>OX243995.1:10000000-20000000 GCA_945859715.1 Apamea sordens
TAGGTAAATGAATTGGGTCGAGTACCTACCTACGCCCGTCTTGGACAATCTAGTCCAGCTTCATCGTTTCAGTTACCCGAATTCGGATACCCGACGTTTAATTGCTATCAGTGCTTTGCCAATCGTCACATTAGTAATCGCATTAATTCGTCGTTAGCCCAGTGCGATAACAAGTTTAATGAATGCATTGACTCGAATTCGGGCAAATTAAAGTCTTTCGAGCTCCCGAATACGGGCTAACAACCAAGTGAAGGAATTTCTCCTGTATCGTGGGTGCGTTTACAAACATTTAAACTTACATACACAAACAGCCAGACCCGGAACAACTAGGTGCGGGAATCGAACCCGCGACACGCAGCGCAGCAGTCAATCGCTTATCAAGCCATTGACCGTAACTAATAATTTGTATGGTGACGATTTCAGAGTCCACGCCCCACATGTTGGCAAGCTCATGAGCCAACCCAAGATAAATTTGATTTGTTTCAATCTCGACTTTCATAAAATTCTCGTCATCGTGAAAAACATTGGTATCAACAATCATTGAACAGCGCTCTAGTCGAGGAGTCGTTCTACTATCACTACCATCATATCACCATACTTAATAGACTTCTTGCCAGTAAGCCTGATAATTTGGGTGCGTCTCATTACGTATAAACTCATTTGGTCTAATTTCATTTTATTATCGTTCATAAGATATAATCAACGTGAGAAATACCAACTGTTGATATAATTTCTTTACATAAGTATAACATTTATTTATTCTAAAACTTAATTAGTTTAACGTTGTTTGATATAACGTTTATGTAATCGAAAATCATTTGGTCTAACGTTTAATATGTATATTGTTTATTTAATCGAAAATCATTAGGTCTAACGTTAAATATATATAAAAAACGTCATTATGCTTAACACCCCGACTCAGAGTACCCCGACTCGGATAGGTTAGGTTAGGTAATTAGGCTAAGGCGGGAGCGAAGTGGAGCGGAGCTCCCGCTTTTTTCATCATATTATACCAAATAAGTTTTATATCTTTTGAGTGGTATGTCAAACGAAATGTGTGTTATGTCAAACGATGTTATATTTAATGTATTTTATGCTTATAAAAAATAAGTTATTTTAAAATTATATCAATCGGTCATTATATTAACTAATCGCTATCTATACTTATAATAAATCTGTAGAAGTGAAAATTCTGTACATTGAAAATATCAAAAAAATAATTTACAGGGGGTGTTACTAGACCGACACCGAACCCAAAAATGTGATTAAAAAAATTTTTGTCTGTCTGTCTGTCTGTCGGTCTGTCTGTCTGTCTGTTTGTTCAGGCATCACGCAAAAACTACCGGTTCGATTACGATGAAACTTGGTATAATTATTCTTTAATATCCTGGGCACCACACTGGGTACTTTTTATCCCGGAAAAGTATACACAATAAAAAACAAACTTAATTTTGCGGTTCGATCCCTATACCCGATTACCACTGTCTGTACTGTACCAACCGCAAATACTAAGTTTGTCGTAGGTTGGGTCACCCGCAGTGGAGTTCATTTTTATTCCTTTTAGTTTTTAGAGTTATTTAGGTTTATTTTTATATGAGTCGTAGGTATAGATTTTAATTTTAAAGTATAGGTAGTATATTTGATAGTGTACGTAGTGACCGTAGGTTATTTTATAATACTGTTAGGTAGGATTAGTCATTCGTATAGATATTAGTTTTTAGGGATTTTGCTTATTTATTGAGTTTAGATTAGTTATCATCAGAAATAGGTTTATTTAGGTAGGTATTTAATTTTCTGTTATTGAGTTTTTTTTAAAATTAGGTAGGTACTTAGGTAAAGATATCATATAGGTACCCTCTTAATCACCACTAATGAGACACAATTGGTTTTCTACTGTAATTAGCCACAAAGGGCCCGCGAGATAGATGGCATTCTGGGGAAGCACTATACATTTTATCCTGTTAGCACGTTCCCGTGGGATAATTTCCGACATCCACGCGGGCGAAGCCGCGGGCAGAAGCTAGTATTAAATAAAATGATAGGTTCCGTTGTTATATTTTGTTAATATTAGAGATTTTGTTGTTATATCATCTATTACTTACCCTGATAATTTATCAGGATAACTGGCCTGGCAACAACTCTATCATCATCTTTCTGCATTCTTATTAAATGGTGTTTTGTTCCCCTATTTATTGGATTATATTTTTGATGAAGGTAAGTAATTCTGGTATTCATTTCAATATAGGTATAATAATACTAGTAGGTGCCTTAATTAATCATTTTAGTAACTCACATTGATAACATACCTACTACTTAACAATAATTAAAAATACTTAAATATTCATAAACGTAATTTATTCTTTTCTATGAAGTTTTTAATTAATGGTGCCACTCTCTCAGGGTTATTTAAATGAACGTGATGTGTTCCGGGCACAAAATGAAATTCGTACTTGTCATTCTGTTCTTCTATAATTTCGCGCATTGCCATGGAAAACTTGGAGGTAGAGAAAGGAGAGTCTGTCGCTTTTAGGAATAACATTGGACACTTCAGCCTTCTGACGAGAGCTTCGACAAACATTCTATCTTCAGGAATAAGTATGACGTACTTCAGTCTCGAGTCCCGCGAGAAATAATATTTATTTGGGTCAGTTTCTGATTGCTTCACGCCCCTTTTCAGTAGGTGCTGAACACTTTCTAAGGCTATAGACTTTTTCGTTGCTAAATGCCATGTTTGAGTCATTCCTTCTAACGTATATGTTGGTGGTTTCCTTTCCAACCAAGCTTGAGACACAAAATCCTTTTGTAGCAGTTTGGGATATATCGTGTTTACTAATTCATTTGAATTTAGGTTTTCTAATATAAAACTGTCTATTGCTATAAAAAAATCGACGTCATCAGGAAACACGCTGGCGAAGCGCATACCAGCGATTGCTCCCATAGAGTGAGACAGTAAGGACACTTTGTCCCAGTTGAAGTGCTCTTTTATGTACAAAATCATTCTTGGCCAGTCCCATTCGTTGTAAGTCATACCTGAAAATGAAAAGCATTGAAATCTTCGTACGGTTAAGCGGCTTTTTTGAATTCTCAAAGATCGTGTGTTGAGTTGTTATAACTGTATACTTATACGTAACGTAGGGAAGGTATAATTAGGTATAGACGGCACGCTTGGCGCAGTGGTTAAGCGATTGACTGCTGCGCCGCGTGTCGCGGGTGCGATTCCCGCACGGAACAAATATTTGTATGACCTACATGTATTTGTTCCGAGTCTGGGTGTTTTTCTATCTATAATATGTATGTATTTACAAAAAAAATGTATATAAGTAGTTTATCAGCCATCTTGTTACCATAACACAAGCATTAGGTTGCTTAGCTTGGGACTAGATGGCGCTGTGTGAAATGTCCAGGGATATTATTATTATTATTATAATTTTTTAATAAGTAGGTAGTTAGCTATGATTGCAATAGGAAACGCCCACACGTTTAATTATAATTGTGTATGTGTACCGGGTGTCCACGACGAAAACCCATGTCCTGGGAAGTCCAGAGCTAATATCGGTCTATCTTTGATGATCATCGGTATCAAGGGGTCCCAGGTGCCAGCGTTGTCTTGCCAGCCGTGTAGTGCCAGGATGGGTTGTTGGTCGCCGCTGCCCCATAGCTTTCCCGCGATGTGCCCAAACTTTACTGGGATCTGTATTTCTTTAGTTGTTACCTGTCGATATAAAACAATAAATTAATGAATCTTGAAGTCCTATTCGATGTTTTTGTAACGACTTTGTAGCAAATAGCTTTGTCCGCGACTCCGTTCTCGAGAAAGTCGCAAAATTATAAACACCTGCACGTTACATCATCAGCATCTTTAAGCGCTTTTACTACCTATACTAATCTTTCAGCAACCATCGCGACAACCCATCTATCTGATAACACACCAACACGTAAATACTCATTAGGTACCGCAAAGTCAGTTTTTCCATTGCCTAGGTAGCAATTAATAAACAACCATCACCGTTGTAAGTTAAAGTAGCCCAACTTCAACTCATCAACGTGATCTTAAAAATAGGTGTTAGTATAACAATCAGTTTAAAAAAATACTACTAATAATACTTCAATCATTATCTTTTAGTAGATAATCGCGATACAATTTACAATGAATCGTGATAAGTTTACCTGTTTTTAACATAAACTATACAGAACTTGTAAAGAAGCTTACCTGAGTGTTCAGTTTTTTGTAGAACACAGAAAGAGGCGTCTTGATTTTCGGTACATTATTGGTGAAACCCGCGGAGAAGAGTTTGGCCATGTTTCAGGTATTGGTAACTAAAGTAGATAGTTGGAGTAACTTTCAGGAACTGAGTAAAAAGGTATTAAGTACATTACATACCTACTTAACATTTATCGTTTTCTTATTTAATTTTTAAAGGATATTCACTTGTTATGTATTTCTGCGAGCATGTATTTAGGTGAACACATGAAGGCCATTGAACTGTGGATTTGGCTAAATATCCAATGTCATTTAGAATGTACACCTATAAATAATGGTCACTATTATTAATTACTTGACACTTTTTTTTACGTTCCGCGTAAATATGAATTGCCAAAGTCGTGCTCCGATATATGAATCAACTGTTAAACTGAATGGAGTTTGAACTTAGGTATCTAGATATCCTATCGAGTTTTATTACGAAAATATACAGTAGAGTATTTAGCGGAGATATCATATCAATTGGTCTTACGATTACTTATTTTATATCCAGGATATTATAATTATCTACATATACCTATGCAAAAAAGATTATATAGGTAAGTGTAGTGTAATCTTTTTTGCATTGATCGGCGCCCTTGGCTAGCTATTTACAAAACTGGTACCTATGTATAATCATAATCACAAGCAGATTTTTGCACTTTGGACTTGACAACTACTTAGACTGAACTACGTACCGTGACACAGCATGTGAATTATTCATAAGAAAGAAAGAGTCACGAAAATGATCACTAAGCGTCTGATGTAATCACTAAACATATACCTGCCATGGCTGCCATAACTATTATTATCGTCAGCGTAAGGAGTCATGTAAACGCTCCGTTAAAATCCGACGTGTACTACATTATGTATGTCTAGATCAAAACTTCGCCAATTATTTTAAACGAAATTGTGAGCAGTGTACGAGTGGGTTTTAGTCAGTAAGAGTCTGACACTCCCTTCTGCTCCACCCAGAGCGGGAGGAGTCATTTGATGATTTCCGATCCTCAAAAAAAAAAAAAGAAGTGCACCGGAGGTAGACAAGAATAAACTACACTATGCTGCCATTCTTGGAAATCGTGCGTCAGAAAATCTGACTTGTCTAGTCAGATTACAAAAACAACTTGATAGCTAGAGACACACACACGAGTCAAATCTATTCACATAAGTATTAAATTGTTTTGAAAACGTTACCTAGTAGATTATTAGATTTACCTTGGCTTGATATTAGAATTTTGTGTACCTACCTAAATATAGTAACTAGTTGTTATGGCAGGATAGTCATTAAACGAAAATATTATAGGTACCTAACATTGTCGAGTCTCGCTGCATGCGCAAGTGCGTGTTAAATCAGTTGTGTAGGTCAAGATTTACTTACAATCGTTTTAATACCGCATGCGCATATTATTATAGATAAGTAGGCAGTTTATCAATTATAGGTGCCTACACAATTGTAGTAGGTACTCCTTTGTAGTATCATTAGAAATTATAGTTGCAGTTACAAGATCAAGATGGGACCTACAATACTACCTTGGGGTAACCTTGTATTCGAGTGTAGGCTCATCATAATTTTACATGGAATAAAAAATATCTGGCGGGATGAACTGGACTCCTTCAACAAGAACTGCACCCTAATTGCGTATCACACGATCAATCGTAATCTGAATCATTTTGAAGCAAATTGCTAATCCATTGCTTCATAAGTTCGAAAAATTTATCTGCTCAACACGTAAATAACGCAATGAATGTTGTTGAACTGTCAAAATGAAACCGGTTCCGATTGATTGTGTGTTATGCAATTAGGGTGGTCCTGGCTGGTCCTTAAAAGCTTTAAACAGAGAGAAGTGGAAGGAGAGTAGGGAGACCTTTGCCCTGCAGTGGGGCATCACAGGCTGATAATAATAAAAATATATCTGGAAAAAACAAAAACAGTTGTAGTCCTATTGTAGTCTTAGGAAAAGCGTTAGATACTGTTTGTTCCCTTTCCAAATTCATACTAATAAAAATACAACTAATTGATAATATTTTATTTAATGGCGATCAACGCATGACCTTTAATTAATTTACCATGGACATCGGTCATTCCTAAGCTTTCATAAGAGTACCTAGACTTTTATTAAAGTGAAAGGGAACGAACAGTATCTAACGCTTTTCCTAAGACCATTGTATGTTTTTGAGTTTTTTCAGATATTTATTATTCCATGTAAAATTATGATGAGTCTAGGCTCGAATGCCAGAGGCATCATAATTTTAAGAACGTTCACAGATCACAGTCTCAATCTGTCAAAAATACCTCTAATTTCTCTACATTTTTGCCAAGTTTTTGACATTTGTTTGTCGCCGAAATGAGACTGCGACTAGATTTTGAACGTTTTAAATTACGAGAATTGGCCTTCAGGTTACTTTTAAAATAATTGTAACCTTTATTTATTTTGCCGCCAATAAACACTAAATAGTAATTTCTGTTTTAAACATATTTTTACCTTTCCTCAACACTATCCCTGTTTATTTTTTGAGGTGAACAAGAAAGTATGAGCAAATGTCATGTCTTTTATGATGTTATGTTTATCTCATTGTCACATAGCCAAGGCATTCATAATATAGTTTCCAAGGTAGGTTTCAGTAGGCACAAGAAATGAGGAAGGATAAATAAAATGTATAATTCATAGTTAGGTATTTCCTGTATGTTATGCGTCACTTCAACGTTTGTATGTATTGCATTTTCATAGGCATTTTCCCATGATAGATTTTAAGAGTACGTATGGGAATGCTAGGAGGCATATGTGTGGTTTTACACGAATGGATAGAATAACAAACTAGTACATGTGTAAGAAGAGCTCTGAAGGGGCACCGGTAGGTAACTAAAAAGTTGTATCGGCTGTCATGATATGGGCATGTGATACGGAGAAAATAATGAGGAAAATGTCGTCAGAAAAGTTTTGAGTATGAACACAGTATGAATTTCGATGGCTATAACAGTAGGGGAAAATCAGAGAAACGATGAGTGGTGGTGACTGGACTGTGTGATATGGCTAGAAAGTGGGTTACTATCGAGATGACGACTTAAAGAGAAGTATGGAAGAAAAATAGAATTGGGATAAGGGCAGGAGATTGGCGATGAGTTTTTAAGAGTACTTACAAAGAGCGATCAGATGATATACATCTCAGAAACTTTGTTTTTGGTTGAAGGTGATGATGAAAAATTCAGCAATGTAAAAATTATAGTATCGTTTTATTATCAGACAAGACAAAACATGAAACAAAAACCATATTTAAGGGATCTTGTATGAAACCGTCATTATATATTCAATAATATATTCATTGTAAGTATAAAGTTATGGTAACTATCTATTCCATATTAATAATAGGCACAGTATTGGTTCTAAGTTAAGTATTATATAAAAGTTGTGATTTTCTTTGTCTAATAATTCAGATAAAATACCTACTAAATTCCTTGTACTTTTACTTAAATCGGAAATTCTAAACAACCAGCGGATCGATTCTGTAAAAATCTCACTCCACGCTCACTTCACCTAAGTTTTCACGGTGAGATGGTTACAGAATCGCACTGCTGTAGGTATCGAAAAATATTATAAAATACATATTATTTACTCCTATACTATATAAGTGCTACCGTCAAGTAAAAATCAAGGAATTCACAAGAACGACGACATCAGTAGAAAGTTTATCTACGTATCAAAAATATCACATTGAAGTATCTAAGTATGTTTATTTTTTACCTAAATTAAGTCTTATATAAGCACCCACATGACACAGTCTCATAACCGGTACTTTACATAAAAAAGTAACCATTTTAAAATTATAATTGCTGGGGTAGTTCCTGATGTTGGACCCCACGTTGTCTACATGTTTCACGCGGCAGGTGCGCACAGCTCTAGAGGTAGTTCAGGTTCGGTGAGACCTCGTCGCATCGCGTTCAGCAGCGAGCACTGTCCTCGTGCGTCCAAGTCGAGTGCCCACAAGGCAGCACCGCGTGCGCCCGCGCGCCTGGCCGCTGCGCCCGCGCCGCCCACGTCCGCATCAGTCAGGTACGACGCCCATTGCCCATCCCGAACGCTGAACGTACCCGCAGAACTTCGACTCTCCTTCCATTGATGCTTCGCTAAACCATCGGCGACCTGTGCCAAATGAAATAACATTAGCTGATACACAATTTTTTGAGGAATCATACAAATTCCGGTTCCGCAATCATTATACTGTCGTAGGTACATATTATACGATGACCAAAAAAATCTGATTAGTTAGAAAGATCATCGAGCTTTTAAGCTAAACTAGGACCAACTGAATTAAGCAATGGGAAATACAATTCCTAGAGCCAGAGAGACTTGAGAGTAATGAGAGTATGCTAGTTTTGTCGTTACCAACATGGAATCTGGCTTTGGCAGGAAGTAGGGCCTTCCCAGAATCATAATAAGGCATAATAATATCGTGGTATCGTGGCTATTGGAATAAACACATAATTTAAATTATTAGGTACTTAATAAATTATATGTTGCGTTTATTCCAATTGCTCTAGATTTAGATACGTATATAGGACTCGTAGTATCTTGGGTTTACAAAGTGCACCCAATATCGAAGTCTTGAGCTGATAGAGTCTGCAGGTCATGCAAGTAACTACATACATTTTGCACCGTCACTTGAATAGAACCCAATCTTATCATGCGGATGTACGCTTCAGAGTGCTACGTCATTTAACATGTTCCGTTCACACGAGGAACATTGAAATATTCACTATCTTTCTTATCAGCAGATAGGAACCGTGTCGCGATAGAGTACAAATAGGCAGGTAACTATGTCTAAATTGTCTATAGCGGAAAACGGTATCAGGTTGACCTTGCTAGACATTCCGCAATTTCATTTGATTATTTTATAAAATTAAATGCCCTCATCATTTTGAAGAGGTAATTATGATAATAAACTTGGTCGTTATATTTATAGAGTCGAATAGGTGACAGTGATTAAGTTACAAATTCAGTAATATTCACTCATTATGTGAGTCTGGCGAGAATCTCTTTGTTAAATAAAATAAAATAATTAAGTATATTCTTGACCTAAGGAATAAACGTTAACAAACTACCACAAAAAACGACGACGCAAAAACTGTAAGACTTAGCTTAGGTTCGGAATCCTAGCATTACCTAGTTAACATTATGGTTATTATTTGTTGGACTTGTTTCTTTACTCACCTCATAGTAGGCCAAAAAGCCAGGCACTCGTGTGTAAGGTCCAGGTTCTCCAGGGCCAGTGACTGGGGCTCCAAGCCCAGCATTTGCAGCGCTACGCAGGCTGTAGGACCGCGCATACGCAGGAATTCCCAACACCACATGACGAGGCGGTAACACGCTCGTCCAGTATGATAGGGACGTGTCCTGTACAAAACAAATTTCATTTATTTATTGATAAAGTATTACCAACAGCTTCTGCATACAATATATTATGTCATGCTGATATGAGAGCAAAATCACCAGTTAGCTTTAATGAATTAATTTACTCAAGGAAGAGAAGCCATATTATTAGAGTACACTCATATCTCACACGCGTTTTTAGTGAAGGGCTTCCTGTCTTGTATTAAAAGGTTATTTGGAACTTTCTTGTCAGCAGAATCTCATAATTTTTATCTTTGTCTAAAGTCAGGACATTTTGAGTTCTGAGACTTAGGATTCCTTACTTAAATAGAAGAAATAAATAGAAGTATATTGACATACTTACCAAGCTATTAACTTCTCGAACATGACTAGATTCGAGCGGTACTAAATAAGACGTCTTTCCAGTTGACGATGCATAATAATCATTAGCAGCAATGGCGACCCAGTCCAACTCTGCGGCTAGAACATAAGGCTCGTACGCTAATTGAGCTATTTCTGGGGAAGCAGAGACCATAGCTGATAGCTCCAAGTTTTGAGGACGTAGGGTCCTTGATAACTCTGTCAGTAATTTAGCGAAGTTGTCCCTTTCTTCAGTATCCATTGTAGCATTTGTGCATGGAGTCTGAAATGAAATCATTTTAGAATTAGCAACGTGTATCTACTTAATGTGCGACATTATATTGCTTTGTAGTATTGCTCGAGTAAATGATGATGGGCTGCGGTTGCTCTTTAAGCTAAAATATCTGGTTTGAAGAAAATACGATAGTTTACCTGTTTGCATCCTGGATATTGCCACGCTACCTGAACCCCATCAAAGTGCCATCTTTGCAAGAATTTCAACACGGAATCTACAAATGTCTTTCTGTTTTCTGGGCTTGATACCATTATGCTCCATTTTCTGCTTTCAGAGTCCGTTAGTCCACCAGCACCAATAATAACTTTGACACCTGTTTGCTGCAACTGAGTCAACTTGCCGTAGAAGTCTGAAAGAGAGCCATCATCATTATACAAGGACAAGGACTTTACAATCAAAATAATCGGTATGTTTCTTTTGTACTTATTTATTTGTATACTATACATACCATTTTCAAGATCCAGCTCTGGATTTCCAGGTACCAAATTGAAGGAATTGCCATCAAGATGAGCCCACGCGTATATTATGTGCGTACAGAGAGTTGGGTTTATTTGTTCAGGTCCGAAGCTGCCTTTGCCGGACCTAAGATTTAAAAACAATTTGTCAAATATTTTGTGCAATACGTTTTGTCTTTCACTAATTGACTAAGTGCTGTCTTTACCTATAGAAAGCCCAGTTAGTGAAGTAGCATCCCACGATAGGTTTGTCCTCTTGCGTCTCTTCGGGTTCTAGTCCTGCAAGCCGCAGTGCAGACTTTGTTCTGCATTGGGCCTTCTCTGGCCAGTCGCAGTGGTTCTATATAAATAAAATCATAAGGTAGTGTAAGATTAGGTACCAACACATATATGTAAGTAGGGGTTTATTTATAAATGTTGCTTAAACTGAGGTAATGATTAGCGACTGTTAAACCATACATTTTTGGCGTTTAATCGTCACTTTAATCAATGTTTGCTTTTAATTTCACCTTACGTTCATATGCCTTTAAATATCAAGCATTGGATAATTCTGTATATTTAAGCCTCCTTGGATGTTAACTTACCTTATTCCAGTGCAGCGGTGCGGGACACTCTAGTTGCATCCAGTTACCGTTGAGACATAAATAATATTTGCTGCATTTACCCTCGTCAGCTTTGAATACGTTTCCAGTGCACGACATGCCTTCAAGACTTGGACCCTGTCAAACATTATAATATATTGATATTATAACAATATTACAGAAAATCTTTAGTTAGCAGTTAAAGCTTTTTAAGGGTTACTTACATTGTCAGTGTCTAAGTCCGTGTCGGTACCAATACCAGCATCAGTATCAGTGTCGGTATCAGTATCAGTATCAACTTCTTCTACAGGTATCATCACAGGGATATCATCCGTATCTTCAATGTCCGGAGTGGGAGTGGCGCTCGGTATCGAAACTGGGATTTCCATATCAGTTTCTGCATTTTCTGCTTGCACTGTTAACATAATGTAGATTATTGCTTACCTTTGGTTTTACTTGGCCATCCTGATTTTTTTCACCAACTGTCTCATAAATCAATATTTGGACGGATCTTTGTCAATATAGTGGTAAGGAAGGGTGTCAATATGATTTCAAACTTACATTCTTCAAGCGAGCACCTCGGTGGTGCTTCACTGCCACGCAGCACATGATTGATGGTAGCGAGGAGGGGTGACTTTCCACAGCCGCAATTTCTTCCACTGAAGTCATCAAGGTCAAGGGACCACGCCATACTGCCTCCCAATCCCATGGAACGGACATACTCTGCCTTGTGGCGCACCATAAAGTCATCGTCAAATGACACCCATTGATCGTCGAAGCTGGCGTACGGACCCATACGACCACCTGGGTCACGAGATACTTGCCAGCCCTTCACTCTTATGCGGTCGCATATCTGGGGGAGAATAGATAAAATGTGATTACCGTTGCAGAAACCGGCAGGTAGGCTGGGTACCACATTTAAGTATATACCTACAACAAATTTTACTTTAAAAATTTTAAGTCAAAAGTACATATTCAGTCCATTTTATACCATCTGCATATTAAGCATTCCATTAATGCGGTGCCTTTAACCAATTGAGTATTTTGTAACTTTGCACAGTGTACTGCAGTAGGTTCCCTATCCATTTGCATAAAATTTTAAGACCTAATATAACTTAGCATAATTTTGTTTGGCATAATTATATTTTCGCATAATATAATTACGCATAACTGCTTACGCATAATTTTTTTAAGCATAATTTCTCTAACTATAATAATGATTAAGCATAATATTCTAAAGCATAAATTTATTAAGCATAAAGTTCTAAAGCATAATAATAATAAGGCGTAGTCGACGGAGCCCCGCTTCGCGGGGCCCCTATTTCTGTCTGCAGGGTTTAAAGGAACCTAACACGAAGGGGATGACGGGGGCTCGTTCGCTCGCTCCGTTCGCTCCGCTCGCTCACTTGAGCCCCCGTCATCCCCTTCGAACCTAACCTGTCCGAGTCGGGGTGCCCCAATTCCTGAGCTCGCTTCGCTCGCTCTTGCATCGTGAGTTCTCATTGCCTTTTTACTAAATCGAAATGTGTTAGACCTTGGGGCACCCTGACCCTGCCCTGAAAAAGTGATTCAGAGTCGAGTGAAAATAAATACGTAAAAATAACTCTTTGTTTCCATTATTTCTATTAATTGCATGCCTAAATATTATTATTCTAATAATCATTAGGCCTAGTAACGTTATGCGAATTAAATTTATGCCAAAACAAATTAGCCTTCAAGATAATTATGCCAACATAAACTGTATGCCAAAAAAAAATATGGCAAAGTATTATTATGGCAAAACGAATTATGCCAAAATCGTTATGTCAAAGTATATTAGGAAAAAGAATATTATGCGAAAAGAAGGGATCCCACTGCAGTACGTAACAGCAGTTACAATTAAGGTTTTTATTTTCACTACATTATCACTCACTTCGTAGAATGACAAGAAGCCTCTAGCTCTGGTTTCATCGCCAGCCTCTCCACCCGCGTAGGAAGGTACTCCAAGGCCAGTTCCTGCGTTTTCTTCCAATGAAAACGATTGGCCGTAGAAAGGTACACCTAATATGAGCTTCTCAGGAGCTGCTCCTTTGTCAATCCAGTAGTGCACCGTGAAGTTCTGCGAGAAAATACAGTTGATATTATTAGGGCCTTTGAAATAATAGCCATTTCTAATTTTAGTTTTTGGTAAGGACCTACCGTGTTCAAAGTTTTGTCTATGTCTCCGTCGCTTGCATACATTGGGGATACATGTCCAGTTTTCTTATCCCATTGACCGTGGTAGTCGTATGTCATTAGGGAAATCCAATCCAGATTTTTGGCCAGCGTCGCAACATCATAGCCTGAAAAAATGAAATAAGTATCAACATTCTGAAATCAACTTAGACATGGAAGATGGAGGGTTGACCAAAAAAATGTGTGTCTTACCAGCATCTATGACTCGTTTGCTGCCTGAGACAGCAGCGGATAGTAATAAGCCGCGAGGCTTGAAGGCAGCTCGTAGTTCCTTCACGAGACTGGCAAAGCCTTGTTTATCGGAGCTCGGACCCTTTTCACAGTTCACCTAGAAAAGAAATGCCAAAGTTATCTTTGTTCATTTGCAATCAGGATCAGAAATGACTTTTGAATTTATTTGCAACACTCACCTGCCAGCACTTAGGATACTCCCAGTCG
This sequence comes from Apamea sordens, assembly GCA_945859715.1. Classification (NCBI taxonomy): domain Eukaryota; kingdom Metazoa; phylum Arthropoda; class Insecta; order Lepidoptera; family Noctuidae; genus Apamea; species Apamea sordens. Next base: position 10,013,950 of record OX243995.1, read on the forward strand.
AGGTCTAATCCATCAAATTCATATTGTTCGATAAAGTCTAGAGCGTGGATCAAGAACTTCCTTCGCGCTGACGGACTGTTCACCATTCGTGAATACTTGTCACTCGCAGAATCGTCCCATCCACCCAATCCAAGTACCACTTTCACACCTTTCTCTTTTAGGGACACAACCTTTTCATAAAATTCTGTAAAATGTGAAAAGTAGCCAGTTAGTTAAGAATATTATGGCAGATATAAAATACTAGAGCTTGTTCTAGAACTACTTACTGTTTTCCACATCCAACCACATGTCATGTGGTTTGATCACTAGGCGCTTAGTGTCGAGGACAGCAAACGCGTACACTATATGGGTGCAAAGCGAGGGGTCAATGTCGCTAGGTGTGTATTTTCCTGGACCGGGTCTGGAAAAAGTTTAAAATTAGTTAAAATTAAGAAGAACATACAGTAGAATTAATTAATTCATGGTTTTTTATATTTCCATGTGAGAGCATAATAACACATAATTAAGTTAATTACCTGTACCAAGCCCAATTAGTGTAATAACAGACGACCTTGTAGCGTTCTTCCAAATTGGTACTGATAACAGTCGTGGGTTTTTTAGTCGTTGTGTCTACTATGGGTTGTCTATGCGTTGTTATTTGTGTGGGCCTTGGAGTCGGCTTCGTGACAGGCCGCACTTGGATATCATCCAGATCTTCGTCTATTTCGTTAGGAGGATCAATTATTGAATCAGATAATATTATTGTATCTTCATCTACGTTAGGATCCAGTAGACCGTTCTTGATTGCGTTGACAAGTGGATGCTTGCCTTGACCGCATCTAGAAGATAGGGAATTGTTAAATACGATTGTGAATGGTAGGTTTGTACATTTTCATAAATTTACATGGGTTAAAGTTTTACTCATATCACTTTTATATCTACTCACCTATTTCTAAAATCGTCAAGATCAAGAGCCCAGACCATACCACCACCGAGGTCTAATGATTTTATGAAGTTCACTTTCTTTTTAATGATTTCAACATCATCGAACGACACCCATTGGTTGCCCTTGTATGCGTACGGACCCATTCGCTGGTTAGGATCCTTTACTACCTTCCAGCCGTTATATCTGATGCGATCGCAAATCTAAAACGAGAAAGAAGATAATATGAATAAATTCATGATTATCTTTTTTTATGGTCGATTAGCTATCGATTATGGTATGGCACCTTACCTCATAATAAGACAAGAAGCCTTTAGCTCTAGTATATTCTCCTGCTTCACCGCCGTCTAAAGCTGGAGCGTTTAGGCCTGTAGCTTCATTGCCCAAACTGAGGCTTTGTGGCGAGTCATTGTCGGCACCCAAAGTAAACGTCTGTCCGTACATTGGCATACCCATTATCAGCTTATTCGCTGGCGCTCCCTTTTGCATCCAATAATGAATTGTGTAGTTCTGTAGTTAAAAAAAAAAGGTTTTATTAGAATGGAATTATTATCACGCGATTTTTATCGAGAAAATTCCTTTATGCCTCATTGTCGGTTTCATTCAGGACATTCAGGAATACACTCAGTCGAGAGTATGAGTCTAGTTAGACTCATTGTCATGTTTAGGTGTTCACAAATTCTTTGTTCGGATGAACTTACAGTGCGTTATTTTGATCAATCAAATGATGCCATTTGGCACTTATGTAATATTAAAATCCGTACCGCATTGAAGTAAGTGGTGCCGTCTTCCGGGTGGTAGTACAGAGGTGCTACATGACCAGTCCGCTTGTCCCACTGTCCGTGGTAGTCATAAGTCATGACAGCGATCCAGTCGAGATGGCGAGCCAGTACTGGCACATCATAGCCAGCGTCTATGACTTTCTTGTTAGGAGATACAGCCGCTGATAGAAGCAGACTCTTAGGTTTGAATTTAGCTGATAACTCTAGGACGAGGTCGGCGAAACCTTCCTTGTCTGAATCAGGACCCTTTGAGCAATCAACCTGTGGACAATCAAATTGTAGAAAATGTTAGTAAGAATAATAAACTGTAAAGTCGTTTTGATTGATGCATCAAGTTCTGTTTGTAACAATTTTAAGTAGATACGTTTTCACATTTCAGTCGGTAATTCTTTAATGTAAAATGATTTCTTTCTTGCATGCTATGCATTTACCCTATTAAGGACATTATTTTATTGTTTACTGCCTAATCTTTTATGTTTTTTTTTTACTCTTGATTGCCTTCGCCGTTAAATGCACAGGAAATTTTAGCGGAGAAAGCGAACAAGTCAGCGCAGCAAGAGAGAACAAGTGTGCTTATAATTGCCTGCAGTAAAAAGTGTTAGATAATTCTCACCTGCCAACACTTAGGATACTCCCAGTCGAGATCTAAACCATCAAATCCGTATTTCTCGAGGAAAAGAACAACGTGTGAGACGAATCGGGCACGGGCCGCGGGGTTATTGACCAGCTTAGAGTACTTGTCGCCTGCTGAGTCATTCCAGCCGCCGATAGCTAGAGATACCTTGATACCATAGCGTTTGTATTCCACAACCTTCTCATAGAATCCTGAAAATGTTGAAAACATTAACATGAGTCGAATGGTTCATAGACCTGCCGAAATAAATTCTCCAAATAATGGTGAAAACCGCATCAAAATCCGTAGCGTGTGTCAGAAGAATAACAGTCATACGGACAGACACAAACAGTGATTTTGTTTTATAATATTTAGAGAAGTCTTAAGAGTGTCGTATATCAAACTTACTGTTATCATAGTCGGACCAGGAGTCATGGGCCATAATGAGACCATCGTCGCCAAGAACTGCGAATCCATAGACGATGTGGGTGCAAAGACTGGGGTCGATATCCTCTGGACTATACTTGCCGATACCAGGACGGTACCATGACCAGTTCGTGTAGTAACACACCAGTTTATAGCGAGCTGGAAAATAATTAACGTCATTTAAGTATGCATTGATATTAAAAAAAAAACTATTGTGCATTTAAATTACTTTATTATTAACAATCTTTGGTACTTATTAATAACGGGTACAAAACCTACAGTTTAGAAGAGCAGGCTTGGAGCTAATGTCGGGCTGTGTGATGCTAGTTGAAGAAACCAGTGGTTTATTTGGTGCTGGTTGTGAATGATCATGTCCGTGGTCATGTGTATGATCATGTCCTGGATGATCATGTCCTGAATGGTCATGATCATGTCCTGAATGGTCATGATCCGGCATCACGTCCATTTGAACTGGGCGGGATGTGGTCGTTGTAGTTGTAGTAGTGGTAGTTGGGCTGGCTTTGCGTTTGCATTTAGCGTTCTTGGGCCAATCGCAGATCTGTCTCTCCTGCAAAACAAAATTTCGATGAAGATAACTTCTAACTTATTGAATCATAATGATAGAGTATGGATATCCTGTATTATTGTTACCTGATTCCAGTGTAGTCCTGCACTGCAGGCAAATTCTTCGAATTTTCCAAACAAGCAGTGTAGGTATCGAGTGCAGTCGGTGGGCAACTGCGCATATGCTCCAGCTTCACAGTATTCTGAAAAATTGAGGAACGATAAAATTTTGAAGACTTTTAGAAATGTCAATACAATGCAATGTAGGACTTATAAGTGGTTAAAAATGGAAAGAGAAGAGCGACAGGAAAAGAGAAAAGCGAGAGAAAGAGAGCGTAAGAGTTTATTTGGAAAGAGGCTATCGACACAGAGGTACATATCATGTAACAACTCACTGGGTGGTTCTTCATTGAGCTGCTGCATCACAGTAGACTGGGAGTTGGAGTCCACGGGAGCGCCACTCTGTCGCTTATCAGTGCAGGACGAGGCGGAGGGGAAGTCACACTGACTGCGGTCAGGGCGCCACGTGAGGCCGGGCGCACAGCTCTGAGTTATCAGGAGTCCATTCACGCACACGTAGAACTTCTCACACTTGGGATGAGCGTGGTATGTGCCCGTGTTGCAACCCTAGAGCATAATGAAACATAGTATAAAATTTATGGTCTATTGGAAGAAATTAAAGCTGATGTTGTGGTTCAATTAAAAATCCCGTCAACAAAAGTAAACAGATGTTTTAACACATGACATGTACACACGGCTACACGTCAAGCTATACAAAACCAGTTTGTCTTGGCCTCACTTTGTATGATATTTTCTCACAATGAACGGTCAGCCAATATTGGTTTTGCATAGCTTGATGTGTAGCCGTGTGTACATGAACTGAATAACTTGGTTCGGAGATTCGGTCACTGACGTATAGGAAAATGAAAGCTCTATAGTAAACAATTATTTTTAAAACTACCTTGCCAGGCACTTGCGCTTCATCGACGAGTGGTCTCTTAGTAGTAGAAGACGTAGGTCTCATCGGTCTTCTAGATGACGTCGTAGGCCGTTTAGTGGTGGTCGTCGTAGTGGTGGTCGATGCGGTTGTCTGCGGTATCGGAGATTTGGACGGTTTGCCCACTGCTGGAACAAGTGCATCTATATTAGAAAAAGGTTAGAAAGTAGAGAAGATGATGGCGCTTTTAGTCTTTTGAAGCACCACTAACCATTAATTTTCCAAAAGTCGAGTTTTTGCAAGTGATTTTACAATGATTATTAACGGAATACGGAAGTCAACTTGTGAATCTAATCGGGAGTAGAGGAAAGATTTTAGCCTCTTTTGAGTTTTCCGTTATTTTAGTACAACCGTTTCTGGACGAATGAAGAAAACGTTATTGATGTTATTACCTTCACACATAGCGAACTCGACCCAGTCGCAGCGTCTAGTGCGCCTGTCCCAGTGCAGACCAGGCGGACACATCTGCTTGCGCCAACGTCCTCCAACGCAGAGCAAGTATGAGTCGCAAGTCGTCGCGGGCGCATGCACGTCGCTGCCGCCGCATGAAGAGTCCTCGGATTGAGAACCGGATGAAGGAGCTGTTGGGAAATGGTTAGGTCTTATTCAATATTAATTTCTTTATTTCCTTCTATAATGTATTGTAACAAAATATATAGAGATTCAATGGTTAACAGCAGTTAGATAATTTATGGGTCTATCTTTGCATAATCCTATTTACGTTTTGAATTTAGACACACTCAGATGTAATAATAATAGTAATCGTTTATTTCAAGCATTGGCACCCATCAATTGGCGCAGCGGCTGAGCGATCGACTGCTGCGCTGCATGTCGCGGGTTCGATTCCCGCACGGAACAAATATTTGTATTGCCTACAGGTAGTTGTTCCGGGTCTGGCTGTTTGTGTGAGTTTAAATGTTTATGAACGCACCCACGATACAGGAGTAATTCCTAGAGTGGGGCAACGTTTTCTTTTAAAATAAAAGAAACATAATTACAAAGGCTCACTTAATAAACATAACACATGTAGAATTAGTTATGTAGAAAGTACCTATGTAAAAATTGAGGATAGTGTAAAAGACGATTTTAAAGATAAAGGGTCCAAATATGACTTGCCTTTTGAAGTTGTCGATGTTGTTGTAGGCCTGGTGGGTCGAGTTGGTTTAGGAGCAGCTGTCGTAGATTTAGGTACTGAAACAAATGAAAATCGGATTGGAGATGAAGTAATATTTTCTTTTGGTTTTAAGGTAGGGGCGTAGCTACCGCTGTATCAGCCGTATCAATGATACGGGGCCCCTGAGCTACAGGGGCCCACGTCGCGACGTGTTTAAGCCAAAATTTAAAAACTAATATTATTGATAATATTTAAATTAAAACCTGAAATCTCTATTTATTTATTTAAATATCTATGTACAAACATATATAACCAGAGAAGAAGAAAATAACGGAAAAATAAAGGTGATATATAATTAGCATGTTCCCACTGTTGGGACACAGGCCTTTCTGTGAGAGGGAGTGACCCGTAATTCACCACACATTTTTATTCTAGGACCTGCCGCTTTCCTCACGATGTTTTCCTTCACCGTTTTGAGAACAGTGGCGATAAAATGATTTACACAAATTCATCAAATAGGATTATATAAGGTGCTATAAAAATATCTGCCACGGCTGCAGTGGGAGATAGTATTGTGTTTATAGATTACAATAGTAAAGATAAATTATTGATTATTCGTCATATTTTTTTTCATACAAAAAAAATGTACGTATAAATTTGAATTGATTTATTAGTATAAAACCATCCCGTAGACTTGTAAGCTGTTACCGCACCGCACTGAATTCAATTAAAAAACGCCGGCGACGTTCATTCATACACTGTTGCCATTCTTATCAAACAATGTCGCCGTGCGCGGCGGCCACTCGGTCGTGAATTAACTGTTCCGGGGTACGAAAGTTCTTCACTATTGTAATCTATAAACACAATACTACCTCCCATTAAAGCCGTGGCAGATATTTTTATAGCACCTTATATTTGGGCCATGAACCTGAAATCTTCGCAAAGTGCTATCATGTATGTAAGTATGTTATAAAATGGTATTCACCTTCGCACTTGGCGTACTTGGGCCAGTCGCAGTGCTTCTGTCCGTTGCTCCAGTGCAGTCCAGGCGCGCAGTGCTGCATGTGCCACACGTTGCCGTCACAGTGTAGGTACGCGTTGCAGTCGCCGGGGACTGAGTTGTACTGTTCGCCGGCACATGACTGCCCGTCTGCAGGACCCTCTCCTGTGTCTGAGGGAATTGAGAATAGTGTTAGTTTAAGAATGTTTCATTCATAACTGCCTGTTGCCTTCAGTAATATATGTTCTCTACTTGTATGTTGTAAATGTAATATCTGTAACCATGTTGTCACTTTTATGAAATAAAGAATTTATTTATTATATTTATTAATATTAGTAGTGGTAGCGTGTGTCACTCCCATACATTTTCTGCTTTTCTACTATAGTTACCATTTATAGAAAGTTACTTTGTCTAAGACTTTAGGCCCCTGATATTTTTTCAACAGTTACTTCAGGAATCAACATTGATACAGTTCCCTTTTTTTACAAACTTTTTAATATATATTCTTTCATTTTAGTAAGAGTTAATCATAAAATAGGTTATATCAAATATCTTATAGAAAAAAAAAGCTAGTTAACTCATTACCCATAGTAAGCCGGAGACATTAGTTTAGTGTTGTTGATTATAAAGTTAATGATATATTTACCAGATTGAACCGGCGCAGTGGTGGGTTTAGTGGTAGGTCGCCATGCAGTGGTAGTAGTTGTAGTGGTGGTGCTTGTGGGTCGTCTAGTGGTGGTAGTCGGTCGTGGCGGAGGACGTGACGTCATCGGTGCTAGAGTCGAAGTTGCTGTGCTTGCTTCGCTACTTGCCGTTTCTAAAAGAAAAAATGATATTGTATAGTCTTATATTTATATCTTCTAATTTAATTTAAAGGTCTATGACTGCAATGAAACATTTTAAAATACGCTATAAGTTGTTATTTTCAGTGAGCTGCACCAGTTTGTTTATAAATAAAAGCAGAGAAGGAAGACAAGGCCCAAATGAATCAATAGCAGCAACAAAACGTAGCAACAAAAAAAAAAAGACCAAATGTCAAATGTTCGACATGAAGATGCAGATGATATTCAGCTGCATCGTTAAACTTATCCTAATTTAATGGAACCAAAAGTAGCTGCATTAAAAAAATATAGTTACCAGTGCACTTGGCGAAGCTAGGCCAGTCACAGCGGGTGACGGCGGAGGCCCAGTGCAGGCCCGGCGCGCAGCGGTGCTTGCGCCACGCGCCGCCCTCGCACTGCAGGTAGCCTTGACAGTCGCCCGGGGCGGAGTGGTAGTCGCCGGCGTTGCATGTTTGACCTTCAATGCTGCCTGTAATTAATAAATTGTGTATTAGACCTATGAATTAATAAATTAAGTTACTATTTTACTCTTAGCTTAATGATTTTATGAGCGGTTTAATCCGAAAAAAAAATGAAAGAACGGGGTTATTTCTGGCCTCCTAGTCTGTTAACTTTCTCAGGCCCAGCGTTACTCTAAGTCAGCGGTACTAAGGTACCTACCGCATACGTACAGCTCGATTCAAACTTTATGGCGGCTAACATGAGGCGAGTCGCTGCGCAGTAACAAATTCACCTGTCGGCGGGGGTGAGGGGTGAGGTACTGCGCAGCGAATAGCGCACTTCAGAGCCGCAATAAAGTTTGAATCGAGTTGTACCAGGAGTAGGTGTATAATTTACGTCACGATTGACAATTGCCTAATTAAGTTGATCGGCTAGTACCTTCTTTAGAAGACATCATTTTAGTAGAAGCGCTACACCGTTGATATTGATGTCATTTGAAATGATGGATGTTATTCCACTTACCGGAATCAGATGGAGGCTTTTTAGTAGTAGTGGGACGTTTCGTTGTGGTGGTGGGTCGTTTCGTGGTAGAAGTAGTTGTGGTCATGGGAGTGGTTGCTGCAGGCCACCATGTTTGAGAACTGCTCTGTGTTGTTGTGGATGGGTTCCAGCCCGGCCAGGTTGTTGAGGTTTGATCGTGGTGGTGATGGTCGTGACTGCCACCTCCGGCAGAACCTAGAATGAGGAAGTTAGTTAGTACAATAAAGTACTTACTATGTGGCGCCTGGTAGCGAATCAAAATAAAATAATACCTACCACGTATCGTATGTTGTATCAGAAAAAAAAGTATGGACCCGAAGTATGCGTATGCAGTACGCGACGACATTACGCAAACTCATATCATCAAACAAAATGTGTACGATTAAAAAGCAAAGAACATGCTTATTGGATTGCCGATCTGAAAATGTTTAAAGTAGCAATACATTTGTAGTTATAATTAAACTCACCATCAGCAGCAACAGTGGTAGTTGTAGGAGGTGAAGGTGTGACGGGTTCAGGCGGTCTTTCACAGGCGGCAGTCGGTGGCGCAGGTACTCCTCGACCGAGGGCGCGACCGGCAGCACGCAGCAGAGGTGATGGCTCCGCGCAGCAACGGTTGCTGAAGTCATCCAGGTCGATTGCCCAGGCTGTGACACCACCCATGCCTTGGCGCAAAGCCCATTCCACCTACACATAATTCGCGCATAAGTAACGAATAATGTAAATAAACGCATTTTTCTTTCTTTCCTTCTAGGTCTAGCTAGTAGCTACAATTGCTATACCTTTACTTTGAAAAACTCTCTTCATCAATTGGCAATGTAAACCTGTAGCTAAATACTTATTTTTAGGGATGTAAAACTAATTGAACCCTAAATATAACATCATTTTGTGGACGCAAAAGCATATAGCAAGTAATTATTCAAAAGTAGCAACAACACAAAGTAACTACTGATACTTTGTGGTGTTGTCAATGTAGAATAATAATTATTATAACTAATTTATATCAAAATGTAACAATTAGTCATGATGACTGCACTGTATATAAGCGATGAGTCATGCCAAGTAACTTAGAACCAATAACATAAATTAAAGGCGACCTAAATTAAGTTCAGACTGCGGTTTGGGATTTCAATTGAATTGCATTGCATTGAAGCAATAATTAATTTATGGAGGCAGCAAAAAAAAAATTAGGTACACCAACCTTTTCAGTGATAGATTTGGGGTCATCGTATCCAACCCATTGGTTGTCGGAGTATGTGTACGGTCCTGCATTGTCCTGTCTGCCTGTCTTCCACCTTAAGTTCTTCACTATAATAAAAATACGATTCGGCTATTATTTTTTTACTCGTACAGTTCAGTTTTGACAAAGTGTAACGGCAAACTTGGACACTGGGATTTTATGAAATCACTTCATTTTCAAAAACAAAACTGCAGTGCGATTCTGTAACCATCTCACCGTGAAAACTCAGGTGAAGTGAGCGTGGAGTGAGCAGTCATTCCAACTAATGCTAGGGATTGAAACTATTGACAGCTCACTCTAAGCTCACTTCACCTAACTTTTCACGGTGAGATTTTTACAGAATAGATCGGCTGCAGTGCGATTCCGTAACCATCTCACCGTGAAAACTCAAGTAAAGTGAGCGTGAAGTGAGCAGTCATTCCAACTAATGCTAGGGATTGACACTATTGACAACTCACATCAAGCTCACTTCACTTGAGTTTTCACGGTGAGATTTTTACAGAATCGACCGGCAGTCGTGACGGGTGAGTGGAATGTGATATAACTAACCTCGGTAGCATATTTCATAGTAAGCCAACATTCCCGGTTGCTTAGTGAACTCTCCCGGCTCGCCAGGTCCGGCTGCTGCAGATCCTGGTCCCTTAGCTCCATCAATGTCTGCTAGTCTGTACGATTGACCATAGAACGATAAACCAAGAAGAAGTTTCTTAGGGTCTGCTCCACCACTTATTAGAGCTTTTACAGCGTATTCCTGAAAAATAATTCTATTTTAGAGACAATTCAGATCACTTCGATCAAACAGTTAAAATGGTACTTAAAATTCCTTTACTTACGATTGAATAATAAGCTAGAGAGTCTCTTGGTGATGGTACTAGCGGGGTATGGTGTCCAGTAGCCTTCTCCCATCCACCATGATAGTCGTAAGTCATGGTGCTGAGGAAATCAGCCGCCTTCGATAGAATTGGTAAATCATACGCAGACTCGATCACTTCTTTGTAACCAGATAGAGCGACACCAAGTTCCATGCCAGCTCCATGTAAAGCTTTGGATAATTCCTGCAAAGGAGAAAAAAAATCACCAATAACTAATTTTGCTACAACAATATTTATTCAAAGAACAGTGACATATCGTATTTATTTTATACCTGAACGAATTTAGCAAAATTAGCTTTATCAGAAACTGCACCCTTCTTGCAATTGCTTTGCCAACAAACTGGGTAGTTCCAGTCCAAATGAAGGCCCTTGAAATTGTGCATGCGCAAGAATGGAATCAACTTTTCTATGAACTTGCTGCGATTCGCCTGGGAGGATACCATTCGGGAATATTTGTCGCCAGCGGAGTCCGTCCAGCCTCCCAAACCTAGGATGACTTTGAGGTCTCTCAAGGAAGTTACACGCTCATAAAGATCTGAAAAAAGGCATAGAATTATTTGACTGCCCTGTTTTTAAATTTGACAGCATATATTCTCATAAACTCTTTGTACTTCATGAATCTGATGACTATTATCTTCTGGGTATATTTTCAGAAAACTAACTTTAAAATTTCCTTTTACTATAATTTTTACTTACTGTTGGTGACATCAGCCCAAGGATCGAACTCCTTAGCGACGAGGTCATCCGGAGAGAGCGATGCGTAAGCGTAAACCAAATGGGTACAAAGCCGAGTGTCTACGTTTTCAGGAACGAACTTTCCGTCACCGCGACGGTAGAAGGCCCAACTTGTCATGTAGCAAACCACGAGTTTGTCGCTCTGTTTACCTACAAAATAATCCATACATAAGTATTAAGAAAAAAAAATTAGGTTTCCATCAGATTTTTGAAAATAATGTTAGCAGTTTATCTTACTTTTTTTGCTATCCATCTCGGCAACTAAACGCTCTGGGTCTGTATTTGCTGACATATCTTTGGTAGGGTCATTCCACTGCAAATACACATTGAAATTATTTGGATGTTCAAGATATGGGAATAGTACCTACTTATATGCATAATTATGATTTAAGCTGAAGGGGTGATATACAAAAAGTATTTCAATGATTTTTTTCATCTTATACCACACTCACCTCAAAATCATTTTCGTATGCTTGCGATAGAAACCGAGCTGCGTCCTCAACGCTGATTCGTAGGCTTTGTCCTGGCATACATTTTGCAACGTCTTGGTGACTGTTGAAAGAATGCAATATTTAGGACTATTCTTTAATAATCAGAAAACTTTTATCTGAAGAATATATATATGCATAGAAAATATTATGTCACTGTGTATTACACAGTGATATAATATTTTCTATGCAAAAGGTGTCAAACCGGAATATTTATTGCTCAGGTAAAACTTATCTGGGTTAATGAAAAACCATCTCTTAGAAAAATTATAGTACCATTAATTATCTTTGTTTGTTCGGTAGGTATATCCATTATTTCAGTATCCTAAAATAGCTTCATCTTACCCGCAGAATCCAGTAGAGGGATCGTAAAGGCGTTCGTCTTCGCAAGACATCCTGTAACTGATGCCTCCGGTGCAGAAGTGGAAGTGTGCGCAAGAGTCTTCGTCAGATGCCAAGTAAGCGGTTTCAGATTCACAGGATCCTAACTTCAATGAAGACTGATCGGTTTGAACGGCTTCACCTATATATAAGGAAATGGGTTTGTCAGTTATATTCCTATTGAAAGTTTTATTTAGAAGTCGTTGGTTTCGTTGGAAAGTTACCGTTCAATGTGGTTGAAATAGCGCTCAGCATTGGGAATGGTTGACCGCACAGTCCTCTGAAGTCGTCCATATCGATTGACGACGCTGCAGCTCCTGCTAAGCCCGTTGTCACCACAAACTTCATCTGTTCGGAAAAAAATAAAATTAGAATGTGATTGATACTAAACGCTCTAATCAAACTATGGATACTCAGATTTAAGATAGCCGCAATTTAAAGAACAGCAATTCGTTGCTATTACAAAATCGATGGTACCTTTTCTAAGACAGTAGTTGGAGTATCGTAGGTGATCCACTGGTTGTCGAACAACGCGTAAGTGTTCCCACCTGCATCTGTACCACTTGGTCCTTTTCCTTCGCGTTCAGCCATACATATCTGCAAATAGAAAAGCATAATTAGAATCATTTAATGTCACATTTTCATTATGATATGATTCTTCCAGAACCGTATTGATTTTGAATGCAGCAATATCTACACCATAAAAAACATATGCAAGGAACTCCTTGCATATGTATTTTATGGTGTAGATATCGCTAATTATGATCCTGCTATTGTACGAAGGAATTGACAAGATTACTTTCGCATAATGCTTGTCAAAAAGTGATACTTACTTCAAAGTAAGCCAGAAGTCCTTTAGTCTGTGTGTAAGCCCCCTCTTCGCCCCACCCACTGACAGCGGCGCCAGGTGCGGGAAGGGTGGACGGTGCGAGAGTGTAAGTGCGCCCGAAGAACGGAACGCCAAGCACTAACTTTTCAGCGTTCATGCCGTGACGCAGGATGAACTTCACCATGAATTCCTGTGGAAATTATTAAGTGGGTGAATTTTGAATAAGTCGGGAAATTCAGGAATTATTAAAAACGTTTTACCTTATGAATTGAATTCAGATGTAAAAAAGACATTTAAATATGTGAGACCTATTAAAATGTATTGATACTTTGGGAACTTTAGTCTGAGAGAGTAGCTAAGCTTTTATTAGTTAGTTTGAATTAAATGTTATGTATGCAAACAAAGGTATTATAAAACGAAGGCTTACTCACTGTATTTATTTTAAACCTGCTTACTGCTTAATGCCTACGACTCTACCATAATCAAAAGTCCATGAAACACGATATAAACATAAATATCGACCCTGCGGTCCACAGTGCACTTACAATATTATCATATCGCTGGTCCCGAGCGGCCGCTCCAGGGTCTCTATACAACGGACTGTGCTGTACGGCCCTCGAGGGCGGTTCCTCACGCCTGGCGTGAGTCATGTCCCACGCCTGTAATATTGTATAGTCGGTAGCTCCGCTCACTGCGCTCAGGTCATACCCGTCTTCTATTTGATACCTGATAATGTTTTGGAGTTTTTGTTAAAAGTTTAATTTTGTTATTGTAATTGATTTTCGCTAAATTTCCTGTTAGTATTTTTTATTCAAAGTACTTTTTGATACTACATTGTTTAGTTTCTGTTACTATAGGGGCCAGTTTTGTTTTACCTGAACGGAGGTAGAACAGTCGAAAGTAGGAACCCATAAGCCGAAAACTTCTCTCGGAGCTCGTAAAGCAAAGCTGTCAAAAGTTCCTTCTCTTTCTCGTCTTCACCTGAAAAAAATCATCAGCTTTAGTACACGTCTCTTATTTCAGAAGAGGCACGTATTTAGTCGACCATCATTTTTCGGTAATGACATACCCGGGTATACCCAATGAAGATCCAATCCATCGAAGTCATGCTCTTTCATGAAGTTAACAGCGCTTTCAATGAACATGCTTCGTCTATTTGGTTCTTGTACCATTTCGCTGAACAGGCGATCTGTGCCTTCACCTCCTACACTGATCATCACTTTCATCCCGTGCAGGCGACGTTTCAACCCGGTTGCTATGCGGTAACCACCTGTGAGAAATTACTTTATTTATTTGAACAGTTCCGATCATTTAGCAGTTCGAAACATATTAGTAGTATTTTAACTCCTAGAATGTGTTTATATTTTTTTATTTTGATAGTATGTTACGTGTAATAGCAAAATGTTCAAGGTAGTAATTTCGAGACCTTTGTTTTTATGTTGATAATGTGGCAAAGGTAACTCAAAACAGAAGAACATCTAGACTCTAGATGTTCTTTTGTTTTGAGTTACCATTACATACTCTAGATTCTAGAGTATGTCACCAGTAACTTCTCTTACCTTTAATGATATCGAAATCTTCATTGTTGGGAATAACAGAGTAAGTATGGGGATGCATAGTGGCGAATGCGTAGTGTAGATGCGTGCAGGAGTTGGGCACCAATCCAGCGGTGAAGGCCAGCGGAGGGGCCCTGTATGCGGCCCATGACTCCATGTAGCATACCACCAAGCTACGTGTTCTGGGGCCGGGCACCGTCTGCTGCATCGCTGGACAAACAAACAAATAATATAAATATACAGAAACTTACAGTAAATGCAAATATTGAGAAATTAGTCATGGAGATGTCTGTGTTACCTTGTAAGTTCGCATTTCCTAGCTGTAATCTCTCATCGTTGCGGGTGCTGCTGCCAAGATAAAACCATTTGATTTAGTAATGCATTGATGTATGTTTATTATTATTTGAATTATACGTATTTAGCATGTCCTTACTTATTGAGGTAACCAGCAGCTCCGTAATATTTCCATGCACCCAAACCCTCTTCATCCGTAATGACTTCAGCATCCTAGGGATCAGTTAATGTCATTAGTATTTACGTTCGAACCAGATTTCGTTTTTCATACTTTGCATTTTGTTTTGCTGAATATATTATTTACCTCTAATAATTTAAACGAAGATCCCGGTTCTATAAGAGAGATCGGTCGTTTTTCCACGGCATCACGTAATGGCAGTCTTTCGTCTCCTTCATCACGAACACTCCTATAACGTAAATACCCAAATCAATTCTGGTACTTTGTATGTGCACAATAAGACACCGTTTTTAAAGCATTTTTTACTCTATTTACCTTAACGGTATACTTTCGACGGAGGCACGTATCGGTGCAGCTATAGGATCGTGCTGCGGGACCGTCTCGACGGCGCTTCGTGCGAACGTGAAGCCCGCGCGGGGAGACGCTAGTGCGTACGCGCATAGCGCTAACGCTAAAGCGCACTGCAAAAATAAGATTCATTATCACAATATTTTCAAATGACAAGAAAACAAGAAAAATACGAATAAGGTCTGTTGTTTATTAGCATAGCTTCGATAACATTAGCACTTAGGTATGGGTTCCGTGTTTCGTCTGCCTTTCCTTAATTTTTATTCTCAACAAGAGGCAGCTATCGTGTTTTGCATAAAATCCATGGAATAGAAGGCTATTGACCTTAATCATAAAAAAGTTTGTTGACATCTATAACAATACAAATTGTATCAATTATCTGGCGACATTTAAATTAAAGCTTTTATGGAACACCGTTAAGTGTAGAGATTGTAAAAAGTGCTTATAAAAAGTCTGCTAACAATGTCTTTGTAGTGAATCAATTGATGGCTTACAAAGGAACCATTAATAAAGATTGAATGGTTTTTCTATGTGCGGCGCCCAAACTGAAAATATATGAAGTGTAGGTGGTAGCGGTCAGCGACCTGTCGATCATGTATCGCACCGCGTCTTTGCGTAATTAACATAACTTGACAGCTTCAAGAATTAAGATCAACACTTGAGACTGGTTCACCAAAGATGGTGTATATTCTCAAATTATTGTGGTGACGATGTCAACGGCCGAAACTTGTTTAGATGACTATCGGGTTATTTGTGGTAGAATATTTAGTTTGACATAAAAAATAAATAGGTGCAGTTGTTTTAGTGCTAACGCCAAAACATTATAAATTAGTCTTTATTAGACATAACAATCCACAGGACAAAAAAAAAACCTTACAGGTAACCCATCCATACCTACACCGCAGGCACTTATAACATTCCTATTTCCTTCTATGAAAATATTTCGTGAAAGCTCGCGATAAAAATAAATCTTTTGAAACCTTATAAGTACATAAATGTGTATCTAAACGCCTAATCGTAGTATGTATCTGAAACTATAAACTATGATAATCTTACGCAGCTTTCATTATTCTCAAGCTAAGTAAAACTGTAGGTATATTAAGGAGAATCGTGACGTTTTCGCTTGAAAGATATATACTTACCTAAAGATCTCTACTCTACATAAGCAGCGGTTGTTCTCAAAATCCTGCTTTACTCGTATTATTATTATTGAACAGGTAATTTGTGACCACCGGAATAGCTGATTATCTAACGCTTTTGTGATGTATTTTGGGTGTGGGGAATCGATCTAATAAATAACTAATAAACGATCTCTAGTACATTGACTCGGGTCGTTCGGAAAACAACACAATTTGCATACAGGCATCAGAGGCAGGTAGCGCTGGCCGGCTACCCGCCGGGTCATCGTCATCATCCCAACCAGTCCAAGATGTTTTCGCGTGACATTTCGCCGGCGATTAGGACTTGAGCTTTTATTTTTGTGTTTTTTGGTCTCGATATTTGTGTACTTTAGTATGAATATAAATCCCATCAGCCATGTTATTGTCCCAGTCCTCAACTAATTAACTTTACGGTCAAGATATGTGCATTCAATTTGCATTTAAAGTCCGATCTCATGCAAAATGCCCTCAATAAATAATGTTGGATTAGCTTTTTGTCAAAATGGAACAAGAATTGTTTTTATGACTTGTTGCCTGGCTATCTTAGATATCAGGTTAGACTTAGAGGACTAATAAAGTTCAATTAAGTGATAAACACTGAGAACAAAATAAATACCCCTAGATGATTTAAAAATATCGATGTTCTAGGAAACTGGAGTGATTCGACATGATATTGTGTTGATATGAAGGCCAAGGAGCGACGCACGAGCATGCGTCCCCGTGCGTGCATTGCATACTATACCATATAAAATAAGGACGACTATAATATGGTAATATTTTACTTTAAAATACCTGTAGCACGTGAAGACACGGTCATTATCTACATTTTGCTTAATAAAATGGAGGGTAGGTACCTTCGATAGCAATTTACTCTCGTATGCAGTTGGAGATAATAGCATACAATTTTGAGCTTTATTATTTACAAAGGGTTTAAGGTAGGCATTGCACTACCGCAAAATTCAAGAAAACGTACTATAGAATTTGACGGTTTCCATATACTCTATAAGTAAGAGATTTTCCTCTAGAACTAGGTACCAAACGATAATTTCGCAGTACCCATTCATGGTACTTGCTAATTCACAACTCTGCTGTACTCTACAATGGTTTTTGAATAATATTGGCAAAATTAAACTCTTCTGCTTACAATAAACTTTTCACTTTTTCCATAGTAGGCACTTATGCTTATTAGCAAGTACCGTCCATAAAAACAATGGTCAATTAATGTCAATGAGTCACGATGAGGATATAAAACCTGTGCAACGATGTCACTTCTTCAAACTTAACATGAAATTACTCATTGCTTTATGAACACTTCTAAACCACAGTTAGCCGAGCTTTGTCAATAACACGCGTCTGTTATTTGCTTATGTTCTCGTGTTTTAGTGGTACTTGCTAACTAACTAATTTGGTTTTGATGATATTTCAAGACACTTCTGAATAGGTAAGTACCGCTATCTTTTCTAAAAAGATTCTCAAACTAAGCACTTGTCCAAACATAAATAGAGACTGTTAAATGTTACAGTATTGTCGGCCTAGTTATAACTTTTTGTATTTAATTCATCAACAATTTGCGGTTTACTGCAAATCATCAAATAACAATCCTCGTTAAATAAAACGGTATCTTTTTTATTTCATAGAAAATACCGCTATAAACATTCATTCGAATTGCAAATACGATTATTATTAAGTAAATAAATAAACAACAAAGTTAAGTAGAGCATCTTTCATGCAAAGGTACAAAAATGCGAAGATGAACTGGTTTCGTACTAAGTACTGCCCTGGTTTACCCTGATCCCGACCTTGCTCCCGACCACGTGTGCCCCACTGCCTCATATCATGCAGGTGCTGCAGTTAACTTTCTCATATGACTTTATATATAAGTGGACATTCATGTCGTGCATATGCAATGAGCCAAAGAGACGCTTACGTATTTCACCGAAGCAAATTTTGGGACAGTATTCAAATAATGTATTAACAGTTAAGTCTAAGCTACTTGCCAGGCATCTGTATCTTTGTTACGTACGTCCTTTTTTAGGAGTATCAAAATTGTCTTTTCTCGAATTTATTTTGGTGTTATTATAAGAGTTCGTTAAACTTGACCCATAAATAATAATCGCTTTTCCTATTAACATAAATCATTGTGATCGATAGCTACAAATGCCTAATTTTATGACATGCTAAAAACTCACATTTATTTAAATGGAACATGTTATGCTTAGAGGAATTATAATTTATGAAATTTTAGGTACAGGCTTTATTATTAAAGTTACTGCAGGCTTATAATTGCTAACTTTCAGGAAAAATAAAGAGAATAAATAATCATAACACTTACCCAGACTGTGAAGTTGTGCCCCATGACGGGGAGCTTTCAGCGATACTTCGAACTTATATCTGAAAATAAAAAACAAAACTAAAGTTTCTGTTTCTTAAATTACCGGCATTTTCCTGTATGCACTTTAGATACCATTAGTTAGTTTATTTTTATTGCTTTGCCGAAAACGGGTGAAACCATAATGCAATTAAAAATTATTTTATAAACGTACCTATTTTGTATTATCCTGTGTAACACAATAGGGTATAAATAAAACACTACCCCTGCGTTGTGAAGCTGCGCGTGCGCGGTTCTGGTGCGACTGAGCGGGCGGCGCTCGCGTCACCTAGTGTTAAATACCCCGGTGTCATCGAGCCGAGCTTCGCGTCGCACCCACGTTTGTGCACAACAATCAGAGATGTTTAGGGACATGTTACAATACTACTAGAGAGGAAACAAGCTCAAACGGAAATTTTCAGCTCTACCAACGGCAGTATCGACAAGAACTAAAACACAATGCACCATCGAAGGAACAAGGGTTTAATGGCTGAATACAATAAAATCCAACTGCCCTTAAAGTACCCTATAAATTACTTTCAGTTTTACCAGTGTTTCATACTTTATAGGTACTACTCTTACAACCTTTTCAACAGAGCCTACTGCACCGGTGTGTTTCGCGCAATCATGTATCTACAGTCAGAAACTCATGGTTACCCTAAGACGAGACAAAATGTTATTATTTTAAACTACCGGTTAATTTGTAAGCTTTTTTTGCCCCGATAAGCGATTTGAAAAGCTCTTTATTAATAGAACTACTTGACTGACAAGCTTTTACAGCCTTTATTATTCTTTTATCATCGCTGAGAGCTTTGCAGGGTTTTTTAGCCTTAAACTGTTAGTACCCATTCAAGTTTTCTTTTCTTACGGAAGCTTTAAGAGACCTACCTAATAAATAACATCAAAGAAGAAAACTACTGCGATGTTTCATGTAGAGCCCCTGAAAATAACAATCCGCTTTGAGCTTACTAAGGGTAGTCGTTCAGTCATTCTTGAAAATTTGTATAGACGACCCTTGAACATGGGTCTGGCTATGGGTTTTTTTTTACTAGAGTGGTTTTATAGTCCAGCAAAAAAATTGATAATTTGAAGAGATTATGATCAGTAAGAATTTCTTACCTTCGGAGTATTTTCGAACAGTACGTAGATAGGTAGGTAGGTGATGGATTTATATTTATTTAAAGACTGCTTAATATTATTTTCCCTTTAGATTATTATGTCAAATGTAAAAATTTGGCAAATATAAAAATAAAACATCTCATAAAACGGATAATGAAACCGTTATTCAAGTCTAATAAAATAAATGAGCTACGCATAAAAAAAATAATGAATGGATCTGGAAAAAAATGTCAATAGGTAAATTTCCATAAAGTTGGTTGACTTTTGGTAATAAATTATTTAGGTAGGTATGTATAAAGGTACGATTATTAACAAAACACCACCATCTGCTTTTCATTTGTTTTGTCGAGTTCAGACAAATTACATTATTATGGGATTGTATACATATTGAATCAACGCAAAAAGTGAAGTGTTCGATCCCTAAATCAATTTTAAAGCAACGTTAGGAACGGTTTTTACTCCATGTAAATAAAATTTTAATTACCGAATACCTATTTGTTCCCTGAATTTGTATTTTTTTAGTTTATTAGGACTTGCCAAGTAAGAAATTAGTGCTAACTGCTACTATCAGTTTTATTTTAAGCATGGACTGGTTTATATTTTTCAATAGTGTTATAAATCTTTAATCATAATTATGAATTATCGATATGAGATTTTGAATAAATCAGACTAGCAAATAATTGCACATAACGACGGTTTGGGTTTATGAACTAAATATTAATTTACTAACCTGTTTTACGATCTTGTTTCTCATGTCTTGATCTCATCATGATTTGCCAAATGTTTTGTATAGGTAGTCTACATTAGGGTACGTACCTGATTGAAATATAATCTGTCTTATTATACCTACCTACTGAAGTATGCATTATAAAGTCAGGAGTAAAAAATATTAATAATAAACGCACATAAAGTAGTTTGCTCTACCTTGGATTTTTACAGGTCTGAAGTACGGTCAGCATCAAAAGTCGGTTAACACTTTAGTTGTTTAAATCTTAATTATTGAGCTAAATATTCTTAAAAAACATATAGTAATAGAATATTTAAGAATAATTAACTCTTTGCTGTTACATGAAATAGAAAAAACCAATGTATCGCATCATTTTGTATCAATTTAGATGATTTGTAAAAGTAACAGTGTTAATTGACTTTTGTTGCTGACTGTACCAGAGTGCTGATCTTACAGAATATCCTGAATGTGTATAGGTTGGTATAGATCGAAAGTACTGTCCAAAATAATCTTTTACCTTTTTTTGTTGTAGGTATTTGAACACAACATTCACGAAATTAAACTCAAAATTCACGCTTTATCCACATTTCACATTGCAATATTAGCATTGAAAGGAACCGCGCACTCCTTGATGTGTCAGTTTGTGTATCGCATGCTTTGCTTGAGTTGGCAAGGGATCGCCAACTGGTGGTTGAGTTTATCACGAATGTATCCTTGTTTACAACACCGTGCCCCATAAAAATGAAGCCAGATTTTATGTCTGGTTTGGTGATAGGTATACCAGATTCTATAAGACTGCAC
Source organism: Apamea sordens (assembly GCA_945859715.1). Classification (NCBI taxonomy): domain Eukaryota; kingdom Metazoa; phylum Arthropoda; class Insecta; order Lepidoptera; family Noctuidae; genus Apamea; species Apamea sordens. Next base: position 10,035,287 of record OX243995.1, read on the forward strand.
TCGTCAATATTTTATAAGTTATATAATATACAACTAGTAATAAAACTCTGTCAGTGGTGGGACGTCAGGTCCTGTGCCCGGACTCGCGCATTGCTAGCCTACGTGGTGTCGAGGTGCGTTGGCGCACCGGGCTCATCATCATTACTATGCACGGAGCGTTTCTTCCTTTGTGGCCGCCAATGTCAATCGCATTGTTTACCGGCCGACCGTCGCCATCGGACACCACCTAACTGTACACACACGAACTAAGTGGACCCTGAAATTGACAATGCCCTTGTTTTCTGTTCAAAGTTGACCCGAACGAGTGACCTAGCTTCTTAGGAAGTTTTGCTCATGTATGTGTTGTTATTATTCGCATTTACGTGGAATTGTGAGAGCGCGTAATGAGCTGATGCTAGAACAAGACTTTTTATTATTATGTTATTAATGGCTCGTTCGGAATCTGGATCATCCTGCCCTTTGGAAGAAGGACAAACCGGAACCGGTATGTGTTTACAGTTTACTGAGTACTTGTGCACTGGCATTGTGTGTGCCGCGAGGGGGGGTTGGTGGTGGCGGGCGATGGCCTGGAGCACCCCGCGTGTTGCGAGCTCTGTTTCAAGGCGAAGTTCAAGGCAGGCCGTTGGCATTTATTGTATGATTCGTCAACATTTGGTGTCAAATGCTCCGCGCCCACGCTCAGTATGGGTTCACAGTTTAAAATGAAATTAAATCTAAAATCAAATTATCTATTGTAGTCGTGGTTACAGTTCATTGTGTATATCACTATTATTTTGATTAAAGATGGAACAATGGGGACAGCAATTAAGAACATTTGTTACAGAGCGGCTATTTTGATTTAATACATCAAATTGCTTATTGAAAATCATTATCAGTAATCTTTCGATGGGTCGTTTAATCAGCTATCATATCATCTTGATCTTTAGAATATTTTTAGTAGTAAGTACTTTATAGGATCTGTCTTCCAAATACAAGGAAAATGATTATGTACCTACTTAGATAGATACAGAATACTGTACAAGTAACCATTTTTACTCTTATCAAACATCTTTCGTCATCTTTATCACTATACTCCATTTGTTTGTTTACAATGGTCACAAAGTTTTCACGATAACAGACTCCGCTAGTAGCGCGTGGTCATGAGATCAATAGTTAGTTGTAAATTATACAGCGGTGGTGTTGGACGCTCGTGGTTCGATTAGCATAGCTGTTGCCAGTCGGTGTTGTGATGGCGTTGTCTGAGCGTCACTTGTTTTTGAGCAAACGTCTAGTCACTGATAGCGGTATCACTGATGGCGGTGTGCTGGTTGATGAATGCGGTACTATCGAACAAATTGTTACTAGGGAACAGGCAGATAAAATTGTAGCTGCAAGCGATGGAAAAATCAAGGTAACAAGTTATTTTACAGCTCTCAACTACTTAAACTTTGCTGTACCTCTGTGGGGCACATCATTTTCCTCAAACAAGTCTCCAAATTAATTCGTTACTGGTAAGTTATTTGCATTAGCGTATCTATGGTGCACTATAAACTATAAAGACTCGTGCCTTGAACATTTTAGTATTTTGTATTCGAAAAAAACAGATTTTTATAAACACAACATCGTTACAGGTTAGGTCACGGTCTAACGGACCGGCCGCGGCCTCCAGATAGCAGAACAGTGCTATCGTCGAATTTGAATTAACTTCAAAGGTAATGTATGTTATAATCTTATTACCCATGTTTTCAGGTGGTGGATGGCGGGAACCTGGCGCTGCTGGCCGGTGTGGTAGACTCCCACGTGCACGTGAACGAGCCGGGTCGAACGGCATGGGAAGGGTTCCGCACAGCCACCAGCGCTGCAGCCGCCGGGGGCATCACTACCATCGTCGACATGCCCTTGTAAGTTCAATAAAGTTTTATTTTAGCTGGGAAGAAGAATAAAATCCTTATTGGCCTTGTGAGTCCGTGTTAAGTTACAAAGTCCACCTTCATCATCATCATCATTCATAACCGGACTTCACGGACTGCTGAGTATAGGCCTCTCTATGTGCCAATCCCCACGCTCCTGTGCCGGCCTCATCCAGGTTCTACCCGCGATGATAACAAGTCATCGGCCCAGATCGCCGCCGGATGACCGACACTTCGTCTCCCCAGACCTTGGACGCCACTCGGTCACTGCCTTACTCCACCTGTCATCACTGCGCCTTAAAAATCCACCTTACTGCTACGGAAAAGAGCATATTACAAATATCGTTTACAAAGTGGGCGAAAGCTGCTGGCATAGAAAGTACCAGTAGTAATACTGACGGTAATCCCGAGGGCTGTAGGCTACAAACATCGCATTCGCATATACTCGTAGATCACAAAGTAGTTTTGTGCGATTTTTTTATGTATCTAAGTGGATTTGCATGTAATAAGTATATAAGTGTATTCCTCTCATAGAGAGGAGGCCTGTGTCCCAGCAGTGGGAACATTATGGGCTGATTATGCTAAGTATATCAAAGAAAAACAGAGAATACAGAATTTGGTTTACATTACCAAACTCATAAGATTCGTCTGAGCCAATGATTTGGCTACTTCAGTAACTACTTGACGGTTTTATCGACACACAAGAGAAGTGCATGTCGTCAACGACTATCACGAACAGCAAATAACAAAGTATCAACCTATACACAATAGTGAATGCATTGTTCTGATCACTAATTGGCACTAATAATGACATCACACAAATTGCATACTCATAAAGTACACCAAACATGTCACAGAATGCGGTGAAATTACTCTAATCTCTACTTATGTAAACACACAAATAGTTACTATAGTTGTACTGCTGACCCTATTTATAAATCGTACTATCTAATGTGCCTATTCATATACGATAAATGTAGTAACGTTACTCGACTAAAAGTAGAGTACTACTTTTAGTCGAGTTGTGGAACTAAGCACGATGGACAATCGACTAACGTTTAATTAGTTACCTTACGTATACCTACTTACCTACTTTTTTATGGTTACATTAAATTGACAAGATACAATTTGTATCTTGTCATAGTTACCCATGTTGCCTACCTTTTAATTTTAACACCCGAATACTTTACTACGATTAGAGGAAGACCAAAGAAACGATGAATAGGCGGTTTGAAAGATGATATGGCTAGAAAGTTGTTGACTAATGAGAAGACGACTAATAGAGAAATATGGAAGAAGGAGACATGCTACGCGCACGACGAATAAATTGGGATGAGGCCAGGAGGATGATGATAGTGAATATCTTTTGCAATGCATTGATTTGATAGCTTAAAGTGAGTTCCATCAATGACGATTTCACATCTTGTTTTATAATTCTCTGAAATAGTCCACAAAATACAGTATAGGAGATAGTTTATCATATTATCAATGTTCTACTACGATGTTTCCTGTCTTTCCTATCAGACAAGATACTATTAGGTATCTAAGATCTGCTACGAAATAGCTCAACGGTCAGCGGCCCCTTCTATACATTTTCGAGTAAAAAAATTATCTAATGGAAAAAATATTATATTGGTTTGCAAATTATTGCAGTGGTGGCCCAGTGCTAATGGCCGTGACTTACAAGTAGTAGATTCGAACCCAGTCAGGCGCTTTCCTTTTCATCACCACTGCTCTCAAAACGGTAAAGGAAAACATCGTGAGGAAACCGACATGTCCTAGAACCAAAAACTCGAAGCTAAGTGACAGCCGACCCCAACATAGTTGAGAAAAGGCTAGGCAGATGATGATGATGTGATATCCACCAACCTGCACTAGGCCCGCGTGGTGGAGTACGGCCCACTCCCTCTCACTGAGAGAAGGCCTGTGTCCCAGCAGTGGGAACATTATAAGCTGATTATGTTACAAATTAGCTCTTATCTTTTTCCAGGAATTCAATTCCACCGACCACAACTTTGGAAAACTTGAAAACTAAAGCATCTTCCGCCGAAGGACACGTCTATGTGGATGTAGGATTCTGGGGCGGAGTTATTGTAGGAAACGATGTAAGTATGATAACAAATTAATAATTAAAGATCAGCCTTTGTATTGGGCGGTTGTCCACAGTAGACGATGCGTCTACGCCATGTTTTTTCACCGACATACATACAATCGCGAGACAAATATTTAAGGTTCTTTTATAAATACTCAGAAAATAACTCCAAATAATCAGTTTTTTATTTTCTCATCTTTCGTGTGCATAAGTATTTTTTTTTTTGCAAGGAATCCGCAATATTGTTTTTCCGTCGGGATCGATTATTTTTTTTAAACGATAGAATTGTTGCAATAGACGCCTGTGTGTCGCCTATACTACACCTACGCTCCTACGCTCTTTTGCTACGCGGCTGCTACGCAGTGTCTGCGTTCCTACGCGGATGCTACGCGGCTGCTACGCCGTGCCTATACTCCTAAACTCTTAATACGCGGTTCCTATGATCGTGCTACGGGGCTTACGCTATTGCTACGCGCCTGCGACGCCACCATAAGCGCATCATACGCTGTACATTACATCCAACAAACTAAGCATGCGCAGGACAAACGCTATATGCGAAGAGACGAAACCTTAGGCAGTTATTTATATTTAGATATCCATTACATAAAATGATTTTCGTATCTAACACGAAAAGGTAGGGTTTACGACAGTGATCGACACATTTGTCCCCATATTATAACCATTATTTGCTTTTTCATTGGACATATTTTTACGATTATTGGGTAAAAGAACAAGTTTTAAATGTTATGAGTTTTGTCGCACCATAATAAAGAAGCAAAATAATTATAAACTTCTATAAGGATAAACGGAATTAGTCAGAAATGTCTTTATGCAAAAAAATATACCTAAAAACTTAAAAATTCTTAATTATACTCAAAGCTAGGTTATTCACTCTTGGAATAGGTAAGACGACAAATCACTTCCCGTAGTTAATTTTAATTTATTTGAAGCGGAGGCGTTTTATCATTTCTTCTAAATCATTAAATTATTTAATCATCTTCTAAATCATTAAATTATTTAATGATTTACAAGAAATAATTATTGACTTAGATAAAATTAGAAGATACCGGAATAAATCTTTCTTACTATTTTGGTATACATTAAGCCTATAATGTTCTACTGGGACACAGGCCTCCTCGCTGTGAAAGGGAGTGGGCGTAATCCACCACGCGGGCTTAGTGCGGGTTGATGGATGTCACATATCTATGATATTTTTGGTTCTAAGACATGTCGGTTTCCTCGCGAAGTTTTCCTTCACCGTTTTGAGAACACTGGTGATGAAATAATTTACACATTGTGAAGTGCCTGGCTGTGTTTATTAAACTCACAATCTACAACTCGTAACTCGCCGCTGTTACAACTGGGCCGCCACTGCTCTCTTGTTGGCCTGGCTGGGTTTAAACTCACGATCTACAACTCGTAACTCGCCGCTGTTACAACTGGGCCGCCACTGCTCTCTTGTTGGCCTGGCTGGGTTTAAACTCACGATCTACAACTCGTAACTCGCCGCTGTTACTACTGGGCCGCCACTGCTCTCTTGTTGGCCTGGCTGGGTTTAAACTTACGATCTACAACTCGTAACTCGCCGCTGTTACTACTGGGCCGCCACTGCTCTCTTGTTGGCCTGGCTGGGTTTAAACTCACGATCTACAACTCGTAACTCGCCGCTGTTACTACTGGGCCGCCACCGCTCTCTTGTTGGCCTGGCTAGGTTTAAACTCACGATCTACAACTCGTAACTCGCCGCTGTTACTACTGGGCCGCCACCGCTCTCTTGTTGGCCTGGCTGGGTTTAAACTCACGATCTACAACTCGTAACTCGCCGCTGTTACTACTGGGCCGCCACTGCTCTCTTGTTGGCCTGGCTGGGTTTAAACTCACGATCTACAACTCGTAACTCGCCGCTGTTACTACTGGGCCGCCACCGCTCTCTTGTTGGCCTGGCTGGGTTTAAACTCACGATCTACAACTCGTAACTCGCCGCTGTTACTACTGGGCCGCCACCGCTCTCTTGTTGGCCTGGCTAGGTTTAAACTCACGATCTACAACTCGTAACTCGCCGCTGTTACTACTGGGCCGCCACCGCTCTCTTGTTAGCCTGGCTAGGTTTAAACTCACGATCTACAACTTGTAACTCGCCGCTGTTACTACTCTACACTGCTCTCTTTTTGGTATACCTATTCCGAATGTCAAAATATACGTGTTACTTTTCAGGATTCACTTCGAGACCTAGTGAAGGCTGGCGTGGTGGGTTTCAAATGCTTCCTCTGTCCAAGTGGAGTCGACGAGTTTCCTAATGTAGGGCCTGAAGATTTGGAAAAGGCCTTTGCTGCCTTAGAGGGAACAGGATCTGTGTTGGCGGTAATTATAAGAAAATTTAATTTTATAATGCTTTTGGTTATATTTAATTTTGTACCCATAAATTAATGAACATGTTTCGTTCCAGTTCCATGCTGAACTTGAAGATGACAGTCCACCCAGTAAGAAGAAAATGAAAAAGAAAGGTAAGATTGATTTAATTAACATAGTTTTAACACTGAAAACAATGCCATGTTTTATTGCGAACAGTGTAGGTACTATTTAGTCGGCAATAGATGCTTGGCATTGATGCTGTAAATAGGTACAGCTGACCCGTTGGTCTCGTGGTCGCAAGAGTGACTGTTGTCCTGGACTGTGGTCATGGGTTCAATGCCCAGTTCAGGCAAAGTGTTATTGGATTTTTCCAATAGGCATTTATTACTCGTAATTAATAATAGCTCGGAGTTTGGAAGTTGGCGGTGTGATAGCTCGGAAAGCACGTTAAGCCGTTTGGTCCTACGCTTGATATCTCTCCGGCCGTGTCGGTTTGCATGCCGTCCCATCGGATATGATAGTGAGGGAAGAGAGAGCGCACCTGTGTCTGCTCACACACTTATGCATTATAGTGTCTCTCGCGCCAAAGGCTAGTGTCCGTAGAGATTAGCCGCCATTACCGAACTACGGCCTGGAGGACTGTTATGATTAGGTACATTAACGTTGTTATAAAAATATCAACTTATTTACAAATCATCCTTGAGTCCCTATAACAATTTTTATTTAGGCTAAATGGTTTGTAAGTAGGTTCTTACAAACAATATAACCGAAACAAAGGAACAAAACAAAGGTTGTTTTTCAATACTTAAGTATCTAAATATATTCTTTTGTTGTTTCAGATCCCGAAGAATATCAAACATATCTTGAGTCAAGGCCGCCTAATATGGAGCTAAATGCGGTGTCGCTAATCAAAGATTTTGTTGACAAAACTGAGTAAGTTATTATTTGTGATTCACAACTGCAAAAATATTCACGGACACTTTTACCGAGAACCAATATAGGAAAAAATATTAATAAATATTAATCTACTGGAGTGCTTTGGAGCGTACATGTATGATTAAATTATAGACTTTTATTATAGGTATTTTACTCACTTACACAGTTTCTGAAAGCCAAACGACACGCAAATTCTCTGACAGGTTGTTAAACTCATGTCAAGTGTAACAACTCTTGACATAGTTACCAATTTTTTTTCATTTTGTAAGCTAGTATTAGGGCAGCTCCTCAGTATTTATGCCTAAAACTCATAAATAGAGTTAAAATTATTTTACCACCAGCGTTCGAGTGCACGTAGTCCACGTGTCTTCTTCGGACGTGGTTCCTCTACTCGTGGAGGCGAGGAAGGTTCGACTGGCGAAGGGTCACGAGGCCTGGCGCGCCGGGGTTACCGCCGAGACCTGCCATCATTACCTAACCTTCAGCGCTGACCAGATTCCTAAAGGACGGAGCGAGTACAAGTGCGCTCCACCTATTAGGGATAAAGCTAATAAGGTACCTATTTTATTCCGAAGTTTATACTTACAGGAGATCTTTTATATTTATAACAACTGATGATATTTGCAAGCCTTAATTATATTGATATAATTAAATGTCGTTTATTATTTTAAATAAACCAATAAAATATGAATTAAATAATACATGACATCTTTTGTTTTGCAAACTAGGTACATACATTCAAAATTGGAAAACTTTTGTTTTTTTTTATGTTTGATAACTGCCAGTTTTATTGTACAGCTATCGATGCCAAGATATATTATGAACTTTTTCATAATTATTCTGAATTTTTATTTCATAAATGTAGCGATTTGCAAGAATAAGAATTTCAAACGTTTCGTCATAAATTATGATTTCGTTCCGAACACATCCCATTGAATAGTTTTGCTCCATTGATGGGCAAAGTGTACGGAATGCAATGAGGGCGAAGACGGCTTAAAATGTATAAATATTAATACCGCTAGAATATTATATAAATAAGTTAATTTAGGGATTAAGCGTAGATGTTTGACATGTTCACAATGTGATAAAACCCTAGCTATAAACAAATAAAAAATAAACACACATTTTTTGTAATCTGTGATATTAATTCAAAATATTAGGTCTTACAGCTCATAATGACAATGTTAGATGCAAAAAACAAAAATTTCTTTTTATATGGTTTCATGTGGTGTACATGGTGCATATAGGTTACGCAGTAGAGTATTTATTTAGGTATTACTTCGGCAATAGAAAAAGGGAAAATGTAAAATATTTACAGGAAGGAAATATTTTTTTTTTAAAGTGTAGTTTATTAAAATAAAGTAGGTACGTATCTTCTTACTTAATATTTTAAAACATTTATTATTTGTATACAGGAAAAGCTATGGGAATACTTATTACAAGATAAATTAGACCTGGTGGTGTCTGACCACTCTCCCTGCACTCCGGACCTCAAATGCTCAAACAATTTGGAGGCTTGGGGCGGGATTTCATCTGTACAATTTGGTACGTTTACGTTTGTTACTAGTTATTTCAATAGAAATCACAAACAAAATATTATGGATCGTTATATTTTACTACTGAATATTTTCTAAGTCCGTATATGCACCTTCGCTACTCTATCTATGTTGGAGACAAAATCAACATAACAAAGCATCACGCTTTGTGTCCCTGAAGGGTTGTGCAGAGGTGTACCTATAGAACACCCACATTTCGCCAGTAATGTTTAAGTACCATGTAATAGAGGCGAGCCCATTGCAATCAACCACTGAGAAATTCCTGATAGAAAAACCCAGTAACGGTTTGCCTGACCTGAGAATTGAACCCAGGACTTCATGCTCAGCAGTAGCTTGCGACCACTGGAGCAACGAGGCAGTTGGAGACAATTTAAGACAAAAATAAATAATTTATCTTCGTAAACCTCATAAATGAGTAATCATCAAAAGGCAAAAGGATTTAGGAACTAATAAAACCTTACAGCAAATGAGCAAAGTAATAAACGTTTATTTATTTTCTAGGTTTGTCACTATTCTGGACCTCAGCGAGTACCCGCGGCCTCGACTTGACCGCGATCAGTAAATACATGAGTTCAGGGCCGGCCCAGCTATGCGGCCTTCAGAACCGCAAGGGAGCACTGAGGCCTGGCCTTGATGCTGACCTCATATTCTTCGACCCTGAAGCCTCCTTCACCGTCACCACTGAAATTATACGACACAAGAATAAGGTAAGCAATAAATTTTGAATATCATAAATAACATTGAATGCGGACTTTCCGTGTGGTGCAGAAAATATCGTTTATTGTTATACTAGTTTACTTTTATGGTTGGAGTGCCAGCCCTGGGCCTTTCTTTAAAAGTCCATTAATCTTTTTGGTAGTTATTTAGCAACTTCATGATGCTAGCAGCTACTGTTGATTCTTTATTTGTAAATCTTTATTAAATGTCGGACAGTAACGAGTACTTAAATATGTTTTTCATAAACATTCCCAATTGGAATTAAGTAAGTAGGAAGTGCACATAGCAACGGAATGAAGTTATCACAATCGAAAGTTTTAAAAGAGATGTAAGTAGGTAGGTACAGACCTATGAAAACTTGATTGCAAAATCTTGGATGTAACAAATTATTAAAGAGAGAGAGAGAGAGAGCTTACTTCAAAGGCTATTATCATGACTTCATGAGATATTTAAAACAATAATGGTTCTACACTACACTAATAATGAAAATTTCCACGAATAAGTACTGTGGAGGGCCAGACGAGCCCTCCAAGGTACCGGGAGGAATCAAACACAATGATCCCTTTTATATTTATATTTTCTAGAATGTATTCACGTGTTATCGTCTCCTTGTCACTTCTTATTCTCGAACCATCTATCTTTGACACTCGCTTGAACGTTCGAATGTCATTCCCGCTAAATTATATCCGGCCTGCAACATATGAGGTTGCCTTCGGCAGACAAGCCTCTACATCAGCTACGCCCATCCTTGAATAAAAGGATTCGTATACTCCCGCTTCTAAACAAGACTTTTATTCACACCATTCGAACACTCAGGCCCTTCCTGCCTATCCCTATGATGATAATTACCTAACGCCAGATATTATACAGTGTGAGGTCCAACTCTTGCAAGAGTAGGCTTAAGTCAGGACGAACGAATCGCGAGTCTGACACTACGACATGTGTCAGGTAAATTAATATTTACGTGTGCCACTATGCACCAACATAAGCTAACGCAGTCCTGCTTAAACCTCGTCGCGCCAAAACTGGCGGAAAAGAAGCGACGCGGCCTCCTAAATATAAACAAATCGACGTGACAATTCACATCAGCCTGGATGAGGCTTAAAAAAATAAATGGTCTTAACTTCAGACTCTTTTACCCCATCGGACGGTATTGAGCCAGAGGGAGGGAAAAGGCTAAGAGGTCAATTTCCATCGAAAATGCCTAACTCACTCCCGTACTCCAAAAGAAACATTTCCAAAAATCTATTCCGCTCTCAGTAAACTCCATATAACATCAGTCCTTACTGATATAACTGTGGGTCCTCCACTATAAGTTGAACCAATTGTGTCAACCAAACACACTTTGCAAAGGCTATGCCCCGTAAGCAAAGTTGGTCTCAGCTTAGGTGAGTGTCACCCCCCCTGTAGGAGTGACCACAGTTTGCAAATCTAAAAATCTCTCCTAACTCGCGTTACTACAATTCTGGAGTACGTTCATGCTATCTCAGCCTATTAACAGCCTACTATTGGAGTCGCTCCCTCCGACTACTTGAAGCCGTGAGGTGTGGCACCTCACTCGCTCCCAGCCGCGTCCGGTATTTAGTCCCAGCATATGCAAACATACAAACGTTATCATGTTAATATACCATATCATAATGATCGAATTAAAATAATGTACTAAAAGCGATATTTACATCTAACTGACGTTGACATGAGAATGAATGACAACTAAAGACAACAAGTTTACATCACAAATGAAAAGATTTTATCAAAAAGTTTTTATCTCTGAACTTACATTTTCTAAACTTGTATTTTAAAATTAATAACTTCTTTATAAAATGTTGATTATTTTTAGAAAATGATTTTAAAATGTTGCATATCAATGAAAAACATTTTACAAGGAAACATTTAGTTCTAGCTTTTCTAACAAATGAGTATTTCTTCTTCACTCGTGCTTTTTTCATATTATTTAGTGCACTTTGTGGATGAACCATATTAACTATTAACAATATTAATATTCCTAAGGATTGTAATTTATCCGCAATAAATGAATTGAATTGACTTGAAAATGAAGTATCACTCGCGGGGTTATCTACACGATGTATGATAAAATCACTACGATTAAAGTCTGCACCCTCATCTGTAGGAAAAATAAATAAACCTTTCAACTGCACAGAACTGTTCATCACTTCTGTGTATTTGTCTCTGACTGCACACAACTCTACATTAGTTTTGCTGTTGTTAATTTCGTAATCCACCTTACTGTGGTCGTATGACACTACGACGCTATGAGCATTCTCCTTTACTTCCGAGGACAACTCGACATGACCATTCTCCTTTGTTTCGGAATCAGTAAACAAAAAATTATCCTCAACAATTTGATCACCAACGAAGTCGCTGTTAATGGATTCCACATCGTGATCATAATGCTCATCCTGATGCTCTGAAACATAGCTAATTACGTTAGTAAAAGGACTGGACTGACCCGATTCGTCAATTTCTTCCTCGTGTTCACTCTCGAACACTTCCATCGGCTTCTTCTCCTCCTCTGCAGGGCTGCACCCCTGGCTGCTGCGCTCGTCATCATCTTCTCCCACGCTGCTTTCCAGGCAGCTTTGCTCATCTTGTAGTGGGTCATCTTGTGTTCCACTAGATAATAGAGAAGCATCAACATCTACATTTATAACATTTTCCTGTCCACTTCCTTCAGACAGATCTTGTGCAATCTCCTCTTGTTGCAACTTATAAAATGCTCTGTGACATCGGCACGGGAGCTCTGCTCGTAACACATCACATAATTCATCAAAGCTCATACCATCACGGTGCATTAATCTAAAAACATACTGGGCAGCACCCTTAAGATATACGCCCAATATCAGCGCCCAATCGCTCTCACGCCATGTGTTGTAGTGGGCAACTACTTTGAATGCCTCAATAAACTCCTCCAGGCATCCGTTGTTGCCCGTATAAAATTGAGCCATCTTACTATCTTACTCTCTTTAGAAAAAAAATATAAAACCACTTAGCTGCGTATAAACTCCAGGCGGCTTTTCTGCGCCTATTCTTTCCTCTGTATGCGAGCCTTCTCGCTTCTTCCAAATTATTTGTTATATACGTATGGGGTAACCTTTCTTCCCACAATGCGCAACTTTCGCGCAAATTCGTCGCAACTTCGGCGCCTCCACCACATGTGGAGGGCCAGACGAGCCCTCCAAGGTACCGGGAGGAATCAAACACAATGATCCCTTTTATATTTATATTTTCTAGAATGTATTCACGTGTTATCGTCTCCTTGTCACTTCTTATTCTCGAACCATCTATCTTTGACACTCGCTTGAACGTTCGAATGTCATTCCCGCTAAATTATATCCGGCCTGCAACATATGAGGTTGCCTTCGGCAGACAAGCCTCTACAGTACAGTCTGCGACAAAAGTCGGTAGTCATTAGCGACTTTTGTCGCAGACTGTATCTACTTATTCGTTTCCGTAGTCATTGGGGAAACATGTACACGTAGGTAGATGTAGATCCATAAAGTAGTCCGGCAGATGTCGCTATTGTAGATAGCTTATAGGGTGGGCTTACAGTTAGAAACAATTAATTATTATCCATGAACAAATAAATAATAAAATTAGGTTTTTCCAAGATATTAATAAGCCCATGATTAAGGCCCCTATAAAGTACTTATCTTGATTAACGCACTGTATATCCTTAAGATAATTATTCTCCTTATCAAGCAACTATGGAACTCCAGAACCTACAGCTTGTAGTCGGTTAAATGGATTCTCATTTCTTTGTTTCAGCTGACGCCATACATCGGTAAGGAGTTGAAAGGTGTCGTGAAACAAACCTTCCTACGCGGGCGCCTAATTTACGAAGACGGAGAAATTGTGGAAAAGCCTAAAGGAAAACTATTATTAAATGATATTTGAAGCTTTAGTACGATATTATTATGTATAGTGTTGTTTATCTACATACTGAAATATATAGAAGCGTTAAAACATGTTGTATTTCAATGCCATCATTGATTCATTCATTATCTTTTCTTCTTTTATAGCCATTATTTTATTTTATGTTTAGCAGGTAAGTGTTTATGAAGGTCATATAAAGCTACAAAGAAGACTAATACACTTACACATTACACTTACACTTTTACATTGGCTTAGCTGAAGAACAACGCTATATGGTGGGTAGGGTAAGGTTGCGTAAGTTACCCCTGTTAACAGGGGTAACTTACGCAACTTAAAACTAAAACTACGTAACTTAAAAAAAAACATATAAATGACTCAAAATCGTCTTACCAACTAGCTCGTAGCTAGTTTGTAAGCGAATAAAAATCGTTGAAGCAAATCTAAGTAATTTTGACGTCATTTGCTTCGTTAAGAATGTAAATAAAAAGTGTGTATGTGTGTAGTTACCTTTTCATATTCTTCTTGACTTTGGAACCTTTCACGCTGAATTCGAGTCATATACTAAACATGAGTGTCCTCTAATACAGCTTCCAACCTCTCATATACTTTCTGAGGTATACCTTTAGAGGCAACGTAATCTGTGATATGCTTCGGCATGCCTTGTCCTCGAGGGCTGACATACTGCAATTGTACTTGATAGAGAGTTAGAAGCCGTCAAGAGAATGAACAGTTCGGCCATTCTTCAGGTCTCCAACCATAGTGATGGTTAATCCGTTAACTGTACCGATTTCTTCACGAATTGTAAAGACGTCGAGCAGAGCTTGTGTGGGGTGTTCTCCAATGCCATCTCCCGCATTTATTATAGAATACATCACGCACTACATCAGAATAGCTTTCCATTACTGAAACGCTGTCTTCCAAAGTTTCACCTTTCTTTGCTGATGAACTCGTAGCATCTGTTTGGATTACACAACCGCCCAATGTTTGCATTGCTGCTGCAAAACTGCAACTAGTTCGCGTGCTGACTTCATAAAATATCGACGACATAACTTTGCCTTGTAAAATATCATCTAGCAATCGACATTTGTTGACACTTGCATTCATGAACTGCGCTAGATTGAATACATCATTGAGAGTATCTTTACTAAACAGGTCAACAGTAAGTATAATCTTTCCGAATAAGTCGCTACGTTGACGTTGAGAAACTGTTATTGCAGGGGGATTATAATTAGACGTACTGTCACATCTTTGTCTTAGTCACCTGGGGTACTGGTGATAAACACCTTGCAGCTGCAATTTCACTGAAATGGAAATTAGGCTTGGATTGTGCCTCAGTCTTGCTATCGATTTGATCAAAATCAATATCACTAACTCTGCTCAAATCAGCAGATGTATGTATATCGAGTGCAGAATTTGGTCAACTGACTTTTCTTTGTCCATTTTTTCAATAGTAAAGTACGCTTTATTCTTGGGTGTAGGCCAGTCTCGTACATTTTGTCCAAAGCCTGGAGGTACTAGAACTTGCCTCTCAACATACGCAATTTCACCTCGCAATGTTACGCGATGAACTGCTCCACAAACTTGCATACCTGCAAATGGCGTCCATTTAGATTTCGGAAATTCCATAGCTTGTGGGATCGTCCACTCGTAATCCATATCCACCTCAACGTATGTGTTTGGTTGTTCCGGCAAATTAAATATTTTGCGAGGGTTGCGATGGAATTTATTTATCAGATCCTCTAGAGTTAAACGACCTTTTTTTTTCTCGCTGAGAAATGCTTTATGCATCCCCGTCTCGCGGGGGACGAGACGGGGTATGTGGGACTCCCTGTCAGAACTTCGGAAGGACAGTATACCCACTAAAACTCAGCGGTGTTCCTACAAACGCCGTAATGGGAGGGCTATGGGAAATCGGCCCAGCTTTTACTTCCACAGCCCTCGCGGCGCACGCCCGCCAAGATGGTATGGCGGGCCCCGCATGCCCCCCAGGTTGGGGGGCTACGGGAATGGCCGGGAACACCTGGCCATTCCCGTCCCACAAGGTGGAGGCCTGTGCAAAACAGGCAACGGAGCCCCCGCACCCGTTGCCTGCTGGCCTCCACGCCCGCCTAAAAGGCGGGCCCCGCATGCCCCCCGCGTTGGGGGAGCTACGGCCGCAGAGGATAGGGAGAGCAACGAAACACCGACACTCCTCTTCCCCTGCGGCCCCGCCGCGTCCGCCATCATACGGTGGCGGCCCCGTCAAGGCCGCGGAAGGTAGGGAGAGCCCCTCCCGCCGCGGCCTCCAACCTCAGCCGCAATGTCTCCCTCACGGGGGACATCGCGGCCCGCCTCAGGTAGGTCGCGATGTCGCGCAAGCGGCACCGCAACCTACCCGTGGGCCGCTACGTCGGGCTAAACCGCACAGCCCTGACGAGCGGCCCCCGCTGGGGTTCCTCTTAGCTTCACCGTGGCCCAGCCAGCCACGGCTACTGAGCCCCCCCGCCTCGACAATGCGGGAGGGAACCCACCGGGGGAGAGTTAAACGACCTTCATGAACTGCATTAAAAAGTAATGGCAAAATTGTTTCCAATCCGGGAAAACCAGGAGGTGGCTTTTCTGAGTTCTTTTCTTGCACAGTGTGTGGAGCACGTACTACATTTTATCCTGTTAGCACGTTCCCGTGGGATAATTTCCGACATACACGCGGGCGAAGCCGCGGGCAGAAGCTAGTTCGTTAATATATTAATTAGTGAATAAACTGTCATTTGGACTCGTGAAAATACATAGAACTAGATAACTTACAAGAAATACAGATAAAGAAATTACTTTCTAAACAATAAAAATCAGCTGAACGGTAAATTAGTTACATAAAAAAGTTAAGATAAGATAACATAAGGTAATTTATTTGCGTAAAAACATGGTATACATAGGTGTTATTAAATCATGAGATCATACATGTTTTGCTTAAAAATTAAAGCATGCAAACAATGAATAAAAAATGTGTGTTTACAAAAATTATAATTTATGTGCAAAAAAATTCTTAATATCATAGAAATTAATTTCATTCGGTTATTTATATATTTTAATTTTGTATAAACACGTACACACATAGCCAGACCGCTTTTATTATATTTTGCCGATCTAGGGAGCTCATCCTAGTACAAGTCTGTATTGATCACGGCGACTTCGACAACTTATTTCCTCTGCTGTTTTGAATAATCTATCTTGTATATAGATAAAATTCAAGGTCCTGACTGACTGATAGATCAACGCACAGCCTAAACCGCTGGTCCTAGAGACATGAAATTTGGAGGGTGTGTTCTTCGTGAAGAGTACGCATCCATTAGGAAAGGATTTTTCGAAATTCCACTCCTAAGACGGTGAAATGGGGGGATTTTAGCCAGACCGCTTTTATTATATTTTGCCGATCTAGGGAGCTCATCCTAGTACAAGTCTGTATTGATCACGGCGACTTCGACAACTTATTTCCTCTGCTGTTTTGAATAATCTATCTTGTATATATATAAAATTCAAGGTCCTGACTGAATGATAGATCAACGCACAGCCTAAACCGCTGGTCCTAGAGACATGAAATCTGGAGGGTGTGTTCTTCGTGAAGAGTACGCATCCATTAGGAAAGGATTTTTCGAAATTACACTCCTAAGACGGTGAAATGGGGGGATTTTGTTTGTATAAAAAATCTTATTCGTTGAGTTAATAAACTTGAAACTTGGCACGAATACTTATTTAAATAAATTATGAAGATTGCCAGTTTTTTTTCTAAACTACCCCCTAACAAGGGATTGGGGGGTTTCAAAGTTTGTATGGAAGAATTTTAGCGCGCAGTCCGATTTACTCGAAACTCAGTATTTATACCTAAGATTAAAAGTAAAGAATAATGTGGGATAGTTTCCGACATCCACACGGGCGAAGGGGCAGAAGCTAGTTCTTTATATTTCCTAACAAACATGCATACTTCATACAAATATAAAAAGGTAAGGTAACGGTAGCAAACCAAGCCTTTTAAATATTGGTTGACATGATATTATTCATCAGATGGAATCCCGTATATAGATCGTAAATATTTTTTTTGGGCGACAAATGCTCTTTTTTGGTCAGTACTATTTCCCCACATAATTAATCCATATCGTAACGAGTACTCAACATATGCACGGTATGACATCACAGCCGTATTTATATTTGTTGCCATTTCAGTCTTGAGAGCGTATGCAAATCTATTTATTTTAACGCATAAGTACTATGGGCAAAAGTTCCGCGTGCTCACCTTAAAAGCGATAATCGCATAGCACGGTTCACGACTCGATCGCACAATGCATGCGTTTTGACCAATAGGATGCACGAACCGTATTTTAGTCGTGTGCGTATTAGTATAATGATGTATAGAAGTGTGAGACTCTCGCTAGGCGCGTGCTATGCTCACTAAATTGTTTGTGAGACGATTTCCTTAATGGGCATGGCCGGCGTGAGCTCTTCATGAATTCTTATTTTGTTATTGACTAGCTTCTGCCCGCGACTTCGTCCGCGTAGATTTCGGATTTGTGACAGGATTGCGTATCTCAAAAGGAAATCAAAATAACCCATAAAGATACTATTTTTTTTTTTAAATAAATAGAAGTATGAAGATGAATTTTTTAAACTTTGCGAAAATTATGAAAACTTTAAAACACTATACAGATGCGATGTAAATAGTTATATTATGACTTGATTTTTGATTTTGTAAACTTATTTACCGACAATCGTAATATTTTAATTTCGCCATAACTTAAAAACCAAACGTCCAATTTTAATCATTCAAAGACTAAATATTATCTACATAAACAGTACTTAGTGATGAAATAATTTATTTTGATAAGCATTAATAGCATGAGTAAAATAAATGCGTTTAAATGTAGTCCAAAAAAAATTCAAGATTTTTAAATAAAAAAAATGGTTGTTGTGCCTCACTCGACATAGATAGGTATAGTGTGTCGCGGACTTTTTTGTGGATATTTATAAGATCTACAATTAATTTGAACATTTTATGGTTCTATCTTTTATAGTTTAGGCAGCGTACGCAAAATACGTAACTTTTCTGGTTTATTTTTTACACCTTGTCTCCGAAAAACCCAAATATTTTACCGAACCCTATTTTTTCCAAAATAAAATTTAACCTACGTTACTCGTGGATAATGTAGCTTTCGAATGGTGAAAGAATCTTTTAAATCGGTCCAGTAGTTTTGAGCCTATTCATTACAAACAAATAAACAAAGTTTTTCTCTTTATAATATTAGTATAGACAAGAAGTAATTTTAATAGGTACTCATATCTTCTGTTTGGTTTAGACAATCAATGTATTATTGATATTGCTGTATTAAATTAGTATCAACTTTCCACAAAAATAGAATAATTTGGAATAAGAAATGTCAAACTATGTATTACAATTTACATATCTATTACATCCACTTTAATTATGTTCCTCTCTCTATCGGGGCTATAAATTTACGTTACTTATGAACACTATCACTTGACTGCCTCCCCAATTTTCACCATATCCTATGCGATGCCGCCATACAAATCGGAGCGAATGCACTAGGTGCGTTGACCGGCACTGCATAAAGGTATTCTTTTTACTTGTGCAGTGCTATTGAAAAGTAAATAACTATATGTCTATGTGATTACACTTGGGAATACGTATATGTCAAGAAAGAAGCAAGTTACGTAATTTTATTGGAAATTGAAAACATATTTTGGTATCTTTTTCTTTTATTGCTCTACAAATTCGAACATATGAAGCAATGGATTAGCAATATCCTTCAAAATGATTCAGGTAGAGATGTTTTGATTGAAATAGCACAATTACAGTAATAATTCTTAACTAATACTTGGCGCAGTTCATACAATGTTATCAGAGCTTTTTGTTTATAGTTGCCGCAACTTTTGCCGTAATGCCAACGTATGGCCCTTGAGCCGCCCTATTGTTTAACCGGATTTCCAGACATTCCCACTAAATAACAATGGGATTTAAATAATGAACTTATTTTTATTGCAGTTGCAAAAGTTGCGGCAGCTAACATAGATTGCTCTATGTTAGCTGCCGCAACTTTTGCAACTAAAAGAATAAAAATAAGTTCATTGTCTTAATCCCATTATTATTTAGTGACAATGTCTGGACACCCGATTAAACAATAGGACGGCTTATTATAATACAAGGGCCTACGACCATACGTTGGCGAAAAGATAACCAATTTTATTACTTTAAGATTATCTCAAATGTTTTGCAGTTGTTACTTGTATTTGGTTTAATACTTTTAACAGTTGTAATATTCGTTTTATCCATTAATTTATCACAACGTTGATTTGATTGTAAATAAGTATAATAACGAGATTTCACAAACAAGGTATCTTTCTAATCAACTCGACAGGCGCGTTGCCGGCATTGCAACCCACCTATGACAAGTTTTTTTTGACAAATATAACATTCATTTAGTTCCTACGCCACGCGCTACTTTAAAATTAGGTAAATACAGCATTTTCTTATTATTACCTACTAAGTGAACAATCTTAAACTAGTTTTTTTCTAGTTTTGTTACACAATATTTTTAGAGAACATAAACAAAGAAAGACATAGCCCTCTCAAATCGACGGCACGGTTTGCGCAGTGGTTAAGCGATTGACTGCTGCGCTTCGTGTCGCGGGTTCGATTCCCGCACGGAACAAATATTTGTATGGCCTACAAGTTCCGGGTCTGGCTATTTGTGTATGTGAGTTTAAATGTTTGTAAACGCACCCACGACACAGTAGAAATTCCTAGTCTGGGGCAATGTTTTAATAAAATAAAATAAAATATTTTTTTTTATTTTTTTAGTGTTTCTTTATCTTAATAATTAACAAAAATATAACAAAAAACTAAAAAACAACAAATTCACCAAGAAAGGTAGCATGACACTAAATTGAAGACTTCAAAATCGTTGGCAATGTTTTAAACTATGACTACAGTTTAAACAGTGACATTAATCAACGAATTAGTATAATACAAATTAGAATACTGAAAATTAACCTAAAAATAGCTATACAGTGTTATTTGTAAAACGCTATTAACCTCACAGGACAAAAATACTAACATCATAAATAACAACTTTTGTTTTATGACTTTTAATAATTCATAATTTTTTTCATGAACTACTTATTTCAAAATACTTAAATTGATCGCTCTAAGTGTGAAGAACTCCACACGGAGAAAGCACTAGATAAGTAAACAAATAGTGCGTTGCGAATGCAGGGGCGCGGCGGTACTAACTACAAAATACAGATCTAAAAAGTGTTATTACCTACAACAAAAACTTGAAAGTCTATTTTTGGTTTTGTCAAAAGTCATAGAACAAAAGTGGTTGTTTTTGATGTTATTAATATAGTCCTGCACTCCTGCCAAGTGTTTTAAAAATAACCCTGTATAATGTAATTATACAGTATGTTAACTAACGAAAGGCTTTCCCGCTAACCCGCAATAGAATAGCGTCATGCTAAAAAAATATGACCATTCAAAAATGGTAATGGTGGTTTTTAAATGGTCATATTATTATTAATTTATTTAGCATGTATGGACGCTATTATAGAACGCCTTTCGTTAATTAACATACTGTATGTTAAAAATTATAATTAAATTAATATTTCGTCACTGCTCCTCCCGCATCTAAAATGAAATGTCGTAAAATTATATGGTGATAGTAATATACGGGAAGCGTCAACACTTAGCGAGATGCAAATTGGCACTGCCGCACTCTGGCTACTGACTTTGAAATTTTGTTACACGCCCTTTACTCACACAAATGCAGATTGTCTCTAATTGGGCGACACCAGGAAGGGGTGTGGCTTGTCACTAGCTGCGCTTCCGCAGAAATATGTGTCAGTCCAAGCGAAAAGGGTCCAGTGCGCGGCATTTAGTTTCCGAGATATAAGAGGTTTTGTAAAGTTGGGTATAAAAATTGCATTTCGCGATTTTAATTGGTTATAAATAAATGCTCAATTATCTACAATTTCATATAGTAAATGACTATATACGATGTTTCTAAGTACCAGAAACTTTATGAAAAAAGTTTACTAAAAAGGTACCAGTGGGTGGCATGTCGATATTCTGGGAATAAAATACGTTTCAATACCCCGTACTGATCACTTCTAATAATTTAATTATATTTTAAGATTAAAATGTTGAAACTACGTGTAAAAGGTCCCTTAAAGCGGGGAACTCCCTGCTACTATGCAACTACTAAGGGGATTTACTTTGCTTCACTTCGACATAGCGGGGATTTCCCTGATCGTTTTTTGCTACCTACGTGTCCTATAAATAGATCTGCCTGTGATGCAATAATTTATTTGTCATTTGACACCGGAAAGGAAACAATATCCGACAGTCTTTGTGTAAATATAGCAGTTTTTATTATCTTAGCTGTTTTAAATTGAGTGAGTGAAAAGTGCGCATAAAAATGAATAAAGGTAAGTCTTTACGTTGTCTATTATATCTACTAATACTATGTTTGTTGTTACGTGTTGTGTTATGTATCGAATAAGCTCCAAAAGTACTGAACCGATTTTGAAAATTCTTTCTCCAATACAAAGCTGCATTATTCAGTCATAGGCTATAATATTATTAACGTTATTACGCTTAGCGGGGCCGAGGTCGAAAAGCTAGTTCTATAAACCGGGGTATCGGAATGTTACGGAGTTCTTGTGTGTATCTACAGCTGTTACCTACTTTTCATATTTAGACCTCGACAGGGGCGAAGCCTCCTACAGACAGCAGTCGTCTTTAAATTCGATTTTTTATGGATTTTAGAGATTTAGAGATTTATGGATTAAGCGTAGATTACGTTACGTTCCTACTTATTTATTACATTTTAAAAGAGAGCAGCTTTAATCATAATAATTCGGCTGCATCCACATAGACTGAAAACTGACCGCGACAAAGTTGATAGGCTAATGAATCTCAATTAGTCATAATTTCATCCCATTTATACTAAATTCAAATTTGTTTTTAGGTAACATAATTATTGAAGATTCAACCGAAGGTTCCAGCTCTAGTGATGAATCTAAGCATTCTGATGGACCTGTACCACTTTCTATGGAGGTGGAAGTAAACACACTACCTGTTTTGGCCTCGACCGCAACAACGCCGGATTTACCAACAGAAGAAGAAACCGTTGCACCTTATTCAGGTACTTACAACTTAGAAAATAATTTCACAGAGTCGACATCTGAGATGGATGAAACGGATCAGTATTATGAAAAAAGCACTAATACAGAAGCAATCAGTGAAGATGAAATACATGAGTGTTATGATTTTGCTAAAATAGTTAGCCGAGCCTTGTGTAAAATCAAAAAAGATCGACGTGATCATTGTATGCATGCAATAGTACATATTCTTTATGACTACAGCAAGGACTCTAATACCAATTAAGAAGTTGTGTTAGGTACCTATGTCATAGACATAGTATGAAAAAATGACCTGTGTAGTATGTATATTTCAACTATTTGTTTTCAGAGTTTAGCTATTCAGCGTCTGTAGAACATGAAGACTATGAAAATTTTAATTTAGAGTTCAAAAGTCAACGGGGTACAGAATTATCGTGTGACATCGAATTTAGTGCTTGTGAGCCGCTCGAAGAGCGGCAAATTGGTAATATTTTACTAGATGATGATCCTTTAATTCTAGACGATGTAACTCAGGCCTCATTCTTAGATACTGGCTGTGGATGTAATAATAATTGTGTGTCCAAATTTCAAAAAGATGTAATATTAAGTAGTAGGTTAGATTGTATCGAATTAAATTCACGTTGTAATGAAGGAGTCAATCATCATCACTTGGTCTTGAAAGGAGCTTTAAATGCTCTCTTACGTACAAGTGAAAATACATTACATTCAAAAAACAGAAACTTGCAACGAAAAGAATACACGGTAAAGTATTTCTTTCGAGGTGTTTCAGTATGCAAGATTTTTTTCCAATATGTATATGCCACTGGTTTGAAAAGGTTAAAAAATGTAAAAAAGAACTTTCTGGACAGCGGTGTTGCTCCAAAGGTCCACGGGTCACGTAAACGACCTTACAATTGTATTAATTTGCAAACTAGATCAGACGCAATCACTTTTATAAGACAGTTTGCTAATGAAAACGGTTTAGTATTGCCGGGCCGATTACCAGGCCACCAATTTAAATCTGATTTAATAATTTTACCTTGTAGTATGTCTAAAGCGTATGTGTACAACAAATATTTGGAAACTATAGCTTTACTCGATAAAACTCCTATTAGTAGAAGTAGTTGGTATGATCTTTGGGAAGATTTTTGTCCATATGTCGTTATACAGAAACCGAAAACAGATCTATGTGCAACTTGTCAGAAAAACGTGACCACGTTGGGACGAATGGGTGGTTTAGATGAAAAGGAAAAAATACAGCTTGTAGAAAAGTCGAGGCAGCACCTTGATTTAGTGCAAAATGAACGAAAATATTATAACAATGTAATCAAAGTTGCGACTGATTCAATAACGGACTCTACTCTTATTCTTGGACCTCATGAACCATGTTCTTATGATGGCGTCATGCATTACTCTTTTGATTTTGCCCAACAGGTGCATTTGCCGCACAGTTCACAACAAATTGGGCCACTGTATTTCTTGACAGGATTTAAAGTCAGTTTATTTGGTGTTGCTGCAGAGCCTTTGAGAAAGTTCGTTTTGTACGTAATTCCTGAACCCTGTGCTACTGGGAAAGGAGCTAATGTAATAATTTCAATGCTACATCATTTTTTCGAAAATTTTGGTATAGGCGAAAAAGATGTTGTTTGTCATGCAGATAATTGTGCTGGACAAAATAAAAATAACTATGTCATGCAATATGCAACATGGCGAGTTTTAACAGGCAGACACCGAAGTTTCCGTATATCTTTCCTTCCCGTGGGTCATACGAAGTTTGCACCCGACATGTATTTCGGTCTATTCAAAAAAAGTTTTAGAAAATGGGAATGCAATAACTTAAAGGATATTCTTGCAGCTGCTGTTCAAGCTTGTCCGAAAACAAAATCTATAGTAGCTGTTCTAACTGGTGATGAGAAAGGAGAAACTTTTGTGAAAACTTACGACTGGGCCAATTTTTTTCAACCTGATTGTGTAACTATTAACCAACTTCTGCATTTTAGTCATTTTGAAACAAATGAAGATAATAGAGGGCACATGTTATGTTACAAAAAATATACTGACAGTCAACCAACTGTATCAAAGGTTTTGAACCCGAATAAAGTATACGGTTTTCCTTTAGAAAAATCCCCTGCAGGCATGACGTACGAAAGAAAATCGTATCTTTATAATAAGATTCGTGAATTTGTACGTGAAGAATCTAAAGACATTTTATGCCCGAAACCCATTCCAAATGTTGATGTTGACCACAACTCTGTCCCAACAACATCTGTCGAGTACTCTTTTCAGAAACCATCAATTGAAAAGAGTATTCGACAAAAACCAACATGTTCGTACTGCAAACAGGTTGGTCATAGGAATCAGGTGCGAGGAGGAATTTATTTTTGTCCAAAACGTAAGTTGGAGTCCCAAATAGAATAAGTTTTATTTTTATGTTTGTATTGGCTTTTTTCAAATATTATTGCAACAGAATAATGATTATTTTAGCCACTGGTACCTTTTATGACATTACATAAAAGGTACCAGTGGCTAAAATAATCATTATTCTGTTGCAGTAATGTTTGAAAAAAGCCTGTCTTGTTATTTTGTTAGTTCCTAAATAGAGTAAGAATACTTAATTTTAGTTTTTTATTGTTAATTACTATCGCAATAACTAACTTTTTATTAAATATCGGCAAGTGGACCTTTTTTACTAGACTGTGTATCCTTCTTTTATTTTGATAATAATTGTTTTAGTTTTGATGTCAAAAGTATAATTATAAGTTGATTCTATGGAAAACATATCAATCTACAATAATGAATAAAAATCTACGTAACAAGCAAGTAAAAGTGTGTTTTTTTTTCACTCAAACTTTCAAAATGCTTTTTCTCAAATCAAGCTTTTTCAGAATTTCAACTTCAAATGTCTGATAAAAAAAAACGTGTGCTACTTTTTGATTATTTTTTCAATCCATACTATCAATTGACTATTCTAGATACCGAATCCAGTCTTAACTCAATACCCCACTACTGGACCCTTTATGCCTGGACTGACACATATTTTCTTAAGTGAGCATGCTCATCTTTTGCCGATAGTACATACATTATCGACCTGAGCTTTCCAGTCTAGATGTTCGTCAATTACTACTCCTAAAAACTTAGTTTGTGTCACTTGTGTAATTTGTGGTATGCTCCTAAAATTAAATTGATTTTGATAAGATTGATTAAATTGAATATATATAGATTTTTTTAAATTAATACATAAATTATTATTATTTAACCAAGTAATTAGATCGTCTATTGTATTATTTATGTCCGCTTCATGATCAAGAACCGATTTATATTTTTTATCGGTAGTAACAATTATGGAAATGTCATCAGCAAAAAGAAAGTAGTTATGATTGGTCACATTTACTATGTCGTTTATGTAGAGTAGAAATAAGATAGGGCCCAATATGCTACTCTGGTGGACGCCGCGTTTTATATTCAGACGAAAATTGTCCTTACTTTCATCAAGTTTAGTAATAAAAAAATAAAAATCAAGTTTAGTGAGTGACACTCTGTTGTCTGTCAGTTAGATATGACGATATCCACTGAAGTGGCAGTCCTCTAATTCCGACAGCCTCTAATTTTTGTAATAATATGTCATGTGAAACTAGATCAAATGCTTTTGATAGATCAAAGAATAACCCTGTCGTCAGCTGACTGTTGTTGATATTGGTCAGTATTGCTTTAAATAGTGAAAAGACGGCTAAGGATGTGGACTTATGTTTTTGAAAGCATTGCTCTTTTCGGATGATATTAAATTTCTCACAATAATTAATAATTATTCTTTGATACATGCATTTTTCAAATATTTTTGACAAGATGGGTATTAGTGTTAAGGGGCGATAATTATTTATATCAGCTTTATCACCCTTTTTAAATATCGGTTTAAACATAGATATTTTTAATGCTTTAGGAAACACTCCTTGTGAAAAAGACAGGTTAGTTAGATAAGTCAACACTCCACTTATTTCATCGACACATGACTTAATCATTCTGGTGTTGAGTTCATCGTAGCCTTCAGAGTTGGTATTATTCAACGATAGTATCTGTTGTCTCATCTCATTTTCGGACATGGGTGTGAGGAACATCGAGTTAGCAGTTAGGGTTTCACTGCAGGAACTATTTGTGCAATTTTGTGTAGGGATGGAATTTGTATAGTGATTGTTAAAGGCGGAGGCTATTTCTAATGGTTTTGTAAGCATTTTGTTGTCAATTTTAATGTGTTTAATGGTGTCTTTGGGGTTCGCATTGTGTATTTCGTCTTTGATAACTGTCCATGTGACTTTACATTTGTTGTCATTATTCATGAACTTTATGTTAGCACGTTTAGCATTGTAGATACATTTTTGTAGTAGATTAGAGTATATAGTGTATCTAGTCCTGTTTGGTAATTTTTGATTCTTGTAGTATTGGTATCGTAGGAAGCGCTTTGTTTTAGAACTCTGTTTAAGACCCTTACTTATCCACTTTCTTTTTATTTTATTGTTTACATTAATCTTTACCCTCACTTTTGGAAAACGGAGACTGTAAAGCAGACAAAATAATTCATGGAAACAACTAAATGCTATACTTGCATCGTTTTCCATGTAAATTTCTGTCCAAGATAGGTTTTTTAAGCATTCTCTAAACTTATGCGTATAATCTAGACTGTAATCTCTTTTGTAAATACAATAATGTAATGCGGGTTTGGTTGTTTGTAACCATAAAGGGAAGCTTAGCATTTGTGCTGTGTCGTGATCAGAGAGATGAAGTGGGAATTGCGATTGCGCCCGGTATATTACTCAATATATGGTCTATACAAGAAAGTTTCCGAGCAGCTACCTCAATATGAATTTTTACATTATGATTGCGTGCTAGGTCTTGGAATTGTTGAGTGATTTTGCTTTTTTTCAAGGTATTTATATTAAAGTCACCTGTTAAAACGATGCGTGTTTTTTATTTTTATTTCCTGTATATGTATACTCGTATCATGTAAGACACTTTATAGCTTAGTTAAGAATTGATTAGGATCAGACTGGGGTGTTCGATACACACAAATAATCACTAATTTCTCATTTCCTAGCTCTATGCCGCGTGCCTCAAATATATTTACCGATGAATAATATATATTTTTTTTTTATTCTTAGGCCCTTTTTGACCAGAATGCACGTGCCACCTCGGTGCTTTTCCCTGCAAAAATTTGTAGCCATATGATATCATAATCCGATTACTGAAGATAGTTCTCATACCCTTTTTTATTTATTTATTTTTATTTTACCATTTATGTACACACATATAAACAGACATTGAAAAACAGAACAGAAAAATAGTTACAGAGGTGATTTATTTAATAAATGTTTCGGAGAGGTAAATCACTTGTGGGTCATTCTGTAAATCTCGCATATCCTGTAATGTTAACTTCAATAGTGCCTGTTTAGATAATACACTTGCAATGTTTTGGTGGAGTATCTTAAAGTTGTGTGATGTAGGTGTTGTGTTAGGTACATACGAAAAAACGTATAGTTTTTTGTAACTGAGGGAAAATAATATGGTATAGTACAGACGCCAGCAGGTCAAGCTACCCGAAACTGTCAAATTTTCCCAATCAACCTTGAACCTTAATACTTCAGGGATAAATTTGAAAATTTATTAAAGAAATTTGACATATTGTAGTAGCTTGATGTGCTGGCGTCTGTACCTATTCTGGGTTTTTCAGAAGGAAAACGAGAATTTTCATTTTCCGCTACTGCTGCTGCTTTTGAAATAATAGGGAATGGTCCCTTTTTTGGGTACGTTAATTGTCTACCTCTTAGGCAAAAAACTTGATTTGCTACTCGCGAGGTGATTCCTGAGCTCGGCTGGATTTAAATATTTTTGGTCATAATACTCGCAATCTACAATGTGATTTAATGTTTTGCAAATATCAGATAAGCTATGGGACTTCAAAATAACGTTTTGTAAAAAATAATAACTTTTATATACCCCACACTTGAATTTGAGTTTAATACATGATGAATTAAATTTGTAGATTGCTCGGGGAGATCGAACGCTATTACTAACAGTAGAGATCTTTTTTAGGTACACAATGACGTACAAACACAGCTAATCACAAGTAGGTCGTAGAACATTCGATGGAGGTCCGACCACATTGAAGATATGAATAATGAGGTTTTCATAGATAGGGGTGCTTGGACAGGAAACCTCCCCGTGTTCCCGTGAACTGGAATTCCCTTATGGATACGTCCGGGGGGAAGCCCAGTCTCCGGGACGGTGCACCCTGGGGTACAGGCAACGACTTCCCATTGGGCACTATGTGCCTAAGGGGTCTCGTTGCCCGTATGCCAATCCTGTCGGAGAGGTACGCTCCAACGTGTGTTTTTCTGCGCTTGCAGAGAAGCACAGCGGCGGAGTAAGAGCGGGCTCGGTGTGCACTAACTCTGCCGCCGGGCAGGCAGGAAGAAAGTCTTCTTCTGCCACCGTTAGTCTCGTAGCCCCGAAGATTGTCAAGGTCATGTCTCATGTGACTTTTGACGGGGGTCGAGGGTCTTGGCTTAACCGCCCGGGCCGCAAGGTAGAAAACCTCTATAAAAAATTATCTGCAGCCACGGCCTCCATCATAGCGGCAGCGGAGGCCATCCACTTCGGGCCCCCGCCGGACGGAATGTCCGAAATGCGGGCGGAGGTTGCCCGTTTGACAGCTGCCATGGAGCTTCTCCGAAAGGAGAATGAGGAGCTCCGAGCAGACCTGGCCGGGCTGCGACCAGCCGGCCCCCGGGAGGAGCCGCAGGAGGGGGCGCAACATGGGCGGCCAGTACCGGCTGAGGACAGGGTTCTAAACCTTGTTCGGCAGGAGCTGGCTGCCTTCCAGAGCCGGTTGTCTGCCCTGGAGGCCATTGTCCTGCGCCCCCCGCTGGCGGCGAGCCGGCCGGCCTCGGGCCAGCGGAAGGCGGTGTCGTATGCTGCCGCCACGGCTGCCACAGCCACAGCCACGGGGCAAGCAAAAAGGGGGACCGCCGAACCCGCGAGGGCCCGAGCCCCGGCGGCGAAACGGCCGCCCCCGCCGCCTCCTACATCGCCTCCGGCCGACGCCGATTGGCAGGTGGCCGGGCAGAAGAGGAAGGCGGGTAAAACTGCAAGGGCGGCCAAAAGAATAGAGAGGCGGCAACGGCGCAAGGAGCGAATCGTCGCGGCTAGGCTTCGTGCCCCAAAGACCGCAGCTATAATGTGATCACTGTAGCTGCGGTCTGTATTCTGTAAATACATATTTGTTACGGCCGCGAATCATATTTTAATCAACGTACAACTTAGTACTGACCAGTAAATTGCAAAAAACGTAAGAAAAAAAAAATTTGAACTTCGCGGGCTACCTTGGAGCATCCACCTTATCCTCCTGGCTTAAATCAAGCCAGGAACGAACGGAATGACATGTGAAATGTGAATGACATTTACCCAGGAAATAATGTCCACAGAACACACATACTCTTAATGTCAACCCGTACATGCAAAGTTGCCACATGATTTAATTGTGTTACAGGTTAAGGTTATTAAAACTTTAAATAATTTATTATGTAGTTTTAAATTATTTATGGATAAAAACACAATTATTTTTGAATTCCTCTATTTTTTCTCTACGATGTGGTGCACGTGTACCTCGAGGTACATGTTTGGGCAAAGTTGTATGGGCTTTTGCTGACCTCCACCATCTTTAAGAATGGATTTCCTTATCAGCTGAACAACTAGTTCTAGGGTACCTACTTGAAAACAACGTACCAACATTTAAATGCCATAACATAATAATGTAGAATACTTTATAAGGCATTGAAATGTTGGTACCTACGTAGCTGCTCCGACCCCAAGTAACATGGGACGAAGGCAGGAAGATGATATGATGATAGGTAGATACCTAATGCCTTTTTTATAACCCTTCCTCTAAACTTAAACTACGATAAAATTAGATTTATAGAGTTGCAAGCATCGGTGATGCAGGAAAAAACTTGGAAGGAGATTTCAACGTCGAGTTACATACATGCATCCTAGAAAAAACCGGTATAAAATGCCAAGCAAAAACACGAGGCAGGTTTTAGCTGTCAAATATTTATATAAGTAGGTACAAGTTAATGTTTAGGTGGGTTTTGAGGCACCCGCAGACAGGCGCGACACGACGGTGCGACGCGATTCTGGTAGAACAATTTCCACGAAGATTTCGTAGGAATTGTTCTACTAGAGTCGCGTCGCGCCTATCTACGGAGCCTTTATATGGTCTTACGGCGTTTATATATATATAACGATATCGGTCCAAATTAGCAAGCTGCAGACATTTAAAAAAAATGCAAATTGGCTTTGTTAATTCATCTGCCAGAGATTTCAATATATTTTCGTTGATAAATCATGTTTGCCTCAGCATTTAGCCCGAGACAGCTCACATGAGTGACGAGATAGCAAGGTACAGTCAGCGTCAAAAATATCGGGACGAACAGACTGTTCAAAATGATCTCAACAACTAAGAAAATTAATCTTTGTCTCAATTGGATAAAGTTCTTGTCAGAATGTCAGTTGTCGTGTATTGTCTTCATTCTGAAACATTCCTTGTGTCATTGAGTTAATGTTTCATTTTCATAGTTGCTTAGATCATTTTGAACAGTCTGTTCGTCCCGATATTATTGACGCTGACTGTACATACGAGTATAAAACCCATTTTGATTAAAAAATATCGACCTAAATAGATATCCCATAAATCTGGTTCTGAACAGGTAAAAAAAACTTTTTACAAAAAAAAAAAACCGCCTTCAAAAAAAGACAAACAAAAACGTTCCTGCACTAAAAAGTAAAAAATAAAAAATTGAATTCCTATAAAGAAACTTAATTTAAAGGTAAACTTATTTGACATTAATATTTTGCAAATATTCAAAATTGTTTACTTCTTTTTGGAGTCGGTGCCAGCAGTTGTATCCTGTGCCATTTATTTTTTCAATTCACGATTATAAAATTTTAAAACAGATGCTTACAAACTTAATGCTTCAAAAATTTCAAAGTACTTAAAAAGTGGCAGGGGATTTTTATACGTATTTATAATTATTATTATTTAAAAGAAATTATTGTGAAAATTGTGTCAATTTGTTTTAGAGTACAGTCTAGTCTGTATTTGTGTTTTAATTATTCTAGGTATGCAATAGGTATCTTGGTAGTTTTATAGTAAATGTTAGAGGTCGTTTTTCGAGGTGTTGTTGCCCATACGTATTTCCTTGCCTTGGCTGGCACCGACTCCAAAAAGAAGTAAACAATTTTGAATATTTGCAAAATATTAATGTCAAATAAGTTTACCTTTAAATTAAGTTTCTTTATAGGAATTCAATTTTTTATTTTTTACTTTTTAGTGCAGGAACGTTTTTGTTTGTCTTTTTTTGAAGGCGGTTTTTTTTTTTTGTAAAAAGTTTTTTTATTTCTAGCCGTTTAGTGAATTTTTTCTATACTTATAATAAATCTGTAGAAGTGAAAATTCTGTACATTGAAAATATCAAAAAAATAATTTACAGGGGGTGTTACTAGACCGACACCGAACCCAAAAATGTGATTAAAAATTTTTTTATCTGTCTGTCTGTCTGTCGGTCTGTCTGTCTGTCTGTCTGTCTGTCTGTTTGTTCAGGCATCACGCAAAAACTACCGGTTCGATTACGATTAAACTTGGTATAATTATTCTTTAATATCCTGGGCACCACACTGGGTACTTTTTATCCCGGAAAAGTATATACAATAAAAAACAAACTTAATTTTGCGGTTCGATCCCTATACCCGATTACCACTGTCTGTACTGTACCAACCGCAAATACTAAGTTTGTCGTAGGTTGGGTCACCCGCAGTGGAGTTCATTTTTATTCCTTTTAGTTTTTAGAGTTATTTAGGTTTATTTTTATATGAGTCGTAGGTATAGATTTTAATTTTAAAGTATAGGTAGT
This sequence comes from Apamea sordens, assembly GCA_945859715.1. Lineage (NCBI taxonomy): Eukaryota > Metazoa > Arthropoda > Insecta > Lepidoptera > Noctuidae > Apamea > Apamea sordens. Next base: position 10,067,844 of record OX243995.1, read on the forward strand.
ATATTTGATAGTGTACGTAGTGACCGTAGGTTATTTTATAATACTGTTAGGTAGGATTAGTCATTCGTATAGATATTAGTTTTTAGGGATTTTGCTTATTTATTGAGTTTAGATTAGTTATCATCAGAAATAGGTTTATTATTTATTTATTTATTTAAGATTCATGCACAACATTACAGAATTGAATCCCAAGGCGTTGTACAGCGCAATTTAGGTAGGTATTAAATTTTCTGTTATTGAGTTTTTTTTTTAAATTAGGTAGGTACTTAGGTAAAGATATCATATAGGTACCCTCTTAATCACCACTAATGAGACACAATTGGTTTTCTACTGTAATTAGCCACAAAGGGCCCGCGAGATAGATGGCATTCTGGGGAAGCACATACATTTTATCCTGTTAGCACGTTCCCGTGGGATAATTTCCGACATCCACGCGGGCGAAGCCGCGGGCAGAAGCTAGTTATTATAATATAATGGCAATGTAGTTAATATCTTTTCTACATAGAATATTATTTTGAAGAAGTACCAATATCATACAAGTAGGTACATATTACTGTCTACTTTCTGATCTTTAATTTGATCCCGTAGAGAGATGATAATATGACGCATGAAATACTGTCGATTCTTATAGTTACAATAAAAAAGTTAAATTAATCTTTGGTATAAATTCAACAGACAGGTAAAATTCAAAGACTCCCAACGGAATGTAATCTATTTTAGCATTATTCAATACACACGTGCAAGCGGACTTCTACTTTTTTATATTTTTAGATGTTTTTTTTTTACATGATTTTGTGAAAAATATTTAAAAATGTAAATTAATATGACTTAAAATGAATAAAGGAAAAATAATACCATCTAGCTAACGGAGACTACTTGCATAGACACAACCTCGTAGCCAGGATTATTCATCAGCAATACAATCTTGTAGAATCAGAAGTACCGTACTATAGGTATGTGCCCGACCCAGTTTTCGAAAATGGCCATATCACATTATATTGGGATCGATCTATCATCACTGACAGGACTATTGTTGCCAATAAGCCTGACATAGTGGTGGTAGATCGACTAGAGCGTCGCACAATGATTGTTGATATAGCGGTCCCTCATGACGAGAACCACGTGAAAGCTGAGAAAGATAAACAAACTAAATATCTTGACTTGGCTTGCGAGGTTGTCGACATGTAGGAAGTGGACACAGAGTTGTTTAGTGGACACATTGATGATAACATCAAAACTAGATTTTCAATGGCACCTTGTATTCAGAGTGCATCTCATGACAGTTCTAAGCCCAAATACTGCTAGGATACATTGTTTTATTTTGAAGTTCTCATGCCAACCTTCCACCTTCCAGCTCCATCATCAGATCAGTTCGATAGTAACTTATAGCCAAAGTGCATTTCATGACAATTCTAATAAGCCCAAACACGGCTAGAATACGTTGATTAATTACGGAGTTCCGGTACCTGTCTTCCGGCTCCATCATGATCATCAGATCAGTTCAATGATAACATTTTCAATATAACTATTCAGGATTGTATGTTTATTTGTATTGTCATAGTTGCTTAACTATCTTGATTGTGATATCTATGCGAGTGACAAGTTCCGTTAGCCATATCTGATCTTCTTCACCAGTTCCACTTCATCAAATGTTACTTTTTGACTGTAAACGCTTGATTTCTCGATGAAAATATTAAAATTACTATATAGTTGCCTATAATATTTGAGGAGTTCCCTCGATTCCTCATGGATCCCATCATCAGAACTGGATTTTGAAAAAAATGGGACCAATCTGGAAGCATATCCTTTAAAGTTAAAAAAAAATTTTGCAAATCGATCCATAAACAACGGAGTTCTGAGGTAACAAACATAAATAAAAAAATTAAAAAAAAAAAAAATAAAAAAAAAAAAAATAAAAAAAAAAAAAATACAACCGAATTGAGAACCTCCTCCTTTTTTTGAAGTCGGTTAAAAATCATAGGCGAAATCTGATTATCGGAATGAGGTTGACATTTCATCTGTTTTAAAAGATACCGTAGCGACTATCACTACTTATCTCAAATAATAGGGTCTAACGATAAGGTGTTTTGCTAGGTATCCATATTGTTCATATCCACAGAACGCATTTCAACGCTGTCTACAACATTACCTACTTATTTGTCGAAAAGCGTGTTTCATTATCAACAAATTAGGTTTTACACGGTCGCGGTTATTACTCGAACAGATAATTGCCTGTGTCATTGAGGTAAAAAACTGCAATAACTAAAGATGTTCTCAACTTAATTGTTACCTATTCAGTTTTTACTCAGCAGCTGTACAGTATTGACCACTATGTTGCTGCCACAATTTTTATTATCAACGATATTATTGTGTAAGTTGTGTGCTAACATAAATCACTTGGATTTTGTGCTACTTCCTACACGTTGATAAAGTAAATATTTTTTATTTTTAGCGGGAGTTACTTGTCATATAATCGGGCCGCCATCAAAACTTTTAGAGAAGAAATTATTCTTAAGTCGCCGCGTGGTTACCGAAACCGAGGAGTTTGCAGGAGGAGTCTTGGTTGATGAGGACGGAGTCATTGAAGCTGTTCTGAAGGAAGAATCTGTTGATTTGTTACTCGATTCTGCAAAAAGCAAGAACTGGCAAGTAAGTGGAACTTCTATAGATTTTTCACCACAAATGACTGTTAAATACCTAAAAATAAGCAGAGCTAATTAAACAGTTACGTATATTAGTGTTTTATGACTTATTAGTTCACGTAGATGTAGGACGGTTAGTTAATTCCATAAGTTTTTTGTTCCTTTTATCTAGTGTTAGATTCTTTTGGTATGACTTTATAATATACTAGCTTCTGCCCGCGGCTTCGTCCGCGTGGATGTCGGATATTATCCCACGGGAACGTGCTAACAGGATAAAATGTATGTGCTTCCCCAGGATGCCATCTATCTCTGTGCCAAATCAGAAGTTCAGTGGTTTAGGCGTGAAAATGTAACATACAGTTTCAAGTTCAAATCCTCCCCTTAGAAACTGAATTACCCCTTTTTGTCCCGTCAGTGGTAAATTTTCGACAACTTTACATACTTATTATTAATTATTTTCTGTCAAAAGTATTAATACTGAGTTTCGAGTTACTCGGACCGCGCATTCAATTTCTTCCACACAAACTTAACACCCCTATATCCCCCTTTGAGGAGTAGTTAAGAAAAACTTATAATGATAAACTTTATTACTTACTTAGGCAAGTATTCTTGCCATGTTTCAAGTTTATTAACTAAATGAATAAGATTTTTCATATAAACCGTATCCCCCGCTTTTCACCCCCAAAGGGGAGGAATTTAGAAAAATCGTTTGGGATTATTCATAACTTGATTCAAAGATTATTTATACCAATTTTCGAGTTAATCAAGCCACGCATTATAATCCTCCCTTGTAAAATTAACTACCGCTTTTCAACAATTCCACACAAACATTCAAATTATTCCACACAAACTTCAACACCCCTATATCCCCCTTTGAGGGGTAGGTAGTTTTGAAAAACTTATAATGATAAACTTTATTACTTACTTAGGCGAGTATTCTTGAAAAGTTTCAAGTTTATTAACCCAATGAAGAAGATTTTTCATATAAACTGTATCCCCGCTTTTCACCCCCACAGGGGTGGAATTTAAAAAAAATCGGGTGGTATGTATTCATAACTTGACATAAGTAAAGATTATTTATACTAATTTTCGAGTTAATCAACCCATGCAGTAAAATCCTCCCCAGAAAAATTTACTACCCCGTTTCAGCCCGTCAGGGGTAGATTTTCAAAAAACCCTGATACACATTATTCTTTACTTTCAATGTTAGGTATAAATACTGAGTTTCGAGTAAATCGGACTGCGCGCTAAAATTCTTCTATACAAACTTTGAAACCCCCCAATCCTATAAGTAGTAGTTTAAAAGAAAAAAAACTGACAATGTTCATAATTTATTTAGTATTCGTGCCAAGATTCAAGTTTATTAACTCAAGGAATAAGATTTTTCATACAAGCGAATTCCCCCTTTTCACCCTCTTAGGGGTGGAATTTCGAAAAATCCTTTCTTAGTGGATGCCTACTCTTCACGAAGAACACACCCTCCAAATTTCATGCCTCTAGGACCAGCGGTTTAGGCTGTGCGTTGATCTATCAGTCAGTCAGTCAGTCAGGACTTTGAATTTTATATATATAGATTTTTTTTTTTATATTGTAATTAGTATCAGTTATAAATTTACAACTAAGCTTACCACTGGCTAGCTACCAAAATAATTAAATCGCGGCCGACATTTGCAAAAATTAGGACTCAATGTCGGAAGATTGTATTACCTACCTACAATATATATTCCTACATATTACTACCTTCACCAATGTAGGTAGTGTAATAGTCCATTTATATACATATAATAGTCTATGTAATGGATGGTCTACAGAGATTCTTAGCGTGACAGTCACGCTTAATACACATGTATTTTGGTTACCTATTGTATCGAAACGTTTGTCTCAAGAGCTTCATTATGCGGCGGTAAGTCAAATTGGAGACTATTCAAACTGACCTTCCATTTGAGTACCTACAAATAAAAGAAATCTTACAACTGTTTTTGTTCCATTTTAGCTAATAGATGGTGGATCATGGGCCTTAATGGCAGGAGGAGTCGACTCTCATGTGCATGTGAATGAGCCCGGCAGGACCTCTTGGGAGGGATATGTCACGGCTACCGAGGCTGCTGCGGCCGGAGGGATGACCACCATCATCGATATGCCTTTGTATGTCAATCAGATTTTTCTTTTCTTATACAACGTATCAGAAATTGAACATTGGGATGGGAATGGGACCCATGGAACGTACATCGTAATCGCGAAAAAAATTTCAACTGTCCCATAAAAATCCTCAATACCTACTCGTCCCAAATGCATGACATGACAGCTGATTATTTTTTCGCGATTATGATGTTGGTTCCATGGGTTCCATTTCCATCCCAATGTTCAATTTCTGTTCATGGAAAAAGTTATTCAGTTTGATGGGCTGGACCAGACTTTTCTAATACATGCTGTATATTGGAGTATGGATCGAACAACGTATTTGAACAATTAAATAGCCATACTAGGTCCGCTATGTATAAGTAAGTACCTTTAAAAAAATACTAGCAATTCAGCAAGGTTGTGAATATCCCAGCAGACTGCGTCGGATCGCTAGATAAGTACTTAAGTACTCGTGGCTATATATTATGGCTACAATAAAATTTAATCCATAATTTAAGCCTTCGCTTATCTTAGACTAGCTGTACCTACCCGCGACTTCGTTCGCGTGAATAAATACCGTACCTATACCTATATGCTTTCATATGCATTTAGCCAAAAGCTGTTATTTTGACATTACAGACATTTCAATTTTATTTATTTGTATATAATATATATGTGAGGGTCTGTCTGCGTGTTTCTATGATTTGCAATGAGGCTTCCGGGATAGAAGACTTTGCCTCTAAGCAGTACTTTGGTCGTAAGTTACTACCTATACTAAAAGAGGAAGCGGGAAGCGGTCATGTTGTTGTTGGCGTGCTCTATTTTTCGTTTCTTTTTTTAAAAATCCAACAAAAATAGGTACATGTATTTAAGTAGGTACCTACATTGTTTATTAACTAAAAGCTTTTATTCCAAATTACAGGAATTCCATTCCTCCTACAACGACTCTTGAAAACTTGAAAGTTAAAGCCAACATTGCAAAAGAAGAAATATTTGTCGACGTTGGTTTCTGGGGAGGCGTTGTCCCTGGAAATGAGGTAAAAGTATTATGTTTTACTAGCTGCGCCCCGCGGTTTCACCCGCATAAGTGTCGATCTCGTGGGAATATCGAGATAAAAAGTATTCTATATGTTAATCCTGGTTATATACTATCTCTGATTCTCTGTGCCAAATTTCATCCAAATCCGTTCAATAGTTTTTGCGTGAAAGAGTAACAAACGTCCATCCATCCACACAAACTTTCGCGTTTATAATATTACTAGATGCGCCCCGCGCTTTAATTCACCCGCATAAGTTTCGATCCCGTGGGAATATCGAGATAAAAAATATTCTATATGTTAATCCTGGTTATAAAATATCTGTGTGCCAAATTTCATCCAAATCTGTTCAGTAGTTTTTGCGTGAAATAGTAAAAACATCCATCCATCCATCATGACAAACTTTCGCGTTTATAATATTAGGTTACTTTCCTGTGTTTGTCCTTTTGATGTAAATATTATATTATTTATGTACAATCCTACTTGATTTTACAGTATTTACATCAAAGGGACAAAAACAGGAAAGTAACCAATATACTTAAGTAAGCACATAAAATATAACAAAGAGACTAAAATAGGCAGTTAGTGCAAACAGCGAAGATAGCTACATAAGAATAGATAACGTAGGTAATATTTCTTTTTTATAATTTTCCATTCAATAACAAATCCTTATCATTGTACAATCACAAATCTTTTAAAACCGTATATGTAGAGTTATCTATAAGGGCGAGGACTTTGGAGACCATATTGGCTAGTAACGATTAAAGTTGCTGAAACGGTAACCGGAAGTTTCAATGAAACCTAAGTATGTACATTCATTTTCCTTTAACAATGTCGTCCTGGTGCGAGGCCAAAGGTGTCAGAAAAAAACGGAGATGGTGTACTAAAGTAATTAAAAAATAAGTATTTAAGAGCTTGTACAACGGTCCACTAGCGCCACTCCTTTAAAAAAATATTATCTCGTGACTGAGAAAGAATTATGAGTGTGTCTAGAATTTTCTAATACCTTTTATTAAGTTTCATATTGAGACACGAAGCAACTAAATACGACATATAGGAATGTGGCCGCTTTTCTTTAGATCGAATTTTGTTGCTTCGTGTCTCAATATGAAATTTTATAAAAGGTATTAGAAAATTCTAGACACATTTACCGAGGTCGCTGATTGAACAGATTTTCATAATTCCTTCTCAGTCACGAGATAATATTTTTTTAAAGGAGTGGCGCTAGTGGACCTGTGTGCACCCTCTTAAGTAATGTATTGTTTTATTTTCTCATCTGTATTTTTCCTTCTTTTTCAGGAAGAGTTACAAGACATGGTAAAAGCAGGTGTTGTGGGTTTCAAATGCTTCTTGATCAACAGCGGCGTGTCCGAGTTCCCCAATGTTACACCAGAAGATTTGGAGAAAGCCTTGGTGTACCTCAATGGCACTGGAACCGTTTTAGCTGTAAATATTAAAGATTTTCTTATGTTAGATATATGAATTATAAATCGGTTATAAGGAAATAAATTGGTTAATTAAAATTAAACATTTTTAGTTCCACGCAGAAGTACAAATTGGTGATGAGCAACCAGAATGCACCGGTCCTTCATGTCCAGGTATTTTAAAAGTTATAAACTGCCTATATACGCTACCTATACCAATATAGACACTTTTACGAATTGACTCTCAATGCTATAAAATTAATAAAAACTTGTTCAATATTTTTATATTTCTTGAAAGTACTTATTCTAAATATCAAAATGTGACAATATAGAGATTGACCGGGTTCAGGTTTATGCTAATGCTTAAAATGTCTGTGTTGTAAATAGGAACCTACAGACTATATATTTTTTTTATCACTGTTCAATTAAATAAACCTACCATTCCAGATCCAGTTTTGTACGACACTTACCTTGCATCCCGTCCGGAAATAATGGAACTAGAAGCAGCCTCATTAATCGCGTCTCAATTACACAAAACTGAGTAAGAAATCTTTTCGTTATTCGAATATTATACAAAATTCCAGTCTGCTTACAGGACATTGAATATCTTAGAAACAAGAATCGGTCATGCATGTTTTTATAATAAAAAAGTTGACGACCCTATCTAGAAATTTTAAATATTCATTTAATAGCGAAGAACAAATTATGTAACCGTTATGAACAGGTATACGTTATGAACGGTTAGGTTAGGTTTATTTATTCTTCTCTCATTATGTGGGTAGGTATATACCTATAGGTATATATCTATATATATCCCTATGTACGCAAGGAATAACAGAATAAAAAAGAATAATAACGTTGAAAAAAAACAGCTTACGCATAAAAGCATCCATCCAATTCGCTGGCAACAAGTTTAGCCACCACGATGAAAAATAGGGAATCCTATGATGACCGAATGTCAACTTAAAGACTGGATGTAGAATTGAAGAATTATTCAATTAATCAATCAACTCTACCTACATCATTATCCACTACTGAACATGGCTTGTCAAGTTGCGCCACAACACCCGGTTCTCTGCTTTCCGCATTTAGTCTGTGCCAGCTGCCTTGACGTCAGTCCAACTCGCACGAGGGCTTCACGCGCTGTGTTTAGCAATACACAGTCTCAACTTTAGACCACGTCTGCTCCAGCAGCCTTCTTAGACAGACATCACCCTCCCACTACTGCCAAATCTGCAAGCTATATCCAGGCGCTGTCGTTTTTGGGGGGGAGCAAGATTTTGGGGGGGTCACCAAGTAGTATGTTAATAGTAACTTAAGATAGTAAGGCAAGTAATGCAGACTTTCGACAGCTTGAATGGTTTTAGGGGTCATGACCACCACGACCCCCCCCCCCCCCCCCCTCGGACCGCGCCTGGCTATATCACTCTAGTTCTATTCTATTTATTTTCGCAGTGTTCATGTCCACGTGGTGCATGTCTCGGCGGAGGGCGTGGTTCCTATCCTGGAGGCGGCGAGGGAGGAGAGAATCAAGAGTGGTTACAAGGGTTGGCGGGGAGGTGTTACTGCGGAGACATGTAATCAGTACCTCACGCTCAGTTCAGAACAGATTCCTCCTGGACACTCCGAGTATAAGTGCGCGCCGCCTATTAGGAACATTACGAACAAGGTACACTGACTCTTTTTTATCCCTTAAAAATTCGTGTGCTTACACGGAAGGAAGAAGGAAGGAGTGTGAGGAGTCTTTAGGGAAGGAGAAGGGTTAGTGAGACTTCTACGATAACCAAACATTCACACTGACACCAAACCCGACACCGACATTCAAATTATGAGGATTTCTGTCGGAGCATATCTTTGGCACATAGCATTGTTTTTAATACACCCTGTCGCGGTAGGACTTGGTTGCGAATTACGATTTACGTGGTGGGTATTCAGCGATTCTTTACAGAAAGTTTTAGTAATTTCCCACTCCTCGACTTACCTATGGGGTACCTACAGGTAGAACCTAAAGATTATACCTAATGTTTTATTTACAGCAAAAGTTATGGGAGTATATTCGAGATGATAGATTGGATTTAGTCACATCCGATCACTCACCAAGCGTTGCAGAGCTGAAAGGACCAAACTTCATGACAGCCTGGGGTGGAATATCTTCCGTTCAGTTTGGTAATAATACTACATGTATATACAGGGTGACTGGTAACTCGACGTATTCCTTCCAAGGCGTGATACTGTGACCTATTTGCAATAATTAAGCACATATAGAAGAAAAGTTAATTAACTATTTTCAAAAATCATTTACGTAGGTACACGAACTTTGACAGCAGTTATCTCAAAATTTTACCAAAACACTAAGCGTACTAATTACGGGGAAGACATCTTCATTTAATCAGCTATGCAACGAGGTACAAAAGTTTCATAAATGTTTAAAGGTGCCGATGAAACAGTCGATACCTAATGTTGGCAAAGGTCGAATTTGCAAATTGTTGAAATATTTAAAAAAATGTAACAATCGAATTCATTAACTGGTTTATGTTATCCCTTTACCTCCTCACCACCCAGCAATCATTCCTACGTCATGAAGCTAGATCATCGCAACCAGGTGGCAAGCTGAGATGCCACTTTCGAGTTATTAGTATTACTCGTAGTTGATGAGCTAATCACTGATCACTTGTCGCTTGGTTCGGGTGTGATTAAGCTGCTGTGCACGTACAAACTCTTAATTCTATAATAAACATAAACTTTGAGACTTCTGTCTGTTTACTAAAACGTGCACTGGCAGTACCAGACGATTTAAGATGCTCTAAGTAACCAACAGCAAAAGCACATCATTTTATGTCATGCAAATAGCTCGGGAGAGGTCAAGGTCCAGCTGTGAATTGCGATAGATTAACTTAATTGATTAGGTTGGACCATTACTTTGTAAAAAGTTGTCTTAGGCACAAAGTTGGCAGCAGCGAACTCTTTTCTACTAATAACAACATTCATCAATCCGTCGTCAAAGATTAAGCCAATGCTTTTTCTTGATCTTTCTCTAAACGACAATAATATGATGTGAAGAGTCTACCATACCACATTGCAATGACATATCATTAACCAAAAGATTATTTCTCAAATGCTTAAAAAAACCGAAGTATGTTTAAAATTTAAGAGTTCATATACGTGTGCAGTAGTTTAAAAATCAGGGTAAAAATACGCGAACTAAGCGAAGAATTATCGGTGATACTTACCACTCGAAAGTGTGGTCTTAACTTGCTGGGTGGTGCGGAGGTTTAATTAATTAATTTAATTTTTATTTATTACTTAATATTAATTCAATTTCACATCATTTTAAAATATTTCAACAATTTGCAATTTCAACCTTTGCCAACTTTATCGACTGTTTTATCAGCACCTTTAAACATTTATGAATCTTTTGTACCTCGTTGCATAGCTGATTAAATGAAGATGTCTTCCCCTTAATTTAGTGTTATAGTAAAATTTTGAGATAACTGCTGTCAAAGTTCGTGTATGTACGTAGATGATTTTTTTAAATAGTTAATTAAAGCTTATTTAGGTATATTCAATTCTACGTTCTTTTAAAACAGGAGAGCTACCTATTTCATGAAAATCACTTCGGTCCTGTCGATTTCCAGATCTATCATTATTTTGGACGGAGGCGAAAGCCCGTGGATATTCATTGAGTACCTTGAGCCACTATTGGTCTGCGGGCCCGGCGCGCCTGTGCGGCCTGCAAGAGAAGAAGGGCTCGCTTAGGCCCGGCCTTGATGCTGATCTCATTTTCTTCGATCCCAACGCCTCATTCGTCGTTACGCCTGAAATCATAAGATACAAAAACAAGGTGACTAACTACTTATAGTTATTTTAATACAAAGTCACCATTTTTATTAGATATTTCCGCATATTACCTATATGATCGAGGTCAATCTTCTACTTATATTCATTCTTGTATTGAACTACTAACTATTCGAATCATCTACTGACTTCCGTAACAATGCTATAAAATTTAAAATTCATCAGTTGCTTGATTAGACTGGAGAGAGTTGCAGTGGATAGTTACGGTCACCAAAAGAGCTATGTAACCAGGGTCGTTGGATATAGTTGAAGTTTATTAAGAACCGATAGATGTTTTCAAATCAAATTTGATTTGAAAACATCTATCGGATCTTTTGGTGACTGTACCTATTAGATTATTTATAATATCCTAATAGAAATGGTTATTATTAATATTAAAATTATTGAACAAATTTTTAGTCAAAGACCTTCACTTAATATTTACTTACGTTGTCTGCTTTTGAATTTCGCGGGCCATATTGAAGGAATCGACTTAAATCAGTTTAATAATAATACTATTGTATCTGCAGCTGTAAAGTGCTAGTTGATTAACAGAATTTTAAGCTTATTCAGGTAGGTAATTTAATATTTTTCTTTGATTACAGATTAGTCCTTACATGTATAGAGTGTTAACGGGAAAAGCTATGCAGACGTACGTAAGAGGACAACTCGTCTACTCCGATGGCGAGCTGATAGGTGGACCTAAAGGAAAGATGTTGTTAAATGATGATTAAATAAAAAATTAAAAAGTAGATTAATATTTATTTTGTCCCGAAAGCGAAAGCAATCCTCTGATCCTTCCTATAACCCCACTGTCACCTAAATGATAGAAATACAGTGATCCCACGCTTGAAAAAAAAACTTGAGAGGTGTCAAGGGACACCCGGATGGAATGAAGTTCACAGACAGACAGAGAAACATGCGACGCCGCACATCTTACAATAGCTTACTATAGCAAAAAGTGTCGTGACAACTTTTCGTAAGAATTTTTTCCGTCTAGCCCCCTTTCACAACGCGCGATAAGGAACTTCGTTCCAAAACTTCGTTCCAATAAAAATCTTCTTTAGATCAATTTACGTTGTTGAGCAGATAATTTATTATGTAGCTCTGCGAAGACGTAGCTGCGTAGCGGATAATCTACGCATCGGCTACGGCGTAGCACTCGTAGCGATTATGTCGTGACAACTTTTCGTAAGAAATTTTTCCGTCTAGCCCCCTTTCACAACGCGCGATAAGGAACTTCGTTCCAATAGGCGATCGCAACTGGCAACTTGTAGGTAGGTGCTCTGTACACTACTACAAGGATCATTGGGCGCTGGAATAACGTGAACACGTGAGCGCTTTATGTAAGTAATTGTTTTGTTAAATGTCACTTGTAATACCTATTTTCAAAAAACCAGATGGTGGCGTTATGTTCGATTTTGACTACACGCCAAAATAAACCTTGTGATGTAGCGCTATAAGTACACCAAGAGCTAGGCCCTGTACCACAGCATTCTTAAGATAATTATAATGATTAGTTTACATATTTGTAGAATTGTAAATACAGGAGTCTGTTCCACAATACTCTCAGGCACGTATTGAAACGGAAGATCACAGACTTATATTGGCTAGACGACGCAAGTGTATGTACTTCGCGTGTAAAAAGGGAGTAAAATTGACTTCCTTCAGCGTCATTTCTAATCAGTCCGCGCTCGAACGTTCTTGATGCCAGACGTCAAACAAAAACTAAAAAATGCCAAATTGTACGGTATTGAGCTGTAAAAACTACACAAAAAAAATGGGACGAGACAATGGAAAGGTTTCCTTTCAGTGGTAAGACATTTTGTTATTAAATTATGTGTTTTTTATTGCAAAATCAATTATTTTGTGTTCATTGTGGTCGTACAATGAACACAATGCAACTGAGTGTGTATCGAATAATTCATGATACATTGCCGTTTTTAGTTACAACTTACAAGGTAGTATGTAGGACTTGTCTATTAAAACACGCAATGAAAATTAAAATGATCGATATTTTCACTTATCGCTCAGCTTCGTGGTACAGTCGCTATTCTCATTTTTCTGTCAAATAAAGCAAATAGTGTTGTACACACAGTTTGTACAGTTGTTCTCGATTCTAATCGATTTTGGAAACAGAGGAATGATAATGTTTGCGTTGGGTATTTTGTGACATGTAATTTTTTTTTATTGCAATGTTTCAATTTAGTGATTTTGTTTAGAATATTATTAATTATATTTACAGATTTCCAAGTGATGCCAAAGTTAAATTATCACTGTTATCTTGCAAAAATCGATTAGTAGGTAGGTACTCGTTTCATTCTAAATGTAACGGGTCGGAAAAAGTGGACGTCTTGACGCTGATATTAGGATTATTTAATAGTTACTTCGTGTTACAGGACATTCACCAGCCGTCTACGTCAAATGAGGATACATCGTGTAACTTGAAGAGCCAATAACATGCAAGCGGACGGGATGCGCGCACGCGACCTCTCGATCCAAAGAGTATTGGCGGACGAGCGAGGCGAAACGCGGCGGCGCGGCGGCGGGGCCTTTAAATCGTTTTGAATCGTTTACTCGCGGACAGGGAGTTCCCATCACTAAATCGCTCATGTGACGTCACAGTAGGTAGAAAAATAATGGCACGCTTGGTTTCTTTAGAGACGATGAGACTTGCGTCATCTAGCCAATATAAGTCTGTGCGGAAGATCTTACAACTATGACTTAATTATAAGAAGATTATTTTGCTGACCTGAGGGGTAATTCTCGTAATTTTAAGACCGTTCACAGTCTGATCTCAGTCTCAATCTGTCAAAAATACGTCTAATTTCCCTACATTTTGACAAGTTTTTGACATTTGTTTGTCGCTGAGATGAGACTGCGACTAGATTTTGAACGTTTTAAATTACGAGAATTGACCTTCTGGTGTCCTAATCCTTAGAAGGCTTAAACTTTTTAAATCCAAGTTTAATTTAAAAAAAAGTTCAGTAGAATGCCCTGTATACCTTAGCCGACAGCGTAATAAAACTTTCAAAAATCAAATACACAAAATATTATTAAATGGAATGCTCGAAAAAACCTTTCTTAGCTTAATATACCGATCAATGTAAAATTTACATATTGACTTGGCAATTTATTATGAAAAGAGAAACAAATCAAGGGACTGAAATGGGGTGTCATCAAGTATAGTCTTGCGAAATGTTTCCAAACGCACTTTCCTATTACTATGTTATGTTGGTTGGTTATGGTTGGTAGCATTGTTTGTCGTCTAACCGTCGACCTTCTTTGAATGAGTCTTTTATTTGTTATTGTAATGCTGTGATTTTTTTCGTATATTGATGTTGCCTATGGGGTTTTTAAATTCAGTATATTATTTGTTAATATTAAATTTCTCCACTCTTTTTCTGACTTTCCGAGAATAATTTTAAAAGGTATTAAAGTGTCACTTTTGACAGACAATCTAACCTAAAAAGTAAAATAAAAATCGTACAAAACTAGTCCAAACTTTGTTATAATTGTGTATTGTTTTATAATGCTGTTTTTAGATGCCAAGTGTAATAAACAATAGTATTGACACAACACGTCCGGCAGACGGCACCAAAATGCAACTAGAATCTTTGGAATTGGCTGGTTGCACACTAGACCGGTATATTAGTGCAGATAATTCGCGCCCTTCGTTTTTAGAGGTTTGTTGACTCATTCTTACCTCCTCTAAGATCTTTACTGAGTATTCATGTAATTTTGAGTGAATGCATGCATCCAAACATGTGTACTAAAGTCAAGTAATTGTTATTGTTAACTTCTAGATAACTGGAATAGCCTCTCAAAGAAGTCCAACATGCAGCGGTCTGAACGCAGGAGACTACAGGAACCTCGCTGCCTTAGTGAATCACCCCAGCTTGTCGCAATTGAAGATATTAAATAAAGTTCCACTGCCACCTGAAATTATGGAACACTTTGCCCGTATCCTTTAATCACCCAATGTTGATAATAAGCTTTGCAACCTATTTATTAAGAAATTAGTATTGATTTATCCTTCTTATTTAATTTTCATTAAGTTATTAAATCCTTACAGAATCTAAAGAAAAGAATGGTTATTGCTATTGTTTTGATAATACTTGTCCTGTAAACATGTTTCGAAATTAACCTATTGTGACATATGAAATACATCATAGTTTTCTTATAAAAACATCAGATATGCAGTGCCACTGTCTAATGGGAGTCTTTCCAGAAATCAGCAGAGTCTGGCTTGCGATAGACAGCAATATATATGTATGGGCTTTTGAACATGGAACTGATGTAGCATATTTTGATGGGCTCGGCGAGACTATAGTTAGCGTGGGCTTAGTCAAACCCAAAGCTGGAGTTTTCCAGAATTTTGTTAAATATTTATTAGTCCTTACAACAACAGTTGAAATAGTAGTCTTAGGTAAGAATTGTTAATCTGTGTATTATTTAGGCATTCAATATTGTATTGACGTAATGCTTGCGTAAACAGAAAAAAATATATCTCACAAAAGAAATTGCATTTTCAGTAAGACTGCATATTTGCAAACCTCAAGTCACCCCCTCTCACAGAGACACACAATAGGCTTGTGTATAAGCAGTGGAAACATTCTAGGCTGAGTATTCAAGTCACTATATAAATCTAATTAAATATTTATGTTTCAGGAGTAACATTTTCTTCTAGTAAAAACGATGGGTCTGGTGACTTACAAGAGATCCATCTAGTTCCCGAGCCAGTGTTTGTGTTGCCTACTGATGGTATTTCTATGATGTGTGTCAAGTCTACAGCCAAGGGAAGGATCTTCATGGGAGGCAAAGATGGGTGTCTGTATGAAATTACTTATCAGGTATGTTACATACTGAAATTAAGCAAAATGCTCATGCAATCATAGCTCACCTTGGTAAAGATACTTCAAAGTTTTAGAAAACTGATACATCTTTATCAGTTTTCTAAAACTTGTGTTGGATCTTCCAGTAGCTATAATTGTTACTGCCTTTTATTATTTAAATCTAAATGTTTGATAAAGTGTTAAGATATTTTACAAAATCTAATAACTCTTTCAGGCTCAACTAGGGTGGTTTGGAAAACACTGCAAGAAAGTGAATCACTCGACAAGTACACTATCATTCCTAGTACCTACGTTCCTCAGTGCGGCCTTGTATGACGAGGACCCTATAGTTAAGATTGAAGTAGACAATTCTAGACATATTCTATACACATTGAGTGAAAAGGGATGCATAGAAGTGTTTGATTTAGGCGCTGATGGAGAAGGACTGAGTAGGGTTGTGAGACTATCGCAGGGGAAAATTGTTTCATCAGCTTTTGATATTGTGAAGTAAGTTATGACATAATTAATAGTCCACCATTTGAAAAAAATTTGATTAAATGATACCCTCTTTTCAAGTACCATGTGCTTTGAGTTAATATTTCAACTGAAAACCGCTTATAAATAGTCTGGAAAGTTATTACTAATTTGATTTCATTTGGTACAAGTAAATGTATGTACTACCTAAACTAATTTAATTTATTATTCTAGAACATTGGAACCAAGCAACTTCAAACCGGTAGTAGCTATATCAGCAGTAGAGGAATCAGAGTCTGATCATCTTAATTTAGTAGCTGTTACACAGACAGGCGCTCGTTTATATTTTAGTACTGGAAGTTCAGAGTAAGTATATATTCCATTCAATTTGATTGATACACATGACTGTGTAGTTGTATGCTCTAATAAAAAATAATCCGTTATTTTATGTGTTCAGTGCAACTCAAGGTGGGCCCCTAAGACCGCAGTATCTAACGTTGCTACATGTACGACTGCCACCCGGATTCACGCCTAACTCTTCGGTATTGAAACCGAAACAAGTTCATAGCGCCGTTTATGAAAATGGTGAGGAAATATTATTTTACTGTTTTTTTAAGTATTAAATTATCACATAGATCTGTATCCTGTATAAATACATACTCTAGCATAGTTTATCAATATTTTAATTGTACAGGTTCGTTAGTAATGGTGTGTTCTGCGGGTGGCGGTGGCGAGGCAGAGACCCTGTGGTGTCTCTCCCGCGTGCTCGCATCCACGGCCACGTTCAGCGAGTCGCATACACTGCTGGCGCTCGATGGACCTGCCTGGGCACTCACTGCGTTGCCAAATTATCACTCTAAGCATCTCTCTCAAGCTATGCTGACCAAAAAAGGTAAGATTCCTTCCATTCATTATAAAAAAAAAAATCATTTTTTTTAAAGTTCAATATGTGACATGGATTTCATCCAAACAGTATCCGCTAGCAAAGAATAATAACTATATCTATTGAAGAATTCCGATGTCTTTTACATACAATTTATAAAAAATATTGGTGTATTCCTGTAAAATAACAGCCACATAAGTAAACATTATAATTATAGACTGCGAACTTATAGGCTTCGAAAGTTGTGTGTAATGTTGAATTATTAATCATTATATTGTATGCGACAGAAGTGTGGAGTGTGTCTCGGTGGGCGGTGGTGACTGGTGCAGGTGCGTGCGTGGTGGAAGCAGGAGCTGCGCCCGATCTACTGCGGGCATTGCTACGTGACTGTCGCGGACCTGACGCACACCCTGTCAAGGACTTTTTTCAGGTATTTCCACCATTACTTCATTCGTCTTCTTTACTGCTGCTTTGAAATTAACGACATGACTGATATATCTGAAAATGATTCTAAGAAAACTTTTCTCCAGCTATTTTATAGTTGTAGTAATCATGGTTGTTTAAATCAATCTTTTTATCACAGACGCTAAACTTAATATTCAGTCATAACTTTCCTCTAATCCTGATACATATACATTCCACAGTTGTACAGCGTAGAACAAGCATGTGCGTGCGCATTGTTCCTAGCATGCGAAGATATAACAAGTGGCGACCTCTCTATCAGCGAGTGGGCGACCCGTGCCTTCTTCCTATACGGCAACCAGTTATCTCCGACGCCTATGTTCCCACAGGCTTCACAGATGCCTTCTGCTATCAGTAAGTAAACATATTTCACAAAGAAAATATGCAGAAAAAGTCCGAAAAAAGACTTATTTGCTCTATTTGTTTATTCACAGATTCGCCAAAATTCTCTCCTCGCCAAATGTCGACCCCAATGTCTATGAGAGGACCACAAGGACAAGTACAGCCAGGAAAACTGAACCAGTCATACCAGCAGGGCCCAATGAACCAATCCTTCCCTGGATCGCCAAACCAGTCTATGATGCCTCAATCCCCATTCCACCAGAGCATGTTAAGTCCAGGGTTCAACCAGTCGTCGTTTGGGGGTAATATGACGCAACAGCAGAGGGACCCTAACTTCCCGATGCCCATAGAATATAGCGCGAAGCATAATGGTCTTTATATCTACATTGGCAGAATCTTGGCTCCGATATGGGGTTTGAAATGTGTTTCAATGTCGCAGTCCAATGATCATAAGGAATTCGTAAGTAAAAATATTGTTGTTATTTACAGCAACTTTAATTTGTTTTCTAAAAGGATGGTCACTGTTCTGCTTCTTTATCTAGTTATTATAATAATATGCAATCTTTTTGAACTCTACTTAGTGGTAACTAAAATGCAATTACTTTTTTCACACAGATGAGTAGCAAAGTGACGGGCGAGGACTGCGCGTACATAGTTCAAAAGTTGCAGCGCGTGTCTGCTTTCATGCAACGGACACTCGCACCTCAACATTCCGATGAGCACACCTCCCTGCACGCTCTTAAATTATTTATTAGTAAGTATTAATTCTTATTATAGTGTATTGTTTCAGCAAATGTAAGGAATTCTTGTCAAAGTTGAAGCATATATTCCAAATAATATACCATTTTGTAAAATAATTATAGCTGCATGTTGATGGAAGAATTGCTACAGTTTGAAAAACGTCCTAGTGGTTTGTTACAAATGTATAAACTTGTGTTTTGTTTCTAGCTATGGCTATAGAAATGTTAAGTTTATGGAAGGTGCTCTGTGAGCATCAGTTCCACGTGATCGCCGCTAGTCTTCCGCCCGAACAACAAAATGCGTTGCAGGCTGCTAGTTATAGGTATGAAATTATCTTGTCTATGCATATTCAGAAAATATGTTGAAGAATAGATTTGGAGTAAATTATTACTAAGGCAAACATCGTGAGGACACAATCATGTTCTTCTAGAACCAAAATTTTAAAGACATGTGATATGATCTATACCAACCTGCACTGGGCTCGCGTGGTCGATTATGGCCCACTTCCACTCACCGAGAGGAGGCCTGTGTTCCAGCAGTGGGAACATTATAGGCTGACTATGAAATGATTACTATTCATTCTAGCTATTCTAAATCTGGAAATTACTAAACGATTTTTTATGTTTTAAAGGGAATTATTAGTAGGTGGACAAGAAGTAGCATGCTTACTCCTTGGATCTCTAGTTGCCGGATATTTAAGAGACAATGCATCAGTAGATGGCATCTCTCAAAAATTGAGACAACTCTGTCCCACACTTTATAGGCAAGAAGATGCTACTTGTTCTAAGGTAATAATAAATTATTTTGTTACTAATAAATGTTTAAGAAGAACTTATCTATAACAGCTTATGTTATGGTTTTATATTCCAGGCCAATGAATTGTTAATATTTGCAAAACAGCAGAAGAATCCAGCTGAACGAGAAGAAATGCTTCAACATGCACTCAAACTATGTAAAGTGAGTATGTTGCACCATAGAATTACAATGACACTGTTTGTTTCAAATTCGTCAATTATTTGCGGATAACGCCACGACTGAGTTGTTTTAAGTTTGATGGGCCAGTAACTTTCATAGCTGTGTTGTAAACTCGATCTTTCCTTTTCTAGGATGTAGCACCAAACGTGAATCTTCCATTGGTCTGTTCAAAATTAGTGTCAGCCGGCTTCTATTCCGGTGTTGTTGAGTTGTGCGTGGCGTGTGCGTCTAAACTGGACCCGCAGGACAAAGCCGTACATTATTACAAGAGCGATCAGCCCTCGCAAGATAGGGAAGGACACTTTATTTATTATAGAAGGTAAAATAATCTCCATTATTTTAAATTGTGTTCCTTAGATAGAATTATAAATTCGATTATGATTGTGATTGCATTGTGTTGTTTAAATAGAAACTGTCTATTAAAAATCCCCCGAATTTTAATGATTCATGCTAAAGTTCAAAACTCATTACGATATACAGCTTTCACTAACATGTTCTCCTGATATTGTTTAGAATGGAGATATACCGTGAAGTATGCTCTGCTCTAGAGCGTTTGTACGAGCGTAGTGCGGAGGCGTCCAGCAGTGAACCCTCACCTCTGCGCTCACAGCCCACCAACGACAATATCCTCACCATGTCACCTGCAGACGCTAACTACCAGGTAAACTATCGATATTATCGATACTTTATTCGATACAAGTTTATTGATCTTTATGACATATTTTTAATAACTTATGTTTTTGTTTTCAGGGAAGAAAATTGGTGTGGGAATGCCTCTCCCGTGATGACGAACTTTTACATGTTGCGGTGTACGAGTGGCTGGTATCGAAAAACCTGGGATCAGGTAACATTACATTCTTTCTTGTTTCGTATTTTATTCTTTGGGAATAAAACACGAAACAATGATTACACATTGGAGACTTCACATGGTGCCATAAGCTGTAACTTAGAAGTAGTTCAGGAATTTGTAAACCGACGGAAGCTTTAAATTCCTCACCCGTTGTCTCAATTGATCTATTAAGAGCTAACGTTCCAGGCTGATCGGTTGAATTTCAATTTTTACCCCTATGAGAGTAATTAAAGCTTTTCGGCAAATGAAAATCAAATTGACCGTAGATTTATGGGTAATGTCTATCAAAGTTTGTACATCCATAATCGAGACTATAGCACCATACTTAGCGTTGATACTTAATTTGTGTGTAGATCAAAGAGTCTTCCCGAATTTAATGAAATACAGTAAGGTTATACCGCTTTTTAAATCTGGGGACAGCAAAGACACCAAAAATTATAGTATTCAGCAAGGTGTACGAAATGGTAATGCTCAATCTAATGCTTAATCATTTTAACACCAACAAAATCATACATAATCAGCAAGATGGTTTCACCAAAGGACGTTGTACGACTGACGCCGGTGTCACCTTATTAAAGCACATATTTACAGCGTGGGAGGAGGCCCAAGATGCCATAGCAATCTTTTGTGACTTCTCCAAGGCATTTGACTGCGTCAATCACGAAACCGTACTTTTTAAACTTGAGCATTACGGACTAGGTCAACTTACGCCCAGTTTAGTAAAATCTTATTTAAATGATAGACAGCAAAAAGTTTAAATAAATGGTGAAAATGTTCCTGCTTTAAAAGTAAAAGTGGGTGTTCCATAAGGCTCGATTTTAGGTCCTTTCCTCTTTTTAGTATATATTAATGATCTACCCCATTTAAGAACCAACCACAAATGGTGTTATTTGCTGACGATACTTCCTTAATTTCTAAGATAAATAGACGTGCATCAAATCTTGACGACGTAAATGACGCCCTACTGCAGGTACAAAATTGGTTCACTGCTAATAATTTGGTATTAAATGGGAAAAAAACTAAATGCATAAGATTTGCTTTACCGAATGCTAAAAGTAGTGATTGTGACATAGTATTGAACAAAGAGAAACTAGAATTCGTCGATAAAACTGTTTTCCTGGGGATCACGCTCGACTCAAGGCTGCAATGGGATGAATGA
Source organism: Apamea sordens (assembly GCA_945859715.1). NCBI lineage: Eukaryota > Metazoa > Arthropoda > Insecta > Lepidoptera > Noctuidae > Apamea > Apamea sordens. The sequence goes on from OX243995.1 coordinate 10,089,623, forward strand.
CCGACCCTTTGACAATTTAAAAGTGCCTGTAATTGGTTTAGTTGAATTAAATGATTTGAGTTTGAGTTTACGACATGAAACATTACTATTTCCTATTATCTCTTCTCATGTTATGAAAAAGTCATCGCGAAGAAAAATAATAATTAACTTATTAAACAAAAACATAATATATTCTAAGGCCTGTGTTAATTAAACTGAGTTTTGAGTAATGTTGCATACATTACTCAAAACTCAGTTTAATTATATCAATCAGATGTATGCTGTTATAAAGTAATTCATAACATTTCTATAACAAAGAGACGTAGAATCGCCTCTCAATGAAGTGAAGGAAAAACGGTGATCAATACGTCAATGGTGATTCGTCCCTTCAGAAGAGGGTTTTGGTTTGCAGTGGAACAATAATAGGCTGGTATAACTATTATATAACAAAAAAACTCTTTGTCCAGAGCTGCTATCGCTGGGCACGGCGCCGCCGACGTCGCTGCGCACGTACCTGCAGGCGGCCGCGCGCTCGGCCGCGCCGCCCTCGGCGCTGCACCTGCTGGACCTGCTGTGGAAGGTGCTCGAGAAGGGCGGAGACCACCTCGCTGCCGCTAATGTGTTGGAAGGACTTGCTACCAGACCTGAGTGAGTGGGCTTGGGCGTTAATATATAACAATAATAATGTGAATATTTATATCTTATGCACATAAAAGATACCACGTAATATAAAACTGCATCGTATGCGAACGTGCCGCTCCTGTCCTAAACACGAAATAAAATAATTTTGGCGGATTTTCAATTCTTTGATATACTGTATCGATAAAAAGATCAACTGCCGTAATAACTCGCATCCTTTGGACGGCGACGTTATCGTGAAGAGATTCCAGTAATTTGGAAATGCTAACGATGCAGGTCTGGCGCAACCCTAGCGCAGCGCATGTCGTGGCTGTCGGCGGGCGTGGTGTGCGTGCGCGGCGCGGGCGCGGGCGGCGCGGGCGGCGGCGAGCTGCTGCGGCGCCTGGAGGAGGCCGGCGAGGTGGCGCGCGTGCAGGCCGCCGTGCGCGCCGCCGCCGCCGCGCTGCCGCACGCGCTGCAGCCGCACCCGCTGCACATGCAGCGGCTGGACGATGAGCTGCTGGAGATCACGCAGGTAACACACCGAATAGCAAGCTTGATAGCCTTCGGACCTCAGTAGCGGGCGGTAACGATTCCACATTGATAGCGTTTTTAAATTTCGTAGAAGGTAGTTACACCCGGTTTGGAGACCTTATCAAACTCTACTTATATATTACTTAAGGCTACAACTGTACGATATGTTTCTTTCTCAGCTTTACGAGGAGTACGCAGACCGCTACAACCTGTGGGAGTGCAAGCTCGCAATCGTGCAGTGTTCGGGACACAACGACGCGCTATTGGTCGAGAACATCTGGAGCAACATCCTGGCCGAAGCGGAGGCGGTTGCAAGAGGTCTTCCTACACCTGACGAGAGGCTGGCCTCCGTGCTTAGCAAGCTGACCACCCTCGGCAGGGAATATGTCAACACGGGACACTGCTTCCCATTGTGTGAGTAATGATTCTGTTGATTGTGTTCGTAAAAATAACAAAGTCTTGTACGATTTTTTCTCTCGTCTATTATGAGTATAAAGCGAAATCGCTTTTCGTGTCTGTCTGTCTGCTTAGTGCAACTACACAATGGATTTTCATACTGTGTTCACCATCATTTTGGAGAATTTTTTTCAGAAGGTTTACGTGTATAATACCTACTAAGTTTTGGTATGACGCCGGCGGGTCGTCGTCTAGTTTTTATTATAAAGCAGTAATTTGAACGTAATTTTCTTTGTCAGATTTCATCGTGCGTCAACTAGAAATCATGAGCTGTAAACTTCAAGCGGACCGAGGGATGGTATTTAGAACAATTTTAAATATCGGCGTATCGCTGGAACAGGTGCTGGACATCTATATCAAGTACGTAAACCTGATGTTCACTTTTAAACTGCCTTATGAATTTTGTGGCATTTTATTATCAATTTGACGGATTTCTGGCTCTTCCATCTAAATGCGTTGTTCAATAATCGTGGAATTTTATCCACAGATTGGTGAGCGTAAACGAGCGCGTATGGCTGGGCTGCGGCGACGAGAGCCACGTGTGTCGCGCGGCGGCCATCTTGTTGGAGAGCGCGCGCGCCGAGCTGTTGCCGCTGCCGCCCGCGCTGCGTCGGCGCGCGCTGGCGCGCTGCAAGGACCTGCACGAGGCGGCCTTGTCTGCGCTACAGGTTGGTACAACGGGATGATGGGGGAAGGAATGCTATGTTCAGTTATCCAGCGCATATTCTTGTGTAGTGTCGAAATTCTTGACTTGTCGATAGTCGAAATAACTCAAACGTCAGTAACGGTACCAGGCTATCATTTGAATCATTTTTAACAATTATATTTACGAAAAATCTTGTATAAAGGAAAACGAGATCATGTATTTTTTTTTCATGATCTTATCTTTCTCCTGTATTTCTCGATCAAATTATTTTTATATGTACCTGATTTTTTTCACATTATCTATTTACATTGTTTTTAATGTTGGTTTGATTCTTTCCAGTCGCGGCCAAACACTCAACGTCTTATCGATCGGCTGTCCGTGGCGCAGGCACATTTGGACCGCATGGATTGAAATTATTTATAATTTGTAGCGTAAGATATTATTTAAGTTTATACATGTGCACATTACTCCACACAGAACAGCAAGATTTCTCAAGCCTTACTTGCGATTACTTGCTTCATATTGGATTAACTTAGCCATTATGTATTGGTTTATGCATGAATCAGAAATATGTATAATATATTTTTTAACTGGTAAATTTTTGGTGTGCCTAGATAATAATTGGATTGCTTAACGATAATCAAAATACACATAGACTGACATAATTTTTTTATTGAATGTTTTAATAAATTACTAAACATACAAAAAGTCATACAGTAATTATTATTAATTATATAATTTGCTAATATATTAAACTATTGTCTGATAACATAATATTTGAAGTGGCAGTGACATACAAACATTCTCCTCATACAATTATGTCTAATGTACAAATATGTTGAATCATGTGCATAATTATAAAAATATAAGTGATTATGCATCAAAAGGCACTATGAAAATGGTTTCTATTTTTGTAAATAAACGATGATGATTTAAGAACAATACTGACTGTGATTTATAATCCTCGTAGAACGTGAAATGCTTAATGAGATCTAATATTTAAATTGATCGTAAATTAAAATTAGTCTATTTATTATTTACAATCCAGATTCCCTAGGGGTGAAATAAGTTTGGAAACCGCCAGTAGTACTCAGCGTGTCCTTTAAATTAACAAAAGTTTGATATTAATGATAAATGAATAATGACGTGACTATGAGGAGTCTTCATCGAAAGGGTTTGTAGTTACCTGATGGCCTGGGTGATGATGATCGTCATCTGGGTAAGAGTACACTCCGCTGTGCTGTCCTCCGCTGATGGTGGGTACTCCCACTGTATTCATTGGAGATACAGCGCTATTATATTGCTGTTTTGTGGGATCCCTTCCTGTAGAGTTTTTTCTTATAACTGTAGTGTAAGTAGGTGTTGACTTTATCGGCATGTCTTTAATTCTGGGTCCTGCGCGGTACGTGCCGAATTCGTCCGGAGGAGGCGGCAGCGAAAATCCATCTGAAGTTTGCGTTATTTCGGAAGTTTCATCGCTCAGTTCCTTTGCGAGTTTATGTCGCATTTTTCTAGGCATCGTGTAGAACGTGTTCATCTGGAAAAAGGTACAAAATGACAGAGTTACAATCATTTTGTTTTTATAATTATTTAAATTAAAAAGAACGAAAAGAGGCGGTTACATACCGGTCTTGGAACATTGTAATTCGTCTCTGGCGGTAGATGCAAAACTAGATGATCACACAGTGCGTCCATTTCTCTCTTCCTGCTAATATTCTGCAAGGAGTGTACCCTGCAGGTGGTGTGTCGTGGCATGTCGCACTTGGTCGCACTCTCCTGCTCGGCCATGTCGTGCATATAGCGCGCCGAGTGGAAAGAACTTGTTCGACGTACATCGAAGTTCTTCGAGGGACGTCGCGATACTGCTCGTCGAAACGAATCGGTCCGTCGGACGTTGCACTCGCTGCCTTCATCGCTGTCGTGATATGTTTCGCAATTTGATTCTGGAAATGTTAACGATATTTTTGTGTCAATTATCTGTCGGGACCATCCATTCATGCAAAGCTGAAATACCGATCGCCAGAAAACCTGATCAAGTTTGTTTACTGGATCTACTGTCTAGCCTAATAAAATAGGAAGATAAGTCGAAAAAAAAAACGACAAAAACACTTAGAGTCCCTTGATCCGACTTTTGCCTTTTTGCCAAAATATTCATTTCTATCCTATCCTAGTAACTAGGTTGTGGAGGTCAGATAAGCAGTCGTTCCATGTAAAATACTGGTAGGTATTCAGCTGCATCCGGACTGGAAGCTGACCCCAATATAGCTGGTAAAGGCTAGGCAGATTTTGATTCCGAAAAACCCGTTTATTACCACTACCCTACTCTTCCCGATGTACCTTCAGTGTTATAAGCGCAGAGCGGCGGGTCGGCGTGGTCGCGCGGCAGGTCGTGTCGCGAGGTGCGCTCGTACGTGCACAACACGAGGCCACACGCCGCGAGCGCTACTAGAGCAACGCCGCCGCACAGCGCTAGTGCTAGGCTTGTTATGTTCTTCACACTGCTTGCTGTTACCTCCGGAACTAAACATAATGAATAATAATGGTTGGAGGGGAGTCATATTTTCGAAGAAAGTTAAAGGGATAATAAATTCACATTCATATCAAACCGATTCATGATCTGTGTTATTAAAAGATCGAAGAATGTTGCTGAAAATCCTCTAAAATAATAATATTTATTTTATTGACAACTTTAGATTCACAACTTCATGCCCGTAAAAAAAAACCCCCGCCGGTGAAATTACGTTTTAGTGGATGACTTTAGTGATGAATTTTAGCATAGAAGTAGACTAACGAGTACTCACTAATTTCTTCAGTGACTATGCTGTCCTTATCAATTTCTACGACCTGGCTGTCTCCTTTATCGTTGAAAGCGATGATAACGAATTTGTAGCTTTCTTGACTCGGCTCTTGTATCATGAATGTTGGTTCTAAGTTGATTATTGATACTAGTTGCTCTTCAGTGTCCACTGCTTGCACGAGGAATTTGAATTTCTGGAACACAAGAGAACATTTACATAAAGAAATATATATCGTAAAAAAAAATATTTAAGTACTAAAACTGTCGAAGGCGCAAAATACCTATTGTAATTTGTTGATTATCAATCAAGTAGGTAACACAACAAATTGTAGAATATCCCAACCAGCAAAACAGTCTCAGAACCCGCACTTTATAAGAGTGGTAGGCTTTAAGCGCTCTTATATTGTTTTAGAAAATGCCATCGATCTTATATTACTTTTAGACAAGCCGGTATGACCTCAAGAAGTCCACCAAGTCTCATATATGTATTTAAGAGTATTTAACTATGCTATTGTAAGCCACATACTCCTATAATAGCATTTACTAAGACTAATTGCACTTGAGAAAACTTGCTCTTTTATGCATATTTTCTAAGCTCGTTTGATTCTATAATAGACTTGCCAAATGCTATTGTAAGAATATCAGACTAATATCAGCATTGCATAAGAGCACTGCAAGGACGTGCATTTCTGATCTTATTAGAAACTATTATAAGATCAAACACAACAAACAATCTTACAATAGTCTAATAGTGCGCTTGTAAAATGCAGCTATGCTAATGGCGACACTATCAATACAAAATCTATACTTATAATAAATCTGTAGAAGTGAAAATTCTGTACATTGAAAATATCAAAAAAATAAATGGCACGGGGTGTTACTAGCCCGACACCGAACACAAAAATGTGATTAAAAAAAATTTTGTCTGTCTGTCTGTCTGTTTGTTCAGGCATCACGCAAAAACTATCGGTTCGATTACGATGAAACTTAGTATAATTACTGGGTACTTTTTATCCCGGAAAAGTATCTATCTATATAAAATTCAAAGTCCTGACTGACTGATAGATCAACGCACAGCCTAAACCGCTGGTCCTAAAGACATGAAATTTGGAGGGTGTGTTCTTCTTGAGGAATAGGCATCCACTAAGAAAGGATTTTTCGAAATTCCACCCCTAAGAGGGTGCAAAGGGGGGAATTCGTTTGTATGAAAAATCTTATTCCTTGAGTTAATAAACTTGAAACTTGGCACGAATACTTATCTAAATAAATTATGAAGATTGTGTTGAGTTTTTTTTCTTCTAAACTACCCCCTAATAAGGGATTAGGGGGTTTCAAAGTTTGTATGGATGAATTTTAGCGCGCAGTCCGATTTACTCGATACTCAGTATTTATACCTAATATTGAAAGTAAAGAATAATGTGTATCAGGGTTTTTTGAAAATCTACCCCTGACGGGCTGAAATGGGGTAGTCAATTTATCAGGGGAGGATTTTACTGCATGGCTTGATTAACTCGAAAATTAGTAGGTACTTATAAATAATCTTTGAGTCAAGTTATGAATAATCCCAACGATTTTTCAACTGAAACTGAAACTTTTCAAGAATACTCGCCTAAGTAAGTAATATAATAAAGTTTATCATTATAGGTTTTTCAAAACTAGCCCTCACAGGGGGATATAGGGGGGTTGAAGTTTGTGTGGAATAATTTGAATGCGCGGTCGGATTAACTCGAAACTCACTGTTTATACTTAAGACCAAAAATAAAGAGTAACATGTATCAGGGTTTTTAGAAAATCTACCCCTAACGGGTTGAAAAGGGGTAGTTAATTTTACAAGGGAGGATTATAATGCGTGGCTTGTCGAAAATTGGTATAAATAATCTTTGAATCAAGTTATGAATAATCCCAAACGATTTTTCAAAATTCCCTGTGGGGGTGAAAAGCGGGGGATACAGTTTATATGAAAAATCTTATTCATTTAGTTAATAAACTTGAAACTTGGCAAGAATACTTGCCTAAGTAAGTAATAAAGTTTATCATTATAAGTTTTTTAAAACTACCCCTCAAAGGGGGATATAGGGGTGTTAAGTTTGTGTGGAAGAAATTGAATGCGCGATCCGAGTAACTCGAAACTCAGTACTGATACTATTGACAGAAAATAATTAAAAAATAATAAGTAGGTATGTAAAGTTGTCGAAAAATTACCACAGACGGGACAAAAAGGGGTAATTCAGTTTTTAAGGGGAGGATTTGAACTTGAAACTATATGTTACATTTTCACGCCTAAACCACTGAACTTCTGATTTGGCATAGAGATAGATGGCATCCTGGGGAAGCACATACATTTTATCCTGTTAGCACGTTCCCGTGGGATAATTTCCGACATCCACGCGGGCGAAGCCACGGGCAGAAGCTAGTAACAAATAAAATAATTAAACGAGAACAGGAAATACCATATTTATTAAGGCGCATGAATTTTGAAGCGTAAAACGAGGTCTACTTAACAGTAAATAATATTTTCCAATACGAATACTTACCATAAAACTTAAATACACGCACTTGATAATAACGGCGCTTTAGTTTAAACATTAACTTTACAGCAAATTTTATTGTTTTCATTTATTAATTGTTTTTACTTCCGTTGTAACTTTGAAACACACGAACTTTTAAGTTTGATCTCACGTAAAATCATAATGAGCTTGTTTTGCCTCAAAAGATTCTAACCCTAGACCAATATAAGCCTATGCAGGCTTACAAGATACTTACGTAATAGTAGATTATTAACCAAGGGGATAAAGCAGAGTCTTCTGTCGCGGGTGACGATTTAAATCGCGAGCGTAACGAAGGACTCGAGGTTTACTCCCGTGCGTAGCGAGGGTGTAAACCTCGAGGGATTTAAGACGAGTCCTGAGTGTAGCGAGGGATTTAAGTTCACTCAAGACTAAGACAGCTTTATCACCGAGGAAAATACTCTACTTTTCGTACCATTTGCGAAAAAATAAACTTAACGTTTATGTATTTGAAGAAAACAAAAACGCGGCATATTCAATGACGTATTATAAATAGACGCGTCATGCATGAACATCACGGCTGTCGAAAACAGCGTAAATACTGTCGGTAGCTAGATAGCTACTTAGACGCACGAAGAAAGGGAAAGAAAATTAAATGTCATCTACGGAATTTCTATTGCTAGAGAGAGATAAATATATTTCTTTAATTCCGTTGTCATTCTGTGGTGCATGCTCATTGGCCGAGCACGAACAAAAGGAGGCATGTGGGGAAAAATGGACACTCGATTTTCTCGTGTTGATATAGGCAGTAGATTTACGGGTAAAATAATATTATTTTCGATCCTTAAAAATATGAAAGCAGTATTTTGCAAGAATTATTGTTACTTAATTAATAAAACAAAATGTAATATTATGAACAAAAAATCTTTATTAAAAAAATGTGAATAATTAAAAATCCCTCATAAGCCCATCTTTAGGTAACCTAATTATTATATTGATCATTAGGTTTCATAACACATATTATATTCAAACAATATAATTCATCAAAATAAAAACAATGTTATAAAACATAAACACTGATGCAAAGTACCCCATCTTCCCTTAATGGCACGTGACTTACCTCAGGCGCCAGCCGCCATTAGAAGGCATCGAAAAAAATAAAATAAAATACATTTTTCTGGATACTTACGCATGAAATGATATTTTTTTATCTTTCACAGTTAAAGTATAATTTTTACGTGTCCTAAAAACACAGGACGGCATTTTTTTTTCGTTGTTTGAGGAAGAAAGTTATTTTAATGTCATGTACTGCCGCGGCACTGGTTGGTACGCGACTAAATGTAAGTCCGGCAATTGCCTTGCATTCATGTTGCCACTACAGAGCGCGGGCAACGTATCTATAGTTTATATATCATTGGGCATATTCCTAGACTAATATTTTTTTGTCGGAAAAGCAAAGGCCTCATACGGCCTCGTCGGTTTTCGTAATTTTATTTAATAACTGCATAATAAATGCGTATTCCTTTTTCAAAAAGATGTATAATGCTCTATATACAAACTCAATGGTGTAAACACAGATGTAGTTCAGTATTCGGTAAGAGTACCCCTTATGGGGAGAATGTGATTTAAATTTGGAATACTGAAAAAAAAAAAAAAGAAAAAAAAATTGAAATTGTACTGAATTTCATTCATCCTATAAAGGATGAATGAAATTCAGTACAATTTTCTTTCCCAGTTTTTAACAGATTCAAAATGACTATTGTTATGTTCGATTTTTGTGGCATAGAATATCACTATTTTGAGCAAGTGGTATGAAAAAGCAATATTAGCCTAAGTCGGCTTAAATTAATTTTGGCTAGATTACTGTAAGTGCAAACAGCATTCAATTAGACTGATATTAAAACGATATTAAACTAAACATGCTTATAATTGGTGCCCAAACCCAGGCTTATACGATTATATAGGAGTGATGTAAGAGCAAAAAAACAGTAGTCTTGGGATTGTTGTAAGCCTAGTTTTTGCTGGTAGGGATGTCAGTAAATACTAAGTATAAATAACTGAGTTGCCCCATATAGTTGACTACCCGTGTGATTTGAATAGTTTCGCTAACTGACTTTCACTACCCAAAACTAAGATACAAATCAACTGCCTCACCTGAGGTAATCCCCCGTCATGCCCCTTCTCACACGTTACAATGATATCGTCCAAAGTGTTCTTCTTAGCTTCACAGTTTGTAGGAGGTCGTGGTATAGTCTCGTCTGTGACTAAGAAGGTGCACGGAGTGTGGGTCAATCCTTTTGTTGGCACGTCGTTTTGTCCCCAACAGAAAATTGTGCCTAAAAAACGAGCAGTCATAAAGAATATTTTTTTGAGAAGTTCGTGGCTAAATAAACGCTGCAGTGTCATCCATAGTTACAACGTCATCGTTAGTTACGTTTATCAAGACTGCTCCGCGAATCATAGAGTTCGTTGGTCCAGATCGACACAGGTAGGACAGTCTGAAGCCCGAAAGTCTAACTCACTAATCTAACTTTCATTTTAAAATACCTGTATTTGTTCCAAATCGTGAAAGCTCGATTTTGATATAAAAGCATTTTGTTTCAATCCAAATACCTTTGTAACTCAGCAACAAGCTACTGTTAACATTGTGAAACAAACTTATATAAATAAATTCTTCCAAAAAGGACTCCGACTTACTAAAAGCTGTTCCATTAGGTCGTTCATACAGCAAAGTTCCTTCCTCAGTCTCAACCGTCTCGTGCGGGTGGTTCCTCAGAGTGGTGACGTTAACCGCCTCGTTGACGAACACCCAGCGGTACGACCCAGGCACAGGGTTAGCTTTCACGCTGCACGTCAAGTTTATCGCTTCGTTCTCAGCAACGCCATATTCTACTACAGATTCATCTTCGCAGTAAGCGGGATCTGCAATTTGTATTTGATGAAAAATAATTCATTTTATTTCGTATCTTGTGATACCTAGGTACTATGATTCAAGATTGTACAAAGAGAAGGCTAGACTAGAAGTACTTATACTTATATCGGTTCCTGAATGTTGTGATTCGTGACTCGCTCTCTATTTTGTGAATGTGGTTTGTGGGTTGATGGAGCACTTTCAACGGCACTTTCAGATGCTCCGACTAATCTTTCACTATCTCACTTAGTATTTTTTGTTAAATGTTTGCTCTTAAGTGCCTGATAAAATATTATCAAAGTATACCAATAGGACGATAAAACAAAATGGAATAAAGATTTATACCTCAGATTCACATTTATAGGTATCATAAAAATTTAATATCATAAGTAATTTTATTGCAAGAATCTTACAAGTGACATCGACGTTGATTGGCTCGCTGTACGTGGATCCCTCGTTGTTGTTCGCGACGCATGCATATTCGCCCCCATCATCTTCAGTTATGTTCTTGAGTTCCAAAAACTGCTGAATTGTGTCTTTACCATCTTTTTCAGTATTGCCTACCATGTCTTCCTAGAATGAAATGGGAATGATAAAACTGTTGTTTGACAATTCAAAAGTAGGTACGACTTTTATTATTTGCACCACTTCAAATGGAACTCATTATACCTTTTATAATTTTATCTAATAGTAAATTACCTTGTGAAAAAAGAGCAGCTCATAAACAGCAGGGTTGGCTTGATAGCTGCAAGCCAGTGACAAATTGGTACCTTTAACTACGGCTACTGTATTATTTACTACGTCTGCATCCGTCACGACGATTTCTAGTATGGGTGGATCTGAAATTATTACGATGATGTTTCAATTACGCTTACTTCATAAAGTAGTCTGAAAGCAGAAGTACTCGTATGTTGCAAGTAAACGAACAGAGTCGTCTAACTAATAAAAACTTTTCAACAAAAAAATTAAACCGCCGAAAAAACTGAAAAGCAAAAAATAATAAACCTTTTTTATTTAACCTTAATAACTAAGTTCTTAAACTAATGTAAGTATACCTAAGTAATTTTGAGTCGGCGCCAAACAATCAATAAACAAAGATCACTAAAATTAAACGGCGGCGACTCAAAATTATTTAGGTATACCGTAAAACGCTGCAACATTGCCTCGCATACCCAACTTTGCCTATTATATGAATTTACCAATATCTTTTTAAATATTGGTTGTAGCAGCTTCAAATTGTTGGTAGTTATTTAAATCATTACCTGGCAACACGAAAAACCCGCCGCCATGTTTGTTTTCTTTGAAACCACATGACAGTGAGTTGTCAAACGCAACGAGTGATAGCCGGCTTCGAAGCTACGCGACAAACTTTTTCGGTAAGTCCAAAAATATTTACAATTTCGACAGAGTTTCGATACTTACATGTTACTTGTAAGTTATCCTATAATTCTGAATTAATTTTGAATGTTTATTATGACAAATAAAAAAGTTATAGATATTTAGGCAAAGTTGCCACAATCATTTTGATCTTGTATACCCAACTTTGCCTGAGCTAGGGCTGTCGCTAGCGACGTTGATTACACAACTGCTCAAAAAAGGAGAGTAATGTTTTCAGCGTTCATATGTGGATGTGGTTGTATGTATATTTGTGACTTTTTTAGTTTTCATAACTTCTAAACGGCTGAATTGATTTAGATTTTCTGATATCGACATCATCTCGAGTGAGATAGAGTAGTTTTTTTTCCGGTAGTCGGGTTAATTAAAATCTTAATTTTGGTAATGGTTTTGCTGTTGGTATGAAATGCATGTTGCATAACATTATAAAACAAAGCATATCATTTGTAAATTAAAAATGTATTTCAAATGTGTTGTAACCACTCATTTGAGATACATTTAGCAGCTACACTAACACCTACTATAAACTGCACGATAATATTTCGGTTGTGGTTTCTTTCTTTTAGATTCAAAATGAGAAACAGAAGAAAGCCAGGGTCCAGGCGATATAAAGATTATGAAGATAGTCTTCTTAATGTTGCTGTAGAGCTCGTAAAAAATAAAAATTTGTCAAGTTACCAGGCTGAAAAGCAATTTGGGATCCCCCGGCGAACTATTGCTAATAAAGTTAAATTAGTTCATATGAAAAAAATTGGTTCTCCGGTTAGGTTAAGTGAAGAAGACGAGAGAAAAATAGCAAATGCCCTAATACTTTGTGCAGAATATGGGTGTCCACTGACTCGTCTTGAGTTGCGTATGATAGTACACAACTATTTAGCTTATAATAATAAATCTTGGATATTTAACGAAAAATTACCGGGTGAAAGGTGGGTTCGAGATTTTCTTAGTCGCCACAAAGAGAGATTGACATTGCGATCTACACAAAATATAAAAACTTCACGCGCTGCTAAAACAATAAGTGAATATGAGGAATATTTTGAAAACCTTAAAAAAAGTCTTGCGAATGTTGAACCACATAACATAGTAAACTATGACGAGACCAATTTGTCTGACGACCCAGGATCGCAAAAATGCATCTTTAAAAGAGGAACCAAATACCCAAACAAAATTTTGAATAATTCTAAAACTGCAATATCAATTATGTTTGCTGCCACGGCTTCAGGAGAACTTTTTCCGCCGTATATAGTATATAAATCTGTGCATTTATGGACCAATTGGTGCGAAGGTGGGCCGCCTGGTGCAAGATTCAATAAAACAAAGTCAGGATGGTTTGATACCGACTGTTTCGAAGACTGGTTTAATAATATGATTTTACCCTGGGCACAAAAAGACCGAGAACCAAAGGTGTTGATTGGAGATAATTTGTCATCACATTTGAATATACAAATTATAGCTAAATGCCAGGAAAACAATATAAGATTTGTTTTTTTACCCCCGAACTCAACGCACGATACTCAACCCCTAGACGTTTCTTTTTTTAGACCGTTAAAAAGAGCATGGAAAAATATTTTACTAGACTGGAAAGTCAGACATCCATCAGCCAATTCCTTGAACAAACAAATATTCCCAGAATTACTCCGTACATTAATTGATACAATAAAAATGAATTCAGATGCAATAATCAAGAATGGGTTCAAGGCAACAGGTATATACCCCCTACAACCAGAAGCAGTATTAAGAAAACTTCCAGAATATAAAGAAAACAGGGAACCACAAACGACCATCGACGAAACTTTTTTAAATTTTTTGAAGGACTCCAGGTCACCGTCTACCAGCAACACCACAAAAGGACGTAACAAAAAAATATGTACACGACCAGGAGAATCTGTTTCTACAGACGATTTCACATTGAATTCCAATAATAGACTATCGGAAATCAATGAAGACTTAGAGGCAAATGTTAATTCTGTTATTTTCCCTGGTACTAGCACCTGTGTAGACAAAAACTTACACATTTCAAAAGACCGCTTTTTGTTCCGTAAGTCACCTGTTGATAAAATAAATACCATTTCCCAAAAAAGAAAACAAATAAAAATACTTTCCAATATAGTTTTAAATTCATCAAATAAGCAAAACGATCACGATTCTAGCAGTTCGTCAATATCATCATCATATTCTTTACACGATGATTCCGATGATGATCCATTTATACCCTCTAATAGCGACACAGAGAGCGTTCATGACAGCGATTTGGTTTCAATGGAAGAAGATAAGTCTTCTAATGATAAAATAGAAACAGGAGAGTACGTTCTGGTTAAGTTTTTGAACAGCAAAAATGCCAAATATTATGTGGGTAAAATAATCGATTGTAGAGATAACGAATTCACAACGAAATATTTGAGAAAAAATTCAAAAGGGTCTTTTTCATGGCCCCTGGTCGATGACATATCTGTGATTACACTGCTCGATATTGAGAAAAAATTACCTAAGCCCCTAGTTGGTCGTCGTGGTGAATTAAAATTTATTATAGACTGCAAAATTCCAATGTCAAATATTTATTAATCCGATAATAAACATTTTACATTGAATGTTATAACAATCAAAAGACTAAAGAAACCAAAAAGTGTGATATTATGATTAGAATAGAACTAAGCAATTGATAGTGGCGCTAGTTAGCGGTACTAATCGCCTTAATTTCTCTTTTATCGCTGGACTGTGCTAACAGAATCAACATAAGCTCTCTCTTTAGTATAGGTATGTGTCAATACTCACAGAACAGCAGCGCGATTCTGTAACCATCTCACCGTGAAAACTTAGATGAAGTGAGCGTGGAGTGAGCTGTCATTACAACTAATGTTAGGGATTGACACCATTGACAGCTCACTCTAAGCTCACTTCATCTAACTGTTCACGGTGAAATTTTTACAGAATCGATCGGTTCAGCTTATAGTACACACGGCTACACATCAAGCTATACATTTCTAGTTTTAGCTGACCTCGCATTGTATAGGTTTTTCTTACAATCAGAAGTCAGCATAAACTGGTTATGTATAGCTTGATGTGTAGCCGTGCGTACCAAAGACATTGTCACTGACTTACGGTCGACTGTTCTAAATTTACAATTTTGATTATTTTGTAACTAGGTAAGACCTAAACAAATAGGCACGAAAGAATACCAATGATAATGTTTTAAGTTTAAGATTGTTTTAAGATTTTTGATAAAGATTTATACCTGATTTGATTATTTTGTTACTAGGTATGTGTAGTAGGTTACCTATTTTTATCTTATGAAGGCGGGTCATGTGACTTTTAAGTCTTTGATTATAAGGTTGGAAGTGGAATAATTCACCAGCCTTAATGAGATAAAAAGACTATAGGTACAAACAAGCCAAACCTAAAACAATAAATAGGTGATGTCAATGAGTATAATTTTAAGTTTTAATATTTAAAGATTTTTGTTAAAAATTTATAATGTTGATTATTTTTATAAGTACTTACATAAACCAAATACTTGATTTTAATGCGAATACAATTTAATTTTAAAATACAGTTTTATATAATAAACAATATTAAATACATTTTAAGTCGTTTTACTCCACGGTGTAAGTGACAACCCTATGCAATATCAAATAAAGTATGAAACTAACATAAAAGTCGAACACAACATTGCCTAGCATTGTTTTTAGTGGTCTAAGCAAAAAGTGGCTGTTTTGCAATTCTTATCCCTAAGTCCTACTAATAAGGGTTAACTTCAAGTGCAAGAATGATGTACTTAGGTCGTTTAGACTGACAAATTTGAAGCAGGCAATGTTACAGTTTTGTGGCGCAACTTTGCCTAGTGATTAAAAGCGTTATATTTCGAAAATCAAACAGAGTAATCGTAGTTGTAGGTACACTGCCAATGACCATTAATATAAGCTTTATCCCCAACCTGACAAGGGTGAAAATTGATTGTATTTTTTCGAAATATATCAATGTTACTATAAAACTACGGCAAAGTTGCAGCATTTTACGGTACTTATATTAGTTTAAGAACTTAGTTATTAAGGTTAAATAAAAAAGGTTTAGGTATTATTTTTTGCTTTTCAGTTTTTTCGGCGGTTTAATTTTTTTGTTAAACGGTTTTTATTTTATAATTTTTTGTGGCTATAATCTACTAATTGTTTGCCAAAGGGCAGGCATATGTGGCACTGAGTAGACTAATAATACACAACTCACTATTCAAATCTGTGAGTGAACAATAAATAAATAGCCCCTATTTTCCCACCCTTAGGGTTGGAATATTCCAATAAAAAAAGAATGATCAAAATCGGACTACTCTGTAAAAAGTTATGCGTGGTCATACATAAAAAATATATATTTATACGCGTCGACTTGAGAACCTCCTCCGTTTTTTTTTCGTCGCTTAAAAATATGTACCAAACTATAAAAAACAAATGATATCATTATGTTCATCTTTTACCACAATCATAATGTTAATAACTTTGTTGTTGTTACAAAAAGCCGTCTAACTTGTTATGCTCCATTCCTCCATACTTCTTGTCGGATCACGAACACAGCTTTCGCAGAAACTTTCCATAATGTTAGGGCTACCGTTTTCCTCGTATGCCACTGGTATCATTACTCACATAGCACGGTGAGGGGTAGCGGTTGTGCGCACACGAACTGCTCCGAGTTACGCTGATGCGCCGGCGCACAGCACGTTATTGTTGACTCATCGTACTTCCGGTCTATCGTCAGCTGGATCTCGCTTGCCACGAGCCGCTGGGATGGCTCCATCTGTGTGGGTTACAAAATGATTAAAGCCAATTATTACGATTAACGTCACCGGTACACTAGATGACTTTGTTACCGACTCATTTGTTGGGCGAGGACTACAGAAATTTGATGTATGCATTTCCCATTTTGCAGTTTACGGCATAAAAACCGTAGGTAATTGGTGGCGAGGTTTTGACCAATTGCCGGACAATATCTCAAATTCAACCACATTACAATTAATACACTCTTACAGTGGATAACATCAATAACATCATTCACAATCATGTTATGACAGATAAATAAACGCATCAAGCGCATGTCACTCACAGTAATTTTCTGCTCCAAGTTGAGCAGCTGATTGTCGGCGAGCCGCCACGCGATGGGCGGCAGGGGGCGCGCGCCTAGCACGCGGCACTGCAGCCGCAGCGCTTCGCCCGCGCGCACCCGTCCCACGGCCCCGTCCGACTCCGGGCCCTCGCTCCGAAGGGACACCAAGTCGGGCGGCACTTTGATTGATAATGTTATTTGAATTAGGAGAAGAAACGGAGTTAACCGAGCAGGAGAAGGTAACAATGTGCAGGTCAAGGTACTTTACAACTAAAGCTTAGTTGAAGCACGCAAGGTACAAAATCGCTTGACACATTACTTTGTGTTTTATAGACGCAAGCATATAAACCTAGTGGATTTATAAATCACCATGTTCTTTTTTCATTTCAACATAATATGAGTTGAAAACGACTCACGAATAGTCCAGAGGAACTAAGGAATAGGTAGGTACTCGTATACCTAGGTATGATAATTGGTACGGAGAACAATTTCTGGGAATGCAATAAACGGACTAGATAAGTCGCTTCTAATAGTGCCTACCTTCGGCCAACTTAGCTAGAGCTAGAACAGGAAAATGTAAACTACATTTTCCTAGCCGCGGGTAAAAGCTAGAGGCGCGCGCGCGTAGCTTTTACCCGCGGCTTTGCCCGCGTGGAGAGCGGAAATTATCCCTAGTGAACTTACCTACTATATGGGATAAAAAGTAAATAGGTAATTTTTGTGTGTCCTAACCCAGTCATGGTCAACCCGTGTACCAAATTTCAGCCAAATCCGTTCAGATATTAAGACGTGAAAGGTAACAGACAGACAGACAGAGTTACTTTTGCATTTATAATATTAATTAATAATTAGTATGGTGGAATGAATTACTTACAATACATATCTATCGTGATGTCAATGGACAGCGGTGGAGTCTTCTCGTTATTTTTGGCGAAACAAGTGAAGACCCTGCCGTGGTCCTCGCGCTGTAGCGGACCGTATATGAGGTCGCTCCGCACGCGGTGTTCTGACAGTGGTGTGAGCGTGTTCTTCAGGAGACGTTGCTCTGTCCACCAAGCCAGTGAAGCCAGCGGTTTACCTATCACATGAATAAGGCTATAGAAGTAAGGTAAATTTGGTAAATAGATTCTAGCTGCGAATCGCATGACGGCAAAGGGATTCACATTACTGTAATCATCAGGAGAAGCTTTAGGAAATGTTAGAGGTACAGAGCTAAATAGGTAGATATCTGCAGCATCTAACAATTTTGCAATTTAAATCCAAAACTATCCAGCTTAATGCGATATATTTATGTGTTACTGAAGAAGGAACAATTTTCCTTCCTTGCACCGCGACACCACATCACGTTAACGAACGCTCCATTAAGATCGGTGAGTTGATTACATAATCGCTGAATTGACTGATGTTACTACACATTGCGCTCGAGCAGACGGAGATCAGTCAATCGTTCCACGTTCATTTATGAATCATGCGCAATACGTAGGTAAGTTACTGATTCCGTTGACTGCGGTCAAACCATCCGGTATCGAAGATCGTGGTACCTCTCGATTGTTCTCTGTCTGGACTTAGAAAAAGAATAATACGAAGTAGGTACCTACAGAAGTAAAACCGCTGAAACTGGCGTGTCATACGGCCAGAAGGTGTACGCTAATTGCTGTATTTTTTACTTTTTTTTTAACGCTTTTTTTTTCTGTATCGGAACTTTCGATACGTTCAATCAGTAAGTACTGCTTTAAACGGTCGATTTTTAACGTGAAAGGCAGAAGTTTCGTAGCTACACAAAATAAGTAAGTACTATTTATCTTTCTATGGTCTAGAACTCTAGGCTCATTATGTACACACTACAAGTATTATAGCCTTACCTCCATAAGCCACGCAGGCGAGATGAACCGTGTCCCCCACGTAGTAAGGTCCCACGTTCTGGCTTGTGTTGACTCCAGCGCTGGCCTTGGCCACTTGTGTGCCGTTTTCGTGCACCACCCACAGATGACGCGGCGGTTCTAGAATTTTAACGGTGTAAGCAGCAGATTCCCTCTAAGTTTAAAACGTGGGAAATGTCACTAACAATAGACTTAAGTCAAAAATATCGTAAACCTCGTTTTGTACAGGGGATTTAGGTTTCTGACTATTGCCTAGGTTTAAGCCTTCAAAAAAAAAAACACTACTAAGTAGGTTCTTAGAAATCTTGAGAAATAGGTATCTATTTTTATTTACATACTAGTCTGCTTAAACGAGTAGGTACCTACCTAGCTAGATTAGTTATTCAACAATCGTGATGAGTCTAGTCCTAAAATAGTGTAATGTCAGTACCTAGCTAATTATTATGCTATTAATGATGTAATATTTACGTCGCGCAATTGTTTAATAAATGGAGCGAACAGTTCCGGCGCAGTCAGCTTCCTCATTAGCCTCGCGGACCAATTAACTGAGCCGCGGCTATTCTGCGGGATAGGTAAATTTCAGTTCGGCTCGTTACAGAATGCCTTTGTTCAGTTCATGTAAAACGAAAAAATAAGTATTGTTCTCGCGTCTACAATAACTTGAGTGAGTTGTCGTTATTATTTGAATGACTTTAGAAAGTGTAAGGTAAATCCTGAAATCTCTCATTAGCTTCTAAAGTAGTTGAATTGAGGAAAGAACTGCACAGTATCAGATAGGTTTTTAGTCAGATAATGATACACTATATATGACTCATCTGACATGAGTTATGTGACATAACTCACTCGTCCACATTGATCCTATAGTCATGCAGGTAAGTGCATTCGAGCAATTTGCAGTCACATGCCACGGAGATCAGCGCATAAAGACGTTAACAGTTCAAACCGTGTTACGGTAATTTTAGAAATTGCTACGGTACTCTGTCAAATCATTATGCCCTTGACCTTCTGTTGTTACCTACATTGCATGATTACAAGCAAAAAAAATTAAGAAATTCCGCGCCAGAGGACAGCTTATCCACATATTTATAGTTAGCTCACTTCACCTAATTTTTCACGGTGATATTTTTACAGAATCGACCGGCACCCCTACTGTTCGAATATAACCCTTACCAGAAATAAAAGAAGCAGGAAAGACAATCTGCACCCTAATTACGTAACACACTACCTATCAATCATAATCTGAATCATTTTGAAGGATATTGCTAGTCCATTGCTTTATGTTCGAAAAATTTGTTTGCTCAACAATGGAAATAACGCAATGAATGTTGTTGAACTGTCAAAATGAAACCCATTACTTACTACTGATAGTGTTTTACGCAATTACCCCGCTTAATTTAGATACGTACCGATAACAGTGAGTTCAATGTAAGTTTTATGCGCAGGACTGGCAGCGAAGTCTGCGAGGCAGGTATAGACGCCGGCGTCCGATGGTCGTATGTAGATTATCTGCAGCTTGTCCTCCCCTGTGGAGTCACCAGTTACCAGTCGGTAGCGGCCGCCTCCCGCCGAGGTGGTGCTCTTGTCGCCATCGCGGAGGTCTCTGCTGCTGATGCAAACCACGTGAACGGTCACAAGTTCCTAATTTTAACTTAAATGATAATCTCACTCTTACACAGTACCTAAACCTGGTTGTAACTATTTAGGTATTCCTCCTTGGGGTCCAAAGATAATAGGAACTTTGAAGTTACGAATATCAGATCGGATATCCGGCAAGAAGAGTAGACGGGCAGACGCATGCCTATGGTGATGTAGTAGGCAAAGCCTCATTACGATTCACAGATATTATGTGACGAAACCGTAGAAATCATAATATTATAATTAGTAATGTTCATTAACTTAAATCAGTTGATGGTTGGTTGGAACCAGATAAAAATAGTTTTGTAGGGATCAGTTTCCAGCTTCATCTGATATCCAGCTGAATGTTAATGATAAATAAATCAGTAATTACCTGTAGAATGCGGTAGATGAACCGTTTCTGTACCAGGCAAGTATATTGAGCTTGTCGTCGTCTTTCTCCGCGGTGATGTTGCATGGCAGCTCCACACTTTGCCCCACCACGCCGTCCACTACGGTCACCAACCAAAAATACAAAATGGCTAAGTAAGATTCCTAGATAGTCTTTAAACCAAATCTGAATCCCATACTTATGAAATAGGTAGAGACAGCACCTTTATAATTAGGTAGGTATGTCGCTAAAAGTTTTTGGGTAAATGATTATGCTGACCGTTTTACCTATATGAAAAGTTGTCAGATAGCTGCCTACCAGACCAGACATATGGCAAACTTTAGTAAAGTGAGTTTTCGTCAACCCCTTTACAAGCCCCTGCTAGTCTGCTACTACAGGTAAAGAGATAACACCACAATTTGCGAGATGCTAATTTGTTGTATAGGCTTAGTCAATAAGATTTAGTTTTAAATTGCAATACACAATCGTTGTAGATATAATATTTAGGGTGAACTCCCCAACCCGGACCAGCTAAAACTTTAAAAATATTTAAAAATTTCATAGTTTTTTCTGATGATGTTTCTTCCACGTTAAAGACCGGTCAACACAAAGCCCGAAACATATAATACCTACTTCTTGTAACTGTACGCCATCACACTAATAAAGTTTGTGAGTGTGTGTGTTTGTATGTTTGATACTTCTTCACGCTCAAACGGCTGGACCAATTTTGATAAAATTTAGTACAAGGATAGATTATAACTAGGATTAACACATAGCATACTTTTGATCCCGATATTCCCAAGGGATTTAAATTTATGCGGGTGAAACCGCGGGGCGAAGCTAGTTAATCATAACTTTGACTTAGAATCTATTTGGACCTTTCTTAAAAACACAAATGTTACTTTTAGAGGGTGAGACAAATTTAAACCCAATTCTTCCAATAACTATTCATAGCGGATTGGAGATTACCTACAAGCGGATTCAATATTTTTATCGATAACATATATAGCAAAATCATCTGCGTATTGAGACATTGAACAATAAGGAAGATAAAGGTTCACCCTGAGCCAAACCACGGCCGGAACTTCTGACGTCCAAGTTATCTAATTTTGAGAAATAATATTGAGAAATCGCTTGGAAAGTTCCACAAATAAGTAGGTACCTACATATTTTTGAGCTAACTCCCATTGTATCTAGAATAAATAAAAGGTTTTTTTTAAGTGTAGGTACCTACATTATTATAGGCATTGCCCACGTCAAAGAAGCGCGCATAGGTATTATGATTCTTTGAAAATCCTGATTGGATTCTGAAAACCAGATCATAAAAAGGGACTGATACGTACATAGTTATGCTAGGAAAATGAGCGATATCCGGAAAAATACTCAGGCAGCGCTTGCTTACTTGTGAGAAATAAAATTCTAAGATAGGCACAAGTCACAACTGATTAGGTATTTAGTGCCTACTAAATTTAATTACCTACCTATTCTTAAATATTTAAGAAAAACAAACCAATTCTGAAGATTTTTTTCTTCAAATTAAATATCATCGGCGATTCCATTTAAGTATTGCTAAATGGGTATTGTAATGGGTACACCGCAGCTTGTTTCAAAGTTAGAGATGTTATTTTGTAACTGAAAAGTTTAAGTTTTGAGTTGCATTTATTACGACCTATGTAGGTACTTTTTATGATCCAATTTTGACCTAAGTATTCATAATAAAAGTTTTTAGGAAGATATAAACAGCTAGACGTACTTACCCTTTACATAGATTTCTTGCGCACATAAACAATTCAACAATGAAACAATCACCGTTAAATGTATAAAACAATTCATTTTTACACAAATATTATAATTGTTTTATTACACATTACAAAATTCGTAGCCCGAAATTTCACAAGTCGAAGAGGGCACGTCCCGATTGGGCGCAACGGACACGCGTTTCAATTGGCGCGCTCGGCCGCAATAACGATATCGCCGGTCCAGGGAGCGCGGGACTCCGCTACCGGCCGGCGTGCGCGGTCCCCGAACACTTCCGGAGCGCCCGCCTGTCCCCGCGTGTGACGTCACGCCCGCCCTGCCTGCCGAACCATCATTTACCTTACACTTTTTAATTGGGGAGGTCAAAACAATTGGGTCACTTCAACTGGATTTATTTACTGTACAAACTGGGAAACATTTTATTTCTGGTAGTTATGCTGTTTCCGGTTTGCGCTGACCCTTTATACTCCTTTGTGTGCACTTGTTATCGGCCGAATGACCGTGTAAATTACGAATTTGCAACCGGCGTATAACCGGGGACTGTGCGTCAGGACAGACGGAGCGAATGCGTTTTTGTTTGTTAAACGCGATAAAGGATCGAGATCAATTCAGCCACGACAAAAATAGTGTTAATAGCAAGTTTAACAGAGATACGAGGGATTTAAAAATACATAAATATATTTAATTTTTATTATTCAACAAAACAGTCTAGTTAGAGTTCAATGGTATGTTTTAAGTATGTTAAAGAATGTACAAAATTGGATTCAGGGAACACACAGTAACATTAAGGCTAGGAGGTAGTTGTTTTAAAGTTTAGAAAAATACTAATCAAGTTGTTTCAGGGACCGAGCAAACAATACTGCCAACATAGCAATCACAGCACTACCAATTGTTCCAACTATAACCTTCTTTTTTGTACTGCGTCGTGTGTTTGTCTTCATCTGAAAATAAATGGTTTGTGAAATCAATTAACAGTAGACCTAACACTTAGTTTTAATCAGTATGTGCTTTTAGTAATTTCTTTGTTCTGTCTCATCAATACTCAATATTAATTTACATTCCACAATGAGAACTTAGGTGGTAAATATAAAAAAAACAAAATTGTAGTGGACCCTGTCGGGCACAGCAAAGTAGGAGAGAGGAAGAGGGCTTTAACCCTTTGTATGCTGGAATGTGAATTCACAAGAGACACAACAATTTTTAATTATTTCTGTAATTATGGCATTCAAGCAGTTAATTTGATCTTTACCTTCAATTGTGTGTGTACTGCATTGTCCATAGAGTTTAATATGGTGACAATTTCATTTAAAGTGAAGAGTGCTATGTTAGATGCATATTTGTCTTTGTAAAGCAAACAATCTGATATTCTCTTTGTTTTGGTCAGAACCATATTGCTGGCAACCATGCTTAAATGTATTCTATGGAGAAGTAGTGCGCACTCCTCAAAAACTTCAACTATCTCCATTGGACCAAGATTTGACCTGAGGAAGATTTAAGAAATAATAATTCATTATTATTAGTGAAAAATAAATCTATTATATATTTTTTTTAGACTGTAGTCCTATGTTATGAAGAAATATGTTGTTTTATGTAGATTTCTGTCATAAAACTAAGTCTTTAGAATTAGTTACCAAATGTTATTCAAGAACTAGCAATGGATTAGAGTTATCTGCACTCCTTACCTACATCTTTTTCTATTTTAATAGAACTAAGTATTTGCTTGTTCCACTGCATGTTCATATTGAAGGATTTTGACATAAGAAGTAGTCTTTAAAATGACAAGAAGTGATTTATTAAGTTATAGTTAATTAAAATGGTACAACACTACGGCCATTCTAATTAAAATAAATAAATATACACCAATTAACAAAAAAACATAAAAAAGGAACAAACCCAGTGACTCTCTCTTACACTAGATCAGTAATAACAATAACCTACCTACCGAAGAAATGGTGTATGGTATGGGTGATATGATAATGATGTTACATGTTTGATGGTGACATTGTGTAGATCTTCTAAATTACATTTTTGGTACTTACGTGCAGACAGTGGTCTCATCGTATGCAGGAATTAATTTGGCACGTTCAATGATTTGTGTTCTTATTTCTGGTTCAACAATACCCAACTTCGTTAGATCTTCGTCTGATAATTCTGATAACCCATACTGGTCAATATTTTGTTTTCTGTGTAATAAAAGTAAGCAAAATTAAGATGAAGTAAATCAAAATACGTTATTATTGATAAAGTTTGATTGTTGAGCGATCTTACTTGAATATATCGATATATTTTTGAGCGCCTAGGCCGCAAAGTATCGAGCTTACGGTCTCTTCAAACTTTGCGGAATCTATCTCATTAGGTTCCAGTACTGTTTCTGTTTTCTCAGACGTCATTTTATTTTTATTAGCGAATATTTTGTTTACTAATGTAACTGGGTGCGATAAAAAATTCAATTCAATTGTCAGTAATTTTTGACATTGACGTTTGTGACTGTGTCCGTTCCGTTTCACATAGTTTTACGGAATTTACGTTGAAAATTCACACTCCTTTCCACGTACCTATTTGTGGTCTGGCCATACCCACACAGCCTTTTTTTTTTTTGTTTCCCGTGTGGAAAATCCTCATGGATGTCCGCCGCCCTGAGGCGGGTGACGGGGTCTGTCAGACTCTTACTGACTAAAAACCACCCCGGCGTTCCATATCACATTTACGCCGGGGGTCACGGGAACGTACGATCCTTCCGCAACCCCCAACTGGTGCCAGCCCGCCGCGGGCCTCCTCGGGTCAGTGGGGGGGGGGGGGGGAGTGAGGTGTTAGACTCCCCCCGCGACGTCTAAGAGGGGCGCGCGTGGAACACAACGCGCCGCCACCTCGGGTCCTGATGTATGGCTCCGCAACGGACGTCCCCGAGTCCGTCACCCCTGGACCCATTTAGGGGGGCCGGAAGAGGGCGTTGTCCGCCCTCCGCCGACGCCCGGTGCGCCTGCTGCGGGCCGGGTCAGTGGACGAGATCTCCCTCTCCCTTTCCGCAGTCTCGCAGAAGGAAACCACCGCGTTCCAGGACTCTTCGCTGCCGACCATCGACTCGACCACGGCCGGCAGCGACAGGTCACTGCCTACTTCTGAGATGAGGGCACGGCGCGGCTCCTCCCAGGTGGCACACTCTGCCAGCGTATGCCGCGCCGTGTCCTCCCGGCAGTCGACGCAGTGGTGACACCGGGCGTCCGGCTCCCTGTTTATGCGACACAGGTACTTCCCGAAGCAACCATGCCCCGAGAGCACCTGCGTCACCCGAAACGACAGCGGAAAATCTGCGTCCGTTCATGTTTCTCTTTAATGATATTTTGCTTCAAGTAGTAGTTGCTCGGTTCAATAAATAATAATGATAATAACCCCACCGCCGTATCTCTACGTTGATGTTGTGGTGAGGCTAGCGCGCTCCAAACTCTAGGCCTGTGCTGGAAGAGTTTACTTTGCCGAAGCAGGTCTAGGGTGAGGAGCCAGACCAAGAGTGATACAGAAACCCATAGGGTAGCATGTGGCGAGCTGTTGGGCAGTAGCGACCCCACGGACCCTATCTCCCGGGAGAAGTCTTGTTCCTCACCTCTGGCTTGCCTTTATTGGCCGGCGGGAGTGAGCAATGACGAGAAACAGAGCTCCTACCTCATTCTTGCCTTTACTGGTCGGCTTGAGTGGTCGGAGGGATCTTGACCATCTGCCGGGCTCTGGGATCGTTCTGAAAGCCGTGGAATACCTCTCCACTCCTCATAAGCACCTCAGGACATGTAGCCCCCTTGTTGCTACGTCCCTATGTGCTAGCGACAGTATCCGGGGGCCCATTATTGAGTGAGCAAGTCACCCCCTACCATTTTATCCGTGTATATAAAAACATTGATCAGGCAGGGGCCATAGTTCTTCCATAGTTATTGGTAACCAGTCCACTTTAGCCACCCAAATCCATAGTTCAAATTTGTATTTTTCCCTATCCTGCAATAGTCCTACATCGACCGGGGTTATCCTTGGGTGCACTTGCATAGTTCATACAGGGATATTCATCGGTTGGTGCCGCATTTCAATATTTCCTAAGGGGCCTCTGCGAGTTGGCTTCGGCCCCTCGTACGCACTCCAAAGGACTGGGACTGCATGGTCCTGAGATATCTCAAAACATAAAAATAAATGGTAATAATAATCACTTTATTTCAGGCAACTAAAGCCCTATAAAACAAACAAAATAATCTTACATGATAATAAACTAATACATACAAAAACCTTATTCTACTACAAATTAACTACGTTGGGTCGGCGACGCATTGTGCTGTGTCGAAGTGTCATTTAGCCTTCCGCGAAGACGACGATACACTATACCCATCGGCCAAAATTGGTCCTTCTTGAAAGTCTCCAGATGCTGAGTCGGAACCCGCACCACAAAAGACTTAAGTTAATCTTGTGGTGTGACTCCAACTTCTCGACTCTCAAGGTGAACTCGGTCTTTATCTTTATTACTCCACGACCTCCTCTGTTGTCGTAGAGTGATGTAGACGGGACACGTACAGCTGCGTCAATGGAATAGCGGCACGCAGCAACATGTTGGGACCAGCCAATGCGTTACCGCACTGATTGCGAAGAGTACGCTTCTTCTTTTCAACACGAATGAAGCCTTCCTTGAAGTCCTGGGCTTGACGCTTTGGACCCCTTCGGCGGGCCCCTGGCCAGTCCTCGTAAATTTTGGCTTGGGGTTTTAGTTTTGGTATAAAGCCTGACATGGAACATAAACATAACTGGCAAATTATAGATGTCCGTGCACTATAACTAGAAACCGACGAAACTGGTTTTCCGGCCGAAACCGAAACCGAATATTCGGTCGGACACTAACTATAACTAACTTCAGAAGTTTATTTTTATACAGACTTCTACCCCCCCATTACGGGGGTTGGAGGGTGAAAGTTGCAGATTTCTTATTTTTCGTTGTTGTTTGTATGCAAATATTGCATACCAAATTTCAGGATTCTAGAACCTCAGGAAGTACCCTAGAGGTTTTGATGAGTGAATCAGTCAGTGACGAAATCGACGTATTTTAGGTATTAATAAAATAGCGCCCGCCTGCTTTTGGCTTTTGGCTCGTCGTGGCGGGAGCACTGTCGAGCCCCCAGAAATTAGGAGTCAGGACCGAATCACATTGATGAAAACGTTGCTGATCTACTGTCACGTAACTCACACGTAAGTCATCGTCATTTCAGCCATTTCAGTCACTGCTGGAGATAGGCCTTCCTTATTTTCTGCCATACTTCCCGGTTCCGTGCGTCACTCATCCTGGTGTTTCCCGCGACTTTGACGATATCATCAACCCAATGCGCTTTTGAACGGCCCGGATTTCTTTTGCCAAATTAAATTAGCTAGCGAAACTCCGCTACGTGATACGTATCGGTATCTAAACATATCATCATTAAATTATAATTTTTCGTTGAATCGTGTTTTGATATATCGAAACTCATCACGTCTGCTGAATATCGCCAGCTAAATAATTTGACCCTGTACACAAACATGACAAACATTTCACATTGTATGTACCTACCTATTTGAACGAAGATGCGAAAGGTAGGTATTATTAAACCAAGACAAATTACGCCACGACGACGCCGACGGTCTGATGTAAGTAAAAATAAAACGACTAACTCAAATTTGCCATTTATTTTTATTTTTCTACTTACCCAAATACATACACCTCAGCTTAAAACATAGCAATTCTTTGTACAGACAGACTTTGTTCTACTCGTCTACATTAAGTGCAAAACGAATTCGTAAAAATTAACTAAACTTAAAAATCTAGTAATTTCTTCATGTCAGCAATAACTATGTGCTTAATAAATGCATAGTATTTTTTATTTTTATTTACTTTCGTATCAGCCCGTAATCGTTCACATTGATCACGGGTCTTCTAAAACGCCATTCCCTAAGATGGCCACAGACACTGGTCTGTGGCCATAGTGATTAGGACTGCCTAATCACTATGTTGACACAGGTTTAAGGTTGAGCAGTAGGTAAGTTATACCTGTGAAAATGCCATAAGGAATCTTCGCGAAATAGTGAGATTTTTTCATGTCTTCTCAATGTAGCTAACGTATCTTCAAAAAGAGTTGAAAATATTTTGTTATCTATTGGTTAGGTAAAAAGTAGTGATTTACTTATTCCTATTAGCGATCTTTGTCAACTTATAAATTATGGCAATAAATAATAAATTATAAAATCGAAAAGTAAGGTATTGTATAAATTCTAATAACTAAACTAATATCTAATTGAGCAACTAGCGAGGCGTACACAATTTCAATTAAGGTACTTATATTTCAAATTTTGTCTATCCATTTGGGTTTAAGTTATCTACTATTGCTTTGACAGCTTGCCAGGTTTCACGGGCCGTGGACACAATTTGGGATCCCGGCAGCAAGAACCCGTACGGACCGAATGAATCCCTCAGGTCCACATGATACGAGAATTTGATTCCGGCACGTGCTTTCGCCCAATCATGAGACATCCCGGAAGCAGGCTGTCGTATTTCAGCGGCCGTGCCAACCTGAAAAACGAAATACAGTTATTTAGATGACACATTATTAGACCGCTCAACTAGCGAGGCTATCTTTTTTAGGAACGATAGGTACCTACAGGGCTGAACCAAACAGGGTTCTTTACTAATGGCTCAGGCTTTAGCCACGGATGGAACGAATATAATACTGTTACGAGCTTCGGGTTCGTGACAATAAAAACTGCCGATAAAAATTACCAAAAGTTACACTTTAATTAAACAACACTAATAACAACACAAACACACTAATTATAAAACACAATCGCTCTTATGTCAAACTTGAAGATCGCTTTCGATGTATTCGCTTCTATCGCACAACCAAGTCTGATTGATCGCGGCTAGTCCCGGCCTTATATAGTGCCGCAGATAGTTCCAGAACTTTCTATGTAGAAACAACTAGAATGTTCGAGTACATACCGGCCCCGAATGACCAGATGTCGATAGTTCTAGTAAGTTCTGGCATCGAAATTTCTACTCGATAATAGATGGCGCTAGTGACACTATTAGTTCTACTATTCGATAATAGATGGCGCTAGTGACTCTATTAGTTCTGCTACTCAAAACTAAATGGCGCTAGTGGTAACTAATGTCACCATGTATCAGGCATTAATTGTGGCGAGCAACAATACTTATCTACAAATTAACACAAGGATAATGGACAAACTTTTTATGATTAGATTCTTACTTGATACTTGGTGCCATATAAGTCAGCGAGTGCGACGGTAGCCAACTTGCCCATCTCGGTGAGCATGCCATCGTCTGGAAACGACTCATGCGCGTGTGAGCTCGGCACCAACCACGCCTGCGAGTACGCGTGCAGCGACAGGTACAGCTGTGGATCAACGTGCCATTATACCAATTAATTTTTTTAGGTTTATAATAGAAAATAACACCACCTACTTACTTATTGTTTCATCTAAACAAAACTAATGTGTTTGTGCGACAAATTGCTAGTTGCTTTATCTTTGCCATCAGTTTGCAAATTATGAAATTACGTAGTTATTTTGTAGAACCGTTAAATATCTAATATAGGTATGCTAAGTATAAATTTACACATCATTTAGAAAAAGAAATTCCATTTCGCATTTAAGTAAATCACCAAAAATGCGAAATGGAACTCTGTTTCTTTCAAGAGTTTACTACTCTTGAAAGAAACAGAGTTCCATCCTCTACTGGCTGAAAAAAACCTAAATGAACAAACAAAGAGGGAGATTTTTGTTTTGCTGAAAAAATCCGCTGTTGATACTTTTAATAGGTAAGTATAAAAACGACCAGGACTACGTATCGTTGTAAGGAGATATTTTCAGCAGCAAGAAAACGCGTCACCACTCGAAGATTGAATGCCAATGCATATCCCTATCTAATTTAACACAACGTATTAAAAAATTTAAAAAAAAAACGAAGTCCGACACGATCAGAAACTCGATTAATGTAGGTAATCTGAATAATTTAGGTCTATTTTGACCTTGCTTAAGAAGCAAAACTTAGCAAGTGTAAAGATTAAACGAGCTTAGTTACTTAAAAGGTGACAGTCGACACGCAATTCTGATTGCACTTTGATGACACATTATGTCGGAGTCATTCGTTTGACTATTCGGAACGTTAGCGCCATCTCGTGGCGCTAGACAGAGTCTAGCCTCAGTTCGTGGTGGGACGAGAGCAACAGCTACAAGAACGGTGTGAGCAGAGCTCTCGGAGATCGAAACATTGGACATCGTACGAACAACATGTGCATAGAAACTGTCGCGCGTTCCGTATCGTTGAGTTGTGTGAGTGTGTGATTCGTTAGTGTGACTAACTTGTTCGTAAATTATAATCTGATTTGAACTGTAAACCGTTTTTCTGTTGTGCTGTAACCAACACTACCCATAGTACGCCCACAGTAATTAAAATATGCCTGATGTTAACGAGAGACAAACATACCTTCTCCCGTCATTCTTTCTTACTACATTTAGAGCAAGCTACAGACCACATTTTACAAATTCATACCTATACTCTCTTGAATCTAGTACCTACTTTTGAGGTGTACGTTTGAAAGTGTTGTAGAAAATCTTTTGAAAGTAACGATGTGGGCAAATACCGTATTCTGTCACAATTTCCAGCGATAGACGTGCGGTCAACCTGTACGGTTTTGAACGAATGATAAATTGCTATACTTAAAGGCGGTGGAAACCATTTCTGATTTCTATTCAGTGACTACAGGTTGTGACTGCTTACAGTCATAAATTTTTGTGAATGTGTCATTCCGGAGAGTCATATCTACCTAGTTACCTAGTTATTAGCTCTATAAAATACAATGTTATTAAAATAGGTACAAGACTTGTTGTTATTAATAGACCGCACTACAGTCGTAAAATAATACTAAAGAAGACAACCAAAGGTTGATGTCTAATGACACGCTATATCTCTATTAATAGCTAAAAGATAGCATTTTATTATGTCTTCAGTACTAGTTTGTAAACTAATAAGATCTAAAGTGAAAACGAATACGACGAACCCATTACACCCAGCAATTATAGGTATTAATTAACCATTTACACGAACACTGTAAATGGGTAATAAGTACCTATAATGACGTATATCGTTGTGTGCATCCGTCACGCGATAAAAACACTCAGATAGAAAACAAGATTACTCGCTTGAACCTCGGTTCATATTGGCAGATTACCGAGGTTTGCACGCTCGTAGGTGCAGCAGTTTAATATGGCCATCAACATTTGCAATACCTAAATAGTGATATTTGAAATCAAACTCAGTGTCCATATAGACAACCTTTTGAAATTAATAATAAAGTAAGTGTGTCATGCATTAATACTAGTGGATTTTCAAGTCAATAAACACATCTTAGCTAAATTAATGTTTCCAATTAATACTTCCAATATTTCACATTAAAAGTGGCACAGTTTATAGGTATAATAAAATAATTGACTACCTTGATCTGTCCTCTATGTTCGGATAGGAACTCTGAAACGGCTCTTGTCTCTGGCTCGCTGAAGGGATGTGGTCCGGCGTAGTTATCCGAACAAGGGTCGAGTGACGAGTCCTTTTCGCTCCAGTGGTAGTCCCAGTTGCGGTCTGCATCCACGCCTACACACTCCGTCTGACCCCAGTTCCATGGAAACCTTTGTGAGAAAGATTTTTCTTAGTACTTACATATATCCTAAATACACTTGGTAAATCTGGCGGGAATGTTACTTCCTATAAGTAGGTGTTTGCCCTGATTGCACTGACATGGTCGATTAAACCCTCCTATCACGATCGCGGTCATGGTTGTTATACAAATAATATTTTTGAAGGATTTTACTGGTACTCGGAAAGAAACACGAAAGTTTCGAAAAGCAGTAAAAAATTTGAAATTTCCAAACTTTCATTAAAAAAAAAAAAATAGTTTTTAGTTGAAGCTGACTAGCTTAGAAAGAAAATTTTATCATCAGTCATTTTTAGTTGAAGCTAGACAGCATCAATTAAAAATGACTGATGATAAAATTTCCTAATGAACCCATGACTAAAGATAAGTTGGCAATATATACCTAATTACAATACACCCATGACTAAAGATAAGTGCCATGGGTGAAATGTGGTGTGTATTATAGGTACTGACACCTCTGCCTATTATGTTATGATAAAATTTCCTACTCCGGTACACTCACGAGAAAGCCTTCGATTATTATATGAATGACTTATCCGGAAACCATAACGCAAAATGTGCTTTTTTAAAAGTTGCTTTTAAAAAAAAAAATTAAATTGTCATTAGAACATTCCACCTGCTCGAATTAATAGAGCCCTCGTGATTTATATTAGGTACTTTGATAGGACGTAATAACATCGTTGAAGAAAGTGTTTTCGTGTGAGTCAATTTAGGTATGTACGTTGTAAAACGTAATGCACCCTCATTCTGTAATATCATACAGTCGTCACAGAGTGTTTTGTTTGTAGGATGATATTACGCAACTATATTATACTGCCAAAACGTCAACGTGAAAACGATTTCATTCAAAGAGTTCTCTGCTTTTCTTGAATACGTATCTTATCCTCGATAAGTGTAGTGGACTCAGAGAAACACTGGATACTCCTTAATAATCCTTAAAAGGCATGACGTGATTTATGATGATATCTGTGCTTTTGTGTTAAACAAAGCTTTCACTATAAACTTGTCTTGTTGGTTACTATACAAATAATAAGATAAGCTGATATCAACATCTGCGGCCACATGGCGAGAATTACAACAAAAACAAAATCTTTGTCGGTAACGTTGTAGTAATTGCTCGAACAGGATATCCCTCGCCATGAGCAATGTAGTAGGTAGGTACCTACAACGATGTTTCAAATACAGACTAACTTTCTATACGAAGGTAAATAATATTTTAAAATGAATACCTTCGAAAGTAGTTGACTAATGATTTCATTATACAAGTTTTCTTTTGATAAAAAGTAGTCCATAAGTGAGATGTGCCGGCTAATGTTAATCGTAAGTGGTCACTGTCGCCAATGGACGCTTTCAAAAGAGGTTTACTGTTTAGATAAACTAAAAATTTGTCAAAAAAACCTTTTTGCGAAAATTTAATCATTAGTTACTATTTTTAACAATTGGTTGAATTTAACTACGGATCAAAAAATTGGCCCTAAACCGCCTGCAAAAAAATACCTAGTAGTCAACTTTTTGGCCAGCCCAATTACAGATTAATAAAAAATTACCTAGATTTTAATTCGCCTTAGATGGCCAGTCACCGATAGAAAAGCATGGGGCGTTTGGGCATTGCGCAAGAATTATCTAGCGTGCTGATTCAAAGAACGTAGGCCATATTGTATCAACTCGAAGTAAATCAACATTTCCCCGCACAAAGCGGTTCAATCAAATGACTTACCATCCTACATAGTAGTCGTCGGAATGGTCGGGCAGTCGTGAACGTGTTTTCCTCCAGAGCCGGTCGTGAGTGTGCGAGTGCTCGTAACCGTCGGGGTTCAACACCGGCATGATGTAGAAGTCGGCTTGCTTGAGCATTTCGTACTCCGCGCCTATTGATAGGTACAACAAACAAGTTTACTACAAAAATATCATTGGCTACGCTAAAGGAAGTTGGACTCGGTTAATTGATTAAAATGGATTGAGTAATTTATTAGATACCTAGTAGTGATACGTAAGCGTCAAGGGAATTTTTGTGAAATGTCGTGCATATTTGTTGTGTATGATTATATAATTATTATGTAATAAGTGTTATTTTCTAACCTTGGTCTTTCTCCCCCTCGACGAGTGCATGTATCATCCATGTCGCGACAGCCGGCGCTATCCACTCGCGCGCATGCGACCCGCCGTCCAGCCACACGGCAGGCTTCATGCGCGAGCGCAGTTTCCACTTTTTCTTCTCTTTTCCTTTCATCACAGTCTCATTATTTGATAGTGAAATCTGGAAACAACAAGACAGTTTAGCTTATCTTTTTAAGATAAGTGACATTTTGTTTTAAAGGGACAATTGCATAGGTAGGTATACATATCAAGAATTTACCTTTACTGCAACAAGTGGTAATCCTTCCGATGATCGGCCCATTGGTATGAGCTCTACTAAGTCAGAATGCGAGTGCTGTAGATACTCTAAATACCGGAGGATATCTGCATATCGGTGATATCTTCGCCAAGTCATTGGATGACCACGTAACTGCTCCAACTCAAGTCTTTGTTTCTTTGACAGCCGTGGGTTCTCGTAGGTTATGGCTTTCTATGGTAGAAATTAAGTTAATTGAATTCAAATTCAAAATAGCATTTCATCACAAAAGTCTATAATTGAAGCTACCGTACCTGCAAATCCCAAATTACTATATCGAAGTCTATTTTATTTGATTTGAGATGATCTTTGACGTCTAGAAGAAGATCAGGAGGTACAAGCAAGTCGGTGGATCCGTTGAGTGACGGTGAGGTCCACCACATGAGCCCCGAGCCTTGAGCCTCCTCCTGCAAGTCCAGCATCTCGTGTACCTTCCACTGAACGTCGGGATACGTTCTTATTAGCTGGAAACCTTTGTAGGTCTTCTTCAAAGACTTCTTTGTAGATTTTTCTAGAGTGCAATATAAAACGCCGATTAGAGTTTTTTTTGCCAAGTCTGCCACATTCATACAAAAAACTATGAGAAAGTTGTAATGGTAAAAAAAACATTGACAGTAGAAAGTGGCAAACGGTGTTATTATCTGGGGCCAAAACTGCTGAGGTCGGCAATGTGACCTAGGGTCCGGTCCACATAGGATGCTTGTTTTTATTATGTGCCCTGCTGTTAACTACCTATATATAAATTGTAAAATAGCCTTTGATTAAACGAACTTCAACGAAACAATCGCATATTTTGATAGTGAGTCTAGGAAGAAATACGACGACGCATCAATGCGCGCAGCAGTGCGCTATTAAATGATAAATGATTTTATTTATGTAAGTAGGTTTGAACAAACTACACAACTTTTACACGTCAATCATATTTTAAAAACTAGATGAGGTCGGCGTTTCTTATCCGGTTTTTCTGAGAAGAAAGGGCGAAACAAACCTAAAGGTTACAGTCTCTTTTAGAGTTCAGACACACCTAATCTTGGTCAGATCATGTGAGC
This sequence comes from Apamea sordens, assembly GCA_945859715.1. Classification (NCBI taxonomy): domain Eukaryota; kingdom Metazoa; phylum Arthropoda; class Insecta; order Lepidoptera; family Noctuidae; genus Apamea; species Apamea sordens. The sequence goes on from OX243995.1 coordinate 10,125,357, forward strand.
ACCATGTAGATTAGTGTCTGAAATGGTTTTTTGAGGAAAGATACACACAGATTTGAGTAAGGTTCTCTACGCTAATCTAGAAGCTCAACTTAAAGTTTAATCTAAAAACTAAGTACTTAAATGTGCCGTTAACTATTATTTTATGACTAAATGCTCACAGTTTCTTGTCATGAACCAGAAAATAGGACTGTTTACCAGACCAAAACGTCATTAACGGCAGTTCACTCTTTATAAACTAAAATAATGAAAACAATCTGGCGCCAGTACCTATTGTAAATATGAATAAATTTTGAGAAGAAAGGCTTTTGAAAGTCACACTACTGGTATCTTCTAGCCTAGAATACTGACCAGCACAATTAAATCAAAAGTGTAAGACAAAATTTAAATTGTTAGCCCCTCTTCTCTTACTTGTCACAAATCACTGAGCTGCTCTTCCAATATAAACGCGTTCTTAGGGAATTAATAATGGCGAGAAAGTGTTGCCTTACCTATAATTCGCTTGCGTTGCTTTATTACCTAGCTCATAAAAGTTATCAAGTTTTTTAAATTGAAAATACAATGCCTGCTGGTGTTTATAATTACCTACCTACAACACCGTATTGCTTGGCTATTCTATTCTTTTCTTTGATTTAAATTCGTTAACTGCCTCTTTTTTCTGTTAGCCTATATTGTGTCCCACTGCTGGGCAACGGCCCCTCGTTTTTCTTTCCGAATCTCTTTTATTGGTTATTAGATCGTCACACCACCTTCGCACTCTACCTCGACAGTGATGTCCTCCCTCATGCCACTGCCTCTTTAATTTTAATGAAATATATACTAATTAGGCAATAGGCAGTTCTTACTTATAGTAATATCATTGGAGATGTATGCGCCGTCACTTTCTTCTGTATCCAGTAGCGTTTGGAACCAGCTGCTCGGTGCTGTCGTCAAGGGCCGATGTGTAGTCGTGGTGATCGGCTTCTTAGGCAAAATATCTTCAGAAAACCAGCCGACGTCAAACCACGATGACTTGGATTGCATAAACCAAGAATATATTGAAGAAAAAATTCCTGAAAAAGAAAATCGTTGTTTGAAGGAGAATATTCAAGCCAAAATTAATTTCGATGGGAAAATTGTTTTGTTTTTTTGATATTAAAAAAGACCACCAGAGAATGAAGAAAGAAATCTAGCTGAGAATGCATTTAAATAAATACCTAGCAAGTTGTTGAATATAAAATCCGGTCCCTCAAGCTATGGCAGCGTGCATAATTATTTCCAGTCTGTTGCGTGGAACTGCTCAATAATTCAATAGGTACCTATTCTTGCTATCGGAAGCTTAGTCCAGTATTACTACATTTAAGGAGAAACTTTTTTATGTTAGTGGGGCAAGAGTATTGAGCGAGAGCTGGAGGCCGGGTGCGCGGGCGCACCGCGTCGTGCGCTGAGCTTCTGCGGCATGCGCCAACTTCCCCGAGCATTGCACTGCATGACTGATACCATTATGTTAATTACTCCGTCGTCTTGTTCACGATTATTCTCACGTTCGTTTATATTTCACCGTCATCACTGACAATTGGAACATAATAAGTCATAATAGCTTTGAGAGAGTCGAAGTCTCTCGAAGAGAAATTTCGATTATAGTTTTATTTTATTATGAGATAGAAGATTATCATAACGATCGGCTCTATACGATGGTAAGAGATAGTTTATGAGCATGTAAAGTAAAGGCTATTTGAATACTTAGTAGACGGAGTTATTGACATGAGAAAACGCTGTGACGTGTATACTTAGGTATAAGCGACTTTGTAATCATTAACCACTTTCCCGATTATGACTTCGACTTGATACAAGAACATAAGTAAGTATATCAACGACAGATCTACTATATCTAGATAATCTTAGACATTTGCTGTAAAATATTTCAAGAATATATAAGATAGGTACATGCATGGATTTGATAAGCAGTATTTACAATATACTTAATCTTAATTTGCACATAACTAGCGACCCGCCCAGCTTCGCACGAGTACAATGGGTGCATGTCAAATTATCAAGATTTCTTTGCCATACTTACGTATGCAAGTAAAATATGTATTTATTATACACACAAACGTTCGGGAATAAATGCTCTAAACGATGGTGGAACCCGCATAAGAATCCATTGTGGAGTTAAGAAGATCTAAGCGGTGACACTGACAGACATGAAAAGCGACTTTGTTTTACACCTCCTTTGTACTAGCGACCCTTCCCGACTTCCTACCGTTTTTACGACTTGACAAACATCGACATTTCTTTATTACTAGCTTTTGCCAGCGACTTCGTCCGCGTGTTTGTCGGAAATTATCCCACAGGAACGTTCTACCAAGATAAAAGTGTCCTATGTGTTAATTCAAGTTATAATAATAATAATAATAATATCCCTGGACATTTCACACAGCGCCATCTAGCCCCAAGCTAAGCAACCTAATGCTTGTGTTATGGTAACAAGATGGCTGATAAATTACTTATATACATTTTTTTTTTTTTGTAAATACGTACATATTATAGATAGAAAAACACCCAGACTCGGAACAAATACATGTAGGTCATACAAATATTTGTTCCGTGCGGGAATCGAACCCGCGACACGCAGCGCAGCAGTCAATCGCTTAACCACTGCGCCAACCGTGCCGTCAAAGTTATGAACCATCTGTGGGCCAAATTTCATCTAAATCCTTTCAGCCGTTGTTTTTGCATGATTGCGTAACAAATACAAACATCCAAATATCCATCCATTTCACATTTATTTATAATATTAATATTAGTAGGATTATGTAAGTTTAATATTAATCTATTAATCAAAAATAAAAGCTCTAACATCATTTAGAGATTTTATTTGAAAACCGCATCAAAATCCGTTGCGTAATTGAGAAGAACAACGCGGTCACACAATCAGACACGAAAAACAACTTTAGTTTATAATATGTTTAGAGGCATGAGGAACAGGGTGTAAAGTTCACTCAACCTCCATAGAAAAGGGAGGATCCTCCGACCAGACGGGCGTTGTGTCTGGCGGGCTATTGCCCAACGATTGATGTTGGGAAATTGTATCTACTTATGCTAATTGCGCGGTAAACTCTGCTTGCGAGATGCAGGATTTGCGTGACGTCAGTATGACGCGATGTTCGCATGTGGCGTTGTAGATACCGCTACATCTGTATAGATGTAGATATTGATGTTAAACTAGCAATATGTACAATTATTTCTAAAGTGCTTTATGTAATAGATAAGGATAATTTTTAATGATACTTGTCGAATTAACGGAACATTCTTCCGTCTTAGTTTGGTATTCCTTTCGTTATCAAACATTACATGATTCCAAACTGAAAATAAGTAGGTAGATATCTAAGTACCTAGTGACAAACTTAGTTAAATATGGCCACCTTATTATTACTTCATGCACAGGAATATTATACAAGGTGTCGTTTTGCATCCTCGTCAAATTCAAGGAGGTAACTATGCTACTGATTCTCGACACGAATCAATACTAAAATAAGTAGGTTTTTTTCTATTTACCGGAAATGGGCATGTATGGGACACGCATTTTAAAACGCGGCCTATGTGAGACCGCACTGTAACTGCCCTTTTACACACATAAAAACGCGGCCGCTTATATGATACCATAACGCGATTCTGTTCTTTGAAAGTGGTGTATTCTGAAATACTGTCAAACTTAAATAACTAAAAAAACAAGTATGTATTCATTATTTACCAGGGATCGTAATTTTATTTGATTATTTATGTATTTCATAACCAACAACAAAACAACAGCTTGTAGGTATAATATTATTAAATAAATGATGTTATCTACATATTATGCACGCAAATCAGATTGCGAAATTATTTATTTATGAGGCAAACTTGTTTTAAGCACGCGTAAGAAAAATAAACAACTTGGTATTCAATAATAACATACTTTTTCTTGTCTTTTCTTTCCGAGAACATAACAAAGTGCTGCTTTTCAGGAAACGTGTGTCGCAAGCCATGCTATACCTCCTATCCAGCAGGATAGCATGACTGCATGTTTTGGGGCACAGAGAGCAGTGCCCCAAAACGTGCAGTCAAACCTCTGCGCTACCGCCGATGACGCCGTGGAAGTGGTGTAGTTTTGTGCCAACAAGATTTTAAATACTGTCGTGCCAGCGACACGAAGAGGAAGAAGGAAACGAGGTCCTTATCTCGGATCTAGACCAGTCTAACAAGATGCAGCTAAAGCTATATAAATACTGTTCAAAGACGGATTGTTATCAACTCTTATCTAACCTCTGCCATCACCATAATTATTCGAGATCACGAAGTGAAATCTCACTAAGAGCCAATTTTTAATCATCTGATAACTTTTATCTGAAGAATAAATATGGCGGTTTGACATACATATTTTCTATACAAAAGCTTTCAAACCGCAATTTTTGTTCTTCAGATAAAAACTATCTGAAAATCTTACTTACCGCTCTTATAGCAGGGCAGAAGTTGAACTGCACTGCTTTTTTGTTCTATGACTAAGGGCTGATTTTTCCAACGCCAGATAATATTATCGGAGGAATAATTTTGATTTTTTAACGGTTCTTCCACACAAAACCTGTCAGACGTCAATTTTATTCCACGAATAAAAATTATCTGTCGATTAAAAATCAGCCCTAAGTACAAAAAAGCAGTTATTCATCACATTCTTTCCTATTTATTATTTGGCTGGCATAATGTAAAAATCTAAGAAATTAAACAAAAATGGATAATTTGCGTCGAACTGACATGCTATATTTTTAAAGTGTTTGTGCAAACTATGGTAAGCAAAATGTTTTTTTTTTGTGTTGTTGTCACTTGACGCTTGTCTATCGGTCAGTGCCAAATAGTGATGCGACTATAATTATATAACTCGGTACTCCAGTAAGTAAAATATTGGTAAAATATTGACTCGAGTTGCCAATCGATTTTCGTCAATAACCGATCTTAGTCGAATGTCACTGACTTAAACCCCAATATTGAAAGTTCAGTTGATGTATTTTAAGTTCTTGCTATGATTATTTTCTTTAAGTTTTTTGTATGACCAATATAGGTAGGTACTGAACGTTTCAAACGTATGAAGCTTACCCTAGATTTAACTTGAAATTGAGTTTTCGAAATACATAATCGGACCAAACGTGTGCCTGACCGTTAATGACTGAGTAACATCACTAGAGTCAAACTGACAACCACCAAAAAACAATATTTCGTTTCACGTTGATTTAAATTACACTTTACGCGAGAGTAAACAACAGCTGCAGTAGGTTCACAATCACAACAGATGTGAACCCGCTGCAGCTTCAATGTTAGATATATATTCTTCACTACATAGTATAAAACAAAGTCGCTTCCTGCTGTCTGTCTGTCCCTATGTATGCTTAGATCTTTAAAACTACGCAACGGATTTTGATAGTTAGAGTGATGAGTGTGCGGTTTTTTATAATAGATAGAGTGATTCAAGAGGAAAGTTTATATGTATAATACATGCATAATATAGTAGAGATATACACTGATAATCAATTTTAGAGGTTTCTAATGTGATGTCGTAAATAACCACATTTTTTTGGACCCGTACGAAGCCTGGGCGGGTCGCTAGTCTATAGATATACTTATAATAAATCTGTAGAAGTGAAAATTCTGTACATTGAAAATTTCAAAAAAATAAATGGCAGGGGGTGTTACTAGACCGACACCGAACCCAAAAATGTGATTAAAAAATTTTTTGTCTGTCTGTCTGTCGGTCTTTCTGTCTGTCTGTCTGTCTGTCTGTTTGTTCAGGCATCACGCAAAAACTACCGGTTCGATTACGATGAAACTTGGTATAATTATTCTTTAATATCCTGGGCACCACACTGGGTACTTTTTATCCCGGAAAAGTATATACAATAAAAAACAAACTTAATTTTGCGGTTCGATCCCTATACCCGATTACCACTGTCTGTACTGTACCAACCGCAAATACTAAGTTTGTCGTAGGTTGGGTCACCCGCAGTGGAGTTCATTTTTATTCCTTTTAGTTTTTAGAGTTATTTAGGTTTATTTTTATATGAGTCGTAGGTATAGATTTTAATTTTAAAGTATAGGTAGTATATTTGATAGTGTACGTAGTGACCGTAGGTTATTTTATAATACTGTTAGGTAGGTTTAGTCATTCGTATAGATATTAGTTTTTAGGGATTTTGCTTATTTATTGAGTTTAGATTAGTTATCATCAGAAATAGGTTTATTTAGGTAGGTAGGTATTTAATTTTCTGTTATTGAGTTTTTTTTTTAAATTAGTTAGGTACTTAGGTAAAGATATCATATAGGTACCCTCTTAATCACCACTAATGAGACACAATTGGTTTTCTATTGTAATTAGCCACAAAGGTCCCGCGACATAGATGGCATTCTGGGGAAGCACATACATTTTATCCTGTTAGCACGTTCCCGTGGGTAAATTTCCGACATCCACGCGGGCGAAGCCGCGGGCAGAAGCTAGTAATTAATAAAAGTCGATTTGATTACTACCACAAATGGTAGTTATATTATTTATTTTTAATCTATAATTATGTTAAAACGGTTCAATAAATGCATTTACTTTGCTACTTTATCGACGACTTCCAGTAATAGTCTTCAATGTCATATAATATGACATTGACGACTAACTGGAATTGAACCAATTGAGTGCAAGAGCGCATAGTAGAAAGCGCTCAAAATATTATCTTTTTATTATGATTTGATTTTCCATGATTCCGGTTATACCTACTTTTTAAGAAATCGACAGTATAAAATGTTAAATGGTAATCTTTGTGTAAGTTACCTACACATACTTTACATACATACTTACGTATCTTTAATACGATATTACAACATACGATTTAAGCATGGGGGCTATTTAAAACATCTATTTCCTTTATCATCAAGATGAAAGTACCAATGTATGGAAGTTCTTAATTTTTGCTCATAGGAAATCCCATCGGACGCAAGGTTTGTCAACCATAAAATTCATAAAACTGTATTAGTGCCATTTAGAAAAAAATCGGTATTTCCGTTATCCTACTAAGTATCAGTATGAAATATTCGTGACGGTATTTATTTATACGAATAGCCGGTATTGATTATGGCAGGCCTAAGGTTTAGCAGCTGACACAGACGTAAACAGCCCAAATAAAAATGATTCCTAAAATCCCGTTCCTTAAAGAAATTCCTCTCTCACTCTCTTCCTCGCTCCTGTTTCATGTTTATTGTTATATTTATTTAGATTAGTATAATATACTATATGCATGTATTTATTTTATTATGTAAATGGTAAACTACAGACTACCTTCAGTATTATTTTGTCTCTCATTCCCCTTTTTAATCCATCCAAAGGTTGTGTTTAAAAGATCGCTCTTAGCGATAAGACCACCCATTGTGTCACCCTTTGTTTCTTGAATTTTTATATTTCTATATTTATGTCTGCAATTTATATAACGTACATAATAATAATAATATTTTTTTAATATCATATCATGTCAGTTTCAATGAACACAATAAAGAAAGCTCGTCTCGCATGCTTTTTATAAAAATAATGATACGCTGCCATTTCCTTTAAAACAGTTGAAAGGAAAAGTTGAAAAGCTGTCCAATTATCTAAAAAATTACAGCGATGAAAATGCGTAAGAACATTTTTTGACGCATTCATTACGCTTGATGAGACGCAGTTCTTTGAACACCTGCATCCTCTGAATACGTTAGTTTCCGTGAAAGTAAAAGTTAATTTGTGTAGACAAATTAATAAACAATGTAGATTTGTATTAGCCAGTACACAATCGCGCGGATCACGAAAGTAGGTAGGTATACCTACATAGTTTTTCAAACGCTTGCCCTGAGTGCCTTTGTTCGACGGGACCTCTAATCTCAAGCAAATTGTTATGGGTGTGAACAATACAACAGAGGCTGATTAAAAATTAACTGTACATTGTGTGTTCAACATCGACCTAAGACGCAGCTTAATTCACGGGCATGATCTTGAATGTAATAGGTACAATTGACCTATCGCTGAACTTAACCTACAGATGTTATCCAATTTATCAATAAAAAGTGAAAGTAAGTACTTACTTAATTGAACGATTTTGATTTATCGCGCGTCTGCTTATAACCTGCTCTAAAAATGTTGTTGTTATAACTACATACTTAATAAAATAATGATTATTAACCTTGTAGTTTCAGTACAGCTGTTTTCTTGTGTAAATCGTAGATTTTATGGCTTCATTCAAATATTAATTTGAAATATTTAAGAATTATATAATATTTACCTACTATTCGAATGCTACTTGTTTTGCCAATCAATGTTTCCTATTAAATGCAAAGTTTATGTATAAAAAGTCATTATAATTATTGTGGATGTTTAATTTCATCTTTGACCTCCGACCTCTTATTTAACCCGATCTGTATTTTTCCGTTGTCAACCGATTTAAAGTCGATTATATTCCTAACTAGCTTCTGCCCGCGACTTCGCCCGCGTCGATGTCGGAAATTATCCCACGGGAACGTGCTAACAGGATAAAATGTACCTATGTGCTTCCCCAGAATGCCATCTATCTCGCGGGCCCTTTGTGGCTAATTACAATAGAAAACCAAGTGTGTCTCATTAGTGGTGATTAAGAGGGTACCTATATGATATCTTTACCTAAGTACCTAACTAATTAAAAAAAAACTAAATATAAATAAATAAAAATAAACCTAAATAACTCTAAAAACTAAAAGGAATAAAAATGAACTCCATTGCAAACTTCACTCCATTGACTTAACCTACGACAAACTTATTATTTGCGGTTGGTGCAGTAATCGGGTCTAGGGATCGAACCGCAAAATTAAGTTTGTTTTTTATTGTATATACTTTTCCGGGATAAAAAGTACCCAGTGTGGTGCCCAGGATATTAAAGAATAATTATACCAAGTTTCATCGTAATCGAACCGGTAGTTTTTGCGTGATGCCTGAACAAACAGACAGACAGACAGACAAATTTTTTTTTAATCACATTTTTGGGTTCGGTGTCGGTCTAGTAACACCCCCTGCCATTTATTTTTTTGATATTTTCAATGTACAGAATTTTCACTTCTACAGATTTATTATAAGTACTAGCTTCTGCCCGCGGCTTCGCCCGCGTGGATGTCGGAAATTATCCCACGGGAACGTGCCAACAGGATAAAATGTATGCAGTGCTTCCCCAGGATGCCATCTATCTCGCGGGCCCTTTGTGGCTAATTACAATAGAAAACCAATTGTGTCTCATTAGTGGTGATTAAGAGGGTACCTATATGATATCCTTACCTAAGTACCTACCTAATTAAAAAAAAACTCAATAACAGAAAATAAAATACCTACCTACCTAAATAAACCTATTTCTGATTTTTTTTCTAAACTCAATAAATAAGCAAAATCCATAATAACTAATATCTATACGAATGACTAATCCTACCTAACAGTATTATAAAATAACCTACGGTCACTACGTACACTATCAAATATACTACCTATACTTTAAAATTAAAATCTATACCTACGACTTATATAAAAACTAAAAGGAATAAAAATGAACTCCATTGCGGGTGACTTAACCAACGACAAACTTATTATTTGCGGTTGGTGCAGTAATCGGGTCTAGGGATCGAACCGCAAAATTAAGTTTGTTTTTTATTGTATATACTTTTCCGGGATAAAAAGTACCCAGTGTGGTGCCCAGGATATTAAAGAATAATTATACCAAGTTTCATCGTAATCGAACCGGTAGTTTTTGCGTGATGCCTGAACAAACAGACAGACAGACAGACAGACAGACAGACAAAAATTTTTTTAATCACATTTTTGGGTTCGGTGTCGGTCTAGTAACACCCCCCGCCATTTATTTTTTTGATATCTTCAATGTACAGAATTTTCACTTCTACAGATTTATTATAAGTATAGATAGATAGTACCTAGATGAATTTTATTGAGAGTTGGGCTCGTGGCTAAATAAGAAGAGTAGTGGCTCGTAGCTAATAACGGTCGGTTCGTGGATGGGAAAGCATGTTTAGCCCTTGGTCCCGGCTGTCATTCGTAAATCTTTGACAGTCGTTATGGGTAGGCAGGAGCCCAAAAGTCTGCTACTCTTACCATGGGATATCATGTTACCCAATAGGTAACTGCGTTGTGGAGGTCAGACAGGCAGTCGCTCCATGTAAAAAAATCATGCTGGCATTCAGTTGCGTCCGGTTAGACTGGAAGCCGACCCGAATATGAAAAAGGCTAGGCAAATTTATTGAGTAGATGGATCTTATTGCAGGACCGGCGAAATTAGTAGTAGGTAATTTAATTAGCATAGATTTAAATACAACATTTATAACCATTTAAGTCGGTAACCATAGAAGTCGTCGATTTTGGGCTTCATTTGCAAAGCTATTTCTTCTATAAAGACTTTGTTATTCTAATAAATACAGCCCATCGTCGAAACGTCTGCGTCTAAAATTGATATTTATTTTTTAATCCCATACTAACCTATGATCATTGATCAATATATTACTGTTATAATTTAAATACAAAATGTCTTTTGAGCAACAATAACACCGATATTTAAGAAAGAAATTTTATAGCAACTATACAAAATTTTGATTTACTTTACGACTTACCCAATTTCTTAGGAGATTATGTTTAGCAATTTCAAAAATTAATAATATTAATTTGTACAAGAATAGATTGGATGGTGACCCCCGAACTAGGCATTTCTCTTCATCTTGGGGGTTAGAATTGTGACATATAACACTATAGATACTGCTTATCATTTAAAATATCGATTAGCGTATATTGGTTGCACATCGATTATCAGAAATAGCTTTCGAGCTGTCATTTATTTGCTGCTGAATTTTCCGGAGTTAATGGGCGCGCTTTAAAAACGAAACGAAAAAATATACCATAGAGTTTTGTTTTTAATCGTTTCGTTCTAATAGGAGCCATCTATTATTAATATTATTATTTATTTGTTTTGAGAGTTTGGTTCAAGTCTCATTTTAATTTCAAAATAAGGCGCAATTTTCTCCAGTTGAATATCAACAGAGACGGAAAAATATTATAGAATTTTTTTGTGTCTACATTTTTTGTTAGATCTCACGACTATTTTAAGAACACGTAAAAAGTTATTATGATAATTATTGTTGTAAGTCGAAATCCGGTGTTCGTCTTGTACGAAGTTATGTATCTTTGATATTATGTTACTCTGCAATTATTTGCTCCGAAATGTTCTACCTACTCCTGATACGGACCAAGCGTATATATATTAAGTATCATGGTAGGTATAGGTATACATGCAGTATATGTTTCCTATTAGCATGCCAGAATTGAATAAATTATGAAAAAATAACTGGGATATGGACAGTGGCGTGCATTGGTTTTCAGAATAGGTGGCAGGAAATTAATTTGAACGAGTATATATAAAGACCAATGACAATGTGCGAATAGTACGGGAGCCGATTAGGCCATCTGGCGACTGCCTACTGCCGCGCGTGTTTGTATGAAGATTATATTTTTTGTTAGGTATGATTTAGTGAGTTTCTTAATTGTGGGACACACACACTAAAATGTAATTGACAAGATTATGGTTTATCGATTTCTCGAGGTAGGCACTGCTTATATGCCTATATGCAATGCACGCCACTGGGTAGGGATATGTTACTTAGTTGTCGTTTGATGATATTTTCACTATTTGTTGCGAAAATAAATGCAAGTACCTTAAGATTCCTGATGTAATGGCTTTCTTAAGATTCCTATGAAGGTAATGAAGGTTTAAAACTGAAAAACCTGCTTTTATTTTCTTTATAAACAAAGAAAATTAACACAATAACGAGGGTATCAGTCTACTGCAATCTATTGCTCTATCGCAGAAACGCTTTATGAAATGTGTTTTTGCTAACCAGTAGCTTTTAATCCATATTGTGGAATCGACAACGAACCTTAAATTTCGTCTCAATTAGAAGTAGTGTAAAATAAAAAAAAAACATTAAAAAGTCAAAGTTCCGGAATCTGATTTTACACTAATCGGACCGGATGTGTGCAAATAACGAAACAATCAGACGCTTCTAACACGTCGATACCTAGTTCCGAGGTAGAACTGATGAATGGCAGTGTGCCCACATGTTGAGAACGTCGAAGTACTCGCAACCTTTTAGAACCGAAATGGTGCTCTAGAAATCCTACTACACGTAGGTACTTATGTGCTGAGTACGAGGATAGAATATTTCAAAGCATCATCGTCAAGAAAATTATCCTACTGGGAACTTCTATGAGGCGAACCTTCTTTTCTTATGTGCCGAGCATCGTAAACTAATCAACCGATCGCGACTGGATCGAAGTGCCTCTAACAATGGGCAATTTGAATATAAATATTAGTAGGTGCCATCAGTGGGCACAATTCCAACCAAACCTAAAATTTGTATAATCGAGAAACCACGACCAACTCTGATCTAGAGACAATTCCAACCTTATGACTGTTCTAAGTAATTGCCCATGTCGACATACGATTTTGGTCTTCAACCAGCCCCTATATGGTTTTCTTAAGTCGAAATCATCGTACTCCTCAACGCGGAGGCACGATGAAGCCGAGGACAGTGTCGAAAACCTTATACTAACAACCAAATAATAATGCCTTAAATCTGTTTTTTTTAAGATTTCGGCACATTGTGGACTTTCCTGATTTCGCCATAGCCCCAACTTCGCAGAAGAGAATCCATAAATCAAACAATAAGCTACGTCATAAAATAAGTGGGCGGAGCCGCAGCATCTGCTTGTATCGGTTAGTGTGGTTCATTATTTTTAAGTCGAGTGATATGAAAGAAAGTTGCACATAATAACGTAAACCGTGTAAGTACCGGGGAAAGCCATATAGCGCTGTAATGTAAAATACTTGCTAGCTTTAATTTAAGCCTAGCGGCTTATGTATCTAAATTGTGATTTTCAAAATGACTTTTCAGCCTTTTTCTTCCACAAGTATACCTAAACACATTTTCTTCATGAAAATGAGTACCTACACGATATTCTGCTAATTTTCATTATAAATATCAATAAAATTAAGCGGATTCTATCTCTGCAGGGTATGTGTAAATCTAAAAACTTCAAAACAAAAACTTATTCAAAGTTCAAGCCCAGACTATTAGCACATTCACGTTAGATATACGTTTTAAAGCGTGAAATAACGCATTAGAAAGCACAAGTATAAATAAAGCGCATTTTTCTATCTTAGTCGAGTCCGCAATGATTCGGTTCGTCTCGTCTGCGTTTTATAATGATGATTTCGGCTAAAGTTTAACATTTTTTAGAGAAACTCCTTGTGGTCATGGTTAGCGCTTTGACTATTATAAGATATCATTACGCAGAAGTTTCCTTTCGGTAACATCCGGTCGAAATTCAAAAGGCAATTATACACACTCAGACACATCATATATTTTGATGAGCCGAACTTTTCTATTAACGTCTGACCTAGCTTAACGGTTGTTGGAGATTGTGCTACGCTAGCACTTAGTATTTTGAAGTGGTCTCGAATACCTACATATATGGTTCTCCTGTTTTTTTTTAATTTAACGTTGTATTCTATACAACGTTAAATTTTGATTTGAAAAAAAAAGACAGTTGATCCATAAATTATCGAGTTATGCGAACATAAATCTATGGATCAACTGATTTTTTTTCACGATTTCAGGGTTGGTCCCGTAGTAAAAGTTGTTCATAATGATGAGTACAATGACCCCTTTTAAGGATTAAAACGATCAAAATTTAACGGTGTATAATTGGAAGACATGTATTAATTATAAAGTAAAAATAGACCTACCTACAAACCAACCTGAGTTTGCTGGCCTGTCTGGAACCTTCTTTAATTTGTTGTCTTCGAAAAATGTTGACAGCCACCCGGAATATTTGGGTGGACAAGTAGTTTTCTTCTTGGAATACGGTGACTTGGTTGTTTTAGTGCGTCGCATAGGCCGGGTCGTGGGTCGCCGTGTGGTTGATGGTGGTCGGCGAGACGTGCTCGGCCGTTTGCTGGGCCGCCGGGTCATCGGCGGTCGCCTTGTTGTAGGCCGAGCCATCTGCTCCATGTCAGGAGATTCCATTAACACGTATTGGTCTCCTATCTGAAGAATCGGGTGCCCTGTCACGGCATTAGGCTTCCCTTGCGATGGTTTAGCTATAAAATTAGTATGACTTTCTATATTAATATTAGTGGTCTTAATTACTTGTTTTTCTTCAACTTCAGCGTTTTTCATAGTCACGTTCACTTTGGGGATTTTCCCCTTGAGTATCACTTTAGCACTTAGTGTAGTGGTGCGCGTTCGTGGCGCAGGGGTGGTTTCGTACGAATCTTCGTATTCATCCCACACGGAAAAAGGATCTAGGGATTCGGAATCGGATATGTCTGCGGAGTGTCTGGGCGGGTGGCGGAAAGCGGCCGCGCACGCCAGCAGCGTCAGCAGCGCCAGGCGACGCGCCATGTGTCGAGCGTGTGCGCATGGCGAGGTGCGCGCGCACTGTACGTCCTGCGGCCGCCGTCGGCCGGACCACCTTCCCTACCACTGTTATTATGCGTCGATGTCGCTTTCAACGCGCCCGCGACCACTAGGTCAGCACGCCCGTACCCGCTCGACTTATCTATGCGCTACGTGCCCGCTTCCTCGGTACATCTTTGTATTGTCCAACCACTTTTCACATTTTTTATGAATGCACCAGTTGAATATAATAAATAGGTACATAATTATGTTAGTTTCGACGTTTCTAAAAAAAAAACCTATAAAGCCTTTACCAAAAAGAAACGCTGAATTTAGAATAAGGAACCTATTTCCAATCCGTCAGTTTTAAACAAAACAAAGTGATTTATAATTATAATACACTTATTTATCTATTTCTATATAAATATACCTAGTTAAGTACTTAAACAATAGATTTTCAAAAATTGCCCTTGATACTTACTTATAATCTTCAACACTTGGACTTGAATAAAGCACAATATCAAGCAATTAACCCTTTTAACTTTATTCGTAAAAGTAACGATCAAACGATAGACAGTTGGTATACAGACAGGCATCAGATTTCTAGTTCGTCTAATGAAAGTCACAAACGCAGCAGGCGTAACAAAGTGGCGAGCAAAGTCAACATCAAATCATATTGTTTGGTATTAAAACATATGATTTAATTTCCATCGTTTATCATCACATATGAATAGACAACGCGTGAAATGTAGTTCAAACTGCATGGTTCGTTTAGCGCCGCCGCCGTGACGCGTGCGCGGCTTAGGGGTGTCTACTCCACAGCAATCGCATTTCACTCGGATTTGTTCCATAATTCCATTGTACTATTTGAAATTACTATCCGTCAAGCTTTCCTTCTAAATAATTATGTATGAGCTTTCTAAAGTGAAGGAAGTTGGGAAATTTTACCTGCATTTCTCTTTCCAAAAATACTCTATTGAACCCATTGATATGAATACCTGTAGGTAATAGCCGTTGGACCTCAAAGTAATGTCTAATTTATTGCCATTTAGCAATTTCTGCAAAATGGGAAACTCAAGTTAATCATTGTAACTAATGGGCGTGCATAGTTTATGGTATACTTCGTGTATCGGTTTTTCATTAGGACAAGACAATGAAGCGGAAGACGATCTTTCTCGACCTAATTTTTCCAAAACAAAAGGTGTATTAGCAATTATTGTGAGAAACGTGATGCACTATGATGCATGTAGAGATTACGTAGGCATTAAGTATATTGTAAGATAGAAAGCAGATTTTTCACTTCAAGCTGAACTCTCCTTAAGTGAATCGGGTTTTTCCACTCAACCAAAAATACGAAGGTATGATAAGCATCTTAATGCTGTGAGAGTAAAAATGCGTCAATCATTTTTTTTTTCAAGATTTATAAATTACCATTTCTTAACCGACTTCAAAATGTTTTTATTAAT
The DNA here is from genome assembly GCA_945859715.1 of Apamea sordens. NCBI lineage: Eukaryota > Metazoa > Arthropoda > Insecta > Lepidoptera > Noctuidae > Apamea > Apamea sordens. Next base: position 10,141,313 of record OX243995.1, read on the forward strand.
TAGCAAAGAAAAAAGTAAGTAGGTAAGCACCATCTCCAAAACAAATGTAATACGAGTAAAAGCTATGTGGAAAACATTTTTGAAAGTCAGTTCCAAAAACAAGTCAAAAACATATCCGTTTCACACATGCATACTTTTACATACAAAATAGTTTCGGATGTTCCTTGGACTCCATTCATTAATGACAAGAGGATGAGATGACGATGATTGAATGGAATAATGATGTAAGTATCAGAGGGGCAATTCTCGTAATTTTAAGAACGTTCACAGTCTATCTCAGTCTCAATCTGTCAAAAATGCCTCTAACTTCCCTACATTTTTGCCAAGCTTTTGACATTGACTGTTGCTGAGATGAGATTTTGACTAGATTTTGAACGTTTTTAATTACGGGAAATTGCCTTCAGGTCATCATTATCACAATCAACATTTGGATAAATTCGGGAGAGACAAAGAATTTATTCATGTTGATTATGATACTTCACACAGAGTTTATACTAAGAGCTTATGTACCTATACACCGCCTTTCAATAAATGCAAATGCGTATTATTTTATGGCGTGCCTAGTCCACCTAACCTACTTTTAGTATTACCAATTGCTAATTAATAGCAATGAGATGGTTGAAACTTGAAACATCACACTTAGCTATGCAGATCAGGAGATTTTCTTTTATTTTACTGCCGTCACACTACAAAGCACAGCGGTGAATTTTACGGGTTACTTCATTGAGATGATGTTTGAGAAGAATAAGTCTGATGGCCATATCAGTTACCTACCCAGTTTATTGTAAACCTGATTTTGCCGCTTCCACGTGCTTTACCAAGGAAAATGTTTAATTAGAAGACAAAGGAAAATATTTTGAATTAGATATCTATGAATCTATCGTTATGCAATATTTATATACTTTGAAATATTATCCTCAGACTGTGATTCACCTGGCACCACATTTGATAATAATAATTGTAGAGTTAAATTACTTATTAATGTGAAAAGGATTAGATATCGATTTAATAGCAAAGGAAAATTGCTTCGATCTAGAATTATAATTAAAGTGAGCACATCATAATGCCACATGATGTCAAATGAAATTGCGGGAAAGGCTATTTGAAGAGATTATGGTGATGATTAATTGAAACGCTAAGCGCACCGAGTGTGCCAGTCCAAGTTCTGCTAGGCCTGTTATATTCCTGTTTGTAGTTAAGTATTTTCTCAACCCTCGACTCTCGACTCGGATTGAACTGCTTTTTTTTTTCAATATCGTAATGTATGGTATTCCTTATATTCAGGGTAGATTCTCGCGGGGCAAGTCCTAACTCTTCAGCATTCCTCCAATAGTTTCTGAAATAGTCAATCTATTTTAAAATCTCAATTCTGGGATCAAACTAACCGATCATATTTGATACTCCTAAGCTAGCTAGCTTTGAAAGGAAAAATACTATCCATATTTATTATTATTAGTATTTATTTTTATGTTTTTATATATCTCGGGACCCTAGGTCCTTTGGAAGGCGTAAGAGGGGCCGAAGCCAACTAATAGAGGCCTCTTAGGATTTTTTAATGAAATACGGTACTATGTTTTATTAGAAAAATACTATCTATAAAATATATAGATAGTATTTTAAGTTACCGGGAGTCTCAATTTTTCTTACCTCTTTGAAAATTTGCCAGGTTTGGTCTTGTTTTTTGGGTGGTTCTGACAAGTTGATGTAATTCTACATATCAGTTATCTTTCCAGAAAAGTGCCAAAACATTCAGTCCTGTGGTAAGTTAAGCCTACTTTTATACATGAGGTAATGTGGGTATGGAATACTATACTTACTACTATATAATTGAAGTGTCTGTTTCTAATGTCAAATTAATAGCTTTTTATAATATACTATAATGGGTATATAAAATACCAATTTATTTAATTAATTATAGTCATAAGTTGAAAGGATTAGATTTTGTGTCAATAATTGAATATTTAAAATTTAAAAAATGATAATTGGCATCAATTTATCTTACGAGTAGGTAAATGGCATAGAGGCAGGACCGCGTTGGTCTAGTGGTCGCAAACGCTACTTCTGAGGATGAAGTCTTGGGTTCAATGCCCAGGTCGTGCAAAGTGTGATTAGGTTTTTCCAACAGGAACTTCTCTCGGATTTGATTGATGGCAATAGGCTCACCCCCAATCAGTGCCGGATTAAGATACTTGATGCCTTAAACAATCCACGCCTGCGGGCCACCAACTAGTACACTTGTACCAATCTTTAAAAAAAATACATATTTATTACAACGAAATATATGATTACCTACGTTCCTTAGAATATGTACAAAAGCATTTTTTTTTACAAGCTTTTATTTATGTATGTACAGACTAATTTAAAACAATACACCACTTCCGTCAGGTGTTTAAAATAGTAGGAACATGTTAGTAGATTTGTTTTTTTTTCTTAATTAAGACTGTAGTCGTATTTAAATATGAAATTGAGGATAATTTATAGTGACTATTCAAAATACGGTGACGAACATATTTTGAAGGTCAATAAAATATTGGAAAATATCTTCAACACTAATTTATTCTCAGAATCTTAGCTTAAAATAGAACAAACAATCATACCTAAGTATGTGTATGACCATAATGCTGCGGTTACACTAGCAATTGTTGCCGCAATTATTTTAGCAAGTGGAGCAATATTCAGTATACTATGGTAAGATTGTAGATGTTACTCCACACTCCACTATGCAGCTATGCTGCATTAACTCCGGCAGTTAATGTCGCAAATTACCTCAACATTATCATCATTCCTGCCCTTATCCAAAGTATGATGCCACGAAATATATGAAAGCTGGTACCCGCTCCAATAAGAATAAATGATATTTATCATTATAAAGGTTATAAGATAGATAGTACAAGAGTTTCAAGGGCCCTTGATGATTCCTTGTCCGATCGGAGTACTACAGGTTGGAAGTTGAGACGAGGCAGTAAGGGAAGCCGCCTTAACTGTTGTAGCTACAGAAATACGTTCTTAGGACTGTCCTTTAATTCTTGAATAAATGAAAATGAATAAATAATAATTAAAATATTTTGGAAAAAAGAAATATTAAAAATTAAAAAAACCCCCGACAACGTGAAACCCTATATAAAAAATGTAAAAAATAACCTTGAAATTATGACCCTACGTAAGTACGTATGAAATTTTTTGATTAAATGCTCTCCCGTCGGGGGACCGCTCTAATTAATAGCCTAACGTTCTGTTAAAGTTTAAAATAGTAGCGGTCCCCGACAGGACAATATTTAATCAAAAAATTTCATACGTACTTACATCATATTTTCAAGGTTATTTTTTTCTTTTTATAGGGTTTAACGTTGTCGGGGGTTTTTTTAATTTTTTATTTCTTGCTTTTTGTAGGGACTCCTTATTATTTCATTTCTTTTATTTTCTTGCGTTTTAAGATTCAGGTAATTTGGTATTTAATCAGGTTTTTTGTAATTCGCCATTTAGTGTATAGTATTCTTATTTCTACTAGTCAAGCCCTTTCATTTGATAACCATATTGAGGGAGTTGTGAAAAAAAAATGTAATTCGCCATTTTGTGGTGGCGGCCATCTTGGGTTTGAAATTTATCATAGTGTATAGTATTCTACTTGTCAAGCCCTTTCATTTGATACCCATATTGAGGGAATTGTGAAAAAATATGTATTTTGATTTTCATCAAACATAGCTAGGAACACTCCCGACAAATTCTCCTTTCAAACAAAAAAAAACAAAATCAAAATCGGTTCATCGGTTCGGGAGCTACGATGCCACAGACAGACATACACACACACATAGTTACACACACACACACCCCCACTGACACGTCAAACTTTTAACACCCCGTCGTTTTTGCGTCGGGGTTTAAAAATGGTATAGTCAGCTAGAAAAACGTTAATTCTTACATTTTATTTTTATGATGCCAATCGATGCAGTTTAGGTTTAAAGAAACTTTATTCTCAATAAAACATAACAAATGTCACTTACTTGAGAACAATAAATTAATGTTAACAATATAAATAGGTCCGACTTCACCTCTATGTAGGTACAGTTTCAGTTTCGTATAAGGAGTGAAATACTCTCTTGGAAAATTGAGGTTAGAGTACTAGAAAAGTCACAAATCGCAAAAAACTTTTCTCATACATACCTATAAACTGAGATATTTGGTACAGTATAACTCTGAACGGATTTGGAATTAGGTGCCGTAGTAACTTCTATTCAGTTTAAAAAGGGCTAACCAACGATGCATTACGCATGGAACCAAAATGCGCATCATCTTTTATTTTGAGGTCGGCGCAACATGTCTTTTTCTTCCATAGTTCTCTATTGGCGGCCATCTCGGTAGTCACCCCCTATCTTGCCATGCCACCTTATCACTGAAAAAGTTGAATGTGATAGTAGCTAACTGTTAAACATTCTAGACATCATAGACTGCGAAATTGTCCATTTAAACCAATTGGTGATTATGGTATCATAGTACCTCGTAAATAAGGAATACTTATTGAACGAACATAGGCCCTTGTCTTCAATGGTCGGTCGCATTGGGTGACAATCAAGTAGTTAAGCAAGCGTATTATTGATCCATAAAAAAAGCAAGAAAAGCAAAGGAAAACAAAAAAAATACATAACATCCCGCCAGTTTCCCCAGAAGGATTAGGCAGAAGAGTACCTATAGTACCACATCAATTTCGCCGCTTATGTTTTAAGTCGCATGTATTGGGGGTAGTTCCGGTTTAGTCCCTACGCAAATTAAGTAATTTCTAAGCATGTCTCGGAGGGCACCATAATACGCACTGAAAACATATTTGCTAGCACATGAACAGCAAGGCTGTTTGAAAACCCACGCGTTTTGTAGGCGGGAATCTTGTTGCGTTGACGTTGGAAATATGCTTTATCAATATTATACAACGTGGACGTTATAGAGGGACCCATTTGCATCAGTTAAGCACCCCCTAAAACCTAGGTAAAATTTCATGGGATTCGAGAAAACTCAATTTTTATGTATTTTTTAAAATTTATAAATAATTCATCAATCTGCAACACTATCGACTGTTTCTTCTGCACCTCTAAATATTTAAAAAAATCTTGTATATAAGTCGTTAGATAGCTGATTAAATGAAGATGTCTTCTCTATAATTTGTACGGTTCATGCCATACTAAAATTTTGAGATAAATGGTATACCAAAGTTTATGTACATGAAATTGTATATGAAATTGTTTAAAAAATTTTTTTTACTGTTGATGTTTTTGAAAATTTGGCTAGGTACATCGAAAGTTTTGCTAAAATATTAGGTGCCCAATAGAATAGCAATGATGGCCATTCAATTTGAGACTTTAGAGAATAATTTAGTAGCGATTTTTGGGAAATTTACAAAAATATGAATTTTCACCTAGATTTTATGGGGTGCTTAATTGTTGCAAAAGGGCTCCTATTTTCAAATGTGTTCGTTCAATATTCTTTATTTACGAGGTACCTTTTTTATTTTGTGTTCGGGGGTAAACATTATAAAGGCACCCGACCTCCGGGGAGAGGGGTCGGGGAGTGTGGGCTTTTTATCTCACTAAAACCACCCCGGTGATCACCATCCGCACATAGGGGTGGTCCCGGTTCCTAGTATGATACCATAATCACCAATTGGTTTAAATGGACAATTTAGCAGTCTACGATGTCTAGAATGTTTAACAGTTAGCTACAATCACATTCAACTTTTTCAGTGATAAGGTGACATGGCAAGATAGGGGGTGACTACCGAGATGGCGGCTAATAAAGAACTGTGGAAGAAAAAGATCATGTTGCGCCGACCTCAAGTAAAAGATGATGCGCATTTTGGTGCCATGCGTATTGCATCGTTGGTTAGCCCTTCTTAAACTGAATAGAAGTTACTACGGCACCTAATTCCAAATCCGTTCAGAGTTATACTGTACCAAACATGTCAGTTTTAGCAATACACCGTTACTATAACTCCATTTATAATAGCATTAGAAAAAAGAGGCTCGTAGAAGCAGGAATGCAAAACATTTTATTTCAAAGTTATTATAAAACAATTTTAAGGGGGATGCGCTGCGGTAGCTGGCGAAATTCAAATTTTCTTGCGTTTTTTCCAATTTGCAGGTCAGTGTAAGGTTGTATCTTAATCAAAATAATATGATGCTGCGCGACAATAAGAAATATGTAGGTTAATATTGTAATAAAACAATATTAACCTTAAAATCATCAATACATCCCTATAAGTTAGAATTGCTCCGGATTCGTCTGATTTCGCGGGCTACTGCAGCGCATCTACCTTAATTAAAATTGGTTTAACAAATATGGACGTATAATATAAACAAAATAAAAATAATATTTTAAAATTATGCTTTTATAGTAGGTAACGTCTTCATCACACATTACAAACTTACAACAAAATTAATGAATGAAACAACCGATCACAATGATGATTTAAAAATTAAGATTAATGGAAATAATAATCATTTTTTTATATTTTATTTCAACTTACAACACAATAGGTACGTTGGTGACATCATCTAATTTAGTCACTATCATCTGATGATGAAGATGAAGAAGTTTCACCAACGTTAATTTTTAAATTCGGTAGAATTTTAGTGAAAAGAATAACGTTCCAGGTATTGTTCATCCCTGCTTCTTTTAGGTTTTTAGCATTGACACTGTAATTTTAAATCGGAGTTAGATAATTTAAATAAATGAAAGCCACTTAATTTCATAAGATAAATAGTTAAAATGGTTACAATTAAGTGTGACAGCTGCTGTAAAAATAGATCATAATAAATTCGGCGTCTATCGTAATGTAACAATGTTTATTGTACTTTTGTTACAAAGTGTGCATTAAAAATAACTTTTTTTAACTTCTTTCTAATGCTAATGTAAATGGAGTATAGGTATGAGAAAAGTTTTTTGCGATTTGTGACTTTTCTAGTACTCTAACCTCAATTTGCCAAGAGAGTCTTTGACTCCTTATACGAAACTGCGTCGATGGGCATCATAAAAATAAAATGTAAGAATTAACGTTTTTCTAGCTGACTGTGACTGAACCATTTTTCCAAAATATTTTAATGCATTTATTCAAGAAGTAAAGGACAGTCTCCTAAGTACGTTTTTCTGTAGCGGCTTCCCCTACTGCCTCGTCTCAACTTCCAACCTGTAGTACTCCGATCGGACAAGGAATCATCAAGGGCCCTTGAAACTCTTGTACTAAATCTTATAACCTTTGTAATGATATATCATTTATTCCTATTGGAGCGGGTACCGGCTTTCATACATTTCGTGGCATCATACTTTGGATAAGGGCAGTAATGATGATTATGATGAGGTAATTTGCGACAATAACTGCCGGAGGTAATGCAGCATAGCTGCATAGTGAAGTGTGGAGTGACATCTACAATCTTAGCATAGTATACTGAATATTGCTCCACTTGCTAAAATAATTGCGGCAACAATTGCTAGTGTAACCGCAGCATTATGGTCATACATATAGGTATGACTGTTTGTTCTATTCTAAGCTAAGATTCTGAGAATAAATTAGTGTTGAAGATATTTTCTGACCTTCAAATATGTTCGTCACCGCATTTTGAATAGTCACTATAAATTATTCTCAATTTCTTATTTAAATACGACTACAGTCTTAATTAAGAAAATAAAAAAAACAAATCTACTAACATGTTCCTACTATAAACACCTGACGGAAGTGGTGTTTTTTTTTAAATTAGTCTGTACAAAAAGTGTATTAATACTCAGTTTTTTGTGTTCTATGCAGAAGGAACACAACACATATGAATCGTTCTAGTGTCTGTCTGTCGATCGATTTGAATTCGACTCAATTTTCTCACAATCACCTTGACGATCAGATTTCAAAAGTACATGACTGAAAAATTGTGTGGAAATCGGTTGTCATCGGTGGGCATGTGATTCGGAGGAATGTGGATGGCTATAAGATTAGAATTGTTGGACTGTGTAAAAGATGATATATCTAGAAAGGGTCACTACCGAGATGACGACTAATATAGAAGTATGGAAGAAAAGACATGTTGCGCCGACCTGAAATACTTAATTAATGAATGATGATTTGAAAAGTACACGAGCACTTGGCCTTTGTACAAAAGTCCTTCTCACGTACTCAAACGAAATCCTTGCTGATCAGTAAGTAAGCCTAGCACGGCCATCAATTCGAATATTCAAAGATATTCCAGAGGCTCTCCGGTGATCAAAACAAATGATTAGGTACCCAAGATTACTTTGGCCATGATTATATTCTAGTTTTGGTCTATTGAAATATTGCTTAGAACATCTCTTCAAATACAAATAATATTTCTTTCTTCAGAATAATTGGATTTTACTTTCTTGCTGATTTATGTATTAATAAATAATCAAGAAACACACCTACGAACACTTGGATCAAGTGATATGTGTGTTTTATCTGTTGAATGACTTTCAATACTTTAAAAAAATAGTGATGAAAAAAGAGTAACTTTTCTTGCTGGATCATATAATTGACAGTCATTCATCATTTTGGAATTTGAATTGTAAAGTCATGTTAACTTTCACTTTTTTTGAGTCTACATTTTTTTTCTTTTTTTGTTAAATCGGACTACTTACTTAGGTTTTTCATTACACTTACAAGGAGTTTTTGTAAACTGGTTTGTAATGAGTTCATCATTACAAACCAGTTTACAAAAACTCCTTAAGTACCTATGTGTTATTTTTTTCTAATGTAACCCAGATATATTCTACTTATGTGCCGATTAGAACTTAACTGTACTATTTGTACCACATCTGCGGTAATTAATATTAATTCTTTAATATGTATCTTCTTTGGCCTCTACTAGTGTGAGTAAACACGACCTCCCAAACAATTACACTTACCTATCTAATAATTCATGTCTAGCTCTACAGTTGACTTTAAATTGCACGCTCTAATTTTTACGCTAATTATCGTTTATTAGCATTTATATTACAATCACTTACATTTTTTAACCTGAAAATAAGCAAAAGTAGAATCAAGAAAAAGTATTTATTTTCATAAGCATTTTACGTTGTCTTTTATTCTACTATAAACGGAGAAACTGTGTTTGTTTAAAATCATGGCCATGAATGAAGAATAACGGAAACAAAAATCTTTTATTTAAGTAAGTGTTTGTTTATTTTAAAATTTGACATAGGTATAACCTACTTAAAACGAATAGGTATGCTTAAAGTAATGTATATTTTCAGTGAATTAGTCTTCCATCAATACTGTATGCATTATGTCTTCTTTGTATGTACTTACATAATTCAGATTGGACACTCAATACTTACCTACCTTACCTTACCTTTTTTACTTTTTTGATTGATTGATTAGTGTAGATTCAGATTGCTGCAAAACGAACCCTTGTCACTAAAGGGGTCTATCACTTTAATAATAATGTAAGTACTTACCTACTTACATTTTATTTGACAAGCATCATAGTTTTTCCTTATTCATTATATTCCTTAGTGATTCTTTACTATACAGGGTGGAATTTTGTAATGCCACCTGAAGGGAAAGTACTCTTAATACAGTAGATAGAAAATTTTACTCAAAGAAAACATTCCTTTATTTTTGAATAGAAAGAAAACTGCATTCAACTATTTTCAAAAATTCGCTTGGTGGCAAGGAATACAAAAGTGTACAGATTTTAGTCGGTTCGATTCCCGGGTGTGGACCCGGGAATCGAACCGACTAAAATCTGTAAAAATTAAAACCTATAGGTACTTTTATTGCATCGATCGTTAGGATCAATATTCGGTTCGATTTCCGGGTGTGGCAAGCGAATTTACGCAAATCTTTGAATGCAGTTTTCTTTCTATTAAAAAATAAAGGAATATTTTCTTTGAGTAAAATTTTCTATCTACAGTATTAAGAGTACTTTCCCTTCAGGTGGCATTACAAAATTCCACCCTGTATATAATATACTAAAATAATAATATACCTAGTACTGACCTGTAATTGTCCGAGTGCAGGGAAAACTTTTAGCAATAGCAATACGCTCGCAGCGTGTAGACGATTATAAACCATTATTAACTTTAGTCCAGGCTTCATAACGATGTTTCTGTCACCGCTGCTGTTCAATGACGTCTAAGATTAACTTGGAAAGTATAGAAAAAATTTAAAAGCCACGTTGGTACTAGCATCCTACATTATTGTTTCATTATTTGTAGGATTATAGAAGAAATAGTAGATTTTACAACAAGTGCACAAAACAAACCATTCTTATCCGAGACTTTTAGCAGCCCGAGCCGAAGGCGAGGGCTGATAGTAATGTCGAGGATAAAAATGGTTTTGTGGACGAGTTATAAACTCTGCTTTTCACTTCGATTGCGAGGAAATAAAACAGTAGTCTAACATAACATTTCTTTAATTAAAATTCAAAGTAAAATTAGAACAGTTTTGAATACTGAAGGAAATTGTTTTTAAATCTTACGAAATTGATATTAGGCTGCAGACCTATACAGCCTACTATTAAATTAATTTTGTAATAATAATTTTGTTAAATCAACTAACCTACCGTACTTGAATTAAAATTTTAATATCTATTATATCTTAAAAAACACATAAGGCAAATAAATTAAAGTAAATATTATATAATAACAAATTCTATAAATGAACTTCTTATTGCATTTGGCTGTATGGCTCATTTTCTTTGCCTTAATATATTACATTTATGAGTAGATACGTTAATGCCCTTGTGCACAAAATTCGATTTTGTGCAGCCTATACCCTGCACAAAGAAGCACTTTCAGAGCATGAGAAGTGAAAAAGATTTTTTTTCCCGAATACTGTGTCTAATTTTGTGCTTAAAAATTCAACTACTTTTTGTAAATAATCATGTAAGTAATTTTAAAAGTACAATCCTGTGTACCTGCTTTCATATTAGGTCATCATCATCTGCCTAGCCTTTTCCCAACTATGTTGGGGTCGGCTTCCAGTCTAACCGGATGCAGCTGAATACCAGTATTTTACATGGAGTGACTGCCTATCTGACCTCCACAACCCAGTTACTGGGTAATACGATACCCCTTGGTAATTGGTAAGACTGGTTGTCAGAATTTCGGGCTTCTGACTATCAAAGATCCATGAATGACAGCCGGGACCAACGACTTAACGTGCTTTCCGAGGCATGGAGGGGTCTCAGTATGTAAAGATGGTCACCCATCCACAGACCAACCGCGGCAAGCGTAGCTTAACCTGACCGATCGACCTGCGTGGCTGTTATTATTTAGCCACGGGCCCCTGAATTATTTTAAGGATAACCTTATTAGGTTATCCAAAAATTTTGAAAAAACAGCATTTTAAAAAAACATCGTGATCATAAATTACTAATCAAATATGTGATTTAGTAGTCTCCTCCGGCTGCTTTACAAATTTTCGTATTACTTATAAATAAAGATCGTATTTTCTGTGTAGAAAGTTAATTAATATAGCTACATATTTTCAAAATAACCTAGAAAATAGCTATATTAATTAACTTTCTACATAGAAAATAAATATAGGTAGCTATTTTCAAAATAACCTAGAAAATAGCTATATTAATCAACTGAGAAAATACGATCTTTAATATCCATAACATGAAAATTTGTAAAGAGGAGGCTAATAAATCACATACTTATTTGATTACTAATTTATGATCACGCTAATTTTTTTAAGTGCGCATTTATGTCCGAATATATATACAGGGTGTTATTGACAGCCCTCCGCAAACTGATAGGGTGGCTTCAGTACATTATATTAAGATGACCGGTACATGTAATTCTTTCAGGAACATTAAGGGAATCCAAAAAACCAGATTTGTTTTATTACCTCACACGCAACGTATCGTTACCGTGGCAAAACGCACGTAGCGGACGGCAGCGCAGCGAGCTTGAGCGAGGCTGTTTTCAGCTGTTTTATTTACATAAATGGAGTGTTGCATACAGAGAACGTAATTTTACATTGAAATAAAGGAATATCAGCAGAAAAAACGGCATTAATTTTTTTTTCCTAAGAAAATTTCCAGTGGGATATGATTCAGAATAAGGAGCTGAATCAATCCTGTGTTTTTGTGGAGGGCTGTCAATAACACCCTGTATAATGTCCGAATTTTTTAAAATTACATTGAATGACATGACTAGCCTATAATGTTCCGACTACTGAGACACAGGCCTGCTCTCTCTTTGAGGTAAATTGCATAATTTTTATTTAAATAAGTATATAAATTATATGAGATCATATCAGGTTAATATTTACCTGATATGACCTCATATAGTTTTTTCACAAACCATACTCAGTCGTGAACTCGTGATCGTGATCAGCCTGAAACAATCTTAGCTACAATGTTAGCTTACGGAGAGACCACGATGATCTTGAAGTAAATTATTTTAATTAGAGTAAGGTTTCAAAAAGTTGTTATCCAGTTGGCAATCTAGCTAAATACACGAAACAAACATAATTATTATAGTTGAACATTAATGAAAAAACTCATATTCAATTGAGTATGAGTTTTTTCATTAATGTTCAACTATAATAATTATGTTTGTTTCGTGAATCTTTTCCTTCCACCAATTGACGAATATGGTTTACGAAATGTTTTTAGACATTGGAACTAGCAGTTAACTTGTAATTAACTACACACATCCATTTATGGAGGCTGAGCAGACTGATAAAGGTATTTACCTAGTAGGAAATCTAAACATGGTATCAAACAATACTATGGTTTAATACACGAGTAGTTAGTCCTCCATAATGACTACTGATAATTGCCCGGATACCCTTGGATTCCATTCAAGCTAACGCATAATAATATTCGTAGCGTACCAGATTTGAATCTATACTTACCGAAATATAAGCCCCAACAGCCGCTCGATTCTGTAAAAATCTCACCGTGAAAAGTTAGGTGAAGTGAGCTTATAGTGAGCTGTCAATAGTGTCAATCCCTAGCATTAGTTGGAATGAGAGCTGACTCCACGCTCACTTCACCTAAGTTTTCACGGTGAAATGGTTACAGAATCGCACGGCTGGACCGCTTTACAACGGTCGAGTAAACATCATTATCATTATTTCAGCCGAACGACGTCCACTGCTGGACATAGGCCTCTCCAAAGAATCTTCACATCGACCGGTTCCATGCTTCTAGTATCCAGCGAAGTTGGACCTACTTAACTGGACAGTTTGTCCTAACCTAAGACAAGTCGTCCTAGGACTTCGAGGTCTCCTGGGTAAACATAATCACCACCAACTTCCAGTGTAGTCTCCGATCTTTTTGAGTTAAGTACATGGGCATTTGAACATTACCTTTGTTTTAAGTATCCATGTTCATTTCACAGTTTCGCGCTGAAGTCCACCATGGCCACCCATGCCTACAGGTATCCTCATACATGGTCTCCATCTCATCGTTAAGATATTCGTTGAACTGATCAGGTTCGGAATTCGTTGGTGTGACCCGAGAGTTCAACGAATATCTTGCGGATATTCCGAGTATAAGGTACTTCACCCCTTCTGGAAATAGAGAAAGTTCCCGTATTATAACCCAGCGTAACATGCTCAATTTATTCTTCTTCAACTTCGGTGATCTTATCGTCGTCGGTCCGGAGTGTACGCGTGTTGTATGTTGCCAGGTGCAGTTTTCGGTGTTCGTGGTGTAACACGCGGCAAGGAATACCTACTTAGAAGTAACAATGGGGAAATACTTTGGATGTTATTATAAAACAAGATGGAACAGACTTACGTAAAATAATAGAGCATTATAAAGATATGGAATAGATAACATTTACGCGGGTAGTAAGATATCATCAAAACACAACATTACCTACTACAGAAAAAAAAACATTGGAAAAAAACCTAGTTATTTTTTCCCCGATGTTTTGAAACTTACCAAATTCCGTTGAATTTTAGCTATTTACATGGAAATATTCCTCCGCGATGCAAAGGTACGGACGCCAGCACATCAAGCTACTACAATCTGTATTTCTTCAATAGATTTTCAACTTTATCTCTGAATTGTTAAAGTTCAAGATTGATTGGGAAAATTTGACAGTTTCGGGTAGCTTGATGTGCTGGCGTCTGTACATTGAAAATGCTTTAATTTGGTGTACTACTTCCCCGAAATCTTCATAGAAATGAGCCCCTTTGGATAAACATAAATTTTTAATGTAATTTCTGCTGTACTATCAAAGGTTTTTGACAATAATTTGATAATTTGGAAGGTACATGGAAGGAGTATCTCCAATAAAATGTTCAAGTCTCTTTGCAATAGAATATCAAAGAACATTGTGACATTGAGGTAGCGAGCTAAACCGCGACCACGAGGTATCGCAGTGAGTCATCTTAGGGATGTAATTACCCAAAAATAACGTTATATTGCAAAAATTGGTAGGTACTTGTTTGAAATTGAAAGGGTGGTTGGAGCGTGTAACTTAGGTTTCAATGAAAGACCTCGGCAAGATTTGAAACTCTAGAAACTGATTAGTGCCATTCATATCATTCGATTTAAAGAATAGAAATCGGTTCTATATAAATACAAATAATAATTTAAGTATTGAACGTTAGATCAAGGAACATAAATTCCTTAAATAATAATAATAAATTGGTTCATTTAGAACAACACAGGAACCAAATGCAGCGAGAGAAATCCCGAGGCGAAAGCTAAGCTAAAATAAAACAGAAGAGTTCTTCTTAGAACTTCTTATCATCCTACTACAAAAGTCGTCTTTGGGGTTACAGCTGAGTTAATAGATTAGATAGGGCTTGGCCTTCCCAGAGTCCCCGCTAGCAGAGGAGATGGCATTACGACTGCTGAGTACTTAGGTATTTTAATGGGACCGAAAATGATTTTCGCAATCAATTGGGGATTTTTACAGACCTAAATGAAGATATGTAATGTTGTCTATTGCTGATAACATAACGAACCTACCTAACGAACTATTGGGGAACTCCAATCATGTTTGTCCTACTTCTCATTATATTACGGCAGTAGCTGACAACATTTCTCATTTCATCACATCAATGTTTTCAATCAGCTATCTCTGAACTGTATGTTAATTTTATAAAGTTCCCACACTTCGATCACTTTAGATCATTGACACCTCCAGCAACGCGTATTGTTAGCACAATAAAGTCAAGAACATCGGTACTACGGGTACTACCCGTCGTAAATTATGTATAGACATTAAGTAGTCACTACCGTTGTGAGAATTTAATTAAGTAAAAACTTGATTTTGTGACTGAATCCAGTGGAAATTATGAACATAGCGCTAAGTTGTTGATCGTGGATGTATGTACCTAGCTCATTAAATTTGATGTATCGCGACAACACTTTTACAATAATAAATCACCTTTTACTCAGCCTCCAAGTTTCGCTGTCGTAAAATTCAAATCGTTGTTCATAAAGGAGAAATAGAACATGGAATGGTGCGACTAATCCGCAATTATTTTAACTTGTTCGAACTTCGGAATAAAAACAACAATTAAAAAACTCGTTCTACTAGCAACCTCTAATTAAGTATTACCATCAAAGTCATTGAATTTAAGTTGACTGAGACGAATCGTCATCATTAGTATTATGATATGACCTTACTCTTTCACTTTAAAGCATTTGGGCTGGCCAGACAGTTTCGTTTTTTGGCTCATAATTAGATAGGTAGGTATGTGATTACCGACGGCATACACAGAATGCATTTTTTATTGTTAAAAGTAAATCTATTCTCCTATAAGGAAAACAAAATCATACAACTAATAAATTCTTTATTGAGAGTAAACATGAGACTCATAGAGTGTTAGTAACAATAAAATAAACTTACAACTATGTTAGTGATACGTAATTATATCACAACAGCACACAACAAAACCATCACTGCTTCCGCATTCCAGCTGAGATACTGGAGCAACGACTTACAATACAGCAGTCCAGCCTGTCCGCAATAAGTCCCAGGATGCTGTTGGAACTGGCTCGCACCCTGCGCACCAAGGACGCACATCTTTTACGCATTAATGCATAAAAGCAATCAGCACGCAATTCCGGAAACTTCCCTGATGCGCTACAGAAGCATGGTACCATCTACACCCTGAAAGCATTATTGTACTGCACGCGAAGGGCACTGTACGATCTCTGCGTAATATGTAACCAGGCCGCAGGTGTAAAATGAGGAACGGAAGGCTCTAAAAAGTGTAAGCGTGTGTGTCTGGGTGTGAGGGAGCGTGTATGTGTATATAAGTACCTATGTACAGAAGTTAACCTTGTTTGAACTTTGAAGATGAACTAAATTCTTAGTAAATAATATTATCTTCGCTTATCACATCATTTCATACAAATACATGCTAATAGCAACAAATTACTTGTTATTGTGTCATATTTAGTTATAATAGATAAAATCAGGTCTATAATCTGCATTCCAAACAATATGTGCCCGTGCGGTCACAGGTTCAAAATCAGCGAGCGAGTGTCAGAAGGAGTGCCGAGGCGAGCGGTCGTGCAGTGGCGAGCTGTCGAGTCCATCGTGTAAATAAAACACGCTATTCAAAGGTACTTGTGCGTTCTATTAACCTACCTAGTAACTGAACCAAAGGCGAGCGATTGCGACTCGCTCCTCGGGGTCAAGACGGTTCACTGCCAGCTCTGTGTTAAGCCAGCGAGGGTCATTGTCGCCACACGAGACCCACAAGCATCTCAGGTATCTATCTATCTATTCTGTATGCCAACCATGTTTGACGGGTGACCCACGAAGAAATGTCTGATTGATTGACATGCCCATGCTCTAACTTTCAAACACTATGCTTTCTGCTCACCGTTTTGTGAAGTGTGAATGTACGCACAGTAGCGAAACTCTAAAACGGGTTTGTATTGTAGGTATGAGATTTAGAGGAGAGAGGAGGTATAGATTTAAATGTGTATTGGATCTTTTCATACGGGTCAGAATGCCAGAAGTCATCATCTCATAATTCAATCTTTGTGTTGACTTTAAAAGAAAAAATTTGATTGTTTTATTTATTCAGTAAAACACATACATTATAAATTTAAGTTGGTGCCAGCATAAACTCGAGTTTTACCGTGCACCAAAATCATCGACTAGGTACATAATTTAGATAATTATAACCTATTATAATAGCCATAGCCACATATTTTGACTAAGGTGTAGAGTTTGCGAAGTTAGGCCTTGTAGAAGGGCGTGTAGAGTTAGAAGCTTGGCTCTAAATTAGATCTGATTACTTTTTGACAGTGCGAGCTACATGGTCTCGTCTTGGCAACATTTAACATGAAATGTTTTTGTGGGATACAATTTACTGATATATACCAACTTAAAATTAGTTACACGCCGCTGCTACGCACGGTTTTGGCGACTTCAAAAACATCGATATTATATGTAAGTTTTTTATCAATGTATTACTTACATGTAAACCCACCAGAATAAATTCACTAAATGATGTTGAAAACTACATCAAAATCCGTTGTGAAGTTTAGAAGAACAACGCGGTCACACAGACAGACGCGAAAAGCGACTTTAATCATTTATAAGGTATGTACAGGAGGACAAACAAACTCCCTCACCTAGATACTATATTGTTTGTATGTATTCCATTGAGTAAATATCTCTACAATTCAATGGAACTTCATTTTACAAACGTGACAAAAATGCTAAACCTACCTGCTTATATAATTTTTTTGGATAACAACATAATAAAATACTTACATGAAATTATTTGAAAGTTATGAATAGCTGATGAATTTTTAACATAATATTTGCATAATTTAGTTACAGAAAAGTCGTTAAAACGTTAAATATGTAATTAATTAAAAGCGAATAAAAGAATATAAATCGTATTTAACGTGAAACTGAAAATAAGAATGGCTAGTAAATGTAAAAAATAATAATTCCGAGGCAAGCAACTAAGCGCTTGTCTACTCAAATAATATTATAATTTTGAGTAATTATAATAAACGTCTGGCAACCTGATTCGTTTCGTTTTGTTCCGTTTGTTAAACAACGGACTAAAACTTTGAAGTAATTATTTCCTGTTGTTCAGATGGTTCATTTTAATTTTGGGTAAATGTACCTGATATGTAGCTGTATTCATTACAGCACCCTAAATGCGCAACTCACTTTCTATCAAAATTTGATGAATTTTTAAGGAAATTTCTAATCTATTGCTTCTTATGTTTGAAAAATTAGTCTATTTCACAACGTAGGTAACGCAATGAATGCTGTTAAATTGTTCAAATGAAAGGCATTACCATTGTTTGCGTTACGAGGTTACACGGTAACACCTCGTTTCCCGTGACTCTCGTCTGCTTTTTGCGCTCCCGATCTTCACGAACTGGAGTTGAACCAGTGGGTACCTAGTAGGTTAGGTATAGGTTATTGCTGCTCAAGGATCACTAAAGACATAGGTAGGTACAAGTTAGTTTTCTCTCTCTCTAAGTACTTGCTCCTGTCTGTGGCCGAACAAACACGTTAAAAGTCTTATCTGTCAATAACATAAGTAATTGCTTTTGCTATTTAACATTGTTTAAAAGTTATTTTTTACAATGTTATCCTTAATAGCGATTGGTTTGATAAATAAGTACTTAGTCTGATCAGTGCCTGCATGTAATAGGCACTGCTGTGTAATATAATATTCGCATTTAAACGTGACAGTCGCATTGGGACTTTGGTAAAACAATGTGAGTACCTTAGATTTATTTTTAATATTATTATTTATTTTTATTTAAATTATTGTATGTGTTGTTTTTAATTGTTACAGTTTGTTCAATTGTTTTTTTCATAGGGCTGTCATATCTTTGAGAATGTATGTGTGAGTAAGTAACAGGGATGCATTATTTATGTAGTTTAATAATTTTAATCAGCTTTCAATGGTTATGTTTTCTTTTAGAAAAGTAAGAGCAATTACAATAAATCATGACAAGTTTCTTTTTTTAATTTAAATTAATAAATTATACAATACGACGCGACGGCAAGAGTTTTTACGAAACATACTTAGAAACAATTTCAGCGGTCGAAATGGCCAAGTCAATTAATGTGGTGCGGTGGTGTGGTGGTGTGTGGTCATTAAAAATATTAGGTACACTTACGATTAAAATATATACATTGGATTTTCTTGAACTTAATTAACATTAACAAACTATTTAAATCCTATGCTACTATCCTGTCCTATCGTATCCTATAACTTTATAAATGCGAAAGTTTGTAAGGATGATGAGGAGATTTTGATTTTGATGGATGGATGGATATGGATGGTTGGATGGATGGATGGATCTTTGTTACTCTTTCACGCAAAAAGTACTGAACGGATTTGGATGAAATTTGGCACACAGATAGTTTATAACAAGAAATAACACATAGAATTTTTATCCCGATATTCCCACGGGATCGAAACTTATGAGGGTGGAACCACGGGGCGCAGCTAGTAGGTAATAATATAATCCTAATTTGAACCTATTAAAACAATTAAAATATGACTGAAAAATTCGATCGCATCGCTGTCAACTGGTAATTTACCGAAAAGACTAAATATCTAATAAATTTAATAAATGCAAATAATAAAGTATTAACAACTAGCTTCTGCCCGCGGCTTCGCCCGCGTGGATGTCGGAAATTTACCCACGGGAACGTGCTAACAGGATAAAATGTATGTGCTTCCCCAGAATGCCATCTATCTCGCGGGCCCTTTGTGGCTACTTACAATAGAAAACCAATTGTGTCTCATTAGTGGTGATTAAGAGGGTACCTATATGATATCTTTACCTAAGTACCTACCTAATTTAAAAAAAACTCAATAACAGAAAATTAAATACCTACCTACCTAAATAAACCTATTTCTGATGATAACTAATCTAAACTCAATAAATAAGCAAAATCCCTAAAAACTAATATCTATACGAATGACTAATCCTACCTAACAGTATTATAAAATAACCTACGGTCACTACGTACACTATCAAATATACTTACTACCTATACTTTAAAATTAAAATCTATACCTACGACTTATATAAAAATAAACCTAAATAACTCTAAAAACTAAAAGGAATAAAAATTAACTCCACTGCGGGTGACCTAACCTACGACAAACTTATTATTTGCGGTTGGTACAGTAATCGGGTCTAGGGATCGAACCGCAGAATTAAGTTTGTTTTTTATTGTATATACTTTTCCGGGATAAAAAGTACCCAGTGTGGTGCCCAGGATATTAAAGAATAATTCTACCAAGTTTCATCGTAATCGAACCGGTAGTTTTTGCGTGACGCCTGAACAAACAGACAGACAGACAAAAAAATTTTTAATCACATTTTTTGGTTCGGTGTCGGTCTAGTAACCCCTGCCATTTATTTTTTTGATATTTTCAATGTACAGAATTTTCACTTCTACAGATTTATTATAAGTATAGAATAGATTATTATAACAAATTATAAAATAACATTATAAAACTGTTAGTTTTTCTACCTCGTATTATCTCAGTATGTAGGTACATAACCGATTAATCCCACTACATATGAGAAAGTTACTTTCTCATATCTTGTAGATTTGATAAGTATCTGGCTAAGATACATTCTTCCTTTTTTTCTTATCGATTATACCTAATAGCAGACGAGTACAGGAAATGTTTTTATAGTCTATACAGCGCAACATTCATTAAATTGTCAGACAGTTGACTCACTCTTTGTTTCGTGAAAAGTGTACCAGCTACTACAGGGTCAAATTAAATTAGCTGGCGAAACTCCACCACAGACGTGATGTATTTAGACAATCAATAAATCTTGTCTTTTAAAGTCTTTATTTATCTATAAACAACATGTTAATCTGCATAAATAAATATAAAGCTTGTATTAGCTATTTTTTAATAAATATAAAATTAAATGTTCAAAATTACAATTTACTCGACCTCTACGTATACCAAGACAACAACAAATCGAGATGATAAATTCATATTGACTTAATGTCTCTATTTATAACCAAATTTTAATGTTCATTTGCATAAAGAAATATATAGCCCGTAATAGCTATTTTTAATAAATATAAAAAGACATGTTCAATCTAACAATTTCCAGGACCTTTACGTATACCAAGACAACAACAAATCAAGATGAAAGAATTATTGAATAACTAGCTGATGCGCCCCACGGTTTCACCCGCAACCGGGAACCCCTTGGGAGTATCGGGATAAAAAGTATCCTATATGTTAAACCTCGTTATAAACCATCTGTATGCCAAATATCATCCAAATCCGTTCAGTAGTTTTGGTGTGAAATAGTAACATGCATCCATCCATCCATCCATCCAGCCATCCATGCATCCATCCATCCGTCCATCCATCCATCCATCCATCCAGCCATCCATCCATCCATCCATCCATCCATCCGTCCATCCATCCATCAATCCAAACTTTCGCATTTATAATATTACTAGCTTCTGCCCGCGGCTTCGCCCGCGTGGATGTCGGAAATTATCCCACGGGAACGTGCTAACAAGATAATCAGGATAAAAGGATCTATATCTATGCCAAATCAGAAGTTCAGTGGTTTAGGCGTGAAAATGTAACATACAGTTTCAAGTTCAAATCCTCCCCTTAAAAACCGAATTACCCGTTTTTGTCCCGTCAGTGGTAAATTTTCGACAACTTTACATATTTGTTATTAATTATTTTCTGTCAAAAGAATCAAAACTGAGTTTCGAGTTACTCAGACCGCGCATTCAATTTCTTCGACATAAACTTAACACCCCCTTTGAGGGGTAGTTTAAAAAAACTTATAATGATAAACTTTATTACTTACTTAGGCAAGTATTCTTGCCAAGTTTCAAGTTTATTAACTAAATGAATAAGATTGTTCATAAAAACTGTATCCCCGCTTTTCACCCCCACAGGGGTGGAATTAAAAAAAAATCGTTTGGGATGTATTCATAACTTGACTCAAAGATTATTTATACTAATTTTCGAGTTAATCAAGCCATGCAGTAAAATTCTCCCCTGAAAAATTGACTACCCCATTTCAGCCCGTCAGGGGTAGATTTTCAAAAAACCCTGATACACATTATTCTTTACTTTCAATATTAGGTATAGAAATTTACATTTACATACATAGAAATTTCATCAAAATCGATTCAGTAATAAAAAATTACCAGTTATTTTGGTTTAATAAAAACCAAACTGGTGTTTAAACCAAAATTACTATTACTAATAAAAATTCAAGTTTACGAAATTGCGTCCTTTGCTTTCCTATGACTTCACAGAGGTGGCTTATAATTTTCATGGGATACATTGTGGCTATAAGTGCCACGTATACTAAGCTAACAATAAACCAAGTCGAAAGATGTATTGATTGTCTTGTCCATCGTCCTTTTAAAGTCCCTATTTATAACCACATCTTAATCTGGCTCAATAAATGCGTGGCCTGTGATTCCTATTAAAACTTCACGACCTACATACTTTCCGCTTGTCTCTATTTAAAGCCGATAATAATGCCATCCTTTGTAAATGTATGTTACAAAGTCTTGGAACTGCGCACACTATTAGCAAAACCACAGGACTGAAACCAGCAATAGACTTAATTTCTGGTCTAGGCACCAAAGGCACCCCGATAAAGAATCCCACTTTACGCCACTGACTGTAATGCCTATTGGTACACAATCATTAAGTCTACATCTCTTATGTCGACATGCTCACAAGTCAAGTCAAGTTACTTAGTTTCCTTATCATTCTCGGATTCCACAAGATCCTCGTCATGTTAAACTGTGAACAATCATTGTGAGACGCTCCATTCGATTATCTTTGCAATCAGGCTTATCAGCAACGATAGTCCTGTAAGTGACGAAACTATCAAATCCATAACATAACATCACATCACGCTTGTAATCCCCGAAGTGTTAGGCAGAGTGATAGTTATAGACCTATTAAAGGTCTTTAACATAAATTGCGAAATATGGGTGGTATACAGGGTTATTTGTAAAACACCACCAACCTCTTTCTTAAGAGGTCATTGTACTCATCATTATGAACAACTTTTACTATGGGACCAAAACCGAAATCGCAAAAAAAAATCAGCTGTTCCCTACATTTGTGTTCGCATAACTCGTCCAAATGTATGGAGTAGTTGATTGTTTTTCGCGATTTCTGGTTTGGTCCTATAGTAAAATTTGTTCATAATGATGAGTACAATGACCTCTTAAGGGGTTGTTGGTGTTTTACAAATAACCCTGTATAATAGTTCACCCATATTTCGCAATCATGTAATAGGGGGCGAGCCGCGAGTCTATTGCTATCAACGGGCATAAATCCAGGCTCCAGGCTGCTACTGAGAAAACTTATGGAAAAACCCGATACCATTTTGCCTGACCTGGAAAACGAACCCAGGACCTCAGCTCAGCAGTAGTGCTTCTGATCAAACCCGATCATCTTTATTAATGTTACTTTTATTGTTTTCTTTTCAGATAACAAAATGAGGATGCAATGGGGCGTGTTCGTAGCTGTATCGTTGTGGAGCGTTGTGAGCGGCCCCCTGACGAAGGCGGACGCTTCCGACGTGAATGATCCAATGGTCATTCAAGTGGAACATAAGCGAAATGAGAGACTTTCAGAGCCAATTGCAAAGGTAACTTACAATTTATATTATTTCCAACTACAAGAGCAAGATACAAATGTAGTGTGCGAGGTGTTTCAACCCTTTCCAGCTCGTCTACCAGCAGGGTAACCATGACACACGCGACAATTATTCACTCTCGCGTAGAAAAGATTTGTCTATATTTCTGTCACTTATCTCGTTTTCCGCTAATGCTGTCATACAAAATACTCGCCTCGCTCATTGTCGCGACAAACCCTAGAGTAAAACCTGTGGAACCTACTTATCCGCAGATCATTTTCCAAGGGTGGTGATTAACAACGTTTGGTGTTATAATTATGGTCATGTTTCTACAGTTATTTATTATTGGCGTTTATTTAAACGCTAATATGTTTACTAAGTGTGGTGATGAACACAATTTTCAATAACATGAGTTTTATGGTGATTGTTACAATATCAACCGTCGCTTTATAAAATTGTAATCGCATCATTCGTGGTGATCTTCTATTTTGATTTCATATAGATAGCTATAATTTTCGAAAAAGCGCCCTCGAAAATCATCCAAAACCTACCACCATCTTGAAATTTGACGGACCAAATTTTCACAAAAAGTGTAGATTATTGGTTTTTACATGATTGTATAAAGTTTCAATTAATAGGACAAACCCACCTTTTCCTCATGCTAATGTCAATGCCAAGGAAAAACATTCAATTTTAATTCATAAAGTCGGTTACACAAAATGCTACACATAAATTAAAAGAGGTGAGAATGTAAACTCAAATGAACGAAACGGGTAGGTACTTAAGCCGATGTTGCTTTGAAAAAATATATTTGTTTTTAATAACTTCCTACTTCGGTCTCCCGTTGTGCGAAAATGAAGTGCCAACGTGCCATCTTTAGGTTTACACGAGTTTGGCGGTCATATAATGCCGCGTTTCCACGGCCCGCTTTCTCACAGGCCGCGCCACGCCGGGCGAGACTGACAGGCCGTGGGACCTATCGAATCCGATGAGGCCTGTGGCGATGGCGGCCTGTCGCCGCCCGTGCGATCCGTCGGAAGTCGGTAAGTTAAAAGGCACGGCGGCGCCGCGGGGCGGGGCGCCTGTCGCGGCCTGTAAGGGCGCGTTTCTTTTTGTTTTGTACGGGAATGCAAGGCACGCGCCGCGACAGGCCTCGACAAGCATAGCGATGCCTGGCGCGACCCGTCAGCTGACGGGCCATGGGAATGCTCAACATGGGCTGCGGGAAGCTTCGACAGGTGTAGCAACGCCTGGCGCGGCCCGTCAGTCAACGGACCGTGGGACCGCGGACATTTAAATGACGTCAGAATTGTAGACAAATCTGGATAAATCGTGAGAGATACCGTTGTCGCTCTTATCATGTTAGCCCTGAGGATTGAATCGCGTTAGCATATTGGACTACATAACAAAAACACCGGGTCAATGAAAAGGTATAATGATTAAATTCGTGATATGATCATCAGACATTATTCTCACTAAATGTATCATACTAAATCATCGGTTAATCCAGAAGATGATTCATTAGAGGTCATTAAGTCAAGGCTTGACCAATTGACCCACTAATCATAGTAACAATTGAACAAATGGAAAACAGTGCACTTATAGCAGTACTTAGCGTTTCTGCACATAAGTAGGTATATTTTTATCAAAGTAGAATTTATACAATTTATGCATGTTTTCCTCCTTTATAATATTTTATTACCATCAGTAGGTAGCCATAAAGTAGATAGGTATTAGGAATTTTCTCAATATCATAGTGAAAACATCACATTTTCAAATGGTATCTATGAATAATCTACCTATCTATGCTATTATTATAATAACTACTATAAGCATTAATTATTTAAGCAAGATACCACTTCATAGTATCGTAGGTATTAGTTTGCGAATGTTTGAAGCGTTCCCTATAGACCAGTATCAAATGAAGTAGGTACCTAGGTATCCTGACTGGGCCAAAGAGGCGATTTAGTATAAGTACCTAGCTAGGTACCTGAGGGGCCCGTGGCTAAATAATAACAACCGCACAGGTCGATCGGTCAGGTTAAGCTACGCTTGCCGCGGTTGGCCTGTGGATGGGTGACCATCTTTACATACCGAGACCCCTCCGTGCCTCGGAAAGCACGTTAAGCCGTTGGTCCCGGCTGTCATTCGTGGATCTATGACAGTCGTTACGGGTAGTCAGAACCCTGAAAGTCTGACAACCAGTCTTACCAAGGGGTATCGTATTACCCAATAACTGGGTTATGGAGGTCAGATAGGCAGTCGCTCCATGTAAAATACTGGTATTCCTCTGCATCCGGTTAGACTGGAAGCCGACCCCAACATAGTTGGGAAAAGGCTAGACATGATGACCTATCTAGGTAGGCTACCTATCTATTGTATACAATGTGGAGACAACAACACGACAATAAATGAGACCACTGGCAATACTGATGAGGCATAAGACTATTTATTTTGGAACTATCAAATTCCTAGCATCAAAATCAAAAAGTAATTTTTTCAAACATACATAGGTAGTAGTGATGGGCCGACTATGGGTTATGCCAATCTTTGAATAGCTATAAAAAATAATAATAATAATAATTTATTTGGAACACAACCATAAATTACAATGTCTTAAAAGCTAGAACACGGACAGTTAATTTTACATAAGTGCATAGCCAGCTGTCTCCCAAACTAGGCAAAAGCCTATAGTGACTAAGCTAATGGATATCTTTAATTGATTTTTTTGTATCCAGACTGGGAACGGCATTAGCTATGCGCAGTTTATTGTCGTATTGTCGTCTCCAGCTTGTATATGTTCTTCTTTGTTGTGGTAGCTCCGCATATTAATATGTTTAGTAATTTGATCTACTTTTGTATTGAATGTAACAGTGTTATGACTAATGATAATAACGTAATCGCGCCACATGGCGTTAAACACTATTTATTATCTTGGAACTGCATACCTACTATTCGCTATTAATATTTTTAGGCATTAGGTATAACACAATTATATGTAGGTACATCAAAATCTACTCTGCATTACTGAAAATTAAATTTTGACGTTCAAAAGTGCCTTTTATGGGCCTATTTAAAATGAATGCTTTGATTTTGACATTTATTTAACGTACGGCTCCATGTACCGACTAATTAAGGCCCTTTTCTTTACAGAAATAAATACAACTAAAATAAAAACACATGTTTTGCAAGGTCCATAGTATTTTCACTAACCAAAGAATATAATATGTAGGTACTACGTGGAGATAGGCTAAAAATATACTTAATGTACCTATTTTAAACTCAAAATTGGTTTCCTACTTTAAATATTTACGTGATTTCTGTCTGTCTACCTTTTTACTGAGGATATTCTGTGTTATTCAAAACATGTTTTCAAAATTAATTCATTTTGTTAAAATACTTTAGTATACCTACGTCATAGTTTCGTTTAGTTCTTTTAATTTTCCGCAACAAATGAGTGTATTATATGTATGTAAGTCATTAACAAACCAACCTATTCATAATATTGTTACAAATATTTAAATGCAGCGTTCAAGTACAATTCGTTTACCTTTATATTTAGATCTACATAATTACAACAATCAAGGAATATGAATACACAAACTGGCTTCTGACTATCGAAGCATCGGATTATAGTTTCACACACCTATGATTATTATGTTTATTAATAACACTTTATTACTAAACATAATAATCATGTCACTCACTGTTCTTTTTTTCTTTTTTCCTTTTTGTAAACAGGAGTCAAAGGTTTAAGCTGAAAACCAGCGCTTAGCAACCCACTAGGGAACCTAAGCATAATGCTGACGCTTGAACCTTTTGCTTCCGGTATTATAGTTTTGTGTATGTACTAATACTACTAGCTGTAATACTGGAGGAGGATAAACGTTATTCTATTCTATTCTATTACAATCAACTTTAATTACCTACAGTAAATGATGATCACAAATGGCCCATCGAACAGTTTCTGGCTTATATTGTAGTCATTCTCTGCTTTCATTTAACTGTAAACTTATAAAATAATGTCTCATTTCTTTGTTTGAATATAGGTACCTACCTACATGAGGAAATATGTCATTTATAACAAAAGTAAATATATAAAATATCTATTAAGTAGTTATAATTAAAATATTTCTTATATTAATCACAATGTTTTTGCATTTTCATTCATTATATTAATAATTCGTCATTGCTACCACCACACCTGGTTAGTGGTTCTTTGTTTGATATTTTTTACAATAGGTATATTTATAGATAGGTGGTTACATCTTATTTATGTAAATAGTTACCTAATTACTCATATTAAAAAAAATATAATTATATCAAGTCAAATAAATGTGTTTGTTATGAAATTATAGCTTATTTTCCCTTGTTTCCTCAAATAACAGACAGAACAAGCAAGCCGGAACATCAGTATAGTTGGAAACCATTTCATGGTGGATGGCAGGCCGCTGCGCATCGTGTCGGGATCACTGCACTACTTCAGAGTTCCTGCACCCTACTGGAGAGACCGTCTGCGAAAGATGAAAGCTGCTGGACTGAACTCTGTTGCCACGTAAGAACTTTTTCAATTTAGATTTTATCATAGGTCTCTTACCCTTATCCCAATTTGTTTGGAGTTTTCATTATTTTTTTCTATTAGCTGTCATCTCAGAATTCAAATTTTTCCCAACCATATCATCTGCTACAATATCCATGAATCTTTTTTATGGTCGGTCTCTTATTCACATCGTCATCCATAGAATCATTCCTATCTTTCTTCATCAAATAGCAGCGTCTAGCTAGAATAAAGCTTGATAATTGATGTAAGAAAACCAACCTACTTACTTACATCTCTCTTTATAACGTCGCGCTTTACGGTTCTTTCACCACTATAGGTACAGTTTTCTAAGCAGCCTCTGTCCAGTTTTTTTTTTCTCTTTGACCTTTTTGTACGCCTATAATTTGTTATACATTGGAATTAACATCTAAATTCTATTATAAACTAATGTTATACAGCGTGCCACTTAAATAGGGACATTAATTTAACACACGTGTACGGTTTCGCGTTTTCGTTTTATGAACATATATATATATTAATTTAAAGAAACGTTATTATTTATTTCCAATTGTCTAAAATAGCATCTTGGAGCAACATGTAAGTACTTAAAGAACTGTAGCGCAGTGGTCATTTGCCGGGGTCACGGATCATAACATCGCATCAATGAAATTAAAACGAATGAATAACGTGCGAAGTGTAGGCGAATTGAAGGGGAGAGAGAGAGCCCTATGAGAGCGAGCGGCGCAGGCGGTAATTTTCAAATTACGAATAATGTGTAATTGTTGCAATTTTTATGATTACTGCTTCACTAAGCCCCACCCGTGCGTTAAATTAATGTCACCATTGTACCCGGCACGTTTTATGCTAATGGTGAACATTTTTTTTGTTAGCCATTAATGTCACACTGCTGGGCAAAGGCCTCCCGTCTTGGTCATGGCCGTCCAGCTAATCCGGGGGTACCGCACGGTCTCCGCTGAGGCGGCGAGCCTCCTTGCCGGATTGCCGCCATTGGATCTGGAGGCAAAAGTCCTCGCCCACATATGGGAGGGGTGAGAGGAGACAAAACGCCGGGGTGTAACTCCGCTGCCGCGAGAAATCAATGGTACAGCGGACAGAGCTCCGGCGGGATCTCATGACGACATGGAGAGTGCGATTGTCGCAACCCAGTGCTGGGCACGTCACAATTGCGGCGATAAGTCCCCTCTTCTGGAGACCTCACCTTCCGCCTGACGCAGGTCCTCATCGGACACGGTTGTTTCGAGAGGTTTTTTCAGTTTGTTCAGGATAAGGCGGGAGGAAATGCCAGGGTGTCACCACTGTGTGGATCGCCCGGAGGACACGTTGAAGCATACGGTGGAGGTCTGCCCGGCTTGGGCGGAGCACCGCGGCACCGCCCCGTCCTCGTGGCGGCGATCGGCGGCGGCGACCTCTCGCGTCCGGCCCTGGTCCAGGCCATGGTACGGAGGCATGGGAAGCCGTCACCTCCTTCTGCGAAGCAGTAATGCTCGCAAAGGAGGAGGCGGAGCGCGTGAGGGAGAGGCAATCTCTGCGCCCTCACGCCCCTAGTCGCCGCAGGAGACGCCCTGGACGTCGGGAGTCAACAGCTGACGCCACCGTAGGCGCGGGCTTGCGGGTGGCGAGCAATGGGCAGCTCGCCGCCCGGTAAGGACCGGGCCCGGGTCGACGGCGCCTTGTGTTCCACGCGCGCCTCAAAGAGATGTCAGCACGAACTTTATTTTATTTATTTTATTCATGTAACAATTCGCATTGTGTTTGAAATTATGTAGTACATTAATTAATTTATTACAGCTAAAAATAATACACTATGAACTTCAAACAGTTTTCACTAAAATAATCAATAACATAAATGATAAATATTGTGTCAATAGATTGCAAATAGTTAGGTATTATATAAATGATTGTAAATATTGTTATGTCAAATGATTATAAATTGGTTCTTTAAAAAGCAAAAAAAAAATTAAAATAATAATAATCTAATACTTAATGAGTTGAATAATGTCATAAGTGAAAAATTATCACACAGTGAAAGAATTCCTCTTGTAACTCCTAAAGAAGTTCTGAGAAAAATTCAACACAACATAAGCTCGAAGAAATCTCCGGGTTACGACCTCATAACAGGAGAAATACTAAAACATCTCCCGCGCAAGGCCATAGTAAAGCTGACCAGACTTATTAATGCTGCATTTATGCTTAAACATGTGCCTGAGTCATGGAAGGTTGCTGAAGTCATTATAATTGCGAAGCCTGGGAAACCACCCCATGAAGCATCATCATATAGCCCCATTTCCCTGTTGCCAGTATTATCAAAACTATTCAAGAAACTGTTATTAACACGGTTAAAACCAATAATAGAAGAAAAGGAGCTAATACCAAACCATCATTTGGCTTCAGAGAAAAACACTCTACAATAGACCAGGTACATAGAATAACTAACATTATTGAAAGAACACTCGAAAACAAGCAAGTCTGCGCCACCGTATTCCTAGATGTCGTGCAAGCTTTGGATAAAGTTTGGCATGAGGGTCTAGTATTTAAACTCAGACGCATGCTGCCTCCAGAATTTGCAGACATTTAAGAATCATATAGTAACAGAATGTTTAGAATAAGGCAAGAGGATGCATATTCTGAGCTAAAAACTATAAAAGCTGGGGTGCCACAAGGAAGTGTGTTAGGCCCATTCCTCTACTTGCTATATACATGTGACATCCTAGAGCTGGAAAACAACACCATTGCGACCTTTGCAGATGACACTGCTATTATGGCTACCGGATCAAGCCACAAAGAAGCAGTAGAAAAAGTTCAACTAGCTGTGAACAAAGTGTATGACTGGACACAAAAAAACCGGCCAAGTGCGAGTCGGACTCGCGCACGAAGGGTTCCGTACTATTATCTATAAAAATCAATCATGAGTTGATTGAATGAAAGGTAAATTGCGGTTTACGATTTATGACGTATTAAAAAAAAAACTACTAACTAGATCTCGTTCAAACCAATTTCCGGTGAAAGTTTACATGGTAATGTACAGAAGTGTCTCTCGCGCAAACAATTCAGTTTAGAAAAAAAAAAATATTAGAAACCTCAATATCATTTTTGAAGACCTATCCATAGATATCCCACACGTATGGGTTTGATGAAAAAAAAAATTGAGTTCAGTTCTAAGTATGGGGAACCCCCAAAATTTATTGTTTTTTTCTATTTTTGTGTGAAAACCTTAATGCGGTTCACAGAATACTCTACTACTACCAAGTTTCAACAGTATAGCTCTTATAGTTTCTGAAAAAAGTGGCTGTGACATACGGACGGACAGACAGACAGACAGACATGACGAATCCATAAGGGTTCCGTTTTTTGCCATTTGGCTACGGAACCCTAAAAATGGAAGATCAAACTGAATGAGTCAAAATCAATTCGTATATACTTCACTAACAAACACTGTGATTACCACCCAATCTATATAAACGGCATGCAAGTGCCTTATGCTAACACAGCCAAATACCTTGGCATAACTCTTGACGCCAAACTGCGTTGGAAAGCTCACGTCAAAAAGAAAAGACAGGAACTCGACATACGTTATAAAAGTATGTATTGGTTACTCGGAAGGAAATCCTGCCTATCAATCTATACTTATAATAAATCTGTAGAAGTGAAAATTCTGTACATTGAAAATATCCAAAAAATAAATGGCAGGGGGTGTTGTCTGTTTGTTCAGGTATCACGCAAAAACTACCGGTTCGATTACGATGAAACTTGGTATAATTATTATTTAATATCCTGGGCACCACACTGGGTACTTTTTATCCCGGAAAAGTATATACAATAAAAAACAAACTTAATTTTGCGGTTCGATCCCTATACCCGATTACCACTGTCTGTACTGTACCAACCGCAAATACTAAGTTTGTCGTAGGTTGGGTCACCCGCAGTGGAGTTCATTTTTATTCCTTTTAGTTTTTAGAGTTATTTAGGTTTATTTTTATATGAGTCGTAGGTATAGATTTTAGTTTTAAAGTATAGGTAGTATATTTGATATAGTGTACGTAGTGACCGTAGGTTATTTTATAATACTGTTAGGTAGGTTTAGTCATTCGTATAGATATTAGTTTTTAGGGATTTTGCTTATTTATTGAGTTTAGATTAGTTATCATCAGAAATAGGTTTATTTAGGTAGGTAGGTATTTAATTTTCTGTTATTGCGTTTTTTTTTAATTAGTTAGGTACTTAGGTAAAGATATCATATAGGTACCCTCTTAATCACCACTAATGAGACGCAATTGGTTTTCTATTGTAATTAGCCACAAAGGACCCGCGACATAGATGGCATTCTGGGGAAGCACATACATTTTATCCTGTTAGCACGTTCCCGTGGGTAAATTTCCGACAACCACGCGGGCGAAGCCGCGGGCAGAAGCTAGTACATAATAAAATTATAATATACAAGTATACAGGGTGTTATTGACAGCCCTCCGCAAACTGATAGGGTGGCTTCAGTACATCATATTAAGATGACCGGTACATGTAATTCTTTCAGGAACATTAAGGGAATCCAAAAAACCAGATTTGTTTTATTACCTCACACGCAACGTATCGTTACCGTGCCAAAACGCACGTAGCGGACGGCAGCGCAGCGAGCTTGAGCGAGGATGTTTTCAGCTGTTTTATTTACATAAATGGAGTGTTGCATACAGAGAACGTAATTTTACATTGAAATAAAGGAATATCAGCAGAAAAAACGGCATAATTTTTTTTTTTCCTGAGAAAATTTCCAGTGGGATCTGATTCAGAATAAGGAGCTGAATCAATCCTGTGTTTTTGTGGAGGGCTGTCAATAACACCCTGTATTCATATGCCAATTTGAACGTATGGCATCCAACTTTGTGGCTGTACTAAACGAAGTAACGTTAAAATAATACAACAATTCCAAAACGAAGTACTCAGGGATGCTGTAAATACTCCATGTACATTAGAAATGACGACCTCCACCGTGACCTTAAAATGGAACTCGTCCGTCACCACCATCATTCAAAAACTTGCTGAAGCCCACGAACACAGACTTCACCGACATGTGAATGTCGAGGCAATTCAGCTGCTAGACAACACGGACTTAGTGCGTAGGCTAAAGAGAACTAAACCATTTGAGTTAGTGTAGTATTTATAAATAGTGAATGAATAATAGTGCGGTACTAATGGTGCTATACATGTAACACATGAACAAAGTGTTTTATCAATTATCTGAGGCGCAATTCTCGTAATTTTAAGACCATTCACAGTCTGATCTCAGTCTCAATCTGTCAAAAAATACTTCTAATTTCCCTACATTTTGACAAGTTTTTGATATTTGTTTGTCGCTGAGATGAGACTGCGACTAGATTTTGAACGTTTTAAATTACGAGAATTGGCCTTCAGACCCAAAGAAAGTGCTACAAAACTGTGTAAAAATACAAATTGACACTATTCTTAGTTATAACATAATCTATCTCGTAAAATATTAAGTTAGAGTCAAATTGCTTATTAGTCTACTGTTAGGCTAGATTGTAATCCATTACTTAGAGAACTTTAGTTCTTATTAATAAAGAAAAAAAAAAAAAGTAAATGGCAGGTAAATTACTAAATATAAAAACTATTTACCATCATTTGTCACCAATTCAGATATAGAATATAAACATTTATTCAACAGGAATGCTTTAAGTCTAGCTTTGAATAGAGTATCTTTGTAAGTCAGTAGGCAACCTATTAAATAATTCTACTGCTTGGTATTAAGAGCAATGTTTAGCAATATTAAGTTTAGGTGGAATTTTATTTTTTATAACTGACGGGGTCCGCTACGGCCGATGCCTGCCAGGGCCGCGGGTTGTTCGAAAGAGATACCGTGGCCCCTGGCACAGGCAACTGAAGGAACACGGGTGGGTTTTAGTCAGTAAAAGTCTGATACGCCCTCCCCCAGAACGGGAGAAGTCATATGATGATTTCCCACCCAAAAAAAAGGGCTCCCTTCTAAAGGAGTCCATCTCCATCTGGGCCTGTCGTGATGTCGTTTGCCGTTGTTACACGGCACTTACGTAGGTGCTGTTCGGAAACTGTAAACAATATTCTTAAACAGTTCCTCCGAACCGCACATTACGAAATTTTGTTTCAGTGCTCTCAGTGGAATACCTCGTAAGTTTGGCCCATTGGTCGTCTGATAAGCGGCAGATGTTTCCAGCCCAATTACATTTAAGCGTAGCAGCTTTCCGAGTACTTATTGAATTAGTATGTCTGCATCTGTGACTTCAAGTGACAGCTATGTGACCAGAACCCAGCAATGCATAAATATGTAAGCTGTCACGCCCTTTATGCCTGGACGCTTTTATTTAGGTAGTAGGTTTTTATTTACATTTTAATTAATTATTTTTCAGCTTGAGTACGTATAGTTTTTATTATATTTGTTGGTATATTGGCGTGGCTAGCTGACATATTGCAAATAATTTAATTTTATGTTATGTGCCTTGTAATGTTAATTACTTAACGCCTAGTATTATATACAATCAAGTATCAAGTATTTTCTAACTGAACAGACAGCTGTGTTGCTGGCCACTTCTTCTTCCCAGCGATAGCACTAGGAAGTGGTTAAGGGCGGGCGCTTTTGAGGGACTGTCTTTTGTAATTTTGACGTTCGAAAAGTGCTGAATCTCAGCCTAACTTGAATAAATGACTTTTGATTTTTTTTTTTTAAGTAAACACACTTCCTGCTAAATAATGTCGTTTGATCATCCAGTAATGCCGTTTAATCATCCAATAATGTCGTTTAATCATCCTTTAGATACGTAGAATGGAGCTTCCATGAGCCAGAGGAACGACAGTACTCATTCGAAGGCGACCGCGATGTCGCCATGTTTATCCGCACAGCGGCAGAGGAAGGCCTGTACGTGCTACTGCGAGTCGGCCCCTACATCTGTGGTGAAAGGGATCTGGTTAGTGACTATAAATCTTTGACAATCTCATTGCCTAAAAATTTTTTTATCCATCCCAATTAATATTTCACATTTTAGTATGTAAGTATCACAAATAACGTAGAATTGTGGAATACCGCTACCGCTTTAATTTCCTATTACTGACACATTGAATTATTGGGTTAGGTGTGTTGAATTTTCGTGTCATAAAGCTTACTTATCAATGTCAATAAATTATTATAATTTTAATTAGATGCTTGTCTCCTACCTGTTTCTCTTCCAAAGCTTACAGTTTATCTTTTTGTGATTATTATTTTAGCATGTGAAAGTTGTTGCCTAAATACTGTAAATGTAAAATAAACATACGTACTAGTCCAAGGTAACGTTAGAACATTAGGTCCACCTTCCACTGCTTAAAATGCGTGAAGGATACCTACTTACGTAACGTACGTAAGGTTCTAACGTACGTAAACACAAATTTACCTATAATTCAAGAGATCTCAATAATATTCATCTTATTTAGTCTAATAATATAATAATAATAGTCTTCCATAATCAGTAATACTAACTACTAACATATTTATTGATCATATATTCTAGACTAGCTGTGCCCGCGACTACCTTCGCGTGCATGTCGGAAAACCAATTGGAATCTTACCAACCAATTGGGTTTTAATTTTTTTGCGCGGAAACCTAATTCTATTTTCTCCAAAAGGTAGTTTTCGTATGGAGAAGAATGGGCAAGAAACTCCACCGTTACTCTTTTAAAATGTTTTACAATATTTTGCATACATTAATTATATAATTATATGTGAAGACGATGCACCTAAAAATAAAATTAAGTACTATACCACAATAGGTAAAAGAATTAAAATGAATTAATGAAATCATGACATATAAATTGACTAGGTGATAGATACATGGTGCTCACATATTTACAAAAATTCCAAAAGTAGACTATTTTCATAAATAAATAAGGAGTAATAAGTCCGGGTGTGACTTTAAGTAATTACAGAATGTAAATCAATGTCAAAGAGAATAAAATAATAAATTATACAATTACATTAGCAACCAGTTTGATTTTGTCTAGACTCTAGAGATTGTCCTATGGAGCAGGACCAGCATGTTTCCAATCATTCTTATCTTGGATATAATCCTCTAATTTGTAATATCCTTGCTTACAAAGTGTAATTTTAATATAAGTTTTAAATTTTCTTTCATTTAATTGCAATATTTCACAAGGTATTTTGTTGTAACATTTAACACAGTACCCCATAAAAGATGTATGTAGGTACTTTAGATAATCTGAAAAAAGGTTGATCTAATTTATCTTTATTTCTAGTATTAAAATTATGTCTATCACTTATTTTATTAAAAAGATGTTGATTTTTCTTACATACATAATATTTTCATAAATGAATTGGCAAGGTACCGTCATAATATCTAAGAGATTCGCGGCGACGACGTAGATTGTAAATGGCTCTGACAGCTCTCTTTTGCAAAATAAAAATGGATTCAATGTCAGCAGCCCGACCCCACTGTAAAATGCCATATGACATAATACTGTGGAAGTAACTAAAATAGACCAAACGCGCGGTTTCTTCATCTGTTAGCTGTCTTATCTTTCTAACAGCATATGCGACCGAGCTTAGCCGCCCCGCAATAGATGTTCTAAGAGGTCCCCACTGTAATTTCTCGTCTAGCTAGCGTGATTCCCAGGAAAACTGTTTGATTAACAAATTCTAGTTTTTGGCTTAACTGAAAGTCTTAACTGAAAGACTACTAACAGACATTGTCTGGCAACTTTCTTACTAGTTTTAGCGAACTGTTTAAAAAACCCGACTTCCTACTGACCTTTTTGCAAGTTTTTTCTTCATCGTGTCATAAATTAAGTTTTTGTGGCTAATCATTGAGCTTAAAAAAAGAACATCGATTTCTAATATGAGAGCATGCAAATTAAATTCACTCTTCAGAACAGACTAAATTAATGTTAGGTATACTCTTTGTTTTCAGGGTGGTTTCCCATACTGGCTGCTCGGCAAATATCCAAACATTAAGTTACGAACCACAGACAAAGGTGAGTCATCGATCAATAAATGTTGATCGTGTGAAAGTTTTAATTCATCTCATGTTGAATTACTTTCTCTCGCTGTTTTATATCTTATAATGGTTTTTATTAACTATTCGCAGATTACATGGCTGAGTCCGAGATATGGCTAAACAAATTCTTCGAGCAAGCGTCTCCGTTACTATATGCGAACGGAGGACCTATAATTTTAGTTCAGGTAAAGTAAAAGAATCCTAATATAATCTAAGAAGCTAGATGATTTTATTGGTTTTGACTGCATTCTGTTTTTATTCATTTACAACTTTAAAGTATAATGTGCTCCACAGGGGTGCTTTTGTGTGATTGAGTCCATTTGCCTTTAAATCATAAAAAAAGTTCTATCGCTACGAGGTATTTTAACAGTTCAATGACATAGGTTAACTAACCAATACGAACTCTTACAAACCTCCATGCTGAGAAAGCTTTGAACTTTGACCCCTGTTCCTTTTAGTTACAGACAAGTTATCTACATTTTTAATCAGTGAGTCAGAGGAATTAAGAATTAGAACTTTTATTGAAAACTATTATTAAACGTTGGTCAATGTTTCTTGGTTTTTGTTGGGAAACCTAGATTGGAAGACTTCTTAATACAGCATGTTCTATTCTAGGTAGAAAACGAATACGGAAGCTATGGCAACGACCTGGACTACCGCGTGCAGGTCCGCGACATGATACACAAACACGTTGGCTCTAAAGCCATCCTTTACACTACGGACGGGAACTCAATCTCCTTCTTCAACGGCGGGGCAATTCCTAACACTCTCACTACCATCGACTTTAATGCTTACTCAGGTGGGTAAACTATTTATTTTATTTCAGATATAACATATAAAGTTTTTATAGATAGTTTAAAAAGATAACAGAACAAAAAGAAAAACATCGCTTAGTAATTTTTCGGTATGTAAGACCATCAATGAACAACAACTGACCCACATTGATGGTCTAACTTACAAAAAAAATACTAGAAATAATATCTGTTGTTGGATACAAAAGTAATCCTTATTTATTTATTTTATTATTTATGTACACACAGTAAAATACATAGGGATATGACATTGTTATAATATGAGTACAAAGGAACTGCAGAAAAGTAATAAGAATATTATAAATGTGAAAGTTTGTATTGTTTGCATGTTTGTTATTCAGAAACGCAAAAACGGCTGAACGGATTTGTATGAAATTTGGCACACGAGTAGTAGTTATAGCCTGAATTAACATATAGGATACTTTGTATTCCGGTAGTTGGTTCCCGTGAGATAATATCCGACATCGATACGGGTGAAACCGCTGGCAGAAGCCATAGTTTCTTATATTATTTCACCGCACGTCGCGTCGTTCGTAGCATCTTGAGCTAGTCTAGCGTGTAATACGGAGTTTCAATAAAATAAGAGGCCAGCTTATACCGGTTTTGTTAGCACTGAACTGCGGCCGAACCAGGTAATCAGGGTCATCATCTGTGTACAGAATTACCGATTCGTACATTACTCCCGAAGAACGCGCCGTGCATTCTACACACACAGCATTTCTACCTATTGCATATGACATCTAAAAATATTTTTAAATAATTCAGTGTTTAATGAATATTTAAAGCCGTCGGTTTTATTACAACATCCGAATAGAAAGAGTCGCCCCGTTATAATATCAGTAAATATATGTCGCCTACATTGAATTTCGGTCCTTCGAGCAGTACAGAAGGAGCACGCCGCGGTACTCTGACCAAGCGCATGTACTGGACAAAGGCACGTTTGCGCAAAAGTGACGTGGACTCGAGGTTCTGTGATCAAACCAGTGTGGACTAATTCAGAGAAAGACACACTTTATCCTATACTCATCATAATCGACTTGAGCAAATACAGCTTAGATTAACAACACGACCGTGCTATGCAAATCGCGTCGTGAAATCAATATCATCACACGACCCGACCGACCTTTAAGTGCCTGGGAATCGATTTTGGAAGTTGAACTTTAAATTCTTCGAATGGACGTACCTGTTCTATTTCATACAATCAATTCGATATCTTTCGTTTGTTCGTTATCTTATCACTCGTTCATCCTCAGATTTTTTTATTGTATTTAGAAAACTTACAACTTGCCTATGGCCAATTATAAGTTTTTACAAATAGTTATGAGTTAATTGGGAGTGTTAAATATTATTGTTTTTTTAACATAAACAAAAGTTAAGACTATTTTAATTTTTCATTTATTTAGATGTGAACAAATCGTTCGAGGAACTGCGCCGGTTTATGCCGGAGGGTCCTCTGATGAACTCGGAGTTCTACACGGGCTGGCTGACGCACTGGGGCGAGAGCTTCGCCACCACCAGCGCCGACTCGGTGGTGTCCACCCTCGGTCAGATACTCGATTATGGGGCCAGCGTCAACTTTTATATGTTCTTTGGAGGCAGTAATTTTGAATATACTGCAGGTATGTTTTATTTTTGTTTGTTTTTTACTTCTATTCTTACTATTCTACTACTACTACTATTCACTTTGTGATTTAAGCGTGGTGGTTAATGCTCATGACTTGTCTGTACCTACTTATGAGAAGAGGCCTTTGCCCTGCAGTGGGACAGCCATAGGCTGGTATTACTATTATCTTTTATTTAATTTATAACACAATTCATTTACATTTGTAAATATTTAAAAAATATACATTAGAAAAAATAAAAATTAGTAGCCTATCTGCATCAGGAGCGGGGTTCAAGCTGCCGGTGGTCAGAGCTTTGTTATTATTATTTCTATGGGGACTTGATGCCACAAGGCAATTAAAAAAATAGAAATCTTACTTGATTTCGAGTTCAGTCATTACTGAACTCGGTACTTACTTTCGTAACATTCTGTAACTGTATTTATAAGCCTGTCCTGTCCATTGAACGTAACAATGAGTTATAGAAAGTCATATTATGCATCTCAAATCATTCAATTCGACACTACGAAACTAGCCACGAAGGAGCAAAATTACTCTAAAAAAAAAATATTTTTATAGGAGCCAACTACGTGGGTACCTACCAGCCGGACATCACTTCATATGACTACGACTCACCACTGTCGGAGGCCGGAGACCCCACTCCCAAATATTACCTCATTAGAGACAAATTGAAACAGGTATCTATCTGACGTCTATTTAGTATATGTAAATTTCTAGCTTGAGTTCTTATTTTTTTTAAATATATGTATTTGAAGCAGAAGATGACAAAGGAATACCTACGATCCTAATCAAAATGACTAACTGTGACTATATAATTACACTAGCTTCTGCCCGCGACTTCG
Source organism: Apamea sordens (assembly GCA_945859715.1). Taxonomy (NCBI): domain Eukaryota; kingdom Metazoa; phylum Arthropoda; class Insecta; order Lepidoptera; family Noctuidae; genus Apamea; species Apamea sordens. The sequence continues at coordinate 10,181,764 of OX243995.1, forward strand.
TCCGCTTGGAATTTTTGGTTCCTCCGAACCGACCCGTCGCAACACGTCGCAACGCGTCGCAACGCGTTGCAACACGTCGCCTGCCCGCGATATTACATCATTTAATGCATGCAAATAGGGGTATTTCTTTCCGACTTGCTAGATAAAAGTTGTGATAGCTGAGCTAAAATGCATGATGTAAACATAATTTATAGCCTATAGCACTCACACTTAATGTAACTTTCTACCAGTGAAAACATTTTTAGAATTGGATCATTAACTCCGGAGATTACCCACTACATACATACTAACAAACAAACAAACAAATTTTACCTCTTTATAATACTAAGTAAAGATAAAAGAAGATAGGTTAAATAGATTTTTTTAACTTTCAGTACAACTTTGTAGACGAAAGCATCCCAGTGCCCACACCAAGTCCGAAAGGCGACTACGGACCAGTCAATGTTACTCCAACAGTCAGTCTGATGAGTCACGAGGGTCGTGCGAAGTTAGGCAAGAAATACGACGACTACACGGGCTCAACTCTGCCTACCTTCGAACATCTGCGCCAGCGAGGAGGTCTGATGCTGTATGAGACTACGCTCAGTGAAGCTGATGATTTGCTGTACATCAAGAAACCACGAGACATGATTTTCGTATTTGTTGATGGTGTTAGTATTTCATAATTATATTTTAGCATTAACCTTTTTGGGTACGGCATAACGGCACACATCGAGAGCAGGTTCCTCGCTCAGGATCCCTAACTACCGTTAGTTTGGGTGTTACCACCTCACTGCGAAAGGATTATTATTTTCATACATATTTTCCTACATTACTAATTTGTCATTTGATTAAAATAATATTCTAAAATATGTAAAAAATAAAGAATAAGTACTGGGAATCGGATGTTGGATAATATAACGTACGCTCGACGACAATAGGCAACTGCAACGCGCCGTCTACGAACGCCTACGAGACGCCTTAGTAGCGCCTACGCCGCCGCCGCGTAGACTCGGCGCAGGCAGGGTCTACGCGGGTAATACGTGGTGGTGCTTACGCTACGTCGCGTTACTGACTTCATGATTCCTTTATCTTATACCAATTTGAGCTACGCATAAAACGGTGTTAAATAATCTTGCTGATGGTTTATTTTGTATTTTTCAGGAATTAAAAGGTCGCATTAGCAGAGTTCACAAGATCTACAGTCTACCTCTGTCTGCCAAGAATGGTTCAGTATTGTCATTGCTGGTGGAGCCTCAAGGCCGCATTGGTTTTGGAAGTTATATTCACGATTTCAAGGTAATCTTTTTCTTTTCTTGGTTATTTTTTTGAAGTGAAAACTTCTTTAGCGGCGTTGTGCACTTTTTTTTAAATGGGTAAAAAATGTTAAACTCGCGTCAGGATACATGACCTGATCGAAAATTCGTAAGACGGAGCTCGCGTCAGGACACGTAACCTGATCGAAAATTCGTAAGGAGGGAGAGTAAACCGTATTCCAAAATATCAAAACTATTTTTTTTGTTAGCTACCTATTTCAGTAAGCACAATGTTGCTCAAGTTCGATATTCAATAGCTCAAATGTTTTGCAACGTGCACAAGCCAAACAAAAATTACGAACTTCCACAAAAACTTTCATCCCCTATTTAACCCGATTAAAAATAATTCCTTAGTGCTAATTTTTGTTATTTAAGGAACTCTTAGGCAAGATTTCAAGCTTGTAGACCCAGCGGTTTGTTAGGCTGAGCCTTGTCTGTCAGTGAATTAAAGATTTTTACTTCAGACTAAGATTCCTCTATTTCTTACTCTGTTAATGTTTTATAATACTTAATGTGTTTTCAGGTTTCCAACCTGTGAATGACTTGATGCCCATTTCTATTTTTATTGGCCTTATCAATGTTGGTCGTGCTTTCCGTTGTCTATGAAACCTCATTATTCATATCTTCAATGTGGTCGGACCTCCATCGAATGTTCCACGACCTACTTGTGATTAGCTGTGTTTATACGTCATTGTGTACCTATAAAAGATCTCTACTGTTAGTAATAGCGTTCGATCTCCCCGAGCAATCTACAATGTTAATTCAACATGTTGGGCAAGTCTATCAAGCAGCAGCAAGGGCTGAACTTTCTCAAGCCCACCAGATCGTCAAAGCGGACAGCACGTGGTGCAGTATATTTACTTTCGTCTTTATTGCAACAACGTCATTATGTATCTAATTTACCGTTCAGCTGATGGTTATTATTGTATAGAAAGTAATTTCTTTATCAGTATTTCTTGTAAGTTATCTAGTTCTATGTATTTTCACGAGTCCAAATGTTTATCTATATCTATACTTATAATAAATCTGTAGAAGTGAAAATTCTGTACATTGAAAATATCCAAAAAATAAATGGCAGGGGGTGTTACTTGACCGACACCGTACCCAAAAATGTGATTAAAAAATTTTTTGTCTGTCTGTCGGTCTGTCTGTCTGTTTGTTCAGGCATCACGCAAAAACTACCGGTTCGATTACGATGAAACTTGGTATAATTATTCTTTAATATCCTGGGCACCACACTGGGTACTTTTTATCCCGGAAAAGTATATACAATAAAAAACAAACTTAATTTTGCGGTTCGATCCCTATACCCGATTACCACTGTCTGTACTGTACCAACCGCAAATACTAAGTTTGTCGTAGGTTGGGTCACCCGCAGTGGAGTTCATTTTTATTCCTTTTGGTTTTTAGAGTTATTTAGGTTTATTTTTATATGAGTCGTAGGTATAGATTTTAATTTTAAAGTATAGGTAGTATATTTGATAGTGTACGTAGTGACCGTAGGTTATTTTATAATACTGTTAGGTAGGTTTAGTCATTCGTATAGATATTAGTTTTTAGGGATTTTGCTTATTTATTGAGTTTAGATTAGTTATCATCAGAAATAGGTTTATTTAGGTAGGTAGGTATTTAATTTTCTGTTATTGAGGTTTTTTTTTAATTAGTTAGGTACTTAGGTAAAGGTATCATATAGGTACCCTCTTAATCACCACTAATGAGACACAATTGGTTTTCTATTGTAATTAGCCATAAAGGGCCCGCGACATAGATGGCATTCTGGGGAAGCACATACATTTTATCCTGTTAGCACGTTCCCGTGGGTAAATTTCCGACCTCCACGCGGGCGAAGCCGCGGGCAGAAGCTAGTTCACTAATATATTCATGAATTTAAACAAAGACACATCATCTAAACTTAAATATTACGACGTAGGAACTGATAAGTAAACTGTAGGTATTCAGTTAACTATCAATTGCGAAAGATAAAGCAAAAAATAAAATAAACTGAGCGGGTCATATCTCGATCAAAGTGCCTCTGGGCCTATCTACAACTAAGTAACGGGCGTTCGTGTATTTTTTAATACTATTCAAAACGCTGCAAACTGCTCTAAAAACGGTAAGGGAAAACAGTGAGGAAGCATGTGCTAGAACCAATCATTCAATGACATTATATAGCATCTACCAACCCGCACTGGGCCCGCGTGGTATATTATACATAGCCCACTCCATCTCACTGAGAGGAGGCCTGTGTCCCAGCAGTGGGAACATTAGGTATAGGCTGATTATAGTGTATTTCAATATTGGACGGCTTTCCTTTTAGCGCCTACTGTTTAAACTTTGTAATCTCAACTCAACTCTACTCAAACTATTTATTTCAAATAAACCAATTACAGGCACTTTTGAATTGTCAAGGTCGGTCAGTCAAAAAGATGAAGCTAGTTGCCCATTCCAAAGCGTAGTAGGTACCTATGGAGAAGAAAGGGCATGCTAACTCCATGGACACTCTTTTAAATCATAATAATATGGTAACATCATTCATGTTCAAAATTATGCACGTGAGAACGATGCAGAACGTTAAAAGCGTCCGTAATGACAAGATAAAAAAAAAAACAATTCAAATATTAAATTAAAATAGGTAAGCCATGGCAGCAAAGAGTTGACCAGTCCCTACTGACGGCGCCCGTTCACGAACATGACGCATAGATTAGCACCATTCAGCTCAACCATTTTGAAGGGAGCTAAATGATCCAACACATGCGCCTCCATCAGCGAGACATTAGAGTGAGCATGACATACTCTCAGCCGCCAAGACACATTCAAGTCAATGAAAGACGTACCCATTAAATGGTAGCTTTATAGTATGTACATAGTACTCACATACGTTCTATGCAATTATACAATACTAGTAATCATAAGTTAAACAGTGACTGGTCATGATTAAATTAAAAAGCGTAGATACTTACTACTGTATCAACCCCGAATTGTATGATTGAGCAATCAACCAATTCAGCTCGTATTAAAAGCCAAAAATGTATGAGTACACGAGTTCCTTCTATGGCGAAGCTGCTGAGCACTAAGGAAGGATTTTTAAACATTCATCCCCTTAAGAAGTTCAATACTTATTGGTTCAATTCATACGGCAGGTAGTAAACTTTGCCAATAGGAAATTCTAAGGTGCATGTGGAGTGTTCAGCGATAAATTGATGACATGATATCTTTCGAACCCGAAACACTGTTATCAAAACACACACATACATATTATTATAGATTATGTTGGTCAATTACTTATCTCACTATTGTAATCCTTGTGTCAGACAGTGACCACGACAGACGACTGGCGATCAGATAGTTATCGACACATTTACTTACAATTCACTACACTTCCAAACATTTATTTTGTCTAACCTTTTATAATTCTAATGACCTTCTTGTCAAATGAAATATCTAAATCCATGATTACCGTGGTTCGAAAACAAAAAGCAAAGGGTTTCATTATTTATTTAGGGACAACAAACAACCGTGTAATAATAAGTAAACATAGGTTAGAACTTAATAATAGAGGTAACAAATGTTATGTTAGATCTACAAAATATTGACCCAGCACTTGAAATTTATCCCGTCTCGTGAACAACAGCATTTGCAGATAAATTTGAAACGAATAGGCTCGTTCCTACTCACTAAGATTTTATATTGTTTGGAGTTTTCTTTGTAAAATAATCTAGCTAGAGTCTAGCTGCTAGACTCTAGCTCTCGCAGGTATATCAATCGGAAATCGAAAAAAATACAACATGTAAAGGGGAATCCCTGGTGTATGTGATAATAATAATAATAGATTACAGACAATGACTCAAGAAACGTGCGTAGATCGATTTCACCGTCTCATTGATATATAAAAACCATTATACATCAATGCACCGTCTTCACAATTTTTGTTACTGTTTCAGGGAATACTAAGTAATGTGGAGTTCAATAGTGTGGCATTAGACGGGAAATGGAAGATAACTGGATTCCCTCTGGAGACATTCGACACGTCATCAGTAAGGAGTGAAAGTATGACGCACCCCACGTTCTATGAGGGTGACTTCAGCTTACCAGCTGGTCAGGCGCCGCTGGACACATTTGTCAGCACTAATGGATGGGGCAAGGTGAGACTAACATCAAATTCAATGTGTCCAATGTATTCTTGCAATTTGGACCTAGAAAGATATTAATTTGGTTTACAAGAGTGCCAAGTACTGTCACCCGACCTAACTATGAGTCTGACTACATTCTATATAATATTTCCATGTAGTGAATTCTAGTGGTTCTATAAGGATCAGTCATCACAATTAGACATGTAATGCTAGAACAAACCAACCAACATTCCTTCAATAGCTCTGGTAATTGCGCCTACTCTAAATGTCATCCGTTATATTATAATACAGCGGAAGTGTTTGTTTGTTTGGACGCGCTAATCTCTGGAACTAGCAGTCAAAATTGTTTTTATTTCTCATTCGTTAGCCCAATTCTTAATTAAGGTAAAGGTAACATCACGGTACGACTCTTAGGAGACGAGCAAATAGAAAAAAGGTCACAAAGATCGCTAAGTAAAAACGAAGTCATAGCACGGGCAGGCGCTGCGTAATGTGGTTCGTTTTTGCATAATTGTGTCATTTAACTTAAATACATATACATAATCTTACAGTTATGTAATATGTTTTATTTCAATGTTACAGGGCTACGTTTGGGTGAACGGGCATAACCTCGGCAGGTACTGGCCCAGCGCTGGGCCCCAGATAACGCTGTACTTGCCCGGCCTATGGCTGAAGCCAGCGCCAGAGAAGAACCACCTTCAGATTCTGGAACTTGACAAACCTCCCCAGGTCCTCGCCATAGACTTCATCGACCATCCTATACTCAACCAAACTGGAAATATCAACTGGTGGAGATATCAACCGAAACGAACCTAATACTTACTCGTAATTTATGTACAATTAAACAGTAAAGTTCATAATTATTTTTTATAATAAAGACTCGTTAATTTTGTTCTCTTTTTATTCCTTGTCATGTGTTTCATTGTACAAGTGCTCCTGCTTCCAGACTTTGTAAGAATACTAAAGTACAAAATTTAAATATATCCTTACAAAAGTTTACAAAGTCATTTTATTTCTACCCAATACCTAAACGGGTGTTTTAAGCTACAATTAACGAAGCGTCATCTCCGTAATATATTGTAAGTATTTTCAGTTATTTATTATCTGGCCATCGATATTGGCAATTAAAGATGTATGAAAGAAGATTGGCCATCAAAGTGGGATTCCCAATAAAATGTAATTTGCGTGAAAGAATACACTTACTATTTTCAAATAAATTGAAAATAGTAAGTGTATTGATAATGAATGGAATGATATCAAAATGTAAAATTGTCTGTGGTCGACCTCATTATAGGGATACGAACGACATACAAACTACAAACATTCTAGTACACGTACAGGTCCGAAACTAAAACATGGAAATTATGATTAAGTAATAGGTATGACTATTTTCTTATTTATTAATATATATAATACTTGAAGCTTCAAATCTAAAAGGAATAAAATACCTACATACAACGATTCTAATAGATTGATATCGCATTCCACGGGATATCAATGAACTCGGACCAAACTTCAGGGCATTAAGGCGTTTTATAATATGCGCATAACCATAAATGTAAAACGCTAAACTCGAATAAACTTAAAATCATTTTGCGATGTTCCGTTAAAAAACGTTTTAGCATAAACAGGTATCAATCATGACAGGAACCAACCAACAAAAGAGCCATCAACGCTACAAGTGGTTGCGTTTTCGGAGCCAGTTTAAAGATACTATTATAGAAGCATAAAGAGCACAAACAGAACAATTCACACTGTAAACCCATAACAAGTAACATGAAAGAGACGGATGTAGAGAAGTCATTGAAGTGTGAAAGAGTCAAAAGCAGGTAGATTCATTGTGTGTGTGACGGAGTATGATAAGGAGTAGGTAATGGATGAAGCGAGCCTGTCGTCGTGCAGACCGCGACAGCGCCGGACCGTTCCTCACCGGCTTCATAATAAACCACGTGGCCGGCTCAGCGAACCTACAAAAAGTGAGTAAAACTACGGTTTATTGACCGATACGTAGGTTTAATAGCTATAACTTTGAACCTCAATAGGTATATTCGCCCCGTCTGAATCCACCAATACTCACTTTGTTCTTCGTCTTGAGGTATTGATGCCCGTAATTCATGAAGTTCGACACAGAAACTTTATTGTAGTTATTAAAAAGTTGGCTGTATTTGTATAATTAGTTATATTTTTATTTGTTAATTTATCAATGGTTTCTAAATTGAACTCATGAACATAATATTAAATTTTATTTTAAGATTTTATCATTTTAACCATTTCAAGGTATGAAATGGTTTTAATTTTTGCTCTCTGTTATTTCTATGTTTACCTATTAGCTATGTATGCATGGTTACCTATTAACAATCTGTTTTACATATACGATAGCCGATATATAGATAGGTATATAATAGATAGGTAACCTACATATAATAAATTCATTCATGCAATAGATCCTAAAAACAGAATATTTTTTCATAGGATTACTTACTGAAAAAGTGGTGCCTTCACTTTGCGTGGTATATATATTATTATATCACCGTTACAAAACACCGATGCTCCGTTAAATGCAAAAAGCTGTTTAATTATGATCGAGACTTAGAATAAAGGGATCTAGATAGAATATAATGATATCTGTAAAATTTAAGACGAATGCATTAGTAATTCGCGTTACATTCGTTTAGTTTTCTAGGTAGGAAGGTCATATTCCAGTCGTTGTGTTCAATAATTATAATTGTTTAGTATCTTATTACACGGTCGTAAGAAGTTGTAAAATGAGATCGACATCCACTACTTGCGTATTTGTTTTGACTATCGCGTATTTCAATGAAGTACCTATACTACGCCGTAAGTATTTCAGTATCTAACAAATTATCCGTTCCGCATACAATTACAAAATAAGCAAACAATAAAATTAATGGTTATAATTTTAAAATAACTTCGTAATCAGATCGAACAATCAGTGATCAATAGAATGGTTATATTATAATAGAATTCATTTGATACACATTAATAAAACTCGATAGCTTCGTTACTCCGGTCATTGTATTTATACTATGCTCCGGTGGAGTAGACTGCCTCGGGAATCCTGGGTTCGATGCCCAGGTCAGACAAACTGCTCGGGTGGGTGCTGGGTTTACAGGGTCGTTCAATAATACTACTATAACTAGCGAAATGTGAGTGTATAGTACACCCTGCCCACTCCTTCGGAGAAAACAGGCACGTGGTAATTAAATTAACATAAATAAAAGGTTGGCCCGCAAACATGGCCAGAGATCGCACAAAAGGAGAGGTTTGAAAGGAAAAAAGGGAAGGTCTTTGCCCAGGTATAGAGAAAACAAAAGGTGGGCTAACAAAAAAAATTGCTTTGTGTTTTTAGATGGTGGCAGATGATTTGAGTTGTGAAGTGGGCCCGCCCTGCAGCCTCGTGTTAGCCGATGGATCGGTCTTCACAGGACGGAGCTTCGGGGCCCAGGTGCCTGTAGATGGAGAAGTTGGTTAGTACATCAATAAGTTCTTGTTATACTAAAACGAACCTAGCTCTCTATTCATACAATATTCTATGTGTACTGTGTTATAATTATTACTGTCCAACAAAAAGAGTCCATTGAACCTAACTAACTCAAAAAAATGATTGAAAATTAATCAGCATAAGCTATCCAGAACCACCGACACATATGTGGTTAATTTAGGTATAACTAGGTCAATTAATTTAGATGGCTTCAGCAATTAATGGCCTCATATCACGTACCAATTATTTGTCTGTACCAAATAATTGACACCTATAAGTAAAAAAAAGAAATCTTTTTACTTACTAGTTATTGAATATTGTTTTAAAAAAATACCGTTTGGTTGATGAAAGGAACAGCGCTTGGTCAGCCAAGCGATTTTGAATTTGTGACCATTGTTCCTTAGCTTCAACTATCGAAAAAATCGCTTGTTTTCCAGTACCTTACTGTCTAATCGTATTGACAACACGGTTAGCGCAGTGGCTGAGCGATCGGACTGCTGCGCTGCGTGTCGCGGGTTCGATTCCCGCACAGAACAAATATTTGTAAGTCCTACATGTATTTGTTCTGAGTCTGGGTGTTTTTCTATCTATAATATGTATGTATTTACAAAAAAAAAATATATAAGTAGTTTATCAGCCATCTTGTTACCATAACACAAGCATTAAGTTACTTAGCTTGGGACTAGATGGCGCTGTGTGAAATGTCCAGAGATATTATTATTATTGTTGTGTTGTTGAACAGTATTTCAGACGGGTATGGTCGGGTACCCGGAGTCGCTGACAGACCCGTCGTATCACGCGCAGTTGTTGGTGCTCACATACCCGCTGGTCGGCAACTATGGCGTCCCCGACGAAGACGAACGAGACGAACATGGACTACCCAAGTAATTTACGTTTTACTAGTAGCCAGCCAATACTTATAACACTGATGACCAATTAAAAAAACTAAAATGTAATTGGTTTGAGATGGGGCGGTAAGGGCTACCAGTAATGAAATAAAATTGTTTACACAATTTAAATAATTTAATTTCATCTAGCTATTGGAAAATTTTAGGAGACCATCCCTAAATTTTGCAGTAGGTAGGTAAATGCAGCAAAAAAAAAAACTTGAAAACGTTTTCCTGTAGGTAGCTGCCCTGCTCCATCTGCCCTGCCACAACGTACAGTCGCCAGCACATCAAGCTACTACCATCTGTCAGATTTCTTTAATAGATTTTCGACTTTATTGCTAAAGCATTAGGTTCAATGTTGATTGGGAAAATCTGACAGTTTCGGGTAGGTTGACCTGCTGGCGTCCGTACCTCTTAAAGTCTTCTCACACACACAAGTCATAATGAAATTACTAGTTTGAACTTAAAATAATAACTATCTATTCGATACACTATATTCCAGGTGGTTTGAATCCAACCGCATATGGGCAGCTGGCTTGATAGTGGGTGAGGTCAGCACTCGCGCGTGTCACTGGCGCGCTAAACGCTCCCTGGGTTCCTGGCTAGCAGCCCACGGTATCCCAGGCCTCTGTGACGTAGACACCCGAGCCCTGACCTTCCGTCTTCGAGCTGGTGTCACTCTTGGACGTATCATTCAGGGAGTACCGCCGTTTGGACCACTACCAGCCATATCGGATCCAAATGCCAGGAATCTAGTCGCTGAAGTGTCTATTAAGGTGAGCCTATGAATTTTTTTAGGTAACTTTAAACTTTCATCGGTCTTTCGTAGATTATCATAACGAATATTGTTTGTCTCGACATGCTCCCTGCATCGTATAGTTTAAATCCACTCGTTACTCATTTCAAACAGAAAATAGACCGTTGTATTTAGGGTTATTTAGTTTTGATGCAGTATTTTTTGACAGATTGAGACGTTCTTAAAATTACGGGAATTGCCCCTCTGATCGTTAAGATCATGATGCAATTACCTTAACAAAGTAACATTTGAGTCGAGAATTTGGAACTATTGTTTCTATAGTGACCAACTGTTTTCAGGAACCCAAAATATACAACCCCAGCGGTGAAGTAACAATAATGGCTGTTGACTGTGGGTTGAAGTACAATCAAATCAGGTGTTTGATTAAACGAAATGTTAAGGTTGTGCTAGTACCATGGGACCACAAGTTGGACCCCAGCCGGTACGATGGCCTGTTCGTCAGTAACGGTCCAGGTGACCCGGTTAAGTGTAAGAAGGTGGTGGACAATATGCGGTCAATCATTCAAGATAACACAAACGTGAAGCCGGTATTTGGTATCTGCCTGGGACATCAGTTACTATCCACTGCAGCTGGCTGTAAAACTTACAAAACCAGGTAAATAACAAATATTTTCTTGACTTTTTTCTCATTGACATTTAATACTTGAATATCTAATATATATATTAGTATAAATAAATATTAAAACAAATTTTATTTATGTTATTTTATTGCTAATTGTAATATGCAAGGCCTCGTTAGTCTAGTGCTAGTGGTCATCTGCTCAGCGTGGGGTCCCGGGTTCGATTCTCAGGTCTCAGTTTAGATTCCTCTTCAGTATCAGCCCGAAAAGATCGTACTTTATTTTAATATTGGTATTTTTTTATTTCAGTTACGGTAATCGTGGACACAATTTACCTTGCACACATAACGGCACTGGCCGATGTTTTATGACATCACAAAATCACGGATTTGCTGTGGATGCGGATTCACTGCCGGAAGGTTGGAAAGTTTTATTTACCAATGAAAATGATAAAACAAATGAAGGTATTATTCATAAAACTTTGCCTTACTTCAGTGTTCAATTTCATCCGGAACACACTGCGGGACCCACGGATTTAGAATGTCTTTTTGATGTATTTGTCGACGCTGTGAAATCTTATAAAAATAAGAAGTCATGTAGTATAGACGGCATCATTACAGAAAAACTAAAGTTTGTACCGACTTTACATGAAAGACCAAAAAAAGTACTCATCCTTGGCTCTGGTGGATTATCAATTGGACAAGCTGGCGAGTTTGACTATTCAGGATCGCAAGCGGTGAAAGCGTTACAAGAAGAAAAGATACAAACTGTATTAATCAATCCTAATATTGCAACTGTACAGACGTCAAAAGGCCTAGCTGACAAAGTATATTTCCTTCCTATCACACCGGAATATGTAGAACAGGTTATAAAAGCGGAAAGACCCACTGGAGTACTTCTCACATTTGGTGGTCAGACAGCTCTAAATTGTGGAGTGGAGTTGGAAAAATCTAAGATTCTAGAGAAATACAATGTAAGCGTTTTAGGTACTCCTATTCGGTCAATAGTTGATACTGAAGACCGCAAAATATTTGCTGAAAAAATTAATGCAATTGGCGAAAAAGTTGCCCCAAGTGCAGCTGTGACAACAATTGAAGAGGCACTGGTAGCTGCACAGCAAATTGGGTATCCAGTCATGGCTCGATCTGCATTTTCCCTCGGTGGTTTAGGATCCGGTTTTGCTAACAATGAAGACGAACTTCGAACACTCGCACATCACGGACTATCACATTCCGATCAACTTATAATAGACAAATCTCTTAAAGGATGGAAAGAAGTGGAATATGAAGTGGTTAGAGACGCATTTAATAATTGCATCACCGTGTGCAACATGGAAAATGTAGATCCCTTAGGAATACATACCGGAGAATCAATTGTAGTAGCACCTAGTCAAACTCTCTCAAACCGAGAATATTACATGTTAAGAAACACTGCCATCAAAGTTATTCAACACTTCGGAATAGTAGGCGAATGTAATATTCAGTACGCATTGAACCCAAATTCGGAAGAATTCTTTATTATAGAAGTAAATGCCAGGTTATCTCGAAGTTCAGCTTTGGCAAGTAAAGCAACAGGCTATCCATTGGCCTATGTAGCTGCTAAATTAGCACTGGGTATATCGTTACCTGTTATTAAGAATTCCGTGACCGGAGTGACGACTGCTTGCTTCGAACCAAGTCTCGATTACTGCGTGGTCAAAATACCAAGATGGGATTTGGCTAAATTTACTAGAGTAAGCACAAAAATTGGTAGTTCTATGAAAAGTGTTGGAGAAGTTATGTCAATAGGCAGGAGCTTTGAAGAAGCTTTCCAGAAAGCATTAAGAATGGTAGATGAAAATGTTAACGGGTTCGATCCAAACATTCAAAAAGTTAATGAAGACGAATTACGAGAACCGACTGATAAGCGAATGTTTGTCTTAGCTGCTGCTCTAAGGAAAGGCTATACTGTGGATAAGTTATACGAATTAACCAAAATTGATCATTGGTTCCTCGAGAAATTCAAAAATATAATAGATTACTATCAAGTCCTGGAGGCCGATCATCATGGTTCTATCCCTTTTGATGTATTAAAGAAGGCAAAGAAAATTGGATTTTCTGACAAACAAATAGCTGCTGCTATAAAAAGTACTGAAGTCGCCGTTAGAAAGCTAAGAGAGGAATATAAAATTATTCCATTTGTTAAACAAATTGACACAGTTGCAGCCGAGTGGCCAGCTACTACTAATTATTTGTATTTAACTTATAACGGTACCACGCATGATCTGGAATTTCCTGGTGGTTTTACAATGGTTTTGGGTTCAGGTGTATATCGCATTGGAAGCTCCGTTGAATTCGACTGGTGTGCGGTCGGATGTCTAAGAGAACTTAGGAATCAGGGCAAAAAGACAATCATGATCAATTATAACCCTGAAACGGTCAGTACTGACTATGACATGAGTGATAGGTTATATTTTGAAGAAATTTCATTTGAAGTGGTTATGGATATTTATAACATTGAACACCCAGATGGAGTTATTTTATCTATGGGAGGACAATTACCAAATAATATTGCAATGGATTTACATAGACAACAAGCAATTATTTTAGGTACGTCTCCTGATATGATTGATAATGCCGAGAATAGGTTTAAGTTTTCTAGAATGTTAGATCGGAAAGGTATAATGCAACCAAGGTGGAAGGAACTTACAGACTTAGAATCAGCCACAAGTTTTTGTGAAGAAGTAGGATTTCCATGCTTGGTACGCCCATCGTACGTTCTAAGTGGTGCAGCTATGAATGTTGCCAATTCAAACCAGGAATTGGAAGCTTATTTAAAGTCGGCTAGTTTAGTAAGCAAAGATCATCCAGTGGTAATATCTAAATTTATAATGGATGCAAAAGAGATAGATGTAGACGTAGTCGCTGCTGATGGTGCTATTTACTGTATGGCAGTATCTGAACACGTTGAAAATGCGGGAGTCCATTCCGGTGATGCAACATTAGTTACTCCGCCGCAGGATATTAATGATGAAACTTTGGAAAAAATAAAAGGAATCGCCAGTATTATAGCTGAGACGCTAGATGTAACTGGACCCTTCAACATGCAACTTATTGCAAAAGATAACGAACTCAAAGTCATCGAATGCAACGTCAGAGTTTCAAGATCCTTTCCATTTGTATCTAAGACGCTAGACCATGATTTTGTTGCGATGGCCACTAAGATTATCTTGGGTCTACCAGTGGAACCAGTTAATGTAATGACAGGCTGTGGAAAAGTCGGTGTGAAAGTACCACAATTTTCATTCTCTAGATTAGCTGGTGCAGATGTAACTTTAGGAGTTGAAATGGCATCTACCGGTGAAGTAGCATGTTTCGGTGAAAATCGGTATGAAGCCTATTTAAAATCGTTAATGAGCACTGGGTTTAGAATACCCAAGAAAGCTATTTTGCTATCTGTGGGAACATTTAAGGTAAGAAACAACTAGTATAAAACTTGTCTTTTAGTTCCAACGTTATGCAACCTCGTTCATATATCTTTTTTTATTTTCAGCACAAAATGGATTTACTTCCGAGTGTTAGAATTCTACATAAAATGGGATATAAATTGTACGCCAGTATGGGCACAGGAGACTTCTACACTGAGCACGGAGTCGAAGTAAGGCTTTATATTCATAGCTTTTCTCTATCTTTTAACAAACCTGTATTGATTGGCTAAAGTTGACTCATCCTTCATGGGGTAGTGTTTAAAATGTTACAATAAAATTCCTCCCCACATACTCCAACTGAATGAAACGATCTTGTATTAAACGCACACTATGTAGCCAAGCATATTATAAGTTAGAGGATTACATCGCCGACAAAAATGCTTGGATCAATGCTGGTCCTGCTCCACAGGGGCGCATAAACTAATTAGCATTCGGAAAATAAATTCAATTTCTTAGTATTGTATAATTGCATAGCACACGTGTGAACACTATGTACTTTCTATAAAGCTACCATTTACTGGGTACGTCTTTCATTGACTTGAATGTGCCCTGGCGGCTGTGAGTATGTCATGCTCACTCTAATGTCTCGCTGGTGGTGGCGTGTGTGTTGGATCATTAAGTGCCCTCCAAAATGGTTGAGCTGAATGGTGTTGATCCATACGTCATGTCCGTGAACGGGCGCCGGCAGTAGGGACTGGTCACCTCTTAGCTGCCACGGCTTATTTTAATTTTTAATTTCTGAATTGTTTTTGTTTTCCATCACGGACGCTTTTAACGTGCATGTCTTTCTACATCGTTCTCACATGGTTAATTTCAACACGAATGATGTAATCAAATATTTTGTAACAATTTTATGATTTAAAAGAGTGTCCGTGGAGTTTCTTGCCCGTTCTTCTCTATAGGTACCTACGCTTTGGAATGGTCAACTAGCTTCATCTTTCTGTCTGACCGACCCTTTGACAATTCAAAAGTGCCTGTAATTGGTTTAGTTGAATTAAATGATTTGAGTTTGATTGTTTTTTTTTTATTATAGGTTGAAAGTGTTCAATGGACATTTGACCATATAGGTGATCCCGAGGATGTAAGATCGGATGGGGAACTGATGCATTTAGCTGACTTTATGGCGAGACGTGAATTAGATTTAGTAATTAATTTACCAATGCGAGGTGGTGCTCGACGAGTATCTTCGTTCACTACTCATGGATACCGCACTCGCCGGCTAGCGGTAGATTACGCTGTGCCTTTAGTTACTGATGTGAAATGCGCTAAACTATTAGTTCAGGTTTGTCAATGTGTATAATATATAATTATAAAGATATTTCGGTACGATTTTTTTAAGCTTAAATAAATAAAAATACTATTATATTTTACAGGCTATGCACCTTTGTGGTGGGGCTCCTGTAATGAAAACACATACGGACTGCATGACATCGCGCAACATCATAAAGTTGCCAGGTTTCATTGACGTACACGTGCACGTGCGTGAACCCGGTGCTACTTACAAAGAAGATTTCGCGACTTGCACTGCGGCTGCTCTCGCTGGAGGCATTACAATGATATGTGCCATGCCAAACACTAATCCTCCAGTAGTTGATCGCGCTGCTTACGATTATACTTCTGCTTTAGCACGCGTTAGTGCTCGTTGTGATTATGCACTGTATATGGGAGCGTCATCCACCAACTTTGAAACTGTTTCTGAAATGGCTCCTCAAGCGGCTGCATTGAAAATGTATCTTAACCAAACATACAGTACTCTTACATTAGAAGATATGACAGTCTGGCAAAAACATCTCCAGAACTGGCCAAAGAAAATGCCTGTATGTGCTCATGCGGAGCGAGAAAAAACTGGAGCTGTCATTTTAATGGCATCTTTACTTGACAGACCTATCCATATTTGTCACGTAGCCAGGAAAGAGGAAATTCAAATAATTAAGTCAGCAAAAGAAAGAGGCTTGAAGGTAACTTGTGAAGTATGCCCTCATCATTTGTTCCTAAGTACAGCAGATGTTGAAGAAATTGGACAAGGCAGGGCTGAAGTGCGCCCAGTATTATGTAGCCCGGAAGACCAAGCCGAACTATGGAAAAATATAGATATGATTGACGTTTTTGCGACGGACCACGCTCCACACACTGTGCAAGAAAAGAATTCAGAAAAGCCACCTCCTGGTTTTCCCGGATTGGAAACAATTTTGCCGTTACTTCTTAATGCAGTTCATCAAGGTCGTTTAACTCTAGAGGATCTGATAAATAAATTCCATCGCAACCCTCGCAAAATATTTAATTTGCCGGAACAACCAAACACATACGTTGAGGTGGATATGGATTACGAGTGGACGATCCCACAAGCTATGGAATTTTCGAAATCTAAATGGACGCCATTTGCAGGTATGCAAGTTTGTGGAGCAGTTCATCGCGTAACATTGCGAGGTGAAATTGCGTATGTTGAGGGGCAAGTTCTAGTACCTCCAGGCTTTGGACAAAATGTACGAGACTGGCCTACACCCAAGAATAAAGCATACTTTACTATTGAAAAAATGGACAAAGAAGTCAGTCGACCAAATTCTGCACTCGATATACATACATCTGCTGATTTGAGCAGAGTTAGTGATATTGATTTTGATCAAATCGATAACAAGACTGAGGCACAATCCAAGCCTAATGTCCATTTCAGTGAAATTGCAGCTGCAAGGTGTTTATCACCAGTACCCCAGGTGACTAGACAAAGATGTGACAGTACGTCTAATTATAATCCCCCTGCAATAACAATTTCTCAACGTCAACGTAGCGACTTATTCGGAAAGAGTATACTTACTGTTGACTCGTTTAGTAAAGATACTCTCAATGATGTATTCAATTTAGCGCAGTTCATGAAAACAAGTGTCAACAAAGGTCGATTCCTAGATGATATTTTACGAGGCAAAGTTATGTCGTCGATATTTTATGAAGTCAGCACGCGAACTAGTTGCAGTTTTGCAGCAGCAATGCAAAGACTGGGCGGTTCTGTAATCCATACAGATGCTACGAGTTCATCAGCAAAGAAAGGTGAAACTTTAGAAGATAGCGTTTCAGTAATGGCAAGCTATTCTGATGTAGTGGTACTGCGACATCCTGAGCCCGGTGCAGTTGCTGTAAGTTCTATTATCCTAAATCTTATCCTAACCATAAAATTACACCTATGATAATAATATGTTGTTGATATACGAATTTGAATTTTATTCTTCAGCGTGCAGCTCGCCATTGTCGCAAACCTATAATAAATGCGGGAGATGGCATTGGAGAACACCCCACACAAGCTCTGCTCGACGTCTTTACAATTCGTGAAGAAATCGGTACAGTTAACGGATTAACCATCACTATGGTTGGAGACCTGAAGAATGGTCGAACTGTTCATTCACTTGCACGGCTTCTAACTCTCTATCAAGTACAATTGCAATATGTCAGCCCTCGAGGACTAGGCATGCCGAAGCATATCACAGATTACGTTGCCTCTAAAGGTATACCTCAGAGAGTATATGAGAGGTTGGAAGATGTATTAGAGGACACTCATGTTTTGTATATGACTCGAATTCAGCGTGAAAGGTTCCAAAGTCAAGAAGAATATGAAAAGGTAACTACACACATACACACGTTTTATTTACATTCCTATCGAAGCAAATCAATTCCATTACTTAAGGTCGTTATAGTGACGTCAAAATTACTTAGATTTGCTTCAACGATTTTTTATTCGCTTACCAACTAGCTCAAGCAAATATCACCATATCCCTATTCTCAAATGTTTCAACTCGTATTTCAGACACGAGGGCTGATGGTGGTGACTCCTCAGCTGATGACGCGCGCTCGCAGGCGTATGGTAGTGATGCACCCACTGCCGCGCGTCGACGAGATCTCGCCAGACTTCGACTCGGACCCGCGCGCCGCCTACTTCAGGCAAGCCGAGTACGGCATGTACGTGCGGATGGCTCTACTCTCCATGGTGGCTGGCGTGAATCCGCTCATTTAGAATAATTATATATTTCCTAATCAGTAATTAATCAATCTATTGAATCAGTCATGTTTTCGGAATATTGAGTTTCCGCTTGATATGTACGATACGAATCAAAACGATAGAATCACTGGAAAATATTTTAAATCAGAAGAGCATTACATGTGTGCCGTCGTTTGATGTTACTGGACCGTATTAAAGAAAGATTACAAATCCAGTATAGTACTTAGGTACGTCATTTGATACGTAGCTACTTGCATCTACGTAATACAGTTTTGAAATTTCAGAATGGAAAAAAATCTAGAAAGCAAACAAAAGCATATTTACAGTATGTATTAGTAAAATGCTATAGTTTATTTCATACCAAGGTTAGTAAGTATCATTTCTTATGATTTTACTAGTACCTAATGACTCACACAAACGCCATTCAACAAAGCCAACCATTCCTATCAAATAAAAAATTGTTATAAGTAATAATCAGACAGTTTATATTTCTTATATTATACAATACTTTAGAATACATTTAATATTAAATTAATCAGTAACAAACTGGCGAACATTATTTTTCCTGCTATAAATAAGATTGCAAGATCTACAACATAGTCAATAAAACGCGCGAGATTCCATACACACCTTTTAAGCGCTTGGCTAAATATCAATTGCCGTGCCCCTAGCGCGCGGCTAGAAATCGATAAAAAATTTAATAATAGTTTTAGTTGTACCACGCAGCTAATAGGACGAAAATAGGGGCACGGAAATATGTATGTGTCGAATAAATGCGACACAAGCGGTTAAAGGGTTAAACAAATTACAACAAATTCCGAGAACCAACTCGAATCAACTCTTGAGTAGCAAGATCTTATTTACAAAATTAATATTATGTACATTAATTTAACTTTCCTAATTAAAGTGGTTTACAATTTGGATTCCTCTCCACTGATAAATTCATTAAATCTCATATGATCGTGACTTGAGGAGTTATCAACGTGTACATCAACAAAGGTAAATGCTGATATACCCGGATTATCAGTCGGCGAATCGTGAACTTCCTCAAACTTTGGGCGCTGCTTGCGGAGCGGTTTTTGTTGAGTTCTTTCAGTCTTGGTTTCTCTTCTTGTTGGTAACATAAAACCACCTTGGTTTGCTAATTTTCTCTGACAGTCAGTCAGTTTCTCACGAACCACATCTAAGTACTCATTGGCTGTCATATCTCCACCTGGCTCTTCTAACAGCAATTTGCAAAGTCTCTGAGCCTGCTCCAAGTATATTAATGCTTGTCTTATTGCTTCAAATCTTTCGCTAGATCGCGCCATAGCGATGAAATGAGGAATAAAGAATTCGAGAACTAGTCGTCGGCGCTCTGCTTCCATCTTTGATGGTAACACAAACTGTAACAATAAAAATTAAGTTTAGTAATGTAAGATCTACAATAATCTTTCCATTCGTAATTGTGTCTGACAAAAGGAAACTGTGCGTTTAGGCATAACAACACAATGTGCACCCCCCCAATGCACATCGCTCACGATTCGATGCTTACAAGCAATGATTAGTAGGTACTACGTCTATTACAATTCTTCAATAATGTTTAAAAAAATTACTACCTACTTCAAATCTATCTATATTATTATTATTATCTAAATATACAGGTTGTTATTGACAGCCCTCCACAAAAACACAGGATTGATTCAGCTCCTTATTCTGAATCATATCCCACTGGAAATTTTCTCAGGAAAAAAAAAATTTTATGCCGTTTTTTCTGCTGATATTCCTTTATTTCAATGTAAAATTACGTTCTCTGTATGCAACACTCCATTTATGTAAATAAAACAGCTGAAAACAGCCTCGCTCAAGCTCGCTGCGCTGCCATCCGCTACGTGCGTTTTGCCACGGTAACGATACGTTGCGTGTGAGGTAATAAAACAAATCTGGTTTTTTTGATTCCCTTAATGTTCCTGAAAGAATTACATGTACCGGTCATCTTAATATGATGTACTGAAGCCACCCTATCAGTTTGCGGAGGGCTGTCAATAACACCCTGTATAAAAATCAATTGCTGTTCGTTTGTCTGGCTAAAACTCGACCTGCTAAAACTGGGCCGATTAAGCTGATTTGGGTTTTGAAATGTTTGTCGTAGTCCAGGGAAGGTTTAAACGATGGAAAAATTGCGAGGACGATAGTAAAAACAACAATTTCATTTTCCCATATAAACTGTTCTACCTACTAGGGTAGCAGTAGGTTAGGAGTAGGGTAGAAGTAGGATAGGAGTAGGGTAGGAGTAGGGTAGGAGTAGTGTAGGAATAGGGTAGGAGTAGTGTAGGAGTAGGGTAGGGGGTAGGACACTACGCGAACGAAGTAGCGCCGGGCAGCTAGAAATAATTTATATGGCAAAACAACGTTTGCCGGGTCAGCTAGCTAGTTTTAAATAATTATTTGCATACAGCATAAAGTTTTGAACTTATACTAAAATAAAATTGTAATAATATTATTTTTACAAAACAACTTACCATTTCTCGTTCCTTTTTCACTGATCTTTGCTTTTTTGCATGAACTTGAGCATTTCGCCTTTCTTGTTGTAGTTTGTATTGTTGCTTTGTCCATTTATAGTTTTTGTCTCGCTCTTTGTCCCTATCCCTGAAGTTTGTTTGAGTATCGTCGTCACTATTAGAACTGTCTTCATACCTGGACACAGCCGGGGGTAAATATGGATTGATAAGGCGTAAAGGATTTTTACACGTTAGTATATCATACAGCCTTTGGCTGTTGAACGCCGGATAAAAATCTTTCTTAGTATATTTTATCTTTTGAAGCGCATTCAGAACATGCATCACAGGAGCCTCTAGGATTTCTGAAATTTTTTTTTGTTGTGCGTGTAGCAATGGTTGCGGTATGTTTTTAACTTCATTACAGCTTTCTACAAAATAATTGGGCATTCTTTTTTTCACACAATTCATGTAAAAGCTTCGCAAAAACATCCTCAAAGATTCGCCGAGACGATCTTCTGGCCATTTTGCGTAATTATCTTCACATTGCCAAAATAGATGGTTTTTAATATGACTAACATCTAGACCGATTTTGGCTGTTTCATTTTCCAGGAATGTCTTATGTAACGCCAAAGTGAATAAATAGCAACGTATATGAGAATGCGCCAAACAACTTTGCAGATAACGTTCTGCTGCGGGAAATATGATTTTCCACTGTATATTCTGATCTGGATTTTGGCCTCTTTTGCTTCTAAATCCAATAGGTACTAACAAACATCCAAAACCTATAGCCTTGCTGACCATTTCTTTCTTAGGCCATTGATAAGAGAAATTAGTTCTAGGATTTTGTATTATTCTCCTTTCTCTAATGATCCACTGGTTAGCTGCATTGGGCCAAGCAGCGACAAGCGCAGGAAATATTTCATAACCGATTTTGGACCCATTTTTAATTGAGTCGCAGTAAATACTGGCGCCTTGAGTTAAAGCAGAATTAACTTCTTCGGTAGTCAAACCTAATCCAGACCCTAAATTGATTATGAAGTTATCCACAAAGTTATTCATAAATCTCAAAGAGTTGAGGTAATAACATCTCTCGTACAAGTTAGGCGACTGTGAAGACTTGGAGGCACTCTCAGCGACTTCGTCTTCATCATCGCTCCATTCGTTCAACGCTTTCACGTCCACGGCTGTCCACGTCTCATCTGGTAACGCCCCTGATGTGAGCGAGTAGTTGGAATGCAAACTGAGTCCTATTTTTTTTGGTGTAGCGGCCTTGGTTATTGTAGAATAACCATAATCGGATTCAGCTTCACTAGAGTTCGACTTATAACCAGAGGTCTCTGTATCCTCAGCTAGATTGCCTTCTGAGTAAGCTGCGCGCATGTTAGTTTTTGGGTATTTGTGAAGATCCTTAGTTGAACTACTTAACTTTGTGGTATATTTTAATATTGATTTTCTCGGAGCTATAACGTTTTGGACTTGAGGCCCTTTCTTTTCATCTATAAAATTATTGTTATTTTCAGACTCATCCTGTTCTTCGGGTAAAGCATTGATATTTTGAAGTCTGTTCATATTTGAAATATTACTTTTTGTTACTTGTAAACTAACTTGTTTTATCGGTCCACTGTATCTTCTACCGACAACCCCATTTGTATCGGAAATATTTTTATCTTCGGAGCTCAATACTAATTCAGTGTTCTCCAATTTAGTTTTGAGTTTATGTAAAAGTTCTTCGCCCTTACTAGCAGTGTAAGAAACTTCATCAGAATCAATTGATTCTTTTTCAGATTCGCTATATATGCTATCATCAGAATCCGTTTCATTCATAGTCATCGCTTCGTTTTCTTTTTGCAGAGTGCTCTCTAAAACTTCCATTTGCTGCAGTTTTACATATCCTGAAAAAACAGATTGGGGTTACTATGTGTTTCTTGTATTTAAATGATTTAACACTTTTACCAAATAATATTGTTTAAGTTAGATTTATCATTGTAATTCTTTTACCTGGTACTTTGCTGTCTTCTATGCGCAATTTGTAGAAAGGTGCATCGAGAACTGCACTGTAATCAGAGGTATCTCCTGGTTCACTGGCTTCCACATTGTCATAGATAACAAAGAGCCTCGGAGCTGACAGAGGCTCCTTTTGCCCTCGGTGCCTCTGGAAGGTGATGTGTTCGTGAACGGACTCTTGCAATCGATCCGCGAAAAATACATGTTTGTTCTGTCGCACCATTGCTTCGTTGATAAAGTGTTCACGTTCACTTATTGGATTGTTTTTTATTTGATGTACTTCCCTGAAATCAAACATGAAATTGGTTTTATTTTTATATCTCGATACTTGATTACTTTTTACATTCACCTACCCATACCTACATATTTAAATTTTCACGTATTAACATTAAGCAGATGATAACAAATTAATTAAAAAACTAAATAAATCACCTCTAACATGATTGAGATAACTTAATAAATATGTAGATGCTAAACGTTATCATTAATACCAATCTCTCTCCCATTATCATATCTGTCGGTCGATCGTTTTAATGCCGTAATAACAAAATTAAATTAAATGCTTTGATGTAAGTACCGAATGCAGTACCTACCTACCTATCTTATATAATCAATCAAGTATTGGCGAATTAGGGTTCAGGGGTAAAAGCTTTACCCAACTAGCACAAACTGTTGCTTAAGAGCTTTGGAGCTAATCCGATTATTCCCAAAGGCGCCAAGCTCAAGCGCCAGAGCGTGCACTACAGACCTTATGCAGCCGCTTTGCAGCCAAAGGGGCACAACTTTTTGCAACCTACAGTTCCATTAGAACTTCATAATAAGGGCATAAAAGCGCTACAGGAGCTGCAACTAATAATTAACACCACACTAAAGCTCTTGTGGCGCTTATTGAATGAATGGCAGGTTTAACTGAACGAATATAGGATCACTGATCATTCACCTTGTCTCTCATTTATTAAATACATCTGTTGTTCCTGAGTCAGACATTACTGAATACAAATAAATAATAAGTGAAGTGAAGGTAAGTGTTTTTGAGCTATATTTTGTATTATATGCAAGTGGCTAAAAACGCAGATCAGTTTATCGTGCATATAGTTGATATTATTGGAGTATTTTTAACGCGCCTCAATAATTACCTCAGAATATCGTAAAATATGTAAAACATTATTATATAAATATTATTATATCACATAACTACACGATATTGAAATTACGTACTTGACTACATTTGTATTTAGTAAGTTGCTGGTTCTATATTTAGTTATATTTTACTACAAATTGTGATAAAAACCTATAATTTCTCAATTAATGATAAATAATTGTCTTTTAAACATGGCGTATATGAGAAGCAGCTTTAACTTGCAACTTCAACCTTAATACTTCCTCTCTGCGCGTCAAAGCGTTAAGTTTCACTCTTCTGAAGGTCCAAGTAATACCTGTACCACTAATGCAGTTCAAGTCTTTACAATCACTTTTATTTCGTACTTAGTACAGATATCGATCGAACCACACTAATGGTTATTTGTTTAGAGATCCGTAGAACTCGTTGAAAACCATAAAATACGATGATCGTTTGTAGCTGCTTCTATATTTTTCGCTCTTTCAATTGTTTAACACTTACTATGTCTTACCATGTTTTCAGAATGCCTTTCAAAATAATTCAAACTTATAATGAACAACCAAATAAACAAGAACTTTGCATCTGTCCATCTAAGTGGGAAAAACATGGAGTGTTACACTGGCCGAACATTTTGACAGGCCTGTTGGCGAAGTTGGGAGTGCGTCTGTGTGTGTGAAATGTCCCTTATATTTATTTTTATTATTAATAAACATGTTGACTATGTCTATTAGATAAGTAAGGGCCAATTTGCCAAAGAAACATGTTGATTTTGATTCAAATATTTGGTCTATTTTGATTCACCATGTCAGACACATGAAAAGACACAATGTTGTGCAAATATTGTTTATACTGTTGTTATTTTATAATTTACCTAGTTTAATTATTTTAATAATGTCAATTATGAGCCAATTTGCCAATAAAACAAGTTGATTTTATCTCAAATATTTTTTTATTTCAATTTACCAATACAATTAAGAGGCGCTTCGATTGTACTCGTTATAATGTGTGTAGTAAAGGAACAAAATATAAATCCGTTTCATATCGAGTGACCACAAGTTTACATTTAACATCACATGGCGAACACACGTATTCTGAACTTAAAACTGATGTATAGTGGCTTTTGAAAATATTTAGATAAGAGGAGAAGATTGGAAGGTCAAAAGCATTTAATAAATTATCAAATTTCTTACAATAAATATATATTTGATTTTCTTTAACTTTGATACATATCACCTCCATCACTTCTTTTTTAATAGTTAAAAAATATTTATCTGCCCTTTGATTAGACAAAACAAAATCTAATACTTTTCCTCTGTAACTGGTCCGTTATCAGCAATTGAGAAAACAAAATCTACGGGACCCTCGCTTGTGTTTGTTGAACTCGAACTTGGCGCATTATTTTTGTTTGTTTCCAATGAATCCCTTAAAGAATAAATTAAATCAATAGAGTTTTATAAATAAAAGCTAAATTACTCTCACTTAATTGAGTTACAAAAAAAACTTACATGTTATTTAATATTTCAATTATAGAATTCTCACACACAGTTGCCTTTTTTAATTTCTGCATATTCTGATAAACTCTCTGTACTTTCTTGCGATATCCACCAGTTCTTTGTTTGAACTTCCATGCTTTCAGATCCATACTTCTTTTAAACTGGCTCAAATATTTTATAAAATATGATTTCTCCAATAAAAATAACAAAATGTATCCAAATGAGTAGGCAATGTCCATTACTCTCCTGCTTCTATTGTGAAGCCTTAATGTCGCTATTAGTAAAACAGTCGATCAAATTCTTACTTAAGTCTGCGCAAAAGTACAAATCACTTCTGCAATGAAACTATCAGTGGCAGAACAGTGATAAATATATCTTTAATACAGTTCCGTTAAAAAGTCTGCAATTAATGTCTTTATGCAGTTCCGAAGCGTACAGCAGCGGCAATAGAAGCTTTTTTGCAGCTTTAAGCTTTAACATACATGTTTTAACTCTCTTTTAAAGCTATAGACGGCAAATGGGTTGTAAAATGAACACTTATAAAACCTAGAGTGGCATTTGGTTCAGTTCTTGCTACCCCTAGTGATATTTACAGCTATGAGCAGTTACGGAAGCAATAGTAGAACTTAAAACCACTTTCTGAACCGCTAAAGCGCTACTGTTCAGCTAAAAGTTGCAAAATAGGCTGCTATTTGCACTAGTGTGCTAGTTGGGTAGGCAGTCGAAAGTGTGCTAAAGCGATTTAAACCAAGTACTTAGTACAATTTCCTAACAATATTTATCCGGGGTGTACAATTAAACTTTACAACTTTCTCCATGGGACCGACATCGTAATCGCGTAAATAATTATCAACAGCTGTCTCATACAAAACTTCAATACCTACTCAATCCAAATGTATGGGACGGTTGATTATTTGGTTGGTCTGTACCACACCCTTAAATTTGACCACACCTTTCTGGGACACATGTTTCCTACAATAATAAACTCTAGCAACTTGACTCCAGTCAAGTTATTAACTAAGTACAGATTTCATTATTTTGATTATTTACATATTTAAACTACGAAGTAACAACACCCTCACACCAACACCCTTGAAGATTATTTTATAATTTATTGAAGTAAATCCGCTATCTGAATGATAGTCAGCGGGACTTTCCTTGTGCCTCTACACTGATAAGGACATGCCACCAATTTGACTAATATTCATAATTGGGTATATATAAACCAGATAAATGGACAAAGGACTCATTAACCCAAAAAAAGGATTAATATAATCAGGGAGTTATCGATTTGCGTATAACTACTTCACCTAACAGAAACATCAAATTCATTTAAAAACCTCTACATTTTACTAGTTTTTGACTTTGCGCGACAATATGTGTAAAGAAGGGTTCATTCCTTAGTGATTAGATTTAGCTACTACTATTATATACTAAATCTATGGAAAAAATTACACAAATTTGAAGTAGGTATCTTTTTCTATTATTAACCCTCGGCAGAAATATAGGAGAATGTCATAAGTTTATCTAGTTTTTTGAATCTCTTGCGGCGACGACTGGCAAATATTCAGGTTCAGTCTCCTATAAGATACAAAGGATGTCCACCATGTCAAGTTTTTCTATCTCCTTTAGTATCGTTTTCTACTTTCTACTTTTTTATAAATACGATGTGATTCTGAAGTTCAAACCGGCTATTAGTATTTATGCAGATCCTTATGAAACTACTGACACATACCTAACTAAATAAGGTCTGTTGAGAGTTGGGACGGGTTGACGACATAAAAAATATATTAATATTATTGCAATTGATAATTATTATTGCAATGAATATTAATTGTGTACTCGCAATTGTACCTTGTTATCAAAAAAAATAATTAAATCTGTGCATGACGATTATAATGATATACCTATTGTACTCGTAACTATACCAACAACAGATTTAGATTATATATAAGGACACTTTTAATAAATATATTCTTTATCGCTTCGTGTCACTGATTTTGAATTCCATGAATGCGATTAAATTGGACAATGACGGAAGCAAACATATCGATTTAAGGTAATGGGGCAGATTGGGGTGACCTGCGCTGCAACGCATTGTAAAAATCCTCCTTTATTATTTTCGTACATATTCTATAAACCAACGCACACTGCCCTTTTTTGCATGAAAATGCGGTTGCGGTTATGTGCGGTTAACGTTTTTATTGGGTATAAACTTACCGTTCGTAGTTCTCAAAGAACTGTACTGAGAGAAGAATATTATTCAGTAAGAAAGCATCGGAGTCATTCTGGAGCTGGTAACGCATGCGGTCCAGCGCCTCCTCATCGTAGTTCCGCGCGTGCTGCTGCAGGCACGGCGCTGGTCCGGGGCTGGCCGCCGGCTCTGCCAGCGCGTCAGGAGGCAGCAGGGCCTCCTGCTTGCCCGCTCTCCTGTTGGCGGGGTTCGCCTTCTTCTTCCGTGTCTCCTCTCGCTTCTGCTCCTTCCATTTCTCCCGCTCAAAAAACTTATCGGGCTCCTTCTGAATTTTCTTTGATTTACAATTGCCCATTGAAAAACTGCACTTGCTATATAGATCACGCCAAGATTATTGTCAGAATAGGTACTCAGACCATACAAACTTTCGCGCACATTTCAGTTCTGAATATAACACGTAAAATTAAATTTAAAAAAAAAAGCGTTTTGTCGAGTGTTCCGTGTTTACGTCTGCACAAGTAAACAATGCCCGCAGCACTGACAAAGTGATTCTCACAAGTCGATCGGTGAAAACTGTTCTTATCAGGCACCAATGATGATTGATATACTTAGTTATCGTTAATCGATTAGAGCTGCAGTGCTATGCACGGATATTCGCGATGGCCCATGTCACAGGGTGTTTTGACAAGTAGTGCATGTTGCCAATCAGACCTCGCCTGCTGGTCTCGCACCGTGCGTACGCGCCACTGGAGAATCACTCAATAGGAAAAACTACATTCCTTTTGCTCAAGACACGCTATTACGTAAAATGAAGCACGCGCTACATACTTAAATAACCTGTATATTGTTACTTTTTTTTCAATCATCACTTCTTCAACTTTATTGGAGGAATAATTTTGAATTTTTGACAGTTCTTCCATACAAAATCTGTCAGACGTCAATTTTATTCCACGAATTTAAATTTTATCTGTCGATTGAAAAATCAGCCCCGAGAATTACTTACAATACGATTCACAAGTACTAAGATAAAAAAGGCACTTAGGTGCCTACTTGGGAACTATGCCTATCATAACCAAAATATGTACTAATTACATTAAGTATTTGAAACCCTTATCCGTTCACCGCTGAAGACACATTTTTACACTCGTCATATTGAGCATGCGGAGGTGATAAAATCACTGACATCTTGGTAGTGTTAACGCACATGGTACATTCAGTTGGCTCCGAAGAATCTTTGCAAGGAGGTAGGAAAATACATTTAGGGAAAGAATGTAATCTGCAATAGCACAATCTACAGGAACTACTAACCTCTTCTCAAACTCTATAATATGCCCCTATCCTATAAGCCCTAAACAAGTGAAGGGAACAGAATAAACGCAAGTCCAGAAAATTGTTCATAATTGACTACTGAATCGATTTCAGTAACTTTTAATATCTAGGTTCGTATCTGGTGTATTGTGTGTCTTTTGGTCTGTGCTAAATAAATGTTTTTCTTTCTTTCTTTCTAGGTATTTTTTCAAAAAAATATGTAATTTGCCATACTGACCGCCGATTGAGCCAAAGAAAATGATATCTTATTTCAAGGCGATCAGTTTTAAATACATGATACTTCATGTATTATTATATACGTACTATAGTCAACACGATTTTCTGCATAATAATAGCTACACCTGAGGAGGCTCTCGTTGGTCAGCTGGTTCAAGGGCTTGGTTCAGAAAGCGGTACTTCTGGACACGGCTCGCATTGTCACGAGGTTCCTCTCTCTGGAGCCCTGACCACCACCAGGTAGCTTGGGGCTTGGACCCTGTTCCCGATACCGGTGGGCTACTATTTTTACCCGACTGCGCGACGCCAAGGAGTGGTAATGTGTTTATCAGCCTATGTATGTATGTTCCTTTGAAGCACTATACAGACCAACCGACTGGGCAGATTGTTATGATTCACACGTCAATCGATTCCTCTTAGTCCGGCGAGTGTCACTAAAGACATGACTTTAGTGAAAATTCAATATGGCGACTACTGGACGCCATATTGAATTGAAAATATAAAAAACCAAAAAAATAAAAAAATATTAAGAAAAATTAAAAGAAAAAAATGTGGTAAACATTTTATTTCAAAATAAAATTGATTATGATACTTTGTTTTGCGTTGTTTCAAATTGTTTTGTAAATAAATCATCCCTTGAGCCTTACATTACGAGAACTTAAATTCCAGTGCAATTGTGATGTAGTACTGATGCTGATAGGAAATCCAGTCTGGTAAATAGCTACTTAGGTACTCATAACTAAAAAGTATAAAATAAAAAATAATAATTTAAAAAATCAAAAAACCCAATTGCGTAAAAAAATAACCAAACTACGTACATAATAAAAAAAACTGAAAAGAAAAAAACAAGCACTTGGATGTCCAGTGGTCTAGAATTCTATAATATATTATTGAGTGAATACTATTGAAGAAAATAAAATATATTCTAATAATGGAACTTAACAACTGAACAGTCGGGATCCATTGAAAAATTAGATTGGCTGTCGAATAATGGATCCCGACTGTGTAGTTGTTATGTTCCATTATTAGAATATATTTTATTTGCAGAATGCTTCTTCACACTCAAACGGCTGGACCAATTTTGAGGAGATAATAGTTAGCTATATATTACAAATTGTATAGCCGCCACAGCTGATGGCCCATGCTGATGGCATGCTGCTGCGTAATATGATCCGGTTATTGTTACCCTCCATCAGTTGATGATCAACATTCCTAACCCTTGTCTAATGTTGATCAGGCAAACGACGCGTTTGAGGAATTGATTTAGAGCCATCGCTCTTAATCATCTTCTTAATTGACATAGAGAAGAGTTATGTACAGACGCCAGCACATCAAGCTACTGCAATCTGTCAAATTTCTTTGATTGATTTTCAACTTTATCGTTAAAGCATTAATTATTAAGGTTGATCGGGAAAATTTGATAGTTTCGGGTAGCTTGACCTGCTGGCGTCTGTACATTACGGTGTATTTACACTAGGTCGATTTTCATTGTGCGGCTGGTTGCTTACCAAATCCCCTCACAAGTCGAATCGCCACTACATTTACACAGGTCCTTAAAAATCGCAGGTGACTAGTTCATTTTGCAGCAAAATGAATATTTTACTGCGCATTTTCACGGTGGACTTTAGTCACCCGCCGCATTCGACCTGTCGCCGCACGACAAAAGTCGAAACCTGCGGCCTAGCCGAATTGCCATTTAGACTATAATGCTGCCAATGCGGTATAATGTGACTATATTGCAGCTGTAGTCACCTGTGTAAAACCCGCATCCCACCTGTACAGTCACGAGCACAAATATGTCAACACTTGGCAACTTTCAATTACGAATTTTTCGTGAAATAACGGATGCAACGTTGAAACACGATACATTACATAAACCTATGGGTTCGAAAATGCTATCTTCGTAACAACATAAAAATTCATTCAAAAATAAAAGAGTAAATCGCTTTTGAATAAAGCCGAGTGTATACATACTTTTGCTCGTGACTGTACGCAAAATACGCGCATTGACGTGGAGTTGCGGATACCAGCCCGTATTACCTATTAGCCCGCATTACGAAGATTTATGATGATAAATCCTCATAATGTATGAGCCTGGGGGCCTACTCCGAAGTGCAAAGTGCGAATGTTCGGATCGGACCGACATATGGCCGAACCAAATATTATTGAAAAATGCGAAAAAAGTTTGGTTCGGCTCAGTTGGGTCGGGACCATAGTCAATATTCGAAAGAGTGTAGGAGTGTAGGATCGGAACTGACCGAACCAAATAGTAACTTCGTAGCAGGAAAAGGCCGAACATTCGGCCGATACTACTTCGGAGTAGACCCCCTGGTCTATAACTTGGCTATCGCTGTAGTTCGTTTAAAAGACACATTATGTTATTTAGGAACAGGTCAAACTACAAAAGTGTAAACTGAGCCAGAAAACAAACAAATATAATTAAGCTTAGTTCAGACGCGCCGAAATCACGGAAATCTTGAAGATTTCCATCCAGATGCTATCTTTGGTGCGGCTATCAATAATAATCAATCTTTCGGTCTACTTACATCAACGAATATACAACGTAATCTTGATCGATATTTTCATAACACCGAATCAAAAGTGAGCAGTGTTGCCAATTTAGCTCTATTAGAGCTAAATTTAGCTCTATTTTCAATTAATCAGCTCCAAAAAAACAATTTTAGCTCTCTAGCTCTTTAATTTTTTAATTTTAGCTCCATTTGAATACATGAAAAAAAAAGCTTTTGGTGTTTTTTTCTTTCAAACTTTTAGGTGTGTATCCGAATTTCATGCAGACGACCAACGAGTACAAAAATTAATACATAGAGCCATATTTAGTCTATGCGTTGAACTACGGGGAATCCCCGTATTGTTTTATTTCGTTCGTTTCATTTAAGTACTTAGTTTCGATCATTCATTCCTTGATTTTGGTAATTGGTGTACGATCGTGGTGGAGTACTGTGTTAATTGTTTGTGTAGTTGTAGTGCGAATTAAAATAAATTATAGCAAAGTGCAACCTGCAAAATGTCATCGAGTAGGCCATACACACAAAAAATACTGCCACAACTATGAAGTGCCAAAAGAAGTCCTAAAATAAAATTGGTACCATGGCAACTTATGATGTGGAAAACTCAGAACCAAGCACAAGTGGATTAGAATTAGTGAATTTGACACACAATTTTGATAGTTCTGACGACGAATAATCGTATTTTTTAAATCTTTCTTATCAATCTAACAAGATAATATATAATATCATGAAAATTTTGATTTTTAAACTATCTTTTATTTTAGCTCTTTTTTTTCTAAAAATTCAGCTCTATTTTAGCTCTTTTTCGAAGGTAATCTAGCTCTCTTTAAAAAATTGAGTTGGCAACACTGAAAGTGAGACAAGTCGCCAATTAAGGAGATATTAAATCAAATCCGTCGATTCATTTTATAGTCTTGTTCTTTGTGTATGGCACACAAAAGTATATTTCGTTGAAACTAAACTAAATTATCATCTGTCTTTTCCCAACTATGTTGGGGTCGGCTTCTAGTCTAGCCGGATGCAGCTGAATACCAGTATTTTTCATGCAGCGACTGCCTATCTGATTTCCACAACTCAGTTACTTTGTAATACGATATCCCTGGGTAAGAGTGGTCGTCAGACATTCGGTCTTCGGGCGACTGTTAAATCCTGAATGACTGATCCATGAATGGCAGCCGTGACCAACGGAAAGCACGTTAAGCAACGTGCTTTCCGAGGCACGGAGGGGTCTAGGTATGTCAAGATTGTCACCCATCCATGAACCAACCGCGGCAAGCGTAGTTTAACCTGATCAATCGACCCGTGTGACTGTTACATAGCCTTATTGTTATATTAGTTGTTTATACTTATTGTTTTTTACCGATAAGTAGCCAGCTTGATTGCATTATTTGTCCAAAAAATCTTGACCCGGGAACAGATGGAGCATTCAACTGACAATACGATAAGTAGCTTGAGTGGGGGCTCTGCAATCTGGTGCCAAATGAGAACTGGATCTATGAGTACCTATAACCAAAAACCCAATCTGGAAAGGAAAAAATAGTTTTCTAGTTTGCATCTCGGTTCCTTCGGTCCTTCTTTCGTGGTACTTTTTTTTTGTGGATGGAAATCATCAAATGACCCTAGTTGTCAACCTACCAGCTAATTTTAGTAAAATTTATCGATGATGTAACTGTTTGGAATATAGCGCTTGATAAAGGCTACATCTGCATTTTGTAGTTGAGTTTTCGCCAATCTAAGCGAGAAAGATAGGTTTGAGTCTTGCTTTAGCTGATTTTTTTTTTTTTTTGTTAAGATGGAATTATTCTTTACGAAGAGCATTAAAAAAACTTCAATGTATACCGTCACTTATTTTCATTTATGAAACTGGAACAGTACAAAAATACCTAATTTATATACTCGTATCAACAGATTATTAGTCATAAAAATTAAATCCTTCGCTTATTCGATTTCACTTGTTAGGACATAAAAACAAACTATGGTGTATAAAAAATAGGTAAAATAAAATTATATCACATCATATAATTTTGCTTAAAAGTATAAAAAAATGTTGAAAAATAATTTAACTATTCTTCCACAATCTTGGAATCAATTCCTAAAATAACATACTTAATAAGATTCAATTGATTTGCCTACTTATAATTACTATGTACACGAAGGTTATACTTTGGCCTATTGAACATAATATAATAATTACACATATTGCAAACAAATTGAAAATAAGGACAAACTAAGTACTTCAAAATACATAGTTACGTAGAAAACAAAATAGAAGATTTTACTTGTGACCTAAAACAATCTGTTAAATTGGCATAATTGCCACCTCCTACTAGAAATGCACAAATTGGAATTCACATCGCAGCCTTTAACTCCTTCAAAACAAGTTGTTGATATTGTATATGTTTCCGTTACATGTATCCTGATGATTTTATTGTAATATTAATGGAAGACATTGTTCTCAAGTACAGATGTGCTCTTTCAATGCTAGGGTATATGCCGCAGGGCTTCAGCCGGGGCTACGCTCATGCCTGGCTCCTCCATGTTGTTGGCTATGCTAGCATCGTCTGCTTCAGGAGCCGTGTTCACTCGTCTGCTGGTCTTCATGCGCTTCGCTTCACCCATTTTCTTTTCTAATAATCGCCTGAAAGTAAAATGAAAGTTATGATTTTATTTCCTCTTAATCCTAAGTTAACTCGATATGTGAAATGTCAGAGAAGACGTAGATCTACGGTAGGTACGCAATCTCTGACACTACGACGTAGAAGCAGATACTTCGATGGAGATGTTGGTGTAGAAAGAGAACCAAAGGGTTTTTTTTCCAGGTCAAGACTTGCAATGTGCCATTCCATCACAACCGCTTTACTTACATAAATGAGACACCTTATTAAACATTTATCTACTGATGATTAAACTGCAAACAAACAACAGTGTATAGGTATCTTTACTACCACGATTTCCTATTAATAGGATTATTATATCGCCTAATCCGTAAGCTTTGGACACGGATAAATTCTCGGTAACTAATATTCTGGTATTAAATTGGGCATACTACACACTTTCACTCTTATCAGCGATGGCATTGTAACGAATGCCAAACATTTGGAATATTTAAACCTCCAAGGTGATTATGTAATTACATCACTTCTTCCGTCAAAATGACGATAATATATCAATCATACGTCAAGAACTTTGCGAAGGAATATCGTGACATTTTCCTCAACGTAAGCAATATTGTAATTAGAGAGAAACCTAATTCCTTTGTCGGAAGGTGTATACTGTAAATATTTCCGGAATTAAAGTTATTTTTCACTTTGTAGTGTGTTTTTGGATGTAGGTTGACGAATAATCGATGAACATACATAAAAACATGCAGATGGTATACATACATAATTATAACCTTCTCCTTTATTGAATCGGTTAAAAATTAATATGTCCAACTTACTGTTGCCTGCAATCAATGAGCACTCCGAGAATGAATACTGCGAGGATCGCTATGAGCATCACCACTGTCATCCCCACGATGGTGGTCACCGTGAGGGCTGGAAGCTCTTCGGAAATCATCGCCACCGTCAGGTTGGGATCCGCCGTCGGCACCACATCTGAAATTATATCATGTACTTAACACCAGATGATAATTAAACAGTTAATCCGGCATCAGTGTGTAATCCGATCGAAATTGACACCACGAATCAAAATGTCTGGATTCGCGATTCGATTTATAAAGTCATCAATCTCGATATTCCAATATTAATCTGGCAACAATGTTACCAAAGTTACGGATCCTGATGCCAAATTGACCATCTTTTGATCACCTAAAGTACCATTAGCGTTTTCGGTCATTTCACAATTTCGTCATTTTTGGAGAAAGTGTTTTAATGTTTCACACGATATGTAGGTATTATATGTGTTTGTTTGTTTGTGTGTTTTTTTTGTGTTTGTGTTTGTTTGTTTTGTTTTTGGTTGTATGTTTGTTGTTGTTTTGTATTATTTATGTTGTGCTTTGTGTTTGTTGTTTGTTTTATGCATCTGCAATCTATACTTATAATAAATCTGTAGAAGTGAAAACTCTGTACATTGAAAATATCCAAAAAATAAATGGCAGGGGGTGTTACTTGACCGACACCGAACCCAAAAATGTGATTAAAAAAATTTTTGTCTGTCTGTCTGTCTGTCTGTCGGTCTGTCTGTCTGTCTGTCTGTCTGTTTGTTCAGGCATCACGCAAAAACTACCGGTTCGATTACGATGAAACTTGGTACAATTATTCTTTAATATCCTGGGCACCACACTGGGTACTTTTTATCCCGGAAAAGTATATACAATAAAAAACAAACTTAATTTTGCGGTTCGGTCCCTATACCCGATTACCACTGTCTGTACTGTACCAACCGCAAATACTAAGTTTGTCGTAGGTTGGGTCACCCGCAGTGGAGTTCATTTTTATTCCTTTTAGTTTTCAGAGTTATTTAGGTTTATTTTTATATAAGTCGTAGGTATAGATTTTAATTTTAAAGTATAGGTAGTATATTTGATAGTGTACGTAGTGACCGTAGGTTATTTTATAATACTGTTAGGTAGTCATTCGTATAGATATTAGTTTTTAGGGATTTTGCTTATTTATTGAGTTTAGATTAGTTATCATCAGAAATAGGTTTATTTAGGTAGGTAGGTATTTAATTTTCTGTTATTGAGTTTGTTTTTTTAATTAGTTAGTTACTTAGGTAAAGATATCATATAGGTACCCTCTTAATCACCACTAATGAGACACAATTGGTTTTCTATTGCAATTAGCCACAAAGGGCCCGCGACATAGATGGCATTCTGGGGAAGCACATACATTTTATCCTGTTAGCACGTTCCCGTGGGTAAATTTCCGACATCCACGCGGGCGAAGCCGCGGGCAGAAGCTAGTTCTCTCATAAGTACCTACGTACTAAACACTGAACCAAATTTCTACTAACGTAATATTTTTCTTGTATTTTTATAATTTAGATAATTACGAGGATGACGGAAATCGATCATCCTATAACTCTTTACCTACAGTTAACTTCCCTAAAGGCATTTAATACTAGTAGGTACGGACGACAGAAAGTGGCTTATCAATGAAAAGAAAAACGCGCAAAAACAATAATTATGTTAATTTTATCATAGGCAGAGTGAGTAGGTAAATATATAGTTTACACATCAGCTACATTGGTTATGTACATTGTGTGCCCATAACAGCACACAATGTACATACATAACCAATGTAGCTGATGTGTATGATATCCAAAAATAGATTTCACGCGTCAGTAATTGAAAGGTGAATATTTTTTATACAGATTAGTATTTCTACGCAGCACAACCTTCAACATAGGGGATGCAAGATTATATAGTAGATAAATTTGAACAAAATAACGAAAAACGTAGATTCGAAAACCTTTATTGACGAGGAAGCTGCCGGAAGGATTAATATGAAATAGTTACAAACCTTTATAGTCACATACAGAAATCTAAACGGGAAACGGGGAGGTTCAAAGAAATCAAGAATCTGAGAAAAAAGTAAATACAACAACAGAAGAAAAAAAGCAAAAGAGGAGACATAACATAAGCTAGCTTCAGCGCAGTTATCTAAAGGAAATTAGCACTAGACACAGTGGACTCTATAAAGTGCTACGGCGATAAATGCACTTTACTTTCGGGAAGGGGGTAAAAGTCCAACAAACAATAATTGCTTGTTAAATTCTAAGTCAAGTACCTATAGATAGTAAGAGTGACGTATACAACTGTTTACCTTCGTCCGGCCAATTCATTGACTTGTCTCCAAGAGAATCCATTTTCTCTTAACTCTTTCGTTGCAGTTGTAGTCAACTGTAAAAGAAAAGAAATATATATAACTACTAGCTTCTGCCCGCGGCTTTGCCCGCGTGGATGACGGAAATTATCCCACGGGAACATGCTACCAGGATAAAAAGTATGTCCTTCCCCAGGATGCCATCTATCTCTTTGCCAAATCAGAAGTTCAGTGGTTTAGGTGTGAAAATATAACATACAGTTTCAAGTTCAAATTCCTCCCCTTAAAAACCGAATTACCCCTTTTTGCCCCGCCTTGGGTAAATTTTTAACAACTTTACATACTTATTATTAATTATTTTCTGTCAAAAGTATTAATGACTAGCTTCTGCCCGCGGCTTCGCCCGCGTGGATGTCGGAAATTTACCCACGGGTACGTGCTAACAGGATAAAATGTATGTGCTTCCCCAGAATGCCATCTATCTCGCGGGCCCTTTGTGGCTAATTACAATAGAAAACCAATTGTGTCTCATTAGTGGTGATTAAGAGGGTACCTATATGATATCTTTACCTAAGTACGTACCTAATTTTAAAAAAAAACTCAATAACAGAAAATTAAATACCTACCTACCTAAATAAACCTATTTCTGATGATAACTAATCTAAACTCAATAAATAAGCAAAATCCCTAAAAACTAATATCTATACGAATGACTAATCCTACATAACAGTATTATAAAATAACCTACGGTCACTACGTACACTATCAAATATGCTACCTATACTTTAAAATTAAAATCTATACCTACGGCTACGACTTATATGAAAATAAACCTAAATAACTCTAAAAACTAAAAGGAATAAAAATGAACTCCACTGCGGGTGACGTAACCTACGACAAACTTATTATTTGCGGTTGACACAGTAATGGGTCTAGGGATCGAACCGCAAAATTAAGTTTGTTTTTTATTGCATATACTTTTCCGGGATAAAAAGTACCCAGTGTGGTGCCCGGGATATTAAAGAATAATTATACCAAGTTTCATCGTAATCGAACCGGTAGTTTTTGCGTGATGCCTGAACAAACAGACAGACAGACAGACAGACCGACAGACAGACAGACAGACAAAAAATTTTTTAATCACATTTTTGTGTTCGGTGTCGGTCTAGTAACACCCCCTGCCATTTATTTTTTTGATATTTTCAATGTACAGAATTTTCACTTCTACAGATTTATTATAAGTAATGTGTATTAGTTTGGACTTGATTGGACCGAGCATTCAATTACTTCCACACAAACTTCAACACCCCTATATCCCCCTAGGAGGGGTAGTTTTGAAAAACTTATACTTAATAATAAACGTTATTACTTACTTAGGCGAGTATTCTTGCCAAGTCTCAAGTTTATTAACTAAAATGAATAAGATTTTTCATATAAACTGTATCATCATCATTTTTCATCCCCACAGGGGTGGAGTTTTAAAAAATCGTGTGAGGTGTATTCATAACTTGACTCAAATATTGTTTATACTAATTTTCGAGTTAATCAAGCCACGCTGTAAAATCCTCCCCTGTAAAATTGACTACTCCTTTTCAGCCCGTCAGGGGTAGATTTTCGAAAAACCCTGATACATTATTCTTTACTTTCAATCTTAGGTATAAATACTGAGTTTAGAGTAAATCGGACTGCGCGCTAAAATTCTTCCATACAAACTTTGAAACCCCCCAATCCCTTGTTAGAGGATAATTTAGAAAAAAAAAACTGGCAATCTTCATAATTTATTTTGGTAAGTATTCGTGCCAAGTTTCAAGTTCATCCACTGAAGCAGAGTACATGGCTCTATATGAAGCAGTAAAAGAAACTCTGTGGTTAAAACCATTATTAAGGACCAGCGGTTTAGGCTGTGCGTTGATATATCAGTCAGTCAGTCAGGACTTTGAATTTTATAATAGAAATATAGCTGTTCCTGCGACTTTGATAGACGTTCCAATCCCCGTTTCACTCCCTCAGCGGTGGATTTTCGTCAAATATGCCTCACACCCTATAGGTACATGAAAAAATAAAGTTTATAGTTATAGGCTATTAATATTCAAGTTTTGAGTTTCCGTGAAAAGTCTTTAAGTGAGTGGTATTTAATCTACCAAGTAATTTAAGTAATAATAATTCTACGAAATTGTAAGTTGTAGTTCATATTATCGAATCATCAAATGAATAAGTGATCCATATTAAGTGGCTTTAGGGCCTTAGACGAAGTGACGTTTCATCAGCGATAACGATGACGGGGAAGTCAAAAATGCCAAAAACTGACCTATTCTACCGAAAAGCATAATTATGTAAGTAAATCCTGTTAAAAGTCGCTGTAGAAACGCGAAACGCTTTGAAAGTAATTGCCTCTGTCCTTAAGTCAATAATTCATTTTTTTAACATAGGTACAATAATAATGATAAGTACAGACGCCAAGCACATCAAGCTACTAAAACCTGTCAAATTTATTTAATAGATTTTCAACTTAATCGCTAAAGCATTAAGGTTTAAAGTTGATTGGGAAAATTTGACACTTTCGGGTAGCTTGACCTGCTGGCGTCTGCATAAAGCCTACACTCTCTTTGTTGGTTATCGAATCCTGTCAATTATTATTATTAAAATTTTAGGTATTTGATCTGATTTTTCAGTTTGCAAATTCTTTCCTTGCATGATTACAAACTCATTATCAGCCGCTGATAAAGCGATTCTGTTTAAAAGTGGATGATTTTTTATATTTTCGTGATATTTATCATTCCTTACGGGTTTAGAAAACAATTCCAAGAAGTAAAATAATTGACATGACGCAAATCAATTATGATCAAAGATATTGGATATTTTGGTCGAAAAAATCGTAAAAATTATATGTAGTAGCAAAGATTGGCAATCAATGCCGCTATCAGATATTCACATCTCTGATTATAGAATTTAACAAGGAGCCGCCCATGACATTGTCCGCTGGAGCGTTGTACCCAGTAAGTTCAAAACCTAATTCATGAGTAACAATTAATGCTCGATAATGATATGCATTAGTATAACCTAATGCTTTTAAAATCTTAATCTAAACGTCTACTGATAACACTTACGACTAGTATTGATAACAGAATAAAAATAACTGCTTCTGGACACGGCCATGGAGGCGTCGTCAACGCCTTGTGTAATAAACTGCTCGAGCACATTGACGGACGACTTCTTAATAATATCAATGGTAATTTAAAATGCCCTATGAGCCGTAACATTCCTGCAGGGCCCCAAGTCTGCTATTTTTATAAATTCGTCATTCCAACACGATCCCATTCCCATCCCATTGTCATTTTGATTAGAGTTCGTAATCTGCTGAATTCTTAATGGCGATCATTGGTCGGTCAATGGTCTCGTAATAGAATTGTGTCATAATGACATTGTCGTATTGCCATTATTATAAAGCCCGTTAGTAGAAATGATTTTCGAAAAACTACCACTATTTTATTTATGCCAGATTTCATTTAAATATATTTTTGCATATTATTTATTAGTGTTTTATACAAGTCAAGTGTTTTATGTAAGTCAGTCATTCATTTATCATTGTGTACCAGATTACCATTCTATGCTATTTCTTTCAATGGAGTGTCAGTGGTTGACCACTGGAAAGTCATAATGACGCCATTATATTAGTAGATTACCAAACTTGTCAAAATCAACAATTATGAAATCAATGATAGACCATTTTGACACTATTGTAATAGCAGACTTGGGGCCCTGGACATGCGCCAGAAGGTGCATACATACAACCTTCCAAGTTGAATCTGATGCGCAGAACTGTAAATGGAATGAATTAGCGTCAGCGCAACAGTAGCACCGGATTATCGAATGTAGTTTGTGTACCTACCGATAGAAGTCATGTACTATATTGATGTACCTGGTGTATTATCTACACGTCCAATTTTACACCACACGTCGCATGTTCGAGACGGACAAGGTTAAAAGTTAACTTCTTCTTTCTGCAGCCTTTAAATAAATTAATTGATACCCAACACTCGTTAAGTCGAGTCATTTTTGAAACAGGTGCAGTATCAAGCCTACTATATTATTTCTGCGTGTTTTCAAACACGTGAGCTTCAGTTGTTGTGTTTTGCTACTTCACTATATTATTGTTGATGTCATTCTCATTTTTAACGATGTTTTTTCCACTGTCAAGTATTATTGTCACTGTCACGGTCGTCATCATCATCATTTCTGAAAAGGTAAAACGGCTGACTTTTCAAGGTTCTCTTAACTCTGCTTTCTCTTGCCAATCATTTTAGAAAGCGTGAACATTCAGGCCTGAATTGCTATTTAGCCTGTATTGCTACGGTAAAAGACTTAAGCCATTCGCGTCTTACATTCTTCGAAAAATGTTGCCTGCCCTTTTAAACGTGCTCTAACTTTAAATAATTGAAACATTTTCCTGGTTTATCTATATCTAATAAGTATAGATAGCATTCAGGTCGGAAGTATTAGCTATACTACAAATACGTTAACAAATCGATTTTCCGAATTGTTTTTTTATCAACGAATTTAAAGCTTAAAATCTGGTTGGAATTATGTTTATAAACATAATCATTCTCATTATTTTAATGCAGCATTTATCTATATTATAAGAACTGCTATTGTTTTTCTAGGAACTGTATTTGTCATAAAGATATATCCGTTCTTGAAATTATAAGGTTTCCTGTTCGTTTTTGTGTCCAAAATTTGTAGTATCAATCTGTAATGGTCATAATCAATACCTACTTAGTTGTTATTTTCTGCTGTAGAATTTTGTTGTTTCATTATTGCTTTGGTTATGTTGCCATCACAAAAGTTTTTGGGAAAATTGCCCATTATCTTGCAGTCTGTATTTTTTTTTTTTTTTTGATCAGAATGTCCCAAAAAGTTCAGGCTCTCCTAAAACCATTTTCCTGTAGCTACAATGGGTAAGGTACGTGCGGTTACTGCCTCAAAGATCCACCCTGTATATTCATCTTTACCTACCTACTTAAATGAAGTACCTATTACTATTGTTTCCGGTAGATATATAATTCCAGTCAGACGTCCCAGAGTGTTAAAAACC
The DNA here is from genome assembly GCA_945859715.1 of Apamea sordens. Classification (NCBI taxonomy): domain Eukaryota; kingdom Metazoa; phylum Arthropoda; class Insecta; order Lepidoptera; family Noctuidae; genus Apamea; species Apamea sordens. The sequence goes on from OX243995.1 coordinate 10,224,633, forward strand.
AGTTGTGAGTAGTGCTCTTTAGCAAATAGCTATGCGACAAGTTCAATCAACTCAGTATTCCCCCATGACTCAACTGGGCTGAACACACAGCATTTCTCCCAAATTGCTTTAATCCACTCGTATCGCTGCCTCGCCAAGTCCCAAATTCAGTCTATTTATCTTGACTGACGAGTTTCTAACTGTGTGTGAATACTCTGCAAGTTTGAAACTTGATTCTAACCGGTCTAGTTCACTGATCACTTCTACCTTGTTGTCGTCGCTAAGGACTCCTTTAACTTATTGAACCGTTGTCACTTCTATATAATATTCATTTAATATAATATATAAGTCCTCGACAATAGTTGAGGTTTTATAATTATTATTCCTCCGCCCTGGAATAATTTATTCCAGGGCGGAATTTCGTTTTACTCTAAACTGCATATTATTTCCAAATGCTTTTAAAGGTCGATCCAAATGATGTTACCAATATAAAGTTTCCAATCATTGCTTTACCCAGTGGGTTTCATCATCATCGTCAACTTTCTGGCCAAAAGAACTCAACTGCTGCACTAACTTCACCAAACATCATAGTCCTCGTTTATTAATCATAGTATCTAGTAGGTATTTCATTTATATTTAGCTGAAGAACCCTTAGTGCGATGATCCCCATGGGCCTCATTTGAGGGTTCTTGACCACGAACAATGATCACACATTTAAATATCTCTCATATCTATTAGAAAACAACGATAAGGGCGCTAAAATACCCGCATGGTTGATGGTCGCTTTTAAAATCCTTGGTTGCCTGGAAGCAACTTATCACTTCCGCGATACCGTACAAATATTATAGCGGTGAATCATTGTGTCGCCCGTCACACGTAGAAGTAACTACCGAACTACACATTTTTAAGTCAACGTTAAGAGATGTATTTATTTATATTTCCATTCAACTGAATTTCAAAATCTGAGCGTCATCATTTTTCAGATAATTAAAAAGCCTAATTGAAACGTTATCAATACACCTGGGTCCCGTGGCCATTATCACACACTCGTGAGTTGAAATTCAATACCTAAAGGTAATTATGAAAACTCTTGCATGTTGTGAAGCATTGTTATATATCGATCGTTATCGATATTAACGTCAATATCGATTGTTTAAATAAATTGTTTGACGTCGTCTTCAACACCGCTTGACTCGAATGGTACCTACCTACATATAACCATTCGAGTACCTACCTACGATGCTTTTTATTTCTTGGTAAAATACTTAGCATTTTTTTAACTAGATAGGTACCTATCATTTGTGATAAATAATAGGTACATTGAAATAAAAATGAAGGTAATACCTACTTAAACTTATTTACGAGTGCTTAGCAGTACCTACCTGTGTCAATACTGCATCATCGGTATTTCTTCACAATATTTTAATTAAATAAAATTAACAAAGCTCAGGTGGATTGCTTTTGAATTCTTTGTTTGGGAGGCCCCACGAGCTACTTTTGTCTCAGCAACTAATTTGTCTCTCACATCAAGTCTACGGGTTTGTATGAAAGTGCGCGCATGTAGCAACGCGACAGCAGGGATACATTTTTGTCCGCGTGTTTGGCCGCAACTGTCGCACGTCTATTGGTTGCAATACAAGTACGCGCACGACGACAAATAAGTTGTCAGCTAGCCAGTTACTGCTCAACGGAAAATTTTAAAAAAAGTAGCGTTGCTGTCGGTTCTGTGTGCGCATCGTCCAAATCTCGGCGAGGAGACAGCGACACTTACAAAAAGGGGCTGGGCAACTAAGTTGCTCATGGGCACCCTCCCTAAACAAAAAGGCCTGCATATTATCTAAAGACTAAACAAAAGAATTCCACAGCGACTCTTGTTGCACCTAGTCACTCGACGAGTACAAAGTTATTATGTTGTATCCTTTATTCTGCAATGATGTACTTATAACCTTACCTATACATAAGTGCAAGAAATGAATTACCCATAACAAAACTTCTTTACATACTTAGTACTTAACATCGCTAGGTATATTTGCTCAGAATGAGGTTTACTGCGGCTGTAAAGATATTCTAAGTAGACGGAAGATAAGCTAAATACAGCTTGTACATACATACTTAGTTACCTGAAAAACAACACGAGCATTTTGTACATGTTAGAATCAATGTTAGGTTAGCTATTTGATTTTCAAAAAGTATCCGTTGAGTGTACCGGATGGAAGGACATCGACCAAGGTTTAGTAACGGGATCATTGTTAGGGAACTAGGTCAAGAACTTGAGACCATCGCAGGCGCATCGCTAAGGAATCCGTGATTCATCAACACTACTGTGAGCTATGTGGAAACGATCACAGGGTCACGACATAAAGAAAGATAACTTCATTTACATTTTATTAATTAAAAACAAGTAGTACATACATCTTCGTCTTCCACTCAGAATATTCGTTAGATCAACATTCAAACAATGTTTCTTTTCTCACTCACACTTTAAATGATAGATAAGGACGAAACATGTTCAGCTGATTGTGAATTTGGACGTGCCAAAAATTTATGCAACCTTCAATTGGCAGGTATTTTCCGCCAATACACCCAGGTAGTAGGTACGTAAAAAACAAACGGTAGGTAGTTTTCCACTTACATAAACACGCAGACGTGAACAAGCTAAACCTTTCACTTGGACAAAAAAAGTAGTTTTTGTTATACTCGATTTTACACACTAAATACTTTGGCACTGTTTATGATAGTATCACTTTTGTGTTTATGTTCGAATATCACAGTATGTGCACGCGTCGGCGTGTTGTTCGCGCATGCGCAGCGCTCCACGGCGCGTCTCTCACTGTGGTGTCCGTAGCCGCGAGATCACTTCACTGTAATGTCTTGTGACAAAACCTTTTGCTAGACAATAGTTCGGGCACAGCGGTTACAGGTTACAGCCTATTATTGCACCGGCCGCTATTGTATGACTCTGGGAACGACAACAATCATCTGTGCCTTATAATAACACTGATTCAATTTCAACTTTATACATTTAAACCGCCTGCTGACGACGTCGACACCGCCCCCTTTTACGCCAGATCCTATTAAACCAGACGTTGAACATAGATAAGTTATCTATTATAGTAAAAATGACGGTGATCTACGTTAAAACATACAGCCATATGCCCTGAGTCATCAACACTGCATACTATAGAAATAGATTATGTACTTAGTTGTTCATTATTTGCATATAGCACCTATTAGACCACCTATGTACTTAATAAGTAGGTAAAGTAGTAGGTACTTTACCTACTTACTAAGTACTTAAGGTAAGGTAAGTGAACAATAAATGAATAAAAGACAAAAAACCGTTGATTCAAAAAAATCGGTCCTTTAAAATTTCAGACTAGAAGACAATAATTAGTCCAACACGTGAAGACAGCGTTAAATAAATTACATAAGTAACTCGTTTCGCAAAAGTCGATTTGCTCTTATAATTTCAATATTTGTTCAATCCATGTATAATTTGCTTTCATGCAGCCAAGTGAACGTACGACGCGATCACGTGACTGTGCAGCCGACTCCGGCGCAGGTTGTTTGCACAACTTGGAATCTGCGCTTACAACTCAACACAACGGATATTACAAGACATTATTTTTTGTTCTATTCGATAGCAAAAGATCATAATTGATTATTTTACCTAACAGATAATTATAAATTATTACAACCGATTTGAAAAATTCTTTTTTTGTTGGAAAGGGTATACTTCCCAAATGGTGCCATAGAAATTTCATCAAAAACGGTTCAGTAGTTTGGTTTTTAAACCAAAATTACTGGTAAAAATTACAACTTAAAAGTGAAAAATAAAAACTTTTTTGCAAAAAAAATCAACCGACTTCCAAAAACGACACTACAAAGTGAAAAATAACTTTAATTTCGGAAGTCGGTGTCGTTGGGTTCACACTTTTGTTGTTTGCCACCGACTTCCGAAATTTTTTATTTTTCACTTTTAAGTTGTAATTTTTACCAGTAATTTTGGTTTAAAAACCAAACTACTGAACCGTGTTTGATGAAATTTCTATGGGACCATTTGGGAAGTATACCCTTTCCAACAAAAAAAGAATTTTTCAAATCGGTTGGCAAGCGAAAGAGTTACGCGCGAACAAACATAAAAAAAAAAAAAAAAAATACAAACATCCGAATTGAGAACCTCCTCCTTTTTTAGAAGTCGGTTAAAAAACCCATTAAGATCGCAGTGCTAAGCTTGCACATTGTAGCGCACTTGTCTAAGTAGGTATTAATAACAATGATAATTTTTGACAATTGACCGATTCACTGTTAAGATAATAATTAGTAGGCAATTAGTGACCAAGCAACGGTCTCCCGTTCAATGAACGGCGTTGACTTACGAGCCCAGGGTTCGAACCCAAGGGCATACACTTTACTGTGTGCAACTCATTTCACCACGACTACTGCTGCTCTCAAAACTGTGAAGGAAAACATTGGGAATAAACCATGCATGTCCTACTAGGTACTATGGAGAGCTAGACGAGCCCTCTGAGGTAACGGGAGGAATCAAACAACGTTACGACTCCTTAGGATTATATTATAAGCACGACTTTACATATTTACGTCTAAATTATGACTAATCCTTCTAGAACAAAAAGCCTACTATAAAATACTTGACACTAGTTTGAATGTTCGAATGGAACCCGCGCTAAAATATAGCCGGCCTACATCATATGAGGCCGTCTTCGGTAGACAAGCCTCTACATCAGCTACGCCCATCCTTGAATAAAAGGACTGGTACACTCCCGCTTCTAAACAATATGCCCGTATACTAGTACCGGGTAACTCTTTTGGTTCACTGTGTGCTGAAAAGAAACCTATGTAATTTTGTGACTTTAAACTTGTACATAAATTCCGAAATTTTTGATCTTGGGCGCCTCCACCACTTATGGAGAGCTAGACGAGCCCTCTGAGGTAACGGGAGGAATCAAACAACGTTACGACTCCTTAGGATTATATTATAAGCACGACTTTACATATTTACGTCTAAATTATGACTAATCCTTCTAGAACAAAAAGCCTACTATAAAATACTTGACACTAGTTTGAATGTTCGAATGGAACCCGCGCTAAAATATAGCCGGCCTACATCATATGAGGCCGTCTTCGGTAGACAAGCCTCTACATCCTCTAGGTCCGAAACATTTGATGTGACGTCCACCAACCTACACCGTGCCCGCGTATCAAATTATGGCTCGCACAGAAGAGGGAACTGATGGGACTTTATAGGCTGAGTATGTAAGTACTTTAGTGTGGCATTAGATTATTATATTGTTGTAGCCTGCGAAATTCAAACTTTCTTACATTTTTTGCAATTTACTGGTCAGTACTAAGTTGTAGGTACGTTGATTAAAATATGATTCGCGGCCGTAACAAATATGTATTTACAGAATTATAATCATTAAAGTCATCAATACAACTCTCTAAGATCAAGTAATCCTACAGAATGACTATTTCATGAAATCTTGACATTTTAGGATTATACTAACTTAACAAGTTGTATCACTGATACCTAAGTGTCCTATTGTTTTTATACATGTATTAGTATAGTTAGTTAATCAATGGTTCGATGTCCACCGCGCACAGGAGGGATTGAAAGCAGCACAAGTGATTTTTTGCTCCATTGGTGTAATTTCCGTATGGCGTTCCAGTGTCATCTGCCTAGCCTTTTCCCAACTATGTTGGGGTCGGCTTCCAGTCTAACCGGATGCAGCTGAATACCAGTATGGCGTTCCAGTGTGAGGATAAATAAATAAATAATTTAATTTAGAACCTACTGTATACATAGTTAGTTGTGTAATAATTGTTTATAATCATTTTAAGATTAATCTAAAAAGGTGACATCATGAGAACGCAATCACAATTTCTAAAAACTAAACCGGAAGAGGAAATAAATGTAGTGTTACCTAATCGCTATAAAGTTAATCACAGTCATTTTCAATTTAATATCTTGAAACTAGATTCTATGAAACATAATACGGACTTAATATCACCAATATAATGAATAGGAAATTAAATCTGGGTTGAAATCGGGGTTGGTCTACTTTGGTATTACAAACTGTTAGGTACTGAACCACGACCAACTTCTTTTACAATATAAAATTGTTTACCTATAGATACAGAAATCTGTACTTAGTACTTACAATGAGACAAATAAAATTTATATAAAAAAATAGAAATCTATTTCTCAAACATTAAGAATGTAACAATGAATAAAAACAATTTAAAAAAAAATTGTTTTAACCATAACAATAATCATCATCTTCATCCTCCTGCCTTTATCGCAATTTAGAGTCGCCGGCACAGTATGTCTTCTTGGCAGATGTTTCCTGAACAGACTTTTATTCCCGAACCATAATTATGTTTTTTTGTCTTAGTCTTCTGTCATGGGTGTGGCCATGGGTACATCTCTATCAACCGTCGACTCTAACAATCCCTAGCCATATCCCCCTTTCATAAACGCTGCGTTTAACCATAATTTTTTGACGTATAAACGTCACTTAACTTTAATCATTGTTTATAAATAAACCCCACAATCTCTTACACAATCCACCGTTCATCGGAAAATTAAAACACGTCAAAATCGTCGCTAAAATTTTTCTTTTTCCTTCCATAAATGACGTTTTAAAGTGAGTAAACATTATTCACTACAAAGCCCCTGATTATCTTGTCCACAAATATTTCTATGACGCGACTAACACATGAACACAGCAATGCATAATCACCCCAATTCCATTACTAATAAAGTGTATATTGAAATAATGGGTTTCGTTGATGGCATCTAAGATCTCGTATCATGTAAAAACAAAACCATGAATTAAAGATAACTTGAGTTAGTCATAGTATAGAAAGTGACTACACCAAAATAAAATAGACGATTTATTTTCGTAGAGATAATTAGCCCAAAAAACAATTTTACCAGCTCTTGAAAATAGACTGATCGCATAGTATATTCAAGTACCGAAACCGAAGTCAACTTAAGAAACATCTAGTCGGGGTCACAACTTCAAAATAAACACAATCACGGCCATCAATAAAGAGGAAAAGAATTAAATAAGGTCTTTGCGCACGTGACCGAAATTCTATCCAGCCTGTTCTAGACAGTTCCTCATTCATAAACAAAAGATAATCATCAAGTACAAGCCGAGATTACTACCACCAATACGTATCTATCACCCACATTATTATCTCTCTAAGGCTTGCATTTGAACAACTGATATTAATCACTAACACCGCATTAACCTCATCATCACAAATAAACAAACAACAACTAGATCATGATTGTTTTTATTTATTAATCACACCTATTTATTTTATCTTCGTACTTTGTATCTACTTCTTTCCTGTTGATGCGTAGTCTTTATTCATGTGCTAGAATTACTTTTGTTATGCATGTAACTATATAGGTATTTTGTAGCCAATGGCAACAATGGCAATTTACTCTCTCCATAAATATAACCAACTAGAGTTAATTTTGACGTTCAAAAAGTGCTGATTCTTAGACTTATTTGAATAAATTACTTTTGCTTTCTATAACACAGCCAATCTCCCAACGGACGGGACGGGCAACGAGCACATCTTACCAGAAAAATCGTAAAATAAGTAGAAAAAGACACGGACATTGTTTACCAAAAAATTTAGGGTATACCTAGTGGAAAAATATTGTTATTAAGAACTTCACTTGGGAAAGACCCCAATGATCTCATTGGGGAAACACATCAAGCTTATTTCACGACTGTACAACACTGTGCTGTTTCATGACTGTGTCTGTGTGTACATCATGTATCCCATACGGTTGATGAACTCGACATATTTTAACTTTCAAAAGTTATTGCGATAGAAAAAAACAAAAAAAAAACCTAAAACGAAATAGTTTCGCAAGCTGTAAATGAATTAAAAATATACAAAACATATGAACAAAAACAGGTAGCCGGAATGAAAAGTAGATATTAAAATGGTGAACGGGTTTTTAATACCTTATAAAAAATAAGTTAATTATCATTGGAATTGCCAACCTTAAGTGTTTTTACCAATTTATCAATTGCATTGTTGTCTGAAAGAAGAAACATCATGTTATGACTTGCTAAAATGTCAGTAGGCTTTCTTTCTCTGCTGAAATAAATGACGTTGGTCTTTATCCACGTCATATCATTTTGTGCGTATATACCTACTTACGCGCACCTTCAAAAAGTGTAGTCGAAGTAGTCATTTATTTTTAAGTCATACACTTTCGGACTCCTAAATCGAACCACCTTGCCTTTTTACGTTTATGGCCTTTACAACCCGGGGTAGCGGGATCGTCCGAAAGGGTTACCGCTGCCCTGGAACATAAAGCCCAGAGAGGGATCGCGGGTCATTTGATGATTTCCCACCCACAAAAAAAAAGGCTTTTAAAACATCAAAATAATGATAAGACAAAGTTTTTATGCAGGCTGGAAGTTTACTGCACTTACCTAATGGCCATCATTTCGATATCTATCATCTAGTGTTCCATATTTGAATTCACAAATTTGAAAAAGAGAAGAAATTCGGCGTTTGAAAAAGAAGAGAATCGGTCGCTCTAAAAGCAACAAGCTTTCATTAAGTAAAGCATCTACATAAAAAATAAATGCATTTTCTTTCTTTTTTCTTTTCTTTCTTTACATAAGTATAGGGCTGATTTTTCCATCGCCAGATAACTTTTATTCGAGGAATAAAATTGATGTTTGACGGTTTTTGTATGAAATAACTGTCAAAATTTAAAAATTATACTTCGAATAAAGTTATCACATGATTGAAAATCAGCCCTAAGTCAAATATTTATTTCATTATTTGTTTTGTTTTGCATAGAGTATCGAATTGTTGTTCCTTATTTTTTAAACCGTGGGTGACGTTCAAATTACGGATAGTAGCCGCGCAAGCAGTAGCACTTTTTCAGTCTGTGCTTAGTCAGCGAAACATATGTAACGGCAAAACGACTTTCATGAAGTTGTGCACTTCATGAAAGTCGTTTTCACTCACTTCTTTAATTTGTTTTTCCGGTAAAAGAATTTACTGGTAATACCTGGAGTGCGCCGTCCAGGAGGACCAAGAAACCGGGTCACTACAGCACGACAAGATCGGCTTATCTTTACCACCAGCCTGCGTAATCGTCACCTGAATTTAGTACAGGTCCAAAAACAGCTTCGAGACTTTCATGAACTGACTGTTTGCGTTCGAACTGTTGGAAGTGTCCTTTGTCATGTCCTTAAACCTCACAAGCCAGCCAATGGTCCCAAACTGACACGAAGTCACAGAATGGCGCACCTATGTACAATCCGCACGCGAATATTTGCATTGGAATCAACGTCAATGGAGTCAAGTTCAAGTTTGACGTGTCTGTGTGTGTATGTGTATGTCTGTCTGTAGCATCGTAGCTCCCGAACGGATGAACCGATTTTGATTTTGTTTTTTTTTTTGTTTGAAAGGTGAATTTGTCGGGAGTGTTCTTAGCTATGTTTGATGAAAATCGGTCCAAGATGGCCGCCGCCACAAAATGGCGAATTACATATCACAACTCCCTCAATATGGGTATCAAATGAAAGAGCTTGACTAGTAGAATACTAAACACTATGACCAATTTCAAATTCAAGATGGCCACCACCACAAAATGGCGAATTAAAAAAAAACCTGATTAAATACCAAATTACCTGAATCTTAAAACGCAAGAAAATAAAAGAAATGAAATAATAAGGAGTCCCTACAAAAAGCATGAAATAAAAAAAATAATTAAAAATTTAAAAAACCTCCGACACAAAATAATAATAAAAATAGTATGAATGTATGTACGAACGAACTATTTTAAACTTTAACAGAACGTTAGGCTAATAATTAGAGCGGTCCCAGACGGGACAACCTTTAATCAAAAAATTTCATACGCACTTACGGTAGGGTCATAATTTCAAGGTTATTTTTTTCTTTTTATAGGGTTTTACGATTATACCTTTTTTGTTCTAAGTACTTGTTGCTATTTTTTCAATAGTTTTTTGTTATTGTTTTAGGCTTTTTGCATTCATACTATTTAATGTTACAATTTCTAAAAAAAGGATATATACCTTTATAAATGGGGTTTAAATCCATTACATATAATCTGCCTTATTAGAATAAATTTCTTAAAAGGTAGGTAATTCATTATATATGAATGTTCAGCGGGTGGTAATTTTTTATTATTATTTTGTGTCGGGGGTTTTTTAATTTTTTTATTTAATTACGGATGAAACCAAAATGTATATTCTGTATGAAAAATATGGATTTAGGAAAGTCTATCGAAGATAGGGAGAACGGTTCAGCAAGCAGCAAGCATTGAATAGAAGATCCGAAGATTGAGTATTGAGTTATGGCGGTGCCACTACTAAATAGCGACCAATACATTTATCAAATCAATGCCTAGAGGCTCATGTGATGCCATATACTGAGTTTGTGGACCAGAATTTCATTTTTTATGAATACCTGCATGATGACGCATCGCAGTAATGGAACGACCAGCACGAAGCCATGACATGAATCCAAAAGAGCACTTATGGGATGAGTTGAAGAGGCGTGTTCGAACCAGCTCCAGAAACTATGGGCAACTAGCTTCAACTTTCTGTCTAACTGACCGACTATTTAATTTTGACAATTCAAAAGTGCCTGTAAATGGTTTAATTGAAATAAATGATTTGAGTTGAGTTGATGCACGAGCTCATAAATGCCATCTTAGAAGCATGGAGAACATTCCACAGCACGCCATAGTGACATTAATTAATTCCATCCCAAACCGCATGACGGCCATCGTAAATGCTGTTTGAGGACTAAATAAAGTTAGCACAAGTTGCTTTATAAATGTTTTCCCGATGTTAACCAATATTTTCTTTAAAAATTCCACGCTAATTTTGCCCCTAAGAAACGCGAAAAGACGATTTATTGCCATCAAACTATTTTATTATTATTTCGATTTAAATTTTGGAACAATGACTAACATAATTACGATAGTGATTGACTGGCTCCACGTATCGTTTGTTTTTCTTTGTACTACCATTACCTAAAAAATAGTCCTAAGTTAAACTAAAATATACCAGGGTGGCTCGATTCAGGGGGTCTACTCCTAAGTAGTATCGGCATAATGTTCGGCTGTTTCCTGCCACGAAGTTACTATTTGGTTCGGTCGGTACCGATCCTACACTCCTACACTCTTTCGAATATTGACTACGGTCCTGACCCAACTGAGGCGATCCGAACTTTTTTCGCATTTTTCAATAATATTCGGTTCGGCCATGTGTCGGTCCGATCCGAACATTCGCACTTTGCACTTCGGAGTAGGCCCCCAAGTGTCCGGACAGTGTATTTTGATAAATTATGATAAATATGATTACGCATGACGTTGACGTGTAGTAGGTATGCAGGCCTTACGAAATTGGGAAATGATAAAAAGCTCTTCAAACCCGTCATCAGTGATAACAATGTCTAAAAAAACCGGCTAAGTGCGAGTCGGACTCGCGCACAAAAGGTCCGTAACAATAGATAATTGTTATGAAGTTTTCCAAGTAAGCGCATTTTCACAAGTTAGGCCTCTATAACTCCTGAACTAACAAAGTTATCTAAGCCGTTATAGTTTTCCTTCAAAGTTCATCACATGGACTACCATCATGAATTTTTTGAGATTTTGTGAGCCAGAACTTTTTCAGAGTTTAGCTTTTAGAAGGGGGGACGCCCTATTTTAACAAAAAAATGCGTTTTAAAGTTGAATATCTCGCAAACGTATACCTAAACCAAAAAATCTTAGCAACCAATGTTTTCAAAAGACCTATCTAATGATACCCCACACTATGGGGTAGACGCGAGAAAAATATCATCCCCACTTTAAGTGTAGGGGAGGTCCGAAAAAAAAATTTTTTTCGTGATTTATTTTTAGCACTTTGTCAACGTGGTAAATACCGACACATATCTATGCAAAGTTTCATCTTTCTAGCACTAACCATTTGGAAAGTAAGCCGAGGACGGACGGACGGACGGACATGACGAAGCTATAAGGGTTCCGAGACGTGAACTACGGAACCCTAAAAAGGAGATTTACCTCACATTTAGCGCTGGCGGGATAGGCACGGATTGAAGAAGAACAGAGTATAAAAAACAATTTAGAAATAAGTTCAGCCGTTCAGCTTGGCTATAATATTTATATGGCCTACATGTTACTTACGAATTGTTTGAATCCTTCTTATATGATAAATACAGGTAAGTAATTAAACATTCTAATGAAAAACGTGGAATCAAATACATACGTGCAAAAAAACGTTACCCATATAAACATTTCACGATAATTTCAGCTATCAAATCTGATAATCATGATAATTTATCGTATAATCAATTGCTCATAAAATTAATACTATCGATGATACACATCCGCATTAAAATACGAGATTTTTAGATAAGAAATGACTGATTACAAAAATATTTCTAGCTTGAAAACTATAATATGTTAGACAGAGTATGACAAAAGACTTCACGGTGGATCTACTGTCAGCTTCTAAAACACCAACTAGTTGACGCCGCGCGGCGGCGCCGAGAATGAAAAAATCTCATTGCTTTAATTAAAATAAAACATTTTAATTAAAGCAATGAGAAATACCTAACACAAATCTCAGATAATGTTAATCATAATTACGTAACCTAGATTTATAATATTATATCAAATCATTCTTCAAGAATGTGAAACATAAAATCCGTTCAGTGGACTGTGAGCGGTCGGTTTTTAGGTAGGTAAGGAAGTATTAGACTACCCATCTAGAGTTCCTAGATTCTTTTTTGTTACTCAGAGGAAAAATAAATTATATTTCACATTTACACCTTCTAATCTTCACGATGGTTCTTCGAAGTGGTTCAAAGGAAAGAGAGGCTGTCACTTAACGACATCGACGGTCTTCGACTTAACATTCATATTCCATGAAAAGACAAACAATTGACCCATTTGCGGTTTCAGACTGGTTCATCTTCTAGTGGAAGGATAAGTTTCAAGAAAAAAAAGAATATTAAATAAGAGTATTCAAAAAGCAGCCAAGTTTAAGTGGGACTGGGCCGGACATCGAACGAGTCATGGGCGAAATCTACCACCATAAGGGTCTCAGAAAACGTCCGCCGACATCGACGTCTACGTCGACGTCAAGCTCGTCCCGCCATCTTGGCGGGAAGGTGGCGGGACGAGCTTGACAAATATTTTATTGGAACAAAAACATACTACTTACAATTTTTGTGTACGTTAATACTGCGCTAGTTTAATAACTGTGTCGCAGTTATTAGCGCCCACTCCAGGAGCGAAAGACCACTGAGTTCCAATGACAACAAATATGGTAATACTTATAGGTGGAAACTAGACATAAACATGCATAATAATAAAACTAGAACTAGACATTTGTTAATAATAGTTGTAGCAGTATACTTCGCAAACTCTACACCTTAGTCAAAATATATGGCTTGGCCGTTTCGTTACTACAAGAACCATTGTATAACAGTATGAGAGAGAGTTTTTCACCTTACCTCATGTGAATGTAGCGAAATGGCCAAGCCACATATTTTGACTAAGGTGTAGAGTTTGCGAAGTTAGGCCTTGTAGAGTTAGGGCGTGTAGACTTAGAAGCTTGGCTCTACATGAGATCTGATTACTTTTTGACAGTGCGAGCTACATGGTCTCGTCTTGGCAACATTTAACATGAAATGTTTTTGTGGGATTCAACTTTCAGTTTACACTCACTCTTGGAACGAGAGCGGAAATATATTTAATTTCTCATTAATTTTGTTATAGATAACAGGATTCACAAAGTTATAATGTCTTCTCGCAACAACTAGATTAACGCTCTCTGTCTGACATATTCTGTTAACTCTGCGTTTTAAAGAATTGAGATTAGGGTCATATTCAATATCACTATGCTTACGTACCTAATAATGTGCTTATCAGAAATGTTTGTCTTAAATATAATAAGAGCATACAGTTTGGCCGTTAGCACCATAGATTTTAGAAAATTTCAGCTTTGAAGAGTGTCGTCTCTATCACCTACTTGCATATTAACGCCCCGGTATGTTATTCGTCAACACCCAATCAAAATTCTACTTTTCATAAAATTAGACATGACTTTACCCATTGGCAACACTTCTTCATGTGACTTGTAATAAGAAAACAGTTAGATGTATGTTGCGAAACTTTCATCTATTAACCGCAATAGCCAGTTGACACTGTTTGTTAACTCGAAGATATAAAAATGTGTGCACTTGGTAAACATTAGGAGAGGAGTATCTACAGCTATCTAATACGATATTGGGCGTAGGGAGGCCCCTGGCGTGATGGCGGCCCACTTTCAGTGAGCCACTTTCCTAGCACTAGAGCGCACCGGATGTCGAAAGCTGTGTCGAAAGTTGGCGCGATGTCGCTGCACTCGCTGCGCCTTTGAGATAGGTGCCCGGCTCCGTTTCCGAACCAGATGGAACTACATGCGCCATTTACGTGATGCAAGTTTCTCGCCTTTGGCATAATAAAATGCTTATACGATGTAACTTTAATTGTTGCTTTAACTCACGGCATGCGAGAGGCAATAAAATCTCACCGTGTAAATCTGGCTTGAGTGTTTCTGTGTTAGACAAATATTCGAAAACCTGATTTTAAGTTTAAACTTATATACATATGAACAGATATTCACGGCAAAGATTATTTAAAACTAGCTTCTGCCCGCGGCTTCGCCCGCGTGGATGTCGGAAATTATCCCACGGGAACGTGCTAACAGGATAAAATGTATGTGTTTCCCCAGAATGCCATCTATCTCGCGGGCCCTTTGTGGCTAATTACAATAGAAAACCAATTGTGTCTCATTATTATTAGTGGTGATTAAGAGGGTACCTATAAATGATATCTTTACCTAAGTACCTACCTAATCCTGCCAGGGTAGCGGGATCATCCGAAAGGTTTACCGCTGCCCTGGAACATAAAGGGCTAAGGAAGGAACACGGGTGGGTTTTAGTCAGTAGGAGTCTGACACTTCCTCTGCTCCACCCAGAGCGGGAGGAGTCATTTGATGATTTCCCATCCTCAAAAAAAAAAAAAGTACCTACCCAATTTAAAAAAAAAAACTCAAAAACAGAAAATTAAATACCTACCTACCTAAATAAACCTATTTCTGATGATAACTAATCTAAACTCAATAAATAAGCAAAATCCCTAAAAACTAATATCTATACGAATGACTAATCCTACCTAACAGTACTATAAAATAACCTACGGTCACTACGTACACTATCAAAATATACTACCTATACTTTACAATTAAAATCTATACCTACGACTTATATAAAAATAAACCTAAATAACTCTAAAAACTAAAAGGAATAAAATTAACTCCATTGCGGGTGACTTAACCTACGACAAACTTATTATTTGCGGTTTTTGCACTATCGGGTCTAGGGATCGAACCGCAAAATTAAGTTTGTTTTTTTATTGTATATACTTTTCCGGGATAAAAAGTACCCAGTGTGGTGCCCAGGATATTAAAGAATAATTATACCAAGTTTCATCGTAATCGAACCGGTAGTTTTTGCGTGATGCCTGAACAAACAGACAGACAGACAGACAGACCGACAGACAGACAGACAGACCGACAGACAGACAGACAGACAAAAATTTTTTTAATCACATTTTTGGGTTCGGTGTCGGTCTAGTAACACCCCCTGCCATTTATTTTTTTGATATTTTCAATGTACAGAATTTTCACTTCTACAGATTTATTATAAGTATAGATGTGACTCCAGTCGTTCATTACGGTAAATATTTAACGGGAATTTACCGTGTTTTGATAATGACAAGTAGGCTATTGTATATTATATGAGGCACTCATTGGAAACTACAAAACAGAGCGGCAATTCCCTTATTTAAATCTCAGTCTCAATTTGTAAAAAATACAATCAATTTACATACATTTTTGACAAGTTTTTTGACATTAATTGTCGCCGAGATGAGATTGCGATTCGAATTTGAGCGTTTTTTAAGCACCTACGAGAATTGACCTACAAGTTATCAACCTATAAAAAAGAAAATATCATAAAGCCAAAGAATTCAACGCAATAGATTTGATTGATCAATGATCTCGCTATGTACCTATTCGTTAAGTGGATACAATCATGGTGTTAAACTTGTTATAACCGGTAATTTGATTTTAACGTGATTTCAGCCATCACGCATTCACGCTTTTGTGACAATAAAAAATTGCCTGAACACTGATTGAAAAATAATAACTTTTAAATAAGAGTGCCTTGTGACGATTTGCACTTGAAAATTGCGTGTTTGTAATGAGTATGCAACTATGCAGTCTAGGTTTCACCCTAAGTCAACTTTAAATATTTGATACAACTGTCAAAAGATGACATGATGTTAGTCAATTGGCTTAACAATTGAGGCCATGAGAGCCACAGTGGCCTAACTGAAAAAAATTGAACTATTTTTAGGCCACTGTGGCGCTATGTCTTTTACAGTTTAGAGCAGTTTTTTTCAAATAAAGTCAGTATTGAAAAAATGACAGTTAGGCCACTGTGGCTCTCATGGCCTCAATTAATTTCCTGCATTGGCAATTTCACGGAATGGATAAACTTTTATCTATTCCGTGGGTAATTCTTATGCTGCTCAAGAAAAGTCACATGGCGTTCCTCTCCCTCCCTCACTGTTTTCCTCCAACCTAACTTTCAGAGAGTACCTGCAAAAATTCTAATAATTGATTTGAATATTAGCCAATTTTCTTTACAATGAATTTCTCTGACTTTGTTACTTAGGTATACCTACCTACCTCATTATAAACAGCACTGCAGTGCGATTCTGTAACCATCTCACCGTGAAAACTTAGGTGAAGTGAGCGTGGAGTGAGCTGTCATTCCAAATGATGCTAGGGCAATCCCTAGCATCATTTGGAATGACAGCTACTGACAACTCACATCAAGCTCACTTCACTTGAGTTTTCACGGTGAGATTTTTACAAAATCGACCGGCTGGTGCAAGCCGAGTCGTCAAGCTAAGTGAACATCAAAGGATAGTAGTAAAATATAGTAATCTAAGCCAAAACAATGAAGTAAGTGATTGCTTATGTGATTAGATGTTTTATATTTGCCGACCAATATACTGGCTGTCATAATATTATAATAACATTTTCTTTTATGTTTTATAGTTCAATATTTTAGCAATACTAAAGGTTGTACCTCGTCAAACTGAAAACGAGCACGCGCGTGATCCTTATCGAATGTTTAATCTAAGGTATATAAGTATAGGTACTAAAGTAACTATGTATGCAATCACAACGAAACATCCTGTAACTACGTCTTATTATTCTCAAATTTCTCTCTGAACCCTGAATCGATAGCCCATAATTATGATGTTGGCCCCGTATACTCAAGGACACAGTTTTCAAGGATATGGTTGAAACACGATTATTTTTACTAGACTGCCTTATTGATCAATTCAGTTCAATTTATTTAATTAGTAACGCAAGCGCAAGCAGAACTGCTGCACGAGGTCCTAGGATCGATACCCAGGTCGGCCAGAGTGATATTGGGTCTTTCCATTAGGAATTTCTTAATAACAGTCGATTTGTGCCGGTTAGACTAGAAGCCGACCTCAACATAGTTGGGAAAAGGCTAGGCAGATGATGAGATGAGTCGATTTGTGACACGACAGATTTGTGCCCAGTTGGTGGCAATAGTCTCGCCTCCTATTACATGTGTCACCTCTGCCTAACCCTTGAAGGGAAACAGGCGTGATGTTACAATGACGAAGAAAAGTCGTCCCTGATAAATCTGTGACCATGACTATACAAAAAATCTGGATCCTGACTGCTTCACTCCACACACTAACACAATAGCTTTCATTCGGACCACATCCTTCTCGTCTGTAAAGATTTGAGATTACGAATTTTCCAAGCGTAGTTCAATGTCTAAGGGGATGATTTAGGGTAGCGGGATCGTCCGGGTAGCGGGATCGTCCGAAAGGGTTACTGCTGCCCTGGAACATAAAGGGCTAAGCAAGGAACCAGGGGGGGTTTAGTCAGTAAGAGTCTGACACTCCCTTCTGCTCCACCCAGAGCGGGAGGGGCATTTGATGATTTCCCATTCTGAAAAAAAAAAGGGGATGATTTAATAAAAATGCTATTGTGTATTGTGTGAACGTGAGGAATGGATTCATCGTCCATTTGCCTCGGCCCCGGGCTATCCATGCAACTCAGAAGTAGCTGTGTATAATCTTCGAAGGGTTAGGAAGGGAAGAGGTGTACCTACCTACCTATAGTAGGTACATCCACATTTCGCCAGTTATGTTTAAATTCCATGTAATAGGGTGCAAGCCTATTTCTAACAACTGGGCGCAATTCCAGACACAGGGCCTGTGAAATCCTGAGAAATTCTTTATTGAAAAACCCTTAAATCCAATGCCACTTTGTCCGATCTGGGAATCGAACCCAGGACCCCATGCTCAGTAGTAGCGCTGCGACCACTAGACCAACGTGTCAGTCATCTTATAAGTACTGATTTATTTAACTGCATCACCTGTAAAAGGCTCGACCTGCAGCATATTATACAGTGTACTTACTGTTGACCTTGTCTGGCCTTCACTACTTTGTATTGTCGGTCTTGACCGTCATGTTATGTGTTATGTTACGTCCAAGCGTAGCGCTAATCAAGGAAGGTACATACAACTACCTATTGTCGGTAAACATCTTCATAAAACTCTGTAAACGTTTCGATCGAACATATAGCACTACCACTGAGCATTAAATAAGGAAATTGTGTACCTAAAATCCATCAATATAATTCCAAAATATAGGTAAACTAGCTGCGCCCCGCTGTTTCACCCGCATAAGTTTCGATCCCGTGGGAATATCAGGATAAAAAGTCCTATGTGTTAATTCTGGTTATAAACTATCTGTATGCTAAATTTCATCCAAATCCGTTCAGTACTTTTTGCGTGAAGGAGTAACAAACATCCATCCATCCATCCATCCATGCAAACTTTCACGTTTATAATATTAGTAGGATATAAATAAGCTATTTTAGTATCTAAGCCTAATACAAAAACCTAAACTATATTTACAATAATGAAACACTAATACTCAGATATAAAATCAATCCGTATCTAATTTATTGAAACTTGTTCGCTATCGCCATAGTAAAAGCAAAAAAGTACGACATCTTCATACATTCGCACCGCGCACGGTTTGTATGTGAGCGCGCTCGTACGTATGCGTCGTCGCACGCACACACTGACAAAATTTATCGCTGCTAAAGGTGCGCCAGTCGTGGCTGTGACGCCGGTAATATCGCCCGCGCCCGCGCACGCTTCGCCGCTGCCCTACTGCTCGTAATAAATAATTTGTACGTGTACCTACCTACCTCCTTTAACTACAAAGACTTCATAGTCATTTCATTTTATTTGAATAAATACATGATTCAGTAAAACCACGTTTTTATTAGTCATATTTCGATCGTAATTTTTCAAATAACTAAACAGATAACATGACGTGGGCAATGAAAAAAATGTAGTCGGCTTCTGGTCTATGTACTTACACACGGCTACATGTCAAGCTTATACTAAACCAGTTTGCCTTGGCCTCACTTTTTATGATATTTTCTCACAATGAACGGTCAGCTAATACTGGTTTTGCATAGCTTGATGTGTAGCCGTGTGTAGAAAAAATAATTTAAAAAAAACTTTGTATTAAAGGTCCCTGATGCTTACCCTACAGGGGAACATTGTTTTGTATAGAGATTGACTATGCATTTTTGACGATTGAATAAAGTATAAGTGACAGCCCTACGAGTTTAGGCTATTATCGCTCGCTCGGGGCTTGAGTTGGCCTACTTCTTTGCTTTTATTATGCTATCGCAGACTCGTAGCGCGCGGTGACGCGAAGGTCGTACCAGGCACGGCGCATGCGCACACCACCGAATAAAAAAAACCAAACACAATCGCTGGACATCACAATCCAAGCTCAGAATTCTTTACGAAGTAAAAACCTTTGTTCGCGGGAACACAAAAATATGCACACAAGTTACGTAGTTAACTTGAACTAAGTACATACCTAATTAGTATTTAGGACTAGCTTTTGCCCGAGTTTTCACCCGCGTGGAGGTCGGTAATGATAGGTACCACAGGGACGTACTAGCTACCGGGATAAAAAACCTTGTGCCGGCCGGACACAAGATTGTTCATGGACCATCCGTGTGCCAAACCTCTCAATTCGTTCAACCATTAAGGCGTGACAGAGTTACTATCACGTTAAAATAGTTATTAAGTAATTAAGAGTAGGTAAAAACCGGGTCATGTTTTCTGTCATTTTTATTATTTGATAGCAAACAAGCAATGACCCGAAGGCCTTGTGGCTAAGCAATAACAGCTGCACGGGGCGATCGATCAGACTAAGCTACGCTTGCCGCGGTTGATCCATGGATGGGTGACCATCTTTACATACCAAGACTCCTCCGTGGCTCGGCGGCTGTCATTAAAAAAAAAAAAAAAAAAAAAAAAATTAGTGAATCTTCGACAGTTGTTACAAGTCGTCAGAAACCCGAAAGTCTGACAACCAGACTTATCGAGGGGTATCGTATAACCCAGTAACTGGATTGTGGAGGTCAGATAGGCAGTCGCTTCATGTAAAATACTGGTATTCTGCTGCATTCGGTTAGACTGGAAGCAGACCTCAACATAAAAGGCAGATGCATGCAAGCAAACAAGCCAACGACCCACCTGATAGTAGCTAGCCTCGCCAGCTCGCCAACTCCAATAGCATCGCAGGTGCGTTGCCATCTCAATGATAAAACTAAAATGTATATTATTATGCTTGTAATTACATCTGGAGGCACCGATACCCTCAACTGAAACTCAGCAACGCTCTATGGCAATAGGTATGGTAATAGTACTTCCCCGTAGAGCTTACCTAACTAAGGTAATTTTTTTTCTGAAATTATCATAGTCCTTAATCCCTTTTTAAATGCACTGTTAAACTCTTATCAAACATCTAGGGCAAGTCCCCTCGTTCTAGAAAGTTTCAAGATAAGTTGCAAGGTCATATAAAAAAAGTGGTCAAGTGCGAGTCGGACTCGCATATGAAGGGATCCGTACAATATTTAACACTTCCTTTCTATGGACTTAAGTTAAAAAAAACGCCGAAAACAGCACGTTACTTTAATTTTTAACTTTATTTTCTTTTTATAATTTGTTGTTAATATTTGTTTGTTTGTTGTATTATTTGTGTTTTTTGTTGTTTTTATTTATTTTTGTTGTTGTTTTATTTTTTTTCTGTGAATATTTCTAGTGTATACCTAATACGGTTCAAAAGATAGATAGATTGATAACCACCGTGGAAAATTCTCATAGAAGTGGCGTTCCTCTCCCTACAGATCTCACGGTTTTCCTCAAAACTAACTTTGAGAGAGTACTTGCATCAACTCTATAAGAAGCACGAGCAACGTGCCATCCCTCCGTTTTCCGCATGATTTCTCGTAATGAGCTAGCCAAACTGCTGCCGCTTGGCCTTGGCGAAACAATGATAACATTTCGTGTGCTGATATTATGTTTAAACTAGCTTCTGCCCGCGGCTGCGCTCAAGCGGACGTGCTACCGGGACAAAACGCAGCCTATGTTACTCGTTATAACTTCAGCTATCTGCCAGTGAATGTTTAAAGTCATATTTGTACGATTTCGTCGAGCAGAAATTTGTTTTTAGGTACTGCTCGACGAAATCTTACAATGATGATGTTGGTTACGAGGCTTTAAGTATAACTCTTCGGAGATGTTAATAAGCGACCAAACCATAAGAAATCGCTTGCATGAAGTCAATCTCCGTTCCCGAAGACCGCTACATGTACTACCTATTGAGACCCGCAATCGCAGAACGGGTTTAAAATGAGCTCGTGAACACAGAAATGGACAGAAGAAGAGTGGCGTTTCATGTACATGTTTCTGACGAACCTCGCTTTGGTATGAGGCCAGATACTAGACGTACACGGTATTGGAGGACCTCTGGACGCCAAGAACGTTTAAAATCATGCCAGAAAGTCCATACATATTACATACTAGGTATTTGGATCGGCGGAAGAACCGAACTGATTTGGATCAGAGACAATGTCAATGCACAGATTTACGCTGAAACGTTTGTTTCAGATGTGGTCGTTCCTTTGCAGAAACAATTTGGTGCTTCACAACGTCCTACCATGGCTTGCTCAATCGCCAGAGTTGAATCCCATTGAACACGCATGGGATATGCTTCAAGGAAGAGCTCTCACATAATATGGATGCCGCACACACATTTTAATGTCTTGTTATGTTGAATTTTCATGTGTAATGTGTAAAATTCAGCCTAAGATGCAAAAATCGCGAAAAGTCTTTAGATATTAATGCAAAACAGTACTTCGTCGATCTACACGTTCAAAAACATTTTATTTAATCAATCTAAATACATACATTTTTATTTAATTTCAATAGAGCAATATTTTTTTTTTTACATACCTTGTTCTGTTAACCCTTGATGTGTGAGATGAAATTCATAATTGATTAGTTACCTAGGTACTAGTAAATGAAACTCAAGGTACTCGCGAGGGTTACACTAGGCTACACTCCAGGTAGGTCAGTGTTAAGTTTGTTTACCTATGTTATTCATAAAATAAGTTAAATGTCATGTTTTTATTATTGGTTTGGGTTTATTTTTATTTTAAACTCGTTTACATTAATTTATTTAGTTAGATAGATAGATTCAGTATTATATAGGTACTAAATCTATGAATATAACAGACTAACAGGCACACAAAGAATTGTTCTCTGATAAAAAGTCCTTTGCAAGGAAATGTCTGTCTCTTGCTGTAAGTGGTACGTATTTATATAATAAAACACAGACATAATAAAATAAATCTGTTAAATGCTTTATTCCATGCTGCGTTATACATTTTAGTACACGGTGTAACTTGGATTATATCTTTATGAGTAGATAGATCACGTAAAACAATGGTTAGATAATAAAATACTTCGTAAGAAGAAATAAACATAAAATCATTTACTGGAATGAAGTGTTACACAATTTGGTAAAAGAATTAATTGTTAAAAGATCTAAAACATTCTCGAGTCTGGCAAGTTTTGATTCACAATCGCAATAGCTTTCATTTCGACAGTTCAACTATTTCTAAAAGCCTACACTGTTAGACAATCGCAATGAAATCAGGATTATCAAAATATTTAATAATATTAATCATTTTACATGGAACTTAAAGATGTGGGCAACACTTGGAAACTTTCAATAGCGATTTTTACGTGAAATAACGAAAACAACAATGAAATACGACACATTGCAAAAATCTATGGGTTCGAAAATACATGTTCGCAAAACACAAAAATTTCATCAAAAATTAAAATGGAGTAAATCGCTTTTGAATAAAGCCAAGTGTATATATACTTATGCCAGGACTGTAGGTACTATAGGTGTATGTTTATTATTCATTTATTATACATAAATGTCGAAGTTAAAGTGATTGCGAATGTGTTAGCAAAAAGTCTCGTGTTCACGGTAACCCAAAACTGTTGCAAAACATTGTTGCGACAACATGTTTTCGTGCTGCTGGAAACAGGTTGCAGTAGCACAAGGAACATGTTGCTACAAAAATATCGTGCAACTTTTGCTTACTTACAATGAACACGGGACTTGCACACTCTGTTTCTTATATTTAGTATGTTTGTTTCGTTCACCGGTATCCCTTATGATACTTGTATGACAAATACGCGTCCACGCCATGTAGGATCCCGACCACGACGCCGATGTACTAGAAACATAAATAACGATGACTTTATTTTATAGCCCTCCATAAAACATAAAATAAAACACGAAAAAGTTATCAACATTTTTGTGTTGTTAGAATTACAGTGGGTGCAAAGAAATTAACGATAAAGAAGTAACATTTTAATTGTTTTCGCGAAGTAGACTACGCATTGTCGACGTCTGCGTCTAAAAAAAAAATAACTTTGAACTTTTTAAGCGTTGTGCTTTATTACCTAAGTACCTAAAATATCTCTATGTAGGTAATATAATTTTGCTTAGGTCCATAAGTAGGTAAACAAATAATTAAGAAGAAACATAACAAACTACATAGGTGAGACAAGCGAAAGCTGTGGTGGCCCAGTGGTAACAACCCCCACTTACGTGTAGTAAGTCGTGGGTTCTCACCCCAGCAAGCGCGTTACTTTTTGTAATTTATTTCATAACCACTGCTCTCAAAACGGTGAAGGAAAACATCGTGAAGAAGCCGTCCTAGAATCAAAAAATCGAAGACATGTGACATCTACCAATCCGCACTTGCCCCTTTCGAAAAGAGGAAGCCTGTGTCCCAGCAGTGGGAACATTATAGGCTAATACTAAAACAAAGTACTTAAATATCACTAGAAAGCCAAAAAACAAGACCACATTCCTACTTTATTATCTACATATTTATCATGACTACCTATGATTAAATGTGATTATTTGGTTTTTAAATGCGAAAGTGAGTGTCTTTATTTGTCCCACTTTCACGGCTCGTCCGTCAACTTATCGTGATGTTGATGTGATTTTCATAAGACTTCCTGATTCATTTTGCATGTAGCAAAATGAATCAGGAAGTCTTCAAAGACGCTGGTTTGGTTATGAGTGTTATTACCACTGTTTACTGCTCTTCTAACCTAAAGTAAGACGACTAGCCTTGTTTTGCAATTCAAACAAATACCTATAATTCCCATAAATGAAAAGAGGAAGCACCAAATGTTGAGTATCTTAGCACGAAAACATAATCTGATTGACGAAGAACTCGAAACTACGAGCATACATAACATAGCGAAATTTTTTTTTTCCCCCGAAGTCTTAGGGAGAGCTGAGAGATTCTTTCTATAGTGGAACCACATTTTGCCAGTTATGTTTAAGTTCCATGTAATAGGGAGCGAGCCTATTGCAAAAATCCAAACTCCGGGCTGCTACTGAGAAACTCCAGATGGAACACCCAATAATACTTTGCCCGACTTGGGAATCGAAACCCAGGACCTCACGCTCAGCAGTAGCACTTGCGACAACTAGACAGCAACGAGGAAGTAACGCGAAACTATGCATCCAATTATTACCATAAAACTGTCAAGTTCACTTTAACTAGAGGGTTAACTTAGGTACTTACCTACTTCATTTGTCGATAGCAACGCGATATTGGTATTAAACCACGTCAAAAAGTATGTAGGTAGGTACCAGAATCCAGACTGGCTCGAAAGTTCGTGAAAACCGGAACAAAACCAGCATCGTGTAATCCTGTCTTGTACTTAAATAGTCTGGCATAGACTTACATAGACAGCTGTCATGGCGGGGTAGGCGGCGTACATGTTGACGAGCGCGTACCGCGGGTACAGGTAGATGTTCACCGCTACGCCCATGTAGGATGATGCTGACAGGTAGAGAAAACACGCCACCGCGTTGAACAGGCATTCCTGCAATATTTACATAAACGAAACATATTAAAAACAGCACCTTCGTTGCCTAACGCACTCGCTACCTAAATCTGAATAGAGTGGTAGGTTTAGATATCCTGTAATGGTTCGCTATGTGTCATTTATGGCAAAACACAGTCAGTACTTCATGGAAGTCAAAAATTCCTTTTCCCATGGATTACCGACAATATTATTCGACAGGAACAGGAACATATTTTTTTCATGGGACATTATTGAAGATCCTGTTGCCAATCGTCATAACATAACCTACCTACTATAATTCATTCTCGAATGGCAGAATGTATCATGAGCTCTTGTTGCAAGAGTATGCTATGTAGGACGAAGTACACACTCAAACTAATTCGATGATGATCACACATAACATCACGCCTGTATTTCCCGAGGGTTAGGGTTGGGTGAACATAAATATCGAAAAGCTACGTGAGACAAAAATAATTAACAAAATGACTGATAATGTGTATGAAACTTATATGATCGATTCTTGTAACCGCCATTAATTTATTTCAGTTCTTCAAAGTTTTTTAGGATAACGTTATATTATTTCTTCTTACAAAGATAGATTGCCGTATGAGTTGCTGCGTGTTTGAGGAGAGCACGTAGCAAGTAATGAGAAGTGCAGTAGTGAGGAGACAAGCCGATGCCGTCGTCAGGAACCCGTGGAAGGCAGAGCCCATGCTGCTGGCCTCCGACATGCCGTACTTCACCAGCAGGCTCTGGCAGAGACCGCCCAACATCTGCCGGTAGGAATACAGACAGGTAAAGTAAGACAAAACGAAAAAGGTTCTATCGTCAAAAAGCGACAATTATTTCGACGTTTATTTAAGCTAAACGATCTCAAGCTGGCATTCATAATTTGTCAGTGGTGACTGTGGTGAGTGGAGCATAAATAAGCGATTGCTGGTACTTTGTACTTTAGTTGTACATCGATGAAACTTTTAAGTTGTGAATTAAAATGGTTTATTGCTACTTATTAGACGTACCAACCTAACGTTACCACAATTACCCCGGCACAGTTGGAACATAATGTCCGAATTCTCACCAAGTAGGTATTTCTGACATGGATAATTTCAAGTCAAAGGATAACGTACAATGCAAAAAAAAATATCTGATTTGCTCTTCATAATTTAATCAAAAAAGTTACGGCTTATTTTGAAGTTATTTGCCTTATTATTGTCTAAAACTCACGTTGAGATGACTAAACCTGATTTTTTGGTGTTACCTAAAGTTGGAATTTTATAGAAATTAGTCAAATTATTACACACAGCAAAAATGTGGCGAAATTGATTAACCAGATGAACTAATTCCAAAAACCGCTCTACGCTTGACAAAAGAATTCGGCTTGTACAATAAAGAGAACTGCTGAAACTAAATGGTGGATCCATTTAGTTTTCACTAAAAGGGTGTGAAGGTGACAAGTTGTTACTGTACTTACAGCTTCAGTTAGTTTAATGAGGCCATGGTGGGAAGTCAAATATCCAAGGTTGAGGCATTCGCAGCATCGACAGCAGCAGCACTTTATGCCTTTACCACCACCACCGCCAGGCGGCACACGCACTATTGTCGGTCCACGAGTCATTTTAGATCACTGAAACTTCACTGAAAGTGCACTGAACACGGGCTCACAAGTCCATCAGAAACTTCAACCACACTGCTGTATAACTAGACAGGAAATAAGGGAGAGTTCAATCCTCTTACACGGTCAGTATTACTCATAATAACGTATATTTAGAAGACCGCATAGTTTTTAGGTGTTTGGGAGCGCGTTCATTCAACTATGACCTACACAATAAACTTTGAAACAGGAACAATTAATTTTCATTTTACTCTTCGTAGCAATTGCTTTAATTTTTTTAGAAAAACACACAAACTGTTTACAGAACTTTTTTCAAACAAAAGATATGTCTGGAACGGAACAAAGTTGGGATAATTTTGAATGAGTCGCGTGCCTGCGCTGCGTGTGCGTTTAATTTTAAAAATAGACCGACGCACTCGCGACGTGAGGGTAGATTTCTATTTCAGGATATTATTTATAAACTCGTTAACCTTATTGTTTTGTTTTTTAGGTACAGCGACATATCAACATGTGGTATATTTAGTTAAAATCTGGTCTATTAGTGTAAACAAATTATTTATTCGGTATTTTTTAAAGTTGTTTTATGATAATAAAATGTTTGTGGCCATCTGTCTGGCTGGCATGTTTCTGTCTAGTGAAATCTATCGGTTGTGCTCGTTTTGCGTACTATGTGCGTACCTATGTACATGTAATGAGTAGGTACAGGAAACGGTCATTAATACATTATCACCTTAAGGACTGTATTGCTGTGAACACGCGGTCAAGGCCGTATCGCACATTGGCTGGGGCGTCGAACGGAACAAAAAACACAGGCTACGTAATTACGTATGACCTTGATTGGTTCATACCATTGCTAAAAGCCAAATAAGTATTAATTAAACTTCATGTTATATTCATCAAGTAAATTTTACTATTGGTTTTTTTTTCTTCTATTTAGACCTTATGGTAAATATAAAACGTTTAAAAAAATAACTAAAAGGATCAGCAGTAATACTTTAATTAGATAAATGTTCAATAAAATAATTAAATCATAATACTCACAGTCCATCAAATATTTGTGATATAATTTTAAGTTCACTTTTACGCAGCGCGATAATATCCGCTTTTATCTCAATTATTTTCCTTGCATTTCAAAATGGACAACAAACAACACCGCTAATAGATTAAACAAACGTTACTAACCCACAATAACAACCAACCAAGAACCAATAACGTTCTATTTAGTCGCGGTGAATGAGTCGTAATCGTAACTAAACTGCATCTGTCTACCTTATATTATTTGGATTTCTGTGGGTATCATCATAAAGTTTTACGAATTATGTGAACAAGACGAATATCACACGGAACTACGAGTATATTCTATAGCGTGATTATTCGAGTAATTATTAAAACATTTAAAAAAATTATCACCGCGCGTGAGATTCGAACCCACGGCTCGCTACGCACTAACGCGCTTACTCAAACATGATAACCTAGGCTAAGCTATCGTGCCATACCTTGGTTGAATTTATGAAATACAATCAGTTGCAAACGAATGTTTGTCTACAGTATAAAAATTACTCATTAGAAGAAGGTCGTAAGTTAAACAAAAGTGCCAATTTATTGCTTTGTGAGAATATCACTCCACTTTTGTCCGCTACTGTAACTACCTACTACAAAAAACACACATGCAAAAATTGCGGTCAAGAGTAGATATGCACCAGCAACGATGATGGCGATCAGGGGGCCTACTCCGAAGTGCAAAGTGCGAATGTTCGGATCGGACCGACACATGGCCGAACCGAATATTATTGAAAAATGTGAAAAAAGTTCGGATCGGCTCAGTTGGGTCGGGACCATAGTCAATATTCGAAAGAGTGTAGGAGTGTAGGATCGGAACCAACCGAACCAAATAGTAACTTCGTAGCAGGAAACAGCCGAACATTCGGCCGATACTACTTCGGAGTAGACCCCCAGTACTTGTAACGTGGAGCTGACAGGACTCGCAGGACACGATATTAAGTGTCCCATCGTTTGTGGAACAGCACCACATTGACAGTCCAAGGTGGAGTCGTCTATGAATCTTCACCTCAACAGGTTTTCCTTGCTTCGGCCTACCTGGGTCCGGAGTCTGTTTAAAGTCTTCTAGGTTACCCAAGGTAACTCATGTCTAGGTGGGAGATATTCAGCGGGTGGAACGAATAGTTTGGTTAAGGAAGCAACTGTCTCGAAACAGCTTCAGTCTTTCTTGTGATCGTTCGTCAGTATTCCATAGGTACTAAATTCATAACAATTATGATGGGTGATGAACTTGGGAGTCCTAGGAGGGATTAGGAGGGAAAGTTTAAACTGCTGTATCTAAGTAGGTATAATTAAATAAAACAGCATAAAATACCAAAAGTACAAACATTTATGTTCTTATTTCTCTCTATATATCTATTTCAAAACTGTGTCCAAAATAGTAAGTTTTGTGTCTGTCTACCTTTCACTTGCATAAAGTCATGTAATAGGTACATAAATCCACTTCATAAAAAATACTAACCTGTCTGCATTATAATTAATTCAAAGATGTTACAACAGGTGTACATTGGCAAAAAAAAGACTCTCCTAAATATATTGTAACTATATCTATCACTAATTAATACATAACATTTTCCAAGGCAACATTTTTATTCTAAGCATATTTTAATAGAATACTGCAAAGTTTAATCATATTGGAATCTAATGAAACAAATCGCACCTGAATAAATAAAAGTTACATTGTTTACATAACTAAGTAGAGTTGCCACATAGACATTTCTTTTTTAATTCAGCGAACATTTTTTAAGTACTAGAAGGTTTAAGCAACCCTTTATTATAGTTATTGTATGAGCAGAACGCAAAATACAGCATGTTTCAGAAAGGTAAACATAATGATAGTTGTTTTTTCGCGATTGTTTTTAAACTTGATGGTCTGTACATTTAACCACACCTTTCTGAAACATCACACATAAGTACTGTGATGTTTCCCAGGTTTTATTCAGACTGTTTTAATATTGTGCTTCAAGGTACAACATAAATGTAGGTACATTATATGTTTAAGTATTGTTGTCTTGCTATATTCAAGTTGTGTACTAAGTAAGTACCTAAAGTTAAACAAGATGTAGCACCAGTAGCACCCTCACTACGGTATAAAATGAGTAAACACAAACGCCATAAATTGTAAATTATACCTGTTAAGGTTAATTAGTTTAGTCGTGCCCTTCGTTACTCTTGCAATAGTTACAAAGGAGGATAGACAGTTTTATTAGCACTTAATAAATTGCATGCAATTCTCCATTCATTCCGGAAGGATGGCGCTTGCAGCGCATTAAAAAAACCCGTTAGTATCAATAACATTGACACTAACAGGAAAGTATTTTTAGACATAGAGTGTCAATTTTCCTAACAATTAATTTCATATTTTGACAAGAATGGTTGGTTGGTTTTGGTAGGTACTGACCTACCAACCTAAGTGCAAGCATTCCTGTTTTGTGGATTAAATGCAGTTTTCTCACAATCAAATCAAAGCAAATACGCAAGTATTTGCTAGGCGAACAATCAATCAATGATGATAACACACGATAAAACAAATTAATCAAACATGATTTTGCAGATAGATATAAAAAAGACAAATTTTCCTCATTGTTAGTTGTTGCTCTGTCAAATATTTCCGCGAATTGGAAAATAAATAGGTAGTTGCCTAAGTAATTGCTTCGGAAAACTAAAATCATTAAAAATTAATTGTAAAATAAAACTCACTTAATCTACAACTATTAATATTATACTTGCTTTTAGGTATAATTAGAAATATTCATACATCAGTTGGCAACAATATAGTACCATTTGGACTAGATCTTCATTATATAAAGCATAAACATTTTTGCAGCGAAGTCAGACATGAAGTTCTTGACTTTAGTCTAAACGAATAATATAAAAAGGTTAAATTGTTTGTATGTTTGTTTATAAGAGGTAATTAATCTCTGGAAGTACTGATTCGATTACCTACAAAAATTATTTCACTAATAGAAAGCTACACAAGATTTTGAGGACGAAGTCGCGGGTAGAAGCTAGCCACGAGTCGAGTCAAGAACTCGATGTCTGACTAGTTTTGACTTCCTCTCACAATCAGATACATAAAATAGGTAACCTTAGTTGACTTGAACTACATCTTGCCAATAACAATGCTAAAAAATATCGCAGATGTAAGGTAATGGAAGTGCAATGTAGGAAGTTTTTACGTCGGATTATACCTGTTTATCAGAGAATTATATCAAACGATGTGATTTATAATTAACGTGTACGAGATAAAACGCACATGACTTTAAATATCTTTTAAAGTTAAACGTGTTCGTACGGCACATTGTTTCTTGCCTTTCCAAAAGCGGCACTATTTGACTTGAGTTAGGGCTGATTTCTCAAAAGGCAGGTAACATTTTTCGGAAGAATAAACAAGTTTAACATATTTTCAATACAAGAGTTATTTAACCTAAATATTTATCTATTAGGTAGCCAGACATAAGTTATGTGACTATTCACAAATGAGCCCATATCTAATGGTTAAATACATAGGTACCTTTTTTAGTTTTTTAGCTTTAAATATAAATTCTAAAACCTTACCAATATAATAAGACAAGTTATAAGTTATATTCGAAATAGTACTCCAAAAACAACTAAGTATATCAAAATAAAAGCTATTATAAATATATAATATTCAAACACTTGTACAGTACATATTCAAGGTGTATATACCTTTAATTAGTATAGCTGTACCTGGATTTTTGCCGCATGACCAAAATGGGAACGAACTCCGCCATCTTGTTTTTTAATACAATTGGCACAAATTTTAGCCAACAGCGCCCTCCTGTCAACGTCATTCGAACGCCAAAATATCCTTGTCTAACAAATACTTATAGGCACAACATCAAGTATGCACAATTGCACAGGTTTTCCGAAACTATGGCCGAAACAGCATCCTAATTGCGTAACACATAATCAATCAATCTTGGATACCGCTAATGCTATGCTTCCTATGTTTCAAAAATTTATCTGCTCATCAACGTAAATAATGCAATGAATGTTGTTGAACTGTCAAAATGAAAACCATTGCTACTGAAAGTATGTTACGCAATTACCCCGCAGGAGCAAACCACCTTCTGACTACACACTAGGCTGTGGTTACCCCGATATTTTGCTAGCAGGTCTTGTTACCAGCACTTAACTGACCCCGCCATGAGTTGACGACTGGATCCACAATTTTTGTTTGTGCCCCCTTATGTATTCACATTTCACCACACTGACACACACCCACACACCACACACCACACCACACACACCCACTGCACACACACCACACCACACCACCACACCACCATCACCACCACCACCATCCATCCAACATCTGTGTCCACATGCACTGCACACGTAGTACGTACATAGTGTGCAGTGCATTTTAACAACATCGGCACAACAAAAAGCAATCTTAATTAAATTTAGCCCCATAATTCGTTACTAGCGTCTGTCCTGACTTTCTATATGGACAGAAGACTGTAGGTATTCTTACTATTCAAAGATATCCAAGATCTGTTACTAATAGACACTATTCCATGTTACAAGTTACGATCAATGAAGCCTAGCTTACATTTTTCATTCGATCAGCGCTACTATCGGCTGATTCATATCATTTACCTAGCCTTTTCCCAACTATGTTGGGGTCGGCTTCCAGTTTAACCGGATGCGACTGAATACCAGTATTTTACATGGAGCGACTGCCTATCTGCCGTCCACAACCCAGGTACTGGGTAATTCGACACCCCTTGGTAAGACTGGTTGTCAGACTTTCGGGCTTCTGACTACTCGTAACGACTGTCAAAGATCCACGAATGACAGCCGGGGGGACACTATCGGCTGATTAAGGAAACTAAATTCGTCAAGCCTTTATTTTAGTAGAGGCACCAAGCACGACGTTCATAGTAAACGAAAAGGGTCACTAATTATTAACGCATGACATTATAACATATAATAGCATCTGCTTATATAAAATTAAGTAATAAATTACTATAAGGTAGTGAACAATGACTCATTTCTAATATTTAATTAAATGCCTCGGTACTGACGATTTGCTATAAACGTACTGAGCAAATACAGGCCCGCCATGACGAGTCCCATGATCTGAAATAAAGAAACAGTAAATAAATTGTGTTTAGTTTCACATGCCTAGCATAATCAGCCTCTAACGTTTGCCACTGCTGGGACACAGGCCTCCTCTCTGCGAAAGATCGTGAGCCATAAACCACCACGCGCGCCCAGTGCTGGCCAGGATGTCACGTCTTCGATTTTTTGGTTCGGTTTTCTCACGAGGTTTTCCTTTTCCGTTTTGAGCAGTGGTGATGATATAATTTACACAAAGAAAAATGCCTAGCTGGGTTCGAACCCACGCCCTACAACTCGTAAGTTGGGACCGTTACCACTGGGCCATCACACAACGGGCTTTCAACATGCTGGTTGTCGTGAAGGTAGCCCACGAAATTTCAATTTTCATAGCCCTTTTTAGTTTTCCCCCTTTAGGTCCCATTGGAAAAACTAACGCAGTGTAGAGTTATCTATACTTGTTATGAACTTACCGCTGCTGCCAGGTAGGGTTCATAATATCTTCTATCATAGTGATCCTTCGCATGATTAACTTCTATCATCAGAGTGATGCCAGCACACAGGTACAAGATAAACGCCACGCCGTGGTATATCACCTCCTGAAAAACCAGATTTTTTTTTAAAGACAGACAGTTTATACAACGTGCCGCTACAATGGCGACATTTAATTTAACACACGGGTAGGGCTAGTGGCCAGTAATCATAAAAATTATAGCAACATAAAATAATTCGTAATTTGAAAACTACCGCCTGCGACGCTCGCCAGCATACGGCTCTCTCTCTTTCCTTCAATTCCGCCACTCTTTGCACGTTATTCGTTTTAATTTCATTGATGCGATGTTAAGATCCGTGACCCCGGCAAATATCCCCTAGGTACGCTGTTCTTTAAGTAAAATAAGCAATTAAGCAAAATAAGCTCTATTGCTAGATATGGATACCGTAAATGATCGGATGTAACAACCAGTTCGTGACACCTCTTAAAAATTCGTACCATGTGTATGTAACGGCCTCAAGGCCAGCTTAATGTTACATTATGCATATGTACTATATACCATCTGAAGGCCAATTCTCGTAATTTAAAACATTCAAAATCTAGTCGCAGTCTCATCTCAGCGACAAATAAATGTCAAAAACTTGTCAAAATGTAGGGAAATTAGAGGTTTTTTTGACAGATTGAGACTGAGATCAGACTGTGAACGTTCTTAAAATTACGAGAATTGCTCCACTGGTCAGGCAAACTTAAACAAGCTCACCTGTTTTACTGGTCTTCCACATCATTTTCATCATGGGTTCATTTATGTCTCTCTCTCTAGAATCTAGAGAGAGAGACATAAATGAACCCATCAAGCTCACCTGTTTTACTGGTCTTCCACATAATTTTCATGGATGCCTGACCAGTAGATAACGAACCTCATGACTCATGACGTCACTGTGTTTAATGTTTTACTTACATAAATAGTTTTTGATATGATTGAAGCTGTAGACAAGGAGACGATGCACGCAGTTATTAGGCAAAATGTGCCCACAAGGCAGGCAACTGCGACGAGTAGGTAGAACAGCTCTGGCTTGCCGGTGGTGCCCGAGTAGCGCCCGTGGTCCATGTAGTAGGCCACCACGCCCACGCATGCTGCGCCCAGCAACTGGAATCAGAGAATATATGTACTCTTCAATAACTAATTTAACAACGTGAGTGCAAAAATTCAGATAATATAATGGATATAAATCTTAAACATTTTGTTAGAGCGCGATTGGTCCTTTTCAAAACAGCCACTACCAATCCTGTCTGTAGGTGTCATGCTCGTCCCGCCATCTTCTCCTGGGTCTGCATCAATGTCGCCGGACATTTTCTGGGACCAACATGGTGGTAGATTTGGCCCATGACTC
This sequence comes from Apamea sordens, assembly GCA_945859715.1. NCBI lineage: Eukaryota > Metazoa > Arthropoda > Insecta > Lepidoptera > Noctuidae > Apamea > Apamea sordens. Next base: position 10,259,765 of record OX243995.1, read on the forward strand.
GTCCGACATGCGGCAAACGTAGCCGGCCCACCTGCTTTTTGGGTGACGTCGGCGATTTGTGTTTTTAAGCGCAGCTCTGTGTTCCTGACACGGTCGATTAAACTGACTCCAAGAAGTCATAATGTGTCACATTAACCTACAGTCCCATTTTCCTCTTCTGAAGGTCATTTTCGCCGCAGTAGGTACTGAGTAGTTCTAGTGAGTAATTGATAGTACAACATTTTATTAATAGCAAAACATGGAATGTCAACGACGAATAAATTACGTATTTACGTAAATGAGTTTCCTTATTTTATTAACATTCGGCGGAACCTTGGCAGCGTTGTTAACATATTAGGTTGGGGAAAAAGTCTTTTCGCATTATACTATGTATGAACTTGTAATAAAATCTCTTTGGCTATACTATTTGTATCTGGCTGGTTTTGGTATCATTGAAAGTTTAAATTTTAAAGAACATAATTCCAAATTCAAATTAGGAAAATGTGTGATTTTCATTTGTTTTTCGTACTGTCAAGATGAGTGAAACTAATGAAGAAATTCGATACATTTTAAAATTTTACTTCAAAAAAGGTAAAAACGCAAAGCAAGCCGCGAAAAAAATTTGCGATGTTTATGGACCTAGTGCAGTGTCTGTGAGAGTAGCACAAATTTGGTTTAAGCGTTTTCAATCCGGAAATTTTGATGTCAAAGATGCACGTCGCTCTGGTCGCCCTATTACGGATAAAATGGATGCCATTTTTGAAAAAGTGGAGCAAGATCGGCATATCAGTAGTTACGACGTATCTGAAGAACTGGGAATTGACCACAAAACAGTTTTGGCGCATTTGAAAAAAACTGGGTACACAAAATAGCTCGATATTTGGGTACCTCACGAGCTCACTGAAAGAAACCCACAGAACAGATAAAAATCTGATCTGTGAAGAAACCTAATGAACCGTGTACTCGTTTGTGATTCATTATTACGACGTAATGAAACCGAACCATTTTTGATGAAGCTGATAACTGGTGATGAAAAGTCGATCACGTACGACAAGAACGTGCGAAAAAGGTCGTGGTCAAAGGCCGGTCAGGCTTCACAGACTGTGGCGTAACCCGGGTTAACTCGCAACAAGGTGATGCTGTGTGTGTGGTGGGATTGGAAGGGCATTATTCATTACGAGTTGTTACCACCAGACAGGACCATCGATTCTGAACTCTACTGCGAACAACGGATGAGATTAAAGCAAGAAGTTGAAAGAAAGCGGCCGGAATTAATCAACAGAAGGGGTGTGGTTTTTCATCATGATAACGCTAGACCTCACACATCTTTCCACTCAGCAAAAATTAAGAGAGTTTGGCTGGGAGGTGTTAATGCATCCGCCGTATAGTCCTGACCTTGCACCTTCAGATTTCCACCTGTTTCGGTCTCTTCAGAATTCTTTAGGCAGTGTCAGGTTAACATCACGAGAGGACTGCCAAAACCACTTGTCGCGGTATTTTGATCAGAAGTCCCAAAATTTCTATAGCAAGAAGATCATGTCCCTACCTACAAGATGGCAAAAAGTTATCGAACAAAATGGTACCTACATACTTTAGTTAAATGTAAATAAACTATATTAAAAAATGTTTTGAATTTTCTTAAAAAATGCGAAGAAACTTTTTCCCCAACCTATTATTCGGCTGGGATGCAACTCTATGAAACACTTCAAATATTTGCAGGCAATTGTTCTGCACAAGGTTTTCCTCAAACCAGGCAGATTCTGCTGCATTGAAAGTGACGCACTTTCGCGATGCAAATCATCGTTAGTTTGTTTATTCTGGTGGCTCCGAGAATAACCGCGCGGGTGAAGTCATGGCTCCTCGTAAAACGCGAGGTCGGAGAAAATTACAATACTTACGTAGGTACTTAGCTTTACTTCAGAAATTAATTTTTATTTTAGTTAACTCAGACCTTCGCTGTTTCTGAAATTATTTCAGGATGATTCTGTGTTGTTGTTGTTTTTTTTTTTCATATGCCGTGAGTGCAATGGGTACAGCAATGCAAGTGGGACGTAGAAGTTCATTGTCACAATAAAAGTGATTATAATTGCAGAATTTTAAGTACGTCCCACTCTGACTCATTTGATAAAGATACGCTGCTAAACTCATATACCAACACTACTTTATGTTTCTAAATATTCTCGTAGACGATTCAATAAAGAGCGATGACGCCATCCATGATATCATTCATGGCCTTTTCAAACATATCTGGACAGGACACAAACTCAACTAATAAAATGTAGGTACACATTAGCATTAAAATCATGACAATTCATTGACATATGGTTCAATTTCAATAATTTTATAATTTATCTTCTTTTGAAACCAAGTAGGTAATCGAGTAAGTTCAGTGTAAAAATTCATATTTTTTAGTAAAGGTTAATTCTTTGTTTATTTAGAGTATAAGGTAATAAAATACTTACAAAAACTTAATTACGAAAAGACTGAATTAATACTACATAATTATACCACAGTGATTGACTACCTACTTACCACAAACACACCCCCTCTTACACAAACACATAATCATATCACACAAATAGAGGACACACACACATACACTGTTCAGTTTTTATCTTAATTTTTTTTTTTTTTTTTATTTAATTTATTTTATTTTATTTGGGCATGTTCCAAAAATAAAATATCCTTTAATGATCCTATTGTATTGCATTAAATTATAATGTTATTTATGATCACATATCATACATATATATATAGATATTTTAATCAACAAAATGTTATCATCTCTCTACTTGATGGCTATTTTTAAGTGTTTATTATTTGAGGGTTTTGGCATAGCCGAAATACAGGCTTTCGCCTAGTTCGGCTACAGATGTCTATTTCGTTTGTAACAGGAAACAGTTATTGAATAAACTATTATTATTATTATTTCTACGTGAAAACCTACATAAAACCGTTCGCCTTTCCATCAGACCTTGTGTTTTTCATTCGACTTTTTAAAATCAATGTTACTGATTTCCCACCTTTCAAATGATCGAAGCTGGTTCTAATTTCAGCCTGTCTATTTGTCTCGTAACTTTCATTTAGGCGCATAATTGAAGGAGTCTCTTGTTTTGATACGGCCGTGTTGCCCAACCATGATATTTACGTAACTGAAACTAGGTTACGCTCCGGATCAAAATATCTGAGGAGGCAGGAAATATTGTTGATCATTCACACCATACGCTCACTCGATAGTAGCCAGTGTAGCGTTAACAATACTATTTTAATGCCTACTCCATTAGATAATGGTGATTTGATTTATAAATTAACTGTAATTTAGTTGCCCACCGTCATTGATTTATGTATTTTTATGCCTCGTAAGCAATCCTACCCTTTTATGTAACCTGACGCTAATACCTATCTGTGTATGTAGATTGTAGGTATGTATGTACCCCAGCTCTACCTTACGATGTACAAATTGATTTTTAATGTGTTTAAAATCAATTAACGAAATTAAGGTCAATTTAAAAACGGAACATCAATTTCCATGACTGTTTATTAAGGGCTGATATCTCAATTGACAGATAATTTTTATTCGTGGAATAAAATTGACGTCTGACAGAATTTGTGTGGAAGAACAGTCAAAAATTCAAAATTAAATTGGATAAAATTATCTGGCGTTGGAAAAATCAGCCTTCAAACAATTATTTTCATAAACTATTAAAACCCAGCCAGTAAAAGATTTAGAAGATAGAGCACCTATTTGGAATAGGATTTCAGCGCCATTGATGAATATAATCATAATCGTCAATTGTTTACTATAGCAGATATTGATGTCGAGTTGTGTCCTTACCAATTCTGCAAGCTTCAGGAGCCCAGGTGTGGTGCCCATGTAGTTGCTGTTGAGGAACACATGGGTGCCAGACGTGGCCACCGTCGTCCGAGTGATGGTCACCGAGTGAGACATCTTGGACCACTGAAATGTTATACATGCTTATTTTAACAATGTATGTACTCTACGGGCAGTGGAAGATTTGGGGAAGATCAAATAAACGATGATTGGATTTTGTGAAAGATGATTTAGCAAGAGAATAAATAAGAAGAAGACATGCTGCGCCGACCCGAAACAAATAAATTCTGCATAATTGTTTCGGGCGCTTAGCTAAGGTAGCAGGTAGGTATGCGTAGATGTCATACCCATTTGATGAACACGTCTGTCTGTAGACACAACTTTCTGTTCGGTTGATAGCAAAATTCTTTACATTTGACGTTCGAAAAGTGCTGATTCCCAGCCCTATTTGAATAAATGACTGTTGATTTTGATTTATAGGTTCTCGTAACTCTCACGTTTTAATGTGGACTTTAAGTATTTACTGTCAATCCTTAACGAGACTCGATATCGAGACTTTAACGACTTTAGTACAATTGAATGTAACAGAAACCAAGCTAAGTGTAAGTTGAAATAAAAACAATTGAGACCAATTGGTTAGAATGACAGAATAGTGTCTGAAATACGACCTTAATTAAAAAGTGGGTTACTGTCTGGCTTTGTTTGGTCAAGAGTAATGTGTTTCAGTCAAGACAAAACTTAATATTATTTCATTTCCGAATAAGGGTCGGTTAGGTCAACGTGTAGGCGTGTGACGCGCAGTGTTTGTATGCCAGGGTCGCCTGCTCTCACAATACGACACTATACTTATCTATATCTATATCATGTGTGACTGAGTTTATTCACTGGCTTGCACATCACACATGCACCGAATTCGAGCATGCATCTACTATCAAAGAATGTCTTGTAACCTATGCATCCATTGATAGTGTAATCATCAAGTCCTTGACGAGTCGTTTTGCCGGTGATTTATAAATTGTTCGGCATAGCTGTTATCAGTTTACATTGGAATATATTGTATAATAAATAGAGTTTTAGGTAAATCCTATTTAAATATACTTCTTTTAGTGGAAATATGTAATTGAAGCAGTTTTAAAATGTTTGTCCCATTAAAACCTTATGTTGTTAGTCTTCATTCAAGCTGCTTTAAAATATATGCGAGATGTGTAAAATATATTTGACACATAACTTGCTGTATTCACGACACACGACAACAGCTTACAACTAACTTAGGTAAAGTAAACATATGAATAATAATCTAAAATTTAGTTAATTTCCTTTCAGAATTTATTTGACGAAACTACCGTGGGAAAACATAAAATCTGTTGGTTGATTCTAAATGAATAAACAATAAAATGGTACTTACAGTGTTTATATTCGTCGGGAAACTATGGGATATGTTTTAAAACAAGTGAAAAGCGCACGTATGTACGTGCGGACAATGTTGGCACGACTGTGGAGTGGCCACCGCACTCTGGCGGTGAGTCACCGGTCGCCGGCGAATATCGACATTGCGCGCACAACACACACCAGGCGAACTGCTTTGCGCACCAAGACATCACCTGGATTCTATCGATGCGTCAGGGCCGGCGAGACAGGCTCGAACACAAAGGACCTGACAAATAATGCTCCAGTAAGAGAAAAGGAGTTTGAGAACACATGCGCACTTGCCACTCTATTAAATAACACAGATTAACTATTCATAACAAAGATGACATCTCAAAGTTCCAAGACTGCATAGCTAAATTAGAACTTCATCAAAACACAGGGTCCCCTAGGGACCCTGGGTTGTTCATAGGGACCCCTAGTCCCTATGAACAACATCGAAATCAAAGGAGTGCCAATAACTACCGATGAAAGCTTATTCTCAATCTATATAAATAAAAATGGATCTTCGAAATGTATGTACACCCATAACTTTCGAACGACTGCATCAAATTAGATAATTATTTTTTTTGTGTTCGTTATTGTCAGGACAAGGGACATAATTGGACCCAGTAGGTGGCGCTGCTTTTTCGAGTGGGATGACGTCTGCCGTGTCCGCTAGGTTCTATCAATCACTCAGCGTTTTACTTATAGGAGTAGGGTAGGAGTAGTGTAGGAGTAGTGTAGGAGTAGGTTAGGAGTAGGGTGGGAGTAGGGTGGGAGTAGGGTAGGGGGTAGGACACCACGCGATCGAAGTAGCGCCGGGCAACTAGAAATAATTTATATGGCAAAACAACGTTTGCCGGGTCAGCTAGTAATGAATAAAATCGGATATGTTTTTGGATTCATATACCTAAGGAGCAGATTAACTACATTGCTTGAATTCCAATGCGTGAAGAAAGAAAAAAAAGAAAATACGTTTATTTACGGTAAACATGACGCAAAAAACACAAAAAAAAGGGTTAGGGCCAGGGGAAACATGCGTCACATCCACGCAAACGGCTATCGCTCAGCATTATGCTGCGACCCTATGCAAGTCAGAGCCTCAGCGCTGGTTCTGTGATCTACTATGGCTCGGCGCAGCCATAGTAGATCCAGTTAATAAAAATATAATTTGTTCGGTGCATAATAGCTACAGCAAATCTGATTTTATTTCTGCGGCGAAAAAGCACAAAACCCTAAACGGTCTGCAAGGCACAACCACATCTGGGTCTGCAAGGCACAAACAGGATATATAACGATCATCTTACGCTGTATAATAAAATACTCCTGAACCACACCAAAACTCGTGCCAAAGAACGTGGTTTTGAGCACGTTTGGGTCACGGGTTGCAAGATATTTCTTCGAAAAAACTTTACATCCCCAAAACTCTTCATCAAGACGACATAAAAAAATTCTTGTTCTTTATCCAGGTATTTATTTTTTCTGTGCATTCCTTTCTCGCCGTCCTTTTGTTTGATTATCGCTAGTTTTGAACCAGTTCGTACATTATTGCTATTACATCCGCATCGCAATCCTCCGCTCGTTACAATAAAGATGTATATTGCATATTGAGATTTAACAGTCTACCTTACAACAATATTTTTTTTATTTCTTAACGTTTAACTATGTACTTACGCTCTTACTTACGGACCTTATTCGTATGGAGATAAAGTTTTATTTAACTTATCTGTATACATCTCTCAATCAATTAATCAATCAACTCAGCCTATTGCAGTCCACTGCTGGACATAGCCCTCTCCCAGACTGCGGCACAACACCCTGTCCCCCGCCTTCCGCATCCAGTCTACCCTAGCCACCTTCTTTAGGTCGTCCGTCCATCTAGCTGGGGGGGCGTCCCACACTACGCTTGCCGATACGCGGTCTGCACACCAATACTCCATCATTTTTACCACTCCAATACTCCATCTCTCAATATTAAAAAAATATTGATTATATTAACGGATTGAACGTGCTTTGTACCTATTCTTTTTCTATACTAACTCTAGTGTTTTAATTATGATGTATTATGGCGCCTATTAGCATTTTTTATCAGAAAGTGCGAGGACTGCTAACCATTTTTTATCAGAAAGTGCGAGGACTGCTAACTAAAACAGGTGTTTTCTACAGAATATACCTATGTATTAATGTTTTTGATGTTATTTATTTGCTTGACTGAGACTTGGCTAACTGATGGTATATCCGATTCCGAATTATTTGATGACAGATATATGGTATGGAGACGGGACCGGGATTACACCAGTACATCAGACTATGGGAGGGGGCGTTTTAATTGCCGTTAGACGTTAAAATTGTGCCTCATGCGCGACGAGTGGCATTCATCGGCAAAAGACCAGCCGGTCGATTCTGTAAAAATCTCACCGTGAAAACTCAAGTGAAGTGAGCTTGAAGTGAGTTGTCAGGGTCAATTTACGCCTGCAACAAAAAGACCTAGGACAACATACAAAATTCATATATATGCGTTATTTATTAGTTAACTCATTAACAACTCAGCTGAGTAACTATTCTGATAATTTGACCAACATTATAACGGAGCACCCGGTCTACAAGTTTATTGTGCTGGGTGACTTTAACCAACCCACAACATAACGTGGGCCCTGCAAATGTTGGTTATTCTCTCCACCCTACAAACCAGAACGGTCATGTCCACACCATTTTTTTTTACAACATGAACGCATGTAACCTGTTGCAGTACAACTGTCACCCTAACTAAAACAATAGGATTCTGGACTTTCCAATGATGAAGTTTCTGTCTCCTGCGGCATTGATCCCCTGGTCTCAGATTTATAATAAGCTTATCTCCGCGCTTGTGCAGTGCAATTTAAGACAAGGTTTTCAGGTTTCCTTGCAAAGTTTTCCTTTAGCGTCAACAAATGAATCAATTGCATGCACCATTGTCAACCGCAGCATCACTCACCATCAGGTGAGATAGTGGCGAACGCGAGTAAATATTATCAAATAATCCAAGGGACCTAAGACACCACCTAAGAAAGAACTAAGAAGAAGCTATGTATCTTAAAGCAAGACTGATATAATCAACTGAGGGCAGAAACCGAATTGTTTCACTATACCTCACCAAGTTTTCCCACTTGTGGGACACAGTCGAATTATAAAAAAATTGAATTGCGCTATGCTACACTAACTCATTTTTTTTAAGTAATCCCAGAAAACTTGAACTCTAGTATGTAAGTATATGGGGCGACTGACATTGGCCTACTGACAAAGATGTGATTTTACATTTAGTTAAAGTGAATGAATGAAAATAAAATAGAAACAGAAAACAAAACAAAATGGAAACAATAAAGGAAATAATTATGAAACATTTTCTAACAAACAAATATTATAAATGGAATAAGAAGCTCATTAGACACATAAATACATACTCAAAGTAGTTTATTTTCTACAAAAATTGTCTCTACGACATCCACATAATGTGCCTTGTTTTCCTTGGTACGAGATACGTATAACCTGTTCTTATTTTATAACCTTCAGGTTAAAATATTATAAATAAAAGACAATATATATGTTAAAATATATTTATTAACTTTTTACAAATTAGTTCAATAAAATTAACTATTGTTTAAAAATTTCACATAACACCCGACATTCAACACAACTTAAATATTTCAGTACTTAACAAAAACATCAAAATGTAACTTTATGAAGTATATTAAATAAGTGTAAGTAGGTATTGGTACCTAAATAGGTTAAGTGTAGAAAAAAGTGCTCAATCCCTTTTACAATAGACAACAATTATTTTTAGTTACATTTAGAAAAATATTTCCGAAATAGGTACCATATTTTCACGACTACTGCATTCTAGATTGGTATAGTAACTATAATTATATTAACTTCGTAATAATTTAGAAAAGAATGAGCTTTAAAGATCTTAGTCACATCGATACATAGTTATAATGTATCAGGTACTCAAACTCGTACATTAGGTACTTAAGTGCGTATAAAGTTGTATTTACCAAAATATCTCGTCCCAAATTACATCAAATATATTATTTTACCATTAATTAATTCGTTTTAGATTACACATAAATATAACTTTAATACAAACGAAAAGATTTCTGTAAGACTATTTTGTAACAACCGTGTGATAAAATACATGTAAATAGGTAAAGAATTTCCTTATATAAGAGAAGCCTAATGTAGGTACTTTGTCAAAACTGGCCCCACTTTTTCTTTGAAATATATTATTTTTTTCTTTATAGGCAAAGACAATTATTCGTATTATTTATATATTTAACTAATAAGACGCTTCTGATTCTCGTCGATTTCGTTTTTTAGCGTCACTTCCTTCCTTTTTAATATGAATTAAAATAATGTGCATTATAATTTAAAATAATCTAGTTTTGGTTGATCTTAACAGTTCTGCTGTCTTTACTTATCTTTTCATACGACAGTCTCCGAAATGATATTCAATGTTTTTATAAAAGTATTGTTTTGTCATAGGTAGGTAGTTCAAACCAATTCGTCTTATAACAACTGGACGAAATGAAACCTAAATGTTTCAGTTGGATATTTTTTCAGACAGGGAGAATATTGCCCTCCTGTAATTTATCAATTATACTTTTAATGTTTGTTCAAAAAAGAATCAGGTTGAACAGTGGTTCATTGTATAACATACCTCACCATTTTATATTCCTTACATGTACACAATCTATGGCCATTAATTTAAATATTATTCTATTAATATAAAACCGTACTGTTTGTTACATGACTTTTAAATATAGTAAAATTATAATTATTATAAATTACAAATCTATCTGCATAAAATGCAATGGTTTTGATCAACGAATATAAAGTGAGAAAATGTTCACTCATATGCGACAGAATAATCATAATATCAGATTTAGAAATAAATATCAACGTTCAATATAGATATGTAATAGTTTTATTATTTATAGATCAGCCTGGCAGCTAAAAACACATTCATACGGCTTTCGATTTTGAAATTCTGTAAACAACAAGATATTTGGGTACCTACTATCTACGAAAGTATTTTAAAGGATCTCAAGACAAAATCGTTGATAAAACATTTCTTTTAATACTATTCTCATAAACGAATAGCCACGTTTTGGGTATAAAAATAAATGTTTAAAATAAGTGCATATTGTAAAGATCGTGAAAATTACAGTCAGATTTCAATGTTCAGAATCGAAAGCGAAACGAATGTGAGTGATACAATAATAGGCTTCAGTTGAGGTTTATGGTAGTGGCGCGGCGCGGCGCCTGCGCGTGAGGAGCATGCTCACGCCGCCTGCGCCGTCGTCACCGTGCCGCGGTACTCCTTGAATAGCAGGAACGAGCTAGCTCCATACGCCACAGTGTTGAAAATACCAAACACCTGTACAAACAAAATTCTATTTTACATTTTTTAAACAATAGTCCAAAATACCCCCTACTCGGAAAGGACGATCAGCGTCATCTGTGACATTCACGGTCATTGCGGTTACCGTTCTCTTCGCACAGCGTGGTTAGTGATTACCACCTCTAAGACTTCCATTTAGTGCGAAATACGTGTCGTTAGATTCAATTCTGGTTCCGGATTCAGCAGTTTTGGAAAGAACGAAGAACTATGGTCTTACAATTTACAAGAGACTATCATATGCTACTAGAAAAGTTCTACTAAATTGCAACTATCCCTTTCATACACAACACACACACTTCACACACATCAATTACACCTCTACCCTCTCGCTTGTATTTTGGCTTTTGTTTTCTCTTCGTTGATTTTATTTTACTCAATTTCTATGTAAAGTGACCATTATTTGCTTTTATTGTATCTTTGCAATGCCTTAAAATATATGAACCAAGGGTTGGGACTTGTGTCCATAATACAAGTTATCCTGATAACTTAGCAAGGGTGCAAGTTACGACAACTTCTAGTGCTATTAAGACATAAGTAAGTATGTAACGTTAAATAGCTGTATTGTTGATACGAATAAATACTATTATTATTATTTTGGTTTTAAATTTAATTTTCTCAGGTTATTATTACCTGGTATTTTCAGAATCTCACGGGTGTGAACCAAGGTGAGATTCTAGTTATTATTTTGAGAAGGGAAATTGCTCTGTACTGCAGTGAAATTATTATTATTATTACTTGAAAATTCAACAATGTGACCGTTTTCAATGATCCACTAACATAATACAACTTATGGTATCAAGCAGTGGCATGGCAAGGTCTGTCATGAAAAAATGTCAAATTGCTTTTGTTCGTAAACAATAAAAACCTCCTGATTAAGTTAGTTACTGTTAGTTAGTTAAGTTACTACCTACGAAAGTAAGTAGGTAGTCGATATGCAAATCAAAAATAGAAAGTAAGATTTCATTCGTCGACGTTCTCAAAGAAAACCACTAAATATACAACTATCTTCATTAGTCTTATAGACTTCACTCGTGTGTTCTAAATTATCTGCAATAAACCTACTTATTTATTTTTATATTTCGATAATATCCATCATTTTTAATAGAACTTAGATCATTCAAAGTAATTCATTCATTATTTTCTTAGTAATTCTTTCTAGAGATTCTAGACAGACCAACAGTGTTCTAAAGATTATTGTTATAACGGTAGCGAATCTTATAAAGCTTTGATTGAAGTCTAGGAATCTTTCGCGCTTGGGTTAATCTTCACCAAGCTACCATTCTAACCACCTCGTTAAATAGGGAGCATACTGATGGTAGCTACGAAAAATAAAGTCAAATTCTAACCCTTAAGTTAAAATGCAAACGGTAATACTAAATTCAGTAAAAGCACTTAATAATTATAGATGGGAAAAGACTATCTGATGACACTGAACCTATAACATAACATAAACCTTCACATAAGACACTGAACATAAATTAATGCACTGAAGAACACGATTCACGAGTGCTATTGACTATTGTTACTGCCCAGCCTGGTCCAGATATGATCAACAGTCTTTTGTCAATACTAACTACCTACTATTGTCGTCACGTAGAGGTAGCTCAACAAAAAATCATTAAAAAAACTTTTAAATCGGATAACTTTGTCACATTTTAGGCATCTCAGAAAATATTACAAAATACAAGAATGGGCAAAAGTAATGTCATAATCCAAATAGGCTGCCATTTGGCTGGAAATGAAAAAAAATGGATGATTGATGCACATTTGTGCTAGTTTTACGGCATTTTCAATTGATGCTCGCAAAACATCCTCCAAATTGGTGATTTCATCTTCAATGTTGGCTTTCAAGACTTGGTGGTGATTTGTTGTGGTAAACGCGAGATTTTAAAAAAATCCTAAAGAAGAAGTCTTCAGATCGGGCGACTTGGCCGATCAATTAAAATCGACAAGACGGGAAATCACACGGCCCCGAAATTGGTGTTTCGATATCTCCATCGTTGCATGAGCTGTGTGATTGTGTGTATCAAATATTGCATTCTCTACTAATTCACTATCTGTCTATAACGAATGATGTATCAAATCACAATGACATTATAACGTCATTAGCAAAAATTGTGGCACATTCACATTACTTTTGCCTCATCTTGCATGTAGTTAGTTAGAAATTAGAAGGTGTAAATTGAATCTGAAAAAAATTCACCATTTTGAGCGTTTACTAAATATCTTCTGGAGTCTTCTCAACGCTCTGGGATAATCGTCATCATCGTCAGCCAATAGACCCTTTACCCATGTAACACTGGTGACGAAATATAGAAACTTACTACGCTTTGCAGCAACAAGGTACAATTTTCTGACCATTCTGACTAACCGACTCCTTTGAAAATTCAAAAGTGCGTAAATGGTTTAATTGAAACAAATGCTTTGAGTTTAAGCTATTTGCACTCGTAAACTAAGTGTCACCACTGTATCTGTACATATTTATGTCAAATAAATATTATTACAGCAGTCCACTGCTGGACATAAGCCTCCACAATCACACGCTCTGAGATGATGGCGACAATCTATGAATGATGATGATGGTTTGATGATACGTACAGCAGCTGCAACATTGGCTCCATACGCATGCGTGTAGTAGCTAGCCGTCGATGCGAACAAGACTATGAAGGCGATCAGGTACATCAACGTCTCTATGCTTGTGCTGATCAGCTCCTGGAAGAACAAATATTATTTGTTTTTCGAAATTTGAATTTCGAAGAAACTATCACAAACGACTAGTTTTAGGACTACGAAATTTGAATTACTACACTGCCAGCGACACGAGAAGGTGAATGAGGTGTTCAAATAACATGTGCTACTAGCAAAGTTGTGGTACAACATGGTGAGTATTTTATATTTAATTTATGTATTTGGTAGGTACATTGATTGGGTTGGCATTGATCGACTTTGATTACACAGTTTAAGTAGACAGTATTTTCTGCTAGGTGAGCATTTTAAACTATCCTTCTTGAAATGTTTTAGATATGTTGAATACAGTGGTAAAAACAAAGTAAATTCGGATAGTTAACGAACTTAATTTCTTAATCAATTAAATACGGAAACCTCGACCCCTCGTTCAACTGTTATAAACGTAAACCTGCTGCTTTCCGTAAGTGAATGATTTTATTTTTATAAAATCATTTACTTACAGACTTTCAGAGTTCTTCACTTTTATAGCTTTTGGGACTTTTACAGTTCAGCAATGTGCACCAGGGAAAATGGTGCGTGACTTGTTCTTAACTATGCAAGTACTTACAGATAAAAGCCAGTTGATAGGGATTTTGAGCGCGTCCTTGATGCTAAGCAGGAACACGAAGCTCCACATGAGCGTGGTGATGAAGCTGGTGACCGCGACGAACACGAACCACGTGGAGTACCATGGCGACGCCAGTGCCATGCACAGGATGCCCAGAATCTGGAATAGAAAGAGTAAGCTTGGTCAAATATGATTCGTAAGTTGTTTATTGATAGTCATTACAATTGGATTTCATAGTGACAACAGTAGCCTCATCGTTCCTCATTCTCTCAATCTCTTTTTGTTTTGGTATTTCGTTAAGTGTGTATAATTATTTTAATTTGGCGAATTTAAGAGCGATCAAAGAGCACATCCTAGATTCACCTGTTAGGTTATAAGCCAACTCTGTCAAAGTTTAATTAAAAACCCAAAACCTTAATTTTAGGAGGATAACGGACTACGTAAATGTGAAATTGATGGCTCTCTCAACAAAACTCATTTGAATTTAGATGCCAAACGTTACGTTTTAATAAAACCACCTTATTTTATTTAGTTCAAATAAAGTTACATTTGAGTTAGAGCACAACTGTGCTTTTAATTTCGAACCAACACAAGGGAATTTGAAACTTGTTTCCCAATCCAATGTGTGATATTATTTTTAGTTACAGGTGTGCAATCTTATCGTCCACCAGTTCTGATAAAGATGATCCCAGAGCATGACGCGTCGTTGATCATAATTTTTTTGCTAAGTCGAGCTAAAAATAATCATGCGCACAGCGAGCTGTAATTAAATAAAATATCTAAACGATGATGAATTTTGCCATGGTCACAGAACAGTCCATGGTTAAGAAAAACAATAGAGCTATATAAAAATATATTATAATGTAGCTAGTAGGATTAAGCACAGTATTACAATCCTATTGTAATACTGTGGATTAAGGCACTTTGTAGGTCCCAAACAATATAAGTACCTAGTCAATGACTAACGCAGCAATAGATGTACCTACATAATATTATTGTTTAAATTACGTATTTTTTATCGCAGGAACGATAACAACATTCAATAATATCAGTTTCACGTTCGAGGGGACTTTTTTACGATATCCTCTTTTGATTTTTTCCTGTAGATAATTAACTGTAAATGTATAACTACATAGATTGCGTTCGATCGATGCCCCCGATCGGTTAGATCGATACATAGATCGATCTAACCGATCGAGGGCATCGATAGATGTAGTCATGCACCACACTGTATACAGTGTGGTACATGCAGCCGGGGAACGTCCATCGGTCAACCATGGATCATGTTTTGAAGCGATCAACATCGACTGTTCGACGTCGTTCGATCGGAATCTAATTGCACCTTCGATTTAGATGTATGTAGGTTAGAGTATTCCTGCGGTGCTGCTTTCTGGCACTTCATTTTACACACACGCTTTTTCATCGATGCTAGTTTTGGCACAGTGTGTATTTTTTCTAATGGTCAATTTACTTTATGACTTGAGCGTTGAGCCACTGGGGAAGTTTTGTGACGTTAGATTTTTAGGGTACGAGTAATTCCTATATCCACTGTTGTACTGTTTTTAAAACTAAACACGTTTTACGTACTCACTGGCGTATTTTTGTAATTACTAATTTTGCAAACAAGTTACGTGACTTTAAAAATTAAGGAAACTGGTTGTCTGTTTGAGGCACAAGATTTCACTAATTAGTGTTTATAATAAAATATGAGCTACAAAATCATGCCGGCGTCGTCTATATCGCTTGCTATTTCTTTTTATTCATGTATTATATATTATTAATAATAGTTAATAGAGTCTATAGAAATTACCCAAATGAATACTGGTAAAGTATTAAATCACATTTCAGCTAATTACTTGCGTTCTAATGCTCTTGCGTTGATGACAAATACCTTTGCTGATATCTACCTAATGAAATTAACTAAGTATGTGTCATTTGAAAATAACTTTGAACCAGCGCAAGGTAATAGATAAACTATAGCGGTATTATCCCAGTACCACTAGGACAACGGTGTCAGGTAAATGTGAACCATTAGCGTCCATCGAAGAAGGCGGCAAGCGCAGGCGCGGTAAGCGCGCACGCCGCACCGCGCTCCGCTGCGCGACGGCCTCTACGAACCAAACCGGTTTGATATCGCGCGCGAACATGAACCCTCTGTCGCAATGCCCACTAACAGGTGTTGTTTGTAGAAATTCCATCCGATAACCAAACGGGCAAACATTGTCTTACAATATAATATTGTGACCGTCCCACCAAGACTTTAAACTACACAAACACTCTCCGCGCACGGAGCATCATTAATTGCAAGCACAACTTAGATGACATCCGCTCCACAAGTATAAATGTTTACGAACGTCCCTACCTTGCTAAGAAGGGACGTAAATGTGTGTCAAATGAGGCACGTGCACAGTTGCATATAATATGGAGAAAGTGCGTCGCCGGGCGCAGCCGCGAGGCAAAGTTGTCGTGTGGACGTATATGTGACGCGACCGCCATACCGAGCTCTATCAATGGGTTCACAGACCATCATCGCTTTTACACGTTGCAGTCTCGCTCCAAATAACAAAACGTGGCCGGATTTCCGACACTACTGTATTCCGTATCTACATCTATTGACGAAAGTGCCACAAATAATGGGACACACCCACGGAATTTATATGGAAGTAGGGACAACAGGCCAATACTGCACAGTCTTAGCTCGCATAGTTTCTCAAACTATCGTCACTTTCTAGTCTTGACAAAACGTAAGTTAAATCTGTGTTCTCCTTTACCCCAAAATTCGATTTGGACAGTTTTCACTCTACTGATTGACTTCGCATTTATACATACATATGTAGTTCTGTTTACTGACTCAAATATTTAGGGTTGGTTTAACGTAGGCGTTCGTGGAACTTATGCGTAACGTCTGACAACCAGTCTTACCAAGGGGTATCGTACCCAGTAACTAGGTTGTGGAGGTCAGATAGGCAGTCGGTCCATGTAAAATACTGGTATTCAGCTGCATCCGGTTAGACTGTAAGCCGACCCCAACATAGTTGGGAAAAGGCTATTCAGATGATGTTCGTGGAACGTATGCGCAACTCAGACGCCGAGAAGATGCCCCGTTTTGACACCGAAAACGTAACGGAAATGTTTGGGAAATAAAATAGTATAAACAAAAATAACTACTTTCAGGGACCGGAAACTTAAGTTTGAGGCAGCAATAATTTTTCCGTCGGGAGTCAATTTTGTATAAGCTTTTTATCTGTCAAGTGTTATTTGTACAACAGAATCTAAAATAAATTAAAATGAAACGTGACGAAAATTACAAACCTACTACGCCGCTTCTACGTAACTGGTACACCCCAAGCGTAGCAACTACGACAAAACTACGTACCGCTGCTACGCAGAGTCAACGCTGTGTCTACGGACCTTCACGTAGCGCTGCACCCGGAGTCAACTGTTCGTCTACGGTCTTTCTACGCTGCTTCGTAGCGCTGCTACGCTTAGTCAACGCTGCATCTACGGACCTTCTACGCAGCTCCGTCGCAGCAGCAGCTACGTAGGTCAGGAAATCATCAGACTTTTTTGTTGTTTCAACAACTCATCATAATATATTTTAGATTAGAGCTAATAATATTATTATGACTGTCCTTTCTTAATTACAAATAAGCATTAAGAAAAAAAATCTAAAGTATTTGTGCCCTGAAAACCATCTATATTGATGTATTCATAATCAAAAGTGGTATATTCTTTCTATACTATAGATATATGTATGTTTTCTCGGTAATATTAATAAATAGTGTTACTCATTTCTTAGCTATACTTGCGTGTATTTGTGCCGTTACTCTGCTCCCATGTGAAGGTACAATGCGCAATTGCCCTTGAAGTTAATACCGATTCAGAATGGCGGCTAATTAAAGTGCCTCCATCGATCCGTATTCTTAAACCGTAGTTAACTATTATTATTATTTTATTGAATTACATCGGTAAATGTTTCAGAATACCGTTGCATGACTATTGAGACACCTGATTTGTAGAACAATATCCAGGGAAATGGACACAAACCGTTAATAGTATAAAAATAAGTGATGAATGCATTTGTCTGACACTGTTCCGTAAGTGGGGTGTTGTATCGGAGTCGATCCAGCAACGCAACGGTTGCGAAGTGAAAATGCAATCAAGTAACATAACATTGGGGTCAATGGGTGCGTGCGGCGCGGCGTGGCGGAGCGGCGTGCTGGCCAACTTGCCCAAACACTGTCTAGTCCGTAGGCGGTTCATTGACCATACTTCCGCATAGGGTGATCCCTATGCGAAATGAACTTCGTGAAATGGAAACCGATTATTTAACCTTTAGACTTTAACTTTTACCGAATATTTAACTTTAACTTTCACCTAGCAAGTTCCCGATGTGTTTATTAAACTTGTCTGGCTTATTTTTAACAAACTAAATATTCTGTATAGTATAATAAATTTCATTAACGTCAAATAGTATTCAAGTTCACCACAAAAATGCCAAGTCGTTAGACTCGTCGTTATAATCTGTAATTATTTCGTATTATGTACTTAAGTATAAAGTTATATTCATTAGAAAAAAAAGGTAGACAAAGTCATTACGTAACTTGGACTAGGTATTGTTATTTATAAACGACACGACATACCTGGTCAGGTGCAATTGAATTTTTATTTATTCTTCTAGCGCTAAGAAGACGTATGCTTCCTTGCCGAGTCGGTAACATTCAATTATCAAAATATATACAATGATGTTGACCTTGAAAGATAATATTATAAAATAAAAAATAAAAGATAATATGGTTAAATAAACCCACATACCTAAAAACATGCCAATCGTCGCCGATTTGACGTTGCGAGTGAATTTTAATTTGGTGCTCGCTCACGCTCAAGAAAATGACGCAATCGGATCAGACTTCGAATTAAGCAAGCCAAGTGCCTGGCCACCAATTGAGTCGCCTAGTTTAATGGTAGCTACGAATGGCATTCTAGCCAACTAGATGTCCTAATGTAACAACCTGCGTGCCTCCGCATTCTTCACTACTTAGGTATACCTAACTATTTCAACTTTATTCCAGCCACTGCCGACCTACTCAATAACCTTTTACATATCGGCTTTGACCGCAGCTTGAACTTTGTTAGTATTGATTTCTACAAAAGCGCAAAAGCCAACCCGAACAAAATTATTGTAAAAGAAAGTTATTTCAATTTCGTTGACCTTGATGTCGCAACCGTGACTGTTGAGTGTACGACAACGCAGCATGGATTGACGAAAGCGATGTTTACTAACATGAACACAGTAACATAAAAACTGGCCTGCTTGCAAGGGAAATAAATGATAAAGAATTACGTTGGATACTCATTCAATATTGAAGTCATGAATACGTATTAGGTACGTCTCTTTTCCTTGTGACCTTCGGCAACTAATACGAAAACTACACAGTTACACGTAAACACACCCATAGGTACTTATAAATTACATAGTAAACAACACAAATGAAGCATGCACTGAAATAACGCTATATTGCCTGCATTGGGTCTGATGAGTCTAACCTAAGTCACATCAGCAATGACTTGAGAAGCTTGCGGCTTGTAGCTGTGGAGCAAACAATAGGCACTCGCTGTGTTACATTCACAGGGAAATGTGCTCGGTGTGAATATACATATAACGTCGCGGTTGGTTGACATCAATCCAAGCAGATTACAGGCCGCTGATATTAAACCAGAACCAGAACTATTAAAAGTACTTACTGCTACTTAATTTTAAAAAAATCTCATCTCTTAATTAAAAAATCTAATTTGATTCGCAGCGGCTAGCAACGGTAGCCAGCATTGGACACAGGTTGTTTAACTTATTACGAGGGGTTCAATCAAGTCATAAATCATATCTTCAAAGGAGTAATTTGGTGGAACAAAAAAAAAATAAGAAGCAAAATTCAGCGAACACAAAAAAATACAAAAAAAAAAACCTAGATATACGTGAATCGCTAAGTACATCTCGGAAGTGCCTGAAAAATGCGGAATACCTTTAATATTGACCTAGGTTACGTTTAGCAACTACCTGCAGATCAAGTTTTGATCCGTACCAATATCAAACTAAAGAATATACTATAAGTACATAATGTAATCATACAAGTGCCTAACTACATTTCTTATAATTAAAATTAAACCCAAGGCTGAGAGGATCAGTAACTCAATAGAGGCGATTTGAGAGGTGTTGGAAGTCAAAAGTCAGAGGTCACATAACGAATGCCTCGAGGATCTTCTAGACTAATTGATGAAGATGAAAGTACCTACACGAACTACACAACCATCTTACGAGTACCTACACATGACACTGTCTTGTTCTCCTTTTAGTAGTGAGACGTTAAAGCTGGAGTATGAATGAATGGAGTATTTTTATTAAATTGTATGTTTGAAGTCGTCTATGATCTCCGTGACCCATTTTCTCGGACGACGTTAACAAGAAAAATAAGACATAAGAGAACAACAGATGAGCGTCCTCCCGAAATAACCGACCGTGTTGTAGCGGCAGACAAATATAAACTGTTGTGTAGACGAGATTAAAGCCATGACATAATCAAAGATAACACGAGTGATAGCTTTCTCCTGCACAATACGAACCCAATCAGCACAAACATTTGCTAACTTCTAATTCTTGATAACTCCTCAACAAAGTTTAATGATAATAATTAATAAATGTTACTCATTCGTAATAACTTTCATTCCGAGTTGTTAAAATATTATTCAGCACATCATACTGAAATTATACCATTGACTCTATTTACAGAATGCGCGCTGTGATAATTTGCGCCAAGTGTGTTATTTGGATATCATACTGTTGGTTTTCTTTTGTAAATACGAACCTATTACCAAGTTAAGACTTTCCTGCATACACTGTTGCTTTACATGCATACAGTACAACTGAACTAAGCGTTTAGTGTGTCGCAAGCTAGCGTACCTATACAATGCAAAAATTTCGAAACACATTTTTGTGTTCGACGCGAGTATGTAACAGGTAGTTATTCTGTTATGTTAAGCGTGTTCTTAGATATGGATTTTCACTAACAAGTTACAATGTTTAAGTTTAATGGAAGTTCCACACAGCTTGTTGTTCGTAGCAACAGTCTTGTTTGGGATGGGAAACCAAAAAAGTCTTAAACTATGGGATTTCAGAAGCCCTATAACCATCGTCCTTGCTTAATCATGTAAGAGGGGTGACTGTCAAATCGTTGTCAAAATATAAAATACGGACACATTTCTTTGGAACAGACGATGCTGAACTTTTAAGAAAGAAAGTAACCAAAGAGAAACCTATCCTATCGAATTGCGTAAGCAACTCATTAAACTTTCAACCTAGACGTGGCCCAGTTGACTTAGTTCTTGAGGTAAACTATGTTTGACTAGTGAAAACGATTATGAATACACGCAACTTCACGCAAGTACACGTTATTGAGCGGATTTGAGCGGTTGAAATGATGGGAAAACGACAAGTTGTCACACCGGCCCGCGTCGACTCAAAGACGCGTAGGTACGAGGCTGGCCGGCCATGGCGGACCACATGTTGACAGTACTACTTTCATTTTGATGCCAACTTTCACCCGATGTCGCTCTCGAATAAGCTACGAATGCAAAATTTTAATCGTCAGTTAATTTAATATGCTTGTTATTTTTTGCTTAATACATATTCCAATCGATATTACTTCTTGTTCCGTTCATTCTAGTGTCTTTCTCCACCTTTCTCTGTTTATATAGAAGCAACATTCGCCAAATTATTCAATTATTTAGCTGAAATCAAAGCATCTGAAACCGATATTAGGCATCGAATCCACGAATGATTTGAACAAAGGCACACATTGTTTGATAACATGTTTCGACTGCTTTATCGTCGAAAGACATTTTGCCATTATATTTTTATTTACAAGCGTACCTACCTACCTACTTTTTTACGATAACAAAGAAAGAACAATACAATTAGAGAGATTAATTGGATTATGACGCAGTGGCGCTCGCTATCAATATCTATTAGCTGAGTAACGGCTTGTAAAACCCGAACCTGAAAGTTTTTGCAGTCCCCGCCAAACGTCTCATGAAGTGTTAAAATTAAAAACATTAAAAATTGAGCTATAATGCTTGTTACTTGCTTGAAAATCCATTCTTTAAACAAAAGCTCTAACTCATGAAGAATGACAGATGATTACAACCAGTTTAATGAAGAGGGAGAGTAACCTGTAGAAAACGATATTAGGGACGAAAATATCGAACAAACATTATGTTAGTACTCTTATTCGAACTATTTCCGATACGAACCATAGCTATAACTAGGAATCTATTTATATCTTAAATAATAGCTGAGTTTATTTGAACAGTGTAGGCAACTGTTATTTCGCCCAGCCTTGAAATTGACAGCTTTCAACATTAGTAAGTACTTAAGGTCTCCAACGATGTGCTAGAAGTGTACCTTTGTATATGGTTATATTGATGTTCATCCAGTAGCCATACTTACCTCCGTAGCTCTAGCCTCCTCCATGTTTGTTACCTCAGAACTCCATTATTTATAAGCCGATTCACAAAATTCTATTTTTATTTGTAAGGATATACTTTCAGATTGGTCCCATAGAAATTTCATCAAAAACTGTTCTGTAGTTTGGTTTTTAAACCAAAATTACTGGTAAAAATTACAACTTAAAAATTAAAAGGAACACTTTTTTACAAAAAAAAACAACCGACTTCCAAAAAGACACTACAAAGTGAAAAATAATTCATAATAATTAAAATGTCTCATTCAGCTACGAAAAACAGTGATCAAATCTACGGTAGAAGCGTGAATTCGAGCATTCACATTATTTTATTCTTTCCAAAAAAACATGGTAGGTATATAAATATTGATCTTTTTAAATGCAGTAAGACATTTTAAAAAATGTTGGCCCTAAATTTTTGCCGCCCCTAAAATCTGCCGGGCTAGGCTCCAGCCTACTCAGCCTGTTGGTAAATCCGCCACTGCTTACCTCAACTCATAAGCAGAGCTTTGAAGAAGATAAAAGCATACCTATTGAGATTTTCGCTAAATTCTACACATCAGTCGAAGCATCGTTCATCACGGAACCCTAACACAATAGAGAAATCTGCCGTGTTTACAGAAATCGAAAGGAATGATACAGACAAAAACCTTAACAACATTAATGCAAAGACTGTGTATATGTGTCATCGTTTGCTTATTCATGGATATTCATAGAATGTTACGTAAACTTTGCAAATATATATGAGGGCACATTTAATAATACGTACTTACTGGTTTTTCGTTATAGTATCCGATTAAAATTAGGGAAACGCGAGCTTATCTCCGGTAACAGTGCCAACTGTTTTTAGGTTTTTTATCGCGATTGTGGCGGGTACCTACTTCAAATTCCGGTTGAATGGGGATTTTTAATCCATCTGTCAGAAGGTTTTAAATTAGAATTCACAGCTACAGGATGGAGGGAATTCGAGGGTTTAGAAATATTTAAACTAACATTACGCTGGCTACACAAACGAGCACTTTTGAAATGCCATTATTCAACTTAAACCCAGTACTATATTGTCAACCTTATGGTATCGTATATTTCTCTCCATAACAGTTCATCGTTCAACGATAGTGTACGATAGTGCCGCCAAACGCTATAAGGTCATAGTTGAATGACATTTCTAGCTTTAACTGTAACTAAGTTTATAACCGATTGAATTTGAGATAGCAATCTCTAGCTAATATTTGTTGTTTGATTAGCTGTTATCCGATGTACCAAGTACCAACGTTATATATTTGTTCCTAACGTTCCCATACTTATTTATATGTTAATATGTATCAATGTATGTATGGCTTGTCGTCGGTTGTCTTACCTACTTTTACTCGCAACTTACTCGATTTCAAACAGATTTTTACTTGGATTTGTAATGTCACGTAATGTGAAAGCGAAAGCGTATGTAAGCGTAAATGTTTACTGTATGAACCTGAAATGGGTTCGTAATATTGTTATTATACTGAAACCTACGGCACCTACGGATTCGATTGCAAACACATAAAATCAATAAGTACCTATCGTCGGTAGGTATGGGTACCTATTGTGTAAGGAACTTTGCCCTTCGGGTGTCTGGGGATCATACCACCAAAGTAATTTTCCGTTATATAAAATTCAGCACTTGCGGCAAGGAAAGAACTGAAGAATAAACCACTTCGTCTTATTTTCTAAAAGAATCATCAACTATATCGGAGTAAAAAAACAGAGAGGTGGTTGAAGAACATGAACTCCAAGAAGAAGTCACTGTGGATCCATGTCCACAACGACTTAGCAAAACTACAAGATAGCAATGGCTTTCATTGTGGGTATAATACTACAGGATAAGTTAATAAGAGCTCCAATTAGAACAATTAATCTAATTGAAGCCAAAGACGAGCAAGGGGAAGTAAATCCAGGGTAGCGGGACCATCCGAAAGGGTTTACCGCTGCCCTGGAACATAAAGGGCTAAGGAAGGAACACGGGTGGGTTTTAGTCAGTAAAAGTCTGACACTCCCTTCTGCTCCACCCAGAGCGGGAGGGGTCATTTGATGATTTCCCATCCTCAAAAAAAAAAAAAAAAAAAAAAAAAAAAAAAAAAAAAAAAAAAAAAGGGGAAGTAAATAATATCTATGACGTGATCTTACTCATCAAAACCTGTTGCTAGCTTGCATTGCATTCTATCATTGCACTTATTCTAGCGATGATGATTTTGATGACGTCGCAGATTTTGTAAAACAGGTAGCCTGTCCTTTTATACCTACCTAAAATACTTATCAAATCACAATGCTTCTCGATCCTTTCATCTTTTAGAAGAAGCCTTAGCTTAAAAAATAGAAATTATTTCTCCTCACAACGAAATAAAGATTGCGTCTTCAAGTGAGCATTGTGCTTATAATATTAATCCTACTTATATGGCTAGCTGTATTATTGGAGCAGAGGCAAGGACGGACGATGATATCAGCGTGTAGAGCCCGAGTAGGCGAAGGCAACTCACGCCCAGTCAAAATATGACGAATCCTGCGTATTAAAGTTCAAATAAGGCGATACTTTTAGTAGTCCCAACTTATATTTATCGCTCCGAGAACTGACTAACCATTTCAAGGCCGCCAAGGTGACATAAAGAATGACAATTCTCAGTGACGTGCGGCCTTAGTAATTAACGAGTCACAGGTAGAGAAATGCGCGATGATTGTTTTTCTGTTCTAAGTAGGTATAATATAGTGTCCTATGGAGATTAATGAACTAATTAAGTAATCAATAATGATAAACTACAATATGGTAGCAGTTTTCTCCCATACATGCAACAGCGCTCTGGATTAAGCGTTACATAGCTGCTCTACATGGTCCTTGTAAGAAAAAAATATTTTAACAATCAAAGTACCTACAATATCAGCGAATGTTTTTAACATTCACAATAAAAAATACCAGAAATACTCGCTATGACTAAGCCACTGACTTATCATTATCGTATAAGATGGATAGCATATGTTGTATTAAGATAGCAAACATAATCTATAGAACAAGCAGGAACACAAAGAAATAATATACATAACTTACTCATTCTACCTATAGATGCTAACTTTCAACAGACCTTAGGATCCCAAATTAGTGCCCCTTAATTACCAATCAACTTGTATTGTAATAATAGAAACCATTTAAATAAACCTATGCAACGTTAAATGAAAAGAAATCGATTAAGTAATTAGATGTAAAATGACTTCATCTGTGATGAGACGTAGTAAATCAGGAAACATCTTCTAGTGAATAACAACACGTTACAAGAATGTGTAGTACAAATAGTTAGGTACTATTACTGTACATATGTAGGTCCTTATTTACCTCCTGGGTCAGAGCTTTAGGGAAGTGCGATTGTAAGTACTCGAAAATAACTTATTTTTAATGAATTTAATTGATAATATTTCTCCCGTTGCGTTTCGTACGGTTAATTAAATACAGCCCAGTAGCACCTACAGCTACATGAATTCAACATTGCGGACTGCTATACACTTGTTTCCCTTTACTTAATTGATCCGATTTTCAGGTCTATTAACAGTAGGTACCTTACCAGGAGATATTTTGTACCTAATTCTATATAGTTCTGGATTAGGGGGACCGTTACTGGATTGGCGGCTGATTCTAGATAGTTTTTAAGGAATTTAGGAGAACCTGGACGGCTCTACCATAATTGGTATCTACTTCTTACAGACTTTTTTCATAAAAAGCGGAAGAAGTCGCAGGTCTCATGGCAGAGGCATATACCTACCTTGCCTTGCCTTATTTGCCATAGACTAGGGGAACATTTTTGGGATAAGTTGACCCAAGGAACGTTAATCCCATTTATTCTTTACCAATTTAATCCATGGGTCCTTTTGAAAGAATATATATACCTAGAATCATATGTAACTGTACGGCATACAAACGTTTCGGATGGAATATAGGTAGTTGGTAGTTGGTGAATGGAGGAATAAGATTATCTCGCCTCCTCCGCAAGTGGCTCGGCAGTCGTAAGTACAACCTGCGTCGTCAGCCCCCGCCGGCCGCGCCCCGCCGCCTCTTGCTGCCTACTGACCTCCACGACACCAAAAAGCATTCTCAGCGACAATATGCAACGTTTTATGGCCTCGATAACTCATATGCATAAAATACATTAAGCTTGTGTACACGCTCTCACAGTACGAGCGTCGAACGCGAGCGCCCGTAACTTTAAGACATACCTAACTTAGGAGATGTTGAATATAATATTACTATTAGCATCATTCCTCTTAACACACTTTAAATCCAGCTTTTTGTCGATAACTAGGCACAGTTAAATAAAACCTAGAACGTAGAGAAACAAGGTACTAGGTAGTTACGGTACTGTACCTACCGATGCTGTAAGAGGTAGCGTTAGTAAATTCATTAGATGGCCAATAAAATGAAATCCAATGAATTAGAGATAAGGAAAGTATGAACATTTACATAGTTATACAACTTAGGTATACATAGATTGTAACTAATTTGTAAAAATTATTGAGGACAAGCTTTCTTTTATTAACTTTTATTTTACGGGGCTTGACATTTAATCGACAATCTATTAAAAGTTGTTTACCCAGGAATTAATCAGACTTGAATAACATCTACATCGCTGTTATTCAGCTTAATTAATTAAATTAGAAATTTACAAAAAAAATAGGTACTTACAAGTTGTATTATTTTTAAAAGGCCCGGTGGAGTTTTGAAATAGTTAATGTCGATTTTAATCCAATCCAGCGCGCCGCCTTGCTGCTGAGATGGAGGTGCAGTTGGTTTGTTGTGTTCCGTAGTCACCACTGTCTCGGGCGCCATCATTATTTGAATTATAGGTTCGTTTTAAAACGTTGAATTCGTGTGCGTAGATCACGAGCACTGCCACTATAATATTTAGTACACTGTGGACGCGGCACACATTTTCGTCCGTCGATAGCGAGCGTAGTTTCGTCCGTGCAGCGCACAACTGTCGAGCGGAACCAAGAGTGGCGGGACTGCCGCCGCGGGGAACAAGAATGGTGGTGATGGCGTTTGTGCGCCACAACTGCCACAAGTCCGACCTACCCGGTGCGGTGACGGAATGCTACGCATATTATTAGTTATGTAGGTGCTCATATGTGTGTCGCGGACAGAAAAAGGCAAATAGCTAAATCACTAATCACTTAGCAATATATTACATACGAACACAGACTAAGTGAATACAAATAAACTATCTCAACACACACCTATACTTGCCTGACTCATAAGGTTTTTTTTACCTTGTATTAAACTCTTATACATACAATGTAATGCAAGCTAGGTTCAAAACGCTAACCACCTGGGCAACACGGGCCAAAGTATACGGATATAGGAACTATATACTTAGAGGGTTCTTCATTTCTTATTGAGGAAGTGTAGGTAAAGATAAGAATTAAAAGCTAAAAGATCAAAGAAAGGTTTTGTAAGTATCCGGTACCATGCCATAGGTAGTGGAACACTGAGAGAACATCAGCAGAGTTTAGAAACTAACGCTTCTAAAGTTCTAAGAGTAGGGCCAAGACAGGTTCAGAATATTACCTACTGACAAAACAACAATCTTTAAGAGAAAAATACAAAATAAACGGGAACGTCGTGGATTGGTGCTGCTGCAGGCCCTTCGCTTTCAATGTGGGATGTAATCATATTATATTTAATACTAGCTTCTGCCCGCGGCTTCGCCCGCGTGGATGTCGGAAATTATCCCACGGGAACGTGCTAACAGGATAAAATGTAGGTGCTTCCCCAGAATGCCATCTATCTCGCGGGCCCTTTGTGGCTAATTACAATAGAAAACCAATTGTGTCTCATTAGTGGTGATTAAGAGGGTACCTATATGATATCTTTACCTAAGTACCTACCTAATTAACAAAAAAAAACTCAATAACAGAAAATTAAATAGCTAGGTACCTACCTAAATAAACCTATTTCTGATGATAACTAATCTAAACTCAATAAATAAGCAAAATCCCTAAAAACTAATATCTATACGAATGACTAATCCTACCTAACAGAACAGTACCTATTATAAAATAACCTAACGGTCACTACGTACACTATCAAATATACTACCTATACTTTAAAATTAAAGTCTATACCCACGACTTATATAAAAATAAACCTAAATAACTCTAAAAACTAAAAGGAATAAAAATGAACTCCACTGCAGACTGCAGGTGACGTAACCTACGACAAACTTATTATTTGCGGTTGGTACAGTAATCGGGTCTAGGGTACGAACCGCAAAATTAAGTTTGTTTTTTATTGTATATACTTTTCCGGGATAAAAAGTACCCAGTGCCCAGGATATTAAAGAATAATTATACCAAGTTTCATCGTAATCGAACCGGTAGTTTTTGCGTGATGCCTGAACAAACAGACAGACAAACAAAAAATTTTTTAATCACATTTTTGGGTTCGGTGTCGCTCTAGTAACCCCTGCCATTTATTTTTTTGATATTTTCAATGTACCTACAGAATTTTCACTGCTACAGATTTATTATAAGTAAGTATATAGATATAGATAGATGATTACATCCCATCCATATTTAATATGATTATGAAAAGGGGACACGAATCAAATCACCCGCTTGTTCTTTTGAGGGAATAAGTACCCTCAAAAGAACAAGCGGGTGATTTGATTCGTGTCCCCTTTACCATCCCTTTACTAAACACTTGAAGACGCCAACGCCATCTATTGTTAAATCGTAGAACTTTTTTTCTGCAAAAGAAATCTTGATACGGAAAAAATGTCTCGAAAAGAGAAGGTAAACGCCAACGCTAGACAAGTAACTACCTATTGCCCCAGAGGAATCTCTAGCAATTAATATCCTTCAGACCTATAAAGATACGACCGCTGTTACTAGCTTGTTTTATGCTATAAATGCCTCTGGCTGGTAGTCATTCGTTTTTTTACTGGTATTTTTTTTAACGAATCTGCATTTGTTTTAGGTACGACACGACACATACATAGACTTACTTACATTATGGGACGACAAGCCAAAATACATTATGCCGTAGCTGCAGCGGCGCCGCGCGCCGCCTCCGCGGTGCCGCTGTATTAGTCACCCTTGTATATACTTATATATATATAGGTATATATGTATAATACCGGGATCCCGGTATTGGCTAACACAATTTCGTTCTAAATTTCTAACCAATTTTTTGTCTGTAGTAAGTTTTAAAAACTGCTTATTTTCATTATCTCGTGGTTTATTTACTTACAGACAGTCACATACATTTTACTACTTACTACCTACTTGCGCAGGTAAAGAATGGAATATAAAAAAATGTAGTCTGTATAATTTGCCTCTAGGTCAAGGCAAGACGTAATAAAACAATAGAAGTACTATCCTGAGGTGAGTAGGAAGATTCTGAAAGGCGCGGGGGGGGGGGGGGATCTCCCATGCGCTAAAAGGTGCATCGTACGGAAAAGTCACCCAATACATTTTTAAAGTAGGTAGGTATACTAAATTTAAGCGCAGCCATAACTCTGTAGGTCCATTAATTATGTTTTGTTGATACTTTACTAATAATATTCAGCTTTTTTGTTGTTTACAACGCTAGTCTTAATATTTACCAAATTGTTTCATTGTGTATCGTTGGAGAACGTGGTCGATTTAGCATTTGTATCATTTCTGTATCCTCTTTTTGTAATCCTTAATGTGTAATTGTTTGTTTTCCTGAATACCTAATAAAACTCGAGATACACATTTTATATAATTAGGTACATTCCTACTTTAAAAACGTATTCGGTGACTTCCGTAGGATACTAGAAGTCAAGTAGTTTTTACTTGACTTCTAGAATCCTACGGAAGGCCGAAGTGAAAGATGTCCGAGTTTCGAGTATTTTCGAGCACCACGCAGTTTGCACAGGTCTTTCGAAACTGCAAACTTAGTTTTACACTATTGTTATCTATGATCATAACATCCCAAAAAATCAATTAGGTAGTGCAATTTTTTACGACCGGCGACCTAACGCGATTTTTGTGTCTACGGTGACAGGCCTTTAGAGTACAGTTATATTAAAAAAGTAATTTCATATTTTATAAAAAACGGTATTTTATTGTTTTGTAGTGGAACTTACTAGTTATGATTTAATTATTTTTTCATACGACTTGCTCAAAAAAGTGACATTCTATGCCACAAAAAGCGAACATAACAATAGTCATTTTTAATCTGTTAAAAACAGGGAAAGAAAATTGTACTGAATTTCATTCATCCTCTAGGGGGAGAATGTGATTTAAATTTGGAATACTTACCGAAATTTATACTGAACTACATCTGTGTTTACACCATTGGGTTTTTATATAAAGCATTATACATCTTTTTGAAAAAGGAATACGCATTTATTATGCAGTTATGATTATTAAATAAAATTACGAAAACCGAGGCCGTATGAGCTTGATGCCTTTGCTTTTCCGACAAAAAAATTTTAGTCTAGGAATTTGCCGCGTTGTTTTTTCGCAAATGGTACGAAAAGTAGAGTATTTTCCTCGGTGCTATAGCTGTCTTAGTCTTGGGTGAACTTAAATCCCTCGCTACACTCAGGACTCGTCTTAAATCCCTCGCTTCGCTCGTGATATCGTCACCCGCGACAGGAGACACTGCTTTATCCCCTTGTTAATAATCTACTATTTTTAACAATTTTAGACAAAAATAAAGTCTTACCGGGATACCGGCATTGTGTGAGCATTATGTACTTTCTCTATAGCTACCATTTACTGGGTACATCTTTCATTGACTTAAATGTGAGTATGTCATGCTCACTCTAATGTCTCGCTGGTGGTGGCGTGTGTTGGATCATTAAGTTCCCTCCAAAAAGCTGAATGGTACTGATCCATAGGTACCTACGTCATGTTCGTGAACGGGCGCCGTCAGTAGGGACTGGTCATCTCTTAGCTGCCACGGCTTATTTTAATTTCTGAATTGTTTTTGGAACAAAGTCCCTTAAAAGTTGGAACGACACTTTTTGCTATAAGTACTTAGTTGTAAGCCGTGCGGCGTGCGCGTGTTTCTCTGTCTCTCTCTTTCGTTTTTTGTGTAGATTTTCGTTCCAGACAGAAACCAGGCGCAAATCCCAGCAGTGGGAACATTATACTAATTATTATTGTGATATGACATGTGCATAAAACGATTGATGCTCGATCCAAAAAATTTTGTATATTGTTGTCTGGTGATGGAGACAAATCAGCGTACACTCGACTGAATCTATTTCCTGCCTGGATTAATCTCGTTCTTCATGCAGGTGTATTGTTGTTTTAAGGAAACTAACTTCCTATTCAGTAGGCAATAGTCTCCTGAACGAGGTAAATGTGTGAAAAAAAAATGTACGCTTGCCCCGCACGCCCCCCAGAATTTGTGTTTTAGGTGTGCACTAATGCAATGTACTCGCCTCTAGGAGTATATGTACCTTTTTCATTTTCAATGTACCTCTGTACTTTTGAAGATATTTGCAAAAAAAGGGGGCCGTGCCAGCCAAACGTTTTCAGCACGGCCCCCGTGTAACTTGAAAAATATATAGCGTATTAAAAAGTTTCATACACTCAAGGAATGTACTCTATTAACACGTTATATGTACCGCAACAGATATTGTGAATTCGTAAAAACAAATAATTTATAGAAGTGGATAGGGGGCCGTGCTGGAAAAAAAATTATAAGAAAACTGAAAAATTATTAATACTGAAAAATTATAAGAAAATTATTAAAAAAAAACTGGATAAACCTAGGTAAAAAACTTGATAGGTGTCAAGTGACACCCGGATGGAACGAAGTTCAAAGAGAGAAAGAGAGACAGATAGAGAAACACGCGCACGCCGCACGGCATACAACTATAGCAAAAAGTGTCGTTCCAACTTTTGGTCTTAATTTTTTCCGTCTAGCCTCCTTTCGCAACGCGCGATAGGGAACTTCGTTCCAATAAAAATATGGCACAAAAAATCTCACGCCATTGATAGTGCGAGATGGATGTCAGTGGGTAGTGGTGGGTAGCGGGAACATCCGAAAGGGTTTACCGCTGCCCTGGAACATAAAGGGCTAAGGAAGGAACACGGGTGGGTTTTAGTCAGTAAGATTCTGACACTCCCTTCTGCTCCACCCAGAGCGGGAGGGGTCATTTGATGATTTCCCATCCTCAAAAAAAAAAAGGGGGGGTAGTGGTAAGTAAGGTGGTCGATCAAGCGAGCAAGCCCGTCCGAGAACGGAAATGCGCACATGCGCACGCAACATCGTTCACTAATTGAGGCACGTCAATAAAAAAGATATGGTAAAAAAAAAAGACCTCATTGAATGCAGTCTCAGAACAAGTAACAAACAGGGTGAAGTAGGGTCAAAGGGTCGAGATAGTGGAAAGAGAATGTCAATTACGGATAAGTACAAAATGGAATAACATTTAAATGTCACAAATTGTATGTAGCTATAAAAACTTAGTATTATGGTTACAATGGGACACAAAGTAAAGTTTTAAAACTAAAAAAAAAACAAACATTTATAAATTAGTACAGTGGCTAAAGCCTTTCTTAGATGTGGTTGTGGGTTCAATTCCAGACAACTACCAATGTGACTTTCATTCATATTATGTAATTTTTTATTTTATCTTGGATATTAGTGACATCAGTGAAGGAAAACATTGTGAGGAAAATGTATTAAGTCTGAAAACACCAACCCATCTCGAGCAAGCATGGTGATCAATGGTCATGCATTCCCTGTAATGAGAATAAGCCTTTGCACTAAAGTGGGTAATAATAGGCTGGATTATTATTCAAACCAGTACAAGTAAAATATGCAAAGAAAGAACTGCAGAAAACTCAATTAAATTGTCATTGTTCTATAATTAAAATATTTTAACATAGGATCCAAATGTTTTTGGAATGATTGCAAAATGTGATTAAATTAAAACAACCAAATACATTTTCATTTATATTGGGTAAACTTAGAAAAAGAAGCCTAAAATTTTTCCACCAAGGTGTTTCCTTCTGGCTTCTTCATGGTCCATGATTCCACCACTTGTTGTCAGGACCAGGTAGCTGAAAACAAGATAAATACAAAATTAGCATTGTTTGTAATTAAACAAGAGGCTTTTGCTTTCTAACTGAGTACTGTAGAAGACTTCCTAAATTATGTACACTTGTTCAAAACACCACTAACAATATCTATCAATGTGAAAGATATCAATTTGTGACATTTTATTCAATTTAGCACAACATATCAAATGCCGACCAACAAGAACTATTGGCGATCCGCGGTAGTTATGCAAAAATATCACGGCTCATTGTATTATAAAACATGGATGGATTTGGATGTTGGATGATATCTTTCGGCATGACTAACCGTTTCACTATATTATTTAGATGAGTTGAGTAAAGGGATTTATGAATAATTTGTAAACATTTACATTTTGAAATCAAGTCATGAAACCAATATATAAATGGTACAAATTTGTACCGCTTGTGGTACACATGTATACCCGTTCATCCTAATGAAGTTAATGCAGTTCACTAAGCTCTGTGGTTTTAGCAAATACTAGGAATAACAATATTTACATAGAGATGAAATGAAATTGTTTCTTCTGTAAATAGGATATTGGAATCACTTTTACAAAAAATTAAGTTAGATAGATTCAGTATTTCCAGTCTGACTACCCCCTAAGAAGAAATGGGGAAAGAAACTCAGGATCGCATCCTGCAAATAATTAACTTGATCCTTATCAAACTGCCACAAATGCTATACTATCACACATGGCAATAAACAAAAGTTAACTTTTTTCAGTTACTGATGACTTTTTTTTCTACATTTACTGTATAGACTTTCTAGTTTCTTCTAAACTAAAGTAAACTGTAAAAGTATTGACCTTTACAAATCTGTTTCTTCATTCAAGTAACAGCAAGAAGTTAAAAGAGTTGCCATTACACCAACGTCGTAATTTCCCCAAAGAATCGTGGGGAGCTTTTATACACATGGCAGCACCACAATTTCACTGTCAAGTTGTTTTCTGTACTGTTTTTATTGAAATTAAAGTTGACAAAAAATAAAAGGCCTGTTTTGACATTTGAGAATGCGTTCTTGACACCTGTCAGTTTCATACAAACGAATACGTGTTTTGCGAATTTGATCTTTATTAACTACTAGAAACTAGAACTGTCAATGTCAAAACGGGCCTTCATTTTTTTTACAACTTTACATTGAAATACTGTATTACATTGAATATGGAGTTTATTGGAGTTATGAAGAAAATGTGGACATAAACTACTGATGAAATGTTAAAATAAATTACATAAATTTGTTTGTTTTATGATGTTAATGAATATTTTTTGATTTTAAATATTATTTTTTATTAATTAAAGATGTTAAAGATTTTAATGAATTTAAAGATAATTGCGACTTAACTTATGAATTTATTTTACAACTAGCTTCTGCCCGCGGCTTCGCCCGCGTGGATGTCGGAAATTATCCCACGGGAACGTGCTAACAGGATAAAATGTACCTATGTGCTTCCTCAGAATGCCATCTATCTCGCGGGCCCTTTGTGGCTAATTACATTAGAAAACCAATTGTGTCTCATTAGTGGTGATTAAGAGGGTACCTATATGATATCTTTCTTTACCTAAGTACCTACCTAATTTTAAAAAAAACTCAATAACAGAAAATTAAATACCTACCTACCTAAATAAACCTATTTCTGATGATAACTAATCTAAACTCAATAAATAAGCAAAATCCCTAAAAACTAATATATATACGAATGACTAATCCTACCTAACAGTATTATAAAATAACCTACGGTCACTACGTAAACTATCAAATATACTACTTACCTATACTTTAAAATTAAAATCTATACCTACGACTTATATAAAAATAAACCTAAATAACTCTAAAAACTAAAAGGAATAAAAATGAACTCCATTGCGGGTGACTTAACCTACGACAAACTTATTATTTGCGGTTGGTGCAGTAATCGACTCTAGGGATAGAACCGCAAAATTAAGTTTGTTTTTTATTGTATATACTTTTTCGGGATAAAAAGTACCCAGTGTGGTGCCCAGGATATTAAAGAATAATTATACCAAGTTTCATCGTAATCGAACCGGTAGTTTTTGCGTGATGCCTGAACAAACAGACAGACAGACAGACAGACCGACAGACAGACAGACAAAAATTTTTTTAATCACATTTTTGGGTTCGGTGTCGGTCTAGTAACACCCCCTGCCATTTATTTTTTTGATATTTTCAATGTACAGAATTTTCACTTCTACAGATTTATTATAAGTATAGATTTGATGTTATGTACAGACAGCACCACATCAAGCTACTACAGTCTGTCAAATTTCTTTAATAGATATTCAACTTTATCGCTAAAGTATTAGGTTGATTGGGAAGATTTGACAGTTTCGGCTCCTGGACCTGCTGGCGTCTGTACTTCAATTATTTAATTAAGTTATAATAGTATTATTGTAGTATGTACTTTTATTCTTTGGTTACTGACACTGTCCAACTTAAATAAATAAATTAAATTAAAATAAAAATGATGCTTAAGGTCTATTCAAATTTATGTTGGCACTTGATGTTATTTCAAGTTATACAAATATCAACTTTATTTTAATGGCGATTAAGTTGATTTTAGAGTGACTAGCACTATTGAAAAAGTTATAAAAATGTTCAAAGTTGTAGCTTAAAATGAACTTCATTGCATAGGAATTAAAGTAATTTTTCCATAAACTCATATTTGTTTACATTTTTGCACGCAGATTAGGTGTTGTCATTATTATGTTTTTAGTTGACCGTTTTAAATACATGTTAGATGTTTGGTTTAAGTTAATGTGTATAATGCTTTTTCATTATATTATTATTTTATTTTTATTTTTTTTATATTATTATGTAACAAAAGATCCCTACACTGCTTTTAGGTAACTGTTGTTTTAAATTACCACATGTTAACCTACAACAATACAACTGATAAAATTACCATAACTTTAGCTTTCACATCTGCTTAATGAGCAGTAAAACTCAGGGGCAAAAGTAACAGTAAAAGCAACAACTAAAATAGTGAAGAAACAAATTTAATCATTACTTTGACTTTTTGTTAATATCAATGAAGAAACTGTGCCTGCCTAACTTTACCATGCTATAGTGACAATACAAATGAGAAGTTAAATTTAAGAATAGCAAAGCGCTGAGACCCTTTTAGATAAAAACATGGAACGTCTTGCAATGGGATAGAAAAAGCCGTAGATGATGATACTGACCCGTTATAAATTTCAAGTATTCAAGTAGGTACTTCTCCTAATCAGTTTTCTGGTATTGGTCTAGATGGCAGTACCTAAAGCAATTATTTAGCTTGTTTTACAAATAAAAGCCTGTAGGATGTAAGTAGTATAAGCAGCTTACCCGAACTGTCGTGACGGTAGCAAGTTAGTCCACCTCTCAATGTCGTTGATGGGAACGTCGAAGCGGGGTGAAATAACCCCACATTTGTTCAGTCGGCCGGTCAGATTGACAACAATCTTTCCAGCTCTGTGGTCATCGACGATCTCAAATTCGCCTATGTAACCATGCTTCATCATCACAGTTAAAAATTTAACTATGACTTTGGAACAAGGCCGGATAAGCACTTGTCTTTTGCCGCGCTTCTCAGCATTGTGGATTGATTTGAGAGCATCACTCAATACGTTCATACGCACCATGGCTGAAATAACAGAGATGTAAATGAAAAACTTCGCATAACCAATAAATTTGGTAACAAGGAACTTCACATCTGCACGAAGA
This sequence comes from Apamea sordens, assembly GCA_945859715.1. Classification (NCBI taxonomy): domain Eukaryota; kingdom Metazoa; phylum Arthropoda; class Insecta; order Lepidoptera; family Noctuidae; genus Apamea; species Apamea sordens. The sequence goes on from OX243995.1 coordinate 10,297,028, forward strand.
AACGTCAAAACACCATGAATCGCCAGAGGTTATCACTGAACATTGATTCTTTTAACCAAAATATTATGTAGAACGAAGATCACAGTAACTGCTTAGCAATATAAATTACTTTCTTGTGATTTTATTACGTTAAAAACAATGATTACCTAGGATTTAATACCCGCCGCAGCGAACCGAAATGACAGTACACTCCGAAAGAAATATTTTACCGTATTTTAGTGATGCCTTGGTTTGGTGGTCCGAAATTAAAAATCTACTAAGAACTAATAAATCTACTAAAAGTAGTAAAAATACTTTTAAAATTGTTTTAAAATTAAAAACAACAAAGAGAATAAGAGATCTGTAGAATACACTTTTATTCATTTAGTAAGAGTTATAATAGAAAAATCTGGTATTTTTGTAAACATTAAATTGCACAATGTTTGCTACCCGTACTATAACTATGCTCTATGGACCCGATTATTAGAGCTCCGCTAGTATATAAATATTATCTCCTTATACGTATGCCATCCTTATAATATTTTAATAAATGCTTTTGTAAATATGGACAATAAAGAATAAGAACGCATTCCTGCAAATGTATAGTAGTTTAGGTTTTATTAGTTTTTTATCGCAGGAGTTAGCAGCTAATTTAGAATGAAGGAAAATTTTAGTATACCTGGGAAAAAAGAGTCGAATAACGAACACCGACGGAAAAGGACTGCTTTCCGAAAATAATCCGCCGCAACTTTAGATATTAACGTGTCGCGATGAATCGATGATATCATTGCCACACGATAATCATATACTGTGGTCATGGTGTGGTCATGACCACAGTATATGATTATCGTATTATCGTTATTTAGCACAGTAATATGTGCCTATGATCTGACTTTGTTTTTCATGGTAACTGTAATTAACTGTATAACGATAAAAGTTGTGTCAACTATTCTACCTATTCGTAGGTACTATCTTTTGATTGTATTTACAATGCTTTGACTGAACTATTATAATTAATGTAAATCGTATACATACATGATTGTGTTTACCATTTATTAATTTATCACAAGTTTTAAAATTGACAGAAAATGAGTCAAAGTTTAAAACTTGATTACATAATAACTTCTGAGGCGTAAATGTGGTCGTTTGAGAAATAATATGTTAAACCATCCTATTTATTATTCAGATAAAATCAAACTATACTTAGTTTCTTTTAATTTCCTGCTGTTTTTTAGTCATTTTATGAGTTAATGGCGCCGATTCCCTTGTTCACAAACTAAACAAAATTTAAGTTCAGTGCATGTTTTTTTTCTATTTCATTGTGAAAAGGACAGAAGATAAATATTAGTTTAGTCCTAAATTTAGTCTAATTAGATAATTGTATTGAGGAGTTCAATTTATTATTAATACAATTAAGGTTAAAATACTATTAATATAAAGTAATATTATTGATACATATTTTGATCAACATTCAAAATGATACTGAGCCGCAAATTACAAAATACGTAAGGAAAATTGAATTTCATCGGCTACCATAGAGTCCATAGAGCATCCAGCATTAAAAAATAAAATGAGTTTTCTGGGAATTTACCCCAGACCACAGATGCAAAGTCCAAAACGCATTCTAAGTCAAATCAGTAGCCAACCAAAAAATTTTAATAAATTATTATTATCATCATCATCAGCAATTAAACAATCAAACCAAATAATCGATCAACAAAAAAAAAACAACGGGTTGCACTCCGGGAGTGCCGGCAGAAGTGAAAACTTGAATATTAACGTTGTGCATTTTTGATATTTTGGAATGCGGTCTACTCTCCCTCCATCTTACGAATTTTCGATCAGATCACGTGTCCTGACGCGAGTTTAACATTTTTTACCCATCACAACAAAAGTGCACAACGCCGATAAAGAAGTTTTCACTTCAAAAAAAAGTTCCATCGTCAATTGTTTTTACACATGCAGTTTCTTAACTGGCAACAAAATAATCGACTAACAAGCAGCCGTACGTGTGTCCCTAGCACTAATCGGTCCCGATAACAGCCGAAGTTTACCGAACACATCCCAAAAGAAACGAAACAAAAACATATTTTTGCCGTAGGTACCCGTTTTGCTCGTCAAGTCAAGTCGCGTCCTTCGACGATTGTGCAATGAAGTTCATGCTATGAAACTTTCGAAGTTTATAAAACTTTCAAAAAATAATTTAACTATTTTGTTGGTATTCTAAGACTTTGTAACAGTGATATATTGAATTATAATTGTCTTAAAGAGGTGCAAAATCCCAGTATTTATTTAGACAAAGTTGAGTGAACTTACGAAGTTGTGAGTAATCCCTACCTTGTTCATAGTTGCAAGGCGAGCGAATTCCACAGGTGTATAACGAATGTTGTGGCAACTAAAATCCTAGCAACCTATCTGAAATGACGGAACTCACTCTACAGTTGTATTACAGTGTAAAGGTGTTTATTCTAAACTGAGAAAAATGTAGACAAAAGTGTGTTTAAACACGAACAACGAGCTATAACGTGTCATGGAAGAATTAGAGCGGTGGTCCAAGATGCATTGCAAACAGTTTCGTGGAACTTTTATTATATTGTTTTTCTACTTTGTACATCCTATATCATCAGTTAATATTACAGGTAAGTCATTTAGCGTGATTTTTAATTATGTATTAAAAGTTTGCAATTTAAAACAAAACAGACTTCTTTGGTGTTAAATACATACTGCTTTTCAAAGTTTTTTTATAGTTCTAACATAAGCTCCCTCACCATTGAAGTTATGCATTACAGTCCTATGCTTCTATATAAACTAATTCCATTATTCCTGACAAGATACTAAACCATTTTAATTATAAAGTTAAACCAAAAGGTAAGTTTGTTAATAATTATTATTTAGACTCACAAATACCTTGAAAGATTCATAATTTTTTTTAAATGTTGAATCTATATTGCTTAATTTGATTAATTTTGCTAATACCCATGTAGTAATAAAAAAGATAATAGTAGTTAGTCTAATTCCAAACTCTGCCATGCCTATCAAATTGCTTGTATTAGTAATCTGCTACTATCTGATCACATTGCTACTGCATTCAACATAATATATATACTCATAAGGTTGTGTGACCTCCCAACTAAAGTGTAGTGTCAGCCGTGATATGAAAACAAGTTGACAACAACAGTACAGTACAGTTGACAGTAGTTGTTTGTGATCTTACAAGAGATATCAAGAACCAAGTGGTGTTAACTGCACACCTATTCAAACCTTGTAAGGCCCTTTCTATATTTATGATATATATCATAGACATTACAGACATTGGAAAAACCTTACATAAACCTAATTTAATAAAAGTCTGAAATCACCAATCTGCCTTGAGCAAGTGTGGTGAATTCACATAAAATTACTGCCCTCTCAGACCTCTATGATACCTACATTACCTACAATACCTATCACTTGTTACCAATTAACATCCAACCAGCGGCCAATTAATTAAACAACAGAAATTGGAAAACAACAACATCCTTTCAAAACAACTGATTAATCATGACCTATGCTCTGTGAGACTGCATGCAACGGAGAGGTCAAACTGCATCTTGAGATTTTCTCAACTCATCAAGATAACAAACACTTGTTTGTAAGTTTGGCTATATTAAGGACATTACAAATACAGTGATTCTCTCATGATTATAATCATGTGATTAAATAAGAAGAATGTACAGGTTATTGATGAGTCATCATTAGCTAAAAAGCATCTGATTAGCAATTGATATGAGACTGGCGTAAAATAATCTAAAATGTTTTAGCTGATCGTGTTTTCTTACATAGACAATACCGTCATTACAGTTACGCACATCACTAGCACAACTGCATAAGACCCGGAAGTGCAAGCGAGAGGTCTAATGAATTCGACTTACGAACCAAACTGCATTGGTTTCGTAAATCGAATTCAGACTTTGTATCTACCTATATTAGGTACAAAACAGTTATTCATTGAAATTCGTCTAAGCATCCTTTCGTGATGATGAGAATATAGACAGAAAGAAATTATAATAATAATAACGATCGGGTTTACAGCTGTTGACTTTTAACTTACGTAAAAAAAAAATACAAACTTGCTTTTGCCTCCGGCGATCGTCCGAGTCTTGTATCGGAAATTTTAAATACGACATGAGACATTATTTTAGAATAGCCTACTGCCTACCGTCGTCAACTTTCGCGTTCATTGATGTAAGTAATCTTGGGAGACGTCCACTGGTCTCATCCAGAGAATTCTACAACAGTCTGTTCTGGTTTTCTTGTATGCCCTGGTTTATAACGTATCAATTTTTCCTCTCTCATATTAGATTTGTCTCATGTAGATTTCCGTTTTTTACGTCAATTAAGTCACAAAACAGTCACTATTTACTGCAGACTCCTTTGTTGTCACGGCTCTGTCCCCTGTGATACGCAAATTCTGATTTCAAATGTGGGCAAATCTGAAAAACAGGAGGATCAGCTACCATTTAGCAAATATACTTTTAAAAACATTTCCAAATATTTATCGCTTACAGCCGTGGTGATTATGTTTTACATTTATGTCGGTAGACTCCTATCCGCTCCTGTTTGCCTTTTTAGGGTTCCGTACACAAAAGGGTACCAACTGGATTACGGGACACTATTACTAAGACTCCGCTGTCCGTCTGTCTGTAAACTGGCTGTATCTCATGAACCGTAAAAGGTACCGCTGTAACAACAAAAAATAAAATAAAGTTAAAAAATTAAAGGGAAACATACATGAAACGTCTTTTTTTGCCTTGGAACGGAACTTTTCGTGTGGAGTCCGACTCGCACTTAGCCTGATTTTTTTTGTTATGATTTACGTGTCGTACGTTACGTTATAACGATAACAAAGCCATAGACAACATTTATGTATATTCAGGAGAACCTCTCAATCAAAGACTAATGAACTTTGCTAAGTTAGAGTGGACCTAAAATATTCACTCACGAATTACCGTCAGTCCCCATAACTCTCTTGTTAATTCACAGGCAGGTGGTTAATTAAACGCCTGTCATTTATTAATGAGGAGCTAGAGTAAAATGTAACTTTATAATTCTGTTGTGTTGTCAAGCCTGTATACCTATTATAAAATTGTAAAGGACTAGGAAAAATGTTTTTACAAGAACCAGCCAAGAAATGGAACTATTATCTATTCTATATTATTGTGGTATAGGTAAGTATAATGTAATAACCAACAATTTACCCAAGCAAATTAAAATCGCGTGCGTAGTCGTAGCCTATTCTCAACTACATAACATAGTGAATCGTTGGAACGAGTAAAAAAGGTCTTGTGTCGTCAAGGATCTAAGGACTAGCTTTTTTGAAATGCATTCATGGGCACGCTCCCATAAGTGCGTCGCGTCGCTGTTCCAAACTTAGGGTTACCATATAAATAATGAAGTAGGTATTTGGATACCACGGGGTTTTCCGCCCTGGAGGTCCGCAGCGGAAATCCGGTTTGATGTGGTGATAGGATTTTCTTTAAAAAAAAAAACTTGAGAGGGACACCCGGATGGAACGAAGTTCAAATAGAGAGAGAGAGACAGACAGAGAAACACGCGCACGCCGCACGGCTTATAACTACCTATAGCAAAAAGTGTCGTTCCAACTTTTGGTCTTAATTTTTTCCGTCTAGCCCCCTTTCGCAACGCGCGATAAGGAACTTCGTTCCAAAAATGTAACTCCATTTCAGACCATCACCAGCCTTAGATTTTTCTAGCCTCAAATCCAACCACCTCGGTCCACACCTAGAATTAAGCTGAATTAATCGATACAGCTTTCATTTTTATGTGGCCCTCTTCAAAATCCTGTGTAAGATTCAAAACAAAGTCACGGAAAACCTCAAAGAATATTATATTCCAATTTTTTCCAAGAGCTACAACTAAAAGTAGGTACAGCTGAAACGCCTGCTGCTAATATAATATATTAGCAGCAGGCGTTATGAGTAATAAATAGGATAGGAACATACATATTATGTATGTGTCTATCCTATTTATTACTCATACGATAATATGCATACAATATACCTTTTCCTAACTGTAACCATTATGTCTATTTAGTATTTCCTGAGCAGTGGTGGTAGCCCTACTACACGCACATTACGAGAAACGCACACTCGCAAACTTGTACACTTGTCATTGACTTTCGATCAAACCGTGTAGGTTTAAACTTTTCCTGAAGCCCATATTGAATCCCGACTAATGAAACTGAAACCTAGGTTAAATTGATTTACGTTCGCTTTTGCTAATAATTTAACGATTGTCGACTCATAATTAGAAACAAAAGTTCACGAAACTTAATGAAGCAGTAAATAAAGCGTATTTCTCCAAAAATAAGCAACACAAACTCACACCCTTCTAAATCCCCAATTAGATTGAACACTCCCCATCGTAAATTGAAATAGCCGACCTCAGTAGCTAGTTTATTTCAAAGAGGAGGTTTTTCTAGTAAGAAAGTTTACTCTGAGGCAAAACCGGCGACGAGGACGCGCGACGTACGCGAGTCGGCGGTAAACATCATCATAAAAGCTCCAGTCTCGCAAGTAGGTGTAGCTACTGCAGGAACCTCCTGTATGGGGTTATTAATATTAAACACTGCGAACCCGGTAAATGCAGGCAATGAAGGATCAGGACGCTACGTACAAAGTATTGTATCAATTGTATGCACGTACTCATCGTTTTTTAACGTTTTATGTCCTGTAATCTGAGGGCCTAGCCGAGACAAAGTGGCATTCTATCGGCGATAACGTTGATGGAAAAGTCAAAAATACACGGGACAGACATTAGCTACCGAAAAGCTTATAAATATCAATTCTGTTGAGAGACGTAGAAATACGAAACGCGTGTTTTAATTTTTACTAAAAACTTGTAATAAAAAATGTAGTTAATTGAAACTAAAAGTAAAACATCGCTTGCATAAGTAAGTATTCATGATGTTGTTCATAGTCAACTAAATTACCGGAGTATGAGCAACAGCAGCATCAATAACAACTTTATTAATAAAACTTTTAGTTGATGAGTTTGTTACTAGCGGGCATTGTAATAAAATGGGTTTCTAAACGAATTTATTGTTATAAACTACAATTTCGCAAACAACTTTAAAAATAATTCCCGGTAATTAAGTCATTAGGTACTTCTGGTTGCCCACTTGTGTAAAAGGATTGACTATAAATCTACCATTCCGAAGGAGTATAAATATTCAAACGAATCAATCGCTAAATGCACAGTATTCCGGGTAGTAGGTAGGTTGAAACCTAGTTTCTGCTTCTATCCTATGATAGAAACAGAAACTAGGTTTGGTCCAAGACTTTATTTGAAGTAAGATTTGCCTTAAAAATAAATTAAGTAATAGGTTTTTTTAGTCCACCTGCGTTCGTTGTTTTTCGTGGTCCAATTACATAATAGCAAATGTATTTATTCATTTATTCAATTTTATGACGATACGAACGGATGTGGTTGTCAAGTCCCGGAAGATAAGATAGTCTTGGGCGACTATAACCCTAGCGACCCTTATTCATTATTCAAGATATGCGACGAAATCTTAACTGTATTTGTTTGTAGGTACGCACCTTACCAAAGATCTAAAGAATTTCGAAGTGTTTCGTTGTAAAGCAATCACAAACCCCCGGGTTCACTTTTAATTATTAACAAGCACAATGAACCTTTTTCCAAAGGTCTCACATTATTGACATGAAAATGACAAGGATAAGTATGTTTTTTTTTAAGTTGGCAGGATCATAGCATTATAGCATGTTCTATAATAAATAGAAGCAAACTTGAAAAAGACATACGAGTATACACGGCATCCTTTTACAATTAATTACACCACCTGTGCTCAACAGGCTCAAGCAAGAGCGAAACAGCTTCCTTATGTGTGTCGATCACATCAAAAGAGATGCTCCTTAGTGCATCTCGCTTTCTCCGGAGCAAAAGGCACCATACTCTTATTGGACTCGTTCAGGTTTACGAGGGATGTCCATGCTGGAGTTCTGCTCACGCTAAAAGAAGAGGACGTAGTATTGGTTACTCTAACTTGGTATCCAGATAAATTCAAAACCTCACAGGCATTGTACACCGTACAATGCCGATTGAACCACTAGTCCATAAACTTGCCATTGTTTGACCGCCCCCTTTTGATGGATTCGATCGGCAAAAGACCAATCTGAAGTCACGGAAACATAAGCTGTAGCCAATATTCTCCATTCACTCAATCATAATATGTGAACGTGGCGAACCCTACAAAATATGAAATTGATAATATGTACTTAGATATTATAATAATAATAAATTTATTTCATAAAAAGGAGATTGTAGTACATGAGGCATACATAAGGTTATTAATATAAGTTTGTACCATGTCAAACACAATCTGGTGGGTGAAGTTCAGCTTTCCTAGCTAGGTTATAGTATAACCTGTATTAAGGAATAGCTGTCCCTAATATTATTATTAAAAGCAGTTTCTTGAAGGATAATAAAATGACTTCAAAAGTTAACAGCTATTAAAAAACTTAGTACCAACCTACCTATACATATATTCTGCGTTTTGTCTGAGTGCCTCAGTTCAGGCGCGTAGTACTTTTTGAGTGATACGTGATACGTATCTGGCTTGACACACTTTTACGAGCCCTGTTCAAACATTGCGGTGTTTTACAACTCTTAGATCCCTGAGAAGAATTCTAAGACTGAAGTAATTATCTTCAAGATTGTTCGTTTTCCCAAATGATTAATCTCGAATAGCAACATCAATGTTTTTTTAGCCTGCCACCATCATACTTACTGAAGCGTTTAAGCCTCGCTCCCTTTCTATGTTTTTATTATGCATAATCATACTAGTAAGTTTTATAGTCGAAATTACACCGGGGTCGGGTTTTTTTTTTTCTCCTGAAAATAGGAAAAACATAACCGTGCATAAAACAATAATGTTGATTAAGTTTTTATAATTAATATAAAACAGACAAGCAAAATGAATAAAACGGCCTTTAGAATTTTAGATATTGCAGGCAGCACAATTATGATAAAACACATTTTTGTAAACTGATGAACAACCAGAAATACTTTGGACTAATGCCTCTGTGGGGACAGTAAAAAGCATTGAAAAAGCCATTACGCTCCGTATTTATGGAGCCTAACGCGACACAATTAGGTATAAATTATACGAACATACTTAAGATATAAGTACTGTGGTGTATTATAGTATTAAACATAGGTAAACTCATTTCCCAAGTACGGCGGCGATGACACTCCCGAGGGTACTTAATGAAAAGATCTTAATGCTGGAGTTTATCCATCATCTCCATACATTTAGGGACCACTACAGAAGTACCTTCACCAACCTCTTATAACAAATTATAATCGAGTTGTTAATCTAACAATCTGAACAGTGCAAACATTCCTAATTTTTGTGGAAACCCGAATTTGTGCTTAGCGACACTTGTTTCCAAAATTCCAACACACGCTGCGCAATTAACGATAAATTAATCATAAATCACAAGTAAGCAAGAGTTGAGCTTTCTCAGTTAATTTTCGCGTGTTCAGTTTAACTGTGTAACGTCGACTGCCTCTACTTTAACGTTACGCGCAAATTATATGTAATTAATTAATACGGTATGCATCCACTAAACAAATTGCCCGCTAAATAAACGAAGTTAATTCACTCGGATAATGAATTAAGTAACCGTTGAGCGAGCAGTGGCCAGAGAGCTAACAGTAGCGCTATTCTGTAAAAATCTCACCGTGAAAACTTAGGTGAAGTGAGTTTGAAGTTAGCTGTCAATGCTTAGATTCCCTAAAGTCAGGCCTACCTGAAAATTTTGGTGAAATGAGCTTAAAGTTGAAGTGAACTAACTGTCATTGGAAAAAAAAAACAAGCAAAAGAATCATAGGGCATCAAAAAATTCGTCCGCATCGCTGTCAACAGGAAACTGTCATTGGGATGACAGTTCATTTCAAACTCGTTGTGAGGTTTTTTTCAAATAGACCGGTAGGCACTCACAACAGTACCAAGCTAATGGCTGGCAAACATCTGAAACATGTAGGACCAGCGTCACTCGACATTTCAACTCGGCGAAACCATATTAATCTGATGGCCTTTTTGGTGGACCAACCCCCGAAACATTTGTAAGACACGGTAATCCTGTTATTGTTTTAAAAATACAAAGTTCCTATCAATACGTTACAAATCTATTACACAAGACTTGAATTTGAAATAACCTCAATTTATATCACTCACTCTAAAACCGTTCAGAAACCCCATATGGCCCTGATGAAAATCGAGGATTTAGACACACCCTGTACAATTTAAGTGAAACCCCATAAATAAAATAATACAATTTTATTGATAAAAAGTCACTGAAAGTCGCCCTCGTGATCTTAATAAGAAAAGGAACCCTCGAAATACTAACCAACTCACACGGGATCGGTTTTTATTACCTACGCGAGGCACAGAATTACAGAACACAAATCACTTGGGATTTTGGGATATATGAGAAATCCTAACAATTTTACAATCTTGCGGCCCTTTGAGACCACAGTATTTTAAAACGAACCCATGTGCTAATAATAGATAACTTGGCTAAAAACTATATACTTCATTGCGTTTGACATACGTGTTAGAAAAGGTCGGGTTCCTGTTGGGTACCTGTTGATGATGTAGCGAGCGGCTGACACGAATAAAAGGATCGATTAACTTCTATTTTTACTCATGGTCGTGCGGGGCGGTAGCTTAACGCTCTGCTGCCTGGGCTCTGATAAACAAAGGACACCGGGAACGTAGGACGTCCAACAGCATTTTCATGTTCGCGCAATGTCTCATCGTCATCGACATTTATCATGTATTGTCGAAAATATTAGCGTGCGATCCCCACACTGTGCATTCGTTATTTATCTGCCTTCTATTTTGTTCTTATATTCATGTCTCCAGGATTAGTGATAAAAAAGAGTTGAAAGGGTTTTTTGATATCCGTGGTATTTTCTCTTGCCGACATTGTCCCACAGGTGGGCAAAAGCTTTCCCGATGTCCTTGCAATCACTTTTTTCCTTCATCATTCCGAACAAGTACGTTATTGTTAAAATATCTTTATTTTATTCCCAAATGATAAATGGTGACGATTGTCTCGTTTGAAATCTCTGACCTAATTTTCTATTAAAATCAATACATCCAACTTTATTACTTATGGTTGAACTAAATAGTTACGTGAGTCATTTATCATCCGTATGTTTTGTTTAGGGGTTTTTGTATTTTTACTACCCTACGAGTTTATTAATTAGTGCCTTTTTTTACAATCCCGATTAAATACAATCTCATACCTAAATTATGCTACTAAGAGTTATAAAAAAATATGTAAACTGTTAAAACCCAATTAAATTAGTCACTGCATAAGTTAATAAAAGGGCATAGAGTAACTCTAACCAAAAAAAAGTTCACCGATAAATGACGGAAATTCTGTATATATTGCTTCAATACACTCATCATATCTTCAATAAAGAGTACCGTTCCCATCCACAGTAACACTTATAACCAATCCAACATCATCTTGTTCAAGAAGGAAAGAAATCACAGTAGAATAGTGACCTACTTAGTAATGGGCATTTAAGTACAGTTTCCTGGCAATGGCATTCTGTAGGTACTTTAAAACCGTGGTCAGAAAAACGTTATAACACCATGCTACACATCTTACATCACACACGCAATTTTCAATGCTATGTACCTATTAGGTCTAAATTAAACTAGTATAATGGTGCGATAAAAGAAGCCTTTAATTTCATAGCATTGTGTGTGAGTATGTCTGTACTCATACCGAGAAATGAGCCGTTTTATTCGCTATAGTGTTGGTTGCGTCGGCGTCGACCGGTTACTGCTGTGGTGCGCTGTGGCGTGCCGTTTGTGGACTGCGGTCAAACTGCACACATACTTCAACAACGACAACGGACTCGCTGAGAGAGTAGAGCAGCAACATTTAGAAGGACTAAAACACTGTCCATTCTTTGTGACTCAGCTCATTTGAATCCACCAAATGGAAGTACAATCTCGCTTTGCAATTAACATGGCCAGATTATAGCAGGTTCTGACCCCGATGAATCGTTATACAATCGACTATTTACATTGCTGAGGCAGAAGTTTACATTAAATTACGGAGTCAACGAGTACAATTTATTCTGGAATACCAGAGCTCAACTGCTGTATAAAAATCGTAGATGGGCTGGGTTGCAAATATGTGAACTGATTAGTATAGTGATAATGCACACATTTTCAACTATACCTTAATTCCGTATGTACCGTACGCTATTCCTTGAAAACGGACACTTGTAAGTCTTCTTTATAAAGGGACCTGAAGCTAATCGAAGGGTTTCCCGTACATTGACGTGTGAGTAGATACTTGCTCGCAGTCCATATGACCGGCGTTTGTGGTACAAGCTCAGGTTACCGCCTGTTATTGCCACCTAAGCCATAGTATAAAGAGAGGAAGTGGGCTATCTCCGGCACAATCCGCGATATAATTGCCTACTGTCTCAGGGTTGTCACTTTTAGTTAAATTTTAATTCAGTGCCAATAAATTGGCAAGTGTCGGGAAGTTGTATTTTTTACTTGTATTGTCTGGGTACCTAAACAATGATGAAACTTTCACGATGAAAGAAAGAGCGACGGGCCAGCAGACGGGCGGCGCGGGGCGGTGATGAGCACGAGTAAACGGTAGGTTCCTGATAGTACTGTCACCAATTCATTAGTTTAAAGCCCGGCCCTTGCCAAAGATAACACATATCTCTGCATAACTAATTCAGTGATCATCTATACTTATAATAAATCTGTAGAAGTGAAAATTCTGTACATTGAAAATATCAAAAAAATAAATGGCAGGGGGTGTTACTAGACCGACACCGAACCCAAAACTGTGATTAAAAAAATTTTTGTCGTCTGTCTGTCTGTTTGTTCAGGCATCACGCAAAAACTACCGGTTCGATTACGATGAAACTTGGTATAATTATTCTTTAATATCCTGGGCACCACACTGGGTACTTTTTATCCCGGAAAAGTATATACAATAAAAAACAAACTTAATTTTGCGGTTCGATCCCTATACCCGATTACCACTGTCTGTACTGTACCAACCGCAAATACTAAGTTTGTCGTAGGTTGGGTCACCCGCAGTGGAGTTCATTTTTATTCCTTTTAGTTTTTAGAGTTATTTAGGTTTATTTTTATATGAGCCGTAGGTATAGATTTTAATTTTAAAGTATAGGTAGTATATTTGATAGTGTACGTAGTGACCGTAGGTTATTTTATAATACTGTTATGTAGGTTTAGTCATTCGTATAGATATTAGTTTTTAGGGATTTTGCTTATTTATTGAGTTTAGATTAGTTATCATCAGAAATAGGTTTATTTAGGTAGGTAGGTATTTAATTTTCTGTTATTGAGTTTTTTTTAAAAATTAGTTAGGTACTTAGGTAAAGATAGCATATAGGTACCCTCTTAATCACCACTAATGAGACACAATTGGTTTTCTATTGTAATTAGCCACAAAGGGCCCGCGACATAGATGGCATTCTAGGGAAGCACATACATTTTATCCTGTTAGCACGTTCCTGTGGGTAAATTTCCGAAATCCACGCGGGCGAAGCCGCGGGCAGAAGCTAGTTAGTCAATAAAGTTCAACAATGGTTTTCCTAACAAACACAGAAATTTATTCAAGATTCATAGCAGTATTATTTATAAAAAAACCGGCCAAGTGCGAGTCAGACTCGCCCATGAAGGGTTCCGTTACGTTACGATTTATGACGTATTAAAAAAAAACTGCTCACTAGATCTCGTTCAAATCAATTTTCGGTGGAAGTTTATATGGTAATGTACATCATATATTTTTTTTAGTTTTATCATTCTCTTATTTTAGAAGTTACAGGGGGGGGACACACATTTTACCACTTTGGAAGTGTCTCTCGCGCAAACTATTCAGTTTAGAAAAAAATGATATTAGAAACCTCAATATCATTTTTGAAGACCTATCCATAGATACCCCACACGTATGGGTTTGATGAAAAAAAAAATTTTGAGTTTCAGTTCTAAGTATGGGGACCCCCAAAATTTATTGTTTTTTTTCTATTTTTGTGTGAAAATCTTAATGCGGTTCACAGAATACATCTACTTACCAAGTTTCAACAGTATAGCTCTTATAGTTTCGGAAAAAAGCGGCTGTGACATACGGACGGACAGACAGACAGACTGACAGACAGACAGACAGACATGACGAATCCATAAGGGTTCCGTTGCCATTTGGCTACGGAACCCTAAAAAGGGATAAAATAAACCGGCGCTGGCGGGGCGGTGTGGGCGCGACTGTCCGCGCTTCGTCGGATTCGGTTGTCGCCCAAACCGCTAACAAATATTAAGAAAGAGCTTGTGTTAAATTATTTGCTTAGTATATACTAGTCAGTTCTTTGTATTTTTTTTTTTTGATAGGCACAATGTAGTATTTGTACCTACACATAAAGGACCATATTTATTTTTAATTAATACAAACATATCTATTGAATAACACATCTATTACAAAATTACAAATTAGCTACAGAAAAGTACTATCTTCGGTTTCGACTATTACGAAACGCCTTGTTATTAAACTTTAATGTGTAATATATACGCATCTTTATAAATAATAATAATAATCGATTAATAATAATAATAATAGATACTTTGGCGCACATATACAAGCCGCGCGCGGTGCGTTTGTATGAAGATAACGTACTTCCTCTCTTTATACTATGCCTGAGCGACAAAAAACAGGAAACGAACTAGGTTTAACACAGAATTGGTATAGTCATTAAATGATACGATACAGATTTTAATTATAGCATTGAATTGACATAAAATGAGACATTGTGATTTGTGGTTATAAATATAATATAGTGTTAGGAATAAAAGTCTTTATATCGAAATCAACACTATAATTAGAGGTATGTTCCGCCCATCAAAACACATGGAATACGTTGGTCACTCATAGAGAAGGGGGGTCGACTGCCGGGTCGCGGGCGCACACCGCGGCCAGCTTCGAGGCTGCCTGCTCGAACGAGCCCATGCCGCTAACACGGCCATACTGACGACTGCTTCGCCCTCGAAGCTCTTACTGAAATAAAAATATAGGAGAGGGGGTTATAATCCTCTCACTATCTGCCTTCTGCCTGACTTTAGTCAGATATCTGTTCTGCCGGCCAACTTCGCATATTTTCAAAATTGACCGTCACTCTGTGAGTGCTGCCATTGGGTCTCGTGCCCAATACTTCAAAGCGATCATTCTTTAGAACTTTCACAACTTTGTACGGGATACTACGAAATCGGCCTTTTAACTTTTTGTATCCCGGATTCCCTTTACTTATGCGAATCAACACTATATCCCCGATTTTGTATGGGGACTTCACATAGCGTTTAGCATTAAACCGCCGCATCTGCCGCTTTTGATCTTCATCCAAAAGCTCACGAGCTTTTGCTCTTGTGACTCTTAGGTCCAGCCTCTCACCCGCCTGCGTGAGATTATTTACCAGAAGCGCCTCACACAGTGCTGTCGGCTTATAGCCAAACAGCAACTCGTTTGGAGTTCTGCCAGTGACTTTATTCACTGAATTATTTAATGCTTGCTGTGTGGCAGCCAGGGCTTCACACCAGTTCTCTTCTGGTTCATCCCTGATTATAGCGTTCAGTGTGTTTAATATTGATCTGTTTAAACGCTCCACCTGACCATTAGCTCTGGGCAGATTTAGTGAATTTATTACTAACTGGATCCCATTTTTATTGCTGAAGGCTTTCATAGCTCTCGAGGTGAATGCTGTTCCTCGGTCGCATATTAGCCTCCGAGGTACTCCAAATAAATACGCCATAGCCTCTAAGGCTTTTATTACCCCTTTGGTGCTAGTGTCAGCCACCGCTTCCAAAAAGCAGTATTTAGTAAATCCATCTTGTAGGGCGATAACATACTGGTGCCCTTCTTTACTTTTCACAAACGGGCCAAGATGATCCACATGTACCACATCGAATGGGGTTTCACCTTTAGGTATGGGATGTAAGAGCCCAGGCTTCCGACCAGTATCACTCTTGCCAATAAGGCATTTAAAACAATTTCGGACGTATTTTGTCACAACCTTCCTCATTCGGGGGAACCAGTATTTACTCCGAATGGCAGCCAGTGTTCTGTCGGTACCTTGATGTCCACCCTCATCATGCATAATCCTTAGCACTCCCCATCTCGCATTCCGTGGTACAACCCATTTAGATCCTTCAGGTGTCTTCCTGTAGAGGTGTCCCTCCTTAACCTCATAATCATTAAAATATTGGTCACGATCCCCTTCATCGTTTCCATCCTTCAAAATACTGATAATTCTAGATAGTTCTTCATCAGCTACCTGGCATTCCAGTAAATTTTCAGCCGTTGTGAACTCATAGGACAGACAAACAGGATTACGGCTCAAATAGTCGACGTGAGCAACTCGTTTACCCGGACGATATTCGATATCAAAGTCGTAGTCCTGCAGGTATATCCACCATCGAGCTACTCGTGGATTAATCTCTTTCTTTGTCATAGTGGCTCTGACAGCAGTGCAGTCGGTTACCAATTTGAACTTAATCCCGATTAAGTACACTCGGAAGTGTTTAACTGCCTCTACGACAGCTAAAGTTTCTAAATCATATGAATGGTATCTGGACTCATCCGGTGACGTTCGCCGGCTATAGTAAGCAACCGGATGTAGTTTCCCATCCTCATCTTTTTGCAGCAGTATTGCGCCCAGTCCAACACTCGAAGCGTCAGTGTGTACTTCAGTCTGCGCTACGGGATCATATATCTTTAGAACCGGCCTCTGAGTAAGGACATCTTTTATTGCTTGAAATGCGTTCTGACAATCTGAACTCCAGACAAAATCAACGTCTTTCTTCAACAGATTATAGAGTGGATTGACTTTGGTTGCAAAGTCGTGAACAAATCGCCTAAAATAACCTGCTAGTCCCAAAAACTGTCTAAGCTGCTTTAGTGTCTTCGGGGGTGCCGCCTTTGTTACACAATTGATTTTATGGTGACTAGGCCTCACAGTTCCAGCTACTATTTCCCTTCCTAAGTACTCTATGCTGGTCTGAAAGAATCGACATTTTTCTAAATTCAGTGTAAGACCGGCCTCTCGTAATCTTTGCAACACCTGCTTTAACCTTTCAAGACCTTGCTCTTCGTCTTCTGCTGATATGAGAATGTCATCGATGTACACCAAGACTCCTTCTAGTCCCGACAGAGTACTGTTGAG
Source organism: Apamea sordens (assembly GCA_945859715.1). Lineage (NCBI taxonomy): Eukaryota > Metazoa > Arthropoda > Insecta > Lepidoptera > Noctuidae > Apamea > Apamea sordens. The sequence goes on from OX243995.1 coordinate 10,314,311, forward strand.
GGTCCTCTGAAACACGGACGGTGCGTTCGCAAGTCCAAATGGTGTCCTTAAAAACTCATACTGACCGTCCGGAGTGACAAAAGAGGTTTTTGCTACTGAACCATCTTCTTCATTAACTGGGATTTGATAAAATCCTGATTTTAGGTCTAGTATTGTATAATAGAGTCCTTTGCTTAGCGTATCGATTTGATCTTCGATGCGTGGCAAAGGGAAACGATCCTTAACCGTGGCTGTATTTAATTCGCGGTAGTCAACACATAGCCGATTACCTCCATCTTTCTTTTTCACAAGCAACATTGGGCTTGCATATGGAGAACTACTTGGCCGTATTATGTTTGCTTCTATTAATTCGCCGACCATTTTTTTTACAATTTCCCTCTCTATTTGGGCTAGTCTACGGGGCCTTGTGAATATGGGTTTATCATTTGTGAGTCTTATTGAAAGTTGGTGTTTATTGGAACGACCGATATCTTTCAATGATGTAGATACACGGTCCCAATATTGGGCCATGAGTTCTTTAAACTCCACTTGTCCATCTTTGGACAGACAACCGGTTTCTAGGTCACGCAGTTGTACCGCTGAGTAGGTATAATTGACGTTGCCAGGTTCTACGTATATCGCGGCCCACTAACAAGTCCACTGGAAGATCGTAGTCGTTCATGATCAACGGGGTAATATCAACACCAACACCATCACTGCTCAATCTGCACGATGTCTGTCCAACAGCTGCCACAATACTTCCTTTAATTCCGCTCATCATAGCTGTACTTGGATTTGAGTGTAAACCAAGTTTTTGTGCAGCGTTCTGCCTTATGAGAGTCGCTGAACTTCCAGTATCAATAATGGCTCGAATGGGATTATTGTTTATGTAGCACGTAGTGGACATGCGTATCAATCTATCGGAGCATAAGCTGACGGGTTTTAATTTCTTGAAACAGTTTTCGATTGTATGCCCATAGCGGTGACAATGCTCACATTGAACCGACCCTTTGTTTATGTTATTAGAATTGTGGGGCCCGGCCTTATCGCCTCTAGTTTTGGTGACCTCGCTCGAATTGCTTACTTTTGACTTACATTCAAACCGTCGATGGCCTGGCTTCCCGCACTTGAAACAAGAACCCTTTGTTTCGTCAGGGCGACGCGACGAACGAGATTTGTTCTTATTATTCCAACTCTTGGTAGATGTTGAAGCGTTATCAAGACGGGCACGATTACGTGTTTCACTCATTGACCTTCGTGACATATGTGTTACCATGTCTTGCATCGTTTCGCAGCCTTCCAGTACAATACTAATATTCTTATCGACTATACCACCAAGCATTAAATCCATTTGCTGACGTTCGGTCAATTTTACGCCAAGACGTTTGATCTTGGCTGACATTCGACCTGCATAAAGTACCAAAGATTTCGCCTGATTGCTTTTAAAATTTACAACATCCTCCATGGCGCTAAAGAGATTCGCTTCCCTAGGGTATGATATAAGTAGATCTTTTTGGAATTGGTTCCAAGATCGCTTTTTAGGTAGCCAAAGATTGTACCATGCCCTACCTTCGCCTTCCAAAGCCTGGGTTGCGCGGTATAACTTTCTTCGTTCACTCCAATCGCAAGCAATTGCAATGTCCTCGACTTGTCGGATCCACTCTTTCACATACCTTCCCTCCTTGCTGGGATCGAAACCTGGAACAGAGCCTAGTTCTGGTGTTCTGGATCTCTTACGCCGTACTTTTCTTGGAGGGGTGTAACCGGACGTCTCCGACTCAGACCTTTCACGACCACGGGACGATCGCGACATTATCACCAAGAGTCTGTTATCACTCTCACTTTAAGTTTGCTAAGTGTCACTTTCACGATTTTCACTTCAGAAACAGTTTATGGATAGTATCCCACCGCTGTGTTAGGAATAAAAGTCTTTATATCGAAATCAACACTATAATTAGAGGTATGTTCCGCCCATCAAAACACATGGAATACGTTGGTCACTCATAGAGAAGGGGGGTCGACTGCCGGGTCGCGGGCGCACACCGCGGCCAGCTTCGAGGCTGCCTGCTCGAACGAGCCCATGCCGCTAACAATAGTATAGTGTAGTATAGTAAAATATAATATAGTGAATTTTTTATAACCACTATACCTAATGTATTTTATTATAAGTAATAGGCTAGTTGACAGTTTTTTTCCAATTATTAATGTTCATTTTAATTTATTTTCCTCGAATTTTTTATATATTTTTAGCTCAATATTAAAACAACAGAACGCAATTTTTGATTATCGAGTTTTTTTTTATTGGCTCCTCGGTGTCATACTTTTTTTTCGTCAATCAGCTTCTTTATGATGATTAAACTTAATCACCTGAATTCAGGTAAAGAATAATCCTTTAGAATCGAATGTCGCTTATTAGTATGTTAGTAGTCGCTGACTTCAACTAAACGTGCCATAGGTGTGAGTCACGTAACGGAAACGGTTCTTTCGATATTGATGTCTCAGCTTGATGCGTTCCCATGTTTTACTTTTACATAACCTCGCTTTTTACTTTGCGAAGTAGGTAGATGAAGAACTGTAATATTGAATACTTTTTATTACTGTTTATACTTCAAATCCCTGTATTGGCAAACATCTGCGCATTCGAGATACCCGAGCGGGGCACGTAAATTAAACTTAGCTAAACGAGCATTTTATTCTTTATGAAAACTCTTGAAAACCTTCTGCTAGCGAATGGGAATACTTTTATTTTATTGTGATCAAAAAAATGGAACGCTTCCTAAAATAACTTTGTTAATGATAATGTTTTGCTGGTTAAAAATAAAGTACAGTAAGACTTCTTTGAAAAGTAGACAAGTGTACTAAAGTAGGTATTCTAGTTTTCAAAGAACTCTTTCTGACAAACTGAGGGCTCTGAAATGCAGGCAGTTTGTACCTATATTTTCTGTACCGATACCCGCGCCAAGCAATGAGGGCGATGCATACAAATTAGACCATTTCTGTGTAACTTGATTTGACATTCTAGTGCCTTGGGTGATGTTCGATGTTGGTCCTCAGCGGACCTACACATTAGTTGCTCTATTCGGTCTGTCTATTACAAATGAATAGTTACCCTAATTTGAGTTCATGTCCCACTATGTAGATTACTTCGATAAGACACGCTATAATTTGCCGAGTTCCTAAGTAAAACAAAATGAACAATGTTTAAATTAAAGGCTACGTGTAAATTCGGTTTTATTTTCACACCCATGAATTTTGTATAACAAATTAATTATGTAGGTGCTTATCTAATAACGAAACTTCATGAATATTAAGCCTCGTTTACATATCCAGTATCTGTAGCAGATAGGTAGTATCTAGAAATACTTTGTCATTTGTTTTTAAGATTTTTTGATACTAACGTGTTTTTATGAAAAAGAATTTTTCACTTTGTGATTGATAGATAAGCTAAAGAAAATTGTGTGCTGTTTCAATGACCTACCTAGTTAAGGTAGACGTATCTTATCAGTTTATCAACTTGGATATTGCCAAATTAAGAAAGACGCGTGCGTAGCCTCTTTTACAGACTTACACGTAGTAAAACAATTAAAATTTCTACTCCTACTCCTTCACAGTGCACGCGGTGCGATTGTGGAATTCACTACCGCCTGACATTAGGGACTGCAGTTTTTAAAAGAAAAGTGAAAGAACACTATCTGTCCACTTCATCGTAGTTGTGTATGTATTTATTTTTTTGAGTATGATATAATTATTATCATTCTAGTAATAAATATTTTAGAAGTATTTATGTATGTTAGTATATTCTCGTAATTTTTGTTTAGTTTTTAAGTGAATTGTTTTTTTTTTTATTCTATGTATTATTTTTTGTCTCCTTTGCTCTATCACACGCTGTCTACATCTCTGTATCTATTATCCTATCTCAGGTATGCTGGAAGAGATTTCTTATGAAATAAGCATCACCTCTGTATCTATTTTTTCTGTTCTGTTTTTCAATGTCTGTTTATATGTGTGTATATAAATGGTAAAATAAATAAAATTAAAATAAAATGGGAGTTTTCTCTGATATTCATAGACGTTGTCTTAAGTCCTTGAACTAGATTTTAGAGGAGATACCTTATTCATCTTACGTGTCTGTCTCTCCTCTCTGTCCTGTGTGTTCCGTTATTTGTAAATGTGTATGCCTATTTTGTTTTATTTTACTTGAATGCAGAAAAAGTGCCAATGGTTAAAGAAAGAAAAAGCAGAAAAAATAATATGGCTACATAGTTTAAATTATGATGATACAGAGTTACTTTTGCAACGTGTGACTTAATATTAAATGATCTAGCGTAATGTTATTCGCTTATTTAGTCACACCATGTAAAATCAAAATCTGTCTCTATCTCACAAACACACTCACGCACTTATAAAATTGCTCGTATTCTCTTTTTTTTCTTATTGTTTTTGTTACTTACCTATTTGTGATTTATAATGTAAGGGAAGAGCGGAGCCTTCAACTACAGGCATTGCTATGCCTAAATGGAGACCTCTCGACATGCAATTTAAGCCAACATTATATGAAATAAACTTATTTTTTTACTGCTATTTTTTTCTAGTTAGGACAGTGAAAATCTAAACATTCAAATAAATTAAAAATAAGCAGGAACATCTGGCAGACAAACGAATTCACTCATCGCGAGAAATGCTCATGCATGCTAGTGAGATTATCATCGTCATTCTCCTGCCTTTATCCCAATTTCGGCGCAACATGTTTTTATGATATAAAAATAATACAGAACTTTCTAAAGCAATGCTATATTAACTTAAAACCTGGTATTTTATTATACATGCCTTCAACTTCAACCTCAATGTTTAAATTATGGTACGCATTTACTTAGAACCAAACTCAGAAAGCGTAATTTTACTTATTCCACCCTTTACGCGTTATTAGATTTAAATAACGACCGATATTCAAGCGGCAGTCCAACTTAAAGTTTGTTGGAACGTATTAAAAGTTTGTTTGAAAGCGTTTAGCAAAAGCAAAGGCAAATGTATGTTACATTGTATTCAATTATACAAACGAGACTGACGTCTGAAATTTAACGTACACTACACTAAGAAACATTGTATTTTTAAGGATAAGTATATCAAAGTATGCACTTGAACATAAAACGATTTTTAACACCAAGAGACAGGCTGATACTGCAAGGTGCTTTCCATCGTACAATGTATTATTTGTATGCCAGTAATATGTTGCTTCTATATGAAGTATACAAAAACATTAAACAGCACGAATAACAACACCAACATAAGCCTCACATTTTTAACCAACAAAAATAATGACTTACTTCCGTAATACGTCATAATCATAACAATTTTTACCTAAGACTTTTCTCTTCGTCAGTGGTGGTCGCTCGCTCGGTATCAATTAACCAATTGTGTATATTTCCTACGAATCTCCGAGAAATGTTTTGGTAAACTTTTAACTGTTCCCGTTTAAGAAAAGGCTAATGTACGCTAACTTCAACCCGGCGGTATACTCGGTATGATACTCAACACGTGTTGACTGGTTGGTAACTGGGTCAGTCGCTGCAGTCAATCAAGAGCCGCGTAAAAAAAACAAATTCAGTTCCTTATAATTGCATCACAAGTAAAAGTTCAACATTATGATTTTCATTGAACATGGTACAGAAATCACAAAATGAAAGAATTTCTAGTGTTATTGGAGAAGGCTCAAGAGGAGGCATTCAAATTGCATGAAAATGCGTTAAGTCATCAATGCAGTCTAAGGCCCTTTGTACGCACACGTTTTTCTTGCCGTGAAAAACTACGGTTTATTCACAGTGTGTAAGCACGGTCGCCAGTGTTGTATGGATCACTATAGATGCTTGTTGACTGACACGTGTTTTCTACGGCGCGGTTTATACGCCGTACCGTAAAGAAACCGTGCCGTGTACAAAGGACCTAACTCTTTATTGTTTCAAACCTCATTATAAATTCACTGAACGTCCAAAATTGTTAACAAATACTTACACGATTGTCAACGACTTACCAACTTATTTGTAGTCCCTACAATACCACCATAATGTTCAACATACGTATCGTACAAATATTCAAACTTATATAAATTTATTCATCTTTACTAAATTACAATAACTTATTTTTTTTATATACTAGATCTATTACAAGTTAAAAAAATATCAACTAACAATAATTTATACTATATACAATTATATAATACGAAAAAATATAGAAAAAAGCAGGAGGTCATTGGGCATCAAAAAATTCGTCCGCATCACTGTCAATGGGATAAGTGCCCAAAAGGCTGGCAGCATTACCACGTTGGATGGCAATGCTGATTCTTTGGGCTAAAAATAGGTCACGTGAAGAGTCAACCAACCGCTTGGCGATGTCACGAAAAATTCGATGAGCACTCGGACCCCAAGGCCCTAGTGTTTCAACCCCAAACGGCTCAAACATATAGCTCCCAATAAGGTTGTTATATTTGCGCCGTTTGAGGTTTTCTGCTCCTGCAGCAGCCGCCCCAGCACAGCCCACCGTGCTAGGAAGATGGGATGGCGCGAGGGTGTCGAGGTTCTAAAACAGCTGGCACCCCGGCGGAGACAAGAGCCCGACGGATGATGTCGTTCATGCTGGCGTGCCTTGCCATCCGTCCAGCGCTCTTGCTGCAGGATAGGCCATGGTGTCCGAGGCAGTCGACTGCTTCACCGCATTGACAGCGATGCGGAGCTCCGCAAGGAGCGCCCAGACGCAAACATGTAGCGAGCCGGAATGTGGTGTCACCCAGCATAGTGCCTATGTTGGGTGACGGTAGCGCCTGAAGCCAGAGGCCCGACTCCCATTCACCCACAGCCAGTAGGCGGGCACGCTCAGCAGTATTGGTGGACGTATTAATAAGTTTATTCCGTACCAACCTGCAGAGCGGCTCATCCCACTGTCTCTGGGAAGACGGGTTCTCGGGCTGAACCGTGTCCGGGCAAGCCACTTTCCAGGCGTTCACCGCGTCGGTCAAACACGGCACTTCAGAGTCAACCTGAGCAGGAACCAAGATTCGTGTGGTTAACTTTTCGGTGCTGTGGACCGAGGAAAGGAACGCCGGTAGGCTTACACTAGAAATTTTGCGGACGCCGAGCCCACCAAAACGAATGGGCAGTGTGGCTTGCAGCCACGCTCGGTCGTCCAAAGCCACATTAAAAATGGATGTAATAGTATTGCGAATAATGTGATCGATTTTGTCCAAAAGGTGTGGATGCTTCCATAAAGAGGAAGAACGGAGAAAATACATAAAATTTGGACCGAAACAACAATATCTGATAAGGGTGAATGCCGAATGTAAATTAATTTTAGAAAGTCTGTCCGAAATATCGTTAAAATGTTTAATTTTTCCGTCGACGAATGGTGAAAAACTGTCTTCTAAAATTGGGGAACCTAAGAGGTGCAATGAACTTTTTTCCAAAACTTTGATGTCTGGGGCTACTAAATTAAATTTCTGTATAGTCGATAGTCTGTCAGTATGGTCACAAATGTAAATTTCACATTTTGAGTTGTTGAGGTCAAGGCCGACGGATTGGAACTGCTGCTTTAGGAATTGAAGATCTTTTAAAACAGTGTCTACGTCACCTCCTAGTGTTCCGTCATCTAAATACCACACATTGAATTTTGAATTTAGTTGTTGAATTATGGGATGGATAGCCAAACTGAAAATGACTGGCCCGAGAGGATCACCTTGTTGGCATCCGACTGCAGATTCTAAAACGTTCTCTTTATATAATAATTTTGATGGGTGCCTGTAGCACTGCCACATAAAACCATAAATTTCTGGTAACTTCTTTTTTACTTCAGCCAACAAAGTGTCCCTGTTAACAGAGTTGAAGGCGTTCTTAACGTCAACCTTGAGAATGACCTCACCTTTACTGGCATTTAAAAAACTAGATAGGGCATGTACGGCAGCCTCGCAGCCCCCTTTGGAACCAAAGCCAAGCTGTAGGGGCTGGAACTTATTGGACAGGATGTCGCCGTACAATTTACAACATATTTTGGCTGCCGTACGCCTGTAGGTGCACCCAACGGCAATGGGACGAATGCCGCCGTCCCTTTTGCGCAGGGCACATAAATTGGCCCCGTACAAGACATCGACGACGGCATCATTCACACCGCCGTTGAGCATCAGGTTAATTAGAGCCGCAAGCTCCTTCAAAAGCGACTCACCAGCTTCCCCGGCGCCTGAGCTCAATAAATCTTTTAAATGTTGAGGAGTCAGGCCGTCGAGGCCGCCGGCGGAACCACTTCGGAAGGAGCTCACGGCTGCAATCAGCTGGGGGGCAGTAACATTAAAAGGTGTTGAATCCGAGTCGAGGGGGAGGGGGGGTCGGGAAAGGTGAGACCATCCGCAGGCGCCGGATGTTTACTCTCCAGGGCAGAAAGGGTTTCTGGAGAGTAGGGAGCCACCACATCACTACTGAAAAGTAGCCTGGCCGCTCCCCTGATATCACCTTCGCTTAATTTGGATTCTACATGTGAACATAACCCTTTTGCTGAAAGGTTATTGAAAACAGGTAATTTTGGATCCAAAATAAGAGTCGAATTGTTGCAGTTGTCTTTAATTTGGGTTTTCAATGTTTTTTTAGTTGCCAAATTCTTTTGGACATGCAAAATCCTATAAGGGAAGGTGAGTAGTTGCTCCCAGGCACTTTCTGAGTTCTCCTGAGTCGCAAGACGGAGACATCGTGCCAAACTCAATGCAACAGACCGTCTCGCGCCCCGGGGAACTCTCTTTAATACTGGGGTCGAATTTTTTAATTTAGCTAACGTTTTCCACAAAGTTTGATCTGGAGTTGTTGATGTTGGGTATGTGGGTGGGGGGCACAAAGGTACACTATGAGGTTTGTGAACCTTGCCATAGTGTATCCGAAGCCCCCGTTCACCTTTAAAGAAGCGTGGTTGGGAGCAATGGGGACATCTCACCTGGACATCGAGTGATGTGGCAGGTTGACTGGCACTATTTCCGACGTCGCTACAGCCGGCATTTAGCATAAATATACTTACCCAAAAGAAAAATAACTATAAACACAATACCTATACACTTAAATTATTATTTACACAAACAAACATAAAAAAAAAAACGATATAAAATTATCTGTCATGTCACTTGGTGACACTGAACTTGACGGCTGCGGCGCACTGCCGCAGACAGGCGCAGACAAAAGCAGACGCGCGCGGGCCTAGGGCGCCGCGGCGCCGCGCTATTAAGAGGTCAGCTCCCCAAAGAGGATGTACTTGTTGTGATTGTTGTTTATTGCTGTTTTTCAGATGCTGTTGATGGACTGTTCGTGATTCTAGACTTCCGCTTTTTTTGTATTATCTCCTTAAATCCGCAGTGTAAAGCTTGGATAACACTGTCACTGATGTAACAACTTATTGCGAGTGTATTTATGTACTTTTTCGATACGTATACCGCATAAATCGATTATTAATTAATTAAATTACACCGGGCAATGTTTGACATTTCATTTCATTTCGTTTTTTTTTTCAAACTAGCAAGAACAAATTGAAACGGAAGCCTGGATTGCTCATAATTATCTTTTATCAAACCTTTTTTTTATGAGTAAATACTAGAGGTGATAGGAACGCAAGAGGATTTACCGAAATTTATACGTGGGCAGCTTAATGATCCCGCAGAGACAATTACTAACGAAAAGGGTCCAGAATAGAGGTCAACAATATGTTACAATCAATGTTAAATAAGTGTCATCTATAAGGATTTTACTGTTAGCAGTATTGACGTGAAAAACTGCCTCCAACTTTTATCTTCGAACAAAGAGAAGTCTCCAGATACACCGTATTTTCGGAGCTTACTAACACCGATCTGTCAACAGCTTATTCGACGTGTTTAGTACCGATTTATTTCTTTCTCCTAGTTACTCTAATCGTGGCGCAGTATTTTTATCCATCTGTTTTATCGTGAGTTCCCATTACTATTTCGACGGAGGAGTAGATTAGCTCCGTTAAAATATGTGAGTAAACGCAGGAATTTATGTAAGCCAGTTAGGTATTCTAAAATATAAGGGGTGTAAAAACAATTCTTTTTTTTCTGTAATTATCTATTTATTCAAACTCAATCTCAAATCATATATTTCAATTTAACCATTGACACTATTTTAAATCAAAATATTACAAAACCCTGGGTGCATTATTTTATGTATCCGTAAATGTACAAAATAACGAATCTTTTAGAATTAAATAGACTTGATAATTCATGTTTTTAAACGATAGGAACGAACGGCGCATATAATACTTAGTACTAAGAATTATATGACTTAGACAAAGTATTATATGCGCCGTTCGAAGAAAATGATGACCGTAATTATTTTCGTATATTATCTATACTTATAATACCTAAATCTGTAGAAGTGAAAATTCTGTACATTGAAAATATCAAAAAAAATAAATGGCAGGGGGTGTTACTAGACCGACAACGAACCCAAAAATGTGATGAAAAAATTTTTTGTCTGTCTGTCTGTTTGTTCAGGCATCACGCAAAAACTACCGGTTCGATTACGATGAAACTTGGTATAATTATTCTTTAATATCCTGGGCACCACACTGGGTACTTTTTATGCCGGAAAAGTATCTTCTAAATATATAAAACTCAAAGGTGACTGACTGACTGACTGACATAGTGATCTATCAACGCACAGCCCAAACCACTGGAGGGATCGGGCTGAAATTTGGCATGCAGGTAGATGTTATGACGTAGGCATCCGCTAAGAAAGGATTTTGATAAATTCTACCCCCAAGGGGATAAAATAGGGGATGAAAGTTTGTATGAAAAATCTTATTCCTTGAGTTAATAAACTTAGCACGAATACTTATCTAAATAAATTATGAACATTGTCAGTTTTTTTTTCTTCTAAACTACCCCCTAATAAGGGATTGGGGGGTTTCAAAGTTTGTATGGAAGAATTTTAGCGCGCAGTCCGATTGACTCGAAACTCAGTATTTATACCTAACTAGTTTCTGCCCGCGGCTTCGCCCGCGTGGATGTCGGAAATTATCCCACGGGAACGTGCTAACAGGATAAAATGTATGTGCTTCCCCAGAATGCCATCTATCTCGCGGGCCCTTTGTGGCTAATTACAATAGAAAACCAATTGTGTCTCATTAGTGGTGATTAAGAGGGTACCTTTATGATATCTTTACCTAAGTACCTACCTAATTAAAAAAAATTTACTCAATAACAGAAAATTAAATACCTACCTACCTAAATAAACCTATTTCTGATGATAACTAATCTAAACTCAATAAATAAGCAAAATCCCTAAAATCTAATATCTATACGAATGACGAATCCTACCTAACAGTATTATAAAATAACCTACGGTCACATCGTACACTATCAAATATACTACCTATACTTTAAAATTAAAATCTATACCTACGACTTATATAAAAATAAACCTAAATAACTCTAAAAACTAAAAGGAATAAAAATGAACTCCATTGCGGGTGACTTAACCTACGACAAACTTATTATTTGCGGTTGGTACAGTATCGGGTCTAGGGATCGAACCGCAAAATTAAGTTTGTTTTTTATTGTATATACTTTTCCGGGATAAAAAGTACCCAGTGTGGTGCCCAGGATATTAAAGAATATTTATACCAAGTTTCATCGAAATCGAACCGGTAGTTTTTGCGTGATGCCTGAACAAACAGACAGACAGACAGACAAAATTTTTTTTAATCACGTTTTTGGGTTCGGTGTCGGTCTAGTAACACCCCCTGCCATTTATTTTTTTTGATATTTTCAATGTACAGAATTTTCACTTCTACAGATTTATTATAAGTAAGTATATAGATATTGAAAGTAAAGAATAATGTGTATCAGGGTTTTTTGAAAATCTACCCCTGACGGGCTGAAATGGGGTAGTCAATTTTTCAGGGGAGGATTTTACTGCATGGCTTGATTAACTCGAAAATTAGTATAAATATAATCTTTGAGTCAAGTTATGAATACATCCCAAACGATTTTTTTTATATTCCACCCCTGTGGGGGTGAAAAGCGGGGATACAGTTTATATGAAAAATCTTATTCATTTAGTTAATAAACTTGAAATTTGCCTAAGTAAGTAATAAAGTTTATCATTATAAGTTTTTCAAAACTACCCCTCAAAGGGGGATATAGGGGTGTTAAGTTTATGTCGAAGAAATTGAATGCGCGGTCTGAGTAACTCGAAACTCAGTATTGATACTTTTGACAGAAAATAATGAATAATGAATATGTAAAGTTGTCGAAAATTTACCACTGACGGGACAAAAACCGGTAATTCGGTTTTTAAAGGGAGGATTTGAACTTGAAACTGTATGTTACATTTTCACGCCTAAACCACTGAACTTCTGATTTGGCATAGATATAGATGGCATCCTGGGGAAGCACATACTTTTTATCCTGTTAGCACGTTCCCGTGGGATAATTTCCGACATCCACGCGGGCGAAGCCGCGGGCAGAAGCTAGTACGAAAATAATTACGGTCATCGTTTTAGGGTTCCGATAAGAATTCCGTCTACCTACCATGAGTTACACAGTTAAAAAGACTTCCTTTTTTCAGTTACCATTAGAATCTTTTTGTTGTCCGTTAGTACGGCTTGACTCGTAACGTCGGGTACGCCTTTAGTTTTGCTCTCGGCTCTCGATGTTAACGAAACGGAAATTAGCCGTTCTGTAATACGTTTTCCCAGTAACAAAGGAAGCAGCTTTAATCAAGACAACCACTCATGAAATGTTTTAGGATACCCGCGGGAGCGTAAAAACAGGACATCCAACTTTTGACACAAAAGTTGTCTCATCGGAGCCGCTATCTGGTTCAGCCACCCAGAAAAGAGCAATACTTTAATTCAATTATTGTATTTGTAACAGAATTTCTAAAGCATTATAAATGTCATACTTAATGTAAAAGGTTTCGAAATCGGATTCATGAGTTGTTCCGCAACGAGCTTCGACCATCCGCACTCCGCAGTAGCGATTTGATGGGGAGATAAATTCGGTCAATGAGCAACACGCCTCCCACAATATTGCTCAGGCTGGTTTCAAATATAAAGCTATAAAATAGAATCGGAATTTCTTGGTTCACACCAGATTGATAAGCTTTCAGGGCAATTAGGCATTATGTTTTATTTTAAACGTTAGGCGCCTAGCTCAATTAATTATTTGCTTAACAATAAACTTCTGTTCTTCCTAGGCGAAATACTTAAAACCGTTTTTCTCTTGCAGTTCAAATGCAGCCACCGCGATTTAGTATGCAACCTTCATCTTCGAATAGTATAGTCAGAGAAGGAACAACAAAAATCTTACAGTGTTCTGCTATGGGTAAGTTAATCGAGTCCTTGGCGTCATGGTACAGACGCCAGTACATCAAGCTACTACAATCTGTCAAATTTCTTTAATAGATTTTCAACTTTATCGCTAAATTATTAAGGTTCAAGGTTGATTGGGAAAATTTGACCGTTTGGGGTAGCTTGACGTGCTAGCGTCTGTACTATAGAAAACTCGAACATGATGTACTCACCAAAGCTCGGCAAATGTGACCCTAGCATAAATAATTATGTTGTTTCGCTTATCATGGGTTATCGCATCACTATAGAGGGGACTTGTTTCTTCGGTTGGTACTAGCGCGAGTCCATAACTCAATTCTTTTATAGCATAAATTCAAAGTCCAATAAAAAAAAATGTTACCCTTGTGTTGAAGTAATTGAATAACTTAGAACTCCCTGAACAATATAATTTTGCACATTTTAGGCATACCACAACCAATGTACAGATGGTCGAGAAATGGTGTACCGCTCAGTGAATATTCATCAGAGTCGTTTTATAAGATTCATAATACCCAGCGGCAGGATGCCGGAGCATACCAGTGTATAGCGAAAAATGACGTCGGAGCAATATTCAGCGAAAAGAACAACATTGTCGTCGCGTGTAAGTAAACTTTCATACGTCGCTTTGTACTTTCATGTGTCTCTTTGTTGTGTGGGCGGAATAATCTTGGAGAAAAAATATGCCTACCGTCCTGGAAACAACTATTTTGTATAAAAAAGAAGTTTGTTAGGCAACCCATAAACATCTGAATGCAACATTTTCAGTATTCTATTATAGTAGTAAAATACAGCAAATTTTGATCAATGCTGAATTTCTTAAGAAATGTTTGGTTTTCAGATATGGGTGTATTTGAACCTATTGCTGAAACAGTAATAACTGCTGAATCTGGTAGAGCCGCAGTAATAGCGTTTCCCCAGATAGAATCTGAACCACCACCGTCGGTTATATGGCAGGACGAGAATGGCGCTCTGCGATATGATCAAAAATACGCTGTCACTGAAAAACACGAACTCGTCATACTGTGTACTTCACACGAGGATGAGAAAGCATACAGGTTAAATTCTATCCTATTCTCAAATGAGTTGTGCCATTTTGGTTCCATCTTTCATAATCACTGAAGAAGGTGATTTTTTAAATAATCTAATATTTCAGAGTACGTGCCATAAATACACAGCTTGGAAAAGAAGAAAACAGTCCTTACATACAACTTAACATTTTTGGAAATGACAGCAAAGAAATACCACCAGAAATTATTATAAAACCAGAAGACACGAAAATAGTAAAAGGACAAGAGTACACGAGTTTATATTGTATTGCAAACGCTAGGCCTCTGCATGAATTAGAAACCTTATGGTTTAAAGATGGAATAATGATTGACTCAGCGGGAATCACATTCGACCTAAACGATCAATGGAATAGAACTCTTACCCTTATATCAGCTAATCTAACGCACACTGGACAGTATACATGCCAAGCCAGATTAAAAACAGGAGGGTACGCCACTGACTCAGCTTCTGCGTTTGTCACGGTGTTAGAGAAACCAGTATACCTATCCAATTTAAAATCCGAAACATTTGGAGAATTCGGAAGTACTATCGTTCTGGACTGTAATGTTCAGGGCATTCCTTTGCCTAGTATCACTTGGTACAAAGACTCCAAAAAGATCGCAAGTGTCGGTGCTGGCGCTGAAGAATCTGATAACCCAGATGTCGACGACGGCGGTGGCAGATACCGGGTGGAAGTGGACCGGTCACTTGTCATTAACCACTTGAAAATGGAAGATACGGGTATATACCAATGCATTGCCAGCAACGAAGCAGGAGAATCTTCTATTTACACATGGCTAAAGATAAAAAGTAAGTAGGATCACTAATTCCATTTTTAATAACCCTTTGACAGTTACTGTGATGTGAAAACTTGCATATGAGATTGTTAAAAAAAAAACAATGCATGTGAACTGATGTTTAGATGTTTAAAAAAGTATGTAAATTGATCATGATTATTATTCATTTCTGGAATTCGTTCTCCAGCGCGTAATGCGAGTCTGTTTATCCGTCAAGCTCTGTATGTCTCAGGGTCGTTGTCATATTGTATGTGTGTATTTAGGTAAAGTAACAATACTGGCTAATTAACTTATGAAACTATCGTGCAGTGAAGGACAATAGGCGGCTTCCGCGAAGTCACATGAAGTTAATAAGAATGAGGACCTCCGATAAAAAAGCAAAAACGTTCAGATTTGACACCGGCAGTAAGAATTAATTACTTGTTGTCATTTAACAATTCACTTATAGCATAGATGATTTTCTTTTTCAGCACAGAGTGATGATTGCTTTATGTACCAATGTTTTTATTCCCTTGCCTTAGGTGATATGCAATATTTTAATTACTTACATGTTTTGCCATTTGATTTGTTCTTAGATTATACTGATTTATTAGAAATATTCCTGCATTATAAGATTAACGCGTAATCCGTAGATATATCATAGATAATTAATATATTAAACAATGTAGATTAGTTTTACATACACTTCTAAGCCACTTTTATGGAGCCATATTATATATTAGCATGTCAATTTGATTAACTAAAATAAGTAATCAATATCAGATCATTTTCTAAGACACGTAAATAACTTACTCGGGTGGAGGAAATGTAGGTATTTTATTCATTCCTACTTTTATGTGGTAAGGTGCGTGTAAAACGCAAGAATTTAACGCACATCCTTCTAAAAAATTCATTCATTCCCAGCAAAATTACTGTGGGCCACGAGACACCTGTGCGGTTTACTAAGTGTCGGCGCTCAATACTGACCATTTAAAGTTATGGTGTTTATAGCCGCTCCACCATGAAATTAATAAATGCCCAAATGATTTCATGCCTATACCCTTTTTTAGTAAATTAACCCATCGCGAGGCATTGTTTAAAACAATTGAAGAGGAATATGTTGTATTTCATTATTGGTTGCATGTTTATTACTGTTTATTATTATTAAAAAATCACAATATTAGATTATAATATTATATTGGTCAAATCAAGTATTATATTATATCTATAATAAAATAAAATCGCATGCGCTTTTACATAGAGACGAAGTACATATCACTGATTTTGTGTGTACTAACATTAGTTATAGAAGATTTCGTTGTAATTAAAATAACCCGCTAGTTCGGTTCGTGTTCTAACCGTGTGCGTGTGGCTTGTAGCGTCCCCGCCCATAATGCAGACTCCGCCAAACAACCTCACCGTGCTGGATGGCAAGGACGCCACCGTCACGTGCCGCGCCGTCGGAGCTCCCACCCCCAACGTCACCTGGTATTTTAATGGTTAGTAATTAGGACACTTCTGGCATCTGTTTATACTGTTAACTGAACGTCAGCTCTTTACCAGAAGAATTACTGCTTAAATATAATCAATTAATCATAAGCATTTTTTTAATGTTTTGTCCAAATTACAAATAATAATATTTATCCTACAGAATTATCGACAAAACTGTGTATCTAAAGGAATCTCGTCATTACTAAGAAGTCATATGTAGGTTTCATTCTGCAATAATTTACTGTTTATAAACTCCACAACTGTTACAGATTCTTTAATCATAAAGTTATCGTCAAGACTTCAAACACTCGAAGAAGGCGACCTGCTAATCACAAGTACTACAACCGCCGATAGTGGAAAATATACCTGCGTACGATCAAACGATGCTGGGAACGTATCCGGAGAGGCTTATCTCACTGTACTAGGTGATTACCTCATCTGTTAAACGTGTCATTTAAAAGTTTATAAATAATTCCGTTTCATTTTAAGAAATTCTCGTTAATAGTCATTTGTAATATTCCTGTAATTGATAAGTTATAAATTGTGGAGGTAGCTGATAAGATTGGATTTATCAACGCTTCGATATCATCAACTTTACTTTACTTTCAGTTAAGATGTGGTATGATATCGCTATCATGATTGTTATCACCGCTGCTGGGTGAGACAACATATTTTAACAAATCAGTTCAGTCTAATTAATATAGGTCATGTAGTTATATGATGTATCGAACGAATCATCATCCCTGGAGGACGAAAATATTATCTGAGAATTGGTTAGGTAAGGTAGTCAGCCCGATCTATAACTGTGGAGTTCGTGGCAAATATCGGTGGCGATATTGACTTAGCATTTCTGTGGTTTACTTATTTACCTTTTACCATTTGGCAACGTTTGCTAATTTCGACTTCACCGGAACGAATTTACTAGTCTACATTATGTAGTTTAGATTATACTCTACCTAAGCCAAGGCTAAAAGTGCAAGCGATCCCGAATTCGCGCAGCATGCTATGGCTGATCCACTACTCAATGTGAATTTATCGGTACGAGTCCACCGTATTGCTGGGGTTTCACTGACTGATGGATGGAGGCTACCGATTTTTCAAGAAAAAGCAATCCGATCGTCTCGACTACTGCTTAATCAAGTTTTTTCTCTACAATAAATTATGAGAATCATTGTGTTTGCCCTGAATTTATACTTAGGTCTAAAAAGTAGCTCTATTAAAAACTTATTTTCAACAAACAACTTCGAAGACAAAGAGTTGGGATATTCATTTTCTTAAACCATTTAGATAATATCTTCAAAATGAGGGGAAAGCTTCCGAGTGCACAAAAGATAACCCTTTTCAACGTCATTTTACTTGATGAGATAGAAAAGTATTTTTTCAACCGATATTAGACCGCTTTTGGTATTTGAAAGCATTTACATGCCCCTTCTCTATATTCAAACCTTTTTAATCCATTCTATGTACTTAGCAGCGGAAAATGGTAGGTACTGAGCGATATATGCGGTATTAACATTTTAGCTCTCAAAATAGAATTTCACAAAAAAATACTTTTATCATACCCGTTTCTCATTTTTGATACGGGACCCTAAACGGGACTTTCATTTTTCAGTGAGAACGCAAATTATTGCTCCACCTGTGGATACACGAGTGTTATTGGGTCTCACGGCAACGCTACAATGCAAAGTATCGAACGACCCGAATGTGAAGTACAATATTGATTGGTTCCACAACAAACAGTGAGTTGGGAAACATTTACTATTATTACTTTGAATAAAAGCTGGTGACGTGTAGACTATATTATTGTTTTTTATTAGCCCAATGACAGCTGGTACTCGCGTATGGGTGTCACCAGATGGGGCGCTGCAAGTGCAGGCCGTGCGTGCGAGTGACGCGGGCGAGTACTCGTGCGTAGTGACGTCGCCGGGTGGCAATCACACGCGCCATGCGGTTCTGTCCGTCATCGAGCTTCCGTTCGCTCCCACAAATGTACGTGCCTTCAGACTCGAAGCTGCATCACAGCGAGCTGTGAATGTCTCATGGAAACCGGGTTTTGATGGAAACTCTCCTATACAAAAATTCATCGTACAACGACGTATTGTTCCCGAGTTTGGTAAGTCAAGTAGTTGCAGATAAACACAAAACTGCAAAAACATTATGAAAAAAATCTCAATTATTTTTATCATAGGTCCTACACCTGACCCGTTGCTGAACTGGGTGACCGAGCCGATGAATGTATCGGCAAACCAACGTTGGGTTCTCTTGACCAGTTTAAAGGCCGCTACATCGTATCAGTTCCGAGTATCAGCCGTTAACACCGTGGGAGAAGGTCCTGCTTCTGACCCAACTGATGTCTTGACATTACCTCAGGAAGGTATGTAAAATGAATACCTTACAACTCAACCGAAAAATTTAAATCACTGTATAGTCTGAAAAACGCGCCTAGCGCTTCACTGTGCGGAACTTTCATTTCCCATTTTCGTTGGCGGTAAAGTGAACCGAAAACAAGCACATACTATTTTCTATACCGTAAAAGAAAGCTGAAGATCCATCACACATTCTAGTTTAAAAAGTAACCAGCAAAAACCAAACAAATAGCGTCGTGGCGGAACACTACTCCGCCGCGGATTTACCGATACCGACAGCAAGCTGGACATCGAGAGTAGTAAATTATTTAGCAGGACAGACGGCACCACGCTGAGCCAAATCGGGACAGAATTTGTATTCAGTGTGACGCCGGCTTTGCACTATTCAAATGGTTTATATTTAATTTCACATTATCTGTTGTTAACTATTAGCACAATAAATGATAATCGCACTTTAAACATTATCACTGTACACTTCTGTCTAATTAATCCTTCGGAATCTTGACGAAGATACTTAATTTAAGTCCTGGGCAGGTAAGATATTTTTATGGATGTTCTATATCATATTAAATTGTATTCTCTTTGCGATCAAGCAGCCAGTGATCTTATATGCTGCCAAGGTATGCGGAATATTTTGAAACATTAGATTGCATTTGTTTTGACCATGCCTTTTTCGTATTCTATTTTAATTTTTGACTGCTGTTTTTAATAAGTAGCGACCTTGTTTAAACCTCAATTAATTAAATGTGCGTGTTTTTCTTTTTTTACCAATAAATAATGTGTCGCTTATGTAACTTGTGGTGTCCGATAGGTTACATTTCTATTGTCTGCATGAAACGTGACTTGTCTTTAATTATTACAAAATGTATGTCAGTAGTTTACGAATGTTTGAAATATTCCTCAAATGCATTATATGGGGTGCATGCAGATAAAACATTTTAAAAATTATAATTCAATTTTTTTTCATTCTTTCTGTCTTGCTTCTTAAACTGAAACGCAGTTATTGCATATACTTTCTTAAAAATCCCTACTAAATAATTCATAAAAATAATTAATGATGCAATTATAATAATATTTTAATCACCAAAAAGAAAAAAACAGCATGCTTTTAGATGAGCGATCTTTGCTTAAGGAATACTCTCACGCAAAGATTGATCACGCTTAATTAAAAACAGAGAATTAACTGAATTGTTAATGTTTCCAGCACCATCCGGTCCTCCCGTCGGCTTTATGGGTTCTGCACGATCTTCATCCGAAATCATAACCCAGTGGCAACCACCACTCGAGGAACACAGAAACGGACACATCCTGGGTTACGTTATTAGATACAGACTCCGGGGTTACGACAACAGTCCGTGGACAGATCAGAACATCACCAATGAGGCACAGAGGAACTATCTCATTCAGGACTTGATTACATGGAAAGATTACAATGTACAAATTGCTGCGTACAACGACAAAGGCGTAGGTGTCTTCTCGGATAGCTTCATGATAAAAACAAAAGAAGGTGTGCCCGAAGCTCCTCCCGATAGCGTTCGCTGTGAGCCATTCAACTCTACAGCATTAACTGTCTGGTGGACACCGCCCAATCCACAGAAAATCAATGGCATAAATCAGGTGCGTACAACTATCATAGAAGCACAAATTAATTATGTGGTATAAGCTTAGGGTACGTACTAATATCTAATATTACATTTTCACAGGGCTACAAAATACAAGCGTGGATCTGGGACGAGCACGAGGGTGCTAATGTTGAGCAGAAACTAGTTAGCGTGCCGCCTAACCTCCTGGATCCTCTGACTGAACAATCAGCTGTTATCAGCGGGCTTGAGAAATTTACTGAGTACAACATAACGGTATTATGTTTTACGGAACCCGGCGACGGGCCCCGGAGTGACTATGTACAAGTTAGAACGGATGAAGACAGTAAGTTACGACTCCAAACATAATATTATATGGAAAATAATAAAGCTAATGTTACGATAAAAATACGTAGTGCCTATTTGCCTAAACTTCAAAGAACAGAGACAAAAAACGGAGACTTCCTTAGGACTAAATTTTTTCCGGGACATCTGTCCCGAAATTCGGGACAACACTTTTAAATACATTAAAAGAATATGTTATTTGGAATAAGTAATTCGTCATATTTACCTCAAGTTTCCGACTAGACATAACATAATAAATAACATTCACAGTCGTTACAAGCATAAAATTTTAAATGACTTGTTGATCTTAATACTATGAATCACAATGTTTCTATAAGGACTCCTTATACTAACATCGTGATTCATAGTATTAACATCAACAAGTCATTTACAACAAAAAAAAATTATGGTTGTAACGACTGTGAATGTTATTTATTAAGTTATGTCTAGTCGCAAACTTTAGGTAAATATAGAAGAATTACTTATTACAAATAACATATTTTTTTAATGTATTTAAAATTGTTGTCCCGAATTTCAGGACAGATGTCCCGGAAAAAAATTAGTCCTAAGGAAGTCTCCGTTTCTTGTCTCTGTTCTTCGAAGTTTAGGCAAATAGGCACTACCTATTCCTATCACTGATCATTACTAACCATATTTAAATCACTACAACTAGACTATTTACCATCGAGTATGTTTTAATTGAATTATGCAAGTAAAAATAGACATACCAGCCTTCACCCTTCTAAAAGCTGTAATAAGATTACGGATATTGTAAGGATAATCTTACTCATGCAAATATTGCTTCATTATTCTTTAGTTCCGGATGAAATAGGAAGTCTACTCTTTGACGATATATCGGATCGCGCAGTGAGAGTGTCTTGGACTGCACCTAAAAAATCAAACGGTATCCTAATGGGCTACAAACTATCTTACGAGATGAGAGATAGTAACGAAACGATACGGGAGGAAGTTCTACCACCGAATGTCACTAGCATTAGGGTGGAACACTTGCAGGTATGTATGCAACATTATTTTGTGTTATTTATAAACACAACATGGCGAAATGTGGGTCTACATTAGGTTCTCCTCGGCCGTACCCTTTGGGGATTACAGACGTGTTGTTATGTTATTTAGTGGCAATGGCGAACAAGCTGTCTGTCCACCTGATGGTAATTGGTTGTCACTGCAAATGGACATCAATACCAAACGCATCCAGGGAGAAAGCCAAAATGTCGCATGTGCCTTTAACTACACCCACGCGCATACCCTTCAAACCGGAACATAGATACGCTGCTTAATTGAAGGCAAAATAAAAGTAGAACTTCCGTAGACTAGTAACTTCACAAAGAGTTCTACTCCAAAATAATCATAACTTAGTAATAAAACTACAACATGTGCTAACAGTATAATTATCCCGTTTTAAGGCTAGTACACACTACAAGTTCTGGCTATGCGCTATGACTGCGGTCGGCGAAGGACCGGCAAGGGCCGCCGTAATCCAGTCAGGCGTAGAACCAGTACTTCCCGATGCTCCTCGCAACCTCGCACTCTCCAATATCGAAGCATTCTCTGTACTACTACAGTTTACGCACGGCTTTGACGGCAACTCTTCTATATCGCTGTGGACAGTACAGGTAAAATTCTCCATAGTTTTTCTTTCTTTTCCTACAGCCTTGTTTTTAATGCGTATTTCGATCTATTAGATAAACCTCTCAAAAGATCTCGTAAAACGAAGCCTGCTAGTCTAAGTGGGTTTTGATAACGATAAAAACAAATCCTAGAAGACTACAACACTTGAATTTCTGATATGGAAACCCTCAACCGACTCTAATCACCAACATACGTTCATTTACTTCAATAGGCTCAAACCGCACGAAATTCATCATGGGTGACGATCTTCGAAGTTAACGCTCCAGATGCCCAGTCTATACACGTTACTGGTCTGATACCATTCACTACGTACAGACTGCGACTGATTGCTACCAATGTGGTGGGCTCGTCACCGCCTTCGGAACCTTGCAAGGAGTTCCAGACTATTCAAGCGCCGCCTCAACACCCGCCTAAGAATGTGACTGTACGCGCAGTTAGTGCCACTAATCTACGCGTCAGATGGATTGTAAGATATTTGAACATCAATAACTTTTTAAATATTACCTTGCTTTTTGATGTTTTTGCTTTTTAACGAGTTCATTTCATATTTTCAAGCTGTAATGGAGTTCCTAGGCATGAGCTCACACGCGGCAAAGATGCTTTATTAATAACGAACCTATTATTTTAGCCTCTACAACAAAGCGAATGGTACGGTAATCCAAAAGGATATAATATAACGTACACAAGAAGCGATAGTAACGACACACTACACAGCATTATTGAGGACCACACGGCAAACTCACACGTACTCTCTAATTTAGAAGAATGGTCAGTGTATGAAATACGAATGACTGCTATTAACGAGGTAGGGACTTCAATCGCAAGTCCCACAGCTATGGAAAGGACGAGAGAAGCAGGTCAGTTTCAGCAAATACTTTTTGGTTGGTCTTGTCTTAAATTAGAGAAAAACAAAACAATATTATTGTTCGAGTTTGACGGCACGGTTGGCGCAGTGGTTAAGCGATTGACTGCTGCGCTGCGTGTCGCGGGTTCGATTACCGCACGGAACAAATATTTGTATGACCTACATGTATTTGTTCCGAGTCTGGGTGTTTTTCTATCTATAATATGTATGTATTTACAAAAAAAAATGTATATAAGTAGTTTATCAGCCATCTTGTTACCATAACACAAGCATTAGGTTGCTTAGCGCAGATGGCGCTGTGTGAAATGTCCAGGGATATTATTATTATTATAGTTATATCTTCTAGCTAGCTTAATTCTATTCTAATCTAATCTTTTCAGTTCCGTCACGAGGTCCCACAGACGTATCAGCCAATGCGACATCTTCAACAACAGTAGTCGTTCTTTGGGGAGACATCCCACCACCAGAGCAAAACGGTTTAATCGAAGGATACAAAGTGTGTTACGCGGCAGTAGTGCCACCACCACGACCCGAACAAAAGAAGGTGGAGTGCCAAGCAGTGCCGTCGAACCAGACTCATACAATAACGCTTACAGAGCTGAGGAAATATGTTGTGTATCAAATACAAGTGTTGGGATACACGAGGTTAGGAGACGGAGCCTTGAGCGACCCGCCAGTTACAGTCAGGACTTTCGAAGACAGTATGTATAAAGTCTTATAAAATGTGGAAATGACAATAAATTAAACTTCTTAATTTTAATGACGTTCACAGTCTGCATACAAAAAATCTGTTAAATATTACTAGTTTAGTCGGGTGAACGGCAAAACAAATAGTCGGACCATCACTACATTTAGAAAGTGTGAAAGAAAAAATAACATATTAGGATTTATTTGTTTGTTACGTAATACATGCAGTCTACATTATACCAGGGGGACAATTCTCGTAATTTTAAGAACGTTCATAGTCTGATCTCAAGTCTCAATCTGTCAAAAATACTTATAATTTCCCTACATTTTGACAAGTTTTTGACATTTGTTTGTCGCCGAGATGAGACTGCGACAGAGATTTTGAACGTTTTAAATTACGAGAATTAGCCTTCTGTTTTTAATTTATTGTTGTACTAGCTGCGCCCCGCGGTTTCACCCGCCTACGTGTCGATCCCGTGGGAATATCGGGATAAAAAGTATTATGTTAATCCTGGTTATAAACCATCTGTGTGCCAAATTTCATCCAAATCCGTTCAGTAGTTTTTGCGTGAAAGAGTAAGAAACATCCATCCATATAAACTCACGTTTATAATATTATAGTAGGATTGTCGTCTCCACGTTTCTTACCAAATAATAATTCAATGTAACTTGTATGAATTAACTTTCATTTCACGCTCAGCTCCCGGTCCACCATCTAATGTATCATTCCCTGATGTCACGTTCACAACGGCGCGCATCATTTGGGATGTACCAGAGGATCCTAACGGAGAGATCCTGGCGTATAAAGTGACGTATCACCTCAACAGCACCACACAACACGTGTTTTCTAGAGAGTTCCTGCCTTCGGACCGAACTTTCAGGTAAGAGCTATCTTCTTGGTTTTTACCGACTCTAAATAATGGCGGATTAACTTAATATCTACCATGGAATCAAGGTTGGCGTTTTTGGCATGCCCTGCACAATCATAGGTTCAGTTTGTCGGGTGCTTTCTTGTCCAGGTTTTTCCATTTGAATCTATACTTTGTAACGGACACCTAATTTTCTGTCTTAGTGAGTGATCATAACTAGGGAATGCAATCTCGAGTCGAGATTGGCAAGTCGAGATTTCAAGATAGAGATTTCGCCTAGTTTTTAAAATAAGGAGATTGTCTTCCCACGAGATTGAAGGGTCGCGATCGAGATCGCATTCCCTAATTACAAACTTATTTTGAAACAGGGCAACAGAGCTATCTTCGGAGCGCTTCTACCTGTTCAGCGTGCGCGCGCAAACGCGCCTGGGCTGGGGCGCGACGGCGCGCGTGCTGGTGCTGAGCACGGCCAACCGCGCCGCGCCCGCGCCGCCGCCGCGCCCCAACGTGGCGCGCTCGCTGCTGCAGCCGCACCACATCACCTTCTCCTGGACGCCGGGCGACGATGGATATGCGCCGCTCAGGTACTACTACCCGACGAATGCGCTAAGGTATCTCGCGGAATACAAATTTTCTTACCTTTTTCTGCTTTTTGGGTTAGTATTAAGTTGTATCTCAATCAAAAAATTATTCTTGACCGAATAACAAATATGAATTTACAGAATTATAATTATCAAAATCACCAAAGCAACTCTCTAACCTAGAACGTAATGTTCATCTCTACTACTACCCGACATAGGTGTTAATTAAAGAGAAGTCGGCTGTTTACTGAAACAGCTGGCACTTTTCGATGATGGAGGTAATTATTAAGGTAAGTACTGACTTAGGGCCGTCAAATAGTAACTAATGGTAAATTTTTTGCCAAATGTGTTTTTTGATCAATTCTTAATTTACCTAATGATATAATATCATTGCTTTTGGTCAAATAATTAACTGTTAGTTAACAAATAACCATTGGATAAAGTAACAATTGATCAAAAAACACATTTTACAAAAATTTTACCATTAGTTACTATTTTACAAGCTTTTATTTAACTTGTGATGTATTGTATGTATGTATGTTCGGGTGGACTCTTGCAACTCAATTTTGAAGCAGATATCTTCGACCGATTGAGCTGAAATTTTGCATGCATGTGTAAATCGGATGACAATGCAAAATTATTATGACATGGAGCTGATCTGATGATGGAACCGGAAAGTGGCCATAGGAACTCGGTATTTAAATGACACAACCCCATCGAGTTTGGGCTCGTATGAGTCGTCTTGACGAGTACTTTGGTGCTAGATGGTAACCAGGGACTGATGATGGAGCTGGAAGATGGCCATAGGAACTCTGTAATTAAACGACACAACCCCATCGAGTTTGGGCTCGTATGATTCGTCTTGACTAGTACTTTGGATATAGATGGTAACCAGGGACTAAAGATGAACAGGTAGCTTAAGTGCAGTAAAAGCATATAACGGAAAAACACTGCTACACGCTACGAACTACGCCGTAGTCAATCTCGCATCAAAAATACTAAAAAGTTAAAAATTAAACTACTTAAATGAAAGAAAAATCTTTTTAAAAACAAGCTTTTATTACTTACTAGCTTCTGCCCGCGGCTTCGCCCGCGTGGATGTCGGAAATTATCCCACGGGAACGTGCTAACAGGATAAAAGTATGTGCTTCCCCAGGATGCCATCTATATCTATGCCAAATCAGAAATTCAGTGGTTTAGGCGTGAAAATGTAACATACAGTTTCAAGTTCAAATCCTCCCCTTAAAAACCGAATTACCCGTTTTTGTCCCGTCACTGGTAAATTTTCGACAACTTTACATATTTGTTATTAATTATTTTCTGTCAAAAGTATCAATACTGAGTTTCGAGTTACTCAGACCGCGCATTCAATTTCTTCGACATAAACTTAACACCCCTATATCCCCCTTTGAGGGGTAGTTTTGAAAAACTTATAATGATAAACTTTATTACTTACTTAGGCAAATTTCAAGTTTATTAACTAAATGAATAAGATTTTTCATATAAACTGTATCCCCGCTTTTCAGCCCCACAGGGGTGGAATATAAAAAAAATCGTTTGGGATGTATTCATAACTTGACTCAAAGATTATTCATACAAATTTTCGAGTTAATCAAGCCATGCAGTAAAATCCTCCCCTGAAAAATTGACTACCCCATTTCAGCCCGTCAGGGGTAGATTTTCAAAAAACCCTGATACACATTATTCTTTACTTTCAATATTAGGTATAAATATTGAGTTTCGAGTCAACCGGACTGCGCGCTAAAATTCTTCCATACAAACTTTGAAACCCAATCCCTTAATAGGGAGTAGTTTAGAAGAAAAAAAAACTGACAATCTTCATAATTTATTTAGATAAGTTTTCGTGCTAAGTTTCAAGTTTATTAACTCAAGGAATAAGATTTTTCATACAAACTTTCATCCCTTATTTTATCCCCTTGGGGGTAGAATTTATCAAAATCCTTTCTTAGCGGATGCCTACGTCATAACATCTACCTGCATGCCAAATTTCAGCCCGATCCCTCCAGTGGTTTGGGCTGTGCGTTGATAGATCACTATGTCAGTCAGTCAGTCACCTTTGAGTTTTATATATTTAGAAGATACTTTTCCGGCATAAAAGTACCCAGTGTGGTGCCCAGGCACAGTATTAAAATATTTCCCTACAGTAGCGCGACGAATGTACTTGCGCAGAGCAACGGAGGGGAACTCGCGGGGGGTCGGGCGGCGCGGGCCGCGTACCGCAAACACGCTTAGTGAGCGCGAAGGGCAGACTCGGGCGTGTTTTTAGGGTTCCGTAGCCAAATGGCAACGGAACCCTTATGGATTCGTCATGTCTGTCTGTCTGTCTGTCTGTCCGTCCGTCCGTATGTCACAGCCGCTTTTTTCCGAAACTATAAGAGCTATACTGTTGAAACTTGGTAAGTAGATGTATTCTGTGAACCGCATTAAGATTTTCACACAAAAATAGAAAAAAAACAATAAATTTTGGGGGTCCCCATACTTAGAACTGAAACTCAAAATTTTTTTTTTCATCAAACCCATACATGTGGGATATCTATGGATAGGTCTTCAAAAATGATATTGAGGTTTCTAATATCATTTTTTTCTAAACTGAATAGTTTGCGCGAGAGACACTTCCAAAATGGTAAAATGTGTGTCACCCCCCCCCCCCCCCTGTAACTTCTAAAATAAGAGAATGATAAAACTAAAAAAAATATATGATGTACATTACCATATAAACTTCCACCGAAAATTGGTTTGAACGAGATCTAGTGAGTAGTTTTTTTTTAATACGTCATAAATCGTAACGTAACGGAACCCTTCATGGGCGAGTCCGACTCGCACTTGGCCGGTTTTTTTGTGTAATCATTTTATTATACTTACATATTCTATAATGGTGCGCACAAACTGTTCTGTGTATGGATGTAAATCGACATCGAAATCCCAGTAGATGAACACAAATGTTTATCAATGATTAACTACGCGTCAAATTATTCTGACGAACCAACAACAAGTAATTTTTACTTACGTAAACGTGCATACAATATGCATGATACCTTTGGTGGACTACAGGTACCTCCAGCTGATTTCGTTGAATACTGTAGGTACTAAACTGCAAGCCTGTTTTAGACAGAATTCACTCGTTTGTTGGAAACAATATTTTAGATAGATTATTTGAAATACTATGTACCTACTGTAGAATTTAAATCTCAGCCATGTTCATGTTTTCCTCATTCTTTTCTTATCAGATTGTTCATCCGAATGCGAATAGATTACGTAGTTAAATTTTATCCAGTCAAAAATAAAGTGTCACGTAAATATTTAGCAGTGCAACATATGTAAATATATATTTATGAATAAATAATTACATTAGATTTAATAATCACAATTTTATGAATGTACATATGAATAAATGATTACATCATAATAGTAATAATCATAATTGTTTTATTTCCAATTTGGTGACAACCCTAGCATATTCGCATGTGACAGCGTAAATACCTACACTGGCGGCGGCATCGCGCGACATCAAAGGCGTTGCGCTACTGTAGGGAAATATTGTAATACTGTGGCCCAGGATATCAAAGAATACCAAGTTTCATCGTAATCGAAACCGGTAGTTTTTGCGTGATGCCTGAACAAACAGACAGACAACAATTTTTTTAATCACATTTTTGGGTTCGGTGTCGGTCTAGTAACACCCCCCTGCCATTTATTTTTTTGATATTTTCAATGTACAGAATTTTCACTTCTACAGATTTATTTTAAGTATAGATTAATAAAAAGGACTAAAAGTTAATAATAATTTAAACCTGATAAGAAATAAATAAAAGCGTGTTACATTTTGATGGAACATTAAAGAACATTTAGAACACAATGTAACACGCGTTTAAATTATTATTAACTTTTAGTCCTTTTTATTAATAAGTAATTTTAAATTTCTTCTTTTTTAAGTAGTATTACGATGGAAAAAAAAATTGTTTTGTTGTTTATACTCCAATCTTTTGTGGTTATTTTAAACCAAATATGTTGTTTTTGTACGCCATGAATGGCAAAACATGCAGATCTAAACATTATTATAAGACCTTGCACATGTTATGATGTATACTCATGTTTTTACAATAAATATATTCTATTCTATTCTATTCTAATAAAAGCTTGTTTTTAAAAAGATTTTTTTTCTTTTAATTTTTCAAAAATTGGTTGAAGTTATCTACGGATCAAAAAATCGGCCCTTAGTACCGGCCTTTAGTTACCTCTATTATCGAAAAATTTACGAAATACCAATTTTCCGGCCTCGAGCATAGAGCCTATCTACCCCCCATGACCATGGGGGGTTGCCCCATGGTTATGGGGGGTTGGTAGATAGGTACACTAGGCCGCACGTCAGTGATAACACTTGAACTACAAAAATCATGCTTAATGCTACAATATGAAATTGCTACTATAATTGTGCGTTTGACTGTACTTTGCGAAGGGCATAGATCTTTAGATACAATAACGTCACACAATGTGTACAATTTTAATTTTTATCAGATACTACACTGTGCAACAAAAGGAAGATGGAGGAACTTGGCAAACGATTCCCGAGCGTGTGGATCCCTTCGTGACGTCATACACGGCCGAGGGTTTGAAGCCGTCCACGGCGTATCAGTTCCGAATTCGAGCGACCAATGACATCGGACCCAGTCGGTACAGTAACGCAACCGAAACTGTGCGGACACTGCCCGCTGGTAACTACTCACTAATTACGGTTTTTAGTGTTAATTTTATAATTTCTGACGTGACGATATTATCGTGGACGTCCACGACTGGGAAGTAAATTGTATGGAAATAAAAACTACCGCGCACCTTTGACAGTTTTCTTTGGTTAAGTGGTGTTTAAGTGGCGCCATCGGCTCCTTTTTGTCTAAAAAAATATCGTCTGGGTTTTAGACTTTGTACTTATAATATTGTAACAAATGAAGAGCATATTTCCAAAGACGATCAGTTGATTTACTTTGCTGCAATTTACGACGTTATTTAAATACGCTTTTGTAGAGTTGGACACTATACCGACAAAAAGGGTAAAACTGAACCCCATTACTAAGTCTACGGTATCTGTCTATCTGTCAGCCGTTCTATTGTATCAAAACCCACGCCATACGCCAGTCATAGACTAATATATATAAAATGAGAACGCCAGTTTCGTTCGGGCCGAAAAGTCGACCACTTTTTGGCCGAAACCGAACCTTCGGTCGGACACTAGGCAGTAACTCTTAATTTATATAATAATAATAACGTTTATTTATAAAAATGGTGCAGATTTACAATAACTTATCTTAAAAATTATAGATGACACAGTTTCTCATTTGTCTGAACTAGGTGACCTGTGTTTCAGGCTAGAAAGGTGCTTCGAATTTTAAAATATATAATTAACAAATGAGAAGACTAATTAAAAACTAATATTATCTTAAAAAAACGAACATGTTTTATATAATATTGTAACAAATGAAGAGCATATTTCTAAAGACGATCAGTTGATTTACTTTGCTGCAATTTACGACGTTATTTAAATACGCTTTTGTAGAGTTGGACACTATAATTAATTACTACTCTAATCCTTGGGAGATTACAATATAATGTATTGATGTAACAGTAGCATACAGAGTGTGTAGTCAGTCCCGCTACCACTTTGCTGACTGGTAAATATGTTTTTACCACGGCATGGCATGTTCTCAATTATTGTTCGTTTCGATACGGGCCCCTTCCGGAAAAGATCGCTTTTTGCGATATTGCACGTTGTGTCACCCCATGTAAAATTTCTACATTCATATCTGTTATTGTTATGGTGTACTTGTACGTTCTATCTATCCGCGAGAAGATAGGTATATCTCTAAACATTGATTTCTAATTACCATTTCGCAGCACCAAGCAAAGCTGTAGAAAACCTCCACGTGGTTCCGATCACGCCAAGCAGCGTGCGCGTTCACTGGACGCCACTGGGCGACGCGCACTGGAGCGGCGACACGCGCACCGGCGGGTACCGCGTGCGCTACCAGCCGCTCACCGACTTCCCCACCGCACTACAGCAGACCATGAAGCAGGAGGTGCCGGGCATCAAGGTATTTATTTATTTTATATATACCAACAGCACAGTCGCTTACAATACAAATAAAAAAAAAACAGCCAAAATTGGAATTTCGGTAACTAACAATGCATGACATTGACATATGAATAATAGAGACAAAAAAAAAGATCACCATGCAAGTGCGGTTATAAAATAATGTTATGTCCATTTCAGAGCGAGGAAGTAGTCCTAACGGACCTCGCGCTAGACCGCAACTACGAGATCAGCGTGTGCGCGGTGAACTCGCAGGGCGCGGGCCCGGGCGGCACGCCGGCCGTGGTGTGGGTGGGCGAGGCCGTGCCCACGGCGCCGCCCACGCGCACGCAGGCGCGCGCGCTGTCGCCCACTGAGGTCTCGCTTTCCTGGGTGCCGCCCACGCAGGCGCAGCAGAACGGCGACCTGCTGGGATACAAGGTATACAAACATGTTTTTCAAACTGGGATAATAGTGGGAAACCCGAATCCATAAGAAATACGAGGGAATAATAGCTCATTTTTCATGAAAACAAATAATTGCCATAATCAAGTGGGAGTTGTCCATAAAAATGAGTAATATGGTCCAAGAAAGCAACACGTCAAATTGTTGGCTGGTCGCCTGTCTTGTGCGTTGTCGGCATGGTGACGAGTAGATGACAGCATAATTTTAGCATCAGATATTGAATTGCTTCGGAACCTTGATATGCCTAGCGACAATGCTTTATCTCTCCGCTAAACAATTCAGCGTCGTAAGCAAACGCAATTTATAAATCGTACCCAAACGGAAAGAGTCGCCAAAACGCGATGCAGTGTCGAAGTAATCCCTGAAACGTTTGATTTTGCTACTGTGATCAAACGCATAGTCGCTAAAATGCATCTGCTGTTGTCTTTAGAGCTTCTATCAATCTTCCAAAAAACGAATAAATCCCTACTCGCTAACATCAAAAGCAGCATGTCTGCTGAGAACCTAAATGAGTTCCTGTATAAGTAAACACAATTTTTCGGATTTTCTACAAAAAGGGTGAAACTGAACCCCATTACTAAGTCTACGGTATCTGTCTATCTGTCAGCCGTTCTATTGTATCAAAACCCACGCCACACGCCAGTTTCGTTCGGGCCGAAAAGTCGACCAATTTTTGGCCGAAACTGAACCTTCGGTCGGAAACTAGGCTTATGTAACTCTTGTAGGGTTGCTTGTTGTGAAATTAAAGCCCCGTTGAACTTGATGATATTTTATTGGGCACTTAACTTATTTTACGTTACACGTTACAATTTATATTATATCACTAGCTTCTGCCCGCGGCTTCGCCCGCGTGGATGTCGGAAATTATCCCACGGGAACGATAAAATGTATGTGCTTCCCCAGGATGCCATCTATCTCGCGGGCCCTTTGTGGCTAATTACAACAGAAAACCAATTGTCTCATTAGTGGTGATTAAGAGGGTACCTATATGATATGTTTACCTAAGTACATACCTAATTAAAAAATAAATAAACTCAATAACAGAAAATTAAATACCTACCTACCTAAATAAATCTATTTCTGATGATAACTAATCTAAATGATAAATGATAAATGATTTTATTTTGTAAGTAGGTTTGTACAAACACTTTTACACGTCAATCATATTTTAAAACTAGATGAGGTCGGCGTTTCCTATCTGACTAGTCTGAGAAGAAAGGCCGAAACAAACTCAGACGTCACAGTCTCTTTTAAAGTCCAGACATAATCTTGGTCAGATCATATGAAGACCATGTAGGTCGATGTCTGAGATGGTCTTTTGAGGAAAGAACCACACAGATTGAGAGGACCTGTCCAGTCAGTGCACGCATTTGTCAGAAATCGTGCAGCTCAACTCAAAACTTAAGGAGCTCACTGATCCGACGAACAATACCAAAGAAAGGACATTTGGGTAGGCCACATTAATTACTCAAACTGCCAGACCATGACAAAAACTAAGAGAACAGAGAGAAAAATAATATAAATACAATGACCCACATAGTCTTCACATTCACAATAATTAAAATAATATAATACTTTACTAAGTAAGCAAATGTCATAGTATATATAAAATTCATTAATGTCAGTGTATATAAAAAAAAAACAACAACAAAACAGAGAAAAACAAAATAAAAACATTCAATACGTAAAAAATTTAAAAAAAATTGGAAGCAGCTTAATCCCAAGCCTTTTTGTCCTCGAGATAATCCTTAACGGTATAAAAGGCTTTCTGGCACAACTTACGTTTAATAAATGATTTGAATTTATTAAGGCTTAGATCTTGAACTGGGCTTGGAACTTTATTATAAAAGCGTATACATTGGCATCTGAACGAGCCACCTATTTTCTTGAGCCTTGTTGTAGGTACAACAAATTTGTGTTTGTTCCTAGTATTTATATCATGGATATCACTGTATTTTTTAAATAATTTTATATTTTTATGGGCATATAAAAGATTTTCATAAATATATTGAGAAGGCACAGTCATAACATTAATCTCTTTAAATTTGTCTCTGAGCGAGTGTCTCGGACTCAGTTTATAAATTGATCGAACAGCTCGCTTCTGCAAAACAAAGATAGTCTGAATATCAGCGGCATTTCCCCACAATAGAATACCGTATGACATTACACTATGAAAATAGCTAAAGTACACTAAACGGGCTGTCTCTACATCAGTTAAATTACGAATTTTTCTAACAGCGTATGCTGCGGAACTTAGCTTTTTTGACAATTTATCTATATGTGGACCCCACTGAAGCTTAGCATCCAAAGTTATGCCCAAGAATACTGTGCTGTCTTCAGGATTCAATTCTTCGCCCTTTATCAACACATTAGTTTTCACCTGCCTAACGTGAGGTAGCGTAAACTTAATGCATTTGGTTTTTTTCTCGTTTAAAAGTAAATTATTAACGTTGAACCAGTGGACTACTTTAGTGATCGCGCCATTTACATCGTCAGTAACCTGCTGCTGACGTTTAAGTTTAAACAAAAGTGAAGTGTCATCTGCAAACAACACTATATCATGATTATCCTTTATGAGGTACGGCAAGTCATTTATATAAATAAGAAACAAGAAAGGACCAAGAATTGAGCCCTGTGGGACTCCCATTGTTACTATAGATCCGGGAGATCTTTTTCCATTAACGTCAACGCTCTGAATCCTCTTACTCAAGTATGAAGTAAGAAGATCCAGAGCAGTGTTCCGGATTCCGTAGTGTCGAAGTTTCCTGATTAACGTTTCGTGAAGAACGCAATCGAATGCCTTGGACAAATCACAAAAGATGCCCAAGGCATCGCATTTATCTTCCCATGCATTATAAATATGTCCTAAAAGTTCAACACCGGCATCAGTAGTTGAGCGACCCCTTGTAAAACCGAACTGTTTGCTATGTAATAATTTGTGTTTATTAAAAAATCTTTGCACTTGATCTAAAATTAATTTCTCAAAAATTTTACTAAAGGTAGGTAGTACAGAAATAGGTCTATAATTTGTAGGGTCTGATGTACTACCTGATTTAAACAAAGGTATTATTTTACTATTTTTCATTAGGTCAGGAAACTCCCCACTGTTAATACAACTATTAAAAATAAGAGCTAGAGTAGGTGCTACAATGTCAATAATAGACTTAGCAACTTCTACAGAATTACCCCACAGATCTGCAGTCTTTTTAACATTTAAAGTGTGAAAGGTTTTAATTATATCTCTACAGGTAATATGTTCAAAATGAAAGTCCGAATCGCAACCATTAACATTTTCCTTAAGCAAAGACTCAGCAACAGAAGGTGATGAGTTTAGGGATTTAGTAGTTGAAACGGGAATATCTGAAAAGAAATTTTCAAATGCCTCGGCGACTTGTGAGTCTGATTTTATTATGTTGTCATTAATAGACAGGCTGTAGTCAGTATTTCGGTTAGTAGATCTTCCCGCTTCACTATTAATAATAGACCAGGTCGTTTTAATTACATTACTGCTGTTTTTAATCTTTGAACCCAAATAACGTGACTTGGCCATATAACAAACTTTTTTAAATAATTTTGAATAATTTCTAACATACAAATTAAATTCATCAGTGTTAACATAATACCTTTCATTGTACAGTTCATAAAGCCGCGTTCTACTTTTATGAATACCAATGGTAGCCCAATCACTGAAAGATGCGTTACTATTAACCGAGATAGTCTTGGGAATAAAGGTGGAATCAAATTGTTTACAGTATATATTAAAAAAAGTATCATATAGATGATTAGGATCAGCATGAGTTGACAAAACTGGTAATTTATTAATGAGTTTAACTTTAAAAGCCTCCAAGCGACTTGCAGTTTTGGGGTTAACAGTGATATCCTTTTTAGCCACTTTTTTGTTTTGGTTTTGAATAGTTATCCTTTGCCCGCAGTGATCCGAATCTAGTAAATTTATAATTTCTTTGTGGCTTGGTATAATATCTGTATAAATATTATCTAGGCATGTGGCACTAGTAGGTGTTATTCTTGTGGGCTCCAAAAATAGGTTTACAAGATTGTAGGACTGAAACAGACTTATAATTTTACTACAAGAACCTGAGTTTTCTAATAAATTAACATTAAAATCACCACAAATGATAACGGACTTGTTTGAGTTACAAATCCTGTGTAGTACTTCATCCATAACCTTTTCAAAGCAGTCATACAATCCTGAAGGGGGTCTGTACACACTTAATACAACCAAGTGCTCCAATTCTATACAGGCAATTTCAACTGTACGCTCAACAGATAGGCTCACAATATCATTACGATCTTTAAATTTGAGCTGGTTACTTACTAAAATTAAAGAGCCACCATGTATAGCATTTATTCTGCTGAACGAACTACCAACCTGGTGATTATTGAAATTGAACAAGAACTGGTGACTTTTCAGCCAATGTTCTGTTATACAGAGAATATCAATACTATTAAAATTCATAAATAAGTCTACTTCTAAATCTTTGTTCATAAATCCTTGAATATTTTGATGCACCAGGTTGATACTATTTTGTACATTATAGCTAGAGATTGCCTCTATTGTCTTAATTTCTAATTTAAATTATTAGCAATGTCATGAGTTGTGACTAAATTGTTAGCAGAATTATTTATAATGTCATTGCATTGCTCAAAAGAAGCAAATTGTTTAGCCAAATTTTTGGCTGTGATAGAAAAAAAATATGATAGCGACACAGCTATCTGTCTTTTATGATATTTAGAAAGATAGTACATAACAATGTTATATCTATCTTTTGTCAGATATAAATTATTATTAACATAATTGTTAATATCAATCAAATGGAACATGTTATTATTATATGTCAAGTTATGCATTGTCATATTCAATTCGAATCTTAAACTCAATAAATAAGCAAAATCCCTAAAAACTAATATCTATACGAATGACTAATCCTACCTAACAGTATTATAAAATAACCTACGGTCACTACGTACACTATCAAATATACTACCTACCTATACTTTAAAATTAAAATCTATACCTACGACTTATAAAATAAACTAATAAAAGGAATATAAATGAACTCCATTGCGGGTGACGTAACCTACGACAAACTTATTATTTGCGGTTGGTACAGTAATCGGGTCTAGGGATCGAACCGCAAAATTAAGTTTGTTTTTTATTGTATATACTTTTCCGGGATAAA
This sequence comes from Apamea sordens, assembly GCA_945859715.1. Lineage (NCBI taxonomy): Eukaryota > Metazoa > Arthropoda > Insecta > Lepidoptera > Noctuidae > Apamea > Apamea sordens. The sequence continues at coordinate 10,351,660 of OX243995.1, forward strand.
AAGTACCCAGTGTGGTGCCCAGGATATTAAAGAATAATTATACCAAGTTTCATCGTAATCGAACCGGTAGTTTTTGCGTGATGCCTGAACAAACAGACAGACAGACAGACAAAAATTTTTTTAATCACATTTTTGGGTTCGGTGTCGGTCTAGTAACACCCCCTGCCATTTATTTTTTTTTATATTTTCAATGTACAGAATTTTCACTTCTACAGATTTATTATAAGTATATATAGATTAGAGAGGGAGGAAATATTTAGGTACTTAAATACGTACGCAGCTATCTGTTAATATGCAACTAGCTTTAAAATGTCGTGAGCAGATTCGGGAGTGACGACTTGGATGCCAGTTAACTCGGCCCGTACACTCAGTCCACTTATTTCTTAAAAATCGTTCTTTCGAAATACTAAAAACAAAAATTAAAAATGAAATACGTTCAGTGATAAAAACAAATAAGTGCTGGGGGTCTACTCTGAAGTAGTATCGGCCGAATGCTCGGCCGGTTCCTGCTACGAAGTTACTATTTGGTTCGGTCGGTTCCGAAATTCCGATCCTACACTCCTACACTCTTTCGATTTCGAATATTGACTATGGTCCCGACCCAGCTGAGCCGATCCGAACTTTTTTAGCATTTTTCAATAATATTCGGTTCGGCCATGTGTCGGTCCGATCCCAACATTCGCACTTTGCACTTCGGAGTAGGCCCCCTGGTATCCCCGTTAAGGTATTATCCGACTATTGACAAAAGACACGAAGTAACATAGATAACCGCCTAATATAAAATGCTTCACACTTTGGTCGGTTAATACGAAAAACAAGTTAGGATTTAATCGTCTTTTTAGATGAAATTATCACAATATTTTGCTTATTATTGACACAAAATAGTGTTGAAGTACAATATTTTTTTAATTTAGGTGCCATTTATTTTTTTGATATTTTCAATGTACAGAATTTTCACTTCTACAGATTTATTATAAGTATAGATAAGGCAACCCTAAGTGAAGGGATGAAAGGGACTGCATGACTATCTCCCTTCAGACTTCCCCTAGCTGGTTAGTTTCCTGAAGATTGCTAGGCTATCGAAGCAGGGAACTAGTCGTACTAAGGATCAGAGCTGGCTGCGTGGCTTCCGAGCTCAGAAACCTCTAGCTATTGACTGATGATTTGTTCGAAGACGGCTCTGCTTTTAAAGGCGGATTGGCTGTACATGTGTGCACAATCTCTACACGTAGTTATCTGTAGTGATGGTGCAGATTACTCGCGGGCTGGCGCTTGCGCAGATTGTTGCACACGAAGATTATAGATGGCGTCACTTGTCTACAGAAATCGTTTGTAGTTGCTGTCTTCTAGTGATGCCACTCATCATAGTGCTTTGGATAATTTACACTAGATGGCGCTGTATGTTTGTTACACTATTAATTTATATGATAACTAGCTTCTGCCCGCGACTTCGTCCGCGTAGATTTCGGATTTGTGACAGGATTGCGTATCTCAAAAGGAAATCAAAATAACCCATAAAAATACAAAATATATTTTTTAAGTAAATAGAAGAAGATGTATTTTTTAAACTTTGCGAAAAATGAAATCAAAATAACCCATAAAGATACATAATAATTTTTTTTAAAATAAATAGATGTAAGAAGATGATGTTTTTAAACTTTGTGAAAATTATGAAAACTTTATAACACTATACAGATCATGGATGTGATGTAAATAGTTATATTATGACTTGATTTTGTAAACTTATTCCTGCACGTGCACGGCCTTGGTGACGCCCACTTCGCAACGGGCCGTGCAGCAGAAATCGTAATATTTTAATTTCGCCATAACTTCAAAACCAAACGACCAATTTTAATCATTCAACGACCAAATATTATCTACATAAACTGTACTTACTGATAAAATAATTTATTTTGATAAGGATGAATAGCATGAGTAAAATAAATGCGTATAAATGTAGTCCAAAAAAATTCAAGATTTTTAAATAAAAAAATGGTTGTTGTGCCTCACTCGACATAGATAGGTATAGTGTGTCGCGGACTTTTTTGTAGATATTTATAAGATCTACAATTAATTTGAACATTTTATGGTTCTATCTTTTATAGTTTAGGCAGCGTACGCAAAATAAGTAACTTTTCTGGTTGATTTTTTACACCTTGCGTCTGAAAAACCCAAATATCTTACGGAACCCTATTTTTTTCCAAAATAAAATTTAGTCTATGTTACTCATGGATAATGTAGCTTTCAAATAGTGAAAGAATTTTTTAAATCGGTTTAGTAGTTTTTGAGCCTATTCATTACAAACAAACAAACAAACAAAGTTTTCCTCTTTATAATATTATTAGTATATTAGTATTAGTATATTAGTATAGATAATAACGTTTATTTATAAAAAATGGTGCAGATATACAATAACTTATCTTAAAAATTATAGATGACACAGTTTCTCATTTTTCTGAACTAGGTGACCTGTGTTTCAGGCTAGAAAGGTGCTTCGAATTTTAAAATATATAATTAACAAATGAGAAGACTAATAATAATTAAAAACTAATATTACTTTAAAAAAACGAACATGTTTTATTTACAGACAACGAGTAAATCCTCTGTTTCGCTGTATGATATGCTAAGTAAAAATTGCAGAATAACCTTTTTACAGTCGTAATTATTTAATTTATAGATACTTAATTTCCTATTTAATTTAGTGTATAGAAATGGGCCTAAAAATTTATAAAATCTGTTTACAAAGACATATTTAGAGGATGCATTTGACTCACATACAATATCATTCTGTCTCTTATTAGTACTTTCAATGTTAAAGGAGAGCATGGTGTGCTGTTTTAAAACCAAGTGCGTTATGAAAAGCTGGCGAACAGTCAGCACGTTACAGGATTTGTATAGCAGATCTGTAGGTTAGAGAAAGGGATGGAAGTTAGCTACTTTTAAAATTGCTCTCTGTGCTCTTTTCCCAACATTTACGAAAAAAATATTCACTTCGCTGGCTGACAGGATAGGTGAAGGATTAGAAAGCAGTAAACTCGAATTTGATTCGTGCTGTTTTGACATAATTATATGTGACATTTTTGACATGTTTCCAAAGTTGCTTGCTATTTTTTCCCGCTTTATTTAATTCATTTTTATCGTAATTTCTCTTTAAGTCCTTTAGGAGTGTGTTACAAAAGTTCCTGTATCTGGTATAGGTGACTTTAGTGGCGAGATTGTCTGGATCCCTTCTATATCTTTGATGAAGTTTATCTCTGTCTTATGCACCGAATTAATCTGCCAGGAGTAATCCAAGGTTTAATATAATAATTTTGATTGTTTACTGTAGTAACGGTCGTGTTGTGTAATATAGCTGATTAAACATGTTTTATTAAGTACGATAAAGCAAAATTAGCGTCAGGTGTATTGAAAACTGGGCTAAAATCAATGTTGCATAAAATAATCATATTCAAGTTTGTTTGTGTTTAGTTGCATTTTGGTCTGTGGGCGATTTTGCTTAGGCAGCGTTAAGGCGGTACCCCGAGCTATGTGGCGCCCGCATTGAATAAAAAATCGTAGCATAGCATAGAAAACAAAAATAAAAAAATTGAATCTTGGAGTTTGTTACAAAGAGGATAAAGTATTTTTACGTTGTTAAAACAGGACTTAAAATGTTTAGTATCCAAAGTAGATAGCAAAAGTACCAAAAGCGGCCATTTTTGACAGTTTTGCTATCTACTTTGGATACGAAATATTTTGAATCCTGTTTTAACAACGTAAAAATACTTTATCCTCTTTGTAACAAACTCCAAGATTCAATTTCTTTATTTTTGTTTTCTATGCTATGCTACGATTTTTTATTCAATGAGGGCGCCACTTAGCTCGGGGTACCGCCTTAAGTTAAGGGTCAGTAAAACTGCGTGATGATCGGTAATTGTAGAGTTAGTAACAAGCGTAATAAATGAAAAACTGGATTTGATTATCATACCGGAACCGCTTTGATGAGTAGGCAGATATTAATTTCAATATACCTTTTGCTTTGCAGATCTTCTACCTAGTGACTGAATCTCCTGAGGAGCCGGAACCTGGGCGCCGCATAGAGGAAGAGATCGAGGTGGTACCCGCCACGGCTACCTCGCACTCACTCGTCTTTCTCGACAAATATACGCAATATCGCATACAGGTATTCAGTTAGTCACTAGTTAATATAAAGTCAAGCCATTTGATTTGAATACATAGGGGACAATTCCCGTATTTGTAAGAACTTTCGCATTCTAATCTGTCTCAATCTGACAGAAACATCACTAAATTTACAAATATTTTTGCACACGACATTGATTGGCGCTAAGATGAGATTACGACTAAATAAACGTTCTTAATTACAGGAATTGGTCTTCTGATTAGCTTAGAAAAACCAAAGATTACCTTGTGATCAAATAACTAACCCGTGTTTAAACAAATTCGTCCAGGTGCTAGCATTCAACGCTGCCGGCGATGGTCCTCGGTCCACCGCAGTGATGGTCCGCACGCTACAAGGCCTTCCTTCAGCTCCACGCAATATTACCTTCACCGACATCACGATGAACAGCCTCGTCGTGTCGTGGGAGCCGCCCTATCGACGCAATGGACTCATACAGGCCTACCTTGTGACTTATGAGACTATAGAACAGGATGAACGTGAGTTTCATAATTATGTTTACTTAAAATACTACAGTATTGATAAATTCTTCGGTTCTTAGAAATTCTAATTATCTTTGACTAAAGAAATCTGATAATTGAAAATCTAAATTAGTCCTTTAATCAAACTATTTGTTACAAACCTTCAAAAAACGATGGGCCTCGTTCGGTTTAGGCCGAAACTAGAAGAGGAGTCCAATATTCAGTTACGGTTTCGGCTGAAAATTGTGTTTAAATCGGACTAAATATTGTTTAACCTTCAATCGAGTTCTCACAGCAAATGATAAATTGTTAATAATTTCGGTCAATTTATGCGGTATCAGATTATAGTACTGGAAATACAGGTGTGACGTTATTCTCGATTAGTTTCATATTATGTGAATTGTTTCAGCATTTCAGCAGGTCTTTCAATCTCACTTCAGGATCGCTTTTAGTGATACAAGAACTTTGTCACATTTTGCTACCCTTTGTAAAATTTCTAAATTTATACCTGTAATTTGTCCCAAGATACAGCCTGTGTAGTTTGGGGTTCATTGGCAACTAACACTAATGTAGCCTAGTCGTAGGTAATAGTCAAAGAGGATTATATCTATTTTCCCCACGCCGTAGGTTTCAGCAAGCAAGTAAAACAGAAGGTGACAGAGCGCCGCCTGGCGGTGGGCGGCCTGGAAGAAGAAGTGGAGTACCGCTTCAGCGTGCGCGGGGTGACGGAGGGCGGCGGCGCGGGCGCGGCGGCGGCGGCGCGCGCGCGCACGGGCCCGCAGGCCGGCTCGCCCGCCGCGCCGCGCGCGCTGCAGCTGCAGCCCGAGCCCGCCGCGCTGCGTCTGCGCTGGCGCAACGCCGCGCCGGGGCCGGCGCCGCTCAAGGGATACTACTTTGAAGCTCGCCGGAAAGGTGTGACTGACACATACTTACCCGCATATCATTATGCGGGGTAAAATTTCATTAACTGGCTCAACTTAACGGACTTGATTGGTAACGGTATCTAAAAACAAATACACAATCACAGGGTCAATCGACCCGCCCAAAATATATAAATTAGCTATTGCTTACCATCACGTTTGTGTTTTGCAAACTGATTCAAAATACCATGAATAGCAAGCTAGGAAGTATCATCGATACGACAAAGTGTGCTCACCAAATCACTTGCATATCGTATTAAATTCCATCTCCATGTAAACCTCGCAACACGTAGTCGACAATAGCAATAGAGCTCTCTCGATCTCGTATTTCGTGGCAAACGTGTACATAAATGTTATATTTTTAATGCAGCCAAGGAGTCGTGGCAAGCTTGTAAGTTTATTCATTATTGTGTGCACCTTGTAGAAAATCCTTTCACTAAATTAATGTTCAATTAGAGCCTATCACTGTAACCTTATTACATGCAGTTTCCGTAGCGTTATCATAATGATACCCTAATACATTAATTGATTTTGCTATCAGTCATCAGAATCACAAAATCTTAGTGCACATTTTTTAGTTAACGATCTAAATCACATGCTATAAGATTAACCTCCTTTCTATTTAACGATGGAACGTTTTTTTTTGTTATTTTTCGACATACAGATGACACAAGATGGGAAACGATTACCAGAACCAGCAACGGCATGCTAGAGGAATTCACAATATCATACCAGAGTCTTCTGCCGTCAACGGCGTACTCATTCCGGGTGATAGCATACAACATGTATGGGATCAGCAATCCGACATACAGCGAAAAAGTCATCGTAACGCCTTCAAAACTGTATTTGGAGTACGGATACTTGCAGTATCGACCGTTCTATAGGAGCACATGGTTCATGGTCGCGCTAGCGGCTGCTTCAATCATCATCATTATTATGGTCATTGCAATTCTTTGTGTGAAGAGCAAGAGCTATAAATATAAAAGTGAGTTTCTTTTTTTATATTTAAGTCTAGAACGTTAGCAGACATCATTAGGGTGAATACAATTTTAATCATTTTTATTTTGTGAATACATAATATGACTGTGTTACGGTCGCGAATCATATTTTGATCAACTGACTACTGACCTCCAAATTGCAAAAAAACGCAGGAATAAATTTCGCAAGCTAACTTAGCGACCCCTTTAACCTGGTAATCTTTTTTTCCAGAAGAGGCGCAGAAAACTCTGGAGGAATCTCTGGCAGGAGAGAGCGACGAGCGCGGCACGCTGGCCATGGAACTGTACCGCTCGCGCCAGAACTCCAGCGCCAGCGGCGGCGCGGCCACGCTGCGGCGCGGCGCGACGCTGGCCAAGTCCCCGCCGCGCCCGGCGCCCGGCTCCGTGGCGTACCACAGCGACGAGGAGAGCCTGCGCGCCTACGACGAGAACCCCGACGACTCCTCGCTCACCGAGAAACCCTCTGAGATGAGCTCCTCCGACTCTCAGGTGATTACCATCAAGATAAGTGTCGTCTAAACCCTCGCTCAGAGCGTACGAACACTAAATCGCCCCTTATTTTTTCTCCACCACTCCCTGGAGCGCGTTACGGTAAATATCGTCGACTGAGCTCTCACTACTGCTATCTTTATCATTTTGGACACGCTTTCGATGAGATCAGCACTTTCGTAGTTGTATTTTTATTGGTTTGAGTATATTAGAAGGGCGCCTTAGCGGCGTGTTAGTGTAATTGTGTACTATTCAATTAAATAGATTTTTAAGAAAATACATGTTAAATAAAAATAAATATTTTCTATCGTCAGTAAAATTTTAATTAGTCTACAGTCAACGGTAAAAGTATAACATTTTTTTAAACTTTACAACAAAAGTGTAGATAAAGATAAAGTAATATTAGCATGATATATTGTTGTCGTTGACATCTTTGAGATTTAAAGCAGTACTTTTGATGTTGACTGTACGTTACATAAATTGAAGAATTATTTAAATTCGTTTTTTTTTTAAATAATTTGTCAAAAATTTTTTAGCACTATTCAAGATGAATAATAGTTAACTTTTATTTTAACAGAATTCTGAGAGCGAAAACGAGAGTGTCAGGTCGGAGCCACATTCTTTCGTGAACCACTACGCTAACGTTAACGATACGTTACGGCAATCGTGGAAGCGGCAGAGGCCGGTGCGGAACTACTCGAGCTACACGGACTCGGAGCCCGAGGGCAGCGCCGTGGTAAGCCTCAACGGCGGCCAGATCGTCATGAACAACATGGCGCGGTCGCGGGCTCCGTTGCCCGGATTCTCGTCCTTCGTATGACACGAGCCCGCCGGCACGGCGCCGCACGAAGCCGTGCACATGTAACTATTCACTGCCCATTCCCAATTATTTAATTAATTTGTTAGGAATTATTGCAATTGTACATATCGAATATAATTTGTAAGCTTTAATTAAATTGGTAAAGTATCTGAAAATAAATTATGATCCTTCAGATTATGTATTAGGGGATATTCTTAAAGTATATTCATGTAGTTGTAAGTTCAAAATACAATTTAAAATTCAATTATATATGAGAATTTCCGATTCAATCAGCTTCTTATAAATTAATAATTACAATATTTTATGCCATACTACAAATTAGTAATTTAAATAAGAAGCACATAATAAATATTTAGTAAATGTCTTGAATAATGGCGACTGTAGGCTATTTTATAGGGCGTAACTTATAGATGGAGATCTCGTTTACTTAATTTGAATTTCTTTAATATTGACTTTTAACAATTTACATAAGTGACATTTCAAGTTGTTTTGTGAAACAAACATTTGTTTGATAAGATTCGCCGTGTGTTTGTACAAAACTGACAGTGTGAATGAATTCAAAATACCACAAATTTACTATCCACAAGTGCCAGAAAAGACGTTGGTAATCATCAATCTAAACTACTCCGAGCTAGCATGCTTGTTATATTTCATTTCAACCTTCTTTGAGTCATTAAGCAAGTAGCTAGCGCGAGGTCACGAAGCTTCACCAATATAGTGGCTTTTAAAAGTCAGGTGGAGCCTGCCTTTAGCATAGTCTGGTATAATTGACAAAACACTCGATGAACGCCAACGCCCTATTCCGCTTGGAAATCAAAGATAAGCTCAACGCCCGAAATCATTTATACTGATGAGAGTGAAAGATTCTACCAGGGGTCAATAACTTTATTGCAGCGCAATTCGTTCCATTTTTTATTTCTCACTATAATTGATTTTTGGTGATGACTGTACATATCTAATAAAATTCCAGTTCTGCAAACATGTATTACTGAGTAGGTACTATAATGTGTATACATGATACAATAAGAACTATAATATTGTTTATATGTAATTTCATTAATTAATAATCATCTGATTAAACAAATAGTGTATAATTTTGTTTAATTAAGGCCCGCTTGCTCCACAAATCACTTAATAACTTTTAGCACTAAAGAATTTAAAACATCATTCTGTTTCTGTCAATTGTTTGAAGTGGACTGAGACAGCATGATATTTTAACTTCATTTAGTGATTTGTGGTGCAAGCGGGCTTAAATGTATTGCATTTTGCACATACTATCTTACACATAATTTAATCAAACTTATTGATAAATCAGTATTGATTAGTGCTTAGAAAAGTTCATAATGTTAACTCCAGTTTCAAGTTATAGTTAAGTAAGTAGCGACGTGTCTAATAGATCAGTACGAATATTCGTAGTTTAGCATTTTATAATATTTTTACAATTACAATTATTATAATTATGCAATTGACTGATAGATGTAGTGTCTAATTCTTTACGTGTGTAAATATATCATAAAATTTTATTACAAATGCATCTATGTATTTGAGCAATATTTGGCACAATTTCTTCATAAAAAACCTGTGATCTAATTATGGTATTTGGATTGTGACTTTCTAAACTAAACAAATATATTTTAATATTTCACCTATATAAATACAAATATTTTCAAAGATACCATGTAAAAACATAAAATGCACATGATGGTGATGATATTGGTTCAGATTATCACCATTCTCCTGCCCTCAACCCATTTTTTTTGGAATGGGCACAGCATGTCTTCATGATAATCAATGTATTTTAAAGAAAATTACACAAATTTTGTTATTTGTGAACCAAAAGATTTTAAAATTGGACCACTAAGTGTTACTAATATTTGTAAATACTGAATGTACTTAATTTTTTTTTCGTAAAGCTACTTGTACATGCTGATACAAATGGCAACGCCAATTTATTGTAATGACACCCCAATTAAATAATGAAGTCTTGATTAAATGTATTTTCATAAATGCATTTCAATTTTGTAATACATACACATGTTTACATTTAATCGACTAAGTTTTACCTGCAATATCGGCACGTGTGGTATATTACAACTGTATGCAATATTATGAATTGAAGGCATACTCACACTAGCCGGATTATCAATAAATATACCGTGACCAAACCCCCCCCCCCCCCCGTGTCCTAATAAGCGACTGTCTTGCGAACACGCAATCGTTTCCATGAATTGACGCAATAACGCGACTAGATTGCTCGCCCGAGTGTTATATTGATATAAACGAGGGATTACGTATGCGCGATTGCCGCTAGGACACGGCCTAAAGGTGTGCCATCATTTCAAAGACTAAATCAACTTTGTCATTATGTAGTTGTATGGTACGGCATAATTTTTATTTACTTTAATAAATAGCATAAATAATGTCTACTTGTTTTTTTACCTTTTAATTTTAAACCTTTAATAATAAAAATAACAATCGTTTATTTGCACGAAATATGGTGCTTACAGATGTCATAATACAATTCATAATACTTCATTAATCCGCCTACTAAATTGAGCATGAAAATTTTTGAAGTTTTATTTTTTATTTTTTGTGATTCATAATTATTGAATGTATTCATTAAAAAAATATGTTAGAAAATGACAATAAAAAAAGAAATTACAAATGTCAAAATAAGAATACAGGCAAGTCAAAATTAATAAAATTACAGGAATTTCAAAATTGATTAAATTACAGAAATGTCAAAATTAATTGAATTACAGAAATATCAAAATTAATTAAATTACAGGAATGTCAAAATTAATTAAATTACACTATTCATGTCTGTGCAATATTCCTATTCATATTTTAGTTCAAAAATTCAATAATAGTATAGAAGCAATTTTCATTAAGCCATGTTCTGAGTCTTTTTTAAAATATATTCGCAGGCAGTTCTCTAAATACCTTTGGTATCTTAAATATCTTTATTGCCATTCGACTGGTGTTTTTATGGCAAAATGCTGTTCTACACCTAGGCATAGCTAATCTTAGTGTTGCCTATCGATAGTCGACTATCGCTAAACTATCGATAGTATGATACAGGGCAATAGTATTGATATACAAAAATAGTATCGATAGTATCGGTACTATCGAAGACCAGCATATGTTTAGGAGCAATACTATCGATAGCTCACACTATCGATAGTTTTATAAACAGCGATAGTATTGCCTTCCAATATTCAATTCATTTATAGGTAAAATCATATGGATATTAATTTAAAATATGTTTAACTTACCCATCATTACAATCAGCTACCAGTTTTGTTAGTAACGGTGACACAACATAAGGCACAGTGAGTGAGAATAGCTTAACACTACTTGCTATAATTGGGAAACGATACTATCGGCGGTTATTAAACTATCGATAGTGTAATACTATCGATAGTTTTACAAACTATCAATAGTATTGATAGTTTATATTGTACCGAATCGATCGGCTGGTTGGATCCCTTTTTTTTTTTTTTTTGAGGATGGGAAATCATCAAATGACCCACCCGTGTTCCTTCCTTAGCCCTTTATGTTCCAGGGCAGCGGTAAACCCTTTCGGATGTTCCCGCTACCCTGGCAGGCTTCGGCCCTATGGGGCCCCGTCGCTTTTGCTGACATCTCTTTGAGGCGCGCGTGGAACACGTACACGCCGTCCGGCACGGGCCTAGTCCTGATCGGACGGAGAGCTACCCATTACTCTCCGCCCGCAGGCCCGCGCCTACGGTGGTCGGGAGTCGTCACGCGGCTCCCGACGCCCGGAGCGTCTCCCGCGGCGGCTGAGGCGTGAGGTGCCCAAAGTGCGTTCCTCGCCCACCCCGCCACCTCCTTCGCTAGCATGACTGCTTCGCAGAAGGAGGTGACTGCCTCCCACTCCCTCTCACCCCGGACCATGGCTTGAACCAGGGCCGGACGCGAGAGGTCGCCGCCGCTGCCAATCGCCTCTACGAGGACACGGCGGTGCTCTGCCCAAGCAGGGCAGACCTCCATCGTATGCTCCACCGTGTCCTCTGGTGGATGGATCCCTTGAGTCCCTATTTTATACATATTTTCACTATCGGCTTTACTAAATATAGTATAATTTCAGGTGTCTTCTAGATGCTGATTAAACTGCACCGGGATTATCGGCCATTATAGTACGTCACAGCCCAGGATGGGTAGGGAACCAAAAATAATTAAAATACTCAAATTGTCAATTGTCATTTATTCTGGCATAATATTTATACAGTAGGTACATGCTTAATTGGATTTAAGGTAAACATCAAAAATTTATAAAAATAATTTGTCGCAATTGTCTAACCAAGGTTTAGGAACGTACTTTGGGACGTTCTTCCATTGCTTAATTACATTGTAAGCAGCTAAATCCACGATAGAAAATTCATTTCCGTAAATCCAGTTTTTTTGTTGTGAAAATAATTTCATAACAACTACTTCTTTATTCTTTTCTGGTGTTCTTTCCAACACGTGACAGAGGTCAAGTAAGTAGTCAACATGATGATCGTTAGCATTGTATGGAATAACACTTGGGTAAACATATGAAAGGTATCGTATTATGTTTACATTGCCTACAATGGGAACATCCAGAGTAGACAACTTCAACTCGGTGTCAGCCGAAACTGTAAATAAAATAGAATGGCATTAATAAAACTTCCAGAACAGTGAGTTCAGCATTCATCTGGGCCAGATGTACTCTGCTGCTTGCAGAAGATCGCAAGCAGTAGTACACCTGGCCCAGACGCGAAGAGCCAAAAGGCTCTTATGCTTTTTAAGAAAGTTTGTTCACTGATGCGACAGGTGTGTCATAAGAAAACCTCCAGTGACCCAGTAAACCGCCTGGCGCGGCTTAACAAAACTATGGTAAGACAGATTAAAAATAGTTAAAACAAAAGTATTTCCACTTTGTATCACTAACACATCATACATACTTGCTTTATCATGTTCCTCTGATTTGAAAAATACCCTATGACCTAAATTTTATGTCAATGGTAATTATTAGTATTGCAAAAAGTACCAGATATTTTCAGATAGCATTTATAGTAAGCTCTGCTAAGACAGAAAGTGTACAAAATCATTTCCTGAGATTAAAACATCAAATACCAGTACTCGTAATCAGTGTTAGTATTTCTTTGACAACTACATAAAGCCACGCTAGACCTTAACCTGGAATGCATTTCCCACGGTGAGCCAACATATTGGCCCACAGAACAGATAAAAGAGGTTAGAAAGGAAATAGTTCCTGATTTGTATTAAAACGCGTGTCGCCGCATGTCTCCTACTCCTGTCTCTCCACTACAAGCAAGACATCATACGTACGCGCATTACGCACACAAATAAACCACATTCACTTAGATCGCGTGTTTGCTATTGGTTGTCACACTAACGCAAATACTGCTCTGGACGTACACTCACACACTTGTAAAAGCAAATAGTTACGGCGACCGAAAGGTCGATTAATCATATCGATAAAATTACTGTAATTTTGTTAATTAAAGTTTTGCAATTTTTTAAGTTGCGGGAACGGTACGAATAATGTGGACATCCAAATTACATATAAATAAAATTAAATCAAAGTCAATTTAAGGGGGAACATCCGATACAGCCGTGAAATTTAAATTTTCTTTCGTTTTATGCTAGTTGCAGCTCTGTTTTACGTCATAATTAATTTGAGGTAAAAGCCTACTAAAATAATATATTCCATTACTTTAAGAGTATTACTTACGATTATCACTTAGTACATTACTATAGTAAGCTAATGACCGGCCGCCTTGCGGAGTTATTTTAAAACCATGATATCTCCTAAGATATTCATTGAAATCCAAAATCCAATCAAGGACAATTTTGTTCAAAATTAAATACTTGTGAGTAACGTATTTATTTGGATGAGGATTAATTAAGAGGGGCAATTCTTTTTACTAATGTTTACGATGAAAAATTTTTTTTAGTTTTCCATAATTTGGTTTGAGGTTAGGAAACCTCAAACCAAATTTTAGACGAAAAACCAACTAAGAAACTAAATTAATAATAATAATCCACATTATACAATAATCAAATTAGTGTTAATAAAAACAAAGTTGTATTAATTGTAATATTACTGAAAATAATCATTCGTATAATACACATACTTAATATCGACATTGTTTACAATTTGGTACAACACTATCGATGCGCATAGATTTCCCTGAATAGATGCTTTGGCTCGACACACGCGACGTTCGCAGTGAACGCAATACATTGCGCGACCGCTCACGTCGTACAAGATCGTACCCATGTATTGCAAGCAATGTATAATTTTGCATCTGAATGCGATTTTATCGTTTTTGTCTACAAACTTCATAATACTTTTGCAATAATTACAAATATCACTCGTATTTTAAGGTTTTTGGACTCACCGGTGATAAGAAATCCCTCCTTGGGCCACATTACACTCCTGACTTCTTTTCCGACACGTTATAATAGCGCAAGACGGCATAATTCTATTTTTCCGCGGAGTTTCGAACGCTGTCACAACAAGAGCGCGATTGTTGAGCGTTGATTCACATTTCGGTTGACTTTGAGCGTCTGATCAACATTGCGGCGCGCCTGCCCCGCCCACAAGGCCCTTCTAACCTCTTTTATCTGTTCTGTGTATTGGCCCACGGATCACAATAAGATACCAGATCTAGGTTTTTACGTAACAAAGAACCTCGGACACAATTACCTAAAGATTGAAAAATGTGAAGATCTATCATCAGATCACACCCCAGTCATACTAAACATTTTCAAACAAGCTGTAGTACTCGAGCCGCCTCAGGCCTCAATATATTCACAGCAAACACACAAATTGGGATTTATATACAACGTGGCGCTACAATGGCGACATTAATTTAACACACGGGTAGGGCTAGTGGCCAGTAATCATAAAAATTATATCAACATTAAAAAAATCGTAACTTGAAACCTTCCGCCTGCGCCGCGCGCCGACATAGGGCTCTCTCTCTTTCCTTCAATTCGCCTTCTCTGTGCTCGTTACTTGTTTTAATTACATTGATGCGATGTTATGATCCGTGACCCCGGCAGATGACCCCTTTTTTTTTTTCTCGCTGAGAAATGCTTTATGCATGCCCGTCTCGTGGGGGACGAGACGGGGTATGTGGGAGTCCCTGTCCGAGTGACAGTATACCCACTAAAACTCAGCGGTGTTCCCGCGTCGCCGTGATGGGAGGGTCATGGGAAACCGGCTCAGCCTTGACGTCCACAACCCTCCCGGCGCATGCCCGCCTAGTTGGCGGGCCCCGCATGCCCCCCGGGCTGGGGGGCTACGGGAATGGCCGGGAACACCTGGCCATTCCCGTCCGACACTGGTGGAGGCCTGTGCGATACAGGCAAGGGTGCCCCCGCACCCGTTGCCTGCTTGCCTCCACCTGGGAGGAGTCGGAGATGACCGTCAAACTGACGTCTTTTTCGACCCCTCCTCCGCCTTCGGAGCAGCGCCGCGTGAGGATCGTCCTACCGCGTGCGCTCCGCCGCCTCCTTCTGGGACATGACGTGTTCGCAGAAGGAGGCGACTGCCGCCCAGGACCCCTCATCCCCAAGCATGGCGTTTACCAAACCGGGTAGTGAGAGGTCCGGTCCGATCGCCGCCATGAGACTCCGGCGCAGCTCGGACCACGACGGGCACACCTCGAGGGTGTCGGCAAATGACCCCTGCGCTACAGTTCTTTAAGTCAGGTTGCTCTAAGATGCTATTTTATAAAATTGTTAATAAATAAATAAATATTAATGTTTAATTAAATTAAAATATATTCATAAAACTACAACGCAAAACCGTATACGTGTGTTAAATTAATGTCGCCATTAAAGCGCCACGCTGTAGAGAAATTATATCAAGTGAACTAAACTTAAACATCAAATTAAAAACAGGCGAAGACATCGAAACAGCTGTCGAAATTTTCAACAGCACAATACACCTGGCAGCCACCGCTTCAACACCAAAAAATAGGAAAACAAAGATAAAGCAGAAGGTATCCCCAAAGAACATAATGGAGAAGGTCAATAAACGGCGCAATATGAGAAAATAATGGCATAGAACCAGATACCCTTCGGACAAATCTAACAGAGCAACAAAGGAACTGAAAGATATGACCAAAGAATACGAGAACCTCTGCCTACAAAGACAGCTATCTTACCTCACATAAAGACACTAACTACTCGCTGTGGCGCGTGACCAAAAACCTTAAGCGACCAAAAGACCATATCCCGCCGCTGCGAAGACAGGACAGAGGTTGGGCTATATCTGAAATAGAAAAAGAAACCGCATTCGCCGAACCAGTTATGCTTACCCTTAAAGGCAGTAAGTCCTAGCGAGATAATTCGAGAGATTAAAGCTCTACCACCAAGAAAAGCACCAGGCTATGACCTACTAGATGTAGAACTGCTAAACAACCTTCCAAAAAGGCATAATGTCCTTGGTGAGTCTCTTCAACACATGCCTGAGACTCTCCCACTATACATCCCAGTAGAAAATTGCTCAGGTTGTCATGTTTCTCAAACCTGGCAAACCATCAGAAGAAACCTCATCTTATAGACCAATTAGCCTCCTCAAACAAAGGTCTCAGTTAACCAACGAAGGCAAATGGCAATATGCAAAACCATATTGCAACCGGTTTGGACGTATGGCATTGAACTCCGAGGAACAGCAAGTAACAGTAACATTGACATCCTGGAAAGGTATCAGACCAAAATCATTAGATCCATGTTTAACATCCCTAAATGCATACATAATAAATACATCCTGCAAGATCTGAAACTCAAAACTGTGAAACAAGAAATCGCTGCACGTAGTCAAAACTACCAGAAAAAATTAAACAAACATGTCAACTCCCTGGCTGCTGATTTAGTGGGATCTGGAAGTACAGTATACACAAGACTGAGGAGGAACAGTGTTCCAACTCTAATAAACCGATTCCCAATAGAATAAGCGAGAGTGGTCTATGGACAATTCCTCACTGCTTCAAAGACCAATTACAGAAATATTTGAACAAAGGAGCAGCTAAATGTTTAGACATTTAGCTGCTCCTTTGTTCGAATATTACAGATTGTTGCGTTTGGCAGGATAAAAAAAAAAGTAGGTAGTTCTTTGAAGCCTCTAGGAAAGCTACCAAACTCTCGTTCAAGCGCCAAGTTTGTCCCATAGGACATCTTCTCAATTGCGTGAAGTTACTTTAGTCTCGGAAAAGCATTTATCAAACTACCAAAGGATATATTATAAACTATTGAACTACTTGTGAAGGTTCAGCTAAAAGCCCAACATGCATGCATGCACGCATGCATGTTTATCTACTTAATATGAATTGGAGACTTACCACACTTGAATATCAGCCTTAAATTTATTTTAGAGTTATTTTTTGATGCTTGAATAATTTTGACATAGTTTTTTATTTTTGGCAATTTCTCGTTAGGTACTGAAGAGTGAATATGCCATGAAATATTGAGTGCCACAGGCGATTCTTTTAGGATAGCATTCAGGTACCAGGGTAAACTGTCCGGACTAAGGACCAATACAACTTCTTCAGGTGCAGGTAACTGAAATAAATATTATTAATTCGATATGAGATAAGTATTTTTTAAGACGGGGGTACTTATAAAAGTCAGAACTATGTGAAGTAGAGGAAAGTGAACAGTCATGAACTGATTATTTAAGATTTGTTTATAATCTGAGTTATAGAGAATTCAGTCAAATACATTATGGTTCCATAAGCAGTACCAACAGATATGTGACACTACATAAATTAAAAGGCTTATTAAAATATAGCAACCCGCCCCTGCTCCGTTTTTATGATTTGACAAAACATCAAGGTTTCTATAAGTATTGGTATTTAATATGAATGTATTACATGCATAAACCTTCAGGAATAAATGTTCTAAATAAATAATGGTGAAAACTGCTTCCATATTCATTATATATAGCTAAGAAGAGCTCTTTGTTTTTATTATGCTTTGTTTATTATGTTTTTATTAAAAAGCTCTTACACATTTCCCTGGTTTGCTTGTTTTAACATCTTGAATATTGGCATCTTTACAATATGAACTAATCATCTTAATTCGGTCATATAGTGTATCCAATTTTTTTAATAATTGTTCCTGACGTTGTTCCAATTCAGACATTTTATTTGTTCCCTGTAAGATAGTAAATCGAATTTTATATAAAAACACAAATAAATATACACATGATAGGTAAGAATAGGAACATTAGCGCTACAGTCACCCGCATATTATTTGGGCAGTTTGTGTTACATATACCATCCCCAAAAAAAAGGAAAAGCTAAAGCATATGGATCATGTAGCATTTTGATTGAGCTCAATGTTACGTTCGTCCAGAATGTGTAAGTGGTAGCTTGGTGGTAGGTGTGATTGCAGTATGTTTTTTAAAACCCTGCAGTACAGTGCATAGAATTCATCCTTGAGTAACAATGCACTTTACCAGTAACATATACAGTAGAATATAAAATGTAGAATAATCCCAAGTGTTAGTTTTTGTTAGTCATATCAACTAAATACCGGAGAACATACACACACAGCACAGGTATAAATTAATTAATTTAATAACTTCAGTGACATAAACCTTAAGAAACTCGATAACCTGGTTACTGATATTGATGTCGCTATCATCTTCTATAAAAACATCTGTCCGATATTTTACGGAATACATGCAGTTCGGCAAAACGATTTCTTTATCATGATCAATTATTTTCTTCATATGGTACATCATTTTGCAGAGATGATGATAAAAAATTGCTATTTTATTATTATTCTTACCAAACTGAATTAGAATTGTTAATAATAAAATCACTAAAAATACTCAGCCTGAGCCACGTTCGAATTACAATAATGCATAGAGTAAAGTAATATGCATGCAATAATGATCGACGGCACGCCAGTGTTGCCAGTTGCCACCTTCAATTTAGACAGGTCACTAGAAGTACCATCGAATCTCGCTAGATTAGGAGAATTTAGGACGTCAAAATTTCTTTAGAATTCCCTAGATCCTATTCAGTCATGATTACTCATGACTCTTCGCAGTTTTTCATTAAGTGGTAATAAACATGAAATTAAAACACAAAGACCGTTAATGTTTCATTTATTTTTAATAATTTTTAAGCATAAACATAATAGTCTTCAGTAAGAATTTTTTTATTATTGGTTTTTAAATTTTTAATTAAACGTTTAAAAATACACAGAACCATCAAGAATTACGAACAACTCGTCGTCAATCACGTCCGCCCCGTCCACCGAAACTTCTGCTACCGATGATGTTGATGTTGACGGCATCGGCAATATGGCAGTAGTACCATCACCTTCTTTTTTAGAATTTTTAAATGAATACTTTTTATTTTTTCCTATATTTCCGCAATTACTTCTTCTGGGAGTTCATAGGTGTAGCATTGTTGATTCATAACTTTCAGCCTGATTTTAATAAAAAGAATGCTGTTCAAAGTGCTGATGTTCATCCTGTTTCTTAACTTGCTTTTGATGATATTCATAGTACTGAAAATTCTCTCTACAGCGGCATTGGAGTGAGGGAGAGATATCACTGAGATTGCGAAATCAGCTAATTGTTGGAAACTATTTATTCCAGCTGCATTTTTGTATTCCAGAATTTCAGCCCAGAAACTAATAATATTTTTTGTATTCTTTAACAAAGTTAATGGTCTGCCATTGCTGCAGAAGTTTATCAATTTGTTTCAGCATCCACACCCATTTCAAAAGCTAGTTCTCTAATTGAGTTGTCTTTTACTTGTCGAAGTGTGTTTTCAACACTGAACTGAGACATTTTCTCTAATATAGTGAAGTTGCTTGGTAGCCTCTGCTGAATTTCTTTTACCTACCAGTTTAATGTTAAAATCAATGCACCGTTTTCTAATAGCATTTGTTATTTCAACAGGCAGTCCTGATTTACTCGCCTGTGTTTCAAATAAATACCCTAAATATGGGGCAGGCTTGAGATGGTCTTGCATCGATTCGAATGCGTAAAAAAATATTCAGTGGTAGTTGCAGCGTATGACATCATAATCCTTGTGCAAACAGAGCATAGAAGCGTCATCAGAATGCTAAGCAATGCCACAGGGTTACAATCTCGCTTTCAAAACTTTTAACTCCTATTTGAACGTCATTCAAAACGCTTCTTATGTTAGGTAAGGTTATGTGCTATCATTTAAATAAAATTATGAAGGAGAAAACCGAAGGTAGACTGAATCCTTAAACAAATCGTTAGTAGCTACTAGGTGCACGAGGAATAATCAGGCTTCTTCTGCAGTATGTGCTAAGTACCTAGGCCTGCTTAGATTATACAACCTTATGATTGGCACCATAAAATATTATATTGGCAGGAGCTGAATACGTGTGCTCTTCATAAAGAACCTAAAGTAAATGTCTTCCGAGGCGAAATGTCAGCAGCAAGATTTGAAGCAAACAAAAAGTACAAAGAAATAAAGAATATGAACGTATTAAAGAAAACAACCTAAGCTTTACTGAAATAGAAGTAAGTTTATTTTAAAATGAATAGAATAGATCTTTATTTGCACAGAAAGTAGGTCCTAGTATAAGTTACAGATAGGTATTAAGTTTAAAATGATCCTTATACAAACTACCTTAACTAAGGCACGCAAACAGTTTTAGCTAAAAATGATCGGACACATACATTAAATACTTTTCTTTAATAGGGCGGTATCGGAACCACTAACAATTGGCAAATTTTTATATTGTCTCCTGATTGGCCGGTTTCTATTTGCGGACATTTTATTAAACAAAAACAGCCACCTCAATAGTATAAAGTATTCCCATCACTTTATTAATAACTAGCTTCTGCCCGCGGCTTCGTCCGCGTGGATGTCGGAAATTATCCCACGGGAACATGCTAACAGGATAAAATGTATGTGCTTCCCCAGAATGCCATCTATCTCGCGGGCCCTTTGTGGCTAATTACAATAGAAAACCAATTGTGTCTCATTAGTGGTGATTAAGAGGGTACCTATATGATATCTTTACCTAAGTACGGACGCCAGCAGGTCAACCTACCCGTAACTGTCAGATTTTCCCAATCAACCTTGAACCTAACTCTTTAGCAATAAAGTCGAAAATCTATTAAAGAAATCTGACAGATTGTAGTAGCTTGATCTACTGGCGTCTTTACCTACCTAATTTAAAAAAAAAACTCAATAACAGAAAATTAAATACCTACCTACCTAAATAAACCTATTTCTGATGATAACTAATCTAAACTCAATAAATAAGCAAAATCCCTAAAAACTAATATCTATACGAATGACTAATCCTACCTAACAGTATTACTTATAAAATAACCTACGGTCACTACGTACACTATCAAATATACTACCTATACTTTAAAATTAAAATCTATTCCTACGACTTATAAAAATAAACCTAAATAACTCTAAAAATTAAAAGCAATAAAAATGAACTCCACTGCGGGTGACGTAACCTACGACAAACTTATTATTTATTATTATTTGCGGTTGGTACAGTAATCGGGTCTAGGGATCGAACCGCAAAATTAAGTTTGTTTTTTATTGTATATACTTTTCCGGGATAAAAAGTACCCAGTGTGGTGCCCAGGATATTAAAGAATAATTATACCAAGTTTCATCGTAATCGAACCGGTAGTTTTTGCGTGATCCCTGAACAAACAGACAGACAGACAAAAATTTTTTTTATCACATTTTTGGGTTCGGTGTCGGTCTAGTAACACCCACTGCCATTTTTTTTTAATATTTTCAATGTACAGAATTTTCGCTTTTACAGATTTATTATAAGTACTAGCTTCTGCCCGCGGCTTCGCCCGCGTGGATGTCGGAAATTATCCCACGGGAACGTGCTAACAGGATAAAATGTATGTGCTTCCCCAGGTTGTGTCTCATTAGTGGTGATTAAGAGGGTACCTATATGGTATCTATACCTAAGTACCTACCTAATTAAAAAAAAAATAATAAACTCAATAACAGAAAATAAAATACCTACCTACCTAAATAAACCTATTTCTGATGATAACTAATCTAAACTCAATAAATAAGCAAAATCCCTAAAAACTAATATCTATACGAATGACTAATCCTACCTAACAGTATTATAAAATAACCTACGGTCACTACGTACACTATAAAATATACTACCTATACTTTAAAATTAAAATCTATACCTACGACTTATAAAATTAAACCTAAATAACTCTAAAAACTAAAAGGAATAAAAAGGTCGCACAGATAATACTGCGGCACCCTACGTAACCTACGACAAACTTATTATTTGCGGTTGTACAGTAATCAGGTCTAGGGATCGAACCGCAAAATTAAGTTTGTTTTTTATTGTATATACTTTTCCGGGATAAAAAGTACCCAGTGTGGTGCCCAGGATATTAAAGAATAATTATACCAAGTTTCATCGTAATCGAACCGGTAGTTTTTGCGTGATGCCTGAACAAACAGACAGACAGACAGACCGACAGACAAAAAATTTTTTAATCATATTTTTGGGTTCGGTGTCGGTCTAGTAACACCCCGTGCCATTTATTTTTTTGATACTTTCAATGTACAGAATTTTCACTTCTACAGATTTATTATAAGTATAGATAATATAGATTAGGGAGGGAGGAATTATTTAGGGACTTAAATACGTACGGAGCTATCTGTTAATATGCAACTAGCTTCAAAATGTCGTGAGCAGATTCGGGAGTGACAACTTTGATGCCAGTTAACTCGGCCCGTACACTCAGTCCACTTATTTCTTAAAAATGGTTCTTTCGAAAAACTAAAAACAAAAATTAAAAATGAAATAAGTTCAGTGATAAAAACAAATAAGTGCTGGGGGTCTACTCCGAAGTAGTATCGGCCGAATGCTCGGCCGGTTCCTGCTACGAAGTTACTATTTGGTTCGGTCGGTTCCGAAGTTCCGATCCTACACTCCTACACTCTTTCGATTTCGAATATTGACTATGGTCCCGACCCAGCTGAGCCGATCCGAACTTTTTTAGCATTTTTCAATAATATTCGGTTCGGCCATGTGTCGGTCCGATCCCAACATTCGCACTTTGCACTTCGGAGTAGGCCCCCTGGTATCCCCGTTAAGGTATTATCCGACTATTGACAAAAGACACGAAGTAACATAGATAACCGCCTAATATAAAATGCTTCACACTTTGGTCGGTTAATACGAAAAACAAGTTAGGATTTAATCGTCTTTTTAGATGAAATTATCACAATATTTTGCTTATTATTGACACAAAATAGTCTTGAAGTAGGTACAATATTTTTTTAATTTACTTGCTGTAATAGGTAAAAAATGCTACTTACCGATGAAAGGTTATGTTTGGTTGATTTCGTTCACTACGACTTTTACATCCGATTACACAGCAACTCACCATCATTACACACTAAATATTACCTTTTGGAATATCAATAAAGTCAGAAATTACACAAAGTATGCGTTTCACCGTTTTTTTTAATTTTTAATCAACGAAAATATTTTAACACCACAATTTGTTTGGCATCGAAGTGATCGATGCCAAAAAAAAAAAAAACAAAAAAAGATCGCTAGTTACAAATCGGCTGCGAAAATCTCAAAATGAACAATTCTTCTTCTCCTTTTGAAGTCGATGCCATCATAGATTTAGTAACTATATACTACGCTATGGATACCATTGTGGTTAGGTGGCTACGCCTTTGTGTGGACAAGTTTCCAAAGGTTGCCGGAAATCAAAGCTACGGCGTGTTTGAAAGGTTTATAATAATCTAGTTGTGCCCGCGGCTTCGCTCACGTGGTTGGTTGGTTCTTTTAGCATTAAGTAAGTCTATATAACAGACTGTTTATATCAATGGACTGTATGGGGTTTATTTATAAACGGCTAGCTGATCCCGTGGGAATATCGGCATAAAAAGTATCCTATGTTAATCCTGGTTTTAAACTATCTGTGTGCCAAAATTTCATCCAAATACGTTCAGTAGTTTTTGCGTGAAAGAGTAACAAACATCCATCCATCCATCCTTACAAACTTTCACGTTTGTAATATTAGTAGGATATGATTAGTAGGATGAATAAAGTTAACTGGCGTTCAAACGTCAAAAATGTATGAATAAACAGGAATAAACAGTCGCTAATCACTTCACTCTATACAATGCGTACTTGTATAATAGAGGTCAGTGCCAAAAAGTAAAAAGCAACTTTAAAGGATGTTTATGTATGACTAAAGGGGTTAAAGTCAACCGTAACTCTGCACTTTGTAAAAATGCTAAACTTAAGTAACAGCTGCGATTTTATTTTTTTGTCAACATGACAATTTAGTATTTAGAATTTATTCATTAGCTGTCATTTTGGTCTTGCAAATTAAAAATCAGAGTTTAGGTGCAGGTAAATGTCGCGTGAACGGCAAAGTTTGCACGAGCCGTCGTTTGTCGGATGGACGGTGATGAGCACGCCACGGATCTAGTCGCCCATTGGCGTTTATGTTCCTACAGAGACGGAGTGGAATAATGATATGATTAAAGAATCAAGTCTCACTGAGCAAAATAATAACTGCAGCAAGGCGTTTCCGTTTATTGGATAAACGGAAACGCCTTGCTGCAGTTATTGCGGCATAGTTGACGGACTAAAGAGCGGAGTGTCGCGGAGGCGGGGCGCTCAGTTTGTGCTGAGGTGACCTAGGCGTCGTGTGAACTGTGTGATCAAGTAGGCCCATAGAATAAAGTAATATTAATATATCGAGTGTACGTGTCACGAGCCGCGTCTACGCGGCTCTGTGTTATCTGTATAAGCTGGCGCTATTTACGCGTGAAGCTTCCACATACTTTCAGAAAAACAGACAGAAATTATAAAAACTACATTTCCGGCATTACAATCGTTTCCAGACCTCGTAGAATTTCATCTCTACGAGTTATATGTCTAATGTCCATCTATTGACTTGAAATTCGCGCGCTCTCCCCCATCTTTGTTAGGCAGACACAGAGTAAATCAATTCTCTAATAATAATCGAATACCGTTATTTTCAGAGTTAGTCAAAGTTTTAATCAATTTTAACTGTCGAGCTGTACAGTACAAACTTTAATGTTATTGTCAAATAAAAGTATTTAACACGGTATCTATGTGTCTTAGTTTCTAACTTATGTAGTACTTTTCACCTCAGATTTTTCATGAATATTATACTTTTAAGAAATATGATAATCTGAGAAGACCAGGGACGCGTACCGTGAAGGCTGGTTCGTGGTGGCGCGGAAAAGAGTTCTTGGAAGGATTTGGGGGAGGCCTTTGCCCAGCAGAGGGACAGTATTATATAGATAGGCTAACAACAAAAAAAAAGTGAACGCGTTCTTGACACCCATCAGTTTCATACAGTAACAAAAACGAAACCGTGCAAAATGCATATTAGTTACTAGCTGCGCCTCGCGGTTTCACCCGCATAAGTTTCGATCCCATGGAAATATCAGGACATAAAGTGTTGTTAATCCTGATAATAAACTATCTGCGTGCCAAATTTCATCCAAATCCGTTCTGTAGTTTTGGCGTGAAAGAGTAACAAACATACATCCATCTATAAAAACTTTCGCGTTTATAATATTAGTAGGATTAGAATTGTCACACTGACCGACCGAACTGTAAGTTGTACAGAGTATAATAATTATAATAGTAATAGTGTTCTGTGATTATAATCGTGCATCTACAATGCTGCAAGGATCCTTTAGCGCTTGAATGACATTGACAGGGGATGTATTGGGGGGGGGGGACACATCAAGAAGGCATTAGTTCCAATTTTAGCCACGCAACAAAATATCCCCGTAGTCAACACTTGTGAATTTATATTGAAAAAAGATGCCAGCGTTAGTTTTGTTTTGGCCTCGCGCCAGATGATCCTGCAAATATACATGTTTAAGGATTACGATGCTGAGTGTATTTTTTTTCAGGTAGGTATTTTTTATTTGGTGTTGAACCGGAAGTACAAACCTTTGTTATGTTGCATAAAATCAATGATCACCGAAGACAGTTATTCTATCCCAAGTTGACTATATCCGGTTTGTCGTTTTCGTACCAAAAATACAAAAAGGATGGTTATATTCTTACAAAAATTTATACAATATTATTTTTTTATTTTTAACCCGCAACGGTGTAATTAATAAGAAGAATTGTTAGAAGTACTATTAAAAGAAATTGAAGTGAGTCTTCTGGTCGAATAGTTTCGAAAGAAAGAAAATGGCTGCCGATGTGTTCCGTGCGGCAACTACCACTCCTGCCAGTGATAATTTTCGATAGATTATTCAGCAATACAGCCCCAACTTGTTATATTTTCTTGTATGAATTATTGCTTGTGTATCAGTTAATTTCAAGGATAATGTTAATTCGTCATACCGAAAATTCAATGCCTACAAGTTACGAAAACGACATGGCGGACTGATAATCAACCAATAGGAAGCCAGCATCAAGCGTTTCAGAATTGCATGTACTCGCATTTCGCGTCATTACGTTTCGGTGCCTTCTTTCTCCTATAAAATTTAGTAGGTAATCTTTTGATATCAGTGAGTTGATTGACTTTTCAGTTAATTACTAAGAAGAGAGTGTGAATATTGTGTTTAAAATTGTTATGAGACGATCGTTTGATGTGAAGCATCCCGACGGCTGGGATCATGACTGCGTTGGATTTATGATGAACTGAAATGCAATACCATCTTTTTGTTTTTGTAAACAAGACTATGTTTTTACGATACACGTGCGAGACTGTATACAATTGACAGTTGTTTTCAATGATGTCGGGAAGGGGGGCAAAGAAACGCGGAAGGCCTCCAAAATCGGGGAGTTTCGAGAAAAGCAGGAAATTCCAGTATCATTTGTTGAAAAAACCAAAATATTTACTAAATCAACAAAACGCAGGGTCACCTTCTTTGGTTAGTACACCCTCAGCATCAAGAGCATCGTCTCCTCAAGGGAGCGATATAAGTAGACGAAGTACACGAAAACAAAGAGGAGGAAAGACACATAAAAACAAAAGAGGTGGAATATCAGGTTCGTATTCACGAAGAGGATACAACCCACAAGCTGCAGATTATCATGAATCGGAATATCATTATGGATCTGATTTTGGTGATGAATACAGTGATAGGTCTGAAGCTGAAGAAGATCGCGCCAGTGAAAGTTCTGATGGCAGTGTAGGTGACGCTGCTGCGAGCGATAGTGACTTTTCGGTCAGCAGCTTCAGCACTACCAGTGGTACACCTCGTAAGGTTAATAATTTACTCAGACCACCTAGTCCAGATCCTCTATGGCTTCAACAGGAACGACAAATTCCAGTTCTAGGTCTTCCTCCTTCATCAGATGACTTGCTAATTCCACAGAATTTAATTTTACAAGTTGTTGGTGTTTATGAAGTGTTAAGACACTTCAGGCATCTGGTGCGACTATCACCATTTCGCATAGAAGATCTGTGTGCAGCTATAAGTTGTGAAGATCAGAGCAATCTACTTGTAGAAGTGCATATGATGCTACTCAAAGCTTTGCTAAGAGAAGAAGATGCTCAACAAACACATTTCGGTCCACTGGACCATAAAGACAGTGTTAATATTACTTTGTTTTTATTAGATGTCATGACATGGCCTGAAGTCCTTAGAATTTACATAGAAAGTGACAAATCCTTTGATCAGAATGTTGTCAGAATTTTAAATGCATGTGAATATCCCTTCACATCAGTGGATGATCGTCTGGCTGTTCTTCAATTCTTATGCAATCAATTTTTAATAACTAATCCAGTTCGTGATGATCTGCTTAGTGAAGGTAAGTGAAATGAAACAATACACTTATTACAGTTTTTTACTATTATGATTTTACATTATGATGCAATGTTTATTACAGAGATTTGATCCTTATCCGATCCGTCAATAGGTGCATAATACAAGATGTTAGTTTTCAGCAAAAATTTCAAACAAATATGGCTTTTTTACATTTTCAAATTAAGGAGAATGAGCACTGATGTATGAGCTTCATATAATATAATGTTTCTTATCATCCTCGGCCTGTTCAATCATTTCACCCATTTTGTTTACTGTTTTAGCAAGGCCCATTACATACTTTGCCATTCAGTTGTCTGGTAGACAGAATTAACAATATACTTGTGAAAAGAGTCAAGTTCGTCCCGCAATCTCTTTCTGGGCCTGCCGTTTGCTGCTGTTTGGGACACTGTGATTATTTTATCCCATAGCTCTTCTGACATGCTATAGACTGATGTGGACAGTTTCTTGAATCCTGGCAGCAGTAATATTGATTAAATATAAAATGTTGCATACAGAAATCCAATATAATTTATCATATAATTTAATTTCAAAACCACATTTGCAAAAGATTCCATTTTAAAAAATATTTACCTAGTTAAAGTTTAAGATATGGGCAACAACTGAAAATCGTTTGGTACAAGTAACATATTTATTGTGCTTTCATGCTTGTTATACAAACTGTTAGTTTTGTTACTAAACAAAAATCCCCTTGAATCACTAGGGAATGTCACTTCAGACCCACATTCCTTATATCTATTCAGCTCTCATGTGATAATTGTGATAAATCAATGTAATTAAATTAGCAGGGGGGAGTAATTCTAAATAATGTCAATGTTCATAATTATAATGCCTGTCTGGTTGTTATAAAAGTATCCTCAATGTTTAGGATACATTCCCAGGTATCTTAAAGTGTGTTGTGGTCTTACTGCCTCACTCAAAAGACAATTGATTGATTATTTTTTTAATTGATATCTCTCTCTTTACAGTTCCTATACATTATGATGATCATTGTCGAGTATGCCATCGTCTGGGAGACCTTTTATGTTGTGAAACATGTCCTGCAGTCTTTCATTTAGAATGTGTGGATCCTCCATTAGGCGATGTACCATCTGAAGACTGGCAATGTGCCCTGTGCAAGCAGCATAAAACAATGGGAGTCACAGATTGCCTCCCAGATGCTGAAAAGCAGGGGTTAATGTGTAGACACGAGCACTTGGGCTTTGACAGACATGGAAGAAAATATTGGTTTATAGGTCGACGTATATTTGTGTGAGTATTCTATATAAAATATTAAACTATAAAATAATCTTATCATGTTATCACACAGGCAGTTGGGTGGCAAGTTTACACCAAATATGAGTTGAATCTTGTATTTAATTTAAAAAAAAAAGGCCAAGTTTTAATTTAGAATGGCATTATTTGGGGATTTATCTATGCATGTGCGATCTGCGTGTGTCAAGCAATCAACAACCTTGGCGCAGTTCTTATTTACAAAATCGGCAGAATTTGTAATCGAAATAATATCCTATGTTCTTTAAAATTGCGATTATTTAAAAAAAATTTTGGGTGCTTGTAACTTTAGTAAGTAATGTCATAATAAAAATAAAATTATATTTTTAGTGAAGCTGAAAATGGTGATGTGTGGTATTATTCATCACCTCAGCAATTTGAAGAACTATTAAATGTTTTGGATTCTGATGAGATGGAAGCTCCACTAGTTCGGGAACTATTGGAAATGAAACATGAAATTTTAAGACAAATGGACATTACAGAGCGTCTGACGAACCAAGTCAAGGGAAATCGGAAGTCATACTTGGAAATTGAAAACGCTAATATAGTTAAACAGCGGAAAGTCAAAGAGGAGCAAAAAGAACATGACCATAATCCAGAATTAAAAATAGAAGATGATAAGCTTGATAATGTGTCATCCCTAGTAAATGATGGAGATGTGGTAAACGAAGTGACAGTGGTCAGTGAAGACACGACCCATGAAGACAACGATGAATCTATAGAAAATGATGACAATAATAAAAAAACAAAAGGCAATACAGTTGGTAGAGGAAAACTACCACTGCAAAAAAAACATGAAGAAGGTATAGTAGCAGCTATTAATATTATTTGTTTTGGTATAATTTTTTTTAACTAATCATATATTTTCCAAAGTGCTGCACTCGTTGTCTACTGATAAGTCTCTTTGGGTAGGTAATATGACCCCACTTTCGCCTTTTTATCTTTGTGATTTTGTCCACCTTGTCGGCTCTTCTCTCTGATGCCTTCAATATGGGATTCACTAATTTGTCATTTATTGTAATCAACAAAAACTTCCCCAAAAGAGCTCTACCAAATACCTCACTGCAGAGGTTATATGAAAATCACTTGTGCTTGCGCAGTAACCCGGAAGTTTTTGACGCGACTGAATCTGTTGTGTGCGTTACCCTGGCAAAATGTTGTGCATTTGAGAGGTGAGACCATAACAAATAATTAGTGTACCATGATACACTAATTATGTTATAGAAAGGATGTCTTTGTTCACTGTGAGCATTGAATGACCTATTTCTGGAGCGCACCTTTCGAGAATGAGATGCATTCTCGAAAGGTGCGCTCCAGAAAAAGCTTGAATGTCATTGTGGCAGCGGTGTCTCTCTCAGCCCTTTTCTATTCTAAGGGCCCCCACAGATTCGTGTGCGTTACCCTGGCAAAATGTTGTGCATTTGAGAGGTGAGACCATAACAAATAATTAAATGTTGTGCATTTGAGAGGTGAGACCATAACAAATAATTAGTGTATCATGAGGGGCAATTTGTTTACTAATAGTAAACAAATTGCCCCTCATGATACACTAATTATTGCACAACATTTTGCCAGGGTATCAGTGCATCATGAGGGGCAATTTGTTTACTAATAGTAAACAAATTGCCCCTCATGATACACTACTTATTTGTTATGGTCCCCACCTCTCAAATGCACAACATTTTGCCAGGGTAACGCACACGAATCTGTGGGGGCCCTTAGAATAGAAAAGGGCTGAGAGAGACACCGCTGCCACAATGACATTCAAGCTTTTTCTGGAGCGCACCTTTCGAGAATGCATCTCATTCTCGAAAGGTGCGCTCCAGAAATAGGTCATTCAATGCTCACAGTGAACAAAGACATCCTTTCTATGAGCAGTTGAGAGAGAGGTTTAGTTTTTATCCGAAACAAAATATTGTTGTCTGTTCTAAAAGTATCTGATGAAAGTGTAAACATACCCTATTCAGGGTAATTTCCGACGTAGACACGATGGAACCCTTCGCAATCTCTCACCACTTTTCCAACAATTTTTGTTTGGATAACATTATTACATTGTAATTGAAAAATCATCAACGGATATTGAGGTTAGAAAATTAACCTCAAATTGTCGAAAGAAAAACGTCTTTAGGTGATTAAAATTAGAATTTCGGGTTTTAGTGGCACTACAAATGGACAGATATATATACGTTTCTTATCCATTTGTTTACGTTTTCATCAGATACTTTTTGGACAGACCATCGATTTCCAGCTTCTATCTAGTCTTGAACAATAGGGAATGTTCATGTATTTTCTTTTATTTAGAAGCCACGAACACACAATCATCTATTTTAATCAACAAGCAGTGTGAATACATTTTTACTGAAAATAAGTAATGTATCAAAACTGTAAAAAATGCCGAATTTTCTCTTGACTCGAATACAACACATATTTAACATTTAAGAGGGTTTTGAATTACTTGCATATTCACTATTAACATTTTGTAACATAATCGTGTTTTATATTTCTCAAATACTACCAATTTGAAGCACTTTCAACATACATACTTGATTAAATAAACTACGTTTTTCTTTTTGTTTCAGTGACAGAAAGGTTGACCAGATTAAAGTCCAATCAAATATCTAATGGAACTTACCTGTTTAAATTAGGAAATGAAAATAGTTTTAAAAATTACATAAACCAGTACTCAGCAAATCCTTTAGCTTTAAACAAACCACAGAGAAATGAAGAAAGAGACAAAAAGCGATACATGTCCCATAAGTTTTCTTTGTCTTCAGCACAAGAATTCAAATGGGTTGGCTTGCTAAATGGTAACTATGAAAAAATCTTATGTATGACTAAAATCGATCATGTTTTTTATCAAGCTGAATTGTGATATGTTTCTACTTTCTAACGATTTTATTCTTCTTCAGCTACAAAACCACTACTGGAGGTTACACTTAGACAAACCTTACTACAATTAGAATCAAATATAGTATTACAATTCATGCACCCCAACTGGTCGCTTTTGAGAAAGCCATGGGTACAAGCAGTACAACTTTGTCAAGCACCTCGTGATTTCGCTAGAGCCCTTTGTGTACTACAGGTGCGTATTTTTATATTACGAATAAAAAAGTCTGTCTACTGACTTGATACTAATTTGAATATATGTTTAACAGGCTTGCATTAAAAGTGTTGTTTGGGTACCAGCGTGGCATGAACAACTAGGTCACGTTAGGTTATCACGCACGACTGCAACCGAAAGGGAAGAACGTAAAAAACTAGATAAGAGGGAAAAAAAGGAAAGAGATGAGGAAGAGGAACGATATCGTACAGCTTACAATTTTGTGAAATATTCTCTTGGTCTTCGACATCAGGTATGTCTAAAAACTAAAATGGTTAATATAGTTTCCTAAAATCTCTACCTTTAAGGGCTTGTAATACCTCAGTTGAAATTCATATTTTGCTCCCACTTCCCCGCGCCATGTATCATTCTATCCCGCTCGCACTGTCAAACTGATTCAGTTAGGGTGAACAAAACTGTTGAATGTTGATGGACGTAGGGTTGGTAATAATTGATTAAATTATGATTATATTATTATGCGAAATCGATGTCTTCTGTATAGAATAAAAAGGAAATATTTTGAAAGTTAAATTATTCATTAGTACGGACGCCAGCAGGTCAACCTACCCGAAACTGTCAGATTTTCCCAATCAACCTTGAACCTAACACTTTAGCAATAAAGTCGAAAATCTATTAAAGAAATCTGACAGATTGTAGTAGCTCGATGTACTGGCGTCTGTACATTATAAATTATCCAGCAAATTGTCAATTTATAATGTACTAATAAATAATTTAGCTAATTTACCAAGGTAACCTACTTACCGAGGGGCAATTCTCGTAATTTTAAGAATGCTCAGATCTCAGTCTCAGTCTGCCAAAAATACCTCAAATTTCCATACATTTTTGACAAGTATTTGACATTGATTGTCGCTGAGATGAGATTGCGACTAAATTTTGAACGTTTTTAATTACGAGAATTGACCTTCTGGTGTCCAACAAAAAATAGGCGCTTCGGAAATCATCGTCTATCTTGTAAAATACGAACGCGCGGTGTTGAGATCTAATACAGAGTTGTAACAACTCTCAAATTGATCAATCAATTGACAACTTTCAAGTACTTTTCAACAAGTACTTTGGACTCTATCGAGATCTGAGGGGCAATTCTCGTAAATTTAAGACCGTTCACAGTCTGATCTCAGTCTCAATCTGTCAAAAAAGACTTCTAATTTCCCTACATTTTGACATTTTTTGTTTGTCGCTGAGATGAGACTGCGACTAGATTTTAAACATTTTAAATTACGAGAAAAACAAAGAGAGCCTTCTGGTCTGTTTTGGATTCGCTGCATTGAACTAAACATATCCATGTAAAAGGGTGAGAGAAGGGGACGCAATTTCCATGAAATTGTTCTCTAATTATTATTAGAGCAATTGTGGAAATTACGTCCCCTTCACACACACACATCCATCCAATACATCATCGTACATCCTCCAATATTTTGGAGGATGTATTTAGGACGCTGAACTGGAAAGGACCCGGCATTAACATCAACGGCGAGTACATCTCACACTTAATATTTTACCACTTCGGAAGTGTCTCTCGCGCAAACTATTCAGTTTAGAAAAACATGATATTAGAAACCTCAATATCATTTTTGAAGACCTATCCATAGATACTCCACAGGTATGGGTTTGATGAAAAAAAATTATTGAGTTTCAGTTCTAAGTATGGGGAACCCCCATTTATTGTTTTTTTTTTCTATTTTTGTGTGAAAATCTTAATGCGGTTCACAGAATACATCTACTTACCAAGTTTCAACAGCATAGTTCTTATAGTTTCGGAAAAAAGTGGCTGTGTATGTCACAGCCACTGACACGGACGGACAGACAGACAGACAGACATGATGAATCCATAAGAGTTCTGTTTTTTGCCATTTGGCTACGGAACCCTAAAAATAACATGACTTCTTTTATGCATTAGTTGTACAATCTACTAATACTTCAATGTAGTCACATAATTTAATTAATATAGGTAGGATAGAAAATATGTAATGGAATCATGGTCACCCTACCAGTTGTAATATATGATATTTTTGATCCTATTTATCTTTTACAGTACGAATATAGCAGAATCGCAATTTATTTGGAATGAATGTACTCCTATACATAATTTAAGAACACGAATTTTGTAAACATGTCATATTTAAAAAGATATAGGCAACTATGGAGAGCCGTGCTGAATGAAATAAAATTGGTTTATTTTTCAAATTTAGCAAGTTGTATGATAAACCAATGCGTTACATATGTTACTTGCCAAACATCAATTATTTTTTATTAGTTTTTGGCTAAGATTGTTTTGTCTTTTTTAGATATTTTCTTATATATTTTTTTCCAACACGGCCCCCTATCCACATCTATATATTATTTTTATTAGTCATTACGAATTCACAATATCTGTTGCGGTACATATAACGCATTAATAGTGTAAATTCCTTGAGTTTAAGAAACTTTTTAATACGCCTTATATTTTTCAAGTTAAACTCAAAGTCAAATCATTTATTTCAAATAAACCATTTACAGGCACTTTTGAATTGTCAAAATTAAGTAGTCAGTCAGTTAGTCAGAAAGTTGAAGCTAGTTGCCCATTCCAAAACGTAGATAAGTATCTATGGAGAAGAACAGGCAAGAAACAAGAAACACGGACACGCTTTTAAATCAAGTTATTATTACAAAAAAGTTACACGGGGCCGTGCTAAAAACGTTTGGCTGGCCTGGCCCCCTTTTTTGCATATATCATAAAAAGTACAGAGGTACATTGAAAACGAAACAGGTACATATAGTTCTAGAGGCGAGTACATTGCATTAGTGCACACCTAAAACGAAAATTCTGGGGGGCCGTGCGGGGCAAACGTACATTGATAATTTAGTGAGTTTCTTAAGTGTCCAGTACACACACTAAAATGTAATTGACAGGCTTATGGTGATTTATCGAGGTTGGCACTGCTTATATGCCTTTATGCAATGCACGCTACTGCAGAGATAGTTCGAAAGGGTCGCGAGGCATCCTCGCTTCTCAGAGGAAGCGGGCCAGTTCGCAGCAGCACACAGACAATATGAACTGGCCCGAGACACAGCGCGTGACATCGCGCAGCCGTTCGGTGTGAACTGAGCCTTACGATACTCGCATTTCAAAGAAAGAGGATCGCCTCGACTTTCAAATATCAGATCATCATCACCTGACGTGTTTCAAGTAGTCAAACAAACGTTCGAGAAAATCGCATTGCGAGTCTCGTATGACCTTTACATATTCCAGTTTTTGTTTCTCTACTGGGTAAACACTGAACGCGAATAATGACCTGGCGATTCTCACCGAGTCTAGACGGTCGAGAAACAATTCTTGTAAACGTCCCACGATGTCGGCCACTGTATTATGAACCAAGACTACGCACGATACAAATGTAGCATTCTACACTGTGGCTCGGCGTTGCTTCAGTGTAAAGTCAGCTTTAGCTTCGAAGTACTTAGGCTATAAATCGTCAATGGTACTTTCTTACATATCATATAAATCCGATAGTATAATTCTCACACATTTTAATTAAATTGAATTGTTTTTAGGTATGGAAACAAAAAGGAGAAGAGTACAGAATTCATGGACAATGGGGATGGTTGTGGAATTCTTCTACCAGAAAATATAAAAAGCATAGTAACACAAAAACCTGTCTTTTAAATGGTCCTGCTAAAATAGCAGTGCGAGTAAGAGAAGGCAGTACCATAAAAGTTTTAGCTGTTGAACCAAAAACGTATGACTATCTCATTTCAAACGAAGGAGAAAATAAAGACGTTATGGATAAATGTATGTATTACGTAATTTTTTTTTTCCTTTAGGGTCTCGGGGTTAATTATGAACAGCCCGCAAGGGTCGATCGAAGGTTAAGCTAGGCTTCCCGAGATTTTATTTTATTTTTATTTTATTTATTCGGGAAAATAAACAGTTATACATTAAAATCTTACACTAAGTTATAAATGTACAAGGATTATAAATGTATAACCTACGAAATTTTACACAACATATTAAAAGTTATATTTATATGCGCTATTCTAAGATTTTAAAGCAAAAAAGTAATTAAAAGTGAGCTTAAACATAGACAGACATGCAAACAATAGAGATCGAGAGATCGGACAGTAGAGGGGTGCACATCCATTACGTATCGAGACTCCTCACTACCTTGGAAAGCATGTTAAGTCCTGTTAGGTCCCTGCTGTAATTTGATGATCTGGCAGCTGTTATGGGTAGTCAGATGTCTAAGTCTGGCAACCAGTTTTACCAAGGGGTATTGTGTTATCCAGGAATTCGTCTGGTTAGACTGGAAGTTGACCCTAACTTACATAGTTGGGAGAAGGCTAGGCAGATTATAATGTTAATGTATTTTACAATAAAAAATATATTTATTATGATGACTTTTTTTTATTACAGTGCCACCATCAATGCGTAATTTAAAAATTGATAAAGATGAAGATGGTTTTGAAGAAATAGATGTTGAAAAGGCACTGAGCTCCTCAACAAGAAGGTATTATCCAAAAATGGCAAAAAAATCCAAAATAGATGAGTTTTTAGCTCGACGAACTTACTTAAAATTCATGGAGGAAAAGAAGTTAGCCAGCTTGATAGCTAATGTGAAAAAAGAAGATTTAGAAGTTAAAAGCGAGGATGATAAGAATATTGATGTAGAAAATGATGATCCAGAACCTGACATATCAACAATTTGTGGCACAGTCAGTGGAAGCAAGCAAACGGATGCAAGCAGTACTGAAAACGTAGATGCACTGAGAGATGAATATCAAAAAATATCTCAGTTAACAAAAAGATATCAGTGTTATTCACATTGCTGTAACAAAATCGATCCATCAAATATTTTACAAAATTCTGGAATAAAAATTAATTGTTATTCACCACTGTGCATTACAAAAGGGAAACTTTTGACTCAATTAGTAACTTTATTAAAAGGTGGTGTCGTAAATTCAAATAATCTAGTTGGAAATTCTAAAGATAATACCAAAATGTCAATATTGGAACAATATTTACTAGGTAAAAGTTCATCTTATACAAGTTCAAACGAAAACATTTTGACTGACCTATTATCGGCCGTTGCGTGTGCTCAAGAATGCGATAATAAAAGCAGTGATTGCTATGTTAAGAGGAAATTGAGTGGCG
This sequence comes from Apamea sordens, assembly GCA_945859715.1. Lineage (NCBI taxonomy): Eukaryota > Metazoa > Arthropoda > Insecta > Lepidoptera > Noctuidae > Apamea > Apamea sordens. Next base: position 10,388,884 of record OX243995.1, read on the forward strand.
ATGACAGCGATGTTAATTACAAAGTTGAAAAGGATGATATTAATGAAAACTCATGCATAGTTAAGTCAGAGAGTACACTTGAAGAATCCGCCGTGCCAGCTGTCGGGAATGAAATGGATATTGACATAACATGCAACAGTAATGAGGACAATGAAGTCGAAATAGGTCCACTGAAAGAGTTAACTGATTGTGAATCTTCAGAGCATGATAATAATACTAGTACAGCTAATGATAGCAAGGAAAGACCGCCCATCCCTAAATTGAAAATAACAAGAGGGAGGGCATCTAAAGCATCTTCTAATACACAAAATGTCGGAAATAACCATGAAGCAAAGGATTCATCTTACAAATGTTCTGTAACGTCAGCTAAGACTAACGATAAAGCAAAATATCGTGCAATAATCAACAGGAGATTTGGGGCACCAAAGACCTACAAAAGAGAGGACAAGTCTATCAAAGATGAAAAAACTGAGGGGAATGTAGTAAGAGTATATTCTACGGAGAATCCTGCTGGAAAAGTATATCTAAAACGAGTTCAAACATCAGCCGTGGAAAAGAAAAAGAAAAGGACCCCTGTAAAGTATCCACTGTGTTCAACATTCCATACAAGGAGTAAAGCCAAAACTATAATGGTTTTACCTCATCATGAATTGCGAAAACTCAGTAGACAATCTGGTCATAATTCAGTGGCTGGGTTTAGTCATAATGCAAAACCTAATCAAGCAGTGTGGCCATATCCATGTCCTCGACCATTATTTAAAACCTGTTGGCTATATCGCACTGTAAATCTTCAATGGTTAGCAAGTGCAGCTCTGCAACTTCGTATTATGTGGGCTTGTCTACGTTGGGATGATATGGCGGCCAAACCCGCTTCTGCTGATGGTAAACATCAGCTCACTACTGATACAGAAATAGTATCACTTGAATTACTAAAACATCGCCATATAGGACAGTTTTCGGAGCGAACGCAATATCTTCGCCGGCGGGTAGTAATACCCCTCGAATTACCCAAAACAGTTCGTGAAGTGACATCAATTCGTAGTGGCTTAAGGAAAAGGAAGCGTGCCGAATCTCCTCAAAACACCGAACCTCAGGTAATTGAACTAAACAACTGTCTGGATTGAAAAAAAAAGAAAATGTATTATAACCTTGTTTTAATCAGAGTATAAAGATTGTTATGTAAATGAAAATCAATTATTTCTTAAGGTATCTGAAGAGTGGGTCGATGAAGATAAACTGGAACTTTGGGAGGTGCGTCAATACGGTGAGCGCACGGAACGAGCTACTCCGGTCACCCGCACCTCTACCGGCAAGCTGCCGCAGCGCAATGTCGCGCCGCCGGCTAATGCTGCAGATCTTAAAGATAAAATGGAGCAACAGCTACGTGAACAAAGAGCTGCCCATCAACAGAAAAGAGCATTAGAAATGTCACAAGGTATTTATTTCTAACCACTTGTGTAATTTACCTATTATTAATATTATACAGTACTAACTGTAAGACTACACAAATTTAATTTGTTATTACAGAAAAAGCAAAATCATCTCCTAACCAGAACTCTGGCAAAAGTACACTCACATCTTTACTGACAACGAATGCCACCACTCCCACGGGCCAGAAAACAGTAATCGGTACTAGAAGAATTATTATGACAAAAGGTGCCGATGGTTCGACCCGAGTTATCAGTCAGCCTATCGCGGGTCCAACAAAATCGGCGCATAGTGATGGAGTTAGTTCGAAATCCAATGCAACGCCACAGAAAGATGGGCCACAAAAAGTGCAAATAATTCGGGCCCCCGATGGAAAATTAACAGTTAGAGGTTTGCTAGCGGGGCAGCAGCTAATTCAAATGCCCGATGGAAAGTTACATGTAGTAATGGCAGGTCAACAGGGTGTCACGGGGCAGCTGGTGGCGGCTTCCCCAGTGACTAAACCAATCGACAGTGGTAGCTCTCCCGCCGAAGTCGCTCAAGTAAAAACTGCTATCGAAGAGCCGAGACAAACGCCGCGCGCGGCTGCGTGCTCCGCTCAGCAGGTGGTAGTGCAAGGTAACCGGCAGATCGTGGTGCAGCCGGCGCAACAGATGGTCGTGCAGCCGCAGCAGGTGGTGGTGGCGCCCGCGCAGCAGGTGCTGGTGCAGGCGGGCGCGCGCGGGGCCGCGCCGCGCGTGGCGCCCGTGCAGACCGTGCTGGTGCAGGGCCAGCTGCTGCAGCGCCCGGCCGCGCCGCGCACGCCGGCCGTGGCGCCGCGCCCCGCGCCGCAGGCCCCGCGGCCCCGCCCCGCGCAGGCGCAGCAGATCGTCGTTAATAACCCCGTGCTGGTGCAGCAGATCGCCGCGGGCAAAATACAACTGGCGACGGTCAACGGCCAGCAAGTTCTCATACGGCCCACTGGAAATAATCAGGCGCAGATAGTCGCCCACATCGGGCAGAGTCCTGCGGCTGTGACCACGGCACCGGTGTCGTCCCCGGCGCCCGCAGTTCGCCCCGCGCCGCCCCCGCTAGCCCCGCAACCCACTCCACCCCCGGTTCAGCCACAGCCGCAACAACAACTTACCGAAGACGAAATTGTAGAGAAACGACTTTTGGTCGGTCAACCTCCTGGCACTGTAATAAAGACTGTAACAGCACAGGTAATTATGATACATTTATACAAAGTTGAGACATGTGACTGCAGGGTAAAAATTTAAACTGCTAAGTGTTAAAAGCTTGATTTGAAAAAGCTAAAACTGCATTGTATCGCTGTTTAATGTGTCTGTTTTCACCACATATTACTATATTTAAACTCAACCTAATACTTGAATGCTTAATAGTTTAAATATATATATGCTTAATAGGCAGTTTTTTAAATCATAAATCAATAAAAGGCCCACATTTATTATTACCCCAACAAAAGTATTAGAATTTAAATACATCTAGTAAATCTTATGCCCTCAATTGAACAAATTAAATTATTTCCTGTGAACTCAAGCAGAAATCGCAATTACAATTAAAAATAGTGCTTAAGATCACCCTAATCTCCAGAATTTTGCAAAGAACAGATGATTGTATACTTGTATATGGATAATATTAGAAAAAAGGTAGAAATGAAAGAAAGAAAAATAGTTCATTCTGCACAAATAAATTCAAAGCAGACAATTATTTCTGTTAATGAGAATTATTTATAAACACGGTTGGTCGACTGTTTGTACCCTGTCATGGAAACTTCATCAAGGTATGTAAATGAACATTTTCGTCCAGGTTCTCAGTCATACTTTGCATCATTACAGGTCATGCAGACAAGTAGTGGACCTAGCATAGTTCTACAGGGTCTGCATGGATATACTTTGACACCACAACAGCTGGCATTAGTACAGCACCAAGTCAAACAACAATTGCTAAAAGGTAAATTAGTACATACCAAGATTTATTTAATTTGTTAAACTTCATGGTTATCCTAGCATTCATTGACTGCACTTTTACAGCTCAAGAGTCTACAGGAAAGCAGGGTATGCTGGGTCCCAGGAAGATGTATCTGGCCGTGCAGCCGCCGCCCAGCGCGCCGCCGCCGCTCACCCCAGTGGCGCCGCAAGCTCTGCACACTATACAGTCACTACAACCACTACCCGTGCCTACGCATCAGGTAATATATTACTATTAGATGACGATCTGGACTCGAATGGCAACTATTTACTATGTATGTATGTATATTGCGAACCGAATCATTTTAAACATACATAATTTATTGTAAATGGATAAACCAGGATTCCATACATTGACGAAATACTGTTATCATATTGCCTTCCTAAAATCCGCCATATATTCAACATTATTACTATTGAGTAGATGAGAAATGGCGGATTTAATAAAAGGCTCTGCTCGGTTTTATATTGGGGTGGGATCAAAATGAGCGCTGTATTTTTCTATACCTCGAAAAAGCAAATTCACATTTCATAAATTAGTTACAGGTTCAAACGAGGAATGCAATGCTGTTTCTGTAGGATGCACTTGTTATGATCAAACCCTAAAAAGTTATGTACAGACATGTCTGTGCATACAATAATGTATTATAATTTATAAGACTGGCACATAATTATGTTATTAAAATGGTGTGAATGATATTTACTACTACTATAAGTTATACATGAAAAACACCAAAGATTTTTGTAAATATTAAGTATCCATGTATATTATAATTTATATTTTTAGATTACACACATTTATCCTCCTCCTCTGATTCAATATAGGTAGTAGTATAGTCATAAAGTAGCATTTATCTCAGTATTATAAATCTTTACAACCGGTATGAATTATTTCATAATATTTTAAGATGGACTCGTTCAAGAGACTTATTATGTGGAACAACAGCAGGAAGCCCACATCAATAAATATTTCGGTTTTTTTTCCCTTATCTCTTTCTTTTTCTTTGCCATCGTTTGTGATTTCTATCCATATCTGCCCCGTAAACCTATCTAATTCGTCACACACGCTACCTTCGCTGTTCGCTGGTTCCGTCGGCGATTAGTATTCGATAGTACAGTAATTACCAAATTTTCTAACCCAATAACATTTTTATACGAAAAATTAAAGTGCTTTTCGTCAATAATATAATTATTTAGACGTATTTTTTTAGTTAAGGGCTGATTTTACCTAAGGGCAAATTTTTCAATAGTCAGATATCTCTTAACTGAAGAGTAAATTTTGCCTTTTGACAGATTTTGTATAGAAAGTATGCCAAACGGTCATATTTATTCTTCAGGCAAAAGTTATATGACTATCAAAAAATCTGCCCTCTGATAACTTTATTTGAGGAATAATTTTGAAATTTTGACAGTTATTTCAAATTAGCCCTTAGGGCGGATTTTTCCATCGCCAGATAACTTTTATTCGAGAAATAAAATTGAAGTTTGACAGTTTTTGTAACACTTAGGGCTGATTTCTCAACAGACAGATAATTTTCAATCTAAAATTACCATAGAGCTCACAGACGCTTCGTTCGCTGCTCACAGTTTTCATTCAAACTAATGCAAGTTTTATTTAGTGGTGAATAGTCGCTATCGGTGGGGTTCCGTGCCCTGTGGAATTTACGTATGTGTATAATGTGTATGCTAAAGTTTGTGTGATGTGATCACATTAGATGTAAAGAGGAAAAATTCGTGGAATAAAATTGACGACCTACAGATTTTGTATGGAATAACTGTCAAAAATTCATAATTATTCCTCTGATAAAATTATCTGGCGTTACCAGATAACTTTTATTCGAGATATAAAATTGACGTTTGACATTTTTTGTATGAAATAACTGTCAAAATTTCACAATTATTCTTCGAATAAAGTTATCAGATGATTGAAAAATCAGCCCTTCGTTAAATATCTTTTACCGTGGAATAAAAATGACAACTGACAGTTCTAGTATGGAAAAGCTGTCAAAAATTCAAAATTTATTTATTTAGGGCTGATTTTTCCAACGCCGGATAACATTATCGGAAGAATAATTTTGAATTTTTGACAGTTTTCCATACAAAAACTGTCGGTCGTCAATTTTATTCCACAAATAAAAATTACCGGTCGATTGAAAAATCAGCCCTTAGACTTATTCTAGGTTTAGAAGTTAGGTTAAATTCCCCCTTAGGGGGCAATCTACCAAACTTTTATCTTAGGGCTGTTTTTTCCATCGCCAGATAACTTTTATTCGAGGACTAAAATTGACGTTTGACTGTTTTTGTATAAAACAACTCAAAATTTCAAAATTATTCCTCAAATATAGTTATCAGATGTTTGAAAAATCAGCCCTTAGATAAAATGACTTCTAAAAATAATAGATAAACTCTGTCTCTTAAACTAAGCGGCGTGTGTCTTAAGAGACAGTGCCTTATACCTTATTACTATGGAGTGAGTCTATAAAAATATTATAGATTTTTGTCAGCACACCTTTTTCGGAAGACTTAAGCAGTACCAAATATTTTAAAGTGTATTCATACAAGAAAATAGACACAGCTCGTCAAATCGCTGAGCATCTTAAGTCGCTATAACATAAAACGACATTTGCAAAAATGAGTGCATCTTTCTATTAGATCATTACATTTGCGCCATCCCTATGACGTTCTTTTCCCATCTGTGATGCCTTCGCGCAACGTGGTAACGTGGCCAGCCCACTTTCACTTCAGCTTGATTGTTTTTTCTCCAACATAATCTAAGTAATGTCATTTACTTTTTCGCGCAAAAACATACTATTGCTAAAAATTATCCCATTATTGTTTTTTTGTTTATTGTTTTAAATCTTATTTTTCAATTTTAATTATTTCCCGTATAATAAGAGTCAGCGCAGACGGAGCAGCAAGATTGAAGAGCAATGTTCTTTGATGAATTGATAATTAACTAAATTTTCAAATATTATTCTATTTAAAAATCGTGGAAGGTATAATTCCGCCCGGCATGTGCGCGTACGCCCCTCGCAGAGCTACGCTGGCCGTGTGCGAACAGTCGCCACCTTAGCACATGAATAAATACCCCACCGAGAAAAAGCTTCTTAGAAAGGTCATCAAATTTTTCATATCCATTTTACAACAGCTAGGTACCTGTCCCTTAAACCGTAGCAAGGTACCAAATACACATCTTTCTTGCCAGGATACCCATGCTCTATCAATATATTTTTGGGTCTATTTAAAATCTTATTCGTGTGCTCTATCTATGCGCTCTCCTCTTCTACCCATTTTCACTAACACTAGGCGACATGTAAATGTAATGCGTAGATATAAAGAAGTTTCTTTTTTAAATTTCACCAGCCACTAGGCGATCACTAAAATTACAACACCGATTCGCTGATGCGTAATGCTTAAACAGATCTTACGGTTTCTAGCTACCCAGGCCTATAACATGACACGTCTAGTTCAGTATTCTGTGTAGTAATCCGAACAAAAACGAGCGTAAATTGCGAGGCAACTTCATTTCCTTTATGTGCGTGACCTGAATGTTTCGATGCTCTGCAAAGTCGCATTACGAACCGTTTACCCTGGAAAAAGGGGAAACTGCACTTCTTAAGTCGTTCAAATCAATACAAGTATATACATGTCATTTTCAGTTAAGCAAAAATGTAATAACTATCGTTATTTCGCCGGTAGTTCTCTAATGTCGGGGACATTAGAGAAGGAGTCATCATTCTCTTCGCCTTATCCCAATTAAAGTTTTTCCGAGTGGAGTATAGGTATTAAAATTCTCGTGTGACAAACAAATCCTCGTGTTTTAATAACCCCCGATAGCATCGTTTTAAACTACCATTGTCAAAATAAAAAACTTGAGAGGTGTCAAGGGACACCCGGATGGAACGAAGTATAACTGGCTTGCTTTCTATAAGAGAGAGAGAGAGAGAGAGAGACAGACTGAGAAACACGCGCACTGCTTACAACTATAGCAAAAAGTGTCGTTCCAACTTTTGGTCTTAATTTTTTCCGTCTAGCCCCCTTTCGCAATGCGCGATAGGGAACTTCGTTCCAAAAATATAGTAGTATAGAGGGTATTTTTTTCACACAACTTAGCAACACTATTAATTTTGTTTAAATTTGATTTTTTCTATTATGTTAGATTTACGTACACACGGCTACACATCAAGCTATGCAAAACCAGTATTGGCTGACTGTTCATTGTGAGAAAATAACATACAAAGTGAGGCCAAGACAAACTGGTTTTGTATAGCTTGACGTGTAGCTGTGTGTACAATATTGCTATTGCATAAATGTAAGAATTCACTTCTGTAATGTTATTTAACTCTTTTCTTATGCTTCCTGATATGTTAGCGCATTTCTGTACGCTGCAAACATTCATTTTTGGAACGAAGTTCCTTATCGCGCGTTGCGAAAGGGGGCTAGACGGAAAAAAATAAATAAATAAATTAGAAAGCAAGCCATTTATACTTCGTTCCATCCGGGTGTCCCTTGACACCTCTCAAGTTTTTAATACATTTTCGATAGGACGTGGCAGCATTGAGCACTGCAAACATTTTACTTTCTTTCTTGCGTTCACTGACGGTTCGTTTCGCATTATATTTAAGATATTTTAGTTCCCTCACTTTTCTTGTTCGGATGTTCACCCGAGCTTCTGCGCGAGCAGTAGCGCAAATGTCCGGCGGATTTTAGTCTAGCATGCCCACACAGTGGTCGCTCTGTCTGCGCTGACCCTAAACAAGTAAAATATAAATTAAACTGCAAATATTTTTTGATGTGATAGTGATCTACTGCTTCTATTAGCTCTTTCGCACATAACGCTGGCCAAGTTAAGTCTCTGGGCTACCACAACAATATTTTTGCTTAACACACATATACCCCTCGCCGAAGTGTCTAATGTACTGTTAAGGCTAGCGCAAATTTTTGTGGGCCACCCCGCTACGCAACGCATTACATAAATCATCCTACTTGACTTTCGTATAATTTATATGAATTATCGCACACTACAGGCAGGCCACACACGGCTTTTTGGTTTTGCAATGTAAAGCGCTGTGACCCAATCCGTATTTAATATGCGCTTACCTTTATAGTTGAGATATCGATACCTGCGTTGTTTGTGTACGAAATTCATAGTGCACATGTGTACATGAAGTAATAGTAACAAATTAAAATACACACAACTTCGTGACAGTATCTCAAATAGAATGTCAAATTGGACAACTGATAATATTGGATAGATTTCTGCAACCGGAGGCAAATGCACGCGTCTCTCATTTCGTACGGCATGTATCTGCTTTGATTGCTGTTGCAATTAAAGCTTTTACAATTGATATTTGTGCCGCAATATTGTAAGAATATTCACGGAGCAGAAAAAAGTGTCGGTTGTTATAAGTTTTAAATGAAAACAATATAACAATGCCCATAATTATACAGGGTGTAAGTGACATCGACGCGCAAACATGTCATGATGACTTCAGTATATGACTATACATTCAGAGATAACAGTTTGCGCATCGATGTTTCTTACACCGGTATGTTCTTGATTATAGTAATAGATTTGGTATTGATAATTTTCTTTTGTCAGTAACTCTTATCTTATTACGTCTATAAATGATCAAAAATGATAACTGAATAAAAACAATATTGTCAATAACAATCTTAGTTCTAGTACTATTGAATTAATGCCCCCCAATAATTGAAGAATGAAGTATAAGCTACCGGTCTAAAGAATTGCTCATACACCACCTGTTAACATGTATTATACCTGTAAGTTACTACAAATTGATTCCTTATTAATATATTGATAGTAAATTAGTATCATTTGAATAAAATATTAAAATAATCATCGACTTTTATTTAATCACGACCTGTTTTTTTTTATGTAGTTTTTATTTCTTGTAATTATTTTTTTCTTACAAACGTTTTGTGGGGGTGTATGGGCAATTTAATGCTACTATGATTGAATTTTTTGAATTAATAAATAGGGATTGTTTATATTTATATGTAGTTATAAAACAAATTATTGCTAATACTTTAACTGACATGAACTGATATATTCCCACAAACGGATGTTGATGGTTTTTAGTTTTTCTTTTTTTTTTTTTACATGAAACCCTATTTCTTAATTTGAATTTTCAATAAGGTAAATATTTTCTAGGGAAAAAAGGAAAGAAGATGATGGTTCATATTTTGACACATATTACACCTTTTACTTATAGGATGTAAGTGAAGAAGATCAAATAAAAAGACAAACACTTTTGAATGGTGAAGAAAATGTGGCAGAGGCGGCGAGTCATAAAGAGGCGACACCTTCCAAACCTGAAGATATCAAAGAGAATAACACGAAAACAGATATAATAAATTCTGGTCCAGATGTTCTACAAAGTAATAAATTCGTGTTAACCCCTGACTATATTCAACAAAGTAAGTATTTTCCTTGTTAATACTTTTAATTTTGTAACGAAAAAAATTCCCGTAGCCCCTAGAAGGTAATTCCCGTCATGCGTTATTTCATTGTCTAGCAACAACTCTATAAAGAATTTACTGCACTCAAATCGTAACGTTCTTACAAATAGTACTGTAATGACTTTATGGACGTGCAACACTAATAAAATTGAACAGTTTCACGTTTTCCCTAACAAAATAATGCTTTAATAGTAGTTTATGAAACCGTTGCATGACAAGGATTGTTAAAACACGGTCACGGGAATATTTAGTTATGTGCAGTTTCATACACTACTTTTTCTAAACTCGGTTAATATTTTTTTTCTAAATTACAAGAATCTAGTTATCGTAAAATATTGCGCTGATCAACTGTTCCATCATCCGCTATTACCGTGCAAGCACTGTAGCCAAAAAGTGCGCGCTGCTGCAGATAGGAAATCTATGTATTTTTTAACTATAACAACTATTTGCATAATGTCATTATTTTGTGTGTCGACTGCTACCTACGAATTGAGAATTCATTGGTCAGGCTGTAGGTATATTAAGAGAAGAAATAGTTAATTATGATATAAGTATTATAAGTGCGCGCCGCGTACTTCTCCCTGCTGAAAACTTATAAGGCTTGGCGTACGCCCGGCCGAAGCTACGGAGGATTTGTATGTAATGTGAAAAATGATTCGCGTTACATACTCTCAGTGTGTTCGGGCCCTTACCCCTTGGCAACGATCTGCGCCTCAAATTACATGCGGGTTGCGACGACTGCGGAGAGAACGTATGCCAATCAAAAATGAGTAGGGGGAAATTGAACAATGTTTAATACGAAATTCACCATATTTATACCGCTCTTTGTTTACGTCGAGGCAATGGCGTTATCCAAAGTGACCCATCACTTTGGATAACGCGAATTCATACGTCCACCTCGGTGCCGCTGGCGCTGCTTGTTGCGCCGCATCTGGCTTAGCCAAACAAAAGAAACAAATAATTTGATTAGTTTTAATAATATTTTTTATATTTGATATTATTTGAAAACCTACATAAACATAACATCACGCATGTATTCTCCCCCAAGGGTTAGGCAAAGGTGTACCTATAGCAGACTCACATTTCACCAATTATGTTTAAGTTCCATGTAATAAAAACTTATAATAAATACATATGGAAAGTAATTTCGAAAAAGCTTCCTTATGTCTATTTTTTTGTAATTTGAGTATCATAAAATGATCTTTTAACATTTCAATATGATGCAGCATGTATTGTTATTATTGAGTTATTTAACCCATTGTTAATACTTTTCAGTTGCTAAAAGTTTTTTTTTTTTACGATAATTGGTCTTTAAATTCCAAAGTCAAAGGCGACCAAAACTCGAAAATGGCTGCCATTCAGAAAGGGTTGGGTTCCGACTCCACATAGAATAATTTTATTGATAGAATTAAACAAACTTAAGCTTATACGGCCTAAAACCGGATATAGTGTAGATTGGTGTCTGAAATGGTCTTTTGGGGAAAGAACAGCACAGATTGAGTGGACCTGTCTAGTCAGTGCACGCATTTGTTAGTATTCATGCAGCTCAACTCAGAACTTAAGGAGCTCAACGATTCGACGAAAAATACCAAAGAAAGGACATTTGGGTAGGCCACATAAATTACTCAAACTGCCAGATTATCTCTATAGTTCTGCCGACCTCATCTAACTTTTAAAAATATGATTGACGTGTAAGTGTTTGTACAGTCGCGGTTATTAATGGAGTATCACCTTAAGGACTGTATTGCTGTGAACGCGCGGTAAAGGCCGTACCTACGTCTGTGTGCATAAAGTGATGTAACATTTGGGTAGGCCACATAAATTACTCAAACTGCCAGATTATCTCTATAGTTCTGCCGACCTCATCTAACTTTTAAAAATATGATTGACGTGTAAGTGTTTGTACAGTCGCGGTTATTAATGGAGTATCACCTTAAGGACTGTATTGCTGTGAACGCGCGGTAAAGGCCGTACCTACGTCTGTGTGCATAAAGTGATGTATCAACATAGAACGCTCACCTCATAATTCGCACACTGGCTGGCGTCGAACGAAACAAAAAACATTCCGTCGCTTTTGCACACAGGCTACGTAATTACGTATGACCCTGGTTGATTCATACCAATGCTAAAATTGAAATCATTTCATCAAGTACCGATAGCTGATAGTCTTACGTACTGGATTTATGAACGCATAGGTCTGGGTTCCAATCTCGGGTTGGGATTTTTATTTTTCTTTTCCAACAATAATCTTTATCGGTTATTTTGTTATTCGTTTTTTATAGATTAATAAACAAGAATAATAATTATTTTATTTTCATTATTATATTGCTATTGTTAAACGGGGTTAAAATAAAAATAAAAAAATTTCTGTGATTTCAAAATATTTATTCGTTATAATTTTATAAACCAACAAAACAGTTTATTTTCTCATAAAGAACAATTTATTAAAGACCTAAAATATTGTGTCTTAGTAATATAATAATACTGTGCTTTAACTACTAATGTGTGTGAGTAATCTAAGAAATCACAACTAGCAAATCTACCCACGTAAATAAAAAAAGTGTGAACTCCTTGTCACAATACAATTAAATTACTCGGTATACTGCCAGTGCGTTCGTTTTTACTTTAGTTGCCTATCTCAAACAAAGTTCAAATCGTATTTATTAGGACTTATTGCGGTTGTAGCTTAAGTATTCATTTTCATTATGAAAAGAAGATTGAAACTAAACCTCAAAATAATCCTTATTACGGATATGACACAATATTATTTTAATATTACTAAAATCAATTTGCAATTTATAACTTAATACTTTGTTTGTATGACCCCCATTATTATCAATGTTATCAAGTAAAGGGTGGCGCATGAATCGAACAATATTGAAACATATATCTGTTCCTCTTATCTCTCATTCCGTGCTTCCCATCGGTGTATCGCAAAATGTAGTCGTTCTTGTTTATGTTTTTCAATCAAATATAGGCGTTTGCACGGCGAACGGTTCGTAAAGATGTGTCGAATAATTCGGTAAAATATCTCATTGGTATGAAACCACTCGTTTAATTATTTAGTCACTGACTAGCTGGGGCCATCTTTTGACCCTCCGACTCACAGTAGGTATTTCTCTAAAACAAAAAAAAGAGTACTGTTAGGCTACTAGCAAAATACGAATATTACCAATATGAAAAAAAAAAAAATTTTGAAAATAGAAATGTTATATTATATTATATTTTATATTCAACATATTTTTTTTCTTCTATTTAGGCTTTATGATAAATATAAAACGTTTTAAAAAATAACTAAAAGCATCAGCAGTTATACATTAATTAGAAAAAAAAATCGATAAAATAATTAAATCACTCACACTCAGTCCGGTTTCATCAAATATCTGTGATATAATATTAAGTCAACTTTTACGCAGCGCGATAATATCCGCTTTTATCTCAATATTTTCCTTGCATTTCAAAATGGACAACAATCAACACCGCTAATAGATTAAACAAACGTCACTAAACCACAATAACAACCAACCAAGAACCAATAACGTTCTATTTAGTCGCGGTGAATGAGTCGTAAGTTAACTGCATCTGTCTACCTTATAATTTATTAATTTAGATTTCTGTGGGTTTAATCATAAAGTTTAACGAATTATGTGAACAAGGCGAACATGAAACGGAACTATATTCAATAGCGTGATTATTCGAGTAGGTAATTATAAAAACATTTTAAAAAATTATCACCGCGCGTGAGATTCGAACCCACGGCTCGCTACGCATGAACGTGCTTACCGACGTATGATAACCGCTAGGTTATCATGCCATTTAACCTAATGGTTGAATTTATGAACTACAATCAGTTGCAAACGAATATGAGAGTGTGTGTCTATAGTATAGAAATTACTCATTAGAAGAAGGTCGTAAGTGTCAATCTATTGCTTCGTGAAACTGTCACCACACTTTTGACCCTTACTGTACAAACCTACTTACAGAAATAAAATCATTTATCGTTAAAAGTAACTGAGAAAGAGAAAACAAAATGACTGACATAGTCATAGTCCTCACATTCACAATAATTAAAATAATAATATTATACTACACTTAGTCAATATTCATGTCATTGTTTAAATTTTAATAAAAAAAAGTAAGAAATAAATTAATCTGTATGTAAAAATTAGAACAGTTCAATCCCAAGCCTTTTGACTTCAATATAATCTTTAGACTTTCTGACACGTTTAAAGAATGATTTGAATTTATTATAGTGAACATATTCAAAATGATCGATATTTATCAGTTTCCATTATTTATCACCAGTGTTTTGACCAAATAACAAAATTATTGAATTTATTATTAAGGAAAAGCTATATCTATACATATAATAAAATTGTAGAAAAGTGGTGTCTGTACAATGGAAATATATAAAAAAAAGTAGAAGGGGTTGTTATTATATCGATGCCGAACCCGAAATTGTAATTAATTTTTTTTTGTCTGTTTGTCTGTGTGTTTGTGCACGCTAATATCAGAAACGGCTTATTCGATTTAGATGCGGTTTTCACTAATATATTAAGCTAATGTAGTAAGCTTCACTTAACATTTAGTGTTTATTTCATGTCAATCGGTTCGTAAATAAAAAAGTTATGTCAATTTAAAGAATCACGGCGAACATTTGTTAAGGTATTCTATCAGAGTACGTACACGCCTCGCGCCTGCGCGTCCGTGGCTATATAAAGCGCGCTGAGAGCCGCGCCGCTGCCTAATTCGAACCAGCCTGTCCCTTTGATGCCCTCTCCCAGCGATGCCCTAAGCCGAGGTTCGTACCCCACAGAGGGTGCCCTTAGCGCGCAGTCGCTTAGTTTTAATCTAGATATAGCCCTGGCTGGAGGCTCTAAGAATTCTTAAGGCAACCACAGGATAGTCCGGTTAAGTAGTCACGACCTCTCAAGGTCAAATACGAGATGCCATTCATAAAAAAAAGCAACGCGCCGCTTTCATAAGGATTCAGTTATTCGTAGCGAACGCACGTATTCTGGAGAGTATAGGCATAATAAAAGCAAACAAGTAGGCCAACTCAAGCCCCGAGCGAGCGATAATAGCCTAAACTCGTAGGGCTGTCACTTATACTATATTCAATCGTCAAAAATACATAGTCACTCTATACAAAACAATGTTCCCCTGTAGGGTAAGCATCAGGGATCTTTAATACAAAGTTTTTTTTAAATTAGTTTTCTACACACGGCTACACATCAAGCTATGCAAAACCAGTATTAGCTGACCGTTCATTGTGAGAAAATATCATACAAAGTGAGGCCAAGGCAAACTGGTTTTGTATAAGCTTGACATGTAGCCGTGTGTAAGTACATAGACCAGAAGCCGACTACATTTTTTTCATTGCCCACGTCATGTTATCTGTTTAGTTATTTGAAAAATTACGATCGAAATATGACTAATAAAAACGTGGTTTTACTGAATCATGTATTTATTCAAATAAAATGAAATGATTATGAAGTCTTTGTAGTTAAAGGAGGTAGGTAGGTACACGTACAAATTATTTATTACGAGCAGCAGGGCAGCGGCGAAACGTGCGCTGGCGCGGGCGATATTACCGGCGTCACAGCCACGACTGGCGCACCTTTAGCAGCGATAAATTTTGTCAGTGTGTGCGTGCGACGACGCATACGTACGAGCGCGCTCCCATACAAACCGTGCGCGGTGCGAATGTATGAAGATGTCGTACTTGTTTGCTTTTACTATGGTATAGGCGAATACTTGCATTCGATTATTGCGATCGACTTGAATACTGACTGTTTGCATATTTCATTTAAGTATTTATATTTTAGGGTTTGTAGGTTAGGTTCTTTTTCTTAATTTTCTTTAAAAGTTTTGTAAATAAATATTGTAAGGATTTGGTATAGGTTAGGCGGTTCTTTCCTTGATTTTTGGGTATTTACTTATCTTAATTTGTATTTAGGGTTTGTATATAAATATTATAAGTATTTGGTATCGGTTAGGCATTTCTTTTCTCGATTTTCTTTATTAAGTATAAGTTCATTAGCTCAGGTTAGTAATTAATTTTTCCAGCAATTCTTTTGTTTTATAAAGTTAGTACGTTTGGTTTACACGTCTTAACACTTATTACTTAGACTGTATAATAATCTGTAAGTATTTATAATTTATTTTTTTACGATAGTAAGTGTAGTATTTACTAAATAACTGTGTGTTAAGTAGTAAGTACTATTTTATTGTAAGAATGCCTCGAAGAAGATCCAACCTCTCCCAATGTAGCAGAAATGCTAAAAGGATGAGATCAGTTCGATCGTTAGTATGCTTTCATCCCCGATGGCCATACGTCAAATATCGTATACAGAGAAGCATTACTGTAAAGTAAATTTTTAGCTACCCAAACGACGGTCTATGTAATTCAAAATACGCTGCCCGAAAAGTCACTATTCCACGCGGACGAAGTCGCGGGCACAGCTAGTTTTTAAATAAAATACGCTAAAAATCTGTTGTCCAACAGCGTATGCTTCATTTCAGTGAATTCAGTTGTAATGGCCGAAAAATAAATAAAAAGTTAACCCAGCCATTAGATGCTATGGCTCAGTAGTCTTTTCACAGATATTTTACTTCTGACAGCAGCAACCCAAAAGCCCACCAACAGCCTTATTGTAACGAGTATAAAGATCATTATGATTTTGACAGACTTGTCAGTAGCAACAGCAACCTTATTGTAACGAGTATAAAGATCATTGTGATTTTAAATGGGACGCAAAATTAGAGGTAAAATAAGTGTGAAAGGACTGTAGTAGGAATAAACGTCATTATAACCGGAATTCGAGAGTTTTTTTCCGCCAAATAAAACTAAATTAATTCGCTAATTTGAGAAAATAGTTAACCCGTTTCACATTAGATGTCAATAAACCCTAGGTTGAAAAGGTTGTAACCTATTTACATGCACAATCACTCTGAACCTCCCATTACTTAATTATCTAATACTATCTGATAAGAAGGATCCTTATGCAGGGTCTTAGGCGGAGGGTTAGCCAAACTAGGGTTTGTAGACCCATTTAGGAAATACATAATTATTTAGTTTGAAGATCCCTCTTATTTTTTTTTAGTTATTATTGTTGTGATTATTGAGTTTTTCTTTTTTGTTCTTGTACTTTGGGAGCTCAAAACTATTCAGTTCTTATTTGCACAGACCTACTATTGCCTTTGCTAGACCAAGAAAGCATCATACAAAAAAAAAATGATATAAAGAATTGTGAACTTCTTTTGCTGTGTGATTTTGTGTTGTTGTTACGGTCTTCAAACTAAATATGTATTTCCTAAATGGGTCTACCTTCGAACCCCTTGTTTGGCTAACCCTCCGCCTAATACCCTGGATAATCAACAGAATTTTATGCTCTTATCGGTTACTCGCCTAGGTGTGTAAGCTATAACCAATTGCTGGCTCCTGCAACACAGTTTTAACTAGTGCAGGAGCTAGAGAATTCCATACTCTGGTGTACAAATTGTTTTATGTCAATAAATAATTTTTATGTTATGTTTAATTGATTAGGAACAAAACTCCTCCCTTTTATCATACATAGTTTTCTGCTTTACCTATTATTTTCTTATATTATTTATAGCACAATGAATTAGGGCATTTTGTTGGTTATCTCGCCTTGCATAATTAATTATGTGATCACGACTGTGTGTGAGTACAAGGGCGCATCTTGTAGTGATTACATGGTCGCTTCTTTTCTTGATTACATGGTGGCTTTGTTTGGCCGGTTTTTTTTTTCTATGAAACCTGAATCGTCTCCTTTCGACACATTAGGCATACATTTGGTGTAACAAATAAATTGGAATTTTGCACCCTTTGTATTGGGTCGTGCTTTTCGGTGCTAAACAGTCAGTAAGAACCTTAAACCTTCTCTGTATGTGATGATGAAATACTGAACTATCTTTTGGTTGAGTTTTTTTAGGCATCGATCTTATCGTTTTTTTTTTTTTTTTTAATATCCAGTTTTATTTTGCCAGAATTAATAGTATAAGTGTTAAGAGATAATGCCTACAACATGTAAGAGACTCTTATTATTAACATTGATTTATTTTTATCACCCGCCAACCCTGTCTAGCAAGGAGCAATCTAGAAACGTACAAAGGGTTATGGAGCAATCTAGAAAAGAAAAAGAAAAAAAACTATCTAAACCAGGGATGTTGTGGATGCAGATTTTTTCACATCCGCGGATGCGGATGCGGATCTGTACAAAAAACTTAAATGTGGGCAGGGCTGGGCAAAATACATGCTTTGCTTTAATTGAAATACAAATTACAAAATACAGTATCACAAGTAATTAAAATACAAAATATATTTAAGTAAGGTATTTGCAATATAATAATAATTATACAAAATACAGTATTTTAGCTATTTTTAATTGAAATACAAATTACATGTTACAAAATAAGTAATCTAGACCAGCATGGGCTGAAAAGTAGAGGAAAACAAGATAAATTAATCAGTAAAACCAGAGTTTCCTTTCATAAACACTAGATTTTTAAATGTACTGTCAGACAAACAGCCTCTTGTTGGAGCAGTGGAACAAACCGTTAAACCGTTATGACTTGACATCTTAGCTTGACATTGACAATTTGACGTACATTTTTTTGCGTTTTCTTGGCCAATTTTGTCACAACACAAACAATAGCGAGGCGCGTCACCGATTCACCGGAAGTCCAAAACAAAATGATTGCTTTCTTATTGGTCAATCAGCACGCGCGGTTGACACGCGCCACTCGCCGGGCCCGCCCCTTTCTTGTCGCGACCTGCTACAGATCCGCATCCGCATCAGCTCCGCATCGATTTATGCGTATGTTCCGCATATGCGGATGCGGATGCGAATATTTGCAACATCCCTGATCTAAACTATACTTACGATATTCCTATACTGCGGTGTCCAGACACCCCTGCGGTGAATGCGTTGAGTTCAGCGCAGCGCTGCTGCAAAATTGATCAATCTGTCTATCTCTCTCTCTCTCGGCTATCGCTAGGGGGAAATTACACAGCTGTATCAGATTACATCCAAAATATTATAATGAATGAAATTAAAAAGAAAATCCTCTGCAGTGCTCAAGCACACCCGGCAGGGTCGAGGGTGATCAAACAAACAAACATTTTAACACCAAAATAAAACTGTGTTCAGAATTAAGTTTGCAATGTAGCCTTATCTACATTGTAAACTGAACTTTATTGTGTATGTATTAAAGTTATTTTCCAATAACTGTATTGTATTTTATAAATGTATTTGTATAGATGTCTGGAAACTTAATCGCGAACGCCGATTATGTGTTTTGGAACAATAAGTACCGAGTACATTATTAAGTTAAGTGTTTGTTACAACTTCAATATTTTTATGACATTTTCAATAGTACTAGTCATTCTAAATTGAAATTGAAAATATTTATTTCAGACCAAGCACACAGTAATTGATACAAGTGCATATTATGTTAGTAGGTAAATACTTATAGCTATGTTAGTAAAACTTAAAATAATAATTATTTTGCATGCATGAGCGACCAATGCCTCAGGATTTGGCTGTCCACTCTGTCCGACACCACGCTCAGAAGGCCAATTCTCGTAATTTAAAACGTTCAAAATCTAGTCGCAGTCTCATCTCGGCGACAGACAATTGTTAAAAACTTGTCAAAATGTAGGGAAATTCGACGTATTTTTGATAGATTGAGAGACAGATCTGAGGGGCAATTCTCGTAATTTTAAGACCGTTCACAGTCTGATCTCAGTCTCAATCTGTCAAAAAATGCTTCTAATTTCCCTACATTTTGACAAGTTTTTGACATTTGTTTGTCGCTGAGATGAGACTACGACTAAATTTTGAACGTTTTAAATTACGGGAATTGGCCTTCAGACTGTAATAACCCCGCCCCATGTAAGACATGAAGCTTGATAAACCTACCCATGGTAGGCCCATCCAGCCTTTCAACAAAGACCCTCAGGATACTGTTGGTGCTTCCTCCCACTCTGCGTGACATCGACGCCACCTTCTTACGCATTATTGCAAAGTAGTCGTCAGTGTGCGCATCGGCGAACATACCTGACGCACTACAATAGGGTGGAAGCCTCAACAGCACCCTATAGGTATTATTATATTGTATTCGCAGAGCATTGTTTGCTTTTTGGGTATGATTTGCCCAAAGGCTGCTGGTGTAAAATGTCTGACAGTAGGCCTTGAATAGGGTAATTTTTACTGGAACTGAGCAACCAGCAAACCTTCGAGCCACCATATTTCCCCTCACAGCCAATGCCCTGCGCTCCCTTTCCATATCTGTGTCATCTTTCAGGTCTTCGGTAACAATATGGAAACCAGGATTTGAATAGATTTTAGGTATTATCTTGAATCAGTGACTTGGTTTCTTTCGTTATTATATGGATAATCTATTATATGATAATAATATAATTACCAGGGTACCTATAGTTACGAATTGAAATATGTACTTTTGGCGATTGGCGGAGCAGTTGGTCGTTGTTTCGGCGGCATCGACGCATGCGCAGAAGAAAGGTGCACAAGCTTCGCTTCTATACTGTTTTCTATATATTTCCAAGTCCGAGATTGATTGACGTTACTTAACACGGACTTTGGCTAAGCATTATTTCTGTTACTGTCGTACAACTCTCAAACTACAAATGCAAGACAGAGACGGGAACATAATTATGTCAGCTAAGCATGTGCTAATTAACGTTCATAAATCCCGGCTTAGTTTTAACTTGCACCTTATATTAAAATACGCCATTAAATAATGGTGCTGTATGTATGGTTGCAGCTATTAAAAGTGCGCTGAAGCAAGAGAACTTGAATCCTGAAATAGAAGAAAAACTACTACAGCTTCAACGCTACCAAGAAAAACGGATGAAGCCCGAGGTCCAGCCGGAGAGGGAGACGCGGCCGATAGCCGTGGTTGTGCGGTCGCCCACGCCGCCAGCGCGGCGCCGCGCCACTTCCTCGCGCCACGACGAGGATGACGACGACTGGGTGGACAGCAGCCCGCGCAAGCGCGCGCGCAGCGGCCGCCCGCCCTCGCCCGCGCCCACGCCCCCGCCGCGCGCCGCCTCCCGCGCCGCGCCCGCGCCCCCGCCGCCCGCGCCCCCGCCCGCGCCCGCCGCGCCCGCCGCTCTCGCGCTCCCCTCGGGGATCGACGAGCGCCGCCGAGCCGCTTCCAACAATTCCCGTCTACAGATGCTGCTCTTCAAACATAAAGAGATGCTTAAGAAGGACATCATTAAAAAAAGAGGTCTTCTTGAGAAAGAGCTCGGTGTCGAGATCCAGGTAGATATACTTCCTAGACTGCTGCATATTTTCAGGTGGGAACTCACACTTGAGTATTTAATTTGATCATAATGTTGCAGAAAGAGCTGTCTGCGGAATTGGCGCTACGAACGAGAGCAGAGCGTAGCAAACAGGAGGAGGTCAGGGGCGGCAAGCGTCGTGGAGTGACCGCGCCGTCCACGCCCAGACCTAACAAGAGATCTGTAAAAAAGGAGAAATTACTATGTATATGTCGCACCCCATACGACAACACCAAGTGAGCAAATTTACTCTGTTCTAAATATCTGCTACAACTTTTATTCATGGCTTCTATGTGTCTAGCCTTTTCCAAATTAAGTTAACAACTTATATTCCTGTAAAGATTTTATTTATTTTTCGTCAACGCCTGTAACTCGTGTAACGCCAAATCCATTGGTTAAATGCTTCAAGGTTTAATAAGTGCATCCGCACCCAAAAGTCCAGTTTAAGATAACCGGCTTTTTTGTCAGACTCGTTTGGCAGATGTAAATTTTCAACCATGAAAATTGATTTTTGGTACCATAGATTCGTCATGCATGACGTATGGAGCAATATTTTGAAAAAATATACAGCAATGCTGGTTTTTGTTGTGGTCCATGATGGTCCAAAGTTGATTACTCGAATTGACCATAATTATAGCTCACAAAATCTATTATTTTTTAGGGAAATAAAAGTCTTCGTGGAAACATGACGATTTCCCAAACAGTGCAAA
Organism: Apamea sordens; assembly: GCA_945859715.1. Classification (NCBI taxonomy): domain Eukaryota; kingdom Metazoa; phylum Arthropoda; class Insecta; order Lepidoptera; family Noctuidae; genus Apamea; species Apamea sordens. The sequence goes on from OX243995.1 coordinate 10,410,810, forward strand.
ATCGATTAGTGCCAAAAATGTATTAAATCTTGTTTTTTTTTTTTTAGGTTTTATGTTGGCTGCGAGCACTGTAGCAACTGGTTCCATGGCGATTGCGTTGGGGTTACGGAAGAAATGAGTAAGACGATGGAAGAGTATGTTTGCCCAGATTGCCGTCGTGCTGAGGAAACACAAGAACTGTACTGTCTCTGCCGACAACCTTACGACAATTCACAGTACGTCTATTGACCAAACATTAGTTTTAATAAACATAGTTTACAACATGGATATGTCACAGGCTAAAGAGGGTACAACCTCTTCTATGACTGGGTTTTCGTGTCGTTTCGTGGGGAATACAACCGTGATATCTTGTTATCACTACTGTTATAAAACAAAGTCTGACCGCGGCATCTAAGCTAGTTAAAAATAATTGATATAAACATGTACTGCCCACTTCACGGCAAAGGCCTTTCTACTTTCATTCCACTTCACTACATTTTAGTAACAGCTATAAAAAAGTTAAAATATTGTTCTAATTATTTTTCAGGTTTTACATATGCTGCGATCGCTGTCAGGATTGGTTCCATGGCCGTTGTGTCGGAATATTACAATCGGAAGCAGATAACATTGATGAGTACATTTGTCCTAATTGTCAGAAAAACAATTCTGTCAACTACGCTAATATGAAAGAGCTTACTCTTAAAGATTTTGAAAACTTAAAGAGACTGGTCAAACAAATACAGCTTCACAAAAACGCATGGCCTTTTATGGAACCTGTAGACCCCAGAGAAGCTCCTACCTACTACAAAGTTATCAAAGAACCAATGGGTATGTTTTATTTTTCCTTATTAAAGTGATTATGCATCATTACAATTAATTGACATGCTTTCTATATATATTTTTTTTTTCACAGATTTACAGACTGTGGAACGAAAAGTGAATGAACAAACATATAGTACTTTAAGTGAGTTTATTGGTGATATGACAAAAATATTTGATAACTGTCGATACTTTAATCCAAAGGACTCAGAATTTTATCGTTGTGCTGAAGGTCTTGAAGCCTTTTTTGCACAAAAAATCAAATACTTTCGGGAAAAGTTATTTGAAACGACTCAATGATGAAAGTGCTAGTGTACAGTGTCTAAACTCTAAAATATAAAATGTGATGAATTCGGTCTATAGAACACATGGTTCGCTGTTTTCACTTCTCTATTTTGTTTTTATGATCTGTCTGTAAATTGTAAACTATGTGATGAAAATTACAAAGAATAATTTATAATAAATTTCAAGCTGAAGGTATCTAATAGAGTATGTCAGTTTTGGTTCTCTGTTAAAGTATTTATTGTATTTATTACACATTTCAATATTATATCCCTGAATAAAGCTGACGCTCGTTAGATATAAGGCTATTGACGGGAAATATTATTATGTATACATTTTGTGAGATATTATGTTAGCTAATATAAATTAGCAACTTTAGTTACGTTAGTTGTATTTAGAATAAGACAAACGTATTGTATGTAAGTAATAAATTTTTAATAACAAAATCTTGATATCAATTCTGCAAATTAAATCCTACATTTGAAACAAAACAAAACTAATGTACATATTTTATGGAAATCGTTTATGGGTTGGTACCTGCACAACATATAGCGGTGCTTATAAATGTGATACATTTTCTGGATGTTTTGCTGAATAAAGACTGATAACCACTAAAATATTTTAAGAGATGTCGAAGTGCCGTTTGATTTGGGTGCCAACTTATAATTTAGACTGAAAACAAAAATAATTAAGATTTTTGCTCAACACCGAATACTGAGTTTCAATAACTCTTACCAGACGTGCAGAGTGACGAAGTCGTTGAGTATTTTGGGATTATTCTATTCTGCTCCACCAAGTTGCCCCGAAATTGTAATTTGTCCCACTAATTCATAGGACAATTTGTTCCCACTAGGGCTGGATGTCCTAAGGATAGTGTCTTTAACGTGAATCGAAAAACTAATGATAACAAGACTTCATCTACTAAGGGCTGACCCGTAGTAGAAGATGTAAAAAACATTTTTTTTTACAAGTTCTACTACATCATAATAACATTATTAGTTTTTAGACTGACTATTATGGCCCTCAATCCCACATAGGGCAGATACTGTTGATTGTTGATCATTCTACTTCGTCAGCTTCGTCTCCGCCGGGATTGTTTAGGGCCCTAATAATTTACGATAAAAACTTAGGATCACACGTCGACGTCCCACAGTTCGTTTAAAACAAATTCAGAATGAAACTGCCGTGTGATCCCAAAATTATAATGTACGTTTGCCCCGCACGGCCCCCCAGAATTTGTGTTTTAGGTGTGCACTAATGCAATGTACTCGCCTCTAGAAGTATATGTACCGGTTTCTTTTTCAATGTACCTCTGTACTTTTGAAGATATTTGCAAAAAAAGGGGGCCGTGCTGAAAACGTTTGGCTGGCACGGCCCCCTTTTTTTGCATGTAACTTGAAAAATATATAGCGTATTAAAAAGTTTCTTAAGCTCAAGGAATGTACTCTATTAACACGTTATATGTACCGCAACAGATATTGTGAATTCGTAATGAAAAATAATATATAGATGTGGATAGGGGGCCGTGCTGGAATTTTTTTTTTAAGAAAATATCTAAAAAAGACAAAACAATCTTAGCCAAAAACGATTACAAAATAATTGATGTTTGGCTAGTAACATATGTACCGCATTGGTTTCTCATACAACTTGCTAAATTTGAAAAATAAACCAATTTTAGTTCATTCAGCACGGCCCTCTATAGTTGCCTATATCTTTTTAAATAAGACATGGTTGTTTACAAAATTCGTCTTTCTGAATTATAATTAGGAGTACATTCGTTCCAAATAAATTGCAAAACTGCTGTATTAGTACTTTCAAAAATAAATAGGATCAAAAATATCATATATTACAACTGATGGGGTGACCATGATTCCTTTATTAGGTACATATTTTCTATCCTACCTATATACCTATATTAATTAAATTATGTGACTACATCGAAATAATAGTAGATTGTACAACTAATTCATAAAAGAAGGGATAAAATAGCTCGTTTATGCCCGAGTTAAACACTGCTTTTCACTTCGATTGCGAGAAAATGAAACAGGCATAAAGTATATAACAGTATTTTTACTGTTCAAAAATGTTGCAAAATTGAAGATGAGAATAGCTAATTCCCGCCACGAAACTTTATAAAAGATTTTTTTTTAATTTTCAACATGATTTTGTTGTGTCATTCGACTTGGGTACCTACTTCATACTGCCAAGTCATAAAAATGTTTCTTTGCGTTTTTAAATAATAAATGACCACTATTTTATCTGGTTTTATTAAATTAACGATACAAAACACGGAAGTGATATAAATTAAAGCAAATGAAATAAAATAACGACTTAGTCTGCGACGTTTTATTGCAACCCTACAAAAAGAAAAAAATTACGTTACGTTACTCGTCGGGGGACCGCTACTATTTTAAACTTTAATAGAAGGTTAGGCTAATAATTAGAGCGGTCCCCCGACAGGACAACATAATATAATAAAAAAATTTCATACGTAGGTACTTACGTAGGGTGTTAATCTCAAGGTTATTTTTTTCTTTTTATAGGGTTTCACGTTTACACCTATTTTGTTCTATTTGTGGCTATTTTTTCAATAGTTTTTTTTCCAATTGTTTTAGGCTTTTTATATTCGTACTATTTTTATTATTATTTTGTGTCAGGGGTTTTTTTAATTTTAAATTTCAGTTTTTTATGTTATTAAGAAACGGTCAATATAATGTAGTAATTATTTTTTATACCCTAATTATTCAACACTTTTTTATAATTACTACTCATTATACACAAATACTCGAAACGCAACAACAACGTGATGCCCTACAAGAGAAACAATTAGCAAGCAACCGACTATTAGTTAGTACAAATAAATTATATTATAACTTAAAACTTACATGTTTATTTTAGCAATCCATTTCCGTGCTTGAAATAGTTTTTTTTTTCTAAGCCAAGATAATCAAGCCCAACAGCCACACGTGCAGTAAAACGTCGCAGATTAAGTCGTTATTTTATTTCATTTGCTTTAATTTATATCACTTCCGTGTTTTGTATCGTTAATTTAATAAAACCAGATAAAATACCTAGTGGTCATTTATTATTTAAAAACGCAAAGAAACATTTCTATGACTTGGCAGTATGAAGTAGGTACCCAAGTCGAATGACATAACAAAATCATGTTGAAAATTAAAAAAAAATCTTTTATAAAGTTTCGTGGCGGGAATTAGCTATTCTCATCTTCAATTTTGCAACATTTTTGAACAGTAAAAATACTGTTATATACTTTATGCCTGTTTCATTTTCTCGCAATCGAAGTGAAAAGCAGTGTTTAACTCGGGCATAAACGAGCTATTTTATCCCTTCTTTTATGCATTAGTTGTACAATCTACTATTATTTCAATGTAGTCACATAATTTAATTAATATAGGTACATAGGTAGGATAGAAAATATGTACCTAATAAAGGAATCATGGTCACCCCATTAGTTGTAATATATGATATTTTTGATCCTATTTATTTTTTAAAGTACTAATACAGCAGTTTCGCAATTTATTTGGAACGAATGTACTCCTAATTATAATTCAGAAAGACGAATTTTGTAAACAAACATGTCTTATTTAAAAAGATATAGGCAACTATAGAGGGCCGTGCTGAATGAACTAAAATTGGTTTATTTTTCAAATTTAGCAAGTTGTATGAGAAACCAATGCGGTACATATGTTACTAGCCAAACATCAATTATTTTGTAATCGTTTTTGGCTAAGATTGTTTTGTCTTTTTTAGATATTTTCTTAAAAAAAAAATTCCAGCACGGCCCCCTATCCACATCTATATATTATTTGTCATTACGAATTCACAATATCTGTTGCGGTACATATAACGTGTTAATAGAGTACATTCCTTGAGCTTAAGAAACTTTTTAATACGCTATATATTTTTCAAGTTACATGCAAAAAAAGGGGGCCGTGCCAGCCAAACGTTTTCAGCACGGCCCCCTTTTTTTGCAAATATCTTCAAAAGTACAGAGGTACATTGAAAAAGAAACCGGTACATATACTTCTAGAGGCGAGTACATTGCATTAGTGCACACCTAAAACACAAATTCTGGGGGGCCGTGCGGGGCAAACGTACATAAATTATACAGTAAAATATCGCAGTGATCATCGTCGTATGAACGTGGCTTACGTAATCGCAACTTTCCATTGCAATGAAAATAAATTTAATAGTCATGCTGCTGCTGCCAGTATGCTTATCCAATGGTATTATTTTGAAATGTAGACGCGGCCAGAGAATTCGTTCGTCTCTACATACGCTTTCTGGACGCTGCGCTGCTGGCGCAATACACTTAGGGTCTTCGTAAAACGTCAGGTTGAGAAAATAGTCCTCTTCGTACGTCCGGTTTTCTTTTATTACTTTATTTGAAAGAATGTAAAAAGCTTATACTTAGGCGCTAATATTATAGTTTGTAATAGTATGTAGTTATTATAATATGTACATAGTGTAAATGCAAGTAATAACAAAATAAAACACATGTTGAATAATAGTCTGCTTTTATTACAAAACACCTATTTATATGAATTATTTCTTTCTTTTAAACGATGTAGAAACAATGAAATTACAAAATAGAAAATCAAACGAAAATAATTGCGCCTAAGTATGAAAAAAAAATGTCATGGTTTATTGTTATAACAATTTTTTTTTTATTTTTAACATTTCAAATTTTAAACCAATAAAAGAACAACCGAATTGGCCTTTCTTAGTCTCAATAAATTAGTATGTACGTTACCCCAGCAGGAAAGTAGCTCCAACAACGATATGAGTGGTGCACTCAGCACCACACAAGAAATTAGTGCGCTTTGTCGTTTTGGAGAAAAACGGAAAAAACGATGCCTGCTGGAGTAACGTTGTTCCAGCAGGAAAATTCTAAACGAATAATCGGAGAGAGAAATATTGTGCATGGCCAGAGAGCTTATATTTGTGTAAAAAAGTGCACCCAAAATAAAATTTATGCGCCTTTAAGTTTTCGAGATATTGCATTTCCTGCTGGAGTAACGTTTTGCAGAATCGTGTACCACTAAAACCATAGCATGTGCTCCTGTAGAATAAACATACACTAGTAGCTCTTTATTTGTGACAGAATTAAATTTAAGAAAATATTTATAATTTTCAAGTAATCGCAGTTTTTTGAAAACCCGAAAAAATATTGTAGCGCCTAAATGGGAAAACGTATAATATAAGCTCGCTGAAAACTGTATTCGGTCCTTCTTGATGCTTACAATAACGATAATAAAAAGAATAAAAAATGTACATGCATGCATTAGATATTAAATAATATTGCTAAAAGGCGAAACGACGGTGTCATAACTTTGGCGGCAAAAAACCGACTCAACCCCGGATGTGTAGGTTAGTAGCTAAACAAAAAACTAGTGTATTTAGTCAAATATATGTAGTGAAAAAATTCAGAAACAAAACATGTAAACAACAGCTGGTTATCCGACCAAATTCGAATGACTACAAAAAAGCGACGGATTCGACAAGACGCCAGCAGGTCAAGCTACCCGAAACTGTCAAATTTTCCCAATCAACCTTGAACCTCAATGCTTTAGCGATAAAGTCGATAAGCTGTTAAAGAAATTAGAAAAAACCGGCCAAGTGCGAGTCGGACTCGCCCATGAAGGGTTCCGTTACGTTACGATTTATGACGTATTAAAAAAAAACTACTCACTAGATCTCGTTCAAACCAATTTTCGGTGGAAGTTTATATGGTAATGTACATCATATATTTTTTTTAGTTTTATCATTCTCTTATTTTAGAAGTTACAGGGGGGGGGACACACATTTTACCACTTTGGAAGTGTCTCTCGCGCAAACTATTCAGTTTAGAAAAAAATGATATTAGAAACCTCAATATCATTTTTGAAGACCTATCCATAGATACCCCACACGTATGGGTTTGATGAAAAAAAAAATTTTGAGTTTCAGTTCTAAGTATGGGGAGTATAGTATAGTTTCGGAAAAAAGCGGCTGTGACATACGGACGGACAGACAGACAGACATGACGAATCCATAAGGGTTCCGTTGCCATTTGGCTACGGAACCCTAAAAATTGTAGTACCTAGGTTGATGTGCTGGCGTCTGTACATATCGATGACCTTCTTTATTGGACCTATTAAACCTAAGCTGTTGTCCGTACAGTCGCGTTCAAACGTTTCTTGGCAACTACATGACCTAATTTCGGGGGCTATTTAAAAAATATATTAGTTGCATTGTGACTATATCAAATTAAACAGTTACAAAATCCACCACCCCAACAAAACCACATCATTGTTATTAAGTGTCCGAATGTGCTTAATTATTACGCCACTTTCAACCAACGTAAACAAACAGTAACAGTGCAACCATAGTATAAAGAGGCAGTATCTTCATACAAACGCACCGCGTGCGGCTTCGTATGTGTGCGCCAAAGTATCTATGCGTCGCCGCACGCACACTTAAACAAAATCTCGACCCGTTTCGGTTTCATAGAACAGTGCGCCAGTCGGGGCTAACACCGCACGAGGTTCGCGCGTCACGGCTTTTCGGCACCGCTAAATGAATGAAAAATGTGTGATAATCGCAGGAGAACATATTGCTGTGTTTGGGTGTTTATTTTATGTCCGTAAGGGTTGAGGAGCCACATCAGATTTTTTAAATCTGATCTCACCATTATTTAGCAGCAATGTAGCTGATTTTGCAGCACGAATTCTAGATTTAGTAGCAAAATATATCACTAGTTATATTTAATGCAAAAGTGGCTCCTCAATCTAAACGTCTGAATTGAGGAGCCACCTGGAACTCGTTAAGTAATAAATGAATATTTTGTATCATTTAGTAGCAATTACTCAATCCTTACGGACATTTTATTTTATCCCTTTTTTAGGGTTCCGTAGCCAAATGGCAACGGAACCCTTATGGATTCGTCATGTCTGTCTGTCTGTCCGTCTGTCTGTCTGTCTGTCCGTCCGTATGTCACAGCCGCTTTTTTCCGAAACTATAAGAGCTATACTGATGAAACTTGGTAAGTAGATGTATTCTGTGAACCGCATTAAGATTTTCACACAAAAATAGAAAAAAAACAATAAATTTTGGGGGTCCCCATACTTAGAACTGAAACTCAAAATTTTTTTTTTCATCAAACCCATACGTGTGGGGTATCTATGGATAGGTCTTCAAAAATGATATTGAGGTTTCTAATATCATTTTTTTCTAAACTGAATAGTTTGCGCGAGAGACACTTCCAAAGTGGTAAAATGTGTGTCCCCCCCCCTGTAACTTCTAAAATAAGAGAATGATAAAACTAAAAAAAATATATGATGTACATTACCATATAAACTTCCACCGAAAATTGGTTTGAACGAGATCTAGTGAGTAGTTTTTTTTTAATACGTCATAAATCGTAACGTAACGGAACCCTTCATGGGCGAGTCCGACTCGCACTTGGCCGGTTTTTTATAAATAATACTGCTCTGAATCTTGAACCCATTTCTGTATTTGTTAGGAAAACCATTGTTGAACTTATTGACTAATGATCACTGAATTAGTTATACAGAGATGTGGATCTTTGGCCGGGCCGGGCTTTAAACTAAGGAATTGGTGACAGTACTATCAGTAACCTACCGTTCACTCTAGAGGTGGGCAAAGTGTATCATTTTTGCGATTGGATCATTTGCATCTCGATCACTGAAATGATCCGAATCACTGATATGTTTCATTTTGCTCATTTGGATCATCGGCTCAAAGGATATAAAATACAGAATGTTACGTATACTTTTGTTACGTTGCGTCGCGGGCGTTTACTACTGAGTCAGAGAAATGTTATGTGGCAAAAATGCTGAGTGTACAAAGTCACTAAACTAGTAAACTAAACCTATTTACGTAATTCAATTGTCTATTTACCAAAAAATCTCACGTAGTCTCTTAGCTCTAACTTTATGAATGAAACAGAAGAAAGTAAGTCAATAACCACTAGGTACGCAAACAAATCGTAAGCAGAACTAAAATGTTTTTGTAAATTGGCGCGGACGAACGAACATAAACAATCTGCCGCGTGCCGCAGCAACGTAATACCATAAGTAGTTAGTGAAAACATTATTATAATATGCAAAAAACGACCGTATAGTATTTGATATGTAAGCGCCTTAGCGGTCAGTTTTACGTGCATGGATAACGACAACGAAAATCTGTGATAGTATGAGTGATACACATCTCATTTGGCATCTCTTTCTGACTTGTATAGATTGTAATTATGACGCGTGACGCCCGCTCACTCACGACTCGCGAGTCAATTGATAAGTAACTCAGTGTGTCTCAGTGACTCAGTCTCTCTCTCTCGCTCGCTCACTGCTCAGTCGCCTCGCGAGCGACGCGATCCGCGGAATGAGAGCCGAGTAATGTTTCAGATCCAAATGATGCGTTTGAAACGTTGTTACTGAACCAATCTTTTGAATCACTTCAATGATCCGGATCAGTGAGTCGGTTCCGTAAAGAGTTACACACGCCTAGTTCACTCGAGCTCATCACCGCCCCGCGCCGCCCGTCTGCTGGCCCGTCGCTCTTTCTTTCATCGTGAACGGTTTCATCATCGTTTAGGTAAAACCGACATCACAAACCCTGTACCCAGACAATATAAATAAAAAATACCTACGACTTCCCGACCCTTGCCAATTTATAGGCACAGAATTAAAATTTAGCTAAAAGTGACAACCCTGAGACAGTAGGCAATTATATCGCGGATTGGGCCGGAGAGATAGCCTACGGGAAGTAGGCTATCTCCGGCTAGGGATGTTCATGTAAAAAAAATATCGATATTTTTTTCGATATAAAATAATCCGGGGTTTTTCGTTTTATTTTTACTCAAATTGACAATGTTGCAGATTTAAAGGAATAAGTAGATATAAAGAAAAAAAATTGAATGTGACACGATATTTGGTTTATCGGATGAAATATATCGATATTACATTCGATACTAAATGATTTTAAATATAATATTGGATTGAAGCGATATATCGCGTACTTGTCATCATCTGCCTAGCCTTTTCCCAAATATGTTGGGGTCGGCTTCCAGTCTAACCGGATGCAGCTGAATACCAGTATTTTACATGGAGCGACTGCCTATCTGACCTCCACAACCCAGTTACTGGGTAATACGATACCACTTGGTAAGACTGGTTGTCAGATTTTCGGGCTTCTGATTACCCGTAACGACTGTCAAAGATCCACGAATGACAGCCGGGACCAACGGCTTAACGTGCATTCGAGGCACGGAGGGGTCTCAGAATGTAAAGATCCACATCACACCCATCCACAGACCAACCGCGGCAAGCGTAGCTTAACCTGACCGATCGACCTGTGCGGCTGTTATTATTTAGCCACGGGCCCCTATCGATATTTTTTTAAATATCGATTTATATCGCCCACTACTATCTCCGGCCCAATCCGGCTCTCCGGCTCTTTATACTATGGTGCAACCAAAGAGATTTAAGATAGGTACAATAGAGAGGCTATGCAAAGAAATGTCATAGAAAAACTGTGATCCCATGTCTCAGTGACGCCATCTAGTATAATATAGCAAAATTAGAGTGGCAGTTGGGAACATCATAACACAAAAATTGCAAACATTAATTAAATTTAGTAAAATATATTCAACTATTGCCCGGTAGGTGGCCAGTGTGGTCAGTGTTGCCAGGTCCGATTTTCAATCCGTGGGTTAAGCCTGAAAAACCTAATTATATATTTAGGTAGTTCAAATGGTAAATAAATATAAAAATCTAAACAAATTAAGCAAAACTTGTTTTAAGCAGTAAAAACTATTTTAGAATTTTATTCGCTATTATCCATTGTCCGTGGCACCGTCTATGACTAGGTATCGGCAGTGCGATTCTGTAACCATCTCATCGTGAAAACTTAGGTGAAGTGAGCGTGGAGTGAGCTGTCATTCCAAATAATGTTAGTGATTGACACTACTGACAACTCACATCAAGCTCACTTCACTTGAGTTTTCACGGTGAGATTTTTACAGAATCGGTCGGCTGTTTCAGTGTGTACGTACATTTTAAGGTGGATGCTCCAAGGTAGCCCGCGAAAGTCAAATTTTCTTACGTTTTTTGCAGTGCTTCCTATGTACCGAGATGTCTACGAACGATGTTTTCTATCAACAAAGTTTTCGGCGAAACGTGCTGTCTAGGAATAGAGATTTCTATGAGCTCTGATTTCTGTGTGTAGTCATATCGAACAAGCGTGTTTCTATCTTACGTTCCACGCTCTTGCTGGTCAGTACTAAGTTGTACGTTGATTAAAATATGATTCGCGACCGTAACAAATATGCATTTACAGAATTATAATCATTAGAATCAGTAATAATAATTCTAAAATGTCAAGATTTCATGAAATAGTCATTCTTACTTTACTTGATCTTAGGTTTACTTGATCTTAGAGAGTTGTGTTGATGACTTTAATTATTATAATTCTGTAAATACATATTTGTTACAGCCGCGAATCATATTTTAATCAACGTACAACTTACAACAACAACAACCAGCAAATTGCAAAAAACGTAAGAAAATTTGAATTTCGCGGGCCACCTTGGAGCATCCACCTTAAAATAAAATCATTTTAAATGTGCCTGCTTTGCCGTTGAATTATTACAGCACTCAGCTTTTTACACTTTTTGTGTAAAGTAGACCTATTATCTCACAAAGCGCATATTTTCTTTGCAATTGTCGGTTGCGTTTCGGTTTTAGCAAAATATTTTTTTTTCACTTATGTTTGCAAATATTTGTAAATCTTGTATCCGTATGTATAAGTATATCCGAGGCGAGGTCCAAAATCCGTAGATCTATAAAAAAATCCGTAGGTCTGGCAATAAATGGGGTGACACTAAGTAGACAGTATAAAACCTGTGGTAGGGATTTTACCATTTCGATATAAATGTATCGATAATATTGAAAAAAATGACTAAGACTATTTTTTTTTTTCGCATTTGAATAGATTGAAACAAGTGCCAAAAAATTAGGACAGCAATAAAATGATTAGCAGTTTCAATGTTTAAAAGTTATTTATTTATAAAATTATTTTTACATACAAATGAGTAATAATTATCGTTATTATGATCTAGTGATCCAAGTGTGAGACTGTAGCTGATCACGTGGACGTGAGTGCGATTCCCACAGGACACAAATATTTATGTGATGGTTGTGTTGGTCCGGGTGTTTCTTATGTACAGTCGAGTTCTTTAATATCTTAGCATGTTCATGAATCAAAAATATATAGGCAATGGTAAGTTTTATAAAACTCTCAACAGCTTTGCCTTACAATAAATTGTAAACAATCTGTGACATCATAAATATGTGACATACATTATATCAATAACATTGCTACAGACAAAGACTCTAAAAATTATGCGCAATCTAGCGCAAAGTTAGGTTCACAAATATCTATGCAATTTTACTATGAAAAATATCTTGACAATTTGACACGTCTCATAATGTTGTCTTAAATTCTTTGAACAATCTCTTTACAGAAGAATATCCTATAGTAATATTTTTCTTTGAAACAAATGCAGTTTGAAGTGGTCATTTATGACATCCTTCATCCGAATACCTTCTGGATAGCATTCTCTTCAGTCACCAATTTAAGGGCACACAGCTGCATTCACACGGCTGCACATCAAGCTATGCAAAACCAGTATTGGCTGACCGTTAATTGTGAGAAAATATCATACAAAGTGAGGCCAAGACAAACTGGTTTTGTATAGCTTGACGTGGAGCCGTGTGTACATGAGATTTGGGAAGGCTTTAGAAGTAGCGTCGCCTACTCAAGCATGATTGCATCAATGCGTGAACGTTTGCAAGATGTTATTGATGCCAATGGTGGATATACCAGATTCTAAAACTGGCAGCACCATTGCTTTAACCTTGCCTGGAAGTTCCCTACCTTATTTTAAATTTCAGGTTTTCATAAGAACAAAATAAGAAGTTCGAAGTTTAATATTAGCATAAGTCTCTATTATAGATCTTATTAAATATAGTCTATGATTGAACATCGCAGGGCTCTCAAACGAGTGGATAATCAGGCCTTCAAAAATATTCGAATTTAAGAACACTTTTAGTACTTTCGTTTTAATATAATCGAACTTATCGATAACCAAATCGATAAAAAACATTACATCTCTACACGGCAGTAGTAAAGCTACTCAGCAATAGAGGGCGTCTATTACAAAATTAGCAAATTTTCTAGATCTATTTATGAAAATTATTTAATGTTAATTACTGAGTAAATATAAATAATTCATACGAAAATAAACTGAAGTTAGGTCCCGCCTTTTTACCGTAACGAGATTTACAATATCTCAATGCGCAACTTGGCATATTTCCTTAGAAAATAATTGTTTTTGGTGGACACAAATACGACTTGACACGCAGGCGTACCACACTAGACTGAGTGACTTATGACCACTAGGGCAAAAGTATTGGATTACGATTTTGTTCGTGATGTCCTGTCTATTGTCAAGTAATTTAATGTCTTTGGGTGCAACCGTGTGATTCAACGAGACAGTGTCCTTGGCGACGGCGTAAGTGCAACTGTTTACCAATACCAAGTGATAATCCAAACGCACAAGTTCCTAGTCAAAAAAACACTGCATTGTTGATGATAGAGGGATGTTTATGTATCTGTCTCTGTCCCACTAATACGCGTACTAGCTGTCTCACTTTCTCCAAGCTAGACAAAGCGACTCCTTGCGTCGCCACGACGGATGGCGCGGGGCCAGGTAAGCAGCGGTGGGGATGCAAAAAAAGGGATTCTTCTATTATAAGAGGACATTCGTGGAACAAAGTTTTACGATACCTAATGACGCGGTTATGTGTTATGGCTGCCGTAGAGTTTTTCGAGTCAAGAAAAACTATTTTTTTCACAAGGAATAAGGAAGTTAGAAACTCGTTATTCTAAATGCATTGCATTGGATTGGAGGGAGATTATGTAGAAAAATAAAATAATTTTGTTTAAATCTTTGCATTTTTTTAAATTGATTCCAAGAATTTTTTGATTCACCTCGTAATGCTTATTTCTATAAATGCTGCTGAAGGTAAAAACATGTACCCACTCTTGTTCGTAAATCTCGAAAGCAACAGGGTCTTGCGGCTCTTAAATAAAACGACGCGTTGCAAAAAAAAAAAAAGTCTCCCAAGTCCCCAAAAGGCCGTTCGGCTCTATAAAAAAAAATATAGTAAGACGCGTCTTTACTATGTACAGACGCCAGCACATCAAGCTACTACAATCTGTCAAATTTCTTTAATAGATTTTCAACTTTATCACTAAAAAAATAAGGTTCAAGGTTGATTGGGAAAATTTGTCAGTTTCGGGTAGCTTGACCTGCTGGCGTCTGTACTTGACAAAATTATGCAGTACTAAACAAATAATAACCTCACGGCCAGGGTTGCCAATGTCAATTTATCAAATGCCCCAATGTTGGGAGAAAAATCTGTTGATTCCCCACTAATTGGGATCCATACGTAAAGCTCAGTGCAGATGTCGCCAGCGGTAGGATGGCTGCTGTCAAATCGTTTTCGCTTTATGTACGCTTTGGGTCTTGCTATTTTTGTGTTAAAACTAATTTCAGCTAGGTATTTAAATAATATTTATTTTTCATCTTTCATATCGGACACCCAAATAATTATTTATTTTAAGCATTTAGCTCGATGGGTGAAACTTGACACAACTGCCCAGTTTATAATCCCTTCTCTGTATTTCGTCGATTGAGGTTTTCTGTTTTTTTTTTTCAGTAATAAGGACATCACAGTTTTTGTGAGTTTTTATTTGTTAAAAACATGCACTTAATCAAAAGTCATTTATTCAAATTAGACTGAGAATCAGCACTTTTCGAGGAGTATTTTAAGAGTGTCCCACAAAACGCCCGCGCTTCACTACTTTCGCTGCTTAACTTAGTGCTTTCGGTGAAATAAGAAGTGGAGACAAACTCCCCAGCAGCACAGCTATCAGCACCTTAATTGCGTACGTTGCATTAGAGCGATTTGTGGGTTGGAGACCACAGACAGTTGCGAACCAAAGTTTAAGTCCCTAAAAGTGCTTACATTTCCGTCATTGTATATTTTGGAAATGGCCATGTTTGTAAAGAACAATAAAAACCTATTTCCCACGATGTCAGAAACTAGAAAACGACCTGTCAGAAATCAATACAAAAATTTATTACAAATCGAGTCCTGTAACACAGCGTTAATGAGGAAAAGTGTTATCTGTATGGGTCCTACCATATACAATCAATTGCCAGATGTAATAAAAAATGATACAATTAAAAACTTTAAAAAGAAATTAGTGGCCTTCCTTATAGAAAGATGTTATTATTCGATTAATGATTTTTTAATGGACAAAACTTTTTAATCAGCAATGTGTAATAAGTATAATTAATACTATTTTGAACATACTTTAATTTTATTGTAATATATGGACAATTGTAATAATTCTAACTGTGACATTTTAATTTGTAATTTTATTTTTCGACATTAGCTTCTTAACATTTTTTTATTTGATATGATTTGATTGATTTGATATGTTATAGGGAAAAACAAACTTAAATGATGTATTAACTTGGAGTCGAACTTTATTATTAAGATTCACATTTAATAGTTTTTGACATTTTCAATTATTCTGACTTAGATTATATTTAATTTTTTGACATTTTATAACTAAATAATTCCTCCTTTAAATCTGACATCACTCAATTTTTTTTTTAATAATATTAAGTAATTGTTATAAATGATTTTGAAATTTTAATTATGCATGATTTTCAGACAATCTTTTTTTTACTTTGAAATTTAAACTCGTGATGTTGAGCTAGATGCACACCATATTTGTACGCCTCCCGGCATAACATAGCGTTCTGTTCACCAAACTCAAGATCTGTATTTCTTTACTTACCTGTGTTAACAAATATAGTGATTTGATTTGATTTGTTACATACTAAAATCACAACCTGAATAATTTTGAAGGATATCGCTAATCCATTGCTTCATATGTTCGATAAATTGGGTTCGCTCAGCAAACCAAATAACGCAATGAATGTTGTTGAACTGTCAAAATGAAAGCTATTGCTAATAAGCTATTTCTGATCAGCGGGGTAATTGCGTAACACACGACAGTGTGTGTTAAATGGGTAATAATATATAATAATGTATAATTTTAATCACTGATCTCAATAGATCTAACTGACACTGATAGAATCTGAATCAAGCCATGAAACTTTCGATATTATTCAACGGTGAAATGTCAAAATCCCTGCTTTTTCCCCGAATACGGCCATTCGCCAATAAATCCCCAATCAACTTGAAATTCCCCGCAGTTTGGGGAATTCCCCACACATTGGCAACGTACGACTGTCCGCTGTCCTTACAGCGTTCGGATATGCATACCAAAGACAATATTTTATTAAATGGATATTATATTATAATGAGGATACTAACTAAAGCCGAAAACAGTTTTTTTTTAAATTCACAATTATTTACTAAATTACGAACATTTACGAATCATCCTTTATTGCAAAAAAAAAAAAAAAACTCAAGAACCTATAAGTTATGCCGCGTACACAGTAGACACTAGGTAGTAATATAGAACTAGAGGGTGAATAATGAAAATCTGCTTAGTTGATTCCCGTGGTTCATTTTTTAAATAGATTTCTTTCAGGTATAGCCTTTATGCAAATATCATCATAAAAATCAAAATCAAAGTCATTTATTCAAATTAGGCTGAGAATCAGCACTTTTCGAACGTCAAAATTACAAAAGACAGTCCCCCAAAAACGCCCGCCCTTCACCACTTCCTAGTGCTATCGCTGGGAAGAAGAAGTGGCGCAACAAACTCCCCAGCAGCACAGCTGTCAGTTCAGTTAAATATAATAAAAACTATACGTACTCAAGCTGAAAAATAATTAATTAAAATGTAAATAAAAACTTACTACCTAAATAAAAGCCTCCAGGCATAAAGGGCGTGACAGCTTACATATTTATGCATAGCTGGGTTCTGGTCACATAGCTGTCACTTGGAAGTCACAGATGAAAAACTAGGACCATCGAAGTAAAATAAATAAATAACCTGTCAGTATGCTAATTCTGGAGAAAGAACATGAACATTGTCTTGAGTTAATTAGGGCGACCAACTATTCTTATCGTGTAAGTAGTCGTTGATGGAATAGTATGCCTTTGAACAAAGGTTGGATTTTACTTGAGCTTTAAACGCATTAAAAGGTAAATCTAGCAAAGAAGACGGTATCTTGTTATAAAAGGTTATACCAAGCCCAACAAATGTGTTATGAACCTTAGCCGGTGAAAGGGGGCACGTAGTCATCATCATTTCTACCGGAATCTGGGTATAGGCTTCCCCTTTCTTCTGCCATACTTCCCGGTTTTGTGCATCTGACATCCGGTGTTTCCTCGACTTTGACGATATCATCAACCCAGCGCGCAAATTTAATTGTGAATAATTCTCAATAATAATTCTCTTGTGTCTTAGAGCAATGTTTAAATTAAAAGTAACAGACAGCTGCAAAACTTTTTTCATTAATAATAAATTACTTACTTTTCCCTGTCTTTACATATTAGAGCTTTCCATATTTGTTAAAAGTAATAGTCACATATTCCCTACTTTAGAGGACACAACAAAACGAAGTACATCAATCAGGTCTCAATATAAATATAAGTTATGTACTGGTGCTCACAAAACATCTTTATTAAAAAAAAGTGTCTTAGGCATGGCACCTGTGATTTATAACAAGGTTCCAAATAGCATCAAGGAGCAACCTTTGCGATTTTTTAAAAAACAGCTCTCGTCTTATTTAATACAAAAATGTTATTATTCTGTGTCAGATTTCCTCACAGATCAAATATAGCTATTGTTGTTACTTTATTTAATTCTGATATTGTTATTATTATTATTTTTGTTACCTATATTATTGTGATACTTTGTTGTGAATGTTTTTAAATTGAGTTTGTATAATCGTTTATAAGTATAAGTTTTTGCATGCCAAATGGTAGAATGTACCAGGAACAATGTTTTTTTTACTGTAACATCTCATATATGTACCTACATTCAATGCAAATAAATGACTTCTATTCTATTCTATTCTATTCTCACTGTACAGACGCCAGCATGTCAAGCTACTACAATCTGTCAGATTTCTGTATTAGATTTTCGACTTTATTGCTAAAGGGTTAGGTTCAAGGTTGATTGGGAAAATCTGACAGTTTCGGGTAGGTTGACCTGCTGGCGTCCGTACATTAATAAAATTTTAAAAACTCCCGACACAAAATAATAATAAAAAAAAACAAGAATGTAAAAAGCGAAAAAACACTACTGAAAAAATAGCCACAAATAGAACAAAAAAGATATAAACGTGAAACCCTATAAAAAGAAAAAATAACCTTGACATATATGACCCTACATAAGTACGTATGAATTTTTTTTATCAAATGTTGACCGTCGGGGGAACGTTATTACGTAGGAAAATGTTAAACTCGTAAGTACCCCTATTATAATACTCTGTGCTCGTAAGACGGAGGGAGAGTAGACCGCATTCCAAAATATCAAAAATGCACAACGTTAATATTCAAGTTTTCACTTCTGCCGGCACTCCCGGAGTGCAACCCGTTTTTTTTTTTCTTTTTATAAGGTTTCACGTTTATATCCTTTTTGTTCTATTCGTGGCTATTCATTCAAGTATTTTTTTTAATTGTTTTAGGCTTTTTATATTCATACTATTTTTATTATTATTTTGTGTCGGGGGTTTTTTAAATTTTTTATTTCATGCTTTTTGTAGGGACTCCTTATTATTTCATTTCTTTTATTTTCTTGCGTTTTAAGATTCAGGTAATTTGGTGTTTAATCAGGTTTTTTGTAATTCGCCATTTTGTGGCGGATCTTGGATTTGTAATTTATCATCTATTATTCTACTAGTCAATGCTATCCTTTTTAACCGACTCTTATGGGAGGTAATGGTATACAGGTAATGCTCCCAGGAGAATTGAGTCTGTTTTCATTACCTACAGGAACTTGGGATGCGATATTATAAAATGTTCAACTACAGTTGATTTTTGATTTTCCAGTGTTAGACATTCCCCTTTTCTTTAGCTCGTCTTTAAATTATGCTACACTCCAAATCACATACATAATATTAATATATACGGCACGGTTGGCGATTGACTGCTGCGCTGCGTGTCGCGGGTTCGATTCCCGCACGGAACAAATATTTGTATGACCTACATTTGTATTTGTTCCGAGTCTGGGTGTTTTTCTATCTACAATATGTAGGTATTTACAAAAAAAAAATGTATATAAGTAGTTTATCAGCCATCTTGTTACCATAACACAAGCATTAGGTTGCTTAGCTTGGGACTAGATGGCGCTGTGTGAAATGTACAGGGAAAAAAAAAAACCTATCTAGTTTTCGTTTTTTTGTGATCGACACAAAAGTAAACATATATACAAAACAATGGCGGCTTGTAGGTAGACAGTGAACAGTGTTGCCACCTTTAACCCCATTTGTTGCTAGAGCGATGTCAAAATAATCATGTGTGAAAAAACCACTGGCGAGGTGGCGACTTAAGTCACTGCGTGTGTATCTTGCATTGTAAACACTATTTTAGAAATGTCCACTCTTCCCTTAAACACAAAATTATGTTGCGACATCATAACATAAAGATTGTTGAGTTTTCTTTGACATTTTAGAATTTAGAGTGATTCATAAAATACGTTCGTACTTTAGTTATTATATGTTGATAAAATTTGCGAGGGAGTTTTTTTCTTCTATTTACGGCTATGATATGATCCTAAAAAAGAATATTGTCTTTGGCATACATATCCGAACGCTGTAAGGACAGCGGACAGCCGTGAGGTTATGTTTACTGCATAATTTTGTCGAGTCAGAATTCAGTCGGTATCTAATTTAGGACAAAACTTGCTCAATCATTTAAAAGTTGCAAAGAAAGTAATCAAAATGTTGGTGACGCTGAAGACACTTCAACAACAAACTTTTCAAATAGAAATCGACCCAGAGGAAACAGTCAAAGCGCTCAAGCTGAAAATTGAAGTTGAGAAAGGTAAAGATTATGTTGCAGATCATCAAAGACTTATTTATGCAGGGAAAATCTTGCTGGATGACGATAAACTAAATACCTACAACATAGATGAAAAAAAATTCATTGTTATCATGGTAACGAAACCGAAATCTTCGGAAATCCCGGCATCAACTACTTCTGCTCCTGAAGCTGGTGAAAGTGCTTCAACAGAAAGCGGCGACGGTAAACCCAAAGCTACAGCTGAAGAAGCGCCCAAACCACCTTCCGCTGCAGAACCCGAGCCTGCTGTGGCCACCGCAAATGAACTTGACTTTGAAGCTACAGTCCACAGCATTATGGACATGGGATATAATAGACAGCAAGTGGAACAAGCGCTACGGGCCTCATTTAATAATCGTGAAAGAGCTGTGGAATATTTAATAACAGGCATTCCTGAAGAATTACTTCAAGAACAGGATGCTGAAGAAGGCACTGATGAAGACCCACTGGCTTTTCTTCGTGATCAGCCTCAATTCCAACAAATGCGTGCAGTAATCCAACAAAACCCTAATTTGCTGAATGCAGTTCTTCAACAGATTGGTCAAACTAACCCAGCACTGTTACAAGCAATCAGTCAACACCAATCAGCTTTTGTCAGAATGTTGAATGAACCTGTGAATCCATCTGCTGCTGGTGCAGTAGCTGAAGAGAATGCTATAGAGATTCCACAAGTACAACAGCCACAAGTGTCACCACAAGACAAAGAGGCTATAGAAAGATTAAAAGCATTGGGCTTTCCAGAACATATGGTCATCCAAGCATACTTTGCTTGTGAAAAAAATGAGAATCTTGCAGCCAATTTCTTACTTTCACAGAATTTTGATGATTAAAATTTATCTTTCATGGATATCTTTAAAGTGAAGAGACAAAATTAAAAAGATGACACAGAAATGTATTTAATATGTTGTCGACATCAATAGCCTAATATTAGTGTTTACTGCTTGTGTTTCACGTGTATTTTTACACTGAATTTCAAACATTTTGTCATAATTCAATATCTAATAAAATTTCTTATTGTTCAAATATTTATTTTTTGTTTTTTAATTCTGTCCCTTACAACCTATTTGTTGGTACTATAATCCGACAAGGCTTTCTATATAAATCGACTTGGAACTCCAGTACATTTTAATTTTAGTTCTCTTTTACGACACGCTCATAGCATAGAGAGCCTTATGGGAGTATATTAGATTTATCCAAACAAGTGAATGCACATCACACCACCAAATTATTTTTGTGTAAACAGGGACAACATTTTTTTGTTGGTCTCCGTACTAAAATGTTTATGTCAAGAAAAGAGTGTTGTTGTCATTCATAGATTATACATGGTTGTTGTGGTTCGAGTGGTATGGGTGCATTACCACCAGGGATGTGTGTGATTCCCACCAATAGGTTTAATTAATCTTCTTCCACCAACCCTGTACGGCGGCTGAGTGGTGAGAGGCAGCGTAGGTATAGCGAAGCAGATTCAGCTGTGCGACCGTACTATTCGTATCGCTCTGTGTACGAAGAAGGGAAGGGGTTGACATACCGAGTCTCTGTGAGTCTGGGACAATGTCATGTAGTGGGGGTCGGGTCGTTTTTAATCGAGCGAATATTGACTCGTGTTCTTAGAACATTTATCCTATGGCCTTGTAACCATTATAGTAAATAACGTTTAATTCTATGAACAAAAATCTGTTACTTTTGGTAGGAAAAAAGAAAACATCTTTACGGTAGGTATTGATATTGTCTTTTCTTTATCGATAGATAAAGCGTTCATAAACGTAAAAAAGAGCACTAGTATAAGATTCTTCATTTGCCTAGTCTTTTCCTATGTTTGGGTCGGCTTTCAGTCCAACTCCGCGTCCTAACCAAAAAAGGGACACCCGGATGGAACGAAGTATAACTGGCTTGCCTTCTATAAGAGAGAGAGACAGAGAAAGACGCGCACGCCGCACGGCTTACAACTATAGCAGTGTCGTTCCAACTTTTGGTCTTAATTTTTTCCGTCTAGCCCCCTTTCGCAACGCGCGATAAGGAACTTCGTTCCAAAAATCGTTCGCGCGAAGACCTGACGCGGTCACACACAATCGTCGCTTTCATAATGTATAATGAATGTCACATTCCTAATTCGGAAAATCAGAAGGCGAACTCTGTACACTGAGCAAAATGAACGCGGCGATTGCGTTGGTTAGGACGCGACCTAACCGTTAGACCCTATATAGGTACCTATATTATATTGTAGTCTGTGCGTTAGACACATCACACATACCTTTTATAGTTATTTTACCTCTGACAGAAACAACTTAAAAGCAACGTTATTGTGACGGAAATAAAATAATACCATTGTGATAATGACAACCTTGTCAGTGTCAGCGACCTTATTAAGATCACTGTGATTTTGATAGGGATGCAAAATCAGATCTAAAATTCTAAAGTTACTTTGAAAGAACAAAGATATTACCTACCTTATTAATCACATACTTACATAATTTAAAGTAAAATGAAGGCAAAACTCCGTAGAGCACCCGAGATAGTAAATTGGAAATAATGAAATGAAAATAACTAAACTAAAATCATAAACAGTATATCATATCCCGAAAACGTATTTTATCCATATCGATCCAGTCTTAAATCACATCAATGTTTAAAATGGCAAACATTTTTGATTGAGAGAATTGTGTGGTCACGTGTTTCAGATTTAAACAGCTTGCTGAATCTATTTCGATGCATAATAGAAATATAGCGTTTATTTCGCCGAAAATACAAGAACTGGCTCGATGGTTTAAAATAAAAGTTTAAGCTTAAACTAAAATATTAGGACTCGTTTTGATATGACGGTTGCTCACGCATCATACGCATGCACCAGCAGTGGCGGGGAACGCGCGGGTTGAGGGGCCACACCGCTGATCGAACCGCGGCCGCGTCCCACCCATCACTCGCATACAGATTCGGTCATCGGCGGACGTACCGTGTTCCGTGCGATCTATTAACTATACTGACTATACACACTACTACTTTTACTATATACATATTTGTAAACTATCGGAATTAAAACAAGTATTTAACCGGGCGAGTCATATTTAATTCATATGCCAAACAATTGGCGACCGTGACAGGACACGAACCTGGGGGTCTACTCCGAAGTAGTATCGGCCGTTTCCTGCTACGAAGTTACTATTTGGTTCGGTCAGTTCCGATCCTACACTCCTACACTCTTTCGAATATTGCCTATGGTCCCGACCCAACTGAGCCGATCCGAACTTTTTTCGCATTTTTCAATAATATTCGGTTCGGCCATGTGTCGGTCCGATCCGAACATTCGCACTTCGGAGTAGACCACCCTGCAATCTTCGGATCCGAAGATTGTGATAGTTTACAAATATGTATATCTATAGTTAATAGATCGCACGGCACGGTACATCCGTCGATGACCGAATCTGTAGACGAGTGGTGGGGGCGCGGCCGCGGCTCGCTCGATCAGCTGTGTGGCCCCTCAACCCGCGCGTCCCCCGCCGCTGCTGGTGCACGCGTATGATGCGTGAACAACTGTAAATGTTTGAACTAAGACTATTTACTTTAAACGCCTGTGATATGTCCACAATTATTAGATTACGACAATAATGACCCCAAGTTTTTCCCACTTAAAATCAGAGGAATATAGTGAAATAATAAGACCACAATAATACATCAAACAGTTAATATTATTAATTTTATAAATAGCATTAAGTTAACATAAAGAGCTATGTTGGTATAAATTTTATTCATTCTAAGTAAAGGCACTTTCCACAATGTCTATCATTAATGCTAAGTCATTTGCCATGATCAATATATCAGTAACATGGTCTCTTAAAAACAACAAGTAGATAGTACGTTATATAAGTGATCTTTACATATATATATACCTAGCTATGTGTTCACTACAATAATAAACAATTTCATTGTTACAAAACTACTCAACATAACCGGTCAGCGGGCCGAAACCACAAAGTTTATATATCAATCATGGCAAATAAAATATATAAAATCTTACTTTTAACTCTGGTAGTCAGCTAAAATTACCCATTCACAAAAACAAAATACAATGTGTATGTATATTATATGATGTGGATGATAGAACTTAGTTACTAGTCGTTTGAAAAATAACATGCGACAATCCCAATGTTTTTCGAATGTTACGACACTCATTCTCATCCACATTGTTACACTAGTATAATATATACAAAGATTTTTTTATACATTCTTTTTTACATATCTTTCATCTATACACAATGTACAAAATTCTTATTCTCATTTATTAAAGGTATGTATCATTTATAAGTATAAGAAAAATAGATAACTGTACATTGCAATATGGATATTGCACAAAACAACTAAAAATATTAACTTTGGCTTATCCATTAAAAACACCCTGTGTGGTGTCAAAAGTAAAAGGTAATAATCAGCTTACACAGTGTAATGTATCTATCACTTCTCAGTATCTCTGATCACAGACGCAACTATGACAATGACTTGTAGCAGCATCGAAACTGTTTGTTTATGTTTACATGAAGAATGCCTTATTCTACATAGAGGGAAATTATACAAATATAAAACCAATTCTGGAAAGGCACAATCATATCAATGGCAGACAAAGGCACTTGTTCCGCCGCCGACGAGAACGACTGGCAAGTATGTATTTTCTCGCTCAAAAAAGACAAAAAAAAAAAAAGTATGATCAATACATAGTATAAATAAAACAGAGAGGCTTCTCGCGTCTGTCTGTGTGACCGCTTACATATTCTTAACTACGCAATGGATTTTGATGCAGCTTTCACCATCATTAAGAGAATTTATTCCGAATGGTTTACGTGTTGTGTGTGATAGCACTAGGAAGTGGTGAAGGGCGGGCGTTTTTGGGGGACTGTCTCTTGTGATTTTGACGTTTGAAAAGTGCTTTCTCAGCCTAATTTGAATAAATGACTTTTGATTTTATGTAACATATTAACAGTTAACTTACTTAAAAAGCAAAAAAATAACAATGTATTGATATGTCGCTATTGTAATCGTGCGAAGTAGAAGCGGGCCGCTAGTTATGTATATATTATTAATGGGGGATAAATAAAATAGACATAAATATAATGAAGTAATAGTTGATTGCAGACTATTCACAAATGAGATAAAAAACTCGCACAGCGAGGGTTCTCTTGGCGCAGGTCATAGACTCAGAATGTTGTCGATGCTTGCCGACTCGTTCCTAGCTTCTAGCTAAATCGCAGGTCGCTTATCGTCGGCAGCGAGACACATACTGCATTATAAAGTAAATTCGAATAGTAGTCACCTCATCTAGTTTCGGGAAAAACGATCATGCGAAATAAAATAAACTTTATCGAAACTACCAATACAAATTAATGTGGAAGTGGCAAACTTTTGGGCCAACAAGATTTGAAATTCAGTCGTGCCAGCGACAGGAAGAAGAAGAATGTAGACAGAAATTGCATTTGAATAGAGTGAAAAATAAGACTAATGCATCTGATGTACCGCACCGCATTGCAAAATTTTTAACGAACCATCATACAGTATAGGCTATGCAATGCTACGCGTTGCCTGAAAACGAGATATATTTTTATGCTTTATTTTCAGAAAGGTTTTTTTCGAATAAATGCCTATTATTGACACAATTTCATAAAGTAATTACAAACTTTGTTGATTCTGGCGAGATCTTTTTAATAAAGTTAAAGGCTAGATGGATTTCTAACATTAGAATCTTTTATAGAATTTACTTTAAAAAAAAAACGATACTATTAATCGAAATCACTTTGTTCCAATCACTTAAACCATGGGCTGGTTTTTGCAACGCCAGATAACTTTATCGGAGCAATAATTTTGACAGTTATTATATACTTGTCAAACGTCAATTTTATTCCTCGAATAAAAGTTATCTGGCGATGGAAAAATCAGCCAGGGCTGGTTTTTCCAACGCCAGATAATTTTATCGGAGGAATAATTTTGAATTTTTGTCAGTTCTTCCATACACAATCTGTCAGACGTCAATTTTATTCCACGAATAAAAATTATCGGTCGATTGAAAAATCAGCCCCTAAACTTACAAATCAGTTAAATAATTAGCCGTTTACAGAATTATTCATGGCCTAAACCGGTATTTTGTTGTACTGTTTGTTTGTAAAATTTTGCATTTTCAGAATTGGTCATTTGTGGTCTAACACATTCCATAACTTTTGTTAACATCACAAATACAACGAAAAAGTACCTTCGGAAGAAGATTTTTTTAAATAATTTATCTCTTAGAAATCATTTCATCATAATGACATAATTATTCCAACTCACACCATGGCACCAAGTTGAAATTGCTTGAAATGTATGCAATAAAAACATTTTGGAATGGTATGTTAAGCTATGACTGAAGTTTTCATTCGATTCAACTCATAAGCTTATGATACTTTTTAACAGTTTAACATATTTAAAATCAAACAGTGATGTAAACAGTTACTATTATGGTGTCGAGTCTGTTATTATTATACAGCATAAAATCAAACAATTGATATTAAAACAACAATAGAAAATTACAAAACACATTAACAACTCAATACATCAAATCTAACAATACTTTAAGAAAATATGGATTGATCAACCATGCATGAACAATTTGACTTGACTTCATCAACTGCTAAATACAGAATTACAAAATTGCAATCCTTGTGAAGTTGAGAGCCAAACTATGCAATCTGAATGCAGCACTTTAGCACAGACAGTACAGTAACAATGAGTGCCCTTAGGCTCTCTGGCAGGCAGCGGCACACCCGTTAGCCAGCTGGACCTCATTCTGTCTTTTGCTGACAGTATAATTCTTTTAGGGACTTTAATTCTTCTATAAGTGCTTTGTTTTGGTTTTCGAGCACTGCAACTCTGTTCTCTAGACATTTAATGTATTCTTTTTTCTTACGACGACATTCCCTTGCTGCTTCACGATTTTTCAACAGCCGTAGTTCACGTTTGCGCGTTTGATCTTCTAGCATTGGACCTGCAAGTATTGTAACATTTACTGATTTATCAATTTATTTGAATTTGATAACAATAGATTAATTATGACTGTGAATACCAACCAGGGACATAAAAATGTTCATCTTGATTTGTAGCATACTGCACAATGGCACCGCCAGCCCCCCCTCCTGATACAGATAGCGTGTGTAAACCACTGTCTGTCTGGAGAGCTCCAGCTGGAATAACTAAAAACAAATTAGGTTATTAAGAAAAGTTAATCTATTTTACACAAAAATGAGGGCAGTTTTAAATGCCACACAATATGATGAATGAAAAAATGATAGATATATAAACCAAAGAGCATTTTAAATTTGAGGTCCTGACAAGGTCCATGCTGGGCTTTACCGAGGTACTAAGTAGCGTATTTTGAACATACATACGAAATACTAGTACATGAATTTCTTTACAATAATATGCATAATATATTGTATAAAGATTGTGCTCTGTTTTAAAAATATATACCGTAATAGCTCTGAATACTACGAACTAACAAAAAAAAAAAACACATAAACAGAGACATCGTGGCAAGTAATGGTACAGCCTTTGATACAAAAACCTTCCTGAGATTTGTATCAAAGGCTGTACCATTACTTTCCCTTCATGTACCCAACAAACTATCTTCTAGGGGTGTTGGGCTTCAACTCGTTGGAGGTAAGAAGGGGCTTTGATCAGCTCACGATTGCCTGTAAAACCCGCGGTCGTATTGACTGCCGTGAGCTCCACGGACTTTTCTGCTGCCTATTTGTGCCCGAAAAATACCTTGGGCACCGTCAATGCCGCCGTCATAACCTGTTCGCACTACCGCTATCTAGATCGGTTGCTAGAGCTGAATCCCCGGTATGTCGAACCCTAAGGATGCTAAACGCCCTCCAGACTGCCAACCCTGAATGTGATGTGTTTGCTGATGAATGGAAGAAAATAATGCGTGCCTGTCTGGTGTTTTGTGAGAGACAGTATGCGAGGGTGTCCACTGTTACATGATAGTTTATGTTATTTTATGTTGTTTCTAATTTATTTAACCATCTTCGCAAATAATTATTAATAATTTTATCCACGAATTGTACATCTTTGAATCTGAATTTAATTTTTGTATTGTATGTTATTTGAATGCTTATTTTATTTTAATCTTTATAATTCTATGTTAATTAATGTAATTGGACTTGTGCCGTGTTAATTAACTATAAATAAATAAATAAAAATAAATGATCAGAAACAACAGATCAGCGATTCATCTCCTAACCCTAAAAAGGATAGGCCTCGGGTTCCGTAGCCAAACGGCAAAAACAAAACCTTTATAATTTCGTCAATCCATCGTCTGTCAATCCATTGTCTGGATATCACAGAGTCATTTAATTCGGAGACTATTAACATTATGGCGATAAAATTTGGAAAGTGTGCACCGATAAACAATGGTGAAGTGAAATTACGAAAAAGTAATTAAGGGTGGCACTGCGTGCAACAAAAGGGATGAATAAAAAATCTGCGCACAAGTCTATTATTGGATCCTATATTTAAAAAGATTATGATATTTCTATAGTCTGAGTTTGAATAGTTTTTGAGTTATGGGATGTTTTCGTTTACAACCGCATCAAATAACGTTCGTTTCGATTAAATCAATACTGTGCATGCGTAAGTATTTATCCCGACTACTACTGATACCTTCACTGTGCGTGGTCCGACACATTCTTATTGTTATTATTAAAACTATATATCGATAGGTATTGGGTAATAATCAAGATGGGCTTTCGCGCTGTCGATGTTACAAACATCGCGCCTGTAGTTATTTGAGATTTAAATGCATCGAAGCAGTGAACTGCTGCGCACATAATTCAGTTATGGTTAAAGAAATGTATTTCTCAATAAGAAATTGCAAAGATTTCACTTACTTGAGATTAAGTACATTTTTAAAACTTTTAAGAACTTTGACACACAAACAAAGCAGCTATTGTTTTTCTTTACAACAAAATTTAAAAGTTTTCAATCCACTCGCAAAATAAATAATTACTTTATTTTGCGGGTGAGATTTTTGGAACGAAGTTCCTTATCGCGCGTTGCGAAAGGGGGCTAGACAGAAAAAATGAAGACCAAAAGTTGGAACGACACTTTTTGCTATAGTTGTAAGCCGTGCGGCGTGCGCGTGTTTCTCTGTCTGTCTCTCTCTCTCTCTTTGAACTTCGTTCCATCCGGGTGTCCCTTGACACCTCTCAAGTTTTTAAATTTAATTTTGAAAATACTAAACGAGTTCGCATTCTTTACCTCTTTAGGTAGTTTATTTTATTGTTGTACTCCCGCAAAAATAATTGTTCTCTCGCCATTGACTGTTCGCCCTCGCGGTAGCAAAATGTGATCCTTCCTACGACTGCTGTATGTGTAGTTGTAAATGGTCTGGCGCACACGATGAGGAAGGCAATGAACAACATTGCGCAATGAGCCCAAAAGTAAGGATAGCTTGGATTTGATGTGATCAATTTGTATTTTCCAGTTTAAGTGATAGTCTACTCTTAGGTAAGGTATTTTTCGTAATGTTTTTGCTGTATTATTTGATATCATCAATGGGCAAGGGTAGTGGTCCAAGAACCGATCCTTGGGGCACACCGAATGTGCCTGTGCTGTGTGGTTTACTTTGGTATTCCCCGGCTTGTACAGTGAACAGCAAAAGTAGATGATCAAAATCAGAAATTCAATACTAATGAACGGAGTTCGCGTCAGAACTGTGTGGCGTCGAAGTGATTCATAAGTATGTGATTGTAAATTATACTAAACATTTACTACTAGTACAGCTGCCATATAGCTGCGAACTCCGTTCATTAGTATTGAATTTCTGATTTTGATCATCTACTTTTGCTGCTGACTGTACTATTTGATACCTATTCTTTAGGTATGAGTGAATCATTTTGTGTGTCACCCCTGAAACACACCATGCCATGTTGCTGAGCTTTTGTAGTAATATTGAATGGCTAACGGTGTCGAAAGCTTTCTTTAGGTTTATAAAAGACCTACTGCTATCTTTTTTTTTTTTGGTCAATATTTGTTTGTGCTACTGTTATTAGGTCTGCTGTGGTTGATGAAGTGTTGGACGACGTTGGAGAACGAAACCCATACTGTGATTTGTAAAGGAAGTTAATAGAGCTGAAGTATTTGTCTCATCGCGAATAAACAACTTTTTCAAAGATTTTCGACACGACAGGAAGGACGGAGATAGGCCGGTAATTGTTGGAGTCACTTTTTGTGCCAGATTTATGGATAGAGGTAACTTTAGCGTTTTTCAGAGCATCTGAAAACGTTCCCTCAGAAAGGTGTTCATTAATGCAAGTGGTCAGTTGTCTGATATTAGGGTTCTTAAACATTTAATTATAAAAAAAAAACATTGACTGCTAAATAGTCGAACTAGACTTGCCCATTGGCAAAAATCTTAGCGCCTAGATCAACGACGGCTCCATTCAAAGCTTGTTAGTGCCATTAGAACGGTCTAAGGAAAATAATAATAATGCTGTGGCGAATAATGCTTCCCTATCCAACCCATTCGTACCGTCTGCTGAAAAACTCGAATCTGGACATGAGTTGCCTTAGCTAACCTGAAAGTCATTAAACAGACTCCGGATCCAGGTTGACCGAGGCAATGATAACCTGCTCGGGTGGAAATTCTGAGATAACTATGTCCTGGATAGTAAATGTGGTGCTGTCCCACAAACGATGGGACACCTATCGTGTCCAGCATGTCCTGTTTTCTCCATGTTACAGGAACTGAAGGACGCTACAGCGGTGCTAAACTGGTAGCTAATTTAGATTGCCATCGACACGCTAAAAAGAAGACCATTTCGGCTCAATAGATGGCGTTATTTGTATCTAAATGTAAATATTAATCGGCGACGGCGACTTTTGAGACGGATATTTTTGTGAATGACTGATTATTCAATAATAGCGTCGTAATTTTGCAAACTACTCATCCATTTATAGACAATGATTATAAAATTTATCTGATTTAAAAAAAACCGGCCAAGTGCGAGTCGGACTCGCGCACGAAGGGTTCCGTACCATTACCTATAAAAATCAATCATGAGTTGATTGAACGAAGGGTAAATTGCGGTTTACGATTTATGACGACGTATTAAAAAAAAAACTACTTACTAGATCTCGTTCAAACCAATTTTCGGTGGAAGTTTACATGGTAATGTACATCATTTATTTTTTTTAGTTTTATCATTCTCTTATTTTAGAAGTTACAGGGGGGACACACATTTTACCACTTTGGAAGTGTCTCTCGCGCAAACTATTCAGTTTAGAAAAAAAAAATATTGAGTTTCTGTTCTACTAAGTATGGGGTACCTCCAAAATTTATTGTTTTTTTTTCTATGAAAATCTTAATGCGGTTCACAGAATACATCTACTTGCCAAGTTTCAACAGTATAGCTCTTATAGTTTCGGAAAAAAGTGGCTGTGACATACGGACGGACAGATAGACAGACAGACATGACGAATCCATAAAGGTTCCGTGCTATTTGGCTACGGCACCCTAAAAACATGTTTAGTTTTTTCAGGAGGGTTCCGACCTCAAAAGAAAAAGAAACCCTTATAGGACCACTTTGTTGCGTCCGTCCGTCTGTCTGTCAAGACCTTTTTTTATCAGGAACGCGTGGAGGTATCAAGTTGAAATTAATATTAAATACGTAGGTACCTATGGCGTCTTGGAGTTTAAAAAATCAAGCTTCGAAGTCGACGCAATAAAAAAATACGGCTATTTATGCGACATATTTTGATACTCGCAACAAATCAAACCTATAGGGTACTTCCTTTATTACGGGAAGTACCCTATAGGTTTGATTTATTTGCGAGTACATCAAAATCGGTTCAGGTGTTCTATCACACATCTGTACATACATACATAAACCTTGAAAACATAACAGTCCTTTTTTGGGCAGTTCTGTAAAAACGTAAATGAAGCAAAATGAGTATTGTATGTATGGATCGTAGCAGGTGGCGGTCTGTACTCTCTGCCGGTCTCCATGGGAAAAAGGCGTAAGTTTATGTAACCTTTTATTTTCCTTCTGGAAAGTATCTATTATCCTAATATTCGACCACGTTGAATGCTAAACATTCCGTAAAATAGATCTAAAGATCCCATAGAATGTGTAGTAGAACTGTACTATGATTTAACACCTTTTCACCTGATCTTAACCGTTGATGCGGTCACGATATCTGATGCAGTATAGATTTACCTATTAATATCAATTCAATTTCCTGCCAAAATAAATATTTACAAAAACATTTTACTTTTTCATTCTTATACAGCATACAACGTAGCGAGATCAACAAAAATAATTACAAGTTTGAATCAATGCCTTGACTAACCAACTTTTGATTTATGTTAACTAAATATACAATATTCTAAAATTAGCAAATGAGTCCTATCTATAGCGAATTGACCCAATAGTTACGCTAGTTAAGCATATAATAATAAAATGGGAGACATAATATCAAAAGACCATAATATTTAAACGCGAATCTAAAATAATTATGAATAAGCAAAGTAGGTTGGTGTAGTATGCCGTCATCATGACTTCTCACCGCGGATTACGTCACCGGGTAGAATATTAATCAGGTCTCACCAGTGATGACGTCATTGTTGTTGGAATTTGTACCTACAACTACAGATTTATAGCTACAATTTTATAAGTAAGTAGATATTTAAACATGTTTAGAGATCAAAAAAGAAAATATACAACCTTACGAAAACATTCTGCCTTACTTAGACTTTATTTACTTTACTCGTATGTAAAATGCGGAGTTTACCTAGTTTACTTCGTCTTAAAAAGAGTGATCTTAAATTGGAATTATGTACTTAGTCACTTTATACGCGTAACAGAGATATGAAGAGAAAAATAAGTGCAAATAATGCGTGTGGAGTATGGTAGGATTCCATAATTTAAAAATGATGCGCTGCTGTAGTCGAAAAAAGTGCCAATACCTGCTATTAAACGGTGGAAAATTCTGAATAAAATAGTGGTAAAACTTTAAAAAACGCTTTCCACGAAAATTTATTTGTATAAAATATACATATGTCGTGTCGTTTTTGAGTTATGGGATATTTTGTTAGGTACTTACAAACGCAGAATAATTTAGTTTTTGGGATAATACGAGAAATACTATGAAATGTAATACTAATTTATTTTCGTTGTCGAGAAAAGCAATGGCATGCTTGCGTAAATATTCATCCCGACTACGGAACGCACTTGGCCGATTATTGTCTTTAATAAAGGTAAGGTACCCGGATACCTCGGAATCGTTTTGTGGCCTGAACTTTAGTCTCGACATCAGAGCCATCTGGTCCAATAACCTTTTTTGCAACTTTTCAGGAGAACGAAATTAAACATTGAAAATAAATAATTCTTCTATAATTTTGAAGATTACACACACGAACACGGAAATTTAATCTACAATTGTTTATTTTCGCTCTCCTAAAAAATTGCAAAAATGGATATCGGACCCGATGGCTCTGATGTCGAGTATTGTTCTTTACACTTTACAATGTTCTCAGATACCTATTTTATGCGTTTCAAGCAATGCAAGAAGTTATGTACTTTTATGTGCTTTTTTATAGTCATGTTGATGTTACAAAAATATTCCAGAAATATATTTTAAGTCCTGAAATATTGAATCTGTACTAATATACCAAAATTTCGATAAAATTTGGCAAGGAGATAGATGGCATCCTGGGGAAGGACATGGGCTACTTTTGGTTTCGGTAGCACGTTCCCGTAGGATAATTCGCGACATCCACGCGGGGGAAGCCACGAGCAGAAGCAAGTTTTCTATAAATTATACCTATGACAACATTGACTTACTTACTGATTTATCATCACCCATGTGGTGAGAATACGAACATTGAGATTGAAGCATTTCTAAAATGTTTAATAGCTATTAATAGTGTGAATGGAAAGATAATATGAAATAAGAGAAGAAGTTCAATGAATCATAATTATAACTGGTAGCCAACAAAACTAATCTACCCTAAAGGATATTAATAATTATTTTAATGAGATTTAGTTTCTCATTTAAAACTAAATGTAGGAATTCCTACAACCAATTATGTGATGTAAAACAAATGACAATGGTAGAGTCCTGAAGCTAGTGGTTATGAGCTGTGTACCAACACAATGTACATTAAAGTTATGTATGATGCGTTGTAACAGGTTAGTGACACATGTTGCACACAGAAACAAAGAGTGTCAACGGCGGCACATATAACTGACCTGGCGCAAATGATAAAGAAGATGACAGCGACACTTCGTTCTCGCTTCCTGGTTTAGATCCCATGCGATTTTCTGCAATATCATCAGGATCTTATACTTATTGAGTATTTTGGTTAAATCTGTTCAACCTTTTTATGATGTGCATAACCTGCTATTTGACATTTGAACAATATTTATGGTATCCTAAACCTACATGACCTAAGCAATTCATGAGGAAAATTACTTGTTATTGTATGATCTATTATTATATGTGAACACTATATTAAATTCTGTTTAGAAAGGTTGTATTATTTTTACTAAGATTTTAGGTACGCACGACATATCAAGCTATACATTTAATTATACTGTAAGCCTATATAATACTAGAAATGTATGGCGTGATATTTCGTCGGTTTTGGTAGTTTCTAGTACAGTCAGTAACAATTTTTCATTGACAGCGCCTTTATTTTGTAGCTGTAAGGGCGGTTTTCGAAGTTCGATTGTCACCACTGACATGTAGATGTTCCTGCAATGCATTTAGTAAACCAAAATTGGAGGATCTAGGTGTTGTGGTGACCATTTCTTTTATAAGTGTTTAAAAAAATTCGAACAACATTATTTCCGAAATTATGTATTTTGCTATGATTTTCACATTGTTTTATATTCTGAAGACTTCTGCTTCAGATACTTTTGTAAATTTTTATTGCTTTTGATCATAAGAAGGTTAACAACCACCAATGTAAGTTTGCTATGGTTGAATTATGTTTGGTCTTCAAGATTTAATCACAGCACAATCTTTATATCAAGATTAATTGTATTATTGCTCATTAATTTAATTTTGACACATTTGTTGTATTATTAAGACCGTGTTATGGACTCACCAGCAATTTCCGCACCACCAAGATCATTTAAGATTTTGCGGTATGAAGGACGCCTGGTCAGCATTTCCCTGTACTTCCGCTTCGGACTCTCATCACCACTACAACTGTCATCACTGCATGATTGGCCTTGGGTGCTGATTAATGTGTTAGGTTCAGGTTTAATCTAGAAATTCAAAATTGATTAATTAAATTTAAATTATTTTGACAGCCAAGCCTTGACCTGAAATGTAGATGCTTACAACCACTATTAATAAAATACCGATAATCTCTCATCTTCTTCACCTTCACCGAATCATTGGCCAGTTTAGACGGTAGTTTTTGGAGCTATCATAAAAATTTAATGATATTAGACACATACTTGATTGTAGATCATTTTCAGATTTTTCACCTACCTCTATAATATAATCAGCATAAGTAAATGGCTCAGCAATAGAATATAAAAAAAAAAACAGTTTTTTAATATATTATGAATACCATTTCTATCACCTCAAAATTGAAACATTAGTTTTAACCTTAGTAACTGTGAAAGTATGTTGTATACTTACATAAAACTCAAATGCTGGCACCATTCTAAGCCACTCATTGTGAACAAGAATGTAGTAAATCAATGGGTGTGCCAGGGGGCAATTGCAATGCATGCAAACTGCACAACAACCCATTTCCCTTAGATGACTATAACTTGTTTACTGAAGTATTTCTTTCATTGATATACAGTCAATATTATACACATGTAATATGGACCTTTATGTTCTAATATACATTGGTGGCATTATACGTTAGTAGATAATAACATTTGTCTGGTAAAATAAAGGAATGCATATGCACCAAAGATGTAAAAATTTTAAATTAAAATCACTTCATGTAATAGTAATAATATAAAGCACATTAATTAAAAATTGACCTTCAATATTTAATATTACATAATATATAAATCTTACCTGCAATGTTTGCAACGTCCCTTGGGTTGTGTGTATTACAGAACTTGGTTTGCTGACAAGAATCACATTCCCTTTTGGTAACTGCACAGATTGTATATTGGATGCTGTTTGTATAACAGATTGTTGGTTTGGTTGTATTACTGATTGAACCTGAAAATATAAATGTCTATAAGTTTCTAACATTTGGTCATAGGAACTGACAAAAATGTAAACAACTCATATTCATCACTAAAATACATAATATTTATGATAATAAAATAGAATAGATTTTATCTAAGCTGATTAAGTTACCTACTGATATGATTGCACAAAATATAAACATGCAGGCACCACACATTAGATCATTTCATTAACTTAGATCTTGGTTGATATCAATAAACAACCAACCATTATGTAGGTTAGGGGTTACTACTGTAATCACAACTTGTTGTAAACACTACATGAGTACCAATGAAAATAAATAAAGATCAAAATAAACACCTGTGCAGATGGAGCTTGAGTTGGTAAAGTGAGTTGCACAATGCTAGTGACGGCTACTACGTGAGGAGCAGACGCGCCCGCCGAGGAGCTCGCACTGCCCAGTGGATCCGTGGGACCAGCACCGCTTGAAGTGCCATTCTCTTCCACCATTCCATCCATGCCCACTAAGGTCACCTAAAATTCAAGGTCAACTTTCTGTGCATTCCTTGATCTTCAGACATGCTCAAGGCAATATCTTTCGTTGAATATAAACACTCTCTGGTTTTCTGACAAGTTTCTTGTTGGCTTGGAAATCCTAAAACGGAATCATCGCGTCATAGACGGGACGCGGAATTTCCTATTGCGTCTAATACATACGCAACATATTTTTACGATATTTACTAGATTTGAGGATTCCAATATCTTACGGATCATACATTATTAGCGATTCCAAATAAAAGTAACCATGACAGGTCGCAAGGTTTGTCTTCACAAGCACTCACCAGTTACGTATTCCTCGTCACCGTCTATGCTGCGTCCGGAGTGGGCGAACGGGATGGTACGTAGTAGCCACGTCAACTGCGAGAAGACTCGTCACTGGCGGAGACCTATGATCTTGTATGCGTCATAACAATATGGCCGAAAATTGTCAGACGCATGCGCTAAATGCCCATTTTCTCTATGTTACCCACCTTGGAAATCGAGAAAAAATAGGATCAAAGTTTGACAGTTCTTTGTTGTTTTGAAGACTGGCAACAAATTGTTTACTATCTGTTTTGTATGGAAAGTAGTAAGTAAGTACATTGTAATATTGAAAACGAGCACTTTCTATCGCCAGTCCAAGAATTTGACAGCTAGCTGTGAATCTATGAATACATTTCCGGTAAACATTATGAGTACGACTTCTTTTATTCATAAATAATTAATATGCCAAGTTGCACAGCTTTTGACTGCAAAAATAAGGGGACCTATGTAATTTATTGCCAAAGATGTTAAAAAACGAAAACTGTGGAATTCTTCAAGACAAAAGTTTTCAGGTTTAAAAAGGATAGCACATAGTCTCGACGAAATAGCGAGTAACCAATTTATTTTTGAAGAGCTTTCTTCCACAGTTTTCTTCTTTTAAAATCTTTGGCAATTACATGGGTCCTCGTATTTTTGCAGTCAACAGCTGCGCAACAGAGCATATTGATTAATTATAAGTAAAAGAAGGTACATTTTTACAAAAAATGTGTAGATAGTGACAGCAGACAGCTAGCTGTGAAATTCTTGGACTAGTGATAGTAGCGACATCTAAAGTGCTCATTTAGAATATCACAACGTAGCTGCGTAGTACGTATGTATGTACGGACGCCAGCAGGTCAACCTACCCGAAACTGTCAGATTTTCCCAATCAACCTTGAACCTAATACTTTAGCAATAAAGTCGAAAATCTATTAAAGAAATCTGACAGATTGAAGTAGCTTGATGTACTGGCGTCTGTACAACTACAACCGTGAACCCTGAACCGCATAAGTACGAGGGAAAACGTGGTTGGCAAGGCAGGCAACCCTGCTTACGACATTGACAGTTTGACACTTGACAATTTAGTTTTGTTTATTATGAAATATCAGAAACCAATTAAAAAAAAAAATATTTACAAATAACAAATTGTGTGTAATCCTGTGGTTTAACCAACTATATAAAATAATGACCCCAAAAGGTTCTTTTGAAAATCAATATGATGACTATTCACCTGAAGGGGCAGCCAATATTCTTAACAATTCTCGAGATGGGGTGCGTTTGTTTTATTCGTTTATTAATTAACTCTCTTCAAAGTATATCCATTAATTGTATTTTCATAAAACAATTGATCTGTAATGAAGATCACAACAAAATTGCTAACAATTGGTCAAGCAGGCATCAACTACTGTGACAGATTGAATAATTTATCAATAGCCAAATGGATCAATTATTGCAAGACTTGCTTTTAATTTTGACACATCAATAATTTTATTCCAGACACCGGGTGTAAGTAAGAACTGTATTAATTAAAAGACATTGGTTTTGAAAATAAATTATCCTGTTTGTCAGATTCATAAGCTTGAATTATTTATCCTGTTTTTCAGATTCATAAGCTTGAATTATTTTAATGCTCCTCCTTTACAGATTTCGGAAAAATTTGAAGCAAAATTGCTTAAGTTTAAAACTGAAAAATTACACACTCTTAAGATGAAAATGGAAAGCAACATATTCTTTGATGGCACAGTATACACTGGTTCAACTGGTCTTGCACTATTTTATTTTATGAGTTCATTGAAAAATGATAGCAACCCTGAAACACTAAAGGTTAGTGTCTAGTAATTTAATAGAATTCTATTAATAACTAACCAACCATACAGTCATTGTTCTGCCCGAATTTTGCCTTGCCTGCTATTGCAGCGCCACTACTGGGTCCAATTACGAATCTATACCATCCAGGAATCCACTCAAACACAAACCAATTTCACCAAAATGGGTCCAGCCGAATGATATACATATAATGTATAAAGATGATCCCATTTCAAAGAGATTTGGGCTATAGTGACTATTTCTGTTTAGAATTCTAATATATTACTAGTCATTATCATCTGTCTAGCCTTTTATATACTAGCATATTACTAGTATCATATCAAAAACCCTTGGTTTGTAACCCCTTCACATGTATATACATTAAAATTACTGCAGAACCTCTACAACTAAGCATATTATTAAGACCCATTAATTTTATAAAGCATGGGTTTTTTTGAACATTTGGAAAGGATTTGTGTAGATTAGCACAATGTATTGTATTGAATTCAGTGCTCAATGATTTATTGCTTTCCACAATGTGTACTTAGGTGGTAACTTTAAATTTTATGAGATTGTTATGAATTTTTTTTAAAAAAATCTGGCTAAAAAATTGACAAAATTCAAAACTCTAATTAAAAGAACATGGACTTGCCTGGCTTAGTACGGACAAAAAGTTAATAATATTTAAAAAATAAATAACTGAAGGCCAGCTGTCAAAAACTTGTAAAAAAAAAAATGAAAAAAAAGAGAAAAAAAAAAAAGAGAAAGAGAGAGAGATAAAAATAAATAAAATAAAATGTAGGGAAATTAGAAGTATTTTTTGATAGATTGAGACAGATTAGAAGGCCCATTCTCGTAATTTAAAACGTTCTCAATCTAGTCGCATTCTTATCTCAGCTACAAACAAATGTCAAAAACTTGTCATAATGTAGGGAAATTAGAAGTATTTTTTGACAAATTGAGACTGAGATCAGACTGTGAACGGTCTTAAAATTACGAGAATTGCCCCTCTGATAATGGCCCTGATTCCCTTGTTCACAAACTAAACTAAATTTAAGTTCTGTGCATCTTTTTCTTTCTATTTCATTAAGAAAAGGACAGAAGATAAAATATTAGTTTAGTCCTGTCAAACTAAGACACTCCATAGACAGATTAGACGTGATTAACAACATGGCTACCTACTAAAAATACGTCAATTTACATCATTGACATTATCTCAATGATTTACATCAGGCCGTAGACAGAGGATATATAGACAACGCCTCAGCGTATGGGGTATGAGATAGCGATAGTTCGACATAAGTACTTATGTCGAACTATCGCTATCTCATACCCCATACGCTGAGGCTTTGTCTACCTACTATTCTCTGTCTAGGCAGGGGGCCTACTCCGAAGTGCAAAGTGCGAATGTTCGGATCGGACTTTGATTGTACTACGTCTACTACGTCTACGATTTTTTGATGTTATATTTATTTATTT
Organism: Apamea sordens; assembly: GCA_945859715.1. Lineage (NCBI taxonomy): Eukaryota > Metazoa > Arthropoda > Insecta > Lepidoptera > Noctuidae > Apamea > Apamea sordens. The sequence goes on from OX243995.1 coordinate 10,451,351, forward strand.
ATATATACTTTATTGTACACCACAAAAATACATAGCATAAAAAATACATGGCACACTACAAAATATACAATGGGCGGCCTTATCGCATTACCGCGATCTCTTCCAGGCATCCTTAGAATGTACAGTGAATTTCCTTGACATAAAATGGGACTGTCGTTGGTGCAAACAAAATGTATACAATAAACTAAAATAGATACACAAATATATACCTACATATCCAAAATTATAGATACATAAATACATACATACTATATATACAAGCAACGAAAAATAAAAGAAGACTGTAGATGATTGCAGTTAGGACAACAAGATCACAACGACAAGTAGTGGTCCTTTACAAGTCTTTTGAACACCTGTAACGACTGCGCGCATTTTATTTCAACTGGCAATGCATTCCACAAACGAGCGGCCTGGACAGTAAAGGATTTATCAAGGAAAGTATATTCTACTTGATCTGGTGATAAGCCTAAAATAAAAACAGGCACGAATGCAATGCAACTAGCTTCAAAATGACGTGAGCAGATTCGGGAGTGACGACTTGGATGCCAGTTAACTCGGCCCGTACACTCAGTCCACTTATTTCTTAAAAATGGTTCTTTCGAAAAACTAAAAACAAAAATTAAAAATGAAATACGCTCAGTGATAAAAACAAATAAGTGCTGGTATCCCCGTTAAGGTATTATCCGACTATTGACAAAAGACACGAAGTAACATAGATAACCGCCTATCATAAAATGCTTCACACTTTGGTCGGTTAATACGAAAAACAAGTTAGGATTTAATCGTCTTTTTAGATGAAATTATCACAATATTTTGCTTATTATTGACACAAAATAGTCTTAAAGTACAATATTTTGTTAATTTACTTGTTAAAAAATGCTACTTACCGATGAAAGGTTATGTTTGGTTGATTTCGTTCACTACGACTTTTACAGTCGATTACACAGCCACTCACCATCATTACACACTAAATATTACCTTTTGGAATATCAATAAAGTCAGAAATTACACAAAGTATGCGTTTCACAGTTTTTTTATCAACGAAAATATTTTAACACAACAATTTGTTTGCCATCAACGACTAGTGATGGCAAACAACAAAAACCGATACGCAAATAGAGATAGAAAATGTATGCTATGTCCTGCTCACACATACACATTTTGACATAAGTGTCGTCTCACTTTCGCAATTATTATTATTTTAACAGCTTGTCTATATATCCTCTGTCTACGCATCAGGCGCTGACTAGTTTGACAGGACTAAACTAATATTTATCTTCTGTCCTTTTCCAAATTAAATAGAAAGAAAAAGATGCATTGAACTTAAAAGTTTAGTTTGTGAACAAGGGAATCGGCGGCGCCAATATTTAAAATGCCACCACAGCTTTAGTTACTTGGCAAATCTTTGCAGAGGAAATATTAAAATTTATAAGATTATTATGATTCAAGTATTCAGGAAGGTCTTTACGTTGCCAGTTTTGGAAATAAGATGGTAATTGGGACAGGCTTATTGTAAGAATTGATATACCTAGGTAATAATAATAATAAATTTATTTTCAAGATAACAAAGATCCCATACATACATGATTTCACGAATATTTTAAGAATACAGAATATCAAAACTGTATATTATTTAATAATAACTACACTGTTATGAACATGATATTTAGTAATTGATTGTTATCTGACTGTTGAAAAATCAGCCCCTAAACATTTATTTAATAATAATCGAGCCATCCTCACAGACAGAACAACACATTATAATAGACCCGACATAACTTTACTAGATAAAATTAATAAAACTGCACAAATTATTGATATAGCAGTACCAAATACACACATCCTACAAAACACTATAGCAGAAAAGCTGTCAAAATATACAGATTTAAAAATAGAAATAAGTCGAATGTGGCGATTAGGTAGCGTTGCCATTATTCCTGTAGTACTTTCAACCACGGGGGTCATCCCGAAACAACTGCATCAGTCTTTAAAAACGCTGGACGTAGCTCCTTCCACCTACCAAACCCTGCAGAAAGCTGCAATCCTGAACACTTGCAGAATTGTTCGAAAATTCCTGCAGAATGACAACGATGCACACCCACAAACATCATTCACCACCGCAACACAAAGTGAACACATTACATCACCACGTCATATATCATCATCAATTATCACTTAGGTTAGTACTCTCAGGGGTAGCACTTGGCTTTGGCCCGTGTTACCCAAAAAAAAAAACCGGCAGATCAGTGCCGAGATACAAAAATGTATACCAACAAATAATAATAATAATTTTTATTTGGCAAAAAGAAGAAATACAATGCATGTTACATTAGTAAGTTATTACAGTTGTGCTCAATTATTGTGAATAATGACCCCGATTTTGTTTGATTTGTTTCAGTATGTATTAAAATTTAGGCAACAAATAGAACATAGTGAACCTATGTAACACTTAGGTACGGTTAACACACATGTCCCTCGCCTCTCATGCACACACATTATACATTAGATCATCATCATCATCTGCCTAACCTTTTCCCAACTATGTTGGGGTCAGCACCCGGTCTAACCGGATGCAGCTGAATACCAGTATTTTACATGGAGCGGCTGCCTACACATTGGATATAAGTACACATAAAATTTATTTTTTGTTTGTACTTTTTTACAGACTGCATTGGAATACATAAATATTGAAAATCTTAAAGGACGCAGGATTAGCTTTTTGTGTGGAGATGCAGGGCCACTGGCTCTTGCAACTGTAATATCATATAAGCTAGGTTCTAAACATGCTGATAAAACGCTCCCGGATCACAAAACTTTAGCTCAAAGGTATATCATATATCATTATATAGTGCTATAAAATGTTACCACACAACCAATAAGCTAATGATCGCAAATATCGCGGCGGGATTTTTCCTCGCACTGGATGTTCAACACACTGTTTAGCGCAGAGAGTTGAAAATCCAACAGTGTGGTGTTTAACGCGCTGGGATGCGCTCTGTTGGATTCTCAATGCTCGGCACAACACAGTTAAAAATCAGGGTGTCTACTCCGAAGTAGTATTGGCCGAATGTTCGGTCATTTCCTGGGGGTCTACTCCGAAGTGCAAAGTGTAAATATTCGGATCGGACCGACACTTGGCCGAACCGAATATTATTGAAAAATGCGAATAAAGTTCGGGTTGGGTCGGGACCATAGTGAATATTCGAAAGAGTGTAGGAGTGTAAGATCGGAACCGACCGAGCCAAATAGTAACTTCGTAGCACGGAACGGCAGAAAATTTGGCCGATACTACTTCGGAGTAGACCGGGTGCTATGAAGTTACTATTTGGTTCGGTTACAACCTACTAGAATTCAAGATACTACCTACCTATTTTCCAAGTTTAGTTGTACGAGGGTTTACACGCTCGCACACACGCTCTGAAAAGAGGAGTATATACACGCCAGTAGCACAATGGGATTCAAAATCGAGAGGATTTTGACACTTTTAGGTACAATTCCCTAAGCAACGGCAGACGGCAGTGGCGGCGGCGTTGTGGTCGACAACGCAGTCAAAAGCTTATTACACCATCCTAAATATCGGACCTGATATTTAGGATCCGATTTAGGACAAGAAATTCAGTCGCCGGAGCTCCTGATTACACGTTCACTGATTTAGGACACTGACTGAATCAGTCGGTAAGGACGAGCGACGAGTGACGGACGGGTCTGCCGATGCCTTCGGAATTATCCCTTTACGGATTCAAGGATAATTTTAATTTTTCAGATTAATGTCTCTAATTTCCTTGTTACAAGAATCACCCGATGAGCTTTTATATGGTAAATCTGGATATCTCTATTCTTTACTGTTTGTGAACAAACATATTAGTGGAAAAGAGGTCATTCCTGTAAAGCACATTGAAAAGGTAGGTACTTATAACAATAAATAATCATAATTTTTTCAGCCGAAAGAAGTCCACTGCTGGACATAGGCCTCCCCCAAGCACCGCCACTTCGGCCGGTTTTGTTAAAAACTGCAAATTAGGTACAGACGCCAGCACATCAAGCTACTAATCTGTCAAATTTCTTTAATAGATATTCAACTTTATCGCTAAAGCATTAGGTTCAAGATTGATTGGGAAAATTTGACAGTTTCGGGTAGCTTGACCTGCTGGCGTCTGTACTTACGCAGTGCTGCCACTTTCAGGTGATTAATAGCATATTGAAATCTGGAAAACAATATGCCGCGGCAATGAAGTGTGCCAGCCCATTATTATGGCACTGGCACGAAAAAGTATATTTTGGAGCTGCTCATGGAATGGCGGGAATCCTATACATGCTGTTGCAGGTACATATATTCCCTAGGTACTTACCTAAACAATGAAAATGTGCATTAATCCTATTAATTGGTCATTAGGGTTGCTAGATCCCAAAATTTAGTAGTACCTAACTAGTGATTTAACCCTATTTTTTCGGCATTCCTATTCAGTCACAGCATAACTGAATAGGAATGCTGAAAGAAATAGGGTTACCCACTATTAAAATAATCATAGCTAGTATAGTCATAGCTATTCACAATTATTGTTAGATTCGTTTAGGGGGCATTCTACAAAATGGTAATTTTTATGGTAGAAAACATTTAAATTGTAAATAATTAACAGTGATAGGAATAGGTAGTGCCTATTTGCCTAAACTTCGAAGAACAGAGACAAGAAACGGAGACGCCCTTAGGACTAAATTTTTTCCGGGACATCTGTCCCGAAATTCGGGTCAACACTTTTAAATACATTAAAAAAATATGTTATTTGGAATAAGTAATTCGTCTATAATTACCTAAAGTTTGCGACTAGACATAACATTCACAGTCGTTACAACCATAGAATTTTCTGAAATTTTTTTTTGGAGATCATTTTGTAAATGACTGGTTGATCTTAATACTATGAATCACAATGTTTGTATAAGGAGCCGTACACGTTTCGAAGTAAATATCTTCTTTCTAGCTCACTCTCGGCTACGTTTAATGAGATTTCTAAAGTTCAAGTGTATAATTGAAAAAAAAAGACATTTAGTCTTTAAAATAATAAAACGGTAATTTTTATCATTTTAGCATTCTCTATAGTAGGACGAATTTATCATTTCAAAAACAAACGGTATTTGTATTTTATCTTAATGAAATATATTTCTAAAGTATATTTAAAAATGTGCATGATATTAAAATAATGGCCGTATCATATTCTTTAGTAACACACTTAAACTTTAAAAACATCATTTAATCTTTATTGCACCGAAAGTACAATACGACTTTTACGGAAGCGCATTTCGTTATCTATTCTTAGGAATTACAAAAAGAAACCGCCATGGTCGCCTACCAGCCAGATGTCCCGGAAAAATTTTAGTCCTAAGGAAGTCTCCGTTTCTTGTCTCTGTTCTTCGAAGTTTAGGCAAATAGGCACTACCTATTCCTATCACTGATAATTAATTATTTCGTAACATAACGTAAATGCTACTATAACCCTAAACATTCGAATTTAATACCGAATCGAACGGTTGGTAGTATAGCTACCAATATTCCTGCACAACCGTTTGACTCGATTGTTTAATCGAGAATATTTTCTTTGTTTATTTTTATTCCAGGCTCGTTTATTCATCAACGTTGTTGAAATACGTACCTTTATTAAACCGGCTATAGACTGGTTACTAAATCAGCGCTTTCCAAGTGGCAATTTCCCATCATCCATGGGGAGTGGCTCGGGAGACAAACTGGTTCAATGGTGTCATGGAGCTCCGGGATTTGTACCCTTGTGCATTCTGGCTTACCAGGTTATTAAAAACATTAATACTTGCCCCTATTAATAAACGTTAAGTAAAGCTACAACCACTACTTATAACCTACAGATTAACCATACATATTTCGAGTTTTAGGTATGTTAGGCCAATACTTTACTCTGCGTTTATTAATAAGAGGGTAGTTGTTTGGGCTCTTATGCTCAATTCACACCAAGATAGCAGCAGTCGGCAGCGCCTAGCTCGTCAAGTAGGCGGCAGGCCCGCAGAGGCGCGATGACAACCGCGCTGTGCCTCGGGCCGGTTCATATCGAGCCAAGCGAAGGGAGGTAGTTGTACGCGGCGCCTTAGTCAGTCGCGCGATGTCTTCTTCAGGCTGCATTTAGACATAAACGAAAACTTTCATGCGGCCGCCGCGCTTTCATAAACATTATTGTGAACTCTATTTAGGTACTGAGCAACAGCATTGAATTGTCTCGGCATTGACCTGGCAACGCAGTCGCTTGCTCGCTCATTCAATTTAAACCGTAACTGCTAAATAAATAGAGCGCACTTTGCTATAAAAGCGTCAAACGCGTAAGGTCGCGCCCCGCGGCTTGTATTGTGAATCCGTCGCTAGAGAGCACGCGGTGCCACGGGCATTCGCGCGACCTTTTCGAATGTCTCAGCGATTTTGAGACTAATTGCCTTCAGTTTACTAGCGCTCAGTGGTCTACTAAGCATGTCTTAAGGTTAAAAAGTTACGAATAATTTGAACGTATGGCGATAGTCGGGTTGTCAGGCAGTTTTCCCGGTTTAAGCAATACTGTACTTGTGCTTTCCTCCAGATTTTGGAGATTTTCGAGCTTTCAAGGCAGACATTAAAAAGGGTAAGGAGCCATGACACGCCTACCGGACCCAAGTTTTTCCACCGTAATGTCGTCCAGTCCAGCCGCCTTACCATTCTTCAGCGCCTTGATAGCCGGGATTATATCCGACAATGTGAAGGGCTTACTAATTTCTGCTGAGGATGTTAAGTTCTTGGTGGCTTTTGGTAATTTGGGCAGTTTATTTGGGGCTTTACCATTCAGTAAAAGTTGGTGGGTTACCTGGTTAGCCGTAACTTTACCTGGGTTTGTTGGTTTTTCCACCGACACCGACAACGCCGTGGAAGTGGCAAAGTTTGGGAAAATAACATTTCAAATACAGTCGTGCCGGCGACATGAACAAGAAGAACGTTACGAAAACGATAAATGAATATTTTCTAAGATGATTTTTGTTGCTTACTGTATTCCTAACTCTTGCTGACTGTACTACGCGATTTTATTTTGTAATCAAACTAGGATAATAGCGTGATGTTAAGAGGACGGGTCGGTAGGTATTCATAAATCTGCTAACAAATACATACTGTCGTCTATATGATCGATGATTAATGAGTGTAAATACTTACTGTATTCCTAACTCTTGCTGACTGTACTACGCGATTTTATTTTGTAATCAAACTAGGATAATAGCGTGATGTTAAGAGGACGGGTCGGTAGGTATTCATAAATCTGCTAACAAATACATACTGTCGTCTATATGATCGATGATTAATGAGTGTAAATACTTATATTTATATTTGTATAAATTAAATGGTTCACCATAACAAATCAATTTAAATGTTTCAGATTTTTGAAGAAGACAAATATATGAAAATAGCTGTGCAATGCGGAGATCTCATATGGAACCGTGGATTATGTACTAAGGGTTATAGTATGTGTCATGGGGTCAGTGGAAATGCATATGCGTTTTTACAACTTTATCAAGCCACGAAGGTACCTATGACACCTTAACACTTTGCAGGCCCCCAGACTTAATAACAGTAAAACTTCTGTTTCTCGTTACCTTCAACCAATTAATAAAATAATCATTGTAGCACATGCACACACAAGCTTTTCAAAACCTATGAGCAATTTACCAGCTTCTTAACTAACGATATTTTACTACAGTCATACCCTATTTTTCTACAAAAATATTTTTTTAATTTAATGTCTAATGAAAATTGATGAGACAATCCGCAAAAAGGTATCTCACGAATTAGATTTTGATGCGTCAGAACCAGGCACTCACTTCAGGCGACAATTTTTACTTTTCAGAAACCTATGTATCTGTACCAGGCTGGTTGCTTTATGGAGTGGTGTGCGGTGGAGCGCTCGGGCACAGAGTTGCATCACCCGGACAGACCAGCGTCATTGTTCGAAGGATTAGTAGGGCGTCTTTATTTAGCCGAAGACATAAAACGTGTCTTAGATGCCAAGTTCCCAGCATTTTCTCTGTAAGTCATTATAGTAGTAATGAAAAAATATCTCATTGTAAAAATATTTAATAATGTTTTAATTCTTATTCATACTTAAATTAGATTCATTAATATCACCCAGCTTAAATTATAAATGTAAATAATGCTACCAGGCGGCAGTCCAACAGTTAAGCTTATAATAATATATATCCCTATGCATAATATAGATACTTTGTAAATTCTAATTTGAACACATTATACAATAATTAAGAAGGAAAATAAGTATTGGAAGTATTGTTACTTATTTTAAATACGGAACATAATTACATAAAATATACCAAGACAATAACATCATTAGGAATAAATAGTATCATAGCATCAATATAAAATAATAGAGTAAAAATTACCCAGAGGATACAAGGGGGCAAAATTAATTATATATATTTAGACCTGTAATAATAAAACCTCATTTGGAAGTTCGAACGGGAAAATGTCATACAAAAAAAACTGAGCGTTTTACGGTGTCCTGTGTATGGGCAGTGCCTTAAGAGTTATTTATTGATACAGGCCTAGAACTACTACATTTATTCCATCGCGATTGCTTGTAATTATTTTTCAAATAAAAAATTAAATTGCGATAACCGTAGCTAATTAATCTTGCCCCCACAAATAATAACTGTTCCCATTTCCATAGCCTACTTTGGCAAAATTGGCAATTACATTTATGTCGCATTGTACCCTATCTGTATGTTCACATACATTATAAAGTATAGCGTTGCATTTTTCCATGCGTCAGGATCATGAAGTAATATCACAAGCTGCCTTTTACCTCTCTTCCTCTACCATAATAAAGGTCTGCCGTAGACACATGTGTAACATAATATCATCATGTCACTACAAAATACAGGCCCCGAGCGTTAATAATTGGCACACGAAGTTTAAGATTGCGACTGTCACATAGGTGTGAGTTACAGATGCTACGCTCAAGATTCGATGTGCCAAATTAAAGTCGCTTTCTGTTAGTGAATATTATTGTAATGGACAATTCTAGTGGTGTGAAGTATACGACGCTTTTCACGCGTGGTCCACGCGTCGTAAACTACCTGCCACTAAAATTTTAGAAATGTTTTGTTCATTTTTTTTTTATTTGGTATGCAATAAAGAGTATATTCTATCTATATATTTTAATAAATTATTTTCAGTCGAGTTGATGTCGAGTTCATAAAGTGTGCGACGGCCATTAATTAAAGTACCTGTTCCACGTCAATACGGTATAGTTCCACCGTGGAATTATTTATTAAGTACTATCGTACAAATGGAATGCTTACAAGTACCGAAAAGTCGATTTGGAAATATAAAGCCAGTATCTACGTAGTAGTGACCTTTAAATAAATGAATAGTGGCCATATGTGCAAGAGGCACACCACTACGTAACTTTGTTCCTAGACCATTATTTTCGTACTTTTATTGGTAATGCAAAACAAACTGCGTATAGTCCTGTCCTATAGTTGAGGCGTCAAGAAGTAAACAAACAGACACACTTTCGGTTTTGTCCCCTCGTCTGTTAGGCAAGCTTATTAAGTTCGGTTACAATAGAAAAAGTAATTGTGTCTCATTAGTGACAGTTGAGCTCTTATAGGTCACTAGATCCCGATTGTTTTACTCGCATCCTAGAGAAACCACGTCATGAACCCGGGTAAAAAGTAGTTTTAATTTAGGACCTAATCAATCCGTGTGCCAAATTTCAACCAAATCTGATCAGCCATTGAAGGACTCGAACGAGGTAATAAATATAATTATTAATTAAATATCCACACTTCAACATATCGTAAATAAGTAAGTTATAGGATATCAGTATGGATTTAACAGTTGTGTAAGAAAATTGGACGAATGACTTTCATATTCTAAATAAACGTCACATCAAAAAAATTACCTATGTTATAAAAATGGAAACATGAGCATACACTGTTGACTGTTGTGTTATTGTTTTACCAAAAGTGCGAATATATTTTGTACCTTTGTCCTAGATAGTACCTAAGTAGTTTTTGGAAAAGACAATGGGCAAAAGTGGTCCAAATATCCATCACTAACGAGACGATTTTTTATAAGGCACCCATAAAAACAACTTGCTACTATTTTAGCCTAAAATGATTGATTGATTTTAACAAATAAGGTATCTATTAGATTTGTCTATAGTATATACAATATGTACCAAAAACCCTGTCCGATCCAATAAAGGCTTATTCCTGGTTCAACATACGTACTAGAATTTTTGGAACGAAGTTCCTTATCGCGCGTTGCGAAAGGGGGTTAGACGGAAAAAATTAAGACCAAAAGTTTTAACGACACTTTGCTATAGTTGTAAGCCGTGCGGCGTGCGCGTGTTTCCCTGTCTGTCTCTCTCTCTCTTATAGAAAGCAAGCCAGTTTTTTTTGTTTGTTTTTTTATTTGTTAATAATAAAAACCATATTATTATAACTTAAAAAAAAAAATATATTACAATTCCTTCACAAATTAATTGAAAGGAACTTCGTTCCATCCGGGTGTCCCTTGACACCTCTTGTTTTTTTTTTTTAATAAAAATGTAACTCATAAAAACCAAAAGTTATTGATTTTTTATCCATCCATCCATGCGAAATTCAACACTGAATATGGCAAATTTTTGGGTAGCGGGATCGTCCGAAAGGGTTACCGTTGCCCTGGAACATAAAGGGCTAAGGAAGGAACACGGGTGGGTTTTAGTCAGTAAGAGTCTGACACTCCCTTCCGCTCCACCCAGAGCGGGAGGGGTCATTTGATGATTTTCCATCCACAAAAAAAATATGGCAAATTTTCATAAGTTGACAACACTCCACCCGCCGGCAAAATCTTTTTATTTCAAAGAACACCGCCCTACACTACCCGTTGTAGGCGCTCTTTCAACTAGTCGCTGACTAGTTGCCTAACGGCGCGCTACTTGTTGCCAGTCTTTCGTGGAGATAGCTTTCGATCGGACGTCCGTACGTATCACACGCTATCGTTTCGCGAACAATGTCTTATTCCAATCAGGAATATGTTAAATAAATGGTTTATAAAAGAGAGTGCGATTCGGAAAACGAAGTCAGAACTCGGTTTGTGGCAGCTTTCGACTCACTTAAATCGGACACAAGTGCGTGTGCGCTGCAAAGAGTACGTGCAAATTTAGTGAAAGGGTGTCGAATGTATATTAGTGTTGGAGGTGGACATGTGGAGTGCCATCGCCGAAGTGCAAACACAACATGTGGTTTTAATAAACTGATACCTGCAGTCGGTTAGTACATTGCCAAAAGCACATCACATTTAAAAAAGCCCTTATCAGGGCTACATTTAATTCAATTAATTGTTTCTTGATAAACAGAATTAGGTCTGAAACACAAAATACAGAGAGTGTATCTGAAATCCGGATCACGATGCCTACAAAACAGTATCAGCTGATACCTACGCGTAGGCAGGTATGGTATGACGTAGCGTAGGTTTATTTCGATAAAAATTTGTTTGGCGGCACGCGACAAAGCAAGTTCATGACCCGGGATCATACAAACCGTCTCAGGCGGCTTCTTTGACACAAAACTGTAGGTAGTAACACGTAAACTTTGTCGAGCGATCAGTGTTGCCTTTGATCAGAAGGCCAATTCTCGTAATTTAAAACGTTCAAAATCTAGTCGCAGTCTCATCTCAGCGACAAACAAATGTCAAAAACTTGTCAAAATGTAGGGAAACTGGACTGTGAACGGTCTTAAAATTACGAGAATTGCCCCTCAGATTTTATTTTTTATTTAATTATATTCACTGGGGAAAAATAATAATCTCAAATGCATCAAATGGTTACGTTGTATATGTACGCAGTACGATGCCGAATAATACTCTTAGGGATCGGACAGGGTTTTTGGTACATGCTGTATATAAATGATAGTTTGTCTTGTCCACTGACTATGTATTTTGAAGAAAAAAAAAAAATTGCAACGTGACGGATTTTAGACACCATTGGGAGTTTTGAGAGTAGCATTTTTGAACGGTTTTTTGATATTATATTTAGTACTTAGCCAGCGACTGTCCGCGTGAATTACTTATTTTCCCCTTCAAAATTCAACACCCCTTCCTCCCCTTTAAGCTTTTAACTTCCCCTTTAAAAGATAGTTTGCGAAAATTTATGATTACGGTTTTTATTATTTATTTACCATGTAAATTGTATCCTTTCACTAGGTTAAGTTTATTGGAAAACAACAATATATTTATTTGGGCTTAACTTTTCTCTAATAGATATTTTATGGGTGTCTTGTTAAAAGTTACTCCTTACTTAATAGACTATTTAGAGACACAGGTCCCGTTCGTGGACATTAGGACCAAGCCCCATAGGTTTTGACCCTGCCAATGTCCTTTATGATCGCATCCCGCAGCAGCCCGGTGTCGGGTAGGAGCTGTCAGAGCAGCGCGGCGCCGGCCTCGGCGCGCGAGTGCGGCAGCGGCGGCGCGGCGCGCCACGTGTTGTCGCGCGGCTCGTAAGTCTCGACGCTGGCCAGCGTGGTGCGCGCGCGGTAGAAGGCGCGTTCGCCCGCGCTCTCGCTGTCGCCGCCCGCCACCACCAGCACGCCCTCGGCCGCGCCCGCCGCACAGCCCGCGCGCGCCTCCTTCAGGCTCGCTACCTCCTCCCAGGTGCCCTGAAACCCAAGCAGGCGGTCGGAGCATTGTATGCAATACTTTCATCAAAAAGTTTTGATTAAGTATTAATTTATGTAATACCTCATCAAAGCTGTAACGTTCCACAGACGTGAGAACTGACCGCCGAGGCGCATTCCCACCGATGACATACAGGTAGTTGTCAAGAACGACTGCTGCAGCTTGACTACGAGCATGATGCATCGGTGTCAACGTATTCCATTTTCGAGATGCAGGATGATAACATAATAAATCTCTGGTGTGTCTCCATGTGTGAGTACATCCTCCAACGACGTATATTAGCCCTAAAAAAGAAATGTATTAGAAATCGGACCAGAAAATAAAAAAAAAACTTTTTCTTACTGTTATTATACCTTCAAAATTGATGACACCCATTCCGAACCTTGGCTCTGGCATTCTGCCCACTAATGTCCATTCGTCAGCGACTGGATCGTACACCTCAACTGATGAGCCCATGTCTGATCCCACCCAACCTCCAAAGGCGTATAAATTTCCATTCCAACCTGTTAGCCCAAATTCACAGCGCGCCTCCTTCATTGGTGCTATATTCGACCAATTATCTGTCTAAAAGAAAACTTTTATATTTAATATCATCATCATCATCTGCCTAGCCTTTTCCCAACTATGTTGGGGTCGGCTTCCAGTCTAACCGGATGCAGCTGAACACCAGTATTTTACATGGAGCGACTGCCTATCTGACCTCCACAACCCAGTTACTGGGTAATACGATACCCCTTGGTAAGACTGGTTGTCAGACTTTCGGACTTCTGACTACCCGTAACGACTGTCAAAGATCCACGAATGACAGCCGGGACCAACGGATTAACGTGCTTTCCGAGGCACGGAGGGGTCTCGGTATGTCGAGATGGTCACCCATCCACAGACCAACCGCGGCAAGCGTAGCTTAACCTGACCGATCGACCAGTGCGGCTGTTATTATTTAGCCACGGGACCCTCCTCCGGGACTGTCCCCGGGACTTTTATATTTAATACTAGCTTCTGCCCGCGGCTTCGCCCGCGTGGATGTCGGAAATTATCCCACGAGAACGTGCTAACAGGATAAAATGTATGTGCTTCCCCAGTATGCCATCTATCTCTATGCCAAATCAGAAGTTCAGTGGTTTAGGCGTGAAAATGTAACATATAATTTCAAGTTCAAATCCTCCCCTTAAAAACTGAATTACCCCTTTTTGTCCCGTCAGTGGTAAATTTTCGACAACTTTACATACTTATTATTAATTATCTTCTGTTAAAAGTATCAATACTGAGTTTCGAGTTACTTGGACCTCGCATTCAATTTCTTCCACACAAACTTAACACTCCTATGACGCCCCTTTAAGGGGTAGTTTTGAAAACCTTATAATGATAAACTTTATTACCTACTTACTTAGGCAAGTATTCTTGCCAAGTTTCAAGTTAATTAACTAAATGAATAAGATTTTTCATATAAACTGTATCCCCCGCTTTTCACCCCCACCGGGGTGGAATTTTGAAAAATCGTTTGGGATTATTCATAACTTGATTCAAAGATTATTTATACCAATTTTCGAGTTAATCAAGCCACGCATTATAATCCTCCCCTGTAAAATTAACTACCCCTTTTCAACCCGTTAGGGGTAGATTTTCGAAAAACCATTATACATGTTACTCTTTATTTTTGGTCTTAAGTATAAACATTGAGTTTCGAGTTAATCGGACCGCGCATTCAAATTATTCCAAACAAACTTCAACACCCCTATATCCCCCTTTGAGGGGTAGTTTTGAAAAACTTATAATGATATTATTTACTTAGGCGAGTATTCTTGAAAAGTTTCAAGTTTATTAACCGAATGAAGAAGATTTTTCATATAAACTGTATCCCCGCTTTTCACCCCTACAGGGGTGGAATTTAACAAAAGTCGTTTGAGATGTATGCATAACTTGATTCAAAGATTATTTATACTAATTTTCGAGTTAATCAAGCCATGCAGTAAAATCCTCCCCTGAAAAATTGACTACCCCATTTTAGCACGTCAGGGGTAGATTTTCAAAAAACCCTGATACACATTATTCTTTACTTTCAATATTAGGTATAAATACTGAGTTTCGAGTAAATCGGACTGCGCACTAAAATTTTTCCATACAAACTTTGAAACCCCCCAATCCCTTATTTGGGGGTAGTTTAGAAGAAAAAAAACTGACAATCTTCATAATTTATTTAGATAAGTATTCGTGCCAAGTTTCAAGTTTATTAACTCAAGGAATAAGATTTTTCATACAAACGAATTCCCCCCTTTTCACCCTCTTAGGGGTGGAATTTCGAAAAATCCTTTCTTAGTGGATGCCTACTCTTCACGAAGAACACACCCTCCAAATTTCATGTCTCTAGGACCAGCGGTTTAGGCTGTGCGTTGATCTATCAGTCAGTCAGTCAGTCAGTCAGTCAATCAGTCAGTCAGTCAGGACTTTGAATTTTATATATATAGATAATATGCAAAATTTAAAAAAAAACGGCTAAGAGCGAGTAAGTTCCGTACTAAACTACACTGAGCAGTCTATATATAGCATGGTTGCGGGTCTGCATTGATTACTGTAGATATTTAGCGTAATTAATAAACCTGTGCTACCTTATAGATCTAAATACGAGTATGTATCTAAAATGACGTAGTGTCAAGTAAAAATAGATTTACACCGTAATTATAATTGACCTAACTCATGTTTTTTATTTGATAAATATCGCAAACGGCTACCTATCAGTTTCCTGCAAAATATGGCTCAATATTTACTAACCTTATTAAAATCCAAATTTGAGCTTTAGAAACCTAGGAGATAAGACACCCCGGACGGACATTCTTCGCAACTTTTGAACCATTTCTTCAAGACCACTGGACCAAACATTATAAAGAGATTTTTTGGAACCTATCGAAAGTTTTTGATACCCAACACGATACGTACGTTTATTTATTACTAGCTTCTGCCCGCGTGGATGTCGGAAATTATCCCACGGGAACGTGCTAACAGGATAAAATGTATGTGCTTCCCCAGGATGCCATCTATCTCGCGGGCCCTTTGTGGGTAATTACAATAGAAAACCAATTATGTCTCATTAGTGGTGATTAAGAGGGTACCTATATGATATCTTTACCTAAGTACCTACCTAATTAAAAAAAAATACTCAGTAACTGAAAATAAAATACCTACATACCTAAATAAACCTATTTCTGATGATAACTAATCTAAACTCAATAAATAAGCAAAATCCCTAAAAACTAATATCTATACGAATGACTAATCCTACCTAACAGTATTAAAAAATAACCTACGGTCACTACGTACACTATCAAATATACTACCTATACTTTAAAATTAAAATCTATACCTACGACTTATATAAAAATAAACCTAAATAACTCTAAAAACTAAAAGGAATAAAAATAAACTTGCGGGTGACGTAAACTACGACAAATTATTATTTGCGGTTGGTACAGTAATCGGGTCTAGAGATCGAACCGCAAAATTAAGTTTGTTTTTTATTGTATATACTTTTCCGGGATAAAAAGTACCCAGTGTGGTGCCCAGGATATTAAAGAATAATTATACCAAGTTTCATCGTAATCGAACCGGTAGTTTTACTACTTATTATATTACTTTTTACATTATTTTTTTTTCCAGCACGGCCCCCTATCCGCATCTATATATTATTTGTCATTACGAATTCACAATATCTGTTGCGGTACATATAACGTGTTAATAGAGTACATTCCTTGAGTTTAAGAAACTTTTTAATACGCTATATTTTTTCAAGTTACACGGGGGCCGTGCTGATAACGTTTGGCTGGCACGGCCCCCTTTTTTAACCGACTTCTAAAAAAGGAGGAGGTTCTCAATTCGGATGTTTGTATTTTTTTTTTTTTTTATGTTTGTTCGCGCATAACTCTTTCGCTTGCCAACCGATTTGAAAAATTCTTTTTTTGTTGGAAAGGGTATACTTCCCAAATGGTCCCATAGAAATTTCATCAAAAACGGTTCAGTAGTTTGGTTTTTAAACCAAAATTACTGGTAAAAATTAAAACTTAAAAGTGAAAAATAAAAACTTTTTTGCAAAAAAATCAACCGACTTCCAAAAACGACACTACAAAGTGAAAAATAACTTTAATTTCGGAAGTCGGTGGCAAACAACGAAAGTGTGAACCCAACGACACCGACTTCCGAAATTAAAGTTATTTTTCACTTTGTAGTGTCGTTTTTAAGAAAAATATTTAAGCATTAATTAAATACAATCAACAAATTCGGTATCAATCGACGTTTAATATTATTATTAACAAAGTAACAATCAAAAATATTAGTACCTCAACTGTACATTTTTTTCTATGAGTACTTAACACAAATTCTAAGACTGGTCTTTATAAAAAATTGTCTAGGTACCTAAGTGGTATTAATTATTAGTGGTATTTTTCAGAAATACACACACATTTACACATTTTTTTGTACATTTTTGATTACGATGTAAACAACAAACGTAAAACAGTACGTTAATGTTGACACTGAATTTTTTGTTTTTATTTAATTACTGCTTAAATATTTTTCTGTACACTTTATGACTAAATAAATCGAAATCACAAGCATTCGAGCGTATGAGGCAGTGAAAATGTTTTTCGAAACAGCGTCTTTCGCGACTACTTCATTCGAGTCCGTGAGCTTTCGAACCTGTGAGGCAGTGGAAAAATAATTCGCAACAGCGTGTGTCGCAACAGCGGCGTTCGAAACAACATAGGGGACCCGGAATAATCATAGAAAAACTAGTATTATCCATAAATTAACTTGTTAAAAGTAATCACAGATTAAGTTACAACGGTATTGATTTCTTATTAAACATTTCACGGTTTCATGATTAAATTTGTAGCAACTAGACTTTACTAGATTCTTAAATACTGTTTAACTATATTTATTATTACAAAATAGATGTATTTAAAACACCATTATCCAAAGTTAGTGTGGTTCCGGCTTGATCCTGAAGGTGAGATGGCAATCGCTTAACTGTAATTACCAGAGCCGCCACTCATAGGATCATTGTCAGCGAACTCCGACGTGAAAACGGGATATTCGTAAAGGTTATTATTTTTAGATGTATTTAAAACATCAAAGATCACTCTCTAAGACGTAAGTAAGGGTGTGTACGAATATCGAATCTACTGTACTGTTGTTAATTTTCAAGGTTAAATCATCGCAACATAGCCACTGATTTGACGGCATAAACGAGGCATTTTATCCCTCGACTTAATTTATATAAACGTCTCGGGCTAACATGACTTCTTTTATGCATTAGTTGTACAATCTACTATTATTTCAATGTAGTCAAATAATTTAATTAATTTAGGTAGGATAGAAAATACCTAATATATGAAATCATGGTCATTACTTTTTAAGTAATTAATAATTACTTAAAAGTAGTAATTTTAACTAATTAGTAATTACTTAAAATTACTACTTTACATTTTCTGCGTAGCGGTCCCGCCACTACTTGCGCCCTGGTGCCCAGACAGGGTCTTGTCGCCGACAAGTTCATTTAGCACGACCCTCTAATTAGTTAGAAACTTTTAAGAGATTTATTTCATGTTTTTTAAATATTTCTAATTAGAATTGTTATTAGTTTTCGTATCTCAAATCAATCATTTATTTTGTTAAACATAGGTATGGTTACAGATATTATATAGTCTAAGATATGTGCACTATGTTTTGACAATATATGGCGTACAAAATTAACATAAACAAGGAATTAATAATAATAATAAGGAACAATCAATAAAGGCATGTCAATAGATTACATTATTTTAAAAAAGAAAAAGCATGTCAAATATAATGAATTAAATAAAATCATAAGTGTTTGATTGGCATGTCGCAATCGTCATACTTCTGTTTATCATTAGTAAACTCAGTGATGGAGTAGTAACATCTATCTAAAAGGAATTTAAACAAAGACCTCTTATAGGATCCCAGACACTCCTTATTTCTAATAGCTGCTGGTATACTATTAAATATTTTTGGGGCCATACCTAGCACATTTTTACCGAAAAATGCGGTTTTGTGAGGGGTAACTTGAATGGTATTCTGATAACGGCGAGAGCGCAGTTTTTCAAATAAATGAAGGTTACATCGGACAAACACCCCCATTTCATATATGTACATAGACGGTAAAGTGAGCAAACTAAGTTCCTCAAACAATGGTTTACAACTATCAGTCGATTGTAATTTGGTAAATGATCGCAAGCATTTCTTCTGAGCTTTAAAAGCAATGTCTTTGTCAGTGGAGTTGCCCCAGAAAATGATTCCGTACGGTACCTAATGCTAGAAGTCACATAAGCACTATAAGCTATTTTATTTATATATGATGTTTCCAAGTCAGATGACTATCTATGTAAAGGCCCAGAAATTTTGTGACGTCACATTCAGAGATTGCTTCATTACCATATTTTATATTCAGTTTCGGTTTATTTGTTCTTTGATTAAATGTCATTATTTTAGTTTTGTTTAGATTTATTTTTAGATTATTATTAACTAACCAATTTATCACATTTTTAAGATCGTCATTTATGTCATTTTCAAGAATATTAACGTCATTACTAGAGAATAAAATAGTGCTGTCATCAGCAAATAAGAATATATCTGGTGCTTAGTGACCCTAGGCATATCATTTATGTAAATGTTAAATAATGGAGGGCCAAGGATGCTACCTTGGGAACACCATAGGCAATTTTCCTAGGACGTGACATGTATGTTCTTTTAACTTTCGAGCTCGCACATAGCCTATCAAGAGTTGTGAATTGAGTGCGATTAGAGAGATAAGATTGTAATAGGTTTAATGCAGTACCTCTAATCCCATTACGCTCTAATTTGTTTAGCAGTATACCATGATCTACATGGTCGAATGCTTTAGACATGTCCATAAACAAGGCCGCCACTGGTGTTCTAGCATCAACACTAGAAATAATTTTCTTGATGACGTCGTAAATCGCAATGCATCCGCCTTATAGTCCTGACCTTGCACCTTCAGATTTCCACCTGTTTCGGTCTCTTCAGAATTCTTTAGGCAGTGTCAGGTTAACATCACGAGAGGACTGCCAAAACCACTTGTCGCGGTATTTTGATCAGAAGTCCCAAAATTTCTATAGCAATGGGATCATGTCCCTACCTACAAGATGGCAAAAAGTTATCGAACAAAATGGTACCTACTACTATACTTTAGTTAAATGTAAATAAACTATATAAAAAAATGTTTTGAATTTTCTTAAAAAAATGCGAAGAAACTTTTTCCCCAACCTATTATGTTACTTGCCAAATATCAATTATTTTTTAATAGTTTTTGGCTAATATTGTTTTGTCTTTTTTAGATATTTTCTTATAATTTTTAATTCACATCTATATAATTATTATTTGTCAGTACGAATTCACAATATCTGTTGCGGTACATGTAGTGTATCAATGGGTGCGCACACGCATGTGTGCGTGTTGTGTCGGACGGGCAGTTCACAATAAACTGTTGAACTGGCGGTACGTGTCTCATTTCCTAAATACCACAGTGGCTAACGAGGATTGGATTAGCGTGCGGAACTTTGCAAATTTTTGGTCAACATGACGATAGGGAAGTTAATGGAATTTAGTGTGCGTTCCGGGAATTGAACATTGTATGTGGAGCGAGCGGATTTTTTTTTTTTAAAGTGAACGAGATAAAAGAAGAACTATGGCCATTAATCGCGGCAATGGGCGATGAAGCCTATGAATTGTTAAGTAACTTAACGAGTCCGGTGAAACCCAGTGATAAAACGTATGCTATAGTTACACAAGTGATGAACGACCATTTACAACCTAAACCTTCGTTTATGTCGGAACGATATCGCTTTAGACAATGGAGACAACAAGCGGGCAAGAGCATGCTTCAATATATTTCAGAATGAAAAAAAATAGCGAGATACTGTGAATTTAAGACGGTATTGGAGGAAAATCTTCGTGATCAGCTGGTGTGTGGACTCAGCAGCGAGACGATCAGGCAACGTGTATTCACGGAAGAGAACCTAGAATATGCCAAGGCCGTAAAAATCGCCTGTGCGATGGAAGCGGCCGAGCGAGACGCCGCAGCGGTGGAGCGAGCCGAGACTGCATCGGGCAGCACCCGTGGCGGTAGCACGGATGTACTTCACGCCGGGGTCGAGCGGCGTGGGTGCGGTGCCTCGGCCCGAGGCGGCGCGCGCCCTTCAAGGTCACGGGGAACAAACGCTGGCGGAGGCGGAAACAAGGTGGATCCTTGTAATGCCTGTGAAGGTTCCGATCATCGGGTTAATGATTGTCAATACAATCGTTACATCTGCGGCAAATGTAGACAACGTGGTCACCTACGGAAGGTGTGCCCGTTGCGAGCGGGCGGAGAGCAAGCACGGCGCGCGGGCAGCGGCGCCGGGGCCGGCGGCGGCCTGCTGGCGCACGTGGACGCCGGGGACCAGGATCTCGACAGGGGGTGCGGGACAGACTTGTCTGGAGACGACGAGTCACCGCCCGAGGATGAAGAGTTGGAGATTGAGGAAGATCTGTATCAACTCTGTCTAAATGGCTATAAGCCGGTAAGCTTATCAATTAAGATTGATGGAACTAGCATACCTATGGTAGTAGATACCGGTTCATTAGTTTCCTGTATTAGTAAAAAAATGTACGATAAGTATTTTAATATCAGAACGTTAGAGAAATCGAATTTCATGTTTCATGTTAATTTTTTTCTCATTTCCTAAATACCACAGTACATATAACGTGTTAATAGAGTATATTCCTTGAGTTTAACAAACTTTTTAATACGCTATATATTTTTCACGTTACACGGCCGGCCGGCCGGAGGGCCGTGCTAAAAACGTTTGGCTGGCACGGCCCCCTTTTTTTGCATATCTTAAAAAGTACAGAGGTACATTGAAAAAGAAACAGGTACATATACTCCTAGAGGCGAGTACATTGCATTAGTGCACACCTAAATCGCAAATTTTGGGGGGCCGTGCGGGGCAAACGTACATAAAAAAATCACGTAGGGTGTCAATAATCTGCCAAGCCTTTAGTTTCGAAAATTCATAGTCTACTTTGTTTTGGTGTCAAAATAATCTAGATTTAACACTATACCTGCGGATCGTAAACCTCTCCATTGGCGAGTATTTGACTTCCTTGTTCGCCTCCGACTGCATAGACCCGCCCTCCTAAAGTGGCCACGCCTGGCTGGATTCTTGCTATTCCCATCGGTGAAAGATCTTCCCATTCTCTTGAAATCATAAAACATACATATATGTATTATATTTTATATGCTTTATCACTTTTTAATATGCTGCTGTAAAGCTAAAATGGTGTTCATTTTTTAGTTTTGGTCTTTAATGCGAGCAAGGGTTTTATAGTAAGTATCACTCACTGTTACATAACAAACAGGGTCATGACAGGGACTTCGAATCGTAAAAATTTGTGATAAACACAAAATGAACTATTCATTTTATTATTTAGAGTGAAATATAAACATTTAAAGATAAAGAAAATTACCGTTTATGAAGATCGAATTTTAGCACTGAAGAGAGGATATTGTCTTGATTATAGTGTGTTGACAACGGTTGGTGCGCCGCTTTGTCACGGCATGACCCTCCAGCTAAAAGTAATATACGACGCGCGCGCTGGCGGGGCTCCACCAACAACGAAACTAAAGCACCTCGACGAGTTTTCTAAAAAAATAAACAAATAAAACAACTTATCCCATAAAGCTTGTAGTAAGACTGGTGACGATGACCTAACAGCGGAAACAGTTATTTTAATTGATAGGAAAACGGAATTTGATATTCAAATCGACTACTTAATTGCCAATCGAAACGTGTTCGCACCTACGTATTAAGCCACTTGACGAAAGTAGTAGGTATGATAAATTACAATAATCATGTAAGTACTTAGTTCTTGATTATCAGACAAATAATAATGGAAATAAAAACATGTCTTACCATGTCAACTCTAACTGTTTTTAGAGCTACAGCTATAGATGGATCTTTTACATTTTTGATAGCTTGATCTAAAACTTGTGGTGAGATAAGTGGCAGTCTAACATGACTCAATACTTCGAAACAGTGACGTCTACGACATGCTGGGTCGTTCTCTAACCATCGTAGAGCTGCATATAAAACCTGAAAATAGTTTTTTTTTTGTTGAGAATAAAGTAAATACCTACAAAGCAGCAGCCTAATTACGTAACACACTTTCAATTGAAATCTGAATCATTTTGAAGGACATTGCTAATCCATTGCATCATATGTTCCAAAAATTTGTCGACTCAACAACGTAAATAACGCAATGAATGTTGTTGAAAATGAAAGCTATTGCTACTGTTAGTGTGTTACGCAATTATTTTATTTTATTAAATAGGAACAACAAACAGCTACATTATGCAATATTATAGACAGAAAAAACATAAGTTACATAGGTAGTAATGTAACCCACAGCGCTGTTCACAGACATTAGTAAATAAAACCTTAGTTACTAGGAGGTGACTCTTCATGCATGACAGTTACGCTAATATTATAAAAACAATAGAAGAAATAATAATAAAAAAACAGTATTTTTAAAACAACAAACAATTAGTCTAAGAGTTCATACAAAATGCTACGATTACCAATTACCCCGCTGAGTCTTACATGGTGTTGACTAATCTTCATAATTTTGGCTTTTGCACGGTAAATGATAATTGCTGTTCCTTGACCTTACTGTGATAACGTAGGCTACGAATTTAGCCGCCGTGCATTCGAATAAAAAGACCGCCACCATGTATCGTAATGACGTTCGATCTTCACAATTTATCACCCTTAGATAGGCATGCCTACTTAAGTAACCAACTGAGTACGAATGTTAAAATTAAAAATAATACTTCGTCATTTGGCCGTGCGAAAGAAGAAAGGGATGGAAAATGAGGTCGCCGATACTGAGGTAAAAATGAAAACCCAAGATGGCGGCTGCAATAAATTTCGAATTTTTCGTCATGGGTGTCGTTTTCATGGTTTTCAAGGGTGCTGGAGCCGATTATAAAGTCAAAATTAAAATTCAAGATGGCGGCTGTATTTTTTTTTTCATATTTGGTGTCGTTTTTATGGGTTTCAAGGTTTTATAGTCGCCATCTTGGATTTTCATTTTAAACTTCGTTCCTGCCGGGGGTTCCCCGACCACACACGTTTTTTTTTGTACCCAGTAAATCAATTACTTTTTACTTAAAGTGCCTACCTGTTCTGAAAACCAATGCACACCACTGGACGAGCATTACCAAAATTAACAAATAATTTGAAATGAATAAATAAGTTACTATAAGGCTAGCTACAGTTACATAACCAAGTCATCAGAAACAAGTTTATTTACTTAAATTATGCAATAAATAATAATAATAAGATTACAATTAAGATAAAAATTTTATAATATTAGATTTAATGGAGACGTTTCATTTTTGTATGAAGCTTTGGCTAGGACTGTACAGACGCCAGCAGGTCAAGTTACCCGAAACTGTCAAATTTTCCCAATCAACATTGAACCTTAATACTTTAGCGATAAAGTTGAGTATCTATTAAAGAAATTTGACAGATTGTAGTAGCTTGATATGCTGGCGTCTGTACATTTCCGAAAATCTGTGAAATACATCTATAAAAATATAATAGGCAATGATTTATAGAATTAATTTAGTACAAAATTAAAATTGAAAATGTTTGACATTTGTTGTGGGTAAAATAGAGACATATTGAGTCAATGACAGATGACAATGACGTTAATGTCATTATAACCTAAAACGGGATATTTTATGTTTTTGCTTCATTGTTAAGCTCTACTAACTACAACTACGTAATAATATGGGAAGTCGTAGAGAAAAATCGCAAAATAACACTGAAAGCCACGAAACGAACACGCAAACACAACGCACGAGACGAGACTGATTGACACTGACAGTGAGTCCCATGACATTGACAGACAGTGTATGTCAAAATAAATCGTTCGGAAGTACACTGGCCAAGTAGATGATTAATCTAACTAGAATATTATTATCAAAATATTATATTGATATTATTTTTTTTACATGTGTCCATTAATAACGCATTAGAAATAGGTGTAATAGATGAATAAGTGATACCTTTTTATAATTATATTTAATGTTTTTGTATTTACGGTTTTACACTCATTTCAGATCCATTCTGGTTTCAGAACACATGTTTGCTGTCAGGGCGCCGCCATATTGGCCATAACGATAACAAATGGCAATAATTGAAAAACTTTAATTTGTTTGTACACAAAGGGTTATTCTTAAATTCACATATTAATATTTTTCCTAAATTCAGGGTATTTTTCCCCGTTTTTTTATATATTGTACAAGTGCTAGCCAAAAATGTATAATTATATTCAAATTTCATTGATATATCAATATCAATGAAATTTGAATTAAAGGATGCCAACATTTTATTAATAGGGCAGCGTAAGCCAGAGTTCGTACGACAGGAATTTAGTGCGAACAGAGTACGTGAACGAACCTGACGCCCATGAACAGTTCGGAGGACAGAATAAATAACACAGCTTACTCGTTAGATCAATGACATCAAAATTATTGTGAACAATATCATGAAGCACGTTGGCCTCGAGGTATTTGCGCCGGTTCTCCAAGATGATAAGCTTTTACTTATCAAGAAGTTGAGAGTATGACAGATAAGTCCTAGTCCTATAACATCTGTAGTACGTAGCACGGAGGTACTTACGCTGGACCCTTTCTATTCCAACTACGTACTTTTGGTAGAAGGGGTTCCAAATAGGGACCGCATATTCTAACAGAGCGCGAATTAGCGTCTTATACAGATAAAGATAGGTTGAGGTACGCTTAAATTTTGTTGAGGATTTCATCACAAATCCATACATTTTAAAAGCACTATTGACTGGCATGGCTTCGATATGCTGGTTCAAGGACAGTTTGCTGTCAAAGAGAACACCTAGATCCTTCAGTATAGACATATTATTTAAGGGGATACAGTTAATGTTGTAATTGAAATTCAAGATGAAATTATTCTTAGTAAAGTGTATATAGTTACACTTTTTTTTTTTGAGGATGGGAAATCATCAAATGACCCCTCCCGCTCTGGGTGAAGCGGAAGGGAGTGTCAGACTCTTACTGACTAAAACCCACCCGTGCTCCTTCCTTAGCCCTTTATGTTCCATGGCAGCGGTAACCCTTTCGGACGATCCCGCTACCCTGGCAGGAATATATAGTTACACTTGGGGATACTAAGATGCAGCTTATTTTCAATACAGTAAGCAGTTAGTCCTCCTGAAATGACTGGCAGTCGTCCATAGTATGTATCACGCCTTGGTCAACAACGTACATCAAGAATTTGGAGTTTTTAAAATATTTCTTAATATCGTTGATATAAATAATTAATAATAGCGGTCCCAGAATAGAGCCCTGTGGAACTACGGAACTAATATTAACTGAGACAGACTGATGACCATTAACCAGGGCTCTGAACCGGTTTAAAAAGAGCGGTTAATTTCGATTAAATACCGGTAAATATTTCGTTCCTTCATTAACCGGTTAAACAAGTGAACTTTTCTTATGTAACACAAATGATAAAGGTTACCGGTTACATAAGCACAAACGGTTTTGACACCCAAATTAACCGGTTAATTCCGTAATTCGTAAATATTTTTCGCCTACTTTTTTAACACTTCTAACAATTTATAGTGACATTAGTACCCCAGAAAATATTAGGAAAAAAAATGTTTGATGTGAATTCTGAGGACGTCAAATACAACCATGTTTCGACTTGTTTAGTTCTTGCGCGCCCGCAAACAAAGCGTCGAGCAAACCTACGCCAGTCGCTACTCACTCCTCGTTCATTGCGTTTGGTTTGGACAATTCGTAAACTCACAGCGGAGATATAACTATTTTTATTATTGTGGTGAATGTGATAGCTAAGTAGGTACCTATTTATTTTGGGGAGAAAAAAAAAGGAATATGTTCGTGTGCTTTTTTCTATTAAACTAAAAAGACAGTAATAGTCTATTCCCACAAAAAAATTGGTTGCCTGTAAAGTCGGTATACGGGCGAAAGTTTTACGTGACAACGACTTTGAAGGGACGCGTGCCTTTCACTTTTTATGTCTGTCTCTCTCGCTCTTAGGCGGGCTAACCATGCCCGAGTGGAAGGGACGCGTGCCTCTCACTCGCATTGTGAGCGCATAACGTGAGCGGAGCGTAACGCAGTTTCTTGAAGTGTCACCCGGCAAACCAATTTATAAGACGTTGTCACGTCAAAAAATGGCCTTACTATATAAAGTTATCATCAGCTGATCAAAATTAGTACGGGAGGTCCAACATTTTTTTCGGAATAGACTATTACTTTCTTGGAAAAGTTGTTCACTTCTATGGGCAGAAGCAGTAGGTATTTCAAAGGAAATCTCATAGGTCGTATCCACCCTGTATACAGGGTGACTGGTAACTCGACGTGTTCCATCCAGCGTGTGATAGTGTGACCCATTTGCAACAATTAAGCACCCCATAAAGGCTGGGCGATAATTCATGGAATCCGAGAAAAACCGACTTTCATGTTTTTTTTGAAAATTTCCCAGAATTCGTCACTAAATATCACATCTCTAAATTCTCTAGTTCAGTGGTTTTCATAGCTATTTCATTGGCTACCTAATACTTTAACACACCTATCGATGTAACCAAATTTTCTAAAATATCAAACAGCTAAAGGTTAAAGTAAGAAGTTTATTAACTATTTCTAAAAGGTTCTCCGAAGGGCACGTTTCGACCATGTCAATCGCATAGGGACCAAGCTTGCATCCTACCCTTCGGGTAGTAAGCAGTTCTGGTCCTTGTCCAAATCGGTCGAAACCAACTTCTGCCGTCCCACGCTGCCTCCTATGCAGAAACCTGATGGTTCACTGGCTCACTCCGCTACTGAAAAGGCAAATTTATTTGCTTCTTTATTTGCGGAGAACTCGCGTCTAGACAATCGCTCCAAGCGCCCTCCAACCCTGCCTCGATGTGATTCTTTCATGCCGGAGATCACAGTGCGTAACAAAGAGATTCGAAGGGTGCTTCAGTGTCTGGATGTGGGCAAGGCTAGTGGGCCTGATGGCATTCCTGCGAGAGTGCTGAGGTGTTGTGCGCCTGAGTTGTCTCCTGTACTGACTCGCCTCTACCGCCTCTCTCTGAAAACTGGAACTGTCCCCAAATGCTGGAAGCTTGCAAATGTGCAACCAGTACCCAAGAAGGGTAGTCGTGCCGATCCCTGCAACTACCGACCGATCGCCATTACCTCATTCTCTCCAAAGTAATGGAAAAGGTTCTCAACAGCAAGCTGCTGACATATCTTGAGCAGAATGATCTCCTGAGTGACTGCCAATATGGCTTTCGCCGCGGGCGCTCCACTGGGGATCTTCTGGTGTATGTCACACACTGCTGGGGCGAGGCCATCGAGAAACACGGCGAAGCTCTGGCCGTGTCTCTTGATATTTCGAAGGCCTTCGACAGGGTTTGGCACGCAAGTCTGCTGAGCAAGCTTCCAGCCTATGGAATCCCAGCTGGCTTTTGTTGCTGGATATCTGATTTCCTGAGTTAACGGTCAATCAGAGTAGTCATTGCTGCTCCTCTGACCTCATGGCGATTGATGCTGGCGTTCCTCAGGGGTCTGTTCTCTCTGCGACTCTTTTCCTGCTGCACATCAATGACCTACTGATACCAGGTATTGTTGGGTATGCAGATGACAGCACCGTCGTGGAGAGATATCTGTCCAGCGCAAAGGCTGGAGGGGAAGAAGTCAGTTCCTTAAGAGGGGCCCTGGTGGACCGAATGAATGCGACCTTAAGTCTTGTCTCCCAGTGGGGTGACAACAATCTGGTCTGCTTCAACACCACCAAAACACAGGCTTGTCTGTTCAGCGCGAAAAGGAGCCCTTTTGATCTGGCTCCTACTTTCCGGGGTGCAGCTGTACCTGTGACGGACAACCTCGAGCTTCTTGGCATGAAATTGAAAGCAAATCTCAATTTCGGCGAAAACATTGAGTCTAAAGCACAAACGGCGGCCAAAAAGCTGGGCATCCTGAACAAGGTTAAGCGGTATTTCACACCGGGACAGCTTTTGACCCTTTACAAAGCACAAGTCCGATCGTGTATGGAGTACTGCAGTCACCTGTGGGATGGCTCAGCTAAATACCAACTCGCCACTTTAGACTCAGTGGAGCGCAGAGCTAAGAGACTCATTGGAGATAAAAAGCTGGTGGAGGCAAAGCTTCACAGTTTGGCTCACTGGCGAAGTGTCGTCGCCTGTCTGTCCGTCTTCTACAGACTGTACTTCGGGGAGTGTGCTCAAGAGCTACATGAGCTCATCCCGCTTTCACCTTTCTACCATCGAGAGTCCAGACGCACTGCGGGATACTACCCCTATTTGGTTAATATACCATATATATACGCACTAAGCGCTTCTCTTCATCTTTTCTGATGCGCACAGCTAAGGAGTGGAACCGTCTGCCTGCGTCTGCATTCCCGAGTTCATACAACCCGAATCTCTTCAAGGCGAGAGTGAATAGGCAAGCTTCTTCTGGGCAAGCTCGTTCCACCGTAGATTTCATCCCTGCCTCTGGGCTGGATTGAGGTCAAGAATGAGCCCATTGTCAATACAAAAAAAAGAATTTTTTTTTTCAAAAATCATCTACGTACACGAACTTTGAAAGCAGTTATCTCAAAATTTCCAAAAACACTAAGCGTACAAATTACGTAGAAGACATCTTCATTTAATCAGCTATGCAACGAGGTACAAAAGTTTCATAAATGTTCAAAGGTGGCGATAAAACAGTCGATACTGTTGGCAAAGGTCGAATTTGCAAATCGTAGAAATATTTTAAAATGATGTGATAATTGAATTAATTAACTGGTTTATGTTATCCCTTTATCTCCGCACCTTCCAGCAAGTTAAGACCACACTTTCGAGTGGTATTACTCGCAGTCGATGAGCTAATCACCGAGCGTTTGTCACTTAGTTCGCGTATTTTTACCCTGATTTTTAAACTACTGCGCACGTATGAACTCTTAAATTTTAAACGTACTTCGGTTTTTTAAGCTTTTGAGAAATAATCTTTTATTTATCATGTCATTAATCATGTGACTCAGACTGGCTGGACAAATCTTCAAAATAGCTCGCGTTTAACTAGGTCAATAGGGCACTTTATGACGGCTAAACAACCTTATTTCAGAATTTGTAACGCTACAGAATCCTAGATAATTGATCGAAAACGTGTCCAGCCAGCTTGTAAAACCACTTTTCGCTGGTCTCTCAATCTCGGTAACGGAAGTGATTTTGACGACTTTTTGCATATCAACGGGCGTCACATAAATTTGTAACAGGCATCGAGGTAAAAGTTTTGTGATACGTACAGCGGTTTAGTAGAAAAATGCAAAAATCTGTGTCCAGCCGGCTACGTATAAAACTTCTGGCTAGCACTTCCGAATCTCAATAACGGGAGCGTTTTCGAATATGATTCCTTTACTAACATTTAGTGATGCAATGTGTAACAGTAATAACGTTTGATTTATGGCGTCACATGTAGGGGTTTACGAGAAATCAATAAAAACTTAATGTCCAGCCAGCCTGAGTTCAAGCTGGCTGGACACATGTATCTCCGCTGCCTGATGATGATGATGAATAACATTAAAAAATTACCAAGACAAAAGTGTAGAAGTGAGGAAGGGGGGGGGGGGCTTCCTTACTTCTACACTTTTGTCTTCTATTGATTTAAATACCTACAGTTGTTCGTATTAGTTCGTATACACGGATTTTCGTCCATTAAAGAAAACACCTTAAAATATACTTAGTCCTACATAAAACCTACAATATTGGTAACCATACTGCAGTGTTTGTATGGGAAAATTTAAATGATCAATATCTTTGAAACTACGCAAAGTTTCTCCGTCACAAATTTAGGTTATCATTATCGTCCCCGTCACAAAATTTTGAACACATTTCGAAGGCCGTAGATCATCAGGCAGCGGAGATACATGTGTCCAGCCAGCTTGAACTCAGGCTGGCTGGACATTAAGTTTTTATTATAAATATCACTTATTGATATTTAGTGACGAATTCTGGGAAATTTTCAAAAAAACATGAAAATCGGTTTTCTCGTATTCCATGAATTTTCGCCTAGGCTTTATGGGGTGCTTAATTATTGCAAATGGGCCACACTATCACGCCCTGGAAGGAATACGTCGAGTTATCAGTCAACCTGTATATGTATGTATATAGATTTTTTTAAGTATATTTATCAGTTGTCTGGTTGACATAATACAGGCTCTGCCTAGTTTGGGGATTAGATGGCCGTGTGTGAGCTGTATCAAAATATTATTATTATTAATTTCTTGATTATGAATCGTTGGTAATTCAAATTCAATCAATTTTTTTTTTCATCTCAAGTTAAATTTTTTCTGAGTCTAAAGGAAATGGTGAATTGCTTCGCTTTAATCCTGGAAAGAATAAGTAAATTAAGTAAAGAAAAGACGAAAGCTAGTTAAAATTAAGTCAACATTATTAATTCAAATAAAACTCCGAAGTTACGAAAGGTGAAGGAAAACGGTGGCAACGACGCGCGTTGCGAACTTGCATGCGACTTGATGCAACTATTTTGTAACTAAATGACATCGCAACGTCCAGACCGTGCTTGCGAGAGTGGCGGGGGCCGCGGGGGTTCAAATTTGGTTTTAACCGGTTAATTTTCACTACCAAAACCAAAATTCATGAAAAACCGGTTTCCCACAAAAACCGGTTAATACCGGTAAAGTGCAACCTTTAACCTAAATCGATTTCGGTTTGGGGTCAATAACCGTAACCGGTTAAGAATTTAAACCGGTTTCAGAGCCCTGCCATTAACCACAACCCTTTGTGACCGGTTTTCGAGGTACGACACAAACCAACGCAATACATTTTCACGTATTCCATTGTACGCAATTTTATTCAGGAGAATTTCTTGATCGACCTTGTCAAAAGCCTTTTTGAAATCAGTGTAGACCGCATCTATTTGTAATCGCCTATCAATATTTAAAAAAAGGTAATTAGCAAATATTAACAGGTTAGATGTCGTAGATCGGCGCTTAACAAACCCATATTATCATTCCTGAACAACATGTTAATATTATGCAGGAATAATAATATTATGCAGAAGAGGGTAAATCTCATTGTGAACAAGTCTTTCAAAAATCTTTGACAAGGTCGGCAGAATCGAGATGGGTCTATATTGTTCGACGTCATGCTTGCGTTATGATGTGGGTAATTTGACAAATCCATTAATTAATGACTTTATCTAAGGGTATAAAGGTGGGGTGCATGTTGAAGAGCCTCCTCGTGGCGCACCCTGGGCAACGTCGGCTCCAGGTGTCCACCAGGTTTTGGTGGGCACTTGGGGCCGGCGGCTAATTTTCAACACACGGGGAAGGGCACGGTTCCAATCACCGATCATCCTCGATGGTCGTTGAAGGGAACCGGGCTATAGACGCCTACTCCCCCTCTGCTTACAGAGGAAGGTGAGTGGGCGTATATTGGGGGGGGGCTGTGGCAGGAGGGATAACCCCCCCTCCTGCCACCGCTAATATCGTAGCCCCGGAGACAGTTAAGGTCATGTCTCTGGCTGTTGAAGGGGGTCGAGGGTCTTGGCTTAACCGCCCGGACCGCGAGGAAGATTAACCTCTATAAAAAATTCCCCAAACCTCCAAGCGGCGGCGCACCGTGAGGGAGGTAGTAAGCTTGGCTAATGGGTAGCTTGATATAGTCGCTAGTGCGAACCACAGAATTTTTGAGCAAGTACACAAAGTTTTTACTCGTGGGAACAAATATGGAATTCATTAAAACCAAACCAAACCCAACAGAAGAAGTGAGGAGTGATGCGAGGTCGGAGTCCGACTCGGCATCGGGAGGAGCGAGCACGGGAGGCTCAGGGAGCCCTTGCCGTGGTAAGGAGTTGGCTGCTGCGAAAAGAAAGGTGCAGAGCAAGCGGCCAAGGTCAGTAGACGGCCAGGGGTCGTCCTCTGACGGGGAGCTGGCCTCGGCTCGGAAAATCCCCACCAGTAGGCGGGGAGGAGCCCAAGAGCGAGGCATAGGGAGGGGGCTCACTGCCCGGGAGGCGGCAGAGCTAGCGGAGAGGCCCGCGAAGGAGGGGGGAACCGGTCGCGCGGTCGCTCTGGAGCCCTCAAGCGATGAGGCGGGTGAGGCTGGCGGCCCTGAGGCGGACCGCATGAAGAAGTTTGCGGCGGTCGTGGAGGCCGCGATCCGGGACGTGTCCCTAAAGAAGCTGCAAACTTCAAAGAACAGGGCCGTAGCCTCGGCGAAGGCTTCCATCATGGCGGCAGCGGAGGCGGCCAACTGCGCTGGACCTTCGGCCGGTGAAGTGGCCGAATTGCGGGCGGAGGTCGCCCGCCTGACGGCTGCCACGGAGCGTCTCCAGGAGGAGAACAGGAGGCTCCGAGCAGACCTGGCCGGCCTGAAGGTCCCCGACAAAGAGCAGGCGACACCAGCAGCCAACCAGCCAGCAAGCCAGTCTGTGCCGGTGGAGAACCAGGTCCTGAACCTGGTTCGGCAGGAACTGGCGGCCTTCCAGGCGCGGTTCGCCGCCCTGGAGGGCATAGTCCTGCGCCCCCCCTTGGCGGGTAGGACGGTCCCAGGGCCGAAGGCGGCCTCGTACGCGGCCGCTGCCGCCCCTAAGCCCGGGCCGTCCGGCCGGGCCCAGGCGCCGGCCAAACC
Organism: Apamea sordens; assembly: GCA_945859715.1. Taxonomy (NCBI): domain Eukaryota; kingdom Metazoa; phylum Arthropoda; class Insecta; order Lepidoptera; family Noctuidae; genus Apamea; species Apamea sordens. The sequence continues at coordinate 10,484,844 of OX243995.1, forward strand.
GGCGTCGGCTGGAGGAACCTCGGCGCCGGCAAAACCGGTGCCTGCCGGCGGCAAACCCACGGCGCAGGCCCATAAGAAGGGCAGAACGGCTGGGAAGGCGACGGCCCCAGTGCCTACGCCTCCCCCAGAGAAATCTCCCACGGCCAACGCCGAGTGGCAGGTGGTCGGGGACAAAAAGAAGGCGGCCAAGGCGGCCAGGAAAAAGGCACAGAGGAGGCGCCGCAAGGAGCGAGCTGTTGCGGCTAGGCTTCGCTCCCCGAAGACTGCGGCTGTAGTAATAACGCTACAGCCAGACGCGGTCAAAAGGGGGGTGACCTACTGCGACGTGCTCACCAAGGCAAGAGCGACGGTGGATCTCCAAGAGCTGGGGATCACCGGGGGCCTCCGGCATAGGGTGACCGCCACTGGTGCCCGCATGCTGGAGATCCCCGGTGCGACGAGTGGCCCCACCGCTGACGCCCTAGCTGAGAAGCTAAGGGCGTCCCTAAATGCGGACGAGGCTCGAGTCTCCAGGCCCGTCAAGTGCGCAGATATGCGCATTATGGGCCTGGATGACTCCATTACGGAGACAGAGGTAGTAGCCGCCGTCGTCAGGACGGGCGAGTGTCTGGCCGATCAGGTGAAGGCGGGCACCATACGTCCTGACTTCACAGGAATGCGAACCGTTACGGTAAGCTGCCCTGTGACGGCGGCTAGGAAGATAGTGGAGGGTGGAAGGCTCCTGGTGGGCTGGGTGTCCGCGCAGGTCAAACTGCTGGAGCCCAGACCTCTGAGGTGCTATCGATGCCACGTGGGTCACCACGTGAGCGTCCAGTGCACCTCGGAGGACCGCAGCACTTTGTGCTTCCGCTGCGGTAAGCCCGGACATAAGGCCGGCTCGTGCAACGCCGCGCCGCACTGCGCTGCATGTGCGGCTGCTGGCAAGCCGGCCGATCACCGGGCGGGCAGCAAGTCCTGCGCCCCACCCGCCGAAGCCAGGAGGAAAGGCAGGCCCTCCGCCACCGTCGCCACCACCACCACCGTCGCCGCCACTGCCGCCGCCGCTGCCGCCGTCGCCACCACTGCCGCCGCCGCCGCCGCCGCCGCCGCCACTGCCGCCGCCGCCGCTGCTGAGGGTCCCTCACAAGGGGCCCGGGAGGGGGCTGAAATGGAGGAGTAATGGCTCCGCCTTTACGCCTCCTCCAGGCGAATATCAACCACTGCGCCTGCGCTCAGGACCTGTTGCTCCAGAGCATGACGCAGTGGTCGATTAATATCGCCGTGGTCGCTGAGCCGTACTTTGTCCCGCCCAGGGATAACTGGGTGGAGGACCTTAGCGGCTCAGTGGCCATAATTTCGTCGGCTGCCGCCGGTACCCCGTCCCTCGAAGGTGTCACGAAGGGACAGGGGTGCGTAGCAGCACGGTTCGGAGAGATTGTGGTAGTGGGAGTCTACTTCTCTCCGAGCCGAACTCTCGCCGAGTTCCAGAACTCTTTAACAGAGTTGGGTGTCGTCGTCGCCAGAAGCCATCCTTTCTTCGTGCTAGTGCTCGGGGACTTCAACGCCAAGAATGTGGCCTGGGGTTCCCGTTGCACGGATGTGCGGGGCAGGATGGTAGAGGACTGGGCTCTGGAAACAGGCCTGGTCGCCGTGAATCGGGGTTCTGTCCCTACGTGTGTGCGGATGCGGGGCGAGTCGGTAGTGGACATCACGTTCGCCAGCCCCGCTCTGTCACAGCGTGTCATCGACTGGCGCGTCATGGAGGAGGTGGAGACCTACTCCGATCACCGGTATATCCGGTTCGATGTCTCCACCCAGACCTCTAGCGCGCTGGTCCGACAGGCCCCGAGTGGTCCGCGTTGGGCGCTGAAGCAGCTGGACCGGGAGCTCCTCCTGGAAGCCTCGATCGTGCAGGCCTGGGTGTCTTCACCGGACAGGCCTGCTGATATTGACGATGAGGCGGAGTGGTTCCGGGAGGCCATGTCCGAGATTTGTGACGTGGCAATGCCCCGAGTCCGGCCAGGATGCGCCCGACGTCGGGTGTACTGGTGGTCGCAGGAGGTGGAGGCGTTGCGCAAGGCGTGCGTCGACGCGCGACACCGGTACACCAGGCACCGCAGGCGCCGCATCCGCCCTCCGGATGCGGAAGCCACAGAGGCGGAGCTGTACGAGGGGTACAGAGCGGCGAAGACCGCCCTCCGAGAGGCTATCCAGCGGGCCAAGGCCACGGCCCGCGAGGAGATGCTGGAGACTCTGAACAGAGATCCATGGGGGCGCCCTTACAAAATGGTGCGGAATAAACTCCGCACCTGGGCCCCCCCGCTGACTCAGAGTCTCCGCCCTCAGCTGGTGGAGGAGGTGGTGAGCGCTCTGTTCCCTTCACGCGGGGAGCATACTCCCCCGCCTATGGCTCCGCCACTCACGGTGCCCGAAGCGGACCACACGGACGACGACGACGACACCCCTGAAGTGACCGGGGTAGATCTGAGAGCGGCGGTAGGCAGGCTTAAGGCCAAAAACACCGCCCCAGGACCCGACGGCTTGCCGGGTAAAGCCTGGGTCCTGGCCTCGACGGCTCTCGGGCCTCGACTGGAGGCGCTCTTAAGCGCATGCATGGAGAGAGGCCAGTTTCCACTCCGTTGGAAGACGGGGAAGCTGGTCCTCATTCAGAAGCCGGGGCGCCCTGCGGACTCTCCGTCCGCATACCGGCCCATAGTGCTGCTCGACGAGGTTGGCAAGCTCTTTGAGAGAGTGATTGCGGGCCGCCTCGTCGGGCACCTGGGGAGGATTGGGCCGGATCTTGCGGATTGCCAGTTTGGCTTCCGCAAGGGGCGCTCTACGGTGGACGCCATCATGCGCGTGAGAGCCCTCACGACGGGGGACGCGGTGTCCCGGGGTGGGGTGGTCGTGGCGGTGTCACTCGACATCGCCAACGCGTTCAACACCCTGCCCTGGAGCTGCATTGGGGAGGCACTCCGGTATCACCGGGTGCCGACCTACCTCCGTCGAGTAGTCGGGGCGTATTTGACGGACAGAGCCGTCATCTACCCCGGTCGCGACGGGAACTGGAACCGGCGAGAGATGTCGTGCGGTGTCCCACAGGGATCGGTTCTGGGGCCGCTCCTGTGGGACATCGGTTACGACTGGGTGCTGCGGGCCGACCTCCCTGAAGGCGTCAGCGTAGTTTGCTACGCTGACGACACGCTGGTCCTGGCGCAGGGGAGGTCGCATCAGGCGGCGGCCGACGCGATGACACGCGGGGTTGCGATAGTCGTGGAAAGGATCCGGCGGTTGGGTCTCGAGGTGGCATTGCACAAGTCTGAGGCCATGTCCTTTCATGGGCCTCGGTACGGGCCACCTCCGGGATCCCAACTAGTGGTAGGAGGGGTTCACATCGGCGTCGAGACCACGATGAGGTACCTGGGTCTCGTCCTCGACAGTCGATGGAACTTCGTCGAGCACTTCCGACGTTTGGCCCCCAAACTGGAACGGGCCGGGGCCGCCCTAAAGCGGCTCTTGCCCAACCTGAGGGGGCCAAACGCCTCCTGCCGGAGGCTTTACGCGGGGGTCGTGCGGTCCATGGCCCTATATGGGGCCCCGGTATGGGCGCGTTCACTGCGGCTTCGAGCCGCACACTACCTGAACGCGCCCCAAAAGGTGGTAGCCGTAAGGCTGATCCGGGGCTACCGCACGATCTCGGGCGAGGCAGCAAGCCTCCTTGCCGGACTGCCACCATGGGATCTGGAGGCGATAGTCCTCGCGCGCCTATATGATTGGCGCGCGGAGGCACTACGCCGGGGGGAAACTCCGCATCCGCGGCAAACCGCGGCGGAGCGGACGAACCTCCGGCGCGATCTCATGGTGGCATGGAAGGAGCGACTATCGCAACCCAGCGCAGGGCACGCCACGATAGCGGCGGTAAGACCCCTCTTTGAGGAGTGGCTAGAGAGACGTCACGGCGCTCTCACCTACCGCCTGACGCGAGGTCCTCTCCGGACACGGATGTTTCGGGAGGTTCCTGCACATCATCAGGCGGGAGGAGACGCCCGGGTGTCACCACTGTCAGGATCGCCCAGAGGACACGGTGGAGCATACGGTGGAGGTCTGCCCTGCTTGGGCAGAGCACCGCCGTGTCCTCGTAGAGGCGATTGGCAGCGGCGGCGACCTCTCGCGCCCGGCCCTGGTTCAAGCCATGGTCCAGGGTGAGAGGGAGTGGGAGGCAGTCACCTCCTTCTGCGAAGCAGTCATGCTAGCGAAGGAGGTGGCGGGGTGGGCGAGGGAACGCGCCTTGCGCACCTCACGCCTCAGCCGCCGCGGGAGACGCTCCGGGCGTCGGGAGCCGCGTGACGACTCCCGGCCACCGTAGGCGCGGGCCTGCGGGCGGAGAGTAATGGGTAGCTCTCCGTCCGATCAGGACTAGGCCCGTGCCGGACGGCGTGTTCGTGTTCCACGCGCGCCTCAAAGAGATGTCAGCAAAAGAGACGGGGCCCCATAGGGCCGAAGCCTGCCAGGGTAGCGGGACCATCCGAAAGGGTTTACCGCTGCCCTGGAACATAAAGGGCTAAGGAAGGAACACGGGTGGGTTTTAGTCAGTAAAAGTCTGACACTCCCTTCTGCTCCACCCAGAGCGGGAGGAGTCATTTGATGATTTCCCATCCTCAAAAAAAAAAAAAAAAAGGGTATAAAGGTAAAATTTCATATAGTTTGCTAGTTATCCTTAGTCAACGACAACTGGAATGGCTAACGTGACAATGTTGAAGAAAATCGAACACCGCGCTGTTATTAAATTCCTTACCAAACAAGGAAAAAGTTAAAAAATTATTCAAGAAGTGATGGTGGCTGTTTACCAAGATTCTGCACCTTCGTTATCTACGGTTCAAAAGTGGTCAAGTTAATTTAAAACGGGCAGAGAGAGTATTGAAGACGACACTCGCTCGAGCGGCCCGGTTACTGCCTCTACGGAAGAAAACGTGAAAAAAGCTGAGAAGTTTATACTGGAGGATGCCCCAATGAAGATCAAAATGATAGCAGCGATGGGACCTCTCTGTTGGTTCCATACACACTATTCTTCATGACCGTCTTTACCTTTCAAAAGTCAGTGCAAGATGGGTGCCGCGAATGCTCACGGCGCGCGGTGCCTCAAAAGCATGTGCGAATCGAGTGCTGTAGAGAGTTTTTAGAGCTGTGTCGTGCTCGTGAACTTCCATCAAGTATTTTCGATCGAATTGTTACTGGATGAAACTTGACCTTGAAAGTAAGCAAGAGTCCTGCAGTGGCATAAGAATGGTACTGCACCCCCTAAGAAATTCAAATCGTTCCGTCCAACGGAAAAATCATGGCCACAGTGTTTTGGGACTCAAGGGAATTTTACTGATTGAGTACACAAAAAAAGGTGAAATTATAAACGCAGCATCCTACGCATCCACTTTACGAAATTTACGGGAAGCGATTAAAGAAAAAAGACGGGGTAAAGCGACCACCGATGTGTTGCATTTTCACGACAACGCCCCGGGTCCACACGGCACGTGTTTCCATGGCTGTGCGAGATTGTGGTTTAGAAAAAATTAACCACCCACCCTTTGGCCCAGACTCAGCCCCGAGTGGTTATTATTTGTTCCCTAATTTGAAAAGTCCTTCTTGGGAAACTTATTTTCCAACGATGAAGGGCTCAAGGCAGCAATAAATGCGCATTTTTCAGAGAAAGAGAAAACTTTTTTTTTACATTGTATTGAAAAGTTAATTTCGAGATGTAATAAATGCATTGAGGTACTCGGGGATAACATTGAAAAATAAACATTATTTTAATTAAATTTACGTTTTTCTTCATGCCGATACCGAGAATACATTGAACGGAGGGCGTTCAATGTAGGTATTCTCGGTATCGGCATGTATGTTTAGCAGTTTCCTCATATGTCCTAAAACTACTCGTAGCATTTTTGTTTTTGTTGCGTGTAAAGTAAGCGTAAAAATATAGGACAAACTGACTACATCAACGCGCGACTTTGTGAGATTTGTGTCACCGGAGTGATACCTTAAACAATGAGGCTTTGCAACTAATAATATTAGTGGTGGGTGACCGCTACGTGATGCCGGGAAAGTCACAAACATTACTTATAATAATAATAATAATAATTTACTTTATTTCAGACCATGGAGTCCACTTTGTTAGTAACAATGTTCTTATAGACTAGTGTACTTATGTCTTACTAATTTCTAACTAAGTATTAATCATCAACATCATAGGATAATTCAAAAATAATTGCCTCTTTTTGTGTTCAAAATTTTGTAATCAAAGTCATGTGTCACAATTAGATGTACCTACCATTTTTCACAAACACAATCAGTGAATACTTTATACTACTTAGACACTCGAAACACTATATTAATTTATATTCATGGAAAATTCAGTATATGTACCTATGCAATCAATGCACATGCAGTTGCATTACAATGTGATTTTATTTTTATTAAATTACACCGGCCCTTGAGTTCTCAGTCAAATTTCTTACTGGACGTCGTAATTGCAGCAGGGCACATGCGCTCAGCGCGGATGACATACGATTGAAACGCTATCTTTTACGATATTATTCTGTTAACTAAAGTGGTGGAGTTTACATTAAGAGTATACTGCATTTTTATCAAGAAGTAAACAACTTCAGTATTAGTTTTATGAGTGCACGTATCGACCTATAATATAGATGCATATTAAGTGTATATGTCGCAGCCTAGCCTTTTTACTAAACGGCGCCGTTGAACTAGCGGCCTGAATGGTATTAATTAAAGGTTAAGTTAGAACTGTGAACAACCACGCGCGAGCCGAATTGATCGCAGTAATCAAGCCAGGGCACCCCGATCAAATGGGTTAGGTTAGGTTAGAATTAGAACTGTGACTATCCGCGCACGAGCCGAGCGGTGCCTAGGCCGCCGCTGGCGAAAGCTACTTCCAAAGGCTAGGCTGCTAACTAAACGACTAATAAGCCTGTTGGTTGCGACATATACATATAAATGCATTGGTGGCCTAAGGGTATAAGACTCGAAATAGCATATAGTGTATTGAAATTGTGTGCCTATTATTGAGTCTATTGTTACGGTACTTGATGAATTGATGAATAAATATACTAATAATCATGATTTCTTGATATTTTTACATTTTAATGTTATAGCATTGTGTGTGTGTATCTACGTGTTTCAGAAATCCCCCATGAATACATGTATAACGTGAAACGTGTTCTATTCACTAATATCCGATAGCGTTTTGTTTACAATGAATTGAAAAAAATGTATATGTACACACGGCTACACGTCAAGCTATACAAAACCAGTTTGTCTTGGCCTCACTTTGTATGATATTTTCTCACAATGAACGGTCAGCTAATACTGGTTTTGCATAGCTGGATGTGTAGCCGTGTGTACATAGTTTTGATACAATGTGACGATTACATAATTTTAAAGTAAACCTCGTGCACTTTCTTCTCGTGAAATGTATTGTGTAGATATTAATTCGAAAACTTGGCAACGTATACATTTCAATGCTTATGAATATACCTACTTGTTTGGTAACATACCTGAGCTTCACTGTCAACTTTTAGTTGTTCTGAAGAAAGCAAAGTTATTAGCTGTGGTAATGGCAATTCTAAAAGCTCATCTCCATTAGATACTATATTCCAGTTTGCTTGAACATGCTCTAGTGCCTCTTTTACCAACTCTACGCAGTTGTGAGCTTCTGCAAACCTAATATAATGAAAGCAATAATAAATGCATTAGTGAATAAGCTTTATACTCTATAAATAGTAGGTATAAAATAAAGTCGCATTTTGTGTCTGTCTTTGTGTCTGCGTTGTTCTTCCAAACTACGCCACAGATTTTGATCATCAGTTAGATAATTTATGTACAGACGCCAGCAGGTCAACCTACCCGAAACTGTAAAATTTTCCCAATCAACCTTGAACCTTATTGCTCTAGCGATAAAGTTGAAAATCTATTAAAGAAATTTGACAGATTGTAGCAGCTTGATGTGCTGGCGTCTATACCTATGAAAGGTATTTCATATTACAAATAATATAGAAATCATGGTGTTTTGCCAAATCGTAAAATTTTCGTTATGGTATCACACGAAATCTTGCTATGTATTCACTTTACAATGCAAATAGTGGTATTGTAACAAGTGTCCGACCGAAGGTTCGGTTTCGGCCAAAAAGTGACTGAACCTTCGACCCGACTTTAACTGGCGTTCGTAAACTGGCGGTTTTGCTAGAGTACAGACTACAACTGACAGATAGACAGACGCTGTATACTTATAATGGCACTCATTATGTACGGACGCCAGCACATCAAGCTACTACAATCTGTCAAACTTTATCCCTAAAGCATTTAAATTCAAGGTTGTTTGGGAAAATTTGACAGTTTCGGGTAGCTTGATGTGCTGGCGTCTGTACAAACCAAAAAAAAAAGTGTTTACTTATAAATTGAAGTCAATTAGGGTCTTAGTAGACATGCTGCTTTTACTATCAGCGTTTAGGGATTGAGTCGCTTTCCTGAAGATTGATACAAACTCCAAGGATAATTAGCAGATGCATCTTAGCGACTTTGCGTTCGGTTGCGATTGCAAAATCTCACGTTTCAGCGATTACTTCGACGCTGCATCGCGTTTTGGCGACTTCCGTCTGAGTACGGTTTAAAAATTGCGTTTTCTAATGATGCTGAATTGTGTGGCAGCAAGATAAAGCGTTGTCGCTGTATCGAGCTTCCCAAAAACGACTAAATCGCTAATCGCTACGCGATGCTAACAATAGCGTGTCTACTAAGGCCCTTATTTTTGAAATAGGTAGTAGAGTTAATTTTTGAATGGTAATTTTGACAGTTTTTCACTCAAAATCTATAACAGGAAAAAGAGTTACATTGTGAACTTTGTCAACTTATTTAAGTATGAAAATAAGATTGAGAAATAAGAAGGTATATAAGATGCTCTGGCATCTTATAATACCTTCTTATTTCTCAATTAGTTCGAAATTTTTAGCACCATACATTTATATTTTGTACATGTATGGAGTTGCTATAAAAGTATGTGATTTATGTAACTGACTAGCTGCGCCCCGCGGTTTCACCTGCAAAAGTTTCGATCCCGTGGAAATATCGGGATAAAAAGTATCCTATATAATCCTATGTGTTAATTCGTCCATACCAAATTTAATCAAAATTGGTCCAGCCGTTTGAACGTGAAGAAGTAACAACGTACTAACACTCACTCACAAACTATTTCGCCTTTATAATATTAGTGTGATTATGGTAAAATACCCAACTATGTTAACTACTAAACAATACAATTGTAAATTACCTAAATATTCCAAGTGCATTAGAGGGGTGCAATTCTCTCCTCAGAAATTCACCACAGCCAGTAACAAGCTCTCTGAGTTGTAGCATATCAGCAGCAATTAATAAATGCTGCACTGTACTTTTATCAATCATAATTTCACCTTAAAAAAAAAAATAGAGATTAAGATATTTTATGAATATTGCAAGAGTTCAAATTTGTTTTTAAACTAAAAGAATAGTGAGGAATGTAGTATGCAAAGTAGTAGTGAGAGGGAGTGGGGTCTTTAATAAGCAAATATTAAAATATTTACAGTATTTTAAAGGAGTAAAAATTCATTCAAGTTTCAATCATTTTAAAAGCATGAGCTTGATTATTAGCAATTACTCAATTAGTTTTAAACATCTTCTCTTTTTACCATGCCAATGTCAATTTATATGGAGGCAATCAAATCTATCAAGTCTTGTAAAATGCATAGCAGGCACACTGGGCATAATATCTGTTGTCATCCCATTGTCTGTGAAGCAGCACCACATTTGCACTTCAGGCCGGATTTGTCTATAAATCGCCACCGGAACAGGTTTTTCCACACCTCAATGAAGCTGTGTCTAAAGTCTGTTTAGAATACATTAAAGTCTGTTTCGAGTACTTTAGTACTTTCAGGATAGCAAAGGCGACTTAGGTCCACGTGGGAGATTTTCAGCTGATGGAATGAATGGGATGGGCAGGACCATCTTGCGACAGCTTTACTCTTGCTTCAACTTAATGAGAAGAAATTTAAAACATGCATTAAACGCACACTATGTAGACAAGCTGAGTAAGTCGTAGATAAAAATGCTAGGCCTAATGCTGGTCCAGCTCCACAGGCACTTGGGCTCACTACTTGATTACAATTTCAATATTTGGAAGAGATACTTCCCCCTTTTTTTTGTGTTTCTGACAATTACGAACTTAATGTTTATTTTATTCAATCAAGGTTTAATTCTTAATACCTTAACATTAAACACCTCTTCCTGATTATTCCTAAAGTTTTGTATAATTTAGAATCATTTTTTAAATGTATAAGAATAGTACCATGGATTCGTTTTTATGATATTTTGATGTTGACTTGAATGAGCATGGCAGTTGAGAATATGTCATGCTCACTTAAATGTCTCACTGGTGGCGCGTGTGTTGGATCATTTGTTTCCCTACAAAATGGTTGAGCTGGGTGGTGCTGATCCACGCGTCATGTTCGTGAACGAGCGCCGTTGGTTGAGACTGGTCATCTTTAAACTGCAAGGGCTTATTTTTAATTTTATATTTTTAATTGTTTATTTTTTACATTGTTCTCACATATAGAAGCAATAAGAATAATGTACCCAGGATTTCGTAATAATATCTTGATTTAAAAGAGGGTCCTTGGAGTTTAATGCCTGTTCTTCTCATAGAGATCTATGTTTTGGAATGGGCAATTAGCTTCAACTTTCTGACTAAACTAAACTATTTAATTTTGACAATTCAAAAGTGCCTGAAATGTTTTAAAATAAATGATTTGAGTTTGAGTTTTGAGACTGTGTGCCAGTGAGTGGGACGGCATATTGAAACATTGAAAAGCTGCAACATCATGAAGCTGTTGCGTCTATTCAATCTTTTTAGTCCATGCCGGGCAAGAATGTTATGGTGCAAATGGTGTCGTGTCTAATAACCCATATTGTAACATTTGAACTATTTAAAATTGTATAATTTGATCGTTTATAAAAAAAAAAAAAAAAAAAGTTATAAACAATGGTTTTAAAAATTAACACATTGCTATCTGCCAGTGTGCACTAGCTCCATGAGTAAAGTGAAACCATCAAAGAAAGTAAAATTTATTCTATTTTACCTTTTTGTTTTTGTTTCTTTGTGGAATATTATGTTTATTACCTGTGTATATAAAATCTATTATCATAGGTAGGATATCAGGTGGGACACTCGGAAGGGCAACATATCCTTTTTGAGACTCTTCCAAGCCCACATTAAACATCGCATCAAAATAAGCACAACTTGCTGCAAGCACCACGCGATGAGCCTGAAATGAAAAAATATGATTATCTATAAAAATAAAAGCTGTCTATTGGTAATTGCATCACTTTTTTTTTATTCGGTGCTTTTTTTCTATAGGATTTTTGTACGAATTATTGGAATTTAGACTGAAAAACATCCTCCGGGTCAGCTAGTGTTGAATAGTTATCTTTCAGCTGAAATGATAATGAATTATGTTTTAAAATTAATGAAAATAAATACTTAATACTTTTACTTATTTCATAATTTTATATGCATAAACAAGCCAATTTTGAATGGGACTGCTTTGCCCACACAAACAAAAGTTTAAAAGGTTGAAAGTTACATAGAAATATGGCTTAGTATCTTAAAATGTAGGTACTCAATAAGTACCTAATGATTATTTGTAACAATCTTATTATTATATATTATCATGTAGTTTGTGATATTGAGATACTTGGTACCAGACTAGTTAATGCGCACAAAATTGAAACTCATAATTCGTTAATAGGGCCATCTGTTAGGTTTGGTTTCGGTCACATGAAAGTGTTATTGAAGTCTCAGGTGCAGTCTGCAGTGATGAAAATAAAGAGTGACTAAGATGCAGTTCGACTTGTTTCTGTATCATACCTTAACTCTCGTTGAGCCTGATATTAAATCTATATCACAAAACCTTCCATCCCTTTTGAAGTGATGTAAGTTCACGGAAATTTTGTTGGCGTAGTCACAACATTTGTAAGGACGAGCCCCATCTTTGGCCGTGCATTTCTCATAGACATTTGTCGTCATGTCAAAAATAAAATCTTTAATGGATGTATCCACCGGAAACTAGATAAAATAGATGACACTGACGGCCATATAACTATAACATTGTTTTAATAATTAACACATTCGCCAGAGGAATTTCAATGAAGTCATTATAATTCGTCAAGTTTTTATTTTGACTTTTTGTCTACTGGCTTGGCTTTGATTGACACTGACAGTCAGTGACAGTAATACATTGTCATTTTTGTCAGCGTAATCATCAGTACCATTGAGATAGGAAAAACATGGAGATGCCGCGCTATTCAGTACATACATTTGCTTATACAAATATGAGTGAAAAATGATTCAGAATTTGAAATATCGTTATGTCTCATTCTTTCTAGTGAGATAATCTTATTTGATAAAAGAGACAACTATATTTTAAGTTGTTGCTAATTATGGCAACATTTTGTCTTGACGTAGTGACAGTTGTAGGTAAGTGCCGTAGCAGCCATCTTAAGCTACGAGTTTCATGGTAGTTTGGCTGTCAAATGGTTGTTTGTTTTTTGTATTATTGAGATTTGCGAGAAAATTACGAGGATTTTGTCTTTTAAAACTGTATGTAAATGTTGGAAAACAGAAGTTCAACATGCCTGTGTGTTGTATTGTGAAGTGTGGTGCAAGAAAGAATGAAAATCAACCTCAATTGTCTTTGCACAGGTTAGTAGCCGGTTTTTATGCATTAATACATACAATAATACACAATCGATGATACAATTGTAACGCGATCATGAATTTATGGCTAAAGTATTGATATTTGGGTTCATTTCCATATAACAGGCCTTTTTATTATATTTGTTAATTCATTCGTTTGTTTACAAACAGATGTCATAATGGAATAGTGTTGTACCGTTGCCGACTTACCGTAATAGTTTCCGAAACTAGTTCCTCCGCTGAAACGATATCCGTATATTCTGTGATGTTAACATAAATAATCTTGCGTCTTATTCGGTCCGAGTGACCTAGCTAGGTCCGGCCTGTGGTTCACACTTCACAGCACCAAAATCCATCGTGATCCAAACGTGATAACTAGTAAAACTCGTATAAAGTATCGTTACTCGTTATAGTAACAACGAGATAACAGTTGTTCCTTGATTGACACAACCCTAGCAATGGCAGCCATTTTATGCGACAATATGAGTTGTAGGTATGCACCCTTTTTTCGTAGGTATTTCCAGTCCATACTTTTCTAGGTCAATGATCAGTACCTATTCTACCATCTACCATTTCAAGATAGGAAAAACATGGAGATGCCGCGTTATTCTATACATACATTTGCTTAAAGAAATATGAGTGAAATGTGATTCAGAATTTGAAATATCGTTATGTCTCATTCTTTCTAGTGAGATAATCTTATTTGATAAAAGAGACAACTATATTTTAAGTTGTTGCTAATTATGGTAACATTTTGTCTTGACGTAGTGACAGCTGTAGGTAAGTGCCGTAGCAGCCATCTTATGCGACGAGTTTCGTGGTAGTTTACCTGTCAAATGGTTGTTTGTTTTTTGTATTATTGAGATTTGTGAGAAAATTACGAGGATTTTACCTTTTAAAACTGCATGTTAATGTTGGAAAACAGAAGTTCAACATGAGGCGTGTGTTGTATTGTGAAGTGTAGTGCAAGAAAGAGTGAAAATCAACCTCAATTGTCTTTGAACAGGTTAATAGCCGGTTTTCATGCAATAATACATACAATAATACACAATTGATGATACAATTGTAACGCGATCATGAATTTATGGCTAAAGTATTGATATTTGGGTTCATTTCCATATAACAGGCCTTTTTATTATATTTTTTAATTCATTCGTTTGTTTACAAACAGATGTCATAATGGAATAGTGTTGTACCGTTGCCGACTTACCGTAACAGTTTCCGAAACTAGTTCCTCCGCTGAAACGATATCCGTATATTCTGCGATGATAACATAAATAATCTCGCGTCTTATTCGGTCCGAGTGACCTAGCTAGGTCCGGCCTGTGGTTCACACTTCACAGCACCAAAATCCATCGTGATCCAAACGTGATAACTAGCAACAACTTAAAATATAGTTGTCTCTTTTATCAAATAAGATTATCTCACTAGAAAGAATGAGACATACATAACGATATTTCAAATTCTGAATCATATTTCACTCATATTTGTATAAGCAAATGTATGTATAGCAGTGGTTCTCAAACTTTTTTGGTGACGGAACCCTTTTGGGAAGCAAAATACTTGATGGAACCCTACAATAAAACAATAGTTTTTAAAAGTGTATTCTTTATTAATAAGCATAATAAAATTACAATGTAACAGTTACTAATTATTACTTACTTTACCACATGGCAAGTACATACAATAATAGAAGATATTAAAAAAGAAAAAAATCTAACTAATGGGAGGTATGAAACTGTTTTTTATTTTTCATCAATTGGTTGATATCAGGTTTGATAGAAGACAGTTGAAGTCTCATATCAGGTTCGGCGTCCAGTCTATTGCGATATTTTGTTTTCGTGGCTGCATAGGTTGAGAATCCTGTTTCGCACAAATATGTTGTTGGGAACGGGAGAAGAATATTCAGAGCCATTTTGCCAAGCATTGGATATTCATCACGGATTCTGCACCAAAAATCGTTGAGAGGCGTCGTTTTGAACAGTGACTCCATACTTGTGTCTGATGACATTTCTAAAAGAGATTCATATATCTCGTTTGACATACTTTCGGGCTTTTCCAAGTTAGGTAAAAAAGGATTATGAATCCATGAATTCAGTTTCATTTTTGTATTCTGTTCTTCGGGAAAATACTTTTCAAAAGATGGGCGCATCGATCTGAGATATTGGACCAATTCTCCAAACACATCATTTTGAAACATTTCTGAGTCGTTATCGCTAACAAACTCACTGAGTGACGTAAAGCTTTCTATTTCTTTCTTACCAACGCAAATAATCCAAAAATCTAATTTTCTTTTGAAGGCAGTTATTTTGTTATAGGCCTGAAACACTGTTGTCTGTTTACCTTGCAATGATAAATTCAATTCGTTCAGTTTTTGAAAGATATCCGCCATAAAAGACAATCGGAACAACCAAGTTTTATCATACAAACGGTCCTTCAAATTAAAAGAAGTATCTGCTGAAAGAAACATTTGTAACTCGGCTCTAAGTTCAAATAGCCTTGTTAAAGTTTTACCTCGAGACAGCCATCGCACTTCTGTATGGAGCAGCAGTGTTTTATGTTTGCTGCCATAATCTTCACACAATAATGAGAACAATCGGGATTGTAGTGGTCGTGATTTGATAAAATTAATTATTTTTACCGCTTCATCCATAACTAATTTTAGATTTGACGGCATTTGCTTCATCGCAAGTGCTTGTCTATGCAGAATACAATGGCTGGAACTACAATTAGGCGCTTTATTTTTTATTCGTGACACTGCTCCTGCTGTTTTACCTGTCATCGCCTTGGCCCCATCTGTACAAATGTCAATGCAATTGTTCCAACTGATATTATTTTCTTCAAAAAATATATTTATTTTATTAAAAATTTCTTCCCCGGTAGTGTTTGTGAGCAGCGGTGAACACATAAGCATGTCTTCTTTAAAAGAACTTTCATATGGATATCTCACGATAACCAGCAAGATAGCCAAACCAGCGACATCAGTTGACTCGTCCATTTGCAAGGCGAATCGTGTTTTTTGTAGACGTGTAACTAGTTCTTGTTTGACGTAGCTTGCCAGATCATGGATTCGCCGTGAAACAGTATCGTTTGATAGCGGCACAGTAGAAAGATGCTTTGCAGATTTTTCATCGAGCATACATTTTGTTATGTCTAATACACATGGCTTTATTAAATTCTCAGCGATAGTGTGCGCTTCACCTGCTTGTGCAATGCGATAGCTAACTAAATATGATGCCTCCGTGGCCTTTTCGTTGATAGTTTGTGTTACATGCATCATATTTTTTTGACTTTCCAATAACTGATCTTTTTTACGAACAAAAAATTCTTTATTCTTGTCTTTAGACTCGGGGTGCACAGTTTCTAAATGTCGGCGCAATTTGGCAGGTGCCATGGAACTATTAGGAAGCAGTTTACTACATAGCATGCAGAGAGGTGAGCCGTTGGAATCAACAAATCCGAAACTGATATATGATTCATCATACTTCCTTTTTTTCGTCTTTGAAACCGTCGAGCTTGACGTCGCGGCATCATCGTCTGGATCGGTGATTGCTATATTCTCCGTGCGTACTGCTTTTGAACATTCAGCGTCATTAGAAGATGTTGTTGCAACACGTTTAACACCTTTCCTTTAAGCCAACGTTCCATTCTTCTTTATTTATAATGTTACACGTCAGGATAGTGGGGTCTAAATAATGCACAATCGTTACTGCGTATAAGAGACTAAGTTTAGTACAATGAAGAAATGTATAAAACTGAGACAACGAATACAGCAGGCAGTAGAACAATGAACACTAGTTTCTCGCTAGCAAGCTTATAAGTAGGTAGGCAGGAACTTATCGCTCCGAACGCTAATTGTCAACTGACTGACGAGGCGCGACACGCGATCGCCGCTTTTATACTTAGTCCTAGACTCGATCTCGAATATTCTCGAAAATACTCGAGTCGGCGCCTTTGATAAACAAAAAGCAAAAATAAAAAGAGAAATATAAAAATTACGTTGTAAACAATCTCGACTTTATTTTTTTAAGTTAGAGTCGAAAGTCGCTTGTTGACAACTATAGCGTCTAATACAGAGGCGGCTTTTATCAAAGGGACTGCGCGCTCACAAGTATACCTACAAGTATACATGTTGATACCAAAGTTATGAGATATTGTACCAGTTATTGTAACACATGTTTATACAAATACAAATAAATAAATAAATATACATACGCGCGGCCGCGGTGTCAAAACGTTCGACCAGAGAGAGGTGTTTTGATTTTTTTTTCTAAATTCTTGAGGAACCCCTACAGAGGTATCGCGGAACCCTAGGGTTCCGCGGAACACACTTAGAGTATAGCTGATGTATAGAATAGCGCGGCATCTCCATGTTTTTCCTATCTCAATGGTGGAGAACAAAGACTACAATATGTGGTGGAGAAAACCATGGACATAGAATTATCTCAATGGGAGAAAACAAATAATACAAAAAACAAACAACCATTTGACAGCAAAACTACCACGACGCCACTCCATCCCCTTTATAGCGTAGTTTTGCAAAATTAACTATCTTAATTAATTAATAAGTATTTTTGATAAGTTTTCTTAACCGAAGGAATGAGATTCGTATTCGTGCCAAATTTCAAGTTTCTAAACTTAAGGATAAAGATTTTTCATTTAGACGACTTCCCTTCTCTTTCACCCCCATAAAGAGTTGATTTTCGGAAACATATTTTTAATGCTATGTACGCAGTTCGGTGATTTCAAATTTTCATTTCACTTTCACACACAGATATCCCTATCGTGTATTTGGCTGTTAAAATCTGTTTTTGGATATGAGATTTTTTGGCAACTAAAGTGGCTACGTGTATACATAATATACAACACCATAGAATACTTACTAATGAAATGACCTAAAAGTGTGAAATGTGATCTGTCTTTGTCAACCCGTACGATAATTTGGGCTATCATACGATGTTGTATGATATAAACTACGTTATCTTGGCCTATCATACGATACGCAACGATAGTTTCGACGTGGAAAGATAAAATGAACTTTTGTAATTGTCAACACTGTTATCATTGTCAAATGCCACTGTAACAGTAAAGGATACGTTACACAGTGCGAGGAGCTGATGTGTCAGTAGACAGCTACTGTGCCTATGTACTCGTATGACAGTAGCTCGACTCGCCTCGCTCGGTCACACTATGCAAACTGCTGGCGTCGCAGAAGACAGCTACTGCATCAGTGTACTCGCATACTTCGTCTGTATCATGTCTCGTGCAATGTTGTCGCAAAATACACGTTTAATCACAGTACATACCACAATAAAAGCGGTTACGAAAATAATTTGTGTTGAAATACTTAGAATTGAAAGAGCTATACAAAAAAAGAAGAAGAAACTACGTATTTGGGTCAGGAATTGGCTGCAAAGAAAAGGGGCAACGCATACAATATTTAAAGAGCTGAACAAGTAGAAATACTTTGGCGTAGTGGGGGAAGGCGAGTAGCGAGTAAAAACAAAAAATGTTGAAGTAACTCGGACGCGAGCAACTGTCCCACTCGCACTGTCGCACATGACAATAGGTACTCGGTATGATGCGGTCACACGGTGAGAGTAGCTGCACCTCAGTAACTGACTCGGTCAGCTCGCATGCCAGCTCGCACTGTGTAACCTAGGCTTAACACTGACACAGTCAGTGAATGACTTGACTTCATAACGTCAACGCAACTAAAGAGTAAAGTACCTAATAAACGTCAACGTCAGTGTTCTGTGATGACTTCGGTTTCGGTGTTATTGTTTTGTTAGCACGTTAGCACTATTTTAGGACTACTTGTTGAGATTTAAAAAAATAAACTATTATTGAACTACAGAATAAGGAATTTATTGAAAAGTATGTTAAACAAGGTTTTACTTTCTTCCGATGTTGCGTTGGTTTGTGTCCAACATGCGCTGTCTACAGAAAAAGAAGAAATTATGGGCCTCCTAATTGGAGAGGTACATGACTACTAAATTTTATTAATTGTTTGTAAAACTACTAACTTACTGTTTTAAAATTACCGAATCTTTAACAGGTCCATAGCAATGGTACTTTGGTTTCAATTGTGTCTTCCGTAATACTACGACGCTTAGATAAAAAACCAGATCGTGTTGAAATATCTGAAGAGCAGTTGGTACAAGCGACATTGCGTGCCGAAGCGTTAGCAGCTGAAGTTAACAGACCCCTACGAGTCGTTGGGTGGTACCACTCTCATCCTCATATCACTGTGTGGCCCTCACATGTTGGTAGGTTACACTAAAAATTGAGATTTCTAAGTAATTTTGTTTATATTATTTTTTTAATAATAATTATGGTATAATATACATACTAACATGAATATTTTTTTCCAGATCTTGCTACTCAGTCCATGTATCAAAGAATGGACACAAGCTTTGTTGGAATTATATTTGCAGTATTCCTTACAGATCAGACAACAAAAGCTCCTTCGGTAAACCCCAATTTTCTTTATATCTCATAAAAATTATAGCATAAAGCATTCATACAGGGTGTCCAGTATTAACATTAAAAGTGCTGATGGATAAGCTGTATGACTAGTTATTACTACGTACCACATAAAAAAATAGTTTTTTTGGAAAGGCCAGTTGTTTTTGGAACGAAGTTCCTTATCGCACGAAAGGGGGCTAGACGGAAAAAATCAAGACCAAAAGTTGGAACAACACTTTTTGCTATAGTTGTAAGCCGTGCGGCGTGCGCATTTTTCTCTGTCTGTCTCTCTCTCTCTGTTATAGAAAGCAAGCCAGTTATACTTTGTTCCATCCGGGTGTCCCTTGACACCTCTCAAGTTTTTTTTATTAAAGTCATTTCTATGTTATCAGTTAATTACTGGGCACCTGTATATTAATGGACAACACACAAGGCTAGTTTAAGTTATTACACATAGCCAGCGTACCTACTGAACTGACTCAAACTGTATTTGTACTTCCTCATATACAACTGCCACAACCAGTGACAGGACAGACCTATCAACTGAACTGACTCACAAACTGGCTTGCCTTGTGTCCGAAGTCCATAAACTAGAAATAAATAAAACTAACATAATGCACTTCCACGAGTTCAATGTATTTTTTTGTTACCTAGTTGTAATGTTACTTATTTCCAGATTCAAATTACTTGTTTTCAATCTATAAATGATGGTTCTAGTCAGAGTAGGAAAGAAATTGAAATGGAAATATTAAATAATAATGACTCTTTATTGCCAAACAATTTTGAGGTAAGTACAGATGAGGATTATACTATTTGTTGTCACATGATAATAACCTTTTTACTATTGCATTTTATCATTATAGTTTTATACATTGCCAAACCTAATTGCATATCATTGGTTTTGGTTAAACACGGGCTAATACGTTTTTCTATAAGAAATATTATCTTTGGTTGTATTCTAATGTAATTAATTTAATTTTAAGACTTTAACTCAATTGCCTGCAATATTAAAAGAGGAAGAAGATGAAGCCTACAATAATGAGGCTGGGCCAGATGAAACTGATGATATAATAAACAAACAACATAATGCAGCAGTTAGAACTATTGCAATTGGACACATAGTGGATAAGGTAACAATTATCGTATAATAAAGTGTGGGTGGTAAAACAATTGACATGTTGAAGGAGATGCTACCAATCTTGAACCTGACATGCATCAAATCTGTACATAGTCAGTGTGGAAAGTAGAAGGCCCTAAAGGGGAAATATTCTAAAGGCCTTTTTTTGGCACGCGGGTGTGCACCCCCATGCTAGTCCGCTTGCGTGAGATTAGCGCGTGTGATGCGCAAACTCGCCGGGTACCGCATGAGTGTGGCATGCATGACAGAAAAAGTAAGTACGAAACGGTACTATTCGGGCGGAGGCCGCGAATATGAGCCAGAAATGGTACGGTATTGGTATTGATAATATAGATATTGTAGATTTTTTCAAAAGTAAGTACCTAACACTGCATAAAATAAAAATAAAAAATAGGTGCCTACTTACGAAGGACTTTTGACCTTGTAGGATTAATCTGTATTAAATAAAAAACGCTAGTTTGCTGAATCATAGTGTAGATGAATTTTATCTCAACTCAGCCTATCGCAGTCCACTGTTGGACATAGAACTATCCCAGGCACACTACACTTGCCGCATACGCGGTCTCCACTTCCCACGAATCAAATGTTATCTAAATGATATAAATTATGTTAAATGAAATAATTGGAGCTAGCACATGTTACGCGCTATACAGTAATTATGGCTTTAGTTCGGATTCGGAACCATAATGCTGGGAGTCCGACTCGCTCTTACAAGTCGCTTGTTGGAACTGCGTATTGAACTGAACCAACTCAACTACACACTCAAAACATTATTCAGTATTGTATGCACATTAAAAAAATAACACCTGTATTTTTATGGCATCGATCAATGAGTGTACGACTAAACGCCGACAGACTGAACACCGACAAGACTTTACTTCGACGGGACTCTTCGCCGACAGGACACTACGCCGACAGGACTCTTCGCCGACAGGGCTCATCAGCGACGCAACTTATCTCCGATGGTCAGATACTTACTTTGGAAATCCTAAACGCACGCGTCGCATGGATAGGGGCGTCGCACCCCCGACGCGTCCCGAACCCTAGTTGATGCGGCTGCAAGTATGCGGACATAGCTACTCTTACGGACCGGGATGAGGACAGACCAAGGGTCTGTCCTCAACATGGGGGCAACAAGCCCTGACGCAACACATGCTCAGCGCGCTTGGGACGACGTCACGTCCAAGCTGATCCAGGAAACGATGTTGGACGACGCAACTTATCTCCGATGGTCAGATACTTACTTTGGAAATCCTAAACGCACGCGTCGCATGGATAGGGGCGTCGCACCCCCGACGCGTCCCGAACCCTAGTTGATGCGGCTGCAAGTATGCGGACATAGCTACTCTTACGGACCGGGATGAGGACAGACCAAGGGTCTGTCCTCAACATGGGGGCAACAAGCCCTGACGCAACACATGCTCAGCACGCTTGGGACGACGTCACGTCCAAGCTGATCCAGGAACAGATGTTGGTGGGTTCCTCGGTTTCAGAAGGTTGACAGCAAAACTGGCGTGCCGGTCCGTAAGCGTAGCTATGTCCGCATACTTGCAGCCGCATCAACTAGGGTTCGGGACGCGTCGGGGGTGCGACGCCCCTATCCATGCGACGCGTGCGTTTAGGATTTCCAAAGTAAGTATCTGACTATCGGAGATAAGTTGCGTCGCTGATGAGCCCTGTCGGCGAAGAGTCCTGTCGGCGTAGTGTCCTGTCGGCGAAGAGTCCCGTCGAAGTAAAGTCTTGTCGGTGTTCAGTCTGTCGGCGTTTAGTCGTACACTCATTGATCGATGCCATAAAAATACAGGTGTTATTTTTTTAATGTGCATACAATACTGAATAATGTTTTGAGTGTGTAGTTGAGTTGGTTCAGTTCAATACGCAGTTCCAGCAAGCGACTTGTAAGAGCGAGTCGGACTCCCAGCATTATGGTTCCGAATCCGAACTAAAGCCATAATTACTGTATAGCGCGTAACATGTGCTAGCTCCAATTATTTCATTTAACATAATTTATATCATTTAGATAACATTTGATTCGTGGGAAGTGGAGACCGCGTATGCGGCAAGCGTAGTGTGCCTGGGATAGTTCTATGTCCAGCAGTGGACTGCGATAGGCTGAGTTGAGATAAAATTCATCTACACTATGATTCAGCAAACTAGCGTTTTTTATTTAATACAGATTAATCCTACAAGGTCTTAGGACTCAAATATCCTGAAAGAATTTATTCGTATGCAAATTTTATAATCTCTCGCATGTATCATAATATCTATGGACTTAGTCTGAAATAAAGATTTTATTATTGGTATCATTATTTAAGTCTTCGGGTGTGAATTACCTACCTCTGAATAGCGCTTCCAGAATGTACCGCCACTGACGTCAAAGTGGCGGGACCAGCAGTGTGATTCTGTAACCATCTCACCGTGAAAACTTAGGTGAAGTGAGCATGGAGTGAGCTGTCATTCCAAATAATGCTAGGGATTTACACTACTGACAACTCACATCAAGCTCACTTCACTTGGGTGAGCTTTTTACAGAATCGACCGGCAGGAATGTCTTGACATACTTCCTTTACGTTTAGAGGTACAAATGTCTTGTTTAGGGTACAATTAGTACGTATGTAGTACAAACATACACATGTGATACATTTTAAATTGGAGACTTGGTCCCGCCATTTTGACGCTCACGTTAAAAGCGTCCGTAATAAAAAAGATAAACAATTCAGAAATTATAATAATTCGTGGTAGCTAAGGGATATCAGTCCCTACTGACGGCCCTCGTTCATGAACATGACGTATGGATCAGACCCTTCAACTCAACCATTTTGAAGGGACCTTAAATGATTCAACAAATGCCACCACCAGCGAGACATTTGAGTGAACATGACATACTCTTTAGCCGCCAGGGCACATTCAAGTCAATTAAACACAGTATTTTCCTACTTATCCATAGGCCTCTAGTTGCCCAGACACAATATAAAAATAATGTAAGGCAAATATTTTTTGTATTCTTTTCAAAAGTTTTATTGAATTCAATGTGCACTACCCTACTGAAAGAAATCCTCATACAATTTATTTGCATCGTCTATACTCTATATTATGGCCCAAAACATTTAACTTATTATTGTACTTTTGAATCTATTTAATATTCCAGTCGTTATTGGTATATGGGCTGATTTTTCCATTGCCAGATAACTTTTATTCGAGGAATAAAATTGACGTTTGACAGTTTTTGTACGAAACAACTGTCAAAATTTCAAAATTATTTCGTAGGTCTTATGTACTTACGTCATGGAAATTACACACTTTCATGTACTTAGGACGTACTAAGTTTCCAGATTTGATTTTGCACGAGCTCTAACGATTTTCATATGAATTCAGCGATAACATGAATCATCAATTTGGTCAATCATAACTTGAATTTTGCGCTTACAATTATATTGAAAATTTAGTATATACCTGTACATATGTAGTACTAAGTCTTCGGGCGTGAATTACCTACCTCTGAGTAGCGCTTCCAGAAGGTACCGCCACTTTGACGTCAAAGTGGCGGGACCAGGGATGTCTTGACATACTTCCTTTACCTTTAGAGGTACAAATGTCTTGTTTAGGGTACAATTAGTACATATGTAGTACAAACATTTTAATGTGATACATTTTAAATTGAAGAGAGGGGCCCGTGGCTAAATAATAACAGCCGCTCAGGTCGCTCGGTCAGGTTAAGCTACGCTTGCCGCGGTTGGTCTGTGGATGGGTGACCATCTTTACATACTGAGACCCCTCCGCGCCTCAGAAAGCTCGTTAAGCCGTTGGTTCCGGCTTTCATTCGTGGATCTTTGACAGTCGTTACCTACGGGTAGTCAGAAGCCCGAAAATCTGACAACCAGTCTTACCAAGGGGTATCGTATTACCCAGTACCTAACTGGGTTGTGGAGGTCAGATAGGCAGTCGCTCCATGTAAAATACTGGTATTCAGCTGCATCCGGTTAGACTGGAAGCCGACCCCAACATAGTTGGGAAAGGGCTAGGCAGATGATAATGACATTTTAAATTGAAGAGTTGATCCCGCCATTTTGACGCTCACCTTTTAACGTGCACGTCTTTCTCACATGTATCATTTATTAATTACTTCCCCCCAGTTTAGTATAAAACAAAGTCGCTTTTCGTACTCATTTTCGTAACTACGAAATGGATTTTGATGTGGTTTTCACCAACATTGTGCATTCATATTTCATGAAGAAGAAATCTTGATGTTTTGGCATAGTGGCATATCCAGTTTTAGCTGACCTCGCTAGGTTTTTCGTACATTCAGAAGTCAGCTTATAGTGGTTACGTATAGCTTAATGTGTAACCGTGCGTAGATTGCAAGTTTAATTAAATAATTGAAAAACAATTTGCTGATCCCTACATTTTGTTTAGTTATGCGAACATGAATGTATAGAGCAGCAATTTTTAGCTAGGCTTATAACAAAAATGGAAATTCACACTATTTATTTGGCACGAGAATCTGTTGCTGTAGGTAACATCTTTTAATATGTAAAATGTTTAAAACCAGTTTTGAATGCTAAAAGTCTACTTCGGGATAAATATGCGTGTGGATAGATGTTTAGAATATTGAGCTCTAGATTTAAAAATTAACATGTAGATCGTGAACCTACAAGGTAAATCGAAAACATTGAGCCTTAAGGACAAACTATTCGAGTTTCACAGATATTTTAATTTAAAACATAAAAATAAAAAACATAAATGTTATTTAATTAAACTGCGTGAATCAAGACTTATACTACTTAGTAAACACAATCTAATATCTAGTATTCTTTCAGATGTCCAGGCCTATGCTAGAGGGTCTTGTAGCAAGGAACACTCTTAACACAATACGCTTGAAAGCATTAAAAAGACAACACCAGGAAATGATGTCTAAGTTAGAAAATATGTCTTGTAATGTTTAAGATATACTCTTCATTTAATGATGGTTGCTGAATTACATTTGAATGTAAAAATTTTAGCTTTTACGATATTTGTTGAAGAAGTTATTAACGATTTGTTTGAATGTTTCAATTATTCAATCATCATAAAATGAGCAAAGTATAAAAACACTACTTTACCATTATAATTATATAATAAATAACTGCTTATGAAAAATGATATTTTTTCTGTTTACATTTAAGGATTGAATTTGTTAGGTTAAATCATTCTGGTCAATCATTTCGAAACCATCGGATGAGTCTATACTTGATAGTCGGTTCCTTTTAGTTTCAGCTGATTCCGTTTGAATAATATTGGAAACTGCTCCAGTAATATTCCAGAATGCATTATATGCAGAGCTGCTCCAGGTACTGGCTGGTTCTACTACCTCTAGAGTAGATTTAATTTTTACCTGCTCTTTTTGTTGATCTAAAACAATAAAATTAATCCAAATTAGCAAAAATTCAAATCATTTTATTTTTAAAATATGTGGCATTTGCTTGAACTTCCTTATATCTGTTACGAAATAAATATTATTATTATATTTGTTTCAAAACATGCAGATATTGTGTCAGTATCTTACAGGTTTGCATTTTCTTCATCTACAAAATAATCACTCATAGAACTTGCCTAGAGGTATATATTCATCTTCACTGGTGTCAGAAGAATCTACATCTTTTTCCAGAGTTTGCATTTTTTCCATGGAGAAATTTGTAACTAATGAGCTGCTGTTGTCAGAGCTGTCACTGCACTCGGCCAGTGGAACATCTTCAGGTTTCCAATAATCTATTAATCAATATAATTTATTAAACTGTGCGTGCCTCTGCAAAAAATCTTGATCATGATAAATAAGAATTTCTAAAGATGAAAATGTGTTAAAAGTATATGAAAAATTATAATAATTTAAGTAACCACATTATACTCATCATGAGTGGTTTTCTTTCTTGACAATAAAGTGCTTCTCGTTTGTACTTAAAATAATCAGCAAGATTATTTTATTACTAATGACTAATGAGTAATGTAATGATGTTGTAATAATTGAAGTAAAGATGAGGTCATATATATACCTACGACAGCATGGTGGATTATAGCCCACTCCCTCTCACTGAGAGGAGGCCTGTGTCCCAGCAGTGGGAACATTATAGGCTGATTATGTATATACCTACCATAAATTTGTTTCTCATCTATACTTGGAACAGGATCAGGTTCAATGGACAGTAGTTTTATGTTAACTTCAGATACTTCCGGTATAAGACCTTCCAATTCAAAGTCAGATTCTGAAAAAATAAAAAAAATAAATTGTTACAAAGTTTAAATTATCTTTTCTAATGAATAAATAAAGAAATAATTAGTTACCTAAGTCTTGTCTCATATTCTTGCATAATTTAATTACAGGTAATATCACTTTGTAAAAAAGACATATAAACATTAGCAATAAGTATGTTAGTAGATAGCCATTAATATATTTCCCAGTGAGAAAAACTATTATCAGGTTGATATTGATTAATAGGAAAGCCTGGAACAGAAAAAAATGTAGTAGTATGTAGTTCAACTAAAAATTTATTTGATAGAAATTTTCTTTAATTTCTACAATAAATAAAATGGATGTTTCGTCACGGTAATATAAAATAAAACATGCGAGTTTGGGTGTGGTATTGTGATTTCAAAGAATGACAAAAGATGTATAATTTAAATAAGATAGTAAATCAGTATTTATATTTCCTTTATTGTCATTTTTATTCTGGTTTTTTTTTTGTTTTATTTTATTTTGTATTTGGCGTCTCATTTTCTTGTTTGTTTTCATTTGTATTAACTGAGATAAATGGGCTTGGGATAGAAAATTCGTTGGTTTTTGTGTCCAAAATGTTAACGTAAATCAGTAAATAAATTGCAAAATGAGGATGTACTGACAACATATGTTTACCCCCTAAAACCGTACAGGCATGATGTTATATTATGGAATGGTGTAAACAATACATAGACATACATTCACAGCGATTGCGGGTCGTTTGCTGTTAATTATTGAAGAGTTCCATTGTCTTATCAACGCAGATCTTCATCAGATCCTAATATATTATATACTAAAACTTTCCCTGAAAATATACATTTAAATAACAAAAACCCCATCCCCATTGGATCAGTAGTTTTTGAGAAAATTGCAGACAGACAAACATACATACATATGGGTTGAATACAGAACCTCCTTTCTTTGAAGTCAGTTAAAAATACGCCCCTTTCTACATATAGCTTTAGCTGCTCTTTAGCTTTTTTTGCTTTCTACTTCGGTAGCTGGTACCATAGTAAAAGCAAACAAGTACGACATCTTCATACATTCGCACCGCGCACGGTTTGTATGTGAGCGCGCTCGTACGTATGCGTCGTCGCACGCACACACTGACAAAATTTATCGCTGCTAAAGCTGCTGCTAATTAGGTGACTGATCGTATCCTCTATGTATCCTGGATCCTCATGTATAATTGGATACGGTAAACCTAAATGTTATAATCTGAGTTCTATTCATTATATTCCATACGTACAATACTACACATCGCTACGTTTACGTTCACTAGTTGTCGGCAAGACAAGTTCACACGACAAATAATCATTATTGTGTATGTGAAGGATTTTTTTTTATGGTGGTGATGGTGTATCCTGACATTCAATTTCGTATAATTTCGGAAACGTGGCTGAATAATTTAAAATTATCTACTGGCAGCCCTGGCCAGTCGTGGCTGTGACGCCGGTAATATCGCCCGCGCCCGCGCACGTTTCGCCGCTGCCCTGCTGCTCGTAATAAATAATTTGTACGTGTTACGTATGCGTCGTCGCACGCACACACTGACAAAATTTATCGCTGCTAAAGCTGCTGCTAATTAGGTGACTGATCGTATCCTCTATGTATCCTGGATCCTCATGTATAATTGGATACGGTAAACCTAAATGTTATAATCTGAGTTCTATTCATTATATTCCATACGTACAATACTACACATCGCTACGTTTACGTTCACTAGTTGTCGGCAAGACAAGTTCACACGACAAATAATCATTATTGTGTATGTGAAGGATTTTTTTTTATGGTGGTGATGGTGTATCCTGACATTCAATTTCGTATAATTTCGGAAACGTGGCTGAATAATTTAAAATTATCTACTGGCAGCCCTGGCCAGTCGTGGCTGTGACGCCGGTAATATCGCCCGCGCCCGCGCACGTTTCGCCGCTGCCCTGCTGCTCGTAATAAATAATTTGTACGTGTACCTACCTACCTCCTTTAACTACAAAGACTTCATAATCATTTCATTTTATTTGAATAAATACATTTCAGTAAAACCACGTTTTTATTAGTCATATTTCGATCGTAATTTTTCAAATAACTAAACAGATAACAATATGACGTAGGCAATAATAAAATGTAGTCGGCTTCTGGTCTATGTACTTACACATGGCTACACGTCAAGCTATACAAAACCTCTTGTCTTGGCCTCACTTTGTATGATATTTTCTCACAATGAACGGTCAGCTAATACTGGTTTTGCATAGCTTGATGTGTAGCCGTGTGTAGAAAAAATAATTTAAAAAAACTTTGTATTAAAGGTCCCTGATGCTTACCCTACAGGGGAACATTGTTTTGTATAGAGATTGACTATGCATTTTTGACGATTGAATAAAGTATAAGTGACAGCCCTACGAGTTTAGGCTATTATCGCTCGCTCGGGGCTTGAGTTGGCCTACTTGTTTGCTTTTTTTATGCTGGTACAGTCAATAGTATAAATACCTTACACTTACTCAAGATTCAAAAGCCATTTTTTCCTAAGTATTGATAAAAAATAGATTTTTTCCATTTTGTAGTGTTTTATTTGGGTGTTGGTTGCCTTTTTGGCAAAAAAAAGTATTTTATTTTTCAGTTTTTAGTTCTGATGCACAAATTCGTATCAATACTTACTATGAAAATAACAGTGACAGGAAGTTTTTTATCATCACCAACATACATAGTGGATTAAATCCGTATTATTGAACATAACTAAAAGTAGGTCCTGAAGGAAAGTTAGTAAAATTTATATGGGAGTGTGAGCTTCCTCTATCAAATGAAAAAATAATCATGTAAATCTATCCAGTAATCACCGAATTGTTGTTAAAATAAATAATAATAAAAAAAGATTCTCTCTCAATACATAACCTCCTTGTAAAAATAAAATTGAAATGAGTTACCCGCAAACTTAGTATTCTCGAAATCATACTATTATGAAATAGTTATTTTACGAGAAAATTGATTTTTTAATGTAGTGTAAATGTATTTACGCTTGTGACTGTCCTCTCCCTGAGCTTGCCAGTAACAGCCAAGGTATTGCAGGCCTTTCGTGAAAAGTTCCATTCCAAATCATTCAAGTCCCATTAGCAAAATATGTGGTACATGGAGTTCCAGACACCAGCCAGTTATACAATAGATTTAAATAATGAATTTATTTTATCTTGAACACAACTTGTGACTTCAAGCCCTCTATTTTAGTATGGGAAGTCCAACAATATTCATTGTGCTGACATAGAAGTAACCCTTCTAAAGGGTTGCAGATGAGGCTAAATTTTCATACAAAAATAAACTGTATACTTAATCAAAGTAAACCATGCTACATAATGTAGGTAAATAAAATATGTATTTTGTAACCAAATATTGATAAGCAAATACTTACTTTGGTGTGATTTGTTTCTCTTAAATACAAGAAATCATTACATCTGCTTTGCAGCCACAGTTTCATTTGATTTGCTGCTGAATATAGTTGGTCTCCATGACTGGTTAGTCGTTTTAAACATGAAGTTCTATGTTTGTGTTTTAACCAGGTCTCAAATGCATCAATGATTACCACTGCGGTGCATGAACCCAAAAAGAATTCTAAAAGGTTGACTTGTCGATGTACACTTACACTGACAACAAACAGAATACTTATAAAATACTGTACGTACATGCTTAAGAAATATTGGATAGGTATGTGGATACTTACAAAAATATAAGATTAAGAACAAATATAAATGACAAAGACATCCACATTTTTCTCCAAAACAAAACATCTTCAAGTATGCCAATAAACGCTGCCATTATGAGGGATGTCTGGGTATTTTTGATTTCTGGAGATTTTGTCACATTCCATTTCAATGCTTTTTTTAATGTCGCTAACATGAGTTAAATTTTTTTCAAATAGAATAAGAAGAAGGAAAGAATGTGTTTTGCACATACAGTACTTGCAATAGGATTTATTGTTCTGTGTTTGTAACGAACGAAGCAAGACTAAGAAAGACGAACCAACAAATAAATGACAGATACACAGATGATGAGATGACAGAAGACAGATGACAGCGTTTGTTGGGGTGACCAGCAGTACTGGGCGTACCAGACATCGGCATAATTGCCATAAAGAAAAATAGAATAAAAAGCTTAGTATTCACTCACAGTTTTGCCTAGCAATTGCAAGAAATCATGATTATGTTGCTACCTAGCAGGGCCCCCTGAGTATCAGCTACAAAACCGGTGTAGTAACAGTCTACACCGGTTTTGTTGCTGATACTCACTGCCGGTTTGTTGAATTTACCTGTCTAATCCATAGATACAACGTGCGCACGGCTACACATCAACCTATACATAACCAGTTTATGCTGACTTTTGCAAAAAAAAACCTATACATTGCGAGGTGAGCTAAGACTGGAAACGTATAGTCGTGCGTACGTACTCTGCAGCTCCGCCACAAAAAAAGAAATGGCATTAAATTTTGGGTTCCCATCCAGCTAACGGGGGCAGGATCGTTATCCTATAGCTTGGAGACTTGAAAATTTTGTTGGAGATACTCCTTCCAACGCCTTTTGGGGGGATTCACAAGTGAAAGTCGTTAACAAAATGACTTCTAAAAAAGGAGGAGGTTCTCAATTCGGATGTTTGTATTTTTTTAAAATGTTTGTTCGCGCATAACTCCGGCGCTTGCCAACCGATTTGAAAAATTCTTTTTTTGTTGGAATTTCTATGGGACCATATTTTGGGAAGTATACCCTATACTTCCCAAAATATGGTCCCATAGAAATTTCATCAAAAACGGTTCAGTAATAAAAGTGAAAAAAATATTAAAAGAAAAAAAAACTTTAAAAACTTGAAAAATAATTTAAACCTGATAAGAAATAAATAAAAGTGTGTTACATTGTGTTCTAAATGTTCTTTAATGTTCCATCAAAATGTAACACGCTTTTATTTATTTCTTATCAGGTTTCAATTATTTTTAACTTTTTAGTTATTTTTATTAATAAGTAATAAAATCTTGTTTTTAATAAGTTTTTTTTCTTTTAATTTTATTTTTAACTTTGTAGTACCTATTTTTGATGCAAGATTGACTACGGCGTAGTTTGTAACGCGTAGCAGTGTTTTTCCGTTATATTCGTTTACTGCACTTAAGTTACCTGTTCATCTTTAGTCCCTGGTTACCATCTAGCACCAAAGTACGTCAAGACGAATCAAACGAGCCCAAACTCGATGGGGTTATGTCGTTTAATTACCGAGTTCCTATGGCCACCTTCCAGCTCCATCATCAGACCCTGGTTACCATGTAGTATCAAAGTATTCGTCAAGACGAATCAAACGAACCCAAACTCGATGGGGTTGCGTCGTTTAATTACGGAGTTCCTATGGCCACCTTCCAGCTCCATCATCAGATCAGCTCTATGTTATAATAATATAGCATTGTCATCCGATTTATACATGCAGACAAAATTTCAGCTCAATTGGAAACCGGGAAGTGGATCAAATCTAACTTGCAAGATATGATTACAGACAGACAGACAGACAACGGGACAGGTGAAACTAAATAAAAGCTTGTAAACAGGTGAAACTAAATAAAAGCTTGTAAACAGGTGAAACTAAATAAAAGCTTGTAATAATAATAATAAAAACTTTTTTGCAAAAAAAAAATCGGAAGTCGGTGTCGTTGGATTTTCGTTGTTTGCCACAGACTTCCGAAATTAAAGTTATTTTTCACTTTGTAGTGTCGTTTTTGGAAGTCGGTTGTTTTTTTTTTCAATGTACAGACGCCAGCAGGTCAAGCTACCCGAAACTGTAAATTTTTTCCAATCAACTTTGAGCCTTAATGCTTTAGTGATAAAGTTGAAAATCTATTAAAGAAATTTGACAGATTGTAGTAGCTTGATGTGCTGGCGTCTGTACATGAGCAGGTGGTATACCCCCTAGCTTACCACAAGCTCTTATAGCAGGGTAAGTTGAACTGCACTGCTTTTTTGTTCTATGACTAAGTACAAAAAAAACCGGCCAAGTGCGAGTCGGACTCGCGCACGACGGGTTCCGTACCATTATCTATAAAAAACAATCATGATTTGATTGAATGAAAGGTAAATTGCGGTTTATGATTTATGACGTATTCAAAAAAAACTACTTACTAGATCTCGTTCAAAACAATTTTCGGTGGAAGTTGACATGGTAATGGTACATCATAATTATATTTTTTTTAGTTTTATCATTCTCTTATTTTAGAAGTTACGGGGGGCCACACACACATATTTTACCACTTTGGAAGTGTCTCTCGCGCAAACTAGTCAGTTTATAAAAAAATGATATTAGAAACCTCAATATCATTTTTGAAGACCTATCCATAGATCCCACACGTGAGTTTGATGAAAAAATTTTTTTGAGTTTCAGTTCTAAGTACCCCCAAAATTTATTGTTTTTTTTCTATTTTTGTGTGAAAATCTTAATGCGGTTCACAGAATACATCTACTTACCAAGTTTCAACAGTATAGTTCTCATAGTTTCAGTGTTCGGTCAAAAAAGTGGCTGTGACATACGGACGGACAGTCAGACAGACAGACAGACATGACGAATCCATAAGGGTTCCGTTTTTTTGCCATTTAGCTACGGAACCCTAACAAGCAGTGCAGTTCAACTTTTGCCCTGCTATAAGACCTGTGGTAAGCCCCCAGATCCCCCTGCGCCCTGCGGACTCTCCGTCCGCATACCGGCCCATAGTGCTGCTCGACGAGGTTGGCAAGCTCTTTGAGAGAGTAATTGCGGGCCGCCTCGTCGGGCACCTGGTGAGGACTGGGCCGGATCTTGCGGATTGCCAGTTTGGCTTCCACAAGGGGCGCTCTACGGTGGACGCCATCATGCGCGTAAGAGCCCTCACGACGGGGGACGCGGTGTCCCGGGGTGGGGTGGTCGTGGCGGTGTCACTCGATATCGCCAACGCGTTCAACACCCTGCCCTGGAGCTGCATTGGGGAGGCACTCCGGTATCACCGGGTGCCGACCTACCTCCGTCGAGTAGTCGGGGCGTATTTGACGGACAGAGCCGTCATCTACCCCGGTCGCGACGGGAACTGGAACCGGCGAGAGATGTCGTGCGGCGAGAGGTGTCCCACAGGGATCGGTTCTGGGGCCGCTCCTGTGGGACATCGGTTACGACTGGGTGCTGCGGGCCGACCTCCCTGAAGGCGTCAGCGTAGTTAAACTACGCTGACGACACGCTGGTCCTGGCGCAGGGGAGGTCGCATCAGGCGGCGGCCGACGCGATGACACGCGGGGTTGCGATAGTCGTGGAAAGGATCCGGCGGTTGGGTCTCGAGGTGGCATTGCACAAGTCCGAGGCCATGTCCTTTCATGGGCCCCAGTACGGGCCACCTCCGGGATCCCAACTAGTGGTAGGAGGGGTTCACATCGGCGTCGAGACCACGATGAGGTACCTGGGTCTCGTCCTCGACAGCCGATGGAACTTCGCCGAGCATTTCCGACGTTTGGCCCCCAAACTGGAACGGGCCGGAGCCGCCCTAAAGCGGCTCTTGCCCAACCTGAGGGGGCCAAACCTCCTGCCGGAGGCTTTACGCGGGGGTCGTGCGGTCCATGGCCCTATATGGGGCCCCGGTATGGGCGCGTTCACTGCGGCTGCGAGCCGCACAATATCTGAACGCGCCCCAACAGGTGGTGGCTGTAAGGCTGATCCAGGGCTACCGCACGATCTCGGGCGAGGCAACAAGCCTCCTTGCCGGACTGCCGCCACAGGATCTGGAGGCGATAGTCCTCGCGCGCCTGTATGATTGGCGCGCGGAGGCACTACGCCGGGGGGAATCTCCGCATCCGCGGCAAACCGCGGCGGAGCGGACGAACCTCCGGCGCGATCTCATGGCGGCATGGAAGGAGCGACTATCGCAACCCAGCGCAGGGCACGCCACGATAGCGGCGGTAAGACCCCTCTTTGAGGAGTGGCTAGAGAGACGTCACGGCGTTCTCACCTACCGCCTGACGCAGGTCCTCTCCGGACACGGATGTTTCGGGAGGTTCCTGCACATCATCAGGCGGGAGGAGACGCCCGGGTGTCACCACTGTCAGGATCGCCCAGAGGACACGGTGGAGCATACGGTGGAGGTCTGCCCTGCTTGGGCAGAGCACCGCCGTGTCCTCGTAAAGGCGATCGGCAGCGGCGGCGACCTCTCGCGTCCGGCCCTGGTCCAAGCCATGGTCCGGGGCGAGAGGGAGTGGGAGGCAGTCACCTCCTTCCGATCAGGACCAGGCCCGTGCCGGACGGCGTGTACGTGTTCCACGCGCGCCTCAAAGAGATGTCAGTAAGATTGATACTTATCTGGCCATTAAATGTGGGAACTTAGCCAGTCCGAATTCTTCTTCATGAACCTATCGTACGTACCGTGGGCGTCTCCTCCCGCCTGATGATGTGCAGGAACCTCCCGAAACATCCGTGTCCGGAGATGACCTGCATCAGGCGGTAGGTGAGAACGCCGTGACGTCTCTCTAGCCACTCCTCAAAGAGGGGTCTTACCGCCGCTATCGTGGCGTGCCCTGCGCTGGGTTGCGATAGTCGATCCTTCCATGCCGCCATGAGATCGCACCGGAGGTTCGTCCGCTCCGCCGCGGTTTGCCGCGGATGCGGAGTTTCCCCCCGGCGTAGTGCCTCCGCGCGCCAATCATACAGGCGCGCGAGTACTATCGCCTCCAGGTCCCATGGCGGCAGTCCGGCAAGGAGGCTTGCTGCCTCGCCCGAGATCGTGCGGTAGCCCCGGATCAGCCTTACGGCTACCACCTTTTGGGGCGCGTTCAGGTAGTGTGCGGCTCGTAGCCGCAGTGAACGCGCCCATACCGGGGCCCCATATAGGGCCATGGACCGCACGACCTCCGCGTAAAGCCTCCGGCAGGAGGCGTTTGGCCCCCTCAGGTTGGGCAAGAGCCGCTTTAGGGCGGCCCCGGCCCGTTCCAGTTTGGGGGCCATCCCATACTAAAGTCACGATTTTTATTTAATTAGGTACCAGAAAACTAAAACTCCATTTAAAACACTGTAGTAGAATTTTTTGTTGCCCTTTATAAATAGAACCCGATGACTTTTTAGTCGTCCAGAATATGGTATTTGGACTTTTAAAGATGCTATGACCGACCACTTGTATGGGGACGAACCACTGTGCTGCGGGCGGAGAGTAATGGGTAGCTCTCCATCCGATCAGGACTAGGCCCGTGCCGGACGGCGTGTACGTGTTCCACGCGCGCCTCAAAGAGATGTCAGCATAAGCGACGGGGCCCCATAGGGCCGAAGCCTGCCAGGGTAGCGGGATCATCCAAAAGGTTTACCGCTGCCCTGGAACATAAAGGGCTAAGGAAGGAACACGGGTGGGTTTTAGTCAGTAAGAGTCTGACACTCCCTCCTGCTCCACCCAGAGCGGGAGGAGTCATTTGATGATTTCCCATCCTCAAAAAAAAAGCCCCCAGGTATTAATGCGTTTTAGATGCGATCATTATATAATTGTAATTTAAAATTAACTCTTTGCAGAAAAAATACACGTGAGTTCCTTGCAAATGTGTGTTTCAGTTAAATTCCATTGCTCAGACGCACTGAATGACGCATGACGCATTTGTGAAAATGCTTGGAATTAGTATCATACTGCATAATAATATATCGACGGCGAAGTGCCAATTACTCCTAACTAACAATTTTCACGAAATTCACTTTTATCGTTTTGTTTGTAATTTACCAAGAAATTACCTAAACGTTTTTTTTCAGTTTGTGTAAAATTTGTATTTTGTAACTTATGAGTTATTGGCACTTCGCCGTCGATATATTATTACCTACACATGTAAGAAAAAAGTACATAATTGAATGTGTCCATTTGATGTTGCATCTTAGTCAGACTAATAATTGTAAATTTTATATTTTTTTTTTTTTTTTTTTTTTTTTTTTTTTTTTATTTTTTTTTTTTTTTTTTTTTTTTTTTTTTGTGTCTTGCCCTATTCCCATTATTTAACTGATGAGCAAAATAAGCTTATAATTTAAATATGTTAATTTATAATAGGACTTGTCGTCACAGTGATGCTATTTTATATTTGATTGTAATCAATTCATTACTATAGGTACTGACAAATTATACTATGTATTTGCCACCTAGTTGTAGGAGACAAATTGCTAATCTTTTAGCATACAATATACTCAGTGACACTGGTACTTTTAGTGTACCATCGATTACTGTTAGTACTGATACCAACACTACTTTTGATACGCCTTGTAGTTTAAACTATTAGGTGCGACAACGGGTCAGCCGCATAATATGTTGAATGTTGTAACATCCTAACATCAAAATATGCAGGGTCTGTCCGGCAAAGAGCTAGAATTAAGTTTATTTATGGAGAACTATGATATTCAGGTGATAAACTGAACACTGGTTGAAGGAATATGAAGTAGTGTTTATTAATGATGAAAACTTTACCGTACCTACTTACAGAGTGCATTTGTGAGAAAAAGTGCTATTCGCGGTGGCTCTTTAGTTCTTGTTTCAAACAAGTTGAAATGTAAACAACGATTTAGTTAATTGTAAGTTTGTAACGCCACGCCACATGCCAGCGTTGTAATCGCCCGCCGCCGTGCCAAAGCCAAGCCAGCGGAAGCAGCCATGCCACCGGAAGCAGCCAGCCAAGCACAGTCAAATTAAATAACTATGATTATGGAAGCTTTATTGACCCGGCGCCGCCGCCATCACATCCTGGCGCCACTATTTGCGGTTGCATTGCGCCCCATCAATCTGGGGAGGGGTTTGTGGCTAAATAATAACAGCCGCACAGGTCGATCGGTCAGGTTAAGCTACGCTTGCCGTGGTTGGTCTGTGGATGGGTGACCATCTTTACATACAGAGACCCCTCCGTGCCTCGGAAAGCACGTTAAGCCGTTGGTCCCGGCTGTCATTCGTGGATCTTTGACAGTCGTTACGGGTAATCAGAAGCCCGAAATTCTGACAACCAGTCTTACCAAGGGGTATCGTATTACCCAGTAATTGGGTTGTGGTGGTCAGATAGGCAGTCGCTCCATGTAAAATGCTGGTATTCAGCTGCATCTGGTTAGACTGGAAGCCGACCCCAACATAGTTGGGAAAAGGCTAGGCAGATGATGAATCTGGGGAGGGCGATGCCTTTAAATAACCCGGGAGCTCATTTTTGTGATTCATACTATATCATACACTAAGCTAGGACGAAACTCTGTACAAATATTAGTACATAATAAATAAATTTGATTGGAGACTCGAGACAGTGTTTCTATTCCCTGCCGTTTCATAATCTTTCAATCGAGCGCACTAAGTTGTCTTGTGTTGAACTTGAGCGATACCTATGTTATAATTTGCGTTTATCGACCCCCCCTGGGGATTTTATTAGTTTCGAATCGGTAATGGAGGATTCTCTCAATAGGTTGAAATCAAGTACCTAACAATAGTTATTTGTTATACAAGAGTGCAAAGTTGCTTTATAATCATAATCATCATAATCATAATCATAATCATTTTATTCACAAGAAATGTGGTTACATAGTGGTGGTAAGGTAATTCTAATTCCGTCACATTCTACCATAACAATGGTGCGTAAATAATATGTCAAAGTTGTACAAAATATAATGATTTAAAAAATAATCTAAATTGATTAGTAAATTAATGTCAAAATGTATGTCATGAATAATTAATTATTGTATTAAATAAAATAATTGTATGAAAAAGCAAAGAACCAAATTTAAAAGTCAAGTGTTGTGTTGTCATGTCAGCAAGAATAAGAAATTTCAACATTAATTAATTACATCATTTAGCTTTATATGTCATAAAATCCTTCAGAGTATAAAAACATTTTTCTGCAAGCCACGCTGTAAGTTTTTCCCTAAACAGAGTAATTTTCAATTCTTTGAAATTATCTGGTAACTTATTGTATATATCTATCGCCTGCACATAGACATTCTTCTCATAAATGTCCAACCGACACCTAGGTCGGAGAAGTTCAAATTTATATCTATTATGTCTACCCACTTTTTCAGAATATTTACTAAAATACTGTGGATGCAGTTTGACAAAGACACATAGTTCTCTAATGTACATGCAAACCAGTGGTAAAATATGGAACTTTGTAAATAGTGGCCTACAACTGTCTGTAGACCAGGCTCCACATATTGCTCTCACGCATTTCTTCTGTACCCGAAATACTTTTTCAATCTCAACCGAGTTACCCCACATCATTAGACCATAAGAGAGCACCGATGATACGTATCCGTGGTACGCACTAAGAGCCGCCTCCGTTGAAACGGTCTGTCGTAAACGTTTGATAGCATATACGAATCTATCAAGTTTATTGCAAACATATTCTACATGATCCTTCCAGTTGCAGTGCTTATCAAGCATCAACCCTAAAAATTTAGCAGTGCTTACCTCTTCTATTTTGTTGTTCTTATAATTTATATTTAAATCAATATGTTGTCTTCTATAATTTTGGAACTGTATCATTTGTGTTTTATTCACATTAATTTTTAAATTATTATTACTTAACCATTCAATTGTCTTATTAAGCGTCAAATTTATGTCAGTCTCATATGTGTCTTTATTTTCACACCTGATAACAAGTGTCGTGTCATCTGCGAATAAAATTGTTTTGTGGTGAGTAATATTAGGTAGATCATTAATGTACATTATAAATAAAAATGGTCCCAATACGCTCCCTTGAGGCACACCAAATCTATTTAGTTTGAAACTCGATCTGCTTGTATTTTTGCCATTATTTACTATTTTAGCAATTTCGACACACTGATACCTGTCTGTTAAGTAACTCTTTATCCAGTCATTCGCTACTCCTCTAATTCCATATTTTTCTAATTTATAAAGAAGCAGTTTATGATCGACATAATCAAATGCCTTACTCATATCTAAGAATAAGGTCGTTACAGGTATCCTATCATTAATAGATTCAGTAATTGTTTTAATCAGATTGAAGCAGGCTAGTGAAGTGCTACTGTTTTTGCGAAAACCGAACTGTTCTTGTTTTAGAATTTTTTTATTTTGTACAAAGTCATGTAGTCTCTTTAACATGGCTTTTTCAAAAATTTTTGAGATGATTGGTATAAGGGTAACAGGACGGTAGTTGTTCATATCTGTTGCATCTCCTTTTTTATACAAGGGCTTAACAATAGATTTTTTTAAGCTTGTAGGAAAAACGCCTTGTTGAAAAGACATGTTAATTATAAAACACAAGGGTTCACATATGGATTGTGCACACAGTTTCAGAATCTTTGTATTAATCCCATCGATACCTACGGAGTTAGTATTATTGAGATTATTAATTAGTGTAAATACCTCCAATCGGTCTGTCGGGCTTAAAAAAATCGAATTGGAATTATCCATATCCATGGTTTCATTGATGTCACTATTGTTATAATTAAAATCATTCTCATTAGTCAATTTAATATAAAAAGTATTAAATAAATCACATATATTATCTGTAGTTGTGTATACTTGATTATTATATAATATTTTGTCTATTTCTGTATTAGTATTTATGTCTCCAATATTCTGATTTATTATTTCCCAGACTGCTTTGCATTTATTCTTTTTCTCATTTATATATTTATTGTTTTGTAACCGTTTCGACTTATGCATACATTGCTTAAGTATTTTAGAATATATTTTGTAAGAACTAATATTTCTCTTTTTATCAGCTCCCACTTGTTTGCCTTTTAAATAGAGAATTCTTTTTTTTATACAACACTTTTTTAAGCCTTTTGTCAGCCATGTCACCTTTGTTTACTTTATTGCATTTTTTTACTTTAAATTTAGGAAAGCATAAGTCAAAAATCAATGAAAACAGACTATGAAATTCCTGGAAAGCTTCATCTAAGTTAGATTTTTCATAGACATTAGAGAAAGATAATGATGAAATGTAACGGCAGAATTTGTCAACATTTTCCTTGCTAAAATCACGGACCTCCTCGTACCAAGTGCGCGTGCGCTTTTTAACCGCGTGTTCAATTTTGATGACCGAGCAAGCGAAGGATTCTAAAATTAGAATCCTGAGCGTTAGCGAGGGAATCAAAAGAGCACGAGGTGAAAAATCTTTGCACTCGAGTGCAACACGTAACTTTTCATTCCACCTCAGCGAGGAAATGACTAAATGCAAAAAAAAAAAACGTTTACAATCACAAGATAGGTACACTTTTATTTCAGTTTAGGTATTAATTACTACATTATGACAGGTAAGTATTACAGAATAATCTTTAAATTATAACAAAATAATACTAAGGTATAATTAAGAAAATTTTAAAGTAACGTTGCTACAGTTATTTAAATTGAGTGTAATATTTTTTACGTATAGTTTTTATTATATTTGTTGGTATATTGGCGTGGCTAGCTGACATATTTTATGGCAAATAATTTAAGTTTCTTGTAATGTTAATGACTGAACATAGGTTCCTAGTATTGTATACATGCTCTATATTCTAGCTGAACAGACAGCTGTGCTGCTGGGAAGTTTGTTCCGCCACTTCTTCTTCCCAGCGATAGCACTAGGAAGTGGTGAAGGGCGGGCGTTTTTGGGGGACTGTCTTTTGTAATTTTGACGTTCGAAAAGTGCTGACTCTCAGCCTAATTTGAATAAATGACTTTTGATTTTGATTTTGTTTGGTACTGTAATATTGGTGTTATCTAGTCACTTGTGTACTGTTTTTCGGTAAAATATCTGTCATACTTAATAGTTCTACCGATTCATCGGATTCCCTTGGCGTGAATGTTGGAGAGAGAGGGAGATGGTTAGGTGTTTCATAACGGCTTATTTTTGATGTAGAAGGGCCAGTCCAAGGATCCGATTGAGGTTCACTTGTTTTCAAGTTTCTTGTTTTTAATATAAGGTTTAACAATGACGTGAAAAAATGCCGCGTAAAGAACCGCGTACAAAGCAAATTGAAAAAACCGGCCAAGTGCGAGTCGGACTCGCCCATGAAGGGTTCCGTTTTACGATTTATTACGTTTTAAAAAAAAACTACTCACTAGATCTCGTTCAAACCAATTTTCGGTGGAAGTTTATATGGTAATGTACATCATATATTTTTTTTTAGTTTTATCATTCTCTTATTTTAGAAGTTACAGGGGGGGGGGGGGGGGGGACACACATTTTACCACTTTGGAAGTGTCTCTCGCGCAAACTATTCAGTTTAGAAAAAAATGATATTAGAAACCTCAATATCATTTTTGAAGACCTATCCATAGATACCCCACACGTATGGGTTTGATGAAAAAAAAATTTTTGAGTTTCAGTTCTAAGTATGGGGACCCCCAAAATTTATGGTTTTTTACAGAGAGACAGACAGACAGACAGACAGACAGACAGACAAACAGACCGACAGACAGACAGACAGACATGACGAATCCATAAGGGTTCCGTTGCCATTTGGCTACGGAACCCTAAAAAGAACACCAAGAAGGTTCCGAGTCTGAGTTTTTAACAAATTAAAAAAAGTTGTATATATTCGGCACCATAGAGGTAGCAGTAAATAGGTTTAATGTTTTTTTTAATTCACAAACTTAGTGCACACGATGTTCTAAATTCAATTTACTTTATCCTCTAGAGAATAAAAACGGCTTTTCCACTCAGATATTGAAGATTAAAAATACTCTTTCCGAGATGGTGGGATGAAAAAGTATTATTTTAT
The DNA here is from genome assembly GCA_945859715.1 of Apamea sordens. Classification (NCBI taxonomy): domain Eukaryota; kingdom Metazoa; phylum Arthropoda; class Insecta; order Lepidoptera; family Noctuidae; genus Apamea; species Apamea sordens. The sequence continues at coordinate 10,527,153 of OX243995.1, forward strand.
GTGGAGATTTCAATATTAATATTTTAGACTAGCTTCTGCCCGCGGCTTCGCCCGCGTGGATGTCGGAAATTAAAAAAAATTACTAACAGGATAAAATGTATGTGCTTCCCCAGGATGCCATCTATCTCGCGGGCCCTTTGTGGCTAATTACAATAGAAAACCAAGTGTCTCTCATTAGTGGTGATTAAGAGGGTACCTATATTATATCTTTACCTAAAAACCTACCAAATTAAAAAAATAAACTCATTAACTGAAAATTAAATACCTACCTACCTAAATAAACCTATTTCTGATGATAACTAATCTAAACTCAATAAATAAGCAAAATCCCTAAAAACTAATATCTATACGAATGACTAATCCTACCTAACAGTATTATAAAATAACCTACGGTCACTACGTACACTATCAAATATATGTACTACCTATACTTTAAAATTAAAATCTATACCTACGACTTATAAAATTAAACCTAAATAACTCTAAAAACTAAAAGGAAGGTCGTACAGATAATACTGCGGGTGACGTAACCTACGACAAACTTATTATTTGCGGTTGGTACAGTAATCGGTCTAGGGATCGAACCGCAAAATTAAGTTTGTTTTTTATTGTATATACTTTTCCGGGATAAAAAGTACCCAGTGTGGTGCCCAGGATATTAAAGAATTATTATACCAAGTTTCATCGTAATCGAACCGGTAGTTTTTGCGTGATGCCTGAACAAACAGACAGACAGACAAAAAAATTTTTGAACACATTTTTGGGTTCGGTTTCGGTCTAGTAACACCCCCTGCCATTTATTTTTTTGATATTTTCAATGTACAGAATTTTCACTTCTACAGATTTATCTATATCTATACTTATAATAAATCTGTAGAAGTGAAAATTCTGTACATTGAAAATATCCAAAAAATGAATGGCAGGGGGTGTTACTTGACCGACACCGAACCCAAAAATGTGATTTAAAAAATTTTTGTCTGTCTGTCTGTCTGTTTGTTCAGGCATCACGCAAAAACTACCGGTTCGATTACGATGAAACTTGGTATAATTATTCTTTAATATCCTGCAGTGCAATTCTGTAACCATCTCACCGTGAAAACTTAGGTGAAGTGAGCGTGGAGTGATCTGTCATTCCAAATAATGCTAGGGATTGACACTACTGACAACTCACATCAAGCTCACTTCACTTGAGTTTTCACGGTGAGATTTTTACAGAATCGACCGGCTGGGCACCACACTGGGTACTTTTTATCCCGGAAAAGTATATACAATAAAAAACAAACTTAATTTTGCGGTTCGATCCCTATACCCGATTACCACTGTCTGTACTGTACCAACCGCAAATACTAAGTTTGTCGTAGGTTGGGTCACCCGCAGTGGAGTTCATTTTTATTCCTTTTAGTTTTTAGAGTTATTTAGGTTTATTTTTATATGAGTCGTAGGTATAGATTTTAGTTTTAAAGTATAGGTAGTATATTTGATAGTGTACGTAGTGACCGTAGGTTATTTTATAATACTGTTAGGTAGGTTTAGTCATTCGTATAGATATTAGTTTTTAGGGATTTTGCTTATTTATTGAGTTTAGATTAGTTATTATCAGAAATAGGTTTATTTAGGTAGGTAGGTATTTAATTTTCTGTTATTGAGTTTTTTTTTAATTAGTTAGGTACTTAGGTAAAGATATCATATAGGTACCCTCTTAATCACCACTAATGAGACACAATTGGTTTTCTATTGTAATTAGCCACAAAGGGCCCGCGAGATAGATGGCATTCTGGGGAAGCACATACATTTTATCCTGTTAGCACGTTCCCGTGGGTAAATTTCCGACATCCACGCGGGCGAAGCCGCGGGCAGAAGCTAGTTATAAGTATAAGAAGATGAAACGGGTAAATCGGTTTAAACAAGAAAAACAACTTGAGATTATGGTCGACACCAAATTAGTTAATAAAGCAGCTGACGTAGCTGAGGCATATAATGAGTTTTTTTGCCAACATACCGATAACTACGACTCGCTCCTTAAATTCGTCCCCGTCTAAAGTTGAAAACCTTTTGCATATTAGTGTACCTAAATGTAGTCACTTATTTAGTTTCGAACATGTAACCCCGCGAGATGTAGTTAATATTTTTAATACACAAGTCTAAAAACACCGGTGATTATTGTCTGAAATAACCCCGCTTAAAACATCAAAAATAATACCGCAGTGTAAGAGAAGCCAGTCTTATGGTCATACCCAAAAGTATTGCTCAAAAGAACCAAGGTGTGTTAAATTTACAGGTAAACACCTCAAAGCTGATTGCAAAAAACCTGCAGAAGATAAACCTAAATGTGTCCACTGTGGCTTACCTCACCCAGCTAACTACAGAGGGTGTTTAGTTGCTAAGGAGATGCAAATGATGAAGAACAGAACCTCAAAAACTAACGAACCTAAAAACCATGCTGTTAAGCAAACTACCGACAAACAGACAACAAAACAAAGTGCACAGTTTTCACAGACAACCGCGAAAACTGCGCACACATCTAAAAGTGTCTCATATGCACAAGCGGTAAAACCAAGCTCTCAACCATCAAGTCTTGAGGATAAGCTCAACCAGATCTTTAAATGCCTATCATCATTTGATAAGAGACTAGAAAAATTAGAATCAAGTACTGTAAGAATCAATCACGAATAACACACTAAAAATAATGGCGTGGAATTCCAACGGACTGCTGCAACACCAACATGAGTTGCAAGTAGTCCTCGACACAGAAAATATTGATATGTGTTTGATATCTGAAACGCACTTCAATAAACAGTCTTTTGTAAAGTTTAGAGGCTATAAGGTATATTACTCGCTGCACCCTAACAACACGGCCCGAGGAGGTAGCGCGGTTATTATTAGAGAAAATATCTGCCACTATGAACAGTGTAAATACGAGGAGCCAGACACGCAAGCTGTGGCGATATCAGTGAAAACCAATAAATTTAATGTTACAGTAGCGGCCGTATACTGTCCTCCATGACACACGATAAACAAATAACAGTATGTACACTTCTTCAGACTCCTTGGACAGAGATTTATATTAGGCGGTGACTTTAACGCTAAGAACACTCATTGGGGATCGAGATTAACCTCAACTAAGGGACGACAGCTTCTAAGTGCAGTGAAAGACATGCGGTGTGAGGTCATAAGTATTGGAAAACCTACATACTGGCCGACTGACCCCCAGAAACTAGTGAACAAGTTTAGCAACAATATTCAGCAATGTGCATGGAACAACACACCACAGGTTATAAAGAAATTTAAAGGAAATACCTACCCAAAAAGGAAATAATAGACCTATTACATGAAAAAAGTACTCAGAGAAAAAGATGGCAACAAAATAGATTCCCGCAAGATAAAACTCTAAACTTACACTTACACTTGGATAAACTTACGAAAAGACTGAAGAGAAAAATACAAAAGTTTCAAGATGAGACTTTCAATACCAACCTACGCCAGTTAAGCAGCGACCATACAACACAATACTCTCTTTGGAAAGCGACAAAGATACTCAAAAGGCCAATTACACCAATTCCACCTATCAGAGATGATAACGGAAAGTAGGCCATAAGCAATGAGCAAAAAGCTCCAAGATTTGCTCCTCACTTAGAAGAAACCTTTCAGCCAAATGACAGGTCTAGACAACCTGCAGTTCGCCAATATTCTGCAAGATCAAAGAATTAAGCTTGTGACCCCAAAAGAAGTTGCAAGGGAAATTCAAATCATTAGCCTAAAAAAATCACCTGGGTATGATCTTATTACGGGAGAAATCCTAAAACATCTCCCGCGTAAAGCCATCGTTAAGCTTACTAGACTCATCAATGCTGCATTTGTGCTACAGCATGTTCCTGAGCCATGGAAAGTTGCTGAAGTGATTATGATTACAAAGCCCCGTAAACCACCTCACGAAGCATCATCATACAGGCCCATTTCCCTGTTGTCTATAACATCAATAAACGAAAAAGTGATTCCTGACCACCAGTTTGGTTTCAGAGAGAAACACTCAACAATAGATCAAGTACATAGAATTACCAACATCATTGAGAGAACGCTTGAAGATAAAAAAGTCTGCTCCACCGTATTTTTAGATGTGGCACAAGCTTTTGATAAAGTTTGGCATAAGGGTTTGATATACAAGCTAAGATTAATGCTGCCCAATGATTTTTCCGATATCCTACAATCATACATTTACAGATAGAATGTTTCGAGTAAGGCACGAGGATGCCTTTTCCGAGTTTCGAAGTTATTAAAGCTGGCGTGTTTCAAGGTAGTGTGCTGGGTCCAGTGCTCTACCTGTTGTACACGCAAGATATACCAGAGCTGGAAAACAATACAATTGCAACCTTTGCGGACGACACTGCCATTATGGCTACAGGGTCATGCCATACGGAAGCAATCAAAAAGGTACAAGTCGCTGTAAATAAAATTCATGACTGAGCACAGAAATGGAGAATCAAATTAAATGAATCGAAGTCACTTCACACTGACTTCACCAACAGGAATTGTGATTACCACCCAATCTTCATAAATGAATTTGGCTGTATTTACGTATGGCACTTGCTGACCAAGTGCCATACGTAAATACAGCCAAATACCTTGGCATAACGCTTGACGCGAAACTGCGCAAGAAAGCGCACGTCAAAAAGAAAAGGCAGGAACTAGACATGCGTTTTAAAAACATGTATTGGTTGATTGGACGGAATTCCTGCCTATCAATACCTAGCAAAGTTTTATTATATACGCATATCCTTATGCCATATGGACATATGGCATCCAACTATGGGGCTGTACTAAACCGACCAACATCAAAATTATACAAACATTCCAGAATAAGGTACTCAGGAGTATTGTTAATGCGCCCTGGTATATAAGAAATGACGACCTCCATCATGACTTAAAAATGGAACCGGTCACCGACATAATCCAAAAATTTGCTGAGGCCCATGAACACCGACTCCACCGACATGTGAACATCGAGGCAATTCAGCTGTTAGACCAAACAAATATAGTGCGAGGACTAAAACGGACAAAACATTTTGAGTTAGTGTAGTGTAAAAAGTGTAGAAATAATAGTGCCAATGACACACATGAACATAGTGCTTATATTATCATCATATCAGCCTCTAAGAAAGTGGAACGGACTTGTGTAAAGTACAATAAACACTATTCTAAGTTTTAAAATAATTATCACGTAATAAATTAAGTTAGATTAAAATTGCTTATTAGTCTTATAGGCTAGATTGTAATTAATTATTAAGAACCTGGTTCTTTTTAATAAAGGATAAAAAAAAACTAATGTTCTGTCATCTGTGGACTCTGTGGTCAATGAATGTCATTCTATAGTGTGCAATTCAACTTTACTGTAGTTTTCTCTAAAACGTACATAGAAGTATACGTATATATTTATACTCTCACGTGCTTTCGTCCCAAACACAGGTGGGGGAGTCGTCTTAATTTTTTATTTCTAAGATATGTAAAACATAATCATTATTGCTCGCCACTACTGGAAATAAGCCTCTAGGGCGGCGCGGCTCCGTGAAGCCAAGCCGCGCGGCCGAGCTTCGTGAGTTCTTATAATGGGGACGCGTGAGGCCGCGCCTTGAGAATAGCGAAACCTAGACAATTTGGTAGAGTCTATTGTGTTGTGTACCTACCATTGGTGGTTTAGGGGAACTCTTCAAATAAACAAAGCTTTATAAATTTAAATTAACTAAGTTTATTATACACACTGAACAATGATAATATAGCTATGTGCGGCGCGAGTCGATGGTACCTACGTTACATGCTCGATTCGATGTTTGGCGCAGACCTTGGGCGATCAAGACTGAGGGACGCCGCGCGCTTCTGCAAACATCGTTACCGTTTGGAGATATGATGATAGAGTGGGCGTGGATCAAAATCGCAAGAGACCGAGGGCTCTGCTAGCAGTCGATCTGTAGGTATAGCTTAGCTATAGCCTACAAACTCTTCAGCCCTTACATGAACCATCACTGCTACGGGCAATGTGCTCCGACCTCATGCCTGTAGGTATACCACGGTTCTAATACAAATATCTCCATTTTTTATTTGATCAGGCAGGGAATCTCAGAGCACAGCCTTCTCTATTGCCCTTTGGACAACTTTGAGCCTTCTTCTGAGTACGTCTCGTAGGTACGTTATCTCTGGCAAGTGAAACTACACATTGGTCAAGAGCTTTCGTCTTGGTGCATTTACTTGTTTTTGACGTGAAGATAGCGTAGCTTTCCGAATGCTGTTCAAGTGCCCTGTCAAGTCTGATTTGGCGATTGACCTCTTCCTCGAAGTTAACGATTATTTTTGTGTTCATGGGTCTATTATAAGTACATCTTTAGGTTATTGGGTGGGCAATGGGCATACTTACATCACAATCATCACCTTGTTTGTATTTTTTTGAGGCTCAATCTACTGAGGTCCTACATGGTCTCACCGATTGGGTAATGTCATCGGGAAACCAACGTGAGTGGGTTGGTACTCAACTACTCGCCATTGATGTTTAGGCCTAGCTCCTTTCAGTCCAGAACCATGTAGACAACCTTTAACGCAATGGTGAACAGTTTCGGAGAAATAACTTCTTCCTGCAGAAGGATAGGTTTCGCGGTCATTTAGTCGGTTTTTTCTACCGACCGATGCACTGTGAAAAGACTCAGTCCTTACAATTCAGATCTCGATCGATTCGGAGGCGGTCCACTGTATAACTTGCCTCAGCTAGTTGATATTTTCAGTGCTGAACGCTTTATGAAACGTTATACCTGCGCGCGAGAACCTTTCGGCCCCATCGGCCATCTGTTCTGCGAGCAGTGTGCCCTGCCTACGGCCACTTAAGTTTGGCAATTCTTCGGGCTATGTCGGTTATTTTGGTTCTCCTACGGATCTCTCCAATTCTGATCCGATCACGTGTGGAAACTCCAAGCATAGCCCTCTCCATTGCCTTTTGGGAGACTTTCAGTCTTCTAATTAGATTCATTGTGAGCGACCACGAAAAACGAATATGTCCGAAATACGAGTATATCAATTTAAATAGCTCGCTTATGCTCACAAGCATTGTATATCGTAGGTTCAAACCGCTTATACCGTATAGATTGGTGAAATGTAACACACAAAGTCGCATAGTTATTGTGTTACATTTCATCTTGCATTGCATAATTTTGGACGGCTCGTTTGCTTTAGATTTCGTGTTAAGTTTCACCAATCTGTACTTGGCATTAGATAGATATAGTTGGCCCCAATTGCACGTTTTCTTTTTGTTTTTAGTCTTTATTTTATTTTTCAGGTACCTAGCAATGTATATTTTCGGAATCCTCACGATGATTACGTAGGTATTTTTTTTCCGAGACAAAGTGGCATTTTGCGACCGGTTTTTAAAGATCCGCCTTATCTATCCCATTCCCATGTGACCTGGGCAATAGTTAATTTTATGCTATGCCTAAACGACACGACACGACTGACGTCACGACTTTCACGATAGGTACCTTAGTCATGACAATATTCAGCCTTTTCGCAGTAGGGATAAAAAGTTGAATTTGTTGAAGAAGCAAAGGTATATTAATAAAATATTAATATTGTGTTTATCATTTCTATGCAGAAGGAGGCGTGACGTCGAGGCACCTGAAAAATGGTTCAACCTCTGCCTACTGCTACTACTATAACTATGTAATCTAACGTACCTAATCGATTGGATCCTTTACAGATCTACGATCAGCTCAAATCTCTACATACGTACAACCCCTCGATATCGATCGGAGGCGCATTGATCAACGTGTGTTAAATAGGTTCGTATAAACCGTTCAATGTTACTCTTTAAGTGCTCGCTCATCCACTTGCATTGCTGGACGCCGATTTTCGACCTTTACACGTCGATCGATCGTTTGTTTCGAGTTATTTTTTATGAGATTCATCCGATGCTATTCTTGTGCCGATTGATCACTGAAATAATAATAATTAATAATAATATACAAACACTCCTTATTACAAGTACGTACCACAAATAGTTCTAGAAAGTACCACACACAAACTACTACGATCGCGCCATACTAACGGACAGGACCGTTCACTATAATAGACCAACCCTTCAAGATAAAGTTAACAAAGTCACATACCTAATAGATATTGCATACATGCTATATCTTGTTTAAAGCAAAAAATAAAATAATACCTCCACATAATCCATTAGTAATCAACAATGTGCCCTTACAGCAAAAGACTTGTGAGAAATATCTTGGATTGAGAAAGGATAGCTCTCTATCGTGGACTGTTCACTTGGATCATAAAAACAAAGCTTAGGTCTCTACTTGGATCCCTCCGAAATGTAGTTCGATGTATTCCACATAGACTACGTCACACCATCTACAACGCTTTAGTAAAACCACACCTACTATATCTGGTTGAAGTTTGGGGCAGTGCGGCCAAGACGAAGCTAGCAAGTCTTCAAGTTGTACAAAACAAAATCTATCTATACTTATAATAAATCTGTAGAAGTGAAAATTCTGTACATTGAAAATATCAAAAAAATAAATGGCAGGGGGTGTTACTAGACCGACACCGAACCCAAAAATGTGATAAAAAAAAATTTTGTCTGTCTGTCTGTCTGTCTGTTTGTTCAGGCATCACGCAAAAACTACCGGTTCGATTACGATGAAACTTGGTATAATTATTCTTTAATATCCTGGGCACCACACTGGGTACTTTTTATCCCGGAAAAGTATCTATACTTATAATAAATCTGTAGAAGTGAAAATTCTGTACATTGAAGATATCAAAAAAATAAATGGCGGGGGGTGTTACTAGACCGACACCGAACCCAAAAATGTTATTAAAAAAATTTTTGTCTGTCTGTCTGTCTGTTTGTTCAGGCATCATGCAAAAACTAGCGGTTCGATTACGATGAAACTTGGTATAATTATTCATTATTATCCTGGGCACCACACTGGGTACTTTTTATCCCGGAAAAGTACCTTCTAAATATATAAAACTCAAAGGTGACTGACTGACTGACATAGTGATCTATCAACGCACAGCCCAAACCACTGGAGGGATCGGGCTGAAATTTGGCATGCAGGTAGATGTTATGACGTAGGCATCCGCTAAGAAAGGATTTTGATAAATTCTACCCCCAAGGGGATAAAATAGGGGATGAAAGTTTGTATGAAAAATCTTATTCCTTGAGTTAATAAACTTGAAACTTAGCACGAATACTTATCTAAATAAATTATGAAGATTGTCAGTTTTTTGTTCTTCTAAACTACCCCCTAATAAGGGATTGGGGGGTTTCAAAGTTTGTATGGAAGAATTTTAGCGCGCAGTCCGGTTGACTCGAAGCTCAGTATTTATACCTAATATTGAAAGAAAAGAATAATGTGTATCAGGGTTTTTTCAAAATCTACCCCTGACGGGCTGAAATGGGGTAGTCAATTTTTCAGGGGAGGATTTTACTGCATGGCTTGATTAACTCGAAAATTAGTATAAATAATCTTTGAGTCAAGTTATGAATACATCCCAAACGATTTTTTTAAATTCCACCCCTGTGGGGGTGAAAAGCGGGGATACAGTTTATATGAAAAATCTTATTCATTTAGTTAATAAACTTGAAATTTGCCTAAGTATTTTTAACCATGTATAATTTGTCTATGGAGTATCTTAATTTGACAGGACTAAACTAATAAAATTATCTTGTCCTTTTCTTAATGAAATAATAATATTAACCCCCACCGCCGTATCTCTACGTTGACGTCGTGGTGGGACTTGCGCGCTCTAAACTCTAGGTCTGTGACGGAAGAGTTTACTTTGCCGGATCAGGGCTAGGGTGAGGAGCCAGACCAAGAGGGATACAGGAACCCGCAGGGCAGCATGTGGAGAGCTTTTGGGCAGTAGCGACCCCACGGACCATATTTTCCAGGAGAAGTCTTGTTCCTCACCTCTGGCTTGCCTTTATTGGCCGGCTGCAGTGAACACTGACGAGGAACAGAGCTCCCACTCATTCTTGCCTTTATTGGCTGGCTTGAGTGGAGATTCGCAAGAGCAAACGTACTCGGAGGAAGGAAGTATTTCAGTAAGATGCTGGTAAGGATCTTGACCGTACTTCCGGGATTGTCCTGATAGCCGTGGAATACCTCTCCACTCCTCATAAGCACCTCAGGACATGTTGCCCCCTTATCGCTACGACACTATGTGCTAGCGACCGTTTTCGGGGGCCCATTATTGAACGTGCAAGTCACCCCCTGACATTTTATCCGTGTATATATAAAACATTGATCAGGCAGGGGCCATAGTTCTTCCATAGTTATTGGTAACCAATAAAATATATATTTAATATATAAAATAGAAACATACAATTCTAATTATAAAGGAATATAAAAAAAGATAAAAAAATCATACAAGTTTCTCTAATTATAATAGATGAAAGTATTCAACCTAAATTATTAATTGAAGAAAAAGCTAAACCAGTCCACTTTAGCCACCCAAATCCATAGCCGAAATTTGTATTTTTCCATATCAGCAGCGATAGCACTAGGAAGTGGTGAAGGGCGGGCGTTTTTGGGGGACTGTCTTTTGACGTTCGAAAAGTGCTGACTCTCGGCCTAATTTGAATAAATGACTTTTGATTTTGATTTTTTGACTGTTAGGTAGGATTAGTCATTCTTATAGATATTAGTTTTTAGGGATTTTGCTTATTTATTGAGTTTAGATTAGTTATCATCAGGAATAGGTTTATTTAGGTAGGTAGGTATTTAATTTTCTGTTATTGAGTTTTTTTTTTTAAATTAGGTAGGTACTTAGGTAAAGATATCATATAGGTACCTACCCTCTTAATCACCACTAATGAGACACAATTGGTTTTCTATTGTAATTAGCCACAAAGGGCCCGCGAGATAGATGGCATTCTGGGGAAGCGCATACATTTTATCCTGTTAGCACCTTCCCGTGGGTAAATTTCCGACATCCACGCGGGCGAAGCCGCGGGCAGAATCTGGCATTGGTCCCCTACCGCTAGCTAGTGTATCGACCAACCAATCAACCAAAACCGAATGATTTCAATTTTCAGACTTTATTAATGTATCTGTTGCAGGCATGAACATACTACATCTAAATATCCGAATTATTAATAGGAATTTTAATGAACTGCTAGTTTATTAGCTATAGCTTCTGCCCGCGGCTTCGCCCGCGTGGATGTCGGAAATTTACCCACGGGAAGGTGCTAACAGGATAAAATGTATGTGCTTCCCCAGAATGCCATCTATCTCGCGAGCCCTTTGTGGCTAATTACAATAGAAAACCAATTGTGTCTCATTAGTGGTGATTAAGAGGGTAGGTACCTATATGATATCTTTACCTAAGTACCTACCTAATTTAAAAAAAAAAACTCAATAACAGAAAATTAAATACCTACCTACCTAAATAAACCTATTCCTGATGATAACTAATCTAAACTCAATAAATAAGCAAAATCCCTAAAAACTAATATCTATAAGAATGACTAATCCTACCTAACAGTCAAAAAATCAAAATCAAAATCAAAAGTCATTTATTCAAATTAGGCTGAGAGTCAGCACTTTTCGAACGTCAAAATTACAAAAGACAGTCCCCCAAAAACGCCCGCCCTTCACCACTTCCTAGTGCTATCGCTGGGAAGAAGAAGTGGCGCAACAAACTTCCCAGCAGCACAGCTGTCTGTTCAGTTAGAATATAGTGCATGTATACAATACTAGGAACCTATGTTCAGTAATTAACATTACAAGAAACTTAAATTATTTGCCATAAAATATGTCAGCTAGCCACGCCAATATACCAACAAATATAATAAAAACTATACGTACTCAAGCTGAAAAATAATTAATTCAAATTGAAATAAAAACTTACTACCTAAATAAAAGCCTCCAGGCATAAAGGGCGTGACAGCTTACATATTTATGCATAGCTGGGTTCTGGTCACATAGCTGTCACTTGAGTCACAGATGAAAAACTAGGACCATCGAAGTAAAATAAATAAATAAGTTAATACTAATAACAATAACCTGTCAGTAAGCTGATTCTGGAGAAAGAACATGAACATTGTCTTGAGTTAATTAGGGCGACCAACTATTCTTATCGTGTAAGTAGTCGTTGATGGAATAGTAAGCCTTTGAGCAAAGGTTAGATTTTACTTGAGCTTTAAACGCATTGAAAGGCAAGTCTAGCAAAGAAGAGGGTATCTTGTTATAAAAAGTTATACCAAGCCCAATAATATCTTGTTATAAAAGGTTATACCAAGCCCAACAAATGAGTTATGAACCTTATGAAGCCGGTGAAAGGGGGCACGTAGTTTGTCCTTATTTCTAGTGTTAACACTGTGAATATCACTGTTTTTAGTGTACAAGTGCAAATTTTGCCTAATATATAAAATGTTGGTGAAGATGAATTGTGATGCAACCGTGAGAATACCAATATCTTTAAAAAAATCTCTTAGAGAAACTCTGGCACCTAGCTGGTAAATTGCTCGAACAGCTCGTTTTTGAAGGACAAATATATTTTGTATATCAGCGGCTTTGCCCCACAGCAGAATACCGTAGGACATAACACTGTGAAAATAACTAAAATAGACTAAACGAGCTGTATCAACGTCAGTGTATTGTCTTACTTTCCTGACGGCGTAGGCAGCCGAACTGAGCCTTCCTGCTAGACTTGATATATGAGGTCCCCACTGAAGTTTGGCATCTACTGTTAGTCCTAGAAAAATTGCCGGGCCTACTGTTTCAAGCACCTCTTTATTTAAGACGATGTTGGGTCCTAGATTTCTGACATTCGGTAAGGCAAACTTTACACATTTCGTTTTCTTGGCATTGAGAACTAGGTTATTTGACGTAAACCAATCTGTAACTATTGAGAGTGCACTGTTTACGTCGTCAAAATCTTGTCTATTCCTGTCTACTTTAAAAATAAGAGAGGTATCATCTGCAAACAGTACAACGTCACAGATGCCCTTCAAATGGAATGGTAAATCATTGATATATACTAAGAACAAAAATGGACCCAGTATTGAGCCTTGCGGAACACCTAACTGAACTGGTAGCCCGGAAGATTTCGCGCCATTAACATCTACACATTGACCCTATTATGTAAATAAGAAATTATTACGTTGAGAGCCACGTTTCGGACACCGTAATGACGTAACTTACGCAAAAGCGTGTCATGGTGCACGCAATCAAAGGCTTTGGAGAGATCACAGAAAACTCCAATAGCATTTTGCGATTTCTCCCATGCGTCAAATATGTGTCTCAGCAGAGCAACACCCGCGTCTGTAGTTGAACGACCCTTTGTAAAGCCATATTGCTCATTATGGAGGAGGCTGTTTAAATTAAAATGTCTTTTAAAAAAGTATTATAAAATAACCTACGGTCACTACGTACACTATCAAATATACTACCTATACTTTAAAATTAAAATCTATGCCTACGACTTATATAAAAATAAACCTAAATAACTCTAAAAACTAAAAGGAATAAAAATGAACTCCACTGCGGGTGACCTAACCTACGACAAACTTATTATTTGCGGTTGGTCAGTAATCGGGTCTAGGGATCGAACCGCAAAATTAAGTTTGTTTTTTATTGTATATACTTTTCCGGGATAAAAAGTACCCAGTGTGGTGCCCAGGATATTAAAGAAGCCAAGTGCCAAGTTTCATCGTAATCGAACCGGTAGTTTTTGCGTGATGCCTGAACAAACAGACAGACAGACAGACATACAGACCGACAGACAGACAAAATTTTTTTAATCACATTTTTGGTTTCGGTGTCGGTCTAGTAACACCGCCTGCCATTTATTTTTTAGATATTTTCAATGTACAGAATTTTCACTTCTACAGATTTATTATAAGTAACTAGCTTCTGCCCGCGGCTTCGCCCGCGTGGATGTCGGAAATTTACCCACAGGAACGTGCTAACAGGATAAAATGTATGTGCTTCCCCAGAATGCCATCTATGTCGCGGGCCCTTTGTGGCTAATTACAATAGAAAACCAATTGTGTCTCATTAGTGGTGATTAAGAGGGTACCTATATGATATCTTTACCTAAGTACCTAACTAATTAAAAAAAAAACTCAATAACAGAAAATTAAATACCTACCTACCTAAATAAACCTATTTCTGATGATAACTAATCTAAACTCAATAAATAAGCAAAATCCCTAAAAACTAATATCAGCTATACGAATGACTAAACCTACCTAACAGTATTATAAAATAACCTACGGTCACTACGTACACTATCAAATATACTACCTATACTTTAAAATTAAAATCTATACCTACGACTCATATAAAAATAAACCTAAATAACTCTAAAAACTAAAAGGAATAAAAATGAACTCCACTGCGGGTGACCCAACCTACGACAAACTTAGTATTTGCGGTTGGTACAGTACAGACAGTGGTAATCGGGTATAGGGATCGAACCGCAAAATTAAGTTTGTTTTTTATTGTATATACTTTTCCGGGATAAAAAGTACCCAGTGTGGTGCCCAGGATATTAAAAAATAATTATACCAAGTTTCATCGTAATCGAACCGGTAGTTTTTGCGTGATGCCTGAACAAACAGACAGACAGACAGACAGACAGACAAAAATTTTTTTAATCACATTTTTGGGTTCGGTGTCGGTCAAGTAACACCCCCTGCCATTTATTTTTTGGATATTTTTAATGTACAGAATTTTCACTTCTACAGATTTATTATAAGTATAGATAATATAGGAACTAATGGAATATTACCGACCAATTTCATTAATTCCAGTAATTTCAAAAATTTTTGATAAGTATATTTATAAGGAACTTTATAAATTCATAGATAAACATGACATTCTGTGTGCGGAACAGAAAGGTTTTCGGATACACAGGACTATTAATATGGCTATGTACGATTTTATGTATAAATGCCATTAAAAATGTTGATCAACGGAATCCTGTTTGTGGTATATTTTGCGACATGACCCAGGCATTCGACTTTGTATACATCATGCTACTCTTTTAAAAAAACTCGAAGCCTACGGGATTAGGGGCAATGTCCTTAATTCGTACCTACAAGACAGAAAACAAATAACTGAAGTCAATAAAGTTAATATGGTAAGTAAACGTGAAGAGATATCTCGGTCTTCGGAGCGTAAAGTATTATTTGGGGTACCGCAGGGGAGTGTTGTAGGTCCCTTTGCATTTATTTTATACATAAATGACCTACCGAAATCTATTGAACAGCCTATAACACTATTTGCGGATGATAGCACGATCACAATAGCTTGTAAAAATATAAATACGTATGAAAGTGAAATTAATAATAGTTTAAAACAGATGGTAAACTGGCTAGATGCAAATAATTTAAAAATAAATTTCTGTAAAACTAAAGTTATCCATTTTAGACAACAGACCTCTAGCATTAACTTAAATATACACTATAATAATGATACCATAGATGAAGTTGAAACGACAAAATTCCTGGGTCTCGAAATAGATAAAAAACTAAACTGGAAATCACATGTTGAGACTTTATGCAAGAAAGTAAGTAAGTCTGCATACGCTCTTCGTTCATTATCACCAATATTGAACACGGATGCTCTTCTGACTGCTTATTATGGGATAACAGAATCACATTTACGGTATGGGATCATATTTTGGGGAAACTCTACTGAAAGAGAGACCGCTTTCAAGGTACAAAAAAAATGCATTCGAGCAATATTTAAACTTAAACCCACTGACAGTTGTGAACCGTACTTTAGAAATTACAAAATATTAACATTACCTTGTTTGTACATATTTGAAGTAGCTGTGTTTGTAAAGACAAATCCGAGTCGATTTAGACGACTATCAGATGTAGTACCGCGCAATAGACGTGATAATAGTGTGCTATGTCTGGAGCCAGCCAAGACAGCACTTATGCGCAAAAGTGTCTACTGCATGGCGCCAGTCATTTATAACAAATTGCCGAAGATATGGAAAGAGCTTCCGCTATCACAATTTAAAAAGAGACTCCGAAGCTTTTTAGTGGCGAAAGCATTTTATACTATTAAGGAGTTCCTAACTGAGAAAGAGTTCTTAAGCTAGTGCATAATCATGATGTTTATTTAATTAATATTTTAAAATTGTATTTTGTGTGTAATATTTTAAAATTGTATTTAGTTATAAGTCGATGTTAAATCTTTTGCATGCCTACGTGGTAAAATATGGCTGTACTATTATATGTTTTTTTTTTGTCACCGTTATATATCTTACCCATATTTGCAAAATAAAATTATCTTTTATCTTTGAGTCAAGTTATGAATACATCCCAAACGATTTTTTTTTAATTCCACCCCTGTGTGGTTGAAAAGCGGGGATACAGTTTATATGAAAAATCTTATTCATTTAGTTAATAAACTTGAAATTTGCCTAAGTAAGTAATAAAGTTTATCATTATAAGTTTTTTCAATTCATTATAAGTTCTTTAATTTTGAAATTATTATATTAATTATTTTATTAGTTTTCCAACTGTATTTAAATTTGAAACCTATCTTTGAAATTATTAAATCTATTTGGTGTTCCTTAGTATTTAAATTTGAAACTTAATTTGTTAAATTTTTGCATGCCAATACTCAGGCAGAATGTACACGGGCCAATATATATTTTTTTTTTTACCAACTTTTTGTTAAACACCTACATTCTATGCGAATAAATGATTTGATTTGATTTCAAAGCTACCCCTCAAAGGGGGATATAGGGGTGTTAAGTTTATGTCGAAGAAATTGAATGCGCGGTCTGAGTAACTCGAAACTCAGTATTGATACTTTTGACAGAAAATACTTAATAATAAATATGTAAAGTTGTCGAAAATTTACCACAGACGGGACAAAAACGGGTAATTCGGTTTTTATGGGAAGGATTTGAACTTGAAACTGTATCTTACATTTTCACGCCTTTTTTTTTTTTTTTTTTTTCAGGATGGGAAATCATCAAGTGACTCCTTCCCGCTCTGGGTGGAGCAGAAGGGAGTGTCAGACTCTTACTGACTAAAGCCCACCCGTGTTCCTTCTTTAGCCCTTTATGTTCCAGGGCAGCGGTAACCCTTTCGGATGTTCCCGCTACCCTGGCAGGCTTCGGCCCTATCGGGCCCCGTCAATCTTGCTGACATCTCTTTGAGGCGCGCGTGGAACACGTACACGCCGTCCGGCACGGGCCTAGTCCTGATCGGATGGAGAGTTACCCATTACTCTTCGCCCGCAGGCCCGCGCCTACGGTGGCCGGGAGTTGTCACGCGGCTCCCGACGCCCGGAGCGTCTCCCGCGGCAGCTGAGGCGTGAGGTTCCAGTTCCCGTCGCGACCGGGGTAGATGACGGCTCTGTCCGTCAAATACGCCCCGAGTACTCGACGGAGGTAGGTCGGCACCCGGTGATACCGGAGTGCCTCCCCAATGCAGCTCCAGGGCAGGGTGTTGAAAGCGTTGGCGATGTCGAGTGACACCGCCACGACCACCCCACACCGGGACACCGCGTCCCCCGTCGTGAGGGCTCTTATGCGCATGATGGCGTCCACCGTAGAGCGCCCCTTGCGGAAGCCAAACTGGCAATCCGCAAGATCCGGCCCAGTCCTCACCAGGTGCCCGACGAGGCGGCCCGCAATTACTCTCTCAAAGAGCTTGCCAACCTCGTCGAGCAGCACTATGGGCCGGTATGCGGACGGAGAGTCCGCAGGGCGCCCCTGGCTTCTGATTGAGGACCAGCTTCCCCGTCTTCCAACGGAGTGGAAACTGGTCTCTCTCCATGCATGCGCTTAAGAGCGCCTCCAGTCGAGGCCCGAGAGCCCTCGAGGCCAGGACCCAGGCTTTACCCGGCAAGCCGTCGGGTCCTGGGGCGGTGTTTTTGGCCTTCAGCCTGCCTACCGCCGCTCTCAGATCTACCCCGGTCACTTCAGGGGTGTCGTCGTCGTCGTCCGCGTGGTCCGCTTCGGGCACCGCAAGTGGCGGAGTCATAGGCGGGGGTGTATGCTCCCCCCGTGAAGGGAACAGAGCGCTCACCACCTCCTCCACCAGCTGAGGGCGGAGACTCTGAGTCAGCGGGGGGGCCCAGGTGCGGAGTTTATTCCGCACCATTTTGTAAGGGCGCCCCCATGGATCTCTGTTCAGAGTCTCCAGCATCTCCTCGCGGGCCGTATCCTTGGCCCGTGGGATAGCCTCTCGGAGGGCGGTCTTCGCCCCTCTGTACCCCTCGTACAGCTTCGCTTCTGTGGCTTCCGCATCCGGAGGGCGGATGCGGCGCCTGCGGTGCCTGGTGTACCGGTTTCGCGCGTCGACGCACGCCTTGCGCAACGCCTCCACCTCCTGCGACCACCAGTACACCCGACGTCGGGCGCATCCTGGCCGGACTCGAGCATTGCCACGTCACAAATCTCGGACATGGCCTCCCGGAACCACTCCGCCTCATCGTCAATGTCGGCAGGCCTGTCCGGTGAAAACAACCAGGCCTGCACGATCGAGGCTTCCAGGAGGAGCTCCCGGTCCAGCTGCTTCAGCGCCCACCGCGGACCACTCGGGGCCTGTTGGACCAGCGTGCTAGAGGTCTGGGTGGAGACATCAAACCGGATATACCGGTGATCGGAGTAGGTCTCCACCTCCTCCATGACGCGCCAGTCAATGACACGCTGTGACAGAGCGGGGCTGGCGAACGTGATGTCCACTACCGACTCGCCCCGCATCCGCACACACGTAGGGACAGAACCCCGATTCACGGCGACCAGGCCTGTTTCCAGAGCCCAGTCCTCCACCATCCTGCTCCGCACATCCGTGCAACGGGAACCCCAAGCCACATTCTTGGCGTTGAAGTCCCCGAGCACTAGCACGGAGAAAGGATGGCTTCTGGCGACGACGACACTCAACTCTGTTAAAGAGTTCTGGAACTCGGCGAGAGTTCGGCTCGGAGAGAAGTAGACTCCCACTACCACAATCTCTCCGAACCGTGCTGCTACGCACCCCTGTCCCTTCGTGACACCTTCGAGGGACGGGGTACCGGCGGCAGCCGACGAAATTATGGCCACTGAGCCGTTAAGGTCCTCCACCCAGTTATCCCTGGGCGGGACAAAGTACGGCTCAGGAACCACGGCGATATTAATCGACCACTGCGCCATGCTCTGGAGCAACAGGTCCTGAGCGCAGGCGCAGTGGTTGATATTCGCCTGGAGGAGGCGTAAAGGCGGAGCCATTACTCCTCCATTTCAGCCCCCTCCCGGGCCCCTTGTGAGGGACCCTCGGCAGCGGCGGCGGCGGCGACGGCGGCGGCAGCGGCGGCGACGGCGGCGGCAGCGGCGGCGGCGGCGGCGGCGGCAGTGGTGGCGGGCTGGTGGCTGTGGCGGCGGCGGTGGCAGTGGCGGCGACGGTGGTGGTGGTGGCGACGGCGGCGGAGGGCCTGCCTTTCCTCCTGGCTTCGGCGGGTAGGGCGCAGGACTTGCTGCCCGCCCGGTGATCGGCCGGCTTGCCAGCAGCCGCACATGCAGCGCAGTGCGGCGCGGCGTTACACGAGCCGGCCTTATGTCCGGGCTTACCGCAGCGGAAGCACAGAGTGCTGCGGTCCTCCGAGGTGCACTGGACGCACACGTGGTGACCCACGTGGCATCGATAGCACCTCAGAGGTCTGGGCTCTAGCAGTTTGACCTGCGCGGACACCCAGCCCGCCAGGAGCCTTCCGCCCTCCACAATCTTCCTAGCCGCCGTCACAGGGCAGCTTACCGTTATGGTTCGCATGCCTGTGAAGTCAGGACGTATGGTGCCCGCCTTCACCTGGTCGGCCAGACACCCGCCCGTCCTGACGACGGCAGCTACCACCTCCGTCTCCGTTATGGAGTCATCCAGGCCCACAATGCGCATGTCTGCGCACTTGACGGGCCTGGAGACTCGAGCCTCGTCTGCATTGAGGGACGCCCTTAACTTCTCAGCTAGGGCGTCAGCGGTGGGGCCACTCGTAGCACCGGGGATCTCCAGCATGCGGGCACCAGTGGCGGTCACCCTATGCCGGAGGCCCCCGGTGATCCCCAGCAAACTTAGCACGAATACTTATCTAAATAAATTATGAAGATTGTCAGTTTTTTTTTTCTTCTAAACTACCCCCTAATAAGGGATTGGGGGGTTTCAAAGTTTGTATGGAAGAATTTTAGCGCGCAGTCCGGTTGACTCGAAACTCAGTATTTATTAATAATATTTAAAGTAAAGAATAATGTGTATCAGGGTTTTTTGAAAATCTACCCCTGACGGGCTGAAATGGGGTAGTCAATTTTTCAGGGGAGGATTTTACTGCATGGCTTGATTAACTCGAAAATTAGTATAATAATCTTTGAGTCAAGTTATTTATGAATACATCCCAAACGATTTTTTTAAATTCCACCGCTATGGGGGTGGAATTTAAAAGCCGGGATACAGTTTATATGAAAAATCTTATTCATTTAGTTAATAAACTTGAAATTTGCCTAAGTAAGTAATAAAGTTTATCATTATAAGTTTTTCAAAGCTGGGGTAGCTTTGAAAAACTTATATTGATAAACTTTATTACTTACTTAGGCAAATTTCAAGTTTATTAACTAAATGAATAATATTTTTCATATCAAAGGGGGATATAGGGGTGTTAAGTTTATGTCGAAGAAATTGAATGCGCGGTCTGAGTAACTCGAAACTCAGTATTGATACTTTTGACAGAAAATAATTAATAATAAATATGTAAAGTGGTCGAAATTTTACCATTGACGGGACAAAAACGGGTAATTCGGTTTTTAAGAGGAGGATTTGAACTTGAAACTGTATGTTACATTTTCACGCCTAAACCACTGAACTTCTGATTTGGCATAGATATAGATGGCATCCTGGGGAAGCACATACTTTTATATCCTGTTAGCACGTTCCCGTGGGATAATTTCCGACATCCACGCGGGCAGGAGCTAGTATTATATAGAAGGTACTAAAGTTTCATAAATGTTTAAAGGTGCCGATGAAACAGTCGATAATATTGGCAAAGGTCGAATTTGCAAATTGTTGAAATATTATAAAATGATGTGATAATCGAATTAAGTAACTGGTTTATGTTATCGCGATCACTTGTCCTCCTCACCAACCAGCAATCATTTCTACGTCATGAAGCTAGATCGTCGCAACCAGGTGGCAAGTTGAGACGCCACTTGAAGTGATGTGAAGAGTCTACCACATTGCAGGTTAATGACATGATAAATAAAAGATTATTTGTCTAAAGCTTAAAAAACCGAAGTATGTTTAAAATTTAAGAGTTTATACGTGCGCAGTAATTTAATAATACGCGAACTTAGCGACAAGGGATCGGTGATTAGCTCATCGACTGCGAGTAATACTTACCACTCGAAAGTATGGTCTAAACTTGCGGAGCGGAGGTAAAGGGATAACATAAAACAGTTAATTAATTCGATTATCACATCATTTTAAAATATTTCAACAATTTGCAGGCAAAATCAGGGTATAAAAAACGCGAACTTAACGACAAGTGATCAGTGATTAGCTCATCAATTACGAGTAATACTAACCAATCGAAAGTAGCGTCTCAGCTTTCGAGTGTACTCAGCATGACGTAGAAATGATTGCTGGGTGGTGAGGAGGAAAAGGGATAACATAAACCAGTTAATTAATTCGATTATCACATCATTTTAAAATATTTCAACAATTTGCAGGAAAAATCAAGGTAAAAAAAATACGCGAAATGTGATCAGTGATTAGCTCATCAACTACGAGTAATACTAACCACTCGAAAGTGGCGTCTCAGCTTGCCACCTGGTTGCGACGATCTAGTTCCATGACGTAGAAATGATTGCTGGGTGGTGAGGATGTAAAGGGATAACATAAACCAGTTAATTAATCCGATTATCACATCATTTTAAAATATTTCAACAATTTGCAAATTCGAACTTTGCCAATATTATCGACTGTTTCATCGGCACCTTTAAACATCACACTATCACGCCCTGGAAGGAACACGTCGAGTTTCCCCTTCACCCTGTATAGTAAAAACACAGACACAGTGTCAATGGAGCCAAAACCATTATTGTTGAATTGTCCATTTGTCCTTCTTCTGTTGATTACGTCACTGAATTCGAATCAGTACTTGAATCTTTGGGTTCGGTTATGCACATCACTATGGGTGATTTCATTACAAACCGCCTTGCCCACAACTCTCCTCGATCCCGTAAGCTCTTCCATTTTATCAGTCAGCTAGTCTGCACGTGTTGTCGCTCGAACCTACTCATCATAACACTGTCAGCGATGACACCTGCCTCGATCTGGTCATTTTGTATATATTAGTCTATGATCTGGTCCTCACCTCGTCGAATCCTTCCCTCGTATCCTCCAATGGTAAATAATTATGATGCTACTAACTTCATCACGACATGATTTTCCTTGAATACCTATATTCTGAAACCTTCCAAACCTAAACCCAACGTCTGTGCGTAGTTTTTCGTGGATGAACGTTGAGAAGCTCAAAGAAGATGCCTTTGTGGGAAGCTGCTTCAGTTGACGACAAGGTTGCCATCTTCAATGACTTTGTAGTCAACCTTCTTAGTTCTTCTAGTTAACAGTCTAACGAGTCCTTTAATCCTTTCAGATTCATTACAGTTCATCCGGGAGAGATAAGAAAGATTATTCTCTCCACCAAATCGAAAGTGGCGAATGTGACAATATCAGCCGTGCTTCCCGCTTCATCTGCTTCCCGCGATTACCCACATTGTATTTTTTAACCGACTTCAAAAAAGGAGGAGGTTCTCAATTCGACGGTATGTTTTTTTTTGTGTGTTTGTTACGCGATTACTCCGCCAACTGTGGACCGATTTTCTAAATTCTTTTTTTGTTCGAAAGGAGATACTTCTGAAGTGGTCCCATAGATATTTCGACAAGATCTGATGATGAGTTTCGGAGACAGACAAGGGAACTCTTCAATAAATGCCAGCAAATCCACGGCTATTGCTGCTATCGCTTATGTATGTATTGTTTACGCAATCACACAACAACAACATAACGTCACGCCTGTACGCTCTAAAGGGGTACGCAGATGTGTTCAGTATACGGTACACACACCCTCATTTCTGGCAAAGTTGTTACTGGGGTACCTCTAATCTTGTAAGTATATACGAATTTGTGTGGGGTAGGTACAACTAAAAAGTGAAAAATAAAAACTTTTTTGAAAAAATAACAACCGACTTCCAAAAACGACACTACAAAGTGAAAAATAACTTTAATTTCGGAAGTCGATGGCAAACAACGAAAATGCGAACCCAACGACACCGACTTCCGAAATTAAAGTTATTTTTCACTTTGTAGTGTCGTTTTTGGAAGTCGGTTGTATTTTTTTTCAAAAAAGTTTTTATTTCCTGTACACCGGAGTATTTACCTTTATGTCATCCACTACCCAAGGTTTCTAATCCGTCTTTTCCTACCGACTTCCGTCCAATTTCTATTCTCTCCTTCCTATACAAAGTACTAAAGCCGTGTGTCCACAAATAATTCTCCAATTTCGTAATAAGCTGGCGGTATCATCACGACGTTAATGTTTTTCCATTGTTTGTCTTATTTGTTTGAGTAAATTCGTGTATTTATTTATGCTAATGAGGTACCTAAATATATTAAGTATATTTATAGTTTTTAATGGTATATACATAGTTATATAGGTTTTTAATCTATATCCTTATATTTGAATAAATATTTATTCCACAATTTTCGTTATTGCACCAATCACTTTTGTCTCAGCATCACCCTAGTCCCTAACCCAAAGGTTGGCTGGTAGAAAATGCCTATGGCATTAAGTCCGTCTCTATACGTATGTTTGTGTGCATAAAGTATTAAATAAATAAATAATTACGGAATACTTTAAAAATAAAATAAATTGAAGTTCCAAGGGGAGAGAAACTACGACATACATGCGGACGAAGTGCTAGTTATTAAAACATGTGAGCACCATTTATATAGTCCCGTCAAATTAGACCAAAAAATAGGGGTGAGGTTACAATAATTCACACTCGGCTGAAAATTGGTAGGATTGTTCAAAATACTATTATAAGTGAAATGTGAAAAGTCCTCATCGATCCAACACCTGGAAAAAAAATTACTCGGGATCAAAGGTCTCAAAAACGGGTATTTCGCGATTTTCAGCAAAACGATAAGTTTTGCTGAACTCAGGTTGACTGGACATTAAGTTTTTATTGATTTCTAAGAAAGAAAAAAGTTTATTTGGACACAGTTCGTGAAACACAAAATACAAAAATAATAAAAATAAAATATTTCTCGTAAACCCTTATTTGTGACGCCATAAATCAAACGTTATTACTGTTACACATTGCGTCACTGAATTTAGTAAAGTAACCATATTCGAAATCGCTCCCGTTATTGAGATTCGGAAGTGCCAGCCAGAAGTTTTATACGTAAATTCAAGCTGGCTGGACACAGATTTTTGCATTTTTCTACTAAACCGCTGCACGTATCACAAAACTTTTAGCTCGATGCCTGTTACAAATTTATGTAACGCCCGTTGATATCCAAAAAGTCGTCAAAATTACTTATCACACAATCCGTTACCGAGATTGAGAGACCAGCGAAAAGTGGTTTTTCAAGCTGGCTGGACAAGTTTTCGATCGATTATCTAAGATTCTGTAGCGTTATAAATTCTGAAATAAGGGTTTCAATAGCCGTCATATAAAGTGACCTATTGACCTAGTTAAATGCGAGTTATTTTGAAGATTTGTCCAGAGCCAGCCTGAGTCACATTAAATTATAACGTTGAAATTATGAACTACAATCACTTGTTGACGACAATGTGTTTATTTTCTTGAAACTAGAAGTAAGTACGTATGGTAGTACGTACGTACCTATGGACTTTTGGTCGACACTGTACATTTTGACATTCATGGTCATTCATTGGACCTTTCAATAGTCTCTAGGACCTTTTAATTAAAATAAATGATTTGACTTTGATTTGGTAAAATTATAAATTTCGTCCCTATTCCCAACCATAGCTTGACTATTGATTGTATGTAAATATTTATTTATAGGTGTCGGTGTGTGCCCCGGACACCGCGGCTCGCGGCTGCGCGGCTGTACTCTGCAGAGGACCCATATAATCACTACGTTTACTCCTCCCCGCGCGCGGCGCAAACGGATACAGTGCGTTAGCGAAGAGCGACGTTCCCTTCGTACTATGGCATTGTAGATATTGTTGTGAACGGACCGTTATTAAAATTACAGTAAAATTTATAGTGACGAGGAAAACATACAAGTGTTAAGATGTTTCGACGAGCAACGATCAAATCGTCCTTATCACCAGTGGTTTTAAAAGGTATGTTGTTCATAAATAAATATAAAATATAATATACCTACTTAGGTAGCTAGACCGTGTACATCAGAGTTTTTTTTTTTAAATTCTGTACGTCCATTAAAATAGGTAGGTAAGTACCTAAATGCGGTCAAATTCATATTTTTACTACATAATAAACATTTCTTACTACATAGGTGAAAAAAAATGCGATGATTTTTTTTTCTAAATTTATTTATTTTCATAGTTTAGTTAAAAAATGCTAGTTGAGATATGTTACTACCTATTTATAATTTCCGTTTTAAAAAACGTCTTTTTAAATACCTTTTCGTGAGTGTTATTAAAAATACTAGGTCATCTCCCAAGTATGTTGGGGTCGGCTTCCAGTCTAATTGGATGCAGCTGAATACCAGTATTTTACATGGAGTTACTGCTTATGTTTGTTGAATAAAATGCTGGACGCCAGAAATACACTCTTCTCTACTTATATAAATACAGGGTGGCAGGGACATCGATGCGCAAAATGTAACTATGAATTATTAGCACACGATTCTAGACCCATCTAGCGCAGAAATTGCTTCGGGTATAAAAAAAAACAGCTGTTTCATAGAAAAATGCAATAAGTACCTATGCGATCAAAATGTACGGAAAAGCAACTTTTTTTTTTAAATAACCGACGATAATTTTCAACGCAGGGAGGTTCAGAATCCCTGCCGCCCTGTATATATGAATTTCTTTATTACAAATAAAAGAAATGTTAGTAGATAATAAATTAACTCAAGCGTTAAGTAACTTCAAACTTCTGGTTACCTACAATAATTTTAACAAACCTTTTTACTTCAGACACATTCATATAAGATCATCAGTAGGTATAACGACGGATTTTTCCAAATAAAATTAGATTGTATCGAATAAACCTACTTACATTAAGCGTTAATAAACGTTAAATTGCAATGGGGCGCCCTGAGGTACGTACCTACTGAGCCCCGAGTGTCATTTTCAAAGAAAAATCTGAAAAGATAATCGCAATGCATATTGAAAGTAGAATAATGCCATGGTGGAAGCTTGGTGAATGAGAAGTCGTCATCAACAACGTCTCAACCTCTCACTCGACGTTCCATTCCCACTTTGTGACGTAATGAGCAAGTCAATGACGGCTTAATACCTAGGTATGACCTAGTTATTGGACTAATGAAACTGTGACTTGTAAGCGGGACATTATCTTCATCTCCAGCCTTATTCTACAATCGCCCAAAATATTAATAAAACCACCTAACCTAACCTAACATGTTTTCAACAGAATTTCGAGGCTATGCTTCGGGGTATTCGTCTAAACATAAGGAGCCGGAAGGACCTTGCGTAAGAACAGAAATTCCAGGTCCCAAATCGCAGGCACTTTTTAAACAAATGGATGCAATTCAGGTAAGCATCTGCACAATTCATAACAGTACATTATATCTATGTTTACCAGTCCCGTGATCAACCCCTAAGATTGTTTCATTAACATTAATAAAAAAATTAAGATATCAGTGAAATTAATTAATTAAGAACAGGTAAACGAAAAAAAATATATACCCTCTGAATGCATAGCGTCCTCTTTTCTTTGAATTCGTGCTTCTACCGTTGTTGTCGGATGGTTAGTTGTGTCACTGGTTACCGCGCCACCTGCGTCGTAACGCGTTAATTAACACATTAAATAAGACATTATGCAGATAGATATTAATACGTTTATTGATTTGTGGCGGCGATTACTCGAGTACCGATTTTCAAAATCAATGGGTTTTAGCATGTTGAATAACGCATCAAACCGTGTTGACTTACATTTGGAGGAAAACCACGTGTAGCCACGCGTTTATTGTGCAATTTTTTCAAGACGTTAACATTAAGGTTGTAGCGATATCTACAACGCCACATGCGAACAACGCGTCATACTGACGTCACGCAAATCCTGCACCTCGCAAGCAGAGTTTACCGCGCAACTAGCATACATACAAACTTCCCAACATCAATCGTTGTCAGTTGCCCGCCAGACACAACACCCGTCTGGTCGGAGGATCCTCACTTTTCTATAGAGTATGAGTGAACTTTACACCCTGTTCCTCATGCCTCTATAAGGCCAAGAGCATTACAGATAAACAATTTTACCTCTTTACAAGTTTAGATTGTTTTATCTACCTACGTCAATTTGATAGTTGATACGAGTATTTTGGATTAACAATGAATGTCGTACGTTATCTATGTGAAGAGAAGGTCAAGTGAGTTATTCTGCGGTTCAGAATGAGATTGTTTTTGGATTTGAGTGGGCACCTAAACTACCCTTGATATTATAATGTCGAAAACGGTCGGTGAATATGCACGCTTTCTTTGTAGCTTCTCTCTCGTGGCTCCCAAGTTATACTTATACTGTCGGTAAACACAGTCTCTACCAAAAAAAAAAAACATCGTTCCAGTCCTTAGGGCTCCCATAAATATCTACCGGATTCGCCAGGTTCGGTCCGAAAAGAATGAAACCGAAATGTCAGCAACAAAAAGAGATTACAGTTGCAATCTATATATGTATACAGGGTGTTATTGACAGCCCTCCACACAAAACACAGGATTGATTCAGCTCCTTATTCTGAATCATATCCCACTGGAAATTTTCTCAGGAAAAAAAAAATTATGCCGTTTTTTCTGCTGATATTCCTTTATTTCAATGTAAAATTACGTTCTCTGTATGCAACACTCCATTTATGTAAATATAACAGCTGAAAACAGCCTCGCTCAAGCTCGCTGCGCTGCCGTCCGCTACGTGCTTTTGCCACGGTAACGATACGTTGCGTGTGAGGTAATAAAACAAATCTGGTTTTTTGGATTCCCTTAATGTTCCTGAAAGAATTACATGTACCGGTCATCTTAATATGATGTACTGAAGCCACCCTATCAGTTTGCGGAGGGCTGTCAATAACACCCTGTATACTTATAATAAATCTGTAGAAGTGAAAATTCTGTACATTGAAAATATCAAAAAAATAAATGGCAGGAGGTGTTACTAGATCGACACCGAACCCAAAAATCTGATTAAAAATTTTTTGTCTGTCTGTCTGTCTGTTTGTTCAGGCATCACGCAAAAACTACCGGTTCGATTACGATGAAACTTGGTATAATTATTCTTTAATATCCTGAGCACCACACTGGGTACTTTTTTATCCCGGAAAAGTATATACAATAAAAAACAAACTTAATTTTGCGGTTCGATCCCTAGACCCGATTACTGTACCAACCGCAAATAATAAGTTTAGTAGTAGTAGTTGCATATTTTGTTGAAGGCGCTTTTATTTCTACACTTAGTTCATAATTATCATATCTCCGAAGGGGCACGTTAGGGGCACCATATGACAATGGATGAAAAATCGCAAATAATATGGGAATACCAATTTTGAAATCCGCTAACAGAAACAGGGAGGGAATCGTGAGTTACAATTTTTTTAGTGTTGCTTCCCATACTAAAGTAACGATTTTTATTTAATTACCAGAAAACTAAAACTCCATTTAAAACACTGTAGTAGATTTTTTTGTTGCCCTTTATAAATAGAACCCGATGACATTTTTAGTCGTCCAGAATTATGGTATTTGGACTTTTAAAGATGCTATGACCGACCACTTGTTTGGGGACGAACCACTGTGGGACGTGTCGAGTGGCGAGCGTTCGTTCTTATTTTAACTACTACTTGCAATTATAAACCGTGCTTTTCAGTGCGACCTTTTTATTCCTTTTCGTTTTTAGAGTTATTTGTTTTTTTTTATAAGTCGTAGGTAGGTAGATTTTAATTTTAAAGTATAGGTAGTATATTTGATAGTGTACGTAGTGACCGTAGGTTATTTTATAATACTGTTAGGTAGGATTAATCATTCGTATAGATATTAGTTTTTAGGGATTTTGCTTATTTATTGAGTTTAGTTATCATCAGAAATAGGTTTATTTACGTAGGTAGGTATTTTATTTTCTGTTATTGAGTTTATTTTTTTTAATTAGGTAGGTACTTAGGTAAAGATATCATATAGGTACCCTTTTAATCACCACTAATGAGACATAATTGGTTTTCTATTGTAATTAGCCACAAGGGGCCCGCGAGACAGATGGCATCCTGGGGAAGCACATACATTTTATCCTGTTAGCACGTTCCCTTGGGATAATTTCCGACATCCACGCGGGCGAAGCCGCGGGCAGAAGCTAGTTTGATAATATTTACGCATTTACATCATAATCTTTTGATTTACCTATGTATGGGATTAAACAATTCCCCCCACACGCTAAAAGGAATTGTTTTTTTTTTATCCTTCGGTTACATACCTATATGGGGACTACTAATTATTTTTCGCAGTTTCACTACAACATTGTTTAGCGGTGCACAAAAGACACCTTTTTTTCAATGTTCATCGATATAGTGATAGTCGTAGTCCCCTAGTAAAATGGCTGTTTTATGTCCGGACAGACGGACATGACGAAATTAACGCACTTTCTTCATATAGGTACCCATTTGACGCTAATAAAAGTCTAATAATGTTCAATTGGCAGTTCATGGACACAATTGTGGTTGTCTCTGTACAGTCCACAGCAAAAGAGATCAAACACAGAAATTCTATACTAATGAACGGAGTTCGCAGCTATATGGCAGCTGTACTAGTAGTAAATGTTTGGTATAATTTACAATCACATACTTTTGAATCACTTCGACGCCACAGAGTTCTGACGCGAACTCCATTCATTAGTATTGAATTTCTATTGAAATACTTTCAAATTACAATATAGCTGTTTTGTTCTTGTTAATCTTTGATGTGTTGACTTTGCTACAGCTGCTTGCTTTGTTTGAACAGTTTATCTTATCACTGAGTTTTAAGTGCGTCCTTTATATAAACTTAACCTTCGTATCAATGCAAAAAACAAATAAATAATCGTCTTCAAAATAATGGGCAGGTAGCTACATAATTATAATATACTTTTATTTTCTTGTTATTTCAGCAATGTAGTTCTGTTCAACTGTTTACTGACTTCGAACAATGCGCTGGAAACTATATTGCGGACGCTGACGGCAATATTCTTTTGGATACTTATACGCAAATATCTTCGGTGCCTCTTGGATATAACCATCCGCAACTTCTTACTGCTTTCGACAATGATAGTAATATTGTATGTATAACTACAGTAAAACCTTGAGGTGCAACCAGACTCCTGTCGATTGACGACCGACCATCGATATATAAGGACGATCGTTAGTGAGTACCACACCATTTCAACCAACCAACACCGAATGATCTAACGTTGAATGAAAACAGTCGACGTCGATCGATCGCAGTCTCCCTGCACCTTTAGTGAAAATTTTTCTAAAGTTGATTATTAAATATTGGTTTCAGAGGGCCTTGGTGAACCGCCCAGCACTTGGTGTGTTTCCGGCAGTCGACTGGCCTGAAAAATTAAAAGACGTTTTATTGTCAGTAGCTCCTTTCGGTTTGCATCAAGTAATGACTATGATGTGTGGTTCCTGTTCTAATGAAAATGCCTTCAAAGCTGCCTTCATACGGTATGCTATAAACAAACGTGGGGGCCTCACAACCTTTACTGATGAAGAAATGAAGTCGGTCCTCGAGAACAAGCCACCAGGCGCACCGAACTTATCAGTCATGTCGTTCAGGGTTAGTAGCCTTCATTCATATTCAACAAAAAGATAGCAATGCATAAAGATTGCTATATTTTTGTTTTGGTCGTCTACTAGACTAATTGTTTTTATTAGAACCCAGTAGTTAGAAAGGCTGGTATCACAACCAGTGGCGGATTAGCCACGTAGCAAGAGTAGCAAATGCTACAGGCCCCGCGCATTTGGGGGCCCCGCGCACCAACGCTTTCTGACCGTAAAAAAATATCAAAAGGAAGCAGCCAAGTGCAACATTTATGTTTAGTCATTTTATGTCTACAAAGAAAATTTACAAAAAAAGAAAATAAGCCACGCATCATGGCAAAAGTTATTTGTTTACCTATAAACTTATACTGACGAATCAAACTGACGTCAGAGATTAGTTATGTTATTCGGAAAGCAAATGACGACTTTTCTGTTTTGTTTGCAAAGTTCAGATAGTGTTTTGTTTGTCATCACGATTTATGAAAGACGGATTAGATGACTGGAAGAACGCGCATAATTTGTTGACAAGATAATATGAAGAAAGTACTCAGCATAGCATACGTCATTTCGCTGTAGAAGGCGCCTGTTGATACTCAAATTTGAGCCAAATTGAGTTTAAGCAAATGTATTGGCGGCTACTTTTAAAACGAATTATTGCAGGAGTAATGTTTTTAGCAGAACGAGGTCTTGCTTTTCGGGGTTGTGATGAAATTGTTGGTTCACATCACAATGGCAATTATTTGGGCTTATTAGAATTAATCTCAGATTCTTTTATAGTCCATTTGTTCAAATATTCAAAGTCACGCCAATAAAGGAAAGAGGCATACGTAATATTTATCAAAAACAACATTGCGATCGGTTTATCCATCTAATTGCATCAAGCATAGTGGCTCAGATTATTTGAGAAATTAAGAGCTGCAAATGCTACTCAGTATCATTGGATTCTACTCCAGATATATCCCATGTAGATCAACTGACGCTAATAGTGCGCTATGTTCTGTCATCTGGACCGGTCGAAAGAATTGTTAAGTTTTTGGACATGGAAGGCCATTCTGCTGAACAACTCGGTCAAAGCTTATTAAATTTCCTAAGTGAGAGTGGCATTAATATCAAAGATTGTCGTGGGCAAAGCTATGATAACGCCAGCAATATGAGTGCATATATGCATTGTGCTTATATGCATTTTTTTCCGCTTCGGGTCCTTTTACGAATGCACTTATAGAAAGTAGGTACGTCAAAAACTTGTACCATTTTGAAAATATTGTCGGAAACTAGGTGGTCAGCCCGAGCTGGTACTACGAAGGCCCTTTTATGTGGTTTTTACACATAAGTGCCTTCTGACATTTCGACGTTTTTGGAATATTCCGACAGCTAAAATATGTTGCAACAGAAGAGATTTTGAAAAAAATCTTCAATTATCGTCAGTGCTTATGCAGATGATTTGGAGGAGAGCCTAGGCGACGAATTAGTGCAGTTTCCTGCATTGCTAAAATCTGATGTGGCTAGTATTATTGACAGCAAGAAGCACGAGGCCCCGGAACTGCTATTAACTAGCTTTTGTTAAAGAATTCTTTAGAATTTGGTTTCCCAAACGTAGAAATTACCTTGCGCATTTATTTGTCTCTCATGATCGTTCTTTTTCAACATTAAAACGTGTTAAAAATAAGTTAAGTGACACGATGAGCCAAGAACGTCTTAGTCACATCACTTTGATAAATATTGAATACGATTTTCTCAGAGAAGTCGATATAAATAGTATTATTTATATATATATATATATATATATAGATTTGCCCAAATTAAATATAGAAAAGTTTTTTTGTAACAGTTTTTTTAAATTCAATTCCATAAACTTGATAACATAAAGCAAACTAAGGGCCCCTTGATAGAATTTGCTACAGGCCCCGCGCTTGCTTAATTGGCACTGATCGCAACCAATTTGGTGCTAGCTTCTTGACCAGGATTTAATTTTTGGATGGGCCCACCGTAACCCGATGGACTATAGAACATTATTTTGGCTACTTTAAATGTGAGCAAACTCGCAAAAAGGTAGTCTTGCGAGTTCGCTCCGCAAGAAAGAAAGGGAAAGTTTATAGATGACAGAAAGAAAACTTTGATCGTCATTCTGAAAACGATGAGGGAAATATGGGTATTTTTTATTATTCCTTCGGGTATAGAAGAGTAGTAAAGCACTTACAGGGTGGCAATACTGACAGGGACATCGATGCGCAACTTGTTACCTTATCTTCAGTACATGATTCTGCAAAAATGCGACGCAGGGTGCAATTTTTCGTCGGTTATTTTAAAAAAAATTGCTGTTCCATACATTGTGACCGCGTAATTGCATTACGAAATTTACGAAACAGCAGTTTTTTTTTCGATAACCGACGAAAATGTTTCTACGCGTCTAGGTTCATGGTTTCAGTTTGCGCGTCGATGTCCCTGCCACCCTGTATAATTCTGTAAAATGCCATCGATTGAAATGTGTTATACCTACATAGTGTCCGTGCCTCGTGGCTTGAAGCAAACAATCTCAGTGCAGCAGTGATTGGCTTGTGACTTGCTACAGTGAAAAATTGGAAATTATTACCGGTACCTACCGGTTTATTAAAGGTACCCTATGCACAGACATTAAGTGTAGGTACTTTATAACTATTGTATGATACCCAATGTATAAAAGGTAGGTCGGAAGATTAGGTTTAGATTTTTCTGCCGAAAGGCTAGGCCAGTGATTAATTTGATTTCTAGACCTAGAGTGATTAATCAATTTCAAGTTTCCCCAGAATATACTTACCTAGATAATGTTTTTGCTCATACTTATAGTTTTATAGGAGTAGTTACTAGACGATACTTATCAACGCACCGAAACGAATGTAAATTGGTTTCACATTGAACGTTTGTAAAATTGAATTCAATGGTTAAGTACGTGCCTACCTTCAAATCAGTAGCGATATTATAGCATAGCTGATGTTTCTCTGAGAACGATTTGTTCTACATGTTGTTGGTCTTAGGGTAGAAACACAAACAAGAGTCTAGAAACACCGCGAGAGTCGATTTCTATTTTTAAGTTTAGACAAATTGATTTCGAGATTAAAGGGTTCTGAGAATTTCCCCCTAAAATGACAATCCATTAATCAGTACTCCATTTTGCTAGACAAGCGCTAGAGGTCTGTTGTTGGTCTTATGATCTTGTCCTTGTTGTCCCCTTGTGCGGCGACGATCACGACTGGTGACCGCCTGTTAACTGGCTTTAATGTTTCAATAACTTTGATTTCCGCTGGACATTGTAATGGAGCACTGATACGTATAACTACATAGCGTCGGGTAAATATAGTTCGAGAGCGTGTAACTAGCTCTGATAAATACCGCTTAGGTATATGGACGCAAAAAATCCTGCGGGGTAATTGCATAACACACTAACAGTAGCAATGGCTTTCATTTTGACAGTTCAGCAACATTCATTGCGTTATTTAAATTGTTGGGTTGACAAATTTTTCGATCACATGAAGCAATGGATTAGATATCCTTCAAAATAGTTCAGATTGTGATTGATAGTGTGTTACGCAATTATGGTGCTGAGAATCTGAGATTGACTTCATTGTGTCGACGAAGAAGCAAAATATATTCAATAACTGCAGAATCTTTCCGAGTGCCTAGGGAGCTCCGTGCAATAATAACGATGAGTTTGTGAAAACTATCTACACGGTTGTAGGTCTTCAGGAACCGTAGTACCAATAGAAAAAAAATACTCTGACATTAGGTACTCTCAAGCCCATAAAAGAAAGGCAAGAGGCAAAATCAAATCATAAGTTTTTTATTCAAATTAGGCTGAGAATCAGCACGTTTCGAAAGTCAAAATTACATAAGCATAAGACAGCCCTAAAACGCCCGCCCTTCACCACTTTCTAGTGCTTTCGCATTAATACTTTTATTAAGTACTTGGTTTACATTAAATTCAATTATTAGCCATATGTCAGCGATTCCGCAGTCTTTGGATGATGCGCTTACATACCGGCAGCTTAATAGAAGGATCTCCAAGTCTTTGAAATGCGACCTACATCGATTAAATAACAAGCATATTAAGGACACAAATAGAACGGAACATGGGTTCTTTACTAGTGAACTGTTTATTGGGCAGTGACGCCGATGGCATAATCGTACCCTCCAAGCCATAACATTCAAGAGAGGTCGAGTCGAGACGTTCTACGGACAGCTTTACCTGTAGGTATTGATTGACGTGTAACAGTAAAGTAAACCCGTTACGAATCTGGCTAACGACCCAAAAGCTAGATTGACCCGCAACCTAAATCGAAGACATACCATTTTCTTGTCAACAACCTTTGTTCCATAACATTGTATCCACATATACTCTACTAACTCTCTTTGTCTCTCACACAAAATCTCTCTTATTTTTTAAGAAGCTTCACTTGGATCGCGTACGGCTGCACGCATCAAACGATTTTTCAAAAATCCGCCACTGTTGGCGTAAAAAGGGGGAAGAATACAGTTTGTATGAAATATTTAAATTGTTCGGTTGAAACTTTACACAAATGATTCTTTAGGTATCGGTTTTTTATAGGTAACAGCTACTAAATACACCAGACTAGACAACTACTAACACTATTAAATATATATTTTTTACAAGTAGTTAAGTGACGGGGACCACTTACTAAGGAAACCTATCCCAGTCAGAGTGATAGTGCATGGATACTGGATTTACTTGCTTAAATCTTCTTCTACAGTGACTCTGGGGTAAAACATAAAATTTACAAAACATGCAGTAGGTAGTTATATCCTACCTAGGACAACACGACAAGTTAGGATTACTGATTAGGACAACCTAGGATTACGGTGTCCAAAACGAAGCTCTCAACGTAATAATTTCTCATCTACATAACCCTATTAGATGTCCAATGTGTAGATGTTAATGGTGTGAAATATTCCGGGCTGCCAGTTCAGTTAGGTGTACCGCAAGGCTCAATACTGGGTCCACTCTTATTCTTAGTATATATCAATGATTTACCATTCCATTTAAAGGGCATTTGTGACGTTGTACTATTTGCAGATATACCTCTCTTATTTTTAAAGTAGACAGGAATAGACAAGATTTTGACGACGTAAACAGTGCACTTTCAATAGTTACGTCAAATAACTTATTTCTCAATGCCAAGAAAACGGAATGTGTAAAGTTCGCCTTACCGAATGTTAGAAATCTAGGACCCAACATCGTCTTAAATAAGGAGGTTCTTGAAACTGTAGACTCGGCCAAAATTGTTCAGCGAAACGCGAATGGAGCGAAATAAGTGTGAGTACTCCCTTATGTCAATGCTTGTGGTAGCGTCGGGGGTCGGGTTGCCTCCTTCCCTCAAATATGGCGAGGGGGGTATTGGCTGATCTTTGCGTTAGGCTCGTGAACGGTTGGTGACTTCAAGTGACAGCTATGTGAACAGAACCCAGCAATGCATAAATATATAAGCTGTCCTGTCCAGCTGCCCTTTATGCCTGAAGGCTTTTATTTAGGTAGTAAGTTTTTATTTACACTTTAATTTTAACTAATTATTTTTTAGCTTGAGTACGTATCTATAGTTTTTATTATATTTGTTGGTATATTGGCATTGCTAGGTGACATAATTATGGCAAATAATTTAATTTAATGTTCTGTATCTTGCAATGTTAATTACATAACATACCTATTATTGTATACAATCAAGTATTTTCTAACTGAACAGACAGCTGTGCTGCCTGGGAGTTTGTTGCGCCACTTCTTCCCAGCGATAGCACTAGGAAGTGGTGAAGGGCGGGCGTTTTTGGGGGACTGTCTTTTGTAATTTTATTTCATATGTAACCTTCAACAATACAGGTTTTTATACGAATATTAAAACTAAATTCGAAAACAGGGAGTTTTACAGGGGGCTTTCCATGGACGCACATTTGGCTCGTTGGC
Source organism: Apamea sordens (assembly GCA_945859715.1). Classification (NCBI taxonomy): domain Eukaryota; kingdom Metazoa; phylum Arthropoda; class Insecta; order Lepidoptera; family Noctuidae; genus Apamea; species Apamea sordens. The sequence continues at coordinate 10,564,088 of OX243995.1, forward strand.
GACAACAAGATCGAAAGCCATTCACAAATTGGACTTCCCATCTTTTGATTGGCCGGCTGCTTGGTTCCCGAACTACCGGTATCCTCTGGACCAATTTAAATGTGAAAACGAACAAGAAGATAGAAGGTAAGACTTTTGTTTTAGCTAGCATATGCATAAGGGCTAGCGCCCACTGGCAGCACGGCACGGCAAGGGATTTTTATGAGACAAATGGAAATATAACTTTAATGTAGGACAATAAAATTGAAATTTCAAATGATGATGCCAATGGACATCGCGGCATGCCTAAGGATACCGCGGCATCATTGCTGCCGATGAAATTTCAATTGTATTGTCATACTTTTAAGTTATATTTTCTATTAGTCGCATAAAATCCCTTGTCATGCCGTGCCGCCAGTGGGCGCCGGCCCTTATAAATATATCTGTCTCTTTATGACGTGTATAGTTTTTTTGTAACAAGTGCAATGGTTTGTGTTTGGCAGTTATTATTTTATTTAGTCTCGGGAGCAATGCAACCGAATCACCAACAACATAGTACCCACCTAACCTAAACCTTAAACAAAATGGGATCGTATTGAAACAAAATACAAGGTAACTAGCGAAACTGCACAAACGTGGGATCGGTATCGGTAGGTACGTAACTAAACATGCTACCTAGGTCAAACAAAATATTGATTATACTATATGTATGACCTCTTTTATCCCAAAGCTGAAAAGCCGAAACAGTTTTTTAAAGTGTGTCGTCCCACTCACTGGCGAACGATCACAAGAAAGACTGAAGCTGTGGCGGGACAGTGCTTCCTTACCCAAACCATTCGTTCCACCCACTGAAGACCTCCTACCTGCACATGAGTTACCTTGAGTAACCTGAAAGTCTTTAAACAGACTCCGGACTCAGGTTGGCCGAAGCAAGGAAAACCTGTTCAGGTGGAGATTCATAGACGAATCCTCCTTGCGAGTGGAAATGTGGTGCTGTTCCACAAACGATCGATCCTCTTTTATCGTTAACGCCCACAGATAGCGAAAAAACGTACGGAAAAGACGACATTTAAACAAGAACGCAGGCTGGTCTAGTGCGCACTGCGAAATATATCTGTACGATTTTTATCCGCAAAATCTGTAAACCATAGAATTACATAGAAGCGCTCGCATTGTGGGACAAAATCGCATGCAGGTTTAAATTCTCTGGTTTGCTACGGATTTGTTGCGGTGCGTCCCCGCTTTTTTCATCGTATAGACTTACCGCATGTCACCGCACCGCAGTTAAGCCCGAAAACACGAGGCTAGTTTTTCAAAGCTAGCATAGCAAGCTAGAACCACGGTTACGGTATACTATCCTGGCTTGGTACAGGCTAGTGCTGTTTACATGATGCCAGAGAACCAACACGGTTGCGTGGTATATAACTCGACTGGGTGGCATCAAATCTGAGATTGAACGAAAATAACTTACTAACTTGATTTGAACTTTTTATTTGAAGTGGGGTTTAAGTGATTTTTTCAAAAATAAAAAACCAGTTAAGTGCGAGTCGGACTCGCGCACCGAGGGTTCCGTACAAATTTGTAGGTATGTAACTAAAAATTTACGGTTTTCGCAATTTTTCCTTAATCGTTGCTTCGTACCAAATTTCAAGATTCTGAGTTCACGGGAAGTACCCTGTAGGTTTTGATTCCCTTACGAGTGTCGAAAATTTGCGGAAATTAGCGGCATAAACGGCTGTATCTATTGATTGCGTTGGCTTAGAAGTTTGTTTTTTTCATAGCTGCATGTATACACTATTTGATATAAATTCCAGTTTGATACCTCTACGCGTTCCTGAGATAAAGGGTCTTGACAGACAGACGGACGGACAACAAAGTGATCCTATAAAGGTTCCGTTTTTTCCTTTCGAGGTACGGAACCCTAAAAAATAAACTTGAAGCAAATGGATTAATTCCTTATAAATCCTTCGGATCCCTCGTGATTGTACCTACCTAAGTGTGTTACGCAATTGGGGTGCCGGAGAACTATCTAAACTAGTAGCCTGTATTGAATAAAATGTTGCATACGGTGGAAACTCGGATACTCGTGTGCCGTGTGGGCTGAAATTCGAAATTGGACTGAGCTAATGCTCATCGAAAACGGCACTTTGAATAGCGCAAGATACGAGGCGCAAATCCTAAATTAGTATGTCGGTCCATTTATGGTAAACATGCATGGGTGAGAACGAAGTTTTTAGGCAATAAATGACTACCATCAACAGTAGAGTTGTGTAAAGTAGCCACTGTGGCCAGCACGCGGCCCCGACTTATTAAATCCTATCGAGCATGCCTGGGACGAGTTCGGGCGATGTGTATGGTGACGAAGCCCTCCGCTTCAATTAAGCTTCCATAGCTGATAATATTGTTGTCTGAAACATTATTTTTTTTATTTTATTATTTTTGTATTTTGTGTTTCACGAACTGTGTCCAAATAAACTTTTTTCTTTCTTTCTTTCTTTCTTTCATAATTGCATTGATAGAGGAATGGGAGAATATTCCTTAACATCACCTCAGAAACTTGGGACACAGCATAGCATGCCTCATCGCATGACCTGAATTGACATTGCTGTCAGTCATGCATGACAGCAATGACAGATCTGAGGTCTGGGACAGGATGACTGGACCAAGAGAGATTTTTGAAGTTGAGAAGAAGAGCAATACCAAGTTTTAGTACCTATTTGGTACCAGACATCAAATAATTGGTACCTCGCTAAAGAGGGAAAACTATTACGAGGAAAGTGGCCAGCCATTCTGACTTCAGAATGGCTGGACCAAGTCGGCTTCACCTAGTTGTAGGTGTTATAACTAGTTCATCTTTTCGTTAAAATTTAGTACCTCATTGGTACCTCAACATATGTTTTTCTTAAATTTTTTCGATAAGCCAAAAATAAGTTACACGTAGAAGGAATTTTGCATGTAATCTGTCATCACGTTGATTTCCTCTAGTTGTAGGCGTTATAATTAGTTCATCTTTTCATTAAAATTTAGTACCTCATTGGAACCTCGTTCGGTGTCGGTAGTTGAACTAAGCAGACGTGTAGCTCAATTATCGGCAGTAAATAGCAGAAAACAAACTCGATATTTAAATGAGTGTCTAAGTTATACTTGTGACTTAATAGTGCGGATCGGTAAGCACCGTGCAGAAGCGCCGCTCACCCCCGCGGGTAAAAGAGACGACCTCTGTTTTTTGATCTCGCTCATCTGTCACCGCGCTCACGTCAGTTATCGGCCTACAGTGACGTCAGCCTTGGAGTGTGGTACAAATCATGAACGTACAGCGATCACCGCCCCGCGCGAGTAGCTCATTAACAAACTTGCCATCATCAGTAAATGAATTTTCAATGGAGCATCAAGTAACACAAAGGAAGCGTAAGCAACCAGAACAAAGTTGTAACTGTGGAAATATACTTCAGGATTTCCGGAAAGATATCGCTGAAATGCTACAAAAATTTACTAGTACCCAAGAAGCTACAATGAATTTCATGCGTGATAATATTGCTGAAATGAAAAATCTGTTGGATGACATTAAAGCGTCTACCTACCGAAAGTCCGAAAAACGAACAGATATCTATGAAGGCTCAAATATCAGACCTTACTCTTAAAGCGACAACGGCGGATAGTAAAATTAACACCATAGAATCAAAAATCACTGAATTCAAAAATGTTACATTACCAAACGGGTCTGGGTCCCAGTTTGATGAGGATATTATGCATGAGCTGCAGGACCGGGCATCTAGGGAGAAAAACTTTATCTTGGTGGGCTTATCAGAATGCAAAGAGCCGTCCGACGACCAAGGCCACTCATATGATACTAATGAGGTAATTGCTATTTTAAACTATTTAACTCCAGACTGTCCAAAACCCTCAAAAATTTTTCGGCTTGGCAAATATAATCCTGAAGACCGTAATATTAAGGTTTGCTTCGAAACTTTACAAACAGCTAAGCTATTGCTCCGAACTAGGAATAAACTTCAAACCAATATCAAGATTTATTCGGATCAGACACCTGCACAACAGAATTACATAAAGGAACTGAAGAACTTGCTCGCCCAGAGAATAGCAAATGGTGAAAATGGGATCTCAATAAAATATGTAAAAGGAATACCAAAAATCGTTACAGTCAGTGATACAAAAAACTAAAAACTTCAAGCATTGCCATTACAGAAGATAGCGCACATAAACAGAATAGCGATACTTATCAGGCACTTCATAATTATCAAAATATAACTACTACCAAATCAAGCCTTACCTTTTTCTACGCTAACGTTAGAAGTATATGTAGCCCAGGTAAGCTGGATGAACTAAACTGTTTAACCGCTCTTTTAAAAAATGCATACACATTGTTCTATTAGCTGAGACATGGATACGATCGGATGAACAGGCTCAACAATTTCATATAGAGAACTAAACTCAATACTACAACATCCGACCCAACGTTGTCGGTGGCGGCGTATCCATCTATGTACACAATAACCTGAAACATGAACTATTAACGTCAACTTATACCGGTGGAAACAATTACTTATGCATATACCTACACAAGTATGCAGTCAACATTGGCGTTGTATATAGGCCTGGTCATTCAAATTTTAATGGCTTTTTATCTACATATGAGAACCAACTTCTGCAAAAGAAGAGGACTATCATTTTTGGTGACACAAATATCGATCTGCTGAGCTCCGACAGTGCCACTAGAAGATACAGTGCCATGATAGCTGAATCGGGCTATAAACTGATCAACAAAATAGATCCAGAATATTGTACCCGTGAATCAGTAGTCACAAAAAGAAGTCACTATTATAGACCACGTTGCTACAAACTTAAAACAAAACAATTTCCACATGGCTATAATCGACTCATCATTGTCAGATCACAAGAATATCTACATGGAACTAAAACGAGTAATACCTCCGCAGAAACAAAAAATACGGTACGAGGTCACAGATTATGAGAAATTGTACGCAATGATTGCATTGTTAAACTTTGATGTTAAGGTCAATGACTATTACAACTTAGATGAGTGTATAAAAAGAACTATTACCGAAACCAAAATAGAGAAGTGCATAGTATTAAATCAGCCACAAAAGGAATGAATTAACAGACAAATAATTAATGGAATTAATGAAAGGAATACGTTATGGACAGACTAAAACACGACCATGAAAACAGCAACCTAGAAGCAGAATTTAAAGCCAAAAGAGACAATGTTGCAAGCTTAATCAAGAGTACAAAGGCGAGATATTTTTATGGAGAATTCAAGAAATGTGAAACGAAACCCAAAAAAATGTGGACATTAATAAATACCCTCTCAAACAATAACGTTGTCCGTAGTTGTGCACCCCCAAAACTAAAAACCGAAAATGGTAGCATGGCTACAGATCCCATTGAGATATGCGAAATTTTTTACGGTTTCTTTGCAAATATAGGGACACAGCTAGCAAGCCAAATACCATGTACACACATACACAACAAAAATTTATACACCTTACCGAACCTTAACCAGCACACTGGACATTGTGAACTATCTCAATTTAAACCATGTACAGCTTCTGAGGTAGCTAAAATTATAGACGACTTGGATCTCAATACAGGAATTGATGGCATTAGTACCAAGGTACTGAAATGCATAAAAAACCTAATTCTTCAAAATCTAACAAATTGCCTCAACCAACTTTTAATTGACGGAATCTTTCCAGAAAATTTAAAAATAGCTAAAGTCACCCCAATTTACAAAGCTGTTACCAAATCAAATCCTGGGAATTATCGTCCAGTTTCAGTCCTACCAATACTGTCTAAAATATTTAAAAAAATCATTTTTAAAAGGTTAGGCGTTAAACAATATGGCTTCCGACCCAAGTCTAACACCCTTGGCGCAACTATTGACTTGATAACTACAATAAAAACAAAGATTGACCAAAAACATGTAGCTCTAGGAGTCTTTATTGGTCTAAAGAAGGCGTTTGATACAGTCAGCCACACACTTCTATTACAAAAATTGGAAAGTATTGGTATAACTGGAACCGCTTATAAAATGCTAAATTCCTATTTATGTGATCGATATCAGGTTGTAAAAATCGGTACTTACCAAAGCACGTCAAAACCCTTAACATGCGGTGTACCGCAAGGTTAAATTTTAGGTCCCTTATTATTTCTAGTCTATGTAAACAACATACACCAAGCAGGTTTACAAGGTCACCTTGCCCTTTATGCAGACGATACATGCCTATTTTATTTTGGAGACAACATAAATGATATCACAAAAAATGCCCAAGATGATTTAAATATACTACAGAATTGGTACCAGTGCAATCTTTTAACTATTAACGCCTTCAAATCTCATATATAATATTTTGTGCAAAAAATAAAAAGCTCCCTAACTACCCTAATCTAAACATTAACGGAGAAGTACTAAAAAGGACTGATCAAGAAAAATACCTCGGACTCACTCTTGATAGCAATCTGACATGGAAAGCACACCTTCAACATATTAAAAGCAAACTTTCATCATTGGTGGGCTCACTGTATAAAATTGTTAGATGTATTCCAAAAAAAGTTCGGCTAGTAATATAAAACTCCCTTGTTAAGCCTCACTTATTATATCTCATCGAAATATGGGGTAACGCATCTAAAACTAGTCTAAAGCCAATCCAAATACTACAAAATAAAATAATCAAAATACTACACAATTATGACTTCTTAACACCGTCAAAAACTAACTATTTACAAAGAGACCAAGCTATTAAACATCAAACAACTTTATATAACACATGCATACTTATCTATAAAATTATTCACAAACTTATTCACTCACGTATTACACTCACAACAGAAGGTGAAAGAAGCAAATACTCATCTCGTCGAGCCTGTCACCTTGTATTGTCTAGAATAAGAACTAACTACGGCAAAAACAACTTAACCTATGGGGGAGCACAACTCTGTAATAAACTTCCCAAAGATGTAAAACAAGCGACTTCACTCAATGTATTCAAAAAATAAGTATTTACTTTTATTTATAACGACGACGAAACGCTATATTGATTGTCATCTTTTAACTTGGGCCACCGCCTTATCTTGAGAATGCAGTGAACTCGCTTTTGTTGACAAGGATCTTACCCACTTTTCTGTTTTTTTTTTTGTTTTTGTTTTCTTCTACCCACACCGAATAATATAATTAGTAATAAGATTTGTTCTCATGTAAGTGACGATTGTCTTAATCTATACTTATAATAAATCTGTAGAGAGGTCAATTCTGTACATGAAATATATTTCCAAAATAACTATCAGGGGGTGATTAGGGATCGATACTGATGCCAAAAATGCAATCAGTAAAATTTTTGTCTGTCTGTCTGTCTGTCTGTCTGTATAACCGTTATAGAAACATATACTTATAATAAATCTGTAGAGAGGTCAATTCTGTACATGAAATATATTTCCAAAATAACTATCAGGGGGTGATTAGGGATCGATACTGATGCCAAAAATGCAATCAGTAAAATTTTTGTCTGTCTGTCTGTCTGTATAACCGTTATAGAAACAAAAACTACTCGACGGATTTTAACGAAACTTGGTACAATTATTTTTCATACTCCTGAGCTGGTTATAGTATACTTTTCATCACGCTACAATCAATAGGAGCAGAGCAGTGAAGGGAAATGTTGGGAAAACGGGAGAAGTTACTCCATTTTTTAAGCTTCCGTCGCGTGTGCAACGTTAATGGTTAAAGCTACACAGAAATCATGTATGACGGAAATGTTCTCCTTAAAATTATATAAAAAATATCCCACGACAGCATATGTCTATCTTTTATGGTTGACTCACAATAACACGTGTAACTCCCGATAGCTTAGCAGTTCGAAGCTTTCTGATTAGGTATATTTGTCTATTCTTACGTTTATAACACTCTCAGTCATCCCTAATTAAATAAGTTAACATTATTAACTATTCCATAAAAAAGAATCATAGAAATCGGTATAGAAACACCAAAGTTATACATGAAATACGCTAATAATAAGCCATCGCGCGTGAATACTGAATCACTCTCGACGCGTCTCGCGGCCGAAGGTATAAAAAGGCGGGACGTCCGAGCGCGAGCGCGAGCTTCATACAATTTTTGCCTGTTGATGCGAATAGACGTTCAGAGCGTTCGACCTTATTGACAGACAATACTTAATTGATATTAACAAACCGTGCTTATCAGCGCGACTTATAGTCTTTGATAATTTATTTTTAGATTTCTTTTGTTGTTATTTTATAAAATAGGTATTATGTAGTTATTTTAGTAGTGTTTAAATATTCGTTCAAATTACAAATTATTAATAGTTTACATTTTTTTTTTTAGGTGAAGTAGTAGTAGTTACGCATAGATTTTTAGATACCGATAGGTAAGTTTTGGCTAATTTACGTTCACTTTTTTTAAATTAGTTTTATTTTCATTTACGTTTTAGCTTTATTTTCATTTGCCTGCATCAATGCCACCTAAAAAACGATTATCTTTATCTCGAAATTCGAGAGAAGCTAAGAGAATGAGAAATAGGCGTTCTCAAGAATCGGCAGAGGAAAGAGCACATCGGTTAAAGATACGAGGGTTAGTGCCTCAACTTCTCGAGCCAATGAAAGCTCTCCCGAGAGAGAGATGCAATTAGCAGCTGACAGAGCGAGACGAGCTACATCACGGGCATCTCAAAGCTCTTCTCAACGAGAGCTAAGGCTTACCATTGACCGAGAACAACATGTGTTATCCTGAGAAGCTGAAACTGCTTCACAACGAGAATTGCGGCTCACAGCTGACTGCGAACGGCATACATTATCTCGCGAGTCTGAAACCTACACTGAGAGGGAATTACGTCTCACAGCTGATCGCGAACTGCATGTACAGACGCCAGCAGGTCAAGCTACCCGAAACTGTCAAATTTTCCCAATCAACCTTAAACCTTAATGCTTTAGAGATAAAGTTGAAAATCTATTAAAGAAATTTGACAGTTTGTAGTAGCTTGATGTGCTGGCGTCTGTACTATCCCGTGAGTCCGAAACCTTCACTGAGAGGGAATTACGTCTCACAGCTGATCGCGAACGGCATGTACTACCCAATACATTAACTTAATAACACACAAGGACTTACACGCTGACGGAGTCGCGGGCACAGCTATTAACAATAATTAATAATAAGTATGTAAAGTGGTCGAAAATTTACTACTGACGGGACAAAAAGGGGTAATTCAGTTTTTAAGGGGAGGATTTGAACTTGAAACTGTATTTTACATTTTCACACCTAAACCACTGAACTTCTGATTTGGCATAGAGATAGAGTTAGCACGTTCCCGTGGGATAATTTCCGACATCCACGCGGGCGAAGCCGCTGGCAGAAGCTAGTGAGAAATAAAGTTCTTTAAACCGAACCTCCACATATGTTTTTCTTAGATATTTTCGATAAGCCAAAAATAAGTTACACACCTACAAGAAGTTTTGCATAGGTATATGTTTATATATATGTTTATTTTTGTACTAAGAAAATTACCGAAAATAAATCATAACACATAAATATTACGTATATCATTAATGTTTTTTGCATATAAATATAAACATAAAAACAGCAAAAAAATATAAACAGTGTGCATATATTTTGTTTTTACTAATTGTGATTCTACTTGACATGTCGTCGAAACATTGCCATTTGGATCCTCTGCGGCAATGTGATTTGTAGTGTCTCACGCTTTTCGGCGTCGGAGGTGGCACAAATTCTATAACAGACAAAAGGTGGTACCCTATTCCTTTTAATGTTATATTTTTATGTACCTAAATCATTAATGCAAATTTCGACGTCTATTATAGAGTTTATTTGCAAACGGTGTAATCGAACCATTTCTCAACAAAGTTACGTTAATCATTTCTTTTCCTATCTTTGTTTTTTGCTGTTTTTTCTTTGTAGCTAAACCTCTCCAGTTTTCTATCAATGAAGGCGTATCAGAAAAAAACAGATTTATCAGTTTTTAGTAGTAGTTTTTATCGGTTTATTTTTGGACAAAGAAAATACATTAACCAAAATATTTTTTATACACATATAAATTTTACATCCATATTTATTGAAAGATAAATACACATTATCTTTTATGGCATTTGAAAAACTGATCTTATTAGGGTTCCGTAACCGAAGGGTGCTAAACGGAACCTTATTACTAAACCTCCACTGTTCGTCCATCTGTCTGTCAGCGGGCTCTATCTCATGAACTGTAATAAGGTAAATAGTCGAAATTTTCACAGATTGTGTATTTCTATTGCCGCTGTATCAAAAAATAATGAAAATAAAATAAAGTATAGAACGAAAGTAGGTCCCCATACAAAAATCGTGTTTTATTTAAACTCAAGTATTTTTTTTTTAAACAAATGGTATAAGTTTGATCATTGTAAGTGACTAGTTCGATTTCAGGTTTGGTCCCATAGTAGGAGTTGTTCATAATGATGAGTACAATGACCCCTAAAGAGGATTAAAACGATTAAAATGATACCCTGTATAGTGTTAATTTATATTGTACGGTGGTACGGAACCCAACGTGTGCGAGTCCAACTCGCACTTGCCTGGTTTTTTAAGCCAGTAGGTAGGTACTTTATAACGCAACTAAATATGTTTAAAATAAATAAATAGGAATCTATAAATATAACAAAAAATAATCAGCTTTTACATAAAAAAGTTCAATACCTACTCGACCAAAATATAAGAAACAGCAGATTTTTTTTTCGTGATTTCAGAGTTGGTCCCTGAATATTTTCATATTCATGGGTAGAACAGCCTGTGATTTAGTTAATGATTTAAAAACAGTCCTGTATTTACTGTTCATTAATCAATCAATGAATAAATATACGTAATATTTATGTCTGTTATGATTTATTTTCGGTAATTTTCTTAGTACAAAAATAAACATTATTATATTTGCAAAACTTCTTGTAGGTGTAACTTATTTTTGGCTTATCGAAAAAATCTAAGAAAAACATATGTGGAGGTTCCAATGAGGTACTAAATTTTAATGAAAAGATGAACTAATTATAACGCCTCCAACTAGGTGAAATCAACGTGCTCCAGATTACATGCAAAATTCCTTCTACGTGTAAATTATTTTTGGCTTATCGAAAAGATTGAAGAAAAACATATGTTAGGTACCAATGAGGTAATAAATTTTAACGAAAAGATGAACTAGTTATAACACCTACAACTAGGTGAAGCCAACTTGGTCCAGCCATTCTGAAGTCAGAATGGCTGGCCACTTTCCTCGTACCTAATAGTTTTCCCTCTTTAGCGAGGTACCAATTATTTGATGTCTGGTACCAAATAGGTACTAAAACTTGGTATTGCTCTTCTTCTCAACTTCAAAAATCTCTCTTGGTCCAGTCATCCTGACCCAGACGATCTGAGGTATGACTGCTGAGTAGGTACATCAATGACTGAGTAGGCACTAAGTTATGACTGTTATGAGAAAATGATATTATATTGTAAAGACATTTAATTATACTGTATATTTGTATGAAAATATGGTATTAAAAAGTACAGATAATAATCTATCAAATTATTTTTATTGGAATCAGCTAGCATTCTTAGTTTTCGAGGTAAGTATTAAGGTTTATGTTGGTGACAAGGATTCAATGCTCTCGAGTTTAGTTTCCTAACGTATACATACAATCATAGTTCCCGACTATGATTGTATACGCTGGACTATGATTTTACTCTACCTAAATCAATAATTTCAACATGATTTTAATCAATATCACTATTTTTGGGCACTCGAGACGCGTTGGATTGGAACTGTTTAAGTGATATTCTAAAATGAAAATAAATGGCGTTTTTCACCACGTCCGTAGGCGTTTTAAGCACTCACCTTATTACCTACAAAGCTTACAACCCGCCGCGCGCTCTATACCTACCTTTAGAACCGTAACAGGTAGCCCGTTGAAATATTCATAGAATAATGTATCTATGTATGTAATCTATGGGCTCTATCGCCGCTACCATGCCAGATAATCATTTTAAAGAGTCCAAATCGGATGTGGTCCAAATCGATGGGGTATTAGAGCTTAAGTGACTGAACTATAATTGTAAGTATTTATATTTGTCGTAATTTTGATTTCAGGTGCCTCGCATATGTATGTGAGCTATTCGAAACTTGGCAAAAGAAAAGTCCAATTGCTGCTGTAATTATTGAACCTATTCAGTCGGAAGGAGGGGACAATGAAGCTTCGCCGGAATTTTTCCAAGAATTGCAAAGAATTTGCGCCTGTGTAAGTTGAAGTTGATGACTCGCTGTTCTCAAAATGGTGTCACCTTTTTTATTTATGTATACAGGCTGTCCAGTAACATGGAGTATGGGGTGATATTTTGGGTCAGCAACTACCAATAGAGCACAATGTTCCGCGAAAAGTTAAGGTTTCCAAGTTTTACAAAATTATACGACTAGGTTCTCCTATATAAACGAAAATTCTCTACTTTGCATCAGATTATTCACCATCTAGCTATGATATAAATCTGGTGTTACAACAGATTATACAGCGTGGCGCTTTAATGGCGACATTAATTTAACACACGTATACGGTTTCGCGTTTTAGTTTTATGAATATATTTTAATTTAATTAAACATTAATATTTATTTATTTATTAACAATTTTCTAAAATAGCATCTTAGAGCAACCTGACTTAAAGAACTGTAGCGCAGGGGTCATTTGCCAGGGTCACGGATCATAACATCGCATCAATGTAATTAAAACAAATAACGTGCAAAGAGAAGGCGAATTGAAGGAAAGAGAGAGAGCCTTATGTCGGCGAGCGGCGCAGGTGGAAGTTTTCAAGTTACGATTTTTTTCATGTTTTTATAATTTTTATGATTACTGGCCACTAGCCCTACCCGTGTGTTAAATTAATGTCGCCATTGTAGCGCCACGTTGTATAAGGATAGTTTCTGTATTCACTGAAAAGTACCAAATTTTCTTAAAGCCTAACTGTGCCTCCATTGGTGAATATAAATGAATGTGACAGTTTTGTATAGTCCACCTTACAATTGCTCTAGAACCCCCTATTATAAGTTTAAAGCTATTATTATACCTACGTCATAAAATGTCAAGGTCTATTTTCTTTAAGACCATAGTGACAGTTGGATTGATAGTTTCAAACATAGACAAGTTTCAATTTAGGTACTGGAGTCTTTGTCGATAATAGTAAAGCAATTACGAGGACGACTATAGAATAACTATAAAAAGTTTTAAGTGGGTAGAACTTAAAACTTTTTTGAAAGATAAAATACGTACCTACTATGTGTCAGCTGGCCGTTTATTGGTGTGGCCAGTAAAGTGAAGTAGGTATAAGACAAAAATATATTCTTAAAAAATGACTGGGCACTTTTGCTATTCTTCCACTAGATTAAATTTTCAAAAGTTGCCGTATTTTTCCTTTGATTTTAATGACAATATACCTACAACGGTGATTATCGGTGTCAGTTTGTGCCTCAGGTCTCAGTAGGTATTTAAGTAAATGGGGCGGTGTCGAATCTAAAAAAATTGACTCATCTTCATTTCGTGAAGTCGATAATATCCGAAAATACTTAATCTAATTTGTAAATCTATGGTTTAATTGGCTGCGTTTTTCGCAAGGTGAAGAAACCGCAAGTCTGAAACCGCCAGATCCTAATATTGAAAAAACATAATTATCAGATTTTGATGCCGCTTTGCACAAGCAATGAGGTATCCCTGCACAAATACCAAAACTGTATCGATTACCGTATACATTAGAATTAAGCTATAGTCACACAGAGGCGAATCCCGAGCGGAATGCATGACGCTACTGCGCGCGTCGATTTTTTTGATAATTAGGAAATCTCGGACTACACTCTACAAGTTTTTTTTTAATCTTTATTTGTTTATAGAGGGTTTGATCGGTATGACCATGTCACCCTCATAGGGGCTTTCTAAGTCTACAAGTTAGTTGCCACATTCGACGCAACCGCTTTACGTCCCGCATCCCGCGCGGGATTCACGTCATCGTCAGGTCTTAAGGAAATAATAATTTTGTTCTTAATTTATGTCGATAGAATGGAGCGGCTTTGATTATAGATGAAGTGCAGACTGGATGTGGACCAACAGGTAAAATGTGGTGTCATGAACATTTCAACTTACCATCCCCACCTGATTTGGTTACATTTAGCAAGAAGATGATGACGGGTGGATTTTACTGCAAACCCTTGTTTAAGTAAGTTTTTGTTTTAGTCAAGAATATATTACCATTCTATAGACCTATAGGTACTTAATATTTAGCTAATATAATTCGTAGATTCCGTGTTTCAAGCAACTTTTGCACACTGAATATCGACAAAAACAAATAAATAACCTTCTCACTTTCTCTTCTACCTCACACAGTTATGAGTACCTAAACTTACAGTCACGGTCATTAATGCATTATCACCTTAAGGACTGTATTGCTGTGAACGCGCGGTAAAGGCCGTACTCATACGTCTGTGTGCATAAGTGATGTATCAACAAAGCGGCAAAGCTGATTTTCGTTTGCACGGCGAACGGTTGTTAAAGACGTGTCGAATAATTCGGCAAAATATCTCGTTGGTATGAAACCACTTGTTTCATATTCACTGACTAGCTGGGGCCTTCCACTTTGCTTTCAGCCGGCAAGGCTACCCTTTTCCTTGTATCTTTTGACCCTCAGACTCACAGTAGGTATTTTTCTAAAACAAAAAAAAAGAGTAGATAGGTACTAGTGGATACAGTACCGGTTCCTTCTTAAGAACCGGGACTGGATTTTCGGTACTGGACTTGGAACCGGGATTACCCGGGAAATTCGGTACTTTCGGTACTTACGTACAATCGTCGTAGGTATTAATTTATTGTATTAAGGGCACGTGTACGTGCACACTAGGTACATATAATTGTATGAATCTGTTGAAAAATGAACTTATTACAAATGTGGGTTGGTGTAGTTAATAAAACTATGTTGTGTATTATTCGTAAATCTATAATTGACAATAATCATCAGAACACAATCACAACCGAATTTAAATGCTTTTTTGAGATCAAATTAGGAAAAATTATCAAATAGAACTTAAATTCGAGGTATATTTTGAATTAGAAATAAGCCTTTTTTCATCACGTAATAATTTTTTTTCCACTATAGAATAATTCTTTTACGTCACATACACATTGTTCCTTCCACTATAAGTATCATTAAACAAACATTAGCAAAACAAAATTATAATGCTTTTTCGAGATAAAATAACAAAAAAAAAACAACAAAATTTGAGGGTAACAAACGTTATTCTCTTTAAAATAAAAGTAAAGTATCATTGAACAAACAAATTTAGGAAACAAAAATAAAATGCGTTTTAGAGATTAAGATAACAAAAAATTATAAAATTAAATAAAAGAGCATGACAAACTTTATTCTCTTTAAAATAAAAGTAATGCCAATAAATAAAACAAATAAAAAATCTACTTATATCTCTTAAAACTGACCCCTTAGAGGAAACGTATAGCATTTACGCTTGTCACTCAACGATGTTCTCAGCTTATTACATATTATACCAGCTGACGAGAAGACTCTCTCTGATTTCACGCTTGTCGAAGGTATGGCTTGCAGATAGTCGTATGCCTGTGAAAGATAGCGCCCACGGATACCTCCATTTTCGAATAATGCCATTTCCACTTGGATACTAGGTAGATGATTTCTTACTTTATATTGAAAAAAAGAAAGAAAATAAGTATCGAAGAACTGGGACTACGGGATGAAGACCCGGTACCTACCGGATTGCTTAAGAAATCCCGGGAAATCCTGGTCTCGAAAATACCGGGATATCCCGGGATTTTTGCATGCCTTTTAGCATGCCCTAGTAGGTACTGTGAGGCTACTAGCAAATTACAAATTTTGAAAATAAAATGTTACATATTATAATTATTATACTTAATGTTATATTTTATATTCATCATCTTTTTTTCTTCTATTTAGGCTTTATGAAAAAATGATAAATATAAAACGTTTAAAAAAATAACTAAAAGGATCAGCACCCTAATTGCGTAACACACGATCAATCGGAATCTGTTTTATTTTGACAGTTCAACAACATTCATTGCGTTATTTACGTGTTGAGCAGACAAAGGAGATCGCCAACTTTGGGCTAAACTATGTACAGGAACGATATGTATATAAAAAAATACTAGTTTTTTTACTGATTAAAAATAACATATAACAATAAAAACTTTTAACGGGAATAAGCTACAAATTATAATTTGAAATATGGTTTTTATTTTAATGGAATTCCAAAGCTAGCTTCACAAACAAGCCGTCATGTCATTTTAAGTTCGTTCTAAAACTAGTAGTTTAAAAGAAATGATTAAAAAAACGACATTTTAATCTTGTTTTAGCATTTGTCGCGAATATTACAATAATTTATAAAAGGAAAAAGGATATTAGATGAAATTATTGCTGGTTTAGTAATACTTATTTATTTATTTAATAATAATATCGTTCAAATGGTGCATCGGGTGACTGTTTCAAAACGAAAAATATCGACATCTTTCAAAATGTCAATGTCACGTCAGTCTCGTCATTCGTTTTTGTACTCGTGCGATTACGGATGCACTTACTCGATTTCTGCTATTTTTCTTACGACTTTGGATTGCTTTTACGGACTTGGATACTAGATATTGCGAATGTATGTATCTATCTGATTATGGTATTTACAATAATTTTTTTCGTAACATTCAATACAATTCTTACCATCTGCCGCATAACCTACCCTAGTCACCCAAAAACTTATTTTCTCCCTTATTCCCATAGAATTTGGTAAAAAATCTTTCTGATATTAATAAATATGTGTGCTAACTATTAGATAACACATAAATGATTCATGTACAACGTTTGGCCCAACGATGTATGGATTTCTGGCGATGTCCTTTTTCGAACTTATGAAGCAATGGATTAGCAATTTGCTTTAAAATGATTCAGATTCCGATTGATCGTGTGTTACGCAATTAGGGTGCGGCAGTTGTTATACTTCAATTTGAATAATTTCGATAAAATAATTAAATCATAATACTCACACTCAGTCCGGTTTCATCAAATATCTGTGATATAATATAAAGTCCACTTTTACGCAGCGCGATAATATCTGCTTAAATTGCCTTAATAGGTACCTGTTTAAATTTACTTGCATTTCAAAATGAACTACAACACCGCTAATAGATTAAACACACGTCACTAATCCACAATAACAACCAACCAAAAACAAATAACGTTCTATTTAGTCGCGGTGAATGAGTCCTAAGTTAACTGCATCTGTCTACCTTATAATTTATTTATTTAGATTCCATAAAGTTTTACGAATTATGTGAACAAGACGAACATGATACGGAACTATATTCAATAGCGTGATTATTCGAAAAAATATTAAAAAATTATCACCGCGCGTGAGATTCGAACCCACCACGGCTCGTTACGCATGAACGTTCTTACTGACGTATGATAACCGCTAGGCTATCATGCCATATAACCTAATGGTTGAATTTATGAAATACAATGAGTTGCAAAAGAATGTGAGTGTGTCTATAGTATAGAAATTACTCATTAGAAGAAGGTCGTAAGTTAAACAAAAGTCAATCTATTGCTTCGTGACAATGCCACTCCACTTCTGACCCTAACTGTAAGTAGAGTCATCGGGGCAAAAGGATGCTTTTGCTTATATTGTTTTTACTGATCCAAAACTATGCTGATATTATGTTTAATTTTCGCTGTAGCATAACTATTAGGCTCCTATAGTATTTTTATCTCAAGAAGCGACACTCGCTTTACTTGTGGTTACCAAGTTAACAAACAAGCTGTGAATGTGTGTGTGTGTGAGCAGGAAGTCTCGGTACCGTACCGTCCGTGACAATGACGAAGTAGGAAGTGTGTAATGTGCTGATGCTACTCGTCTTTACGCACACATTCACAGCGTATTTGTACACTTGGGTAGGTACCACATGTAATGTGCGCGTCGTTTCGTGAGATAAAAGTTCTGTAAAACGCAAGGAATTTTTGATGATAGATCAAATAAGTTTTTTGCATACCTACTAAGCTAAAATCGGTCGTGGTGAGACTGCGTACCTTTGCCCAACGTATGGGTAAAAATACGCGGTTATGTGGGTAAAGGACGCATGTACAATAAAAGTGGTAAATAATAGAAATTATGGTTTATATTTTAAGCGATGTTTAATAAATCAAGTTAACAATGACGCAATTTGAAAATATTATAAAATATAAGTTTGTAACTTCGTTAAATTCCGCTGCATATCGTGGTCTTCTTCTATTTTCAACTTTTTAGTTTATTCGCAGCGATAATTTAATCTTCTCAGAAACGAACTGTCGCCCTGGAGTTTTTTCTTTATTAATATATTTGGGTGGGGCTAATCCTAATGTCGCATTCTGAAACAAATATATATAACCAATACAAGGGTTATTTGTAAAACACTAACAACCTCGCAGGACTATAATACCCTAAATACTAAGCGCATTAGTATCCAAGAACTGGTCCTTAACAGCTTTAAACAGAGAGAAGTGGAAAGAGAGTGGGGAGGCCTTTGCCCTGCAGTGGAACATCACAGGCTTCCACCCCCTTAGAAAAAACAACACTGAGTAACTTTGCTCAGTCCTTTTACCCGGAATGACTCTACCCCTTAGATCGTAGTTCTCCTATACAAAAAACTCAGTTCCATTTGAATCAATAATAAAACTATGAAACTGAAACTATATTACGTGTTAGGCATGCATTGACATTACGCATGAATACTTATTTAGCAATTACTAGCTAACCTAACAGACGTTGTCCTGACCAATTTTCAATAATTCATACAAAAATTCTATAGAAAAAAGAACGTTCAGTTTTTCCCGAATTTTGACATTTCACGAGAAAAAATTATTTCCAAAAAAAAACTAAGTGGGACTATTACGAACATTCAAAAACAAAAAATCAGTCTGACCGTTCCCAAGTGATGCACTTACGAACAGCCGATCGATTCTGTACCTAATAATCTCACCGTGAAAAGTTAGGTGAAGTGAGCTGTCAATAGTGTCAATCCCTAGCATTAGTTGGAATGAGAGCTCACTCCACGCTTACTTCACCTAAGTTTTCACGGTGAGATGGTTACAGAATCGCACTGCAGCATCTAAGCATTTTTAGCTTTTTTATTTATATAGACTAAGACTATATTTTCTGCATAATTCCTCATTTCAGGCCTCCACAAGCTTTCAGAATATTCAACACGTGGATGGGAGACCCATCGAAGTTAATCATGTTAGATCGCGTATTAAAGGTCATAAAAACTGACAAACTTCTGGAATTGGTGCAAGAGTCAGGTCGTATTCTGAAATGTGGGCTTCACAGCCTGGAGTATGAATTCCCGGATATGATAAAAAGCGTGCGTGGTCGAGGCACGTTTTTGGCATTTGACGCCGGCACAGTGGCATTGAGGGAAAAAATTGTTGGCACATTGAAGAAAAACGGTAAGCAAATTCCTACTTACTAGTTTTGTAGATTTTTATGGTTCCGTATCTAGAGATACCGCGGTGCCGCCAACTACAAAAAGCGGTCAGTAGTACCCTCAGTATTTGGGGGCCGACTCAGTTTTATTATCGCACTAACATGTGCCCGTGTCCGGAGGTCTCCCTAGGCCAACAAGGAACCGGTTTAGGGCGGTCAAAGCTTTGTCAGTGAGTAACTTTTTTGCATTAGTAACACAACAGCAAACACATAGAGAAACTCCTACAAGCTGTATGAATGGTGAAAAGAAAACCGAATCTATCCGCGGCGAGTGCGCCAAAAGCTAAATTCCAAGTACCTAATTGGAAAAAGAAGCGTCAGTACACAATATTCCAAACTATTTTGTAAACTCAAAAACTATTTCTCCATTATGATACGCTACAAAGCTCGATGTACGAATGAAAGTAAACTAATAGCTAATTAGATTTCAATATAAGTTTTTTTATTTACAGGTGTGCTAGCTGGAACGTGCGGAGAAGCCGCAATTCGCCTTCGACCTGCTTTAATTTTCGAACCAAAGCATGCCAATATCTATTTGGATATACTCAGGAAAACATTACAGGAATTAAAGACAGGGATCTGCTATTAGGATGCAGAACGCACTTTTTTAATGCTTCCAGTAATTTATCAATTGTTCAATTTATGCGTGTGTATTTTGTATTTTACCTACGAATGTTTTTGCACGGAGCGTATGTTCAGCATAAGCGTTGTGGTTGTCGTCGTAATGACGCAGTGTCACGTCGCGTCGCGTGTAGTGTACACGCTGCGCTAGCGCAACGTAGACAACGCGAGGACCGTAGACGCTACGTCGACGATCTGCGTCTAGTTTTAGAAACAAAGATGTTCAGAAAATGTATTCCATCAAGAAAACATCACGGTTGGCTTTCTTGTTAAAGTTATTATGAAAACAATAGAAGATAAACTTAAAGTCTATGGACTTATTAAAGAGTTTTAGTCATTTGAAAATGACTATTTCCTGCTACTTTGTGAAAGTGTCAAGATAACCTACTTTTGTTGCTAACTGGACATGTCTCTGAGAACACATAGCGTTTACGTCACGTTAGCGCGTCAATTTTAATATAAGTAAATGCGACCAGCCCGTGCTGGTATATGTTATACCCGTGCCCGTTATGTACATTGTATACTTACCTCTGATAACAGAAGAGGCCTAAACTTAATGTTTTTCGTGTACCTTCTACGAACTACCACGTAATAAATAGTATTACAAAATGTATTCTGCACAAAATATATCAACTGTTGGGAATCGAATCGCTGAGCTATTTGTTTTGTTGATTTCTGTATACAATATGCGGAATACTAATTGCGCAAGTGCAACTTGTATTAGCCCATTTTTTTTTACTTTTACTGAAGCAGATAATATAATAGGTAGGTACCTATATAATTTGTAAGTACAGCCAACTGAAATGATCGATGTTTCTCGGAGTTGGTGCAAATTGAACAAGAAAAATAGAAGACACCGCGGAGACCAGACCCGGTGTTCATGTTCATACCTTAAAATAATAATCGTTCGTCTTTTTATGCTTATTGACTGATCGTCTTTTTGTGATGTGATAGTAACTGTGTGCGATCAAGTTGGATGTACTTAGCGCTCGCTGCACTTACTGGGCTCGGACGTGGTTGGTTAAAGTTCTAGATCTTAAGTAATCCTCACCCATTTGGTCGGGGTGCCCTAGCTTACCTAGTTACTGCGACCTACTTTAACGGTACAGATAGTTAAAAAAAAGAACAATTAAAATGGTAGGCACATACAAAACGTGGCATGTTAAAACAAAAAGAAAGAAAAAAAAGTATTATTTTATTTTTAATTAAATTTTACCGGTAACCTTAATATATTTTGTTATAGTTTGACCAAAACCGCTGTACCGCGCCTTAGGTATGTGCGCGGCGAGACGGGGGGGCAGTGCAGGCCGCTCATTCGTCATCGCTCACGGCGTCCCGCCCCCCGCCTCGCCGCGTATTCCTCCCGCCTCGCCGCACATTCCTAAGGCGCGGTACAGCAGTTTCGGCATAGTAAATGCTTTTACTATGGTTTCGGTCAAACTATACTTACCTACACTTATACATGTATATTTATATATATTTATTCAGTTTTTTTTGTTTTGTATAAAGTAACAAGAAAACAATACAAATATTTGTAACGTCTAAAAATTTTACTTATATTACTATGTGAACTTACGCTACCTACTACCTACAAAGTACCAAAATCAAGGAAACAACAATTTGAATGTGTGCATTCTACCCGTTTTGCTTTGTATTATTTGAAAAATGAGATTATCTCATTATTTTCTCTCAAATCGGCTTATTATAATATTGTAAACAGAGAACGTGGAAAGATGTCCCACCGTAAGGTTTCATAACAACCTAAATTTATTATTGTGCACCGAGTTACTAATTGGGTACGGTACCTAAACTTTTAGATTCCTTGAAAATAAGTAGGTAGGTACTTGTAAAAGTTGGTGTAAGGTGTTATTCTTTTGGCAAAATAGAGATTTATTTATTTATACGTAGGTACTACCTATGTGCACAATGAAAGGCTATTTAATTTGAACAG
Organism: Apamea sordens; assembly: GCA_945859715.1. Classification (NCBI taxonomy): domain Eukaryota; kingdom Metazoa; phylum Arthropoda; class Insecta; order Lepidoptera; family Noctuidae; genus Apamea; species Apamea sordens. The sequence continues at coordinate 10,586,228 of OX243995.1, forward strand.
ATTCAGAGAAATACCTACCTATGAAAAATGTTTACTTAGCTACATAAATACATCTATGAACCTTGTCGGTATAATTAATTAACGTCTAATGTTTATTATAGTAAGCAAAATAGATACTAGTACGACTGATTGATGTCTTCCAAAATTATACCAGGTCGATTCTGAATGTTGTTTCTTTTTTGAACCCCTCTATACTTCGACTGTCAGTACCTACTCACTGTTGCATTCGCAGCACCAACTTTACCACCGCACTAGAATGCACGAACATTTCAGTTTTCAGCGAGCAACATGCACGTGCGAGAGTGACTACCTATAGGCGCGCGCTGATGCGGCCCCAGCATAATCAATGGTACCTAAGTAGTTATAACGCTCCAGTAGCAATGTCGGTTTCTATTTGCCCTTTAGGCATAAGAGTTGATACCTACTAAATTATTTCCAATAATCTCTAAATCATAGATACAGATCATACTCTTAAATTTACCAATTCTGCCATAAAGGTATTATGGCACACGACTGACACGAGGAAGATGTGGTGTGCGTTACGCTGGCAAAATGTTGTGCATTTGAGAGGTGAGACCATAACAAATAATTAGTACATCATGAGGAGCAATTTGTTTACTAATAGCAAAATTTGTGTGAATTGTAGTTTTAAAGTTATTTGAGAAAAACACATTTTGCTGGAGTAACGTTTGAAACGTTACACTGGCAAAATCGATTTTCAAAAATTCGTTCAGCCCGGAAGTAAATATGTGAATAGATAGCTTTTGTTGCGTAGTAAATGTTTGTAAATAGGTACCAAAATTTATGTGTGATATGGTTCTTGAGTTATTTAAGATTTTGCTGCGGTAATGTTTTGGAATTACCCAGATCTAGAAAACGGCTCAGCGCAGAACTTTAAAAAAAATACCAATAAGAGACCTTAATTTGTTTAAACATTCGTCTTTGATTTAATTGTCGAAGCCAATGGAATTAAATGGTTTCCAAAATCAGATAAAAACGGATTTGCAAGTAAACCAAAACACTTATAACCAAATAAACAGGTGTAAAAAAATACCCATGGTAGACGCTTATACGTCAATAATATTAAATGTTGTATCTTTTACACAATATGAAGAAAAAACAAATTTGATTCATTTTAGACTGGTCGTACTTTAGCGATGAAATACGCAGTTCCCAAAACATTAAGAAACGTGGCATACTTTAAACAAATTGAAATGATTCATGAACATTCATTCCTGTTAATTTCAGCTTTCAATTACGGCTGTAATGAAAGTTATATCAAAATTAAGAATAGGTCAGAAATTCTCTAATAAGCCGACTAAATCGAAAAGGTCACGAAAAAGCGGCCACACCATACATAAGCGTAACCATATTATGAATGAGATAATATGGATGTTTTGTTGGTACAATTTCATACAAAAGTTTACTGGTTAAGTTTACTGGTTTACTGGTCGAATAATAAAATGGTCATGAACTCATAATTCATTATTTTTATTTAAAAATCAGTCTCATACAAATGATTATTACCTTAGCATTAAGTACTACAACGCATATAGCTGTTGCATCGCACGCAGCGACGCGCGCTACTCTGACTAGCAGTTTAGCGTGGCGTTGCGTTATGGTATCAAAACAACAAAACACAACAAAACATTGGGTTTGACCAAAGAGAAACAACAAACTACCTACTTTATTTTCGCGTCGGTGTCCCTTCCACCCCGTATATATATTTGTATTCATGACTAGCTTCTGCCCGCGGCTTCGCCCGCGTGGATGTTGGAAATTATCCCACGGGAACGTGATAACAGGATAAAAAGTATGTGCTTCCCCAGGATCCCATCTATATCTATGCCAAATCAGAAGTTCAGTGGTTTAGGCGTGAAAATGTAACATACAGTTTCAAGTTCAAATCCTCCCCTTAAAAACCGAATTACCCGTTTTTGTCCCGTCAGTGGTAAATTTTCGACCACTTTACATATTTATTATTAATTATTTTCTGTCAAAAGTATCAATACTGAGTTTCGAGTTACTCAGACCGCTCATTCAATTTCTTCGACATAAACTTAACACCCCTATATCCCCCTTTGAGGGGTAACTTTGAAAAACTTATAATGATAAACTTTATTACTTACTTAGGCAAATTTCAAGTTTATTAACTAAAAGCGGGGGATACAGTTTATATGAAAAATATTATTTATTTTTCATATAAACTGTATCCCCCGCTTTTCACCCCCACAGGGGTGGAATTTTGAAAAATCGTTTGGGATTATTCATAACTTGATTCAAAGATTATTTATACCAATTTTCGAGTTAATCAAGCCATGCAGTAAAATCCTCTCCTGAAAAATTGACTACCCCATTTCAGCCCGTCAGGGGTAGATTTTCAAAAAATCCTGATACACATTATTCTTTACTTTCAATATTAGGTATAAATACTGAGTTTCGAGTCAACCGGACTGTGTTTTCAAATTTATTAACTCAAGGAATAAGATTTTTCATACAAACTTTCGTCCCCTATTTTATCCCCTTGGGGGTAGAATTTATCAAAATCCTTTCTTAGCGGATGCCTACGTCATAACATCTACCTGCATGCCAAATTTCAGCCCGATCCCTCCAGTGGTTTGGGCTGTGCGTTGATAGATCACTATGTCAGTCAGTCAGTCAGTCATCTTTGAGTTTTATATATTTAGAAAATACTTTTCCGGCATAAAAAGTACCCAGTGTGGTGCCCAGGATATTAAAGAATAATTATACCAAGTTTCATCGTAATCGAACCGGTAGTTTTTGCGTGATGCCTGAACAAACAGACAGACAGACAGACCGACAGACAGACAGACAGACCGACAGACAGACAGACAGACATAAAAATTTTTAATCACATTTTTGGGTTCGGTGTCGGTCTAGTAACACCCCCATTAAGCAGAAAAACGTTAATACGTGAAACCAATTTTTTTATGTTTGAAGTGCAGGTACCATATTACACAATTTCTACCAGTTTTCTATTTTATGAATGAAAATCATGTTAATTAACAGTAGTTTTAAACAATTTAATGGATCATAAGTAATTATTTAAAGTTAAAGTAACTTTAAAAGGGTAAGTAATAATCTCAGTAAATAATTTATAGTGTGATTTAAAATAGTTTATTCCCGTTGTCCCCGTACGCCACGTCCCCGTCACGGGGACAGCGGGAATCTATATCTATCTATACTTATAATAAATCTGTAGAAGTGAAAATAATGTACATTGAAAATATCAAAAAAATACTTAAATGGCAGAGGGTGTTACTAGACCGACACCGAACCCAAAAATGTGATTAAAAACTACCGGTTCGATTACGATGAAACTTGGTATAATTATTCTTTAATATCCTGGGCACCACACTGGGTACGTTTTATCCCGGAAAAGTATATACAATAAAAAACAAACTTAATTTTGCGGTTCGATCCCTAGACCCGATTACTGTACCAACCGCAAATAATAAGTTTGTCGTAGGTTCCGTCACCCGCAGTGGAGTTCATTTTTATTCCTTTTAGTTTTTAGAGTTATTTAGGTATATTTTTATATAAGTCGTAGGTATAGATTTTAATTTTAAAGTATAGGTAGTATATTTGATAGTGTACGTAGTGACCGTAGGTTATTTTATAATACTGTTAGGTAGGATTAGTCATTCGTATAGATATTCGTTGTTAGGGATTTTGCTTATTTATTGAGTTTAGATTAGTTATCATCAGAAATAGGTTTATTTAGGTAGGTAGGTATTTAATTTTCTGTGATTGAGTTGTTTTTTTAAATTAGGTAGGTACTTAGGTAAAGATATCATATAGGTACCTACCCTCTTAATCACCACTAATGAGACACAATTGGTTTTCTATTGTAATTAGCCACAATGGGCCCGCGAGATAGATGGAATTCTGGGGAAGCACATACATTTTATCCTGTTAGCACGTTCCCGTGGGTAAATTTCCGACATCCACGCCGGCGAAGCCGCGGGCAGAAGCTAGTCTTAAATAACTCAAGAACCAATTTTGCTATTTACAAACATGTAGGTAGTACGCAACAAAAGCTATTCGATTCATGTAATTGGTTCCGGTCTGAACGAATTTTTGAAAATCGATTTTGCCAGGAACGTTACCTACTCCAGCAAAATGTGTTTTTCTCAAATAACTTTAAAACTACAATTCTCACAAATTTTGCTACTAGTAAACAAATTGCTCCTCATGATACACTAATTATTTGTTATGGTCTCACTCACCTCTCAAATGCACAACATTTTGCCAGGGTAGCGCACACGAAGATGTGTATCTGGATTGAGTGTAGGTTATAGCAGTGAGCGCGACCCGTTGTCGGCAAACTAATCAATTTGCAAACTTACACGATCACTGAGTGATGACCAGTCTTGGCTAATGTGCAAGATCACAAATACATTTTGAATGTGTAGGTCGTTCCGTGCAGTATTTTTTTAAGGATGTTTTGAACAGGTTAACAGGTCTGTCGTTAAAATAGGCTTGGAGATAAAAGTGATTGTTAGGTTTTTCAATTTTTTTCCAAGTCAATTATCAAGAAAGAAAGAAGAAAGAAAAAATATTTGCGGCAAACATATCGCATAGAAAGAACATAAACACACAAAAAAAAATAAGTTGGGGGTAAACATGCGTCACATTCACGCAAAACGGCCATCGCTCATGGCTATCTATCTATCTATCACTCTATTTGACTCTATACGAGACAGAGCCCCAGCGCTGGCGCCGGCGTTGACGTGATGACGTTAACCACTGCAGCATGCAATTATACATCTATCTATATCTATTCTATATTATTACTTACTAGCTTCTGCCCGCGGCTTCACCCGCGTGGATGTCGGAAATTATCCCACGGGAACGTGCTAACAGGATAAAACGTATGTGCTTCCCCAGAATGCCATTTATCTCGCGGGCCCTTTGTGGCTAATTACAGTAGAAAACCAATTGTGTCTCATTAGTGGTGATTAAGAGGGTACCTATATGATATCCTTACCTAAGTACCTACCTAATTAAAAAAAAAACTCAATAACAGAAAATTAAATACCTACCTAAATAAACCTATTTCTGATGATAACTAATCTAAACTCAATAAATAAGCAAAATCCCTAAAAACTAATATCTATACGAATGACTAATCCTACCTAACAGTATTATAAAATAACCTACGGTCACTACGTACACTATCAAATATACTACCTATACTTTAAAATTAAAATCTATACCTACGACTCATATAAAAATAAACCTAAATAACTCTAAAAACTAAAAGGAATAAAAATGAACTCCACTGCGGGTGACCCAACCTACGACAAACTTAGTATTTGCGGTTGGTACAGTACAGACAGTGGTAATCGGGTATAGGGATCGAACCGCAAAATTAAGTTTGTTTTTTATTGTATATACTTTTCCGGGATAAAAAGTACCCAGTGTGGTGCCCAGGATTTAAAGAATAATTATACCAAGTTTCATCGTAATCGAACCGGTAGTTTTTGCGTGATGCCTGAACAAACAGACAGACAGACAGACAAAAAATTTTTTAATCACATTTTTGGGTTCGGTGTCGGTCTAGTAACACCCCCTGTAAATTATTTTTTTGATATTTTCAATGTACAGAATTTTCACTTCTACAGATTTATTATAAGTATAGATATAAGACAGTATAGATAATAAATCTGGAGAAGTGAAAATTCTGTACATTGAAAATATCAAAAAAATAAATGGCAGGGGGTGTTACTAGACCGAAACCGAACCCAAAAATGTGATTAAAAAAAATTTTGTCTGTCTGTCTGTCGGTCTGTCTGTCTGTCTGTTTGTTCAGGCATCACGCAAAAACTACCGGTTCGATTACGATGAAACTTGGTATAATTATTCTTTAATATCCTGGGGACCACACTGGGTACTTTTTATGCCGGAAAAGTATATTCTAAATATATAAAACTTAAAGGTGACTGACTGACTGACTGATATAGTGATCTATCAACGCACAGCCCAAACCACTGGAGGGATCGGGCTGAAATTTAGCATGCAGGTAGATGTTATGACGTAGGCATCCACTAAAAAAGGATTTTGATAAATTCTACCCCCAAGGGGATAAAATAGGGGATGAAAGTTTGTATGAAAAATCTTATTCCTTGAGTTAATAAACTTGAAACTTAGCACGAATACTTATCTAAATAAATTATGAAAATTGACAGTTTTTGTTTCTTCTAAACTACCACCTTATAAGGGATTGGGGGGTTTCAAAGTTTGTATGGAAGAATTTTAGCGCGCAGTCCGGTTGACTCGAAACTCAGTATTTATACCTAATATTGAAAGTAAAGAATAATGTGTATCAGGGTTTTTTGAAAATCTACCCCTGACGGGCTGAAATGGGGTAGTAAATTTTGCAGGGGAGGATTTTACTGCATGGCTTGATTAACTCGAAAATTAGTATAATTTTAATCTTTGAGTCAAGTTATGAATACATCCCAAACGATTTTTTTTAAATTCCATCCGTGTGGGAGTGAAAAGCGGGGATACAGTTTATTCGTTACATTACTTACACACATTATCTTATTCATTTAGTTAATATAATAAAGTTTATCATTATAAGTTTTTCAAAGCTACCCCTCAAAGGGGGATATAGGGGTGTTAAGTTTATGTGGAAGAAATTGAATGCGCGGTCTGAGTAACTCAAAACTCAGTATTGATATTTTTGCCAGAAAATAATTAATAATAAATTTTATATGTAAAGTTGTCGAAAATTTACCACTGACGGGACAAAAACGGGTAATTCGGTTTTTAAGAGGAGGATTTGAACTTGAAACTGTATGTTACATTTTCACGCCTAAACCGCTGAACTTCTGATTTGGCATAGATATAGATGGCATCCTGGGGAAGCACATACTTTTTATCCTGTTAGCACGTTCCCGTGGGACAATTTCCGACATCCACGCGGGCGAAGCCGCGGGCAGAAGCTAGTAAATAAATAAAAATCACAATCAAAACAAGAAATAAAATAAACCATTGCAACATATGATTCGCACAAACAAATTGTAGTAGCGTAATCAAAATGTAGTAGCGAGATGACCAATTTGCGTTCACCATTAGGTGGGTCTATTCATTTGCGTTCCCATTGAGGGACCACATTTGAATTTTGAGCTTTTGATTGCGTCAGCTTTTTGTAAAAGTTCTCAAATAATTGTAAATTCAGCCTCTAGTTTGTAAAAGTAGCCACTCACGCTCACGCTTTGGAATGGGCAACTAGCTTCAACTTTCTGACTAACTGACCGACTATTTAATTTTGACAATTCAAAAGTGCCTGTAAATGGTTTAATTGAAATAAATGATTTGAGTTTGAGTTCACTCAAAAGATACAATCGTTAAAAGGTGGTCCCTCAGTCGTGACTAGGGTTACCAGATGAAAAAATCAAAAGTCCGGAGAAAAGGCCTGATTTCCATTGAAAAATCCTGAGATTTTTTACAGTTTGAGAATTTTCTCTAAAACGTAGGTACTTAACAATTTAAAAAGTCGTAATATTATCGTTTTTATACACTGCGGATCTCGCTCGCGTTGCACGTCGCACTCAAAGCGTGGGGGCACCCCCTCCAACGCACCGCCCCTGGGGCATTTTTAAAATCCATAATTAAAGAAAAAACCGTACTTAAAAATGTATCTTCACATATTAAGTATGATAAAACTGATTAAGTGCCTACTTGGATAAATAAGTATTGATTTTAATTGTGCAATTATTACCAAAGGAATATTATTTTTAGTTTGTTTAACTTTTTATTAAAGAGATCTTTAAAATATAATCTGTATTTTATTTAAAATTCAAAAATCCTGAGATTTTATGATATTTAAAAAAATCCAGCCGCAATCCTGAGAAGAGTCCAAAAATCCTGAGATCTCAGGAAAAATCCGGAGATATGGTAACCCTAGTCGTGACTGACAGGCATCCATATCTCAAAATCTAGTTCAAATTTATAACTGCTATATAGTTCCCTCAACTGATCACCATATGGGTCATCTTGTCTGTCGGTCTGTCTGTCTGTCTGTTTGTTCAGGCATCACGCAAAAACTACCGGTTCGATTACGATGAAACTTGGTATAATTATTCTTTAATATCCTGGGCACCACACTGGGTACGGGTGAGAACTACAGTGTGGGCAGTTGCTTTAACCGAAAATCCATGCTGCGTGGAGGTTCATTAATTTTAATTAAAAATTCTATAAAATATAAGACTCGTAAAGACATAGTTAAACTATCGATGGAACATAGCATCGAACTGTCCTGTGTTGAGCTAGATAAGCATTTTATAGTGTGCGTATACAGACCTCCAAACTATCAAAACTACTCTATTTTTGAGTCAGTAATGGAAGATGTCTTGGCAAAACTTGCAACTGGTAATAAATCAGTAATTATTTGTGGTGACTTTAATATTAATATTTTGGAAATCAATTCAAATAGCAATAGATTATTAAGCCTCTTTAAATCATTCAATCTGTCAAATGTGTTTTTGGAACCAACACGAATAACTACGGCTACTGCTACATGTATTGATAATGTTTTCTGTTGCTGCGAATATCTAGAGAAGGGCATTGTAAATTATCTCCCTTCTGATCACAGCGGTCAAACCGTTTATTTTAAGTCCAACACACCAATCCAAAAAGTGCAGATTCAAACTAGACCAATAACATCGAGTAATTTGAATAAGTTTAATATAACATTAAATAGCAAGTTAAGTGTTCAGGGCCTAAGTATGACTAATGGTAATATTTTGTATAAAGAATTATTTTCATTGGTACAAACAGAGTTCAATCATTATTTTAAGAAGAAATCTAAAACTATTTGCCCTAAGTTTTTATTCAGTGACTGGGCAACTAAAGGAATCAGAAAAAGTAGGGATAGATTATTTGAACTGTATGGCCTTAAGCCGTATATTAACACGGATACTTTTAATAAGTATGTTGCTACTTATTCTAAAACTTTTAAAAATATCTGCAAAGCAGCTAAAGCTTCATTCATTAGTAACAAGGTTAAATCAGCAGACAATAAAATAAAGACAGTTTGGAAGATTATTAACAATGAAACGAACAGGAACAAAACACGTAATACTGATTTCACACTTAACACTCCCCGCGGTCTCATTAGCGATAACATCGATGTTGCTCAGGAATTTACAACTTTCTTTACCAATATCCCAATCAAAACTACAGAAACGTTAAATTCCTCGCCCGCACTAGCTATAGAATTATTGAGAGCGAATGTCTCAGCCTGTACTGTGGAATTTAAATTTAAACATATTGACCCTATAGTTATTATAAAAGCATTCAGGCAACTTAAGATCAAAATTACCGAAGATCTGTGGGGCATGTCTACTAAAGTTTGTCAATCCATTATTGAGACAATTGCACCCTACTTAGCTTTAATATTTAATTTGTGTGTAGATCAAGGGGTATTCCCGGATTTAATGAAGTTCAGTAAAGTTATTCCACTTTTCAAATCTGGGGACAGCAAAGACACAAATAATTATAGACCCGTATCGGTTTTGCCGGTTTTCAGCAAGGTGTTTGAAAAAGTAATGTTAAATCAAATGCTCAATCATTTTAATCGTAACAACATCCTACACGATCAACAGTATGGTTTCACCAAAGGACGTTGTACAACTGACGCCGGTGTCACCTTATTAAAACACATCTTTAACGCATGGGAAGAGGCACAAGATGCAATAGGCATCTTTTGTGATCTATCCAAGGCATTTGACTGCGTGAATTACGAAACACTGCTCTTGAAACTTGAGCATTACGGACTGGGTAAACTCGCTGTTAGCTTAATAAAATCATATTTAAATGATAGATTTCAGCAAGTTCAAATAAACGGTGTGAATTCATTGGGTTTAAAAGTCAAAATGGGTGTGCCGCAGGGCTCAATATTGGGGCCGTTCCTATTTTTAGTATATATAAATGATTTACCTCATTTACTAAAAACCCGACCACAAATGGTGTTATTTGCTGATGACACATCACTGATTTTTAAAGTAGATAGACGTGCACAGCAGCTTGACGACGTAAATAATGCTATGCTTATGGTCCATAATTGGTTTACTGTAAATAATTTAGTATTAAATGAGAAAAAAACTAAATGCATTAGATTCGCTTTACCGAATGTTAGAAGTAGTGAATGTCACGTTGTATTGAATAGGGAGATACTTGAATTCGTCGAAAGTACGGTTTTCTTGGGTATCACGCTTGACTCAAAGCTGCAGTGGGGTCCTCACCTAACATCACTTGCAGGGCGGCTAAGTTCAGCCGCTTACGCTGTCTGGAAAATCCGTCAATTAACAGACGTGGAAACCGCAAGACTGGTCTATTTTAGTTACTTCCATAGCATCATGTCTTACGGTATTTTGCTGTGGGGACGGGCTGCAGATATTGATTCTATCTTCATTCTGCAAAAGAGGGCTGTCAGAGCCATCTACAATCTCAGCAGACGCGAATCTCTAAGGCAACTGTTTAAAAAAATTAACATCATGACGGTTCCTTGTCAATATATATACGAAAACATTATGTACGTTCGAAAACATCTACATCTTTTTAGTAAGATAAGTGACAGGCATAACTTTAACACTAGGAATAGGAACAAACTAGATCAGCCGAGCTTCAGATTGTCTAAAGTAAAAACTTCTTTTATGGGGTACTGTGTAAAATGTTATAATAAAATACCACTCGATATTCTTCAACTAAATGAGAAGAAATTTAAAACATGCATTAAACGCACACTATGTAGACAAGCATATTATAAGTTGGACGAGTATATAGTAGATAAAAATGCTTGGCTTAATGCTGGTCCTGCTCCACAGGCAGTTGGGCTTACAAGTTGATCACAATTTCAATATTTGGAGGAGATGCTTCCCCTTTTTGTTTTTTTTTTTTTTTTTAGTGTTTATTTTATTTAATCAGGATTAATTTTTAATAGTTCAGTATTAAATACCTCTTCATGATTGGTAGAATTTTTTTTTCTCTCATCTCTTAATTAAATTGCAAACTATAGTTTTGTATAATTTAGAAGCATTTTTGAAAATTCTGTAAATGTAAGAACCATGGATCCGTTTTTTATGATATTTTGATGTTGACTTGAAAGAGCATGGCAGTTGAGAATATGTCATGCTCACTTAAATGTCTCACTGGTGGTGGCGCGTGTGTTGGATCATTCGGTTCCCTACGAAATGGTTGAGCTGGGTGGTGCTGATCCACGCGTCATGTTCGTGAACGGGCGCCATCTGTTGAGACTGGTCATCTCTTAACTGCCAGGGCTTATTTTTAATTTTATATTTTTAATTTTATATTTTAATTTGTTTCCTTACATTGTTCTCACATATAGAAGCAATAAGAATAATGTAACCAGGATTTTGTAAAAATGTCTTGATTTAAAAGAGTGTCCGTGGAGTTTCTTGCCCGTTCTTCTCCATAGAGATCTACGCTTTGGAATGGGCAACTAGCTTCAACTTTCTGACTAACTGACCGACTATTTAATTTTGACAATTCAAAAGTGCCTGTAAATGGTTTAATTGAAATAAATGATTTGAGTTTGAGTTTGAGTTTGAGGTACTTTTTATGCCGGAAAAATATCTTCTAAATATATAAAACTTAAAGGTGACTGACTGACTGACTGACATAGTGATCTATCAACGCACAGCCCAAACCACTGGAGGGATTGGGCTGAAATTTAGCATGCAGGTAGATGTTATGACGTAGGCATCCACTAAGAAAGGATTTTGATAAATTCTACCCCCAAGGGGATAAAATAGGGGATGAAAGTTTGTATGAAAAATCTTATTCCTTGAGTTAATAAACTTGAAACTTAGCACGAATACTTATCTAAATAAATTATGAAAATTGTCAGTTTTTGTTTCTTCTAAACTACCCCCTAATAAGGGATTGGGGGGTTTCAAAGTTTGTATGGAAGAATTTTAGCGCGCAGTCCGGTTGACTCGAAACTCAGTATTTATACCTAATATTGAAAGTAAAGAATAATGTGTATCAGGGTTTTTTGAAAATCTACCCCTGACGGGCTGAAATGGGGTAGTAAATTTTTCAGGGGAGGATTTTACTGCATGGCTTGATTAACTCGAAAATTAGTATAATTTTAATCTTTGAGTCAAGTTATGAATACATCCCACACGATTTTTTTTAAATTCCACCCGTGTGGGAGTGAAAAGCGGGGATACAGTTTATTCATTACATTAACACTTTATCTTACTTGAAATTTGCCTAAGTAAGTAATAAAGTTTATCATTATAAGTTTTTCATAGCTACCCCTCAAAGGGGGATATAGGGGTGTTAAGTTTATGTCGAAGAAATTGAATGCGCGGTCTGAGTAACTCAAAACTCAGTATTGATATTTTTGCCAGAAAATAATCTATCTATACTTATAATAAATCTGTAGAAGTGAAAATTCTGTACATTGAAGATATCAAAAAAATAAATGGCGGGGGGTGTTACTAGACCGACACCGAACCCAAAAATGTGATTAAAAAAATTTTTGTCTGTCTGTCTGTTTGATCAGGCATCACGCAAAAACTACCGGTTCGATTACGATGAAACTTGGTATAATTATTCATTATTATCCTGGGCACCACACTGGGTACTTTTTATCCCGGAAAAGTATATACAATAAAAAACAAACTTAATTTTGCGGTTCGATCCCTAGACCCGATTACTGCGCCAACCGCAAATAATAAGTTTGTCGTAGGTTACGTCACCCGCAGTGGAGTTCACTAAGGTTATGCTCTAAATATAGTGCTGAAGGTTGAATTTGGCTTGCACCCACGGATCGCTACCGTATATAAGGACATGTTTTGAACTTTGATTTGAACGGACGTGTCGAGTGGCGATCGTTCGTTCTTATTTTAACCGTGCTTTTCAGTGCGACCTTTTTATTCGTTTTAGTTTTTAGAGTTATTTAGGTTTATTTTTATAAGTCGTAGGTATAGATTTTAATTTTAAAGTATAGGTAGTATATTTGATAGTGTACGTAGTGACCGTAGGTTATTTTATAATACTGTTAGGTAGGATTAGTCATTCGTATAGATATTAGTTATTATGGATTTTGCTTATTTATTGAGTTTAATTATCATCAGAAATAGGTTTATTTAGGTAGGCAGGTATTTTATTTTCTGTTATTGAGTTTTTTTTTTATTAGGTAGGTACTTAGGTAAGGATATCATATAGGTACCCTCTTAATCACCACTAATGAGACACAATTGGTTTTCTATTGTAATTAGCCACAAAGAGCCCGCGAGATAGATGGCATCCTGGGGAAGCACTGCATACATTTTATCCTGTTGGCACGTTCCCGTGGAATAATTTCCGACATCCACGCGGGCGAAGCCGCGGGCAGAAGCTAGTTAATAATAAATATGTACTTACATCTCGAAAATTACTTGGGTCTAGCGTTAGTAAAAGTACTTGAACGATTGTGAATTCAACCTCTAGTTTGTAAAAGAAGCCCTTCCATTCAAGTCCCTCAATTGAAATGTTTATTAAAAGAAAAATCAATTTACGTAGCATTCGGAAGTTAAATTGACGAATGGTAGTCTAACCTTTAGTAAAAAATTTTAGTAACGATTACTTTACTAAACAGTATCAAAATATTTACCGTTTTATTCCAAACTAGCTTCTGCCTGCGGCTTCGCCCGCGTGGATGTGGAAATTATCCCACCCGTCGTTATCGTCACCCTAACACGTGCGTAACACGGGTGGGTTTTAGTCAGTAAGAGTCTGACACTCCCTTCCGCTCCACCCAGAGCGGGAGGGGTCATTTGATGATTCCCATCCACAAAAAAAAAAGTATAATAGGTTACGTAAGTTGTTAACACCTGCAACAAGGGCACATTATATTTTGTTGTACTTACTTACAAATTACATCTTTCTGGGTAAAATAAAAATACAATTATATCTTAGCCATCAATAATAATGTGCCAAATCAAATTAAGTTTGATTGTTGTTGACATTCAAAGAAACACTTTCTCTAAATGTTGGTTAGTCGTCAACTCACACATTTACTTGGCGTGTTTGTTGACTGACTGAGGCCCATTGAAAAACTCCGTTACTTGCTTAATAGTATAAAATATATGAAGAGTACAATTTAATGGCATCACTCATTTCATGGGTACCTATTAAATACCGTTCCACTGGCCTCGATCACGCGCCAACGAACTAAAGCAACGAAAAGTTAGAAAAGTTCAATTATCAATTTCTCTTTTATGACTAGTATGTCGGATTGATTTTTTGCGGTTCATTTTACATATAATTATGTAGCATTAGAGCATGTACGTCAAGCGGTCAAGTTCTATAAACTCGACTTAGAATCTTTAAAAGCATACGAGTTTAGATAGTTCACGGAGTACTACTACCACTTCGATGGGCTGCTGACTCACCCCATCAAGGAGCTCCGTCATCCACTTCAAGCCCTGGTAGAGAGAAGAGGCTTTCGCTTACGGTGAGGTAAGCTGGCGGTTTACCGACGCACGCACGTACTATCGATCAAGTCGCGTTTGTACAGACACCAGCACATCAAGCTACTACAATCTGTCAAATTTCTTTAATAGATTTTCAACTTTATCGGTAAAGCATTAAGGTTCAAGGTTGATTGGGACAATTTGACAGTTTCGGGTAGCTTGACCTGCTGGCGTCTGTACGTCACAATATTCATACAAACGATCGCGTCAATCGCATATACACGCGCGACGCGACGCGGTCGCTTTCAGTTAGGACGAGGGTACCTATCGCAAGGATTGCTGGGTTGTTAGAAAGTAGTAGGATAACATAAACCAGAATAACTTGATTAACACTATTTTTTTTTTTTTTGATATTTCAACAATTTGCAAATTCTACTTTTGCTAGCGTTATCGACTGTTTCATGGGTGCCTCTAATTTTTTTTTATAATATTAATAAATTGTGCCTCGCCTCGATAGATAGCTGATTTAATGAAGAAGTTTTCCTTGTAATTTGTGGGCTTGATGTCATAGTAACATTTTGGATATATGGTGTGAAAGTTCATAAATTAATAATGTAGATGAATTTAGCAAATGGTTACATAACTGACTTACTGACTCTTCTTAAAAACTATATGTATTTACATCGAAAGCAAACTACCTAGGTACTCTTGTTTTACCGCTACCGCTATATTCTATACTAGCTTCTGCCCGCGGCTTCGCCCGCGTGGATGTCGGAAATTATCCCACGGGAACGTGCTAACAGGATAAAATGTATGTGCTTCCCGAGGATGCCATCTATCTCTCGGGCCCTTTGTGGCTAATTACAATAGAAAACCAATTGTGTCTCAAGAGGGTACCTACCTATATGATATCTTTACCTAAGTATCTACCTAATTTAAAAAAAAAACCCAATAACAGAAACTAAAATACCTACCTACCTAAATAAACCTATTTCTGATGATAACTAATCTAAACTCAATAAATAAGCAAAATCCCTAAAAACTAAAATCTATACGAATGACTAATCCTACCAAACAACATTATAAAATAACCTACGGTCACTACGTACACTATCAAATATACTACCTACCTATACTTTAAAATTAAAATCTATACCTACGATTTATAAAAATAAACCTAAATAACTCTAAAAACTAAAAGGAATAAAAAGGTCGCACTGAAAAGCACGGTTTAGAATTGCAAGTAGCAGTTAAAATAAGAATAAGAACGATATCCATCCAAAGGTTGTCTTTAAAAGATCGCTCTTAGCGATAAGACCGCCCATTGTGTCACCCTTTATAAAATGTTTTATATTTATGTCCTGTAATTTGTATGGTGTACAATAAAGAGTATTCTATATTCTATTCTAAGAACGAACGCTCGCCACTCGATACGTCTGTTCAAATCAAAGTTCAAAAAATGTAATGGGCGGCCGCGCGCCACGCGTGTGCTGCGAACGGTGCAAGCCAAATTCAACCTTCAGCACTACATTTAGAGCATAACTTAGGGGCACTGCACACGGCTAAGATACTGTGACGTAAACTACGACAAACTTATTATTTGCGGTTGGTACAGTACAGGGTCTAGGGATCGAACCGCAAAATTAAGTTTGTTTTTTATTGTATATACTTTTCCGGGATAAAAAGTACCCAGTGTGGTGCCCAGGATATTAAAGAATAATTATACCAAGTTTCATCGTAATCGAACCGGTAGTTTTTGCGTGATGCCTGATCAAACAGACAGACAGACAGACAGACAAAAATTTTTTTAATCACATTTTTGGGTTCGGTGTCGGTCTAGTAACACCCCCTGCCATTTATTTTTTTGATATTTTCAATGTACAGAATTTTCAGAATGTTCAGAATCTGTAGAAGTGAAAATTCTGTACATTGAAAATATCAAAAAAATAAATAGCAGGGGGTGTTACTAGACCGACACCGAACCCAAAAATGTGATTAAAAAATTTTTTGTCTGTCTGTCTGTTTAGTGAGTTATTTAGGTTTATTTTTATATAAGTCGTAGGTATAGATTTTAATTTTAAAGTATATATAGGTAGTATAATTTTCGACTTACGCGGTATTGTTACCTAAGTGACGATATTTGATAGTGTACGTAGTGACCGTAGGTTATTTTATAATACTGTTAGGTAGGATTAGTCATTCGTATAGATATTAGTTTTTAGGGATTTTGCTTATTTATTGAGTTTAGATTAGTTATCATCAGAAATAGGTTTATTTAGGTAGGTAGGTATTTAATTTTCTGTTAGGCGATTCACACACTGCCCCGCATGATGCAGCGTGGCGCGTGGATGCGTGTTCTTCCGTTGCTTGTAAGTATCTCCGTTTGTATGGAAAATACGCACAGTCTAACACACAGAAAATGCATCCCCGCGCGTTCATGCGGATCACGCGCATACACGCGTTTTCCATACAAACGGAGATACTTATAAGCAACGGAAGAACACGCATCCACGCGCTACGCTGCATCATGCGGGGCAGTGTGAGAATCGCCTTATTGAGTTTTTTTTTTAAAATTAGGTAGGTACTTAGGTAAAGATATAGAAAGAAAGAAAGAAAGAAAAAGTATTTATTGCGACTCGTACAGGATCATAACTAAACTAAACACAGTTAAAAATAAAACAAATTGTATAAATAAGTAAAAAAAGGAAAAAAAACAAAGTCCTATACGAGGCCAAAAGGCTCCTATCTCAGCATGATGCTTCGACATCTATATCTATACTTATAATAAATCTGTAGAAGTAAAAATTCTGTACATTGAAAATATCAAAAAAATAATTTACAGGGGGTGTTACTAGACCGACACCGAACCCAAAAATGTGATTAAAAAAATTTTTGTCTGTCTGTCGGTCTGTCTGTCTGTCTGTCTGTTTGTTCAGGCATCACGCAAAAACTACCGGTTCGATTACGATGAAACTTGGTATAATTATTCTTTAATATCCTGGGCACCACACTGGGTACTTTTTATCCCGGAAAAGTATATACAATAAAAAACAAACTTAATTTTGCGGTTCGATCCCTATACCCGATTACCACTGTCTGTACTGTACCAATCGCAAATACTAAGTTTGTCGTAGGTTGGGTCACCCGCAGTGGAGTTCATTTTTATTCCTTTTAGTTTTTAGAGTTATTTAGGTTTATTTTTATATGAGTCGTAGGTATAGATTTTAATTTTAAAGTCTAAGTAGTATATTTGATGGTGTACGTAGTGACCGTAGGTTATTTTATAATACTGTTAGGTAGGATTAGTCATTCGTATAGATATTAGTTTTTAGGGATTTTTCTTATTTATTGAGTTTAGATTAGTTATCATCAGAAATAGGTTTATTTAGGTAGGTATTTAATTTTCTGTTATTGAGTTTTTTTTTAAATTAGGTAGGTACTTAGGTAAAGATATCATATAGGTACCCTCTTAATCACCACTAATGAGACACAATTGGTTTTCTACTGTAATTAGCCACAAAGGGCCCGCGAGATAGATGGCATTCTGGGGAAGCACATACATTTTATCCTGTTAGCACGTTCCCGTGGGATAACTTCCGACATCCACGCGGGCGAAGCCGCGGGCAGAAGCTAGTTTAAAAAATAAATGTCGTAGCGCTGGTATTCTGATAGGGCCCGCTGTGATGTCACGGGCAATCACAGTAATAAATAAAATAATAAAATAGATATAATATTATGTAAAATATTAGCAATAAAATAAATATTATTGATTTTTAATCCGTGCTAGACGTAACCTAATTACTTGTCAATGCCCCGCCCGAGTGTCAGAAGCACTCTGTGGCATTGTTGTGACAAGTGAACGGTCGCATGCGCCGAAAATAAAAAACCGGCGAGAATCAATAACTAATACGCTATACATTACGGCTGTGTAGTGGAACAGTGTTACAGTGAATATGCAATAAAAGTGGAATGTGGTAGTTAATTAACGGCATGGATGAAATGGAGAAATAGTAATAAACTAATGATGAGAGTGTTATCGAGTTATAGCTTTTAGAAACAAATGACAGACAACGAAACAAAACATTATCTATCATATATACAGGGTGTTATTGACAGCCCTCCGCAAACTGATAGGGTGGCTTCAGTACATCATATTAAGATGACCGGTACATGTAATTCTTTCAGGAACATTATGGGAATCCAAAAAACCAGATTTGTTTTATTACCTCACACGCAACGTATCGTTACCGTGGCAAAACGCACGTAGCGGACGGCAGCGCAGCGAGCTTGAGCGAGGCTGTTTTCAGCTGTTTTATTTACATAAATGGAGTGTTGCATGCAGAGAACGTAATTTTACATTGAAATAAAGGAATATCAGCAGAAAAAAAGGCATAATTTTTTTTTCCTGAGAAAATTTCCAGTGGGATATGATTCAGAATAAGGAGCTGAATCAATCCTGTGTTTTTGTGGAGGGCTGTCAATAACACCCTGTATATCATATAGGTACCCTCATAATCACCACTAATGAGGACACAATTGGTTTTCTATTGTAATTAGCCACAAAGGGCCCGCGAGATAGATGGCATTCTGGGGAAGCACATCATACATTTTATCCTGTAAGCACGTTCCCGTGGGTTACAATAAAAAAAATAAAGACATGAGAGAAGATAGAAATACTTTAACAATTATATTAGAAACTAGCTTCTGCCCGCGGCTTCGCCCGCGTGGATGTCGGAAATGTACCCACATTTCCGACATCCACGCGGGCGAAGCCGCGGGCAGAAGCTAGTTTCTAATATAATTGTTAAAGTATTTCTATCTTCTCTCATGTCTTTATTTTTTTTTAGTTTTTGAACACTACAAATAAAGCATATTATGTAAAAAATGATGTTATATTATTTCCCTTTTTAATTAACATTATAATATAATATTCCACACTAAAAATTATTAAATAGTTAAGTATTGTCAATGGTGACAACCCTTGAACAATCGCCATTTTGTACGAAAAATGTTCTAGAAGGCTTTTTGACTTTGCCCACTCATTTTTAAGGGTCAAGGAATGTGAATATTTGGCGTATAATTTAATACATTATTGCATTGCTCAGTATTTTCATTCAGTCCTTTTCGAATAGTGATAAAGTTCATAGTAACGGAGATCTGTAATGTGGCCAACTTACCAAATGTATAAGATTTTTTGCCCAACACCATTGATAGGTATATAAAAACCTTAGGGTTTTTATATATCAATGCCCAACACCTATAATTGTTATTTTCACTAATAAATATGCTTTTTTTTTACTATTTTTAGTTTTGTGTATCGAGACATGAGCATATAGTATTATGTAGCACCGAAACAATAATCATTTTACGGTACCTACTGTACGTACACATGAATTGGAATGACAGAATGAATAAAGATTAAGAGAAGATCACTTCAAAATATAATAGGATAGAAATTAAGTAAAACCGTACCTATAATATGATTCATCGTGACGCGCCGGGACTTCGCCGTACTTTGCGGGACACCGCGATATCTTCGTTTGTCTATTAAATCCCTAGGTATTCAAATAGCACATAGCTAGGTATGATCGTACCTAGGAATATATTTCTACAAGGTATTCCAAACAGCTGCATATATAATATAACATAATACTAGACGTACACAGCTTATTAATAGAAAGTGACGTCACACACGTGATATATTTAGGAAGCAGTAGTTACTTACGTAGGTATATCTGTCTACTTCTATAATTATACCAACTCTTGCGACGAGCAGAAATAGCCTAAATCTCTCAACCTATCCGCGTAGCACTCAAACGATTGTCTACAAACATAATCTAGATTTACGCAGGTAGGTAAATCTAAGAACTGTACCTATCACTTGTGGGTACGTAAGGACATTGTTAAACTATTCCGAATAAAAATAGTACCTATGAATGTAAAAAGCCTAAAACATTTTTTTTTAACTATTGAAAAAATAGCCACAAATAAAAAAATAACCTTAAAATTATGACCCTACGTAAGTAGGTATGTACGTATGATTTTTTTTGATTAAATGTTGTCCCGTCGGGGGACCGCTCTAATTATTAGCCTAACGTTCTGTTAAAGTTTATAATAGTAGCGGTCCCCCGACGGGACAACATTTAATCAAAAAATTTCATACGTAGGTACTTACGTAATATACCGTGTACTCACGTCGTACAGTGTTTCATGTATACATATTACACCAAAAAATATGGTAGGTTACCAGGCACATATGCATTAGAATATGGCATAGTAAAATCATCTTTTTTATACCCTAGGTAGGTGGAATACATAATTTTTCTGAAAATTCTAGAACGATATATCTATGTAACAGTAATTTATATTGATTTGAAACATTACGAGAGGTAGGTATCACCCACAACGAAGTGCTATTTACGTATTGCGATGATTTAAAAAATAGATTTCCACTGAAATATTATTTTTATGCGCAACATTGTAGCTAGTGATGTGTTTACTCGCGTCATTAAGAATTTAGAATAATTTCACTACCCACCAAGTGCCTTTGTTAACATTTCATCTAAATTCATATATACTCGTGATTTTTTTCCTTTTTCTTCTCTTCCTCCTTATTTCTTACTAGCTTTTGTCCTTGGCTTCACTCGCGTGGATGTCGTAAAATATCCCACGGGAGCGTACTAATACATCATGTTAATCCATGTTATAAACTATGCGTGCCATAATTCATCCAGTTCCGTTCAGCCGTTTCTGCGCCAATCCGGACAAACAGACAAACGGCCAAAGATTCTAAAAACGATATTTTCGTGAATCGTGACCTACGGTGCTACCTACCTACACACGAAAGATAGAAGGAAAGGTATAATAATAGAGAAGTAGAGAACGCAAAGAGATTATTATTTATTAATATTTCGACTTGTGATACCGAATTGTTTTTTAGTAGACCATCTAGTAACCATGGACACAAAAAAAGCCTCCCACGTAGTGAGCAACAATTAAGTACCACTATTTTACACATTACCGTTAGTACTAATAGTTATTCTGTGACATTACACACACACATTAGATCACTTTTCATGTCTGATGTAGTTGGTGACAGTTATTTTAGTTGAATTTTAAATTTTATGCCACCAACTGCATGACACTGCTTGAAAAGTGAGCTTGTTTTTTTCAATGTTTTTGTTATAGTCGGGTTTTTGATTTTCCCCACATGGTACAATTTATGTTTTTTTAATACATTCTTAACGTCTAAAATCCGCCATTTTGTTTTTATAAAAACGAAACCTAGCCTTGAACTATCGCGCGACCCAGACGAGTCGATAAACATCTTCAGCCTTATTCATAAAAATCTCGCTAATCACTCATTAGCTACTGTTTAGCTAACCATTTATTTAGCTCTTAATCAGTGCTTAACTTTTCTTTATTCATAAACACTAGTTAGCAGGTGATTAGTAGCGAAACGAAATAGAGGAGAAATTATGCGTTCGGCACAGATTATAATCAAAATAGTCGACTAAAAAACGGAATTTTTAGAATAAACTTGTCAAAACTACGATTTTTTATCTGTCGTGACTGGCAGCTGGCAGATAAATGTCAGAAATTTCATCGGATAATTTGAATATAAATAAAAAAAAATTTATAATTAAATCATTGTAAATGCGGTGGTAGCAATGAAAATAATAAGCTCCAATAATTGGAGTAAACAGGAAAAGGTATTTATCATTGAATTTATATCTACTTACTAATAAAAACTGACCAAATTAATGTGAGAGCAGTAGCCGATAATAACTTGTATTTTCATGTCCTATATGATTGTTAACATCAATTTGCTCTTTTAGAAATGTAAGTGGGTACTTGTGTCTATATGATATTACTTCCTACTGTTTTTGTAACGGGGTTTCAGTGTCTTTTAGTAAAAATTATTATACTTGTTTACAGATACAAGTTTGACTGCTGCTATGAAAACCACTATTAATACCTAGCACTAATACCATTCAACCTCGCAAAGACGGCGATGGATGAGACCATGCTACGTGAAAAAGATGAGGAATGAGAGTGGCATGAGTAAAGAATGGCACCCATGTCTTTGGAGGAAGAGTATTGGAAAACAAAAACAATGAATACCTTTAAAGAACAAAAATGTAGTTTTATTACGAATCAAAATAAATTATTTCTACAAAATGTCTCTTATTATTTGTGTGTGACTGCCACAACGTGGTTTTTCTTTAGTTCTGTACCATAGAACTGGCGTCATAGGATAACACATGGGCACATGGGATAACATATTGAATAATCACTATCTGTGATAAGCTTGTTCACGAATTCATTCTCTTCAAACCTCCTGAGCACCTACTGAGCCACCTCATTGAGCTTTCCCTATAAATCCTTTCATCATATGTACTCGAAATGTAGAATATGCAATAGGTAATCATTCTCGTAGCGGTTTTGTACGAGCTTTGTAGGTCTTCCTTCTGTTACTTCCCTCCGTCGTTTCAAAATTATTTAACATGCTACATCGTTTTGGAAATCCAGTAAAAGATTGTCGAAATCCATATTTACGCACTACTCGATACTATGACCAAAATAACCTCGAAGTGCAATGATCCGATCAGCTGATTCAAATAAAATCCGCCATGTTGCCTCTTAGCATCCTCTTAGCAGTGGTCCGGTGGTGTTTAATTTTGACAGCTACTAATCAATTGCTTAGCATCCTCTTAGCGCTAAATAGCTATTATGAATAAGAATTTTGCTAATCACTTGCTTAGCAATTGATTAAAGTTTTATGAATAAGACTGTTTATGTAAGTATTAAAACTCCATCCAGCCGTTAGGATGCTTTGAGGGAATAAAGAATCAACATACAAAGATATTTAGATACGCATGGAAAACATAACCTTGTCTTTGCTGTCGCGCAGTCGGGTAAAAAGACTTCTCTAGACTTGGCCCCTCAGGACCGTAGGCCTGGGGCGAACCGCCCCCTCCGCTCCCCCTTAGTCCGCCGCTAACAGACAGCACAGTATATGAAGGCACAGTTTGTTTCAGGTACGGCGCACTACCATAACACCAGTACTGTTTGTGTCTTGCGTCTAGAAATTAATTAAGAACTAAATTGTATTTACTACTTTCGGCTTTGGTACAGTTACAAATGCGAACAATGTAAAGTTGATAGCCTATTGTTTGTCCTACTTCTACATACCACACACACACATGCGTTGAGGTATCTCAGTACAATACTATTTTCAGGTTCAAATACAACGCGCCTACTAACCTATTTGTGTTGGAGCTAGTTTGTTGACCTCGTTGACCAACGACCTGCTCGCGGTTAAATACAAAAGCCACGAAGCAATGTGTTGTGCAGTGTGCTATATCGTCTAACTTACAACTTGGCGTCATTATGCGCGGTTATACCTACTACAGCGAGTATTGACCCTTGTGTCATTATGTGAATGTACTAGTTAGGCCTACATTTTGTAGATGATGATTACACAAGTAGGTAACTAATAGATTATGATGAAATATGGGTTTTACATAAATAGAATCGCACTTATAAGTAAGTTATCTTTGTAGATAAGTATTTGTCTTTCAGTCTAATATTTATACATTATATAAATTGTATCATTAACAATTTCAACGAACGCTTCCGGTCGTTTGGGATTAGCAAGTGTTATGCTCATCCGGCCAACATGATGGGAACGAGGCGTCACAATTCTTCGCACTGGAAGTTATCCGTTACTGAGGAATTGGCGACATGGTAAGGTCCTTCTTACAATAATAATTAAAAGTTGGTAAAAACGAGGCCTTTAAGTTATTCAGTAGCAACTTCATTAATAAAAAAAAACTTGAGAGGTGTCAAGGGACACCCGGATTGTCCCGGATGGAACGAAGTTCCTTTCGATTAATTAGTGAAGGAATTGTAATATATTTTTTTTTTAAGTTATAATAATATTTTTTTTATTATTAACAAATAAAAAAACACTACAAAAAAAAACTGGCTGGCTTTCTATAAGAGAGAGAGAGAGAGAGACAGACAGAGAAACACGCGCACGCCGCACGGCTTACAACTATAGCAAAAAGTGTCGTTCCAACTTTTGGTCTTAATTTTTTCCGTCTAGCCCCCTTTCGCAACGTGCAGGAAACTTGTAAGGAACTTTGTTCCAATAAAAAAAATACTATACAGGGTAGGTACTTGTCTCAGCGAGGCCCAGGTATGTCTAGGTGCTAAAGTCTAGAATCACTAATCGGTCGTGTGACCAAGAATGTAATCAGATAATAAATACTCAAAAAGTGGGACGAAGTTTGTAGTGGCATACCATGGTAGTGGTCGGATTTTCATGAGACTTTATTGTTAAGTTCCTAGAGGGTAGGACACCTGTTTTAAAATATCGGCGCAGCAAATTAATTCCATATTTTAGGGTTTTGTACCTCAAAAGGAAAAAAACGGAATCCGGAAGGGTTCCCTTTTTTTAGAAAAGGGACACGAAAACGAGACGAGGGATCAAGTTGTTGCAAAATCAAATCTTACTTCCACTCGACAATTAATTAAATAATTAAATCCAATTAAATAGGTACTTGAAATGCACTTTGAAAGTTCAAACTTCCTTCCTTCTTGATCATGTTATACCTATTATTAGTAACTTTCACCATTAACTATCTATCAATCAGCAATTCAGCACCGAATAATTTTATTTTATGCAAATTAGTTATAGAAATCGAGTTCGTGAGAATATACCATGTTATCAACGAGAGTGGCATGTTTGTGTGAATTTTTTTATGATGAAAACGATTCCATGACAGTTTTTGATTAGCAACTTGTTTGACGAGTGTGTCATGTATGGTCATGATGAATAGTTGAATCTCGCGGGACCCGATAAATCAAGAAACTCGATTCAGATAAGCAATAAATAATGTGAAGAGAGTTGAAGTAAAAGTTACTTACCCTTATTTAGTGAATGTATGTTATGCATAGTAAGTTATACATAGGTACACATGTAGTCGATGCACTTAGTCTAGCCTTTATGATGAGGGCAGGACAGCCATTCTATCAAACCGTAGGCACGGTCAACTGAAAACTACCAAAACGGCAGTACCTAATAGTAAAAGTCTTTTACAATGATGCGTACAATGAAACCTTTTCAGTTGTTCAATTATTTCAATTACACCTTGTTTGTTAAAGATCGAAAAATAAAATTAATTTATAAAATTCTGAAGTTTAACTAAGCTTTTCAAATATGGTTGGGTCCTTGAGTCGCAATTGAATCTTATCTGGATCTGTAAAATCAATTTTTCGGTTAACCTATCCTGTAGGTATTAAAACTAATCTTGTAGGACAAAATCTGAGGGTAACTTTACGCCAAGCTAGTTATGTTTGTAAGCTTTATTTTGTGACGTAAGACCCTGTGGGCCTTTTTGTAATCCTTTTCAGGACAGTTCATCGGCAAGACAAGTCAAGGTACATGGTTTACTGCTTTAAGAGTGTATAGTTCCTCATACCTGCCCCCTGCAGGAGAGTTTACTTAAAGAAAAACTTTGTTTTGCGGATGTTAACAACAACAAAGCACAGATCAATAAAAGAAGCAAGAGTTTTAGCAGTTTTGCTAACTCTTTAATTAGTATTAGCACTGAATCGAACTACAGATGCTTTATAGACGTTCACGACATTAAAAGTGTGCAAAAGCCGTAATACCACTGTTATTGACAATAAATTATATTGCCAATAAAAGGCAATAAATTATGATAAGTGTCATAAAAGGAGTTAAGTCGGTAGTCTAGCCAACAGTAAATAACTGTGGTAATTCTTAAATAACATAGTCTGTCGTAAGAGTTTCTTGGCCGACTTTTGAAACAAGTCGTTGGTATTACTGCAAGCGGGCCGTAAGGCAAATTCTTGCAATGCGTTGCGCTCGAAACATTTTACTTTAAAGTTAAGATTAGTACGATTAAAAAATATATTGCTACAGTCAATGATCACCAACTGAGTGTTGTGTTGTTGTATTACGCTTATAAATCTTCAAATGACGAAAAAGAGCAAACGCAGCCGCGCGGGCTGAAGATGAAAGCTCTTTCAGAACCAAAGAGACCGAAATGTGAAAATAGTACCTAGCTACATAATAAAATTGACGGGCATTCAATTGGCAATGTAAGAAAACGGCAGAGGTCCCGCCAATCAGTTTATTGCAAAAATCTCGTAAAGCATTACGTCCATTTATACTACCAAAAGTTTATTCCTTATTAAATTCTATATAAACCATACAACATTCTTCTAAATTATAGGACGAGTAGTTCTCGAGATACACATCTTCCAATTATTGGGTAAACGATTCTTTTGCTTCTGTACCTACTATAAGGTAGAGTTAAATGAGCATTTTTGTTTAGGTACTTGATATTGTAGGCCTAATCCGTGAATTGTGAATTATGAAGCATTTTATTAATAGAGAACATTATCTTCTTCCTCACCCTCGTTTGTGTCTTGTTTCTCGTATTCATCATTTTCAAAACGCTTTCATCTCTATAGTAATGTCAGTAGGTAACTGTTAGATGATATTATATTTTGGCAACCTTGTTTGCGGTTCTTATTTATTGCAATATTGGTCGTAAGGTATTTAAAACATACCTGACTTGGTAAATAATATGTGTGTGTATATTTTGGAGCATACATCATTTTATTGGGATAACACAACATTTAGGACAGTAGTTATCCAACGTGTTGAACGCTTTACTTGAAATCTAAGCCAGGCGTTTGGAGAACCATTAATCTTACGAGAATCTTGTGGACGATTTCTTTAAGCAGAACGAACAATTTGAAAGTTTTAGTACCACCTAACATAAATTAACTTCAAGTCAATATTTTTCGAAATGTTGGCGCAAAACTGACTTTCGGGACCTTTGGCAGTCAATACCTTTTTTTGCACAAGATATCTTAGTGAACTTTGCTCTAATGACTGAATAAAGGTATTCGCCGGCGCCGTGGTAAATCTTAAATGGAATTTAACTCATTTTCCTGGGCTATAGATAGTACCTACTGAAAACGATTAGAGACACCACCAGCTCATGTTCTATATATAAGAAACCTAATTGCATGTAAGAGAAAACTATCTCTAAAAGTATTTCGCCCACATACGACTCATGAGTAACGAGTTAATCATATCATACCATAGGTAAACATTCTGACGATTCATTTTTAGCTCTATTTTTTGTTCGTGCTCAGGTGATCTTTCGCTTTCTCGAATGACTAAGTTGAATGTTTTAATAATTCGGATTCAACATGATGATGAAGGTGGGCGAATTCGCCCACCTCCCGTTCATTTGTCGAATAATAACCGTTAAATGAATTGAATTTATTTGTGTAGTTAACTATGTTTGTTTGAAGTTTGAGATATTGTAGTTTCATTTTAATTTACTAACAAGCTATTAATAGGGATAAAATCTTTGATTATGATGCTGAGTCACTCAAAAGAAGTTGAATGAAATATTCTGTCACACAGCCACATTATTAGCATGTAGTGAGTGACGTAAGTGAGTCTTACCGTATCAGCTGTAGTGACTGTACCGCAACCGGTCTCTTGAAGGCCGAGTGATGCTGAATACCACACTTAATGCGATATCTGCAGTCTGCTTTAGTAATTCACATTTTATTTGCATGTGTTTGTACTAAAATAAGTAGAATAATGGTATTATATTATTATTTGGTTATTATTGGTTACTATTAGGAATGATTCGATAGGTACCTACCAACGCAACGGTACAAAATATATTCTTTTGGTGTTCAAATTAGGAAAAAATGTTTAACCAAACTTTTCACTTAAGTATGTGACAGTATGTTCACGTTAAGGTTATCCATTACGTACTTATTATATTGATGAGGTTCATTGACAAGCAATAAGCGAAACTCTGACAAAGCACTCTAGAGTCGACTACCTTGATCACGAATTCAGACTTATGTCTAAAACTGTAGGGAAACGAAATATACACAAACGCCCGGCACCCCTTAATTAGTGAAGGGTCTAATAACTTTTTTACTTTTATAGTTAACTAAAATTAAATAAAGACGCATATAGTTATACATATATTTGTTAAGAGCTATAAATAGTGAGGCCATAAATGAAATCAAATTCGTCCGATCAATTGTTGCTAAGGTATCCGTATGAATGAGCCTATGAGGCAATCCTAACCAAACAATGGAATATCTTAATTATTTTCTTTCTTTACATATCCGCAGAATTAGTTAATGCGCCATCGCTCATGTTCTTAAACAAATACCTATCCGTATTTGTATACTGCTAGGGACTGAATATTGCATATTTTGGAGAATGCAATATCAAATACATTGGCTATTGGGTTTATGAATGTTATACGCTAGTCTAGTCTGTAGTCTTGTCCTTCACGCGCACGTCAGCTGGTGTGCGCTACTAGCGCTATTATTGTGTCGTGTATCCGCTGTTCGTTGCCATTCGTGAATCGTTCGTTAGTATTCGCGTCTTCGAATGTCAGTCGATGGAAAACGTGCGCTCGGATCGTTTGTACTTGTAGGTGCGGTTACGTTACCGCTACCTCTACCTACGCTTTGTCTTATCGTGTCCACACTGACACCACTGTGAATCTGTGTTTTATCGATTTCATGTGCAAAAATTTTCCATTTGCTGGCGATTTTGTTAACAACGGATAATTTTGTTGTTGTTTTATTGGTTACTCATGCAGATTGAAAACAAGTGTCATTGGACAAGATCGGTCATCCATTTAGTGCAAGTGTGTTCGACATAAAACGTGATAGTGTCGTACAATCATTTGAGAACAAAACGAAGTTGCATAAGACAGAAGAAACCGGAGAAGTGCTACGAACGCTGAGTTTCGCCTAGTGCAGGTGGAGACCGTTTTGCTATCAGTGGTTGGCACCTACGTTATAGTCACCGGAAGAGCCAAATGTTATTTTAAGGTTCGTACCTATTACCTATGTTAACAGAAAATTTAGATTCGCTGGGACCCAATACATCCATGACCATAGTGTGCTTCTCAGTAACTATGTTTCAAAGCTTAATTCTCATACAGTCAATGTTGTGTCTATGAAATATGACACTGACGTTAAACACAAAGTATTGTGCATGCACAAAAGATTCAGAATAGGCGTTAGGCGTGCCTTGCATGTGCAAATCTATAAGATAGCTATAACTTAGCTTCAAAAAGATAACGCATGCGGATCACTTGCATAAATGATGCTGATGCATAACGTAATAGTCGAAACAATAACAGCAGTTGTAGTGGAAAGTGGCGCCCTCTAATCCGTCTTCCAGCTTAACTTCGTCCTCGTGGTTAATTAAATACTATTGAATGGGATCCCCAACCCCATTAAAATTAGGTTTCGCGCCATTGTAACGTGTCATTGTAACTAGAATGATTAAAAATTTGAAGCTTACGTACGACGTATTATGTGCCTATGTCCATTGCACATTTACTATAGTTAATAATCTTATTAGTTATCGGTTTATACAATCATTTAAGTGATTATTGGCTTTCATTTTTGTTTTCTAAAATGACTCTTTAAAATTGTGTAGGTAAAATACCAAGTCCCAACTAGCTGCTTAACAATTTGTATTTCCGTGCCGGTAATGGCGTCATTGACATCACTATTCACCTGTCACCACAAGCAGTATTGTTTAGTAAGGAATTTGTAAACAAATAAATACGCAACTAGATTTCTAGAAACGTCCGATAATTTTAGTAGGTAGGTAATTTAATTTGACCGCCTGCTTACAAAACACTACGCAATAAAGTTATTGGAATCAACGATTGATGATGGATGACACATAAATAAGTAGGTACTTACTTCTCACTTTCGACTAGACGGAACTGAAATGCCTAGGTACTTATCTTATCATTTTAATATCAACAGGGATGCCCACTTATTCGTTCTATAGGGTTCCGTACCTACTGAAAGGGTGAATGAAAACGGAACTCGGGACCTTAATAGGTACTAAGCCTACGCCGCGGACTAAGATACTTGTAGATAATACTAACTAATATTATGTATGACTGAGAAAGTGAGTTTGTTTGTATGGTACCTACTCAATCACGCAAAAAGGGTTGGACGGATTTGGAGGAAATTTGGCACACAGATCGACACGGCATGGGTAAGATCATGACTATTTTTTTTATTTCTCTTTATTAACAAATAAATAACTAAAAAGACGGTATGTAGGTAAACTAACAAGTTAGTGCGCGAGTCTGACTCGCACTTTACAGATTTTTAAGTACACTATTTAAAAATATTTTTAATTATCTACAAAATTATCATACATAATAACCCCCCGCGCCAGCATCGCGAGTACAGTATCGCTCTCAGCCCGCATGCTTACCGAGACTCGAGAGCCTCAGCAGGGCTCTTGGTAAGATGGTTTGTTATTTACTTGCAAAACTTACCTATTAAAAAGTAATGGTGAAATGTGGGTGTACTGTAACATCTCCACCCATCCCTTCGGGGAATATAGGCGTCATGCTAAGTTGTTGTTGTTGTACCTACTTCAATAGTACGAAACCTGAACACTGTAATATAATAAACCTCATATTATTATGACTAAACGAAAACCACAATGTCTGAAACTTTCTTTGTTTAAGTATAAATACTTACCCTTTTAAAAACCAGAACAAATATACATACCTACCTCATCAATGCAGCGGTGCCTCCTCCTCCTTTTCCGCGTAATTATATCATCCATTCCTTTTACATTGGTAGGTACCTACATACCTAAATGAATTTTATTAAAAGGAGCAAGCCATCTAGATTGGTAGGTACAGTCGACCGCACGTCTTACGTCGGTGAACAAACAGTGACCTTGAGCTGGCCTAGCATAGTTTTTCAATTAAATATTAACAGGCCAGCTTATACCTGTGTATGTACATAATAAGGTACAAATTAAAAATGCATGCAGGTGTATTGTAAATAGTGAAAATATATGTAATAAAAGACTTCAACAATATATAATAAAAGTACAGTAGGTACCTACCGAGGTTTGCAAAGTAGATCTTTCCCAATCTTTCCTCTGATTTCTCTTGACTTTCGACGCAAAATCCATTGATTTCAACGACATTCACGAACTAACGAAAAACATCGAAATTTAAAAAAATGAATGTCCTACATTGACATAAGATGAGGAGTGTTGCCACTTTCGTGCTTTTAAGGTAATTTTTTAGGGGTTTAACCACTTGGCTTTTACTACGTATGTACCTACTCGTCAAAAAAAAAAACGTCAAAAATTATATTTATTATAATATCATTGTTTTTGTTATTCAAACAAAAAAAATTGTGCTTTTACTTCTGTAATTTTAATAAAATCAACCAAAGACTACAATAGTATACTGTCTAAAATCAACACGTAAATAATTATGTTGTTTCTTCTCCTCCCCTCCAACAAAGTTCTTCCTGGTTTTTCCAGAGATATATTTTTTTTTACATTCCATTCATTTTGTTTTTGACAAATGACATTGTTCTGTGGAATGTTTTTTTGCGTTTTGAGGTAATTACAAAAAAAGTCACATCAGTTTTAAAATTCTGCCCTATTCAGGCCCTATCTAACATCTTTCTGGATTATAACATAAATTATTGTTCGATTATAACAATTGGTGAGTAGATTGTGTGATAACCTAAGTATTAGTCTCATGCGGATACCGAAATCGAAGTACGAAGCAGTCATTCAATCAAATCGATATCGATTTGTGTCTATGTATTTTCGACGAGAAACTCGACGGGTACTCCGTGTGCGATTGTTTACCAATTCGAGGGTGTATTTCGTTGTTTACCCTATTTTAGTTGCAATATGGTTTTTATTGTCTAAGAAGATGACACTGACCATTTTGCCTAATCCATATTCAATCTGTCACCCTTTTTTATGCCAACTTTTTTGATGATTGTGATTGTATCATAACATCAACATAAAATAGATCTCAATATATCATTCAGTGCTTTTCTGTGCAAGTAGTAGGTACAATAATTAGATTTCACATAGGTATAATTATGATTTCAGATCTTCTCACATCCCTTGAGGAGTTGAGGGAGACCAGCGATGGTGGACTACTACAGGGTACTCGGTGTTACACGAGCTGCTTCCGATGCAGAAATAAAAAAGGCGTAAGTTCTTTAAAATTAATCAGTTTATCCTAAACAGCTTAAAACATTTAAAATAACTTCATTTTTTTATTTTTCTCTCTTTCCACTGTGTGTAAAAGCATTATAATGCTTACATTAATGTTATTAAACACATCATCATCTGCTTAGCCTTTTCCCAACTATGTTGGGGTTGGCTTCCAGTCTAGCCGGATGCAGCTGAATACCAGTATTTTACATGGAGTGACTGCCTATCTGACCTCCACAACCCAGTGACTGGGTAATACAATACCCCTTGCTAAGACTGGTTGTCACACTTTCGGGCTACTGACGACCCGTAACGACTGTCAAAGATCCACGAATGACAGCCAGGACCAACGGCTTAACATGCTTTCCGAGGCACGGAGGGTTCTTGGTTTGTTAACATGGTCACCCATCCACGGACCAACTGCGGCAAGCGTAGCTTAACCTGATCGATCGACCCATGCGGCTGTTATTACTTAGCCATAAGCCCCTCCTTAGCCACAAGCCCCTGCCCTGCCCAAGCCAATGTTATTAAACACATAAAGTACTATTAATGAAAATAATTTTTATGGCAAAATAAACATTTTGTTACATTAGCACTGATTTTTCATGAACCTACCCTGTCCCACGTCTGGTCAAAAGCCTCCCCCATATGTTTCCATTTGATTTGAATTAGTAATAATTAAACACATCTCAGATTAAAGTATTCTTTGCATTTCATGGAGGCATTACTAGTATTTATGGGAGATTCTCTTAATGCAAACTTTAATTTCAGTTACAGAAAACTAGCATTAAAATGGCATCCGGATAAAAATCCAGATAATGCTGATGAATCTAATAGAAGATTCAAAGAAATATCTGAGGCTTATGAAGTTCTTTCTGATGGTGAGTGTGAGTTTTTTATTTATATTTTACATGAAACATTTAAGTATGTTTGTTTAGCTGGAGTATTCAGTGTTGCTCAATTATCAATGTCTTTAATATAGCTATTCAGGTAATTTTGTTTTCTTTTACTTAGATACTTTCAATATTGTTTAACTTGTAATATAGTAATCCCTTAATTAATATTTCATTATTTATGTATTTATTATAAATCAATTACTCAAAGATTAATAATTTAGGAATATTCTATAAATGTTGTTAAACCTTTGATTATGAATACCACAGCTACTCAACAAGTTAGTGTTTATGTATCTTGTATTATTATGTCTACCATTATTTTCTATAATTTTGATTGATATTTTTAGATTGAATGTAGCATTCTTTAATTTACTCATCAAAGGATAATATAAATATCTACATTGATGTGTAATAGCACTATTAATATTTCTAAATATATTGTAGTTAGAATATTAGTGGTTGCCTGATATAGAAGTGTAAAATGATTTTTGTTGTTGGGTAGCAACCAAGCGGAAAGTATATGATGCACGGGGATCCAGTCATCACGCACACAGATATCAAAGCAAGAACGGAGTCAATGGGCATCGCCACTTTAACTTCAGAGGGTTTTTTGGAGACACTCCATTCCACCGCTTTTTTGGTAGCTGTCCATTTAATGCAGGATTGGCTTAAGAAGTTGTGAATATTATCATTTGCTTATATTTTGTCATTTCAGTACTGGCTTAATTTTTAGTTTACCACATAATGCAATACATAAATAATCTGCAATTCAGGTTAAGCATAGTCATGGTAATATTCAGAACAGTTTTGAAAAAAAATAACCTTACTTTTATTTTGTTTGGGTCCACTACCTTTTATTACTAACATAAATATGAGTTTTGTGTGAGTTACTCTGACAATGTTTCAAATGGTTGTGCATAACATTCTTATAGTTACTTAATAATGTAAATTTTAACCGGGATATTGTCGTTGTTGGATTTACTATAACCTATATTAATATGAAATTAAGAATAATACAAACACCGAGGCCTAGGCACAAATTGTGAAATTTGACAGTCTTTAATAATGGAAATCTTAAGTAGAATTGCATCAAACTTGCATCATTATTGATATGCCATGATGACAGACAGTAGGACAGTAAGTAGAACCTTTTCACAAACGTTACAAATATGTTGCATTCAAACTTCGTTTAGTTCCAATTCTTATAAACGTGGAAGTTTTTATGTTAAACATTCATAGGTTATATACAAACATATCCTCCTACGCACGAAATGATTCACCTTCTTGGTGATGAATAAAATGGGATCATTATATTTGGCGAGTCATTGTAACGGTACTTTGGAAACACGGAAGTCGGCTAAAAGTAATTACTACGAAATTGATGCTACGTTCTGGAAACGTCCAAATTAGGATCCAAAAACAAAATAATGAAAGCACGTGGCGAATTGGCGATAGAGATCCTAATGCTGCAAAATATGAACACTAAAATAGAATTCAATACTGTGTACTTAGGTATCATTTCAGAAACTAATCAGCATCATCACGAATAAATCTAGAATATTCTACTATTCTAAAATACGATGAAATAATGTCTTGGCTACGAAACAAATAGTATGAATGAAGTCACATCATGCTATGTTTTTCCAAAAACAGAATCCTCTCACACAACCTGAAATGTTTACAATATTTATACTTATCAGCATTCACACGCATTCACACACAACACAAACATTTTTAGAATCGCGTCCTCATCTATAAATAGGTACCTACCTAGGTACTTATAATACAAAGTCTCTTTTCGTGTCTGTCTGTGTGTCCGCTTCGTTGTTCTCAACTACACTATGGATTTTGATGCGAGTATAATAATAAATTACACACAGAGAGAAAACTCCAGGTTTGGACTAAAAAAAAAAATTGCGCCTGTTGCATGTTGCAATCCGATAATCTCCCACGTAAAATGTAACTTAACTTAAATTTTCCAATGAATACTCACTAGGTAACACCTCAAATTTCAACGTAGAATTGTTTGTTTCATACCAAACTCAACCTTGACTTGATTTCTAAACGCTTATCGCGTTTTTATATTATTTTTGCCCTCATGCAAGTACTTACATGCTTTGCTTTTTAATTCTTGAATTGCGAACTAACTTTGACACTGACCCTTATTTTTTAAGTATGTTTTTTTATCAAGAAATACTATAACTATCGGATCTGACGCAGAATGTCCCATCTTATAATTTAGTAGGAGATCCAGATAGATTTAGCTCTCAAAACGGTGAAGGAAACATCGTGAGAAAACCGGCATGTCCTAGAACCAAAAATTCGAAGACATGTGACATCTACCAACTCGCACTGGGCCCGCATGGTGGATTACAGCCTCCCTCTATAATAGAGGAGGCCTGTGTCCCAGCAGTGGGAACATTATAGGCTGATTACTTATATACACATATAGATAGATTCAGTCCACTGATTACTTACCTATACCGAACTTGTCAGTCTGGTTTATTTATAAAATTAACTTTTCCATAGCTTTATTTTGTACGTTTTGTATTGAGTAGTTTGCTGGTATAGTACCTAATTGACTAACTATTTGAGCAACGTAATTTATAAACGTAAAGTATTTCGTTTGCACGAACCTCACGTTATGTACCTATGTAGGTGCTGATATTTAATTACGTGACCTATGTCATAAGTTAATAACCTTCCGGTCACGTATAAAAGGAACTTGTCTACATTGTGTAATGTATATTTAAGGTAAAACTGATTCTTTAACCTTGGATGATACCAAAATTATTCTTGAAATTAATATTAACTACAGACTGCAGAGTAATTTTAAATCACGCCTACTTCGTGTGCGTTAATAGTTTTTTTTTTTCTTTTTGAACAAAGTCGAGATCACAGCAATGCGCTACTAGGAAATTCGCCACAGACGCAGTTAAGGTCGTTTCTGTCGAAGTTTTGTGCATTGGTGACATCACTTCTGATTATCTCCGCTGCGGTGTGGGTTCGAGATCACACGTAGACTTTATAAACTCGAATATATATATATATACTTGCACATACGTTCTAGTTCGAATTATTGAACTCAACGCAAGATGACGTTATAAAGGCAAAAACCCCGCACATCTCCTCAATTTATGTTAATGCAAGTATCAATACAAACCTACGCATTTTTTGCTCTCTATTGCAGAAAGGAAACGTCGCGTGTATGATCAGTACGGCAAAGAAGGGTTGAACAACGGCAGAAGCAGACGTTCCGCCCCCGACGACGATTACGACTTCGGCTATCCTAGTTTCCCGTTCACATTCCGTGACCCTGAAGAGGTTTTCAGAGAATTCTTCGGCGGGTCTCCATTCGGCGATTTATTTGCTGGTAAAACACTTAATCAGCTTTATGCAATATTATAATAGAACATATCAACCTAGCGATAGACCTACCTAGAGTACTCTTTTTGGATGGTTTTCTGTAATTAAGGTCCATCGATTAAATATCCTTTATTATCGTATCTTCCCTAAATTCACTTAATATGGCCCGCTAATGGGTGTCACAGTGACCTGATAGAGTACACAGATAAACTGAGAATAGGTATACCGACTATATTTTGGTGATAGTATTAATGTTAGATACGATATATTTCCAGAAATCAACGGTCATGGACACGGTCATCATAGGCACGGTCGTCGAAGCCACCCGAGCACTTCTCTCACTTCATCCCTATTCAGCCCATTTGGGTTCGGCATGCAAGGACTCGATGACATATTCGCACATGCCGCGTCTAATGGGAACGCTTTCACTTCATTCTCTACATTCAATAGTTCATTAGCGGGACCTGGCAGCGCCAACATGAGGAGTACAACAACCACCACGCGCACCGTCAACGGGAAGAAGATTACAACTAAGAAGTAAGCATGTTTTCTTTTAAGCACCACAAAAATTTCATATTTAGCCAATCAAAAACTGCTTTCACTGTCAGTATTTGACAACAGTATGTATCAAAGCGCTAAATACCCCCGAATAATAATAAGCCCGCAGCAACTCCGAAGCACAACAACTGTGCTTTGGAAATGCTGCGGGCCTAGGCGCCATAAAGTAGAACTTTCTTGGCAGTTGTCATTGATAGGAAGAAGCCCAATTGGTTCAACTTATAGTGGAGGACCCACAGTTATATCAGTATGGACTGATGTTATATGGAGTTTAGTGAGAGCGGAATAGATTTTTGGAAATGTTTCTTTTGGAGTACGGACGTGAGTTAGGCATTTTCGATGGAAATTGACCTCTTAGCCTTTCCCTCCCTCTGGCTCAATACCGTCCGATGGGGTAAAAGAGTCTGAAGTTAAGACCATTTATTTTTTTAAGCCTCATCCAGGTTGATGTGAATTGTCACGTAAATTTTTTTATATTTAGGAGGCCGCGTCGCTTCTTTTCCGCCAGTTTTGGCGCGACGAGTTTTAAGCAGGACTGCGTTAGTTTATGTTGGTGCATAGTGGCACATGTAAATATTAATTTACCTGACACTTGTCATGGTGTCGGGCTCGCGATTCGTTCGTCCTGACTCAAGCCTACTCTTGCAAGAGTTGGACCTCACATTGTCTAATATCTGGCGTTAGGTAATCATTATCATAGGGATAGGCAGGAAGGGCCTGAATGTTCGAATGTTGTGAATAAATGTCTTGTTTAGAAGCGGGAGCATACCAGTCCTTTTATTCAAGGATGGGCGTAGCTGATGTAGAGGCTTGTCTGCCGAAGGCAACCTCATATGTTGCAGGCCGGATGTAATGTCAGGCTTCCTGTATGACCTGGGCTTCTTTCTGAAAGACAGCTGTCGGCTTTTAAACATAAATTATTAATATCGCATGCAAAATCATCTTAATCACTAGGGAATAATGAGGTAACCATCCCTCGGGGTCCACACGTGGGCTGAATTCATTTGTGCTGTCCGATTACAAGTATGTATTATGTACACAATACTTTAACACTACGGTTCACGCGCCTCAAAAAGGTTCATGAGTGCTCGCGTGGGCTACCCTTGCTTGTAGCCCATTTAAAATCGAAGTAAAACAAAAGACAATGGTTTTATTTTAAAATAAAACACATTTATTGTTATTATTGACATTTATTAAGTAAAATGAAATTATAAAATTATCTCTTCTTTCTTAAACTAAAAAATATTAACAAAATTTCAGACTTCTTAAAAAATCACATAATTTTTACGTCTTTGAGATCAATCAACTTTTGGTAATTTTTTTAAGTTTGATTTAAAATAATAAAAAATAATTTTCGTTACACGAAGGGCAAATTAAAATTTGGTGATCACTGCATATACGCCTGTAGCATTTTGAGCAAGTTTTCCTTGTGCTGCGATCGCGAATTCTGCTACAAAACGCACAGCGTGCAACCCCGCCATTTTCATCGCCAATCTCATCATTTTCATCATCTTCCTGCTCGGTGTCAGTTTCATGCGGAGAATGAATTATATTTTCTTCTTCTCTCAAATCCTCTTCCTGTTCGCTTTCAATAAAATCATCCTGATCTGACTCCTCTTCTAGCCATCTCAACAAGTTTTCTTCCATTCTGCGTTCCATATTTCCGATCTGTTTATAAAATATCAACAAAAAGTAAGTTTAAAATTCATAAATATAAAATATAATACCAAAATTAATAAGAAAAGATAAATATTTATCTCAAATTTAAAAAAAAAATCGCACCTTAAAAGTTCCGCCAGTGCACGCATGGGCTACATACGTAGCCCAATAACTTTAAATCGTTATTACTCGCACGTGCGCCAGCGTCGAGCGCTCACGCCACACTAAACGCGTCGAGCAACAACCAATCGGAGCTTAGCTAGAGGCTCAAAGTTAAATCACACGATTTCGTGAAGTAATGAACAAAAACAATACCCTGGGCTACATAATTATGTAGCCCGTGCGTGTACTCGCGTGTTAATAACGGACTAAAGCCGAACGAAACTAATAATGCGACTTGTCAATGTACTCTTACTTTCGGAAATACGAATGCAGCAAAATGATGCTAATTTTAAATGATTGTTCTGTTTACCGTTCTTTTTAATGTTATATACATATGTCTGCCTCGTTGATCTAGTGGTAGCAAAGTATTATTGGATTTTTCTGTCTGGAATTTCCTAGTAGTAGCCCAGAGTCTGGATTTGTGCCCGCTTGACGGCAATAGGCTCGTTTCCCTATTACATGGGACTTAAATGGCGAAATGTGGGTGTTCTATAAGTACACCCCTGCCCAACCCTTCGCGGAAACACGGCGTGATGTTATGTAAAGTACAAATCAGTGTAAATGAACGCGACTTGAGATGTAGATGTCGAAAGCGTGTTTTCAACTTTATGTCCGCTCTTAATTTATTTGGTCGCTTCCTTGTGTTGTACTTTTACCCGACAATTCGGACAAAATGGCCATGTTTTTAATTTATTTATAGATACGATATTGTTGAACATTCAATAAATAACATTTCTCAGTCGATTTTTAGACATGAAGTATGTTTAAGTATCATAACAATGTTACGAGCTTTGGGGTTCGTGACAGTTAAAACTGCCGATATAAATTACCAAAAGTTACACTTTATTTAAACAACAGTAATAATAAATAACACTCATTATAAAACACAATTGCACTTAAGTCTCACTTGAAGATCGCTTTCGATGTATTCGCATGTATCGCTTATCGAACACTGTCCCGGTCGTAGCTAATCCCGGCCTTATATAGTGCCGTAGATAGTTCTAGAACCTTCTATTGTAGAAATATCTAGAATATTTGAGTACATACCGGCCCCGACTGACCAGACGTCGAGTTCTAGAAAGTTCTAGCATCGAAATTTCTAGTAGGATCTATTAGTTCTGCTACTCGATACTAGATGGCACTAGTGGTAAATTAGTTCTGCTACTCGATACTAGATAGCGCTAGTGGTAACTAATCTCACCATGTACCAGGCATTAATTGTGGCGCGCAACAATAATATGAAACAGATTAGTTGGCAAAACAGGGTATGTTTAGATACTGAAAATACACTACCTATATTAACCAATACATATTGGTCATTATGCGTCTAAACCATATTTTTTATTATTACAGGGTGACAGAGAACGGTCGGGAGACAGTAATGTCGTATGAAAACGGGGTCCTGAAATCAAAGACTGTCAATGGCGTACCTCAATCATTAACATATAGCTAAACTATGGTATAATAGCTTATAACCAAACTTGATCCAAATGTACTCAACATGTTATGCGATTTATGAGTTCAAACTTATAATTTATAATTTTGCTTTATTTAAACATGTTGTCCAGTCACTGTAAATTTTAGTGGTGGAAATGTCTAAACTAAAATAATGCCTATCTAATTTTAGTTTTAATAGGTTACTATTTGCTTCTATACCTACTTATGTTAACTTTAAATAATTATAATTTGAGTGAGATTTAAGAGTATTGCTCAATGTAATAAATCTCGCTCTAGGAATTTTAGGTTCCGTTTGTCGTCGCACGTGCACTAGCCGATGATCTCCGACTCAATAACGAGCCATGTAATTAATTATGAAAATGACACCGCGATCTTACACTTTGTGTACAGCGACGATAATTTAAGAATTTGCTGCCAAGGTAAGTTTTATTTTTTTAGCAAATAGGGTATAGACATAATAATCACAGTTACTTTTAATTTCGATTTTGTAAAAAAAAAATACCGACATACGATAGGAAGTTAAATTACAACCAATTCGAATACAAATTCTTAATATTTAATTAACCATAATTACAATTGATGGCATTTTAATTTTGTAGTTAATATTTTTTAAGAATTTCATGTTGATAGAAAAGCTTTAATTGACTGGAAAAATATCATCAGATTTTTCAATATCAATTGCGTATTTTTACTATGTGGTACTTATAATAATATTAATATAATATCTGTGTAGCAAACATAGCTCTCCTAAACTTATGAAATAGATTCCACCATAAGAAACGTAAGTAGTCAGCCCAACTCCTTGTGTAGAAATAGTTATGTGTGTCAAATCTTTGTCGTTACCTACAACACTATTCTCGTTTATGCGTTTGCACCAAAAATATTAAACATGCAATGTTTCGAAACTAGTCATATATTATGATACAAATCCCAAAACTAGTTTTGTTGAATTTGCGTTCCCACTACATGAAACTAAGTAATAGGGAATATGCATGTATATTTTTTCGCTTAATCAATAAAAGACAGTAATATAAACCCAAGAAAAATAATAAATAAAAGTCAAATCAAGTAAGTACTGCTTGTTGCTCAAAATTGTTTTAAAACTCTAACAATTTTCTACTACAGTTCAAACTTTCGTTACTTTTGCGACCATGATTTGACGCCCGCCATTAGCTACGATACTGCATGCAACATAACATAATTAATCGTAAAATACGTAATGCATTAAAAAAAAATGTTTCTTGACTCCTATATATTATTCCAATGTAATATTTTTATTTAAATAATGTAAAAGTTTTAAATGACTTGTGTATTCCCTATTGTTTTGGCAGATTTCATGATTTGTTGGCTGTATTCTCACTGACTAAAAACGTAATCAATAAACCATGTTTGTATAGAGATTTGTCTCGTTTGACTTTCGCTCTATATTTGTTTGTCTCGCAACTTGTCTATAACTTGTGTTTAGTGGAAGAATTAATGTTTTCAAATTAGGCCAGTAAGTATCGCAGGTACGAAGTAGGCACTTGTCGCAGCGTTTTAATTAAAGGGACAAAATAAAAATAAAATCATATTATTTCAATTTTATATTATAATGCAACTATTTATGTACGTATATATATAATGTACGTACATCTCTCACAAACTGTACAGACACAATGGGAGGGGACGGAGTGAAACAGACCGTAGTGTTAGTTTGTCTCTTTCTAAGCTGCAATAGGTCTCTATTTTGTAATAAGTTGGATGAATATGGTAATCCAAAATATTTTAAAACTCAGTCGAAATCTTAAAATTCTGAAGGTCTCCATAAGGGACTACTCACACTTATAAAGCT
The DNA here is from genome assembly GCA_945859715.1 of Apamea sordens. NCBI lineage: Eukaryota > Metazoa > Arthropoda > Insecta > Lepidoptera > Noctuidae > Apamea > Apamea sordens. The sequence goes on from OX243995.1 coordinate 10,628,735, forward strand.
CTATTCAGCTTATGCCTATAGAAAACAACGATTTTGTATGGAGACGCGTACGCATCTGTTCAGCTTTCCGCGTCTATTCCGCTTTCGCGGCAAACTAGCATAAAATAAGGGCAAATGTGTTATTATCATGCGTGTGCTATAGATAGAGTTCAGCGCTGTTCTGTCGCGTTCAGCGCTGTTCCGCCGCATTCAGCGTCGAACGCGGCGGAACAGCGCTGTACACGGATGGTTCTCGACTCCTTATCGATAAGTTGCGACCTGCATAGATTTGATTTATTATTACGTAATCATTATGCACGCAAGGATTGAGAGTTCGGACGTCAGACTTTAAAAGTAAAGTAATTATAATTATTTTATTTTTAGTAAATAACATGATGGACGAAGAGAAACTTATATTGCTAGTGCAAAAATATTCTTGCTTGTGCGTTACATTATAGCGATCAACAGAGAAAAAATAATGCTTGGGAAGAGAGAAACTTTTCAGCGGAGATAACACGCTATAACGGCTTTTCTCATTCTTACGACGCAGTACGCGGCTGAAAGAACCAGAACTAATAAAAGAAACGCGAATGGAGCTGAATAAGTGTGAGTACTCCCTAATTGTAAAGGTACTAGTAAACATGGCGCAAATTTCCTAAAGAAACATTTGTTATGAAATCGGTTTGTAAAACAAGTTAAGAGATGAAAGAAAAAGTTGTTTGACAATGAAAATGCGGTTCGATACATTGACGGAAACAGTTTTCAACATGTTTTTATCTGAACGTTTCGACTGTGCAAGCGCACAGATTAAAAGACTTAAATTTAACTGTTTGTGTCAAAATGCACTGACCAAACCATAGTTGCACCATTTGTAAATATTGCATAATTGAAATAAAACAAATTTTCAGTTTCTGGGTTTCTTTGAAACTCACATGACATTTTATTTATAAGTGGTACTAATAGGTACTTCTGCGGTCAGTGTATAAAATATAAACCTAAACTTATATTTAATCGATGTTTCACGTTCCCATTACTGGACGATAGAACATTATTCAGATTATGTAATCGTATTCATGCCCTCAATTCCGTAACTCACGTGACACAAAAAGGTAATTTGTGTTTTACTTATCTTGTATAAGTACCTAACATTTTAAATTAATGTGTTTGCCAAAAAATAGCTTTGTAAGTTAGATTTGCCAAGTTTTTGTTCAAATTTTGTATTGGGTATTATGATGAAGTCATTAAAATAAACTACCGATACTGTGTTTTATATAGTACCTATATTAAAATATACTCCTACTCCACTTGGATATGCTAATTGAAAATGTACTTAATATTTCTGATGTTCAAAGAATTTGATTTAAATTACAGTATCATAATAATATTCTAATAACGTAGTGCAACCGATACCGCTTTATATTAGTAAATAGTGCCATTACTAAACCAGAGGAAGCAAGCCTAGCACACATTAAATGTAAATAATATAATGTTAACTGCAAGATCTCGTTCTTAAATTGTCAGCAACTATTAAGCACTGCAGGAGGAATTATTAATAAATAAAAATAATTTGTAATTTTTATTTTATTATACATCATAACGTCCTATCGCCTATCAGCACACATCCCTAAGCATCCTTACACAATCCATGTTATTTTGATTATAAATACTCAAGCAGAAGCAGAACATAACGAAAATGTATAAGGTCGTGTCCTAATAGAAGCGAAAGCGATAGTCGCGCGAACACGCGATCAGAAATTGTTCGGACAACCTGAATGACCCTGACCGGACCCCCTCTATCGGAAGGATGACGCATTCAGTCTATTGACACTATTCGCCGTACAAAACGCGACGATCGCTTATATTAGGACACGGACGAACAGGATCTCTGCCGGTGCGACGGCGACGAGGCGTTCGGGTGCGCCTAACGAAATGATTCACGTATTCGTACGACAATCGACTGCCTTCCCATCTGTGATAGTCGCGCAAATACATAATCGTTGCGATCATTTCCAGGTACCTATTCGTGCGATGATAGCTTTCTTTTACCCCTTGTTCTAATAGAAGCGATCATTAGTCACTAATTTGTTCGAAAAAATCGGAAGGCGTCCTATTTCCCGGCGCAACGATCGCTTATAATAACATACATCATGTCACAATTTGTCCGTCGATCGACTGCGTACCTACCTTGTTGCAACTTATGACCTTAAGTCCGTGTTTAAAATCACAAGTGTTTTTTTTTTGACGCGCTGATATGGGATGCGCTCTGTTGGATTCTCAATGCTCGGCTCAATGAACCTGGCTACGTGGGCTTTAAGTATAGGTACCCACATACCAGAGGGTATTTTAGATGTGCGATTTGTGGGCAGCAACCTCGTTCCATCGCGCGTAAAACGACAAACTAGATAAACCTAAACAATATAATTGTCGTGGACACACATACGGACCACGGCAATTATTTTGTGGGGTGCAATTATTAGATAACGTGTGTTAATTTGGCATGAAATTTTAATTGATATAATTAGCGAAGATCGGTGATAGCTAAGCCACGGCTAAGCTGTTGTTTTTTTGTGCTTAATTAAATCGAATTGTACCTAAATACCTAGAAATATGTATAGTCGGCTTAATAATGTTATTGGTTGGAGTTGCAGGTAATCGGGTTATTTCGTTTATCAATCCCAAAAATCCCATCATAAGTTGGATACGCGGAAACGTAGATAGGTAATTCAGCCTAGGCCTAGTTAGTATTAATCTAAGGTGGATTTTTCGGGATCGGACTAACTGAGCTGATCCCAGTGAACGAAAAACTGGCTGATCCTCTTGAGCGGGTGAACGTTCAATAAACCTTAAAACTGTTGAACCAAAGAGGATCCCTTTGCTTTAATGGTTTTGTATAGTTAGCTACTGACTCCCAAAGCGATATCAGAAGTAAGATCTAGTAGATCAATACCGTCGGCAATTAGCTATCGTGATTGGTTGTTATTATAAGCTATTATGTACCTACCTCCATCTTTTTTGTGACACGACACGATACAATGGATTTTGTTTGGACACGTAACATTTTGTTGTGAGTTGCGAGACAGGACCCTAGGTACCAACACTGGAACATGGTGTTAACACAAATCAAAATGTGATGTTCATTGGAGTATTATCATGGCTTTAGTATATAGCTGCTGCTTTTGGTTTTCATTGCGTTTAGGAGGCATTTTGATTGGGATAATTTCATTGGTAAGTTCAGTCAGTGATAAAGTGATATGATTTATTAATTACTAGCTTCTGCCCGCGGCTTCGCCCGCGTGGATGTCGGAAATTATCCCACGGGAAAGTGCTAACAGGATAAAATGTATGTGCTTCCCCAGGTTGTGTCTCATTAGTGGTGATTAAGAGGGTACCTATATGATATCTTTACTTATGTACCTACCTAATTTAAAAAAAAACTCAATAACAGAAATAAAATACCTACCTACCTAAATAAACCTATTTCTGATGATAACTAATCTAAACTCAATAAATAAACAAAATCACTAAAAACTAATATCTATACGAATGACTAATCCTACATAACAGTATTATAAAATAACCTACGGTCACTACGTACACTATCAAATATACTACCTATACTTTAAAATTAAAATCTATACCTACGACTTATAAAATTAAACCAAAATAACTCTAAAAACTAAAAGGAATAAAAAGGTCGCACAGATAATACTGCGGCACCCTACGTAACCTACGACAAACTTATTATTTGCGGTTGTACAGGAATCAGGTCTAGGGATCGAACCGCAAAATTAAGTTTGTTTTTTATTGTATATACTTTTCCGGGATAAAAAGTACCCAGTGTGGTGCCCAGGATATTAAAGAATAATTATACCAAGTTTCATCGTAATCGAACCGGTAGTTTTTGCGTGATGCCTGAACAAACAGACAGACAGACAGACAGACAGACAGACCGACAGACAGACAGACAGACAAAAATTTTTTTAATCACATTTTTGGGTTCGGTGTCGGTCTAGTAACACCTGCCATTTATTTTTTTGATATTTTCAATGTACAGAATTTTCACTTCTACAGATTTATTATAAGTAATAGATAGATTAACATCATACACTTTAGGTAGGTTTAATCCCAAATATTAGTTTCAGGGACTCCTGATACTAGTATTTTGTTGCTTAGGCTACAGTCAATCTCAATTAGTAAAAGATGAGATTAACAGCTGGACAAATGATTACAATCTCATTTACGCAAAGAGCTATCTAGAAGACATGCAAGCAGGTGGGCATGGGCTTATGTACAGTAAGATGCTTTAATGGTGACGACCACACTATTGTGATACTTCTAATCAATTACTTATTAATTTTTCAGATCCAGAAAAATATCTTTCACTTGGCATTAGTTTTACAAGTATTTACATGATTGTATGCATTATTTATATCTACGGTGCATACACGGTATGTACCTATATCAATATCTTAAGTAACATCCAGGTACAGTCAGCGACAAAAGTCGGTTCTGTTTTTTAATCATACCTAACTGAAAAACCAGAGATGCTGGTATTTAAAATTAAAATATCACAAAATCTTTTCTAGTTACTGTCCATTAATGGGAACAAGTGGAATAATCCCTAAAGCGACAGAGTACCGACTTACACCCTTTGACAGCCGCGGACGCCTATGGTCATACGTATTTTTGAACTGTAAACAAGTGGTATTGTCGACGTGCTATGCCGTCGGAAGCGTCGTGAGCACGTTTTAATTTGACGTCCATAGACGTCTGTGGCTAACATAATCATCATCATCTGCCTAGCCTTTTCCCAACTGTGTTGGGGTCGGCTTCCAGTCTAACCATGCAGCTGAATACTGTGGCTAACATAATGTAGGTGTCTGTCACAGAACAGATAAAAGAGGTTAGAAAGGAAATAGTTCCTGATTTGTATTAAAACGCGTGTCGCCGCATGTCTCCTACTCCTGTCTCTCCACTACAAGCAAGACATCATACGTACGCGCATTACGCACACAAATAAATCACATCCACTTAGATCGCGTGTTTGCTATTGGTTGTCACACTAACGCAAATACTGCTCTGGACGTACACTCACACACTTGTAAAAGCAAATAGTTACGGCGACCGAAAGGTCGATTAATCATATCGATAAAATTACTGTAATTTTGTTAATTAAAGTTTTGAAATTTTTTAAGTTGCGGGTACGGTACGAATAATGTGGACATCCAAATTACATATAAATAAAATTAAATCAAAGTCAATCTAAGGGGGAACATCCGATACAGCCGTGAAATTTAAATTTTCTTTCGTTTTATGCTAGTTGCAGCTCTGTTTTACGTCATAATTAATTTGAGGTAAAAGCCTACTAAAATAATATATTCCATTACTTTAAGAGTATTACTTACGATTATCACTTAGTACATTACTATAGTAAGCTAATGACCGGCCGCCTTGCGGAGTTATTTTAAAACCATGATATCTCCTAAGATATTCATGCGCTAAGTGGCACAGAGTTGCGCCACTTCGCGCAGACAAGCCATGGTGTCTACGTCGAAGATGGCGCACCGACGGCTCCGATGTTCGTGTCTTCGAAGTATGCATTCCAGTGCCGTTTTGTGGGAATAAACTACTATAAAAATTCATTGAAATCCAAAATCCAATCAAGGACAATTTTGTTCAAAATTAAATACTTGTGATGAGTAACGTATTTATTTGGATAAGGATTAATTAAGAGGAGCAATTCTCTTTATTTTAAAAATGTTCACAGTCTGATCTGTCTCAATCTGTCAATTCCCTGACTGTTTTGTTACATAATCATTTTTTGATGTAATTGTGCTACATTTAGTAGGTATCCATTGAATGCTACTAGTTGCCTCAATCCACAGTTTTCTTGTACCTGGATCTCTTGGAAAACTAAAAAAAAATAAACTAATGTTTACGATGAAAAATTTTTTTTAGTTTTCCATAATTTGGTTTGAGGTTAGTAAACCTCAAACCAAATTTTAGACGAAAAACCAACTAAGAAACTAAATTAATAATAATAATCCACATTATACAATAGTAAAATTAGTGTTAATAAAAACGAAGTTGTATTAATTGTAATATTACTGAAAATAATCATTCGTATAATACACATACTTAATATCGACATTGTTTACAATTTGGTACAACACTATCGATGCGCATAGATTTCCCTGAATAGATGCTTTGGCTCGACACACGCGACGTTCGCAGTGAACGCAATACATTGCGCGACCGCTCACGTCGTACAACATCGTACCCATGTATTGCAAGCAATGTATAATTTTGCATCTGAATGCGATTTTATCGTTTTTGTCTACAAACTTCATAATACTTTTGCAATAATTACAAATATCACTCGTATTTTAAGGTTTTTGGACTTACCGGTGATAAGAAATCCCTCCTTGGGCCACATTACATTCCTGACTTCTTTTCCGACACGTTATAATAGCGCAAGACGGCATAATTCTATTTTTCCGCGGAGTTTCGAACGCTGTCACAACAAGAGCGCGATTGTTGAGCGGTGATTCACATTTCGGTTGACTTTGAGCGTCTGATCAACATTGCGGCGCGCCTGCCCCGCCCACAAGGCCCTTCTAACCTCTTTTATCTGTTCTGTGGTGTCTGTAATTAATTTTTTTTAAATCTACTAAAAAGGTACCTTTTATTTCCACGACAGTGTAACAACATGCTAATGGTCACCTACATACTGATGGAACTACTGCGTCTCATTTTGATATCTACTTTAGTTGCAACCTTTCTACTTCTAATCAAGCAGAACACTATGGACATTGGTTTGCTGATAGGGGCAAGTGTTGCAGGCGGGTTTCTGCTACGTAAGTTTTCAATTAAGTAGGTACTACGCTGGCTGTTAGAAATAGAAAAACTTGACTATACCTAGGTACTACCTAGGTCAGAATGTATTTCAATGCTAAGCTACGGTTTCCTAGAAGAGCGGTGGCCACCACATAATGGTCGCAGTGACGACTGTCATGAAAATGATGGCCGCGGAGTTTGACTTTACGTAGGTACAGTGTCAAAAAACGCTCTCTACGAAAACACACCAACCCTGATTAAATGACACTGGCAGAATAGTCAACATAGTCTCAGTTGCCAAAAAAGGGAAAAAAAAACACACGAACCTGCTTTAATAACGTTTCAGTGACGTGATTCGCTGGTAAATTGCGTACGCTATGTGGGCGGCCACCGCTTTTCTAGGAAACCATAGCTTTAGAGAGAAACGCCCGGCGATACGCCAAGGTTGTTCTCAGGCCTAATTATGTAGCTAGGGTAGGAACTTATACACTTACTTGTGTAGGACTAGGTACACATTTTAAAAGTAAAGAGTAGTAGAGTATGGTACCTACCTGCTTACTAATATTAATGTGTGCTTTCAGTGGGAATGTTCTACTTATGGGTATGTGCTGCCAATCTGCCTATAGTCATCAACGAGATGGAACGTGACGAGCAGGCTGCTATCATCAACAAACTGCAACAACTCCTCGATGTCAACAATCAGAGAACAGTTCCGCGTGCTTTAGATAACATTTCTTTTTCAGCGGAACCCGAAGAAATTGTCAACAGGAACGTTTTTATTGTCCCCAGGAAAACAGGAACGGGCATCAGTAACAGAATTAACGGTCCCTCTAGAATTACTAAACGTTCTTATACTAATAATATCAAATAAACTTATTAAAATTGTATTAATTTTGTTTTGAAATGCTGATAAGTCCCTACCTACCCACTCGTAAGTAATGTAAATGTTTGTAGTTCCTTTTATTTTTCATATAGATAAAACAACTAAAAGCTATACCCTTCTTCTGGTGCAGTCGGGTAAAATAAACGGTCTATTAATGAGGTAGGTACCTACTGTAGTGCGTTCCTTGTGTTCAATTCCAAGTAAACGCCAGATTATGTATTTGCTTTTATTGATTGAGTTCGAAAGGGCAAATGTATTGTGTCAAACCTATTGAATAGGTAGGTATAGATATATAAAGATGTATGTAAGTAGACATATTGCGTGTAGTAGATAATAGCGTAGTTGAAAGCCCACACTTAAAATTACGAGTAGGTAGGGAGGTCGGTAGTGTGGGTACTTGTATTGTATTGATTTTCTAATTAGGTCTAGCTAGCTACCTACTTACTATAAAACTTTTAGGTGAGGGGGAGTCGGTAATGTAATGAGCGACCGGCGGTGACCGCGCAGACGCGCAGTTCGATCAATTTTCGAGTCCACGCCCCGCTAGATTCACTCAGACCGAATGCATTTTTTTGATTGTGTTGAGCGTTTTGCTAATTTTCGTACTTACCTCACAGCACTATTTTATAGGAGCTCAGCTTCTTTAGTAAAGAAATGGGAGGTGGAAAACAGACGCGGTTTAAACAAGGATAACATACACAAATAGTTATATACTTCTGTTTTATTGTACAGAGCGATTATCAACGGTTATCATTTTTACGTATAGATTTCAACTTGGTAATTGAGTGCACTTCCACGTTCACTCTTAAGACGGATGTTGACGAAACTGAAACCGACGCCACCGGCGGTGACGGTGGCGATTGCTCCTGTGTGGTCGATGTCCCTCGCAATGACCCCCTGAAGTCAAAACATTAGTTATTAACTCTCTTTATATTAGGTAATGTAAATATTGTTTTCTTTACCTGCCCTATCAACACATACACGTAGGTACCGCTTTAGAGTTTGTGTAGGTATAAGGCAGGTAACTAAGTAGGTAGGTACGTATTATTTAAAAACATGTATTTGGCCATATTTTGTATAAACTATTATTTACTGTATCTGTTTAACTGTAAGTTTTCCTAAAATAAATAAAATAAAAATGCCTTTGCCATCGCGGATAAAACTTGAATGAGGCTGGTACAGGAGCGTGGTGATTGGCACAAGAAAATAGAGGCCTATGCCAAGCGGTGGGTGAAGTCGGGCTGTGGAAGATGATGATATGCCTTTGGTACACTTATTAAATAAATACTCAGTAGGTACAAATTTACCTACTGTTCTAGTTCTAGTGGGAGTCAATTATGGCACTTATATTGTTTTTCAAAGGTCTAAAATTCCACGATCGTTATCAAAATAAATAACGAAACTTAACCTTTTAACCACTTGTGTCGCATTTATGCGACATATATTTCTGTGCCCCTACCGCTCGTGTCGAATTTCTGCGACAGAGAACATGCATGACTTTTTCGTTCTATTTTCGTCCTATTAACTGCGTGGTACAACTAAAACTATTATTAAAATTTTTATCGATTTGTAGCCGCACGCTAGGGGCACGGCAATTGATAAGGTTCCAATTTTGGGAAACATTTTGTAGGTAAGAAATAGACTACGAAAATGATTGCGCACATACCTTAATAACTTGCTGGCCGGGATCCGAGAAGAACACTTCCTTCACTCTTTTTTTGAACGGAAAACCCATGTACTCTGCTTTCTGTTGCCATATTAGACGACCGTTGTAGCTGGTGCCAATAATTAGGTCACTTGCTACACATGAAGATATTGCTATCAACACAAAAACACATAAAGCAAGTACGCACTTCATTCTCAAAATCACTTTACCTACGTGAAACTTGAGATCTCACTAAATGTGACTCAAACCTTCACACTCTTTATATCTATTTAAAGTTTAATAATTAAACTGTATAATTATTATAGCACCTATGCTGACCTCTTAATGATTTCACTCGAAATGTTTTCGTCTTGATAATGGTAACCCCTAAGAGCAAAGATAAGCTGCCGAGACTACGAGTATAAATATCATACAAGTTTGTCACTATTATTAATATTACCTACTCTTCTGAGAAATCATTAGTAGGTACTGGCCACGGGGGAATTATTGTACATTATGTATGACACTCAATTTGTTAGATACTCATTTAATCTAAACTAATAATAAATATATATACCTAATAAATCTTTTATTAGTCCCAGAAATGCACGAACATTACATTGAACAAGAAACAAAAATTGGCTTAAGCTAAGTGATTCACTGTAAAAAAGACCCTGACCTCTAAACTAGGTAAAAAACCTGTATCTTAGAAGTCAGTGTACCTTCAAAATTATGCATGGATATAATAAGCCTTATAATTTATACCTAGATAGGACACAATGATATACAAGGTAAAATAGTAAAAAAACAAACATAAAAGATACAATGCAAAATTAGGCTGGTTTATAGGGAAATATAATAAAAAGCAGGAACATAATAAAAGAGAGAAAAATTAAATAAACAAGGGACACCCGGATGGAACGAAGTTCACAGATAGACAGAGAAACATGCGACGCCGCACAGCTTACAATAGCTTACTACCTATAGCAAAAAGTGTCGTGACAACTTTTCGTAAGAATTTTTTCCGTCTAGCCCCCTTTCACAACGCGCGATACGGAACTTCGTTCCAAAACTTCGTTCCAATAAAAATCTTCTTTAGATCAATTTACGTTGTTGAGCAGATAATTTATTATGTAGCTCTGCGACGACGTAGCTGCGTAGCGGATAATCTACGCATCGGCTACGGCGTAGCACTCGTAGTGATTGTGTCGTTTTCGTAAGAATTTTTTCCGTCTAGCCCTCTTTCACAACGCGCGATAAGGAACTTCGTTCCAAAACTTGAGAGGTGTCAAGGGACACCCGGATGGAACGAAGTTCACAGACAGACAGAGAAACATGCGACGCCGCACAGCTTACAATAGCTTACTATAGCAAAAAGTGTCGTGACAACTTTTCGTAAGAATTTTTTCCGTCTAGCCCCCTTTCACAACGCGCGATAAGGAACTTCGTTCCAAAACTTCGTTCCAATAAAAATCTTCTATAAATCAATTTACGTTGTTGAGCAGATAATTTATTACTAGCTTTTGCCCGCGACTTCGTTCGCGTGGAATAGTGACTTCCGGCAGATTTTTGGTTTTACCCACATAGTTCTTACTATTTATTTACATTTTTCCGATGAATTTTCAGTACTGAATTGATGCCGACTCTTGACCAATAGATGGCGCTGTATGTCCGGAATAAATTTTATTTTTTATTTTATTTTTTGTAATAGAATGGACATAGGATAGTTTATCCTATGCCCATTCTCAAGTTCCAAACTATGTCTGTACCAAATTTTACACAAATCGGTTCAGTAGTTTAGGCGTGAAGCAAAGACAGACAGACAGACAGACAGAGTTACTTTCGCATTTATAATATTAGTTTGGATTTGGATGTAGCTCTGCGACGACGTAGCTGCGTAGCGGATAATCTACGCATCGGCTACGGCGTAGCACTCGTAGCGATTGTGTCGTGACAACTTTTCGTAAGAATTTTTTCCGTCTAGCCCCCTTTCACAACGCGCGATAAGGAACTTCGTTCCAAAAACTGATTTTGATTAACTAATGGGTGAAGGGTGTGTTTGATATTGAGTGAGTGAGAGTATATGTGAGTAAGTGTTGTGTGAGTATGTGTTTGTAAAAGTGGTTGTGAGCGAGATGTACCTATATATATTAAATTCAAATTATGGATGTATTTAATTTTGAGCTATAAAAGCCCATCTGTTGAGGTTGGAATAGTTTCCAATCAAAAGATCCTCAGTCATACGGTAGGTAAGTTTTTGCAGATATTTTTGTAACTCAGATTTACACTGGTATTTAGTTTTAGGGAAAATATTTAATAATTTATTTTACTGGTTGTAGAGTTTCGTACTGTTGATGTAATAATGCCTTTTAGCGAAGGAGGTTTTATACGAACCTAGCGGGAAGACTGTGTTTGACCCTACCTTTTGGCTCCGATAACGGACGAGTTGAGTGCTTACGGAGCATGGACTGGAGGATATACAGTTGCCTGACTGATAGCACTTTGGATTCGGCATATAACTGTGCTGTAGAGTATCTCAACGGCCGAGAGAGTAGGACTTTCAGTACGGCTCTCTGGGCTTGTTCTAGTCGTACAAAATGGTTTTCACTGGCTCCACCCCAAGCTGGAATACAGTACAATAAAATGGATTGGCACAATGCGTAATATACGACTTTAAGGGTGTCCGTATCGGCGGAATTGCGTAATCTTTTAAAGACGTTTATGAGTTTGCGAGTTCTACTCGCCAGTGAGTGCAGGTGTTTATGCCAATTCAAATGTTGATCGATGTGTACACCTAAATACTTAACAGTAGGTGTCTTGGTGATTACAGGGCAGTCACAAGAGGTAGAAGACAAACATGTGTGCATTTTAAGGGATAAAGATGTTGGTGGACTCAAATTTGATCTAATGGCGAAAGGCATGCAGAGCGTTTTACTTACGTTCACTGTTAAAGAGTTATTACACAACCATTCCATTACACAAACAAGTGTCATTTCGGCATTTCGATAGCATTGAGCCCAGTCCATTCCATCAACCAACAGAGAAGTATCATCGCGTATAAAATAATTTTACAGTTATGGATCGGCAACTGACACAGCTCATTGATGTAAATCAGGAAGAGGGTAGGGCCCAAAATGCTACCTTGTGCTACACCGTATTCGATCGGGAGCTCATCACCAACATTTTGCCCAATTTTGACCACCTGTATACGACTCCGTAAATAGTCCCTGAAGATTTCCAATACCAGTCCCCGGATTCCAATGGCTTCCATTTTCTTCAGTAATGTTGGCGCGGAAACGGTATCAAAGGCCTTAGATAAGTCGATAAAGATACTTAAGCATTTTTGCTTATTGTCAAGAGTCCTTACAGCATGGTCAGACAGTGCCATAATGGCATCTTCGGTACTCATCCCCTTGCGGAAACCGTTGGGAGCTATAATATGATTGGCATTAAGGAAGGAGACTAGGCTCTTGTTTAAGACTCGTTCCAAGATTGAGGAAAGAACCGAGATAGGTCTGTAATTGTTAACCTCGTCCTTGCGACCAGCTTTATGAACAGGGTGAACTATGGCCCTTTTAAAGACCACTGGGAATACGCCAGATGAAATGGCAAGATTGCATACATGTGTAATGATGGGAACCAAAACGTTGCAGGTAGCTTTAATTACGTTAGTGGGGATGCCATCCCAGCCAGTAGCGGAAGGTATTATAATGAGCCTCAAGTCCGAGGCTCATTATAATACCTTCCACATCAATTTCTGTAGTTTCTAGAAGAACCATAGATCGACCAGACTTGGACTCTGTTTCATTAGGTGCGGAGGATATTGGTCTTATTTTGGATACGAGATTTTTACCAATACTAGCAAAATATTCATTAACTAGATTTAGTGAGGATCGTGGAGATACAGAAAGGTTTAACAATTCGGCGGGGGGAGGAGTGCATGAATTAAAATCGGCCACTTTTTTAACCACATCCCATGTTGCAATAATAGGTTGGGGAAAAAGTTTCTTCGCATTTTTTTAGAAAATTCAAAACATTTTTTAATTTAGTTTATTTACATTTAACTAAAGTAACCATTGGTTAACCATTTTGTTCGATAACTTTTTGCCATCTTGTAGGTAGGGACATGATCCCATTGCTATAGAAATTTTGGGACTTCTGATCAAAATACCGCGACAAGTGGTTTTGGCAGTCCTCTCGTGATGTTAACCTGACACTGCCTAAAGAATTCTGAAGAGACCGAAACAGGTGGAAATCTGAAGGTGCAAGGTCAGGACTATACGGCGAATGCATTAACACCTCCCAGCCAAACTCTCTTAATTTTTGCTGAGTGGCTAAAGATGTGTGAGGTCTAGCGTTATCATGATGAAAAACCACACACCTTCTGTTGATTAATTCCGGCCGCTTTCTCTCAACTTCTTGCTTTAATCTCATCAGTTGCTCGCAGTAGAGTTCAGAATCGATGGTCCTGCCTGGTGGTAACAGCTCATAATGAATAATGCCCTTCCAATCCCACCACACACACAGCATCACCTTGTTGCGAGTTAACCCAGGTTTCGCTACAGTCTGTGAAGCCTGACGGGCCTTTGACCACGACCTTTTTCTCACGTTCTTGTCGTACGTGATCCACTTTTCATCACCAGTTATCAGCTTCTTCAAAAATGGTTCGGTTTCATTACGTCGTAGGTCGCAATAAAGAATCACAATTGAGTACACGGTTCATTAGGTTTCTTTCAGTGAGCTCGTGACTCGTGAGGTACCCAAATATCTAGCTTTTTTGTGTACCCAGGATTTTTCAAATGCGGCAAAACTGTTTTGTGGTCAATTCCCAGTTCTTCAGCTACGTCGTAACTACTGATATGCCGATCTTGCTCCACTTTTTCAAAAATGGCATCCATTTTATCCGCAATAGGGCGACCAGAGCGACGTGCATCTTTGACATAAAAATTTCCGGATTGAAAACGCTTAAACCAAATTTGTGCTACTCTAACAGACACTGCACTGGGTACATAAACATCGCAATTTTTTTTCGCGGCTTGCGTTGCATTTTTACCTTTTTTGTTTGTTTTTTGTAGTAAAATTTTAAAATGTATCGAATTTCTTAATTAGATTCACTCATCGTGACAGTACGAAAAACAAATGAAAATCACACATTTTCCTAATTTGAATTGGAATTATGTTCTTTAAAATTTAAACTTTCAATGATACCAAAACCAGCCAGATACAAATAGTATAGCCAAAGAGAGAGAGATTTTATTACAAGTTCATACATACTATAATGCGAAAACACTTTTTCCCCAACCTAATAATATAAAGAGAAAAGATTTGATTTCTTTCACGCTAAAACGGTTGAACGGATTTAGATGAAATTTGGCTCATGGGTAGAGCATGACCTGGATTAGGACATAGAATACTTTTTATCCCGATATTTCCACGGGATCGATACTTATGCGGGTGAAACCGCGGGTCGCAGCTAGTAAAAGATATGTACGGTTTTGTTGTAGTCTTACTATAAATTGTGAACATTACTGTATTTGTACTAAACATTTATATTAAATTAAAAACTATTCAACATTTAAGAAGTTTATTCCGGATAATTTCTGTAGATAATATATTTAAAATAAAAGCTTGTAACAAACAATTTACAGAACAGCATTTTTAAACATTTTATTATGTTATACATACATAAAGCAATTTCGACCCAATGTAGATAAGTTAAATCCATACACCGTAACTGGTAACCACTTCAAACATGAACATAAAAAATATTGCGTTGACGTATGTCGCGGTAAAGGACGGAAAATGTTAGCAAGTTTCAAACTTTATTTCCTACGTAGCGAGCCGCAGCTAACGCATGTCACCTTTTCGACCTGTCATTTTTATTGTTACAATTTTTACTACATAGGTATTGCTAACCTATGTAGTAAAAATTAACCTTAAGGTGCTTAACATTTTCATTCCTTGACTGTACACTAAAGTTCGCTACCACCTTGAAACATATCTATCATACTATAAACGTAATTTTCAAATAACCAAAAACCATTCAAATTAAAATTATACCGAACTAACTTGCATTGCCGCAAAACGTGGAGTTGTCTCCATATCCAGTGAGTCAGAAGTGATTTGAGAACGTGTATCAGAATTCTCAGTGCTGTTATGTATTGATGACATAGACATCTTTTCGTCTTTCATACTACCATTGGCGTCTACAGAAATATCAGTAATGTTCGACTTCTGTTGCGCATCTACCATATCACCGCCGCCGCCGCTGAGTGAATTCCAAATACCCTTTGAAGACTCCTTGAGAGTAACTTTCTTCTCGCCCATGGTCGCACCTTTGTCTTTACCATCTTTTGTCTTTTTGCCAAGAACTGGAAATGAGCTTAATTTGGGCTTGGAACTGCGGACCGCACCGCCTCTTTGTATGGGAGCGGCTTCCGCCTCGCACTCTTCCGTAATTGAAGTGAGCAAGTCTGCCGAATCAGATGGCACTGCTTGTCCGGCTTGTATAGGAATGTCATCTGAAAATAAATGATGAAATGTGTAACTCATGTACAATCAGGATTTCGTAATGATATTATTTGTGCATGAATGAAACATTTATAAAGATACATGTAGGTAATTCAAATATCTCATTCAGTTGAGATTCTCCAAAAAAAAAATCGTGTTGTTGCTATTGTAGCAGTGTGTACATTTGGGTAATGGCTTGTAGCTTGCTTTTTATATTACTACGGAACTATCTACTAACTAAAGGGGCTTCTAAACACTGCAATATTTTGATTGCAGAGTATGGCCGGTAGTTTTTTCCGCCTACACGGGCAACGTTTCTAATTTCAAATAATAAAAATAAAGGAAAACAAGGACTGGATACGACGTTAAATTTTAACAGGTGTTTAACGATAGACAGCCTGTTGGCGTAACATGGCCCGTTTTAGAAGCGCCTTAATATAAACTAGGCAACGTTTACAATACAATGAGTAGGTTACCCTATATGGTTGACAACAATGCAGGACTTACTTTTTTTTAATAAAAAAAGTGGCTTATCAGTGATGTTAAGAAAATGCAAAAATAATTATGAATGAACGGTTTCTTAAAGGTCTGTGCACTAAAAACCCTTTTGTCATTTTTTTTTATCTCATTGTAAGAAAGCTAAAAATAATTGAAATATAGGTCTGCGTGACTATGCAAGTACCTACAGTTTTCATTCGTGGTAGTCACAGACAGCACCTATACTGCCATGCTGTAAGACTGTCATCCTACCTGCTAGGGAATCTAAGGATTGACAGCCCACTTCACCTTTTATTAGTTTCACTCATCACTTTTATTTCGTAATATTTCTTGAAAAACTGGTGGCTTAAGCAGAAGTGTCGAAGCTAATTTAACAAAACTCATAAAAACGAACCATGAATTTTATTAGGAGCGATAGGTATTAGTAACGATATCAACGCAGAGGTTCATAGTTGCAATAAAACCTTGAATAGAGAAGTGTTACATACAACATAAACAAGTCGTTAGATAAACGTATTCGTAACTTTTATAGAAACTTGTTTTCCATCTTTGCCAGCTTTATAAAGAAAATACGGGCACCTCTCACAACTTTTTTAATAGTGATAGCTCGTTGAATAAAATTCGTTTGCTTCTTGTCATAATAAAATGTTGAAATAATTAACTCTGTTTAGGGTAAACCCAACAATTTTCAAATTTCGCTACTTACCTATGAGGCCGACTCGCTCTTGGCCGGTTTTTGGGAAAACTTGTTGCGAATTTAAGTGATGTAATGGCATTATTACTTTAATTATGTGCAAAATCAAGCCACATGCGAAACTAAGAACTGGACTTTTAAAATCATAAACAATTTTGGATATATTATTTTTCCCTTTCTTACAAACAGTAAACAAAATTGTCCAATAGGGTTGATTTCGTGCGCGGCCTCTAAGACCCAACTCAACAATGAAATAAACTTTCGATCCGTAATAATTACATACAACTGTGACTATAGTGTACCCCGACGTTCGTGGTAGACGCGGTCGTAAAACGCGGGAGTCAGATGACACAAAACAGTTTTCAGAAATTCCGTACTAATTATTCACATTACCCACATATTATTCTTCGTCCTACTCAAACGTTTTATGACGGCGGCTGCTACGAGTCTTGGCTTTAAGTATAGGTTTATTGAAGCAATGGATCTCTTAAAAGGGGTCTACTTATTAAAAAGATGATAGACGTGTCCCACTAACACACTTTGACATAGTGGATGGAGCTGTGCTCATAAGTTGCACTCCTACAGCTGGACGTCACATGTGCTTCAATAAGCATTTCTAAAGTCCTACAAAAGTAAAATAATGTGATTTATTTTCCTAAATACCTCAGTGTATTACTTGACAAAGATGTTAACATAATGTACACAATATTTTGACAACTTCTAAAAAAGGTTTAAGGATCTGTTTCAGTGGCGCCGATTCCCTTGTTCACAAACTAAACTAAATTTAAGTTTAGTACATATATTTCTTTCTATTTCATTAAGAAAAGGACAGAAGATAAATATTAGTTTAGTCCTGTCAAATTAGTCGGCGCCTGACGTATTTTTAGTAGCCATGTTTTAATCACGTCTAAACTCGCTATGGAGTATCTTAATTTGACAGAACTAAACTAATATTTATATTCTGTCCTTTTCATAATGAAATAGAAAAAACAAGATGCACTGAGCTTAAATTTAGTTTAGTTTGTGAACCAGGGAATCGGCGCCTGGGAACATTTTTAATTTCCTCACAAAAAGAATATCATGTTGCGTTCTAATATTGTGAGATTATGTAGACTTATCAATGTCACTGCACATACAATTAATGTTTTTAGTCCACAAGCTACAATCCAAAGTACGAGGCGAGGAGCATGCATTTGGCAGCATACAGTTATGTTCATCTGTATGTAAACCAAAAACATTGAAATACAATAATATCATGTCAGCTAGGTATTATTTAATATATTGGGAGCAATTCAACAACTGTCTACATACTACTAGAAGAATGTTAAACTAAAAGATAATAAAATTGCGGGTAGCAGTATACTGGATAACAGGTGAACTTTAATTCTCACCTGGTAACTTCTTAGTACGGAATGATGCATTGGTAATCATAGACTTGGACATTGTAACAGTAGTAGTCGCTGGTGACAATGCTACGCTAATCCCCATGGGGCCGTCACATGGTTGTCCTGAAAAAAGTAATAATACAACATTAGTGCAAAATAATAACAGAGAACATAGGCATCTCACACACTGTTCTGAGCCAAGCAATGGGTTTTGTGCTAATAGCTCAAATAGTATGAAAAGCACAAGTTTCGTAGTATGAGCACCCGCTCATTCGGAGCCACGCGTTACTGCCGCGGCGTGGAGTGCGAGACCTTTTTTTTTATGGCAAATCATCAAATGACCTCTCCCACTCTGGGCTGAGCGGAAGGGCGTGTCAGACTTTTACTGACTAAAACCTACCCGTGTTCCTTCAGTTGCCTGTGCCAGGGGCCACGGTATCTCTTTCGAACAACCCGCAGCCCTGGCAGGTATCGGCCCTACCGGACCCCGTCAGTTCGTGCTGACATCTCTTGGAGGCGCGCGTGGAACAAAACGCGCCGTCGACCCGGGCCTGATCCTCACCAGTGGGGTAATTCTCGTAATTTTAAGAACGTTCACAGTCTGATCTCAATCTCAATCTGTCAAAAAAAAGTCTAATTTCCCTACATTTTGACAAGTTTTTGACATTTGTTTGTCGCCGAGATGACACTGCGACTAGATTTTGAACGTTTTAAATTACGGGAATACGGGCCCAGGTGCCCATTGCTCGCCGCCCGCAAGCCCGCGCCTACGGTGGCCGGGAGGCGGCTGTTGACTCCCGTCCAGGGCGTCTCCTGCGGCGACTAGGGGCGTGAGGGCGTAGTGATTGCCTCTCCCTCACGCGCTCCGCCTCCTCCTTTGCGAGCATTACTGCTTCGCAGAAGGAGGTAACGGCCTCCCATGCACTCTCGCTCCGTACCATGACCTGGACCAGGGCCGGACGCGAGAGATCGCCGCCGCCGATCGCCGCCACGAGGACACGGCGGTTCTCCGCCCAAACCGGGCAGACCTCCACCGTGTCCTCCGGGCGATCCACACAGTGGTGACACCCTGGCGTTTCCTCTCGCTTTATCCTGAACAGGAACCTCCCGAAACAACCGTGTCCGGTGACGACCGGTGTCAGGCGGAAGGTGAGAGCGCCGTGGCGCCTCTCTAGCCACTGCTCAAAAAGGGACTTATCGCCGCAATTGTGGCGTGCCCAGCACTAGGTTGCGACAATCGCACTCTCCATGCCCGCCGGAGCTCTGTCCGCTGTACCGTGATTTCTCGCGGCAGCGGAGTTGCCCCCGGCGTTTTGCCTCCTCTCGCCATCCCATATGTGGGCGAGGACTTTGGCAACCAGATCCCATTGCGGTAATCTGGCAAGGAGACTCGCCGCCTCAACGGAGACCGTGCGGTATCCTCGGACCAGCCGGACAGCCATGACCCTTTGGGACGCGTTCAACCGGGCTGGTCGCCGCCTCAGGGAATGCGCCCATACCGGTGCCCCGTAAAGGGCCATGGACCGCACGACAAGATATGCAAGAAATCAAAAATTTTAAGTATTCTGTACCTGAAGGATTATTTTTTAAGGAATTTATCACAGCACTGGTAACCAACATCACATCAGGAAATAGTTCATACTGGGCTCTTTGGTCGATATCTTGCACTGCCTGATGTGCCAATGTATAGAATTCATTGAACATAGCAAAATATGCACCTTCAATCATTTCTAATAAGAAATTAGGTGATACCGGTACTCTAGAAACTTTTTTTCCAGATGAACCACCATTTTTCTTCTTGAAACCTTGGGTAACTATTCTGTAATCACAAATATTAACATATTTAAAAACCTAGTAAAATATGAATATGAAATGGGTTATTCCTCCTTATCAAAAAATTATCCTTCCCAAAAAGTCCACAAAGATGGATATGCATATATTTAAGCCGTTGGTCCCGGCTGTCATTCGTGGATCTTTGACAGTCGTTACGGGTAGTCAGCAGCCCGAAAGTCTGACAACCAGTCTTACCAAGGGGTATCATATTACCCAGTAACTGGGATGTGGAGGTCAGATAGGCAGTCGCTCCATGTAAAATACTGGTATTCAGCTGCATCCGGTTAGACTGGAAGCCGACCCCAACATAGTTGGGAAAAGGCTAGGCAGATGATGATGATGATGATACACATAAAAATAGGGTTAATAAACATTTTACTGTATTTAATCGATTACCTGGATGCAGCAATGCAGAAATGTCGTAATGCCAGTTTTGGTAACAAGCTCAGTTGACGGTTGTAAATAAAGAGCAATGCTGACATCACTTTCAACCGATTCTGTGCATTGATTACTTCAACTTGAGGCAGTGGTCCCCAGTTCACTAGCTTAGTATTGCACTCTTCCCATCTTCGTAATGCACTTTCAGTAAGAAACTGAGATCCCAAAGATAGTGGCTGAGAATCAACAAATAATTGGTTTAAATATTGGCCTTGCAAACAGGTACACAGTGTTTTAGATATGAGAAATCACTTTTTACTAGTTAAAAGTGATTTCTCAAATATTCTGAGTATTTAAATATCAAGCCAAATATTACTTTTATTAAAATATATTTATACCTCATGATATATGGAAGATTGAGCCAATGATGGAAGTCTGAATGATACCACTTTGGGCTTGCCTTCTTCATCTACTACTTCAAAGTTATACAAACCTGTAAAATTATTACAAAGTTAATTAAGCTAATATACTTCTGTGTGATTAAGCTATAAAATAGATTGTTTGCTTTATGTTTTACCAATCAATAATGTTTCTATACAGCGGCATGTCTTCTTGTTTCCTTGAGCCACTGAACTCAGATAGTTATAAATTAATGTAGGAACAAACTGGAGTGTAAATCTTTGTAACTCAACCTCCTTTGATCTGTAAAAGCTGAATAACTGTGTACATACATTTTCCATCATCTGAAATGTAACAAGTATTTTATGACTATTATTTTCAAAAGAGATAAGTATTATGAAACTCATTGTGTTGCAAATGTCATGGATTATACTTATTTTGTAAGTTTAAGTACTGTAAATTGTAGATACCTGTTCAAATTGTGAATCATTCTCTATTTTACTACTATTGTTAGCTTCACTTTCGTCTTCACTATAGAACAGGTTAAAAATGGCAGTAGCTATTTCATGGTTGTGTTCATGTTCAGCTGCAAAACTTTTGATTTCGTTTTCCTGCAGTGCAGCATACTCATTGAGCCACTCAGATATCAGTTGTTTCCATTCCGCCATTATGACAAATGTAATACTCTCTCTTTACATCTGTAGAAAAATTGATTATAGGCACCCACAAGGAAAAAAAACAGTGCAGAAATGAGTATGAATGATTTTCAGATCCAATAAAATTGAAGTATTAATTTTTATTATTTGTCAGTTTGACATAAGGTGTTCTTTTACTATTTTTATTTTCTTGTTTAAATAATTATATATATGTACAGCACAACATTTAGAAAAAGTAATATGTCAGTGTTGTTTTGATGTGTTTTGCCACACCCCTTGTGCTAATTACTTTAACATCGGTAGCATTAAAATAAAATAGTATGTAGTTTTATATTAATTATTACGAGGTCTTGTTAGATTACACTGTAACAAACATAAGTTATAACTTAACTAAGAACATCAAATCAATAAAATAAGAGCACTCTATGCAATATGATGATGACATACCTGTCAATTCAAGGATTTTAGTTTTACAGATTTAATAATGTTAAATTTCGTTACTGAACAGATACATAACAAAATTTCAGCTTTTTCCTGAAATTTAATTAACTAAATGGAATCGGACCCACAAAAACACAGATGATGACACTGGTGACATACACTTGTCATTAGACCATTGAGATAGGAAAAAACATGGAGATGCCGCGTTATTCTATACATACATTTGCTTATACAAATATGAGTGAAATATGATTCAGAATTTCAAATATCGTTATGTCTCATTCTTTCTAGTGACATAATCTCATTTGATAAAAGAGACAACTATATTTTAAGTTGTTGCTAATTATGGCAACATTTTGTCTTGACGTAGTGACAGTTGTAGGTAAGTGCCGTAGCAGCCATCTTGAGTGACGAGTTTCGTGGTAGTTTTACTGTCAAATGGCTGTTTGTTTTTTGTACTATTGAGATTTGCGAGAAAATTACGAGGATTTTACCTTTTAAAACTGCATGTAAATGTTGGAAAACAGAAGTTCAACATGCCTGTGTGTTGTATTGTGAAGTGTGGTGCAAGAAAGAATGAAAATCAACCTCAATTGTAGTTGCACAGGTTAGTAGCCGGTTTTCATGCATTAATACATACAATAATACACAATCGATGATACAATTGTAACGCGATCATGAATTTATGGCTAAAGTATTGATATTTGGGTTAATTTCCATATAACAGGCCTTTTTATTATATTTGTTAATTCATTCGTTTGTTTACAAACAGATGTCATAATGGAATAGTGTTGTACCGTTGCCGACTTACCGTAATAGTTTCCGAAACTAGTTCCTCCGCTGGAACGATATTAGTATATTCTGCGATGTTAACATAAATAATCTTGCGTCTTATTCGGTCCGAGTGACCTAGCTAGGTCCGGCCTGTGGTTCACACTTCACAGCACCAAAATCCATCGTGATCCAAACGTGATAACTAGTAAAACTCGTATATAGTATCGTTACTCGTTATAGTAACAACGAGATAACAGTTGTTCCTTGATTGACACAACCCTAGCAATGGCAGCCATTTTATGCGACAATATGAGTTGTAGGTATGCACCCTTTTTTTGTAGGTATTTCCAGTCCATACTTTTCTATGTCAATGCATTAGACCCATCCATAATATTTCATAATGGTATAGTAATAGACAAGCTGTTAAAATAATAATAATTGCGAAAGTGAGATGACACATATTGTCAAAATGTGTATGTGTGAGCAGGACATAGCATGCATTTTCTATCTCTATTTGCGGATCGGTTTTTGTTGTTTGGCATCGATGTGATCGATGCCAGACAAATTGTGGTGTTAAAATATTTTCGTTGATAAAAAAACTGTGAAACGCATACTTTGTGTAATTTCTGACTTTATTGGTATTCCAAAAGGTAATATTTAGTGTGTAATGATGGTGAGTTGCTGTGTAATCGGCTGTAAAAGTCGTAGTGAACGAAATCAACCAAACATAACCTTTCATCGGTAAGTAGCATTTTTTACCTATTTACAGCAAGTAAATTAACAAAATATTGTACTTTAAGACTATTTTGTGTCAATAATAAACAAAATATGGTGATAATTTCATCTAAAAAGACGATTAAATCCTAACTGTAGAGATGTTTTCTCAGGGGTGTGTGTTGGGTCTATTTTAAATTATTGTAACGCACGTTTAACAGTAAAAATATATATATTGTAAAACACAGCATAAGGGCACAAACAGTCCCACAGGAGCGGCCCCAGAACCGATCCCTGTGGGATACCGCACGACATCTCTCGCCGGTTCCAGTTCCCGTCGCGACCGGGGTAGATGACGGCTCTGTCCGTCAGATACGCCCCGACTACTCGACGGAGGTAGGTCGGCACCCGGTGATACCGGAGTGCCTCCCCAATGCAGCTCCAGGGCAGGGTGTTGAACGCGTTGGCGATGTCGAGTGACACCGCCACGACCACCCCACCCCGGGACACCGCGTCCCCCGTCGTGAGGGCTCCCGGCCACCGTAGGCGCGGGCCTGCGGGCGGAGAGTAATGGGTAGCTCTCCGTCCGATCAGGACTAGGCCCGTGCCGGACGGCGTGTACGTGTTCCACGCGCGCCTCAAAGAGATGTCAGCAAAAGAGACGGGGCCCCATAGGGCCGAAGCCTGCCAGGGTAGCGGGACCATCCGAAAGGGTTTACCGCTGCCCTGGAACATAAAGGGCTAAGGAAGGAACACGGGTGGGTTTTAGTCAGTAAAAGTCTGACACTCCCTTCTGCTCCACCCAGAGCGGGAGGGGTCATTTGATGATTTCCCATCCTCAAAAAAAAAAAAAAAAAAAGGGGCACAAACAGTAAAAAGTATAAAAAACAGACAAAATTATTTCTGAGCAGACCGCGAACGTGGCGTACGGACTCGCGATCCTTCGTCCACTGTCGGTTGGCGGGGGTGCGAGGTCGCGGGCGGAGGTGCGTTCTTCCGTTTGCCGCGCTTAAGGGCAAGTTCGAACGCATACGTTAAGGGCATGCTACATCCTCCCCCTCTGACCCAGACATGCGCCCACGTGTCTGTGTCAGTCCAGATAACGTTTAGGTCTACCGCGCCTACGCTTTTCGTTGACCGGGGCTGGCGGTACGTCGCCTACGAATGGGGTCAACTGGGAGACGTGGTACCTCCCTAACGTTTCACCGCTATTCACCTTCTCCAACACATAAGTGGTGGAGCTCGCGGGTTCCTTAATACGGTAAGGTCCGTCCCGTCGCGGAATGAACTTCGGTGTTTGTCCGCGGGTTGTGTCGTTACTCCCTTGAGTCTTCAAAAGGACCAAATCACCAATTGAGTAATCAGGTGCAGGGCTGCGACCCTCATCGGCATAACGTTTCTGATTCGCTTGAACCTTTTCATGCACTTCCCTAGCTTCAAACAGTACGGTTGACATTCTCTGTAAGTAAGGGGTAAGGCCCGTTACGACGTTATCGCTCTCAACAATGTTGCGCATATCAGCGATGACGTCGGCCGGTGCACGCATCTCTCGTCCAAACGTCAGGTAAGCTGGCGAAAATCCGGTGCTGCTGGTCACTGCAGAGTTCATCGCGAAACGTATCGCGGGTAAGTGAGCGTCCCACGTATTGTGATCTTTCCCCACCAGAATAGCAAGTTGTGGTTTTAGATCACGGTTTTTCCTTTCCACCGGGTTCGCTTGTGGGTGGTATACAGGTGACAGCGACTGAGTAATGCCAAATGAATGGCAAGCCTGCTGCATTATTTCGCTTATGAACTGTACACCATTATCGCTCAGGATCCGTCTTGGTACTCCATATCTCAGGAAGACCTCTGAGATCAGAGTCTTGGAACAGTTTAAGCTAGTAGCATCTTGAAGAGCAAATAACTCTACCCATCGAGAGCACGTGTCTTCTATTATAAGGATCCACTTGTTTTTATCGGCGGTCTCCGGCAATGGACCGAAAAGGTCCACGGCGACAACTTCAAAGCGGCGATTAGTGGCGGGAGTCTGCAGAAGTCCAGCCGGTTTCCTGTTATCGGCTTTGTACCTTTGACATTCTACACACTTCCTCAGGTATCCAACGATGTACGCATACTAGGCCAGTAATACTTCGACTTCACTCGATCCAGTGTGCGCTCTACTCCGCAATGTCCAGCTGTCGGTGCGTCGTGATATTCTGCCATGAATTTATCACGCTCGTGCTCCGGTACAACGAGACATCCTGTCTCTTCTTCATACTCGTCAGGTCCATATCTGTATAATATGCCGTCCGACATAATGAAACCACGGTCGGACCAACTCCTCCCCCTAAACGGATCGTCGGTTGATTCGAGGTCCTCAACGATCTTTCGCACGTCAGGGTCTTTCAGTTGGTTCTCACGGACATCCTTGGGGCTTCTTGACGGGAAATCGACCTCGGCGTAGCGGATATCACAATCCGTTTCTTCTGCGCAAGGTGGTCGTGAAAGTGTGTCAGCGATTGCGTTCGATCTGCCAGGTGTACTCGTATATTCTATACGGAGATTGTACTCCTGGAGAGTAAGGGCCCGGCTAGCTCAGTCGGTAGAGCATGAGACTCTTAATCTCAGGGTCGTGGGTTCGAGCCCCACGTTGGGGGCCACTTGTAGAGATGTTTTCTCAGGGGTGTGTGTTGGGTCTATTTTAAATTATTGTAACGCACGTTTAACAGTAAAAATATATATATTGTAAAACACAGCATAAGGGCACAAACAGTAAAAAGTATAAAAAACAGACAAAATTATTTCTGAGCAGACCGCGAACGTGGCGTACGGACTCGCGATCCTTCGTCCACTGTCGGTTGGCGGGGGTGCGAGGTCGCGGGCGGAGGTGCGTTCTTCCGTTTGCCGCGCTTAAGGGCAAGTTCGAACGCATACGTTAAGGGCATGCTACATAACTTGTTTTTCGTATTAACCGACCAAAGTGTGAAGCATTTTATGTTAGGCGGTTATCTATGTTACTTCGTGTCTTTTGTCAATAGTCGGATAATACCATTGACCTCCTATCTCAATGGATAATACCTTAACGGGGATACCAGCACTTATTTGTTTTTATCACTGAACGTACTTCATATTTAATTTTTGTTTTTAGTTTTTCGAAAGAACCATTTTTAAGAAATAAGTGGACTGAGTGTACGGGCCGAGTTAACTGGCATCCAAGTCGTCACTCCCGAATCTGCTCACAACATTTTGAAGCTAGTTGCATTCGTTCCTGTTTTTATTTTAGGCTTATCACCAGATCAAGTAAAATATACTTTCCTTGATAAATCCTTTACTGTCCAGGCCGCTCGTTTGTGGAATGCATTGCCAGTTGAAATAAAACGCGCGCAGTCGTTACAGGTGTTCAAAAGACTTGTAAAGGACCACTACTTGTCGTTGTGATCTTGTTGCCTTAACTGCAATCATCTACAGTCTTCTTTTATTTTTCGTTGCTTGTATATATAGTATGTATGTATTTATGTATCTATAATTTTGAATATGTGTCGGAGATGGTATGTCTGTCTCTCGTTAGCATCAGGCATATTTTAATTACTGTGGGCGTACTATGGGTAATGTTGGTTATTGCACATTAGAAAAACGGTTTACAGTTCAAATCAGATTATAATTCACGAACAAATCAGTCACACTAGCGAATCACACACTGTAGGTACACATTTAACGATACGGAACGCGACAGTTTCTGAGCACATGTTGTTCGTACGATGTCCAATGTTTCAATGATCCCCGGAGCTCTGCTTACACCGTCCTTTGTAGCGGTCGCTCCCACCACGAACTCAGGCTAGACTCTGTCTAGCGCCACGAGATGGCGCTAGCGTTCCGAATAGTCAAACGAATGACTCCGACACGGCCATCCTGCTATACACACGTCCTCGTGTGTTAATCTGTAAAGAAACATACCCGCAAAGTATCACATAGCTCGGCCACTCCTGACCACATTTGGTACAGGCAAAAACATAATGTAAATTCGAACAAACTAACAATACCAGAGTTCAGAGCATTACCCACTATTTGATTCCCAAATCTCAAGATTACAATCAAAAGAATCAACTAAGATGCATGTGTCTCATACTATCTAGTAACCTCCAGTTACTCAACTCGTCAAATTCATTTGCGCATTCCCATCGAATCGCCAAGTCACTCCTGGACTTTATGGTTTCTCACGAAACTCCACACAACACACACACAACTTAATACTCTGTTTCATCAACAAAACTATCAATATCCTCAAATTCGTTAGTAATACTCTCACCCAAACTATCATCGTTAACAAAAGATTCCTCCAAGCCTTAGTAATAATTGGTCAGAAACTATATCAACAAACTCGTAGATTACATACAACGCTCATGGCTCGGCTATCCTGACCCACGTCAGGGACATTATCACAAAAATAATTGGGTCAAATTAAACCGTCTGAGTATTGCGTTTAATGCTTAATTGATTGTGAACCAAACAGAACACTAAAATGAGAGAATAAAGGCACTCAATTAAGACAGTATTTTGACTCTACCAAACAAATTCACAGCACTTAACAAGCACCGTGCATCACTACTTACCCAGTAGTGAAATACATTGAAGTACTTAACCAGTACTTAAAATTTTAGCGCTTAACTAGCGTTAAAAATCCTATCACTTAACCAGTGATAATAATAACGCTTAACCAGCGATATTAACCCACTAACGCTTAACCAGCGAAAGCACATCATAACACGCTTAACCAGCGATTCAACAGCTAACGCTTACCCAGTGATTAGACTACTAACACGCTTAAGCAGCGATAGTCAACATAACTCGCTTAACCAGCGATAATGTATTGGGAAAGAGTAATGTAAACAAATCATAGCAGAGCCATGTACCATCGTTATCCACATTAACAATCTTTTTTATCACTAAGAGCCTTAGACACCTAGAAACCCACACACGAGTAAACCACTCTAACGCCACGGCTCTCGAGCCGACCAGCAATCGCATTGCTCTCACACATCCAGCTCATGGATCCGTGTGTATCACCCTGTGACACCACACCACTTTACTACGGCCGATAGAGAACCCCTACTCGCGTGCTTCCCATAATGTAGGCTTGTTCATCACCAGTGTGATCACTATCTACTTCGACTGGTACATGACCTACTAGAATCTTTCTTTACCTATCGTGAGCATACTTATACCTACGCCTAGAGTTGAAGGCTTTTAGAGTATTGATTCAACCAGAGTATTGTAAACAAATTTTGATTATCTAATCATAATCATTTTAAATTTAACTTAATCCTTTATCAAATTAATCATATAAATCCAAAATTAAGTCAAGTAACAATTGTAGGAATGCATGAGTGACCAAGTACCAATGTCATATCAACCTGCCATTAGCAGTTATCGTTAAGTTATCACAAAACAATAACACAAAGTGTGAATCAGATTCGTGGCCTGTGGCTTTTCACTAAGCCCTCACACACTATTGCATTCCCTTGAACGCCGAGTCCCACGGACTCTGTGGTCCCTGCAAGACCCGACCTCCGCCAGAGTCACCCGCACACCGCGCATCCACGGATTACATAAAGTAAATACCGACTTCTAACGGACTACGGCTACGAAATGGCTACTGGTACGGTCCGACCAACCGAACTAAGATTCACCACTATCACTCAACTCAAACTCTTCTACTTCAAGCGGTACTTGGCACTCAGGCACTCTCTTTAACCTATCATGAGCATACTTGTAAGGCTAGATTTTATAGTTTTTAACGTATAGCGATCACCCGCCAAAACTTCTGCTTCCGTAAACGGACCTCTGAACTTCTAATCTAACTTAGTCTTATAATCTGATTTCACTTTTCGTTTTCTAATAACACGAAATCGTCAACCGAACATTTTGTTAGAGCTGCCTTTGTTCTATCAAATCTAACTTTCTGCTGTTGACCGTTTAAAACTGAATTTATTACAAGAGCTAAACTAAGCTAAGCAACAAAAACTCTGTCGCCGACATGTTAATCGAAAAGCCTAGGTTCAATATTTCACGTACTATCATAATATTACTTCGCAAGTAAATGTCGGGTAGATCATAGTAATCAAATCTCAAGCTGTTTCTCGCTAATTGCAACACTACATACGATTTGTTCTGTGCTGAATACACACGTTTGACCAATACCAGTCAATGCAACAACATTATTAACTCGTTTGCCAATTAATTTGGCTGCACAACTTGCTTTTACTAACGAGCATTCAGCACCAGAATCGTAAACAAAACAATACAGCTCACCTTTATTTTCCAATGTATCTGAGGGTAGTTGTACGACGTCCACTCGCCGTTCACGACTTCCAGCACGTTGTCCACCATCCGCTTGGCTTGGCTGCAACTACTTGTGCACCCGGCTGCGATATGTCCTGGTTTCCCTCACTTGCAGCACACGAAAGGCTTCGCTGACGGCTGCGAGGGTGCTTGGCTCGATCCTTATTCACTCCACGTAATTCCATGGTATGCTATTTGCGATAGTCACGTTGATGCTGCTCCTTTGTGCGTCTTACTGATGTTGTTGTTGTTGTGACAAGTTGACCACCTTGCAGTGAATTTTTGGCAAAACAAATCAGCTGTTGCGTTTGCACACGCCTTATACTGCGTGTGCAACGTGTACGTGATACGTCGATCTCAAACGCCGGTTAGAGATAGTCTTCTTTTTTTCAAACATGGCGGTAGGCGCAACAGTCGCGTCACTCGGCAAAGGTATTTTTGCATACAGCCTATGCCCAAAACAACATGTATCATGCTCGCGCATCCGTATCAGCTTTGTCTAGGTCGAACTTGGACAGATCCACACGATTATTAAGCGTTCGCATGTTTGCACTTTGTTTTTCAAATGTCAACGGTCACTTTCACTTTAAGCGTTCTCATTTTGTGCATGAACCAACACGAATCCCACTTCTGATGTCGGAGATGGTATGTCTGTCTCTCGTTAGCATCAGGCATATTTTAATTACTGTGGGCGTACTATGGGTAATGTTGGTTATTGCACATTAGAAAAACGGTTTACAGTTCAAATCAGATTATAATTCACGAACAAATCAGTCACACTAGCGAATCACACACTGTAGGTACACATTTAACGATACGGAACGCGACAGTTTCTGAGCACATGTTGTTCGTACGATGTCCAATGTTTCAATGATCCCCGGAGCTCTGCTTACACCGTCCTTTGTAGCGGTCGCTCCCACCACGAACTCAGGCTAGACTCTGTCTAGCGCCACGAGATGGCGCTAGCGTTCCGAATAGTCAAACGAATGACTCCGACATATGTATATATTTGTGTATCTATTTTAGTTTATTGTATACATTATGTTTGCACCAACGACAGTCCCATTTTATGTCAAGGAAAATCACTGTCCATTCTAAGGATGCCTGGAAGAGATCGCAGTAATGCGAAGGCCGCCCATTGTATATTTTGTAGTGTGCCATGTATTTTTTATGCTATGTATTTTTGTGGTCTACAATAAAGTATATATAAATAAATAAATATAACATCAAAAAATCGTAGACGTAGTACAATCAAAGTACTCAATAAGTACCATATTACCCACACGATTGGGGTAAAAGTCTAAGTATGGCAATATTAATTGCACGTACCTGCAGTAATGTACTTATGTCGAACTATCGCTATCTTATACCGCATACACTGAGGACTTGTCTACCTACTATTCTCTGTCTAGGATAATGTACTACTCTGTGGTGGACCCAGTGGACGATCATCAATTTTGCCAAATGTCAAATGTCCAATCGAATGGAATTGGACCGTAGTAGACAGAGCAACAGAGTATAGTAAGTAGACATGCTGTTAAAATAATAATAATTGCGAAAGTGAGACGAGACGTCAAAATGTGTATGTGTGAGCAGGATATAGCATACATTCTGACAACACGGTTAGCGCAGTAGCTGAGCGATCGGACTGCTGCGCTGCGTGTCGCGGGTTCGATTCCCGCACAGAACAAATATTTGTAAGTCCTACATGTATTTGTTCTGAGTCTGGGTGCTTTTCTATCTATAATATGTATGTATTTAAAAAAAAAATGTATATAAGTAGTTTATCAGCCATCTTGTTACCACAACACAAGCATTAGGTTGCTTAGCTTGGGACTAGATGGCGCTGTGTGAAATGTCCAGGGATATTATTATTATTTTCTATCTCTATTTGCGTATCGGTTTTTGTATTTTGGGATATAGCATACATTCTGACAACACGGTTAGCGCAGTAGCTGAGCGATTGGACTGCTGCGCTGCGTGTCGCGGGTTCGATTCCCGCACAGAACAAATATTTGTAAGTCCTACATGTATTTGTTCTGAGTCTGGGTGCTTTTCTATCTATAATATGTATGTATTTAAAAAAAAAATGTATATAAGTAGTTTATCAGCCATCTTGTTACCACAACACAAGCATTAGGTTGCTTAGCTTGGGACTAGATGGCGCTGTGTGAAATGTCCAGGGATATTATTATTATTTTCTATCTCTATTTGCGTATCGGTTTTTGTAGTATGCCATCACTAGTCGTCGTTGTCAAAATATTTTCGTTGATATAAACTGTGAAACGCATACTTTGTGTAATTTCTTTATATTGCAAAAGGTAATATTTAGTGTGTAATGATAGTGAATTGCTGTAAAAGTCGTAGTGAACAAAATCAACCAAACATAACCTTTCATCGGTAAGTAGCATTTTCTACCTATTACAGCAAGTAAATAAAAAAAAAAACCTGAGAGCTGTCAAGGGACACCCGGATAGAACGAAGTATAACTGGCTTGCTTTCTATAAGAGAGAGAGAGAGAGAGAGAGACAGACAGAGAAACATGCGCACGCCGCACGGCTTACAACTATAGCAAAAAGTGTCGTTCCAATCGCAACGCGCGTTATGGAACTTCGTTCCAATATTGTACACACGGCTACACATCAAGCTATGCAAAACCAGTATTGGCTGACCGTTCATTGTGAGAAAATATCATACAAAATGAGGACAAGACAAACTGGTTTTGTATAGCTTGACGTGTAGCCGTGTGTACTTAAGACTATTTTGTGTCATTAGTAAGCAAAATATTTTGATAATTTCATCTAAAAAGACGATTAAATCATAACTTGTTTTTTGTATTAACCGACCAAAGTGTGAAGCATTTATGTTAGGTGGTTATTTAAGTTACTTCGTGTCTTTTGTCAATAGTCGGATAATACCTTGACGGGGATACCAGCACTTATTTGTTTTTACCACTGAACGTATTTCATTTTTTATGTTTATTGGAACGAAGTTCCTTATCGCGCGTTGCGAAAGGGGGCTAGACGGAAAAAATTAAGACCAAAAGTTGGAACGACACTTTTTGCTATAGTTTTGTAGTTTTATGAATGAACCATTTTTAAGAAATAAGTGGACTGAGTGTACGGGCCTAGTTAACTGGCATCCAAGTCGTCACTCCCGAATCTGCTTACTACATTTTGAAGCTAGTTACATTCGACAGAAATAAAATTGGTTGTGACTTGATTTCATGTGACACGGAAGTAATATTGTAAGTAAACATTATTTGAGATGACGTTTTTTGATATTATTACTGACATGTAATTAATTTAAGTGGAATATATACCTGTAATGATTAAGCTACCAAACAACGTAAAGGAGATACAGTAAAACTCTTACTAACTCATTCGAAAAATCATTAAATCATTAAATACGTTACCCCCGGAAAGTCGATTGACAATTAATTGAATGACTCGTAGTAGACGTAGTACAACCAAAGTACCATATTACCCACGATTGGGGTAAAAGTCTAAGTATGGCAATATTAATTGCACGTAGCTGCAGTAATGTACTTATGTCGAACTATCGCTATCTCATACTGCATACGCTAAGGACTTGTCTACCTACTATCCTCTGTCTACGAATTGCACACACAAAAACACAGATGATGACACTGGTGACATAAAACACTTGTCAACTTGGACCTTTTCTATGTCAATCATTGAGATAGGAAAAACATGGAGATGCCGCGCTATTCTGTACATACATTTGCTTATACAAATATGAGTGAAAAATGATTCAGAATTTGAAATATCGTTATGTCTCATTCTTTCTAGTGAGATAATCTTATTTGATAAAAGAGACAACTATATTTTAAGTTGTTGCTAATTATGGCAACATTTTGTCTTGACGTAGTGACAGTTGTAGGTAAGTGCCGTAGCAGCCATCTTAAGCTACGAGTTTCATGGTAGTTTGGCTGTCAAATGGTTGTTTGTTTTTTGTATTATTGAGATTTGCGAGAAAATTACGAGGATTTTGTCTTTTAAAACTGTATGTAAATGTTGGAAAACAGAAGTTCAACATGCCTGTGTGTTGTATTGTGAAGTTTGGTGCAAGAAAGAATGAAAATCAACCTCAATTGTCTTTGCACAGGTTAGTAGCCGGTTTTTATGCATTAATACATACAATAATACACAATCGATGATACAATTGTAACGCGATCATGAATTTATGGCTAAAGTATTGATATTTGGGTTCATTTCCATATAACAGGCCTTTTTATTATATTTGTTAATTCATTCGTTTGTTTACAAACAGATGTCATAATGGAATAGTGTTGTACCGTTGCCGACTTACCGTAATAGTTTCCGAAACTAGTTCCTCCGCTGAAACGATATCCCTATATTCTGTGATGTTAACATAAATAATCTTGCGTCTTATTCGGTCCGAGTGACCTAGCTAGGTCCGGCCTGTGGTTCACACTTCACAGCACCAAAATCCATCGTGATCCAAACGTGATAACTAGTAAAACTCGTATAAAGTATCGTTACTCGTTATAGTAACAACGAGATAACAGTTGTTCCTTGATTGACACAACCCTAGCAATGGCAGCCATTTTATGCAACAATATGAGTGGTAGGTATGCACCCTTTTTTCGTAGGTATTTCCAGTCCATACTTTTCTAGGTCAATGATGTCAATGACTTGGACCAGTGGATGATCATCAATGTTGCCAACCCTACCAAACCAAAAAATAGCAAATCAAATATACTGACTGGCAGGACATTACACCTGCCAAATTAGTATCTGGGATTAATAAACGAACTTTAGCCTAAGATAAAGAATATTGAAATGATATTTATTCATAACATAACACAATGCTAACATTTAAAATAATAATATGGGTGCCCACTTGGTTTTTCGAAATATCACCAAGTGGTTAGTCCACTCTTCACGTGACCAGAGGGCTAGCCTGTTTCTTGGCCAAAGAATTAGCATCACCATACAACGTGGCAATGCTGCCAGCCTTTTGGCACTGTTTCTGTTGATAGCGATGCGAACGAATTTTTTGTTACCCTATGATTCTTTTGCTTATTTTTTCACATGTACAGACGCCAGCAGGCCAAGCTACCCGAAACTGTTAAATTTTCCCATTTAACCTGGAACCTTATTAATGCTTTAGCGATAAAGTAGAAAATCTATTTTTTTACAGATTGTAGTAGCTTGATGCTGGCGTCTATACGTATTATTATTTTAAATATTAGCTTAGATATAGAATAAAAAACTTTGTAAATCTGAAAATTCGCACTTAGTTTTTATACACAGGTTATTTTGTAACCTATCTAGGAGAGCAGTACGGCACCCACTAACTAGATTAAGAAACTTCATGCTTGTGCTTTATATTATTTTACTTTGCCATGTAATCTAGTCCTAGTTTATCAATAAATCTTTATTATTATTATTATTTTAGTTGTCTTTGACATATCTCGGGACCCTGGGGTCCCGGACTTTTGAAAGGCGTACTAGGGGCCGTTGGGTTAAACACCAGAAACAATAGACATGTTCGTACCTACATGAAAACTAAGAAACAAGCTTTTTGGGTGCGCGGTTGGTGCCGCCACGCGGTCCAAATGTTTTAAAAAAATTAAATTAAATAATTGTTTATTTCAGGAAGTTATTCCCATATTAAGCACTACAAATTATATAGAACAAACACAAAAAATACAACACAAATTACATACATAAAATTTTACACATTCAAAAATTGCATTACAAATATATAAGTTAATTTAAATAAAAAATAAAATAAAATTATAGTTATTAGGTTAAAATTCATTCGATTACATTCAATTATAAAGATAAAATAAAATAATAATCACTTAACAAATGGTGATGAACTGTCATGGAGGTGCATCCACCTCTCCAACACCACCGAGTTTGTTGTTGCCTGTTTTTTTGTTTTAGTAGGTACGCAGTAGAAATACGAAATTACGAACTAAAACAAAAAAACAGGCATGCCATTAGAAAAACCGTAGATCTACGGTTAAAAACACAAAAACGGTAGTGTTGGCAACACATTGACCACAGATTACTATAAACCACAGACTAAGCAGTACTTTAACAACTAGGCTACTTTAGTCAGCGGTGACCATTGACATAGAAAAGTATGGACTGGAAATACCTACAAAAAAAGGGTGCATACCTACAACTCATATTGTCGCATAAAATGGCTGCCATTGCTAGGGTTGTGTCAATCAAGGAACAACTGTTATCTCGTTGTTACTATAACGAGTAACGATACTATATACGAGTTTTACTAGTTATCACGTTTGGATCACGATGGATTTTGGTGCTGTGAAGTGTGAACCACAGGCCGGACCTAGCTAGGTCACTCGGACCGAATAAGACGCAAGATTATTTATGTTAACATCGCAGAATATACTGATATCGTTTCAGCGGAGGAACTAGTTTCGGAAACTATTACGGTAAGTCGGCAACAGTACAACACTATTCCATTATGACATCTGTTTGTAAACAAACGAATGAATTAACAAATATAATAAAAAGGCCTGTTATATGGAAATGAACCCAAATATCAATACTTTAGCCATAAATTCATGATCGCGTTACAATTGTATCATCGATTGTGTATTATTGTATGTATTATTGCATGAAAACCGGCTACTAACCTGTGCAACTATAATTGAGGTTGATTTTCATTCTTTCTTGCACCACACTTCACAATACAACACACAGGCATGTTGAACTTCTATTTTCCAACATTTACATGCAGTTTTAAAAGGTAAAATCCTCGTAATTTTCTCGCAAATCTCAATAATACAAAAAACAAACAACCATTTGACAGCAAAACTACCACGAAACTCGTCACTTAAGATGGCTGCTACGGCACTTACCTACAACTGTCACTACGTCAAGACAAAATGTTGCCATAATTAGCAACAACTTAAAATATAGTTGTCTCTTTTATCAAATGAGATTATCTCACTAGAAAGAATGAGACATAGGTAACGATATTTCAAATTCTGAATCATATTTCACTCATATTTGTATAAGCAAATGTATGTATAGAATAACGCGGCATCTCCATGTTTTTTCCTATCTCAATGGCGGTGACTCGTAACAGCTGATTTGTCGTCCACATCGATGCGTGTGTACCCAGCATTCGTCAGAATACATTAATTTAATAAATAATTTGACTTTGTTACAGATCTTTACGCAAGTTACATAAAATTCTGCAAATGGCTTATCTCTTTAAATAATTATAATGATTGATGATTTTATATGGTAGACATAAGCTTATAATCCGGCGTTCTGATACGCCTATGTTGTGTTTTGATTCAATCATCTAATTCCCCTACTTCTAAAAATAAATGAATTATACCGAATGATTACATTAACAATGTATGTTGTATCTATGCAGTTTGGCAACAGTCTCATCCAAAGAGTATAATAATAATACGGGAGGTCTCATCTCCGATCTCTTATCAAATTCCTTGTGTTTTTTCTCGTCTAGAATGCAAACACAAACTCATTAACGCTGACATCGCAAGAATGAACTTTCTGTTTTTCAACGCAGGTTTAAAAACTGGCAAAAAAAGAAACTCCTAGTGAATTACGAATATGGTCATGCTCATGCTACTAACCATTTCCATGGATGCATACTATTGGGTTTCTTTTTTGCGGTTTTAAGTATATTTTAGTCGAATGGTAAATGACTTTTATTTTTTAGTAGCCATCACTATTAACTTAGTGCTGTGCTAAGCAACTCAACTGCAACTTCATGCCACGTAATGGAAATGTCAATGCCAAAATTATTGCGGTTATAGAGTTTTTTAGTTTGAGGAAAATATAATACATTACAAACTTCAAATATAATAAAAATTTGCCGGTAATAGGCATTTGCACTTTTTAAAATAACCAATGGGTTCCTCCCATAGTACGGAAGTGCCAGGAGGCGGCTCTGAAGGATATCATGTCTTGCGGGTTTGTGTTGTTAATTTATAAAATTTGTTACTGCTACATGATAAAGCGCTCATTGCAT
Organism: Apamea sordens; assembly: GCA_945859715.1. Lineage (NCBI taxonomy): Eukaryota > Metazoa > Arthropoda > Insecta > Lepidoptera > Noctuidae > Apamea > Apamea sordens. Next base: position 10,666,719 of record OX243995.1, read on the forward strand.
TTGTTTTTCTTTTCAGGTTCAGGATGGATCTCCAGGTCAAAAGGCGAATCTGGAAGCATTTTTCGACTTTATAGTAGCTATTGAAGATACTAGATTGGACCAGGACAATGACACTCTAAAGGAGTTGTTGAAAAAAAATGTCGATAAAACAATCAAAATGTTAATTTATAGTAGTAAAACCCAAACCGTGAGGGAAGTAATGATTACACCTAGTGCTAATTGGGGTGGTCAGGGCTTGCTTGGAGTTAGCATTCGATTTTGCTCATTTGAAGGTGCTAATGAAAATGTCTGGCATGTATTGGTATGTATTAATATTATGCCCTTTTTGATCTTGTTGATTAAAATATATGAAGACATTTTGTAGACAATATTTTATGTAAACTTACATCATAACTTTTTAGCCAATGATCTTGATATTATTATGTTTATTTTGGGATTGTGATTGATTATAACTTGCTCTTCAAAGTATGAATAGTTTTACTTTGAAGTATTACAGTTATACAATGCTTAATATTCGGTTTTCTTCTTACAGGAGATACATCCATCATCGCCTGCAGAACTGGCTGGTTTGAGGCCATTTTCTGATTATATAATAGGAGCTGATTCTATTATGCATGAGAGTGAAGACCTATTTACATTAATAGAGGCCCATGAAGGCAGGGCTCTGAAGCTTTATGTGTATAATGTAAATGATGATACTTGCAGAGAAGTGCACATCACTCCAAATCACAATTGGGGAGGTGAAGGTAGCCTTGGTTGTGGAATAGGCTATGGATACTTGCATAGAATTCCAATAAGAAGTGCTCAAGCTCTGCCAGCACAACAATCTTATGCAGCAAGTGCACCAATGGTATGCAACACTTGGTCTTCAACTTTATATCACAATTGTATGGCTTTAAAAGGTTTAATCATATTAATAACTTTTCAGGTGGCACAAACTGTTAACGTTCAGCAGAATCTAGTACCAGGTGTACAAAACCTGAATATAGATGATGATAAAACCCCATTGATGTGTGCAGCTCAAGTGTCAAATGCTCATGCAGAGTATCCACAAGTTGCACCTCCACCTTTCTTGTCAGGAGTGCCAATGGTAAACCCTGGTAGCTATGCTGGCCCTCCTGGTGGTGTTGCTGCTGCTGTATCCCCGGCTTTTCCACTTCAACAACAACCTGGCCAACAAATAATCTCTTCTCAGCAGCCTATTTCTCAAGCACAATCAGTTGTATCCAATATGGCAGCCTATTCTAGCAGTAAGTATTTAATAGATATCCACCTGATAATCTTGAATTTAAAAAAGTTTTTCTTTTATTATCTGTCAAATGTGTGGTATAATACAATACACACCTAAATTAAAATGATAATTTTGACAGAAATTAAAAGAAAAACTATTACATATTGGACATCTGTCTGTGTTTGTATTGTTTTGTGTGTCTGCAACTCTAGGGCCTAGCGCAAAATGTGTGGGTTTTAAATAAATATTTTTATTTCCAGATTTAGCAGATGCAACATTAACTAATCTGGGAAGTATACCATCGGTATCTCATATGCAACCTCCAGCACCACTGCCCAACTTACCTGGTATTCCTATGAACCAGCCTCAACCTTATATACCAATGATGCCTAACTACACTGCATCTCAAGTCCCTACATCTTCACCATACCCTCAAAGTGCACCAAACTTAGTTCCCACTTTTGACATGAGCAACTTTGCTCAGGCACCAATCCAACCACCTCCAATATCCACTGGACTGCCAGTAGTCACACCGGTTTCGCTACCAGGAATGCCGTCGATCACAGTTAGTGCTACGCTACCTGTCTCTACCATGCAGGAAATACATCACCAGCAATCACAACAACACCAAGATTTATTATCGTGAAATGATAAAATTGTTTTACTATATGCCTATTTAATACTATTATTTAATATTATTAAGCAGAGACTTCTGTTATTGGCCCAAATTTATGTTGGTTTATTTTAAATATAATGCTAAAATCATTTACTTGGAAGGCAGGTATAATGATTTTAGCATTTTGTTATTATAAATATGATTTTCATTTATTATTGTAACTTTATTATAAACAAGTGCAAATGTTAAAGTTATGTACCAGATTTGGGTATATGATAAATACACTTAAGGTTTCCTTTCAGGTCTGCCTTCAAAGTTATTATAAGTGTACATTCAAAATGATAAAATAAAATAATAGAAAAAGGAAATACATTATTTTATTAATTTAAGTACTACAAATCAATATTATACAATATACATAGGTAGTGTCAATGAATATAAAACTACACGAATTCTTTCAGTTTACGATTTCAATACAATATAACATTTTCTATTACCTACTTAATTATCCTACTTCCTACTAATATTAAAACGCGAAAGTTTGTATGGATGGATGCGCTCGGATGGATGTTTGTTACTCTTTCACGCAAAAACTACTGAACGGATTTGGATGAAATTTGGCACAGAGATGGTTTATAACTAGGAATAACATATAGGATACTTTTTATCCCGATTTTCCCACGGGATCGAAACTTATGCGGGTGAAACCGCGAGGCGTAGCAAGTTTAAATATATTTACTTATAATTTATTTTATGTCAATGATGAATTGTTATAATAATATGATGTATGGGTCTAAACAAAATTCTACTAAACTATTAAGTTGGACTAAACCAACTTAATAGTTAATACAAACCTCATTTTAAAACAAAATGTCACATATTATGTGAACACAGCTTTAGGGTGTGTAGGGGAATAATTTAGGGAAGCCAGCCTCGCTAACGATCTCTAGAATGAGTACCGTATAGGCTTGAGACAATCAGTAGGCGCCTAAATAACCCTTGTTATTTTCATATAAATTATGGTAGGTACGTACGTGGTTGGTTCAATTTGAGCTATGAAAACAGCGTGTGAATAAAGACAAAAAAATTTCACTTCAAGACACAAACGTGTATGTAGCCCTGGCTCTTGAACTAGGAGTGATACAGCAGGAATCACAAGAGTCAAAAATGGCATACCTAATATGATCCTTAGTGTTAGTGGACCTGCAAAATTTCATCAAGACCGATCCAAGTACTTTCTACATAAGTTTCAGTCTTCTACTAGCTACCTACCTTACTATAAATTAAATAAAAGCTTGTAGAAAATAAAGTATCGTTATCGTAGAAGACGTGATGGATGAGATGTGCTTTTCAAGAATACGTCTAGATAATATTGCTACTTAAAATACTTGCAGAATGGCTCAACACGTGGATGTCTCTGGCAAATGATTTTCTGAAGAGGGTTCAAATTTAATACTGTTGGATCGATGGTCATCTGGTGGGGGTTTTTCTGGGTCAAGACCAAGGGCGAAATTATCGTAACCTCGCGTGAGTGTGGGAGTATCGCTGTAGAACACTCCCCCGGCCATCTCGGACAGTCGTCGTCGACGGCGCGTGTCTTTGTCGTCGGCCACGCCTGGGGGGCGCACGCTCGAGCTACGACGGCGCTCTGAGCCAAGCCGCGTGGGCACCCTTAAAACTCGCTATTGTAAATTAGAAATATTTATTAGTACGTACACCATGGGGAGGAAACTAAATGACTGATGAAAGAATTATTGACACTGAAAAATATTTTACTTAGATTGTTGAACTTTCTTCTTTTGAGCTTGATACAATTAAACTACGACATGTGAAAATTTTACAGTAATGATCCTACCTTAAGTCTCTTGGGCAGAGAGTTGAGGAGAGCGACCACAGGCGGTGAGATCAGGTCGATGGGCACTTGCGCCGGATCGGTGACGCCCGTCAGGACGGACACGATCAGTCCCGCCACTAACGTAGCAGCACATCCCAGGCCAGAGTACCAAAGATATGACACACGGAACAGCCAAAACACAGCTTCATCACGGTTATCACTGAAAACACCAACACCACAGAGCAGTCAGTTAGGTTAGGTAGGTACCTTCTTTGCCGGGAGTACACAGCGCGGTATACGCTGGCAGAGTTTGCTGCCTGGGAGGAGCTGCGCCGTGTCCTCATCTCGGAAGTAGGCAGTGACCTGTCGCTGCCGGCCGTAGTCGAGTCGATGGTCGGCAGTGAAGAGTCCTGGTACGGAGTGGTACGCGGTGGTTTCCTTCTGAGACTACTTCTAACAGTCGTCTCGCAGAAGGAGGCTGCGGAAATGGAGAGGGAGATCTCGTCCACTCACCCGGCCCGCAGCTGGCGCACCGGGCGTCGGCGGAGGGCGGACAACGCCCTCTTCCAGCCCTCCTAAATGGGTCCAGGGGCGACGAACTCGGGGACGTCCGTCGCTCCCCACACATCATCCGCCGCGCCCCTCTTAGACGTCGCGGGGGAGACAAATACCTCACACCGGGGTGGTTTTTAGTCAGTAAGAGTCTAACGGACATCCATGAGGATTTTCCGCTCCGGGAAAAGAAAAAGGTAGGTAGGTACCTCTTACCTTGGTAGGTAGTTGGATGTACTAAAACATATCTACTTTTGTTTGGCATAAAATCGGACTCCATTACTCGCGAGGTGCCGTATACTATAATCACGGTAAAGAATGCTTACTCAGGGTTCATAGTCATATGTGTGGTCATGTTGTATGGCGCGACGCAGCCGTCAGTGGAGGCGGGCAGGCGCGGCATGGGCAGCTGAGCCAGCTGCGCGCCGCCGCCGGCAGCCACCACCAGCATCAGCCCGAACACACCGCCCGCTACAGCTCCCTAATCGAGAACATAATCATCTGCCTAGCCTTTTCCTAACTATGTTGGGGTCAGCTTCCAGTCTAACCGGATGTAGCTGAATACCAGTATTTTACATGGAGCGACTGACTATCTGAGCTCCACAACCCAGTTGCTGGGTAATATAATATATACCCCTTGGTAAGACTGCTTGTCAGACTTTCGGGCTTCTGACGACCCGTAACATCTGTCAAAGATCCGCGAATGACAGCCGGGACGTGCTTTCCGAGGCACGTAGGTAAAGATGGTCACCGATCCACAGACCAACCGCGTCAAGCGTAGCTAATCTGATCGATCGACCCGTGCGGCTGTTATTACTTAGCCACAAGCCTCTCCAGTTTATTGAGAAAAAAATAGTATAGGAGTCTGGGTACCTAATGCCTAGAAAAAACCTGGATGGTGATTAAAAAATCATCATGTAGGAATATCCAACTGACAAACCTTAGCATTAGCCCATGGGAAGAACATGCCAAGCGAGAACAGCCCTAGGGCTACGCCGCCTGCCATCCCGTTGAAGGAAAGCGCCAGTTGCAGCACAGGGCCCAGCCGCTCCACCGCGAATACCAGCCCAAAGGATACCAGACCGCAGGCGAGGACAATCCAGCGCGCTATCTGATCATGAAAATTATTATTAATCGCTTTGCTAGCAGATTCGATGAAGCTTATATTATAGCGATGGTATTATTACCTATGTTTCCCGAAGTCTGTATTTTACCTCTGGGTAGGTACTGAAGCTTACAGTAACGAAGGGTCAAAGATCTTTGTGACGGAAGATGTAGCAAACAACATCAGACATCACATAAGCTCAAAAAAAATGTACCTATACGAGCAATTTGTGGAGCTCACTTTTTAGACAGCTGTAAGCCACTATCTAAAAAACTTAAAATTCTGCCTTTTGCCATGTTTATATATTTTTGAAATATGTAGGTAAGTATTTTGGTTAAGAGAAACTACAATTTATTTGAAACCAACACTGACAGGCCAAATAGCCGAACACGGCAGAGAATGAAGAGAAATGAGAAAGATGGGCTTCGGCTGCCACCAATAAAACTAAAATTATGTATACTGCATGTCAATTATTATTTACAATCATTTACCAAATAGATTTCAAGACTTACCGCCGACCAAGTTTAAAAAAATACTTTTCAAACTAAACTACTATGGTATTATTATATTTAAAGGATATATAAGGACTATCTAGAAGAGAAATCAATAGAATCTGTAAGTTAGATTGGGTGACATCGCTGAGTGCGAATACGATTTGCACGCCATGTTATGGCAGGATATGCTGAAACACCTTATGTACCATATTCTATCAAATAAATATTTTGATTGATTCATCACGTCTGTAATCCGCGAAGGGGTAAGCAGAAGTACACAGTGCTACACTTACATTTAAACATTTATGTTTTAGTCCCATAATTAGTTCACCTATCAAGCACAAATCCAGACTTCGGGCTCGACTGCTATTGAGAAATTCCTGATGAAAAATTCAATAAACATTACCTGACCTGGGAATCGAACCCAGGTGGTATCGTATCGGCATAGTACACTTTAATAAATTTTGCTTCTTTTCAGCTTCCCTTACGAAAACTTTTGTAACCCTATGACAATAATTGTACAGTCAGGGAAATAAATAATTCATCGTGTTATAGCATTGAGATAGGAATGTGTTATAGCGATTTCAAATAACTGTCAAAGAATGACAGTAGCTTGTAGTATGTACATACTTACTAATTCTATGGACACTTGTGATTTTAATATAAACTACCTACATGTAATTTTTATTTAAGATGGTAGTCAATTTGGTTACCGATTCATTTCCCTGACATAACTTATACGAAACTTAATTAGCTTACTGCTGCTCCTCTGTGTTCTGGCAAAGTTATCCCAAGCAGCCCCGTGGCGAGGTCTTGACAAAGAATAGCAGCCAGGGAGTTGAGCGCGGATGCTACCGTTCTGCAGAATGAATAATAATGTTGGCATGACATAGTTCATCAAACAAACCGTTGTAACAGACTAGGTCATCATTTGTTAAAATAATTCATAATCTAAGTAGGTAATATTTCCAATTTCCAAGGCGTTTGACCAGGCGACTACAACAAACAATACATATATTGTACAATACATATATAAACATAATGAGCTAAGTATGTTTGTACGGACGCCAGCAGGTCAACCTACCCGAAACTGTCAGATTTTCCAAATCAACATTGAACCTAATGGTTTAGCAATAAAGTCGAAAATCTATTAAAGAAATCTGACAGATTGAAGTAGCTTGATGTGCTGGCGTCTGTACATATACCTACGAATGATTTAAGTGATCGCGGTCCATTGCTTCAAGCAAATAAATTAGGTTTTTAGTTCGCTTATGATTCCCTCAAATTAAAACCAGAACAGTCCAGTCAGAATACAGTATCCCAACTGGACTTTTCTAGTTTCATCTTAATTCTGTTCCATGGTGGCTATCTGCGTTAGTTCATAGGATGCTTTCGAGCGTTTCGCAGTGTCGATTTCGGATGTGCCAAATTGTGCTAATTGTTTAACTCAACATTGATTTTAAAAATGATTGCCATGAAAAATTTGAGTGCTACTATAACATGTGTGACGTATACTTAACCCGAGACTGGCTGCGAAGATCCCGGCGACGAAGAAGCCAGGAATCCCGCGCGAGCTCCCTAACTGCCTCACCACGTAGAGCGGCAGCAGACGGTCAGATGCGTTGATAACACCAGCCTGAGGTAAATAGCTTTATTTACTTTAACTATTGTAACATTCATGGTTACCACAAGGGTGGGTCGAGGTGGCCCCGGAAAAGGATGCTTGGAAGGATTTGTGGGAGGCCTTTGCTCAGCAGTAGGACAGAGTAGGCCAAGTTAAAAATAAAATTACGGCTAAGAAATGTGATCATTAAAATTTTTCGGTTAGGTCGAGTGGTGACTCAAAGTAAGTAGGTAGGTACCTAGCTATTTCCTAATCCGATTAAAATAGTTAAGCTAGGTTTTTGGCAATGACCCGTCAATTTGTTACAGTAGGTAAGTACACTGACTTTATCGCATCTATTTTTAACAGACTATATTTTGGTCACTAAAATGTGATAGTAGGTAGGTGCTTGCCACTAATATTCTATTGTGGTAGGCGTGGTAAACAAACATGGATTTTTCTGCAGGTGAAACGGATTTTTCAACGTTGTTCGTACTTAATATAGGTATTGAATAGGTAGATGTGGAGGAGAGGTGAAGATCGCGGTTTCGACATGAGACGACATTTGACTAAAAAACGGTTGTATTGCAACGCTGTGTCAGGGCTACATTGAATTACTTCTCCAGACGTGTTTACCTGAATAGGATCACAGTCAGCGTAATGGACAGCAAGAACAGCGCCGGTGATGAAATTGACTGAGTAGATGGCGATCAGACCGAAGGCCGACACCCACAGAGCCACCCGGACCTGAGCTATGCGCTCTACTGACAGGTACTTCTGAACTGACGCCTGGTTCGCGCAGAACATGCTGACCCAGTACATGGTGCCACCGATGACCACCGACCAAAATGAATGACGCACTGTCGGGTCGGGGTTCATGCTAAAAATAATAAACAAATGAGATTAATTATTCGTCGTTAACATCAGAAACAGTTGCTAGGATCAGATTAGGTTTATATGCTTGTTCTTATACATTTACTTATTGCAACTTTTGTTTACGAGGTGAGTGATACTTCAAGCATAGCAAGTTAACATCATAACATATACCTTCGCCTCAAAGTCACCTACTTACATACATTGGTAGGTAATACCACAATGGTAAAATAGGTACCAGCTACGTAGGTACTTACGAGTACTTATGTACAAGTAGTTAAAAGACGATACCTGTGCGGAATAGTAAGTAAACATAGAACTCTGATTTTGTTTTCTACCTGATCAGGGTACAAATTCTTTGGTTTTGTAATTCCATAGCGCAATAATAGATTAATGTTCATTACAACGCTGGGACGATTTACGAAAGTTCAGTGGATCCGCAACGTCAAGTGACTGCTCCGTCCTTACGTGAGATAACTGACAGTTATTCCAGACATTAGGTCTCAGAACAGCCTAAATATAAATATACATACGTGTACACATGTACACGTACGTATAACATATTTAAGTTGGTGCCAACAGAAACTTTAGAGTTGCACGACAGTTCCCTAGATTATAATCAAGGTGAGCACTAAAGGATAGATTCAATAAATCATCACCACCTAAAGGGATTAAATGATGAAAGTTTATATTGAACTTCTTGAAGTCAGAAACGTGAAACGTTTCCGTTATATTCTTATCTTAGTAATTAACTAATTAATGTAATGACCGCAAAAATCTTTAAAAGGTGGCTCCTGAGGAATTGCTGATTTTAAATCCCATTGGCATACAGCTTGTACGTATTAGAATATATTTCTACTCCCCCCAACGACCGTGGCTTTTGGACTTTTCGCATGACCGGTTTCAATCTTGAACAAAACTTATCGGACGACCGGTCGTGCGGCCAAACTTTCTTGGCCAAGATTGCAGCCGGTCGTGCGAGAAGTCGTAGTCGTCGCCGCGTAATGCGCAAGATTCCTTAGAGGTGGAAGTATAGGCATCAGCTGCTGCTTTTGTAAGACTCCTCGAAAATCAACATAACTAATGCAGAAACGAAAATAGTTACTCAAAAAAGTGTAGTCTGTCAGTTCGCCAAGCATGCTCCCACACCACGTCAAATCCGCCAACTTGTGTTGAAGACATTGCCAATACCGCTGCCAGCGAGCCGATAAGGACCGCCGATTGAAAAGAGTCCGTCATTATTACTGCTTTCATACCACCCTGTAAAACAGAAAAAAGTTTAAAGGCTGCATTAACACATGCAGAGATGTGCAAGGATGCGTATCGAGGGATGTGTGTGAAACTAACCAATAACATCACTTCATTCTCATTACCTAAAGCGTGAGCTAAGCCAGCGTAGCGGTAATTACGTGTACCTATAAATATAAAAAAAAAACTTACCTGAGTAGCATAGAATATGCAAACCACGTACACCAGAGTAACAGCTAGATATGTATTCAATCCAGTCACTGTAAATAACAACATAACATTAAAAAATAGCCAAAGATTTTGACCAAAAAGTACTTGGTCACAATTGAATAGGATAATATCCCTACAATAAACATAATATCACCACTAAACCATTGCCATTTAGCTATGTATTGTAGTTTTGCAAGAATAGATAGGTACCTACTGTAAAGTGCCAACACATGTCTACCCGCTAATGAAGAACTTAAGAAATACGAACACGACAAGCTAACATTTAACATTCTAGGTGGCCTAGCTAGGTACAAAGAGCAAGAATAAGAAAGTAGCACGGATAGCAAGGATATCTATGGAAAGTAGCTAATTTTAATGGAAACTTGATTTAGGTACTTCAAGGAATTATTAGGACTTTCGAAGAGGACCGTCGTCGTCTCAAATATAAGTTTTTTTACCTTTGTCTTCGACTTACCGTCACGCCGTTGTCGTTGTTCACTAGCTTTTGCGTGTAGGTACATACCTACTTAATTTATAAAAATAACAGACCTACTTATAGGTACCTCAGAAAACAATACTATTGGTATCATTCGGTATGGAGACGATTCCATGGAAGTTATAATAATAATAATTTATTTATTCAGATTAGTTATGCAGTATTTTTTGTTTTATAAAAAATGTTGCCCCACACTAGGAATAGTACCTATTCCTTCTTAGTTTAGATACCCTGGTTGGATCTGTTAATTGCCTAGTCAGAAATTTATAATCAGAAAACTAATGCGTCTGTATAATAATCACATGCAATTAAATAGCACCGTGTAAATCAAGATTATTGGAGTATGGAATCGGTTTCATCAAATCTTGTAATTACCAATTTATTTGGGGTCGCCGCTGCACATAGTTTTTATGCATCCACTAGCTTCTGCCCGCGGCTTCGCCCGCGTGGATGTCGGAAATTTACCCACGGGAACGTGTTAGCAGGATAAAATGTATGTGCTTCCCCAGAATGCCATCTATGTCGCGGGCCCTTTGTGGCTAATTACAATAGAAAACCAATTGTGTCTCATTAGTGGTGATTAAGAGGGTACCTATATGATATCTTTACCTAAGTACCTAACTAATTTAAAAAAAAAAAACTCAATAACAGAAAATTAAATACCTACCTACCTAAATAAACCCATTTCTGATGATAACTAATCTAAACTCAATAAATAAGCAAAATCCCTAAAAACTAATATCTATACGAATGACTAAACCTATCTAACAGTATTATAAAATAACCTACGGTCACTACGTACACTATCAAATATACTACCTATACTTTAAAATTAAAATCTATACCTACGACTCATATAAAAATAAACCTAAATAACTCTAAAAACTAAAAGGAATAAAAATGAACTCCACTGCGGGTGACCCAACCTACGACAAACTTAGTATTTGCGGTTGGTACAGTACAGACAGTGGTAATCGGGTATAGGGATCTAACCGCAAAATTAAGTTTGTTTTTTATTGTATATACTTTTCCGGAATAAAAAGTACCCAGTGTGGTGCCCAGGATATTAAAGAATAATTATACCAAGTTTCATCGTAATCGAACCGGTAGTTTTTGCGTGATGCCTGAACAAACAGACAGACAGACAGACAAAAATTTTTTTAATCACATTTTTGTGTTCGGTGTCGGTCAAGTAACACCCTCTGCCATTTATTTTTTGGATATTTTCAATGTACAAAATTTTCACTTCTACAGATTTATTATAAGTATAGATGTTAGCCGGCATCTAATCATGTTAGCATCTTAGAATTCACTTCCTTCTTAGCCATATTAATATCATCTTTTACACAATCTTATTTATCATAATTTTACCAATTTGAATATTAGATATAATTATGACACAAAACGTTTGACACCAATCGCCAAAACTGAAATGATGGCCACAATTGATTCATTAGAAATCATTACCGTTTCCTTACATGGCTTAATGGGGGAGTTATGTAATTTGTGCAATAATAATCGTCGGCATGCGGACTTAAGTGCAAATATGTCATCGATGCACCGTAGCTGGCCGGCAATGGCCGGTCGAGCGGGCTATAGACCATTATAATAGTCGCTCATACGATCCATCAACAAATGTGCTTACCGATAAAGTCATAGCAATAAAATACCGATAAATTAACCAACAATTGTCTACGCTGAATATCTGATTATTTTTCTTTCGTAACTTTACAAGTCGAAGGCCAACTAAAAATCTGAATCGAATACTTATTTAGATATGATTATTTTAGCATGAACTATGTATTATTTCAGTGTTGACATAGGTACACATGAATTTCTTAGCAAGCTGTACAATCTATCCATTAATAAACATTGTAGAGATTCTATTCCATTTCGTTGCCAAGGGGCCATTAGCAGCGATACCTACCTAAGCTAAGCTAAAAACTTTCACTACCTACTTTTGAGAATCCCTTTTCTATTGTGATTATGTGAATTATCATTGTGACATAGTTTTTCTTTGACAAGAATGATTTCTCTGCACTTGTAATTCTCAACGATATACGTACATACATAAGTAGGTAGATAACATAAAAATGATATGCTACAGCTTAGCTAAAAGGACTGAATTTCGAGAGAATACCTATCGAAATTTTTAAGGCCAAGTTTATTTAAATTGGTACTTGTTAGAGATTCTCTTAACTGGTGATAAATATCAATATATATTTTAATGTACCTAGGTACGATTCATATTAAAGCAAGCAGCATGCTTGCCTATAGCGAAAACTGCATTCTCAAATGGTGCATCCTTTTGAGAATGCAGTTTTCGCTATAGTCAAGCATTTCATTCAAGAAGCTCTGCGAAAAAGTCCGTCCAAATTGATGTGTGTTTTACTAATTTATTATGTTTAATAATAACATATTTAATCGGTTAAATGCCGTAATTACAGAAACAATTAAAAAGCCATTGTGTCTCGCGTGGATCCACGTTCCGAATAGTTAATACGAAGGGTGTGCTTTGTAAATTGCACCTAGTAGGAACCGCTATTTAAAGCTATAATAAAAATATTATAATAAATAGCTCTAGGTTATTGGTACTTAAATACAGGCAGCATTATCAATGGTTATATGCTATTGCATGGTTGTATTGTAACAGGTACTGCCCAAACTGTGTTCAGATAGTCGTAAACGGTACAGTACATTATGCTAGCTCACAATACGAGCTTCATTATATAGGTACGATATTTGCCATGGATGTGACTTTTATATAGACTTTACTTTCACTGCGTCCGCGCCGTCTAGAACATACGCAATATGGATGACATTAGAACATTATCCATAAGTATAATTATACATTGATGACCTTGTTGAACATTGATGTCAAATATAAAAATATTTAGCGAAGTACGAGTATGTACGCCACAGTCAACAATCGTGCGGTAAGAACATGTCAATGCTGCACATCAGCTAGGTACTTATAATGTGTGTTATACGAATCCCTTATTTTTTTTTCTTCAAATATACCTATCCCAAAGTAGGTAGGTAAATCTGCCATTGCGCGGGATGTTCAAGTTTGGACGGACAAGATAACCTTCGTTCGTAGCGAAGGGTCTACAAATAGGATTTAAATGATTTGGTAGGTATAACCCGTACCTACCCATGGTCGCATGTACCCATGGGCTGTGCATGTAGGGTGCAGGAAAGCATGCATTTATTTTGTTCTTCATTGAATAAGTACTTGCAAAGCTCTTCGTGCTTTTACCCTACCTATCTACAGTGCCCTCCAAAAGTTATTTGACTTTTTTCCACTTCAGCTGCATGCTTTTGGAGGGCACTGTAAGTTTCTCCTTTCTCTTATGTTTGTTGGCTTAGTTTTGTATCGAACATACCTACTCACAGGTGCAAGGACGATAACAGTTATTTTTCTGCTAGGTATATATAGGTAGAGGCACCTTCGTATGTTTAGGGTTGTGATGTAACGAAATACTATCGCACCGTTTGCACGCTATTTGAATTTTAATTCTAATGTTGATTTTCGGCAGTATTGCATACTTTGGAGTATCACTTGAGAAATAATAAGTAGGCAAAGTTGCCGAATCAATAATCGTAACATTACTAGAGATCGGTATTACTAAACAAAAATAACATTTTACTTATTATGTAAGTAGCACGCAGGTTGGTAAGGTGTACACTACAGAGTCATCGTTTGGGAACCAAAATCGAAGATGAAAAATATGTAACGTGCCAAAATAAAAAAAATACGTGATTTGAATACAAATCGATTTTTTCAACACGTAAAAGTTGTTTTGCAATCCGCTAAATGAAAACGGAACAAAAATATTTTAATACTAGCTTCTGCCCGCGGCTTCGCCCGCGTGGATGTCGGAAATTTACCCACAGGAACGTGCTAACAGGATAAAATGTATGTGCTTCCCCAGAATGCCATCTATGTCGCGGGCCCTTTGTGGCTAATTACAATAGAAAACCAATTGTGTCTCATTAGTGGTGATTAAGAGGGTACCTATATGATATCTTTACCTAAGTACCAAACTAATTTTAAAAAAAAACTCAATAACAGAAAATTAAATACCTACCTACCTAAATAAACCTATTTCTGATGATAACTAATCTAAACTCAATAAATAAGCAAAATCCCTAAAAACTAATATCTATACGAATGACTAAACCTACCTAACAGTATTATAAAATAACCTACGGTCACTACGTACACTATCAAATATACTACCTATACTTTAAAATTAAAATCTATACCTACGACTCATATAAAAATAAACCTAAATAACTCTAAAAAGTAAAAGGAATAAAAATGAACTCCACTGCGGGTGACCCAACCTACGACAAACTTAGTATTTGCGGTTGGTACAGTACAGACAGTGGTAATCAGGTATAGGGATCGAACCGCAAAATTAAGTTTGTTTTTTTTTGTATATACTTTTCCGGGATAAAAAGTACCCAGTGTGGTGCCCAGGATATTAAAGAATAATTATACCAAGTTTCATCGTAATCGAACCGGTAGTTTTTGCGTGATGCCTGAACAAACAGACAGACAGACAGACAGACAGACAGACAGACAGACAAAAATTTTTTTAATCACATTTTCGGGGTCGGTGTCGGTCTAGTAACACCCCCTGCCACTTATTTTTTTGATATTTTCAATGTACAGAATTTTCACTTCTACAGATTTATTATAAGTATAGATATAGATATTCATCGGCAGGTAATTAACTCGCATTACCTTCGGGGGCCTTGTAATCTCAATTTGGTTTAGTAAGTCTCGTCAGATTATATAACATAACGCTATTAAAACTAATTGCTCGTTACATCGTTATATCTCATCTAGAAATGGCGATACAGACCTAGGTGTTATGGTTGAAAATATTTGGCGATTGGTCGTGTTGTCTGATGTAGGTAATGTAACCCTAATATAGGTACCTACCATTCAAGAGCCTTGTTATGTGAAAAGCGAATGCTGTGACATTGAAAAATTTAATGTATGGATGGGACAGGAGCACACGATACCGCTTTACTTGACCCCTTATTTGGCATCAATACTATTGCAACATTTCTATTGACATTGACTAGATATATAAGTATGTAAATGAAATCGAACGCATGCGCATCGCTTTCATAACGTTTTGTTCCGCAGAAAAAGCATTCATATGAGCGATTGCATGAAGACTTTTCAAGGTCTAGAATTTAGTTTCAATGCACGTTGTGGATTTTTTGTAAACTGAATACCAATTTGAATAATTAGTTAAGATTTTCAGATCATTTTATTGCTGTATTTTTTATTATCTCGTATGAGTTGCATGTTGAAAATAAATCGGGATACCTAAATGTTTTTTTATAAATATAATATAATATAAATAATTTTATTTCGGACAACAATGAGATCCATAAATTGTTAGTAAACAGTTTTGCACTTAAAATACTATTGTTAGTAACTTAAAACTAAAGACGAATGAAAGCGAAGACCAGAGACTAAGGAACGAGTCTTCGCACAAATTGCCTTATTATGGCGGAGGAGGCATCAGTCGCCACAGCCCTCAGGATGCTATTGCGACTGCCTCTTATTCTGCTTAGGAGTGAGGCCGTTTTTTTGCGGATGATGGCATGAAACCCATCGGTATGAGTTACCGCGAACATTTATGAGGCACTGCAAAAACGAGGCAGTCGCACGCAACAGCATCCTAAAAACATTATTATACTGAACGCGCAGTACATCCAGCGACCTTTTCGAGTAGTTGACCCAAAAACTACCGGTGTAAAAACTCTGACAAAAGGCTTTAAAAAGGGTAATCTTTACTTCGTCTGTACACCGAGCAAATCTTCGTGCCAACATATTACCCCTGACCGCTAGAGCTCTGCGCTCCCTCTCAATGTCACCATGGTCACTGAGGTCGTCGGTCAGAAAATGCCCAAGATATTTAAACTTTGTGACTCTACGCATTGGCGTACCGTTTATGACAAGCTCGAGGGCATCTTCCCGGCGCTTACCAGCGACCCCAAATTTTTACATGGTTTAAGACATTTAGTTCTCAAAAACGATTTTATTTACTTAGAATGAGAACCACTGGCAAATAAGTAAATAAACGTTCCTTTGAAGGAGTATCGGAACGACATCCGTTGAAGTCAAAAGTAGGTAAGTACAATGTTGTTAGTCATTGACTTATCATTATTGTGTTAGTAAAATAAATTATTCTAAAAGACACGAGTTCAACATTTTTTTCTTGGTGTAACCTATATCTGCAAAAAATATTGAGACTATGAGTCCATATGACGTAGGTCACAGTTTCTATCATAGAGTTGCGTATTTATTCAACTGTTTATTTCGCGTATTGGTAGTTATAGGTATACCTAATTACATACATGTCTTATTGGTGTGTTGCACGTTACAAAAATTATTATTTGAACAATAGCCGCTCTGAAGATAATTAGGTAAGTATGGTTAGGTATTACAACAAGTAGACTTTGACAATGTGTTTAATTATTGGAACGAAGTTCCTTTATCGCGCGTTGCGAAAGGGGGCTAGACGGAAAAAATTAAGACCAAAAGTTGGAACGACACTTTTTGCTATAGTTGTAAGCCGTGCGGCGTGCGCGTGTTTCTCTGTCTGTCTCTTTCTCTCTCTTATAGAAAGCAAGCCAGTTATAATACTTCGTTCCATCCGGGTGTCCCTTGACACCTCTCAAGTTTTTGGAACGAAGTTCCTTATCGCGCGTTGCGAAAGGGGGCTAGACGGAAAAAATTAAGACCAAAAGTTAGAACGACACTTTTTGCTATAGTTGTAAGACGTGCGGCGTGCGCGTGTTTCTCTGTCTGTCTCTCTCTCTCTTTGAACTTCGTTCCATCCGGGTGTCCCTTGACACCTCTCAAGTTTTTTTTAATAGCTAATATGCCTACCTAAATAGATAGCTCCGTTTTTTATCGGTTTTGTAATAATTTTGTTTATATTCTCTCACAATCACATTTTAAAATAAGAACCTGTGACAGCACGATTAACTAAACTTATGGTAGATTTTGCAGTAGGTAGTCATAATAAATTATCTCAATAAAAAATGTACATCTGTTTCATGTACCTACACCTATTTAGTGAACATAATATGCTTAACGTATTTTACTATCTAAGCCCCGCATTGGTTTAAATCGGATTATTTCTCAACTAAAACACCAATATGATTGATCAAAAAAATATAAACGATATGTAGTACTTAAGTGGTTAATTATTATAGTTACCGTCGGAGAGTGCAAGCGCCGGCGCATACACCGCCACTGCCGTGTACAGTATCATCTGCATCAAATACAGTGCACTGGCATACACGCGGATGGACTTGCAGAACCGCACTTCCTGTGAACAAATTGACAAGTGTCATCAATTACACTCTCGTGGGCAATTGAACATTGTAGCGGATCATTAGAAGGTCGATGTTCAGTTGTCTGTTTCTGTGTCAGTTACTTATGGTGATGCGTACCTAACTCACAACACGTGTAAATTACAGATTGACCTATTCTGTCATCATAATCTTCCTGTGTTACGTTATTATTTTATTAGCTAGGTACCTACGAACTTACTCGTTCAATTATTGGCATCTTTATCGATCTAAATCTGATCTGAAAAAATCCTATAGGTACATACCTACATAGTGCATTTACCTCGATGATACCTGTCATCTTATGTAGTACCTATGTATATCTCAATGTGTCATTCAGATTGCTAATGCGTAATGTTTCGTAGTTATCCACTGCAGTACGTTCAGCATTAGGCACTCTCCTACCTTGAACAAGTCATTAGGTTAGGTACATACCAAGTATTCGTAACATGATGTCAGTCGTAGCCTCATGAACACTGGCAGGTACAGATGGCTAGCAATCGGCACCACCAGCACAAAGGCGACACAAATCATCCAGAACTGAGCACCTGCCATGTACATCTCCGCTGGGTTTCCTAACAACTCAATGGCTGTGATGAAACTGAAAACAATCATGGCAACATGAATAAGACAATGATAGAAAATATTGCAAAGTTTAAATTAAATTCGAACGGTAAACTGACCTTGCGGCAAGACTTAGGGCCATGGGGAATGTGCCCATTGATGATCCACCAAGTAAGAAGTCGTCGCCGGTGGTCTGTTTTTCCCCAAAATACCCATAAAATACACCAATCAGACAAGAGATGAGCAGCATAGCGGCTAGCACGCTGTAGTCTTCCCAGTGGAAAAGAACTTCCGCCACACTTTCATTCTGCGTTGCAACTACATCTACGAGTATTGTCTTAGTTTTCGATATGTTGAGTGACGCTGAAGCGACTGATATTGAACTTAAACTCCAACATAATAGTGTTAGTAATAATATCTGAAAAGAAACACATTATATGCTTAGCGAATCGCTCACTCAAGTTCAATGTTTCATGTCAATGTAAAAGTAAATTGGATCATGTATGTATGTGAGCGTGACTGACAGAGCTAAATATTAAATAACCGTAAGTCCGTAACGTGTTGAGGTGGATAGTTTGAAGAACATGACAGTGCACAAGATAGTCTTTCAGCAAATAGCTACGTGTCCTGCTTTTTGTCGATCAAGAATTTTAGTTTTAGTATGTCCGTATTAAACTTTAGCACAAAAAGATTTTGTATGTTGTTGATAGTTTATGTAAAAAGTATTTACCTACGTACCTACTATAAGAAATTGATAGCTGAATTTGTTGAAAAACTTAGTTCTAGCCATTTATACAGAAAAGTAAAATAAAAAGAAACAAAATTTAATGGCATTTCCAATCGTTTTCAGCGTAAGTAGCTATCATCAAAATTAAGAAAAAAAAAGGTCATATTTGAGGAAAAAAATATTTGATGGTTGAGAGTGTTGAAACTAGCTAAATAAAAAACTTATAAAATAGAAAAAAAACCTATTTTGTAAAACCTTTACAAAATGTCACAAACTCATTAGGTACAGCACTCGTCTAAAAAAATCGTCTGCCTTGTTTTTTTGTCTTTAAAAATGGCATCTCGTAGTTGACTTAGAGAGGTCGTGACTACTTAACCAGACTGCCTTAAGAGAACTCAAAGCCTCCAGCCAGGGGCGTAAAACTAAGCAACTACACGCTAAGGGCACCCCCTGTGGGGTACGAACCTCGGCTTAGGGCGTCGGTCGCTGGGGAGAGGACAGCAAAATAGGACAGGCTGGATCGAAATTTTTATTTATGCCAAACAAACTCAGAGGTCAGTCGGGATTTAAAGCTACAGGCTCAAATACGGCGCGGGCTGGCACTTCAACGAGCAAGGGTCGGAGGGAGATCGTTGCCTTGTGTATAACAGCGTAAATATTGACATCGCTAATTCGATGTTAATTTTCACGTAAATACCTACCTACTTGCTTCAAAATGACCGCAGTCAGTAGGACCTAAAAACTACAGTGAAATTAGTACAATTGTTTTGGCTGCATTTTATTCTAAGGTTTTGTGCAGCTCATATATTATATGGGTAGATATAATATTTCTATGGTGCAGCTACTCGGGAATTTGTGACCTTACCTTTGGTAGATAATTAATTATGTTAATAGGTAGATCATAGAGGATCTTTTTATTACAAACGTCATTATTTTCTTCTTCAAAATCGGAAAACAGACTCCGAAAAGGCTAAAGTACCAACCAAACTAATGTCGTACGTATGTAATAGGTAAGTGCAAAATTACTGTCAGTAATGCGAGTAGATATTTTTGTTTATTCTACATGTGATTACGGATAGGCCGGTACGATTGCCTATATACTTACACGATTTTACCTGGGCAGGACAGTAAAGGCTCTTTTGGGACTAAAGCTCCAGTCATTGAGAAGGCCAGCGTTATTTGCAATGACAGAAAGTCAAGTCTATAGCAATTAGTTAAAAATCTAAGGCCAAAACGTGCCTGGCCGTCGATTAATCAATTCACCAAATTATCAGCCACTCCTAAATTGGGAAAAGACCAATTTTAATTATTAATTTGAGATTTTCTTAAGCGGTTTTTGGTCCCAGCACTCCCAGCTTGACGCGTCTAGTCATGCAATCATTGGGTGCCGTAATCTAAAGTGAAGTATAGTATAGTTTGGACTAGTGTAGGTAATCTGTGTAATGTAAACGAGTCACAACAGAGGTTACAACAGTGCATATGTAGTGAAAGGTCGCAAGCCCATCAGTTACAGTTACAAACAAATCGTTAGCCTATTTTCTGTCTCTCTAACAGGATGAGATAATATGACATACATTTTACAATGGAATGATTTTTGGGTGAGTAATAGAGTCAAACTTTGAAATGCGTAATTTAAACCTTAAGCATAGATGTGACATTTGTAGGGACGTAGAGTACAAGGTTTATCTATGCTAAATACTAGTAACTGTGAAAGAGAGACTATTTCTGGGAAAAGATAACTCAATTTGACAACGGAGCTATAGAGCTATACCTAGGTATTTCCGCGATAAAGTAATTATAAAATAATTATTTGCTTTCCAGTTGCCAGCGTAGCGATATATATAGCTTTAAAACAGCAGTACCTGCCTAATTAGGTAGCGTACCCTAAATTAAAGCTACAATAATACTAGTTGACCCGGCAAACGTTATTTTGCCATATAAATTATTTCTAGCTCCCGGCGCTACATCGTTCGCGTGGTGTCCTACCCCTACTCCTACCCTACTCCTACCCTACTTCTAGCCTACTCCTAACTTACTCCTACCCTACTCCTACCCTACTCCTAACCTACTCCTACCCTACTCCTACCCTACTCCTAACCTACTCCTACCCTACTCCTACCCTACTCCTAACCTACTCCTACCCTACTCCTAACCTACTACACTATCCAAAACCCTTAATTTAATACGTGCTTCAATTCGAGTGGCCCTGAGTCTACCGTACCGAAGGGACGATAGTCAAATGTTTGACAGGAAAGTAGGTAGAACACAGTTTATATGGGAAAATGAAATTGTTGTTTTTACTACCTTCCTCGCAATTTTTCCATATTTTCTCACCGTTTAAACCTTCCCTGGACTACAACAAACATTTCAAAACCCGAATCAGCTAAATCAGCCCAGCCGTTCTCGAGTTTTAGCCAGACAAACGAACAGCAATTATATAATTATGTATGATAACAGCACAAAATGCTGGTTTACGAAAGACATTGAAGTTAAAATTTTAATTAGGTACTATGATTCAATATGTTATGTGGTTGTGAAACGAGCCGCCAGAACGTTAAAAGTTAAATTAGCCGTTTTAGTTACGTTGATCTTTACCGTGTTATTGCTGTTTCGTTTTGCATGTAATTCTTTTCCTCGCCCATCTTGAGTCTCGAATCAGACATCCACTTTAATTACATAGCCTCGAACTCATATCAATAATTTCGAAAATAACGTGGCATATAGGTACGCTATACATAATTGCTTAATCGGCGAGTGGGTCGATGCCAACTGTAGGTACACAGACGATAAGAAATAATGTCCGTTCTCACAGTGTTTTTTTAATTAAGAACAGACACAATTGCCTTTTAAATTGTTTAAAATTGTCGTAGTCTGCTAATGAAGGCTAATAATCTAACTGCCAATAAATTGTGTATCGCCAAACAAGAACAACAAACAAACCACTTAGCTATTTTTATTAAATTTTTATTACAGGATACCTATAGCTGGGTTCTCTACCATTAGGTAACTAATCGGAAAGTCATAAAATTATCAGAAATTCTATTAATTTGTAAAATCTCGTTAAAGTAGAATACGAACTTTTTGATATAAATATACGAGTACCTAGGTGTGACCTAGGTATAAAGAGGGAGTCGCAAGATAACAAACCCAGCCACGCCTAACCGGAAGCGGGGATTTTCTGAGGATTAATTGATTCTCAGTCAGTGTAGAGTTTTACAAATTAGTTCTGAGTAATGCTTAATCTGAACGCGCCTACAGACGACCCATGGTTGGCAGTAGCGTCACTTCGTCCTGGTTGATTTACTCGAGAGTGTTCCAAATAGTCAATCAAGACTCAACACTCAAGAGCACTCAAGAGCGACGCATGTTGTGCGACAGTGCGACACCGACACGCAAGGCAATGTAAGGGCGGAATAAGCCGGTTTAATACCCGCGCTAGCTTCCTCAAACCGGATAGTTCCGGACTGAACGCTTCAATGAATAGCTCGAAGCCAGCTCATGGGCATGGGACTGGTATTAATGTCTCACTACATTCCAAACAATTAAGCATAGCTGATGATACATCTTGTTTCTATTTTGTTTTTTGTATAAATATTAGGTAGGTACGCATCTAGGAAAACAAGATTCTTACATTTTTAATCCATGTATTAGTATATTTTTATAATTGACATGTGCTATCATAATAGTTTTATGATCAGTAGGTATTTTTATTAGAACACTGTGCAAATATCTATTAAATTATCTACCGACCGATACCGGTAGGTATACAGGATGTTATTGACAGCCCTCCACAAAAACACAGGATTGATTCAGCTCCTTATTCTGAATCATATCCCACTGGAAATTTTCTCAGGAAAAAAAAAATGTGTGCCGTTTTTTCTGCTGATATTCCTTTATTTCAATGTAAAATTACGTTCTCTGTATGCAACACTCCATTTATGTAAATAAAACAGCTGAAAACAGCCTCGCTCAAGCTCGCTGCGCTGCCGTCCGCTACGTGCGTTTTGCCACGGTAACGATACGTTGCGTGTGAGGTAATAAAACAAATCTGGTTTTTTGGATTCCCTTAATGTTCCTGAAAGAATTACATGTACCGGTCATCTTAATATGATGTACTGAAGCCACCCTATCAGTTTGCGGAGGGCTGTCAATAACACCCTGTATAGAATAATTTTCGTAGTCATTTGCGTAGCAATTTTCGTAGAGCCTGTCGGGCGTAGTAGGTTACGACGCAGCCATGTAGGGCCACGAAACTTAACTTCATTTTACCAAAAAATGTAGATTTTTACTTATTATTAATAACTACTTTTTTTACTCCTTACCTATATGAATTGCAAAATATCATGCGTCGTTACGTTATAATAGTATGACAGGTAAAAGAAGGGACATACTCTAAGGGACTGTCGTACTCATGAAAAGACTCATTTTACTACAGGTTCAACTCTGAAATATGAAAAAAAAAACAGGTGTTCCATACAAAAGTACAACAGGTACGAACACGATCAAATGATGGAACAGATGACTTTTTATGACTAAGTACTACACTCCGTTAGTATGTCTATTCTTCATACCTACAGTATTTCGTAGCAGGAAGTAATTAATAAAAAATAATAAAAAGTTGCCACTATTAAAATTCATCAACTCTTTATATATGTACTTAACTGCTGACAACGTGATCCTAATCGAAAATCATGTTCAACCGCGTATTTGACCAAATTGGTGATGACAATA
Source organism: Apamea sordens (assembly GCA_945859715.1). Lineage (NCBI taxonomy): Eukaryota > Metazoa > Arthropoda > Insecta > Lepidoptera > Noctuidae > Apamea > Apamea sordens. Next base: position 10,690,392 of record OX243995.1, read on the forward strand.
ATGTTTTTTATTGTGAAAATAATGTTGATCCAGTTCCGTAAGTAAGTACCTACTTATCTCAACATACAGGATTTATTTATTTATAAACTTTGCTTAAAGTTAAAAGACTTTAAAACGTCTATGTATGGTTAAACAGATGCTAATCATTACCTCACTTCAAGCGACTTTTAAAAATAAGGGGGATGTCTAGCAAATCAATTGTTGTAAATTCTAATAATAAAACTGAATTATTAGCTCCTCGAGATTGTTAATTAGGTACATAATGATTAATGAGGCACATTGTTAAGCCAAAAAATATTATTGAAATTTACGTCTACATGCTGTCTACTCAAAACTTAAAATGTTGAAATCTTAAAATGTAGCTGGAGGTACCCACTATAAGTAGTTACTGCAGAATTCAAATTTTTGGTTTCGTAATTTTCCGAAACGCCGCTATACTGTTCGTGATGAATTGCAACCTTCTGTAATTTGGCATAATAGAGCCTTGGGGTTTTTATAAACCGAAACACGGCTATTACGTCGAATTTAGAAGACTTGAAAAAAATAATGGCTGTATTGTTATGTTAGTAGAACATAATGTTCGTGTGCCCTTTGTTCACTTGACGTTTGCATCACTTTCTACGTTTTACTCATATTTTAATAAGTTATTTATGAGTCGCCGTCCGAAATTATGATACCTATCTGAAAACGCTTGCAACATGGATGTAATGTTATTAAGTTGTTCATAATCATTATTATTACTGTAAAATTCTTTCTAAATATTAGTAGCATGGTTATGTGTTAAATTAACGAGTAGATAGGTACTTGCTTATTTTTTCTGATTACTTAACAGTGATAGCTACATATTTGCATCTTTAAAGTGAAGTGAGACCAGTTAGGTCAAAGGTTATTTCGTGTGGTGGCTAATTATACAAGGCGGGTTTTAAAAGATTTTATTTGAAACTGCGATCGCAACACTGAACTTATCCTTGGTGAAACTTACGAAAGCATAAATGTGGAATGCGTAATTGAATATTAGAATTCAAATAAATACCTTCTAAGTATCTATGCATAGAAGTTGATAAGTACCTAGTTGTACATATTTATTCACTATAAGTGTTATAGCAGCAACAACAATCAAATTACAAGACTGTGTAAATGTCAGCTGCTATAAAAGTAATAAAAATAGTTACTATTTCATTTACAAAGTTCAAAAAAGACATTTAATAGATGCATTGGTGAATGAATGTTTGCGTCAGGTTATTCAATAAAGTGCACCGTAGCTGCAATAACATGTATTTACAAACATAGTACCTACCTGCTCTTCATCTTCATTAGATATTGCATACAAATATAATAAATTGCAGCGAGCTTGTGTCCGCATCTGCTATTTACTGTACGATTTATGAACGAAGTTGGAACTCACCTCTCTTGGGCCGGTGATCTTGAGCCTTAATCTTGTATAGGGTGAATTTAACGTCATTTCTTTGATTCTTATTCTTTACGTCAAATTTAGTTTTCGTCAAATTATTCTTTTGTCACTGATTTGATTCGAATTGCATTACATATCTTCCTATTTATTAGGTGCATAGACAACGACAGGCATTCCACACTCGTGTTACATAGATACTGGAGGCTGAGAGGTTCTGATACGTGCCGGATATGTACACCAATCAATTGTAACTAAGACAACGAGCACGGAACAATGCGCTGCACGAAGCGTCACAACTGGAGCTTTTTCGGATGTGTCAACATTTGGCTCTAAGAATCTTCCTACGACCTCTATAGTTAATTGTTAATCAAGGGCGCCTTCGTCTTCTGGTGAATGAGTGTAATCTTTTATCGATGACGTGTGACTATGCCTGAGCCTCGTTATGTGTCGCAGCAATCTGCAACTTATAGCCATTAGGCGTTTAATAGTGTTTATAAAACATCGATAAGAAAACTGCATTTGGTGCTGCTGACTGCTGCTGGAAAGTGATTTTAACTGTTATGTATGAACATAAGCAAGCAAAATGATCATAAGATCAAATGATAATGTTAAAACATTTTTTTTCTGATGCTTTTCATTAATCTTATATAATGTATAAGTATAGGTATATCGAGATTTAAGTAGATATCTGCCTATTGTACAAATCAATTATGAAGCAGGTAATGATCGCGCGGGGTGTTGATTACTAAGGATATTTAAGAACACCGCGTCCCAGATAACACTAATAGTAATCGCATGTATAAATCAACCGGTTTCGTAGAAATAGGCACCGATGCTCGCCTACCTTCCTGGTGTTTCCACATTATGGGGCCTGCGCCGGGTCAGGGGTCAATTATTCCCACTTCGCTTCGACACAACACAAACCGTAAACAATGATGCACTGACAGATTGTTACTAAGTGCTTTGTTCACACTACAAATTACATCCGCAACGCGCCTCCTCAGAGTTGTCAAGAAACATTATATGTATACAGTATTAGAATCGCGCACCTACCTACTTCACAATTGAACGCGATACTGCGAAACAAGCAAGCGTATCGTATCGGAAACGAATGCTTAGATGGAATCAATCACAAGTAAACCAGCACGAAATATACTATATACTTAAGTACTACCTATACTTACCTGCGTTTTAATCAACAACGCATTGTTGTACTACCGACATGGGCACTTACATTTTGTTTTAGTCTATAGCGGGTAGGCTGTAGTACCTGCAGCATGGATAAGAGTCCAAGTTATCTTTCGCAATTAGAACTTCTGACTTAAGTAACATGTATAATCTGCAATCATTCGCATTCCTAATAGGTATCCATGTAACTTTGGTGCTCTACACGACGATGAGAGTGGGCACTAAAGATGCGCTGCGAGTGTCGGTTAACCTGCAGTAAATTAACATTTGAACTCGTAGCAAATTGCGATTACCTGGTTACACAGTAAAAGGGACATTTCGCTACCACCATCATACATAGCTCGGAGCGATACTTATGCTCAAAGCAAGTAATGTTACTAATACTACAGTTAGGTGCTAATCATGCAATGTTATCACATCGAAATAATGGATAACATTATTCTATGTCAAAGCGGGTATGGTAATATTTATATTTTGAGGGCTACGAAGGCGCAACTTATTATTGTAAATAAGTAGGTACATAAATAAATAAACTATACCTATCTGGATAGCCTGAATTCTGAATGGACATTGAATTGTTTGGTTTTAAATGCTGGGTGTATTTTTGGGACGGGACAGTATCTAAAGGGCAGTAGATAGGTTAGCGGGATCGTCCGAAAGCGTTACCGCTGCCCTGGAACATAAAGGGCTAAGGAAGGAACACGGGTGGGTTTAGTCAGTAAGAGTCTGACACTCCCTTCCGCTCCACCCAGAGCGGGAGGGATCATTTGATGAATTCCCATCCTCAAAAAAAAAAGGGCAGTAGATAGGTAGTTCCTAGACCTTTTTCCATAGACTAGTTCCTTAACCTTTTGAGTACTTAATAGGTAATCAAATATTTTGATTACCAATTAAGATAATAAAAAAATGGAGATTAATTGGCATTCAAATATTTTGGAAAAATGGTACAGACAGCTGCTAGAAAAACATAAATTTCACGTTTATTTTTTAATGTCTGTCGTGGTTCCTCGGTTTCATGTAAAGACTGCAGGAAAAACTGAGGTAAGAATATCTACTAGTACACGTTTATACCACGTTATTTAAACGAAATTGAAAAAATGGTTTGAACAGACATTTAATTTTAAAAATAAATCAGCTGTTCCCTATATAATGGTGTACATAAATTAAAAGCTGTAGGAATCATAAAAATGTGAATGAATCAGCAGCCGGTCGATTCTGTAAAAATCTCACCGTGAAAACTCAAGTGAAGTGAGCTTGATGTGAGTTGTCAATAGTGTCAATCCCTAGCATTATTTAGAATGACAGCTCAGTCCACGCTCACTTCACCTAAGTTTTCACGGTGTGATGGTTAGATACAGAATCGCACTGCAGGTTTCAGGGTTTCTTTTGTAGTAATAATTGTTCATAATTATGATCACAATGGCCCCTTAAGAGATTTAGGGACAAACAAAAACTAGGTAAGCGTGTATACATCCCCATATTCTTCCAGCAATTCCAACTACATAATCTATACTTATAATAAATCTGTAGAAGTGAAAATTCTGTACATTGAAAATATCAAAAAAATAATTTACAGGGGGTGTTACTAGACCGACACCGAACCCAAAAATGTGATTAAAAAATTTTTTGTCTGTCTGTCTGTCTGTCGGTCTGTCTGTCTGTCTGTCTGTCTGTCTGTCTGTTTGTTCAGGCATCACGCAAAAACTACCGGTTCGATTACGATGAAACTTGGTATAATTATTCTTTAATATCCTGGGCACCACACTGGGTACTTTTTATCCCGGAAAAGTATATACAATAAAAAACAAACTTAATTTTGCGGTTCGATCCCTATACCCGATTACCACTGTCTGTACTGTACCAACCGCAAATACTAAGTTTGTCGTAGGTTGGGTCACCCGCAGTGGAGTTCATTTTTATTCCTTTTAGTTTTTAGAGTTACTTAGGTTTATTTTTATATGAGTCGTAGGTATAGATTTTAATTTTAAAGTATAGGTAGTATATTTGATAGTGTACGTAGTGACCGTAGGTTATTTTATAATACTGTTAGGTAGGATTAGTCATTCGTATAGATATTAGTTTTTAGGGATTTTGCTTATTTATTGAGTTTAGATTAGTTATCATCAGAAATAGGTTTATTTAGGTAGGTATTTAATTTTGTGTTATTGAGTTTTTTTTTTAAATTAGGTAGGTACTTAGGTAAAGATATCATATAGGTACCCTCTTAATCACCACTAATGAGACACAATTGGTTTTCTACTGTAATTAGCCACAAAGGGCCCGCGAGATAGATGGCATTCTGGGGAAGCACATACATTTTATCCTGTTAGCACGTTCCCGTGGGATGACTTCCGACATCCACGCGGGCGAAGCCGCGGGCAGAAGCTAGTATAAAAAAATAATAACTTCAGTCACAGTAATAAGTACCTAAGTACGTCATAATATCGTTAGATACGTTAGTTTACATTGCTTATGAGCTAGAACTAACTGTAAGAATGAGAAAACCAAGGCCAACCAATGCTGTCAGTTGATAAGTCTGGTAGTATTTGTGTAGCTTAGTAGCTAGAGGCCTTCCCATTTTATCAGGAACTAGTCCCGCCCATGCTTCGCACGGGTGCAATCTACAGAAGTGGCGAAATGTCAAAACATCGATTATTCGTGATCTATCTACTTAAATTAGATAATTTAATATATTATGCTCATATGCCATCCGTAATAAATTCTCTAAACGGTGGTGAAACTGCATCAAACAAAAAAAAAAAACTAAGCGGCCACACAGACGAAAACTGACTTCGTTTTATAGGTTTATAAAACGTTATAGATCGTAAGTAATTCTACTTAAGAAAAATAATATTCCTATTCAGGTATATTATTTTTCCTTGAGACTTTGAGTTATCTACATAAAAATAATATGGATCTCATCCTCCACTGATCACTATTTCATATTTTGAAAATCGCTTAGAAACTTCTTAAGCTACTATACTTTGTTGCTGAGGTTACATTATGAGCTAGATTCTGTCATACGGCCATTAAATTAATTCTTCTGCTAAGTGACATTTTTGATTATGCTTTGCTTACCTGTTCACATCTTTTGAAACGCTTAACATATGGGGTCGATCACAACGACAAATAAGACAATATATAACAGCATACTTATATACCAGCTGCTATCGATAAAATAAACAGTTCATATAGATCAGTGTTTTTCAACGTGTAGATCGCGACCCCCTAGAGGTCTAGAGGGTCGCCAAGACTCTTTAAGGGGCCGCCGTTTCTTTAAAATTATAGGAGGTTCCAAATGGAATCAAACACTTCAAAGCTTCAGTGGTTGATTGTGGGAATTCTATTTTTCTGAACCAAAAGGTACCCAAGGTTCGCGAAATATTTTCCGTACTAAGGGGGCCACGCCATGAAAAAGGTTGAAAAACACTGATCTAGATAAAACTAGGTAAGTACCTAATATGTCAAATATATTTTAAACAATCTACAATTGTTTAGAGTATTTACTAACTGGGGAGTTTCTAAAATACTTTTATAAATAAAATCTAAACAATATTAGTTTGCCACCTAAAACATCGATGTAAAAGAAGAATTGGCGGCAGAATGTGCCCTCGAGCACGTCACTTGATGCGGCGTCAGTAGGAGGGCGGCGCGTGAGCACCATCTCGTTGCGAAAGGTATGTGAACCATCGAAAGTGCCCCCTCCCCCGGATATGGAGCGCAGAACTCTTATAAACACAGGTGGCGCCTGGGCACTGGACATTACACTATCTAGCTGCGTCTAATCGCATACCCAGGATGTGTGACAAAACGGTAGGTGCTCGTGACTAGCTATATTTTGAGGATCATCTCTGATCAACATAGTGCCCTGGTGATATTAACAAAGTGCATTCCTAATAAGATATCCGTATCTTATGGACAATAATAGTGCTAAAGTGTGAATTTAACAACCCTTATCAAAAATGTATATTTAAAAAGATAAGTAATCAGTTTTAAAGTATACACTTTATTATACGATCGTTATTTGTGTGTGCAGGTACTTCGATCCCTGGTGGTAGCGGTGGTGGTGGCATGTGCGGTCGCGAGGCCAGAGCCTCCGACGTCGTACGGTGCACCTGCCCCATCCTACAGTGCCCCCTCATCATCGTACGGAGCTCCCTCGTCATCGTACGGAGCCCCCGCGCCGCAGTACGGGCCTCCCCAGCAGCCCATAGTGCACAAGCATGTGTACGTGCATGTCCCACCTCCAGACAATGACATCCAAGCACCTCGCAAGCCCATCTGGGTGCCTCCTCCTCAGAAACACTACAAGATTGTGTTCATCAAGGCACCGACTCCACCCACCCCCACTGCACCTATCATCCCTGTGCAGCCTCAGAATGAGGAGAAGACTCTTGTCTACGTGCTGGTCAAGAAACCCGAGGACCAGCCCGATGTCGTGATACCGACACCCGCGCCCACGCAGCCCTCGAAACCAGAAGTTTACTTCATCAGATACAAGACACAGGTAAGCTCCTAAGGGGTTGCTTTGCGTTCATTTATCTAGGTGTAGTTTCGCCCTATTCGCAATGATTTTTTGATTCTTTATCCATCCCTCAAGCCTTTATCAAAAGTAACAAATGTTATTGTAAATTCATCATGATAAGAAACTAGAAAGAGTTTAACAGTTAAATCACAATAATAATTATTTTGGTCGATCTTGTAATACCGATATTGTAGTAATGACGGCAATATAATTTAGCGTTTACTCCACTCAGTTAAAAATATTTTTAATGATTTTGATGTCTAGATGTTTTTATGTTGAAGCCAATGATTTTTGATTGAGCCAGTCGACAATCATACGACTCAAAACATACTGAAACGATGTCTACGTGATGTGCTGATATTTGATACTTGCCATAATTATTATCAAAGAGAAGATTATCAATAAAAAAATAAAACAGATATTCTCAATAACTTAAAAATAAATAAAACTTCCAATTAAAATTTAATGAAACGCATATAATTCAAAGTAAAGAATAATCGCTTCGTGCATGTAGGTAATCGTTATCGTTGCCTAATTTAGCAACATAACTTTACGTTATAGACACTAAGTATAGTGTAAGTATAAACCATTAGTGATTAAGGTAACTCCGTAAAAAAGAGAACACATTCGTATCTAATGTATTTCACGGATCTTGACTTTTTATCATTTCTTCACGTTTATAAAGTCGTCGTGTGTCATGGTGGTGGCTCGAGGATGCGTCCGCGCTCTACCTCGTGAAAGTGCGCGTAAACATTTCCTACAACATCTAGGAAGTAGATATTATAATATGGCATTATCTGCAAGACCTAGCGTGCCCGGCACTCAGCAGGTACACCTGCTATCATCATTACATTAACGCAACCGAGGATGCCACTGTACTCCGACAACCCGTAGTTTCTGTGTAACGCAATGTTTCTCGCAATAAGTGGGCAGGTAGATTTTTGTATCATTATCGCCCGGTGGGTAACCCTCTTCTAAGAAACGTCACCAGGAGGTTGCGTCACACTGGAGCTAGATTTCTATATCTTGGCCCCATAATTATCTACTACTAGTCCTCAACGTCACTCACCTCACCATACAAGAAAATATGAATTTTGCAATTATACCTAGGTACTTTCATAATGATTCCCAATGATAAGAAGGCAATCTTACTACCTACTGCTGCACTATCATCACGGTATTTCCATTTTGGTAGGTTCTCTATGCCACTAGGTATATTATACAGGCTGTATCAGAAAGGTGTGAACAAAATTAAGGATGTGGTACAGATCCATGGGAAATCGTAATTGCGAAAAAATGTCCAGTTTGATGGTCAGATGCGAAAAATTTTGACCACATCATTAACACATTAAATTTACCAAAAACAATGAAATCAAAAAGACATTGAATGAAAATTATTTGTTTGTTTGTGAACTGAGTATTCTGGGCTATTTCTTTTACGTAATGTAAATAACTCGTAATAACGCATATATATTCCAACAAATAGCTTTATAATTGGCAGGTCGTCCGAAGATCAGAATGGAGCCATAAACGAAAGTGTGCGTAGCATTATTACATGGTAACACGTAAAGGCTCCGAACACGTAACATGTAGACGTTGTATGTAGGTCAATTCCAAACATACTTAGGGTATTTAAGAAATAATATTTTAATATCCATTCATCTTCAATCGCGAAATTGGTTTTTTAAATGTTTTAAAATTCATTGGTCCAACTGATTACAGGTTTATGTGAAAGCTCCAAAGTCTCATCAGAAAAATAACTAATCAAAAGTCATTCTGGCGAAGCTATAGGTAGACTTCATGTTTTAAGATTAAGGTACTTATGCATGGGTAAAAAAGTTCCTGGGTATAATTCCGAAAGTTTATCGCAATTCATAAGCATTTTTTTAACAAAAACTATCAACCACTTTATTTTATTAGATTTGTTAGACTGAAGTCATGCTGATAGATCTGAAAACTTGTCAGCTTTCAAAAAGAGCTCCTTCTATCTTGTACGTTAAAGATCCAAAAACACTGTGTTGTTAAACAGTAGGTATTAAAATATTTGATAGGTCATGTTTATTGAGTCATTTTTATAAAAGTAATGTTCCTTTCACCTGATGACCAACACTTAACCTGTGAAAATATTTAACCTTCAGTGCAATCAATTCTTCTATTAGATCCAAAGTGCATCTTCTTGCATTCTCCATTTTGTACTTGTTTAGACACCACGTCTAGATCTTTAATTTATCCAACAGACAACATTTGAATAGGAACTAGCATACCTATTACTAAAACACCGATATTTGTAAGATATTGAGCATGTCATTTACCTACTTGCAGTATTATAAGATTCCTATGTACTTCCGTACATAGTAATTTTTTTATGGCATCTAACTTGATCTCCTCGAAGGAGAACTAGTGAAATGTGGGTGTACTAGAAGTGTACACATAGCATGCATCAGAAAGGGGTGATCAAATTGAAGGGTATGGACTATCAAACTAAAAATCTTTCTCCATGGGAGCAAGAAAAATTATCAGCTCTCCCGTACAAGATCTAACTACAGGCTACCACTCGTCCCAAATGTATAGGACGGCTGATTATTTTTTGTCGGCTAAGATGTTGGTGCCATAGAGAAAGTTGTTCAGTTTGATGACATTTTAAAAGAGTAACGGTGGAGTTTCTTGCCCATTCTTCTCCATACGAAAACTACCTTTTGGAAGGGGCGACTAGAATCAATTTTATTTTAATTTTAATTTTGACGTTCAAAAGTGCCTTTAATGTGCCTATTTGAAATAAATGATTTGAGTTTGATGGTCTGTACCACACCCTTAAATTTGACCACACCTTTCTGATATACCCCGTATAGAACACCCACATTTGTAAGTGGTTTTTAAACCCATGGTAATGGGGAGCCTTGCACAAATGCAGTCCCCAAGTACCGAGTTTCTAAAATGAAAAATTCAAGACAAGACAAAGAGGCAGTCTTACTAAGCACAAAATCTGTAAATTTGCAAGGAACATTGTAGTTACTTAATTAAAACATAACTTAATTTTGTTTTTCAGAAACAGGAAGGTTACCCGGCTGCGGCCCCCAAGCCCGAATACGGACCACCCGCATCTCAGCCCTCATCAGAATACGGTGCTCCTTAAGGCGATCACTCTTGACGATCACAAACCAGCTGACGATTAGTGCTCGACCTTCTTCTTTAGGCTTTCTTATTAAAAATCTTAGTAATCACGTTATTTACGTAACTTGGTCAACTAAAGGTTTTATTGGTTAGATTTATACTAGTTACACCAAAGTTATACAACCACGAGCTCACCCTGCTATAAATGTCCCCACACATATAGTGTGATGGTAGACCGTTTATGCAGATAGCATTTGAGGCTGCTTAGTTTTGTTTAGTTAAACAATAAATGTTTTGATAAATTCTTGATTTAAAGTCAATATTTTTTAAATAGCTTAACGGCATTTTCGCTTCTTATTGAGTTGTTTCGTTATAATCTGAGGCGATTATGACTTTTTCATAACTTTAAGATTTATGGGCTGACGTGGTATTAAGATCATTATAGATGAATTAGAATAATTACCATTTTCGTCAGTGCCTTTAATGTGATATTAAAAGGGTAACGTGTGGAACCTTAATAATCTAAACAAGTCGAAAGTCGGCCGAGCACTTTGAGGGCAGCATGCTGGCGAATCGCCAAAACGTACTGCAACTCGTATTATTACATCAAATTGATGTGAATGTTTGTAAATATATTATTTTTATATGATTAAAATGTTTTATAATAATTAATATTCTTGTTTTATTATTATAAAACTGAACCCAAAAACACAACATTTTGATGGCATGTTATGCGACGAGATCAACGTTTTTTGGGGATACCTATTTAGTGTTTTGAAAAGTCTTGGTAATTCATTTCTGAAAATTCTTTTTTCTTCCAGCTTTCAGCCAATCGCTAATGGATCTAAGGATTATCGTGTAAAAAATGATTTTGGTTCCTTTAAGCGATAATTAAGGTCATATTCAATAGGTTATGAATAAGGTAGCTACTCGTTTTGCAACGATTGCCATCTATATCCTGTGATCTTCTTCTTCGTATCGCTGGCACGACTGTATTTTACTTAATTGCTGTTTTCCCAAAACTGCCACTTCCACGGCGTCGGTGGCAGCGCAGAGGTCACTTTGACTGCATGTTTTGTGACACAGAGGGCAGGATAGGAGGTGGAGCATAAATGATAAATGATTTTATTTTTGTAAGTAGGTTTCTACAAACACTTTTACACGTCAATCATATTTTAAACTAGATGAGGTCGGCGTTTCCTATCTGACTAGTCTGAGAAGAAAGGCCGAAACAAACTCAGACGTCACAGTCTCTTTTAAAGTCCAGACATAATCTTGGTCAGATCATATGAAGACCATGTAGGTCGATGATTTGTGACATAGCTCCACAATAACACCCTACTGCCGTCAAGGTAGCCCCACTTTACCAGGTTGGACTTACATCTTCCCACTTGTGTCCAGAGATGGTTCAGAGACTTCCATGTGGACCACGGAAGGTTACACCCTGCAGAGAGATGCTCCTTTGATGGTAGGTAGTAAGTAGGAGGGGAAGAGTATCCCGCCACAGTTTGCAACGGGTATCGGCCGGGTTTCCTGACAGAGACTGTGCGATAGTCTTAAGTTAAAACAGTATGCACTACCTACCTATATTGATTGTTGCCTGCCTAACTCTTCTATCCTTCCCCAACTTAAAAAAAATAGTTACCTAGGTTAGATTAGTAACTTCACAACTAAGATAGGCTACATTATCTGATTTATTCTTCGTTCGTCCTGAAGTTTAGTCCCACATTTAAAAAAATTATTGAAGTTTTGCTTCGTCCCAAATTACAAGTACATTAAAGGAAGTACATAGAGTACCGGCTCATAACTCATAGCCGTTTTAGATTAGTTACTCGTATTATTATAATAGGTATGTACCCTCTTAACTAAGTGAAAAGTGTGTCTGTAAAACACGTAATTTAGTTTTAAAGAAAAGTATTTTCATGTGTATTCTGAAGTGATTATGACTTCACATGAAAATGTCTGCGAGTCCGTTGCGAAAGGTGTTAACGAGTGTCCAACAGGGACCCTGATTAGTAACGCGCTAAAAGCGAAAACATGTGAATTATAATGAAAATAGTTTATATAGTAGGTATGGAGTTACTTCATATTCTAAAGTCACGTAATACGACCTTTTTTGTCAGTTACAATATAATAAGTAGAAAAAAGATTTTAGCAAACATATAGGTAGGTACCTAGGCTAGATTTATGTATTAGGCATGTAACATAATTCTATTTACAAAAACCACTGGGAAGTTGTCATAGTCCCAACTTACAATGACTGCCCCGTTGGTCTCGTGGTCCAAGGGCGATCGCTGAGCTTGGGGTCCTGGGTTCGATTCCCAGGTCGGGCAAGTGTTATTGGGTTTTTCTATTAGCAATTTCTTAGTAACAACCCGGACTTTGGAAGTTGGTGGTGTGATACCCCGTGCCTCGGAAAGCACGGTAAGCCGTTGGTCCTGCGCCTGCGCTAAATTCATATTATATACATCATACACATCTCCAGGTGGAATCTGCCAAAGTTTAAGTTGTTCGGCGGCAATATCACTTCCTTAGCTCCATTTTGTATAATCGAGTAAATAAACAGCTCAATATATATCCACAGACCTTGCAAGAATGTCGAAGGATCACGGATAAATGGCTTCATACACTCTCTTATGAAGAATTAGAATCATATGTAAAAACGTAAACTCACTTTTCAATTGCCCTTTAAATGTATAACATGCACAAACGGACACCTCACTCCCACACACTCCTACACACCCACACACTCACAGACACACATATACACCACACGCACAAATCATACATAATCCTTCCATACAAACACACAATCTATAGAATAATACTATATATCTATATCTATACTTATAATAAATCTGTAGAAGTGAAAATTCTGTACATATACTTATCTGTTGAAAATATCCAAAAAATAAATGGCAGGGGGTGTTACTTGACCGACACCGAACCCAAAAATGTGATTAAAAAAATTTTTGTCTGTCTGTCTGTCTGTTTGTTCAGGCATCACGCAAAAACTACCGGTTCGATTACGATGAAACTTGGTATAATTATTCTTTAATATCCTGGGCACCACACTGGGTACTTTTTATCCCGGAAAAGTATATACAATAAAAAACAAACTTAATTTTGCGGTTCGATCCCTATACCCAATTACCACTGTCTGTACTGTACCAACCGCAAATACTAAGTTTGTCGTAGGTTGGGTCACCGTTGGAGTTCATTTTTATTCCTTTTAGTTTTTAGAGTTATTTAGGTTTATTTTTATACTAGCTTCTGCCCGCGGCTTCGCCCGCGTGGATGTCGGAAATTATCCCACGGGAACGTGCCAACAGGATAAAATGTATGCAGTGCTTCCCCAGGATGCCATCTATCTCGCGGGCCCTTTGTGGCTAATTACAATAGAAAACCAATTGTGTCTCATTAGTGGTGATTAAGAGGGTACCTATATGATATCCTTACCTAAGTACCTACCTAATAAAAAAAAACTCAATAACAGAAAATAAAATACCTACCTACCTAAATAAACCTATTTCTGATGATAACTAAACTCAATAAATAAGCAAAATCTATGTACAGACGCCAGCACATCAAGCTACTATAATCTGTCAGATTTCTTTAATAGATTTTCGACTTTATTGCTAAAGTATTAGGTTCAATGTTGATTGGGAAAATCTGACAGTTTCGGGTAGGTTGACCTGCTGGCGTCCGTACTTAACTAATATCTATACGAATGACTAATCCTACCTAACAGTATTATAAAATAACCTACGGTCACCACGTACACTATCAAAATATACTACCTATACTTTAAAATTAAAATCTATACCTACGACTTATAAAAATAAACCTAAATAACTCTAAAAACTAAAAGAAATAAAAAGGTCGCACTGAAAAGCACTGTTTAGAATTGCAAGTAGCAGCGAACGCTCGCCACTCGACACGCCCGTTCAAATCAAAGTTCAAAAAATGTCCGCGTGTGCTGCGAACGGTGCAAGCCAAATTCAACCTTCAGCACTACTTTTAGAGCATAACCTTAGTGAACTCCACTGCGGGTGACGTAACCTACGACAAACTTATTATTTGCGGTTGGCGCAGTAATCGGGTCTACAGATCGAACCGCAAAATTAAGTTTGTTTTTTATTGTATATACTTTTCCGGGATAAAAAAGTACCCAGTGTGGTGCCCAGTATAATAATGAATAATTATGCCAAGTTTCATCGTAATCGAACCGGTAGTTTTTGCGTGATGCCTGAACAAACAGACAGACAGACAGACAGACAAAATTTTTTTTAATCACATTTTTGGGTTCGGTGTCGGTCTAGTAACACCCCCCACCATTTATTTTTTTGATATCTTCAATGTACAGAATTTTCACTTCTACAGATTTATTATAAGTATAGAAGATATAGATGAGTCGTAGGTATAGATTTTAATTTTAAAGTATAGGTAGTATATTTGATAGTGTACGTAGTGACCGTAGGTTATTTTATAATACTGTTAGGTAGGTTTAGTCATTCGTATAGATATTAGTTTTTAGGGATTTTGCTTATTTATTGAGTTTAGATTAGTTATCATCAGATTTATTTAGGTAGGTAGGTATTTAATTTTCTGTTATTGAGTTTTTTTTTTTAAATTAGTTAGGTACTTAGGTAAAGATATCATATAGGTACCCTCTTAATCACCACTAATGAGACACAATTGGTTTTCTATTGTAATTAGCCACAAAGGGCCCGCGACATAGATGGCATTCTGGGGAAGCACATACATTTATCCTGTTAGCACGTTCCCGTGGGATAATTTCCGACATCCACGCGGGCGAAGCCGCGGGCAGAAGCTAGTAAATCAGCTAAAATCTATACTTATAATAAATCTGTAGAAGTGAAACTTCTGTACATTGAAAATATCCAAAAAATAAATGGCAGGGGGTGTTACTTGACCGACACCGAACCCAAAACTGTGATTAAAAAAATTTTTGTCTGTCTGTCTGTCTGTCTGTTTGTTCAGGCATCACGCAAAAACTACCGGTTCGATTACGATGAAACTTGGTATAATTATTCTTTAATATCCTGGGCACCACACTGGGTACTTTTTATCCCGGAAAAGTATATACAATAAAAAACAAACTTAATTTTGCGGTTCGATCCCTATACCCGACTACCACTGTCTGTACTGTACCAACCGCAAATACTAAGTTTGTCGTAGGTTGGGTCACCCGTAGTGGAGTTCATTTTTATTCCTTTTAGTTTTTAGAGTTATTTAGGTTTATTTTTATATGAGTCGTAGGTATAGATTTTAATTTTAAAGTATAGGTAGTATATTTGATAGTGTACGTAGTGACCGTAGGTTATTTTATAATACTGTTAGGTAGGTTTAGTCATTCGTATAGATATTAGTTTTTAGGGATTTTGCTTATTTATTGAGTTTAGATTAGTTATCATCAGAAATAGGTTTATTTAGGTAGGTAGGTATTAAATTTTCTGTTATTGAGTTTTTTTTTTAAATTAGTTAGGTACTTAGGTGAAGATATCATATAGGTACCCTCTTAATCACCAATAATGAGACACAATTGGTTTTCTATTGTAATTAGCCACAAAGGGCCCGCGACATAGATGGCATTCTGGGGAAGCACATACATTTTATCCTGTTAGCACGTTCCCGTGGGTAAATTTCCGACATCCACGCGGGCGAAGCCGCGGGCAGATGCTAGTAAGCTAATAAATCTGTAGAAGTGAAAATTCTGTACATTGAAAATATCAAAAAAATATATGGTGTTACTAGACCGACACCGAACCCAAAAATGTGATTAAAAAATTTCTGTCTGTCTGTTTGTTCAGGCATCACGCAAAAACTACCGGTTCGATTACGATGAAACTTGGTATAATTATTCTTTAATATCCTGGGCACCACACTGGGTTCTTTTTATGCCGGAAAAGTACCTTCTAAATATATAAAACTCAAAGGTGACTGACTGACTGACATAGTGATCTATCAACGCACAGCCCAAACCACTGGAGGGATCGGGCTGAAATTTGGCATGCAGGTAGATGTTATGATGTAGGCTTCCGCTAAGAAAGGATTTTGATAAATTCTACCCCCAAGGGGATAAAATAGGGGATGAGAGTTTGTATGAAAAATCTTATTCCTTGTGAGTTAATAAACTTGAAACTTAGCACGAATACTTATCTAAATAAATTATGAAGACTGACAGTTTTTTTTTCTTCTAAACTACCCCCTAATAAAGGATTGGGGGGTTTCAAAGTTTGTATGGAAGAATTTTAGCGTGCAGTCCGGTTGACTCGAAACTCAGTATTTATACTTAATATTGAAAGTAAAGAATAATGTGCATCAGGGTTTTTTGAAAATCTACCACTGACGGGCTAAAATGGGTAGTCAATTTTTCAGGGGAGGATTTTACTGCATGGCTTGATTAACTCGAAAATTAGTATAAATAATCTTTGAGTCAAGTTATGAATACATCCCAAACGATTTTTTTATATTCCACTCCGGTGGGTGTGAAAAGCGGGGATACAGTTCATATGAAAAATCTTATTCATTTAGTTAATAAACTTGAAATTTGCCTAAGTAAGTAATAAAGTTTATCATTATAAGTTTTTCAAAACTACCCCTCAAAGGGGGATATAGAGGTGTTAAGTTTATGTCGAAGAAATTGAATGCGCGGTCTGAGTAACTCAAAACTCAGTATTGATACTTTTGACAGAAAATAATCTATACTTATAATAAATCTGTAGAAGTGAAAATTCTGTACATTGAAAATATCAAAAAAATAATTTACAGGGGGTGTTACTAGACCGACACCGAACCCAAAAATGTGATTAAAAAAATTTTTGTCTGTCTGTCTGTCTGTCGGTCTGTCTGTCTGTCTGTCTGTCTGTTTGTTCAGGCATCACGCAAAAACTACCGGTTCGATTACGATGAAACTTGGTATAATTATTCTTTAATATCCTGGGCACCACACTGGGTACTTTTTATCCCGGAAAAGTATATACAATAAAAAACAAACTTAATTTTGCGGTTCGATCCCTATACCCGATTACCACTGTCTGTACTGTACCAACCGCAAATACTAAGTTTGTCGTAGGTTGGGTCACCCGCAGTGGAGTTCATTTTTATTCCTTTTAGTTTTTAGAGTAATTTAGGTTTATTTTTATAAGTCGTAGGTATAGATTTTAATTTTAAAGTATAGGTAGTATATTTGATAGTGTACGTAGTGACCGTAGGTTATTTCATAATACTGTTAGGTAGGATTAGTCATTCGTATAGATATTAGTTTTTAGGGATTTTGCATATTTATTGAGTTTAGATTAGTTATCATCAGAAATAGGTTTATTTAGGTAGGTATTTAATTTTCTGCTATTAAGTTTTTTTTTTTAATTAGGTAGGTACTTAGGTAAAGATATCATATAGGTACCCTCTTAATCACCACTAATGAGACACAATTGGTTTTCTACTGTAATTAGCCACAAAGGGCCCGCGAGATAGATGGCATTCTGGGGAAGCACATACATTTTATCCTGTTAGCACGTTCCCGTGGGATAATTTCCGACAACCACGCGGGCGAAGCCGCGGGCAGAAGCTAGTTAATAATAAATATGTAAAGTTGTCGAAAATTTACCACTGACGGGACAAAAACGGGTAATTCGGTTTTTAAGGGGATAGGATTTGAACTTGAAACTGTATGTTACATTTTCACGCCTAAACCACTGAACTTCTGATTTGGCATAGATATAGATGGCATCCTGGGGAAGCACATACTTTTTATCCTGTTAGCACGTTCCCGTGGCATAATTTCCGACATCCACGCGGGCGAAGACGCGGGCAGAAGCTAGTCTCACATAAAATTACATAGATATTGGAAATATTGTTGCTTTAATTTTAAGTTCTAAGTTTTAATATTTTGTTTAGTTTTAATTTTTAGTCTTTTAGTTTTACTTTTGTCTCGACTTTTTGGAGGTGGGCGTTATGTTATGACTGCGACACAGTATTATACTAATGCAGTGTTATCGAACACAGAGTTTCTGTAAACTGAGTTTGGGTATCAATAAATTATTATTATTATATTATGAAAAAATATACTATAGGTACTTAGAGCAATTTATTAATTTTTTGTCTGTCTGTTTGTTGTTCCGGCCAATCTCCGAAACGGCTAGACCGATTTTGACGGGACTTTCATTGGCAGATAGCTGATGTTATATGGAGTTAGAACAAGGGTTCCGCGCAAAAACAATAAAACCCATGAAATCAAATTTGTTTTTCTGCACGCGAACTAAGGCACGAACACAGCTATTATTCTATGAATCTTTCAGAGATAGCATAATCAGCCTAGAACATTCCCACTGCTGGAACACAGGCCTCCTCTCTGTCAGAAGGAATGGGATCAATCGAAAATAAAAATAAAAATTATGAAATACACAATGCACAAAATGATTGGGCAAAAGAGGTCCAATGAAATATGTAGAAAAAAAAACCAGCAAGATGGCATAGATGCTTTTGTAAATCTGGAAAGGGCCGAAGCACAAACCCTGAGACATTACAAACGTGGGAATGTTTAGAATGGCCATTTCTTGTCACAGAAGGTATTTCCTCTGCTTCCTGACTTTGTTTGAAATTGAAGAAACTCCATAGTTAGGTATGTAAATTGATGATTTCCAGTAGAAGTTGTTACATACACTCTATATTGGAAAACGAGTCAACGGAGTGTCAGGTTCTCTAACAGACGTTTCCTATAAATGATATGCAGCTG
Source organism: Apamea sordens (assembly GCA_945859715.1). Taxonomy (NCBI): domain Eukaryota; kingdom Metazoa; phylum Arthropoda; class Insecta; order Lepidoptera; family Noctuidae; genus Apamea; species Apamea sordens. The sequence goes on from OX243995.1 coordinate 10,709,388, forward strand.
CAGCTCGATACACAACTGGACCATGGACCAAAAGTTGCCACGTCTTCATTGTTACACTTTTTCGCGTTGTCCCATTTATGTGACCACGAACCCCACATTACATTTTGTGCAAGAATCAGAGACACATTAACGTATGTGGGTAGATTATGATGTAATGTGAACAATCACTAGGTCTCTGAATGTACACAATAGTAAGCAACGTCTCACGGCTCTATTATATGTCAGCAATTTTACATTTTCACTTTCACGGGTGGTATGAATGTGGTCAATGGACGCTTCCGTAAACTAGGATTGTCTTCAAAACAATATAGAGTGAGTATCTAATGTATGTCATGCATGCATGCTATCAAACTGGTTTCATTGTACGTGGTTCTATGCTCGCGTCGCCGTCGGGTACACCGTAGCAGTTGCTCATCCTTTTCATTGTTTTGACGAATAGCCAATGGTGTTGTGTAACAATGATATCATATGTGGTTCCCGTAATATTACGTGGTTGCTTGGCTACTTGCTACCGAAGAATGCTAAATTAATATGCCTTACTCGTACGTGTGGTTTTATTACTACTGGAATTGGTATGGAGTTCTACTTTCCACTGGTAAAACTTCAATAAAAAGTCTAAGAGCCATTAAGTTTATGAGCATAATGATGAGATGATGTTACTTCTAATCTCCCTAAACGTTTGTAAATCTAATTTACAGTTATAAGATACCAATCTTGAATATTTTATGACATAACTAGCATTGCATTACGATTTAATGAGCGTAAAGATTTTGTAGTCATCATAGTCTGGAAATAATAGCAGCATTTTTCTTATTGCGGGATAGGTTAATATCTACTTATTTACAGTGCTTCGGTGAAAAGAAAGAGCTCGAAGGAACTTTGTTTTTATGTCATGCTATGTTATGAAAATGCAGCTTGACCGCAAAGGCTGTTTCTCGAATATTATAAAGTAGACACTAGAATATTGATGCATGTGTAACTCTAACGCGTAGGTAGATAGGTACCTAAGCAATTCCCGAAAAATTCTGTTGGTTATATTTAGCGGCCGGTAGGTACAGTCAATAGCAAAAGTAGATGATCAAAATCAGAAATTCAATACTAGGTAATGAACGGAGTTCCCGTCAGCACTGTGTGGCGTCGAAGTGATTCAAAAGTATGTGATTGTAAATTATTATACCAAACATTTACTACTAGTACAGCTGCCATATTAGCTGCGAACTCCGTTCATTAGTATTGAATTTCTCATTTTGATCATCTACTTTTGCCATCTTATTAATTCCACATGTTAATATAATAAATCATACTTCCCGCTTCTGCCATGACTAGATTCGTCTAGAATCGTTATTTTTGTACAGAATGTTCGTAAGATCATTGGACGCCGCGTTAGTTTATTTTAGTCTCAAATAGCTTTGGTGTTGTCGGCACTAGCACTATTCACAGATATTGAAAGGAGACTGGACGCATTTAATAAGAATTAGGTACCTACTTAGATACAGTTTCCAAAATATACCAGATAACGTTGAAAATAATGTCACTAAAAATTGAGATTGAAACGAAAATTGACTCGGAACCGTGTGTGCTGACCTGGGGCAACAAATTGTTTATTGGCACTGAAGATGGATCCATTAAAGTAAGTAAATTGTATTTCCACTAAAAACTTTTCATACTGCCTGCTGACCTAGAGTAACCTGAATCGGAATTAATGAAAAATTACGCTGTAAAAAGTATAAAACAAGAAAATATTCTCATCCAAAATTGTTAGAAACTAACTACTTATTCAATATTTTTCGTCTATTAAATAAAAAACTGTCACGTAATAAATTTTCATGTATTTCATAGTGATGTTCAGAGGATAGCCGTACGGCTAAAGCTTATGATCGCTTACCTACTACTGTTAGAATGTATTGTTTTGTTACGGTAGATGACCACTCGCCGATCACACTTCGCCTTAATCAGGTAAAAACAAACAACACAAACTTACTGAATGTCTTAATTCCTATTTAATTCCTATTCCTAATCTAAAGTTATAACACAATTACTTACGACGTACAATAAGATACCTAAATGTAATAAGAGAATATTTTATTTTAAGTCATTTGATGCCAAATTGACACCAAAAGAAAGCTGGGCTGCGCATGGAGTACAACCGTTTGCGTTAGCTACTGATGGGGACACATTATACTCATCGTCGAATGATGGAGGGATCAAAGTTTGGTCCATGACGGGAGACAAAATCGCTGAACTGCCATCTACGGGAGCTGATGTAGGCGCTTTACACGTGTGCGACAAACAAGTTTATGCCGGCGATGAAGCTGGAAACGTAAGTAGAACTTAAAGAAGTCAATCCGATTTCGTAGAGGCTTTCTAACGAATACAGAAGAGGCACATAGCCTCGGATTACCTATGCAAATTTAGTTAGCAACTGTACTTAGTCGTTTTTAGGGTTCCGTAGCCAAATGGAAAAAAACGGAACCCTTATGGATTCGTCATGTCTGTCTCTCTATCCGTATGTCACAGCCACTTTTTTCCGAAACTATAAGAACTATACTGTTGAAACTTGGTAAGTAGATGTATTCTGTAAACCGCATTAAGATTTTCACACAAAAATAGAAAAAAGAACAATAAATTTTGGGGGTTCCCCATAATTTAAAAGGGTTAATATTATGACGGTACCTTGCCAATTCATTTATGAAAATATTATGTATGTAAGAAAAAATCAATATCTTTTTAATAAAATAAGTGATAGACATAATTTTAATACTAGAAATAAAGATAAATTAGATCAACCTTTTTTCAGATTATCTAAGGTATCATCTTTTATGGGGTACTGTGTTAAATGTTACAACAAAATATTATATACCTTGTGAAATATTGCAATTAAATGAAAGAACATTTAAAACTCATTACAATTACACTTTGTAAGCAAGGATATTACAAATTAGAGGATTATATCCAAGATAAGAATGCTTGGAAACATGCTGGTCCTGCTCCATAGGACAATCTCTAGAGTCTAGACAAAATCAAACTGGTCGTTAATGTAATTGTATAATTTATTCTTTTTTATATTGTCTTTGACATTGATTTACAGTCTGTAATTACTTAAAGTCACACCCGGACTTATTACTCCTTATTTATTTATGAAAATAGTCTACTTTTGGAATGTTTATAAATATGTGAGCACCATGTAGGTATCTATCACATAGTCAATTTATATGTCATGGTTTCATTAATTCATTTTAATTCTTTTACCTATTGTGGTATAGTAATTTTATTTTTAGGTGCATCGTCTTCACATATAATTATATAATTAATGTATGCAAAATATTGTAAAACATTTTAAAAGAGTAACGGTGGAGTTTGTTGCCCATTCTTCTCCATACGAAAACTACCTTTTGGAAGAGGCGACTAGAATCAATTTTATATTAATTTTAATTTTGACGTTCAAATGTGCCTTTAATGTGCCTATTGGAAATAAATGATTTGACTTTGACTTTAGAACTGAAACTCAAAAAAAATTGTTTCATCAAACCCATACGTGTGGGGTATCTATGGATAGTCTTTAAAAATGATATTGAGGTTTCTAATATATTTTTTTTCTAAACTAATAGAATAGTTTGCGCGAGAGACACTTCCAAAGTGGTAAAATGTGTCCCGTCCCCCCCTGTAACTTCTAAAATAAGAGAATGATAAAACTAAAAAAAATATATGATGTACACTACTATGTAAACTTCCACCGAAAATTGGTTTGAACGAGATCTAGTAAGTAGTTTTTTTTAATACGTCATAAATCATAAACCGCAATTTACCTTTCATTCAATCAACTCATGATTGATTTTTATAGATAGATGATGGTACGGAACCCTTCGTGCGCGAGTCCGACTCGCACTTGGCCGGTTTTTGTTTTTATTGGTATGAATGAATAGGTACTGAATACTGAAAGGTACACACCACGTTTGTAAATACCAGCTAATTTAAAAAGACCGTGTAGGTAGGCTATTAGGTACATACTTACCTAATATTGATTAAAGCTTAATTTAAATCTGAAAAGCTTTTAAGTAGGTATCACTATAATAAAAATATTATTATTGTTTTCAGATTATAGTTTATGAAAACAATGCGATGAAAGCTACATACAATGTTTTGGAGGAAGTGAAAGATTTGTGCTTCAGTCCGCCATTCCTATTCACAGTTCGAGATCTCTACGTTACCGCCACTGAAATAAAGCCAGGTAAACATTACAGTCACAGTATTGTGGATTGTAATACTGTGATTAGGGTAGGGTCTACGTTTAAACCTAACTAGTTAATGTAGTTGGGTAGATGCATTACCTAAATACCTACATATTGGTAGATACCTAATGCGTGAACAGTTGGCGCGATACATAGGTAGGTATATATACAGCGTTTATTAGTCTTACTTGGAATAGGTACTTACAATGGGTTTCTTTTATAAGCATTTATGCATTCTGCCGTACCTAGTTACGGACCCGTGCTGCAGCACCAACTGGTTTGTTTTCTGTTTTTTTTTCAATAGCAATCAACACCAAAGCAGGTTAAATATTATAACGCTGGAAGCGCAGGCGTTTATTAGTAACTACGTAGTGTAGAGAGTACCTACTCGCCTTCAATCTTCTTCTTTAATATCGTCTTATAAATATCTTACTAGGGTCTGTGTTAATATGCTTAATAACTTATTAATTTAGGTAGTAAGTAGGTACTAATGTAGGTATCATAAGAGGAAACACACCTTCCTTCCTATAGATTTCTTTAGGGTTGATTTTTCCAACGCCAGATAATTTTATCCGAGGAATAGTTTAGAATTTTTGACATTTCTTTCATACAAAAACTGTCAGACCTCAATTAAGTTATCCGTCGATTGAAAAGTCAGCCCTTAGCCTAATAAAGCCCTGATAAGGGAGCAAATATAATTGACACTAAAACAGCAGGTTACGTCAAATCCACTCTTAGACTTCAATGCCATCACAAGTTCTCTACATTTTCGATATTTCTCATTTCAGAGGAATCGAAGACCCGTTTCATGACGCGCCACACGATGGAAGGGCGAGCACCGTTGCAGAAATCTGGGAATCGACTTGTATTCATGTCTAGAGATGGCAATAGCTTGCGGTTACATGACGGCTCCATCGATACTAGTTTCAAACTACTTGATGAAATCAAGGTGACAAAGCCGGATTAATTATTTTGTTTTCTAAAACGTTTTTGTACCTACCTAGTAGTAGGTCGACATACCTACCCATCTACTTTGTAAGAATCCGTACTTCAAACACAGGCTTGAAACTCTTCGCTTCCTTGGAACTCGGGTTAACTACAATTCAAAATAAATATTTTTTCATACCACTTGCTCAAAAAAGTGACATTCTATGCCACAAAAAGCGAACATAACAATAGTCATTTTTAATCTGTTAAAAACAGGGAAAGAAAATTGTACTGAATTTCATTCTGCTTTATCCCCTTGGTTAATAATCTACTATAATTTACACACGGGTAAACCTACATGTCATGAGAAGGTAGGTTCACTGTTCCAATTATTGGTCTTCTCCGACACAGAAGAGCCGGCAAGAATCTCCACGGGTACTCTTTTAAAATAATTGGGTTTTACAATGTTTTTATTACAGTCCTACGTGTTAATAGAATTGGAAGACAGTTTTGAGTAACCTGACAACAAGTAGGATGTTGAGCTACCTACTTAACAAAATAGAGAATGGCCAACGTCTGTCAGTCTATATAGCAAAGTCTACAACTTTCTTACATTCACAAAATCTATATATCTATACCTACTTATAATAAATCTGTAGAAGTGAAAATTCTGTACATTGAAAATATCAAAAAAATAAATGGCAGGGGTTGTTACTAGACCGACACCGAACCCAAAAATGTGATTTAAAAATTTTTTGTCTGTCTGTCGGTCTCTCTGTCTGTCTGTTTGTTCAGGCATCACGCAAAAACTACCGGTTCGATTACGATGACACTTGGTATAATTATTCTTTAATATCCTGGGCACCACACTGGGTACTTTTTATCCCGGAAAAGTATATACAATAAAAAACAAACTTAATTTTGCGGTTCGCTCCCTAGACCCGATTACTGTACCAACCGCAAATAATAAGTTTGTCGTAGGTTACGTTACCCGCAATGGTGTTCATTTTTATTCCTTTTAGTTTTTAGAGTTATTTAGGTTTATTTTTATAAGTCGTAGGTATATAGATTTTAATTTTAAAGTATAGGTACCTAGTATATTTGATAGTGTACGTAGTGACCGTAGGTTATTTTATAATACTGTTAGGTAGGATTAGTCATTCGTATAGAGTAGTTTTTAGGGATTTTGCTTATTTATTGAGTTTAAATTAGTTATCATCAAAAATAGGTTTATTTAGGTAGGTAGGTATTTAATTTTCTGTTATTGAGTTTTTTTTTAATTAGGTAGGTACTTATTTAAAGATATCCTATAGGTACCCTCTTAATCACCACTAATGATGAGACACGGTTTTCTATTGTAATTAGCCACAAAGGGCCCGCGAGATAGATGGCATTCTGGGGAAGCACATACATTTTATGCTGTTAGCACGTGTCCGTGGGATAATTTCCGACATCCACGCGGGCGAAGCCGCGGGCAGAAGCTATAGAAAATAATCTATATAAAAACAAAATCAAAATCGGTTCATCCGTTCGGGAGCTACGATGCCACAGACAGACACACAACGACGGATGAACCGATTTTGATTTTGTTGATGTGCCACAGACAGACATACACACGTGTGTGTGTAGGTATGTCTGTCTGTAGCATCGTAGCTCCCGAACGGATGAACCGATTTTGGTTTTGTTTTTATATAGATTATTTTCTATTTTGTAAATGACGCCGACGGGTGTTATAAGTTTGACTTATAATATAACACCCCGTCCTTTTTGCGTCGGGGTTTAAAAAGATAAATAGTAAAAAAACACCTCTATGAACTAAATTACATGATTGTTGTCATTACAATAATTGTAACAAATCTGAGTGGATATCATGTCCACAAAAGCTAAATACTAATGAAGAGTTAAAGTTAGAATTGTACCTAGGTATATAAATTCAAATCATTGTAAGAATATTAGGTCATCGTAGGTCGTAGGTATGTAAAAATAAGAAAAAAAGAAATATCGTAATTTGGGAGAAGTTATGCCGTTTTTTGAGGTACCAGGGAAGCTAAACAATTGTGCAGAGGGAATCATTGGGAGAATTTGGGGGGGGGGGGTCGTGGCGGCCATGATCCCCTTCCCATTTCTGGGGCTGCGACCGTGCCTGACAGTAGGTAGGTACTTTATTTCTGTTTATCCTACCTACCTAGTTAGTTAGTAGTACTACCAAATTATATGGTACGTAGTATGATAGTAGATAACTATACCTACATGTATTATTTCCAGGTAAGTGACATGATTGTAACAACCTTGTCAACAAGTGGAGACTACGTGTGGACTGGCGGTTGGGATGGCTTCGTGCGCCGGTGGAAGATAGCTGGCGAAAAACTAGAACCTGCTGGAGACATCAATCTTGGTGGTTGTATTAATTCCTTAGTTGCTAGTGGTGACACCGCTTACGCAGCTGTGACTGGTGGTAAAATAGTTCATGTATGCGCTGTATAAGATTTAGAAGATTATATCTACAGGGTGTAAAAAGACCCACATATCCGTTATCACATCAAAATAACTAACATTGAGATTTTTTTCTTTCTGGGAAATAATTTTTGTTTTCGGTTTGAAAAATCACTGTTTACGGCAGCGCGATATGTAACGCACGCAAAAGATATGTGCTCATGGGTGCATGCAACGGTACAGGAGCTACGCCTGTATAAAAAGGTATAAAAACGCCGAAAAGTTTTTTTGTAAAATAGCCGTTATGACAAAAGATTTTAATGTTTTATGAATGTTGGTTCTTAGTTTATTAAATAAAAATCCAGTGGATGCAAAAGATTTTGATTCATTTAGATTACCCTAAAACTACAAAGTTATTCCCTATGGGGGACGACTTGCCTACGCAACAAAGACTACAATAGTATACTGTCTACCCAACTAAGGTACCGAAAGCCGTATTGCTACAAAATAAACGCACTGTCAAAGTTGAATGAACGTGCGGTTGACTGTACAAGGTACCTAATTATAGTCAGAAATGAAAATAGATTAACACTTACGGTCTTATTACAAAAAATTGCTTAAGTACTGGTTTAAACCAAGACTAAAAAGTCTAGGATTGTGACGGTATTAAGATTAGTACCAGGATCAAAATGTGTCCTGATTACAAAACGAAGACTATCTGAGGATCTGTTAGTACCCAAGAAGGTATAATATCCACAGATAAGAAATAAAAATGGCATTCTTTCATTCGTTCGTACAGGATTTATTTGAAGCAACGTTCTGTTTCTCTAAATATTGATATTATAATAACACTTGAAATGATTTAATAATTATTTATCAGTACAAAAATATGTCATAAATGGTTCTTTGTTTGGATTACAATATAATGAACAAGAACAACTTGTACTTTTGACGCGCTGTTTATAATCAAGTTGTTATATTTTTAACACCTCTAGCGTGAAATGGAGCGAATTACATTCGGCGACAGCCCGCGTCATTTGAGGCGAATGTTTATCTTTTGAAGAAACAAATAATACAATTCTTATTTTTATTCGATAGGGTTTGTTCGTGGATGTGTCCGATTATGCCTCGTAATAGGCAACGAAACCGTTGGTTGCTTCATTAAACTAAAACACCTCTCCATCGTCTTCCGGGTATATATGGCTGCTGTTATACCTCTCTTCTTGTGGTGTTGTGGGGTTACGCAATGGTGTAAATAAATATGGAGTGCAGTGATAGCCACAGCCACCGAATAATATTCCAGATAAAGCGCCAGCCTCAAACCTCTGTTTCAATCTACATCCTCGGAATATTCTGGAGTCATGGTCCACGTCATCTGGTAACAATGTCCATGATTTTCAGGCCAGCATCACAAACCGCCTGAATAGTGACCGCATATTAGATCTTTAGGATCGTCTCTGTTATTTTAATATGACAAATAAAACAATAATATTGGGATATTATTTGGATTTTATTTAATGTAATGTTAGCATTGACCAAGGGTACTTAGGTACTTCATGGCGAGCCCAGTTGTGTAAGTGTTGGGTTTGGATCCTTGCGGAATAAGTGGACTGTATTATCAATAAGGAACTGGTTTACATAATACAATAATGTTACAAAATAATATAATAATACCGACAGCGTTATTTCGTTGTTACGCGGGTGCGCGTGTGTCCTATGCGTAAACCACTTGCACTTCAGGACTCAATGGGCATCCTCGAGGGTCGTGGAGTAAATCTTCACGTAAAACATCCACAATTTTTTCCCGAAAACGTTTTGTGAACCTATACTTACTTATATTTAAAATCTTCGTCACTCAATTTAATAAGGATTTACATGATGACGACATCTGTAAGGTCGCCGAGACGTCTCCAGCATAACCAAATCCATCAAATCAATTATAAAATATCCATTTTTGACGATTTGTAAATAAAAAGACACAATAATAATCAAAGCTAACCTCAAATAAATTAGTCAAATCCATGGTTAAACTAGGGGTCTCGGCGGACTAACTTTAGTACCTTAGTTAGTTCAAGAACTAGTGATAAACTTCATTTTGTAATAACGTTTTATTTAGTCATGGTTTAAACCTAGTAACAATCCCAGTACCAAATTTAGATCGTGTTTTGGAATAAGACGGTTAGGGTTCATACCTCTGTTTAAGTTAAGGATCTAAAGATAGCTCTGGAACGACCGGATCTGATTAGAGAAATTATATACCTACTTTTGATTTTGTATCACTGTCAAAATCACAGTCAAGTGATCTTTATTACCGCTGCAATAAGGTCGCTACTGGTGAGCGTCAAAATGAGTCTTCGTCAGGATAATACTGTAACCATCACGGCAATAAAGATATCGACAAAAGTGTTGTCTATCAATATTTTTAGTGCCTGACAAAAAAATAAAGGCAAAACTCTTATTTAACATTGCAGGTACGCTTTATTAGGCGATAAATCTATGGTATTGTACCGGTGGCCTACAGCTAAGTATTAGGTTATTAAAAAGAAGTGCCTATCGTATTTGGTGACAAATTTCATACAAATTTAATAAACACCTTTATAGATAATATTTCAATTCTTAACTTCCAAGAGAGTGTTCTTATAGGCGCTAGCCACTGCAGTTTGCTAAACTCCCAAGTTTTAAAATGTTACACTGCTTTTTCAATAAAACGTTAATACTTTTACTATCGCGATTATTCGTAACGAATTCAATGTTATAGCAGTGTAACATTTCTTAAAATGTTACACTGCTATAACATTGAATTCGCCCGTCTTGACATCAGAATGAACGGTCACTCTTAAAATGTTTTTTTTCTTCTAGAATACGATGGAAGCAATTGTTTGAGAATAGGAAGCAAATAGAAGCAATAGGGAAGCAATTGTTAGGCATAAATTCAACGTTAAATACGCCTAGTGACCGTTCATCCTGACGGAGACCAAAATGAAGGGACCAAATCTCCAATCTCTGTCATCTATATACCTATATAAAATTCAAAGTCCTGACTGACTGACTGACTGACTGATAGATCAACGCACAGCCTAAACCGCTGGTCCTAGAGACATGAAATTTGGAGGGTGTGTTCTTCGTGAAGAGTAGGCATCCACTAAGAAAGGATTTTTCGAAATTCCACCCCTAAGAGGGTGAAAAGGGGTTAATTCGTTTGTATGAAAAATCTTATTCCTTGAGTTAATAAACTTGAAACTTGGCACGAATACTTATCTAAATAAATTATGAAGATTGTCAGTTTTTTTTTTCTAAACTACCCCCTTATAAGGGATTGGGGGGTTTCAAAGTTTGTATGGAAGAATTTTAGCGTCCGATTTACTCGAAACTCAGTATTTATACCTAATATTGAATGTAAAGAATAATGTGTATCAGGATTTTTTGAAAATCTACCCCTGACGGGCTGAAATGGGGTAGTCAATTTTTCAGGGGAGGATTTTACTGCATGGCTTGATTAACTCGAAAATTAGTATAAATAATCTTTGAGTCAAGTTATGAATACATCCCAAACGATTTTTTTAAATTCCACCCCTGTGGGGTTGAAAAGCGGGGTGTTTGGGCTGGTGTCTTGGGCACTTCAATTAAACTAGTGGACTGTATATGTATGATGTTATAATAATATAAAAACTGCATCGGTTACACAATAAAAATACCCGCTCGCTTATCTGGTTTAACGGTCACTGGCGGCGGCCGGCCGGCAGTGGCGCGCGCGAGTCGCGTCTCCGTCCCGCGCGCCCCCCTCCCCGCTTGTGGCACGTTCGCGCGCGAACACGGGGATACAGTTTATATGAAAAATCTTCTTCATTAGGTTAATAAACTTGAAACTTTTCAAGAATACTCGCCTAAGTTTATCATTATAAGTTTTTCAAAACTACCCCTCAAAGGGGGATATAGGGGTGTTGAAGTTTGTGTGGAATAATTTGAATGCGCGGTCCGATTAACTCGAAACTCAGTGTTTATACTTAAGACCAAAAATAAAGAGTAACATGTATCAGGGGTTTTCGAAAATCTACCCCTAACGGGTTGAAAAGGGGGTAGTTAATTTTACAAGGGAGGATTATAATGCGTGGCTTGAATTGGTATAAATAATCTTTGAATCAAGTTATGAATAATCCCAAACGATTTTTTAAAATTCCACTCCTGTGGGGGTGAAAAGCGGGGGATACAGTTTATATGAAAAATCTTATTCATTTAGTTAATAAACTTGAAAGTTGGCAAGAATACTTGCCTAAGTAAGTAATAAAGTTTATCATTATAAGTTTTTCAAAACTACCCCTCAAAGGGGGATATAGGGGTGTTAAGTTTGTGTGGAAGAAATTGAATGCGCGGTCCGAGTAACTCGAAACTCAGTATTGATACTTTTGACAGAAAATAATTAATAATAAGTATGTAAAGTTGTCGAAAATTTACCACTGACGTGACAAAAAGGGGTAATTCAGTTTTTAAGGGGAGGATTTGAACTTGAGCTGTATATTACATTTTCACGCCTAAACCACTGAACTTCTGATTTGGCATAGAGATAGATGGCATCCTGGGGAAGCACATACATTTTATCCTGATAGCACGTTCCCATGGGATAATTTCCGACATCCACGCGGGCGAAGCCGCGGGCAGAAGCTAGTACATATATAAAAAAATAATACCATTAATCTACTATTTCCTACCTTTGCTATAATTTTAGCTACCTCATCATATTTTAACAAAATGCTTGGTTCAAGGAATTGGTTCAGGGACCAAGCATTTTGTTAAAATAGAAGCATTTTGTTCATTAAAATTTTGCACTATTAGAAGGAAGGTAGTAAATAGGTACTAAATATTTATTCTTCGAAGATAAACCGCCCATTTACCTGTTGCACTAAACAATTGAATCGTCAATTTAGAGGGACCAACTTATATAATCGATATATATTAGAATGGTATTATATTTTTTTATATGTAGGTATATGTATGACAGAGATTGGAGATTTGGTCCCTTCATTTTAACGCTCACCGCTACTGGGTTGCTGTTGTCACTGCTCGGCCTACTCATAATAAGTAGTAACTTATTAATACTTTTTATGAATGAATATTGGCTAGGTAGGTACATCTATATCTATACTTATAATACTGTACCTTTAGTGAAAAGTGATATATCTCCACTTGTAGCAGTTTTGAGTTCTTTATACAATCTTGAAGCTTGAATTTTATTTGATTTTTCTATCTAATCAGTTTAACTCTATCTATTATAGAACGGGAAATAAGTTTCGTGTCGAATAATACAAGTTGCATTTTTGGTTAATTTTGATGATACTTTTTGTGTATACTGATATGTCTTCATTAACATTAAATTGAACTAAAGCTTAAAAATAGACAAGTACGTGTAAGTAAGGCTATCTCGATTTATAACACTTGACACATTTAATATTAACTACATGAGCTTTGTGCTTGTTAATACAACACAATTTATATTAAGTGACACAAAAAATACCCTGTAATTATCAATTGTGAATGATAATATAACTCAAATTATATCTCATAAGTTTGTGCAGCAATAAATATCACCAACGTGATAAGTGATACAACTAAATCTCTATCAACCAACACGTGAAATAGTTTTAGTAACGCGTTTAGTTCTTAATAATATTAATGTATTTATATCGCTGTAGTATAGGATTTTTAAAAACCGATCGATAGTGATTACTGTGTAAAGTGATCTATGCAGTTTCGTGTTCCAGCGTAGTTTGCTACGCTGACGACACGCTGGTCCTGGCGCAGGGGAGGTCGCATCAGGCGGCGGCCGACGCGATGACACGCGGGGTTTCGATAGTCGTGGAAAGGATCCGGCGGTTGGGTCTCGAGGTGGCATTGCACAAGTCCGAGGCCATGTCCTTTCATGGGCCTCGGTACGGGCCACCTCCGGGATCCCAACTAGTGGTAGGAGGGGTTCACATCGGCGTCGAGACCACGATGAGGTACCTGGGTCTCGTCCTCGACAGCCGATGGAATTTCGTCGAGTATTTTCGACGTTTGGCCCCCAAACTGGAACGGGCTGGGGCCGCCCTAAAGCGGCTCTTGCCCAACCTGAGGAAGCCAAACGCCTCCTACCGGAGGCTTTACGCGGGGGTCTTGCGGTCCATGGCCCTATATGGGGCCCCGGTATGGGCGCGTTCACTGCGGCTGCGAGCCGCACACTATCTGAACGTGCCCCAAAAGGTGGTAGCCGTAAGGCTGATCCGGGGCTACCGCACGATCTCGGGCGAGGCAGCAAGCCTCCTTGCCGGACTACCGCCATGGGATCTGGAGGCGATAGTCCTCGCGCGCCTGTATGATTGGCGCGCGGAGGCACTACGCCGGGGGGAAACTCCGCATCCGCGGCAAACCGCAGCGGAGCGGACGAACCTCCGGCGCGATCTCATGGCGGCATGGAAGGAGCGACTATCGCAACCCAGCGCAGGGCACGCCACGATAGCGGTGGTAAGACCCCTCTTTGAGGAGTGGCTAGAGAGACGTCACGGCGTTCTCACCTACCGCCTGACGCAGCTCCTCTCCGGACACGGATGTTTCGGGAGGTTCCTGCACATCATCAGGCGGGAGGAGACGCCCGGGTGTCACCACTGTCAGGGTCGCCCAGAGGACACGGTGGAGCATACGGTGGAGGTCTGCCCTGCTTGGGCAGAGCACCGCCACGCGTCGCCACGGTCACGCGTGTCATAGATTCGCTATCTCTAGTCTAGGAAAAATTACAAGAGTCATGAACTATCCCAATGTCAAGTGCACTTGAAGGAAAAGGACATGTATCATAGAAATAAATATAGAAAGACAAGTATATAATTATTCCGTCATGTCCGGCTGAAGTGGGAGTTTCTTCGGCTGGGAGCTTCGGATGGGAGGCTTCGGGACATATTATTTTATCAGACAAGACGTCTTCAATAACGTGTCGTATCGCTATCTGGTGGATGTGACCGCACGTAGGTATTACTAAGGAAACTTTGCATTATACCTATCTATTTCCTGATGATTTGAAAGATTTCATAGCATTACATAACAGCCGGTCGGCCGATAGGGTCGATCGAAGGTTAGGCTTTACGTTTACGTTGACGACTCCCGGCCACCGTAGGCGCGGGCCTGCGGGCGGAGAGTAATGGGTAGCTCTCCGTCCGATCAGGACCAGGCCCGTGCCGGACGGCGTGTACGTGTTCCACGCGCGCCTCAAAGAGATGTCAGCATAAGCGACGGGGCCCCATAGGGCCGAAGCCTGCCAGGGTAGCAGGATCATCCGAAAGGTTTACCGCTGCCCTGGAACATAAAGGGCTATGGAAGGAACACGGGTGGGTTTTAGTCAGTAAGAGTCTGACACTCCCTCCTGCTCCACCCAGAGCGGGAGGAGTCATTTGATGTTTTCCAATCCTCAAAAAAAAAATATATATTTACACTTTTACTCACCCGTTTTGTAAATGAAAGTAGGCCCCGACCGTATAAGTACTAGGCCAGGACTAGGCCCCTACAATAGAATTAAAATTAAACTTATATTATTTTACACCGAAAGTTTATTTGATATAATTAAAGGTAAATCGAAATACACCACATCTTCTATTGTGTTTAATGTGTGTAAATTGATATAAGTTTGATTTTATCATAGCACACTAAAAAGGCACGGTACCCATGAAATCTCAATGTTTACGAAACAAAATTAGTTCTAGTGTTTTTATCATTTACAACTCTATTGCTATCAAAAAGATGTTTCAAAAATACTTGTAACATTCAAAACCAGTGCATTTTAGAATATGTTAAATGATATAAATGAAATTGTAACATTATACACATAGGAACTTAAATGTGGCTAATGATATGTCTAGTTTTTTTTATATCTCAAATCTATATCTTCTATCTATCTTCTTCTATATCTATACTTATAATAAATCTGTAGAAGTGAAAATTCTGTACATTGAAAATATCCAAAAAATAAATGGCAGGGGGTGTTACTTGACCGACACCGAACACAAAAATGTGATTAAAAAAATTTTTGTCTGTCTGTCTGTCTGTCTGTCTGTTTGTTCAGGCATCACGCAAAAACTACCGGTTCGATTACGATGAAACTTGGTATAATTATTCTTTAATATCCTGGGCACCACACTGGGTACTTTTTATCCCGGAAAAGTATATACAATAAAAAACAAACTTAATTTTGCGGTTCGATCCCTATACCCGATTACCACTGTCTGTACTGTACCAACCGCAAATACTAAGTTTGTCGTAGGTTGGGTCACCCGCAGTGGAGTTCATTATTATTCCTTTTAGTTTTTAGAGTTATTTAGGTTTATTTTTATATGAGTCGTAGGTACTTATAGATTTTAATTTTAAAGTATAGGTAGTATATTTGATAGTGTACGTAGTGACCGTAGGTTATTTTATAATACTGTTAGGTAGGTTTAGTCATTCGTATAGATATTAGTTTTTAGGGATTTTGCTTATTTATTGAGTTTAGATTAGTTATCATCAGAAATAGGTTTATTTAGGTAGGTAGGTATTTAATGTTCTGTTATTGAGTTTTTTTTTTAATTAGTTAGGTACTTAGGTAAAGATATCATATAGGTACTCTCTTAATCACCAATAATGAGACACAATTGGTTTTCTATTGTAATTAGCCACAAAGGGCCCGCGACATAGATGGCATTCTGGGGAAGCACATACATTTTATCCTGTTAGCACGTTCCCGTGGGTAAATTTCCGACATCCACGCGGGCGAAGCCGCGGGCAGAAGCTAGTTAGAAATATTTTTGAACCAAATCAAAGCATACCCGATATAATAATAACAATTTCAAATTAATTAAAGGCAAAATGTCAAAAAAAAAATCTGTAATAAAAAAGTTGTTGCCGTTTTAAAAATGCAAAACTTTTTATTTATTTTTCTCAAAACAAGGATTTGTAACTTATACCACTTTTCACTAAAGGTACAGAATAAATCTGTAGAAGTGAAAATTCTGTAGGTACATTGAAAATATCAAAAAAATAAATGGCAGGGGGTGTTACTAGACCAACACCGAACCCAAAAATGTGATTAAAAAAATTTTTGTCTGTCTGTCTGTCGGTCTGTCTGTCTGTCTGTCTGTCTGTCTGTCTGTTTGTTCAGGCATCACGCAAAAACTACCGGTTCGATTACGATGAAACTTGGTATAATTATTCTCTAATATCCTGGGCACCACACTGGGTACTTTTTATCCCGGAAAAGTATATACAATAAAAAACAAACTTAATTTTGCGGTTCGATCCCTAGACCCGATTACTGCACCAACCGCAAATAATAAGTTTGTCGTAGGTTAAGTCACCCGCAATGGAGTTCATTTTTATTCCTTTTAGTTTTTAGAGTTATTTAGGTTTATTTTTATATAAGTCGTAGGTATAGATTTTAATTGTAAAGTATAGGTAGTATATTTGATAGTGTACGTAGTGACCGTAGGTTATTTTATAATACTGTTAGGTAGGATTAGGTCATTCGTATAGATATTAGTTTTTAGGGATTTTGCTTATTTATTGAGTTTAGATTAGTTATCATCAGAAATAGGTTTATTTAGGTAGGTAGGTATTTAATTTTCTGTTATTGAGTTATTTTTTTTTTAATTAGGTAGGTACTTAGGTAAAGATATCATATAGGTACCCTCTTAATCACCACTAATGAGACACAATTAGAAGAAATAAAGAAAGAAAGAAAAATGCATTTATTTGCGGCAAACATGACGCATAAAAAAATAATAATATATATACAGGGTGTTATTGACAGCCCTCCACAAAAACACAGGATTGATTCAGCTCCTTATTCTGAATCATATCCCACTGGAAATTTTCTCAGGAAAAAAAATATTTTTATGCCGCTTTTTTGCTGATATTCCTTTATTTCAATGTAAAATTACGTTCTCTGTATGCAACACTCCATTTATGTAAATAAAACAGCTGAAAACAGCCTCGCTCAAGCTCGCTGCGCTGCCGTCCGCTACGTGCGTTTTGCCACGGTAACGATACGTTGCGTGTGAGGTAATAAAACAAATCTGGTTTTTTGGATTCCCTTAATGTTCCTGAAAGAATTACATGCACCGGTCATCTTAATATGATGTACTGAAGCCACCCTATCAGTTTGCGGAGGGCTGTCAATAACACCCTGTATATATAATAATTGGTTTTCTATTGTAATTAGCCAAAAAGGGCCCGCGAGATAGATGGCATTCTGGGGAAGCACATACATTTTATCCTGTTAGCACGTTCCTGTGGGATAAATTCCGACATCCACGCGGGCGAAGCCGCGGGCAGAAGCTAGTACATAATAATTATGTTGTATTATGTAACGTTTCATCGGTTTCATATTTACATATTCTTTATGATTCAAATGAAATGTAGATACCGTAAAAGTACCTAAGTACAAATTTATTTATCCTCAGTAGGAGAGGCCTATATGTCACGGTAATATTATCTTACCGTGCCTAGATGTCCAGCAGCTGAAGTCTTTCGACTGAAATAATGATACGTAACATTATACAAACTAATACAAAATATATAATAATGTGTTTAAGGTCTACTATTTTATGAAGAAAAGGGGAAGAGCTCCTTCATCGGGCATCAAAATATTTGTCTGCATCGCTGTCAATGAGAAAAGTTCCCAGGAAGCAGGCTGCACTGCCATGTTGAATGGCAATGCTGATTTTTATTTTGTATTGGTTTCGACCTTATTTAAACTTTACTAGTACCTACGCAGTGGCGTGTAGCTATTGGAGGGCTAGGCGGTGCCGTGCACCGGGGCCCCTCGTCGCCTGACCAGCAAACTCGAACTGACCTAGCAAAAAGTTTTATACAGAAAAGGTAAAGGTAGAAGAAAATTTATACAGAATTAGATGGATTGGATTGGATTTGATTTTGATTTTCTTTATTCAGATTTTTTTTTTAAATTCAGGCTCGGATCGCTATCGAGACTACCATGAAATACCTAGGATTGTTGCTGGATAGCCGGCCCATTTCTGACGGCTGGCGCCCAAGTTGTTGGGCGCCCAACAACTTGGGCGCCAGCCGTCAGAAATGGGCCGGCCGGCTGGCGCGCTCGCAACCCTGCTTCCCAATCTGGTGGACCCGAGCACTGCTCGCAGACGGTTATATGTATATAGGGATCGGCAATCGATGGCCCTGTATGGGGGCCCGGCGGCCCCGATTTCGCGGGCCCGATGGGCGACTGACCTGACGGCCAGCAGCATCGCAGTTTTGTGAAGTCGTAAAGCAGCCTGTCCATTGAAGTGGAGCGGAGAAACGGAGAAATATTAATCAAAAGGATTGAGCGGAGCGGAGATTTTATGATATTATGCAATCCTATTGGTTAATATATTTTCTCCGTTTCTCCGTTCCGCAGCCTCGCTCCGCTTCAATGGACAGGCAGCCTAAGGGGCTAACGATCGTTAAGTCGACTTTCCATTAATCGAACATATGACTCTCGAAGTTAAGTTACGGACCCATCGCACTATCTCCTACGAGGCGGCGATCTCCGCCCTGGGCCCTGGAGGTAATGGTACTCGCATCGATGTACCGGTGGCGCGGTGGCTGATGCAGCGCTAGTTTGAGTTGCGTCGGGCGCAGCTTCGCGAGGTCCTGGTGGCGGAATGTCGTGACAGGCTCTCACGCCCTACCTCGTCACCATGGAGGCGGTCCGGTTGGTACTCGAGCGCTGACTCGGGAAGAGGCACGTCATGTCGTTTCGGGTGACGCAGGTACTCTCGGGGCATGGTTGCTTCGGGAAGCACTTGTCACATAAACAGGGAGGCCGACGTCCGGTGTCACCACTGCGTCGACTGCTGGGAGGACACGGCGCGGCATACGCAGGCAATATTCCGCCTGGGAGCAGTCCTCATCTCAGGAGTGACCTGTCGCTGCCGGCCGTAGTTGACTCGATGGTCGGCAGCGAAAAAAGGAGGCTGCGGAAAGGGAGAGGAAGATCTTGTCCACTCACCCGGCCCGCAGCAGGAGCGCCGGGCATATTTCATATAGTCTGATTTGTATTGAACTTACTTTCGCCCAAATTGATATCTTTATGGGAATTATCCCACGGGAAAGTACTACCAGGCTAAAATGTCCTAAGTCCATTCAGACTTCAAGGTGAAAAGGTAACAGTTTCTTTCGCATTTATAGTAATAAAAGTATGCATGTATTGTAAAACAGTCTAATAAGACGTGTCTAATGTGCTTAGTATAAAAATAAAAAGCGTAGCGGTGAAGAATAATTATTTATTTATTTGTACAAGAATTCAAATAATTACAATAAGGTACCTAAGCATATTCCCCAATAAAAAACTATTTTCTAACTGCAAAACCATTATTTTCCATAGTCAGGGCACAGTATCCAGCCATACTATAAATGATACAGAACCCTGTTGTTGATAATAAATACATTCATATAAAGTCGAACATCATGGAATTGTATGGTACGTTGAAATTAAATAAAAGAAAATTACATATTTCAAAGTTTACTATGTATTAACTACATCCCAAATATCTACAATGCAATCATTATAATACATATATACAAAAATTAAATAATGATCTCAACACCACAGATATCCGATTCTTTGGGAAGTTTCATTAGCCTTGGGTCAATAAAGTTAGGGTCTATTGGGCGAAGTCCCGCCTTTTCACGGCGACGCAGTTCTAAAAATGCTTCTCGCTGAGCCCAATCCCTCAGATGAGTATCAGGAGCATAGGCCCAGGCAAATCCACCGAAGACCAAACACAATGTAACGGAGAAAAAGAATGAGGCGTTGTGCACATTTGTGTCCTCTTCTTTACTATTGTAGTCGAAGCCATAGCTCACCCAGTTTTTGTCTTTCTCAGTGGTAGCAGCAGGTACAGTTGCAGCGCTATCGCTATTCTTTTTCGAAGTAGAAATATTACGGCTTAAATGGTTCCAAACACATCTCTGTAACACAGGCATTTGACGAAGCTTTATCAGTGCAGCCATTGTTTTAGGTTTCGTCACGTTCGTTGGTCAAATAACGATCCAGTAAGTTATTTTTTTACGAGAAGGTTAAAAAATTGATTATGAAACCTGAAAGCCCAAAGAAACGAAAATGTGTCAATTGTCTCTGACATTAGTGACACTTCAAATGTCACAATTTCCAAACCATAACCAAAACGTCGAAGATCGCCTATTTCAAAAAACATCTAATGATGTTTTTTGAAATAGGCGATCTTCGACGTTTTGGTTATGAAAAGACTAGGGCTAGCGCTAGGCTAAGCTAATGCTTAGCCTAGCGCTAGCCCTAGTCTTTTCCCAACTATGTTCCAGTCGGCTTCCAGTTCTAGTATAACCGGCTGCCCCGGTCAGATGCAGCCGAACAGCAATAGGTATTTCAAAAATATTTAAAAAAAAAAAAAAATCTCTACGATTCCTTCTCCTCGTTTTAAAACGTGCATCGCGGTATACGATACATGTACGGACGCCAGCAGGTCAAGCTACCCGAAACTGTCAAAATTTTCCAATCAACCTTGAACCATAACGTTTCAGCGATAAAGTTGAAAATCTATTAAAGAAATTTGACAGATTGTATTAGCTTGATGTGCTGGCGTCTGTACCTAAATAATTTAATGTCTTTGTAGGTAGATATTTTTAAAATATCCTTAACATATCTCGGGACCCTGAAGTCCCATCCATGATGACGGTAATTCTAGGTAAATTAATCAAATAATTCCTTGTTATAAGAAAAAGAATATGTTCTGAGGGCTCCTATTTTAAATTAACTCGAGTGAATAAAGTTAGAAATCGAGTCAAGTGCCTACTGTTTTTTTTTAATCACGCATTTTTTGAAGTACTTTCATTCACGTCGCCCGTCGTCCTTAAAATCAAAATCAAGTCATTCAAATTAGGCTGAGAATCAGCACTTTTCGAACGTCAAAATTACAAAAGACAGTCCCCCAAAAACGCCCGCCCTTCACGACTTCCTAGTGCTATCGCTGGGAAGAAGAAGTGGCGCAACAAACTCCCCAGCAGCACAGCTGTCTGTTCAGTTAGAAAATACTTGATAGGTACTTGATTGTATACAATACTAGGCGTTAAGTAATTAACATTACAAGGCATATAACATAAAATTAAATTACTTGCAATATGTCAGCTAGCTACGCCAATATACCAACAAATATAATAAAAACTATACGTACAGACGACAGCACATCAAGCTACTACAATCTGTCAAATTTCTTTAATAGATTTTCAACTTTATTCCTAAAGTGTTAAGGTTCAAGGTTGATTGGGAAAGTTTGACAGTTTCGGGTAGGTTGACCTGCTGGTGTTTGTACAGACGCCAGCACATCAAGCTACTACAATCTGTCAGATTTCTGTATTAGATTTTCGACTTTATTGCTAAAGAGTTAGGTTCAAGGTTGATTGGGAAAATCTGACAGTTTCGGGTAGGTTGACCTGCTGGCGTCCGTACATACTCAAGCTGAAAAATAATTAAAATGTAAATTAAAAACTTGAGAGGTGTCAAGGGACACCCGGATGGAACGAAGTTCAAAGAGAGAGAGAGAGAGACAGACAGAGAAACACGCGCACGCCGCACGGCTTACAACTATAGCAAAAAGTGTCGTTCCAACTTTTGGTCTTAATTTTTTCCGTCTAGCCTCCTTTCGCAACGCGCGATAAGGAACTTCATTCCAAAAAACTGGCTTGCTTTCTATAAGAGAGAGAGAGAGAGAAACACGCGGACGCCGCACGGCTTACAACTATAGCAAAAAGTGTCGTTCCAACTTTTGGTCTTCATTTTTTCCGCGATAAGGAACTTCGTTCCAAAACTTACTACATGATTAATAGCCTCCAGGCATAAAAGGGCGACGGGCGTGACAGCTTACATATTTATGCATTTCTGGGTTCTGGTCACATAGCTGAAGTAAAATAAATAAATAAGTTAATAATATTAACAATAACCTGTCAGTAAGTTAATTCTGGAGAAAGAACATGAACATTGTCTTGAGTTAATTAGGGCGACCAACTATTCTTATCGTGTAAGTAGTCGTTGATGGAATAGTAAGCCTTTGAACAAAGGTTGGATTTTACTCGAGCTTTAAACGCATTAAAAGGCAAGTCTAGCAAAGAAGAGGGTATCTTGTTTAAAAAAGTTTATACCAAGCTCAACACATAAGTTATGAACTTTATGAAGCCGGTGAAAGGGGGCACGGAGTTTGTCCTTATTTCTAGTGTTAGCACTGTGAATATCACTGGTTTTAGTGTACAAGTGCAAATTTTGCCTATTAAATAAGATGTTGGCGAAGATGAATTGTGATGCAACCGTGAGAATCGCTGCAACCGACGGATGCAGCGATTATGTCGTCACATCGCCAGTGAATTTCAATCACAGCTAATATTGACACCACTTTTGAAATCTCTAGTGAGTCTTTGTGTGTGGATGGTGACAATGATGACGGCCTGATAGGACCCCTTTTTAGTTACTATACTCTATGATAGGACCACGGATACAAACTAATTCCATTGACAGCACTGTACTGACACTTGACTGACAGTGACAGACAGTAGTAACAGTAAACAGTCACAGTCACAAGCAAGAACTGCAAGGAAGCATTACAGCTATCAGCCATTTACAGCAGCAGAATACCGAGTTCAACTAATAACTTACAGTTTTGGAGCACTTTCCATCGTATTTGCTTCATAAATCCGAAAAAATGGTTGTGCGTCAGTATAACGAAGAATTGAAGTACCTTGAAAAGATCAATCCATATTGCTGGAGAATCAAAAAGGGTTTCCAACCAAATATGAATGTTGAAGGTGTATTTTACGTAAATTCTACTCTTGAAAAGCTAATGCTAGATGAATTGAAGAACGCATGCAGGCCGGGAATGACAGGAGGATTCCTCCCAGGCGTGAAGCAAATAGCTAACGTTGCGGCCTTGCCGGGGATCGTGGGCCGGTCTATCGGCTTGCCAGATGTACATTCGGGGTATGGATTTGCTATTGGTAAGTTAATTTATTTTTATTTGTGTTGGTGCTTAATTTTATTTATAAAAGATCCCTCTGACCCAGAACTGTCTGAACCTAGGTTCATACAGTTCTGGGTCAGAGGGATCCTTAAAATAAATCAAATAATACATACTTAAACTGAATTTCCTTGATTAAGTTCATCTGCATAGCTATGCCAAGTAGGAAAATGTGAATATTTTTTTTGTATAAAACAAATCTAGTAGACATTACACAATATAATATTAAAAACAATGGATCTGTACTCTGTACCTTATCGAAAAACTTGGTTTTTATTTATTTCCATAATAAAATTTTGTGGTTGTTTTAGAAGCCATTGGACATATTTATGATGCAATCCTTATAATCTTATGGAGATATTTCAAGAAATTATGCAATCTGTGCAGTTGTTATTTGTATGTAAAATTATGTTTCAGGCAATATGGCAGCTTTTGATATGTCTGACCCAAAATCAATTGTATCGCCTGGAGGAGTAGGTTTTGATATAAACTGTGGTGTTCGGTTATTGAGAACCAATCTCCATGAGAAAGATGTCCAGCCTATTAAGGTAATTAGTTAGATGAAGGGTCTACACTTAATTCCTTAATCTGAAACATGGCAATCACAATTCTATGAATGTTTATGCTCAAAAGAACCAGAATTGTTTATAAGCTCTAGTTTTATTGCAGATATGTACTGCTTATCATCAAATCAGCCCTTTCTTTTAAACTTAACTGAATACTGGAATAAAACATGATTAAAAATGTGTGGTCCAATGAATTACGTGATTCCCATTATAAGCATGTTTATTTTAATTTTAGGAACAACTTGCCCAGAGTCTATTTGATCACATACCAGTGGGTGTCGGTTCAAAAGGTATCATTCCTATGAATGCCAGGGACCTAGAAGAAGCCCTTGAAATGGGAATGGACTGGTCTCTCAGGGAAGGTTATGTCTGGGCTGAGGACAAAGAACATTGTGAGGAGTATGGACGCATGCTAAATGCTGATCCCTCGAAAGTTAGTCTTCGCGCCAAGAAGAGAGGCCTGCCACAGTTGGGTACCCTAGGTGCTGGTAATCATTATGCTGAGATACAGGTAGTAGATGAAATCTTTGATAAATATGCTGCTGGTAAAATGGGTATTGAAAGAATTGGGCAGGTCTGTGTAATGATTCATTCTGGTAGCAGAGGATTTGGCCATCAGGTAGCCACTGATGCACTTGTCCAAATGGAAAAAGCTATGAAAAGAGACCAGATCGAGACAAATGACCGTCAGCTGGCTTGTGCAAGAATTAATTCAGTAGAAGGTCAAGATTACTTGAAGGCAATGGCAGCAGCTGGTAACTTTGCTTGGGTCAACAGAAGTTCAATGACGTTTTTGACTCGCCAGGCATTTGCTAAACAATTCAAAATGGCACCTGATGATCTAGACATGCATGTTATATATGATGTCTCTCACAATATTGCAAAAGTTGAAGAGCATGTTGTTGATGGAAAAGTGAAGACCTTATTGGTTCATAGAAAGGTAATTTGTTTGTTTTATTTCTAACTAGCTTCTGCCCGCGGCTTCGCCCGCGTGAATGTCGGAAATTATCCCACGGGAACGTGCTTACAGGATAAAATGCATGTGCTTCCCCAGGATGCCATCTATCTCTATGCCAAACCAGAAGTTCAGTGGTTTAGGCGTGAAAATGTAACATACAGTTTCAAGCTCAAATCCTCCCCTTAAAAACTGAATTACCCCTTTTTGTCCCGTCTGTGGTACATTTTCGTCAACTTTACATACTTATTATTAATTATTTTCTGTCAAAAGTATCTATACTGAGTTTCGAGTTACTCAGACCGCGCATTCAATTTCTTCGACATAAACTTAACACCCCTATATCGCCCTTTGAGGGTAGTTTTGAAAAACTTATAATGATAAACTTTATTACTTACTTAGGCAAGTGTTCTTGCCAAGTTTCAAGTTAATTAACTAAATGAATAAGATATTTTATATAAACTGTATTCCCCGTTTTTCACCCCCACAGGGGTGGAATTTTGAAAAATCGTTTGGGATTATTCATAAGTTGATTCAAAGATTATACCAATTTTCGAGTTAATCAAGCCACGCATTATAATCCTCCCTTGTAAAATTAACTACACCTTTTCAGCCCGTTAGGGGTAGATTTATGAAAAACCCTGATACATGTTACTCTTTATTTTTGGTCTTAAGTATAAACACTGAGTTTCGAGTTAATCGGACCGCGCATTCAAATTATTCCACACAAACTTCAACAACCCTATATCCCCCTTTGAGGGGTAGTTTCGAAAAACTTTTAATGATAAACTTTATTACTTACTTAGGCGAGTATTCTTGAAAAGTTTCAAGTTTATTAACCTAATGAAGAAGATTTTTCATATAAACTGTATCCTCGCTTTTCACCCCCACAGGGGTGGAATTTAAAAAAAATCGTTTGGGATGTATTCATAACTTGACTCAAAGATTATTTATACTAATTTTCGAGTTAATCAAGCCATGCAGTAAAATCCTCCCCTGAAAAATTTACTACCCCATTTCAGCCCGTCAGGGGTAGATTTTCAAAAAACCCTGATACACATTATTCTTTACTTTCAATATTATTAGGTATAAATACTGAGTTTCGAGTAAATCGGACTGCGCGCTAAAATTCTTCCATACAAACTTTGAAACCCCCCAATCCCTTATTAGGGGGTAGTTTAGAAGAAAAAAAAACTGACAGTCTTCATAATTTATTTAGATAAGTATTCATGCCAAGTTTCAAGTTTATTAACTCAAGGAATAAGATTTTTCATACAAACGAATTCCCCCCTTTTCACCCTCTTAGGGGTGGAATTTCAAAAAATCCTTTCTTAGTGGCTGCCTACTCTTCACGAAGAACACACCCTCCAAATTTCATGTCTCTAGGACCAGCGGTTTAGGCTGTGCGTTGATCTATTAGTCAGACAGTCAGTCAGGACTTTGAATTATAATATATACTAGCTTCTGCCCGCGGCTTCGCCCGCGTGGATGTCGGAAATTATCCCACGGGAACGTGCTAACAGGATAAAATGTATGTGTTTCCCCAAGATGCCATCTATCTCTATGCCAAATCAGAAGTTCAGTGTTTTAGGCGTGAAAATGTAACATACAGTTTCAAGTTCAAATCCTCCCCTTAAAAACTGAGTTACCCGTTTTTGTCCCGTCAGTGGTAAATTTTCGACAACTTTACATACTTATTATTAATAGCTTCTGCCCGCGGCTTCGCCCGCGTGGATGTCGGAAATTTACCCACGGGAACGGGCTAACAGGATAAAATGTAGGTATGTGCTTCCCCAGAATGCCATCTATCTCGCGGGCCCTTTGTGGCTAATTACAATAGAAAACCAATTGTGTCTCATTAGTGGTGATTAAGAGGGTACCTATATGATATCTTTACCTAAGTACATACCTATTAAAAAAAAAAAAACTCAATAACAGAAAATAAAATACCTACCTACCTAAATAAACCTATTTCTGATGATAACTAATCTAAACTCAATAAATAAGCAAAATCCCTAAAAACTAATATCTATACGAATGACTACTCCTACCTAACAGTATTATAAAATAACCTACGGTCACTACGTACACTATCAAATACACTACCTATACTTTAAAATTAAAATCTATACTACAACTTATAAAAAACTTTTTTGCAAAAAAAATCAACCGACTTCCAAAAACGACACTACAAAGTGAAAAATAACTTTAATTTCGGAAGTCGGTGTCGTTGGGTTCACACTTTCGTTGTTTGCCACCGACTTCCGAAATTAAAGTTATTTTTCACTTTGTAGTGTCGTTTTTGGAAGTCGGTTGATTTTTTTTGCAAAAAAGCTTTTTTATTTTTCACTTTTAAGTTGTAATTTTTACCAGTAATTTTGGTTTAAAAACCAAACTATTGAACCGTTTTTGATGAAATTTCTATGGGACCATTTGGGAAGTATACCCTTTCCAACAAAAAAAGAATTTTTCAAATCGGTTGCCAAGCGAAAGAGTTATGCGCGAACAAACATAAAAAAAAAAAAAAATACAAACATCCGAATTGAGAACCTCCTCCTTTTTTAGAAGTCGGTTAATAAAAAGAAACCTAACTAACTCTAAAAACTAAAAGGAATAAAAATGAACTCCACTGCGGGTGACCTAACCTACGACAAACTTATTATTTGCGGTTGGTACAGTAATCGGGTCTAGGGATCGAACCGCAAAATTAAGTTTGTTTTTTTATTGTATATACTTTTCCGGGATAAAAAGTACCCAGTGTGGTGCCCAGGATATTAAAGAATAATTATACCAAGTTTCATCGTAATCGAACCGGTAGTTTTTGCGTGATGCCTGAACAAACAGACAGACAGACAGACAGACAGACAGACCGACAGACAGACAGACAATTTTTTTTTAAATCACATTTTTGGGTTCGGTTTCAGTCTAGTAACACCCCCTGCCATTTATTTTTTTGATATTTTCAATGTACAGAATTTTCACTTCTACAGATTTATTATAAGTATAGAATAGATATGGATTGGGCTCAAAATCTATTATCTAGCCAGTCAAAATTTATTCTGATCTATAAACATAATTTCAGGGCTCCACAAGGGCTTTCCCTCCACATCACCCTCTGATACCTGTGGACTACCAGTTAACTGGACAGCCAGTACTGATTGGTGGAACAATGGGTACATGCAGCTATGTACTAACTGGAACTCATCAGGGAATGACTGAAACCTTTGGATCTACCTGTCATGGAGCAGTAAGTGTTGCATTCATTAATATCTGGTTCTATTTATATTCTTTGGTTGTGTTATGTTGCAGGATAAGATAGTATATTATGAGGTGATTAGATAAATCAGACCTTTATTCCCTGTAGCTAGTTCCACATGGAACTATTGCAACCTTAAAAACCGGCCAAGTGCGAGTCGGACTCGCCCATGAAGGGTTCCGTTACGTTACGATTTATGACGTATTAAAAAAAAACTACTCGCTAGATCTCGTTCAAACCAATTTTCGGTGGAAGTTTATATGGTAATGTACATCATATATTTTTTTTAGTTTTATCATTCTCTTATTTTAGAAGTTACAGGGGGGGGGGACACACATTTTACCACTTTGGAAGTGTCTCTTGCGCAAACTATTCAGTTTAGAAAAAAATGATATTAGAAACCTCAATATCATTTTTGAAGACCTATCCATAGATACCCCACACGTATGGGTTTGATGAAAAAAAAAATTTTGAGTTTCAGTTCTAAGTATGGGGACCCCCAAAATTTATTGTTTTTTTTCTATTTTTGTGTGAAAATCTTAATGCGGTTCACAGAATACATCTACTTACCAAGTTTCAACAGTATAGCTCTTATAGTTTCGGAAAAAAGCGGCTGTGACATACGGACGGACAGACAGACAGACAGACATGACGAATCCATAAGGGTTCCGTTGCCATTTGGCTACGGAACCCTAAAAAGCGTGTCCTTTTAGTTTTTTTTTTAATTATAATATTTTAATTATATATAATCATCATTGTGAAACTAAATGAAGTTGATTCATTAAAACTGGTGTTAAATTACGTGGAACTAATGGCAAAGGTTGCAATAGTACAATATGGAACTCAACTATAATCACATGGAACTAAATAGTTACAGCAGTTCCATATGAAAGAAATGTCGGGCTATAAAACTAGTTTAAAATTAGATGGAAGTAGGTACCTGATGGTACAAAATATTAATTTTTATTAGGTTGTAATAGTTCCATGTGGAACTAGCTACATGAAACTACTGGGAATAAAGGAAATCAGAATGTGTCATTTTTATAAGTAATAGACCCACTTTTACTTGGTCTTTTATGAAATTCAGGTGTTTGAAATTAATTTCTGTAGATTTTTTTACACATGCTTTTATTATGTTTCAAGGGTCGAGCTTTATCTCGGGCAAAATCCAGGAGGAATATAGACTATAAAGATGTACTCTCGAAGTTGGAAACTATGGGTATTTCTATAAGAGTAGCTTCACCAAAGTTGGTCATGGAAGAGTCTCCAGAGTCATACAAAAATGTTACAGATGTCGTTAATACGTGTCATGCAGCTGGTATAAGTAAGAAGACAGTCAAGTTGCGACCTATTGCAGTTATCAAAGGCTGAAGTAATTATTGTATTGTAAACTGATACTTGTTTGTATCGAAAGATTTCCATGACTGGATCAGTAGACTGATGAAGTTACGAAATTATTTTCAATATTTATTCTTAGCACATCTCACATTTTTAACCGCCTTCTATAAAGGAGGAGGTTCTCATTAATGGCGCCGATTCCCTTGTTCGCAAACTAAACTAAGTAAACAACAGTACAGTACAGGACAGAACTAAACTAATATTTTATCTTCTGTCCTTTTCTTAATGAAATACAAAGAAAAAGGTGCACTGAACTTAAATTTAGTTTAGTTTTTGAACAAGGGAATCGGCGCCAATGTAAGTGAATGAACATACATTTGTAAGTTTGCATTTCTTGATAAAAATAAAACAAAAGTAAATATTTATAACTGTTTATATTATTATGACAACAAATATATTAACAATTCAGCTATGAATAAATTAATACTTTACAACTAACTTTGGAGGTACACAGAATTGTTCTACTAATGACTTTGTAATGGCTTGCTTCTTGAGCCTATTTATTAGATAACTTTTAATTTATCTGCAATAATTACTAGAAGCGCCGTGCCGAGGAAAAACAGACCGGGAGGTATGACTGTTGTCGTACGGTCCATCTCTTCTGCAATAAACCATTGATAGTTTTAAAATTACTCAGTTTTTGTGTAGAAGAAAACTTAAACTAGATCATAGGACAATAAGGCGCCATCTACACGGGCGATAGTCACGCCGCGCCTTGGCATCAGATTCAAAAGAAACTGTATGAAAAAAAATTGATGTCACGGCGAGACTATTCTCTCGCCCGTGCAGATGGCGCCTAAGAGCCATTTCACGTTTTCGCGCAAATATCTGACTTTAGTCGACTAACTTACCATCTTAGGTAAAACTCTGGCATTGTTGAATACGTGTTAAAAAAGACTAGTCTTCGTGTCTCCATCAGGATGAACGGTCACTAGGCGTATTTAACGTTGAATTTATGCCTAACAATTGCTTCCCTATTGCTTCTATTTGCTTCCTATTCTCAAACAATTGCTTCCATCGTATTCTAGAAGAAAAAAAACATTTTAAGAGTGACCGTTCATTCTGATGTCAGGACGGCCGGTCACCAAGTCGTAGTGTCTTTGTTAAATAGAATTAGTGAAATTCACGGTGGTCATTAATTACTTCCCGTTTGCTTCTCTCAATGTTTTACAAAGATAATACTGTAACTATCACGGCAATAAAGATATCGACAAAAGTGTTGTCTAACAATATTTTTAGTGCCTGACAAAAAAATAAAGGCAAAACTCTTATTTAACATTGCAGTTACGCTTGATTAGGCGATAAATCTATGGTATTTTACCGGTGGCCTACAGCTAAGTATTATGTTATTAAAAAGAAGTGCCTATCGTATTTAGTGACAAAAATTCATACAAATGTAATAAACACCTTTATAGATAAGGTGGCCATAGGAACTCGGTAATTAAACGACACAACCCCATCGAGTTTGGGCTCGTATGATTCGTCTTGACAAGTACTTTGGTGCTAGATGGTAAACAGGGTCTGATGATGGAGCTGGAAGATGACCATAGGAACTAGGTGGCCAAACTCGATGAGGTTATGTCGTTTAATTACTGAGTTCCTATGGCCATCTTCCAGCTCCATCATCAGACCCTGTACCTACCAGTTCGAACAAGTACCTACCTATAGAACCAATTTTTAATTCGTGTTTTGGGTAACTATTATATAATCTGTGGTTGTTTGTGACGATGAAGAGGGGAAGAAAGTTCGTTGTGCCACTCGAAGAGCAAAAAAAAGGTTTTCTTGCAATACAAAAAGTATTTTTCAAGTAAGTCAGATTTACCAGCATATACTCCACCATCATCATCCATCATCATCTCCTCTCATCTGATCCACTGTTTAGTGAAATTAGTACTGCCTTAGACAATAAGATTACGAAACAGGCACTGTACCTTTCGGTGAAGAAAAATTTTGATTATTTCTTTAGCCCAAATGATAATATTTGCTGTGAAGAACCAAGCCCAATTACTTTTTATAAATGTGATAATAGAGAAGAAGAAAAAATGCAAAGACGTGAACAACAAATCGCTTGGAAAAACAGTAATTTATGATTTTTTAATTGATACGTATCGCTTGCCGCGGTTGGTCACAAACCAAGATCCCTCCGTGCCTCGGAAAGCACGTTAAGCCGTTGGCCCCGGCTGTCATTCGTGGATCTTTGACAGTCGTTACGGGTCATCAGTAGCCCCAAAAGTCTGACAGCCAGTCTTACCAAGGGGTATCGTATTACCCAGTCACTGGGTTGTGTTGTGGAGGTCAGATAGGCAGTCGCTCCATGTAAAATACTGGTATTCAGCTGCATCCGGTTAAACTAGAAGCCGACCCCAACATAGTTGGGAAAAGGCTAGGCAGATGATGATCTAAAATAAAGGAAAACTACCCATATGTCAAGATTCCGTGTTCTGATTATTTCAATTGGCAACATAGTGAATTTTATTTATTGCAATTGGCAACAGCCAACCGCGATGCCGCCAAAATAGAAAGATGGATAAAGAAATGGTGGAACACCTCACGCTGGGAGTCACTCGAGTTATATTTTGAGTCATATTATACTAGTGATATTGATAATTAACGAAAATATGTTCTGAAATAGCATAAAAAGTGGTTCCATTATACATAATACTTAAAAAGTTTGCTTTTTAAGATTTTCGTGTTGACCTGTGTGATAGTCACTTGAGAATAATAATTGTTTCCCTGTTTGTGTAATTTCTATTATACAGCGTGGCGCTTTAATGGCGATATTAATTTAACACACGTATACGGTTTTGCGTTGTAGTTTTATGAATATATTTTAATTAAATTAAACATTAATATTTATTTATTTATTAACAATTTTATAAAATACCATCTTAGAGCAACCTGACTTAAAAAACTGTAGCGCAGGGGTCATTTGCCGGGGTCACGGATCATAACATCGCATCAATGTAATTAAAACAATTAACGAGGAAAGAGAAGGCGAATTGAAGGAAAGAGAGAGAAGCTATGTCGGCGCGCGGCGCAGGTGGAAGTTTTCAAGTTACGATTTTTTTTTATATTGTTATAATTTTTATGATTACTGGCCACTAGCCTTAATAGTTAAATGAATGTCGCCATTGTAGCGCCACGTTATATACTTCTATACCTAACTTAAATTTGTTTTTTTTTATTAGTCTATAGATTACTAGACTGAATAAATAAATAATATTTTTGCATAAATCTCAAACCAAGGTGCATTACGATTATAACGGCTCAAGATTGTTTAGTCCGTCTCGACACTCGCGCTGCACTGTTTGTGTTGCGTTACCTACGCACACATATACAATGCTGCGATGTTTTACCTAACTCGAGCGTTGAAATTTTGTGAAATGGCTCTTAAGAAGTCACAAAAGAGAAAATTACAAGATTTTTAAGGTTATTGAGAAGATAACTAATTCCAATAAGGGCTGATTTTTCAATCATCAGATAACTTAAAAAAAAAAAAAACTAAAGAAAAATTATCTGGCTTTGGAAAAATCAGCCCTTTTTCTCTAATTATCGGTCGACTTTTCAATCGACCGATAATTTTTATTCGTGGAATAAAATTGACGTCTGACAGTGTTTGTATGAAAGAACTGTCAAAAATTCAAAATTATTCCTCCGATAAAGTTTTCTGGCGTTGGAAAAATCAGCACTAAGACAAATTTTTGCGTTGGAATAAGCCTAGTCACATTATTTTTTAATAATATTCGAAGTTGATTGTCAAGTAGTGAAATATTTAAGTACCAGGGCTTATTTTTTCTTTCTCTTCGCTGCCATCCGTAGTCCACGCCAAACATCTGTTAAGCGCCCCCTCCCATCGGACACGTCTGATATCGCGTTCTGAAATTAAATTAATAAATATCTTTATTTCATTTATGTATAAACTTGAAACTGTCCAGACTGATCAAAACACAGAAACAGTGATTTTTTCAATAAAATGAAGCAGTAAGTACCTAATCAATAATTAAGAATTGAGGAACAGTTTTCAAAATACCGAACACTACACATACTCTTTTTCTTTTGTTTTTTCCCATTCTCCAATGCCTAAGTAAGTTAAATTTATTATAAAGACTGTACAAAATTCAAATTAAATATTACTGGCTATAATATATATAATACTCCCCTCGAGTATTATATATATTATAGCCAGTTGGCGCTGATAGTCGAAATACAGGCTCTGCCTAGTTCAACTACAGATGACTATACCATTTATATTATTCCAAACTAGCTTCTGCCCGCGGCTTCGCCCGCGTAGATGTCGGAAACTATCCCACGGGAATGTGCTAACAGTATAAAATTTATGTGCTTCCCCAGAATGCCATCTATCTCGCGGGCCTTTTGTGGCTAATTACAATAGAAAACCAATTGTGTAATTGTGTCTCATTAGTGGTGATTAAGAGGGTACCTATATTATGATATCTTTACCTAAGTACCTACCTAATTTAAGAAAAAAAACTCAATAACAGAAAATTAAATACATACCTACCTAAATAAACCTATTTTTGATGATAACTAATCTAAACTCAATAAATAAGCAAAATCCCTAAAAACTAATATCTATACGAATGACTAATCCTACTAACAGTATTATAAAATAACCTACGGTCACTACGTACACTATCAAATATACTACCTATACCTACTTTAAAATTAAAATCTATACCTACGACTTATATAAAAATAAACCTAAATAACTCTAAAAACTAAAAGGAATAAAAATTAACTCCACTGCGGGTGACGTAACCTACGACAAACTTATTATTTGCGGTTGATACAGTATCGGGTCTAGGGATCGAACCGCAAAATTAAGTTTGTTTTTTATTGTATATACTTTTCCGGGATAAAAAGTACCCAGTGTGGTGCCCAGGATATTAAAGAATAATTACACCAAGTTTCATCGTAATCGAACCGGTAGTTTTTGCGTGATGCCTGAACAAACAGACAGACAGACAGACAAAATTTTTTTTTATCACATTTTCGGGATCGGTGTCGGTCTAGTAACACCCCCTGCCATTTATTTTTTTGATATTTTCAATGTACAGAATTTTCACTTCTACAGATTTATTATAAGTAGTATAGATTAGCCTGTTAAAATATTTTGTAATTTATGTCTTAGTTTTTTCAATAAACAAACAAACATTCACAATTACATTTACTTATTTATTATACATTTACCTTCGGAAGTCATAGCTGGCGAAAAAGTATCAGCAGGCGGGCTCGGCGTAGACGTGGGCCACACTCGCAGTGCTCGGCCCGCCACTATAGCGGCTCCAAGCGCCGTACTTTCCATCATTAGAGGTCGAATCTGAAAGTTATTGAACTAGGAACTGTTTGTCTGGGTTTTGGTGTCTGCAAAGGCACTCGTAAAAGACGAAAGATTCCATAAGGCAAAATTTAAAAACAAGGAAATTTAAAATGTTATAATGAGCATACCACAGGGATTCCTAGAATGTCTGCTTGCATTTGCATCAATAGCGTGTTCTGCACCATACCGCCGTCTGCAAGTAGTCGTCCCACTGGCGCACAATCCTTTGCCATCGCAGTCGCCACACTACATGTTTGATGACACACAGATTCCAAAGCTGCTCTGACTATGTGTTCTCGACGTGTCTTTTCACTTATTCCACACATTATACTAAAAATAAAAATATTTTAAAAATATAATATTTGGCTAATTTATTTAAAATAATATTAAACAGTACCAATTTTTTACCTACCCTCTAGCGTCTTTCCTCCAATAAGGAGAGTATAAACCATTAAATGCAGGTACAAAACAAATGCTTCCTTCATCATCATCACCAACCTCTGCTGCTAACGCCTCTGTATCTTGTATATCATCGATAAGCTCCATGCCATCTCGTAGCCACTGTAATGTGTCACCTAGATAAAATATCAATAAAGTCAATGAGGCTGTTCCAATAGGAAAGTATCTAGTAATGATTATGATTTTGTGATTTACCTGCAATGGCAACAGATCCTTCTAATGCATAAACCGGTGGTGCATCTGGCCCTAGTTTATAGGCCACAGTAGTTAGAAGACCTTGATGCGAGTGGATAATGGAATCACCTAAAAATCGATTTGTTTTTAGGAAATCCACGTCATGAAACGACTTGTAGTGCGATGATAAGAGTACATACCTGTGTTGTATAATAAAAAGCATCCAGTACCGAAAGTGCATTTGACTTGACCAAATCGCATGCATCCTTGTCCAACCAGAGCTGCTTGTTGATCTCCTAGACACTGCAGTAAGTATACTTTGTTTTAATTAAAAAAATACAATTTAAAATAGTAATGCAAATACAAAGTACCAATTTAAAAATATTTGGTTTTAGAAGTGATAAAGCTATGTAAAAAGTTAGTTAAGTATACAAGTTACTCTCAGTGTGTGATTATGATAAGAAGGCACCCACCACCCCTTGCATACACACATGTATAATAAAAATTTGCTTCAGTGCATTGCATATAAAATTCATAGAGTGAAGTTGATAAAAAAAATAGTTTAAGAAACAATAGATAAAGTTTTTTTCTAGAATATATTATATTAAGTAAACAGAATATTTTAAAAATACAAACACAGGAAAAACATTAACCTCCTGTAAACTTCGCCATAGGTAGTCGGGTAAAAACAATAAAAACTGACCCCAGCTATTGGTACGCCAAGAAGGGATCCTGTTGAAATGTAACCATATATTTCGGCAGAACTTTTAATCTTTGGCAGAATTTCAATTGGTATGTCGAAAAAACGCAACAATCCTTTATCCCATTGCAGGGTTCGTAGTGACATAAGCTGTGTTCTTGAAGCATTTGTGACATCGGTGACGTGAGTTCCACCATGACTGCCACCAGTAAGGTTCTGAAAGGAATTCTTTTTTTGATCTCTATGCAGTATGTACACATCCATAACATTTATTTTAAGCAAGCATGTTTTGTTTAACTGTTTACAATTAAGTTTTTAACAATGTATAAATTAACATTGAATAGGGAAGCTCGGCTGTAAATTGCCTGTATAATGTATGGATACTCCCAAGTAGTTTCTCAGTAGCAGTCCGGAGTCTGGATTTGTGCCCAGTTGATGGCAATAGATTCATCTCCTATTAAATGGGACTTAAACATAACTGGCGAAATGAGCATGTACATACACCTCTGTCTAACCCTTTGGTGATTACAGGTGTGACGTTATGTTAAGAAAACCAAACTAAAAGAAACATACCCAAATCAACCAGGAATCTACAGTGCCTGCCATACATTCCCCAGCTTTAACCGAATCCTTTACTGCAGGAACATTTTGTAACAACCATTTCAGCTTTACAGATGAGAAGTATGTGGATAAAGGAAGCCCACTAGTCTGTGTGACAGCATTAACACATTGTGCACCTTTTGCTTTTATCAGTTCGTCTACAATTTTTGATGTTCTCACATCCAACCATACTGAAAGGATAAGTTAGTAAAAAATAAGATATAAAAAAATATTTCATTTGAGAAAATAAAAAAAATATTCATTTTAGGTGATAATCAAAATTCTTACATGTTTTCTAGATTTATTATAATCTTACCTATGGCACTATACAATGGTTGTCCAGTAACTGAATTCCATACTATTGTGGTTTCCCTTTGATTCGTAATACCAATACCAACAACATCCTCAGGGTTAATGTCTAGCTTTCGTAGGTTGTCAGTAGTCACCTGAATTATTTAAATATTTACATACAATGAAATCATCTTTGTACACAATCAAGGTCCTTTTATATAAACAAATTGTATTAGCATGTACTGAGCATTTCATTATAAAAATAATTTGACCAGTCTTTTCAGGTTTTGGTTAGTTTCTGTCCATGGGAAAATTGCATGAGTTTTTTAAGATTTAACCTTATAATTAAATTTTCTTTCTTTGTGTCACTGGTACAACAGTATTTTAGATCTTGTTGGCCCAAAACTTTGCCATTTCCACGGCATTGTTGATGATAATTCTATATAATTTGTACTTGTATATATTCATAAATCTAATCTGTTGTTTCGGTCTCTTACCTCAATGCATTCCAATACCGCATTTAGAATTTCTAGAGCATCCTGCTCAATCCACCCTTCTTGAGGACTAAATCGTTTTAATGTTATTTGGTGGTAGGTTAGCACTTCTGATGTGTTTGCTGCAAATACCTGTAAATTTGCTTACATACAGTAATAATTTCAGCCACTGAGTTAAAATTAGCAGAATTCAATTGATACGAAATATTACCAGAAACTTAACATTTGAAGTTCCTTCATCTACAGCACCAATTAAAGGACCAAATTTTCCGAATTCCCGCATAATAACTTGGTTATTACATAGTGAAATAAAGTAAAAATTTTAATAAATAATGTTTTCTGTTCAAAAATGTAATCAATCAGCTGATAGTAGCATGGATCAAATGACTGACTGAATGACATGCAGTGTTGCCAAAAAAATAATTGGGGGTAAAATTTGGCATGGGTTGGTCCATGCCAAATTTTACCCCCAATTATTTTTTTCCATTCCCCCTAAAAACCCCTTAATTATTATTTTATTCCTAATTTTCATTTTTATGCAGTGTAAATCAAGTCAATTTTTTTTTTTATAGACATAGTTTACAGTTTAGAACTGTATTTTAAGTATTGTAGTGCACAAGGCCTTCCACGTTGCAAATTATTACAAAAACCGACAGAAACGCACGTAGCTATCGTACGTAGACAGAGGATATATAGACAACGCCTCAGCGTATGGGGTATGAGATAGCGATAGTTCGACATAAGTACAGACGCCAGCACATCAAGCTACTACAATCTGTCAAAAATATTTAATTGATTTTCAACTTTATCGCTAATGTATTAAGGTTCAAGGTTGATTGGGAAAATTTGACAGTTTCGGGTAGCTTGACCTGCTGGCGTCTGTACATTACTGCAGGTACATCATCATCATCATCTGCCTAGCCTTTTCCCAACTATGTTGGGGTCGGCTTCTGCAGGTACGTGCAATTAATATTGCCATACTTAGACTTTTACCCCAATCTTGTGGGTGATATGGTACTTATTGAGTACTTTGATTGTACTACGTCTACTACGTTTACGATTTTTTGATGTTATATTTATTTATTTATATATACTTTATTGTACACCACAAAAATACATAGCATAAAAAATACATGGCACACTACAAAATATACAATGGGCGGCCTTATCGCATAACTGCGATCTCTTCCAGGCATCCTTAGAATGTACAGTGATTTTCCTTGACATAAAATGGGACTGTCGTTGGTGCAAACATAATTTATACAATAAACTAAAATAGATACACAAATATATACATATCCAAAATTATAGATACCTACATAAATACATACATACTATATATACAAGCAACGAAAAATAAAAGAAGACTGTAGATGATTGCAGTTAGGACAAGAAGATCACAACGACAAGTAGTGGTCCTTTACAAGTCTTTTGAACACCTGTAACGACTGCGCGCATTTTATTTCAACTGGCAATGCATTCCACAAACGAGCGGCCTGGACAGTAAAGGATTTATCAAGGAAAGTATATTCTACTTGATCTGGTGATAAGCCTAAAATAAAAACAGACACGAATGCAACTAGCTTCAAAATGACGTGAGCAGATTCGGGAGTGACGACTTGGATGCCAGTTAACTCGGCCCGTACACTCAGTCCACTTATTTCTTAAAAATGGTTCTTTCGAAAAACTAAAAACAAAAATTAAAAATGAAATACGCTCAGTGATAAAAACAAATAAGTGCTGGTATCCCCGTTAAGGTATTATCCGACTATTGACAAAAGACACGAAGTAACATAGATAACCACCTATCATAAAATGCTTCACACTTTGGTCGGTTAATACGAAAAACTTAGGATTTAATCGTCTTTTTAGATGAAATTATCACAATATTTTGCTTATTATTGACACAAAATAGTCTTAAAGTACAATATTTTGTTAATTTACTTGCTGTAATAGGTAAAAAATTCTACTTACCGATGAAAGGTTATGTTTGGTTGATTTCGTTCACTACGACTTTTACAGCCGATTACACAGCCACTCACCATCATTACACACTAAATATTACCTTTTGGAATCAGAATCAATAAAGTCAGAAATTACACAAAGTATGCGTTTCACAGTTTTTTTATCAACGAAAATATTTTAACACAACAATTTGTTTGCCATCAACGACTAGTGATGGCAAACAACAAAAACCGATACGCAAATAGAGATAGAAAATGTATGCTATGTCCTGCTCACACATACACATTTTGACATAAGTGTCGTCTCACTTTCGCAATTATTATTATTTTAACAGCTTGTCTATATATCCTCTGTCTACGCTATCGTAGTATGTCTGTGTTTATATTTATAACCTTTGCTTGCATTTCTTTCAACTGCTTTTTTTTGGAAAAGCCTTTCATAAAATAAAACAGTCATATTGAAATCAGCACAGATTAGATTAATTAGCTAACAAAACAAAACATAAACAAATTAAGTTGTCGCCAGTCGTAGCGTGCCATCTCTCTCTCTGAACCGTTATTCACCATTTGAGTGAGAGAGACTGACCGTGCGATGTGTAGTTTGTACGAATGGCTTTGCAAAACATGTGTGTTATTTGTTTGTGTGTCGGCCGTTCCGTTTTACGCACGAGACAGAGGTCACGTCACGCAGGCTTTGTTAAATTGCAGGTATTGTCAGGGCCCCCAAAAATACCCCTAAAAATTTCTACCCCTAAAACTGCCACTGTTTACATTTTTTACCCCTAAATTTAGGGGTAAAACCCCTAATGACATGATAAGCTTGACTTAATCTATTTTTTTTTATGGCAATTATTAGAGCCGATTGGCGATTGGTTGTCAATTTGGAAGTTCAATTCACTCATAGACAACAAAAATTATGTTCCATCACTATTTTGCTATTTTGCGGGGTGTATTTAAGTGGCTTAAACGTCAAAAAGGTACGGTATTGTTAAACCATTGACATAGAAAAGTATGGACTGGAAATACCTACAAAAAAAGGGTGCATACCTACAACTCGTCTTGTCTCATAAAATGGCTGCCATTGCTAGGGTTGTGTCAATCAAGGAACAACTGTTAACTCGTTGTTACTATAACGAGTAACGATACTATATACGAGTTTTCCTAGTTATCACGTTTGGATCACGATGGATTTTGGTGCTGTGAAGTGTGAACCACAGGCCGGACCTAGCTAGGTCACTCGGACCGAATAAGACGCAAGATTATTTATGTTAACATCGCAGAATATACGGATATCGTTTCAGCGGAGGAACTAGTTTCGGAAACTATTACGGTAAGTCGGCAACGGTACAACACTATTCCATTATGACATCTGTTTGTAAACAAACGAATGAATTAACAAATATAATAAAAATGCCTGTTATATGGAAATGAACCCAAATATCAATACTTTAGCCATAAATTCATGATCGCGTTACAATTGTATCATCGATTGTGTATTATTGTATGTATTATTGCATGAAAACCGGCTACTAACCTGTGCAAAGACAATTGAGGTTGATTTTCATTATTTCTTGCACCACACTTCACAATACAACACACAGGCATGTTGAACTTCTGTTTTCCAACATTTACATGCAGTTTTAAAATGTAAAATCCTCGTAATTTTCTCGCAAATCTCAATAATACAAAAAACAAAAAACCATTTGACAGCAAAACTACCACGAAACTCGTCGCATAAGATGGCTGCTACGGCACTTACCTACAGCTTGGCAAAAAAGAGTAGAAAATAATGGAGGCGCCACTGTGCTGCTCGTATGGCAACCCGCTGCAACCGAATAGCGCACCAACCTAATCTTGGTACTTAGCTGATTTTTTTGTTCAATGGGGATCTTTACTGCCATTTTATCACGATAGGTGGCGCATCGGCGGCATGGCCATTGAAAGCTGTCAATTCAATACATTTTATAACCTATCTTTAAGTTAATTTAAATTTTCTCCCTAAATGCCTTTGTGTGCTGTACCAGGATGTAATATCCCCGGTGTACATTTATTCCCCCAAGATGCAACGCTAAAAAAGAAGTGGGAAAAGGCTATACGTCGCAAAAATAATTTTGAATATGTTGTTTGGTAATCTTCGGCAATATGGTGGAGCTATTAACGTCGTGGTAAAGTTCTGCAGCAGGAACGTCAATTGCTTGGCTTCCAGAAGCTTGAGGGCTTTGATTACCGAAATTAAAATTTCGATCTTAAGCTTCTAACCTAAAAAATAAACAACACCATTTATCATTAAAGTAATGTTCTCCCATTTCTCGTAAATTTCCCTACCATGAGTCAAGTAACAATTAACAGGTAACAACTAAAAAAATATCGAAATGTAGAGCATGTTACTAATAAAAAATATTTTATTAATATAAGTCTAACTGTCAATGAGATCTGCTTTCTTTCCAGTTATCCTTCCTCCTCGTTTTTTTAGTTCGTCTTTCAATTCTATAACCTTCCAGGTACATATACATGTTGTCAATAACGATAGCGGACCGGTTTCAACACAAAAAATAGCAAGACTCAAAGCGTAAACAAAGCGAATACGATTTGACAGCAGCCATCCCGCCGCTAGCGACATCTGCGCTGAGCTTTGCGTGTGGATCCCCATTGGACAAATGTATTCTCTCTTTATGTTACTTTTTCAAATCAGTAAGTATTGTTAAATTGAACAAGGACGTCTTCTCGATACGCAACTGATTACTTTTTACCTAAAAA
Organism: Apamea sordens; assembly: GCA_945859715.1. NCBI lineage: Eukaryota > Metazoa > Arthropoda > Insecta > Lepidoptera > Noctuidae > Apamea > Apamea sordens. Next base: position 10,751,963 of record OX243995.1, read on the forward strand.
TAAGTATTTTGAGAAATACTCCTGAGTTCACAACATTTTTTGGAAATAAAAAATAAAAAGACATTGTATAATATTATTCTTTTTTATTCCAAAAAATCTTCCTCTGCGACGACGATCTTTTCTGTGTTTTCCGGATGTAGAAAATACCCCTTTGTTTCTATATCCTTCCAGCACGACTCTTACAGTGCTAACAGATTTACCTGAATTGAATAAATAGATTTTGTTATTTAGTCTATGGCACAATAATTTCTGTTAAATTTCTAATGCAAAAGCTACATCAAATACATCACTACCTTGTAAACAAACTCAAAGCTTAAGTTAAGTAGAAATTGAGTTTTCTTTTAGGTAGAGTTAAAGTCACCAAAGTATCAATTAATCTAGGCGCGCTATACCAGAGTAATGCAAACAAAATGTAAACATAACCTATGTGCTCGATGTTTATTGTTTAAAATTTCTACTGATTCCGTATGCAAGCCAATTAAAACAGCTTTGAGTTCATCAATTAACACATAATTTAACTAAAAACAACAAAACAAACTCTTACATACCTGTCATATCAGCGGTTTTTTGGTAAACATTGTTAAGATCGGAAAGAATAGTTTGGGCCTCATTTTCCGCCAGACATCGCCTGTACACCTTATAAATAACCTCCCCGCCAGCACTTCGAATGGTTTTATTCATTGTTTTTGACTTTTTACGTTTATTAATCACTAATAATCACCGTTGGATGGTCGAAATAAAAATTCTACGAAGTCGTGAACTTTGTTTATTATGAAACGTCATTATTTTGGGAATGTTGCCAACAGACAAAAAATTAGTTCCGTTTCTAGACTTTTTTGCCAAGCTGTACAGCTGTCGCTACGTCAAGCAAAATATTGCCATAATTAGCAACAACTTAAAATATAGTTGTCTCTTTTATCAAATAAGATTATCTCACTAGAAAGAATGAGACTTATCGATATTTCAAATTCTGAATCATATTTCACTCTTGTATAAGCAAACGTATGTATAGAATAACGCGGCATCTCCATGTTTTTCCTATCTCAATGTGTTAATCAGTCGCGTCCATAGAGTAGTATATATATTATATTGGTCGCGTCACAGGACACAGTATTACAATATGTATATCTCGCGTATCATTTATTATCGCTCGTCTTACATTTGGAGCAACGTTTGTAAAATAATAAAGTGGCTTATAGATGTACGGGGTCAGTATGTACTTAGTACAGACGCCAGCGGGTGAAGCTACCCGAAACTGTCAAATATTCCCAATCAACCTTGAACCTTAATGCTTTGGCGATAATGTTGAAAATCTAGTAAAGAAATTTGACAGATTGTGGTAGCTTGATGTGCAGGCGTCTGTACATACTAATTCCATGGCCTAGACAGAGATAAGTTCCATGGGTTTCAGCGTTTGACAGAATCAAAATAAATAAAATATATCCTCTGTCTACGTTATTAATTGACAGTCACTAGTGATGTGCCGAGTCGGCTATTTTTGGTATTCGAGTATTTTGGTACTCGTTGAAAAAGGAATCGAATCAGGATTCGAGTCACGGAACTCGGATAGGTACTCGAGTACCAGCAAGAGTATTCGAGTACTTTGGTAGACTCGAGTACTTTTTTATTTGTTCTCGAAAGCTTGCTTTCGGTTCATAAGTATTATATGACGATAGGACAGTAAGTAAATAATAACATTATTATGGTATAATCAGTCTTTTTAATCTAATCAGTCATCAATATAATCAGTCTTTTTTTTATTTAGTACTCTGACAGTAAACTTTGCATTTATTAATTAAATATTAAGTACTTTTATTGAGTCATTTAGTAAGAAAATTCAGTCTTAGTAGGAATTTGGAATTAATAGTGAACACACTTTAATTTTTAGAAACAATTAAAGCGAAACAAACGTATTTTTTTACTCAGAAATCAACAAATAAACACAACAAAAATCCTTGTTTGGAAAACAATAATAAACATTTAAAAATATAGGATCAAATGTTTCAATAAATTTGTGTTCCCAAAGTCCATAAACTTTTTTTTGCATTCTTTACACTCCACTTTTTTGTCTTCTAGAATAGTGAAAAAGTTCCACACTTCCGATTTCTTTTTCGGTGCCATCTTACACACACAATTATTCACAAGTCCCGGAAGGAAAACGATGCAGCACAATTCAATAACTGATAAACTAAGTAGAAATATGAAAACAATCTAATAACTTTCTGATACCGGCCAGCTGTTAAGAAACGTAAACAATAAACAGGTTCATACTTGATTGCTGTGAACGTCGAGTCACGCGCGACACTCATGACTAGCTTCACTCAGTAAGCTACGCAAATCGTAAGCATGCAAAGTTCGACTTTATGCGTGGAGGTACAGACGCCAGCACATCAAGCTACTACAATCTGTCAGATTTCTTTAATAGATTTTCGACTTTATTGCTAAAGTATTAGGTTCAATGTTGATTGGGAAAATCTGACAGTTTCGGGTAGGTTGACCTGCTGGCGTCCGTACAAGATTGCGATTAAAATACGCGACTTGGTATTCGAATACTGTAAGTACTCGAGTCCTATATCCGAGTACTGTGGATTTGAATCCTATATTTTGAGTACTCGAGTATGTGAGTACTTACTAGGTACTCGAGTCAGTACTCGAGTCAGCCTGACTCGGCACATCTGAGTCACTTGACAAAGTCAAAAGTTACAAGACACCACCAGAGTTGACCAGAGACAGAAAATAAACAAACAAGATTCGTAATAGAGATTTTTTAACTTATTGTCATTATATTACAATATTTACAATTTAAAATTAATCAAATCAAATGTCACCCCAAATTAAACTTACTGTAACACAAAACGACAAATTAATTCAGACAGTCACTAAAACAATCGAAAAACAACATTTCATCAAGTCACTTGAGGAATTTCAATTAGAAGCGAATGCCGCATTAACCAAGATGATAGAAGAACTTGGTGAAATTGGTGAAGCCAGTAAGTTTTACGTATTCATAGCGTCGTTGGTTCTACTGGGTTTCAACCGAAAACCAGTTGTCGACAATCTGCAACACATTCACATTCTGCTTTTGTTACCATTTACATACAGCTTATCCTACCACATTGGGACCTAGGTTATAAAATATTTACTAACAAGAAATAACATTTGTGTATTTATGTAAACTTTTCTGCCTTATTAATTACTGTAATTATTGCATGCTTATGATTTTGCCTAATAATAATAAAAATCTTTATTTTTACTCACCCTGGCCTCAAATTAACTCGTATATTTTTGTTCAAGTTGGTGATGCCAACATGGATGAGGATGATGATGAGGACACAGTTAATGATTCTGACAATCGAAGCTTACAATCTACTGGCATGGAATCTAATGGACACAGTGAATCCAAAAAGAAAAAACATGATTAACCCTTTGTATGCTGGATCCGAGACACAATGGCTTTTTAATTGTTTCTATAATTACAACATTCAACCAGTTAAATTGGCTTGACCTTTTCAGTGGTCTGTCTGGACAGTTTTTAATTATGATATTTATATATTACATAATTATATTAATTATGTCGCACCTTCGGTAAGACAAGGGCCGAAGTGCTAATATTAAAATTTTTCAGGACAGACGTTTTAAGGTTTGAAAAATGAATGGAATGAATGGAATGGTACAAAGGCACTACTGCCCTCTGGCGAAAATAAACTGAATCTAGTGAATGTCTTTGTTCCTACAGGTAGAAATTCGTTTTTTAGGCACTTTGGCATATTCAACTCATTTTCGGAAATTTTAGCACTTCGGCCCTTGTCTTACCGAAGGTGCGATGTGTTATTAAGGACATTTAAACACTAGAACCTACTGTTAGTAAAACTTTACAAGTATCTGTGTGCCCCAGTTGTTGTATTAATTAGTATGTTTTCCCCCTAAAGCCAAACACGGGTGGGTTTTAGTCAGTAAGTCTGACACTCCCTTCTGCTCCACCCAGAGCGGGAGGAGTCATTTGATGAAAAAAAAAAAAAGCCAAACATCCAGTTGAGATATGGTTCCTGCTGATAGTGGTGGGCCAATATTTTAAAATAGTTTGGTTGTTATTTTAGAAAAATCAGAATAAATGTAAAATTGTAAATAAATGTGTAAGATATTATATTAATAAACAATGGTCAGTAACATTTTTTTTCTATATTTGTTTTTGTAATGATCCCTAATTCTGTGAAAATTTCAACTGGCTCCCTAATACAGCTAAAAATAAAATGTTACAGTACAACTCTGCACACAGACTTTGCTCTGCTCTGTGTGTGGCAGACAGCGGAGCAACAGCCAAACAGCTGTAGGTTCGTTGCGCTGGGCGTAGGGTCCTATTGGCAGCCCTTAGATACAAAATCCTTAAACTCAATCCCATTGTGAGGGTTTGGGGTTTGTACATGTGTAATTTTAGGACATGTCAATAACGCTAACATCACTACTTTTTCACTCTGCCCTGATTGTGTTTGATCACACTGAGCTTGTATATGGCACACGACACGATAGTGGTCACAGTTCAAAACAACTGTATTGCCAGTTGTTTTGAACTTATGACATGATTAAATAAATGATCTGAAGTCATTACATGCGATGAAAACCAAAAAGAAACAGACGAAACACCTATTTCGGGGTATTAATCAAATATTAGTGAACCAATTCATTACCTACTATCTACTCAATCTAATAATCTATCTAATTGATACCTGCGTAATTAATATTATTAGATTCAAGATTCTCGTGAATATGCACTTTTAATTTTCACGTACCTACCTATGCCTATTACAGAAGTGAAACGGTGATTAAATTTTCCTTCATCTATATAGGTACATAGTAAATCTGTAGAAGTGAAAATTCTCTACATTGAAAATATCAAAAAAATAAATGGCAGGTGTTACCACGAATCGTGCTTTTCAGTGCGACCTTTTTATTCCTTTTAGTTTTTAGAGTTATTGTTTACTACTCCGAAGTAGTATCGGCCGAATGTTCGGCCGTTCCTGCTACGAAGTTACTATTTCGTTCGGTCGGTTCCGATCTTACACTCCTACATTCTTTCGAATATTGACTATGGTCCCGACCCAACTGAGCCGATCCGAACTGTTTTCGCATTTTTCAATAATATTCGGTTCGGCCATGTGTCGGTCCGATCCGAACATTCGCACTTTGCACTTCGGAGTAGGCCCCCTGGACTTCCGGACTTCCGATGATGCGGATCCAACGAATAGGTATACCTAGTTACCGGCACGTAAGTTGGCAAGAGATTTTGTAGTGGGGGAAGTTCGCGCATGTAAAAATGTATGAAATTGTGCGTGCGCGAACTTCTCCTACTACAAAATCTCGTGCCAACTTACGTGCCGCGTGCTGTATGTACCTAAACCACCTAAACCGTTCACTCTCCAAGAGTTTGGATATCATTAGAAAAGTTCAGGCGTACCTACACCAATATACCAATTGTATCATAGCCAAATGTGGGGACATTCTCGGCCAAAATACTTAGTATCTGACAGTGGCGCGGGGTCCTGTAGATCGAGCTAAATAATTTATTATTTTTTCTTTCACTGAATTAAAAAAGAGTAAATAGCATCTGAGGTTATGGCTTTTGAGCCAGATTCATCAATTCCCGCGCTAACTCCGAGGTTTATGTTCAGGTCCACTGATATTTTAAACCAATGGTTACTTACCTGGGAGAGGAAAGGGCTTTTGGTGGAGATCTAATATATACTTTTATCCAGATAATCTAGCGTCAATTGGTAATCAAATCTATACTACTTATAATAAATCTGTAGCAGTGAAAATTCTGTACATTGAAAATATCAAAAAAATAAATGGCAGGGGGGGTGTTACTAGACCGACACCGAACCCAAAAATGTGATTAAAAATTTTTTTGTCTGTCTGTCGGTCTGTCTGTCTGTCTGTTTGTTCAGGCATCACGCAAAAACTACCGGTTCGATTACGATGAAACTTGGTATAATTATTCTTTAATAGCCTGGGCACCACACTGGGTACTTTTTATGCCGGAAAAGTATCTTCTAAATATATAAAACTCAAAGGTGACTGACTGACTGACATAGTGATCCATCAACGCACAGCCCAAACCACTGGAGGGATCGGGCTGAAATTTGGCATGCAGGTAGATGTTATGACGTAGGCATCCGCTAAGAAAGGATTTTGATAAATTCTACCCCTAAGGGGATAAAATAGGGGATGAAAGTTTGTATGAAAAATCTTATTCCTTGAGTTAATAAACTTGAAACTTAGCACGAATACTTATCTAAATAAATTATGAAGATTGTCAGTTTTTTTTTTCTTCTAAACTACCCCTTAATAAGGGATTGGGGGGTTTCAAAGTTTGTATGGAAGAATTTTAGCGCGCAGTCCGGTTGACTCGAAACTCAGTATTTATACCTAATATTGAAAGTAAAGAATAATGTGTATCAGGGTTTTTTGAAAATCTACCCCTGACGGACTGAAATGGGGTAGTCAATTTTTCAGGGGAGGATTTTACTGCATGGCTTGATTAACTCGAAAATTAGTATAAATAATCTTTGAGTCAAGTTATGAATACATCCCAAACGATTTTTTTAAAATTCCGCCCCTGTGGGGGTGAAAACCGGGGATACAGTTTATATGAAAAATCTTATTCATTTAGTTAATAAACTTGAAATTTGCTTATGTAAGTAATAAAGTTTATCATTATAAGTTTTTCAAAGCTACCCCTCAAAGGGGGATATAGGGGTGTTAAGTTTTTGTCGAAGAAATTGTATTTTTCAGCTTGAGTACGTACAGTTTTTATTATATTTGTTGGTATATTGGCGTGGCTAGCTGACATATTTTATGGCAAATAATTTAAGTTTCTTGTAATGTTAATTACTGAACATAGGTTCCTAGTATTGTATACATGCACTATATTCTAACTGAACAGACAGCTGTGCTGCTGGGAAGTTTGTTGCGCCACTTCTTCTTCCCAGCGATAGCACTAGGAAGTGGTGAAGGGCGGGCGTTTTTGGGGGACTGTCTTTTGTAATTTTGACGTTCGAAAAGTGCTGACTCTCAGCCTAATTTGAATAAATGACTTTTGATTTGATTTGATTGAATGAGCGGTCTGAGTAACTCGAAACTCAGTATTGATACTTTTGACAGAAAATAATTATAATAAATATGTAAAGTTGTCGAAAATTTACCACTGACGGGACAAAAACGGGTAAGTAATTCGGTTTTTAAGGGGAGGATTTGAACTTGAAACCGCATGTTGCATTTTCACGCCTAAACCACTGAACTTCTGATTTGGCATAGATATAGATGGCATCCTGGGGAAGCACATACTTTTTATCCTGTTAGCACGTTCCCGTGGGATAATTTCCGACATCCACGCGGGCGAAGCCGCGGGCAGAAGCTAGTGTAAAATAATTCATGAATCAGTTGGAAAAGCTCGTAATAAAAGTTAGGTAAGTATGTAGTGTCCATATGTTTTGTTCATTAGACATGACAATATTATTATAATCAAGACATCCAGTCGAGATTTTGGTAAGCTTTACGGGTAAAAGAAAAAGCATGTTTTTTGTAGGTACTTCATCTTTAACTGTTATTGTACGTCGTCGTGCCTGGCTAATAACTTACGTTTTAAACAAGGCGTCTTGGAAGAATTCAAAGATACCTAATTGGCTCTCCAAAATCTGATGATGATACTGACGTCGATATGATCAACCTTGTAAACCGTAATTGATCTCGTATGGTGGAAGATAAACGGGATGAGTGCAATTTTTTCCCAACTCATCCATTTTTAAATATTTTTTGACTTTCGCTGATGCGTCTCTAAAGTTGGGAGCGTCTCGCCTGGAATGGAGAAACAAAGCGGTGGTTTGGAGCAAAGTTGAGGGTTAAAAAATCCTATCAATATAACAATTTAGAATTTAGATGATAGTTAAGTACAGGGTGGGCAAATAGGTAAGTGATTTTATTATATGAAATATAAAAATTATTAGGTATTTTTATTTAAATATAGTATTTAGGGCCGGCAATTCAGTATGGAAAATAATCTCAGACAAATGTCCACCTCTAGCAGCATGGCAGATGTGAACCCTTTTCACTGCATTTTTCATAACATTTTCACACATTTCTTGCGTTATTTCAGGGACAGTGTCTCAGATATTTTGTTTTAATTCTTGAAGGTTCATTGACCTGTTAGCATAGACAATAGCCCCGTAAAAAAAAGTCAGGAGCTGTTAAGTCCGGGGATCTTGGGGGCCAATCAATGTCACCGTTTCTCGAAATTAATCAGCCCGGAAACGTTCTTTTCAATGTCTCGATTGTGGCTCGTGCTGTAACGTATGACATATGACCCCGGCCGTCTTGTGGAACCACATGTTTCGTAAGCCCAACTGTTTCACTTGTTGTAAGAAAATTGCTTTATCTGTTACAATGCCATGCTGCTCAAATTTATCACTAAACGAGTTATTGTTAGACGTGAAGGTAATTTAAGTGATTTCTACCAAAAAATGGCCGCAATTTTCTTAGAATTTCCGCATTACCTACATGATTGGGTCGAGTAGAATGTTTTAATAATTAAAACACTTTGTTCAGTCGTAAAACGCTTTGCCGTATCTACACAAAATAATTTTCATGAAACAACAGCTGTCATATTTGCCGCCAAAACAAAATGGCGGCAAAAAAAGTTGTATACCTCCAAGTTACCCACCCTGTACGTATACATATAAATATCTAAAAGTAACAGTGTCTATCGACTTTCGTTGCTTACCGAAAGGTATTTAAGTAGGTAGGTACCTACTTAAAATGAAAACAAAATGTTAAAGACAAATTTTATTTTTTATTTAATTACTTATCTTAAATGCTACAGTAACAAGTTTAGTACTTGTTTATTTACAAATAGTTACTTATTTACATTACGAAACAATAATATTTTAAGTTACATTGTACTTTGATTTCGTTCCTTATTTATTGTATTCATAAAAATAGGTATATACCTATAAGTTTATTGGTGTCTGATTGTTTCATTGAATAGGTACATATAGTATCTACCTAGCTAGGTCCATAGCATTTACAAAGTTGGTAGAGATCTTTTAATTTGAAATTGCACGCAATTCTACTAAAATTTCCATACAAACATTAGAAATGTGTAGCAATGGAGGAGCGTGCAATTTTAAAGGAAATAATCTCTACATCGTACGTAGGTACCTACATTTATTTTTAGTAAACGTTATTTAATCAATTGAGTAGGTAATGTCGTAACAGCGCAACATTATTATAAAGTAAGTAAGTATAACAATATAAACCATACCTACCTGAGGCAATGAGATTGTTAATATGACAGATTGTTATTTTTTTTTAATTCGAATCACTTTATCTAAGAATATGATATTTACTAGGAATAAATAGAAATTTATCTAAATTATATAAAATACGATTTCTAATGGAATGACTTTGATCACAAAAGTTTTAGGAAACGTACTAAGTAAATACTTATACTAATATTTGTTTTAAATATGACAATCTCGTATTGTGTACATTTAATGATTTAACTGGATACATATAAAACTTAATACTGGTTCTGTTGGGTTTCTACCATCTACAATTTACTTAGGTACCTATCTACTCACCTACTTACACAAAATGTCTTCTTTGTTAAGACTGAGTTAAAACTAAATGTTCTAAGTAGATTATATACCTACACAAATACCTAATTGTTTGTACAGCTGCTATAAAAACTGTTGACAGTATAAGTAAAATCGAAGATCGTTTCAGCCACCAAAATACGATAAAGCGCTCTCAAAGCGAACACTCGAACGAACAAAACGATGCCAACACTTCTTCATTAGTTTAGTAGGTCGAGTGCACTCCCCGACTTGTTGTAAATTAATGATAATTATGATGGAATACCGTCTCATTTCATTATCTTACTGTCTTGTTTATTCTTGATATCAAAGTAGGTATCATACTATTGTAGACAGTAGGTATGTTCTTATTCTCTAAGTTGTTTTCAGACTAGTTGATAGTAGGTTTATCGTCCGGTTGCTCGGACTCCGAGTAGCAAATATCGCACCCAGTGACACCGCATTCACATAGAGACGTCGGACGTATGGAATGACGCAGTTTCTGGAAAAAGGAAAGGTTATTTTAACTTATCACTGCATTATCATATGTATTTGGGTGAAAGAAATTGTTGAGTCTATCCAGAAAGATCACAAAGTAGTTACGAGTATATCTTTTGAGATGAAGCAGTAGTTACCTACAAATTTTGGGTAATTTCATGATTTTCAGCAGTTTGTAGGTACCTACGTAAGTTCGTTGTTCTATAACAGGCATGTATTTATGACAATATGACTGAAATTATTCTTGACAAATGATTTTATAAATGATTATCATAGAGAATGCATTTTGTCATTTTATCTTGTGACCGCTGTTAATTAGTAGGTAGGTAGTATTTCATTGTCCTGAAATGTGTCTAGATTATTCTGAAGGGCACCTATTCATAATTAAAGGCAGTCTGTAATGAAATGGAATTGTGGTCTCATAAGTCTCACCTCTCTCCAACCATTTCCAGGCGACTTAACTACGACAAAGACGGCATACACTGGGATGCAGAGCAATGAGAGAGACGCGATGATCCACCCGAGCGCCTGCGCCCACGTTGGATACTGGTACTGACGGTAGCTCGGCGGCGTGTAGTCCACCAGGCTAGCCACCCACAGTGCTATGAGCAGCGCTGGCGTTGCTATCAGCCAACACACTCGGAAATATAGCGAAGGGCGACGACCTGAAATCGACAACCAACGTCGTAAATAACATAAATGTAATATCTGAATTAATTAGGACCAGCACCCTAATTGCGTAACACACGATCAATCAGAATAAGAATCATTTTGAAGCAAATTGCTAATACATTGCTTCATAAGTTTGAAAAAATTGTCTGCTCAACACGTAAATAACGCAATGAATGTTGTTGAACTGTCAAAATGAAACCGATTCCGATTGATCGTGTGTTACGGCAATTAGGGTGCTAGTTACGCAGGTAAGTGTATTGCATTGTAAACTAACAGTACATTTCTAACTAATTTTTACCATAAAGCCCAGACCAGGTAGCACCATTTTAGATTGTAGCTAGAAGTGTCACATTTTCTAGCTGGCGACAATACTACAAACTAGGCCTGTAAGACTAGGTCTTACAGGCCTAGTTTGTAGGTAGGTACCTAGATAGATTAGCTCAGGTTTACATAAACCTGAGCTAATCTGTCTAGGTACCTAGATAGATTACCTCAGATTTAAATGGTAGGTGGTAATGCAGATCTCAATCTGCATACAGTATCTCAACACTCATGTTGTGGTACTTTTGACTATCAGTTAAGTAGTAGCAGAAAGCTCCTGGCGACATGCATAGGTTCTAAGATATCATCAAGGCATCAATAGGTATCATCATGTCATGTACCTACTCATACATCCGATAACATAGGTGTAACACACAATTGTTTGGGAGTGGCGAATTATAAAGTACGTATTGATAAAGTAATAATAACGATGACTCATCCTTATTTAAACGTTCATAATGCTTATATGCAAAAAATGTGATTATTATCTTCGAGGGTAACTAACAAACAAAAACGGAAGTTGCGCTGTAGGAAATGGCAGGACATCCCGTATGACGTCACCATACAGGCAGGTAGATAGTCAATTGCAGATATGAGTTTATGAACAGGCAACGAATGCCATATATAATATTCGTATCAGGTTTAGTGAGTTTAGTGAGTATGAATATGAAAATGTGAAGACAATTCACTTTGATCAAGGATAAACAAAGATTGAAGTCATGAAAAACAATACAGATATGACGATAGAAAAGTTGTTTTTATTAATTAATTTTTTGATGAATAATTTTGAACAATATTATTCTTCAAAATGAACATAATTGTATAGATACCTACTAATTTAAGTTTAAGGAAATCTACAAACCTGTCATTTGTTTAATATTTTTAGATAGTCTGTCTACGCCGTAAAACCAAGCAATAGCCACCACCTCGAAGAAGGCGAGATATGTAATGCTGAGTGAAGCGGCGTAGTAGTCCATCAGCTGGAACACATATATACCACTGTGTATTATGTGTGGTAACCCGAACACGAGTGACACTCCACATACGCACAGCACTAATAGTTCGTGGTACACAAGTTTTCTGCGTATCATGTCTGGGAACCCATCTTGTATCGACGTCACCACAACTTCAACGATCGCAAACTGGAAAGTGTAGAGACACAGAGTAATTAGTTCGCCCATTAATTCGACTTAATTGCATTTGTATGTAAGTACCTATGTAGTTCTGATTATATTCACCTGGCTATTAAGTCCAAGACAAAGGAACATAAAGAAGAACAGCACCGCCCATAATTGAGATGCCGGCATTTTTGCAATAGCTTGTGGATACACTACAAATAATAATCCAGGACCTGAAATAAAAGTTTTAACATTAGAAGACAGTTATTTTGTATCAAGTAGGTAATCAAGTTAACATTTTTGCAAGTTATACTTACTGTCGGCGATGACATCCTTCACGGAAGTATTTTGTTCAAAAGCGATATTCCCGATGGTAGCAAACGTGAAGATTCCCACGATGAGACTAGTGATTGCGTTTATTAGTGAAACAGCCAAAGTGTCGTGGAGGAAATTATTGTCGAATCGATTATATGAAGCGAACATTATCATGGATCCAAACGCAACTCCGATCGAGTTAAATACTTGTGATGCCGCGTTAACCCATGGTCTAGACTGCTTTAAAAGTTCCCATTCTGGCTTGAAGAAGAACCTCAGACCTTTATCAGCTCCATCGAGGGTCAATGAGCGTCCGAGGAAAACTATAATCAGTAAAAAGGGCAATGTTGTGGTGATATAGCGTACTTTGGCGGAAGACTTGATACTTTTCCATAGAGCGAAGTAAACTAGCACCCAAGCACAGACCAAGCAAGCTGCCAACTCCCACCGCATTCCGTTCGGGTATTCCATGCCAGCGCTCATGTTCAGTACCTTTTTCCTGAAAAATATACAATTAACCAATTAATCAATCAATTCTAGAATCACAAAATCAAATTATTTTGCTTCGTGTTTAGTGATTTATGGTCTACATTAACTCGGTATGTGTATGCGATTGTTTTCAGCTTATATTTCTAAACATGTTTGTTTGTTTTTTTTTTCAATTTCTTTTCCTGCTTCCCTTGGCAAATTCAATTCTTGAAGCTGATGTTTGAGAAGTTTTCTACTGTCTTGATCCCAATAGGATATATTATTCTCAAAACACCATGCGACCTTTTTATAAATAGATGTTAGACGCCGGGAGTTAGCAACCATTTCGGAGAACTCGATCAACGTTAAAATTTATGTACACATGACTTGATCACTGATAAATATTTATTACTTATCAATAACTATAAGTATGCAATCTTTATGAGCCTTATTGACGAATGACGAGGCCTCGTATTGGTATAGTTGTGTGTGCTAAAGTATTATTCATATCCGGAACTCAAAGTGTACCTAGTTACATATTTTTGAGTACTAGGTATTTGTAGTCCCAAAAAGTCGAGCACACGTCGGCAATTGTACATAAGTACTTGTGTATGGTGCTTAATCCAATATACTAGCTAGCGTTTTCATCTTGATGAAGTTGTAGGTAGATAGGTGATGAAAATGAAAGGATAAGGTCTACCCGAGCCATATCTTAATAATTAATAAGATAAGACACGTATTGTCCAATAACCTACTCGAAAAATTGTTCGGTGGGTGTTTGCGAGCCGTTGGGCTTGGTCATGTTGTGGTTGGGCACCCAGCACTGCGGCGTGTTCCAGCGGTTGGAGCAGCTCGCCCACGGCACCTCCGTCTTGAACGACGTGAAGAAGTAGTAGATAGCCCACGCTATTATCACCGCGTAGTAGGTGGACATTAAAAATGAGATCACTACGCTTGCTAAGCCCGCACCTGAAATTATTTCAAATAGATGTTAGTATTTTTACTGGTCCGTTTATTTTCAGAATTTAAAATAATAATCAGATTTTTAGCTCACCTTTAAAGAGTGGGCATATTTGTGACAGAGCACCAATGGGACCGTGAGCTGTGTACTGGCCCACAGCCAATTCCATGAAAAGCATTGGCACACCGCATACTAAGAGTATTATGAAATAAGGTATGAGGAAGGCTCCTGAAACAATTAAATAATATCATCAGTATTCAGTATCATTAAATCATCAAATACTGAAGTGTTTTAGATAGAGTACAGCATTTTTCCAAGTACAGACAAAGATTCCTAAGTGACGGCGGTACATGTACTTTTCCGCACTATACAGGTAGGTAATCATCATTCTTCATGGGTTGGTTGATAGTAACTAGTGGTTACGTATCAGTTTTAGCTGGTGAGGTCTTCTCCATCACATTTCTCTGTACATTTTATTGTTCATGACCGACATATGACCGGTTAAGAGATGGACGAATATTGTGCTGATTTATCTCTAGATTCCTCCCGAAATAAAGAGGACACTTCCTGCTGTTAAAAATTCTTAAGTCGTGTTATATAAAATCTATGTAAATAAATATTGTACTTACCTATAAAATGTCCCTAAAAAGATTGTTATAAAATACGTAGGTATTACAAGAGAATTGAAGTGGGAAGTTATTTCTGTAACGTCACTCTCATTGGTATCCTTAGACCCCACGTGAGAATAATTTGATATCATGTGGGACGCATGACAGGCGTCAACAGAAGAAGGAATTTAAGTGGAATGAGCAATTAATCACGAACTAAAATTAGCACCATCATATTTATTAAATAAACGTTACTAACATTACTTATAATATTAATAAAGTCATTTTATCTCCAGGCTGACTTTTAGCACATGGATATTTTTAAGGGGGTGTAAAAGTAGGTACTCATGAATATGACCATCAACCCTTACTATTGAACCAACTTTGGAACGATGAAGAAATAAGGATCTGACAATCTGTGAGAGCGTGTACGCGTCTCTTAGTAAGTCTTTCATCAAAGTATCCTAGTGAACCGGTAAAGTCCCATAGTTGAAGGTGTTTATAATAATTTAACGTGAAAGTACTGTACCCCTGAAAGATGCAAATGATTTCAGAGTCAGCCTGTATAAGTACATCGGACGGTGTTCAAGTGGTCATCGTTGCGCCAATTGTATCCTTGATACCAATGAGTTGACCTACAGGAACTGGCGTAATTAGTCTAGTCATTTGCTCATCCGATTATGTGGGCAAAGGTAGGAATCCTTAGTTCCACGCTTTGATGATTAGTAAACAATTTTTAAATCGAATGACTGTTAGGCTCGTTATCTATTCTATACTTATAATAAATCTGTAGAAGTGAAAATTCTGTACATTGAAAATATCAAAAAAATAAATGGCAGGGGGTGTTACTAGACCGACACCGAACCCAAAAATGTGATTAAAAAATTTTTTGTCTGTCTGTCTGTCTGTATGTCTGTCTGTCTGTTTGTTCAGGCATCACGCAAAAACTACCGGTTCGATTACGATGAAACTTGGTATAATTATTCTTTAATATCCTGGGCACCACACTGGGTACTTTTTATCCCGGAAAAGTATATACAATAAAAAACAAACTTAATTTTGCGGTTCGATCCCTAGACCCGATACTGTACCAACCGCAAATAATAAGTTTGTCGTAGGTTAAGTCACCCGCAATGGAGTTCATTTTTATTCCTTTTAGTTTTTAGAGTTATTTAGGTTTATTTTTATATAAGTCGTAGGTATAGATTTTAATTTTAAAGTATAAGTAGTATATTTGATAGTGTACGATGTGACCGTAGGTTATTTTATAATACTGTTAAGTAGGATTAGTCATTCGTATAGATATTATTTTTAGGGATTTTGCTTATTTATTGAGTTTAGATTAGTTATCATCAGAAATAGCTTTATTTAGGTAGGTAGGTAATTAATTTTCTGTTATTGAGTTTTTTTTTTAAATTAGGTAGGTACTTAGGTAAAGATATCATATAGGTACCCTCTTAATCACCACTAATGAGACACAATTGGTTTTCTATTGTAATTAGCCACAAAGGGCCCGCGAGATAGATGGCATTCTGGGGAAGCACATACATTTTATCCTGTTATCACGTTCCCGTGGGATAATTTCCGACATCCACGCGGGCGAAGCCGCGGGCAGAAACTAGTCATTATTATTTTGATAGTTTCGTTAGTGAAGCTAGATTATAATTAGATATTAATAGTTAGGATCGTGAGGAGATATTATTCACTTGATAAGTCTGGGTCTGGGCGGGACAAGTAACGTAGTTGATAGGAATACGAAATAGAACGGAGAGCAGAAGTACCCTGGGTCGTTGTGTTTCAGTGAGTGAAGAGGTATGCTTGGAATTCCTGCAGACTAGATGAGACTAGAGATGCAAACTAGATATCAGTTCTTGTCGTCGATAACCCATTTTGGCTATCTATATTTGGAATGTGAAATGAAAGGCCCCTTTTTGTATGGAAAACTAATGGACAAAAACATTGTTAGTTCGGTAGGTACGTTGTAAGGATATACATACATAAGTGTGTGTGTAGAGCGCTTAGGTCACCACACTTGTGACTCTGCAGTCTGGTACAATACCTACATTTAAATAACCAGACATATTTGTTCCCACGTCGTTTATTTAGTTTAGTTGACGACTTTAGTGCTATCGACTTCTAGGAAAGTATTTAGTAATTCCTATTTTTTATTTACTCACCACATACTTATACCTAGGTACGCCATAACTGAAATTTGTCAGATACATAACCCGTTCCTATTCTAATTTTTATTTTTGTCTTATTTGCTTTTGTTATAATTTTATTTTAAGTTTATTTAAGAGGATAAAGTACGGTAAGGACGGTATGCGACAATTTTTTTAAAACTGAATTTTATGTGCTTTATGTACGCATTTAACAATGTGACATAATGACGTCATTAACATAACGATTTATTTCATATGCTAAACGTTACGATGTACATACAATCGATGCCATTTAAATATATATACAGTGATTTCTAAATATATCTGGCAATAAATCATTTGATATCTTGTGAATACGTCTACGCGGTGTCAAGTATCAGTTTACCGTAGGCATCAGCTGTAATTCACACCGCATTGTAGTGTCGTTGGATCGTGTTGGAGCCTCGGTGTCAACCAGCCTGTTAGCACACCGCGACACAAACACACAAACGTCGTTCGGGCACGATCTCGCACTCGTGTGTACATTATATATTTTACCTTGGTGACTAACTTCTTTCCTGTTATTTGAGATTATGATTTTCTGTGCGTATGGCGCTAACTTATTATTACAATTTATAATAGCAATGAAAGTGTAAATATAAACAATGCAATTATCTAGGAAGGTATTTATTTACGCTGTTATGAATTAGGAAACGGTTTCAGCGCAGAAATTAATTGAGACGTGGCTGTAAATAGGGCAGGCATTGTAGCTATAGTTCAAATAATTGTAACGTTATTTATGATAAAGCCTACATTAGGTACTACTCGACAATACGTTTTCTATAGCATGGGTAAAATACCAATAAACGAAAAATTGGTTTACTATAATAATGTTATATTATCAACAAGGGTGTGACGTTATTTTGATTAGATATCTATTCGTCAACACAAACATAAATGACAGGCCTAAAATTTATTTTCACTACTAGTGACAAATAAAAATGTGTTCAAACGTTATATAATTATAAGCATGTGATAAAAACATAATCGATGTCCTCGCGGTCATCTCAATTGTGTCCATATTTCGTGCTTAGATCATTTTTACTAAGTGTAAAGTGCTCGACAATTAGTATAGACTTAATGCAATGTCACGACGGACACGATCGTCTTTTTGTCGCCTTAATGAGTTAATTTACAGTGGCCGCGACGACGTGCTATTAGCTCAACTACTACGAAGATATACTCTGCCAAATAAAATTATACGAGCAAAAGTAGTTGTATCTATCGGGTAAAGAATTCCTAATCTTAACTTTGTAATCGTGTGGGTGTGTCCTATTGTTAGTTTGTAGGCTTGTAGCAAACGTTCCTGGGCTATATAATAATATGTACATACCTACTATAATAAAATTTTCCAACGCTACACCTATCTCTTGGTAAAACCAAGATTTTGCAAGGCTTGATTTAGAAGCTTCTCCTTCGATATAGTATGACAGTCAACGATGTTGCAAATACAAACTAACAAATGTTTGTAGTTTGTTTGTTTGTTTCTTAGCGGTGACACTAATAATAATAACATGTTTTTACATCACAAGATATAGTCGACTGCAGACCGGTCATGAGAACGAGATTGTAACGATGTAGTCTTTGATTGTAATATCGCTCGTTTGTATCATCATGAGAAACAGATAACAGAGTGGTCAGAAGTGTCAAAAATTGATTACAATGATTAGGCATCTTGGTAGACAGGTTTTGTTAAGCCTATCATTCAGTAAATCACGTACAGTAGATAAACCTTCCTAGCTACTATATAGTTGTAAATGAGAATACCCGAAGAAACCTGGCAGGTGGATTCATACATGGGAATGCTGATACTTACTGATAAAATACTACGTTATGCCTGATTTTTATCTATCAAGTTTCCACTTTGGAATTAATTGGTGTTACTCGACCGATTTTCGTAGCATCTACGCTGAGTCTACGCAAGTTCAAATCGACGCCCAAGTTGTTCCTACGCGGGCCCTACGCAGCTGCTTCGCAGGCCTACGCCGCTTCTACGCAGGCCTACGTCGGGTCTACGAAGGCCTACGTACTACGCAATCCCTCTATGCAGGACTACGTAGTTGCTACGTGGAATCTAAGCAGTGGAAACGTAGGGTCGACGCAGCAGCTACAGAACATCTGCATTGTGCATCAGTACATAAAATGTGGTGGGCAGAAAGTGCATGGTAAAGTTTTTATGTCCGGAAAACCTTAATTATTACTATAATGAACGTTTTCTGTGAAACAGCCTAACTATGCCCTACAATAAAATAAAAAAAAACAGGCAAAAATTAGCTTATTTGTCTTACCTCCTCCGCTTTTGTAGCACAGGTAAGGAAACCTCCACACATTCCCGAGGCCAACCGAGTAGCCAACACATGCTAATACGAATTGTATTTTGTTAGCCCAGAACGGTCGGCGGGGCTTCAGGTGGGCTGTCGTGTCTTCTTCTTCCTCCTCGCAGTCACTCTCGTGCGATGCTGTATCCTCATCGGGAGGCCTGCACAAACAAATTTTATTATTTTCAAATATCGTTTGAAACTTTCTTGATTGTACTTATGTTGTCATTTACGAGTTATATCCGTTTTAAATACCGGCAGCTTACTTACAATTGCCTTCAAGAGTTGCAATACTTAAATAACATCACGCAGCTAGCCCTGGTATTCCTGACTGGTTAATATTGTTACCACGGCATCGCCCTTGAGACGACCCTCTGACTATCCTTTTGTCTCGTTAGATATGATATCAGATATGAGAGATGAAAATGCATACCATTTACAGGAAATATCCGGTTGCGTAAAGTTGGAATATAGTTTTATTTAGTAAACATAATTTACAGAAGCTTCTTAAAATAGAAACCAAAAAGTAATATTATGTAAGAATGTAAAATAGTAGGTAACCGCATGAAAGTGTAAGTAAAAATACAGGTTGGGCAAATAAGAGGTACCTATACACTTAATTTTTTAAATTTTATTCTATGAAATATACAATTATTAAGTATTTTTATTTAAATATAGTATTTAGGGCCGGTAATTCAGTATGGAAAATAATCTCATACAAATGTTAGCCGCGAAGGTGATTTCTACCAAAAATTGGCCGCAATTTTCTTAAGAGTTTCCGCAAGACATGATTGGGTTGAGTAGAATATTTTAATTATTAAAACCCTTTGTTCAGTCGTAAAACGCTCCTTAACGCCGTATCTACACGAAATAATGTTCATGAAACAACTGTCATATTTGCCGCCAAAACAAAATGGCGGCAAAAAAAAGTTGTATACCTCCAAGTTGCCCACCCTGTATTAGTGTAAGTACATACACTAATATTTTTCGGATGGCAAATATGCCAAAGCTATTTAATGAAGTCTGCAGACGTAAATAATCATATAGGTACAATAATAAAAATCCGCAAATAATTGTAACTGTATAAAAGAGATTCAACATGTCGTAGATAATTTATGTAGATTAGGTGTGTGTCGAGTTTTATATGAAATGACATGTTTGTACAACTCATGAAATACTAAACATATGCAGATAACAAAGTTTACAAATGAAGGAAAGACGACAGCTTGCAATACTTTTTCTTGTTACTTTTATTTAAAATGGTAAAGGTTTTTCCTTTCGTAAGGTTATTTAAGGAATAGAATCTATGGCAAACATGAAACTTGCAAAACCGTACTTGATAAACCGAGTTGTTTGGATTGATGATGAATGATCTACAATGACGGTAGATTAGAGTGACGTCACACAGCTCAAAGGCTTTACCTACTTTTGATGATACGTAAGTAAACGTAGGTTTACAGTTTCAGAGACAAGATTTATAATCCGGAAAAGTGTTTGATATGAAATTAAGCAATTGAGCTATTTAAATAAATTAAGGCATCTTTTGATGCATAATAACACATCAAAAGATAAGTTCAATCTTTATTCCCAGTTTATCTTACAGTGTTATTGACGTAAAAGTAGAGACGCTCAAGGCGAAACGAGGCCCTACTTGCTGTTGCGGTTTAGTAGGCAAAGACACCGTTGATTTTATCAATAAAGAAAGTTTAATTCGAACTAAATAAGTGCCTGTGCGCGATGTCATTAGTATCGGAAGACGGAACGCGGGAAAAACACTGAATTACCGATAGTAACGAGACTACATTTTCTTTTCACCATCTTATTTAAGTAATTGTAAATACTTTAAAGATAAGCATAGATATGGCAATATTTTATTTTTTATTAACATTACCTAATAACGCGACTTCAACAGGCATTCCATAGAATACCAATGAACTCGAGAGTCCAGCGTGTGCTATACTTACGGGAAATTAATTGTTAATCAAATTTGCGTACTAGGTACAGACGCCAGCATATCAAGCTACTACAATCTGTCAAACTTCTTTAATAGATTTTTAACTTTATCGCTAATAAATTAAGGTTCAATGTTGATTGAGAAAATTTGACAGCTTCGGGTAGCTTGTAAATTTTCTGTGTTATAGCCATTTCAATATTACAACTTTGAAAGAATGACTGTACATTGTGATTTAAGTTGGTAGTCAAATTGATAAACAATTAATTTCCCTAGTATTACTTAGTTTTCTTGCCAGTTTGCATAGAAATAATAGTAAAACAATGACGAGATTAAGCAGTGTAATTTGTTGATTATTTATTATTGTTGATACCAATTCAATTTTCATTATCAATTGATAAAATTTTGTAGGTATTTTGTAAAGTCATTTTAGGGTAACTACCTACCTATATGTTTTAGACTTAATTAAATAATAACATGATTTTTAAGGGTTAGGGGTCATTCGGCCCACTATGGAACTGGGACCGCGGACCAGTTACCCCTTTTAAAAATTGATAATGGTTAACTGGGCCCACATCTGTTTTATTATGCTCATTGTTGCGACCTTTTTATATAGGTATTTGATGTTTTTTTACTCTTTAAACATGGTGTCAAAATAAAAGTCAGTTGTGTCAGTGATTCGTAATTTTATTGAATTAGAAAAACTACAGTTCACATTTTGCCTACACTCATCTTAAACTTTACAAAAAGTATTTTTGTCGATACTCATGTTTGTAAGAGTACCACGTCGGGAAAATGAGCATAATAAAACAGACGTGGGCCCAGAGATTTCTAATCAGCTCAATTATACAACAAGACTTTAATTTTTTTAAATCTAAACTACCTAAACATTGTTTGCGATTCAAATCTTACGTGTCACACTAACGCATCATTTTTCCCGAAGTAGGTACTCTTACAAACATGAGTACCTATCGACAAAAATACTTTTTGTATAGTTTAAGATGAGTGTAGGCAAAATGTGGACTGTGGTTTTTTATACCTAATTCAATAAAATTACGAATCACTGACACAACTGACTTTTATTTTGACACCATGTTTAAAGAGTAAAAAAACATCAAATACCTATATAAAAAGGTCGCAACAATGAGCATAATAAAACAGATGTGGGCCCAGTTAACCATTATCAATTTTTAAAAGGGGTAACTGGTCCACGGTCCCAGTTCCATAGTGGGCCGATTGACCCCTAACCCATTTTTAACCGGCTTCAAAAGAAAGAGATGAGAGTAAAGTAAGAGATTCTCAATCCGGATGTTTATATACATTTATATATTTTTTTTTATGTATGTTCGGGCACAACTCCGTCATATATATGAACGGATTTGCAAAATTCTTATCTGGTCCCATTTAAATCTCGTAAAGATCTGATGATAAGTTTCGGAGATAGGCAATGGAACTCTCCAATAAATGCCAGCAAATCAACCGCGATTGCTGCTATCGCATTATGTATGCATTGTTTACGCAATCACACAACATAACATCACGCCTGTACCCTCTTAAGGGGTACGCAGATCTATGTGTTCAGTATACCACAGTACACCCTCATGTCTGTCAAAGCTGTTAATGGGGTACCTCTAATCTTGTAAGTATATATGAATTTGTGTGGGGTAGGTAGGTACAACTAAAAAGTGAAAAATAAAAACATTTTTACAAAAAAAAAAACAATCAACTTCGAAAAAAAAACACTACAAACTGAAAAATAACTTTAATTTCGGAAGTCGGTGTCAAAAAACGAAAATGCGGAACCAACGACACCGACTTCCGAAAGTAAAGTTATTTCTCAGTTTGTAGTATTTTTTTGGAAGTCGGTTGTTTTTTTTTGTAAAAAAGTTTTTTGTGAATCACGTTTATTTAATTTATCTCATGAGCTATCAAAGTGGGTATCTAGGTGGTTGTGCTAAATGTACGTTATTTAAAAGTGTGCCTGAATGTGAGTGCATCCACGTGACAATAACTATAAATCTGATAATAATTATAAATCAAACTAAATAATTGCTACTGTCACGGTTACTGGATTGGAATGGCTGCAATGGATTAGGTATTTGATATCAAAGTTGGTTGCATTTTATATTTTTGAAATATTTTACCTTCCACACGACATCAAGAATAGTAAGTTATCAGTTAACCACTTTGAAACTTTGAAAATGCAAAAGCATTGTACAGTCAACAGCAAAAGTAGATGATCAAAATCAGAAATTCAATACTAATGAACGGAGTTCGCGTCAGAACTATGTGGCGTCGAACTGATTCAAAAGTATGAGATTGTAAATTATACCAAACATTTACTACTAGTACAGCTGGCATATAACTGCGAACTCCGTTCATTAGTATTGAATTTCTGATTTTGATAATCTACTTTTGCTGTTGACTGTACTCGTGACGAAACAATGAACAGCTGATTGCAACCGTTTTCATGATATCTGTCATAGACTCTATGAGACATATCTTGATGCAATTTTTCCTCGTGTGTATGTACCTAAATGGTTGAACCATGGTCGAACCATTTTGGGTGGTTGAATCATCATATATTTCAAGAAATATTTAAAGAAGTAATCCCTAGCCGTCAACATGTAAGTAGGCAAACGTATTTTAAAATCATTATCAAGTCGGCAGTGATAAGGCAAAGCGGCGCTGGCGCACGATCAATCGTCGTATCCACGTCGTATGTGAGATATGTGTGTGTGGAAAGATAGCAGCATTGCAGTGTTATCGGCTCATGGCGTGAAGGTCAAACGGCCAAAACTCCCTATAAACTTAAGCCTTTCGGGATTTTAGGATTGCCTCAAGTAGTTCATGTCATAGTTTAATCGGACGCATTCAAATCCTTCGCCTGACAATTAAAGTGCTGGAACTCGTGTACCTACTCCACTTTGTTTTATGGATTTATGATATTTCATGTAGGTGCAAACGATATTCAGACAAAGAGATTTTTTAATAATAATAACCCCACCGCCGTAGCTCTACGTTGACGTCGTGGTGGGGCTTGCGCGCTCTGTACTCTAGGTCTGTGACGGAAGAGGTTACTTTGCCGGATCAGGTCTAGGGTGAGGAGCCAGACCAAGGGAAGTACAGAAACCCGCAGGGCAGCATGTGCCGAGGTGTTGGGCAGTAGCGACCCCACGGAACCTATCTCCCGGGAGAAGTCTTGTTCCTCACCTCTGGCTTGCCTTTATTGGCTGGCTGGAGTGAATACTGACGAGGAACAAAGCTCCCACCTCATTCTTGCCTTTATTGGCTGGCTTGAGTGGAGATTCGCAAGAGAAAACGTGCTCGGAGGAAGGAAGTGTTTCAGTAAGATGCTGGTAGGGATCTTGACCGTACTTCCGGGATTGTCCTGATAGCCGTGGAATACCTCTCCACTCCTCATAAGCACCTCAGGACATGTGACACTATGTACTTGCGACCGTTTTTGGGGCCGTTATTGAGTGTGCAAGTCACCCCCTGCCATTTTATCTGTAATTATTGTATTATCATTGGTCAGGCAGGGGACATAGACCTTCTATAGTTCAAGGTAACCCATCCACTATAGACACCCACACACATAGCCCAGTACATTTTGTTTCCATGTTCTGCAATAGTCCTGCACCAACCGGGGGTTGTCCTTGGGTGCACTTGCATGCTTTGGCCCCTGGTACGCCTTTTAAAGGTCCGGGACCGGGTCCCGAGATATGTCAAAGACAAAAAGAAATAATAATAATAATAAATCATTTTATTTCAGGCATTGTATACATAACATACACATACATAACATACACAATATACACATACATTTCACCCATAGTGACTAAATGTCACGTCATGTCTATTGAAGTACCTACAAAAGCTGCTTGTTTTCTAGCACGACTTATAATATGTATGTATACTTATTATCAATTTATCACTAGTACGGTTAAGATATAACCAGAGTTGGAAAGGCTAAGTTCATGCCATAATTAAATTATATCTTTATGGAAACTAATATTGATTTTTGAGACCATTTATTAGTCGACTTTCTGGCAGTTCCCAGGGCCCCAAGTCTGCTATTTTTATAAATTCGTCATTCCAACGATCCCATTCCCATCCCATTGTCATTTTGCTTAAAGTTCGTAATCTGCTAAATTCTTAATGGCGATCATTGGTCGGTCAATGGTCTCTTAATAGAATTTTGTCATAATGACATTGTCGTATTGCCTTTATTATAAAACCCGTTAGTAGAAATGATTTTCGAAAAACTACCACTACTTTATTTATGCCAGATTTCATTTATATTAGGTTAGGGAAAAAGTCTTTTCGCATTATAGTATGTATGAACTTGTATTAGAATTAGAATCTCTTTGGCTATACTATTTGTATCAGGCTGGTTTTGGTATCATTGAAAGTTTAAATTCTAAAGAACATAATTCCAAATTCAAATTAGGAAAATTTGCGCTTTTCATTTGTTTTTCGTACTGTCAAGATGAGTGAATCTAATGAAGAAATTCGATACATTTTAAAATTTTACTACAAAAAAGGTAAAAATGCAACGCAAGCCGCGAAAAAAAATTGCGATGTTTATGGACCTAGTGCAGTGTCTGTGAGAGTAGCACAAATTTGGTTTAAGCGTTTTCAATCCGGAAATTTTGATGACAAAGATGCACGTCGCTCTGGTCGCCCTATTACGGATAAAATGGATGCCATTTTTGAAAAAGTGGAGCAAGATCGGCATATCAGTAGTTACGACGTAGCTGAAGAACTGGGAATTGACCACAAAACAGTTTTGGTGCCTTTGAAAAAAAACTGGGTACACAAAAAAGCTCGTTATTTGGGTACCTCACGAGCTCACTGAAAGAAACCTAATGAACCGTGTACTCATTTGTGATTCTTTATTACGACGTAATGAAACCGAACCTTTTTTGAAGAAGCTGATAACTGGTGACGAAAAGTGGATCACGTACGACAAGAACATGCGAAAAAGGTCGTGGTCAAAGGCCGGTCAGGCTTCACAGACTGTGGCGAAACCCGGGTTAGCTCGCAACAAGGTGATGTTGTGTGTGTGGTGGGATTGGAAGGGCATTATTCATTATGAGCTGTTACTACCAGGCAGGACCATCGATTCTGAACTCTACTGCGAACAAAGTTGAGAGAAAGCGGCCGGAATTAATCAACAGAAGGGGTGTGGTTTTTCAACATGATAACGCTAGTCCTCACACATCTTTAGCCACTCAGCAAAAATTAAGAGGGTTTGGCTTGGAGGTGTTAATGCATCCGCCGTATAGTCCTGACCTTGCACCTTCAGATTTCCACCTGTTTCGGTCTCTTCAGAATTCTTTAGGCAGTGTCAGGTTAACATCACGAGAGGACTGCCAAAACCACTTGTCGCGGTATTTTGATCAGAAGTCCCAAAATTTCTATAGCAATGGGATCATGTCCCTAACTCCCTACCTACAAGATGGCAAAAAGTTATCGAACAAAATGGTAGGTACCTACATACTTTAGTAAATGTAAATAAACTATATTAAAAAATGTTTTGAATTTTCTTAAAAATGCGAAGAAACTTTGTCCCCAACCTATTATATATTTTTACATATTATTTATTAGTGTTTTATACAAGTCAAGTGTTTTATGTAAGCCAGTCATGCATTTATCATTATGTACGAGATTACCATTCTATGCCATTTCTTTCAATGGAGTGTCAGTGGTTGACCACTGGAAAGTCATAAACAGCCATTATATTAGTAGATTACCAAACTTGTCAAAATCAACAATTATGAAATCAATGATAGACCATTCTGACACTATTGTAATAGCAGAATTGAGGCCCAGGTTGTTTATCGCCTCTCCTGGCGAGGGAACAGCCGTGCGTCGCCAGACTCATCAATTTGTAACTATGGGCATAAAATGGATGATCTCATAATGAAGGGAGAGAATGAGAGATACTGTAGAGTGAAACAGTATGTATGTATTTTTTTCATTTTCTATTGAATTTAAGCAAACTATGGGTACCGGCATGACATCATCAGATAGAATTGAAAAACAAAGGAACCTTTGTCATTTTTATTTATCGTTGCGTTCGAAACTTGTGAAATAGATGGTCATTATTATGTTAAAGGCTATGTTTTATCATCAATGAAAATGTTAGAGGATTTATGTTTTGGGTTTCTTAAGAATGTTCACAGTCTGATCTCATTCTCAATCTGTCAAAAAATACTTCTAATTTCCCTACAATTTGACAAGCTTTTGACATTTGTTTGTCGCTGAGACTGCAATTAGATTTTGAACGTTTTAAATTACGAGAATTGGCCTTCAGGTTTAAGAGTAACCCAAATTCTGTGTGCTTACTGTTGAGTGAAATCTCAACGACATCTGCGTTTTTTTACTTCCCACTATCAGCGTAGACGTGATCATTAATTAAGCGTCAATGCCACACTCTGTTTGTTAGTTGGTAGAGGAGCACGTTTTGTTCTTTCAATTATAAATAGGTTTTGAGTATAAAAAAGGTCCTAGCGATAAAGAAAAATAGGTCGAGAAGGTGAGCTAGACTTTGAGCTAGGAGTTGGCCCATATAGACCATAGAAAAAAGCAAAAAAAAAAACAAATTGGTTTTCAAAGTTGTTTGCACATCATAAAATAAAAACAAACCAGTAGCATTGAATTTATTGTATGCCTGTAGGAATGGACTTGCTTTTCAGAACGAGTGTAGTGGTAGTGTACCTCAAACCTCAATCAAGTAGAATGGAGACTGTATATTATACATGTCATATTAGGTTTCGTTTGTTTAGGCATAAAATGAAGAAATTAATGAAGTCTCCGTTGATAGATGAAGCAACGAAAAATTTAAAGATTTCCCGATCGACATAATAGTTGGATGAGGAAAAGGGATTCAGCAAAATACATAAGGAACTACATAATTTGACGGCACGGTTGGTTGACTGCTGCGCTGCGTGACGCGGGTTTGATTCCCGCACGGAACAAATATGTTTGTAAACGCACCCACGATACAGGAGAAAATCCTAGTATGCGGCAAAGTTTAAAAAAAAAATTTTTTTCCTTGAAATGCAGTATCTTTAGATACTTTGTGAAATGAAGTGCACTACGTTGTCGCCAATCAAAACTCTTTGATGACGATGTAGTTGGAGATAAACTACTTTAGCTTTGATAAATAACCATCGATTTTTAGTACATTCTTCGAATTCACTTCTTTTTTAAGAAAGCTACAAATATGACTTATACCTACATCATATTAGTTCTCTCATTTCATTTTACTCCATCACGACCTAACATCGCGAACAGTCTCCAATAACCAAACTTTTCAAAGATTTGTCAAAATGTTATTAATGTTCTATTTAATTAACAATAAGTTCGTGTAACATACTAAAGCGAAAAATCATGGACATGTGCATCCTTCCCATTCTGACCTATGGATTCCAGACTTGGTCTTTGACATACATTCAAAAGTCCAAACTCAAGTTTTGCCAATGTGCAATGGACCGCAGTATTCTAGGGGTTAAATTGACAGACCATATTCACAACAGCACACTGCACAGATTACTGACGTTGCTCAAAAAGCCGCTGTTTGAATTCAGCTTTTTATTCTAAAATGCAACCGATTCATCTCTGAAATGAAATTGTTCTTTTTCTCGGGAACTCTACTTTAACCGATCTCTCATGAATGAGCTTTTTAATGCATTAAAATTTTATAAACACTAAGAACACCTAGTTACAATAATTATTAAGGGTTTGATTTTCAGACAGGTAACGTTAATACGGTAATAACGGTTATGGCAAAAAGTACACAAGTGGAAACACCAATGAAATACCATAAGTAAGTAGGTACTTCCAGAATGGTTTTCTTTGATTATCGAAGTAGGTTGTGTTTTTACCCGACTGCGCGACGCAAAGGAGTGGTAATGTGTTTATTTAAGTATTTTTTCCTTACAATATCGTTTCCTACATAGGTAGGTAAGTGCTAGCTATTAGAAATACACTAGTAAGTTAGCAACCTCTGTGAGGTGAACTGATGCTCGCCAGTCGACCTTGACAAATGACTGGCAATAACGCTTTTTGTAATAAAATTATGTTGTAACGATATTTATACATTCAATTGTTACCTAAAATTATATGAATGATTGGTTACTGAAATATAATGTGGAAGTGTTGAATGCTGATGCTGCAGGTAACTGACCGAGAGACAAAGATGTAGTGCAGTGTATTGTCTTGAAGTAAACCATCGACGCGTAACCTGTTACCATTCAGTTCATGGTTCTGAACGCACTGCGGTGAAATTTTACGATTTTTTTTTAAAATTTTATTTTACTTTTCCCAACTATGTTGGCGTCGGCTTCCAGTCTAACCGGATGCAGAATACCAGTATTTTACATGGAGCGAAGGTGAAATTTTACGTGGGTTATTAAAAAAAAAGCTGTTCTATGGGACAGCTATTCTTTTATTGATTTTTTTTTTAAATCAGCTATTTCATACAAAAGAGCGGTCAAATCGTATGCGTTTTTTCTATGAAATAGCTGACTTTTTTTGATAACCAAGATAGATTTCTACGGATCGGATTTCTAGAATCATGTGCTGAATTCATGGTTTCAGTTAGCGCGTTGATGTCCCTGCCAACTATAGGTAATATGGCTACCTCTGGACCGGAACTTACTTTTCAAACCTTATGATCAGTCAGATTATTGTTAAGCTGTTTGACTCTTGACATTGAAGGTTTCATATCAATCAGATAAGCTATTTTTACATGAATGACTATCAAACAAAGCTTCTCTGTTTACTTTAGTATGATAATGTTTTAAATAGGCCTACGCATAACATACAAGTATTTTTCTGATACAATTTGTATGATACGTAAAAAGTGCAAACTACAGATCCAGAGTAAGTACATGTTGACGAGATACCGAGATGCGGAACTCTTTATTGTAGGTAGAGGGCACAGCGCACATTGTAAGAACCACTTATGATAAGTAATTGGACACCTTTGTTCTACAGTTAGGAGTGATAATACCAGTTTGTTAAGACCTCATGTGCCTAACTGATTGAAGCACTTTGTGTTTTATTAGATTTACTGCACAGAAAGAATTGTTCCATTTCACTAACCTTCACAACTTTTCATAAGTTTACTAAATACTTTACATAAGCAACTTTTCAATGTTTAGACTCCTTCGATTATGAGATCCATAAGGTAAGCGCTAGGCTAAACGCTATACATATAATATATAGTTATACCTACACATGAAACAATTTACGTATTCCTGCTTTTAACCTGTTATTTCGAGGAAATAATTGAATTGTACGATATAATAAACCTTTATCAAAAAAACTCAATCTTACTCCATGAAAAAAACGTGATTCATCATCGATTCAGATAAATTACTTTTTTTATTACTTACCTACAATTTAATGTGTAGGTCTTGTTATTATAATTTTCTTGTGCTCGAGGTCTACCTTTATTCCCAACAACATAATTTTAGTGATGCAAACAGTGAACCTAATAACAATGAAAAGTAGAGCAAAATGCAGAGTTACCTATAGATAATTGCAAACAAAAGTAAAAATGCTTGCCTAGGTATACAGGGAAAATATTTTTTGTTAATCAATTACTATTCCAATAAAGTGATCAGGGCAATAACTAGAAGAATAAACGTGTATCTAATGAGTTATAGCTGTTCAAATAGATGTGTTGCAAAATTAGATGTTCCTACTATATAGCTATATAGTGTTATCGATTATAAACTATAAGTACCGTATTTCATGCGATTTACATAATATTATTATGACGATAACGATGATATAGTAACAACTGTGTTGCTTGGAGTATTTAGGCACACCTAATTTATCACTGATAGCTCGATATTCACTAATGGATTGTCTGAACATTGATATTCATTAACTGTTATGCATTTATATTATCCAAATTAAACTGTCTACATC
Organism: Apamea sordens; assembly: GCA_945859715.1. Lineage (NCBI taxonomy): Eukaryota > Metazoa > Arthropoda > Insecta > Lepidoptera > Noctuidae > Apamea > Apamea sordens. The sequence continues at coordinate 10,782,971 of OX243995.1, forward strand.
ATCATACAGTAACCAATATCTTATATTCTTTTGTTCAAGAATAGGCATCAGCTTCAAGATTGATGCCAGGCACCTACTTAGATAGTTTATAGAAGGTATAACAATTTTATTACCTAATTTTGTTAGACTTACGTAAACAAAAGTGAAAACCGTTTGTTAATTTACCAGCGAATTGTCTGGTCTGCCCGCTTAGTGTAGTAAACCGAAATTAAACTATTCTCCCCAGATTCATTGAATGAAGCATGGCATGTGACCAATGACGAGTAGGTAACCTGAGTTATATATGTATGTTTATACATATTGCTGAATGTCAATTCATATAAATAAATAGAAAACCATCTAGCACGCTTAACTTGTCATAGCATAATAGTTTACATACGTAATAAACTACTTGTATCTATTTAATTATATTAAGTTAGGTTATACATTTTAGAACTGATACATACAGTATTGGCTAACTCAGTGGGCAAGCAATGTATTATTAAAGAACAGAACGCACGGAGGATGGGGAGATGTGTGCGGTTGATGGAAGTCAATTGAATAATGGCAACCCAGAGGATGTCATTCGCAGAGGTACTCACGTAGGAGGACGAACTAGATGGAACAATTCCGTGGGCGATGTTGGTACCCGTCTTATAACCATTTTGCGGCCATCCGTGCATCCCATACCGATCGAGGCAAGAGATCGGACTGATGGGGCGCCATAGTGGTTGGTGCCGCTGTCAGATCCTTCAGGATATGTTGCCACTTGCTCGTAAGGCCGTAGACACCGCGCGGATGCTGCACCCGAGGCTGTAGACACATCACGAATCCTGTGTGTATCACTGAAGCTCTTCACTTTGCGCATTTGCCCAGAGGGCGTTATCATCGGCGCCGGAACGTGTAGGTCGAGGAGCTTTGAGTTCTCCTTGTCTTGGCCGTCATACTGTTCCACGTGGATCGCCACGCTAGGCGCGGCGGCTTCCGTCGAATTTTCGATTTTACTCATACTATCACGTCACAGGGTCATGACGCGATGACTATCGTCGCATGCGTCGCTGGCGACGCGCGACTGTGAATAATGACCGATCGCGAGAGCGAGCGAGGTCGGCTGAGTTGGCGGACCGACTGCCCTGACTGGTTCGTCAATCGCGGCAAGGCAATTGGTAAACAAAGTGTGATTCTAGCATCGGGTGGGGGGAGTATATCACCAGGAGGGGGAGGGCCGCGCATGCGCCTTGCGTGGCGGCCATGAGACATTGCGCTGCGCTTGCGTTTATCTCAGGGCTAGGCCACAATAGCTACGGTTAGATAGTAAGCAGAGTCAGGTAATAATATAGTAGAACCACCTGCTGGAGTTTACACCAGTCAAGGAAAGACAAAGTGTTTATTTTGCAAGTAGGATATTAGAATCACTTTAACTCGTCGTTATTTTAACACGACTGCGCAACAAACACAGGGTTATTTATAATCTTACTTGTAAAGTGGCTCTTATTGCTCCAATTTAAGGTTCACACTGTAGTGTCTTTAACACGCACTTTTTTTTTTCTTTTTTTTGTATATTATTTAAAAATAACGCTTTACCCGTGATTTTTATATTACAAATAGATAGACTAGATGAGGTAGTGTTTCCTAGCATAGCCGACTACTCTTAGAAGAAACACCGATATAAACTTGGGAGCCTTGGAGGTCAGTCTCTTTTGAAGCTCATACAATTATATTGTAATGGGCAGATCATGTCGGTTAAAGTCTGAGATAGTCTATTGAGGAAAGGTCCACCCATTTTTGAGTACATCTATCTGGACAGTGCACGCATTTGTCAGTTATCGTGTAGTCAACTCAGAACTTGAGGAGCTCAACGATCCGACGAACTATACCAAAGTAAGGATATTTGGTTGGGCCATATTTAAGTACTTATTTCAATAAACTCGGATAAGTTAGTCGGGACTTCTTAGCGTGAACCTACTTGTACAATTGGGTGAATATATACTTAGTTACGGGCACAGAGTGTACGTGAAAAAAAAATTACCAGTATTAACAAACAGTCTACCAAATAGATGACTATAGTTGCGTTAAGTTCTGCCCAACAACTAATAAGTATTGATTTATTGGTAACTATTTACTTTAATTCACTCTAAAAGAATACAATTATCTATTTCTATGAGGAAAAACTGTATAGTTATTAGGTTAAGCGACGGTTTCGCCGGATGATAAAACTAAAATTAAGTTATAAAAAACAAACTATAATTTAAACATTTTTAAAACGTAGCAAAAATTGGAAGAGATTTTGATTTTGATTGCTTAATCACATTAAAGTAATTGATTATAGAGTTGTGCTTATTCATATACGACATTAACGTACTTTGTTCTCGGTGTTCTTAAAATTATAAATGTTTAGCCTGCCTTGTCATGCGCTTTTGAACTTGCATATTTTTAAATAAATGTTATTTGTATACCTTTATGAATTATTATAATAACAATTCTCGTGGCCAAATAATAACAGCAGGACGGGTCGATAGAAGGTTAAGCTACGCTTGTTCGTGGATGGGTGACCATCCATTACATATCGAGACCCCCCGTGCCTTGGAAAACACTTTAAGCCGTTGGTCCGAGCTGTAATTTGTAGATCTTTGATAGTCGTTACGGGTAGTTAGAAGCCGGAAAGTCCGACCACTAGTCTTACCAAGGTATATCGTATAACGCAATTAACTGGGTTGTGGAGATCGGATAGGCAGTCTAGTCTAGTATTCAGCTGCAACAGGTTAGATTGAAAGCCGGCCCCAACATAGTTGGGGAAAGGCTAGGCAGATTATGCCTCTATTAATTATGTAACAGCAGCTGAAGTATAGTCAGATAGATACCTACTCGTATTCAACAGATAATGGAATGGTTCCTACTATACTAAATCCGGAGTATAAACTAGGGAAGTCTTGTATCCTAAATTGCCAGATCATAGACCTTCCTTCCCGTGTCCGCGTCGTGCTCCTAGGGAGACCGTCAACAAGTTCTTCCTCTCTTTAACAAACCAACTAGGTAACCTAAAGTGAAATTTATGTTTTTTTTTTTTACTTTAAAAAACTAACTGCTAAAGTAAGCAGCAGTATAGCAGTAAACTATTGCTTACTTGCTATTTGTTGAGTGAATTGTGAAATAAAAACAAGGGGAGAAATGAACTGGAATAATTAAACAAAATACTTGTTTACAAATTGGCAGTGAAACCAATAAGGACTTACGGAATAGAATTCTGGGGATCGGCTAGCAACTCCAATATCGAAATTTGACAAAGGATCCAAAATTTTGCTCTAAGAAAAATCTCGAGCGCCCTGGTTTTTCAGAAACACAGAAATACACGAGCACCTAAAGATACCACCAGTGAAAGAAGAATTAAGCGAAAAATGCAAAACATTAACAGAGACTGAGCAAGCACAGCATGTCTTAGCCAAGAACCTTTTGAACAGATAAGGGGATATAATCCGCCTAAAGAGATGGCAAATCCTGAATTTGGACCGGACACAATGAACATCTAAAGTTAGTAGGTAGTTATTTAGTACTGAACCACATAATGTGAATGTTCAATGGAACACCTTAAAAATAATCTCACACGAAGATCTCATCTGATTATGGCTAGAAGGCCGATTGGAAAGGAGAACACAAAAAAAAAGAGTTGTTTCAATTAGGTGGTTACAGTTAAATTAGTGAAAAATAAACTTACCATATGGGTTCATATTTTTTATTTAACGTGTTTTGGAAAGTTTTAGACATAACGCTTACACTTTTGATATTGAATGGTATAATATTATTGTACCCCACCGATCAGTGACACGGTTAACTTTAAATGATGTCGCTCCTCTAATAGCCGTGCCCCCACTGCGTTGCTAATTTATTATTCGTTCCCAGCCCATTAACACTTATAATCTGTTTACGTGTTCAGTGCCACTAATTCATATCTACTAAATAAACGTTTTACGTCGCTCTTCCCTAGTATGTACCTCGAAATTATTTATTTTACATGATTACGTTTGACAACTTTATTATGTTTAGATAGATTAAGTCCGCCAATTAAGCAAGAAGTAAAGACATGTACATAAGAAGTTGGTGATCAGCATATTAGGCATATTGTGATTTGTAAATACTACCTCATATGTAATGTGGTTGAACTTGAATACGAAAGGTTTGCCTGGGCAGCAGCCCCTTAACATAAGCAGAGTTCATTCTGGATATGTAAAGTCAATATATTGCCACTAAGAATAAGCCGGTAACGACGAAAGATTAACTTACGCTTCGATCTGTCAAAATCAGTGCATTTGGTTGTGGTTCACGCTAAATTATGTTCCTGTTTTCCTAAATGTCTGCTGGTAACAGCGACTAGTTCAGTGTGTGTACAGCAGGCTTGCATCAAGGCTCGACTTTAATTCCTTACTCCTTCCAGCACCCTAATTGCGTAAATCACTATGATTCACAATTTGAATCATAGTGAAGCATATTACTAATCCATTGCTTCTTAGGTTCGAAAAATTTGTCTGCTTAACTACTTAAATAACAAAATGAATGTTGTTAAACTGTCAAAATGGAAGCCATTGCTACTGTTAATGTGTTTCGCAACTACCCTGCAGTTTATAATGTGCACTCTGATGTCAGACGTAAGGTAAGGCAGTAAGACACAATCTGGTGCATTTTCTAGTCGGAAAATGAAGAAAGTGTTGAACATGTGCGTGGATAGCTTTTTAGCCATATACAGATAATGCCATATTTACTAGATTAATGTGGCAGTATCTGTGATCTAGCAAGAAACGGGAAGAATTGTTAGGTGACGGCTCACTGTGGTGTATGGAAGAAGAGCATTTATTGCCACGATCCCTAATAAATGGTAGAGCAGGAGGACGATTACTCAATATAGGGAAGTAGGTGTAAAAGTGATAATAATATCAAACTTTGGTTTATTATTTTGAGTTTTTATTCTATAGAAGTGTGATTTTTTGATAAAGTTTATAAAGTGAGTACGCAAACTACAAAAATAGCCCACTTGATTACGGAACCTTACGGTGCACGTTGTCCGACACGCACATGGTTGGTCTTTTAGTTGTATAATGAGTAGGTAAACGTGGCTTTCGGTAATCGTTCTTATGTTGTTTAATTACATTGGAGTGAGGAGGATTACGTAATAAAAATAAAAGTTGGTGACAGTGATGAACGTGTTATGGACAAAAATAGCCCAAATAGATTTTGTGCCGACCTTTTTTCGTTTACATAATAGTGTTTATCTGGTGGAAACTTGTAATTTATACCTTTCAATATTTTTTTTAACACTAAGTTTCTCGAACAAAATAAAATAAACTTCTTACACGTGGATGTCGCACAATAGCACAAATACCACCATGTCAAACACACTCAAACTCAAAGCATTTATTTAAAAGAAAATTACCTTCTGCCTGAGACTACGATTGTAGGACACCACAATTAACCAAAATATCAGCCACATTTTTTTTTAAATTTTCCAGTTTATATATATAGTTTTGGTCTCAGCAGCCAAAGTATGAAGAGAGTCAGGAGTTGTGACGCGGGAGCGAGCGACGTACAGAAGTGGCCTTTTTAGGCCCACTGTAAAGTTGTTCGTGTGAGAAGCAGCTCGTCCTGAGGTGTCGATCTCAGGACGAGCTGCTTCTCACATGTATATACACAACTCTCATTAACGTGTATACTCATGCCAAATTACAACTTTCTAGTACCAATAGTTTTTGAGCTAAACCGCGGACAGACGGACATGGCAAAACTATAAGGGTTCCTTGTTGACTACAGAACCCTAAAAAGGTAGCACAAAAAATATCAACTGTTGGGAACCCACGAAGGTTTGCAAAGCAGTCGTCGAACCGTTAAGCTATGGTTGAAAGTTGACTAAAATAACCGTTCTTTTCTTATATAACATACATCGACCAAATATAATAGAAATTAGAAAAGAATAGAAAAGTTAAAAAAATAAGAGAATGTAGAATGCAAGAGCGAGCGAAGCAAACTATAGCACCTCGTCTCGGATAGGTAAGGTCTTCTTTTGACCATTTATACAGAAATACTAGTAGTACTAGTAGTATTTCTGTATAAATACTTTGTCAACTTATCGAGAGCCAAGAGACTGAAGGATTCGATCATTTTAGCACCCTACCTACGTTCATACTTTGCATACGTAGGGGGCCTCCAACTCCAAATTGCCTTTTACTAGCTTAACATATTTTAGCGTTGTTTAGGATTTCATTAAGAAGAAAGGACATCATTCATTTCGTACCCAAAAATTAAAAGTACCGCGTAAGTGCCAGAAAAAAAAGTACTGCTATCTTATGGGAAATGATCTCTTGAGCTTTTTTTACTATTATAACTATAATCTCTACCATTAACCCCCCCGACTGCTATTTGAAATTGAATATGCCAAAAATCATATTTTAATAACAAGGTGTTAAAAAAACATGTTCAGGATGTTAAATTAAATTAAAAGTTGGTATTGGTTTAATGTTACCTTAAAACACTTGTTATAAAAATATGATTTTTGGCATTTTCAATAGACTTTCGCTGGCTGTAATAGTAAAAAACCGGCCAAGTGCGTGTCAGACCACGCACAATGAAGGGTTCCGTAGTTGGAATGAATTTATCCCAATAACTAACTTAGCATTGTAGTTGAAAATCATATTCTCCCAGACATTGCAACTTTGCAACTGCAAATGTAAGTTGGTTGACTATCACTCGTAAACTTGTAAAGCCTACTTAGCTGTGATAGATTTCCTTTTAACTTCGTCATATAGACTACTACCGCAATTTAATGTAATTGAATTTTTTTTAATTTACGATTTTTTGAACGTAATTACATCTAGAGTAGATAAAAGATTGCCAGTGCTTGCTTTATACATGGACATGTCGAAAGCTTTTGACTGCGTAGACCATAAAATTCTGCTTCAAAAAGTGAGAGTGTAACAATTTCAAAATTAATTTAAGTAAAACCGTAATTATGAAATTTTGACAAAGGAAAACTAACAAATTGAATCTTAACATTACTCATAATAGTATTAGTATTAATGAAACAAACACCACAAAATTTCTAGGAATAAATATAGACAATACGTTGACATGGTGCGTTTAAATCGAGAAAGTATGCAGTAAGCTTAACCAATATTCGTATGCTTTGATCATGTTAAGGAAAACTGTAGGTGAATCCACGTTACTGACCGCATACCATGGACTAGTTGCATCGTGTTTAAGATATGGCATAATTTTTTAGGGTGATGCAACTGGAAAGGAAACTTCTTTTATTGCACAAAAACGGTGTATCCGAGCCATACGTAACCTACAAAGGACTGAAAGCTGTAAACCTCATTTTATAAATTTAAAGATACTAACTTTGCCGTCCTTATACATCTACGAAACTGTCCTCTTCGTTAGGCGCAACCTGTCTAAATTTTCGCAAGTTAGTAGCCTGCGTAGAGCTGATAAGCTACATTCGGTTCCAAACAAGACTCAACAAAACTCGGAACAAAAGAGGTTGTTTCTATTCCTGATCGAGAAGGCATATTATTCTATACAGGACTTTCTTGCATTAGTTGGAATGACAGTTCACTCCACGCTCACTTCACCTAAGTTTTCACGATGAGATGGTTACAGAATTGCACTGCAGTTCTCAGGAAAATATGATAAAATATGAGTTTTATGTGTGCTGTAATGTAACCATATTGAGAGGATTTTTTTTTTGACTATGTAATCTAAAGCTTTTATCTGACATTATTAATTTATATCATTATTTTATTATTATTTGTACACCTTTTTAAACTGACATTCTTAACTTGTACCATTATTTTATTATTATTTGTACACCATTAACTGGTAGGACATAGAGATCGTAATATATTTGACTGTAACAACTTTGTAACCTATGTACACAAATGAATAAATTGAATTGAATTGAATTTTTTTCGCATGTCCAAAAACCAAAATATAGCTTTCTAGTGCAAATAATCTCTGAGCTAAGCTGCGGACGGACGGACAGACGGACATGGCGAAAATATTTCCCATAAGAAAAAGTACTTTTTTTGTGTCCGGCTCTTTAATTTGGATATAATATGTTAGACACTTGAATGATGTCCTTCATTCTCGAGATTTGGGGGCCCCCCAGGATCACGTGCCCGAAAATCTTTATTTTACACATTATAATTGAACGAATGAACAACGTCGTTTTTAATATTAAGAAATTAGCAAGAACTGAAAGCCAAACGTGTGTCATCGAATTCCTCAAATATGTTTTTAATCATTTTAAATCTCCAAAAACTCCTTTCTGCAGACGTAACTGTCACAGGTGTGATGGCAGTAGGTAATTCTCAGAACTAATACTAAAAAAAAAAAATCCGATCGATTCTGTCCATCTCACCGTGAAAACTTAGGTGAAGTGAGCGTAGAGTGAGCTGCCATTCCAACAGAAGAATCGATCGGCAGTTCTTTTTTTTTCTATCATATTATTTTTCAGCACTGAGGTAATGGCGTCTGCGTCCTTCATATACATGGATAAGCAAAGTGCTAAAACAGCTCTCATGCGTTAGAGTGTATAAGTCTGCATGGCCCCAAAATTATACAACAAGGTACCAAAGGCATACAAAGATTTGAATATTATTAGTTTTAATAAAACCATGAAGAGACTTTTAATAAATAAATGCTACAGTACTATAATGTTGCAGACTATTTGAATGATGTAGGTACTTTAGACATTTTGAACATGACATTTTTATTATTATTTTTACACAGAGCACTTTATAGACAAGTAATAAGGTTACGTCTGGCGCGGATTAAAAATAAATAATATTTATTTGATAACTAATATTTTACATAATTATTTCTATTTTATTATTTATTTATTACTGTGATTGCCCGTGACATCACAGCGGACTCTATCAGAATACCCATAGATTATAGGTACACTTATAAACTGAGAGAATACCAGCACTGCGACATTTATTTTTTAAATGTCGAAGCATCATGCTGAGATAGGACCCTTTTGGCCTCGTATAGGACTTTCTGTTTCATTTTTCCTTGTCACTATGTTTTAATATAATTTGTTTTATTTTTAACTGTGTTTAGTTTAGTTTTTGATCCTGTATGAGTCACAATAAATACTTTTTCTTCCTTTCTTTATAATACGGTATTTTTATTAATTTAACGTAACTTTATGATTTTTGTACTTTGAATTATATTATTATTATATTTGTACGCCTTTGTAGGCAAAACATACTGAAACTTTTTTTTTGTAATCGTTCCAACAGCTGATTGTAAACCTACACATGTTTTTGACAAATAAATATATATCTTATTATCTTCTATCTAATTGTCAAATCTTTGATCGTTAATTTTGATATCGTTAATATTACTTCTTATATCAAACTTATTTTATTACTAGCTTCTGCCCGCGGCTTCGCCCGCGTGGATGTCGGAAATTTACCCACGGGAACGTGCTAACAGGATAAAATGTATGTGCTTCCCCAGAATGCCATCTATGTCGCGGGCCCTTTGTGGCAACAATAGAAAACCAATTGTGTCTCATTAGTGGTGATTAAGAGGGTACCTATATGATATCTTTACCTAAGTACCTAACTAATTAAAAAAAAAACTCAATAACAGAAAATTAAATACCTACCTACCTAAATAAACCTATTTCTGATGATAACTAATCTAAACTCAATAAATAAGCAAACTCCCTAAAAACTAATATCTATACGAATGACTAAACCTACCTCACAGTATTATAAAATAACCTACGGTCACTACGTACACTATCAAATATACTACCTATACTTTAAAATTAAAATCTATACCTACGACTCATATAAAAATAAACCTAAATAACTCAAAAAACTAAAAGGAATAAAAATGAACTCCACTGCGGGTGACCCAACCTACGACAAACTTAGTATTTGCGGTTGGTACAGTACAGACAGTGGTAATCGGGTATAGGGATCGAACCGCAAAATTAAGTTTGTTTTTTATTGTATATACTTTTCCGGGATAAGAAGTACCCAGTGTGGTGCCCAGGATATTAAAGAATAATTATACCAAGTTTCATCGTAATCGAACCGGTAGTTTTTGCGTGATGCCTGAACAAACAGACAGACAGACAAAAATTTTTTTAATCACATTTTTGGGTTCGGTGTCGGTCAAGTAACACAGTGCCATTTATTTTTTGGATATTTTCAATGTACAGAATTTTCACTTCTACAGATTTATTATAAGTATAGATTTTAAATAATACCGAAGAATGAAATAAAGTTTTAAATGTGAACCTTTTCTACTCGGTTGCTGTGCGAGGCCCCTGCAAGAGCGAAGCCCTGGGCGGTTGCCCTGCTCGCCACCCTTTAAGGACTGACTTATGAGCATCACGTTATCATGTGGGCAGAACTTCAAATAAGACCTACTTAGTCTAGCATTTAGAATCAGTTAAATACTACATCATTATAGCAATAAAACTAAGAACATATTATTAATTGTTTATTCTTAAAATTAGATATACTTAGTCGATAATTTTTTACATAAAATTATGGTGATTTCGAATATTTATATGAATATCACAAAATTCGAAGAGCGACGGATGCCACATTAGTAAAAGTAAAACGTAAAAAATAATATAAAATAAAGTAAGTATAGGGTGGGGCGCGGCGAGCGCAAGCTGGCGCCCGGCGCGCCCCCGGCCGGCGGTCCTCCGGCGGCAGCACAGAGATAGGGAGAGAGGAAGACCGACACCGCCCGGTGCCGGCGGAGGAGCGCGGCCGCGACTAGCGTACTCAGCGCTGGAACAGCGGGTTAGGGAAGTCGGCCGGGTGCGGCAGTGGCGCGGGCGGCGGGCGCGCGCGGCGCCACGCCACAAGCCAGCACGCCACAGCCGCTGCCACCGCCACCAGCGCCAACAGCGCCGTGAGCGCCAGTGCCACGGCCAGCCCCGCCGCCGACACGCACACCTCGCCTGCGCCTGCGCTCGCGCCCGCCGCGCTGCCGGCATCACGCTGCCGCGCCACCTGCGATGGGTCGCGCCGCTGCAGCGTCAGGATTTGGTTGGATTCGACGGTCACTTCCTCGCGGAACTGGCCTGCAGGTGAAGATGACGCCCTGCTGTCGATCGCTTCTCGTTTTCGTCGCTTGCCAAAGGCGTCGGCACCACGACAGTTCACCTGTGGATAGCAGTAAAATTTTGTAAAAAAATAACTTTAATTGCATACATTGATTGTTTCGAAAACAGCTGTAAGTATGCTTGCGTTTCTTACCGGTTGACATTTGCCGAAGCAGACGCGAATGTTACATTGGAATCGTATGTTATCGCTGCTGGGAAACTTGAAAGCGTTAAAGGCGACTCGCAGTACGCTGCCGTCTTCACTTCGTTCCCATTCGCCGAAGATTGATGGATCCGTTGCACATCCGTCGGCGTCCGTCACCGGGTATTCATTCTCCACATTCGTAGCTACTTCGCTCGTCTTTGCTATACAGCTACGCGCAAATCCGCCGTAAATATCTATGAGAAAATGTAAATAGTTGAAAGTATATTATAAACTTATTACTTTTACTTATTGTACGGTTGGTTCTACTATAGTCGATCATTTCAGAATATATTTTTGGTTTAAGTTTTCATCCAAAAATATATATAAGTATAAACAGTCAAAACTGGTTAAAACTCGCTATCAAAGGCGCTAGCGGTAAATACTGTTACTATCATAGGATACGATCATGACAATATTTGACCACATTATAAAATAGCCGTGTTTAGTTAGTTGTTTACATCGTCAAATTGATTGATTTGGTCATGTCATATCATGAATAGTCAACACAACGTTTAATATATCACCATTTCTCGAAATTGACGACTCCTTTATGATATAATCGATTCTATGATGTAGCTTCGACATATAAATTATGTAAAAACATAATAACGATTCTTACTTGAGGGTTGCACATCGACTTGCAGGACTAGGTTCTCTCCAATCTCAGCGGAGCTGACTTGGCTGCCGGAGCGAGAGACGATTCTCATGGAGCAGGTGGGCGGTGGGCCGGTGTTGGCGATGGTGCCGGCTGTCGTCAGCATCGATACGTTGAAAGCCAACGTCACGTTTTGCTCACCCGTTTGGTATATACATTTTATGTGGAATGCCTTGGCGTTAGAAGTCACAAGTTTCGGATGTTTCTGCATTACAAGGACGAAACTTGCCAGACCCTGTAAAATAAAAACAAAAATGTATATGACTGAGTTTTATTGAGACATCGTGAAAGCTGTAATGCATTTAAAAGTTGATAATTCCGTTAGTTATTTTCTTTTTTGAACATCTTACGGCTTGCGTCTAAACATGAGTTTTTAATATAGATATTCTGGTAAATAAGAACTTACGTTCACATGCACTAAGCCACACTCGCCGAAATGCACGGTAAAGTCGACAATTGTCTCATCTTCTTTAGGTGTGTCTACGGCTAGTCGGCAGCGTTCATCCTTACTGTAACTCTTTACATACAGCACGCCGTTAAAGTCCTTGATCTTCAGACTAACCCGAACGCCGTCGGCAAGACAGTGGACCTAAAACAAGTTATTATTATTATGTATCAAAAAACAGTGATCCACAAAACTAAGCAATACCTAAAAGACAAAATAAAGGTACATATCCCAGCACAAAGAGGGAAGTTTCTGATGCTTACCTGCATATCAGGCAGAGGGAAGTCGGTGCGGTACACTGGTGGGTTGGTGGTGTTGCAGTGCACCCGTGGGTTACCGGTGTAGCCGGCGATGCAGGTGCAGTGCGAGCGGTGGCCAACGGCGTCGCAGGTAGCCGATGTGCCGCAAGGCTCGGCCCGGCAGGCGTCCACACACATGCCATTTATGCAACGTTCACGATCGTCACACTGTGCGTCGGCGCGGCAGCCGCGCGGCTCGCAAGTGTCGCCGCGCGGCACATAACCTCGCGCCGCGTCGCACACGCAGCGCCCTCGCACGTCTAACACGCGACCATCGCTTGCGCGGCACGGCACGCACTCGCCTGTAGAGTCGATGCCTTGCCCTTCTATACATTCTGGGATCGGACCTGCGTGTAGAAATCTTATTTGTGATATACAATCATTTGAGTGTGTAGGGACTGTTGGTGATTTCAATTGTTGATTTTGTTTTTTGGGCATTTAGTATTGTACCGCCTGTCTGTTTCTGGCTGACTTTTTAGTACCTACTGCATGGTACTTTGGAATATGCAGTAAAGTAACAAGAGACTAAGGTAGGTAGATAAACTTTCCGGACTCCTAAATCGACCCACCCTGCACTCTTTTGTATAAATGTCTTTGTGTTTTTAAATGGTCGTGAATTCAAATTCGGAACAATGATAACACCAAAATTATGGCCAGTATGTCAGCTTCAAAACTGCATAAAAACTTCTTCTTTGAGTCATCATTATTTTGATGTTTTAGGCCATTATATCTTACATGGCAATGCACTGTGGCTCGATTTAGGAGTCCGGGAGAGTATATCACGGCAATGCACGTTGCGCGCGTGTTTGCGTTACTATGGTGTAACGCAAGTTTTATTTCACAAAGAGGAAATGCAATATGCATACAACATGATATACCATTTCTCAAATTAAGTACTTGTTTGTTTTGCTGACGAAAATCAAATAAAACAGATGTAATGTAGTAAAAAATTTTGAAAAAAAGTACTCACGTCTATTGGAAGTGCACTCGATGAGAGCATTTCCTTTGTATCCGGGTACACATTCACAGATCATTGTCCTGACTGGTAGGGTGTCAATGACCTTGCACTCGGCATTAGTGCCACATGGCTTTATTTCCAGACAAGGATTTACACACTTTGCGTTTAAGCAAGCGGTTCCAGAGGGACAGTCAATATCTGTGATGCATTGCGGTTGTCTCGTACTTAAGCATCCGCTTTCAGTGCTTTGGTAACCAGGTGGACATATACAGTGCACCTCGTGGAGGTGTACTCTGCATTCTGCGGGTTCGTTACAAGTTGTTGTGTTGCAAGGGCTCACACATTTAGTGTTTATACACGATTTGTCTATTGGACAGTCGGAGTCAGCGCGGCAGCCAATGGGTGTACACGCAATTGAAGGATTTCCTATAGTACCAATCTTGCACCTGCACGAAGCGCGATGTTCGTTGCCGTAACATTCGGCAGACTCTCCACAGACATCGGAGTCAACCGAACAAGCTGGTATACAACGGCTGTTGAAGCAAGTTTCATCATCTGCACATTGTGAGTCAGATTGGCAAATAACCTTGTAGCACCCGGTGCGGGCATCGCCTACATAGCCGGGCTGGCAAGCGCAGACTGGTTTGTGGTCTTTTATTTGACAATCCGTATTCGGACCGCATTCGCAAGGGTTTTTGCAGACGGAAGTAATACAAGCATGATTAGCTGTGCAATTATCATCGGCATTGCAAATGACATCTGCGATTGATGTTGCTGGACGGCAAACGCCTCCGCCGCTACTTACATAGCCCGGTGGACATGTGCATAGCATTGTGCGCACCGGTAAAGTTGGTGACACTTCACATTGGGCTGGAGTTGCGCAAGGCCGCAATTCTGTGCAAGGGTTTACGCATCTTGATGATAAGCACGCCATTCTTGATGGACAGTCGGCGTCCACGTAGCACTCTGCGATGATTTGTGGCTTACATTCAACATATGGACTTCCGGTATAGCCTTGTTCACATTTGCATACTGCGTTATGATTTCTGACCAAGCACGTGGCTCTAGTGCCGCATATATTTTCGCTAAGGCATGGATTCACGCATCTGTGTGCGCGACATTGTTTGTCTTGTAGGCAGTCGCCATTACTTCTACATTCTATTGCATGGCAACCTAAATAAACGTCACCTTCAAATCCAGGACGGCACCTGCACAATGGTAAATTCCTTTCTACGTAACATTCTGCGTTAGGACCGCACGTGCTGTTCAAGAGGCAAGGACTGATGCAGTTGCCATTGATACATGCTTCATGAGATTGGCACTCCGAATTGCTGCGGCAACCAACGATGTGGCATCGCCGGTATGGGTCACCTTCAAATCCTTCGCGACATGAGCAAATGGGTCTATGATTACGGATGAAACACTCTGCATTATCTCCGCAATTACATGGGTTACGGCAAATTCTATTGACACATGATTCGTGGTCACCGCAGTCCTGGTCCGAAGAGCAGCTCAGCGCCGGTAGTTGCGCAGGTTTACAATTGCCTCCTTCTTCAGGAATATATCCATCGGGACAGCGGCATATCAAAGTTCGGAAGGGTACGCTGTCGGAAACAGTACAACGAGCGTTGCCGGTGCATGGTTTTAGTTCAGCACAAGCTTCGCGACACTCGTCTCTAAGACAAGCGTAGCCACTGGGACATTCACTGTCCATGCGGCATTCGGGTTCACCGAGAACATCTATTCTCAGGCAGTGGACTAGAGGATCTCCGAGAGGTAGTGCCGCAGGACACTTGCAAGATGCAACATGGTTCCGTGCGAAGCAGTCAGCATTGTTGGCACAAGGGTTTAGGCCGTCGCTCGAACAAGCGTTGCGACAAGATCCCTTTACACAAACGCTGTTGTCGTTACAATCATTATCAATCTCACATTCAGCGGCTTGACATCTGGTATAGGGGTTTCCTGTGGTTCCCGTCGGGCAGCGACAGTTAGGACGATGTGCTTTACCGAAGCATTCGGCGCTGATAGCGCAAGGAGCTTCAACTACGCAAGGGTTGACGCAAGCGCCGTTGTAACATGTATCGCTGTCGGGACACTCTGAATCAGATGTACAACCAACTGCAAAAAGAACAATATTCATTATGGTACAATTGCATTATGAATATTTAAATTAAAACATTATACCTAACTAGCGGACCCGGCAGACGTCGTCCTGCCCGGAAAAGCAGCGCCACCTACCGGGTCCAATTGTGTTTTCAAACCATCCAGAAACCCATTGAAATATACATAGAAGATTTTTTTCCAAATCGGTCCAGCCGTTTAGGAGGCGCTAGGTGACAAACACACGTACAGAAGAATTATATATATTAAGAAGATAGCTTAAGAAAAAATGCATGCAACGTACCTTTGGTGCAGCCGACATATGGATTGCCTGAATATCCACGTTCACAGTAGCATACGGGATGGTGCCTCACTACAGTGCAATCTGCATTGGAGCCGCACGCACATGGGTCTGCGCACGCTCCGTTGACACAAGCTTGTGATAGTGGACACTCAGAATTGGCTTTGCAGCCAACAAGGAGATTTATATCGCCAGAGGCTAAAAAGAGTAAATTCGTAGTTTAAATATGTAGAGTGAAATAACGTTTTTTTTTTAAATCTATTTTGGTATCAATAACGTATTTTTTTTCTTTTAACTCTTACTTGAATTTTTCATGCTAGTGAAAAGGTCCCTCATATTGCACTATTTTAAAGTAGATAGTTTTGACCGGCTAAGAGTTTTGTCTATAACATACAGGCTGACTCGAATTCGACGAATTCCTTTAGATGTGATAGTATGACATACCTAGGTAGTATGGTGGCGTTTTTAAAAACTAAGTATCAAATAAAATTGCAATTGACGCCATTTAATTCAGAATTTTAGAGAAAAGTGAAATTTAATGCCAAATTCTGAATAGCACAACACCTCACTCACGTTACGTCCCGTCTCTCGTTCTGGGAACTAAAAAATACAACACTTGGATTTTCTCGAATCCTATAGATTTTTGCCAAGGCTATAGATATGGAGTGCTTAATTGTTGCAAGGGGGTCACACTATCACGTCCTGCAAGGAATACATACGTCGACGACCCATCAGCGTGTATATACATACATTTAGTAAACATTGTTTTTGATAACTTACGAGGCGAGCATCTGACATATCCATCACCCGAATATCCTGTAGGGCAAGAGCATTGCGCTTTATGGTTTATACCACGGCACAGCGCTCCGAGGCCGCACGCGTCGTTACATGGGTTCACGCACGCGCGCTCGATACAAGCTCGTTCTGGGCCGCATTCCTCATCATTGTAGCATTCATAGATCATCGGTTTTCGAGGTACTGTGACAACAAATAACACATCAAACATTGCTACACAAATATTACTTGCAGAAACGAAAACATCACGTCATCAAGGTACTTACTCGGGCTACATTCAATTCTCGGATTTCCTGTGTATCCACGTGCACAAGTGCAGCGAGATGTATGGTCTATAGATTCACAAAGAGCATTTTGTCCGCAAGGATCGGCTCTACAGGACTCGACACAGCTGCCACGACGGCATGTTTGGCTGTTAGCGCATTCAGAATCAACTGAGCATTCGGCTTCCGGTGGAGTTCGACATCCATTGTCCGGGGCCACGCGACCTCCATCGGGGCAAATACAAGCGACGGCGCGCAATGGTAGCACGTCCACGATCTTACAAATTAGGCCAGAGTCACAGGGGTTTCCTAGACAGAGGTCGATGCAGCGGGCATTTACACAGGCAAATGGCGCCGAGCAGTCGGCGTCAGTGGTACACTCTGTGTCGTCGTGCACTTTGCTGCAGCCACGACCGTACGGGTCTCCGGTACGGCCTGCTGGGCACGTGCACTCGGCGCGGTGACTGCGCGCGGTGCACAGCGCGTCGGGTGCGCACGATTGCTCGGAGCATGCCGGCTGACAAACACGGTTTAGTCGGTTGCAGATTTGTGTGTCGTCACAATCTTCGTTGTAGTGACAGATAGCGGAAACGCATGCACGTCGCGGGTCACCCTGGGTTCCCGGCGGGCAACGGCAGCTGGCGATGTGCGCAACCGCCACGCAGTTCGCGTCTCGCCCGCATGGCGTACCGAGCGTGCACGGGTCTTGACAATATCCGTTGACACATGACTTGTCGAAAGGACAGTTGTCGTCTGATGTACATTCAGCTGTCAAAAAAAAAATGAGTCATTATCGAACGATCTAGCCGTTTGTGGGTCTGAAAACGGATAGCAGCGAAGTTAGGCTTACGTGTGTAGCAGATACGCGCGGGGTCGCCGGCGGTGCCAGGCGGGCAGTGGCAACGCGCGCGGTGCTCCGCGGCGTCGCACAGTGCGCCGGTGCCGCACGCGCCCGCGCACGCTGACACGCAGCGCTGCGACACGCAAGCTTCGGCTCCACCGCATTGCGAGTTCGATGTGCACTCCACACCTGGTAAACCTGTACGCGAGAATAATAAATAATCTTCAATTATACGCTTCAGTTAGGCATCCGCAATTATAATAATAATGCTAGAAAAAATCATAAACGTAAAGGCAAAGAATTCACACTATTTTCTAACTACTCACCGAGCGTGCAGGCCACTTCCGGGTTGCCTTGCAGCGGTGGCACGCAGGCGCATGTAGCGCGATGCGCACTGGCGCGGCATTCGGCTCCTGGCCCACAGGTTTTATCGGCGCATGCACTCACGCACATGCGGTTAACGCAATGCTCTTCTGGACCGCATTCACTGTCTGTGCTGCATTCACCCCCTGATGATCAAATAAAACTTAGTTTTAATATCTACTACCTAGGACATTCCAAGCTTACATGATGCTGTTTCTTGAGCGCAAAGTAACCTTTTTCATATACGTCAAAGTCAAATCTTTATACAATTTGTCCCTACAGCCTTGGAAGAACCATAAATGACCGAAAGTTAGGTGCAGTAATAAGTAGGTACTTATAATGCTGTATATATTTACATGCATTAGATAAATCCTATCCATAGTGCATATAATATAATTGAAGCTTTATTCCGGTGTAATCACACCTACCGTTGATGATGTCTTGATACAATTATTACTATAAAATTGAAAGCATTTCTTCCAGTGATATCTGTAAATAAGTCTGCATGACCGTCACAAGCAGGTATAATGATCATTAAAACAAATGATTAAATGACCTATATTACTAGTATATTTAAGAGCTGTGAGTAAAACTAACGGCTTTCTGAAATACGTACTTGGGCTACATTGTACCGAGGCGTCCCCAACCAGAGGTTTAGGACATTCACAAACGAGTGTTCGGAATGGTAGTGTATTTGCAACTCTGCATTCAGCTCCGACGCCACAAGATGTTGGTTCACAGGGATTC
The DNA here is from genome assembly GCA_945859715.1 of Apamea sordens. Classification (NCBI taxonomy): domain Eukaryota; kingdom Metazoa; phylum Arthropoda; class Insecta; order Lepidoptera; family Noctuidae; genus Apamea; species Apamea sordens. The sequence continues at coordinate 10,802,044 of OX243995.1, forward strand.
CTGCATATACTCTGTAGACATGCTAATCCAGGTCCGCATTCGCCGTCACTTTCACATTCTGTATCTTCTGAAACTTCTGAAAAATGATGGGTAAGGGTAGGTAAGTTAATTATACATTGAGATTAGTTAAGATAGAATTAGTTAAGAGGCTATAAATGAAATAACAAACCTCTTCGGCATTCAATCTTAGGATTGCCCTGGGTGCCTCTCGGGCACTCGCAAGTTGGTACATGACGAACAACCGTACAGATTGCGCCCTGAGCACATGCTCCGAGGCATGGGTCTTTACAAGTATTGCGAGAGCAAGTCAGCCATGAAGAGCAATCATCGTCTACAACGCATTCGGCTCTACGACATCCAGTCCATGGGTTGCCGTGAGCGCCAGCATTACATTCACATGATGCAGTGTGGCCGCGCGCAACACAGTGCGCCTCGGCTCCACAACGTATGCGCAAGCAGACCTTCACACATGAACCACTGTCGCAGCTTTCATCATCTGGACAGTCATTGTTGCTATGACATTGCACTGGAACAAATAAAAAGAAGTAAGAATACGTTATATTTATTCGTATAAAATGTAGGTCCTATTATATTTACGACTGAATTTTTTAGAGCGGTATACATTTTAATTACTTACATAATTAAAAACATTGTTCTACAAGCAGCCTAGGTAATCAAAAATAGTAAATACCTGAGTAACATCCCGTGTAGCCGTCGCCCTCGTACCCTGGTAGGCAAGTGCAAAGGGCTCTATGTTGTTTGGCTATGCAACGCGCATTGAGTCCGCAGTTGTTGGGTCCGCATACGGGCGAGCAGTGCGCGTTGACGCACGCGGCGTTGTCAGCGCACTGATCGTCGGTAACACATTCGGGCGTCGGCGGTGGCGGTGGCGACAAGATCACGCTGCATCGCACAAGCGGAGAGCCTGTATATCCAGCAGGACACGAACACACTGGCGAGTGTCTCACGCCCGTGCATATCGCGTTGAGTCCACATGCGTTAACGCATGGGTCAGTGCACTTTCTGTTAATACATGCGTGGTCACCAGAACAGTCATCGTTGACGGTACATTCGTAGTAAGTGCATATTCCATTGCGGCAGGTAGCATGCGCTCCACAAGGATTGGGGTCGCAAGGATCGTCTGACTTCGTTGGTGTTTCTAAATGTAAGAAAAAATAAATGAATACCTTATTAAAAAGCTCGAAGTAAAATGACACCGTTATTACTGGAGTTCAAGTACTTGTTTTATTTTTATTAATAAGAGTGTATGTTTGTAGTCTATAGGACATGGCTACCCCGAGAAATCTTGTACTACTGACCTATACAGTGAACGAACGGATCACCAGTTGTGGATGGTGGACACCAGCAGATAGGTGCATGGTTAAATACGCGGCAGTTGGCTGCGTTGCCACACGTGCCGGGGCAGGGATCGACGCACTTGTTGCGCACGCAGGCGCGGTCGCGCGAGCACTCTGAGCTGACCACGCACTCGGGCCGGCATCCTGTGGTGGCCGCGTCACCGCTCGTGCCGCTCGGGCACGTGCACATCGCGTTGTCACCGACCACTGAGCACAGGGCACCTGGGCCGCATGGAGATGGAGTACACGGAGGTTCTGTAAAGCATAAATGGAATTGGATTGACGTGTTAGGTTATTACGCTATCGGAAATAATGCATATGATCCTTTGGAGATAGACTTACGGGTCATTTCAACATAGCATCTTTCAAAAGCGTTGCCTCTAGTTCCTGGTGGGCACGAACACAGGGGTATGTGATTGATAGTTTCACAGTCTGCCCCTATACCGCAAGTGCCCTGGCAAGGGTCGCGGCAGTGGGAGCGTATGCAAGCTTTCGTAGGTGAGCAATCAGAGTCCGCAAGACATTCAGGTCGGCAACCAGTGTTTGGGTCACCACGTAGGCCAGGCTCACATTCACAAGAAGCGCTTGTTCCTTTCACTCGACACAAGGCGCCAGGTCCACATGGTGATGGTACACAGGCATCCTTTGGTGGATTAGCTGTAACATGGTACGTAAAAGTTTAAACATGTGCATAAGATAAGATCAACGAAGCAAATATAATGGAAAGCTCTTCGTCAAGCTAAAACTTTCGACACTAAAAGAGGCGAACGGCGCACTTGGTTTCGCTAGTAAAACCCATGCCTAAGCTTTAAAAGCGAACAAGCAAGATTGCCGCATCCTACATCCCTGCATTTCTGTCATCAATCACATTATTTTACGAAAATATTTTTATTTTAAAGCAATCGTCCGTTTGATCTAATCTGTCTTACGAATATTTTCGATGGGATGGCACGCCGCGAGGGGATTTCCGGTAGTGGTTGGAGGACAAGTGCAGCGTGGCTCGTGAGCCACCGGGACACAGTCGGCACCCTGGCCGCACGCTCCCGGGCAAGGATCTACGCAACGTCTGTTAATGCAAGTTAGATGCCATTCGCAGTCATTCGAATCCAGACACTCGTAACGACAGAATGGAGCTGCTCCAAAGAAGCCTGGGCGACAGCGACAGCGGCCATCAGTGCAGTCAGCATTCGGGCCGCAATCAGGACAGGGTGAATTCTTTTTAGGGTCAGAATCGATGGCTGTAAAAAATAATCACGTTAAGTACGTATGATTGAAATAAATAGCGTAATTAGTTACTATGTAATAAATAGTCATCTCGACCGCTAGAAGAAACAATTAACATACCTGGCCTACAACGAATGAATGGATCCCCAGCGTAACCAGGTGGGCAAGTACAAATAGGTGAATGCATGGTTGTTCGACAAACGGCGTGAGCACCGCACGCGCCGGGGCAAGGGTCACGGCACTTGCTGGCACGGCACGCTAGCGCGGCGGGGCAGTCGGCCGAGCTGTGGCACTCGGGCCGACAACTGGGGGGCTCGTCGTGCATGGGCGGCCGGCACGAGCAGTGCGCCACAGTGCCCTGCGCACGGCACACGCTGTTCGGTCCGCATGGGTTGGGCGAGCACGGCTCCGTCTCCACTGGCGCTGCATTTATAATTTATTGTTATATTGGAATGTTCTTTTTGCGGTATTTGGTTTCCGTCTATCATTATTCAGAAGGTTAATTGTATTATAAACGAATAAGTAGGTCTTACCTATCTCAGGCCGGCAGGCTATGAAAGCATCTCCTTGAAGAGGTGCTGGGCATTCGCATATGGCAATGTGGTTGTAGACATTACACACTGCTTCGAGACCGCATGCGTTTTTGCACGGATCCACACATTTGTAGTTCACACAGGCTTTTCGTTTGTCACAGTCATTATCAATGGTACATTCCGGTCGACATTCTATTGTAGGATTGCCGTGGTATCCCGGAATACATGAACAAGTACCATTGCTACAAATAGCATTACTTCCGCAGGGATTTCGAGCGCACGGGTCGATTAGTGCTGGAGTTTGCGGTTCTGTAAAACACACTTTAATGAATTTGTTTGTTAAATATAAATAATTCCTATACCTTCATATGTGGCAGTGGCATATATTGTGTGCAGTCAAATTTCCAACATAACCTCGTTTTAAAAAATAATAAAAATCACTATCATGACAACATCATGTCTAAAATATGCTCACGAAACTAATGAACTATGATTATAATATTGTATTCACAATTCCTGCATATCCTAAGCATTATGCTAGGTAGACATTTTTTTTTTGCTGCCTACATTGTTTTTTCTAAAACTTATACGTACCATCAAATAGGTAACATCCGATGAAAGAATTGCCACGATGGCCTGGTAAACATGTACAAATAGCCAGATGGTTCATCGCTCGACATTCAGTATTGGAGCCACAAGATCCAATGCAAGGGTCTACACATCTCTCCCGAACACAGGCTTTGTCGTTCGGACAGTCTTCGTTGATAGCGCACTCTGGCGCACATCGAGGCGGAGCACCGAAGTACCCCTCCCTACAACTACAGATAGCCGATTCAGCTGACTCCCTGCATGTTGCAAATGGACCACAAGGATTGGGTTCGCAGGGAGATTTTACTTGTGGCGGTGATACTTTTTCCTTTGAACATCTGATGAATGCATCTCCTTCGAAACCAGGTAAACATGTACAGTAAGGACTGTGGTGATACACACGACATTGTGCATTTTCTCCGCATGCTCCGATACATGGATCGATACACTTTTGCTTGACACATGCTTTGTTGAGAGGACACTCTGAACTCATTACACATTCCGGTCTGCAATTTGGTGGGTTTCCAATATAATCTGTTAGACAAGTGCATATGGCTTTATTGCCAGCAGCGTTGCATGTACTATAAGGACCACATGGTGATGGATTGCAAGGGTCACTCGGTGATTCTGCGAATAAAACATTCTATTTAAAACCTGAGTATTGCCATTAGTTATTTACAGATTAAGACAATTCATCGACTTTTAATAATAAAATGAAAAGCTAATTTAGGAAAAGTTTATTTCGTGAAAAAAATATAGTTTACCTTCTCTGAGAATGCACCTGTCATATGGGTTACCCACATAACCCGGCGTACAAGCGCAGTTGGGAATATGATTAATCATTTGGCATTGAGAGTTCGTTCCGCATAGTCCGGGGCATGGATCTTGACATCTGTTGTTGATACACGCTAAATTTTCGGAGCAGTCAGAATTGAGTACGCATTCAGGTCTACAACCTTCATAAGGATTGCCGAAATATCCCGTGGCACACGTACAGCTACCAGCGTTGTTACGCTCTTGACACACAGCGTTTGGTCCACACGGGTTAGGTACGCATGGTGCGGTCGGTGGTGGCGGTTTTTGAGCTGGAACTGAACGTACAAGTTATATGTAGATATGAGAGCAGTAAAAATATAGTAATCAAGTATTCGCCAGGAGAAGCACATTTAAATACCTTTGATAGGAGTGCACTGATAGAATGAGTCTCCTTCGTATCCCGGTTGGCATGCACATTGCGGTGAATGACTGATGACCCGACATTCCGCGTTAAGCCCGCAGGCACCAATGCATGGATCAGCGCATTTACTGTTTATGCACGCCCTATCAAAATTGCATTCACTGTTCGTAGAGCACTCTGGGCGACAGTATGGTGGTTGTCCCATGTAACCGGGTTGACAAGAACACGTCGACGCTTCGTTTACTGCTCGACATTCAGAATTGGGACCACATGGTGACGGTTCACACGGTGCTCTCGTTGGTGGCGGATCATCTAATAAAGAAACACATGTACACATTAGTTCAAGTATTTAGTTACTACAAGTATTATTTTACCCTACTCGCATTTGTATACATATCTATTATGGAAAAGTAGTGGACGTATGGTTCCACATACGTTAATCAAAGAATTATGATATAGTATGAAAGAATTATTTATGTAATTTAAATTGTTCGTTCGAAAACTCCTCGCTATATGTGTTGAGTACGCCGAGGCACATGGGCTCAGGTAATGTAAAAAAGAGCGAGCTTTTGGTGTTTCAATCACCAGGTCATAAGGTAGAGTTTCGCGTTTTAAGTACCTGGGCCACTGGCTATCGGATGACCTCTCAATATCCTCGTCCGATGCAATAATAATATGTTGGCTCGTAGATTTGCGCGCTGCAGTAAGGCAGTAAATATAACATTGTTTCGGGCGTTTTGCCAATCTTTTTATACGTGCTGTCTATGGGTCAAATATACGCAGAAGACAGTCAACGCCCTGCGCGTTCAGTATAACGATGCATTTAGGATGCTGATGCGGCTGCCGAGGCAATGCAGCGCGTCGGGCATGTTTGCTGACACTCGTATTAATGGCTTTCATGCCATCCTCAGAAAGAGAGCGGCGTCATTGCTCAGTCGTGCCCGCGGCAGTGGCAACAGTATTAGTATTTTCAATTATACTAACATGAATATGGATCACTGTGTCCGAATTAAATAAATAATAATAATTAAATCAATATGATACTCACTTTGAATGATTATACACTGGGTAAATGGATCACCGGTGTACCCATTTCTGCAGTAACAAATTGGCTTGTGGTTGTGAACGCGACACTCCGCATTTAATCCGCACGAACCAATACAAGCATCGGCGCATTTTTGATTTGAGCACAACATGAGACTTGTACAATCTGAATCCACCACACATTCCGGCCTGCACGACGGAGGCACCCCAATGTAGCCAATGAGACATGAACAAACTGCTTGTTCATGCAACGCTCGGCATACGCTATACGGGCCACATGGAGACGGATTACATGGGTTTCGGTTTTCTGGTATTACTGAAAACGAATATAAATTTTTAGTAAGTATATAATTTTGCTATAATATCAAAATACGTAAATCGCAGAATCCGAAGTATAATTTTATTTACCTGTTATTGGATTACATGAAAAGAATGCATTTCCACTAGTGTTTGTTGGGCAACTACACATTGGTATGTGATTATATACTTCACACAATGCTCCCTGTCCGCAAAGATTTGTGCAAGGATTAACACATTTGTTGTTAACACATGTTTTGGTAGGAGGACAGTCGGAGTTGTGTGTGCATTCCGGACGACAACTCAAGTAAGGATTACCGAAGTATTCGGGCCTACATGTGCATTGGCCATCGTTACAGTCAGCGTTCGCTCCGCAAGGGCTTGGATTGCACTTATCAAATACAGCAGGCAGAGGTTCTGTAATCGATGTAATAAGTTTAAAATAAAATTTAAAGTAACAATACGAAGAATAATTCGGAGAATGTTAAAACAAAGAAAAGGAAGTAAGCGATATGAAATATTTACCTATTTTCTCCTTTACGTGACAACTTTGGAATGGATCTCCAGTATATCCCTCTCTGCAACTACAAATAGCTGCATGCTGATAAACCTGGCACTCTGTTTGTAGGCCACATGAGCCCGGGCATGGATCACGACATTTCTGGTTAATACAAGCTTTGGTGCTGGGGCAGTCTGAGTTCACAGTACATTCCGCTCGACAGTTCGGTGGTGAGCCGACATAGTTCTCCAAGCAAGCACATGACGATACTCGATTTACAACTTGGCATTGAGAATTTGGTCCGCAGGGTGATGGTACACATGGATTTTGATTTTGAAGTGGAACTGTAATTTCTACAAGGAAAAAAATATTGTTAGGTGGATTACGAGCATAATTATATCAGTTTTATAAAAATATTATTCGATTTGGTGAATACATTGTCAAGCAATCATACCTTTGACACATCTAACAAACGGATCGCCTTCAAATCCTCTCCTACAGGAACATATCGGTGCGTGGTTTACAACTCTACATTCGGCTTCTTGTCCACACGAACCAATACATGGGTCAACACATTTCTGCCTGATACAACTCTTGGTAGAGTCGCATTCTGAATTGACTGTGCATTCGGGTCGGCAACTAGGCGGAGATCCGTAGAAATCTGGCAAACACGAACATATTGCCAGTCCGTTGTTGTCCTTACAGATAGAGTTGCTCCCGCATGGATTTGGCACACAAGGATTTTCAGGAACCGGTGCTGTAAAATAGCGTTAAGATTAAAACATGTGTCTATATAGGGATATCGTTTGGGTTACCTACTTAATGATTGAAACTTACTTTGTTCAATTATTATGATGTGACAGTAGGTATATGGATTTCCTGTATATCCAGGTGCGCAATTACATGATGGAATATGATTTATAACTTGACATAATGCTGTAGAACCACAAACTCCTGGACAAGGATCTTCACATTTGTTCCTCAGACATGCTTTATTGTAAGGACAGTCGGTATTCACCACACATTCAGGTCTACAAGACTCGTAGGGATTTCCAAAATATCCAGAGTCACATATACAGGCTGCAGCCCCGTTTCTTGAAACTTTACACTGAGCATTAGCCCCACACGGTGTAGGATTACAAGGATCTAGTTTTTCGACTGCTTGGGGTATTAAGTAACAAGCAGTGAATGGATCGCCCGTGTACCCTTGATCGCAAGAGCACATTGGGCTATGTAAACGTACAACACATTGCGTATTTGTTCCACAAGATCCAGGGCATGGGTCTTTGCACTTGTAGTTAATACAAGCTTTGTTTGACGGACAATCGTCGCTTGTCGTGCACTCGCGGCGACACTGCGGTGGAGTGCCTTCAAACGTTGGTTGACATGAGCAAACATACGAATCGCCGTTAGGTGTTGGGTTGCATATACTATTTAGTCCACAAGGCGACGGTACGCAGGGGTTCGCAGGCGGTTCTTCAATTGCTTGGACTGAAAATATAAGTAAACTTATTAGGTATACCTACTACATAATATTAATTATTTTCGGTTCATACCAAATACAAAAAAATATCGATTTATGAAGAAGAAATAAAATAATTACCATAGCAGTGACTAAATGGAGAGCCAGTATATCTTGAAGGACAGGTACATATTGGATTATGATTCTTAACGTTGCATATTGCGTTATGACCGCACGATCCTGGGCAAGGGTCTTGGCATTTTCGATTAATGCAAGCCAGAGAAGGAGTACAATCGGTACTTTGAATACATTCTGGGCGACAGTTGGGTGGATTGCCAACATAATTTGAGAGACAAGCACAGATTGCTTGGCCATTTGCTTCTCTGCATAAACTATTTGGTCCGCAAGGAGAAGGTTCACATGGTCTACTCACAGGTTCTGTAAATGAAAAGGTTTTTATTAGCGTCTATTATTAATGCAAAAGAATTACGCATTTGGTCTGAAGAAGAGAGAACATACTTTCAATGCGGACGCACTGCGTGAACGCGTCACCTGTCATACCGCTAGGACAGCTACAGATCGCAACGTGATTATATGCATTGCATTCTGCGTTCAGGCCACACATATCACGGCATGGATCTACACATTTTGATTTAAGGCACGCTTTGTCCAACGGGCAGTCTGTACTAAGAACACATTCAGGTCGACATCCGAAGTATGCGTCTCCCTGATATTCTGGCAAACATCTGCACTCGCCGTTGTTACATACTGCATTAGCTCCACAAGGCGAAGGATGGCATGGATCAATTTTCTGGGGTGGTTCTGAAACAGTATCATAAGGTTGACAGAAATACAAGTACAATACGGTTTTGATGACATAAGTTGAAGGGTTTTTCAAAACTTGTTTGTTCCACTACTCGCACTAAATTCGCCCAAAAGAGCTCCAAGATGCACGGGTCCATTTGTTTACAAACATATCAATAAAATCGTGGACATAGTGGGTTGCTCAAAGCGTACTTGTAAAATAAAAGTTAGTAAGTGGCTATCAGCTCAGGACTATGCACGAACTGAAAATCTCCTGACTCCCATACAGTATGTAAGTCCCTCACAAATACTCACTCAGGCGTAACACATCCCCCTAACACATCACTTTTACACAAACATATGTACATACAAACTACACTAAATTACACTCTACACAAACTTTACAACTGTAATTTTGCATGTTTCCTTTAGTTAAGTAAGTTTGAATATTGTTTAGACTAAGTAACCAAACGATCACTGTACTACCCACTAATGCACTTTTAATGTGTCATTATTCATTAACGCCGAAATAACTAGATCCCACGACACAGGGTATCCTAGTGTGGGGGGGTCGAGCGCTACTTTATTGCACTATATCTTCAATATTTTTTATTTTTGTTTTACTATCTTTTGTTTGTTGTGCATAACATGTCATCAAAATGTGTCTAAATAAATGTATTATTATTATTATCTACAATAGATAATCATTTAAATTAAACTTACCGGCTGGTTTAACGTTGCATACTGCGAAAGGATCACCTTCATATCCGCTTGGACATGAACAAACTGGTATGTGATTCACGACGTTGCAAATTGCATTCATGCCACATGATCCCAAACAAGGGTTCTGACATTTCATGTTCATACAAGACTTATCGTTGCTACAGTCTGTGTTCACTACACATTCCGGCTTGCAGTTAGGAGGACTGCCAAAGAATCCAAGTGTACACGAGCAAGATGGTACTCCACCAATATCACGGCATTCTGCATTCAATCCACAAGGCGAAGGGACGCATGGGTTGACTGGCTCTATTAGAGACGGATGCTTTTCAGGAAGTACGTAACAAACCGAGAATGGATCGCCAGTGTAACCTTGTTTGCAAGAACAAATTGGATTGTGATTGATCACTTTGCATTCTGTTTGTATACCGCATGCTCTGTCACAAGGAGACACACATTTGAAGTTTTCGCATACTTTGTCTAACGGACATTCTGAACTTGTAACGCATTCGGGGCGGCAGTCTGGCGGTGATCCTTGGTAGCCACTCAAGCAAGTACATATAGCTATACCGTTTTGTGTTTTGCATTGACTGTTTGGACCGCATGGTGAAGGATTGCATGGGTCTATTGGATCGGCTGCAATAAAATGTTAAATGTGTTATTGATATTGTAATAAAGGACTCGTCAAGATTAACGTGATGTCAAATTTGGGCCCACTTGCATAAAAAAAACGCTAAATGCGTTTAGCGCTAAACATTGAAAACATCTTTCTGTCTCTGTCATATTCAAACAATTGACAGATATAGAACGATGATTTAAATTCGTTTAGCGCTAAACGTATTTAGAGATTTGTGGTGCAAGCGGATCTTACTATAATATTTTGCCTTTATTCATTTCTAATATGAAAGTACCTGTAACATTTATGTATGATACTTACATTGAACTTTGTATGTACATATTTTGTACGGATCGCCATAATGCAGGTCAGGACATGAACAACTTGGAATGTGATTGATCACGTTACATTGAGCATTTATGCCACATGTGCCTGGGCAGGGATCATGACATTTATTTTGATAACAAGCCAAGTTTGATGGACAATCTGAATTAATCAGGCATTCTGGCTTGCAAGCTTCGTAAGGGTTACCAAAGTATCCAGGTAAACATGTGCAAGATCCGGCATTATTTTGCTCCCTACATTGGGCGTTTGCACCACATGGTGAAGGAACGCAAGGGGTTGGTCGTTCTTGTTCCGTTGCGGCCACTTTAATGTTGCAGTAGAGGAATGGATCGCCGGTGTAGCCATTTTGGCATAAGCAAATAGGCGTATGACTAACGACTCTACATTCAGCGTTCACACCGCACGAGCCACGACATGGGTCTTGACATTTCCTATTTATACACGCCATATTTGATGCACATTCTGTGTTACTAGTACATTCGGGTCTACAATTGGGTGGAGCGCCAGTGAACTCGGGCAAGCACCGGCAATCAGCGTTCTCTCCATTTTCTGTGCATTGCGAGTTGGGTCCACATGGCGAAGGAAGGCATGGGTTTACCTTTACTGGTGGTGTGGCAGCTGTAAAGGAAATATTTTTATAAGATATTGCGGCAAATACAGCAATAACATGCATTGAGGTAACATTTACTGATGTATACTTACGAATTAATTGGCAAATAGAAAACGGGTCTCCAGAGTATCCAGACAAGCAGGTACATACAGGGTTATGATTGACAACTAAGCAATGCGTGTTGCGTCCGCAGGCGCCTGGACATGGGTCTATGCATTTCTGATTGGAACAAGCTCGGTTTAATTTACAGTCGGAGCTGACTGAGCACTCCGGTCGACAGTTAGGCGGGCTTCCCTCGTAGCCCTGCACACAAACACACACAGCGTGCCCGTTCACTTCTCTACACTGACTGAATGGGCCGCACGGGGACGGCTCACATAAATTGATCGGTGCTGCCGGTTCTGCAAAATATAACAGTTTTAACTAGATTTCCTTTTAATCGATGTGTAAAGCAAGATAACTCAGCAGACTAGTATTAGACTTTACCTTTAACTTCATTGCAATAGTGGAATGGTGTTCCTGTAAATCCTAGTGGGCATGAACACATGGGAATATGGTTGATCGTTTCACAAATGGCTCCAATTCCGCATGTTCCAATGCATGGGTCATTGCATTTGTTTCTGATACAGGCTTTATCTCTTGGACAGTCTGAGTTGAGCACACATTCAGGTTTACATCCAAAGTAAGGATCACCAAAGTATTCTGGTAAGCATGAACAAGCACCATTGTCGCACACAGCATTGGCACCGCATGGTGATCGCGAGCAAGGATTCACTGGCTCCAGTTCTAAACAATAAAAAAAAAAAATCAGTTACGAATAGGCACTACATAAAATTTAAGTCAAAGTATACTTTACGTACTAGCACTAGTCAAATAAAAATGATATCTATAATTAATTACCTTGACGTATGATTTGACAGCTGCTGAACGGATCGCCGCTGAAACCAGGCAAGCACGAGCAAATCGGTAGGTGGTTGTTGACGTTACACTGCGCATTGTTGCCGCAAGCCCCGGGGCACGGGTCACTGCACCGGTTGTTGATGCACGCCATGACTGCGTTGCACTCAGAGTTGATAGTACACTCCGGTCTGCATCTCGGCGGAGAGCTGATGTAATTCGGAAGACAAGTGCAGCGTGCGTTACCATTGAACTCTTGGCATTGGGAATTTGGACCACATGGTGATGGTATGCACGGATTTACTTCTGGTCGTACCGTCGGAATTGATGGCACTAAAACAATATTGAATATTTAGCAAAAGAAATATAGGTACCTACATAACACGAGTAGGTGTCAAGTGAGAAATTATTTGGAATATAATGAGTACTTACTGGGTACACAATTAGTAAATGGATCACCAGTGAATCGATCCTGACATGAACATATAGGGTTGTGAGCAATTACTCTGCAGTTTGCATTTCTAGCACATTGGTTAACGCATGGGTCTACACATTTGCGGTTTAAGCAGGCTTTGTCACTAGCACATTCACTGTTTATTGTACATTCTGGTCGACAGTTGGGCGGTGTCCCCATAAAATCGATCTGGCAACTACATATTGCTTGTGCGTTCACTTCTCTGCACTGACTGTTAGGACCGCACGGTGATGGCAAGCAAGGTGTTGGCTTAACAACATCTGTAAGAAATACAAACAATACAGTATCCACTAGTACAACACTAAATTAAAAACCGGTCAAGTGCGTGTCGGGCCACGCGCAGTGTAGGGTTCCGTAGTTTTTATAACAGCCAAGTGCGGGTCGTATTCGCTGACTGATAGTTTCGTACCATGCTCTAACTAAAAGCCAAACGTGACTACCTACCTGATTTGACTTCCTATACAAATCCTCACCTGATCCGACAATTTTGCACGGAAACTTTTAATTTTATTTTTGAGATTGGGATAAGACTTGTCATAGCCGGTGTAGCAAACTGTTTTTTTTTTATAAAACTTATTTAGGAATGAAACAATAGCGCGATACAACTGAGGCTTAGCGCCATCTATCGACATTTCTATGGAGTTGTTCGAAATTTTCGAGTCTAATACAATTGGTCGACTATTACTCGTAAACTTGTAAAGTCCACTTAAGTGTGATAGTTTTCCTTCGTTATATATAGGTATTACTGCCGTGACATTTGAATTTCTAACTACAACCGTTTAGTTGGTAGAGGGGGGGGGGGGGACACTTGACTCTAACGAAAATTGGTACTTTAAAGCTTGATAAGTCACGAACGGTTTACTTAATCAAAAAACGGCCTACCCAAACTCCTAATATTTTGAAAGACTTATCCAACGATATCCCACACTATGAAAAGGACGAAAAAAAAATTATCATCCCCACTTTAGATGTGGGGGAGGTACCCTAAATAATTGTTATTTTCAAAATTTTATTTTACCACTTTTTCGGCGTCATTAACGTGTATAGTCATGCTAAATTGCAACTTTCTAATACCAATACTTTTTGAGCTAAACCGCGAACAGACAGACAGACAGACGACATGGTGAAACTATAAGGGTTCCTTGTTGACTACGGAACCCTAAAAAGCCGTTTCAACAATAAGCGTAAGGTTTTACCAAACGTACCTTCCAGTTTCTCAATACAATTAACATATGCATTTCCAGTTAGTCCTGGCGGGCAATAACAGGAAGGCAAATGGTTCACAACTTGGCAGATTCCATTTGGTGCACATATGCCCGGACAAGGATCTCTACATTTGTTCTGTATGCAAGCTAGCATAGGAGCGCAGTCTGTGTTAATAACGCATTCAGGGCGACATCCCTCGTAGGGGTTGCCCACATACGTATCAACACATCTACAAGCTCCGGCTCCATTCCTTTCAGTGCATTCTGCGTTAAGACCACACGGTGACGGTTCGCAAGGAGAGTTATATTCAATTTTGATGTCTGTAAAAACATAATTATATTATTTTAACATACAGTAAAAATAATAGATTTCGTTTTATTCAACGATCGCAATGCAGGTAAAGAGTTTTAAGTGAAAGTTTATTTAATTACCTTTCACAGGAGCACAAGATATCAGAGGATCTCCAGTTTGACCAAACGGACACGAACATATTAGGGCATGACTGATAACTCTACAGTCTGCGTTATATCCGCAACTTCCTGGGCAGGGATCTTTGCATTTTTGGTTAACACATGCTAAGTTGCTCGGACATTCAGAATTGCTAATGCATTCCGGTCGGCAATTAGGTGGAGCGCTGATGTAATCTGGTTGGCATGTGCACGAGGGCGATTCACCAATCACTTTACACACTGAGTAGGGACCACAAGGCGACGGCGTGCATGGGTCAACCGGTGGCAGTGGAGTAGAAACTGAAATATAACAAAAGCCGTTAATAGAATGTTTTAACTTATGTGCGTTGGAATTATAATTTGTATCGAAATAATCATAAATGGTCGACAAGATGTGGACATACCTATTGGACTGCAGTGCGCAAATGGATCCCCAGTATATTGTTGTGGACATGAACATATTGGGTTATGATTGACCACTTCACACCTTGCTCCGTAGCCACAGCTACCGATACAAGGATTTATACACTTGTGATTGTTGCACGCTTCGTTCAGAGGACATTCTGCGCTGATTGTACATTCTGGCCTGCAAGACGGGGGACTACCGATGTACGTTGGCAGACACGAGCAAACGGCTTGGTTGTTTATTGCGCGACACTGGCTGTTGGGGCCGCATGGGCTTGGATTACAAGGTTCAACGTGCAAAACTGAAAATAGAACCAGACATTACCAAACAATCTTATAATAACAGCTAATTTGCTGAATATTTTAGTGTATGTCAAAACTTAAAAGTATCGTTTAGTACACAATAACGAGCTGGCTAACTAACCTTCGTATGTATGACATTCGACGAATGCATTTCCTGTTGTTCCTTCAGGACAAGTGCATATTGGGATATGATTGTAAACATTACATTGCGCAGTTGGGGCACATGTTCCAGGACATGGGTTTATACATTTATTTCCTGAACAAACTTTGTCTAACGAACAATCCATGCTTGTTAAACATTCTGGTTTACAGCCGAAATAGGGATCTCCTTGGTAGTCTATGAAGCATGTACATACTCCATCTCTGCATTGTGCATTAGATCCACATGGTGACGGATTGCAAGGATCTGCTGGAATTTCATCTGAAATGTAATAATGTTAGTAAAGTAACTTCGTCAAGTTTCTTGAAAATTCTATTTGGCAGTATTTGGGCACACGCTTTTTCAACTCATAGACGCAAACTTTAAATAATCGTATGGTATTACCTTCTAAAGGTGGCAGCATTGAACAGAGAGCGAACGGATCTCCTGTAAATCCTTGAATGCAGGAGCAGGCGGGAACGTGTGAAAATACTGAACATACAGCGTTCCGCCCACAGCTACCCGGACATGGATCACGACATCTCAGGTTGATACACGCTTTGTCTGAAGGACAGTCTTGATTTATAGCGCATTCTGGTCGACAGTTTGGTGGAAGTCCCTGATAGTCGGGCATACATGTGCACGACGGAGCGTCATTGACATTGCGGCAGATGGCATTCTCACCACAAGGGCTCGGCACGCAAGGGTTCGCAATAAGTTCTGGTAGATGCTGTATAGGTGCTGAAATGGGAAATGAAATGATAAGTAGGAGGAAAATATTTACATGTAAAAATAAATATTTTATAAAGCTTTAGTTAAACTTACGTTGAGAGTAACAGCGAGTAAACGGATCCCCAACGAAGTTTGGACTACAAGAACATATAGGACTGTGATTTATAACTCTACAGACTGTATTCAATCCACAATGGCCAGGGCAGGGGTCAGAACATTTTTGGTTGATGCAAGCCTTCTCTTTGGAACATTCAGAACTAACTGTACATTCCGGTCTACAACCAGGAGGCGAACCGATATAATTTGACATACAAGAGCATACACTTTGTCCGTTAACGGCACGACAAATACTATTCGGTCCACATGGATTTGGTACGCACGGAGTTGTGATTTCTGGAATTGGTTCTGAAATGAAAATAATAAATTGCAATGCTTTATCAGTCCAATCTTTATTACTTTTAACGTAATGGTCTTTTACCAAATTTTAAACAAAAAATAGCTTTTATGATCGTGATGCCTACCTCTTAATATGTCACATCTTATGTAAGGATCCCCACTATGTCCACTTGGGCAGCTACATGATGGGAGATGGTTAACAACAGTACACATTGCCAATGGTGCACACGTTCCAGGGCAAGGATCTTGACATTTATTACGGATACAAGATCTGCTAGGAACACAGTCCGTATTTACTGTGCATTCTGGCCTACATCCTTCGTAGGGGTTGCCAATGTAATCAGGTAAACATGTACAAGAACCAGCGGCATTATGTTCTCTGCACTCAGCGTTCGGTCCGCAAGGCGACGGCTCACATGGTGTGGGTTTTTCAGGGTAAATGTCATGTTGTTGATAACAATTAGAGAATGGATCTCCAGTAAAGCCATTATCACAGAAACACTGAGGAGAGTGACTTATTGTTCTGCACTGAGCGTTGAATCCACATGCATTGACGCAGGGATCTGCACACTTTTGATTGATACATGCTTGATTAGAAAGACATTCACTGTTACTAGAACATTCAGGTCTGCAATACGGTGGTGAGCCAAAGAAGTTTGGCATACAAGTACATGAGGGTGTCCCGGAGATTTCTTTGCATATAGAATTAGGTCCACATGGCGAAGGCGTGCAAGGAGTTATATCAACACTTGGCGCTCCTAAAAAAAACATGTAATTGATAAAGTATATTTTGCGACGGATAATAATTTCGCAAATGGATCTGACACTTGGTCACTTTGTCTTTGCCTATCTCCACAACACGGTAATATTAGATAATATTACCGTGTCCACAAGGTCTAAACTTACACCCATATAGTATTTTAACAAAAGTACTTACTGTATGGTACGCATCTTGTAAACGGATCCCCTGTATATTTGGCTGGACAAGTACAAATAGGATTATGTTTCACGACATTACATTTTGCTGCAATACCACAAGACCCAACGCACGGGTCAATGCATTTCTGATTACTACATGCTCTGTTGAGTGGACAGTCGGAACTGACCACGCACTCTGGTCTACAAAGAGGTGGGCTTCCAAGGTATCCTAGGACACAGGAACATACTGCTTGTCCGTTGATTTCTCTACATTGACTGTTGGGTCCGCAAGGAGACGGAACACACGGATTCGTTACGATGGGTACTGTAAGAACAAAAAAAGTGAGTTTAAAATTTCAATCGTGATTTCGTTCTAAGCTTAATGGTTGAATAAAATACACTGTTTGACGTACCTTGTATAGGTTCACAATTGTAAAATGCATTACCAGTCATGCCTTGAGGACAACTGCACATAGGCACATGATTTATAACATCACAAACTGCGTTAGGAGCACATGTGCCCGGACAAGGGTCGACGCATTTGTTGCGCACACAAGCTTTGTCACGCGGACAATCAGTGCTTAGCACGCATTCAGGTCGACAGCCAACGTAAGGATCTCCTTGATGCTCTTCTACACAAGAACATAATCCATCTTTACATATAGCATTTGATCCGCAAGGTGATGGGTTACATTTGTCGATAATCTCTGCTTCTGTAAATGAGGTGAGAAAATTTCAAAAAACATAATTATGGAGTAGTAGAAAGAAGAAAGTTTTTTTAAGAGGACTTTATGGTCACTTATGGAATGGTTGAAAAAAAAAATAAATAGCCCTGCGGTTTAATGAAATACATTTAATTCTCACGTACCTATCGGCTTAGGCGAGCATACGGTAAAGGCATCGCCAGTGTAACCATCTGGACACGTACATATAGGAGTGTGCCGTGATACTGTACACAACGCCGCCACGCCGCATGAGCCAAGGCATGGGTCCCGACACTTCTGCTGAATACATGCTTGAGAAGTCGGACATTCTGCGTTTAACGTACATTCAGGCCTGCAGTTAGGTGGACTTCCAACGAAATTAGGCATACACGTGCAGGAAGGCACATTTCGTAACTCTTGACATATTGAGTTGGGGCCACATGGTGATGGAATGCATGGATTTCTGTATGGTTCTAAGACTGCATTTGCCACTGGTGCTAAAAATAAAACAATAATGTTAGCTTCATATGATGTGCTAAAATAAAAACATGTCATATTTGTTTGTTAAAAAAGTGCGCTAACTTACGTGGTATAGGGTTGCACCTAGTGAAAGGATCACCAGTGTATCGAGACTTGCATGTACAAATAGGGCTGTGGTTAATTACTTTACATTCGGCGTTGGAACCACATGCATTTATACATGGGTTCTCACATTTCTGATTTATGCATGCTTGTTCTCTCGGGCATTCTGCGCTTGTGACACATTCTGGGTGACATCCTGGTGGTACACCTATGTAGGTGGGTAAACATGAGCATACTGCTTGCTTGTTTACCTCCTGGCAACGGCTGTTTGGCCCACAGGGTGACGGTCGACAGACATCAATCGGTATATCCAAGATTTCTGTAATAAAATTGTTTTTTTCAATTATTAGAATACTCTAATTTACGATTATTGGTCATTACAAGTAAATGGGAAGGTAAACTTACGTTCAGGAGTACAATATCTAAATGGATCTCCTGTATAACCTCTTTGGCAGGAACATGATGGAGCATGGTTGACCACTTGGCACAAGGCATTGGGCGCACAAGCACCGGGACAAGGATCTTGACATTTCGTTTGTAGGCAAGCTTTGTTCGATGGACAGTCTGTGTTTATAATACACTCAGGCTTGCAGCCTTCATAGGGATTGCCAAAGTAGTCTGGTAAACATGTGCATGATCCTGCTCCATTGTATTCTTTGCAAATAGCGTTGGCTCCACATGGGGAGGGTTGGCAAGGAGATGTAATCTCATGGTATATATCAATTCTATGGCATTCTACAAATGGATTGCCAGTATGTTCAGCCATGCAGGAGCATGACGGAGAGTGGCTTAGAACGTAGCATTGAGTGTTTGTACCACAAGAACCAATACAAGGGTCAGCACATTTCTGATTTATACAAGCGAGTTGGAGAGGACATTCAGAATTACTAATACATTCCGGTTTACAGTACGGCGGTGACCCTACAAAGCCACTGAGGCATGAACATGAAGGTGCACCTGACGTTTCTTTGCATACTGAATTTGGTCCACATGGTGATGGAAGGCAAGGGTTTACGGGCTCTGGGTTAAATTGTTGAATAATACATCTGACGAATGGGTTTCCGGTGTACGATGGTGGGCACGAACAAATGGGATTATGGTTAATCACTTGACATTTTGCTTCAACGCCACATGCTCCTTGACACGGATTAACACATTTCATATTGCTGCAGGCTTCATTAGGCAAGCAATCTGTGCTAACAGTACATTCGGGCCGGCAGGATGGTGGACTGCCCTTGTAACCGCTAAGGCACGAGCATACAGCTTGATTGTTTATTTCTCTGCATTGACTATTAGGTCCGCACGGACTTGGTTGACAAGGTTGCGTATGTACAACTGAAAAAGTAATATTACAATTATATCACGACAGAACATTTTAAGAGGTAAACTGAGCTAACAGTGGAATTAAAATTGTTTTGTTACCTTCAACGGGTGAACATTGTATAAATGCATTGCCTGTCATACGTTCTGGACACCGGCACATCGGAATATGATTGATTACTTCACATATAGCGTTAGCTGCACACACCCCACTGTTACATGGGTTTACACATTTATTCCGTAAGCATGCTTTATCTTGTGGACAGTCTGAACTCAGGACGCATTCAGGGCGGCATTCATAGTATGGATCTCCTTGATATTCTGGTAGACACGAACATTCCCCATTATCGCAAACTGCATTTGCACCACAAGGTGATGGATTGCATAAATCAACTTCATCATGAGTTATTTCTGAAACACAAGTGATATTTTTCGTAAGTAAGTACCTACCTTATAACAAGTCATAAGGACCATGACCATATTTTTGGACATTACTATAAAGACTCACCTTGAAGTTTACACTCAGTGAAGGCATCCCCGATGTAATTGTCCAGACAGGTGCAAATGGGCGTGTTTGTCTTAACAATACATTGAGCGTTTAGACCACATGAGCCTGGGCAAGGGTCTCTGCACTTCTGATTAATACAAGCTAAGTTACTAGAGCAGTCGGCGTTAATGATACATTCGGGACGACAACCTGGTGGAGCCCCTATGTAATTGGGAAGGCAAGTGCAAGACGGTATACCACCGATATCTCGACATTCACTAAACGGTCCACAAGGCGACGGCAGGCAAGGATTCTTTGGTGATTCTTGAACCAGGGCAGTTACTGTTATTTGGTAGCACCTACTGAATGGATCTCCAGTAAAACCATTTCTGCAAGAGCATATTGGACTGTGGTTGATGACGAGGCAGTTCGCATTAAGACCACATTGCCCAACACATGGGTCAGTGCATTTTAGTGCCACACATGCCTTATTTGAAGGGCATTCAGCACTGACAACGCATTCGGGTCTGCAGTTTGGCGGAGCGCCTCTGTAATCTGATAAACAAGTACAAACAGCTTGATCATTTACTACTTTACATGCGCTATTTGGCCCGCATGGGGATGGCGAACAAGGATCTGTCGGCGGTTCAATATCTGAAAATAATAAACACGATGCTTAATACAATTGCCATTTTACAAAAATAAATGCTACTGGTAAATAATTCATATTACTTACTTTGCATGAGAATACAATGATGGAAAGGATTGCCAGTATATCCACTATTACATGTGCAAATTGGAGCGTGATTCACCGTCTGACATTGAGAGTTGGTACCACAAGTGCCCGGGCAAGGATCTTGACATTTATTTTGTTGACAAACTCTGTTTGAAGGACAGTCTGTATTTACCGTGCACTCTGGTCGGCACCCTTCATAAGGATTACCGAAGTACCCAGAGGAACAAACACAGGAGCCAGCGTTATTACGTTCTTTACAGACCGCATTGCTTCCGCACGGAGAAGGTGTGCAAGGTGTAGGTCGCTCTGTCGGTGCCACGTCATGTTGTACGTTACAATACACGAACGGGTCTCCAATGTATCCTTGAGGACATACACAATTAGGAGTATGACTGACGACGCGGCATTCTGCCATGGAACCGCATGCTCCCGCACAAGGATCATTGCACTTGTTGTTTATGCAAGCTAAGTGGTTCGGACATTCGCTGTTACTAGAGCATTCTGGTCGACAGTTCGGTGGCGATCCAACAAACTCTGCCATACAAGAACATGATGGTACTTCATTGATAGGTTGACAAACTGAATATGGTCCACAAGGTGAAGGCAAACAAGGGTTTATTTGCGCCGGTATTTCAAGTGCTGAAAAATATTAAGGAATTTTAACATCTCATGAAAAACAAAACAAAACATTTGTAAGTTTTTCTCCCGTTTTCTACTTACGTTTTGATATGCATCTCGTAAACGGATCACCAGTAAATTCATTTGGGCACGAGCAAATAGGATTGTGATTTACAACGTCACATAGAGCTGCAACTCCACAAGCGCCGGTGCAGGGATAAATACATTTATAATTATTGCAAGCTTTGTTAAGTGGACATTCTGCGCTGGTAGTACACTCTGGTCGGCAAGTTGGAGGGTTTCCTGAATATCCAGGTATACAGGAACAAACAGCTACTTTGTTTACTTCTCGACATTGACTGTTCGGACCACATGGAGTTGGATTGCATGGATTTGAAGGCAGAGGCGCTAAAAATAATACCAAATATTAGACAATCCGATAAATCTATACTAATATTATAAAGAGGTAAAATTTGTTTGTTTGTTTATATGTATGTAGGAGGTAATCTCCGGAGTTAATGAACGAAAACTAAAAATGTTTTCACTGGTGGAAATTATGTTTGCATCATACATTTTAGCTGGGCTATCACAAATTTTGTCTAGCAAGTTGGAAAGAAATACCTCTTTAAACATAATTATTTGCATGCGCTGCCTTAGTTTACAACGGATATAACTAAAAACAATGTATGGCAATCTGGTCTGCCTTAAATAGTTCTAAAAAAAGTCCACCACACCATATTTCTATGTTTTATATTTTATCTTTTAATTCCACTTTTATGTTTAAAAAAAAAATTTGTGACATGCTTACGTTTGGATGAAAATATAATTTTTTAATATGAATCCTTATCAACATAAATATATTTTATAATCACAAGGACATTATAGAGATAAGATTTGCCCTTTACAGTACGTCAATTAGTCATATAGTATCGGAGATAATAGAAAATTACTAAAACGCAAAATGCCGCTAAAATTTTCACGAATGCAGCTTTCAGTCGACCGCATGCTTTGTGCAGACGTTTTATCCATTTGCCCATAGATGGCGCTTTACAAATACGTCATTTTTCTGACTCGCGGTGCTCATACTTTACCGTATTGTCACTATTTTAATAATAAAGCTGAAGAGTTTGTTTGAACGCGCTAATCTCTGGAACTACCACCAGTCTGATATGAAAAATATTTTTGAATTTGATTGATAGCCCAATTCTTGAGAAAGGCTATTTAACATCACGCTACGACTCTTCGGAGCCGAGCAGAAAAAAAAAAGTCCAAAAGAAGAAAGAACGCTAAGCGAAAACCAAGTACCTAATAGCGCGGGCAGACGACGCGTTGCGACGGATCGGGGCGGACGAACCAAAAATTCCACGCGGACGAAGTCGCGGGCAGAAGCTAGTATTACATATGAAGAGCACAAAATGTTGTTTGTTTGTAAGATGTAATCTCTGGAAGTTCTCATTCAGTTCCAATAATTTTACTGATAGGAGGCTACACTATTGCCGAGGGCCATAGGATATGTTTTATATTATAGTTGACTTCCTCGCCAGCGAAGTCTCGGGCAGAAACTAATATTAGATATTTTGCCACTGACGCGTGACGTCTCGTGAAGAAACATCGAAATAAAAATATAAATTTAAAATACCTTGGACGATACTGCACGAAACGAACGAATTTCCAGTATATCCAGCAGGACAACTGCACATTGGTATGTGGTTAAAAACTTCGCACACCGCATTAGCTCCGCAAGTGTCCGGGCATGGTTTCACACATTTCTTACGTACACATATCTGATCTTTTTGACAATCTGCGCTTATAGTACACTCTGGGCGACAACCCACATAAGGGTCGCCGTGATATTCCGGCAGACATGTACAATCTCCGTTGTGACATTGTGCGTTAGAGCCGCAAGGTGATGGATTGCATAAGTCAAGCGGAGTAGTGTCTAAAACAGAAATATAATTTATTGTTAAAGCTACAGTAAACATTATAGATAAAGTAGGTACAAGATTAGGTATATTGATATGGGTAAAACTGTCATAATATTGATTTCATGAATTCATCATTATCATCTGCCAGGTTTTTTCGAACTATGTTGGGGTCGGCTTCCAGTCTAACTGGATACAGCTGAATATCAGTATTTTACAACGATTGCCTATCTCTTGATTTCATCAAATATAAATAAATATGATTTGTTACCCACCTTTTAAGGGTTCTACGATGCATGCAGTAAACGGATCTCCCTTATAACCTTCGTAACAAGTGCAGATCGCTAGGTGGTTCATCACTGAACAGCGTGAGTTTTGTCCACACGAGCCAAGGCAAGGGTCTTTACACTTCTCGTTAACACATGCCAATGAACTAATACAGTCTTGATTCGTGACACATTCAGGACGACAACTTGGTGGACTACCGATGTATCCCGGAGAGCAAGAACATGAAGCTTGGCCTCCAAAGTTACGGCAAGTCGCGAAAGCACCGCACGGTGACGGCACACATGGATCCTTGTTCTCGTCTAGAACTGGCTGAGGCACTGAAATATAAGGGGCGGTTACTTAATACCCTCTGGCTTTTTACATGTTTTATCTATATAAAAATGAAAAATAAATAGTAATAGTTGACTGGCTATTTACCTGGTTTTGAGTAACATCTAGTGAATGGATCACCGGTCAGACCAGTACTACAGCTACAAATAGGGTTATGATTAAATACCCTACATTCTGCTCTTTGACCGCAAGGGCCTGGACAAGGATTCACACACTTTTGGTTTATGCACGCTTTATCTGAGGCACAATCCGAGTTCATTACACATTCTAGTTTACAAGCCGGCGGCTCGCCAAGGTAATTAGGTAAACAGCTGCACGTGGCCTGGCTATTTATCTCGCGACACTGGCTATTTGGTCCACATGGATTTGGATAGCATACATTTACTGGAGTTGTATCTTGTACTAGAAAAAAATAAATGTATTACATAATAATACTTTAAATGTTGCGAAACTACGACAGAAAGTAATTAAACGTTAAAGCTACTCACGAGGAATGGGGTTGCACCGACGGTAAGCATCGCCTGTGTAGCCTCCTATGCATGTACATGTCGGAGCGTGATGTACCGTAGCACATTCAGCGTTGATGCCACAGGTACCCGGACAAGGGTCTTGGCATTTGTTTCCAATACAAGCTCTATTTCCTGGACAGTCTGAGTTGCTTACACATTCGGGGCGACAGCCTTCATATGGATTTCCAAAATACCCTTCATTACAAATACATGATCCAGCCTTGTTTTGTTCTCTGCATACCGCATTGGGTCCACAAGGTGATGGAGAGCATGGAGTTAATAGCTCATTCACGCTTTGCAGTGCGCATTGTGAAAATGGATCACCGAAATAACCTTGTGGACATACGCACATTGCCGAGTGACTGACTACACGGCACTCGGCATTTGCTCCACACGCCTGAACGCATGGGTCTCTGCACTTTTGATTAACACATGCCAACTGTGGCGAACATTCGCTATTACTTATACATTCCGGTTTACAGTAGGGTGGTTGGCCCTTATATTCTGGCAAGCAGGTACACGATGGGCTTCCGTTAATTTCTTTACAAATCGAATTTGGTCCACATGGTGAAGGTTGGCATGGGTTGATTTCTAGAGGCGGCGCATCTAAAAATAGTATAAATATTTTATGATTTTGTTAATGTTATGATAAACGTTTTAAAAAATTAAAATAGCTATAAAATACATATGTGCGATATTTACTTGAAACAAAACTGCACTCCACGAACGGATCACCGGAGTGCGCTGCAGGACATGCACAAATAGGATTGTGGTTGACCACTTCGCAGGTGGCCCGCAAGCCACACGTTCCGATGCAAGGGTTCACACATTTCTGTTTATTACAAGCTTGGTTTTGCGGACACTCTGCGCTAACTACACATTCCGGTCGACAGGCTGGTGGTATGCCCAAATACGTTGGCAGACAAGAGCACACAGCTTGGTTGTTAATTTCACGACATTGACTGTTGGGGCCACAAACTGGTGTGCTGCACGGGCTTTGGACTGGTGTTTCTGTAAAAAGCAACATTATCATTTAAATAAACACAGAACCAACAAAAAAATAACATGGTTCTTTTGATATTATTAATAATTATAATTACCTCTAATAGGATTGCATAAAACAAAAGCATTTCCTGTAAAACCATTGTTGCAACTGCACATGGGGATATGATTTACCACTTGACATACGGCATTTTGCCCACATGCTCCAATGCACGGGTCAACACATTTTCTTTGCACGCATGCTTTAGACTGATCACAATCAGTACTAAAAACGCACTCTGGTCTGCAATTGAAGTATGGATCTCCATGGTATTCTGGTAAACATTGACATTGACCATTTATGCACTCTGCATTGGGCCCACAGCGTATATTTGTGCAAGCATCCACGACCGTCTGTTCAACTGAAACAAATAGTATAATAATATGTAGCATAATTTCAAAGAAAGTGTTTCACTATTTAAACGCAAGGTATTTTGGAAAAAGTAATAAATACCTTCTAAAGGCTTCGGCCTGCAGCTGGTGAATGGATCACCGACATAGCCGTCGATACAGGTACAGATTGGAATATGATTAAGAACGCTGCATACAGCCGAAACACCACATGACCCCGGGCAGGGGTCTTGGCACTTCGAATTGATACATGCTCGGTCACTTGGGCAATCCGGATGTATCGTGCATTCTGGGCGACAATTCGGTGGGCTGCCAATGAAAGAAGTAAGGCACGAGCATGATGGTGTATTGCCGACATCTCTGCACTCTGAATTTGGACCACAAGGCGATGGAACACAGGGATTCCTTACATCGTCAGGAACAGTCTCGTCTGTAAAGAAATCGTGTTAAGTTTGTATTGGCACATAAATAAATAATTATGTAGTAAATAGTTAATTATGTGTATATGTACTCCATATTTTCTATAACGATAATTGTATCTTTATTATGCTGCTTTTTTCACCATATTTTATAGAATTTAGTTCGGTTTATGAGCGCATTCATATTAAACTCAAATATAAAAAAGAAATTCCGATGTTTTATAAAGTCGTAAAAATCGTTCGCAGCAGCGGCTGCTCGCTTATACAAGTTTCTAATAATGAGGGACACAATTATGTTTTAGAAATAATTTTTAAAATTATATTCCTTAATCTGTGTCCAATATCCCTTCCTTTCTACCTACTAAGTAAAATCACAGAACTTACATTTAATAGGAGTGCAGAGTGTAAAAGGATCGCCGATGAATGACGACTTGCACGAACATATCGGGCTATGGTTGATTACTTTGCAGTTAGTATTTGTACCGCAAGGTCCAGGACAAGGATCGACACATTTCTGTTTGATACAAGCTTTGTCTTGCGAACATTCGGAGCTTACGACACATTCTGGCCGACAGTTTGGCGGGGAACCCACGTACTCCGGCAAACACGAACATACTGCTTGAGTGTTGACGACCTTACATTGACTGTTTGGTCCGCATGGCGATGGATAACACACGTCGTTTGGTGTGGAAACTGGTGTAGATTCTAGAATAAAGGCAAAAACAGTTTAGGAATATTTGAATAACTGTTTGTTATTATCAATAACATAGGTAACTGTAGTCTGAATCGTACCTTGGTAAACGCAATATCGGAATGGATCTCCGGTATAACCATTGATACATGTGCACAGAGGGGCATGATTTACAACTTGGCATTCAGCATTGGTGCCACAACTACCCGGGCAGGGATCGCCGCACTTGTTGCTGATACAAGCTCTATTCGAAGGACAGTCAGTGTTTACGACGCATTCCGGCCGGCAACCTTCGTATGGGTTTCCTATATAACCCTCCAAGCATGCACATGACCCTGCGTTATTTCGTTCTTTGCAAATGGCGTTGGCTCCACACGGCGACGGTGAACAAGGAGTAGCGACATTTTCTATATACAATGGCTCTTGAACGCAGTCAAAGAACGGATCTCCAGTAAATCCATACGGGCAGAGGCAAATAGGGGAGTGACTTACAACCCTACAATCCGCATTTCTAGCACAAGCACCTTCACATGGATTTTTGCATTTGTTGATGATGCATGACAGATGGTTGGAGCACTCTTCGTTACTTGTACACTCCGGTCTGCAATAAGGAGCTTGACCGTGATACCCTTCCAGGCAAGTACAAGATGGTGCTTCATTTACTTCTCTACATAGCGAGTTGGGTCCACAAGGCGACGGCTGACATGGGTTTACTGGTTCCGGCAAACGATCCGCTGCAACAAACAAAGGATAATCTAAATAACGGTGGAATCGTATATAAAAAGCGTTGGATTTGAATTTTTTTTTTTTTTTTGCATATGATAGCCCAATTCTTGAGGGAGGCTATTTTACATCACGCTTTGACCCTTAGGAGCCAAGCGAAAAAAAAAACAAAGTCAGAAATAATGATAATATTTTCACGCGGACAAAAGCCGCGGGCAGAATAAATTATAAAATTAGTTTTTTTACTTACGCAGTCTAAAGCATCGCGAAAATGGTTCTCCGGAATAAAATACTGGACATGTGCAAATTGGATTGTGATTGACTACTTTACACTCAGCGTTTACACCACAAGAACCAACACATGGATCGATACAGCGTTGGTTGCTGCAAGCTTGGTTGAGCGGACATTCAGCGCTTATGGTGCACTCAGGCCTACATGCCGGTGGAGCCCCGATGTTGTTAGGAGCGCATGAGCAGGCCGCTTGGCCGTTGACTTCTCTGCATTGACTGTTCGGTCCGCATGGCGATGGTTGACACGGGTTCGAAACTACTGGTTCTGTAAATAATTTAGGTTGTAGAAATACTTATTGCATAAAATTTAGTAATTTATTTAATTTTAAAAACACTGTTGTAAGTTTTTTTTTATTCTCTCTTACCTAACACAGGTCGACATTCGACAAATGCGTTGCCAGTCATATGCTCCGGACAGCTGCACATAGGAATGTGGTTGACAACGCTACACACAGCTGTTGTCGCGCAAGTGCCTGGACATGGATCCTTGCATTTGTTTCGGATACAAGCCTTGCTGCGGTCGCATTCTGAACTCTGCACACATTCTGGTCGACATCCATTATACGGGTCTCCAATGAACTCCGGAAGGCAGGTACATTGTCCGTTATTACATTCTGCATTGTTTCCACAAGGTGACGGATTGCATGGATCGTCATTTTCTATAAATGGGAAAATTATTGTTAAATAAAAGCAGTATTATCTTAACATCAAAACTAGGTAACTAAAATTATGGAAAACAATTACCTATATGTGGAATGGGATTACATTGAGTAAACGCATTGCCAGTGAAACCTTCAGCACAAGAACAAATAGAAATATGTTTTATGACTTGGCAGTTAGCGTTTAATCCACAAGAACCGGGACATGGATCTCTGCACCTTTGATTTATGCAAGCTAGGTTGCTAGCGCAATCTTCATTGATCGTACACTCTGGTCTACAATTTGGAGGGCTGCCTTCAAAGTTCGGTAAACATGAACAAGATGGGTTGCCACGTAGGTTTTGACATTGTGAATTAGGTCCACACGGTGACGGAACACACGGATCTCTTTGATGTTCTACAGGCTGTTCTGGAACTACAAAAAAAACATAGATTAAAGGCATTGTAAATAATTATGCCAACGATGGATTGATGGTAAAAAGAAAAAAAGTGTCAATCATTATAGTAAATTAACAAAAGACTAAGCATTCTACTAGCTATAGGCCGATTAAGCATAGGTAATTATCTTACCTGTAAGTATATAGCAACTGGAGAATGGATCGCCAGTGTATCTAGTTTGACAAGTACATATGGGACTATGATTGATGACTCTACAGTCTGTGTTACGTCCACAAGGTCCTGGGCAGGGTGAAATACATTTCTGACTCTGACATATTTTGTCTGCGGGGCATTCAGCACTCACGACACATTCAGGCCTACAGTTTGGTGGTGACCCGCGGTACTCAGGTAAACATGAGCATGCACTCTGACCATTTGATACTCGACACTGGCTGTTAGGACCGCAAGGAGACGGTTGACATGGGTTAACCGGTACATCTTCATGTGCTGTAAATATAAAATAAAATAAAATTACAAATAAACTATATAGATACCTACTTAATTATAACTCAGATCCTAAGAATAAAATAAATGACACTTACGTTTTAAAATACATTGTGTGAATGGGTCGCCGACGTAACCAAATCGGCATGTACATAAAGGCGAATGATTAACTACTTGACAATCGGCATTTACAGCACATGTGCCTGGGCAGGGGTCAATACATTTATTTCTTGTACATGCTTTGTTACTTGGACAGTCAGAGTTTACTAAGCATTCTGGATGACAAGCTTCATAGGGATTTCCAAAGTATCCGTTAACACATACACATGCGCCGACTCCAGCTTGTTCCCTACATTCTGCGTTCGAGCCACAAGGTGATGGCGTGCACGGTGACACCGGGTAAATGGGTGCCAGAGCAGTTACAGTACACTGCACCGCCGCGTCACCTGCATATCCCTCGGGACAGATGCAAATAGGCGTATGGCTAACGACTCTACAGTCGGCGTTGGTACCGCAGGCTTGTGTGCAAGGATCTTGACACTTTCTGTTTATACAAGCCATTTGTGGAGCGCATTCGCTGTTAGCAACACACTCAGGGCGACAATTCGGTGGTGCTCCTATAACGTCAGGTTGGCATTGACATGAAGGAATAGACCCGCCGGCTTGTTGACAAATAGAATTGGGCCCACATGGGGATGGCTGACACGGATTTACCGGTATCAGAGGGTTATCAGCAGCTATAACAAAAATAAATTTAAAAGTTAACGCACCTGTATCGATTGAGGACAAAAAAAGAAACAAATTGTTCAGAATAATCCACTTACGTATTTCTCTGCATCTTGTAAACGGATCTCCGGTCATTCCTGATGGGCACGAGCAAATAGGATTGTGGTTAACTACTTGACATTTGGCTGCCACACCACACGTTCCTTGACAAGGATTTATACATTTCTGGTTGCTACAGGCTTTATCAAGTGGGCAGTCGGAACTAGCCACGCACTCTGGGCGACACGATGGAGGAGCCCCGCGGAACCCAAGCAGACAAGAGCACACTGCTTGTTCATTAAACTCTCTGCATTGACTGTGTGGGCCGCACGGGCTCGGTTGGCAAGGATTCGATGGAATTATTTCTGTAAAAATGATTAAGTACTTATTTTTAGTAGACAAAATTCACAAATCTTATTAACTATATTTTTATATTATTTTAACGCATTTATTTGCAAAGACGTTTAATCGTCAAAAATAAGTCATCACAACTTTAAAAAATAAGTTTAACCGTTTATAAGTAAAACCCTTAAAGTTTTGTAAGATTTCAGTGTCCTCACCTCGCACTGGATTACATTGTATGAACGCGTTACCCGTAGTTCTAGCTGGGCACGTGCACACTGCCATGTGATTTACAACTTCACAGTTGGCATTAGTACCACAAGTATTAATACATGGGTTGACACATCGGTTTCTAACACATGCTTTATCCATGGGACACTCGGAACTTATCGTACATTCGGGACGGCATTCAAAGTACGGATCACCGTTATATTCAGGTAAGCAAGTACAAACTCCCTCGTTACAAACCGCGTTCGGTCCACATGGTGATGGATTACACAAGTCTGCTACAACAGGTTCTGGAAATTAAAAAAATATAATACATCATTTGTCATCAGTGTGGCAAACTGTTTTAACTATGTACTACGTACGTTTAATATTTCAATTCAATATGGCACGAGTATTGCTTACCTATGTTCGGTTTTAAGGAACAACTTTGGAATGGGTCACCAAGATAACCATCAAAGCAAGTGCATATAGACACATGGCCTTGTACTCTACAATTTGCGTTTACTCCACATGACCCTGGACAGGGATCTACACATTTTTCATTAATGCATGCCAATTCATTAGAACAGTCTGTATTAATAGTACATTCTGGACGACAATTTGGTGGACTGCCCATATATTGTGGCAAGCAGGAGCACGACGGTGACCCTCCCGCATCTCGACATTGAGAGAATGGTCCACACGGTGACGGTAGACATGGATTCGTAGGTACAACATCCACAACTAAAATAAATATTTTCATATTTAATTAAATGCGTTCAATTAATGTATAAAAACTTAAATCAGCAAATTGAGGGCAATAAATACCTGGTGCTCTATAACATCTACTGAATGGATCGCCGGTGTACTGCGGACGACACGAGCATATAGGACTGTGATTAATGACTTTGCATTCTGCATTTAATCCACAGGCGCCTTCACAAGGGTTTTTGCATTTTCGTTGAATACATGCTTGTTGTTGATTGCACTCCGAGCTAACAATACATTCAGGTCTACATGCAGGTGGCGTTCCTAAATATTCAGGCTGACATGTGCACACGGCTTGGTCATTTGTTATTTTGCAAATGCTATTTGGACCACATGGTGACGGAGAACAAGGGTCTTTTGGCACAGCAGGAACTTCTAAAATTGAAAAGTGAAATCATGATTCATTCGTTGAACTTTATCTACATCCTGTAAAAGGGTATTATATAAAATAAACTTACGTAATATTTCTTCGTAGCAATTTTGATAAGGACTTCCTGTCAGACCAGGCAGACATACACACGTGGGAGCATGATTGACGACATTGCATACAGCATTATGTCCGCATATATTGTTGCAAGGGCTTTTACATTTACTTTGGATGCATGCCAAGTTCGTAGAGCAATCTGAATTAACAACGCATTCCGGACGGCATCCTTCATAAGGATTTCCAATATGATCTGGTAGACACACACATGCGCCAGCATTTCTGTACTCTTTGCATATGGCATTTGAACCACATGGTGATGGTGAACAAGGGGCAAGAGGAACATCCATAATTTGACATCCTCTGAATGCATCCCCAGTGTACCCTGGAGGGCACAAGCATTGAGGAGAATGACTGACTACCCGGCACTCTGCTCCAGATCCACAAGAACCAGGACAGGGATCTCGACATTTTTTATTTATACAAGCCATTTCATTAGGACATTCAGAATTAGATATGCATTCCGGACGACAGTTTGGTGGATTTCCCATAAAATCAACCTGACAAGCACACGATGGTGAACCGCCTACTTCTCTACACACAGAGTTAGGCCCACAGGGTGAAGGTTCACACGGATTGACATAAGGTGGTAGTTGAATATCTGCAATAGTAAAACATAAACAAGGCAGTTAGTTAATCTGAGTCTGAAGTAGTAAAACTGTACTGTACAAAAATATTATTTGTTATAATAT
Organism: Apamea sordens; assembly: GCA_945859715.1. Taxonomy (NCBI): domain Eukaryota; kingdom Metazoa; phylum Arthropoda; class Insecta; order Lepidoptera; family Noctuidae; genus Apamea; species Apamea sordens. The sequence goes on from OX243995.1 coordinate 10,835,052, forward strand.
ACCTTCTAAAATGCATCTAGTAAACGGATCCCCGGTTAAGCCCGATGGACATGAGCATATTGGATTATGATTTATTACTTGACATTGGGCTCCTGATCCACAATTTCCTTTACAGGGATCGATGCATTGCTGATTGGAACAAGCTCGATTTAGTGCACATTCTGCACTCGATGTGCACTCCGGTCTACAAGTGGGCGGAGCGCCCATATATCCAGACAAGCATGAGCATATGGCTTGACCATTGATTTCACGACACTGACTGTTAGGACCACATGGTGATGGATTACAAGGCTGTATACTTTCAACAACTCTGACTGGTCGACATTCAAGGAAAGCATTTCCTGAGTATCCTTTGGGACATGTACACATAGGTACGTGGTTAAAGACATTGCAAATGGCTTCTCTGCCGCAAGTATTTACACATGGGTCGACGCATTTGTTTCTTACACACGCTTTGTTGTGAGGACAGTCTGTGCTTACGAGACACTCTGGACGACAACCATAGTAAGGATCCCCTTGATATTCAGGTAAGCAAGTGCATACACCATCGTTACATAAAGCATTCACACCGCAAGGCGATGGATTGCATAAATCAGTTTCCGTAACGGTTTCTGTAAAACAAGTTAATGGTACAATTTTATTGACATACTTATTATGTTTACATTTAATGTAGTTTTTCCTTTACAGAAATCAGTATGTAACGAATATAATAACTATCAGAGAAATAACGTAAATAACTGTAATTTATTTTTCCCGACGTTTGAATACCGATATTAAATTTAAAAAAATGTATAGGTATGTTTGTTGTTTTTTTGTTCAATAGGTGCACAGGTATGTTAATAATGCTAATGCCTACCAATGTGTGCCAAATAGGTAGGTATTAACATGACTTGTGAAAACAAATCTTTCATCTCTCATGATTAGAATAGCTGCTAAAGTAAATAGTGATGAATAATTTAACTGTAATAGTATAAGTAGTATATTTACCGTCACTTTCTGGCTTTAGTTGACAACGTGTAAACGGATCTCCTGTGTACTGTTCCAAACAGCCACATTGAGCAATATGGTTGAATACAGTGCACTGAGCGTTTATACCACAGGCTCCTGGACAAGGATCGCGACACTTTTCATTCATGCAAGCCTGGTTACTGGGGCATTCAGAATTGATTGTACACTCAGGTCTACAGTTTGGTGGACTGCCAATATAATTGGGCTTACAAGCACACGAGGGAGCACTGCCAATATTACGACACTCTGCGTATAGACCGCATGGTGCTGATAAACACGGATCTTGAGGTGGTACATTTAGAGGCGGCTGTGATACTGAAAATATGCAAATATGATTAAGGCATTCAAGAAAAAATATTCAAGACAATAACATGTAATTTGTGAAAGTGCTTACTTTTAATTGGATAGCATTTTGTAAATGAATTTCCAGTAAGGCCTTGTTTACAGACACATATAGGGCTGTGATTGATTACATTACAGTTAGCGTTTTCTCCGCATGTGTTTTCGCACGGGTTTATGCACTTCTGGTTCGCACAAGCCAAATGTGAGGGGCATTCCGAGCTCACTACACATTCAGGGCGGCAGTTTGGTGGTGCACCTATGAAACTTGGCAAACAAGAGCATGCGGCTTGGCCCTTCACTTCTCTGCATTGACTGTTCGCTCCACATGGCGAAGGATTGCATGGATTCGTTTCGACTACTAGTGCTGAAATTTTATTCAGTTAAGGTTAATGTTATTCTTTTTACAACATTTTCTACGGGAACAATTAATCTATTGGGTATGAAATTATTGTATACTTACGTTCTTGCATAATATTACAATGGCTGAATGGATTTCCCGTATACCCTTGTTGACATAAGCATGTGGGCATATGATTATGCACTTGACACATAGCATTCGAGCCACATGTACCCGGACAAGGGTCGATACACTTCATTCTGGAACAAGCTCTGTTAAGAGGACAGTCAGAGTTGACGACGCACTCAGGTCGACATCCTTCATACGGATTTCCTAAGTACTCATCCAGACACTGACACGATCCAACACCTCTTTGTTCTTTGCATGCGGCGTTAGATCCACATGGGTTTGGATTGCAAGGCGTTAATACTTCAGTCTGGTCCATGATTGGCAAAGCGCTGCAATATGTAAATGGATCGCCCGTGTAACCTGTTCGACACAAGCACATGGGAGCGTGACTGACCACTCTACATTCAGAATTCGAACCACACGCACCCAAGCATGGATCTGCACATTTTTGATTAAGGCATGCCAAGTTATAATCACATTCACTATTACTAATGCACTCAGGTCGACAGTTAGGGGGTGTTCCCTTGTAACTTGGTAAACAAGCACAGATGGGGCTTTCGCCGCTTATCCTGCATATAGAATGCGGCCCGCATGGTGATGGTTCACAAGGATTAACCTGTTCCTCTTCTTTAACTAAAATAAAGAACATAATAAATTAGATCACAACTTCAGAAGGGCTAAGTTTGTGTTGATGATTTACAAAAATAATACGAATGTAAGTAAATCACGTATAAGTGTAAAATATTTACCTATAACTATACACCTCACAAAAGGATCTCCGGTAAATGACGGTGGGCATGTACAAATTGGATTATGATTGATAACATCACAAACAGCCGCTGTACCGCATGCTCCCACACACGGGTTTATACATTTTTGATTGTTACAGGCTTCTTTAAGTGGACATTCCAGACTAACAGCACATTCAGGTCGACATGTCGGAGGACTACCACGATATCCAGGTACACAGGAACACACTGCTTGGCCATTTGATTGTTGACATCGACTGTTAGGTCCGCATGGTGAAGGATTGCATGGGTTCGTGATAGACACTGCAATACAAAAATATAATTATCAATTTGTGAAATATAAACTAATGTATTTATAATACGAGTATATATTTAAAAAATATGTATTTACTCGCTGATGGTCTGCACTCTATAAAAGCATTTCCGCTCATGCCTTTTTGACAAGAACACATTGGCACGTGGTTCATAACATCGCAGATGGCGTTCAGTCCGCAGGTTCCAATACAAGGATTCACACATTTGTTTCGTGAACAACCTTTGTCTAGCGGGCAATCTGTATTATACACGCATTCTGGTCGGCAGCCAAGATTAGGGTCACCGTGATAGCCAACAATACACGAACAAACGCCATTGTTGCAGACGCTGTTCGGACCGCAAGGACTCGGATGACATGGATCACTTGGAACAGTCTCGGGTATAACTAGAAATAATTATGTACATATAACTTAAATAATTAAATAATTGTAAGATAAAGGTAGCTATTATAAACCTGGATTATAAAGGGTGTAAAAAGACCCATCACATAGCCATTACGATTGAGCAAAATTTATTGCAGGGAAACCAGTTTTACTTTTGTTGTGCAAAAACGTGCAGGAGTTGTAGAGGTATTTAAAGTTAATTTATAACATTGAAAACTGGTTTTCAAAAAAAGTTGGTACTTTGGCCTTTGATATCTCCGTGACCAGAAGGTTCCCAGGTATGGTCCAGTCAGTACAAAAACTAATCATAATGAAGGGAAGTAGGCATAAGTGACAAAGTATCGGCTTCGTTAAGCGTCTTTTTACACCCATTATTTTCAAAGTTTTGGTATTTACTGAAACATTTTCTATCAAAGAAATTCATATTCTTTCAAACTTCTAAGACATTTATGCACTAATTTACAAAGAATATAAGTAAAATTAAATTATTTACCAGCGACGGGCTTAAGACTGCACTGCCTAAATGGATCTCCAGTGAAACCATCTGGGCAAAGGCAGACAGGAACATGATTGTTTACAAAACACTTGGCATATAGACCGCAAGAGCCATCGCACGGGTTTCGACATTTTTCGGCTTCGCAAGCCCGATCACTCGGGCAGTCAGAATGGACGACGCACTCGGGCTTACAGTACGGCGGAGAGCCGACGTATGACGGCAAGCAAGAACATGAAGCTAATCCGTTATTATCTCGACATTCGGCGTATGAACCACACGGTGAGGGTACACAGGGATCTGAAGGAACTGCTATACTTGGAGATGTTTCTACAAAATAAATTAAATACAATTATTATGTGCCATAAAATTAAAAAATAATAATAATAGCAATGTTTATGCCAACTTACGCAATATTAGACTACACGTTGTAAACGCATTTCCAGAGTAACCCGACCGACAAGTACATACTGGACTGTGATTTATTACTTTACATTCTGTATTTTGTCCACATGGCTTTGGGCAAGGATTAATGCATCGTTGATTAACACAAGCTCTATTCGATTTGCATTCAGAGTTCATCATACATTCTGGTTTGCAATTTGGTGGCGAGCCCATATAATTTGGAAGACATGAACAAACTGGTTGGTTGTTTATTTCTTTACAAATTGCGTTGATTCCACAAGGTGACGGATTGCATACATTTATAACTGCAATGTCGTTTTCTGAAAGGATATTATAACCCATGTTTAAATATGCTCAGTCGTGATCACTTAAATAATAACATAAGTGCGACTACGAATATTTACCTCTTATGAGATGACAAATTGAGAGTGGAGTCCCAGTGTATCCCGGCTTGCAATTACACATTGGTTTATGGTTGGTGACATAGCAGTCAGCATTATATCCACAAACTCCCGGACACGGATCTACGCATTTGTTTCTGTTGCACGCCGAAACCAACGGACAGTCTGAATCAGCTAAGCATTCAGGTCTACAACCTTGGTAAGGGTCACCGAAATAATCAGGTAAACATGAGCATGATCCGGCGTTTCCTTGCACTTTACATTCGGCATTCGCACCACAAGGGGACGGTTCACATGGGTTTAGATATTCGACCTTTGGTGGAGCTGAAATGTTTTTCAAATAGAATAAATTGACTTACCGATAAACATGTCAGTCACCGTAGAAGCACGTCCTGTTCCGAAGCGTTAGTTGAAGCTTGCTGGGCCTGGCGACGTTTAGTGACCTCCTTATTCCGGCTTCAGCGCCACTATCTCAAGCAGCGCCGTCCAAAAGCGGCTGTCATGGCGGACAGCCTAAGCTTTACTGTAAGTGCTAGGTTATCTCCGCGTGCTCCGTAGTCAAGCAAAAGGCATTATATCACATTAACAGTTATTTTTATAAAGTTATATCCCTCCTGGAAGCGATTTATTGACCTATTGTTCATCGTATCGGTACCTACCGACCTGGTCCTAGGCTTATGTTGAAAGCATTTGCATAGGGGCTGTATTGATGTAATTGCCTTTAAACCAATAGGCGGGCATGGTCACCACTCAGTCCCAAAGTAAGAACATCTATACAGTCCTATGTTCATTAGTAAACCGTGTGAGGCGTGACCGCTAAGTTTATATTTTCTTACATGACAAGCACGTCATATAAAGCATGAACAAATTATCACGCTTTGCCAAGCTGAGGGGTTATATGCATCTTAAGTGGTTGGTACATCAGTTTCCCTAGAGCATTATTATACAACTTCCGTTTACCTTAATCCTAAAAAATATTTTAAGTGTAAAAGTTGTACCTACCAAAACCCACATATAATACATTTTTTTTTTTGACAATAATTTCTGAATTTTTCATATTGAACCTAAACCCTTTAGGTGTTCGGTAAAACAGTAATTAAAAAGTGTAAAATATAATACAACATTGTATTTGATGATTACCTTTTGGCTGTGAGCATCCCTGGAAAGGATCGCCCTCTAGACCCGGTTCGCAGGCGCAGATCGCACGATGATCGACCACAGAACATATGGCTCGTGGGCCACAAGCTTGAACACACGGATCTTTACATTTCTGCGCGACACAAGCTAAAACCGCTGGGCATTCAGCGCTGATGGTACACTCTGGCCGACAGTTTGGTGGAGCTCCTATAAAACCTGGCTGACAGCTGCATGCTGGTGTCTCTCCGGAATTAAGGCAAAGCGAATTTGGACCGCATGGAGACGGCTCACAAGGGTCGATAGGCTGTGTCGGCGGTGCTACAAAACAAAAAGGTTTTAAGCATAACGACCTCGAAAAATGAAATATGCCATTTTAAATCACAAGACATAAATCAGAGAGATACACTATTTTAATACCTGGTTTCGGATAGCAATAAGAGAAGGGATCTCCAGTATAATCTTCGTTACATGTGCAGATCGGTGAGTGAGCAATAACTTGGCAACGAGCGCCGCGCCCACAAGCTCCTTCACAGGGGTCACGGCATCTTCGATCAATACAAGCTAATTGTAATTTGCACTCGGCGCTGACGAGGCATTCCGGTCGACAAGAAGGAGGAGATCCAATATGCCCTGTCTTGCACGAACAAGCTGCAGCACCATTTTGGCTTACTGTACATTCACTGTAGGGGCCACATGGAGACGGCGAACAAGGTGATATGGGATCTATAAATATTTAAAATTATGATTTAAGAGAGTAAATTCTTGGAAAAAAGGTTATTCACTAATTGTGAATCAGTTTAACATATACTTTACCTTTTTGGATTTGAATTTGAGTACACAAACTGAAAGGATCTCCTGAGGTGGCAGGAGAACAAGTGCATGATGGTATATGGTTATTGACTGAACATACTGCATTCGTTCCGCATGCACCTGGGCATGGATCGACACATTTGCCTCTTTGACATGTACGAGTCGGAGAACACTCGCCATTAGTACTGCATTCAACTCGACAACCTACATAAGGATCTCCAAAATATTCAGGCAGGCAGGAGCAAGCTCCTGCATCACAAATAGCATTACCACCACAAGGAGATGGATTGCAAGGATCCGGTGAAGTTGGAGGAGACTCTGCAAAATGGAAAAAAGTGGCGTTAGGCATGCGTTTGAGCCATATGATCTAAAAACAGGGTAGTTGTTTCACAACAAGGAGCTTCTAAATACATACCTATCACCTCTGTACATTGTATAAATGGATCACCAGAGTAACCAATGGGGCAGCTACAAATAGGTATTTGGTCATGTACATGACATTCAGCTCTAAATCCACAAGAACCTTCACATGGATTTCTACATCTTTCAGCGATACACGCCTGGTGCGATGGACAATCTGTATTGACAAGGCACTCAGGATGACAATTCGGTGGAGCACCTATATACCCTTGAATGCATGAACATGACGGACTGTTGTTGATTGGTCGACATTCACTGTACGATCCGCATGGATTCGGCTGACATGGATGAATTGGTGGTTCAAGATCTATTTTTTCGATTTCAAAACATTTTTTAAACGGATCACCAGTCATTCCCGCTTGGCAACTGCACAAGGGACTATGATTTATAACTTGGCAGTGTGATCCTATGCCACAAGTACCTCTGCAAGGGTCGGCGCATTTTAACCTGTGGCAAGCCCGATCTGACGGACATTCACTACTGTCAGTACATTCTGGTCTACAATCAGGAGGTGCGCCTTTGTAGTCTGGTAAGCATTCGCAAGATGCTAGTCCACCATTCTCTCTGCAAACACTATTAGGACCACAAGGCGATGGCTGGCACGGTTTAATAATTTCTGTAATTTGTTCTTTTATACACTGGTCAAACGGATTTCCTGTGAATCCTTTGATACAACCACAACTAGGAACGTGATTTATAACGTTACATTCAGCATTTCTACCACATATTCCTGGGCAAGGGTCCACGCATTTATTTCTTATGCATGATTTATCAGCTGGACAATCGGAGCTCAGAACACATTCAGGACGGCAACCGTCATACGGATTTCCTTGATATCCTTCCAGACATGAACATGATCCAGCCCCGTCCCGTTGACTACAAACGGCATTTGCTCCACAAGGGGATGGATCACAGGGCTGTACGGGATTTTCTGAAAAAAAAGTGTCACTTAAAATATCAAACCACAATAAAAAAAAATTTTTTTTGTCATTTTGTTCTTCGCTGTCTAATCTATGTATATTTTCTTGTTCTAGATTATGTGCAACTCTTGTGTGTTTTTTAACAAAACTGAGCTAACGAACTAAATATTTCTTCTTGTGTTCGGCTATGATTAAATGAAATGGTGTTTATTTCTGTAAGTAGATCGTTTTTTTTTTTGGTATATATTTTAAAACTAGATGCTGCCAACATTTCGTAGCTGACTAATCCATGAGAAGCAATACCGAAACAAACGCAGAGTAGTTCCTTTTAGCCTATTATTTTTTCCAACACATATCCTTATATTCTATAAAGGAATACATTAACCACATACCTTTTTGAGGAACACATTGCATAAACGGATTGCCTGTAAACTTTTCTCGGCAACTACATGAAACAGTATGGCTGACAACAATGCAATCCGCATTCACTCCACACGAGCCAGGGCAAGGATCGATGCATTTATTTTTAACACATGCTTGATTTGAAGGGCAATCTGGATTAATAACACATTCCGGTCTGCAATTGGGTGGCTGTCCAATGTAATTCTCAATACATCTACAATTAGCTTTTCCATTTCTTTCCATACATTGTGAGTTAGGTCCACATGGGGATGGATTACATGCATCTGTTGGCTGAGATGGTGGAAGTGGAATATCATAACAACTCTTGAATGGATCCCCAGTTTGTCCTGAATTACAGCTACAAATTGGACTGTGATTGATTACTTCACAGCGAGCAGATATTCCGCATGCGTTGATACAAGGGTTAATGCATTTCTGATTAACACAAGCTTTAGTAGACGGACATTCGGAGCTAACCACGCATTCCGGCCGGCAAGCCGGAGGTGAGCCTTGGAACCCTTCAACACAAGCACATATAGCAGCATTGTCAACGTTCTTACAAATACTATTAGGTCCACAAGGGGATGGATGACACGAATCTCTAGGTCTTGCTTTTTCTTGTTCCATACGGCGACAGTGTGTAAATGGGTTGCCGGTGTAATCTGTCATACAGGAACATGTGGGTATGTGATTTATAACGTCACATTTGGCATTTTGTCCACATGTACCTGGACATGGATCTCGACATTTATTTCTGAAACAAGCCTTATCCCTAGGACATTCCTGACTGCCAGTGCACTCTGGTCGGCAACTTTCGTAAGGGTTTCCACTGTACTCCGCTAAGCATGTACAGAATCCGTTATCGCATACGGCATTGGCACCGCATGGAGACGGATTGCATGGATCTGAAGGCTCTGGAGTAGTCGAATCTAAAACAAAATATAAATTTATAATTCTGTTCAGAAAAGCATAGCCATATTCCGTAGAAATTATTCAGAAAACATTGTCATACCTTCAAGGATTGGCAAGCATCTTGCAAACGGATCACCAGTATATCCTTCGTTACATACACAGACAGCTACATGGTTCAAAACGTGACATGATGCGTCGACTCCGCATGACCCTGGACAAGGGTCTTCACATTTTTGTCGGACACAGGCATGTGAAGCTGGACATTCGGCGGTAATCGTACATTCGGGCCGACAAGAAGGTGGGGAACCCACATAACCCGGAAGACATGAGCAAGCTGGTCCACTTGCTAATAATTGGCAACGCGAATGAGGACCACAGGGTGAAGGAGTACAAGATGGAGGCCTTTCAGTTGTCGGTGGAATTCCTAAAAAAACAATGACAAATCGTAAATATCGGAAATATTAATTCTAATATTGGTTTTAAAACCTACGTATCACATTTTATTGATGTATTATAAACTTACCATAGCATTGCGTGAAAGGGTCGCCAGTCATGCCTAATGGGCACGTGCAGATAGGGCTATGGTTCTTTACTATGCAGTGTGCTCTCAAGCCACAGGAATAGGGGCATGGATCATCACATTTTTGATTGACGCAAGCTTTAGATGTATCACATTCACTGTTTACAATACACTGAGGTCGACATGATGGTGGTGATCCAATGTAATTCGGCAGACATGAACACACTGCTTGCATGTTCACTTGTCTGCACTGGCTATTTGGACCACAGGGTGTGGGTTCACATGGATTTTGTGGACTTACTGTAAATTAAAATTATGATTATTTAGCAATACACGTATTACACTGTCAATGTTAGTTACTACACTAAATTAAAGATTCAAACTTACGTGGCAATGTAATTTCTTTGCACTGGAAGAATGGATCACCAGTATATCCCCTTGGGCAAGAGCAAACAGGAATATGATTTTCAACGGTGCACTGTGCTAACTGACCGCAAGTTCTTGGACAGGGATCAATACACTTGAATCGTGTGCACGCTAAGTTTGGTGTACAATCATCATTACTCTCGCATTCTCTACGACATCCGTGCGTACTGTATGGATCACCCTCGTAACCTTCGGAACAAACGCAAGCACCAGCTCCGTTATATTCTCGGCACTCCGCGTTAGGGCCACACGGAGATGGTGTGCATGGACTTGATGTTGTCATTTCAGTAGCTGCAAAAATATACAATACATCATCATTACTATCTAAGGTACCCTTTTCAACTCTCGTTTTTATTTTAATGTTCAGGTTTTAAAACTTCGGTCATATTTAAATATATTTATACGAAAATATACGTACATGATACAAAAATTTGGATACAATTCCTCACAGCATCCCCTGTAAAACCTTGTTGGCAAGAGCACACTGGATTGTGATTAATTGTTAAACAAAGAGCATTTACACCACATGCACCTTGACAAGGATCTTTACAGCGCTCATTAATACAAGCTGTGTTACTGGGACATTCCGGATCCATGGTACATTCCGGTCTACAGTTTGGTACTCTGCCGATGTAATTTGGTAAACAGGAACAGGCCGCCTGATCTCCAATAACACGGCATTCCGAATTGGGCCCACATGGAGAAGGCACACAGGGGTCGGTGGTGGGTGGAACATCTAAAAAATAATTTCACAATATAAAACCATTAAAATGCAAATAATTTAAGTCAATCTCTTGCAGCGTTAACCATGGTGAAGTAAAATTCTGCTTCCTACTACATACATTTATGAACTCACGCATTCTTCACCTACTACAAAGATTGCTTAATTACTTACATTGTACTAGACTGCACTGAGTGAATGGATCTCCTGTGTATCCGGGACTACAAGTACAAATAGGATTGTGTGTAATAACTTGGCACCGAGCGTTGAGACCGCAGGAATCTTGGCATGGATCTTTGCATTTCTTTCTAATACAGGCTTTATCTTGCGGACATTCAGAGCTGACGATACACTCGGGGCGGCAGGAAGGTGGCGTGCCAATGTAGTCACTCTCACATGTACATACACTGTGACCATTTATCACCCGACATAAGCTGTTTGGCCCACAAGGGGATGGTTGACAGGGATCCAGTGGCATCTTCGGAGATTCTGTAACAACTGCAAAAAAACAAATTATGATCACAACTGCGGTTATCAGGCGCTTAATACAAATTAAACTTAATGCAGTTCAGAACTTAATTAAAAGTGAATAATAATAATATAATAATTAATATTTACTTATTTAAAAAATAAAATGATGAACCCAAAAAAAATATTTACTTACTTTCTATTTCACATCTGACTAATGGGTTACCGTTGTATCCTGAAAGACATGTGCATGTCGGAGAATGATTGACAGTCCGACATTCAGCGTTTATTCCGCAAGCCCCTGGGCAAGGATCTTTGCATCGATTGTTTGAACAGGCCTTATTGCGGTCACAATCCGAATTGGATACGCATTCTGGTCGACATCCTGTGTAAGGATCACCAAAGTACTCTGGCAGACACGAACAGGACCCAACTCCATTTCTTTCTTTACACAACGCATTAGCGCCACAAGGTGAAGGACTGCAAGGATTCGGTGGTGGTTGTTGTTGGACTGAAATAAATAATTCAATATTTTCATATAAATCCAAAAATACCTGATATACTGGATGAAATTGAAAACTTGCGCTACTTGAAATAGGAGGTTCAATAACTGTTACATAATTATTACAGTGTCCTTTCCCAAAATTAAATTCTTGAAAAAAGTCGGATAGTTATCATTTAGATAGTACAAACTAAGTAATTGCCTCCAAGTAAACACGACCTATTGGCGTTCCAGTAAAAAAAAACAAACGTAATCCATAATAAATGAGAAAATTAAAGTATCAATTTTAGCGCGCGCCCAATATACAATACATTCATCGCAGAATTCACAGCCTGAAGCAAATTGGCAACGCGTTGAACTAGCGGTCATTTACCTAATTTTGACCGTTCCTACGAAAAAAGGGCGCGCGATGACGTGGCTTTGTGATTTTCTTTATAACGTTGAATTAGATATTTTAATTTGGCGCACCTATTCAATTTCATCCTGTATAATACAATGATGGTGCCTTACGTTCCAAAACTTACTTTCAAACGGTGAACAGCCACTAAAAGGGTCACCCGTATATCCCGTGAAACAGCTACATTGTGCAACATGATTGGCTACAGAACATTCCGCGTTAAAACCACAAGAGCCAGGACACGGATCCACACACTTTTCATTTTGGCATGCAAGATTACCAGGACATTCAGCGTTGATAGAACATTCAGGTCTACAATTTGGTGCTACACCAATATAACTCGGTAAGCATGAACATGCAGGCGCTTCTCCAACTACTTTACATTGAGAATATGGACCACATGGCGAAGGAACACATGGATTTCCTCTAGGCACCTCTAAGATAGGTTCTAAGAAAGAAAGAAAATAAGACAGATTTAGAAAAACAGTACATAGAAAATATAAAAGGGCATACAGAGGTAGAAAAATAATGAAAGGAATAATGAAAAAAAGAGAAAACAATGAAATTTAAAAATTGAGAAATTAAATAAATAATACATATATTTAAAGGGAGATCAAAAAATATAAACAATTTCAATTGAGTTGCTTTTATTATTTTTGTTGTATTCTTACTTTGCTCCAACTGACATGTAACGAATGGATCACCAGTAAATCCGGCTTTACATGTACAAATTGGGTTATGGTTTATCACTTGACACCTTGCGTTGACACCACAGGTTCCCGGGCACGGATCCCTACATTTTTGCTTAATACATGCTTGGTGTTGCGGACAATCCGTGCTTAAAACACATTCCGGTCTACAAGTGGGAGGTGAGCCCACGTACCCTTCCCGACAAGAACATACTCCGTGATTATCCACAATTTTACAATTGCTGTAAGGCCCACAAGGTGACGGGATACAAGGGTTTGCATCCGCAAGTGCTAAAAATAAAGTAAATTTTAAAAGTTGGAAGATGGTACAATATTATACTTTAAATTGTTTAGAACCAAATTACTAACGTTTTCTCTGAGGATGGCAAGACACGACTGGATTTCCATCGTAACCATCAATACATAGACATACTGGTGTATGGTGTGCCACCGTACACTGAGCATTTATGCCACACGCACCCTGACATATGTCTATACATTTGTTATTGGAACATGCTTTATCGAATGGACAGTCGTTATTTGTGACACATTCAGGTCGACAACCCAAATATGGATCACCAAAATATCCGGGCGCACATGTGCAGGCCCCAGCCGAGTTCCTTTCAGTGCATATTGCATTTGGCCCGCAGGGTGATGGGTTACAAGGATTTGTCTCGTCTTCACTTGCCACTGTGACTATGAACGAAAAATAAATTATTAAGACATTGGGGCAAACGGGATTAAAAATACAATTAAGAAACTATTTTTCACGAAACTCACGAATAAAGTAACAACCGCTAAATGGATCACCCGAATAGCTTTCGCGACAATGGCAAACCGCTTTATGATTTATCACAACGCATTCTGCGTTTGCACCACAGGATCCTTCGCAAGGATTAACACACTTTTCACGAATACAAGCCAGGTTGCTCGGACATTCTTCATCGTATATGCATTCAGGGCGACAATTTGGAGCCCTGCCAATGTAACCAGCTTGACAAGAACAAGCTGGGGTTTCTCCAATAACCCGACATTGTGAATTAGGCCCACAAGGCGATGGTATGCAGGGATTGCCAGAAGGCTTTGGTTCCGGCCCTAAAATAATTTTAAACGTTGATCAATGAATATAGTTTTCATACACATAAGTACGTTTATTAAGACGTATAGAAAATAGTTAGTATTCAATAAAAATGTGTTTAACTCACTTTTTTCAAAGGCGCAATGCACGAATGGATCGCCGGCGTAATTTGGAGGACAACTACATAAAGCGTTGTGATTGACAACAGTACATTTAGCATTATTACCACATGCTCCGATGCATGGGTCAACACATTTCTGATTAATGCAAGCTCTATTGGGCATACATTCACTGCTAACCATACATTCCGGCCGACAGAAGGGCGGTGAACCAAAATACTTTTCTTGGCATGAACATATTGCATGGCCACCGTTAACCCGACACAAACTGTATGGTCCACAAGGTGATGGTGAGCATGGATCTATTGGAACTTCATTTTGACCTAAAATAGCCAATTAGAATGGTTATTCACACGAGAATAAATTACAAGTAATTGGATTGATCGATATGTTATAGAATTATGTAGAATTCTTACGTATGTAACAAGATGTAAATGGATTTCCTTCATAACCAGGCAGGCAGGCACAGGATGGTGCATGATTGTTGACACGACATTCAGCATTCATTCCACATACTCCAGGACAGGGGTCTTTACATTTATTGTTGATGCAAGCCCTATCTTTCGGACAATCTGAATTCAATACACATTCCGGACGACATTCCACATATGGATCTCCATAGTAATCAGGAAGACACGAGCATGATCCTACTCCATGTCTTTCTTTGCATATAGCATTCGCCCCACATGGTGACCGTGAGCAAGGATTTTCGACTTGAGGTTCGATAGCTACAAGTTTAGTATAATATTTATTATAAATCCCAATTCAAAATAATAACAGAACATTTATCACAAATAATAAACTTACTTGGGATAGGAGAACATCCTGAAAACGGATCTCCCGTATACCCTTGGTCACAAGAACAAACTGGTACATGTTTAACAACAGCACAACTTGCATGGTATCCACAAGACCCCGGACAAGGGTTACGACATTTCTCACCAATGCAAGCTAAGTTGCCTGGGCATTCAACGTTTATCATGCACTCGGGCCTGCAGTTAGGGGGCCTTCCCACGTAATTTTCTAAGCATGTGCATACGGATAGGCCATTAACATCTTTGCATAGAGAATGTGGTCCGCAAGGATTCGGTAGGCAATTATTTATTGGCTCCATTTGTTCTGTCAAAAGTAATAATTCAAATAGTTATTCTAATGACTAACTACATAAATAATAATTATAATTGATTTATTTCAAATAAATTTCATTATTACTTACTTTCTTCATAGAAACATCTAATGAAAGGATCACCGGTATATCCGTTAAGACAGCTACATATAGGATTATGATTAACAACTTGACATTGAGCGTCGACACCGCACATACCAGGACACGGGTCCTGGCATTTTTGATTAATACATGCTTTATCTGGCCGACAATCAGAACTAACAATACATTCAGGCCTACAATTTGGCGGAGAGCCAATGCACAGATCAAGGCATGTACAAACTGCATGCCGGTTAAACACGCGACATTTACTGTAGGGCCCGCAAGGCGAAGGGTTGCACGGATCCACAGGTTCTGGTAGAGCTACATTGTATAGGAAAGAAAATAGGATAAGTATAGCATGAAATACAGAAATAGACATATAAAGAAAGATCAAGAAAGAAAGTCTTACATGAAACAGGAGTACATGCATGAAGAGGATTTCCTTTATATCCAGGCAAGCAGTAACATGAAGGTGCATGGTTTGCAACTCTACATTCAGTGTTCTGTCCACAAGCACCAGAGCACGGGTCCACGCATTTATTATTGAAACAAGATCTGTCTCTAGGACAATCAGTGTTCATGACGCATTCTGGGCGACAGCCACGATATGGATCACCGTAAAATTCATCTACACATGTACAAGAACCAGCACCATTCCTTTCTCGACAAATGGCATTAGGTCCACAAGGTGATGGATTGCAAGGTTGATGAGGAACGTCTTTTGAAGCTGCAAAATTTGTATAGGTACATAAAACATGCTATCACATACACTTAAGAAAAACATGCAGATGGTGCGATTTAAAAATGTAAAATTAATTTAAGCTTACCTTCAAAAGGATTACAGCCAGCAAACGGATCACCCGAAAAGCCTTCATCGCAGGAACATATTGGTTGATGATTTTGCACTTTGCACAGTGCATTGAAGCCACAGGAGCCTACGCATGGGTTGACACAATTACCCGCCAGACAAGCGAGCCCCAAGGGACAGTCCTGGTTGATAACGCATTGTGGACGACAAGAAGGCGGGGCTCCCAGCGTGCCGGGCTCGCAAGAGCACACGGCACGGCCGGCTTCATTGCGGCACGAGGAATGTGGCCCACATGGCGATGGTAGGCATGGATCTGGTGCTGGTTGAATAATAGCTGTCAACAAATAGAATAAATAGAATACTCGTTATTATGTACACCATATAAATTACAGACAAACAAAAATAGCAGTTTTTTAAACAAAGCCCCACCACGTTCAAATCATTTTCAGAATTAATGAATAAGGTAAAAAAGATTAATTTTATTTTTAGTATAAACTGTTCCTAAATTACAAAATAAAGGTTATTTCCTTGTTCGCCATAGTTATGGTTCAATTTGTCCACCCTCGATAGTTGTATTGTAGTAACAAATGCTGCGGCTTTTAGTTTAAGGTTTTTAGTTTTTGATCAATCTTGTTCAGGCAAGCACAGGTAACAATATATTCCTATTTATAGTTAAAATACATGTAATTTTTTTCAACTTACGTCGTCTATTGCATCTTATGAACGGATCGCCTTCTGGTAGATTTTCTGGACAAGTGCAAATGGGGTTGTGTCCGACAACATGACAGCGTGCGTCTAAACCGCAGCTGTGTAGACAGGGGTCCTTGCACTTGTGGTCGATGCAGGCTCTGTTTGTGGGACAGTCGGAGTTGACGGCACACTCGGGTCGGCAGGTGGGCGGCGCTCCAAGGTAGCCCGCGCGGCACGAACATGCGGCGCGGTCGTTCACCACGTGGCATTCACTGTTTGCTCCGCAAGGTGATGGCTCGCATGGATTGAAAGTTGGCGCTACAAAATATTTTGGTGATATTAAATTATTTGTAAAAGTAAGATTTACCGGCTAATAAAAAACAAAGTTAAACAGTTTTATACAGGAATATTAAAATATTCTACGCAACTGCTTAAATGTACGAGTATACATACGTGGTGAAGATTTCTGACGACATGAAGAAAATGGCTCGCCTTCATAACCCTTGAAACAAGTGCAGACTGGAACGTGATTAGTGACCGAACATTCTGCGTTTACGCCACATAAGTCTTTGCATGGATCTCGGCAGTGATTTGATAGGCAAGCAAGGTGATTTGGACAATCGGAGTTTATAGTACATTCTGGCCGGCAGCCGCCTGCATACGGATTACCGATGTTGGGCGGTATGCAGGAGCAACGAGCTATATTGTTAACTACTGAGCACATAGTGTTGTCCCCACATGGTGATGGGTTGCATGGCGTCGGTGTTTCACCCTGAGTAACTTCAACACAGCCTACAAACGCATCGCCTCTATATCCTTCTAGGCAGCTACAGAGTGGCGTATGATTTACCACATTACATACAGCTTTGTTTCCACATGCTCCAACACATGGATCGACACACTTTTCATTGATGCAGGCTTTATTCGATGGGCACTCTTGACTTATAACACATTCTGGTCTACAATATGGTGGAGTGCCTGAATAATTGGGGCGGCAGGAGCATACTGGATGATTCGACTTAATTTCACACACAGAATTAGGGCCACATGGCGTTGGTACGCAAGGATTTTTGTCCACGGGCCCAGGCCCAGGCTTTATCACTTCTGCGCAAGCTATGAATGGATCTCCGGTTTGCCCAGGGCTGCAGCTGCATATTGGATTATGATTAACTACAATACACTCTGCATTGACACCACAGCTGCCCTGGCAAGGATTAGAACACCGTTGATTTACACACGTCTCAGTTTGAGAACAATCCGAATTACCGACACATTCAGGTTGGCACATGGGTGCTACTCCTCTGTGGCCTGGTAAGCATGAGCACACTGCAAACCCAGAGGGTGACATAAGGCAACGACTGTATGCTCCACAAGGCGATGGATCACATGTAGATAGTGTGGGCGGCACTGAGACGATGGGTTGGCATCTCACGTAAGGATCTCCCGTGTTTCCTATCTCACAATAACAAACCGCATGGTGATTAACGGTATTACATGAAGCTCCAACACCACATATGTCTTTGCAAGGGTTTTCACATTTATTGTTTAAACATGCCAAATCTGGTGAGCAGTCACTATTGACGACACATTCAGGACGGCATGACATGTATGGGTTGCCATAAAAGTTGGGTAAACATTTACAAGTTTGTGCACCATTTATATCTTCGCATACAGCATTAGCACCACATCGTATATTATCGCAAGTTTCAAATATATTAGCTAAAAAAGAAATGTGTTATCAAAATAAGATAATTATTAGAAATTACTAACATTTTAATGGTACTTCTTAGTTCCGAATACTTACGATTTGTGGTTGGTTTGCAGTGTTCATATGGATTTCCTTCGAAGCCTTCTATACAATGACAAATTGGATCGTGATGGTAAACTGAACATAGGGCATTAACACCGCATGAACCCGGGCAAGGATCTTCACATTTATTCCTTAAACATGCCTTATTGAAGGCACACTCTGAATTAAACACGCATTCCGGTCGGCAAGCTGCGTTATTCACGGCACTTGGTCCTACGCAAGCGTCACAAATAGCAAATTGATTTCCATAAGTATCGCATGGAGCATTGGGGTCGCATGGATTAGGAGAGCAAGGTTGAACTGTCGTATTACCAATAATTATTGCTGAAATATACAAAAATACATTACAAGAAGATAAAAAAAAAGTTGATTGGTTTAGATTTGAAATCAAATGAATAAAAAATTCCAATTAATTTAGGGACCATGGTTATTTAAATACTCACGTCGATAAAGACATTGTGTCAATGGGTCTCCAATATATCCATCTGGACACAGACATGACACTGTGTGTTCCGAACACAAACATACTGCATGAATACCACACACGTTATTGAACGAGCATGGATCTATACACTTTTGATTAATACACGCTTCGTTGGATGAGCAGTCTGAATTCATTGTGCATTGAGGTTTACACTCTATACTTGGATCTCCAATGAAGTCGGGCGGACAGAAACACAAAGCTTTATCAACAACGTCTTGGCAAAGAGCGTTTATACCACATCTTGCGGTTTGACAAGGTTTTTTGTCATTTGATTTTTGGTTTTCCGGTGAAAAGCAGCTCATCAAAGGATTTCCAACCAAGCCACGTTTACAAACACAAACTGGTCGATGGGACTCTACTTGACATTCAGCATTTATTCCACAGGCCCCGGGACAAGGGTCGCGACAGACATATCCAATGCAAGCTCTATTAAGTTTACATTCATCATCTACTTCACATTCTCTAGAATGACATCCGTCAACTCCAAAAGCATCACCTATACTGCCTTCAGGACATATGCATAACGCTTGCCCTTCAAAGTTGACTTGGCAAATGGCTTGTGGTCCACATGGATTTGGTGTACAAGGACTTCTTTGAGGTTGGCAGCCAACATGAGGATCACCAGAGAACCCATTCTTACAGAAGCACATTTCCATGTTCCCACTTACGTAACAATCTGCGTTTGGTCCACACGGGCCTGGTCGACAAAGCACCTCGGGTGGTATGTACCCTTGAGGATTACATGATTTATAAGGATTTCCTATAGCATTTTCGGGACAGTAACAGGGCGGAGATCTATTCGGGTCGCATCGTGCTCCTTTTCCGCAAGTGTTTGGTTCGCAAGGATTGCGTGATTCCACACAACCTCTGATTGTATTGGGACTTTCGATGTAACCGGGTAAACAAGTGCATTTTGCAAATCCATTTGATTGTGTTATACATTGTGTGTTAGGTCCACACGGTGACGGGTTGCATGGGTTATTTGGTAATCGACATATTTGTCTTGGAGGATCCCCTTCATAGTTTGGTAGGCAGAAACAAGCGGGTTTGCTATCTATTAATCTGCATCCGGAATATGGGCCACATGGATTTGGTTCGCATTCGTTACCTTCGGGTACTGCAATAAATAATGAAAGTGATTTATCAGGGCATACTACACGTCGGTATTCGAGGATTTTAAGGATGTGAACATGTGAATAACAACATGCACGTGAACAAGAGGATTAATCAAACAAACTAGATTTTTTATAGTATTTAACTTACTGCAATTTTTGAAAGGATTTCCTGTCAACCCCTTTGGACAAAAACAGATTGGGTTCCCATGGTCACTTTCACACATTGCATTTGTGCCGCAAGGATTTGGAATACATGGATTTTTAGGTGGTTCACACCCATTCTGCGGATTTCCAGTGTAACCTGGCAGGCATTTACACGACGCACGGTGGTTCAACACGTCGCATACAGCGTTTATTCCACACCGACATGGAGAGCCGCATTTACCATTTATACACGCCTCTGAATTTGCGCACTCATTATCAGAACGGCATCCTTGTACTAAAACAGTAATTATATGTTGAACAAGCAGATCTTATCTTTCTAAAGTTTGAGCGCCAAGATATGGGTGAGCTCAGGATAGGACAAATATGAAATAAAGAATAATGTGGTAATAAATTATAATATTAAAAACTCATTTTATTCTCACCCTGGAAACATTCTAAGAACGGATTTCCGGTGAATCCAGCAGAACATTTACATTGAATTCCGTGATTGAATGGAATACATTCTGCGTTATCTCCGCACTCGTTCATACCACACGGATTCATGCATACTCTGTTTAGGCGGTCACATAGTAGTTCCGGGGGACAATCCTCATTATACTGACACACTGAACCAGTGGGTATTACTAAAATCATAATTTTGATTAGAATTTAAGTATCTTAAATATTAATTATATTCATGTCATGAAACCTGAAAAATTAATTACCTGGGACGCAACCGACATAGCCATTTCCTTGGTATCCTTCAGCACAGCTACAGTCTGATCCGTGGTTTGTGTTTATACAGACCGCATTAGGTGTGCAAGGATTATGTATGGCACATGGGTGTTGACATGCATTATTTATACAAGCTTCAGTCAAGGGACAGTCTTCATTTTGAGTGCAACCAACTGAGCAAAATGTAAGATACATATTTATATAATATACAAAGAGTATTCCTATATTACCAGTCATAAAGAAAAATATTTTTGACTGCTGTATTATTTACATTTTTAGCCGCAACCATAATAATTTTACTGTTTATTTAGTAGTTACATTTTTTTTATATATTACATTCACCTGATTTCATTAACTTTCTTGTATGGATTGGTAAAGCAAATGGTTAAAGTCAATGTAATTACTATTAGTAGGTATAAGTTGAAGCTTACATATTTTAGGTGAACATTTAACTGCAGGATCTCCATCATGTCCAGCTGGGCACGAGCACATAGGCCTTTGTTTTACTGGCTGGCAATTGGCTCCTATGCCACACACGTTGTCGAACTCACAGGGATTTTGACACAATCCCATAAAACAGGCTTCGGTCTCTATACAATCCCGATCAGAGTGACAAGGTTCTGGTACCTTTGGTGTTCCAGGTGGTTCTAGTATGTTACACGTTAGATACAAATTAGTATGTTACATTTAAATTAAAAGAAGGTGAACATTAGTGTATTTACAATTAATAACGTGAATTAATTATGTCCGATAAAAGCACTCATCATCTGTCCGATAAAACTACCCAATTGGTACTGGCACAGTATAATAAAATTATTAAGAAATAGCTTTGTACACAAAATACAAAGGTTTTAAAACAACTAGCTTCAATAATGTTTAAACCTTAAAAACATAACACCTTATAAGCCTACCTTTACGTGAACAGTGGATCCCAGTGGCGTCATCACACACGCAAACAGCGGCATGGCCCACAACTATACATGATTCGTTCTTTGTACAACCACTCCCAACCGTTTGACATGGATTCTGGCACATTCCATCTAGACAGGCTTTATTCGTCGGGCAATTTGTGTTTATTTTACAGGATGTGTGAATATGTATGTCAGCACTTTGTACAGTAGTCTCAGTAGTAGTCATGTCAGTAATAAGGGTAGTGTCTGGCCAAGCAGAAATATCAACGCCCTTTCTACGAGACGATAAACTTTCAGTAGACGTACTGATGATACCTGTTGACGTATGTTGTGTTTTAGGTGTAACGTAAATATGTTTTAACTCAGTATGTAGGGTTTTATTAGGGTTTTGGGTTTCATTTTTTATTGTTGCAGTTATGTCTTGCTCAGGGACCAAAAATGTTGTAGTGTCCTCTTTGATTGGTATTTCCGTTGTTGCATCAGCATGACTAAATGACGTAGTTGAGCCACTTACTAGCGTTGATGAGAAAAGAATATTGTCCGTTTCTTGTGTCAACGTAGTTAATTCATTTGGGGTGCTAGTAATCTGATTTGAATGTTGTGTTCCTGAGAATGTTTCTTTCATATCTACATTGAAACCTGTAGATAGTGACATCCCAGGGGTTTCTGTAGTAACCTCGATAATATTGGAATCCATTTTAAGAGTACCAATTTCAGTCTGAATTGAGACAATACTTTCTGTAGTAGATTCAGATAAATCTAAGTTACCAATAATCGTTATTGGTGTCGTTTCAACGAGTGTGCTATCGCCTTCATTGCTGTCGATAGTACTAGAAGTGTTTATGATGTGGTTCTCCGTTTCTAAATTGTTTGTACTCGTTGTTGTTATAGGACTAAGAGGAGGTCCTATTGTTGCGGTGCTTATGCTATCTGCTTGATACGCAGTGGTAACTTTTGTGGTTTCTGCATTTAACTCCACTGAACTCTTTGTTGTTTCAGTGTTCACATCCTTGTTAGCCACAGGCGTTGTTGCGTCTAAGTGAGTCGTTTTGTGAAACCCTTGTTTGATATCTGATGGTTGTAAGCTCGTTTCAAAAACTGTACTCTGTGGTCCCGAAATAGAGATTGGCGTAACCGTTGAAGTCTTTTCTGAATCTTCAGATTCAAATTGCGTTGTCGAATCTGTTGTATTTGACTTGACTCCTACTGAAGTGAAAATTGTGCTGTCTGTTGTATATTTCGTTGTGAAGTGCGAGTCGTTATCTTGTATTGCTTTCTTAATAGTTGTCATTGTAGAAACAGTGTTCGATGTCACTATTTCTGGACTTATACTTTCAGATTTAGTTGATTCAGTTACCGCTTCCGTTAACATTCCCTGTGTGCTACTTGTACCCAAGGATACGGCGTTTGTTACGAAATTCTGGTTTGTTGTAGTATCTGTTTCTAAAGTAAATGTATCGTCAATATTTGTAAAAGTCGTTTTTTTTACACTTTCTTTGTTTGGTCTCAAAGTGGTAAATACTAATGGTGGTAAATAATAAGGATTATGAGTTGTGTATGATATTTTTGTGTTAGTATCAGTTGTGGTGCCTTGAGTGGTGATTAATTTTTGGTCTGATTCCTCTGGAAAATCATATCCTGCTGTAGAAAACTCTGTTGAAAATATTCCTACATTCATATTAGTCGTTATCTTTTCTTCTTTATGTCTGTTTATATCTTGTGTTGTGATTGAAGAAGTAAATTCTGTGATATCGGATCCAGCTATTGCGGTGGTGGAAGGAACCAATTCATCCCGATTTTTATGCGTTTCGGCTGTAACTGTTCCACTATCCGTTTTGTGAAACCCTTGTTGGATATCTGATGGATGTAAGCTCGTTTCAAAATCTGTACTCTGTGGTCCCGAAATAGAGATTGGCGTAACCGTTGAAGTCTTTTCTGAATCTTCAGATTCATATTGCGTTGTCGACTCTGTTGTATTTGTCTTGACTCCTACTGAAGTGAAAATTGTGCTGTCTGTTGTATATTTCTTTGTGAAGTGCGAGTTGTTATCTTGTATTGGTTTCTTAGTAGTTGTCATTTCAGAAACAGTGTTCGATATCACTATTTCTGGACTTATACTTTCAGATTTAGTTGATTCAGTTACTGCTTCCGTTAACATTTCCTGTGTGCTAATTGTACCTAAGGATACGGTGTTTGTTACGAAATTCTGGTTAGTTGTAGAATCTGTTTCTAAAATAAATGTATCGTCAATATTTTTAAAAGTCGTTTTTACATTTTCTTTGCTTGGTCTCAAAGTGGTAAATAATAATGGTGGTAAATAATAAGGATGATGAGTTGTGTATGATATTTTTGTATTAGTATCAGTTGTGGTGCCTTGAGTGGTGATTAATTTTTGGTCTGTTTCCTCTGGAAAATCATATACTGATGTAGAAGACTCTGTTGAAAATATTCCTACATTCGTATTAGTCGTTATCTTTTCTTCTTTATATCTGTTTATATCTTGCGTTGTGTTTGAAGAAGTAAATTCTGTGATATCGGATCCAGCTATTGTGGTGGTGGAAGGAACCAATTCATCACGATTTTTATCCGTTTCGGCTGTAACTGTTCCACTGTCAGTTGCCTGGTTAGGAGTCGGTCCGTTGTCATAACCTAGCGTAGTTGATGTAACTGATCTGACGTTTGCAGCTGGCGAAGAGTTTTGCTCAACATACTGAATAGATTCAGTAGTAACTGGTACAAAATCAGTCGCACGTGAAGAAAGAAATTCATCAGTGGGTTTTACTTTTTCTGTGATATCGTATCCTACTTCTGTAACAGTTGAAGGAACCAATACTTCCGTAACCGCATCTGTTGTAACTGGACTATCAGTTGGTTGAGTAGAAATTGGCCTGATGTCAAAACTTTGTGATTCAACGTCTGTCGTAGGGAAAGAATTAATTTTAATATTCTGAATACTTTCATCAATACTTGATGCAACTGTTGTACTTGAAGAAGCAAATTTATTAATGGTATTTACTTTCACAGTAGTATCAGATCCAACTTCTGTGGTGGTTGAAGGACCATCGATGTTATTTCCCGTTGCAATTGTAACTGAATCACTATCAGTCGACGGATTAAGAGTCGGTCCATTGTCAAATCCTTGCATCTCTGATGTAACTGATCCGATATCTGTTGCTGGCGAAGAGGGTGTTTTAACGTTCTGAATAACTTTAGTTGTAACTGAAGAAGTAAATTCATCAATTTTTTTTACTGTTTCGGTTGTAAACGATCCACTAATTGTAACATTTGAAGAAATAATTTCCAATCCATTCATATCTGTTACGTGGGAAGGATTCAATTCCTTAACATTAATTAATGTTACTGGCTCAGTAGTCATACCTTGTGGGAGATCTGAGTCTTTTATACTTTCTATCTTTTCAGTTATGATTGATCCAACCCTATTCGTTTCTGTTGTTATATCTGTTGCTCGGAAAGAATTCGTTTCATTCATATAATTATCAGTTTCCATAGTTTTTGATCCAAAATCTGTTGTTTGTGTCGGAATAGATGTTTCCACACTACTTACAGTTTCCGTTGTCGTTAATCCAACATTAGTTGAAGGATGTTTATCATCGTATTTGGTTGTATCTGTTTCGATTGTTTTATCCATGTTATATTCAGGTACAGTAATGATTTCTGGTTTAGATGTATCAGTCACACTCGTGAATTTTGTTTTATCCGTTTCTATTAAATTTTTTGTCTCTTCTGTTGTTGCCTTTGCAAAATTATTATTGGAAGTGCGTTGTTCGATGTCATTTTGCAAAGTTGAAGTATCTTCAGACACTTTAATTGTTTCGATTTCGATGCCATCAGTAGTCGATGCATACAAGTCATAATACATCATATTATCATCAGAAGTTTTAGTTTGTGAAATAGGATTATTGGTGTATTCTGTTTCCCTTGCAGTATTTTGTAAATCTAAAATACTTGGTATCGTTTCTGTAGTCATATCTGACGTTTCATTAATTTGTGTATTATTATGTTCTTCCAAGGTCGTTAACTTATTGGTTGAAAGTTGAATGGGCTCTTTTAAATGTGGAGTATTTACAAAATCCGATTTCATTGTAGTAAACTTATCAGGAAATTCAGTTACCGTACTTGAATATTGATTTGTTTCTGTTGTAATTTCAGTAAGTGACACAGAACCAAGGGATTGTGTTGTGGATGAGGCTATTTCGGTAGTAGTATAATGTAAATTCATCACGACTAAAGTTGATGCTTTTGGAGTGGTATTTTCGAGGTCTTCAGCAGAATTGTTGGTACTATCATCTGTTATTTTCGTGGTTTTATCAGAAACGATATCATCATATATTGTTATTTTTGTAGAACCTACTTCAGAGTTACCTGCTAATGTAAATTCACTACTTGTTTCTATAATAGGATTTTTTAGGTCATAGCTAGTAGGAGAATTGGTGCTAGTGGCCAAAGTAGAGGTGGTCATAGTTTTATCAGGGTCTTGTAGTAATTTGATTCCTGTGTAGTTACTATTTAATTTCCGTTGATTTTCAGGAGTTTTAGTATTTTTGTTTTCAGTTGACACTGTCGAGGAATGATTGCTTTCAACAGTCTTTTTAGTATACGGTTTCATAGTACTCTCAACATGAATTGTGCTACTACTTGGCAAAAGAACGTCGGAATCGATTGATGGATAATCTTCTATGTTAGTAGAAGGAGTAGTCATTTGTGTAGTGACAATGTTGCTCTGATTATCTTCAGTTATGTTGTTTGTTTCATTTACTTTGTCACTAGAAGATTCAGTTGTGTGCCTCAATTGTGTATTTGTGCTACGATCTTTTTCATTATTATTTGGTAATTTTGCTGTAGTTACAGCATTAAATGAAGTTGTAGTATCATATAATTGTGAGTCTGTTATTGTGCTCTGTGTGGTACTTGATGAGTCTTTTATATTTCTTCCAATAGTAGTTATTTCGCTTACGTCAAAAGTATTAAGGGCAATAGTGGCCGTTTCGATTACAGAATTATCGGTAGTTATTGTACTACTCGAATAATCAGTAGTATAAGATTTACTGGGCGTCGAATTTTCGAATTCATTTCCACTATCAGGTTCGATTTCATTGGAACTAGTGGTCATAAAAGTCTCAGTAGTTGATTTAAACTCATTATCAAAAGCAGTTGATTTTATACTAGGCTCGGTAGTATATATGATGTTATCGGTCGAAAAAATTACTTTTTCGGTCTTTGACGTTGATATTACACTTCTAACAGTTGCTGTATAGTCAGTAGTTTTATATTCAGGGTTTCTGGTATTAGAAGACGTATAAGGGAAGTCATAGTTATCAGTAGAGTGTGTTATGTGGTCAGTGGGCGTTGTCATGTCTATAGTAGTGGCAGTTTCACTTGTTCCTCCTGATGTTAGTAGGACATCTGTTAATAGGAATTTACAATACCATTATTATTATTTCTATTACTCGATTACATATTTCAACAAACTACATGCACACAAACGTGTACATTGATGTAATCATTTATATATTATTATTAATTATAGAAGAAGGAAAAGTAGAAGTCTTCTGAAGAATACATACATTATGTTTAAGCATAAACATAATATAGTCGAAAATCTATCTACGATAATGATCTAATGCATGCCCAGTTCTAACTACAGATAGAACAGAAAAGAAAAAGAAGAAATGAAATAACAACGAATTTAGGCTTAACAGACCAACTAATAGTCAAGAAGTGTGCCAGTATATTCAGTAACCGTGTTGTTATGACAGACCAATTACATTTATTTACAAAGATAAGGACAAGAAGCTTGTTTACATCCTGAAGTATTACGTGTTCATAACAATGAATAAAAATTGTTTCGGTCTTTAAGCCTAAAGTCGTTTACTGGTATCAAATAAATACAGAGTCCTGTGAAACAAACAGCGTCTCAAAGTGTTTCGGAGAATGTAGGTAATGTATATAACCTATGAAGTATAATAACGTGTAAGAATTGCCTGTCGGGTCAGCCGAGATATCGTAGCCAGTACTTTGTGGCGTTTTATCGGACAAATGGTAGATAAACTAAAATTATAGCAATGACCAGTTCATCTGGAGTTAGTTTTGCTATTCACATAATAAAAATAATAGTAGTTGCAGACTTGCAAGTATTACAGCCAAAGTCCACGAAACATCAATTATGTGAAAATAGCATTTACGAAAGATACAGAAGCCTGAATCGTAATTTAAATACGATTAAATATCGTAGGTATATCACAGTTAGCTTATTTTAAATTAGCAATGTTAACGTTATGATCAGCATTATTTGCATTTTCTCATATTATGTACACAGCACTTACTTTCCATGCAGGCACCAGAAAATGGGTCGCAAGGTACTCCTGGGCGACAATGTGCACAGTTCGTAGATGGAGGTCGTTCTTCTGTTTGACAAAATCAAAATAGAACCATTTTATTGCCAGTTTTGTGGGTAGTCTAGCTGCCCCGTCCTTGATTCAGTTCCAATAGGCAGTGCAGTACAGTCGTGACGTCGTGACCATCGGTAACGGAACGGCAGTAGGGTGTTATTGTGGAGCTATGTCATAAATCATGCTCCACCTCCTATCTTGCCCTCTGTGTCCCAAAACATGCAGTCAAAGTGACCTCTGCCCTGCTATCGACAACGCCGTGGAAGTGGCAAAGCGACACGAAGAAGAAGAATAGGCAGTGATCGTGTGTTTTATTCTGTTAGAAAATATTATTGACTACCCAAACATAGAGTCTAGATTGGCGACCTATATGATATGTTAATAACTGACACTTTTAGTGTTTTTTTTTTTTACTATTTATTAGAATGGTAAACTTACCTCGAATACAAGCGCATCCGTCACAGAAAGTATTTGGATATCTTGCACAATCCGATGATGTTTGACACTGACACACTGTACAAAAAGATTATCAATTACTTTAAAATAATGAATCTTGATATTTCTTAGAAAGATTCAGTCACAAAAAGAATAGGTAATATTTTAGGAAAACCCATTTATTTAATTATAGATTATTCATTGTTTTATTTGTGTTGCTAGTAGGTACATTGTTATAATGAAACGCATACCCTTTGAACAAACAGGTTGGTGATCGACTACAGCACAGTGCTGGCCGGTGAGGCAAGGTCCGCCGCGTGCGCACGGATCGGCGCAGCGCCCGCCGACGCACGCCAGCGTCGCCGCGCAGTGCTCGTGACCGCCGCACTCTGTCGCTGTACATATCAAACAACGGCCTCAGTGCATTCAGAACTCTTGTAATAATCGAATAACCTAGACCCTCTCTGGTAGGTATGCATGAGGATACCAATAGGCTCCAAATAAAATTACGTACAATATTGTAAGTTTCATTGCACTTGACAATGATTGTTATAGGAATCAATATGCTGCAAATCAGCCGTTATTATGGTAAAAGCTGGACGACAGAAGAGCGAAGAAGGTTCCTTCGGTAGAAACTTAGTATGTTTCTTAGTTTCTTAATGTAGATGATAACTTTCAGTAAAAGTTCTGTAGGTAGGTACATTTAAAAAGGACAAGGATGCGCATTACGCATACCCATTATATTATATATTATTATAGAAAACTTATGTAGGTTATATAAACTGGGTTAACAACTATGCAGATACATGTCATGTCAAAGGACTTGGGTACCGCAATAAATGGCTTTTGTTTTAAGATATCATAGAGAAAAAGGGATAACTTGCAATAAACTGAGTTCCCCTGTCAAGTAAAACTCAGTAATTTAAGAGATATAAAAGTAATTGTAACATAACACAATGTTATTAATAATAAATACGTACATAAGTAGTGTGTAGTAGTAGGCATACTAAATAATTCTGCAAACTCTGTCTCGTGGCGGTTTTTGTTGCATAACGTATTAATGCCAAAGCGTTAAAAGCATTAAGAGTAAATTTAATTAGAGCAACCATCACCAAATGAGTGTGAAATTAATTTTAAAATGAATATTATGTACACTACAATACTATAACATGCAAGAAAAAACTACCTGATGCAGAAGGAGGTCATACTGTGGAGTAAGATATATATGAACATGCTAGAAACAATAGAAAACAAAGATAGAAAAAGAACCGCATGAGAGTAGAAACTATAAAAAAATCCTGTAATAATGAAGAACAACAAGATTATTAAGATTCATATAAGACTAATATACTAAATGGTAGGTACACTAATATTTAAACTTTTTGCTCACTATAGAATTA
This sequence comes from Apamea sordens, assembly GCA_945859715.1. Classification (NCBI taxonomy): domain Eukaryota; kingdom Metazoa; phylum Arthropoda; class Insecta; order Lepidoptera; family Noctuidae; genus Apamea; species Apamea sordens. The sequence continues at coordinate 10,865,284 of OX243995.1, forward strand.
CCTTTAATGCAGCCATGTTTTTCATCGTGTGTGAATCCATTAGGACAAAACTTGCAAACAGGGTGGTGGTCTTCTACTGAACATGGAGCACCACCACAAGCGCCTTTACATGGGTCCTTACATTGGAAATCTTTGCATGCCAAATTACTGGGGCATCCGCTATCTCTTAAGCAAATTGATAATGTTGGATTACATTCTTCGACACACACGCACATAGCACGGTGGTCTACCACTTCACATTGTTTTCCCTTCGGGCACATTGGCTCCACAGACGCCTGGCACGGATTCACACACTTGGAATTACGGCAGGCCGCATTTGATGGACACTGTTCATCTCTTGTACATTCTGCATGTTCTGGTGCGCAAGTCAATTCTCCTTTTTCATTCAATGCAAACCCATTTCGGCATACACATATTGGTCTATGATCCCGAACTTCACATTTCTGATTTCGTCTACAATTTTGATACCCAAGGCAAGGGTTACGGCATTGATTAGTACTGAGATCACAAGCTAGTTTCGATGGGCATGATTTAGTTTCAGAACAGGTAAACGTGGCGTTATGTTCATTCGTGGACTTGCATGTAGGATCGAGGCGGCACACAACCCGTGGCTGCCCCACATAGCACTGCGGGCAGGAGCACTGCGCTTTGTGCATCAAGGTCACGCAGAGGGCATCTTCGCCGCACACCCCGCGCACCGTGCAGGGGTCCACACAGTGTAAGCTCAAGCACGCTCTGTCTACCGGGCAATCCTTGTCGCTCGTACATTCGATACCTAGGAAGATGTGAAAGAAGAAAGCAGAGTCGAAAGAGCGGTACCTTCAGCCGCGAAGAGGAAACTTTCTCACGAGACAGTGCATGCTTTTTGAAACTGATAGTTTATGACCAGAGATATGTATATAACGGAATATTATAATACAAGCGATATGTACATGAAGCCGAACAAAATGTTACTGACGATTTGATAACTTAAGCACGAACGGTGAGAATGCTTCCACTAATTAAACATACCGTTACGTACAGATATGTTAAGGCATCAATATTTTAATGGCAGACATATTTGTACACACAGTATTTTTTTTTATTAGGTATAGGTAATTAGAATCATTCCTTCATCAAATGGGTTCTGAAGGATGTTTGCATTGCCAGGCCAAAATCAAGTTAAAAAGACACTATGAAGTAAATAATTAAGTAAGTATTATATTACTTAATAACTTTCAATATAAACTTCCTTCGGTACCCATGCCTATTATCAGATAAATGAACTTAATCCCATTAAAATACCATTTGTATATACAAATATGTGGTTTAAGACTTATGATAATGTTGGTATCATAAAGTACCTATATTACAATATATTGTAGGTATTTTTTTTAATAATTGGAGCACGAAAACTACCTGAATCATGAATTCGCCTATTTCTTTAAACATGACAGAACACAACTGAGTGGTACAGATAGACTGTACAGAGTGCATTTTTACATGGTGTCAAGACGAACGAAAGTCTATGATATCTACTCACTGGTGTGACACTCGACATCGGCCTGTCCTTCTGTGCCAGGAATGCATCGACATACAAATTCAGCGCCTTCTCTTAAACATTCCCCATTAATTCCACAACCCGTTGTTCTACAATCAACTACACTCCGTTCTTGAGCACCTGAAATAAGGTTTATTTAACAATCGCTTCAGTAGAAACTTAATTTGAAACATAGTTGACTAAACTATAGTTAATTCTATTATAATGGTATTGGAAAGGGTGTGTATTTGAAAATGAATCAATAATGAAATTGCTATCAGCACTTCACCGCTAAGTTTAAAAAAATATATGTTGTTTGAAGGCAATGACATAGAAAATAAAAATAGCAGCTCTACAACAAACTTCTTTTTGCTATTATAAAGGCTTGATGTAAAGAACCCTACTTAATTACCTAATAAAGGGAACACAAGTGTTATCCAAAGTCAATAAAATCAAAGGAATACGGTATAACAAAAAAATAACTGAGAAACAGTTACTTACACTCTATATTGGGGTCACCGTTAGGATAGTTTCGTGGACAGAAGCACTGTGCCTCTCCATGTGCACCGATATGACACTCCGCATTGGTGCCACATGATTTATATGCGCATGGTTCCATGGCGCCACAGAAGCATTGTTTATGAGGATTACCGGCACAGTTAGGCGGGCACGTGCACTCGTAGTTGCCATCTTCCAAGTCACGACAACGCGCACTCACCCCGCAGGGATTGCGCAAGCAGCTTCCGGCCGCTGGCTTAGAACATTCCACCTTCGCATTTCCAATGTAATTTGGTGGACACGAACATTGAGGTCTTCCGTTGACTGAACGACAAATTGCATTTACACCACATGCTCCTGAGCATACATTCTTACACTTGCCATCGGAGCACTTCTCGTCAGCGTCGCAATCTTCATTATTAGAGCATTCGTATGCTTTGCATTCTTCGGAAGGGTCACCGGTGTATCCGCTCGGACATTTGCATATTGCGCGATGCTTATTCGTAAAACAAGCTGCACCCTTGCCACAAGTATCTTCCCGACAAGCTTTCATACAAAGTTTCGAAGAACATAACATATCATCTCCACAGTCTGCGTCGTAATTACATCCAGGGACACAAACATTTTCTAGACATATTTGTCTTTCAGGGCATTTATTTGATACAGAACATAAAGATCTACAAGCTCCATTGAAACATTTTTCTCCACATGAGCAGTCAGGGTCGGCTTCACAAAGTGACACGCAATATCCACTGTCATCACAAGGACAAAACCCGTCACATGACATTGTTTTTCTTTTACACTCAACAAGAGGATTACCAGTGTAATTGCTGGAGCAACCGCACTGAGCCCTATGATTTTGTACTTTACATTCGGAACAAATTCCACAGACCGCATTTTCACTGCAGGGATCTATAGAAATTGAAACAAAAAGGAAAATGAATACATAGGATGTTATCATTTAATTAAGCTAGCTACGTTACAAATAATTTCAAAGTCATTCAATACCTTTGCATTGTCCATTTAAACAGGCTTGGTTAATGTCACACTCGTTATCGTCTCGACAACCTTGTTTACAAATTCTGCCGTCGCAAATGTAGCCTTCGCTACATGCTTCATTGCTATTGCATACAACCCTGCATATGCCTCGAATACATTTTTCGTTGGACAAACAAACACTATCGCTGAAAATAAATAAGGGAAAACAAATGAAAACAAAACAAAAAATACAAAACATTAACTTAAACGACAAGGTAGGTCCGGTTGAATTCATAACTTGAAATTCTCATTAACACAATTTTTCATATTAGAGCATTTATTTCTTACCTCCTACAAGATGGTTGACATGTTCCTCCATAGCAGTTAAATCCATCGAAACAGTTCTCGTTAGCCTTGCAAGATGAAATTTTTCTGCGACACACAGTTTTTGGATCTCCAAATAATGTCGGCGGACATGTGCATACCGGTTGATGATCTTTAGTTGTACATAACGCGTTAGCTCCGCAAGAAGCGGGCTCGGCACAAGGATCCACACACTGTCCTGATACGCACGCTAGCTGATTCGAACAATCGGAATGTGATCTACAACCTGTGACACAAATGCGACCATCGCAAACCTCCTCGTCAGAACACTGTTCGTCAGAAGTGCAAGCGTATCTACAAACACCGGAATCGCACCGTTCGCCTTGTAAACATTGGGAACCATCGGCTGTGCACGCAGGGCGACAGCGGTCGTCTTCACATCGCCAGCCGGTAGCACAGTCCGTGTGCATGCGACATGACAACGAAGGGGCTCGAACACAACCGATGTTAGGTGTTGGGTTGGGTATTAAGCCTTCTTGACATGTACATGAAGCTTTTCTTTCCGTAACTGAGCAGGCTGCATTAGGGCCACAAGGATTTATATCATTGTCGCAGGGATTTTGACAGACATTGTTTTTACAAAATTCATCAGGTCCACAATCATCATCTTGTCTACATCCATACTGACAGCTATTTCCCAGACATATGTGGCCCAGGAAACAATCGTTGTCTACGCGACACGTTACTGTAAATAATAATATTTCTTTTTAGAAAGGTGTTCTTATTTTTAGTGGCAAAATTGAGTCGAATTGTGTTAGTAAAATTTATACATTTTCATAATTTAACTACTAAGTACATGAAAAATTACAGTAAAAACACATTACCTTAGTAATCAGTGTTATACTTACACAAACAAGTGCCTTTGGAACATCGTTCGTTCAGAGCACATTCTTCGTCGGCTATACACTTTGGAAGACACATGGAATCTTGACACATATAATCATCTTCACACTCACCAGCTGCACCACATAACCTGGGCACTGAAGAAAGGTACAAATTAAACATAAGTAAATTACTGGAATAGAAATACTAATTAATGGGATCATACACAGAGTTGCAAGGAGTCAAAACAGACTTGAGTCTGTTTGTTAAATTCTGTGCATGACTAATTTAAAGGATTTCTTGAAGTGTAATAAAATTTATTCTTACTTCTAACACATTCCATGTCTTGATTTCCTGTAAAACTTTGAGGGCAACTACACTGAACCACGTGGTTGTCGGTGCGGCATATAGCATTCAAACCACAAGCTTTCTCCATTTGGCACGGGTTAAGACATTGCCCATTGGAACATTTCTCGTTAGATGCACATTCTTCGTCCACGAGGCATAAACCTAAAAAAAAATGATTTTTATTTTTTATTATGACGTTGTTTCAGCAGAAGTTTGTGAGAATAAAGAGAGAGAGAAAAAATTACCCCTATAGTAAGACTTACTTTTGCAAAGTTCCTTGTGGCAGTATTGATCTTCACCACAATCGCTTCGCTGCTTGCATGACACTTCACGAAGTCTACAGCCTTTATCACTAGCAGCATTTCCAACATATCCTATCTTACATTTGCATTGACCAGTGTGTCTTGAAGCAATACACTCAGAATTAACGCCACACTTAACGGTTTCACAGGCATCTACAAATACAGAAAGAAAGTCTTAGATTTTAAAGTAGGAGTAAATAATGAACCTACATATGTTGAGTATATTGTTTTAAAAGTTAAACTAACCTGTGCATTTTCGAATCCCATCGACCACTGTGCAACGGGCTACTGTAGGGCAGTCTCTGTTATAACTGCACTCCTGAGCTTTGCGGCAACCCTCCTCGTACGGATTTCCTACATATCCCGCGGGACAAGCACATTGAGCTCGATCTCTTAGATTTTTACACTCAGCACCATTACCACATGGATTAGAAGCGCATCTATTTATTTTAACACAACCTTTTATAGGGTCACCCGTATAGCCAGGTTGACAGTAACATACATGTTTATGTTTCTCTGAGGAGCAGATGGAATTTTCGCCACATGTATTCTCCACTAGACAAGCAATTTTACACATATTTTGATGACATTGTTTATCTTCAGTGCATTGAGTGTCCACGTCACATTCTTTTCTTTTACATCCTTGTAGAGCATCTCCGAAAAATCCTTGTGCACACGAACATGTAGGTTGATGGTTTTTACCAACACACAATGCTTGTCTTCCGCACGGATGTCTTTCACACACTTTAAGGCATTGTGGCACCCCTTTCCTTCCAACGGTGCATCGTTCATCATCAGCACAATCTTCGTTTGATGAACATTGTACTTCTTTGGTACAAATCCTGTTTAAACAAAACTGAAAATCTGGACAGGTACTATTAGAGTCACAAGTGACCCGGCAGGTGTCTTGAATGCACAGTTGGTCATTTAAGCAGTCTCTTGAATTTTTGCACATACCTGTAAAATATACATAAATTAAGTTAGGGATTTTAAAAAACTAAAGAAAATTATATCTATTTCAGAAGAATATTTTTTCACTTACCGACACATAAATTGTCAATACACTTAGTACCCGCTGAGCAGCTTCTATCGTCCGTACAGTACTGAATAGGAACACAACCAAGCACAGGATCTCCCGTAAATCCGGATGAGCATGAACAATGACCGATATGGTTTCTTGAGAGGCAGTCAGCATTTTTTCCGCAAGCGCGAGGTATGCTGCAGGAGTTTTTGCATTTATAATTAACGCAGGCCTCTTCTGAGGAGCAATCACTATCTTTAATACATTCAAATTTGGTACACTTTTTATAGGGATCGCCTTGACTATCAGGCGGACATTCACAGATAGGGTTGTGATTTACAACTAAGCATTCAGCATTTTCCCCACAGGATGAAGCATTTTCACAGGGGTCGATGCAATAATGGTTGTTACATTTTGTTTTCTCGGAACAATCACCGTCAGAAATACATTCTCCTGGTGATCTGCAATTTCCTGTTGTTGCATCTAGTACAGTTCCGTTTACGCAACTGCACGAATAAGATCCACGATTGTTTAAGCAGTTCGCATTCAAGGGACATGGATTATTTAAGCACTCATTTATATCTTCACAAACATTGTTCACGAAATTATATCCTGGTGCACATGTACATAGAGCGTTGTGGTTTTCTATTCTACATATTCCACCTTGACAATATGCTTCCTCACATTTATCTGCAAATAAAGACATTTTGATTTGAATATGGCCTTCAAAGAAAAAAAGGTACGTTAATCACGTTTGCGACCATTAGTCTAACAAAAAAGCTAATAATAATTAGCCTTTTACTTCAGGTCTATTGGTCGCAACGTGTTGTATATTCTGCGAAAAATGCACTTACCAGAACATTTGTTATTTCTTGTGTTGCAGAATTTATCGCTTGAACAATCAGAGTCATCTATACATTCCACCTTAAAGCAGCCGATTTTTTTATCGAGTGGATTTCCAAGGAAACCTTTCTCACAGGCGCATGCAACTCTATGTTTTACAACTGTACACAATGCGTTGAGGCCACATGTTTTGATTTGACATGGATTGGAACATTTTCCTCTTATACAGGCAAGTGAGTCCTCACATTTGCTATCGCTTCTGCACTGATTTGGTAATAAACAGCCACTCGTATAAGGATCACCGATTGCTCCAACTGAACAAACGCATTTATAAGAACCTGGCGTATCTACACATTGCGCTGATGGATGGCAAGGATTGTCTACACATTCGTTTATGTTTGTGCATTCATCGCTGGTTAATTCAAATCCAGGAAGGCATTGACACTGTTCTGAATTACACATCTGGTTGTTCAAGCAGTCAGACCCTGTTTTACATCCTGGAATGCATAAACCAGAGCTGCAATGTTCTCCATGTAAACAGTTACTACTTGAATGACAGATTTTGTGACATCTATTATCACTACATTTTTCTCCAATAGCACATCCAGAATTATCTTGGCACGGTACTTGACAAAGGTATCCAATGCACATGTGATCTGGGGGACACTCTGATGTTCTCGAGCATGTACTGGGTTTCCTCACGCAACCTTGTTGAGGAGTTGGTGAACCTTGAAATCCAAGAGGGCACTCGCATTTGGTATTATGACTGATTCTCGAACAAATTGCATTCGGGCCGCAAGCTCTAGTTGACAAGCATGGATTTGCACACCTGTTATTTACACAAGCCTCTTCGCTAAGACAGTCTTCTTGACTTCTGCAACCAATCAAACACTGTCCTCCTACACAAGCTTGCCCTATACCACATTGAGTATGCTTAGTGCACTGTGTAATACAGAAATTGTTTGCACATGCTTCGCCTGGGTCACATTGGCTTGAATTTTTGCAGGCGGTGAAGCATTGACCATTGGAACAAACGTCGCCATTGCAATCCAGTTCACTTGAGCAAACCAATACTTTTTTCTTACATGCATTGCCTTTTATATTTTCATATCCATCAGGACATACGCAAATTGCTTTTCTGTTAACTACTTTGCATAGGGAGTTGATTCCACAAGCACCGTCACAAGGATTAACACAACGACTGTCAACACATATGGTTTCTAACGGGCAGTCCTCATCACTTTTTACGCATTCACCTTGTCTTTTGCAACCCCCACTCAAATCTTCCACATAACCTGTTGGGCATCTGCATACGTATGATGAATGTCTCGGCTCGCAAATAGCTGTAGAATGGCACGGATTGGGATTGCAAACTTCAATCTTTCTGCAGTTAACATCTGGTATGGGGTCCGGTTTATAACCATTCGGGCATTGACAACTTGCTTTATGATGTTCAGCTATACAGACAGCATTCTCGCCACATGAGTCTTCTCCACAAACGTTCATGCATGTGTGTGTCAAACGGTTACATAATTCATGTGAAAGACAGTCTGCATTGTAAATACAAGGCACAGATTGACATCCTTTTTCTAAATCATTTGGGTTTCCGGTAAACGGACCTGATGGACACTGGCATTTTGCAATATGGTTGTTAGTAACACAAACAGCGTTAGGACCACAGATAACTTGTTGGCATGCAGAAATACATTTTTTAACGTCGCCAACATGTTTACACACTTCATTTTCCCTACATTGTACATCATCTGAGCATTCATTTTTGTTAATAGCTATACAACCGTCACGATCATTTGGATTTCCTGCAAAGCTAGCCAGACACTCGCATTGACTTTTGTGATTTTTAGTTATACACTTTGAATTTTGCGGACAGGTGAATAGCGAACAACTGTCTTCACATTTATTAACTCCAAGAACATCTTTTACACAAGATCTATTATCATCACAATCGTCGTCAGAATCGCAATTTGGAGTTGAGGGTTGTTCACAATTAGAATTAACAGGATTCCAAAGAAAACCATCTTTACATTCGCAGCGTGGATTGCTTTCTACAACTCGACAAACTTCATTAGCACTACAAGCTATTGTTGAGCACAGATCGAAACATCGCCTACCGGTGCCATCTACTGAAATACAAACCTGAGGTTCGTTACAATCACTGTTTATATTACATTCGGTCTCAGGGAGTACTTCACGTAAATGGCAACCTGTTTTTACATCCGTAGGTTTTCCAATATATCCTTCTGCACATATACAATGGGCTTGGTGGTTAGCTCCAATACAGAGAGAATTTGGCCCGCACTGTAGTTTACTGCAAGAGTCTACGCACTTTCGAACATTTTTAGCCACTTGGAAACATATTTCAGAATCTTTGCAATCCCCATCTACCAGACATTTATTGTCAGGGACACATCCTCTTTGTAAATCATTAGGATTACCACTATGTCCCGGAAGACAATGACAGCTACCTTCTTCACAGATAGATTTAGGACCGCACAACATTGAACGACAAACATCAACACATTTTGATTTTTCACAGATATAGCCTTCAGGGCATGTAGCGTTACGAGAACATGTGCAAATGGTGCCATCGGTGCATTTAGAAATGGAAACTTGTGAACATAATTCGTAAGGATTTCCCACATATCGGCTTTTGCATATACAACTGAAACTTCCCGGTGTGTTTATACAAATGGCATTTTCCCCACACGGTTTACTACTACATTCATCTATATCTGTACATTGTATATTAGGATTTCCTATGTAGCCAGGGGGACACAAGCATTCAACATGAGATCTTGTTTGTTGACAAACTGCATTACGGCCACAAGAGGCTTTAGCACATGTTATTTGTCTTCGAGGTAAACACGTTTTATATGGATTTCCAGTAAAGCCTTTGTTACATTTGCAAGCATTATTTTGCCCGTAGACACAATGTGCGTTTTGCCCACATCCAGGTTCACAAGATGGTGGAGAAATAGCTGTAAACCAATAACAATTTGACATTACATTTTACTGTACAAGTTAGTAAATATACTATTTTAAACAAAATGATATATTTCGTTACTCACGTGGCATGCACAGTAAATCAGGATTTCCGACGAAGAATGCGTTACAAACACATTTGCCGCTCTGTTGATCACATGAAGCTCCAACGCCACAGACCACACCCTCACAGCGCTGTCGGCAACGGCCAGCCACACACATCAATGGTAGCTCACAAGGCATGCCAGACCCGCAAGTATCTCTTCTGCATGCTCCTCCGGGGAACGGATTTCCTACCGTTCCTTCGGGACAGACGCATGTAGGTCCGGTTTTCGATATTATGCACTGAGCGCCAGATGCACATGAATATGTGTCACATCCTAAAAAAATACATCGGTTATTACTTCATCAGTAATTAAATGATAAGGGAATTTAAACGTCAAGGTTTTATAGTGCTTACCGGAAATACATTTGCCACCTTCGGGTTTAGTGTAACCAGGATTACAGCGACACCAAGCCGCATGATTGTCTACTTCACAAAAGGCATTCAGTCCACATGAAACAGTGGTACAAGGAGACAAGCAGGTACTATTCAAACATGCGAGGGTATTGGGACATTCATCATCTGCACTGCATAAACGCTTCTCCGTTGGAATTTCTTCGGCTGCACCTAGAAAACAAATGTGCAATTTTTTATTATCAAATTATTTTCTGATGAAAACATAATATAACAGCTTGTTAACTCATACTGATAATTGTAATACTTACATCCGCTTTTGTAGGGATCCCCAGCCATGTTTGGAGGACACTCACAGCGATAACCACCTTTTTGGTCGTGACAAATCGCACCAAAAGCACACGGTGCACTATGACATTCATTCATGTTAGTACATCCCGTGTACGGATCTCCTTCAAAACCTGTCAGACACATGCATCGAGGTGGATCACTTGGTGTACATTTAGAGTTTATTCCGCAAGTAAATCTTTCACATGGACTTTTACATTTCTGTCCATCTGTAACGTCTAAATAAAATGGCGGTGGACACACGCATTGGCCAGGTTGAATACATTTTTCATTAGGGAAGCAATCCGAATCACTTATGCATCGCTTTTGATTCAATGTGCAATGTCCGGAAATTGAATCTTGACTATAACCAATAGGACATTTACAGGTGAAAGAGCCGATTGTGTTTACACATTCTGCACCAAATCCGCAAGCTGACTGTCCAGATGTGCACTCGTTTATGTCATCACAAGACCCTTCAGTTGTTTGTGAGAAACCAACTGGACAAGCGCAATAGCTCACTCCGTCCGAAATTACGATACACTCTGCACCTTTTCCACATTTATTATCTTTTGTGCAGCCGGAGAGAACACAATTACCATCTACTACTTTGTATGGTGGCTGGCACTGACAGGTTATATCGTTACATACTTCACAGAGCGTATATGGGTTTCCACTGTATTCTGCCGGACATTTGCATTCGTAGCTACCTGGCAAATTCTTGCAAATAGCGTTTAAACCACAAGGTGATCGACCGTGTTGGGTACATTCGTTAATATCTTCACATAATCCTGTTTCCTTGCTACGAGAAAATCCTTGTGTACACACGCAAACATTTTCTCCATCATGTAAAATACATTGTTCACCTTGAGGACATGGATTAATGCTGCTACATTCAATCGGCATATTACCGGGAATACAGCCGTCAATATAAGGGTCGCCGCTGAATGTACCAGGACATTCACACAGAAAACGTCCGGGAAGATTTTTGCAAACCGCTCCAGTACCACAAGGATTATCTATACATTCATTAATATCTTGGCAACCAGTTGGAGATGATGGGTCACCAGCAAAACCGCTTCTACATGTACATTGTGCAATCTGATCATTCAATAGACACTCTGAATTACTTCCACATCGCAAAGCTTCACAAGGATCTGTAAAAGATTAACATAATAATTATTGAATTGTGACTAATACTTTATAATAATAATATCTTTAATTTGTACTGTTAAATTACTTACGTCGGCATTCATTCCCAACATTTGGCTCTGGGCACAGACATCTTGAATTAGGGTCACATACTGCGTTGCCAGGGCAATCGTTATCGGTTTTACACGTAAGTATTTCAACGCAGCGTACCCTGGGGTCAGGATCTGGTATAGTACCTTCTGGACATTCACAAGTATAGGATCCATCTCGATTTATGCAATCTGCTCCGACTCCACAAGCACTATCAATTAGGCACTCATCAATATCTGTGCATTGTTTATAGGCATCGCCGGTATATCCTTCAGGACATTGACAAATGAAACTTCCTAGTGTGTTAGTGCAATGCGCATTGTTGCCGCAGCGACCGACAGGGCTGGCTGATGTATCACACTCATTGACATCGACACAACCTGCTGCTATATCTGTCGGATCAAAGGTCCAGCCATCTTCGCATACACAGTATGCTTCTATTCCATCTGGCTTACAATAAGCATGCTCGCTGCATTTCACATCCTCACATGGGGCTCGACAAGCAACACGTGGAGGAGCACCGACAAATCCGTTAGCACATTCGCAATTAAATCCGCCTCGCGTATTTATACATAGTGAATTTCCTCCACATATAGAAGAATTTTTAGCACATTCGTCAACGTCAACACAAATTGAGCCGCGAGCGTCGAAGCCTTCTTTGCAAAAACATTGATTTTCTATACATTCTGCATTATTGGTACAATCGAAGTTTGATTTACACAACGTATTAACATCCACCTGAAAGTTAAAAGTTCGTATAAACTATAACAGACTTAAATCATCAATGCAAGTTATTGATCATCAACATTACCTGTTCGCAAGCAACTTGTGGATCGGGTTGGGCTCTATAACCTTGTGGACAGACGCAATTGTATCCTGGCGCCGCGTTCTCGCAGATAGCGTGGGTGCCGCAGGGATGATCAAGCGTTTCGCACTCGTTGATGTCACGGCAGCCGCCTGCCACTCGCGCGTCTCCTGTGTATTCTGGTTTGCATGTGCACACGAAGCTGCCGAGGGTGTTGGTACACAGAGCGTGTTCGCTGCACACTGCTTCGCTATTCTTACATTCATCCACGTCTGGTGTAACAAATAACGCAACCTCTAATTACATCTGCCACGTGCGCGATCACCCGTTTTTAAACATACGCACGAAGTAGGTACGCCGACAGCCACTACGAAGAGGAAGTGATAGAGACATAGACGACACAGAAGGCGACAGAGGAAACGACGAGAGACAAGAAGAAAATACTGTAGAGAATGATATTGTAAGAACATTACACATTCTTCGATGCACTGAAACACAAAAATGAGCCCGGTCGTCGTAAAAGTATAGTGTTGCCGACGACACGGATACGGAGACTCACTGAAAAAGTTCGATTTATTTGTCTATTTAAATGTTTCGAATGTTATAACCGCTCGAATTAGTAGAAGCGTGAAGCTACCGAGCGTCCAAGTCCGGTAGTTTTCAGCTCGATTCGTTAAACGCGAATAGGTTAAAGTGTCACAAAGCGTTAGACCACAGAAAATGAAAACATGTTAGAGTTAGGTCACACCTACTGGCGTTTTAGATAAAGGCTTACCAGTGCACTGCACGTCTGGGTTGCCTTCGAAACCTGGTGGGCACAGACAGCGATAAGCGCCTGGGAGATTCTCGCAAAGAGCGGCAATCCCACAATTAGCGTGTGCACATTCGTCCTGATCGCGACAGCCGACGCGCGGGTCGCCTTCGTAGCCGGGCGGGCAGCTGCACTCGTAGCCACCTTCCACGTTGCGACAAACTGCGCCGGGGCCGCAGCTCGCGGCGTTCGCGCACTCATCGATATCAACGCACTACATACCAAACGAAATAATTACATTTTAGGTGCATACGATAAAATAAATTGCAAAGTATTGTAAATAATAGTAACTCATTTAATAGGTTCTTCAATAACCTTTTAAACACAGACATAACTTTCATCAAATTTTTTAAAAGTTGTAATAGCAAATATCGTGATTAACAATTTCTATCATAGAAAAACCAATTCACTTACGCCATCGAATGCATTTCCGGTGTAACCAGACTGGCACGCGCACGTGTAGTTTCCTGGATAGTTTTGACACACAGCGTTCACTCCACAAGCACCAGGTCGTCGACATTCGTCAATATCTATAATATTTAAGTAATTAGTGAAATATTAAATATTTAAGAATGTAGTCAACCGCACGTCTATTGTTATTTATCTGACTTTGGCTGCGTTATTTCGTAGCAGTGAGGTCGTTTCACTGACATGCCATTGACCGTAGGTACCTATTTTAAGCATTCACTACAACCGATACGACTCGTGTCGGGTTTTGTGCATAAATGCATTTCATATAAAATGTAGCTTTATGAAGTACCTCTGCACTCTTCTTCGCCGTCGCCCTCGAAACCTCGATTACATTTGCAAATGAAATGAGCTGGCAGGTTACAGCACTCTGCGTTTGCGACGCATCGTGATGATACCGCCGGGTCCTCGCACTCATTTATATCTGCAAATAAACATCATGTTTTATTTCTTCACTTATATTTCTAGAACTACGAATAGTTCTAGAAATATAAGCAAATGAAAAGTATGTAAAACTTTACATACTTTTCACCATTCAAGAACTAAACAATTCATCATTCAATTAAACTTCTGATTTTGGTTTACAGGAGACATAATCAGACGCAGATGAGGGTTTGTCAATATTAACTAATGATAAGTTCGTTACCTCTGCAAGTGAAACCGTCGCCTTCGTACCCTGGGAAACACGAACACTGGAAACTACCGACTGTGTTCGTACAGTGAGCAAAAACATCGCATGGTCTTTCTTTGCATTCATTTACATCTAAAAGCAGACAACAGGAAAGTAAAGTACACGTTTACTGCAGACACAAACATAATTACAAGTATTATAATAACAGTGCATACCTGGTTCCTGGCAGTTGCAGCCACCGAAACCATCGTTACAATGGCACACCCCGTTTAGACAACGACCATTTATACATTGGGCGCCATCTTCTTTGGTACAATCATCTACAACATTAAATTATTAACAATGAATTAAGTTTTATCTTGGGTTGGCAACGTAATAGTTTTTGAACAACTAACAATGGAAGCGCAATGGCTGCGTTTATTTGCTCTGGACTCACCTGTACATTTCAACTCTCTCTCGAGTTCGTCGGATCCCTTGTAGCAATCCTTGACACCGTCGCATAATTTTGATAATTCATATAATTGTAATATTTGTGTCGATTCGTTTACTTGACAGCCAAAATAACCGTCTTCTAAATTTAAGAAAAATACTTCTCGTTTTATTCCTAAACCTATTCCATATTGGCTTTGTGTCGCTACCTGTGAAAGAGAAATTATAAAGTTCGACAATAATTCGGTAAGAGAGTTAGTCAGGACTTACTGGGTATTATCTAAGCAGTCAATAAACAGTATATTCTATTACTCACATTTGTCGTTGTGACTAAAAGCGTCCAAACCACGAGCGGTAAGGTGTCTATATACATTGTCTCTGGAACAAAAGAAATTATACATTATTAGATATAATGAAATTATAATCGTTTATTAATTATGTGTATAAACTCACATACATTTTACATTATACAGGATGGCAACGACGCGCAACCTGTTCCCATGGATTCGTCACATGCAAACTTTTATACCCTTTGGGGCATAAAAGTTTGCATGGAGGATCCTCACTTTTGCCGATGGAATATCCCGTAAGACACTCGGCATGTGTACATAATATCTAAAATAAGGCCTCACAAAACAGTTTTTACAGTAAGATACTACATAAATCTAATTCACTTCACACTTCGTACGACGCATGATCTTTGAAGGTGAAAGTCATTTCGAACTCATTCAATAAATGGTAAATGATAATAACTGAACAAGCTAAACTTCGTTAGTCAGAAAAAATGATGATTAGATTATTATCAAATACCTGTAGAGTTCAGTTAACGGAACTCTACATTTCCTCAGAACTAATTTCATCTCCTCGGTTGACTTAGTTTGATCTGAAACTATGGTTGAATTAAATACTTTTTATCTGAATCCCAGATAATACTTACTTTTATTAAGTATTTGCCTAAAAAAGAAGTATTACTTATAATCAGAAAATTCTTTACAAGCACGAGTAGCATACCGAAGTAAAGAAATCGTCATTCATGTCAACCGTTCAATGTTCGACGTTCAACTCAATAAACCTGTTCATAAAGAAAACGCTCTCGATCTTGTATTACTAATGTTGTTTTATTTCATACGAAGGTAAATACATTTCTTTAAAAGCCTACTGGGATTTAGTATCAACAAAAAACTGAATATTCAGTTGCAGACTTAAGATTTATTTTAGCCCTATGCAATAAGACTACACAAAGTCTAAATAATATCTAGATATTAACTATGTAGAAAATAAAAATAAAAGGTTACACTTTTGGTGTAGTCAAGTCTCGCGTTTACTAAACGAAATAATAAGATATTGAGTAGTGGGCAATGTGATAGTAGTACATTAGAGTAAGTTTTCGTTTAATAATTACAGCCACGACAAAGGCGAAGGCTGCGGCGCGAGGTCATATAACTGTGTGAGCGGTATATTGTCGTTTACCTACTTGTCTGTATCGCACTGACAAATAGGTATAAGTTCAGATACATTGTACGTAGATATTGTGAGCAATTTGGCGCTTGTGTTAACGATGTTGCGTGTTTAACTGGTTGCATGCCGATTTACGAGTGCGTTTGCACTTCACCTAAGCACAGACCTCACCGCAAATGTCGTTGTGCCAGTTGTCACAGCCGCTGCACTCGTCATTTGCACGCACATTATTATTTGTACTTGGTGATAAAAACTAATAATTGCTACTTTGAAAGTGAACGCATTAGACACGAACTGACCATTTGTTAACTTTACTTAAGTTTACAAAACATAATCCACACACACAATAAAGACCACCATTTTTATTTGGTATATAAAGTGCATGTAGCCAGTTTTTTTTTCATTTAAATCTACTCAAAGCATTGCATGCTTATTTTAATATGGTATAAGTGGGTAGGTACCTACTGAAAAACTCGGTTGTCGAAGTTTATCTAGTTACCATTAATCGCAGATGTTATCTGAAGGCAGGCCAGGTGATTAATGAATGAATAATTAAGTAAGCACAAAGTTTAATATATTATTACCTACACGTTTATGTAACAAGGACATCTACGTAAATAACAAAAGGAATGATGACAAGGCTTCTTAGATGGTGTCACAAATTACCTACAAACCATTATTACGCACTAAGGCCAAACGAGGCACTAAGAAAACGCCTAATATTGTTTTCAATAATCGTTCCCCTTGACACCTTAAAGTACTCGTAACAAACGCTTATATTTTATTATTGACAGAGATTAGCTATAAACTCTATCCTCCAGTACTTAAATCTGTTCAGAACGTGTAGGTAGGTGGGTATTTATGCCTATAAGTCCAGTTAATCTGATCATCCTTCTGCCCTTAACCCAATTTAGGTATTTGGGGTTGACGCAGGATGTATTTTTCTTCCATACATCTCTATAAATTGTCATCACGTTTGCCACCAACTAATTCCCATAGTCACCTAGGTGAACTAGGCGGGTGGTCCATGGGCAACGCACGCTAAAATTATTCTTACCCCCTTAACATATTTTTTCAAATAATCCGCTACTACTACTAATCCGGTACTATAACTACAATTAACAAAAAATATACATTTAGGTGCATGCAACAGAACAATATTTTGAGTGCTTAATTTGAGCGTTACAAAATTGTTCACTATTAAGTAGGTATATTGTTCTTGTTATTCTGTTGTTATGCTTGCAGAAAGTCTCCGTCGCATCCAAATAGTGTGAAGTTGCTTTGCAACAAAATGGGGTATGTTTTGTAATAATTTGCTAAATTTTTTGGGATGCATTAATCAGTTTACGAAAATAAAAAGCTTTAGAATTTCAAGTGACCACTTTTCTGGCCCCAGCAATATCTAAAAACAGTAGAGGCATTTACGTAAGCGGAAAACTATCAAGGCTAAAAAATAGGCTTTACCAATATTATATAAGTATGAGTAATAGGTATGTACCAACAACACTAAACAGAATAACTTCAATTAACTGAAAAAAACTTAAATTTTGTATTTGTAAATGTATTTAACATTGAACCATTTAGGTTACATACACTTACATGCACGTGATGACTACGCTAGTATTTTGTTTTTATTTATAAGTTGAAAATGTGTACAATTAGAGGAGAGGAGGTTCAGATTCCTAGTCGGCACTATATTTGATTATTCAAATGCAGTGTCGACTAGGCCTCTGTCGGATATATCCGACATGATTATCCATAAGAGTATGGAACGTTACGCGTAGGACTTATTTAACATTCTGCTCAAATGGAGCGAAGTGTATAAGAAAAACAAGTCTTGTCATAGGCGGAAGCTTTTGTGATTGATATTTAAATAAATTAAAAATATAATTCCTCAGGTATGCGGGAAGAGATGAAATAAGCTTCACCTCTGTACCTATTTTTTCTGTTCTGTTTTTCATTGTCTGTTTTGTGTACATAAATGGTAAAATAAATAAATAATAATTGAGATCGCAGGAGAAGTTACGGTAGTCAGATTTGTATTTACTACGGGAAACCGTTTTTAATTTTAATAAAATTCCAGTTTCACACCTATCCTAACTTTCAAAAACTTTGATTGGACCAAGATGAGTGCAGGCAGGCGAAGCATGCACTCCCTACAATTGATGGCCACCTCACGAAACAGGTTCTCCGACTAATTTAACAACATCTGCGTACAGTTACAGCAGCTATAACTGGCCACAGGTCATTTAATAAACACCTCTCTGTCGTAGAAGCCACAGACAGTCCGTAGAGGATGACAAGACTGCAGCGCATGTACTTCTTCTTCTTCTGACTGATGATCGCCTCATACAGGGCAAAGTACTTCAGCAACCCAGGGTTACCAAACTGACAATCTTGCGGAGGGTACCTACCCTCCGTGAGATTGTGAGTAACACCAAGGCATTGCTGGCCTTCCTTGAGGAGCTGGGGTGGATCGAATAATCGATTTTCTCACCCGTACGGAAAATACTTGACTCAGAGTTACGGACACCAGCCCGTATTAGGTACCTATTAACTTTCACATTTATATTTGTTTCGATTTTTTATACTGGCCATGAACAAAGTCTCCTTAAACTTGGAAACTTGCTGAATAAAGCAAGCCGTAGAATTCATTTTTTCTCATCTAACATTGGATGTATGTGTAATCTTCATCATGTGTAAAATGATGAAGTTCATATATGTATATCTCATTTTGTGACGGAACCTTGGAACGGAACTAAACCCGCAGCATACATTTATGCCATGCCACTATACCTATCTAGTTATAAAGGTGTAGCATACAATTTCATTTGATACGATAAGTAGTGTTGACTAATTGTAAATGGTGACGTAACAAATACAATTTTTTAATTAGTGTTCAATAATGATTTTACAGGCTATTTACATAATGGCTATGACCTGTATTTTTAAAAAACAAATATTATTATTATAAAAATACACATACAGATTATTGAAAATACAGGCCTTTTCACTAAAATAACAAATGATACTGCTTAACCTACCTAAACAGGTATAAGGTACATTAACGCAGCCACCAAGAGAGAGTAAACATTTTAATGAAAGTGAAAAAAGTAGTTAATCAATATCGATAATTAAGCACATTCGTCAAAGCACGTCCGCCGCCATAGGCGCACGCTCAAAGTAAGTATTGAACCTTACGTCATGAACGAAGTTGCAAGCCGCCATGTGGGTTCGCGTGTACGAATGTGGTATCAAATCGGGCGTAAAATGTGTCCGCGAGCCCGCGCGCAGCGCTTGCGCCATTCACTTTCACGTGGCGCTCGCTGCCACTGCGTACTTCGCTCGTACTGAAAGTGGGCTGAGAGCGAACAATGCCTTTACGCAGTTTCTCTCCTCACAAACAATTCCATATCTGATTCCAGTTGCATCTTGTCAACTTCACTCGCTAATGTTCTTGAGTGGCGCGTTATTTCTACCTACTGTCGTAGTCCCGTAGACTTTGTCTATGAGATTTAAATTCAATCTGTTATTTACCTAAATTTCAGGTCTCTGCAATGCTTAGTTTTAAAGATCTCCGTGGCCGCGCGGTTCGCCGCGTTTCAATGGCGCGGCCACGTTCAAACCCATAACTTTTTAACCATAGATTTGACAAATTTATGGTTTTGGGAATCAACTTTTACAAATTGTTACAAAATATTAGCATGGATTTAAAAAAAAAACGTCGTGGTCTCGCCATTGAAACGGACACTATTTGGTTATGCCTACGAGTTATTTGAACTGCTACGCCAAAAATTTTTGGTACGACCTTTAAATTAAATAGATGGTAAACAACATGCCTGTATTACCTCAGACAATTGGCGAGTGTAATTCAAAAACCTGATTGTTTTTTTGTTCAACGAACGATGTCTGGTGATTGCTGGCGCGGTCGCAGCCCAAGTGTTTGGGGGGGGTCACCAAGTAGTAAGTTAGTAACTTAAATTAGTAAGGCAAGTAAATCACGCAAACTCTCGACAGCTTGAATGATTTTGGGGGGGTCATGACCCCCACGGCCTCCCCCCCCCCCCCCCCCCTCCGAACGCGCGTGTTTAGTGATTACTCTGTAGAGATATTTCCCAGAAATGACTCACGGTACTATAACTAAGGTATCTAGATGATACATGGCAGTGATGGCTGTGTGCCGTTTCTCACAGAATTCACACCACAATCATATTTATTTCCCACTAATTAAATACTTTCTCAACCAAATTACGGTCAATGCATATCATATTATTTTCTACTATTACTCTTAACTTGGATTTTATAATTATCATATGTAAGTATACTTACATAAGAAGTTTTATAATATTTTTGAATCAATCATAAAAATAAACTTTATCTTGAAAATGCAAATGACATAAATAATACATTATTTAAATTATTGTGCAGTTAAAACATATAATTATATTATTGCGGATGCTAAATACACTTTTTTGCCAAGATATGTAGATATCTTGGCAAAAAAGTGTATTTAGCATCCGCAATAAAAAAATAAAAAAAAGTTTGGTACTTTAGTTACACACGTAGGTGTGTAACTAAAGTACCAAACTTTTTTTAGATCTACAGTTTTTATTTCTACGTTCATTTACATAATGCCTTGAAGCATCTCTATTGTTTTATTAGCTTAATTAAACTATTCACATCCTAATGAAGGAAGGTCAGATATATAAGTTGTTCCTTTGAACCTTAAGTAATCATCCTTACTTATAAAGACGTGATCAAGAACAATCGTGCAAGCGTCTCGTAAGGCGCCTCGCAACACTCGCAACTATGCCCGTAGTAAATGTGTTCTGCTTAGATCTCGATAGCTCAGCACAAAATTGCGTTGGTATTATCGATAATAATCGATTGGAGTGAGTGGCGCGCGTATCATTGTGAACGGTACCAGTAGTAACACTAGCGGTACAATCCATCTGTTCCAACAGCAGTAGCGGAATTATGTACAAGTTTACATTGTTTATTGGCCACACATTCACGTCACGCCTTGCTCATTACTCATACAGGTACGTATTACCTATCTATTGATGGCATGCGTTATAATAAGGAATTCGTAGCACTGTGTCCTCAGTAATAATTTTACACCGACTCGTAAAGAATTGACAACCCGGATCCGGGTGAGACCAGAAATGTAAATGCCAATTACCTATTTGGCATTGTTCCGTCAAAATATACGAAGGCGTAGATTTAGGTTGTTTCAATTTTATATAGCGTACTTTATTCTTCCTTTATTTTATAAAAATACTGCATGATTTTCACGAGCTTGGGCAACTCAAACTCTTATACTAAAACAATATCTGTGATTATTTCAGACCCCCACGTTATAAGACGTGACGGCACTACGTATCGATAGCATCTATTAAAGGAGAAAGAGCGGTTAGGCCGAGACCATCAAGTTCCGGTGACGCGGACGGCGCGCGGCGGCGGCGGCGACCGCATCAGGAATACTAAACAAGCTTCGCTGACAGAGCCGAGGGACGGTCAAGTGGAGCGACCGCTTAGAACGCCATAGCGCGCTTATAATGCCAGAATCAGTCGAGCAGTCGAGTTTGTTCCGTGTTGGATTAGTTTCCAATATAGGTAAATCTCTACTATATAACTCTCTCTATTAAAATTTATCTCGAAGAATTTATTGGAATTTACCATATTGATATATGTATGTAGTACCTAAGTATGTGAGAGGATTTTCAATATCTGCATATATGTAATGTAAAATGGTATGTACGAGTGCATTGAAACACCCTGTCTCCCCTAAAATTGTTTTGAATCGATCATTCTCTGAGACTCTAGGTTTATTATCGTTCATAATTTTCAAATCCCGGATATTAAAAGTTTATATTCAACTTTAGACGACATTGGTAACATTCCTACACTTTAAATTTATAACTAAGTAATTTGCACACATCTAGCAAATTAAAATATACAAATATTCTTGGTGATTCAGTATAAGTGTTAACAATGTCTCATTACAATATCTTCATTGACATCATATAATGTTTGAATAAGCTCGGCCCACATCTGTATCATTGATAACCATCTGACATCATGGATATATTGTATAGCAAGGGCCGTCTTTTTGAAAAATCGAGAATTCTGAGAATGGGTGGAGAGAAAACAAACACATCTGTTTCCAGAATAACGTCTAAGTCTCCGCGACTGCGAAGCATGCACATCAACATCCTTGTAGTTTAAATTTAGGTGCGTGATCACAAAAACCGGTCAGAAACAATAAGCAGGTTTATCTCAAACCATGTACAAATGTTCCAAAGTTAGTAGTCACAGTCAGGCATCGCCTCAGACATTGTCAACGCCAGTCAGAAAGGGATTTATTGTCGTATAACTTTTACGGAAAGATCCAATTCGATTGTTAGGATACTCTTATTTTTTTATAAATTGGAAACCTAAAACTACTTGATAATAGAATGCAGAAACGTAATGTATGAGTTTAGGTTAAGCACTTATTAGAGCCCCAAACGCATTTTTTTATGGTTATGCATAATTTATACCAACTATCCTGTTCCTTTACCTATTATTTTGTCTCTATTGTCAAATCTCTTTCCTTTCATATGTCCTTGCTTTGGCCTTAAAAGCCACTTAGTTTACCAGTTATATTTGCTCGCAAAATCATTATCTAGTTATCTTTTAACCAACTATTGCAAAATTGTTGTTCCTTGTCGCTTACAGAATCAGAAACTTTATTTGCACAGGGTGTATTAATAGGCAATTATTTGATGTTTTGAGGAAAAACATTTGAATAAACACTTGGAATGCTTTTCACCTTCGGAGCGAATCATCATTCCAAAGTTATCATGATCGGTCTCTTTGAAACTCTTCAAACAGTTTTAATATAACTTTAAAGAGTTAATCCGATTTTAAAGCAGCCAACAACTAGATAAATATTTGGCTCGACTTTTTAATTTATTATAACTACATTCAATACCTATGCTTTTCTATAGGGTAAAAAAACTTATCATGAACACGAATATGAAGTTTTATTTTTTCGTATGGGTAATTCTTATCAGAAAACCATTTTAATCTCTGATAAATAATTTAATTATGTATAAATAAATTAAATAAAACAGTCGCTCCATGTAAAATACTGGTATTCAGCTGCATCCGGTTAGACTAGAAGCCGACCCCAACATAGTTGGGAAAAAGGCTAGGCAGATGATGTATAAATAAATTAAATGACATAAGCTGACTCTTGAGTCAATGATGTTATGACCAACCCATGTCCAGAATGTTTATGAAAAGAGTTTGCAGCGGAATATGCTTCTGAATTTAGTTATATTTGATTGTTGGACCAACTTCTTGCATTTTTATTTAATACGAGTATAAATAAACTGGTTTGAATGTGAACGAATTCGTCGGCAACATTCTGGTTTGCAACGATTATGAAACATATGCAAAGACTTTGGCTATCTAGATCGGACATAGAATAATACGTGAGCATTAAAATTGCAAATTACCCAAAACTACAATGTAGTTAATTAGTATTTCCGTTCATAATTCAATTTTGTGATCATTCATAACAAAGTAAGCAACGCTGCATCCAGTGAGCAACAGTGAGCTATGTCTACAAATGCAATTCAAAAGGAACCTTACGTAATCAGATCAGGCAGATCATTGAATTAAATGAACAAATCAGCATCATAATCTTACCTTTAGGTAATTTAAATACAACTGGAATCAGATTTGATTACAACAACATTCAGTTTCATGGTTTATGGAGCCCCTGCACGCAAAGAGGAATGCCGTGGATGTGAATAATACTTGAATTACAGAAATACTATAAAGAGTCACCATTATTAAATAAAATGCATGGAATTAAAACATTTGCGTGTTCTGTTTAGTGTCAATTTTATATATTGCATTCAATAAATGCCTTCGAGCCTAATATATTTAACGGCGCAGGAGAGCTTTTACCAGAAGTGGTCATCGTGTTATTGGTTCAGCCGCTTGAATATCATGAGGATTGCGCCGGAAGATGGTACGTCTCTCACATCATCTGTCATTAAAAGACAGTCGCCACGCAATCATCAACGCGGCGCTCCGCTATGGTGACACTCACCAGACAGCGACACTCTTATCCGACCTTTTTAGTGATTCCAAGAACTTCATTACAAAACTAAAGAGTGTATTTGCACTTGCTTGCTGTATTTATCATACATTCTCCTGTAATATATTATACAATATGTAAAAAAACCTGTCCAACCCGTGAGGGTATGTAAAAATAAACCCGCAATTTTTTAGATGGTTTACCTGGCAATACGTGGGGTGCGGGTGGCCAGCGGCCTTCGATTAGCGGGTGCTTTTCACTTTGCTTGAAATTGGGGTAATTTTGGTATGATTTTTATTTTCAATAAAAATCAAACCAAAACCACCATTTGTATTAATTTTTGGTAATGTTATTGCAGCACTTATATGCCTCTTTCGGATCGAACACGATTTTTTTACATATTGTCCTATACAAAAAAAAAATTGATTTTAATCCCGCAACATGATCTCAGACAAGACAAAAGAGTCATAAAATACTGCATACTTATGCAGAAAATGTCAAAGATAGCAGCAACGAATGCATGAAAAAAGAATTCTCAGCCATGTGTGGTTCCAACTTAATGGGTTGGTAGATACACAGTTCTCACAGGCAATGGGATATTGATGTGTTGTTGCGTGAGAATATGGGATGAGTTAGGACCGTACATTATAGTTGTATTACGGAATGACATAACGGGCCAATGTCGCCGGTCGGCCGACCAGGGGCGGCGAACGGCGGCGGTGACAGGTGCGCACTGCGCTCGCGCATCTAATATGGCGCCACCTGCGTAGATACAATACCGACACGGGCAGCTCTCTAGAGAATATCGTGTTACATTATTTAAACATTAAGACTCAATCCACACCCGCATTATTTTATGTAAGTAGAAATTCTTATATGAGTAAATAATTTGAGTTACCTACTTAAGATTATGCATGTGCAATTACCTAATGTAGAAATAATTTAATAACTCATTAGGATTTATAAATAAGTCGAAGTACCTTATAAAATAAATCTTATTTCACTTTCAGGTGGGAAGGAAGTTAGTAGGTATACCACTAATTGTTGAAATATCATCGTTTTATAACCGTAAATGATAAAACTTACTACGCTACAACGGCCACAAATAATCAAGTAAGTAATAAAAATACTGGCATGCGTGTTTAAAATATCCGGCTACAATGTAAAAAAAAATGGTTAAAAAAGTTGAAATAATGTAACGTTTCGATGTTGTTGTTTAAAAGATTTCAATAATGGATGGGGTTTACATTCAAGACGAGACGTACGGATTAACAATATAACGAACATAGCAAAATAAGTGGTATCTATTTCGAAACGGAATAAAAAACGTCTTGATCTGCTGCTGATTACAATTACAGCTCGGTGGGAATATATTGCATTAAGAACAAAGGGGCCTTGAAGGAGGCGCTACGCTCGGGTGCAACCTCGTCTACTCATGCTGTGCCTTTGTTGCTATTCTCTCTATCCTTCTCAACAATAACCCACGCGAATAATTAATGCAATAGGCCGAGGGCTAATGAACTGTTACTATTATGAGTTTAATTATTTTTATTAACAAAGTAACTAGCCACTGTTTTTCTCACTCTACTGTTTGCTAAGGGTACCTCTATCTGTTACAAAACCTTTTTTGTTTTGTATAAAATTAATGTATTTCGCATTGGAACACAATAGTAGCAGTTGAAACTCCTTCCATTACTGTATGTACCAACGGTAGTATTATGTCTGGGAATTTGGAAATAATTGCACGAACTTTCAGTTTCAGGCTTGTCATACATAAGTCTCCCAAATAGTTGCCGTATGTAAATATTATAATAATATTTCATTTCCATTGCCTGATGGCAGTCTACACAGCTATATTGTGGTAGAATGGACAGTAGCACAGTGGGGTGGCGAAAGGTTCATATACTACTATGCCTTTCGGTTTTAATTTCTAGAAATGGCAATTTTATATTGTAGCAGCCTTTGTCCGCGGCTTCGCCCACGAGACGTACTACCGCGATTCAAATGTCCTATTCTATCCTACCAAGGTGATTGTGTGCACATCGAATAAAGGAAACAGACAGACAGACAAAGTTACTTTTGCACATAATACTGTTATTAGCCTTATAAAAAATTACAACCTTCATAAAAATGTATGCTAACTTTCCATAAAACCTCTCTTATCTCATATCTTTCTTATATCTTAAAAATAAGCTCAGGTCGGTATACTCTGTGTGAAAGTTAAAATGGTACTTGCATGTACTGAAGACCTATAGTCAGGGCCGTAAATCACACGGTTTATATCTTTTTTCTAGATAAATGTACACTGGTTGCAAAATTAATTGGCTGGTGATTAAAACGCTAATCAGAATAAATGGTAACCGCGACTGCGCTACCAGCTGCATCAATGGTTTTATTTTAGTTATTAATAACGACTTCAGCATTGACTTATAACACTGGTTTATCTTCTCAGACATCTAGGTAAGTAATTAGATGTCTACAAAAAGCTTATTCCGCCAAATTGTTAAATATTAAATTAAGTTACAACTTACATAATTATTGCTGTTGTTTACAAATTTGACGACAGAGACAATTATTGAATTCGAGGGTCGCGATCAATAATGTATGAATAAACGGCTAGAGTAGAGAACCGAAGGTAAACTAATACTGATTGGATTTGAATTATAGTAATAAATATTTGTTATTTTATGGGCGCGCGTTAAGAGTTATCCTGCCACCTGCCAGGAGGTTATCAATCTTAACCAGTGAAACGAGTGGATAGCAAGCAGTCTAGAACGTATTCCAGATTAATCGATTCGTAGTCTGAAACAAATTCCGGTTAAGAAATTTAAACCAACCAATTAAAGTCTGCATGTAAGAGAATTGGCGTGAAGTTACAAAAAAAATTGTAAAAACGGTCTGCACGCGACGCATAATCTATTTTAGGAATATTTATATATATCCCCATGGTAACTATAACGCTTTAAAGTCTAGAGTCTATACTTGTCTTCAAACAATGCAAAAAATGTCCCTAGACAAGAAATAGTTTCCAAACATGTCGATACAATAGGCGACACGAGAAGAGAAAACGTACCTATAGTGCTGCATTGTTGTCTAAATTATTCATATATGGTAAACTATGACGAAGGCTGACGACCACGTCATTTGTGCCACAGTGATTTTAATTGCCAAATCCAATTCCCTTGACTCCATTAATGAAAACCGTTAAATTTCGAATGGAGGAATAAGAAAATGGCTGAAAATCTTGAAACCAAGCAAGCCACAATTAGACAGACTTTAAATGTGTATAGTTTTGAGTGAATTCTTTTATGAAGCAATAGTAAGTACAGTTCGTGCACAGTTGGGCACACAAATACTGGCAAAAGATTTATTGTTTTATAGTGAAAGTCTCATACATCTTTTTAGATTCTCATCAAGTCATCACCTTCAAAATCAACTTGGCTCAAGAAATCTTCCACTTGAAAAAGTACACGTTTAAAATAATTCTCAGTCAAACCAATATTTTTTAGAGACAAATATTAGATATCTGCATGTTTAAGAAGAAGTCCAGTTTGACCAGTAAAGTTAATCACTGTGAAACCGGACACGATCTCTTGACTGAATTTACGTTTTAAGCAGAAGTGCTAATGAACCATGAACATACGCGATTTAGGAGTTCTAAATAATACAAATAAAGTGGGAAGAGAAGGTCGAAATATGTTTTTGACCATGAACTGTAACTGATCGTCAAGACTGGCAGTAATGCCAAGGACCCAACAAATTAGGATGCTAAAGTCCAGTAAAAGTGGAAGAAGTGATTTAAAATGTCAAGCAAAATATGGTCTTTGTGTAAAAAATATAAGTCAAGTAGTTCCAGGCTTACGTAGATATAGCCAGAAAAAAATATATTTCAAAACTAGCTTCTGCCCGCGGCTTCGCCCGCGTGGATGTCGGAAATTATCCTACGGGAACGTGCTAACAGGATAAAATGTATGTGCTTCCCCAGGATGCCATCTATCTCTATGCCAAATCAGAAGTTCAGTGGTTTAGGCGTGAAAATACAGTTTCAAGTTCAAATCCTCCCCTTAAAAACTGAATTACCCCTTTATGTTCCATCAGTGGTGAATTTTCGACAACTTTACATACCTACTTATTATTAATTATTTTCTGTCAAAAGTATCAGAGTTTCGAGTTACTCGGATCGCGTATTCAATTTCTTCCACACAAACTTAACACCCCTATATCCCCCTTTGAGGGGTAGTTTTGAAAAACTTATAATGATAAACTTTATTACTTACTTAGGCAAGTATTCTTGCCAAGTTTCAAGTTTATTAACTAAATGAATAAGATTTTTCATATAAACTGTATCCCCCGCTTTTCACCCCCACAGGGGTGGAATTTTGAAAAATCGTTTGGGATTATTCATAACTTGACTCAAAGATTATTTATAAGTACTAATTTTCGAGTTAATCAAGCCATGCAGTAAAATCCTCCCCTGAAAAATTGACTACCCCATTTCAGCCCGTCAGGGGTAGATTTTCAATAAACCCTGATACACATTATTTTTTACTTTCAATATTAGGTATAAATACTGAGTATCGAGTAAATCGGACTGCGCGCTAAAATTCTTCCATACAAACTTTGAAACCCCCCAATCCCTTATTAGGGGGTAGTTTAGAACAAAAAAAAAAACTCAACACAATCTTCATAATTTATTTAGATATGTATTCGATAAGTATTCGTGCCAAGTTTCAAGTTTATTAACTCAAGGAATAAGAATTTTCATACAAACAAATTCCCCCCTTTTCACCCTCTTAGGGGTGGAATTTCGAAAAATCCTTTATTAGTGGATGCCTACTCCTCACGAAGAACACACCCTCCAAATTTCATGTCTCTAGGACCAGCGGTTTAGGCTGTGCGTTGATCTATCAGTCAGTCAGTCAGGACTTTGAATTATATATATATACTAGCTTCTGCCCGCGGCTTCGCCCGCGTGGATGTCGGAAATTATCCCACGGGAACGTGCTAACAGGATAAAATGTATGTGCTTCCCCAGGATGCCATCTCTCTCTATGCCAAATCAGAAGTTCAGTGGTTTAGGCGTGAAAATGTAACATACAGTTTCAAGTTCAAATCCTCCCCTTAAAAACTGAATTACCCCTTTTTGCCCCGTCAGTGGTAAATTTTCGACAACTTTACATACTTATTATTAAATTATTTACTGTCAAAAGTATCAATACTGAGTTTCGAGTTACTCGGACCGCGCATTCAATTTCTTCCACACAAACTTAACAACCCTATATCCCCCTTTGAGGGGTAGTTTTGAAAACTTATAATAACTAACTAACTAACAACCAAACTAACTGTAACTATATTACTTACTTAGGCAAATATTCTTGCCAAGTTTCAAGTTTATTAACTAAATGAATAAGATTTTTTATATAAACTGTATTCCCCGCTTTTCACCCCCACAGGGGTGGAATTTTGAAAAATCGTTTGGGATTATTCGTAACTTGATTCAAAGATTATTTATACCAATTTTCGAGTTAATCAAGCCACGCATTATATTATAATCCTTCCTTGTAAAATTAACTACCCCTTTTCAACCCGTTAGGGGTAGATTTTCGAAAAACATTGATACATGTTACTCTTTATTTTTGGTCTTAAGTATAAACACTGAGTTTCAAGTTAATCGGACCGCGCATTCAAATTATTCCACACAAACTTCAACACCCCTATATCCCCCTTTGAGGGGTAGTTTTGAAAAACTTATAACGATAAACTTTATTACTTACTTAGGCGAGTATTCTTGTAAAGTTTCAAGTTTATTAACCTAATGAAGAAGATTTTTCATATAAACTGTATCCCAACTTTTCACCCCCACAGGGGTGGAATTAAAAAAAAATCGTTTGGGATGTTTTCATAACTTGACTCAAAGATTATTTATACTAATTTTCGAGTTAATCAAGCCATGCCGTAAAATCCTCCCCTGAAAAATTTACTACCCCATTTTAGCCCGTCAGGGGTAGATTTTCAAAAAACCATGATACACATTATTCTTTACTTTCAATATTAGGTATAAATACTGAGTTTCGAGTAAATCGGACTGCGCGCTAAAATTCTTCCATACAAACTTTGAAACCCCCAATCCCTTATTAGGGGGTAGTTTAGAAGAAAAAAAAAACTGACAGTCTTCATAATTTATTTAGATAAGTAGTCGTACCAAGTTTCAAGTTTATTAACTCAAGGAATAAGATTTTTCATACAAACGAATTCCCCCCTTTTCACCCTCTTAGGGGTGGAATTTCGAAAAATCCTTTCTTAGTGGATGCCTACTCTTCACAAAGAACACACCCTCCAAATTTCATGTCTCTAGGACCAGCGGTTTAGGCTGTGCGTTGATCTATCAGTCAGTCAGTCAGTCAGTCAGTCAGTCAGTCAGTCAGTCAGTCAGGACTTTGAATTTTATATATATAGATATATAGAAGATACTTTTCCGGGATAAAAAGTACCCAGTGTGGTGCCCAGGATATTAAAGAATAATTATACCAAGTTTCATCGAAATCGAACTGGTAGTTTTTGCGTGATGCCTGAACAAACAGACAGACAGACAAAAAATTTTTTAATCACATTTTTGGGTTCGGTGTCGGTCTAGTAACACCCCCTGCCATTTATTTTTTTGATATTTTCAATGTACAGAATTTTCACTTCTACAGATTTATTATAAGTATAGATAATAATATTGGTTAAAAATTAAATAGATAAATGGCACGCCTGCATGCCATTTATCTGAATATATACTCCTTGGAAACATTGCAAGCCAGTTAGTGGTTGTACTATTCCAGTTTCGTATTGTACAAGCCGATTGCATCACCGGCCGTAATGTCTGTGTACCGGATACAGCTATAGAAAATCAGCTTATCCCTACATGGAAAAATATGCATAGGGTTAATACACTGGTGGAACTGTTATTTTAGATGTGAATCTCTATTTCTCATCAGATCTTCAGGAGTGTAAATAATAACCAAACATTTATCATTAAGCTCTCATTTTTCTCTGCAATAACATGTTAGTCATTTCAGATTAAATCATACTAGGTGCTAATATTATATAAAATGGTTGGGTTTTTATCTGCTTCTTAGGTCACCGCGCAAAAAATTATTGAAAGCATCTTGAAAGGACTTTCACTGCTCGAAAGTTTTGGGTTCAACTTTAATCGTAAGTGTATCTTTATGCAATATGTAAAGTGAGATTCAATTACAAAATTAAACGATCAATCAATCAAAACTAAGTTTAGACTATGTATCTCTGGTTTTGCTGAATGTTGGGTTGCGTTGAACAGTCAATCGAACTATGTCCAAAAGTTTGGTGTTCACACCGACCACACTTACTCGTTTCTGTGGTATTTATATCCATGTCCTTATAGGTATTAGTAGTCCCTATGCAACAGACTACAAACTACTAAGATATATCAAGATATATAGGTGTAATGATTGGTTTACAAATAGCAACTTACTTTTTTACCCGCACCAAATTATGTGCTAAATTCATTATCTGTGTTCATACATGATTTCCTTGGAAACATCCTTAGGCAGCTTGAAAGGAAATTAACGTGTCATGAAATCGTAAGAATGAAAAGATTCTGTTGGGTTTTTCCATGACTCATTTCTAATACTTTAAAAGGTTTTCTTGACACCTCTAAGTTATTGAAAGAGTTTATATTTAGTAGGTAGTAGGGCTTCTCTCTTTACAGGAAAAGCTTCAAAAGACCAGTATATTTAAAAGAATCCAGCTCATTCATTGGGTCATGAGTTTGCGCCTATTGATCGTATATCATGGGGCAGATGTATCCAGCCAAATTCTGCGTGGCAGTTTTCCGATTGACATCATTTCGTTTTATTATAAAAGGCACCAATCCAGGATGGATGGTTTACTGTCAACTTTTTAAACCAATCCATCCTTCCTGGATTGGTGTCTTTTTGACTCGGTCTAAAATATTTAATAGGTACCCAATGGATTTCATATCACTGTTTCATTTAATTTTCTGCTTTATAGAATACGTAGTTCATTCAAAAATATTGTGTCGTCAAGAATGACTCTTAAAGAATTATTGGAATGCGGGTTCTATTTGAATTCTAATGTCTGAGAAGTTGCATTTTTTATTTTGTGATATGTCTCAAAGTTGATAACCCTGTGCATGCTTCCACGTAAGAGCAATAAAGTGTGTTGCAGTGAAACTATCTGGTTTTGCAATCCTTACCAGTCACCAATAAGTTCCGACGTAGTATGCATTTATGTAACAACCCCTTTTTAAAAGCTTGTGATACGCTTTGTGAATGTAATTTAAATATTACCGAGAAGTTAGTAGTTATGGCTGTTCCTAGAAGAACTTGTTAAGACATTTACATAGAATTCTTTCTACTTTGGAAAAAGCAAGTGGAACAGGTTTTGTATCATAGTCGTTTTGATGTAAGTTTTAATTATTTGCGAGTATATTTAGTATTATAGACTCATGAGTAAATCCTATGTCATTTGATTTATAGGATCTAAAGTTTGTTCAAACGAATGAAAAGTTTTACCCAATTAGAATCTAATAAAATTTTAATGAGAGAAAAAAGAGCTGCAAGTTCCTCATTAATTATATAAAGTATGAACAATAACTGAGGTAGGCAAGTGAACGTTTCACAGAGGTGAACACGAGCGAGCTAAAATGAATGTTAAGTTATAGGAATGAGATCAGAGTAGAGTGTACGTAGAATGCGAGCACGGTCGCGGGGTCGAGCCAAGTCGTGCGAAGTTGCGCTTGCGACACTGCAAGATGCATCACCAAGTCGTATGAGGCGACTTTCAGTGATATGAGACCAACCTTGAGATCATCGGTGAGTGCGGGAACTGTGGTGTACGGGGCTCATTACTCCCGGTTGGTGCGATCCGCCTTCCCTCGCCGGCAGGCGAACAGCCGTTAGGCAACTCCGTGGAACTCGCCACACAGCGTAGACAGTAATACTTATTAGCGATACACTTTTATGTTGTATAGCTAAAAACACACTATCACTTAGCACTACACCTACACTCCAAGGGTCGGAGTGAACCGTTCGTTTAACGGGCACTCGTACGACTAATGAAGTAGCGACAACGCCGGTCGATGTTAGGACGTACGACCGAGATGTTGGTCGAACAATGACTGAACGCGAAGTCGCAGGCTTCGGCGCCCGCGCAGGTTGCGCGGCTCCCCGCAGCCCGCGCCCACTGCCCCACCCCGCGCCGCTGCAACCTTACTCTGGAACGCGTTCCCAGTGTCCAAGCTTTTGCAGCCCTGCTCTATCTACACCGTATACTAAGGCTGCAAGGGCGATAAAGCGAGCACCAAACCCGTTCGCCCACAATTGCAAAAAGACAGCAGAGGCACCCATGTAGCCCTCCGCCAGAAAGGTCGACGATTAGAATACAAGGGCACAGTAACAATTTTGACTTAATTTCCAGAACCTTCCGTCTGGACTTTGTTGCCAAGTTTGTAAGAGAAAATGTGAAACAAATTACTTCTAAACATTTCTTACAATTACAGTACCTTCTATATTTGAGTCACCCAAAGTTATTGATTAAACTTTAACATTTTATATGAGTTAAGCACAAAGCAGTTTACCTCAAAACATTAGCTCTACACAGTACGGGGCCCTTAACGGAGCACACATAAAATGTGTATATATTCAATCACGGCATACATTCCTGTTAAGTCTATCTAAGAGATATAAAAAGTGCGGCTTCTGTGTGGCTATTAACATCCTCGTCGCGGCAGAAGGTGGGCCGGCTCGGAGCGCGGCGCGGGGCTCAATACGCGATCTTCGTTTTTTTCTCATCACCAATTACATCTATTTTTATAGGTCCATTGAAAAACACAATCGCAGTAATGGCTCTACAATTCGATTGTCCGGAGAATACGCCTCTGGTGATGTTATTCAAAGGCACTCGATAAAAGTAAAATTGAATACAGAATAACGTAAGCATAGGTAATATGTCAATACATTGAAACAAAAAGATAAACTGCAGGTACGCGGCCCTAAGCCTGCCGGCTGTTTTCACTTTTGTATGGATTGTTGCAATTATTCATAAATTACAATTAAATAACCTACAGTTACATGTCAAGTAGAATCACCTATCATATCAACACGATATGACATACTTCAATAAAACTTTTAATTACATTGGCATTTTCCTGTATCGAGAAACACAGCAAAAATATAAAATCAGTAAAGATTATTCCACCGTAAATATGATTCTAAAATCATAAAGCAACTGTAATATTTTTATCTGATGAGCTAGTTAGTATTATTACACTAATTTCATGTTTATAGCATTTTTGTGCAGCACTTTTAACAGTACACGAGTAATGATCGAGTATGGTGAATGATTTTGTAGCACATTTCATTTGACCCATATATTAGACATCAACGCGCGCAGTTCCCGAGTATTTTTACGTTGTGTTCGTGATTAATAAAACTCGACATATTTCCACTTCTTCGGGGAAGTTATGAGAATGCTGTCATCATAATACCTAGAACACGTCAGTGGTTGTAAATTAATAAATTTCACTTTACTTGAGAGTAAATATGATCTAAGAATGACGTGATGCTGGGTGGATGATACGTAACTTAGTTTGCATTACAAGAGATATTACATTGTCTTTAATTCTTCTTCTTTATTTGTCTTTAAGTCTTTCTATTCTTGCAAATTTCCTAGAATGTATATTATGTTCTAGTTA
The DNA here is from genome assembly GCA_945859715.1 of Apamea sordens. Lineage (NCBI taxonomy): Eukaryota > Metazoa > Arthropoda > Insecta > Lepidoptera > Noctuidae > Apamea > Apamea sordens. Next base: position 10,900,460 of record OX243995.1, read on the forward strand.
CTTTTATTTTTTCTATGAATGTGACATATTTTTCCATTAATTATTATTAAACATTGACGAATGCTTCTACATTAATTTACTCAAGATTGTTCGTGCCATGATGTCAGACAATATATTGACTTTTTAGACTTGAAAAAATGGTCGTGTTTGAGGCACAGTCAAATGCTTGTTGTAAAACGTCTGTTATTAATGCTTGATCTGACAGCATCATAATTAAACATTTGAAAATAACGAATCGAATATCTTTGTTGGAATTAAATACAAACTTAATGTTTTGTCTGCAACATTTAAAAGACTAAAACCAGTTTGATTAACGAACTTGGATTTAATTGTTTATGTTTTGTTTTTACAGTGTTGCTGTATGTATAAATAAAAAGACATTAAGTACCTGTCTTGGAAGTTTTCCTGTTAATGAAAAAAGAGAACAGTTGTTTTCCATTTCAGTTACTTATATAATTTTGTATAGAGTTTATAAAAACAGAAACACGTGCATACAAAAAGATCAGTTAAGTTGAACAATAAAGAAAGAAAATACAAAATCGATAAGAGACAACATGCGCAGAACAAAAATAAGGGTAATCCCCGTGTATAAAGAAATATGTGATTTCTTTTATAATGCTGTATAGTTAACGTTAGAAACAGCATTGCACGAATTTCTTTAGACGTCATGAAAGATAGATGATGAAGATAAGACGAATTCGTTTCTGTTTGATAACTAGTACAATAATACATATAGCAATTGCATTTGTGCAATAATATATATAGTCAAAACTAAAGTAAATCTATTATTGCATAGTGCAATGATAAATTTAGTTAGACTATGCATATTCACGAGTGTGGTTATCAGTCAATGGAAAGTCCATGCTTAGCTAAGAGTATTAGTAATCTCAGGAAAATAGTGAGATAAATTATCAAAAGCAGTAGATAGGTACGCAGATAATCGCATTTCCTCTACATATCTTTGACTTAAATATTTCTATTACATTACATATTTATTAAAGAGCATCGAGTTACATCCGTATTAAAGTGATTTGCATTAGCTTAAGAATTATGCAAGGTGAATGAAAGTTTCTTAGATCATTCTGTCACAACCGCAAGAACTAGAAAATTAGATATTATAACTACTCATCCGGTTTTATGTATATTAATCAAATGTAAATAGGTAAATAAATTTACATAATTTCTAAACCTAGAACAAAGGTATCGTGCATTAGACATGAAATTCGTCAGAATGAAAATGAAATACTTCTTTTCTAGGTTCCAATGTTATTTGCAGCAATTATTTAGGCGAGAACAATAGTATAGATTTCAAAAGGTTATTTATTTAATACCCTTATTGAGGAGGTCATCTTACGCGGAACACAGATAGTATTGATTTATCGGTACCTTCGTATGTAACATGCAATTCGTGAGACTATATCAAACGGGAGGTCTCTCTGAACACGAGGTATCGTAACATCGCAGATCTTCACCGTATCGATAGTAGAACTGAATTCTCAAAGGCTGCTAAAACATTGAAAAGCTTTTGGGCGCTTTTGAAAATGACCATCACAAACTCACCATTCGCCTTTACCTTTAATTTCAACTATTTTTGTGATTTATTTTTCTGTGATCATCTGCTCCAACTGGTAAATATCAGTACCTTGTAGAAAACAAGTATAGTTTGTTTGGAATGCGTCAGGTAGGTACTCGAGCACGCCGCCATCGCCGCTCGCCGCTGTCATTCTTACAGCACCAGGTGAACCATCATTTCCTGTTGTATTGCCGCAATCGAGTTAATTGTTTCAAGAGGTAATTGGCTTCTTAAAGAAATATCTTTACAACCCGCCGGCTATAAACACGAGTATCTATACGGAATAATGTTGTAAACCGACGATATCTGTTATGTATCTAACTAAACGTTACTTATGTACTGACAATTAATTTTATAACGGCACGAACATGCGATATTGCTACATTTTTAAAAATAGCTTTACTTGGTTGATGACTTCAATATTTCTTGATTCTATCTAAGAATGAAAAAATAACAGTAATTAAAAAAACTGCTTGTTTGCTCTTTCACGTATAGAAATAGAAAGCTTTTGAAAAAACTGACGCTAATGAACTCTATAATTCCTCGCAGGGGTCTTACACTTAGTGCAAACTAAACCGTTCTTGTTTCTAATTCCCAGCGACTTGAATGTTGTAGTCATTTTCCGCGGCATGGCAGCCGCGACGTGCGGCGTAGCGGTGACCGGATAACGGTCGCCGAGGTACTCACACTCTGAGGGCAGACACCGACTCCCAACTACATATTTACACCGAAACTCTACAATAGTTGGTATACAAGTCGTCATTATCATAACCCGCGTCAGTGTCACGGTCGGCTCAGCATCGCAATCGTGGCTCGCCATCGCACAAGGTTGCATCGCATACGTGTCCACACGTAACGTTATGCCATGTCGTTGTAATACACCGCAATCATATGGTTTCCAGCTGCAACTGTAATTCGTAATATAACCGTTTTGTACCCACTTTAACAAAACGAACTTCAGTCCCCCAGCATCTAGTGTAAGGGGCGATAAGATTCATTCATTTGATAGGATATGCTTGTGACTACTTTGGCGAACTTGGAAAGCTTCCATATAAATTATCATGATTATTATTATGATGCATGAATTTTAACAGGTTTATCGAATTCACGCCTTTAACCAAATAGTGCCTGAGTTTTACTTGGAAATCCGGTTTGCCAAAAATTATTCAGATTTTCGTAAAGTACCTACTAACATGTTGTCGGCAAAATAGGTATATGGTAATACTTAAATAGTTTTTACAAATAAGAAAGCACTAACCCTTTTCCTTAGATACCTATATTTTACGATTCGCTAAGTATGCATTGGCACTTGGCAAGTTAAGGCAGTTAAGAAGTACACGCTTTTTGTATTGCTGCTATGCCTCAAACACAAAGTGATTTTATACGATCGTTGACGCATGAAAAAGCCCATAAAACGCTTTTTGATAGCTTGTGTTGGACCACGTAATTTCTCGAAAGCTTTTGCTAATTTTATGTTATATTGACCAGCTGTATACCTATGCGGTTACGATTGCAGAATGGCCTCTTTGTCGAAGGGGTCTGGTCAATGTGCAATAAGAACTTTACCCTACCCTATTCAATAAAACAATTTTATAATTATTTGGTTATTTACATAAAACTTGTACAAGTAGATATCTCCTTGATACGGATAAGTATTTTGTTTGCCTGCAAAAACAACTTTTACTGGCCGACTGTTTAAGTTGCCATATATGTAGAGTAGAGAGGGGTACTCCGAAAGATTTGGCACATACGTTGTGGGTGTGATTTCGCCAGACGAGTGCAGCTTTCTCCGTGTGTTGTGTTGTAACACCGCGAGCGTCCTACTCCTGTCTGCACAAACAACTCGTCTCGATGCGCGACGCGCTGTGACATTTATCATTAACGACCAAATATCAAGGCAGGCAACTTTTCACATATTGCCCGTCTTCAAAACCTCTACAACCGGATAATTCTATATTCGTTTGAAATGGTAAATAGCCTCTGATTCATATTAATATATGCAGGCGTTATATGAAATAGGAAACTTGTATATGAGTTTTGTCATTTAAAGCAATTTAAAGGCTCTTTTGATATGGCGAGCAGTGACTTGTGAGTCAACAGTAATTTACACCAAATAAAAAGTCGTAGTTAGTTATTATCTCTTAAACTTGATTAGCTTGCCCAAATAAAAATGATACTGTCTACCTTAAAAGCTATAGTAATATATCACGCCGCCAATTTCGGATCATCAAAGACTCACCTGTCCTATTTTGGGAACCAAAAATATGGAACCGATTTAGAATACATCAAGTAATCAAAATTGTGATCAAAACAAAAAGAAATACATTAGGTGAGTAAATAGGTATTCGAATAAATGATGGGGCGATCACTTATTCAAAACCTATAAACTGTATAACTAAGGTCTAGGGCACGGTTTCCGGTTTGAAGCATGTTTGTTGATTTCTCTATGCTATTCGGTCTGACATCATCAACACTTCGTGATTGCGTGACTACATATGTATGTACCAGCTTCCTCCAAATTGTATGCTCAAATTATAATGAACTTTTCCCACGAAATCAAAAGTGTCGGCTTTATAGCTGCTATGCACTATGTAATTAAAGACTGAGGTAATCTGTACAGATTGCAAAAATGCTTTAAACATTGTGTAATATATGTGCAGGGCCGTGGGCAGAGTCCTCGGCGCCCGTGTGGGTAGCGGGGAATGGCAGTCAAGTGGCAGTCACCAGGCGACACCTAAAACCGTGCGTCCGTAGGTGTAGAGCGACACCGCAATCGAAAGCCTTGACAAATAACTCGTCATGACCAATCTACGCCCGATATACTGTTACTTCACTATGTCATTGCGCAGTTCTATGAGTAATCGATTTTAAATACGGCCATTCATAAATAATTGTTTGTTACGTTTATTAACATGGAGACACATTTTTATGTAGTTAGTCTTGTTTATTAATCGAACGTATATCAGTGATACCTACTGTTCTCCATAAGCTATATGTACACAGCTAAGGGAATAAGATACCTACATCTTATTCCCACATTTACGAAACCAAGAATAAATTGTAAATATGAGCTATATATAATGCTTCTTTAACAAAACACATGAACAGTATCGAGGCGAAGAAGGAAATGCGTTCTGGGCCTCAAGTCTGCTATTACAATAGTGTTAGAATGGTCTATCATAATTGTTGATTTTGACAAGTTTGGTAATCTACTAACATAATGGCGTCATTATGACTTTCCAGTGGTCAACCACTGACACTCCATTGAAAGAAATGGCATAGAATGGTAATCTCGTACATAATGATAAATGAATGACTGACTTACATAAAACACTTCACTTGTATATAACACTAATAAATAATATGTAAAAATATATATAAATGAAATCTGGCATAATTCTTGATTGATGACATGATTTTTTTCGAAAATCATTTCTAATAACGGGTTTTATAATAAAGGCAATACGACAATGTCATTATGACACAATTCTATTACGAGACCATTTTAGCAGATTACGAACTTTAAGCAAAATGACAATGGGATGGGAATGGGATCGTGTTGGAATGACGAATTTATAAAAATAGCAGACTTGGGGCCCTGTTTGTAAGTAGTTTAGAAATGCTTCTTCATGCCAACACTTACATGGAAGCTGTGCTAAAGATTTTTTTTGCACAACACATCATGCAACTCTGTGTTCTGTTTGTACGTTACTGGTTTCCAAACCTTTCCTTGAGTGGACTGCGAGCAAGGAAAAATCAAATCATGAAGATGTGGTGTATGTGCAGTCTGTATGTATCTACTTTATTTACATTTTATGTATATTATGTGTCATATATATTACATTATTAGTTTAATAATATAATAATAATATCCCTGGACATTTCACACAGCGCCATCTAGTCCTAAGCTAAGCAACCTAATGCTTGTGTTATGGTAACAAGATGGCTGATAAACTACTTATATACATTTTTTTTTTTTGTAAATACATACATATTATAGATAGAAAAACACCCAGACTCGGAACAAATACATGTAGGTCATACAAATATTTGTTCCGTGCGGGAATCGAACCCGCGACCCGCAGCGCAGCAGTCAATCGCTTAACCACTGCGCCAACCGTGCCGCCTCAGTTTCTTTTTTAACTTCTCATAAATATGTACAGTCGCCAAAGGAGATAAATAACCAGGGTTGTCGGATATAGTTGAAGTTTAGTAAGAAACCGATGGAATTTTTCGAATTTGATTGGAATTTTTTTTTTAATTTGATAAATGAACTGTTTGTTTTCTATTAATTAAATTAAATTAAATTCGAAAACATCCATTGGTTTCTTACAAAACTATACCCGACGACCCTGGTTACTTATCTCCTTTGGTGACCGTACCATATGTTAGAATTGATGAACTCTATATTTTTATACTTGACAGAACCACTACTTATTAAATTTTTCCAATTTTTGCTAACGATTTGTCAAGGATACTTACAGATTTAAATAACATATTTTTTTTATGTTAAATTAAGTACAAATATTATGCATACTAGAAATCAAAGATAATAGCAATCAAACCTGTAAAAATCAATCTTTTACTCTTTAGCTACCTAAGATTTGATAATTCTGACCAACGCTTTTTCCTAGCTAAATCATAAGTTCGGTTGGTTCTTTTTTTTTTTTTTGAGAACGCTTTTCCTTCTTCGCTCCAACACAGCTCATATATTGGGTTAAAGAAGCATACTGTAGCGTGTTAAAAATAAATATTCACTTTAACACGTTTTAATTTTGTATAATAGATGAAACAGTAAACAAACACTTAATAAAGGACACAGGCAGGACATAGGCAGAACCTTTTATAACAAAAGAGCTGAATAAAAGTTAAATTACATAGGTACCGAGTCATCATGACATTTGCCTCGAGACCAGTTTTTACTGATATACGTATGTACCGACGTGATACGTTTATTTTCGGGAACACTGCCTATTACAAAGAGAAGAATGGAATAAAATTTAGGAAACGATAAGAACTTTTGAATAATCAATAGCAAAGCAAACATACCCTTGGATAAATTGAATGACCGCACAGAACTCGGTAGTTCAATCCGTTATAATGATATTCACACATAATTTGGTTGTAAGTCGTAGTTGGATTTGTTATAAAAAAAGGTTGTTCGTGATAAAATTATAATGTAGCATTTGCCGATGCTGCAGTACGGTTGCTCTTCCGAGCAAATTAATTTAATCTTCATTTCTTTGTTGACATTTTCAGGTTCTAGATTTTGCCAAATGGTGGATTTTTTTTTCGTTCCGTCAAACAAGATGGTTGCCATGGATACGGTGGAGTAGTCAACCCTTCCAATGCTGTTGGAGTTATTTGCTCTAATGTGCTATGTTGTTGTGCAATTTTTAAAAAAACTTTGTAATTATTCCAAATAATTTACTCTCTTATTTCCCTCCACAAAAATATAATCTTTATCCCGAGTTTTATTTTACTCCAAAAAGTTACCCATTTTAGATCGATTCTGTAAAATCTCACCGTGAAAAGTTAGGTGAAGTGAGCTTAGAGTGAGCTGCTGTCAATTGTGTCAATTCCTAACACTAGTTGGAATGACAGCTCACTCCACGCTCACTTCACCTAAGTTTTCACGGTAAGATGGTTACAGAATCGCACTGGTATTTATTTTGTTACAGGAGTTATAGGATCGTTTGCAAACGTTTCGTGACCGACGCGTAACTTATTAGATATTTTCGTGAATTTTATTATAGGCCTATAATGAAAAGGCATGACACTTTTAGATTCAAAACTCAAAACCAAAATGAAGAACCTTTCTGGTTACAATTAAGGTTGGATTTTTTATAAAAGAAGGTTGTTCGTGATAAAATTATTATGTAGCATTTGCCAATGCTGCATACGTAAGCACGTATTTACAATTTTTCTGTCCACAAGCTTCTTTGGAACTAACCCGTACAAGTGTTAGCATGCACTTGTAAAACGTGTCTTTATCTTCAGATGCCTGAAAATAACAAGGTTGAACTAGAATGGTATGGCATGGCTGCCTGCTGAATATCTTTCCAAAAACTAGAGCTGATTGTATAGCTAAATCAAAACTATTAAAAACCAACAAAAAGTACTGTAAGTGGTCGTACTGTTTTTATTACATTATAGAAATTAGTTCGTTTCAGACTTTGATTCATTCCTCCTTAAAATAATTATTATTGCACCATTTTATTTCGAAGCAACAAGTTTTTTCTCATACAATCATGTGAGAAACTCGAAGAAAATTACTTAACGACACGAAAACTTTTATAACGGCGATAAACAACAATCACACGACACTCGTGGTGGAACCGTAATGTACGTAACAAATTGATAAACACTGGACAACGGACTACGAAGCACTGTTTTGCTACTCTAGACCTCAATAATAGTGTCGTATAATGAATGTAGTGCTATGTACCTACTAACATGCGTGCTGTTACATAACGCTGCATCTACATAAGGGCAGAGCCCATCACATGCCGATGACATCATGGCGCCCGACTTACTGTTACATACAACTTAACACGTGATCTGAATAAAAAAAATACGCGACTTCTAATGCGAGTGCGACTCATGCCTATGTGACTTGTGAAACCCGTGGAAAATGTTAACAAATGTGAGTAAGAAATGCAAATGACTATCTTCTGTATTCGCTGTCTTCTGCACAAAATGATAATAAAGGCTAATAATAACTTTACGAAGTTCGCAACTCAGAACACTAAGATCGCAAAGTCGTTCCAGGTACACATACATAATTACCAAGTTTAAAGCACTTGCAGTGCATTGTTAGCATGCCTCATATTTTAATGTTAATTCTTCAACCACTGCTGTAGGTAAGGCTTTATTCGCATGGGCGAGCGGGGCGCGAGCGCAAACGAACGGTGACACAGCGCTAAAAATAGAGCTCGCACTCGGACTCAGGGCCGATACGGGCGGCGCCGCCAGACCTGTCCCGGCCACCCCCGTCACCCCCGTCCCTCGCACGAGGCCCCGACGATCCCCCACCGCCATCTTGTTGATCCACAGACCGTAGCGGACAACAACTTTGGTCTAGATGGCAAGGACATCGCAGTCAACTTGAATACTTTAGCTGCAGGAGGTTACGATGGCACTCAACTATTAATAAAGCAAAACGTAGAGACATTGAACTCTGGGAATACTTGCTTAAGTATGCGTTTATGTTTCAACACATACACCATAGGAAATTGCATAATAAAAAGTTTAACCGGTTTATTGCTTTTCTCACTTTAATAAATCCTATGATCTTAAGATTCTGCCAATAAACAAGTTTTATATACGGCATGATAAAAAATATGCCAATCCTCCATCTAGAATCCATCTCAAAGTGCTATTTTTTATGTTTTTTCTGTTCATAATTGACATTAAAATTCTACCTATGATAATCAATAACCAGAAAACAACTGTCAACGAAAATAAAAATGTATAAAATATTGTAAATTCCCATTCTAAATACATTCGAGATCGAGACTCAACAAAATGTAGGTACTTAACAAATAATTAAATGGGATTGACATTTCATCGATTTATACACTTTTTATTTCATTTTAGTTGTTGCTGAAGACGAATAGCGCACGTGGGGACACAATATTTAAAAAAAAACTTTATGTGCGGCCTTTATCTTCACTTACTTGAAGTAGGTGGAGATGTAGCAGCACAGCAATACACAACAAAATCATAAGATTTTTTTAATTTTCCTCATCAATCTTGTTAGACGGCTGATCTATCTGTTTTTAAGGTTCCGTAGCCAATTGGCAAAAACGGAGAACCCTTATAATTATTCCGTCATGTCAGTCTGTCCGTCCGTCCATCGGTGCGTCTGTCTGTCCGTCCGGTGTTTATCTTGCACACATTTTACTTATAGACTATTTGCACTGTATCGATGAGAATTTGAAAGAAGGTGTGTACAACAGTTAGGTAGGTATGGCTCTTTCCATACATGTCATGTGACACAATAGCAGTGGCGGTTCAATGGTAACGGCTCCGACTTACGAGTTGAGCACCATTCTGATCGTGAGTTCGATCAGAATGGTGCTCCGCTTTACTTTGTGTAAATAATTTCATCACCGCTGCTCTCAAGCGGTGCAGGAAAACTTCATGAAAGAAAGAAAGAAAGAAAGAAAAAACATTTATTTAGCACAGACCAAACCAACATGAGGAAACCGGCATGTTCTAGAACCAAAAATTCGAAAACATGTGACGTCTACCACCGCACTGGGCCCTCTAGGTGGTTTCAGCAATGGGAACGTTATAGGCTGATTATGCTCCCCATACATGTAACCGAGGGATGACAAAAAGTTCAATGCACATAAGTGTGTGTTTTCAAATTACTTTTTTATTTAAGTCAATATTTATTTACCATAATACACTGATTAATTACTATTTTCACAAACTATCACTAAAATATTTATATACAATTATACGAGTATAATACGAAAAAATATAGAAAAAGGCAGGAGCTAATTGGGCATCAAAAAATTCGTCCGCATCACTGTCAATGGGATAAGTGCCCAAAAGGCTGGCAGCACTACGTTCGATGGCAATGTTGATTCTTTGGGCTAAAAATAGGCTAGCCTTCTGGGGGTCTACTCCGAAGTAGTTTCGGCCGAATGTTCGGCCGTTTCCTGCTACGAAGTTACTATTTAGTTCGGTCGGTTCCGAACCTACACTCCTACACTCTTTCGAATATTGACTATGGTCCCGACCCAACTGAGCCGATCTGAACTTTTTTCGCATTTTTCAATAATATTCGGTTCGGCCATGTGTCGGTCCGATCCGAACATTCGCACTTTGCACTTCGGAGTAGGCCCCCAGGTCACGTGAAGAGTCAACCAACCGCTTTGCGATGTCCCGAAAAATACGATGAGCACTGGGACCCCAAAGCCCTAGTCTTTCGCCAGAGGCCCGACTCCCATTCACCCACAGCCAGCAGGCGGTCACGCTCAGCAGTATTGGTGGACGTATTAATAAATTTATTCCATACCAACCTGCAGAGCGGCTCATCCCACTGACTCTGGGAAGACCGGTTTTCGGGCTGAACCGTGTCCGGGCAAGCCACTTTCCAGGCGTTCACCGCGTCGTCGGCCAAACACGGCACTTCAGAGTCAACCTGAGCAGGAACCAAGATTCGTGTTGTTAACTTAACACCAAAACGAATGGGTAGTGTGGTTTGCAGCCACGTGCGGTCGTCCATAGCCACATTAAAAATGGATGTAAGAGTACTGCTAATAATATGATCGATTTTGTCCAAAAGGATGCTTCCATAAAGAGGAAGAGCGGAGAAAATACATAAAATTTGGACCGAAACAACAATATCTGATTAGGGTGAATGCCAAATCTATCCGAAATATCGTTAAAATGTTTAATTTTTCCGTCGACGAATGGTGAAAAACTGTCGTCTAAAATTGGGGAACCTAAGAGGTGCAATGAACTTTTTTCCAAAACTTTAATGTCTACTACTGCGCTACTAAATTAAATTTCTGTATAGTCGATTGTCTGTCAGTATTGTCACTAATGTAAATTTCACATTTTGAATTGTTGAGGTCAATGCCGATCGATTGGAACTGCTGCTTTAGGAATTGAAGATATTTTAGAACGGTGTCTACGTCACCTCCTAGTGTTCCGTCATCTAAATACCACACATTGAATTTTGAATTTAGTTGTTGTACTTATTATGGGATGGATAGCTAAACTTAAAATGACTGGCCCGAGAGTATCACCTTGTTAGCATCCTACTGCAGATCCTAAAACGTTCTCTTCTATATACTTATAATAAATCTGTAGAATTCAAAATTCTGTACATTGAAAATATCAAAAAAATAAATGGCAGGGGGTGTTACTAGACCGACACAGAACCCAAAAATGTGATTAAAAATTTTTTTGTCTGCCTGTCTGTTTGTTCAGGCATCACGCAAAAACTACCGGTTCGATTACGATGAAACGTGGTATAATTATTCTTTAATATCCTGGGCACCACACTGGGTACTTTTTATCCCGGAAAAGTATATACAATAAAAAACAAACTTAATTTTGCGGTTCGATCCCTAGACCCGATTACTGTACCAACCGCAAATAATAAGTTTGTCATAGGTTACGTCACCCGCAATATTATCTGTGCGACCTTTTTATTCCTTTTAGTTTTTAGAGTTATTTAGGTTTAATTTTATAAGTCGTAGGTATAGATTTTAATTTTAAAGTAGGTATAGGACTATCTATACCTACTTTAAAATTAAAATCTATACCTACGACTTATAAAAAAAAATGCCGGATGTTTACTCTCCAGGGTAGGAAGGGTTTCTGGAGAGTAGGGAGCCACCACATCACTACTGAAAAGTAGCCTGGCCGCTCCCCTAATATCACCTTCGCTTAATTTGGATTCTACGTGTGAACATAACCCTTTCCCTGAAAGGTTATTGAAAACAGGTAATTTTGGATCCAAAATTAGAGTCGAATTGTTGCAGTTGACTTTAATTTGGGTTGTCAATGTTTTTTTAGTTGCCAAATTTTTTTGACATGAAAAATCCTATAGGGAAGTTGAGTAGTTGCTCCTAGGCACTTTCTGAGTTCTCCTGGGCCGCAAGACGGAGACATCGTGCAAAACTCAATGCAACAGATCGTCTCGCGCCCTGAATTTTGCTAACGTTTTCCAAAAAAATTGGTCTGGAGTTGTTGATGTTGGGGATGTGAGTGGGGGGCACAAAGGTACACTATGAGGTTTGTAAACCTTGCCATAGTGTATCCGTAGCTCCCGTTCGCCTTTAAAGAAGCATGTCTGGAAGCAATTTCGACATCTCACCAGCAGTGCGATTCTGTAACCATATCACCGTGAAAACTTAGGTGAAGTGAGCGTGGAGTGAGCTGTCATTCCAACTAATGCTAGGGATTGACACTGTTGACAGCTCACTCTAAGCTCACTTCACCTAACTTTTCACGGTGAAACTTTTACAGAATCGACCGGCTGGCCATCGAGTGATGTGGCATGTTGACTGGCATTATTTCCGACGACGCTTCAGCCGGGATTTAGCATAAATATAAATATACTTATCCAAAAGAAAAATAATTATAAACACAATATACACTTAAATTATTATTTACACAAACAAAGATTAAAAACAATTTAAAATTGTCTGTCATGTCACTTGGTAACACGAGCTTGACGGCTGCGGCGCACTGCCGCAGACAGGCGCAGACAAACGCAGATGCGCGGGCCTAGGGCGCCGCGACGCCGCGCTATCAGAGTTCAGCTCTCCAAAGAGGATGTTCCTTTATAGTATTTACGCTGTAAGAACTGGTTTTGCTGCAGGGTTGGGGTGAGGCAAGTGGAAAAGGAAGTCAAAACTGCAGACGTCGCCAACGGCGATGTCGGTAACAATAAATAGAGCCGCGTGTGAAGCGGGCCGGCCGTACACGGGTTCAGCGGGTGATTTCTCGGTGGTACTGTCTGGAGTTCCGATAGTCGAACAAAAACTGTTATTAATATTTTTTCAGGAAATTCATATTAAAACAAACTTTTCTGTCTCTTCCACAAAGTTGCTAATTACAATATTTATTTATTTATAAATCATTTAATTTTATATAGTCCATATGATTTCAGATATAGGATCTTTTCATAATAACCAGTGGTGGTTCTTGTGGTTTTACGAGAAATACTATAAAAAACAAACTTATTTTTAAGATCGATAAAATCAATACTGTACATGTGTAAATTTTCATCTCTACTACGGAACCCGACACTGGGCGTGGTCCAACACACACTTCGCCAGTTCTTTTTTAGGTTTCCGTATATCAAAATAAAAAAAAACGTAACCCTTACCTATAGGATCACTTCGTGGTCTGTCCGTTCATCCGTCTATCTGTCCAGACCCTTTATTGGTGGAGGTATCAAGTTGAAATAAATGCCAAATATGTAAGTAGGTACGTGTAGACGTACATACATATTTGGCATTTATTTGAATTTAAAAACATTGACGTGACGTATACCTATCGATGTATGGGAGATCATGTTTTTAAACAGCAATTTTAAGTTTGTTCTTGGCATAAATTCATCTCAACTACGGAACCCTTTATTGTGCGTGGTCCAACACGCACTGGGCCGATTATTTTTTTACATTCATCGTTTATCGAACTTAAGCTAAGTGCATTTCCTAAGGGTCATACGAATACTAAAGCTTGCGTAAACGAGTCAGATGGGTAGGCGCAGGAATTCATCCGTAGCGCTCATTGTTACCAAAGCCTATAAAATAAACAATGGACGCTGCATCCTATCTTATCTTATTCTATAAGTAACAATCAGTTTATACGAGTAGTATATTATTATAAACAAAAAGAAGTTTTTTTTTAATTTATTTAGTTAGTTTAATCAATTTTAATATTTCTCTACCTATCCTATCGACGTAAGTATGGCGTGCGGGGTGATAAGTAGGTATAACCTTATAATTGTGTTAGTACAAGAAGTTCTTGACCAAGTAATAAAAAGGCCACAAAAACAGATCGATCTTTAAATAACCCAGCAGAACAGGTTGAACTTATTATTTATGCACGGCAAAAACCCGTAACTTGACAATACAAAACTTAGAAACTAAAAACAAAACCTACCAACTATTGTTAACTTTTTCGCAAGCAACAAAATGTATCTGTAGAAGCTAATAAAGAGATTTGTTCATACGGAATCCGCAAAGGACACGGCTTCTTGGAGAACAGGAAGATGATGTCACTGCTTCAACTGGTTTTTCTTATTATTCGATTGGTGTTTAGCAAAGAGCCGAATACGTCGGCCAGTCGATCCGGTCGTAAATGTTTGTCTAGAAAATACATAGCTGTCTCGCTTATCGATCTTATACGAAATACATATAAACAAAAAATCTTTCGAGACGCGAGAACGCATAAATACATTTAATATTAGCAACGATGTTCTTCAAGACTCTATATTTGTTATAAGTATGCAAGTTCTCATTCAATTTCATTCCATTGTTGGTGGGCGACGCGCCGACCGACGTTGAAGAGCGAACGTTGCAGTGTTCACAGGCGCAGCGCGGCGCGTCCTCCAACATTCCTGGAACTTCGTACTGACGGACGTTTGTCCTCCACATTGAGAACATTCTCGTTTGGATCCCACATTTTATTTTTTACAGTTACAGAAGCCCCTTTTCAATTCCATAGGTTCAGTCATCTAGGTATGTACATGAATACACGACCTTAGCCTATTTTTTTTTTAAACGTACTTACAGCTGCAATTGCGAACCCAACAAACCTTGGGATAATCTCTTGACCATAACTAAGTAATTAGTTAGATGAAGCCACATGCAATCAATATCAATTATTATTATTCATCTAAGTGCCACTAGTTATCCGCGAGCTTCCATCAATCCTACGCCAGTAATGAATTAAAGCTAATTGAAATTCAATAATATGAGAAGGTCTCCAAAAGAATGAGATCATCCAAAGACCTCGACTGATGACACAAGACGTGATTCAACAATACTCACATCTTAGAAGATGGATTCACCGAAGGTGCAGGCAAAGTAAATAGCAAATACTTATACAATGTGATGTTAGAAAAAATATTAATTTGCGGTTTGTGGAGAAGACCACATGTACATAATAAGTGGCCATTATGCGAACCTAAAACAAAAAAAACGTTATTACACTAATTGCAGTAAAACGGCGTGATAGAACTACAAGAACACGAACAGCTACTGGAATTGAGGATATAAAATAATGTTATCGCAAGCATCCATTTTAGAAATATGTTAATGCCTTAGAAACCAGACTTAATAACAAATAACATGGAGAAATGAGGCGCTAAAATGAATTTGTCAAGCTCAATAATGTTGTAGAGTCAACTGATAACGTGAGCTGGTCATTATACTGAGCTTGCGGTTCGTTTGTTCAACCGTTTAGCGAGTAGTGTGTGCAGGCAGTGTTGTTCAAATAGTTTGGTGTGGGTGTGGGCTACGAAAGAGCGGCCCCGTGCTATATCCGCCGGTCGCGCTGTCGAAATCGCCGCTTGCGCAATGCTCTTTGGACGAACCGGTAACATACATAAGTAGAGACGACCGCCACTTGAACGAGATATAGTTCTTAAAATTCACGCTACGTCTGCGTTCTTGCTCTTACTTACCCGTCTAGCTTACATGTGGAATACAAACTTATGGTCTGTTTCAGCACCTTCAAAAAGTTCAGTAATATTATCTATTCGCAAATTATGAAACAAGCACTTAAGCTTCTTTATAGAGACCCCATAAAAAACCTAGAACACAAGTAATAAATAATTTCCTGCAAGATAATTACTAAAAATTTTTCAATTGCTTAGGCGTACATATTTAAAGATGGCAATCGTAATGGTATGCGGGTGCTTAATTGTACCTAAATATAGTCACACTGTGACTCAACAGCCTTTACAAGAAAACATTTTAAGGAAAACTTGGCGTATTACACGCAAGCCGAAGACGCCACCTAAGTATGTAGGTACATTATCTACAGTCGGCCTGTCGCTAACATTAGTTATTCATTAGCAGAATCTTCGAGGCAACGAAAACGGTCAAGGCTGTCACAACACAAGAGACACACAACTCGTAAATACTGCAAAAATCAAAACAAAGGTCACATTGAGAACTCGTTTACTCGTGTACCGTGTGCTTCTTCGTTCGTATTCTCATTCAACGGAAAGCTATTAAACTTCAGCCTTTACAACATAATACAGGGTAGTTATTATAAAATTTTTATATATTTTATCTCTACATCGATTTGGAGAAATACCTAATTTAAAAAGGTTGGATTCCGAGCCAACCTTCACATTACTTGTTTCGTGTCGGAATGGGAAAAGATGCGTTGCAAATTGCAAAGGCGCTTCCGCTGTTATCGTTATATCAATGCTTCATGACACTAACGACTTCTAATACAGAACAGCATAAGCGACTGTTCCGTATACTATACTCGTAAAGGCTTTTCAATATGAACGATAGCTGAAACTAATTACTATGATATAACTTAGTACATAGAAGGTATAATTACGAACCTACTTATAGATCCAGGCTGTAATGCATGAACCGGAGCAGAGTGAGGTGCAATGGCCGATGCAATCTGTCCGTAATTAGTCTAGTCTGCCATAGAAACAGCACGGTGTTGGCGGACGACAGGCCGAGCGAGATTTCTAAGTATGAGATGAATTCTCACGCGACAGGCGCACCGCATCCTTTCCACTGCTCCGCCCACGTTTGCATATATTGACCGCCTGTACACACGGCTACACATCAAGCTATACAAAACCAGTATTGGCTGACCGTTCATTGTGAGAAAATATCATACAAAGTGAGGCCAAGACAAACTGGTTTTGTATAGCTTGACTTGTAGCCGTGTGTACATAAAAAAAAACATAAAACTCGTTGCTAAGCCACGTTTTGGCGTTTTCTTGCGACCTTAGAAAACCCGTCTCAATATTATCCCTGCTATATTATTCAAATTGCATATAAGTTACAATATTACACTGTATCTAGGCATATAATGTTCTATGACATCCAAGTTCATACGTGAGATCACGAAGCGTCATTATTAAGTACGAGAAAATAATTACACAAGTTATTATTAATACCACATTTGTAAATGTGGATGAAATTAATTCCACACTATAACGAGTAATCACTATGTATTTATTCTTTTACAAAGTGGCATTATGTTTGCAACCATGACACAACTCTGAAAAGATTTACAACACAATAAAGATTAGATGTACATCAAAGTTTAATCTAATGCATTTTTTATATTAATGTTGGGTATTAATTGGCAATCAAGCAATCAATACTTATTAAAAATAAAATATTAACCAACGTTTTCAAATCGCAGTTAAAACGGCCAGATTATCTAAAGAATTCTAACATGTTAATATGTGCCCGTCGATTCAGTCTAGTTGAAAGCGCAATTCCAATAAAAACTAACAAACAAAAGGTATCTACAGCCTTTCTACAATTTGTCTTTTGAATTCTGATAAGGTTTTACTTACTTGTACCAAAGTGCTAGGCTAAATTGAAAGTATTCATGAGTGAACGTCATACTTGTTCATTATATTCATCATAAACTGTAACTATTTTTTTTATATTATTGATTTAAAGATGTTTGCAGACGGGTATAGAAGGTGAAATTAATAAATATATAGGTAGAGATTTGGTAACCCTAAGTTCCATCTACCTTAAAAAAAATGTGTTCAGCAATGATGAGCTTACAGCATTGCCGTTTTTAGATTATGCTAAATCACCTGAATAACAAGCTCACATTATTGAAGCATAACATACCAGTCTTGTCGCAACTTCTCAAGCAAGTAATGGGAAAAATAAGCAGCGATTTAAAAATAATTTCTTAGAAACCACAACACACCTAACGTTAGCTTTATGTTAACTTTACATATCTTGCATTTTAAGCATGACATCAGCGTCTCGTGCTTCGCTGCTCTCGACAATAAAATATAAATTCGTTCCGTTCCACACGACGCTGTAAAAACTCTTGAAATTAGGCTCAGATATTAAATATCTACGTTACGTGATGTTTTCGGTTTTTGCTACTATTTCTAGTGCCAGAAGGTAATCTTAATATTTTAAGATTACCTACCGTCAGGCACTTCGCAACTTGCCTCTAATTTACAGCTTAAATAATTCCAATACTCGATGCTAAATAACTTAGTAAACATTCTACGATCACTTTCGGTACGGTACTCTATTCGCTCCTTGACCTGCTGGATAGCAAAACACTTATGTGGATTCATTCATATCAGCACATATATTTAAACATCGATCAATATGTAAAACTCAATAGAACTTCAGTAGTGGATGCATGAAAGTAATATCTATACAAAACAACGAATGAAGACTATTTATACGCCAATAAATATTTTAATTTGCTCGTTACTGCTCGAGCAATCGCATCAGATCTGCATGCGCAAGCAATAACAGTCGTCAACATTCCGCATAACAAGACACCCATTACAGTAGAAAATCACCCCGAGTAGATTCCGCAGCAGCGTTTGACCCGGCTCAGGGTGTCTTAAAGGCATCGTGATATTTATCTTGCATACCAACCACCACTTCATGTACAGTTTTTATTTTTTTGTTTATCTTTTTAGGATCTTAAGGTAAATCCAATTCTGCACTTATCTTATTACCTACTCCCACATAATGTTCTTAATTTATATTATAGTGTGCCGGTTGATTCGGCAAAAAGCAAAACTAAACGTGATCTTGGAAAATAGTTAATCTAAAGACATATTACCAACACGCGCCGTATGGGTGCAGTTATTAAACTTACAGCAACAATGCCATAGACCCATAACCACGAACGATGACAAACAGATACGGATATATTTTCAACGATTGCTAATCAAAGTCAACAATAAAAAATGGACAAACAAACAAAACAGTTGAAGCATCTATAATTATCTATGTCGTCCTCCAGTATCGCATTAAGTGTATAATTTTATTTTATAGTATTTTTTATCGACTTGCTTGATCATCTAATAAATCTGAATGACAGCATGGTAGCATCAGCCTATTAGTAACGAACGAGAATGTAATGTAGGTACAGCCACCATCCATAGCCACGACTTCACGACTCCTTGTCAAGTCAAACTTGATGATGTCACCAAAGCAAATGATGGCGGGCTTGCAAGGCTATGCAAAGAAATAAATAATAAGAAATGGTTTGATTCAACATACGTGCGGTTTGTGCATGTGTGTGAAGGACCTCGACCGCTATTTCGTGAGCCTGTCGCCGCGCCGGCCAAATACAGCTAAACTAGGTACATTGACTTGGTCTACTTACATATTGTGAAAGCATACCCAAAAAAATATAACAGACTGAAAATAAATTTAAATGATAATTCGTCATATATATTTGTGCAAGATTGTTCCTTGTCTCAATCAATCAACTCAGCCTATCGCAGTCCACTGCTGGACATAGGCCTCTCCCAGGCTGCGCCACAACACCCTGTCCTCCGCCTTCCGCATCCAGTCCGTTCCAGCAACCTTCTTTAGGTCGTCCGTCCATCTAGCTCATCGGTTCATTGTCTACAATATTTTTATTACATGGAAAGGATCGAATAGTGTTAGCTTCGTCGACTACTGGGTCAAGCAACAAAATTAACTTATTTTCAAACATTATTTGCCATCGACACGCTACGAAGATTACACAGCTTACATAAAGTCCTAACATACATTGATGAAGGAAAATATTCCTATGGGGTAGAAAACCCGATGCAACATAATATTAATAGCTGTGCAACGACGCATCATATCGTAAATCATAAAAGCAATATTGCTCTGTTGCATACACAAGGATACCAGCTTTAATTCTTGAAGTACTTACTGAAAAACATCGTGATGAGGAAAATAGACATAACTACATCCATGATTTCATTCTAGCTACAATGATGAAACAACTACAGCACCTATGATGTGTCAATGAATATATACATACGTAATCAGTAATTACTGGTGTGTAAAATATGTTAGCTAACATATTTTATTCATGGTTGTTTTACAGGTTTATTCATAAAGCTTTAATAATAATCCTAGACAACAAATACTTTTAAATTGTTAACCTTGTCCTTTAATTTAAGACTAAAATGTCTTTCTTTTGACCTTACTCATCACCTTTTGATCTTGTTCATCGACATAAATTCTTTGTCCATACCTAATACCTAGACAAGTATTTAGTTATTAGCATTTGACATTTGATTGCGACCTCAAAACACGTCATTTCTACTTTTTTACGTAGGTCATTTGAAATAATGTTCCAAAGAAACACAGATATCCGCAATCGTGGCAACATTGTCAATTGTGTTTAAAATTCCTCTAAGTATATGTACAGTGTTTCTTTGCGTAAGTTTAAATACGATTTAAAACGAAAAGAAAAACTTAAAACAAGCAATAATGCGTTACGTTGAGGATGTGCCAACATAAATACCTTTTTGCGTTGCTAACCAATAGCGTGGTTAATTGCACGCCATTTACCTACTTAAATCTTGTAACATTTGCATTCAACCTTTTCTTATAACTTTCACTCGACGTCATCTGCCCATTATTCTTGTTCTTTTTCAAAATGACGAGGGTATTCTCATGAATATAACAAAGATATTTTAGTATTTTGAAATTAATTATACGAGTACGTTGGAACAAGTGGAGTAGTTACATCGAATTGCTTTCCTTTTACCGCAACATGTGGACACGTTGGTAATGCTTGCGTAAACAAGCAAGAGCACTTTCAGTAAGGTGTGAAGTTGTGGAGGGTTCATTGCTCGCCTGTTTGAGCAGATGTTACGACTTCTGTGTCGTTGCTGTAGACTGCTGTCTAAACAACGCGTGGTTGACCGTGTCAGTGAGCGCGTCACTGTTGCCTCCTGTCCCTAATCACCTGCCCTACTTCAATTGTCACATTGTGGATCACAATGAATCACCAAGACGCACTTTACGAAGAAACACATTTGATTCAAACTGCAAATTCGGCTTTTTCTAGAACGGTAACAAAAGTTCTGGCCTTAAGTACTCCCCGTAGCTCCTATAGACATGTGTCCCGTGGGCATTCACACATTTTTCACAAATAAAAGATAACTTCGTTCCATCCACACTCAGGTTCCAAGGGGCGACGCCGGCGGCGCCGCAGTACCTACAGAGATTATATCGGTATGTTCACAATTTCACAAAAGAAAAAGCATAAGTGTTGCAAAACCGGAACCTCAAAAATAAAATAAAAACACTTGGCTCCATCACAATGCAATGCCATGTTTAATACACACATAGTTTTGGATTGGTAAAAAACAAGTCTGTCCATGTCCACAAAGTAGCGTTGAAAGTCGCTGAATACTTTTAGCGTAGGTTTTGAAAACCCTGATTTTCTCTGCACATCACATTTACATATCTGCCGAATTTCGTACAACTTAGATGAGACTGATCTTACCATAAAATTCCTTGCACTTGGAAAGAGGTTGATAGGTCAAGACTACTGCAGTCTTTGAGATTTTAGAGGTTTTGTTTGTGTTTTGGCAATATGCTGTAGTCGAATCTAATATTTTGAGAATCTGCTATTTTGAGAATATAATATTATGCGAATAAAGGTCTAGAAGCACCAAATAAACATTTGCTCTAAGCGACGTTCAAGCATTTGGTATAAAATAAGGACTACGCCAAACATTTCAGTTTCAGTCCTATTCATATCTTAGATGAGTTTCTTTTATAAAAATTAAAATACTTAAATAATTTAAAAAAATATAAATACGACCCTGCCCTGCCCTGCCAAAAAACGAACTAAAGAGTAAAAAACAAGTTTTATTCCCTGACTAAACCGATAAATAAAATTGTCATTGCAGTCGGGGGACCTCTTAGATTAAAAAGTGTCCCACAGAATGGTCCCCCGACTGCATTGACAATTTTATTTACACTCCTTTTTGGGCAGTCGTGTAAAAAGAAAGAAAAAGTATTTATTACAGAAATAAAAGAAACATGTTACAACAAAACCAACCACCACCACCACTACTACCACCATTTTACCAAATGAAAAGAAATTGTAAGCAATTTCATTTCAATTCAATTCAATCCTATCGTAAGAATAAGTTCTTACGATAGGATATCGGAATCACTTTTACACGTCATCTATCTATACTTATAATAAATCTGTAGAAGTGAAAATTCTGTACATTGAAAATATCAAAAAAATAAATGGCAGGGGGTGTTACTAGACCGACACCGAACCCAAAAATGTGATAAAAAAAAAATTGTCTGTCTGTCTGTTTGTTCAGGCATCACGCAAAAACTACCGGTTCGATTACGATGAAACTTGGTATAATTATTCTTTAATATCCTGGGCACCACACTGGGTACTTTTTATCCCGGAAAAGTATATACAATAAAAAACAAACTTAATTTTGCGGTTCGATCCCTAGACCCATTACTGTGTCAACCGCAAATAATAAGTTTGTCGTAGGTTACGTCACCCGCAGTGGAGTTCATTTTTATTCCTTTTAGTTTTTAGAGTTATTTAGGTTTATTTTCATATAAGTCGTAGGTATAGATTTTAATTTTAAAGTATAGGTAGCATATTTGATAGTGTACGTAGTGACCGTAGGTTATTTTATAATAGGTACTGTTAGGTAAGATTAGTCATTCGTATTCGTATTTAGATATTAGTTTTTAGGGATTTTGCTTATTTATTGAGTTTAGATTAGTTATCATCAGGGAGGGGCCCGTGGCTAAATAATAACAGCCGCACAGGTCGATCGGTCAGGTTAAGCTCCGCTTGCCGCGGTTGGTCTGTGGATGGGTGACCATCTTTACATACCGAGACCCCTCCGTGCCTCGGAAAGCACGTTAAGCCGTTGGTCCCGGCTGTCATTCGTGGATCTTTGACAGTCGTTACGGGTAGTCAGAAGCCCGAAAGTCTGACAACCAGTTCTACCAAGGGGTATCGTATTACCCAGTAACTGGGTTGTGGAGGTCAGATAGGCAGTCGCTCCATGTAAAATACTGGTATTCAGCTGCATCCGGTTAGACTGGAAGCCAACCCCAACATAGTTGGGAAAAGGCTAGGCAGATGATGAGATTAGTCATCATCAGAAATAGGTTTATTTAGGTAGGTATTAAATTTTCTGTTATTGAGTTTTTTTTTAAATTAGGTAGTACTTAGGTAAAGATATCATATAGGTACCCTCTTAATCACCACTAATGAGACACAATTGGTTTTCTATTGTTATTAGCTACAAAGGGCCCGCGAGATGGATGGCATTCTGGGGAAGCACATACATTTTATCCTGTTAGCACGTTCCCGTGGGATAATTTCCGACATCCACGCGGGCGAAGCCGCGGGCAGAAGCTAGTATTAAAATATAGCTTAATAACTAGATGGAGTCGACATTTCTTAACTGACATCGCAAGTAAAGGATATTTGGGTAGGCCGCATAAAGTACTCAACTAGTACTAGTGGAATACTAGTACTTTTCCAGTAGGTACTAGTACTTTCTTATTATTTTACTTACTTATTTTGAGTACCCGAAAAAGAAAAAAAAAAACTCACATAGTGCTCACAAGCACAAAAGTAATATAATACTTTTCGAAGTAAATATTCATGTAATTTTGTATATAATATTCAGCAATGTCATTGTGTATATAAAGTTCTTATATTTTCAGTTTAATTTATTTTCAAACAAGATATTAATATAATATTTCCCTTGCCTTTGCCCTCCTTTTTTATACAACGTGGCGCTACAATGGTGACATTAATTTAACACACATACGTATTCACATTTTTGTTTCATTTAGTTATTATATTTTCATTAAACGTTATTATTTATGGATTTATTTAAAATTTTAGAAAACAGCATTTTAGAGCAACCTGTACATAAAGAACTGTCTCGCAGCGGTCATTTGCCGGGGTCATGGATGATCATAACATCGCATCAATGAAATTAAAACGAATAAGCTAGGAAGGAAAGAGACATCCCTTTGTCGGCGATCGGCGCAAGCGACGCGCAGCCTCCCTTTCATCCGCACTCCCGCCCGCAACAGAGAATTCTTTTTTTGCTTTTTTAGTGCTAGCCGAACTCGTGTCCTTGACACAGTTCTTCATACTAATGCGCATAATTACGTCGTCAAATATTTTTGTGAATGTTTCCGCGAAAAAGACGCTTACCTATTGTTTTATTTATTAATTTTTGTGTAATTAGGATATTAATTAGATTATGGCACTGTGATAACGACGCTTTGCTTTGTTTTCTAATCCAGTAGGTACGTTTACATCTCTTACGATACGGACGCTTTTATTTGTGTTATTAGTGCTTGTATAAACTTGTGATAGTGATGGCAAATATCAAAGACGATGTGTATGCGGAGAACGTGGATTTGGTAGAACAATTACGCCATCGAATAATAAATGCGTTTGAGAAATTGAGGCAAATGGCTATAAGTGACAATTTATTTTCAAATGTGCGGGAAAACATGAAACGCCGTTCAGCTCTTTGTATCCGCCAACACGGTGGTCTTATTGAAAATAAGAAAATTTTAAATAAAGACAAATAAAAGCAGTGATTAGTGATGATAGTTATAACTAATAGTAACAAGAGAGGGTGATATGATAAGTGTTTGACTAAGCACCTCCGCTGTAGGTACCACTTGCGCCGCTTGGTTTCTTTGATAACATGCCGTCAAAGAATCGGACCTATCACGAGTAGGTACAAGACGCGTTGCGCGGTTGCCAACGCGCGAAGCGACGTGTTGCCGCTCCGAGATAACGTAAGCCAGCTAGCGCTAGGTAAGTAATTTCACTAATGAATTTTTGCAAGTGTAATCCCAATTTTAGTTACTGTATTATTTAGTTTGTTAGAATTTTTTTTTCAATTTACGAATTATTTTGACCTATCAAAGTTTATATGATTAACTAGCTTCTGCCCGCGGCTTCGCCCGCGTGGATGTCGGAAATTATCCCATGGGAACGTGCTACCAGGATAAAAAATATGTCCTTCCCCAGGATGCCATCTATCTCTTTGCCAAATTTTATCGAAATCCATTCAGTGGTTTAGGCGAGAAAATGCAACATACAGACAAAATTTATAATATTATATAGTAGAGCAATTTGGCCACGTGTACTTTTTTCTAAAAAATTCGAAGATGTATGTTTAAGATCTTTATCATTTATTTATTTAATTCGGGTTAATTTTAAAGTTTATATATCAAATTTATAAGATTGTCACTAGCCGTACGCGTATGTTAAATTAATGTCACCATTGTAGCGCCAAGTAGTATACATTTACATATTATTTTAAGTCGGTTAATGCATATAAAATGGTATACAATGATAATTTTGCATAATAATGACGTGTCAAGTTTTTCGGTTTTATCACAAGCAAAGTGAATAGCTTAATCATTTTCAACCTAAAATTTTGAAATAAAAGATCGTTAGTATAGACACGTTCCAGTAGCTACAATATATTCGTGCTGCACGACTCCAGGAACGTCGAACACATCACAAGACTGCATAACCAAGCTTTAGGTTTAATTATTTTTACATATTAGGTTTTTTCACAGGTATGCGATTATTACCATTTTGGATTTGCCATCTCAGTTAGAGCCCGAAATCTGAAGTACTTCTGCCAAAAGCTTTGTTAGGGGAATACAGACGTGATATTATTATTTTCCTTGCTCAATTTCTTATTATCCTACCTATTATCCTTACCCGTCTGATTATGACTGTAACTTAGTTCGAAACAGTTAAATCTTTCTGAAATACGTCTATCCATGTCGATATATCCGTAAACCCGATATAGAGACAAGAGTTACAGCAAATTGAAGAAGCTTTTGCCAAGTGCTTAGTAAATTTCTTGGCTCCATCAAATAAATCCTTGCCAATAGCATAAAGATTATTCATATTCTAATGGTTTCACTTACGACCTTCAGTGTGGGAAAAACACAACGAGACCATCTTCTCAGGAAATATAATAAATAATGCAAATAAGATTATATTAATTGTAGTCGTTCTGAAGTGCAGGTACAATAAAACTTGGTATTCTATCTAAAATCGTCTCTTTTAGAGATAGGCAACTATGAAAATAATTAATGGTTTGTAATGACCTCTAAGCATTTTTGATGGGAGGCTTAATAACTACCGTATACTGAAGGCCTACTCACTGTGTAATACCGGTAGCAGAATACAATTTAATTAGTTTCCTTCAACCTTCGCTCTTCTCGTATTCAGAGTATAAATACCTAATAGTTAGCAAAGCATGACAAAACCATAAATATCGTCCAAGTAAAAACCAGAACCTTCCTTAAAAAGGATGAGGTTACCTATCACAGTTACCTATATTAAATCAATCATTAAATGCTCGAACACTTTTCATACAAAAACGTAGGTAGGTAGTATGTCACCTAGGATCATACTCAGAATCATGGAATTAGTATGTACTAAATAATTAGAATTTATTATGAATGACATGTCACATTACGGGGAGAGGCTTGTGGCTAAGTAATAACAGTCGCACAGGTCGATCGATCAGGTTAAGCTACGCTTGCCGCGGTTGGTCCGTGGATGAGTGACCGTCTTTACATTCAACCTTTTACCAAGGGGTATCGTATTACCCAGTAACTGGGTTGTAGAGATCAGACAGGCAGTCGCTTCATGTAAATTACTGGTTTTCAGCTGCATCCGGTTAGACTGGAAGCCAACCTCAACATAGTTCAGAAAAGGCTGGTCAGATGATGATGATGTGACATTATGAAAACCGACACCAACATACTCGTAGTTGGGAAAAGGCTGGGCAGATGACGATGATGTGACATTATGAAAACCGACACCAACATAGTTGGGAAAAGGCTGGGCAGATGACGATGATGTGACATTATGAAAATGACACCAACATACTCGTAGTTGGGAAAAGGCTGGGCAGATGACGATGATGTGACATTATGAAAACCGACACCAACATAGTTGGGAAAAGGCTGGGCAGATGACGACACTGTGACATTATGAAAACCGACACCAACATAGTTGGGAAAAGGCTGGGCAGATGACGATGATGTGACATTATGAAAACCGACACCAACATAGTTGGGAAAAGGCTGGGCAGATGACGACACTGTGACATTATGAAAACCGAAACCAACATAGTTGGGAAAAGGCTGGGCAGATGATGATGATGTGACATTATGAAAACCGACACCAACATAGTTGGGAAAAGGCTGAGCAGGATGTGATATGCAAATTTCACGCTTTAAAAGATCTTCAAGGTTAACCGACCGTCATATGTTTGTTTCGATTTTTAACTGATCGGCTACGCTATCTCTTACTTGAAGGCTTGAAATAAATACCTTCCCCAACCTTAGCTTATAAATTGTATTCGGTACGTACTTTAGCATTCTCTATTAGAATATATTCTATTAAATGATATTTCTAAAGGTACACAAGAAGCTTATTACGACTACTAAAAGGTATGCGATAAGCTTACACCGACTATTAAAAGAGACACATTTTAATAATCTTAAACTTATAAGCGCATCCTAGAAATAAAATCTCGGCATATTTATAGCTTTAAGCTCTTACGAGAAGGTCGTTTATAAAAAACGTACACTTGGATGTAAGGGCCCCGACTCCCGCTCGACTTGCCTTCTTATTAAATGTAGGTATGTTATGTGGCATCACAGATGGACTTCCAGTGTAAGTATAAAGTTCAAAGATTTCACACCGATTTCATATTTAATGGCGTCTTAATCACTCAAAATTGATTAAAGCCATAATAATTATGTATTATTTCTTTCCACGGTTTCATATTGATTACGTTAAATGCATAATATAAGATGAGATAAAACTGAATATAAAAATTAAATGTCAAAGTTTTTTAAGTTGCGCCTCAATAGATTGTACCCGTTGAAGTCTTTTGTAGGAGAGTTGTGACTTAGTGAGCGCGGTTCGTGAAGCACCACGCCCGCTACAAAATAATGAATAAAATACCGAATCCGTCACACAACAATAGAGCACTATTGGGAAACTGGACTATGGCCACCACGGCCGAACAGATCTCATCCCAAGATTGTCTCACCGGTACTTTAATCAACCGATAATTCATCTCGACGGAGTACACAGTGAGTATGATAGAAAGTAGATACAAGATACGAATCATTCTCGCAATAATAATCTATTTCTTGCTTCTGATAGAAATCAAACAATTAATACAAGTACCTAGTTGTTTGGTTTATGTAACCTTCTATGTACCAAATTGTTTATACAAAATTATTTTACATGTTTTTATTTGGTTTTCTTATCGTGCTATGTCGTCATTTTGTAGAGGAGGTATGGTCCTTATTTCAGTAGGTGCTCGACTGCTCGTATTTAGAATTTCATATTTATTAAAACCTACAATTTCTAAAGTAGGCAGTACCGTGGTAACTTGGAGAACATGGAAATGTGTCAATTAGTTTGACTATAATAAAATTTACCTAAAATGCAGATGCAGATGCGTTTGCTTATTTCGTAACTGTCTTATAAAAAGCATCAAATCCTTATAAACATTTAACGTTTCGGTGGCTAATGGATAAACACTAAGTTAAAATTAAGAATGAAGTCACGTTAATCCTGTCTGCTATGGTAGTGTGAATTACGTAATGTTAGTACTCGTAGTGAGATATTCAGCGAAAGGTCACAGTGTTCGGTGACCGTGGCGGGCAGAGACTACGGGGCGGGGGGAGCGCCGCCGGGAGGTGGGGGGGGGGGCTGACTGACGCACGTCATGACAACACCACCTTATAATGTGTGTTTAAAAAGACAGGAAATCATGACCGACTGCTGAGTATCAGTAATAACATAGGCAGCATACTAACTGAATCGCCTCCGACAAGTTTATGTAAACATAGGAATTTAATATTTACGTATTATCAACTGAGACCAACAACATCATTCAGCACGTGGCTATAAAGTAGCAACATAAGTAGCATGGGACGTATTAGACGCTGATTATATGCAAACGGTCATTCCAGCCGTGGCATTGGCCAGGATATGGCTCCTTCCGGTCCTCTTGCCCACAAGGCGACTGCCTATACTAACGGTAACTACTCAGTACGCAAGCAGCAATTTTCCTTCAAGGAAGAATAAATCTAATAACATCAAAAACGTGTTCCCACTTCTGATATTCCGTTTGATATCCGGTTTATTCCATAAAGGTATTTAAAACACTGTATTTTTGTAACCATATAAAAAACAGCAGAGACCAAAAACATGTTAATCTTATGACATTCAAAAGCGATAAAGAACGGGAAAAAATCTTGAAATACTGCTTGGATCTTCTACTAAATAAAAATAAAAAAATCTAGTTGCATACATTTTGATTCATTATTTGAAGTCGTCTGAAGCTAAACTCACACTCCATTCGCCATCTAACAAAATTACTTTTTAAAATAAAACTGCTGTAGTGAGGTCAACATCAATCAGGAAGCTACGTCATCACTCTTTATAAGTACCTGCTAGTATCAGAGAAATACTATCATTCAATCTAAAGAAAATCACTTAAGACACAAAAGAGTGATGGATCGTCTTAGTTGAAGAACAATAGACGTCTTACAACATATTGTAACCGCTTTACTAAGAAGCTAGTAAGAGGCTGACCTATGTCTTCCGTAGATGTCCAAAGTCGGAGACGGCACATGTGCAATACCGCAACATGTATACTGGGTCTACTCTGGAGTTACGCCACGGTCACGCTGCGTCAACGCCTACGCTAGTACTACGCCAGGCTTACGAAAAGCCACTGCTATACTGCTACAACGCCTACCCCACCCTGGTACTACGCCGGGCCTACGCCGCTGCTACTCCGCGTCAACGTCTACGCTGGACCCAATACACATTATACACACAGTGTATAGTGTATACATACAGAGTTTATGTTTGAGTTTAGTGCATGGCATTAGAATGTAAACTTTATTTCTAAATAACCTTAGGAAAACATTTAAAAACTACTCATCTATATAGGTATTATATACAAAAATGAATCCCTATTTCCCTTGGTCACGTCATAACTTGAGAACGACTTTACCGATTTCATCCATCTTTTTTTTTTAAGTTTTCTAATACTTTGTAGAAGGTTCTTACGGGAAAAAAATTAAGAAAGTTGCTTCACGCGGACGAAGTCGCTGGCAAAAGCTAGTGTCTTATAAACACTGACACAGCATGTTACTGCTATTTAAGGAGAAAGCATCAGGGAAGCCCGCGAAATTCAAATTTTCTAACGTTTATTAAAATTCACAGGTCAGTATCAGGTTGTGTACAAATTTTGACGACATGAAGCAGAACTACATTGGTTAGAAGTGGGAAGTGCCAGTCATTAAGACTTGCAATAAATAGACAGAAAACCAAGCTTTTGGTGATAGATCGTGCGGGACAGCTATCGGGCGCCTGAAACATCCAATGCAGTTTCATTTATCTGGGTTCTAATGTTAATAATGAAGGCAGCTGCGTTCCAGAAATGAAACGATGGATAGCCATGGCTAAAGATGCTTTGACACGCCTCCAGAACATCTATAAAAATAGTGGTATATGGTTATAAAACCAAAGCCCGATTGGTCAGAGCACTAGTTTTCCCGATTTTCCTCTATGGAGTTCAGACGTGGACAATCCGAGCAAGAGACAGAGGATAGACACAATCGAAATTTGGTGCTAGAGGCAGATACTCCGAATACCATGGACAGCTAAACGCACATGTATCTGTCTGTCCTTTCCCAACTAGAAATCAGGACCCGATTGTCTACCGTTTGCCTACAGCGTATTTTGACTCATTTCGGCCACAAAATCCGAAGGGGAGATAGCGAGATAGCAGCCATGAAAGATGACCATTATTGGCAATACCGAAGGAAAGAGAGCACGAGGCCGGTCACCAACACGATGGCTGACCAAGTAAAAGAAGCTACGTCCTCAAGCAAATTTCAGCAGATGGTGATGACAACTTTGGAGCGGAGTAAATGGAGGCAGATTATCCGCTTAAAGGGGTCCAGTGACCACGATCCTCGTTAGTGAGTAATAGTGAGGGTCCGATTGAAGTAGGAAGAAAGATCAGGTTGTATTGTGATCTAAATATGATTCATTCTAACCTGATACTGACCTGCAAATTGCAAAAAACATAAGTAAAATCGAATTTGGAGGGCTACCTTAGCGCATCCCCCTTAAATCAAAAAGATTCTTATTCACATAGACATTTTGAAGACGCTATGGCATAAAAACCAATTATCAGCTATACATAATCAGCCTATAATGTTCCCACTGCTGGGACACAGGCCTCCTCTCTGTGAGAGCGAGTGGGCCGTAATCCACCATGCGGGCCCAGTGCGGGTTGGTAGATGTCACATGTCTTCGAATTTTTGGTTCTAGGACATGCAGGTTTCCTCACGATGTTCTCCTTCACCGTTTAGAGAGCAGTGGTGATGAAATAATTTACACTAATTAAGTCGCGGCTGTTACCACTGGGCCACTACTGCTCGCCATATTTCGTTTTTCGCACTGCTCTTTATATTATCAGCTATATTTTATGACAAACCTCCTAATACGAGTACATTATTTATTTTCATACCATATTTTTTTTCCCTGGACATTTCGCACAGCGCCATCTAGTCCCAAGCTAAGCAACCTAATGCTTGTGTTATGGTAACAAGATGGCTGATAAACTACTATTAGATATTTTTTTTTTTTGTGAATACTTACATATTATAGATAGAAAAACACCCAGACTCAGAACAAATACATGTAGGACTTACAAATATTTGTTCTGTGCGGGAATCGAACCCGCGACACGCAGCGCAGCGCAGCACTCCGATCGCTCAGCCACTGCGCTAACCGTGTTGTCGAAGTCAGTCATATGAAGACAGTCAGTAAAAATAAACTCAAGCACGTGCCGACAAGCCAGAGTAAATGACAATACCCTACTGCTATATCAATTTGCAAAAACAAAATCCTCTTATTGGACTGTTGAATACAAAAAAATAAATTATTATTCTGAAGGGATCACAGTGCGGTAGCTCAGTACCATCATGAGTCAGACAAGCTTTCGACGCGACAACGATATGAAACGAATATATACAAATATCTTTTAATATTGTTTCAAGGTATTCTAAAGAAAAGGAAGCTATATTTTATTTATTTATCATTATATATCTTAGATACAATCGTTAGAGCGTGTTCAGTTTGTCTCTAAATCAGGGCCATACGACAAAATAGAGATCCAGTCACTACTGCTTTATGCACTAACTTCCTTATCTACTAGACATAGGTATAAGAAGATTGGCAAGTCTCTGTAGAATGTAGATAGTACTTAGACGATTCAAGAGATATGATAGATGTGTAGATACGCCGTTCTCCCCGAGAGAACTCGCCCGCTGCGTTACTTATTGCTATGACATTCAAGTCAACAACAGATTATTATTGTCTTTCCTGTGCGATGCTTTGTCGTACTGTTGCCCCGGACTGTAATGTCCTGTACGGCCATAACCGTCCATTAAAATTAAATAAACATACTTGAAGTACCAGCATTTGCATTTGTAAACCCCTATTGACACATTGCTATATTCTATGGTAACGATTAATAAAAACATCGACGTCCAATATAAAAAAACCTAACTTAAAAAACTTACTGGTTCAAAAACCTGCACCACTTTTACTTTAAAAAAAATTTTAAAATATGTTCACACTGAATTAAAATGGTAGAGTAGGTAGAACTTTATATTGTTCCCGAAGCTTTTATCTTTCCACCATTTTATTCGGTGGAATTAAACAAAAAGAGCTTCAAGAACTAGACAATGTAGTGTGTTGCCCGAAGGAACTGTGAATTCGTGAGCACGAGGTAAGCCGGCGCAAGGCTCGGCGGCGGAAGCGCGGGCGACGCGCCGCGCACTCGTGGGTCCCGCGGATGCTCGGGTTCATTACCCGCGCCCGTTCGATCACGGACCATCCACAATGGGGGCCATACCATACTTGAACGTGGTAAACCACCGTCTTGGAACCGTTCTGTAGAAACAAAGCAATGTTAAAATATTTCAGTACACTAAATACTTGCAAGAATATTTTAATATAATTTTGTAATCAACGTCAACGTCGCCATCCGCATCGTAAAACGGTAGATTCGCACGCCCACATTTAAGGACACAGTCAATATTAGGCTTACATTATGTGTCATAAAATTTGTGATTACTGTGTAGGCGAAATAATACTGACAATTATTTTTAATACCTTAACATTTGCTGTAAGGCATTTATTTTGTGAACAGAAATATATGGTTAAAACGCTAACCTATGTCTGCTCAAAGTTACATTATAATGACTATGGTAATCATACCCACATTTTGTGAGTCCAGGTAAAAAGTTAAAATCGGCAGCAAATTTTAATGAAATAGATGACCGACTGTACCTTGGCTGACGAATTGAATAAAATTGACGAACAGACAAAAACTGGCAAACCCTGGAATCTGTCGAGTTAACGCAACTATCTAATCCGCAAAACTGACGAATCAGTGAAACTGACTAATCAATGAAACTGGCGAATTAAATAAACTGACGACTGACGGTGTATGTTAATTGTAAGTGTGCTACAATATCGCATTGGGTCTAGCCTGTAAGGATATTTGTATGTTTAGAGTAAATCTATATCTTCTTCTATACTCTATACTTATAATAAATCTGTAGAAGTGAAAATTCTGTACATTGAAAATATCAAAAAAATAAATGGCAGGGGGTGTTACTAGACCGATACCGAACCAGAAAATGTGATTAAAAAAATTTTTGTCTGTCTGTCGGTCTGTCTGTTTGTTCAGGCATCACGCAAAAACTACCGGTTCGATTACGATGAAACTTGGTATAATTATTCTTTAATATCCTGGGCACCACACTGGGTACTTTTTATGCCGAAAAAGTATCTTCTAAATATATAAAACTCAAAGCTGACTGACTGACATAGTGATCTATCAACGCACAGCCCAAACCACTGGAGGGATCGGGCTGAAATTTGGCATGCAGGTAGATGTTATGACGTAGGCATCCGCTAAGAAAGGATTTTGATAAATTCTACCCCCAAGGGGATGAAATAGGGGATGAAAATTTTTATGAAAAATCTTATTCCTTGAGTTAATAAACTTGAAACTTAGCACGAATACTTATCTAAATAAATTATGAAGAGTGTCAGTTTTTTTTTCTTCTAAACTACCCCCTAATAAGGGATTTAGGGGTTTCAAAGTTTGTATGGAAGAATTTTAGCGCGCAGTCCGGTTGACTCGAAACTCAGTATTTAAACCTAATATTGAAAGTAAAGAATAATGTGTATCAGGGTTTTTTGAAAATCTACCCCTGACGGGCTGAAATGGGGTAGTCAATTTTTCAGGGGAGGATTTTACTGCATGGCTTGATTAACTCGAAAATTAGTATAAATAATCTTTGAGTCAAGTTATGAATACATCCCAAACGATTTTTTTTTTAATTCCACCCCTGTGGGGGTGAAAAGCGGGGATACAGTTTATATGAAAAATCTTATTCATTTAGTTAATAAAATTGAAATTTGCCTAAGTAAGTAATAAAGTTTATCATTATAAGTTTTTCAAAGCTACCCCTCAAAGGGGAATATAGGGGTGTTAAGTTTATGTCGAAGAAATTGAATGCGCGGTCTGAGTAACTTGAAACTCAGTATTGATACTTTTGACAGAAAATAATTAATAATAAATATGTAAAGTTGTCGAAAATTTACCACTGACGGGACAAAAACGGGCAATTCGGTTTTTAAGGGGAGGATTTGAACTTGAAACTATATGTTACATTTTCACGCCTAAACCTCTGAACTTCTGATTTGGCATAGATATAGATGGCATCCTGGGGAAGCACATATTTTTTATCCTGTTAGCACGTTCCCGTGGGATAATCGACATCAACGCGGGCGAAGCCGCGGGCAGAAGCTAGTAAATAAATAAATGTTTGGTGTTCAGGGAGGAACATTAAGGTGACTTAAGTCATTATCAAGAAGTTAAACCAAACACTGGCGCCGATTTCCTTGTTCACAAACTAAACTAAATTTAAGTTCAGTGCATCTTTTTCATTCTTAAATAGAATGAAAAAGATGCACTGAACTTAAATTTAGTTATTATTTAAGTTTTATTATTTAAATTTAGTATTAAGAAAAGGACAGAAGATAAAATATTAGTTTAGTCCTGTCAAATTAGTCCGCGCCTGACGTCCTAAATTGACGTATTTTTAGTAGCCATGTTTTTAACACGTCTAACTTGTCTATGGAGTATCATAATTTGACAGGACTAAACTAATATTTATCTTCTGTCCTTTTCTTAATGACATAGAAAGAAAAAGATGCACTGAACTTAAATTTAGTTTAGTTTGTGAACAAGGGAATCGGCGCCACTATCTGCCTAAAGTGAATATTAGAGACTTTGGTAAAACTTCTTGTCTTTGTTTTTCTTAAAAATAAATTAATACAGAACCATATATATATTATATGCCATGTACACCATATTCGATAAACTAACTACAGCCAAATTGAGGTAACCAGTTGTTTTTGAATATCAATTTAAGTATATGTATTTATCTAATGTAAAGAATACTAGAGATACCTAATTAGGTGTGTACGTAAGTACAGACGCCAGCAGGTCAAGCTACCCGAAACGGTAAAATTTTCCCAATCAACCTTGAACCTTAATGTTTTAGCGATAAAGTTGAAAATCTATTAAAGAAATTTGACAGATTGTAGTAGCTTGATGTGCTGGCGTCTGTACATTATGTAATAACTACGAAATATTTAAACAAGCTTTCCGGAAAATGTGATCCGTGTCATTATGGCTTTGTTTCAATTCAAATAAGGAAATAGAGAACTTACTAAACTACAATAAAGATCGTAGAAAATAAGGACTACTACTACCTACGGTCTGTAATTATTTAGCAAGCATTGTTTGCTAGTCTTTCAAATTATTAGTTCAAGTGAATTACTCATATAAGCGCGATATATCAGGTGTTTTATTGGGAGCACAGTCTATTTGTAGAGATCTCAAATTTCGATAGTTCTACTTTCTATTATTTATACAACCCGAGGTATGTGGAGTCTTTAACATTACAAAATACTTACTTACCACTGTGGTTATTTGTAGACGTACATTTTGATCCACTTTAATTAAATCAATGTGTACCTACACTACCTACTTCACAAATATATTTCTGAAATTAATTATTGCGTTCAGCACGTTTTATGTATGTTCTCCAATATCAGCTTATGTGATGGACCACTCAGTTACTTTTTATACATTGACAACCGTGTGCCCGATGTGATGTCCCATCGGCAAAAATGACAAACTTACATCCCCTATTTAACCCCTTTGGAAATAATAGAGGGAAGAATTTTCAAAAATCCTTGCTCATGGCTCATTTTCGTACGAGTATTACGTTTTGGGACTCTAGCTCTTCACCCGCAACTTCTGCGAGCTTTCGTAATTTTCCCTAGAAGTATTTGTGCCAAGTTTCAAGTTTATGAACCGAAACGTGATTTTCCATACAAACTGTTTTCTCCCTTTTCGCCTCTACGGGGGTTGATTTTGTAAAAATACTTAAATACGTTTTCGTAGAAGAAATATGAGATAATAAGATTATAATTATACGTAGGTATTTTCATTTGAATCGAAGCGAGCAGTAAAATCCTCCCCTAAAAGGGTTGATTTTCAAGAAATCCAAAAACACGGAAATCTTATTTATTTATGTCAAGGTCATCAAATATACAGTTTCAAATTAATAGGACCGCATGTTAAGATTCTTCCATACAAAGTTTAACACTCTATACGTAGACAAAATAAAACCGGCCGTGGATTTCGTGCGCGGACTCGCGCACCATTATACCATACCATTATCTATAAAAATCACGTCTGTTGCATGGGAGCCCCCCTTAAATATTTATTTTAATTTAATTATTTATTTTTAAAGTGAATATATAACTAAATATTCTGTGAATATTTCAAGCAATTACCTGTTGCCGTTATTAATATATATCGAGCAAAAAACGGCAAAAAAAATGATTGTACCGGGAGCCCCACTTAAATATTTATTTTATTCTGTTTTTAGAATTTGTTGTTATAGCGCCAACAGAAATACTTACTTACATCATCTGTGAAAATTTCAACTGTCTAGCTATCACGGTTGATGTGATACAGCCTGGTGACAGACAGACAGACGGACAGTGGAGTCATAGTAACAGGGTCCCGTTTTTACCCTTTGGGTACGGAACGCTAAAAACTAATTATGTCGAACTTCATTACTTATTTAAGTACCTACATACATATTCGCAATAAGTTTCAAGTTTATAAACACAAGGAATAATAAAAATCATACAAACGAAATTCTCCCTTTTGACCCACTTAGGGTTAGAATTTCTAAAAATTCTTACTTAGTGGTCACTAAGTAAGAATTTTAACTAAGGAAGGGTTTTAGAAAATCTTGTGCAATATTTCATGTTTCTATACGTACCTATACCTACCCAGTGGTTAAGGCTGTGCGTTGTCTGTCAGTGAATGAATGAATTTAAGATTTTGATTATGTAGATATTAATGGTGTTCCATCGTTTCCGTCATTTAAGTCCTGAAGGATACAGGTAAACTGTACAGGACGAGCAGGAGAGAAGATGCGGCGTATCCTGTGTCGGGGCTCCGCACTCACACTGAGTGTTCAGTATTTATTGAGCGTGATTGAGACAAATGACAGAACTCTCCTGTCGCTAAAAATATAGTTTATCGACACGAGAAGAAGAAGAAGTCTATTTTTATATTGGCCTCGATCTTAACCTAACAATATTGTCATTTCTAGATTTGAAATTTTAGAGGCCAGAGCAATCAATTTTTTTTTTTTTGTAGAATCTGTCTATAAGCTTTAGAAACTTAGATTTTGTGCGTGTGAGATAGATTTATTACTTTAAACATCCATTTGTAACTTAGTTAAGTTCAATAATATATGAACACTTGTACACTGTACCTACTTATTGTGTTCTAACAAAGTCATTGTTCTTTGACCGACTTTGACGTTCCCAGATTGTAAAATAAAATTCTTACTGAACTTCAAATACCTAACTAACTACTATACTTACGTAGAGTTGCTATGTACCTAGGTACCTATTGTGAAAAGTGAAAATGTTCGTATTTCCATTGACAAACGGGAAAGAATTAAAACACTAAGATTTCACATTTAGTTAAGTACGTTAGGTAAGTATGCAGATGAAAAAGCTTTGTTCCGTAAGGGTCGTAAATTTTAATGCGATTTCAATCGGTCTGAGTCAAACTATTCATTTAACAGTACAGTTTCCTATTGTGCAACACGTACCTACTGCAATGATCTGTGATTTATAAGCGTTGCTTATAGTAACATAATTACCGAGACTTTCTTCAGTGATAGGTGTTGTTCTATAAAAATCTTTTTATGTAATAAAATAGGTATCATTTCAGATTCAAGTTTTTTCGTTATATCGTTTATGGTGATAATAGCAATCGAGTGTGGGATGTCAGGGAAATCATTCTAAATGTTTAGCGAAGACTGTGGGTAGCACCTATAAGGTCAGCCTTGCACCCACACATGCCTTTTATGTAGGTATCTCAACACTAAACAAGATAAATGATTAATACAAAAAGTCGAATGTCGCTAGTTATTTTTATATTAATTTGCACTTTAAGCTCAAAGGATAAAGTTGAAAATTGAATAGTTTTAATTCTAGAGTTTGTTTTATACTATAACTCGTGGCCATACGGTTTGCAACATTCACCTTTTCCTAAACAGGCAAGCGGATTTTAGAACGGCTGTTGTGGGCGACAATCGTGAGTGGAGGGCGATACTTTGGTGAACATACATTCATATTTTAACGAAATTATTTTTATTACTATTTTAAAAGGCGAACGTCAAAGGGCAGGTACTTATATAATTATTTAATACCTTATCCCCTGCATTATCGTAAATTCGCAGAGAGAGAGCAGTGATGGCCCAGTGACAGTATTGGTCGGTCAAGGGTTTGTACAAGGCACACATTTTACTTTATGAAATTAATTTATTTGTAGGTAATTAATTAAGAGATATTTTAATCCTTCCACAGAAAAATAGACCTTTGTACAGACGCCAGCACATCAAGCTACTACAATTTGTCAAATTTCTTTAAAAGATTTTCAACTTTATCACTACAGCATTAAGGTGCAAGGTTGATTGGGAAAAGTTGACAGTTTCGGGTAGCTTGACCTGCTGGCGTCTGTACCTAACTGCCTATCTCTTCGGTCTAGTGGCCGCTTGTACGACTACTGTACGCACAAGCGGGTTATATATACTATACTCTAGATATCTTACAATTTATAATAATAATTTATACAATTTCTACTCTATCACTATACCTACTCCTGGGTTCGTTCAGTGCCTATCTACCTGGTCGGGCAAAGTATAATGCGATTTTTCATTGGGAAATCACACAGGGAGGCCCGTTTAGTCGTGCAAAGTGATTGTTTAGAAGATGTTCTTCAAGAGCTTTTCAGACTTCAGCTTTCAATGATTAATTTAGTTTAGGAGAAAACTTAGCTCGTTGGGTAACTTTTTCATAATTTTGTTCGACGTCCAGATTTACAGTCCCTAAAAATGTATAAAATCCAGCAGTTTTAGTAGTAGATTACTTCTCAAGGGGACAAAGCAGTGTCACGGGTGCTATATTGAATCCCGAGCGTACCGATGTACCTAGGTATTGTTGTGCGCAGCAAGTTTAAGAAAGTTTTTAAGTTAAGACTAGAATCACGCTCTCGCTCAAGAAGAAAATGCCTTTATACCCGAGAAGAAGTGTTTCAGGGATCTTTTGGAGCTCGAATGAAGTTGACAGGGAAGCGAAATATAACTATTGAAACGAGGTGGCGATGTTAGTTCCGCGAAGTATTAAAAGCAATTCGATTTTCGAACTTTTTTTGTAACTTTTAATACGAAGTTTTTGTCGAGGTGGTCGAGTATTAACCAGCGGGTTATAATGAAATTCAGTACAATATTATTGCCCGGCTAGACACCGGGGTTATAAAATCTTACTTTAGGTTAAGTTTGCATGACATATAATTCGATATCATCGAGCAGGTGGTTTGAGAAAGAAGCCGACAGAAGGATTCAGTTGGGCTGGGCAGCATTTGGAAAACTCCGTCAAGTCTTCTCGTCGCCTATCCCAAAGTGTTTGCAGACTAAGGTCTTCAACCAGTGCGTCCTCCCCGTCATGACATATGGCGCCGAAATGTGGACACTGACGGTCGGGCTAGTCCACAAA
Source organism: Apamea sordens (assembly GCA_945859715.1). Classification (NCBI taxonomy): domain Eukaryota; kingdom Metazoa; phylum Arthropoda; class Insecta; order Lepidoptera; family Noctuidae; genus Apamea; species Apamea sordens. The sequence goes on from OX243995.1 coordinate 10,940,868, forward strand.
TTCAAGGTCACTCAGCGCGCTATGGAGCGAGCTATGCTCGGAGTCTATTAGGAGGATAAAACCAGGAATTAAATTATCCGGAAAAAACCGGAGTTACCGACATAGCTTGCAGAGTAAGCAAACAGAATTGACAGTGGGCTGGCCATGTTTGTTGAAGGACCGATGGCCGGTAGAGCAGACGAGTCCTGGAGTGGAGACCGCGTATCGGCGAGCGTAGTGCGGAACGCCCCCCAGCTACATGGACGAACGACCTTAAGAAAGTGGCTGGGACAGACTGGATGCGGAAGGCGGAGGACAGGGTGGCGCAGCCTGGGAGAGGCATTGTCCAGCAGTGGACTGCGATAGACTGAGTTGTTTGATTGATTGAGCAGGTGGTGAAATTAATTCCAAAGTGAATTCTACTCAAATGATCCGTCTGTATTCCCTTCCACATTTAACCCGTCTGCCTTCAAAACAAGAGTGATACCCATCAGCCCAAAAGTGAAGTGCAAGCCCATTCAGCAATAAAAAAATAAAAATCTAATTAAATTAAAATAGTTTATTTGATAACCATAAACGTACATACAAGAAATTTGAATTAAAACGACCTCCACTTCTATAGTAGGTACTTATAATACATTTTATAACTCTTGGACAGAGGATTCGAAGAAATTCATTTTGGCCACTGTAAAAGGGGTACTCTATATATGTCTCCTGTGTCCGACTCATCATTGCCCAGTCCAATGCCCAGCCCCAAAAACCGATTATCAAAATAGGTATCTTTTTGCGATGTCGTAGTTGGTCCCTTAACAAAAGTTGTTTATACCTAATGATTAATGAGTGCAATTACACCTTTTCTTTTCAGATTGTCATATGTTTGAAATTGATGATACTCAAGAATAGATGACGCAGACTTTATAGTACGGACGCCGGCAGGTCAACCTACCCGAAACTGTCAGATTTCCCAATCAACATTGAACCTAATGTTATAGTAATAAAGTCGAAAATCTATTAAAGAAATCTGACAGATTGTAGTAGCTTGATGTGCTGGCGTCTGTACCTACCAATTTCATGCGATGCGGTGAATGGTGTTGCAAATCTGCCTTTGCCCTACCCTCGACTTACTCTACAGTAGTCTACCACTCTTTGTATTGCTCTATGGCTCGGGGATTTTTTTACAAAGAGTGCGACATGAATCTAATTGAACGTGGCGAAGTAGAGAACTAACTTTAATTCTTAAAAACATCACATTTCGACCTTTTATCACGCAAGTTGTATTGGTGATTTCAATTATATTATTCTGTAATATCGGTAAGTAAATACATATTCGTTACTGCTTGGAATTATATTTCGAGGATCATACTGAGCTCAGTAGCTCTACCAGGAGTTTGCACAGCCAAAACTCGTTAGCGTCTATTGGCGATGCAAAGATTCTAACTAGCGCCTCAAGTGTCAAAATTGTGAAGCTGTCCGATACTTTGACAGTTTTCGATACAATATAAGTCACATTTCTGTAATCCACTAAATTGATTTGTGTCGATGAAGTCATACACTACACTACACTTTCGGGTAGCTGCTGGCGTCTGTACCTACTACATTGAGGAACGCAACAATATTTCGTATTTCTGCTTTTATTAGCAACAGGTTTCTGTATGTAATCGTGATCAATCTGATTAAGTCTAAACTTAACCGCAGCATTAAAGCAAAGTGTCGCTCTCCCGTAACTTTAATTGTTGGAGAGATTTATTGGAAATTTCCTAAGTACGCTTGTAGAACCGTATGTACAAATTTTATTTTATCCTTTACGATATTGTTTACCACTTGGTGGCGAAGACTCACGCCAGCCGGCAGTACTAAGGACTGGAAGGGTTCCATGCTCCTACCGCCATCTGTCTAAAACCCTCCTGGCGCCCTTTTGTTAGTTGTAAGTTAGATTTAATTTGTTTTAAGTTAGTTAATTAATAAGTTTTAGTGCCTAGCTGTCACTGTCCTTATACCGGCACATCATACAGTCATTTAATAAACCTATATTAAAATCGTTGAGCAGTTTCACTGTATAACCACCCGCAAACCAGTTCATAACATGGCAACTTAAGTAGACGACATGATCTATCGATCTATGTTTACCTTAGCGCCTGCGTAAGATTCCGTTAAACTCATGGTGCAAGCTTTATCGAAATACGCTAGCGAGTAAGTTTTCGATAGTAACTCACGGTAGACGTACAGCTCTACATAGCAAAAAACGTAGGAAAATTTGAATTTCGCGGGCCACTACATTAGTGTATTCGTCTTTACCAAACCATAAAGTCATAACTTTATGTCTTTCCCAGTCTTTCTGTACCTGTAGGTTAGGTAGGTATTGAAATAAAAAATTAAATGAATTGTCTATTTATAAGATGGCGGGTGATGAAAGTGACAGGTTTGTAAATAGTAAATGAAATTACAAAAACCTAAGTTGTATTTGATAAATTACAAAGTCACACATGAATTGTAAACCTTTGCTCACGAAACTCATAATATGATTTATTATAAGTATCTTAATTACATAAATGGGCTTTGTTTATAGTGATCTAAAGCCATCCAGTGTCGCGATCATAAGAGAAGTTTATGATAGTGAAAATGCTCACATCAAATTTGAAATGGAACTGGAAAGAGCACTGGAGGCCGGCGTTAGCGTTATTGTGATAGAACCAGAGCCACTGGGTGAAGAAACAGCACGTTGGATTTATGTAGGAAACCTCTTGCATAAGGTTTCTGTTTACAGTGGACTCTGTAGCATTGCATCAGGTGTGTGTTTTGTCAATTTATATACTTCCTAAAATGTACTATACCTATAAAGACATATTGAAAATACTTATAAAATACTGACCATGACCACAATAAAATAGTAATAATAATTTTCTGTTTTTTTTGCAATGCAAACTGCATGTAAGAATGTAGCTTACAACAATACCTATTTGTATTCTGTAATAGTGTGGTATTCCATTTTTTTTACAATTCACTAAAACCTGTCTTACTGGGGTCCATTAATAAATTCGAAATTAATCATTTCAGGTGTTGCTTGGAGTTCACTAGCCTGCGCTCCATTTGGCATTGTGTCAGTGCTTTGTGCAGGTTGCTACACACTGTCATGGCAGTGGGATCCTTGTTGCAAATATCAAGAAGAAAAGAACCGTAGACATTTATCTACATTACCTATGTTGAGTGACCTAACATCTGCATCACCTGTTGTACTGGTACACACAGACAATAAAAGGAAAATAATATTACATACAACTGTGTCTATGACAGCAACGGCAATATGCTTATGGAGACTATACAACATCTTCAAGTAAAGATTTAGTCTGCAGCTAGCATAATAATGGCATTGAGCTTAAATTAGGAAGTCACATAATGCTCCATCGAAAAGCATAAAAATATATTAGTGCTTTCTAATAAGTTGTTTTTATGTCTGAAGTCTAATATTGTAATTATATAATTTGTTGTAGGATGCAGTGTAAAAATGTTATAAAGTTATTAATAGTAGAATTAGTTTAAAAGCCTGTACAAAAGATATTTTCTTGTAATTTAAGGATGCTTTTTAGTTAATCAAATGTGATAGTGGTTTATGAAGGATTCTGTTACAAAGCTAAGCTAACAGTGATCTCCGAAATATAATAACCTCACTGTTATCATGTAATAAAACAATGATGCAATTTAATAACGAATTTTATTCATTTTAGTAACATTGAGTATTAATAATTTAAACTTCTAAATATTTTATTGTGCCCATATTATATAAAATGCATTTCAATATTCACTTTTATAAAGAACTCATGTTTAATTAAATAAGTATATTATACCTACTTGCTATTATAATAGAATACCCAAAATAGAAACCTATGCTGTCATCTGTATTATATCTACACCACAATATTAATAAATGATTACTTATAAAGAACTTCAAGCTCACGTATGAAACACTTGTCTGGAGTCCTTGAGTTGCAAGAAGCCCAACTCTATATAACTTACCTATATTTTAAGACAGTAGTCGCGAAAGTGAATCGACACTGGACTGACAGCTATTTTCACATACCATTTCTCTTAAATATTAAATTTCCTACATTACCATTTTCATATAAGGTATTTATTTTTCTATTGTTAGTATGTCTCTCCTACTGTAATAAAAAGACTAAAAATTAATGTGCTTACAGAGGTGGAAAACATTCTTTCTATAAATGGTGTTTTCTAAAATGCAACTCCTTACTTAAGAAGTCTTATTTGCCTTTCGGGCCATAACCCAATGATATAAAGATGGTGCAGAATGTCTCATAGTAATTGCTAAGTTTGGCAGAAACTGGCTAATAACCAGATCTTTTTCTTTGTTGACTATTCCATCGACAATCTTCTTTGCAGTAAACTGGGGTGTAAATCCGGCAGCAGTACTGGTATCCATCACTGAAATAGAATAAATATATGTTACTAAGCATCTAACTAGCTTGTAATAGGTACTATAGCTAACTATAGTACCTATTACAAGCTAGTTAGATGCTTAGTAACATTTATATCTGAAAATTCTTTCACCTCCATGTGGTTCACCAGAAGCAGTATATGCATTCAGAGATATAGCAGTCTTTATGTACCCAGGGCTGACCACTGTTACATTGACATTATGCTGATGCATTTCCGCACGAAGTGAATCACCAAATGCTTGCATTGCATGTTTAGCTGCTGCATAAGCAGATCGTTCTGGTATTGCAATAAGTCCCTGAACTGAACTCACAAGCACAATGTGACCTACTTTACGCTGAACCATTTTTGGTAGAAATTCTGAAAAAATTACAAAAATATACAGATGTATAAAAAAAGCAATTATTATTATAGTAAAAATCTAAGTTTCAAAATCAATCAATCTGCCAAGCCTTTAAAAATTATCATTTTATCGAACATAAAATCAAACCCTGACATTAATAACGTCAATTACAGTCTAAACAATTTGTATGTTTAATTCTTATACTCACAGATTGAATTTTTGGCTGTAAAATCTTATAATTATAAAACTCAGTCATTCGCTGGACAGAGTCTAGCCTAAGTTCGTGGTGGGAGCGACAGCTACAAAGAACGATGTCAGCAGAGCCATAGTATAAAGAGAGGAAGTAGACTATCTCCGGCACAATCCGCGATATAATTGCCTACTGTCTCAGGGTTGTCACTTTTAGTTAAATTTTAATTCAGTGCCAATAAATTGGCAAGGGTCGGGAAGTTGTATTTTTTACTTGTATTGTCTGGGTACCTAAACGATGATGAAACCTTTCACGATGAAAGAAAGAGCAACGGGCCAGCAGACGGGCGGCGCGGGGCGGTGATGAGCACGAGTAAACGGTAGGTTACTGATAGTACTGTCACCAATTCATTAGTTTAAAGCCCGGCCCTTGCCAAAGATAACACATAATGGCGCCGATTCCCTTGTTCACAAACTAAACTAAATTTAAGTTCAATGCATCTTTTTCTTTCTATTTAATTTAGAAAAGGACAGAAGATAAATATTAGTTTAGTCCTGTCAAATTAGTCAGCTCCTGACGTAAATTGACGTATTTTTAGTAGCCATGTTTTTAATCACGTCTAATCTGTCTATGGAGGAGCTATGGAGTATCTTAATTTGACAGGACTAAACTAATAATTTATCTTCTGTCCTTTTCTTAATGAAATAGAAAGAAAAAGATGCACAGAACTTAAATTTAGTTTAGTTTGTGAACAAGAGAATCAGGGCCATTATCTCTGTATAACTAATTCAGTGATCATTAGTCAATAAAGTTCAACACTGGCCCTGAATCCCTTGTTCACAAACTAAACTAAATTTAAGTTCTGTGCATCTTTTTCTTTCTATTTCATTAGAAAAGGACAGATGATAAAATATTAGTTTAGTCCTGTCAAACTAAGACACTCCATAGACAGATTAGACCGGATTAAAAACATGGCTATTAAAAATACGTCAATTAACGTCAGGCGCTGACTAATTTGACAGGACTAAACTAATATTTATCACTGTATTATTTATTTATTTATAACTGTCAGCGTTCCGTATCGTTGAGTTGTGTGAGTGTGTGATTCGGTACTGACTTGTTCGTAAATTATAATCTGATTTGAACTGTAAACCGTGTTTCTATAGTGCAATAACCAATACTACCCATAGTACGCCCACAGTAATAATATGCCTGATGCTAACGAGAGACAGACATACCTTCTCCGACATCTATACTTATAATAAATCTGTAGAAGTGAAAATTCTGTACATTGAAAATATCAAAAAAATTAATGGCAGGGGGTGTTACTAGACCGACACCGAACCCAAAAATGTGATTACAAAATTTTTTGTCTGTCTGTCTGTTTGTTCAGGCATCACGCAAAAACTACCGGTTCGATTACGATGAAACTTGGTATAATTATTCTTTAATATCCTGGGCACCACACTGGGTACTTTTTATCCCGGAAAAGTATATACAATAAAAAACAAACTTAATTTTGCGGTTCGATCCCTAGACCGATTACTGTAACAACCGCAAATAATAAGTTTGTCGTAGGTTACGTCACCCGCAGTATAATATCTGTGCGACCTTTTTATTCCTTTTAGTTTTTAGAGTTATTTAGGTTTAATTTTATAAGTCGTAGGTATAGATTTTAATTTTAAAGTATAGGTACTTAGTATATTTTTGTTAGTGTACGGACGCCAGCAGGTCAACCTACCCGAAACTGTCAGATTTTCCCAATCAACCTTGAACCTAACACTTTAGCAATAAAGTCGAAAATCTATTAAAGAAATCTGACAGATTGTAGTAGCTTGATGTGCTGGCGTCTGTACGTAGTCATCGTAGGTTATTTTATAATACTGTTAGGTAGGATTAGTCATTCGTATAGATATTAGTTTTTAGGGATTTTGCTTATTTATTGAGTTTAGATTAGTTATCATCAGAAATAGGTTTATTTAGGTAGGTACATACTTAGGTAAAGATATCATATAGGTACCCTCTTAATCACCACTTATGAGATATAATTGGTTTTCTATTGTAATTAGCCACAAAGGGCCCGCGAGATAGATGGCATTCTGGGGAAGCACATACATTTTATCCTGTTAGCACGTTCCTGTGGGATAATTTCCGACATCCACGCGAGCGAAGCCGCGGGCAGAAGCTAGTATATATATAAAAATGAATCCCTATTTCCCTTGGTCACGTCCTTACTTGAGAACGACTTTACCGATTTCATCCAGCTTTTTTTTACAAGTTTTCTAATAAGTACTTTGTAGAAGGTTCTTACGAAAAAAATTAAGAAAGTTGCTTCACGCGGACGAAGTCGCGGGTAAAAGCTAGTCTATATATATATATAAAAATGAATGAATCCCTATTTCCCTTGGCCACGCCATAACTTATCGAGTACAAATTTCATTCATCTTTTTTTTTAAGTTTTCTAATACTTTGTAGAAGGTTCTTACGGATTTTTTTTTAAGAAAGTTGCTTCATGCGTACGAAGTTGCGGGCAGAAGCTAGTCTTTAATAATCATCACCTAGCCTCTGTTCATCAGTCATATCTATACTAATAATAAAACTGAAGAGTTGCTTTGTTCATTTGAACACGCTAGATGTCTGTTAAAACCAGTCGGATTTGAAAACGTATTTTGAATTTGGTAGCTCCATTCTTGAGGAAGGCTATATAACATCACGCTACGACTCTTAGAAGCCGAACAAAAAGCTAAAAAAGGACGGTAGGTACGGACGCCAGCAGGTCAAGCTACCCGAAACTGTCAAAATTTTCCAAGCAACCTTGAACCTTAATGTTTCAGCGATAAAGTTGAAAATCTATTAAAGAAATTTGACAGATTGTAGTAGCTTGATGTGCTGGCGTCTGTACGCTAAGCAAAAACGAAGTTATGTTGCGGGCGGGCGATGCGATGCGGTGGGGGGATAAGAAATGTGACGCGGGTACAAGCTAATACATATTAATATAATGAACTAGCAAAAACGAAGTTAAGTTGCGGGCGGGCGATGCAATGCGGTGGGGGGATAAGAAATGTGACGCGGGTAAAAGCTAATAAATATTAATACAGGCTGTTAGTGTAAACACCGTTATCCTTGAAACCAGTGGTTTGGTTTCACTAATAGAACGTAAATTCAATGAAAAAAAATATCTTTTTTTTTTTTTAAGTAAAGTCTCAATTTTTCTTCAAAATTATTTCACCCTATACAAGTGCACGCAAGGGCAAAGTAGACGGAGCGCGGGAAACAGCGCGTCGTCAGTACTTCCCTTATCTATGCAGGGCGTGCCGCAAGTGCCCGCAAGCCGGCAAGCGCATGAATTTACGGACGGTGTCGGACAGAAACTTTCTTACATTTTTGAAATAAAATAACGTTTATTTATTTTTAAATTCAGATAAACATTTTTATAATTAAGTCAACTACCTATGGTTTTAGTGACAACGGTGTTTACACTAACAGCCTGTATAATGAACTAGCAATTTGACTTTATAGCTGATTTAATCAAACAGGCTTTGAGAAAACTGTGAACAGCTTTGTCCGTCAATCTGTTCCTGAATTTTTGTATTATAGACACCGCCAAGGAGAACTCTTGTTTTCAACAGATGTTGGTTTTATTGTGTTCAAAGCTTTGTAAAATAGTACCAACTTTCAGTATGTTTTCCGGTTGCTTCAAACAACCGGAACTCATTTTTTATGACCTATGTCAAGTTTATTATGACCTATTGAAAATAAAATTATTACTTGAATACAATTTCAACAATTGAATCTCTCTAATCTAAATGTATACATCACAGGACCCCAACCCTACGGTAGCTGTGCCACCGGTATAGTGTATAGCAGCTTTTCTCATACTTTGAAAAAATTATGAACATGGTTTCTCCACTAGTTGGCTTTATAAGTGAGCATATGGCAAAGTTGTGTTGAAATATTTTTATGATAGATTTTTTTTAAATTTTTACCTTTTGTTAAAGCAACAGCCCCAAAATAGTTAATGGCCATAATACTCTTAAATACATCTATCTTTGTATTCAATATAGATCCTCGATGGGAAATACCACCATTGTTTATCAAAATATCAATATGGCCACAAGCATCATATACATTATGAACAAATGCACCCATTTCATCAAATTTTGCAAGGTCAAGCTCCAACACAAGTGGCTCCAAAGTTGCAGTAGGCTGAAACATAAATTAAATGTGCTTATAATATCTTGTTAATATTCTTGATTGCTATTAGACACTACACTACAGGGTAACAACAGTGAAAACTCAGCCACTTTAAAAGTTATCCCAAAAAATATCTAAGAAATTAATGATCCCACAAGAACATACTACCAGGATAAAAAGTATTCCATATCCATCTGGGTTACATATCATCTCAGACAGACTTACTTTCACATCAGCTATAGTATGGATATTTGCTATTTTCTACATAAATACACTTTTGATTTAAAACATTGGATAAAAAGACCAAATTAACTCACTTTTATTAGATTGTTTAGATATTGAATTAATAATGCTCACATTATTCATTCATTAAACTGCCATTATGCCATACTTTATTGGATTATTTATCAGAATTCAAAACACTTTTTCTTTTATTTTAATCCCTATTGCTAAAATAGTTTCATTCAGTTGATACTAAAAATATTGAATGCATAGCTACCAGATTCTTTGACATCAGGTCATTTTTCACCCTCTCTAATTCAGATTTTCTACGGGAAGCTAAAACCACTTTGCTTCCTTGCTCATAGAATGCATGTGCCAAAGCTTCTCCTATTCCAGAACTCGCACCAGTTATAACTACAACCTGAAAAATATAATCTCAAATTATGACTTACTTTATGAGTAAGTACTTAAAATAGAAGAGACACAATATAGTGTTAAATTATTTAGAGGTCATTACTATGCACAGAGCTGCGTGCATGGCACAGCAAGGTATGTCCATTCACTTATTTACAATTATATGTAAGCACAAATGGAAATAAATACGGACAGTTACTAAAATTCAATAAAACAATACCTTTCCTTGTAGTGCAGCTCTTCGCCTTTTAGTAGCAATACAATTGAATAACTTGCACATCGTTACGCCAACTGCCAATGGTACACCGATGTACTTTAGGTACCAAGTAAGTGAGTGAACTGCATTGCTGCTATGCATTTGCAAGTACTTCATTTTGTAGAATTTGTACTGACAGTAATTGTTCGAACACAAATAAATTGAAGTCTCTGACTTATGTCTAACTAACTGTGACTGTGATTGAAGTGTAATGCCGAAGAGATATGTTGCTGGTGATCCTCCACTAACCTAACAAATTATCAAAAGTAACGAGTAGTAATATACAGACAAAATTCGCTTTGAAAACAAACCCATGAAAAAAACAAGACAAACAAATGTATCTGTGTGTTAATAAAATACGACACTTGTATCGTTCGTTGTTGACAGCTCGGCCGTCTGTCCCACAGAACATGACCCTGGTCTGTCCCAGTGTTGCCAGGTCCAATCTGAAAAAATCAGAAGATACTAGACCTAAAAAACAGGAAATTTGAAATAAAAACAGTAGAATCAATTTGTTCCAAAAAATATATGTTAAATACAAGATGTATTTATTTTGTTTCTCGATTTTATTATTTTATAAACAATCACATCATCCTCATTCACTGCAGAGTTTTAAAACATATTTTAATATGATATAACTCTCAAGTTCTATTTATCTGATAAACGCTGTTGATCATATTATAAACATTGATACAGTAATTAGGATAGGTTACATAACTTACCTAATCACAAGTTTTATAGTGTAGGCTTTTCACAGACTTGAAGTTCATTTGCATCTGTCAATGTCACGTTCGTTTTATGATTTTACTTATTTTATTTCATTCTGATTCACCTTTGATTGATCGATTGACGATTGATCCGATTGTGTGTGTTGTTATACGGCAAAATTTGATAAAAATAGGAAAATAGTTTAATAGAATTTGTAATCTTCTAAAAAACAGTAGACGCTGTTGAAAAAACAGAAGAACAGGAGGCATACCCCAAAAGCAGTAGATCTCCTGTAAAAACAGGAGACCTGGCAACACTGGTCTGTCCTATCGACTATACAATACCACAGAACACTAATGCCGCGTTTACACATTCGCGCGAATCGCGATTCGCGAGGCGAATCACGAGGCGAATAACGAACACGCATGTGTAAAGGGTGGATTCGCTATTCGCCTCGTGATTCGCCTCGCGATTCGCGCGATCGCGTTGGTAGCGGTTTTTCGGATGCGAATCAAAGGGCACGAATAGCGAACACGAACTTACTGTTTACACATTCGCCTGCATTCAGTAGACAGCTAGCACCCGAACCAACAGGACGTGTAGACAAAATGGAATGAAGTGCGAATTTTAGAATGCCTAGAACTATATAATAATAATATTTTTTTATTTCATAAAAAGGAGATTGTAATATGTATACATGAGGCGTACGCATAAATAAAGTTATTCATATAAGTTTGTTCCATGTCAAACACAATCTGATGGGTGAAGTCTCTCCTAATACCTAGCAGTCCCTGTCCCTTACAAAAAGTTACAATTTATAGTACAATTATATATATATTTTTGATACTATGTACGGACGCCAGCAGGTCAACCTACCCGAAACTGTCAGATTTTCCCAATCAACATTGAACCTAATAGTTTAGCAATAAAGTCGAAAATCTATTAAAGAAATCTGACAGATTGTAGTAGCTTGATGTGCTGGCGTCTGTACATACAACAATGATTATAATTGAATATCTTTATTGATTGTTTATTTTTATATTTATCAAAAGGAAGCGCTCATTTGGACCCCAAAACATCGCAATAATAAAAATAGACAAAAGACAAACGATGCATGGAACCGTATATCAACTATATGGGATAGGCTATATTCCTAAAAAAATCCAATTAGTCCGTCACTTAGATTAGCAAAAAATATTGAACCCGTAATTTTTCTTTTGGTAATTATATAAATAAAAACTTTTTTGAAAAAAAAACAACCGACTTCCAAAAACGACACTACAAAGTGAAAAATAACTTTAATTTCGGAAGTCAGTGTTCGCATTTTCGTTGTTTGCCACCGACTTCCGAAATTAAAGTTATTTTTCACTTTGTAGTGTAACAGAGACAGTGCGCCCTATATACTTAGTTTGAGGCAAAGAGGCAAATACTGACTTAAAAAGGATATTGACTCATATTGCCAACTACTTCAACGAAGTATTAGGAACTTCATGTGATATGTAAAAGAAAATATACTGCCTGGGTAGCCCGCGAAAATCAAAATCTCTTACGTTTTTTGCAATTTGCAACTCAACGTATGATTTTTATCAACCAGATTATATATAATTCTTCTGTGTTTCACTTAACTCGTCCTAAACGGCTGGATCGACTTTGATGAAATTCTTTGTGTGTGTTTTATGGTTTCGATTTACTTACGGTTACTGTTTAAAAAAATTAACATCATGACGGTTCCTTGTCAATATACGAAAACAATATGTACGTTCGATAAAATCTACATCTTTTTAGTAAGAAAAGTGACAGGCATAATTTTAACACTAGGAATAGGAACAAACTAGATCAACCGCGCTTCAGATTGTCTAAAGGAAAAACTTCTTTTAGGGGGTACTGTGTAAAAGTTATAATAAAATATCACTCGATAATCTTCAACTAAATGAGAAGAAATTTAAAACATGCATTAAACGCACACTATGTAGACAAGCATAAATATTAAAAGGTGGACGAGTATATCGTAGATAAAAATGCTTGGCTCCACAGTGAACCGCATGAAGATTTTCAGACAAAAATAGAAAAAAAACAATAAATTTTGGGGGTTCCCCATAACTGAACTGAAAGTCAAAAATTTTTTTTCATCATAGCCATACGTGTGGGGTATCTATGGATAGGTCTTCAAAAATGATATTGAGGTTTCTAATATATTTTTTTCTAAACTGAATAGTTTGCGCGAGAGACACTTCCAAAGTGGTAAAATTTGTGTCGTCGTGACCCACCAAAATTTCAAAGTCATTAGCCAGAGTGCGACTCATAGAATGCATGTGCCAAAGCTTCTCCTATTCCAGAACTCGCACCAGTTATAACTACAACCTGAAAAATATAATCTCAAATTATGACTTACTTTATGAGTAAGTACTTAAAATAGAAGAGACACAATATAGTGTTAAATTATTTAGAGGTCATTACTATGCACAGAGCTGCGTGCATGGCACAGCAAGGTATGTCCATTCACTTATTTACAATTATATGTAAGCACAAATGGAAATAAATACGGACAGTTACTAAAATTCAATAAAACAATACCTTTCCTTGTAGTGCAGCTCTTCGCCTTTTAGTAGCAATACAATTGAATAACTTGCACATCGTTACGCCAACTGCCAATGGTACACCGATGTACTTTAGGTACCAAGTAAGTGAGTGAACTGCATTGCTGCTATGCATTTGCAAGTACTTCATTTTGTAGAATTTGTACTGACAGTAATTGTTCGAACACAAATAAATTGAAGTCTCTGACTTATGTCTAACTAACTGTGACTGTGATTGAAGTGTAATGCCGAAGAGATATGTTGCTGGTGATCCTCCACTAACCTAACAAATTATCAAAAGTAACGAGTAGTAATATACAGACAAAATTCGCTTTGAAAACAAACCCATGAAAAAAACAAGACAAACAAATGTATCTGTGTGTTAATAAAATACGACACTTGTATCGTTCGTTGTTGACAGCTCGGCCGTCTGTCCCACAGAACATGACCCTGGTCTGTCCCAGTGTTGCCAGGTCCAATCTGAAAAAATCAGAAGATACTAGACCTAAAAAACAGGAAATTTGAAATAAAAACAGTAGAATCAATTTGTTCCAAAAAATATATGTTAAATACAAGATGTATTTATTTTGTTTCTCGATTTTATTATTTTATAAACAATCACATCATCCTCATTCACTGCAGAGTTTTAAAACATATTTTAATATGATATAACTCTCAAGTTCTATTTATCTGATAAACGCTGTTGATCATATTATAAACATTGATACAGTAATTAGGATAGGTTACATAACTTACCTAATCACAAGTTTTATAGTGTAGGCTTTTCACAGACTTGAAGTTCATTTGCATCTGTCAATGTCACGTTCGTTTTATGATTTTACTTATTTTATTTCATTCTGATTCACCTTTGATTGATCGATTGACGATTGATCCGATTGTGTGTGTTGTTATACGGCAAAATTTGATAAAAATAGGAAAATAGTTTAATAGAATTTGTAATCTTCTAAAAAACAGTAGACGCTGTTGAAAAAACAGAAGAACAGGAGGCATACCCCAAAAGCAGTAGATCTCCTGTAAAAACAGGAGACCTGGCAACACTGGTCTGTCCTATCGACTATACAATACCACAGAACACTAATGCCGCGTTTACACATTCGCGCGAATCGCGATTCGCGAGGCGAATCACGAGGCGAATAACGAACACGCATGTGTAAAGGGTGGATTCGCTATTCGCCTCGTGATTCGCCTCGCGATTCGCGCGATCGCGTTGGTAGCGGTTTTTCGGATGCGAATCAAAGGGCACGAATAGCGAACACGAACTTACTGTTTACACATTCGCCTGCATTCAGTAGACAGCTAGCACCCGAACCAACAGGACGTGTAGACAAAATGGAATGAAGTGCGAATTTTAGAATGCCTAGAACTATATAATAATAATATTTTTTTATTTCATAAAAAGGAGATTGTAATATGTATACATGAGGCGTACGCATAAATAAAGTTATTCATATAAGTTTGTTCCATGTCAAACACAATCTGATGGGTGAAGTCTCTCCTAATACCTAGCAGTCCCTGTCCCTTACAAAAAGTTACAATTTATAGTACAATTATATATATATTTTTGATACTATGTACGGACGCCAGCAGGTCAACCTACCCGAAACTGTCAGATTTTCCCAATCAACATTGAACCTAATAGTTTAGCAATAAAGTCGAAAATCTATTAAAGAAATCTGACAGATTGTAGTAGCTTGATGTGCTGGCGTCTGTACATACAACAATGATTATAATTGAATATCTTTATTGATTGTTTATTTTTATATTTATCAAAAGGAAGCGCTCATTTGGACCCCAAAACATCGCAATAATAAAAATAGACAAAAGACAAACGATGCATGGAACCGTATATCAACTATATGGGATAGGCTATATTCCTAAAAAAATCCAATTAGTCCGTCACTTAGATTAGCAAAAAATATTGAACCCGTAATTTTTCTTTTGGTAATTATATAAATAAAAACTTTTTTGAAAAAAAAACAACCGACTTCCAAAAACGACACTACAAAGTGAAAAATAACTTTAATTTCGGAAGTCAGTGTTCGCATTTTCGTTGTTTGCCACCGACTTCCGAAATTAAAGTTATTTTTCACTTTGTAGTGTAACAGAGACAGTGCGCCCTATATACTTAGTTTGAGGCAAAGAGGCAAATACTGACTTAAAAAGGATATTGACTCATATTGCCAACTACTTCAACGAAGTATTAGGAACTTCATGTGATATGTAAAAGAAAATATACTGCCTGGGTAGCCCGCGAAAATCAAAATCTCTTACGTTTTTTGCAATTTGCAACTCAACGTATGATTTTTATCAACCAGATTATATATAATTCTTCTGTGTTTCACTTAACTCGTCCTAAACGGCTGGATCGACTTTGATGAAATTCTTTGTGTGTGTTTTATGGTTTCGATTTACTTACGGTTACTGTTTAAAAAAATTAACATCATGACGGTTCCTTGTCAATATACGAAAACAATATGTACGTTCGATAAAATCTACATCTTTTTAGTAAGAAAAGTGACAGGCATAATTTTAACACTAGGAATAGGAACAAACTAGATCAACCGCGCTTCAGATTGTCTAAAGGAAAAACTTCTTTTAGGGGGTACTGTGTAAAAGTTATAATAAAATATCACTCGATAATCTTCAACTAAATGAGAAGAAATTTAAAACATGCATTAAACGCACACTATGTAGACAAGCATAAATATTAAAAGGTGGACGAGTATATCGTAGATAAAAATGCTTGGCTCCACAGTGAACCGCATGAAGATTTTCAGACAAAAATAGAAAAAAAACAATAAATTTTGGGGGTTCCCCATAACTGAACTGAAAGTCAAAAATTTTTTTTCATCATAGCCATACGTGTGGGGTATCTATGGATAGGTCTTCAAAAATGATATTGAGGTTTCTAATATATTTTTTTCTAAACTGAATAGTTTGCGCGAGAGACACTTCCAAAGTGGTAAAATTTGTGTCGTCGTGACCCACCAAAATTTCAAAGTCATTAGCCAGAGTGCGACACCTAATCATAAGTTCATAACATATGAAATCAGATCTAAAATACTGGTAATTTACACGTAGTATCAGTCCCATCCAGGATCTTGATGCTGATCGATCATGCAATGCTTTGTTCAGACAGAGGCAGTGGAGGTAGCATGCAGTTTGAATATATTTACTGTAATTTCCTCTAACAGCAGCAACCTTATTTATAAATAACGCATGAGGTCGTGGGACCCACGTCAAGAACAAAATTCAAAAAGAAAATCTGCAGGATGAAAAATGGCGGCTGCGAAAATGTTAAAATTACGATTTTTTTCTAATTATTGCAGTGGTCATCTTGGGTTTTCATTTTGACCTCAGTATTTGCCTAAGCACCCTCGAAAACCATGAAAACGACACCCATGAACAACAATTTGAAAATTTGCGCAGTTGCCATCTTGGAATACATTTTGACCTCACTGTCGGCTTCAGCATCCTCGAAAATCCTGAAAACTATATCTGTCTCTTTTTGTTGTACTACACGTCGCATAACGCTTTTTCGTTACGTGACGATTTCTAACAGTTTACTTCTACTGCAATCTGCGTTAAAGAACTTCGTTCCAATAAAAAAAAAAGATCACTGTGTTTTGACAATGATGCAAAATCATAGAAAATCAGAGTTAGACACCTTTATTCATAAATGGCTTAAAGTTTAGAAGTAATTAGTGACTGTTTAACCCAGTTTAACCATACATTTTTGACGTTTAAAGTTCTAAACGTCACTTAACTTTAATCATCGTTTATGAATAAATCCCAAAGTGTGAAAGGAAAGAACACATAGCTTATACAATTTATTACTGTCAAACAGTGCGCTACCACCGCTGTCTGAACAACCCCTAATAATGATTTGATTGAATGGCATGACTAATCAGAAGAAGAAGACTAGATGATGCATACATACGACTAGAAAAAGAAAAATTCGATGACCAAACCAAAATCGATATTTGCAGATGAACTTGATAGATTTTTTTAGTATAGGTTTATACTATAAGTATATGTACCTACATATTATCCAAATAACAAGCTTTAAATATCAGGATGGTTACTAGTTAGTTATTTACTGGGTATGAAAGTTATCATTGAATATGGTTTGTAGGAAAAGGGTTTTATAAAATAAAGCACAGACAGACAAGACTAAACATTTATTTTAATTTTAGGCTTGTCAGGTAATTAATCAGAAAACTAGTTGTCCGTTCGCAAAACTAGGTCATCATGGAGAAGAAGGACAAGAAACTCCATGGAAACAGTAACAACAATACATTTCTTACGTTATCATAAATTATCGTTATCTTTAAAAACAATTTATTCTATCTCTTGGACAACGGTCCAAGAGAATTCAAAATAATAGCAACATAATAACAATAGCTAGGAATATTGGCCATAATATGACTTACACAACAACATTTTCATAATAAGCAATAATTAAGGTATAATATGAAATTAATCAACTTACGTGACATCTGGTCAATATATTCCACCTAACAATGGCACTAGAGCTAACCCACTGAACATCTTCCAAGCAACTATATCGATAACGTCGTTACAATCCATTTTATACACTACCAACGTCTTTTACGTAAAACATCTACCGCCATTTTGAACCAATCACAGATCATCATATATTTTGGTTTAATATCTTCTAACACAGGTAATAATAAACGAATCTTATATAGTGAAACCATTTTAAAACATTATAAGGTAATTAATCAATTTAATAAGAGTCGATTCTTAATTCTTAGACATCATCAAAAAGTATATCAACATCAACTGACAGTATTGTACCAATCATTTGAAACAACCTATTATATTAAAATAGCAATATAAAATCTAAGATATACTACAAGGATAATCAAATATTAATTAATAATTTATAGTAATAACATTAAAGTGTTTTTTACAAGTTAAAACTGTTGTTTTTTGTAAACACAATATCAAGTCAACTTAGATACTACTAAGTTGGTCCCAAGCTTCGTAAATGTGACAGATTCCATTATTCAATAAACAATATTCCAAAATTATAATTATATTAAAAGAACATATCTAACAAACTCGAAGATATCGAAAGAAGTGGCATACTTTGATTGAATGAGTTTATTTCTACGACTGATTGTATCTTCAGCGTTTTGGTAGAAACTTCGCTGACTAAGCTAACTAAATAAAAAAGACTAACTAAATCAGTAATTAGAAGAAAAATGTATTTGAACTGTTGTTTTTTGTAAACACAATATCAAGTCAACTTAGATACTACTAAGTTGGTCCCAAGCTTCGTAAATGTGACAGATTCCATTATTCAATAAACAATATTCCAAAATTATAATTATATTAAAAGAACATATCTAACAAACTCGAAGATATCGAAAGAAGTGGCATACTTTGATTGAATGAGTTTATTTCTACGACTGATTGTATCTTCAGCGTTTTGGTAGAAACTTCGCTGACTAAGCTAACTAAATAAAAAAGACTAACTAAATCAGTAATTAGAAGAAAAATGTATTTGAATTTTAGTGGTCTGAATGGTCTTCGTTTTGGGTCATGGACCGTGGCAATAATGGGACTAAGGTAGCAGCCTAAAATTTGGATTGTCTATGACTGTTGAAAATATTTTTAGCGTCATGTGGTGAAACTTTTAGGTAATTGGCAACACCAATTTATAATTTCTTGATTATCTAAATGTTGGGATTATGTTTGATTTGTCCTGGATAAATAAATTAGACATAGCTAACATAATGTTTCAGTGAGTATTTGCTACATATTCAATCAAAATATGGTTTAGTGTCAGTTAAACTACTTTTCTCAGTTTCTCATGGGAGTGTCGTACAGATGCGCTGACCTTCGTTTTGATGCACAACGCACAACAAAGCATCAAATTGACGGCTGCCCCATTTTCACAACAATCTTTGGATTCGATGTAACTTTATGTATTAGTGAAACAATCCGCATTAATATAAAGTCAATTGGCTATGTTAAACCTTTCTTGTGTAAAGTGTTACGTGCGGAGTGAAAAGTAAAATGATAATGGAAACTACGACTACGCAAACAATTTTGTATGGTGTGTTTTATAGTACCAGTACCACAGCAAAAGCTTTCTTTTTAACTTCTAGGAAAATAATATTGAACCTGAGAAAATAACTTGTATAAATCAAGATGAATGAAAGGGATATCCCAAGTGTCCCTATTACAACATTAGCAGGAGTAGCCAGCTTGACAGATTGTAAGTATGTGAGCTACATGGTAAAAGAGTATTTTGACAACTAACATTAAATAAAACAGTTACCTATTCTTTGTAGATCAATAATGATGTTCTTTAGTGCATGTTTAAATAAATTATTTAAGCCTTGTTTTATATAAATGGTAATGTTGATTGCTTATAACAAGAATAAACATCTATAACTGTTTATTTATTTATTTACATACCAGAATCTTCAGTACCTACTTAAACCTGTTATTTTACCTTTACCTGCCATAGACAGATCACAATTATTATTGTTTAAATCTAACCAGATTATTAGTACTAGTTTCAATTATTAGGATAACATTATGTAGCAATATTGATAAAAAAAAAAGGTCATTCCCATTGGAAGAAATGGTTATAAGTATTATTATGTTTTACTTTTCATTGATAATTTATTAGTTAAACTTAGTTATCAAAACTTAGTGAAGGAGTCAGTAAATTTACTCATAATTCTTAAAGAATCATAGTGTTTTTATTTTTTTAAACAAATAATAACTTTCACCTATACCAAAGGTTAATTAAAATACTGAAACGTAAGTAGTCCAACAAGTCTTAACTGAGGTACTCTTGTTCAAACCATTTCTGTTTGCCTGCTTAAACGAAACCATTTGAAAAATACCTATCAACATTGGTTGTTGGTGGATTGAGAATAGAATGACTTAAAACAAAACAGTCAACTTGTACTAGACTTTTTTAACCCAGAGCCTTGTTAATGAAGCTGATTTCTATTGATCCCATATTTCAACCAATCCAATTTAGTCCAGCATCCATCAATGTCAATCAGTCTATACAGGGTGGCAAGGAAATCGACATTCAAACTTACTTAAGTACTAAACTGTAACCATGAAGTCAGCACATGATTCTAGATGAGAACAGCTAAAGACTTTTTTTAATAACCAACAAAAAATTTAAACCCATGGAGCTTCAGAATCATGTAGTGAATGGTAACAGGTTGCATGTCTCTGCCACCCTGTACAAAGTTAAAAATAACAGTCTCCGTGAACATTGAAACAAAAGGAAATATAGCTACTTTCGTAATTTGTGTATAACTGACACTAACTTATTTATGAACACTTTGTTGTATACCACATAATACAAATAAGAAAAAAGTAGTGTACAATGCGCGATTTTATCATCTTACGCTACAATGTGATCTCTAACAGTCGGTGTACAGAAAATAGTACATAATATTATAAAACAATAAAAAAAAAAATACTAATAAACATCATCAAATTTATAAATATAAAAGCTAGGAACGAAAAAGAAATAAATACAGAGGAAGGTGCTCCACCATTTCCTTGAAAATTATAGTTTTTCAGCATGCTTCACTCTTAAGGATAATGCATTCCATGAACAAGCGGCTTGAATGGAAAAAGATTTGTAAGAAAGAAGTGAAATGCACACACATCCTTTCTTTTTAGATTTTCCTATGACCTGAAGGACCTAGAATGTGTCACAGAGAAAGTGAAAGCTTTTTCTAAGAAAGGAAGGAGTGGAACTAACTATGTAATTAGTGACTTAAGCTTTTAAACTGTAATAATAAACAGGAATTCCGAAACATACTAACTTACACCAAAAAAATGAAAGGCAATGCCTTGCTTCTTATTAAATTAAATTATAAACTCTCAATGTTAGTAATTATTAA
This sequence comes from Apamea sordens, assembly GCA_945859715.1. Classification (NCBI taxonomy): domain Eukaryota; kingdom Metazoa; phylum Arthropoda; class Insecta; order Lepidoptera; family Noctuidae; genus Apamea; species Apamea sordens. The sequence continues at coordinate 10,962,136 of OX243995.1, forward strand.
CACTATTAACAGTTTATTATTAATTTTGAAAAATATTATCTATATAAAATGTGATGAGAAAGTTTTTATTTTCAGTATTACCCGTGTTACCACTCCCGGCGCCGTTGCCTGCAACACTCAACAACAAGTCCCAGTTATTTCATCCACGTGTTGCTGAAGAGGCGGCCATTCTGCTCGCAACGCGCGATGAAAATCTAGTGTCGCTGCTAATTCAATCGCTTATGCAGACATCAGTATCGCACATGTAATGATTTTACTTCCTTCACATTTTTTAATTTCCTAGCAATAGAGCATTTTTTGCTAGACCTACAAGTAAATGTTGTTTGCTTTACTTTTTACCCGGCTGTGCGGCAGCAAAGACAGGGTTATGGTTACACATTATATTTATCCATCATTGTATATGGGATTCTTTATACCCTTGGAAGCATTTTACAACTGTATGAATTTTAATACATTAAGTGTCCATTGATTCGCCTAGGTCACATAGGGCATGCAATGAAAAACTAAAATAGCTGATTTTACATGTTAATAAATAATGTTTTGAAATTAAGTAAAGGGTTTGATGAGACGATTCCAAAAATATAACACTAAAAGGTTGAAAATTTCAGAAATAACAAACCCAACTGCAATTTTTTTGTTGCAATTCGGTTTTTTCATGTCTTTTTTTATAATAATCCTGTTTGTATCTTTTCAGAGATCTAAAAGATGATACCATGGCAAATTCATCAAATCCTCCAACACCTCAACCTCTGCCAGAACTGTTAAGGGCAATCTTAAACGTAAATCCTAACGTGTTTGAGCAGCAACCAAGGACTCATTGGGGCCCCAATTGCCACTCACACAATAAGTTTAATGGGATTTCCCCCAACACTGTACCTTCAAGCCCATCATCGCATGGTACGGCATCCATTCCGAACCAGCAGTTGCTAGCTACCCCATCTCAATCCTCACCCCATGTAAACATGGGATCTCCACCCTCGCAAGCCAGGCCAGGGAACCAACTAAATAATACTGCTCAGAACAGTGTGTCCCCCATTTGGAACAGTGGTAACTCTTCCAACATGTATGCAAGCCCACTGTCGAATACATCCAGTTCTAATCCACAAAATGGTGGTTTCTATAATAGTTTAGTACAAGACAATAGGAGTTATGGTACTAATTTAAGTGAAGATAAGGATCCACTCTCTATGTCACCAAGCAACCAACCTGATCAACAGAGATTACTAATGCAATTACAAGAGAAAGCATTTGAGCAAGGTATTTACTGTTGCAATAATTGTCACTTAAACACTAATTACTGAACATGTACTTTATACTTAAGTGTATTTGTAGATGGTAATGTGAGGACAGGCCAGTCTCCAGCACAAGCCAGCGTGGCTCCGTCGCCGCTACGTTTAGAACCGCAAGTGCCTCAACCGTCGATGGGCGCGCCATACACGCCTCAACAACAAGCTCAAAATAGCAACCAAGATAAGCAGGACCCAAGCAAAAGTACGGGCGTTATAAATAACAGATACCCTGTTGTGAAACTTGGACGATTATCAGTAAGTTGTTACAAATTAGGTGAATATTTGAATTACTTGTATACTTCTCCCAGACGAAAGTAAAACGCCGCGCAACAGTAACTTTCAGTTTCATCATCGTCATCACATATTAATTACTTGTCACATTTAAATTCTCGTCGCCAATTTTGGCCTATGAGTATGTGCTCCATAAAGTGCAAAAACGTCTTCCGAGGTCTTCGCGGTGCGATCTTAAATATTCCAGAATAGGCTAAAGCCCATATTTTCATCTTAATCTCACTTCACAAAATAATATCCTAACCTCCAGTGAAACTTTACTTTTCACCCACGTTAGGATATTGTTTTTCAGTTCACACATGTCTTATATCATTTTTATAGGAGGGGTTATTGAAGAAGCACGATTTTACAACCGAAGAAAGATCTAGGAAAAATAGTGCACTGGAATCTGATTCTGATGATAATGTCCCACTGAAGACGAAATCGAGTAGCGGTACGCCGACTGTAGATAAAAAAAGAGAAGCAATAGATATAGCTAGAGAGAAAAATTGGGAAGCCGTGAAAAGGAAACATGAAGAAGCTAGCAAAAGGGAAGAAGCAGAAGCCGCAATAGGTACATGCGAGCATAAGATCTTTTTGTTGATGATGTTTGTATCCAATAGGTGTCCCTTGTACAGGTATACATGAGATGCAGGATTGAAGAAATGTTGCTGCATTTGTGATGTGTATAATATTCTTGAAATATGATTGTTTTTACTTTGGTAATTCAATACTAATAGACAGTGCAAATTTTTCAGTGCGGCCGAAGTTACGAAAGGTAGAACGGAGATTAGTACCTGTGCTAGAAATGCTATCTGTAGACGAATTAATGGAGACAAATACGTATCAACGTTTTAACAAATTGATCGAATCAGTATTCGAATCTATCGACGATGACATATTAATTACTGACGAAATGGGTAAGTATAAACTGCACAACCTAGAGGAAACAGCAACAACTCACTATGTTCATCGTGTGTGGTCGCAAGTCTGAGTAAATATACGTTTGAATGATGTGACGTGAGCTGGAAATATTCTTTGGCTTGTGAGATCTTTTTTATTTTTAAATGGACCTTAAATGACATCATCAATTTGTTATATTGCAGAAGGCACAGATATACCTGAAGAATTATTATTGCCGCGTTATCAGCTTCAAGAGTTATGCTCAGAAGCAGCTAAATTAAAGAATCTTGGTGCTATGGAAGCTATACCAGCAGACAGATTAGTTCGATTGTTAAACATATTGGAGAAAAATATCAGGGCGGCGGAGAAAATGTCATTAGTGAGCGACCCTGTGAGTACTCTTACTTGTCTTGTAAGTCGCAAATATCTGTATAACATAACATACATAAAACTGAATGTTGACTTTTTAGGAGGACAGTGAAGAGATGCGGCAAATATGGTTGGAATCGGCATTGGAAAGGGTCATGTGTGCGTCGGACGCAAGTCTAACGTCTCTGTACGTAATGACCTCCCCGAACATGCCGAAGCGCATATTTCTAGAAGACGTGATAGATAGAATTATTATGTTCATAAAATTCCAGTTGAACAATACAATTTATTGTGTCTACGATCCTGTGTATAGCATTCAAAGTACTTCTAAGAAGAAAGGTAAATATAATCGATAGTCTTGAAATTTGGCAGTCGCCATGGTGTTTAATAATCATTTAGAACACTAAAACTCCAAATATAAATAACTTTCTGTTGTTAATGTTTCTCGTGGATGAAAAACCCATTAAAAATACGTTTCGCGCAGTGGACGGTCGCAAGCGGCGCGGCGGCGGCGCCAGCAACTCCACGCGGCGCAGCGGCGGCGGCGCGGCGGGCGGCTCGGCGCGCGCGGCCCGCGAGCTGTACACGCACGCGCACGAGTCCGTGACGCTGCTGGCCGAGCTGTTCGCGGCGCACCACCTCACCGACACCACGGTGCTGCACGCTTCCACCGTCGGCGTTTCGCCCTTCTTCGTCGAGAACGTCAGCGAGCTGCAGCTCAGTGCGCTCAAGCTCGTCACTACGGTCAGTGCATGACGTGACCCGCGTCTTTACATCGCCTTTCGCTTTAAGTATGAATACAATAACTTTTGCGAATTATTGTATTATTACTAAAAGCGAAACGCGGTCAGTTCACTCAGTTCTTCTCTCAGATCATTCTGATATGAACAAAATCCGGACCGCATGTGGCTGTTGATCAGCACCCTAATTGCGTAACACACAATCAATCGGAATCAGAATCATTTTGAAGCAAATTGCTAATCCATTGCTTCATAAGTTCGAAAAATTTGTCTGCTCAACACGTAAATAACGAAATGAATGTTGTTGACCTGTCAAAATGAAACCGATTGTTCGCCACGGCGAATGTTTACTGATATAAGCCGATGCATTAAAGAAAAGAATCTTAAATGGCGGCTTGTACTTGCGTTGACAGATAGTACAGTTAGCATATAAATTTCAAGTCAGTTTTTTTTTTCCAATTAAGATTAATAAAAACAAGACCGGGTCGTATTAATTTCAAACTAGCTTCTGCCAGCAGCTTCGCCCGCGTGAATGTTGAAAAGATGACATTATACACAATTTGACGTGTATCACTATGTATAATCTTCCCTCGCTTTAGAGGAGACATAATTACTGTCTCCGCACAGTCCACGACCAAACAACGAAACTTAACAATAAAGCAAAACTGAATAACAATAACAAACAGGTAACAATGGAAAAATAGCAGAAAACTACAACAAGGAATTCGTAAAAGGATCACAGTGCATCAAGACAGCATGGAAGCAAATCAACACTATTTTTTTTTTCTGCTTACGGTACGCGCGTGAGTGAGTATAGACGGCACTAGTGTGCGAGCGACAGAACATGATAAGCGCCGCCATTTAAGATTCCTTTCTTTAATGAACCGGGTTATAGAATGAAATCTACGACTACGACTCCAATCGTTTCATGTGTTTAAAAACTGCGATTGGCTCGATCATATGTCACAGCAGTTATTACAGCAGGCCAATTCTCGTAATTTAAAACGTTCAAAATCTAGCGCAGACTCATCTTGGCGACAAACAAATGTCAAAAACTTGTCAAAATGTAGGGAAATTAGAAGTATTTTTTGACAGACTGTAAACATTGTTAAAATTACGATAATTGCCCCTCTGGATAATCCACGACTATGATAGACACTTTGTGTTGTTTCCAGATATTCACAAAATACGAACAGCACCGGAGACTGTTGCTAGAAGATATACTAGCGTCGATAGCGCGCATTCCCAGTTCCAAGCACAACTTGCGATCGTTCCAACTGAGCTCGGACCAACAGATACAGATGCTGACGGCGCTTGTCCTGCAGCTGGTGCAGTGCGTGGTCACGCTGCCGGAGACACTGTGCAAGTCGCAGGATAAAGATAAAAATCCTGAGTCATCTGACAGTAAAAAAGTAAGTTATTGTATGTACAATTCAAAATAACATTTTAAAAGGCTGGTAAATGTACTGTCAAATATTATCTGGTATGTTATTGCGATTTTTAGACTACTGAAAACAAGCACGTCCCGATCTTTTAGGGCATCGAAACTTACATTTTGTTAACAATGTAATTGTATTTTTTACAGAATGCAGTAGATAAAGATCTCATGATAATTTCTAAGTACGAAGCAGCGATCAGTGTTGGCGGTACATTCCTGACGTCATTCCTGAACAAGTGCCGGAGTCGCAACGAGGAGGTCGACTTCAGGCCTCTGTTCGAAAATTTCGTGCACGATTTGCTTACCACTGTGAACAAACCAGAGTGGCCTGCGACTGAACTGCTGCTTAGCCTACTTGGAACTATGCTAGTGAGTTAACTCTATATTAACCTTTTTATTTTTACCGTAAACTGACGGACGTCCTCGTTGGTCTAGGGGTACACCTTTGCCTAACTCCTCGGGGACTACAGGCATGATGTTATGTTATTTTTACCGTAAAATCCTCATTGGCCGCGTATCAATCGTTTTTCTATCTGAGAAGCGATAATCGTACAACCATTGCTGAAGCGATAGTTGAACCGAACCTATCCGAAATGGTACAATAATACGTTTCGAGTTGGCTCCGCTCACTCTTGCATTATTCGTTCTCACAATTCTTAAGTTTTTCTGCCTAACTCGTAATCCTGCCGGCACCCATGGGGACCACCCCGAAATCTGAGGCAGTGACCGCGTCTGTCTGCAATCTGTGAAAAACCTTTCAGCAAATTAAAATTAATAAAAAAATATTTACGATTGTAGATTGGTCAAGAACGTTTGATCAATCTCGTTATACTATCGATTGAGTACGACATTGCAAAAAGTATTGATGCAGACCATATTATTATTGATAAATTGACCCAAGAAAAATACAGAAGAATACCCTTATTTATAAGTTAAGAGAATAATGCTTACATTATATGAACGAATTTGTGTTGTATTGTTTCCTTTCCTGCTTAATAGTAAGGACAAATTTTTTTAACTGTTAAATGATTTCATAACTTAAATTATATTTTCAAAGATATTTTGGGTGTTTTCTCTCCTTCTAGAAAACAAGTTTTTTGGGGCGCAAGATTCAAACTCGTTATTATGTGTAACTCTTGTGCTAAATTAATAAATAAAGATGTATTAAGTACATTATATATATCGCGTTTAACACTAACCTGGAACGTGTTACAGGTGAAGTACATGTCCGACAAGTCGATGGAGATGTCGGTGCGCGTGGCGTCGCTGGAGTACCTGGGGCTGGTGGCGGCGCGGCTGCGGCGCGACAGCGTGCAGTCGCGCGCCAAGCTGGCCACCATGGACGCCGTGGTGCGCGACATACGCGCCGAGGAGGAGAAAGACGGCAACCAGGCACAGGTGCGGTCCTAACATTACCTAATACAAAAATCCGTTTGTTTTTGTTTTATCGTGTTTAGATATTGATACTCATCACGTCTGCGGAGTCTCACTAACTAATTCAATTTGACCCTGTATAAGTGTTGAGTAAAATTAAAAAGTACATTTGTTCTCCATAGAGTGCCACTTCAGGCTTAGACGAAGACGAAGAAAGGACCGAATTCCTGCAGCGGGTACTACTTGATTATCTGGCCATCAATGGGCAAAAAGATCAAGCTTGGAACTGCGCTCGCCATTTCTATATCACACAATGGTACAGAGACATGGTAGTGCAACCGAAGAGCACGTCGCCGACTAAGAAACCGAAGAACAAATCGAAGAAACGTTACATAAAGGACGATACGACTGACGAGGAGTCCGATGCAGACGACGACAGTGACGATGAAGGACGGCGCCTCAAGGACTTGAAAGCTGAAAAGAAGCTCGCCTCCAGTGCGCTCATATCGGCTGAAAAATTTAAAACAATGGAGAGACGGAAGAATTTCTTTTTCGAGAAAATCCGACCGTTTAGGTATCAAGGTGGCACTCAGGTGCAAGTGATGCAATCATACATTGACTACAGTGGAGCAGAACTAATCTCTCAGTACTTAGCTTCGAAAAGGTCATTCTCTCAGAGTTTTGATAGATATCTGAGAAAGATCCTTGTAATTTTGTGTGAAAACACTATAGCGATCCGCACGAAGGCGATGAAGTGCCTCGCGATGATCGTGGAAGCGGACCCGGCGGTGCTGGCGCGGCCAGACATGCAGATCGGAGTCAACCGCTCGTTTCTGGACCAGTCCACCGCCGTGCGCGAGGCCGCCGTCGATCTCGTCGGCAAATTCGTGCTGAGTCGGCCCGACCTTATTGATAAGTATTATGGAATGCTCTCAAATAGAATATTGGTGAGTGCTATGCAGTTTATAAAACCTTTTTTTACTTGTGATTAATGCGTTGGTGATCAAATTAAAAATAATATTACATCTTTTAGGACACTGGTGTATCGGTGCGTAAACGTGTGATAAAAATTCTAAAAGACATCTGTATAGAGTGCCCAGAATTTCCTAAAATACCTGAGATTTGCGTTAAGATGATTAGGAGAGTGAACGATGAAGAAGGTATTAGGAAGTTAGTGATGGAAGTGTTTCAAAACATGTGGTTCAGTCCGTGCGCGAACACGACGCGGCCGGGCGCGCTTGACATGACGGCCGCGGCCGCGGACCCGCTCACCCGCAAGGTTCTCAACATCACCGATGTGGTCATATCGTCCAGAGACATCGGGCTCGAGTGGTTTCAGCAGTTGTTGACTAGTGTAAGTACACTATCATATAACTAACTGAATACTTTGTGAAACATGGACATCCATAATGTACTACATCATTTATAACATTTTTGCAGTTGTTCAAACCCAAGGAAGATAAAGATGATTCCACAAAAATTATTTATCAACCACCTAAGTCGCTTTTACTTGCTTGTCAGCAAATAGTAGACTGTCTTATTGAAAGTTTACTTCAGCTAGAAGAGACAAGCGCTGATGGTAAATAAATAATAAATTACATATAATTATGATTATTTTTATGCAGTTTATTCATTTTAATGTTGACTGTTTTCAGGCACTGGTTCGTCGCAGCGCATTCTAGCTTGTCTCTCCACGTTGCATTTGTTTGCGAGAATTAGGCCCCAATTGTTAGTGAATCATGCATTAACTCTGCAGCCATACCTAAGCTTAAAGTGTCAGGTATGTATTTTTATATTTGGTTACACTTATTGCCAGTTATTACAGTAAGTCAAATACTAACTAAACTATTGTACTAAAAATCGCCATCAAAACAGCTATCTAAAACACGTAATATATAAAATAAATGTTTATCCTGTCACAGAATCAGTATGAGCAGCAGATAATGTCGACGGTGGCGTCAACGCTAGAGTTAGTGGTTCCTCTAATGGAGCACCCGAGCGAGGTGTTCCTGGCTCAGCTGGAGGAGGACGCTGTGAAGCTGATCCTGCAGCGAGGACAGCTCGTCATCGCCTCGTGCATCGCCTGCCTCGCCGCCATCGTCAACAACCTCACGCACAACTACAAACTTATTAGGGACGTGTTCAATAAGTACCATGGTGAGATTCACTTGTTTTAGTCTATCGCCGACTAGCTTCTGCCCGCTACTTCGTCCGCGTGAAATTTCTTGTTCCCTCAATCCACACCGTTGGATCGCATCGCCCGTCCGCGCTACTACCTACTTCGTTTTCTGACTGTTTTTTCTATATTCTCGGCCCCTAAGAGTTCTAGCGTGATGTTAAAAGTCTAAAGAATTGGGCTATCGAATATTAAAAGATTTTTTTCAAATCCGACTGGTAGTTCCAGAGAATAGCGCGTTCAAACAAACTCTTAAGTTTTATAATATTAGTTTAGATATACATAATTATGTAGATAAATAGCAAAATCTAAATCTATATTGCGGAGTTATTTTATAATTATGATATCTCTTATAATGTTGATTGAAATCAAGTGATGTCAAGGGCAATTATGTTCACAATAAAATACTTGTGATGAATAACGTATTTATTTGGAAAAGGATTAATATCATGTTGATAAAACACCTTCGCAAATAATGCATTAATTTCGAACTTTGATTCAAACTAAACTAAAAAAAAAACCCAATACCAATGCCATGCCTGTACCAATTAGGTACAGGCAGTTTTGAATTGTCAAGGGTCAGTCAGTCAAAAAGATGAAGCTAGTTGCCCATTCCAAAGCGTAGTAGGTACCTATGGAAAAGAACAGGCAAGAAACTCCATGGACACTCTTTTAAATCACAATAATATAATTACAAAGTATTAGTTACATCATTCATGTTAAAATTATAAATGTGAGAACGATGCAGAACGTTAAAAGCGTCCGTAACGAAAAGAAAAAAAAAACTATTCAGATATTAAATTAAGCCAAATCAAAATAAGCCATGGCAGCAAAGAGTTGACCAGTCCCTACTGACAGCGCCCGTTCACGAACATGACGCATAGATTAGCACCATTCAGCTCAACCATTTTGAAGGGAGCCAAATAATCCAACACATGCGCCACCATCAGCGAGACATTAGAGTGAGCATGACATACTCTCAGCCGCCAAGGCACATTCAAGTCAATGACGTACCCCGTAAATGGTAGCTTTATAGTATGTACATAGTACTCACAAATGTGCTATGCAATTAGACAATACTAGGAGAGTGAATTTATATAATGCAAAAATTGTATTTTAAAATCTTCAGCAGCTCCAACAGTATGTAGGTATGGTAGGCGTGTGTGAAGTATTTTCAAATGCTAATCAATTTATTTATGCGTCCTGTGGAGCAGGCCCAGCGTTTAGCCAAGAATTTTTGTCAGCGATGTAATCCCCCAACTTATAATATGCTTGGCTGCATAGTGTGGGTTTTATGTAAGATTTGAATTTCGTTTCATTGAGTTGGAGTATGTGGGGAGGTATTTTATTGTAACATTTTAAACAGTACCTCATGAAGGAAGAGTCTACTTTAGCCAGTCTGAGACCTGATTGAACTAATTGGTTTTTAGTACTATAGGTGTGTCTGTCACCTCTTTTACTGAAAAGATTTACGCCGACGATCTAACCATAATAATAAATGGCACCCACGAAAACACCCCGTGCAACCTAATGCACCAGACCCTGAAGATAGTAGAGAACTGATGTAGTACACACCAGCTATCAGTGAACCCAACAAAAACCGAATTGATCCCCTTCACAAAAAAGAGGAAACTTCCTACACTAAAACTCCCACGATTCTTTGGCACTAAGCCTATCAACTGAAACCAAATACCTGGGCATCTTTTTGGACAAACAGCTGAACTGGGCAAATCACACCAACTACATCATTACAAAGGCCAGTATATCCCTGTGGCAATGCAAGAAAATGCTAGGCAAAAACTGGGGGATTAGCCCCAAAGTCACCTACTGGCTTTACACCACAGTTATCCAACCAATTATCACATACGGCTCACTAGTCTGGTGGCCCAGAACAGACCTGAGCACAGCCCAAAGCGACCTCGAAAAGCTACAGCGATTTGCTTGCGTAGCAATCACTAGCTGCATGAGAACTGCACCCACCGCTGCCCTACAGGCTATGCTTGGGCTGCCCCCCTACACCTTATCGTGCGGGAGGAGGCGGCCCTGTCTGCCTTCAGACTCCATATAGCAGGAACCCTAAGCAAAGACTCGAGGATCAAGCACATGCGCTTAAATGATGAGGCGATCAAACGGCAGCCAATGATGGCATTACCCTGCGACAAAGCCCATAAGCAATACTGCTTCCAAAAGCACTACAATATAGTGCTCAAAGAGGAGCAGTGTGACTACTCAGGCCCGAAGGAGCTGAGAGTTTACACTGACGGATCAAAGACTGACTGCGGAACTGGAGTCGGAGTTTTCTCACACGACCTTAACATAAACATATCCAGCCCGCTAGGAACGCTCAACACGGTCTACAAAGCAGAGTGTGTGGGTATAATACAAGCGGCCCATGCCATAGCAGCCAGGGGAGTTACAGACACTCATGTTCGTATACTGTCTGACAGCGCCTCAGTCCTCCAGTCCCTAAAGAAGGGATGCATCACATCGAATCTAATACTAGAATGTCACAAGGCGCTTGAATAGGTAACTGTATCGAACCGCAACACAGTGAAACTACAATGGATAAAAGGACACATTGGATCACTAGGTAACGACGCGGCTGACGAGCTGGACAGAAGGGCATCCAGCACGTCAGTCTATAGACCGGAACCAGTCGTGCCCATCCCCTTCAATCATTTACGCAGGTGGCTACAGAAGCACACCCACACACAAGCAGAGAACTGGTGGTCCTCGTCTCCGGGCTGCAGGCAGTCCAAGGAAGCCATGCCATCACTAGATGGCAAGCTAACGAAAAGATTACTACGCCTGGACAGGAAAGGCCTGCGCCTGATTGCGGGGACCATCACGGGACACTGCTTACTAAACAAACACTTTCACACGATAGGCATAACGGACAGCCCCCTGTGCAGAGCTTGCATGGAGGCTGATGAGACCGTCGCGCACGTGCTCTTTGAGTGCACAGGCTTCACCCAGATTAGGTCGGAAACCCTCGGAACACCCAGATCTTACACAGATGTTCTCAACAGACCAGGAGACCTAATAAGCTTCTGGAGGGAGGTGGGCTGGTAGAAAAAACCACCGACGGCCGCCATGGCCCACGCACAATGGTCCACCTGAAGGACTAAGTGCGGAAACCAAACCCATAACATAGAAGGCAAAAATAAACGAAAACTGAAGCGTCTGATATCGACTTTTAACTTGGTTTTATAGATATTAAGGCCCGCTTTCACCACAAATCAATAAATACGTTACCGCTAAACATATTTAAAACATCATTGTGTCTTTGTTATTTGTAAACGTTTACAGAAACAAAGTGGGCCTAATGTGTGGGGAAACAACTCTGTTTCAACTTTCATGTGCTAATTGAGACTTCAAGCATTACTTTTCAGTGTTGCAAAAGTCTCATTTCATGATTTCAGTTTCAACCTTACCATATTTACTTAATGCATTGACTGCCACCGCGGACACCGGTGACCGCCAACAATAGATTTTCTATTGTGTCTGGTTGTCTACTTGTTAACCAAATCTTGAGTTCGTGTAGCATACCTATTTAATTTACAGGTGTACTTCTTCAATGGAAGCATTGCTGGCAGCGGAATCCTGAAATGACGAGAGGGTTGCATTCAAGGCCTTATTTTAGACGCGCGTTATTTATCGTAGGACTGCTGTTGCGGTATTTCGATTTTACGGAAGCTAGAGTCATAGAAGGACTTCCAGTAAGTGACTTTCCGATAATTTTAAAAGCTAAATTTACCGTTAAAACAATATTATCACATTTCACATTATGATTTTTCTACAGGCGGACATAAAAGAACAGATATTCTCAACGTTAATGTTTTTCGTCGGTCTTGAAGATGAAGATTTTGTGTCACACACTCTCAAGGCGCTGGGTTCAGTTTGTGTGAGGCATTACGAGTTCATGTTGCGACCTGAACTAAAGGAGTTCTATCATCAACTCCTCACGTCGGACTTAGCGCCAATAGAGATGAAAGTGGACGTGCTGAGAAACATTGAAATGTACTTACAAGAAGAAGAGCAGCGGATGATAAGACAGGATAAGGAATGTGAGTAGTTACTTCTATATTCTTTTTATCGTTTATACTTATAATCTTAGGGTTCGATCTCCATGTTACCGTTTATAATGCCCAAGTTAATTTAGGAGGATGCGCTATTTGTTACGGTTCGGGAGCTACCATATAGCTCGCGAACCGTAACAAATATGAATTTATAGAATTATTATCAGTGCATCACAAGCCGTGTGCCCGATGGGAGTTCCCATCGATAAAAATAAACAATAATACAATTAAATTTATTAATTAACGGAAGCGGAACGGAAATTCTTTTGTATCCAAAGTGAGTAATGCTGAAATTGGCGTCTAAATTTCAGCGTTACTCACTTTCGTTACAAAATAAGTGAATTAATGAATTTAAGATTTTTATTGAATAGATAATCCGAACTCTCTAAGTTAGAATTTGCTTCAAATGACATGAAAGTCATTCAATAGAGCAATTTGAATGTAGTGTATTAATGATTTTAATCATTATAAATTCTGTAAATACATATACGTAATGGGCGCATATTCTGATCAACATATAACCTGCAAAATGTAAAAAACGTATGAAAAATTTGAATTTAATTGTCTACCCTGTCTATCCATCAACCCGCACTGGGCCCGCGTGGTGGATTATGACCCACTCCCTGTCTCAGAGAGGAGGCCTGTGTCCCAGCCACGGGAACTGTAGAGGCTGATTATGTATGTACGAGGGTGACACTGAAAATTCTTAGAAAATCAAAAACTGAACAAACTAGCAAGTTATTAGTTTTATTATATCTTTTCAAAATAGTGTCCATTTACATCAATACATCGCTGCATCCGATGGAACCACTGAGAAAAGCACTTTGCCCACTAGTTCTTAAGGGTCTCTTCGACGGCATTTTGAAACGCAGCCACTGCTTCCTCGGCGTCCATAAAACGTTTTCCTCGAAGTTTTTCTTTTATTTTCGGAAATAAAAAAAAATCGCAAGGTGCGAGGCCTATTAGGGCGGATGACCCAGTAATTCCACGTCTGACATCGCCAAGTAGTCGATTGTTTGCTTGGCGGCGTGCGACGAGGCGTTGTCGTCGTGAATGAGGATCCTACTGCGAGGTCGTTTCTCCCGAACTTTATCCAAGACAAGATAAAGATATATTTATTTCTAAACATGTGTAACATTATACATATACATGCAAATGTGGATGTAAAAGGGAAAATCTGTGAGTTTCAGTTTTAACAAGATTTGCCACCATTGGCGTACAAAATAAAATATAGATTATAGCCACTTGAAATATATAACACAATTAAGACAGAAAAAAAAAGCATAACAAAATTAAAATATAACACAAATAGATTAGAAACTATCATTTAAATAATCTTTAACATAATAATAACATTTTTCAGTAAGTAACTTCTTAAGTTCTCTTTTGAATAGGTTTGGCTGGTTTATATTTTTAATAACCTCTGGAATTTTATTATATATTGTGGCAAGTGGCAAACAATTGTTAGTGCACCACTCTGCAGTAACTGTTTTTCGATCCTCTAAAACAATTGTTGCGTAATGACCTGTCCTTCCGAAGAACGAGGCCACCAACATTTTTCCCACGCCTCGACCTCTCTCTCTCTCTTAGTTGGTAACTCTTTGGAAGGAAACACCCGGACAGCAGACTGTCTCTTAGTTTCAGGATCATAACAATAAATCCAGCTTTCGTCATCCGTAAGTATGTCGAACACAGGATTTGAGTCACCTCCGTTGAATCTTTGAACCATTTCACGACACCAATCAACACGACGGAGCTTTTGGGCCTCTGTCAAATTAAGAGGTATCGACCGGGCGCAAAGCTTCCTGACCGCTAAATGTTCCTGGAGGATTTTGTGCACTTGACTCATACCGATGCCTGAGCTTGTCCGAATCTGCTGATAAGTCACTCTTTTGTCAGTCTCTATCATTCGCCGCACAACACTGATGTTATCTTCAGTCGTTGCCGTAGAAGGCCGTACGGCGTACCTCACACAGATCATCGGTGAGATTAGTGCGACCACTTTTAAACTCATTAAACCAGTTGTAAACAGTGGCACAAGATGGCGCTTCATCGTGAAAAGCCAATCGAAGTCTATCATAACTTTCTTGTTGACTTAAATGACATCGAAAGTCATAAAAAAAAACTTGAGAGGTGTCAAGGGACACCCGGATGGAACGAAGTATAACTGGCTTGCTTTCTATAAGAGAGAGAGAGAGAGACAGACAGACAGAGAAACACGCGCACGCCGCACGGCTTACAACTATAGCAAAAAGTGTCGTTCCAACTTTTGGTCTTAATTTTTTCCGTCTAGCCCCCTTTCGCAACGCGCGATAAGGAACTTCGTAAACAAAAGACAAATGAATAAAATACATAAACACAAAAATATTGGCAAAGAGTTCCATTTTCAAAATTGAACTTATTTTTTTATTAGGTATATCGTTTACAAGTGGTCAGCACCCTAATTGCGTAACACACAATCAATCGAAATCAGAATCATTTTGAAGCAAATTTCTAATCCATTGCTTCATAAGTTCGAAAAATTTGTCTGCTCAACACGTAAATAACGCAATGAATGTTGTTGAACTGTCAAAATTAAACCGATTAAGATTGATTATGTGTTACGCAATTAGGGTGCTGTTCTAAAAACTTTCAGTGTCGCCCTCGTACGTCTAGTCTACCCTGGCGTTTTCGCTTTAAGAACATGTGCTCTCAGGGTCAAAGAGGTCAAAACACGAGAATCTCAAGGAGATGGGCGACGTGTCGTCGGGCATGGCGTCGACGGTGATCCAGTTGTACCTGAAGGAGATCCTGGGCTCGTTCTTGCACCCCAGCACCATGGTGCGCTCCAGCGCCATGAAGGTGGTGCAGCTTGTGTTGGCCCAAGGTCTCGTGCATCCTGTGCAGGTATGTTTGCACATATTTTATACAGACAGGATTCATTGTGTCTTTGTACTCATTTGTTGCGTTAGTGATATCGTAGTAGCGAAGATAAATAGACAAATAAGATGTTGCCCATAAGGTATACACTGTATCTAGAGTTGAGGGGATTTATAAGTTTTAACAACAACACCTTGGGTGTTCAAAGTTATGGCTTAGGCACGCGTCGGTAAATATATCAATCCTACCCATTAGCCGCCTCAGACGGGCTCAGTAGCAGCATGCTGATAGGCAGAAAGATGGATTAAAAGTATCCAATACTGGACCGGATAGTATCTACTAAGAATTATTCTTATGTATAGTAGTTTTCCTTACGCTATCTAGTAAGCCCGGGTAATTCTGAAGTGTTGTTATTAAAGAGTCATGTGAATGTGTACCTTTTATTTCTGTTTTAGATTGTTCCTTATTTGATTTGCATGAGTACGGACCTGGAAGTGACAGTATCACACACAGCTGACAAACATCTCCAGGAGATTGACAAGAAGTACCCTGGCTTCATTCACATGAAGGCGCAACTTGGCATCAAACTGTCTTATCAGTTACAGAAAATATTACAAGTTAACGCAAACAAAGGAGTTATAAGAGGGTTTAGGTATATATTTTTCATTTTATTATATCTCAGAGTGTATAATAATACTTACTGTCATTATATGTACTAATTTAATTGTTGTTTTCAGGAAAAAGGATCAAGATGAGTTGCCAACTGCTCTCAACGGATTTCTATATTCATTGCTTCGTAACACGCGGCCACAACGACGTGCGTTGGTTTTGTCGCTACTCAAACAATTTGATGACGTTTCTGTAAGTAATGAATTCAATCGAATCTCTGCTCACTATGTTATTTCATGTGTTAAAATAAATTGTTGTTTTGTTTCAGACTGCTCCATTGGATCAGATGCTGTACCTAGCTGATAATTTAAGTTACTTTCCATTTCAAGTTCAAGATGAACCATTATTTATTATACATCACATTGACATCATTATTTCGACATCAGGATCAAATCTTTTGCAGCTTTTTCGTGAGGTAAGAGTTCCATCGCTAAATGAACAACCTGATTTAGTCAATTGACCGCCACGGCTGATCCAAACATTTTGGCCCCAGATGCCAATTAAATAAAGTTATCTACACTTCACCCATGCTGTGCTTGAGATTAATGACGTTTTAGGAAGGCAATACGAGTTGTACAATCCAAACTAATATTATAAATGCGAAAGTAACTCTGTCTGTCTGTCTGTCTGTCTTTGCTTCACGCCTAAACTACTGAACAGATTTGTGTGAAATTTGGTACAGACATAGTTTGGAACTTGAGAATGGACATAGGATAGTTTTTATTACAAAAAATAAAATTTATTCCGGACATACAGCGCCATCTATTGGTCAAGTTTCGGTGTCATCTATTGGTGAAGTCACTATTCCACGCGAACGAAGTCGCGGGCAAAAGCTAGTGAAACATAAATTATCAGGGTCCGTAAAATGCCAAAATAGTCCTACCAGAACCACAATGAACAATAATGAGATAAATACTCGATGTCTGCATATTCTTAAACAGGGACTAAACAAACCAGCTACAGAGGAAAAGACCGAGGAGCCACTAGATGAGGAGGAGGATGACGAGGAAGCCGAGACTCTGCTCGCTCAGATGCCGGAGAGCACGCGGCCGCTACAGGACGCCATGCGCCAGGCGCGCGGCTGTCTGCTGCTGCTCGTGCTCAAGCAACACCTCAAGCAGCTCTACGGCTTCACTGATGCGTGAGTTTTATTGTTTCTGGTTGTTTTCTATGTCACATTTATGGTTTCAATGTCTCCGACCATTATCGTAATAAATATCTAACGAAACATAATATTTTGCAGAAAAATCAACCAGTACTCACCGTCCGAGAACGTGAAGGTTTACGAAAAGGCAGTGTCACGGCGACACGCGCCCATTTTCGAGCCCAAGGCGACCATCGCACAGCTGCAAGACGCCGAGCGCGCCGCCGACGAGCTGGACGAGCGCGGCCGCCGCAGGCTCGTCGACGACTACCTCGAGGTGAGCGCCGCTCTGCGGCACCTGCCACAACTACCCGCTGTTAAGGAGGCCTCGCTCTCACACGTTCGCCTCTGTTTTACAGTTTAAGCAATTGATGCTGAAGTTCGACCCGGAAGAGGAGGAGGATGAAGAACAGACTGGGCAAGCTCCCGGCGCCGCGCCGAGCGACGCCGCGCCCGCCGCACCGCCCGCGCCCCCGCCCGGCCCCTAGCGCGCGCCCCCGCCCGGCCCCTAGCGCGCGCCCCCGCTCCTGGCGCGCCCCGCCTCGCGCTAGTGACGTCAGCCGGGCCGCGGGGCGCCCCGCGTCCACACCCTACTTGAAGTTCTTTATATAAGTTGTATTTGAGAAACTCGATTTTGTTTTTAATTGAAGTCTTGTGTGTAGATAATTTTTATGAGAATATAAAGTATATGTACCTACTCCGCCTCGAGTCTTTGCAAGTTCGCCCCGCCCCCCGACCCGGCCCGGCTCGGAGAGTCACCATGGTGTCCGTTCGATTGATGTGTTATATTTGTACATATTTCAGTGTTAAGGGTATTAAAGTGATTACGCAACTTTTAAAAAATATTATTTTATATATTTACATTTTAAAGAGTACAAAACAAAATTTATATGATATGGTTATTAATAGATAAAGTAATACTTGTAGTTTTTGGCGTGAACCTATCATTACCTAAACGACGACCTTCTTCTGCCGATCGTCGGAAATGGCGAATTTATTACAAAGGAAAAATATAAGTGTCTCTGGAGTAGGCTTCACTTTGCCATCAGCGATGAGCTTTCGCAGGTTACGTATACGTTGCTTATGTGGGTACTCTCCTCGAGACTGTGGTTGCGGCTGAAATTTTACAAAAAGATTAAAATTGAGACTGATTACAGCTACGTCAACTCAATATACCCATTTACAACCATGCTATAATAGTACACAATGTTTTGTTATTATTATAATTCTAATATTCAACGCAACGTATGTGATTTATGTATGTACATAATTATATAATATAATTATAGAAAAAAAAAACATTAAAGCAATTTCAACTCTGATGTGCAGTTCCTTTTATTTAATTACGTAATATGTTCCGCTACATACATACGCTATAAATATTGTGTGCTATTAGCGTAGCATTAAGGCATACGGCAATGTTTGCGTACTGTCTGACATTGCATTAAGTTGTAATTCTAATATTAATAACGCTGAATCAGTACCGACAAGAAATAATATTATAATGTATTTCCATCATATCACGTCATGGTTAGAACCATGAACGTCAATACATCAAGGCCTTTCCTGTTTACGAGAACACTCGAGCCATAAAAAAAGTAATTTAATTAAACTATTTCGTCTAATCTTCTTGCATATACTATATCTGGCCCAAAGTGCAGTGACGCTAACTACTACGCTACGATATTGCTGGGAGCACTAAAACTGTAACGGACCTTGTGATATTGATACCTGACCCAAATTTTTTAGCTTCGCATGTATCGTATCGCATATTGGCAATGAATAACGATATAAGCAGCTGTAAATAATGTACGTGGACATAGCATGTTTTATCACGGCTTATAGACATGGTTTTGAAGCATCTAGCGCTTATGCATGCAAGAAAGAGTTAATTTCCTTTGGGGCCACAGATCACTCATCAATCAATGTGTCCGTTTCAACGACTTTAAAAAAAAAAAAAAAAACCATGCCAATATTTTGTAACAAATTATAAAAGTTGATTCCCAAAACCATTTTGTCAAAGCTATGGTTAAAAAGTTATAAGGGTTTGAACGTGGCCGCGCCATTGAAATGCGACGAACCGCACGGCCACGGAGATCTTTAAAACTAAGCATTGTAGAGACCTGAAATTCAGGTAAATAACAGATTGAATTTGTAAAAATATAGAAAAAATTCCTGGGTTATTATATTTAGGAGCTGTGAGACTAAAACCGCCGCGCCATTAAAACTGTGAAAAATACGTTATCACCGATATCTCGCTAAAAAAAAGCATCGCAGAGGTCTGAATTTTTTGTAAAACCTAGATTTGAATTTATCAAAATAGGTAAAAATGCACAAGAAATGCTAGGTTTACATTTCAGGAGCTGTGGTACGGAATCATCAATACGTCTTGAATATGTCGATAGGGTCACCATGGCTTATTGTTTACAGAAAACTTTCCACCTATTTTTAACCGACGAACAAAAACGGAGGAGGTTCAAGTCGACGCGTATATTTTATTTTTTTATGTATGACCACGCATAACTTTTTACAGAGTAGTCCGATTTTGATAATTCTTTTTTTATTGGAAAGAAAGGGTATACCCCAAATTTGGTCCCATATAAATTTGGAAACAAAAATCCAACCCTAAGGGTGGGAAAATAGGGGTGATTTATTGTTCACTCACAGATTTGCATGCTGAGTTGTGTATTATTACTCTACTCAGTGCCACATATGCCTGCCCTTTGGCAAACAATTAGTACCTAGATTATAGCCACAAAAAATTATAAAATAAAAACTTTTTACCAAAAAAATTAAACCGCCGAAAAAACTGAAAATCAAAAAATAATAAACCTTTTTTATTTAACCTTAATAACTAAGTTCATAAACTAATGTAAGTATACCTAAATAATTTTGAGTCGGCGCCATTTAAATTTAAGCCAATTTAGTGAACTTTGTTTATTGATTGTTTGGCGCCGACTCAAACTTACTTACTTATTAATTACAGGGCTTATTTCTGGCAGAATTTAGTCTTAGAAATACTTAGTTATGAGTTTGAGTTTACAATTATTATTCATCAAATTATGAAAAAAAAAAATAAAAGAAAAAGTATTTAATGCGACTCGTACAGGATCATAACTAAACTAAACACAGTTAAAAATAAAACAAATTGTATATTTATGTAAAAAAAGGAAAAAAAACAAAGTCCATTATGCTATCTTACAGGAATTACGAATGCTGTGCAAAGTTATCTGTTATGGTTTTCGCACGTGTACTCAAAACCACAGTATTTTCAACTATCAAGCAACGATTTTTAAAGAAATAAACATAGTTTTGTATCTTATCGTTTCACTACATTTTGTCCACGGCTTTGCTCGCGTTAATTGAGAATTTGACAATAAATTAGGAAGAAAATATTCTTAAGACATGGCGCCATCTACGATAAAAAACCACGTTTTTGTTGTTTTTTTTCGGGAACTGTACTTTTTTCGGGATAAAAGGTACCCTACGTCTCCGTACACCTGAAAATCTAGATGCAAAGTTTCAGGATAATCGGTTCAGTGGTTTAGGCGTGAAAAGGTAACAAATAAACTTACTTTCGCATTTATAATATAATATATAGTAAGGATTTTCATTTAATTTAGAATCCTTGAGTTATTCTCCTATTGAAATATTCAAGACGCACTAAAAATTATATTATCATGAAAAAAAAAATCTCTAGTGTCGTTAATTCTACATATTCATAGGTGTTATTTAAGTACAACAAAAAAAAAGATTTCGCTATCACTTACTTTCATCGAAAGATAATCACGACTTATTTCTACGCGATACCGTACCACAGCTCCAGAAATGTAAACCTAGGATTTTTTTGTGCATTTTTACCTATTTTGACAAACTCAAATCCAGGTTTTACAAAAAACTTCAGACCTCTGCGATGCTTTTTCAGCGAGATATCGGTGATAACGTATTTTTCACCGTTTCAATGGCGCGGCCATGGGCTTTAGTCTCACAGCTCCTGAAATATAAACCTAGGATTTTTAGTTGTATTTTTACTAGTTTTGACAAATTCAAATATGGGTTTTACAAAAAACTTCAGACGTCTGCGATGCTTTTTCAGCGAGATATCACCGTTTCAATGGCGCGGCCACGGGGTGTTACGTCTGGCAGCTCCTAAAATATAAACCCAGGAACTTTTATCTATATTTTTACTTTTTTTTTACAAATTCGTTCTGTTATTTACCTAAATTTCAGGTCTCTGCAATGCTTAGTTGTAAAGATCTCCGTGGCCGCGCGGTTCGCCGCGTTTCAATGGCGCGGCCACTTTCAAACCCTTATAACTTTTTAACCATAGCTTTGACAAATTTATGGCTTTGGGAATCAACTTATACAAATTGTTACAAAATAATGGCATGGTTTTTTTTAAAAAAAAAACTTCGTGGCCGCTCTATTGAAACGGACACCAATCAGTCGTTTAAACTCGACCGATAAAACAACCGAAATGATGCTGCTACTTCCTTCTTACACCCAGCTAATAATTGTAACCATATCTTCGACATATTTTATATCGTGTTCTATTTGAACAAATGGCAGTCTTTGTAGTAAACGCTTGGCACATTCAACATGTCGCGTTAGTAAATCAACTTTAACATGACAAGTGACATGCCCGTCGCCAGAAAATTTGAACGCTTTGAAATAATTTGTATCGTCATTGTTTCCTTTACTGTTAGAAGTAAATGACATATTTTGTTTATATGTATATTTGAAAAACACATTGGCACACACCCAGGTTTAATTCACAACACAATGATCATCATGTTCTGTCCAACGCCCAATTCGGCAAGCCTGTCATCGCTCTATCGAATGGTGCCTTAGCCTTTAAATTCTTAACTAGCTAACTGATGTCTGAAAATAATATAGTAATTCTGTAGGGTCTCGTGTGGAACGGTAGCGACTGCTCCTGTTTCGATGATCTCTATCAGCCTTATGTCATCCAGGCCTAATTTAAATGGGCATCTAACCGTTTAACCTAAAGCTGACCAGCAAAAGGGTTTTGTCGCTAAATAGCTTGGACATGGTACTTACATGTGAAATAATTATAGCAAGAATCTTATGTAAGACTTGTCAGAAGTAGAACGGCTGCCAAGTGCTATAGCAAGTTTACTGGTGACTGGGGAAACAAAATAAACGGCTTAGGCATTTTTCAAAAACACTTCGTTTTAGGTACCCCATTGCCCATTGCAGTCACCGATCTGATTTTTTCCAGCGGATATATGTGCATGTTTCAATGTAATATTGCGAAGCCCGTGGCGCCATTCGACGTTTATGTCATGATTATGCACTATTATGTTCAAAACATATGATTATGGCATAATGTGAGTACCTATGTAGTTACCTACTCAGCAAATTCTAGAATTCTCTTTGATGAATAAGATCTGTAATGAGATCGAAAATTTGTGAATTCACCGACATGGCTTTAAAGAAGCAATGGGCTGACCATTTCTCTCTCGGAGTCTGTTGGAGTACGCAAGTTCTTGATTCGAGCCTTCTCGGCTTCAGCAAATGTAATGTATGGCGCCTCCCAGCGCGGACGACGGTCGACCTGAACAAAGCAGCTGGGGTAGACCAAAGAACTATTATAGAGGAAATGATGTACCTCATCATGAGGCAGTTGGTACTATAATGTGTGGCACTGGTCATCTGATGGATTTATTCTAATATTCATAGATATGATAGGTAGGTACCTACCTATCTGAAGAAAATGTTTGGTATTGTGTGTAGGTAATAGGTGTTTTATCACACAACTGCTGCGATACCAACCTCGTAATTATACGGATCGTAGGCAGCTAAGTTTTTAAAGCAAACTGGTTCTACTGCGGTTAGACTGCTTAGTTGTAGCAGCGGCAATGGGTTGGTGACGTCACAAAAAAATCAATAGATATAGCGGACTCTACCCAATGTAATGCGAAAAAAGGAAACCCAACTAATGTTACAAACGGTACTTAGTATTTTTCTATACTCAACTTATTAAAAAAGTCAGTTTCTTTTTCATTTCATGATTATTATGAAGCTTGTGGTCCTGGATTCGAATCCCGGGTCGGGCAAAGGGTGTTATTGGGTTTTCCATATGGAATTTCTCAGTACCTATCAGTCAGTAAGTAGTCTTGATTTGTGCCCGGTTGATGGCAATAGGATCGGTCTTTTTTTTTTTTTGAGGATGGGACATCATCAAATGACCCCTCCCGCTCTGGGTGGAGCGGAAGGGAGTGTCAGACTCTTACTGACTAAAACCCACCCGTGTTCCTTCCTTAGCCCCTTATGTTCCAGGGCAGCGGTAACCCTTTCGGACGATCCCGCTACCCATAGGATCGGCCTTAAGCTATTACATGGGACTTTAATCATAACTGGCGAAAAGTGGGTGCACTATAGATAATTTAAACCTTTGCCGTTAGGCAGAGGTTCAGCTTCGGGGAATACAGGCGAGATATTATGTTATATTTTTAATGTTACGGTACAATTCGAATTCATCGGCAAACTGGTTAAATACCTCATCATCTGTGTCCCTGTGGTCATGTGAATGAATGCCGATGAGAGAGTCATCCCACATGACGGGGTGCCATGGCCGGCGCACCGCCTTCTCTGGTGGTATCATCGGCTGCGGCGGTCTTAGCGGCAGCGAATTTACGTCCACATATACTTCCTCGTCAAAGTCCTCGTTCTGCATGCTTTATTGACGGGTTGACTGAAAATTTCAAATATACACTGTAAGTGACAGTCAGTTAAGTACCTATTCGTTTTTACCTTGAAGTTTCAATTAAAGTACCTACCTACTGGGAATTATTGACAAAGTATTTACGAGATCGACTACAAAATAAAGATCACAAAATAAGCAGTGCAAACAAATAATTTTTGCACTGAGGGTTATGAAATGATTCTTATAGTTATACCTAGTTACAATCGTTCTTCAACCAATAATGGAAAACTTATAGGTACCTACCAACAGGTTAGGTCCAGAAATTGATTGCCCTAACATCGATACAATTGAAATGCATCGATATTATTAGAATGTACGCAATAAGCCTTTGTATACCCGAGTGACGTGGTTTAAATACGATAAAAATAAAGTCTCGTAGCCAGTACTTCGAGCCTCTGATGAAAACCGCTGCGCAATAATATAACCCCGTTTTTTATTCAATTGGCTTCTTGGCACAGCGACAATATTTTTTTTTTCGACATCGGTAGCTGTGACATTCTTTGTATCAGCAAAGTTCCAAACTATTGTTTATTGAGTTTGCGATGAAGACGGCACTTTAAAATTCAGAGTGGGGGAAAATATCTAAAAACCAAATTAAAGTAGGTAAGTACCTACCTAAGTAGGTATTGTGGAAATTTAATTTAGGACTATATTGGAATTGGGTTATTGTATTATACTTTTGTTGACTTCTTGGGTAGTTTTCTTTTTTGTTAATTTATTTTAACTTCATTATTCAATATTTAAATTATATAGATATCTACTATTTTATATAAACATGGTAAAAAAAGGAAAGGCAAGCATAAATAACTACTTACACAAACTTCAACAACACAAACTCAACCGTAACTGGCGTGCAATCGACTAGTGCGGTCACTACACAAAACAAACGAGATCTATCTACTATTTTATTATTGGCTTTCGATCTTACACGCTTTATTTATATAAAGAACAGACACAGAACACTGTGCTGTTGTATGACCAGCTTACGACTGAAATTAATTACTTTCTTCCGAAGTCTGGTAGCCTGCTTGTGCTTATACGAGACCATTCCTTAGTGACGTTGGTATCTTGGACAATTACCAGTAAAAATAGAAACATTAAAAACAGTATTGACATCTAGGACACTGACCGAATATCATGCCAACAATTGTGACCTGACGATACAGTTTCAATATAGTATTGGTACTACCTACTTTATTATGTATGATCTAAACCATACCGGCAGGATTAACGAACGCATTCATTACAAGATCATGTTTTTACCAAAGCTAAAATTAAATCAGTGGCAGCCATTTTTATATTTGTACCTACTATATTTTACAGGAAAAGCAGATAGACTGGACAGTCATACTGTCAGCCTACTAAACTGTTGGTATCGTGTATCTTCTAGGGCGCATTCTATACACAGTCTTTTCGACAACTATCTTTAGAATAGACTATTAGGTATATTAGTTCCGCGCCATAGCCATTATTTTTCTTACGACCGATATCGACGAATCATTGTTTAGTACAATAGGTACAGTCAATGTACGCTTAACTGCTATTGCACTAAACAATAATTCGTCCATGGTAACAATGTGACATTAGCATCACCTTTCTGTCGAAACTGTAAGGGCGGTTATCATAGTTCAAGTCAAAACTTTTCTTTTCGGCTGCAGGTGCAGCAGTGTACTAAGTAAGCCCTCGTACCCGCGAGCGATTTTTATCACTGAGGGCCGAGTGTTGAAAATTCAATAGATAGGTAGTGTTTTTATGACGCGCCGGGAAGCACTGTTTCGGATTCTCAATCCTTTTAATTTTCAACTCTCGGTGTTGAGCTGAGCAAACCGAGAGGTGAAATTCCAGCACGCGATAAAAAATCGTCGCGCCCGTGCGACTCTGGCCAAATCATTCTACGGTCGGTACTTCTATCGGTACTCTGGCGGTCATAACCGCAGACATCGATTGCATTGGATAGGTATTTGCTTATAGCCTGCAGGTTTTAAAAGAAAACCTCACCTTAGTCATCAGGTTAGGTGAGAAGCTGGATTTTAATTTTTCCACTCATTTGTAGGAAAATATTAACGTAGAATTCTTGTTAGTCTTAGTAAATAGGTATTAATTTGTATACAAAATCAAAATAACAGTTTTTTGTTTTGGTCATTTATAAATTTAAAACCTTTCTTCGATCTTCCTTTGCTTTGTTTAACGGAACGATAGGTATTAAATTAATTACGACAGTAGTTTAGTCCGTTGATAAGGTGAAATATTTTTAATCATAAATAAAAGGCCAATAATATAATAAACATAACGTCAAATTTAATAATTTCATAACATCTATAACTAGTTAACAACGTAACATCTGATAAAATGGACAGTCATTGTATAAGTTCGTCAATACATCCTAATCATATTTTTGTATTACTACGCCTTACTGAACATTTCCACTTTATTCATAATTATTTAATAATAGCCAACAAAAACACTACCAATAATTTTATTTGTGGGCTGCGATTTTGTTTTTCATATCTGACTCGCCGCATGTCACTCTGTGAAATCTTATTTTACTATTACGCAACAAATACCCGTTACCTTTAGTTCAGGTTTTATCTAAAGCGTTGTACAACCGACACGCTCTACTAATACTGAGTTTGTTGGCTAACAAATCAAGCCTCAGATATCTTTTACGCGCTCGCGACGGTTTCATCAAACGAAAGTTCGTGCTCTGACCTTGCCAGCATGTATTCAGGCAGTGTAACGCCCAAAGTCGCGCTGTATCTTGGCATCGTGTCTGCCCAAAAAGCTCCCTTAGAATCAGCACCCGCGAATTCTTCAGGCGGAGCTATATTAGATTCATCTATAATTTGAGCATTTTTTTCGGCATCAGCGTCTACACTTCTCTTGATTTTGCGCGTATTACCAGCAACAAGTCCCGGTTTCACAGCACTGGCGATGGGAGCGGTAGCAGCAGCAGCGATACTTTGCGGCGTCTTCTTACGCTTTAACTTTTTTCCGTAATTGGTATTGTCCACTACATATGCGGCAGATTTCTGTGCTGGAGGAGCACTTGTGGTCACTGTTTTGCTTTCAGCACCCTCGTTCCCTTGGTCTAAAGTGGCCGGCTTAGATGTAAATTCTTTGAGTTCTTGATAAGCTAAATGGCTTCGCTTGGGAGCAGATTCTGACACGAACATGCATTCCTCATTTTTCAAGCCATTTTTGTCAATACATTGGAAACAGGTCATTCCATTTTTCTGTACCCTTTTACATGAAGACCTGTCTTTTTTCTTGAATTCCGCTAAAACATGTTCCACGTCTTTTTTGGGTTCATTGTTAGTATAAAAACCAGGCAAAGCTTTTTTATAATCGTAAGCCTTGCCTGAAGAGCTATCTCCCTCTTCTTCTGAACTTTGTTTGTCATCTGCCGCTCGCAAAGCTTCACTTGGAGTGGGTTTTGATGTATGTTTGTAGTAGGCCTTGTACTTTTCACCGGAATCATCCTCGCGGCTTGCTTCAGGTGCAGCTGATAATTTAGCGTACTTATGTTCACTGCTGTCATCAGCCTGGGTATATTTTTCGGATTTCTGTGCTGGTTCTGCTTGTTGTGGCGCCTCAGCTTCATCCGGCTCATCGTTGCTGTCAAATTTCCTTTCCTTTGAATATGCATATTTGTTGTTCTTAGGTTCTGCGACATAAGAACACGACTCAAAATTACCACCTGTCTTCGGGTCCTTGCAGGTCGTGCAGGTCATACCGTCCTTTTTGACTTCCTTGCAGTTTCCTGGGTTTTGTTTTATTTCCGCAGCCTGTTTCTCTGACAGATCCTTAATTCTATCATATTCTTTATGGTCATAGCCCGAATCATAGCTGTAAGGATATTCATAATCCTTGTTAGGGTCCTTTTGTTCCTTATAAGCGCTGCTATACAGCGAGCTGTCGAATGCTTTGGGTTTAGAAATATATTCGACGTTGTAGTTATAGGGATCGTCCTCGTCATTGCTGCTTTTCTTCAGGTTTTCTCTTTGTCTTCCGCTAGTGTATCGTCGGATACGTGCTGGTCCTGGAATATAAGCATTAGGCTTGTAGTTCTGTTCAATTTCAGAATTCTCGTTTAGTTCTTCCCGGCGATAGTTTAGTGGATGGGCTACTTCAACATTGGTTTGTGCAGGTTTAAAATAAGCGGCCACACTAGGGTTTTTTCTCAAAGCAGCTAAAATCTCTTCCCCCTGTTCTTCCTCAGGTTTGTACACTTTATAGTCAGCGTCGTGTACGGTGCGGATATCATATCTTAAAGGAGAAAGCTGTTGCCCGATAGGTATCGCTTGAAGCTGACTATGCTGTTGTCTTGGTTGCGCAACTAATTTAGCAGATCTCCCTGGTGGCGGTAGAAAGCTTTGGCTCGCAATTGGGTTAAAACCAAAATTGTCGGCAGAAAATGCCTTTTCTATGGGTGCTACTCGAGTTTGCAAAGAATCGATGGAACTACTAACTAAAGTATCGAACAGTCGGGGATATTGGTTTTTATCTACTTTTAATACTGCTGCCGCAATAGGTTCTGAAGCCAGCGAAGAAACGCCTGAAAAGACGATAACTGTGATATAAAATACATAAATAAAATAAATATTAGCGTGTGAGCATAAGCGGTTGGTGGCATTTGTGTTTACTACTTATATTCTAAATAAAATAAACTATATCGGAACCGAAAATACCTGAATCGAATAACGGCCCAAAGTCCAATGGCTGTACGAATCCATCTTGGTCTTCACTGGTAACCACTCCTTCACATACCGCCCAGACTAACAACTGTAAAAGGATTTAGGTATAAATTAAATGACGAATTTCATTGCCATTTAAATAAAAACAAAAAATAATAATTACGTACCAAACATCCGAGTTTGGACATTTTGAAAATGGGTTTACACCCAAATAAGATATTTTAACGAAAATTAATGTTCAGTTGGTCGAGTTGTATTCTTCGTTTGTGTTGGAATGAAAGTAACTTCACATTATTGAAATGACAAGGTTTTATAGGCGTCAATATTGCGAAGGTGAAAGATCGGCGCAACAGAGCGCGCACCACTCAAGCGTGTCATGCCGGACAATGTCCGCTTACTCCATCCGGCGCCCAACTGTTGCGGTCACTCTCGGCGGCGACGAGCGTTCGGCTGCTATGACTGTAGCTGCCGACCATCTGCTGCCGGCGCCGGCGCATCTCACTTCACTACGATACCGCTACATTGGTTCAAAAAGTAAGGAGCATTTATTTACAAGACATCATCGCCACGCTATGTCCTAAATAGTTGGACGATAGAATGAACGTATAGGCTGATAAACACATTACACCTACACCCCGAATCGGTAGGAGTTATGGATCATTTTCAAATCCCGGTCTCGAATCTACGACCTTAGTAGGTAGCTATTGAAACTATTAAGAGGTAAGTACTTACTTGTTTCCCCCAATGAGGTGAAATTATGAAAGTTTTCGGCTGTGTAAGTTCAATCAATCTGATTGCATCAACAATCGCATTTAGGTACCTACTACACAGGCTCCACTCAATCAACTATCTATTTGAGCGATAGTATTGCATTCACCGGTGCATTACCGATGTTTTTTCACTTTCTTTTAAACTATTCGATAACGGGAAAGATCTGGATGATCCAAGTGTTAAATAAAATAAGAGGCTTGTGGCTAAGTAATAACAGCCGCACGGTCCGCTCGATCAGGTGTTGCTACGGTTGCCGCGGTTGGTCCGTGTATGGGTGACCATCTTTACATAACAATACCCCTCCGTGCCTCGAAAAGCACGCTAAGCCGTTGGTCCCGGCTGTCATTCGTGGGTCTTTGACAGTCGGGTCGGTTACGGGTCGTCAAAGTTCGAAAGTCTGACAACCAGTCTTACCAAGGGGTATCGTATTACCCAGTGACTGGGTTATGGAGGCCAGATAGGCAGTCACTCCATGTCAAATAAACTCAGCTGCATCCGGATAGACTGGAAGCCGACCCCAACATAGTTGGGAAAAGGCTAGGCAGATGATAGTGAAAAGGAAACAGTGTCAATATTAATATAAACGAAAAACATTTGTGAAGATTGATCTCAAAATAGCAGATGTGATTGAAATAGAATCAAAGGAGAATTAAACACACGCAGACATATAAATCTATCAAATTATTTTTATTGGCAGTGACCATAATAATACATGATGCACTCATAATACACTTAATTAATATATAAGTAACCGTAAGTAGACATTAAATCAATGGAATGATCAATATAAATTTCAATTCTCACGAAAACTACAACAATAACATAGCTCATTGGGCCGACATTTCCTAATTGTTATGACATTATTGTTAATTAAAGTAATTACAACACTTCCATTCAATATTGGCCGATATCACTATGACGCCAGATTTATAGAAAATAGATATTTAACGAATCTTTCGAAACTACCATGTAGTTGGCGTACTAATTTCTCTTTAGATCGACTAGAGCAAAAAAACCTTGGCGGTATAACAAAAAAATGCTAGAACCAAAGATTTAAATCGTTAGATTTGGCCTAACTGTATTTATGTCGCGTAAAAGTGTCCATACTGAGAAGAGTAAGCTCACACACTCCGTATGTGGCATTTCCATGGCGACTGCGACATTGTGTGTGTCAGAGATGTCAAAACGAGACAGAACAGCGACCATCTACTGACGCGATAGGCCGAATCTAACAATTTAAATCTTTGGAACTAACATAATTAAGTTGCTTTTTTGCGGCTAAAATCTTACAATAGCACTCACAGAGAGGATTTCATAGTCTTATAAACTTTATACAATAAGTTCAACAGATCTTGATAATTTTACGAATTTTTTACGCCTTCTTCCAGCTTTTGAAGCAAGGTACGAATATTTGGGTTGGTTTCTTGTTGTAATGCCGTTAGAATTGCTTTCTGTAACAAAATATGCGCTCAAATTAAAGTTGCACACCGGTCACTAACGAAGCAATACGGCGATATGCTATTCTCATTTGTTTGTTTTTGAAATACAATACCTACTCTCCAAAAATGTGAACGTTGTTTGAAAGATATACTTACACCAAGTTTATTATTGGAGTGTTGTGTTTTCTGCGACAACATCCACAGATTCCCCGCGAGGCTCATCATAGGGCGCTCCGTCAGCTGGCCGCGCCTCACAACCCGCCAGAACAGTTCCAACGACAAGTCATACTGCTTCTTAGCCTCTTTGTTGTCGCCGAGCATCTTCAGCACAACCAACAGCTCTTGACAAATGTTGGTTGCATATCTGTTTAACACATCTATGAATTCGGAATCGCATCCGTATAATTCGTCGTTTGAGAGCACTGGAAACAAGCAATTAAGTAAAACAATTAACAGGAATTATACGGAATAGTTATTCTCTCCTGCCCTTATCCACATTCATACTGATGTCTACACTTATCCATATTGATCAGTCATTAATCATTTATCCTGAAATTAGGCAGGTCTAAGTAATATATTGTTTGTGTTTTCATGCATTCCTTCCGTGTAACGGTGGAGTTTCTTGCCCATTCTTCTCCATACGAAAACTACCTTTTGGAAGGGGCGACTAGAATCAATTTTATTTTAATTTTAATTTTGACGTTCAAAAGTGCCTGTAATGTGCCTATTTGAAATAAATGATTTGACTTTGACTTCCTTTTAAAGTCGGTTAAAAATTATCTGCCAACCTGATTCTAAATGGTGCATGTAATTATCCTGCGTCATTTCACAGAGCAGGTCCAAGGTACGAAGCAGTGTGTTATAATACAAGGGCTCCGTTTTCTTCCAGTGTATCCTTTCCATTGTTTTTATAAAGCCGCTGAGTATGTACGCTTTACAGTTGCTGTCCACGTTGTCCTACAATATGATATGGGTTAATTTTCTAGAGAGGATGGGGTGCACGTAGACTAAAAGAGGCTAATACAACTGTTCTGACTTCTGGAAAAGCTTTAAACTGAAACTGTTATTATAAGTAACTTCCAAATTTATTTTTCAGCTAAAACGGATCAGAAATTGTGGATTAATAATATTATTGAGAACCCTTTATACTAGAATCGTCTAATCTAGTAATTAAGCAAAGACACTCACAGGTAATAATAATAACGTCGATAAGAAATCGCTCAATATTCCTCCAACTTTGACATGCGTGGGCTTCTTTTGTCCATCTTCTAATATGTAATCCGGTATGTCAGGTATCAAACCAATGAGCGCTTTAAAGTTTGCTTCCGCTAAAAATAAAACTTAGTTATAGGGATAACAGCAAAAGTTGCAATTTCGAAAGCAATCGTTTGATTTTGAACAGACGAACTAAAAACACACAATTATTGTTTATTCAAGGATCTTCAAACACAGTCACCTCTTACAAACGGTTTTTGTTCGGGGTCAGTTATCATGTCGTAAAATTTGCCTGAAACTCAGTCGACGCTAAACACAACGCCGTATGTTTAATACGGCATTTTTTTTAATACATTGCGTCATTGTGACTGAATGCTGGGCAAAGGCCTCCTCTTTATCCTGTAAACCTAAACATAGCTTGAACGTGCATGGAAGGACACACGTCCTCGGAACTGGGCAATTACGACGAAAAACCATAACTGAGTAGCCTATTAGGAAAGCACTGAATTGATTGCGTATCCAAGTAGGCCGCTGCAAGCATAATTAGGCAAAATGGGGCATTATCGATTTATCCATCCTCCAGTGTGAGTGCAGTCCTCCTGAACAGACTGTGCCCCCTCTGCTAGAGTGTCCAAAATGTCCGTTTACCTGCATCCTCGACGATCTGAATAACGCCTCTGACGCCGCAATAAATGTGGCCAGCTTCTAGGCCCAAATATATGGCCCACGTATAAGTTACATAGATGCTGTCGAAACAAAAAATAAAGAAGAAGTACCAACCCTGTCCAATACAATTGTTGATAAGTGCGACCTGTCCCGACAGGAGGTACAGCTGCGTCTTGGTGAGCGTGCAGTGCAGCGAGGGCACGGTTACGAAGCAGTAGGCTGCACATGCACGCTGTAGCCACTTGCCTCGCGCAGGACTAGCGCGGGCCGCTAGGGTGTTTACAGCCTACACAAGACAGTAAGATTTAGCCCTCGTACCCACGGGCGATGTTTATCGTGCACTAGATTTTCAAGGCACTTCTTAGCGCCGAGTTAACTGCACTTGCACATGCAATTCACTTTGATTGATTCTCAATGCTCGGCTCAAGGGTAGCGGGATCGTCCGAAAGGGTTACTCGCGGTAGGACTCGCGACCTGAGGGCTCCGTCTCGAAGCTGTGCCCGGCTGCCTGCGACTTCACTCAAGTGACACGAATGCCAATTAATTTCCAATTCCAGATTGAAGTACCAACTTAACTTTACAACTGAAAAATATGTTTTATACATACATCGCTCTACACCTCGGTCGCCCCAACTAATATTTTTATGTGATATAACAACCAATTAATATTAATCTTCGGATTTTTCCCTTAGCTTGTAGGTACTGTGAGACCTTGCTTCTTGCCAAATTTCATGCTGCTAGATCATCGGGAAGTACCATATAGGTTTTTAAAAGTGAGATAATCATCTCACATCTCTCTCATGATAAATTATTTTATTTTGTAAGTAGATTTTTACAAACACTTTTACTTACAAGTAAATCATATTTTAAAAACTAGATGAGGTCGGCGTTTCCTATCTGACTAGTCTGAGAAAAAAGGCGAAACAAACTCAGAGGTCACAGTCTTAAAGATTTCACAAGCTTTTTTATTTTCACATTTTAGTTTCTGATAGTATAAATTCTTGTGATCTGTTTTAGAACCACTTCCGCTTGGCCTATCGTTTGAATATTCGTTCTTTGTATATTCGTTCTGTTTGATTACATTATATTTATTTGTTAGAGGTGACCTGAAAATGAACTGTTCTGGCGGGTTGTGAGGCGCGGCCAGCTGACGGAGCGCCCTATGATGAGCCTCGCAGGGAATCTGTGGATGTTGTCGCAGAAAACACAACACTCCAATAATAAAAACAGCCAGGATAGTCACAGGATAGGCACGCGGGAACTGAGTAACTAGGTCGAATTTAGTGTACACGTCGACGTAGCATGATACTCAATACTCAAATCTTTATTGAATTCCATATGTGTTACATAGATAGTAAGATGATGAAGATGATAATGATATAATTTGTTAACTAACAAGATTTTGTAATGCTGTTTTTAGGGTTCCGTAGTCAACAAGGAACCCTTACCGTCTTATTCCAAAACACGATCTAAATTTAGTACTGGGATTGTTACTAGGTTTAAACCATGACTAAATAAAACGTTATTACAAAATGAAGTTTATCACTAGTTCTTGAACTAACTAAGGTACTAAAGTTAGTCCGCCGAGACCCCTAGTTTAACCATGGATTTGACATCGGTACTAATTTATTTGAGGTTAGAATTGATTATTATTGTGTCTTTTTATTTACAAATCGTCAAAAATGGATATTGTTATAATTGATTTGATGGATTTGGTTATGCTGGAGACGTCTCGGCGACCTTACAGATGTCGTCATCATGTAAATCCTTTTAAATTGAGTGACGAAGATTTTAAATATAAGTATAGGTTCACAAAACGTTTTCGGGAAAAAATTGTGGATGTTTTACGTGAAGATTTACTCCACGACCCTCGAGGATGCCCATTGAGTCTGAAGTGCAAGTGGTTTACGCATAGGACACACGCGCACCCGCGTAACAACGAAATAACGCTGTCGGGATTATTATATTATTTTGTAACATTATTGTATTAAATAAACGAGTTCCTTATTGATAATACAGTCCACTTATTCCGCAAGGATCCAAACCCAACACTTACACAACTGGGCTCGCCATGAAGTAAGTACCCTTGGTCAATGCTAACATTACATTAAATAAAATCCAAATAATATCCCAATATTATTGTTTTATTTGTCATATTAAAATAACAGAGACGAGTCTAAAGATCTAATATGCGGTCACTTTTCAGGCGGTTTGTGATGCTGGCCTGAAAATCATGGACATTGTTACCAGATGACGTGGACCATGACTCCAGAATATTCCGAGGATGTAGATTGAAACAGAGGTTTGAGGCTGGCGCTTTATCTGGAATATTATTCGGTGGCTGTGGCTATCACTGCACTCCATATTTATTTACACCATTGCGTAACCCCACAACACCACAAGAAGAGAGGTATAACAGCAGCCATATAATAACCCGGAACACGATGGAGAGGTGTTTTGGTTTAATGAAGCAACCAACGGTTTCGTTGCCTATTACGAGGCATAATCGGACACATCCACTCACGAACAAACCTTATCGAATAAAAATAAGAATTGTATTATTTGTTTCTTCAAAAGATAAACATTCGCTTCAAATGACGCGGGCTGTCGCCGAATGTAATTCGCTCCATTTCACGCTAGAGGTGTTAAAAATATAACAACTTGATTATAAACAGCGCGTCAAAAGTACAAGTTGTTCTTGTTCATTATATTGTAATCCAAACAAAGAACCATTTATGACATATTTTTGTACTGATAAATAATTATTAAATCATTTCAAGTGTTATTATAATATCAATATTTAGAGAAACAGAACGTTCCTTCAAATAAAGCCTGTACGAACGAATGAAAGAATGCCATTTTTATTTCTTATCTGTGGATATTATTTGAACCATGGACCTTCTTTGGTACTAACAGATCCTCAGATAGTCTTCGTTTTGTAATCAGGACACATTTTGATACTGGTACTAATCTTAATACCGTCACAATCCTAGACTTATTAGTCTTGGTTTAAACCAGTACTTAAGCAATTTTTTGTAATAAGACCGTTATAGTTTCGCCATGTCGTCTGTCTGTCTGTCCGCGGTTTAACTCAAAAACTATTGGTACTAGAAAGTTGTAATTTGGCATGAGTATACACGTTACTGAAGCCGAAAAAGTGGTAAAATACAATTTTGAAAAAATAATTATTTAGGGTACCTCCCCTACCTACATCTAAAGTGGGGATGATAATTTCTTTTTAGTCCTTCCCATAGTGTGGGATATCATATCGTTGGATAGTTCTTTCAAAAATATTAGGGGTTTGTGAAGAACGTTTTTTGATTAAGTAAACCGTTCGTGAATTATCAAGCTTTAAAGTACCAATTTTCGTTAGAGTCAAGTGTCCCCCCCCCCCCTCTACCAACTAAACGGTTGTAGTTAGAAATTCAAATGTCACGGCAGTAATACCTACCTATATATAACGAAGTTTAAAGGAAAACTATCACACTTAAGTGGGCTTTACAAGTTTACGAGTAATAGTCGACGAATTGTATTAGACTCGAAAATTTCGAAAACTTCATAGAAATGTCGATAGATGGCGCTAAGCGTCAGTTTTATCGCGCTATTGTTTCATTCATAAATAAGTTTTATAAAAAAAAACAGTTGCTACACCGGCTATGACGTCTTTTGGATAAGACGTCATAGCCGGTGTAGCAACTGTTTTTTTTTTCTCAAAAAAAAATATTAAAACTTTCCGTGCAAAATTGTTGGATCCGCATCCTAATTGCGTAACACACGATCAATCAGAATCAGAATCATTTTGAAGCAAATTGCTAATCCATTGCTTCATAAGTTCGAAAAAAAATTCTGCTCAACACGTAAATAACGCATTGGATGTTGTTGAACTGTCAAAATGAAACCGATTCCGATTGATCGTGTGTTACGCAATTAGGGTGCCGGTCAGGATTTGTATAGGAAGTCAAATTAGGTAGGTAGTCATGTATGGCTTTTAGTTAGAGCATGGTCCGAAACTATCAGTCAGCGAATACGACCCGCACTTAGCTGTTATAAAAACTACGGAACCCTACACTGCGCGTGGCCCGACACGCACTTGACCGGTTTTTTTTTAAAGTTACTTTTTTCTTTTTTTTTATACTTACATGTACCAAAGTAATGAGTACGGCGTCAAGCTTGATGAATGAAGAGCGACATTCCACGTAGAAGTTCAGCTGCCGTTCGAGATCATCTTGATACGTAACCGCTTGTATGAACTTATTGATCAGCTCGCCGCAAATTTTACTCTCGTCTTCAACAGTTACCGCACTGAAACATAATAGTGTATTACGACATGCATGCTTGTGGCGCGAAGCCCGTCTGTGGCCGGAATTAGGAGCTAGGAAAAACCTATTGCCGTTTCCCAAGTTTATGTTCAGTATTTAGGCTGGTTTTAACACTTTCTCAGTATAACCCAAAATCGCTTTTCCTAACCTGTGAACCCGACACCTGAGCTTGCGCTTGCAGCATCATTAAAATATTTTTTTATTAAAAAAATATAAGTAACCTAAATCTTATTTTGTACCAGACTGTTTGCAATACTTCAAATAGTTTTTATGACAGCTACTATTTAAAAACTTCCTAAAAGAAAATCTCCAATTCGTTACAAAAAGATCTGTTTCTCAATCTGACTGGATCATTGCCACTTAGCATAACTACGCTACTCAGCTTAGAAAATCGATGTCTATTTTATTTGCAAACGTTGTTCCGGGGCTGCATCGTTGTTGCGACTATCGTTCGACTAAAAATGTATTCTACATCAAATATATTAAAACGGCAATATGTAGCGAAATCCAACCGTATCGTCAAAACAGTAGTGATAAAAACATTAAACAATTGAGGATATTAGCCGAGCTAGTAGGTCTTATGAAGGAGTGTGATAAAACCTGACCTCTAAAGACAAAACAAATGGACAATCGTCACCATTAGCACTGGATCGAAATAGCTGAAAGTCACGAGGAGAGTTCTTTGCCCAGCATTGGGATGATGTAGGCTGACAGTAACCAGTAACCTCTAAAGAATGAAAGTAACATGTATGCCTCTTAAACCACTGAAAAATTATTAGAAAAATATTTCTAAGATCAAAAGTGTCTGCTGTTGCAAAACAAAAATCATAATGAGTATAAGTTTAAGAACAAACAAAATCTAAGGAAATTATCATTAATTGGGGCACAAGCTTAACTTGCAAGTTGAGATGATTTTTTGATGTCAGATAAATTCATAACACTTTTCACAACTGTGACCTGGCAGTTGTGACGGTAAAATAATAATAGTAACAAAGCATCAAGTACTTGATTGAATCGTGTAGGATGCAGCAGAGCCTCATCAAACTGGAGATGACAATGTGGTCCTCAATATGCACGGAGTTGTATCGTGAGAAGAACACGGACAGCACTGTCTTCGCCATCATCGTGCGCGCGCTCGATGTTTGTACCAACTCCACCAGAGGCATGAATGCATCCTGTAACAAACAGATCATTATAGTACAGTAGCTAAGGGACATTATTGCATGCAAACATTTGTTTCATAATGACCACTCGCAAAAAATAAATAACAGTATTAATATTTTTGCGTAATAAACATGAACTGTCATGGTGAAATATCAACAAATGCGACAAATTACATACTGTCTAAAGTAAACTCGTTAAATTTTTCAATTACAGAGTTTTGCTTGTTTCTTTTGCTATGATCAAGCTTCACAATTTTAAAAGTGGTATGTTGAAATGACAATAAGTGTTAAGACCGTATTGTTTGAAAATAATCACTCAAGGCATTTATTTCAATGAAACCGTTTACAGGCACTTTTGAGTTGTCAAGGAGTCGGTCAGTCATAAAGATGAAGTTAGTTGCCAATTCTAAAGCGTAGAACTCCATGGGCACTCTTTTAAATCATAATATTGTTACAAAAATATTTGTGACATTATCCATCCATGTTGAAATTATAGGTACTGTGCGAACGATGTAGAATGATATGCACGTTAAGTAATTAATAACGAAAACTGCTAGGAATAAAGGTGCTGTCACTTTCAAATTGATGCCATGGACGGTTGGCTCATGGATCAATGCTACCACCTTTATTCTATATTTGCTAGTAAACATGCATCCTTACCATTAGGAAAAGTTCTTCGACGTCAGGAATGGACTTGAGCATCCTTTTGATAACGAACTGGAAGTGCCCGGAGAACTCGTCGGCAGGCTTCCCGCACTTGATCATGTAACGTATCGTACCTCGCAGTATTACGTTCACGTGTTGAGTCTAAAAGGAAAGGCCAATATATTGTGTTATTAAAAACTTTACTTTCCTTTTATTATGTACAGTCACGAGCAAAAGTATGTATACACTCGGCTTTATTCAAAAGCGATTTACTCCTTTATTTTTTAATGAAAGTTTATATTGTTACGAACATAGCATTTTCGAACCCATAGGTTTATGTAATGTGTCGTATTTCAACAAAAATCGAAAAGAAAAGCGAAAAAATCGCAATTTAAAGTTGCCAAGTGTTGACATATTGGTGCTCGTGACTGTACAAGGCAGATGTGAGTGACACGTCTGGAGGGGACGCCCTAGACAGACATAAATAGTGACTTGATTGATGATGTTCTTCAGTAAGGTCAGGTGCGTAGTACTGGCAACCGGCGTGCCTGTGTGACCAGATGTATGAACATAAATGAAGCAAAAGGAGTACGGTATGTAAGGATCGGTCCATGTGGCGTTTTGTAGTTTCAACCTACCCCCATGGAAAGATAGCGTGAGTTTATGTATGTAGTTTGTAAAAACTTTAATAGGCTATACGACAGCTGGATTGTTTGTAAGATATGCCTAGGAAGGAGTGAATACTGACGAAAGCTGATGCACCAACCGAAAATAAATTAGTATACGAGCAGAAGGTGGGCAACTGGGCAAACGGATGCGAGGTAGGTAAATGATAATTTTGTACAGGCAATGTTGCCGCTGTGTGATTGCCGGTAAAAATTTTCTAGTCATATTTTCTTACTCAAAAGCGTCTGACTAAAAAAACAAATAATTTACCGATAAATGTGTACAGGCGAATTGAAGCCACGGTTCCAACACTTGCAGGAATTGGTTGGTAGATTTCATGCTGCTCGCTATTTTCCACCATGTCTGGATTAACGACTCGGACGCCACCTGGCGATGGGTATCAGCTTTGCACAAATGTTCGCCCAGGGAAGCTAAGACTTCGTTCATTAATACTGTAACAAAATATTTTTTATAATAATTTATTAACTTACTAGCTTCTGCCCGCGGCTTCGCCCGCGTGGATGTCGCAAATTATCCCACGGGAACGTGCTAACAGGATAAAATGTATGTGCTTCCCCAGGATGCCATCTATCTCTATGCCAAATCAGAAGTTCAGTGGTTTAGGCGTGAAATTGTAACATACAGTTTCAATTTCAAATCCTCCCCTTAAAAACTGAATTACCCCTTTTTGTCCCGTCAGTGGTAAATTTTCGACAACTTTACATACTTCTTATTAATAGCTGTGCATTGCGGGTGACGTAACCTACGACAAACTTATTATTTGCGGTTGGAACAGTAATCGGGTCTAGGGATCGAACCGCAAAATTAAGTTTGTTTTTTATTGTATATACTTTTCCGACATAAAAAGTACCCAGTGTGGTGCCCAGGATATTAAAGAAAAATTATACCAAGTTTCATCGTAATCGAACCGGTAGTTTTTGCGTGATGCGTGATGAACAGACAGACAGACAGACCGACAGACAGACAAAAAAAAATTTAATCACATTTTTGGGTTCGGTGTCGGTCTAGTAACACCCCCTGCCATTTATTTTTTTGATATTTTCAATGTACAGAATTTTCACTTCTACAGATTTATTATAAGTAAGTATAGAATAGATGTATCACCACAATGTTCCGTTAAATTCGATGTGCAGACAAGCAATGAAAAGATTAAGCACCTTATTTTTGACAACATACTGCAAACATTTTAGAAGCATATTTATCACAAAGTTCGAAAAGCTGTCATGCACCATGTGTGAAAGGAATGTGTTTTTGAATATTGCTAAACCATTTAACTCCGCAACCAATACAAATATTTTACCCATTTTATCAGCATAACTGTGAACCATCTCCAGAATTTTCGGTGCCTTTTTAATTACAGATGGAGAGTCGAAGGCAGATACAATACAACATAGAAATAATTCACTGAAACAAAACGTCATATTAATAATAAAAAATAATGAGCAGTTAAATAATATAATTATGCATGTTTATGTTTTTACGTACTTATTTTCTATTTGTTCGCATTTTTGAAAGAACTCGTCCAAAAGATCACTTTTACATTTATTAGAGTTAAGTGTCCCAAATAACAACCAATCCAGGGCCGGTACGAAAAGATTCAAATACTTGTCTTGTGTGAGTAGTTGTACTTCATATTTTTTCCTCATTGCTGTTAAGAAAATCTGAAAACATTT
This sequence comes from Apamea sordens, assembly GCA_945859715.1. Classification (NCBI taxonomy): domain Eukaryota; kingdom Metazoa; phylum Arthropoda; class Insecta; order Lepidoptera; family Noctuidae; genus Apamea; species Apamea sordens. The sequence goes on from OX243995.1 coordinate 11,003,448, forward strand.
TTTTTTTTAAGTAGGTAACAAATTTTATGGAAATTAAGTACACAGTGTGCTGCACCAAATATTTATTTTTTCGTTAATGTAGTTCCTTAATGGAAAAAAAAGTACTTTCACCATGTAAGAGAGAAGAGTTTAAGTCTGAGTCTATATCAATATTATCAATCATTCCATGCCTCAAAAACACTTTCGTCATTAGAATTATACCAGCCGATACAGAGAAGTGACAACCAGACTTTGTTACTTAATATGGGTTTTTTTTTGGATATTTGTATGGTGTAGAGTATTCTATTCTATTTTAGGACCTATGCTGTCGCCAAACTTACGATTCTTACACGCGTTTCCTAGGTAAGCCAGCACATAAACTTGCCAGCCATAAGACCGAAAAAACAAACATTTACCTGCTGATATTCCTCTAGAAATTCTTTCAAATTAGCATAAAAATAGCTCTCACTGTCTTTGCCTAGCAGTTTAGAGGCATTGTGACATAAATATACTCGTAAGTATGCTGCAACCAACGGGTTCCCTATTCCTCTTATCATAGTGGAAATTCTTGCTATGGCTGGCTTTATTTCATCTTTAGATATAAACACGTAGCATTTCAGCAAAGCCATCTCCATGTACAGGCGCGGTAATATTTCTCTGATTGACGCCATCTTGTACATCCAGTTTTGGCATGTCTCTTTAGCTGACTCTGGAACTGTCCTTGGATCAATATTGTTAATATTTACGAGATTATTGTTTCTGTAAAAAAAATATCAACACATACTTTAGAGATTTCTACAAATATATTAGAACAACAACCTTTAATGGTGAGGGTACCTACTCACCCAAAACTTTTGTCTTTGAGACGGTTGAACACCAAGTTACCAAATGTGTCCAGTGTATCAGTGATCAATATAAACTTGCTAGGATAAAATTGCATTACACTTATATCTGACAATAGTTTTGAGCACTGGATTCCTATTTTAAATGCTTTCACTCTTTGTTCTGATTCCCAAGCCTGTAAATAGAATTTTAAAAAACATTTTCTTTAAATACATATATACTGTCTATCTGCCTTCTATACTTGTTTGGTATATATGGCATAAAATGAAAGCGCCACTCACCAGAACTTTACTGATAATCGAGTTTTAGAAAAAAAATGCAAGTTTTACAAAAAGTCCAAGTTACTGAAATAATATGATAAATTCTGATTTAAGTCCCAAATTACCTTTCTAATTTCATCATTAAGCAAGTTGATTTTTGTAACAAATTCTTGTTGGCTTAAACCCATTGTTTTTCTTACTGAGCCTTCATCAAAATCATCCAACTGCTCTAGCCTGTGTTTCACCTTCTCATTCAAATTAGATACCTGTCTAATAAGAGCTGAAAAGGAGCTAACTTAAAATAAAATAAAAGAAAAGAGAAAAAAGATACACTATTAGTTTTATAATCTATATATATATATATAAAAATGAATTGCTGTTCGTTAGTCTCACTAAAACTCGAGAACGGCTGAACGGATTTATCTTATCTTAGTCTTGAAATGTTCGTGGAGGTCTAGGGAAGGTTTAAAAGGCGAGAAAAAATCGAATAATTTCCGGGAAAACCCTAAAAACAGCCCTTTTCTATTTCCCATATAAACTGTTCTACCTACTTTCCTGTCAAACATTTGACGATCGTCCCTTCGGTACCGTAGACTCGGGTCCACTCGAATTGAAGCACGTATTAAATTAAGGGTTTTGAATAGTGTAGGAATAGGTTAGAAGTAGGTAGGAGTAGGGTAGGAGTAGGGTAGGAGTAAGTTAGGAGTAGGGTAGGAGTAGGGTAGGAGTAGGGTAGGAGTAGGGTAGGAGTAGGGTAGGAGTAGGGTAGGAGTAGGGTAGAAGTAGGGTAGGAGTAGTGTAGGAGTAGGTTAGGAATAGGGTAGGAGTAGGGTAGGAGTAGGGTAGGAGTAGGATTGGAGTAGCGTAGGAGTAGGGTAGGATTAGGGTAGGAGTAGGGTAGGAGTAGGGTAGGAGTAGGGTAGGAGTAAGTTAGGAGTAGGGTAGAAGTAGGGTAGGAGTAGGTTAGGAGTAGGGTAGGAGTAGGTTAGGAGTTGAGTAGAAGTAGGATTGGAGTAGGGTAGGAGTAGGGTAGGAGTAGTGTAGGAGTAGGGTAGGAGTAGGGTAGGAGTAGGGTAGGAGTAGGGTAGGAGTAGGGTAGGAGTAGTGTAGGAGTAGGTTAGGAGTAGGTTAGGAGTTGAGTAGAAGTAGGATTGGAGTAGGGTAGGAGTAGGGTAGGAGTAGTGTGGGAGTAGGGTAGGAGTAGGGTAGGAGTAGGGTAGGAGTAGGGTAGGAGTAGTGTGGGAGTAGGGTAGGAGTAGGATAGGAGTAGGGTAGGAGTAGTGTAGGAGTAGGGTAGGAGTAGGGTAGGGGGTAGAACACCACGTGAGCGGAGTAGCGCCGGGCAGCTAGAAATAATTTATATGGCAAAACAACGTTTGCCGGGTCAGCTACTATTTTATAAATACAGGGTTACAGGTTAAGTCGACCTAGATCCTTTAAGAGGTTTTAGTTTTCATCATTACTAGCTGATTTTACTATGAAACACCCCACCCCGAACCTAACCCATATTGAGATATTGGATTTTGATCATTTCTAAATAAAATGAATTTTTTTTGTATAATTGTCCTTTTTTCGGATTTAGTGCCTTTAATTATAATGTTTTTGCTATTTTTGTGTAGTAGATTAGTTTGTTTATTACTCTCAACTTAAAAAAACGGGTAACTGAACCTACTGGGTAGTAGTCGACGATTGAACGTTTCAAAAATAAACAAATTTGTATAAACATATTTTTTCTTTTAAGAATATTTAAAAAAATGTCTATGACAGTTATGCTGCAGATTTACTAAATAAAATCTACGTTTCTTTAGCTATCCAACAATGTATAACAAGCTAGGGTATCATCATGGTATTCAGAAAAAAACTGTGATGTAATGCTCTCAGGCAGTAGTATAAAATAACTGTACTTAAGGACAAAGTTATCACTTGGGTCAGCAAACGAAATAAAAAAAACTAAATAGCTTTAACAACATTTATTATTTTTTTCACAATACATGTTCCATTCCACATGCCCGCCTCTGTTCCGCACACATATTCGCAATCTGTGCCTTAGTCCACTTTTAACCACACCAGTCGTTAAGCCTCTTCTAATTTAGTTTGCCGCATCGATAATTTTCTGTCTTAAGACATCAACAGATGATATCGGATGAGGTTTATTATAAACTAAACTTTTCATATGGCCCCATAAATAAAAATCCATGGGGGTCAAGTCGGGACTTCGGGCTGGCCACGGTATGGGTCCACCTCTTCCAATCCATTTGTTGGGATAATTAGTGTCTAGCCACTCTCTGACACTTCTTCGGTAGTGTGCAGGGCAACCGTCATGTTGATATCACATATCTCGGATTAAATTGAGGGGTGAATCTTCCAGTAATTCAGGTAAATCGTTTCTTAAAAAGTTTTCATAATGTTCCCCATTAAAATTGTCAGCAGAAAATATGGCCCAATCAAATGGTTTGAGATTATTCCCATCCAGAGATTCAAACTGAACCGTCTTTGTAATCCCTTTGGTCGCTTCTTATTGGGATTTCTGTCTTCTTTCGTGCCCAATACTGAGCGTTGTAGTAATTGGTGATGCCGTCTTTATCAAATTTTGACTCATCTGTCCACAAGATGTGTCTTAAGAATGCTGGGTTTTCTAAATCTGCATTGAGCATGAATCTGCAGAAATCTAACCTCCTCACAAGATCTCCTTCTTCGATAACATGTACCGGCGTGTAATGGTAGGGATAAAGGCTGGTTTACAGTGAATACTGCAGGTATTCACTGTAAACCACACTTTCCACTGCGATAGTCCAAGTTCTCGGCCAACAATATTAGTGGAAGTAGTTGGACCGATCTAAACCGTTGCGCTATTTCATTGTCTTGCTCTTCATCGTCATCATTGACACGTGGTCTGCCTAGGTCTGATCGTCGCCTCGAAACAGAGCTAGTCTCTCTTAGTCGCCGGTAAACTCCGTCAAAGACACTGACATCCGGTACTCAGCGCCCGGGATAACGTGCAATGTATTCATCCCGAACTCGCGCGGATACACAGTTGCAGTAACCGTTACAAATTAAAATATCCGCATATTCCTCGTTCGTGAAGGTCGTCATCGTCAACAGTTCCAAATAAGAAGCACGTATCAAAGTCCAGTTAACAAGCACAGTCACAAATCGAAGAAAAACAGTCCAGCAACACAAGCCAAGTCGAGTAAGAATCCAAGAGCACTAAGTATCACATCTACTACGGATGAATCGCGTAAGCAGACTAAAACCAAACAGAATAATAACAAAATGGACGAAAATAATCTATCTCGCTTACACCTACATAAATCGTCCCGCTCGCACGCACCACAGCTCCATCGAAGGACTATAGTACCTTAATTTTTGCTACTACCTGGGACCCTTTTATGAAAGTTTTTTCTAAGAATTGTGATAATACCCTAGCTTGTTATACCTAGTTGGATAGCTAAACAAACGTAGATTTTATTTAGTACATCTGCAGCATAACTGTCATAGACATTTTTTGAAATATTCTTAAAAGAAAAAAATGTTTATACAACATTGTTTATTTTTTAAACTTTCAATCGTCGACTTCTACCCAGTTGGTTCAGTTACCTGTTTTTTTTGCGTTGAGAGTAATAAACAAACTAATCTACTACACAAAAATAGCAAAACCATTATAAATTAGAGGCAAAAACCCGGAAAAAATGACAATTATACAAAAAATCTTCATTTTATTTAAAAAATAATCAAAATCCAATATCTCAATATGGGTTAGGTTTGGGGTGGGGTGTTTCATAGTCGAATCAGCTAGGAATGATGAAAACTAAAACCTCTTAAAGGATCTAGGTCGACTTAACCTGTACCTGTTAAACTCTGTATAAATATCAAAGATCATATAATAACCAATTTATGTACTATCTAGCTTTTGCCCGCGACTTCGCAAGTGTCAGAAAATATCCCACGGGAACATGCTAGATCGAAATAAAAATAATCCTATTTCCTAACCCAGGTCATGGTACCTGTGCGTCAAAATTCATCGAAATCTGCTCAGCCTTTAGGCGTGAAATGGAAACAAATAAATAGACAGAGGTTACTCTGGCTTTTATGATAATAATCTCCAAATATATTTATTTTACTAAACTGGAACACTGGATGATACTTACTTTTTTCTCCACCCGGTAGGTAGCTGCTAACAATTGTTAGCTTTTCACCAGTTGTGTATTTACTGAGGATACCAGCACGCTTAGCACTCCAAGCTTTGGAATAATTCACACCCTCAATCTTCTCTACCTCCAAAGGATTGATATCCTAAACATTTTCAAAGTGACATTAATTTAAATTCTTAGCAAAAATCAAAGAAACTTATAGGCAGGGACTTACTTCCTCTAGATTCATTTGTTCAAATCTCAACAATGGGTCCACTTCTTCAAAGCCTGAACTCCATTTATTGATGTGGTCAATAATACTGGAGCTAGACGACTCCTTCTGCAATATGAAATAAATAAATTAAGCAGAATAGAAGAAGCAATATAGAGACAGAGTATTGAAAATAAGATGGCCCAGTTGGGCTGATATTGTCCTTCTATTTTCCATCTCTATTTAGAAATTAATAGGGATTTCACAGAGGATTATGTTACATAATCGGCCTATAATGTTCCCACTGTTGGGACACAGTTCTCTTCTCGGTGAGAAGGAGTGGCCGTAATCTACCACGCGGGCCCGGTGCGGGTTGGTAGATGTCACATGTCTTCGAATTTTTGGTTCTAGGACGTGCCGGTGTCCTCACGATGTTTTCCTTCAGCGTTTTGAGAGCAGTAGTGATGAAATAATTTACACAAAAGTAAAGCGCCTGATTGGGTTCGAACCTACGACCTCGTAAGTCGTGGCCGTTACCACTGGGCCACCACTGCCCATTAGAGGATTATGTACTGGAGTTTTTATTCCAAACTAGCTGTGCCCATGTGTTGCCTGTGTTGTTTTGCCTGTTTTTCTAGTAAGCATATACAAAACAACTGCAGTATATACAAAGTACATTGCCAAGCTCACATGGAAATGCGAATCTGCTTTTTTTTTTATTTTTTTTATTGAAAATGAAACTGATGGTGATACATTTATTTTTTTATTTTCCTGCAGTGCCTGAGTCTTACATAATAATTACAGTGCTTTTTAAATTAATTAAAAGTACGCTCCACACTTTTAGAATTTAATTTAAGTCAATTTAATACTAGAAGCAAAAGTAAAAAATAAAAATATGTAGTTTAAAAAAACAAAAAAACACGCTGTCTCGCTTTCACGTTTTCTAGCTTTTTTCTTTTCTTTTTTTTCTGCAGTGCCCGAGTCTTACATAATAATTTCAGTGCTTTTTAAATTAATTAAAAGTACGCTCCATGCTTATAGAATTCAATTTAAGTCACTTTAATTGAATTGACTTAAATTGAATTCAAAAAGCGTGGAGCTACAAAACAACTACAAATGAAACTACATATTTTTATTTTTTACTTTTGCTTCTAGTACATTCTTCATTAAGTTAATAAGTATCAAGTCGACGAAGTTATGACAATAAGAGCAAACTCGAGGTTTACAAGTAACCCATAAAGAGTTCCACAATCCACCTCCTGGCTCCATCATCAGACCCTCGACACCAAGTGAAATATATTGGACTCGTCAAAACGAATCATACAACCCCAAACTCGAGGGGTTTAATAGTAGCCCCTAAAGAGTTCCACTATCCACCTCCTGGCTCCGTCATCAGACCCCACATCCAGTGAAATATGTTTACGAAAATTAAAAGTAGGTTAAAATTGACTTCTAAGATTTTGTTACATTGTTAGTTAGTTAGTTATAAGTGAAGCTAATAAAAGCGTGTAATAAGGTAGTCGACTGATATAGTCATTGCCAGGTTAGTAATTTTTGCTTATTTCCACAGCACTAAGTCTTATGTCATCCTGCAAAATTGAATTAAAATTGAATCTACGTTACAATGTAGATCAATTATGATTTTACAAAAGAGGGCAATCCACGCGTTATTTAAAATGGGCTCTCGCGAGTCCCTTATAAACAAATTCTAAGAAATTTATATACTGACTGCCTTCTCTACATAATCTAAGAAAGAATTTCATATTTTCAAAATCAGAAGAGATTTAAATAATATAAATACTCGTAGCAAACATGAAATTGTGATTCCCTAGGGACAGTGCTGGACAGAAAAAAAACGTTTTTCCTAAGGGAAAGGTTTTACTATTACAACAAGGGTATACAATTAAACACTAGGTACTTACTATTGTTACAACATTGGTCTTTAAAGGATAACTAGTCACTTCAAATCTGTGAGAATTATGTTTAATTCGATTAGATTTCTTTGTTGATGTCCTGAAATGGGGTATAACAAATAAATAAAGAAAATTGTGATTAAAATTCGATTGTAAAAAGGTTAGATAATGATAATAACCATTCATAATACACAGGCATAGTTAAATGTTTGTAGAATTACTGTAACCGAACCGTAACTATAAAATTATTTCAAGTTCTACGTTCTGTTCTTTTTTAACTTCAACTCTTCAGTAATGGCTTTAGTGGAAGGGATAAGACGATTATGCCAATATCGCGTAGGTACTATGATTTGATAGACCATCAAACGCTGTGATAAGTGAATGTTTTTTTTTATTTAAAAAAAAAACAAATACAAATTACAAAAAAATGTAAACAGCAGGATTTGATGATCTTGGGATGATTAATTGACAAATCTGTCAGACTGTCAATGTCAGTTGTCAGCAGTCAGTCGGACTCATTGACATAATCTCAATGGTCGGACTAGACCATAGACAATACACTTTACCGTACTGACTAAGGCGTTGCCAGTTGCCAAACTTAAAATTATAAACGATCCCAGTCGTAGACAGAGAATGCTATAGACTAATTGATATCTTTGGTCGCATTCACACAAGAAAAAGAGCGACTTACGCCGATGTCGTGTAAAGAAATGAAACAGAACGATGAGATTTTTTGTTTCACGGTGCGTGCCATGTTTTTCAAGGTTAGCATACTACTTTGCTAAACAAAGTTTGACAGTTAACGTGCAGCTAGGTATCATCTTTCTTTAAAATACAGTTTTATGTGCTTTAAAGTTAAATAATGTATGGTATATTTTGTTGTGAACAATGTAGACATAGTATATAAACCATTTTAAAAAAAAACATGGTGCGTTGTAGCGTTAAAGGGTGTAAAAGTGATAGTGGAACGAAAATGCCAGACTTGTCTTTTCATTCGTAAGTATACCACTCTGTATCAATTTATATATGATGATAACATTTTATGGTGTTCATATATTGTATATAATGTACCCTAGACATAAATTCATCGACAAAAAAGCACAATAATAACAATTATTAATTCTAACCTATGAATTTTAGTGTTGCCAATTTTTCTGTAAATTAATACCCAATATTATGGGCAATGTGTATTAATTATATAGTATCTGAAAGATTTAATGACTTGTTGCAGTTTTCCTGAACATGATAATTTACGTCGGATATGGATTGTAGCTACAGGACGAACAGATTGGACACCAAAACCGTCATCAAAAATTTTCAGCAGACATTTTGAGAAAAAAATGTTAAACAAAAAGAAGAAGCTATTACCTAAAGGACAATAACGTGCTAAACCAATAAAAGCTAATTAAAAATAAACAATGTTGTATTATTGACTCTCAAAGCCAGAACCTTCTATCACAAAATACACGCTTTGACGTGGAGTTGCGGACACCAGCCCGCTATACAATACAATAACATCCATCGTCATCCTGCCCTCATCGCAATTTATTAATCGAGTTCGGCAGCACATCCATACACCTTTATTATTCCTCCGCCTATACCGATAATAATCTATAATTATAAGTGTTATTTTCAGGCTCTCTTACATAATAATTTCTAATTCTATCAATTCGTGGAACACCACCTTATTTAGAATCACACAAATTGTGGGGTAAATTTTTCCTCGCACGGTAACCCTAAATATGATGACGTTATTTTTTTTTGTCTCTTTCTGCGACACGCTTTGCAGGTGTCTATAGCATTCTCTGTCTACGATCCCAGTTGTTCGTGTGGCACAGATGTGGGCGACTTGAAACCACATTCTTTTCTCCTGTCCTCTATATGACCGTTCGGGTTGGCTTTGATATCGTTTGGCAGGATTTGGGGGGTAAAAGTGGTTAAAGCTGGTAGGGCTTGGGTCCCCGATTATAACGCTACCACTCTTATTACAAGGTAATGCATATTTTTCGAGAAATTAATGAAAAATGTTTCTAACCTCAAATCGGGTAAATAGCGAAAACGGAATGTTAAAATGGGCGATTGACAACCAAATCTGTTTCATAATATTGTATAAGGTGCGAAATGATGTGAAAACGAACGCAAAACGGAACGTAAAAAAAAGAAAAACTATGATAAGTGTCACTGTCAAGTGTCATGTCATGTCATTCGTTTTGTTCATTTCGTTCCGTTTCTCCTCGAGAAAGGTAGAAAATTATAATAACCGAACAATTAAAAATGATTTAGTTTATGAATATTTGTGGAGAACAGAAATAGAAAGAAATAAAAGAGATCCTTTTGAGGAATTAATTACAGTTATAAATTATGGTTTTAATCAACGAAAAATGTATGAATGTTATGATTCATTTCTTTTTATAACAACCTATAAATCCCCAATGTTACTACTGATACCAGGAGAATTTGGATGCAAGAGCGAGCGAAGCGAGCTCTGGACTTGGGGCACCCCGACACGGACAGGTTAGGTTAGAAGGGGATGGCGGGGTCGAGTGAGCGAGCGAAGCGAGCGAATCGACCCCGCCATCACCTTCGTGGTTATTTTTTTATAAACCACCCAGAAGTAGGAGCCCCGCTTCGCGGGGCTCCATCGACCGGTCTTCCCTCGCCTGTGCTACGTTGAGTGTTTTGGGATTAGGTTACAATAATTGGTTTTTAAGCGACTATAAAAAGTTTTGAGGTTAGGTTACATTAATTGGTTTTTCTCAGGAATTATGCATTGCCTTTTCATGGGAGTGGTGCCAGGGGGGAAGGGGTACCCGCCCCCCTCCCCCCACCCCCCTTCCACCCCCCTCCGCCTGGCAAAGGATACTAAATTTTACCCGCGTATAAGTTTATCTTAGTATCTAAGTTGTGATTTATATGTTTACGTACGATCGTGTTCCACTCTCGACAGGTTCGAACTTGTCGAAACCTGACTCAAACCTGCATGTAAGCAAACTGCTGTGATTGGCGGATCGATAGTGGAGCACGAACGAAGATAAATATGATTAGTGTTTCAAATTGTAGAAATAATTACCCCTGCCACTACTTGCGCCCATGACAAACATATATAGGCAGATCGTTTTCGAAATTTTGTAATACCCGCCCAATCATTCTTAAGTGAAGTGCCAGCTCGCGCGGTAGCTGTGCTAAATGTAAATGTAAATTCATGACTGTGACCTCTGAGTTTGTTTCGGCCTTTCTTCTCAGAGATAGTCCTAGGAAAAGCCGTGCTCATCAAAGCACTAATAATAAAAATTCGATCCAGCCGAATCCCTTTTGCTGCCCTCTCTCAGTGACACCCTAAGCCGAGGTTCGTTCCCCACAGGGGGAGCCCTTAGCGTGTAGTCACTTAAATAATTTTTTGTAATAAGCCCTGGCTGGAGGCTTTAAGTTTTCTTAAGGCAACCACAGGATAGTTCGGTTAAGTAGTCACGACCTCTCAAGGTCAACTACGAGATGCCATAGTCAAAAAAAAAAAAAAAAAATTGTAATCTAGATGTAGCCCTGGCTGGAGGCTTTAAGAATTCTTAAGGCAACCACAGGATAGTCCGGTTAAGTAGTCATGACCTCTCAAGGTCAACTACGAGATGCCATAATCTAAAAAAAAAAAAAAAGAAATTTTGTAATCAGTTCAGATCAAGACTTCGTAAGAACAACATGAAAATAAATAGACTTCAAGCAACCAGGAGTTTTATTGAACACAGCGGTCTCCTCCAACCCAGCGCACACGTACAGGTAGAGCACAAGAGCTCTCACCTCACACAAATGTTATTATAATTACCTACTCGAGTAATCACGCTATCAAGGGCGGATCCAGCTTTGGCGCCAGGGGGGGGTCACATAGTCTTGGTCAAGTCACAAGAAATTATAATTTAATTTTGATAATAATAGATACAAGTAAAAAGTAGGTATTTTATTAATAAATGTAAGTATAGGACTGTACTCAAAATCAAAAGTCAGTTATTCAAATTAGGCTGAGAATCCGCACTTTTTTAACGTCAAAATTTCCCCAAAAACGCTCGTCCTTAACCACTTCCTAGTGCTGTCGCTGGGAAGAAAAAGTGGCGCAACAAACTCGCCAGCAGCACAGCTGTCTGTTCAGTTAAAAAAAAGACTTGATTGTATAAAATACTAGGCATTACTAGGTACCTAATTAACATTACAAGACCAGAACATAAAATTAAATTATTTGCCATTATGTCAGCTAGCTACGCCAATATACCAAGAAATATAATAAAAACTATATGTACTCAAGCTAAAAAATAATTAATTAAAATTAAAATGTAAACAAAAAACTTACTACCCAAATAAAAGCCTCCAGGCATAAAGGCATATATTTATGCGTTGCTGGGTTCTGTTCACATAGCTGTCACTTGAAGTCACAAATAATAATTATATTAAGACCATCAAAGTAAAATAAATAAATAAGTTATATAACAATAACCCACTAAGCTAATTCTGGAGAAAGAAGAAACATTGACTTGCGTTAAATTAGGGCGACCAACTATTTTTATCGTGTAAGTAGTCATTGATGGAATAGTATGCCTTTGAACAAAGGTTGGATTTTACTTGAGCTTTAAACGCATAGAAAAGGGTATCTTGTTATAAAAGGTTATACCAAGCCCAAACAAATGAGTTATGAACCTTATGAAGCCGGTGAAAGGGGGCACGTAGTCTGTACTTATTTCTAGTGTTAACACTGTGAATATGACTGTTTTTAGTGTACAAGTGTAAATTTTGCAATATTTAAGATGTTGGCAAAGATGAATCGTGATGCAACAGTGAGAATACCAATATCTTTAAAAAAATCTCTTATAGAAACTCTAGCACCTAGCTGGTAAATTGCTCGAACAGCTCGTTTTTGGAGGACAATTATATTTTGTATATCAGCAGCTTTGCCCCACAGCAGAACACCGTAGGACATAACGCTGTGAAAATAAGTAAAATAGACTAAACGAGCTGTATCAACGTCAGTGTATTATCTTACTTCCTGACGGCGTAGGCAGCCGAACTGAGCCTTCCTGCTAGACTTGAAATATGAGGTCCCCACTGAAGTTTGGTATCTACTATTAATCCTAGAAAAATTGCCAAACCTACAGTTTCAAGCACCTCTTTATCTAAGACGATGTTGGGTCCTAGATTTCTAACATTCGGTAAGGCGAACTTTACACATTTCGTTTTCTTGGCATTGAGAACTAGGTTATTTGACGTAAACTAATCTGTAACTATTGAGAGTGCACTGTTTACGTCATCAAAAGCTTGTCTATTCCTGTCTACTTTAAAAATAAGAGAGGTATCATCTGCAAACAGTACAACGTCACAGATGCCCTTCAAATGGAATGGTATATCATTGATATATACTAAGAACAAGAATGGACCCAGTATTGAGCCTTGCGGAACACCTAACTGAACTGGTAGCCCGGAAGATTTCACGCCATTAACATCTACACATTGGACCATATTATGTAAATAAGAAATTATTACGTTGAGAGCTTCGTTTCGGACAGCGTAATGACGTTACTCACGCAAAAGCGTGTCATGGTGCACGCAATCAAAGGCTTTGAAGAGATCACAGAAAACTCCAAGTGTATTAAAAACATTAACTACTTAACGCGGGGTTACAGGTCCGAAACTAAATAAAGGACTACATTACATTATACTTAAAAATACCTACCTATATTTAAATAACAAAATCAATTTTTCATTTACTTCTCCTCCCGAAAGCGTTAGCACTTCATCTGCTTCAATGGATACGTTTTTATGGACGTGGAGAAGTGCCAGTCCGGTTAGACGTTCTTCAACCATTGAAGCTCTTAGCCACGATTTGATTTTTCGTAACGTAGAGAAAGATCTTTCCGCTGTCGCTACACTAACAGGTAGTGTAGCCATAATACATAAACATTTTCTTATATTGGGATACCTTTCAATATCGCAATTTAAAATAAGGTCAGAAATCGACAGCGGTATGTCCTGACTCCGCTGCCACTTCACCATCCACAGCCGATATTCATTTACAACGACAGAAACTGGATTATCTAGTAACAATGTATATCGGTTGCTAGTTGTTTCACAGTTTCAATGTCTTAATTACTGTATTCCCTTTTTGGCATGAAAACGCTTAGCTGAGAGAAATTAAGTATTTCAGAAGACAGACGGTCCTGTAGGTCACTTATTATTGAATCCAGAAGAGGGATGTATATGGCTCTGCGGAAATACTCTTCAGCAGATTGAGCAGGTTGGTTATTGGCCCTATGTATTTGTCTTGACACTATTCTGGGACATTTAATTTCAGCTACTTCTTTAGCTAAAGCTTCAAACAAAGTATTATATTAAATTAATTAAATATTGAAAGTACTTAAATAAAATCTATATTGTGACAAAAAAATATATAAAAACATTATGTTCAACAATTTTAATTAGTGGTCCACCTAGGTCCTGGATCCAGCCCAGGGGGGGGTCATGACCCCCATGACCCCCCCCCCCTGGATCCGCCCTTGCACGCTATTGAATATAGTTCCGTATCATGTTCGCCTTGTTCACATAATTCGTTGAACTTTATGATTATACCCACAGAAATCGAAATAAATAAATTATAAGGTAGACAGATGCAGTTAATTTATGACTCATTCACCGCGACTAAATAAAACGTTACAATTGTATTTGTTTTTGGTTGGTTGTTATTGTAGATTAGTGACGTGTGTTTAATCTATTAGCGGTGTTGTAGTTTATTTTGAAATGCAAGGAAAAAATATTGAGATGAAAGCAGATATTATCGTGCTGCGTAAAAGTGGACTTAATATTATATCACAGATATTTGATGAAACCGGACTGAGTGTGAGTAATAGGATTTAATTATTTTATCAAACTCAAACTCAACAACATTTATTTCAATTAAACCAATTACAATTATTGTTTACATCATTCATGTTAGAAATTATGCATGTGAGAACGATACATGCAGAACGTTAAAAGCGTCCATAATGAAAACTTAAAAAAAATAAAAACAATTCAAATATTAAATTAAATTAAAATAAGCCATGGCAGCAAAGAGATGACCAGTCCCTACTGACGACGCCCGTTCACAAACATGACGCATGGATTAGCACCATTCAGCTCAACCATTTTGATGGGAGCCAAATGATCCAACACATGCGCCACCATCAGCGAGACATTTGAGTGAGCATGACAATCATACTCTCAGCCGCCAGGGCACATTCAAGCCAATGAAAGACAAAGACGTACCCAGTAAATGGTAGCTTTTTATCATAGTACTCACATTATGTGCTATACAATTATACAATACTTGGAGATTGAATTTATATAATGCAAAAAAAAGTATTTTAAAATCATCAGCAGCTCCAACAGTATTTTCAATTGCTAATCAATTTATTTATGCGTCCTTATGGAGCAGGACCAGCGTTTAGCCAAGCATTTTTATCAGCGATGTTATCCCCCAATTTATAATATGCCTGGCTGCATAGTGTGCGTTTTATACAAGATTTAAAGTTCGTTTCATTCTGTTCAATTATGTGGGGAGGTATTTTATTGTAACATTTTAAACAGTACCCCACGAAAGATGAGTCTACTTTAGCCAGCCTGAAACCTGGTCGAACTAATTATTGTCCCTGTTTCTAGTGATTTAATTGTGTCTTTCACCTCTTTTACTAAAAAGATGTAGATAACATTAAGCATAATAATAAGGAATATAATATTTAACATTTCTATTTTCAAAATAATTTTGTTTCAAATTGGTAATATTCGTATTTTGCTAGGCTACTAGCAAAATACGAATATTACACAGCAACAGTACTCTTTTTTCGTTTTAGAGAAATACCTACTGTGAATCAAAGGGTCAAAAGATGGCCCCAGCTAGTCAGTGAATAATGAAACAAGTGGTTTCATAACAACGAGATATTTATTGTATGTAATAGGTACTTCGAATTGACATGGAACCTTCATGGTGAGATTTTTGAGTGAAACTTTTTTCACATGACAGGTACCTATGAAGTTCTTCTTTTAAAAAATGTGCAACATTTGATTACCTATAGACTTTCAGTTGTTTTTTTTTTATTCAGCTTAGACAAGAAAGATGGATACTTCGGAAATTCGAGTTATTTTTTAATACGAGTTCCGACGCGGAACTAACGCGGCAGAAACAGCTCGCAATATCAATATCTCTGCGTTTGGAGAGGGGACTGCTAATGAACGCACCGTGCGATTTTGGTTTAAACGCTTTCGTGATGGAAACTTTGATTTGAAGAACGAACCACGTGGAAGACCGCCCACACAGGTGAATAACAATGAATTGAAAGAGATGGTGGAAGCCGATCCGAACCAAACTACCCAGGAATTAGCGGCATGGTTTAACGTTATCTTACCAACAATATTGACTCATTTGCGTCAAATCAATAAAATAAAAAAAAAACTTGAGAGGTGTCAAGGGACACCCGGATGGAACGAAGTATGGCTTGCTTTGCAAAGGCTTGCTTTCTATAAGAGAGAGAGAGAGAGACAGACAGAGAAACACGCGCACGCCGCACGGCTTACAACTATAGCAAAAAGTGTCGTTCCAACTTTTGGTCTTAATTTTTTCCGTCTAGCCCCCTTTCGCAACGCGCGATAAGGAACTTCGTTCCAATATGAGAAATGAGTGCCTCATGATTTGACTGATCTGCAGAAAGAAACGCGTGTTGAAACTTGTTTTGCCTTGTTGAATCGATATAGAAATGAAGGAATATTGGATCGAATTGTGACATGTGATGAAAAGTGGATTCTTTACGATAACCGTAAGCGAAAAATGCAATGGCTGACCCCAGGTCAAACGCCGCAACAGTGTCCTAAAGCAAAGCTTACCAATAAATAATGGTAACTGTTTGGTGGTCTCAGCATGGTGTTATTCACTATAGCTTTCTCCGATCTGTTCAAGCAATAACAGCAGATGTCTACTGTGCCGAACTCCGAACAATGATAGCAAAACTAGCAGTGAAACAGCCCCGCTTCATGAATCGATCTTCACCATTATTGCTCCATGACAACGCGAGACCTCATACAGCACGAGAAACCATTTTAACTCTACAGGAACTGCAATTAGAAACCATTCGTCACCCTCCGTATTCGCCAGACCTTGCTCCAACGGACTACTATTATTTTCGTGATTTGGACACAACTTTCTACGTGATATAAAGTTTTCTTCTCAGGAGGCAGTACAAAATGCTTTCACACAGTTTGTCGAATCTAGATCACGAGAGTTCTATCGCAAAGGCATAAATGACCTTCCTATTAGATGGCAGCAATGTATAGATATAATGGTAATTATTTTGATTAAATAAATACTTAGGTACGTTAAATTTAAAAAAAAAAAACTAATTTCAATTTTTCAGTACAAACCGGCAATTTCATACTTTAACCCCTAATATTTTGCCGACTTATTCGACACATCTTTACGAACCGTTCGCCGTGCAAACGAAAACCAACTGTTTGAGTTGGTTTTAGTTTCGCCCATATTTGATTGAAAAACATAAACAAGAACGTTTACATTTTGCGAAACAGCGATGGAAAGCACAGAATGAGAGATCTGATGAGCAGTTGAAGTTGCATTGCATGGAAATATGGGAACATTTAAGAGGAACAGATATATGTTTCAATATTGTTGGATTCATGCGCCAGCGCTTACTTGATAGCATTGAATAATGGGTTTATACAAACAAAGAGTATTATGTTAGAAATTACTTACAAATTGATTTTAGTAATATTAAAATAATATTGAGTCATATCAATATGAAACTAAACCTCAAAAAAATCCATAATACGGAATAAGGATTTTTTTGAGGTTTAGTTTCAATCTTCTTTTCATAATGAAAATAAATAGGTAGTTAAGCTATAACCGTAGTAAGTCCTTAATACGATTTGTTAACTTTGACGTTTGAGATAGGCAACTAAAGTTAAAACGAACGCACTGGCAGTAATCAAAAAGTAGTACTACTGAGTAATTTAATTGTAATGTGATAAGGAGTTCAAACTTTTTTTATTTACGTGGGTAGATTTGCTAGTTGTGATTTCTTAGAGTACCTACCCACACACATTAGTACTTAAAGCACAATTTATTATTATATTATTAAGATACAATATTTTAAGGGTCGTAATTCACTGATTACCTGCTTTACTTCAATAAATTGTTCTTTAAGAAAAAATAAACTGTTTACTAGAAGTTTTTTTTTTTTAGTTTGTTAAATTATAAATAAATTCATCACATTCATTTTGAAATCACTTATAAAACATTTTTATTTGAACCCCGTATTACAATAGCAATATATTATCGAAAATAAAATAATTATTACATTATGATTCTTGTTTATTAATATATAAAAAACGAATAACAGTCGGTAGGTACTTGAATCAAATTAAAATAATTTATTTGTGATACATAGGTAAACATTTGAGTATCTTAAATATAATATAGATAGTGCGCTATGTTGTGTTGTGCCATCAAGACATACAAATATGGATGAGTAGAAATAGGGTTAACTTATAAATTAAACAGTCAACAATAATATGTAAATAAATTAAATCAGTGAAATCAAAATTAAATTAAAAATTAAATCAAAATCAAGTCAAAATTAAATTAGAATCAAATTAAATTAGAACCAAATCAAAATCATCATCATAATTATCCAAGATTTAATAATACAAATTCGAAATTATTTCAATTCGTCGTTTAAAAATTCTTCAATTGTGTAATAACATTTATCAATCATTACCTTATCAAGTACCTTTTGTCAAGCGCAGATCTTTTATATCATCTGGTATTTTATTATAAATTCTTGGAGCTATACCAAAAAAACTCTTTTGCATCAACGACGTTTTACATTTCACTAGACACAATTTATTCACATATTGAACACGCATTGGGTTTTTTTTAACAGAGGAAAATTTTAAAAATAAATGTGAATTTGTTTTTACGAACATTGCAGTTTCCAGAATATAAAGAGATGGTAATGTTAGCAGTTTAAGCGATTTAAAATGTGGTTTGCAACTATCTGTTGATTTAAAACCACACATTGATCTTATACATCGTTTTTGCATCCTGAATACCGTCTCCCTTTCAGTTGATTGTCCCCAAAAAACAATACCGTACCTTAGAACTGAAGCGACTAGTCCATGATAGGCGGTTATAAGACTATTTACTTTTTTTGATAATTGGAAAAGGGCATATGTTGATTTACTCAATCGTTTACAAGTTTCCTCGATATGGGGCTTCCATGTGAGTTTATTATCGATATTGATACCCAAAAATTTAGCAATAGTAACTTCTTCTATTTTATAATTCTTAAATGAATCATTAATAGCTGGGTTTTCACGACGCTGATGAAAGTGCATAACTTTTGTTTTATCTAAATTAATAACTAAATTATTAACATTAAGCCAATTTACTATTATAAGAAGAGTTTCATTAATTTCATTTTGATAATCATTCGGATCGGTACATTTTACAATAGCTGTGCTGTCATCAGCGAAGAGGACCATTTTGTGTAGAATTAAATGTGGGAGATCGTTTATATATATTAAAAACAGCAAGGGACCAAGTACACTCCCTTGAGGCACACCATATTTTATGAGTCTTGGTTCCGATGTTTCAATCTTACTATTTGGGCATATTCTAGATATTTCTGTGCATTGAGATCTATCACTAAGGTAAAATTCTAATAGTTTAAGAATATTGCCTCTTATGCCATAACCTTGAAGTTTTTGTATCAATATTTTATGGTCCACATAATCAAACGCTTTGGTCATGTCCGTATAGATAGCACAAACCTGTTTTCTACAATCCATAGACGTCATGACATTGGATAGTAAGTCAAATAGTGCCATGTAATGAGTTCAATTTTAGCAATGGTATGAAGATGAACCAACCAAGATCATACGTAATTACGTAGCATGTGTGCAAAAGCCGTCAAAAGCGACGGTATGTTTTTTGTTGCGTTCGACGCCAGCCAGTGTGCGAATTATGAGGTGAGCATTCTGTGTTGATACATCACTTTAATAAGCACACAGACGTAGGTACGGCCTTTACCGTGCGTTCACAGCAATACAGTCCATAAGGTGATACTGCATTAATAATCGCGACTGTACGAAGGAATAATTCCATAGAGGACTGACCAGACTGTTCTGACAGAACAGCAACCGTATTAAAACGAGAATAAAGATCACAATGATTTTGACTAATGCGTTACGCCAGCGAAATGTTGTCGCTTTTCAGGATTTCGACTCGATAAATAATGAGTACCTCTCTCGTGTAAATGTGCCCGAAATTTATAATTATTGCGTCCAGCCAGCCGATCCAAAGATATTCACGAAAAACAGATTCCGCTGGAGTGGAGTAACGTTACCCCAGCAGCAGGTTTTTTAACCGGTGGTCGTAGCTAAATACAAACTACCTACCTAGATAGATATCATTTGTGCTTAATTGTGCCTAAAAGAGGTTTAAGAGTTATTCAAGATGCCGCTGGGGTAACGTTTAGTAAAAACCCTAAAATCGATCCTTGCGCTTCGATGAGAAACCCTAGAAACTTACCAATTATGGTGGTTCTATCAAGCCGAAATCCTGAAAAGCGACAACATTCCGCTGGCGGAACGCACACGATTTTGACAGACTTGTCAGTGGCAGCATCCCAACAGCAACCTTATAACAACTCTTGACGGACAACTCAAAAACATACTTACATCAAGTTAAATAAAAGCTTGTAAATAAATATTACTGTGATTTGGACAGTGATGAAAATCAGAGGTAGGACTTTCGAGTGCTGGGACCATGCTGTGACTAACGTGCCATGGAAGTAGTGAAAACAATAATTCCGATAAACGTGTGGATGCATCGCAATCGCAAGCCCTTGCATGAAATCGTCTCAACGCCAAACGCACTATCTACCTTTGAATGTGTGATGGTTTGGCAAGCGTGTGAAGCCGGCATTACAAATATCCTAACTGACGCGTGACGGTGAAATCAGATTAGTAGGATGGTGTGAAACTTCCTTTAGAAGTTAATAATGTTTTTATTTTAGTGGCAGCTCCAAAATCGAAAGTTACTGTCAGTGTCAGCTGTTGATTTGATTGTCAATGTCTACTTGTCTATGGTCTACCCTGACCTCACCCTGACCCTCCCTAGAGTATAATAATATGTTCTGTGCCCTGACCCTCCCTCAGACTAAGGAAAAGGTACCACCTCTCATATCGTGGTCAAACCACAGCAAACTGGGTCAAACAAAATCATGGTCAAAGTCAAACTGATTACCTATTTTGGCCTTGATGAACTGAAGAATTAGTTTTATCTAGAACAAAATGTAGTTCAGTTTTGTGTTACCTACATTCTACATTCTACCGGGAAATTTCGCATTGCGTCGTTTCCTTAAACCACTTCTGCTGTGGTTATGAAATTATGAACTTACGAAGTACGAATAAGTTGGTTTGATATTTGTTAAAGTATGGGGGCTTACAGCAAAATTTTCAATGCTTTCAAAAAATATCCTCTCTTACGAGGAATGGCATCTTATAGCATTATTTGGCCTGCTTCTAGTTTAGTACAACAAACCTTTGAAGGTAAAACAATTGGTAAGTTGGCATTCTTAATTTTTTTGTCTAAATGTATCAATTTAGCTCTGATGGAATAACCATCAATAAAATTATCCTTATCTAAATTACAGATAATTATGATTGGTGGCGCTGTGCTCGATATGGTCTCTATGGGTCCTGCTTTGTTGCTCCTACTTTGTATAGTTGGCTAACAATTGCCAATATAATGTGGCCAGGGAATTCAATAAGAGCAGGTATTATTAAGGTAAGAGGTAAATAAAATTATATTACTGTACTCTGTAACTTTTCTCCTACTGACCACCCACACAAAAACATGCAGTAATGATGCAATAGTTGTTACATTGTATTAATGTTATTTATTACACAATAGTTGTACTGGTTGCTTTTAATAATTCTAATATTCAAATGTTAATTTAGTAATCCATAATAATATTTCTCAATCTTATCCAATTCAAATTAATCTAATGTGTAATAAATTAATAATATGCATGAGCTAGATACACCTCTATAATCTAATGTGTAATAAATTAATAATATGCATGAGCTAGATACACCTATATGTGACATATTTACACAGAATGAAAATCCTATAGAAAAATAAATGTTAAATGTGTTGTAAAATGTAGTTAGTGTTCCTATTAAATACATAAATAATATTACTCCTAAAATATCCTATATAATTAATGAATCATAGTCATTTTACATGAACAACCCAAAGGCCAATTCTCGTAATTAAAAACATTCCAAATCTGTCACCATCAGGTTGGCTGGACCAAACGAGATATATACATGGGACCCTGTGCACTATTTACTACCTATTTGCTACTATTTACTACCTATAATGAAATATTTGCTACATTTGCATTAAGAAATATATCAAAGAAATAGTGGCCAGCCATTCTGATGTCAGGTTGGCTGACCACTTCCAAGTTTTCATAGTTATAGCTTCGTGTATTAACCGCATTGTTAATGTAAATATTTATTACCTGTTTGCTACCTTAACATATATTTTTACACAACTTTAAGATGTTCGTATATAAAGTTATGAATTAACGTTAATTTAGAAAGTGCCTGCAAAACCATTATTAGCAATTATCTTACGAAAATAAGTCGTGGCGTATATATAATTTATGTGCAGGCGTTTTAATGTCTTTGATTAATAACTTTCCGTGTGTAAATAGTAGTAAATTTTTAAAATTATTTCTTTTGTAGACGTTTGTGGAATCAGTCACATACGCACCATTTGCGATGTGCAGCTTCTATTTCATTATGAGCTTACTTGAATCAAAGCCTTTTCACGAAGCTGTTGCAGAAGTTGAAGCCAAATTACTGCCAACTTATAAGGTATATGAACAACACATCATGTTATGTGTATTATTTAGAGTTTTTAGAATATTTATTATTTTATTGTTTTCTCATACCTACCTATTCCTATATTTCAGGTTGGTGTCACCATTTGGCCAGTTATTGCCATGGTTAATTTCTGTCTCATTCCTCCAAGACACAGGGTGCCTTTTATTAGTTTATGTAGTCTTGTGTGGACATGCTACCTTGCATATATGAAACACATCGAAAAAGAAACTGTTGTTGCAACATTAAATGCAAATCCTGTGAAATTAATTAAAGGTACTTTATGATTAGGAAAGAGTTAGCCAATTTATTAGCCAAATTATAATTCATCTTAGATGGTGTTATTTTATCATTCTAGTTCAATTACTAATTTTATTATTTATAATTTCATCTCAAAGTGTGATATTTACATAGTCCATAGTTGCTTTTCAAAGATCTTGTTATTATTTATTTCAATGTTATTATTTATACAGACAGTATTTACAAAATATAAAATAGGAAGAATATACAGTACAACAGGCTTAGTTTTAACAAGAACTATTGGGTTTAACCTGGTTAAACCATATTTATTTAATTACAAGAAATATGTTAATGAACTCATTCAACTAAACAATGCCTGACAAGGATTATGATAACTACGAAAAAATTTATTGATATAAAACATTTACTCGTAACAAAAACCAATACATTTGTCACTGGGAAAAGGAAATAACTTACCTATTTCTTTTCTTGTTCTGTAGACATTGATGATTATGTAAATTTTATACATGAGCGCCGATTCAAATTTTTTCTTACGTTTTTTTGCAATTTGATGACTACCTATTTCATGAAATATCAATCAATTTTATTATACAACGCATATGAAGTTCATATGCGGTGTTTTGTGTAGTTGATTCGAAATTCAATGTGGGGTTCATAATATGAACCCCACATTGAATTTCGAATCAACTTCGCGGATACCCTGGCGCTTCCCCCTTAAGTATAATTTTCATATGTGGTATTACTTTGTACATGTTTTCAGAGACTTAAAACGGTGATAAATAAACACATTTCCATTACATACATAGGTACATATAGTTTAAGGAAATGTGTGATGGGTAATTAAAAACGTGTATTGATTGACAATATATTTTCTAAAGTGTTTGTTAATGTGCTTGTTTTCATTTATGCCATATCCATTCTCAATACCTAACTATTCAGTAATTTCATTGACATGCACTGTAAACATGTGCCTACGATCCACTGGCGGAGTTGGGGCAAATCTTAAGAAGTACTTTTTGATCAATCCCAAACAATGTAAAAATATGTTGTGCAAAACATAAATGTGGGGTGCTAAAAATTTTGGAGCTAGCTTCGGCCGCTCTCTTATTCCTAAGATATTCAAATAATTCGACAACTAACTCCTATTTCGGAACGAATACGAATGTTCAAAATTTTAAAAGAAACCTGACCGAGTATTCAGAGATATGATGTAAAATATTTCGAGCTCGTGTCGCTCGCTCTCGCGTCCTTGCTGGCTTCTCTTGAACAGCAATGAGGAGATGAATATACACCTCCCTGAAAATAATTATCCGACCGGGGGGGACCTCATTTTGTTTTACCGCCCCGGGCTCCCGACAGGCTTAGAGTCCCCCACCGCCCACCGCTACGGTCATGTGACACACGTGGCGAGCGAGCACAGGTACTGCAGGTACTTATATTATTATTAGCATATTTACCTAAGCTGCTAAATAGAGGCTACATACCTACTATATTTACATAATTGGTTGAATACACCATCCATAATAAATCATTCCCTCAGAGCAAAATATTCAATCTCCTAGACTGCAGGTTGCGTGACAGATTGGTTTGGGACGTCGCTACCCGCTATGGTATTAATGTTCTGTGGTTCTTCCATACGATGAACGGAACGGCCGCTCCAGGCGTTAAACCGTAGACAGAGGAAGAGGATGTGAGGATAGTAGGTAGATAAGTCCTCAGCGAGTGAGATAGCGATAGTTCGACATAAGTACGGACGCCAGCTGCAGGTCAAGCTACCCGAAACTGTCAAAAATTTCCAATCAACCTTGAACCCTAATGCTTCATGGATAAAGTTGAAAATCTATTAAAGAAATTTGACAGATTGTAGCAGCTTAATGTGCTACCGTCTGTACATTACTGCAGCTACGTGCAATTAATATTGCCACACTTAGACTTTCACCCCAATCGTGTGGGTAATATTATGGTACTTATTGCGTACTTTGATTGTACTACGTCTACTACGAGTCATTCAATTAATTGTCAACAGACTTTCAGGGGATGACGTATTTAATGATTTTTCGAACGAGTTAGTAAGTTTTACTGTATCTCCTTTAAGTAATAATAATAATAATATCCCTGGACATTTCACACAGCGCCATCTAGTCCCAAGCTAAGCAACCTAATGCTTGTGTTATGGTAACAAGATGGCTGATAAACTACTTATATACATTTTTTTTTTGACGTGACAACGTCTTATAAATTGGTTTGCCGGGTGACACTTCAAGAAACTGCGTTACGCTCCGCTCACGTTATGCGCTCACAATGAGAGCGAGTGAGAGGCACGCGTCCCTTCCACTCGGGCATGGTTAGCCCGCCTAAGAGCGAGAGAGACAGACATAAAAAGTGAAAGGCACGCGTCCCTTCAAAGTCGTTGTCACGTAAAACTTTCGCCCGTATACCGACTTTACAGGCAACCAATTTTTTTTGTAAATACATACATATTATAGATAGAAAAACACCCAGACTCGGAACAAATACATGTACGTCATACAAATATTTGTTCCGTGCGGGAATCGAACCCGCGACACGCAGCGCAGCAGTCAATCGCTTAACCACTGCGCCACTGCGTTAAGTTGTTTGGTAGCTTAATAATTACAGTTACATATTCCACTTAAATTAATTACATGTAAGTAATAATATCAAAAAAGTCACACGAAATCAAGTCACAACAAATTACAAATTGATATGTATAATAAATTTACTTTACCTGGATGAAAAGTGTGGATATCGAACGTGGATTTAAGCGAGTACTATTTAATTAATTTCTGTCGAATGTAACTAGCTTCAAAATATCGTGAGCAGATTCGGAAGTGACGATTTGGATGCCAGTTAACTCGGCCCGTACACTCAGTCCACTTATTTCTTAAAAATGATTCATTCAGAAAGCTAAAAAAAATATTAAAAATGAAATACGTTCAGTCTTCGACCAATAATAGTACTAGATTTCCAATAAGCGCTTCAAAAACGGCCCAAAAAATAAGACCACAAATACTTTTGTGGTCTTATTTCAAATGAGTATGTTTTTAACCTTATTACTTAGACTTTAAGTTTCATTTTTGAATAAATGACTGAAAATTTAAAAATAGAATAATTTTATTTTCAAGGGACATTTTAAATATGTTTTGCAATGGTAATTAAACTTTATGTTTAAGAATTAAGGTTTATAATAAACTGAAGTTGTTAATATTATTAAACTTTTTTCTAAGAAATGTAGATGTTTACGTGTGTACAAACGTGGCCACTTGAGCGACTGATTTTTGTTCCTGATCCTTAATCTAGTACTATTATTGATCGAAGCGTTTAGTGGTAAAAACAAATAAGTGCTGATATCCCCGTCGAGGTATTATCTGACTATTGACAAAAGACACGAAATAACATAGATAACCACCTAACATAAAATGCTTCACACTTTGCTCGGTTAATACAAAAAACAAGTTAGGATTTAATCGTCTTTTTAGATGAAATTATCACAATATTTTGCTTATTATTGACACAAAATAGTCCTAAGTACAATACCTATTTTTTTAATGTACTTGCTGTAATAGGTAAAAAATGCTACTTACCGAGGAAAGGTTATGTTTGATTGATTTCGTTCACTACGACTTTTATAGCCGATTACACAACAATTCACCATCATTACACACTAAATATTACCTTTTGGAATATCAATAAAGTCAGAAATTTCACAAAGTGTGCGTTTCACAGTTTACATCAACGAAAATATTTTGACACCACAATTTGTTTGCCATCAACGACTAGTGATGGCAAACAACAAAAACCGATACGCAAATAGAGATAGAAAATGTATGCTATGTCCTGCTCACACATACACATTTTGACATGTGTCGTCTCACTTTCGCAATTATTATTTATTTATTTTGACAGCATGTCTATACTATACTCTGTCTACGCGTCAAGCCAAAGGTGACTCACCTCTGTGGTCAAAAGTTAGGAAAAAAATTAAAGAAAATAAATATTTTAAAAACAAGCTTTTATTACTTGTTAATAAAAAGAATTAAACGGTTAAAAATAATTTAAACCTGATAAGAAAAATACCTTTATTTAGGTACCTACGTATGTACCTACTAAATAAAAGCGTGTTACCATTTGATGGAACATTAAAGAACATTATTGAGCATATTACACCTTCATTATTTTTCTTTTGCAATCACAATGAAACTGTTTAAAGGTATTTTTCTTATCAGGTTTAAATTATTTTTTACTTTTTAGTTCTTTATCACCAAAGTACTCGTCAAGACGGATCAAACGAGTCCAAACTAGATGGAGTTGTGTCGTTTAATTACCTACCGAGTTCCTATGGCCACCTTCCGGTTCCATCATCAGATCAGCTCCATGTCATAATAATTTTGCATTGTCGTCCGATTTACACATGCATGCAAAATTTCAGCTCAATCGGTAACCGTAAAAACAACCGTAAACTCTAGTCAGTTCAGTCCAGTTCAGTCTCACACTACACTATTCTGTCACTAAAGCAGTTTCAGACGATAATTTATCTGTGTCCCTAAAGCCGTAGGTACCGCGAAACACGATTTCTTAAAAAAAATACCACAGAGGCGCCTTCTTCTGCTTCGATAAAATTTGAGAGGCAGGGTTGAGTTGGACATCCCTTGGACTACTACTACTACTTGGTATGTGCTTGCACCTGTATGGCAATGAGGCATACCAACAGGTGACAAGGTTGCAAAAAATTCGAAGATCAACTGGCATGGCATTGATGGCATCTTTTATCCGGCGGGATAAAAACTATCGACCTCGCTTCGCTTTTTTGATCGATTCTTGCAGCCTTAGTACAGACGCCAGCAGGTCAAGCTACCTGAAACTGTCAAGTTTTCCCAATCAACATTGAACCTAATGCTTTAGTAATAAAGTCGAAAATCTATTAAAGAAATCTGACAGATTGTAGTAGCTTGATGTGCTGGCGTCTGTACATACCATTGAGATAGGAAAACTAGTTCCTCCGCTGAAACGATATCCGTATATTCTGCGATGTTAACATAAATAATCTTGCGTCTTATTCGGTCCGAGTGACCTAGCTAGGTCCGGCCTGTGGTTCACACTTCACAGCACCAAAATCCATCGTGATCCAAACGTGATAACTAGTAAAACTCGTATAAAGTATCGTTACTCGTTATAGTAACAACGAGATAACAGTTGTTCGTTCCTTGATTGACACAACCCTAGCAATGGCAGCCATCTTATGAGACAATATGAGTTGTACAATATGCACCCTTTTTTTGTTGGTATTTCCAGCCCATACTTTTCTATCTCAATGGTATGTACAGACGCCAGCACATCAAGCTACTACAATCTGTCAGATTTCTTTAATAGATTTTCGACTTTATTTCTAAAGCATTAGGTTCAATGTTGATTGGGAAAATCTGACAGTTTCGGGTAGGTTGACCTGCTGGCGTCCGTACATCCATATTTTGTTGAACTTGCGTACATCCTGTTACTTATGTTTGATTATTTCAAACATCTATGCAACAAGGTGTAAGCAAGTTTAACCGTATAGTTCGGTAGCGCCCCCGAATGGACCCGAACACACGAACCTCCGCTGGCTCAGTAAGGGGTCCCATTGGACCTTGAAATGACGACATACGACACCCTTAATGATAATGTAAATATTGATTATGCTACCCATCAAATCTTATGAATGTGCGTTAATTAAGAGAGTTGGATAAAAAACTCATATGTTATCGCCATTCAATCTTCCATTTTTAGCGCGCAAGTTTATTAATTTACCTTTATTAAATTCAAGTCTGTAAATGCGATAATCGCCATTTTGATGACAGTGGTGGTCGAGGCTAAAAAACATAAAAATTGGGGATTTCGAAAATCCAAACTCCACCACAGGGGCAATAAATAATACATGATTTAATTATTTGACGAATTCATCCATTGTTCATGTTAAATAAGTAGTGGTAATGTAGTTTTTTGATATCTAAAGTCGAAGTTTCGCGCCAATCGTGCGTGTTTACATTTTTACTTTTCACAAAAGTCACACACACACATGTAGATAAGATGTAATATGTGAAAAATATTATTACAAATATTATAAAAAACAAGAAAATGCCCAAATCATAACGTAATATTGAAACACAGGTCCAATAACACGTATTATTCATTACCACTACTTAATTTGTGTTCAAAATCGCCGACCATTGTTGTTTTTTTTTATCGTAATGATGTGCGAAAGCGATTATGCCAAACGATTTTTTTTTTAATTTCGATTGACCCGAGTAATTAATATGACGAATGTCAGAAATCGATTCTCAGAAATTGAAATAAAATTATTTTAAGCATTAAATACAACAAGATTATTTATAATAATGATTTATGCTTTCCTAATGTAATTTTAATCGTTTTTTGGACATTATATTGAAACTGAGTCAATAACAGAGGACCTATGACCATAGATAGTCATTTATTCAATTTCGCGCCGAATTGTTTCTTTATTTGAATTTATATTCGGAATGCGCTCGCTATTCAAAATTATTTTTATTTATTGTGCAATTGTTAATTTTTGATACTTTCTAATAGTTTGCTACAGAATGCCCAGTATACATTTTTAGATAGGCTTAGCAAAAGTTTGGGAAATGATGATAGATTAATTAAGTATTCCGCAAACACTTTACATTTCATTACGTTTTGTTAGCTGTATGAGCTTGGTAGTTTTTATTTATATTAGTTTACTTGAGTAATAGAAATTGTTTTCTTTTTGGGGTAGTTTCCCGACGAAATTTAAAAAAAAAATTGGTTGCCTGTAAAGTCGGTATACGGGCGAAAGTTTTACGTGACAACGACTTTGAAGGGACGCGTGCCTTTCACTTTTTATGTCTGTCTCTCTCGCTCTTAGGCGGGCTAACCATGCCCGAGTGGAAGGGACGCGTGCCTCTCACTCGCTCTCATTGTGAGCGCATAACGTGAGCGGAGCGTAACGCAGTTTCTTGAAGTGTCACCCGGCAAACCAATTTATAAGACGTTGTCACGTCAAAAACTGGCCAAGTGTATGTCGGACCATGCACAGTGAAAGGTCCCGTACTTGGGATGAATATTTACGCATGCACAGCGCATATCATTAATTTGATCGACTGCAGAAATAAGTTTTTATTTCATAAAAGTTCTCGAAAAAACTGTAAAAAACCAAGTTAATTCTGCGGTTTTAAACGAAAATATCTCATATCTCAAAAACGATTGACTTTAAAAGTTAAAGTCAATTAGAAACATCTTTATAATTTTAATTATAAGTTCCAACAATACCTCCCACACGCTTGTGTGCATAGATTTTTTTCAACCCTCGGGTACATGCATGGGGAATGCTACCTCTAATAATGTTTATCGTAATTTTACTACACCATTTTGCGTGCATAGAATACGAATACGATATAGTGTTATTAACACTCGTTAACGTCTACGAGTAAAATGGTTAACGGCATTAACATCCGAACGCACGCACAGACTGACATGACGAAATTATGGGTTCCGTAAAAGTATTTTCAGATCATTTAAATTAGAAATCAGACAATTAAAGTTCTTAAAATTTTATCCCAAGCTACAGAACGGCAGCTTGGGACATAAGGAGTGCCTACTTTGTCCCACAACGCGCGTCCACGAAAACGCCCGCGTTCACCCTGTAAGAAAGGCTGGCCGGTGCAAATTGGTCAAAATCTAGATTTTACGGTTAGTTTAGGTTTGTACAGACGGCAGTGAGGCAGACCGACCGGCACATAGACAGACGGCCACATAACTTTTGTTTTAGTTACTAAGCAAATATATTTAAAACCCCCACAACAAGCCCTTTCGTTTGACATGTCACACAGAGGTACAGCAAAGATTTGTTTTTTTCTAGTTTGCCTCCCAAGAGTGACCCCATTTTCAAAATTAATTTATTTACGTTACACGTCCGTCTTTGGGTCACAGAAATTCATATGTGTACCAAATTTCAATTTAATCGGTCCAGTAGATTCGAAGCAAATAAGAAAAGACAAGACCCACAGACACAAGTAATCCTGCAAGGATTCCGTTTTTTCATTTGGACGTACGGAACCATAAAAAATTACACATCTAACCACACCGTACTTGTACGTGTACACACACGTACGGTAATTAAAATGATTAATTTCAAAAATAAATTAATTCATGAAAAATATACCAAAGAGTTTATATAGTTTCTACACCTATTTTTTTTTTTGCTAATTCCGATTATCGATTAGGCTTTATGCAATTTTTGAATCGAAATAAGAAAACTGGACGGATGGTCAGCACTAAGAAGTGTCATGTTGAAACACAATTTTTTGTAATTTTTATCAAGACTTGATTGCGTTTTATAAGTAGTTTAAGTAAGAAAAATGGTAAAAGTAAGAACGCGGAGAGAATGATAATATCTTTATTTTTCCCTTTTGCATATTTTCAGCAAGAGAATAGGTTGTTTAAGTACATATTTCCAGCGAGTTTAAGGTGCCTACCTTTTGGATAGGTGTAGTAATACCTATTTTATACAACTTTCGTAATAGACTAACGAAGTTTGACCGACCTCAACAAATAATTAAAGATATTTGCCACAAATATATTGTATAAAATAAGCGCGGAAACATATTTTTCTTAATAAATTTGAATGCTGAAAGTTGATGTAATTTACTGAATTTCATGACGTAATTCGCAACATCCCGTCGAGTCAGCTGATATGTCATATGTCAAAATCTAGTCGAGCAGAGTGGTTAAAAATTCTCATCTCGGAAACGTGACACATTACGGGGTTTGGTCTCTTATTATGTTTTAAAAACAATCCGATAAACGTGTAGATGATGCATCGCAAGCGCTTGCAAAAAATCGTCTCTACGCCTAATGGCAAACGTGTGAAGCCGGCATTACAAATACCTATCTAAACTGACACGTTGAAATCATCAGGGATTGTGATTGTGCGAAACTTCCTTTAGTACCTAGTTTTTGAACGGTAGCTCCAAAATCTATTCTATTGTTTGTTTCTGTCAGCTGTTGATTGTCAATGTCACTTCTCACAGTACAAACTTGGTTGGTGCTTCTCATTTCTCATGGTCAACTCTTCAAATTGTTATAGGAACTACAATAGACTAAAACCAAATGTTTTGTGTGGAAGCGTTTGGTTGTACTTTCATCAACTTTATTTATAGGTGCTATATTGGCATTCTACCAGAAAATTTCTCAGTGCGTCGTTTCCTTATACCTCTCCTGCTGTGGTTTTAGAATTATGAACTTACATAAGAACAATTCGGTCTGCTATTTCTTAAAGTATGGGTGCCTACAGTAAATTTTTCAATGCTTTCAAAAAATATCCTCTCTTACGAGGAATGGCGTCCTATAGCATTATCTGGCCTAGTTCTAGTTTAATACAACAAACCTTTGAAGGTAAAACAGTTGGTAAGTACATTATTCTTAATTTTTTGGTCTAGGAAGTGTATCAATTTAGCTCTGATGGAATAACCATCAATAAAATTATCCTTATCTAAATTACAGAAAATTATGATTTGTGGCGCTGTGCGCGATATGGTATCTATGGATCCTGCTATGTTGCTCCTACTTTGTATAGTTGGCTAACAATTGCCAATATAATGTGGCCAGGGAATACAATAAAAGCGGGTATAATTAAGGTAAAATTATAATTACTACTATACCTGTTCTTCTTCTACTAACCAACCACACAAAAACATGCTTTAATGATGCAAAAGTAGTTGTATTGATGTTGTATATTACACAATAGTTGTACTGGTTGCTTTTCATAATATTGCTCATATAATATCCTAGTTAATGAATGAATCATAGTTATTTTACACGAACAACCCAATAGACTATAAGTTACTTTTATCATTATAATACTACTATACTACTTTTATTTTATTTTAAATGTTAGCTTATATAATGTAAATCTTATGTTATGAATAAATCATTATAATTATTTTATTTAAATATTATGAGAGGAATGGTTGGATGATTTTTCATAATTTTATAAAACACATTCTTATATCTTTTGTAGACATTTGTGGAAACTCTCACATACACACCATTGGCAATGTGCAGCTTCTATTTTTTTATGAGCTTACTTGAATCAAAGCCTTTTCATGAAGCTGTTGCAGAAGTTGAAGCTAAATTTCTGCCAACTTATAAGGTATATGTTATGTGTATTTTTATTTAGGCTGTGTTTTGAATATTTTCGATTTTATCGTTTTCTCATACCTATTTCTATATTTCAGGTTGGTGCCTCCATTTGGCCAGTCATTGCTATGATTAATTTCTGTCTCATTCCTCCAAGAAACAGGGTGCCTTTTATTAGTGTATGTAGTCTTGTGTGGACATGTTTCCTTGCTTATATGAAACACAAAGAAAAACAAACAATGGTTGGAACATCAAGTACAAATCCTATGAAATTATTGAAAGCTAATTTATGATAAGAAAAGAGTTACCCAATTTATTAGCCAAATTGAATATTTTATAAGACATCTTAGGAGGTATTATTTATTCTAGTCCAATTATTAATTATTTAATCTCAAATATGTGTGATATTTAAATAGTCCATAGTTGCTTTGCAAAGATCTTGTTATTCTTTATTTCAATGTTATTATTTATAAAAACAGTATTTACAAAATACCTATTAAAGTAGTTTAAACAGTAGGTACAATAGGCTTAGTTTTGACAAGAACTATTGGATTAAGCCATAATTATTTATTTAACAACAAAAAAATAATATTGATGAGGTCAATTTTATTATTATGACTATGAAAATACTTATTGCCATAAAACACTGACTCATAACAAAAACCAAAAAGTTTGTCACTGGGAAAAAGAAATAAACAATATGTATTAGTTTAAGTTTTTTAAATTCTAATGAACCCAATAGTTCTGTAGAGATTTGATGTCAAGTAGCACAAAAGCGCTGAATAGTAGCTGAATC
Organism: Apamea sordens; assembly: GCA_945859715.1. Lineage (NCBI taxonomy): Eukaryota > Metazoa > Arthropoda > Insecta > Lepidoptera > Noctuidae > Apamea > Apamea sordens. Next base: position 11,037,002 of record OX243995.1, read on the forward strand.
ACTGTTCACAATGGAATCTTCAGCTGAATAAACCTGCTGAATAAGAGCGTTAGAGGCGCCTACTCAGCTGATATAACTCTGATTTGGGCACAAATTAATCAGCTGTTAGCTGAATAATGTACCTGTTTGCATTATATCAGCGTTATTTGAGCATTATTAAAGGTAACAGTCGCCCCAAGAGCTGTCAATAATGACTGATTATCAGGGTATGTTTTACCTTTTATACACCACAAGGGCTGAATAATAGAGTACTTATTACCTATTTTTCAGCACAAAATACACTCCAGGTTATTAGTAACTCTTTTAGGGAGCTGACAATTCTCAAGTGGCAAAGTTGTGAATAATTTTCACCCTACTACTTATTATTTTGATATGTTTTGGTGAGCCATTTTGTGAAGTGTTTGTGGGAAATATAGGCAAATAAATGCTATCGGTACCTAAGTAAAACTTTGTTTTTCCTCCATGTCCATGAAATTCGAATGGGAAAGAGAGTTTATTGTCAAATACTATATAATTATAGACGAAAATTTTCACGCGCTCTCAAAATATCACTGTTTACTTGAAAATTATAGTATAAAATAGGTTGATGATATTATTATAAAAAATTAAGTCTTTTTATTTTTCCTTTGTAATTTGACAATAAGCTGTTTACGTATAAAATCATTACATTTTCTATTCAAATTCTGTTGTTATTTTCGTTGACTAAACAAAAACAAATTGTTACCTATTAAATTGCACCTATAGGTAGGTACATAGGTTAGAATCTAAAAAATGGCAGACAAGCAGTGTGTACCGTGATAACCACAATCAAACGGCATGAGCTGTTTAAGTGTCCACTCGTGGTACATGAATCAGTAACGAGCTGTTACGAGTGGTTCTTGTGTTACACAAGTCAGCTACAGATTCATGTAAAGCTTGATACTATCAAGCTTTACATGAATCTGTAGCTGACTTGTGTAACACAAGAACCATTTGCGTACATGTTACCCACTGGGTAACATGTACGCAAATAACTGTAGGTAATCATCAGTGAACCGATAAACTCTGCAGGAATTTTAGGGATCCGCGGATTAAGCTTCATCATCATCACATCATCGGCGTATTCCGCCAGTCCTTTTTTATATTTCCACATATCACAATATCTTAAACGACGCGATTAGGTACAGACGCGAGCACATCAAGCTACTACAATCTGTCAAATTTATTTAATAGATTTTCAACTTTATCGCTAAAGCATTAAGGTTCAAGGTTGATTGGGAAAATTTGACAGTTTCGGGTAGCTTGACCTGCTGGCGTCTGTACTTACCTACGAAGCGCTGAATAAAGAAGTCTTCAAGGTCTTATTTAACGGCACTAGTAGAGTAATTGTCAACCATAGTACAAGTATACAGCTCTCACGGAGATCATGGGTAACATGTGAGCTAATATAGAGCAGTTTGCTCTAACTTAGCATCATATAATATTCACCCATAGTGATCATGTGGGCTTTATAAGAGCTATTATACGATTGCGTGTAACAAGCTGATTAACATTACATAAATTCCACTGCGTGCAGCAAAAGGCATTATATGTTTGTTATTTGAAGCTACAGAATAACTGATTACATTATGGAAATGGTCAAATGCAAATGGTCTAAGGATACACTTGTGGTCTTCAATTCAGAATACAGCTTAGTTAAAGTCCACAAAAATCCTTTAAATTGCTTAAAGCTGTATAATACTGAACTTGTTACCTATACTAACGCTGCAAGCGTTACAGTGTGGTCTCCGTGCTGCATAATAACGTTCTTATTCACCTATTGCAGGTCGAGTGTACTGTTCATAAGTGCTAAAGTTACCTATGTTACCTCTTGTTGTCTCTTATGATGCAGTTTTGTGGTACTTGGTATGATATGTAATTTTTATACTTAAGTATAATTTTAATACATGGTATTAGTTTCTACATGTTTTCATACAATTAAATTATGTAAGAGACCAGAAACAGGGTGATAAATAAATACATTTCATTTAGATCTACACAACATAGGTTAAGGAAAAGTGTGATGGGCAATTAAAAACTTGTGTTGACAATATAGAGCTTGTTTTCATTTAAACCATAATTATTCCTATTCAATACGTAACTATTCAGTAAATTCATTATGTGACTCAGGCTGGCTGGACAAATCTTCAAAATAGCTCGCATTTAACTAGGTCAATAAGGCACTTTATATGATGGCTAAACACCCTTATTTCAGAATTTGTACCGCTACAGAATCTTAGATAATTGATCCAAAACGTGTCCAGCCAGCTTGAAAAACCACTTTTCGCTGGTCTCTCAATCTCGGTAACGGAAGTGATTTTGACGACTTTTTGCATATCAACGGGCGTTACATAAATTTGTAACAGGCATCCACCTAAAAGTTTTGTGATACGTTCAGCGGTTTAGTAGAAAGATGCAAAAATCTGTGTCCAGCCAGCTTGAACTTACGTATAAAACTTCTGGTTGGCACTTCCGAATCTCAAAACGGGAGCGATTTCGAATATGGTTATTAACAAGTAGTGACCCAATTTGTAACAGTAGGTAGTAATAACGTTTGATTTATGGCGTCACATGTAAGGGTTTACGAGAAATCAATAAAAACTTAATGTCCAGCCAGCCTGAATTCAAGCTGGCTGGACAAATGTATCTTATCTCCGCTGCCTGATGATGATCTACGGCCTTCGAAATGTGTTCAAAATTTTGTACCGGGGACGATAATGATAACCTGAATTTGTGACGGAGAAATTTTGCGTAGTTTCAAAGGTATTGATCATTTAAATTTTCCCATACAAACCTCCATTAATATTGTGAGGTGACCATAATTTTTACATAAATAAAGGATTTCTTTTTAATCGACTAATCGGCCGGTAGCAGCCACGCCTGCTTTGTATTTTATTTTCACGTGGGAATAAAAGGTTTTCCTGCAGTAAAAGCGTGAGTATGTGTTAATCCAAAATAATAATTGAGAGAGTGGAGTTGATCTTCTTCATTTTCGTCGAGGTGTGACTAATATATTCGTAATAGGTACAGGGGGTCTACTCCTAAGTAGTATCGGCCGAATGTTCGGTTGTTTCTTGCTACGAAGTTACTATTTGGTAGGGTCGGTTCCGATCCTACACTCCTACAGTCTTTCGAATATTGACTTTGATCCCGACCCAACTGAGCCGATGAGCTTTTTTCGCATTTTTCAATAATATTCGGTTCGGCCATATGTCGGTCCGATCCGAACATTCGCACTTTACACTTCGGAGTAGGCCCTCAGGTATCATAATACAAGCCATGTAGGTAATAGGTACAGCGGGCTGGTGTCCGCAACTCCACGACAATGCGCGTATTTTGCGTACTTGTATATGTTATATTAGGATATGCGAATATAGAATAATAGGTTACCAGGGCCCGCATTCCCGTAATTTTAAACGTTCAAAATGTAGTCGCAGTCCCATCTAGAAAGAAAGAAAAAAGTTTATTTGGACAGTTCGTGAAACACAAAATACAAAAATAATAAAATAAAAAATAATGTTTCAGACAACAATAGTGTGTGCCTCACGGCTGCGCCAAAAAGGTTCATTTCAGCATTAAGCCAGACAGATGCTGTCAGACGCTGGATTTCTAATGAACCTTTAGGGAAAAGTGACGGAGAGCACACACAGTCTCAATATACCTACTTATAAATAAATAAATAAACTAGTAATCACGTACAATATCATTACAAATAAAAATAAGAAAAAAAAAGAACCAAAAACAAAACAACCAAGTCTCAGCAAAACCTGTTTTTTCTCGATCAATCTACATAGGTATATGGCTGGACATTAAGTTTTTATTGATTTCTCGTAAACCCTTACTTGTGACGCCATAAATCAAACGTTATTACTGTTACAAATAGCGCCACTAAATGTTAGTAGGTAAGGTAACCATATTCGAAAACGCTCCCGTTATTGAGATGAGATTCGGAAGTGCCAGCCAGAAGTTTTATACGTAAATTCAAGCTGGCTGGACACATGTAACGCCCGTTGATATGCAAAAAGTCGTCAAAATCACTTCCGTTACCGAAATTGAGACACCAGCGAAAAGTGGTTTTTCAAGCTGGCTGGACACGTTTTCGATCGATTATCTAAGATTCTGTAGCGTTACAAATTCTGAAATAAGGGTGAAATAAGGGCCGTCACATAAAGTGCCCTATTGACCTAGTTATATCCGAGCTATTTTGAAGATTTGTCCAGCCAGCCTGAGTCACATTTCATTGACATGCGCCTGTGAGCATGTGCCCACGATTATGTGACTCACGAGTTACACGTGGCGAGCACATAATATATTATTATTAGCATGTACCTAAGCTGCTAAATAGACCTGCCACCAGTGCCAACTCTAGGTACATAATTGGCCGAATACCGGAGCAAAATATTCAATCCACTGACTATAGATAGCGTGATTGATTGGTCTGAGGTATAAGAACAGGAAGGAAGGTATAGGAAGAAAGAAGAAAATACATTTATTTGTGGTAAACCTGACGCAAAGAAAAAATACCAAGTTGAAAATATGCGATTAACCTCTAGCCAGGGTATAAAACTTAAAAACTAAGCGAATACACGCTGAGGGAGTATGAACCTCAGCTAAGTAAGGATGCCGCTGGGGGGAAGGCAGCAAGGGTTAAGATTAAGACGCCGTAGAGTATAGACTGTGCCTTCACGCATGTACTACATACCTACTGTACTGTCAGAGACTCGAGAGTGCTTAGCAGGCGGGAAGGGGGCGTTTTAGTAGTCGACAAAGTGACTCCATTTCTGGGAGAAAATTGAAAAGCGATACAGGGTGTTAGTAAGAATTTTCGAAGTCGCTTCACGCGCTTTTGTTTTTTCTGAACTTTCAATGTTTCTGCGTTTGTGACAACGTAAATCATCTGCATGTCCAGTCTAACCGGATTCGGCTGAATAACAGTATTTTACATGGAACGACTGCCTATCTGACCTCCACAACCCAGTTACTGGGTAATACGATGCTTGGGGCCCTTGGTAAGACTTTCGGACTTCTGACTACCCGTTTAACGACTGTCAATGATCCACGAATGACAGCCGGGACCAACGGTTTAATGTGCTTTCCGAGGCACAGAGAGGTCTCGGTATGTAAACTGTAATGATGGTCACCCATCCACAGACCAACCGCGGCAAGCGTAGCTTAACCTGATCAATCGACCTGTGCGGCTGTTATTATTTAGCCACGGGCTACTCTTCAGTAAAAAATATTCATAGAGTTCTACCTACTCGTTCAAAGTTAAATGTCATCGAGTACCTACTAGCTGACCCGGCAAACGTTGTTTTGCCATTTATGTAAATGATTTCTGGCTGCCCGGCGCTACTTCGTTCGCGGGGTGTCCTACCCCCTATCCTACTCCTACACTACTCCTACCCTACTCTTAACCTACTCCTACCCAGCCAGAAACCATCCAGGAGCCCGTTGAAATATACACACAAAATTTCATCCAAATCGGCCCAGCTGTTCTCGAGTTTTAGCGAGACAAACGAACAGAAATTGATTTTATATCTATAGAAGATTACCTACTTAAATACTCAAAACGAGTAGGTATCTGAATATTTTTGCCTCGTTGCAGGCATCTAATTCATACGATAGCTGATAAAATGTGAATGTTCTTAGGACAATCTTTGAGGTAATTCAGTGTAATATTTCGAGATGGCCTTCTATAATGTTTAGGTAATAGACGATTTCGTTGGTTCCGCTACTGAAATAGCATCATAATCTATACTTATAATAAATCTGTATAAGTGAAATTTCTGTACATTGAAAATATCCAAAAAATAAATGGTAGGGAGTGTTACCTACTTGACCGACACCGAACCCAAAAATGTGATTAAAAAAATTTTTGTCTGTCTGTCTGTTTGTTCAGGCATCACGCAAAAACTACCGGTTCGATTACGATGAAACTTGGTATAATTATTCTTTAATATCCTGGGCACCACACTGGGTACTTTTTATCTCGGAAAAGTATATACAATAAAAAACAAACTTAATTTTGCGGTTCGATCCCTATACCCGATTACCACTGTCTGTACTGTACCAACCGCAAATACTAAGTTTGTCGTAGGTTGGGTCACCCGCAGTGGCCGCAGTCATAGTAAAAGCAAATAAGTACGACATCTTCATACATTCGCACCGCGCACGGTTTGTATGTGAGCGCGCTCGTACGTATGCGTCGTCGCACGCACACACTGACAAAATTTATCGCTGCTAAAGGTGCGCCAGTCGTGGCTGTGACGCCGGTAATATCGCCCGCGCCCGTGCACGCTTCGCCGCTGCCCTGCTGCTCGTAATAAATAATTTGTACGTGTACGTACCTACCCCCTTTAACTACAAAGACTTCATAATCATTTCATTTTATTTGAATAAATACATGATTCAGTAAAACCACGTTTTTATTAGTCATATTTCGATCGTAATTTTTCAAATAACTAAACAGATAAGATGACGTAGGCAATGAAAAAAATGTAGTCGGCTTCTGGTCTATGTACTTACACACGGCTATACGTCAAGCTATAAAAAACCAGTTTGTCTTGGCCTCACTTTGTATGATATTTTCTCACAATGAACGGTCAGCTAATACTGGTTTTGCATGGCTTGATGTGTAGCCGTGTGTAGAAAAAATAATTAAAAAAAACTTTGTATTAAAGGTCCCTGATGCTTACCCTACAGGGGAACATTGTTTTGTATAGAGATTGACTATGCATTTTTGACGATTGAGTAAAGTATAAGTGACAGCCCTACGAGTTTAGGCTATTATCGCTCGCTCGGGGCTTGAGTTGGCCTACTTGTTTGCTTTTATTATGCCGCAGTGGAGTACATATTTTTTATTCCTTTTAGTTTTTAGAGTTATTTAGGTTTATTTTTATATAAGTCGTAGGTATAGATTTTAATTTTAAAGTATAGGTAGTATATTTGATAGTGTACGTAGTGACCGTAGGTTATTTTATAATACTGTTAGGTAGTTTAGTCATTCGTGTAGATATTAGTTTTTAGGGATTTTGCTTATTTATTGAGTATAGATTAGTTATCATCAGAAATAGGTTTATTTAGGTAGGTAGGTATTTAATTTTCTGTTATTGAGTTTTTTTTTAAATTAGTTAGGTACTTAGGTAAAGATATCATATAGGTACCCTCTTAATCACCACTAATGAGACACAATTGGTTTTCTATTGTAATTAGCCACAAAGGGCCCGCGACATAGATGGCATTCTGGGGAAGCACATATATTTGTATTCGTTTTATTTTTAACCTTAAAAAGTTTGATCATGTCTCCAACTTTCGCAAGATACTCAAGTGGCTCCCCATTCGACTTCGCAGGAACTCTCGGATATTATGTCTGCTATTCAATCTCCTTCACAATCCCAAAACACCATCCTATCTGCGGGAGCGTTTTTCCTACGCCCGTCCTTCAGATGCACCTTGTAGGTCGCATCTTAAAAACCTTCTTAAGTCCCCTCCCCATTCCACCGACTTCTACTCCTACTCCTTCACAGTGCACGCGGTGCGATTGTGGAATTCACTACCGCCTGACATTAGGGACTGCCAAACTATTGCAGTTTTCAAAAGAAGAGTGAAAGAACACTATCTGTCCACTTCATCATAGTTGTGTATGTATTTATTTTATTTTAGAAGTATTTATGTATGTTTATTTGTATGTATATATTCTCGTAATATTTGTTTAGTTTTTAAGTGAATAGTTTATTTTTGATTCTATGTTTTATTGTTTGTCTCCTTTGCTCTATCACACGCTGTCTACATCTCTGTATTTATTGTCCTATCTCAGGTATGCTGGAAGAGATTTCTTACGAAATAAGCATCACCTCTGTACCTATTTTTTCTGTTCTGATTTTCAATATCTGTTTATATATGTGTGTACATAAATGGTTAAATAAATACATTTTATCCTGTTAGCACGTTCCCGTGGGTAAATTTCCGACATCCACGCGGGCGAAGCCGCGGGCAGAAGCTAGTGTAGTAATGTTTCTCTGCGGAATTCGTTAAGCGGCATCTCGCGGTAGCGACGAGCGGATGTTTTAAAAAATGATTGGGTTGTGGAACAACGACCGCGACTCGAGCAAAGAGTATAATAATAATACGGGAGACCGCGAGCTAGCACTGCTTGAACATAGACTAATCTATATACTTATAATAAATCTGTAGAAGTGAAAATTCTGTACATTGAAAATATCAATAAAAATAAATGGCAGGGCGTGTTACTAGACCGACACCGAACCCAAAAATGTGATTTAAAAAATTTTTGTCTGTCTGTCTGTTTGTTCAGGCATCACGCAAAAACTACCGGTTCGATTACGATGAAACTTGGTATAATTATTCTTTAATATCCTGGGCACCACACTGGTTACTTTTCATCCCGGAAAAGTATATACAATAATAATAATAATATCCCCGGACATTTCACACAGCGCCATCTAGTCCCAAGCTAAGCAACCTAATGCTTGTGTTATGGTAACAAGATGGCTGATAAACTACTTATATACATTTTTTTTTTTGTAAATACATACATATTACCTATAGGTAGAAAAACACCCAGACTCGGAACAAATACATGTAGGTCATACAAATATTTGTTCCGTGCGGGAATCGGACCCGCGACACGCAGCGCAGCAGTCAATCGCTTAACCACTGCGCCAACCGTGCCGTCAATAAAAAACAAACTTAATTTTGCGGTTCGATCCCTAGACCCGATTACTGTACCAACCGCAAATAATAAGTTTGTCGTAGGTTACGTCACCCGCAGTATTATCTGTGCGACCTTTTTATTCCTTTTAGTTTTTAGAGTTATTTAGGTTTAATTTTATAAGTCGTAGGTATAGATTTTAATTTTAAAGTATAGGTAGTATATTTGATAGTGTACGTAGTGACCGTAGGTTATTTTATAATACTGTTAGGTAGGATTAGTCATTCGTATAGGTATTAGTTTTTAGGGATTTTGCTTATTTATTGAGTTTAGATTAGTTATCATCAGAAATAGGTTTATTTAGGTAGGTAGGTATTTTATTTTCTGTTATTGAGTTTTTTTTTTAATTAGGTAGATACTTAGGTAAAGATATCATATAGGTACCCTCTTAATCACCACTAATGAGACACAATTGGTTTTCTATTGTAATTAGCCACAAAGGGCCCGCGAGATAGATGGCATCCTCGGGAAGCACATACATTTTATCCTGTTAGCACGTTCCCGTGGGACAATTTCCGACATCCACGCGGGCGAAGCCGCGGGCAGAAGCTAGTATTATATAATCTGCTTGAATGTTATCAAGTAGAGACCGTGCTTGGCAGTCTAAGCACAAAGATTACAAAAACAAAAAGACGCTTGAATGAGAATGAGTACCAGTAGGTAGATCTTACATAACCAGTTAACCACGCGCAGACGCGCCATGCTCCGGTGCGCAGGCAGGACACGCGCCCCGCGCATGATTTCTACTTACAAATTCAATAGAAAAGCGTTTCCGCGCGGGGCATTAGTCTATGGGGGTTGGGGCATTTGGTTCCGTTTCCCGCGCTACGTCGCGTGGCGCGTTCAGCGCGTTGTAGTGTAGATTATCTACGCATCAAGCTATAAGTACATTTCCAGTTTTAGCTGACCTCGCATTGTATTGACTTTTTGTACAATCAGAAGTCAGCTTATATTGGTTATCTATAGCTTGATGTGTAGCCGTGCGTACATTCCTGTAGCAGTTTTGAAGAAAACAGTTTGCCACAACGCGTTGTGACCAGTTTCTTTCCAAAATAAGATTAAGCCTCTGCCAAAGGCTTCCTTCAAGAAAAATTGGGGCCTGGGACTACCCATGTATAGTCAGCCAATAGTTTAATTATGGCTCTCAATATTTTTTGACAAATACCCACGACTCCAAATTTTCCTTAAAACTAAAGAAGTCAAGTGGGAATTTCAAGAAAAATAATGTCTGTCTAAATATCATTTAAAGTGACAAAAGTATAAGCAACTTAACCCAAAGGTAAAATAAGCCCTAATAATAAAAAAAATACCATATGCAACCTAATGCACCAGTCACTAGTAGAGAGTAGAGAACTGGTGCAGTATACACCAACTATCAGTGAACCCAACAAAAACAGAACTGATCCTTTTCACAAAAAAGAGGAAACTTGCCACACTACAACTTCCACGATTCTTTGGCACTACCCTAAGCCTTTCAACTGAAACTAAATACCTGGGCATCTTCCTGGATAAACAGCTGAACTGGGCTAAGCACATAAATCACATCACCACGAAGGCCAGCATATCCAGGGCCGCGCCGCCCCTGTGTGCGAAGTGTGCGGCGCACACAGGCGCCAAGACGATAGGGGCGCCGCACTATGGAAAATGGTAGAACAAGCGTATATCAAAAATGCTTTTTACGAATATCATAATTTGGCTAATATGGCTATTTTATCAGGTTTTCTAATAGTCAAATTATAATATGCATTAGGATTTTTTCACTTAATGCGCGAAATTATTATTTTTTTCATAGATAGTAATACATAGAAGACAGAAGTGCCAAACTCAAGTCTTTCCGTATACATGTTTCAATACCATATTGTGAAAAAAATACTTGGTACAGATATGCAGTATTATACATTTTTAGAAAGGTTATTTTATGCTTTTTGCGATACAGCTTAATGATTTTAAAAGTAAAGAAAAATATTTCAGTAATTACTTAAAAAGTGACATACCTTATTTTTCACTTATATTTTTTTTCGTCGAAGGTTTTCAATGTTACCCACGTCTGCCCAAGCGCTACTTTTTGTGTTGACTAGTAGTCTAACTATTCATAAATAGAATGCAAAAAAAATCAGCTGCGGATATTTGCGGTTTTAGAAGATATGAGAAAAAAACTGATAAAAGTCAGAACCCGAAAATTGGTCGGGATCTGTTATTTGGCAAAATCTGGTACCTTCATCTGTCCGTTTTTGCAGACCTATTTCTATTGAGTTTTGTAGGAAACTCCAGAAAAAACCAAGGCAGTTGTCGATGATTTTAACAAACAAATTAGGGCTGCACAAGCATCACTTATAAACAAAGATGGTGTTGTAGTAAATGTGAAGCATGAACTATTTCTAAAGATGATCGATGGAAAGGTGGCTCAGGTCCTTACAGAACGGCTAATGAATGACCTATCGAAAGTAACTGCCAGACCTGAAAACGAAAACGCCTAACCAATACGGATTGTCCACCTTACAGGCCTGGATTCCCTGCATGGAAATAATGATATTGCATATTTCCTATAATCTTTCGTTTAAGACTTGGTCTGCTTCAGCTGAAGAAAATAAGAGATTAAAAAAAGAAAAGAAAGAAGTTGTTCAAAAACGTTTCAGGGAAGAGTTGGGGTTAATCGTCGACAAACCTCGGCAAGTTAGCGGGAATACGAACGATGGCAATACCGCACGAAGATTCTTCTATAATAGCACTTGCTCATCGGAAATAACAGGTGTAGATGAGGCATTGATTAAACGCCTATACATTACTTGCAAGTTCTTTCTTATGGAATCATGATCGATCCTGAAAAATTTGGGGAATATGCAATAGAAACTGCAAGAATCTATGTAAGTAATTACGATTGGTATTATATGCCATCCTCCGTCCATAAAATACTCATACACGGAGAAAACGTTATCAAACATTTTGCGGTGCTTCCTATTGGACAGCTATCGGAAGACGCACAAGAGTCTCGCAACAAAGACTACAGAAACATACGACTTCATCATGCTAGTAAATGTTCCCGATCTGCTACAAATGAAGATATCTTTAAAACGCTTTTATACACGTCAGATCCATATATAACAAGTTTGAGAAAACCGTACGTAAGAAATGTGAAAGATCTTGAAGAAGAGGCACTAAGTCTTTTAAACGTGGCACCTGAAAGTGAACCACATTTACTGACCCTGATCCTAAAGTGGTATAAGTTAAAAATAATATTTATATTTAGTTATTTATTACTCATATTTGTACCTAGCTACATCATTCCCTGAAGCCAGAGTATAGGATGTACCTATTAGTAATATGATTTTAATTTAGTAAATTGTTTTCATATATTTATATATTTTGTTTACTTTGCTTGTTGTAATTAACCATAGTTTAATCTTTTTAGTCATTATAAACTTGTATTCCACTTGAAATAAATTTTTAACTATTTTTTTTCGTGATTTTTTCCCATTTCTTTCATTCTATGCAAAAAAACATACATAGATATACAAGAAAACACTATAAACTACACATCATTCGAATCTCCAAACCTTACTGCATATTTTTGCCAAATTTCATCACGATACGACAAAAATTCATGAAGTTACAGATTTTTGATCCGATACCGACCTATATTTTCCATAGTGCGCCGCGCGCCGCCACCGAAATTATTTTTGTTACACTTACACAACAACATATTTATTCTTTGTAGTGGAGGATAAGTAGGTACAATAGGCGCAACATATGCTTTGTATATAACAAAACATATATTGCGCTGACTGTACAAGTCTTCCAAGATAATATTCACGTGTGTGGTAATTTTACGCATTGGGTTTTAGTTTACATTATCAAAAGAACCTCCCGCGCCGTGTTTGTTTGAATAAGTTTATGAACGCAACCCGATGCGATGCGTGCGACGCAAGCGGGGTGGGGTCACGGGGATTCCCCGACTGCCAAAACAATTGAATTATTGAACTTGAACAATCATTCAATCGAAAGTGTGTGCAAGGTGCGCATTGATTTTTTTAATAAGAATAAGTTCTAGCACTAAAAACAATATATAGTTTGTGTGTTAATGATTGTTTTAACGTGTTTTCTCGATGAGTGATAGTAATCAAGATAAAAAACCGGCCAAGTGCGAGTCGGACTCGCCCATGAAGGGGGTCCCGTTACGTTACGATTTAAAACGTATTAAAAAAAACTACTCACTAGATCTCGTTCAAACCAATTTTCGGTGGAAGTTTATATGGTAGTGTACATCATATATTTTTTTTAGTTTTATAATTCTCTTATTTTAGAAGTTACAGGGGGGGGGACACACATTTTACCACTTTGGAAATGTCTCTCGCGCAAACTATTCAGTTTAGAAAAAAATGATATTAGAAACCTCAATATCATTTTTGAAGACCTATCCATAGATACCCCACACGTATGGGTTTGATGAAAAAAAAAATTTGAGTTTCAGTTCTAAGTATGGGGACCCCCAAAATTTATTGTTTTTTTTTCTATTTTTGTGTGAAAATCTTAATGCGGTTCACAGAATACATCTACTTATCAAGTTTCAACAGTATAGCTCTTATAGTTTCGGAAAAAAGCGGCTGTGACATACGGACGGACAGACAGACAGACAGACATGACGAATCCATAAGGGTTCCGTTGCCATTTGGCTACGGAACCCTAAAAAGAAATTAGGTATGTGGCTACCAGAATTTAATAAGGAAACAAGAAGAGCGTGATAAAAATACAACTAAAATAAGTAAAAGCCTACCATCCACTTCCAAAGAATCATTAGAGACAGAAACCAGTCATTTTATCGATGAAGGTGTTTTAAGATCTGATTCAAAAACACTTCATGTAGTGGTATGTGCTTTTTATGTAATTTTCTATACAAATAAATATAACATTAGTCTGTTTGTAATGTCAAAATAAAAAAAGCATTTTCTTTTTCAATTCGTCTTTTTCTTAATCATCGAAACGCCTGCACCGATTTTGATGTAGCGGATAGATGACGTGACTGTTTTATTTTATACAAGTAATCGCTGCCGGAGGTCATGGGTTCGATTCCCACAAGGTGCTTTGAAAAAAAAACTTTTGTGTTTATGTAGGTATTTATCTGCAGAAAAAGTATATTAGTAATATATCAAATTCAAATTTAAAATTCTATACATCACTTTTGCACGTCCGTTGTCTATTACCCATAATACAAGCCCTGCTTAGCTTTGGGACTAGACGGCGGAGTTTGACTGTCGAGAAACTTTAACATAATTGTTCACAGATAGATAAATCAGTTTATTCAGACAGGTAGATAGGTAAGTAGGTCTCATAGGTATGTCTTTATTTGTCTGTCTTTAATTTAAGATAATGCCGCCGAAGTTTCGTCCGGGCCTCTGCCTGATACACCATTGTCACCGCCCAGACAATTATCGTCACTAATACCAACTTTTTCCAAAGATGACCCTGGACTCTGGCCAGAAGTTTTAAATGCTACTTTGACCCAGTAGGTATTTAATAGAAAATCTGATTAAACAAATTAAACAGTATAATTTTCCGCGTGACTCTTCAGGGCGCAAATTTTTCGAGTATTATGATGAAAGGCATTTAGGAAACGGTGAAAAGTATCACAGAGAGTGGCTGCTGTATTCAGTGTCCAAAAATGCCGTTTATTGCTTCTGTTGCAAACTATTTGAATCAAAACATAAAAATAAATTCAGCGAGGGAATTAGTGATTGACAACATCTAGCTTTGTATTGCAGCAGACATGAGAAAAGTTCTGCTCATTTCAATAATCTCTTAAAAATAAAAGCACTATTGATAGTATTCAACAAAACCTTTTAGAGGTTGAAAAGCAGCGCTGGTACGATTTATTCAAAAGAATTTTATACATACAATTTTATACATTTATAAACTGAGTCCGAGACATTCGCTCAGAGACAAATTTAAAGAGATTAATGTTATGACTGTGCCTTCTCAATATATTTATGAAAATCTTTTATATGCCCATAAAAATATAAAATTGTTTAAAAAATACAGTGATATCCATGATATAAATACTAGGAACAAACACAAATTTGTTGTACCTGCAACAAGGCTCAAGAAAATAGGTGGCTCGTTCAGATGCCAATGTATACGCTTTTATAATAAAGTTCCAAGCCCAGTTCAAGATCTAAGCCTTAATAAATTCAAATCATTTATTAAACGTAAGTTGTGCCAGAAAGCCTTTTATACCGTTAAGGATTATATCGAGGACAAAAAGGCTTGGGATTAAGCTGCTTCCAAATTTTATTTTTTATTTTTTACATATTGAATGTTTTTATTTTGTTTTTCTCTGTTTTGTTGTTGTTTTTTTTTTTACAACACTGACATTAATGAATTTTATATATACTATGACATTTGCTTACTTAGTAAAGTATTATATTATTTTAATTATTGTGAATGTGAAGACTATGTGGGTCATTGTATTTATATTATTCTTCTCTCTGTTCTCTTAGTTTTTGTCATGGTCTGGCAGTTTGAGTAATTAATGTGGCCTACCCAAATGCCCTTTCTTTGGTATTGTTCGTCGGATCGTTGAGCTCCTTAAGTTTTGAGTTGAGCTGCACGATTTCTGACAAATGCGTGCACTGACTGGACAGGTCCTCTCAATCTGTGTGGTTCTTTCCTCAAAAGACCATCTCAGACATCGACCTACATGGTCTTCATATGATCTGACCAAGATTATGTCTGGACTTTAAAAGAGACTGTGACGTCTGAGTTTGTTTCGGCCTTTCTTCTCAGACTAGTCAGATAGGAAACGCCGACCTCATCTAGTTTAAAATATGATTGACGTGTAAAAGTGTTTGTACAAACCTACTTACAAAAATAAAATCATTTATCATTTATCATATGTGGTCCAATTTCTAAGTACATAAGATATGGCTCTTCGCGGCCAAAGCCAAAAACTATACGACCGTAACAATGGCACTTTTTTAAAATGTATTGAACTGTTAGGAAAATTCGATGTTTCAATGACTGAACATAATTTTATTATACCTACGACGCGTAACTTATGATTCGGATTTCAAAAATATGTCGATCTATCTTGGAGATAAGATCCAAATTGAAATAATTTACATACACCGAGTAGGTATGTAAATTATTTCATTTTGGATCTTATCTCCACGAATGACAGCCGGGACCAACGGCTTAACGTGCTTTCCGAGACACGGAGGGGTCTCGGTATGTAAAGATGGTCACCCATCCACAGACCAACCGCGGCAAGCGTAGCTTAACCTGACCGATCAACCTGTGCGGCTGTTATTATTTAGCCACGGGCCCCTCTAATTTAACTTTCCTGGATTAACGTCATTTAAAATTAATTTGGACATAAACAACTTAAGGGGGCAGGGCTATGATAAATAAGTTGAAACATGAAGATTCCTGAAAAAAAGAGGCGCTTCATAGGTTTCGCACACAGGCGCTGTGGGGGGTCGGCGCGGCCCTGAGCATATCCCTGTGGCAATGCAAGAGAATGCTTGGGAAAAACTGGGGATTAGCCCCAGGGTCACTTACTGGCTCTATACCACAGTTATCCGACCAATCATCACATATGGCTCACTAGTCTGGTGGCCCAGAACAGACCTAGGCACAGCCCAAAGAGATCTCGAAAAGCTGCAACGACTTGCTTGTGTGACAATCACAAGCTGCATGAGAACTGCACCCACCGCTGCCCTACAGGCCATGCTTGGACTGCCTCCCCTACACCTCATTGTGAGAGAGGAGGCGGCCCTGTCTGCTTTCAGGCTCCAGCTATCAGGAACCCTAAGCAAAGACTCGAGGATCAAGCACATACGCCTAAAGGACGAGGCAATCAAACGGCAGCCAATGATGGCATCACCCTGCGACAAAGCCCCTAAGCAATACTGCTTTCAAAAGCATTACAACGTAGTGCTTAAAGAAGAGCAGTGCGACTACTCAGGTCCGGGAGAGCTGAGAGTTTACACATCAAAGACCGACTGCGGAACTGGAGCCGCAGTCTTCTCACACGACCTCAACATAAACATATGCAGCCCGCTAGGAATGTTCAACATGGTTTACCAAGCCGAGTGTGTGGGTATAATACAAGCGGCCCATGCCATAGCAGCCAAGGGAGTTACGGACACCCATGTTTGTATACTCTCTGACAGCGCTTCAGTCCTCCAATCCCTAAAGAAGGGATGCATCACATCAAATCTAATACTAGAATGTCACATGGCGCTTGAACAGGTAACTGTATCAAACCGCAACACAGTGACACTACAATGGATAAAAGGACACAGTGGATCACTAGGTAACGACGCGGCTGACGAGCTGGCCAGAAGGGCATCAAGCACGCCAGTCTACGGACCGGAACCAGTCGTGCCCATCCCCTTCAATCAACTACGCAGGTGGCTACAGAAGCACACCCACACACAGGCAGAGAACTGGTGGTCCTCGTCACCGGGTTGTAGGCAGTCCAAGGAAGCCATGCCATCATTAGATGGCAAGCTAACCAAAAGACTGCTACGACTGGACAGGAAAGGCCTGCGCCTGGTGACGGGGACCATCACGGGACACTGCTCACTGAACAAACACTTCCATACGATAGGCATAACGGACAGCTCCCTGTGCAGAGACTGCATGGAGGCTGATGAAACCGTTGCGCATGTGCTTTTTGAGTGCACAGGCGTCACCCAGATTAGATCAAAAACCCTCGGGACACCCAGATCCTACACAGATGTTCTCGACAGACCAGGAGACCTAATAAGCTTCTGGAGGGAGGTGGGCTGGTTGGAATAACCACCGACGGCCACCATGGCCCACGCACAATGGTCCCCCTGAAGGACTAAGTGCGGAAACCAAACCCATAACATAGAACATAGATAGCCATAATAGTATACTAATTAGTTGTTGCCGACCACAATGTAGGGTACTTCTTGTCAGTGAAATCCATATTTATTTTTACTAATCCATATATCTTTGTTTTGCTAATCTGTGAACTGTCACTGTCATGTGTCATCAGCTGCAGGCGCAGGCAGGTTAAACTAAAAAAATAGAAAACTTCGCGGAATACTGTGCCCACTGTGCTGCGCTGTAAATTACAATTACACCGATCGGTATTAATGGGGTAGGTGAGTGGGTAAAATATAAAAGGAGCAACGCGGACATGATTACAAGATATTATTAAGTACTTAGCGGAGTCGAACAGAATACAATGAATTATAAACAAGAGCTTGCAGTGTATTCGCTATGCTTTTGTGTATAAACTAATAATTCAATATGTCTAGCAATTCATTATTGTTTTCCATTAACAATGAGGGCAAAGTTTACGCCTTGTCAACAAGTGGGTCATGTTGGAGAGAATTCATGTATTTAGGCTTAGAATTCAAAACATTGTCTGCTGTTCCACATTTCCTATGGGCTGTAGGAGGTGACCGACAAATCTACCTCCACGTGCATGGCTTGGAAATACCCATACGAGTCAAAGAAGAATCCTATGAAAACGAAAGGTGGTTACCACTTGAGGGCTTTAGTGGCAGATTGCTTCCCACAGACAGATATCATTTTTCTTCTCAAGATGGCACAAAGGATAGAGCAATTGATCGCATTAGGTTACCATCAATGGCCTGGCAATGGGAGGGTGATTGGCAACTTGAACTAACATTAGAAGGTCAACCCTTGGATCATGATGGATGGACATATGCAGTGGACTTTCCAGCACAATTTGGCCCCTTAAAACAGTGGAAGTCTTGTGTAAGAAGAAGAAAGTGGATAAGGTACAGAAAATTTAGTGCTATGAATTCATGGTGTGCAATTGCTCCTTTACACAAAGATCCAACACAGGAGCCATTCATAGATGTCAGCATTGGTGGTAATCAGATCCCATATGCTTCCCCTGGAACATTGTCAGTTTGGGCTATAACTGCTCATGGGCGAGTTATGTACAGGGCTGGTGTCAGTGCTACTTCTCCTGAAGGATTGAAATGGATTAACATAAGCATTCCTCCTAATTGTGATATTAGACAGATTTCTGTGGGACCTACTGGGTTAGTGTGGGCTCTTTTGTGGACAGGAAGGGCTATTGTTAGAAAAGGCATAACCAAAGACTGCCCCACAGGAGAAGCTTGGATGGAAGTTAAATCTCCTAATGATACTAAACTAGTGTCGCTTTCTGTTGGATTTAATTCCATTTGGGCTGTGAGTTCTGATACAAGAGTTTGGTTTAGAAAAGGCGTAGATGGAATTACAGCTGGAAATTCTGAAGTAGCTGCAATGGGAAGTGGATGGCTAGAAATCACAGGTCATATGAGCTATATTTCAGTTGGCATCAATGATCAAGTGTTTGCTATTGGTGACTCAGATAAGTCTATTTACTGGCGCAGTGGTATCACTCCCGCAGAGCAAACTGGCAAACGATGGAGAATGGTTCAGGCAAATATGCAACTTAGCCGGACATCTAGCTCAGCAAGTGTTGTGTCTTCAACACCCAATGCCAAACATCACAGTCTCAACATGCTCAATGAAACAACAACAGAGCTTAAATCTAATATAAACCTGCACAATTCCTGGGAAGAGTCACATTCAGCACCAATTGAACATACATTGCCTGTGAAACCAAAAGAAGCTCGGCAAAAACGAAATGAACAAATAGACAATATTGATTATACAGGAAAAAGTTATGAAACAACATTAAAGAACCCAAGAGCATGGAGCCCTGTAAGAAGTGTTGGCTCTGTTGTGGGCATGGAGGCTCAGCCGGATAGTGACAGTAGTGTGTTTGATGTTGACTCAGGAATGTTTTTTGATGATGAGATAAGCCAAACTGCTTGGGGTACTTGTGAAACTACTTGGGCATTTGTAGAAGCTGGGGCTTGTTCTGTAGATGTAATGCAGGTGCCCCACTGGTTTACAGACTCCCATAATGCATTTAATATGGATCTAACTGCTAAATGGCGAATTCAGATTTTAGATTATCTAAAAACTAGAAACAATAATGTAACATTGGATCTATCTAATTATGGTCTAGCTGTTGAAGAAAAAGGTTGGACACGGAGCTGTGAGTCAAGACTAATAAATGCAAATCATTCCAGTGAAGACTGTATATTATCTTTATATTGGCATGACTTGGAAAATATAGGAACATTGTCTGTTTTTCAACCAGATGGTACTATAAAATTTATATTGAACCTAGGTGAAGTCACCAGTGTTATAACATCATCAGAACCTGGAAGTCCCAGAATAACTTTGTCTGTTCCAAGTCAAAACAAGAGTCCCATAAAAGTTCACTTTATATCAGAAATGGAACAAGAAGAATGGTTTAATGTTTTAGTTGATATCACATCACAGATCAATGGAGTTACTGGTAAACCATCAGCCAATTCAGTATGGGCAATTGCTAATTCTGGAGATATACTAAATTGGGATCCCATGCCTGCAAAACTGAATACTGCAAATGATGGTAAATATATTAAGGAGATTCAAGTTTTTGGAAAAGATATAGTATCTGGTTTTACAACACCTTTGCATAACAATTTTCCACCTGGGAGTACATTAAAAATCTTGGGCTGTTTAAATGACGAAGTCAACAGATTTCACATTAATTTAGAAGGTCCAGAAATTAAGAAACAGAGACATAAAATTGAGACAGAAGTGACCGAAATACCTTTGCACTTCAATGTGAGATTTGAAGAGAGAGTTGTTGTGTGTAATTCAAAAATATTTGGTAGCTGGGGAGTTGAAGAAAGACATGAATTACCAATGTCTCCAGGGCAAGAGTTTTGTATAACGATTATTTGTGATATCAATGCTTTTAAGATACTGGTAAATGATAAACTTTATTGCTTCTTTGAACATAGACTCAGTCCTAAAACTATTACATCAGTTGCTGTAAAGGGACCTTTAAAACTTTATTCCATGGAATATTCAACAACAAATGCTATAATTGGATCAGAAGAAATGTATTGGCGGATTATAGGGGGCTACTTACGGCGAGTTGAGTCTTGCCAGAATGGTATTGTTTGGGGGATATCTCACGATCACCGTGTTTGGGTGTATACAGGAGGATGGGGAGGAGGTATTCTCAAAGGTAGCCATCTATTTTATTTGACTGTACCTGATACTTATATTTTGTGAAATACATTTTATAGAAACTAAACTTGTAATTTTAGGTATAGGAAGCAAAGAAGGCATTCATTCTATGACAGATACTCAAACTTACTGCGTCTACGAAAACCAGAGATGGAATCCTCTTTCAGGCTACACGTCCACTGGTTTGCCTACTGATCGTTACATGTGGAGCGACATCACCGGAAAACACAAAAGAACTCGAGAACATACTAAACTTCTTAATCGTCATTGGCATTGGGTAACGTACAACTCATTTTGCTATAAAAATTTGAGTCATGTGTTCACTAGAGGACTAATGTTCAACACGCGTCTCCGCCAGAGACCGTGCGAAGTTGACCGACCCCGCACGACATGTTGTGAGACATGAGTATGGCGACGTGTGACGTTGCCTGACTTCGCACAATATATTTGAGTGCACGGGTCACAGGATGACGGGACATTTATCTCCTAGCGAGTACATAACTTTAGATGATTTGTTATCACGTTATACCCTAAAACATCTGCTGTCTCCAGATTTCCGAATGGATGATCGACTACAACACACCTGGTGGTGTTGATTCTGATGGATGGCAGTATGCCACCGATTTCCCAGCACCCTATCACGGAAAAAAAATATTTACCGATTGCGTCCGTCGACGAAGGTGGTATAGAAAAGCTCAAATTATTACAGAAGGTCCTTGGATTCGGGCCGGAAATACTGCATTGTTAGATATTTCTATATGGGTAAGATTTTAAATTATTGTATGTATAAATATTATTATGTGTATTAAAACACTACTACCCTACCCCTACCCCTTCGAATTTGGGGGACTTAGGAGTGTGATGTTATGTTATACATATTAAAAACATGTTTCAAATGTGAAGATCGCTTTCTAGTCACTATAGAACGACCGTTACAATTATCTGAGTTGTCTGGTCATATTTTTTTTTTCTATTTGTCTCATTTGCTTTCATTGTGCTTATGGAGCGCTATAGTGATGTGTGTAATAGCAGCAAGTGGATATCGCTGTCTTGTGTTGAATATATAGAGCCATGGGCAATTTAATTGATTTTCAATTAATCAACTCAGCCTATCACAGTCCACTACTGAACATAGGCCTCTCCCAGGCTGCAACACAACACCCCGTCTTCCGTCTTCCGCATCCAGTCTGTCCCAGACACCTTCTATAAGTCGTTCGTCCTTTTAGCTGCGGGGCGTCTCACACTACGCTTGCCGATACGCGGTCTTCACTCCAGGACTCGTCGAATTGATTTTATACATATCATATTATAAGCTTGATTTGAAATGAATGTATGTATGTATAGTAACCACACTATGAATGACTCGAACGTGCGTAAGCCGCAAATTGTTGGCACATTCCTATTGTTACTGACGTTTATGACCACACGACTCAGGTACAAGTACGGCCGTCACTATATGAGTTGTATAAACATATTACTTAAGTTAAAATAAATTTTTGCTTAAAGGCCAATGGTGACGATGCATCAGTCTGGGCAATAACATTGGCAGGCGACGCCATTTATCGAACTGGAGTTACAGTTACAGCACCCACGGTAGGAATTAAGCAATTTTTTATCAGTGTACAATCAATCACAGTCATTTATTCATGAACAATAAATTGTACCTAAAAGTACATTTGTTGCACACTTTACAATCAACATAAAAGTACATGGTATAAAAAAGAAAATTAAGTTACCTACATAAGGAAAAAAAAAAAACGTTAAATATTACAAACAATGCAGAAATAGAACAAGTATAAGCATTTCGTTATAGATCTTCAAAAGCATAAAGACACTATTCTACAATTTATAAAATGTTCACGGCAACTCTCTTCAATCAATTACAAATGTTGCATTTCACAAACACGCGTCAATCATTCATATTTATACCTTATTACAATAATATAAGAGTCACATGACGCGCGCTCGTGAATTGCATCGACTATATTACGTAATATATAACTTAGGTCACAATTACAATTTTAGTATGTTGCAACAAAAGATAACATTCTCTTTGTTTTTTTAGGGTGCGCATTGGGAACATGTTAACAACCCTCAATCACTCATAGCAATTAGCACATGCAATAATATAGTTTGGGTAGTCGGCCGAAAGGGAGAACTCTATTACCGAGAAGATATTACTAGAGAGAATCCATCTGGAAGCAATTGGAAGTTGATAGAAACTCCTAAATTTAGCCATCCCTACAACCACAAGTCTGGAGCGGGCGCTAAGGCAGTGTCATTGACCAAATCATCCGCATGGGTGTTACTCTTGAATGGTGCTGTGGCTGTTAGAACCGATATTTCTAGAAATCAGCAGGATGGTAAAGAATGGAAGCATTTAACAGGTAAATATTTAGTACTCTATAGTCAGAAAACACACATCAGCGTGAAGATCCTTCTGGCATGCGTGATCTGAATTATGATTGGAAACAAATAAAATTGCAGTCGGTAGAGTACCCGCAATAATCAAATACTATTCAAATTATAATGATTTTTTAAATGTTTCCAGAATGTGATTTGACATTCAAACATGTATCGGCTGAAGAGAACGAGGTATGGGCAGTTACGACAGAAGGGGTTCTTCAGCGCCGAATCGGTATAACCGCAGATAACGTTGTCGGTTCCGCCTGGCAGCCAATATTATCGAGCAGCTTAGCCCACGTGACGGCTAGAGGAGGTTGTTTACAATGAAATACTTGAATGATCCGTCTGTCGCATGATTAACTGATATTTAACTCGTAATGGCTCTATACAGGGTGATTGGAAGATGGGTGCAATGCTTTAAGGCGAAGATAATACAGACAATTTAGAACCATTTAAGCCATGGTTGTCTTAGACGAAGTCTTACCAATTTCTTTTTAACTTATTTTTATATTTTTTCGAAAATTCCCATAATTTTAAGTAAACTGCTTATTTATGGCAAAATAGAATGTTAACTAAGCAGTTTACTTAAACTTAAGTAAAAAAAAATTTGTAAGACTTCGTCTAAGACAAACATGGCTTAAATGATTCTAAATTGTCTGTAATATCTTCGCCTTAAAGTTTTGCACCCATCTAACAGGTTCTGTATGAAATTATGAGGCTTTTTATGAAGCCGCGAAATTTTACAAAGTTTTTCTTGAGAAGTTCAGTAAACGGCTCATAGTTAGGTATAAGTTAAATCGACTCGGGGTTTTGTGTTCCGCCACAAGCTTGCTATGCTACTTCGGAAGGAAATCTTCGGAAATTCTACTATAAGTTGTCGATCTCATTTATTTTAAAGATTTTACTGGAAAAATGCTCAAAATTCCATTATTATTATAATTACTAACATTACAACTGACTGGCAGCTTCGTTCGGCATAAAACACCTCTAAATGAATAAGAATACCTAAGCTAAGGTGAAAATCTGCGATTGCTTTCTCATTTAGTAGATAAGAATTGCGAAATTAAATATAATATAAAATGTTAATTAGTTAGTATTTAATCCTGTATTAGCATAACATAGCTTTGTTATTCTTTCTGTAACAAATATACCTGCGTACTAAAAATGTATGAAAATTGAAAATCATTTTAGTATGCATGAACGCATAAACTCTTTATAAATACTTCCAAGCATTCGTAGCACTTATACAATAAGAACATGCACTAGCCCCGCGTCTCTTCTAGAAGTCCTTCTCGACATCGTCATATTTTAAGGACGAATTACAAGATTAGATTACCAGATCTTATTACAGAAATCTAAAGCTAGGTTGCCCTAAACCTATGTAAACCTAGCATTAAATCTAAAGCACCATATTCATTGTAAACTAATCGTAATTTTTTTGCAGTATCGTGTTTCTCTGTTGCTTGAAACATGATGCCACTTTTTCCAGACAGGACAAGAAAAAAGTAAATATTGTTTCCAGCAACATATAAAGTTCATATAGACAGTTCTGAGCAACTGATGCACAAGATTGGTTTGCTAAGAATACGTAGCTTAATATTCACTACCGCAGCAAATGGTGCATAACGAATTGTTAATGATATCATAGAAACATATTCTTGTGATTGTTCAAAATTCGGAACACATTCTTGCGGAATAGTTCATGACCGGTTGGTGCGACTCAATATAAGTATGATAATTAGATCTAGAATGTTAGGGCAGCTAACTTTCTTGTGAAATACGTATTTGTGATTTTTCTAATAATTTATTAAATAGACTGAGGCAATATTTTTTTTTTGTTATTTTTAATGTTAGCAACTTAACTACCTAAGCAACATTCCAAATTGGTAAACTTGAATATCCTATTATGTAAGTAATTCGTAGGTAAGTGAAAAGATATTATTATTTTCTAGTCATTGGTGTTTATCATATTAAAACTTATGTAAATCAAATAGATACCAAAAACAAAGCTTTCGCTTAAATTACAGAAGGACATATTAAATAATAAAACTGCTATGTAATTATAATGCCTTTTTAATAACTGAAAACCTGGTTTATCTCAATTGAATGAAGTTCTTTCATAGAGCAAAGGCCATACTAACATTTTTATAAATTATAACGACTAATGAATTTTTGACTTATAGATCTATAATTTATTTATGTTATGTCAATATTTTTGCACATTTGCAAATGGTTTTTATTATGATGTTGTAGTAGTGGCCCTTGTTCTATAATTGAACAACATGTTTTTATTTATACTATACGAATTAAACAAAACTATACCACGACATATTATATAATACAATAGTTATAATATTAGAGCAAATAATCTAGTTCGTATCTCAAATAGTGATTATTTGGATCATTCTGTATTCTTGGGTATCCAGCGACCAGTGCGTCTTGTCCTCCTATGTAAAGGGTATTGTATATTTTCCAGTACACGTCGCGAACTTTTCTTGCAGGATGAAACAGTCCCTGAAAAATAATAATTAATTTACAGTATGTATGAAAAGCTAGATTCGGATACTGACCGCCAAAGCGGACGGACGTGCCTTGTCTCAAGTCTCAGTTGATGCCATATGCTCAGCATATGTAACGGTTAACGTTGAGTTTGAGTGTCGCATTGAAAATTGGAACGGTATTTCACGTGTTGTTTTAAGTGCAAATTAAAACACCTTGAGTTTTAGGAAAAAGTTTTCATATTGTATATATAGGAGAGAAGGAAAAACTAACACGCTGTATTACTCTAGCCTAATATACGGTACGGTATCACTCTAGATTTCCTACTTCACGCCAGTCTTATTTTAACACTGCTAAATTACCAAAACTGTCTTAAATAAGTTAACAATCTCCTAACTTGTAAATCAAGTTTGTGTGCCCACGCGCGTTATATGTCACCCGCAGCGGAACAAAAAAGAAAACAAAAGGCTCTTATGCTTGCATAACAAGTTATAGTTCCAAAGATCAACAAAGAGCGAAGCTCATAAATTTCAGACAGGCTCTCTCTGTTGTTTTCTACGCACAAAGCCTCACTTGTGACGAAAAGTTCTACTAAAACTATAAAAACAATGGCCAAAATTGTGCGCATGACAAAAGATGGGAACTGTTTGTTTAGGGCCCATCAAATAAATAATATAATGGGTTTAACTTTCGGCCACATGTCTGTCCGTCACGATTTAGCTTCATATGTTTTGGAGCACTGATATGACGACAGAATTCCTTCTTAACAGCGGTCTCTCCCAGGAGCAAAGGATAACAAATTACATAACCATGCAGTTTAACCTTTTGAACGTCATTGTCACATATACGTGACAAGCAAGCGCGTGCCCTGTACGCCAACGACACAAATATGTGACAAAAAATGCGGTGCACTTTATCACGAAATAAACAATTAAATCATTACTTTTGTGTGTTTTTATTTGTATATCTTAAATATTTAAGCTCTTGTCCATATTTAATTGCTTGAAACGAATGAAATTATACCATGGATATTGAGAAATTTGGTGACAAAAAAGGAGAACTTAAACGTTTAAAAAGGAGTGTTCTCACACGCCAAAGTCTTCTATATGTGACCGCTAGTGACGTGACGTATGATTGATAATAACGATAAATCCTTACTAAAATTCATGTGAAACTTTTAACTTTTTTCCGAAACTATAAGAACTACACTGTTGAAACTTGGTAAGTACAAAAATAGAAAAAAAGAAAACAATAAATTTTGGGGGTTCCCCATTCTTGTGGGGTATCTATGGACAGGTCTTCAAAAATGATATTGAGGTTTGAGTTATGAATAGTTTGCGCGAGAGACACTTCCAAAGTGGTAAAATGTGTGTGTGTGTCCCTGTAACTTCTAAAATAAGAGAATGATAAAACTAAAATAAATATAATGATGTACATTACCATGTAAACTTCCACCGAAAATTGGTTTGAACGAGATCTAGTAAGTAGTTTTTTTAATACGTCGTAAATAGCAATTTACCTTTCATTCAATCAA
Organism: Apamea sordens; assembly: GCA_945859715.1. Classification (NCBI taxonomy): domain Eukaryota; kingdom Metazoa; phylum Arthropoda; class Insecta; order Lepidoptera; family Noctuidae; genus Apamea; species Apamea sordens. The sequence continues at coordinate 11,064,274 of OX243995.1, forward strand.
CTCAAATATAAAGATTAAAAAGAAAAAATATATATATATATGTCGGAGTCATTCGTTTGACTATTCGGAACGCTAGCGCCATCTCGTGGCGTTAGACAGAGTCTAGCCTGAGTTCGTAGGGATGGACGGAGATCTACAAGAACGGTGTAAGCAGAGCTCTCGGGGTCATCGAAACATTAGACATCGTACGAACAACATGTGCATAGAAACTGTCGCGCGTTCCGTATCGTTAAATGTGTACCTACAGTGTGTGATTCGCTAGTGTGACTGATTTGTTCGTGAATTGTAATCTGATTTGAACTGTAAACAGTTTTTCTATTGTGCAATAACCAACATTACCCATAGTACGCCCACAGTAGGTAATTAAAATATGCCTGATGCTAACGAGAGACAGACTTACCATCTCCGACATCAGAACTGGGATTCGTGTTGGTTTATGCACAAAATGAGAACGCTTAAAGTGAAAGTGACCGTTGACATTAATTTGAAAAACAAAGTGCAAGCATGCGAACGCTAATTAAATAATCGTGTGGATCTGTCCAAGTTCGACCTAGACAAAGCTGATACGGATGCGCGAGCATGATACATGTTGTTTTGGGCATAGGCTGTATGCAAAAATACCTTTGCCGAGTGACGCGACTGTTGCGCCTACCGCCATGTTTGAAAAAAAAAAAAAAAAAAGATAACCGGCGTTTGAGTTTGACGTATCCCGTTCCCGGGTTTAGAACACACAATCTAAGGCGTGTGCAAACGTAACATAACATAACAGTGCACAACAGCTGATTTGTTTTGCCGAAAATTCATCGCTAGTTGACCACCTTTCAACTTGTTGTGACCATCAGTAAGACGTACAAAGGAGCAGCATCAACGTGACTATTGCAAATAGCATAATAAGGAACGACATGGAGCGACTTTAAGAATCTGAGCGAAGCCTTTCGTGTGCTGCAAGTGAGGGAAACCAGGACATATCGCAGCCGGGTGCACGAGCAGTGGCAGCCAAGCCAAGCGGATGGTGGACAACGTGCTGGAAGTCGTGAACGGCGAGTGGACGTCGTACAACTACCCTTAGACACATTGGAAAATAAAGGTGAGCTGTATTGTTTTGTTTACGATTCTGGTGCTGAATGCTCGTTAATAAAAGTGAGTTGTGCAGCCAAATTAAGTGGCAAACGAGTTAATAACGTTGTTACGTTGACTGGTATTGGTCAAAAACATGTATTCAGCACAGAACGTATCATAATATGTAGCGTTGCGATTATCGAGCAACAACTTGAGATTTTATTACATTTCTACCCGACATTTACTTGCAAAGTAATATTATGATAATACGTGAAATATTGAACCTAGGCTTTTCGATTAACATGTCTACGACAGAGTTTTTGTTGCGTAAAGCTCTTGTAATAAATTCAGTTTTAATCGGTCAACAACAGAAAGCTAGATTTGATAGAACAAAGGCAGCTATAACAAAATGTTCCGTTGACGATTTCGTGTTATTAGAAAACGAAGAGTGAAATCAGATTAGAAGACTAAGTTAGATCGGAAGTTCAGAGGTCCGTTTAAAGTAGCGAAAGATTTGGCGGGTGATCGCTATACGTTAAAGACTATAAATTCTAACCTTACAAGTATGCTCACGATAGGTAAAGATAGATGCCAGTAGGTCATGTACCAGTCGAAGTAGATAGTGATCACAGTGGTGATGAGCAAGCCTACATTATGGGAAGCACGCGAGTAGGGGTTCTCTATCGGCCGTAGTAAAGTTGACCGTACCAGTAGTCAATACGTAGTCGTAGCCCGGTAGAAATCGGTGTCTCTTGAGGAAACTCAAGTAGTCCGTGGGTACGCGATGGGCGTTTGTCTCTGGCGGAGGTCGTGGTCTAGAGAGACCGTAGTGTGGTGTCACAGGGTGATGCACACGGATCCATGCGCTGGATGTGAGAGCAATGCGATTGCTGGTCGGCTGGAGAGCCGTGGCGTTAGAGTGGTTTACTCGTGTGTGGGTTTCCAGGTGTCTAAGGCTCTTAGTGATAAAAATGATTGTTAATGTGGATAACGATGGTACATGACTCTGGTTGATGATTTACGCTATGATTATTAGATAATCAAAATGTGTTTACATGTCTCTGGTTGATGATTTACGCTATGATTAGATGATCAAAATTTGTTTACATGGCTCTGGTTAATGATTTACGCTATGATTAGATAATCAAAGTTGTTTACATTACTCTGGTTGAATCAATACTCTAAAAGCCTTCAACTCTGGGCGTACGTATAAGTACACTCAGTCGCTCACATACAAACAATGCCGCTAAGTATGTAGTGTTCCTAACGAGTTAAACGTAGAAGACGATGAGGTGAGTTCCTCCACCGAGTAGTAGAGCACATACCATGGCTATTAGGTCACACTGTACGCACTTGTCTGTAGTCGTAACTGTAACTCGGTTGTGAGTTATTCAGGGGACGATGGGCAGCTGGTGCTGCAGCCCCGGGTCTCAAAGGAGACTATTGTTGTGTTGGTCTTGTAATGACCTGGGAGTCGTAGACTCTATGTGAAGTGATGTGTGTTGGTCGTATCACTTGAGGTAATGATGATATGGTTGGCATGAGTGTCACTAGCTGCTGCGGCAGCCAGGCCATGAGCGTTGTATGTAATCTACGAGTTAGTTGATATAGTTTCTGACCAATTATTACTAAGGCTGGAATCTTTTGTTATAGATGATAGTTTGGATCAGAGTATTACTAACGAATTTGAAGAAAGTCCAGTAATAGTTTTGTTGATGAAACAGAGTAAAGATTAAGTTGTGTATGTTGTGTGGGGTTTCTTGAGAAACCATAAAGTCCAGGAGTGACTTGGCGATTCAATGGGAATGCGCAAATGAATTTGACGAGTTGAGTAACTGGAGGTTACTAGATAGTATGAGACACATGCATCTTAGTTGATTATTTTGATTGTAATCTTGAGATTTGGGAATCGAATAGTGGGTAATGCTCTGAACTCTGCTATTGTTAGTTGGTTCGAGTTTTCATTGTGTTTTCGCCTGTACCAAATGTAGTCAGGACTGACCGAGCTATGTGATACTTTGCGGCTATATTTCTTTACGGATTAACACAGGAGGACGGGTGTACAGCAGGATGGCCGTGTCGGAGTCATTCGTTTGACTATTCGGAACGCTAGCGCCATCTCGTGGCGTTAGACAGAGTCTAGCCTAAGTTCGTGGGGATGGACGGAGATCTACAAGAACGGTGTAAGCAGAGCTCTCGGGATCATCGAAACATTAGACATCGTACGAACAACATGTGCATAGAAACGTTAAATGTGCAGTATCGTTAAATGTGTACCTACAGTGTGTGATTCGCTAGTGTGACTGATTTGTTCGTGAATTGTAATCTGATTTGAACTGTAAACCGTTTTTCTATTGTGCAATAACCAACATTACCCATAGTACGCCCACAGTAATTAAAATATGCCTGATGCTAACGAGAGACAGACTTACCATCCGACATAATTATACAATATGTAACAAAAACCCTGTTGTTCCTTGTAGGAGCGTATATATATACCTATAGGCTTACCATTAATGAAGATATAATTTAAAAAAAAACAAGTGGTGGCCGAACATTGTCCATAATCACATAGTTTTTAAATTCGATACATTGTTACAAAATGTTTTTAACATCTGAACTTACAAGTACTAATCGATCTAGCCTACGGTCGTTAAAAATAAGCCGCCGCGAAAGGAGCCGCGAGTCCTTTGATTCGCGGCGGCTAGACAGTTTGGCGCCAAAAACACAAAGCAAGCCGCCTGCGCCGCGGCGCAGGCGGCCTGCTTTGTGTCGCGCCGCCGCATTTGATGACACGTGCGTGGTGCACCCTTTGTACGACCGCCACTTGCCGATTCTTCCCCTCACTGTCCCTCAGTCGCCTGCGCAACTTACTTCCGGACGGATGTATCGTTAAACTCCGTTGACAACATTAGAAAAAGAACCAAATTATTGTGATTTTGAGAGTGAATTCTGTGTGTGCGTTTTCTTCAAAATATTTTAATTTATGTTGATGTGCCTCGGAAGATGCGACTGCAATTAATAACGCAGATGTACGTAGGCTGTACCAAGAACGTTTCGCAACTCCAAGGAACATAACATTGCCGTCGACGATGGTTTTCCAACGTCTTCACAAACGAACGTTCAACACCGGGTCTGTGCACGGTCGTCGAGACCAACATCGTATTGACGCAGGAAGACCGAGGACTCGAGACCATGAAATTAAGGAAGAAATCCTCGAGATGTTTGAAAAAGACCCTACGGAAGTACGCGTTCTGTGGGTAAATAAATTCGTTTTTAAAGTGTATTGTAATTATCAATCGTGCAAACTTGATAAGCCAACTTTTTGAAAAAGTCAAACTAACGTTCCCAAAGTGTTATCTTATCAGTTAAACAGCTGAGTGATGTGAACGTCACGTAACGAGTTCATGACCTTAGTGCAGAATGGTAGTGTGCGGCGCGGCAAGCGTCGACAAAGGAACAGCTGCGCGCCGGGCGGTGCCTTTGTTAAAAAGCAAGTTGCTACCTATTTCTCTTTGCAGAGGTGAGCAATCAGTGTTACTTTTCAAATATTAATTTAAAAATATTTATTTTGATTTTTTTTTCTTGAATATTTTCTTAATTGACTTACGTAATTACCATCGGGTATCGATTCTGAAAACACCCCTACTTGGAACAACAGGGTTTTTGTTACATATTGTATAATGGGTACGGAACCCTTCGAGCGCGAGTCCGACTCGCACTTGGCCGGTTTTTTATGAGACTGATTTAAATTGTTAATCGAATAAACACACGTACAGATAATCAACGATACATACCTGCAGAGCATACTGTAGAATCTTAACGGGACCAAGAGCGACCCTCATGCCCTCCACAGCGTCCATGAATGCTTGCACTAAATGCGGCGAAGTTTCGAATATGTTCGGCCACACGTGGTTGAGCAGATGAACTAAAGCATCTTCGCACCCAAATCCGTATACGCCCAAAGCCATATGCTTTATGGCAGCACATGCTGTCTGTCGATGCACCAGATCCCTGTTTTCAAATAAAATGGAAATGAGTTGATAATTTAATTGCTTGCTATAATCATCAAAGACAAACTATTAAAAATAATTAAGCACTACCTGTCCATAAGTGCATCTTCTAGCAAAGGGCAAACTGCGTAAATGTAATCTTTGCCCATTTCTCCAATGTACTCAAATAAGAAAGATAATGATTTCAGCACTCCATTCTGTACATTTAATTCTGGTACCCGATATTCATTCATCAGAGCCGGTAATACTGTGAATGGCGAGCAAGTTTCCGCTACTATGGCGATAGCAACTGTTGTACACACTCTACAAATAAAAACATACATTTTATTAGGGAATTAACATACATAAATATTAAAAAATGTACACATAATAAAGTTTATATTCTTTACCGATTCTGTCTTTCCTGTACTTTCAAATTGTTGAGCAAAGTCGCTAGCACATCATGGGGACCAATGGCTTTAGCAATATAACCGAAGGTATTTACAGTCGCCCTTCGGATTGCTTTTTTGTGGGCCTTCAGAAGTTCTAGAAGTTCAAAACATATCCTCATCCATTCCCTTGCAGAGACGAACTCGGGTCCCCTGTCTGCAATACGTCCAACCAAATCGATACAATTTTCTTGTACTTTTTCGTGTCTAAAACAGACAACAGAACAACATTATAAACAACGAAAAATAAGCAATAAAAAAACATGTTCATCACTTATCTAACCACTGCCACCATTTACCTGTTCTTGAGAATCGGTGTAAGCCTAGGTAGTAGATCTTTAATGGGTGGTGTCATCTTCGTCATACCAATCACATTAACAATAGCTTTTAGAGCGCCCAGAATGGAACCCAGTACCTCTGGATATTCTTCACCCAAGTATTCATAAAGTACTACGCCAAGATGTCCCATCAATTTTTCCTGTAACATTAATATTGAAATATATGTAAAAGGGCTATTTATTATCAAGAAATACAAAAGGTGAAAATCAACTTATAGCATATCAGTTTAGTACCGACCTCTTGGCAGGTTTTCATGACGACAGCAATTCGTGAAATGAGATCGGCAGCTTGTTGACGGACTTTAGCGGATTTATTGTTCATGCGCCACAATATTATACCACAGATCTGTGGCAGGTACGGCTTCACGCGCTTACCCAATTGGTTCACTATGGTGCCGAATCCGTTCAACATTACTACATCCTGTAAAACAATATAAGATTATACAAATGGAATGCTAAATCGTGACCATGCCACTTGTCATCGGAATAAGTTGAACAAAACCCATGCATTGGCACAACCAGGCAATATTTTAAAAACTCTTACCTCAGTAGTCTGTTCCTGGAATGCGTACAGTATACCGTCGATAAGTGCTTCTTCCAACTTAGAATCAATGTCAGCTGCGCCTAAATTGGCTAGGATTTTTTCAATTGACTCCATCACCATTTTCCTGTATTGCTCGTTGTCATCTTTGAGATCATCCACGATTCTATTAATTATTTCAGACGCTCCAACCTGTAGAATAATTAACAAATGTTACCTAAATAACTGTAAAATAATTACATTAAATAAAGTAATATAAAACAAGGAAGAATGCATTGTCTGTACTTATTGAGTTCTTACTTTGTTGGCGATTTCAACAGTAGTGTCTACAAGCTGGCGGTAATTACGTCTATCGAGGGCCATACGGTGGTTCCAGAAATGTTTGAAGAAGTGTGGCAGTATCTCATCCATTATGTACTGTGGCTCCACACCGTCCGTACCGCAACACTGTTTCACTACCTGAAAGTTAACACATTATATTAGAAACATGATCATTTATTGGATTTGCCTAAATATCACAATGTTTTCGCCATACCTTCAATACAATCTTCTTCATTTCTTCATCTGGGGACTGGAACTCACGGATAAGAATGAGCATCACTTCACGCGTATAATAGTTGGCATATTCGGCGTCCATGAGCGGGATGAGATAACCGATGGCCTTCAGGAAGGCGGCTAGACCCTTGCCGCGGTGGGTCCTAATACCCTTCCAGAGAGGCTTGAGCACGGAATCGAAGGACTCGATACCGTATGGAGTAGCAGCTTCAGCGAGGGCCGCGCTGGCTAAAGCTGTGATGGTACGCACTTTTTGTTGTTCGTCCACCAATCCTGTAATTCAATTAAAATATTAAAATTCATTATTACCATACAAAGACTCAAATTGCATTGTAGATTAGCCTTAAATGTTACACAGTCTGAAAAAAACGAAACTTGAGAAATCCAATATTAAAAAAAATATAGACTTACCATGCTCAATAATTTCCACTAAAGATTTGAGATGGGGCAATATAGCACAGCCCATAAGAATAGCAATTTGCTGAACAATTTTTATTCCAGTGTGTCTAGCTTGCCAAGATTTCTTTGATCTACACACAGCCTTCAAGAATGGAAGAAGAGATGGAATACCTGTAATGAATTGATTTAGATTAGTATAAATTTGAATACTTTCATTATAATTTTAGTTTTTTGTTTGTATTACTTACCCAAAGCAGATGCAACAACAGCAAAGGCTCTGGCAGTTGTGTTACGAACGTATTCATCAATGTTGTCAATATCAGGCCTCATTGTAGAGATCATAGTAGCTAGACCAGCAGCTTTAGCCAGGTTTGAGATAATCTCTCGACCTTCAACACGTGCATAGTAATCTTCGTCAATCAACAGAGGTTCAATTACGACAAGGATCTGTAAATAACAAATAAATAAGAAATTTTTTATACTCACGACATAAATTCTACCAATTAAATTTTGTCAAAGAATGGTAATAGATCTATACTTATAATAAATCTGTAGAAGTGAAAATTCTGTACATTGAAGATATCAAAAAAATAAATGGCGGGGGGTGTTACTAGACCGACACCGAACCCAAAAATGTGATTAAAAATTTTTTTGTCTGTCTGTCTGTTTGTTCAGGCATCACGCAAAAACTACCGGTTCGATTACGATGGAACTTGGTATAATTATTCATTATTATCCTGGGCACCACACTGGGTAATTTTTATCCCGGAAAAGTATATACAATAAAAAACAAACTTAATTTTGCGGTTCGATCCCTAGACCCGATTACTGCGCCAACCGCAAATAATAAGTTTGTCGTAGGTTACGTCACCCGCAGTGGAGTTCACTAAGGTTATGCTCTAAATGTAGTGCTGAAGGTTGAATTTGGCTTGCACCCACGGATCGCTACCGTATCTAAGGACATTTTTTGAACTTTGATTTGAACGGACGTGTCGAGTGGCGAGCGTTCGTTCTTATTTTAACTGCTACTTGCAATTCTAACCCGTGCTTTTCAGTGCGACCTCGTTATTCCTTTTAGTTTTTAGAGTTATTTAGGTTTATTTTTATAAGTCGTAGGTATAGATTTTAATTTTAAAGTATAAGTAGTATATTTGATAATGTACGTAGTGACCGTAGGTTATTTTATAATACTGTTAGGTAGGATTAGTCATTCGTATAGATATTAGTTATTATGGATTTTGCTTATTTATTGAGTATAGTTATCATCAGAAATAGGTTTATTTAGGTAGGTAGGTATTTTATTTTCTGTTATTGAGTTTTTTTTTATTAGGTAGGTACTTAGGTAAGGATATCATATAGGTTCCCTCTTAATCACCACTAATGAGACAATTGGTTTTCTATTGTAATTAGCCACAAAGGGCCCGCGAGATGGCATCCTGGGGAAGCACTGCATACATTTTATCCTGTTGGCACGTTCCCGTGGAATAATTTCCGACATCCACGCGGGCGAAGCCGCGGGCAGAAGCTAGTTATGAATAATATTTTAGCATTTTATTTAAATTTTTTGGTCCCACAGAGCAATTCTCAAATCTTAGAATTTTTTTACAATGCCCGTCTTCTAAGCTACAGGTCTTATTATCTAAAATTCAAACTTCATACCTTGTGTACGTAGGGACGGACCAAATCATCCAATTTGTAGAGAATTCTATCAATAACTTTGACAAGCAAATGTCTCTCTTGGTCTTCTAAAGTTGGACTCATAAGGAGTGGTAGGATCTGGTTAAAAAGGGGCCCCGCGCCGAATTCACGGGCTTTGTCTGTTATTTGACGAAGTGCAGCTTTGCACATGGGTGGAGTTCCATTCTGAAAACAAGAAAAACATTTTTGTAGTAAGATTCCAAAATATATTTACTGGCAAGAGCCAGTAAATATATTTTCTGGCAAAGACGACCGGCAATCTGTTATTATTCGTCGTTTCAGCGTATTATTATTCTTATTTCACAATGCAATAGAAAAATAAACCGTACCTTAATTTTCAATAGAAGTTTCATGATCTTCCTCTCTTTGAGTTCTTCTGGGGAGAGAGTGTCCTCGTCGACGTCAATGAGCAGTTTATCAAAGTACTGTGCATCTTCAGGTTTCATGAAGGGCAGTTGCTGGCTACCCTTGGGCTGCGGGTCGAGCAGACGCGCGGCGGCGGCGGCCGAGCCTCCCAGTTCCTCCGTCTGCATGAAAAAGCCGATAGGGGTACCACCCAGTGGAGTAGGAGTTGCGGTCAGCTTTCGGGCCGGGGTCCGAATCGGAACATAACCTGGGTAACAATGCATCAAGTTAACAAATTGCTACAGTCGCATGCCGCAATGAATACTATTATCTTGTAAACATGCAGTTTAACGTAGTACACAATCAGCAACTGACAAAATATTTAAGCTCAATCTGGCAGTATATCCAACGGCATGAGACTGTAAAGCCATATTGTCATCATTCATCTGAAAGAAAAATTGAGTATTAAAACGTAGGTATAATATTCTATCATTTCAAATTTGATAACACATGTATTGGACAACACTTAGTTACGTCGATAGATTTCCACATGTCGTAGGCTTTGTATAATACATGTGTCCTGAAACTAAAGTGGTTATTAATAACTATGTGTAAACCCTTAACATTGTAAGTCTTAAACATAGCAACTTAATTAGCAGAGTCCCACATTAACGTGTACATACCGGCAGGGGGCGGTAAAACCTTGTACCCAGGTGGGAACATGGCATCTAACTCTTCATCAGTGTAAGGACGGTTTCGCTCGTCGATTTCTTTTTCCCAGCGGTAGGCTTGCAGCTGCTCTGGGGTCATCGCAGCCACATGTCCAGGTGTAGGAGTTGCCATTGCCATAGCCTTCATTCCCACTGGTGTTGACTGTAAAACAAAAAACCTAAGTAATGATGGTCGTTGCAAATCTCGTGTTTTATTTTTTTGTGTAATTGCTTTTTATCAGACAGGTTCTTTAATGAGACAAAAGAACAACGGTGAAAAAAATTACTCACTCCTCCAGGTGTGAACATGGGCGTATGAGGCGTATGAGTGGGCGTCGCGTGAGAAGGCGTGGCGTGCGAGGGCGTGGTGTGTGTGGGCGTGGCATGGGACGGCGTGGGCGTGGCCGCGGCCGGAGTGGCGCCGGGGGTCTCGTCCCAGCGCGAGCGCCGCTTGGTGCCAGGCGTCGGCGTCTCTTGGATAGTGTCCACACCAGTGCCGCGGTCGGTGCGGGGTGTTTCAGCCCAACCACTGTTATGTCCAGGAGTTTCTACACACAAAATTTCATAATTATGTAATCAATTTCGAAAGATCAAACTTTTATAGTAAACATGCAATTATTTTCAACTATAAATAGATTTCTCAATATCTAAGTTAAAAATGAATCTACACAAATATTATAAAGAGGTATTTGACATTCAAAGTGGCTTTTATGTGCCTATCTATATATATAAAATTCAAAGTCCAGACTGACTGACTGACTGATAGATCAACGCACAGCCTAAACCGCTGGTCCTAGAGACATGAAATTTGGAAGGTGGGTTCTTCGTGAAGAGTAGGCATCCACTAATAAAGGATTTTTCGAAATTCCACCCCTAAGAGGGTGAAAAGGGGGGAATTCGTTTGTATGAAAAATCTTATTCCTTGAGTTAATAAACTTGAAACTTGGCACGAATACTTACCAAAATAAATTATGAAGATTGTCAGTTTTTTTTTCTTCTAAACTACCCCCTAATAAGGGATTGGGGGGTTTCAAAGTTTGTATGGAAGAATTTTAGCGCGCAGTCCGATTTACTCGAAACTCGGTAGTTATACCTAATATTGAAAGTAAAGAATAATGTGTATCAGGGTTTTTTTAAAATCTACCCCTGACGGGCTGAAATGGGGTAGTCAATTTTTCAGGGGAGGATTTTACTGCATGGCTTGATTAACTCGAAAATTAGTATAAATAATCTTTGAGTCAAGTTATGAATACATCCCAAACGATTTTTTTTAAATTCCACCCCTGTGGGGGTAAAAGCGGGCATTCAGTTTAAAAAAAAAAAAAAAGGTTAATATAGGTGTGTTGAAGTTTGTGTGGAATAATTTGAATGCGCGCGCCGTCCGATTAACTCGAAACTCAGTATTTATACCTAATATTTAAAGTAAAGAATAATGTGTATCAGGGTTTTTTGAAAATCTACCCCTGACGGGCTGAAATGGGGTAGTAAATTTTTCAGGGGAGGATTTTACTGCATGGCTTGATTAACTCGAAAATTGGTATAAATAATCTTTGAATCAAGTTATGAATAATCCCAAACGATTTTTCAAAATTCCACCCCTGTGGGGGTGAAAAGCGGGGGATACAGTTTATATGAAAAATCTTATTCATTTAGTTAATAAACTTGAAACTTGGCAAGAAGACTTGCCTAAGTAAGTAATAAAGTTTATCATTATAAGTTTTTCAAAACTACCCCTCAAAGGGGGATATAGGGGTGTTAAGTTTGTGTGGAAGAAATTGAATGCGCGGTTCGAGTAACTCGAAACTCAGTATTGATACTTTTGACAGCAAATAATTAATAATAAGTATGTAAAGTTGTCGAAAATTTACCACTGACGGGACAAAAAGGGGTAATTTAGTTTTTAAGGGGAGGATTTGAACTTGAAACTGTATGTTACATTTTCACGGCTAAACCACTGAACTTCTGATTTGGCATAGAGATAGATGGCACGTTAGTTAGCACATTCCCGTGGGATAATTTCCGACATCCACGCGGGCGAAGCCGCGGGCAGAAGCTAGTTTGGAATAAATGCTTTGACTTTGGTAAAATTTGGATGTAGGATGTAATTTCCGAAGGTACTCATCTAACTCATCTGACTCAGTTGAGCTTAACACGATTAGTGCTGTAGCCACTGTTAAAAAGGCCTGTAAAAAAAGTCCGCGACGATATATAATATCCATATGTAAAGGTACTGACAAATTGATAAAATGTGAAAAGATATATTTAAAATCAATTTAAATCTGGCGGGATCAATTTAAGTAGGCAATGTTAAATTATTATCAAAATAAATTTGCTTATCGACAGAGCAACTTTATGTAGATATAAAAATTGCCTTTTACACAACATTGTTTCTACAGGTAGTTTCGATTTGCCAACGTTTTTGCAAAAAAATAAAATACGCGTTGACTGAACATTTGCCAATTTCTCGCTTAAAATAATGAAAATCTTTTGTCTCGTAAGCGTTTCTACAACTTTCTTAGGAATTAAGAGATATTATCATGGTCACTGTTATATTTTACACGGCAAGACGCGAATGTCTACGAAATACGAGATATAAAAGAACTGGGTGGGTATGCTCGTAAGACTCGCACACCCCAAACCGCTAAAGACAGAATTTTGAACAGAGGAAAGGATTTTGCGAAAATCAACCCTAAGGGGGGAATTTTAGTACTTTATTTGATTAACTCAAAAATTGGTATTAATGATGTATGAAAAATATCAATTTAGAAACTTGGCACGAATACTCATCTAAGTAATTAATAAAGATTGTAATGATTAATTATCCAAAACTTCGAAGGGAAAGTATGAAATTCACTCAGACGAAGTCGCGGCCGAAGTGCTAGTGTACACATAAACCTTCCTGAATAAATGCTCTAGATCAGGGGTTCCCTTTGTACCGTACATGCCCTCCCTAAATTTCTCTCAGAACCACTACTCTCCCGATTTACTTTGTCGACTTATACAGAAAAGTTGAAGAATTAAGAGAAAGTAGAATGCAAGAGAAAGTGAAGCGAGTTCGAAAATTTAGGTACCCGCCTCGGAAACGTTGTGGTGCGACTCAGTCTGTCTGTCTGTCCATCTGTCACAGCTGGATATCTCAAGAACTACTAATGCTATCAGCTTCAAATTTAGAATAGTTTTAGATGACTTTGCCCAACTAGGCCGCAATTTTCGACTTCTGATGAAAAATCAGAATGGTACGAAACCCTCGGTGCGCGAGTACGACTCGGTCTTGACTGTTTTTTTTACGACCATACATACAGGAATAGGGAAACTTATTTTATATAAGTCTATAAAATAAGCAGAAAAGCTATAGCTCATTTTGCAGCACCAAGTATTATAGAACGTTTGAGTTTTCGAATCGAGCCACCCCTACTGTCACTCCATTATACTATAGTATGTATAATAGATGATATAGATGTCTTCAATGATGGATTAGTAACCTCTGTCTGTTTTGGGCGTCTCGTCCCAGCGGTTGCGCCTGGAGGCATGTTGCGCGGGAGTGTCTCTGCCGGGCGTGGCGTGTCCCGGGGTGATATGTCCAGGTGTGGCGTCCCACACACGGGCTGATGGTGTCGCTCCGGGGGTTTCACCTCCCCGTCCCGGTGCACTAGGTGTTTCCTCCCAAGCACCCCTCTGTAACAAATAATTTTACATTTTATAACATTTTCCATTAAGCGCTATAATTACGATGCGTCAATTAAATGTAGCATTCTTCAAGCAAATTATCATAATACCTCTTGGTCCCAAGATGGCGTGGTCTGCGAGGTTGGGGTGGCTGAAATAGTCTTCTTAGCTACTGGAGTGTCTTCAGAGCTCTGGTCCCAACGGCCCTTGCGCTTAGATGGCGGTTTTACAGCCTCGCCATTGGATTGAGCCACTGGTTTAAGAGTGCCTTCCCTAGCCCTTTCTAGCAGCTTTTTCCTTAACTGTAAACAAAAAGCAATGGTGTAACATTTCAAATTCACTTTGTGTGTAAATTAACCAACACAACACAATCACATATATATTTGTTGCTGTTTGTGGCTGTTTGTGTATGTGAGTTTAAATGTTTGTAAACACACCCACGATACAGGAGAAATTCCTAGTGTGGGGCAAAGTTTTAATAAAAGAAATAAAGAAAGAAATATATCACGCCTGTTTCCCTAAGGAGTTAGGCAGAGGTGTATATAGTACATCCACATTTCTCCAGTTATGTTTAAGCCTCATATAATAGGGCAGCCTGTTAGCTATAAATTATTATTGTCTTCTTGTCTTTCTTTGTCTTTCGTTATTGTCTTTCTTTGTCACTACTTGTCGTTGTGATCTTGTTGTCCTAACTGCAATCATCTAGTCTTCTTTTATTTTTCGTTGCTTGTATATATAGTATGTATGTATTTATGTATCTATAATTTTGGATATGTATATATTTGTGTATCTATTTTAGTTTATTGTATGCATAATGTTTGCACCAACAACAGTCCCATTTTATGTCAAGGAAAATCACTGTCCATTCTAAGGTTGCCTGGAAGAGATCGTAGTAATGCGATAAGGCCGCACATTGTATATTTTGTAGTGTGCCATGTATTTTTTATGCTATGTATTTTTGTGGTGTACAATAAAGTATATATAAATAAATAAAATAAATATTATAACCTTGTTGATGCAAAAAGTATCAATTATAGTAATTAGTGTCTTATATACCTCTGTTTCTTCAGCTCGCAAGTACTGCTCTTTCATAATTTCTGTATATGTCCTAGACCCAACATCTGGTGTTTTTCCACCTGAAAAATAAGAAAGCATTAACATTACAAGTCGATTACCATTGATGGCTGCTCTCCGAGAGACCCAGAACAATGATGTGGGAGATAATGAGAGGAAGTAAGCTTGAGTTGTGTACCAGAGCATGGTAGCTTAGGACAGTCATGGTTTCAAAATGGTGCCATTAAAAAGGCAAATTATGCTTCTTTAATATTGAAATAGGTCTGGAATTAGGAGAAATGAGATTGATAAACAAATCCAGTGCAATGGATATGTTTATCATAGTTATTTTAGACTGCAATATTTGTGTTACTTATAGTCCTGGTAGCATATTATAATGTTTTAATGTAATCGCAATTCCAGTGGTAGAGAGAGAGATGAAGCTATATGTGAACTATATCACAATCCCTTTATTGGACTGGAATCATGATAGCATTAATACTTCTTAATACAGTCCCTGTCTATCAGTAATTCTGTATGAGTCCTGTTTTTATAAATTCATCTAAATAATAACCTTCTGCAAATGGATCCGTGCGCTCTGGAGATATTATCATCCTACGCCTCTTTTGGCGGTACTCATCTTCTCTGTCAGCAATAGTTGGTCTCCTTTTATCAGCAAATGGGTCATAGTCCTTGTCACTCTAGAAAAGTAAAATTCTATGTTACACAAAAACTATTCACTAAAATAAACACATAAATGAATGTAAGACTTGTTGATGAAAAATAATAAATAATTTGCTGCTATTATTGAATAATTAGGTTCAGACAGTTATTCCGAAGAGTATAAAAGTTTATAATAAGTATTATCTTAGATAGTTTTGATTGCATTACACAATATCATGAAATGTGATGATAATGAATTGAATACCTGTGCAATATCATTTAACAATGAAGCTGGTGCAGTATATCCTGATCGCTTTTGAGTGATTGGTACATTTTCCACATCATCGTCTTCCACTTCATCATTAGCGGCAATTGATGTCACGTAACCATCATAACGTGACTTCCCTCCTTGCCCCGCATTATCATAAATATCACTGTCATAGTATGTTTCACCTAGAGATACACCTTTATTGGCACCATTCTCCGGTAATTCATTTTTCTTTGCTTGGATTTCTCTTATCTGAGCTTCAATAGCTGTAAAAAAACAGGGAATCAACATAAAACTTTAGAGTACAAAGGTATGGATGTGAATCCTGGTCAAATATTAGGTAAAACAAACGCAAGGTAGGTTATGATTGTTTATCAGATAGATTGATTTAATAAATATTAGAGAGTTGTGTCAATAATACATACACTAAATAAGTATCAACAAATTTACAAATAAAACTTTGGATCCAGTTTCAATGCCTAAAGCTTCAAAATACCAATTTAGAGCCTGCAACAAAAAGTGTGTGGAAGCATTTCATCTTCATCACTCGAGTTTCCCTGTCCACTCTGGTCCACTCTTCAGTCATCAGAAGGCGTGGTTTTATCAATAGCATTGGTCAATCAACACTTAGACATTTATTTAAATCCATAAAACGTTTTGTATCTTGGAATTGTAGCATAGTCAAGGTATAGTGTGCTAATCAGTTTAAAAAGACGATCGAATCGGAAGATGTAAATTACAAATTAGGCTGTACACAACACAACAAAATATGGCTACACAACAGAATCGATTAATTACCTTCGTGTGTCCTAGGAATCTTATCCATTATTCAAATGACATGAGGAACAATCACACTAAAATAAATACAAGTGCAAAAAGGACGCTCTTGCTAAAATTCAACACGAATTTCAACAAAACCATCCACACTCAAACTCTAACCACCGAATCACATCGAAGAATAGGAACAGGCAGGGTTACCATTTCGCAATAACAATAGCCTCTCAATAGTTTATTATCTATGCTAAAGTTCATTTAGGTAGTACATACGTCTATGGGCTGTAATTATTGCATGGAATTAGTGAGTACTACAGTGATATACTATTGGCCGACTTTCTCCTAGGTGGCAGTCCCATGGTTTACTGGTGGAGGTGGCGATAAGGGACGTATCGGGGGATGGTTACAGGTATGCGGCCAGAGGCACTTCGTGGCGGGAGCGTCACCCGCAAGTCGTCGTGGTAGGCGGCAACCTGTGGTCTCAAATGAAAGCGCGTCTCAATACGCACATGATATTACTATCTGTAATAAGATAAACCTTTAGAATAACGGTTTTAATCAACAAAATAGAAGATACGTAATATGATAAAATAAGTTATGACATAAGTGACATTACAATACAAAGTAGCCATATGCATCACTGATCACAGCACTAAGGAGTTTAGTTGGTATTACTACATTCTTCCGACCTTCTTATGAAAGATTGTAATCTCCAAAACGTACAGGCGGTCTGCGTTCCCTGGTTGAACGCCGGGGCTCTGAGTGTGGCGTATTATCCTGTGCATTGTCTTGTCCTCGGGATGGCACTACAGTTATAGGTGGCTCCTCAATATCTTGTGCAGGTAGCTCATTTTGTGGAATGGAATCAATGACTTCGCCATCAGCTGTTTCGCTTTCGATTGTTTCTCCATCTTGACCCAATGGTGATAAATGTCGATTTGATACAGTCGTTTCACGACCATTCGGTAAACGTACATATGAATAATCCGGGTTAACTTCAATCAGATCAACTTCTTCTAATAAAGGTTGATACTTATTAGTACGATCAAATCTTCGCATCAGTACTTGGTCTGAGTTCGTTAACCAAGTAGGTATAGAGTCACCATTTGGTGACCTCCTCGTATATGTAAACATCCTCTCGTGCGGCGTACAGTTAGTAGCTGTGCAGAGTAGGGAGCGGATAGAGTGTAGAGCCTGGTTCAAAGCCCTTTCCCAGTCCTCTATAGGTAGCTTTCGGGATCGTAAGGCCAATTGGATAGTTTTCCAAAGAGTGGAGTTAAGACGCTCTACTTGCCCGTTCCCTTGGGGGTTATACGGCGTTGTTCGGCTTGTTGCAATACTGCGAGAGTGTAGAAACTGCTTGACTTCAGATGATAAGAACGATGTCCCACGATCAGAATGTACGAATGCAGGCATTCCGAATAGCATAAACAATTCATTGAGATTCTTGATAACCGTTGTCGAGCTCATGTCTGAGCATGGAAATGCAAAGGGAAAGCGAGAGTATTCATCGATCACTGTCAGGATGTATTTATTTCTTGTGTGACTAGGTATGGGACCTTTGAAGTCAATACTTAGTCTTTCGAATGGAGATGTCGCCTTAATTAGATTGGGACTAGGTTCAGTTGATTTGTAATATCTAGGCTTCAATTCCGAGCAAATACGACAGGAGTTTGTCATATTTCTGATTTCTTCAATAGAATAGGGTAGATTCTTAGATCTCATCCAGTGTACCATTCTTGTTACGCCTGGGTGACATAGGATTTCATGCAGGGAAACAAGTTTTGTTGAACGAGATTCGATAGCAGCGCATACACGCGACAATGTGTCAGCAACATTATTCTCTTTGCCTGGACGGTAAACGATATCGTATTTAAACGGAGCTAGTTCTAAACGCCATCTTTGTATTTTCTCGTTTTTGACTTTGCTATTTAGCTTGTTATTGAACATAAAGGCTACCGATCTTTGGTCTGTAATTAAACGAAACTGTTTTCCGATAAGATAGTGTCGCCATTTCTTTAACGATTCGACTATGGCGTACGCTTCTTTTTCAACAGCGGAGTGGTTTTGTTCACTTTTATTCAAGGTTCGAGAGAAGAATGCTACGGGTCGATTAGCTTGCGATAAGGTTGCAGCGATTGAATGTTGAGATGCATCCGTTTCAACGAGAAAAGGTATGTCGTTACTGATAGCGTGAACAGAAGATTTTACTATATAGGCTTTCAATGCTTGGAAATTTTCGACAAGTTGTTTATTTAGTGGGAATGTTCTTGTATTTGCTAAAGCGTGGATTCTTTCCGAGAAGTTTGAAATCCATTTGCTATAATGTGCAAACATTCCTAACACTCTTCGTAATGACTGTATGTCATTTGGCGGTGGAAGATCGAGAAGCGGGCGCAGCCGTTCAGCATCTGGCTTTATGACATGTTCTTTGATGGTATAGCCTAAGATATTGATGCTATTCTGCGAGAACTTGCTTTTCTCTTTATTGATAGTAAGACCATATTTTTTAGCGGCTGCTAAAAATTTCTGCAAATTTGCATCGTGTTCAGATTGAGATCGCCCACAAACTGTTATATCATCGAGATATGCGAAAGTACCTTCTAAGTTTTCTTTTCGAATAACCCAGTCAATGGTTCTTTGAAAACTTGACACTCCGTTTGTTACGCCAAATGGTATGCGACGAAACTGGTACAGATTTCCAGTAGCTTCGAAAGCAGTATATGGTTTTTCTTTTTGTAGGATCGGTACTTGATGGTAAGCACTCTGTAAATCGATCGCGCTGAAGATTGAATATTTCGAAATATTGCAAACTTGGTCCTCCATATTGGGAAGTGGATAAGCGTCAAGCTGTGTATACCTGTTTATCGTAAGTGAATAATCAATGACTAGGCGCTTCTTGTGATTAGCGTTCTTTGTTATTAGTACTTGAGCTCGCCAGGGGGACGTGCTTTCTTCAATAATGCCAGCAGCGAGGAGTTTTGTGATCTCTCCTTCAATAAACTTTTTATCGTCTTCACTGTAGCGGCGAGATTTAATCGCAATAGGCTTGCAATTAGGACTGATATTCGTAAAAAGAGGAACAGCAGGGACAGACGCTTCTGCAACGCTACATACTTTTAGTGGTTCTTTAGGTCCACCGAATGAAAATTCGAGAAAGGAATGCTCGTCTAATATGTCATGACCGATTATTAAGTCAGCACAGAGATTTTTCACAATTAGCAAATTCACGTTTCTATACTCATGGTCTCCGATACGAGCTGACACACATGTTTGACCTTCGACTTGTGACATAAGACTGGTTGAAGCCATTGATATAGTTTGCTTGCAGGGTGTTTTCTTTAATTGACATAATTTAAAAAATTGCTCATTGATGAAGCTTATAGAACTACCAGTATCTATTAAGGCTTCAGCTTTTATCCCTTTTATGTAAGCTGGAACTGTAGCTTTCTTCAAGGAAGTTGGCGATGCAGCTAAAATACCACCACAAACGTTATCATCTTCGAGAATAGCGGCATTGATTTGGTTCTTGCTTCGACATACAACAGCATAGTGACCCTTCTTGTTACAAAATTGACAGATAGAGTCTACAGCAGGACAGTTTTTACGAGGATGGACATATCCACCACAAAAGAAGCATTTGCGTCTCTGGTAAGTTGGCGTCACTGCTATTTTATCGGAGACCATGAGTATAGAAACGTGAATTTGCTAATTGTGAAAAATCTCTGTGCTGACTTAATAATCGGTCATGACATATTAGACGAGCATTCCTTTTGTTTAGAGGTGGTGGCGACGGCAGCAGCAGTATTTGCATTCGAATAGTTAAACTTTGTTGCATTAACTTCAGCCATTTCTAGTGACAGTGCTCGATTATGTGTTTCTTCTAGTGTTAACGTCAGATTTTCTAGTAACCTTTGTCTTATCGTACTAGATTTTATTCCAGAGATAAATGCGTCGCGTATATTGTCGTTCTTATTTGTTTCAGCATCTACAGTTTGGAAGTCGCAGTCTTTGGCTAACTGTTTTAATGCTTGTAAATAGATATCTATTGTTTCGTCGCCCAGTTGTTTCCTAGATGCGAGGGCATGTCGGGCATAAATTATATTTTTGGGCTTTGTAAATAATTTTCCCAAAGTAATGATTGCGGATGGAAAAGTAGTACTCTCGCTGATGTACGTGAAAACGTTTGATGAAACGTGGTTTATGAGAAGATCTAGTTTCCAGGAAGTTGGTAAGGTTTGTACCTGCTCTCTTGTCAAGGCGCTTTCCGTAGCCATAAGAAAACTTTCAAATGTTTTTTTCCAATGTTCCCATTTCTTTGATGCAGTACTATCGACGGGATCAATATCCAAACGTTCGGGTTTTAAGTATTTTTCCATGGTGGCAAAACATTTAAAACATTTTGTTGATTAAATTGTAATAAGATAAACCTTTAGAATAACGGTTTTAATCAACAAAATAGAAGATACGTAATATGATAAAATAAGTTATGACATAAGTGACATTACAATACAAAGTAGCCATATGCATCACTGATCACAGCACTAAGGAGTTTAGTTGGTATTACTACACTATCCAGACGAAAAAAGTATTAGAGGACAAAACAAACAAATTACCATTTAGGGATAAAAATAAACTACAACTATTACCTACAACAGCGTTCTAAAAGACATATTTAAAAAAAAATGCGGAATAAAAGCAGGATGAACTATTATAGTGGATGTTCTCATGGAACCTCAAATTCCTCAAAATAATATCCAGTTTTCTTGGAACGAAGTTCCTTAACGCGCGTTGCGAAAGGGGGCTAGACGGAAAAAAATTAAGACCAAAAGTTGTAACGCCACTTTTTGCTATGCCCCGTCTGTCTCTCTCACTCTCTCTTTGAACTTCGTTCCATCCGGGTGTCTTTAACACCTCTCAAGTTTTTTTTTTATTCTAGTAACGATGATCAACTTTTATACAGCTTACAAAGATATGCCCGTAGTGGAGCACGTCTGTGAGGTAAGTGAGTGGGAGGGCACTCGCTGTCGCATAAGACATTTTAAGCGTTCCAAATGAGAATGACGTTGCTGGCGCAAATAAAATCAAATCCATTTATTTGCCAGAATGTAGGTTTGATCTTAAAACTATAATGCCCCTTTTACATTCTACCATTACATAGGGTGTGAAAATGTTTAATTTTAACCTGCATAATGTTAATAATATAATTAGGTACATTCATAAAAATAAAATCAAAATAGACAGCAACAACAAATTTTTTTTTTTTTTTTTTTATTGACAATGGGCTCACTCTTGACCTCAATCCAGCCCAGAGGCAGGGATGAGATCTACGGTGGAACGAGCTTGCCCAGAAGAAGCCTATTCACTCTCGCCTTGAAGAGATTCGGGTTGTATGAACTAGACAAATAGACAGCAAAAACTAAGGATATATAGGAACAAATTAATTAATTGATGTCAAAGTTATATATTTAAGTCAGGTCAAGAGATAAAGTTTATTATAATGTCAGATTAACAAATATAATTAAGTAAGTAATTGTAAATTGTAATTGGTAATGTCATAACTGTCCGATATTTCTAACGTGTGCGTGTAACATAGACTACAGGCCCCTCGCCCACAGTACTCGTTACTGCGTTATTAACGCAGGTGTGTGTGAAATCGTATGCGTGCAAAATGTTTTAAGAACCCATATAAATTGCTATATATGAGTTCTCAGAACATTATATACTTCTATTGCGTCGTTGTTATTGCAGCAGTGTATAACTTCGTGGCCATCCTAAGACAAAATGTATGAAAACAGATATCGCAATAATGCATCCGATATTATCGACCGATAATAACTCGCTTGTGCCCTTTGCGTAAAAAACCTGCTGCCCAAAGATTTAAATCGCTAAATTTAAAATAGCATTTCCGTAACAGTCAAGTCAAGTCACTGCGTCATTGTGTGTCAGAAATGTCAAACCGATACAGAAACGCGACTATCTATTGACCATATGTATGTTCTGTGCTTTTGACACGGTATGGCGAACTATTTAAATCTTTGTTGAATTTTCGCTGTCAACATTTTCATGACAGCCGTCACTACGGCCGTAAAGTGTGGCCACCGCTCTTGTAGGAAACCGTAGCTTTGGGCTACGGTTTACTTCGGAAGAGCGGTGGCCGCCACACCTCTGGTACACAATGACGAAGTGACTAGACTTCATTGTTACGAAAACGCTGTCACTATTTAATAATGTGTGAGCTGACTCTTCTCATTATGGAGACTTTTTCGCGGGACTAAGTACGGTGAGATCAAATCTAGTGATTTAAATCTTTGGTGTAAATCGCTAATTTACATGACGGCCGTTATAATATGACGGAACCGCCTTTCTAGGAACAAAGCATTAAGCTCTGTTATATTGATTATATATAATATATTTGATTATATTAAACTACTTTTTTATTTTAATAGTATATAATTTTATTTTATTTATAAACAATTGATTTAATACTTATTACAGTGTCAGTTTTTCGATCTAGTTAGATATTTTTTTTACAAAATCTCTAAATACATACCACCCACGCCCATAATAAAAGTAAAAAAAATATTAAAATATCAAAAATGTTACTACATTGTAAAAAGAATTGATAAAGTCTAGTCCCTGTATTAGTTACATTGAGATAGGAAAAACATGGAGATGCCGCGTTATTCTATACATACATTTGCTTATACAAATATGAGTGAAATATGATCCAGAATCTGAAATATCGTTATGTCTCATTCTTTCTAGTGAGATAATCTTATTTGATAAAAGTGACAACTATATTTTAAGTTGTTGCTAATTATGGCAACATTTTGTCTTGACGTAGTGACAGTTGTAGGTAAGTGCCGTAGCAGCCATCTTATGCTACGAGTTTCATGGTAGTTTGGCTGTCAAATGGTTGTTTGTTTTTTGTATTATTGAGATTTGCGAGAAATTACGAGGATTTTGTCTTTTAAAACTGTATATAAATGTTGGAAAACAGAAGTTCAACATGCCTGTGTGTTGTATTGTGAAGTGTGGTGCAAGAAAGAATGAAAATCAACCTCAATTGTCTTTGCACAGGTTAGTAGCCGGTTTTTATGCATTAATATATACAATAATACACAATCGATGATACAATTGTAACGCGATCATGAATTTATGGCTAAAGTATTGATATTTGGTTTCATTTCCATATAACAGGCCTTTTTATTATATTTGTTAATTCATTCGTTTGTTTACAAACAGATGTCATAATGGAATGGTGTTGTACCGTTGCCGACTTACCGTAATAGTTTCCGAAACTAGTTCCTCCGCTGAAACGATATCCGTATATTCTGCGATGTTAACATAAATAATCTTGCGTCTTATTCGGTCCGAGTGACCTAGCTAGGTCCGGCCTGTGGTTCACACTTCACAGCACCAAAATCCATCGTGATCCAAACGTGATAACTAGTAAAACTCGTATAAAGTATCGTTACTCGTTATAGTAACAACGAGATAACAGTTGTTCCTTGATTGACACAACCCTAGCAATGGCAGCCATTTTATGCGACAATATGAGTTGTAGGTATGCACCCTTTTTTCGTAGGTATTTCCAGTCCATACTTTTCTATGTCAATGATTAGTTACTATACTCTTTGGTCTAGTCTATTCAATTTCTCATTTCTCTTTATTATCTGTGGATATTTCTCTCGCTACTGCAGCTGGGTACGTGCGTGTCCGTATAAAGAAATTTAATTTTAATGCTTTTAGTAATAGTTCTTTAATAATTATGTTAATTTCTGCACAGGAGAAAACAAAATCGATCCTGGCGACTAAAGGGTAATCTTCCAGATTGATTTGCTACGGTACTTTCGGTGAGTGTTATTGTATTTTATTAAGACGAGTTCCACGTCAAATGTGTTGGAAGGTGACACGTATTATCAAAATCGGGATGCCAATTTTTTAAAGTCTTGATATTTTTTTGCGTATATTTTGATGTAATTTCGTAACTAATACCACACATAACAATGAATTTATTCATGTTAGGTATGTATTTGTGTCAGTTTTCGTTCATTGTGAGAAATATTGATATTAACTTGTCGTATGCACTCCTCGTACATGTGTTGAAGAGTAAATATATATAGCTAAAGGATCATACAGGCTCTCCTTCTGATTCAGATTCTGTAAATTATATTTTCTCTATTGCAGAAGTTTTTACTTTGTATCAAAGGAACTTTATCACAATAATAATACTCCTCATTATATTTAATTCCATTAGAGCAAAAAAAAATTCATTTTTCTGTTTTGACTTTTTTGTTAGGTAAGTAACGTAAAATTGTTTTTTTTTTACAATATGGCACCATAATCATCTATCTATTTAGCCCATAATGTCCCATTGCTGGGCTGCTGCTGGGCAAATGCCTACCTTTTCCCCACATATCTGTCCTCTGCCATTCATCATCGTCATTTCAGCCTGGGATTACCCACTGCTGGGTATTGGCCTCTCCTTTTTTCTGATATACTTACCGGTTTTGTTTGTCCCTCATCGAGGTTTTTCCTGCGAGTGACAATAAATCCTCTGCCATTGCGGACCATAAATAATATTCAAAGAACTAATAGGATCATATTATAATACAAACTTACAAAAAAATCAGGCTTGCAGTACTTGAGAGCTCTTCCTAGCTAAATAATAGAATAACTTGTCATTTTTTTAATCTTAAAATTATTTTATCTAACATTAGAGTTGTTGTTGACTTAAACATGGTTTCAAATTTGAATAAAACATGCTCACAACACAATTGTTTAATAAACATTTTGCCTATTGGTAATAAGTTAAAACCATTTTATTGAATTTAACATAATCATCATATTAATTTATTATAAACATTGATATGGAGTACCAAGACGGATCCTGAGCGATAATGGTGTACAGTTCATAAGCGAAATAATGCAGCAGGCTTGCCATTCATTTGGCATTACTCAGTCGCTGTCACCTGTATACCACCCACAAGCGAACCGACAGTGGACGAAGGATCGCGAGTCCGTACGCCACATTCGCGGTCTGCTCAGAAATAGTTTTGATTGCTTTTTTTTATACTTTTACTGTTTGTGCCCTTTGCTGTGTTTTACAATATATACTTTTACTGTTAAACGTTGCGTTACGTTAATTTAAAATAGACCCAACACACACCCCTGAGAAAACATCTCTACACATTTAAATTCAAAAAAATATAGCACCTTAAACAAAAATGATCCCTGGTGTTGTGAACAGTAAAGATAACTTTTTCTATTTAGTGGTCAGTGATCAGTAGTGATTTAAAATGTATACTAGCAATCTTTTATATTGTAACATGTGATTATTTTTTCGGGTATCTTCTTTACAATAAAAATGCTTATCAGACATCCATAAGCCTATTACTGGCCCATATTATTTTATGATGTAACTATGACAACTTTCAAACAAGTAAACATAGCATGGAAAAAATATGAATAAGTTTAGATAGTCCAGTAATTGTTAAAAATAAAAAAAACACTTAAATTTTTTTTTTTCACAATGTGTGTAATAATTCTGTAAACCATAGTTTGGTTTGGTAGGATTCTTATTAGTTGTGTTAGTCTATTGTATTTTCACTTCATTGAGATTAAAGTTACAAAGATAATAATTATACATAATTATGTAGATTTAGCATTTCGAAACCGGTTTTTTTCTTATAGGGATAAGCCCATAATAACTGAGCTTGAAAACAATAAAGTTTAATTTCTCCCTATTGAGTTGATTTATAAAATATTAGTTTTGAAAGTTCACTTATTGTTTGTGTTTTTTAAATATAATCATTGTTTAATTAATTATTTGTTGTATTGTCAGTTGAAGTAGAAAGCAAATTTTAGTGCTATTCTTTTGTTTCTCATACTTACATACGCAACAAAAAATACTATCCTTCATTATAACTACCTTAAAAGTTATACGATCCAAGTAATTTTGTATTCAATAATGGAAATAATGAACACAAGTTTAGAATGAATGGGTTTTGAAACAATTGTTCAAATAAATGATAATGCAAATAAAATTAAACGGCTGGTAGGTATTGTGTGAACTGACTTCATTATCAGTAAAAATGTGCTCTATTTTAATTGTTCAGTACTGTAACGACTTGGCGCGAACAAGGACTGCTGGAGGAGACGAAAATGATGCATCAGCAATCCATGATGGTTGGAGATATGATTCCTGTACACTCTGAGATACCCGTGCATGTTGAGGAGATGAATAATGTGAATGTGACCTACGAGAATAATGCTTCCTACGCGTACGACGATCTGTTTCCGGCACTGCCGCACTCGCAGCCGCCGGTCCAACGCAGCATTCAGCAAGCTACCAATAAGCTTCGCGTGGGATCGTCACTGCATACCCAGGTAATATATATTACTGCTTTATTCATGAAATTTTCTGTTTTACCATATAGGGTTTGTATGTTATTTCTTTATTGAAATTTAACACCAGCTATTGCAATAAGCTATTAAACATAATATTAGGTATATACACGTGGACGCCACATGCGTGTTTAAATCTTACGTAATCAGTAATGGCTAGTGATAAGTCTAATATGTTGTGTAATAATATTTCTGTTCTGTCAGATAATAAAAAGCAAATGAGTTGATAACTTACATTATTATCGCTAAACAGTTGTGCTTCACTATCATTTGTTAAATAATCATTTTTATTTTCTAGTAAATCTTATAATTTCCAACATTCCAAATCAACCAAGATTACTTATCTTAATCTGATTGTAAAAAAGTCAGCCAAATGTTAACTACTGATAATTTGAGCTGAATAACAACTACATGTAAACAAATTATCTTCATCAAAATAAACAAAAATGGTTGACATTAATGTTTGACAGATAGTAACATAATAAAGTTATTTTTTAGACACATGAGATTTCATAACATTCTTATTGAATTAAAAGACTTATAAAAATATCAAAATCTTTGAATGAGCATTTCATTTTTTTTTTTGGACACAATCATCATACTATATTATTTATATCCCTAATTTTGTTGTTGTTACATGTAACCAACTCTCCATTATTTCAAGGTTTTCCATGTGCCATATGAAGAGAGGAAATTGGACAATGCTAACACTTTCGGCGAGGGTGAGTCCTTGAGAACCTGTCAATCCATCACCAAGGACACCGGAGCGCACATCGAAATATCTACTAGCAAAGATGGCAGCTTGACTTTCTTGATAACTGGCAAACATAGCGCAGTGCTTGACGCAAGGCGCCTAATCTTGACCCATTTCCAACAACAGGTAAATATAACAATAATATTAAAATACTTTTTATCATTATAAGCGCGATCTAACGAACTTTATTTCTTTAATAAATAGGCCAGCAAGCAAATTAATATCCCGAAGGAACACCACCGTTGGATATTAGGAAAACAAGGCCAGAAGTTGAAGGAGTTGGAGAAAGTGACAGCTACGAAAATCAGTGTACCTGGTATTGCCGATACTAGTGAGACCCTCACTATTACTGGTACTAAGGAGGGAATTGAGAAAGCTGAACATGAGATCCGAGTGTGCTCTGAAGAACAGGTAAACTAACTTATGTACTTGTTGTTACTAACGAATTATAAGTGGCCAGAGAATACGTAATAAATGAGTTAGCTTTATAATATTAGTCTTAATCAGCGCTAACTGTAACTGATTAATTATTTTCCAGTCGCGTAAGGCTATGGAGCGCGTCAAGATCCCGAAAATCTATCACCCGTTCATCCAGGGTCCGTACGGCGAACGTGCGGCTGCGCTTACCGCAGAGACGGGCGCGCGCATTCACATCCCGCCCGCGTCCACCCAGAGCGATGAAATCGTCATTGCTGGCGAGAAAAATGGTGTAGTTGCTGCTAAAGCGCAAATTGAGCAAATCTATGAAGACATGGTAAATATTAATATGAATCAATCAAATGAAACCAAAAATTTGTCGAGTTACTCTCTAAAAACATCACAACTTGATTTTTTAACAGGTAAAGAAATGTTCAACTGTTCGTGTCGAGGTACCCAAATCTCAGCACAAATACGTGATTGGAGCTCGTGGAACGACTATTCAGGAGATTCTGAAGGAAACTGAAGTCTCTGTAGAGATGCCTCCTCCAGACTCTCCCACTGGCACCATCACTCTCCATGGACCTCACAATAAAATTGGCCTGGGTTAGTACAATTAACTGATTATTTTTCGTGTTAAACTTGTTAAACAATAGAGTGAGGGTTGACAGGGAAGAATGGAAGACAAATCGTGTAGTGCCGGCCCCAAGCAACATGGGACAGGGGTAGAAGAAAATAATGAAACTCAATGTCTGAAGTATGTACTCAATATTTTGCATCCATTACTAAACACAATTTTTAACCCAACAGCTCTCTCAAAGGTATGCGAAAAAGCGAACTCTGTGAAAACTGCAACTGTGGATGCGCCTACTTGGATCCATAAATACATAATCGGAAAGAACGGCTCTAATATTAAAAAGATAACCCAAGACTTCTCTAAGGTATGATCTATTTTATATATTTTATTACCTTTATTATAACCTTATAAGATTATTGTTTTATAAGGCTGATTATGATGAACAGCTTTTTTTAAAACTAAATTTCGGCTTACAGGTACACGTTGACATAACCCATTCTGAAGACAAGGTGAAGATTGATGGTCCGCCAGAGGAAGTGGAGCGCGCTCAAGTGGAGCTGGATGACTTTGTGAAGAACTTGCTAGCTACTCTTACCTATGTTGAACTATCGGTTGACCCCAAATTCTTCAAACACATTATTGGAAAGAATGGAACTAACAGTAAGTTGGACCATCCATATGAAAATATTTCGGTATGTGTTGCAGATTTAAATTTTAATTAAATTATTTTTTTTAGTTAATAGACTGAAGGATGAGACTGGGGTAGTTATTAACATTATTGAAAACGAAGGCAACAATATTATTCGCATTGAAGGCAGCCATCAAGGTGTAGCTGACGCTGAAAGAGAATTAAGAGAAATGGTAATGAAATTAGAGAACGAAAGGACAAAGGAAGTCTATGTTGACCATAGATATATTAAATCTCTTATTGGAGTTAGGGGAGAAAAAATAAAGGAACTTCGCGAAAAGTTCGAACGTGTGCTTATTTCTTTACCCGATCAGGGGCAAAAGAGGAGTCCTATTAAGCTAAGAGGTCCCCAGGAAGATATTGAAAAATGCGAAAAGTATCTTCACAAGGTTATAAAAGAAATAGCCGAGTCATCTTTCGTCCAGGAAGTGCCGATTTTCAAACAATTCCACAAGTTTATTATTGGCAAAGGTGGTGCAAATTTGAGGAAAATTCGGGACGAAACTCAAACTGTGATCGATCTTCCAGCAGAAGGCGAAGATAGCGATGTTATAACCGTACGCGGTAAACGGGAGAATGTTGAAGAGGCAGTTAAAAGAATTCAGCAAATTCACAATGAAAAAGCGAATGTTGTAACAGAGGAGGTCACGATTGCCCCTAAATACTATAATTCTTTGATTGGGGCCGGTGGAAAACTAATTCATTCCATTATGGAGGAGTGTGGTGGAGTACTGATAAAGTTCCCACCTGCGGAAAGTGACAGCGACAAGGTGGTTATTAAAGGGCCCATCGAAGATGTTGAGAAAGCCAAGCAACAACTACTTGCGCACGCTTCGGAACGAGAACTGACCTCCCACACTGCTCACGTGCGTGCTAAGCCAGAACATCACAAATTCCTGATAGGCAAAAATGGTGCTAACATTAAGAAAATTCGTGAGCAAACAGGCGCTCGCATTATCTTCCCGACTGAGAAAGACGAAGACAAGGAAGCTATATTTATCATAGGTAAGTTTTGTGTTGCTGCTATTATAATCGAAATCTATACAAATTAATGTCACTTTTCGTGTCTGTCCGTGTGAACGCGAGAAGCTTTTTCGATGAACAACGCTTCTTCAAAAAAGCGAAAAAGCTTCTCGAGAAATTGCGCAATGGTTGCTTGGATGCGGTTTTGACTAATTTTAAGAGAAATTATTCTGGAAGGTTTATTTGTATAACACATTATTATTAACACTTACATATTTTTAGAAGCCTCTTTTCAAGGGCTTCAGCGATTAATTACCTATAGTTTAGGAGCTAGACAAGGTTAGAAATGTTTTGTTGTTAAAACCGTGCGAAGCAAGGGCGGGTCGCTAGTAGTTTAAAACAAAGATGTCGATAGGAAAACATTACTTTATGATTATATTCTTGATTCAGGTCGCGAGGAGCAGGTAGAGGCAGCTCGCAAGCAGCTAGAAGCAGCAGTAGCAGAGATCAGTAACGTGTCTGAAGGCGAGATGGCGGTGGCGCCGCGTCACCACCGACACTTCGTGGCGCGCCGCGGCGAGGTGCTGCGTCGCATCGCCGACGACTGTGGCGGTGTGCTAATCTCCTTCCCGAGGCAGGGAGTGAACAGCGACCGCGTCGTCCTCAAAGGCCCCAAGGATTGCATAGAAGCAGCTAAAATTCGCATCAACGAAATAATCGAAGATTTGGAAGCAAAGGTTTTTATTGTTCAGTATACTGTTTGTCTACTCATCACATTATATTTTGCAAAACATCTAATAATAATAGTAATACAAATGTGCGGTCATACATGTAAAATGAGAGGAGATTGTGGAATCCGTGGGAACCCAACTCTCGGATTCCACAAACCTTAGAACCCTTTCCGCAGCCGAAACCTATAAGTATTTCGGTATGTCGGAAGCGTTGGGCATCAATGTTACTGACATGAAGCAATCGTTGAAGGAGCGCTTCTTTGGCCGCCTGAAAAAAATATTTAATAGTCTTTTATCAGGCGACCTTCAATAGTTGGGTCATGCCGGTTTTGATGTACTCTTTCGGCATACTCAAATGGACTCAAACCGAACTAGACGCCCTGGATAGGAAGGTCCGGACGCTGCTGACTGCAAATCGAATGCATCACCCACGGTCATCGGTAATGGGGATGTCTATCCCGCGAAAATGTGGAGGTCGAGGCTTTTTAAACGCTAAGACCCTCCACAATCGCGAGATATGCAGTCTCAGGGAATATTTCCTACAAACCGACGTCGAGCTGTGGTCGCGGTGGACAAGGGCCTCACCCCGCTTTCCTTGGCTAAAGAGAACTGGCGCAAGCCAGAAGTGTTTGATACTAATGATGGCATGGAAGTATGGCAGAGTAAGGAGCTTCACGGACGCTTTTACCGGGCCCTACATGTACCCGATGTAGATCTAATAGCGTCCGTAGCCTGGCTGCTTTTCGGTGACCTCTTTGGAGAAACCGAAGTTTTTGTCTGTGCAATTATGGACGAAGTTATGATGACGAAGAATTATCGGAGATTTATTGTGAAAGACGGCACGGTTGACATCTGTCGGGCATGCCACCGGCCGGGAGAATCAATCAGGCATATTATCTCCGTATGTTCTCGTCTAGCTAACGGAGAGTACTTGCATAGACACAACCTTGTAGCCAGGATAATCCATCAGCAACTTGCTCTGAAATACAGTCTTGTGGAATCTGAGGTGCCATACTTCAGGTATGTGCCCGACCCAGTTCTCGAAAATAGAAATATCACATTGTACTGGGATCGATCCATCATCACTGACAGGACTATTGTTGCCAATAAGCCTGATATAGTGGTGGTGGATCGATCAGACCGGCGCGCAATGATTGTTGATATAACCGTCCCGCATAATGAGAACCTCGTGAAAGCCGAGAAAGATAAACAAATCAAGTATCTTGACTTGGCTCGCGAGGTTGTCGACATGTTGCATGTGGACTCAGCAATCATTGTGCCGACAGTCGTGACAGCTAATGGGCTAATAGCCAAGAGCCTCGACCAACACCTGAGGAGGCTCTCGCTGGGCAGCTGGATCAAGGGCTTGATTCAGAAAGCGGTACTTCTGGACACGGCTTGCATTGTCAGGAGGTTCCTCTCTCTGGAGCCCTGACCGCCGGTAGCTTGGACCCTGTACCTGATACCGGTGGGCAACTATTTTTATATTTTTTACTGTTTCTTTATCTTTTTGTTTATAAAAATATTTAAAAATGTAATTAATATGTACTTAGTTGAAATAAAGAAATATTAAAACATTTATTATTATGTTAGTAGCATTTGCAGAATATTATGACTTAAAAAACTAGTTGAAGCACACCAAAATAAAGTTCACTGGTCACATACATTTATGATGTCCTGACTTCCAATGCTGTAATTTACACAGGTAACAGTGGAATGCGTGATATCTCAAAGGCACCATCGTACAGTGATGGGTGCCCGTGGTGCTAAGGTAAAGGATATCACAGCTGAACACGACGTGCAAATCAAATTCCCCGAGCGAGACACGACCGAGGGCGCGGATGTTCCTTTAAAGGAAATCAATGAGAACGGTGAGCCCGGCCCGAACGACATCATCAGGATCACTGGTCGCCCTGAGAATTGCGAGGCAGCTAAGAAAGCTTTACTGGAGCAGGTAACGA
Source organism: Apamea sordens (assembly GCA_945859715.1). Lineage (NCBI taxonomy): Eukaryota > Metazoa > Arthropoda > Insecta > Lepidoptera > Noctuidae > Apamea > Apamea sordens. Next base: position 11,097,288 of record OX243995.1, read on the forward strand.
GTTCATTTATTCAATGACAAGTGTGGTTCATGTTTCGATTAATCTACAAAAATAGACTATATAATAAATTAAATCATTCTTTATTAGGTGCCAATCACGATCGACGTAGAAGTTCCGAATGAATTGCACCGTTTGCTTTCTGGTCAGAAGAGGCGGGAACTGATGCAGACATATGATGTGCACATTCTACTTCCACTCAATGATGACCCTAGTGACTTGGTTAAGGTAAGAAGAATGCTCAAACGGAGTTTTTTATTTAATTAAAATTAAGTTTTTTCTGTACTGAATAATTATCACATAATAAAGGCATATTTCTAAAGTAATTAACAATAATTATTTTTGTTTAGGTAACAGGTACCCCTACAAATGTTGAAAAGGCCAAACTTGCTCTTGCCGACAGAATTGTTGACATGGAAAAAGAGAAAGAAGACAGACTTCTCAGGTAAGCCTGCATTTCCATCAAATCAGAATTTTCAATTTTTATAGTGCGATTGAATGTTACCTATCCATGAATATTAATAATAAAAATACAATAATAATTACAGGTCATTTGAACTGAAATTCAAAGTAGATCCCGAATATCATCCTCTAGTTATTGGTAAGGGTGGGTCTGTCATCACAAAGATTCGCACTGATTATGGAGTACAAATAAACTTGCCTAAACGTGGTGAGGCAGATGATGACATCATCACAATCCAAGGCTATGAAGACAAGGCATTGCAAGCCAAGGAAGCTATTATGGCTATTGTACATCAACTGGTGAGTCCCTATTCTTTTACAATGTTAAGACGCGTGCATTATTTGAGCTCTCTAACGCATTAAATACCTAAAGTACTCCACTCACAATCATTTGGAAGGATCACTTGCGTATATCTTGTTGCATGATCAACTTTGAATGTTATTAAACGAAGCGATTTTGGTCTTGTTATGTTTTATGTTTGTATTGATGTCATCTATTGATATAAGTAGGTTTCATACGTGGCCGCCATTTTGTAAAACACCGCCCTTTCACCACTTCCTTGGTAAAGGCACTTAGTTAAAAAAGTAGTTAACGATTTGATGACGTAGACCTTCAGGATTAAGTTGTAATCTTAAAGTGTGAAGTTTAAATCTTAAATGCTTAAAGGCTAATTTAATAACACCACATTGCATTGATCTTGAAAAGACTAGTATTTCCAACATCATGAGATTTTGAGTGGTGAAAATAAAAGCGATTGACGTTTGTGTAACGCCATTAGTTGTTAGGAGTGGAGTTACATGTTTTACAAGCTGAATCTTCACCACTTTTTTTTTATATATAGTTATATTACTATCTCATAAGTATACTGTGTTTCTGCAGGACAATCAATGTCGAGAGGAGGTCGATATTGATCCACGAGTTCACAGGAGGTTGATCGGCCTCCGAGGCAAAAACATAAGACGCATTATGGACGATTACAAGGTCGACATACGTTTCCCAAAACAAGGTGATGACAGCATTGTTGTCATTACTGGAGACGAGGATAACGTACTTGATGCGAAGGATCATCTCCTCAACCTAGCCGAAGAATACGTAAGTATTCATTTAGCACAAAAATTGCTGAGTAGTGTGTTTTTTATGTTCTGTTCCTAATTTTAAATGAATATCCAGATTCAAGACGTCGCCGACCGCTACACACGACCTGCGGCGCCTTCCCTGGGGGATTTCGGTGATGTGCTCGAGCAAGCAAACAGCAGCGCAGCGTCCGCTGCCGCCGCCGCCGCTGGCCCCGGCCCCGCGGGCTTCGTGGTGAAGGGGGGGCCGTGGGAGCAGCGCGCGCCCGACACGGCGTCCACGCAGGAGTTCCCCACCATGCCGGGGGGCCCGCGCGCCGTGCAGCCTGCCGCGCCCACGCCTTCAGCCGCATGGGGCCCTCGTCGCTAGTAACTCCCGACGACACGTCCTATGTACTCGCATGCGTGCATACTTTTAAGCCTATAGTGTATATTGGAGTGTGCCGCGTTTTATTTCGGCTGTTTCGACGCGACGACGAGTGCGTCCACTTAGATCGTATTGTCGTCGCTTTGCGGCACCCGCTAATAATCCTTGTAATGTTAATTCTCCAGATATCTCTCGTACTCGCTCATATTATTGCGAAAGTGGGTAGCCAGCTGTATCATACTGGTGATTTATCGGAGGAGGTCGCCGCTGTTTGTGCCGATCTCCCTGAATTTATAAATAACGCGAGGTTGAGCCGAACGATTATCATAATATAAGTATTCGGTTACGCGATTTCGTTATTTTTTATGGATTATTATTATGTATCTATGAGTATAAATGCCATTCTACTAAGTTGTTATTTACTTTGATATTTATAATGAAATACATGCCGATGTATTTTTAATTTATGCATCTTTATAGTATGCATAATAAACTGATTCCGTGTACTTATTTAAAATTATAATGAAATTTCTATTTTTCATACATAATAGTTTTCACGTTTTTTTATCATGTTTATAATGTTGCCTATAAAATAATGAATCAATAATGATAAGACAAGAATGAATATTTTTACAAAGTAATGTGTACATAGTAAATAAATTGTGTTTGAAAATATTAATAAAATCTTTTACATGAATACATTTTTTTTTGTCCTCTGTTCCTTTAATAAGTAGCTTTTAGTTCGGGAGACCTGTTTCACTGTCTGTCTCTCTCCGTTTCTACTAATAGAATTAGAAGTGAGTCATCCATTTTACAATGTTTTTGGCGGTTCTGTGGTGAACTAATCCATGTGACGTCACCGGCATGCAACGAATTTTTTTAATGTTAAAGTACATCATTGTGTAAACTAGAAAAGGTACAGACGCCAGCACGTCAAGCTACCCGAATCTGTCAAATTTTCCCAATCAACCTTGAACCTAAATGCTTAGGTGATAAAGTTGAAAATCTATTAAAGAAATTTGACAGATTGTAGTAGCTTGATGTCTGTACCTTACCTTACATTAAGAGGGTAAGTATCTACTTTACGCGTATTATTGTAATCATCACCTGAGGCGGTGGGCCTTAGCCTGGTTAAGTAGGTATAAAAAACAAAATTCCGATGTGAGCTATTTCCCGCCCTGACCCTTGCCGAGCCAGCCCGAACCGCTGAGCCTATAGTTTTAATTCCGATCCAGCTTTTGTCCCTTCTCCCAGCGACTCCCTAAACCGAGGTCCGTGCCATTAGCGTGTAGTCTGTTAGTTTTTAAGTTTTTTAAGCCCTGGCTGGAGACCTTAATTTGCCTTTAACCAAGCCCGGTTAAGCAGACTACAACCTCATAAGTTGAACTGCGAGATTATCGTATATCGTAAAAAATTAGTGAGCTATTTCCGGGTTTTTCTCCAATGTCTTACTACAACAGTTCTTAAATATTGGTCTAGGTACAGTCAACAGCAAAAATAGATGATCAAAATCAGAAAATCAATACTAATGAACGGAGTTTGCGTCAGAACTGTGAGGCGTCGAAGTGATTCAAAAGTATGTGATTGTAAATTATACCAAACATTTCCTACTAGTACAGCGGCCATATAGCTGTGAACTCCGTTAATTAGTACTTATTGAATTTCTGATTTTGATCATCTACTTTTGCTGTTGACTGTACATCATCCAGCTACCTATCTGAGCTTGGGCCGGCCTAGACTTTTCCGACCATTTGGTAATCTATCAAGGACTACTGCTGTACTAGTTAGTTACCGTATTCCCAGTAAGTAAACGTTTGATGTCCTGCCCATCGAAGGTTTCCTATTTTAATGGTCTTAATAACATTAGGCTCGTCGTATATATCTCGTAGAGCTCATGGTTTGTACCTTGTTCGCAATTGTTCGTTTTCCGGCACTGCACCAAACACGCGCCTATGGGTCTTAATAAATTATCTTATTCATTCAATTTAGCGGGTTGATTTAAAAAAAAACATTACCATTTTCTGTGGCTCTGGCCCCATCTATACTTAGACAGAATAGTAGGTAGACAAAGCCTCAGCGTATGGGGTATGAGATAGCGATAGTTCGACATAAGTACATTACTGCAGGTACGTGCAATTAATATTGCCATACTTAGACTTTTACCCCAATCGTGTGGGTAATATGGTACTTATTGAGTACTTTGATTGTACTACGTCTACGATTTTTTGATGTTATATTTATTTATTTATATATACTTTATTGTACACCACAAAAATACATAGCATAAAAATACATGGCACACTACAAAATATACAATGGGCGGCCTTATCGCATTACTGTGATCTCTTCCAGGCATCCTTAGAATGGACAGTGATTTTCCTTGACATAAAATGGGACTGTCGTTGGTTCAAACATAATGTATACAATAAACTAAAATAGATACACAAATATATACATATCCAAAATTATAGATACATAAATACATACATACTATATATACAAGCAACGAAAAATAAAAGAAGACTGTAGATGATTGCAGTTAGGACAACAAGATCACAACGACAAGTAGTGGTCCTTTACAAGTCTTTTGACCACCTGTAACGACTGCGCGCGTTTTATTTCAACTGGCAATGCATTCCACAAACGAGCGGCCTGGACAGTAAAGGATTTATTTGCGATGCATCGATTCTGTAGCGCGTTGCAAACGCGACTAACGCGCGTTAGTAGCGATGCTGTCGCGCGTTTCATAAAAATAGAAAAGCTCATTTGTGTCGTACAAAAAAATAAAATTTATCGTCAGAAGGTTAATTTAACACAAAATAATTAAATGCATGAGAGAGACTTTAGAGCTTGTCCAGAAAGGGCGAATTCGTCGCGATTCTCTCGTGCAAATCACGCGCGATCGTTGCGTCCAGAAAGAGCGTACCAACGCGCGAGTATTTGGGGACGAATTCAGTATTCCGTATCAAAATTTTGGCGCTCCATTTTTCCCGATACGTCCACTCGGCCGGAGTTCGCGCGTTTAACTGGACGCAACAAGGGGTCCCTAGTATCTCAACTCGCGCGTGTTAGATATATATCATCTTGATATAATTATAATATATTGTTTGTTGGATAATGGCATCTGTCACAATTACGAAGCTTGTGACAGATTGAACGTGAACGTAGAAGTACCTAATTTGACTAGATATTGTGTTTACAAAAAACAACAGTATTATCTTGTAAAAAAAACACTAATGTTATTATTATAAATGATTAAGTAATATTTGATTATCTTTGTAGTATATCTTAGATTTTATATTGCTATTTTAATATATTAGGTTGTTTCAAATGATTGGTACAATACTGTCAGTTGATGTTGATATACTTTTTGATGATGTCTAAGAATTAAGAATAAACTCTTATTAAATTGATTAATTACCATATAATGTTTTAAAATGGTTTCACTATATAAGATTTGTTTATTATTACCTGTGTTAGAAGATATTAAGCCAAAATATATGATGATCTGTAATTGGTTCAAAATGGCGGTAGATGTTTTACGTAAAAGACGTTGGTAGTGTATAAAAAGGATTGTAACGACGTTATCAAGACAGTTGCTTGGTAGATGTTCAGTTGGTTAGTTCTAGTGCCGTTATTATGTGGAATTGATCGACCAGATGTCACGTAAGTCAATTAATTTGATATTATACCTCAATTATTGCTTATTATGAAAATGTTGTTGTGTAAGTCATATTATGGCCAATATTCCTAGCTATTGTTATTATGTTGCTATTATTTTGAATTCTCTTGGACAATTATCCAAGAGATAGAATAAATGGTTTTTAAAGATAACGATAATTTATGACAACATAAGATATGTATTGATAAAATACTTTGTTACTGTATCCATGGAGTTTCTTGTCCTTCTTCTCCATGATGACCTAGTTTTGCGAACGGACGACTAGTTTTCTGATTAATTACTGACAAGCCTAAGATTAAATAAATGTTTAGCCTTTTCTGTCTGTGCTTTATTTCATAAAACCCTTTTCCTACAAACCATATTCAATAATAACTTTCATACACAGTAAATAAGTAAATAGTAACCATTCTGATATTTAAAGCTTGTTATTTGGATAATATGTAGGTACATATACTTATAGTATATACTATACCTATATTATAAATCTAACATCAGAAGTGGGATAGTTCTCTGGGCTTTTAAAACCACTTACTAATGCATTTTTATTTGCTATTTTCATGATTGATGTTGGAGCCGGATGTGGAAGCCGTTGGTCAGTGCGTCGCTGACTCCACTCGCACCATAATGATGACATCGCGCTGCCGCCTCTGACATTGGAGCTGCGGAGCTGCTTATTACTGTATGAGCTTTGAAAATACGGAAACTCAATCTGCTGTAAGAATATCTAAAAATTTTGCGGCGGTAAGAAGTATCTGAAGTCGGTAAGACCCTTAGAGGCTATTTTACATCAAAACGAGATGCTATTGGATAAGATGATTACATTGGAAGGTAACATATTGCAAAATACTTTTAGATAATTATTATGTAACATTTAGTTCACGCTTGGCTTATAAAGGACGAACAGTTTTGACTATGTCAATTACGTGATAATTATTGAATCAATTGCTTTAAAATATAATTTGAGAATACAATATTTAATATAAAAGAGTAGTATAATGCTCAAAAGTGAAATTTAGTCATTCCTGGTGATAAGCTATAGTTACTTATAAATTATTTTCTGGATTAGGATAACCTTATTTAATTTTGAGATATGAGACATTATGAAGTATTTAAAACATCTATCAATCATCTTTGATCGTAATTACAATGAAATGTGGTTCATAAACGTTCCATTAAGCATTTAGTTTTATGTGATTTCTAATTATTGATTGTGCTGTAGAGATAATATTGAAATTACTTATTTAAAATTTATTTTTACAATATCGTATACCTATACTGTTAATAAACCGTTGGGTAGCCTCCTTTTCTGGTGTCCGAGACCTTAGTAAATAATTTTGTATTTTGTTTTAACAAATATTTCCATAATAAATAATGATTGTTATAGTTTGCGTGGCAGAGGCCAAAGGAATCTTGTAATTTCTAAAGACAAGCTAAAATTTTGGCCAGATGAAATGGTCTATGAAAATGCTGTTATTGAGGATACTATTTAAATCTCTAAATATCCAAAATAAATAATAATTTGATCTAAAATAAATAATGATAAACATTCAAAAACAAATTTAAAATATGTATATATAGGTATTATATGTGTGTATATTATTATTATATTTAATTATATGAAAAGCCTGTGGCTATATATATATAAAAAAAAAACTCCTGTGGCTGTGCGTAGCTGTGCCTGTGGAGGTAAAAAACTTTGACTTGACTTTGACTTTTGACTTTGAGGTAAAAAAAAAAAAAAAAAACAAAAATGCCTGTGGCTGTGCGTAGCTGTGCCTGTGGCTAAAAAAAAAAACTCCTGTGGCTGTGCGTGGCTGTGCCTGTGGAGGTAAAAAAAACTTTGACGACTTTGACTTTTGACTTTGAAAAAAAAAAAATGCCTGTGGCTGTGCGTAGCTGTGCCTGTGGCTAAAAAAAAATAAAACTCCTGTGGCTGTGCGTAGCTGTGCCTGTGGAGGTAAAAAAAAAAAAGAAAAAAAAACCTGTGGCTGTGCGTAGCTGTGCCTATGGTTGAAAAAAAATAAAAAAAAACTCCTGTGGCTGTGCGTAGCTGTGCCTGTGGAGGTAAAAAAAAAATACGCCTGTGGCTGTAGAAAAAAAAATAAGCCCGTGGCTGTAAAACAAAAAAAAACAAATACGCCTGTGGCTGTAAATAAAAAATAGGCCTGTGGCTGTAGAAAAAAAAAACGCCTGTGGCTGTAAAAAAAAAATGCCTGTGGCTATGACAATACTATACAATTTTAAAACCAAAGTAAAGAAAAAAAAAATAGAAAGAAAGATGTCCAGAAATTTACTTCAAGGATCAAGTACATTTCAGAATGGCTATGTTAAATGTTTGTTCAATAGTTTTCAATAATATTGTCAGAAATTGACCGAGCGATGAGTTATTTCAATTATTTTCATGATCGTTGGTTATTGTTTCGATTCAAAAGCTGTTGAATATGAATTTACTAGGCTTACCAAATTGTTGCCATCCCAATTTAATATTAGCAATTAATTATTTGATACATTGTTTAAGTACTCAACGTTTTACTTTTAAATTAGCAGAAGTTGCAAAGATATTAAGATACATTGGTTAGAAAGTTGGCTCGAAGCAAAAAAAAAAAAAAAATAACTCCCTGTTGAATTGGTCATTATGAAACGCTGATATTTTTGTGAGACTGTAGATTCATAGGTACTTCGAGAACGAAGTACATGTCAGTATGGCCGTGTTAGATATATATCATCTTGATATAATTATAATATATTGTTTGTTGGATAATGGCATCTGTCACAATTACGAAGCTTGTGACAGATTGAACGTGAACGTAGAAGTACCTAATTTGACTAGATATTGTGTTTACAAAAAACAACAGTATTATCTTGTAAAAAAAACACTAATGTTATTATTATAAATGATTAAGTAATATTTGATTATCTTTGTAGTATATCTTAGATTTTATATTGCTATTTTAATATATTAGGTTGTTTCAAATGATTGGTACAATACTGTCAGTTGATGTTGATATACTTTTTGATGATGTCTAAGAATTAAGAATAAACTCTTATTAAATTGATTAATTACCATATAATGTTTTAAAATGGTTTCACTATATAAGATTTGTTTATTATTACCTGTGTTAGAAGATATTAAGCCAAAATATATGATGATCTGTAATTGGTTCAAAATGGCGGTAGATGTTTTACGTAAAAGACGTTGGTAGTGTATAAAAAGGATTGTAACGACGTTATCAAGACAGTTGCTTGGTAGATGTTCAGTTGGTTAGTTCTAGTGCCGTTATTATGTGGAATTGATCGACCAGATGTCACGTAAGTCAATTAATTTGATATTATACCTCAATTATTGCTTATTATGAAAATGTTGTTGTGTAAGTCATATTATGGCCAATATTCCTAGCTATTGTTATTATGTTGCTATTATTTTGAATTCTCTTGGACAATTATCCAAGAGATAGAATAAATGGTTTTTAAAGATAACGATAATTTATGACAACATAAGATATGTATTGATAAAATACTTTGTTACTGTATCCATGGAGTTTCTTGTCCTTCTTCTCCATGATGACCTAGTTTTGCGAACGGACGACTAGTTTTCTGATTAATTACTGACAAGCCTAAGATTAAATAAATGTTTAGCCTTTTCTGTCTGTGCTTTATTTCATAAAACCCTTTTCCTACAAACCATATTCAATAATAACTTTCATACACAGTAAATAAGTAAATAGTAACCATTCTGATATTTAAAGCTTGTTATTTGGATAATATGTAGGTACATATACTTATAGTATATACTATACCTATATTATAAATCTAACACGCGCAATACGCGCGAATCACGCGCGAGTCGAGGGTCTGGCTCTGGCGTTGTGCACGCGATTTACGCGCGAATTTTGAATTCGCGCGATGCTTGTGGATGCGATGTATTCGTGCCTAGTATCTCACTAGCGCGCGAATGAATTCGCGCGAAACGTTTCGCGACGAATTCGCCTTTCTGGACAAGCTCTTATGCTTTCTTCTCAATCGATACGCGGTGGGAGGGATCATTTATATGTACTCATATAATAAAATAGTAACGAAAATCTTTGTCCATTTGTCTGTTTATTTAGATGTACGGACGCCAGCAGGTCAACCTACCCGAAACTGTCAGATTTTCCCAATCAACATTGAACCTAATGGTATAGCAATAAAGTCGAAAATCTATTAAAGAAATCTGACAGATTGTAGTAGCTTGATGTGCTGGCGTCTGTACCATTCGACTATTGACAAAAGACACGAAGTAACATAGATAACCGCCTAACATAAAATGCTTCACACTTTGGTCGGTTAATACGAAAAACAAGTTAGGATTTAATCGTCTTTTTAGATGAAATTATCACAATATTTTGCTTATTATTGACACAAAATAGTCTTAAAGTACAATATTTTGTTAATTTACTTGCTGTAATAGGTAAAAAATGCTACTTACCGATGAAAGGTTATGTTTGGTTGATTTCGTTCACTACGACTTTTACAGCCTATTACACAGCAACTCACCATCATTACACACTAAATATTACCTTTTGGAATATCAATAAAGTCAGAAATTACACAAAGTATGCGTTTCACAGATTTTTTATCAACGAAAATATTTTAACACCACAATTTGCTTGGCATCGATCACATCGATGCCAAACAACAAAACCGATACGCAAATAGTGATAGAAAATGCATGCTATGTCCTGCTCACACATACACATTTTGACTTGTGTCATCTCACTTTCGCAATTATTATTATTTTAACAGCTGTCTATATATCCTCTGTCTACGCATCTATATAATTGTACAGACGCCAGCACATCAAGCTACTACAATCTGTCAGATTTCTTTAATAGATTTTCGACTTTATTACTATAGCATTAGGTTCAATGTTGATTGGGAAAATCTGACAGTTTCGGGTAGGTTGACCTGCTGGCGTCCGTACTCTATGCTCTGGCCGTATCTATACATACTCTGTGGGCTGTGAAGTGAATATTCTGTAGGAAGAGGTGTGCCGTACTACATAATATTCATACTAGATCCTCCTAGTACGGACGCCAGCACATCAAGCTACTACAATCTGTCAAATTTCTGTAATAGATTTTCAACTTTATCTGTAAAGTATTAAGGTTCAAGGTTGATTGGGAAAATTTGACAGATTCGGGTAGCTTGACCTGCTGGCGTCTGTACGAGTATCGAAAAATACTAAGTCTAAATACCTGTTCTGATTACGTACGAAGTATATACTCAAATTCAGATAGACTCACGTACAGCGAATCGTATCGTATCGGTCCTTTATTCCGTATCTATATCGTAATAGCTTTTGCCCGCGGCTTCACTCTCGCATGTTGGAAAATATCCCACGTACTCAATGATATTTTAGTAAACAGATATGTTATGAGCGCGCAAATCGTGAAGACTAGAAAACGTCCTAATTGGGACGTATTGCCTTTAGTCTGTGTCGCGCACGTCTACGAGATAGAGGGTGCGCGCTACTACGTAATTATCATCCAAAATGCCATCTTGTGTATATAAATAGTGTACCAATTATGTTACCAAAGTTAATAAAACACAAGGGATCTCATACCACACAGAAGTACACAATATACTTCGATTTATTAATATATTTCAATTATTTTCCTAATATTCTGATATTTGGAGGTTAGAAAAATGAAAGAGATGGAAAATACATTTTTTGTCGTAAGAACGACAAGGATGCGTGCACTCCGGACATAGAATAAAAGTACAGATGCGAATATTAGGCAGTAAAGTCATCTTTACAGCAGAATTCTAGTTTCCCTTTTAATAACTTTTCTTTATAATTTTGTTTGATATATTTAAATTATAAATTAAACAAAAAAACTATATTGATAAGTATACAACAGTTCGCCTCCATTCCGCTCACGAAATAAAAAAGCTCTCTAAGAGACAGAAAAGAAATAAATTAAATCTCTTCGAAGGTGTATGATTTTTTTTAAATATATATATTTCTTTCTTCTTAAAACGTGTTTTATTTTTCACCTACCTACCTTTTAATAGTGTTTATTCGTTGCATAGGCACAAATCCCGACTGCAAATTCTGTACACGCGGTTTGTACTTTCTGCGTAGTTAATTTGTTAGTCTATGATGCCAACGTGCGGTGATTGGTGGCCCGAATAATGTTTGTTTACATTCACGCGCAATTGACAACATCTAGCTGTCACTTTTTTTCTTATTGGTTTTATCGAGCTATCCTTTTTCTATCCTTTTTACTTGTAGTGAAATGTAAAAAAAAATGAAAAGTGTGTATGTGTGCTGCCTCTCGGCGCGGAACACTTTTTTCTGTTGTTTTGTAAGTGTATAACATATCTGTTTACTAGAATATCATTGCACGTACTACTAGGATTAAAAATACCTTGAATTAACATCCGTTTTATAAATTATCTGTGTGCCTTTCGTTCAAATCCATTCAGCCGTTTTTGTGCCAATCTGGAACATATGTACAGACGCCAGCAGGTCAAGCTACCCGAAACTGTCAAATTTTCCCAATCAACCTTGAACCTTAATACTTCAGCAATAAAGTTGAATTTTGATACAGATTGTAGTAACTTGATGTGTTGGCGTCTGTACAGACGCCAGCACATCCAGCTACTACAATCTGTCAGATTTCTTTACTAGATTTTCGACTTTATTGCTATACCATTAGGTTCAATGTTGATTGGGAAAATCTGACAGTTTCGGGTAGGTTGACCTGCTGGCGTCCGTACATCTAAATAAACAGACAAATGGACAAAGATTTTCGTTACTATTTTATTATATGAGTACATATAAATGATCTCTCCCACCGCGTATCGATTGAGAAGAGAGCATAAGAGCTTGTCCAGAAAGGCGAATTCGTCGCGAAACGTTTCGCGCCAATTCATTTGCGCGCTAGTAAGATACTAGGCACGAATACATCGCATCCACAAGCATCGCGCGAATTCAAAATACGCGCGTAAATCGCGTGCACAACGCCAGAGCCAGACCCTCGACTCGCGCGTGATTCGCGCGTATTGCGCGCGAGTTGAGATACTAGGGACCCCTTGTTGCGTCCAGTTAAACGCGCGAACTCCGGCCGAGTGGACGTATCGGGAAAAATGGAGCGCCAAAATTTTGATACGGAATACTGAATTCGCCCCAAATACTCGCGCGTTGGTACGCTCTTTCTGGACGCAACGATCGCGCGTGATTTGCACGAGAGAATCGCGACGAATTCGCCCTTTCTGGACAAGCTCTAAAGTCTCTCTCATGCATTTAATTATTTTGTGTTAAATTAACCTTCTGACGATAAATTTTATTTTTTTGTACGACACAAATGAGCTTTTCTATTTTTATGAAACGCGCGACAGCATCGCTACTAACGCGCGTTAGTCGCGTTTGCAACGCGCTACAGAATCGATGCATCGCGACTGTATCGATGCAAATGCGCGACCGTGTCGGACGACATCGGGGAGAGAACGGAGGGCGGGTGGCGCGTGAGTGGAGAACCGAGCATCAGTGCAACTCGCATAGCGACAGAAGCGCGACAGTATCGCGTTTGCATCACGACTGAGAATCGTGGTGTGGTGTGGGCGAGGGTAAACAGCTAGTGACCGCATCGCGACTGTATCGATGCGAACGCGCGACAGCATCGCTACAAAAACTCGCCGTGGGCGAGGGGCCTAATTGTTTAAACTTTACAAGTCCAAGATCAACCGTCAAGCATTTGTTTAATTAAAAAATAAATTTTAAAATAATTTTCTCACCGTGAAAATTTAGGTGAAGTGAGCTATAATTTCACCGGATGCTAGGGATTGACACTATTGACGGCTCATTTAACCTAAGTTTCAACAGTAAGATTGTTACAGAATAGCTTGTCTGGATAGTTTTTAGGTAAAGCCGGGTATTTTATGCACGAAAATTTGTCGTGTAGCGACAAGGAAAGCTTAACCAAAAGTAATTAAATTAAAGGGAAGTAGAAATCAATTCGGCACGGCGGCGCAGTGGCTGAGCGATCGACTGCTGCGCTGCGTGTCGTGGGTTCGATCCCCGCACGGAACAAATATTTGTATTGCCTACAGGTAGTTGTTCGGTCTGGCTGTTTGTGTATGTGAGTTTAAATGTTTCTAAACGCACCCACGACACAGGAGTAATTCCCAGATGTGCGATAGGTGGGTTGAAGAGGCTGAGGTAGATGATGATGATAGAGATGCAGATGTAGCTGAAGAGGTAGACCGATTTGACGCGCGCAGGTGTCGGTGACAGGTGCAGGTGAGGGCAGGTGCTGGTGCGCGTGTGGCACGTGGGACACCCGTAGGAGGGCTCACGCAGCAGGAGCAGAACGCACCACGGCAGCAGCAGGAAGCACGCACAGCGGGGATGTTGTCAGCCTGCCAGGTGAGGCGGCCCTCGGATGAGGCGCGGCCCAATAGATACAGGAGGATCTTCGGAGTGCTCCGGCAAGGCACGGCCCAGCAGGTACAGGAGTGTCTTCTCAGGCAGCCCTCAGATGAGGCGCGGCCCAATAGATACAGGAGGCCTTCATGGAGGACGGAGGACGGAAGCGTAGGCAGGGTCCGTCAGGTACCGGAGCGGAGAAGTGGTTCCCGGGATAGGTGGCCCTGGAGTATCAGGCTTTTTGTTGTATTCGCTTTAAAGGTGAAGCCCGTATACCACAGAGTACATTATAATATACTACGGTAACAGAATGCTTATCCTTGTTCTGACCTGGAGGAGTGAATGAAGATAACTGTAAGTATGTAGGTTTTATTAAAAATTGTGTGATGTTTGAGAGATTATATTACAAAGCTTTACCTATATTGAAATCATAAATGGTACAAATAATATCACTATTGATAACATTTTCGATGTATGTACAGATTCCAGCAGGCCAAGCTACCCGAAACTGTCAAATTTTCCCAATCAACTTTGAACCCTAATAAAACACCCCCCCCTCCTTAAATACCTACCCCTTTATTACCTTAAAATTGAAAATCTATTAAATAAAGACAGATTGTAGCAGTTTGATGCGCACAAAGACTACAATAGTATACCATCTGTAGACGTCTGTAATTAGTACTTTATGCGAGTATGCGACGTATTAGGTGTGGCCTGTTCTAGTAAATACGTCTCATGTCTACTTCACTGTTTGTCAAAGAGTATGACAAAATGACAATGACTATGACATCTGACAAGTGACATGTGTATATTAATAATACGGGACGGGAGGTGTTTGTTCAATAATTTTTGATGACACAAGATGAATTTATTTAATTTGATCTTTTTGGTCGTACCGTAGTTAATATTTGAAACATTAAATTTATCTGAAATAAAAAATTACGATCACCCCTCTTTTACATGCCCATTTTTTGTAAAGGTACGTGAAAGAGTTGATGTTATAAAAAAATAGTTAACCTAATGATTTAATAGCTCAGATCACGTAAAAAAAGGTTTAATAGGAATAGGCAGCTACGTATTGATGCCGATCTATAAACATGGATATGTGAGTATAACAAGTTGAAGTTTAAAGATGCATCTTATTAAAATCGTTAATGTAGGGATTTCCTGCTTGAGTCCAATAATCATTAAAAAAGAAACAAAGTCCATGAAAATTGAAGTAGTTTATACTAAGTCATAATTTATACATACTTCATAGGTACACCATATAATATAACGGGATGAGCTGGACTCCTTAAAGGATTGGCACACAATCGCAGTAGACCGGGAAAAGTGGAAAGAGGGAAGGGAGGCCTTCGCCCTGCAGTGGGGCTTATAATAATAAAAATACTCCACGTAAACATTTTAAAAGGCATCAGTGTTGTTAGTACACCCAATGGCTGTAATATTATCTTCGATTTCAGATGTGTGACTATTCCTTTTCCTTCACCGGAGTCTGCTTCATTAGCTTGTGATGTTCTAAATGTCGATAAGGATTTAAAAAGAAGTGGCGTGCATAGAAAAATAGAAACCAATTCAGAAAACCTTGTAATGTAAGTTAGTAACAGTTTATCTTCTGTGTTTTCATTCAAAACAACAGGTGGTATATATATGGTCTCAATCTGTCAAAATTACCTTTTCCATACATTTTTGGACAAGTAGTTTTGAAGGTTTTTTATTATTGGAATTAGATATTGGTGTGTTGTTAAAAAATATATATAAGATTAGTACCTTACCTACATTCTGTATTTAAAATAATAGAAGTGAGCTATGTGCGTAAGCTTAATCAAGGCTAATTATGTAAAAATAAACTGATTGACATATTATTCCTGTATAATTATTTATTTGAGATTTCCAACAACTTTTAGATGATTTGTGATGGATTAATAAATAGACAGTCTACATTTTAAACTAATCTAGATGTTATTTATTTATATATCATCATTTTTTTTTCTCTGCTATGACCACTTATCAACATTGTGAGACTTACACCTCAACCTCAACCAGTCCTTAACAGGTGGGCTGGTAAATTTAAAAGTCAATGTCTCAAAAACCAAATTGATTCAATTTAGAAATTATAAAAGTAAACCGACTAAATTGAAAGTAATCATGTCTGATACAGCGATTGAAGAAGTAAAAGACACAAATTTCTTAGGAGTGGCGATAGATCAACATTTAAACTGGAAGGCACATATTGAAAAGATTAATAAAAAAATATCCAGTGCTTGCTACGCATTGTCAGTGCTGGCAGAAACTACAAATCCAAGTGTTACTAGGAATGCTTATTTTGGAAATGTGTACCCACTGTTAACTTATGGTGTCATATATTGGGGGAACTCGACAAACGTACAATCCACATTCATTCTCCAGAAGAAATGTCTTAAGACAATATATAACATGTATAGTACCGAATCATTAAGAGACGTCTTCAGAACGGAGGGTTTCCTGACACTGACTGGTATTTATATACTCGAATTATGTTTATTTGTTAAAAACAATATGCAATTTTTCAATTTCAAATCAAATTCTAAAAGAATCATTCGGACACAATATAAATTTGACATCAATTTACCAATTATCAACAATATGATGTATTATAAAAGTACCTATGTTACTGCTATTCGGGTGTACAATAAGTTACCGCCAGCAATTAAGCAATTAAATGGAAATATGTTTAAAAATAAATTGAAAAAAATGTTAATTGATAATGTATTTTATAATATGAATGAGTTTTTTGATAAAAAATAATATTTGTATGTACCTAATGTCTCAAAATACTATTGCATGTCCGACTTGGGTAGACTGTTGGAACTAAAATGTAATGTTTATCAAATAAGAACTTAATGTACACAGTTATGCAATAAATATATCTTTATCTTTTATCTTTATCTGGTAGAGGTATAACTTAAAGCATAAATTAAAGTATAAAATCAGTGATCGTTCCAATGTGAGGATAAATAAATAAATAATAATAATAATAATCAATAAATATTTCTTCATTTCATCTGTTACAGAATTTTGAATGGAGAGGATCTGAAAAAGCTTCGGGTAGCAGTAAATGGGTTAATTCAAAACATTTTATTAATTCTTAAAACAATAGATCAGTTTTAGAAGCGGAATAAAAGTTTTGAAAATGCCAGAGCACACACCAGCCCCAACTCCAGCAAGATCTTTATATGGGTTTTTCATGTATTTGTTTAACAAAACAATGTTATTTATTTATTGTGTATGGGCAATCACACCAGATTCCTACCTGCACTATTTTAATATTTATTACTACCCTCAAAAATATTGGTCCACAGCCATTCCCATACAATGCTTAGTTGCATTAACAATTTTTGCTTTTTTAATATATCCTAGTTCTAACTTAATGTTAACAGCTAATATAGATAGTATAAATACAATAAGCGATCCTCACGCTCATTATACATGCGAAACAAATGAGACTAACAATAATATACTGGAAAGTTGCATTTGTACTGATGCAAATAAGTGTGTTAAATACTGTCATGTGACGTCGCTAGAAGAGTTGGAAGAAAATACAGTGCCTCAATTGCATGATTTAAATATACGCTTAGTTTGTAAGAAATTGTACTTTAACAAATATAGTACTTAGAGACTGGTGTCATTAAATACTTTTGTTCTTGAAATTACTTTATTTTACCTAACAATAAAATAACCATAGAAATATACCTAAGCAACTACTTGAGAGGCAGTTTTTTATTTTTAACTGAAGGCTATCTTCCACCTCATAAAGGCAGTCACCAGAACGACCTGTAAGCTTAGAACTTCTAAGCTTTCCAAAAAATTAGCATAAGTACTGTGTATTACGTGTCAATAAAGCCAAGCATAAATATGGTGATTTGAAATGTTTTGCTTATAAAACAGGTAAGTATTTAATAATAACGGGAAGGGAAGTAAGGATAGTGACGACAAACTACTGGGCTCAGTTGAAGGTAGTTGTTATTATTAGGGGTTCAATTCCTACTGGTTTAACCTTTGTTGCGAAATATACCATTCTGCCTGTGCCGATCGTACGGTATATTTCCACCTTCGCTTGTGTAGGATCAGGTAAAGCTACGCTAGCCGCGGTTGGTCCGTGGATGGGTGACTATTTACGCATTTAGAAGCAATAAAAGTCAATATGTCTCGCGTGGATCCACGTTCCTGCATATGAAGGGTTAAGACTATAAGATGACGATACAACACCATTTTCTTTGGAATAAGCACTTAGGTAGGTACATGGTGTAAAAAGACATCACATAGCCGTCAACTACGCATACTGTGCATTCAACTAAGTAGCTTTGCGCAAAAAAAAATTATAGGTATTTTAAATAGGTAAAAAAAAAACATTTTTTTATTTTCCAGAGTACCAATAGAGTGGTTAGTGAGTAGTCCTATGATAAATCCAGGCAGGTTTCCCAAACATCGTCTTTAATAGACGAATTACATACGAGGGCGACACTAAAAGTTTTTAGAACTGGCGACTTGTAAACGATATAGGTATGTACAGACGCCAGCACATCAAGCTACTACAATCTGTCAAATTTCTTTAATAGATTTTCAACTTTATCGCTCAAGCATTAAGGTTCAAGGTTGATTGGGAAATTTTGACAGTTTCGGGTAGCTTGACCTGCTGGCCTCTGTACTTACCTAATAAGAAAATAAGTTCATGTTTTGTAAATGGCTTAGCCAATATTATTGTGTATGTATTTTATTAATTTGTTTACGATTTGGCGGCAAATTGAAAATTGTCTGCGTCACGTCAGCATGAAAATTTTCGTAAATACAATTATTTTTTATGACTAAAAAAAGTTATGATCAATCAGTGTCAATGATGCAACTCTTAAACCTGCACTACACTACTTGAGATGTTGATCAAACTTAAGCATTCAACCTCGCCTCGGGCGACTTCCGATCGTTGTCGGTTTTTGCACCCGAGTCAAAGGCCTCGAATCGTCCTGTTGTTCTTAGCATGAAAAAAAAAGTTATGATAGACTTCGATTGGCCTTTCACGATGAAGCCCCATCTACAACAACAACTGGTTTAAACGTGGTCGCACTAATCTCACCGATGATACATTTAGCGGTCAGGAAGCTTTGTGCCCGGTGGATAATAAAATGATACAGAGGCCCAAAAGCTCCGTCGTGTTGATTGGTGTTGTGAAATGGTTCAAAGATTTAACGGAGGTCAATCAAATGCTGAGTTCGACATACTTACGGGTGACGAAAGCTGGATTTATATTGTTATATGATCCTGAAACTAAGAGACAGTCTGCTGTCCGGGTGTTTCGTTCCAAAGAGTTAATTTTTTTTTTATTGACAATGGTCTCACTCTTGACCTCAATCCAGCCCAGAGGCAGGGATGAGATCTACGGTGGAACGAGCTTTCCCAGAAGAAGCCTATTCTCTCTCGCCTTGAAGAGAGTGAATAGTTAGTAGTTACCAACTAAAGCGAAGAGAGGTCGAAGCGTGGGAAAAAAGTTGGTGGCCTCGTTCTTCGGAAGGACAGGTCATTACGCAACAATTGTTTTAGAGGATCGAAAAACAGTTATTGCAGAGTGGTACACTAACAATTGTTTGCCACTTTTCTTGGAAATAGTTCGGGAGAAACGACCTCTCAGTAGGATCCTCCTTCACCACGACAACGCCTCGTCGCACACCGCCAAGCAAATAATCGACTATTTGGCGACGACGACGTCAGACGTGGAATTACTTGGGTCACCCGCCCTATAGCCGCGACCTCGCACCTTGCGATTATTATTTATTTCCGAAAATAAAAGAAAAACTTCTAGGAAAACGTTTTATGGACGCCGAGGAAGCAGTGGCTGCGTTTCAAAATGAACACACTTTATTGAACTGATTAGATTTAAATAAATATAGGTACGTACGTTTTATTTTACCTACACGTAGGTATAGGTATAATAAATAATTAACCGGACCTTATTTTCCTGGTTGCTGCACAGCAATATGCTTCATTATCCCAACAAACACCTACCTACAGCTCTTATCTGTGTAAACTAACACTAAATATAAAAGTGCTATACCAACATTGCCAATTAAACCTAATAGTAGGTACCTATTAGCCATACGATTTCGATTGATTTTGTTTTTTATGGATTCTGATGAACGGACTTGGCTGAAGAGCCTACTTATAACTATGTCTATAAACGGTAAAATAATTATTACCAATTTACAAGGTCAAATTAAATTAGGGAGCGAAACTCCGCAGACTTGCTGGGTAGCGATATCTCAACGCGATAAAACCGATATAACGTCTGTGAAGTTACCATAAAAATAATTATTTTAAGTTACTACAATAACTACTGTCGTTGAACCCAAAAAAATATTACCTACCTGTATCAAAACTTTTTTGTTTTATCATGTTTAGACATCGATCCTCGTCACGTCTGCGGAGTTTCGCTAGCTAATTTAATTTTTTTTAAAGTATGCCAGTTGCGAGTCCGACTCGCACACGAAATTATTAAACTGCACCGCCCGGGGCGGCAGATTTTATATTTTATCAGTTTAATTTTAACTTATTTTATTGTTCGTTAAAGCGGTCACAGCAGTACACACATAAATTTCAAGTGTCTACCTACCTATAACGGTTCAAAAGATACAGCCCTGTGGTAGACGGACGGATGGACGGACAGCGGAGCCTTAGAAATAGGGTCCCGTTGACACCCTTTTGGTACGGAATCCTAAAAAGTATGTAAGTAGGTAACTACCGTAAAACATGGCAGCTATGCCCATAAATTTAAAAAATAAATGCTTAATTAATGATATTTTGGAAAATTTTAATAAATTGATTATTGTTTCGGTGCCACATAATACTATAATTGCTCATGTCTCGATACACAAAACTAAAAATAGTAAAAAAAAAGCATATTTATTAGTGAAAATAACAATTATAGGTGTTGGGCAAAAAATCTTATACATTTGGTAACTTGCCCACATTACAGATCTCCGTTACTATGAACTTTATCACTATTCGAAAAGGACTGAATGAAAATACTGAGCAATGCAATAATGTATTAAATTATACGCCAAATGTTCATATTCCTTGACCCTTAAAAATGAGTGGGCAAAGTCAAAAAGCCTTCTAGAACATTTTTCGTACAAAATGGCGATTGTTCAAGGGTTGTCACCATTGACAATACTTAACTATTTAATAATTTTTTGTTTGGAATCTATACTTATAATAAATCTGTAGAAGTGAAAATTCTGTACATTGAAAATATCCAAAAAATAAATGGCAGGGGGTGTTACTTGATCGACACCGAACCCAAAAATGTGATTAAAAAAAATTTTGTCTGTCTGTCTGTTTGTTCAGGCATCACGCAAAGACTACCGGTTCGATTACGATGAAACTTGGTATAATTATTCTTTAATATCCTGGGTACTTTTTATCCCGGAAAAGTATATACAATAAAAAACAAACTTAATTTTGCGGTTCGATCCCTATACCCGATTACCACTGTCTGTACTGTACCAACCGCAAATACTAAGTTTGTCGTAGGTTGGGTCACCCGCAGTGGAGTTCATTTTTATTCCTTTTAGTTTTTAGAGTTATTTAGGTTTATTTTTATATGAGTCGTAGGTATAGATTTTAATTTTAAAGTATAGGTAGTATATTTGATAGTGTACGTAGTGACCGTAGGTTATTTTATAATACTGTTAGGTAGGTTTAGTCATTCGTATAGATATTAGTTTTTAAGGATTTTGCTTATTTATTGAGTTTAGTTTAGTTATCATCAGAAATAGGTTTATTTAGGTAGGTAGGTATTTAATTTTCTGTTATTGAGTTTTTTTTTTAATTAGTTAGGTACTTAGGTAAAGATATCATATAGGTACCCTCTTAATCACCACTAATGAGACACAATTGGTTTTCTATTGTAATTAGCCACAAAGGGCCCGCGACATAGATGGCATTCTGGGGAAGCACATACATTTTATCATGTTAGCACGTTCCCGTGGGTAAATTTCCGACATCCACGCGGGCGAAGCCGCGGGCAGAAGCTAGTATTATAATATATTATAATGATAAATTAAAAAGGGAAATAATATAACATAATTTTTTACATAATATGCTTTGTTTGTAGTGTTCAAAAACTAAAAAGTATGTACCTATCTCGGTCTTTGTTTTTATATGAAAATAACAAATAAACTAACTTTATTTAGTATTGATCGCCGTGGAATCCCAAATTGTTTTTCAGCTTCCCTACTTACTATAGATTTATTTTGCACAAGCTCTACTGCTAAATTTAACATTTCTGTAGAATAATCTCTGTATTTTCTTGACCCAAGTTTTCTTCTATATCTCTTTTTTTTTTGTGTTACTAGACTTATTGTTATCCATCCTGAAAAAAAAAAATGTTTGAAATACAAATCTATGATAGCAGTTTATGAAACCGAGTCGTTAATGCTAGATTTTTAATAGTATCATAGGAGTGTTTTAATACCTAATTTTGTGCAGTTTCATACACAATCTCTTCTCGCATTCATTTAGAAAGTTCAGAAATTAACAAGTTTATAATTCGAACTTTACGACATCAAATCCGAACCCTCCTTTTTTTACTCGGTTAAAAAATGTACAGACGCCAGCACATCAAGCTACCCGAAACTATCAAATTTTCCCAATCAACTTTGAACCTTATACTTTAGCGATAAAGTTGAAAATCTACTAAAGAAATTTGACAGATTGTAGTAGCTTGATGTGCTGGCGTCTGTACCTCGGGTGACAACCCTAGTAAAAAAGAAACGTTGGGCAATGTTGTCAACGATATTCAAAAAATATGCTTGTGACTTTGCCCACCGTTATATTTTATGATTATATGACGCATTTAGCGAAGAAAACTAGCCTATATTATTCATTTCCAATTTAATAACGGATGTATAAAAATTACTTACCTGCGATAACTCCAAGTAGCAAAAGTCGAAAAAGTTTTTTAAAAAGTTTTTGCCCGCAAAAAAACACTCTAACTTCAACGACGTCTGACAGACAACTGAAGTAACATCTGTGACAGCGCGTTGCCACACAGTGTTGCCAGAAAAATGATGAATTTGTTACCATAGACAAAATGTTCTTACTAACTATACTCGTAGACAAATTAGGTATGTATTAAGTTTTTAAAAAAATACACAACTGGGCAAAGTCAAATGTCGAGGGCAAAGTTGCCATGTTTTACGGTACGTATAGGTACAGTCGCCAGCACATCAAGCTACTACAATCTGTCAGATTTCTTTAATAGATTTTCGACTTTATTGCTAAAGTATTAGGTTCAATGTTGATTGGGAAAATCTGACAGTTTCGGGTAGGTTGACCTGCTGGCGTCCGTACTTACCCACCTACGTTTTTAGGGTTCCGTAGTTCATGTCTCGGAACCCTTATAGTTTCGTCATGTCCGTCCTCGGCTTGTGTATTTACCATGTCGACAAAGTGCTAAAATAAAATCACAAAAAAAATTATATTTTGGGGTTTGGTAATAAAGTCGTCCCCTACACGTAAAGTGGGGATGATATTTTTTTTCTCGCGTCTAGATATTATGGGGTATCATTAGATAGGTCTTTTAAAAACATCGAGAGGTTGCTAAGATGATTTTTCGATTTAGGTATCCGTTTGCGAGATATTAAACTTTAAATCGCATTTTTTTGTTAAAATAAGGCGGCCCCTACCCCCTTAAAGCTAAAAGGCTGGATCGAAAAATCTGAAAAAAATCATGATGGTAGTCCATTGATGAACTACTATAAAGGAAAACTATAACGGCTTAGATAACTTTGTTAGTTTCGAGTTACAGAGGCCTAACTTAAAATGCGCATACTTGGAAAAATTTTACAAAAATAACGAAATAATAAGTCAACATGTAACATATTAAAAATAGAATCATAACAATTATCTATTGGTACGGAACCCTTTGTGCGCGAGTCCGACTCGCACTTGGCCGGTTTTTTAACATTTTATTATTCTTCATGGAGCTCGTGTACCTTAGCTTGCTTATAGGTATGACGGAGAAGGTATGTCTGTCTCTCGTTAACATCAGGGATATTTTAATTACTGTGGGCGTACTATGGGTAGTGTTGGTTATACCACAATAGAAAAACGGTTTGCACTTCAAATCAGATTATAATTTACGAACAAGTTAATCACACTAGCGAATCACGCACTGTAGGTACATATGTATACATCTCAACGATACGGAACGCGCGACAGTTTCTATGCACATGTTATTCGTACGATGTCCAATGTTTCTATGATCCCGAGAGCTCTGCTCACACCGCTTTTGTAGCTGTTGCTCTCGTCTCCCCATGAACTCAGGCTAAACTCTGTCTAGCGCCACGAGATGGCGCTAACGTTCCGAATAGTCAAACGAATCACTCCGACACGGCCATCCTGCTATACACACGTCCTCGTGTGCTAATCTGTAAAGAAACATACCCGCAAAGTATCCATAACTCGGTCACTCCTGACCACATTTGGTACAGGCAAAAACACTATAGCAGAGTTCAGAGCATTACCCACTATTTGATTCCCAAATCTCAAGATTACAATCAAAAGAATCAACTAAGTTGCATGTGTCTCATACTATCTAGTAACCTCCAGTTACTCAACTCGTCAAATTAATTTGCGCATCCCCATCGAATCGCCAAGTCACTGCTGGACTTTATGGTTTCTCTAGAAACCCCACACAACACACACAACTTAATCTCTACTCTGTTTTATCAACAAAACTATTACTCGACTTTCCTCAAATTCGTTAGTAATACTCTGATCCAAACTATCATCGATAACAAAAGATTCTTCTAAGCCTTAGTAATAACTGGTCAGGAACTGTAAATAAATAATAAATAAAATAAATAAATAAATAAATATCCCTGGACATTTCACACAGCGCCATCTAGTCCCAAGCTAAGCAACCTAATGCTTGTGTTATGGTAACAAGATGGCTGATAAACTACTTATATACATTTTTTTTTTTTGTAAATACATACATATTATAGATAGAAAAACACCCAGACTCAGAACAAATACATGTAGGTCATACAAATATTTGTTCCGTGCGGGAATCGAACCCGCGACACACAGCGCAGCAGTCAATCGCTTAACCACTGCGCCAACCGTGTCGTCAAACTGTATCAACTTACTCGTAGATTACATAAAACGCTCATGGCCCGACTGCCGCAGCAGCTATTGACACTTATGCCACCCATATCGTCATCACCTCAAGTGATACGACCAACACACATCACTTCACAAAGAGTCTACGACTCCCAGGTCATTACAAGACTAACACAACAATTAACCTGGACCGGACGGGTGTTTCCTTTCGACCAGCCACTAGTGCATGGCCCGGACGACATTATCCCTTCGACCACCTTCACATTATTCGATGACTGCTCCCAACATAGTTAAGTAGACTTTATGCAAATAATGTTTACAGATTAGTGACCTAATAGCCATGGTGCTCTACTACTCGGTGGATGAACTCTCCTCACCGTCTTCTACGTTTAACTCGCTAGGAACACTACTTAGAGGCATCTTTTGTTTCCGATTGTGAGCGTACTTACACGTACGCCTGGAGTTGAAAGCTTATAGAATATTGATTCAACCAGGATAATGTAAACAAACTTTGATTATCTAATCTAGCGTAAATCATCAACCAGAGACGAACGACAAATTAGGTATGTATTAAGTTTTTAAAAAAATACACAACTGGGCAAAGTCAAATGTCGAGGGCAAAGTTGCCATGTTTTACGGTACGTATAGGTACAGACGCCAGCACATCAAGCTACTACAATCTGTCAAATTTCTTTAATAGATTTTCAACTTTATCGCTAAAGAATTAAGGTTCAACGTTGATTGGGAAAATTTGACAGTTTTGGGTAGCTTAATGTACTGGGGTCTGTCCCATCGTTATCCACATTAACGATCATTTTTATCACTAAGAGCCTTAGACACCTGGAAACCCACACACGAGTAAACCAATCTAACGCCACGGCTCTCCAGCAATCGTTAACATCAGGGATATTTTAATTACTGTGGGCGTACTATGGATAGTGTTGGTTATACCATAATAGAAAAACGGTTTGCACTTCAAATCAGATTATAATTTACGAACAAGTTAGTTACACTAGCGAATCACGCACTGTAGATACATATACAACTCAACGATACGGAACGCGCGACAGTTTCTATGCACATGTTGTTCGTACGATGTCCAATGTTTCTATGATCCCGAGAGCTCTGCTCACACTGCTTTTGTAGCTGTTGCTCTCGTCCCCCCACGAACTCAGGCTAGACTCTGTCTAGCGCCACGAGATGGCGCTATCGTTCCGAATAGTCAAACGAATGACTCCGACAGGTATAATGTAATGTTTGTTTACCTTCAGCCTCGGTAAGCCTAAGTTTACTCTGAAACACACGGTAGTTCATACTTTCTGTTGACACAATTTTAATCTCATACCTTGTGTCTAAAACATTATTAGTATTTCGCATGGGGAATTCGGCAGTTACCAAAATAGGAATAATGTTTTCGTGGGGATAAATAAACACTACTTTTCATTCAAAATTGAGGCTAATAACATAATTTTGTACCTATCTAACTACTTACTTTATCTTATTCTGGATTTTTGAAGTATAAGTATACGTTTTCTTTTGCGGAGTAGCCAGAGGATCGAAAGGCACATAGGTAAGCGTGTGGGGTAGTATTTATGAATGCCATAATCTATATATACTTATAATAATTCTGTAGAAGTGAAAATTCTGTACATTGAAAATATCAAAAAAATAAATGGCAGGGGGTGTTACTAGACCGACACCGAACACAAAAATGTGATTAAAAATTTTTTTGTCTGTCTGTCTGTCTGTTTGTTCAGGCATCACGCAAAAACTACCGGTTCGATTACGATGAAACTTGGTATAGTTATTCTTTAATATCCTGGGCACCACACTGGGTACCTACTTTTTATGCCGGAAAAGTATATACAATAAAAAACCAACTTAATTATGCGGTTCGATCCCTAGACCCGATTACTGTTCCAACCGCAAATAATAAGTTTGTCGTAGGTTACGTCACCCGCAATGCACAGCTATTAATAATAAGTATTTAAAGTTGTCGAAAATTTACCACTGACGGGACAAAAAGGGGTAATTCAGTTTTTAAGGGGAGGATTTGAACTTGAAACTGTGTTACATTTTGACGCCTAAACCACTGAACTTCTGATTTGGCATAGAGATAGATGGAATCCTGGGGAAGCACATACATTTTATCCTGTTAGCATGTTCCCGTGGGATAATTTCCGACTTCCACGCGGGCGAAGCCGCGGGCAGAAGCTAGTTAAAAATATTTTGATGTTTTTAAACGACGTAAGTCAATATTTTTACGTTTACAGCCGCAGAAATAACCTACGGTCGATTAAAAAATACTGTGCATATGTAAATATTCATTCCAAATTGGCCTGTTTATAAAACGTTAAAAATTTTAAAAACGTGCACGTCCTTGGATTTTTACAAAATAATGGTCTTTTCTTTGCATTTTTGCAACACCCCTTCGTTCCTTTTCAATTTTGAAAACAGATTTTAACTTAGGATACGGGTGGATACCCAGGAATCGATTTTGCAAGAAATCGAACGATTTTCAATTTATTCTGTCCAAATATTTGTATTTGAAGAACACGCTTTTGCTATTGCACTTAATTTTAAAAACCAGCCAAGTGCGTGTCAAGCCTCATGCATAGAATAGGGTTCCGTAGTCAAGGTTTACCATTAAAATGCTACTTAAATAGCCTGTATTGTAACGAAACCATACCGCGATCCAGAAATTCGGAATAAATGCACAACGCCACTTTTTCAAGCCCCTAATTTCATTTATCCTCTTTAGAGGATTCAAATTAAAAATATTGTGTCCAATAGATAATTGTTATGATTTTATTTTTAATATTTTACATGTTTACATAATATTTCGTTATTTTTGTACGAAGTTTTCCAAGTAAGCTCATTTTACAAGTTAGGCCTCTATGACTCCTGAACTAACAAAGTTATCTAAGCCGTTATAGTTTCCCTTCAAAGTTCGTCACTTAGACTACCATCATTATTTTTTTCAGATTTTTCGAGCCAGCCGTTTAGCTTTTAGAGGGCGCCCTATTTTAACAAAAAAAAATCGCTTACAGTTGAATATCTCGCAACCGGATACCTAAATCAAAAAATCGTCTTAGCAACCTCGCAATGTTTTTAAAAGACTATCTAAGGATACCCCACACTACGAGGTACACGCGAGAAAAAAAATAAAAAAAACTTTACGTGTAGGGATTTTTTTTTTACCCCAAAAAAAAATTTTTCGTGATTTTATTTTAGCACTGTCGAAGTGGTTTAGACATACACATATCCATGCAACTTTCTAGCACTAACCGTTTGGAAGGTAAGCAGAGGACGGACATGACGAAACTATAAGGGTTCCTTCCAAGACGAACTACGGAACCCTAAAAAAAGGTAAATCAACCAATCATTTTGAGACATTCGTGGTTGGGTCATAACTTGCCATTTAACTATAATAGGTACCTAGACTTACTTAAAATGGCAATTATATTTAAAAAATGCATTAAACACATAAAACGTAACCATTTGGCTCGATACGACAGCCGACTTACGAGACTCACGAGTCACGACATAACCTGCCGATCGATTCTGTAAAAATCTCACCGTGAAAAGTTAGGTGAAGTGAGCTTAGAGTGAGCTGTCAATAGTGTCAATCCCTAGCATTAGTTGGAATGACAGCTCACTCCACGCTCACTTCACCTAAGTTTTCACAGTGAGATGGTTACAGAATCGCACTGCTGTTGCCTGCCTGCAGATTAGAATTCGTGTAAACGAGTTTGCATGTGTGAGCTCTCCGTCCGGCATTTGATCCTAGTTGAAATACCGTAGGTATGTTATTACCTACTAATAATAATGTCTACTGTGAGGTGACACTGCTTAGAATAGCAACGGAGCGCTAGTAGGTTGCGGGCGAAAGTGTCCTCGCGTATGCGCATTCCGATCGATGGCTGCGACCGACATAGGTATCGTCGAGGGCGGAAGTGTATCCCCGGCAGGTTCTCTCGATCGACAGCAGGAATATCCCGCGCGCCTAAGTGTTGGCAGCAGACGGGCCGCCGCCGATGGAGTAGGGCGCGTGCTCTGTGGTCACAATTCCGTAGCATACGCACCTACCTATCTACCTTTCCCTACAATTTCCGTTGTAGCTCGTCGATTATGGCCGGAGTTGAGCGCATACTATGGACATCGGAAAGGCTATGGCTAAGGCCGGATATGGGCAAGCTTAATCAAACGTAGGTAGTCCTTACCTAATCGTCAAATTACACACAATACCCACCACGTCTGCGGAGTTTCGCTAGCTAATTCAATTAATAATAATAAGAATCTTTATTATGATACACACAAGATTCATGATACCTATACAGATGTACAAAACCACATAGGTGTATCTACATAAATCTACACGGATTATGTAACCCTGCCTCCTAAACTAGGTAGTCCTGTATCTTAATTCTTAGGAGACAGTGTTAGGCCATACTGGGCGATTAGTCATGTAGGTATAGCAGCTCAGCCAGGGTGTTTAATGTAAGGGTGGTTAAGTAATACATTTGAGTGCCGGTGTATAAAAGTGTTTGGGTGTATGTGTGTGAGTGAGTGATCATAAGTATGTGTAAGTGTATGAGTTGTGAGTATTGGAGTGTGTCTGTGTCTATGCAGGGATAAGGGTTGGTAGATGAGTGAGTGATCGTGTGTTGAGCGTGAGTCGGGTAAAGTAATGATTTTTGGGATTATTTTATGAATGTAAGTAAAGACTCCGTGAATGAGTAGTCTTTTTCCAGTAGCCATTCAGTCAGTTTAGATCCATTATTTTTATTTTATTGTTGACTAGCTTCTGCCCGCGGCTTCGCCCGCGTGGATGTCGGAAATTATCCCACGGGAACGTGCTAACAGGATAAAATGTATGTGCTTCCCCAGAATGCCATCTATCTCGCGGGCCCTTTGGATTATTAGCTAATTACAATAGAAAACCAATTGTGTCTCATTAGTGGTGATTAAGAGGGTACCTATATGATATCTTTACCTAAGTACCTACCTAATTTAAAAAAAAAAACTCAGTAACAGAAAATTCAATACCCACCTACCTAAATAAACCTATTTCTGATGATAACTAATCTAAACTCAATAAATAAGCAAAATCCCTAAAAACTAATATCTATACCAGGGGTTCCCAACCTTTTCTTGGTCAGGGACCACTTTTATATTATTCTTGTTAGCAGGGACCACTATGTAGGTATAATAAAAATAAACTCTAATAATCCAACTGAAACTTTAGTTAAAAACTTAATAGGAATTACATACGGCGGCCCGACGTACCGCCCCCTCCACCCGCGCTCTTCTCACTCACTGCACGGCGACCAACGGCTCGCCGCGCCGCCCGCCAAATTTAAAATCGTTCGCGGACCACATTTTGGCTTCTGCGGACCACTGGTTGGGAACCACTGATCTATACGAATGACTAATCCTACCTAACAGTATTATAATAACCTACGGTCACTACGTACACTATCAAATATACTACCTATACTTTAAAATTAAAATCTATACCTACGACCTATAAAAATAAACCTAAGGGAATAAAAATGAACTCCACTGCGGGTGACAAACTTATTATTTGCGGTTGGTACAGTAATCGGGTCTAGGGATCGAACCGCAAAATTAAGTGTGTTTTTTATTGTATATACTTTTCGGGGATAAAAAGTACCCAGGGTGGTGCCCAGGATATTAAAGAATAATTATACCAAGTTTCATCGTAATCGAACCGGTAGTTTTTGCGTGATGCTTGAACAAACAAACAGACAGACAAAAAAATTTTTAATCACATTTTTGGGTTCGGTGTCGGTCTAGTAACACCTCCTGCCATTTATTTTTTTGATATTTTTCACTTCTACAGATTTATTATAAGGTATAGATTTTCCTGTAGGTACAGATAGTAGCCAAGAATGTAAATTTGGTGCCGGGCGAAAGTAGTTCTGTGCTGGGTACTGGGTATGATTAGAGTGCGTTTGTTCCGGTCCGGAGGTGGGAGGTATTTTTGTATCCTTAGATATAGCCTTGAACACAAAGAGCTGCCGCACTGTTAGCTCTTTACAATCGGCTTAGAGGTCAGATGTAGGTAGGGTATCTAAAAGGTTTTTTAGTCATTACGAGTACTTTTAGTATTGCTCTTTCTATTCTCAGAAAAAAGGTTTTAGCTGCTCCACCCCATGCGGTTATACAGTACCCGAGTTTAGATTGGCAGAGAAAGTAATAAATCATCTTCAGCGTGGTACTGTCGGCAGAATCTCTGAAGGACTCAACTACTACATACTTTTTGATTATTTTCTTTGGATTAGACGCATGGTTCTTGAGGTAAGGGTATCAATTTGCTTGTCCTACCTTACTGCGCAATCGATCTGTACACCCAAGTACTTAACGGTGTCTGAACGAATCATCGTGGGACAGGCACAAGGTACCGCGGGGTCAGGACAGGGTGAAATCTGATCCAGGAGTACTACCACGTCTTAACCCGAAAGGAATGTAAGTGGTTTTTTTAGGTTTAGCGTGAGCAGGTTAGAGTTGCCATGTCATTATTTTAGACATTGCAGCTTTCGCATTTGCCCTTACCATATCCCAAGTTCAGCCACGTACTAGAATTGCAGTATCGTCTGCGTAGGCGTAAATATTGCAATTTGAAAGGTTCATATTACACAGATCGTTGACATAAATTCGGAAAAGGGTTGGGCCCAGAATGCTTCCCTGGGGAACGCCGTAGGATATGATTTCTCGTCACTCAGGCAAGCACCTACCTATCTTGAGGCACTATTTGCGGTTTGTAAGATAGCTCCGAAAAATATCTAGAGAAATATCCCGCACACCTTTGACTTCAAGTTTTGAAATGAGGTTGGGGACAAAGACTCTGTATCAAATGCCTTTGAAACGTCCAGAAAGATTCCGAGGCATTTAGTGTTACTGTCCACGTTTGTAGCAACCGTTTTCGTGAGTTCCAGTACAGCATCTTCTGTAGACAGCTAGGCCTGAAACCGTACTGCAATGCTATTCTCTAAGAAAACAGCCTTGCGGGCAGCGCTGTCGCAGCGGTGAAACAAAGTTTGGTATTCACTAAGCTGCGTACAGCTACACTAGCGCTCAAGGCTGTGACGGCCGTGAGTTAAACTACCCAACGGCACAGCCAAGGGAGGGCCAACTGACAGTTCTTCATACATTTTGGTATTCCCTAACAAAAAACAGCGTCGAAGTTGCTTACAGCCTCGCCCACAGCCTCGCTTCTAACTGTCAAATCTAAAAGCTACTATTATTCGTGCGTAGTCTTGACAAAAATAATAAACTGTACTTAAATTATTTCGATTCTTTTGATACTTCTTTGAAAAAATGGCAGCTCGGTTAATTATAAAGCTACATTTTGTTCGAAGAAGCTAAGAAAAGTGATGATTGAAGAAAGCTCGACAGGCGAAACAAATAAGAAAGTTCAAAACAATATCCCGTGACTGACCGTGACTTTATCCATATTTACAGGCTTTCTGAGGATTTTTTTTTTTTTTATTGACAATGGGCTCACTCTTGACCTCAATGATTTCATGAATGTATTGGAAACTGACCTAACTCCCTAGATGCGTCCGCGAGTTCGTTCCAGTGGTTTAACTAAGAGGCTAAAGGTTCGTTTACAGCTAGATTTCTTGAGATATGATGGGTACCTACCTCACCACACCAACAAAAGCCTATTGAATTCCTGAGAGCATTTGGAAAATTTAAATAATGAAGAAATAATGTACCTACTCACTTGGTAAGTTATTATTTACAATACAATGACAACTTAAACACAAGTCAAGATTGCACTTAATTCCAGCTTCATTCATTGATTTCAGGTGACTCAGGATATCCTCACGCTCCCTTTAGTAACCCAGAAACTGGGACTCCAGAGAGCCATTACAACAATTTGCACAGCAGTGCAAGGAACCGTGTGGAGAGGACTATTGGAATACTGAAAGGGCTGTTCAGATGTTTATTAGTTCATAGGGTATTTGCACTATGATCCTGTAACAGTGGGAAAAATTGTCATAGCTTGCTGTGTTTTACACAACATGTGTAATCGAGCCGGGCACCAGCTCCTATGTTAGACCAATGTGACTTAGATGAAGAATCTAGGTTAGGTACTTGGAATCCTGACACATCCAACACATGATGACTTAGTGAGTGGGCAGATAAGTAGGCGACATTTAGTCAATCAATTATGGCGAGCACATCATATCTAAAATTATAATATGCTTTCCTTTCTTTCCAGATGTGGAAAACATGTTTAGATAGAACATAGTCACCATTATTGATTAGATACACTAAATAGGTATTTCAATTTTTAATGAAAGTATAATTTGTGAATGTTAATGTAGATATAAGTGCATAGATTAACCAGTATTAACTTTAGATAAACAATTACAATTACTTATGTCATATATTTATGGTGTATGTTTATAGTATGGTGTTTAAGGTGTAAGTATTTGATCAAATATCAAAAATTTTAATATTAATTAATTATTAACAAAATTTTATTAGTCATTATGTGCGTATTTATAAAAAAATTAATGTGTATACAGTATGGGGCATGAGAAATTAAATAGATATTTCCATAATAATGTTTTTTATTATTTACCACTAAAAACAATCGTGTAATGGACTATTTTATGTTACATCATATAGCATAAAACAGTCCCCCAAAACGCCCACCCTTCACCACTTACTCTCCATCAGCACAGCTGTCTGTTCAGTTACAAAAACTTGATTCTATACAATAGTAACGTCTAGCAAAGTAATTGACATTACGAGAGACAGAACATTAAATTATATTATTTACTTTAACTATGTCAGCTATCAGACGCCAATATACCAAAAAATACAACTCAACCAAAAAATGTAAACAATATTAAATAATTACCTAAATAAAAGCGGCATAAAGAGTGTGCCCGCTTACAAACATTAACATTTACTACAAATAACAGTTCCTATTACTTAAATTTCTTAAACATATCTTTATATTACAATTCTAGAAGATCCATGTTTCGGGGATTCAACTCCCTCGTCTGATGGATGCACATAAATCCTTCAGTGCCTGGGTCTATCTTGACCATGACTCACTTATTTGCTTAAAAGTCTAACATCCTCTACTGGTTGTCATTAAGGAGTCTCTCATTTTCCAAACGCCTCTCCTCAATGGCCAAAAAATGTTCAGTCAGGCTCGCAATTTGTGATTGCCTTTGAGAAGGTGGTGAGTGCTGGATCAGACAGTGGCGTGCCGTTCAACGCCTACGGGGTGCTATGAACATAAAAAATGCAACAAATTACTAAACAGAGGTAAAGCAAATATATAAGCATAACAGCATCACATCACTCTCTTTCTGAAGGAATAGATATTACAATGTAGTACCTCTACATAATAGATCTAGTACATAAACATGTTCATTGAATAGTAGTAAGACTTTTATCTATAACCTCACCATTGTTCCATAGTAGGTTGGTTTTCCATTGGCATATTGTCCCTATGCCAAGATGGACCCTGGTTGTACGTCCTGCAAATATATTTTATATTGTAATCCGCATCATCAGCCTAATTCACAATTTAACATCACAATATTATATTTTATTACGATTAACTTACTCAGTGTGGACTGTTCAGTCTGGAGCATGCAACTAGTAGTTATTACATACATTTCAGTAGATAGGTATATTTATCCTTTTAGTCACAGAACTACCTATGTTTTCAAAGCACTCGCTGATACAAATAATTAGATAAATAATATCATATAGCACCCAAAAGTTTAGCGTCGAGTCGGTTGTGATTGTTTTTGTTGTGTTGACGTTTTGTATTCATCGCGTTGCTCGAAATGAGCAAAGGAATCGTCATTCAGCCTTAAAATTTAATATGAAATATGCAATAAACACTTTTAAATTATGATACTGGTTATAGTTTTACTGTATTCCTTAAAATACTTAAGGATAGACCTTTAATATAAACTTTAAACCCATAAAACTCTCAGTCGAGATTGATCGATTATAATTTACAGAGTTTGATTCAAGCCCTACGTTCGTTCACGAAACAGCGACGGGAGGTTACAGCCTTGGTTTCGTCGACGACCACAACTACGTTAGGGAATACGGTTAGAAGCAGCGCTGCGCGCTCGGTCGATCTCAAGGCTGTCTCGTCGACGAGCTCGTCGCAGCTTACAGCCATGAAATTGTCTTTTAGAGAATAGCACTGCTGGTTATCGCAGATAATATGGAATTTGTCAAGGAAGCGCCTAAGATGGTTGTTTAGAATCCTTTCTAGGACCTTAGAAAGAGCTGGCAATACCGAGATAGGCCTGTAGTTGGTGACGCAGTTTATGTCCCCGCCCTTTTATATCGGGTGAATAATAGCCTTTTTAAAGGCATCAGGGAAAACGCCTGTTTTGAGGGATAGGTTACACAGGAAAGCTAAGGGTGGGACCAAAACATGTCGAAATCTTTAGTAGGTTATTAATTAGATCCTGTATGTAGGTTAGTGTAGTTTAACGACCCCCGGCTTTAAATAATAATAATAATATCCCTGGACATTTCACACAGCGCCATCTAGTCCCAAGCTAAGCAACCTAATGCTTGTGTTATGGTAACAAGATGGCTGATAAACTACTTATATACATTTTTTTTTTTTGTAAATACATACATATTATAGATAGAAAAACACCCAGACTCGGAACAAATACATGTAGGTCATACAAATATTTGTTCCGTGCGGGAATCGAACCCGCGACACGCAGCGCAGCAGTCAATCGCTTAACCACTGCGCCAACCGTGCCGTCCCTATTACACTACACGATATTTAGGTGATGTATTTATTTACACCATCGGATTTAGGGCAAGGGCCCCTGAATATTGTGTAGTATAGTAATCAGGCTTTTAGCTGCGCTGTGCGGTGTAGGAGGTGCATACCTACACTAGAATGTGCACTTAAATATAGAGCTTATGTCAGAATTCAATCGCTTGTTAACAGACCGAAGGGTTTTGAAGATACATCAAAGGGTCAATATAAAGAGTAACGTTTTTTAACTATCGAGAATGTCGCTCGATATACTGCGTTTTGACGATCAATAAGATCTGTCAGCTTTTTACGGATTTCGTCTATATTATCGTTCGACAATCAAAGTTAAAATCGAGTACGTCAGTATACGATGATCGACAGAAACGATCCACAGTGGTGATCGACTTCGTTTTTTTTTTCTAGTCGGTCGTCAAAAATCGAGCAAATTTGTAGGCACCTATTTATTATAGAGGTCTTCGTATTCTAAGTGGTAAGTAAAGTACCTACTTATGTTACCTACCGTAGGCTACCTTGTTGTATAATTTCTAGTAACCACCAAGCGGGACCTACCCGAATTCTATAAATAAACAAAATAAAGTAGGTACATACCTACTATAACGGCGCCAGCGTGGACTATGGAAGACAACGTTTTTAGTGTAATTATAATGTTGTATGTATTTATAGTATTTTTAAGTTATATTAATATTGTATTGTATGTGTTTATAAGGGCCTTGATGCCTGAAATAAATGGATAAATAAATAAAAATAAAATAAAATAACAATTAATCACCGAATAATACCTACCTATTTACATAATGATCATAAATCACTGCTACGTTAAACCTTGCGCCAATCGCCGCAAGTTCAGAACGTATTGTTTATCTGATAATTCATCCAACACCAGTCAATTATCTACCAATCAATAATTTCGGGTTTGGAATTCGAAAAACAACATAATCGGTCTAAGTACCTATACATAGCCGCTTGATCATACCCCTGATTTGTACCTCTATCTGCTTTTAATGAAGAGGTCACCTAGTCGGTATCACGGGATCCACTAAGTACTTAGTTAGCCACACCCAATCCCACTTTTAAAGATATTTATACAAATAGCTACACAGCAGAAAATTTTATTGAAATCGTCCAGCCGTTTTCACGTGACGCTGCCTGTGATAAAATACGCGACATGTTTTTTTTTTGAGCTGTTTTTCTTGAATTATTTTAATATGAGGGCATTTAGGCAACAATACCTTTAAGTTTCATTGAAAACTGAAAGGTAGGTAAATCTACTTAGAACAAGCATTCTGAATTGATTTTGCGCAAAGTTCATCAAAGGTCGTGGTCTCATTAAATTAGTTAGGTAGCAGTTCAAGTTTTCTTTTCAGCTGTAATGTCGGTAGATACCTACGTTAATGAAGTCACTAAATTAACTAATACACATCATAAATCGACCCTTGCAAACAATCGTAAAGTTATTTAGATAAGTACCCATTTACGAGCCCATTTTTAGGGTTCCGTGCCCAAAGGGTAAAAACGGGACCCTACTCCTAAGAATCCGCTGTCTGTCACCAGGCTGTATCTCAAGAACCGCGATAGCTAGACAGTTGAATTTTCACAAATTATGTATTTCTGTTGCCGTATAACAACAAATACTAAAAACAAAATTAAGGGCGGCTCCCATACAACAGACGTGATTTTTATAGGTAATGGTACGGAACCCTTCGTGCGCGAGTTCGACTCGCACTTGGCCGGTTTTTTTATTTATTTGGATCGGTAGGTACTTTTGCTTGATAAGTTGTAAAGTACCTAACTACAAACGAAATAAATGTCAAATATTTGTAAGTTTCCGCCTTAAAATACCAAACCAATAAAAATAACTAATGTAAATGACTACTAACGATGCTTAGCATAACAACAGTCTCCATCGTCAAGGTTACAGCGTTAAGATATTCGCGCGCTCGCGTTTAAGATCGTTATTGTCCACATTGCCCTGCGCGGTTGTTAAATCTTACTTACTGTACGCGAGACATCGTCCGATTATGTTAACGAGTCACGATTTATGTAATAGTAGTGTCTACTACAATATTCAAATCCTAGAAGATAAGTCAAGTACGCGACTACTAATGAGATTTCTCCTTTGCTCAATATTTCGATCCCTTTAGGCGCCTACTCGCTAGGATAATCCTATCTGAATACATAAATGTATATTTAGTGTTTTGTATTTATTGCGAAGGACTTATTGAAACCATAATATTATGGAGCTCAATGTTAATATATTTTTAAGGATAAAACAACACTTCCCATGATTAGTACAAAATAAAATTAAATATATTGTTAGTTTTTTACATAGGTAAAATTTATTTAAAAGTACAGAACATATGAAGGACTACACACTGAATTGAGATAAAATACTTAGTACTGACTTTGAAAATGATGTAAGCCACTTTTAGTATTCACAATATGAACTTATTGCATCAATTAATGATTATTTGGCAGACCAAAAGAGATTTTCCAACAGTGCACAGGTCATTAAACCTTATTTTTATTATATAAGTGAAATTTGGAATAGAAGCTGTAAGAAAATCTGCAATTAGACCAGCCACTACACCTTATATACCGAAACATTATGGCTAAGAAACTTTAATATGTGATGTTCCAGCATACAAGTTCAGCTGCATGCAGGCAACAAGGGGCCAGCATACACCCAAATATATTATTATAAATTAATTTTAAGTAATATTTCATAGATAATAGTAATTTTAATATATTTTGTACAATAAAATACAATTAAGTACAACTTGTAGCAAAGATATTAAAGAGAGTAATATTTATCTCAAGTGTTAAAGCTGCAATAACGTGTGTGTACGCACAAGGCATATTTACACAGCACACACGCACGGCAACAACACACCATGTGCTGCACACTATAGTACATAATTAATTTTATTACTTAATAGAATATAAAGACACGCCCAAGCTGAGAACTTCTCCACTTATTTTACAGATTTCAATGCATGATTAGCCAATGAACATGCCTGTACTCCACTAGCAGATTGCTATTAAATAATACATTGATCGTCGCTTAATATCACAGCTAATTATGCTTTGAAAATTATAGACATGTCTAATTTTCACTAATGTAGATAACAATGTAGAGTATAAGTAGACAATCTGAATTAATTTACATTACAATATCATGTCTTTTCATATGAAAAATTTAAAATTACATTACCAAAAATTAAACAGTGCAGCGCATTATAAATAAATGTGCATACCTTAATATTTAATTGACTAAATAAATTTGTTGCCTGCAGATCTGACATATTATTTTATTTAAATATCGAGAGGTAATATCTTAAGAGAAATTTTAACTTCAACTATTGAAAAAAAGTTAAATCCAAATTTAAAAATATTTTGTATTTATTATGACAATTCCCTTCAAATTCACCTAGTTATTATGAATGTGAAATATCATTCCAAAAGCTGAGTCTCCGACACACATATTTCACTACCACTATAATTGTGGATCAAAATGTAAGGATCGAAGAGAAGTAGAAGCTAGCACTTCACGAATGTGCGTTGCTGTTCACATGCGCCTTCTTTTCCTGTGCATCTGGCGTACGCTGGCCGTCACGCCTAGGAGGCATGCGCTCATTGATGGCATCCAGCCCCTTTGCCTCAGCAAATGAAGTTATCTTATGATTTGGAGAGAAGCCCTGCAGGGCATTCTTGAGAGAAGTTTTACCACCAGAAAGAGCACCCAATGGCAAAGCACCAGTGGGAGTGAGCCCCTTCAGCTGTAGCACAGATTCACTTTCCTCGCGAAGCACAGAGAACACATGAGCCATTTTGCCAATAGCACGAATTTTGTTACGGATGACTTCTTTCCTGAGATTTGCTTCCTCCAATGCATCATCTCCTTCAGACATCAATTCATCGTCAGAACAAATGTTTAGCACATTAACCAGCATTTCTGTAACCTTCTCACCGACAAATGGAAGAGACCAGGTAAAGACATCCATGAAGTTGGGCAGCCAGTATGGGTGGGGAGAGCAGTTAAACTGTCTAATGTTCATCACATTGTTCTCATACTTTAGAACAGCAGCCTTGTTATTATAGACATCCAAGTAGTTAGGTGCAGAAAAAATAGTAATGAGACTGGGAAATCCTGTAGTCTGGCTTTTACGATACATCCGGTAGCCAGCATCTTGAGCTTCATGAGCACGTATGATGGAAAGTAAATTGTTTCTTTGTAGAAAATCACAACAAGCTGCATAGCTATAGAAGTATGAACAACCTCTGACTGAGTTGTGCGAGAAGTGTTCTGCATTTTTTTCATTTCCAAAGTCTTCCAATGGATCAGACCAAAGCAGGTCACACATAGCTCCAAATGCAGGTGGTTCTTTGAATCTATCTAGTTTACGAATATCATCTAAGCTGTTGATCTCAGGAGAAAGCCCTCCATGCACACATAGGAACTGCTGGTTCATAAGAGCAGCAAGAGGTAAGCAGTCAAACGCGTCCATACATGCATCATACACCTTCTCAGAATATTTGATTTTGCATTCTTGTTTGAAAGTGAAATACTCTGTCAAATGTCGGCATTCATGGTTACCGCGTAATAGGAATAACGTCTTCGGATAACACAACTTCAAAGCCCAGAGGTAGAGAACACATTCTATACTGAAATAACCTCGGTCGACATAATCACCTAAGAATAAATACTTGGTACAAGAAGGAGAGCCTCCCACCTCGAACAATTTCATCAAATCATAAAACTGACCATGGACGTCTCCGCACACAGTCACCGGTGAATCGATCTCGATCATAGTTTTTTCTGATCGTAATAAGGTGGCACCATCTTGGATGATTCGTAAAGCTGCATTTTCCTCGATCCGACCTTCTAAGATAAAATGTTGCTTCAACACCTCAGGTAGAGGCTTTCCACTTTTTTCTTCGAATACTTCCGATACAGTGAGCTTGCGACTGGGAGGGAAAGCAACACTTTGAATCATACGCTGCGTAGTCGACACTTTATCATTGCTCCC
Source organism: Apamea sordens (assembly GCA_945859715.1). Taxonomy (NCBI): domain Eukaryota; kingdom Metazoa; phylum Arthropoda; class Insecta; order Lepidoptera; family Noctuidae; genus Apamea; species Apamea sordens. Next base: position 11,138,286 of record OX243995.1, read on the forward strand.
GGACATATTTGTCACATAAAAAACACTAGGTCTAATCCATACACGCCACTATTTTCAAAATGGCAGAATAGATATAATACTAAAACAGAATCCCGATTTCACGACAGAGAAACTACTGCGCACTGGAAAACAATGCGCAAACATCTGGCGAGTGGTCAATAAAATAAACAGGGATATCGAGCGCGTTTTATTACTTTTGAAAATATCATTAAATAGTAACACTGGCAATTTAAGGAACAGTTGCCAGTATGGTCTTTAAATAAACCATTACAGGCACACGTGTGTTTATGTAACACACAAATTCGTAAAATACTATAGGAACCAAGTTAAAATTATCATATTTTTTTATAAAATTATTATGTAAACTTGTTTTTTTTTTAATAAAAGGATTTATATTGAAAAAAAAAAAAACGAATTGGCTCGTTATGAAGTCGTATTTTCGTTTTTTTTTTTTTTTTTGTAATATCGCAATCAACATTTATTTACAAATTTTTTTTTTTCGAATGTTTTGGATATCCTCAGTGGTAAATGCCCCAAAACAAAAGTCTAAATATTTATAAAGGTGCAGCCAGACTGCGGTCGGTCAACGTCGACCGTCTTCAACAAACATAACTGACCCGGTGGCGGAAAGAGGAACTAACTAAATCACTATGTAAATTGACAAGATTGGTCACTTATTGTTCACCGACAGCGCCGCCCGCCTTCATGATTACCGGGCCAGATGTCACACACAGAACATAAATACCCTAACGATGTCACAGTTGGTACAGCGGGACTGTATACAAGACTCAATATAATTATGTCGCACACATATCGTCGATAGACTGCGGTCTGGGTGCACCCTAATACCACGACGGCGGGCGATACGCAGTTTACGATTAGCCTGGTCATTTTGAAACGAGGCCATTGTATGATATGCTTAGAAAACATAGGCCATTGTTGGATATATTGAAGTTTTCAAATACGATCAAAAATTCATGGTTATATTATACCTAATCTATATTGTCGCACAGTCACAAGCATAAATACATCACAGGGTAGGTTATAGAGAGGAAATTAAATTAACTAAGTCATGGCATAATGTTGTAATTCAATGCTGCTATGTTTGTATTTTAAAACAAACATATTTTAATTTTTTTCGGCTAGGTCCTCTCGTGGTACGGGTACACGAATCCACGAATCACTGAACGTCAAAACTGTAGGATACAGGATACAGACCATTATTGTTTGGCTATTTGTATACCTATCATGTGTGTCAGTGTTCAGCTGGAAATTCTGATAAGGAGACATTGATTCCTCATCAATCTGACTGATTATTTGGGTGGCCGGTGGCATGGCTTATAATATTACAAAATACGTATTGAGGAGTGGTAGGTGCAAGAGCACAGTTGACGCGATGAAGTCTCTGAGGCAGGCTTAGAAAACGCTGACGAGATGAATAAGATACCTGCGACGAATTAGCCAGAGTTAGCAACACGACAAATGTGTGAAAGGATATGGAGGAAAACTTTGCCCTAACTTGAGGAAAAACAGAAGGGGAGGAAAAATATAATCTACGTGGGGTGTTTAAAATATAGCCTTCTTTCTATTTTTTATCTTATTATTTGCAGAATACGTAATAGATTTTGTCCATTGGGCCCGATTTTTCGGATGTAACAAATAGGTATTTGAGTTTATTAGGTACACGCAAACCCCTGTTAACGCATTACGATTGTGCGTGCATTGCATGATTTTGGATCATAGTACTAATTTCAATTAGGCTGTTCAGTATTGACTGCAAACCCTAATCAAAATCAGCATAAAGTAGCTGCGTCATATTCTGTATTTTAAATCAGCTTCTTAATAAAAAAATATGCGATGCACGGTATTTAAAATTGTTACATCTATGGTATAACATGGGTTTAACCTACTCTGACCTTAGAATGGGTAACTCGAACTCTCATTCCAGCCCTCTCGGCAACGCCCTTACCTTAGTGTTGCTATTCGAGAAATTTCACTTGATCAGAAACAAGGAAAAAAATGTTTCACATCATTTGTGGGTATTAGTTTCAAATAACTAAGTTAGTAGGTTTTAGTTACTATACTCTATGTTAGTAGGTATGTGGAAAGCTCAGTTACAGCTGTTGTTTTAAAAATAAACGATGTTAATTTATAAAAAAAAAACCTTTTTTAATAATGATTATTTTATGCAGATCATCCACTATGGATTTCATATTACTTGCTTTCTGCTTACCTGACCGCCTCAATTCCGTCAGGTGAACTCTGTAGAGTGCAGACCAATGCTGTACGTGTAGTGTAGACTGTACGCTTGTAGTGTGTAGGAATTAAATTCACCTCAATATGTATAATATGTAACGAGTCTGGGTTCAAACTCACGATCTTTGCTTCGTCAGTCGGACTTTTATTTTTGTTCAAATGTCTGATATTACAAGTATTAGAACCTACAATAACTATTGCTTGGTTGTAATAGAACTTGTATCATTGTATGGTTCAATTTTAAATAAAAACTTGAGAGGTGTCAAGGGACACCCGGATGGAACGAAGTTCAAAGAGAAAGAGAGAGAGAGACAGAGAAACACGCGCACACCGTACGGCTTACAACTACATAAAGCAAAAAGTGTCGTTCCAACTTTTTTTCCGTCTAGCCCCCTTTCGCAACGCGCGTTATGGAACTTCGTTCCAATAACACGGTACCTAACAGATAACATTTACCTATGTTGGTAGGTACCTTAAAAACAAATAGATGCGACTGTTAAAGCGGAATCTCTAATAATGTGGGTCAGTCGTAACTCGTAAGTAATGAGAACTATAGTTAGTTGGTTATCGGGCTGATGCCCAAACAACAGCTAGATACGTACCTACCTACTAACATTATTTTTATCGCTGTAGCGACTATTTTTACATTTTATTTCAGGGGTATGTAGGTATTGCATGTACCGAACCATTGTTTGGTATTATTAACTGTCAAATGTCTATTCTTGTCACTCACTATACTGGGATGATACTGGGTTACGATGTTATTAAGCTAAAATTAGAAGGGCATGCTGGATAGCACCGTAAATTATTAACTAGGTACCACTATATCGCTGTGTAGTTATTTTTGGACATTGTTCCCTAGACGTGGTAGTGTGTCAGCTTTGATTAGGCCCGACTTCATTGATATAATATTATGTCTGAGAGTAGTATTTGAAATATTTTTGTATGTAGGTACCATACCTGTTCAATGTCACTGTGTTAAATAATGTAATTGGTGTTACCGATAATTAACAATAAATAATGAAATTAAAATTAAAGCCGAGTTACCTGGAAATTAATACCTACATTGTTTGTGGCGTGTTATTTTTGACAGTGGAGTACCTAGCCTTTGCAAAGAGGCATAATAATATGAGCAGAAAAGCAGTGCTGCTAATTTACGAAGCTCCTGAAATGTAAACCTAGGATTTTTTGTGCATTTTTACCTATTTTGACAAATTCAAATCTAGGTTTTACAAAAAACTTCAGACCTCTGCGATGCTTTTTCAGCGAGATATCGGTGATAACGTATTTTTCACCGTTTCAATGGCGCGGCCATGGGGTTTTAGTCTCACAGCTACTGAAATATAAACCTAGGATTTTTTGTTGTATTTTTACTAGTTTTGACAAATTCAAATCTGGGTTTTACAAAAAACTTCAGACGTCTGCGATGCTTTTTCAGCGAGATATCGGCGATAACGTGTTTCACACCGTTTCGATGGCGCGGCCATGAGGTTTAAGTCTTGTAGCTCCTAAAGTATAAACCCAGGAATTTTTCCTATATTTTTACAAATTCAATCTGTTATTTACCTAAATTTCAGGTCTCTGCAATGCTTAGTTTTAAAGATCTCCGTGGCCGCGCGGTTCGCCGCGTTTCAATGGCGCGGCCACGTTCAAACCCTTATAACTTTTTAACCATAGCTTTGACAAATTTATGGTTTTGGGAATCAACTTTTACAAATTGTTACAAAATATTGGCATGGTTTTTTTTAAAAAAAAACGTCGTGGCCGCGCCATTGAAACGGACACGTCTGAACGAGATGATCCGAGGTTTCGGACGCCCATGCGCTCAGATGCTCGGATCAGAACAGTGAAGTTTAAAAGTAGTGAAGGACGAAATTGGATTTAATACCTGTATCGGTTTAAGGAAGTTGGATTTCAAGAATTGTTCAAGAATCGTAAAAATAAAAATTCATCCCAAATTCAGGGGGCCTACACCGAAGTGCAAAGTGCGAATGTTCGGATCGGACCGACACATGGCCGAACCGAATATTATTGAAAAATGCGAAAAAAGTTCGGATCGGCTCAGTAGGGTCGGGACCATAGTCAATATTCGAAAGAGTGTAGGAATGTAGGATCGGAACCGACCGAACCAAATAGTAACTTCGTAGCAGGAAACGGCCGATACTACTTCGGAGTAGACCCCCTGTTCAGTTTATTAAATTTAACGATTCTACGACAAATAGACCTGGAGTCAACCCAACCCTAGGACAATTATTTGACCCGGACAATTCGGCCGAGACAACTCGACTCCCACATTGGAATCATTTCTATTTTAATCATAACCGTCGGCTTGCGTACGGTCATCGTGTCAAGGTTTAAAGGAACCTAACACGAAGGGAATCGAATCTAACATCGCACCTAACCTTTCCGTGTCGGGGTGCTTAAGGTCCCAAATCGCTTCGGGCGCTCTTGGACTGATTAGTTCAAGAGCTGTTGGAATCGAATTCTCATGGACTAGGTCGAGGTGTCTCGGGGTCGAACTGTCGCGATACCAATTCACAATTTTCTTTTGGACGAAGTCGCTCCATTCCACCTAAACGGGTATGTAAACAAAACTGGATAGGTAGTACTTACTTAAATAAAGCAGCGATATTAATGTAACTTATACTTTGTGTATTTTTTAAATACCTCTCTCAAAACAACCATGACATATCGAACCCAGGTTTTGAGATTTATGGGATATTTTCGGTTACAACCGCAGAAATAACTTTTGTTTTTCACAGCATCTTTGACGAAATAGGTAAGTACTATGATGATATTTTTGTTGCTGTCGATGTAATTCAACATTGTACATGTGTAAATATTCATCTCGTCTACAGAACCCTTCACTGCACTGTACGTGGTACACACGGCTACACGTCAAGCTATACAAAACCAGTTTGTCTTGGCCTCACTTTGTATGATATTTTCTCACAATGAACGGTCAGCTAATACTGGATTTGCATAGCTTGATGTGGTTTTTTTTCATTTTGGATTTATTCTTATGGTGGGGGAAATCTGTTATAATAAATTCATAAAGTTCTATCGTAAATAACATATTTGCAATTGTCAAACCATTTACTTAAATTATAATAAAAATAACTTAAACATGAGGAAACATACAATAAAAACTGTATTTCTAGAAATATTTGCATACAACAGTTTTTAAGTTAATTAAACTAAGACTCTTCCAGGTTCTTATTTTTTACACAAACGTATATCGTCAGTTCACAGTAATAGTAGAATCAACGGTTTTGTATTTTGGTTTGCTATGAGTAAAAGGTAGATACCGGTACTTGATCATATGCTGTGGAGAAAAAAAAAAACATGTTAATTAATTACACTTCTTAACAAAATAAAATGTAATATTTCAACTGCCATTTCGAAGTAATTTGCTGAGATTCCGCCTTACGCAGAGGAATAAAATAGCACCCTGGTTCTCCAGTATCTGTATTGTTATTATAGTTTTTGTCTCTGACATTTCTCGGGATCCTGGGGTCCCAAACCTTTGGAAGGCGTACGAGGGAGGGAGCCGAAGCCAACTCGCAGAGTGCCTCATTTCATTAGCGTCTAACGGGAGTTAGACGCTTTTAATGGAATGAGGCACCAACCGACGACAATCTCTATATATGCAAGTGCACCCCAGGTTGATGTAGGAGTATTGCAGGATACAAAAAAAAGCATATTGGAATATGGGTTTGGGTGGCTAAAGTAGATTTCTGACCTAGAACTATGGCCTCTGCCTGACCAATTTATATATAAACATAAAATGACTGGGGGTGACTATCATACTCAATAATGGCCCCGATATGTCGCTAGTACATAGTTACGTAGCGACAAGGCAACAACTTGAGGTGCTTGATGAGTGGAGAGGTATTTCACGGCTATCAGGTCAATCTCGGAATTACGGTCAAGATCCCTACCAGTATCATAATATAATGGGAATACTTTCTGTCAGTGTTCACTCCTGCCGGTCAATAAAATCCAGCCAGAGGAACAAGACTTTTCTCTGGGGATCAGATGTTTGGGATCGCTCTTGCCCAATTGCTCGACAAAAGCCTCTGCAGTTTTTTTTTTAATTTCGTAAGGTAGGGTCATAATTTCAATCATGCCTGAAGGAAAGTGATGGATGGGGTCCAAGATGGAACGAGCATGTCCACAAGATGCCTGTTAACTCTTGCTTAGAAGGTTGACGGGGTATAGGTGGAAAGGAACATAGATGCTGGTCAGCGTTTTTCCCCCACATTTATTATGCGCACGGCCAAAGTATGGACCTCTGGCGTATAATGGGGGGACCTCGGGATATCAACCAAGTGCAGATGGTACCCTGCAGTGCAGTACGTCTGCTAGTCCGGTAAAGAATTGGCATACTCTCCGAAATACTATCTGTAGGAGACCGACGGAAATGAGTCAGGCTGGATTCAAATCAATAGCGACGTTTTTTTAAAGACAAAATATGCAACTTTCTTTAATAACTCATGAGTATTTTAGGATTACTAAAGGATAATATTAAATTGAATCATAGAGCACCTCGGCGGCCGCTGCCAGAGACGGATTGGATAATCAATCAATCGCGTCACTGGTTAGTCGGATCTCACACTACAACGCGCCACACGACGGGGTGCGAGAAACGGAGCCCCGCCCGGCACGGAATCGTGTTTTTATTGAATTTGTGTATAGAAATGACACATGGGGGTGCGTCGTACGTAGTAGTGGATCCGCCTAACTCACACACAAATGACGTGAAGAGAAACTGAAGGGTTTCAATGGGGGTCAGTGACAGAAGTTGTGCGCTTATCGCTCTTTTAGTGCCATGAATTTCATTAGTACTGCCTTCTCTAAAAGCTGCCGGCAAGACGATTTCGTGGTCTGTGAAATTTAATCAATAATCTAATTTTTTTTATGGTTTAAAAGTAAAATAGGGTTTATACAAATTCTTACCTTGATTTGTCTCTTCATAGTAATACAGAACAAAGTTATAAAATACATAACTAATATTGGCCAAAATACTGGAATATTGAAAGCATCTATGAATGTACAGCAGAAACCTATCAAAGTGCTCTTGGTAACAGAAAGCCAAAATTTAAATTCTGGCAATCTTCGGATAAATGGTCGGAATTCTTCAGTAGCTCTGGTTGGCAAGGCAGGACCATTATCATCATCACCTAAAACATTGCCAAATGATTAATTATACAGTGTAGGTTTCACATACTGTGACATTTTAATTTCATCCTGCAGTTTGATTACGTTATTTCAGTAAGCTTACAGGTAAAAAATTATTATTTGTTACAGAAAATATTTTTTCATATTGTGACTACTTTAAAATAAAAACTAATATTATTATTTTTAATAAACCTTCCAACCAAGCTTAACAAATGCTTGTGCAAGGCCAAGGAGAAGGTTAACTAACTAAGTAATGTAACAACAGTGAGATGTTTGAGGTTCAAATCACAAACTCACCAGGCATTGGCTTTCGAAAGCCAATGCCTTATTAATCAGTGGACTGATGCCATTTATAAAACTGCACTCAAATAACAAATAAAAAATCTTACCATCAAAGTCCATAGCAGGATCAATCTTCGGTGTCAGGAATGCAATGAACAAGTTTAAATGATAAATACCCAATGCATATGTGACTATATACCACCCCTGGAAAATATAGAAAATAAGTATAAATATTATATTTTGTGTATACATTCAAATGAAATCTGGATTTTTGGAAATTTTTGAAAATCCTTAGCCAAGATGGCTTTGAGTTGGAATCTAATCAGAATCAACGTTTTGCATGTTATGTGGGCCCATTTTGAATACTTTATATTATCGACTTGAGGAAAACTAAAAATATTTTTTATGTTTTAAAATATTAACCTAATTGTTATTATTTAATTAATATTTTGTCAGCAGCATATGAATAGTGATAACATCATCATCTGCCAGCCTTTTCCCAACTATGTTGGGGTCGGCTTCCAGTCTAACCGAATGGAGCTGAATACCAGTATTTTACATGGAGCAACTGCCTATCTGACCTCCACAACCCAGTTACTGGGTAATACGATACCCCTTGGTAAGCCTGGTTGTCAGACTTTCGGGTTTCTGACTACCCGTAACGACTGTCACAGATCCACGAATGACAGCCGGGACCAACGGCTTAACATGCTTTCCGAGGCACGGAGGGGTCTCAGTATGTAAAAATGGTCACCCATCCACAGACCAACCACGGCAAGCGTAGCTTAACCTGACCGATCGACCTGTGTGGCTGTTATTATCACAGTCTGTAGTCTTTAATAATAATAATATTGAGATATTGATTTGATTAATCAACACATCCCTAAAGTATTATGTTCCTGGTGGCTTCATTGCCAGTCTCAATAAGGCAATGATGAGGCCATACATTCCATTAATATGGGCCTTATTTTTTTATCAATCAATTACATACTGAATTGAGCAATAGAACAGAACAAGCTGTTGAGTGTAATGAAAATGTCATTGTGTATGTTTTTATTTTATTTATAGATACATCCTCAAAAGGATTTAAAAATAACATGACAATAAGGATTTCCTTCTAACAAATACATCACATTTATCAGCAGGTTGGTTGGTCCATGTTGAAACAGTACTACCCAGAGATAAGATAAGCATAACTTACTTGCTTTGTGAATATTCGGAGCATAAACAGAAGTAGGAGTACAAAACTTCCAACCCATCGAGACCTGGTGTGGGGTGTCCATCTATCTAGTGTTCCTTGATAAACCTATAATGACAAGGAAAATATTATTTATCATACATATATTATTTCATACATATGTAAATAGTAGGTACTGTTACCTACATAATAATTAATATAATTATGTACTTATAAAAAAAAATATTGGCTCTTGTGTTATCTTGGTAAACATGGAATAGTGTTTAATAAAAGCGCTCTAGCTCTCTAGCTAGGTACTAAGAATCAATGTCACTCAAATCAGGGTCTCAGGGGTGATCTAGATATTGTAAGTTTAAAGACAATGCTATAAATATTTATAATATTCCAATTACTTATTCAAGTTCTTGGACATTTTTGTAATTGGCGGTATAAAGACATGACAACTCACGAAAAGATTAGTGTAAGTACTGAGTGTACTGTCATCATATAGTCAAATAGTATGCAGGATAATAACCCCAAAAATGAAAATTACCTGAGAAATCCGCGTCCACGCTTGTGAAATAATACCTCTTCTTGAAGGTTCAGTAACTAAATCATTTCCGTCCATCATTTTATATTCGCGAGTTTCCTGTATCGCAAACTGTTTCTAATATTTGATGTACATTACTGACACGTTAAATTAAAGGCGAGTAGGGTGATAATATATACACGTAATGATAACTTACAAGTTGTATTTACAACTCAAACTTGTATTTTAGCAATAAGTTTCCTTTTTTTTCTATCAAAAGTTAGAATAGAAAAGACTAGTTGGAACCTAGTTTTTTCTCTGTGGCCAGTAAGGATGGGACTTGTATGAAAAGAATCGATTTTTGATATTAACTGAAACTAAAATCGATTCTTGTATTTTTTATTTAAACAAAAAAAAAAGAGACACCTAAAAAAATTAAGCTGTTCAGCAATACAGCTGCTGGTAAACAGTCATGATAACATTGAATTTATATAATTTATTTAAAATGTTGTATTTTGTTTGAGTACTGCCGCTACCCGCTTTGCCACGACTTGCTTGATGCTAACACGGGTTTTGAGAGCCGATTTGTCACCAGCGATGTTGAAATATCTGTGTGAACTGTGAAAGTGAGAAAGCCGCTACGACTGTACAGACGCCAGCACATCAAGCTACCCGAAATTGTCAAATTTCCCCAATCAACTTTGAAACTAACGCTTTAGCGATAAAGTTGAAAATCGATTAAATAAAGACAGATTTAGCTTGATGTGCTGGATTCTGTACCTAGACTAGGAATACTTTTTGAGAAAAACTAAAATTGTACATACATACCGACTTCTACTCCTACTCCTTCACCAAAGAGTATAATAATAATATGTCCTTCACAGTGCACGCAGTGCGATTGTGGAATTCACTACCGCCTGACATTAGGGACTGCCAAACTATTGCAGTTTTTAAAAGAAGAGTGAAAGAACACTACCTATCTGTCCACTTTATCATAGTTGTGTATGTATGTTTTATTTTGAGTATGATATAATTATTATCATTCTAGTAATATTTATTTTATATTCTCGTAATTTTTGTTTAGTTTTTATGTGAATTGTTTTTTTGATTCTATGTATTATTTTTTTGTCTCCTTTGCTCTATCACACGCTGTCCACATCTGTGTATCTATTGTTCTATCTCAGGTATGCTGGAAGAGATTTCTTATGAAATAAGGATCACCTATTTTTTCTGTTCTGTTTTTCATTGTCTGTTTATACATATTTATGTGTGTATGTATGTACATAATGGTAAAATAAAAAAAAACATGTTTTTTGTCACTTCTTTTATTTAATTTTAATTTATCTTTTTCCCAAAAAAAATAAATTGAATTTTGTGATAGAAGCGATTAATCAATCTATCTCGATTTTTATTTTAAACTTTTTTAGTGAGGCATCTTGGCACCACTAGTAATTATACGCCTTGACGTCGACAGGTTCCATTTAGATGAGAAGACGTATGATATTTAGTGTTGCCATGAATATCATAAAAAATTATCTTGTTTTAAGGGAGGCTTTAGACGATCAATCTGGTATAAAATATTTTCGGCCTCTTAGTCATCTTCGGTTCAGCTTTTAACTGAGATACAGTTTACGTTGATTGAACACATTGTAGAGTAGACTACACGCCTGTTGTAACACATTGACATTTAGTGTAGTCAATAGAAAACGGGTCAGCTTATAATGGTTTTGTTCCGACTGACATTGCGTTAGCATATCAAAAACACACGCTAATGCCTGCTATTATTATATACAAAACTCGAAATTCATTGAGAGATAAAACTGACAATGCAATGGTTTGATTCAAACAAGCAGCGCCGTCAGGGAGCTTATCACCAGCTCTTATAGCAGGGCAGAAGTTGAACTGCACTGCTTTCTTGTGCTTAGTCATAAAACAAAAAGGCAGTGTAGTTCAACTTCTGCCCTGCTTTATGAGCTGGTGGTAAGCCCCCTGCTCATAACTTTGCATTTGCTTCTTTACAGCCATGCAGTGACCGGAGTGGTTTTGTCCACCAGCGCTACCACTTAGGTCTGGATGGAGCATTATGATGCTAGATTGACGCCCATACATTTTGATTTTGTCGGCTAAGTTTGTCAGCTAATAGTTTGTTTTATTTTATTTGAAGTATGTACATTTATTCTGAATTTTATTATTCACTAGATGAACCGATAGACGTAATTCATACAAAAACCCAATAGATGAAAATCCTTTCGTATTTTCCCATTTTTCAAAATTTCCGGGAACCTTTTCCAATTTTTCTTCTAAAAACCTCATTAGGACTATTACGAACATTTTAGAACAACAAAACAAGTAAATGCATGCTCGCCTCGCTCGCTCAAAGGTAAAATTCTCTTCAGTCAGTCAGACTTTTCTGCATACGTAAAACGGGGTGAATAGGGACGAAACTATAAAATGGATTTTAACGTTGAAATAATATAGCTTGTTGCCAGAAAAGACTGTAATGTGTATACTGTTTTTGTCCTTGTTAGCAGCAAACTATATTATTTAGTACAAATCCATTTTAAAGTTTCGTCCCGATTCACACCCTGTTTTACTGTATTTATGTTGACAAGTCACTTCAGCCGATCGATTCTGTAAAAATCTCACTGTGAAAAGTTAGGTGAAGTGAGCTTAGAGTGAGCTGTCAATAGTGTCAATAATAGAATAATAGAAACAATAATAGAATGAGCTGTCCTATTTTCATTCCAATTCCAACTAATGCTAGGGCTCCCGTATTATTATTATACTCTTTGTGCTAGGGGCACAGTATTACAATTATATTTCCTACAGTAGCGCAACGCCTTTGATGTCACAGAGCATGTAATGTTTGATGTCGCGCGATGTCGCCGCCAGTGTAGGTACTTACTGCTGTTACATGCGAATATGCTAGGGTTGTCACCAAATGGGAAATAAAACCATTATGAATATTATGATTATTACTATTATGATGTAATCATTTATTCATATGTACAGACGCCAGCAGGTCAAGCTACTACAATCTGTCAGATTTCTTTAATAGATTTTCGACTTTATTGCTAAAGCATTAGGTTCAATGTTGATTGGGAAAATCTGACAGTTTCGGGTAGGTTGACCTGCTGGCGTCCGTACATTCAAAATAATTGTGATTATTAAATCTAATGTAATTATTTATTCATAAATATATATTTACATTTGTTGCACTGCTAAATATTTACGTGACACTTTATTTTTGGATGTTCTTAATTGTCTATTATAAAATTTAACTACGTAACGTATTCGCATTCGGATGAACAATCTGATAAGAAAAGAATGAGGAAAACATGAACATGGCTGTGATTTAAATTCTACAGTAGGTACAGACGCCAGCACATCAAGCTACTACAATCTGTCAAATTTCTTTAATAGATTTTCAACTTTATCGCTAAAGCATTAAGGTTCAAGGTTGATTGGGAAAATTTGACAGTTTCGGGTAGCTTGACCTGCTGGCATCTGTACTTAGTATTTCAATTAATCTATCTAAAATATTGTTTCCAAACGAGTGGAAATTTTGTCTAAAACAGACTTGCAGTTTAGTACCTACAGTATTCAACGAAATCAGCTGGAGGTACCTGTAGTCCACCAAAGGTATCATGCGTATTGTATGCACGTTTACGTAAGTAAAAATTACTTGTTGTTGGTTCTTCAGAATAATTTGACGCGTAGTTAGTCATTGATAAACATTTGTGTTCATCTACTGGTATTTCGATGTCGATTTACATCCATACACAGAACAGTTTGTGCGCACCATTATAGAATATGTAAGTATAATAAAATTATTACACAAAAAACACGCCCGAGTCTGCCCTTCGCGCTCGGTACCGCAAACTAAGCGTGTTTGCGGGACGCGGCCCGCGCCGCCCGACCCCCCGCGATTTCCCCTCGGTTGCTCTGCGCAAGTACATTCGTCGCGCTACTGAAGGAAATATTATAATACTGTGCTAGGGGCATTAGTTGGAATGACAGCTCACACCACGTTCACTTCATGCAGACTATAACTTACGTGAAGTCAATATGTATTGACTTCACGTAAGTTTTCACGGTGAGATGGTTACAGAATTGCACCACAGACCACATTTATTTCTAGGGTATTGCACTGCTGTTTCTGTATAAATAGTCAAAAGAAAACCTAACCTACACATGCTCCGTTATTTATCAGCCGAATTGCAAAATTCTTTTTCTAATGGACAAGCATTGTGGACAAGGCATGCCTCAGGAGTGATCCCATATTATCTTTGCTAGGGTAGGTTTTGAGTTAGCTTCAATAATGCGATTTTTTCCACTTAGTTTATATTGATGATGTTTTAATAACTTCCTGTAAGTGATATTTACACAGCAAGTAATTTTATTTATATGAATTTGTGTGAGGTAGGTACTACAACTAAAAACAACTTAGGTATTCAAAAAAATAAAAAATTGAAATGTGATGATATTAGTGAGAATAATAAAAAATGCAGTTTATGCTGTTTAAGAAATTTAATGGAATCACTTTTCTAATTACAATTTATACATTGTTATATTTTACATTTTTTAATATAACTTTTATCTAAATAGGTAGTTCTAATGAAACTACTAAATAAATAACATGAAATAAAAAAAAAATTCCTTATGTAGTCTCTACGTCTACGTCTATTATTGCGAGTGTTTATTTACAATTACATCACTATCATAAGGTATTGGACATACAATTTGATACAATAAAACATATTTTATCTTAAAATATTATCATCGCTTTGAATATAAAGAAAATTTTGGTCCAGCTAAATCCTATCATACTAAACGCAACTCCTAGAGAAATGGGTAAATATTGCTATTAGGTTCATAGTTAGAAATTTACAATGCAATAAAGTATTAAATGTAACTTGCTAATTATAACCATAATGTATTTACTAAGTTTACGAAAAATACGATAAAATCGCAAAATTTATCGTCAATATCCATATTAACAATTATTATAACTTCACCCATGCCATAATAGGTGCTAATTTCCGAATCTAAATCGGCGTTCGCTCTATAGTCTCAACGACGAATTTTATTGTGACGACGATTGCCATTTAAACATTTTACAAGAAGAATAAATGCTATATTTAAAAATAATAATTCAATAATCCTGCAAATTAATAAAAACAAGTTTAATTTAATAAAAAATGCACCGCCTTTTGGATTTCCGAGCGACTTATTTAATTTACACTAATATTTTAGAATAAGTATGAAATTAATGGAAGTATTTTTTAGCACTCATCAATGACCGTTATTGCATTCAATTAATAATATCGATCTATTTTAATGTAAGAACATTATTATGAAACATTAACATAGTCATAAGTTCTTATCTAACAGTCCTTTAATATGAATATTTCGGGTCAGCCGAAATATTTTCGGTAGTTTTTGTTAAAAAAAAAGATACATTGTAAAGAGATTCATAACAAGAATATCTATACATGAAGAGCTAAATTTAAATGAGGTGGGGTGTTGCATTATTTATTCCTGGACAGAACACTATTCAATACAGTATTGCTCATGAGTGTTACCAGAAATGTGTATTTCATTATATATGTATAATATATTTCCTCTAATAAGTAATATAATTATTGCTGGCATACCAAAGTTCCACTACTCCGAATGGAAATTAATTTGTTATAGATAAGTAAATAATAAGTTCTACCAAATTTAGCAAAATTAACTAATAGTAAAAATGTACAAAATATAACTAAGAAAAAACTGCTCCAAATGAATGTACGTTATTTATAATAGATGGATCTTAGAATTGTATCACAAAATATAAAATTAATAATATACTTAAACAATAAATTCAGGATTCATAAAGAGTAAAGATTTATTCCGAAGTTACTAGAGTGGATTTATTAAATTTGATATGTACCTATATAGTTACGTTGTTTATTTCACTGCTGAGAAATTTTGAATTTGGTTACTGTTATTGGATGCCACCCACGAACTGAAGACGTCTCTGGAAGTTACAAAGTAAATTAATTTAAAGTAGAAATTAAATAATATAACGAAGATCTTTTGAGCAAATCTAGCCACATGTTGCATTATTTTTTATTATTTGCTGAACCAATGTTATAATGTCCGCAGATTAATAATTGTTATCAGTAAATTTCCTTGTAATTTAATCCAAAGCTATCAAGTAACCCTCCATAGGTAAAGAAATAGATAATATTACCTGCAGTGGCTAACAACACATTCATTGGAGCAGTATTCGTCTTCCCATTCACTGTTTGCTATAGCCGGGTTTGTGCACCCCTGCCGGATGCATGATGGTGTACTTCGGTTTTCATTTTGCTGTAATCACATATTTCTGTTAATTCATTGTGAACAATTCTTTTTTTTTATCTTGTGAAACTACCCCTATACCGATAATACTTTTCGTTTCATTTATGATGATATTAATTTCGACTCTAGAAATGGATTGTGCTGGAGTTTCAGTTCAGGGCTTTAGGCAATTTAAGTCACTTTAGTGACATTATGTATAAAAATAGTTGGTGCTATTTGCTATTGGGTAACAATTAATATTAAATGTTACATATAAACCCGTGTTAAGAGAAAGTTATTTACATCAGATGATTGTTGTGGAACACCACCAGAGTTCCCATTGCTGTTAGAAGACTGTTGTTCATTTTTTGAAATTTGATTCTGCTGTTGTTGCTGTTGTGTTGGTTGCTGTGACTGCTGCTGTTGTTGCTGCTGCTGCTGTTGTTGCTGTTGTTGTTGTTGTTGCTGCTGGTGAAGTTGCTGCTGCTGCTGTTGTTGTTGCTGCTGCTGCTGTTGTTGTTGTTGCTGCTGCTGCTGCTGCTGGTATTGTTGCACTTGGTGCGCCTGTTGCATTTGTTGATGAGTTTGCTGCATGTGCTAAAATAATAAAAATACATGAAATGCTATTTTTTTTTTGCCTCGCCCAATTTTACGACTTGGCAGAATGTCGCGATTTCTTTATTATACGTCAATTTAATATTATTGTTTTATACACATAGACCTTCCAGAATTAATTCTCTAAACGATGGTGAAAACCACATTAAATACGTTGCATACTTTGACAACGCGGTAACACAGACGGACATGAAAAGAGACTTTAATTTATAATAGACTAGCTGACCCGGCAAACGTTGTTTTGCCATATAAATTATTTCTAGCTGCCCGGCGCTACTTCGTTCGCGTGGTGTCCTACCCCCTAACCTACTCCTACCCTACCCCTACACTACTCCTACCCTAGTCCTATAAGTAAATAAAAGTACTAAATAAAAAAAAAGTATCCTATGTCCATCTCCTGGTTCTAAGCTACCTCCCCACCAATTTTCAGCCAAATCGGTTCAGCCGTTCTTGAGTTATAAATAGTGTAACTAACACGAATTTCTTTTATATATATAGAAGACTAGCGGCCCGCCCTGGCTTCGCACGGGTAATGAACAAAAATGACAAAATTATAATACACAAATAAACCCTGTCATTTGAGTCAGGGTACTAAAAAAAGAAAATTATAAAGTAAGTTTGAATATTATTATTTTAATGAACTTTTATTTTAATTTTAATGTTTTTTTTTGTTATTTTTTAATAAGTTTTTTTATTTATTTCTAATTTTTGTAAAAAGATCATATAAACAAAACAAAAGCCATTCAATTTATTGAGTCAGAGCTTCCCTATAAACGATATTTGACGTTGTTTTATTTTGTGGCAGTAAAATAAATTGATTTTCAGGAGCTCCAACCCGCGATAGGCCAACATACAGTTGGCCATGAGTAAAACATTCTTTTCGTAGGTCGATCCCTACTAATTCGAAGGTTTGTCCTTGGGACTTGTTAATAGTTAAGGCGAAAGATGTTTTTACCGGAAATTGAAGCCGTTTAAATGGGATTGGCAAATCAGTTTGGATCATCGGTATCCTCGGTATATGAGCCAGTTGACCAGCTGCTGGGCTGGTGATAATGGTCGCTACAATTAAATTATCCTTCAATAATTTAATAAGCAGTCACGTGGCTGCTTATTAAACAATTGAAGGATAATTTAATTCCCCATTTCACATAATCGGAGGGCTTAAATTTCTCAAAAGCATGATTGGAATTCCGATATTTAACGTCAATTCATGTGGTGGCAGTCCAGAAGGGTTTAGACAATTTAAAAATTCCTGTGGGTAATGGACTGCGTCTTCGATATGAGTTACAGTGTCGTCGACATAAAAATGAATTGAATGTTATTAAATGTAGGACAGTTAAATTTAAAAAGAGTATATTTGGGATAGGGATAAAAATTTATAACAGACTACCAAATAGTATAAAAAGCATTGAAAAACTGAATTGTTGACTTTTTTGTTGAGTTTAATTACTTAATATGCGTATTCAAAATATGTTTTAGCTAGAATTATTTGATTCCGCACACGACCGTTGCGTAGGGAGCAGGGAATATTCGCATCCGAATATGCGGAACATCCGCATCGATTTACACATCCGCATAAATCGATGCGGAGCTGATGCGGATGCGGATGTGTAGCAGATCGCGACAAGAAAGAAAAGGGCGGTCCAGGCGATTGGCGCGTGTCGACCGCGCGTGTTGATTGATTAATAATAAGAAAGCAATAATTTTGTTTTGGACTTCGGTGAATCGGTGACGATGACGCGCCTCGCTATTGTTTGTGTTGTGACAAGATCTGACGCGCACGTTTGTTGTTTTGTCGTAAATAGTCAATCACAAGTTTATTACTTTTTTATTGTGCTTTTTGTTAAAAAGTGTCATCGCGTACATGTAACTGTATTGTTTACTTTTGTAAGTACTACGTATTACGTTAAGTAAAGTGAGAGCTGCTGTTTTAGTTCAAATTGACTTTAGTTAACCAATAAATAAAGAAAGGATAAATACGTCTTTTTTTTACCCTACGCACACTCAAGTTTTTTGTACAGATCCGCATCCGCATCCGCATGCGCGGAATGGAGCCTCTTAAAATCAGCATCCGCATCCGCGGATGTGAAAAAATCTACATCGGCAACATCCCTGGCTGGCACTTCAATTCTTGACATTGACTCCCCTCCCGTAAGGCCCGTACCCCAGTGATACTACATTGCATACGGTGCTGCCTAGCTAGCCGAGCAGGGTGAGCGGCTACCACGCCACTCTTTTCAACATTTTTAAACTCGTGATATCTTTCGAATGGAATGTCCGAATGGAATAATTCAAAAATTATATAAAGGTATTGAAGCAGTTTTGAATATGAAGTAATTTATTTTGATAAGGATTAATACAAAGATACAAATAAAGAGCCTTTTCTAGCGTTTTTTTTTGTAAATAATGATGTATTCTGCAAAGTCGTAGTACATTATTTTATTCTATCATCAAGCCTTCGCAGCGCGAGCGATGTTAAGAATATTAGGTATTTTTTTTACACCTTGGGTTACAGAGTTTTAGTAAGGATCCCTAATTTTTTTGAAAATATAATATAGCCTATGTCACCCGGGGAGCTAGTGTAGCTTCCCAACAGTGAAAGAATTTTTCAAATTGGTTCAGTAGTTTAGGAGCCTATTCAATGCAAACAAACAAACAATCAAATCTTTCCTCTTTATAATATTAGTATAGATAAAGAAGATTAATGGAGGTTGAGTTCAATTATGGTTATAATTACTTTAAATTAATTGTAAATTACTTTCCCAAATCAACAATACCATTTTAAAACAGGCTGGATTTGGGCAATCGGCCAGCCACATACCTGCTGTGAGTGGTGGTACTGCATTGCAGCATGCACTGGGCCCATGGGAGGCGACTGAGACTGTACTTGTCTATATCCAGGAGGTGATAAGGCTGAGTTAGCAGTATAGTTAGTAGGGGATTGTGTAGGCTGGTAGTTCCTTGGCGACTGGGCAAGATTAGGCTGGCAACCTTGAGGTGAAGTGGATGGGTTCACTTGG
The DNA here is from genome assembly GCA_945859715.1 of Apamea sordens. NCBI lineage: Eukaryota > Metazoa > Arthropoda > Insecta > Lepidoptera > Noctuidae > Apamea > Apamea sordens. Next base: position 11,157,673 of record OX243995.1, read on the forward strand.
TATCCTTGCGGAGATTGACCTGGCACACCCTGCTGAACAATAAACAATAAAATTGACTGTAAAAGTTAAGATACAGAATATTATTCAATATAGTAAAATGTGTGGATTAGTAATTGAATCAACTATAAAAACAAAACAGAAGACGTGTATAGGTTTACCATAACTTGAGAAACATTAAAAATGGTTAATAAAAAGACTACTGCCTGTATAAAATTTTTGACATTCAAAAGTGCCTTTTAAGTGCCTATTTGAAATTTTTTTTTTTTCTGTATTAATAAGAACTAAAGTTCTTAGTAATGGATTACAATCTAGCCTAACAGACTAATAAGCAATTTAACTCTAACTTAATATTTTACGACATAGATTATGTTATAACTAAGAATAGTGTCAATTTGCACTTTTACAGTTTCGTAGCACTTTCTTAGGGTCTGATAATTGATAAAACACTTTGTTCATGTGTTACATGTATAGCACCATTAGCACCGCACTATTATTCATGCACTATATACATACTACACTAACTCAAATGGTTTAGTTCTCTTTAGCCTACGCACTAAGTCCGTGTTGTCTAGCAGCTGAATTGCCTCGACATTCACATGTCGGTGAAGTCTGTGTTCGTGGGCTTCAGCAAATTTTTGAATGAGAATTGATTGATGAAATAAATGCTTTGCTAATGTTTAATCCATAAAAATTTAATAAGTTTAGATTAATATGTCTGCTTACCTGGTATGTTTGAGGTGTCATAGTCATATTGCCCTGATAATTTTGAGGAGACTGTTGAGGGTTAGGTGGGTAACCCTGTGGTGTCTGAGCGGGATAAGGGGCTTGATTCTGGTTTCCTGAATAGTTTTGTGGCGAGTATCCCTGTGGTGCAGGGTTTGGCACATATCCTTGAGGTGAATGGCCATTACCATATGTTTGTCCTTGGTAATAATTACCATAAGATGAATTGGCACTATTGGTGTGATTATACATTGGTTGGCTCTCCTGTTCTCCTCCCTTAAAAAAAAAAAGAGTATGTTTGTATAGTGAAACCATAAAACAAAAACATTATCACCGATTATAGAATTAAGTATATTGACAGAATGAAATAAGATCCATGAATCAATGGACTTTACTCTCTCTTGTCCATAAGAACTTTCGAAACCTTGAAAGCATAATTATTATGTTTAGAATGTAACATGAAATATAAAAGACAAAATTAAGTCTAATTACGTCTGCCTTTGATATTTTATTGTTGTTTTACATTTAAATAATGTTATCTAAAACATTGTACGCTTATATTAGAACATTGCACTTTTGTATACAAATAAGCTGTGAGCTTCTGTACCTAACCTCAAAATAAACATCGTAAGCTTTAAATGATTCTTACCAAACTTGAATGAAAATGATGCGACATTAAAGTCCACTGTAGTTTTAATGATATATGAAGATGATATATGACTAATATTAAAAGAATACGAGGAATACGAGTAAAACTATATCCGCAATAGAGACTGAGAAAGCTACCCAACCAAAAGCTCAACAACCAACTGTCAAATGTGTATTTGAGAACAGCGCCATCTACATGAAAATGTTGATGAATTGATGGTAAAAGTTTACAGTCGACTGTTTGATGTCAACAGACAGCGCTACATATCCAAGATATTATTGTTAAAACAGTTTTTGTATTAAAGTTAAAATGACTGCGCCACATAAGCCAGTTATCAACTATCATAACTATAAGTACACATTATGTAATGCAATAAAGTATGGAGTATTGAAAAGACTGCCGTGGTAACCGCCGCTCTGCCAGGCGGTCAGCCGTGTAACTTGGTCAGGTCGGCGTTAATCGGCACAGCCGGGCGGCAATTCAATATTGTATTATGTGGTAATTGCTTCGGGAAATAGTGCCGAATCGAATGTATCTGGCACGCCTCAACAATCCTTTCAATGCTTCTTTTAAACCATACTGCCTAAAATTTAAATACCATTATTTAAATTTTTGCAAAGAATAGCTGTTTACGGTGCCATGGTAAGAGCCCACATATCAGAAGCCCAATTCTCGTAATTTAAAACGTTCAAAATCTAGTCGCAGTCTCATCTTGGCGACAAACATGTCAAAAACTTGTCAAAATGTAGGGAAATTAGAGGTGTTTTGGACAGATTGAGACTGAGATCAAACTGTGAACATTCTTAAAATTACGAGAATTGCCCTTAAACTGTTGTTTGTGATACAAAAATTTATTTTTGTACTTTATCTATGGATACTAAAATAATAAACAATGTTAAAATAAAATTACCTTAGATACTAAGCTAGCTCTGTAGGCAGCAAGTGCTTTCAGATATTCCTTCTTGGCTACTTCAGTTTTTTGTTTATAGACCTGTAATAAAATGTTTATTTTAGCTGTTGCAATTTTACAACTTATTGAGTAAGAACATAAAAATTTAGATAACAGAATACTTACACTTTTATGTTCAGAGTCTAACCCATCCCACATGGACGCTACGATTTTAGACACTTCACCAAAGCTTGCATTTGGGTTTTGACCTTTAATTGCAGCTTGAGTGTCCCGAAAGAACAACGCGTACGCTGATACAGGCCTGTAATATACACTTAGTTTAATACTACTATATTTCACAGGTTACTTTTTTTACTTCTTTGTAATATCAATAAGTTTTATCCATATGAAAAAAATCTGTAACTCATTTAAAGCAAACTTACTTTTGAGGTTCATTAGGATCTCGTTTTTTCTTCTTTTTCTGAACTTTAGGCTTTTTTTGCATCTGCCCACGATTCATACCATTGTCTATAGGTTCAGGTGATGATCTTTTTACGGCGATGTTGCCAACGCCCATCTATAACAACAGATTGAATTATAATTTCGTTCAATAATTGAAATATGTGATACAATAATATGATTCTAAAATACAGTTCATTGGCAACATAAATATGTAGGTAACAAAAGTGTGAATATGTTCCTAAAGATATGTAGGTTATGTAAAGCGATAAAATTTGCCTATACCTGATGAAGCGTAGTTTGTTGCTGCCGGCTCGCTGAGCAATAATGGATAGGCAGAAGGCTTTCCGCATCACCAGGCAACTACCAACAAACAACCAATTCATTAGAATTTTATACTAGTATTACTACTGTTTGATTTGTTTATTTTTAACTACAAATTAAAATAAAATGCCAATGAACTATATTTCTATGAAATAGACTACTCTATCTACAAAAACACTAATTTGGGTAAAAAGTATAGTCAATGCATTGTATAGCAATAAGCAATGCATTTGCAACATTGAAACTTAACAAATGATGTAAAATGTTTTTTTATAAAAATCTAAGCAATTTTTAGTTATTTTGAATTTAAAAATGATATCATTTGGATTTTTAGTTATTTCAAAGCATAGATCAAGCCCTTGTAATTATGAATTATGGGAATCTTGTAATTTTATTAGGATGAAAGTTCATCTTCTATGTATCATGGAAGGGTTCTTGCTTGGACTTCAGCTTACCCACATAGAAATTGTTATAGAACATATAATTAGGACATAAAATTTGAATACATTTTCTTATGCACATGCTATATATTTGTTAGAATAAGTGTAAATATCTCTTTACTACTATTGGATGATGTATGATGCAACAAGTTATTTAAAAAATGCACACAATGTAAAGTAGGAAATCAACCGATTGTTTGGATTTCGATTGTTTATGACGTTGTATGAATAATAATTAAAAAAATATTTTATAATCAATCCATCTAAACAATCAACCAATTAATTAAAAGATATTGTATGAATTAGTAATATAACCAGCATAAAAAAAAAAAACTAAAAAATGAATCAATATATTCTACGAATCAATACCTAGGAGAGACATATGGCAAAAAGCAAAAATACTATAATTAATGTTGAAAGGACTATTTACCTGTGAATGATGTGAAGGAACACTATCATCAGAATCGTCACTAGTTGTGCCAGGTGGTGAGGCCCTCTGTGGTGACCCATACACGGGGCCTGAAGGTGCTGTGGGTGTGCTGGGGGTCGGTGGGCCACTCATGACTTGAGTTGGTTGTAGCATCAATAACCTCTGCTGTCCTCCGGGTTGTTGCTGGATCATGTAGTTACCAGCCGGTGCACCTGCTCCACTGCAAGCAAATATTCTTGTTATAATTTTGTATCAAATTTGAGTCAAAATGGACTTATTTAATTTTGTACTATTTATTTATAATTCAAATAAGTAGTATTTATGAAAGTCTGTAAACTTACATTTTAATCATGACATTGTCTGTGTGTTTCCATGCAGATCTGGGAATTAAAGAAAAAAAACAGTGTACCTGATACATAATTATATAGTTTCCATGGTAAATAAATATCATAATAAAATATTTTGCATAAGGATGATATTGTGATATATTTTTATGGGGATGTAGAAGATTTAGTCCAATGAGTAAGAAGAATAACATTGCTGGAAGCATACAAATATTGCGTGAATATAGAGAAAAGAGGTAATTCTTGAAGGAAAGGAAAGGTGACACACAAATATATGGACTTTCTACCACTACTAAAATTTAAAGCAAAAAATAACAGCATGAAAAGGTTTTAAATTTTCCTACTTCACATCTATCTAACTGTCTGGTTATTATATTACAAGTAGACATTATTACCTCTGTTAAAGTAGAGCAAGCCTAATTAATGAAGAAGTTAATTATTACTTAATCAACATAAATATATGTGGGCAAATGAAATAATAATATATGGCCATTGTAGCACTACATAACACAGCAATAAGGATAATATTGCTAAAATGTAATACAAAGTAAAGAAGGCCAGTGTTCATCAACAATTCTCAAAGTATTTTTTGGATGCCTTCTATCTATGATTTTCTTTAATTTCCAGATCAGAATGGTAATGTGCATGGTTTGTAATATGACCTTGATGCATAGGATGTCAAACCCATATGAATAAATAGATAAAATCAAAACAAACAAGGTATAGTGACTTGGTGCATGTGCATTTTTAGAATGTTGCATCGCAGCACACATTGTTTTTTTTTACTGTGGTTTACTTGTAAAAACGATATAGTGGGCTTCGTTTATATTCATAGGATTAAATTTGTATGATTTGCAATACGTAACTTTAATGGATAAAGGTAAATATAAAATACTCACCTATGTGATGTGACTGGGGTATGCGGTTCTTGTAAATAGAGCGGCTGTTGGTAAGAGGGAGCTCCGCCGGGTGGTGCTAAGCCATCTTGTGCTGGGTTCATCATACCAACCTAAGATAAACAATGTGTTTTAACATCTCTCCTGAATTCAACATTTTTCTCGTTTACAGTTGACAGTCTTCCAAGAATATATACTTTATTGCTTTTACAGTCTTTTCAGCTTTTACAGTCAGTTTGTAATAGTTGACATTTAAGTTAAAACAAATTATTACAATATTGTAAAATAATTGTATCAAAGCAATGTGCAGACTGTTAAGATTGGTCATTAACTGTATGGAAGACGGAAGTTTCTAAAGTATAATGAAGCACTTATAGTTTGTTCTAAACGAAATCAAGTTTAATTATCAAGAAGAACAATAAAAAAAAGGAACAGAAAAGAAAATTGTAGCAGAGGAAGGACAAAATCCGTCACATGTAGTGTAACTTTGATAGTGACAGGCGAAAGCATCATTTCATCTGTCAGTGTCAACTGTGATACATTTTTTTTTAATTCGCCCAATGGGCAGGCTCTATTCTTTCGACCATACCGCCTCGTCTTCCGTGTAGAATTTCTTACGTGGTAAGTTTAAAAACAATAATGTCTTTCGTTTATATACTCATTATATGATTTATTTTATTTATTGTCTTTCGTAGTTAATCCATTTTATATTCATTTTATTTTTGTCTTTACGTCAAATCCAGACAACGTTATTTTACTGTCAATGTCAATACCATGTTTCTATCATTGTTTTCAATAAATTTCATCCATTTCCAGTATTTTCGTGGTATTTTCCGAGCTATCTCCTCATATAACAAGTTATTTATTTTATTTACATTTTTCGTGAATTACACCTAAACTTAATAAGTATTACTTTAGTACCTAAACAAATAATCAAAAACTCAATTATCATTTACAGTCTCTACTGTTTTGTACAAAGAGATTTAAGATCAATGATATTATAAGTAGTAAAGTGGCGTTTAAGATAGTTGTCAAGTAAATAATTTAATGTCTTTGGTTTTGTACAAGTTTATATAACCTGAGACATTCTTAAGTAGCTCCTGAATGCATTGCGGGACCTCGTCAGGCTTATTATAAATTTTAAGCGGTTCATCCGACAACACAAGGCGCTGAATTCAACTGTGATACTTTCGGCAATTCATTCATTTTGGTCTAGTGATTTAGGTTAAATGCTCTAAGACATATGGCTAGTCCGAAGATGCACGGATTCGTGTCCACTTCGTTTTAAATTGGTTAATGCCTCCAACACATAGATTCCTTAGAAAAGGGAAAGGGACTAATTTATGCACATTCAATCGTACAAAGAATCAGCAAGAAACCACTATACAAGTCTACTTTATTTTAGCTTTATGAAATGGCAACCCCATTCTTTTGGCGGCAACTTTGAAAACCGACAGTGTGAAATGTGTGCAAATTGTGATGCAATGTATCTAAGCACGTCATTTATCTAATTACCTACATAAAAAGTAAACTTATGTAATAAATTATATTAAGGTGGATGCCCCAAGGTAGCCCGCGAAATTCAAATTTTCTTATGTTTTTTTGCAATTTGCTGGTCAGTACTAAGTTGTACGATGATTAAAATATGATTCGCGACCGTAACAAATATGTACTTCCAGAATTATAATCATTAAAGTCATCAACACAACTCTCTAAGACCAAGTAATCCTACTGAATGACTATTTCATGAAATCTTGACAATTTAGGATTATGCTAACTTAACAAGTTGTATTAGGTACTGATTCTAATGATTATAATTCTGTAAATACACATTTGTTACGGCCGCGAATCATATTTTAATCAACGTACAACTTAGTACTGACCAGCAAATTGCAAAAAACGTCAGAAAGTTTGAATAGTACTTTAGCTAATCTGCTAGCATATTTTCAAACAAAATACGTACCTACTTAAGTGCATATTAAAAAACGAAAATTCAAATTGTAGAACGGAAATATGGGAAACTGAATATTCTAAAAGGTACCCTAAGAACAGTATCGTAAATCTGATAAGTTGCTATGTTATTAAGATTATGTCGCGCGAAAAAATCCCTACGGATAAAAAGTTCTAAGTTAACATAGGTAGGTAACTGACAATATAAAATTATATTTGATTAAATCCTACTTGATTGTTAATGATTCCTAATGATTGCTTGTCTTGATTGATGACGATAAGGAAATACTGAACTAAGTATATAGGTACTACTTTGTTCTTTGTAACCGCCTCGGTGCTAGACAACTTAAATAAAGTAGGTGTATGTCTAATGAATAAATAAACGTTGCATTTATTTTTCAGAAGTTTCTCAAAAATTTCAGTAGGTACCTACAATTTTGGTTTAAAGTATTTTGAAAAACTTTCTGTAGCCTTCACGGAGCTGAACGTAAGGCTACAGTTGATATTTCGTATGTACTCTTCAACTTGGTTTATGTAGATATCATTCTCTAATGACTAACTCAAAACTCAAGCATTAGGTAGGTACTTAAGACTAGTATAAAGCCATTCAGGTTCTGTAATGCGGTCCTTACTCTAGTCCATTTGAACCCAGGTAAGAAACAATTTATAAGTATGTACATTTTTAAATCTTTCATCTTAAAAATGATGCCGAGATCATGATCATTCTGCTCTCAACCCAAACCATGTGTATCAGGAATTTTGATAAACTGACTGACACATTTATTTTCGTGTTAATATGATATCATACTTGCCTATCATTAGGCTAGATTCTCTCAATATACCCGTAGGTATATATCTATAGTCTATAATAAATTGACTGATTTTCGAATCGTTCTATTTGTAAAATGTAGAGTAGGAGTACCTAAACTGTAGGTACCTATCCACTGACAGGCAATTCAATAAAACCAATCTAAAAAGTAGGACAGATAACGAACGTTGAGTAACTTGCGGGTTCTATGTGCTTCGAAAATATTAAAATAATTTTCTATTCATATGCCGTGTAGGTATTACGTAGGTATACATGATAATTTATGACTTTATGAACGATCGGGACTTGGCTATTTTTATAAACCAACGTTTTTTTATAATGTTTCCAAAACTGCTAGCCTGACGTTTTACGAGTAACTACGCTCAGAGGTTTCAAAACTTTACTTGATTTTTAAAACATGCATTATATAAACGAAAATTCAAATTGTAGAACGGAACAGATTATTTGTATTTTTTGGAAAATCATCACTGTAGCCTATCCTCTCAGAATGGACTGCAGGCTGCAGCTCTCTTCTGTGGAAAGGTTACAAAAGAGCATTTTGCTACTAGCACGTTACATCTACCACTGGGAGACGGGCCCATCAATTCTTACTTTACCGAAACTGCGATTGCTAATCAGGGGTCTTTGTTTCTAGCAGTAGGATCTTATAGGCCGATATAATCAATTGGTAACATTATTTTCAGGATCCATATTCGAGCAGTTGCTTTTAATTTCAAGTTGATAGGGATTCTTACGTCATACTAGGTATATGCCAAGCTTGAAAGATATCCAGACTGTTATCACCATTGGCTTGTCTTCTGAAGAAACAACTTTACCTGAGGAGCAGAATGGTGTAATTGCGTATACTGTATATGTGAGTTTTGCACGCCGGCGTTTGTGGCATGCTGCCCATGAATTAGTGGAATGTCAAACTCTTCGTCGCCAAAGGATGGTGTGTGAAATGTCTGAAACAAAGAACGAACACATTCATGAGTTATTATTACTAAAATTGCACTCTCTCTCAGTTTTAAATTAATCTACTGCAAACAATAATGGGCCACTATAACATTTTAGATCAATTGGACCAAATTATTAGGTTATCTATCGTAACCCGAAATTTTTGGATAAAAACTGCCTATTTTCATTTAGTTTGGTTTTCGAACTCGTTCTTATTGAATATCATGAATGATTCTAATAAACGCATTTCACACATCAGTATACGCAAATACACACATAGGTATAATGTTTTATCTTCCTCTAACAATTAGAATTTGTGCACTGTAGTTCTGGTGCACAAATTCCAGTCTAGGCTTCCAGGTTGAATTTGTTTATCGAGTCTGCATTTGTAAACTGCAACGTTTGCCGTTCGCCGTAGGATGCTTTTGATTGACGACCAGATTTGTTCTGGAATGATTTAAGCCTAGTTTTAATTGGTTCCTCCAGAACATGAAGAAGATAGTGTTTGACATGATTTTTTAAGGGTTAGTGTTAGTGATTCAAGTAATATTGCGAAAAGGTCGACGCTCTTTACCTCCAGCTTGCGAAAGTTCGTTGACTTTTCCTTTAGTTTTGTTAACTGAGTGCTGTGCACCAATTTAAAAATAATAACTTTGTTTTATTTTTCATCAGGTTACTTCTTTTAGTAAACTTGTTTTCAGAATAAATAGTAAAGTAGGTAATATGATTCTGTTGCTTTGTTCTTTAATTTACTTATAAATTTACTTAAAAAACACGCACACGGGTAGGTAACTACCACCAATAGGGTGGACTTTTAAACGTTTTCAATTTCGAATGAATAAATAATAAGTATGTACTTATAGCTACCGTCGATTATTACAAAGTACCTTGAACTAGAAGGTAAGAATTCGACAGAATGAGTGATAAGGGTTTCTACACCTGCCCTTGAAATATTCGCAAACTTTATGGCTGTTTCCAAAACGAATAAAACGTTATTGCTTGGCCTTCGTAACTTAAAGGCTGGTGGTTCACATGTGCGGGACAGATGAGTAGTGTGTTGGATGAAATCTATGGAAATCCATGCCTATCAGTGCCTTTAAGCAGAAAACGAAACGAGCATGGAATCCTGAAAAAGGTCTGAAGAATAGGTTCGCAGATAAAAGTGAAGCCTAGAGCATTCTCGAGCTGTACTAAAGCCATCTTCCCTGACAGTTCTGGTGGTGTGCCAGCCTAACCGATCCGAACCGATGTATTCGCTGTTTAAGACACGTACCTAAATGAAATCAATAATCGTAGGTTATCAAATGTAGATATGTACTCTAGAAAGTAGCAGGGTAAAACAAAACACACACTAGGATCTTCGTCATCAACTAATTTTGCTTTAAATGTTAGGCTGTCTCTCAAAACAAATGAAGTGGCAACTTCATTTGTTTTGGGTGGTGCACAGGTGCGCATAATACAAAAATTTGTAACTAATTTATACCCTATTGGCACGATCATAGAATATTCAATACCACGTTGAACATTGTAAGAAAGTCTCTGAGAATAACAGAAGGCAACAAGAAGTTTCCATACAATGTTAATGACTATAAAAAGCTCTCAGTGTAATTGTACCATTGTATGGTGTTCTCTTGTCGTCGTGCCTCGTTGTGTTGTTTACGTATTCTACTAGGTAATCATTATTTTAATGTTATTTGTGTATGATGAAGTTTTTATTTAAACGTCATCAATTAATTATTTACCTATGTATGAATTGTTCTTTTTATAATAAATTATTTTGCTTTTTATTTAATTACTTAGATACTAAAATGAATGAAAGTTATATAGAAGTTAAAAATGGACTTTTATTCAGAAACTTATTTAAACTATCTATAAGATTAGGTATATTATAAACTAGCTGTGCCCGTGACTTCGCGTGCATGTTGGAAAACAAATTGGATTTCATGGGTTTTCATTTTTTTTCGCGGAATCTTATAAAATACTATCTGCTAGTGAAAGTCGCGTCAAAATCGGTCCAGCCGTTTCAGAGATTAGCCGGACGGAACAAACAGACAGACAGATAGACATTTTTTAAATTTTTTATTATAAGACCGTAAGTATCATCATATGCATTTAGTAAAATCTGTAATTTTGACATTATAGACAGACCCTTCAGTGTTATTTATTTGTATAGATTACAGTAGCTTTTCGTGTCTGTATGTGTGATCACTTATTCTAAAGTACCTATTCTAAACTACGCAACGGATTTTGATGCGGTTTTCAACATCATTTAGATAATTTATTCCGGAAGGTTCATTTATATAATAAATTAATATTAAACTCACATATAATAAAGAAATCGCGATGTTTTGTCAAGCCGTAAAACTTTTCGAAGCAAGAGCGGATCGCTAGTAAAGTATAATAACGACCGGAATAAATAGTATGAAAATAAATATTTTCATCTTTAGAAGTATAGGTACAGAATTTTGCTAGTCCCATAAAAAGTGACCTTAAGCTATCATGAGGTCGCTTTTTTCTTATTTTGGAGATAGCAATTGGATTATTTCAACTGATTGTAACATATCAGCTCAGATTGCGGCAAGCGTATGCATTGATTAGATTATTTTAGTCTAAAGTGTCCAGATGAAAATAATGTAACGAGCAGAAATAAAAATCATGAATGTAATCAGAAACTGTTTCGTCTAATTGTAAACCAACCTGATCATTCATAATGTAGATGCTGTTCTTTGCGTCGCGAGGAACAGGCAGCGGAGATTCGAGGTTTTCTGGTCTCTGAAACAATGGATAGTATAGATGTAGTAATAATATATTATTAAGAAAATAAGGTTGATACATTAGGTACAGTTTTAGAAAAAGTTTCTGATAACTTTCACATTTTATAGGTACCTACTCGCAGGCTTAGAGAAAACAAGAACAGTCGATATGATTATTTATATTATGTTCAGTTTAGCATAATATAATTTTCTGTTATAATATTTTATAATGACATGCCTATATAGAAAATATTAAAATGAGGAATAGAGCCTTCAGTCCATAATATCAACCATTTAAAGGAAATATTTAATGTTAAAAAATGTAAAGTAGATTGAATATATAGTCAACTAGCTTCTGCCCGCGGCTTCGCCCGCGTGGATGTCGGAAATTATCCCACGGGAACGTGCTAACAGGATAAAATGTATGTGCTTCCCCAGGATGCCATCTATCTCTATGCCAAATTAGAAGTTCAGTGGTTTAGGCGTGAAAATGTAACATACAGTTTCAAGTTCAAATCCTCCCCTTAAAAACTGAATTACCCCTTTTTGTCCCGTCAGTGGTAAATTTTCGACAACTTTACATACTTATTATTAATTATTTTTTGTCAAAAGTATCAGTACTGAGTTTCGAGTTACTTGGACCGCGCATTCACTTTCTTCCACACAAACTTAACACCCCTATATCCCCCTTTGAGGGGAGAGGAGTTTTGAAAAAATTATAATGATAAACTTTATTACTTACTTAGGCAAGTATTCTTGCCAAGTTTCAAGTTTATTAACTAAATGAATAAGATGTTTCATATAAACTGTATCCCCACCTTTTCACCCCCACAGGGGTGGAATTTTGAAAAATGGTTTGGTATTATTCATAACTTGATTCAAAGGTTATTTATACCAATTTTCGAGTTAATCAAACCACGCATGATAATCCTCCCTTGTAAAATTAACTACCCCTTTTCAACCCGTTAGGGGTAGATTTTCGAAAAACCCTGATACATGTTACTCTTTATTTTTGGTCTTAAGTATAAACATTGAGTTTCGATTTAATCGGACTGCGCATTTAAATTATTCCACACAAACTTCAACACCCCTATATCCCCCTTTGAGGGGTAGTTTTGAAAAACTTATAATGATAAAATTTATTACTTACTTAGGTGAGTATTCTTGAAAAATTTCAAATTTATTAACCTAATGAAGAAGATTTTTCATATAAACTGTATCCCCGCTTTTCACCCTCACAGGGGTGGAATTTAAAAAAAATCGTTTGAGATGTATTCATAACTTGACTCAAAGATTATTTATACTAATTTTCGAGTTAATCAAGCCATGCAGTAAAATCCTCCCCTGAAAAATTTACTACCCCATTTTAGTCCGTCAGGGGTAGATTTTCTAAAAACCCTGATACACATTATTCTTTACTTTCAATATTAAGTATAAATACTGAGTTTCGAGTAAATCGGACTGCGCGCTAAAATTCTTCCATACAAACTTTGAAACCCCCCAATCCCTTAATAGGGGGTAGTTTAGAAGAAAAAAACTGACAATCTTCATAATTTATTTAGATAAGTATTCGTGCCAAGTTTCAAGTTTATTAACTCAAGGAATAAGATTTTTCATACAAACGAATTCCCCCCTTTTCACCCTCTTAGGGGTGGAATTTCGAAAAATCCTTTCTTAGTGGATGCCTACTCTTCACGAAGAACACACCCTCCAAATTTCATGTCTCTAGGACCAGCGGTTTAGGCTGTGCGTTGATCCATCAGTCAGTCAGTCAGTCAGTCAGTCAGTCAGTCAGTCAATCAGTCAGTCAGTCAGTCAGTCAGTCAGGACTTTGAATTTTATATATATAGATATACCTACATAAATATAGACGTATATTGACTATATTTGATCTTCAATCAATTTTGATTTATATATACCTACATAACCTGACTTGACGAAACTTATAAGGGTTCACCCATCCGTTTTAAAATCCTTAAAGATTTGCGATTCTCTTTTGAAAACTAGGTACCAAGTACCAACCTAAGCTTTAAAGCTCTGTGTTCTCTAGGAACCCTCTAATAATAATTTGTCGTAATTATAATAGGCAAGTATGTTGTTAGACATGGAAGCAAGAGATGTTTCCTGTGCTATGATGAGCGGGGCGCGTACAATTTCGCGATCACAAGTCTAATACCAATAACCGTGGTACACAACAAGCTCGTTAGCTTCCCAACATGATAGTTACGATCAATTTTATTGCTTTTTACTTTTTACACAAAATTAAGTTTCCTGCGGCCCCTATTGGGTAAATTGTCGATTATAATCTGTATGGGTTCAGGAAAGTAAATTATTCTAAGCTAAGATTGTGGTGTAGCTCAGTTAAAATTCCTCGTCGAACATTATGTAACCAACTCAACTCGATCTCATCAATTACCAAGAGGGGTAAGAACTGAAACATTATTCAATTTATGATATAATTTTTAATAGCTTTTATTTCTAATAAGTCGTTTTTTTTTTCATTAATCTGCCTCAACTTCTCAATTTAAAAAGTAGTAATAATATTTATTTCGTATTACTTATTGCAAGTCCGTGCGCCAATTCTTGATCCAGTTACTATTTCTTAACATTGCGATATTGAATGGCGAGAGTTGCGCACACAAATGGCATTCTCTGTATTAAAGCATTCGTTCGAACAGTACCAGTGCTTTTATCTCATTGTATTTTTCTATAAAAAATGACCACAGTCTAACTATTTCATATCTACGTGAGACTATTAACTGGACGACCTAAGATATGTAGACCGCGATGTATGTAGACTGGATAATACTAAGAAATCCAAAAAGACGACAAAGCCTACAGATTACGAAGAAGACATAGACTACAGAGTTTTTTGATTTACTTTTTTATATCAGAATTGTCTTAAGAATTTGGTCCACGTAGTCTCCACTCATACGGGAGTACATCCATCGTCAATCTTTGATGTTTTCCTGGTGCCATTGTTTACGCTACCATCTCAAAACTAAACTATCGTGAAGCCGGAAACACGTGTTCAGAATGTAGGTAAGAATAATTATGTAGGTGCATTGGCCGCAAGATAAATAAGAGTACTGAAGTGACAAGAATGATCTTATAAACGTTACGGTTACTGAGTCGAATGCTTTGGAAGTTTAGACTAGTCGATAAAGTAGTTTGAGGCATGCTGCCTTGAGGAACCCTTGAACTTTTTTGATGTATTGGCGTAACTACTATCAGTTATTTTATAAAGATAACTTTAACGGAGCTGGTGTGTTTCTGTACGATTAGTGTTTAATACCATGTGATAGTAATTTGAGCCCTTTAACCGAAATAGAGCAGAGCATGGGGCGTTGTTTTTTCAAGAGATCTACTTCGGGCAACTAGGTTCAACTTTTTGAGTAACTGACCGACTCCATGACAATTTAAAAATGCCGATAAATGTTTTTATTGATATGTTGTTGTTATTGTTTAAGTTTAAATAGATTTACATTTAGTATTGGTCTTGAACGATAAATGATAGGCTTATAAATTGATAACTGTTCATAATGTAACAGCGATTCAAATTTATATTTCCGGTTACAATAAATTAATTTAATCAAAGGAATTTATAAATAGACATTGGAATCTCTTTCTTGAATAGGTAACTATTCTTAATAATATGAGAACCGTTTTAATCGTTGTTCCAAAATGCGATTGATCAACATTGTAATAGTACTCGTACCTTGAGCCACAAGTCGGTCTCATGCCTCTCGGACCGGTTTCTGTAGCACACCGGCTGCGGTCCCATTGGGCCTTTAGACACACACCACTATCAACAAGTAAGTGAAAGGACACGCCGATAATTGCTTTCTGTACGATTCGATTTTGTAACAACTTAGTAGTTAGTATCAATAAAATATTAATGAATACCACCCGGTAACAACACTCGTGCTGCCAAACTATTTTGCATCTTTACGATCACAAAGAACCTAAAAGTTAAACTCACTTCCAGAACTAATATTTTCTTTCAATTATCTCATTAAAGGTAAAACATAAATACCAATAAACAATTTTCTAGCTGATAAATCTTAGTAATGGTCGATTATAATGTGGCATCCATAACGATACGATGTTTCTAATATGTTTTTAGAGCGTGGAAAGTAGAAAGTTTTAAAAGTAGGCAAGAAGTTAAATACAGTTCGGAAAGTACCTACTTATCAGGTATATTTGTTTTAAATATTTCATAACTTAACAGGATCTAAAACAGATTTTTACAATATTTTAGTTTTTTTTAAGACTACAAATTTTATTTTACCAAATGCTGATAAAACATCGACTTGTCTATTTGCCACGATATTTTCATTGCAGGTATCCTTTTACATTTCCAATTCGATAATATAAAAAATAAAAATTACCTTACCTATGTACTTACTAGAGCCAGAATTGTAACATTATGATACTAAGATTTGAATCCATTACCTTACTGTTGTGGAATGGACGAGTCTCTAGGAGGACGTAATTGCCGGTCAGTGACCTCGTTTTGTTCCTTCCACTAAAATAGCATTAAATCAATTGATGTTATTACAATTGGAACACGACTCTCATCATAACTTACAATTTGTGGGGGAGACACGTCTTAAAATAAAAGAGCAGGTGGTTATTTTTTTATAGTCTTTTTACAGAAATATGTATAGTATGCATAGCCAGTGTTTATTCAAAGCACCCCGTCATTTACCTATGTTATGTTATCTTCCGTATTTCTATTTTATCTTTATCTTTCCGTATTTATATTTCCATTATGTCAATCGTTTTAATACTAATAATGCTTCAAAATTCTTGGCATTCTTCAACTATTTTTATTTATCATCGGCCTGTAAATTGCCGTTATTTGACTCGCTGACAATGCCTTCATAAGGTTTTAGCATCGCCGACCATTGCTCTTGTTTTTAGGGTAACTTACTGCTCTGTATGTTTTTAAGTATTTTTATTCCTTTACATCGAGTAAGTTATTAACCGTCATCGTCTATGATTAATCATACTGTAAAGTAAACGTGAACGTGAGTTATGAAACACAACATCATTATGTAGAATTTTTTTTTTCAGAGGTTTCAAAATACAATTTTACACATTTTCTCCATAGCTTCTATTGAAAGGTAGGATGGCGTAGGTTCCTTCCCTTTATTCTTATTTCTGTTTGTTGGTTGTTGCGAATATCTTAATTATGGATGTTGATGTACTTTTCGTGATTTGGGACTGTCACCAACACAAATGTTAGTACGTATTTTAGAGTAAATATGACCAAATTACCAATACGGAAAATTTTATCTGTATCTTGCTTCTGCTTTTAAGTAGGTACTTAGTTTATATTTGTAGTATACATATACTCAAAAGCCAAAATGAAAAGGATCTAACATGGTGAATGTGGCGAAAGATATATATATAGGTGCCTTATATTTATTAAGCCCGATTCCTGTTTTTTGCTTCGGTCCGATCTGTTTTTAGGGATTGGTTGACTACAAAACTTGGAGGTCAAGGGGACTTAGCATTTTTTGTTTTTAATGTTTTATTCCAGTCTACTCTCTAACCTTAGTTATGCTGGTTTGTGCTTTGTGCAAAAAAGTCCTCAAGTCCTTTCGTTTCTCGGGCAACTGATAGCACTAAATGAAAAACTGATGCAAGATTTTATTTTAGAAGACAAAAGCTTATTTTTGACACAATTTTTTTTTATTAAGTGTGTTTAAGTGTGTTTGCACCTGTTTTATATAAATATTGAATAGGTGTCGTTCAACCTTACACATGAAAGGTGCGAAATTTGTGTCTACTAAGAAATAAATAAGGTGTAAGTGAATAAAACCAATATTGTTAACAATACAATGTAAAACATTAAATGGTAAAAGTATTAAATCGGTTTTAATATATATTAAAACCGGATAAATACATATAATGGTAGGTACGCATAAAACAAGCAGCCAGCGGGCATGACATCCACTTGGTGGGTTTTTATGTCACTTTATAAATAGAATTACATATATAGGTAATCAAATTTAACGTGTAACGTAAATATTAACGTAGACAGATATCTGTTGTAAAAGTAGGTCGCTAATGTCTTCGCTTTTCTATTTCAATTACGTATAATAAGTAGGATTCCAAGATTATTTTCCAGGTGCTTGAAATCTCAAAAATTTCTTCTGTAACTATTAGATTCGCCACTTAATTTTTTTGTTATGATTTTGGAAGCACGCCATCTGCCGGCCAATGGCAGAGGCTTACCGAGTGAGGTTAATGGCGATGGGGAAACCGAATTTTATACACGTTCCTCTATCACCCTCGTAGTCGTGCATTTTGAGTAGGTACTGAGTAAGCCGAATTCCAACCGCAGAGCTAAAATTCTTACAATTTTTTCATAAAAGTTAACCTAACTCTGTAGCTAAAAGTCTGCGATGCAAAAAAGGTTATAGCTACCTAATAGAGAGGAAGGAATCGCTTTTTTAAGGATCCACTTAATAAGGGTACCTATTTGTTAGTTCTTAATTTTGGCAATATCCGCAGTGTTTGGGTCGAAACTCCCAATTGAATCTTAACTTTGGCCAGACCATCTCTTCAACTCAATCGTATCCAGGACCTTAAGGTACGCCGCCATCCATGCTCTACATTTTGTAGAGCAGTACGGTAAGCCCATAGTAGCAAATTTGTAATGTTACTAATTATTACAGTAATTAAGGTGCTTAAGTAGTTACATAGTGAAACCACTGATCCGTTGCCTTAGGGGAATAACCTGGTTTTTCTCCGTAGACGCTTAAATATTAAGCGGAAAAAGCTGTATTCAAAATCTTATTGTTGATATAAAATAAATTAATTTTAAATAACTACTGTACTTCAATCAAAATAAATGAAGGTAATAGTATAATTACACGTCAAACAATTATGGAATCCTAATAACCCTACGCCTCATATCTTATCTTTAGGTATATCAATATCTGTGCTCCAGTTTGCTATAGATAGTGTAAAATTTATCAACCACGGAATAGGTTTATAAATATTATGAATTGTAATTTAAGACAAATTATCATTATAATATATTACATTTATTTTAAAAAAATAACGTCGTAAATGACACAGCACAATCTCATTTTGAAATATTTTCAACAATGTAAATTATAAGATTATCCTTTTAGGTAATCAACGCTCACAACTAAAATCATTGCTACCATTTTTTTATTCGTCCAGGAAGCACTTCTAGTTAGAACGTAGGCAAACAAACTCTCTTTTTCGTAATCGGGTTATTCTAAAACAGGCTTCGCTGGGTCTGATTGTATCAGATTTGAAATTACTTCCGCAATCATTTAAATATGTAGGTCTGTACTACAAACGCACGATGCGATGTAGCAATTTCAATTTTCTTAAATTAAATAACGATAAGGCACACTTAGACAATATTCACTAATCAAATCAATTTTAACGACAAGAAAAGAGTAACATTTCTAGATATTCTTATTACAGTACTGAAAATCCAATTCTGACTTTCAATCGTAGTTATAAATAAGTTACAAATTTATACAAGTATGTACAGAAAGTTTGTACCCACCATTTAAATATTTAATTAGCTGCCATAGAGATATTCCATCCAAATAGACGAATTGGGTTTAGTAAATATACATTAATGTATACGTTCCGGTCCCATGTAAGATCTAATTAATCTACGGAGGAAATAGAAAATAATACAATTTCAACTTTAATTGATAGAGCACTGAAGTCATTCATTACACAGTAGGTACAAGTTAAACTACCGGAACGACGGATTAGACTGCTCTGGTCCTGCACGAAATAGAAACACAATCAATTTCTGTTAATATTAATTTGTTCCACTTGAATATAGACCTATTTCGAGTTCGTACGGAAACATTTAGTAGAAGCACGATAGAAAGGCACGCTAGACGCACGTGCGAACCGCGCGGGAAGACTGCGTGGCGGTCGTGGCGCGCGCTGCGGTGGGGCGCCGCGCCGCGCCTCGCTCGCCTCCGTCTAGTACAGACAACCGCCGCAACATGCCGATGGCGCCATGTTCATCCTATTCCTAAAGCAACATTGCTTTTTTGCTTTTACTGACATACGGAACCACAAGAGCTTAGAGACTTCCACCATTTAATTTTGGATGCCATGTGAAAATCAGGGGATTGTATTATCAAAATGGACTCTACAACGGTTTAAGAGGGTTGAACATGTCGTGATGCTGTATGCAGTACTATTGTATAGTCAAGTAGCGAATCTTAAAATTCCAAAGAGATTAATAACTAGCTAAAAAGGCAGTCGTTTCAATTGTCATCACTTCTGAAGCTTATTTCCGAATAGCATAAGAAATCAAAACTTTTTAATAACAAGCTATGAGCCCGCCACCTATAGCATAATTACATTCATTACGATCCATATCAAAATTGTTAGATGTGGAGATAGAGGGCGTACCTTTCGGGGTAGTAAGAGTGCACTCTTTTGTATTTCCGCTATAGAAAGCTAACCGACAAACACTGTTTACACGAAAGTTCTGCATGGTCTTGAACGAGTGCAATGGGACATGGTAAAATCATAGGTACTAGAGAGACAAAACTAAAGGACTATTAGCAATTGGTTGAAGACATTCGTGAGGACCAGGACGATAACATTACATGATTCTTGAATTAATACTAATTCAAGAATTAATGCTAATTCAAGAATCAGCTACTTATGTAATCAACCTGAATAATATTGATGGCACATCAATGGATTTGAGCCAGATAGGATGCATAGTATTTGATTTTGTTGGATGTCCCGTCAAACTTTGTTTTTAGATTGACTATTTGTTGTTGAGTATTTTCTGTAATTTGATTATGGCTTTTGATTGTCTATCAGCTCACAATAATTTCGTGTTTCTTTTTATTCAAATACTATTAATTATCAGAGGATGTCAGATGTTAAAGAGAATTCCAGGCTCCATAGAAGAACATGGAGTGCCGCAAGGCTCAATTCTTGGCCCCTTTTAGAATTTTAACCTTTAAACAGATAAATGCGATGTAGCATTCGTTCTACTTTCATTTGAGGTTGAACTTAAAAACTTTGATGTAAAAATCTAGTGAACCAGTTCCAAATCCAGCACGCAACTTACCTCACACGATATCTTTCTTAATAATAGGCAGATCTTATATACTGTTGTTTAAAGTTGAGGTACACAGGCACTGTTGGATATAATTAGTAGATTTTCTCCAATCACTCGCTATGTTATTCAATCTTCGGCCAATTCCATGCAGCTCGACAAGCCTTCATCAATGCCGTTGGTACTTTTTTTGATACATCTCTCCTCTTCCCTAGCCTTATGCTTGTAGCGACTTTGTCGTGAGTGATTGTCGGTTGATTGATTGCTGGTTTCCGCAACTCCACGTCCAAGCGCGTATTTTGCGTACGATAGTGATATATAGAATACATATATCAAGTGTAATTTGGATGTAACACCAAACCTGATTAAATAATATGGTATGTTTTGAATAACTTTTTAATTCATTTCTTTGTCTATTATTTGTCTATTATGTCTTTTATATCGTCAACTAGCTGACCCGACAGATTCTGTATTGTCTAAATTTCCATATGGTCTTGAGTTCATACACAAATCCAATAGAAAACAGGACGTGAAGTTTTTCTCAAATTTGAAAATATTCCGGTAAATTTTTCCAATTGTTTTTTCATTAACAATCTAATTCATGCTATTATGGACATTTTAAAATATAAAATAGCCAAATCGGTCCAGCTGTTCTCAAGTGAAGCACTTACCAATGAACAGCATTTCATTTTTATTATATAAATGTGTTCGAAGGTAGTATCATAGTCTCTGAGAAAGAAGATATTCTCTTACGATATTATGTATTGTCCCACCGCAAAGTCTTTGTGGGATACATCATCTCCTGTTGTCGTGTTCTGGCTATTCTGGATCTTCTCTGAGATGGATTTTAGCTATTGCTCTTCCAACATGCGGCAGGGGGTTTCATGTTAACTCAGTGCTCATATACACGAGCGACTCACGTCAACGGCAACTGCAGTCGTCGCCAACGTGCCTTTCCAGTTCACGAGCGACACGTTGTCGACGGCAGCCGTCGGCCAGTGTCGACGGCTGCAGTTGCCTCTGTCGTTGACGCGTGCCGCTCGTGTATATGAGCACTTATCTTACCAGCCACGTGGCTTACATCAGTGGTGACCTTTAAAACGGAGGTTTTAGACTTCCTAGTACGATCTGTAAGCTCGTACTACTTGTATTCTAATGAATAATAATTGTTTTTTTGAAAAATATGATAGCCGACTATTTGTAGTTAGAAGTTTAGCGTACGTACCTATATGCTTTCATATCTCCATTAACTTGATAAATTATGTAGTTTCATTATTAAAGCTCTTTCTAAGATCAAATCTTTACACAACAAGCATTTGTAGCATGCTTCAGTGACTGAACAAGTTTAATTTTTTGTCCGTCTGCAAAAATCTTTAAAGATGTACTTAGCTGTAGGATGAAGATCTTACTTTATGATAATGACATTAATACTACAAAATGTAAAGATACAAGAAAAGACGTTTATAGCAGTCTACTTACGTACATTATATTACGTCATGTAATATTCATCATGTAATATTGTTATATTAAAATAGTTTTGTGAAATTAGAATATGTAATAATGGCATCCAGAGAAGATGACAGATTTTCTTTTAGTTAGGTATTTTTTTATTTGTGTTACCTGTGTTATTTATGACAAGATTCATTTTACAGCGTAGATCCACTAATTTAAAGTATAATTTCTCTTGCAATCTGAAGGCCCATTCCCGTAATTAAAAACGTTCAAAATCTAGTCTCAGTCTCATCTCAACGACAACGACAATCAATGTCAAAAACTGTTCAAATATGTAGGGAAATTAGACGTATTTTTGACAGATTGAGACTGATATTATTTATTTATCCATTTATTTCAGGCATCAAGGCCCATATAAACATATATAATACAATATTAATATAACTTAAAAATACTATAAATACATACATACAACATTATTACACTAAAAACTAACTAACGCACACGAAGTGTCTGCGTCGTGTTTCGCTGACTGGTGTCATGTAGCCGGCCACGAAACCGGCGGTACACAACACCCTTCGGCCAGACTGAACTGACTGTCGGGATCAGACTCACAGTCTAATCCCGACGTTCTTAAAATTACAAAAATTACCCCTCTGACCGATCTCTTAAGGCAATAGATATATGTAGATTTAATAAAAGGCCTGGAAAAGTCAAACTGCTGACCAAAAGCTTCTTCTCATACAGAGAAGAAACGAGCAATCATCATCCTTGTTCGTAGCATGTTGGCGATTTCAGATGATTAGAAAAGCTTTACTTCACCATCAGTGAATAAATGATGCAGACTAAATTAGAAAGTACATTATAGGTATGAAATTGAAAAATTTACTTATGTACTTGGTAGGTTCATAGCCGTTATTTCGTGCTCGAGAATCGGTTACCTGCACTCCTGGGGAGAGCTTAATACCAGTAAGTTTTAGTGATTTTGTTATTGTGCGGGTTGGTGGATGGCACATGTCTTTTTTTCTGTCATCTGTCAGGCTGGATGACACCTCAAAATTTTCCGTGTTTTTCAATTTTAATGTATTTTCTTTGAAAAATCATTGAGTTTCAAAAATTTGCAATGAATGTGCGCAATATAGAAGGAGTGATAGGCTATGGAGAAATGCTGCAGTTGCACGCTGCGTGAGCGTACCGTGATCCATCGCTACTCGTTCGATATCCACCGTGCACAGGATGGATGGAAAGCAGCACTTGCTCCGTTGGTGTAATTGCCGTATGGCGTTCCAATGTGAGGATAAATAAATCAATAAATTACCTCAATATACTTGAAATAATAGGATTTATGGTCTCCCTTAACACAATTAGGTGCATAGACTTTAGACATGCGAACGAGATCGCAGGCTACACCTAGTGCGCTAGAAATGATAGCGGTGTCTTTCTTTACTAATCCCAGCCAATACTTCTTTACTTACTTTACTAGATAAACGTGTTTCTAATGGGAAAATCGAAACAGTTTCAAGAGATTTGGGGATCAAACCCAAGTCCGGAAAATGTCGCTGACCCGAAACCGTGTTTGTAACGCGTCATTGAAACATATTTTTAGCGCGAATTTTTAGGCATGTAAAATGTTTTATGATCGCCGATTAAAAGTCCTGTATAAAATAAAAGATATAAACTACGCTATTTTTAAGTTCTTACCAGGATGGTCTAGGATCGTGCAAGTAAATTCTAGACCTCACATAATCATGTTTTAAAGCCCATGCAAACAAAAACTTCAGCATGAAGCTCTACGCTGTAAATTAACAGCAAGATACAGTACAGACAAGTAACAAGTAACCTGCATAGTTTGTTTGGAAAGCTTACCTTGTACATACTGTAGAGTTTGTAAGCTCTTTCTTGGTCGTCCGGTGTAGCTTGCACTGACTCCATGCTGTCTCATCGACTGCGGAATCGGGCACTAAATCCAAAACGTTATTATGACGGTCCATTTACTGCCTTACAGATTAGAGTTCTTGCACAATAATTCTCCGTCTTGTTCTCGGTCTCTCTTTGAAGTATTCTCATAACGTTATTTATTATTAACGATTTATATGACTATTTAGTCATACAGGTCTTTAATAATAAAATCATTATTACTTATGCGTTAATTATGATAATATTATTGGGATTGGTGTAAATTAGATAATTATTTAATTCATATTTGTTATATTTAAATGGATGCATCCATTTAAATATAATATCTAAATACTATGATCTTATCTAGGTATCTTAAATCTTTATTGATTGTCTACAAACCAATATTATATTTTTTTAAATAGTGCTTATATAGCATTCAAATAATATATTCGGAAACAAAACTGTACTATAACTATTTAAACATAAGGTAGCTATTTCCTCATCAAACTACTTACCTATCGTTTTTCCTCTTTCAAATATTCTCCGAATAGGTACTAGTTTTTTTAAATCCAGTTAGCGCTGGGACCCTTTTAAGATTTGCAAAGTATGATTCGTTTTACATTGCCGACGGCAACTTTCCCGAACTTATCCACTGTGGTTAATAGTCCAGTCATATGGACCAATTCCTTATATGATTTAATTTCATTCAGCCAGGGATCATTTAAACAAACAACGTCTTTTTTTGTGTCGAATCAACTTTGCTAATGTTTACATTAAGTTTAAAAGCTATCGTTATAAAGGGATTCTTTTTTTGACTTCCGTAAATGTTTCATGAGGACCTAAAGCACTATTATATAATTTAATTATTACGTAATCTTAACTAACTTATTTTTAATTTATAAATAAAAAGTGCACTTAATTACAAAAAGTGTGATTTTCTTTAATAGCCGATACTTAATTAGAAGTGTTTTATCAATGGAGTGCGCGTAAAAAAGCGGGGTGTCGCCAGTAGGTGAGCGGAGGCCACGTGGCCGGCACGCGGGCCCGGCGCGGCGGGATACACTTGCGAATCCGCGAGGGAGCACCCGCCGGAAACCGAGGTGTACCGGGGCTCCTCGAGTACAGAGAAGTGGCGGCCCGCGGCGCGCCTGCCCGCGCCCGCGCCCCGCTCACCCCCGCGCCACACACCCGCACATGCACTGACTCCGCAGCCTTCGTCTCCACACCACCACTCACCCCGCGCACTATGTTTGCCTTAATCGCGAATTAAGGTTCCAGTAATGTTTTCTGTTAAGCTTAGAGCTTAATTTGACGTCATTCATTAGAGATCCCGTTTGTGAAACAGACGAAGGGATTGCGGTACCCACCGAATGTATGTTCATGTCTCTCTTTTAATGCAAGATGATGAAACATTCTTTACTCATGAATTTATTTTTTTATTTATTACTTTAAAATAAAATCATAAAACGGACCTGATTTTTAATGGCATGTTAAAAGTTTAAGGTTCTGAAAAGCATGGTTCCTACTTAGCCACGAATGCGAAATATTTCTATCATATATTATAGTAATCGTTAAGTAATGAGTATGGTTGATACAACTTACGACTTAAATGGGCCGAAAGAGTTAAACCCGAAAAACATTATCTCTATGTGTGTGTCACTATTATGTATGATAAAAAAGAAATATTAATAGATAAAAGAAATTAGTAACAAAACACAAAATAATTCTTGGCCCTAAAATAAATACTATATATTTCCTGAATTAGGTAATCATTTAGTTAACCTTAATCCTGAAATCGTCAAGATCTCAGAGCTGTAGCAAATTTTCGTACTTAGTTTGGAACGTAAGTGAGTTCCCTTGAAAAAGTAGAATATTTCAATTCGACTTGTGTCCGTTTCGTAGAACTTAGTTTGATTGATATTTAACCGAGTTCATTTGTTTATACTAAAGTGTCGAAATAGTGACGCAATTTTTAATAGCTAGTTAAGATCTTTCATCATAATTACAGTACATTAAGAAATAAACTTTCAATCAAACTCGGGTACTAGAATGATGTAGTAATACGAATTTGAATGAAATTTTCATTTCAAGCATGAAAAGAATATTACCTAAGAAAGTAACAAAACGTTGCAAACGTTAAGAGCATTGAAGAAAATTAATTTCCCACGGGCATAAAGCATGTAATTATGTAGTTAAGTCTTATAAAGTATATTATATTATCAGGAATTTTTATTTACTTTAGGAAGTACTCCGAGTACCTTTTGATTTGAAAGTTGCATGTAGAAATGAAAGAAACCTACGAGTATGTGCGCCTCCTCACCTGAGACAGTTGTGAGACAGTTTCGGTTGTCCCGGACCAAAATAAGATTGTGGAATCTACTGCATCTAACTGTTGCATAGCGGGATCCGGTTTTGATGTTGCCTGTTAGACATAAAGATCAAGATCATATTCCAGAAATCGATGTTTTCATGTAGATATCGTGCAATGGTTCCATACATGAATGTTCTTGACAACTCCTCGAGGTGGTGTTACACGAACTTATATAAACTGAGCTGGGAAATATTATGAGTAATGAGATGAATGTTGCGTAAAACTGATCTTATATAACAATGAAATCATGCATTATAGATCAGCAGAACTTAGGATATTTATGTCGAAATTGATTGTCGTACAAATTGAAACGAGTAGCTTTAAAATGTTGCTTAATCACCACGCTGCGGTGTGGAACAAATGTGTCCTGTCTCCTACGCCAAAAAAACTTGTCGTGCGTAGTGAAGGCGTCGTAGTGGGCTCGTGTCGAGTTGTTGCGGTAGATCACAGTGGTGTAGAGTAGGTCGGTCTATTTGTGGTGACAGGAGAGGCGTGGGTGCCGCGTGTACTGAGCTGGAGTGGCAATGACCTTGACACTAAGCGAGTGGCCTTGGGTAGCACGTGGCGGCTGACACCCGCTGTCTGTTGTCGGAACGCCGCCGCCGCCTTTCCCAGGGGAGCCTATTGTGGACATGCCCTGCAACAAATACCGTTATTTGCTACTGGTTTTTAGTGCATCTC
The DNA here is from genome assembly GCA_945859715.1 of Apamea sordens. Lineage (NCBI taxonomy): Eukaryota > Metazoa > Arthropoda > Insecta > Lepidoptera > Noctuidae > Apamea > Apamea sordens. The sequence continues at coordinate 11,184,798 of OX243995.1, forward strand.
TTAGCATAGTTTTCTTTATTCTAAACTTTAGTATTAACTGGAATTTAATTAGGTTTTTACGTTGTAGGTTTGGTTCGCACGTTTATAATCGCGTAGTCAAACTGCATGGTTTTCAATTTGTCTGAAAAACAGTTTTGTTTAGAGGCACTAAGCTCATACCTAAAATACGTTTTGAATCAATAGGAGGAAAAGGTCTATTCGATGATCGATCCGTTGATTAGAATCGCAGAAATGTAGGTATATATTTACAATAATTATAAATCTGTCACTCAGTGTTGGTATATTTTGTTAAAAATTAAAGTTATTTTTTATTTCCCCATTTATAAGTGAGCTACAACGTTCCCTACGTTGTAGCTGTCGTAGAGCAGAAAGGTTCAACGCGTCTCACATTTAAAAAATGAGTAAATATCTAGTTGGCATATCCACAGTAAGATAGCGTGTGAATGGGTGCGATTCAGAGCGTCGGCGACGTGCGGCAGCGTGTCGAGTGCGGTCGCCGCGGGGCGGCGGCGGCGGCGGCGAGCGTTCAGTAGCCCCCGCCTGGCCGATACGTTTACGAGCCGACACTAACTTTAAGTGACCCCGCCCGCACTCGTGCGCCACAGCCTTGTTTATATCCCATCTCAATGAAAATAAAAGCGACGTCATTTCCTTGACTTTTCGTAACACCGCGAGATTTGACGACATCCATCAAGCTTTTTCAAAGCAGCTACGAAAGCGATGGATCTTTCCATTTTTCGACATTCAAGGACACAATGATATCTCAGAATCTGCATTCATAGCATAATATATTCTAATGGCTTGTAAATTCATTTCTATAACCATAATTCTATTAAAAAGCTAAATATGCTAAAACATGATACAACAATTCATAAATATTCTGGTAGTGGCAGCCATGGAATCCAATATGCATTCCGTGACATATTCTGAGGTATACAATATTTATCGAACAATTTGTTTTACTCAGTTCTGCAATTCTATCGGCAATTAATTAAATGCTTTAAAAATCATAATGTATGTATCTGCTACTGCAAATAAACGTCAAATAAGACAAACATTTTATGTGACGCACCTTAGCAACACACACTCGACATACCCTGACAGGTTTTCATCATTGATAGCGAGCAAATATTCCAGCGGGTAGTGGTATTTGTCGGAAAGAATGCAAAGGTAATCGACGAGGTAACAGTTGTCAAAGAATGCGTGTGACGTGACACGATCTGTGTGCAGGCGATGACGCCGGTACGCCGCGCCAGGCGTGCCGGCCGCTCCGAACATGAATGAACGCGCTAACTTGCTTTTTATCGCCATTTTCTCGTACCGAAAGTGACGGTTTAGCTTCGGACACCTGTAATTTGCTTGTTTGTAAATGCCAATCATTTTGATTGACGACTACTGTTGGTAATTAAGGCGTTAAGTATTCTGTGAATTTATAGCAAAAAAGCTGTACCTATGTTGAGTATTGTAGGTATATTTATCTATTTAAAATTTAAATAAATTATTCTAATCATTAAGATCATTAACAAGTAGTTGAAGATATTATGTTCATTAATAGTTTTTTTGTTGGTAGTTGTCATAGAAATTAGAAAATGTGATGCCGCAAGTTATTTAGTGACAATTTTTAAAATTATTGTATAAATAGGAAACATTTACAAATCTTGTTATGAAGATGACGGCGTTCTATGTTCGTGGTCACAAATGTGGCAATAAACTAAGACTTTTCCTCAGAAATTATAATTTAACAACAGCTGCGCAATTCTAGCTCTACGTCGGGTGCTACGAATTTGCTACGGCGTAGTACTGGTCAAATGCTTATTTATTATTATTTCTGTATTATAACTTATAACACTACGTAAACTGTCACAGGTGTAATATAATATCTATTACTATACATATTAAAATAAAAGTCACTTTTCGTGTCTGTCTGTGTAATTCTACGTTGTTCTTTTATACTACGCAACGGATTTTGAAGCGACATCGGCACCTTGATTTAGAGTTAGACAATTTATTCCGGAAGGTTTATGTGTATATTATTTACATTAATATTAAAATTACATTTAATAAAGAAATCTCGATATTTTGTCAAATCGTAATAACCTTGCGAAGCAGGGACAGGTGGCTAATTTATTACTTTTTTGAGTACTAGAAACGCTATCTGAATCGAATTGGTATTTCGAATTGCAACAGCAATAGCCGAGTGATGGCTGATTTGCGCGTATGCTTTTTTGGTTTTTCAATCTTTTAACACGTAACATAATATCACGCTTGTTTTTCCCGATGGGTTAGTCAGAGGTGTACTACATTTACTACACCCACATTTCACCAGATAAGTTTATTTAACTTGTATCTTTTAACTCCTGTTGGCTATGCTTTCTTTCTGTCTAAAGACATGTAAATCATGTATTGATAATGTATGAAGACACATACCACCGATACCTGTACAATAAGTACAGCGAATAAATGTTTACAAAAGCTAGATTGAACCAGTCAGTGTCTTTGTCCATCTCAGAGTTGACCGGTTTTATTATCGCAGGCGTTTATAGCCTGTCTCACTTGATGACGTTATGACAGCTTTTTCAATTTTGTTCCTAGGGGAATAAAAAGTGGTGTGGATTGGAATTCTTTTACAAGATTTGTATTCGATGTTAATATGTAGACAGTTTACGGGCTACAGCTTGAAAGATTTTAGTTGTTTAGAATAATAAACTTGTGTAGGTTAAACATTTCTATATGGACATCGCTTCCTCGTATGCAATAACAACTTACAGAAACAACAAGCAATTCAACAAAAACGATGTTAATTAACTAATAAGACCGTTTTTACAATAAAAATTATCGTCGATCGGTCAACTCAAAGTATAATATGTAGTATAATCCCACGTTGGGATAGGCAGACTTCGTCGATCTTTCGAGGTGGGTTAGGGTCAGTCGACCATGCCGCCTAAATTTTCAATTTTGAGCAACATTTGGACAACTGCTCCAGCAGCTCTTTTTTAGATTGATGTAAACTCATTCCTACCACAGGCATATTAAATTATTTAGCTTAGTTTGAAGGGCTCCGCAATATTAGTAAAGTGCAATCCACCACGCTTTACAACACTTTGTTATGATGATGTAATCGGCAAAATGAAGACGTGAGATGTGCTGACCAGACGTTTATTATGGAGGTGGTTTTATTGAAACCAATTCTGAGGTTTTAAATCAATCAGAAGTTCCAACCTTTCGGAGTCGAGATGGGAGTTACGAAGCATCTCTAATGTTTATGTCACTTATATAATGTGATGTGAGTGGTAAGACAACGTAGCAGTTTAAAAGGAGATGCAGTGACAAAAATTGAAAAGAGTATGTTTAATTACTTTGGTCATAATGAGAGGAAGACTGAATGGCGACTAACAAAAGGTATTAAAAAGGCAGATGTGGGTGGATAGGCTTGCGGCGCCCTAGAAGGACATACAGTGACCTTATTCTTATATTTCTTTAGAAAGGTGCGTAGTACTCGCAACCGGCTTGCGTGTATGACCAGATGTATGAATGTAAACGACGCAAAAGGAGTATGTAAATATCTTAGCAGGTGGCGTTCTGTAGTTTCTGCCTACCCCCATGGGAAAAGGCGAGATTTTATGCATGTGTGTATAATGTGAAAACACAAACTGTTAATTAATTCACATATCTATTATAATAACGTTTTAATAAGCCTCTCCTGTTAATAGATCTGTGCTATTGGATTTGTTTACATATAGTATTGGATGTGTTAGGCTGATTGTCGGACGGCACTGTTTGACACTTGGTTGGCGTGATTGCGGCTTTTGTTCGGGTGGGACTGTTGTGCAGGTGGCCAGTACTTCATGTTACTCTTTTGTTCGGGTGGGACTGTTGTGCAGGTGGCCAGTACTTCATGTTACTCTTTTGGTCGGGTGGGACTGTTGTGCAGGTGGCCAGTACTTCATGTTAGGTGTACTTCATGGTAGGTTTTGGACGAGTGGGTGTTTTTGTTTTGGAGTTGTGTTGGAGGGAGGCTCATGGCAAAATGATAATAGCCGAAGGTCAAGCTACGCTTGTCGCGGTCGGTTTGTGGATGGGTAACAATCCATTACATATTAAGACCCCTCTGTGTCTCGGAAAGCACGTTACGCCGTTGGTCCCAGCTATCATTCGTAGATCTTTGAAAGTCGTTACGGGTTTGAAGTCAGAAGCCCAAAAGTGTGACATCTAGTTTTACCAAGGGGTATCGTGTTACCCAGTAAGTCTTGTCAAATATTGGTATTCAATTGCATCCAGTAAGACCGGAAGGTGACCAAAAGGCTAGGGAGATTAATTGATTTTGTTGTTTGACATTCCATATTAGATTGTAGCAGTTTGTAGATTAAAATGTAAAAAAATCTCAGTATTGCATGGTGAAATATTCTGTTAAAAATGTGGTTGGCTACTCGTTATTTCACATTTTAACAAAATTTTGTCGGAAATTTTAAAGTTCCGGCGCTGTTCGCGTTTGTAGTCGGGTCTGGCGGATTTTAACTTCCGATTATTGGTTTACAATAGTGCCATTTACGGAAATTAATATTTCAATAATATATTTGCAGAAAGTTCATTAAACGAAATAAAAAACAAAAATATATATTGAATTTCATGTTGTGTAGACCTTGCTACGCCGCGCCTACGATGGCGTAGAGGCTCTCTATTTCACTCAAGTTCAAAGATTTGCAATTAAATGTATCAAATTATAAAAAAAAAAAAACTGTCTCTCTTATTTAAACATAGATAAAATGTTTGAAATAACGAGCGTTATTTTGTAGATATCACGTTTGCGTAGAAAACTGTTAACGGTAAATTAAAATGATGTTCAATATGATATAATGACTACGATACGTCCGTGTGATTGAGGTTTGACATTAAAATGTTTCTTAGAAATCCATCATCCATTTATAATCACGGCAAAAATGTGTTTTTTCTAAAAGTAGGTCCTAAATCAAATGGATGATGAATTTATGATAATGTTCCGTCTGTATGAAATCCAGACGAAAGTCAAAATAAGATATTCAATAACTCCCACCGTTGGTGTTGTATGGAATCACCACATCATAATCTTGGTGATATGTTAAAAACAGCTGTTGGAAACAGTGAGGTAAAAGACGGATCGCCTAAAATAGATAGTGAAAACTGAGGATGATGAAAATAAAGACAGACGTCATTAATTTTATCGGACTGGTGAAGCCCAAAAGGAGGGTAACCTTTTTAAAGCTTATTAGCACAGTATATCGGGTAGTATTCGAACTTATGACCTCTCACTAGTCACTCATAGTCTGCGGCTTTAATCGTTAAGCTTTTGTTTTTAAATTTATATTTTTCGTATTTTAAATATTCTCTTATTATAGGTAATTTTAACCGATTACACCACTATCCTCTTCCTTATTGTTCCAAGTCGGATTGCGATTGCTTATCAGACACCGCGATTGATCATCAGACAACCCCTCTAAGTTCGCTTTTATTTGAGCCCCTTCACCTCAACACAATTAAATGTATACATTCGGATTTTGTATTTTGTTTTTTTATACAGATTCCACAATCTGGAATTAATCTTTCGGGAATACGTTTCAGGCAAAATTACATGATGCCATGATGATCATGTAATTTTGGATATTATTGAAATGCAAAAGAATTTTGTGATATCGACCTTCGTAAAATGTTGATTGAAATCCAGTTTCGATTTAAAAAATGCAGTCTTAAACTCAATTTTTTAACTTCAGAGATTATGTAGTGTGTGTAGACACATGATGTAATGATTAATAATGAGGGTGGTACACCTCTGCATAACCATCCGGGGAATACAGGCATGATGTTGTTATATTTTCAGAAACATGTGATTTTAATAACTTTAATCTGAAATATTTTCATACGTATAAAAGTCATTACATTTTTGCGCTTCCAAAAGAATTAGGTAGAAGCATGGGCCTCCGTATTACCCTTGGTTCCGGGGAGCCCCAAGCCACATCAAATTAGGGTTCTATCCAACAATTTTATTTCGAAACGTTTCCGTCCGCAAAACTTTAAAAAAACCTTTACACGAGACTATCAACCGATACTACTACGTATGATTACATGGTTTCATGCGTATTTTTTTTAAGAGTTTAATATGGGTAAAATAGATGATTACTATGTATTTTTTTGCTATTAATCATGAATTGTAACGGTACTACCCTGGATGTGCGTTCCATAACCAAACCTAACATACAAGTCACTGCAAGATTTTTTAAAGAAATGCTGCCTTCTGATGATGTACGCTTTTTTATTTGCGCCTTTAAAAACTTTTTGGGTTTCTAACGATGCACACTTTTTAAATAAATGCGCATCCAAGTAGATACTTTGCTATATAGTATTTTTAAGATCCAAAATAGGAATTATTTGAGGTTTACAAAAAGAGGCGCATTCATTAGATTTAGATTGTTCTATAATATTTTTAGGAAAGCAAAATGAGATTATTTGAGGTTCGATTAAATAGATGCCATTTTTAATTAGGAGATGAAAGAAATGTTTTAAAATATTTAATTGCTAGAATTTGTTTAGGTGTCCATCTGTGTGGCTAGGGTTGACCTTATGACCTCATTAACAGTAATTAGTCTGAAAAGCGCTTTCAACTGAAACTCAAACTTACAAGTCGCTCTTAATCCTAGTGATTCGAAAGTTTTGATGGATATTGGCTTCCTAAAACTTTGTAGATCCGCTATGCTGTTCTAATACCTACCTACAAAGCTTAGTCATGATATTTAAGAGAAAAGTTATAGAAAACATAAATAGTTAAATACTTTATGCCAAACTGGATGTTGAATTAGGTTATACTATGTATTATGTTAAACAGTCTATTTTTCAAGAAGTATTGATGTAACCCACTCTATGCCACCACTTGGGAGAGCATTATTATCATCAGTAGGAACAACATCAAGACCGCGATAACCATATGGTTCAAAAATTCTTAAATGACTTCTATAAAATGTAACAACAACATAAACATACTTATAAAAATATAAGTACTTGTTCTTTTCATCTGAATATATTTTGTGTACGAACTTCTTCTCGACTGAAGTCGGAAAATTGTGATCTTTGCAATGCAGTTTGAGTTTAATATTATTCCCTTCCACGTTGAGAGCTTTAAATTTAATTATATGGGGACAACAGCGATAACGCAGACTTGGCAGAAGCAGACAAACTTCTGTTATATTTACCTAACGGGGATGTATACTAAATAATAGTTAAAACGGTCCCTCATTATAGAGAATATTTTAATCTAATCAAGGCTAAGTACGTCATTAGAACGAATTCAATTCCATACAAACACATAGTTGCCGTCTACCTACGTGTTCATACAGCGATACACATACAGAGCACTCTAAATGTGATACAGATAATATAATAAAATAAAATTGCGATACGAATTCGTGAGAAAATTTAAATAAATGACTTTTCTGTTTGCACATAAAAAGAAATATATTGCGGCACAATGAATGTTGGGGGTGGTGTGGGTAGTGGGGACAGTCGCGAGGCGGACGAGAGACGGTGCCGGGGGCAGGGGTCGGGCCGCTCGCCCCCGCTAGGGGGTGACCCACTTTAACGGGACAAGTAATATTACTTTTTACTTTTAGGCAACTATTTCATGTTATATCGCGATAATAACATATATTACCTATTGTATAACTTTACCCTTTCTTATGAATGTAACATCGTGTTTCAAACATCACATGAACGACTGGAAATATCGAACAAAATATGTTTCCTGTTACCATAACCGTAACTTCATGTTCCTCATATGTTTTAACTTTTCGATTAGTGCTATAAATTTGCGTTATGAAAAAGGCACTTTTAATATTATAAGAACAGATAGTCTCTACAAGTGGTTATTTCAATTATTATCAAACCAAACAATCAAAAATCTAAACTACTCGTAGCAATGCGCAGGAAAAATAAGAAAGCATTGAAAGCAATCGTACGTGTGATCTAAACGAACACAATGCCTATACAAATTGTATGCTTACTTATATGAGCTTATGTGTTATTGACGTAGCTTGTTTTCATACGAGCGTAGTATAAGTGTATGTATGTTGGTTATTCCACACTCTCTTGTTTTGCGTAACAGGATGAATATTTGTTTGAATTAATTAATATCAATTATTACGATCACCCACGTTTCCGCCCGCGGAATTACATAGTAGATCTTGCTTGCTGTAGAATTGGAACTTGCATTTAGGAAGGAAAAAAAAAAAACTATGTCTATTCTGTTGAATCAAGTTAGAGCTAGCTTCCTAGAAGAAAACTTTTATATGTTTATTATATTAACTGTTAATATTTAATTACCACATCGGTACTTAATACAAAACATCACACTTTTCATAAATTCAGTAAATATACACAAAAGTCCTGCTTTCGTTCGTGTAATGGATTCAAAGAGGGGTCCCTTGTGCCTAATCTCAGAGTCGGGACTTAAAGCAGCTTTTTAATTTTCAAACATTTTTGATGAGCTTTTTTAAGGGTCACGAGGTTATTTTGATTTCATTTGAATATAAAAAAAAATGATACGCCGCATTTGACATAAAAAATGCTAATATAACCTAATTAGTCGAGTAGTAATTTATTTTTATCTAAAATACGTAAAGAAGTTATAATGAGAAGACACGTAAGATTTTATACATGTATGAGGCTGGCTATACGTCCGCAAAATCAATTACTGGGAGATTCCGATATCCTAGACAGACTCTCGGCCTTCGGGCTTCTGACTGCTATTACCAATTGCTATTCGCAGGGCAATACGCCGTGTTCACAACACAACTGAGTAGACTTCATGTCTGTGGGAAGGTTATCAATCCAAAACTCGTATTTATGTAGAGCTTAAATATTTGGTTTGATCGTTCTTCAAAGTAACCTTTTATTTGCCTACTTTGATTTATTCAGTCTGTGTTAGTTAGCTTTATTGGAACAAGCTAAATCTACTACGTAATTATATTCGATGCTGATTCATTAAACTTGTAGTTTTATTATTTCTAACATAGAACTTATACTTGGAACCGTTTTTCCCAGAAGATACGCAATGCTACACAACACTTCAAGTACAACGACTTTGATTTTCATTACCTACTGGAGGAAGGGTAAATGAATTAAGGGGGAAGTTAAGAGTTATTTTGAGAATATTCGATCAGATCGTATCTGTACTATCTAAATGATTGGTTTTCATAGATGATTTTAAATTCCAACTTAACAAATGTATTGTATCACAAACCTATTTAAGATCAACGGTTAGTAGAATTGTATAACTGTGTTTTACCAAAAATTATACTTTTATATCAAAGTAAAAACCAAACATTTTTTGTCCTCAAACCAATAAAGAAATATAGACAGTCCGCAGCTAAACCGCCTATCGCTTAGGTAATATAATTTTGTTTTATTTTTTTCCTTATTCCTCCATACTGGGCTAAGCGTTTAAGCTGTCGATATTATAGTAATACATAAGGCCTTAAGGCTTTATTAAATTTATTGAAATTATATGGTGCACAGTGTTTTGTACCTACTAATGATAAGACCGCATTATAGTAGCAAATCCACGATTAAATTATCAACTTTGATGTGAAACCAATCAATAATTTAACTCATATCTCAGTGCAATCAAAATCAAAAAAGTCATTTATTCAAATTAGGCTGAGAATCAGCACTTTTCGAACGTCAAAATTACAAAAGACAGTCCCCCAAAAACGCCCGCTCTTCACCACTTCCTAGTGCTATCGCAGGGAAGAAGAAGTGGCGCAACAAACTCCCCAGCAGCACAGCTGTCTGTTCAGTTACAATATAGTTGCATGTATACAATACTAGGAACCTATGTTCAGTAGGTAATTAACATAAGAAACTTATATTATTTGCCATATGTCAGCTAGCCACGCCAATATACCAACAAATATAATAAAAACTATACGTACTCAAGCCAAAAATAATTAATTAAAATAAAAACTTACCTACTACCTAAATAAAAGCCTCCAGGCATAAAGGGCGTGACAGCTTACATATTTATGCATTGCTGGGTTCTGGTCACATAGCTGTCACTTGCAGTCACAGATGATAAACTAGGACCATCGACGTAAAATAAATAAATGAGTTAATACTAATAACAGTAACCTGTCAGTAAGCTAATTCTGGAGAAAGAACATGAACATTGTCTTGAGTTAATTAGGGCGACCAACTATTCTTATCGTGTAAGTAGTCGTTGATGGAATAGTAAGCCTTTGAACAAAGGTTGGATTTTACTTGAGCTTTAAATGCATTAAAAGTCTAGCAAAGAAGAGGGTATCTTGTTATAAAAGGTTATACCAAGCCGGGCCCAACAAATGAGTTTTAAACCTTATGAAGCCGGTGAAAGGGGGCACGTAGTTTTTCCTTATTTCTAGTGTTAACACTGTGAATATCACTGTTTTTAGTGTACAAGTGTAAATTTTGCCTAATTTATAAGATGTTGGCGAAGATGAATTGTGATGCAACCGTGAGAATACCAATATCATTAAAAAAATCTCTTGGAGAAACTCTGGCACCTAGCTGGTAAATTGCTCGAACAGCTCGTTTTTGAAGGACAAATATATATTGTATATCAGCGGCTTTTCCCCACAGCAGAATAAACGAACGGATATAACGCTGTGAAAATAACTAAAATAGACTAAACAAGCTGTATCAACCTCAGTGTATTGTCTTACTTTCCTGACGGCGTAGGCAGCCGAACTGAGCCTTCCTGCTAGACTTGATAAATGCATATACAATAAGGTATAAATGAGAATGAATGCAAAGAGTTTGATCAAACTCTCGGCATTCATTCTAATTTACACCTTATTCCAATGAGATAAGAGTTATATATAGAGACTGAAAACAAATGGACTGAATGGTAGCGCGGATGTCCGGTTGTCGTAGCGACGTGTGTTGGGTCATTGGGTGCCAACCTTTATAATTGATCCAATCAAAGCGAATAAAATGTGTAGGTGGTGTTGTAAACTTGTGAGCTTGTGTTATCTTTAGGGACTGCTTCGTATTTTATTGACTAGTTTTAAGATATAGGTACTATCCTCATAAATATAAGCATGAAGAAAGGGAATTTGCGGATATTTGTATGTGTAAAGTACACAAGCGCGCGCGTATGTGCGCGTGTGTGGGGGTGCGTGCGTGTGTGTTTGTTTGTGTGTTTGCGTGTGTGTTACGTTTGTTTATGGTGTGTGTTTTTGTTTGTTTGAAATATGAAAGTGATAGTCTCCCACTATGTAATACTTCATCATCATCATCATTTGAGCCGAAAGACTCAGTAGTCTTTCGGCTCAAATAGACAGCAGTAGACATAGCAGTCTATGTCTACTGCTGGACATAGGCCTCCCTCAACCACCGTCACTTCGAAAGGTTATGTGCTTCTCGCATCTAACGGATTCCTGCGGCCCTCGCCAGGTCTTCGGTGATGTAATCTATATATACTTATAATAAATCTGTAGAAGTGAAAATTCTGTACATTGAAAATATCAAAAAAATAAATAGCAGGGGGTGTTACTAGACCGACACCAAACCAAAAAATGTGATTAAAAAAATTTTTGTTTGTCTGTCTGTTTGTTCAGGTATCACGCAAAAACTACCGGTTCGATTACGATGAAACTTGGTAAAATTATTCTTTAATATCCTGGGCATGCACACTGGGTACTTTTTATCCCGGAAAAGTATATACAATAAAAAACAAACTTAATTTTGCGGTTCGATCTCTAGACCCGATTACTGTACCAACCGCAAATAATAAGTTTGTCGTAGTGTTGTCTAAATGTAGTGCTGAAGGTTGAATTTGGCTTGCACCGTTCGCAGCACACGCGTGGCGCGCGGCCGCCCCGCGGATCGCTATCGTATATAAGGACGGAGTCTGAGCGCGCGCATTACATTAACTGCTACTTGCAATTCTAAACCGTGCTTTTCAGTGTGACCTTTTTATTCCTTTTAGTTTTTAGAGTTATTTAGGTTTATTTTTATAATTCGTAGGTATAGATTTTAATTTTAAAGTATAGGTAGTATATTTGATAGTGTACGTAGTGACCGTAGGTTATTTTATAATACTGTTAGGTAAGATTAGTCATTCGTATAGATATTAGTTTTTAGGGATTTTGCTTATTTATTGAGTTTAGATTAGTTATCATCAGAAATAGGTTTATTTAGGTAGGTAGTTATTTTATTTTCTGTTATTGAGTTTATTTTTTTTAATTAGGTAGGTACTTAGGTAAAGATATCATATAGGTACCCTCTTAATCACCACTAATGAGACACAATTGGTTTCTATTGTAATTAGGCACAAAGGGTCCGCGAGATAGATGGCATCCTGGGGAAGCACATACATTTTATCCTGTTAGCACGTTCCCTTGGGATAAATTCCGACATCAACGCGGCGAAGCCGCGGGCAGAAGCTAGTACTTACATAATCAGCCTGTAATGTTCCCACTGCTGGGACACATGCCTCCTCTCGGTGAGAGGGAGCGGGCCGTAATCCACCACGCGGGCCCAGTGCGGAGTGGTAGATGTCATATATCTTCGAATTTTTGGTTCTAGGATATGCCGGTTTCCTCACGATGTAATACTTGTTATCTAGTAATTGTACTACATCTACATTCACATAGGTAAGTATATACCGCCGTATTGCGACAGCTTTTGTATTGTCACGCAGTTGACCTTTTTTAATTAATTCCACTCAACTCGATTAATGAGATCAAAGGGTTCCTGCTATCAGATAATCGACACCAAAGTAAAGCAGTATATTTCGTCGGTACGACAATGTTTTATTTATCGTGTGCCTGCTATAATTGCTGCTCTGAATACTCGGATCTTTATCTCACTAATAGAATTTGTGTCTATGTGTAGGTATACTTACTGCATTACATTATTTTTCCTTGCTAGGTTAGTATTGGGGATATTTTACATATTATTTCATCAGTTACTGAGCACCTCTTAGGTGCGCTATAAACTTACAAACTAGTAGTGTTTAATACGAGGTGGCACCATCGACGCGCAAACTGTAACCGTGGATTCAGTACATTCTTCTTCATTCATTCAGATTCTGGACCAGACGGCGTTGAAAATAACGTCAGTTATAAAAAAAAGCTGTTCCACACATTTTGACCGCGTACGTATTGCACTTGTCTATGAAACAGCTGTTTTTTTTTATAACTGACGTATCATTTTCACGCTAGGGGTCACTCATGTGTTGAGTTCATGGTTACAGTCTTAGCCTCGATGTTCCAGCCACCCTGTATATTTATTGATAAGAATTTATTAAAAAGTCAATAAACGTAAGTTAAATTAAATAGAAACCCTAATTTAGAACGAACTCTGAATTTATAATACAAAAAAATCTTTCTTAAAGTCAACAGGACCCTAGTTTGTTTCCCCAAGGGGAAGAGTTTGCTCACCGAGAAAAAAGGATTAACCTACTAAATGTCAGCTTTTTATGCTTAATTATTTTCGACTGTTAACTGTGTTTATTGACCAGTTTTTATATCTTCAAGTTAAAGTAATTTCTGCTTCATGAATTCAAAATATTAAACTTAGAACCCGGAACCCGGAAATCTTAGAATTCTCCGCTATTTAGATAGTGGCGTAACGCATAGATTAACGTTGCTCTCCCGTTGAGGTATTCAGAAAATATCCATTAAATAAACGTATACCTACTATAACATGAGAATCCAAAATAGTGTGGAATACACAATGATGTGCCATACAGATATACATCTAGGGTGCGTAGACAGTTAAACTCTTACGTTTTTGTCGGTACATGGGAATTTTAATGAAAACTAAACTCGTATACTTGAGCAATTTCAGGAATGAAACGAAGACGAGTGCTCGTTTATAAGCGTGATTTAACAACTCCAGCATATTGATTTTTACGTCGCCGTGGGCCCACCCCCTCCCCCGCGGGAAGAGTTGTGCACGGGGGTAATGCTAAAATGCTTGTTCCCCTATTTGAGAGTACATGCTGGAGGGACGTTCAACTGCGACCGCGATAATGTTCAGTTTTTCTTATTCATTTAATACATATTTTTACTTTATCTAGTGAATACTTTACGTAAGATTTACGACCGGATGCGTCTTCATTGGAACGTGAATGTGACACACTTTCTATCGTACACTCTTATCTGTATTGTAGTTTAACAACTAGTTTAGTGGCGCTATTGTAATGCTTTGTTTTTACAATAACTGTATTTTGAAAGAATACTCAAATCGCTATTAACATTGTTATTAGCATGGCTATACAACATTTGAATGTGTTAATGACACGAATTGTTGAAAAGAGTCTTATTTTATCTTAGTCTAGTACAACGCCTTCAATTTTCAGTAGGTACAGAGTTCTCGTTTCTGTTTTATATACAGTTATTTGTATATCACTCATACTTTACTACCTCAATAATCTTTATGTAGCGGAAAATGATTGCCATGACTTACTAGCAACACTCTTTATACGAATAACGCTTCTTTTTACATTTGAATGATATTTAGTATTGATTGGAAGTGTAAGATATTTGAAAGTCGCTAGCCGCAGTTGTATGTCCCCGCGAGTTTGTTCAGCCCCACCCGCGCACTTTTCAGTGGGCCGCCCCGCGCCGCACCCTTCACTGCACCCCATGTGTTATTCTCCACTCCGTCCCGCGCCGGGACGCTCCTTCATTTTACTCCAATTTACAACCAAAAAAATTCAAACAAACATTCCCTAAATTAAATTTAATATTAGGCCTGGGATTGAATCCGATGTTCTACTGTGCGATACTTAAACGCATTGTTAGGTTAGATTGGAGTATTTCTTGAAAGCTTCCTTATCTGTAGTCTTTCAGGCGTAACTAATTACTGGCGCTGTCAAACAACATTGCGTTCCGTCAGTAGTCAGCACGTTTGCTAGTAATGTGTTACCACATTCGCGACACTTGCGGGATTTATGTCAAGTTATAAAGTTGTCCAGCGGCTTCTGGTTGGTCTTTTATTTAGTACTATTTCAGTGTTCTAGTATTTTACTGAAATGGTTACCGTTTACGTTTATAGTCACCGTCTTGTAAAACTGAACGGTTTTCCCATTTTACTTTTAGTGCTTCGCATTTATTGAAGGTATCGTTTTAGTATTTCACAAGAGTTCAAGCACAGTGGCTTTAATTGTATCAATACAAACATGTACATATGATATTACGGAATCCAGAACGTAAAATATCACAGATATACACTAACTACAACGTATAAGTACTCAGAATGGAATATATTTTAGTTTGGTAGGTATAATAATTGAGGGGCGCCACCCCAACCCTACCGAGTTTGAAAAGGAAAGCTTTTAAGAGCTTTTTGTTTTGTAATTAATTATGTTTTTTATTTATTTATAATGTTTTAGTACGGTTTTATTGGGAACAGTTCTTAAAAACCTTGAAATAATGAGGTGAATAAAAAGTCCACAAAAAAAATGTTCCCATAAATATTATTTAACACATTATAATTATTCATCATCATCATCTGCCTAGCCTTTTCCCAACTATGTTGGGGTCGGCTTCCAGTCTAACCGGATGCAGCTGAATACCAGTATTTTACAAGGAGCGACCGCCTATCTGACACACATTATAATTATTTAAAAAAAAAATTGAAATCCAAGTGCTAGTTTACCTGGAGCTTCCAGTGTCAATACTGAATTGGGAAACATAAAATTGCGATTATTCCTGTTCAATGCAAAGTACGTTCAATTTCACATCCGTCTAAACAACTTGCTAAATAATAGCTCAATCTTGTGATCGATGTTTCACCCTTAGTTTAAATAACACAACAAAAAACTGACTGCCTCGTTGGTCTGGTGGACACAAGAGCGACTGCGGAGCACGTGCCTCTGTTCTGGATTCAATCCCCAAGTCAGGCAATGGGTTTACACATGGAATTTCTCAGTAGCAAATGGCTCGTGGCTAAATGACAACAGCCGCACGGGTCGATCGAAGGTTAAGGTACGCTTGCCGCGGTAGGTTCGTGGATGGGTGACGGTCCATTACATACAGAGACCCCTCCATGTGTCGGAAATCACGTTACGCCATTGGTCTCGGCTGTCATCCGTAGATCTTTGACAGTCGTTACGGGTAGTCAGAAGCCCAAAAGTCTGACAACTACACTGTGTCCATTATTCGATTTTTGACAGCTGCCTTAGAACATAACTATTCCAGATTACTTAAAAGTTAACTTTAAAATGAGTACTTAATAAAATAAATATATTAACGGCCTTATCTTATTTATTACTTCTTAGTTCTTACAGACAAATTATAATGTGTATCAGTTTTGATAAAAAAATGTAATTGTTATGCGTATTATATTACATTCTATCGTATAAGTGATGGCATCGAATGTTATCACTTCAAATGAATATATATCGAAAATAATAATTTTATATTATAGGTAAATCAGTATAGAAAAACCTTGCATCTACTCAAATATCAATAAAATATATAAATTATTTGCCAGGATACGGATTTGCCACCATAAACAAGATGTTAATGTTTTATTTCGGTTTTAAAACTTTCATAAAATGTTATGCATAAAAAACGTTGTGTTTTAATATGTAGTAAACCCCATATTATGTGAATGCACTACAACACAATTGATACGGCAAACCAGTGCATATTTTATTTTTACGCTGATTTCCGCTATAAAACCTGCAAAATTGAAATGAAAGTAAACAAAGCGGCTAATTTATATTGTTTTGTATTTAATAATAATAAACACAGGCATAGAAACCGCACCATTTTTATGTTCGACAGTAAAAAATCGATAACTGACATACAAGATAAAGTGTAAATTATCGAAATGTGTGCTATGACGTTGCTGCAATCACTAGTTCCGTCTGTCAAAAAACGGTTAACCTAGTGGACAGATTGTCGTCCTACCAAGGGGTATCATGTTACCAAGTAACAGGGTCGCTCCATGTAAAGTGCTGGTATTCAGCTGCATCCGGTTAGACTGGAAGCCGACTACAGCATACCAGCGCTGCGACATTTATTTTGAAATGTCGCAGCATCATGGTGAGATAGGAACCTTTTGGCCTCATACAGGACTTTCTGTTTAATTTTTCTTTTTGTGACTTTAAAAAAATATTTGATTTGGTTTTTTATTTTTGACTGTGTTTAGTTTAGTTTGTGATCTTCTTGTACGAGTCGCAATAAATACTTTTCTTTCTTTCTTTCATAGCTGGGAAAAGGCGCCAGATTGATATAGAATATCTCAGTAGCAGACCGGAGTCTAGATTTGTGCCCAGTTTACTATCCATCCAAAAAACGCGCGTAATCTTATGTAAGCAGTTTATAGCTTACTTACAAAATTATGTATTAGGCCTAAGGTGTTTTCGTTTAAAAAAAATCTATGATACGGGGTGAGGTCAAAAAGTTCGTGGAAAGAAAGAGAAGGGGTGTGAAATGTTATCTTTAAAATGGAAACGGTACTTTTAGGTAAGTAATTTAATCATAATTTATCATATAATTAATTATGGAAGTGGTAACCAATCAGTATTGTCCTTTCTAAGGTCCCAAATGCAAAGGGTGCCAACTGGACGTTATTAAACCTACGCCGTCTGTCTGTCGGTTATAGCCGTTATAGGCCTGTATCTTTTGAAACGTAATAAATAGTTATTCAGGGAGGATTATTGAGACGGGGCAGTAGGGGCAGGTACCTTAACCATGGTAGCTACAGAAAAACGGTCCTAGAAGTCGGTCCTTAAGCATTCACTGTTTTGAAAACAATGTACAGCCCGCAAGAAAAGGGCAGTTTTCTCAAAAACTTTTTTTTATGCCAATCGATCCTGTTTCTTATAAGGATCAAAAAATTCTATAGGACCAACAGCACACTAATTACTTAACCCACTATCAATCACAATCTGAATCATTTTGAAGGATATTGCTAATCCATTGCTTCATATGTTTCAAAAAGTTGTCTGCTCAATAACATACCTAAATTACGCAATGAATGTTGTTGAACTGTCAAAATGAAAGCCATTGCTACTGTTAGTGTATTATGCAATACGACGCAGGTTTGAGTACTAAAAAGTCGACCCTGTATAGCCAGTTGGAAAGAACATTGCTGTAATTATGAATCAAGAATAGAATAGAATACTCTTTATTGTACACCATACAAATTACAGAACATAAATATATAAAATTTTAAACACGTTTATGTGAATGTGTACAATAATTCCTTATTTTTTTTATTATTTTATTATAAAGTGTCCGTACGATTATAATAATTATATCTGAAATCATAAAATAATGATTTCAGATATAATTATTATAATCGTACGGACACTTTATAATCTCGTTAATATTTAAAAGAGTAGTATCATGATTTTATTCTTGATCTTATTTTCTGGCACCATATTTAGAAGAATCAAACGATTATAAAAATAAAACCTTTCTAAAAAAATAAAAATAAACACTTTCAGCGCTTATTTTATTACTTAGATTTTTTGTTGCAAACAGATGCATGTTGCACTAAAGCGCTCGAAAGCACTGGGGGTTTACCACCAGCTCTCATAGCAGGGCAGAAGTTGAACTGCACTGTTTTTTTGTACAAAGTCATAGAACAAAAAAGCAGTGCAGTTCAACTTCTGACCTGCTATAAGAGCTGGTGGAAAGCCCCCTAGCTGAGCGACGTTATTACGAGTGACACTCGCCAGCATCAACTGTCAAGCTAGTACATCATAAGCTTGAATAAAGTACGATCAATATAGTATATACTCATTCCATGAGTACTGCCCGTTTACAGTTTTTACCTTTGACAGCAGCAACCTAACAGTAACCTTATTGTAATGAGAATAAAGATCACTGTGACATTGACAACTTGTCAGTAGCAGAAACCCAAAAGGAACCTTATTGTTACGAGGATAAAGATCACTTTGATTTTGACAGTGACGCAAAATCAGAGGTAAAATAATGCACTTGTTTGACAGTTGATGCCGGTGACGGATGACATTTTGTATGTTATCTCGCTCATAGACTAATATATAATATAAAATGAGAATCTCGCTCGCCTTCATAAGGCGAACTAACCTTAAAATCAGAAAAAATGTCAGGTGTGTCCGTTTTTTCAAACTTATTTCAGTCGAATGTCAAGTGTCATGAAGTATGTTTGATTGTTTATTTGATATGCTTTCACGCTAAAATGGCTGAAGGAATTTGGATGAAATTTGGCACATGGGTAGACCATGACCCTAACCTAGGTCAAGGTCTACCCATATGCCAAATTTCATCCCAATCCGTTATCTCGGTAGTACGCCTCCGTGGGATTTCCGACGTCCACGCGGGTGAAGTCGCAGGCAAAAGTTAGTAATTTATAACGCAAAGTAGTTTTATGAGCCTGGTGTTTCTTAGGATACTAATTTATATCACCAGACCAATCTCCTTTCACAGAATACGTGTGACTATGGCTTCTGTCATGACAAAAAAGCACCCCTGCTTTTTTATTGTATAATCTATACGAGTAATATAGCTGTTTTGGAGGTACGGATCTTTACGGTGCGGGACTAATCAAAGGGTGATGGACTACACGTGCAAAAATTACTGAGAGCTTGTGTAATCTTCTTAGGGTGTGAAAGAAGCTGTTATCATTCCAGAACCCCCTCAGCAAGTACCTGACAACTGATTTGGAGCTACTCCTTTAAACCAGGGGTTCCCAAACTTATTTTGTCTACTGCCCACTTTGAGAATAAATTATTTTTTAGCGCCCCCATTTTTTCATCTACTTAAAAACCACTATAACTTCAAATTAAATTAATTATTGTGAGCTATATTAGCGGAGATTAACCATTCATTCTAAACGAGACTTTTACTACCCGCAAGAGTTAAGTTGAGACCTGTGTGCCGTAGATAGTACACATCGGCGCTCAGGTCTCAAGTTAACTCTTACGGGCTACACCTGCCAATGAGAATGATTATTGAAACGCAAATTTATAGTATTCAGACAGAGTATCTTTTATTGAAAATAAAACAAACATAATCGATTCTAATATAAAAACTAATGTGAAGGATGAATCTGATGCTGTTTAATAAGTTTGTTGATATCAGGTTCCAATTTACTCAAGAACAGCCGCAAGTCGGCACGTTCGGTAACAAACGATTTCTCTTTTTAGTAAGCAGCGTTACCACAGCACTAAATCCACGTTCACACAAATATGACGATGGGAATGCTATCAAGAATCATTGAACGATTGACCACAATCCAGGGTACAAATGCGGGATCGGTTTTTGTAGCCAAAATTTTTAGTAGCCATTTTTGAACTTGATTTTTATTTCCTCGTTCGTTGTCGATTCTATAAGTTCTTCTTCCAGCTGAGGTGATATTGCTGTGTTGACATTGGAAAACGGATCCAACACCCAGTCTGGTATTTCCAAGTTCAAAGTATCGTACGGTGAAATCATTGTGGAGGTTTTCCAAATATTGGCAGTAGGCAAACAAGTCATCTTTACTGCAGGATACTGATAAATTTCGAAAATTGTGAAACTCACACACTCCTCTTTTAATTAAATTTAGTTCATCGCCTTGCAGTTGGAGATTCATGTCGTTGAACAAATTATTAAGAATGATATAGCTTACATGACAGACCTTGTCATGTAAGTTATATCATTCTTTGATGTAATGAGCTTGATGCGCAATTCTGTTTCTTTAGTTGTGTTCTGTGTTCTTTAGTTAGTTTTCTTTAATTCTGTATCCAAGAACTCTATCACAGAGTCAAATAGGTTGTAAAATCGAGTCAGAAAATTGCCTCTTGATAGCCAACAAACTTCAGTATGAAACACCAAACGGCTGAAATCTTCGTCATTAGTAACACAAAGCTGATAAATTAATCTATCATTCAAAGAGCTGTTACGGATTTTATTGACTGCTTTGATGACATATATTGCAGTGATTGAAATAGTCGTTCACTTAAATTTCTAGCAACCAAATGTTGTCTATGAATAACGCAATGTACAGCAAGGACTTCTGGTATTTTAATTTATAAGTACGCTATGAAACCTTTATGGCACCTTGTCATAGCCGGAGCGGCATCCGTAGCAACTGATATAATATTTTTCAAGGGAATCTCTTTCTCATCACAAAACTTTTCCAATGTATTCAATATGGTTTCGCCTTTTGTATCGGTCTCTAAATATCTAGCAAACAACAGTTCTTCACATATTTTCTCATCTTTAATAAACCTCACGTAAGACAGCAACAATGCTTCATTAGTTGGTAAAGTGGACTCATCGAGCTGAATTGAGAATTGATTAGTCCTCAGATGATTGCACAATGATTCTTCAATGTTTTCAGCTATTTCATCAATTCGTCTTTGCATAGAATTATTACTCGAGGATTTTTTCGGATTATATCTGCGGCCGGTTTATGAAGCACAGTAGTTATTACTTCCTTTATTGCTGGCAAAATTAACTCTTCTCTGATGTTTGCCTTTTTGAGCAATTAATAAAGAGAAGCTACGAAGCTCGAAAGCCATCGTCATCTTGCTTAGCAGTCACCGAAAATAGTTTTGCTACACTTGGCTGAGTATTATGCTTCTTCACTAGGTTTAAAAAATATGCTACATTCTTTTCTTTCTTATCTGGATGCATCTTAAAGGTTTCATTGCTTCATTCGAAAATGTTTTTAGACATAGAAGGCACAACGGCGACGATGGGTTTGTGGGTATTTCAATAAATCCGAATATTGTTTTGTTTTAAGAAATACGTAAGTAAGTGTTGAACTTAAGTACTGCTTATCTATTACGCGCGATACCGCAAATGAAAATAAAATAAATATTACGTTTTTTATATAGGATTGCGTAAGTAGCACGCACCGACAGAAATAAGACAATTATGCATAAACTCGTTTATCTCATTCGACGCTCAATCGTACTCAACAAGTACGAAAAAGTATTCTATGAACCAGCCGATTTATACAGGAATGCACAAATAGGGTTATTTAACAAAAACTAAAACATGATTGCCCGCGGTCTCTTATCTACGAAAATTACCTATCTAGGAATACTAATAACTATTAAAATGCGAAAGTGTGCCTCTTGCCTTTTTATTTATTTGTGTCTACTTTCATTTCGAAACGGAGTGACTGATTGACATGATTTTTATCTTATTTATTCAATAAAATATGACAGATATATGAAATACGCAGAGAGAAATATCGAACCGAGTTAGTTTGAGCAGTCTCTTAATTACCTAATATTAGTTGATGTTCACAAGTTGTAGTCGAGAGCTCAGTCGGTGTCTAAGAGTCCTCCTAGTAGTAGATGAAATTACAAATCGCCCCCCAAGCCTCTACACAACGCCCTTATTTTTTTCTGGGTCTCTTGCCGTCCCTCTTTAGGCCTGCAGTGCCGACAAGGGGGTGTTATCGCCCACTTTGGGAAAGGCTGCTTTAAACGAATCTCCTTAAGATACGGTGTATAACCTAAGATCTAGATTTTATTAGTATTGCCGTTCAAAGTAGATATTTATTTTTCTTGGAGAATGTCTATCTTAGTGGTGGACTACTCAACTGTTCGCGTGTAGATTTAATTAGTAAGGTGATCAGCGATTACCTCAGAACCCCTAATGCATTTCATCGCGGTTTCGATGGTTCTGGGGTTAAAGGTAGCGAATGTGGCGGAAGCTTCTCCGCTTTTAATCTAGTTTCACTGAATATTAAGGAGAGAAGCAACTTGAAACGCCGTAGACCATGTGCTAGTGAATAAATGTCCCGCGATGACTCGAATTAGGGGTTTGGACGTGATCTCTGCTTAGATAGAAGAGGACCTTACTAAAGAAATCTGCAACCGCGAATCGCTGAGTAGTATACCGCTAAGAAAGAGATTCTCCAAAAAAAAAACCTTAATTTAAATGGCAAAACAAATAAGATTTAGAAAGGATGATTACAAAACAACCGTTGTGAAAGGCTTGTGGCTAAGTAATAACAGCCGCACGGGTCAATCGAAAGTTAAGCTACGCTTGCCGCGGTTGGTTCGTGGATGGGTGACCATCTTTACGTATCAAGACCCCTCCGTGCCTCGGAAAGCACGTTAAGCTTTTTGGTCCCGGATGTCATTCGTGGATCTTTGACAGTCGTTACGGGGTCGTTAGAAGCCCGAAAGTTTGACAACCAGTTTTAGCAAGGGGTATCGTATTACCCAGTAACTGGGTCGTGGAGGTCAGATAGGCAGTCGCTTTATGTAAAATACTGATATTCAACTGCATCCCGTTCGACTGGAAGTCGAGCCCAATATAGTTGGGAAAAGGCTAGGCAGATGATGATTACAAACATCCGTTGTGTAGGTAATAAATATATCCCGTATCTGAAAAAGAAAAGGCGTGGCTCCGCATCAGTTGTAGGTACTTGCTAAGGGGTTCTCGAGTGACGATAGCTTCTTCCAACCTAAAGTCATAAAGAAGACTGAGAGTAAATTAACCCTTATGATTTAACATTGTTGTGGTGATACGACTGTTATTTATTCTTTCAGGTCTAAACTCGTACGGCAAACAAACTGACGTTTTCAGCCCTTGACAAACAACTAGTAAAAAAGCAAAACAGGACACATTAATTAAATATACCTACCTACTTTTATGAAAAATGGAAAAATACAGAGGAGTTCTGGCAGACGGTAAGGCGCTTTTCGTATTTTTAGACCACGAGACGAGAACATTTTCAATTCCTTTGAAACTGGAGGCGTTCTAAAAGCACAGTATCTGTGGGCCATGCGACTCTAAATGAACACTGAAGCAATAATAAGAGATCCTTTTATAATCTCTATTGGTACTTATCAGAAGCATTGGTTTTTTTTAATGGTATAAACTAGTGCTTGAGTGGGATCCCGCCTGATAGAAAGCAGAGATGCAATCGTTGATGGTATGCGCACAATTTTTTTATGGTATTTGTATGTTATTATTATCAGTCAGGCAGGCAAAGCCCTTTATATTTTTATTTTTTTGCTAATTTTCTCAAACAAGATGTACTTGTACGATGATCAATGTTTATATTGTTGTATGTTAATGAAATCTGGGGGAACTCCGGCTTCTAAGATACAGGCTAGGAGTCAGATGTTTCGACCTTAAACCGTGTCACTGCTGTACCTACAACTTAATCCTAAGACTTCTCATTGTACTATTTGGTTTTTGTGTGTGTACAAAATAAACGATTATTAGCATTAAAGCTCTGTCGTGATAGCCAGTGGTTAAGGCCTCGCTTCTTATACACGAGCTTGTGGATTCAAATCCGGGCCAGTAAAAATGTGACTGTTTCAATTCATATTTACATTTAGATGTTCATGCATTACTAACATCGGTGAGGGAAAAAACATCGTGAGGAAACGTGGGCAAACCTTTCAGTTGATATTTGTCTAAAATCGCCAAACCGTCTTGAACAAACGTGGTGATCAATGCTCGTTTTCGCATTCGCATTATCATGCATTATCGTGCATTATTAGTATGAGAAGAGGTGTTTGCCATCCAGTGGGACTATAATAGGCTGGTATTATAAGCTCTTGAGATTAATGACCATAGTTATAACCTTCACATTAAAATTCCTCAAAATTTACTTAACCCTTTTTAAGAGTAGGTAATAAACCAATACTCGTAAGTATTGGTTTAACTTATTTATAGACACATTGCTATTCCCGGTATTCTGGTCAATATAGTATGAGGGAATTCTCTAATTCGATATAGGGTAGTCATATAAGTCTATAGAGTTTCTGCGTGTTGGTATCGTGTAAGAAAATTATTAGTTTTCATAACGTATGAAACAAATCTGTTAAAATAACTTGCACAGTACCTTCGACGTGTTCCTAGAGGCTTTGCTTTATTTTGCTTCGACGTCAAGGCTTACGTAGCACGCTGTTACCTATTAATGTAATATTTTCTATAAGCTCGTTATTTTGACCTTGCAGCCTTGTTATAGATACTATTTTGTCCACTTCTTGTGTATAACGGTGATTAATCTGATAGGTACCAATAAACAACTTAAGTGATAATTTTAAGTTATGCATCGACTTTACCTCAGATAATTACTTAAAACCATTATTTAAAAAGCATTACAATTTATGAGTAATAATAACATAGCATGTTTAGAGGTATTTATAAAATAATCTGGTATCAAGAAGGTTTCCCAAAACCACTTTACTTCAATTACATTATGATAATAAAATACACAGAATATTAAATTACAAACATTAAGAGCAGCTCTTATGGGCAAGCAATAACTTTATAATAGCATAAGTACATTTCCATTCATCATGAATCGCTCATAGGCTGTCTAAAGAAAGGGTTTTAAATTGTTTCTCGATGTTAATAAATTTTAAACAGATAAACCTGTACATCTCGAGCTCGCGGCTTAAAAAACGAGTATCGTGAGTATAGAATCCAGACGAAAAAAGTAGTCGTGCAACATTTCACAAGGCACAACGGCCCGCTGCACTCGCATTGTGTGCCTTAACAATATCCACAGGCCCACAGAACACTACACAATAAATACAACACGTCTACGACGTCATTTCAACAAATCAAATACCCTACGCAAACAAACTCAAATCGACAATTCCAGCCAATTTAAATTTTATGCCCTCCCTATAAGCAGGCACGGCGACGGGAATAACATGTTCATATACAGATATAGTCAGACATTTTGAAATATACATATATTTGTATCAACACATAGCATTCGGTAAATCCTGTATGCACAGGGTTAACTTATTGGTGTTCATAAAACTGCTACGACATTTCGCTGTAGCAAATTGTGTAGAAGTGGACGACACTTCTACGCGTGATTGCAATGCGTAGGTAACTATTGTTGTATGAGTATTATAAAATTAAATAGTAGGTACACATATGTGTATTAGTTTTAATTGTCAAGGGATATAAATGCCTGATAAAACGAATTCTGTTAGAGCGAATAGTTTGTATTTAGTTTTAGAAGGCACCTCTCCTCTATCGTCATGAAAATGAATCTCCGCCCATGCTTATTATAATTTAATTAATTATAAACTTAACCTAAGTGACGATTTTTTTAAATTGGCTATTGTGGTAAGTATAGAGAGGCTTCAAAATAAATTATTATTTTGATTGTTCACCAGTTGGAGCCCGGGTCACTAGAGTACACGGAGCGCCCGCGGTCCCGCAGGGAGGGGTCGCAAACAGGTTATGACCCCGACAAGTTACTTGTTCGAAGCCTCGAATGTAGCCACGTTTAAAAAGCTCCTGCGTCTGTTGAAACATCCCCGGCGACGTCCGCGGCCAGCGGGCCGCGCGGGGGGCGCGCGCTCCTTCTAGCCTGGCCGCAGCCACCGACTGCGATCCTTTCTGTCCCAAACCAGGATAAGATAAAAAATATCTTGACGTTAAGTGTTGATTTCTGTCACACGTACCTTTGATTAAACAATTAGCCACTTCAGTTTGTATTTATACCTGTGTGTGCATTGTTTAAGACACACTTCCCTCCATTTTATACGAATATAAAAGCTCTATATCGCGGATGGCGATCGGTTGGATGAAATTTTATGAAAAATGAATAATGGTTGCAACAAAGGTATATTTGCTGATACGCATTATTCACATGTATATGGTCTCGACCCTGTCGAGTATAACAATGCTGCGATTTGTTTAGATACTTTTTTCCACGCATAAGCAAACGAATATATTTCTAATATTACCACATAATACTCCATTGTTCTCCAGTTCGTTGTTATTTCTCCAGCATTTCCAACGCTTGGACGCTATTTAAGTGATACACATACCTAGCGAAGCATGAATACCATAAAACAATATTACGGTTTGCAATTAAATGCCTGACCATCGTTTTACGAATACCGGGTTCTTAACAAGTTTTTGCGTACATTGGAAATGTTATAATATTTTATTCAATGTTCGGTTTTAGATAACCATAATCGTTTATTTGTCTTGTACAATTCAACACAATTACTGTATACCCAATAATTCAGTGTGCAATCAGACAATGTGTTGCCAGTAAAAGTGCTCTATATTCAAGTTGATCTTATTCGCATTAGAGATCTCTTACTTCGCGATAGTAAATGAGTATTATATAAGGGCTGGTTTAACTACTGTATAATATTTCCGTTTATTGGGGAAAAAGTTTCTTCGCATTTTTTTAGAAAATTCTTAATATAGTTTATTTACATTTAACTAAAGTATGTAGGTACCATTTTGTTCGATAACTTTTTGCTATCTTGTAGGTAGGGACATGATCCCATTGCTATAGAAATTTTGGGACTTCTGATCATAATACCGCGACAAGTAGTTTTGGCAGTCCTCTCGTGATGTTAACCTGACACTGCCTAAAGAATTCTGAAGAGACCGAAACAGGTGGAAATCTGAAGGTGCAAGGTCAGGACTATACGGCGGATGCATTAACACCTCCCAGCCAAACTCTCTTAATTTTTGCTGAGTGGCTAAAGATGTGTGAGGTCTAGCGTTATCATGTTGAAAAACCACACCCCTTCTGATGATTAATTCCGGCCGCTTTCTCTCAACTTCTTGCTTTAATCTCATCAGTTGTTCGTAGTAGAGTTCAGAATCGATGGTCCTGCCTGGTGGTAACAGCTCATAATGAATAATGCCCTTCCAAACCCACCACACACACAGCATCACCTTGTTGCGAGTTAACCCGGGTTTCACCACAGTCTGTGAAGCCTGACCGGCCTTTGACCACGACCTTTTTCGCACGTTCTTGTCGTACATGATCCATTTTTCATCACCAGTTATCAGCTTCTTCAAAAATGGTTAGGTTTCATTACGTCGTAATAAAGAATCACAAATGAGTACACGGTTCATTAGGTTTCTTTCAGTGAGCTCGTGAGGTACCCAAATATCGAGGTTTTTTTGTGTACCCAGTTTTTTTCAAATGCGCCAAAACTGTTTTGTGGTCAAAAAAAATGTATATAAGTAGTTTATCAGCCATCTTGTTACCATAACACAAGCATTAGGTTGCTTAGCTTGGGACTAGATGGCGCTGTGTGAACTGTCCAGGGATATTATTATTATTTCTTTTATTTCAATGTAATCATATAAATTATATTTTTAAATATTAGAATATAAAAAGTATAAAAACATTTAAAAATATAAAAAATAGTAGCCCACCGGTATCGGGAACAGGGTCCAAGCTACCGGTGGTCAGGGCTCCAGAGAGAGGAACCTCCTGACAAGGCGAGCCGTGTCCAGAAGTACCGCTTTCTGAATCAAGCCCTTGATCCAGCTGCCCAACGAGAGCCTCTTCAGGTGTTGATCGAGGCTCTTGGCTATTAAGCCATTGGCTGTCACGACTATCGGCACAATGATCGCTGAGTCCACATCCCACATGTCGACAACCTCGCGAGCCAAGTCAAGATACTTGATTTGTTTATCTTTCTCGGCTTTCACGAGGTTCTCATCATGCGGGACGGTTATGTCAACAATCATTGCGCGTCGCTCTGATCGATCCACCACCACTATATCAGGCTTATTGGCAACAATAGTCCTGTCAGTGATGATGGATCGATCCCAGTACAATGTGATATTACCATTTTCCAGAACTGGGTCGGGCACATACCTGTAGTACGGCACCTCCGATTCCACAAGGTTGTATTTCAGAGCAAGTTGCTGATGGATTATCCTAGCTACAAGGTTGTGTCTATGCAAGTACTCTCCGTTAGCTAGACGAGAACACCCGGAGATAATATGCCTGATTGATTCTCCCGGCCGGTGGCATGCCCGACAGATGTCAACCGTGCCGTCTTTCACAATAAATCTCCGGTAATTGTTCGTCATCATAACTTCGTCCATAATTGCACAGACAAAACCTTCGGTTTCTTCAAAGAGATCACCGAAACGCAGCCAGGCTACGGACGCTGGTAGATCTACATCGGGCCCATGTAGGGCCCGGTAAAAGCGTCCGTGAAGCTCCTTACTCTGCCATACTTCCATGCGATCATTGGTGTCAAGCACTACTGGCTTGCGCCAGTTCTCTTTAGCCAAGGAGAGCGTGGTGAGGCCCTTGTCCACCGCGACTACATCTCGATGCATCCCCACGTCGGTCTCTAAGAAATATTCCCTGAGACTGCATATCTCGCGATTGTGGAGGGTCTTAGCGTTTAAAAAGCCTCGACCTCCACACTTTCGCGGGATATACAGCCTCATTACCGATGACCGTGGGTGATGCATTCGACTTGCAGTTAGCAACGTACGGACCCTCCTATCCAGGGCGTCAAGTTCGGTCTGAGTCCATTTGAGTATGCCGAAAGAGTACATCAAAACCGGCATGACCCAACCGTTGAAGGCGCGCACCTTGTTTCCGCCTGATAAAAGACTATTGAATACTTTTTTCAGGCGGCCATAGAAGCGGTCTTTCAACGATTGCTTCATGTCAGTAACATTGATGCCCAACGCTTCCGACATACCCAAATACTTATAGGTTTCGGATGCGGAGAGGGCTCTAAGATTTGTGGAATCCGGGAGTTGTGTTCCCACGGATTCCACGATCTCCCCTCGCTTTACATGCATGACCGCACATTTGTCCACACCAAATTCCATCCTGATGGCGCTACTGAAAGTTTCAGTGATATTCAGTAGCTCCATCAGTTGCAAATTGTTGGGGGCAAAAAGTTTTAGGTCATCCATGTAGAGGAGGTGAGATATAACCTGACCACCTCTCCTCAGCCGATAGCCTAGACCTGAATCTTCCAGCAGCGTGCTTAGAGGATTCAAGGCTAAGCAGAACCAAAGCGGACTCAAACTGTCGCCCTGGAATATGCCTCGCTCGATCCTTATCGGCTCGCTATTCCTCTGGATATTTCGACATCCTGGATAGCGAAGGACCGTCCTCCATTGCCCCATACACGTCATCAGGAAGGTGCGCAGAGTTGTATCTACTTTATACAACTCCAGCACCCTCATGAGCCATGTATGTGGCACGGAATCATAAGCCTTCTTATAATCTATCCAACATGTCGACAGATCCTTTCGGGAACGACGAACCTGTTGGCTAATGGCCATATCAATGAGAAGTAGCTCCTTAGTACCGCGGGACCCATTCTTACATCCATTTTGAGAGACAGACATGATGGAGTTAGTGTCTATATGTTTATTAATTTTAGCTCTCAAAATGGATGTAAGAACTTTATAGACCGTCGGTAAACAAGTGATCGGTCTGTAATTTTTGGGATCCGCGGTACTACCTGATTTATGGAGCAGGTGGGTTATTCCTGTCGTTAGGAACTGGGGCAGCGACCCTGACTCTAAGGCTGACTGGAACTGGGATGCCAAGGGGGCGTGCGATCTTTGGAACCGGTCTTGGTCTTATTATTATTATTATTATAATTCCCAGTTCTTCAGCTACATCGTAACTACTGATATCTCCTACTACTGATATCTTGCTCCACTTTTTAAAAAATGGCATCCATTTTATCCGTAATAGGGCGACCAGAGCGACGTGCATCTTTGAAATCAAAAATTCCGGATTGAAAACGCTTAAACCAAATTTGTGCTACTCTCACAGACACTGCACTAGGTCCATAAACATCGCAAATTTTTTTCGCGGCTTGCGTTGCATTTTTACCTTTTTTGTAGTAAAATTTTAAAATGTATCGAATTTCTTCATTAGATTCACTCATCTTGACAGTACGAAAAACAAATGAACACCTTTTTCTAATTTGAATTTGGAATTATGTTCTTTAAAATTTAAACTTTCAATGATACCAAAACCAGCCAGATACAAATAGTATAGCCAAAGAGATTTTATTACAAGTTCATCTATATCTATATATAGGTACTTATAATAAATCTGTAGAAGTGAAAATTCTGTACATTGAAAATATCAAAAAAATAAATGGCAGGGGTGGTACTAGACCGACAACGAACCCAAAAATGTGATTTAAAATTTTTTTGTCTGTTTGTTTAGGCATCACGCAAAAACTACCGGTTCAATTACGATGAAACTTGGTATAATTATTCTTTAATATCCTGGGCACCACACGGAAAAGTATATACATACAATAAAAAACAAACTTAATTTTGCGGATCGATCCCTAGACCCGATTACTGTACCTATGCGACCTTTTTATTCCTTTTAGTTTTTAGAGTTATTTAGGTTTATTTTTATATAAGTCGTAGGTATAGATTTTAATTTTAAAGTATAGGTAGTATATTATTGATAGTGTACGTAGTGACCGTAGGTTATTTTATTTAGGATTAGTCATTCGTATAGATATTAGTGTTTAGGGATTTTGCTTATTTATTGAGTTTAGATTAGTTATTATCAGAAATAGGTTTATTTAGGTAGATAGGTATTTTATTTTCTGTTATTGAGTTTTTTTTTTAATTAGGTAGGTACTTAGGTAAAGATATCATATAGTACCCTCGTAGGGTAGCGGGACCATCCGAAAGGGTTTACCGCTGCCCTGGAACATAAAGGGCTAAGGAAGGAACACGGGTGGGTTTTAGTCAGTAAAAGTCTGACACTCCCTTCTGCTCCACCCAGAGCGCGAGGGGTCATTTGATGATTTCCCATCCTCAAAAAAAAAAAAAACCCTCGTACCCTCTTAATCACCACACATCATGAGACACAATTGGTTTTCTATTGTAATTAGCCACAAAGGGCCCGCGAGATAGATGGCATCCTGGGGAAGCACATACATTTTATCCTGTTAGCACGTTCCCGTGGGATAATTTCCGACATCCACGCGGGCGAAGCCGCGGGCAGAAGCTAGTACATACTATAATGCGAAAAGACTTTTTCCCCAACCTAATATAATATCAGAAAAATATTGGTTGAGAATAATAATGTGGGTAAGTAAGTTAGGTACTTTTATTAGGTTTGCAAGTTATAGAGATTAGATGGAGTTACAAATTTAGAATAAACGGAAACATTTATTTTAGTTATTAATACCTAATGAATATACATATCTTGCTGTAGGGTACTTACAGGTTTATTATTTTGGTTAACTAGATGACTTTCTATGAGCAGATACAAACTAGCCTGCTAACCTAAATAAATACTGTGTGTGAGTAAACAAACCATGTAAAAACCGTATCTGCATTTTAAAATTACCTAAATAAGTATTTTGAATTAATTTGGTTTTTGAATTCACCTGTAAACCATCTAACAATCCACATATATGACTTTGTATGTCCATCCAATCGTGTACTTTATTAAGTTTTGGTGACTTAAGGACTCAGGTATATTTAACTTGCATTATAGAGCTTAGTTTATTTCCTCCATGATGAGCGAGTCTCATTTAACATTTTAACTTAATCGTGCTATTCTTCTTAATCGCTACCTCCTAAACCCAATCTGTCAATCAATCATCTAAGTTACCATTCAATACAAAAGTATTAAACAAGAATCTTGAACAGGTCACGAAGTTCAGTAAGTTCATCAGCAGTTCAGTCTCTAAAGGCCCTCTCAAAATGCCTAAGAATGCGTCGGTTAGTCATTCAAATTTCAAATACTGGCGCGTATCAGCCTAGCGTTCTCTAGAGAAATATCGTTATTTTCGAAGAAATGAACGCTTGTTTCACTTAATCTCTCCTAAAGTTACACCTAGCTGACCTAATTGCTAGATGATTTGCTGTAGAATATTGTACTTACTCGCAGCATTAGGATGTAATGTAACGGCCGAGTTTGAGCTTTACTGACATCAAATGTTACAATTACAACCTTGAACATTGCAATGGCAATCGCGAGTAAGTACGATTAGCCAAGCACACAACTTTTAACATGACGACGCTACTTCAGTACATCACTCGCCTTGTTGGCCTACGAATGTTAGCAGTTTGTGACAAAACGCTCAACATCGTCGAGAGCTTAAAATGCTAATGCTAAAGAAATGCTCCTCGGTTAGTACGTCGAGCTGACGCACTATAGCAATGTTATGCTCGATATCGAATTTTGCATTGATATGTTACATGCGAATGCCTGTGTTGTGAGCTCTCTTCTTGTATCCGGTTAGTAGAAGAATTCGGTATACTTACTTTAATTATTTTTTTTTTTTTAATTTGTGATGATGAGGGAGTACGGAGTCGATTTAACCCTTCCTTGCAGACGGGTAAAAAGGTAGCATAGGCAATATAATATTACATTAAGGGCTGATTTTTCCAACGCCAGACAATTTTATCGGAGGAATAATTTTGAATTTTTGACAGTATAATTACAAAAACTATCAGACGTCAAGTTTATACCACGAATAAAAATTATCTGTCGATTGAAAGATCAGCCCTTCGTTGAATTGGTAATAGATTATGTCAATACTTCAAATAAAGTTGATAAGGCCTTTGTACAATTTCATAGTGATCTGCAATTGTGCAAGTACGGTCTTTTACACTTGGCGAGGTTTTATAATATTCCGTCCGATTCCCTACTTTGTGTTTTATAAAAAAAAATTAAAATCTTTATGAAAGGTTTTCATCTGAAATCACTAACGATTTGCGATTTATTGCAGGAGTTCCACAGGGAAGCATTTTGGGACCAATATAATTTTTTCTACAAACTTATCCAGACGATGATAAATGATAAATGATTTTATTTTGTAAGTGGGTTTGTACAAACACTTTTACACGTCAATCATATTTTAAACTAGATGAGGTCGGATGTCTAATCTACTGTGTTTTAAATGTAATATAAAGTCAAATTAATAAGTGTTTGTGCCGTATAATGCCGTATAATTCTGTCGTTGGAGGATAATGCGAACGAGGTCATGTATAACCAATGTTACAACAGATTTAAATACTTAGTGTTTACTAGTCTTGATTTAGCAGCATACAATTTGCTGGTCTCTAATCATTTAGAGAGACGTTCTTCCTAACCAACATATCAAATTCTTGAAGGATCTAGTTCTTGAGATTCTTGATTAATTTTCAGTTTCCATAACTTTCTCTAGGGACAGGCGGGACTGCCAGGATTAAGGATTCTGAATATTATTAATATGCTTTGGCCCGGCCATAGTGGGGTTTTATTATAGGAACTTTTTGAATACTTGTATTTTTTAAATCAAGCAGTAAATGACAATAGGAATACTTTCATAGTATTTCAAAACAACATAAAATTAAGAAACCCAAGCATGATATGCAATCATAGGAAAAGTAATATTGTTTGCAATCTAAGTTACGGAAGTGCAGCACCCTAATTGCGTAACACACTTTCAATCACTATTTGAATCATTTTGTAAGATATTGCTAATCCAATGCTTCCTTCACATGTTCGAAAACCTTGCCTGCTCAACAACGTAACGCAATGAATGTTGTTGGACTGTCTAAATTAAAGCCATTGCTAATGTTAATATTTTACGCAATTACCCTGCTGTTTCATATTTTATTGATTTATTTTGGCTTATTTTCGCAAATTAATTTTACACAAATGTGTAATGACGTCATAGTTAAGCGTAAAAGTAATAATTTGGTATTTAATTTAAATAATAGGTAACTCAAGTCGGGTGATAAATATATCAAACAGGATTTGTTTTCATAAAATAACAAAGTTTAAAACGAAATTTCATTTCTTTTCATAATATGTTAATGTAAACTGTGCAAAAAGTGTAATTATCTTTTCTACGATTGCCTGTGTTTCATCGGGAAAACCCCACAACAATCTTAACGACTACATTTGTGTAAATTGTGGGGCTATTTACAGTATGTGTGTGTGTAAAATTCCATAGCGAGAGAAGTGGGTGCCATGTTTATAGCTGTTAAGAAATGAAACCATACAGTATCCACGGCATGAACACACTGAACACTACGCCATCTGGTGGCCATCAACCATTCCACAAAAAATAAACTTTGAGTAAAAATAAATAAACTCCCTAGGTATCATAAATAGACAGAGCTGTTGAATTTAAACAATTTCTATATTTTGATTTATTAAATTTATGGGCATGGTCGACAGGAAGATGTGCTCTGATATAACGATAGATTTGCTCTACAGGCAGTTCAATAAAAACATAATTGTCGATTCATGTCTTTATTGAAAAAAGACTGCATTTTGAATGGGTTAAAAGATTTAATAACCATCAATTTATTCAATCTCGAGCAAAGTGTTAAATAATTCATGAAAGAGGATTTTTACCTAGATGTATTTGAAATATCGGATATTGAATCTTGAATGTAGGTTGTAATAAAATGCCTACATTTAAATCTAATTTTAAACTCAATAACATAAAAAATCATATTAAATTATTTCTGTTGACCACGCAGTAAAAGTTAATTCGATGCTGACTCGTATAAACATTGTTTAGTCTCAGCGTCGTGTATACAAAAATGAAAATAAAAAGAGACTAAAAATTGTAGAACCGGTCCCGGGTATCGTGGCTCGGAGAGCGTCGGAGGACTGACCTCACTTGGCCTTGACAGCTGCGCTCACTCCGTCCAACGTGAGCCTCTCGGCTGATTCAACCACTAATAACTTCACTATAACATTATAATGCTCTCGATGCAACTATGCGTTACATTATATTACATGCGCTCACATCCTCATACACGCTCGCGACTGAACAGTCAACCTCTCGTCTAAACATGATTTGTTGCTGTTCATTTGTCTTCACGATTAACTATGGTGTTGTATTGTACTGTGGGGACTGTGGCGAGGTACTAGCTCTTATAAGTCTTTTATCTGACTTGCTAAGGCACGTTTTGTTGTTAATGTTTAGCATTACGTGTACATAATTTTGTACCGGTGTTTACATTTTACAGCAGTAAAATAAACCATGGAAATATACTTAATTAAAAGAATGGCCTACTTAAATACTATGTTTAAAAAATTACGGATTTTAAAATCCCGAAATTAGTGGGAAGCCTTATGATATTTTATTATATCGGTAAGACCATCTGCGCATACACAAAAAACCTTAACGCTTTTTCAAATTGAACTTGAGACCCAAATCTGATAAAATCGTTTTCGACATTTGCTTATCTCATCTATAGCTAGTGGTTTTCATGTTAGCTTTTAATCATAATAGTCCAAAATCCTAAAAAAGTAAGCGAGGTACTATTATGGATAAGTCGAAAAATTTATATTTATTTTAGGACTTATTAATTTAAGCTCAGGAAAATTATTTATGTACCTGACTTGGCTCCGACAAACATGTTCAACTTTGATGGACTACAACTTACTTTACTACTTGCTAGTGTAACAAAATTATTGAAAACAACTGACGGAAGGCCTATTACGCTAGCAAATATGCAGGACGATCTGTCTTTATTAAAGCCAAGGAACTATACACTAATGCGTGCTCGACACGCACTTAGCAATTTTCTTAAATTGTTGTCAGTTGTAGTACTCACGAGTACAAAAGAACCTAGCTAGATAGGAGTGAGCCAAATGTTTAGTATGAAATCCTTTAAGAATCTAATAAAATTATATTTAAAATTTTATATAAAATAATTCAACTGTAATTAAAATATTAATTTTCCGATTTGTTTAATATTTTTCAGTTTGAATGTGTGAAGTGCGTTATGGAGTGAGGTCTGGACTGGTTAAAATAACGTAGAACTTTCCAAAAACCTTAAACAAAACGAGTTTACTAAGTAAAAGTTTTAAGAATGTTTTGAATTAATAAAATTCATAGTTCATACAAACAAATGTAGCTATTGACATAAGTGGCTTGGCAATACTTGGCATAACATCATATCGACGGGACAATGGGCATTCCAGCCCGGGCGGGCAAGGGGGCCGATGGCGGGCGGCGCGGGGCGCGGGGCGGGATCGACGTGTCCCGTCCTATCCTATTGTGCAAGTCGACGTTTCCCGGACACCAACTTATTAATTAAGTACATAATGTTAATAACAACAATATCTGCCTTGCTTTATCTCTTGTCGTTACTCAGTGATGGTAATGCAGGTTGAATGCGTACCATAGAGCGTAGGCTTCCCCTAACGTAGCGTGGTCTGTACTTAACAAAAAGGGTTTTAAATCGGGATTTCTGGTTGAATAGCCCAAGACTTTGAATTTTGCTTTTTAAAAGCTTCCTAGCCATGAAAGTACGTTTCCGGCTAGTCTTCAATACAGCCAATATCCTTACGTGAAGTTTCGTTAGACAATTTTTAAATCTGTTTTTGAATTCGGTCCGTTGATGACGGGATCGCAGCGCAGGTTTCTTGAGAAACTCGTTCAGCGATGTTGGGAACGCGCCCAACTCGTAATAATATGTAGGTAAGTGGGTATTCAACTAGATTGAGTGCGGGCGGTTCATTAGCAAGCAAATTGTTTTTTAAATTCCTACTAGGAATCTATTGAAGGTAACCAATGATGTAGTAACAAATGGCTGATATGGAAGTTGTTAATGCACATGTTCTTACGCTGTTTTTTTACTTTGGTAACTGATATTTTAAAGAGGGAATGAGTTGAAAAGTTGAACGATAGTTTTAGGGAGGTGCATCATCGCATCGCATCATTTTTAGGGTTCCGTAGCCAAATTGCTAAAAATGGAACCCTTATGTATTCATCATGTCTGCCTGTCTCTCTGTCCGTCCGTATGTCACAGCCACTTTTATCCGAAACTATAAGAGCTATACTGTTGAAACTTGGTAAGTAGATGTATTCTGTGTACCGCATTAAGATTTTCACACAAAAATAGAAAAAAACCATAAATTTTGGGGGTTTCCCATACCTACTTAGAACCATACCTATACTTGAAACTCAAATTTTCATCAAACCCTTACGTGTTACGGGGTATCTATGGATAGGTCTTCAAAAATGATATTGAGGTTTCTAATATCATTTTTTTCTAAACTGAAGAGTTTGCGCGAGAGACACTTACAAAGTGGTAAAATGTGTCACCCCCCCTGTAACTTCTAAAATAAGAGAATGATAAAACTAAAAAAAATATATGATGTACATTACCATGTAAGCTTCCTTCCTTCCCACGAACCTTTCGTCCGACTCGCACTTGACCGGTTTTTTTTTGTGTTATCGACAACCAACGTGTTTTAACAAAAATCTCGGTAACATCTATGACCTACGCGTCTTTATTATTCAATAATCAATCAAAATTCAATTTGCTTGCTCCGTTTTTAACGTTTTAAAGGTAGGTCGATGAACATAATAATATCTTTATAACTTACTTAAAATTAACCAGTCCCAAGTCATAAAGCGTACATAAGTAAGTTTGTTCAAACTTAAGAACCGGTCCGTAAGAGAAATTGTTAACTGTACTTGATGACTTCGTAACTAAACACATATTACGGAATATTGTATAAAGATTATATAGCTCGTTGTTTTGTTGAAATATTTTTCATACTTCTCCTTTAATCTGTATCTATATACTAATATAATAAAGCTGACGGGTTTGTTTGTTTGAACGCGCTAATCTCTAGAACTACCAGACGGATCCGAAAAAATCTTTTTGAATTTGATAGCCCAATTTTTGAGGAAGGCTATAGGCTATTTAACATCACGCTAGGGCTCTTAGGAGCCCAGCCAAAGGGAAAAAAAGTAAAAAAGAACGCGAAACGTAAACGAAGTAACAGCGCGGGCAGACGATGCGATGCGACGGGGTAGGTCGGGGGAACAATATATTTTACGCGGCCGAAGTCGCGGGCAGAAGCTAGTGTATCATATAAATGTTTCAAAGTAAGAGATGTCGAAGAGATTATTTCAGCTCGGCCACAATCCTATCTACACTTTTAATGACATAATTTTCCTATTCCACAAGAGTGTAACATAATATGACTTTTATCGAGGTTTATCTTTTTGTAAAGACGTGTTGTTTATTAATGGTTTATATAGGTATATATAGCTTGCAGTAAGATTATATGTACGTAATAATGCAGACTAGTGATTTAGTACAGGTTTTGCTCGCGAGGATCTATATTTCTTAGTTCGCATCGAGGGAAGACGTTATGACTGAAACTTAAATCAGTAGAATAGTGTTTCACTATTTTCGTTTTGGGTAACTAGTTTTTCTACTTGGCGTTCGGAATTTGGTGGTTTATGTAATTTGATATCAGGTAAATAGTGAGTACTATAGACCTTGAGTTTAAACGTGGTAACTATTAATTTAAACCTTAGATTTCCTTACTGATCTTGTATAATGGTGATGTATTTTTCATGCAAATTTCTTTATTTAAAACTCTATAAATTATCGCCACAGTATAAAGTTATGCTTATTCGAGAAGGGTTTTATAGAGAGGGTGGCATCACCCAATATACGTATACAAATAATAATAAATGTTGATGTAGTTGTAACTTCGCACTAATCCGAGCCTACCAGCTCAGAGTCTATAACCGATGTCAATGTGTCCTATCACAATAACAGGTTTAATACTATACAAGACATACCGTCCTATGAGAACCTACTATATTCTCAAAATTATGTTGGCAACATAAGCTTAAATTACCTAAGGAATAAGTTCTGAGTCGTTTTATATTAATATTTCATGAATCTCCAAGGTTTCCCTGTTCTCTTTGCAAAAGTAGGTTTACTCACACTAGGGAAAATCCAATTCGCTGTGTCGTGCACACGCTCGCACACAGGCGCGCGTGACTTGAGGGAAAAATAAAATTTCTCGCTAAGTTTATAATGGGAAAACTTTGAGAACCACTTAATTATGTTAATGTTTGAAACAAAATTTTAGAAGAGACGTTTAAACACGACAATGATTTAATTTAAAAATAGTAATGCATTGATATTAGTATACATCATTCAGTTTTGCTTTATATGGAGATCTACAATATCACTGTACTTGCTTCGGCAGTACATACTTTACGTATACTAAAATTGGAACGATACTGTAGGCAGGTATTTGGCCACGTACCTAGGTGCTTTTTATCTTCCTGAAACTGAAACCAAGTTGTTCCATTTTAAAGGTCTATTGGCCACGATGGTTTGGATGAGTTAATTGGTGTATGGGATGGGATACGAAAAAACATCATTTAAGTATGTCAGGCATTTTTGTCAGAATTCACACTTTTGTGACACTGACAGTTTTGATATAATTCCCTGCAAAGATATGTACTCGTAATTACAATTAGGTACGCCACTATCATATTACACCTAACACAAGTTATTATTATATCTAACTCACATAAAATACAAACACATCAAGCTAAAGTAACATTGCACAGCTTTAATTGCATTTTAGTATAGGTGGGAAATTAATATCTCGAACTAATCAAAGTTTAGTCGGTGTTTCCGAAGCACGAGCCGTGTCTAACTATCTAGTTTGTTTTCTTATTTCTAGCTACCTATTACGTATCCTTTTGTTTTTGTGGAGACTGCTTACATTAGAGCTTCTGTTGTATTTTGCATGCATATACCTACCTCTTTTTATGAATACTTCATTTTTTTGATACAAACTATTCATGTTGAAAATATTCCAATATAAAGTTCACATCTCCCTGCAATCACAGTGTATGCATTCCGACATCTCTTTGAACAAAAACATACGAGGACGATGGCTCATTAAGACTAGGGGAAGCTAAAACCGCATATGTTTTAAAGAAAAAAATCATGAACCTCATTTTCATTTTAATGAAAATATCATTTCCTTCCAAGGAGGTATATCCAAAGTTTACATCCGTCATTTTGCATGGGCCAACGGTCGAGTGGCGGTGGCAGGGGTGCTGGGGGGTTGGCGCGGCGGGTGGAGCGGTGCCACCCCGCGAGCACCCCCCGCCCCCTCCGCGGGATCGATACGTCATTTGAGCTGGTCGCCATGGAGACCGCGAACGGAGCGGGGCGGCGCCGCGGCTTCGGATGGTGGGTGCACGGCGCTCCGCGGAGCCGCGAGCCCTCGCCAAATGAAAAAATAGATACAACCTTATTTGGGACAAATCCCTCTATAAAAATTGCCATTTTGAAGATTTCTTCAAATTATATCTCGTGTTTGTATTATTTCATCTGGAGAGTATTAGTGTTCCTGAGATAGAGTCTTTGCTTAGTCGTACTCGTAGAGTAGAGTTTATGTTAATGTAAAGTTATTAAAACTTACTTATACACAGACAGTCGTAATGAATTCCTTCGATGAAATGTTCTCTTAAATTAATAGTTTTTATAGACATAACGAGAGAAGTAGGTACATTTATGCCTGCTTTTTGAGCTAATGTTTGCAACCGTTTAATTACGTTCAATTAGCATTAGTTGTTTGAATGTATTTTTTTCTTTTCAATAACTATTTAACGTTGAGAGCCACCCATAATATGGCTACATTCATAGCTCTACATCAGACGTGGTAGACATTACAGTCTGCAATGTTTTTTAAGTTGTGTCATTGCCCTGTGGAAATATCTACGTAAGAGGGTGGTTGAAATAAGTAAGTACTCGTGGTTTTGCGTCATTTATGATTTTGTATTTCCTAGGCTCTAAGTTGTCGTTTGGAGAATGAAGAGTGTCAATTTTTCTCTTGCTATGCAGCGACGACTACTAGAAGCTTGTTGTGTTCATAAAGAATATTGCATCTACTTTTTCTTATATTGTAAATGCAGGAGTTTAATTGGTGGCTACATAAATTGAAACAGTTTGAGTATGTCAAAGTCAAAGTATTTATTTCAAATAGGCACATAAAAGGCACTTTTGAACGTCAAAACTAACGTATGAGCCGTGTTATCGCGTTATTCAGGTTAAACCTTAGGACGGACACGTGTTCAGAGTGTCAGAGGTTGGTGTGCAAACATATTACGGGTACTATTCCTGTTCCCTTATAATACCATAGGTTGTAAACTTATTTGTTTTGGGTTTTGAATAGGTAAGTAGTTGTGGTATGTTGTAAAGGAGAAATATAAAAAGGATATTCACAATGGGGAGGTGGTTTTAGGCAGACTAGACTAGTCTTATCACTTTATGCCGTCAAAGTCGATCGATGGTTGGTGGGTACCAACGTTCTTCTTTATGAATACAGTAGGGTTTTAGATGTTTTGAAACCAAATGTAGGCAACTCTTCTGAGGAGGGTTTTTGTGTATTTTAACAATCTACGGATGCTTTCGGCTGTTAATTATTTTTGCACGTAGGCATGGAAACAATCTGAGTTTGTATAAAGCTTAGTTGTCGATTCTTCAGAATGAGTTAGAAGCCCGTTTGATTAAACAGCTGTTTTGGGACAATCATTATGATCTATCACTTAAATCTTTAAGATTCTTGGTTTTCGTACGTATTATAAAAATATACTTGTGTTATTTTATAAATTAGAAATATTTTAGTGGTTTTTTGTACCTACTTTAGATACATTATTTTAACGTCTTTAACTTATAAATAAGAGATGACTTGATATTTAAAGCTCACTGAAAGATTAGACACAAGCAGATAAAAGCCCGTTCCACGGTACTAAGTTATCAATACGTAATGAGGGAATACAAAGCGAGGGAGAACACTGAATTCGAAGTTGCTTTTTTCCTTCATGTAAACATTTTATGTGTACCTACCTATATTCTCGCCGTTACTATTAAATGTTTGCTGAATGTAGAATTATTTTTTGCGTTCTCGTGAAAATGTGTGATTGCAGACACTTGCCAAAGAGTAAAAATATTAGGCAATCGAGGCAATAATGTCATTCAATTGATCACCTGCAGGGGAAAGACCTCTTCTCATATCAGTTCTAAGGAAAAGTCTGGAAAAACTGATGATGTTTAAGAAAGCTGTTTACCTACCATAAACAAGTTTAGCATGACTAGAAGTGTTCAGCTACAAAATAATTATCCTTAGTCAGCATTTATCGGAAAATCGACGACAGTTAATAATTGTTGCGGTATATTTTGTGAAGATTACCAATAAACTTAAGTTTATTTATTGAACTCATCAAATAAAAGAAAGCCATTGAACTAAATAGTCTAATAAAACATTGAAATCTTCAAAACTGTACGTACCGACATCTACTTATCATTGTACAATACAATCTACAAATATACAAACTTTCAAATACGTGTATTTGCTTATACAAACAAGAAAGTTAGCGAACAATATAAAAGTAATGGGATAGAGTGAGAGGGCATGGCCAGGCGGGCGGTTGTGCAAGAGAGATGGAGTTATTCAAATTGAGGGTACATATTTCTACATAGGTAACAAATAGCTTGTTGAGAAAAATATGGATATTCCATTTGCGGACTTCCAGTCTCTAGTTATGAATTATAAATAAAATAACCTACTTACTTTTTATTTATGACTCAAGATTAGTGCTAGTTTCGTTAAACCCTTTCTACGTATTTTTAAAACGAACGTCTTGGTGAGTTTGTATAGTACATCGCCGTTGAATCCTACTAAATTCTTTACAAACAGATGTCTGATGATGGCATGCAATTGGTTTTAGTGCCTATTATAGACAATAAATATTTTTTTCGATTCAACATTGAGCGTCACATTAATGCGGTACGGAATAATAAGCTATTATCACGCGGAATGGGCCTCCCACCGACAACGTCTATAAAGAAAATATTTATCCATCTTCTTTATAAGGCTTTACTTGTACTTAATCGATTCTATTTGTTACAACGTTGTGGACAAGTTCATTCATTTTGTTACTTAACTTTATCAAGCAATACCGATTATTGTGATGTAGTTAATTGATGAAATTCTAGAAAATAAGTTATTTATTGGTTTCCTACATAGTTTCATAA
Source organism: Apamea sordens (assembly GCA_945859715.1). Classification (NCBI taxonomy): domain Eukaryota; kingdom Metazoa; phylum Arthropoda; class Insecta; order Lepidoptera; family Noctuidae; genus Apamea; species Apamea sordens. The sequence goes on from OX243995.1 coordinate 11,228,357, forward strand.
CTTAAGCCGAAAATTCTTCATAACAAAATATTTAAGTACCTATAGTAAAAATATTAATATTTACTTCTTTGCATGGACAATGTAAGAATATTACGATGCTAAGTGCACACTGCACATCTGTTAGTAAACATTGTATAATAAAATGTGATCACATCTAAGCTAAGCTGGCAGCGCGGTATTTCCACGTTATGATTATTGAACAAAAAGTAGAAAAGTTGAAGAGAGTTGCAGGAGCAACTTCAAGAACAGGTATTTACACTGTTTGAATATGTAGGTTGTGCAGGTACTTAGTTTAAAATTATTTTCTATAAATTTGTCAAAGGAAAATATGATTTAATCTGTGTTATGATTGTAAAATATAAATTGGATTAAAGGAATGTACAGTTCAAACAATGAGTAGGAAGGAATGAATGTGTTGCCAATTTCTCCCTTATTTGCTGCAGGAGAATCGTCTTTATTGATATGCCTTTTTGTAAGTACGTATTAGATGCTTACTTACTTACTGAATTGTGGAATTATACGGGTTGCTAGTATGAGCCGTTGGCAAATTGTAGCTAAAGTTTGAGTAAATGTGTAACATCATAATTATCACTAATCTGTTTTCTAAGTGGGGTTTGACAAATGTCTGGGGTGACCGTTTCAACAAGTAATCGTTTTATATCTTTCTATTAGCAGTAGACACTGCCGTGCTGTGGAATTTTGAGAAAACATGATCTCATGATGTACTTAATTATCACTGCTACAGTCATTTATCTCACGTACAATTTATAGTATTGACAATGCCGTAATTTAATTACTCCAATAAACGCTTTAATTGTTTCAATTACTCATAGATTGACTACATCGTTCTAGCACTTGGTGCTATTAATTTAATACAAAGTGCCGTGTTTACTTCAAAAAGAAATTGCATTTATTTACTGAGATGATTAATTAATAAATAAAAGCCGGCAGCCAGTCTCTAAAGTTTAGGTTTTTGTAAGGTTTTGACCGCCACCTGCCGGCTACTTTGCGTATTAACTGTTGGAGAGGAATCTCCACAGATGGTGGAGCCATCTATGGTTAAGGTGCTTTATTGTTAACAATAGTGCATAGCTCATTCTACGGGGTAGGTAAGTACCTCTCTTGAGTTTTTACAAAGAACCCTTACAATGCACCGTGGGATGATGGTAGCTTCGAACATCTGGTGTTAAAGGTATAATGGTTATATCTGTGTATTGCGACGTACGTGGTATCAAAACATGGAATACATTTCGATTGACGACCCTTATGGGAGAAATACAATAAGAGACTAAATTTAAAGAAATACAGGAACTGCCTTTTGTGTAATATTATTTAAGAATTCGAAAGGACATTTTACTCAAAAAATACTTTGAATACAAACTTCGAACATTGCGTATCACTCTGTTGATCACAACACAGAATGATGATAATATGTGACAACCTGTCACATATTATCCCTGAGAGTCATATTCACTGAAAACCTTCCTAGGTGAAGGTGATTGAGATTATAATAATTGTATTCGTTGCACACATTTGCCACGCAGTTCTACGAGTAATGGCAGTCTCAAAATAAATCATTGTCATTGCCAAAATGTAATTATTTTTTTTTGTTAAATACCGATACTCCGAACTCTGTATGAATTGATTGTGTTATAATCTGCTCATAATGTAGTGTATGCTGTGCTTTCATAATATTTTTTTATTAGGATAAAATAGTTTTTAAATTTTCTGTAAGTGGGGGTTTCTTAAGAATGCAATGTAAAGTAATGAGTGTGCTCATTGTTGAAAAGATTTGAGAAATAAATAAACACGGAATCAAAAATATTGACAAAATAAGGGCGATTTCATCACATCGTCGAGACGCATCGGCCCCTTACAAACTCGCTTGAGTGCACGCGCAGGGCTCTTGCTATCTCAATACTAGCAGGCGAACTACAAATGAAATACTTCTTCCTTTACTGTCCACTATGTACTATGAGAATTTAAATTGTAGTAATCCTTCTATAGTGATTACTACCAACCTTAAAGCGTTTAATGTGAAAAGAAATGTGTCTCTAAATATAATTCTAATTTCAACAACAAAATAAACTTGTAAATAAATATTATACAATATACATTTGGCTTTCTTATGATTAAGCTTCTAATATTTACAAATAATTCCTTTACAAGATTAGCCCCGCAGCTGAAATAAAAACAAATTTTAATGACGAAGAAGAGTAGAATATAATAAAAAATAAAAAAACATAATCGTTAGTTGTTCGTGTTCGTATTTTTTTATGTTTGGCTTTATCTAGTGTAGACGTAGGCGCGTAGAAGCTTCGTAGACGCTCCAAACACCCTTTACATACGCTACAAAAACCCTTTGTATACATTAGGAAAACAGTACTAAAACCCTGTGAATGGGCTACGAAAACTTTATGAAAACGGTACGCAATCGCTACGCCGAAGCTACGAAGACGCTACGCACACATTTCGTAGACGCTACGAAACCATACGTAAGCTAGCACATGTCAATATACCAACAAAAACTATACTCAAGCAGAAATAAATAATAAAAACGCAAACAGAACTAAATAGGTACCTAAATAAAAGCCTTCAGGCATAAAGGGCGTGTCCGCTTACATATGCACTGCTGCATTATGTTCATATAGCTGTAACTTAAAGTCACAAATCCACTTAATCTCAGAGAGTGTCGAGTCACCGATGATAAATGGCTTCATACTCTTACTTATGAAGAACTTGAAAATTTAGTTAAAACGTAACATATACATAAACACGCACTCATAACACTACCACACACAAACGCACAATACATCACATCGCACGCACACTCAATGTACAACACTCCGCACGCACAACACACTATACCTACACACACGCACAACACATCACTATCACGCTTGCCTATTTTTGATTACCATACCTTTTCGCTTTTATGTTATTTTCTTTTCTTTTCTTTTATTATTATGTTTTTTTTTAATTTTTATTATTGGTTATCATTTTTCTCTGTATTTTTTTTTCTTTTTAAGTTAATAATGTTTCCACAACGCTGGAGCGCTTACTCATAAACATTTTTGTATGGGCGTTAATGGCTGCGACACAGTTTATAACTAATGCAGTCATTATCGTACATAATTTTTATTGTAATTGGTTTTTAGTTCCAATAAACATTATTATTACAAATGATAAACTAGGACTTTCGCAGTCAAATAAACAGTTAATTACTAATAATAATAACAAAACCATGGTCAGCAAGACGACATGTCACTACATGCAGCACCCGTTCACGAGCATAACGTAAAGATCAGCCTATACCCCCCTCGCCATATTTGGGCTACGAAGGCGCACGTATTCATCGACGTAGTAGTAACGTTACGCAAACGCTTCGAGATCGCTACGAACACGCTACGCCGTAGCAACGGAAACGCTATGCGCAGTGCGCACATTTCGTAGACTCTGCGAGTGCACTACGCAGCTACGAAGGCGCATAGTAGTTAGGTTACGCAAACACTTCGAGATCACTACGAAAACGCTACGCACACAGTTCGTAGACGCCACGAAACCGCTACGCAGCTACGAATACTACGTGCGAGTTCCTTAGAGGTACGCGGGCGTTACGAAAACGCTATGTGAAAGTTACACAGACGTTACACATTCGCAAACAAACAAAAAACAAATCAAAAGACTGGAACAATCAAAGGACTGGAACAATTTGCCTGCAGCGGTCTTCCCGTCCGATTATAATTTGGGTGTTTTCAAGGCTAGAGTGAATAGGCTCATAATAAATTAGTGCGCTTACCATCAACGATTGCATCTCTGCTTTCCAGCAGGCGGGATCGCAGTTAAGCGCTAGTTTATACCATTAAAAAAAAAAAACGCTTCGAAATCGCTACGAAGACGCTACGTCGTAGTTACGAAGATGCTACGCACACAGTTTGTACACGCTACGAAACCGCTACGCAGCTACGAATACTACGCGTTTACAAAAACGGTACACTGACGTTTTAAAGACATTACACATTTCGTAGAAGCAGCGAGTGCACTACATAGCTACCAAGGCGCACGTATTCATTGATATAGTGGTATTCGTAGGAAGGAGCAGCATGGACGGCATGGGTGGCAGGGGCGGTGCAGTGTGAACTGCGTGGATAGAAATCCGCTACGTATTCGCTACAAAATCGCTACGCACACTATTTGTCAACGCTACGAAATAGCTACGACGGAGCTATGAAGGCGCTAACACCCATACTTCGTAGAGATTCGAAACCGCTACGTATACGCTACAAAATCGCTACGCAGATGCTACGAAATTACTACAAATCACTATAGACTACGCCAACGCTATGCTAAATTTAATCAGATAAGTTTACATGATTATGATCATGCAAAATTCTATCTTTACAGGATCAAAATGGATGTGAGAAGTTTATAAACCGTCGACAAACATGTGATCGGTCTATAATTCTTAGGTTCCGCGAGACTACCTGACTTATGGAGCAGGTGGGAACGCCTGTTGTTAGAAACTGCGGTAGTGACCCAGACTCTAAGGATGACTGGAATTGAGATGCCAAACGACTGTGTGAACTAATTAGCCATTTTAACCGAAAAAGTTATGTAGTCCGTCCGGTCCCGGTGATTTTCTATTCGGTAACGGACGGCCTGCTCTGGCTACGTCTAATGGCGTATTACGACTGGTTCCATTTCTGGTATAGTTCCACACACTCGCTCGATATCCTGCATCCAGCCACCCTCAGCGTGATAGACGGGCACCGACCAGATGCTGCGCCAGAATGCATTCGTGTTGGCATCATCCGGATGGCACACGTCCGTCACGTTTTGTTCAGGTCCCTCCCAAGCTCTATGTACCCACCTCTCATCGCTCTGGAACATGCGATTCTGCGTGTACCGATCAACCCGCTGCTTATACCGCCGAATACGGCTCGCCCATGCACAAACTTTCTGCTTCAGGAAGTCGATGCGCTCTGTGACATTGGACATGTATTCCCGAGGGCTGATTGCAGTCCCCGAAAATGCCTGTCTGGGTCTCCCTTGTTTCATCAAAAAGAAATTGCCAAATTATCACTTCCCAAAAAATTATTCGCATGATTTCATTTGCCAAATTATTACTTAGCATAAAATCTATTCACAAATAATCGAACGCAAACCTAATGTTTGGCAAGTCAACGTTTAAACAATGACTTGTTTACCAACTAGTACTTTTACCAATTTTTATGTAGTCAATCAAATATTTCAGTTGGAATAACTAATTTTACGTAAAACAAAATTTGCCAAATATTTAGTATCGTCAGTTTTCAGTTTACCATTTCTATTCAGTCAATTGTTATAGTCTAACTAGTTCAGTCTCGGGTAGCCTGCTTTTTTTCATATTTTTTTCTATATAGTCTTTTATAGGTATGAGGAACAGGGTGTAAAGTTCACTCATCCTCCATAGAAAAGGGAGGATCCTCCGACCAGACGGGTGTTGTGTCTGGTGGGCAACTGCCCAACGATTGATGTTGGGAAATTGTATCTATGCTAATTGCGCGGTAAACTCTGCTTGCGAGATGCAGGATTTGCGTGACGTCAGTATGACGCGTTGTTCGCATGTGGCGTTGTAGATACCGCTACAGTCTAGTCGTTTCGTAGGAGGTCAAAGTTATGGCGTGACCAAGGGAAATAGGGATTCATTTTTATGTATATAGATAGATTAGGTATGTGTTTTAATAATTTTGGTTTTACCTGATATGGTTTCACGACTTCACGTATATATGAATATAAAAACTGCTTCTAAAAATTTTATATTAGAAAATTGTGAAGAGACGACAAAAGAGACGTTGACGTTGACGTTGGTGTTGCTAGCTATTATTAATTCCTTTATTTCAATGTAAACATATAAATAATAACTATTATTATATTTAACTAGCTGACCCGGCAAACGTTGTTTTGCTATATAAATTATTTCTAGCTGCCCGGCGCTACTTCGTTCGCGTGGTGTCCTACCCCCTACCCTACCCCTACCCTACTCCTACCCTACTCCTACACTACTCCTACCCTACTCCTACCCTACTCCTACCCTACTCCTACACTACTCTTACTCTACTCCTAACCTACTCCTAACCTACTAATCCTAGATAATCCGAGTAATGTGGATCTGTAAAGTATGTTGTCGATTCAAAACTCTTAATTTAATACGTGCTTCAATTCGAGTTGACCCGAGTCTACAGTACCGAAAGGACGATCGTCAAATGTTTGACAGGAAAGTAGGTAGAACAGTTTATATCGGAAAATGAAATTGTTGTTTTTACTTTCTTGATCGCAATTTTTCCATATTTTCTCACAGTTTAAACTTTCCCTAGACTACGACAAATGTATAGATATATAAAAAATACAATAATCTAAAACAATCATCATCATAATCTACAATAATCTTCTATATAATTATATAGAAAAACAAAGGAAAATGTGTGATTTTCATTTGTTTTTCGTACTGTCAAGATGAGTGAATCTAATGAAGAAATTCGATACATTTTAAAATTTTACTACAAAAAAGGTAAAAATGCAACGCAAGCCGCGAAAAAAATTTGCGATGTTTATGGACCTAGTGCAGTGTCTGTGAGAGTAGCACAAATTTGGTTTAAGCGTTTTCAATCCGGAAATTTTGATGTCAAAGTCGAGTGCACGTCGCTCTGGTCGCCCTATTACGGATAAAATGGATGCCATTTTTGAAAAAGTGGAGCAAGATATCAGTAGTAGGAGATATCAGTAGTTACGACGTAGCTGAAGAACTGGGAATTGACCACAAAACAGTTTTGGCGCATTTGAAAAAAACTGGGTACACAAAAAAGCTCGATATTTGTTTGGGTACCTCACGACCTCACTGAAAGAAACCTAATGAACCGTGTACTCATTTGTGATTCTTTATTACGACGTAATGAAACCGAACCATTTTTGAAGAAGCTGATAACTAGTGATGAAAAGTGGATCACGTACGACAAGAACGTACGAAAAAGGTCGTGGTCAAAGGCCGGTCAGGCTTCACAGACTGTGGCGAAACCCGGGTTAACTCGCAACAAGGTGATGCTGTGTGTGTGGTTTGGAAGGGCATTATTCAATATGAGCTGTTACCACCAGCCAGGACCATCGATTCTGAACTCTACTGCGAACAACTGATTAGATTAAAGCAAGAAGTTGAGAGAAAGCGGCCGGAATTAATCAACAGAAGGGGTGTGGTTTTTCAACATGATAACGCTAGACCTCACACATCTTTAGCCACTCAGCAAAAATTAAGAGAGTTTTCGGTTAAGATTGCAATTTTACTGGCAGAGCAGGATTAGGGGAACTTTTGATTGTTATCACAAGATAAGAGAAGGTGGGTAAAAAATAAAACTAAGTACCATGATCAGACGATCAATTCTTGTAATTTTAAATGTTCAAAATCTAGTCGCAGTGTTATCTCGGCGACAAACAAATGTCAAAAACTTGTCAAAATGTAGGGAAATTAGAAGTATTTTTGACAGATTGAGACAGATCAGACTGTGAACGTTCTTAAAATTACGAGAATTACCCCTCAGATCATAATAAGAATCTATCTTCACTTGTGCTCGTAGTTATATGACAGTTTGGGTCATGCCGGGATAAAACAAAACAGGGCGTCAGCAGGTTGCAACTCGTCTGTACAGTCGAGTGCGGCGGCCTACCAAGGGTGTACCTGACGAGTGCTTAGGCAAAGGCAAAGTACAAAAACAATTAGAACATTAAATGGCATCCATACCAATATTTTGTAACTACTTATTAAGTTCGGCGGGTAGGTATGCGCTTTTTTTACACTCAACTCAAGCTAGTTATGGAACCAGATACTGCGTGTATAAGCACTTTTGCCCAGCACGATCTGTGTGGTCGCTGAGCTTGCACATTTTAAAGATAATGTTTGTTTAGTCTAAGTCTTAGCTAGTAGCTCAGTTCGTGACTTGCATCCAAAAACACGTCTCAATTAAATAGAGTTAATTAATTAATTATTTTTATTTTTAAAAAGCCCTTTAAGGCGCTCCCAATCCTGACTAGCTTCATCAACGCTCAAGGTAACTTAAAACATTGAAGGACACTAAACGAGACACTTTAGAAGCTTTATTGTTATTACGTTCCGCAAAGTGTTAAAAGTTGCTCAACATGTATAATTATGTACAGTAGCGGTCCAAAGCGGCGCGCCAGTTTCACGAAGCAATAGATTGACACTTCTGTTTAACTTACGACCTTCTTCTAATGAGTAATTCCTATACTTTATAGTATACACACACACACTCTATTCACACACTCAACACACACATTCTCGCATTCGTTTGCAATTACTTTGAATACTTAATCACGGTATTGACTACAGTTCACTTATTCGTAAAATTTTAGGATTATACCCACAGATATCAAAATAAATAAATTATAAGGTAGATGGATGCAGTTAACTTAAAGAGTCATTCAACCGCGACTAAATAGAACGTTGTTCATTGTGGGTTAGCGACGTGTGTTCTATATCTAAATATTAGCGGTGTTGTAGTTCCTTTTAAAATGCAAGTAAATTTGAACATTGAAATTAAAGCGAATATTATTGCGCTGCGTAAAATTGGACCTAATATAACACAAATATCTGATGAAACCGGACTGAGTGTAAGTGTAATGATTAAATTATTTTATTAAACAATTTATCTTATTAAAGTAGAACTGCTGATCCTTATTTTTTTAAAACGTTTTATAAAGTCTAAATAGAAGAAAATATAATTCCGAAGTAAATTTATTTACCTAGATTATTGAATGATGGATTAATATAACTATATTAATTCTTTATATATATGTAACATCTCTTGTCATTATAATTTTGTTTCTAAATCGTAGGTAATATTAGTATTTTGCTTAGTAGCCTAACAGTACTCCTTTTTTTTATTTTAGAGAAGTAATTCCATGGCCGGCACGACCTCCTGACCTCAACCCCATAGAAAATCTATGGGGTTTAATCACACAGCGATGGGACGCAAGGAATGAGACGACTGATGAGCAATTGAAGCTGCATTGCCTAGAAATCTGGGAAAATATAAGAGGAACAGACATATGTAGTAATATTGTAGGGTCGATGCGCCAGCGTTTATTTGATTGCATTGCTAATAATGGGGGTATACGAAGTATTAAATTATAAGTTGATTATAGCAATACTAAAATTATATTGTGATATCCGTAATAAGGATTATTTTGAGGTTTAGCTTCAATCTTCTTTTCATAATGAAAATGAATACTTAAGCTATAACCGCAATAAGTCCTAATAAATACGATTTGTTAACTTTGACATTTGAGATAGGCAACTTAGGTAGGCTACTACTACTGAGTAATTTAATTGTATTGTGACAAGGAGTCCGCACTTTTTTTATTTACGTGGGTAGATTTGCTAGTTGTAGTTTGTTAAAGTACTCTAACAAACTACAACCAGCAAATCTACCCACACAGTGGTAATTAAAGGACAATATTATTATATTAAATTGAATCTTTGCGACAAACACACTTCTATTTTTTCTAGTCCTTTAAACCAAATACAACCTTATTGCATTAAACATATGGTCTTAAATCGAACTGGATTCAAGTCATCGACCGACCCGTGAGTGATCTGATAACAAAAGCATTCCTGAGCGATAAGGATTTTTTCTAAGTGGTTATGGACTAATGAGTGAATACAAATAAAATAGACTATATTACGTGCAACGAATTTACAAAACGCATAATTACGGTGAACCGCTATTACCTGCTTAACTTCAATAAATTGTTCTTTATGAGAAAATAAACTGTTTTAACTAGACGTTTATTTATTTCTAGTTTATAAAATTATAACGAATAAACAATTTGAAATTACTTATAAAACATTTTTATTTTTAACCCCATATTACAATAACAATATAATAATAACAATATAATAACTTATTATTATCGTTTATTAATCTATCGAATAATAAAAAAAACCGATAAAGATTATTGTTGGAAAAGAAAAATTAAAAGTTCCATCTCGAGATTGGAACCCAGACCTATGTATGCGTTCGACAATCTAATACGTAAGACTACCAGCTATCGATACTTGATGAAATGACTGCAATTTTAGCAATGGTATGAACCAACCAAAGTCATGCGTAATTACGTAGCCTATGTGCAAAAGCGACGGTATGTTTTTTGTTTCGTTCGACGCCAGCCAGTGTGCGAATTCTGAGATGTGCGTTCTGTGTTGATACATCACTACACACAGACGTAGGTACGGACGTTACCGCGCGTTCACAGCAATACAGTCCTTAAGCTGGTAATCAATTAATGACTCTTGACTGTACTTGTAGTTTTCATAAAAAAGCTTACAACTTTCCCAGTTTAAGTTCTATTAAGTTACGAAACATTATTTTTTATGAACTTTGCATTTGTTTTTGATTGAGGGTTAATATGGGTTAGGAATTAACAAAACATCATTTTCATTTGAAATATTTTATTCAAAACTCATTCGCACAGTTGTACAGACAGCTAGATCGTCGCTAGTCTTGGTAAAATATCATAAACAAATAAAATATGATTTTAATGATATACTTTGTTGTGATTGAATGTATTTCTTAAAAAAATCGGTGAAATATTCAATTCACAATAAAATTTTAGACCAATACTTCTATTGCTACGACTTTAAATAAATAAGAAGAAATATAACTACAACTTGCGTACAGATGGAGAATGGTACGAATTAATGCGAGCTGGCGTTGTGAGCACCTCCCGGGCGCGGAAACGGTCGCAACAGTCTTCTAAACTTTCGTACCCACCTCGATCTGCTTTATTTATAAACCTACCAGCACTTTAATATCAAAAGTTACAAAAGATCCTACAATATGTTTCATGTTATCATATTGTAAAGTTTTTTACAAAATGATTAAAATATTGGCCACTATCACTGAGTAAGTGCTAGTAAAAATCACGCGTCTTCCACGAATTAAAGAAAACAAGGACAGTCACTTTCTGTAAGACGTGCAAGAAGGAAAAGCACCGGCCAAGGATAACACGTCGACCGGCGCTTTTCTCATTATAGTAAACGGCCTTTTTACTTCTAAAATTATAATAGTCACTGGTCTCAAAACATGGCTTAAGTACTATACACCTAAAATATATAAATTATTACAAATTAAGTAAGGCATTTACAACATCAGGGATCCTTAAGATAACTTTATATTTACACGATACTAAATCGCTTTCAGTAGCATCGTGTAAAAACAAAGAAATTGACTAAGCTTATATCGGTAAAACAATTAAGTTTACATTTAAAATGGTCAAGATTTCGGCGATCTAAATGACCTGTGAAGCTTGATCTTGGTCGAAATTTATTTATTTGAGAGTATATTAGCTTCGCTTTGGTCAATACGAATTTTAATTTATGAGTGACATTTGATAATTTTGAACTTCTTTATCATAAAGGCCTAGTCGTTTACAACTTAGCACTATCGTTTGGCACTGACTTTTGTTAGAAAAGATAAATAATATAATAAATTAGCCCTAAATTGAAGACTCAAAATTCGTTAAAATTTTAGTTTCAGAAATTAACATTTAAATTTAATATTTTAATCACAGTCATGAACAGTTATTTCCTTAATAATTGAGTTGCGCGTGCCACGACATTTTATGAAAAGTAAAAAAAAAAATCAATAACATTACATATGACACGAAATCTTAAACTACTCCATGGGGATAATTTGAGTTGAGCATTATTCTTGTGCATTGAAGAGTAGATGGAATTAATTATCACATAGGCGCTTCATCCTTGTGACGGCGTGTACGAGACAGATTGGAATCTCTCGTAGGGCTTCACCTTCGTCGCTTGGCGGACACAGCAGCTGCTATCATTTGTCTTAACATCGGCTCTGGGGTGCACGCCTTAGGATCGCATTTCATCTGACCGTCTCCTCCACATCTGAAAACAGGTAAAAATACAGGTATAAGTATTTGATTCGTGTACAAATTCTACTTTGTTATGTTTTAAACCATTGAGAGCAGAACCGTTTTAAAAAAGCTAAGAACAGTCGAGTTACTCACGTGCAGTGTAAACATGGTCCTGAGGATGAGCGTACGACTTCTCCTACTTTGTACGTGTGCCCTTTTATTTGACAGCCTCTCCTTTGTGCCGCACCCTTGTATGAGTGGGTCGGGAAGTGAGGAGGCAGTGTAGTCGTTGTTGTGGTCGTCGTCGTTGTAACATTGACTGTGGTTGCCATTGAAACGGGACATTCATATCGAGGACAGCAGAACCCTTGAATGGGTTCTTCGTGGCATCCATGAATAGGAGGTGGACAACTTTGTTGTAAACAGATAATATCACTTCTGAAGCAGAAGCAGAAGTCACATGGGTCATCTCTTGGTATCTGTTGAGCCGAAACGTACACTTTGCCTCCGTAGCGGCAAGTTCCCGGACCGAAAGCTTGGTCTTCTTCAACATAGTCAGGTTCACCATATCCGCTAGTTCCACTTGGAGGGATTTGTCCATCTTCGTCGGGAACTGGTATCTCATCTGTAGGTTGTAAATCTGGAATACTTGGTTTCGAAACTTCAGTTGTCGTACTCGATGGAGGAACTTCACTAGTCTCACTAGGTTTTTCTTCCGGTTTGATAGGAGTCACAATATCCTCTTCTTGGCGTATGGTTGTTGCCATGGTTGTAGAGAATATAAATTCTTCCTCTGGTGCGGCGGTTTCATGCGATACAATCGGATGTGATGGTTTCTCGCTGGTAGAAATTTCCTTTTCTGTTGGTACTGCGATGTCTGATTCAGAAATTGGTAATTTTTCGGACTCTGTGACAGGAACAGGCGTAGATTCATCAGTAATTTGAGTGGGTGCTGCAGTTGTATATTCTTTATGATCAGCAGTATACTTAGTATCTTCACCTTGAACAACAGCCGGTGTTGTCTCTTCTACTGGTACCGATTCTGATACCTTTTCAGACACGTCTTCAGGCTCTTCACTGGACTTTGTAGTACCATCCGTTTCCTTTGTTGCTGTTTCAATTTCTTCGTCAGTCTTCTTAGTGGTTAGTTCGGACACTTCCTGTACAGCCTCTGGCTGCACAGTTGTGGGTTTTTCATCGAGAGGTGACACAGTCGACTCATGTTCTTCGATCTTGGGGGTATATTCTTCTGCGGGAGATGATGATGTCGTAATATCGTCCACAGGTTTATGAGAGTGCTCTTCTTCGGAAGGTGATGACGTTGAAATGTCGTCTACAGGCTTGTGCGAGTGTTCCTCATCGGACGGTGACGATGTTGAGATGTCTTCTATAGGCTTGTGGAAATCTTCCTCTTTGGTAGGTGATGATGTTGAGATATCTTCTACCGGTTTGTAAGAGTGTTCCTCATCAGATGGAGCTGACGTTGAAATGTCTTCAGGCTTATGCGAATGTTCCTCTTCAGAAGGTGATGATGTTGATGTATCTTCTACAGGTTTGTAAGAGTGTTCTTCTTCGGAAGGCGACACTGTCGTGAGGTCTTCTATAGTCTTGTGAGTGTGTTCTTCTAATTCAATCAAATATGGCGTCGTCTCTGAGAATTCAGTCTGAGCAGATGTATGTTCTGTAGATTTCATGACTTCGATTTGTTCAATCTCTTCAGTTACTGCAGGCGATTCTCGCAACGTAGTTGCAGTATCTTGTTTTTCTGTTACAGTATCCTCGGAAACGTGAGTTATTTTGTCATCTTGTTCAGGTTCTTTTGTGCTTACATCTACGGGTTCAGTTGTGAGAACGGGTGCTTCTGTTTGAACTTCTCCCTGTCCCGGAACGTGATGTTCTGGAGCTTTAGAAATTTCTTCAGACTGTGTTGTTAGTAATTCAGGTTTATATGTTGATTCCTCTTTCGGTATACCTGACACTGTCGTTTGTTCACCAAGACCTTCTTTTTGTTCAGTTACAAGTGATTGTGGAATTTCACTTGATGTTTGTACACCTGGCAATTCTGTATGTACATCTTCAATCGGCAAATCAGTAGAAACTTCTTCCGTGATAGATGGTTCTTTCTTATCTAGATCATGCGATTCAGTATGCATTAGTTCTGGTGCTGTTGTTCCAGCTTCTCCTTCTTTTTCTGATGTTATTGGGAGGTCTGTTGTTATCGTTTGGGAGTCCTTTACCTCCTGTTCTCCTAATTTTGTGCTAGTTTCTTGAGGTTCAGTTACGTGTGGCTCTATAACATAAGATTCAGTTGCTATATTTGCGTCCTCCATTGTTGTTACATGATGTTGAGGAATTTCCGTACTTGTTTCTTGTTGTTTTGTATATCCTTCTGGTGGAGTTTTGTCTTTATGGTCCGATAAATCTGGGATGACTGTAGCTTTCTCTTCGTAGCTAGTCACATCTTTTTCAGGGAGATCAGAGGTTTGTTGAGATTCTGTAACAACCAAAATTGGTATTTCTGTGGCAGGAGATCCAAATTCGTCAGTTGGCTTTTCTTTTTCAGCTTCTGGTGTCTGTTGAACTTCTTCAGGCACCTTTGTGACAGGTTTATCTGAACCCTTTTCAGGGAATTCTGACTCCATATCTGTTAATAGTGGCTTTTCTGTGCTTGTTATACCAACGTCTCCACTTTCATCTATTTTGTCGGTACCGGAAGGTACATGATGATCTGTCGTTTCTTCAGGATATTCGGTTGCTATCTCTTCTTGTCCGGTAACGGATGGATCTTCGATTTCTGTAAATCTTCTTACAGGTTCAGTGACAGAATAATCTGGAGTTACCGTTATTGTTTCCTCTTTTTCAGAACTGTGTATCTCAGGATGAATTGTTTTAATTTCGACAAGTGGAATCTGCGTAGTCTTTTCATCTGATTCAGTACCATGCACAGGTAATTCAGGTTCAGGTCTGTGTTCATCTGTAATTTCTGAGACATCAGTGACTCCATCAGAAGGTGAAGTAGAAGAAACTTCAGTTACATGTGACTCTGAAATAGGTTTAATCTTCTCTTCTTCATACACTTTAGTCGTACTCTCGTCTTCCGATTTACTAGTAACGTGCAGTTCAGGTTCTATACCTTCTTGGGGTTCACTAATATCTGAGCCAGTACCAGGTGCTTTCGTTATTGGGGATTCAATATCTGACGTATCTGTGGATACTACTTCTTGTTCACTTATCGATCCCGTTTCAGTTATTCTTTCAACTTTGACGGTAGTTACTTCAATGTCTTGTTCAGAAATAGTTACTTTTTCATGATCTGGTACAGATGTCTTTGTAGTAAGTTCGGGCATAGATTCTGTAGTGATTTCAGGAGTGTGCGAATGGTCATGAATAACCGGTTCTTTGCTATAATCGTCTTCAGTAGTATACGCATGTACAACTTCTTCAGTAGCAGTGGCTTGAGATTCAGAATATGGTGTTTTGGTAGTTCTTTCCGTAACTGTTGCCTCTGTGGGTTGCACAGTAATTTCTGGTGATTTCACTTCGTCTTCAGGTTTAGAAGTATGCGGTGCTTCAGGTATCTTGGTGCCCGGTCCTTCTATTTCATGAGTTTTGGGCTCTTCTGTGCTCAAAACTTCATTATCAGCAGGTTTATCTGTAACTTCTTCATCAATTATCAAAGGTTTTTCGCGTTCTTTATCCGCAACAGGTTTTTTAGCATCATCTTCACCGACAGGTTTTATGTTGCCTTCTTCATAGATCAAATCAGGTTTATCTGTGCCTTCTATGTCAAATATTGAAGGTGCGTCCGTGCCTTCTTCGGAAACTTCTGGTTTTTCAGTTTCTTCTTCAACTATAGCAGGTGTTTTTGTGCTATATTGGTCAGCCAAGTCAGGTTTCCTTTTAGTTTCGTCATCAATTATTGCTGGTTTCTCCGTGGCTTGTTCTCCGTCGACAGCAGGTAACTCTGTGCCTTGGTTTTCAATTCCAGCAGGTTTCATCGGGTCTTCTTTTTCAATAATCGTAGGTTCCTCTGTACCTTCATCAATAATAACTGGTTTAGCTGTGCCTTCCTCTTCAGTGATGTCTGGTGCCCCAGTGCTTTCCTCTTCAATGGTAAATGGCTTCATGGTGTCCTCTTCTGTAACAGGTTTCTTAATGCCTTCTTCATCAATCATATCAGGCTTTTTGGTGTTTTCCTCTCCGACAAAAATAGGTAGCTCTGTACCCTCTCTTTCAATATCAATAGGCTTCTTTGTGCTTTCCATTTCAATAACAGCGGGTTTTTCTTTGTCATCCTCATCAATTACGGCCGGTTTTTCCGTATCTTTGTCAACAATGGCAGGTTCTTCTGTACCTTCGTAAATATCTGGCCTTTCAGAGTGCTTATCTTCATCGACTAAATTTGGTTTTGCTGTGCTTCCCTCAGCATCTAAAGGTTTGTCTTTGTGTTCTTCGTCAATTTCCGGTGATTTTTCAGGTTTTGAATAATCAGATGTGATATACTTTTCTGTGCTTTCTTCCTCAACCACTGCAGGTTCTTTTTCGCCATCTTGGTCGACCAATGGTTTTTCTGTGCTATCTTTGTCAACAGGTTTTTCTGTGTCTTGTTCATCAATAACTGCAGGTTTTTCCGTACCCTTCTCACCAATAATATCAGGTTTTTCTTTGTCATCTTCTTCCGTCATAGTTGGTTTCTTGTCCCCATCTTCAGTAACCACGGCGGGCTCTTCTGTGTCCTTTTCTTCAACATCAGTTGGTTTTTCTGATACTTCGTCTTCACCATAACCAGGTTTTTCTTTTTTGTTCTCATCTGTCATAACAGCCTTTGCAGTGGTTTCCTCTTTTATGACATCAGGATTCTCTGTAGCTTCCACTTCAACAGTAGGCTTATCTGTGCCTTCTTTGTCAGCAAAGGCAGGTTTTTCAGAGCCAAACTCGTCAATAGGTTCTTGTCCAGGTTTGTCTGTGTCTTTCATATCAACATCTGTGGGTTTTCCTTCCTCATCAACTATAATGGGTTCCTCTGTACCATCTTCGACGATTGAAGGTTTATCTGTATTATCTTTTTCGATGTCCACGGGTTTATCTTTGCTATCTCCATCAATTAATGAAGGCTTCTCCGTGTCCATATCTGCAACAGCTGCTATATCAGTGCTTGCTTGATCTTTAATAGCGGGTACATCTGTAGCTTTCTCTCCAGAAACTGGTGTTGTGGAGGCTTCCTCTTCAGTGAATACTGGTTTGGTTGTGCCCTCTTCTTCAACTAGGTCTGGTTTCTTAGTGATTTCCTCGTCAACCATAGGCTTTTCTTTACCATCCTTATCAACGATGGCAGGTTCTTTTGTGCTTTCCTCGTCGAACACAGGTTTTTCTTTACCTTCCTCATCAACGATGGCAGGTTCTTTTGTGGTTTCCTCGTCAATAACCGGCTTTTGTTTATCATCCTCATCAATTATGGCAGGTTCTTTCGTGCTTTCTTCATCAACCACAGGCTTTTCTTTACCTTCCTCATCAACGATGTCAGGTTCTTTTGTGGTTTCCTCGTCAATAACCGGCTTTTCCTTATCATCCTCATCAATAATGGCAGGTTTTTTCGTGCTTTCTTCGTCAATCACAGGTTTTTCTTTACCTTCCTCATTAACAACGGTAGGTTCTTTTGTGGTTTCCTCGTCAATAACCGGCTTTTCTTTATCATCTTCATCAATTATGGCAGGTTCTTTCGTGCTTTCTTCGTCAACCGCAGGCTTTTCTTTGCCTTCGTCATCAACGATGGCAGGTGCTTTTGTGGTTTCCTTGTCAATAACAGGCTTTTCTTTGTCATCCTCATCAATTATGGCAGGTTTCTTTATACCTTCCTCACTATCGATAGTTGGGGGCTCTGTGCCTTCTTTTTCAGTATCAGTAGGTTTCTCTATACCTTCATCCCCAATCAAAGAAGGTACTTCAGTGCCTTTGTCTTCATCCAAAATAGGTTTTTCGGTGCCCTTTTCTTCATCTACTGTGGTTTTTTCTTTATCTTCCTCACCTAACACGGCGGGTTTAGTTGTTTCCTCTTCAATAACATCAGAAGTTTCAGTTCCTTCCTTTTCAATCATTGCTGGTTTCTTTGTGATTTCTTCTTCAAGAACAGGTTTTTCCTCATCTCCCTCGTCCACGTTAGCAGATATCTCTGTTTCTTTGTCTTCATCTGTCGTTGGTTTTTTAGTGGCTTCACCTTCAATTACAGGTTTCTCCTTCTGCATTTCAGCGCTTGTAACTGCTTCAGCAGTTTGACCTTCAGTTGTATACGTATCCGTTTCCTGTGTGTCTTTTACTGGAATCTTCTCATCGACTGGTTTTGAAATGTGGTCATCGGGTAATTCCGTTGCAGTCTCTCCTTCAGCGGGTATGATTTTTTCTGTTGCTTCTTCAGAAGGCGTTTCCTCGGTTTTAGGTAACTCGGTACTTAAATCAGTGGCACCTTGAGCAACTGTTGTTTCTTTTTCACTAATGCAGTTAGGACCTTCACAAGTAGTTGGTAGCTTAGTGTCACTAGTTGATACTTCTTTCCTTCTACAAGGTTCGTCTCCTGTACATTCTGTAATAGGAATATCCTGAGGTTTGCAGCCATCTTCTTCTTTACATGATTCAAGTTGGTGATCAGGTGGAGAAGCAATAACGTCAGGATCACAACCACCATCTCCACAATCAATTTTGTTACATGATTCACCTTCACAGGGAGCGGCTTCAATGGTAGGAATTTCCACAGATTTGCAATCTTCTCTATTTTTACATTGTTGTGGCGGTTCAGATACGACTTCATTCGTTTTCTCACAATGTTCGCCTTCGCAAGGTGTAACTGGAGATACTTGAGCATGTGGTAACTGACATTCACCGTTAGCACAACTTTCTGGTTTGCATTTACCGTCAGAGCATTCTTCAGTATGTTCCACAGTAGGTACTGATGTGTCTGGTTTTTGTGGAACATCACCACAACCTTCTGACCCACATTCAGTTTCAGCTTTATGATCATCTGCAGTTAAACAATCACCAGAAGTACAGGATCCAGATGGTCCTATGGGTTGTTTTGTCGGTTCACTTATTTCACATTGATCGCCACGGCATTCAATGGTAGGAGAAGGCATAGGAGATTCTGTTCCAGACATCTGGTTATCGGATTGAGGTGGTACTGTTTCTCTTGGATGATCACATACAAATGTGGGACAGCAAGAATCAGGAGAATCGTATATTGATTGGCAGTTATCCATGTAATCAGGTGGTGGACTGCATATAATGGGGTCACACTTGATAATGCTGCTGGCACACCTACAACCAGTGTGGCAATTATTTGTGCTAGGTACGATTGTGTTATTCCTATATGTTATGCCATTCAGGAGGCAGTCACCTTCACCTGGAATTCGGCTTGGTTCTTCATGAGTTTCAACTAGAGGTGTGATTTCTGTCAATTTTTCTGTACTAGATGGTAAATCGCCATCCTGTTCAGATGAAGGCTCAGAAACTTTTTCGGGTAGAATTTCAGTAACAACCGAAGTTTCTTTAGGCGATTCAGTCGTTGTTTGTTTGGATCCAATTGTTTCTGCTATTTCTGTAATATATTCTGGAACTGAAGTAGTAAACTCTTCTTCTGTTGTTGGAACATCGGAACTTGTACCAGTCTTGTCATCATGCGACGATGTGGGAATCAATCCTTCATCTACAAACTCAGACTTAACTGTGGTTGGTTCAATTTCTTTAGTTTTTTCAGTAGAAACAACAACTTCGTCTTCTTTTCTGAATGATGGTTCGGTTGTGACAGTGAATTGATCACCTTTAGTAACAATACCGTCTGGAAGCGGTGTCGTTAGTTCAGAGATACTCGATGTCGACTTTTGCATTTCGTCAGTTATGATAGATGGTTCAGTTCTTTTGATTTCTTCAGAAAGTGTTGTTTTTCCTGGTAGAGACGGCTCGGAACTAGTCTCTTCATACATCTCACTTGGAATAGTGTTTAATCCTCTATCAGGTTCTGCTGTAGTGAATTCAGTGTCTTTCACAGTGGATGCTGCTGTTGTAACGTGTTCAGTTAGTTCAGGTACGTCTTCTTTAATTACTTTATCAGTAACAACGTCTTGTTCTAGATTTAATCCAGTAGTGCTTTCTTCTTCAATCGCAGGTGATGCCGTAGTGGGTGGAATATGTGAATGGGGATGAGTACTGTCCTCTTCAGAAACAGCAACCGTGTTCTCTGCATGATCTGGTTCCGTAGTTAATTTTTCTTCTTTTTCCAGTGGACTACTTGTTGTAATAGGAGCAAATTCTTCAGGTTTAGAACTTTCTTTGTCTTCTTCAGCTGGGCTACTAGTAGTACCAGGTGCAAATTCTTCAGGTTTAGAACTTTCTTTGTCTTCTTCAGCTGGGCTACTTGTAGTACCAGGAGCAAATTCTTCAGGTTTAGAACTTTCTTTGTCTTCTTCAGCTGGGCTACTTGTAGAACCAGGAGCAAATTCTTCAGGTTTAGAAATTTCTTCGTCTTCTTTAGCTGGGCTACTTGTAGAACCAGGAGCAAATTCTTCAGGTTTAGAAATTTCTTTGTCTTCTTCAGCTGGGCTACTTGTAGTACCAGGAGCAAATTCTTCAGGTTTAGAAATTTCTTTGTGTTCTTCAGCTGGGCTACTTGTAGTACCAGGAACAAATTCTTCAGGTTTAGAAATTTCTTTGTCTTCTTCAGCCGGGCTACTTGTAGTACCAGGAGCAAATTCTTCAGGTTTAGAACTTTCTTTGTCTTCTTCAGCTGGGTTACTTGTAGTACCAGGAGCAAATTCTTCAGGTTTTGAACTTTCTTTTTCTTCTGCGTCTGGGCTTATTGTCGTACTGGGAGCTAATAAGTCCGGCTTAGAAATTTCTTTGTCTCCTTCTGGGCTATCTTCTGCTGAAGTGGCACTCGTTGTTCTTGTAATATCACCGTCAGAATATTCTTTTTCAGTCGTTACTTCGGGAGTAACGTTTGATATATCAGACGGCGTAGCAGTTTCTTTTTCAATTTCATCCGAAGTACTAGAGCTGGTGGCGCTGTATTCAGGTTTAGAAGTTGGCCTACTAGTAACATCTTGTTCTTTTTGTGATGTTGTTAGTTTATCATCTTCACCTTCACTCGGTGGTAAGCTTACACTTTCGCTTGTAGGAGCGTTGGTTGTGCCATGAGGTTTAGCGATTTCTTCGTCAGGAATAAAATCAGGGACTGTATTTTGTAAGTCTCCCAGTTCAGTCGTAGCACTTTCATAAATTTCGGGAGTCATTGTAGCAGGAACATCCTTATGAGGTTCTAAAATGTCTTCTTCAATCGGTTTGGTAGTAGTAAGTTTCTCAACTTCTTCACTAATAGGGGCATTTGTCGAAACAGGGGGTTCGACAGTTTTATTTTTCATGTCTGGTGTCATGATTTTATCGATTGCTACTGTTGTTTTTTCATGTTCGTCGTAAGCAGGACCTTTAGTAGTAACATAAATATATTGATCATCATCTCCAGGAGTAGGTATTATTTCGCCAGGTCCAAGCGGTTTTGATGTTTCTTCATCGTCACCACTGCCTTCCTCATCAGGTTGTATAATTGGCATATCTGTGTATGGTGCTTCATCAGGTTCATTCCTATATCCACTACCTTCGACGCTAGTTCTTCTTGGAGGTGACAATGTTGTTAGTTTTTCCATAATCGATTCAGTCGTAGATTCAGTTAGTAGGTCAGAGGGAAGCTCATCACCTTCACAAATGTAAGTATCTGGGCAACATTGACCTTCACGAGGTGGCATTGAGGAACAGTTTTTGCCTTCATTCTCCATTGGTGCACCACATTCCTGTACGACACAAACTATATCTCCTTTCATGCAGTAACAATGTTCACATGCTTTTTCTGTTTTTATTAAAGCACCGTCCGAAAATACTCGGTCATCGTGTACACAATCTTGTGTCATTTGTGTAACTGGTGCGATAGTTGTAGTCGTGAGTAAAAATCCTGGTGTCGGTCGCACGGTAGTTGACATGTCGTCCAAGAGAGGTAATTCGTCTTCGGGATGATCTGAAAATTATAACTTTTATATAAATATATGGATAGTGATCACAATAATCATAATGAAGTGATATAAATTTCATATAAAACATATGCAGATTTGTGGAATATTTACTTATTCTTTGGCTACGTAAAGTACGTGCCTGTATTTATGGCTCTAATTTCCGTTACTTTCTTTTATGATACAGGCCTGTTGTACTTGAAAATTTAAGTATAGAAAGTCATTATAATAATGTAATCTAAAAAAATATTAAAGCGAATAACTCACCACAAGAATAACGGACCGGGCAGCAAACGTCTTTATGGTAAATAGGCGTACAACCATCCACATGCAGAGTACATTCTTGCATAACGCAAGTCGTCATATTTCGAATACAGTAGCAATGTTCGCAAGGTTTGTTCGGTGTCGGGGGTACTTTAGATCCTTCGGGGAAATATTTTCCGCTGATACTGCAACCATATTTATCCAGTTTGCCAATTCCAGTTGCTCCATATTCAGCTGGAGACGTGGTTGACGTAGATGTGAGTAGGTCAACTGGAACTGTTAATAAAATAAATATTAAAATCATGCCGCTTGCGCATATGCCAGTTCAAATAAAATGATATGAAAGGCAGTGAAAAAGTATGTGGACATATTTAAAGACTATTAATACCCGATATTTATTTTGGTCTGTAAATGGATAATTAAATGACATGTGTACCTCTATCGAAACGTTTGATATTGAACTTGGGCTGTTTATCGAAGTATCGATTGGTCCACCATTTCAAAACTTACTTATTTACATGAATTGTAGTTAAAGCGATAACTATAACAGGTATCTTAGACAGTTCTGAAATTATGTTTTAAAAAGTACCTATTTGTTTTTTTTTCAACAAAACATTAGTTACTTATTGGAAAAAAAACCATAGGTAGTATGATTATTATACCTTAGTTGTGAGATATAGAGTTTTAATCAACTTACCATCAGGGCATGTAACGATAGGACAGCACTGGTCCGCCCGCTTTTCAACGGTGCAGTCCTGACCGATAGCCTTGGTGAAAGGACAGACCCTTAGGTAGCACATCAGCATTCGGTTGTGGCAGGTGCAGTTGAGGCATGGTTCGTTGGTCATAATTCGGTCGCCCTCGCCATAATGCTGGAAGTTGTAGTAACAACCCTCTGGAGCGCCTGAAATTGCATCAATACAAAAAATATTTTAACATGTTTGGACCTTTTCATTAAAATATAGATGTGCGGTTTCACAAGACAGGAACGGCGGCGCATTAGCGTTTATCTACTTCTAAATGACACCCAAGAAACCCAGGGTTATTTGAGTTTTTCGAATTGATAATTACATATTTTCCAGTTGAAAAAAACGACTATTTGACCGCCAAGAAAAAAAGAAAGACGGCTCATGTACGATAGAGCTATACCTCGTAGAGCGGCCCTCTATCAGTCCATGAAGTGTCATGAAGTGTCTCTCTACAAGATCATTTTACGTAGTTAACTTAGGGTATCACAAAAACAATTAAGTAGTATTTTCTTAATAATCTTTGTATCAATTAAACTGGTAGGCTTATATCTACGTCCAAAGTCAACTTACCTTCATACAAATCTAAAGCTGTCTGATTACTTGCTGTAGGAGCTGAAAGTAAAAAAAAAAACCATGTCAGTCTTATAAAATTCATACATTCTTATATTATTTATTTTCATATTTAAATTATATAATTAATTAAGATCGTTTCTCTACTGTGTCGTCTACTCTCTCTCTGTGTTAATTTAATTTTTCAGTTTCTCGTAATTCTCTTATCGGATTTTGCTGTAAAGTGACTCGTGTAAAATATGTTCCGCTTGCATGTTGCCGGATTATATTTTTTCTTCAATCATTCTCAATGTCATGTTAAGTCACAGTGAACCCATGTAAAAGTAACAACCATATTTCACGTGCTCAATGCCGATATATAAAAATATTATTTTGCCAAGTCTAGCAACGCATATGCGGTACTGTTGTTTTTAAGAGAAATGTGAAAAAAGATAAGCTATTATATTGTTTGGTTTATATGTGTTAATATTTTAGTTCGAGCATCAACTGCTGTTAAGAGAAAAATATCGATACAGACATTAAAGGCAGAGCGTTCTGAGAATGTTTTACTGCTGTTTTTACGACTGACTTATTAAGCACGTTACAGCTGGGCAGGATATTAGCTGCAAATCGCTCGAGACCCGTGATCGGTCATCGTCTTAAAGTCGTTTTACATATCCGTTTTACTGCGTATAATTACTGAAGCTGAGCGGCGACGCGACAAAGCTGTAATTAAACTAACGGAGAGTGTCGTTAACACCGAAACCGCGACTTCTCTCTCGATTGTACTTAGGGCTAAATCATAACACTGAAATAGAAGAAATTATTATACATATTATATTATTATATCCATAAGCATTGTTTATTATTATTATTATTATTATAAGCGGATATTAAGTTTTCAACTACAGGATAACGTATTACTTAAGTTAGTGCCAATAATTATTAAAATATTAAAAGGTTTGCAGAGATTTGTAGGCTTTACAAGCCTTTTATTATTTTAATAATTAGGTACTCCCCGAAAACGCATATAAATATAATCAACGATATTAAAGTGCAACGGTTGCCTAATTCTAAAGAAAGAAGAAAATGTAAATAAGATGAATTTGGGCAAATAAACTAAAATAATAAATATGTTTTTACTATGGGTGAATATCTCATCTACATAAACCAATACCTAAGCAAGTAAATAGAAATGAAAAAAACGAGACATGAAAAGTAAATGATTTCCGCGAATATGTAGATTTTGAGGAGCAAAAGCCATCTTGTATAATTGATGATGTCGGTGACTGCAGTATGCGTTGTGCTTATCAGCTCTCGGCGCATGGCGGCGCGGCACCGTTAGCGCGGGCCGCGCTCGGCGCGCCTGTATATGGCGGGTGCGCTGGCGCCGCAGCCAGATCGTCCACCTAACGGTCGCCAGGAATGTCGTTAGCATCCAGTTTTTGCCAGTTGAGATTTCAATTATACTATTTCCACTCTCACGATTAAATTGATCGTAAAAAAACAACGGAACAAAGTCGTAACGGATAAAATCAATCATCCTGTTTTGAATATTTTATAAATATAATTAAGATATCACCTGATTTTTTAAACGATTTAAATAAAGTGGGTTACTCCCACGTAGAGACAGTAGGTGTCGGTGCGCGATGAAATGTCCAAATTCCAAGTTGCCTGACTGAATAATAAGTACCGAATCATACCCGAGTTTTCGAGTACGTGACGTAGCATTTCTAATTCCCATGATACCTAATGAATCGTTTTACGTATAAGTGTGACGTTATAAATGGCTTTGCATGAACAAAAAACTGCTTAATGCAAAATCGTGCGCTTAGGAACACGGGTCGAGGCAATCGAAATGAGGAGCCAGCATGAATTTAAAATTTGCACTACATTAATATGGATTGTTGTTTCAATGAATGAATGTCGGCGTGGTCGCCATGCGTGATGAAGTTCACACGGGTAGACCTAAACATTGTAGGCCGCATTTAAATATACTTCCTATGTATAACATAAATTCAATACGAATTCTTTGAAGGAACCGTGCTGCGGATACTAAATCTGCGCGGACCAAAATAGCCTCATCTAATAACATGCATCGCGAAACAGACACGCACAGACCTTTGTACTGTTAGTTGCGGGTACGGGAAGATACCGTCACGACCGCGGCCTTCCTGTAGGAGAGAGCTGGAGAGGGTTACAGCCAATCATAATACGAACAGGAACACTAATCACATTATTCGATAAACGAAGAAAATACGATGGCTTTACGGCGGCACAATTTAATGGTATCTTATAAAAAATGCCGTAACTCGAGATGGGATGAAACGGTACCTACACATTATTGCACTTTCATTCGTGAATAATTTGTGAGCTCTTAATAAATTACTAGGTAGAGCTCAACTTTTTCGTATTTCATTGTTGAAAAATCTATTTTCGAGTGAAAATCTTTAAATATGATTTACTTTTAAGTCAATCAAATATGAGTAACATCAAATACCAATAAACCTACAAATACATGGAAGAAAATATTTTATTTTTGCAAAAATTATGATGGAAGATGAAGCGAGAATGTAAGAAGCTGCGGAAGTTGTTGCTATCGCGAGAACAATCTTCTCACGAGCACACTGGGTCGCAGACGACGCAACGGTAGATACTAGTTTAGTACTTCCATCAAAATATAATAAATAAGAATTAGTGTAACGCCAACTCCGACATTAACATATTACTACGTGTTGGAATGTTTTCTTAGTAATATATGTACATTGTCATATTCACAAATTCAGCACTCAATATTATTGATATGTTATGTATTTGCAATTCATATGTTTACAGGCTTATAAATAACTAGGTGTACTATAAATACATACATATTAATGAATAAGAAGAAAGGAAGACTAAATTACGTCGTGGATTGCATAATGATGGCATGTAGATGAGTGTGTCCATCGAATCACTCTATAATAGTTACCAATTAAATGAATTATTTACCACTAACTTTTTAATATACATAGGCAATAAAGGAGTCTAGACTAGGCACATAGATTTTTAATAGTCTATTTACTGTAATTTTCGTGAATAGTTTATTTTTTCACGTTTCACTTGAATAAGTATTTATTTAATAACTAATCGTAGTACTGACTACAGTAACTACTAATTAGTTTTTTGTATCCTGAAGCAGCAACAAAGTAGGTAGGACGTACATATAAACTTTCCTTCCGTTTAGGAAATTTATTATAAAAAATGGTTTTCTCTTTCATCCGAGAGTAAGAGCTTAGTTTCATCAAAAATTAATTAATGTGAGCTGTCAATAGTGTCAGTCCCTAGCATCAGGTAACACCTCACCTCAAACTAACTTCACTTAAGTTTTCTCGGTGAGAATTTTACACAATAGTAATATAAATATATATATATAGAAATACAATGTGAGCAGCCCCACGGAACATCAACCCTTGCTTATGACACTCACCCGCAGCTGAGCACGCGAAGCACGCGGCCAGCGCTAGCAGCGCTCCCGCCGCTCGCCGATCCATCTGACCCCGTCCTCTGCAACAACACAATACAATCAATTATTGTCCCGTCCTATCATCTCCACATATACTCTCGTCACAATCACATAATGGGGATTATAGAACGATTCAATTTCCTGCGTCTACGACAACACAAAAATAAATAGCGCTCCGATAATAGAGATACGCCAACTTATATTTAGTTAGAGTATGCCAAATCGTTAAAAGCACCGATTTTCTAAAAAAACAGCTTCCCATAGTTAAAAGAATTTTATGTTCCGTACAAGAACAAGGTAACAGCCGGAGCAAAGATGCCTAATCACGCGGAAAAAAACAATTATTTTATCTCCAGAACGCGGACTACCTATAAAAACGATGGTGGAACAAATAATTCGGACTGCAGACACATTTAATTTGCTTTACGCTAAAGGTTTTCAGTTGGATAGATAGAGCGCGTAACTGATCCACTTATGATTAGATACAGGCTAGGTATGTGTATAAATGTAATATGGTCGGTATGCAATAACAATCATAATATAATATGGCTCAAGAGAGTGTATTTGCATATCCGCGTAGCGACGCGTGCTTGAGTGGGAGTAATGTTAGGATCAAGGATGATTGTGCATGTTCCAACACTTCCAGCACATACCGACTTATTTTTCCTGATATTCCATGCGAAGTAGTTTCAGTATTTATCGTTTGACTTGAGCTTGCCATAAACATAACAATTACAAGAGGTAATGTCAACATTTACCTACATCCTGCTGCTATCTTATCCAAGTTTATAATGACGATCGTATAAAACGCTAATTAAGAATACTACTTAGTATTGTTGAACGGTAGATTTTAGCCCAGAGCTAGGCCAAGGAACGCGGAAACGTGAGGTTCGCACAAAAATGTACCCATTTAGCAGTGAGTGAATGGGAACTTTAACTGTCCATTCAGAGTGGCTGGAATGACGGCAATTCAAAACAATGTTAGCAGTGGGCAGTTTTAAAGGATTTTCAATGAAATACGACGTATGTGCTAACATATTTCTAGAAACCGCTGTGAATATTAAATGGCCACTCCTGACACCTCAAAGAACGGTCAACCACCACATAGTATGTACTTCATAGCCTTACTGTTATAGCTCCTACGTTCGGTCACCTACCAATGAAAAATAAACGCTTTCTGAATGATTGCTGTGTACCTTTGCGGTTTACGTACTGAACACTCGTAATAATTGTATCAATGACATTTTTTTTTGTTGGTTTAAAGCGTCATTTTAAATCATTAAGGGTTTTAGGCAAAACATAGATATGTGGTGAAAGATTGTTCTCAACCAATACAAAAATAACCGTTTATAACAAACGGTAAAGTAAGTATTCGTATTTACGGTCCGCGGCTGAAACATAGTCAATAGGTGTGGAGCAAATTATTGTAACTCCAGGGTCCGTAGCGTAAGGCGAGCGTTACCGTGGGAACGCATCCGCGCCCGACTTCTGCACACACCCATACACACACACACCTACTCATTACGTACTACACACTACACCTTACACGCATTTTTCAACAACCTCCCTTGCCTTCTCTGCCAGTCGTTGGGGAGAGTACCTGTACAAACACGTGTACAATGTATATGTGATTACGTAAGTGCCTCTCATAAAGCTTCCTTAGATAATAGCTCTTTGTCTTCTCGTATTTTTCTTGAAAAACTTTTTTAGACGACTTTATTTCTATCAAATTATAAAATACCCTCTTAGTAAAAGGTGCGCAAATATCTATAGATATAATCTATAGGGTTATTGTAGGGGTCCCTCCGTCTAGACACTCTATGCAAGTCACCTCCGCAGCTCCGTCGAGAGGGTGAGGGTGCGGAGAGTTCACCACTATCTATTTATTTGCTTTACTAAAATACCACGTGTTCCGGACGTTGAGAGCCATTCACATTGTCGTGTTGATATCTTTTTTCGTCATTTTTTCTGACTATGTCAGTTCGTAAATAGCGTCGCAAAATACCTCGTACTCTCTGACAATCATTATCATATCTAACGTATGCGAGTACCGAAATAATTAGCTCCAAGCTAATGTTGTGATTACGAATATTCGTGTCGGGGAGCTCCAGTTCTTTCATCGTACACAATAGGAACCCACTTCTCAAGCATAATTTGGCATACCGTTTTTGCCAGCGGTATGACGTCAAAAGTAACAGTTAATCCGATTAAAATAAACCTGAATTTAAAACGCAGTCAGTTGGAAAGCCACAAAATATGTGCCGCACTTAATTGTTATTGTGAACTCGTAACTGTAGAGCTTGAGACGAGTGCTGACGCCGTCATTGATCAAGCGCACTCATCTACAACGCTTCAAGAGCTACGCGGCGCTACGCGATCTGAAGCCTACGCTTCTTGTTAGATGTGAACACTTTTACTGTGTCTAGTATTTCTAATTGTTATTGTAAATAAATATAGATTCAGCAGACGCTGTGTAATATAACTGAATATGCTAACTTGTTGTTAACTAACTTGTTTATTATTTAATTGTATATATTTATATTAGGTACCTTTCATATATAGGGGGAAGCCTTCACAATATAAAATATTACTTAAGCCTTTGTAAAATAAATTTCTCATGGCAAATGTGATAGTAATAGGGAATGCTATGGATTGTGCGCTATTATTATGACGGGAATAAGTAAAGTGATTGAATCAGATCAGAAGGGCATATTGGGCATACGGCGATTGGGCGCGGAGCGGCATGTCCGCGTTGCGATGTTGCCCAACACATAATTTCGGAACACTGCAACCGCAGCGAGCATTGACACCAATTTCTTGAACATTGAACAACTGCTTTGAGATCGGGAATCTTACACATTATTTGCAGTTAAAATGCTTATGTGGATGATAATAATTTGATTATTTTATTGCCCGATTAGATCAGATTTTGTAAAATTCAGTAGCAGCGGAATAAATTACTTAATATTTTGGTTTGACTGTGATCGGGACATTTATTTTATTTTGTATATATTTTATATATTCTGAGCGATAAATGTCACCAACGAAATATGTTTAAATCGCTCGTTATTTCTTGATGTTATGTGGAACTCTCGGTAGCTATTGATTTGACTTGTACCTACCTATACCCGACAAGAACTCAAAGCTTAAGTCTCAAATATTTGAAGTTCTATAAATTATGAAAATGCTAGAGATGATTTATGCATTATATTTGTCCATAAAAGTGGTAAGCTAGATCCGGATCGTATAGTAAGAGCCAACGTACTAGATGCGAGCTGCGATGACCGGCGGGTCACTCGGCAGGAGGGCACAGAGTCACGGAACACTCCCGCCTCCTCTGCGAATGCTTCGCGCGTACCATGCCACTTTTATATTCTTGGTTTAGATAGCAATCTAAAACCTGTGCATGTAAAATTATATTGTAGAATAGCTGTATCGATTTGTAAGTTCTCACAGGACGTTCTCACAGGTCTAACGTTCAAGCACAGCCACATATTCGCGAAGCACTCAGTTATCCAAGGCGCGCGCGCCGTTCGCACAATGCGCTCACGTACGCGTGTCGCGATTATCGGTCGTCGTAAATTACAGGTGATTAGCATAGAAGTCGTATATACGGCGACGGAGCGACGTTATTAGATTCGGCTACAAGCGACACTGCGTCGTTATTAGGCGATAATTGTCACTGAAGTTTAGCGGTCGATTAACGGCAGACGCGGGCAACCACGTCCATACTAAGTAGCCGCATGCACACCTCGTGTACCTCATATAATGTACTAACTCGTTTATGGCAATTATTTTATAGTTCCCGTGAACTAATTCACGGCAACTATAAAATAATTGCCATAAATGCCATAATACACAGTATGCCTTATAAATATTTTCAATAAATAAGGTATCAAACAACCTCTACTGGCTTAATACGGATCATATTATACCGATGAGCAGATAATAATAATCGAAAAAGGACGGGTCCATCCTCTTTACAAAAGTAGAAGCACAGTGTAGTGGAAGTAACTCAACGTGGCAGGGTTTGTGTGCCTCAAGGGAACGGGAGGAAGATAGCAAATATTAGTTTCCTTCATGAGGTACTCGCGGTTCGTTGACCCGCGTAAATTTTGTGCCAGAAGATACACATAAGTATAAACTATCTAGACCGCTTCATCAAGATACATACGAGTATAAGCGCTTTTTTGGTACACTAAATAAGTTAACGATATGAAACAATTATACTTTTGCGAAAGAAAAGATCTAGTAAAAAAAAGGCTGTTATAAGATTTGATCTAAACACCGTGTTTAGATCAAATCTTCCAGCCTATTTTCTCTTTTTGAGGATCATTACGAGGGAACAACGATGAAGAGAAGAAAAACAAGAAGAGTTTAATTTGTTTCAGTTGCATTCGCAAGAAAAAAATAATGACCCATTGGGAGACATTTAATGATGTCTCCCATGCCAAACCAATATCGCGTTATAAATGCAAAAAGATATTTTTAACAACACAAATAACTTGGACATGTCAGATCTATGCAAGGATCGGAGGGAAAGCTATTTTAACAGAATATGGGATCGTGCACGGAGGCACGCATTCATCGCTAACGTAGTCCGAATAATTTAGGTAAATCCGCTCTAGACGTCTCCGTCACCGTTACACTCGCGTTAACATTCCACTCAGGCGCTCCTACGAATTATCTTATTTCCATGCTATTCCGTGATTTCTATTCGATCTACAAGAAATATCCATCTATTTTGTGTGATTTTTTCCTTATCATTATTTCAAACGCATTCAGGCAACGGTCCGTCCTGAGATGGCGCGGCGACATAAAATCTGCAAAATGTGTTCCTAAGATTTATTTTACGAGGAAAGCTCACTTTTAATGTCACAAAGACCATCAAAGCTCAAAACTCTTAAGTACATTCTATGTCTGTGTGCTCGAAGAAAGCCACCGTTAGTATGAGTGGCTGTTGCTAGGCATAGCTTGAATTCGCGATTGTTGGTCCGCGGCCGCGTCGCTCACACGATGAGCGTTGCCCCCGTACGTCGCCTGCTGCTTACTTAGCTATAACTCCACTCAGCTACGTTCCAGGTTGCCGTTTACTGACACCTCTCACGGTGAACTATATACATTGTGTTCAGTAATGTAATTAAGTACAGTGTACCTTTATGAAAAAAATCTTGGGGAAGAATGAGGTCTTACACAACCGTTTTTTAATATTTATAAGATTTCCCTTCGCATATATTTAGAGTATTAATTTGAGGTTTGAAAGTTGATTGCTTTCTAAGATGTGTAACGATGAAAGAAAAGAGTGCGATATGAGTGATGCGATGTCGATGCACCCTCCGATGCCGCACGCCGCCCTACGCGCCGCCCTACGCGCCGCCCTGCGACCGCTCTCTGACACTCGCTATTAGGGCGACCGCTGACCCGTGCTAGTCCGCACCCCTAACACGTACGAGGAAACCATGTGTGTCTCATTGCCCACTAAATCAGTGACCTTTGAGGTCCGTATCCTTTTTATGCGCAGATATAATTAAATTCAGCTAAACTTTTACGACATCGCCGCTCGGGGTGTGTGGGCTCTATGGCCGTGTGGGACATAACAGTTAGGCTCTCGGACCAGGAAGTGAGCGCCCTCGGCATGATGTCTATTGACTTGTATTCGCAGCCATGTTCGAATGCTTCGTGTCGAACACTGTTTACGAGCGTCTGGCGATAGCTGACCGACCGGCCAGTCATTACCGGCCATATCTCTATGTAAGGAATGAATGGCAAGTACTTACAAACGAACCTCAGAGTTTAGCTTTAAACGAGTGAGCACAGGCACGTAGTACGGTTTAAAGTCTTCGGATATTTCCCCGTTAACTGTTTTACGGCTTGAGACATGATTTTCAAGAAAACCTTGACAGCTTTTGTTTTGTTTAGACGAAACACTTGTTTGAATCTACTGAGACTAATAACATGATATAGAATTACCTAACCTACGCGAGCAGTTCCTCACCACGTCACTAAACCCATATGAAGTGCCAGGGATACACTAGAATAAACTTACTTATCTAACGCGCACCGAGGTGGCTACAAAAATAACAATAATAGCTATAGGGCCCCTGTTTTCGCTGTGGAACTGCATTGTAGAGAACTGGTTATTGCGCAAAAACGATAATAAAGAGCCCTAGACATGAAATATTTATACATCGCATTATCATATTACACGGGAATCGTGGTCATCGTTTAGAAAATTATGCTATTCGTTTTCACTTGGAAACCACAACAGGGCAAAAAATTGCGTCTGAATAAAAAACTTGGCTGAGGCGAAGCTAGCAAAGGGGAACGTGACCCTCGTCCCGTTTCTTCACTTGGATAATTATCATATACATGATAGCAAAAGCTGGGCAAGCAATTACACATGTATGATAGCTTAGAACTGTGGGAGTGTAGTTACGCTGTAATACACTTTGTGAGAAAAAGTTTGGCATGGAATAATGATGATAGCGGGTGAAATTATTCGATTCACGAACTCGGCGGCTCGAAACCATGACCTTAAATACATCGAGGCTGATATTTCGAACTCTACTATGTTATACGTATTGAGATGCGCGATCAATTTGAATGAATTACCCTTCAGCACAGCACGCCCGGGGTCAACTAATGCGTGCGGCACCGACCCACATTTGAAGGATTACAAGTAGCTGCCGAGAAAATTTACCGCTAACATTGCCATATAAGCTGTATGAATTTTAGGTCGGTACAAGCATAGCATGCTCTTGCGCCGACATCTGCGCAAATATTGATTTAGTAAGTGGGAGCCACAATGGCGGCGGTCGGCCGCTTGCGCCCGGCGCTGCGCCCGCGCCGGCCACCTTCCTCCTAACGTCGTTCTTTCACCAACATACAACTGAGATAATCAATGTTAAGTAAATAATCATTGATTTTTCTCACGGTTTGTTCACTTGCGGGATACCTTATATAATATTGATTCAAGGGTCTAGAGCTTGTTTTTACAGCGGAATAAGTATTACCGGATACGTAGTCACAGTTATTTACTGTAAGTAGGTGGTTATATCCAACTCCAATATTTTTTTATGAAATATTCAATTTGAATTGATCACAAAACGAGCCGAGGCTGAATAAAAATCGGTACAATGACCGCGTCCGGAGACCACCGTGAGGATCGTGTTTACCCGTCGATTATATAGTTGCAGCCATTTCAGACGCTTTGAGTCATCACTTAACAATATATCGATCGAATTCACTTAAAAAGCTGTTAACTTTGGTTACTTGACTTCCTTAAGCTTAATTTTGAATGTTCAAAATCTTACAAAGCTGAATATTTGTTGAAATCTTACAAAGTTAAGGCGTCCTCATAAAGTGTGGCAACAAATTTGCGAGGCTCACATTAAATGTTTACCATCAAGAGAACATTAAAAAGTCAGTCCAATGCAGGAAATTAGCTTATTTTACTTGCACGGGTCCGAAATTGAGGCAGTTTAGTACCGTTACAGCAATGCCACAGTTTTAAAATAACCACTTACTGAGACGATGTGCATTTATGTGTAATAAGTGTTATTTTTCAGACGTATAAACGAGAAACTGCCAATGAAATAAAATTGAATTGCTGTACTCGGTAAACGTTATTCGTAAAAAATGTTGGCATAAAAAGATAACACGTTATATTTTATTTTTAAGCTAGTATCAAAAACTGCAGTTATATTTTACTGTTTTTATTCGTGAATTAAATACATTTGTTGGCCAAATAAATAAAGGGAATATAACAACCTGCGGGGCTTCGCCCGTCGGCCGTCCATCTCAATTGTTCTGAACCAAACTGTTATCACAGTTTCTTTTGTTGACCTCTTGTCATTTCAAAGTGGCAGACAGACATCTGTTCACAAATAAATATACAGTTGGTTAATTAAGTTTATTTAATTCGATGACGCGGGCCTGATATTTTCGCAAAAGAGAGCTTTTCAGTTTTTAATTTTTCAAGAAAAAGATGGTGTGACCAAGATTTCAGAAGTGGGAGTATTTTAACTATGCTGATGATTGAATATATGATTTCTCAGGCATAAATCACATTTACAACATCAAAACCACCCTCTGTTTCCAGGCTTACGTTATCGTATCGAGAGTAGATATTGATTACCGTTTTCCCGAAGTTAATCACCGCAATTTAAAAATGTTGGTATACAAGTTTAGTAACAATATCATGTACTTAATAGATTTAAAGTGATTGATTGGCTACTAAAATAAAAGAAATCAAAGTAAGGAAGCGTATAAAAGATTACGTCAGTTCTATAGTTATCAAAGGTCCATAATCACCATCAGGCATGATGATTTTTTTCAAATCTTATAAGAACAGCGAGGTTCGTGATTAGCTCAGCATCAAGATATTGAATGAATACTTCTAAAAATTATCATTATCGGCGTGGAAAAAACAGACGTGAAAAAAAGCCTATGTTCTTTCAAGGTGAAGATGTCGGCGCACGAATGTTTAAAAGCAAATTCAGGGAAGCGCCACGAATCAGGAAGTACTACGCCACAAATAATCCTAATAACCTAATGATCATTTCGACGCGTAGACACGGAGCTACGTAAATAAATAAACATGACAACTATTGTTCCTCCGACAGACACATTAAACGTTGTTTATTTGGTAAATTATTTTGATTACGATTTTATGTACAGAGGTAATGGCGAGATGCTGTAAATATTTAAAAAAAGTTGGTGTTCTTCTCGCGTTATTGACTGTGCCTTTAACTGTATTTTTTTCAGAGCGTATTAGAATATTAAGTCATTTGTACTAGTATAGATAGTTTAACTACGTAAATGTATTCGTGGATTTTATGTGAAATAGCTTGCAGTAATAGCTTATTGTGCTAGCCCGCATAATAAAAAAATATAATTTTCACGTTACAAACTGTTCATCTCGAGAACATGCTATTGATTTTTTGCTATTCATTTCCTTAAGGCATTCTTCTAATGTGAATAATTCATGTGGGGCCTTCGTTGACATATTACTTCCGAGACCCTCTGAAGACTAAAGGAAAACAAAGGTGGGTAGGTAGGTGTACTTCATGCAAATTGTTAGGGGGTGAATATCTCATTCTAAAAATACGATTTAAAATACTTTTACACGTTACTTATTTATTCCTGTTTGCTGCTTTTTTGCTTCAGTACAAAAACTACTGAACTGTTTCGATCGGATCAACATAAACACAGCCTAGAATCCACTTAAGCGTGAGTAAGTAAAAAATGCTAATTTATCGAGATCGTGAACACTGTACGCCACGTTTAGCTTTTGTGAATATAAAACGGTTTAGATTTATATTTTATTCTATTTAGAAGTGAACCGCGGGAAAATTTTTGCGTGCCATAAAAATGTAACGGCTCTAGGTTGAACATATAAAAATGTGTAAAAGCTTTGGCGCTGAGAGGCGCTCGCGAGTCGACGCTGGTGGCGGCGCGGCGGCGGCGGCCGAGCGCGGCGGAGCTGCAGCGCCTTACCCACTCGTAGGACAATGACATCGCACGTTCCGCACCATAAAACAACCTGGACATTATGAAGTGTTGCCTGTGCCTGTTTACTAGCGTAAAAATGCAGACACTGCTTATAATTGCTTCATTAAAACTTCCATGCTAGTTTTGCGAACGCTCAACTATTTCAGAACATTCAACAATGATACGCAGGATTTACGGTACTCATATCAATGACACAAAGATAATAAAAACCTCGAAAAGTATTTTGTTTGTTGGTCACGAGAAGAGGTAAAGGTTCTTTGAAATGTAAGACGTGAAATAAGAATTTATATTTTAAAGCGATCGATCTTCCATTGCAATGGCCCAACGATTTTCCTCTTTTGTCATTGCCATGTCTCTACATACGTCCCAAAAACCGCTGTGAAATTGAAATCCTTTTATCATCGTCAAAATTCTTTAATATTTCACATGAAAGTTCAAAACGACTGGTGTTTGAACATAAACAATGGGCTGTTAGTCGAGGAGTCATTCTCTCACACTTTAGATGGACACGCAAGGACCGCGGCCACTACAGTATTCCATGAGCAACAGACAAACCTTAACCCTCATATATCGGTCGGTATAAATACTAATTGGTAAAAGACCTATTCAAACAATACATGGGAATTTTTACTCGGTAAATGGTAAAGTGGACATGTCTATTTGTCTTGTTGTTTAGAGTGTGGGTGCCATGAGCGTGGGCACCGAGCAGATACTCTTTAGGGAAGGTAGCTAAATGCATGGCTTTACCCGAGACCAGCCGGAATATCGACACGATAAATTTAAGCTCTGGTTATAAATTTTGTCAGTAATATACGTCTACTCCATTCTTTATTGTTAACGTGAATTTAATAGCGATACTTGTGGGAGAGTGCGAAATGTGGAAATGAAATGAGCAGTCTAGCACCGATATTATCATATCTTATTGTTAGACCCACGTATGAATATGTCCGCCTGACAAAGCTCGACGAAGCAAAGGGCTCTTTTTGCGTTATTATAAATCATAATTTTGTTGGAATTCCAACTAAAGAAAGGAAGGGGAATGTTATATTGTGCGTATAATTTTTACACTGAAGTATATTTAATTGAATTTTAAAATGGCTAATTCAAACGTTAAAGTTAAATCCATTTAAAAAAAAGTAAAAGTGCAAGCCATTAAGTATAATGGCATTGTTTTGCTGTCCGTAGGTATATTTATATTAAATATGACACATTTTCTATTAATTTGTTTTAATATACAAATGACACAAATCACTGATCAAATCAATAGAAATTAAAGAATTAAGAAGAGAGAGCTCCCTGGTTAAATTGGCGCCTAATTCAACACAGTTACACAAAAGCTTTTAAGGCTTGGTCTCAATAACATGGCCGCAGGTAACATCTCATTGAACCACTAAATTTAGCACAGTGACGTCAATACTTTCACGCCTTATATGAGATTGATTGGCATGGAAATAGATAACTATTACCTATTGTAAGTAATATAAAAACTTGGTGCCGGCAAAAAACTTGGGCTAAATAACATCATAACCTACATTCCGATTGGTGGCACCGAGCACCAAGCGAAGTGTTAACACTGAATGTGAATTTTAAACAGACTTGGTGTAGGGCCATATTCGTGTGTTTCTCTTTTATCGGTCATTGTGACTGGCATCGCAGCTTGGTTATATTCTGATATTGATATTCAGACGGCGACGCGACGCGAGGTTTCTTACACACTTGCACCAGTGCTATGTACATCGGAAACCAATAACCATCCTGTACTAGAACAATACTTTCATTGTGCGTTTACACGGCACGTGATATGTCGCCAAGATGCACGGATATTTACAGCTTTGCAAATCTAATTAAAACCACACTTTACATAGATATACAATCAATTAATTGTACGTATGAGTACAATAACAAAAAAAAAAAGGAAAACCTCAGACGGTGAATTTTACGATAAAAAAGAATCACGAAGTACACGCTTTGATTATTGCATAATAGTACACGAGAGCTGCCTATTTTTGATAAATCTCCTTAAATATACCATGAAATAAAAGTCACGTCACAGAATTACAATATAACAAGTGAAACAGAAACGGTTTACGAGCTTTTTTGCGACATTTTTGTGGTTCGGTAACGGTTTCAGCTCCTACACCGGCGCCGACGGCGGCGCGGCTGGACAGACGCACTGCGCTCGCGCCGACCACCGAGATTCGATGCCATCTACAAAGCTACCGCGCTCTGGACACACCACTTCAATTTCTAGTCAGATAGATGTCATT
Source organism: Apamea sordens (assembly GCA_945859715.1). Lineage (NCBI taxonomy): Eukaryota > Metazoa > Arthropoda > Insecta > Lepidoptera > Noctuidae > Apamea > Apamea sordens. Next base: position 11,267,175 of record OX243995.1, read on the forward strand.
GTGCCATAATTCAATTCTTTTCGTGATTTGTAGAGCAACGAAGATTCTAAAACTGTCATGAATGGTGTTTGTTAAGCATTATACACTAAGAAGATAAACGTTGATTGAAGATCGTGAGGAATCGATCCACCGCAGTCATTAAACCACTGGCTATTCCGCTCCATTGTGGCTTTCGATTCTTACGAGTCTATAAACCTATATAAAGTGGAGGTATGTAGGTAAATATTAAATGTGAATGGCAACACATGTGCGTCGATTGTGGCAGGTTGCGCGGGTCAATGGCACCTGCGAGGCCCAGATTCAGTTCCCCATAAGTTGCCATTTTCTCAGGAAGCGGCGGCGGCGCGTGGCACGCAGCTCTGTCGACGACGCCGCGAGCGCATTCTGTCACGGCGGACTGCGCGCGCGCATATTGACGCGCGCTTTCATTAATGCGGAGTCACTGGAGTCACCAAAGACGTTGCTAACTTTTAAGGATGCTTGAGTTTATAGCTGCCTTCCATATAGCGGATTTGTCTCAGAATGGATGAGGAGAATTACCGTAAGCTAAGTATATTCTACTGGCTCAGTTTCGGATTCTAACACGCTTTGGTGGGTATGTAAGTAATTAGTTTAGCCACCTTCGTTAAAATTTAAAAACCATGAACTTAAAGTGTTAGCATTTGTATTGTTTTTATCGTTGCTAAAAAAGTGTAGTTAACATCACGGCCATTAGGTATATTTAAAGGAAGAGCGTCATCCAGTCGTTTAGCTCCCGTCAACTAGGCGTATTTCCGTGCTCTAAGTGCTAAACACTAAACAAAAGAATCGGAAGCTCGCCGACCTTGTAGGTACCATCATCAATGATTGCGGCTATTTACTTTTGATTTGCCATTTAATTTTTGTTCGTCACGTATGTAAAATCATTTTTATTTATTTGTTTCCTTTGGACGTTAAAAACATTGCTGAATTTACGAAAAGTTATTATTGTTGACATATTATTACAATATAGCAGCTGTCGGAAGACCACACAATACTTAATGACTGATCTTTCAATTTGGTAACTAGGTATGAAATTATTTGGTTATTGCGTAGCGCTAAATTGATACAGAGCAATTTTTGAATGCCTAGTAAACTAATTGATCAACAAGTATCCTTTAAATATCTACCGTGCTCATTACTAAAAATAAATATATAAATAATATATATATATATAATATTGCTTACAAAAACAAATGAATGTTCAGTAAATTATGAAATAATTGACACTTTCGCAAAAACCTTTTGGTATTACGTTTTCAAAGGCACATTTAAGTTTTCTGCGCCAAGAATCAAGCACTGACCACTGACACTGACAAGATGAGCTGTCCTCCGAAAACGACAGAAAAAGAGAAAAGTTTGCTAACAATGGCTAAGCTGACATGTATATACTTGTATATACCAAGTGAACAGAGCGGTAATAAGGTGCCAAAAAACTTTTGGTTCCGAAATTCCGTTTTTTCACGCAACATATAAATTGTGTCTGTTTTCAATAGAACAGGAAGAAGAATTGCAAGTAAAGTTGGATGTCTATGTAGCTAACAAAAGCACGGATGCGGACGACGGTGCTGGCGGTGGCGGCGGCGTCGGTAGCGGCGCTCGCCAGCCGCGAAACCTTCACCCTGCACTTGAACTCGAGGCGCGCGAGCCCACCCGCGCCGCCTGCCGGCGCAATCAACCGAACCGAAACCGACAATTCGTACACCACATTCACCGACTTACGTTACCAATTTTAGGAAGTAGGCGCAGTACCTTGTGTCTACTTATACGATCAGGAAATCCCTAAAGACAAATTCTTTAACTTCAAGGAAAGACAGCCAACAGAGTCTACAGGGAAATATAACATTTGCAACTTCGCACGAGTTTTACTGCGGAAAATTATTTCCCTAAAACTGTTTGCAATAAAATGAACGATCAACTCACGAAAATCTACGTCGACAACCGGCTGTTGATGTGGTTTTATTATTCCAGCCAGTGTAACTTCTGAGTCAGAATTCGCAGAGCCAACACACTGACCCCGAATAATAAATTTCGCTGCTAAATGAGTCCCGAGGGGGCTGGGACTCCGCAACGAACTCGACTCAAGATAAACATGAGCAATGGGAAACAGTCGTTCGACTTCTTAACTTAGGGAAGACAGATTAAAACATAAATTGTATGAAATAAAAGTATTGGAACTTTGATACTTGAACAAGGAAAATCTAAAACCAAACTGCAGGAGAGACAGACACAATTTGAAAAAAATCAAATACGTTATTGTCTGAATGAGTTGAAATAATTAAATGTGCCTATAATATAAAAGCTCAGAAGGATATGTGAACATAGTTATACAAACTTTAGGTAGAATCAGTTACTATGAACTTTGTGAAGGGCTAAAGTAAAGGGTGCCTCGCGCCGAGAGCAAGCGTTTCCTTCTTCAAGTGTACGTGACGTCGAACTCTCCGGAAACTTTTGTTGAGATGTGGGAAGCAAGCCTACCTTTACCATTAATTCTGCATAGTATTATTAACTTTGTCTTATTTGCATATTAATTTATTATAATCTTTTTATACGACATTATAAAACAGCAACATTAAATTTTTCATATTTTGTTGAAATCATTGTCTAGTTGTGGTGTGATGTTATTTAAATAACTCAATTGTGAAATACCCTTTGTATGCAACAACTGCTTGATTTGATTTCAATCTACTTTGTAAGTACAATCGTGAATGATTAGTGGTGGTGACTGTGAAATATTGAATCCGCCACGCTCGTTGTTGTGGCACGCGGCTGTATCCGATTCACTCACGCTGTACTGTGTATTTCATCTTTATTAAATTATGCCAATACCTATGTCATTAATTATTCAGCAAAGTTATATTAACTAATCTGTCCATGCAATTATTAATCTAATCATCCAATGTAGTATACAAATTATGACGGGAATTTACTTAAATATGCACAACAATTTTACTTGAGAATATCTGCTCTCTATGAAAAAACGATAAAAAAAACAGAAAATTCTTAAAAAAAAGAAACTACTTTTAAGCGAAATTCAGAGTTAATATACATAAACATAATGTTTTATTCTTATATTTAATGTACCATGGAAAATTAATTATTATGAACATACAAATATACCATAAAGAAATAGAAAAAAAAATGCAATTAAAGTTTAACTATTACTTTATAAAACAATGATAACTATTGGTAGAACACACATTTTATTTAGAATGTGTAGATAACTTTAATGGAAAATGTATCACCTAAAACACACACGGAAATACGCTCTCTGGCCTGAACAGTGGAAAAGCTCACAGACCGGCTTTTTCAGACGCCGCGCTAGTGCGCGCTACGCATCTATGTAGTATTACAATCTTTCGCATTTCTTATTTGGGTACTTATTCCAAGTTACTTTTTATTTTATTATTCTTAAATTTAAACTTTAAAATATACTAAAATATTACTTTTAAAGTTAAAAATATAAAAAGACAAGAAAACTCACCAGTCTTTCACAATAAATATATTCTCGTACACTAGACGGCCGGCAGGGTATAATTCAAAGTTGTTGATACAGAGTATGTATCAGTGTCCAGCAGTTTACAGTTAGATCGTATCGTTGCCGGAGCGTGGTGCTATCGGCACGGCCGGGCCGGCACTGACGCGGAGCGGGAGCTCGCCCGATGCCGCCGCTCTCGGAGGCTTCGCGGCGCGAGCTTTCAGACACAAGACCCGCACGCACTGCACACTGCACTCGCCCTCGTCTACCCACGCGTTGCGATTCTCTCGATCGTCTACTGTTCCGAGCGCCCGACACACGTTTGAACTCTTAGCGGCGTCCGCTTTAGCGTATAAATATGAGGTCCGGTGGCGGGGGCCGGCGTCGGAACCCGACGCATCGCGAATCCACATCGGCATAAATTGAAGATGCAGCCGATGTCCTCCCCATTGATTTTATTGCTTATCTATTAGATATAGCCAATTAGCAAAGTTCTCACCACAGTTGTCGTAGCCGTTTCCGTAATCAATACGCATGTTACGTATAAATTATTAGATAACAGATAACGAACATTACTTACATTTTTATGAGTCAATGAGCGTCGTGATTGCTTGTGTTTGACAATCCATGCAGGTCATTGCAGGTATGACAAGAAGCACCACATCTACCCTTCTTTAGTAACAAACATTTATCATCAAATCTAATGTTATAGGTTATTAATATTAACAAAAAAATAGATTATGAACAAAATAGTAAACTGTTTTAGCTGGTTTTCTTCGTTTCAACTTATGACAACTCTATGTGAGGCAAATTGAACAATAGTTGCAGCTATCACAGTGGATGCATTTAATAAATCGTTTTCCAATACCAACAGTTAGCACCCTGCACCCTCCTTATATAATTCGAGTGTAATGGTATTAAGATATGATGTGTAGCGAGTGCCGAGGACACGTCGCGACGGCGCACACATGCAGCTCCACAAGTACCACAACATTCGATACGCATCAACACCTCAATTACCTCATACTTTTTATTCTGTCATATAATTTCATAAAAACTTCCTTCTCAAGGTACCGCATTAAAAATGCAAATAAACTCGTAAAATGAAAGAGTAAATTAATCAAAATAACAACTTCAGCATGCTAATATACTGTTTATAAATTATAATGTAAACTTTGAGTGAAGAAGTTTTATTTTGTTTTGATCTATGTTTGCACAAGGCAAAATTGAAAATAAAGAAAAAATACTAAACTGCTTTATGCTGACAAATAACCGTTCATTAATTTTTTTTTCAAAATTACAGTGGAAAACTGAAAGAACAAACTACGTACGGTGTCTAATGAAACACGTGTTCTGAATTCACCGTGACATAAGAACTAATGCATCTAATTATGTAATCAATTTCTGAGGATTATACAGCGTTAATAATAAGTTATGGAAATAGAAATATTTATTTACCTAACATTGTCGTTCTTTTGTATGCTATTTCAAAACTGAAATGACAGTGTTTCGTTGTTGTACAATGTTCATAATATTTTTTGCTTTTCAATAATCGAGGTATTATTTCAGATTACTTATTTTAGATTAATTATTTCAGAACTGTAAATAACTTTTGATTTATATATTTTAATTTAGTTTGCTATGATACTTTAGTTTAACCTAAATTTTGTTGTAAGTAATTTGTCAATCGCGGTGATTTCAAACAATACAGCCAGTAATGTTCTTGAAACTTGTTAGCACAGGTGATTGTTTCTAGTTTCTACCTTCAGAAGAAATCACGTAACAGACGCGTAACCATCGTGTACACTTTCGATCAATGTAACACAATAAAATTATCGGAATGATTGTTATGTTCACTTTATTTTTTAACAAGTTGCATATATAAAACTTTAATCAATTGCTAAGCAACTGATTAGCAAAATTCTTATTCATGCGCTACTTAAGAGAGCTAAGAGCTAGAGGATGCTAAGCAATTGATTAGTAGCTGTCAAAATTAAACACCACCGGACCACTGCTAAGATGATGCTAAGAGGCAATATAGCGATTTTATTTGAATCAGCTGATCGGATCATTGCACTTCGAGGCTATTTTGTTCATAATATCGAGTAGTGCGTAAATGTGGACTTCAAAAATCTTTTACTGGATTTCCAAAACGACGTAGAAGAGTTAAATAATTTTGAAACGCCGGAGAGAAGTAGAAGAAGGAAGACCTACAAAGATCGTTTATATCCGCTACGAGAATGATTACCTATTGCATATTCTTCATTCCAAGTACATATGACGAAAGGATTTATAGGAAAAGCTCAATGAGGTAGTTCAGTAGGTGCTCAGGAGGTTTGAAGAGAATGAGTTCGTGAACAAGGTTATCACAGATAGTGATTATTCAATGTGTTATGCCATGTGGTTCTAAGGTACAGAACTAAAGAAAAGCCACGTTGTGGCAGTCACACACAAATAATAAGAGATATTTTGATAGAAATAATTTATTTTGATACGTAATAAAACTATATTCATTGCTTTTGTTTTCCAATACTCTTCCTCCAAAGACATGGATGCGATTATTTACTCATGCCACTCTCATTCCTCATCTTTTTCACGTAGCATGGTCTCCTCCCTCGCCGTCTTTGCGAGTTTGAATAGTATTAGTGCTAGGTATTAATAGTGGTTTTCATAGCAGCAGTCAAACTTGTATCTGTAAACAAGTATAATAATTGTTACTAAAGGACACTGAATCCCCGTTACAAAAGCAGTAGGAAGTAATATAACATAGACACAAGTACCCACTTACATTTCTAAAAGAGCAAATTCATGTTAACAAGCATAAAGGGCATGAAAATACATAGTTATTATCGGCTACTGCTCTAATTCATTTGGTCAGTTTTTATTAGTAAGTAGGTATAAATTCAAAGATAAATACCTTTTCCTGTTTTTATTTTTGGAGCTTATTGTTTTCATTGCTATACATAGTTTATTTTAAAAAATCGTTTTTAGTCAACTATTTTGATTATAATCTGTGCCGAACGCATAATTTCACCTCTATTTCGTTTCGCTACTAATCACCTGCTATCTAGCGTTTATGAATAAAGAAAAGTTAAGTATTGATCAAGAGCTAAATAAATGGTAAGTTATACAGTAGCTAATGAGTGATTAGCGAGATTTTTATAATATGTTAATTTCTTCTTTTTAGAAGAATTACTGAATATTTGAGTACCTACCTTCTTCGGACAAATAAACGCGGCAATGCTCTACATATCATTTTGTACTTACTTTTAATGGTAATATGTATAAAGTAGTGATTAGTATACATTTGACATAATATGATATTGTACCTAAAGCTCTGTCGTCGCCTGCACTTCAGCAGAACGGTTGGTGGTCAATGAAGACATCCGACTTTATTTCCCATGTAAACTGTTAGGTAATAAATGTTTAATTGCGTCGCTATTCCATACTAGTAGGCGTCGGTCAACATCACGGTATTTTACAAAATTGTCCGGATCTATCTATGTGTGTGTTTGTCGAAGTAAATAATCACCGTTACTTGAAGAGAAATGGTTCTTTAATTAAGACATTTATATTTTCCGGAAGGACATAATTAATTCCTACAAATTCCTCGTTAAGTATCGCCGTCATTATCGAATTTAAATAACTTGTTCCATCCTTTCAACTAGCCACTACCTGAATACTATAATTTAACGATCAATAAACACAAGGAATCAGATTATTAATTGTAACCTATTTTTTTAAGTGGTTTTATTTAAATACATATTAAATAAATAAACACGAAACTATTACAATGTATTTACTATAAAATATCACTAAAGAATATGCATATCCACATGATCCCTATTTTTCTAAATATCATTCACAAAGCCGCCGGTCACTTTAAGAATGACTCAAACCCAAAAGTAACACTCGTATGCTCATAATCGGGGAATTCAACAAAAACATATCGTGTGTAAGCTACTTACACTCTCGTCATAATAGCTAGAGTCAACGGAGGGAAATGGAGTAGAATGGAGGCAGCAGGCGCGAACCAGCCAGCTATCTACATGTGCGGTATCTATTACGACTATATCTACATAATATCGGTATTATTATCCCTAACGGGTTAAACTGTTATATTTAGTGCCAAAGCTCTACTTGGCACTAACATGGACACTTGGAAGAGGATAAAATTTCAGCATATGGTGATTTCACCAGATTTTATCAGATAGATACTGATACGTACTAAGTACTGATAAATTATGGTACTCTCTATCTTATTCTAGTGTAGTGATCTAGACATCACAGGTGGTTGATATTTTCTTCGTCGTAGAGGTGCTGTTATTGTATAAGTATAATACCTCATACACGCTTCATTCCCGGTTTGTATATTGGACACCTCGTTTATGCTGATAGACATGCAAGAATAGACTAATTGCGGTTTGGAACTTGAATTTGAAACTGCATGTACGTCCTGTGTATATTAATAACAACAAGTTTTTTCTCAATACGAGATATGGTTAGCGTCGAATCTGCTAAGGCCAGTGACACTACGTAGCGCCACTTTTTTATATTAATTAAAGCGCTCTCAATCCTAACATAACGGCCGCAAACATTACTATGCTAATTTATTATTAGGGTATTTTCTTGGCATCCGCAATGTGACATACATTTTTTTAAGACGTAACTGTAGCGGAAATATGATTGATAGTTGACCGTTCAAGTACGCTTCAGTCGACCGTAGCTCTGCATGATCATTCTGTGTGCAAATCTTAATCTGTGTGCCCAATCGATCGTAGAGGGACAGCTGAATAATCAAAATATTTATTAGACGGCCAAACACACAACATCTTATCTGTATGATTTAGAAATGTAATTTATTATTTGTTCTGAGATAGCGACTGACTTATTTATTCCGAGATGCATTCGCGATACTAAGCTCTACTAGATATTGATTCGAAGCCCACATCTTAAAAAAACAGAACAAAATAAGTGCAAACACAATTTACAATATTTTATGTAACCTAATTCCTCCGCTATCCAGGTAAAAAAAGTAAAAACGCGAGGCTCCTAAAGCCTCTTGTAGAGACTCGTAAATACGCCACCCCATGCTGGTGTAACTTTATAAAAATGTGCATACGTATGGAAGCCGCAATATTATGTTCATCATAAGCACCACCTGCTTGAAGACAATCATTTCGGGCGTGTGTTCGGGCGGATATGAGCCAAATAAAGAATCGCGATGTGTGCAGATTTCACGGGTGTAGTGGTAGCTATTCGTAGGTAGCGACTATTGATTTTGTCCACCCCAGAGCGCACAGCCGCCGAACTGCATCCAGTTCCGCTGCCTAACACTTAATACCCATCTATTATTATCAATTTATTGACTGCTTCCATAATATTAGCTTCGTAGTCCCAGACGGTAAATCAGTTACAATGTAGGGAACGTTAAGCTTACGGAGAGCAGTATTTGGTTTATTGAAAGTGTATTCGCGTTTTAGTAATATTTTACTGAGTTTAGGTCGAGTAAAATATTTTATTTTCTCTTTAATTTATAAGTTGTTGAAATGGATATGGATAAACATTTTATAAACTTAAAATAAACATAATCAAATTAAGTAGGTGAGCGTAGGTACCTAAGATAGGTACCAAGTATTTGTTACAGAAAAGGTTAAAAGCTCGAGTGACCCAAGCTTACCCGAGTTATTTTAGTAAATGCCTTAGATCTTTGGGGTGAAATGAAGATCTCAATATATAATACACTGACTCGTCTGCTCCTAATCTATAGTTAAGTATAGGTATTAAGTAACTGTTGCATCAGATACATACCTGCTGTCACAGGAATTTGGGGTGACGGATCACCCCCTAAATCCTTTAATTACCTTGTGGTTACCTTGGGTATTATTGCAAGTAAATTAAGCGGATTGCTTCCCAGGATGTTAAGATGTTGTTCAATTTATTTCATCACTGTACCTACATTTTTTCATTCTTTTTCATTTTCGTAAGTTTCATTCTGAGCTTAATTTGTAACACAACCAATTTCGGGGAACGTGTGTATGGGGTACTGTAAGTATAAAGGATGCTGACGGTAAGTGTCAGCGCGGTAGGTACCTAATGCTGGCGGTATGTTGTATGTGCGTGTGATAATTTGGTTTCATTTTCTTTTATTCTCCATTTTTTTTATGTACTACGGTAGGTATGTAGTAGGTTCCCTTTCAATCCCCACAATCATAAAGCCGGTTTGAGTTATCTATCACTACTACCTACTACATTAGTATACGAGTAAATATAAGTATATAGTAAAAAAAGTAGGTACTTGAAGGCACTTCAACAATTCCGATTAAATATAGAATAAGCCCAATCATGCCACCTTGTAGAACCCCAAACTAAAACCCCTTTTACCAACTTGGAATAAGTCTATATTTCCTACGAAGTGCGTCAGGGAAAAAATAACATATTGGAAATACACATGGAAAGTTGAATTGTGTGGAAAAATGTTTATAATATGAGATTCATATGCCTTTTGTCAGAGATGTGACAAAGAATGCAGCAGCACAACAAAATAAAAATTCTGCTGTTAGCCAGACAGCGGTGCTTATATTCTGAGCTGCCTGTGTATTGTCCGATCAAAAACTGAAAAGCTTCTGAGAAATCAGGGTTTTTCAACGTGGTTGGTAAAATAATATGAGATTCATATGCCTATTGTCAGAGATGTGACAAAGAATGCAGCAGCACAACAAAATAAAAATTCTGCTGTTAGGCAGACAGCGGTGCTTATATTCTGAGCTGCCTGTGTATTGTCCGATCAAAAACTGAAAAGCTTCTGAGAAATCAGGGTTTTTCAACGTGGTTGGTAAAATAATATGAGATTCATATGCCTATTGTCAGAGATGTGACAAAGAATGCAGCAGCACAACAAAATAAAAATTCTGCTGTTAGGCAGACAGCGGTGCTTATATTCTGAGCTGCCTGTGTATTGTCCGATCAAAAACTGAAAAGCTTCTGAGAAATCAGGGTTTTTCAACGTGGTTGGTAAGATAAATATCTTTGTTGATCGGTTCACCGTTGAGCAGGTTCTGACCTTATGAATCAGAAATTCTTCAAATTATGTTGCGGACTTTACACGGGGACTTTTTTTTATTGGTAAATTGCCCTACGCTAGATACGCAGAATTTTATATTAATCATTATCGTAATTGAGAGGCAGTCTGTCAATACATCGTCATTATTTATTATTGCCATTTAAATAAATACATTTAGCTCTGTTATACCTTGGCGGGTAAACACATATGCATATTATTGATGCCGCGTAAAAATTCTCCTTATTACTGTATAGCTGTGTGGGTAACACAATCAGGTATCTGAAAGTATTACGTTGATTTTCCTCGCTGAGTGCAAAAAGATGGCGTGTATGAAGAGAGTGAGCACTCGACGTCAAGCGGGTCGCTGCGAGCCTTCCACGAATTTCCCGATTATAAAACCGGTCAAGCCTGGGAATTGTTCACCGATGTCTCGATGAAACGTGATACGTGTTCGAACTTCATTTCTGAAAAACAGTTAGCGCATTACCTCCTTATGAAACGGCCTACTACTTCATATAGTTAGCAAACATTTTTGTTTACACAGTTCATTGAAATACAATTCGTACGTATTTTTGCGTCTAGATATGAGGGCAATATCACCGCGCACTGTTCCGTTAATCCCAAATGAGCGGTTTGTACTCTCCTCCAATCAAATAGGCTTATTATCAACAGTTAAGGATGACATAAATTGAATAATAAACTTAATACGGTACAGTAACGCTCGAAACTGCAATGGCATGCTAAGGACTACATTGCTATGAACTGTGCGAGCACGATGCAGCCAGTGCGTGTGCGTGTATGAGTGAAATAACATTATATTTCTGTTGCATTTAGAATACGCGTCATAGTGGCGACTTGTTCTTACGACTTGTGCTAAGCTGTTTGGGCTAAGCAATGGATTCACAATCAATGAAGACTGAGTTCGAATCTTAATTACAATGTGTGGCTGTTTTTTGTTTCTTTGACACCATAATAATATTTGTATTTTAAGTAAAAACTTGTTAGGTAATATTTATGTTTATTTATAATGTATTCATGCTTATTATTTATTTATAAGAAGTTAAATATTAGTTATTCTATTATTACTTAACTATTTATGTGATTATGTTGTATTTAATTTAAATCTTTTAGGTGTTGGAAGGTGAAAATAAAAAACTCGTGCTGAATGATAACACAATTTTTTATTGGTTTAATTTATTTATAAAATTAGCAAACTTTTATGAGAATTGTGACGTCACATTCCTGCCTAGATAAAAGAAGTTCTCTTTTTAAGGTTCATAAGATTTTTAGTTGTATACTCAGACCCACAATAACTTAACAAGGAAAGGATATTCTAATAACACAAATATAATTGTTGATACCCACTTATTATAGGTATCGGTATTCAGCAGAGTATATTGAAAACTAATATATGATTTAGACTTTATGAACATGTTTTTTATGTAACGTCACAGTGAATGTATTGAGGTTATAGCATAAGTGTTAATTTTAATCTTGACGAAAAGAAGATTGAAACTAAACCTCAATTTAAGATCATTAAATAATTACGGATATATCAATAGGTATTACTAAATATTTAGTTACACCGTCAAAACCAAAACATCTAAATATGTATTAATATTTTGTATAACCCCCATTATTTTCAATACAGTCAAGTAGATGTTTAAATAGCGCATGGTCAAATATTTCGGTTCCTCTTAAATTTTCCCACACCTCCATGCAATGGGCTTTTAATTGTGGTATACACCTCTCATCCTGTAACTCCCACCTTTGCAACATCAAACCCCATAGATTTTCTATGGGGTTGAGGTCGGGTGATCGCGCTGGCCATGGAACAACAATTATCTCCGGGTGATTGTAAACCACTCACGCACAGTGCTCGCCCGGTAAATAGGACAATTGTCCTGGACTAATGATATTTGTGTCAACTCATCAGCTGGGTAAATGTCGTGCACAGTAGGTAGCATCAAATCGTCTAATACTTCTACATAAGTGGAACTGTTGGCGCGTGGAGGAATAAAAGCCAGTTCACATGGCCCTGCTGCACTTATCCATCCCCACATATTAATTGTAATTCGACCTGAGTCTGTATTAGGGATTACGTTTTTATCACACCAGCGAGTGTTATCCTTGCGCCATAAATGAAGCCTACCCTTTTGACTAGATTTGAAGGTTTTTTCATCTGAAAATGTGGTAGTATTCCAGTCAAAATCTAAATAATCCCGTACGAAACGTAATCGTTCTTGTTATGTCTTTTTGTCAAGAAAGGCTATTTACATAGCTGGTCTTCTGTGATGCAAGCCTTCAGCGTAGAGGGCACGGCGAACATTTTGCAATGAGGTGTCGAATAATACCGCAAACTGTCTAGTTGGTGTGAAACCATTTGTTTCATACTCGCTCACCAAATGTCGTCGCTGCGCCTCGCTAATAAGCGACGGCCTTCCACTTCGCTGTCGACTAGCAAGGGTACTCTCTTCCTCATATCTCTTGATCCACCGACTTACAGTATTATTAGCTTTGTGAGATTGCCTATAGACTTTTGGTCGAAACTGTACCTAACTAACTAAACCTAGCCCAAAGTGAGAGTAGCTGGAAATACTGTTTTTGATTTCGTTTTTGTTATCGAATTAGTCATCAACTTACCGTTGAAAATGAGAATTTTATTCTCCTTTAAGAACTTGTCAGTGTTCTACATAACGCTAAAATATAACGGGCTTCCTTATTTTTCAAGCAAAAGTTAATTAATACGTAGACACCCAATTTAAAGAATATTCTCACGCTTTGCATACACGATGTAACTTGTGAAACTGGAATACTTTTATTATGACTCATTTAAAGTGTAACACCCGAGTATCTATCGATGTATTAATAGGCCGGCGAAGTCATCTATACGTGCAACATAAATTTTATGGAATCTCCAGATACACTTGCACCTGTACTTAAGTGGAATATGAAACTGCGCACATAAACATCACTCCTGTAAAAAGGTATATGGAGCTCTACGACAATGTATTTTATAATTAATATATTAAGCGAGGGGCATAACGTGTATCGTTAAAAGTTAGATACTTCACAAGCTTCAACCTGTGTAAAATTATATTTTGTAAACATTTTGAACGCATCAATATTCTTCGGAAATATACTTCTTCTTATTCTGTGAAAAACCCATTTTTTTTTTTTAAGGCTTTTGTGGTTACTGAGAGTATCCAAACAATTTTTTTTTTTTCAAATTACTAAATAAAAGATTTTAAAATGGCAATTTTATGTAAAAAGTTGCTGTTAAGTTTAAGTATTTGAATAACTGGAAAATTCTGCTAACTTGTTGGGATTATTAATTGTCGGTTCGGTATTTGTGAACTTTTCCTGTATCAGAAACAAACTTGTAAAGTATGATGTTTAAAAGTTATTTTACGTATACATTCGGTCAAAAATGTATATCTAGGTATATACTAATAATAAAGCTGAACAGTTTGTTTATTTGAACGTGCTAATTTCTGGAACTAATGGTCGGAATTGAAATTTTTTTTTTGCATTTGATAGCCCTATTCTTGAGAAAGGCTATAGGCCATTTAACATCTCGCCCAGGACCCTTTGGAGCACAGGCAAGCGATGCGATGTGACAGGGTGGGTCGGGGTAACGAGAAATATCACGCGGACGAAGTCGCGGACAGAAGCTAGTTTTTTTTTATATTATAAGGTTAGGCTGGTTATATACAGAATATGTGAAGTTTAGTGGTACACATGTTTCTTTATATCGTAAATACATAGGTATACCTAGTAAAAACATCCCCATCAGAACTTATTTATTAAAATCTAATCTTTATTAATAGTTAAAAGCGATCAGAATGGTGTTGCATTTTAATCAACTTATGTACAGATGAGTGATCTTATAATGATCAAAGCAATTTGTTATTAATGCCATATGTTCACAAGTGACATAAAAAACCGACTAAATTATCGACTCCACCTAAGACTATAAACTATCTTTTCTGTGTTCTTGTATATTATTATTATTACACCGTTTAAAACTCGGTTACCATATCCGAGTTTACGGTATTCTACGGTTGTATATACCTACGTATTCTAAATTAATGATTACTTGTCTATGCCGGTATACTAGTATCCGTTTTATTACATTTTACAACATTTAAGTTTGTCCTAATTTACATTATTTAAATGTTATTCAAAAAGTGTCATAAAAACTTTTATTGCACCTATTATAAACGCATTATCAAAACTAAAACAAATCATATTAAGAGTGTAGATAAGGTTATATTCATTCTAATTTGTTTGAATTCATTAATAACCAGTTCATTAATACGTAACATTTGGCAAAATTTGTGTTTTTTGGGAAATTAGTTGATTTTTGTGGATTTCTATTAGCAATCATTGGTATTCAATACTACATTATTAAAGACCATTTACCATTTATTGAGATACCAGATCACTCGAGGGTTCTGAAAATCGGATTAAGTACTTTTACTTACGAAGTTTATTTATGCGGTTTATATTATTAGATCTGTGCGAGTATGCGATTCTTGTCACGTAGGTACCTTCTCCCTATAAATAAACGATAGAAAACCTGCCGGGGCAAGTCTCTCGAAGAATATTAAGACTGTTTCGAAAATATAAAATAAACATCATCACACGTAGATAGAACTGCAATTTAATGAAGAATATTCAATTATCTCAAGATATTTAAGTAACTAGTACTTTATGTCTGTGGTACTTTATACTGGTATGGGATAAGATGTCATAAGTTTTTATTATGGATGTAGTTGGTATATTGCAGGGAGCAGTCTGGGCGAGGCGCGGCGCCGGCGACGATTCTCGTTTGCGCGATGGCTATCAGAAGCGCAATCCCCTATTCCTCGCAGTGCTAATCAATGAATAATTACTCTGTTTAAGGGGCACCTCTATAAATAGCCGGCTGGAGCGCTGACCTGGAGCGACGGGTTAGTCCGGCCTGACAGCCGCGGACACTCGCAGCAGCCTCGCTAGCCGCACCCCGCGCTCGCCGCACCACACCCTCCGCCGCTGCCGCGCACAGGGCTGCCTCCACCACTAAGCTTTTCCTTAGCTCTGAGGAAATGTAACCACTTATCGAATGTTTCTCTTCGCTATTCATTATAATTGTGACAAGTTTAATAAGACGCCAGATTCTCTCCGCCTAACATGGGAGATGATTCATTGCTCACATATTGATAAGCCTCTTTTCGAATCGATTAGTTTCCAGGCGCCTTCTAATTGCATGGCTGTGTCTTCCAGCGGGTGCAGCCCTACGCCGTCGCCGCTCTACTCGACACGCCTCCGACTCCGCATCCTGCCGTTTTTTGCAAAATTAACTACAAAGGAATCTTTGTAGGCAAAATGTGGACACAGTTTTTCCTAAATGATTCATCTCAATAGTCTAGTTACTTACTTTATAAAGGATCGACTTTTAAGTCGAGTTTTATTTAACACTTGTATATCTATAATTAGAAATAGAATTCCCGATGCATCGATAGCCGGTAAGCGCCGCAGCACAATGCTAGGAGGATTGTGCGTGTGATTTTACAAGTAACGGCAGTTCTAACCAAGCTATCGGCTCAGGTACCTACGGTGCCAAGAGGTTATCGGTTATCGAGCTGTCTATAAAGAGATAACCACATATATGGTGCCTATAAGAATTTCCGATTGAAATTGCTTATGGATAAACTTGGCGAAATAAATACATACCTACTACTGTCATTGCTCGAGTGTTTCATACGCTTTAACTTCGAATGACTGCAACTAACACTTTAAATGTAAGTGTTGTTTCGCCCATAACTTGGCAGTGACAAGAAAAAGATAAAGGTTGTAACATAAACAATGTAGGTAGGTGTCCGCGATTCGGTTTAGTAAACACAAACAAGTTGATAGCTATTTAATCTATACCTAGTGAATCGGTGACTGCTTTGGCGAAACAAATGACAATGACATAGACATTGGCGAGATGGCCACAAGGCTGAACGTGGCGCTGGTCGGAGCGGCCCGTCGCCGGCACCCGGGCGGCGCGCGGCGGCGGCGGCGTGGAACAAATGCACGGACTACGCCAATTTGCCAGTCGTCATGACAGACACTCGCCACCTTATTTGTATAACGTTAACATTCTCCACTACAGCTATATTGGTTTCTGTTCCCAACTTCCCAATACATAAAAGGCTTCGAAGTTTTCAATTCATTTTCAATTACCTGCGTACAGTATAAAGTATCTAATGGAAAATCTTAACAGGTAGGTACCTCTATTCAGCATGTTGATGAAAGATCAAGTTCTAAGTAAACCTATTGTAAGTGAGTACATAGCAACAGGAGCCGGTTAGGTAAAGACCACTTACAACACTCAATTAATCTGTACGACAATATTATATTTATGCCATTCCTGTCAAGGCTCCAGACCGTCCGTAATTAAGGTCGCTAAAGTGGCCTTGGATATAAGACATGATAGAACCTGTAAGGGAGAAAAATGATAAAAATGACTGCACAGCGATTAAACTTGTTGTAATGAATTACGGCATTGCAAGGACGCAGTAAAGTTGAATATTGCATCAGAATGGTTACGAACACAGGGAGGCAACGATCGCGTGGAATGTTGGCGCGCGGCTGCAGGCTGCGCGGGCGCAGGCCGCTGTTGGCCGGCGCCGCGCGCGATCCCGCGCCCGCGCCCGCCGCCGCCCGTGACTCACCGCCCCGCCATCTCACCACGGTCAGATTGGGGAAGTACGTGCTTAATGCGTCGGTCCAAGAGTTCTTGCAAGCCTTCCACTTACCACGCACGTTGACGTCACATAACTATGTAGATATTTAATACATTGGGACAGGTATTTTCCTTTTGTAGATGAATCATAGAAAATTAAGCTTGCCTATCGATACAAGTTTAAATTAAAGTTATTTTTCATTTTTATGGCTCTATGCCAAAAAACCCCACGTTTCTGTGTCTTCGTGGATGACAGAAGAAAGATACAATTTAGCTAGATAAAAGTTTGTGCATTTGATAGATCAGTATACTTTTCCGAATTTCCGCGTCGACAAACTAACTTATCAGTTACCTACCTAAATACGGAGATGAAGCATTGTTTATAAATCTATAAAGTGTTATAAATCTATTGATTTATAACACTTTTAAAAACAATGCTTCATTTCTTTGCTTCATTTTTTTATTGTTTAGTCAGGTAGGGTTTCTATTGAAACCCTACCTGACTCTAAACAATCATGAAATCATACTCGTAGGTATAAGAAAGACTTGAAATCCAAATGTTTGTCAATGTAGATGTATCAAAGCGCGAGAAGGCTAAAATGAGAGAGATTTTATAATTTCAAAGTACCTACCTACCTAAATGAAAAGACCACTCAACATACTTCTTAGCTTCTCACACATGCGTGAAACGTGGCAGAGATTGGCCACTTCGCTCACATGTCACGCTTGAATTCAACCGACTCACTTCCAAAAGTTAATCAAAGAACTTTACGAGCCGCCGACCGGAGTAAAGTGGTTAGAATTATTTAGAGACCCCGGTTTGCTAATAATGTAACGAAAAGGATTCCATGGGCCCATTCAGGTCCGGGTAGTCTCGACATACGCGTTTTGGGGGTTATTTTACCTCTTCTTAATCATTGTTTGTGTAGAAAATATTTGTGACTAAAAACACTACCAAATCGTGATAGCAACCTCACTTATTAGAATTCGATTGGGTTTGCTTAAAAATGGTCAGCTCAAGTGTCCACGAGGAAGAAGAATAAAATGCAATAATTTATTTTGATTCTGTTCGTCCATTAACTATTTAGTGAGGAACCAAAGAGTTTCCAAACCTTATTTTCATGCTTTTCCCCTGTTTTCTTGTTTTCAGCATAATGTACCTAACTATACATACAATATACAATACAATCGTATTGATCCATTACTTATTATATGTTTTCAAAACAAATAAGTATTCTGTATTATGTTAATTACATGCTTAGATTCGTTATAAATCGACCGACCGCAACCGTGGATAAAGACGCTTATAATAACAGCTCTTATTTCATATTATCAATTTAAAATAATTGGCGTACTTTTATAAAATAAAACAAGACAATATATTCAATTATAACAATAGTTTACTCGTCCATATTCAAGAGGGATAAATTAATTTTTAAATTGAAGTCAGTAAGCAAGATAACCAGCAACATAAGTGTATTTTAATATAATTATTAAGAGTATTATTGTGGAGAAAATAAACTATTTTATTATTATTATTATTTTATATATTTCTTGTAGGTATCTTGATTCGTCATGAAAAAAACATATAAAAAAGTAGGTAAGTAAACTTCTCAAAAATCATTCAAATTCAGCACAATATAAAAAGTAAACTTCAATTGGAATATTCTTGTAAATGCGAGACGTCATCGATACCTAACCTACTATCAGTCTATTGATGATGAATCATTGTGAAGTGGAATAGAGTGCAAGTGTCCGGCGCGGGCAGCGTGCGCGAGTGGCCGGTATAACGCCAGGCCGCCGCGCGCCGTATCACCGATATATCTCTGGGTTGCTAAATAATATCGATTTTATGGCGCGGCAGATGGCCGGCCAGGAGCCCGAGACCGCCGTCTGCGACCCTCCCGCGCTGCACCGCCAGGCACTCCTCACCCCCGATTGAGATTTATCCTCCCAAAACATCCCCTGCACACAAGAATGGATTATTCGATTTGTATTAAGTTTCCGCAATTTCTATTTAGAGGGTTCCCAAAGCGAGGTGAGCATTTGCGCGACGGATTTGGTGTTCCTTTGTAAACATTTGGAAGGGCATGTCACCGAGCGACGGTCATTAATAATAACAATGGGTGATGTTAGTGGGCTAATTTCCAATCGTTGCTTGTGCCATCTGCCGTTCCTCCTACGCATCTTTGCTTGTTTATTTGGAACACAAAACAAATTTTGTCAACAAATGTGAATAATAGAGCTATTGTACAAGTACTTACCTACTTACCAATTATAAAAATGTTGGTTGGTACTCCTGAAAGTAACAGAAAGAAAACTCATCCTCAAAGTTAGCCAAACGAAAACATATTGATTGAAGCATAAACAAAATCAAAGCTGCGTTTAATAAGGATAAAAATACCTTCTATGTTTTTATTCAAAGCGGAATGCCAGCAATCCAAACATCGGAACACAAACAGGGGCATTTCAATATGATATCAGACATAAGTCTGCGGAAACATCCCAATAAAAATAAACGAGTGTCAATATCCAAGTCCGTAATGCAAATTTGCTATTGCGATAAAGGGCCGTGAAAAACGAATAAGCTTATATTCCATTTTACATAATCTCCGTCTAGACGGAAGCTGACCGCTCCGCTCGTACGGTTGGCGTTCTCTTATTGAGTGCGGAGTGTGGCTGTGCCGTGTGCGGGCTGGGGCTCGCGGCCTGCACACACTGCACACCCGAGCCCGGGATTTGCATCCCACGTTTGTTGGTGAACTACGGATGAATTACGAGCGATTTTCACAGCTTCATAAGTACTTTTCATCCAGGAGGGCTCGTAAACTTATCTCTTCGTTCGACTTTTTCATTCTTTTACAAAGGGAGTTTAGAGGTGTAGCTTGTGACGGGTGCTGCCTGTCATAAATTGTACACATAATAGGAATTTTCTCTTCTGCGTTTAATACTCATGTGAGATTTAGAAAATAAAGGATAGGTTAGGTATACAAAAAGGAGCTCATTGATCTGTGGCGGTGCGGCAGTAATGTATCATGTTTCGTTGTCAACGGACGCCTCTGTCCATTTCTCATTAATTCTAATTACGCTCAAATGTTTAGGGTTTCACAGGGATCGTTACACAATAAACCCTTTGAGCTCAGAGACGTTAATTTTCATTAATTATAACAACTAAAGATGTACCTACAGTTATTATCAACGAAATATTTTATGCTTTGTTACTTTATTGCCTGAGCTGTAACACGATATTTTGGAAAACACTGAATAAAGTTATGAAATATAGGTAATTGTTCAACCATTACAACATGTTTTGAAAAACACAAAAATAACTTGTAGATACTTAATCTTGAAAGCTATATATGTATAGGCAAATATACAAACATCTGTGTTTTTGTAGATTAAATCAAGTGCAGGTAACAAAAATAACACACGATTTGTCTTTCATTAAAAGAAAATATTACTTCACTTCAGGCTCAAGTTTAAATTACTGATAAATTACTATTTATATGCAATATTCTCGTTTGCTCGCAGCTGCATTTGTACGTACTTATTTTATTTATTTTGTTGTTTTCTACGGAAACTTCTATTTTTCTGAGATGGCAATCTGCACGCGGGCAGACATTGCGCGAAATAGTTTTATAAAAGAACGTTTTATTACAGCTCCGTAAATTAGCCTTTGAGGCTACAATAGCCCAAGCTGCGCCATGTAGATCGTAAGTTCAAATCCTACCATCCTATTGTGGCTTCTACCTGTTCATACATATTGTTGTCAGAACAGGAACAAAGCTAATAGTTTAAATTTTTGAAAATAACATAAATATAAAAAGTACGAACAATAAATTGCATCTGCAAAAAGTGTTTCGCCGTCGATCAAAACAAAGCTCGGCTTCTCAGAAGCATGCCAGCCGCACATTTGGTAATGGTTTGCACTTCCGCTTGTTCCCATACGCTTTTTAGTCAGCCCTCATGCGTCGTACGCAGTTCAACGAATTAATTTAGCCAATGAAAAACGCCACCAGCCTCACTTCAACCGCGTGTCTCATTAAATCGAACGATACAAACAACCAGTGTCCAACTTGTCACTTGTACATTTAGGATTTGTTTTTTCTCTGCTCCTGCTCGAAACACATTAAAATCGCAATTTATTGTTTTCAATTACATATAGCATGTTGGAACAGCTTGCAGTGACAATAATCTATTTGAATTCAAGTAATAAACAATATTAATAGATAATAATAACATGCACTATTATTTAAAAGTGTTAGGTACAGGTACACTTTTGAATAAATCCACAAAGGTTCCAAAAACATTCAAATTCTTGTTCGGGTATTATCGCTCGTGGTTTTCCCCATGCGAGTGTGCAGATTCCAACCGGTATCAATCGTAGTCGGTTTTTTGGTTTCTCATGTGCTACTTATAGTCTGATGTTCTGATTTCGAATGACAATAGCGCACGATAGGCTGGTTAAAATTTGAATAAACGCTTCACATTCACTACTTCACCCAGAAACGAATCGAACACGTTATATAGATTGGTAAGAAATATTCCCTGGGAACGCAATAATTAGGTTCGATAATGGGAGTCCGCACCTGGAGAACAAAGAGCTGACAGCCCACCATTGCTCGGGCGCCGTTTAGGTCGTCAAGGTTGTTAGCCCTCCGCCTACGAGCGAGATGATATAACTTGTTTCCTTCAGTAACTCTTACGTCTGAGAAACACAAACGATATATATCAGCTAGGAATTGCTACGCGCAAATCCATGCGTAGCCGATACGCTTGCGTTGCCGTCACTGGCGAATTAGTACGCAAATAAGTAATAACCCAATAATCATAACGTCACGTTACGTCATTTAACAAGTACATATTAGAAAAGAAAAGCGAACGATATACGACGACGGTTAAAAAGGACGATTTAAAATGTGTAGACGAAGGCCAACGATTTAGAGATATACAATTATATTAAAATGTAGGTAACCTATTAAACAACTTAGGAGTGCTAATATCAAGCAATGGATGCGATATTCTAAGGTTTCGTTTATTATTTAGTTTTATATTTATTTTTTTTGTCTAGGGAGCCCCAGTGGCTACGTTAATAGTAGATTATTAACCAAGGGGATAAAGCAGTGTCTTCTGTCGCGGGTGATGATTTAAATCGCGAGCGTAACGAAGGTCTCGAGGTTTACTCCCGAGCGTAGCGAGGGTGTTAAAAACTTAAAGCACGAGCGAAGCGAGGGATTTAAGACGAGTCCTGAGTGTAGCGAGGGATTTAAGTTCACCCAAGACTAAGACAGCTTTATCACCGAGGAAAATACTCTACTTTTCGTACCAAATGGTACGGAAATAATGTGTAAAATAATGTGTGTGTGTGTGTGTGGTTTGTGTTAATTTTTTCGCAAATGCGAAAAAATTAACACAATAATAATATGAGATAAGCGTTTATTAAAAATAATGACAATTAAAAGTAAAAGTTAACATTCGAAACATTGGTCCAATTATTGATAGAGAGAGTTACATTTTTGTTTGGTACATTTATTGTTGATGAGTTGATTTGAGTATTTCTCTGTTCTTGCGTCTGAGGAACTTGCGTTTCATTGTAGATAGTATACGTCGGAGATAGTGGTGGTGGTGCATCGTGAGTTACGGACGAAGATAAGATGCCGGAAGTTGATGGTTGTGGCTCTGATGGATTAAGTTTTATATTTTTGTTAATTTGACTGCTTAATATGGATTCGCCATTGAGCTTTCGATATAACCCTCAGCTACTCTATCAGAGCTCCAACCACCGTGTCTTTTTATTGACGTAATTACCGCCCCTGAATCCGCCAAGAAAGTCGCCGAAGTTCTTCTAAAGCAGTGACCGGTGTAGAGTTCAACATCTTTAAGTTTTAAATATTTAGCAGAAAGGAAATTCCTTTGGCATATTGCTAATTTTATTTTTGCCGATGGCTTGTCGAGTACATTTCCCATTCCGATAGTTTATAAAAAATCGATTGTTTTCCATGTTGGTGGGACGTAATGCTTGGTATTTATGAATGATTTTAGTATATTGTCCTTGTACAATGAATGACCGATTTTTCTTTGTCTTAGTTTCCTTTACATTAATCAGCAGTAACTCATTGGAATGATTTTCAACGTCCTCCACCTTTAAGTTTACAAGTTCACATCCGCGGCAAGCACCATTGAGTCCAAAAATTAAGGCCACCTATAACAAAGATTAAAAACAGGTAAATATATAGAATAATTACCATTACTAAGATACGAAATATTCATAGTTAAATCATGTATACTTACTTTTGTGGCTAGAAAAATTTCGTCAGGAGCTTCATTAAAAATTTTTCCACATTTTGAGTCGTAAAAATTTTAGACTTCTTTGCGCAATGCCCTTCTGATTTTCTTTTTAAAAAAGCCAGTAATTTTGTGAATCTATTTATTTCAATGCTGTGTTTGATGCTTATTGTAGCTTTCAGTTTTGAGTATATGCACCAAAGTGTATTCGGATTCTTTGTCTTGGATAAATAATCAAAATAGACAAGAAGTACTGATTCTGAAATTGATAGGCCTTTCGCACTTCTTCACGTTGAAAATTCTTCATAAGTTTTTAAATAATTTTCCTTGGATTTTGTTGGAAGCAAATTATTTATAATTGCGGCAGCATTTGCACTGATGGAATCCAACAATTCACTGTCACTGTCGCTTTGATTTAACATCGTAATGTATTTTTAGAACATTAACTTATTTATAAAAATAAATTAAAATAAACTTAACGTTTATGTATTTGAAGAAAACAAAAACGCGGCAAATTCCTACACTAATATTTTTTTGTCGGAAAAGCAAAGGCATCAAGCTCATACGGCCTCGTCGGTTTTCGTAATTTTATTTAATAATCATAACTGCATAATAAATGCGTATTCGTTTTTCAAAAAGATGTATATTGCTTTATAATGCTATACAAACTCAATGGTGTAAACACAGATGTAGTTCAGTATAAATTTCGGTAAGTATTCCAAATTTAAATCACATTCTCCCCCTAGAGGATGAATGAAATTCAGTACAATTTTCTTTCCCTGTTTTTAACAGATTAAAAATGACTATTGTTATGTTCGCTTTTTGTGGCATAGAATGTCACTTTTTTGAGCAAGTGGTATGAAAAAAATCTTATATTACATAATACGTTAATTGAGAGTTAACATTACAAAAACGTACATCAAATATCGACATGATTCTACATCTTAACTTGCTTTAATGGTTCCTTTTTTACCACTTCATGTAAGAAAATGTGTGTCAAAAATGTTTGAACAAAACATTTAAAGTAGATATACTTACTGAAGCTATAGGTACCTTATCGAGCTCTATCGTTACGTGAACTGCAGATTTCGTCACCTGCTGATTTTTCCACGCTATAAAACACTTTGACCAATTGTCTCACAATGGAAGGACAAACAAGGGGATATTGTTTTTTTTTTTAATTCAATGATTTGCATAATTTTGTAATGACATCATTGTCACCCAGTGAAGGGTGACAACAATTCTTAAAGTTTCATACGTTTCAAATGTCATTACATGACATTTCAGCCTAGAATCCCGAGAGATCATTTAAACTGTACTAAGTTCTAACTTCTTAATTTTTGCCCTGTAAGATGTTTTGGTCAATTAGGTATAGGTACTACCTACCTAACCTAATTGAGTTTGGTCGTAGCCATTGGATTTTCAATCAATGGAAGTCTATCGAATGCTGTAGGGTCGAGACTGTGGCCGAGACAAATCATTTGACACGTCATTCATCAATTCGGTCGACGCAGACAAAAGCTGAACAAGTGTACTTACTTGCACATACACAGAATATTAAACACAACTAACTTTGCATTCCGAGACACGCTAAATTCGAAGAGTAATTTAATTTGTATATTGATATAAATAAAATGTATTTAATATGTGTACTATAGTTTTTTGTCGTTCCACTGGAATGTTGTAAGTCTTCAGAGCCGACTCCATAATGAGGCCCGTAGATTACATGCTATTACGGTATAGAAAGAAAATGACATTTGTGTTAACAACAAACACACTTTGTTTGATGATTCGTTTTTATTTACGAATGTGCAATAGAAACAAAGGCGTTTATTTTTATCATATTTTACACGTATACAATTGCTTTTATTACTTTAAAGATTAAATTCATTCTTCAAGAGAACCTACTTTTATATTTTGAGCGAGACGAGTTAGAAGTGGTTTGATGCCTAACAAGCAAATTATACGAATCACAAATCCCACGATCCACGTTTCGCACTTGACTGTCTTATTCTTAAGAATTCTAAGCCGATTTACATATCAAGCTTAAGATTCAAATCTGTTGAATAAGTTTAACCTGTGAATATAAATAAAGCACTAGGTATAACGCTTGCGGACTGCAAAGTCGTCACCGAACTGCGCAAATAACTGTACCTACCGGGTACCCAAATATTTAATGAGATTAAACGGTAATGCTCTGCAATCATTATTGGTCTCTCCGTAATAATATCTGCTTGTTTTCTGAATTCGTGTGCACGTTTGAGACCATTGCATGTTTTTAAATGACTCGCAACGAGAAAGTCGTCGATATAAATATCCCAGCCTGGGAAGCGGACCCGCTAAGACACTTAATCTAAAAAAAGCTTGTCACACATCGCTGAACAAGGTATACAGGTATCAGGCACGTTTATAAAGGATGAATGTAGTTGATAAATATAGGAGATGAGACAAAAGTTCAGTTTCTCATCTCTCGTCGAGTGTACTAAGTACACATATTGTGCTAAGGATGGAGGTACATAGCGAGGCTAAACACTTACATGCCTGGGAAGTACCGTAAGTAACTGTGGGTCATTGGCTCATGAAGATGTCAGGAAAGCAATAAAATTTATTCTATCAACACGACAGCATCGTTAAAATTAACAATACTGCATCACAGTCTAGGCAGTATAACTATTAATCTCGGCGCTTGACTAGCATTCCGGTGGCGCGCGATCTGCGCGGGCGCAGACCCCCGTTGCATACGACGCCGACATGCTGCAAGGAGTAGACGACGACAACGTCGCGACGCCATCAGACAACGCGCCAAAACCAACGTGACTTTACCCAGACTAACACGCTCCTCTTCACTTTTCCTGCAGTCAAATTGCTGGAAAAGTGATACAACTTTAAAATCAAAATGGTTCCAAGACCTGGTGTTGAATTTTGGGGTTTATATTGTACATCAAACTATAGTGGACTTTCAAGTTTCAGCTTGACGTTATGAAACTTAATTAGTCTGAGCATTATTATTAAGTGTGATCTTGGTTAGTGGTCAATTTATAAAAGAACATAAAATAATTTAACATAAAAACAGTTCAAAAGTTTGGAGCACTGATATGAGCAGGGTTTAAACCCGTAACACTTGACTTAACACATAAACAACTATTACAGTTATTAAAATTGGTTGGTCTCAATCACACGGCCTCTACATATCCTTCCTTATTAGACCGTATAACGGCCAGGAAGGATACGAAGACACCGCAAGAGATAAAATCTGATCATCTTTTTATAATAAGCAAGAGTTTCAAAGGATACACGTTTATGTAAATGTGTAAAATAGGCGAGTTGCTGGCCGAACGCACCGTGCGTCTATAAGTTGTACGTCAATCCGCTGGTCGCCAGTTTAGTCTTCGGTGCGAGTGATTTATTACTGCTCACAAGACGCCCCATTACCGTGTCACAATCAATAACCACCGCACTGGGGACTGATGAATTCTGCTTATTTCTTCCTCTTTGCCATCAAACACCCAGCGCAGGTTCACTATTATTGCAAGAAACGACTTAGAGGACTCACCATTATGAATGCTTGTCTACGTCACATAAAAAAGCTAGTTTATTAACTTTTAAAATAACTGATCCTTTATGTTATAGCCGCAGTCTAACACTGCAAGAAACTAATTAACTAAATTAACTTCAGTGTTGTGTTCAATGACAAGACTTGTCGTGATTATTAAAATTACAAGTAATACCTCAAGTCTGTGCGAACAATGAAACCTAAATCGTTAGCTGTAATAGGAAAACTCTATGTTAGTAGCTTTTACGTGTTATGAAACAAAGGAAAATTTTGCGAATGGCGTAAATTAAGTAATGCTATTTATGTTCTGCTGCTGCTATTACATGTCGCACAAGTAAGGGAAGAAGGAAAATACGGTACTTCGGTTGACGTCTTATCGTAAAAAAATATTTATAGATCAAAGTTGCTACGTAGACGAGGTACACACAGTACGGAATTACGTCCCCAAAAGGACCGCCTAAAAAAACTTTACGTGAAATTATACTCATAACAAACAAAAGCTTTCTTGCTACACTCTACGCTCACTAAGCTTCACGAATCTCTAGGGATAAGGTACCTACTCACAAATATTTCGTGTTAGATGTCAAATTAATGTTAAACTGTT
This sequence comes from Apamea sordens, assembly GCA_945859715.1. Taxonomy (NCBI): domain Eukaryota; kingdom Metazoa; phylum Arthropoda; class Insecta; order Lepidoptera; family Noctuidae; genus Apamea; species Apamea sordens. The sequence goes on from OX243995.1 coordinate 11,294,891, forward strand.
TCATATTAATAATAATAATATCACTACTCCACCTGCTAAGCCTGGCGATTAGGGCATTACCCCCGCCCTTTGCCCAGAACCGGTCGTTTTAGCAATGTTTGGGGAAATATTCAACAGTACAACACATGAGTCAATGTGTTACGGAGAATATTCGCAGCTTTTCTAAATGTTTCTTTCTTTAAGAAATAAGCATTTCCTTTGTACTCTCCTATTACATAAGTAACTTTTCATGTAGGTCATCATGAAAAGTTGCCTATGTAAGAGAAACATTATGTTATATGTTCCATAAATAGGTAATAAATGAGTGGGTAGGTGTAAAGGGCTAGCAATAATACCTCGCGTGTAAAATTATAATTAATGACAAATTAGAATTTGTATTACTGTCAGTGTAAATAATTCTAGCACACCCTATATCTCTCGGACTGTGTAGAATGGTAGATTACTTCAATTGATATGCAATTTCCGTTAGAGGTTGTATAGAAAAAAAAAACCTTTTAAAGTTTGGCATTGGTACTTATTACAATCAATAAAAGCAACAAAGAATAAAATGAGTCACAATTTACAGGCGGCTAACAATCAATCATGTAATGTAATTTTAAACTACTGTTCCTTGCACTAATAAAGTAATTGATACACATCGGATGATAGTTAATCATCACTAACAATCCGCCCACTAATGAATTTATTAACAAAAAATATGCAAATATAACGCAAATATATCTCAATGTTATCTCTTCGTGCAGGGTAAACAAACTTGGGCAACGGCGACCACTTCTCCACTCAACGGTACTTGACATAATTGTACATGTTGATCTCGATGAGGCGAACTTTCTTCTCTTGAATTTCCCACAACATGAACATGCATAATCCGTGTATGTATTACCTATCATTCAACGCCGAAAGTAAGTGTTTCATTACAGAAAGTAAAACCAAACTCACTGAATAGTTTTCATAAAAAAATAATTAACAATGGCTTTCGGATTACACAGATAAGTAGGTAAATGTGACTTTGTGTCGAAAAAAAAACGTCGATAACTTTATGAAAAGGAAATCAATTAGCTTCCTTTCACTAGTTACCTATTTAAGAATCATTTTTCGTTGGCAGCGTGTCGTGTACACATTTTCTTAAATTTTTGTTGCTACGAGCAGACGAACACGCGAGAACAGTTAGGAAATAAAGGTACTTACATACTTGCTTACAAGAATTCCGTATTTACCCTCGGTGATTATTTACATAGAAGTTCTCAGGAGGTTTGTGGTCGTATAGGTACTTACACTCGTACATGGTCAAGTGAACGGAGGTCTGTGTCAGCGCCGGAACCTCTATTTGTCTTAACGCAATACCTGTCAATAACCGTCTTAAGTTCATTGGCACTCCCGCTTTGGCGCATCCATTGCGTAGATTTGTGCATTGCGCTCGCGCACCACCATTTGCTCAATAGGAACCCATCTGACTGGTACCCAGCGTTGTAACATGATCTCGGTAGTTTGTTGACAGAATAAATACAAAATAATTGTACTTGACTACAGCTTAGAACACTTAAATTAGTTAAACGTTCGAATTTATCTTCAAAGACAGGTTGGAAACTTGGACCATCCGAATTGAATTGCACTTCCTGCTAATTTTATTTATCTCGTCGTAATTTAGCATGCTTTTCAAATGATTAAGAGTAAAAAGGCTAATTTAAGACTTAAACTGCTTGTCAGCTTGAGATACCGGAACTATCCGAATAGGTAACGTATTATTTCTACAATTTACGTAGCAAGCACCATTTATTTTTTTACGATCGCCATCTAATAATCTAATTTCCCTTCCCAGGTGGTTATGACCAGCGGGGTGATTGCGTAACACACTACTTTTCAGTAGCAATGGCTTTCATTTTGACAGTTCAACAAGATTCATTGCATTATTAACGTAGCAACGTTAATAATGCAATGAATCTTGTTGAACTGTAACTGTGTGTGTGTTGTGGATATTGCTAATCCATTGCTTCATGTGTTCGAAAAATTTGTGTGCTCTGCTGAGCACACAAATTTTGCGAACACATGAAGCAATGGATTAGCAATATTCTTCAAATAAATCCAGATTAAGTTTGATAGTCTGTTATGCAATAAGCACCTTAGCTGAAGGTAAGGAAGGTGGATGCTTCCATAAAAAAAACATACAAACATGTTACATAATTAAAATAAAAAAATCTTGTACCGATGACTTTAGGACTCCACTACAACCTACAAAGACTAGGTGGTAACGGGTCGGTCGTTCGGAAGTTAAGGTAAATTTTACTTCCGAACGACCTAACCACAAACGTGGTGACTGATATTTTCCGCTAGGCAGTGTTTGTATGTATTACAATAATATTTTCCGCTAAGCAGGTATTTATTTATCTTCCTTGTGATTAAAATTCCTAGAAGGTTAACGCATATCTGCGAATGCGTAGTATTCTGTTAACCTGTATTTTCAGAGTACGGGTTCTTACTTATCTTACCTACTTCGCTACAAGTGTTCTCATGCCCGTCTGAATCATTTAGTAACGTTTCGTAACCTCCTTTTGAAAATGACCGAACTCTAGCTGTCAATACGTGTCACAAGTAATTTGAAAGTTGGTGTTAAATAAAACGGTGTTCAATATTTTGTAACAAAACAAGGAACACAAAGGGCGTTACACTCTTTATGCAAACAGAGAGCAATAAGCGCAGGCGCAGACACGTGTCTCACACACTCACACATCACACCACCGCGACAATCAACTAATTATCACAACACTATTATACAAAAGAACATAAAAACGTGCTAATACGTGAAATAAATCGTCCAAATACAATGAACTTGTAATTGGCCAATTATTTCAAACTTTGGGGAATTCGAGACCACGAATCCCAAATCTTATTTTTTGCCAATTAAAATATAGATTCAGATTTCTAGATATAATTTTCAATTCCAAACTGTTATTGGAATCTATTTTCCAGATTGAGCCTCAAGCTAGTGAATTTAAAATTCATTCGAGAGGTATGCAGAAGTGTTAACTAAACACTCGTGTTTGTTTTATTCTTGTAAGTAAATACAGATAATTATAGGCAGCTACTAATACCCGCATATATAATGTCAATAGGTAATGTAACGGTGATAACACCACGTAAGGAACTAAAGTTTTCACACGTGCCTAATGAGCAAAGAAAATAGAGACGACACCTTACAGTACCAGTAAGTAGGTGTGGTGCAGGTACTCTCCTGTGGGTGCGTAACTTCTCAGTCCACCTTCAGCAACGAACTCTATTTGTGATTTATAGGAAATCATTAAAATAAGTTTATGTGCAAGGAAATTGCTAGCCTGTGATTAGACCTTTGTAATTCTAACTTACTGTAATAAACTACAGCCATTTAACTGTTTTTAAATTAAAGTTCACTAAGAGGTGCTCACTGAAATAAAATGGCCATCATTCTACGTAATAAAGTGAAGAATATTTAAGTATGCATTCTAATCGAATTGCCACATCGGTTTTTTGTGGTTTAATAATATATTGTACGCTCATACATATACAATCATATATTACTCACTTTCCCATGTATGTAAAAGTAATTATGTTGTCGTTTTAGGAATATTAATGATATGGTTAGTCACTGCCTATATACCTAACCCATACAAGAAAACATCAATACCTACATACCTACACACGAGAGAAGAATGAGAAGAAATTAGAAGCTGGTATTTAAAAAACGTTTAAGACAACGGTTTCGTGATTTAACAAATTAAGAAATAGCTTAATTTGTGAAATCTGAAACGTTTTTAATAACTGTATCGTCTTTAACCTAAATTTTTGTGCATGATTAAAGACGGTACATAGGAATTCCTAGATTCTTCTAGATAATATTGTAACTGTGACCACGCAGAGTGTCAAATTACTAGACTTATATTAAGGTATTATAATAATAACAGTTCGTATTGGAGACTTTGACTATACTTATGTATAATTCCGATATCTTTTTCCAAGACAAAAGTATTTTATAAAGTGTGACCGCAAAAGTTTTGTTAGTGACTACTAAACAAACACAGGTTCGTGTGATGCCTCAGTACCGGTGCACATGTAATTTTGTGTTTCAAAATAATACCTTTATCGTGACGACAGTCTGCAAGCTGCATCCGCGCCATTTGTAACAATATTTATGTTTTTTTAATTAGTTCCTGCTTCTATTCACTGGTACGTTATTATGCCGTCATGAAATCGAAGCCAGTTATACCCAATGATAGTTATTTATTCCCTTTGCTTCGTTTCTTCCAAGAAAACACGTTTTAAAATCTTCCAACAGAAAATACGGGAAGAACTTGAAAACATTAAATCCTCGGCGATACACATAAATAGTAAATAGGCATACTTGAAGAATGAAAACATCTAAACAGACTTGATGCGTCATATTCATATCGAAGGAATCAATCAGCTATGTGTTATTAAAATTTCTGCCACTTTTTTCCATCATCACTTTGATCGGCTGACATCATATCAATTATTGTAATTCTCAGTTCCTTGGCCCTGAATAATTTGAGCAATTAACAATTCAGGATACGATTTCGGATCACTGCACGAGTAAAACATTTAGTAGAAGTATTTCTGTATCTATTTTCCTATTTCCCAGTTGATTTTTTCAAATACTATTGCTTTTCATAGAATTGCTGGGCGATCAAGTATAAAAAACAGAAAGGGTGATGTCATTAACCGGACAGAGGAAAAGTAGAGCAAAGTTAAACAGAGGAGACGAGCACTGCCACCAATCAACATAGAGATCGCGTGGTGGTTAACTATAGAAGCAAATACATTCTCGAGGATGAACTCTACATATACCATTTTTCAATACGTGCTTAGTTTAATGAAAAACTTATACGAATGTAAGCTTTTTAATTCTACCTTTAAAGAAGCTTATGTCATCTGGTTGTCAAGAATCGCTTCCAGTTGATGACTTAAATAATATAGCATCTATACTCTACAGTACCAAATGCTAAAGTTTGACGCCATTTACAAGAACTTTGCTCCGCTTCTCCACTCGACCCCCAGTTGTGTTCATAAGAGGTTAGAGGCGCGTAATCAATACAAAGGTAGTGCTAAGGATGCTTCTACATCACTGCGATATTTATGTTAACTGAAAGTCTATAGTTACGTTGCCACCATTCGACAAGGCAAGACTGTTTTAATAACCCTTATTAGAACCAGAAGCGAATTAAATAAATGATCGTGATGAACATAACGATGCGCCAATGTTTGTGATATTGAAACAAAAAATGCTAAAGTTGTATCGTTAAACCGCTATCAGTTTTATCCCGATTCGTAAAAGTGTTTATCAAAAAAACAATCCTTTATTTTGCGAAATTAGCAACGCGGATGCGGTCGTGCAACATACTTAATTGGTATAGGTAGTGGCCAGTGGCCAGGTACCCGCCATCATTCGGCCAGTTGAGTGTGACGAAGCGCAATCCAAAGCTCCGGTCAATGCTCGGCGCCCACCGTTTGGAAGGTCGCGGCGCGGCCTTCTTTCGACCAGCCATCATCGTCTAATGTGCCCGCCCGCGCCCCACACCCTGTATTTATTTCGATATACTAACAGTTATGAATGCTCTTGCATGTCTATATGTAGGTTATTTATCTGTGTCGACGTGTATTTTGATTTTAACACGAATAACTTCAATGAAATGGATAATTATAATTGGAGTCAAGCGGTCGCGGAGAATTTTGAATTGCACGAACGGATACCATATCAAATGTAACACATCCCATCGCTTCGCAGCTCATTTAGAGTTTTCAGATCTCACGGTGACACTATCATCAAGTCTCAAGTCTTTCCGGAGAATACCTTTGTGAGAACGTCAGGGTCCGAGGACTGAGTCACACAACACGCATTATGCGCGAACCCTTTATGTTTACGAAACGTACGAGAGCTTAATATTTATAATATCCGTGAATATCATTTGATTAGAAGATAATATTGAGGTTTTATTGTGAAAATGCTTAGTAAACATTTTTGAGGTGAAGGCACCGGCTGAATAAAAAGGTCAACAGAGGCTTTATGCTCATTCTATCTCTATCCTTGTATACGTCAACCTATATTGCTTAACTTTTATTTACTCGTAAATTTATTTATAATCAAGAGTTATTCAGCATTATAATACTATTGCAAAAGTATTTATTATTTAACAATAGGTACCTATAGAAAAATAACGAGATGGCACCCAGATTTCTTGCAAAAACATTCAAATCATGATCCATCTAAAGAGCATGTAACATGCTTTACAAAGAAATATAGTGACCTCGAAATGAAAATCATGCAGCGCTCCTACCGTTACAATAACGAGGTCATTTATCAACTCTGTATTTGTTTGTCTCTACGCATTAAGATACGTATTAGATTTCCATTCATAAATCTGTGTTAGATAGTTACAAGCGCGTCGTTTGTTGAATATTTACCGTGGCTTCGTGATTGCTGCTACTATAATAGGTATAATCACGATAATAAACATGCAAATCGATGTGTACGTATGAAATCAAAAGACGCGGACTGCTCCGCAGTCGGCGATAAATCACGAACTCTCGACGATCCTTGCAGAAGAGGAAGTGGCCGCACAAGTATCTCCTCCGATATCATGATTCCGCAATTGAACATTAATCAAGTAAACTCGTTAACATAAACACTGCATTCACGTTTTTATTTAAGTGCAATTTTGAATTATTTGCAATCATAGGGATCAGGGCAAAAGTAGAAAGACACTTTGCAGTAAATGCATTTGATGATACGGTATTTATAGCTGTATAATGCTAGGTAGTCTCGGTAACGATACCTCTTCCTCTTAATAAATTTGAGCTTACTGTATCTATTGAGTGCAGAGTAGGTAGGTATATATCGAGAAAGCTGTGTAGGGTGGAAGCTAACAATACCCCAATAAATTGAGGTTGAGATTTTTTTAAATCTGATAAGATATACTAGTTGGAATAAACGATAAATAATTTGTTTTATTGTTACTTTGGATATGCCTATTCCACTTTTATTATAAATCATACTAAAGCAGATACTTTTTTAATGTTTACTTATGTCAAAAATATTCACGCTGCTCACCCGTTATTCGATAAGTACGTACATACTAAAAGACGGGAGATAGCGACATTGATTTATAAACATTTTTTGCACTGTAAACTTCAGCAATTGTGATATACAAAACAAAAACAGATTCACTTTAAAAGTTTAATAAAAACAACACAATTAAAAGTTGCGAAAGGGTATTTATTGTCTCGAATAAAATACTGCTAAAGTACACAAAGTTCAAAAAAGATCACAGAGACATGATCAAGGCAGTGAATGAGCACTTGAGGGAAATGGGATTCAGGTAGGAAAGTTTTTGGGAGAGCCGCGGTCCCGCCCGCGCCTCGCTCGCCGGCGAGGGCGAGCGCGGAAGGGAGTGTAATGAAATAGGTAGACGAGACGCAGTTAACAAGTGCCGCGGTGCAAATTGCTTTTTTAACAAGTTTATTTTACTTAAATTTGCAGTCAATTACAAATAAAATCACAATTAAAACAGCTTGATATGATAATTTGGTCACGCATTTGATTTTTGTTGTATCTAAAATATCGTAAACGACCTTTTGTTGCGTCCTTGTGAAGGCCGACCGTTTGCCTACTATTAATAAAGTAAGTGAGCAAATGGTATACAGCGTACAAAATCTGAACCGTAGATACGTGACGAGGCTCTTTATTACGCAAGCTCGAAGCACGAAGAACAAGGAAGTAACCTTTAACATCTGAAACTGTTCAAACAAATATAAGTATTACATTACCTGTTAGATATGCACGATTTTAGTAAATGAATAGGCGATTAAGTTAAATACTTATCGGGTGTATTTGTTTATTAGCCGAATAAAATACCGTGAACAATAATTCAACGGCTATAACAGTATGTTTAGTTACACTAACTTGAAACTTCCTAACGTTTAGTACTTAACTTGTGTTGTTGATTATGTAATTACACATAACTACAATTATATGTATGAACAACAATCCAAATTTAGCCAAACAGGCAAGACAAACAGATGGAAGCCTTAACGAATTCAGTCTAGCCTAAAATCCGCAAAGTTGATGTGAGGATATAAATTATAAGTTTAATGAAGTGTCATAGCCGTACGGCGGGCGGCGGCGACTACGGCGGGCGGGGCGGAGCGGCGGCCGCGCGGTGCTGCGTCGTGCAGCAGCCGCGCGGTACAAGCTCTCGCGCCGCCCGATGATTGATGTTAGGCGCAGTGAAAGCACTTGTATATGTACAAACATCTTGAACCTTAGCGGTATCAAATCTAACCACAAAAACAGCGTGCCCAAAACACGCGTTACAATTTTTCTCCTACATTGCACAATACGAATTTGTTAACGGGAACCGGCCATCTACATTCGACTTTTTTGTTTGTGCACGGCGAGTATAAATTGATAATGTTGGTAATTTGGCGCCCGGCCCGAGTGCCGTTGCCCGCTACACTAATGAGTTTATAATGGACACAATAATATAGGATGATAATATATTTTCAGAATCAATGTCTAGGTCGAGTACGAACTACGCGTGTAAGATGGTAGGTAGGGATTAAGATGTCACGAATATTAAAATATGATATCCGGGAGAAACCCGAGCATAAAAACGTAGCACTTGACTCATCGTACCTAACATGGCGTCATAAGCAAAAAGGGTGCAACTGCAACTCAGCCTTAGGTAAAAAAGGTGCATCTCATCTTGAAAAAGATTACCTACTTACGTCCTTTTTGCTTATGACGGCAAAATACGTGCAAGACCTACCTTTAGTATAGTTAGTTAAGTATGAAAACAAAATGGATCTTCTTCACAAGAGACTAATTGAACGTAGAATATAAATCGCTCTTATAAAGCAGACTACTAACTTTGCAACCTGAGAGATCACTAGCTCAGATTAGTAGCTTAACAAATCTATCTAGCATAAGTTTGAGTCTTTGTGCTTGACAAGATTTTAAACGAGATAATTATTTTAAAATTATTTCTCTCTAGTAATAGTAGTATTGCAATCAAAATATTGGTAATTATATCTTTCATCAGTATCAGAGTGCAAAATGTAGGTAGGTACTTTGATCAACTTATTCAGGTCAAAAAAATATTACGGAGATAAGTTAGAACTTCGAAGTTCATTTTCGAAGTTAAATGGATCTTCTACAAGAATATCTAACTTCCCTAATCAAGTGATCAGAACTTGGCACATAAATAACAACTGAAACGGCGGAAACAGTCGTCCAAAACAATGACGGAGCAAACGAAGTAGGCAGCGAGTGAACGCGCTACTGAACAGCGTAAACAAGACACCGGCGACTCGGAAATAAGAGCGAACTTAGGAATTACTAAAATATTACCATGTTCGCCCATAGAAAGAACTAGTAATACACTAACCATTCCTTAAATTATCACGTTTGCACTCTGCGTGGAGCGCTAGCGAGAAAACTTGATCCAAGTAACAAAAAATAATAGCGCACTTTAGTAACAGGAAATGTTTTGTATAAAATAAAATTACACACAAAACATTAGTACCTATTCCCTGTCATTACTAAAATGTTTATATTAAAACGATTCTTAGAGCTGTGCGGATTTGTGTCACGCACGAACAATAGCGAGAAATGCCTGGCCTGGGATCGTCTAGGGCCCAAAAATAAATCAACCATGACATCACAACACGCAGCGGAGGTACCGCCGAACCACAAACCTTCTATGAAATACTTTTATTAATAGAGGTTGCTGCATACGGTCTGAAAAATAAACACCATATGACCTGACTGCTTGCTTTTCCCAGAATAGTAGTTACATGACTGACTCTTAAATATTTCACACCGTTCCAGCTAATTAGACATCCTCGTACATTAATAATAATTTGATAAATACACAATAAACCTTCAAAGTAATAATAAATTGGGTGTGGAAAACTGATTAATCAAATCCAAGACTTCGCTAATGCTTAAGGATGATGATAAAGATATAATTACTTAATGAATTTATATTCGTTGTAAGCGGCGAAACGTGAGCTTCGACGGCAGCAGCAGCGGCGCGGGCGCAGATGACGGCATTGCCTGCTGATCTTCCTTGTATTGTGACTCATCTGCTAACGTTCATGACCTGCTCCACGGATTTTGTTTACCGGCCCCGACTAGGCTGTTAGCGAAATGACTTAACATTAATCGCATTATGCGTAATCATGTATACCTACTACTTAGATTTTTTGTAACCATCTTAATTACGGAAATACCGAAAGTGGCGGAACTAAAAAGGCATCTAACTACTTACACATATAATCTAATAATAAGCCTAAAAACACAACTTTACTCTGCTCCTACTAAAAGTTCCAAGTTCTGTTTAAACTGTAAGTTCTGCGCTTTCTACTGAACTTAGAATAAAACTTTGTCTGATCTCACTTCACTCACGTGCTTATTATAGAAATAGTGTGAAAATAACTCCCCGATGTCTCTGGTGCTATGAATTTATGTTCTAATTGCAATAACATGTAAGGAGTATAATAAGCACGATTATAAACTTGCAAGCTATCAAACAAGTTGTCAGCCCTCGTTGAAGGCCAATGCATTAAGTTTACTTTTGTTTTTGCCGAAGACATATCCTTCGAATTAATATCAGTTGTATTTGAACAGTAAAGTTTATCGCTGGGCGTACGGAGGAACTGGTACGATCCCTGGAATTGCACATGATATCTGCCCGTAAAATGCAAATGCTGTGCTTCACATCCGGCTCAGAATATCTCGCGATATTATTTAATCTATGATTATGATTATGCCTGTACCACATCAGCTCGTATACGACTACGAGTCAGAGCGGCGCGTAATGTGATGACATTTCATCTTTTGCCCTTCATTGCCTTTAATGCGTAACTTATCGTAAATTAACTTTACACGTTGCAAATATGAATAAAGATTCCAGCACTAGGTTCGATATTATTTATCTGTATTCATATCGACCTTCCTTTCATTAGAGACTTTTACGGTGATTGAACATCCATAATCAGTGTGATGGTGATATCATAAAATGCGAAGGTTCGTTACCTAGTTTGCTTCTATAAGAAACAAGCCTTTGCGTTTTTGATTTTATTTAAAATATTTAAAAAAAACATTTTATACGTTATGCAAAATTCTAGTAGGTTTTCATTTAATACAACAGTTCCTAAAAAGAAATGAAGGCTTCAAATTTTATCGGCTCTTACTGAAAAAAAAATTAGTTGTCTTTATTAATGACACGTTTTTATTTTCCTTATTTTATTTCCTTCCACAACATTGTCCAAGTTTTTGGTCATGTAGTTGCAACAAAAGACCAACATCATAATAACTTGAAGCTCTCAATCTCGCACATTCGCGGCAAAGTTTTAACACATCTGATTATCTATGCGATCTATTGTGTTTATATTGAACAGGTTATCGTCGATTATCTATATACATACTATATGTACCTATGTAAATGATATCGGAGAACATTGCAAAAACTTGTAATGAAATAATAACAGCAGAGCAGCGTCGAGGCTGTTATGAGACTATAAGAAATAAGTACCTACCCATTGAGATTATTCAACGATATCAGAGCGTGTATCTCAATATGTACATCTCCGCGTTTTCTTGTACATTGATACAGACTAGGATCATCAGTTCTCTTATCGACGTAACGTCTAAACTATTTACTTCCGCCATCAGTTTTTGTAATGTAGCCTAGTACGTAGTTAAATAAATATGTACCGTTACCACTTAAAACTTTCGTGAGAATGTAGAAACACTCAAATTAGTTTCGATTCAGTATGCGAATACACGCGATTTAACTGAATTGCATTGCAAATACAGACAATGCTGGTGTACAGTTAATAAAGGGAGCTTTAGCTGCGAGCGTCCGGCGGCAGAGCCCGAGCTTACGTCGCGGCGGGCGTTGTCTTGAAGCTTTTCATAGCTCGTCGTTGAACAGAAAACGAAATTATTGTAAATTGTTTGTTCTTAGGTTATTATTAAAAGATATACGTAATTTATTTATTTCCAATCCTTTCATAAGTTCCAGGTGATGTGGAACATTATAACTTATGTGTACCTAGATAGTATAAAAACAAATACGCTCGTCGTGTCGGTTTGTGTGGCCACTTAGTTCTTCTAAACTACACAATGAATTATGATGCGGTTTTCACCATTATTTAGATAATATATTTCTTAAGGTTTATGTGTAGGTATAATACATACATTAAATTTAAACATAACGAAAATCAGAAATCTCAATGTTTTGTCAAGTCGTAAAAAATCGCGGGAAGCAGCGGCAGATCAGAAGTATTTAATAAAAATAGCAAAAGTAGAGCATTGCTTGTTATCAAACTATAGCTTTACACAACAATTATGAAAACCGCCTGCGGACTTATAAATCTAATAATCTACAGAATCTAGAAAAGCTTTCAAGCGTAAGTGAAACAAATAACAACAAAACACGAGTACAAACCTTTTCTTAAGTCATGTAAATAACAAAGTTTCAGGTTTCATTTAATCGTGAAAATCCATTGACTTATTACGTCACTGAAAAATACTGAAAAAGGTGGAAATTATGCCTTATGTAGATAATAACGATTCAGTATGAACAGATAAAATCTCAAAATGGAAGTATCCGAAACTGCCAGAAGTACCTAGAGGCCTAGTAACGTGTAGTGTGCTCTAGTTTTGCGGTATCGCTTTAAATTGTCGGTGGCGTGGAGTGCACTGCAGTTAGTGGCAATCTGGCGATGTGGGCCGACAGTGGCGATCGGATCGTGTTAAGTAACGGCATCTAACTAATTATCTATTAAAGGCAACAATGGTCTCACGTCGGCGGTGGCGGGCGCGCGGTCACGTCGTGTCGCACGCACCACTCGGCGCGCCCCGCGGCCCCCCCGGCCTCCAGGCCTCCGTTGCCGTCGCGACGTACCCCCGATATCAACCAGAGTTTCTTTCATAAGCTTTCAAAGAGTCCTCCCATTCTTACGTCATAAAAACCATAGTTATTAGGACCTCCTTAACGTACATGTTGCTTGCTGCGTAATTTCTTTGTGTTATCGACCTACAACATCTAATAGTAAAGACGTTAAAATAGCCACCCCAAAACTTAAACTAACAAAAGTCGAAATTAGAACGGCTAAATCGAAACTTGGGAGATCGACCGCTAGATCGCCTTTCAACTTTCCGATATCTTTTGTACAAGTTTTTTAACATAGGCATTGTGCAGTTTCAGACAATCGGCACGAGTACGTTAGGCACATAGTGGCACTATCCAGGTCAAATCATTTTATATCTGCTGCATTCAAATTCTAGCAAAATAAAAACTAACCTACAAACACCTCGATAGAAGTTTTAATGCTAGTTAAGGTGATCGTTAACTAAACCCAAATAAATAAAGTACTTTTTCTATTTACAAAAATGTCCCGCTGTTGCTATTCGCCGATTTTGTATAATTTTATAATGGCATAATTTTATTCGCATGTAAATCGTCTTCTACGGTTTTTTTAAATGCACAGCTTCATTCGTAGTTGCAAAGCGTTTCGCTTAAAAACGCTAAGGATTTTCCGTGACCGAATGAGAGCACTATCTGGCTGAGCTATTCCCAGGCCGCATAAACACATTCTGATCACACCGGCGCGCGGCGGCGAGGCGTCGTGGAACGTTGCCTTGCCCACTTTAGATAGTTCGGTACGTGTACACTTATCTCTCGGTCATCACCACCAAATTAGCTTACTGAACAACATCGTTCGAGTTTCTTCACTGCTTCTGTAGACAATCTTGTGAATGCTGACGTTTTCCTATAGATACTTTAGTTTAGCGGCTTAATTATAAACAATAGTTTTGTTCTGATAAAACTTCTAATGTTCCCCTAAAGGACATCACATAATATATTCACAAAAACACACTTGGATGCAGTCAAAGTTCTTAAATACCTGCTAACTTTGAATTTATTTTATTGTAGTTTAGACAGGTCACCGCTTAGTCACAAACCATGTTGTGAGGAATTTCGCGTGTGAAAATCAAATATGCTTGTTGAGTCTCTCGAATTGATCAATGTTTGCATTCGCATCGTAAGTAGTGGGTCTCATGCGTCATTAGAAATAAGATTTTTTTTTAAAGCATTGAACTCACTCGACATCCTTCCACTGCATTGTGCTTTTTAATAATATTAATTCTCGATGTTAACATTGTGTAGTTCCGCTGTATTTACGGAGAAAATATTTAGGTTACAAGTTCTGTTTAAAATCTAAGTCGATAGAAAATAATATTACCAATAATTTGCTAGGGGAGCTTCACGATCTTCGACATAATAGTTATTGGAGAAAGAAAAAGATTCCTCTACTAATTTCTTTATAAAATGAAGTGAAAGTAGATCATATAGCATCATCACATCCCTTGCTGATGTTTACTCTGAGGACATGGATGACCAACAGTAATATTCAAGAAGTAATTATATGGGACTTATATGTAGTGAAATTAGTTGTTATATGGGACTTAGATGTAGTGTAATAAGTTTGCGTTCATGATGAGAAAAACGAACTCGCCTAACAGCTTGGAGTGCGGAGTTGTTGAAGACTTACACCACTTATTGATGGACTATGTTCGGTACGAGTCTGGTAGAAATGATTTGTTTAGGGTGTTGAGGTTGAACAGACTTGAAGTAGGCACATTCCATAAAATCCTGGCTCAACGAAATGGCGATGATGCGAAGAGTCTGTTTAGGTCCATAGCCCAGATATGAGAAATGTGTATTTAGGGTACAGTGGGACTGGCATACGCATTGCGATTATAAATGCCCTAAATAAATAAAGAGAAAAAAAAACATTAGATGAGCTATAGTTGTAGAGCCTAGCGATCGCTACGAGCCTACGAGTGTTAGTTCAGCCGATAGTAGTTAAGGAAGTGTTTGACGTGTATGATTATGATTACCGAACGTCCAGTGTAAGCTCGCCAGTCTATCTGCTGATGTCGGTGAGTGGGCATAAGATTCAGGCGCTCGCCCTAACGGTATCCCGCTGGCGGCTCTGCACACAAATTAATGGTTGCCGCTCAAGGCCGCCTACAAGCAATCGACATAGATACATCGTTTTGTCGACTACGAGAACACGGTGCCTTCCGAGTCATGGTCGAGAATGGGGCCGAGAAAGCGGTCTCAACACAAGCAGTCGCCAGCGCAGCCGCACCCGGCACCGCCGCATCGCCGCCGCGCCGCCGCTGCCGCCGCTTGCCGCTCTGCCAGAAACGAAAGTGCTCGTGATTGTTTGAGTAATTTGATGACCAACATGCTAATTGGATTTTGGCCAACTTGTGATTGAATAGCTCGTCAATTCATCGGTGAGTCGTTCGTATTCAATCACGACCGACTCTCTCGATTTTATATAGAAAAAATAAGCACAGAGATGTACATGTGTCCAATACGGGTTCGTACGTTGTGCTAATGAAATCCTTATCATTGACTCGAGACATGTATTTGTTTGGCGATCCATTCACTATTTCCGTGTCATTAATTCGAATAGGTGGATCACAAAGGTGCTAGCCGAGTAGTCGGTGTAAGTCGCTCTGGGTGCTCAGTTTTTGCGTGGGTGTACTGTTACTGTTAGCCGAGTTTCGGCCGCCCCGCCAGCGACTAACCTTGATACTTTCAGTTACGACGTCTAAGTCTATTTCGCACTCTTCTTGTTACCGCTGTCATCTTATTGTGGCCGAGTTAGCTGACAAAAAATATCAATCAAAATTCTAGCACAAAAGCCCGCGGCAGTCGCGCTGTCTCTTGCCCAACATATAAACGAGAAGAAAAATGTTTTAACAACATCACTGTTGCATGTACGAGTGCGCCGGGCCGCTACATGATCGCTACGTACACCTCCGAATTGAGTGCTTTATTTGGATTTATGGTACACACGTGTTTTTGACTAGCATGCACATAATTGCTATGCAGGTACCCACCAACTAATAAGTACTCGTGTTATAGATTGCTACACTAATTACATTTTCTCAAGCCATTTTGTGAGTACAGTCGAAGTCAAATAATTTTTGAATCATCTATACTTACTTTTCTCTTGTCTCAACCTGTCTGGCAGATCATAACACCACCCCATTTTGGAGAATAGGTACTTAACATGCCAGATATCATCGTTTGATAATTGGTACCTATTAGTTAGTATAAAACTTTAATCACGTATCCTCATGATAGCTTAGATAAGTACCCTTAAAGCTTTTATTTGAAAATAATTTCAGGTTAAAATTGCCTTTAGGTAGTCCTTCAGAGCATCAAGTTAGGAATTTCTTAATTAATGTTACGATTGGCAATAAAAGCGATCCGTTTCCAGACATAAGGACCGGGCGTAACTGCATATGAACCTCATGATTGTTATAAGAAGTACTTCTAAAATTATCTTTTCATCATGATAGACCACAGACCCCAGTAATTAGTGAACGTACGGAAACATCTCGGTCAGTTGCATTTTTCGTCTGAGGCACCCATATTCGAGGACGGTACGTAATATTTGTGTTTAAATGTTATTTTGCTTCACAAAGAAATACAAGTCGTGTGTCCAATGTGATTTCCAATCGGCAAAAATGACGAACTTCCATACAAATTTTCATAGCCTACTTAAACCCTTAAGTGGATTATTTTTCAAAAATCCTTCTTTAGTAGTCGCTTTCGTTATCTTTAAACTAAACTTTTGTGCAAAACTTCATGCTTCTCGATCCAGCGGTTTAGGCTGTGCTTTGTCTATCAATTAATTTAAGATTTTTATTCAATAGATCTATATATAAACGTCTGAAACTCGGATCTCTTGGAATTTATCAATTGAATGAATTTCAAAAGTGCACTTATCTCACTGAACAGCCTTTCCTCCACAGACTGCATATGCATATGACAATCTCCACGGACAGGCATGTTTTATCTTGTCTGTGTCTAATTATATTTGATATTATTCCCAATCAGCTGCAGGGCTTGTTTTAAAACCCTGTTAACTTCTTATACAACAAATAATACCTAAGTTACTATATTTTCTAAAATGAAAATATTCTCTTGCAGCAAAACTCATAATGCTTGAGCCATAAATCGAAAAGACATCAAAGGTGTTTTACTCGCTTTTGCAAATTCTCGTCTGCCTTTATAATAACAAAGATATTTTACAATCACAAGAACTATGAAGTAAGGAACGAGATGTAGCATGCGACGTACAAGTTCAGTGACTTTACCTTCCCTTCGGGATTGGCAAGAAGCGGCATGCGCGTTCCCGAACCTGTTTGTGTATCCCAATATCAGCGGCGTGGGGATTTTGGAGGCCAATTATGTGTACTTGTAAGTACAACAACGTAAAATTGGCATGTACTAAATATTTGAATGCGTCGCGGACGATGCACGTAACTTTTCTCTGTTACATAACAATTAGCGAGCGAGTTGGTCGCGGCGCGGCGCGGGCGCCTGCGTGTGGGGTCATTGGCAACGCGGCCGAGAGCTGCCACTTTAGGTTCAAGGGTATCTAGAACGGGCCTACATGCCATCGCGTTCGAACCGACTCTAGTCGATCGATTCACCGACCGGACTCACCTTTTACCCAAAAAAATACTCTATTTTTTGTATCTAATTCTAAAACAGCGTAGTATAAAAGTTCTCTGCCAAAATTACCTTTCATTTCTTTTTGCCTAATAAACGGAACGGTAAAAAATATGTAGCGCCATCATTCACTCTCGTATAGTATACAATTATTTTAAAAAAGCAATAAGGAAGTGGAACTTCATTCTTCATGTCTTCCTGAAAAGGCCAGAGTTTGAAAGTAACAATATCAATTTTGATTTTAGT
This sequence comes from Apamea sordens, assembly GCA_945859715.1. NCBI lineage: Eukaryota > Metazoa > Arthropoda > Insecta > Lepidoptera > Noctuidae > Apamea > Apamea sordens. Next base: position 11,312,737 of record OX243995.1, read on the forward strand.
GTTACTATACAAATGCCAATATTTTACCAAAACCAATGGCAATGAACAACTTTATATTTCAATAACAAAATGTAAAACATCGTAGTCGCATGTAGAATAAGGTTCCCAAACGGTAATATGTCTGTGGCATCCAAATAAAATTTCTGAAAAATTGCATTTAGTGTTCGATACTCGACAGAAACGAGATGGTTCGGAATTTTGCAAGTGTGACGTGTGTACCTACTTTAAGTAGAAGTGATATTTATATATATTAGGTGGTTGTGTCAAATGGTTTAGGATTCGGAGCACGGGCGGCGCGTCATGTAAGCCGGCCGTGTGTTCGCTGTTCTTTGTCATTAGCGTGCTCTCACGTCTAGTGCATTAGCTAATTTGTCATCGCTGGGTGCGCTTCGCTGATCGATTTTACATTATTACAAAAGACTCCTTTATTTCACACCATGCTTCACAGAACTGTAAAGAATAAATTATATTTCACATTCAATACCAAACAATATCCTGGAAATTTAAATATTTCGTGCGGATAAATTGAAACCTGGAACAGGCTGCGAAAAAATTAAGTAAATAACAGATAACTTTATCCGGTCTTATTTAATTTCTTTCGACAATTATTACTAATTCATTTTGATGTAGCGATGACCGATGTGTTACTTTTCTCTAATTGTCCATAAAATTCAAAATTACTCAAACGGGAACATTATGCAAATTAAAATCAATTTCATAGGTCCAATTCAGACATATCACACCAAAGCGTCAACACTCATCATATACATAGATCTTACATTTGCATAAGGTTTAAATTAATTTAAATACTGCAATAAAAGTTTTGAAATGATTGAGTGTCGTTTCCGTTAGTTTTTATTGATCTAGCAACACTCTGATGATGAGAAACTGCTTAGGTACACGTTATAGATTCCTTCACTCTTACATAAAATAAACAACATTTGCTAAATCATGTCAGTTTTATGCTCACAATATAGAGCACATTTCTTTCATAAGAAGTGATGTTCATAAGACACATTGAATAGATATGGTAATAAGGTGCTAAGGAAATACAATCGAGTGTGGTAGGTAGGTACCTATACCTATGTGCTACAGACGCCACACGCTACAAGAGGGATTGCATCACTGACCAGGCATTTTTGTAAAATCTGAGAGCCCTTCTCGTTTAGTAGAACCTAAGGTAATTCTTGTATGAATGATGCACGACTATGACGCATTGTCTGCAGACGTCCATCACGAACTATACTCGTGCTTCACAATTCTTTCAGTTTTGCCTATAAATAACTATTAATAGATACCGACCACGAAAAGCAATCTCGCAGGATGGCAGTTAAGAGCCCTCAGCTTATTTTACAACGAAGCTCATTAATGAGTGGAGCGCGCGCCCCCGGGAATGTGCGCGCAGCCTCCTCGCGCTATGGTCGCTTCTCACTTGACGCTCCCCACAACATTGTATAATTATTACTTAATAGTATAATTGATTGTAATACGTAAGTAGACATCTCGTCCGCTCGCTTCGTGTATCGGTAACTACCTAACAGTAAAATATAAACATTAAAAGTTAAGCTGCACTAAGAAATAGCTATTCTAGATTATCCGTATATATATAAAAGAAAATAAAATTCAAACGGCTGCATAACCGTGTTTTTTCTGAAAAATCAAGATTTTTGAATCTGCCAATAATTAACAGTGATTAAATGTTGAGAATAAACCGATAGTAATAAGCTATAAATATATTGTTAATCATCTAAGTGTTTCTGCGTATCTTCGTGGAACAACTTAATGACGAGCGTACCTGCGCTAGCGTTGATGTCTAATATAAAGAACGTAATACGCGTGCGCGTGATTCCCATTCAACTATTGAACATGATAATAACACAAGCCCGTACGTACGCATTTACGTACCTACACTAGCCTTAACATTCAACTGTATGAATGAGTATCTTGTCGCAAAAATAACCTTCCATTTATAGCTAAGGTCATTACGTTTTATGCTGAAGAGAAAAAAAATGTAAGCACAAGTAAGATACTGGCGACGTAGTAATAGTGCTATCTGTTTATTTGTAAAATAATGTAGAAATGTTATTTTGATTTATATATATAAATACTCGTACAACATTACAAGTACCTAATTGGCCACAACATGAAGTACGTGCCTCATTGTAGTAGAAAAGCGTTCATACCGTAACAAAAGTAACCTTCCTACGAGTTTTAAGCTAAGCTTAACTTTGCTACAAATTATCGAGCACTTTTCGAACGTCAGAGATAACACCAAAAAGTCCCCAAAAAGCCCATCCTTCACCGGCCCTTCGTGCTGATGCCTGTAAGAAGCAGTGCAACAAACTCCCCAGCCATTCTTGTCATGATCAGACTTGTGGTTGGATCCTACATTGATAACATAGCATATTTTTGTTTTACCTGAAGCGAGTTTACGACCACGTACGTAAACCGTAGGGAAGCCATATCTTCTCAAAATTACGCACACACAGCAGGATCCCAGGAAGATCATAATTATATTTCCTAAACTGTTTTGACATTTATGGGATATTAAGGTTTTGTAGCTTTACTACCTACCTACGTGGCTTTAAGGTACCTTTAGCCACAAATAGATATATAGGTATATATCTATATACCTATATATAGGTAGAGTGAATACAATATTATAATAATAAGAGGTTATATACATCCCATTAAAGCTTTTCTTAGGGCTGTTAAAAAAATGTGATGATAACAACACAATTTGGCTTAAATACAAGTTTTGCGATGTTAGGTAAAAAATATAAACATTAATAAAATTGTACCTAAGTAAATAAGTACTTGTTGGTAAAAGCATCACCTCTTGGTGAACTTAGCAATGCCGTCATTTGTTTTTAGAAATCGTGTCGGCTGAGGCCTTCCTCGTGCGGCTTCCATCACAAAAACCACCAAAATGTTTGGCGGATGAGCTAACCCGCCCCGTCCCAGCGCACGACTCATTGATTACCTTGTAAAAAATTCAATCATCGGCTAAAATTAATATTCCCAACGGAATAATCAAAGTCTAACATTTCAACTTAGAAGCTTTGCCACGCAACCGTCCAATCCGCGGAACTCAGCGATCTCAGCTCAAAACTGCGTAGTACACGTACCTATTAGTAACATAGATTTTCCGTATATTTAAGTAATTCCTTATAATTTGCAGTCCATAAATTCGTTTTACATTTATGTAAAAAAGTTTATCGTTGTAATTCCGGGTTTGTTGAAGTCTCAAAGTTTGAAAGTCGTATAGAAGTTCCCAATAAAAGTGTATAGAGGGCTTGTTCGCAGTTAAATGTCATTTAGCTAATTTGCTGTCAATATCTTGAAGATAGAACAGCTTTTTACTACTTATTCAATCGGCATACAGGTATCTCTGCCTGATCCTCCGGGGGTCACAGGCGTGATGTTATATTATGTTGTTTAATCATGTGTCATCATTACTTTAAATATATTCTTTTATGAAATGATGGAACCCTAAACTATAATGGAACTGATGATTCATGAAACTATTGCGGGCTCATTGTGGCAGACAAACCGGATATACTATTCAGATAATATAACAAGCGTAAGCTGATGTCAACAGGGATGACGTCTTCAAGGAGGTTAATCTTTGCAAAAAGCACGACTATCATGATAGTGCGATGCGATAGCGAATACAAAAAATTAATCTTAGATGTATCTACACCTCTTTATTAGTCACGTATCGATGCGAATTGTTCGAAGACCACAGATCGGTACTTTTCTCACTAATCTATGATGCTATCATGGGTTTTTATCAATTAAGTTTTCTTAGTTAACAGTTAGATATATATTGCACAAATAACATAGCAAGACTGAAAAGTTAACAACGAATATGCATTATTTTGACTAATTTTTAAGCGAGAAAAGCTCTTCCTAAAGTCTCATTTGCAGCATATATTCTCATTCCGCAGTGCTTATTTATCTACAAACTTATGAAATAATTTCACGCAGCGTCGACGCCAAGAATAAACTCGAAGCTTTATTTAACTTCACAAGATATTATTACTCTCTGTTTAGCGTACTTACCTGTACTAATAACGAGTTACCTACTTCTATTAATAACGCCGTGCTACTCGTATGTCCAACATCACACGATACTCTACAATTTACTCTGTGTGAGACGTGCGGATGGGCATGCATGAATAACGGTAACTTATGTTCATTTAAAAAAATAATCACTATCAGCGAGTTTTCTTTGCTCCATTCACAATTGCAATAAAATATTTCTCATAATATATGAAGCTGTGCCTTTCTTATTTTCCCTCAAGGTACACATCGCAATCCAGTCGCATCATTAGTGATAAATCGTTAGTGAAGCAATAACTTTTTACAGCGCTGGAGTTGATATGCGGGAAGTACTAAGTGATGCCAATAAGAGATCTATCATTGAATCTGCCTAGTATACAGTTAGTGCCGGTTCTCCACCCCTATAAACTCGGTTTCAAACATTAAATAAGCCCATAAAGTTGCAATCAATTAAACATCTGACGTCGGTAAGGGTTATACACCTGAACATAAATCAATTGCCGTCTATAAGGAAATTGGCACGTTTATGTTTCGAGAGACAGATGTACCCACATCTGTGTACTAGTATTATCCTAAACCATGATTGTGCATTAGATCTGTACCTACTCGTGTATCGCTACGTGTGTACATTGGGATGAAAGTTTTAAGGATATATTTTTAATTTCTTGACTGTTGTTCCATTTAATCAATTAAAGGCCCAAACATAAACTATAAACGATACAAAATTATAATATTATATTTTTTTTAAACATGTGTGTTATTTACATATTTTGATATAAGACTATGTTTTGCAAACATTGTAACAAGGCATGCAGAATTCATGTAGCTTAATAGTGTAAATATAGCAAGAGACCGATATTTAAATGCAAGTTAGTTATATTATTTATTTTGTAAGCCGTTACATACATCTTGACATACGTACAAGAATACAGGCATGCTGGATAGGATTTCGCAGTACTTCGCCTTAGAGATGGAAACTTTAAAACTCACTCATTATTTTAAGTTGCATCCTCACCGAAGTTACCCTATGTGTAGCAAAGTTCGCAAGTGTTAGTGGGCAACAAGAAATAACAAAAAGTTATTTAGTAAACGTAGTAAAAGTTACAGGAAGTTACTTATTGTTCTCATGCTGCAAAATGTTACTCTACGAAAGTAACTACGGTGTGAATGCACCATTAAAAACTCATCTAGCATCACACTTGTCAGAAAATTAATGCGAACATTTTCAGAAACAGGTTCTATACAATTCAGGATGAAGATGATATTAACAAATAAAGTGATTATCAAGTTAAAGATTTAAATATTATGCGGACACCGAATCGCTGAACATAACAAAAAGCTTTCTCAAGACATATCGTAATTTTCCGAGACATTAGCGACGTATTTCTATCGATTGCGTCGTTTCTACTGAATGTCACTTCTGAATGTCAACTTGATTAAATCTCTATGAGCTTTTTCTCGCATCCCTATGAATGCAACATAATCCTACAATTCTAATTAAGTTCAATATTAGCCGTTCGATAATGACATACGAGGGTCGTTGACTGAAGTCATGCTTAAGTAAATATTTAAAATCTCTTTGCCATTGTGTGAAACCTGATAGGATTATATTAGTACATCGTGCGTGGAGCTGTTGCCTGCGCCCGCGCATTCGGAAACGATGCTTAAACAATCATGTACGCGCTCCCTGGTAATTAGGATAGGTTGGTAAATACTCAATAGAAGAAGCTCTTCACTCCTGTACTGGTAGCTGTAGGCAGGCGTGGCATTCATTTGTTTTGTGTGCAGAATATATAATTATAGTAGAGATCCTGGTACCAATATATTATAATATCTTCAATCCTATTTTCGCGTAATCTACATTTTTCATTCCCATTGTCATCGAACGTCCTGACTGTAACGCATTTACCGTAATTTCAGCATTACGAATATACCCACAGTATTATAATTTCAAAACTAATTAAACATAATATCAAAATTGTATTTCATGACAGCAGAACAATATACCTACTTAATGTTAATTTTCATAACTCTCAAAACTCCTATTAGTTACTGTTTGCAATTATTATTATATAAACGCGTGAATGCGTGATGTTTATAAGTAAATATATAATATAACATGTAATTTTTCTTCGTACTGGACGTTCGCGTAGGCGTTGACGCAACGTAGACACCGCACAGAAGCTGCTAAGCAGAGGATCCCTGCAGTCCGCGTGGCCGCATACTACGCAGTGGCGTCTACAGTCTGTGTAGTCGCATACTACGAAGCGGACTCTACACGCCGTGTAGTCGCAAGCTACGCAGGTAAGTCTACAATCCGCGTATCGCATACTACGCAGCGGACTCTACACTCCGCATAACCGCATGCTACGCAGGGGAGCAGCAATCCGCGTAGTCCATACTACGCAGGCAACTGTACACTTTACGTAGTCACAAGCTTCACAGGGGAGTTTACAATCCGCGTAGTCGCATGCTACGCAGCGGACTTGACACTTCACGTAGTCGCATGCTACGCAGGTGAGTCTACAATCCACGCATCCCATACTACGCAGCGGACACTACACTCCGCGTAGTCGCATGCTACGACGGGGAGTCGGCAATCCATATAGTGGCATACTAAGCAGGGGAGTCAGCAATACGTGTAGTCGCATGCTACGTAGGGCAGTCTTCGCTTCGCGTAGCGTCATACTACGCAGCGGACTCTACGCTCTGCGTAGTCGAATACAACACAGGCACTCACTCACTCCGCATAATAGCTTGATCTGCTAAGTGATTTTTCCATAGATATTGTAGCGTTGTGCGAAACTAGAATTTCTTCTCATCTGAAGCTCGAAACTCCAGTCTACAATTGTTATAGGCACGACAAAAAGTTGTTGTTGATGAGCACTGCCGGTGTAACATAATGCACTCTTTTCTTCCCACTCCAAACACATATAACTTAGGACTTAGAGTGCATAGGTATTCAGGTAACCACTTCAGAGAAAAAATTGACTATCTACTCTACTTACCAGTCACCTAATCTCCCTCTGCTGAATAGTGATCTAGACTTATTGCTAGGTGCAAATCACAAGTCCCTGATAATGGATGACCTAAATGCTAAACATCCTTACTGGAATGGCACTACCTCCAATCCACATGGCAAATCCTCTTCGATCTGTACACTACCAAAGCTCTCACGAACCTTCTACTCCAGACATTATATTAGTCAACAATACTCACAACGTAAGTGAACCTCAAGTTCTCACAAGTCTTTCGTCCAATCACCTACCAGTATACTTCATTGTAGGTGGAACGTATAGCACCAAGTCCCAATCAGCATTTACCTTTGCCAAAGCTGACTGGAAATATTTCAGATCTCACTTAGACAACAATATCACACTATCTAGTGCAGTATTAGACTCAATACCCTATATTGACGCTGCTATTAATCACTTTACTGCCAGTGTGTTAAACGCTCGAAAGGTCAGTGTTCCGGGCGCCGAAATAAACAAGGGTTGTTTAAAATTACCAAGGCGCATTAAGAGCCAAATTAAACACAAAAATTATACGCGCAGAAAGGCATTGAAGGCACGAGGGACTACTTCACAAGCTAATTCTTAACGGCGTTCCTCTCTCACTTGTCAAAATAGTCCAAAGCTATCATATTAACCGCCATTTCAAAGATTGGTTCTAGATAGCAAAATTAACTGGAGTAAAAACACTGATGCACTTCGCGAAGAGGGTCTGAAGGCTATCAATTCGTTAAAACCTATCCTTAACAGGAAGTCCAAGTTAAGCACTGCCACTAAGTTACGCATTTACAAAACCCTCCTCCGACCATGTCTGACATATGCTGCGCCAGCCTGGTGTAGCCTGACTGATAAAAATTACAATAAGTTGCAAGTTTTTTAAAACAAGGCAATCAAAATATCTTTTAACACTGCCTTTCGTACAAATCTAAAACGAATTCACGAACAAATTAAATTTCCAAGCATTCAAAATTTTATCTTAAAATCAGCCCGAAAATTCTATATATGTAAAAAACCCAAACATGATAATCCAATAATTTCATCCATAGGCAAAAGTAGATCTAATAACTTATCGTACTTAGGAACATGTAATCGATATCGCTCACATCACTATTTCTTGAGTGAATAACAATATCTACCCACCACCGGACCGACCGTGTTGCCCTCACCCGGTCGCAGCAAGCATACTCGGCGAAAAGTTACGCTAATTACCCTCAATTACCTTTAGATTGGTCATTTTATTTTTTGTTTAGACTCATCGATGGTAAATGTTTAAAATTAAGTTAAATCACGGTAATGTTTTACCCTGTGCTCCAAATAGTCAATGAGTGCATTACCTTTAATAGGTAAACAGTAGTATGCGTTTAAAGTCAGTGCTAAGACTTTTGTGCTTTTTGAATGTTAGTGTGTTTTTTATGGACTTATTATAGAATGTTTGTAGAATAGTAAACTCAGTGTAAAATGTTTGTAAAGGTAAGTTAGCCTAAGAACTTGGTATGTATACGGTTGTACACAATTAGAATAAGATCTTATTGGATGTATTTTGCGCTATTATGTTAATAATAAAGACTTTTAAAATCAAATCAATCAGATCACTTTGCATAGACGCATACTACGCAGCGGACTCTACACTCCGCGTAGGCGCATGCTACGCAAGGGAGTCTACAAACCGCGTAGTCGTCCGCACGCAAAGTGGAGCTGGACAGCCCGTATTACCTATTAATATTACGCAGGGTCTACACTCCGCGTAGTCGGTCGTTTCCCTAACATTTCCGTCATGATTGTATGTAAGTTTTGTAGGGAGTTTTTGCTTTGAGATAAAAACTATTTTGCAAAAAAAAAACAACCGACTTCCAAAACCGACACTGCGTCATTGGGTTCGCATTTTCGTTGTTTGCCACCGACTTCCGAAATTAAAGTTATTTTTCATTTTGGTAGTGTCGTTTTTGGAAGTCGGTTGTTTTTTTTTTGCAAAAAAGATTTTTTTTTTCACTTTTAAGTTGTAATTTTTACCAGTAATTTTGGTTTAAAAACCAATCTCCTAAACCGTTTTTGATAAAATTTCTATGGGACTATTAGAAGTATACCCTTTCCAACAAAAAAATAATTTTTCAAATCGGTTGGCAAGCGACGTAGTTATGCGCGAACAAACTTAAAAAAAATTGAGAACCTCCTCCTTTTTTAGAAGTTGGTTAAAAATGTAGCACAACCGCAGCGTTTTTACTTTACTTTAGAATACAAATTATATTGGTATGAACTGAATGCAAGCAAGCATACATGCAGTTGATTCTTCACTTGCTCCACCAGAAGCTTTCGTTTCACTAGCATGCAGGAGCTTGTTCCTGAATCTCTAACTACGTTATTTTAAACTGCACTCGAGGGGCTGAACCTCGTAGAGTTGGTTGGCCCCAATGTGTTTCTGTTGGTTTTTTCGTACAACATCAGCAATACAGTTTGTAGTCAGTTTTATTAGCAGAATTGAAAATATTTATCTAAACTAATATTATAAACAGAAAATATTTGATTTTTTGTATGTTTGCTTGTTACGCTTTCACGCTAAAACGGCTGAACGGATTTGGATGGTCAAAGTCAAACCATTTATTCTAAATAGGCATTACGCCACATTTGAACGTCAAAATTGACAGTAAAATAGAATTGATTCTAGTCGCCCCTTCCATGAGGTAGTTTATGGTATGGAGAAGAATAGGCAAGATACTCAACCGTTACTCTTTTAAAAAAATTTATTGTAAAACATTTTTGGAATACATTAATTAAAACGATGCATCTAGAGTAAAATTACTGTACCAATTATGGTACAGTCATTTTCATCTGTCATGATTGAAAATGAAACCATGACAGATAAATTAATTATGTGATAGATACATGGATCTCACATATTTACAGACATTGTAAAAGTAGACAATTTTCATTAAAAAAATAAAAAGTAGTCAGTGTGTGAGATATAGTTATTCCGGAATACTAAAAAACTAATATTTTGTACGATTAAAATAACAACCAGTATGATTTTGTCTACACTCTAGCTAGATTGTCCTATGGAGCACCAGCATCTTTCCAAGCGTTCTTAATTTCTAATTTGTAAAACTATGTTTGTTTACAAAATGTACTTTAAATATGAATTTTAAATTTTCTTTTATTTAATTACCATATGTCACAAGGCACAGTACCTAGTAGTATAAAAGATGTAGGTACTTTAACTAATCTGAAAAATGGTTAATCTATTATATCATTATAAGTATTAAAATTATGACTATAGCTCATTTTATTAAAAAGATGTAGATTTTTTCTCTCTCTGATGAAATTTGACACATGGGTAGACCATGACCTGACAATTAGGACAAAGGATACTTTTTATTCCGATATTCCTACAGGATCGAGACGTATGCGGGTGCGGGCGAGGCGTAGCTAGTTTTTGACAAGTCAAACAAAATGATGATTAATTACTACAGGACAATAGAGGCATGATATTGTATGTACATTTACAATAAACTTGACTAAGTTAGGTCAATGCTGACAAAATTTTGTTTCCAGTTTTCGCAATTTAAACCTTTCTATAAGCAGTATTCGCCAAAAAAAATTACGAACTCAACCCCTTTAGCGCGAGGATTTTGGAAAAGTCTTCCTTAGTGCTCACTTTGTTAATATAAAGAACTCATATGCTAATTTAATGCTTCTAGTAGTAGGTTCCAATGGAAAAGAACGGGCAAGAGACTCCCAAGGACACTGTTTTATTAAAATAAAATATTGGTTATATCATTGAAGTTAAATTATACATTAACGATGTGGAAAGACGTGCACGTTAAAAGCGTCCATAGTAAAAAATCAAATAAGCCATGGCACCCGCCATGGCTTATTTGATATTTTACTCTCTCGTCTCATAACGTATAAACTCATTTGGTCTAATTTCATTTTAGTATCGTTCATAAGATATATAATCAACGTGAGATATATATACCAACTGTTGATATAATTTCTTTACATATAACATTTATTTATTCTAAACCTTAATTAGTATAACGTTGTTTGATATAACGTTTATGTAACCGAAAATCATTTGGTCGTCGAATCACGTTTAATAATAATATCCCTGGACATAATATCCCTGGACATTTCACACAGCGCCATCTAGTCCCAAGCTAAGCAACCTAATGCTAGTGTTATGGTAACAAGATGGCTGATAAACTACTTATATACATTTTTTGTAAATACATACATATTATAGATAGAAAAACAACCAGACTCGGAAAATATTTGTTCCGTGCGGGAATCGAACCCGCGACACGCAGCGGAGCAGTCAATCGCTTAACCACTGCGCCAACCGTGCCGTCGTCGTCGTTTAATATATATAAAAAACGTCATTATGGTTAACACCCCGACTCAGAGTACCCCGACTCGGATAGGTTAGGTCAGAAGCCTTCGTGGTTATTTTTTTTTAAACCACCCAGAAATAGGAGCCCCGCGAAGCGGAGCTCCGTCGACCTATCTAAGCACAGGTGGTAATCAGTTACTAGTTATGTTTAATATCTACTTAGGTTACTATTACCTATAACTACGATAGAACTTACTAAGAATAAATAGTAGACCAAATAAATTTTATATCTTGTGAGTGGTATGTCAAACGATTTTATATTTAATGTATGTTATGTCAAACGATGTTATATTTAATGTATGTTATGCTTATAAAAATTAGTTTTTTTAAATTATATCAATCGTTCATTATATTTAACTAATCGCTATCTATACTTATAATAAATCTGTAGAAGTGAAAATTCTGTACATTGAAAATATCAAAAAAATTAATAGCAGCGGGTGTTACTAGACCGACACCGAACCCAAAAATGTGATTAAAAAAATTTTTGTCTGTCTGTTTGTTCAGGCATCACGCAAAAACTACCGGTTCGATTACGATGAAACTTGGTATAATTATTCTTTAATATCCTGGGCACCACACTGGGTACTTTTTATCCCGGAAAAGTATATACAATAAAAAACAAACTTAATTTTGCGGTTCGATCCCTAGACCCGATTACTGTACCTGTGCGACCTTTTTATTCCTTTTAGTTTTTAGAGTTATTTAGGTTTATTTTTATATAATTCGTAGGTATAGATTTTAATTTTAAAGTATAGGTAGTATATTTTATAGTGTACGTAGTGACCGTAGGTTATTTTATAATACTGTTAGGTAGGATTAGTCATTCGTATAGATATTAGTTTTTAGGGATTTTGCTTATTTATTGAGTTTAGATTAGTTATCATCAGAAATAGGTTTATTTAGGTAGGTAGGTATTTAATTTTCTGTTATTGAGTTTTTTTTTTAATGAGGTAGGTACTTAGGTAAAGATATCATATATGTAGGTACCCTCTTAATCACCACTAATGAGACACAATTGGTTTTCTGTTGTAATTAGCCACAAAGGGCCCGCGAGATAGATGGCATTCTGGGGAAGCACATACATTTTATCCTGTTAGCACGTTCCTGTGGGTAAATTTCCGACATCCACGCTGGCGAAGCCGCGGGCAGAAGCTATATTAAATAAAATTATAGGTTCCGTTGTTATATGTTGTTAATTTTAGAGTTTATTTCTTTTTTTCTCTATTCATGGTTTACCGTAAATAAGTTGAAAATTAATAGTACGAAGACCAAGACAATGTTTTTCAAAACAACTGCTCGTAATAAAGACACCATGGAAATAATACTAAATGAGAACAAAATTGAACTCGTGAGAGAAGCTAAATTCTTGGGAATACACATAGATGACTCATTAAACTGGAAAAAGGAACTAGCAGCCATTGATGCATCTATATCATCTGCGTGTTTTGCGTTAAGAATCCTTCGAGACGAAATTGACATTAAACATCTAAAAATCGTATACTTCGCGCTAATTGAGTCCAAATTAAGATATAGCATACAATTATGGGGGAACAGTTATAATTATAACTGCCAAAGAGCTTTTGTCCTTCAAAAAAGAGCTATACCTACCATTGTCCGTATTTCACAAAGAGAGAGTTGTCGTCCACATTTCTTAGATTTAAACATCCTTACAGTACCCAGTCTCTATGTTCTTGTCCTTCTGACTAATCTTAAAAAGTACATACATGAATATGAGACAGATGAGGAAAGACTGGTTAGAGAGGCCACACGTAGGAAGGAATTGAGAAATAAGATGAATCCTCACTTCAACATTGTAAAGCACAGTTCACAATATCAAGCAGTGCAATTATTCAATAAGTTACCACTACACTTAAAAAGCTTCATCTATACATCTGCATTTAAGACAACGCTTCAAGCATTCCTACTAGATAAGTGTCTCTACTCTGTTGACGACATGTAATATTATGACCATGCGTTTCCCCTGTCAACATAAGTTATTTTACTAGAGCTGACTGAAATTATTTTTTTTATGAATGATATGGACATTATTTTTAAATGACAAGTTTATTATGATTCCTATTACCTATTATTAATTTGAGTTGACATTGAACTATTTATTTTTATTGTAATTTTAAATGTTTTCTATTTCTAATCTTTAATCCTTAATGAGTTGACATTGAAAATTTTCTTGTACTTAGGTAATTTTAGTTGAGTTATGTTGTTAATTTTTAAATGTGTTACTTGTATTATGTTAAATGATAAATTCATAATGAGTTGACATTGAAAATGTTATTGTAGGTAATTTTAATTGTTATGTTTTTTAATTGTTTTTTTTTTTAAATGTGTTTCTTGTATTATGAATGTTAATTTTTTTTTATCATATGGAACGATTTCAAACACAATGTAAATTGTTTGTGAATAAATAAATGAAATGAAAATTCTTTGTTAACCGTATTGAGTATTTCGGTAGACCAATATCTCAAGAAAGTAGGTACATCTAAAATTTCTGCCTTAATAAATTCTCCAATTCCTCGTAACATTAAATAAATAGGTCAATTTATGGGTCTGGCCTCTTATTTTAGGAAATTTATCCCAAATTTGGCAACACGTACGTACTGCTTGTACCTATAAGTAAATTAACACAGAAAAACCAAAAATGGGTTTGGGATTCTGAACAGGACTTTGCCAGGAATTATGCAGTAAATTACTTAATATCTAGACCATTGTTGTCAATCTTTGATCCTGCTTTAAAAACCATATGGTGCTATTTTAACCCAGAAATACGATAGAGATTCTAAAGTCATCGCTTATTTTAGTAAAAGAACTACACCTGCAGAGTCAAAATATAGTTCTTATGATTTAGAAACTCTAGCTATTTATAACATAATGTACATACTACATAGTCACAGTTATCTTCATTCATTTCGCCAGGTCAGAACAAGCATTCCGTTAGGCGCTGATCTGATTATTCTTCACGACACCCCGACACGTTTTATCCACAATTTACAAAAAAAATTCGCCCACATTGATTGATATCATTGTTCCTATAAACACTATACTTCTAAAATACAAAATAACTATAGATTTTATTGTATTTAAATAATATATATTTTATTATGAAAGTTCTGACAATTGATGTTTAAAACGTCGCCATGACAACTTTTCTTTTAAATCCTTAACTGCCTGTAACGTTTTAGCTGAATTTACATTGAAACTTCTGAAAAATTAATCCTGGCCACTTTCAAATCTCAAATTCATAATTTTGACATGATATTATTCTACGAGTTAACTTTAAAGATCCACGCAATGCAAGGATCAGTTCTGGCTTCGCCTCTAAAGCGAACACTTCAAGGAGCCTGATACTCCAGCTCGAAATACCCAGCGTACCTCTCCGCTCCGGTACCTGACGGACCCTGCCTACGCCTCCGTCCTCCGTCCTCCGTGAAGAGGGCTACTACATCTATTGGGCGCGCCTCACCTGAGGGCCGCCTCACACGAGGGCCGCCTCACCTGGCGGGCTGACAGCGACTCCGCCGTGCCTCTCTCTCCTGCTGCCGTGCTGCGTCCTGGCCTGCTGCGTGGGCCCTCCTGTCCTCACCTGACGGGCTGACAGCGTCTCCGCCGTGCCTTTCTCTCCTGCTGCTGTGCTGCGTCCTGGCCTGCTGCGTGGGCCCTCCTACGGGTGTCCACCATGTTGCCACGCCCTAGCACCTGTCCTCACCTGTTCCTGCTCCTAATCCTGGATCGGCAGCTGTACCTGCCCCTGTCGCCAGCACCTGCCTCGCGACTACCTCCTCAACCCACCTGTATCTTCACCTCAGCCTCCTCAACCCATCTATCACGCATCGTCACTTATACACCCCACCTCCACATACTACACACCACTCTTCAGTCCATCTCCATCCTTTTCTTATAAATATATATCTTTAATCGTCTTCTACTCCCTTTATTTTTATCCTTAACCTATAAGCTTAGCTTTCCTTGTCGCTACACGACAAAGTTACCTTTAAAATCTATACTTATAATAAATCTGTAGAAGTGAAAATTCTGTACATCGAAAATATCAAAAAAAAATAAATGGCAGGGGGTGTTACTAGACCGACACCGAACCCAAAAATGTGATTAAAAAAATTTTTGTCTGTCTGTCTGTCTGTTTGTTCAGACATCACGCAAAAACTACCGGTTCGATTACGATGAAACTTGGTATAATTATTCTTTAATATCCTGGGCACCACACTTTTTATTACTTAGGTACGTACTTTTTATCTCGGAAAAGTATATACAATAAAAAACAAACTTCATTTTGCGGTTCGATCCCTAGACCCGATTACTGTACCAACCGCAAATAATAAGTTTGTCGTAGGTTACGTCACCGTATCTTAGCCGTGTGCAGTGTCCCTAAGTTATGCTCTAAATGTAGTGCTGAAGGTTGAATTTGGCTTGCACCGTTAGCAGCACACGCGTGGCGCGCGGCCGCGCGCGCATTACGTCAATACAATTATCCTTATCTATGGCATTACATTTTTGAACTTTGATTTGAACGGACGTGTCGAGTGGCGAGCGTTCGTTCTTATTCTTATTTTAACTGCTACTTGCAATTCTAAACCGTGCTTTTCAGTGCGACCTTTTTATTCCTTTTAGTTTTTAGAGTTATTTAGGTTTATTTTTATAAGTCGTTGGTATAGATTTTAATTTTAAAGTATAGATAGGTAGTATATTTGATAGTGTACGTAGTGACCGTAGGTTATTTTATAATACTGTTAGGTAGGATTAGTCATTCGTTCGTATAGATATTAGTTTTTAGGGATTTTGCTTATTTATTGAGTTTAGATTAGTTATCATCAGAAATTAGGTTTATTTAGGTAGGTAGGTATTTTATTTTCTGTTATTGAGTTTTTTTTTTTTAATTAGGTAGGTACTTAGGTAAAGATATCATATAGGTACCCTCTTAATCACCACTAATGAGACACAATTGGTTTTCTATTGTAATTAGCCACAAAGGGCCCGCGAGATAGATGGCATCCTCGGGAAGCACATACATTTTATCCTGTTAGCACGTTCCCGTGGGATAATTTCCGACATCCACGCGGGCGAAGCCGCGGGCAGAAGCTAGTTCGTAATAAAATAAATATATAAACTGCCTTATCTTATTGAATTGTCTTATCTATGGCTTCTTACAGACATTGTAATACCGTGTACGTGTATCAATCAATGTATTGTGTGTATCTTCAATCACAAGTTCCATCTGTCAAAACACGGTGTACATAGTGGACAATAATTTTAAGAGATTACAGTGACAGACAATCTCAAATAAAAACTTACACCTTGCCATAATTAGGTACTCATAGCAAAGAGATTTTATGTCTTTACTCTTGGCCGAGTCATGTTATGGTGACCGGATATTTTTATCGAACGGATCACAAAAAGTTCATTTATAAATAAAATGCGCTTCTCGAGTTACCTAAATGTACAATTTCGGCTATTTTGAGTATATAATATTTAGCGAATCTAATATTTTGAGAATCTGCTATTTTGAGAATCTAATATTATGCGAATAAATGTGAAATACTATCAATTATTACAAAGCAAAACGGGAGAGTATGATTTAAACCAATATGTAGTTCGTAATAATTTACTATATTACAAAGTTAAACCAAACGGGGAATTAAAATATTACATTCCAAAGGGTACAAGATTGAGTATTTTGCGTCTCTACCACGATGAAAATTGTCACGTTGGCTTTGAAAAAACTATCGCTAAAATACGTGAGCATTTCTGGTTTCCTGCTATGACAAGTTTTGTAAAAAAAATATCTATCTCATTGTTTGGTTTGCATCAAACGCAAGGGTCACCATGGCCCTAAGCAAGGCTTCCTACACCGAATTCAAAAAACCGCGCTACCTTTCCATACAATACACTTGGACTGTACTGCAGTGAGATTCTGTAACCATCTCACCGTGAAAACTTAGGTGAAGTGAGCGTGGACTGAGCTGTCATTCCAATTAATACTAGGGAGTGACACTATTGACAGCTCACTTCACCTAACTTTTCACGGTGAGATTTTTACAGAATCGATCGGCAGGTCCTTTTTCCCAGTCAAATGAAGGTTTTAAACATATTTTATTAATAGTAGACGGGTTTACCAAGTTCAGTTTGCTTAAACCACTCAAAACCCTTAATTCCGAAGAATTAGTACCAGTTTTACTAACGTTACTTGTCCACTATAACTGATATGCTTAACACTATGTGTTAAGCATATCACTTTTTGTATGAATGGACTAATTAAACTTATCCCATTCGAGGCGGGAAGGTAAAATTTTCTAGCTCGCGTCGCTCGCACTTGCATCGTACAATTTTTTAATTGATTTTCTACACTTCCGCGCTAAAGTGGAAAATTCTTAGAGTTCGGTTTGTGGAGCTGAAGATGCACACTCCCCAAAAAATAATCCTGTTATCGCCCCGCGCGCACACGTCCTATTGTTCCTGTGAACAATCGCAACAAAACAACGCTGCAAACTCAGAAGAAAGGGGCGGGTGGAAGGGTACGGCAACTACTAAACTGCCTAGGACTGCTAGTCCGTCTCTGGAGATAATATCTAATATGTCCAAATAAGCATAAACATTATATCGAAGTACGCGTGCAGAGCACTCGCTCGCACCACTGTCAGATGTTGCGGTTCGGTCTTCTTGGCCAGTAGAGGTCTGGATGTATGGCAGCACCCACCCTGAGCGATTGTCACACCGAAGACCAGCTTGTTCAACACCTCATCGTTGCTAATGGCCAACTGAAGATGACGCGGGATGTTCCTGGTGAATTCTGCCTTTAATTAATTAGTTACAACAATCTGTTTATATTTGTAGATATTTAGGTCAAATAACTCTTAGAAGTTTATAGGTGTACCTACGTTGCAGAACTTGCGCCATCTAGTTTTATTAGCCTTTTAATGAATCGTAGCCTGATAGCTCAACGATGCCTTCAATCAGTATCGGTTTAATGGTGTCATGCCGTCAAGCTATCCAATTTCAGACTGCTAATGTCTCGTCGTCGACCGTTAGGTATTAGTTCGTGTTTCGCTAATATCGAAACGTAGTCACCATGTTTTAACATTGGTTGCTCAAGGATGCTAAGTGCTAACCCATCAGGGGAACATTACGAATGATATAGACTACGCTAACCTAACCTTATTTTTTTTCCCGGGGTGGAAAATCCTCATGGATGTCCGCCGCCCTGCGGTGGGTAGCGGGGTCTGTTACTGTCAGACTCTTACTGACTAAAAACCACTCCGGGGTTCCATCTCACACCTACGCCGGGGGTCGCGGGAACATACTCTCGCAATCCCCGACTGGTGCCGGCCCGCCACTGCGGGCCTTGTCGGGTCAGGGGGGGGTGTTTGAATCTCCCCGCGACGTCTAAGACCCACATGCCTCGCGCGCCCCACGTGGAACACTACGCGCCGCCACCTCGGGTCCTGATGTGTGGGGTCGACGGACTAATAAGCCCGCCGCCGTATCTCTACGTTGACGTCGTGGTGGGGCTTGCGCGCTCCGAACTCTAGGCCTGCGCCGGAAGAGTTTACTTTGCCGAAACAGGTCTAGGGTGAGCAGACAGACCAGGAGAGATACAGAAACCCGCAGGGCAGCATGTGGCGAGCTGTTGGGCAGTAGCGACCCCACGGACTCTATCTCCCGGGAGAAATCTTTTTCCTCACCTCTGGCTTGCCTTTATTGGCCGGCTGGAGTAAACAATGTCGAAGAACAGAGCTCCCACCTCATTGTTGCCTTACTGCTCGGTGGAAGGAAGTATTCCAGTAACTGCTCGTAGGGATCTTGACCATCTTCCGGGCTCTGGGATTGTTCTGAAAACCGTGGCATACCTCTCCACTAATCATAAGCACCTCAGGACATGTTGCCCCCTTGTTGCTACGTCACTATGTGCTAGCTACAGCTTCCGGGAGCCCATTATTGAGTGTGCAAGTCACCCCCTGCCATTTTATCGGTGTATGTATAAAACATTGATCAGGCAGGGGCCATAGTTCTTCCATAGTTATTGGTAACCAGTCCACTTTAGCCACCCAAACCCATAGTCCATTTGTATTTTTCCATAGCCTGCAATAGTCCTACACTAACCGGGGGTTATCCTTGGGTGAACTTGCATAGTGCATACAGGGATAATCGCCGGTTAGTGCCGCATTTCAATAAAATTTCCTAACGGGCCTCTGCGAGTTGATTTCAGCCCCTCGTACGCTTTCCAAAGGACCAAGAACCCATGGTCCCGAGATATGTTAAGACATAAAAATAAATCTAATTGGTTTACGTCAAATAACCTAGTTCTCAATGCCAAGAAAACGAAATGTGTAAAGTTCGCCTTACCGAATGTCAGAAATCTAGGACCCAACATCGTCTTAAATAAAGAGGTGCTTGAAACAGTAGGCTCGGCAATTTTTCTAGGACTAACAGTAGATGCCAAACTTCAGTGGGGACCTCATATATCAAGTCTAGCAGGAAGGCTCAGTTCGGCTGCCTACGCCGTCAGGAAAGTAAGACAATTTAATACACTGACGTTGATACAGCTCGTTTAGTATATTTTAGTTATTTTCACAGTGTTATGTCCTACGGTATTCTGCTGTGGGGCAAAGCCGCTGATATCTATACTTATAATAAATCTGTAGAAGTGAAAATTCTGTACATTGAAAATATCCAAAAAATAAATGGCAGGGGGTGTTACTTGACCGACACCGAACCCAAAAATGTGATTAAAAAAATTTTTGTCTGTCTGTCTGTCTGTCTGTCTGTCTGTTTGTTCAGGCATCACGCAAAAACTACCGGTTCGATTACGATGAAACTTGGTATAATTATTCTTTAATATCCTGGGCACCACACTGGGTACTTTTTATCCCGGAAAAGTATATACAATAAAAAACAAACTTAATTTTGCGGTTCGATCCCTATACCCGATTACCACTGTCTGTACTGTACCAACCGCAAATACTAAGTTTGTCGAAGGTTGGGTCACCCGCAGTGGAGTTCATTTTTATTCCTTTTAGTTTTTAGAGTTATTTAGGTTTATTTTTATATGAGTCGTAGGTATAGATTTTAATTTTAAAGTATAGGTAGTATATTTGATAGTATACGTAGTGACCGTAGGTTATTTTATAATACTGTTAGGTAGGTTTAGTCATTCGTATAGATATTAGTTTTTAGGGATTTTGCTTATTTATTGAGTTTAGATTAGTTATCATCAGAAATAGGTTTATTTAGGTAGGTATTTAATTTTCTGTTATTGAGTTTTTTTTAAAATTAGTTAGGTACTTAGGTAAAGATATCATATAGGTACCCTCTTAATCACCACTAATGAGACACAATTGGTTTTCTATTGTAATTAGCCACAAAGGGCCCGCGACATAGATGGCATTCTGGGGAAGCACATACATTTTATCCTGTTAGCACGTTCCCGTGGGTAAATTTCCGACATCCACGCGGGCGAAGCCGCGGGCAGAAGCTAGTACAAAATATATTTGTCCTTCAAAAACGAGCTGTTCGAGCAATTTACCAGCTAGGTGCCAGAGTTTCTCTAAGAGATTTTTTTAAAGATATTGGTATTCTCACGGTTGCATCACAATAATTCATCTTCGCCAACATCTTATATATTAGGCAAAATTTGCACTTGTATGTACACTAAAAACAGTGATATTCACAGTGTTAACACTAGAAATAAGGACAAACCACGTGCCCCCTTCACCGGCTTCATAAGGTTCATAACTCATTTGTTGGGCTTGGTATAACCTTTTATAACAAGATATACCCTTTTCTTTGATAGACGTGCCTTTTAATGCGTTTAAAGCTCAAGTAAAATCCAACCTTTGTTTAAAGGCTTACTATTCCATCAACGACTACTTACACGATAAGAATAGTTGGTCGCCCTAATTAACTCAAGACAATGTTCATGTTCTTTCTCCAGAATTAGCTTACTGACAGGTTATTGTTATTAGTAGGTATTACCTTATTTATTTATTTTACTTCGATGGTCCTAGTTTTTCATCTGTGACTTCAAGTGACAGCTATGTGACTAGAACCCAGCTATGCATACCTAAATATGTAAGCTGTCACGCCCTTTATGCCTGGAGGCTTTTATTTAGGTAATAAGTTTTTATTTACAACTAGCTTCGGCCCGCGGCTTCGCCCGCGTGGATGTCGGAAATTATCCCACGGAAACGTGCTAACAGGATAAAATGTATGTGCTTCCCCAGAATGTCATCTATCTCGCGGGCCCTTTGTGGCTAATTACAATAGAAAACCAATTGTGTCTCATTAGTGGTGATTAAGAGGGTACCTATATGATATCTTTACCTAAGTACCTACCTAATTCAAAAAAAAAAACTCAATAACAGAAAATTAAATACCTACCTACCTAAATAAACCTATTTCTGATGATAACTAATCTAAACTCAATAAATAAGCAAAATCCCTAAAAACTAATATCTATACGAATGACTAATCCTACCTAACAGTATTATAAAATTACCTACGGTCACTACGTACACTATAAAATTAAAATCTATACCTACGAATTATATAAAAATAAACCTAAATAACTCTAAAAACTAAAAGGAATAAAAATGAACTCCATTGCGGGTGACTTAACCTACGACAAACTTATTATTTGCGGTTGGTACAGTATCGGGTCTAGGGATCGAACCGCAAAATTAAGTTTGTTTTTTATTGTATATATACTTTTCCGGGATAAAAATTACCCAGTGTGGTGCCCAGGATATTAAAGAATAATTATACCAAGTTTCATCGAAATCGAACGGGTAGTTTTTGCGTGATGCCTGAACAAACAGACAGACAGACAAAAAATTTTTTAATCACATTTTTGGGTTCGGTGTCGGTCTAGTAACACCCCCTGCCATTTATTTTTTTGATATTTTCAATGTACAGAATTTTCACTTCTACAGATTTATTATAAGTAAATAGATATAGATTTAATTAATTATTTTTCAGCTTGAGTACGTATAGTTTTTATTATATTTGTTGGTATATTGGCGTGGCTAGCTGACATATGGCAAATAATTTAAGTTTCTTGTAATGTTAATTACTGAACATAGGTTCCTAGTATTGTATACATGCAACTATATTCTAACAGAACAGACAGCTGTGCTGCTGGGGAGTTTGTTGCGCCACTTCTTCTTCCCAGCGATAGCACTAGGAAGTGGTGAAGGGCGGGCGTTTTTGGGGGACTGTCTTTTGTAAATTTGACGTTCGAAAAGTGCTGATTCTCAGCCTAATTTGAATAAATGACTTTTGATTTGATTTGATTTAAATAATAATAATTGTTTATTACACAAAGTTCAAGTACTTACATTGCACTGTATACAGATTAGAGTTCTTAGTTTAGCATTAGATAGATAATTACAATAGGTTCAACCCTGTCCCCTAAACTAGGCTAGGCCTGTATCTTAGGGAGCAGTGCCCGGCTATAGGGTATGTAAAGGGTTTTTCAATAGGGACGCTCGAACTTTGAGAGCATAAAGCGGCCATCTTGGTAAAGCGATAGCTGTCAAATTTGGCGGGAATACAGATTTTGTCGTGACATTTCACCATGGAACGCTACACGCTTCAACAACGCGTAGAAATTGTTAAAATTTATCATCAAAATCAGTGCTCTGTTCGCCTAACGTTCCGTGCATTGCGTCCAATTTATGGCATTCATGGCCTTTCTACAGAGTCTACAATCCGTCGTTTAATTAATAAAGAGACAACCGGGTCGGTGATCGATGAAGCAGTGCCTGTACGTCAAAGAAACGCAAGATCGTTGGACAATATTGTTGCCATTCGTAGTCGATAGTGTGCGAGAAAACCCCAGGCAGTCCATTCCGCGTCGTGCGAAAGAGCTGGGTCTTTCTGCGACATCAACTGGCGGATTTTGCGTCGAGACTTGGGTTTTCATCCATACAAAGTTCAATTAACTCAAGAGCTAAGCGCCGTGTATTCGCTGATTGGGCTTTAGAGCATTTGGCGGCTGGCCCTACTTTCGGAAAAAAAATCATCTTTAATGATGAGGCTCATTTCTGGTTGAGTAGCTTTGTTGACAAACAAAATTGCCGGATTTGGAGCGACGAGGAGTTTCATCAGTTGCCTCTACAGTCCGAAAAAGTCACTGTTTGGTGTGGATTTTGGTCCGGCGGAATCATCGATCGGCCCTTATTTCTTCGAAGATGCGCAAGGAGCCGCGCTCACTGTCAATGGCGACCGATATCGAACGATGATAACAAATTTTGGCCTAGGATAGATGGCATGGATCTCACAAACATGTGGTTCCAACAGGACGGTGCCACACTTGCCATACTGCACGGGAAAACTTAAATTTATTGGATGAGAAGTTCCCGGGCTTCGTCATCTCGCGTGGTGGCGACATCAACTGGCCACCGAGATCGTGTGACTTAACACCACTCGACTACTTTCTGTGGGGCTACGTAAAATCTCTGGTCTATGTAGATAAACCACAGACAATTGCCATAACATAACTCGCGTTCTTCGGGAAATTGAGCCCCATTTATGCGAAGATGTCGTCCAAAATTGGTCCTCCAGAATACACCACCTACAGCGGAGTCGTGGCAGCCATTTGACTGAAATTATATTCCATAAATAATGTCATCGAATTTCCTTTAAAATAATACCAAAATTGTGGCAATATCACTTAAACAGGTTATTTTATTTCATTTCAAAGTTCGAGTGCTCTTAATGAAAAACCCTGTATTATACATATAAATGTATAATTTTATTGTGGTAGACGTGCTAGTGGACTGTGACAAGTGGGTGCCTTTTGATCTTGTGTCAAACTTTAAAAATGTGAGAGTGAGACGAATTAACACTAACTAGGTACCTACCGTACACCAATACATGATTACTTACAAACAATATTCTATATAGACCGTAGACCAAATTATGTTATTTATATACAGGTAAGTGGGTACATAAGCATTAGTCAGTCATCAGTCAGTCAGTCATAGGATAAATGAACACCATGCAATTACAATTTATCTTTAGAAATATATCGGATAAGTTATACCTCCAACACATCACGGGTTGGTACCTAGGTATATTGTTTAGATACCTACTCGAAATTAAACGATCATAATCAAATCAAATAGCTACCCACTCGGAAAATACAGTAGGTACCTAGGTGCCTACGCCAATAGATATAATTATACAAATAACTATAAAGATTTAGATAATAACGTAAGTAAAGTCAAGGAAATTATTTATTATGCAAACTCAAAGCCAGCCACTGTTGAATATTCAAGCAAATTGATTACCAACTTAAATTGATATTTTAATTTTTGATGCTCAATGAGCTCCTGCCTTTTTCTTTAATCACAACTGTCTTTCTTTGACAGTTGTTTGAAACGGCTATAACACTGCAAATAGACGGAGAGTGTCTTTAATTCACAATTAAAGATTTAATTCCCTGCCTGTACGTGCCTACCTGGGGCACACCTATGTACCTACATAGTAAAGTTCGTACAATTTATCTAATTATTGACAACCACCAAAATGGTAAATTAGCATCATAATAAATGAATTACCTATGAATATTACCTATAACGTTGCACCCAGCACAAATATATACAAGCTTACAAGTGTTGATACCTATACCTTCCTCAAGATTCCGCCCAGCCCATGCTGGGCAGTCAGCCCTGCTACCGCCCTGCTGACTGGCGGCTAATATATTTATCACAATAGGTACTATTCTTACATAATACGCGACGAGAGAAGAACAAAAGCTAGCGTGTGGTATTAGTTATTAACAACATACATATACTTAACATCAGACGCGGTTCGAGGGGGGGGGGGGGGGGGTCGTGGGGGTCACGAGTCCCCCCACACCCCAAAATCATTCATCTGTCGAGAGTCTGTATGATTTACTTACCTTACTAACTTAAGTTACATCATCGATTGAATTAGGAACACAAGAGATGTATGTGCATCCATCTCGCGTATATTTTAAATAAGCTAAAGCAGCGCCTAAAGCAAGATGCGCACGGTAAATAAGTATAACGGTGCTTTTACAACCTCCGCACCGGTGCGCGCCTAGCCTCGCCTCGGAACATTGCCAATTCCCATTGCTCAAGTCTTAACATTGGAATTTCTCACCAGTAAAACATGAATAGATTTACTGTTTATTACATTATATATGAATAATATGAGTTTGAAAGTCTTCAGAAATTTATTTCACAATCAAAAGGTTTTAATACGTAATGTTCACTCACAACCTTATTTCATTGCTAGCGAATGATTATTTAGGTACGCCTACAGTAAGGCACTATTAACTGCTCCTTTCTTTATTATTATTTATAACTAGCTTCTGCCCGCGGCTTCGCCCGCGTGGATGTCGGAAATTATCCCACGGGAACGTGCTAACAGGATAAAATGTATGTGCTTCCCCAGAATGCCATCTATCTCGCGGGCCCTTTGTGGCTAATAACAATAGAAAACCAATTGTGTCTCATTAGTGGTGATTAAGAGGGAACCTATATGATATCTTTACCTAAGTACCTACCGAATTTAAAAAAAAAAACTCAATAACAGAAAATTAAATACCTACCTAAATAAACCTATTTCTGATGATAACTAATCTAAACTCATTATATAAGCAAAATCCCTAAAAACTAATATCTATACGAATGACTAATCCTACCTAACAGTATTATAAAATAACCTACGGTCACTACGTACACTATCAAATATGCTACCTATACTTTAAAATTAAAATCTATACCTACGACTTATATGAAAATAAACCTAAATAACTCTAAAAACTAAAAGGAATAAAAATTAACTCCACTGCGGGTGACGTAACCTACGACAAACTTATTATTTGCGGTTGAGACAGTAATGGGTCTAGGGATCGAACCGCAAAATTAAGTTTGTTTTTTATTGTATATACTTTTCCGGGATAAAAAGTACCCAGTGTGGTGCCCAGGATATTAAAGAATAATTATACCAAGTTTCATCGTAATCGAACCGGTAGTTTTTGCGTGATGCCTGAACAAACAGACAGACAGACAGACAGACAGACCGACAGACAGACAAAAAAAATTTTAATCACATTTTTGGGTTCGGTGTCGGTCTAGTAACACCCCCTGCCATTTATTTTTTTGATATTTTCAATGTACAGAATTTTCACTTCTACAGATTTATTATAAGTAATATAGATATAGATTGAATCAAGTAGCAATCTACCACTGCTGGTGCTCATAAGCTTTTTTAATAGCTAGGTGTTTACACCCCGCTAAAATTTTATTACTTGACACTGTTGAAAGTACAAAACAATAAGAATAAAGTATTTCGATATTATTAATAAGTATCGGTGTCGCACCTCTAGAGCAGAAGCGAGCAATTTCAAGAAATCCGTGCCAGCTGCGCCGCTGTCGTCATAGAGTGACAAAAAATTACGTCATGATGGACAATAGTGCTGTGATGGTATTGACTTGGTTTTATCGATTGTTGATTCTATTTATGGATTTAAATAATAATAAAGGCCGTAACTGTGACACAGATTATTACATTTAGGTATCTATGTCATAAAGGACAAAGCGGGTTGAAATAAAACTCAACACAAGGATGGTATAATAATCTTTATTTAAATTAAAACCCATGTTAAAAAATACTGTCAGTTTTCCATGAGCTTTATCGATATAATTTCGACCTCACTACTATTTTGTAGGTAAGTATTAAAGGATGAATTCGGAGCTTGGCGCCGAGGGCACACGCTTTCTTTTTTGACGTGGCGGTCAAAAGGTTAACTTAGGTACTGGTTATACGTACCTAGCTATGTAGAACCAGTAACTCTACCAAAAATAATATTTGAAATAAACGTACATCCAAAGATTGGTCGAGACACAAAGGGATCTCCCAAAGGTTGCAGCTATCAACTACAAGAATCAAAACTATAA
Organism: Apamea sordens; assembly: GCA_945859715.1. NCBI lineage: Eukaryota > Metazoa > Arthropoda > Insecta > Lepidoptera > Noctuidae > Apamea > Apamea sordens. The sequence goes on from OX243995.1 coordinate 11,340,156, forward strand.
ACATCTACGCCACTATGATTTTTTGCCCTCTCTATGCACTCTGACAGAATCTGTGATAAACATAGATAGGTATTGGAGATTACAGGCGTCTCAAATAAGATGTTCAACAAGTTTGTTTGTTGCGGTGTAGTTTTTAACTAGGTTTAAGGAGAACAAACGCTTCTTCTTTTGACGCTTTTACGAACTATGTGCCTAGTTGTACCGATAATAGAACTGTATCATCGACTTAGGTAGCAGTTGTGTTATTAAGATGCGTGGGTAGATCAGCAGTGAATATCAGGTGTATTACATGGCCTAAAATGCTTCCTTGTTGCACTCTGGAGAGTATTTTACACATTCCAAAGGTTTGGTGCGTTGTTGTATTTGACCTCGGAACACCTTCCACTAATACACGATTTCAATATGTTTAAGAGAGAATTACGATTATTACGAATTAGTTTTTTGATTTTATACAGAAGTCCTACATGCCAAACCTTGTCAAAACCTTGTCCAAAGTCGAAAAAACTGCAGGGCAGGTAGGTATTTTTTATTTTGGTAAAAGCGGCCAATGACGACAAAAATTCATAAACGACGACAGCGACGACGAAAGACAAAAATAAAGCGACAGAACTCATACCATAGATTATTATTATTATTTGGTAAGACACACACCCAATCACATCGAATATATCCATTCTAAACTGGCGCTTTAGCTGGCACGGATAGCATAACTTGTTAGTATTCTTTTGAGAACAGATTTATCATCCCACTTAGCACGCTGACATCTGTATTATCATCATCAGACAAAGTAGTCCACCGCTGGACAAAGGTTGACTCTCTAATCGCACGCTCTTTAGCTCGATCCTGGGCCTCCCTCACCCAGTTCCAGTTGCTATCTACCATCCTGCGAAGGTCATAGCAGCACCTCGCTTGAGAGCTTCCTAACCTACGTGGGCTTATCTGTCTACTAAAAAAACGACGTCTAACCTAGCGGTCATGTCATCGCTGTTCTGATATATCCGACCTATTGCCACTTCAGCTCGCTTATTCTGTGCTATGCCGCCTGTGGTATATCTAGATGGCATTAATCAGTTCATCTAGAGGTCCCACATCGATTTTCTGTAGATCTACAGCCTAACACAACTCGGCCCACCCCTAGGAGTCAATTATTATATGAATGTGACCTATTATTTTTTTGGCAGCTACTCGTAGGTAACGTATATTCGTATTCTAACTTACGTATCGATGACAAATTCTACATCTTCATTGGGTTAGTCGCCATTTACGACACTCATCCCAGATCGTAAGCCTATATAGTCACAACTTGTGAATCGCAAGCAAAATCGTCATCGGAAAGATCGCGTTTTGGCCGCTTGGCCAAGCGCTCAAAACACGATCTTTCCGAAATACGTACATTTTCGAAAGGTGCAAACTTTATTATCATAATACGTTTAGTGGCCGTGAAGGTTAGCGTAATCATATAGACATGAACACTTAACACGTAATTGACGTAATGATGTTCACTGCCCATCACACAATAAAATTGTAAGATTTCTTTTGACTAAAGCAAACATGGCCTTTACTTGTAGCTATTTGTATAATCTTTAATAACTTCATTGTATGTTCATAAAATCATGCAATAATATTGCAAACTCAGACAAGGAAGGAAATATAAACACGTTATATTGAAGTAATTCAATGTTTAATTAAAACGTCATGATCAAGACAAAAGTAACAGCATCAAATATTTCAAAAATGAAAAAAATTGTTACAATAGTTGTCAACCATATAGTTATCATAATAAATCTGTTTATACACAATACTTTTATCTACATGTAAAATATAACCTGTTGATAAAAATGAATGTGCCGATCAATTTTTTGCAATGTGCACCAAAATCAATTATAACAATTTAAAATAGGATTTTAAAATCAATATTCAGGCTCCTACAAGTAGTCATGCTTTAGCAATAAGCACATGGCTTTACATGTTGGCATGTATGGCATGCATGCAAACCTCTACTCGGAATATAAAACTTATTTAAAATAATTGAAACTATTCGAGTCGAGTGTATAATTTAAAAGATAGACAATTCGATGCTGGTCATTATAAAGTGATGAAATATTTGCGTCTGTGTTATCCTATGCTAGTTCTATACAAATCTGAGTAAAAACACCAAGTGTCCTTGTAATGTCAAACATTTTGTACTACATTTTATTATAAAATTATCATGATGCGGTTGCTCACTCGAAATATAAAAGTGTTAAACATGTAAGTAAATGTGTTTAGCTATCCAGCTTTTGATTAAAAATACTTGCAGACATCAAAAGTGGCTGTAGTTGTATGTATAGATGGCAAAGGCAACACGCCTTGAGCCGCTTAGCAAGAAAGAGCAATGAATGGCACGTGGCATTTCGATGGAATCAAGCAAAAAAATATTAAAGGTATGTATATAATGTATGTACTTATATTCATTTAAAATCATAATTTCTAAAAATCCAAAATATGCAGACGTGCAGTCAATTCATTAACTAATTATCATAATTGGATCAGTTGATAATATTGTATATAAACCATATTACATGCTAGGTGTCCTGTACTTGATGTTAGAGATAGATAATACAATACATTTTGTTTCTATCACCTAACTAGAAAATAATAAAAAAATATAGTTGCTATATTACAAAAAAAAAGGAAATAAAAATAGCTCAGCAACACTGAATTTCCGATTTATCTAACACCTTACAAGTAAAACGGAAAATACGTAAAAAAATAACAAAGTAAATGTAGCCCAGGAACACGGAGGTGGAATCCTAAAGCCCTTAACAAAATCTATTTATATTTTAACCATCTATTGGTGTATTTAATTTTACTTAATCTATTCAATTCCTATACTATAATGAGGCGCAATCATATACCTCAGATCCATACAACGCGCATGCACCCAGCACAGAATGCTATTAATCTTTATTAAGCACTATTATCTTTGCAACATTAAGTCACCTCGCTTTCAAGTTAATAATAAGTAAATCAGAATATGAGCTAAACTGTTGTCACTTGGCCCGGAGGCGCACACGTCAGTTACGTCCGGCAGTCGTCTCTTCAGCCGGTGTCGGCGGCGTAGTCTGTAACACAAAATTAAACTTGACCGTATTTCCGCTATTACGCTGTCTACAACTTGTAAGCTTGCTATAATTACCGATAAATACATAAACCAATATATTAATTACTAAAAAGTATATACCGTAGCGTCGTCGCGGTTGAGACCGGCCCAGTGCACGAAAGAGGGCAGGTCGCGCGTGGGCAGCTCAGCCGCCAGGGCCTTCACGCGCAGGTTGCGGTCGTCCGTCAGCAGAACCACCTCGCGCACGCGCCGCGCCTGCTTCTCTCTGCCGTCGTCCCCGCGCGTGTCTGCAGTCACATCACATAACAACATCACGTCGCGCCTCGAATCTCGAAGGGTTAGGCACAGGTGTACCAATAGTGCACCTACATTCCGCCAGTTATGTCTAAGTCCCATGTACTGTAACTAGTGGGCAATCCTATTGCCATCAATTCGGGAAAAAATCTAGACTTCAGGCTGCTACTGAGAAGTTCCTGATGGAAAAACCCAATAGCCCCAACCCAAACACTGCCCAACCTGCTAGTCGAACCCAGGACCTCATGCTCAGCAGCAGCGCTTGCGGCCATCAGACTAACGAGGCAGTTCAAAGCATCTGCAAAGTTATGGCATTCTAAATTCAGTTCAAATCGCACGATAACACGACACGCAAACAGATATACCCACTTATACAATTCTGTCGCGTATCGGAATGCTACTAAGGAAGCGTCATTAAAACAAATTATCGGCGGCGCCAGCGCAGATAAAATCACCGTTCACGCGAGCTAAGATATGTAGTAGCAGGCCGCCACTGTCTAGCTGTGACTGGGTCGACACGGACACATCTACCGGTCCGCCGCACGCGCCGAACGCCGTCTCCGACACGCATTTGGAAGCTAGCATAGTGCATAGTACCGTCCAAATACAACGGACAACTTACAGTAAACATATAAAATACGGAAACAATTTTACAGGAAAATACACATTTAGGAGCATTCTGCTATTATGAAAAAAAACCTGCGGCAAAGTCAAATACGTATGAAGTGTAGCATTATGCCTTATTCGTTCATTTGTTTTCTTGCACAATATTATTTGTTTATATCGCTCTCTTTAAACACTTTTTCGTGCGTTCAAATGGCAACGGAAGCCCGATTCCAATCCTTGACCAAAATTGGAACAACCGAACAAATGCAGTACAATAATAATTTAACTTTAATATTCTTAAAATCTGGTCTGACTGTGAGTAAGGACAGAATCAAATCCTGCAAGCCGACAAAATGATCTACACTGAAGGTAGGGACTATGCAGCATCTGGGACGACTACGGTAGCGTAGCTATGAAACTTATAATGTGGAGGGTTGTCAATAGTCCAGCCTAGGCTAGTAGGGTCCAGCCGCCACCGGAGGCAAACGCGCGGAGGCGTAAAGCAGGTGAAAACCAACGCGTCTTGGAGGAGGCGCGTTCACATGGACCAAGTTCTACAGCAGTGCGATTCTGTAACCAAATCACCGTGAAAAGTTAGGTGAAGTGAGCTTAGAGTGAGCTGTCAATAGTGTCAATCCCTAGCATTAGTTAGAATGACAGCTCACTTCACGTTCACTTCATCTAACTTTTGACGGTGAGTTTTTTACAGAATCAATCGGCAGAATCGGTCGGCAGGTAATCGTAAGCGCGTTATATGGCCTATTACGTACCTGATGAAAATGTAAACAAATGGATAAGAAAATGTACCTGTCCATGACAATTTGTTGCGCCTGTTTATAAAATGAGAGTTTTGATTTGAATATATATTATGTTATACTTAAACCCGAAATTCAATTTGACAAATTGAGGTTTATTTTATAATGTCAAATGTCATCGATGATTTTGAATTACAATTTAATAATGTCATTCAAACAATAGTTGTTAGAAAATATGGTGGGATATAAAGTTGAAACCTACTACATACAGCTTCCCTCTAATGAGGAATTACGTAAGAATCGAACTTGAACAGGGTTCGCTCGGCCTAAATGAGATGTTTTGAACAGAGTAGTACCTTGGTCGGCGGCGATGTTGGCGTGCAGGTTGAGCGCCGTGGCCAGCACGCGGTCGTCGTTGGTGGCGCGCTGCGGGCGCTCGGGCGCGGCGCGCTCGGCCGTGCAGGCGCGCTCGGCCGTGCAGGCGCGCGACGCCAGCAGCGAGCCGCGCGACGTGGCCAGGCGCAGCGCGCCCGCCGCGCGCAGCCAGCCCAGCGCGCCGCGCGCCGCCGGCCCCACGCGCGCGCTCAGGCGCAGCCCCTCCAGCTCCGTCACCACTGGGGACGCGCGACTCCGTTATATCCAGCGACACGTATTACATTACACGCAGTCTGTTGCGAAACCTTGTTTTGCTAGCTTATACTGTTCCACTCCTGGGAAAAGCTCACTCCTTCCATCTTGCGCGATCTCGCGTTTCTTCCTTCCAGTTTTGACGGAATCAATCTAGATCATCCCGCGAAAACGTTCGTAGCTCGCCCCTCGCGAGGCGTGCCTTGAGAGAGTGAGACGTGGTCGTTCTGATCTGTGCTATTTGCACTTAAATTAATTTATTATGTCTGTGAAATTTCACAATCTAATCTAATTTGACCTTGTATTGCAGTTTCTTCAGAATTTATATGAAACAGTAGTCATTGTAATATAATAAATATATAATGTTGATTAGCTGCTTACCGACTACGGGCACGGCCAAGGTGTAAGGTTGCGAAGGCGCAGCGACAATAGCCTGCAGCAGTGTCAGGTGGTCGATGAAGCAATTGGTGTCGGGCACCAACAGCCGAGGACGAACTTCAAACTCCGCGCTCGCAGAGCCACCGCTTAATATTTCCTAGAAACAAAAGTAAATGATTAACTGTTTATTTACGTTATCTACGCATCTTATATTAAAAATAACATAAAATTACGCATGTTTCCTCGAAGAGTTAGGCATGGTGCACCGTATTAGAAAATAAATGATATCTACTTATAGCATCGCCCTGGATAATAAGTACGTGAATAGTAGTACCCTCAGTAATTGTAACAATACTATAAATGCAAAAGTGTGTTTGTGTGCCAATTCCTGATTTGTTCTACTTGCACGTCAAGAGACAGAGAAACGTAGTTGGAAGGCATGAGAGTGACACAGGATACTTTTTATCCCCGTATTCTGGTAAAATTTTCGATTTGCGAGGAAATTTCTACGCGGGTGAAGCGGGACGAAGCTACAAGATATGAAAATAGCAAAAAAAAGTCGTTATGGTTTCGACTGGTGTCACACGTAAAGTTCAAATTGATTTATTAGATTACCAGCTGTTGCCCGCGACTTCGTAGCCTATGTCCTTCTCCAATCCAGTTTACCCATGTGTCAAATTTCATCTAAATCCGTTCAGCTGTTTTAGCGTAAAAGCGAAATTCTTTAATTTTCTGCGCAACTTTCTTAATTTTTTTCTTTTTTTTTTTTTTTTAAAAAAAATTAAGAAAGTTGCGAGGTATTAGAAAACTTAAAAAAAAAACGATGAATGACATCGGTAAAGTCCTTCTCAAGTTATGGCGTGACCAAGGGAAATAGGGTTCATTTATATATATATAGATAGATTTTGTCAATATTGGTATTGATTGGTACATTCAACAAATGTCAATGTTATTCCTCCACATCCACGCGTGCGCTGTCGCGGCATATTAGTACACGGACGAAGTTGCGAGCAAGAACCAATTCACGTATTTTTCTTACCATTATTTTGCTGAATTTCTTCAAGTTATTGCATTCGACAGGCAATTTTATGATGACTAAAAAAATATGACTAATTGAATTATACATACTTGCATACGTAGGCGATGTTTGTCAAGCGTTGCTTTCCTGGTCTCGAGTTGCTCCTTGCGCCGCAGTAGCTTGCGGGTCGCTTCATCCGTTCCTTCGGCCTCCACTCCTTCACTGAGAACGGGAGCTTCGCTGGCAGCACCGCTTGCGTTGCTTTCATCCTCGGAATTTTCAGACTGCAAGTCAAAAAAATATGATTGTAACATAACATCACTCAAAGGGTATTAATGTGTAGTACAACCACATTTCAGTAATTATGTTTAATCCCTTGTAATAGGATTCCATCCTATTGCCACCTACCGCGTATTCTGACGTCACGTTTTTGCTACGTAACTACGAGTAACTGCGTATATCAATTTTGATTATGATAAGCTGTAAGTTGATCAGGTTAAGAACAAGTAACTTCCAATTTCATGCTTAGAACAGCTTATTACACTGTTACTAGAATCTTTTTGTGCTCGAATGACGTTGACAGCGGAACACTGCTGGTAAATATTTGTGCAATTGTTTCGTGAAGCTTATTGAAAAAACAAGATGGCAGGGTTGGTTCCTGTTTTGGCCATACGCCAAGAGATCTTTGTACAACTATATTTTTATGTGCCACATAAAAGAATGTTAAATGGTTTGGGTCACAAAGAATTCGATAAAGACAATACCAGTTGTTGCAGTGGGGCGTGCAGCGGCAGCACTCGCTGCACGGCGCTGGCGTAGCGCGGCGCTGCGTCCGACGGGTACTCCAGTCTTAGCACCGGCGGCTCCACGCCCACTAAGTATCTGGGTAAAAGCACAAAATACATGTTAGCTCTTCTTCTTTACACAGTCATCAGGTTTTAATGATTTTGTATACCATTTTTCGATCATCAAAGTTAGTTGGATGAAAAGAAAGAAAAGTTCAAACCAAACCCAAAACACAGTAATGCCGCTTTGTAGACTAAATAGGTATGGTGGTAGAACTTCCCCGGACGAGGATTTCAAAATTCAATTCAATTCAATTTATTCAAGAACAATTCACATTGTGTTTGAAATTATTAAACTAACACATTCATAATACAATGAATCAGAGAAAAAAAAAAAATACATTAACAATAAAATTCAATAACATTACAAACTACTACATACTAATATTATTCAGTCTCTCATTAACTAATAAAATAATCAAATTTTTAAAACGTGGATATGTCGTCGTCTATAGAATACAGACATTTCCTCAATAAATAATAAATTTATTTAGCTAAGTTTACATTCGAGTGGATTGAATTCCTAGACCTCACACTAGGATTCCCTGTGTTGTGAGATCCAGGGTCCTTCGTTCCGTTAACAAGTTCACATAATATGATACATTCTTAAACTTAAAACTTAAAATAGGTATGTAATGAGTTATGTATGGTGATGTGATTTGTGCCATTGTGTTAGTGTTGTAATAGTGTCTGTATGCTATAGGAACACTTTAAGTGTTGACTTAAATGAGCTCTTGTAAATTATAGTTTTTAATTCCAATGGCAACCTGTTAAAAATCCGCACTGCTTGATATTGAGGACTAAGTTGAACAATATTAAGTTTGGGTATTAACTTGTTTTTTTAATCTTTCCTGCGCGTACTTTTCCTCAACTGTCTCTCCTCATCAGTTTCATACTTATGCAGGTTTTTTTTTTTTTATTCACCAACAATACAAAAACATAGAGGCTGGGCGCAGCAAGAATTTTTAAATTAATAAAGTGCGACCGACAGCTCTCTATTTGCGATTACCGGACCATGGTTCGTATGGGTCTCTGGCAGTTATATTTAAAGCTATTCCCCCAGAACTGAACACTATATCTCAACCTTGATTCTATTAGAGCGTAGTATACCATTTTAAGGTGTTTTATGTCTACTTCATCGATAAGACTGCGTAAGGCATAGCACGCTGAGGAAATATACGAATCAAAGCTCTACTACCGGACATATCTTGGGAACTCTTGTGATTAGGCATTGGGCAAATATCTATTAAGGTGAGGTCTATAAACGCCGTCGGCCGCATCCCTAGCAGCACGCAAGCGTTTTCAACATCAATATACCAGCCTATTTAGAACTTAGAGTTCTTTTAGAGACGTACAAGAGTGTCATAAAATGATTTTGTCTTTGTAAGAGTGATTTATGAGTTATTATACAGCTCAAACTGTATAAAATCTTTATTGAGGGATCTGCGTAAGCTTGGGGTGCTTAATCAGAATATTAAAACTCTACTATACAACTTTAAGTATTTTGTGACACTTCAATCTGGTTTCATCGTTAAAGCTGTATACAGGCTGTATTTTGCATGTGATCACTTACTTATTACAACTCTAAGTGTATCACAGTATCACTTGATACTTGTTTCTGTACAATGGTATATGCAAACTCCGTTCTCAAACTTATTTTTATGGCGTAATTGTACACTATTATAAATACAGTGGTTTTATGACTTCTGTCTATTAGGGTGTTTTAAAACTAAATAAATAAATGACAGCTATAGTACAGCTTTAGTCTGTATTACTGACACAGTCGCTTGATTGCATGACGAATAAAATTAATGTTTTCATTGTGAAGAAATGCAATATGTGGAAAAAAAGAAAAAGATCTGGTGCAGTCAAGAGGAGGATTGAAAGGGAATATTTGAATATTACAAATTACCAACCAAATAAGAGTTATGATAGTGAACCATCATTTATTGAGGAAGCAAAAGAATAATTAATAAATCGGACAACCTACAATCAAGCGTCAATTCCATCGACGTCCAACGAAGAAGGTTCCGTAGCAAAAACATTAAACAGTGATAATAATGATCATAACAGTTATGTCAAATGTGTAGATTTAGTACAACCTTCGGAACCTGATGATGGCGTTTTTTCTTTCTGTGCGGAAATTAGTGTGATTTAAATAAAAAGGCAACAAGCACTTGTAACCTGTTCTCCATAGGTACCTACGCTTTGGAATGGGCAACTAGCTTCATCTTTCTGACTGACCGACCCTTTGACAATTCAAAAGTACCTGTAATTGGTTTAGTTGAATTAAATGATTTGAGTTTGAGTTTGATGAGTTTTTAATAACAAGTAAAAGTGACACATGAATGATGTGCGTACGAGCACATAACAAAAACATAATACATAGTTTAGGTAGGACGGAACACTTAAAGCTAAGATCAATTTCGTAGGCGCTCCAACAGGCCCCGGGCGTTGAAAGTCTAGCTTTGAAACAGACTTTGATTCTGAAGACACAGGTAATGGGCATATCCTGTTGAAGGCCCTCCGGATGACTCCAGTAGAGGTCTTGATATCTGCTACCCGGACAATTCCATCAGTACCTGGATGTACGGCGATGACTCTTCCTAGTCTCCACTTCAGAGGTGGAAGATTCTCCTCTTTGATGACTAGGAAGGCTACAAAAACTACAATAGAATGTTTTGTCTTAAGGACAATCACAGCCACGGTTTCTCTTTATACTAACTAGCTCGGATAAACCAAATTTAACAATAAATTTAATTTACACTTTCAATTTACCAAATACCACCATCAGATATACAAGTCTACGGTTATCTTTTATTTATAGTAATAAATATTAAATAATAGTGTCGCCATTGCCACGCCATAATGTCATCGAAAATAGTTTTGTTATATTTTTATTCTTTTGTAATTCTCTTCAACAACCTATTTAGAACACTTTTCTTTACAAAATAATTATAAGATAATATCTGTAGTGTAATGTCATGCTCACTCAAATGTCTCGCTGATGGTGGCGCATGTGTTGGATCATTTGGCTCCCTTCAAAATGGTTGAGCTAGCTAGATGGTGCTAATCCATGCGTCATGTTCGTGAACGGGCGCCGTCAGTAGGCTCTTTGCTGCCATGGCTTATTTTAATTTAATATTTGAATTGTTCTTATTTTTATTTTTTTTAACTTTTCATTACGGACGCTTTTAACGTTCTGCATCGTTCTCACATGCATAATTTCTAACATGAATGATGTAACCAATACCTTGTAACCATATTATATTGATTTAAAAGTGTCCATGGAGTTTCTTGCCCGTTCTTCTCCATAGGTACCTACGTTTTGGAATGGGCAACTAGCTTCATTTTTCTGACTGACCGACCCCTTGACAATTCAAAAGTGCCTGTAATGGTTTAATTGAAATAAATGTTTTGAGTTTGAGTTTGAATGGTTTCTTTGTACACCGAATAACAGCTTTAATACAGCTATTATACAGCTTCTCTATTGCTTCTACAGCTACTATACAGCTCGACTAACGCAAAAAGCAGTATAATATGGGCCCTTTTTTTACTTACAAGGACTGTATAAGCGCTTAAACAGCCTATATACAGCCTGAATATACAGCTTCTAGTATAAAAACCAACTTAAATACAGCTTGTATACAGCTTGCAATGCTACTTGGGATATAGGGATTCACTGTACTGATCAAGATGCTTGGTACTGATGTTGAATCTTCGAAACGATCACAGGAGTATAATAAATTCAGTGAAGTTTACGCTGACGCTACATCTCACCACTAGCGGTTAATAGGAGCAGTCTAAGTAGGGCATAAACTGCTGCGATTAGTTCCTGATAATTCAATCAGCCAATTACAGCAGTTTGCGCGCGATTGACATTTTGTCACATTAATTTTGCGATAATTTTCGTTCGAGAAACTGGCCCTAAGAGTATTATATAAAAGGGTAGCGGGATTTTCCGAAAGGGTTACCGCTGCCCTGGAACATAAAGGGCTAATGAAGGAACACGGGTGGTTTTAGTCAGTAAGAGTCTGACACTCCCTTCTGCTCCACCCAGAGCGGAAGGAGTCATTTGATGATTTCCCATCCTCAAAAAAAAAAAAAAAGAGTATTATATGAATAGCTTAAAGATCCAATAATACATGTGGACTCACTCGGTGCCGAAGAACAGCAGTTTGCTGATCCTTAGCGCATGCTCTGCGGCGTGATGCTGGCCCAGCTGGTCCACGCGCACCCACGCCACCGCCGGCTCCATGTACATGAGTGGCGTGAAGCCGCCCAGCGAGGCGTCTTCCGGTAGGCGGACACATACGTAACCTTACGTAAACATACAATATTAATCAGTTTATTTCAATAATTATTAACAATGGTACATAAGTTAACAGGCTATATTTTCATTTTACAAATGAATTAAAAATCTGTAGCCGAACTAGACAAACGCCAGTATTTCGACTATCAGCGCCTCTCTTCCTAAAGAAGTCCACTACTGGACATAGGCGTCCAGCGAGCAACGCTACAGTGACAGGACGAGCGCTGCCCGATACAGCGGTAGTATGGTTTGTCTTAAGAAACAAGAACGCCTAGAAAATTTTGTTTTTAGTCTGTGATTGATCCCGTCAATTAACCTATAAGCAATTATTCCTTTTGAGCTTTAACAAAGACACGATAACCAATCCTGCAACAGTTTTAGCCAAACACCACTGATTTACAATAGCTAAAATAGTAATTGTAATGGTCATGCTCAAGTTCAACAAAAAAAAGAATGATAAGTTACTTTTATAGCTTTCTTTTCTAATATAAATCGGTATATTTATGTAGTGTCGACTTTCAGCCTTGGCTATGTGCAGGCGCCGGGCAGAGGTGATATACTGGTTATAAACATGCACTATCGTTCTCTTTATCCTTATGGGATCTGCGGAACCCACGGCGACTGCAACTTGAGATACATTCATACCGGCGAAGGTATTAATGTGACGGGATTATATACCGCTGTAATTAAAACTTACTTTTATCTCGCCAACAATGTAACTAATGCTTTTAATGTTAACAGGGATAGTGATTACAGAGAAGCTTAGTTATCAAGGTAGAGTTGTATTTAAAGTACACTGTACTTTTATCTTTTACCACATATATTTTAAACATCGATTTTTTTGACGAGAAAAAATCAGCATTGTGGCCCAATTTCGTTATAAACTTTAAACAGAATTATAAACACACGATACAATGCAGTACCTATTTGATGATAACTTAGTGTTATAACGCGAATGGGAATGACAAATACATTCATACACAAAAAAAATCTTCTCACAGACGTTCCACAAACGGACCTAATATGGCAACTTGTTCGTAGTATAGACAAACAACAATGGATCCTCACCTTCTTTCATTTCGTTTTCGAATTCTATTGACTTGTCATCGAGAGATTCCAATATATTCATAAGCTTCGCAAGCCAGTCCCACGGGTCGGTATCGGCTCTAAACAAAAATAAACAGTTAACAATAAAAATCAGATTTACAAATACATGTAACATAACGGTAAAAAATAGAAACTCACCCAATTTCAAAACTGTCGAACGATGGTGGTGGATTCCATACACTACTGTGGCATAACATCCAGTCGGACCACACCTTAAAATACAAATAACTATTATGAAACGATCATACTTAATAAATTATTATCACATTAACGCGCGTATACGGTAATTTTCTTAATTACATGTTACACCAGAGTTCCAAAGTAATTGGTGTTTTTTAACTGTACCTACATCTCTAAACGTTTATTAAAAAAACAGGATCTGGCTCTCGGTACATACAGTAACCCACAAATCAAGAGATAGACGGTATGGCGCTATAGGTAGCTACAAGATACTATCACAATAAAATTTTGTTATACTATATAAAAATGTTATCGTTTTGCTAAAGGCAAACTGGTGATATTGTTCTCCTTTATTACAACTAGAATATCATCATCTTCCTGCCCTTATCCCATGTTACTTGGGGTCGGCGCAACACGTTTTCTTCTTCCATTCTCCTCTGTCAGCCGTCACGCTATCATTCACTCCCTTCTCTTTCATATCATTCCTCACACAATCCATCCATCTTTTCTTCGGCCTTCCTCTCTCCACAACTAGAATAAATGGATAAAATCGATACACCCTATGAATTGTGATTTATGTTATAACAGTTGAGATTTGAAACATTCTGATTTCTGCAGCAGAACTCCAATATCGTTTACGGATTGGTACTTTATATGTACCTACATTATATTTTATCATCCATCTATTTTGGTAACTTTTGCTCGGAATATTTTGTATCTAAAATTGTGTGTAATTTACTATACCTTGATAGCAGGCAGCAGAAGCAATGCGTCAGTGTGGTGCTGCGACTGCGGTGCTTCCGGCAGCAGCGCGCAGCATCGCTCCAGCATGGCGCCGAACATTAGCAGGGACACGCCCAGCGCGCACTCCAACCACGCTGAACGTTCGCCGCTGTTGCCCTCTATATCCGTATAATCACAATAAATTATTGCAGTCTCAAGTTATTAAATGGCGTTTTAGAAAACAACCTTTTATCAGAAATATAATCTGCTGCCCTTATCCCAATAGTTGGAATTATTATTTGGCGTCGGAGCAACATGTCTTCTTCTTTCGTTCCTACATATTAGCCGTCATTTCCGTAGTCACCCTCTTTTAAACCATATCATCTTCCTCACAATCCATCCATAGTTTTATTTGGTTTTACCCTATTCTTTTGGCCTAAATCATCGTATGTGCCTACATGATATTTTATACTACAAGTTACACTCTTGGATAAACACCCAGCGAAGTTCATCGACTCAATTATTTAAGCGTAGGTACATATTTTATACAAATATTTCCTTTTAACAAAAAATAGAAGTCAAAACCCTGCCAATATAACACCAAGCATATATTAAAATATTTGTTTAAAGTAATCGACATCGATGTCTATATTTACGGGCAAATAAGTATAATTACGAATGTGCATACAATCGTGAGTCTCATCCACCTCACACAAAGCAGTTTGCATTAATCAGTAAACGATCAGGACCAACCGGAACCAGTTACCTGTTGAATCATCGCCTTCTCCGTAATCAATACAGGTTCATACGTCGAAATAAAACGAACGTGACCCAAAACAATTTTTTTTTTTACTTCATTTGTTCATTTTTTTTCTCAGAATCGCTAACAAAGTAGCTTATCCCTATGACTAATACATTAAGCAGAACCGCTTACTTAACCACAAAAGCTAGCTTGGAATGGAAAACTGCCTTCATCCACCATAATTGAAAATGTGTTAGCCTCTCTGTTCGTTAAGATTAAGACCGGATGGTTTTTATGTTTCTGCTTTATTAATATTCATTTTTCATGTTGTAGTGATATAGGAACAAAGCTAGACACGTATGAATTGTGATAGAAACACGTCGTCATCGGATCATCCACCGACAGCTCATCGGTCGCTTCGAGCCGGTCCGATATAAATAGTCGTCTAAAAATACACAGCACGGATTGCACCTGCAAACGCAAAACACCTACTATGCTGCTTAACAAATACCTGGATAAACAGGCTAACAGAAATACCTGGCAAGTAAAATTCCTTACGTATGTCATAATAAATTCAAGCGTAACAATATATTATATAGCACAAGGGTGCAGATAAAAGATGTTTCTGTATGTCAACTATTTAAATGAAATCCACATTCTTGCAATTGACAGTTTTACATAATGTGTACCTACGCGCACCTAAGCCTACATGTTGCGTTTCTTTGAAACTGACTATGCATTTACACGCTCGAGTCTTGACACGATTCTCCAATGTATAGTGACTACATAAATGCATTTAATCGTATTAAAAAATCTATGTTCCGATTGATTTATGTGTCGTATTTTTGTACATACAAAACGTTATCTCATATATCTTTCCAGGAACATTTCTCGACATAAGCGCTGCCAAAGGGTATCGTCTTGCCGAACGTCGTAATTAAGGGTCTCGAAAGCCATAATTTTTCTATAATAATTCAAAACATCATTACGAGTAATGGCGTAAAAGAGTGGTCGTCACCGTGCCGACGCCGAGTCAGTTTGTTGAACCTGTCGCCATCAAATGTGTGCATTTGTGCGGTGCGCGGGCGCAGGCGGCGCGGCGGCGACGTAGTGCAGTGCATCAACCTCCAATAACTTGTAATTTGTAATTACAAACCTTTACTGCGCCCGGACGGAGCCGCAGGAAATAGCGACGTTTACAGCTCACGTTATATATTAATTTCGTAAATCGAATACGTGTACAGGTACACCGTTGAGTTTCCACTACTTAATAAATACATATTTGTTCTAAATAACGTTCTTTCAGTGAAATCAAAGTGGATCTAACGGTCTAAAAGTTAATATGAACAGTAACACTAAACAGGTATACCTCCTGACTTCGTGCAATCCTTAGGGACCCTCATAAAATTGCAGTTACGAATAATTTATGTAATTGTTATTTTTACTTTTTACCTTGATTAGTTGATTAGCATCTTTTTTTTTCTTTTTTTATAGCCACACATAGGACCCAAGATAAGAAAAAAATAATAAGAAAAAGATCTAAATTACAGCCGGCAGTCCGGCTGCCGGCTGTAATCTAGATCTTTTTCTTATTACAACTGCAGAAATAACTTTGTTTTACACAAGTCATGAATGGGTTGCAACTAGTCATATTTTTGATTATTTTAATCTTTATAATTTTATTTTTCTTTTTTTCTCTTATAAAAACACAAAATAAAACTCATGGAGGTATTTTAGGGTTACTTTTTAAATATGTATCACGAAAATGACCGCCACCAAAAAAAGCTTTACAAAAAACGGGCTCTTTTGAGAACTTTAATTAAAATATAATTTGTGTACACAAAATAATAGTAAAAGTTAGTGCAAATATCAGATTTATTTTTGAAAAACTAAGTTTGTATTTCATAGCACAAATACCACCCGTATTGTACCATGAAATACAAACATACTTTTTCTGTCGATGAAATCAATATCGTGCATCCCGACTACGGAACCCTACACTGAGCATGGTCTTACAAGTACTTGGCCATTTTTTATGAATGTTTTAATCATTATATCATTTTGCAGTTATGAACTCCTTTAACATCTTATTGTATTGGCACCGTTTTGCATTTTTACTGAGTTCATTCATTTACAACTTGAAATTATCAAAATCGTACCTAACATCGCGACATATTTTGATATATTAAAGATAATTTTATGAGGTCACATATTGTAAGGCTAAAATCTACTGGTCCAGGTCGACGTCGATGGACCGAAATAGTTACACCTTAACTTCATCTTCCTACTTCACCGACTTAATATTTAATAATAATAATATTTATTTATTTGCATAATCATGTGTATACATACACAAATTATTATTCATGTATGATTACAATAATACATTAGAACTACATGTTTGCCATTTGACATGGCGTGAAAATATTAAGAGTAATACAAATTTACATACTTATTGAAATTATTTGAAATAATGTACATTAACATTATTCAATCACATCACATGAAACATAAAATCACTAATAAACATTTTAACAATATTCAAATAAGGAAGATGGAATATAGGAAACATTAAAAATTATAAAACAAATTAAGTATTTTGAATTTAGGAAAATGTCAAAACTAAGGAAAATGAAATCTTTCATCAAAAAATTAAAGATAACTATAACAAATTATTTTATGTCAACTGGACAACGGATTTACACAACAAAAACCCTAGCACATAAATTAACAATCTTTATCATCTAGAAAATCAGTTACAGAATAGTAATTTACAGTTCATAAAACATAAAAAGTACATTTGCGACAAAGAATGAATCAATCGTCATTTCCAATTCATCTGACCTGTTATTGCATGCACTTTTAATGTTTCGTTCAATTAAGTTTACCATAAAATAATCTTTTTTATTAGAAAACAAAATCGACGTCCTGTGCGAACCGAGCACTTAATTACCTTTTATAGCACATACTGTTGCTATTTTTTTAAATAACCATTTATCTAGAACTTTTTATTGAAGTCCCAACAGTAAATTAAGCAATTTTATAGACTTGATGATCAGACTAAAATAGTTTTTTTTGTACCATTACCTGGAACACGGGCAGCTCATGTGACTTCATTGTTTTTTAAATGACAACAAAACTTATTTACGAGTACATAAACACGGCCAAGAAGTATTTAAATTAATCTCTCTATTTTTAACTTAAATTCCATTTATTTATAATAATGAGTACCCTTTAAATAGATGATGACACACATGTGAAACATCCATGACTCACACTACTCAGGATAATAAATATGTCAGTCTGCTCCATAGTAAAATCCTTTGACCATATTAAATGCCTCTTAATTCTTATCGGGACAAACGCGTGACTATTACTCCTATTCAGTGCAATTAACGATGCCGACATGTTGGATTCTCCGTTATGTGGTGTTTGTACTATTATTGTGCAGGATTTCTTTAACGAATGCATCTTTTTTGTAATAAAATAACGCGAATCAAGGGCGGTATAAAATCGTCGTAATTGAAGTACATTAATAATGCAACGAAAATACTTTTTGACTGATGATTTACTATCCGAAAACCAAAACGTTATTTTCAGACTTTTTATTCTTCCTTAAATATAAGTGCAGAATTTTTAACATCAAAATATTTCTTATCGATTTTACGAAAAGAGTAACGAGAGACGTGAACTGTGATTTTTTAAATTGTACCGAGGTGAAACATGATCATAATAAGCCCTACACGGTGCTAGACATTAACTTCTCAAAAGAGCGCTAATAAAATGAACGTAAATAAAATTGTAACGGTAGAGGAGCCAACTTATCTATGCAATAGTGGACAATTTGCCCAATAAATAAAGTACTTTACTGGTAGTTTACAAACATAAAATTAGGTTCGCAGGCTCAAAGACTAACAATGTTGCCTAAGCAAATATAGGTTTATCGCAAAATTATCATAGATTTTCTCGATATTATTTGTCGCTATAACAAGTATTCAAAACGTTGTGTCACATTATTTATACACATCAGAAATTAATGGTCCTTATTTATGTTACCTAACTTTAAAAGACACAGCACTTACGTGTTGTGTTTTAAAATGTATGTAAAAGGTTTCCCTGTCATCGACCGCGTAAACATTTTAACATTTTTAGCAGATTATTAAAGTCATCAAAGTTCATAAAAGAAAGAAGAAACAACAAAACCAAATTGTTCTTGCGGGGAATTTTATGAGTACCTAACCATTACGCCTTCGGCACAAGTATTGGAAAATTTCGTAATAATATTACCGTTTTATTTAAGGCTTATTTAAAATCTGTATTACGTGATTCAGCAAATAAGTTATTCAGTAATAGTTGACATTCCGACCAAATTAACTAAGTTTTTAATTATAGCAGATTAAGAGCCGCGTTCACCAATCATAGTTAATTTAAACATTACTCCTATTCAATGTAACGGTTGTCATTTTTACTGTTTTGAATAGTAAAGTTAAGCGCACATTACAGTCACGTCGTGCCCTAGCGAAACGCATTTCAATACAAAAAAGTGCGGTGCGGACTGCCTGTAGTGGAGCGGTTCATACAAAATGTACGAAAGTGATGCAGGAGAATTTTTGTAATCCGGTGCAGCCCGCCCAAATCTGCATCAGCTTTTAGATAGTACGTCAACATGCTTAATGAGGCATTTTTTTTTTTGTTTTTTTTTTAGTGTTAAGTTTACGAAACTTACCCGATTCGTGAAAAAAAATGCCTGCAAAAGTTTTTTTAAATGACGGGCAGGCATTTCGAATTGTCGATCTCTCCCAAAAAGGTATGGGTTCCATTCCAGCTTTTCAGGAATGATATTAGAAAAAAGCATCGTGGCGCGGCAATTCAGCTCTGTGGAACGCATATTCGTATTGAACGTAATCCCCCCACTCACCCACAGCCTGTTTACTCTCCCTTATCATGGGCTTTTGTTGCTGACTCTACCTACTACTCGTCTAGTTCCAAGGATTGAACCTAATTACATATTGAACACAGTAGTTGACAATTTCATAGGCCTTAATACAAAATGGCGCCATTCAATAACGTTAAAAAAAATGGCGCTGCTGTAGATTCAGAAAACTGGGTTTACCTTTAAGTGATGCGGCAGTGGTCTCAACGGCGAACATATTGAGCGCCGTGAGTTGCAACAGTCGTGCGGCAGGAGTTGGCAGTGGCTGGCGGTGCAGGAGAGCGCGGAACTGACGTAGCATTATACTCGCACTCTCGTAAAACGTCTCCATTCTGACAAGAAAAAATTTATAGATACAAATTTTAAAAGTGCCGTATTTTTGTTTCAATAGTTCTATAGGTCGGTTATTCGGATAAAATAATATGAGTAAAAAATGAATGAAATAAAAGTCGAATCAATAAATAGGACTTATAGCTGTTGTTCTTCTAACTTCTCCCTCCGCCGTATGTCGTGTCAATTGGCATATCTCATGCTTCGGGAGACAATATAAAAAGGGAAGACAATTCTTGATTCTAATAACTAACATGCCTGAGCAATGGTTTTGCTGAAATTGACTCTCACTGCACACACAGTGAAAACCCTCATAATGTCAGTGTGAGGGCCCACTTTTTAACATAATGCACCAATTTTGATGCTCTATTTCAAGGTAGTTATTTAGTCGATATTAAGGTTATTGTTTATTGCCGTGTTTGATTAATATAATGGTGATTCTCAGACTTGCAAAAAACTTAGGATTCTCTTACATTCGGAAAGGGGTAATATTTATGCGAATGGAAAAGGGCTACGCTGAAGTAATCAACATTCGAGTAACTATTGATCAAAATACTTTTTGAAACAATTTATTAATTTATTTATTTTCTTGGTGAAATATAGCATAATTAAATATACTTACTTAAACTTTCCAAAATATCTACGATCCGAAAGGTTATCGCTATTAGGACGGAGCGGTCGCATCAATTAGAGTCGATAAATATATAGGTATATATAATTATGTTCTTAATGTAAATATTTGAGAATAAAAAAAATCTAATAAATATACGTAACTTACCCTATTTTAGTGATGAGCTTCCCGTGGACGTGTAGATAACTGGTAATGAAATTTTTGTTCAACTGTAACAATGAGAGAAAAATGAAGTCATATTATTATTCAATATCGTAAATAAAAACTGCAACATTTATCCAATAACTAGGTTCGAATGTAAGAAAAGTGTTCAAGGATGGCTACAAAAACTTAATTACGAAGACACCGAACATCTGCTTAAGATACCTACTTAGTCACTCACTGTTTCTCATACACGATTTCTCATTCAAGTCTAATTATTGTAAACTTACGACTTTACACATACATACACTACACATACATAAATTACACATACATACATTACACATCCCTAAACATTCACTCACCCTCACACACTTACATACGTTGTCCACTCTATTTTCTGTATAATTTTTACTGTTCTATATTTTTACTTCATTTCTCTGTGACAATGAAACTGCACTAATGCCCCTGCTGTCCCTCGTGGGAACCTGTGTACCTTTGTGTAATAACTTTTGCTGGAACACTGGTACTCATAACACAAGTTAGATCTTACTTTGAGTACCAAAGTTCAAAAAACGCTAGTTTTTAAATTTTCTGGTAATACAGTTCTTAGCGTATCATATTCACTAGTGTTATTGTTCACTTTTTTGCGAAATAAAGAATTTATTTATTGTTCGCCATTTACTGGCCAACAAAAAGCTTTGATATAAAAACAAATGTAAATGAGAGAGAGATATAGAGAGATCGAAAGACACCGAGCATCTATAGCAAAAACATATTTTAATTGCAGTGTTGAAACTTTAAAAAAAAAAACGCAATTAAAATATGTTACAGTCAAACGGACCTCCGATAACAAATTTTATTTTACATTGACAGCGCCTTTATTCGTAGCAGTAAGTCTGGTTTTTAATAATAATAATAATTTATTTGGAACACAACCATAAATTACAATGTCTTAATAGCTAGAACACGGACAGTTAATTTTACATAAGTGCATAGCCAGCTGTCTCCCAAACTAGGCAAAAACCTGTATCTTGGGAGGCAGTATATTAGAAAATAGGTATACATTTATTGGTTCATAGACCGGGGAAGACAGCGTGAACTTTAAAAAAAAACAAAAAAAAATGAGTAAAAAATATTCAAGACAAACTAAAATTACAAATAAGTTTAATATTAAATTTTAAATAGGTAGAATTGCCATTTATCAACTTGCATAGTAGGTACGTGTATGTATGTCAACGTGTGGGGGGGTGTGTGTGTGTGTGTAAGAATGTGATGGTGTATTTGTATGTGTGTGATGGTGTGTTGGGGTGTGCCAGCATGTGTACAGATGTAGGATTTCAGTTTAGGAGTGACTCTGTATCAGTATAGTCCAAAGTAAATAACCAAGCCTTCAACTTACTTTTACATTCCTGTCCGTTTAAAGTATGGATTTTAAGAGTTTTGTTTATTTTATTGTAAAGTCTAGTGCTTACGAAAAGATATTGTCTACGAGCAAAAGCGGTGCTGTGAGGTTCTGAGCGAAATACTATGTCAGCCCGTCGTTTCGTGGTGGTAACAAGAGGACTACGATGTTTCCTTAGTACAGTATGAAGTACAAATAGTTTCCGAACGTTTTGGTCGATTTTATTGCCACTGATGTTTACCTCGACTGAAGTCATGGAAGCAAGTTGCTCGTCCCTGGAGGCGGGGCGGAAGGTGGTGGTCCGGTGTCCGCTGGGCCGCACCCACACCTCCCTCTTCATGCCGGCCGTGTTCTCCGCGTTGCCAGCGGCGGCAGCGCCCGGCGCACCGCTTTCAGCATTCTTGGATACCTCTAAAGCAGCTCGACGCTTGCGCTCTGCTGCTTCGTACTACACGAACAAATCGTTTGAGTTAATGTCATCGCTTAGCATTTCATTAGAAAAATGTTAAAGTATTATTCAGAACAAACCTTTTTCCTGTTTTCGTCGAATAGTGAAAGTAAACTTTCTCGTGCTGAATGAAATGGATTGGACGACATTAAACTTCTCATGTAATAGTAAACAGCATCTAATTTTCTTCTCTGAAAATAACAATTTTATTTATTATGTATAAATTAGCAATATTAAATTACTAAGTATATTAAGTAATGAAAGACTTACCGCATATATAGCTAATATAGCTAACTGATTGTATGGTCTGCCATTCTTAGGATTGATTTGTTGAGCTTTAGTGTACCAAAATTTACTCTTAGAATAATTATTTGTCTCATTCACTTGTTCCTTATATCGTGCTAAATCCCCCAAGAAGACGTAAATTTTTTGAACTGATATTAAAGCCAAACCCACGTACCCAAGACCTTTGGGTGGCAACACATGATTATCATTTATGTAATCATCAACATTAAACTTGTAAGTTTTCTCCAACATTTGCACTAAGTTCTCAAAAAATGTGTTTCCTTCTTCGATAATAACATTGATCAATTTCACTATTTCTGGCTTGTCTTCTGGCGTAATTTGAGTAAAACTCTTTCTTAAAGGTTCTATGAAGTTATAGTATAAAATTTTCCAAAAATGATGTTCGATATTATCAGCTTGACAGTACTTAAGATCTGACATGAGGAGTCGGTGTAGAGCCTTTTGTAATAAAGCCCTGAAAACAAAAAAAAAAATCCACAATCAAGTCCTAAGAGGCAGATAGCATTACGAAAATTATAGTTGGAGCTAAAATAAGACAAATCAGCTCGATGATTGCTCGACACATGGAACATGCTCAATTTTAGTCACTAGCACAGGCAATCGCATCTTGCGCTAACGTATAAAAAGTGAGCTAGAGTTACAATACATGCGCAGCATTGAAGAGTTCATAAAAATTAAACAATTTTGGAGTCTTTAGAACCTGAGTAAAAATTAAGTACCTTGTTTCGGTGACATCAGGCCAATGTTGCGCGAGGCCGAGCGGTCCTCTCAGTATGTGCGTCTGCAGGATGACGTCGAGGCGGTCCACCTCTTGCAGCAGAGCTCGGTGTCGGACCGCACGCGCCGCGTCATTGGCTTCGTAGCCGGCGGTTCCGCGAGACGAACTCTCTTTCATTCCTACCAGACAAACTTGTTAGACTATTCGTAAAGGATCACTATGTTTAAAATATTGGCTAATTTATTTTAGAAAGGAGATTGGCAAGTTGGGTACCTCATCAAATTTAAACGTTTCAAAATCTAGTTATATGCAAATTATCCGTAGTTATTTTCCAAGCTAAAATGTTTTATTAGTAGTTGGGAGTAATTAAAAAACCATGATTTTACGGTGCAGCCTCGTTACGGAAACAAAACGCATTAATGCAAAACAAAACGCATAAAATAGACGTATTACGACAGTGTTGCCATACAATAAACCCAAATCGATGATGATGAATTTAAATCTTTAGTGAAGAAGAATAAAAATCGTTTATTCAATATAATAAGTGCAATACAAGAGAAATATGTGCAAACTTAAATGTACTAGATAAAAAAAATTAAACTACGTAAATCAGATTTGACGTAGTGACTCCTGAATGATTAGTATTTCACGGGTGGTGGTGTAAGTTAAAAAAGCCAGAGAATGTTATTTTTTTTTATAATCTTTATTTATATAAAAAGCACAGATATGTTGAAAGGTAATCAATAATCACGTAAAAATACGAAAAGGGATATTAAATAGACGACCAAAACAATTCCACAAGTATTATGTATGTTTTGGAAAGTATCTTTCGTGCAAATATTGTTCATTAAATAAAAAGAAAGTAGATCGATTTGATTCGAGAATAGGTGCTCACTTTAAACAACATTTCATATTAAATAGCATTGCTTTTACAAAATTAATTTCGTATCGATTCGATGATTTTAATCAATTCGATTAGTTATTCAATATTTGGCAACACAGTTGTCACTTTATGTCAAAACAAAAACAAAATATAAACCATCATGATATTTTTGTTTAGCAATTGGATGGCCTAACATAATTCAAAATCTTCTTATCTGTAATTGCCGTTTATTTGTTACAAGTAAATCCAAAAAAAAAAAAAAATACAAAAATCCTTCTATCAAATCAAATCAATTTATTTGCTGTAAGCGTTGGTACAATTTAGGTCTTAACATATATAATACAGATCCATAACACAGATCTATAGTTATTAAAGTACACATAGGTACAATCTATCCACTTTATCTGATTGAAATGTATGATTTTTAGGGCGTCGTCCTATTTGGCTAACCATCGTACGATTGAACGATGTGATTTCTTCCCACGACGAGATTAAACACACATTTCTTTAGAATGTCCTAATTGAAGGTTGCAAATCATCGCGCGAACACATGGTTTGATCTCGTCGTGCGACGAAATCGCCTCGTTCAATCGTACGATGGTTAGCCATATAGGATGACACCTAAGGGTCTGCCTTAAGTTGCATAAGTAGGTAGGTATAGGTACCTTTCAGTATTATTTTTGGTTATCCATTTTGAGGTTATGTATAAATCGATTTAATATCCCCAAGTCTAATGTATGTCCTACCATTACATATTTTGTTATACTCTATTGTAGCATTCAAATCCATATATTCATTCTATGAAACGGTAAGCCTGTATGTGATACTGAAAATACATGGGTTTTTGCCAATCTCCTTTAAGATCCATTGCGATAAAAATTGGACCCAGCAGTCTTGCTTGTGCTAGTGCAAATGTAAAATATGCTTGCCCTATTTTGTGTAACTAATAGTACAATATTTTTGCTTAAATTGGGCTTACCTCTCTCCATTCTCATGTCTATTTTATTTGGACTAGTTTGTACAATTATAGGTTTGGATGGATTCTGATGATCAAACAAGGTTTTTTGCGTCTCGACTGAGCCTCCCCTCCTGAAAAGAGTATTAACAGCATAAGTAAAACCATAAGCTTCGACTTTATGTTACTGCTGCAACATCAACAACGGAATTTACCCCATATCTTTCTGCATGTGTGTTATCGAAGCCTGTGGCAACATTATTATCCCGGGCTGCGATGTAGACGAGTCTGAAGTATGTCTGTTGCGCGAGTTGGAATTCTCAGGATGTCTACAACACAGAGTAGAGAAATTTTTAAAACTGGATAGGAAAATATGTACTAGAATTGCAAGTAACTGTAATATTTACTTACTTATCATGAGAGTTAAACTTCTTAGACTCGAGAATTTCCTCTCTCCAGTTGAGAGTCCCTGAGCTGGGACCGTGAGAGGACGACGATGGCGCCGGCGCAGCTGAAGGTGCGTGCTGTGAATTTTGTAAGTGTTGTGGATTTTGCTGATGCTGAGCATGTTGTTGGTGCTGCGCATGTTGTTGATGTTGAGCATGTTGTTGGTGTTGAGCATGCTGTTGATGTTGAGCATGCTGTTGATGTTGAGCATGCTGTTGATTTTGCGCATGTTGTTGATGTTGCGCATGTTGCTGATGTTGCGCATGTTGCTGATGCTGGGCATGTTGCTGGTGCTGGGCATGTTGCTGATGCTGCGCATTTTGCGGATGCTGTGGTTGTTGCGCATCGGAGTTTCTTCCGCGGCGTCGCTCTATGGACAATGGTAAAATAAAACAATGAATCATGTGGTTTTTGGTAATGATAAAATGATCACTTACATTTGTTTTTACGGGTGAGAACCCAATACAGCAATGTAGTCACCAATTTCCACACTCAGAAACGTCACCCAAAAACCAATTTAACACCACCACCAACAAAATTAAAATGTTTTTAATCTGTCATATTTTTGATTGATAGGGTTCAAACGTATGCTTGTCGACTAACGGAAATGATTTACAAGTCCTAAGCAGCGACTCTGAGTACCAGCACAAGTCGTACAGAGGACAATATGTGAAGTGTCCCCTCTGGAAATCCGCCAAAGAGCACGTAAAGATATCCAATCGCAAACACATCCTGTTATATCACGCCTGAAGTATCACGAAGAGTTAAACAGGTGTTTAGCGCACCCACATTTCATCAAATATATTTACTTATTTATTCATAAAAACCTGAGCAACTAACCTCTGGTCTCCATGCTCCGTCGGCCCGAGCGCTTGCGGGGACGCCGACCGGAGCCTGCTTCGGTCGCGGGCGCATTGCTACCGCTGGCCTGGCTCGGCGCTGGCGACTGCCGCCCACGCTCAATGCTCGACGTGCGACCGTTCGCCCACGAACCGTTGTTTTTCTTCTAGAATAAACGCTGCGCTATAGATACTTCATAATCAAAGCGAAAATATGGGCAGAGCAAAGTGGTCAAATGCATGAACACGTTTTTAGAAAAAACCTAAAGTTCTTTTCTGCTCCTGCTACTTGCACTGCTTCGTGAGTGAAGTGAAATAAACTGCCGTTGTATGCCAGTGATCCCTATACCAATCAGAAAAGAGCTGGTTATATATGTATTTAAAAAAAGGCTGAACAGAATTTAATATCAAGAAAGTATGTATGAACATGTTTCTGTCTGAAATCTACCCTGTGACGTATATCCTAGGACATTCTGATTCAAGACCAATCAAAGGAAACCGCACTTGTTAACATTTGTTCAGAAGTTGAGGCTAAAGGGAATACTACAAGGAAGTTAATTAATTTAAATTCATACATAGCCTATTAGATACACAAATATTGTACTTAAAAAAAACTGACTTCCAAAAATAATACTACGAATTGAAAAATTTCTTTAATTTCGGAAGTCTGTGACTACAAACGAAAATACAACACCGAAGACACCGACACGTTATTTATTTTTCCACATAAATTCGTACACCACTACTTGCTAAGTAATAGTGATGGGAAGTTTTATAACATTATCAACATACACAAAGTGGATAATAATAATAATATCCCTGGACATTTCACACAGCGCCATCTAGTCCCAAGCTAAGCAACCTAATTCTTGTGTTATGGTAACAAGATGGCTGATAAACTACTTATATACATTTTTTTTTTGATGTAAATACATACATATTATAGATAGAAAAACACCCAGACTCGGAACAAATACGTTTTATTGAAAATAACTCAAAAACTACCAAAGCAATTCATAAAATTCGTATGGGATCACAAAATTGGTCCACAGTTGATAAAAATACATAAGAAACAAATATATACATACAGACGAAGATAAAACCTCCTCCTTTTTGGTAGTTGGTTAAAAATAAAAGTACTTCTGCTCTGAATTAGTCGATGCCCATTCCAAAACGTAGATCTCTTTGGAGAAGAACGGGCAAGAAATTCCAAGGACACTCTTTTAAATCAAGATATTATTACATCATCATCATCATCTGCCTAGCCTTTTCCCAACTATGTTGGGGTTGGCTTCCAGTCTAACCGGATGCAGCTGAATACCAGTATTTTACATGGAGCGACTGCCTATCTGACCTCCACAACCCAGTTACTGGGTAATACGATACCCCTTGGTAAAACTGGTTGTCAAACTTTCGGGCTTCTAACGACCCCGTAACGACTGTCAAAGATCCACGAATGACATCCGGGACCAAAAAGCTTAACGACGTAAGACTGCTTGTCAGACTTTCGACATATTATTACAATATAATAAAAATTGAAACAAAAAAAAACAATATAAAATTAAAAATAAGCCCTGGCAGTTAAGAGATGACCAGTCTCAACCGCCCCGTTCACGAACACGCGTGGATCAGCACCACCCAGCTCAACCATATTTTGTAGGGAACCGAATGATCCAACACACGCGCCACCACCAGTGAGACATTTAAGTGAGCATGACATATTCTCAACTACCATGCTCTTTCAAGTCAACATCAAAATATTGTTACGAGCTTCGGGTTCGTGACAATAAAAACTGCCGATAAAAATTACCAAAAGTTACACTTTAATTAAACAACTCTAATAACAACTCAAACACACTAATTATAAAACACAATCGCTCTTAAGTCGCACCTGAAGATCGCTTTCGATGTATTCGCCTGTATCGCAGAACCAAGTCTGACTGTCGCGGCTAGTCCCGGCCTTATACATACAGTGCCGCAGATAGTTCCAGAACCTTCTATTGTAGAAACATCTAGAATGTTCGAGTACATACCGGCCCCGACTGACCACATGTCGATAGTTCTAGTAAGTTCTAGCATCGACATCTCTACTCGATAACAGATGGCGCCAGTGACTCTATTAGTTCTGCCATTCAACAATAGATGGCGCCAGCGACTCTTATCAGTTCCACCACTCGAAACCAGATGGCGCTAGTGGTAACTAATGTCACCATGTATCAGCCATTAATTGTGGCGCGTAACAATATCATTAAAACGGATCCATGGTTCTTACATTTACAAAATTTAAAATTATTTCTAAATTATACAAAAATATAGGAATAATCAGGAAGAGGTATTTAATATTCTAGTATTAAGAATTAATTCTTGATTGAATAAAATAAATATTATGTTCGTAATGTCAGAAACACAAAAAAAAGGGGAAGCATCTCTTCCAAATATTGAAATTGTAATCAACTATTGAGCCCAAGTGCCTGTGGAGCAGGACCAGCATTAAGCCAAGCATTTTTATCTACGATATACTCATCCAACTTATAATATGCTTGTCTACATAGTGTGCGTTTAATGCATGTTTTAAATTTCTTCTCATTTAGTTCAAGAATATCGAGTGGTATTTTATATAACACTAGCTTCTGCCCGCGGCTTCGCCCGCGTGGATGTCGGAAATTATCCCTCGGGAACGTGCTAACAGGATAAAATGTATGTGCTTCCCCAGGATGCTATCTATCCCTATGCCAAATCAGAAGTTCAGTGGTTTATACGTGAAAATGTAACATACAGTTTCAAGTTGAAATCCTCCCCTTAATAACTAAATTACCCCTTTTTGTCCCGTCAGTGGTAAATTTTCGACAACTTTACATATTTATTATTAATTATTTTCGGTCAAAAGTATCAATACTGAGTTTCGAGTTACTCGGACCGCGCATTCAATTTCTTCCACACAAACTTAACACCCCTATATGTATCCCCCTTTGAGGAGTAGATTTGAAAAACTATAATGATAAACTTTATTACTTACTTAGGCAAGTATTCTTGCCAAGTTTCAAGTTTATTAACTAAATGAATAAGATTTTTCATATAAACTGTATCCCCCGCTTTTCAACCCCACAGGGGTGGAATTTTGGAAAATCGTTTGGCATTATTCATAACTTGATTCTAAGAATATTTATACCAATTTTCGAGTTAATCAAACCACGCATTATAATCCTCCCCTGCAAAATAGACTATCCCATTTCAGCCCGTCAGAGGTAGATTTTCAAAAAACCCTGATACACATTATTCTTTTCTTTCAATATTAGGTATAAATACTGAGTTTCGAGTAAATCGGACTGCGCGCTAAAATTCTTCCATACAAACTTTGAAACCCCACAATCCCTTATTAGGGGTAGTTTAGAAGAAAAAAAAACTGACAATCTTCATAATTTATTTTGCTAAGTATTAGTGCCAAGTTTCAAG
The DNA here is from genome assembly GCA_945859715.1 of Apamea sordens. Taxonomy (NCBI): domain Eukaryota; kingdom Metazoa; phylum Arthropoda; class Insecta; order Lepidoptera; family Noctuidae; genus Apamea; species Apamea sordens. The sequence continues at coordinate 11,370,335 of OX243995.1, forward strand.
ATAATTAACTCAAGGAATAAGATTTTTCATATAAACTGTATCCCCCGCTTTTCACCCCCACAGGGGTGGAATTTTGAAAAATCGTTCGGGATTATTCATAACTTGATTCAAAGATTATTTATACCAATTTTCGAGTTAATCAAGCCACGCATTATAATACTCCCTTGTAAAATTAACTAACCCTTTTCAACCCGTTAGGGGTAGATTTTCGAAAAACCCTGATACATGTTACTCTTTATTTTTGGTATTAAGTATAAACACTGAGTTTCGAGTTAATCGGACCGCGCGCGCATTCAAATTATTCCACACAAACTTCAACACCCCTATATTCCCCTTTGAGGGGTAGTTTTGAAAAACTTATAATGATAAACTTTATTACTTACTTACTTAGGCGAGTATTCTAGAAAAGTTTCAAGTTAACCTAATGAAGAAGATTTTTCATATAAACTGTATCCCCGCTTTTCACCCCCACAGGGGTGGAATTTAAAAAAAATTGTTTGGGATGTATTCATAACTTGACTCAAAGACTATTTATACTAATTTTCGAGTTAATCAAGCCATACAGTAAAATCCTCCCCTGAAAAACTTATAATGATAAACTTTATTAGGTAAGTACTTACTTAGGCAAGTATTCTTGCCAAGTTTCAAGTTTATTAACCTAATGAAGAAGATTTTTCATATAAAATGCATCCCTGCTTTTCACCCCTACAGGGGTGGAATTAAAAAAAATCGTTTGGGATGTATTCATAACTTGACTCAAAGACTATTTATACTAATTTTCGAGTTAATCAAGCCATACAGTAAAATCCTCCCCTGAAAAATTGACTACCCCATTTCAGCCCGTCAGGGATAGATTTTCAAAAAACCCTGATACACATTATTCTTTACTTTCAATATTAGGTATAACTACCAAGTTTCGAGTAAATCGGACTGCGCGCTAAAATTCTTCCATACAAACTTTGAAACCCCCCAATCCCTTATTAGGGGGTAGTTTAGAAGAAAAAAAACTGACAATGTTCATAATTTATTTAGATAAGTATTCCTGCCAAGTTTCAAGTTTATTAACTCAAGGAATAAGATTTTTCATACAAACGAATTCCCCCCTTTTCACCCTCTTAGGGGTGGAATTTCGAAAAATCCTTTCTTAGTGGATGCCTACTCTTCACGAAGAACACACCCTCCAAATTTCATGTCTCTAGGACCAGCGGTTTAGGCTGTGCGTTGATCTATCAGTCAGTCAGTCAGTCAATCAGTCAGTCAGGACTTTGAATTTTATATATATAGATTTTACACAGTACCCCATAAAAGAAGTTTTTACTTTAGACAATCTGAAGCGCGGTTGATCTAGTTTGTTCCTATTCCTAGTATTCCTAGTGTTAAAATTATGCCTGTCACTTATCTTACTAAAAAGATGTAGATTTTTTCGTAAGTACATAACATTTTCGTATATACAATATGTAACAAAAACCCTGTTGTACCTTGTAGGAGCGTATATATATACCTATAGGCTTACCATTAATGAAGATATAATTTTTTTTAAAACAAGTTGTGGCCGAACATTGTCCATAATCACATAGTTTTTAAATTCGATACATTGTTACAAAATGTTTTTAACATCTGAACTTACAAGTACTAATCGATCTAGCCTACGGTCGTAAAAATTAGCCGCCGGCGGCGGCGCCTTTGACTCGCGGTAGCTAGACAGTTTGGCGCCAAAAACACAAAGCAGGCCGCCTGCGCTGCCGCATTTGATGACACGTGGTGCACCCTTTGTACGACCGCCACTTGCCGATTCTTCCCCTTCACTTCCCCTCAGTCGCCTGCGCAACTTACTTTCGGACGGATGTATCGTTAAACTCCGTTGACAACATTAGAAAAAGAACCAAATTATTGTGATTTTGTGAGTGAATTCTGTGTGCATTTTCTTCAAAATATTTCAATTTATGTTGATGTGCCTCGGAAGATGCGACTGCAATTAAGTACGCAGATGCACGTAGGCTGTACCAAGAACGTTTCGCAACTCCAAGGAACATAACATTGCCGTCGACGATGGCTTTCCAACGTCTTCACAAACGAACGTTCAACACCGGGTCTGTGCACGGTCGTCGAGACCAACATCGTATTGACGCAGGAAGACGAGTCCCATGAAATTAAGGAAGAAATCCTCGAGATGTCTGAAAAAGACCCTACGGAAGTACGCGTTCTGTGGGTAAATAAATTCGTTTTTAAAGTGTATTGTAATTATCAATCGTGCAAACTTGATAAGCCAACTTTTTGAAAAAGTCAAACTAACGTTCCCAAAGTGTTATCAGTTAAACAGCTGAGTGATGTGAACGTCACGTAACGAGTTCATGACCTTAGTGCAGTATGGTAGTGTGCGGCGCGGCAGGCGGCGACAAAGGGACAGATGCGCGGCGGGCGGCGCCTTTGTTAAAAAGCAAGTTGCTACCTATTTCTCTTTGCAGAGGTGAGCAATCAGTGTTACTTTTCAAATATTAATTTAAAAATATTTATTTTGCTTTTTTTATCTTGAATATTTTTTTATTTGACTTACGTAATTACCATCGGATATCGATTCTGAAAACATCCCTACTTGGAACAACAGGGTTTTTGTTACACATTGTATATTGACAAGGAACCGTAATGATGTTAATTTTTTTAAACAGTTCCCTTAGAGATTAGCGTCTGCTGAGATTGTAGATGGCTCTGACAGCCCTCTTTTGCAGAATAAACATAAAATCAATATCTGCAGCCCGTCCCTACAGCAAAATACCGTAAGACATGATGTTATGGAACATAGAAATGTAAAAAACAGGAGAAGTGGCAAGGAGGCGTGTTTGTGTCGTCGCGGTGTGATCAACGCGATCATAAACTAGGCAAATGGCCGTCTTCGCGAATTAGTGCGCTTTCGACCGTGATCGTGTCTTTAAAATCATGAAAAACAACAAATCGTAAAATATTTCTTGGTTTTACTACGTTATTTTTGTTTTCAAATATTGCAGCGGCTGTACTATTTTAGCAGTAAATACATTGCTCCTCAACCACTACCTCAGTATGTCGCTAAGTGGACAAGCAATGTAAAAAATACTCAACGATACTTTATTTACGCGGAGCGTCGCATAGTACAGCCGCTGTGTCTTGCGGTGAGCTAGTGATGTGGTTGTGTTGATCCACAAACCTAGGCTATCGCCAACAATGTCGATTACCCAACGAATATATAGTTAATTTTACAATTTGTCAACCGTTTTAACCTAGTTGGAAGACCTAAAAAGATGATGTTTAAATCCGGTTGGAAGACCCTTGAGAAGATGTAATATAATTTAAATTTACAAAATATATTTTTTTGCTATTTTTTTTTTTTATTTATAATATAATATTTTCTGGACATTTCGTTTTTGGAACAAAGTTCCTTATCGCGCGTTGTGAAAGGGGGCTAGACGGAAAAAATTCTTACGAAAAGTTGTCACGACATAATCGCTACGAGTGCTACGCCGTAGCCGATGCGTAGATTATCCGCTACGCAGCTACGTCGTCGCAGAGCTACACAATAAATTATCTGCTCAACAACGTAAATTGATATAGAGAAGATTTTTATTGGAACGAAGTTTTGGAACGAAGTTCCTTATCGCGCGTTGTGAAAGGGGGCTAGACGGAAAAAATTCTTACGAAAAGTTGTCACGACACTTTTTGCTATAGTAAGCTATTGTAAGCTGTGCGGCGTCGCATGTTTCTCTGTCTGTCTGTGAACTTCGTTCCATCCGGGTGTCCCTTGACACCTCTCAAGTTTTTTTATTTATTTTATTTTCAGAACCCCAAATTTTTTTAGTACAATAATAAATGGGAAAATCGGTAACTTTCCGATTTAGTCAATCACTAGCGTATATGTAAAATAAATGGCTTTTGCACAGCACAACGATAGCGATAAATGTTTTTGTGTGAGTAAGTTGTACGGCGCATGGTAAATGCACGCTATGTTTGATGAGTTAAGGTTCATAATTGATTTGTAGTATGCTCTGATTTATGAACTGCAAGTGTGCGCGTGACTTTGTATCTATTGCTTTTACTGAACTACGTGTAGTAGTGGCGCGGGGGTAGGATCGACGTAACGCCATTGAGTTCCGATACATTTTCAACAACCGGGGCACATCTCCTTCTTTCCTATATCTGTGCTATAGAAGTAACTAAAATAGACTAGTCTCGCGGTATCCACGTCTGTTAATTGACGGATTTTCCAAACAGCGTAAGCGGCTGAACTTAGCCGCCCTGCAAGTGATGTTAGGTGAGGACCCCACTGCAGCTTTGAGTCAAGCGTGATCCCCAAGAAAACCGTATTTTCGACGAATTCAAGTATCTCCCTATTCAATACAATGTGACATTGAGTACTTCTAACATTCGGTAAAGCGAATCTAATGCATTTAGTTTTTTTCTTATTTAATACTAAATTATTTACAGTAAACCAATTATGGACCATAAGCATATTACGTCGTCAAGCTCCTGTGCACGTCTGCCTACTTTAAAAATCTGCGATGTGTCATCAGCAAATAACACCATTTGTGGTCGGGTTTTTAGTAAATGAGGTAAATCATTTATATATACTAAAAATAGGAACGGCCCCAATATTGAGCCCTGCGGTAACCCATTTTGACTTTTAAACCGCCGTTACACCGTTTATTTAAGCTTTCTGAAATCTATCATTTAAATATGATTTTATTAAGCTAAGAGCTAGTTTACCCAGTCTGTAATGCTCAAGTTTCAAGAGCAGTGTTTCGAAATTCACGCAGTCCTTGAATAGGTCGCAAAAGATGCCTATTGCATCTTGTGCCTCTTTCCATGCGTTAAATATGTGTTTTAATAAGGTGACACCGGCGTCATTTGTACAACGTCCTTTGGTGAAACCATACTGTTGATCGTGTAGGATGTTGTTACGATTAAATAAACACAATCCGCATTGAAATCCCATTTGAGAGCCATACCACAGACAAACACACACAGATACACAGACCGACAAAGCCGTCAAACTTATAACAGGACTGACTGACTGGTATTTATATACTCGAATTATGTTTATTTGATAAAAACAATACCTATGCAATTTTTTAATTTCAAATTAAATTTTAAAAGAAACATTCGGAAACAATATAAATATAACATCAATTTACCGGTTATTAACAATATGATGTATTTATAAACGTACCTATGTTACTGCTATTCGTGTGTACAATAAGTTACCGCCAGCAATTATGCAATTAAATGGAAATTATGTTTAAAAAAAAATTGAAAAAAATGTTAATTGATAATGTATTTTATAATCTGAATGAGTTTTTTGATAAAAAATAATATTTGTATGTACCTAATGTCTTAAAATACTATTGCATGTCCGACTTGGGTAAACTGTTGAAACTAAAATGTTATGTTTACCAATTTTTTTTTTTTTAAACGTTGCCCCACCCTAGGAATTTCTCCTGTATCGTGGGTGCGTTTACAAAAATTTAAACTCACATACACAAACAGCCAGACCCGGAACAACTACCTGTAGGCAATACAAATATTTGTTCCGTGCGGGAATCGAACCCGCGACACGCAGCGCAGCAGTCGATCGCTCAGCCAATGCGCTAACCGTGTCGTCATCAATGATGACTTTAATGTACACAGTTATGCAATAAATATATCTTTATCTTTACAGCCCCCTCGTACAGGTGTAAAATGACACACGAAGCCGAAAGTCACTTGTACTCCTCGTTATTTAAATATTTTTTTTGTATTGGACCATTTGGGAACCTTCTGGTTACGGAGATATTGGGGGTCAAAATTCCAACTTTACTGACGTTTTTTTAATAAAACCAGTTTTAACAGTTATAACACATCTTTAAATACCCCTACGACCTCTGTACCGTTACATGCGACTCCTAAGCACATTGTTTTAAGAGTGTTAGTTATATTGCGCACTGCCGCAAACAGCAAAATTTACACCAAAAATAATAGTCGTTTCCCAGCAATTATATTTGTGCAATATTACTTAGTTTGATGTACAGAATACGTAGTTGATGGCTATGCGATGGTTCTTTTTACACCCTGTATATGTCGGGCTTGAGGTTTAACAAAAGTAAATATCACATAGCAATTAAAATTGAATCTGCTAACATTACCTGATTTGTTGATAGCCATGCGGCAGATTTGGACATGGCAGATGGGATGCGAAAACCATCGGTATCTCGCGGACTAATGGCACGATTAGCTGAAGTGTCCCGGCTGTTGCATTGCGAAACTATTCTCCTGAAATAAAGACGGAGAGCTATGAGTTAACGTCACAAATATCGAATATCACAGTTTTCCGTTTTCATGTAAGAGTCTGGTAATTAATTTCCATCTGATGACGTAATCGGCTGCTTATCAAGGAATTTTCTGATGAATTTCCAACATAACTAAACCAATTTTTACGTCTCATGAGCCTATAAATTCATTAATGATAATAAATTATATAATTTTATGAATTTTGATGGATGAAGATGGAGAGGGAGAGGAAGACCAAAGAAGAAGGAAGAGAAAAGATAGATGGATTGTGTGAGTGATGATATGATATAATGATAAGAAAAAGTAAAGTAGTAAAAAAATACTTGTTGCGCCAACCCCAAATAACATGGAATAACGGCGGGAAGATGATGATGAACCTACAACTTGATTCACACAACACCCATTTTTCAAATAGGTAGGTACTCCAAAATGCTGCTTTACAGTAAAAAGAGCAGCAAAAAGCAAGAGTTAGAGGTAACTTTTATTAAAAGGCTCTGATATAAATTTTACTAAAACAAAATAATATTCAGGAATAAAACAAACAAGTTCCTACTAACCCTTCAGTACTTTGTTCTCGACTGTAAGAACGTAACGACCTCCAGCGGTCTAAATCGTCTCTGCTGTTTCCTATAGTAGAAGACCGATTACTTTTGTGGCTGTCTCGTCTTTCCCGCTCTCTTTGCTTCAGTCCCGAGTGTATAATATCGTGCTGTATGCTAACGTTACTATCCTTCCTAGGTCTCTCTGGTTCATGCTGAATGCTTGCTGTACTGTCTTTTCTGGTGCGTTCATTTTTTTTCTCAGTATTTCTGAGCCCCCTACTCGAACTCCTGCAATAATAAATCATTGTAATATACAACAACATTTGACAATTGTTCATGTGTTTGTCTTCTCAACCAAACCAATGTCAATATAAGGTGGTTATGAATAACTAAATAAAATTATCAATTACCTTCGATCTTTACGGCGAGGTCTTCCGCTACGTTTCGACTCTCGAATTTCAGGTTTAATGTCGTCCTGAACAGATTTTTTCAATGGTTGTGAGAAACTGGTGGAAGTATCGCACACATCATCTAGTTTTATATTCTTCTCTACTTCTTCTGTCCAATCCTAAAAAAAAAAATGTATAATTTTAAAAATGATATGTTAAAAATTAATAAAATCGGCGGCAAAATGGAGAAGTTACACGCTTTTGTTTGTAATTATTATTCTTCTATCCTTGTCACGTTTGCGCCATTCAGTACAATGATTACTGAATGGCGCAAACGCGAAGTTACTATGCCAATCCTGTGTTGTGACGTTAGATCGCATCAGAGCTGTCTCTGTCAGGCATACTTTTTTGAGATATTTATACAATTAAAATATTGTAACTGTTGCTGAACTTATTGATAAGCATTAATTCATTACACATCATCATTCTTCTGCCCTTATCGGTATCCCAATTCTCAATTCAATCTGGGGTCGGCGCAACATGCCTTTTTCTTCCATACTTTGTATTACTTGAGATCTTTATACAGGATAAATTTGGCTACCGAGATGAATCATTAAGATTCGAGAGAGAGGGTTGGTTTCGAAAATTCGTAAACTATGTGAGCAGAGGCAACATTTTTTTTCTAACAAACGACATTATTCCTTGACATGAGGAATTAGAAAAACCAAAAAAATTGTGTTTAAAGATTTTCAGTATTTTATCAATTATTTGAACTTCATTAAATAAATAATACTTTTTGGAACGAAGTTCCTTATCGCGCGTTTCGAAAGGGGGCTAGACGGAAAAAATTAAGACCAAAAGTTGGAACGACACTTTTTGCTATAGTTGTAAGCCGTGCGGCGTGCGCGTGTTTCTCTGTCTCTCTCATAAAGAAAGCAAGCCAGTTATACTTCGTCCCATCCGGGTGTCCCTTGACACCTCTCAAGTTTTTTCGTTTCGACTTTCTATTTCGCATTGAACAGTGTGGTGTCGCGACGATTATTTTTGTTGAGTGTATACAGGTTTTTTGTACATAATAAATAATAATAATTAATCCAAAGGAACGTCGTTCCATCCGGGTGTCCCTTAACACCTCTCAAGTTTTTTTATTTAATTTTTTAGGGAAAATTACCAGGTTCAACTCAACCTATTGAAGCTAAAATTTATCATATTTCTAAAACTATATTTACCAAATTAGAAATGTCCAATAATGTTGCAGAGATCTGAGATGTCGTCTCACTGTCGTGCTCATTGTCCGTCTCTTGTTTCTGTTGCTCCAACTGGCTACTTGATATAGTGTTAGCCATACTGCTTGTACCATTCTGTGATGCTAAAAAGACATGTAATTATGATTAATAACATTGTAATGCTTGTACATACAAAAACAACTTAGTTTATCATCCTAAGTGCTATCAATGCTGTTTTGAATGTTGTTATTCATTAACCGAGATGTGTCAAACGCAAAATACGTGCTTGGACATGGAGTTGCAGACACCAGCCCATCATACTACTACTACTAAGATGTGGGAAACTGATATTGAAATAAGTTTACACAGGTTGACTTGTAGAGATGGTTTTTCAACTCTCAAGTTTTTTTTCCTTGTATATTTTAATAATAGTGTATGCAAGCTCAAAACTGTTAATATTCAAGATTTCAAAATTTAATCAATTCCTTCAATTTTGGAGTTAAGTATTATAAAACACTAAAATCTAAAGAGGCAACCTATGTATTATGTTTTTGGATATCAGAATTAAAAATAATCAGTCACCTGTTGATACCAAAGATTTTTACATTTGGCTTAGTTATACATAATACAAGTTATTATTGGATTATAATATGCATTTGTATGTTGGTATATGTGTTATTGCATACTTTAATACTTTCTTGCTATGTACAGTAGGCACATCAATGGTAACACTTTGACCTTGAGCTGATCACATAGAACAGAGTTTCAGAAGGATAAGAGGCTAGCTTATGCTGGTTCTGCTACCACTGACATGCGGCCTACCCTACTTATATTGGCACCATAGAGGGGCCTTATTGGCCTACAAATTAATATTTGGTCATCAATGTTAAAAGACCAAGGGAAAAACATAATATTTTTCCATTTTTCATCAACAAACTAAGCTTAAATAGCCACTAGAAAATGTTATTTGTTTATAATCTAAAATTTAAATCTAATACAGCCTGAATGTTATCTAAATTAAATAATTAGATTGCTGCCGCCATATAACTTTGTCACTTAACTGCAGTAAAGCATAAAATATTAAATTGGTACGGACATAGATTGTATTTGTTAGTTTCAGCCAACACATTGGTCACCTCAGGGCCATAATTCACTTTGACCACTTAACGATTCCTTACTTCGAAACTACGTCAATTCCTTAGCTAATACCACTTACAATCTCGAGTTGATTTTGCACAATTTTGTTGTGTCATAGAGAATTACAGCCCCAGTATGGTGTAAGTGTTAACTTTGCTACTTGCAAAGAAATTTTATTTTTAGTTAGTTAATCACAATTATAAATTTATTTTAGTTGAGGTGAGCTTAAACTCATTGTAAGTTCACAAAACGGAGAGATTATGTAATTGTTGCTTTTCTTTTTGTTTTTGTAGTACAATAAAGCATATTCTACTTATAATCTACTATTCCACATTGCACATTGATTTGTAGACTTATTAATTTAATCTATTTCTAACTTGATAATATTTCACAATGACTAACACGTTAAGCGCCACGTGTATAAGTCAATATACACCCTAGTGCAACTCTCACAGGCCGGTGTATATCTAGTTATACACCTCGAGTACTCAACTTCAGAGGCAAGTGTATTGGTGAATATACACCGCGCTGAACATTTTCTTTAGCAACAAAACTGCTAAAGAAAATGTTCAGGGTGTATATTGACTTATACATGTTAAAGTAGGTGCTTAACGTGTTAAAGTAGAAATAATAGTTCTAGAAAACAATATAAAGAAAATGTATAAAGCAGTTTAGAATATCTTAACAATTCAAATTTTAGGACATGAATCTGCGATACTATGCTTACCATCATGATATTCCTGACTTTCAGTACTACTTGGCCCAGTGTTAACTTTCTCATCCGCATGTTTATTTTCTGCTGAATTTGTATCATATAAATTCATGTATGAACCACTAGGAGTAGACTTTCTAGAATTTTGATCATAGTTTTTCAAATATGTACTTATAAATTTTTCTCTGTCAAAGCCTTCATTATCTCGTAACCTGCCTCTTCCTCTTGATGGCAATGTCTGGGACCAGTTTGTCATATTATAATAAGTATCCTGGCTGTATGTTGGCTGTACAGACTGATTTGAAGAATATTTGTCTCTGCGTATTTGGTCAGCGTTATCAAAACTGTGATGGCCTGATTGTTCTAAGAATTTCTTTCTAAATCTTGGAGGTATATTATCTAAATTTACCATGTACTTGGGTTTTGAGGAATCAGATGTATAACCTGAAGAATTTCGTCGACCGGATGGTGGCTTACCACCAGAAGATGACATGTGTCGTCCTGCTGATGTATCCATACTTCGACTATCTCTATTTCTGTCAATAGAGTTTTGATCCTGCATGTGTGTAGGTGAAATGGATCTTGTTTCTGATGCTTGCCTATATTGTCTATTATAATTAATATCATTGTTTGTACCATCTTTATGATGATAATCTGCAAAAATTCTGTCCCTTTTGGAGGCACCTCTAGAATAAGACCCTGAACCCTGTCTATCTGGATTATCAGACATTCTTCTATTGACGTACTGACTAGAATTATCACACCTCATTGGTACTTTAGATTGTCTACCATTATCAGAACAAGAATCTCCTGATCTAGGCACGTAAAGCTGTTGCTCAGGCTTTTTGTGACGCATATTCGTCCCTTTGTAAGTGTCGTTTAAATCGTCAGCAATAGAATTTTGAGATCCGTAGTAGTTTTGGTTTCGGCTTTTGGAACCTCCGTCTATGTCGTTTGGGTCCATTTTTGCGTCCAAACCATAACTTGATCGTCTCAATGGTCCGCTACCTGGTTTATAAAACTTTTGCTGTGGTTTATTTCTTCTATATTCTTTAGAGTCATCATCCATAGCAATCTTGTTTTAACGTATGAAACATTTATGATATCAACATTTTAAAAGGAACTAACTCTATCATATCAAATAATCTTTTGCTGTTAACACATTTAGGTTATGTTAGAATTACCACTTTTGTTAATAAAATGAATGCTAATTATTTCAGACACTGAAAAAAAAGATTCACCTTAAACTATGTATTTAGAACAATATCAAATTTTGTAAGATTGAAAAGAGCACATCAATTCATTCACTATTTTTCTGACGAATTTCTGCATTATTTTATAAATTTTCCAACAGTCAACCCCGTATTTGTGTTCCATAGACAATGTAGGCAAACACCATGGAATTAGTAGGTTCTGCTGTTTGATTTATTTTTAGAACACCAACAGTAAGGTATAAATATTAGGAAAGGTATTACTACTAGTAGTAATACCTTTCATAACATAACAAATTATAAATAAACATAACATTTAGAGACAAAAGACTGAAGCTGCTTACAAACTAGAAATTTATTTAAAAAAAGTAAGTAAATTAACTAAAAATAAGAAAATAAAATTGACTATTATGTTAATGAAGGGCAAGAACATGTGTCACGCATGGGGCTATCAGTGTAACAAAATTAAAAGTTTATACATAACAACTTCAACAATAGTTGAATTAATGTTTTTTTTTTTTAAGCGGCTTTGCTGCCAGCTGTTGACTACGAATCGTAGTATTCGTATTCGTAGTCATATAAAAATTCTTTGACGCCCTATGATTATTTCACTTCATTCCCTCCCTTTTTTATACTTGTATATTATTAGCTTTTAAATTATGTAAATATTATACAATTTAACATAATGCCATAAATAAAAACCGTTTTTTTAGCATAAATTGTAATGTTGTAAAGTAATACTTTTTACGGAGCAAGGGCACCGTTAAAATCAAAGAGCATAATGTTAAAATTGTATGATTTTCAATTTTCGATTCCGAACTTGTGCAGCGTTTGCGAAAGTTTAATAATTGAAAATGTATGTGGCATATCGCGTTCAGCAGTATCTAGCCGCCTGATTGTATGGACGTTCGAGAGAGTTTGGAGGAATTTATAAATATGCACAGAAGTGAACCAAAAAAGACGAGCCGAGTGTGGGCAATATCGGCGTCATGCATACTTGCACAAGTCTAAACTTGTCACTTTTCTTTGTATTTTACGGCGAGGTGTAGGGACTGACAAACACAAGCAGTGAATTTCTGAAACTTTTTCTTTTCTCGTTTGAATAATCTAGAGAGGAGCGACAACATTCAAGTGATGTAAAACGTCAATTTTAGAAAGTTGTCTATTATTATAGCATGATCACCATTATTTGACACTTGTAACTCTACAAAATTCCCTTTGATTCCACCTCTACAATAGATCAAAACTTATTTGTCGAACTATGTTTTCAACCTGCAAATTGCAATGGGTTCATAACCCGTAGGTGACGTTAATTAATTTTATTTATTTATATGACATAAAAATTGTACATTTGTATAGTGTTAAGTATAATATCTGTGTTTACTTTTATCAATTTTTAACAATACTGTTCATGAATAAGAAATAATGTCCTTCGAGTACTTGCCCGTGGCTGAAGACGAAAATGAAGAACCCATAGAATTACCAATCGAAGATGATGGTACGTTGATGTTAACTACTGTATCGGCGCAATTTCCGGGCTGTTGTGGCCTAAAATATCGTCACCCCGAAACAAAAAACATCAGGGGCATCAGATTAAGAGATGGCAGACTGTACCCACCCCCAGAAGGATGGGGCAATCATTTATACATATGTAGCTTTCCTAAAGAATCTAAGCGTAAATCGGGCGAAAACTCTGAATCTGCTGCGACGAAGAATAAGCGAAATGATAATCTATGCTCTGACTTGATTGTGTTGGGGTTGCCCTGGAAGGCCACAGAGCAAACTGTACGAGAATACTTTGAGAAATTCGGGGAAGTTTTAATGGCGCAATTAAAAAGAGATCCTAAAACCGGAATGTCGAAAGGTTTTGCCTTCATTCGATTTGCTTCTTATACCTCTCAGATGAGAGTGCTAGCTCAGCGGCACATGATTGATGGGCGATGGTGTGATGTTCGGATACCTAACTCAAAGGAAGGTTCAGTTGCATCAATGCCCTGTAAAGTGTTTGTTGGTCGTTGTACCGAAGAATTAACAGCCAATGACTTGAGAGAATATTTCTCTCAGTTTGGAGAAGTAACTGATGTGTTTATTCCTAAACCATTTAGAGCTTTCAGCTTTATTACGTTTTTGGATCCTGAGGTTGCACAAAGCCTCTGTGGACAAGATCACATAATTAAAGGTGTATCTGTGAATGTATCTAATGCTTCACCCAAACAAAACAAAAGTGGTTCCAATCAGCGCAATATGCCGGGCCGGAATTATGAAGATGGCCACCCACATAACGCTTCAAACAATAACTCATGGAGCAACCGTAATATGGATATGGTCAACATGCAAGCTTTGAGTTTATCAGGACAACATGGTCAAACTGCAGTTGCTGGAGGCGGTGGGCAAGCTCAGGGTGGCAGCATGCCACTAGGAATGGGAGGATTACCAGTGAACCAGGCTCTGGTAGCAGCTGCACTAAATCAAGCAGCTGGCTGGGGTCTCATCAACAACATACCGTCCGGTGGTTCTGAGCAAGGTGCCTTTGCTGGCCCAGCTTCCTCTGCACCACCAGCTCCACCCAACTTCCTCTCCTGGATGCAACAAGGTAACTCTGCACAGGGACCCTCTAGTCAGTGGGGACAAAGACACCAGTCCCAAGGCCACTCTGTTTGATCCATCATCTGGTTGAAAGCTCACAATAATTTCTGTGATTGTAGCAACAATTAGATAATTTATTCATTTGTTTTATCTATACAAAAGGGTTGTTCTAAGGTAAAGAGAGTGGTTTACATACATAGTTTGCTACTGATGTTATTTATTTATTGTGGAGTTGCTTGTGTTTCGTTAATTTTATTCAAACTTAAATAATTATATTATAAATGAAGTAGATTACAGTATCATGGATCGTACATTACACACTAGATTAATAATTGTTATATTTACATATTTATTTATAAAGAAATAATTCTTGTTGTGCTTTTTGATTTTTCAATTGAATGAAATGATAATTAACCCACTTCTGAGCTCTTTCATAATTTTAAATCTTTTATTTTTGTGTTATTTGTGTGAATCAAAATCAGTGCAATAGTTATTTAAATTGAATTATTAATTGCTGTAGAAGCCTTAACAATGATCCTTAAATATTCAAGTAAATACTTTGATTTACCAACATCATTAAAGTTTCTTTATCAGTAGTATCTATTTTTGTAGGTACTCAGTTGTTACTTAAAACTAATTAATCATTAACTTTCATTGACAAGTATGAACAGAAATACTGCTGATTAAAAACTGGTAGGTCAAAATCATTTCAATTATGTTGAAAATTTGATATGGTGTTTCTAAGATTATGCTGGTCAATTAAATTTAATGATTGAAGACATCTCTGACTGCCTCAGTAAGTTAAAGCTGTAACTGCAAATGTGGCCACATACGGATTGTATAGATCAGGCTTTTACAGTAATACCTAATTAAATCCAGATTATTAAACATGTAGTAGATCAGAACGGGTTTAGTGAAGTTTATAGTTTATTAAAGGTTTTTTCATTAAATAAGTAATACCAACACTTTTTGGTATGGTATAATACATATCTGTTGCGGCTGTTATCTGCTACTCCATGTCCAAGCTTGTACTTTGCTTACTAGAAGGTTTTCCCCACTTCTCATTACTAGAAGGTTTTTTGTGTCATTGTTATTTTGGCCCTAATTTAAAAATAACACTGTTTAGGAATATTTTTAACAAAGAAAAAATAATTATAAGGTAGGTATTTAAAAATATCTAATCCAAAAAAATCAATGTGTTCACAACCATTCGAATTTTCATGCGCCACCATAAGAATTTGATTGTTAGGCGCTATAAAATGATCAACTTTTATGGCAGAAAAAGTCCAAATTTTTCATTGTCGATTTGTGAATAGCATTTGGAGGACTCCTTCAATATATTTTTTTTAGTAGCTTCTGCCTGCAACTTGTCCACGTGGAAACCATAAAATATATCCTAGTGCAGTTGGATATAAGCAGTGCAAGCAAGCAGCTGTGCAGTGTGGTGTGTGTTGCAGTGGAATAATTTTTGAAATCGTTTTACGATTATCCCCTACATACAATTAAATATCTAATAATAATTTATCTCCTACTTGAAACATTTTCTACCATAAAAGTCATTTTGTATGTAGATTATAAACGAACTTCGAATCGAATCCGACAGCGAATCTAATGGTTGTGAATAGCTCTGCAGATCGCGTCACAACAAAAACTGTGCATGCGACACTTCGAAAAATATGTTTTTTTTTGCATAATTTTTATAATCAAAGGACTATGGGCTAAAGTTGTACGAGATGAGAGAGAAGTAACTAACAGAGATGTGGTATAATACATTTTTCAAGTAAACCTTTAGGTAGGTAAACGATCTTTAATTGCAAGCTTTTTTTGTTATGACTTCAACAAAATTTAACAAGAAAGTTTTAGGAAAAGACAGTTTAACAACATATTTTTGTACAAATTACAGACAGAAAACATTTCAAAATAACCAGGCTCTTTGCTGTATTTCTACATACTACTTATTTCTAAGATTTTATTTTAATCGCCAACATAACCGACCGATGCTATATTTCGGATGGTTTATGCAAAAACAAAAAAACAGCTTAAGCAATATGTTAGAATGCTGTTTTTCTGCAAATCAGATCGGTGCATTCACCGATCGGTGTCTACATTATTTTATATTATTTTAATATCTCATTGTACAGACGCCAGCACATCAAGCTACTACAATCTGTCAAATTTCTTTAATAGATTTAAAACTTTATCGCTAAAGCATTAAGGTTCAAAGTTGATTAAGAAAATTTTAGTTTCGGGTAGCTTGACCTACTGGCGTCTGTACAAAGAAGTATTACGTTGTGAATCCAAGGTAACGGCAATTTTCATTTATTTTCCGTATTTATCATTAATTTAAAATACTATCTTAATTTAAAAAATCACGGGTTCGAATTTGATGACGTCATAATAAAAAAGAATATACCTACTTACGTGTTTCTGGATCTGGATTTAAATTAAAAAATACTGTCATTAGTTTTGTTTCGTGGTGTACTCCATTTTGTAACCCATGAAATATTTTTATTCTATGTTATGTTATGGTTATCCTGTAGTTTTCTATGAATAAGATTTATATTTCTATAAATAAAGGACCTAGGAAAAGAGGCCTTTAAAAAAATCAAGTTACCATTACCAAGAATTCAAGCTGTCATGGTTATTAAGATTTTTTATTTATATTTGGCAAAAGCTTAAAGACTAAGATAGCAGCAACCATCAAATGTTTCGCATATTTAACTTTTTTGTTATAAAAAGAAATAGATTTTTTATAATATTTAAACATCACTGCATAGTTATTTACTAATTTAAGCATTCATCTTTATTCACATATATTTTACCAAAATTGTAATATATCTGTCTAGATACACAATTTTGCAGAGAATGTGGTGGAAAGTTAATAATAATATTTTATTTTGTTTAATTAAATATGTATGTCGCAATAAATCGGAGTATCTTTGGATTGGATCTTACGCAACTTCAGTGCTATTATGAGTGTAATAGAAATAAGTGTACTGTGCTTTTGTACATTAATAGTTAATGATATGATTTAATTGCAGACTGTTGAGAGTTCATACATTGTATAGTAAAACATAGAAATCTATTGATTGTTATCATTGTTTAACAAATAATGTTGATTATTATAAATTTATTGTGTATGTTTCCTCAGGTGGATGTGGGTATGAAAATTGTAGACAGATGTCTATTTTTGACGAAATAAATAGTTAGAATATTTTTGTTACTAAGCAATGTGGGATTGTTTACTGAATGGGTATACATAGACTTAGCTGTAGAGCACTGACCCAATAGACAATGTAAATAACATTTAGATGAAATTGGAAGGATGTTTGTACAAATTGCAAGACTGTATATACCTAAATGAGATGAAAATACAACATCTATTACGAATAATTATGTCTCTAAGGAGATTAAACATACCTAATTAGATTTCATTGCTGCGGGAAGATCGTAAACAATATTTCAACGAAAACGAAATCTGGTGAATCTTAGGACTTACAGCTGTCTCTAAGTAAAAAAAGTTGTGATTAATATAACATAAAAAAAACACCTCAAAAACTTGCTAACTATCGGTAGGGAGTTAGGGAGTAATATTAAACCTAGGAAGTAGGTATTGACCGGGCTTTGCTCATACCAGGAGTAGTATATAATCATTACTGGTTCACACATCGTAATTATTATGATAACAGTTATAATCTAATAAATATGGTTTACAAAGAGCTAGCGGTAATTTCTAAGAATTCACGGTACGGTAAATATTTTGTTGAAGTACCTACTGGTCTATAATGTAAAATTAAACGTAACTCAATACAAATTATGACAAAGATATATTTATTTTTACATATTTTTACAACATTTGTTTCAGACTTATTGATTTGACAATTCTCTAAATACATACTTACGGAGTAGTATACAAATCGAAGAATTCGAAATCATTTACCTTTCGATCTTTTCTAAACCCACGCCTAGTGCCTCATATATTTTCTTCGTGTCGCTACTTGCAAATTGGGTGAATTCGATTCTAGAGTGCAATGTCAATGCTTAGCGCCTCATTTGCTTACTACTCCTTGAGCCATATACAACCGTTGAAGTGTACTTCCTTTTATAAGATGTAATTCAAATAACTGAAAACCTGAAAAGGGGCCTTTTTCGATAAGACCAACCAGGAAATCGTGTAAAAAATCAGCTCTTTCGTAATTGATAATGATATTTATTACTTATTCAGGGACAAAAAACAGCTTAAAAATAAAATAAACAAGCATTGTTTACAATATTGATAGTAGCCCACTATATTATCAGCATACTAAACAAATATGGAATGTCGAGTTATGCGAACAAAAATGTATGGAGCAACACATTTTCTTTTTGCCATTTCACTGTTGGTCCTATCGCATAGTAAAAGTTGTTCATAGTGATGAGTACAATGGCCCCTTTTTAGTTATTTAAATTTAATTACACCTTGTAAGTTAAAATCACATAATAGCAACATTAGTAGTGGTCGTTACCCAAACTATTAAGTACAAAAAGAACTCGCTCATTGTATTAAGTAGTTAAAAAAATATGAATGGACAATCTAATTCCACTTGCATTACATTTTATTCTTGTAAATTCTTGTATAAAATTATATGTATTGTAGTTAAATGCTATATTGTATTTACTTATATTATACTTTTGATGCACCTATATACATTAGTAACAGATACATAGTTAATCATATTTCGGAAAAGATATTATCATTTTCTAAATCAGCCAGACAGTGTCGAAGAGAAAGGGTAACTTTGCACTTCAGTAGATACTTACCTACTGCTCGTTCTTTTGACTTTTTGTGTTTTAATATTCACTTATGGCAGCTGCTTACATAACACATCTAGTTCTTTCTTTGAGAGTAGGTACTGTCCGGATTTTATATTATCATAATATACACAATAGGTTGAAATTATTTAACTACCTTAAAGCCGCGTTTTCACTAGGGAACATTTGTTCCGCGACTCTGTCGCTCGACTTTGCTTGGGACATTTACGGGTCGCGCAACTTGTCGCTAGTCGATGCTCTGCGAGCGTCGACACGCGCGACCTTCGTGTCCCTCGACAGTCGCCGGACAGGCTTTGAGTAGTGAGAACGTATGTCGCTTTGTGTTCTAATTATGTAAGCTGCACTGAACAACACTACCTCCTCGGGCGACATACTGATCACGACTGGCCAATGTGAACAAGTCATATGTCGCGGGACATTGTCCCACAACTTTTGCAGAGACAACTACGTGAATGTCGAGCGATAAGTATCTGCGACATGTCGCCTAGTGAAAATACGGCTTTAAGCCGCATTTTCACTAGGCATCGAGTAACGACAAGTTGCGCGACCAGTAAAATGTCCCAAGCGACGTCGGGCGACATCGCGCGGGCGGGACACGTGAATTTCGTGTCGAGCGACAGAGTTGCGGAATAAATGTCCCCTAGTGAAAACACGGCTTTGTAATATCACAATATAATCGCATGACGGGAAAAAAGGCGAAGAGTTTACCTATATCTCCTTTATTGTATTTATAATACAATATTATTATTAAATTAACCGAATGCTATCATTTTGCGATCGTATTTTGCTTAGCATTATGCTGGATGCATGACAGCAAAAGCGTTAATTTTAACAAGAATACAAAAATACTACATAAATCAAAGCAATGGATGGATAGATCGTGAACATTAAAGCTGTTAGGATCACGAGACGATTTCGCTATTAGGATGCTGCCGTAGGTATCATAAGGTGCTTCCATAGTCCATTGCGAAAATTGTTGACGAAAAATTGTTGTAATGTTAATTTAGGTTTGATAAACTTGAGTTTATTAATGATTCTAACATTAACCTTAACATTTAGGTAAAATTGAACATAATTAGCCTAAAACGTTTCCTTTCCCGCCGTATGTCAGGTGGGCCCAAATCAGGTTGGTAGGTACGGTAAAGGTTACATTTACATGTGTCAAGTTTTCGATTTTTTGTTCTATGCATGATTCCTTACGATGTTTTCCTGCGAGCGAGCTGTAACTGCTACTGCAGCCAATAAACATTTCAGACTTCAATATAAATTTCCAGCATTTCATTATAAACAAGATATTAAACCCAAAGAGCAGGCTGTTAGTGTTTATTACAAAAGATTTTTTCTGCGTTTAACTTAAATGTACCAAAAAAATAACACGTTGATATAATATGACGGATCGTGCTAACTTCAAATTTACTTTGTCAAGTAAAAATATTACTACCTACATACTTTATTTTGAATGAAAACCTGAAAACATAAAAATATGATTAAATCAAATCAAGTAGGTAATAATAATAGCACACGTGTATTGGATATTGTTACTTCCTACTAAATTCACAAAGAAAGTCTTACGATTAAAAGAACCCGTGGTAAATTTGTTATCGTCTCCGTACCGAAACGGTATAACGAGCGTTTGACTGTGTAAACGTTACAATATTTCTTTATTAAACCTAATAGTACAGACGCCAGCAGGTCAAGCTACCCGAAAGAAACTGTCAAATTTTCCCAATCAACTTTGAACCTTAATGCTTGAGCGATAAAGTAGAAAATCTATTAAAGAAATTTGAGTAGCTTATTGTAGTAGCTTGATGTGCTGGCGTCTGTACGTAATACGACCATCGCATAAAACTCATCCCTTTCCTAAAAGCTTGGAAAATTGTAATATCTTTCCGTACGTGATGTAGTGTTTTATTTATTACGTATACCTATACTAATATTCCGAAAATAATAATATGTCGATAGGTAACTATAGGTATTGGTATTGTTTTCTTGTGTATGTTTTCGCTTGACTTGTTTATTTTATTAACTTATTTGGTTTGGGCATTTGTTGTTTGGTTTTAATTTAAATGCATGTCGATTGTTGGTTTAGAGTAAGCATTGTTAATGTGTGTTAAGTCATACAACAAATTACATTTTAATGAATATTTTTCGGAGATCCCAATGAGTCAATTTTTATCGATATGTGGCATAGTTATTTACACAATATATTTGTAAATGACTGTTTGTATAATTTTCATAAATGATAAAGAAAAAATGAACCTATATTGTCATAAATGAATTTCCCTGTACTTATATTTAATTTATGCGATCAAAGTCAAAAGTAATGTATTTGAAGTTGGCCTACTAAGAGTAGCACCTCAGATTAACACGTTTTGCACCGGCTGCTTCCGATTTTGACCCTTAGATACCTTACGTAAATGATTATTTTGTAGAGTAATATAATGAGTAATGATGATTTTTTTCACAATATTAAGTACTGTTTGATCACCTCAATTGACCAAATGCAATTTGCACGTCAAGAATTTAGTAGGTAATACGTAGATCATTCATAACCGTACCTATTTAGTATCTGTTTTCGTGTGCACATGAATTTCTAATTGCTTTTGTATGTACCTACGCCAAAAAGTCGATATGTCACTCGGTTTTTCTAAATGTCAATTAATAAATTGAACTAATCGTTAAGCTAAATTATATTTTTAATTACACTGTTGGCAGTAAATCATTGAAACATAGGAATGTATAAAAACTTAGATATCTACCTGCCTATATTTTTTAATAACGTTGGTAAACTGCCAAATTAACATACCTAATGGAAAATTTGAAATCGCCTTTAAAAAAAATTACTATATTTTGACAGTAAAATAACATAAATCGCCATATAACCTGATACTGACCTGCAAATTGTAAAAACCTAAGAAAATTTAAAGAACAATGGCCAATCTCCTAATGTGGTTGGGCTCCACTGAAAACTTATAAGACGTAACTTGATGTCAAAGTGTACTTTCATTTACATATTAATTTACTTTATCAAAAAAAAAGGGCGCTACGTAATCGATATATTTACGAGTACCGGTTTTTAGAAGTATAATCATATATTACATGAATAAATTGGCTTTAATAGAACTTCACTTAATAGGTAACAGCAAATACTGCTAATTGTTTATATTTTTAAACAATTATTACGAGTGTACTCTAAGGTTGAAGTAGCCTGAGTAGTAGTAGACATCTCTAGGAACGTAAAAATAACGAATGCGCTCAGAAATAAGTTCCGATGATAATTATCTTTTGTTTTCGCTGCTTTAAAAAATATATATCCAATGATTACATTAACATTGTACTACATTTTGGTAATAGCTTCATCTCGGTAACAAGTTCTGTTTTTCCTAGTCCAAAATGGCCATTGTTCTTACGCGCGCTACCCTGACGCTGTCGCCTTGTTGATACTAGATAATTACTTACTCCTTTTGCTTTATTCGTTGTTTTAAAACTGCAATAAAATCCTTCTCTATAATTTTCCTGCTTTTTAGTCGCAAACAATCGTCCGCAATTGAAAATTGGAATCATTCTGTGCAATATATTTGGGTACTTAAATTCTACAATATTTTAGTATAGGCGCGATTATTTTTAATCTAAAATGAAAACATAATAGGTGCGTTAGACAATAAGTAACATAAACAAGGGTGTTGCCAACGTGAAAGAAGTGCTATCTTACATTAATGGTGTGCCGTGTAAACACTAATGTCAAAACGTAAAACTTAATGATAATACCGGGACCACACTAATGTTAAATGCCGTTAATTGTCGCCTTACTGGAAACATTGTTTTTGCCCAATAACACTATAATTCACGGCATTAATCCTTAGTGTAATCTCAGCATACCAACAAGACAGCAGGGGAATTCCATTTCATTTTGAAATTTATAACTTGTAAGCACTGGGCAATTTTTCAAAGCTTTGTCCTATAAGACAAGTTTCACAATTCAAGTCATTCAAAATATTTCTGCTTTAAGATATATAGGTAATAGGTAAATCAACACCAAGTTGACAAAACCATACCATACTTTATTTATTAGTATTTAAAACTACTACTTTGTTCTGTATTGATGGAATATACACTAACTTAACATTTACAATAATTGAAACTGTACTGATTGTGAAATAATTATACCTACCAAAATATTTACCTACAATAAATCGCTAGAAATCAACGTTTATCAAGTCTCATTTTATATATATTAGTCTATGTCAATAGTCAGCAAGGGACTAATTATTAGTTAAATATTTTTGAGGTGCTTCGCGTCATGGCTCTTGCAAGATACATGTGCGAGAATTTAAGATTATAAGTAGGTATGCGAATTGATTGCAATTAAATTCCTTGTAAAGTAGTATAATTGTCTATTTATTATAATGAGTGTTCTGATGTTGGAGACAATGTTAGTAATTATTTATTTGTAGTATCGTTGTGTGACGACGTTATTTGCGTGGATTCGTTGGCGCCCTATATGATGTATCAAGGTTGAACCTGTCCATAATATAATCATATTCTTACTAAGCATAACTTATTGAAGAATTACATTTTATTGTTAAACAGATGAATATCAGTGGCGTGCATTGCATAAAGGCATATAAGCAGTGCCTACCTCGAAAAAACACCATAATCCTGTCAATTACATTTTAGTGTGTGTGCCCCACAATTCGGAAACTCACTAAATTATCATACCTAACAAAAAACAAAATATTCATACAAATACGCGCGGCAGTAGGCAGTCGCCAGACGGCCTGCTCGGCTCCCGTACTATTCGCACATTGTCATTGGTCTTTACTCGTTCAAGTTAATACGACGAAATTAAATTCCTGCCTACCTATTCTGAAAACCAATGCACAGCACTGATGAATATTGTCAAGTGATGTTCAGTTTGTGCCTAGATAGAAAACAAAATACCTACGTACACCTAATCGGAATATAAAACAGCAGACTTTTTTTCATATTAATTAGTAAAAATAAAACGTAATCTAGTAGGTACTTTTACCTAATGGCGTTTTTAGGGCACTGACTACTAATACCTATTGTTATTAAATAGCAGATAAAATAAGAAAAGGATTTTGGAAAATACATAGGTAGGTACCTACTTACTAAGGGCCAGTTTCTCGAACGAAAATTATTGCTAAATTTATGAGACAAAGTGGCGCCGATTCCCTTGTTCACAAACTAAACTTAATTTATGTTCAGTGCATCTTTTTCTTTCTATTTCATTAAGAAAAGGACAGAAGATAAATATTAAGTAGTTTAGTCCTGTCAAATTAGTCAGCGCCTGGCGTAAATTGACCATGTTTTTAATCACGTCTAAACTGTCTATGGAGTATCTTAATTTGACAGGACTAAACTAATACTTTATCTTCTGTCCTTTTCTTAATGAAGTAGAAAGTAAAAGATGCATTGAACTTAAATTTAGTTTAGTTTGTGAACAAGGGAATCGGCGCGAATATCTAATCCTTAATTTAGTATAATCGATGCTCTTCTAAAGCGTCGCCAATTTGCCATCGTCCTCAATTTAGAGTCATCGTGCGTCCTTTATGGCCAAGGGTCAGGGACGGGACTGTTATTATTTTTAAAGTTTTTCTTTTCTATTTTATGTAGGTAATAGAAAAGAAAAAGTTCAAATAAAATGCCTATATTATATGAAATCCTCAGTAGCATTATTTGTAACTGGGTGTGGCGCTACTAAATGTTATTTGCAAACGCCTTCAGCCATGACGCTGAACCAGCAATTTAAATAAAAGATTATTTACAACATACACCTATTAATTATCTATGTAATTTGATAACAAACACAATTATATACGCACCTGTAATTTTATTGATGAACATGCATATCCTTGTTATTTGCTGCTCCGTGATATTAAAATTCTACTAATGCTAGACAGATTCGATGTTATTAAGTATAAGCTGTACATTATAATTTGAGTGTGAAAAACCTATTGACATGAAATAAAATTTATTTAGCGTTGCAATTTTGTTTTATTACTACCTAATTAAAACAATGAACATAGGTAGTGTTCAACTACAGTCTTTTTCTACGACAGTAGGTAGAAAGGATTTACCTTCTTCAAAAAATCTAAATAAATAATAGACAATCTTCGATAAATAGTACCTACTAGATTAAGGATCAGCAGTGCGATTCTGTAACCATCTCACCGTGAAAACTTAGGCGAAGTGAGCGTGGAGTGAGCTGTCATTCCAACTAATACTAGGGTTTGACACTATTGACAGCTCACTCCTAAGCTCACTTCACCTAACTTTTCACGGTGAGATTTTTACAGAATTGATCGGCAGTAACAAAAATTATTCGCTCAAGTGGCCACGTTTGCACACACGTAAACATCTACATTTCTTAGAAAAAGTTTAATAATATTAACAACTTCAGTTTAGCCTAAGTAAGTTTAGTTAAACCTAAAGTTAAATTAATGCTTAAACATAAAGTTTAATTACCATTGCAAAATATATTTAAAATGTCGCTTGAAAATAAAATCATTCTATTTTTAAATTTTCAGTCATTTATTCTAAAACTAGCTTCTGCCCGCGGCTTCGCCCGCGTGGATGTCGGAAATTATCCCACGGGAACGTGCTAACAGGATAAAATGTATGTGCTTCCCCAGAATGCCATCTATCTCGCGGGCCCTTTGTGGCTAATTACAGTAGAAAACCAATTGTGTCTCATTAGTGGTGATTAAGAGGGTACCTATATGATATCTTTACCTAAGTACCTACCTAATTAAAAAAAAAACTCAGTAACAGAAAATTAAATACCTACCTAAATAAACCTATTTCTGATGATAACTAATCTAAACTCAATAAATAAGCAAAATCCCTAAAAACTAATATCTATACGAATGACTAATCCTACCTAACAGTATTATAAAATAACCTACGGTCACTACGTACACTATCAAATATACTACCTAAACTTTAAAATTAAAATCTATACCTACGACTCATATAAAAATAAACCTAAATAACTCTAAAAACTAAAAGGAATAAAAATGAACTCCACTGCGGCTGACCCAACCTACGACAAACTTAGTATTTGCGGTTGGTACAGTACAGACAGTGGTAATCGGGTATAGGGATCGAACCGCAAAATTAAGTTTGTTTTTTATTGTATATACTTTTCCGAGATAAAAAGTACCCAGTGTGGTGCCCAGGATATTAAAGAATAATTATACCAAGTTACATCGTAATCGAACCGGTAGTTTTTGCGTGATGCCTGAACAAACAGACAGACAGACAGACAAAAATTTTTTTAATCACATTTTTGGGTTCGGTGTCGGTCTAGTAACACCCCCTGTAAATTATTTTTTTGATATTTTCAATGTACAGAATTTTCACTTCTACAGATTTATTATAAGTATAGATGAAACTTATAGTTTTGACGGCACGGTTGGCGCAGTGGTTAAGCGATTGACTGCTGCGCTGCGTGTCGCGGGTTCGATTTCCGCACGGAACAAATATTTGTATGACCTACATGTATTTGTTCTGAGTCTGGGTGTTTTTCTATCTATAATATGTATGTAATTACAAAAAAAAAAAAAAAATGTGTATAAGTAGTTTATCAGCCATCTTGTTACCATAACACAAGCATTAGGTTGCTTAGCTTGGGACTAGATGGCGCTGTGTGAAATGTCCAGGGATATTTATATTTATTTATTTATAGTCTAAGTAATAAGGTTGAAAACATACTAATTTGAAATAAGACCACAAAAGTATTTGTGGTCTTATTTTTCGGGCCGATTTTGAAGCGCTTATCGGGAATCTAGTACTATTATTGATCGAAGTAGACAATCGATAAGACGCGTTTAGATTTTGGTAGGTACCGGTAGGTATGTACTTGAATCGAACTCGCATAATATAATGTAGGCACCTCGCTATGTGAACTTATGAACATCGTTAACGAGGACGAAGATGATTAAACATCTATTAATTAAATTTTAGTATGTTTTAGTACACATAAACATTATACGAATCTGGTAACATGGGCTGCCTCTACCCAATGAAAAAATATCTGATTGGTCAGCCCAAATGGTCGGTACGTATGGTACGGCTGAAGTCGGTGAAAAAAGGCTAAGTCCGACTCGCCCTCGGGGGATCCAGTTTATCTAAAATGGTATTTTGCTGATTACAACGAAACTGCTAGTTAGGTACTGACATTGTTTTAACCCACAACTAGGTACATTTATTTCAGACTTATCGCTTTACAAACTTCGGAATGGTTTCTATTTCTTTTTTACGGATATTTTTCATAAAATGCAAATGAGACCAAATGTATGGCAGTGGTGCCTTTTACATAGGTATAAAGGATGGTTGCCAGGAATAGTCCTGGCAACCATCAATGAAACTACAATTAGGGTAAATTCAATTCAAATTACTAGGTATACCATACAAAATATCATATCGGTCAATCTTAAGAATGTATCGGAACTGAGTTAGGCAGGTAGGTATCCTTGCTGCAAACGAGTTGGTGGAAATATGCGTAGTGATGAGGCAGGTAGTGGACCCGATGACTGAGCAGCACCACTCAATGTTCTTGTCAAAGGGAATCCAACCTAGGCTCGGGCTTGCGGGCGGCGAGCAATGGGCAGCTCGCCGCCCGGTAAGGACCAAGCCCGGTACCGAACCAAAATACTTGCAAGACTTCAAAGTACCGTAAAATGCTGTAACTTTGCCTGGATTTTGACGTTTTTTGTTCGTATCTTTCTTTGAACCTATTTATTATTACGGCTTTTAAAGACTTTCAGATAGAAAACAGACCTTATGCCTTGCCAGGGAGAACCCAAATCTATTTAAATCATGCCGTTTTTCAGAATTACAAACACTCAAAGTCGTAGGCAAAGTTGTAGGTAAAAGATACAACTTTGCCTAGAAGGATATCTCAATAAATATTGTTGATCTTTTTAGTAGGTATTTTTTTCCGTGCACCTACACGAGACACCGTGCTTGTCCCCGGCAGTTAGATTATTGCCATATAGGTAATATATTTTTCATACCACTTGCTCAAAAAAGTGACATTCTATGCCACAAAAAGCGAACATAACAATAGTAATTTTTAATCTGTTAAAAACAGGGAAAGAAAATTGTACTGAATTTCATTCATACTCTAGGGGGAGAATGTGATTTAAATTTGGAATACTTACCGAAATTTATACTGAACTACATCTGTATTTACACCATTGAGTTTGTATATAAAGGATTATACATCTTTTTGAAAAAGGAATACGCATTATTATGCAGTTATGATTATTAAATAAAATTACGAAAACCGACTAGGCCGTATGAGCTTGATGCCTTTGCTTTTCCGACAAAAAAATATTAGTCTAGGAATTTGCCGCGTTTTTGTTTTCTTCAAATACTTAAACGTTAAGTTTATTTTTTCGCAAATGGTACGAAAAGTAGAGTATTTTCCTCGGTGATAAAGCTGTCTTAGTCTTGGGTGAACTTAAATCCCTCGCTACACTCGTGATTTAAGTTTTTAACACCCTCGCTCGCTACACTCGGGAGTAAACCTCGAGTCCTTCGTTACGCTCGCGATTTAAATCGTCACCCGCGACAGAAGACACTGCTTTATCCCCTTGGTAAATAATCTACTATTTTTAACCGACTTCAAAAAAGGAGGAGGTTCTCAATTCAACGGTTTTTTTTTTTTCTATGTTTGTTACGCGATTACTCCGCCAATTGTGGACCGATTTTCAAAATTCTTTCGTTTGTTCGAAAGGAGATACTTCTGAAGTGGTCCCATAGAAATTTCGACAAGATCTGATGATGAATTTCGGAGACAGACAATGGAACTCTTCAATAAATGCCAGCAAACCAACGGCTATTGTTGCTAAAGTTTTTATTTTTTACTTCCTTTAAGCAATGATGTAGCAGGTAAGTACCACAGACTTCTCATACAAAAATGTCGTTGACTCTAGGGTTGTCCAAAAAAAAACTGATTATTTTCTTAAAGTTTTATTCACTTTTTTAAATAAAATAAATTAATATTTATGAGTAAAAATCACAAATGTAATGCTTTTTAGGGTTCCGTAGTCAACTAGGAACCCTTATAGTTTTGCCATGTCTGTCTGTCTGTCCGTCTGTCGCTTAATCTCTGTGACCGTTAGCACTAGAAAGCTGAAATTTGGTACCAATATGTATATCAATCACGCCGACAGTGGTAAAATAAAAATTGGAAAAAAATGTTTTATTAGGGTAGCCCCCCTATATGTAAAGTGGAAAGTGATTTTTTTTTTAATTTGAACCCTAACGTGTGATATATTGTTGGAAAGGTATTTAAAAATGAATAGGGGTTTACTAAAATCATTTTTTGATAATGTCAATAATTTCGGAAATAATCGCTCCAAAAGTAAAAAACAATGTGTGTCCCCCCCCCCCTCTAACTTTTGAACCATAAGTTTAGAAAATATGAGAAAAATCTGAAAAGTAGAACTTTATAAGGACTTTCTAGGAAAATCATTTTGAACTTGATGGAAACAACAGTTTTTGTACAAAAAAGACAAAAAGTTGTACAAAGTGTTCGCGCACGTACCCACTACCGGGAGCAGTTGCAGGAGCGCGAACATAATGGATACCCACCTTTAAACTCATAAGTGGGAACACTTATTGTGACGGACGGGAAACTACGGAACCCTACACTGAGCGTGGCCCGACACGCTCTTGGCTGGTTTTTTTATCAATACTGTTGTTTTTATCAATGACTAATAAAATAAAAAACATTTTTTTTTTAATATAAAACAGCTTTACTAGAATTTTTTTCAATTGAACCCATTAGGGACTCCTGTAACACAGGTACCACCTAGCTCAGGAGTTATCCTAAGCTAGGTGGTACTTGTGTGTTACCCGATATCGGAACATTAACAATTGTATGCAATAAAATTAAAATATCGTAAAACGAAGGGAATTTAGTGCATGCAAGCTCTTGAGTTTCGATTTGACCGGGTTGCAAGCTGTGTAAATTCATGCAAATATGACATTTACATAGTAAAAATATAATTATCATTATTAAAATCCGGCTAGTGACAACATTAGACCCAGACAAAGTTGTGTCACTCAAGTTACCAAAACAGTGCACAACATTGCCTACTAAGATATTTTAATGAAATCGTGTCCTTTTAATAAACATATCAAGCAATACGAAAAGTAGATAGGATTTTCTTACCCTGGGATGTTATAGCTGCACAAAAACACCTTTTCTTTAGCTAAAACTTCAAAAGTTACACGACACTAAAATTTTTCACTCGCCCGCGCTGGTGTTTGTCGCACAACTGACCACAGAATATATATACCTTCCCTAAAGCATCCTAAAGCCTACCACTACCACGTACCACTAACTACTACCTATGTCGACTAAGTAACTTTTGTTTCTACTTATATCTATACCTAGTCAAAAGAAAATCTATCCTATCCGCTGAAGCTAAAACTGCATTTTGGAACGAAGCTTTTTAACGCGGCTGGCGGTAGGATTAACGGTTTTCGAGGATGCTAAAGCGGATAGAAGTATTTTCTTTCTTTCTGAAACACAAACCTATTTTATTTCGATGCCTTCCTCCGTAGTTTCGCTATCTCCCCGTCCCAGATTTCACAGGTAGTGAACTTTAGAAGTAAAAGTTCGCTAAAGACGACAGAACTAATCGATAGGTAGGCAGGTTGGTACTTAAATACTCTTTTATGAGGACCACATGAGGACTAAAATAAAATGTAGGTACTGTAACCTACTTTACTCTGTGCCTAGACTAATGACAGCTAGGTAATCAAAATTGATAATGTAGGTGTAGCATTTCTAAATTTTTTATGGTATTATTAAACATACCTACACTTACCATGGATCCTCAGAGGAAAACTGTAGCCGGTCCAATGGCTCCTTCGAGTCTGAAGACAGCGCGGAAAAGTTTTGCAATAACAAATACTTACATCAGAAGTAAAAAAAAAGAAATAATCAGCATACACACCAGCACTCCTGCTGTAGAAACTCGAACTTTTGATCAGGAACAGAATCAAATTTACCAAGGAGAAGTAAATATCCTTTCAATCATGTAAGTATTTAGATTTAGTTAGGTACTTACCTATTCCTACATACCCATTGCAGTGCACGGCAGCCGCTAACGTTCAACGGGATTAGGTAGGTAGGTACAGCACTGATGTGTCTAATTTTGACTTTACATCGGTAAGTAGACGAGTATACTTTTTAACTACTTACCTAACTCTTAGGCACTCTTCTAAAACTTCGTCAACATCAACAGCTGGGTACATTACCTATGCCATTTAATAAGAGGATACTTCCTAGAGGACTAGGACGTATTCTCTTATTTTAATGACATAGGTACCATCCATCTGTACCTACTTACACCCAGTGGCGTAGCTACGTGAGCAAGGGCCCCGGTGCGAAAAAAAAGTTGGAGCTCTATCTAACCTAACCTTTTTTTTGTTCCGGTGTGGAATATTCTCTTGGATGTCCTTCGCCCTGGTCAGTCAGACTCTTATTGACTAAAAACCACCCCGGTGTTCCATCTCACACCTCGGGTCTGGGGGGGGAATGAGGTGTTTGACTCCCCCGCGACGTCAAAGAGGGGCGCGCGTGGGACATTACGCGCCGCCATCTCGGGTCTTCATGTATGGCGGGCGAGCCGTAACTCCTCCCGAGCCAGTGTTCGAGTACCAGCCGGATCGCGTCGATGATGACGAGGACGGTGGTAGGGCGTGAAAGCCTGTCCCACCATTTCGCCACCAGGACCCCGCGAAGCTGAGACCGACGTAGCTCCATGTGTCGATCGCCCCGCGCCGTCGCTTCCTCACGCTACCGATACAATGTCACGAGTACTTTCGCCTCGAGGTCCCAGGGCCAGTACACAAGCCGCCTCATAGGAGATCGTGCGGATGACTCTGACGGCCGTCGATTTCTGCGGCTTTCGCAAAACTGCGCTGCTACCGGCCGTTAGTTCAGTCGCCCAGACTGGGGCCCCCATACAGGGCCATCGGATTGCACGATCGCCAAGTAGAGCCGCCTACAGGCGGCGCTCGGGCCCCCAGACTGGTAAGCCGCGTTGATAGTGCCCCAGCCGCGCCCAACAACTTTGGTGCCAGCCGCTGGAAGAGGGGGTCGAAATCGCACCGGCTGTCGAGCACCAATCCCAGGTACCTACTTCATGGTAGACTCGACAGCGATTCGAGCCCCCCCTCCGATCAAGATGTGCGATCCAGGCGGTAGCGCCCGCCGAGGCCATGAAAAACCACCTCCAAGTACTTTTTTTTGTTCCGGGGTTTAAAATTCGGAGGAGTCTGTCTGTCAGTTAATTAGGTACTAATATTTCGGTAGAGTAATCTAGTATTCATAAATCAGTCGCTTAACAGCCGATTGGTTGAAGTAGCTAAACACAAGAATTTATTATATTTATGTCCTGAAGGAGGAAGACATTTTTTGTTAGGTCAGTTCGAGGTTTGCTGGTCATAGGCCGAGGGGCCCCCTGAGCTTTTGGGCCCCGGTGCACGGCACCGCCTAGCCCTCCGATAGCTACGCCATTGCCTACACATAGGTATAGATGGATGTGCCCTAACCGGCGGTCAGGTGTTGCACATTGCAAATGGAGGATCCGGGGTGGTGTCTGCCTTCATATGCTGATCTATATTTTGTCATGACTCTTGTTTCAGAGATACGAATAAGGATATAATGTGTTGTAAATATACAGAAGATGAAAATGAGATAGCAGCTGGTTTTACTGACGGTACAATGAGAGTGTTTAGTTGCCATACTGGAAATTGTATACACACTTTAGTAGACGACGAATGTCGTGCTTATCCCGGTCCTGTAACTGCTATCAAACACCGGCCAGTCAGCAAAGCGAATCCCATTACGAACATGTTGTTGTCATCCTGTTAGTATTGTGATGTCACATTTACACTCTATATCAAAATTTTAAGCTAAAAGCTTATAGGGTGCTAAGCTTTTGTGTGGAAACCCCACGAAAATACAAGCTGTTGTTTTGTATCCTCAGGAGAATGTTAAGAAAGACATAAATAATCAAATAAAATTACGATCCCTGGTAAATAATGAATACATACTTGTTTTTTAGTTATTTAAGTTTGACAGTATTTCAGAATACACCACTTTCAAAGAACAGAATCGCGTTATGGTATCGTATAAGCGGTCGCGTTTTTATGTGTGTGTAAAAGGGCAGTTACAGTGCGGTCTCACACCAGGCCGCGTTTTAAAATGCGTGTCCCGCACATGCCATATCCGAAAACGCGCGCCTCAGAGGTCAGCACGAACTGACGGGGCCGCTAGGGCCGATGCCTGCCAGGGCCGCGGGTTGTTCGAACAAGATTCCGTGGCCCCTGGCACAAGCAACTGAAGGAACACGGGTGGGTTTTAGTCAGTAAAAGTCTGACACGCCCTTCCGCTTAGCCCAGAGCGGGAGAGGTCATTGGATGATTTCCCACCCAAAAAAAAAAGCTGCTGTGAACATTATGGTCACCTTACTATTTTTCTCAAATTAATTTTCTCTAAAAGTATGACATTTAGAAGAACGGACGATATGTTAAAATTTAATTAAGAAATAGTTAAAAATCTTATTCTAATTTGCAACAATCTATGAGGTTGAGCCTAGTTAATAGCCGAAAATATTGGGCTCTCAGTTCAGACGTTTTAGTCAAATTCGCGACTATCATTTAGGTACTTCTTAACAATTAGGTAACTTTTGTGTCATTATTTCTTTTATGTGACTCAGGCTGGCTGGACAAATCTTCAAAATAGCTAGCTATTTTGAGAGATAGAGCACTTTATGTGACGGCTAAACACCCTTATTTCAGAATTTGTAACGCTACAGAATCTTAGATAATGGATCGAAAACGTATCCAGCCAGCTTGAAAAACCACTTTTCGCTGGTCTCTCAATCTCGGTAGGTAACGGAAGTGATTTTGACGATTTTTTGCATATCAACGGGCGTTACGTAAATTTGTAACAGGCATCGAGCTAAAACTTTTGTGATACGTACCTACAGCGGTTTAGTAGAAAAATGCAAAAATCTGTGTCCAGCCAGCTTGAATTTACGTATAAAACTTCTGGCTGGCACTTCCGAATCTCAATAACGGGAGCGTTTTCGAATATGGTTACTTTACTAACATTTAGTGACGCATTTTGTAACAGTAATAACGTTTGATTTATGGCGTCACATGTAAGGGGTTATGAGAAAGCAATAAAAACTGAATGTCCAGCCAGCCTGAGTTCAAGCTGGCTGGACACATGTACTCGTATCTCCGCTGCCTGATGATCTACGGCCTTCGAAATGTGTTCAAAATTTTGTACTTTGCGTAGTTTCAAAGCTATTGATCATTTAAATTTTCCCATACTAACACTGCAGCGATAGCACTAGGAAGTGGTGAAGGGCGGGCGTTTTTGGGGGACTGTCTTTTGTAATTTTGACGTTCGAAAAGTGCTGACTCTCAGCCTAATTTGAATAAATGACTTTTGATTTTGGCAGGGTTACCAATATTGTAGGTTTTATGTAGGACTCCGATACGTATATTTTAAGGTGTTTTCTTTAATGGACGAAAATCCGTGTATTGGTGATACTTAACTAATACGAACAACTGTAGGTATTTAAATCAATAGAAGACAAGTGTAGAAGTGAGGAAGGGGGGGGGGGGGGGGGGTACTTTTTAATGTTATTGAAGAGAGATTTAGGCTATGCCACTTTATGCACGCGTCTGGATTGAGGGCCCAAGTTATTTAATCATAACAGTTTTAATTCACGTCTAAGAAATTCATGGCCCTTTGCTTTAAGTTTTTTTTTTTTAACTAATTTCCCTTTAAGTCTTATTTCGTTTCGCAAGGGTTCAAAAAATGGGCCCTCAATCCAGATGCACATCCTACCCACTGGCGTGGTCTTTTAATTTATTATTTTAATGCAAATGTAAAATATCTTTAGATGTAAACGGATGTATCAAATGCTGGAAATATAAATATGATCAGTGTTTATACACGATTCGTGAGAAACGACAAACCTTGGGATTAAATTACCATCCACGTTACAGTAAATTTGTTACTTACGGTGATGATGCTAAGTTGAACATGTATGACGAAGAAGCACAGACTCAGGAACGAGCTTTTTATGCCAGGTGAGCTGTGAACATACTAACCTCACCTGTACTGTAACCACCTAATTTTCTACTAAGGGTCAGCGTAGACAGGGCAGCAAGATGCTCAAGCAGTTTTCATTGATAATTAACTTAAAAATCACTGTATACAGGGTGGAATTTTGTAATGCCACCTGAAGGGAAAGTACTCTTAACACTGTAGATAGAAAATTTTACTCAAAGAAAACATTCCTTTATTTTTGAATAGAAAGAAAAGTGCATTCAAAGATTTTCGTAAATTCGCCTGCCACACCCGGGAATCGAACCGACTAAAATCTGTAAAAAGTACAGTGTAATTTTTACAGATTTTAGTCGGTTCGATTCCCGGGTATGGCATTGATCGTTAGGATCAATTTATAAGGATGAAATCTCTGTAACAAACTTGATAAATTAAATTATAGGAAAACCATGAAATCTTAAATTATTTACAAAAAATGGTAAATTAGCTAATTAGTTGCTCGAAATGGGCTCCATTTTCTTGGATACAAATGTATGCTTCTAACGAATTCATTTTAATCATTATTAACATAAGTACTTAAACAGGTGGATCTTTGAGTTAAAGAGCTTTAACTTGACTCATTGAATTTATAAGTCCAGGGGGCCTACTCCGAAGTGCAAAGTGCGAATGTTCGGATCGGACCGACACATGGCCGAACCGAATATTATTGAAAAATGCGAAAAAAGATCGGATCGGCTCCGTTGGGTCGGGACCATAGTCAATATTCGAAAGAGTGTAGGAGTGTAGGGTCGGAACCGACCGAACCAAGTAGTAACTTCGTAGCAGGAAACCGCCGAACATTCGGCGTCATTCGGGTCTACTCCGAAGTATACTACTTCGGAGTAGACTCCAGAAATACCCCAGATTTCATCCTTATAATTGATCCTAACGATCGATGCAATAAAAGTACCTACAGGTTGTAATTTTTACAGATTTTAGTCGGTTCGATTCCCGGGCGTGGCAGGCGAATTTACGAAAATCTTTGAATGCAGTTTTCTTTCTATTCAAAAATAAAGGAATTTTTTCTTTGAGTAAAATTATCTATCTACAGTATTAAGAGTACTTTCCCTTCAGGTGGCATTACAAAATTCCATCCTGTATATATTTTAAAATAACGTGCGAGATATAATTCGGTGAAGAATGCGCGTGCATATGACTTTTCACATAGTATTTCTAATGACTAAATAGAGATAATCCCGGTGAGAATTCTTCACTAGATTATTATTTTGCTGGTAATGGCGCCGATTCCCGTGTTCACAAACTAAACTAAATTTAAGATCAGTGTATTCTTTTCTTTCAATTTCATTAACAAAAGGACAGAAGATAAATATTAGTTTATTCCTGTCAAATTTAGATACTCCATATACAGTTGAACATGGCTACTAAAAATCGTCAATCAGTTTACGTCAGGCGCTGAATTGACGTATTTTTGTCATGTCATGTTGTTAATCACGTCTAATCTGTCTATGGACTGGTCTTAGTTTGACAGGATTAAACTAATATTTTTTCTTCTGTCCTTTTCTTAATGAAATCGAAAGAAAAAGATGCACAGAACTTAAATTTAGTTTAGTTTGTGAACAAGGGAATCAGGGCCAGTGTCTTATTTTCCTGGGCTACAGAGTATTCCTGTTAAAAAGTACGGTAGGTATTTATTTGAGTTATCTCTGAAACGACAATCCGGATGAATTCCAGTTATCCTCACATGGAATGATCTATTGAAAAACTAGAAGGTACTCGAAATTATACTGCATAGAAGTTAGAAATAAAGCTTTTGCTCATTGATGCAGGGCTTTGGGTACAGACTCCAGCAGGTTAAGCTACCCGAAACTGTCAAATTTTCCTAATCAACCTTGAACCTTAATTCTTTACCGATAAAGTTGAAAATCTGTTAAAGAAATTTGACAGATTGTAGTAGCTTGATGTGCTGGCGTCTGTACATGTGACTGGTGATCACAATGATGATGATCACAATCAACGAGCTTACGCAAAGATTTGAACTGAACCAGTAACATATTTTGTATTTTACAGTGGCACGAAGAATACAGTGGATGGCCACACCTCAAGAATATTTGCATGTGCCTTCAATCCTAGGTCACAGCATGAGATGATATCCGGTGGATGGGACAACACAGTTATGTGCTGGGATGACCGACAACCATACGCGACCCGCTATTTTGACGGTGTACATATGTGCGGCGAAGGGCTTGATTTTGATAAACCCGGAAGACAAGTGAGTGTGCATTAAAAAGAAAGAAGCACGAACACCTATATTTCAATCGTAATGTGTTTCTCGATAGCCAGTAGGTACCTAACTTACTTTCTAAACGTCAAACATAAGTCTGTCTAAAACCGCGTATTCATTGGACACAAAGTT
Organism: Apamea sordens; assembly: GCA_945859715.1. Lineage (NCBI taxonomy): Eukaryota > Metazoa > Arthropoda > Insecta > Lepidoptera > Noctuidae > Apamea > Apamea sordens. Next base: position 11,407,792 of record OX243995.1, read on the forward strand.
GCGCAAGCGCAACTATTTTTACTATGAGTATGTACGTGCATGCATGTTTTCCTCGACAAAAAAACATGTTGCTAAAACATAGTTGCACAACTTTGTTTTCCAGTGAACACGGGCTAAACACGGCGTTCCTCCAAAAAGCTTGGCCGGAGGAGTCCTTCGCACATTTATTGCTGTCTCGGCAGACCGTAGGTACAGACGCCAGCACATCAAGCTACCCGAAACTGTAAAATTTTCCCAATCAACCTTGAACCTAATGCTATAGCGATAAAGTTGAAAATCTATTAAAGAAATTTGATAGATTGTTGTAGCTTGATGTGCTGGCGTCTGTACACACGCCCACGCTAAAACAATTTTTGATATTTCGTTGTACAGTACTAACTATCAGCGGGGTAATTGCGTACCACATTAACAGTAGCAATAGCTTTCATTTTGGCAGTTCAACAACATTCATTGCGTTATTTACGTTGTTGAGCAGACAACTTTTTCGACATATGAAGCAAAAATTATTCAGATTGTGGTTAAAAGTGTGTTACTGAATTAGGGTGCTGGACAGCAAGTACTACCCTGCTTTTTAACTTCAGCTTTTTTTTCAAGATACTAACATGCTCTTGGCAAGAGAAAGATACCATCCAGTTATGGGATTATGGGTCATGTAAATTAATCGAAACGATTGTACCAGACAACTTTCAGTCAAAACTATATTGCGGGAAAATAGTGCCACATACTAACTTGGTTGTATGCGGTGGATCAGAGTCCAACATTTTAAGAGTCGTAGATACAAACATGAAAGTAGTAAGTTAACCAAATTATTTCTTTTTTATAAGCGTAAGTATTTGTCATTACTCGCTCGGCTTCGGCTCGGGCGGCAATCCCGCCTCGAGTCCAATGATAAACATTACACACTTCAAAAATTCGAATCTAACCATTGTTTCATTCAAAGTACCTACATTTTCCATCATATTTTTTTCAGTATAAAATAATATACACTTTTATAAGAATGTACAGTCGCCGTCAGATGTATTGTAGCAGACAAGGTGACCAAATACTTGAACAATTAAAAATGTCAATAAGTTCCATACACTACAAGTTATCATTAATATCTGAACATTCATTAATACCTGAGCAAATTCTTGTCAATAATTTATATACAAACAACTAACCAAAAATATCTGAACACTTACAACGTCAAGCGTATCTAAGCAAAACACTCGTTACTGCGTGATATAAAGGACGAACCAAAAACGACTATAGACTTCATTATCTGTTAGTCCAGTCATTTGGTAGTTTTACCTGGAAAGTTTTTAAACTGGTGATTTTATTGTTTTTTTTTTTTTTTTATTGATTGGTGGTTTTAAGTTACTAACATAGTTTTAAGCCGTTCTAATCATTTTATATGGAATTTATCTTCTGAATTAAATTATTATTATTATTGAGGTCGACGTGCTCTCTCGAATTTTTACATTGTCGCCAGAGTTCTACCGCAAAGGCATAAATGACCATCCCATGAGATGGCAGCAAATGAACATACAATGAGGGTGAATACTTTGATAAAATAAATACAGCGTGGCGCTTTAATGGCGACATTAATTTAACACACGTATACGGTTTTGCTGTAGTTTTATGGATATATTTTAATTTAATTAATAATAATAATAATATCCCTGGACATTTCACACAGCGCCATCTAGTCCCAAGCTAAGCAACATTAATATTTATTTATTTATTAATAATTTTATAAAATAGCATCTTAGAGCAACCTGACTTAAAGAACTGTAGCGCAGGGGTCATTTGCCGGGGTCACGGATCATAACATTGCATCAATGTAATTAAAACAATTAACGAGCAAAGAGAAGGCGAATTGAAGGAAAGAGAGAGAGAGCCCTATGTCGGCGCGCGGCGCAGATGGAAGTTTTCAATTTACGATTTTTAATATGTTGTTATAATTTTTATGATTACTGGCCACTACCGGCCCTACCCGCGTGTTACATTAATTACTGTCGCCGTCACTGTACGTCACTGTACTGAATACTACAATGGCGACATTAATTAATGTCGCCATTGTAGCGCCACGTTGTATATTTTAGGTAAGGCCAGCAACAAAAGTCGATTAACACTTTAATTGTTTAAATCTTAATTATTGAGCAAAATATTCTTAAAAAACATATAGTAACAGAATATATATTTTTTTTTATTGACTATGGGCTCACTCTTGACCTCAATCCAGCCCAGAGGGCGGGATGAGATCTACGGTGGAACGAGCTCGCCCAGAAGAAGCCTATTCACTCTCGCCTGGAAGAGATTCGGGTTGTATGAACTCGGGAATGCAGACGCAGGCAGACGATTAAGAATAATTAACTCTTTGCTATGCTACATGAACTAGAGAAATCCAATGTATCGCATCATTTTGTATCAATTTAGATGATTTGTTTGTAAAAGTAACAGTGTTAATTGACTTTTGTTGCTGACTGTACCTTAAAAAAAATGATTGAATTTTTTAGTACAAAACGGCAATTCGATATTTACCCATAATACTTTTATTGAGTTCTGCCGGCAGACGTTTCGTAGAAGAGAGAGAGCCCCCTGACACAAACTACGCGACGCATTCCCATAAACCTACAACGCATAGTAAAATATACGAAAAATACATTGTTGGTGTAGATTAATAATAGTTTGCGGCGCTCGTACGCCAAAACTATTGATTTTACCGAAAAATTGTGAAGACATTGAAGGAATAATTTTCTCTAGTTTAATTTTGTTGATTAATGTGTGATCGTAAAATGAGTTGGAAAGGAGTAAACTGCTATTAGGCGCCATTTTTCTAATATGGCGGTGCGAGCGGCAAAGATGAAACAATGAGCAACAAAGTGAAAATTCGTCGAATTCAATAAAAATAACCAATTGTCAAAACTCCCGAAAAAAAATCCAGGTAACACCCTTCTTGAACACCAAATGACTGTTCTAGGTATAAATACGATGGAAAGGGAATAAAAAATATATAGAAACGACGAGTAGGCAGCACATTTTGTTCCAAGTACCGTGTATTTTCTGGTCTCCACAAACTCAATCTGCCATTATCCGATGAACAGAAAACTTTCTCGTCCATAAAGATACTTAACTATATCAAAATTGTGATTTAAATAATTAGCCGCTACATTTTGTGCCTTGGTGTGAGAGTTGGCTTTCTTACCGTATTTTGTAAACCTCCTTCTTTTAATCGTCTTCTTACGGTGCTACTGGATACTTGAAACGTACCTACTTGAAAACTGTGTAATAACCTTTTAAGCGCTTGGCTAAATATTCATTGCCGTGCCCCTAGCGCGCGGCTACAAATCGATAAAATTAATTGCCAATAAGCCAGTTAATGAACTAATGAATGTTCAGATATTAATGGTAACTTACTGTATGGAACTTATTGACAAGTAAATATTTGGTCACCTTGTCTGCTACAATATATCTGACGGCGACTGTCTATGTTTAACAACATGATATTTATTGTGTTTTCAGACAGAATGTAGTATACGAAATAATCCAGGCAGCATTTATGCGTTTGATTTTGGTACAGTTCGAAGAAAACCAAAGAAAGTGGAGAAAACTTACAAAAAAGTAAGCGAAGTACCGAATATTCCTCGCGTTTCATTTGTTACTGGAAGTAGACTACAGACAGTAGACTTTGGATGACTGGCCGGTATTTGATGTAACATTCATAGTAATATATGAATGATAAGAATATTTAAAACAATTTTGTGAATTAATTAATTTTTGAACATGCTTTGATGATTAACAACAATCTGGAATAATATTTATGAAATATTCATTTATACTAAATATCAAATCTGTTCAACCACTTTTGGCCCCGCATTGTCTTACAAACAAGGAAAGACCAAATTGTAGTGCATGTTTGGTATTACGTTTGTATTGACAGTAAATAATCCTTTTATTCTATTAGTCGGGTAAGGTCTCGCATAAGAAACGCTGACGTAAAAGTTGTACATCAGTTGTATTGAATTTATTCTCCCTTTTATAACATTTCTCTACTCACAAACAGCCGTTTATACAATTTTATGTGATAGACAAATACACTGTGATTTCATTTTGTAAATATAGTATATAAAACTCTAGAAAGATAAAATATCGAGTTTGGCAAGAATTCATAATAAATAAAAAACATAAATACTTCTACATAGTATTATATACAGGATTTGAACATCTATTATTCGACCGATTCAAGTTGAGCCTCGTCAACGGATGGGTCTTCCCATGTTGCAATTGTTTTTTAGTTTGAGCTTTCGACATCACAGTTGATACCACTTCGCCGTAGTCGAGTGGCGCCAGCGACACGACCGTGGGCGCGGGCGGCGGCCGCTCCGCCGCGCCGCGCACCGCGCACTGCGAGCCGCGCGCGCGCGCCTCGCCCTCCGCGGTCAGCTTACACTTCTTGGAGCCCTCGGGCGCCCGGCCGCGCCGAGCCTCGCAGCCCGACTCGCAGCGCGCGCGGCCCGGCCGGTCGTAGCGGTCCACCAACACCTTCACGGACAGGTCTTCGCCGGAGGGCGGCGAGGCCGGCGGCCGGTCGCGACTATCGGCGGGCGCCGAGCGGCGCGAGTCGCTGCGGCGGAGCGAGTCGCTCTCGGAGCGCGCCTCGAATTCCTTTTTGAGGTTGCTAACCAGCCCGGCGGCGGCGGGCTCGGGCGCGGGCGCGGCGCGCGGCAGGTCGCCGTGCGAGGCGCAGGCGGCGCGGCGGCGGCGCAGGCCGGCCCGCAGCCACGTGTCGGCGGGCGCGGACGCGGACAGGCGGCCGCTCCACGTGGACGCGCCGCGGTCGCGCGCCCGCTCCATGCGCGCGGCGGCGCTAGCGAGCTCCTTCAGTATGGCACACGTTTCGTTGAACTTCCGCTCGTTGTCCGCCCGCCGGCCGCCCGCACGCGTCTCGCTGTGCTCGGTGATGATGCCGAGGTCGGAGGTCGGTTTCTGGGGCTCGTCGACCTTGTCGTCCTCCTTGCGCGCTCGCTCGTCGCGCTCCTTGCGCTTGGCGTCGTCGCGCGGCGCGGGCGCGGCCTTGGGCGCGCGCGTGTCGTAGGAGCCCCAGGAGGAGTGGCGCGACAGGTCCAGCACGACTGCGCTGTCGAACGAGCTCCACGAGCTCTGTCTGCTCGGCGGCGGCGCGTCGTCGTCGGCGGCTCTTCTGTCGTCGCTATCTAAATTCGAACGTTCCACGGAATTCGTGAAAGTGTCACTAGTTGTCACTTTATTGGTCTTCACGTCTATAATTCCACTATCACTTTTCACTATATTATCACTATTACCAACAGTCCTGTTCTCGTCGCCTCTCGGCCACGAAACCTCCCCCGGGTCCCAAGTGTGTATTTTATCAACTTCGAAATTTGTTTGAGGATATTTGTGACTTAGATTTTTTGATGGAGAGGCTTGCAATGGCTTGCTCGGTACCTCAGATTGATTTATCAAACTAGCAGGTGTCTCTAAAGGTTTGCTGTTTTGGGCTTCATTTAGACTACCAAAAATTAACCTTTGGTATCTCCTAGTAAAATCTTTCCGATCAGTGGAACCAGCGTTCTCTATCTCGCTGACGATGTGCTTGACCGACGGCGCGCCCTCCTCCTTCAGGCGCATGATCTGGTTGGGCGACACGCTGTAGCTGCCGCCCGCGCACGGCATGAGCATGTGGCGCGTCTCGCACAGCTGCTCCAGCGACACGGACGTGGGCGGCGAGGCGCGCGGCGCGGCGGCGCGTGCGCAGTCGGGCGACCAGGAGCGCGGCCGGCCCGAGTACGAGCCCGTCAGCGCCAGCACCAGCGGTGTCGGCTCCATTACTTTACTTTCGGCTTTTGATGTATTTTTTGGAGATTTCAGATTAGTTTCAGATTTGGACCGCTGTAACTTCTCCTTGTTTTTCATCGCATCGAGTATACCTTGGTATGTCTCGAGTTGGTTCAAAAAATTCGTATTCGGTTTTATACAGCTCCGTTTTGCTTTAACGTGTTTGAGAGCTTTTTCGAAATTCCAGTTGAATGCTTTCATGGCATACGCGATCACTACTGAAGCTGATCTACTGATGCCCATTTTGCAATGAACGAGAACTTTCGATCCTTCGTTTCTTGCTTTGTTTATATATTTGTAAGTGTTATCCCAGTGCTTCAACAGGTCAGTCTTCTCATCGTCATAAACTCTAATGTTAAGATAGTCGAACATACCAGGAAAAAAGTTGTCAATCTCTCTCGTCACGTTCAATATGTGCCGCACCCTAAAATGAACAACCATTTATTAGTTACATACTATACTGGGAACGCAGATATGAGAATCAAATATGATATTATTTGCTTATGACATATTTAAAGACAATTTATTATAATTAATTTTGCCAGAGTGCCCTTCTGCGTGGTCTACTTCTTGTCAATTTTTTTTTTTAATAAAACGTTGCCCCACACTAGGAATTACGCGGGTGCGTTTACAAACATTTAAACTCACATACACAAACAGCCACTATTAATAATCTTATGAGTGTTTAGTTAAAAATGTAAAAAGCTTATGTATGTACTTAAGTTAAAAGATTTAACTGATCGTGATGATAACATACCCATTGCGTTGCAATTCCTCAAGATTACTCGCGTTCCATTCGGAGCCAAGGTAGACATGGTCGAATATCTCGGTGGGCGCGTCCATCTGGCCCAGTATGGTGAGCATCTCTTGGTCGATGAACGACTTGTACTCTGCGAGGTCCATGTCAAGTTCCTCCTCCAGGCGCCCTCGGATAGCTTTGCTAGTCACCTCGTCCAAGTCCACGCTCATCATAATTTCTTTCAATGTGCAGCGTATTACGCGTTCAGTTTCATCCCTCTCTCGAGGCCTATAAAATAAAAAAATAAATAAGAACATCATTTATGTTATGGGGCTCTCTATAATTCATGGTCTGTAACGTACGATGGAAAGATGCCACATAGTTTCTGTCTGCCAAGCGTATATACCTACTTGGGAATTTCTTTCTACGTGCCTGGGCGGAATTGCAGGATACTTTTTTATTTAATTTTGCTAATTTTGTTCAATTATATGTATGTATGCGTATGGATAGTATCTTTATGCCCTTTTCCTGCATACAGAAACTAATGGTAGCTGTGAATTGAAAAGGTACATATTCTTATTGTGTTTGTCTGTGTGACCACGTCTTCTTAAACTACGTAACGGATTTTGATGCAGTTTTCGCTATCATTTAGAGAATTGATTCCGGAAGGTTTATGTGTATAATACATTGATATGAATCTTGCATATAATAGAGCAATCTCGGTGGTTTGTCAAGTCATAAAAACCATGTGAAGCAGGGACGGGTCGCTAGTTATGTTATAAATGTAAACACGGAGATGGCAGCCCTATAACGGTTCATCTTTGCATGCTAGTAACGTGTTTTAATTAACGCATTGGCGTGCGTTCGATCCTTTTCTAGGCCAATAAACTAGGTCTAGGTAGAACACGCATTATCATATTACACTAACCAACTTATTTTGTTATTCAAAGGCCATTTTTAGGGTTCCGTAGCCAAATGGCAACGGAACCCTTATGGATTCGTCATGTCTGTCTGTCTGTCTGTCTGTCCGTCCGTATGTCACAGCCGCTTTTTTCCGAAACTATAAGAGCTATACTGTTAAAACTTGGTAAGTAGATGTATTCTGTGAACCGCATTAAGATTTTCACACAAAAATAGAAAAAAAAACAATAAATTTTGGGGGTCCCCATACTTAGAACTGAAACTCAACATTTTTTTTTTCATCAAACCCATACGTGTGGGGTATCTATGGATAGGTCTTCAAAAATGATATTGAGGTTTCTAATATCATTTTTTTCTAAACTGAATAGTTTGCGCGAGAGACACTTCCAAAGTGGTAAAATGTGTGTCGTCCCCCCTGTAACTTCTAAAATAAGAGAATGATAAAACTAAAAAAAATATATGATGTACATTACCATATAAACTTCCACCGAAAATTGGTTTGAACGAGATCTAGTGAGTAGTTTTTTTTTCATAAATCGTAACGTAACGGAACCCTTCATGGGCGAGTCCGACTCGCACTTGGCCGGTTTTTTGTAAGCTACGCAAGGACGATAATCTAATTACAGACATACGTAAACAAACTCACGCCTTTTTCCCATAGGGGTTGGCAGACAGAAGCTACTTAACGGGACATGTGACGATTCTTTAATGGTTAAGTAGGGTAAAACTGGTTAAAAGAAAACTTGCAAACACACTTGAGTCTCAGTGAATCGGGAGAGGGTGGGCGGCGGGATTCGATGCAGTCCATGGCATGCCACTCATTGAGACAAGAGCGGTCCGAGTCCACGTGACTCTCATAGAAGGAGCACCACGCGTGCGACGCGCCACCCGCGAAGTGGTTCATCTGCCGCGCCTGCGCACTCGCACGGTGCAGAGTTTGTAGTGCTGACCTGCAAACATTAACATTGTCCATCAACGCTGCAAAACAATATCCTGTAAGCAATATGCAACACTTTTATTTGTTAAAGCGATGGATATTTTACATGTTCACCGATTTAGTACTGTCATGAAATCAATCTCTTTGTTTTAAAGATTTAATAATATACCTACTAGACGTACAGTAGGTACTGTGGTATAGTAATATGATGATGTACTTATAAGCTAACGAAGTAACATACTATGAATTATTCTGTTATTGAAATGTAACTGTAGCTCAGCTCATACTCACCACATGGCCTGTACGGATACCGGCTTGAATATGTGTTGTTGATTGCACACACATACACTGAATCCTCTGTGGACAATGAATCCCTAATTAGTTATTGTTCTGGGCTTAGTAAAAGTATATTCAGCGAGGAAAACTGCTCCGTGCGATTACGGTCAGTGAATTGAGTATTGAGACTCTACTTGACTTTATTTACGGATGGTATGAGAAATGTATATTAATATGATACATGCTACTGATAGTAGTTATGAAGATGTCGATGAAATAGATGTGAAAAAGCAACGTACCCATCACCATCCAGCTTAATGGAGGTGTCGGCGAGGACGCGCAGCACGAGGCCGACGGAGGTGCGCTCATTGCAGTCGATGCCGAGCAACGCCGCCTCGTTGCTGCGACACACCACTACCAGGTACCGGGTGCGACCTGCGTGAGCGCTCTCCAGTTTCACCGCCTAACGATTAATAAACCATGTTTTCTTACTTATTAATTTCATTAATATGGCCTAGCTTCGATAATTCTACGCGTTTAAGGCTACTTACGCACTGAACGTGGCCTACTCAGTGCCCAGATATCTTAGTAAAATGCCTAGCTCTTCAATAAAATGTCAAACGGTAATGAGTTCTCAGGACTGGTAGCACACTTGGTTCCATGCTTCCAGGCGTTCAGCAAGCATCGTATGAGTGCGAACGTAGCCTTGTAAGTATGCTGTGCTAGTACCATTTTGAGCGTTTCCTCGGGACGCAGCAAGTAGAACATGGACTGCAGGTGATGTTGAATGTCGGGCTGAGGAAGCACGCGCGCCGGCGATCGCCACGGGTTCGTACAGCCACGCTCTGCACTGCCCAGCACCACTGCTGCGCCCTTGTTTGCGAAGTAGCACTCATTGAGACTGAAACAATACATAACATTCGTTTTATTAAGATATTGAACACGCGTCTTTTTTATTACCCGAGTTAGTAATCAGAGATAGGCACACCCAAAGTTTGGCGATGACAGTAGTTCACCTCTATCTGATAATAAACGGAAGACTGATCCTTATAAGGGCACTGACTGAAACACCTGAAACCACCAGTTGAAACCGTAGCGCTTACACAAATTTCTTAAATAAACAAGTACCATGGTATGAAAATACTCACTAACAACATACAGCCGAACCCCATTACCTATCTATCTCTGGTTTTAACGTCCCAATAATCTATATCAGTAGCGATCTGTATGAATATATATATTGACAGTTATGATTATACCGGCTACCACATCAGTAGGGATCTGTTTTTAACTGAAAATATATTATTGGGTTCGGCCGTTAGGGTCCCAAACTAGGCACAACCTTTATTTTGATGACCCAACGCTATACAAAGATTACCTAAAAGCCATTCAATCAAAACCCTTGAGTAAATTAAATTTCCACGTGACTCAACTTCAGCCGAGGCCTTGAATTTCTAATTCTAACAATTTCAAGTTCTTAAAAATAAATTTAAAATAATTACCTAAATACATAATTCAATTATAAGTAGCCAAGAAGGCAACATTACTAACATTGTTGTCGATTAAATTTAAACATTTGTTTATCTTGTAATAAAACAGCGTACCTTGATGATAATTACTTTTAAAACATAATGCAACCGTGAAATGTATGAATGACGCCATTTTTAGTAAAGTTGTTGCAATTCGTTTTGCGGGCGGCGCATTTAACCTCCCTTTCACTGGCGCGGGCGCAGGCAGAACACTGCACCTCGCGAGCCGGGCGCTGCCATCGCCGCGCTGGCTGGCTGGCGGGCTTGCCTCGACGCCTTCATTCTCATTTCTTATTATACGTACCATATACTTGATTACTCATTCATATATTTAGTTTATTTTATTTACTAAAGCTTTATCTGCGTGGATAATACTATTGTGAAGACTCCTAAGGAAAACTGATTGGTATTACTAGGACGCATTTATGCATTATGTATTTCCAATTCAGGATAGGTATTTAACGGTAGTTTTTTTTATTAAATTGATTGTAGGTATCTCTTTTGTTTCTGTTTAGTTTGAAGTTAGGTAGGTCGTAGGCCGATAAAAATAACTCATTGTTACAAATAGCGCAATTACAGCACTGGCATTTTACCTTCATACGGGTCGAGTGCCTTTCAAAAAAGGTAAGCGTTTATACCAAGCGTAAATTTATTATGATGAGGTCAACCGAAAATAGATCCACGAGAAACAACGTCTATATTACTAAACATGGGAGGATGAACTTTGTAACGCTAATAATAGAAGGAAAAAAAATTGTTTCACGATGGATAGTAAGCAACAAACTGAATGTTGACTTGCATTAAGGCGGCAAGGGCGGTTTCTCTCAAGGTTCATTTAAAATAGCGCTGTCGGAGCGTTGCCAAAACGTTGCGTTGCCCGCCCATACTATACGTAGACATGAGCGTGAGCGCTGCGGCCGCCCATCGCGCTCCGTCAACCTCACCCAATTCGGAACACGCCACACCGCGTCTTTGTTAGTAACTGTAACCACATGGCATCCACAAAGATCGGAAATACTTTAGTTCCTATCACGCTATTTACTGTCCGCCTTCTCTTTTCAGTCTTACTATTTACCTTAAATTACATTAATTGTAGAATTCAAATAATAATTGTGCAATTGGAAAACTTGCTAGAAATAGAGATTGAGTATGTGGACTCTGTGTGAATAACTCTGCAATCATTGTTTCTAAGCCAATATAAGGTCATTAGAGCATAGCATAGTTAATCTCTGTATTAAAACCTTTTTAATAACGAAGTTTACCTAATTACTGTTGGTAGTTTATAAGAATGTTTATTTACCTTTCTACCATTGCAAAAAAAAGACATTACTGGAATTTGACGGTGGTCTTTACAATATTTAATTCTATTCAATGTCAAACTTAGCGAGAAGTAAGTAGATGGTATTATCGATGTTCTCGACATCAGTCGTGATGGCTGATGGCCCACGGGTCAGCCGCAGCCGTACCTACCTACAATTATGACATCATTTTCTATTGCTAAAAATTGATGGCGCTATTCGTTCTGAATACCTCCATCTCTCTCTATCACTCTGAAAACATGATGACTAACTAACGTCATAGTACGGCACCCACTGAAAATATAATATAGTGTCTCTACAAGCGGTAAATTATACAGGGTGGAAAGTTCGTAGTAAATATTGAAATTGCCAATATTAACTCGAAGGAAACGTTAATCCTGTAAATAACCTACCTATGTATTATGCCTTTTGATGTTTTCTTCGATCAATAGATAATAATAATAGAGGAACAAAAATCAGTCGCTCAAGTGGCCACGTTTGCACACACGTAAACCTCTACATTTCTTTGAAAAAAGTTTAATAATATTTACAACTTCAGTTTATTATAAACCTTAATGCTTAAACATAAAGTTTAATTACCATTGCAAAATATATTTAAAATGTCGCTTGAGAATAAAATCATTCTATTTTTTAATTTTCAGTCATATATTCTAAAATGAAACTTAAAGTCTAAGCAATAAGGTTAAAAACATACTAATCTATACTTATAATAAATCTGTAGAAGTGAAAATTCTGTACATTGAAAATATCAAAAAAATAATTTACAGGGGGTGTTACTAGACCGACACCGAACCCAAAAATGTGATTAAAAAATTTTTTGTCTGTCTGTCGGTCTGTCTGTCTGTCTGTCTGTCTGTTTGTTCAGGCATCACGCAAAAACTACCGGTTCGATTACGATGAAACTTGGTATAATTATTCTTTAATATCCTGGGCACCACACTGGGTACTTTTTATCCCGGAAAAGTATATACAATAAAAAACAAACTTAATTTTGCGGTTCGATCCCTATACCCGATTACCACTGTCTGTACTGTACCAACCGCAAATACTAAGTTTGTCGTAGGTTGGGTCACCCGCAGTGGAGTTCATTTTTATTCCTTTTAGTTTTTAGAGTTATTTAGGTTTATTTTTATATGAGTCGTAGGTATAGATTTTAATTTTAAAGTATAGGTAGTATATTTGATAGTGTACGTAGTGACCGTAGGTTATTTTATAATACTGTTAGGTAGGATTAGTCATTCGTATAGATATTAGTTTTTAGGGATTTTGCTTATTTATTGAGTTTAGATTAGTTATCATCAGAAATAGGTTTATTTAGGTAGGTATTTAATTTTTTGTTATTGAGGTTTTTTTTAAATTAGGTAGGTACTTTGGTAAAGATATCATATAGGTACCCTCTTAATCACCACTAATGAGACACAATTGGTTTTCTACTGTAATTAGCCACAAAGGGCCCGCGAGATAGATGGCATTCTGGGGAAGCACATACATTTTATCCTGTTAGCACGTTCCCGTGGGATAATTTCCGACATCCACGCGGGCGAAGCCGCGGGCAGAAGCTAGTTTAAAATAAGACCACAAATGTATTCGTGGTCTTATCTTTCGGGCCGTTTTTGAAGCGCTTATCGGGAATCTGGTACTATTATTGATCGAAGGATGTTATACATAAAATGTAGACCTTTTTTTGCAATATCAGTTACCTGCACAGAAAATTGTTTCCAATGTAGGTACATAAAATTACTAAATTTTTCTGGAAATCACGAATAAACTGTCTTATTACAACTTTTCATAGCACCAAGTTTTTATTAATCCATCATAATTTTTTTAAACACTGGTTCACTGGTAAATAGCCATTTATGTATAAAAATTATCACACACTGCCTAATCTACTGATTACCCCTTTCATGTTTACATGTGTTTGAATGATTTTCGCAAATTAACGATACCATATCTAAGTTTGAGATAGTTTTTTAAATTCAATGAGGCTTTGCCAAAAAAGTTGAATTAGCGCTAGTGTAGGTAATGGCCATCATGACGACTATATGAATGTGAAAAGAAGGATGTTGATGAAATGAATAAATAGTTTGAGTTTGAGTTTGAATGGATGACGATAGGTTTCCGTAGCCAAATAGGAAAAACGGAATCCTAATATTTTTTTCCGTCCGTCCGGATGACACACAGCTGACACCGCCATTTTACTCGGATTCTTTTTTGCACTATATTGATGAATATTGGAAAGAAGGTGTGTACATATACTGTGAACCGTTAACAATGGTATACTGGCACTCGCCATACATATAACTGAGGAATGAAAAACAATTCAATGGACATAAACGTATTGGGTATTATGTAGTTGGATCCCATAATTAAAAAGATTAAGATGTTTCTTAGCACTTTGCTATTTAAATGAATAGGTAGTTTTAAAGAAATATTTTCGGTTACAACCACAAAAATAACTTAGGTTTTATAGTTTTTTTTCGAATACATTATGAAATACAAACCTACGTTCGCGGTCAATAAAATCAATATAGTGCTTGCGTAATTATATTCATCCCAACTACGGAACCCGTTAATGTTCTTGGTCCAACACGCAGTACCTATTTTATATTGTCAAGTAAGCTGTAAGTGAATATCCCTAACCCAGCCTTCAACTTAGTTTCATTATTCAAAGTGGGCATCGTTCTGTATGATGGTGAGGTTGTGGTCCAGAAGCGGGATGCGCTACGGTAGCCCGTGAAATTCAAATTTTCTTATGTTGTTGAAATTTGCAGGTCAGTGTCAGGTTGTATATTGATCAAAATATGATCAAAGTTATTGATATGATACAAATCGTAACAAATAATAATAATACTTACAGAATTATATTCAGAAGAATCATCAAAACAACTCTCTAAAAGTTAGAACTGGCCTCAAAATTGCTAAGCTAGAATTTTTTTTTTTAAAGTAATATTTACTTGTTACATGCACCGAGTTTTATGCACTACGATAGATAATAATTATTCTTCTTCTAACGTATCACTACGAGCTATACGAAGTTAATGCCACGGTGAAAAGATAAGCAAGTTAGTTAGATTCGTATTGGGGACTGACCGCCCAGATATTAAAATGTTAACGATGTCAACGTTTTGCGAACATTGAAGTGATAAAGGCAGAATCGCTGCAGGAGGTAAGCACCGTAACCTATCATAATAGAAATTTTGGCTACTTGTACTTTCTATGAAAAATCAAATATTAAAGTGTATTACAGATTTTCTGCAATTTGTACGAACGACCATAAATTCAACGGCGGGTTTAGATCCATACTATCAGATAGTCAAACCTCTTCTAACATTCGATCCTTGAGAGTAACGCAAAATTTAAAGATTTTCAATGGTGTACTACTCGTACTGAGTGTCCAACTGACCACATTTAATTTCCGTAAGACATAAGAGGCAGGAAGTACTGATCGAAAATCTTAGTTTATTTTAAATGCGGCCCAGCGCAGCTGAAGTCTACTATTAGTCTAGAAGTTATTTTGCCTAACTGCAAGGTTTGACCGAGGTAAAAATAATAATATTCTGAAACAATTTCAAGATCACTGTCGTTGACGACAACAGGTTTGGCAGTAACATTGTCTTTTGAACATCACCTAGGTAACAGAAAAGAAAAACATCTAATGCAAGCCTTTACCTAGCCATAATGAGAGTATTATAAAAAAAAATCTGAAGTGTGGGGAAATGCAAGGTGACCCGTTGAGACGTGTCAGTAGCAGTACTTAAGAAAAAATCTGAAACTAATATACAGGTAGAGAAAGTTCTAAGCAAGCTTGTCGTTGATTTTGGTTCTAATCTCAACGGATCACCTGTTTAATAATGTCGCTTCTTTTCTGCTCCAGTAACGTAAACATATCGCCCAGTGCGTTGGAGACCCATTTCCAGGATATCGCTTACAGTTTTCACGTCGCAACATGCTTAGGTCATTGCCGTGCCTTTCTAAGCGCCATATATTTTTGTGAACCCAGCTTCCTCCAACAGCTGATATTCATGGAACCTCATGTTAAAAAAGTTTTCTCTAAAACATATTGGTGCGCAAATACTATTGCTACTTATTCTAACACCTTAGAAATTTGAGTGAAGCTTGTTAGCTTCAGAGTTCAGAGCCGTTGAAAATCTAAAATCGAAAAATATACTACTACTAAACTCTTAAACGTAGTACAGTACTATTTTTACCTGATTAAATAATTTTACCGAGACAGGTTTATAATGGACCAAATCGCGTAAAATTATGAAACGATGCCTTCGTTTTCCTGTTTACTTCCACGGTAATAATGACATAAATGCTATTATAAGTATCAAACATTCCAATATAATACACACAAAGAACATAATTATTATTTAGACTTCTTTTACATGTGTAGGCCAGTCACAACGGTCTCGGTGGGTATATATTCAACACGACTTTAGTTCTCTTCAAAAATTCATATTTTAAGAGCACCATGTAATATCCGACTCGCACATTTTGATAATTACCTGAATGCAACCATTTCTAAATCCAAATATAAAATAAAACGAAATATTTGGAACACAAATCTTATGTCACTCAAGATAGCACTGGCACGCAAACTACATTTCAATTTTTTTAAGGATATGTAAGTACATTAAGAACAATTCGTCTGCGTATTTTAGCCAACCATGGCCAGGATCCCGGTACGCGGTGCACCATCCAACACATCCCGTACGACAATAAAGTGCGTGCGCGACGCAACAACGAGTCCACTCCACGAACGACGTCACAACACTCATAGCTTCCTTCTGAACTGAGCACAAACTACCGCTTAAATATAGAAACACGGTGCAGAACAGGAACACGAGGCGATCGGGAAAGGAACACGCAGTGCTTTATACTACGCGACCATATTGTTGCATTAATAAGGAAGATCTTTATTAAGTTTCAACCTTAAAGTAATCGAATCGAATGCAGTAAAGTATTACCTAATTACATACCGTGACTATACATTGACTTTTTCTATGGATATATAAATTGTCAGACATTACACGTAGAAACAAAACCAGCTACAGACAACTAATAATATAGCTAAAGCTATACTAACGATCAACGTGCACTCAACAATTATAATAAGGTCAAACTCAAACACTAAGATCTGCTTTCAGATTTTTGTCCTTGATATTTAATTATGTAAAGGTGAGTTCAAGCACTCGCGAAATTACAAACCAAGTCCCTTCTCTCAACCTTTAAGGATACCCATTGTATAGGAATATTCTTCTAAATTAAATGCTTACACATCGAGAAAATATGTAAATCGGTTCAGGTCACATTTTAATCATTTAAATCAATCAATTACAACGGCATATTGACGTCTACTACTGACCGTACATGTGGCCAAATTTACTACGAGCTTATTCCTAAAATTGTGAATCATCAAAAGCTGCTGAGCTGGCATGGCAGACACTCACTTATTTGAATTAAAGCCTCTTTAGACCTTGCCAGTCTTTACGTCAGTCGGAACTGACGATATAAAATTTCTCAAAGTACTAGCTTCTGCCCGTTACTTCGTCCGCGTGAAATTTCTTGTTCCCCCGACCCAACCCGTCGTATCGCATCGCTCTATTACTTCCGTTTCGCTTAGCGTTCTTTCTGACTTTTTTATGTTTTTGCACTGCTCCTAAGGGTCTTAGCGTGATGTTATAGCCTTCCTCAAGAATTGGGCTATCAAATGCATAATTTTTCAAATCCGACTGGTAGTTTCAGAAATTAGCGCGTACAAAGAAACAAACTCTTCAGCTTTATTATTAGTGGTATACCCGGTACCTAACTGGTAACTCGACGTATTCCCTGCAGGACGTCATAGGGTGAAAATGCAACAAATTAAGAAACCAAATGTTCTACCGAAGTTCAGTAGTTTTTGAGTTAGTGAGATTTTTAGTTTTTTTATGAAAAATCTCAGATTAAATCATTTAAAGCCAATTTGAAAATTATCTGCGGAGCGACTGTACTGAAATTTCTGTTATTATCATAGTTGATGCCGTAGCAAATCTTTGTTAGTAAGTAAAAGTTCAAAAATGCCTAAAACCTTGGCAAATATCACTAACCAAACCTTTTTTTTTTTTTGTAATTTTTGCCATTACTTCATCAAAAATGATGTCTTGTGCAAAAAAAAAAAAATACTACGCCAGATGTACAAATTCCTAGGAAAATATCGTTATCTTATCAGCTATTCAGAAAGGTATGATTATACTTTTGCATGTGTGAAAGAGAAGAAAAGAGTTTTATGGGGTGCCGGTAAAATTGCGAGACGGTTGTTTCGTATTCCTATTATTCGTAATTTTTACCTGCGCTTGAACCCCAAATACTCGGCAAGCTATGTTCTTGGTCACTATTGTTATGTTCTCGCGGCACGACACGGGGTGCGACTTCGCAAAATCTGGTCGTCAGCGTTGGTTAGTTTCAACTCTACGTCGTGCAAGCTCGTGTTTTGTTATCTGGCTATTTCCCTAACTGTTGCTGCATATCTTGCTTTTGTGTTGTACTGTGCCTTCATAAGTGCTGATTATGGCTTCATATTCTAAACCTGAATACGCTGACATAATGTACTGTTACGGGCTTTGTGTTGGTAACACTGCTGAAGCGCGGAGAGAATATCAACTTCGCTTTCCTAAGCGCCGACTCCCACACGTTAGTGTCATCGGATCGACTTATCGGCGATTTTCTGAAACTGGCAGCCGAAGAAAGAAGAGCAAGCATGATTTATCAACATGACGGATGTCCAGCCCACTTCCGAATCACAATTCGACAATTGCTGGATGACCACTATCCAAAACGATTGATAGGGCGCGGTGGGCCGATTCCGTGGCCTGCACGAAGCCCTGATCTGACGCCGCTAGACTTTTACGTTTGCGTCATATGAAAGACCTAGTTTATTTAACCCCCGTAAATTCAATTGAAGAACTAAGGTAGAGAATAACAGATGCGGCGGATCAGATGAGGGCAGCAATCACAGCAAGAATCACAAAAACCGTAGTGAGGAATCGAATAAGAACATGTATTCGAAACCGAGGTCACATCGAACAAGCCGTGTGAAATGTGTGTGTTTTTAAATTGATATTGATTAAAAATAATTATTTATTATGTTCATGAAATTGTTTAATTTCATTTTCCGAATATACACCTTTTTGTGAGACGTACGCCTTCGTACTAAATCAAAAACAATTTTCATAATGTAGTCCATGACTTTGTATTAATTTTCATACCTTTTTGGATAGCTGATTGATAAGACAAGGATATTTTACTAATAATATTTGTTCACATGAAGTAATGGCAAAAATTACAAAAAAATTAATGTTTGATTAGTGATATTTGCCAAGGTTTTAGGCATTTTTGATCTTTTAATTACTAACAAAGATTTGCTACGGCATCAAATATGATAATAACATAAATTTGAGTACAGTCGCTCCTTAGATAATTTTCCAATTAGCTTCAAATGATTTAATCTGGGAATTTTCATTAAAAAAAACTAAAAATCTTACTAACTCAAAAACTACTGAACTTCGGTAGAACATTTGGTGGCTTAATTTGTTGCATTTTCACCCTACTATGACGTCCTGCAAGGAATACGTCGAGTTATCAGTAACCCTGCAGATAAAACCTTTTAGATTTTAATGAAAAATAAGCGTCGCCCATCATGATCATTATGCTGTCCTTATCCCAAATGAAAATTTTAAATCCTGCCAAATCTCTTAAAAGTGGAAATGGGTAAAAACAGTGTTTTTTTATGACATGCACATCGTAGGTTTGCCATAAGTCCCTTGCCGGATCTGATCGTTATTAACTCAAAATAGAGTTCATGACTCTACCTTTCCTATCCCAAATTACCTTACCTTTCTATAATAAAATTCACCACAATATAGCGCATATAGCGATAGCGCAGCTTGGTTGGTGGCCATAGAGTGCCTAATTGTTCAGCGAGACGTTATTTAAACTACGATATCAATTACAGTTGAGGTCTTACCTGTGTACTTCGGCGGAAGTAAACTGCGAAGACTGGCAGTGCATAAATTAAATTCGCTCAGCGAGACATTATTTAAACGACAATAAGAAATAACGATTTTAAGTGTAAATAAAATCCAGAAATTTATATCAATGCCTAAAAAGAGATTCGTGCTTCCGTACCAAGCCACCACGCATTTAAGTTTTCGCTGGGTGCGCTTCACAGTGGCAGGCATGAATGCCATCAACCATCGACCATGATTCGTTGCCCGGAATGTTACCATTATGTTGTCTTTATATTTCATGTTTCACCATCTCTTTTTTCTGTTTTTTTTTAATGTATGTTTATTTTATGTTATTTCATGTTTTGATTGTGGATTTTTGTTTGTGTCGAAACATATGTTGCAATGGTTTATTTTATTTCTTGTTTTGATTTTTGTTTTTATTTATTTATGTTTAATTGCATGCTGCACTTGTACGTCACACGTCAGTGCCGGCTGCCGCTGAAAACCAGCGCTGGGGCTCTGTCTCGTATAGGGTCTTAGCATTATGCTGAGCGATGGCCGTTTTGCGTGAATGTGACGCATGTTTACCCCCAACTTGTTTTTTTTGTGTGTTTATGTCCTTTTTTTTATGCGTCATGTTTGCCGCAAATAAATGCTTTTTCTTTCTTCTTTCTTTCTTTCTTTTCTTTCATCATGCACGGGTCCTACCGGAGGAAGCAGTAGTTCGGGGCGATGTTGTCGGTGTATCTTGACGTCACCAATGCCTTCAACACATTGCCCTAGAGTTGCAGTAGGGAGGCACTTCTATATCATAGAGTGACAATGCAATGCCAAACTACCTCCACAGCATATTTTGTGGCCTATCTGACGTGGAAACACGTCTTCTACGCGGGTTAAAAAGGATGGGGTCGACGAGATGTGTCGTGCGCTGCTCCACACAGGGATCGGTTCTGGGGCCGCTCCTGTGGAACATCGGATACGACTGCGTGCTGCACGGTGCGCTTCTCCATAATGTTAGCGGCATCTGTGACGCCTACGACACTGTAGTTACCGTAAGGGGGAAGATACACAGGCAGGTAACCGTGTTGGGGACGGCTAAGATCGTGCAAGTCGTAGGAAAAATCCAATGATTTGGTCCCCAGGTGGCGTTGCAGAAATACGAGGCCCTTTCTTCCTGCGGGACCCGGCTCCAACACCCAGACAACCTCACCCCACATTTCTGCGATGTCCGGAAAGAGCGATGGCTATCAGAGTAATAGCGGAGAGCGGTATACGGTACAGTGTCCTTCGCAGCGGCGAACCTTTTGGCCGGATCACTGATCTTGGCGATAAGATCCCCGCGTCACCATGTATATCAGAAGTGCCGGGACGCGTTGGAGAGGAGCAAACATGACATAAAGAGAAACGGAGCAAGGACCTTGCGGAGCTCAGCCCTTGTAAGGTCCTTGTGGTGGAATGACAACATACTACCGGGATTAAAAGTAAAGTGTCCTAACCCAGGTCTGGCTACCTGTATGCCAAAGGACATCATCCATTTTGGTCCAAATGTAAAAGTTGTAAAAGGTGTCATAATAACATAAATGACTAACAATAAGTTGAAAGATAGTAGAATGACAATGATTGTTTATAAATAATACTATGATAAATAATTTCTAAGAAATCTCCGACTATTACTCATTTTTAGGCTACCGTAGTAAAAACAAGGTACCCATAGTTTCACCAAGTACGTCTGTCTCTCTGACCGCGATTTTACTAAAAAGCTGTAATTTGGCATGGTTATACAGAGTATTCACACCTACAAAGTTGTGTAAAAAAGCATGAAAAATAAAATATGGTACCTCCCTTACAGGTAAAGTGGTTGATGTTTTTAAACTTATCTATTCCATTGTGTGGGGTGTCGTTGGATAGGTCTTTCAATAATACTGGGAGGTTTTTAATGATATTTTTTCGATTCTGGGATCAATTTTGGATATGTGAAAAGTAGCTATGATAGAAGTAATTATATAGATATAACAAATTTAAATGGAAAACTATCACACCTAAGTAAACTCTGCAAGTCAACAAGTAATAATCAACTAACTTATAAAATGTATTTTTGTGAGTAAAAATGTTGTATATACTCAATAGAATGTAAGTTAAAACCAGATGCATTATATCATTGTAATGTTGTTGTAAAAGGTAAAAAAAAAAAACATTTTCAAAACTCCATAATTAATCTATTATGGACTACTATAACTTTACGCTTTCCTTTGTGAGGTAAGTAGGGGGGATTGAGTGGCATGTAAGCATGTGGTGTATTGTTGGATTCCATAAAAAGTTAATAAGACTATGAAGTTTTTAAAAGATCTAATACAAAAAAGAACTAGGGTTGAGTTATCATGAAAATAGACATATTACTAAAAGTTAGACAGTCACCGGTATATGAGACATTTATTATAGCCACATTAAATATCAAGTGTATGATCATCTTAAAAGTTCAAGGCTATTAATAACATAACTATATTAGAGGCTATTAGTAGCCTGTGATATCTGATGATTAGCCATCAGAGATCAGTAGATCAATTTACTTCTGGGATTACTCACAAGAACATCTCCTGTCCTCCACATAATTTTTGCATTATCCTCTGTTTATTGTTATTATGATTGATGCAGCACAGTACTCATTTTAGAGCTGCTAGTTAACTTGGTTCATGAAATCTTACTTTAAAAGACACACAGACATTTTGATATTCGCGAGAGCTTTGGTGCCCTATAGGTTTCAAAAACTGAGGTAGTCGTTAAAATATGTGATGTAAAAGAAGAATCTCTTGATTGTGTGGAGTTAGAAATTTGAATATTTCACCTGTTCAAGAGACTGTAGACTTTAATAGTTGATGTTAATTTCAACTTTATACCTCTGGTTGATCCTCACAATAATGGCTTTGACAGACAGACAAAGAAGTGATCCTATAAGGGTTCTGTTTTTGCCTTTGAGGTACTCCAAAAAGTGTCTGCATCATATAAATTATCAGTAATGTAGTTAGGAAAAATATGAGATAATGAAGTAAAGCAGAGGGTAAGGAGCCATTATAAGCAATCATTAATGTCTATTAATTTTCCCAAAGCCTTATTACATTTTATCCCTGTACACTAGCTAGTGTCCTGGTGGGATTATAATTATATACATAATTTGGTTTTGAATTAGTTCTACATACACAGAAGACAAAGTGAACACTGTTTTTAACACATAGCCTTTAAGTATACTTAGCACAGATCTTCTAGTACTATGGGAACCATAATAAAAATATACATAGCAAAGAAACTAACTAAGCTAGCCACGAAATATATTGGATATACAAGTGGTTAAATAGTTCAACCTGAAGGTTGTGTGGCAGTCAATATGTAAGAAATTCACTCACCCAAAAGAATTTCTGATTAATTGAGTACTTTAAGGATTATAACATTTATTATTCTATCTTTAATGGACAAACTGTTATGATTGCCATTAATGAGAATGTTTGATAACATAACATTACCTACCTCTTGCTGATACGGTTCCCAACATCGTCTTCAATATTATCACTTGATTTTTCTGTCTCATCCTTAAACAAAAGAAAATATCAATTTAACCATGTATACTAGTTTCTTGAGACCACTAACTTAGGGCTCTTAAGTCAAATACCAGTAATGACAGGGCTACATAACAAACCGTTCGCATTACATACAACTTTGAAACATGATAGGTTCATCAAGAGATTCAGAAATAGTATGATTGTGATAAATTAACTAACCAGACAAACAAAGAACTAAAGAGGGCTTATGATTAGTGGTAAATAGAAAGAATTAAAGTACTGACTCGTGTAATAAGTTGTCAATATTCCTCGAGAAATACTCAATACGTTTTACCAATTTGACACTACACCTTAGCACTAAAAAAAATAGTACAAACCAGTACTCACCGTTTTCCTAGGTGTTTGCACACTCGGAGAACGTCGAATTGTAACAAGTGCCATACCACATTAGCGTTAACAAATTATTATCAAGGTATGTAATACAATCACAAACATAAAGAGGAATACCTATTGACTTATCTTAACACTAATCCTTAAATGATTCAATATATGTAAGGTAAAACTTAGTAGCATACATCACTAGATACTTTAAATACACTCATAACTGATTGCAACAAGTACAATCTATCACAACTTCGCCCATTTTTTATTTTACTAAATTCTATTCTTATTCAAAGAAATGATGGATGAGTGAGTGAGTGCCACAGATTAAAAAATTGATGAGCGTAATCCATGGAATTAAAAAGTACTATTCGGTATCAGAATCACAATATTATTCTATGCAGGAATTATTTTTAAGCACTGAATATTATTTTCTTGATTTTAATTGAGAAATAATAAATATTTCCATCTTATTTTTACCTAACAAAACTATTTGATTTAATTTTCAAATAAAAGTGACAATATGGTCTAGAGATGGTTGGGTGGCTGGGGCTAGGCCCATTGACATAGAAAAGTATGGACTGGAAATACCTACAAAAAAAGGGTGCATACCTACAACTACAACTCATATTGTCTCATAAAATGGCTGCCATTTCTAGGGTTGTGTCAATCAAGGAACAACTGTTATCTCGTTGTTACTATAATGAGTAACGATACTATATAAGAGTTTAACTAGTTATCACGTTTGGATCACAATGGATTTTGGTGCTGTGAAGTGTAAACCACAGGCCGGACCTAGCTAGGTCACCGACCGAATAAGACGCAAGATTATCTATGTTAACATCGCAGAATATAAGGATATCGTTTCAGCGGAGGAACTAGTTTCGTCGGAAACTATTACGGTAACTACGGTAAGTCGGCAACGGTACAACACTATTCCATTATGACATATTTTTGTAAACATACGAATGAATTAACAAATATAATAAAAAAGGCCTGTTATATGGAAATGAACCCAAATATCAATACTTTAGCCATAAATTCATGATCGCGTTATAATTGTATCATCGACTGTGTATTATTGTATGTATTACAATGATATTCTAGTAAACAGGATATGTTATACACTTACAAAACAACAGAAAAAAGTGTTCCGCGCCGAGAGGCAGCACACATACACACTTTTCATTCATTTTACATTTCACTACAAGTAAAAAGAATAGAAAAAGGATAGCTCGATAAAACCAATAAGAGAAAAAGTGACAGCTAGATGTTGTCAATTGCACGTGAATGTAAACAAACATTATTCGGGCCACCAATCACCGCACGTTGGCATCATAGACTAACAAATTAACTACGCAGAAAGTACAAACCGCGTGTACAGAATTTGCAGTCGGGATGTGTGCCTATGCAACGAATAAACACTATTAAAAGGTAGGTAGGTGAAAAATAAAACACGTTTTAAGACGTCATGCTCCCCAGACACCCCATCATCTATTTTGCTGTTTATAAATTCATACATCAATTGTACGCAATATGTACCGAATTAGTACATACTTAAAAAAATAAGTACCTTAACTGGTTAACAGGTACATCCAACTGAATTATGGCTTGCTGTAGAGTATCTCCCCAGCAACCCCAAGTAATATTTGAGTAAATTTTACGTAGACACTTACTTATTAGGCAAACAAGTGGTTGATAAAAATTGTACTCTTATTTTTACCACGGGATGTGTTACATATGGCTACTGAAACCTTCATTTTAAATCTCGATTACCATTTTGCTGTTTATAAATTCATATAACAATTGTACGTAATGTGTACTGAATTAGTACATACTTCAAAAAATAAGTAGTTTAATAGGTTAACAGGTACATGCAACTGAATTATGGCTTGCTGTAGAGCATCTCCCCAGCAACCCAAAGTAAAATTTAAATAAATTTTACGTAGACACTTATTTATTAGGCAAACAAGTGGTTGATAAAAATTGTACCCTTATTTTTACCACTGGATGTGCTAGCTATAGCTACTTAAAACCTTTGTTTTAAATCTCGATTATAGCGCCTAAGCAATATCTGTTTGACTGTGTGGGTTTTCTCGAAAAATATTGGACCGATTTCGATGCTGTTTTATGAATTAGATGGGTACCAACTTGGAGCACATTGTCAATTATATTTTAAACAAAAAAATAAACAAATTGAATATAAACTGTGTATTTCAATAGCTCTTTAAATTAAGTCTTAATGGTCAATCAAAATAACATTTGCATTGGCAATCAAATTAAATTTTCACATAAAGTAACTAAAGAAAATAAGTTATAGATTTTTTTTTTTAAACGTTTCCCCACACTAAGAATTTCTCCTGTATCGCGGGTGCGTTTACAAATATTTAAACTGACATGCACAAACAGCCAGACCCGGAACAACTACCTGTAGGTAATACAAATATTTGTTCCGTGCGGGAATCGAACCCGTGACACATAGCGCAGCAGTCGATCGCTCAGCCACTGCGCCAACCATGTCGTAATTGAGGGTAGGTTACGATTTTAGAAAATTATAAATTAATGAATCACTATAATTTTATATTATACTGCAGTAAGTATTTGTAATTCCTTCGTAAAAATAAAACAATATCCGTGATAACTGCTACAGGAAAATATTATTATCTCTAACAATAGTTTTGGTTAGGGCTGATTCTTCAATGGACAGTTATTCGTGACATAAAATTTACGTCTGACAGATTTTGTTTTAAAGAACTGTCAAATTTTCAAAATTTTTCCTCGTTGGAAAAATCAGCCCGTAATCACATAGTGTCTATAATTTATTTAAGTACTACACAACACCTACCGATTTTATGTTAAGGGAAGAGAGAGATATGATAGATGTAATACACTTGAAATAGACTTTGCTATTTATTTTTCTAAGGCGCTTATAATCGAGATTTAAAACAAAGGTTTTAAGTAGCTATAGCTAGCACATCCAGTGGTTAAAATAAGAGTACAATTTTTATCAACCACTTGTTTACCTAATAAGTAAGTGTCTACGTAAAATTTACTCAAATATTACTTGGGGTTGCTGGGGAGATACCCTACAGCAAGCCATAATTCAGTTGGATGTACCTGTTAACCAGTTAAGGTACTTATTTTTTTAAGTATGTACTAATTCGGTACATATTGCGTACAATTGATGTATGAATTTATAAACAGCAAAATAGATGATGGGGTGTCTGGGGAGCATGACGTGTTTTAAGAAGAAATATATATATTGTAAAAAAAATCATACACCTTCGAAAAGATTTAATTTATTTCTTTTCTGTCTCTTAGAGAGCTTTTTTATTTCGTGAGCGGAATGGAGGCGAACTGTTGTATACTTATCAATTATAGTTTTTTTGTTTAATTTATAATTTAAATATATCAAACAAAATTATAAAGAAAAGTTATTAAAAGGGAAACTAGAACTCTGCTGTAAAGATGACTTTACTGCCTAATATTCGCATCTGTACTTTTATTCTATGTCCGGAGTGCACGCATCCTTGTCGTTCTTACGACAAAAAATGTATTTTCCATCTCTTTCTTTTTTCTAACCTCCAAATATCAGAATATTAGGAAAATAATTGAAATATATTAATAAATCGAAGTATATTGTGTACTTCTGTGTGGTATGAGATCCCTTGTGTTTTATTAACTTTGGTAACATAATTGGTGCACTTTTTAAATAGGTACACAAGATGGCATTTTGGATGATAATTACGTAGTAGCGCGCACCGTCTATCTCGTAGACGTGCGTGACACAGACTAAAGGCAATACGTCCCAATTAGGACGTTTTCTAGTCTTCACGATTTGCGCGCTCATAACATATCTGTTTACTAAAATATCATTGACGTATTAATGCATAAAAACCGGCTAGTAACTTGTGCAAAGACAATTGAGGTTGATTTTCATTCTTTCTTGCATCACACTTCACAATACAACACACAGGCATGTTGAATTTCTGTTTTCCAACATTTACATGCAGTTTTAAAAGGTAAAATCCTCGTAATTTTCTCGCAAATCTCAATAATACAAAAAACAAACAATCATTTGACAGCCAAACTACCATGAAACTCGTAGCATAAGATGGCTGCTACGGCACCATTGAGATAGGAAAAAACATGGAGATGCCGCGTTATTCTATACATACGCTTATACAAATATGAGTGAAATATGATTCAGAATTTGAAATATCGTTATGTCTCATTCTTTCTAGTAAGATAATCTCATTTGATAAAAGAGACAACTATATTTTAAGTTGTTGCTAATTATGGCAACATTTTGTCTTGACGTAGTGACAGTTGTAGGTAAGTGCCGTAGCAGCCATCTTATGTGACGAGTTTTGTGGTAGTTTTGCTGTCAAATGGTTGTTTGTTTTTTGTATTATTGAGATTTGCGAGAAAATTACGAGGATTTTACCTTTTAAAACTGCATGTAAATGTTGGAAAACAGAAGTTCAACATGCCTGTGTGTTGTATTGTGAAGTGTGGTGCAAGAAAGAATGAAAATCAACCTCAATTGTCTTTGCACAGGTTAGTACCTAGCCGTTTTTTATGCATTAATACATACAATAATACACAATCGATGATACAATTGTAACGCGATCATGAATTTATGGCTAAAGTATTGATATTTGGGTTCATTTCCATATAACAGGCCTTTTTACTATATTTGTTATTTCATTCGTTTGTTTACAAACAGATGTCATAATGGAATACTTAGTGTTGTACCGTTGCCGACTTACCGTAATAGTTTCCGAAACTAGTTCCTCCGCTGAAACGATATCCGTATATTCTGCGATGTTAACATAAATAATCTTGCGTCTTATTCGGTCCGAGTGACCTAGCTAGGTCCGGCCTGTGGTTCACACTTCACAGCACCAAAATCCATCGTGATCCAAACGTGATAACTAGTAAAACTCGTATAAAGTATCGTTACTCGTTATAGTAACAACGAGATAACAGTTGTTCCTTGATTGACACAACCCTAGCAATGGCAGCCATTTTATGCGACAATATGAGTTGTAGGTATGCACCCTTTTTTCGTAGGTATTTCCAGTCCATACTTTTCTATGTCAATGGGTGTGACTGACGAGTGACGCGGCTGAGCAGTGTTGCCAATTTAGCTCTATTAGAGCTAAATTTAGCTCTATTTTCAATTAATCAGCTCCAAAATAACAATTTTAGCTCTCTAGCTCTTTAATTTTTTAATTGGACCCTGTTAAGCAGAAAAGATCCAGCCAACATTTTATTACTTTTGAGTAAATGCAGTTTAAAGTTAGGCAGATAATAAAAAAATCGTATGATACAGTACCTATTTAAAATTTAGTAGTGTAATAGGCCATAACATATATATCGGCGCAAACACAACAGTTCACCTATTTTATAAACAACGATAATAATTAAGTGTTCTGATCTGATTATTCTAAAATTAGTTCATAAATCATCAATTAATTAATTTGAGTTCATTATGATGTGAAATTAACGTTAAGCAGCATGTTATTATTTCTCTTATTGTAATTTCAATACTTAACCTAAAAACTTGTAAACACGTGCACGTGCGACGAGTCCTATAAATACGGCCGCACTGTCTGCACTCGGTCATTCGTGCTCGAGCCGTCGTACAGTACGGACCTCTCTAGGACATCGTTACGCTGCCCGTTGAATATACGAAGCTTACCTAGTACTCGTGAAGTTTTCTTTCAAGGACCCAAACATGAGTCATCATCAGGAAGTCAATAATTGTGACGTCAGCAATGCTGACGTCACACTTTTTAAAAACACTACGGAGGTTCCTCCTCCGTCATCAGAAGTGGGATCGCAAGGATCTCCTACCCAAGCCGCCTCCTCATCAGCTCGTTCACCACCTGATCAACTGGAACCAATCAACACTCAGCAGCAGGAACCTGTGCTGATGAACAATACACCATTCGAAGCGGTACCACAATCAAGACTGCAAGCGTACCCTCACTATGGAATGCAGATGGGAGGGATACCACCACAATTCCTGATGCAAATGATGGAGACGATGCAGAAAATGTCGGAGCGCTTATGTGCTTCACCTACCGAAGCAAAAATAAGAATCAAGGACGTCTATTTACCATCATTTGATCCGGACACCCACGTCGGTGTACGAGAATGGTGCCAGCATATAGATCAAGCGATTGAAGCGTACAAGCTGAATGATTTCGATGTACGTATGAAAGTCTGTAGCCTGTTAAAGGGACGTGCAAAAATGTGGATTGATGATTGGATGGTCACTACCACAACGTGGGAAGAGTTACGGAAAAATCTCATCACCACGTTCGAACCCGAAAATAGATACTCCCGGGACATCATCATGTTTAGAGAACATGTTTACGACTCAACAAAAGACATTGCGGAGTTCTTGTCACGTGCTTGGATCTTGTGGCGAAGAGTTACCAAAGACAAACTTGGAGACGAACATGCTGTGGAGGCAGTGATTGGATGCGTAAACGACGAGCGCTTGCGTATTGAACTATTGAATGCCAGGGCAACCACTGTCCCTGAGCTCATCTCAGTTGCAACATCCATACGGAAGAAGCGTAGTCACCCAAGCGCTAGTTCCACTACATATAACAAACGTCCACGTTTTTCGGACAATACGCCATCTACATCAAGCTGCCGCATATGTAAAAAGACAAACCACAACACTAATGACTGCAGATTCAAACCTTCGGAGTCTAAACCTGAAGCTAGCAACAATAAAGATTCGAAGACAACATCCGCACCTGCCTGTACCTATTGCAAGAAACCGGGCCACACTTACGAAACCTGCTTCAAACGCGAACGTTCACTAACCTCAAACGTGAACTACGTAGCAAGCAATAAGCTGGCTCCTATCACCATCAAAACAGGTGAAAGGATTTTGCAAGCCGTCTTTGATAGCGGGGCAGAGTGCTCAATCATCAAGGAATCTATTGCTGCAGCTTTACCGGGTCAAAGGAGACCAGTAGTCAATTATTTGAAAGGGATTGGTCAATTCCCCGCACTATCATTAACCAAACTTACAACTGTATGCGTCATAGACACCATCAGTGTAGAGCTGGAGTTTTACGTATTGCCCGACTATGAAATGTCAACAGACATTTTAGTGGGCATGAACCTTATCCATGACACTAATCTAAGTGTGATAATTACATCCAACGGGACGAAGCTAATCCATAGAACACTCGTCAATCACGTGAGTACGAGTTCTTCTCTCTTCAACAACTTGGACTGTGACCTAACCAATGAAGACGAAATCATGCAGCTACGTCGACTTCTGAATAAATACGAACACCTGTTTATTCGTGGATATCCTAAGACTCGGGTCAACACCGGCGAGCTTGAAATCAGACTGAAAAACCCTGATAAATTCGTGGAAAGAAGACCATATCGCCTCAGTCCAGTGGAACGAGAGAAGGTTCGCACCATAATCCAAGAACTTCTGGAACATAACATAATTCGTGAAAGCAAATCTCCCTACTCAAGCCCCATCATCTTAGTCAAGAAGAAGAATGGTGATGATCGGCTTTGTGTGGACTTTCGGGAACTAAACTCGAATACTCTACGTGACCATTACCCACTGCCATTGATATCCGATCAGATTGACCAGTTGGCAAATGGTTATTTCTACACAAGCCTTGATATGGCAGCTGGCTTCCATCAGATTCCCATCGGTGAGACCTCCATAGAGAAGACCGCCTTCATCACACCAGATGGATTATATGAATACCTCACCATGCCATTCGGTTTGAGCAATGCTTGTTCGGTTTACCAACGGTGCATCAACAGAGCTCTGACATCATTGCTGGGAACAGCTGCACAAGTCTACGTAGATGACGTATTGAGTAAATGCACAGATTTTCCTGAGGGAATCTCACACCTGGAGCGAATCCTCATAGCACTGCAAGATACGGGATTTTCTATCAACGCAGACAAGTGCAGTTTCTTCAAACGGTCCATTGAATATCTCGGAAACATAGTTTCTGATGGCCAAGTACGACCAAGTCCGCGAAAAGTAGAGGCCCTCGTCAAAGCTCCAGTACCCAAAACTGTCAAGCAAATCAGGCAGTTCAATGGTCTAGCTGGATACTTCAGGAAGTACATTCCTGACTTTTCTCGTGTAATGGTACCTTTGTATGAACTGACAAAACAAGGGGCAAAATGGACATGGACAGACAAACATGAAAAAGCCCGTAACACAATCATCGAATGCCTAACGTCTGCTCCAGTACTTACATTATTCCGAGAAGAAGCACCCATCCAACTATACACGGATGCAAGCAGTCTTGGATTTGGTGCAGTGCTCGTTCAGGTAATCGACGGGCGTCAACATGCAGTTGCCTTTATGAGCATGAGAACCACGGAGGCTGAAAGTCGCTACCACTCCTACGAGCTGGAGACACTAGCAGTGGTACGCGCTATAAAACACTTTCGCCAGTATCTATATGGGCGAAAATTCACTGTGATAACTGATTGTAACGCGTTAAAAGCGTCAAAACACAAAAAGGACCTATTGCCAAGGATTCATCGCTGGTGGGCGTTCTTACAAAACTACGACTTCGAGGTAGAGTACCGCAAAGGTGAACGTCTCCAACACGCTGACTTTTTCAGTAGAAACCCAGTTGAGTTCGCAGTCAATGTTATGACAAAAGACCTGAACTGGCTAAAAATTGAACAGCGACGGGACGATGAACTACGACCAATAATGGACCGCCTCAGTGATAATAACCCAGTAGAAGATTATGTATTAGAGGACAACGTCTTAAAGAAGAACATCAATGATCCTACCTTCGGTCGGCAGCTCAGTACAGTCGTTCCCAAGTCTTTTCAATGGAGCATTATAAACTCTTTTCACACTGCACTAAAACACCCCGGCTGGGAAAAGACACTGCAGAAAATCCGAGAAAATTATTGGTTCAACAAAATGAGTTCTACTGTTCGAAGATTTGTGGATAACTGTGTTATAAGCCGAACATCCAAAGGAAGATCCGGGGCCATTCAAGCCCAATTACACCCGATACAAAAACCGACGGCTGCCTTCCAAGTTATTCATATGGACATAACAGGGAAGCTGGGCACTCCAGATGATCAGCAATACGTCATCGTCACCATTGACGCTTTCTCGAAGTACGTTTTACTGTACTTCAGTACCAACAAAAACCCACACAGTACATTGGCTGCTCTAAAACGTACTGTGCATCTATTTGGCGCACCGGTCCAAATCATAGTCGATGGAGGAAGAGAGTTCCTTGGCGAGTTCAAAGAGTACTGTGACAATTTTGGAATAAATATCCATGCTATCGCTCCAGGAATCAGCCGAGCGAATGGCCAAGTTGAAAGGGTCGTTGCAACCCTCAAGAATGCATTAGTAATGATTAAAAACTACGAAACAGAGCAGTGGCACAC
Organism: Apamea sordens; assembly: GCA_945859715.1. Taxonomy (NCBI): domain Eukaryota; kingdom Metazoa; phylum Arthropoda; class Insecta; order Lepidoptera; family Noctuidae; genus Apamea; species Apamea sordens. The sequence goes on from OX243995.1 coordinate 11,440,709, forward strand.
TGTACTTGAAGAACTTCAACTGGCAATGAACTGTACAACTCATCGAGTCACCGGTGTTGCACCACTGACACTTATTACACAACGAAAGCACTGCGTACCTCCTGAGCTTCTCGACTTGGTGGATATTGACAGCGAAACAGTTGATATTGAAGCGCTTACTCAGCAAGTACAACAGAAAATGATCCGTTCAAGCGAACAAGACAGACAACGCTTCAACCTACATAAGGCCAAAATCCATCATTTCCAAAGAGGAGATTACGTATTGGTTAAGAATAATCCCCGCAACCAAACCTCGCTTGACCTTAAATTCAGTGAACCGTATGAAGTCTGTAGAATACTGGAAAATGACCGATATTTGGTAAAGAAAGTTATGGGCAGAGGACGACCCCGCAAGGTTGCCCATGATCAGCTGCGCCGTGCTCCACAACCTGGTGATCAGTTGACCGTATCGGCGGGAAACGAATCACCTACTCACCGAGATCCTGCTGCAGAACCAACTGAGCCCATTCCATCGACCTCACGAGAAGAACTGCAAATACAGCCAAGCCACGACCTACAGGGTGAAGATAACCCATCAGAATAAATGGTAAGTAACTCAATTCAATAACTTCAAATAACCCGACGAGAACCTTTAATAACTCTGCGAGAACCTTTAATAACTCTACGAGAACCTCCGAGAACTCTACGAGAACCTCCGAGAACTCTACGAGAACCTCCGAGAACTCTACGAGAACCTCCGAGAACTCTACGAGAACCTCCGAGAACTCTACGAGAACCCTACAGTAAAATCTCCGAGAAACAACTAATTCAAACTTACATAACAGTTGTGTTTATGTAACAACTAACAAAAAGCAATGCAAGTTGCTTACAAATGTACTACTCAGAGATGTTTATTCTATTCTTGCAGGTCAATAAGATTCGACGAGAACCTACGAGACTCTACGAGAACCTACGAGAATCCACAACAACTTACAAGAATCAACGAGGCTGGTGCAGAGCGCGCACCGCCTGTCAGTATGGCCGTATCGGCGCAAACACAACAGTTCACCTATTTTATAAACAACGATAATAATTAAGTGTTCTGATCTGATTATTCTAAAATTAGTTCATAAATCATCAATTAATTAATTTGAGTTCATTATGATGTGAAATTAACGTTAAGCAGCATGTTATTATTTCTCTTATTGTAATTTCAATACTTAACCTAAAAACTTGTAAACACGTGCACGTGCGACGAGTCCTATAAATACGGCCGCACTGTCTGCACTCGGTCATTCGTGCTCGAGCCGTCGTACAGTACGGACCTCTCTAGGACATCGTTACGCTGCCCGTTGAATATACGAAGCTTACCTAGTACTCGTGAAGTTTTCTTTCAAGGACCCAAACATGAGTCATCATCAGGAAGTCAATAATTGTGACGTCAGCAATGCTGACGTCACACTTTTTAAAAACACTACGGAGGTTCCTCCTCCGTCATATACATTATTTTGAAAGTAATATATAGTGTATTTTTATATGAAGAGTATTTATTATTCCTGAAAAACTATGCGTGGATCTTTTATGCAAAATACAATATTACAATATAAGTATCGGTTTAATGTGTGGTTCATTTTAGAAGGAGAAGGAAATTAATATATGTACTAATATAAGAACAGTTTAATGACAAAAAATAATACAAATTGACCTTTGAGGTAAAAAAATATAATAAAACAATGAATCGGCAATCGCTGGTTGGTTTTCCAACTTATTTAAGTAGTATCGCTTTCCTCAGCTTCATACTCTATCTCAAAATCAGGTTCAGCACCAAATCCATCAATATCGTCTTCTACATTATTTTCACCTCTCAGATTTTTGTAGAATGTGTGAGCATCACGTGGAATCAAATGCATAAGGCTTTTGATATCGCTCAATTTCGCAGCTGCTATAGGTTTACCATTTGGCCAAAGCATATTCATCATATCTCTGGAAATGAAAGGTTGTCTTCCACGTTGACGTTTTTTCAGATCCACTTCTTCATAATCATCCTCTAAACTTTTTCGCATAAACAAGGAAAACATTGCTTCCTTTTTTAATAAAATTTCTTTGGTTTTAAGCCAGGAAATTTTTTCACTTGTAATAGATGTTTTTCTATTGGTGATTGCTTTTTCAAGATTAGCTGATCCAAGAAAATCTTTGACTTCCATTCTGTGCACTTGAAGAGGTTTATTTTTTTTGCAGGTTCTCATTGTGTTCATATAATCTTCAGGTAGGTAAACTCTTTGTTGGTATTTCAGAGCACATTCTATTTTCCCGAAATCTGTGTCATTAGGCAAGAAACTGTGTCCAGACTCTAAAAATCTAATAAAAATTTGTTATAATGTCGGGTGATCATTTAAAAAAGCTTTAAGCATAAGGGTGAGCTTAGTATTCCTATTTTGGCCGCCGCAGGAATCGCTCCACAAAATAAGATTAGTCACTCCTTCTTTCAATCTTTCCGACAGGTGCTTAATCAGACAAGAACCTACTTCTTGGGAGCCTCTCCCAGCTTCACCTTCTACCCAAATGTTACAGTGTCCTTGATCATCTGATCCCGTATGTATGCCCATATTGTACATCCATAACTGCCTCTTTTATAATACAATATTCGTAGGAATGCGTGGAAGTGGCAACGTTTTTTCTAAATCGTATGTAATTGTTTCTGTGTAAGGATCAGTCTTTGCGAGAGCCATGTCATTTTTCAATCGTTTTTTAAGATCTTCTGCAGTTTTAAGATGGGCATTATGTTCCTCTATAATCTTTTTCTTAGCTTCTTCATCCGTAATCAAATTCTTTTTATTTTTGTAAAAGTCACATTTGTTACAAGTATCTTTATTTAGGGGTTTGGTGCGAAGATTAAATTTTGTTAAGAAAATATGTTTTGCTTTTGGATATGACAAGACATTAATGCCTGCTGAATGTGCTTCTTCAGTGTAGATCTGGTAAATTTTCGAAAATGTCATATCAGATCTTAAGAATTTTGTAGCTCCTACTTTCTCACGACAGTAATGCGAAATGGACGTAGGGAGCTTTTTAACAATACTTATGAAAAATTGTTCGCTTTGTTCACTAATTTTATTGCGACCTCCATTTGTTCCACGTTTATCCGAAATAGAATCCGATCTCATCTTTTTAAGTGCTGTATCAATCCTTTTTGGAGTTGTGTGAATGGTTTCTACAAACATTTCCCTACATACTGAAATACCTTTCAAGAAATACTGTCGTGAAAATGACCTATTCTTGGAGCTGTTTTGTGATTGTGACACGTATCGTCGTTTGACTGGATTTTCTTTAACATTAGCTACTATGAACATATTTTGAGCATGATACGAGCCTAATTCATAGAATTTCTCAAATTCAGCTTGCTGGTCTTGAAAAGAAATCTTTTCACTACATTTTTTACACAGTTACAGTTAAAATCAATAAAAATCTTAGGGCTTACTTCTTTTTTCTTATAATTAACGTAAGATAAGTTTTTATACTTTCTTTGTTTTCTTTCTTCTCTAGTCATTTGGCCAAATTTTCTTTTTCTTCCTTTTGAAGGCCTCCCATGTATTCCTTCATCCATAGGCATTTCTTTTTCCAGTCGCATGGGTTCTTCACCAATAGCAGTTGCCTGGTCCAAATCTACTCTACTACTCGTCTCCGACTGTCCAATGTCATGAAAACCGGTTGATATTACATTTCCTGTTTTGACATTAGAAGATTCACCGTGGATAATTACTTGTGTCGTAATTATAGACGCTGATTTGTTCGAGCTATCGTCACTAGAACATGCTTCAGCAAAACCATCAATTACATAGTTAGGGTCTTGCACGGAATCATCACTGTCGAAATCTTCACATCCTTCTAAGACATTTAATAGTTCTCTAGTTTTTGGAGACATTTGAGGCATTGGTGACGGAAGAGGTAATGCTGGAATATCAATTAGAGTTAACGGAGAAAAAGCGGGGGCTTCAATGCTCATCTCCCCGGCCTTAAGTGGTGTTGTAGTAGTTATTGAAGGAACCTCCAAAACATCATTATTACCATCACCACAGTTAACTATATTCATGCGCGGTGTTATGGGGGAATACGGCGGGGCTTCTATGCTCTGGTCACCAACTCCATAGCTGCCCACACTAGACATTTCTGTATCCGAAAGCGGTTTGAAAGCAACAGGCATCAATGAATAGCATTCTTTGTTTTGCTGACTTCGAAAAAGCAGATTTGATGGTATTTTTGGTGTTGCATTTTTTTGTTTAGCCAAGTGAGTACCTAGGCAAACAAACAAGCTTGTAAGCAAATTATTAACCAAAACACGGCTCGTCAGTAGTAAAAAATATCATAACTTGTTTAAAAATACAAATGTAACAAAGCAGTGACAAGACTTAGTAAAATAGATTGAATTAAATGTTTAGCCATGCGTGAAACTCATGCCCTGCACTCGTTGCTGCCTTTCTTCGTGTTTTTTTTTTTAGGTGGGTTAAAATCATCTAATGACTTCTCTCGCTCTTGGGTGGAGCGAGAGGGCGTGTCAGACTCTTACTGACTAAAAAATCCCACCCCGTTCCTTCTTGCCTATGGTACTGGGGTCGAGCATGCCCTTTCGGATTCGCCCTCGGTCCCCAGTAGGCTTCGGCCCTGCTGGGCCCCTACATATTGCTGACAAACTCTTTGAGGCGCGCGCCATAGACGACTTGGGCTTGGTCCGGATCATTACCGGATGGTCAGGCGGCGAGCTACCCATTGCTCTCCGCCCGCAAGCCCGCACTATGGTGGCCGGAAATCGGGATCGGGATCCCGGCGACGGCTGCGGCGACGGTCGCGTCTGAGACGCAAGCGCCGTTGCGCCTTTCTTCGTGTAGGAGTTACAAACATACAAACCGACAAAATTTCGCATTTATAATATGAGTAGAATAATAACAGTATTCCAATATTACTACCAAACTTAATAGAGTTTAATAGACACACCTGACTTTTGGGATCCAATTGGGCTGTTTTGAGGGGAGTTTTCTATAACATCTGCTGACAAGTTATCTGTGTAATACAAAAGTTTTTTTTTTTTTTTAATGTAAAATTAAATACAGCTTATACATCCTTCATACTGCACGCCAAAAAAGCGCCGATTCGTGGAATTGCGGACACTAGCCAGGTTTCAATACAATAGATTCTTTATAAACAGATTGGAAATGTGTAATTCACTTACGACCAAAAATTAGGTACACATAAAACTTAGCTCGGCTCAATCTAGTGAAAAATACACATTTAGTTTGGGTATGCCTCAACTTTAGAGACATTTTAGGACTAACATAATAGATGTACTTTTTGTTATCAACGCCACTTTGAGCATTCAGCATTTGAAAAAGATTGAAAGTCTTATTGAGGTTATAAAATGTAGGAAGTTACTTACTGTCTTTGTTTTCTTCTTGATCGTCGTCATCGGAACTATATCCCAAGTAGGCACCTTTTAAAACATTGTTCGCACGTTCCATATTCGAATATTCAAAAGGTTGGGCTATTATGAGCGCTAAACGAACGTTACACTACACAGACGTCACGTAGTTAATGACCATAGAGCAAGAAATTGTTTGAGTGTTACCAAGTAAAAAAAATATCATAATCAAATAAACGGATATTACCAAAATAAAGTCATATTTGTTTTACACTGAACAAAAAACAATAGCATATTGAGATTCAAAATATTTAAGTATCCTCAAAGTTCACTTTGAATCTATTATTTTAAATAACAATAAAAAATATTTTAAGCCGAATAAATCCAAACATCATGAATGTGTGAAACAAAGGCAAAGGTTACATTTGATATTATGCAAAATAGATCCAAAGCACTTGGCTTCTTAAGTTTTTGAAATAAAATGAGGTATCTATTATGCAAAAAGATCCAAACCGCATGGTATGAAAATTATACAACAATTATTGAGACTTTTAAAAATTTTAAAAAGATCCATGCAACATGAATCTTTTGAAAACTATAAATCTTATTAATGTCTGTGTCCACGCAACGTGATACTTTTCTACATTTTTCAAAGTTGGTCATTAGGAGATGGTACGTACCTTTGACACAGTATAACTTTTGTTAGATTAATGTGGTCAAAATGCCTGGATCTTTTGTGCATATATGAAACTTGATGAGTACTTTATGGATATGTAGATAACTCGATTTTAGAAAAAGTGTTGGTTGGATCTTTTCTGCTTAACAGGGTCCAATTTTAGCTCCATTTGAATACATGAAAAAAAAAAGCTTTTGGTGTTTTTTTCTTTCAAACTTTTAGGTGTGTATCCGAATTTCATGCAGACGACCAACGAGTAAATTAATACATAGAGCCATATTTAGTCTATGCGTTGAACTACGGGGAATCCCCGTATTGTTTTATTTCGTTCGTTTCATTTAAGTACTTAGTTTCGATCATTCATTCCTTGATTTTGGTAATTGGTGTACGATCGTGGTGGAGTACTGTGTTAATTGTTTGTGTAGTTGTAGTGCGAATTAAAATAAATTATAGCAAAGTGCAACCTGCAAAATGTCATCGAGTAGGCCATACACACAAAAAATACTGCCACAACTATGAAGTGCCAAAAGAAGTCCTAAAATAAAATTGGTACCATGGCAACTTATGATGTGGAAAACTCAGAACCAAGCACAAGTGGATTAGAATTAGTGAATTTGACACAGAATTTTGATAGTTCTGACGACGAATAATCGTATTTTTTAAATCTTTCTTATCAATCTAACAAGATAATATATAATATCATGAAAATTTTGATTTTTAAACTATCTTTTATTTTAGCTCTTTTTTTTCTAAAAATTCAGCTCTATTTAAGCTCTTTTTCGAAGGTAATCTAGCTCTCTTTAAAAAATTGAGTTGGCAACACTGCGGCTGAGGGTATTAGTGTCACAGAACACTATTACTCCTAGCGGATTATTTATTATTAGTGTTCTGTGGACTGACGGGCAACAGAACAGACGCGAGTCAACGTCAAAATTACGTGATCGCGATCTACAACAGGATCAAAAAGAATAATACAAGCAAGTGTTGTAAATATTATTAGGTAAATGTTTAAACTATTAAGGGGTTTTGCTAATGACTCAAAATTTGTTATGACACCTTTGCAACTCTATAAACATTTATTGAGGCAGTGTGAAAAACTTCCCCCTGACGCTTGTAAACACTATAAATTCGCTGTTAAACAGGTAAGTTTCTAAGTTGTGATCTGATAAAACCTTGAATAAATTACTGTAGTATATTGGCACCTGATGAACCCGCATGTTTAAATGTATTTATATGCCAAACGTCTTATCGATTTACTTTAAATAGGCAGTTCCATCCAGTTCTTGTACTCTGTTGAATATTAATTTAAATTGTTTGAACATAGTAGTAGTATAGTATGTGTCCTGGCTAACATAGCCAACCTAGCTTGACTAGGCTAGTTTACTTAAAACATATTCACATGAAACATTTAAATTTAGGTACATACCTATTACATAAAAATAATATTTTGAGTCAAATTAAAATTAAAAAAACCCTACATTATCCCTGAAAACACAACACTTTTTTTGGGTAGTGGTGTAAAAAAAGCCCTGTTTCATAGCATAGTATCCAAATAAAATTTGTATGAAATTATTGACGTAATGGTAAATGTTAACAGAAATTTATCCAGACTTAGTGAAACTGACCTTAAGTATACCAAATATAAAATTATGGGTATCTAAGTACATTAGCAAATACCAAGATTGTTACTTCATCTACATAACTCAAACTAGCCTCATTTATTGGGTATTGACCAGACAAAATAATAATTATAATGTTTTTCGAGTGTAATAATAATTATTACTTACTACATTCTTTTTCCAGAGCTACAAGCAACACAAGTTTGAACCTGATCCAGAGAGAGTTAAAGATATTATTTCAAAAAGTCTTGAGGATGCTAAATGGATTATAAATAAGGTAAACATAACATATAAATGAGAGGAGTGCTGATTGTTTATGCCTAATGAAGACTAATAACAATAATACATTCCAGCATAGCACAGTGAAATAAAATTATTGCCTTGCAATGGATTTAGAAATTAGTCAAAAAATTGTGAGAGCAGTTTAAAAATAAATGTATAAATAATTAAATTTCTTTTTAAATAAGTTTCTTAGTGGAAAAAAGTAAATGACAATTATTAATAGGTTGTTCATTGATATTGAAATAAGATTTAACTTCACATTTGACAAAATATTCCCTTTTTTTCAGTATACTCAAACATAATGGATGATATGAAGAAGAAAGATATTACTGATTCACTTAGAAAATATGGTTTTATTCATGACACCAGAATATTGTAATTGCTAAGGATGTTTGGTGAAAAAATAGAGGATTACGAAATATTGGAACATCTTGGTAAAGGAGGATTTGCACATGTTTATAGAGCAAAATGTCGACGAACAGGATTATTTGTTGCCATCAAAATGATAGACAAAGCACTTATGGCAAGTGCTGGTATGATAGGCAGAGTAAGACAAGAAGTCACCATTCACTCTCGTCTGAAGCATCCTGCTATCCTAGAATTGTATACATTTTTTGAAGATGCACATTATGTTTATTTGGTTTTGGAATTAGCACACAATGGTGAGCTAGCAAAACACTTCAAGTTAGGAACTCGGGGGTTATCTGAGAAGGCTGCTGCTGATATATTTAGACAAGTGCTGAGTGGAGTTTTGTATCTTCATACACATAATATTATTCATAGAGATTTATCATTGAACAACTTATTGCTGACAAAGGATCTAAATGTTAAAATTGCTGATTTTGGTTTAGCTACGCAGTTGAATGGTCCAGATGAGAAACATGTTACCATGTGTGGTACACCAAACTATATATCTCCTGAGGTAGCTTCAAGAGACTTCCATGGGTTACCAGCTGATGTCTGGGGTTTGGGCTGTATGTTGTACACTTTATTAGTAGGAAGCCCTCCTTTTCACACTCAGCATGTCAAGACTACTCTTAACAAAGTTATTAATGCTGATTACAAGATACCTTTGGAACTGTCCCTGCAAGCCCAGGACTTATTGCAGAAGCTTTTGTGTAAAGATCCCACAAAGAGAATAACATTAAAGGGTATATTGGAGCATCCCTTTTTATGTAATGGCCAAGGTTCGTGCAAGCAAGATATATCACGAGATTCTGGATTCCTTACAACACTGCACAGTACTCAACACAGCAATAAATTTAGACCTGATGATAGAACTGATCTTGACTATCCCATAAAAGAGTACAATGCTGAAAAAAAAGAGGTCAGACCGATGTCCTATAACATATTTACTCAAGAAGTCAGTTCTAATTCAACATGTTCTAACAACCGAAATTACAATTTGTGTGCAGGAATTGATAAAGCATCTGGGGATATGTTTGATTTAAAAAATCAGCATAAAAATATATTCCAAAAAAGTGATAGTCCATGCAACAGCAATTTATCTCTATTGGAAAATATGAGAAAAATTGACTTAAAATGTAAAATGCCTCAAGCAAACATAAATTTAGAGGAAAACAAAGAAAATATTCCTAAACCTTGTGCGGTCAGTTCTAATGTGTTGACTGTTCCTCCACTTTGCGCTGAAAGATTGCCAACGATTTCACACAGGACACGAAATGCAATATTGAAAATAGAATCTTCTGGAGTAATTGTAGAGTTCATTAAAAAGAAAGGCAAAGATCGAGAAGAACAAATAGCAGAAATATGTAAAATATCCAAAGATGGTATGAAAATTATAATATATACAGTTGATAATAAGACTAGGACTCTGAACTTGGACCATGATCCTAATCCTGATGAAGTATTTACTTATCACAATTTACCACAAAAACATTGGAAAAAATATTTATATGCTTCGCGATTTGTTGAACTTGTCAAAGCCAAAACACCAAAAATAACATTGTACACATCCCTAGCAAAATGTCAGCTAATGGAGAATGCCACCGACATTGATATATTCTTTTATAGTGGAGAAAAAGTTACATACACCAGTACAGAAGGATTAAAAATCATTGACAAAAATCTAAAAACACACTATAATCTCGTAACAGCACCTGAGCTGAAATATATAACTGACCACTTTGAGGAATGTTCTAACCGCATGAAGCGTGTACAAACAGCACTATCTGGTATTCCCGATGAATGTTTCCCTTTGATAATAGGAAAAAGACCTGTTCAACCTGTCAGTAATTTACAATCACCTCTTCAAGGCTCAGTAACTGCAAATTATAATACTCCACTCCTAAACATTGGATCATTTCATCGAACAGCTGCTAGCTCTAGTCATGCGCCAAGTGAATATAATTAAAAGACTTGGAATTTATAATTCTCAACATGTCAGTATGTCTTGACAAATTCAATTAGATGGCTTAATTAATTATTTTGAAAATAAAATGTGTTCAATCTTTTATTATATTATAGTACTACTGGTACTACTTGTAAGCAACTTGGATATAGGGGTTTTGTAACTGTGTGGCTACTTTCAAAGGGAGGGCAGTCTCAGGGTAGATTTTTACTACAATATTATGCACTCAACATAATAGATAAAAGCGTAAATTCATTATTTTGATTGAGCTTTGCGCTTTTTTGATTAACTACTTGTCTTGTTGCATATTGATTTAGGTAGATAATAGTGCCTCTTACTTTGTATTATAATGTTAGCTTTATGGCATGATTATGCTAAGAGATCTATGTACCTAAGTAAATACATTACTTAAAATAAAACTGCATAGTAACATATTTTCATTTATAGATTTATTCAAAGCAGATCGTACATTGTAAACATTTTTCGAACTGTTGTAGCAAAAATAAATTTGTATTTTCGTTATTTCGATATAAATGTATATTAAACTCCATTATTTCACGATAAATAATAACAATGTAATTTATTTACATTAGAAAAATAAGTCTAAAGTGCAGTAATTTCTACAATATTACACAGTAACTGTCGTTATTTAGCCGTTATTTTTATAATGCTGTAATATTTTTATATATGCAATAAAATGGAGTATGTGAACATAGGATAGTGAAGTACCTATTTAAATTTCAATGAAATAGCAGTGCAATTTGCAAAGTGTGGTTTGTTTTAGTGATAAAAACAAGAATGAAGAATTGAAGATGAAGATCTGTGGCATAACTACAGTGCGCCATTTTTTTTTCTTCAAAATGGCGGCCACGCCTTAATACCTGACGTAGACAGAGAATTCTGACATCAATGCAACAATCCCCACCACTCAACGGTTGATTGCATCTGAGTGACAAGTAATATGGCTGCCCGAACGGTTCCTTCCTTGCTTCCAGGAGGCAAGCTCGGTCCCGCCTATTTCAAACGTTAATTTAACGGTTTGGTGTTCGTTATCCCTTTCTAACTTTATACAAACACTATCTAGGCGTTTCTGTCTCTCCTTATGCACCAGAGACAAAGGCCAAACTTGCTAAGCGTTCCATTTCTAACAACTTGAAAACATCACTTTGAATTCGAATGTGTGGTCGTTGAACGTAGACAGAGAATGCTATTCTCTGTCTACGTCGTTGAACCGTAGACAGAGAATGCTATAGACAAATTGATATCTTTGGTCGCATTCACACAAGAAAAAGAGCGACTTACGCCGATGTCGTGTAAAGAAATGAAACAGAACGATGAGATTTTTTGTTTCACGGCGCGTGCCATGATTTTCAAGGTTAGCATACTACTTTGCTAAACAAAGTTTGACAGTTAACGTGCAGCTAGGTATCAACTTTCTTTAAAATACAGTTTTAAGTGCTTTAAAGTTAAATAATGTATGGTATATTTTGTTGTGAACAATTTAGACATAGTATATAAACCATTAAAAAAAAAACATGGTGCGTTGTAACGTTAAAGGGTGTAAAAGTGATAGTGGAACGAAAATGCCAGACTTGTCTTTTCATTCGTAAGTATACCACTCTTTATCAATTAATATATGATGATAACATTTTATGGTGTTCATATATTGTATATAATGTACCCTAAACATAAATACATCGACAAAAAATCACAATAATAACAATTATTTATTCTAACCTATGAATTTTAGTGTTGCCAATTTTTCTGTAAATTAATACCCAATATTATGGGCAATGTGTATTAATTATATAGTATCTGAAAGATTTAATGACTTGTTGCAGTTTTCCTGAACATGATAATTTACGTCGGATATGGATTATAGCTACAGGACGAACAGATTGGACACCGTCATCAAAAATTTGCAGCAGACATTTAGAGAAAAAAATGTTAAACAAAAAGAAGAAACTTACACAACTATTACCTAAAGGACAATAACGTGCTAAACCAATAAAAGCTAATTAAAAATAAACAATGTTGTATTATTTACTCACAAAGCCAGAACCTTCTATCACAAAATACACGCTTTGACGTGGAGTTGCGGACACCAGCCCGCTATACAATACAATACAATAACATCCATCGTCATCCTGCCCTCATCGCAATTTATTAATTGAGTTCGGCAGCACATCCATACACCTTTATTATTCCTCCGCATCACATGCCTAACCGATAATAATCGATAATTATAGTGTTATTTTCAGGCTCTCTTACATAATAATTTCTAATTCTATCAATTCGTGGAACGCCACCGCCAGAATCACACAAATTGCGGGGTAAATTTCTCCTCACACGGTAACCCTAAATATGATGACGTAATTTTTTTTTTGTCTCTTTCTGTGACACGCTTTGCAGGTGTCTATAGCATTCTCTGTCTACGTCGTTGAACATTTTGATAGTTTTAATTTGTGTTTTGGTGAAGAATTGAAGAAAAATTGCTGATTTTATATTCTAGGTAAATGATTCTACAAATAAAACACAAATACTTCTAAATCCACTGATTAATTTTATTTATCAAATCATAAACACGTTTTATTCCAAAATTAAAAATTTAAAAAACCCCCGACAACGTGAAACCCTATAAAAAGAAAAAAAATAACCTTGAAATTATGACCCTACGTAAGTACATACGTATGAATTTTTTTTATTAAATGCTCTCCCGTCGGGGGACCGCTACTATTTTAAACTATAACAGAACGTTAGGCTAGCTACTTACGTAGGGTCATAATTTCAAGGTTATTTTTTTTCTTTTTAAAGGGTTTCACGTTGTCGGGGGTTTTTTAAATTTTTAATTTAATTTTTTATTTCGTGCTTTTTGTAGGGACTCCTTATTATTTCATTTCTTTTATTTTCTTGCGTTTTAAGATTCAGGTAATTTGGTATTTAATCAGGTTTTTTGTTATTCGCCATTTTGTGGTGGGGGCCATCTTGGATTTGAAATTTGTCATAGTGTTTATTATTCTACTAGTCAAACCCTTTCATTTGATACCCATATTGAGGGAGTTGTGAAAAAAAAATGTAATTCGCCATTTTGTGGTGGCGGCCATCTTGGATTTGAAATTTATCATAGTGTATAGTATTCTACTAGTCAAGCCCTTTCATTTGATACCCATATTGAGGGAGTTGTGAAAAAATATGTAATCCGCCATTTTGTGGCGGCGGCCATCTTGGACAGATTTTCATCAAACATAGCTAAGAACACTCCCGACAAATTCTCCTTTCAAACAAAATCAAAATCGGTTCATCCGTTCGGGAGCTACGATGCCACAGACAGACATACACACACACACACACACACAGGCACGTCAAACTTATAACACCCCGTCGTTTTTGCGTCGGGGGTTAAAAATATGTTTAAAAAATCTGATGTAAGGAGTTGAAACGCTTGTATATTTTTAAATAAATGGAAAGAAATTGATATCAAAAGATGGGAAATTTTATAAGCATTCTAGATATATAATTTTTTACGGAGAGTCTTGCCAATACAGAGAAATAGTAGTTTTAACACGACTGGGCGTCCGAGCCACAGGTCCGAGCGGTTGCGGCCGTGCGGAACGCCGAACCGATTCAGTTTTCGCGCGCAAAAACCGTTGAGTGGTAAGTGTCATGTTTCCGAGATAATCGTTCAAAGTTGATCAAGTGACGTCCATTTTTTTTTATCTTTCTTATTTCTTGCTAGGTATTTGATTACCTACTTTAAACTTTCAGAGTGATTATTTCTAACAGCTAAGCAAGTTCAAAAAATATATTTATGGGGTTTGGCCTTATTATGTTCTCTGTTTGCATTGATGTCAACCAGTCGACTATCGATCTAAAGGATTCATGCGTTGTCGCTATTTAGAAAAAACAAAATGGCGGACAGTGGGAATGCCACAAAACTTTAAAGCCCTATATTATATCGGATATTTTGGAAGACCAAAGTAAAGATGGGTGGACTGTGTGAATGATGATATGATTAGAAAGGGGTTGACTGTCGAGATGGCGGCTAATAGAGGAGAGGTATGGAAGAAAAAGACATGTTGCGCCGACCCCAAATAAATTGGGATAAGGGCAGGAGAATGATGAAATCCTTCCTTCCTCGTGGTCAAACTTAATAATAATAATAATCTTTATTTCACGGACAACAATAGATCCTCAAACTTACAATCTAGATGTTAGTAGACAATTTTTAACTTATAAACTATGTCAGTACTTATATTCTACTAAAGACAGGGTGGTTTTTATAAGATGCCTCATAATGGGGCTTTGATCATGCCTATCAGCAATAACTGTCAAAAGGCTCTTGCTACTGCCCCGCAATCTGACTAGAAAAGACGCATTCTTTTTGCGCACGACAGCGGAGAAGCTGTCTACTCTGGCGTTCGCAAACATTGCAGATGCACTGCAATATCGCGGCAGATGCAACAGTGCCCTAAAAGCGTTGTTATATTGAACACGCACCGCATTGGCGGCACGTTTAGTTTATCCATAGGGCGCTCGAGTACAGAGATGTGCAAAATGCTTTAAATAGTGTGATTTTGACTGCATCTGTACAGACGCCAGCAGGTCAAGCTACCCGAAACTGTCAAATTTTCCTAATCAACCTTGAACCTTAATGCTTTAGCGATAAAGTTGAAAATCTAATAAAGAAATTTGACAGATTGTAGTAGCTTGATATGCTGGCGTCTGTACATCGAGCAAACCTACGAGCCAACATATTCGCCCGCACCGCCAATGCCCTGCGCTCTCGTTCAACATCCTCATCATCCCTAAGATCATCAGCAATGAAATGTCCTAGGTATTAGAACTGCCGCACCCGGCGAATCGTGACGTCGCTGATTTTAATAGGCGGGAGACTTTCCGGACACTTCTTGCCAACAGCCTTAAAGAGCATGAGTTCCGACTTTTTCACATTAAACAGTAACCCATGGTTAGCAGCATTAGTTCTCATTTTAACTAATTTTCTGAGTGCACTGACCGAGGGCGCCAACAGCACCATGTCATCGGCGCGGCGTAGCTAATGTTGTTGAAACACAACCCGTCAATAAAGCAGCCCACATGCGCGCTGCTGAGTTCCTCGATCAATGCATTCAGATACAGATTAAAAAGATTAGGGGAGGTTAAGCCTCCCTGCCTCACGCCACATTCCAACCTGTATGGTGCAGACGACTCATTTCCCCACTTCACTACGTTAGTTTGGTTATCGTACCAGTACCTAAACAAGTTCAGCAACTCGTTGGGGATACCTATCTCCTTTAGTTTATCCCAAAGTATGTCATATGAGACCAAGTCGAAGGCTTTGGAGAGATCCAGAAACGCCCCGTAAACTGGCGTACTCCTGTCAGTATAGCACCTGACAGTGTGCTTCAGACAAGCGATTGCACTTTCGGTGGATAAACCAGGTCGAAAACCGAACTGTGCATCGTGCAGCCGCAGGTATTTTTGTAGCTGTACGTTTAGCACACTGTCAACCACCTTAGCCACAATAGTTGCTAGAGATATGGGTCTATAATTCGACCTATCTCCAGTTTTGTTCTTAATTACTGGTACGACCACCGTTTTCATCATACTGTCAGGCAGGTGAGAGTGCGCAATACACAAGTTAAAAAAGTAGTGCTAGTACCCTAGGCAAGTGACAACCCGCATGCAGTAAATGCTCGATACTGAGACCATCATGACCCGGGGATTTCCCTCTATTCATCTTATTAAGAGCTATCCTAATATCATTAGCCGTGATAAGAGTTGTGACTGGTCCTATTTGGGTCTCAGTATCGATCACAGACTGAGCTGGTCCCAACAGTGACCGAACCATGAAATGGTCTTTAAACAGTTCGGCGACCAGATGTGGTTCCGTAACTCCATCAACGCTCACAGGGAGGCCTTAGGTCCCATTCATTCTACTGGTGCATTTCCAGAAACTAGTTGGCGTGATGTGAGGCTAGGATGTCCATTTTAATTTCGTCTTGATGATTTTGACACCATTTCAGTCTGCCTTTAAAACTTTACGCGCTTCTACCATATTATCATGAAGGTGTCCTGATGACGGTCTGCCGTGCCAATCCCACATAGTGAACCTTGCATCCCTGTGCGCACTACCAACGTTGTTGTTCCAACCTGCCACACACCTACGATACCTAGGCTTCTTAATGGTCAAACTGATTTGACCACTAGGAATTCTGTTCCGGATAGTCAAACTACTTAGTTTAACAAAAAATATCCACCCTTTATTATAGTTTGCGTATATACGTGTACAGTCATTAACAAAAAAATCTTAGATGATGATGTCGGATATTTTGCTCATTGAAACAATACAGCTCACATTTATTTTCTAATGTGTCTGAGGGTAGTTGTGCGACGTCCACTCGCCATTCACGACTTCCAGCACATTGTCCACCATCCGCTTAGCAGCCACTACTCGTGCACCAGGCAGCGATAATTCCTGGTTTCCCTCACTTGCAGCACACGAAGGGCTTCGCTGCCGGCTGCAGGGCTGCTTGGCTTTATTCTTAAAGTCACTCCATGTCACTGGTAGCCATTTTCGATAGCCACGTTGATGCTACTACTATGAGGGCCTTACTGCTGGCCACAAGTTGACCACCTTGCAGTGAAATTTCAACAAAACTCAAATCCGCTGTTGTGCACTGTTATGTTATGTTTGCACACGCCTCCTATCTCTAGTCTGTGCGTCCTGCCGCGTTTTCTAAACACGGGAACGGGATACGTCGAACGAACGAACGAAATACGAACTCAAACGGTTAGTCTTTTTTTTCAAACATGGCGGTAGGCGCATTGAGATAGGAAAAACATGGAGATGCCGCGCTATTCTGTACATACATTTGCTTATACAAATATGAGTGAAAAATGATTCAGAATTTGAAATATCGTTATGTCTCATTCTTTCTAGTGAGATAATCTTATTTGATAAAAGAGACAACTATATTTTAAGTTGTTGCTAATTATGGCAACATTTTGTCTTGACGTAGTGACAGTTGTAGGTAAGTGCCGTAGCAGCCATCTTATGTTACGAGTTTCATGGTAGTTTGGCTGTCAAATGGTTGTTTGTTTTTTGTATTATTGAGATTTGCGAGAAAATTACGAGGATTTTGTCTTTTAAAACTGTATGTAAATGTTGGAAAACAGAAGTTCAATATGCCTGTGTGTTGTATTGTGAAGTGTGGTGCAAGAAAGAATGAAAATCAACCTCAATTGACTTTGCACAGGTTAGTAGCCGGTTTTTATGCATTAATACATATTTAGTGGGCGAGCGGGTATCTTGATTCAAAGACGTATTAAGATGATCTGTTTTTATTCGATAATTTGTCCTATTTATATACACATTTACTTTGGTACAAGTAGTGCTTAGCCTAAGATATTTACATAATTATTCGTAACGAGTAAGTAACCACCACATTCGTCAGATGTCGCTCGATGCGCCGCGCATGCGCGGAGCGCGCATAATTCAACGTCGCCCGGCGCGCGCCTCGCTCGCTAGACTATAAGTAGAGGCGGGCGCGCCGCGCGCGTCCTTTTGCTCGGGCTGCCGGCGTTGCGTGAAGATCTCTGCGTGTCATCGATTCGTGTGTCGCCGTGTCGCGCCGCGTGGCTTCTACTGCGTCGTGTGTCCACCTCTGCTGCTACGATGATCTTCACGCATGTCGTCAGCCTTGAGCCCAAACCGTTCTTTTCAGAGCGAACTTCTTGTTTCTTAAAACGGAGTCACGTTATTACGTACGTCCTTTTCAGGGCGGTCTTCTTCTCTGTTTCTTTAACTGATTTGTCAAACAACGCAGGGCAGGTATCGGTTTATGCAGGTGGTACGGTACTGAAGGTAAAGGTATGTGTTGGTTCTGGTACTGGAGGTAAAGGTATGCGTTGGTTCTGGTACTGAAGGTAAAGGTATGGTAAGTGACTGGCTTGTGTCACTACATAACTCCCCTCTAAGCGAAGCGTACGTTGTGTTTTACCGCGCGGCCGGATCGAGTTACGTATGTGTCGCGCGGTGCGCTGGGGGTCGATGACCGCGGGTCGACGGTCGAAGTTGTTGAGCTGTTTGTGCGCGATGCTTGTTGTTGCGCGCATGTTGTTGCAGACGTGGTAAACTCTTCTTCGTTGAGTAGGTGCGCTGGCTTAAGTCTGTCTATTGAGACAACTGTAGTTCGAAGTGGCATCTGTATGGTGAAATGTTTGCCATCACGTTGAATCACCTTGAACGGACCGTCGTAAGGAGGGGTCAATGGACTTCGCACGGTATCATTGCGCACGAAAACATGAGTACATGTCGTTAGGTCCTTGTATACAAACGTGCTCCTGTTGTTGACACGTGACTTGCTGCTCGGTGCGAGTGATGCCATTGTTTCGGTCAGCTGGCGTACGAATTCTGCGTCTTCATTTTTCGGCTGTGTAGGCGCGAAGAAATCTGACGGTATTCTCAGTGTCGATCCGTAGGTCATCAGGGCCGGGCTGGCTTGTGTGTCTTCACGAAGTGCTGTACGTAGTCCAAGCAGCACGGTCGGTAATTCCTCGCTCCAGTGTATGCCGGCGCCTCTCGCCATGAGCGCGGCCTTCAAGGTTCGATGCCAGCGTTCGACTTGACCATTTGCTTGAGGGTGGTATGCAGTAGTTCGTATCCTGGTGATGCCGAATTTCTTCATCAGTGCAGAGAATAACGATGATTCGAATTGCCTTCCTTGATCCGTCGTTACACGTAACGGGCAGCCAAATCGCGATAACCATCCCTCGTAAATCGCCTTAGCAACGGTGTCGGCGGTGACGTCACGAATAGGTATTGCCTCCGGCCATTTAGTGCAGCGGTCGATCATTGTTACTAAATATCTGTAGTCGTTAGATGGCGGCAGTGGTCCCACGATGTCAACGTGAACGTGTTCGAAACGCGATGATTTTTGGAACTCGCCGAGTGGACTGATAACGTGTCGTTGAACTTTCCCGCGCTGGCAACCGATGCATGATTTCGCCCACAAACCAACTTCTCTGTTCATACTTGGCCAAAAAAACTTTGTAGACATTATTCTTCTTGTTGTTCGCACACCAGGGTGACTTAGTTCGTGTTGCGCTTTGAATGCTACTATACGATAAGTCGCTGGTAGGTATGGACGAACGTTGCCGGTCGATGTTTCGCATATGATGGGTCGTTGACCTCCGGGCAATGTGATAGGCGCAAACTTTAGACTTGGGTTTGACATGCAGCTCTTCAGTTCTTCATCATTTTCTTGGTCTTGAGCGAGTTGGTTATAGTCGATCGTGGAATGTGACAAGTTGATTTCTTCGATGCGTGATAAGGCGTCCGCTGCTTCGTTCTTATCACCGTGAATGTATTGGATCTTCGCACAGAACTGACTAATGTAGTGTAGCTGGCGTTCTCTTCGTGGTGTATCGCTACTACTCGGTGTTCTTGTTAGCGCGTAAGTAAGAGGTTTGTGATCGGTGAATATTATTAGGTCACTGCCCTCTATCAGCCGACGTAGATGTTGCACTGCGGTGTACATCGCTAATAATTCGCGATCATACACGCTGTAGCGTCGCTGCGTCTCACTCATAGTTTTTGAATAGAATGCCAGTGGTCTCCAAACGTTGTCCACTTTTTGTTGAAGAACGGCGCCGATGCTAGTATTCGATGCGTCGGTAAATAAACATAGCGGCGCGTTAGGTATCGGGTGAGTCAGTGTCGTTGCCTCGAGTATGCTTTGTCGGCATTTCTCAAAGGCTTGTTCTGCTACTTGAGACCATTGTATCGGAGTTTTGTCGTTCTTCTTACTGTTGTGTAGGTATTTATTTAATTCGTGTTGGTACTCGGTTTGATGAGGTAAACAACTACGGTAGAAGTTTATCATTCCTAAGAATCTTCTTAGTTCTTGCACTGTTTGTGGTTTCGGATAGTTGACTATGGCTTGTATTCGTTCTTGAGTAGGTTTGATTCCCTCTGATGACACTTGGTATCCGAGGAACTCGATGTTTTCCTTGTCAAACTCGCACTTGTCGATATTAAGACTGACGCCGTAGGTATTTAGGCGTTCGAGTACTAGTTCCAAGTGGCGGCGGTGTTCTTCCTTATTTCTCGAGTGAACGAGCAGATCGTCGACGAAACAGAATACGTTGTCATCTAGTCCTCGTAGAACCTCGTGCATGAAACGTTGAAAGGTTTGACCGGAGTTTCTTAAGCCGAACGTCATGCAGGTGAATTCAAAGAGTCCAAATGGTGTTATTATGGCTGTTTTTTGAGCATCTTGTTTTGCGATAGGTATCCAGAAATATGCCATTTTCAAATCGAGTTTTGAGAATATTTTCTTTCCGTGAAGTTGGTATGTAAAATCTTGAATTCGTGGAATGGGGTATCGGTCGGGAACAGTGACGGCGTTAAGTCTTCTGTAATCGCCGCATACTCGAAGTGATCCGTCTTTCTTCTTTACGATGTGAAGTGGACTCGCCCACGGACTGTTTGACGGTTTGCAAATTCCCATCTCGATCATGCGCTCGAACTCGAGTTTTGCCGCCTTATATTTGTCAGGCGGTAGAGGGCGCGGCCGAGAGTAGATCGGCGGCCCAGTTGTCTCGATGTGATGCGTGACGTCATGCTTGGCTGGAGTTTTGAGTGTCATTGGTCGAAGTACATCTGGATATTTTTTTAGCAGGTCGTGATGAGTGTGGTCGCGGTTGACCATGTAGATTGATTCTTCTTGGCTGTTTACTTTCACGGCGTTTACACTGAGCTCGGTTACACGGTCGATGAGTTTTCTTTGGTGCAAATCCACTAACAGTTTATGATGCACTAAGAAGTCGGCACCCAGTAATGAAGTCTTCACATTGGCGACGACGAAAGTCCACTTAAAACTTCTTCGTAGGCCTAGGTTGAGCTCGAGTGTGCGCTCTCCGTAGGTACGAATCTCGGTTCCGTTTGCCGCGAAAAGTTTGTAGCCTGCATTCTCCGCCGGTCTTGGATATTTCTGGTTTCGAGCGGCTAACACTGATATGTCGGCTCCCGTGTCGATAAGAAATTTCTCTCTATTATTTACGTCGATCACACAATAATACACAATCGATGATACAATTGTAACGCGATCATGAATTTATGACTAAAGTATTGATATTTGGGTTCATTTCCATATAACAGGCCTTTTTATTATATTTGTTAATTCATTCGTTTGTTTACAAACAGATGTCATAATGGAATAGTGTTGTACCGTTGCCGACTTACCGTAATAGTTTCCGAAACTAGTTCCTCCGCTGAAACGATATCCGTATATTCTGCGATGTTAACATAAATAATCTTGCGTCTTATTCGGTCCGAGTGACCTAGCTAGGTCCGGCCTGTGGTTCACACTACAGAGCACCAAAATCCATCGTGATCCAAACGTGATAACTAGTAAAACTCGTATAAAGTATCGTTACTCGTTATAGTAACAACGAGATAACAGTTGTTCCTT
Source organism: Apamea sordens (assembly GCA_945859715.1). Classification (NCBI taxonomy): domain Eukaryota; kingdom Metazoa; phylum Arthropoda; class Insecta; order Lepidoptera; family Noctuidae; genus Apamea; species Apamea sordens. Next base: position 11,462,520 of record OX243995.1, read on the forward strand.
GATTGACACAACCCTAGCAATGGCAGCCATTTTATGCGACAATATGAGTTGTAGGTATGCACCCTTTTTTCGTAGGTATTTCCAGTCCATACTTTTCTATGTCAATGGGTAGGCGTAACTGGCGCGTCACTCGGCAAAGGTATTTCTGCATACAGCCTATGCCCAAAACAACATGTACAGACGCCAGCAGGTCAAGCTACCCGAAACTGTCAAATTTTTCCAATCAACCTAGAAACTTAATGCTATAGCGATAAAGTTGAAAATATATTAAATAAATTCGACAGATTGTAGTAGCTTGATGTGCTGGCGTCTGTACCATAATCGCGCATCCGTATCTGGCTTGTCTGATTCCAATTTGAACCGATTTACACGATTATTTAATAAGCGTTCGCATGTTTGAACTTAGTTTTTGAAACGTCAACGGTCACTTTTACTTTAGCGTTCTCATTTTGCGCATGAACCAACTCGAATTCGTGAACGTTCTTTTTACGAGAGTAAATATTGTCCCTCAGATTTGTCGCTATCGCTTTCAACATGTAGGTGCAGGTGTACCCCAAGTGTACCTACCCAACATTATACCGCATTTACATATTCATGTTCGCTATTCGCCTCGTCATTCGACGAATCATTCGTATACGAATGCCGTCGCGAACTACTGTTCACACATTCGCGGGGTGAATTATTTTGACATTCGCATACGAACATGGATGACGTGAAAATAATTGCAGCATGCGAGCTACATCTAATTGAATTCTTCTTTATTTTTAAGTTGCTTACTGGCAATAGGGTATTTGCCTGGGTTAAAAAATAATAATTATATTTAGTGCGTCAGTTACTTAGATTATTGAAAAATAATGGACACGTATATTTTCTTTTGTCAATCAAACAAAAAATGACAAAGATAAAGCGCGTCAAAATTTGGGAGTGGGCCAGTAGGGGGTCGCGACGTCACTTGCTTGCAAAAGTGTCGCAAGCAAGTGACGTCACGCGGAACTTTAACGGGCGATATCTTCATAATTTTTTATATAATCAACAAAAGAAAAAATACGGGTTCAATATTTTTTGCTAATCTAAGTGACTGACTAATTTGATTTTTTTAGGAAAATAGCCTATCCCATATAGTTGATATACGGTTCAATGCATCGTTTGTCTTTTGTCTATTTTTATTATTGCGATGTTTTGGGGTCCAGCGCGAGCGCTTCCTTTTGATAAATATAAAGATAAACAATCAATAAAGATATTCAATTAAGATAATCATTGTTGTAGTATTAAATAAATATATATATAATATTGTACTAGTTTATTGTAACTTTTTGTAAGGGACAGGGACTGCTAGGTATTAGGAAAGCTGAACTTCACCCATCAGATTGTGTTTGACATGGAACAAACTTATATGACTATCTTTATGTATGCGTATGCCTCATGTATGTAACAATCTCCTTTTTATGAAATAAAAAAATATTATTATTATAAAGTTCTAGGCATTCTAAAATTCGCACTTCATTCCATTTTGTCTACACGTCCTGTTGGGTCGGGCGCCAGCTGTCTCCTGAATGCAGGCGAATGTGTAAATATTCCTCTCTGTACGTGAAGGCCTTGATGTGTTCAAATTAGAACAGATTAGTATTGTTTAAGAGGGTGAGAGCCTGGAGATCTGTCATACAGGTCCCGAACCCACTATTGACTCCAGCTCTCACAAAGGTTATTTTGATTTGACATAATATAACATGAACCAAAGTTTGTACCTTTTTGAGAGAAATAAATCATTATTTTAATTTAATTTAAACAGTAAGTTCGTGTTCGCTATTCGTGCCCTTTGATTCGCGTCCGAAAAACCGCTCCCAACGCGATCGCGCGAATCGCGAGGCGAATCACGAGGCCTATAGCGAACACACTGTTTACACATGCGTGTTCGTTATGTGTGTGTGTAAATGCGGCATTAGGATAAACTGGGCAAAACGTATATTCCAAAAAAAAGTTGCCAGCTTGAAAATCAGAGATTTTCAATATAATGTAATCTGGCAACATAAACAGTGATCCTCCATCTTTTTTGTCACGATGCCTCCTAAGAAGCAACCTGAGAAATCCGGTACGTAATTCAATTTTGTGGAATTAAAGCAGTGAATTGTGAATTATTTAATAATGAGAAGCAATTGATGCTATTTGAATGAATTTCGAACCTATCTTCAGTGTAGAAACAAATAATTTTTGTTCGACCATGGTGACATTTACTTGGTTGAGCCACGCGGTGCTTGTTGTGGACCTAGCATTGTGTTGCTGTTCGGTAACCTTTCTTTAATTTGAATAGGCTTAATCCTTATTTATAATCTTATTGTCATTTAATTAAAATTTCTAAAATTGACCATTTGTGTATATTTTGACTTGGAAGGAAAGCATTTTGTATTGAGGTTATGTAGTCATGTTAATTTTTTTATTTTCTATTGTAGGGTCATCCGGACCCAAGCCTGCGGAAAAGAAGCCCGCTACGGCTAAAACTCCAGCAGCTGCACCTAAAGCTGCTTCGTCAACTTCTGCTGCTGCTGCACCTAAGCCGGCGACAGCCAAGACTCCAGCGCCTGCCCCTAAGGCGGCTGCACCCAAAGCAGCTCCGGCAGCCAAACCCGCCGCTGCCAAGCCAGCATCAGCTCCGGCGGCCAAGCCAGCAGCCGCTGCTGCTGCAAAGCCCGCAGAAAAGAAGCCTGCATCGGTGCCCACTGCCAAACCAGGCTCTGCTAAAGCTGCCGCCCTGAAAACGAAGTCTAGTGCGAAGCCTTCAGTAAAGAAAGCTGCAGCTGCTTCCAAACCTAAGCCTAAACCAGCAGCGGCTAAGTTGAAAATCGCACCCAAGCCCAAGAAGACTGGCATCAAGGGACAAAAGAAACAGGTGGTGAAACCTGTTGCCAAGGCCCTGAAAGCACAGAGAAAGGTATGTTTTCATATCTTAGTATTTTAATAGTATTTGAATAATTGTGATATGATTTATACTTAGTGAAGGTAGAATCTCATGAAATACATAAAAATAAAATTAAAATAATGATTTATTTCTCTCAAAAAGGTACAAACTTTGGTTCATGTCATATTATGTCAAATCAAATTTATAACCTCTGTGAGAGCTGGTTGTTATGTACCAATCACCGTAGGCTTATAACAAATTCTCTTGAATAAACTATGTGAAATTCTAGACTAATGTTATAAAGAGGTGAAATTGTTTGCTAGAGGTTATCTCAAGAAGTTCTGATTCGATTCCCTGATAAAAAGCTAAACTAGTGCCGAGTGCCATGTTTTATGTGCATGTTGATTCGCATGTGAATGAATTCGAGAGTAGAAGCCAGTGTTTTATTAAAATTTAATTGATGATTCTTCTGTCTACTGGTAGGTAATAACATGAGCTGTCCAGTAATGCTCCTGCTTGATTTTCAAGTCATGTGTTGTGTCTTTAAGGGCCATCGCACACTAGAGACAACAGTTTTTAGACAATCTTGTTTCACATAGACAAGTCAGCTTTAAGATTAAAGAGAAACAGTTGTGTCTACCACACGGCGTATACCAAGACGAAACTGTTTTGTCTACGACGACGCAACATACAAATGTATGCATAAATCAAGCTACTACAATCTGTCAAAGGAGATGTTTCATTTTCGGCCATAAGATGTACATGTATCGAAAAATAGGAAAAAATACCAGGAATTGAAGAAAAATATTCTTTCTTGCATTTAAGCCTGATTTGTTGTGCGCAAAGAGTAATAGTTTTTCAAGTTATTGCCATATTATTTTATGCAACATGGCGTCAGCATTGACTGCTTTCGTTCTAAAATCATGTCACATGAAAACATAATATCACGTAAACGTTTAATATGAAAGGTATGTGTTCCTGTACCATTAATAATAATTATTATTCTCATAAACAACTTTTCCGACTAATAATAAGCAAGTGTGACGATTTCATCCTTAAAAAATAAATAAATATTTATTCTACTTTACTGAGGTGTACTTCTGAACGAAATATTAAAATGAACTTTTATAACTTAGGTAATTGTGATGAGCTGAAACACTAGAATGGTTCAAAAGATTTGATCGGGCCTTGGTGAGCCACATCTGTCTGCCTAATGGTTTATTTTATCAGATTGCAAATGAAAATAACCAGTTCTAATAAACATCAATTTCTAGGTTATGTACGTCGTCAACGTCATTTCTACAACCTGTCATGGCTGTCATGTAACTCACGAAGTCACGACAAACATCAAACATTTTTAATTTTTACTATGTGCATAAAAAGCATTTGATATTACGAAAAACATGTTACTTTATTCTATTCAGGGGTTAGTTTCCCAGCTTTTCTAAAAGGTACATGTTATGGCCTGAGTCCCATACAAAAATGAAACATCTCCTTTCTTTAATAGATTTTCAACTTTATCGTTAAAGCATTAAGGTTCAAGGTTGGTTGGGAAAATTTGACAGTTTCGGGTAGCTTGACCTGCTGGCGTCTGTACATCGCTAACATTGCTAGACGGTTTTGTCGTTGATGTGCGGGCTCGCATACACTTCAAAGGGAAGCCGACAGTCGTTAGTCAGACTTGTCGCCGTGCAGTTGTTGTATGCATTAGACAGCTTTGACTATGAGACGTTTTGTTTCAAATATGCGCGTTTAGTACTTTTTATTATATCATAGTCAGTCTTGAGACTGTCGTGACTATAGTCTGTTCTCAGCCTAATAGTTCAAATAGGTCTATAGTCTTAATATACAAGTGCTAACAAGTTTCCCAAATGGATGCCTTCTTAGAAACAAATCAATTTAAAAAAATTGCAGAGTTTATTTGCCATTATTAATTTATTAGGTACATAAATTCTGGAGAATTTACTTTGCTTGGAATTGTATTTATATCTAAATTAGAATGCTGCTTGCACAGGATGTAATTTTTAGTTTTGTTTTTCTAGGTAGTCAAAGGTGAACATGGCAAGCGAGTACGCAAGATCCGCACATCTGTGCACTTCCGCAGGCCCAAGACTTTTGAACCCCCGAGACACCCGAAGTACCCCAGGAAATCACTTCCCAAGAGGAATCGGTAAGTAACATAATTGTAACATAGATTATTATGATGTTATTTCAATTGATTCAAATGAGGGCTTTGTCCACTTAGGTAAATTTATTAATTTAAATAACTACTTTACTGAATTCAGACTAATTTCATTTCATTCACTAAGTTAACTGCCTCAAGAGTAACCTAATTCATAAGAAGTAAGGTCACAATACAACTTTCTCTGTTGCACTTTAATTTGTATATGGATTTAGTAACTAATTCAGTGTAGTTCTGAAGCTTTCTAAATATCCCTTCCATTCCGAAATAGATTAATATATTCCAACGACAATTTCATTCATACAAGTGGAAAAGCCCTTTGAGTTTACAAGTTTCATGGACTTTCGTGTATTGTTGTAGGTAAAAAGTAAGAGTATTATTTTATTTATGTTTATAGGGAAAACAAACTAGTATATTAAAAATATACAAAGTTTAACCCTTCGTATGCCGGAACGTAGATCTACGCGAGACACAATGGCTTTTTAATTGTGTCTGTAATTACGGCATTCAAGAGGTTAAGACACTGTATATTTTTAGTATACTACTGTTTGTTTTGAGATGATATATTTTTTATGATATTTTATGCCATTAGATTGCTGATATTTTAATGCTTGTTTTTTTTTCATGTTACAGTATGGATGCTTATAATATCATAAAGTATCCGCTGACATCTGAAGCGGCTATGAAGAAGATTGAGGACAACAATACCTTGGTATTCATTGTTCACACTAGCTCTAACAAGCACCACATCAAGGCTGCCGTCAAGAAGCTGTATGATATCAATGTTGCGAAAGTTAACACCCTTATCAGGTAATACACAAACATGTTAATATTAATAATTCAATCATTTTTATGATGATATATTTGTGGGAATCTCATTGATAGAGAATGATATCAAAATAACACAATTCTGATACCATCAAGTCTACATTGGTGAGACATAAGTATCAATTCCCAATACTTACCTTTTTATTAATTTGTTGCAGGCCCGACGGTAAGAAGAAGGCGTACGTACGGCTCGCCAGGGATTATGACGCATTAGATGTTGCCAACAAAATCGGCATCATATAAACTAATGCTGTACCTTATTTTGTAAGAATAAACACCTAAAATAAAATGTGTTATAATTCACTGCTAGAGATTTGCAATAAGTCCTTTCATTGCCAAAAAGTTAACGCCTGCTTTTACACATGTCGCAACTGTGAATGTGTGGGTATTGTAGCGGATCGAATGGAATAAAAATGCAGGTACTTAGCAGAAAAAATAATTTTATACTTTGAAAAATCCTACTGCTCAATCAATTCATTTATTTCTTTGCAAACATGGGTATAATACATAGGTGTTTTTTTTTTTAATAAATTTCTCCATATTTGTCACATGGGCATGAATCACATTCAGATCATTGGAATTACAATATAGATAAAATAAAGAAATAAAAATGTCAGTGTGGTTACAGTAATAAAAAAAAATAAGAATTAAGCAAGCCTATCACAATAATTATGTCAATCAGTTGGTGAATGATCATAAGAAAATCGTCAATCGTGTAATAAGTTTTCATAATAAAAAAAATCGTTTAACACCCTTTTAAACTTTAATGTAGTCATATTTTTTTATAATATTAGGTACTCTATTATAATTATATGAGTGGGGCAATACCAAAAAAAACTTAGTTACGTTAAGTTATAAGTAGTGCAGTTTGACATTTTACTTGACACAAATGATTAATGTATTGAATTTTTTCTGACCTCTGATAGTTTTTTAAAAAGATGTGGGTTACATTTCACAAACAAAGCCGTTTCCATTATAAACAAGGAAAAGTTAAAAAAATTAACGATTTAAAATAGGGAACACAGCTATCAGTTGTCTTAAGACCGCACATTGACCTGGGCCCGTATTCCCGTAATTTAAAACGTTCAAAATCTAGTCGCAGTGTCATCTCGGCGACAAACAAATGTCAAAAATTTGTCAAAATGTAGGGAAATCAGACATTTTTTTGACAGATTGAGATCAGACTGTGAGCGGTCTTAAAATTACGAGAATTACCCCACTGATGCATCGCTTCTGCAGTCTAAATACCAGCTCCCTATCGGTGGACTGCCCCCAAAAGATAATGCCATACCGCAAAACAGAGGCGACCAGTCCATGGTACGCTGTTAAAAGTGCCTGACTGTTTACTTTCCTTGAGAGTTGAAAAAGAGCATAAGTGGATTTACTAAGTTTCTTACATAGTTCTTCAACATGTGGTTTCCATGTAAGTTGGCTATCAATATTATAATGCCTAAGAAAAGCCTTAAGCTATCTTCCCACGATCCGTGATATCGCGGACGTGGACGCGGACCAGCTCGCACGGCACACCGTGTGAAGGGTCTCGTCCGTGGTAGCACAGGACGTCTGTCGGTGCGCTGGTATCCGTCGCGAGGCGGTAACTTCAAAGGTGCGGTGCGACGCGATCCGACACATTATGATAAGTTTTTCCGAATCATTCCCCATGATCCCACCGGTAGGATCACAGGACAGGGAATATTTTGTCATTCGTTAATTTTCTACCGTGATCAATACAGAAAATAAAATTAGATATTTAAGTACCTTACCTTAAACGACTTTTGTTGTATGCTGATATCCACCAGCGACGTGGTTTCTTTTTACTTTTACTAGATCGCATAATTTGGTAATTGTTAATTAATACCGCAGCTGCAGCGACGATACGTTCTCTTTCACTTTGCATTTTGAAATGAAGCCATCAAAAGATCTACACAGACCGACACGCACCGTTGAAAGAGCCCTGTCTGTGCGATGCCGTCCGTTGTCGTCGGCTGTGCGTGATGATCCGCAGAATCACGCACCGTGGGAACCCAGCTTAAGAACTTAGCATTAGTAGCTTCTTCAATATCACAGCCATCGTAGGAAATGTTAACATTTGGGTTCTGTTCTGACGGCGTTGACAAAAATGCATGACTTGTTTTGCTCAGGTTTATAACCAAATTATTATTATCTAACCAATGTATAATGTCACTTAGCAACTATTAATGCCATTCTTATAATTATTTGAATTAGTATACTTTATTATAGCTGTACTATCATCTGCAAAAAGAACCATTTTGTTGGTTGTTTTCGGGAGATCATTGGTATATATCCAAAAAAAGTGGCGGATCCAATGCACTACCTTGTGGGACGCCATATTTTACAGGTCTTGGTTTTGATACATATATGGTTTCTAATTTAGTTTTTGGACATATCCTAGAAATTTCTGTGTATTGAAGCCTATTACTCAGGTATGATTTAATTAACTTAAAGATATTCCCTCTTATACCGTAACTATTTATATCTTTAACAGTTATCTTGATGAAAGACTTCCCATTGCTGGGCATCTTAATAGGCCTTACTCAAGCATCGCCACAACGACGAGTGGTCCTGCTTTACTGCGCTACCCGCGTACCGTATTATTATATTACTCTTTGCAGCGTACTGTCCGACATGAGTTATGATCATAATATGGACGCGGCGCCGCGCCGCCGCCGCTCCTTGTCGGCTTGTCAAGGACAATATCAAAACTTGTCAAATCCAGTACACGTTAGTTCTCTATTTTGCCACGCTGAGCATGGAGACGTGCGGCGCTTCCGTGCGCTGATTTAGATCCAAAACGCATGTCTGTCTGTAAGCTATCATTCTGTTTCCCGCGCCTTCTTTAGTGTGTATTTTGTACCCTATGTTCTCCAGATCCAGGCTACCTATCTGTCAATTTGACGGCACGGTTGGCGCAGTGGTTAAGCAATTGACTGCTGCGCTGCGTGTCGTGGGTTCGATTCCCGAATGGAAAAAATATTTGAATGGCCTATAAGTAGTTGTTCCGGGTAATGGCTGTTTGTGTATGTATACGAGTTTAAATGTTTGTAAACGCACCCACGACACAGGAGAAATTCCTGGTGTGGGACAACGTTTTTATTAGTAAAAAAAAACAAAAAATATTTCGGCATGAAAAGGTAACAGACATTAGTATGGTTGATTAAATTGAATCGATCGCGCACAACGTCTACTGGAGAATTACTTTGACCTTGATATTTGTAACCATTAAAAGATCAAATCTCTTCCCGCGTTGGGGTGACCTATTTTTAACTGTGAACCACACGCTGCACGCAGTTGCTATTATGTCTTAAACAATGCGCAAGCGCAAGGCAATCGCAATATAATAGAGCTAGGTAGTGGGGTTACCCCACTACCTACCTCTATTTTATTAGTGGAGTAGGTGAGGTGGAAATTGGTAGTAGTGGCACTACTACCAATTTCCACCTAACCTCGATGCGGTTCGGTTCGACGTTCCCTCGATTGCACACCTCACGGTAGAGTGTTTAATTTATTATTAGGTATTGTTTTCGAGTACAATTTGTAGCCTTCAAATGGTAAGGAAACAATAAACTGACCCATCACTGCAATTATTAGCACGCAATCTCATGTACCTACAATATGTACGTATGTATAAAATATTATGTAAAAAAAACCTAAACGAAAAGAAACTGTTATTTGTCGTGTGTCGTCATCAAAATCAAAATATTTTATTTCACATAAACTTACATAGGCACTTATAAAACTTCAGAAGCTAGGTGCACGGTTCTATTTGGTCGTTTCCTATGGAAAAGAGCCGGCAAGAAACTCCACGGTTTACTCTTATAGCAATAATTGGCTTTTACAATATTTTCAAATTGTAGTAATAATAGGTAAGTATTGGGGATTAATAGGGGTCGTGGGTGTCTCGTGGCTAAGTTATAACACCCGCACGGTTCATGCGGTTAGGTTACCTAAGCTACACTTGCCCTGGTCGGTCCGTGGATGGGTGACCATCTTTACATACGGAGACCCCTTCGTGCCTCGGAACGCACAATAAGCCGTTGGCCCCGTCAGTCATTCGCGGATTTTTGACGGTCGTTATCGTTACGGCTCGTGGAAAGCCCGAAAGCCTGACAACCCAGTCAGTGGCATACCTATATAGCTCATCCTAATGACCTAATGGGGCCCTGGATCAAATTTTTTTGAGGGCGTTTTTACCCAACTTTGAAGCTACAAAGGGTATTGTTATTACAAAATAACGAATATAGCATAGGTACTGACTTAGGAGAGGGGCTCGTGGCTAAGTAATAACAGCTGCACGAGTCGATTGCCGCGGTAGGTCCGTGGATGAGCTAGACCCCTCCGTGCCTTAGAAAGCACTTTAAGCCGTTGGTCCCGGCTGTCATCCGTGGATCTTTGACAGTCGTTACGGGTCGTCAGAAGCCCGAAAGTCTGACACCCAGTTAAGGAACATCGTAGTACCCAGTAACTGGGTTGTGGCGGTCAGATAACTAGTCGCTCCGGAGGTAAAATACTGGCATTTAGCTGCATCCGATTAGATTGGAAGCCGAGACTCAATAACACTGCCCGACCCGGGAATCGAACCTAGGACTTCATGCTCAGCAGTAGCGCTTGCGACCACTAGACCAATGAGGCAGACACAGTTTTCTTCCATACTTCTCTATTAGTCGTCATCTCGGTACTCGCACCCTTTTAACTAAACATATTTTTAACCAATTTACAGAAATAAATATCATTTATCAGCATGAATTTTAGGTTCTGGATATTATTTTAAATTAATTTCTTTATATGTATAACTAGCTTCTGCCCGCGGCTTCGCCCGCGTGGATGTCGGAAATTATCCCACGGGAACGTGCTAACAGGATAAAATGTATGTGCTTCCCCAGAATGCCATCTATCTCGCGGGCCCTTTGTGGCTAATTACAATAGAAAACCAATTGTGTCTCATTAGTGGTGATTAAGAGGGTACCTATATGATATCTTTACCTAAGTACCTAACTAATTAAAAAAAAAAAACTCAATAACAGAAAATGAAATACCTACCTACCTACCTAAATAGGGTTAGGGGTCATTCGGCCCACTATGGAACTGGGACCGCGGACCAGTTACCCCTTTTAAAAATTGATAATGGTTAACTAACTCCACATCTGTTTTATTATGGTCATTGTTGCGACCTTTTTATATATTTGATGTTTTTTTACTCTTTAACCATGTTGTCAAAATAAAAGTCAGTTGTGTCAGTGATTCGTAATTTTATTGAATTAGGTATAAAAACTACAGTCCACATTTTGCCTACACTCATCTTAAACTTTACAAAAAGTATTTTTGTCGATAGGTACTCATGTTTGTAAGAGTACCTACTTCGGGAAAAATGATGCGTTAGTGTGACACGTAAGATTTGAATCGCAAACAATGTTTAGGTAGTTTAGATATAAAAAAATTAAAGTCTTGTGGTATAATTGAGCTGATTAGAAATCGCTGGGCCCACATCTGTTTTATTAAGCTCATTGTTGCGAACTTTTTTTTATATATTTTATGGTTTTTTACTCTTTATACATGTTGTCAAAATAAAAGTCAGTTGGAACTGGTCCGCGGTCCCAGTTCCATAGTGGGCCGAATGACCCCTAACCTCCTAAATAAACCTATTTCTGATGATAACTAATCTAAACTCAATAAATAAGCAAAATCCCTAAAAACTAATATCTATACGAATGACTAATCCTACCTAACAGTATTATAAAATAACCTAAGGTATCTATAATACGTACACTATCAAATATACTAACTATACTTTAAAATTAAAATCTATACCTACGACTTATATAAAAATAAACCTAAATAACTCTAAAACTAAAAGGAATAAAAATGAACTTCACTGCGGGTGACGTAACCTACGACAAACTTATTATTTGCGGTTGGTACAGTAATCGGGTCTAGGGATCGAACCGCAAAATTAAATTTGTTTTTTATTGTATACTTATACTTTTCCGGGATAAAAAGTACCCAGTGTGGTGCCCAGGATATTAAAGAATAATTATACCAAGTTTCATCGTAATCGAACCGGTAGTTTTTGCGTGATGCCTGAACAAACAGACAGACAGACAAAAAAAATTTTAATCACATTTTTGGGTTCGGTGTCGGTCTAGTAGCACCCCCTGCCATTTTTAGGGTTCCGTAGCCAAATAGCAACGGAACCCTTATGGATTCGTCATGTCTGTCTGTCTGTCGGTCTGTCTGTCTGTCTGTCTGTCCGTCCGTATGTCACAGCCGCTTTTTTCCGAAACTATAAGAGCTATATTGTTGAAACTTGGTAAGTAGATGTATTCTGTGAACCGCATTAAGATTTTTACACAAAAATAGAAAAAAAAACAATAAATTTTGGGGGTCCCCATACTTAGAACTGAAACTCAAATTTTTTTTTTCATCAAACCCATACGTGTGGGGTATCTATGGATAGGTCTTCAAAAATGATATTGAGGTTTCTAATATCATTTTTTTCTAAACTGAATAGTTTGCGCGAGAGACACTTCCAAAGTGGTAAAATGTGTGTCCCCCCCCCTGTAACTTCTAAAATATGAGAATGATAAAACTAAAAAAAAATATATGATGTACATTACCATATAAACTTCCACCGAAAATTGGTTTGAACGAGATCTAGTGAGTAGTTTTTTTTTAATACGTAATAAATCGTAAAACGGAACCCTTCATGGGCGAGTCCGACTCGCACTTGGCCGGTTTTTTTGATATTTTCAATGTACAGAATTTTCACTTCTACAGATTTATTATAAGTATTGATAGATACACGTCACGACGGGGGCCCCGTATCGTCGATACGGCTGATACAGCGGTAGCTACGCCCCTGCAATCAGTCTTACCAAGGGGTATCGTGTTACCAATTAGGTACCTACCTGGGGTATAGTGTTACCTAGCACGTTCACTGTGCATGCCCCACCGATGGGGCATATCGAGTTGCTCATCGTACGTGCATGAACCATGGATGGGGCATGAGTTGTTCGCAAAAAAGGCTCATAACCTCACACATGTGGGAGTTAAGCCACTTTTATCGGTTCACAGTTCACACGTGTGAACAATGAAATAAGAATCAATATTACTCGAAAAGCGCACTCTAAGCTCAGTTAACCTAACTTTTCACGGTGAGATTTTTACAGAATCGATCGGCTGGAGTCCATTGCCACTCCCAGCACAATCTCCTAGGAGTAGATAAATTAAATAAAACAGTTTCTTGTTATTAATAATTCTATTTCAATTTATCCTAATTTTATCTTATTTTGTCTAATTTTAACCAATTTTGTTTCATTTAATTTAATATTCCACCAAAAAAAAAAACTAATTAAGTTTAATAACCTACAACCTTCCTCAAGAATTAAGCTAGCAAACTCATTATTTTTTAAATTCGGCTTGCTTGTGAGATTAGCGCGTTCAAACAAATCATTCACGTTCGCATATTAGTAATTTTACAACCCTATTATTTCAACTAATACTACCTACTAACACAAAGTAATATAAACAACAAAAGGTAATGTGTAAAAATTAACTGATATACCTACTTACCTATTTAATTATAGTTTATTACTAGCTTCTGCCCGCGGCTTCGCCCGCGTGGATGTCGGAAATTTACTCACGGGAACGTGCTAACAGGATAAAATGTATTTGCTTCCCCAGAATGCCATCTATGTCGCGGGCCCTTTGTGGCTAATTACAATAGAAAACCAATTGTGTCTCATTAGTGGTGATTAAGAGGGTACCTATATGATATCTTTACCTAAGTACCTAACTAATTTAAAAAAAAAACTCAATAACAGAAAATTAAATACCTACCTACCTAAATAAACCTATTTCTGATGATAACTAATCTAAACTCAATAAATAAGCAAAATCCCTAAAACTAATATCTATACGAATGACTAAACCTACCTAACAGTATTATAAAATAACCTACGGTCACTACGTACACTATATATACTACCTATACTTTAAAATTAAAATCTATACCTACGACTCATATAAAAATAAACCTAAATAACTCTAAAAACTAAAAGGAATAAAAATGAACTCCACTGCGGGTGACCCAACCTACGACAAACTTAGTATTTGCGGTTGGTACAGTACAGACAGTGGTAATCGGGTATAGGGATCGAACCGCAAAATTAAGTTTGTTTTTTATTGTATATACTTTTCCGGGATAAAAAGTACCCAGTGTGGTGCCCAGGATATTAAAGAATAATTATACCAAGTTTCGAGCTAGCCAAGCTACGATCAGCCATCAGGCGGGTTTATCTGGGTATCGTGCAAATAAATAACAATTACTCAGGCAAATAATGACTTGACACTTTAATATCTTGTTACAATCATCTGCTATTATTAGACAACTGGTATGATAATGATGGTTTCAACAAAACATGGACAGTTCCGAAGCGTCTTCACTTCTCGGTCACCAGGATAAGGAATGCCCGACTTGGTTATTAATCTATATATACTTATAATAAATCTGTAGAAGTGAAAATTCTGTACATTGAAAATATCAAAAAAAATAAATGGCAGGGTGTGTTACTAGACCGACACCGAACCCAATAATGTTATTAAAAATAAAACGTCTGTCTGTTTGTTCAGGCATCACGCAAAAACTACCGGTTCGATTACGATGAAACTTTGTATAATTATTCTTTAATATCCTGGGCACCACACTGGGTACTTTTTATCCCGGAAAAGTATATACAATAAAAAACAAACTTAATTTTGCGGTTCGATCCCTAGACCCGATTACTGTACCAACCGCAAATAATAAGTTTCTCGTAGGTCACCCGCAGTGGAGTTCATTTTTATTCCTTTTAGTTTTTAGAGTTATTTAGGTTTATTTAAGTCTTAGGTGTAGATTTTAATTTTAAAGTAAGTATAGGTAGTATATTTGATAGTGTACGTATACGTAGTGACCGTAGGTTATTTTATAATACTGTTAGGTAGTAGGATTAGTCATTCGTATAGATATTAGTTTTTAGGGATTTTGCTTATTTATTGAGTTTAGATAAGTTATCATCAGAAATAGGTTTATTTAGGTAGGTAGGTATTTAATTTTCTGTTATTGAGTTTATTTATTTTTTAATTAGGTGGGTAGGTACTTAGGTAAAGATATCATATAGGTACCCTCTTAATCACCACTAATGAGGACAAACAAAGGGCCCGCGAGATAGATGGCATTCTGGGGAAGCACATACATTTTATCCTGTTAGCACGTTGCCGTGGGATAATTTCCGACATCCACGCGGGCGAAGCCGCGGGCAGAAGCTAGTAAATAAATAAATATACAATTTTATTATTTTGATCCTACTAGTGGTGATTTATTGTATTGTCGTTATTTGAAAACCACTTCTGTACTCTACCACTATTGTACCTAAATGTAAGTATAGTTAGCTAGTAAACATAACTTTCCTGATGACGACATATTTGATTATTAGGTACGTATAATAACGACTTGTATTAATAATCTAAAACAAGGTCGTCAACTAGACAAAAGAAGTAGTTTCTCAATAAAGGAAGTTCGCTATGGATTGTTTAAGTTTGAGAATACTAAAGAACATCTAAAGTGTTGCTTTTTATCTAAGAGTAGCTAATGGTATTTATATTTATTGCAGGCGTCGCGGCCACAGCACGCCGAGGCAGCCTGACTGGCCGTCACCTTGAGGTTCTGACCTGTTATTGCGTCACATAATCATACATATTAAAATGGAGGGCGACGTGTTTTTTCCGCACCATCATGTATTTTAAATCTAAACATTTTGAATAGTATAAATCGGCTGTTGATTTTTTTCTAGTTTTGCTTGTCAAATACAGGCTGGCAGCGACATCGACGCGTTACCTGTTACCATGGATTGAAGGTTCAGTACCGTACATGATTCTGAACACCCTGCTTTAAATTTTTTCGTCGGTTATTAAGAAAAAAATTGCAGTTCCATTCATTTAGACCGCTTAAGTATGTATTGCACTTTTATATGAAACAGCAGATATATTTTTTCTTTAAACCGACGAAAAAATTTAAAGCAGGGTGTTCAGAATCATGTACGGTACTGAACCTTCAATCCATGGTAACAGGTAACGCGTCGATGTCGCTTTCAACGCAGGGGGCTCGGACGCTACCCTAGGGCGTCTAGAATCATGTGCTGAATTCGTGGTTACAGTTTGCGCGTCGCTGTCCCTGCCACTCTGTTTACCCCAGCCAAAATCGTGCTAAGGATTAGCTAGACATTACGGCAAAATGATCTAATGATCGCCTGAAGGCAATGCCTTGACTGTAGGAAATAAAGATTTAACCTGTTTTCGATTGTAGGAATTGTAATTTAGACTGCAGCTAGTTTAAAAATACCACGGTATACCGAAGTATCGACTTTGGGTGCTTTTATTACCAAAGTGTTAAAAAGATATTCAGCGGGGGACAGAAATACCTATCTACACAAGCATCATGTAGATAGGTAGGTATTTGGCCAGCTTGGTCTATTAAAAATCAGAGTTGAGTTGATCTACACTCCAGGAAACAAACTGTACTGTACGAGGGGGTTCCTCTTCCTACTAAAGACGACTTGTCTAAGGTTGCACTTCTCTGACAGATATTTTTGTTTTTTTTTCAGTAAGGTACCTAACTACGTTTCTAAATAGGTAAAGTATGTACCTAGCTAACCTAATTTTCTTATATGTAGGTATCATAATCAGCCTATAATGTTTCCACTGCTGGGACACAGGCCTCCTCTTTCTGGGGGAGGGAGAGGTCCATGATCTATCCATGGTCCGCGCCCATTGCGGGTTGGTGAATGTCACATGTCTTCGAATTGTTTTTATAACATGCCGCGATGTTTTCCTTCACCGTTTTGAGAGCAGTGGTGATGAAATAATTTACATAAAGTGCAGTACCTGCTTGGGTTTGAACCCGCGACTTAACAACCCGTAGGTTGTGATGCGAGCCGTGTGCTGGCCTGTAATGTAATCGACTAAAGTGCGTAAACATGACGATTATTTTTTCAAATTCTTATTTTATTGCTTAGTCACTATGACGAGTGTTAGACGTGATTATGATTATTATTTTCGAATACAGGCTCTGCCGTTCGTGATTTTTGTAGTTTATAGGTTCACCTTAAATGGCCAATCTCGACCCCAAACTTAGCACATAAGATCTCGATTCCCTATTCCTTTCGCGTAGGTAGGATACTGATTCCTTCGAAACTATTACTTTCTCACATACGAAAACATCATTCATTACCTCTACCTAGGTACTTAAAATATTAGGTACCAGCTTCTGCCCGCGGCTTCGCCCGCGTGGATGTCGGAAATCATCCCACGGGAACGTGCTAACAGGATAAAATGTATGTGCTTCCCCAGGATGACATCTATCTCGCGGGCCCTTTGTGGCTAATTACAATAGAAAACCAATTGTGTCTCATTAGTGGTGATTAAGAGGGTACCTATATGATATCTTTACCTAAGTACCTAACTAATAAAAAAAAAAAACTCAATAACAGAAAATGAAATACCTACCTACCTACCTAAATAGGGTTAGGGGTCATTCGGCCCACTATGGAACTGGGACCGCGGACCAGTTACCCCTTTTAAAAATTGATAATGGTTAACTAACTCCACATCTGTTTTATTATGGTCATTGTTGCGACCTTTTTATATATTTGATGTTTTTTTACTCTTTAACCATGTTGTCAAAATAAAAGTCAGTTGTGTCAGTGATTCGTGATTTTATTGAATTAGGTATAAAAACTACAGTCCACATTTTGCCTACACTCATCTTAAACTTTACAAAAAGTATTTTTGTCGATAGGTACTCATGTTTGTAAGAGTACCTACTTCGGGAAAAATGATGCGTTAGTGTGACACGTAAGATTTGAATCGCAAACAATGTTTAGGTAGTTTAGATTTAAAAAAATTAAAGTCTTGTGGTATAATTGAGCTGATTAGAAATCGCTGGGCCCACATCTGTTTTATTAAGCTCATTGTTGCGAACTTTTTTTTATATATTTTATGGTTTTTTACTCTTTATACATGTTGTCAAAATAAAAGTCAGTTGGAACTGGTCCGCGGTCCCAGTTCCATAGTGGGCCGAATGACCCCTAACCTCCTAAATAAACCTATTTCTGATGATAACTAATCTAAACTCAATAAATAAGCAAAATCCCTAAAAACTAATATCTATACGAATGACTAATCCTACCTAACAGTATTATAAAATAACCTAAGGTATCTATAATACGTACACTATCAAATATACTAACTATACTTTAAAATTAAAATCTATACCTACGACTTATATAAAAATAAACCTAAATAACTCTAAAACTAAAAGGAATAAAAATGAACTCCACTGCGGGTGACCCAACCTACGACAGATTTTTAGAGTTATTTAGGTTTATTTTTATATGAGTCGTAGGTATAGATTTTAATTTTAAAGTATAGGTAGTATATATAGTGTACGTAGTGACCGTAGGTTATTTTATAATACTGTTAGGTAGGTTTAGTCATTCGTATAGATATTAGTTTTTAGGGAGTTTGCTTATTTATTGAGTTTAGATTAGTTATCATCAGAAATAGGTTTATTTAGGTAGGTAGGTATTTAATTTTCTGTTATTGAGTTTTTTTTTTAATTAGTCAGGTACTTAGGTAAAGATATCATATAGGTACCCTCTTAATCACCACTAATGAGACACAATTGGTTTTCTATTGTAATTAGCCACAAAGGGCCCGCGACATAGATGGCATTCTGGGGAAGCACATATATTTTATCCTGTTAGCACGTTCCCGTGGGTAAATTTCCGACATCCACGCGGGCGAAGCCGCGGGCAGAAGCTAGTTAAAGAATAATTATACCAAGTTTCATCGTAATCGAACCGGTAGTTTTTGCGTGATGCCTGAACAAACAGACAGACAGACAAATTTTTTTTAAATCACATTTTTGGGTTCGGTGTCGGTCTAGTAACACCCCCTGCCATTTATTTTTTTGATATTTTCAATGTACAGAATTTTCACTTCTACAAATTTATTATAAGTATATATAGATAGGTACTACGTGACTGAATAGTTTAACTGTTAGCCAATCTATGGTCTCTGATAGGTAGGTAGTGCGTTTCGACTCCTAAAACCAAAATTAGTACGTATAGGTCTAACGGAATTAATTATGCCTATCACTCCGGGGATTTTTTGATAAATGAACTGCTTTTTTCTATAATTAATTAAATTAAATTTTATTCCAAAACATCCATCAGTTTCTTACAAAACTTCAACTATATCCGACAGCCCTGGTGACTTATCTCTTTTGGTGACCGTACATATGTACCTATGTAGGTATGACATAATCATCATCATTTCAGCGGAAAGACGTCCACTGCTGGACATAGGCCTCCCCCAAGCACCTCCACTTCGACCGGTTCTGTGCTTCTCGCATCCAACGGGTTCATGCGGCGTTCTCAAGGTCCTCTATATTAGGCACGGCTGCTATACTCTCAGGGTTTTCCTTAAATTCAATGTGAAACATTTTGTGTAGTGACGATTCTCACAGGAAAATGTAAAATAGGTATATCTTGGTAACGTAAGTAGTTAAGTAGCTATAAAAACATAAGCGACCATGTGGTGTTGACTGAGATTTTACTAGGTACTCTGATATTAATTTAAAACAGGTAAAAATATGGCGTCGTAAAATTCCTCCGCATCGTTGTCGACTAGTAATGTTATGTATCCCAGAGACTGGCGGCATTGCCACGTTGTATTGCAACACGTACCTAGGCCTCTGGTCAAGGTAAAAGCCAACCCTTGGATCACGGGAAGTGTCATCCAGCCGCCATGAGCACTCGGACCCCACGTCCCGAAGGTTTCTACCCCAAACGTCTCGAAAATATAATTATCGATAAGGTTATTAGCCGCAGCAGCAGCGCCAGCACAGCATGCCGAGAACATGGGATGGCACAAGAGTCTTCCCACCTTCCATGTAAATAAAGACATGCCGTCCGTCCGGTCTATTGCCATCGTCTCGTGCCAAGCCATTGAGTTTTAATACAAATAATAATAATAGTCCTCCCGACCGAATTTCGGCCATGCAGCCAAACTCAGCGGAGATTAGCCAAGGGACGCGGGAGATATTATAGCGCAGTGATAGGTCGATGGGATGGCAATCCGACACGATCGGAGAGAGATCAGGCGTAGGACCAACGGCTTAACGTGCTTTCCGAGGCATGGGGGGGGGGGGGTATCACAACGCCAACTTCCTTACTCCGGGCTGTTACTGAGAAATGGAAAATACTAATACAGTCATACAGATACACCAACGGACAGTGCCAAGAGCTCGTCGGATGATGTCATTAATGTTCGAATGCCTCGCAAAGCGACCCGCACTCTCCGATTGCATAACAAACCTTGGTGTCCGAGGCTGTTGACAACTTCGCCACAGTCAGTGATGATGAGAACAACATGGAGCTCCTAGTCGCAGGGAAACAGCGAGGAGTAAAGAAGTGTCGTCGAACAAAGTGCCCGTGATCGATGACGGTAGTGCATGAAGCCAAAGACCCGATTCCCACTTACCCCCAGCCAACCAGCACTCCCGTTCCACAGTACTAGCAGACGTGTCAAGTAAATTGTTCTATACTACTCTGCAGAGCGGCTCATCCTACCGTCTCTGGGAAGATGGATTGTCGGGTGGATCTGAATTCGGGCAAGTGAGTCTCCAGGCAACCATCCAGGCTCGGTGAATTCCAGAACATCAAAATTCATCAGTGTAGACGCTAGCATTTTCCTGGTTCATTTCTGAGTGCTGTGGACCGAGGATATGAAAGCCGGTAAACTAACAGGAGGTGTATCTCTAAGAACAAAGTGTTTGACCCTTTACGGTAGGCTTTCCTATGTGCATTGTATGTTGATGACCTGCGCCACAGAATAGATAATAGTACGTACGGACTCCATATACCTACCCTCGTGGCCTTCCTTCCTTGTAACTTGTAGATACCTAATCTTTGCAGAATGCTTAGGACATTGAGCTCAAATAGCTGGCAGGTATGTCGGTAGGTTCAGCACGGTATATCTATTAGAGAACTTTGAGCATACTTAATAATTCTTGTGTTCACCTTGTGCGACAGTCTCTATGTACAGTCGCCAGCACATCAAGCTACCACAATCTGTCAAATTTCTTTAATAGATTTTCAACTTTATTTCTGAAGCATTAAGGTTCAAGGTTGATTGGAAAAATTTGACACTTTCGGGTAGATTGACCTGCTGGCGTCTGTACTAGTCTATTATAGGAACCAGCACCAGCTAGTCATCTGAAGACTGACCGCAAAACGATATTTTTATGAATTAGATAAAGGCACATGTTAGAAATAAAAACACAAACACATCACTTTTCATAGCCGTAATAGAGGCCTTTGCCCTGCAGTAGGACAACAAAGGCTCATAAAAAAAATTGTGACTACAAAATAAATCTGTGTATATGTACAGACGCCAGCACATCAAGCTACTACAATCTGTCAGATTTCTTCAATTGATTTTCAACTTTATCGATAAAGCATTAAGGTTCAAGGTTGATTGGGAAAATTTGACAGTTTCGGGTAGCTTGACCTGCTGGCGTCTGTACACACGGCTACACATCAAGCTATGCAAAACCAGTATTAGCTGACCGTTCATTGTGAGAAAATATCATACAAAGTGAGGCCAAGACAAACTGGTTTTGTATAGCTTGACGTGTAGCCGTGTGTACATATGTAGGTACCTACGCTCCATATCTACTCAATTCATTTAAAAAATTAAAAAACCCCCGACACAAAATAATAATAAAAATAGTATGAATGTAAAAAGTCTAAAACAATTTTAAAATAACTATTGAAAAAATAGCCACAACGTACCTACGTACGTAAGTACGTATGAAATTTTTTGATTAAATGTTGTCCCGTCGGGGGACCGCTCTAATTATTAGCCTAACGTTCTGTTAAAGTTTAAAATAGCAGCGGTCCCCCGACGGGACAACATTTAATCAAAAAATTTCATACGTACCTACTTACGTAGGGTCATAATTTCAAGGTTATTTTTTTCTTTTTATAGGGTTTGACGTTTATACCTATTTTGTTCTATTTGTGGCTATTTTTTCAATAGTTTTTTTTTAAATTGTTTTAGGCTTTTTACATTCATACTATTATTATTTTGTGTTGGGGGTTTTTTTAAATTTTAATTTAATTTTTTATTTCATGCTTTTTGTAGGGACTCCTTATTAGAGATGGGCCGACTAGCCGCCGACTAGTCGGGAAAGCCGACTATTCGGCATCGTTTGTAGTCGGCGACTATTCGGCAAAATATGCCGATTATGATCGGCGCATAACAAATGAAATAAAACAAAGCATTTCTACTTGTTTTAAAATTTCTAAACATTACTTAATCAGTCAGTAATTAAGCTAACTTAACATCATTAATCAACGGAATATGGCACATACCTACATAACCTACCTAATTGGCACAATTACCATTGCCATGTTATGTTTAGGTAAGTAGGTATTCATTAAGTCAGATGTTTAGTGATAAAAAAGTCCTTTAATATATATACCTATAATTATATATGTATATTTTAAATCTAAAGTTACAGTCTTGAAACATATTCAAAAACCAATAAGGTAACATAGAACGTATTAATCAGTCAGTAATTAAGCTAGGTAGTAGCTAGCAAGTAGGTATTAGAATGATCGGCATTGCCGATTAGTCGGTAAGTCGGCAAATACTATAGTCGGCCCATCTCTAATCCTTATTATTTCATTTCATTTATTTTCTTGCGTTTTAAGATTCAGGTAATTTGGTGTTTAATCAGGTTTTTTATAATTCGCCATTTTGGGTTGGTGGCCATCTTGAATTTGAAATGTATTAAAGTGTATGGTATTCTACTAGTCAAGCCCTTTCATTTGATACCCATATTGAGGGAGTTGTGAAAAAATATGTAATCCGCCATTTTGTGGGGGCGGCCATCTTGGTCCGATTTTCATCAAACATATCTAAGAACACTCCCGACAAATTCTCCTTTCAAACAAAAAAAACAAAATCAAAATCGGTTCACCCGTTCGGGAGCTACGATGCCACAGACAGACATACACACACACACAGAGAGAGAGAGAGACACGTCAAACTTATAACACCCCGTCGTTTTTGCGTCGGGGGTTAAAAATAGTCATTATGATTTAGTGATTATCACGTTAACGATAAATCAGCCCAAACGCATATAGGTATAGGTACCTACTTATTTAATGATAGTAATAATTTATTTTATACGCCTAATATTATAAGGAGAAAAACGGGTTAACAATGCATTACTTAATTAAGTTAGATCCTTAGTAATTAGGCTAAGTACGTATGTGAAACTCCTGACACCTAACTAACTAACTAGGACATGTTCTGTATCTCAGAGGTCAGAGTTCCTCCCTGCCAATCACATTTGTGCAGGCCACGGTGCAGGACTGCAGGCTAGCATGTTTCATGTCTCAGTGATGATGATGAGCTTGCAAATCTATTCTATACTTATAATAAATCTGTAGAAGTGAAAATTCTGTACATTGAAAATATCCAAAAAATAAATGGCAGGGGGTGTTACTTGACCGACACCGAACCCAAAAATGTGATTAAAAAAAATTTTGTCTGTCTGTCTGTCTGTCTGTCTGTTTGTTCAGGCATCACGCAAAAACTACCGGTTCGATTACGATGAAACTTGGTATAAATCCCTAGACCCGATTACTGTACCAACCGCAAATAATAAGTTTGTCGTAGGTTACGTCACCCGCAGTGGAGTTCACTAAGGTTATGCTCTAAATGTAGTGCTGAAGGTTGAATTTGGCTTGCACCGTTCGCAGCACACGCGTGGCGCGCGGCCGTCACGGATCGCTACCGTATATAAAGGACATTTTTTGAACTTTGATTTGAACGGACGTCTCGAGTGGCGAGCGTTCGTTCTTATTTTAACTGCTACTTGCAATTCTAAACCGTGCTTTTCAGTGCGACCTTTTTATTCCTTTTAGTTTTTAGAGTTTTGTATTTAGGTTTATTTTTATAAGTCTTAGGTATAGATTTTAATTTTAAAGTTTATGTAGTATATTTGATAGTGTACGTAGTGACCGTAGGTTATTTTATAATACTGTTAGGTAGGATTAGTCATTCGTATAGATATTAGTTATTATGGATTTTGCTTATTTATTGAGTTTAGTTATCATCAGAAATAGGTTTATTTAGGTAGGTAGGTATTTTATTTTCTGTTATTGAGTTTATTTTTTTTTATTAGGTAGGTACTTAGGTAAGGATATCATATAGGTACCCTCTTAATCACCACTAATGAGACACAATTGGTTTTCTATTGTAATTAGCCACAAAGGGCCCGCGAGATAGATGGCATCCTGGGGAAGCACTGCATACATTTTATCCTGTTAGCACGTTCCCGTGGGATAATTTCCGACATCCACGCGGGCGAAGCCGCGGGCAGAAGCTAGTCCTTAATATGTTTTTGTACACCATTATACACACCACTCATCACCTTGCCCAACACATTTTTTTAAATCAATATTTTTTGCGATAAATAATGTAGTCACTTGGTTGACTAAATCTGCCGTGCCGTGTTTGATGGCTGCATAAAAGCCTAGAAACACTTCTTTTACTTCTATATCAACTGGCTGTCCATTTTCTGATCTGGTTATTACTGCATACCTCACAACAATGCTTAGCGAACAAAGTACTAACGATGCTACTGCAGGTGACCTGCATTTTTGCAAAAATCTTGAATTCACATTAAAACGCACATCGATGAATAATAAAACGCACATATCGCTATCCGTCAAATTGACAAAACTGCCAACCTACAGAAAGAATTTAGGGGAATTCCCTAAGCTTTCGAATTTCTGTCAACTGAGTTGCCATGATTAAAGTCGGATTGCAACCTGTCATATTTATTTTGCAAATGGGAGATATTTTCAAAAGTTCAGTTTGATCAAGATTTTCTGGTAAGGATTCGAGGGCCCCCTGAGCTTGAGGGCCCCGGGGCACTGCCCCGCCTAGCCCCTAGGTAGCTACGCCACTGGCCACAGTGGCCTAACTGTCATTTTTTCAATACTGACTTTATTTGAAAAAACTGCTCTAAACTGTAAAAGTCATAGCGCCACAGTGGCCTAAAAATTAGTTCAATTTTTTTCAGTTAGGCCTCTGTGGCTCTCATGGCCTCAACTAAAAAGTGAAAAATAAAAACTTTTTTACAAATAAAAAAACAACCGACTAATCCAAAAAAAACGCTACAAAGAGAAAAATAACTTTAATTTCGGAAGTCGGTGTCGTTGGTTCCGCATTTTCGTTTTTTGACATCGACTTCCGAAATTAAAGTTATTTTTCTTTTTGTAATTAGTGTTTTTTTTTTTGTAAAAAAGTTTTTATTTTTCACTTTTTAGTTGAGGCCATGAGAGCCTGTAAGTTTTTTGGTAGGCATAGCTGCCATCGAGATCTCTGTTCAAAAACTCACCTTGTATCTAAGCCTAGATCAAAGTGTTCTCTAAGCAAATAGGTACATTTGGTACACGTTTCTTGATGGCTGTTGTGCAAATAAGGCTGTACCTATTACATACAGTCACTATAATTACACTTAGCCATGTCAGGTTGACCTTGCATTGCAAGAGTAGCACTTACCTACATATCGAATAATATCGAAAGATTCTGTGCAAATACATAAGGCTTCTGTTATGCCGTTTATGAAAGTAATACTACCAATTAAATGATAAGGTACTTGATCAGATTTCTAGTACATTTTCATCCACCTAATTTACATTTTGTGCTACAGTCGCTACAGATACGTATTCGTCTAAGAACACAGGCACATATTTCAACCACGACCGTTAGTACTATTAGTTATTCTGTGCCTCGGCTTTGGTCTGGATTAGTAGATACCTACCTACATTAGGCCTTTGTATTATTTTAACTATTGATTAAGTAGGTAGGTGCGACGTAGGAGTTTTGTCCTCTGTACTCAATAATATCTTCCTGACCGGATTTCAGTCACGGGCGGCCATGCCAGTCGGAGACTAGCCAATTACGCAGGAAATATTATAGTGCACAAGTGTGTGTGAAAACATAGGTGCACCCCCCTCGAGACACGGGGGCATTACACCACAATGTTCCAAATTCCGGGCTGCTACCATTGCTACTGAGTGAGAAATTCCTAATATAGACAAAACCATGAAAAAACCCAACACAGCCCGACGATCTGGGAATAGAACCTAGGACCCCACGATCAGCAATCGCGCTTGCCACAACGACTAGCCCAATGGGGCAGTCCATTCATACCTGCAGAACACACATTCACCATAATAAAAGCTTTTACTATGCATTCACCAAGAAGAGGTATATGAATGAAAGCTTATTTCAAAGCATTTAAATAAATAGGTACGCAAATGTTTAGTTTTCCGACAAATTAGTAATTACGACGTAAGTGGAATTCCAATCTGGTTTGACAACATCGGCAGGTAGAAAAGATAGGTATTACGGTAGTA
This sequence comes from Apamea sordens, assembly GCA_945859715.1. Classification (NCBI taxonomy): domain Eukaryota; kingdom Metazoa; phylum Arthropoda; class Insecta; order Lepidoptera; family Noctuidae; genus Apamea; species Apamea sordens. The sequence continues at coordinate 11,488,981 of OX243995.1, forward strand.
TAAGCTATGGTATAAGTATGTTGAGTATCTGCATGTGCTTCGTGGACCATAGCTGATAAAATTAATCAAAACTGAAAAATGTGCATTTAGGGAAATGCAAAGTCAGAAAATATAATTTAGGACTTTATAAAGCCAACATTTCATGTTTTAATAACATTCTGACATCGTTTATAATAATGAAGTAAGACATCATCTGCCTAGCCTTTTCCCAACTATGTTGGGGTCGGCTTCTAGTCTAACCGGATGCAGCTGAATACCAGTATTTTACATGGAGCGACTGCCTATCTGACCTCCACAGCCCAGTTACTGGGTAATACGATACCCCTTGGTAAGACTGGTTGTCAGACTTTCGGGCTTCTGACTACCCGTAACGACCGTCAAAGATCCACGAATGACAGCCGGGACAAACGGCTTAACGTGCTTTCCGAGACACGGAGGGGTCTCGGTATGTAAAGATGGTCACCCATCCACAGATCAACCGCGGCAAGCGTAGCTTAACCTGACCGATCGACCTGTGCGGCTGTTATTATTTAGCCACGGACCCCTCAAGAATAATGAAGTAAGACGTAGTTTAGATATGTAGTTTATCAGCCATCTTGTTACCATAACACAAGCATTAGGTTGCTTAGCTTGGGACTAGATGGCGCTGTGTGAAATGTCCAGGGATATTATTATTATTTATTAACTAGCTTCTGCCCGCGGCTTCGCCCGCGTGGATGTCGGAAATTTACCCACGGGAACGTGCTAACAGGATAAAATGTATGTGCTTCCCCAGAATGCCATCTATGTCGCGGGCCCTTTGTGGCTAATTACAATAGAAAACCAATTGTGTCTCATTAGTGGTGATTAAGAGGGTACCTATATGATATCTTTACCTAAGTACCTAACTAATTTAAAAAAAAAACTCAATAACAGAAAATTAAATACCTACCTACCTAAATAAACCTATTTCTGATGATAACTAATCTAAACTCAATAAATAAGCAAAATCCCTAAAAACTAATATCTATACGAATGACTAAACCTACCTAACAGTATTATAAAATAAACTACGGTCACTACGTACACTATCAAATATACTACCTATACTTTAAAATTAAAATCTATACCTACGACTTATATAAAAATAAACCTAAATAACTCTAAAAACTAAAAGGAATAAAAATGAATTCCACTGCGGGTGACCCAACCTACGACAAACTTAGTATTTGCGGTTTGTACAGTACAGACAGTGGTAATCGGGTATAGGGATCGAACCGCAAAATTAAGTTTGTTTTTTATTGTATATACTTTTCCGGGATAAAAAGTACCCAGTGTGGTGCCCAGGATATTAAAGAATAATTATACCAAGTTTCATCGTAATCGAACCGGTAGTTTTTGCGTGATGCCTGAACAAACAGACAGACAGACAGACAGACAGACAGACAGACCGACAGACAGACAGACAGACAAAAATTTTTTTAATCACATTTTTGGGTTCGGTGTCGGTCTAGTAACACCCCCTGCCATTTATTTTTTGGATATCTTCAATGTACAGAATTTTCACTTCTACAGATTTATTATAAGTATAGATAGATGACAGTTTAATAGGTACCTACCTAGGTAATTACATACATCACAATGGATCGCAACCTTATCGCATCTCATCACACACAATAGCACTTACACAGAACACTATTAATCCTAGCAGTGATATCAGTAAAGGGTTTTACTAAGTTATTTACCTTTTATAATATTGTCTATTTTAATATGTGGAACGAAAATTATAGCACTCCTAGCAGCGCCCCGCGGTTTCACCCGCATAAGTGTGGATCCCGTAGAAATATCGGGATTAAAAGTATCCTATGTGTTATTCTGATGTATCTTCTATATATATAAAATTCAAAGTCCTGACTGACTGACTGACTGACTGATAGATCAACGCACAGCCTAAACCGCTGGTCCTAGAGACATGAAATTTGGAGGGTGTGTTCCTCGTGAAGAGTAGGCATCCACTAAGAAAGGATTTTTCGAAATTCCACCCCTAAGAGGGTGAAAAGGGGGGAATCCGTTTGTATGAAAAATCTTATTCCTTGAGTTAATAAACTTGAAACTTGGCAGGAATACTTATCTAAATAAATTATGATGATTGTCAGTTTTTTTTTCTTCTAAACTACCCCCTAATAAGGGATTGGGGGGTTTCAAAGTTTGTATGGAAGAACTTTAGCGCGCAGTCCGATTTACTCGAAACTCAGTATTTATACCTAACATTGAAAGTAAAGAATAATGTGTTTCAGGGTTTTTTGAAAATCTACCCCTGACGGGCTGAAATGGGGTAGTCAATTTTTCAGGGGAGGATTTTACTGCATGACTTGATTAACTCGAAAATTAGTATAAATAATCTTTGAGTCAAGTTATGAATACATCCCAAACGATTTTTTTAAATTCCACCCCTGTGGGGGTGAAAAGCGGGGATACAGTTTATATGAAAAATCTTCTTCATTATGTTAATAAACTTGAAACTTTTCAAGAATACTCGCCTAAGTAAGTAATAAAGTTTATCATTATAAGTTTTTCAAAACTACCCCTCAAAGGGGGATATAGGGGTGTTGAAGTTTGTGTGGAATAATTTGAATGCGCGGTCCGATTAACTTGAAACTCGGTGTTTATACTTAAGACCAAAAATAAAGAGTAACATGTATCAGGGTTTTTCGAAAATCTACCCCTAACGGGTTGAAAAGGGGTAGTTAATTTTACAAGGGAGGATTATAATGCGTGGCTTGATTAACTCGAAAATTGGTATAAATAATCTTTGAATTAAGTTATGAATAAGCCCAAACGATTTTTCAAAATTCCATCCCTGTGGGGTTGAAAAGCGGGGGATACAGTTTATATGAAAAATCTTATTCATTTAGTTAATAAACTTGAAACTTGGCAAGAATACTTGCCTAAGTAAGTAATAAAGTTTATCATTATAAGTTTTTCAAAACTACCCCCCAAGGGGTGTTAAGTTTGTGTGGAAGAAATTGAATGCTCGGTCCGAGTAATTCGAAAATCACTATTGATACTTTTGACAGGAAATATTTATTAATAAGTATGTAAAGTTGTCGAAAATTTACCACTGACGGGACAAAAAGGGGTAATTCAGTTTTTAAGGGGAGGATTTGAACTTGAAACTGTATGTTACATTTTCACGCCAAAACCACTAAACTTCTGATTTGGCATAGAGATAGATGGCATCCTGGGGAAGCACATACATTTTATCCTGTTAGCACATTCCCGTGGGATTATTTCCGACATCCACGCGGGCGAAGCCGCGGGCAGAAGCTAGTATGCTATATTACTGTAAAGTTTCATCAAAATGTGTTTAGTAGTTTTAGCGTGTAACAAACATCCATGCGTCCATACAAACTGTCGCGTCTAGGTATAATATTACTAGCTGCGCCCCGCGGTTTAACCCGCATAAGTTTCGATCCCGTGGGAATATCAGGATAAATAGCCTATGTGTAAATCCAGGGTGTCAGCTGGGTATGTCCATACCATATTTCATCAAAATTGGTCCAGCCGTTTGAGCGTGAAGAAGTAACAAACATACAAACACACACTCACTCACAAACTTTCGCCTATAAAATATTAGGTAGGTAGTGTGATTACAAATTACCGTTTTTTACCCAAAGGTCAAAAACTTAATTTTACGGAAGTATTTAGACATTAAGTTGAAGGAAACTGCGTAAATTTTTATATACTTCCTGTAAAAAACTGTCCTCTAAACTAAACGATCACAAGCGCATAACAGTCAAATAAGTAATTAATTATTAAACAGTAAGGAAGGACTAACAGAAATATTTTCCACTAGCTTCTGCCCGCGGCTTCGCCCGCGTGGATGTCGGAAATTTACCCACGGGAACGTGCTAACAGGATAAAATGTATGTGCTTCCCCAGAATGCCATCTATTACAATAGAAAACCAATTGTGTCTCATTAGTGGTGATTAAGAGGGTAGGTACCTATATGATATCTTTACCTAATTAAAAAAAATAAACTCGATAACAGAAAATTAAATACCTACCTACCTACCTAAATAAACCTATTTCTGATGATAACTAATCTAAACTCAATATGCAAAATCCCTAAAAACTAATATCTATACGAATGACTAATCCTACCTAACAGTATTATAAAATAACCTACGTTCGTAGTGACCGTAGGTTATTTGTTTTGTAGGTTGTTTGTGTATTTCATACAAATTACAGAACAAAAATATATAAACGTACCTACACTAAAATTTAGTGTACGTTTATATATTTTTGTTACGTACGACGAAAAGGACGTTACGTGTACGTATTAAATACGTACACGTAACGTCCTTTTCGTCGTACGTGTAATACGTACACTATAAAATTTACTACCTATACTTAAAAATAAACCTAAATAACTCTAAAAACTAAAAGGAATAAAAATGAACTCCACTGCGGGTGACCTAACCTACGACAAACTTATTATTTGCGGTTGGTACAGTAATCGGGTCTAGGCATCGAACCGCATAATTAAGTTTGTTTTTTATTGTATATACTTTTCCGGGATAAAAAGTACCCAGTGTGGTGCGCAGGATATTAAAGAATAATTATACCAAGTTTCATCGTAATCGAACCGGTAGTTTTTGCGTGATGCCTGAACAAACAGACAGACAGACAAAACTTTTTTATTTCATATTTTTGGGTTCGGTGTCGGTCTAGTAACACCCCCTGCCATTTATTTTTTTGATATTTTCAATGTACAGAATTTTCATTTCTACAGATTTATTTTATGTATAGATTTTTTACACTGTAAATCTGTAATGTCAGTAAACAGCATCCTTATGACTTTTCCAGATAGACTGACACTAGTCCGTTTCATTGGATGACGACAAATCACTCACATTTGCTGCAATCGGGAATTTTAATTATTATATTTAAATAAGTACCTACCTACTTCCCAATTTTAGTAAGCTGTGCCGTGCGACCAATATTCTGTGTGTGCGACAGAATCTTCAAATCAGATTTCAATTTAGTTTATTAGAGGATAATTATGTGGGAAAGAAAAAAAATGTTATTGAACATATTGTTATGTTTTATGTAAGTAGATAAGTATTTACCTATTAAGGCCCGGTATTATGCCGTTAACCTTGCTCAAATGGGCGTTACCGCTGAAAATGCCCCGCGCGCCCCTCATCGTACTTACGCGCGAAGCGGTCACGAAGTTTCTATTTGGTAGGGCTAGCTGCCATAGTGTCAGACGCGCGACGCTCACATATAGGTAGCTAACAGCATTTATTGCAGAGCAGTGGTGTATATTTATATTTTTTTACAAACAAAGAACTCGTAATATTAATAAAATAGAAAATATTATCAATGTAACCGGGCGGCAGAATTTAGACAGTTATTATTAAATTAGCTTTTCCCTACAATTTCGCTCACAAATAAAAGTGAATAAGTTAGTACCTACTTACTTTTTTTTATAACGCAGAATAGATCGACTGGAAATTCTGAGCAATATACATATCTGCCGGCCATATCTGTACCGTTTGCACGAATAAAATAAAATAAATAAAATAACTCTAATTGGCCAAAATGTGCTATATAATATATACGCCCTTTGAGCCCCGATTTAGGGAATTATGGTATGTGGGACCCGTGTATAACCCATGACCCCCAATTTAATTTATTATCCAGAAGTTTATCTAGAAGCCACAAGCGGTCGTGGGCTCGAAACTTTTTAGTTCAATAAGGCCGGCCACATACGGACGGAATTCCGTTTCAAAATATCGATTCGGCATTTTCGAAGGCAACGAATTCATACAAAATCAAGGAACTACCTCACACGTACTTACAATAGTTCTCCATTCGAAATTTTCTGCCTTCGATCTTATTTTGTATGGATTTGCTGCCTTCGAAAATCCGAATCGATATTTCTGAACGGAATTCCGATTTTGCCAGCCGAGTAAAGACTATACAGGGTCCAATTTTTAGTTTATAATGAAAGAAAAAGAGAAAGAGAGCGAGAGTGAGAGAGAAAGTGAAAAAAATTGTGAAAGTGAGAAAGAAAAAAAATCAAAATGAAAGTCATTTATTCAAATTAGTCTGAGAATCAGCACTTTTCGAATGCCAAAATTACAAAAGACAGTCCCCCAAAAACGCCCGCCCTTCACTACTTGCTAGTGCTATCGCTGGGAAGAAGAAGTGGCGCAACAAACTCTGCTGGGGAGATTGTTGCGCCACTTCTTCACGCACAGCTGTCTGTTCAGTTAAAAAATACTTATACAATAATAGGTATGTTAAATAAATTAACATTACAAGACACAGAAAATTAAATTAAATTATTTGCCACATGTCAGTTAGCCACGCCAATATACCATCAAAGATACTAAAAACTATACTAAGATTGATGTAGGGATTAATTTTGTTCAGGTAAGCGAACATTGGCGCCGATTCCCGATTCGAATTTAGTCATCAACCTGACAAACGTGCAGATACGATTTCAATTGACTTTAAACCGCAGTCTAAAGGTCCGGCTTGATATTTCTTGGAGTGATTTAAAAAAATTACTGATGTTTTCTTTACGTCCACCAATCGATAATTTTTCAGTTTCCCTAAAACAAAGTAAAATATAAAATTCAGTTGAAGTACTGACGGCTTAGAAATATATATATAATATTCAAACAGGCAGGTTTTGATCAAACAAAATCCATAATGTTGAAAACTACCTTTCAGCTTCATAGGTCGTTTGATCTAGTTCTTCGTGTAAATTTACATCGAAATCAAAATCACAATCAAAAGTCATTTATTCAAATTAGGCTGAGAATCAGCACTTTTCGAACGTCAAAATTACAAAAGACAGTCCCCCAAAAACGCCCGCCCTTCACCACTTCCTAGTACTATCGCTGGGAGGAAGAAGTGGCGCAACAAACCCCCAGCAGCACAGCTGTCTGTTCAGTTAGAAAATACTTGATACTGGATTGTATACAATACTGGGTGTTAAGTAATTAACATTATAAGGCACAGAACATAAAATTAAATTATTTGCCATATGTCAGCTAGCCATGCCAATATACCAACAAATATAATAAAAACTATACATAGGTACTCATAAAATAATTAATTAAAATTAAAATGTAAATAAAAACTTACTACCTAAATAAAAGCCTCCAGGTATAAAGGGCGTGACTGCTTACATATTTACGCATTGCTGGGTTCTGGTCACATAGCTGTCACTTGAAGTCACAGATGATAAACTAGGACCATCGAAGTAAAATAAATAAATAAGTTAATACTAATAACAATAACCTGTCAGTAAGCCAATTCTGGAGAAAGAACATGAACATTGTCTTGAGTTAATTAGGGCGACCAACTATTCTTATCGTGTAAGTAGTCGTTGATGGAATAGTAAGCCTTTGAACAAAGGTTGAATTTTACTTGATGAACACTTTACTTTGATGATGACATCGAATTCAATAAATGATGATGGCTTTTCAGTAGGAGGACTGCAAAAAAACAACAATTATTTTTGAAAATAATACAATGTATTCTATGATAGGTATGTTTATATCTATTACTTTGTCATTTGTTGTCGGATACTAAGTTCAGATTTTATTCAATAGATTGATCACTAAATATTTCATTAGACCCTATAATGTCTTAATCAAGATGTTGTAGTGATAGATCACTAAATCCCACAGGACTAGAACAATAATACGAAATTCGAAAAATTCCGTTTTCTTCTTGAAATGCCTTTTGATTTGCTTGAATATTGTGAACAATAGATGATGATGGCTTTTCAATAGTAGAACTGGAAAAATACAATATTGATTTAATATACACTAGCTTATGCCCGCGAATTCATCCACGTGAACGTATAAAAGGTATACGTAGGTAAGTCAAAAAAAAAAAAATCAATTCCGAACCGATATTTCGAAACGGAATTCCGACTGTATGTGGCCGGCCTAATATTATTACCCCGTATTTAACAGTCTGGTAGTTATGAGTAATAAAACAATAATACAGAGTGAAATTAAATTAGCTAGCGAAACTATATAATATTTCAACACGATAAAACAGATTTTATCAACTTACACTTCAAGTAACAACAATAACAGCGGTCATTGACCCCAAACAAAACATTTTTTTTTATTTTGTCGTGTTTAGTAGATATCGATACCCATCATGTCTTGAGACAAAATAAAAAAATAATGATTTTTGGGGTCATTGACACCACTGACCTGAGACCGCTGTTATTGTTGTTACTTGAAGTGTAAGTTGATAAAATCTGTTTTATCGTGTTGAGATATCGACACCCGTCTGTAAAGTATACAAAAAAAAAACGGATATTTTAATTGACTACACTACCGACGGTGGATGACCCCAAAAAAGTCCTAGCCCAACTAGAAACAACACCTAAAGTTGTTATTCCCCGTGGGAATCGAACCCGCGATCGAGAAGATATCCCTTTCACCACTAAACCAAGGAAGCATTCTATTGTAATGAGTAGGTAGGTACTTCCTCAACATCCAATCGAGAAGCAGTATCATCCAGTTCTTGAGTAGCAATTTGCCTATTCGCCAATCTAAAATAATAAAATCATTGAATTACAATTGGAAGCACAGCTGACCCTACTGTAGGTACTTACTCTGTGGCCTTCGGTGAGTCTCAAGTCACTCAGGTGATGATATGATTCGGAAAATCAATTTCAACTTAGTAACAATGCCTATAATATAGTGTACTCTGTATCTATAAGCATTATTAATTACTAAGTTAGAAGTATTAAATTCACGAGAAATATATTTATTTTTATCATTCTTTATTTAGGTAGGTACATGTAATAAAGTTTCTTACAGTCTTCGTGCTATATTCTGCACACTCTGGAGTAAACGCTTTCGACGACCAGCTTTCCACCTCTTCCCACTATTATATTTATTTCCCATTTTTATTTTCACGGTACAAAACGTAAAAATTCCACTGCGGAGCAAAGCGACACAGGTCCATTCTCAACAACGTTCCAAGGAACACTGGCGCGGTGCAGGCAGCAAGGAAATGAGCAAGCGTATGTCGTAAAAACGTTTATAAAATCGTATAAAATTAGATATTAACTATTTATTAAAAACTACTCGATCACTGGATGCAGTTTGGCATTAGAAATTTTATGGTATATTTTTTATTGTAATTATTGTTGTTAATAAAGAGATAAACTGCTTTTAAAGACAAAGAAGAGGTTTGTTTGAAGATTTTTTTGATGCATTAATGTATGTTTAATTATGATTTGGGCTCGATCACTGTATTAAAATAAGACTTGAAAATATCATACTTTTTTTTTAGGTCCTAATTATTTACGGTTTAAGAGATACACTGCTTTAAAAAACCACTTTTTGACCGTTTTCGAGAAATCTGCGCCTTAACAAAACGGAACAACGCACTCTGGTTCGTGTAGAACAAACTAGCTGGACAAAAACAACTCTTCAATTCCTAGTAGTTAATTACTAATATGAACTTTTAGGCGCGTTATGGCGCCTTGTATAATTCAAATGAAACTCGGTCCAGTTGTACAGACGTGTAATTGTATCAACACATAACAAGCGACAGCGGTGGAATCACGTAATCAACATAAGATGAACAATGGTGTTAATAATTAACTTAGAGTGGAGTAATACACAGTTCTAATATATCTTTCGAATTCTGAACTTCTGGCTAACTAGTAGATACCATAGACAACCCTTCTAGCCACAGTAGTAGTGTTGTCTCCTACATCTAACAGTGGGAACCACAGACAATTAGTTTGGTTCGCCACACCACCCCCCCACGGAGAAATAAAAGGTATACACAGGAAAAAAAATAAAAAAAGAACAATATAAGATAAAAACTATAAATCTAGAATGTCCCTGAATTTGACCCGTCGGCCAGCTCTGGTGGTGACAGTGTCTGAAGGGACTGGAGTAGTTGGTGTGGAAGGATTTGGGTGTGTGGAAGGAGAATCTGGAACGGGAACTAAGACAGGTGGTGAGGAAACTAGTTCAGAGTCCAGGTATGCTGGTTTAACACGGTCAATGCTGACCGTAGCCTCTCTTCCATTCATCTCCAAGGTAAGGGTTTTGTCCCTTCTCCTCAGGATACGGTATGGGCCAGTGTATGGAGGTTGTAGAGGCCTTCGAACGGTGTCGTCGCGAAGTAAGACATGGGTCGACGTCGCCAAATCTTTGAACACGAAGGTTGACGGTCGAGCGTGTCGTGAGGCTGGTATTGGACGTAAAATTTCCATCCGGCTCCTCAAGTCCGTAACGAAATCGCTAATGTCGTTTGGGCTCCTGGGTTCTTCCGCTGGCATGATGAGTTCTCCAGGAAGTCGAAGAGGTTCTCCATAGACTAGCTCAGCGGACGATGTGTTAAGGTCCTCTTTGACAGCAGTCCTCATGCCAAGAAGTACCAGTGGAAGTGCCTTGCTCCATGTTTGGGGATGGCACATTAAGGAAGCTTTTAGTTGGCGGTGCATGCGTTCTACCATGCCATTTGCGCACGGGTGGTAACTGGTTGTGCGAATCCGTTTTGTGGCGCACACGTTCATAAGGCGCCGGAACAAGGCAGATTCAAACTGGCGACCTTGGTCGGTCGTCACGGTACTTGGCACCCCGAAACGGGATATCCAACCAGTTACCAGCGTGTCTGCCACTTCCTCCGCCGTGATAGACGTCATAGGCCACGCTTCGGGCCAACGCGTAAATCTGTCAACCGCGGTAAGACAATATGTGAAATTGTTTGAAGGCGGCAGTGGTCCTATGATGTCAATGTGGACATGACAGAATCTTTTTGATGCGATCGGAAAAGACATCAACGGTGCAGATGTGTGCCTGGTTACCTTACTGCGTTGGCACTGTAAGCATGACTTTGCCCATTGTCGGCAGTCGGTGTTAATATGTGGCCATACGTATCGCTCAGCCACCAATCGTAAGGTTGCTCTCACGCCAGGGTGACTAAGACCATGCAGTCGATCGAAAGCTGCTCGACGGAAAGGTAAGGTGAGGTATGGGCGAGGTCTACCTGTCGACGTGTCACAGAGTATGAAAGTGTCAGTTCCTGGAACGACGATTTTTCTCAATTTTAGAGAAGTAAATGAACCTGCTTGTTTGAGTTCCTCGTCTCTTTCTTGCGACTGTGCAAGGGCTTGATAGTCCTCCTCCAATGAAATGGATTCAACCCGCGACATAGCATCTGCAACTACGTTGTCGGTACCCTTGATATATCTTATGTCGGTGGTAAATTGGCTGATAAAAGTTAATTGGTTGAGTTGTGTTGGTGGAAGTTTGTCACGACGCTGCATGAAGGCATACACGAGGGGCTTATGGTCAGTATAAATTGCGGTGTTCTGCACTTCTAGTATGTGCCGAAAGTGTTGAACGCTCTCGTACACAGCTAGAAGTTCCCTGTAATAAGCAGGCCACTGAGATTGTTTCTCGGTAAGCTTTTTGCTGAAATATGCTAGGGGTTGCCAGTTATCATCGACCTTCTGCTGTAAACATGCACCTATGTGCATGCTCGACGCATCGGTAAAAAGACCTAAAGGGGCCTCACTATTTGGGTGCGATAGAGTAGTAACATTGGCTAGGCTCTTCTTGCAGTCATCGAAACTTTGTTCGAGCTCGGGCGTCCATGGGAATGGTTTTGCGCCTTTGCTATTAGTTGCAGCGACTGCGTCAATTAAGGGAGCCTGGTACTTGGCGGCGTCGGGCAAAAATCTGCGGTAATAATTGACCATGCCCAAGAACCTACGTACGCCTTGAACGGTCTTAGGGAGAGTAAAATCCACTAAGGCACGGATACGGTCTTCGGGAGGGAAGGTGCCTACTGCATTAATACGGTAGCCCAAAAACGTTACCTCGGCTGCCCCAAGTACACACTTCGCCGGATTGATGACCACTCCGTACTGGTGCAGTCGATGAAACAGAAGTCGGAGGTGTTCAGCATGTTGCTGAGGGTCTCTCGAGTACACGAGGATATCGTCAACGTAGGCAAAACAGAAATTAAAACCCCGTACAACTTCGTCTATGAACCTTTGAAATGTCTGTCCGGCGTTTCTAAGGCCAAAGGTCATGTAGGGAAATTCATAAAGTCCAAAAGGTGTGATTATGGCTGTTTTACAAATATCATCAGAATTTACTGGAATTTGTTGGTATGCTTTAACCAAATCAAGAGTGCTGAAAACTGAGCATCCAGACAAGTTGTGGCCGAAATCCCCTATATGGCGGACAGGATAGCAGTCCGGAATAGTGCGGGCGTTTAGTGCGCGGTAGTCGCCACACGGACGATAAGTCTCGTCTTTTTTAAGCGCGAGATGCAGCGGTGAGGACCATGAACTGCTGGAAGGTCGAGCAGTGCCTACGCGAATCATCTCCTCGAATTCTTTCTGAGCAGCTCGAAGCTTTAGTGGGGCAAGACGACGTGGTCGCGCTGTCACGGGTGGGCCATCGGTAGTTTTGATAAAGTGCACCGTAGTATGCTTCACGTCTTTAGGCGCGCCGGGGGGACGAGATATGCTCGGGAATTCGGTCAAAATGTGTGAAAATGGTGAGTCAGGTGATTGGATAAGTTTAATGCTGGGTTGGTCGATTGAGGAGAATTCTGTTTCCGCTGACAACCCTGTTTTACCGTCTCGCAACCTTCCATGAGCACAGTCTGGTAAAAGGTGGTAATGAGCCAGGAAGTCTGAACCAATTATTGGAGTTCCTACTTCGGCGACTATGAATTTCCATACAAAGTCACGTCTTAAGCCTAAGTTCAGTTTAAGTTCGACTAGACCAAAAGTATTTATTTTAGTGCCATTGGCTGCTAAAAGTTCGTACTGGAGTGGCTGCTTTTTACCCTGGGAGTAACGTCTAGGTAGGCACGAAAGATCGGACCCGGTGTCGATTAAAAATCGTCGGCCGGAATACCGATCAGTAACAAATAGACGGCGACTTGCTAGGGAGCAGTCAGTGGTCGCCACTACTGACTGCTGCTTGAGTTTTCCTGTGGTACGGGACCAGACCAAGTGCACGGTTGTAAACACCTGGAAGCTTTCGACGCGTATCGCGTGTGATACCAGCATTGGCCGTTACGGGTGCGTGAGCGTGAGCTTGAGCGACTGCGGTTATTTTTGTCGTTACTTGTCGTGAGGCCGGTCACAAGCCGTGTCAGGTCCGCCACTTGTTGTTGGAGCAACTTAAGTTGTTCCTTGGTGTCATCACTAGGTGATGATGATACCCTACCTGCTGCATGAACATTCATTTGTTGCGGACTGATTTCTTGCAGCTTATCAGCCAGCTCGCCCAAGTCCTCAAGGGATGAATGCTTTTGGGCAACTAAAATACCTTGCATGTAATGAGGCAACCTGTTCATCCAAATACTTTGGAGGAGCTGTTCTGGGAAAGAAGAGCCAGCAAGAGTCCTGAGGTGACGGAAGAATGACGAGGGCTTCCTATCCCCTATCTCCTCTTTTTCAAGAAGCCTCTTAATTTTCTCTTCGTATGACTCAGAGAAGCGGGAGATAAGGGCGTTTTTAAGACAAGTGTACGGTTGACTTTTAGGTGGCTCAATAATTATGTCTTCAACTTCAGTTGCGGATTTGGTGTCGAGCTGACTTACAGCATAATAATATTTAGTCAATTCTTGTGTGACACCATTAATGTGGAACTGTGCCTCCAAACTTGCAAACCAGAGACCGGGTCGGTCTGGCCAGAAAGGGGGAACGCGGATGGATACTCGATTTACTAATATAGGTTGAGATCTAGATGGGGACGTGTCTGCGGACTGTTTACCACCAGTGCCAGGTTCAGGGTCCAGTAAAATTTCCTTATCCTCGGTAGTCATTGCGTTACTATACAAATTGTGTTTATTTCACAAACAAAAACACACAACCCTAAGAGGGGGTATACAGTATAACTTATACAATAGTAGCACAGAGGTGAAATCAAAATGTTAATAAATAGTCACCATGAGAAAACACATTCATAGCAAATAGGACACACAGAACCAAAATATATCATACAGCACACAGGCAAGTAAAACTAAGATAAAAATATTCTCCAAAACGTATTTTTAAATTATTAGCATTGCGTCCATGCCTTCAATGGAATAACCAGAATAATGACAAATCGAAACATGCAGAATGCACAAAACAAAAAAAGAAATGCATTTAAATGTTATGTTTAGGCATTTAGATTAAAATCAAGCACATAATGTTCTTAAAGAAACACAGTATATTATAATTTACTCTGTGAGAAACACCGTAGTATTGAAGGTAGGTTGTAACTTGTACGAATGTCCATCCATGCAGAGTTGAGAAAAAAAAAAAAATAACTTACAGGCTTCTGTTGTCACACTATTGGATACGGAACGCACCTTTACGTTTCTAGTTTCACTGGAACGCAGCCGGTTTACGTTTGACGTTTGTAGATAGTGATGACAGGAGACATGTGTCAGTGGAAAGTCAGGTTATGTCAAACTTCGCGCGTTAACTTTGAAGTTTACTTAAAATCCGCACAAGAAAAAAATGGCGCTGCTATCGCGGAATTAGTTAATTGTTCTTGTTTCAGGTGGGTAAAGTTCAAACACGGTGTAATTTGGCACAGAAAGTATCCACAGCCGAACACTATCTCGTTGGTCAATACACTAATAGCACAAAAGTTCAAATACTCCTTGATTTTCGTGGGTAACTTCGCGTAATGGCGGCGAGTAGGTACCGACTTGGACTTGTTCACGAAGAAACCCGCTGCCCGGTGTGAGTGTGAGCTCGTTGCGCTTCACAATACTGGATTCCGATTACGATTATTCTTCTATCACTGATAAGTTCTTCTATCGTCGGGGTCACCAATTTAGGCGCGTTATGGCGCCTTGTATAATTCAAATGAAACTCGGTCCAGTTGTACAGACGTGTAATTGTATCAACACATAACAAGCGACAGCGGTGGAATCACGTAATCAACATAAGATGAACAATGGTGTTAATAATTAACTTAGAGTGGAGTAATACACAGTTCTAATATATCTTTCGAATTCTGAACTTCTGGCTAACTAGTAGATACCATAGACAACCCTTCTAGCCACAGTAGTAGTGTTGTCTCCTACATCTAACAGTGGGAACCACAGACAATTAGTTTGGTTCGCCACAAACTCATTAGCCCTATACATTAAGGAATACACCTATTAATTTTCGTAACTACCCTCATAACGACCGTCATTAAGGTAAGTATTTAAAGAATTGATCATTCAGAGTGCATTCATTTCCGTTTTTACACCATCATTGATTGCATTATTTAAGTAACTAAACGAAATTTGTGATAGTGTTCTTGTGATAGATTGTGTACATAAGGGTAAGTAGTTTTGTTTTAATTCATTTTTATCACAGGAACTTCATTCTATAATTTTATTAAATTAATTGTTTAGATAAAAGTGGACTTTTTCACCCATATTTTTGAATTCAATGGTCAAAAACTTACATGTCCACTCATGTCCACTCTGTAGAATCTATTTTATATGATTCTCACAAGTATCTAGTAGTAATTAGTAAAAAAAAATATTGCGAATTATTTGCACAACTAATTTTTTTTTTTTTTTTTCATTAACTGTTTTCACCGTCTCAAAAATGGTTTTTTTTTCGAAGAATGGCTAAAAAACCCAAGTTTATATCTTTGAGACATGATTTTGATGGTGTTACGGAGCAGTCCCTGAGAGATGTCAAGGTCATCATCTCAAAATATTCATCAAAATTAGCTGAAAAGTGGAGCAGCTGTGAAAGAAGTCGACAGCGGTTCCTAGAGAAGAATTCGACGTGGCTGAAGGGAGTTGACATATCTTTCGATGTGTCCGTTTATTTATGTATGCCAAGTACATCTTTAGAACCGGGATCTGGAAGACCCTCTAAAGAGTTTGATGATTCCAGTCTCAAAACGAAAAGACGACGCGTAGATGACCTCTTACAGTCCAGGAGTGCTAGTGAATACCCTGTAATAAATGGTTTAAGAGAAGTTCCCCGGAAGAAATTAGGTTCGTTCCCTACCGAAGTCCTAGATTTAATAGGTAATTCAACCTAGCTGTAAGGAACAAAATGTTAATATAGTTTCTAGTTTCCATAGTTCTGCCACTCATGATCATGACTATTCAATGGATGATTCATCTGATGATAGTGATGATAATGAGTGATAGATTCAGTTATTAAGTATTTTATGTATCTGATAATAGATTTTATAGTTCCATTTATAGATAAATTATTTAAAAAAAAAATATTTTAAAAAATATTATTTTTTTATTTGACTAAGTATGGGTCTGCTCAAACGACCAATGGTCCTCAAAAAAGTATTAAGACCCTCATATATATGCTTAATAACCTCATTTATGAATAAAAATCAAATCGAAACAAATAATTTTGTCCAGCTAGCTTGTTCTACGCGAACCATAGTGCAACGCCGAGAGTCTCAGACAAATATATTAGATCTGTAATTATTAGGGTACTTAAATATAATTGTCACTAGTAGGAATTCAATTTGAGATAAGACTGCAAGCATTATTTTGAATTGCAAAGCAAATGGCGCAATCCGTGCTACTCAGCGCAACCGAAGCAACAGCAAACTCGGTCGGTCGTCGACTACTCGTGCCTACTCTTTGCTCGTGCCGTTTTGCGCTCGTGTCCACGTGACCACGTCCGCGGCGCGGTGGATACGGCGCGGCTCGGCGTGTTAATATTCCCAGTAATTCATACTTGGTACCGTAGAGCAAGCTGCACGTGGAGCGAAGCGGTGCGTACAGCCAGTCGGGCAGCAGTTTCGCTAGCGCCAGAGCTCACGTACGACGCCCCCTTCGGAATTATTCGGCAGTACTCGCTTTATCTGTCGTGTCGACAGACCGTGTCGACTATCGTTCTCGTTCACTCGTAAAGTTCTATCACATTCATTTATTATTACCAACTAGAAACTAAGTTAACCATCACGCACGTCATTTCAGTCAGTCAGTCAGTTGGTGTCACAGTGCAGTGTTCATAGTGTCGCGGTCGTGGGGCGTGCTGTCGCCGGATGTGCCGATTATAAAGTCCTGTCGAAAAATAAAGTCTGACAAGTGACCTTGTACCTTATTGAACAAAGTGACTATTGCGTTAATACGTAATATAAAGAAACATAACCTACAAAATGTCAGACAGCGCACAGGACGTATTGAAGGATGCGGCGGCCGGCGCCGCTGCTGCTGCTGCCGCTGGCGGATCACTATTCAGCACGTTTGATATTATTGTGCTCGTTATCTTACTGGGAGGCACCATTTGGTGGCTGTATAACTCCAAAAAGGAAAACAAAAAAGATGAAATACTGCTTAGCAAATATTCAATCCAGTAAGTGTAATTGTTGTGCAAGTTTTTGTTTATTAACGTAATTTAATTAATTATACCCAGTTTTGATTCTGAAAATA
This sequence comes from Apamea sordens, assembly GCA_945859715.1. Taxonomy (NCBI): domain Eukaryota; kingdom Metazoa; phylum Arthropoda; class Insecta; order Lepidoptera; family Noctuidae; genus Apamea; species Apamea sordens. The sequence goes on from OX243995.1 coordinate 11,506,409, forward strand.
ACAAATAAAAGATATTAAATAAGTAGGTATATAAATCGTGCCCCTACCTAGTAATAGTATGACTTAACAATTTTAGCCAATTAAATTGTTATTTGCGATTACACTTTTACCCTTGTTGCTACTTCCATTAGCATTGTCTTTTTTATGCATGTGTATGTAATTATGCAATTGAAGTGTGACTTTACATGTTTTATTGTGCTATCATTAAATTTTAAACGTAACGTAGATAATTTCCAAAGTATCAGGGTGTAAGCACCTAATAAAATATTCAATCGCATTTCTATAAAGCATTGAAATTGTAATATAGAAACAAAACCACTGCCACTGTAGCCACAGGTTGTAGTAGGATGCGTAGCCAATAGCAGTCTTTACTGACGTCATTGGAAAAAGACACGAACCAGTTGTTTTTTTTTTTCTCAACAGGATAATGGGTCCTTTAGCAAGGAGAATCCGGATGACGAAGGATGGAAGTATTATAAATAAAATAAAAAACATCGTTGTATGTTGTTGTTGTGTTGTAAGTAGAAATAAATCTTTATTAAACATTCCTGATTTACTTTATAAAAACTCAATAAGTAACTTCGATCAATATTTTAAAAATGCGGCCAAGTGCAAGACGGACTCGCATACGAAGGGTTCCGTACCAGCGTACCTACATTATTTAACACTGCATTCAAGAGACGTCCTCTATCAACATGTGAAAAAACGCCTAATAAAACACGTTTCTTGTATGGTTCCTTTAATTTTATTTCCTTTTATTATTTGTTGTTAGAGCGGCCATAAATAGTAAACACTCTGTAGTAGTTGTAGTAAACATTCAAGTTAGCGTACTATTACGGTTCAAAGATACAGCCCTGTGGGCTGTGACAGACGGACGTCCAGCGGAGCCTTAATAATAATGACATGTACCTTAAAAATGACAGTAGTGTGAGTAGTATACCCACATCAAAATAATATTACCTTTATCATTTAGGTATTAACCTTTGCCTTCTCAAGTTCTGACGCAGTTGGTAAAACCACATACTCATTAAAATCTTAAAGAATCTTTTCTGCCGTGGAATTTTTTCCACGAAAAAAAAAAACGAGTTTGTTAATTATAAATCCAAGATTGTTTCCGATTGTGATACTTACTTAGTACAAGCTGCATACTGCTGCTAGAGGTTGACACGAAACCCTGTGGATGTCGAAAAACCATTGCACCGCGTATATTTTGGCTACCTATTGCATAATTTGGATCAGGCTTCTGAGCACGATCGCCGATAAAACTCATGGCAACAGTTGGCCTTAGACAGTTTCGACACTTTTCTGTGTCACTTTTCAACACAGCAATAATTATTTAGTACAGAACATTGTGTGAGGTATGTCTTATACATCACTATTAGTTCATTAAAATTCTTAGTCGATTTGGCGATGTAGAGGTCAGGGTCAGCTCCAATTAACTCAGTGGATAATGTTCGAACAATACGACCGTGTTGACTGACTTTTAAGTAATTCGTCAAACGGTTTAGTATTGAATAAACTTATCTATATATATATAAAACTAGCTTTGCCCGCGGCTTCGCCCGCGTGGATGTCGGAAAGGATAAGAAGTATGTCCTTCCCCAGGATGCCATCTATCTCTTTGTCATCTGCTGGCAGGCAATTTTATCAAAATCCGTTCAGTGGCTTAGGCGTGAAAATGTACATAACGTACAGACAGAATTTATAATTTTATTTAGAATAGCACTTTGCCCGCGACTTCGTCCGCGTGTACTTTACTCTAAAAACTTCGAAGATGTATGTTTACGATCTCTATCATTTATTTACTTAATTCGGGTTAATTTTAAAGTTTATCAAATGAATAAGATTTTTTAAATAAACCTTGTCGTCCCCTTTTGCCACGATAGGCTTTGATTTAAAAAAAGCGTTTGATACGTTCCCATTGTATGACTTAAAGACTATTTATACCCATTTTCGAGTTAATGGAAGCAAGCAGTAAAATCCACCCCTTAAACTTTATTACCCCTTTCCATTCGTCCGAGCGGTTTAATGTTTTTTCTTACCTATTAACTTTTTCACCCCCTGAAGCCTCAAGAAATATTGCCAAGTATCAAGTATATTAAACAAAGGAAAAAGATTTTTCATATTAACTGTATCCCGTCTTGTCACCCCATCATCTTCCTGCCCTTATCCCATGTTCCTTGTGGTCGGCGCAACACGTTTTCTTCTTCCATTCTCCTCTGTCAACCGTCACGCTATCATTCACTCCCTTCTCTTTCATATCATTTCTCACACAATCCATCCATCTTTTCTTCGGCCTTCCTCTCCCTCTCCAACCATCAACATGTATATTGATTACTTTTTTAGTCACATGCGTTTCGTCCCTTGTCATTACGTGCCCATACCAAGCCAAACGATTTCCTTTCAACTTTTCTGTCACTGGTGCCACTTTCAAACTTCCTCTTACATACTCATTTCTTACTTTATCCATTCTCGTCACTCCATACATCCATCTCAACATTCTCATCTCCGCTGCATGCAATCTTTTTTCATCCGTCTTCTTCACAGCCCAGCATTCAGACCCATAAAGTACGACAGGCCTTATCACGGACTTATAAATTTTCCCCTTTAACTTGAGGCGCATCCGTGGGTCGCAAGTTGTTCCTGTGACCTGTCGCCATTTCATCCATCCTGGGTTGATCCAGTGCGTTACGTCTCGGTTTACTTCGCCATCTTCTTGGACAAGTGAACCGAGGTACCAAAAGTCGAAGCAGATCGATAAGGGCGTTCCGGCGAGAGATATGGGCCTAGCACTGGAGAGACCGCCAAAGTTACAAAACAGACACTCAGTTTTGGTCCGACTTACTCTCAGGCCAACGGTCTCGAGTCTTTTTCACCACCCCTCTAATCTGCTCTGGACCTCTAAGCCGTTCTCGGCAACCAGCACAATGTCATCAGCGAACAGCATACACCAGGGAGCCTCCTCTTGGATATCCAATGTAAGAGCATCCATTATCAGCACGGTACGGAGGTACGGGCTGAGTGCTGAACCAATCTTTAAAAAAAAATTACTAAAATACTTCCCTTAAAAAATTAATTACCCCTTTTTGCCCCGTCAGCAATCGATTTTCGAAAGACCCAAAAACTTATCATCGTTTCTTCCCTGTCAAAAGTATTAATACTGACTTTCCGAGTTAATCGGAGCATTCGGGGCGCGCATTCAAAGTCTTCCACACAAACTTTAACACCCCTATATCCCCCTTTGTGGGGTAGTTTTGAATAACTTATAATGATAAACTTTATTACTTACTTAGGCAAGTATTCATGCCAAGTTTCAAGTTTATTAACTAAATGAATAGGATTTTTCATATAAACTGTATCCCCGCTTTTCATTCCCACAGGGGTGGAATTTAAAAAAATCTTTTGGGATGTATTCATAACTTGATTCAAAGATTATTTATACTAATTTTCGAGTTAATCAAGCCATGCAGTAAAATCCTCCCCTGTAAAATTGACTACCCCTTTTCAGCCCGTCAGGGGTAATTTTCGAAAAACCCTGATACACATTATTCTTTACTTTCGATACTAGGTATAAATACTGAGTTTCGAGTTAATCGGACCGCGCGCTAAAATTCTTCCATACAAACTTTGAAACTCCCCAATCCCCTTTTAGGAGGTAATTTAGAAAAACATAAAAAGGCAAACTTCATAATTTACTTAGATTAGTATTGGTGCCAAGTTTCAAGTTTATTAACTCAAGGAATAAGAATTTCCATACAAACAAAATCCCCCCATTTCACCCTCTTAGGGTTGATTTAATGTAATGTAGATGTAATGTCTGCGTTGATGTATCAGTAGTCAGTCAGTCAGGACTTTGAATTTTATATATATAAAATTCAAAGTCCTGACTGACTGATACACCAACGCACAGCCTAAACCGCTGGCCCTAGAGACATGAAATTTGGAGGGTGTGTTCTTCGTGAAGTGTAGGTATCCACTAGCAAGGGTTTTTTAAAATTCCAACCCTAAGAGGGTGAAATGGGGGGATTTTGTTTGTATGGAAATTCTTATTCCTTGAAACTTGGCATCAATACTAATCTAAGTAAATTATGAAGTTTGCCATTTTATGTTTTTCTAAACTACCCCCTAAAAGGGGATTGGGGGGTGTTGAAGTTTATGTGAAAGAATGAATGCACGGTCCGATTAACTCAAAACTCAGTGTATACTTAAGATCAAAAATAAAGAATAACATGTATCAGGGTTTTTCGACAATCTACACCTAACGGGTTGAAAAGGGGTAGTTAATTTTACAGGGGAGGATTATAATGAGTGGCTTGATTAACTCGAATATTAGTATTAATACTTTTGACAGAAAATAATCAATAATAAGGATGTAAAGTTGTCGAAAATTGACCCCTGACGGGGCAAAAAGGGGTAATTCGATTGTTAAGGGGAGGATTTTAACTTGAAACTGTATGTTACATTTTCACACTTAAGCCACTGAATTTCTGATTTGGCAAAGATATTGATGGCATTCTGGGAAAGGACATACTTTTTATCTTGGTAGCACGTTCCCTTGGGATAATTCCCGACAACCACGCGGGCGAAGCCGCGGGCAGAAGCTAGTCAAATATATTGGGTCTGCAAAGTACGCAATGAATAAACTTCATTTATTCATTACGTACGTACGCTTAATTCATTAGGAGTTAAGTGACAGATTGATTACTGTTAAAGTCGAATTTATTCATTAGCTGTTTGTTGACGACTAAAAGGAGTTGGGAAACTTTTGCTAGGCACCTTGAAGAACCTAATCCATACCCAAACACGAAAACGCAAGTCACGGATACCCTTAAAAAAACGTCGTCTCATATAACTGCATCTTAAAATAATGATCACCCAAAGCACCCCTATGAAGGTGAGAAACTTTAATAAAACTTAAATTACTGTGTCAAACTCAAACTCAAACTCAAATCATTTAATTCAACTAAACCAATTACAGGTACTTTTGAATTGTCAAAGGGTCGGTCAGTCAGAAAGATGAAGCTAGTGTGTGACTTTGCCGTAGGTTATTATCGAACGGACGTCATAATATGTATGTCGTCAGTTGTCGTCGAACAAATGAATCGTCCAAAAAAAAGCGGCCAAGTGCGAGTCAGACGTCACCGTCAGGTTGGCTGGACCAAACGAGATATATACATGAGACCAAGTGAACTATTTACTACCTATTTGCTACTATTTACTACCTATAATGAAATATTTGCTACCTTTGCTTTAAGAAATATATCAAATAAATTCAAGTGGTCAGCCATTCTGACGTCAGGTTGGCTGACCACTTCCAAGTTCTCATAGTTATAGCGTTGTATTAACCGCATTGTTAATGTAAATATTTACTACCTATTTGCTACCTTTACATATATTTTTTACACAACTTTAGGAAGCTCCTATAAAAAGTTATTAATAAAAACCATTAAAGCGCCTGTACATCAATTATTTACGTCATTTCCCCTCAGAATAATTGCTAACAATATTTTTGCAGGCGCTTAGTGCCTTATGAATAACTTGATTCTGGATATGAAATCACACTCTTTTATTAAGATTTTTAATACATTATTATTAACGTGTGTACGTCACAAACAACAAAAGTTAACTTGAACACAATAATTGATCATCACAGTTGTGAATATTGTTGGTAGTTTTAAATAAAAATAATCTAAGATGTCAATGAATGATTATCAAATATTGTATCATAATTTGATCAAGATCAATTTAATAAATTCCCAAGTACATACATACTTATATTCCCAAGAATAAATGCGATGTCTAACATGGAAATGGTCTATTTTTTTTAATTAGGTGTTATATTATGGCAGAAAATTTAAATAATATAATTAAAATCTGACATACTTTTTGAATCAATATTAAAATTGGACAGAAATTTTTGAAATTTATTTTAAATCATGTACTTGATGAACGTAATTAAATAATTTCGAATATCTTGTATTTTTGATAGCCTTCCAAATACACAGGAGAGTGACTAAAAATTTTAGTCTCAGTAGTTTCAATGATAAGGTCGAGGGCGGGGGAGAGGGGTGGAGATATTTTACATGCCCGTGTACAATTTCGTAAGATAATAATGGTTTTGCAGGCACCTTCTAAATTAACGTTAATTCATAACTTTATATAGGAACTACTTAAAGTTGTGAAAAAATGTATGTTAAGGTAGGTAGGTAAGGTATGGTAGGTAGGTACTTATATTCCTAAGAACAAATGCGATATATAAATAATTATAAAATTGTATAAATGGATAAAACTTCACTCTGTCTCAACTGTGATAAAAACAAAATTTGGTTTATAACAATAGAAAAGTAACTGTGGCTCATTAGCTCATATCCAGAAACAAGTTGTTCATAAGGCACTAAGCGCCTGCACAAATAATGTTAGCAATTATTCTGAGGAGAAAAGACGTAAATATTTGTACAGGCGCTTTAATGGCTTTTACTTATAACTTTTTATATGAGCTTCTTAAAGTTGTGTAAAAAATATATGTTAAAGTAGCAAATAGGTAGTAAATATTTTTATTAACAATGCTGTTAATACAACGCTATAACTATGAGAACTTGGAAGTGGTCAGCCAACCTGACGTCAGAATGGCTGACCACTTGAATTTATTTGATATATTTCTTAAAGCAAAGGTAGCAAATATTTCATTATAGGTAGTAAATAGTAGCAAATAGGTAGTAAATAGTTCACTTGGTCCCATGTATATATCTCGTTTGGTCCAGCCAACCTGACGGTGACAGTCAGACTCGCCCATGAAGGGTTCCGTTTTACGATTTATGACGTATTAAAAAAAAACTACTTACTAGATCTCGTTCAAATCAATTTTCGGTGGAAGTTTACATGGTAATGTACATCATATATTTTTTTAGTTTTATCATTCTCTTATTTTAGATGTTACAGGCAGGGGGACACATTTTACCACTTTGGAAGTGTCTCTCGCGCAAACTATTCAGTTTAGAAAAAAATTATATCAGAAACCTCAATATCATTTTAGAAGACCTATCCATAGATACCCCATAAGTATGGGATTGATGAAAAAAAAAAATTGAGTTTCAGTTCTAAGTATGGGGAATCCCCAAAATTTATTGTTTTTGGAACGAAGTTCCTTATCGCGCGTTGCGAAAGGGGGCTAGACGGAAAAAATTAAGACCAAAAGTTGGAACGACACTTTTTGCTATAGTTGTAAGCCGTGCGGCGTGCGCGTGTTTCTCTGTCTGTGTCTCTCTGTCTCTGTTATAGAAAGCAAGCCAGTTATACTTCGTTCCATCCGGGTGTCCCTTGACACCTCTCAATTTTTTTTTTCTATTTTTGTGTGAAAATCTTAATGCGGTTCACAGAATACATCTACTTACCAAGTTTCAATAGTTCTTATAGTTTCGGAAAAAAGTGGCTGTGACATACGGACGGACAGACAGACAGATAGACAGACATGACGAATCCATAAAGTTCCGTGCCATTTGGCTACGGAACCCTAAAAAGGTGTTGTCATACGAAAGGTGTTTGAAAACGCTCCTATTCGTTTTCTATGTCTTCGGTAAATTATATGATTCGTCATTATAGGTACCTATTGCGACTATTACTCTCAATTTGAATAATTTTAAGCATATTGCTAATCCATTGCTCCATATATTCGAAAATGTGTCTGGTCAACAACGTAAATAACGCAATGAATGTTGTTGAACTGTTAAAATTAAACCCATTGCTACTGATAGTATGTTACGCAATTACCCTGCCGTTTGCAAACACTTGCTGGTTTATAAAATGCACCGGTTTTTGTAAAAGTCCAATTTAATATCTAGTTCTATTTTCTACCACCGGTGGCGCTGCTAATCAAAACAATAACAATGGCGTCAACTAGCAGTGCAAATGCTTCTAAGTGAATAAATTTATTGTAAGTATATCTTAAAAAAAAACAAGTGGCTATGAAGACATCTATTTGTTATAAGAAATTAAATACATTAACGAATATTAAACGGGAATAGTGAGAAAATGGACGTACTTTGAGGATAAACGGCACATAAAAAATGTTGTTACTTACATAGGTACTTAGTCATAATTTGTAAGAACGTAACTACATAATATTATTACGTTTTTGTGAGCAAATATTAAACATGTTCTTTTTTGTGAATTCATATTTTTAGTAAATCAAACTGGGAATTACTTGGGAATCGATTAAATTTTCCCCCTTTTATAATAGTTGCTCTAATAGCATGGCTCTCGGCGAAACGAATACGGTTAGAAGCATCATCCAACCAAGGTTTTACAAACCAGCGAGTGTTTGCAAACGGATAGCGCCGTTTGTACCATTTTGAATCATACCTACAATTTACTGAAGACATATAGAAAACGAATAAGTGTACAACGTTGCCTAACCATTTAACTCGTATGCTTACAAGTACGCTCAAGAAAATAGTCGTCTTTTTAATGTATCAAAGTGGACTGCATAAATAGAATTACAATGTGAAAGGGGTCAAAAACTCAAATTACAATACCGACTGTAGAAACGAGTTCGCTTGTGATTTCTGTATTCCCCGTTATTGCATCAGATTCTAGGTTCGCTTTTTTTTTACTACTCAGTTACAGTGCCTTAATGTACCTACTTAGTTCTATGGTAATCTCAAACCTAACTTTGAAAATGATTTAGTCATTAGTTGTTATAATAAAATTGAGTTTGTATAAAAAATAAAGAGTAAAACAATCAACATTTAAAATAGGTATGATATCATTACAAAACCAATCAAATTATTGAGTATAATTTATTTAACTACGTTGGTACACTTTATCGCGTGTATAAATGAATTTCACGTAATTCCTACGTTAGTTAGACCTTCGTTCTTCGCTTTCTTGATGTAGCTATGCTGGAGAACTTAAGACGATTGCGAAACTATCCATTGTGTGGTCATTCAATTGAAATTCTACGACTAGAAGGTGTTAAAAACGGCTAGCATGCTGCACGATAGGTATTGAACTTGGTGCCTTGATAGTAAGGATATTTTTGTACCTACATTATTTTGTATTATCAGTTGTGATTGTAGCTGTTGTATAATATAGGAAGTCGCGACGACGTAACGATAACGGTGCTTCTTACGTGTCGATATAAGATATGCGTTACTTATTTGCTTATAACTACTTATCTACCTACAGTCTATTTTAATCAAAATAATGAGTACCTAAAGGTAAATTTACCCAATATTTTATACTTAATGGGTGGTGGAACAATCATCAAACTTTTAAGTAGCTAGCTTAGGAAGGTTAAACAATTAAGTACTTAAACAAGTGTAATTGGTCTGCCTGACACTATACATAACATGATCTAAGTAGAGGAATAATTATTTAACTAGCTTATAATCTGTTAATACAGAAGCGCAATAATAGTCATTCAGAGACGCAATAACAGTCATACAGAAACGCAATAATGGTCATTCAGAAGCGCAATAACGGTCATACAGAAGCGCAATAACGGTCATACAGAAGCGCAAGAACGGTCATACAGAAGCGCAATAACGGTCACACGGAAACGCAATAACGGTCACGCGGAAACGCAATAACGGTCACACAGAAGCGCATTATCAGTCATTCAGAAGCGCAATAACGGTCATACAGAAGTGCAATAACAGGCATATATGTAGAAGCGCAGTAGCGTTCATACATGAATTTCCAGACTCATGTCAAAATGTTAAATGCAGTCAAACAAGATGAAATGAGTTCAACAATCCCTGCCCTCTTCGAAGTTCTGTCGGTTACCTTGCATATTATTATTATAATTTGGATATTCTTTGCTATTGAATGTAAAATACACGAATAGTAATGTAAAATTCAAATCGTATGACGTTTATGGAAGTTCGTTGCTTTCTTTCTTAGAACCGTAGAATCTGGATATAACTTAGGTTGTTACTAACCTTCACTACAATCTTACTTTTAGAGATCCTTACTTAAAAAGCATAAAACAGAACCGCTATAGGATCACCTCGTTTTCCGTCTATCTGTCAGTCTGTCGAACTCGAAAACCTTTTCCTCAGGTACGCATGGAGGTATCAAGTTGAAATTAATCTATGTACATATAAATAAAATTGAAGTGTCTGTTTGTAATGTCAAAATAGCAGCTTTTTACTAAATGTGTCTATTTGTTCCGGCTAATCTCCGATATGGCTGGATCGATTTTGACGGGACTTTCACTGGCAGATAGCTGATGTTATAAGGAGTAACTTAGGGCCGATTTTTTGATCCGTAATTAAACTCGACCAATTGTTAAAAATAGTTACTAATGGTTAAATTTTTGCAAAATGTGTTTTTTGATCCATTTTTAGTTTATCTAATGGTTATTTTTAACTAATAGTTAATTATTTGACCATTAGTAATGATATTATATCATTAGATAAACTAAAAATTGGCTTCTTTTATTTTAGAAAAATAATTAGGGTTCTGCGCAAGAAAATTAAAACCATAGATATTTTTACATTTTTCTATGATTAAAACCCATGAAACCCAATATACATATTACATATTTATACCGACTCACGCCTAAACCACTGAATTATAACCATTTATATATTTGGCAAGGAGATAAATGGCATCTTAGGGAAGGAGATAGGCTACTTTTTGTGCGGGTAGCACGTTCCTGTAATTCGAGTTCGGTAGGTAATTTCCGACATCCACGCAGCCGAAGTTGCGGGCAGAAGCCCTCCAAAATGCGGGGCCTGTGGCATTTGCTTCCCATGTCTATACGCCCGCTGTTAGTTATAATATAATATACGCAAGCAAGCTAGTTAGCTATACAATATCAATTCTCTTTGATTTTTTACTGACTAGAAAATAAAATCAACTCTCGACCCCCAAGGGTCGAGAATAAATTATAGTAGCGGGTCCAGTGGAAACAATATTTATTGGGGGTCGAGGGGCGGAGAGTGGACTAAACGACCTCAACGAGAGGCAGAATTAGAATCTTATACATCGTATGATACGACACTCGTAGATCTATTAACTAGTTATCTTCCAAATCACTCGCACACGGCATGATGTCACCGAGGCCGAAAATGAATATAATTGTTTGACCTTGTACATAAGCACCGAGTTACAATGGCAAAATAGTAAACTTCTCATAATAGTCAGCTTTTTACAGGGGGTGCACACGATGACATATCAAGCAATACATTTCCAGTTTATCCCGGCCTCGCTTTGTATATATAGCCTTTTCGTACAATGAGAAGTGTCGCCGTGTACCGAGGTGTAACAACTACCTACTCCGTGGTATACAGTAGGACGTAGATAGTTGGTATCTACGTCTACTGGGTTATAATAATTTGAATAAAATTTTCCTCCTCCTTGAATAGATTGCTTGAAGTGACGTAGGGGTTTATCCAGAACTCAGTTAAAAAGATGCCAATATGTAAATTTATTAAGCAGCTGCTGTTAGAGATATGTAAGTTGCTGCTCTGTTATTGTACAGACGCCAGCAGGTCAAGCTACCCGAAACTGTCAAATTTTCCCAATCAACCTAGAACCTTAAAACATTAGCGATAAAGTTGAAAATCTATCAGAGAAATTTGATAGATTGTAGTAGCTTGATGTGCTGGCGTCTGTACAAAGTCAGAAAGCAAAGTGTACCTACGTATCTTAGGTAGATATTTAAAGGGACTTAGTAATTTCCAGATCATTGTTATCTACTCAATTTTGAAGCTAAGCTACTGCATGTTATGAATTAGGTAGGTACAGCCACGTAGTAATACGCATTAAAACGGATGATGGACATTAAAAATAAACCAAATATACTAGGTATTTTTAGACTATGGATCAATTTAGTGATCAAAGTCCTCGCAGATTTTTTGCATAAGAGCGCGCTTAAAGCCAGTAAAATTTTAGAATAGAAAAAAAAACGTATTATGCGCCAAAACTGTTATATCGTAATAAATCCAAAACTAAAAGGAATTATATAAAATGCCTAAGCACAGCCTTTACTCTTGTATAAATATAATTAATTATCAAATTTTTGTCGCAATAGGCATTACCGTATTGAGTACATACAAAACGGAAAAATATGAGAATTAGAGGTTACTTCGTGATTTTTTTCTATGAGGAAATGTTATTATTTCATGTTTTTGATCAAAGTGAACCCTCGGAAATATCATGTAGTTATTCACACATTTTTATTCCGGAATTTTTCATGTAAAATCAAAAATATAAGATTGGTAATTTTGCTTTATACGCGCTCTTAAGCTTACCTATAGCTATAAATACAATCATACTTATAATTTTATCAAATACCTATATATGAAATTACACATTATTTACAATGTGACACTAGATAAAAATGCTTGGTACGTATCACGTACACACTCATTACGATAATATTAATGACACTTAAATACGTACTAAGCATTTACGAAAAAGGTACCGTGTTTTCGTAAAGGTTGAATGAATTACATTTACATCCTACTTTTAATTTGGTTAGCATACAATAGAATCTGTAATATAAGTAATATTATTTATATATAATATTATTATATTCGATAATGTCATGGAAAAGTGGTCACGTAGCTTGACAATGCAAATTCTTGTAAAAATATAGCATAGTAACATTTAAAAAAATAAACTACAATAAGTACAACTATGAAATGCGGGAAGCACAAAACTGCAACCCTAATTGCGTAACACACTTTCAAACACAATCTCCTGAAACATTTTGAAGGATATTGTTAATCCAGTCTCCATTCCTTCATGTGGTCGAATAAAATTCTGCTCTACAACGTAAATAACGTAATGAATGTTGTACTGTCAAAATAAAACCCATTGCTACTATTGTGCGTAAATTACCCCGCAGGTCAAAGTGGCGGTGCTTGAGGGAGGCCTATGTCCAGCAGTGGACGTCTTTCAGCTGAAATTATGATGATGAAATGAAGTAGTAATTTCATTATGGGAACAGTAGTACCCAGCGTTTTTCTAATAATTAAAGTATTTAGTACATGGTGTCAATCAATCAACTCAGCCTATCGCAGTCCACTGCTGGACATAGGCCTCTCGCAGGCTGCGCCACAACACCCTGTCCTCCGCCTTCCGCATCCAGTCCGTCCCAGCAACCTTCTTTAGGTTGTCCGTCCATCTTGCTGGGAGGCGTCCCACCACTACGCTTGCCGATACGCGGTCTCCACTCTAGGGGCTGCAGTTTCGACATTCATAGCGAATAGCGATCGCTTTACGACCGAATTCGGTCGCAAAGTCCTGTCAATCCCTACATAACACCTGTCAATCCGGGACTTTGCGACCGAATTCTTTCGTAAAGCGATCGATATAAATGTCGAGACTGCAGCCCCAGGACTCGTTTGCTCCACCGGCCATTGGTCCTTCGACAAACATGGCCAGCCCACTGCCACTTCAGTTTGCTTACTCTGCACGCTGTCGGTAACTCCGGTTCTTTTCCGGATAATTTAATTTCTGATTTTATCCTTCAAAGAGACTCCGAACATAGCTCGCTGCATAGCGCGCTGAGCGACCCTGAATTTGTGGGCCAGCCCGACCGTCAGTGTCCACGTTTCGACGCCATTATGTTATGACGGGGAGAACGTTAGGTGACTGTCAGCACTTATAACTAGGTACCTACGCAAAAACCTCATCGAAATATTCAAACCGTACCTAAATATGCCTAATCAGATCATCTGTATGGTCTGAAGTCCAAAAGAAACATTGCGACTTATTTTTTTTAATCAAAAACGTGTAATAAATCTGAATTTAATTTTCTTTAGTCACATTCCTTAGCATGATGTTAGATATGTTATCAGAGCCGAGTGTTTCTTGATAAGTATTTGCTTGCATTGTGTTTGTTACTTAGTACTTTGTCTTACTAGTTTATCAGCAAATCTTGCTGGCCAACTATTAATATTTTGAAATAGAGTTATTTATTACTTAATGTAAAACTGCTATTACTAAAAATAAGCCTGCGCCGTCTGTCCGTCTGTCAGCTTATTAGTCGATTCGCACGAATTTCCTCGAATCGACACTTTTAATTAATATATTATTTTCGTGATATACATATATTATATAACGAGTAATTAGTTTTTTTTTTCTCTAAAAAACTGCTCTGGGAATTGGATAATTTATTTCGCAGTATGAAAATTTCAATGGTAATTAAATATAAATGTAGGCATATGCTAAGTATGTACAGTCACGAACAAAAGTATGTATACACTCGGCTTTATTCAAAAACGATTTACTAAATAAATTTAATTTATTTTTTAATGAAATATTATGCTGTTACGAACATAGCATTTGCGAACCCATAGGTTTTTTGTAATGTGTCGTATTTCAACGTTGCTTTCGTTATTTCACGAAAAAATCGCATTTGAAAGTTGCTAAGTGTTGACATATTGGTGCTCGTGACTGTACTACCTCAAATCTAAGCGATGTGTATAAATAAAATAAATGTAATAAAATAAAATAATAAGGCATTTCCGACTAAATATTACAGAGTTAATACCTACCTACATAATATCTGATTAAATTATTCGTGTAAGTACCTACGTAATTATAATTCAGGTATCAGAGATTGGTTGGTAGTAGGTAAGTACATCAGCAAGTGGAAATAAATTGATTCAATATTCATTACGCATTTCTCAATTTAACATCTTTACACTCGTCGTCAAATACTACTATTTATAAACTGTCGCTACTGCGCTATCACCAGACATATATTATGTAGGTATATTATTATATTTTTATTGACATTATACCTTTGTAATGTCACAAAGAAACGTTTTGATTATTTGGTGTAGGTAGGTGTTTAATTTATTAATAAGAATCAGTTTCTTTTCAATAAAACTGGTAGAAAGCGGTAGAAGAGATAATAAAGGAAGTAGATGTCGTACTTGTGGTGGATTCTACAATACTTAATTATAGGTAGGTTTATTACAACTACCTAGGTACCTACGTCACATTAAATGTGTACCTATTGAATAGAACTGCGAGGTTTGCGTAACACACTACCAGTAGGAATGGATTTCATTTTGAAAGTTCAACGACATTCATTGCGTTATTACGTTGGCAGACAAAATTTTCGAACATATGAAGTAATGGATTAGCAATATCCTCCAAAATGATTGAAATTTTGATAGTGTAGGATACTGAATATAGATGTGAATAAAACACTGGATGAAGTGTCTACGGTGTCTAATACTAGACTCAGATACCTACTTATTCTTTGTATAGGTAATATTTTAGTAGTTCTTTGTTTTGAAGTATTTACTAGAGACGTACATACTGCTACACATCAAGCTATACGTATACAGTTTTAGCTGACCACGCATTGTATAGGTTTTTCGTACTATCAAGAAGTCAGCTTACCTATTCTGGTTATGTATAGCTTGATATTAATCGTGTGTACAAGGCGGCAATAAAGCGCGACGTTGTGATGTAAATAATTTATGCCTACACAAGTACACACTGAATCAATATGTACAAAGCTCTCGGGTGTAAGGCCGTGTACGCAACCAGTGCTCAGTGCTCACATAGGTACTTAAATTCATTGATACCTACTAGTAGGCACCTAGGTACCAGTGCAGTGTCGCGTCGGAATCGGTGATGATGATGTCGCGTTGAACGTCTAGCTAGGCATTAGCAATTCAACTATACGTAACGCCTCGTTCATTCATGCTCCAAATACCTATATTTTAAGATGCATGGCTAGGTATTATATTATGTTTTTATCTCATAATAACATAATATACCAAGCTCAAGTTCATGTATAATCAGGTTCTTATCAATTCTTTTTATCATACACCGAGAAAACATTTTTTTTAAGATGATTATTTGCTTCCGTGTTGAATTCAACCAATGGTAGCAATTTCTTGATGAACGACGTAGTTCAATGTCGTTTTAATAAATTAGTAAATTATGGAGCCGATCTTAACTGTAATATTCCATATAATTAGGAAAAACGAAAATTTTATCAGCCTAGGGTAATTTAGGAACAGTCTCAATATCCGGTAGGCTCTTAAATCCTATACTTTCCTACGGGCACGTCTTCCCTACAAAAACCGCGATAACACTGTTAGCCGATTAACTTTTTATAATTCTCCAGCATTTTATCTGTGTGTTTCGCATGATTGTGTTAGGTTATCTTAGTTTATCTTAGTTTCAGTGCATGACTTTGAAAAAGTGATCCATAACCATGCCATCCATTATTCCATCCATCCATCTATTATTCGCTTACAGTTTCACACTAAGGACGACTTAACGCCCGGTTTCTGGGAAAGAAAGTCAACATAAAAATTTTCTAACAAAATCTAGCGGTGATTGATTGAATGCATTATCAACAGCCAATCGCATCACTTGACTTGCAATTAATTTGACACGTCGATAATTTTCGTTCGAGCAGAAACTGGGTGTTGCCTGGTAATTAGCTACCCAGTAGGTAATTAAGGTAATGATGTTTTTCTGAACAAGTGGTCAAAGTAGGTAATTCCAATCTTTGCATTTGTAATAAACTATATTTGTTCGCAGCATTTGATCCTTACTTACTACAGCAAAAATCATTCTGTATAAACTGATTTGACTCTGTTTGGAGTTGGACCGATTGTACTTACCTAATTTTCAAAGATTAATTAGTGGCCGACAAGAAACATTTAGGTAATTGTATTATGGCAACACTGCTCCACACATTTTGGGTTTTCATAACGATTATTTCTGTGGTTTAGGTGTGAAAGGTAATGCCAATGATATAAGTATAGATATGGATAGTATGGTTATACAAACCTAATGATAGGTTTGTGTACCCGATAGAACGACTAATGACGGAGACCAATTTGTGTGTATTGCGTCTATTCTATAATAGTATATACCATTACCAGTGAACTGTATGTCAGCTTTTATCAACACGCTACCGTGCACAGTGCACACCCACAGTTACAACTCACAGGTCAATAGGCAACCCTTCCCCGTCCCTTGTGCCCTTTCTCGATAATACCAGGCACCACAAATCTAGGGTCGGCAAACTAAAGCACATAAGTCAAAAAGTCAAACTTTTCAGGAACAATAAAAAACGTTTTAAAAATACAAAAATATGTGCTCTAATTAGATTAAAGTAAAAAAGGATAGTTTATAAACATAGATTGTTTGTGCCAAAGAGTAATTTAGTGCAAATATCATAATTTCCTATTTAAGTGACTTAAGTTATTCGGAACATAATATTAGTATGACTTATGTGTAAAGGTTTACTTAGTGAAATAATTTTGTTAGTATATAACAACTAATAAAAAAAAACATAATTACAAATGATATCAAGCCCATTAGATTATACATCGATAGCTTCTTCTTCCTCTTCTAAAATATCAGGATCGGTGTTACGTAAATTATCTAATGTAGGTAAATTTACATAAAATTCATGAAAGATATCTGGTATTAACGGTAAAAGATCCATTAGGTGTTTCTTTTTTTCTTTGGATATTGGCAATGGTTGCATAGATATAATGGGAATATTATCTGGAATGCTTGATCCTCTTCTTTTGAAATTAAAAATGAAAAATGGCGAATTTATACATAATGTAGGTAACCTTATAAGAAATAACCCCAAATTCTTTTTCATAACGCAGCCACCTTTTTTCCAACCACTTAAACTGGCGACCATCAGTGTCTTTATTTCTTGAAACCAAAGCACTTTTCAAGAGAGTAGAAAATTCATAAAAATCTTTATTTTTCATTTCTATAACCTTAAACTTTTTGCTGCTAGATCGAATTAATTGTATCCAGTCATGCGGGTGAAATATCTGTAATTCCGTTTTCTTTTTTTTCTTTTCTATAATGCCGTGATCACTATCTACTTCTAGATGGCTGTGACCGGGAACCATAAATTTGTGATCGATAGTCTCGATTTCAAGAGATTTTTGCAAAAACCATGTAAACATAGAACTAACATGGGAGTTCCTATTCTGTCCACCACAGGTGTCTGAATAAAAAGTAACGTATTTGGTGTTAGCAGGAACGTGATTTTCTAAATGTTTATAAATACAGGAAGCTATTTGGTTTGCCCCACGACCTGCAATGGCTTCGTGCCACACATAGCACACAGCTTGACCTATTTTGTTGTCATGGACAGTAAGGCCCGTATTAATAAACGATACTCAGCCCAAGAGACCGCACTTGATATGAATGTTGAGATCCTGACCGTATTAATAAACGCGATTGTTTATGTTCTCAAGTTGCGGATTAGGTTTACGTCATCAACTGAGTGATGGACTGATTAATAAACGAAACTCGACCCTTATGTATACATCGGGCGCGGGTACTTGAGATGCTATATCGTGAGTGCAGACAGTCCGTGACTTGAGGTGCGATTAGCGTGGCGCGAAACATGGAGTTTGAAAATATTTTGAGTGAAATTAATTATTACGATGAAATAGATTACTATGACGATATTTTGTGGCCTTTGCGATTTCGTTTACCAAAAGTTTATTTAAGGGATGCTTCAAATCCTTTTGAATTACCTACTGAAAATTTTAAAAAACGATTCAGATTTGTTCAAGAATCAGTGTTGTATATAGTAACATTAATCAAAAACTCATTCGTAAAATATAATAACAGAGGTCTTCCAATTTCCCCGGAAATAGCCGTCCTTTTAACTTTAAGGTTTTATGCAACAGCATCATTTCAGGTTAGTATGTACCTAATATTGTAATGTAATTAACTACCTACTTATTATGAACGAAAATCTATTATTTCATATGATAATGTACCTTACGTACTTAATTAATTTATGTTTCAGCTTGTTTGTGGTGACCTAATACATTTATCACAACCTACAGCTTCAAATATCATAACCAGAGTATCAAAACTATTAGCCCTTTTGCACACAAAATACATCAAAATACCTCGAGGAGATAATGCCAGTACAAACAGACAACTGTTTAAAAACTTGGGAAGTCATGGACGTTGGCCTGGACTCCCAGGAGTAGATGGTGCCATTGACTGCACCCATATCAAAATAGTGAATACACCAGGATGCCAGCATCATGAAGTATATAGGAACAGGAAGTCATATTTTTCAATCAATGTACAAGTAAGTAAGCCTAATAATTGTGCAGAATAATATACTTTTGCTGTGAAAATTATGTTTTTAAACAGTCACAAATTACAGTAATCAAACAACAAAACCCCTTATAAACTTAGAATAAAAAGTGAATGTTCAGTTTTATGAATACAATTTAACTAGTTTTTTTTTTCAGGCTGTTGTTGGCCCTCAAACTGAATTTTTAGATGTTGTTGCTAGATGGGCTGGCAGCATGCATGACTCCAGAATATTTCAAATGTCTTCGGTGTACATGAAATATACCCAGGGTATCTTGGATGGAAGACTTGTAGGTGATAGTGGATATCCTACGCTACCATTTGTGCTTACGCCTATAAGGCCTTCTCCTGAAGATCCCCCTTCAATACGCTATAACAGAGCGCAAATAAAAACTAGAAACATTGTTGAGAGAACTTTTGGAATTTGGAAACGTAGGTTCCCTTGTCTTTCACGGGGGTTAGGAAATAAACTTACTACTGTATCAAATATAATAGTCGCTTGTGCAGTGTTGCATAATTTGTCATTGATTTTAAATGATAACATTGAAATTTTTAATGAAGAACACCAAAATGATGTGGTAGATGAACCAAATACGAATAATATGTCTGGCACGAGCTCAGGGTTCCTACTAAGAAATACAATTATAGAAAATTTCTACCAATAATTTACAGTACATGTACTGTAAATTATTGGTAGAAACTTTAACATATGTATATGTTATGTGATTATGATATATATGAGTAATTTCTGTTAATAAATGTTTATATTTAGCCGTTACTTAAATTCAAGATTTTATTTAGTTATAAGGAACTTTTAAGTGTCTTCAACCATATAGAAAGATTGAAATTAAACAATATTACAGTTACATAAGGCTTGTTTATTAATATATAATATAGAGCACCACAATAAACTCCTTTCTTTAATTTCTTATGACATCAAATCTGTAACAAAAGACAAAGGCTTGTAAATATTAGCATGTTAACCACAAGAAAAAAATCAATCCATCATCACTCAAACCTAAAAGATAACATTGTAATCAAAGTACCTGAGGAACATTGTTTTTTTTGCTGAAGGATCAGCTCAGCTAGCTCAGCTTTAGCCTTAGCTTCACGAAGCTGCTGTTTAAGTATATTCATCTCTACTTCGTGCTTTTCATTAGCCCTCATTTGACGATCCTTGTACTCTCTCTCCAAAATAGAGTCCTTATGACGTTGACCTGTCAGTGCTGTTGGCCTCCTCTCAGGTACAATTGGAGCAGTTTCTGACACAGAGGCAGGTGTGGATGTCTGTGGAGGAGTTTCTGTGCCCTCTTGAACTGGGTCAAAAGGTGCAGCCGCAGTCACTTCCTCTATGTGGACAGGTTGCACCATATGATCCTCTGTAATTTCTGAAAAACATAATAATTTTAACATTAATCTCAATGCATTATGTAATAAAAACTATATAAATGTTTTTCCTGTGCTTGTTATGAGGTGTATAACAAAGTAAATTTATATTTATGTTAGTATTATATTACATAATAATAAATAGATGTAAATTTACTTTTGTAGGTACAGTATTTACCAAGAACTGCATCCGAATCAATCGCAGTATCTATCCCAACTATAAGCGCTGGGACCACTTCAGCGACATCAGGGTCAATGGTGGCATCACTTATTGATGGCCCTCCCCCAGTGGCCATGCGGTGTTGGCGTTCTTTGGTCAACGCCTCCCTCTGTCTTTGTTTAATATTCATCCAGAGCCGACGTAGTTGTTTAGTTGTTGCCTAAAATATTAATAACAACGTGAATGTAAATAGTGCAACAAAAAAGAACAAGCCAAAATTTGTCACTGGCATAATTTCATGTAAATTAAAGTCAAAATCTCAGACAATAATAGGGTTCCTTTTGTTCTGTTACCTGATGTCATAATATAGAATAAATAATGTAATTATTTACCTGGGTAGATGCGTGCGGACTAGCGTTGTATTCTGCAGCTATTTTGTTCCAGGCCTCATTTTTATGTCGTAGAGACGCACCATCGGTGTCCTTATTCTCCACTACAGTCTTATATTTTTTTAAAATTTCTAAAAAATACTTTTTCTCGGTTGGAGTAAAAATATGCTTCCTATTTTCCATTTTAAGCAATTTTATAAATGCGAGATGACGAGCTGGTAAACAAACAGATGTTTATGTTTGGCGTCCCTTTTTTTTGACACTGACGCTACATTGCGTTATGTTGTTATCTATGCTTACTGAGTTAAGTAAACAATTATGTCGTATTGGGAAATAAATACACAACCTTTTTAACACTTTAACGCTTTCTTGGGTAACAACCAACTATAAAACGTGTATTAGCGCTATTCATTAAAGATTTAATGAAATAAAAGTATTTCAATCTAAAAGTTTTACATCTTTTGACATAGCAATAACGAAATGCGACAAGTCTCATTCAAAACTTCGTTCAATGTGACGTCATCGTTCACGAGATCAAGTCCTCAAGTACAGATAGGTGAGGAGCTGATCTTGGTTACTGAGATAGTGTACTTATGTGTCTATTAATTAGCAACAATCTTGAGATGCTGATGACGTCATAATGGCGAATCAAATGATAACGCACTTGAGTACGGTGTTGAGGGATGTCTATTAATACGGGCCTAAGATTAAACGTCCATAGCTGCCGCTTATAAAAGGCTACAGACGAACTTAATGCAGGTGTAGGCAAACACTGCTGCAAATCAAAAGTGTACACCTGAAATTTGTCGTCATTTTTGCACAGTTGTGTATCAGTTCTTTTCATTTCATGTGCTTCATCAGCAATCGCTTTATGGTGTTCATGTTGTGCTAAAAGATTACTTTTTTCTAGATCTACTTGACATAATTGTATTTGCATCTGAAATTTGTCACATGTGTAACACGTGTCGACACGAGGTTTTTTAAACGACAGTCCTAACTTATGAAATTCCTGGCTGTAGATTTTGATGGATGGTGGATTTTCTCTATTTTCGCAAAATAGTTCGTACATTTTCTGCATAGTCAAGTGAGATGATTGTGCATCTAAAGTTACCCCACATCCAGACTTTGTTTACATCATAAATATTCTTGAAGTACCCTACTTATGCATATAATAAATTCTTGATAAATCGCACCTTATCACATAAGTCAAGTTGGTGCTCCAAATCATTAAGCACAATATTGTGTTCCTTTGAACATAAGTCAAGTTATGTTTTTTGTTCCGTCATTGAATGTTTAAAGAGTGTAAGGTTGATAAAGTACGCCACTTGACACGCCATGAATTATTCGTTATCGACTTATGTGCTTTAGTCAGTTTGCGTATTGAATTATTTGAAGCTCAGAGACCCAATAAAAATAATATCTAATTTTTTGACTTATGTTCTTTAGTCCGCCGACCCTACAAATAATGCATAGTGTTAGTGAACACGGGCATAAGCATGAGAGCATCTTTCCCTCAGGTCATTACTTTCGCGCCCCTTATATATTAGGTATGTACCTACGTATATTGGTGTAAAGTCATTTTTAAACGACGCAATTATAGAGACTAATTACTGGTACCGAAACTACGCTGACTAATATTATCATCAGGTATATATAATTACCAAATGGTAAATGTTTGAACGATGAACCCCTGGTTACATCATAAGCCGTCCAAATACATAATAATATTAAACCTTTTTTTTCGTAGGGCTGCGGGATCCATCCAAGTTACAGAAAATTCTTTTATTAACAAATTAAAGTCATCTGGAAGAAGTTTAGTTGTATTCTATGGATCCCAAACGGGTACCGGAGAGGAGTTTGCTGGTCGTCTGGCCAAAGAAGGCATACGATACAAGATGAAGGGCATGGTTGCTGATCCCGAAGAATGCGATATGGTAAATATTTAAACGCCTCTTTGTTGTTAGTTAGCTGATGCTGTTTTTTGTTCAAATATTTGTATAGCTACCTGCAACTAAATAATGATCATGTCTTTTTCAGGAAGAACTCATGAAGCTCCCAGACATACCGAATTCTTTAGCTGTGTTCTGTATGGCAACATATGGTGAAGGAGATCCCACAGATAATTCTATGGAGTTTTATGAGTGGTTAAAGAATGGAGAACCTGATTTAACTGGTTTGAATTATGCTGTAAGTAAATGCTGTTTGTCTGAACTACAAAAAATATTTAAAAAATAACACGGTTAATTTTATCTTACAAGTCAGGTTAGGAGATAAGTGAGAAAAGCGATTTCCGCATAGAAAGTTAGTACTGTAGGGTAGGGTAGGTACCTACATATTCGCAACAGCCATAAAATTACTATCATAAATAGAAGATTATTAACCAAGGGGATAAAGCGGTGTCTTCTGTCGCGGGTGACGATTTAAATCGCGAGCGTAACGAAGGACTCTAGGTTTACTCCCGAGCGTAGCGAGGGTGTTAAAAACTTAAATCACGAGCGAAGCGAGGAATTTATGACGAGTCCTGAGTGTAGCGAGGGATTTAAGTTCACCCAAGACTAAACAGCTTTATCACCGAGGAAAATACTCTACTTTTCGTACCATTTGCGAAAAAATAAACTTAACGTTTATGTATTTGAAGAAAACAAAAACGCGGCAAATTCCTAGACTAATATTTTTTTGTCGGAAAAGCAAAGGCATCAAGCTCATACGGCCTCGTCGGTTTTCGTAATTTTATTTAATAATCATAACTGCATAATAAATGCGTATTCCTATTTCAAAAAGATTTATAATGCTTTTTATACAAACTCAATGGTGTAAACACAGATGTAGTTCAGTATAAATTTCTTTTTTTTACGAAATAGTCTCGTCTATGATTTCTGTCTAAAGAAATTATTATAAAAAAACCTCTGCCGCGTATCATAGAGCTGCAATGTCTATTTGGAATTTGGATTTTTCGAACTAGCTGAGTCAGTTACAACTATAAATTGAGTCGCTGCGTGTGTACCTAGCATTATAAAACCTCGATAGGCTGTGTTATGCTAGATACACACACAGTGACTGATCGACGCGGGACGCTGCGAACCGCTGTGTGTGTATCATTAACTACGTGGGTTAAAAGACGCGTACCCGAACCGTAGTAGAAAAAAAACTATTCTATTTTCTTTATGATCGAAGTCCGAATGACTTTTATTACTAATACCTACTAATGTCATTGTCATCGTGATTCGTGATAAAAAATGTCAAAGTCCGGCTGTTTCATGTTTGCAAATTATTATTATTAAACATTGTAGGATTTTGAAGAAATATAAATAGGAGGAAGAAACTCTTTACAGTGTTTTATAACTGTGTATCTCTGTGATTTACATGTTGGTGAAAAATCTAGATTATCTACGATAACCTAATTTTCAATGTTATCGGTGTGGATATAGTTTTTTACAAAATGGGATACAGCAGCAATCTTGGTACAATAATTTTCAAGAGTTTATTAATTTAAATTCATATAAATATATTTAAATTATTGAAAGATGTGCACTCATTGTGATGAAATGAGTTAAAGAATCTCAAGAGTTTAACGATAGGTTCGAAAAAAAACAAAGATTAATTTGCAAGCACTTTATGATTCAGAAAAGTAATTTCATGAAATTCTTGTATTCCCGATAAAAGTACATAACTAGGATTTAACATAGTAACTATGAATGCGATAGTACAATTACCTCGTCTTTTTGGATATAGAAGGCTGTTAGGTTCAACAATGCGGAAATTGCGTTGTGTGGTATGATATTGAGATACTTGATGCAATACATACTGTACGTAATCTATTATGTCATGATTTTAGAGTATCTATTAATAAATTTTGCAGGTGTTTGGCCTTGGCAACAAAACATATGAACATTACAATGCAGTTGCTATTTATCTAGACAAGCGTCTCGAAGATCTTGGCGCTACTCGAGTTTATGAACTTGGTCTGGGGGATGACGATGCAAAGTATGTATTACATTTGAGTGTATGCTTGCAATAATTGAATAGCTTCAAAAATGGACACACTTCTTATTGAAGAAATAAGACTGTATATTTTACTCATTGTCAATTCTAAACTTTTTGCTATTTATTGAATAGCCCCTTCATTTGAATATTGCTTGCATTCTTCACTTAACTTCTGATTTGTTTTTGTATTATCTTACATAATTCAAATAAGGAGTAATCACATGTATAGTAAAATCATAGCAAATCAAAACTGTACTTCCTGGTTTTTTTTTTTGCAAGCCTTTTTTTGGCATCTGTCTTATTTACTATATTAAACAGATAAACATCTGTCAGTGAAAATTTGAAGCTAAATAAATGAAACTTAAAAAAAGGCCTAAATGGCTTGATTGATTTTAAAACAAATGATCAATATTAGATTTCTCACTATGTACATATTGTACATGACAGATTTTAGTCACCATCACCATTGAGAGTCATATTATTTGTCGGGATTTTATGAGTTACAAAAGTTAGTCCTTATTTAATAGACTATCTATTGTATACATAAGTCTTGTCTTGGCATAAGTCTTGTTAGTGGCAGATATTTAGACCACTTTTGCCCATTGTTCTTTTATTATGGAGTTACATTCTCCATATATTTGCTGGAACCAGCTTAATAATTATCAAGTATTGGAATTGAAGATAGTTATAACTGATTTCAGCATTGAAGATGACTTCATTACATGGAAAGATAAATTTTGGCCATCAGTGTGTGAGAAGTTTAATATTGAGAGCACGGGAGAAGAAGAATTGATACGTCAGTTCCGACTTGTGACACATGGTCCTGAGGACATACAGCCAAATAATGTGTTCACTGGTGAAATTGCAAGACTGCATTCTTTGCAGGTTCAAAGACCGTAAGTATCCACACAGAAATATTGATTAGAGCATCAAGTTATTATTTTTTTGAGCAACAACAAAGATACAATTGAAATTTCTTTTTACAGGCCTTATGATGCTAAGAATCCATTCTTAGCCCAAATTACAGTAAATAGAGAATTGCACAAAGGAGGAGATAGATCCTGTATTCATGTGGAACTGGATATTTCTGACTCAAAAATGAGATATGAAGCAGGTAAGGTTGTCCATATCCATCAACTGATTGTGGCTAAAACCAATGTAGGGAAGTGCTGTTGTAGTGAAAGAGAAACAATAAGCATTTGGGTTCCGGGTACACATAAAATTTTGAATAGCCTATAAATTTATGTGAAAATATAATCCATACTATATATTTTTATATATATAATTCTTCTGTACATCTAGGGTTACTTTTTATCCTGGTGGAACTCCACGCGAGCGAAACTGCAGGCTAAAGCTAGTCATTTACTTGCATACAGTATTACAAAAATATTATATATTCACAGGTGACCATGTAGCAGTATACCCGATAAATGATTCCAATCTTGTGGATCGTCTAGGCCAGTTAACCGGAGCTAATCTTGATGAAATATTCTCACTTATCAACACTGACCAAGACAGCAGCAAGAAACATCCATTCCCATGCCCAACTTCCTACCGCACGGCTCTTTCACATTATGTGGAGATCACAGCATTACCTCGTACTCACATATTACGAGAGCTCGTTGAATATTGCTCAAATGAAGAAGTAAGCACATGAGTCAGATGACTTTTTTCTGATTTTAATGATCAAAACTCAAGTTACAAAAATAATAAATTATCTTCTATTTCAGGATAAAAATAAATTAATGCTTATGGCAACTAATTCGCAAGAAGGCAAGGCTTTGTATCAGTCATTTATTGTAGATGCTTGTAGAAATATTGTACATATTTTAGAAGACCTACCATCTTGTAAACCCCCTCTGGACCATTTGTGTGAACTGTTACCGCGCCTGCAACCAAGATATTATTCAATTTCATCCAGTCCTAAGGTAACAAATTTGCTCTACTGTAAACTTGCTATAACTTTGTTTTTAAAATGTTTAAATAATTTATTAAAATATATTTTATTATTTCAGATGCATCCAGAGACAGTTCATATTACTGCAGTAGTTGTTCAATATAAAACTCCTACTGGTCGCGTTAATAAAGGTGTGACTACCACATGGCTAGCAGATAACAAACCTGAGCCTGGTAAACCCCTGCCGCGTGTACCCGTGTATATAAGAAAGTCTCAATTTAGGTAAATATAAGCTAAAATCATTAGTGCTAAGGTCTCATATTATTTTAAAAATTGAGTTAGTATGATTTTGATGCAAATTGTATTACTTACTTTATAGATTACCTCTGCAGACCCAAACGCCGATAATAATGGTCGGTCCAGGTACGGGTTTGGCGCCATTCCGTGGTTTCTTACAAGAACGCGCTTACGCGCGTGCTAATGGCAAGGAAGTTGGAGACAGTATTCTGTACTTTGGATGCAGACATCGCGATCAAGACTACATTTATCAGGAGGTGTGTTTAACTTTTGTAAATCCCCCATTAAAATAGTGTTACGAGCTTCGGGTTCGTGAAAATAAAAACTGCCGGTATAAATTACCAAAAGTTACACTTTAATTAAACAACACTAATAACAACTCAAACACACTAATAACAACTCAAAATAACTAATTATAAAACACAATCGCACTTAAGTCGCACTTGAAGATCGCTTCCATGTATTCGCTTCTATCGCAGATCCAAATCTGACTGGTCGCAGCTAATTCCGGCCTATAGTGCCGCAGATAGTTCCAGAACCTCCTATTGTAGAAACATCTAGAATCTTCGAGTACATACCGGCCCCGACTGACCATGTCGATAGTTCTGGTATCGAAATTTCTAGAAGGATCTATTAGTTGCTCAGTCCATCGATGAGCGGACTGAGGAAGCTACTCACGAAATGCGTGACGTACGCGGAGGTGCACGGCCTTAAATACAACTTAAAAACTTAAAAAAGAGTGAGGTGTTAGTGTTTACGGCACCTAAACAACAGCCCCGTCGTGTACCTCCAGTATATCTCAACGGCGTACTACTCAAGGTGGTGAATAGTTTCAAATACCTTGGTAATGTTGTCACCAGTGATGATGGCGACATAGACTTTTTTTTTTCCGTCATCTGTCAGGCAGGATGACACCTCAAAATTGTCCGTGTTTTTCAATTTTAATGTTTTTACTTTGAAAACTCATTAAGTTTAAAAAAATCGCAATGAATGTGCGCAATATGGAAGGAGTGATGGGGTTATGGACAAATGCTGCACTTGCACGCTGCGTGAGCGTGCCCGAACCATCGCCACTCGTTCGATGTCCACCGCGCACAGAATGGATTGAAAGCAGCACAGTGATTTTATGCTCCATTGGTGTAATTGCCGTATGGCGTTCCAGTGTGAGGATAAATAAATAAATAATAAATAATAATAATAGAGCGCGAGCGCAGGGCGTTGGCGGTGAGGAGCAATATGCTCGCCCGTAGGTTTGCTCGCTGCACGGCAGATGTCAAAGTGAGTTTATTTAAGGCGTTTTGTCAGTCCTTCTACACAAGCGGGCTGTGGGTTAATACGAGCCGAGCCTACAACATCCTGCACGTAGAATACAACAACGCGTTCAGGATGCTGTTGTGGTTGCCGCGACGTTGCAGTGCCTCGGGAATGTTTGCTGCAGCTCATACGGATGGCTTTCACGCCATCATGCGTAAGAAAGCGGCTTCCTTACTGCAACGCTTGCGTAGCACTCGGAACAGCATCCTGAAAATGATTGTTGGCAGAGTGGACTGCCCCATCCAAAGACACTGGGTCAAAATAAGTATAGGTTTATGTTAAATTTTATTAAGTAATACTAATAACACTAACATAGTATATAAGCACAATCTGTTACTAACAACGTATGGACTGTTATAGGTCTGAATTTCTGAAATAAAGATATTTTATTTATTAGTTCTGTTAGTCGATACTAGATGGCGCAAGTGGTTAATTAGCTCTACTATTTGATACTAGATGGCGCTAGTTGTAAATTAGTTCTGCTACTTGATACTAGATGGCGCTAGTGGTAACTAATGTCACCATATACCAGGCATTAATTGTGGCGCGCAACAGTATGTTACTTTAACCAATCTTTTGAAACAACCGGCCCTAAATAACACATACTTAGTATCTTTTGAGAGGCTCGAAAGCAGCTTAGCGACCACTCGCGATCCGTCGGGGGCAGCCTCCATCCTCTGATCATATGAACTGGCCCAAGGAAAAGCGCGCGCAGCCGCGTGTTTCCCGTGGCTGGCGGGCCGCTTGCATCTGGATGTCAATTGAACCTTAGTGTATCTTAGACATTAATAATAAACAGCGTTATATAAATTATTACAGGAACTCGAATCATATCAGGAAAATGGTGATGTTCAATTGAAGCTTGCATTCTCTCGCGACCAAAAAGAAAAGGTTTACGTAACGCATTTGATAGAAAAGGACATGGACCTCCTATGGGACATCATCGGTAATCGTAACGGACATTTCTACATTTGCGGGTAATTATTTAAAATATATACTTATTTAAAATATACTATGATAAATTAATATGATATTATTCCAATGTCACATGTATCATTTATGGCTTATTTCAATAATTTGTAGCATATTTTGCTCTATAGGGTTGGATCGGTATAAAATGCATCCCAAATTATACCTGTGCTGTTAGAAATAACCCGCATAATGTCAATAGTTGGCTAGATTTGCATTTCAAAAGATGGAAAATATTGAAAAAAAAAAATTTTTTTTTCCACTAAGAATTTCTCCTGTATCGTGGGTGCGTTTACAACCATTTAAACTCACATACACAAACAGCCAGACCCGGAACAACTACTTGTAGGCCTTACAAATATTTGTTCCGTGCGGGAATCGAACCCGCGACACGCAGCGCAGCAGTCAATCGCTTAACCACTGCGCCAACTGTCCCATCAATTGGTTTAGTCCTATTAGTCATATTAGTTTAGTCCTGTCAAATTATGATACTCCAGACAAGTTTAGACGTGATTAAAAACATGGCGACTAAAAATACGTCAATTTACGTCAGGCGCTGACTAAATTGACAGGGCTGAACTAATATATCTTGTCTTTTTCCTAATGAAATAGAAAGAAAAAGATGCACTTAACTTAAATTTAGTTTAGTTTGTGAACAAGGGAATCGGCGCCATTCTTTGAGAAATACTATGAAATACAAACATATTATTGCTGCCGATATAACCAATATTGTGCATCGTGCATGTCAAACAGTCAAATAATATAACACTGGCAACAACAGTCACTTTGTGCGGCGCACTGATAAAGCCGCTTCATCGCTACCATAATAGTTTTACAGGTTTCTGATTTTTCTTGTCCTTTTCAGTGATGCAAAGAATATGGCTGTTGACGTAAGGAATATTGTTTTAAAAGCCATCCAGGAAAAGGGCGGGCGTACGGAATCTGAGGCTGTGCAATTTATCAAGAAGCTCGAGTCTATGAAGAAATATTCTGCAGATGTATGGAGTTAAAGCAGCCAAATGTTTATTAATAGGCGAATTTGTGGAATTGTAGACAATTTTTCAGTTATGAACTATGAGTAATGGTGATTATTTTATGTTATGTAATTAATATATTGTAAATTTTGTGGCTCTGTTAGACACAAATGGTTAAGTTAATAATTGCTGTTTGCCATGCTGTTATTAATAATTAATATTGCAGCATGAGAGAAATAAATTTTATTAGATGGCTGCCAGCACCCTAATTGCGTAACACACAATCAATCGGAATCAGAATCATTTTGAAGCAAATTGCTAATCCATTGCTTCATAAGTTGGAAAAATTTGTCTGCTCAGCACGTAAATAACTCAATGAATGTTGTTGAACTGTCAAAATGAAACCGATTACGATTGATCGTGTGTTACGCAATTAGGGTGTAGGTCTTAAGACGGTCTGTGCATATAATAAGGAAATACATATTTTTTAGTCAAGCGCTATTAGGTAACTCTATTCCTGGAAGTTGTAGAATAATTATTTGAACATTCTTTTCCACAACAAAAAAAAAACTTATAAAATATTCTAATTAACACAACCAGAGAGGAGTTAGAAAATCATTGGAAAATGAAAAATAAGTATTTGTAGCACTTTATTATACCAAACATTAAGGGTTGGATTTAACAATCTGAGTTATTTGTATTTATTGACGGTTTATCTATACAAAACCTGTCAAATGTCTTTTTCAGTCTTAAGATACCTGACGATAGTAAAGCCAACAAATGAAGTTAGTATCATTATATAGTACAAATGTGCATGTCATTGTGTTTGAATGCGACATTCACATATCATCATCATTTCTCCAGTGTGAGACAAACAACATTGACTGGAAAACAGTTTACATAACTTATAAATAAAGAACAAAGTAGAACATTATGGCTTTTGGACATGTATGTCCATGTTGTGAATATAAATTATTAAATAATATTATAAATATTTTCAGGGTCAGATTATAAAATGTAAGAAAATATTGTTATTGGAAACTTAACATTACAGCTCCAAAAGAGCATTTGTTAATATTTCGAACATCCTGCTCGTATTGATTTTAACTGTCTACCTAACTTATGTATTCTAACTGCCTGTGGAGGATCTGTTTACTTACGAGCATACAAAATAATGCCTAATGTTTGAATAAATTATTATGAAAATAAGACAGCTCAGAGTGGCCGTATAAATACGACGAATGCAGTAAGAAAGTTGTTACATAGCGCACATGACGTGACGAGTAATTGAAGTTTGGTCGCTCAAACAGTGTTACCTACAAAATTTTCTGTACTACATTACGCACAATATTATGATAGCTTAAAATATATTTCTTCATACTTACTTTATTTTGTGACAGTTTAGATTTCGACTGACGTAACAGTAACTATTCTACATTATAACGTCACGCCTTTTCCCCCTCGAAGGTTAGGCAGAGCGTACTAGGCATACATCTACCGCAGCTTGTTTACGATTCTATTAAAACTAAATCGACCAGTTATGGAATTTGAAATCCTAACGATAAGGGCCAACAATTGAGTAGACACACGAAAAGGTTAGCTGAAATTAAAATAATTGAAAACGAGGGTTGGGAAATTCGAATTTTCATCAGTTATTCAGTTGAGTAGCATTTATGGTTTTAATGATAGTATTCTGTAAGTATATGGATCCTCTTAGACTAGCAGGAGAAATCCTAAACATTCGATTTTAACATAGATCTATGTATATGTTATGATTTGAATATTATTGTTGAAGTTTTTATATATTGTGGAATGGGAAATTAGATATAAGTAAATAATTAATTTTTATATTACATCTTGTAATAAATAAAGTTTTATAAGAAGTGTTATTTTTTATCCATAACTCAGAAGATAAGCGCATTCCCTCACGGTTTTTGCCAGATCTATCTGGCGCGCCCGTCTAGGGTCGGCCTTCCGAAACGACAAAGCGCACTAATTTTTTATGTGGTGCACATCCACAGGAGATTATACACTAATTATTCGTTCCACTCATATCACTCTAGGAGCTACTTTCCTGCTGGAGTAACATACACTACACATGCAGTATCAGTAGCTTGTCGCGCTTTGTTACAAATTGTAGCGCTGTTTTATTTAGGTATGTTGAATTGTTGATAATAATAACTATGTATTTTTATTTTAAGTGTATATTTTTAGCAATTGCTTGTAATTAGGTATGCAAGTTTCGAAGTGTATTAATTTTTTTTACTGATAATTTTTTCAAGCAGATTATGTTGTTCCGTGTATCTTTTCCTTTTTGTTGGTATTCCGACATCTATAGTTCTTCTATTTAAATTGCTTGGTGTTTTATTTGCCAAAAAATTTAATCCAGGGTTTCACCCAAAACAGAATTCGAACACTCGGGAATTTAATTCAAAATGGTTTTGCGCATTTTATGTTTGTTTAGTGAGCAGTGTCCCGTGACCATCACGGGACACTGCTCACTATACAAACACTTCCGTCCCGTCACCAGGCGCAGGCCTTTCCTGTCCAGGCGTAGCAATCTTTTGGTTAGCTTGCCATCTAATGATGGCATGGGTTCCTTGGACTGTCTGCAGCCCGGTGACGAGGATCACCAGTTTTCTGCTTGTGTGTGGGTGTGCTTCAGTAGCCACATGCGTAGTTGATTGAAGGGGATGGGCACGACTGGTTCCGGTCCATAGACTGGCGTGCTGGATGCCCTTCTGGCCAGCTCGTCAGCCGAGTCGTTACCTAGTGATCCACTGTAGTGTCACTGTGTTGCGGTTAGATACAGTTACCTGTGCAAGCGCCTTGTGACATTCTAGTATTAGATTTGATGTGATATTGTGATGCATCCCTTCTTTAGGTATTGGAGGACTGAGGCGCTGTCAGAGAGTAACTATACGAATATGAGTTATCGTAACTCTCCTGGCTGCTATGGCATGGGCCGCTTGTATTATACGCACACACTCCGCTTGGTAAACCGTGTTGAGCATTCCTAGCGGGCTGGATATGTTTATGTTGAGGTCGTGTGTGAAAATTTCGACTCCAGTTCCGCAGTCGGTCTTTGATCCATCAGTGTAGGCCCTCAGCTCTCTCGGGCCTGAGTAGTCGCACTGCTCCTCTTTAAGCACTATGTTGTAGTAGTAGCTTCCAAAAGCACTACAACTTGTAGTGCTTTTGGAAGCAGTATTGCTTAAGGGCTTTGTCGCAGGGTGATGCCATTATTGGCTGCCGTTTGATCGCCTCGTCCTTTAGGCGTATGTGCTTGTTCCTCGAGTTGCTTAGGGTTCCTGATATATGGAGTCTGAAGGCAGACAGGGCCGCCTCCTCTCGCACGATGAGGTGTAGGGAAGGCAGTCCAATGCTGTCTAACGCGATGGATGGACTGTGTGAAAGATGATATGGCCAGAAAAGGGGTGGCTTCCATGATGACTCGAGACTAATAGAGAAGTAAAAAGAAAAATACATATTGCGCCGACCCAAAATAATTAGAGTTGAAACTTTACCAAAATGGATAAACCATTTCACTACGAAATACATCATAACGACCGTTCTCTGACCTCTCGTTAGATAATGACGTGCCCGCGCCGTGCCGTGTTCTACTCTCACTACACTACTCGATCTGTCCGTGCCCGCACCTAGGCCAGAAAGGTAGATAGATCCTGCCCGCACGAATATTAATTCACTCACATTCAATATATAAAAAGCACTAAGGAAATATAGAAAAATCTCCTCTAAAGGGGAAATAGGGGATGAAAATTTGTACCTATGTAAAAAAATTAAAAGAATTCAAAAACTTTTTAAAAACAAGCTTTTAAATTTAAAAAAGCGTGTTATACATTTTGATGAAACATTAAAGAACATTTAGTACACAATGTAACACGCTTTTATTTATTTCTCTGGTCTATTTTTAACTTTTTATTAATAAGTAATAAAAGCTTGTTTTTAAAATGTTTTTATTTTCTTTTAATATTACTTTTTAGTATTTTTGATGCGAGATTGACTACGGCGTAGTTCGTAGCAGTTTTTCTGTTATATGCGTTTCCTGCACTTAAGCTACCTGTTCATCTTTACCATCTAGCACCAAAGTACTTACTCGTCAAGACGAATCAAACGAGCACAAACTCGATGGGGTTATGTCGTTTAATTACTAAGTTCCTATGGCCATCTTCCAGCTCTATCATCAGACCCTGGTTACCATTTAGCACCACAGTACTCGTCAAGACGAATCATACGAGCCCAAACTCGATGGGATTGTGTCGCTTAATTACAAAGTTCCTATGGTCATCTTCCAGCTCCATCATCAGACCCTGGTTACCATCTAGCACCAAAGTTCTCGTCAAGACGGATCAAACGAGTCCAAACTCGATGGGGTTGTGTCGTTTAACTACCAGTTCCTATAGCCACCTTCCGGTTCCATCATCAGATCAGCTCCATGTCATAATAAGTTTGCATTGTCATTCGATTTATACATGCATGCAAAATTTCAGCTCAATCGGTTGAAGATATCTGCTTCAAAAAGAGGAATCTATCGTAATAAAAAATTAAACTAAAAATTTAAAAAACCCCCGACTCAAAATAATAATAAAAATACTATGAATTTAAAAAGCCTTAAACAATAAAAAGAAATATTGAATAAATTGCCACAAATAGAACAAAAAAACTTGAGAGGTGTCAAGGGACACCGGAACGAAGTTCAAAGAGAGCGAGAGAGAGACAGACAGAGAAACACGCGCACGCCGCACGGCTTACAAATATAACAAAGTGTCGTTCCAACTTTTGGTCTTAATTTTTCCCTCTTTCGCAACGCGCGATAAGGAACTTCATTCCAAAAGGTGTAAACGAGAAACCCTATAAAAAGAAAAAAATTACCTTGAAATTATGACCCTACGTAAGTATGTATGAAATTTTTTGGTCGGGGGACCGCTCTAATTATTAGCGTTCTGTTATCGTTTAAAATAGCAGCGATTTTTTGTAATTCGCCATTTTGTGGTGGCGGCCATCTTGGATTTGAAATTTATCCTAGTGTATAGCTACTAGTCATACCCTTTCATTTGATACACATATTGAGGGAGTTGTGCAAAAAAAAAATGTAATCCGCCATTTTGGACAGATTTTCATAAAACATAGCTAAGAACACTCCCGACAAATTCACCCACCACAAAAAAAAAAAAAAAAATCGGTTCATCCGTTCGGGAGCTACGATGCCACAGACATACATACACACACACATACAGACACGTCAAACTTATAACACCCCGTCGTTTTTGCGTCGGGGGTTAAAAATTGAGTTGCAAGAGTCCACCCAAACAAACATAGTTACTTACATCATACATCGCAAGTTAAATAAAAGGCTTGTAAATAGGAACTTTTTTAAAGTTCGTGGAGATTTGCGTTTATGCAGATTCTCTTTTTAAGTAAAAGTAAGTTGTAACTAAGCGAAACTACAGGATAACTAACGATCCTGAAGAAGAGAATAAGTTGTTGATGGGAAATCTCATCGGGCACAAGGCTTATAGGATAATAAAAATACTTTTATTTTTAAAACAATGTATTAAATTAACCGCTTTATATTAGTTATTATATACACAGTGAAGGAAACAAAATGCAAACCATCCATTTGTATGACCAGTAAGTACTTACACAGACTGATTACTATCATCGATCATCATAACTAAGGTAATAGATGGAAGAAAAGGATTTATCCAGATACAGCAATTGGCTTGGTATCGCATATATTAATCTAATATCAGCAGACTCGCAGCTGCAAAAATGGAGACAAAATTAACTTACTGATCTTCCCATAAAAGCTTAAACAAAACAGAGCTAGACGAAAACATAAATATGGTGTTTGTTTCTAAAATATTTTTTACGATTGTAACTTAGATTTTACAAGAGTTTGACTAAGAAAGGTTTAGTTCACAAAGATTCCACTATTGATCAACTATCATTTCTTCAAATTAGATGATCATGTAAGTTATTTAGGGTACAAGACTATTTAAATCTTGTGAATAGAAATTGTTTGAAATCAAATTAAGCAATGAATTTTAACGTTTTCGCTCGAGCTCTATATCAAAATTTACTACATAATACGTATACTCATACAAGACATCACTAAAAACCAATACTATTTCTCAACATATGTATTAAAATACTGGATTTACTACAACAATGAAATATCAAATTGCTTTTATCACACTAAATCTATTATGTACACTGATAAAACTATATATGATACGTCAGGATGATCAATGTGCTCATTATAAGTCAACGATTTTAAAGAGTTACCACAAAGCTTCATTAGCGTTAGTCCTCGGTTTAACGTGAATGCTAATGCCGATTCTTTAGTGCCTTCTGAAAGAAAAGAAATACAAGTACTGACTGCAAAAACTCATCTTTTTTTTAACAAGCTGTTTAGAAAATGCAGTGTAGTTTATGTAATATTTTCATAAACTGAAAGTAATTCAATCAATTGTGGCAAAGATAATCTATCTTTAATAAGTCCACTGCACAATTCTAGCCATCTTGTCAAAGAACTGAATGAAAAACAAGTAAACTCAAATCCATCATACCAGTAGTCGGGCACACAATATTGTACTTTTTTTACACATATTTTACACATAGCATTAACTGTACATAACTATACATTTTCAGTCTTCCGCAAATAGTAAACAATTGGAGTTGGATTCACCATTTTATGAAATATTCATAAAATACTATTTTGTCACAACCAATTTTGTATTTAAATGAATAAACTAAAACAATAAATCAATATACTTGTGACAAATAATATTTCATGTAAGTACATTCATTGCAACAAATTGGAAGTTATTTAGCTGCAGAAATTTAAAGGCACATTTTATTTGGCATATAGCCGAATTATCATTGAAATAGTTTTACACCAAGCTTTATTATGAATGCTGCTGTTTATTACTGCACAAGGCAAAGTAAATGGTTATAATGAGCATTGTGAACTTTTCATCGTCAACCTTGCTATTTTTATCTTTAAAAACATAGGATCATTTACCCTTTTTAAGGTACATTATAAATCCAATAAGAATGTTCTTAAAATTATCTACGTAACAATGTAGCATAAACTCTACGATTTATATAGTTCTTTTATAAGCGTATTGTATTTTATGTTTCTCTTGTGTTTAGACAATCTATTGTTTAGAGATCGGAGATTATATTAATTGTTTTACACATAGGCTGGATGTAATCACAAAATGAACATTGAACGCGTCAACATCGTATCCATTATTAAAACTTAAACATAACTAAGAACAGAAATAGGTAGTAGAAGGGAACATTTATTAATTTATAAGCTATGTGTCACAAGTCATAAAAATAAAATGTGAGACTAAAAGTAAAAACTCACAATAAGAGACCTAGCTCTTTTCTCTTCAGTAGCCAGCAAAGATTCTAGTCTCAAATGTAAAAATTATGTACATTAAGTGGCAAACAAAATGCAACACCATAAAACTAATCTGCGTCATTACAGTATTTATTAACACGCAAGTAGTGAAGCCGGCTGGTGCGGCGTGCACCGCCGGCCCTTGTGCGCCACGCTCACGAATCAGGCGGCATATCCCATTCCGCAAGCCCGCGGTCCACTAACTCTCTATTTAGGAATATTACTTGCTGAAATATAAAATAAAACGATTGAACACAAGCCAACTTTTTTCAAATGAAATTATGTAAAAAAATATGTCATCTACACTTCATTTATTATTCAGGAGATAAATGTTGGAAATATTGGCTCACCTGAGGGTGTAGTGTGAGGTAGAGATGTACGAGTGGGAGGCCGGCCTCGTCGTAGCCGGCTACTTGCGCGTGTAGCAGCTGACCCGCCGTAAGTCCGGCCATAATGCGGAGAGCTTCACCGCTCCACTCTGTGTCTATTAACATTATGGAACAAAAATACTATATTAGCCACTTTTTATGAATAAGATTTTCGGTAGGTACAGTCAACAGCAAAAGTAGATGATCAAAATCAGAAATTCAATACTAATGAACGGAGTTCGCAGCTATATGGCAGCTGTACTAGTGGTAAATGTTTGGTATAATTTACAATCACATACTTTTGAATCACTTCGACGCCACACAGTTCTGACGCGAACTCCTTTCATTAGTATTGAATTTCTGATATTGATCATCTACTTTTGCTGTTGACTGTACATAATTAGTTTATATTTTTAAACCGACATAAAAAACGAGGGAGGTTTTCTATTCGTATGTATGTTCAGCGACATCTTCGCCGATTTTGATGTAAAATGTGAATTATTATATTAATAATTATCAGAGATAGACGTCGCGTTTAAATTTTATGAAGATCTGATGAAGACCTTCGGACGTAGACAATGGAGCTCCTCATTAACGAACAGTACACATATGGTGATTTGATTTTTGCACTGAAGTGTATAGACAATTGCTGGTTAGATGCAGTCAATGGATCATGGAGTTCGAAATGCCCTACGGAACTCCTCAATGATGACCAGTATACATATTGTGATTGGGTTATCGTACGGAATATGAAATAACGTTTCAGAGCATGTACTTAGAGGTACACGAATTTGTTAAACCACAACAAAACAATGAAAATAAAAAAACTGTTTTACAATAAATACAACCAATTTTCAAAAAGAAAACACTACTGATTTGATTGTTTGTTTGTTTGTTTGCATTGAAAAGGCTCCGAAACTACTGAACCAATTTGAAAAATTCTCTCACTGTTGGGAAGCTGCACTATCCCCGGGTAACATAGGCTATATTATATTTTCAAATAAAAACTTTTTTACAAAAAAAAAAAACATCCGACTTCCAAAAAAAAACACTACAAAGAGAAAAATAACTTTAATTTCGGAAGTCGGTGTCGCTGGTTCCGCTTTTCGTTTTTTGACACCGACTTCGGAAATGAAAGTTATTTTTCTGGACAACTGTATGTTGGCCTATCGCGGGTCGGAGCTCCTGAAAATCAATTTATTTTGCTGCCACAAAATAAAACAACGTCAAATATCGTTTACAGGGAAGCTCTGATTCCATAAATAGAATGGCTTTTGTCTTGTATATAATATGATCTTTTTACAATAATTAGAAATAAAAGAAAATGAATACTTATTAAAAAAACAATAATAATAACAAAAAAAAAAAAACATTAAAATAAAAATATTCAAACTATCTTTATAATTTTTTTAGTAACCTGACGCAAATAGAAGGGTTGGTGTGTATTATAATTTTTAATCTTAAAATTTTTGTTAATTACCCATGGAAGCCGGGGCGGGCCGCTAGTATTACATAATTAGATTACCTTGTTTTGATTTAAGGGTGTGTAAAACATTATGTATTTGGTCTGTGTAAGTCGGAACAAATGTATACCTCATTTTGGTAATCTCAATTGTATACAATGTTTTGCAGCTATGTGGGATACAATATTATGCAACACAGGTTGTAGACAAAAACATGTTACAATGTTTACATCTTTTTAACCTATCTGATGTTGATGGACAATTGGCTGTCTTACTGTTGTAAATTTAATGACTATAGGTGATGGGTAATCTGGCCTAAAGTTACATTGATACAGTATTCAAAATAGCTAAAGCCCAACAATCGCAGTAGACCGGGAAAAGTGGAAGGAGGAATAAAACCCAACCTTTTTGGCACTTCAAATATACAATACTAACGCAAAAGAACTCACCATTATTTGCTGGTTTTACAAAGGCGAGAACGGCTTCTGTTGCCTGGAAAGGTAATGTCATAAAGTCTGAGCGGATCTGTTTCAATTGGTCATTGTCCACTGTCAGATAGCCGCCGAAGTCAACCAGTTTTACAACAGATGAGTCATTCTCTTCTGATGTTGATATCACTTGTGCGCGATACCAGTTGTTTTCAGTTGGTGCAGCACAGATAGAACCCTCTAAAAATGTATAAATTGATTAAATTCTTTTATTATCTAAAAACTTTGATCTCATTGGATTCTTATGAAAAGCATAACACTATACTTATACATATAGCATGGTATATTTAATAATATTAAGAACACTAATGGAACATGAATCTTCAATTTACTTTTATATTTTCAATGTCAACATGGAACTTTATCTTTATCTGTACTAAATTAACTAGTTACCTTTGACGGGACGTGGAAGAGAAGGAACATCCGGGTTCTGGTATGTTGCTGCCATGAGACGGTGCAGTGCGTGCAGAGACGGGAAAGTCGGGTGAAGTGGTTGTTGTAGGAAGAAGTGTCCCGCACTTACTAGACACGTCATTATTGTATCATTGTTCACAGACTCCACAAGCTGAAAGTGAAAATAGCATCTAGTGTCATAAACAAGTTTTATTGTTGTATAGATATATTTAATTGCTTTTCACTAAATGCTGTATTTATAATCTTAGTAACAGATATTGACATTATGATTGCAAAATGTAATCTATATGAATAAATTGTTTACAATTAAATAAACAACACCTTTGTAGCATAACTTACTTGTAGAAATTCTGGTACAAGAGGCACCAATCTTTGATATAGTTCTGCACTAATTTCTTGTAAGGAAAAGTTGGGGAATTTCTTTTCAGGAAACTTTTCCTTAATTAATTCTAAAGCTGCTTCTATTTCACTCTGAGTTCCTAAAATGGGATGTCACTATTAGTAATGTTCAAAACCAGCAGTAAATACATAATTATTTGATAAATATTTTGTTACCTTCAACGGCACAAATTTTTTGTTTCACAGAATCAGGATGTCTTCTAACATACACACTTGCACCAGTTTTGGTTTTTATTTGGGTTACAAAAGACCCGTGTTTTCCTATAAGGAGCCCTACAAGGCTCTGTGGTATAACAAATTGATGTATTCTAAGTGCAGTTTCAGAAGGAACCATTTCATTATTTAAATTGGTTGGAGGAGGACTGGCTGCTTCAGAGCATCCTTTACCACTGTCACTGGACCCCTAAAATAAAAGTTGCATGGTTATAATTATTTTATTTACAAATTTTAGAAACTGCTGCTGCTGCTGTGTAAATTATATGTCCTTTACATTATAAATAAAGAAAACCATTTAATAGCATAATTCTATTTTGCTTTTTTAATTAAAGCATAATTAAATGAGTCAACTTTGATTACAATATGTTAAGGTCTTACCTCACTGTGGTTATCAGAGAAGTGACACATTGATGGACTAGCTAGCATTGGGTCCACAGGACTATGATTAGCAGAATCTCTTTCTGAGATATGTCTACTTTGTGAAGTGGAATATCTGTTATCAGTGTCATTACTATCACTAGGTTCATCAACTACATTAACATTATTATTATTAACTTTCGCATCTTCAGTGTCACCCACAGTGCTATCTTCAGTTGTATTAACCTCAGATTCTATTGCTTCTAATTTTGTATGTTCTTGATGTACAAAATTATCTCCTGATTTTCCAGGCTTTTCCTGTGAATGTACAATATTTGTATCGCCCGCCCTAATTATTATTGGGGAATGGTCAACAGTTTTTTTATGACCATTGATTACAGAGTCTGGGAGTGTAGAGCACATGTTTGATGACTTCTTTTTTCCTTTAAATGATGGATTTTTGGAGCATAGGCTCATAGAGTTAAACTTTTCAAACCCAGCTGACATTTGTTTTTCCTTTTCAATTGATTTTTTCCTAATAATTTTTTCTATTTCCATATCAACTTCTTCATCTGTCAATTCTAATGGAGAAGATCTTTGGGAATTGCTTCCATTTGGTTTGATGTCAATGGGAGCTGATTTAATAACAGAACGGTCTGCTTTGCCCAAGGGAGACGCTCGTTGAGCTTCAACCTCGGCATTCAATGCCTCTGCAAGCTCCTCTTTCAAGCTTTTTATCCTTTCTCTTCCACCCGGGTCAGATTTTGCATATTCCCTTTTTTTTCTGAACCAAAATATTCCCAATAAAACCGCAATGGATGGGACCGACCACATCAGTAATTGACGACAAGGGGCCATTGTAATGAGCCACTTTTATAAACAATCTAAAACAAAGAGAGTTGTTACTGATAAAAGTCAAGTAAAAGTAAGTAGTACTTTTAGAAGGCATGCAATTTCTAATAAACACAAAGAATTATTAACTGCAATAATTCTATTAGAATTACTTTAGGTTTAATAAAACATTGATATTTTACACAAAATTCGCACCATTGGATACTTAAGAAAATAGATTGATATTAGGTAACAAAATTTTATACATAAACAACATTCAGTTTAAGTGGATCAACATGACCTTGATTAAGTATGTCAAAATATACATAATTTTAATATTATAAGTTTATTGAAATTAAAAAGAGTAAAATATTATTATTTAAGCAATTAAATTAATAATCAAGCACATTATCACCAGGAAATATTTTAATCACAGCTGACATACTTTTTGTTTACTTTGTTTGCAGCGCTAAATAAGTTTATACCTATCTTAATATAACCTTAATTAATTTCATTTTAAATATTTTCGCAATACTAATGAC
This sequence comes from Apamea sordens, assembly GCA_945859715.1. Taxonomy (NCBI): domain Eukaryota; kingdom Metazoa; phylum Arthropoda; class Insecta; order Lepidoptera; family Noctuidae; genus Apamea; species Apamea sordens. Next base: position 11,549,378 of record OX243995.1, read on the forward strand.
CTAGAGCCTAGGTATTCTAGACGAGCTTGTTCGTAAAAATAAACAAAGAACAATACATGTGATTTTGTAGGCTTGATCCTGAATGACACACTTTAAATATCGTTTTAGTATTTATTTTATTGAAATGATTTTTATTTATTTTATCAGTGGCACTATAATCTGCTGATGCTTGTAGAATAGGCAAAACATTTTTGCATGTGAATAAATAGGTTATTGCTCGCGTGTTTATTTATTATCTGAAGTGGATTCCGTAACTATAAATAGTGTGTATCCTCAATTCAATTTAATTTAAGAAAATGGAGAGATTAATACATTCACAATTTGCAAATAAAAGACCGGGTCCGGAGATAGTGAAATTAGAGCAAAGCATGGGCATTTTATTTCCTGCCGATCACGATAACTCCGCTTTAAATTACAGTTACTGTTATAAAAACTACTTTCAGGGCAATGCTATTAATACCTGCACATCCATGTGCCACTGATCTTTTTCGGAACACAAGATAATGTTGTCCGGTGAGGGTCACGAGCAATATGTAAAAACCTTCACAAGCAACACGTAAGCAAATGTGGAACCATAAATGAAAGGTTACGCAATTAAAATCGTGTCAACACCTTAAAAATTGTGAGATGCCAATTATTATTTTTATGTTAGATTTACAATATTAACATGTGATAATTTTCTATGTTAGATCTCAACCTATGAACTTGGGTAGTTACAGTCCCCGTGATCATATTGTGGAATCATGCCGCCGGCTATAAAAACTAAACGATACTTACTTAAATTTCCAAGAAAGAATGTACCCACTTTTTAAATAATAAAATGAAAACAAGTCGAAAAGATAAGTTAACCGATATTACTACCAAATTTCACTAAATTTTATCCAACAATCCACGTGCTCACAATGTTTTCGAAGCACAACAAAATTCAATATGGCTGATTGAAGTAGTGGAGCAGTTTGGCAACATCAAAAAAAAAAAACAAAAACACTATGGTTCATTCTGTTCTACGTTGAGCATAAGCTCTATGGAAAGTGGTCCTGCAGACTTTCTATGCAATGCAGCCCGCGAAATTTAAAACTTCTTACGTTTTAATGAGCGAGCTTTCAGTTTTTTAATTCCATTTCGTTGCAATGGCAGCACTGAGTGAGTGTACCATAAACTGTCATTATTGTGTTTCCGTTGTTGTTTAGTATTAATCATTAATTAAAAATTAAACGATAACATGCGACTTGGAGAGTGACCCTTTACAATCTGTCTACAGTGTTTACCATTGGTAAAAGAGCAGATTCAGTGGTAAATTACCGGCTTTCGATTATTTTCTTGGCAGAGTTTTCTCTAAAAGTTTTCTTCTATTAACATATTATAGAAATAAAAAGGAAAATAACATAATAATAATAATATATAGGAGCTGGTACATACATACCATCAGCTCTTTTTTTTTGTGTGGGAAATCATCAAATGACCTGTCCCGCTCTGGGCTGAGCGGAAGGGCGTGTCAGAGTCAGACTTTTACTGACTAAGACCCACCCGTGTTCCTTCAGTTGCCTATGCCAGGGGCCACGGTGTCTCTTTCGAACCTGTGGCCCTGGCGGCATCGGCCCTAGCGGACCCGGTCAGTTCGTGCTGACATCCACGCGCGCCTCAAAGAGTTGAGGCGCGCGTAGAACACAACGCGCCGTCGACCCGAGCCTGGTCCTTACCGGGCGGTGAGCTGCCCATTGCTCGCCGCCCGAAAGCCCGCGCCTACGGTGGCGTGATGGTGCAGTGATTGCCTCTCCCTCTCGCGCTTCGCCTCCTCCTTCGCGAGCATTACTGCTTCGCAGAAGGAGGTGACGGCCTCCCATGCACTCTCGCTCCGTACCATGGCCTGTACCAGGGCCGGACGCGAGAGATCGCCGCCACGAAGACACGGCGGTGCTCCGCCTAAGCCGGGCAGACCTCCACCGTATGCTCCACCGTGTCTTCCGGGCGATCCACACTGTAGTGACACCCTGGCGTTTCCTCCCGCTTTATCCTGAACAGGGACCTCCCGAAACAACCGTGTCCGGTGAGGACCTGCGTCAGACGGAAGGTGAGGGCGCCGTGGCGCCTCTCTAGCCAATCTTCAAAGAGGGGACTTATCGCCGCTATTGTGGCGTGCCCAGCGCTGAGTTGCAACAATCGCACTCTCCATGCCGCTATGAGATCCCGCCGGAGCTCTGTCCGCTGTACCGTGATTTCTCGCGGCAGCGGAGTTACGCCCCGGCGTTTTGCCTCCTCTCGCCACTCCCACATGTGGGCGAGGACTTTGGCTTCCAGATCCCATGGCGGCAATCGAGCAAGGAGGCTCGCGGCCTCAGCGGATCAGCCGGACAGCTGAGACCCTTTGGGACGCGTTCGACCGGCGGGCTGGTCGACGCCTCAGGGAACGCGCCCATACCGGTGCCCCGTAAAGGGCCATGGACCGCACGACCCCCGCATAGAGCCTCCGGCAGGTGGCGTTTGGTCTCCCTAAATTGGGCAGGAGCCGCCTCAAGGCAGCCCTGGCCCGCTCCAGTCTGGGAGTCAAACGTCGGAAGCGCTCCACGAAGTTCCACCGGCTGTCGAAGACGAGTCCCAGGTCCTTAATTGTCAGCTCGACGCCGATGTGAACCCCTCCCGCCGTTATTTGTGAACCCGACGGTGGCGCGTCCCGAGGACCATGAAAACACATGGTCTCAGACTTGTGCAATGCTACCTCGAGTCCCAATTGCTGGACGATTGTCGCAACCCCGCGTGCCGCTGCTTCGGCCGCCGCCTGGTGCGACCTCCCCTGCGCCAGGACCAGCGTGTCGTCAGCGTAGCAAACCACGCTGACGCCGCTAGGGAGGTCTGCGCGCAGCACCCAGTCGTACCCGATATTACACAGAAGCAGCCCCAGGACCGATCCTTGTGAGACACCGCACGACATCTCTCGCCGGTTCCACTCTCCCCGGTGACCGGGGTAGATGACGGCCCTGTCCGTCAGATAGGCCTCGACAGTGCGACAGAGGTAGGTCGGTATCCGGTGATACCGGAGTGCCTCCCTGACGCAGCTCCAGGGCAGGGTATTGAAGGCATTGGCGATGTCTAGAGACACCGCCAAGACAACCCCACCCCGGGCCACAGCATCCCCCATCGTGAGGGCTCGCACGCGCATGATGGCGTCCACCGTAGAGCGCCACCGCCCCCTGCGGAAACCAAACTGGCTTTCCGCCAAATCCGGCCCCACTCTCTTATAGCCCCCTGAAGTGAGCAAGTGGCAGTTTTCTCCTAATCATGATAAAATGTACATACCTACGTCAGCACATTTGTTTTCGGTAGGTATGTTTGTATGAATCGGTTTCATTTTGACAAAGTCAAAGTCAAATCATTTATTTCAAATAGGCACATAAAAGGCACTTTTGAACGTCAAAATTAAAATAAAAATAAAATTGATTCTAGTCGCAGTTCAACAACATTCATTGCGTTATTTACGTATTGAGCAGACAAATTTTTCGAACTTATAAAGCAATGGATTAGCAATTTGCTTCAAAATGATTCAAAGTCAAAGTCAAAGTCAAAGATCTTTATTGTGAGACAGTGGTTACAGAGTTGTTATGTACATGATAATTGGTGTGCTTTTGCACTGCTCCACCATGTTAGGCATACAATAGTTTACAGTTTGTTATAAATTATTAGACCTAAGTTTATGTGATAATTATATTATATTAATTCAAATAGAAATTTCAATTGCAATAGAGCTTTATTTTGCATCAAAACATAAAAACAGTTTAGCACTAACTCATCACGAATCTGTCGGACAAAAATTCATGTATTGTATAATATGGTCTGTTTACTAAGAAGTCATTTAATTTTTTCTTAAAAAATTTAATGTTTTCAATTTCTCTTATTTGCTTAGGAAGCTTATTATAAATTCGAGAAGACATTCCGAAGAAACTTTTAGAAAGTAGGGCTGTTTTTGAGGGCATATTATTTGCTATTTTGTAGGCATGCCGACGGGAGTGCAGGTTACCAAACCTTTCCCTATTGCCTTTTACGAATATAGCGACCTCATAAATGTAGAGGGCAGGAAAAGTTAAAATCTTAAGTTTTTTATAATATGGCACACAGCTATCTGGGGCACGTATGCCACAAACAGCTCTAAGACATTTCTTTTGAGCCCTAAAAGCGAGTTCCCTGTCTGTAGCATTCCCCCAATAAATTAGTCCATATCTAAGCGTAGACGTTACATAGGCATGATAGGCGGTTAGTACTGCTGCTTGATTTACAATCTGAGATAGTCTGTATAAAGCGTAGGAAAATTTATTTAGTTTTTTACACACCGTATCAATTTGAGTTTTCCATGACATATTTTGGTCAATCCATAGTCCTAAAAATTTGATGGTATTTGTTTCCTCTATTTTTTTCATTTCATAATTTACATTTAATGTCAAAGGGGTTGATTCTGATTCCGATTGATCATGTGTTACGCAATTAGGGTGCTGGTGGTAAGCCCCCTGATATCAATGCTATCCAACGTCCAAGAAATTTACAGCTACATAGCACATACATTTTTTGTAAACAAGTGACTTCGCATAGTTAATTAATATTCCCCGTTGCGCAATTGTCACCTACAAAAAAAAACCGGTCAAGTGCGAGTCGGACCCGTGCACCCAGTGTTCCGTACTTACTTTATAGTATATCACGAAAAAAAAATTTGTAATGTACGGTTTTCGGATGTTTTCCTATATTTGTGCTTGATGACATTGCTTCTTGACATATTTCATGATTCTAGGTCAACGGGAAATACCCTTTTTGATTCCGGAACATAAACGCCCGTATCTTTTGATTGCGTTGACTTAGATGTTTGATTTTTTCACTGCTTCATTGTAGCCCTCAGCGATAACACTAGGAAGTTGTGAAGGGCGGGCGTTTTTGGGGGACTGTCTTTTACTATGTTATGACGTTCGAAAAGTGCTGATTCTCAGTCTAATTTGAATAAATGACTTTTGATTTTGATATGTCAGCAAATTTTGTACCACTAGCGCCATATCGTTGATTAATTTTGTACAATGTGTGAAGGCGAAAACGCCAACGCTGAGTAGCCTACGAATGGGGATAAAAACTTCAGATGTCGCTACTACTGCGTGTCTAAAAATTTGACAGCTAGCTGTCACTATCAGACTATCCATGATTTTGTTTGTTTTTTTTTGAATGGCTAATCACTGGAACTACCGGTCGGATTTGAAAAATTATTTTTCCATTTGATAGCCAAATTCTTAAGGAAGCTTAGGCTATTAACATCGCGCTAAAATCGTTAGGAGCCGAGAATAAAAAAAATCGGAAAGAGCGCTACGCGAAAATGAAGGTGGGTTCCCGCATTGTCGAGGCGGGGGGGCTCAGTAGCCGTGGCTTGAAGCCCCACGGTGAAGCTAAGAGGAACCCGAGCGGGGGCCGCTCGTCAGGGCTTTGCGGCTAAGCCGACGACGTAGCGGCCGGTGGGTAGGTTGCGGTGCCCCTTGGGTGACATCGCAACCTACCTGAGGCGGGCCGCGATGTCCCCCGTGTGGGAGACATCGCGGCTGAGGATTGGAGGCCGCGCCGCGGCGGGAGAGGAGTGCCGGTATTGCGGTGCGCCGCTCTCCCTACCTTCCGCGGCCTTGACGGGGCCGCCACCGTTTGATGAAGGACGCGGTGGGGCCGCAGGGGAAGAGGAGTGACGTTGCCGCTCTCCCTATCCTCTGCGGCCGTACCCCCCCTAACGCGGGGGGCATGCGGGGCCTGCCAATTAGGCGGTCGTGGAGGCCAGTAGGCAACGGGTGCGGGGGCACCGTTGCCTGTATCGCACAGGCCTCCACCAGTGTGGGACGGGAATGGCCAGGTGTTCCCGGCCATTCCCGTAGCCCCCCAACCTGGGGGGCATGAGGGGCCCGCCATACTAGCTAGGCGGGCATGCGCCGGGAGGGCTGTGGAAGTAAAGGCTATGCCGGTTTCCCATGGCCCTCCCATCACGGCGATGTGGGGACACCGCTGAGTTTTAGTGGGTATACTGTCATTCCGACAGGGAGTTCCAAATACCCAGTCTCGTCCCCCGCGAGACGGGGATGCATAAAGCATTTCTCAGCGACAAAAAAAAAAGGAATGTTGCTTCATCGTCATCATCATACAGCTGGACATATCCACGATTGGCCCCAAGCACCGCCCCTTCGACCGGTTCCTCTGTTTCTTGCATCCAGCGAAGTCGGAATGTTGCTTACTTTCTTTTTTCTTGATTTCTCTCAAGACTCGGTCTCTAAATGATTTTCATTTTGCTCAATCAATACCTATGCGATTTCTTTCTTATAGCCCCACGTCGTAATAATGTGTTTCGAAATAAAATAAGAAATTTATTCTATTACCTACTTAGCTGTAGGCTTGAATGAGAAGTTATTTTATTATACTGTAAATGTATAGCTTGATATGTCGTCGTGCGTACAGCAAGGGCGGTTTTCATTGTCGAACTGTTACTACATACAATAGGCAATATTTGAAATATAAACACATGTGTACCTAGGATATGCATTTCAATTAGAACTTCCTAATTTAATTTGTGTTTTAAATAGAGGTATTTTGTAATTAGTATTTCAAATAGGTACCTACTAAATAGGTACTACTGGCTTGAAAATATGTATATTTTTAATGTTCCTCATCATTACCTAAAGTGCGAATAAAGTTTTTAGGGAAAGAAAAATTGGAAAAGTTGTCCAAAATCGGGCATTAACTGAAAGTGCTTTGTCCTTTGGGATTTTTGTAAGTATGAATTACCTACATAGTGAAATTTTTCAATACCTAATTCATACAAATGTCAGAAAACAATAGTCTCTTTGATAATTCTTTTTCTAATATAAAAGTAACTTATGTTACTTCTTATAACATCAGCTACCTGCCAGTGAAAGTCCCGTTAAAATCTAGTGCAGTCGTTACGGAGATTACCCGGAGCACAAGCCCACGGAAGTACGGAACAGATAATACTAACTATTCCGTGCACAAGCCCAACAAATTTTATAAAAAGTTTTTTGTATTCATAGGCATATAATAAAAAGCTATTATTTTGACATTACAAATACACTTCTATTTTATTTATTTGTCTATAAGATACACCACTTGAAAATATTTTATTTCAAATTTAAATAGTTACAGGCGAAAAAGTAGTAGTCACCGTCAGTTTGGCTGGACCCAACGAGATACAGGAAGACTTTGAATTCATTGGCACGTGCGCCATTAAATTATTTGTGGGCGCACGGTGCAGGTGGCGGCGCGCGGCGGCGGCGGCGGCGGTGGCGCCGATTTGTACCTAGTAGGCTGGCAGCTTCGACTTTTCTACGGAACTAAAGTATAACGCGTACCTACTTAAATTAAATTATTTATGTTAGGTCCTTCACGCAGTTTAAAACACGACACATACACACACTAAGAAGTTCCGAAAATAGCTAAAAACTTGACTGAAAATCACGAAGCACATTATCACCCATAAGAAAATAAGTTTAAAATGGGGGGCCGCGCCGCTTGGCGCATAAGTCATTAAAATGCAGAAAGCAAAACTTACCTAATAATAAGTTGAAAATTCTGTACATTAAAAATATCAAAAAAATAAATGGCAGGGGGTGTTATTAGAACGACACCGAACCCAAAAATGTGATTAAAAAAAATTTTGTCTGTCTGTTTGTTCAGGCATCACGCAAAAACTACCGGTTCGATTACGATGAAACTTGGTATTCTTTAATATTCTGGGCACCATACTGGGTACTTTTTATCCCGGAAAAGTATATACAATGAAAAACAAACTTAATTTTGCGGTTCCGTAAAGTTACTTCACGTGGACGAGTCGCGGGCAGAAGCTAGTAAAGTTATAAATTAACGTTAATTTAGAAAGGGCCTGCAAAACCATTATTAGCAATTATCTTACAAAAATAAGTCGTGGCGTAAATAATTTATGTGCAGGCGTTTTAATGTCTTTACTTAATTAAAAACTTTCCGTGTTAAAATATCTCCCGCCCTCGACCTTATCATTGAAACTACTGAGACTAAAATTTTTAGTCACTCTCCTGTGTATTTGGAAGGCTATCAAAAATAGAAAACAGCAAGATATTCGAAATTATTTAATTACGTTCATCAAGTACTTAGTACATGATTCAAAATAAATATCAAAAAATTCTGTCCAATTTTAATGTCGATTCAAAAAGTATGTTAGATTTTACAATTATATATTATATTATTTATATTTTCTGCCATAAAATGTATTGTAACCTATTAAAAAAAAACATGTTAGACTTATCGCATTTATATTCATTGGGAATATAAGTATGTAAGTATGTACTTGGGGATTTATTAAATTGTTCATTTTATTTTAATTTTATTTTCCTTTATTGGCCAACCAACAATTGTTTACACTGTAATAATTTAAAGTGCTATCTACCATAATCTAGGGTTAGTGTAACAATTTCTTACAGGTTAGCACCGCATGCCCCATAAACATTGGGTGTGCCACAAGCATTATACTATAAAATTAAAGTTGTTATTTATTAACTAAAATTAACAAGTTAAAAATGATATTACGTGATAGGTTAAAAAACTAAAATAAGCAGTAAAATTAAAATTCATTAAAGCAAAGCAAGTAGAGACTAAACAATGAAACAAAAAAAGAAAAAACGGGATTAAACATTACTAATAGGTAGTTGTTCTACGAAACTTGGCATATGAGTCAAAATGCACGTCAACAAGATCGCTACAGCTATTTAACAATTTGCAAAGACGAGGAACGACAGAGTTTGCACCATGTATTGTTCTGCGGAGTGGAGGGTGTAAAGGAGTAATGGGAGCACGAGGGAGTCTAGCAGGAGCCGGAGGAGTTCGTTGCGCTGCGCTGTTCTTCTGTCTCCTCATGCTGTACTTTAGCAATTCTCTCTCTCTCACTTTTTAATAGATTCTGAAGATTTTGTTGCGTGCATGTTCGGGACAATAAAGTCAAATCATTTATTTCAATTAGGCACATAAAAGGCACTTTTGAACGTCAACATTTAAATTAAAATAAAATTGATTCTAGTCGCCCCTTCCAAAAGGTAGTTTTCGTATGGAGAAGAATGGGCAAGAAACTCCACCGTTACTCTTTTAAAATGTTTTGCAATATTTTGCATACATTAATTATATAATTATATGTGAAGACGATGCACCTAAACATAAAATTACTATACCACAATAGGTAAAATGAATTAATGAAACCATGACATATAAATTGACTATGTGATAGGTACATGGTGCTCACATATTTACAAACATTCCAAAAGTAGACTATTTTCATAAATAAATAATAAGGAGTAATAATTCCGGGTGACTTAAGCAATTACAGAATGCAAATCAATGTCAAAGAGAATAAAAAAATATACAATTACATTAGCAACCAGTTTGACTTTGTCTAGACTCTAGAGATTGTCCTATGGAGCAGGACCAGCATGTTTCCAAGCATTCTTATCTTGGATATAATCCTCTAATTTGTAATATCCTTGCTTACAAAGTGTAATTTTAATATAAGTTTTAAATTTTCTTTCATTTAATTGCAATATTTCACAAGGTATTTTGTTGTAACATTTAACACAGTACCCTATAAAAGATGTTTATACTTTAGATAATCTGAAAAAAGGTTGATCTAATTTATCTTTATTTCTAGTATTAAAATTATGTCTATCACTTATTTTATTAAAAAGATGTCGATTTTTTCTCACAAACATAATATTTTCATAAATGAATTGGCAAGGTACCGTCATAATATTAACCCTTTTAAATAGTTCCCTAAGAGATTCGCGGCGACGTAGATTGTAAATGGCTCTGACAGCTCTCTTTTGCAAAATAAAAATGGATTCAATGTCAGCAGCCCGACCCCACAGTAAAATGCCATATGACATAATACTGTGGAAGTAACTAAAATAGACCAAACGAGCGGTTTCTTCATCTGTTAGCTGTCTTATCTTTCTAACAGCATAAGCGGCCGAGCTTAGCCGCCCCGCAATAGATGTTATATGAGGTCCCCATTGTAATTTCTCGTCTAGCGTGATTCCCAGGAAAACTGTTTGATTAACAAATTCTAGTTTTTGGCCATTCAATATGATGTCACATTCGCTACTTCTAACATTAGGTAATTTAAATCTAATACATTTGGTTTTTTTTTCATTAAGTACTAAATTATTTACCGTAAACCAATCTTGGACCTGAAGAATAGAGTTATTCACGTCGTCAAGATTTTGTGACCGTCGGTCTATTTTAAAGATCAATGATGTATCATCTGCAAATAACACCATCTTCGGTTGATTTTGATGTAATTGGGGTAAATCATTAATATAAACCAAAAAGAGGAATGGACCCAATATCGAACCTTGAGGAACGCCCATTGTCATTTCAGACCCCAATGAGTTTACGCCATTTACTTGGACTTTAACCTTTCTATCTTTCAGGTATGATCTTAACAAGTCAAGTGCTGTTTTCCTGATCCCATAGTGCTCGAGTTTCATCAGAAGTGTTTCATGGTTTACGCAATCGAACGCTTTAGAGACGTCGCAAAAGATTCCAATAGCATCTTGTGCTTCTTCCCAGGCGTTAAAAATGTTCTTCATTAGGGTGACACCGGCGTCAGTCGTACAACGCCCTTTGGTGAAGCCGTACTGGTGTTCATGAAAGATGTAATTTTTATTAAAGTGACGTAACATTTGATTGAGCATCAACTTTTCAAACACCTTACTGAGAACTGGCAGAATTGACACAGGTCTATAATTGTTTGGTTCTTTACTATCAGCGGATTTGAACAATGGTACTACTTTATGTATGGCGATCTCGATCAGCGGTCAGTCGCGCATCACGTTCTTCACTGGTTTCTAGAGACCTATAAGTGGATGTGTAGATACGCTGGGAACTCAAGCGTGATTCGCTTTCCGTGAATGTTTCCGACTCGCGAGACAATGCATGACGATCACGATCAGCCGTAAGTCGCGCATCACGTTCTTCACTGGCCTCCAGAGATCTAAAAGTCAACGTGCGAATGCGCTGAGAACTCAAGCGTGATTCTCTTTCCGTTAACGTTTCCGACTCGCGAGACAATGCATGACGATCACGATCAGCAGTCAGTCACGCATCACGATCCTCACTGGTCTCTAGAGACCTAGATGTAGATGCGTAAATACGCTGAGAACGCAGGCGTGATTCTCTTAGTGTGTGTCAGAAACGCGAGACGATGCATGACGCTCACGATCAGCGCTAAGTCGTGCTTCACGATCCGAAGAAGTTTCCGCGGAGCGAGATACAGCCCGATGTTGTCGAACAGCATCAAGTCTTGCCTGGCGTTCTTCATTCGATTCCTGGAATCTAATGATCTTCAATCTTTTAGCTCCTTTCGAACATTGCGAAAGATTTGACCTCTTTCGTGGCATGGTTATGATTATTAATGTACTTTAATAACTTTGCAATTAAGATCTAAGTGACTGCTCCCCTGTGTTACCGGGTAGGCTACCGTGTCACGAAGATAAATGGAAAAGGAAATTAAACACTCAAATAACAGCCCGAAGGCATATCTATAATATATAGGTAGGTATAATTATACATAAATGGGAGATTTAGCCAGTGAAGCCAAGTTTTCAATGATTTACTATCGTCATCGAAAAGAAGGCCCAAACTGTTACTGCCTTCACCGCGTGGAGGTACTCCCAGCTTATGTTAATATATTAGTATACAGTGATTTCCACATCAAATGTTCCTGATCCTTGATTTTTATTATCTCGGCGGAAAATACTCCTCAGACCAAACAAATTTAAGTCAAGTTAAAATGTCATGTCTGTATATGCCATAGTTTAGCTGTGCTCTTAGAGTTCCACATCAGATGTTCCGATCTTCGAGTTTTACTCTCGCAGCAAAAAATGCTCATCAGAATGAATAACTATTGCAAAGAGGTCAAACCTATATATATATATTATAGTTTAGCTGTGCTCTAAGAGTTCCACATCAGGTGTTCCGGATCTTAAATTTTATTCTCTCAGCAGAAAATGCTCATCAGACACAAACATTTTTTCTATGGCGTTATTTTTGTAACTCTTATAGTTAAGCTGGTCTGTTGCGGTTCAGCATCAGGTGTTCCAGTTTCCAAAATCAATTATAGCTTATATGTTGCCCAGGTTTAGTAGCTAGATAACAAAAAAAGTTTCATTCAAATCCGTTCAGTAGTTCCGGAGATTAGCGTGTACAACCAGACAAACAGACAGACTTTTTTTTATTAGATTCGTGTTCTATTACTGTTTCTTAACCCCCCTCAATTATTCTTTTTTAAATATATTCAATGTACAGACACAACTTTTTTACATTCTTATTATAAGTAATAGATGTATGCCCAGAAGCGGTTCGGAATTTTGGGGATTTCATTTTTTATGTCTCTTATGTAATTATTATAAGAGTCAGTAGCTAATTTGGTCATGATCAAATTATCACACAATATTTGATAATCATTCATTGACATCTTACGATTATTTTTATTTAAAACTACCCACAATATTCACAACTGTAATGATAAATAATTATTGTGTTCAAGTTTACTTTTGTTGTTTGTGACGTGCACCCGTTAATAATAATTTATTAAAAATCTTAATAGTTTTAAACTATTCATAGTTTAAAAAAAAAGTTGTTCATAAGGCACTAAGCGCCTGCAAAAATATTGTTTGCAATTATTCTGAGGAGAAAAGACGTAAATAATTGATGTACAGGCGCTTTAATGGCTTTTATTAATAACTATTTATAGGGGCTTCTTATACAATTTGTTTAATTCTTGTAGTTGTGTAAAAATATATGTTAAGGTAGCACACAGGTAATAAATATTTACATTAACAATGCGGTTAATACACAACGCTATAACTATGAAAACTTGGAAGTGGTCAGCCAACCTGACATCAGAATGGCTGGTCACTTGTATTTCTTAACGCAAAGGTAGCAAATAATTTAATAATAGGTAGTAAATAGCAGCAAATCGGTAGTAAATAGTGCACGTGGTCCCATGTATATATCTCGTTTGGTCCAGCCAACCAGACGGTGACGAAAAAGTATTTTGTATTTTATTAAAGCGAAGCATGTATTTTGCCCAGCCCTGACATGACCATGGTTCACCGTAAATACCCTAGATAATTATAGCTTTTTAAGTAAAAATATTCAATACCTACTGACAGAACAGTTTCCTACATCTGTTTTTTTTTAATGTTGCCCCACATTAGGAATTACTCCTGTATTGTGGGTGCGTTTACAAAGATTTAAACTCACATACAAAAACAGCCAGACCCGGAACGACTACCTGTAGGCAATACAAATATTTGTTCCGTGCGGGAATCGAACCCGCGACATGCAACGCAGCAGTCAATCGCACAGCCACTGCGCCAACCGTGTCCTCTTTGTTTTGTTTTGGGGTTTTTGTTGAGGGTACCCGCCCCGCCACGCAGCAAACTTACCCTTGTACATGATTGGGTTAAATCTATTTATCTTGTTGGTAAATATACATACGTAAATAAAATAAATTCTTGGTGGGGTGAGGTAATGTTTTTATTAGGGCCCCATACCTCAAAATGAAAAAAACGGAAATCTTATAGGATCATTTGTTGTCCGTCCATTTGCCTGTAAAGACAGTTTCTCTCAGGAACACTTTTTTGAACATCATTGATCATTTGGAGAGGACAACACTGTCTTCGTCTTACCTGCCCACAATAGGTCATGTTATAGATTTATTAAGAATACAATGTTGACAGTTAGGTCCCAACGACCTACTTGCCAGTGATACCAATTTTTCTCTTTGACATTAAAAATATTTTGTGTTGGTCAAGACTCCATTCCATTCTGTCTCAGCTAGGTTTAATGGAGCTAGTTCAATCTGACCTTCCTTGTGTCATCTTTCACTGATGTGGAATAAATAAAGATAATGGGGCTGGTGTGAAAAGGAAGACTTACTTATAAAATATCCAAATTGTTAAAAAGGTCCAAACTATACACATTATTTTTATTTTATGCTTTTTAATTAAATAAACTAGATTCTAAACATGGGCACTATAGTAAAATTTGTCATTATGTTAAAGAATAATATTTATAGCATACCTTAATGTTACTTGGCCATTGCTGCTGGTGTTGAACATGACATGTTCGACATACATAAAATGGAACTTATTAAATACAATAATTTAACACTCACTCTAATAATAGATGTAAGGGCAGACTATAGAGGACAGTCAAGTTCAAATTATAACATTGGTCTAAGTCAACAAACCTGACAGATGCATACTGTGTCAAAAATTCAATACATCACAAACAATTAATTGTTTGTTTTCCTTTTTTGAGTACTTCAAGTCAGTGTGAACATTATTAATCATATCATTTGATAATTGTTGCTATGCGAGTTATGGTATCAAAGTTACTAGGTAGTGGTATTGTAGACCAGGAGAGTAGTAAATAATAGAAGTTAAGTTGTGTTGATATAATTATTTAATAGGTAGGTATATGTACATTCCTTATTTCTTATCATTTCTCATCTCGGACAAATGGGATTAATTCAAGGAATGTTGCACAATAATTTGACTATAATTTCATGTAACTGTAATTATTAACAAATGAATAATTGTATGAAGTTAACATTTTACGCTAATGTGTTACAAACATGTACATGTTATTTAAGGAGAAATACTGTATGTCTATAAGATATATAGACATAATTTCACAATGTATGTATATGAAATAATTTTGAGAACTAAAGTTATAAAATCACAAAGTCATGTTTATTCATAACAGCAAAACAATTTACATAGACTTACTGTAGACATAATTAGTGCTAATTTTTATATAGCATCCACCGCATCTGCTTCATCTTCTGAACTGACTTCATCTCCAAATTCAATATCTTCATCCAGGCCATCCACGGAATAGACCACTGTCTCATTGATTCGTACTGTCTCTGGGAATTCTCCATACGTCTTCAGATTCCTTGCCTCGTCAGGAGTGTATTTCAGGATAACATCGGCTTTAGCGTCTTGGTAATCTCGCAAACCTATTAGTATAATGTCACCTTGGTTTATCCAAACTTTTTTCCGTAGTTTACCTCGGATATGACAAAGACGTTTTATGCCATCAAAGCACATGGCCTCCAAGCGGCCATTACCGAGCATCTTTGTGACTTGGGCGTACTCCTGTCCGTCTTCTTTGAAGACCAACTCACGTTTTTCTGTTTCGTTCTCATTCTTTCCTCTCCTCCTGTTTTTACCACCTTTTCCTTTATTCTTCGGCATAATTTATATAATTTTGAGTACAAACATATACAGTAAGACTACGAAAATCTCATAAATTTGCTCTCTAGACAGGCTCGTTTGACAGATGGTTTTTTTTTAACCTGGTTCGCTTAGTGCAGCGTTGCCACTTGCTAAGCACAGATAAAAAATTTGAAGATTACATTCTAGTTTAGCTTATCGATAGCCATTTTAGTGAAAATAAAATAAATTACAATAAGGTTCACGAATTGACAGTCCTTTCACAGTTATTTTTACCTCTGACTGTAACCAAACTGCAACATTATAGCAATGAGGTAATTAAAGATCACTGTGATGCTAAATAAGAAGTAATAAAATAATGGGGATAAAAACTGCCATAAGTACAGACGCCAGCAGGTCAAGCTACCCGAAACTGTCAAATTTTCCCATTAAAGAAATGTGACAGATTGTAGTAGCTTGCTTGATGTGCTGGCGTCTGTACAAAAAAGCAGTGCAGTTCAACTTCTGCCCTGCTATAAGAGCTTGTGGTAAGTCCCCAGATGTCGCAGCGCTACAACGTATGTATGTACGGACGCCAGCAGGTCAAGCTACCCGAAACTGTCAAAATTTTCCAATCAACCTTGAACCTTAATGTTTCAGCGATAAAGTTGAAAATCTATTAAAGAAATTTGACAGATTGTAGTAGCTTGATGTTCTGGCGTCTGTACCAAGAATTTGACAGCTAGCTGTTATCCATATTTTTTTTAGTAAACAAGCGACTTCATTTACCCATAATTAATTAATAATCACCGTTGCGCAGCTGCTGACTGCAAAAATACGGGGACCTATGTGTTTAAAGTGCTATACACCAAGTTTCATTCATATTTATCTAGTTTTCGTTTAATTTGTGATCGACAAAAAAGTAAACATAAACACAAAAATTGGTTTGGCGGTTTGGGTAACTTGGGCAGTGCTGCCACCTATGGCAAGCTTTCAATGTTTTACCCCATTGTAAAAGAACTGTACACGTATGAATTATGATGTAAGATTTATCGTCTATGATCTTCTTTATAGTATGTGTACAGACGCCAGCACATCAAGCTACTACAATCTGTCTAATTTCTTTAATAGATTTCAACTTTATCACTAAAGTATTAAGTTTCAAGGTTAATTGGGAAAATTTGACAGTTTCGGGTAGCTTGACCTGCTGGCGTCTGTATGTACAACGAATCTTTGTGTTTGTGAAGTTGGCTTCAGATCAGATTTTCTTATTTAAGTATATGTATATATAATACACACTACAACCTAATTTTGGCGCATGTCTTTGTATGGTAGTTATACTCTATGTAGGTATGTAAGTAGGACTGTTAGGTGAGCGTGCAGTGTAACGCATTTCACTTTCAATTGCAAGAAGGATTTTGAAGGAAATTCCCGTAGACAGAGTAAATAACTAATTTGACTTATGACCATTAGTCATATTTTTAGAATCATCTAGTGCCTGCGTCAAAAAACAACTAAATGCATATAAATAATTCAGCATCTTTCTACCACACAGGATTTTCATCTAGAAAATAGAATATTGCGTTGCATTGTTTATCTTTTAATGTCTCCCGATTTATGTTAGTTATAGCTCTGTGCGAAGCATTAAGTCTTCACGGTGACATTTTTTAGGAATCCCTTGGCTGTAGACTTATAGTACCTATAATAAAATTGACAGGCGACAGGTGAATTCGACAATCTTCACAAGTTTTTTTCAAACATTTTCTATTTCATTATAGCACCTGTCGTGACGGTCAAGGAAAACTTCGTGAGGAAATCGGCATGTCCTACAACCAAAAATTCGAAGACATGTGACAGCTATCAACCCACAATGGGACCGCGTGGTACAGTCAACAGCAAAAGTAGATGATCAAAATCAGAAATTCAATACTAATGAACGGAGTTCGCGTCAGAACTATGTGGCGTCGAAGTGATTCAAAAGTATGTGATTGTAAATTATACCAAACATTTACTACTAGTACAGCTGCCATAAAGCTGCGAACTGCGAACCCTAATGAAGAACATTTTTAACGCCTGGGAAGAAGCACAAGATGCTATTGGAATCTTTTGCGACCTCTCTAAAGCGTTCGATTGCGTAAACCATGAAACACTTCTGATGAAACTCGAGCACTATGGGATTAGGAAAACAGCACTTGACTTGTTAAGATCATACCTGAAAGATAGAAAGGTTAAAGTCCAAGTAAATAGCGTAGACTCATTGGGGTCTGAAATGACAATGGGCGTTCCTCAAGGTTCGATATTGGGTCCATTCCTCTTTTTAATTTATATTAATGATTTATCCCAATTACTTCAAAATCAACCGAAGATGGTGTTATTTGCAGATGACACATCATTGATCTTTAAAATAGACCGACGGTCACAAAATCTTGATGACGTGAATAACTCTATTCTTCAGGTCCAAGATTGGTTTACGGTAAATAATTTAGTACTTAATGAAAAAAAAACCAAATGCATTAGATTTAAATTACCTAATGTTAGAAGTAGCGAATGTGACATCATATTGAATGGCCAAAAACTAGAATTTGTTAATCAAACAGTTTTCCTGGGAATCACGCTAGACGAGAAATTATAATGGGGACCTCATATAACATCTATTGCGGGGCGGCTAAGCTCGGTTGCATATGCTGTTAGAAAGATAAGACAGCTAACAGATGAAGAAACTGCGCGTTTGGTCTATTTTAGTTACTTACATAGTATTATGTCATATGGCATTTTACTGTGGGGTCGGGCTGCTGACATTGAATCCATTTTTATTTTGCAAAAGAGAGCTGTCAGAGCCATTTACAATCTAAGTCGCCGCGAATCTCTAGGGAACTATTTAAAAGGGTTAATATCATGACGGTACCTTGCCAATTCATTTATGAAAATATTATGTATGTAAGAAAAAATCAATATCTTTTTAATAAAATAAGTGATAGACATAATTTTAATACTAGAAATAAAGATAAATTAGATCAACCTTTTTTCAGATTATCTAAAGTATAAACATCTTTTATAGGGTACTGTGTTAAATGTTACAACAAAATACCTTGTGAAATATTGCAATTAAATGAAAGAAAATTTAAAACTTATATTAAAATTACACTTTGTAAGCAAGGATATTACAAATTAGAGGATTATATCCAAGATAAGAATGCTTGAAAACATGCTGGTATATATAATAGGAGGATCTCTAGAGTCTAGACAAAATCAAACTGTTTGTAAATATGTGAGCACCATGTATCTATCACATACACAATTTATATGTCATGGTTTCATTAATTCATTTTAATTCTTTTACCTATTGTGGTATAGTAATTTTATTTTCATCCCACCATCTCGGAAAGAGTATTTTTAATCTTCAATATCTGAGTGGAAAAGCCGTTTTTATTCTCTAGAGGATAAAGTAAATTGAATTTAGAACATCGTGTGCACTAAGTTTGTGAATTAAAAAAAACATTAAACCTATTTACTGCTACCTCTATGGTGCCGAATATATCATACAACTTTTTTTTAATTTGTTAAAAACTCAGACTCGGAACCTTCTTGGTGTTCTTTTTTCAATTTGCTTTGTACGCGGCATTTTTATGTAGCAACGTTACTTTAAAATTTTCTTAATTATACCTTAGTATTATTTTGTTATAATTTAAAGATTATTCTGTAATACTTACCTGTCATAATGTAGTACCCGTAATAATGTAGTGTGTAGTAATGTAGTATGTATGTAGTAATGTATACCTAAACTGAAATAAAAGTGTACCTATCTTGTGATTGTAAACGTTTTTTTTTGCATTTAGTCATTTCCTCGCTGAGGTGGAATGAAAAGTTACGTGTTGCACTCGAGTGCAAAGATTTTTCACCTCGTGCTCTTTTGATTCCCTCGCTAACGCTCAGGATTATAATTTTGAATCCTTCGCTTGCTCGGTCATTAAAATTGAACACGCGGTTAAAAAGCAACTTTGCACTCTTGTATAACAAATAACTATTTTAGGTGCATCGTCTTCATATATAATTAATGTATGCAAAATATTGTAAAACATTTTAAAAGAGTAACGGTGGAGTTTCTTGCCCATTTCTTCGCCATACGAAAACTACCTTTTGGAAGGGGCGACTAGAATCGATTTTATTTTAATTTTAATTTTGACGTTCAAAAGTGCCTATAATGTGCCTATTTGAAATAAATGATTTGACTTTGACTTTGTTGAGATGAGATTACGACTAGATTTTGACCGTTTTTAATTACGGGAATTGGCCTTCTGCTTAGTTACCTGTCCTAATTCTGTAAGGTTGGAACTAGTTCCTGATTCTGACGTGACTATAAAGTCAAATAAATTCATATGACGACCGAGACGGAGAAAAGGCGTCAATATTATGAAACATGTCATGGTTGTCTATCTAATGGACTTTCGAGCGTACCTATAAGAAACCACTGTGGTAGGTACTCTCTACTCAGAACCGGGATGATCTGCGGCATCCAATGCTTTATATGTAATAATTAATTAATTCAGAACAGAAGCGTTTGCTCGGTGCAGAGCTCTGACATTTCTGTAAAGCACAATGATTTTAGACTGATTTGCTGTGCCCGACAGGGTCCATAATTGTTTCTATTATTTTTTTATGTTACCACCTGTACATTATGGATTGCAATAAACGTTTTGAGATTTGAAACCGCCGATAGTTTAGCCAAAAACTGTTTCTAATGAAGTGTTGACATCCGTCAGGAACGAAGTGCCTTAGGCAGATCTCACACTACAACGCGCCACACTACGGGGCGAAGACAAAGCGCCCCGCGCGTGATTTTATACATACGAATTCAATAAAAGCGCGCTTCGGCGCGGAGAATTAGGCTCTGCAGTGCGATTCTGTAACCATCTCACCGTGAAAACTTAGGTGAAGTGAGCGTGGAGTGAGCTGCCATTCCCACTACTGCCGGTCGATTCTGTAAAAATCTCACCGTGAAAACTCAAGTGAAGTGAGCTTGATGTGAACTGTCAGTAGTGCCAATCCCTAGCATTATTTGGAATGACAGCTCACTCCACGCTCACTTCACCTAAGTTTTCACGGTGAGATTTTTACAGAATCGGTCGGCAGTTTCCCGCGTCCCATCACCTGGCGCGTTGGAGTATGTGATCCACCTTACGCGATAATCGCACGCACACACACATTCGTATATGAGAATGAGACACACACACAGAGAGAAACTGTGAATTTAATACGTGTTTTTAATAGATACAGAGCCATCTAATAAAGTTTTTAGAAGCTCATAAAGTTCTCTATATCTTAGATTTAAATTTTGACTTCACTATGGGCTTTAGCATCTTCGAAAACCAGAATAATAAAGTCACATAAGGATTTTTCAGTACGTGACGATTTCTACCAGCAGTGCGATTCTGTTACCATCTCACCGTGAAAACTCAGGTGAAGTAAGCGTGGAGTGAGCTGTCATTCCAACTAATGCTAGGGATTGACACTATTGACAGCTGACTCTAAGCTCACTTCACCTAACTTTTCACGGTGAGATTTTTACAGAATCGATCGGCTGTTTACTTTTACCGGAAGCAGCGTTAAAGAACTTTGTTCAAAAAATAAATACTAAACTACAGTAGAATAATGAATGTTGATGCAGATAACTTTTAATAACTTGTTATAAGTTATTGTTTTATTGAAATGTGTCCGTATGCGTCGTCTTGTGACGTCAGTCATCCAGCTTGAAGTCAACTAGTTAAACTCTTTTTATGAACTATTTCCTAACACAAAACAACTTTTCATACACGCATAAATTCGTGTCATACATCTAATTCACATCGCTCGATGGCGCGTGCGTTTGCCCTTCTGAAAAGCACGATGTTTTCAGAAAAATATAACATACTATACAGAGTTCAAGAGCGACGTTCTGTAGGTATGTAGAAAATCTGTGTTGTGCAATGTATTCAGACAACATAATTTATGATTATCGCTCAAAATCGTTGTGTTTTCTGAACTGCCAGAGGTCTGTACCACGCAATGGTTTCGGGATAAATTAAATTAAAAAACATTGCGTGCTGTAGATCACCCCAATTCCGGATACAAATGCACAATGGTTTCTTAGTACGCTTGCTTAAGATGGATTATATTTTAGTCACAAATGGTAACGCCATTTGTGACTAAAATATAATCCATCCTGTTAATTTTGACAAAGATCTACAGATAAATATGCACAATGATTGAACATACACAACACAAACTAACACTCACAGAATATAAAATTACGCTAGTATTCTCCGAAGGGGTAGGCAGACGTGTATTGTGTTTTAATTAATGAAAATGAAAACAAATGGGTCACAAAAAGTACCGCGGCAAATTGTATTGCCACTTAAAAGTTGAGTGGTTTGATTGTTTGAGAACCTAAAGTCCTAAACCCTAATTTTAAATCACCTTCCCTAAGATGTTTTTAATTTGGAAATATTTGACATTATTTTATTAACCTCAATAATTTTCGTTTAGGATTTTTCATTAAACTACAATTCAACCATGTTATTCAAACAATATTGTTTGAAAAAGTAGTGACAGATAAAGTTGAAGACTTCGAAATATAGATATGCGTTACTATTTATTGAGTGATTGTGTAAGAATTCACTCTGAACAGGTTTATTTGTACTTTCAGCAAACAGTTTTGGATCAGGGTGTATATTATCACTAGCTTCTGCCCGCAGCTTCGCCCGCGTGGATGTCGGAAATTATCCCACGGGAACGTGCTAACAGGATAAAATGTATGTGCTTCCCCAGGATGCCATCTATCTCTATGCCAAGTCAGAAGTTCAGTGGTTTAGGCGTGAAAATGTAACATACAGTTTCAAGTTCAAATCCTCCCCTTAAAAACTGAATGACCCCTTTTTGTCCCGTCAGTGGTAAATTTTCGACCACTTTACATACTTATTATTAATTATTTTCTGTCAAAAGTATCAATACTGAGTTTCGAGTTACTCGGACCGCGCAATCAATTTCTTCCACACATACTTAACACCCCTATATCCTCCTTTGAGGGGTAGTTTTGAAAAACTTACAATGATAAACTAAACTGTATCCCCGCTTTTCACCCCCACAGGGGTGGAATTAAAAAAAAATCGTTTGGTATGTATTCATAACTTGACTCAAAGATTATTCATACCAATTTTCTAGTTAATCAAGCCATGCATTATAATCCTCCCTTTTAAAATTAACAACCCCTTTTGCTTACGCAAGTTTCTATACTACAAGTTTCTCTCTATTAAATATCCGAACGAAAACGTCAACGTCTGTCATGTTGTCAAGTGCCTATCCATCTATCCCTCTCCCTATCATTACGTCCATACGCGACAGAAAGAGAAAGCACCAACCGACTACCGTTTCCGGACTACGTGGAACCAAACACCAGGAGAGAGACAGAGATTCAACCACACTTGTAATCGAACCGTTAACCGCTCCGCAAGCTACCGCCAAGCTTCGCGACGCGCGCGCGCCGCGAAATATACCAAACCGCTTTAAATAAAATAAACCAATTCACGAGTGTCGGCCGACACAGAACCAGGAAGAAGCAGAGAAACAAGAGCTACCGGACGCCGGTCTGCATATCAGCACGGCACATGCAAAACCACCAAGTAAGTCCTTAATTGTTTCCTACCCCCTTGTGTGCAGGCGACATGACATTCGTTCCCAACTAATTACACAACGCTTATTGGTCCTTCGACAGCTGCAATAACCCAACTTATTCCACATAAGTTTTTGGTCCATTCGAGTCGGATTCAAAAAATCAGCATTCATAGGTCCCATACCTAAGAATTTAGGCAAATACCTAAGTTCGTAAAACCGCCATATTAAACGAACGCGTACTAACGTTCGTTCATTCCGCTAGGTACATATTTCATTGAGAACCATTGTGCCAACTTAATATTGCTCCTACTGCATTACAATAGCATAGGTCAATATTAAAAAACCGCTTATTATCGTGAGTTAGTTCGGCAAACTTGCCTACTAACTTATTTATAACCAATTACTTCTTACTCACTTACAATAAAAATATTTGTTGTAAGTCTACCCGCTATACTTAATAATTTTTATCCGTTGTATTTTCAACAATAACCCATTATGGAAGAACTAAAAATGAAGATCAAATTACTTCAAGCTAAAAATCAAGCAATCTTTGAGCGTTTATCGTCATTGTATGAAACTTCAAAGAAAATAAATACGATTAATATTGAGCTTCGTTCGTCGGAAACGTTCATGGCGGACACTCAAATACTCTCGATCACTCGTCAGGAATTTAGTGCTAACTTAGACAAAATAAATACATATTCTTTACAAATAAATCCTGATTATACAATCGATTATAACAGTCAAATATCATTTGACGGCGTTTACACCCGTGTCGAAAGAGTTCGTTCACTTGTCGCCGCGAGGTCTGCAAGGTCAACGGATGACTCAACTTGTGATATCGTGAAACAATCTAAATACTCGATCAAACTACCCCCAATTCAGATCCCATTTTTTGATGGTAGGATTGAAAACTGGCCTGTTTTCTACGAATTCTGTTTTGACGTTCAAAAGTGCCTTTAATGTGCCTATTTGAAATAAATGATTTGACTTTGACTTTGACTTTGAATCATTTAAGTCAAACATCCATAGTAATATAAATCTTACAGATTCTCAACGAGTGCAATACTTAATGGGTAATCTGAAAGGAAACGCATTACAAATTACTGCCGGAATTATTCCATCGGGCGAAAATTATAAATCCATTTGGAACAGTTTGGTTCAAAAGTATCAAGATAAACGAACACTAGGGTCACATTACATGTCTAACATATTAAACATTAAACCTGCAAGTAATAATTCCACCTCTTTAAATAGTTTTATTGAAAGTTTTCACGCGTCTGTTTCGGCACTAGAACAATTAAAAATTAACGACTTAAAGGATTTCATACTATTAAATTTAGCCTTGAAAAAATTGGACCCCGCTACCTTACATTTATTTGAGATGCATATGAGAGAGGAGGAGATTCCAACTTATACGGATTTCGTTGAATTCATAAAATCGCAAGTTAAAATATTGGATAGAACTGTTTCGTCTCGAACTGTATCAATGAACAAAAATAATTATCGTAATCAGTCACGTGATAGTACGGTGCATACCTTTGTTGCTTGTGACAATAACCAAACTTGTTCACACTGTAATGGAAGTGATCATTGGAAGCTTTATATGTGTCCAACATTTCAAGCACTATCAGCCAATTCACGTTTGGACTTTATTAAAAACAAACGTGGATGTGTAAACTGTCTTAGCTCAACACACACGGCTTCACAGTGTAAGTCAATACATACTTGCAGGACATGTAACAAGAAACATCATTCGCTTTTACATCTGGAGCAAACTACTCAACGGTCGGGATCGAGCGACGCTGTGCCTAGTTCCGCGTATTCACAACAGGTGGCGCTGTGTGCATGTTCACGCGTAGGTACAGATTTACCGCGCACAACCGTATTACTGTCGACCGCACAAGTATACGTTGACAACAGATATAATAGATATGTTTCTGTAAGATGTTTGATCGATAACGCTTCGCAAAACAACATAATTACGTCAGCTTGTTGTAAGAGACTTCAATTAAATATTATACCGCTTTCAAATTCATTTATAAAAGGCGTAGGAACCTCTTCGCGGCCTATTATAGGTTACGTTGAGATAACAGTTACTGCTAAAAATAAAAATAATTCCTTTAAAATAACCGCTCTTGTGGTTGACTGCATAACTGACAAATTACCATCTCACTCTGTTGATACCTCTGCAGTGCAACATTTGTTCAAATTGCCGCTAGCCGACCCCCTGTGGCATATGCCTGGTGATGTTGAACTACTTCTAGGGGCAAAGCTGTTCCCATATTTATTACTCAACAATAAAATTATTTCACCTACCGCACCATCCGCTATTGAAACCGTGTTCGGTTATATTCTTATGGGTGAAGTACCCGCTAGTTTATTTAATAATAAAAACGAAGTACCCACTAGTTCGTTTAATAATAAAAATAATATCGCTGATTTAAATACCGCTTCATATTTTTCTACCGCGTTGAATATAGATGATTCTCATTGTTTTCTGTCGTTAGACGAATCTTTACATAAATTCTGGAACATTGAAGAAATACCCTCAAAATCTTTTATGAGTCCCGCTGAACGGGAATGTGAACAGCTGTACGTTTCTACGGTGTCACGTGACTCCAGCGGTAGGTACTGTACTGTGTTACCATTTTGTAAGAATCCAGATTCACTCGGAAATTCTTATGCTGTCGCTTATCGACGTTTTATTCACTTGGAAAAAACTAAGCTTCGCGACCCTGCTTTGCGCGCTAGTTATAACGAAATAATCCAAGAATACCTTAATCAAAATTATTTAACTGAAACTACACCTAGGTCTGCTGATCAGACTGTAGGTTATTATATACCGCATCACCCTGTTATTAGGAATGATAAACAAACTACTAAAGTTCGCATCGTCCTTGACGCGAGCGCCAAGTCTCATAATGGCGTGTCATTGAACGATTTGTTACACACAGGGCCTAATCTACAGGCTGACATATTTTTATTACTTTTAAATTTCCGATTATTCCCTATTGCAGTCACAGCTGATATAAAACAGATGTATCTCCGAATTGCTGTTATCGATGAGCATCGAAAATATCAGAAAATATTGTTTCGGTTTAATACCGCTGAACCTGTTCGCGAATTTCAATTTAACCGAGTGGCGTTTGGCCTTAAGCCCAGCCCATATTTAGCAATGCGGACAGTCCGTCAACTATCAGAGGATGAAAAACATCGATTCCCGCGCGCATCCATTGTCGCTTCGCATGAGTTATACATGGATGACTTGGCTAACTCGACCTCCACTCTGGAGGAAGCCAAGATTCTCTCCGCTGAACTTATCGCCTTATTTAAGGCTGGGGGCTTTGACCTTACTAAGTGGGCAAGTAATTCCTTGGAACTACTAGATTCTATTCCACACTCCAACCGCTCTTCTATTAACTTTTCTGACGGGGATAACTTAAAGATTCTTGGACTCAAATGGATTCCTTCCGAGGATTGTTTCACCTTTACTACATCTAACTTGGATAAAAGTTGTACTAAACGTTCCATTCTCTCTACTGTTGCCCGTCTGTGGGATGTTCTGGGTCTAGTGGCTCCCGTGGTTTTATTCGCGAAATTACTCATAAAGGAATTATGGAAATTAAACACAGATTGGGATGAAACTCCACCCGATTCTATTGTACTTCTCTTTCAAAAGTTTAAAGAGCAACTGCCTTTACTTTCCTCTTTAAAACTGCCGCGTCATGTAGCCGTTACTATGGGTTGCGTGACAAATATAGTAGGTTTTGCTGATGCCAGCTTGAATGCGTATGGCTGCGTCATATACTTACATGTTACTGACACAAATGGCAACGCACACGTAACTTTGGTGTGTGCTAAATCCAAGGTTGCACCTGTCAAGGTCGTATCTCTGGCTCGTCTAGAGCTTTGCGCCGCTGTACTCTTGTCAAGCTTAATTAAGTTAGTTTATGACACTTACCGCTCTCGTACCGCTATTAATAAAATATTCGCATTTTCCGATTCTACAATTACTCTTTCATGGATTCATTCCTCACCGCACAAATGGAATATTTTTGTTAGCAACCGCGTCGCTAAATGTCAAGAAAACCTTGATCCTAAGCATTTTTTCCATATTAACGGAAAAGAAAACCCTAGTGACTGTTTGTCTCGAGGTCTTCTACCTGAGCAGCTACTAAATCACAATTTGTGGTGGCATGGACCTGAGTGGCTTCTACGCCCAACTGCTGAGTGGCCTATCAGTCCGTTTGTTTCCTCATGTAGCGAGCAGTTGCCTGAGTTTAATAATAAATCGCTAACCTTAGTATCTACTGTATCAGAACCTAACTTAATATATAGTGTTAGTCAAAAAGTTACATCATTAAATAAGATACTGCGCATAATTGTTTACATCTTAAGATTTTTGCATTTTATTCCTTATGACAAGTTAAATAAGACAATTACTGTCCGGGAACTAGGTACCGCTGAAATTTATTTAATTCGTTGCATTCAACAATTTCACTTTTTAGATATTTACGTCGAAATTAAAAGTAAAAAACTTCGCTCGCAGTTTAAAAAACTAGATCTCTTTATAGACGAGCATGACATAATAAGAATCGGTGGCAGGTTGTCAAATGCGAACCTTCCTTATGAAGCTCAGCATCCCGCTCTTTTACCTAAACATGATAATTTTACACATGTCTTAATAGACTATTACCATCGCATTTATTGTCATGCTGGTGTAAGCCTTCTTAGCAGTCTGCTACGACAAAAATATTGGATCCTCTCTTCTAGAGGTGTCATCAGACAAAGAGTACACGCTTGTAACTTTTGCTTTAAAGTGTCACCTTCTCACCCCAGCCCAAAGATGGCTGATTTACCCGCTTGTCGCGTACAAGAGACTAAAGCTTTTGTGCACACGGGTGTGGATTACGCTGGTCCCATTAAAGTCACGTTATGTAGACGCAGAGGTCAAAGAAGTCAGAAGGCTTACATTTGCTTATTTATTTGTTTCGTTACCAAAGCAGTTCATATTGAGTTGGTTACTGACGTGTCATCGGACACTTTCATTTCCGCTTTTAAAAGATTCATTTCCCGAAGGGGACCTGTTTCCAATTTATACTCCGATTATAATGGAACAAATTTCGTTGGAGCCAAGGCTCAATTGCAAGAACTACTTGCTAACCGCTACCGCATAGAGTGGAAAATGATTCCACCCCGCGCCCCCCACTTTGGAGGGTTGTGGGAATCTAATATTAAATCTATTAAAACTCATTTATACCGTGTTATCGGTTCTCAGCTTCTTACCTATGAGGAACTCTCGACTGTTCTCACTGAAATTGAGGCAGTTCTGAATTCGAGACCGCTCTGTGTCCTGACTGAGGATCCTTACCCAGAACCGCTTACTCCCGCTCATTTTATAATGGCTTCTCCGTTGACTTCGTTGCCTGTCGTGAACGTTCCCGAAACAACGAAGTCTCTAACTTGCCGCAAAAAATTGCTTGACCAAATGGTTTGCAGCTTTTGGAGAAGATGGCGGATAGAATATTTACATAACTTACAAGCTAGGCAAAAATGGTTGGATGCCGTGGAAAATGTTAGGATTGGTGCAGTGGTTCTCATGCATCAAGATGATGTCCCTCCTTTACGTTGGCCAATGGGCATAATCACCGAGGTTTTCCCCGGCAAAGATGGGACAACCCGCGTTGCTATGGTGAAGACATGCAGTGGCTCTTTCAAGCGACCCATTGTTAAACTCTGCCCGTTGCCTTCCCAATGATTTCACCGCGTAATTAATATCACGTAATTTTAGTCGTAATTAATATATTTCAATTGTTTTCTTTTCTCTCTTTCTTTTAATCCGCTTTAACGCAATTCCTTTCCTTTTTTGAGAATACTACATATCCTCAAACCCGGGCAGGATGCTTACGCAAGTTTCTATACTACAAGTTTCTCTCTATTAAATATCCGAACGAAAACGTCAACGTCTGTCATGTTGTCAAGTGCCTATCCATCTATCCCTCTCCCTATCATTACGTCCATACGCGACAGAAAGAGAAAGCACCAACCGACTACCGTTTCCGGACTACGTGGAACCAAACACCAGGAGAGAGACAGAGATTCAACCACACTTGTAATCGAACCGTTAACCGCTCCGCAAGCTACCGCCAAGCTTCGCGACGCGCGCGCGCCGCGAAATATACCAAACCGCTTTAAATAAAATAAACCAATTCACGAGTGTCGGCCGACACAGAACCAGGAAGAAGCAGAGAAACAAGAGCTACCGGACGCCGGTCTGCATATCAGCACGGCACATGCAAAACCACCAAGTAAGTCCTTAATTGTTTCCTACCCCCTTGTGTGCAGGCGACATGACATTCGTTCCCAACTAATTACACAACGCTTATTGGTCCTTCGACAGCTGCAATAACCCAACTTATTCCACACCTTTTCAACCCGTTAGGGGTAGATTTTCGAAAAACCCTGATACATGTTACTCTTTATTTTTGGTCTTAAGTATAAACACTGAGTTTCGAGTTAATCGGACCGCGCATTCAAATTATTCCACACAAACTTCAACACCCCTATATCCCCCTTTGAGGGGTAGTTTTGAAAAACTTATAATGATAAACTTTATTACTTACTTAGGCGAGTATTCTTATAAAGTTTCAAGTTTATTAACCCAATGAAGAAGATTTTTCATATAAACTGTATCCCCGCTTTTCACCCCCCCAGGGGTGGAATTTAAAAAAAATCGGGTGGTTTGTATTCATAACTTGACTCAAAGATTATTTATACTAATTTTCGAGTTAACCAACCCATGCAGTGAAATCCTCCCCTGAAAAATTTACTACCCCATTTCAGCCCGTCAGGGGTAGATTTTCAAAAAACCCTGATACACATTATTCTTTACTTTCAATATTAGGTATAACTACCAAGTTTCGAGTAAATCGGACTGCGCGCTAAAATTCTTCCATACAAACTTTGAAACCCCCCAATCCCTTATTAGGGGGTAGTTTAGAAGAAAAAAAACTGACAATCTTCATAATTTATTTAGATAAGTATTCGTGCCAAATTTCAAGTTTATTAACTCAAGGAATAAGATTTTTCATACAAACGAATTCCCCCCTTTTCACCCTCTTAGGGGTGGAATTTCGAAAAATCCTTTCTAAGTGGATGCCTACTCTTCACGAAGAACATACCCTTCAAATTTCACGTCTCTAGGACCAGCGGTTTAGGCTGTGCGTTGATCTATCAGTCAGTCAGGACTTTGAATTTTATATATATAGATACTAGCTTCTGCCCGCGGCTTCGCCCGCGTGGATGTCGGAAATTATCCCACGGGAACGTGCTAACAGGATAAAATGTATTTGCTTCCCCAGGATGCCATCTATCTCTATGCCAAATCAGAAGTTCAGTGGTTTAGGCGTGAAAATGTAACATACAGTTTCAAGTTCAAATCCTCCCCTTAAAAACTGAATTACCCCTTTTTGTCCCGTCAGTGGTAAATTTTCGACAACTTTACATACTTATTATTAATTATTTTCTGTCAAAAGTATCAATACTGAGTTTCGAGTTACTCGGACCGCGCATTCAATTTCTTCCACACAAACTTAACACCCCTATGTCCCCCTTTGAGGGGTAGTTTTGAAAAACTTATAATGATAAACTTTATTACTTACTTAGGCAAGTATTCTTGCCAAGTTTCAAGTTTATGAACTAAATGAATAAGATTTTCCATATAAACTGTATCCCCCACTTTTCACCCCCGCAGGGGTGGAATTTTGGAAAATCGTTTGGCATTATTCATAACTTGATTCAAAGATTATTTATACCAATTTTCGAGTTAATCAAGCCACGCATTATAATCCTCCCCTAAAAAATAGACTACCCCACCATCAACGGGCTGAAATGGGTACCCATTTCAGCCCGTCAGGGGTAGATTTTCAAAAAACCCTGATACACATTATTCTTTACTTTCAATATTAGGTATAAATACTGAGTTTCGATTAAATCGGACTGCGCGCTAAAATTCTTCCATACAGACTTTGAAACCCCCCAATCCCTTATTAGGGGGTAGTTTAGAAGAAGAAAAAACTGACAATCTTCATAATTTATTTTGGTAAGTATTCGTGCCAAGTTTATTAACTCAAGGAATAAGATTTTTCATATAAACTGTATCCCCCGCTTTTCACCCCCACATGGGTGGAATTTTGAAAAATCGTTGGGAATTATTCATAACTTGATTCAAAGATTATTTATACCAATTTTCGAGTTAATCAAGCCACACATTATAATCCTCCCTTGTAAAATTAACTACCCCTTTTCAACCAGTTTCGAGTTAATCGGACCGCGCGCGCATTCAAAATATTCCA
This sequence comes from Apamea sordens, assembly GCA_945859715.1. Lineage (NCBI taxonomy): Eukaryota > Metazoa > Arthropoda > Insecta > Lepidoptera > Noctuidae > Apamea > Apamea sordens. The sequence goes on from OX243995.1 coordinate 11,580,642, forward strand.
CACAAACTTCAACACCCCTATATTCCCCTTTGAGGGGTAGTTTTGAAAAACTTATAATGATAAACTTTATTACTTACTTACTTAGGCGAGTATTCTTGAAAAGTTTCAAGTTTGTTAAACTAATGAAGAAGATTTTTCATATAAACTGTATCCCCGCTTTTCACCCCCACAGGGGTGGAATTTAAAAAAAATCGTTTGGGATGTATTCATAACCTGACTCAAAGATTATTTATACCAATTTTCGAGTTAATCAAGCCATGCAGTAAAATCCTCCCCTGAAAAATTTACTACCCCATTTCAGCCCGTCAGGGGTAGATTTTCAAAAAACCCTGATACACATTATTCTTTACTTTCAATATTAGGTATAACTACCAAGTTTCGAGTAAATCGGACTGCGCGCTAAAATTCTTCCATACAAACTTTGAAACCCCCCAATCCCTTATTAGGGGGTAGTTTAGAAGAAAAAAAACTGACAATCTTCATAATTTATTTAGATAAGTTTTCGTGCCAAATGTCAAGTTTATTAACTCAAGGAATAAGATTTTTCATACAAACGAATTCCCCCCTTTTCACCCTCTTAGGGGTGGAATTTCGAAAAATCCTTTCTAAGTGGATGCCTACTCTTCACGAAGAACATACCCTTCAAATTTCGCGTCTCTAGGACCAGCGGTTTAGGCTGTGCGTTGATCTATCAGTCAGTCAGTCAGTCAGGACTTTGAATTTTATATATATATGTAGATAAAAGTTAGCTTTGACCATGACGTACCTATACATGCTTCGGATTGTATTCAGAAGATTAGTCTGAATAAATAGTTCGACTTATAAACACCTACTTAGATGTTATGCTACACTTCTTCTGACATTTTATTACTTTATGACTGATACTATTTAAGAATCCTCGATCCTCGAAAATTAAACCTATCCTCAATATACTCAGGAGTGTTGCTCACTTCGTTATAAATAACTTCGCGATGATCAATTGCTGCTATATCAGGATCAGGACGTAGGTTTAATTTTCATACGTTTAGCTATAGGTAGTAGGTAAAAAGTGTTGGCTTGCAGTATGGCAAGCGTGCAGTCGGGTCGGCGGCAAGGGAGGGTGGGACTGGGAGGTCTGCTGGGGTGAGGCCAGACGGCGAATGAACTGCAGAAAGGGTTAACGTTCGCTTCCCCTGCAGCACCGCCGCCCACGCTCCGAGCCACCGATACCTACCTATGCACATAGCACTGGAAAAATAACAATGACGTATAATATCTCCCAAGCGTTAGGAACATGTCTAGGTGTTTTTAAGTTTTAATATGAATTGTATTTGTAGTTTTTTCATAATTTTTTTGCAGTTGATCGTTACTTGATTAGATTATTGCATGATAAATGATTCTGTATTACAGTTAATAGAGCTAATTACGAGTATCTGTAGGTAACATTACGTTACCTGGTTAAGTATTCGATCTTTGTTTTCAATTATAGTTACACGTAAATGCTACTGCGCTAAATCGAACCCAGGAAACTCATGTTCAACATGAGGTTCCTGGGTTCGATTTCCGGTTAAGGCAAAGTGTTATGGGGTTTCCCATCTGGAATTGCTCAGTAGCGGCTCGGAGGTGGGACGGAGTCTGGTGCCTCATGCATTAGTTGAGCAGATTAAGTCATTTGAAAATACACATCTTGTATAACTTTTGATAGATACTTAGGTATTACCACTTAGAACACTCGTTCTAAGTACCAGACTATAAGATTACCATTGGCGAAATAACATTATTATTTCTATTTATTACATTTTTTGTTGACTATTTTAAAAATATGTACGGTCAATGCCGTCAAATGATGTATTTATAGAATCATTGTCTTTGTTCAACTTTTTTCAACAATGGAATGAAACTATTGTTCTTCATGCGTTTGGGCTAGTGTACTTGCACTCAAGCCTCAGATTCAAAGGCATTCGGTGCGTATAGTGTAGTAGTGTAGGTATTTGTATTACTGCATACGTACGCAATTCCATAATTTTTAAATTTCATTTTATTTGTGGTGCTACGGCGTAGCACCGTAGCATTACAGCGTAGCGCAGGATCCTTGTTGTTTTTTATTTATGACATGTGATGTTACTATATGAATTTTGGTTTTAACACGTTGTTGAGGTGGAGATCTACCACTTTATTCATAAGCTTTGCTTAAAGTTAAGTATTGATTAGCGACTGTTTAACCATTAATTTTTGACGTTTGAACGTCACTTAACTTTAATAATCATTTATAAATATAATAAACCCCAATATATGTAGCTGTTGTAGATGGGTAATTAGGTAGGCTGTACAGTTTCATGGCTCTATTTTGGAAGCCCTCAATTTTGGGATAAATCTCTGGAAAAAGTAATGGGGCCACGGTATCCATGATAGGTAGGCAGTCTTTCACCGGACAATGCTAGAAATGTCCTAATACCTACGTTGTTTAAGATCTAAAAGGAAATGGTTTGCCATCTAGCAATTCGATCCGAAGCGATCCGTATTTGTACTTTACGCTCGATTTTTTTTGCTAGGTTATCTAAATTGTAGTCAATACGTAGTTTTGCGAAGTAATATGAGTCATCCATTATTGAAATTTTCTTTATGTATTTGGCCTACTTATATGTGTAATCTATCTTTATCTCATTCTTTTTTAACTCTATTATTTTATTTTAGTCATAGATGTATTTTAATAACAACTTATACCTAATTCATTCAATCAGTTTTTAAAACCTACGAACAGATGAGTTGTAGGAAGATCAGCTTCCTACAACTCTTCTCGTAGTTTTTAACGTGTAGTTATTTGCAACTTTCTTATTAGCAATGCAGCTCTTTATCTAATTGTAGGATGTTGCGTCTTTTGAGTCTGCTGACACAAGCTGGTATTGTGAGTTGAGCGGCCAATTGGTAGCGGTGTCTCTCCAGCCTAGACTTGTACTTTTGTGAGCATGTACTTATTTCTTCCTTTTCTAGTTTCATGTTCATGTGTTCGTAAACTTCAGCGTTCCTAATAAACCACGGTGAATTTGATATCAAAACTTTAACGGTGGTTTGCGGTCAGTCTGCCGTGAAAGTTTATAATCCTAATTTAACTAAAACTATTAGATGACAAACTAAAATATGGCTTCGAAAAATACATCCGCATCGCTGTCTACTGGTAATGTACCTAAAAGACAGGCGGCATTGCCACATTGTACGGCAATGCTTAGCCTCTGGCCAAGGTAACAGTCCTAAACTATGTTTACGTGGTGATAGCTGATCTAGCTAAAAGTTTGTATAAGTAGGTATTGTGATTATTCAATTTCGACATAATCAGGCGAGTAATCTAAATAATACAAAAATGCGTTGTCGATATCTTCACTTCAGGTGAGGTTGGTTCACGGTTGGTTTGACTTCATAGGATTTAATTAAGGCTGACTGATATTGAGTCGAATTCAGTTCCGGTTGTAATGGAAGTATGGATGTACTTACAAACAGTTATACTCGAATAAGTACGGCGACCGTTATCATGTCATTTTGCGAAAGGGACATTTTGCGAAAGGGACATTCTGCGAAAGGGACATTTTGCGAAAGGGACATTTTGCGAAAGGGACATTTTGCGAAAGGGACATTTTGCTACCAGTAGTCATTTTGAGAAGTGGTCATTTTGCGACTGAGCCGTTTAATATATGTACCTACTCATAAACCTTCCCCGGAATAAGTTCTCTAAATTTTGATAAAAACTATATCAAAATTTGTAACTTAGAAAATCAAAATCAATCAAAATCAAAAGTCATTTATTCAAATTAGGCTGAGAATCAGCACTTTTCAAACGTCAAAATTACAAAAGACAGTCCCCCAAAAACGCCCGCCCTTCACCACTTCCTAGTGCTATCGCTGGGATGAAGAAGTGGCGCAACAAACTTCCCAGCAGCACAGCTGTCTGTTCAGTTAGAAAGTTGCATGTATACAATACTAGGAACCTATGTTCAGTAATTAACATTACAAGAAACTTAAATTATTTGCCATAAAATATGTCGCTAGCTGACATATTTTATGGCAAATAATTTAAGTTTACGGTGCCAATAATATTTAACACGCCAATATACCAACAAATATAATAAAAACTATACGTACTCAAGAAGAACAACGCGGTCACACAGACAGATAGGAAAAGCGACTTTTATTTATAATAATTATGTATATATAGATATCGATGTGCATACCTAGAGATATTAATAGCATCAGAAAATAAATAAATAAAACATTTTGGTGTGAATAATTTATGTGTGCATAATTTATTTTGCGTATTTACGCACGAGTATCGTGAAACACAGGCGCCATCTATGAAATCATTACGTAAGCGTGATAAGCATGGGGTTTGTGGTTATCGCTGTTAAATTCGACAAAGCAAATAGATGTCGTAACCTGTAGTTTGTTTACAGATTTTTGTAATAATAATTTATGTATTATTAATGACTGCCTCGTTGTAATAATAATATAGGTATTATTAATGACTGCCTCGTTGTAATAATAATATAGGTATTATTAATGATTGCCTCGTTGTAATAATAATATAGGTATTATTAATGATTGCCTCGTTGTAATAATAATATAGGTATTATTAATGACTGCCTCGTTGGCGTAACCTTGGGTTTCTGAGTTCAATCCCCAGAATGGGAAAAGTGTTTCTAGGTTTTTCCATTTGGAATTTATCAGCGGCAGCCCGGAGATTGGATTTGTACCCGGTTGCTGGTAAGAGACTCGCCCCCTATTAAGGTAGATGCACCAAGGTAGCCCGCGAAATTCAAATTTTCTTACGGTTTTTGCAATTTGCTGGTCAGTACTAAGTTGTACGATGATTAAAATATGATTCGCGGCCGTAACAAATATGTATTTACAGAATTATAATCATTAAAGTCATCAACACTATTCTCTAAGATCAAGTAATCCTACTGAATGAATATTTCATGAAATCTTGACATTTTAGGATTATGCTAACCTATCAAGTTGTATTACTGATTCTAATGATTATAATTCTGTAAATACATATTTGTTACGGCCGCCTATCATATTTTAATCAACGTACAACTTAGTAAGTACTAAAATTTGAATTTCGCGGGCTACCTTGGAGCATCCACATTAATTGGGACTTTTAAATAACTGGTGAGAGCTTGGTGTACTATAGGTAGGTACACCTCTACGTACCTACTCCTTCGGGAAATACCGGTGTGATGTTATGTTTATTAATATTAGTATTTGCTACTAGCTTCTGCCCGCGGCTTCGCCCGCGTGGATGTCGGAAATTTACCCACAGGAACGTGCTAACAGGATAAAATGTATGTGCTTCCCCAGAATGCCATCTATGTCGCGGGCCCTTTGTGGCTAATTACGATAGAAAACCAATTGTGTCTCATTAGTGGTGATTAAGAGGGTACCTATATGATATCTTTACCTAAGTACCTAACTAATTTAAAAAAAAAACTCAATAACAGAAAATTAAATACCTACCTACCTAAATAAACCTATTTCTGATGATAATACATATTTATTTTATCTATTAATAATACATATGTACATGAGAAAAAAAAAATTAAGCAAAAGAATCATAGGGCATCAAAAAATTCGTCCGCATCGCTGTCAACAGGAACAGTGCCCAAAAGGCTGGCAGCATTGCCACGTTGTATAGCGATGCTAATTCTTTGGCCAAGAAACAGGCCAGCCCTCTGGTCACGTGAAGAGTCGACTAAGCGCTTGGCGATATCTCGATAAACCAAGTGGGCACTCGGACCCCATGGCCCTAGTGTTTCAACCCCAAACGGCTCGAAGATATAACTCCCAATCAGGCTGGAATATTTTCGCCGTTTGAGGTTTTCTGCACCAGCAGCAGCCGCTCCAGCACAGCTCACCGTGCTAGGAAGATGGGATGGCGCAAGGGTGTCGACACATGTTGCATCCCACACCAAAGGTCTGCCTAACTTCCAGGGCATTATGGTCATTCCGTCTGGTCTCTTTCCATCGTCGCGTGCCAGGCCGTTGGGTTCTAAAACAGCTGGCACCCCGGCGGTGACAAGAGCACGACGGATGATGTCATTAATGCTGGCGTGCCGTGCTATCCGACCTGCGCTCCTACTGCAGGATAGGCCATGGTGTCCGAGGCAGTCGACAGCTTCACCGCACTGACAGCGATGCGGAGCCCCACAAGGAGCACCCAAACGCAGACAGGTAGCGAGCCGGAAGGTGGTGTCACACAGCATAGTGCCTATGTTGGGTGAAGGGAGTGCTTGAAGCCACAGCCCCGACTCCCACTCACCCACAGCCAGCAGGCGGGCACGCTCAGCAGTATTGGTGGACGTATTGATAAGTTTATTCCGTACCAACCTGCAGAGCGGCTCATCCCACTGTCTCTGGGAAGATGGGTTTACGGGCCGATCTGTATCCGGGCAAGCCGCTTTCCAGGCGTTCACCGCGTCGGTCAAGCAAGGCACTTCAGAGTCAACCAGGCAGGGGGCTAAAATTTTCCCGGTCAACTTTTCGGTGCTGTGGACAGAGGACAGGAATTTCTGATGATAACTAATCTAAACTCAATAAATAAGCAAAATCCCTAAAAACTAATATCTATACGAATGACTAAACCTACCTAACAGTATTATAAAATAACCTACGGTCACTACGTACACTATCAAATATACTACCTATACTTTAAAATTAAAATCTATACCTACGACTCATATAAAAATAAACCTAAATAACTCTAAAAACTAAAAGGAATAAAAATGAACTCCACTGCGGGTGACCCAAACTACGACAAACTTAGTATTTGCGGTTGGTACAGTACAGACAGTGGTAATCGGGTATAGGGATCGAACCGCAAAATTAAGTTTGTTTTTTATTGTATATACTTTTCCGGGATAAAAAGTACCCAGTGTGGTGCCCAGGATATTAAAGAATAATTATACCAAGTTTCATCGTAATCGAACCGGTAGTTTTTGCGTGATGCCTGAACAAACAGACAGACAGACAGACAGACAAAAATTTTTTTAATCACATTTTTGGGTTCGGTGTCGGTCAAGTAACACCCCCTGCCATTTATTTTTTGGATATTTTCAATGTACAGAAATTTCACTTCTACAGATTTATTATAAGTATAGATTACGGTGTTGACATAATTGTGCTGCAGTCAATATCAATCATCTTTCATAAGTAGATGCTCCCTTTCTATTGTAACCAGATTACAAAATGTCACCGAATATGATGAACCTTGGGTAATACAAGAATTGCTACTAGGACTTGGAAAGGACCAACATTTCGGCCTTTATGTGGTCAGTTTTTAGCGCTCCCTGGCTGGCTGTATTACAACCGGGAAACAACTTGCAACCCCCGTAGATATGAGTATAATAACGTGATTTATAGCGCGACAAGTTGTGTTTGTGTAGGGGAGCCTTAAGCCTTACATTGGTCAGTGGATCGAATAAGTAAAGGTAATAAACATTATCAATGTGCTAATTAAATAGTCAGCAACTTTTAAATTTTTTGGTATTTTTTGGTATTTTGCCACATGCACCTGCCACTATAGCAATTTTGAATGTTATTTTATTGCACTTGTTACCTCGTTCAACCGTTTTGAATTTTAAATATCAATTGTACTGTTTATTTATTTTTTATTTAAATTTTAATGTTTTAATTTTGGTTCTAATGATAATTCTGATTTAAATTGTTGATTCTCATTTCGATTATTTTTTGTGTCTTACTATTTTTTGTGTTTTAATGTTTTGTTTATTCTTTTGTTTCTAATTAATTTTTACTTGCCACATGTACCTGCCACTATAACAATTTTGGAATGTTCTTTTATTGCACGTGTTACCTCGTTATACCGTTTTGAATTTTTAATATCAACTGTACTGTTAATTTTTTAATTTAAATTTTAATCTTAATGATTTAATTTTGATTCTAATGATAATTCTGATTATGATTTTAATTTTTCATTCTAATTTCGATTATTATTATTATTTTGTGTCTCACTTAATGTTTTGTATCTTTGTTAAACCTCTTTGTTAAAACGTAATATTTAAGACGCTATTTTTTATGTAAGTGCTGTGTACGCCTGTAAATGACTAATTCACCATAACTCAATGCTTATGTTATTTTCTATTATGTAACGTTTCTAGTGAACAGGTCGTTGGTGTACCTAACAAATAAAAAAAAAAAAAAAAAAAAAAAAAAAACTTATGTATCCTTCAACCGAATGGAAAAGATTGTACCCTTTCTTGGAAACCATGAAACGAAAAATAAAAGAAAATCTATTGTTATTGTTGTTAGGGCGTCTTAAATTATACGACATGGTCTATATGTATTCTACGACGACGGCAGGGGCCCAAGTATGTAGACCAAATTATTGAATTTTTTCGTCAATATTTTACAGTTGTCATCACAGTTCAGTTCAGTACCATGATATCACAAAAAGACGATTGATTAGTATAATTACGAAATCAAAATGGGAATTATTTAGGGATCGATTAAATACAATTTTAATGTACAGTCGCCAGCACATCAAGTTACCCCACTTTGACCTTGAACGCGTTATGAGCAACAACAGCGAGAATCGTGCGAAAGAGATGTATAGCTTTTTGTCTGTTCTTACTTGTAATATTTCGTGCTGCAGCGCGTACATGAGAGTGTGTGCGTGTGCGCGTCGTGGTGTACTTACTATGCGATAAGAAATGCGTAGCAGTTGGGTTGAATGAATACTTTTGACTTGAATCGAATCGAAATAATGGAATGGTAATAAAAACAGGCGGCCCGCGCAATGCCTCAAATACATACGAAAGCTATAATCAATTTGTTTTATTGAAATGATATCTTCTTAATCCTTCATTTTTACATATTATTATTTGTTTCTATTACCTATAAGTATTAAGTAGGTATTAGTATACTCATATTACCTACATTTAAACAGGTAGGTAGTTACGGTATACACCGTTACACAATTTTATTAATTATCATCAGGTATGTATAACCCGATGTGAGAAAAACATTTTTTTTTTAATTTCAAGCAGGTTTAAATAACCTTTTGCGGGTTTTGTTACCTACTTACTGGCAGGCTGGCGGTCAATTGTTTTCGTGCGTTCCTTGCTCTTCTATTCTAAGTATTTTTACGAAATTTAATGCTGAAAACCCATAACACAATTGCGTGAAATTTTGAAAAAAAATATGGATACTTACCCCGTCACGAACCTGTGTAAGGTTTAGCCAATTAATTATACCTATAAAGTCTCTTGTCCGCCGCCGGCCGTGTTTGAGATTAACGTTACGTCCGCGATACAATCTTTTTACTAAAATAATAAGTTTGAACTTAGTAACGGAATTATCTATACCTACCGAAGTTTGCTTTTACATGCAAGTTCTAAGTAATAAGATACGATTTCGAAGATTATGAATTTTCTATTAAATTTTAATTTTATAATTCTAATCTATTATTATCGTTATTTCATCATCATCATCAGCCTATAGCAGTCCACTGCTAGACCTATGTCCAGCCGTGGACTATGCCGCCTCTCCTATTGCACGCCATTCAACTGGATTTTCGGAAAGAAAAGGCCATGGGTTCTCGTAGGAACCTATTTCTATGGGAACTCGGGCGGGGTCTTTTACAAAAAGGACAGTGACGTTTTCAACCGACTACAAAAAAGGAGGAGGTTCTCAATCAGACTGTATTTTTTTATGTTTGTTACCTCAGAACTCCGTTATTTATAAGCCGATTTGCAAAATTCTTTTTTATTTGTAAGGATATACTTTCAGGTTGGTCCCATAGAAATTTCATCAAAAACGGTTCAGTAGTTTGGATACTATTTGTTTACTGGTAAAAGTTACAACTTAAAAGTGAAAAATAAAAACTTTTTTGGTGGCGAACAACGAAAATGCGAAACAAGCGATACCGACTTTCGAAATTAAAGTTATTTTTCACTTTGTAGTGTCTTTTTTGGAAGTCAGTTGTTTTTTTTTTTCTCAAAAAAGTTTTTATTTTCACTTTTGAGTTGTAAATTTTACCAGTAAACAAATAGTAACCAAACTAAGTACTAAAAAGTTTATTTGAGTAAATAAATGTGGCGTCGTCGGGGTCCCGTATAATAGATTCTATACGGCGCTCATCATGGAATTTTGCTTATCTACCTATCAGAAAAGGACATAGGAATAGGATAGGTTACTACGGGAACGCGTGTGAAAGCGCGAAAAAATCTCAAAATAAAATGCGGAATAAAATAATCTTAATCTTTTTATTTAATATACCTAATTGAAAACTAAAAAAAACAAATACCTACTCTAAAATTAAATATACTTACCTACAATAAAATTTATAAAACCAAACTATACAATAGATTAAAAATAAGTAGATAATATTTCTTTTTTACACGCTTTTATTTTTAGAAAGAAAGAAAATACGTTTATTTGCGGTAAACATGACGCGAAAAGGAACATAAACAAAAAAAAACAATTATTAGTAGGTATTAGTTTTATTAATATTTGTAACAGATTAATTATACAGTTACATCTGTCACCAATGGTTGCCAAGCAAAATCAAATGCTGCCGCCAAACAAAAGTAAGCTTTTACCTAGATTAATATAATTGGACTGGGCTGTATAAGACCCGGTACCCACAGGCGGCACGGCACGACAATTTCATTGATATGTCACAGCCTGCTTTGGCATCCTTCGGGACGTTCTGGCATGCCGTGGCATCCCGAAATGTGAATGCTAACCATGATAAAATAAGATCCCAAATCATTTGCGCTAATCCCTTGTCGTGCCATGCCGCCAGTGGGTGACGGCCCTAACTTAAATTATAACCAACAATTAGTAGATAATGGAAAAATGCTCAAGAATATAACAATGGTGAATACCTTTATTTTGATAAATAAAATAATTACAATATTAAAATACAACTTAGGGATTGTAAAACTGTGCTACTATTTAATGTGAAAGTTTCTGAGAATGGATGGCTGAATACATAGGATAGGTTCGTACGGAAACCCGGGTGATTGAAGTGCATTATTTACTAGTGCCGTATCATCTAATGGTAAGTTTAGGCTACGACACTATACGCCATGCACAGTGTCTCTGTGTGTGAACAAAACTCAACGAATACCTACACCTTGCGACACCGAGTGTCTAAGTGTTCAGACACGGTGTCAGACATTGAGTGTACTGTAGGTAGTAGTAGTGTTGTAGACTAAACTAAGTTCGATCGGGTCTTATTAGCGCGAAGAATATGACATGACCTAAAAGAGCCCAAACTTGACCTCAGAAATACGCAAGATCGGCCTTTCAGTTGTTATGAAATATAACTACTTACATGGGAGCGTAAATCGTTGCCAAACCAATATGTTATTATTAAATGATAAATAAAAAGTTACTTACATAAATTAAACTCTAATAACTATAGATACCTACTGTAAAATTGTAATAACATAACAATACAAATATAAGCAGATATAGGTATTTATTCAGGCCATGGCAGGCGGATGACGTCATCCTGTGCCGCGAACCACGCCTGCACCACCCTGCAGGTGTGCACGCGGCAGTTGTCTTCCGGCTTCCCCAAGGCGGGCTGTGTCCATTGAAATCTAAAACAAAGAAAATTTTGTCAATTTAATACTTACCTAGGATTCCTTAGTATGACAAATAGTACGGGCCAATTTAACTATTATCTGCATTCGCGATTTATTTGCAGATAATGTAAACAAATATGAGTTTATGGAAAAATAACTTTAATTCCTACATCATAAAGTTTAGTTTACGTTAGAACTTCAAACATTTTTATAACTGCTAGTCTAGTAGTGCTAGTCACTCTGAAATCAACCTAATTACCATTGGAATAAAATCGATATTTGTTTAACTTGAAATAGCATTAGTTGAATAGACTTTAAATGAGTACGGGACGGCTAAAAAATCTTCAAAATATAAAGATAAACAAATTTGTCGAATTGAGAACTTCCACCCTTGTTGAGGTAGATTGTAAAGAACTGAAGATTTATCTAATACATCATCTGCCTAGCCTTTTCCCAACTATGTTGGGGTCGGCTTCCAGTCTAACCGGATGCAGCTGAATACCAGTATTTTACATGGAGCGACTGCCTATCTGACCTCCACAACCCAGTTACTGGGTAATACGATACCCCTTGGTAAGACTGGTTGTCAGACTTTCGGGCTTCTGACTACCCGTAACGACTGTCAAGGATCCCCGAATGACAGCCGGGACCAACGGCTTAACGTGCTTTCCGAGGCACGGAGGGGTCTCGGTATGTAAAGATGGTCACCCATCCACAGACTAACCGCGGCAAGCGTAGCTTAACCTGACCGATCGACCTGTGCGGCCGTTATTATTTAGCCACGGGACCTGTGCGGCTGTTATTATTTAGTCACGGAAGATTTATCTAATACATAGTAGGTAATAATGTGAGCGCCGAGCGCCCTTCCAACTACCTACCTACATTTCTATTAGGTAGTAGGTAGGTATCATTTATTTTAATCAATTTTGTTATTCACTTTTTAAGAAAACCATATTTTATGAGTGATGAATAAGTTGAGGTGATATTTATGATTACAAGCTACACATGGACTTACGCTGTACGAAGTTGATGTTATTCGTGTGGTCAGAAAAGGATCGGCAGAGTGTGCGGCGTCTGCCGCCCGGTTGGCGGCGATGGGCTCCGATGGTTCCTCTTTCTTCCCACCGCCAGCCAGAGAGAAGCCAGAAGTAAACAGATTTTTTCTGGAACGAAACAAATAGCTATAGTGTATTTGCCCATAATTACTCAATTACTATGCAAAGATGTATTAATACTTATAATTCCCTACAATAATAGCTTACATAAAGTGATTAAGTTATTTATTTACACACTAACATCGCTACCATTACAGGGTTACACCCAATGCGATAGCGTGGTAACTAGATTCTAACTAAGCAGGGGCTGCAGCCTCGACATTCATAGCGATCGCTTTACGACCGAATTCGGTCGCCAAGCCCTGTCACTCCATACATTACACCTGTCAATCCGGGACTTAGCGAGTTGCGACCGAATTTGGTCGTAAAGAGATCGATATGATGGTATTTTAAAATTATTTTTAAATTATTAGTAATTAAGTAAAATTAAGGTGTAATTTTATGTGTAAACGTAATTTAATTGCATAAATACTCAGGATTATTGTTTTCCTGTTAATAGAAAGAGTAATACACAGTGTTTGTTACACACCGGTACCGGTAACCTAAAACCAACAGCTGACGTTCGTATTGCGGAATAAAACGGGGAGTATTTGTTTACTTTTACTTTATAATAGCACACAATCGTTATTGTAACTCTGTTACATATATCCTCGTGACCTCTTAGCATAAATAGTTCGCTGATTTAGATCTCTGCATTGGGTCTAGATCGCATTGTTTACATCATAGAAAACGAAACTTAGCAAAGATTTTGTTATTCTCATTGTGATCCTTAAGATAATACACAAGAATAAAAAAGGTTCATGATCTTTATTTTTGCATTGCCGTTATACCTACTGTAATATTTAAACAAAAAATAACTTTAAAATCTAGGCAACCTACCCACATAAAGAAAAGTAAAATTCGTAAGGCAATAAAATCATCCAAATTTGATAATATTACCTTACTGAATTGGCTTGAGCTGTTTTCAACCCCAACCTAATTTCTTCACTGAACTACGCTAACATCTTTCATTTTCCCTTTCATTTCCAACTTTATTTTATTTGTCTCCTACTTTTTCTCACCGTTTCTCTATTCTACTTTCAGTAACTAATCCTGAAACCATGCCTGTGATGACCCGTAAGGCTACTGCTCAGGAGATGGACCTTAAATTGAGAACGGCCCTCCCAAAAACTTGAAGCAAAGAAACTCCAATATGACCAATTGCTACTGGAGAATGATGTAAGTGAGGAGCAGTTCAAGAAAATTGTTGACAAATATCAAGCCTTAAATGGGAGCTAGTAGACCTACATCAACAATATCTGAATGTTGTTGATGAACGCTACCAATTGAAGGTGGTCACGGATGGTTTCAACAACTGTAGTCTTTTGTATGAGGAGGCTTTAAGCAAAGTTAGGGACCTAGAAGATGAATTATTTCATGCTAATAGTCGCATTGACCAGTTAGGAAAACAAATAGAATGTAATCAGGTTAAAGAAAAAAACCATTTATATAATGAATTGTTAAATAGTAATTGTAACCCTCATTCCATAACAACTATTGACCTTACTCAAGATTCCTTGCTGAAACAGAATTATAATTATAGTTATAAAGTTAGTCATAACAAAATGAATAAATATGCAAGAATGAATAGAATAATTAAAAAATGTAATAAATTTAGGAAACAACAGAAGCACTTTTCCAAAAATATTCCACTGAGGAAAGAACGTGTTGATCTAATAAATAAATTAAACAATCAGCAAATTAAATTAGAAGACAGCAGAAAAATCTATGAAATTGATACACAGCGCTTACAGTCTGACATACAGGTACTTGAGAGCACACTTAGTTCCCTTTACATTAAATACGTGGGTTCTCAGAACCAAATTAAAGAACATATTATTGCTGCTAGTGAGTTAGTTATGTGTCAGTGTACTTGTCAGGTTTTAAACCCTGTTGTTGTCCAGCCTGAGGCAACGGAGGACCCGTCCCAGACTGAGAGTTTGTCTCAAGACTGTAACCTTAACCAAGACGTACCTAATATAGTGCAAGATCTATCTCAAGTAGTACAGCTTGAGACTGGTATTTGTCCATCTTTCAGTAGTCATGATTCAGTTATGTTCTCAGATTGTATAGGAAGAGGTTTAGGTAAATTAATTAGTGACAACCTGAGTTATTCTACTCAAAATTATTGTATGCCAGGGTCAACCTACAAACAAATAATGACATCAGTAACAGGAAATATATTTAATCCTAAAACCAACATTACTGTATTTGTAGGTAACAGTTCTAATGTCAAAAAATATTAAATCACTGACTGTGTAACTGAGTTGTTAAAGTTAAATTGTAGAAAAGTAATATTGTGTGCTTTCCCATATTTTAAGAAATTGACAACTAGACAGAACAATTATATTCATATGCTTAATAAGCATATGCACTTTTTAACTAGTCATTACAGTGACAAGCTTGTATATTTTGACACCAACAGTTTTGTGGAATCTTTAAAGTCGATTAGGGATACTGTGTATCTGCCTGTTAGCTTTAGACACATAATAGCAAGGCTACTAGCTTTTTACATAAACTCAGACATAAGTAGTATGTCGAAGTCTTGTATTATTAACACCAAAACAGTTAGTAATAATACTAATAGTAAGGTGGCTGACCTAAATAAGTGTAGCTCAAATGCTATAAATATTTATACAAATTGTACGAAGGAGGTTCCATTTCCCTTAAGCACTATGAGCTCACTGCCTGGTGATAACATTGAAGTCTTGGGATTAACTCTGAATAATCATTTAAACTAGTTTGTAAGACAACAGAAGGTACCAGTAATAATATTCTTATACCTAACAACAACAAGGTATCTTCTTGCTATAAATTAAGTAAATATCAAAAAGGAGATCAGCAGAATGCCTTGACACTATTTCATCAAAATAGTCAAGGTATGTCTTCCAAATTATTAGAAATTCAAATGTTTTTGGAAAAAACAAAGTTTGACATTGTTTGTTGTACTGAACATTGGTTAAAGGATTACCAAATGCTAATTAGTTAAGAGAACTATAGTGTGGGCAGTTGTTTTAATCGTAAATCTATGCTGCGTGGAGGTTCTTTAATCTTGATTAAAAATTGTATTATAATCCAAACAACGAAATGACATAGTGGGTTTATCGATTGAACATTGCATCGAACTGTCCTGTGTTGAGCTTGTTAAGCATGTTGTAGTGTGCGTTTACAGACCCCCTAATTATCAGAACTTTTCGTTATTTGAGTCAATAATGGAAGATGTCCTAGCGAAACTTGATGTCGAGACTGCAGCCCCTGGGCCCGCTGGGCACGAGAACACATTTGACCCAGCAATGTTTCAACGGACAAAAAGAAAGTGCGTAATTGCTTAGATATTTACTTTAAAATCCAATGACTACCTACCTACTGGATTAACTTTTGTTTAGAATGTTTCATGACTAAATGGAATCAAAAACAATAGTTCATCGAATTCTCTTTACTTATGTATAACTCTGAATTTACGCTTTACGCTTGGAACAGCGCGTAGCGTTAACTATATTTCGAAAATTCTGTAGAAAAACACCATTGACACATGTTTTCAATAATAGCCTTTCTATAATTTAATTAAAAAATTATGATTACAAAAAATATTACTCACCGTCACCGTTATGCCCGTCTGCCGACAAATATCTATCACCCGGCATCCACTCAATCGAAGCACTATGATGCGCCCTCTTTGAATTTGCGTCAACTGAGGTGCCACAAATTATATTTATAAAATGTTTTAAGAAATTTCACAGCACAGCACACAGGATTCTAAATCACAGAACATAAATACCCTAACGAACGGGTTTCAAATACGTACGCATAGCTATGGATCAAGCGCAACTGACGTAAACGAACGATGTGACTTTCGTTTAATTTCGTAAAGGATCGGGAGAACTCGGAAGCAGCGGCGGGCGCGCAGGGGTGAGTGGGTGTGGCTTATTCCTATTGGGGCATGTTACATTGTCAATAATATCACGATACCGTGGTAATATTGATGGCATAATAGGCCGTATCACGGTATCGCTCAAAAATTGCGATATCGTGATATTAGTATCGTGATAATATTGACAAATGTGACATTCCCCAGTGAAACATGATGATTGGCTCCCAATTATTAGTATGTGCAACCATTGGGCAATTTTAAAAACGTTGAAAACTCCACCAATCATGCCGAGGATACTTTCTTTCTAACACTCCACGGCGCGTCGTAGTTATATTTATGTATAGAGTTTACGTTGATGTGCTGGCGTCTGTACCTAATCCTTCTGCTCATTATAGTCCCTAAATCCTCTTACGGAACTTATGGGAACTGGTGGAATACTTACAAATAAGATGAGTGTTCTTCATTATCATCTTGTAAACGGATACTGCTTAACATGGCCGCCCAAAGGGTTTATTGATTTTCTAATTATAAATCAAGATGAGAGGGCAAACCTTGATTCAAAGTTCACTTAATGATTTGTGGGATTATTTATATGACAGTTATCAGTTTATTGACAACACGGTTAGTGCAGTGGCTGAGCGATCGGACTGCTGCGCTGCGTGTCGCGGGTTCGATTCCCGCACAGAACAAATATTTGTAAGTCCTACATGTATTTGTTCTGAGTCTGGGTGTTTTTCTATCTATAATATGTATGTATTTACAAAAAAAAAAAATGTATATAAGTAGTTTATCAGCCATCTTGTTACCATAACACAAGCATTAGGTTGCTTAGCTTGGGGCTAGATGGCGCTGTGTGAAATGTCCAGGGATATTATTATTATTCATATATTTATGAAGTGACGAAATCCCCGGCCAAAATCTAAGTAGATAGTCTGCATAAAACAAATACGCTAACTTTTTTAAGAAAAATAGTTTTTAATGGAATGGAGGCATTGATGCCTAGACTGCGCTAAAAAAATTCTGGTAACGGGAATCGATGAATGCATGCAAGGTGTTTTTCACAAACTCATTGCTTAAGAATTTTGTTTCTAATTTAATCGTCCAATTTTCTAAAAAAAAAAAGATTTCAGTTGGAGCTAGGACTGACGAGTATGGTGATGGTGACGAAGAGCTTCCAGTTGAAGCATCTGTGATTTTGACAAGGTCCTTTTTGCGGTGTTTGACATGCGTAATCTTTAAGGAGTGCACTAAATAAAGGCATCGAATTCGCCAGAACTTTCATCAACATACTTAAAAAAAAAGACGAATTTAGAGAACTTTTTACATGGGTCAATTTCAACTCCGAAACAACGGTGTCGATAACAAACACCTTTCAAGAGTTCATCGATTCCTTGAATTTCTATAGAATGTCTAAATCAATACACTTACTCATTAAAATGGCAAAGGTGCATCAATAGGCATATCTCAAGCCTAACCATAGGTATCTATCAAGCCGCGGGCCGCAACTAGGCGGCACGCGGGGCGACTCGCGGGGGTAAGTAATAGATGATATAACAACAAAATCTCTAATATTAACAACATATAACAACGGAACCTATAATTTTATTTAATATAGCGATTAGTTAATATAATGAACGATTGATATAATTTTAAAGTAACTAATTTTTATAAGCATAACATACATTAAATATAACATCGTTTGACATAACATACATTAAATATAAAATCGTTTGACATACCACTCAAAAGATATAAAACTTATTTGGTCTAATATGATGAAAACGCCTTAACGCCACTTAAAAACACAAAGCAAAATTGCATAGACACGGGTTAGTTTAATAAGGTTGCATATTAGAAAATCAAAACTTTCCTGAGCAAATTTCAAAAGAACAACGTACAAATCAACAAAGTTTAAAATAACGATGGTCATTTGATCAAAAGTTCAGCTGACCAAAGTCTGGAATATCAATGTTTAAATTATTTATTACACTATTGACCAAATCGATGAAATCCCAAAGAGCGGCGACGTAGTTCCCACGATTAATATGTTTCTGGCACTCGCCGGCCGCTGCCGCGGCACCGCTCGCTGCGCTCGCTCGGCTCGTGCGTTGTGTGGTCACAGTTCTAACCTAACCTAACCTAGCTGTTTCGATGTAAAAACTTTTGATCAGTCGTTCATTTGATGTCACATACATTGGGATTTTGAAATTTTTCTAAATAAAACATTTGGTCATTTAAATTTTGTTATTTCGTTTATTGTCATTTTAAATTTGCTCGAGAAAGTTTTGATTTTCTAATATGCAACCTTTAATAAATATTTAAAAGTATTTTTTCTTTGTTTTATTCTTTGTAAGTTCTATCGTAGTTGTAGGTAATAGTAACCTAAGTAGATATTAAACATAACTAGTAACTGATTACCACCTGTGCTAATATAGGTCGACGGAGCCCCGCTTCGCGGGGCTCCTATTTCTGGGTGGTTTAAAAAAAAATAACCACGAAGGCTAAGGCGGGAGCTCCGCTCCGCTTCGCTCCCGCCTTAGCCTTCTAACCTAACCTATCCGAGTCGGGGTAATCCGAGTCGGGGTGTTAACCATAATGACGGTTTTTATATTTAATAAACGTTAGACATAATGATTTTCGATTAAACAAACAATATACATATTAAACGTTAGACCAAATGATTTTCGATTACATATACGTTATATCAAACAACGTTATACTAATTAAGTTTTAGAATAAATAAATATTATATGTAAAGAAATTATATCAACAGTTGGTATATCTCCCGTTGATTATATCTTATGAACGATAATAAAATGAAATTAGACCAAATGAGTTTATACGTTATGAGACGCACCCGACTCGCGGGGCAGCCCTGCCGATCGATTCTGTAAAAATGTTAGGTTAGGTTAACCGTGAAAAGTTAGGTGAAGTGAGCAGTTTTCACGGTGAGCTGGTTACAGAATCGCACTGCTGATCTAGAAAGTATAAAATTCCTGCAGCTTAAATTTACGCGATTACGCCTAACTTGACAATAGGCTGAAAATTGTGCTTCCATCGGATTGAGTTGAGGATCGATTTAGTTCCAAGTATTCTTTGGGGATCTAGAGTAAGGGGAAGCTCCTAACTTTACGTGTCAAGTTCAGAACTGTCTCCTGTATAAAGTTCCAGATGCAGCCGCTATAAAATCGTTCAGAGACACAACTATTGCCACCAAGTAGAATCCATATTCCGCCACCATAATCAATATAAGTAATGTGTTTATCTTCATTTCGTTGACTTTATTGAGGCCATAATTCTCCCAAGTCATAGTAGGAAACATTAAAATCTGCTAAATCATTCATTTGTTTCATCACTTCCGCGTGTGCCCTGGGTGAATTCAGTCAGTAGTTTACTGAACAAGTTAAAAATAACTCAAAATTACTTGCTCAGTGTTATCTACGAGTAAGGTCACATTGTAGAGCACGGCGCCATCAAACGTTTTACGACAGCTCGCGGCAAATGTAATTACAACTCCTGGCGAAGCTTGTTTAAGAACAGTGTATTGTCAGGATCAATAGCCATCTATAATACCTACTCGTAATTACCATGAAATAAGATTTAAGCGAGCGATGGAGGAATGGCGGCACAGTAGAAACGACCGCGACGTACGGGTGGTCGACGTCGTAGTTTTGAACCCAGCAAGGTTCTTACTTTGTGTAAATTATTTTATCACAATTGCTCTCAAAACGGTGAAGGAAAACATTTTGAGGAAACCAGTATGACCTAGCTGGTACTAAAAATTCGAAGACATGTGACATCCACCAACTTTCATGGCCCAGGCCCTCTCTCAGAGAGGAGGCTTGTGTCCCAGCAGTGGGAACATATAGTCTGATTACGCTATGATGTAAGCTATAATATTTTGAAATAGTTTCTTTCCAGTCTGCATCCGGTTAGACTGGAAGCCGACCCTAACATAGTTGGAAAAAGGCTAGGCAGATGATGATTTCTTTATCTAAGCTAAATAGTAAAGGGATATATGGTTTTCATTATTGTAATCATATAATTGTAGTAATCCGCTGCCAGACATAGGCTTCTTCAACCGCAGCATTAACTCGATCCCAGCCGCTCTCATTCTCATCCATCTGATATCAAGCAGTCTGCGAAGTTCCTAAACGGTTGCAGTCGATTTGGTATTACTGCCAACTTGATAAGTAATCTTTCAGAATATGTAACTTATTGCATGTGCTCGTAAAAAAGCATTTCGATAGAAAATAACATTCGCCGTGACGTGCGAGCACGGGCTTGGAAGTTATTTTTATTGAAAAAAACGTTTAAACACACCAGAGTTAATTAGTTAGTTTTCAGAGTTGGAAAATCAAGTTCATCGCAAATTGTTAAGTTGTTAACAACATCATTAGACTAACGGTATTTCGTTGTCAAGTAAACAGGAAGTATTGAACAAAGACCGAGTCTTGACACCCCAGTAAATATAATACGCACAACATAGCTGGTGCGTAGTACACAAGAAGATCCTTTCGTAACAGGGTCAGGGCACTATGTGACGGTGACAGCGCGTGCGCGTGTAAAGGTCAAGGTCAGGTGCCCTGGAAGATTTTCTCGGGGTCGTCGGCCGAGGCGCTTATTTTCAGAGGCCTGGTCCGGGACCCGCGACCTTCACCGCGATATGACCCT
Organism: Apamea sordens; assembly: GCA_945859715.1. Lineage (NCBI taxonomy): Eukaryota > Metazoa > Arthropoda > Insecta > Lepidoptera > Noctuidae > Apamea > Apamea sordens. Next base: position 11,601,923 of record OX243995.1, read on the forward strand.
AACGCGGCACGTGTATACTGCCGTGCGTAGGCGTTTACTTTATGGGCCTGTGTTAGCGTTACCGATACCTACTTGATAATGAACTAAGTAATCATTTGTTGTATTTACTTTGATCTACGTCGAAGTTAGTTTCAATTTGACTATCAAACTGGCTTATGGATTCTCTATTCTCTCTTCGCCGAGAGTTCGAAATAAAGATAAGTTCTGCGTTCATATTTTAAGGCCTCCATTTCAACTCAGATTGGGGCTGGGGCCCTAATTATAGGTTTCAAAACGCAACGCTAACGCAAACGCAGTACTTCAAAATGGGGTACGGGCGTTTGATCAGCGGGCTAGTTTAAGGCCCGGTATTATGCCGTTGCCCTTGCTCAAATGGGCGTTACCGCTGAAAATGCCCCGCGCGCCCCTCATCGTACTTACGCGCGAAGCGGACACGAAGTTTCTATTTTGTAGGGCTAGCTGCCATAGTGTCAGACGCGCGACGCTCACATATAGGTAGCTAACAGCATTTATTGCAGAGCAGTGGTGTATATTTATATTTTTTTACAAACAAAGAACTCGTAATATTAATAAAATAGAAAATATTATCAATGTAACCGGGCGGCAGAATTTAGACAGTTATTATTAAATTAGCTTTTCCCTACAATTTCGCTCACAAATAAAAGTGAATAAGTTAGTACCTACTTACTTTTTTTTTTAACGCAGAATAGATCGACTGGAAATTCTGAGCAATATACATATCTGCCGGCCGAAGATCAAATGCCATATTGGGTTCATGGAGCCCATGAACCACAATGCGCCCTATATCGATACCTCGGGGCTCAAAGGATGAACACGACTTTTCACGAAATCCAATAAATCGATACAGAAAGAAAAACTGAATAAGATGGTGTAAATAACTCTAATTGGCCAAAATGTGCTATATATACGCCCTTTGAGCCCCGATGTATGGAATTATGGTTTGTGGGACCCGTGTATAACCCGTGACCCCCAATTTAATTTATTATCCAGAAGTTTATCTAGAAGCCACAAGCGGTCGTGGGCTCGAAACTTTTTAGTTCAATAAGGCCGGCAACATACGGACGGAATTCCGTTTCAAAATATCGATTCGGCATTTTCGAAGGCAACGAATTCATACAAAATCAAGGAACTACCTCACACGTACTTACAATAGTTCTCCATTCGAAATTTTCTGCCTTCGAAATTATTTTGTATGGATTTGCTGCCTTCGAAAATCCGAATCGATATTTCTGAACGGAATTCCGATTTGGCCAGCCGAGTAAAGACTATACAGGATCCAATTTTTAGTTTGTAATTAAAGAAAAAGAGAAAGAGAGCGAGAGTGAGAGAGAAAGTGAAAAAAATTGTGAAAGTGAGAAAGAAAAAAAATCAAAATGAAAGTCATTTATTCAAATTAGTCTGAGAATCAGCACTTTTCGAATGCCAAAATTACAAAAGACAGTCCCCCAAAAACGCCCGCCCTTCACCACTTGCTAGTGCTATCGCTGGGAAGAAGAAGTGGCGCAACAAACTCTGCTGGGGAGATTGTTGCGCCACTTCTTCACGCACAGCTGTCTGTTCAGTTAAAAAATACTTATACAATAATAGGTATGTTAAATAAATTAACATTACAAGACACAGAACATTAAATTAAATTATTTGCCACATGTCAGTTAGCCACGCCAATATACCATCAAAGATACTAAAAACTATACTAAGATTGATGTAGGGATTAATTTTGTTCAGGTAAGCGAACATTGGCGCCGATTCCCGATTCGAATTTAGTCATCAACCTGACAAACGTGCAGATACGATTTCAATTGACTTTAAACCGCAGTCTAAAGGCCCGGCTTGATATTTCTTGGAGTGATTTAAAAAAATTACTGATGTTTACTTTACGTCCACCAATCGATAATTTTTCAGTTCCCCTAAAACAAAGTAAAATATAAAATTCAGTTGAAGTACTGACGGCTTAGAAATATATATAATATTCAAACAGGCAGGTTTTGACTGATGATGATGATTGATTTGAAACAAAATCCACAATGTTGAAAACTACCTTTCAGCTTCATAGGTCATTTGATCTAGTTCTTCGTGTAAATTTACATCGAAATCAAAAGTCATTTATTCAAATTAGGCTGAGAATCAGCACTTTTCGAACGTCAAAATTACAAAAGACAGTCCCCCAAAAACGCCCGCCCTTCACCACTTCCTACTCCTAGTACTATCGCTGGGAAGAAGAAGTGGCGCAACAAACCCCCAGCAGCACAGCTGTCTGTTCAGTTAGAAAATACTTGAAACTTGATTGTATACAATACTGGGTGTTAAGTAATTAACATTATAAGGCACAGAACATAAAATTAAATTATTTGCCATATGTCAGCTAGCCATGCCAATATACCAACAAATATAATAAAAACTATACATAGGTACTCATAAAATAATTAATTAAAATTAAAATGTAAATAAAAACTTACTACCTAAATAAAAGCCTCCAGGTATAAAGGGCGTGACTGCTTACATATTTACGCATTGCTGGGTTCTGGTCACATAGCTGTCACTTGAAGTCACAGATGATAAACTAGGACCAACGAAGTAAAATAAATAAATAAGTTAATACTAATAACAATAACCTGTCAGTAAGCCAATTCTGGAGAAAGAACATGAACATTGTCTTGAGTTAATTAGGGCGACTATTCTTATCGTGTAAGTAGTCGTTGATGGAATAGTAAGCCTTTGAACAAAGGTTGAATTTTACTTGATGAACACTTTACTTTGATAATGACATCGAATTCAATAAATGATGATGGCTTTTCAGTAGGAGGACTGCAAAAAAACAACAATTATTTTTGAAAATAATACAATGTATTCTATGATAGGTATGTTTATATCTATTACCTTGTCATTTGTTGTCGGATACTAAGTTCAGATTTTATTCAATAGATTGATCACTAAATATTTCATTAAACCCTATAATGTCTTAATCAAGATGTTGTAGTGATAGATCACTAAATCCCACAGGACTAGAACAATAATACGAAATTCGAAAAATTCCGTTTTCTTCTTGAAATGCCTTTTGATTTGCTTGAATATTGTGAACAATAGATGATGATGGCTTTTCAATAGTAGAACTGGAAAAATACAATATTGATTTAATATACACTAGCTTATGCCCGCGAATTCATCCACGTGAACGTATAAAAGGTATACGTAGGTAAGTCAAAAACAAAAATTCAATTCCGAACCGATATTTCGAAACGGAATTCCGACTGTATGTGGCCGGCCTAATATTATTACCCCGTATTTAACAGTCTGGTAGTTATGAGTAATAAAACAATAATACAGAGTGAAATTAAATTAGCTAGCGAAACTATATAATATTTCAACACGATAAAACAGATTTTATCAACTTACACTTCAAGTAACAACAATAACAGCGGTCATTGACCCCAAACCAAACATTTTTTTTTGTTTTGTCGTGTTTAGTAGATATCGATACCCATCATGTCTTGAGACAAAATAAAAAAATAATGATTTTTGGGGTCATTGACCCCACTGACCTGAGACCGCTGTTATTGTTGTTACTTGAAGTGTAAGTTGATAAAATCTGTTTTTATCGTGTTGAGATATCGACACCCGTCTGTAAAGTATACAAAAAAAAAACCGGATATTTTAATTGACTACACTACCGACGGTGGATGACCCCAAAAAAGTCCTAGCCCAACTAGAAACAACACCTAAAGTTGTTATTCCCCGTGGGAATCGAACCCGCGATCGAGAAGATATCCCTTTCACCACTAAACCAAGGAAGCATTCTATTGTAATGAGTAGGTAGGTACTTACTCATCATCCAATCGAGAAGCAGTATCATCCAGTTCTTGTGTAGCAATTTGCTTATTCGCCAATCTAAAATAATAAAATCATTGAAATACAATTGGAAGCACAGCTGACCCTACTGTAGGTACTTACTCTGTGGCCTTCGGTGAGTCTCAAGTCACTCAGGTGATATGATTCGGAAAATCAATTTCAACTTAGTAACAATGCCTATAATATAGTGTACTCTATATCTATAGGCATTATTAATTACTAAGTTAGAAGTATTAAATTCACGAGAAATATATTTATTTTTATCATTCTTTATTTAGGTAGGTACATATAATAAAGTTTCTTACAGTCTTCGTGCTATATTCTGCACACTCTGGAGTAAACGCTTTCGACGAGCAGCTTTCCATCTCTTCCCACTATTATATTTATTTCCCATTTTTATTTTCACGGTACAAAACGTAAAAATTCCACTGCGGAGCAAAGCGACACAGGTCCGTTCTCAACAACGTTCCAAGGAACACTGGCGCGGTGCAGGCAGCAAGGAAATGAGCAAGCGTATGTCGTAAAAACGTTTATAAAATCGTATAAAATTAGATATTAACTATTTATTAAAAACTACTCGATCACTGGATGCAGTTTGGCATTAGAAATTTTATGGTATATTTTTTATTATAATTATTGTTGTTATTAAAGAGATAAACTGCTTTTAAAAACAAAGAAGAGGTTTGTTTGAAGATTTTTTTGATGCATTAATGTATGTTTATTTATGATTTGGGCTCGATCACTGTATTAAAATAAGACTTGAAAATATCATACTTTTTTTTTAGGTCCTAATTATTTACGGTTTAAGAGATACACTGCTTTAAAAAACAACTTTTTGACCGTTTTCGAGAAATCTGCGCCTTAACAAGCATTCGCTAGATCAGAGCATCCTTGAGTGTATTCTCAGATCACAGCCTTGAAGAGCGGAGGAAGAGGAGTTTTTGGAAGGGCCTTTTTAGTATTTTTCAGTGATATTAGAAGTTTTTCAGGCACCTTATGTGTCGATGTTTAGAAAGCTTACAGGCCTGAAGAACAGACACTCCCCAAGTTATTTTTCACAGAAGCAGGAACCGAAATCGTAATGAGACGTCATGATCGACAACAATGACAATATTGTAGGTGGTGTGGATTGCGACGCAATTAACCGAACTCATTCGTTCTCAAACAGATACGTATTAAATAAATTGTTTTAGAATAATAAATTGCCAATCTATCTATATATACTATATAAAAATGAATCCCTATTTCCCTTGGTCACGCCATGCGCCATAACTTGAGAACGACTTTACCGATTTCATCCATCTTTTTTTAAAAGTTTTCTAATACTTTGTAGAGGTAGAGGTTCTTAAGAAAACAAAATTGCGCAGAAAATTTAAGAATTACGCTTTTACGTTACGCTAAAACGGCTGAACGGATTTGGATGAAATTTGGCACATGAGTAGACCATGATCTGGAGAAGGACTGAGGCTACTTTTCAAGTTGGATGGCTCGAAACAATAAAATATAAGTCATTCTTGTCTATGACAGGAGAATTTGATGAAACACAATAAAATTTCCTTACTAGCTTCTGCCCGCTACTTCGTCCGCGTGAAATTCTTGTTCCCCCACCCCACCGCGTTGCATCGCATCACTCGCCCGCACTATCACTTCGTTTTCTCTTAGTTCTCTTTCTAACTGTATTCATATTGATCTAGCGTGATGTTGAACCGACCCGAACGTAACCATACCTATTTTGTTGCGGAGTTATAAATGTAACTATATATATATATGTAACTATGATTGATCATTCGATCAGTTAAATATTATCAAATGTTATCGGGCACGTTTCCCCCTCACGTGTGATTCGGTTCAGAGGCTAAATAATCTGTAACACTTTTTTTTTGTTCTTGTTATTAACCTACCTGATAATAACTTTTTTCACATGCGTTATCAGCTGTGCAATGTCAAGTCTTTTTTTTTGTAGTCGTGAATCCGTGATGGCGGCGCGTTGATAATGTTGGTACATACTACAGATATCGAGTACCTACATAGTTGGATTTAGGAACTACGCAGGGAACATCTTCTATAGATAATAATAATATTATCTTTTCACACCACCTGCTCGAAAATGTCAAATTATATGTCAAGCAACCTTAACCTAAAGTGAGTCATTAGTGGCCGGGGGCACAGCCGGTCAATAATGTTGTACTGGATTTCATTATGACCCGCTGGTCAATAATGTGATTTGAATTTGGAATCTCACATGCTCAGCTAAATTGGCAGTATAGTACTAACAAACACCCTTTGGTGCCAGAAAGAGGAAAGCTATTCTCGATACCCTTACTCCGCGTGGATGATATTCTCGATTTCCTACAAAATCATAACGACTGCTTCTTCATATCGGTGCCATGTTTTCGAAGACATAATATTGTAAGAATAATTAGACAACTACGAACCATTTTTTAAAAGGAATGGAATAACATTAAAACTGGCATTAATAATAACAAATACCGTACCGCGCCGTAATAGTAATTGGCTGTAACATTAGTTAATTTATTTTAATAAATACTTTGTTTTTCGTACAATGGCTATTATTTTCTCACAGTAGGTGTAAAAAGTAGAGTATCCTCCTCTGGGATAAAGGTGTCTTTGCCTTGGGCTAGCTTGAATCCCTCGCTGCATTCAGGATTCTTGTATTCCCTCGCTCCCGAATCCTTCATTGCGCTCGAGATTCAATATGACGCCCGTGACATAAGACACAACTTTAGCCCCTCGCGCTCGGTGCATAATCTACTATTATGTATTTAGATGTAATATGAAAAGTCTCACCCCCTGTTGCGTAACGTGTGTACCTATCAGTACATCGTTTCCTTCTTCTACGAGGAAAAAACACGCGTGACAATTATTTACACGATTCAAAGATTATGAGAAGATGTTGATTATTGAAGTAAGTTTAAGTTGGCTACAGTTTTGTTCGATTTTTGACGATCGTTATTGTTGCTTGACGATCAATATGCTTGACGATAAATGCTTGTTTGGACGATCGATAAGGTCGGTCTACTTTTTAAAGGTTTGCTCGATTTTATCGATTACCACTGTAACTTATTAACAATCGATATTATCAAGTTTAAAATTGAGCATCACTTGTTGATTTACCGACGAAAACACGATTCACAGTGGCGATCGATAAAAAATACGATGTCTGTTGCTTACACATTTAGGTAGGTACTCGATTTTGTTTGAACACACGTATTGAGGCCATCTCTGTCTTCTACGTGGGTGAAGACAGAAACAGCCAGTAGTTCGGTAAACAAGAAACTTATTTTATTTCGATGAAAAGTTGCTAGAAGCCACAATTTTTTTATGTTTAGTTATAGTTATGTCAGATTTCATTTATTTAAACACAATGCCACTGGGAATCAAACAATATGTCATGTCGCATATTTTCGATTTTAGATAACGTGTAAAATACCAATTGCCCATTAGTATTTTTACCACCTTACTAACAAGCCCATAATTATATCCCAAGCTAGCAGTAGACCGGCCGTGCTAGCTTTGTGATAATTTGATATATAATGTATGGTACCCAACCGTCGAACTGATTTGCTCGTCCATAGTGATTATGAGCTTTGGAATAGTTCCGACTTCCGTGTTCAGATTTGTAAGGCGAATCATAGAAACTCTACGGTTGATTACTTTCGAACATGAATATTTTTCTTATCTCTGCAGAATTCTATACCTACTTAATGAGTTTTAAATACAAACTTAAAAGCTCACTTGCATGTCCTGCGAATACAGGGTCTATAAATTCATAATTAATTGTGTAGAAATATGTACTTGTGCGGCAGCAAGTTTATTGGTACGCGCGGGTGTGAAGCGGGGACGCGGGCGGCGGCGGGAGGGAGGGCGGTCACGGTCGAGGACGCGGCCTTGACACGCGCCGCGCAGCCTCCGCGCGCTCCCCCCTTTCTCCCCTACAAAGTATCTTGGCAGTCGGCGTAATGGGGAACTAAATTGAAATGTACTGAATTTGACTTTATTGTGGACATTCGCCTTAGCAAGCAGCGCCACCTTGAACCGCACAGATATGTTGGACATCTTAAACACACTCAATTTCTGAGGATATAAATGTCGTAAATACTATTGTTGTATACTCGCACCATAGGTTTACGACACTTCCTACATAAATAATTTTGTAAGCTTTTGCCATTACAGATTAAACTTTTTGTAGCGTTTTCCTAACGTTATGAAAAGCTTTTAAGAAGTCGTGAGTACGATGTTTTCATAACCACAATACAGAATTAGTTTTCTTGTTCCGTTCCCCACATTATGATACGTTAGGAACATAATGAAAAAATACTGTAAAAATATGTTTCCCATTTCAATTTAACGCAAGCTTTTGTTTAAATTTACATTTTAAAAAGAATGGGTTATGTGGAGAACTGCCTGATAAGCATGTATGAAACGATAACTTATAAAAGATTATGATATGTTTCATGCCGACCTTGGGTAATGCCGTATTGTGAAAGCCACATACACTTTTGTGTCGTCACGAACATGACAATATATTATCGAAGGCTGTAATAACTACTCGATTCCGGACAAAGCAGATGTGTTACTTACCCAGGGTTTTAATTGTTTTTGTAATTATGCCATTTCATCCATTGCGTGATAAGCCAAGCTTTACCGACGTGTCAAACTGCCTACTACATGCTTTCTTGAAAAAAGTTGGTTATATTTAATATAAAATTAATATTCCATAGTTTATATTGCTGTAATTATACGTTCTTGTTTATTAATATAATACTTAAAAGATACGTTGGATGATAATTGGTACAAGATTATGTATGCTATTTTACATAAAACGTATAATATGTATAAGACGTATTGCTGAGGTGTCTGTCTGTAAGAAAGACAAGGACGCTGAAAGAGGCCTTTTGAGGGTATTTTGTTCAGCTAGCGATGAAAAAAAGAGCATTATTATTTGAGCCTATTTCTAATAAATATTATTTCAACAAGTATGAAAAAAATGATCTTTATTGTTATTTATTCTACCCTTAATGTCAATGAACATGACCACTATGAAAATATTGAAATTTAAGTGCAAAAATTTATAAAAAGTTGTCATAATTAAAGGCTAAAAATAAAATATTGAAATGTATTAATGCTTCGATCGGACTCTGATTGTTTTTATTATTCAACAGGTAAATAATAAATTAATTAGTTTTGGTACCTTCCTTTAAATGTATTGAGTAGTATATAATCTCTACCAACATTAATAATATTTAATTGGATCCGGAAACACCGGAATTACTTTTCGGGAAAATGACTTATCCATGTTATTCTTTCTGTGAACATTTATGATAAAAGTACCAAAAATCAATCTACCTACTCCGATCATAGAATTTGCATGGATAAAATGTAACTAGAAATGTTAATTCAATTTAATAATAATAATAATAATCTTTATTCATGAATATGAGACAACCATACAGAGCAACTTAAAAATAAACCCAGGATATACAAAATCTAATCGTTTAAAATTATTTTTACAATAAATTTAGACAGTTGGAGAACTTGATGTGTCAGATTGCTACAATGGTTTGGTTGTCTTTGGACTGATTCGCCCTACCCCCTCGTACTAGTATAAAACTGTATCACGAGCGGATAGTCTTCCTCAACCTTAGATCAACAGATTCCAACAAGGTTCCAGTCACAAACCTAATAGTTTTAGTAGAAAAATGCCGAATGCTGAGCTTTCTAATTTCTGATGATAATAACTGTATACGTAGCAGAAGCTTAATCGCTGAAATTAAGTAAAACATTAGCTTATAATCCTTCACTCCATCTTCAGTTTGCTAATTAATAGGTAAGTTAACTCGCTTTGTTTGTTTTTAGTGTTTTCTCTCTGCGTCCAAGAAAACGAAAGTTTCCTAGTAGTCTCATATTTTTAACATTTCTTCGACATCGAATACCTTTATCAAAAGAAAAATTTGAGTTCCACCCCCATTAATTCAACAAAAAAAGAACGAACTAAAAGCTCTGTTTCAAAAACATAATATTAAATAACATTAACCAACTACTCCTCAGTGACACGTTCATAAAAGTAACTCATTTACATCAATGGATTACAATTACTAACCGCGTGTCAATTAAACCTTTGTTGTTTTTAACCGTCGCGATAACCTTGGCAGTGCTTACGAAGTTCAAGGTTGATACCGGCAGGTCACGTAATTGCTATAGATCGTACTCAGCAGACGACAAAGCAAGTTTTAGTGTGGACTGGAACCAAAATGGCTAGGATTCTTTCAAGATTGTATTTGTGTTTTAATTCAAAACTTTGACCCATGAAGGTGGTTGCATAATTAAGTGTTTAAAACCAAACATAACTGGTTCGAGGTCACGCAACCCACAGTCACCAATCTATCGATCGAAACTTATAATATGAAATTGTGCCTAATAATAAGCTCAATTCTTGTAATGTCATTTTTACAACAAAGAGCTTTGTTACATGAATAGCATGTACAATATGATCATATTTACGAAGAACCGTATATGATGGAGGTTGTATATCTACATGACTGTATTTCGTTTAAAACTGTTTAAAATCTGTGACTAATAAAAACTGTTCCGTCAAGGAGAAAAAGTCGTTGTGTATTATATTAATTGTAGTGTTAATAAAAATTAATGTGTTCTATCCAAATATTTAGCCTCTTGATTTCAATAGTATAATTATTACATTTATTCTGTTCACTCTTACTAACTTAGTTTTAAACTTTTAAATACTTAGTAACATCAGTATGCGTTCAGTAATAACTTCAAGTTTGATAAGACTTGAAATTAGGCATTGTTGGTGCAAGTTTAATAATGTTTAATAATGCTGCAAAAGTTTAATGACCAACAAATGATCATAGTAGGTGCAAATAAAATAAACATAGAATTAAAAAGAATTTACATAAACATTATTATTAACTTCGATTGCTCAGTATGTGAACCATACAGCAATGGTTCCGGTACTGGCAATCGAACCTCTGGGCGAATGCCCTCAGGATGCCGCTGGAGCTAGCCCGAACCCTGCGCACCAGGCATGAACATCGTTTTCGCTTAGATATACCTATAGAAACAGTAGTATATTATACTTGCTTGTGTGTTATTTTCAGACAGACCCGAAACTCTTCATACATTAGGTCGGTTAAAAATAGAATGGAATAGATAGATTTTATTTTTCTTACCACAAATTACAGCTTAAAGTTAAATTAGATTTCCTACCACAAATTACAGCTTATAGATTTGTGGAAGACTGGTGCCTAAACTAAGTTTTTTACAAAACCTGTAAATCAGCTCACCAGGCCCCCTTAACAATTTATATATTTCAAGTATTGTTCTGAAGACGTTTTGTTTGAAATCGCAGTAATATTATATTATTTATTTTAATAGATCTACTGCAACTAAGATTTTTATTTATTTTTTATGTAGGAAACATGCAAAGGATGTATGAGAGTGTAGGGTGTATGATGTGTACGTGGGAGTGGGGGTGTGTGTATGAGTATGTGGAAGTGGGGTGTGCGTATGAGGTTGCGTGCGTTATTTTGGAAACACTAGATTAGGATATGGTAGTGAAAAGAACTCTAGTTTGGGCGAAATCTATCGAAAGAAGATATTCAGTCAATGTTCTTTTAAACGTTGTTTTACTTAGTATATGTGTTGAAAGTAGGTTATTTAGTTTGTTAACCTCCGACGCAAAAACGACGGGGTGTTATAAGTTTGACGTGTCTGTGTGTGGGGGTGTGTGTATGTGTGTATGTCTGTCTGTGGCATCGTAGCTCCCGAAAGGATGAACCGATTTTGATTTTGTTTTTTTTGTATGAAAGGAGAATTTGTCGGGAGTGTTTTTAGCTATGTTTGATGAAAATCGGTCCAAGATGGCCGCCGCCACAAAATGGCGGATTACATATTTTTTCACAACTCCCTCAATATGGGTATCAAATGAAAGGGCTTTACTAGTAGAATACTATGCACTATGACAAATTTCAAATCCAAAATGGCCACCACCACAATATGGCGAATTACAAAAAACCTGATTAAATACCAAATTACCTGAATCTTAAAACGCAAGAAAATAAAAGAAATGAAATAATAAGGAGTCCCTACAAAAAGAAATGAAATAAAAAATTTAATTAAAATTAAAAAAAAACCCCGACAACGTGAAACCCTGTAAAAAGAAAAAAATAACCTTGAAATTATGACCCTACGTAAGTACCTAAGTACGTATGAATGTTTTTGATTAAATATTGTCCTGTCGGGGGACCGCTACTATTTTAAACTTTAACAGAACGTTAGGCTAATAATTAGAGCGGTCCCCCGACGGGAGAGCATTTATCAAAAAATTTCATACGTACTTACGTAGGATCATAATTTCAAGGTTATTTTTTATATAGAAACGGCCCAAGAAAAAGAAAGAAATTCCGAGCAAATTTAGTTTTAACTGGCCTAGATTGGCATACGCTCCTTTTTCTTTTGTACACATCAACGTTTTTCTGGGAGACAACAACAGTGATAAGAGATCGTTGTTTTAAAGCAACACGTAGAGTAAAAAGTTGACAAATTCAGATGACATTTACTGAGTTATTTAAACATGTTTAGTGGGATGACGGAAGGGAAGAGACAATGCCACCTTTAGAACCGCTCTTTAAGCCCTTTCGAAAGGTAAAAGGGTTGTTTTAAATGTACCCCCCAAGAAGTAATGCCAATAGCGATTGATACAACGCACAATAGACATATTAGTTGCTTGGAGTTCAGAACTACCGAAGACTCCTAAATACAAAGATGAATTTGCGTATTCTACTAGTGAGACAACTAATATGAGCGGCAAAGGTAAGTCTAGAATCCAAGGTAACACCCAGGTACTTAATGGTGTTGACTTTCTGCAGTTTGGAACAGGAGCAATCACCGTTTTGGGGAAAAGGACAGGTGTGAGCAAGTATTTTGAATGACTGGATGGATGGCTGCTGGTTATTTTTCAGTGTAAAAGTGATGAATTTAGTTTTTATTTTTCAGCCAATCATGCATCACACTAAACCCAGCCTGAGCATAGTGATATATACACACAAAAGGGGTAATAGTGTTGACGATATCGCGACGCTTTGCTTCGGCTCTACGCTAATCTACTCTGACTAGTTGTTTTACAATTCCAGGTTTCTTTCATAAAATTTTCCTTCATGGTCAGTGGTCTTAAATTGGCTATGAAAAACACATTACCTAAATGAGATTGAAATGGTCACCTTTCTGCGTGTATGTTTTATATATAATAATTATCCAGGAATAAAAGTTTGCCTATGTCCTTCTACAGGTCACAGGCTACGTATCTGTAAAGTTTTATTCAAGCGACACTTATTATTACCCTACGTCCTCCTAGTGTTATGCCCACGCATTTTCATTTGGACGTGAAAATGCACTGACACTTTATACTGTCTGAACCCTTATTTTGGACAAACTTTGCATAAGGCTCATTATGTGTGATCAGACTTGAAATTCTACTGTCGTTCCCGAATATACCTATTTTTTTATAGGTTTTGCGGAAGCATTCATTCAGATTGGCAGAGGAGACAAAGGTTTCATTTGTCCAAAGGAATTTAATGCGACACTTTCGGACGTAAAATGAAACGTTGGGGTAGTGTGTAGTGTGAATTAAGTACTTACTATGTTTTTTATGAAACTTCTGAAAAAACAACTAAACTATGAGTGGAACAAAGCTCTGAGGTACCTTTTCTTATTGCTTACCTGCCTCAATCAATATTATATATAGTTTCATCCTCCATTCTCCATCTACTTGTATAGAAGTCTGCAGGAATCTGCTGCTGATGTCAAATCTTTTGTCAACTGTTGTGTTTGGTCGACATGGAGTAAAATACGATTAAATACCATAACATGAGATTTGGCAACCTATTCACTGAATCTGTAATTCTTCTCTGATTGCGAAAAAACTTCCCATGACTTAAAGTATAAAGTCATACGACTTCTACTTTAAGTTTTTACTGGCTAACCCATTACTGACTTCATTTGAAATTTTCGCTTTTCTGCCTGGTCTACCCCTCGTGCTATTGTTAAGCTATTGTTTTGTATACTGTATTTTGTGTTATGCTGTGCCAATCGAAGTTAAATGAAAGCATTCGTGTTTAGGGAGCTTTTAATAAATCAAACAAATTGACAAAAAAAACTAATAGGGTGAGTGTTTCACTGTCTCAAGTATGCGAGCGAGTAATCGTTTTCATTAGCTCAACGAACTGACGAGAGTGGAGAGAGACCGCCGCCGATGGGAGCGTTGCAAAAAGCGTGGTGCGTGGCGCGCCGGATACGGGTTCCCGTTGGAGCGCGGAGCGGGCGGCGGAGGGGGCGCGGGGCACGGGAATGCATCGGGACGTTGACTGTCTGGGCCCTGCCTGCGTTATCTGCAGTTGCCCTTTCGTACGATGCACCGTAACCCTCCTTCCACCCTTAGTGTGGGGGCCACCAGACTACTGCAGCCCCCTCTATTCTAGAATTTGCTATTGACCTGAAATAAGAAAGTAAACATGTTTTGGTGGGGTCGATGAACTTTATTCGATTAGATACAAGTTAATCTTGTTAGCGATATGAGGAGCTTAATTATATTTGTGCTTCTTTTGTAATTATTATTGCTAACTAATCAAGGTAATAATCTGGCCTAATAATATAGGTACTTACACGTGCCATCTTTAAAGATCGGTTATCAAAGAAAGTTATCGATTAACCTATCTATAATATTTCACCATAAAACGATGTATGATTTGATAACACATTATGCTAATCAAGAGTAGGTGGTACAAAGTTAACATTGGAAGTTATAATTACTGTAAGTACCACGAGCTAGGCAGTGGTCGTTCGCAGGAGTCGAGGCCGCGTGATAACGATAGCAGTAAGTAATGGCCGACAAGCCTTGAACCTGCAGTGTAAGGACCTTCACAATGTCTCGTTCATTGTTTATTGAGCATTGTTATACGACCAGTTTATTTAAATACAGTTGTATTGATTGTTCTTAGATGTACTAGTTGGACTAGTTAGTATGTCACATTGGTCATCGATGCTTGCTTTAATTTTCTCTGATTTATAAAATTCACTGAAGGAACATGGACTATTTTTACAAAAAATTTGGTTAGTAGGAATATTCATCATCATTCTCTAGCCTTTAGCTTTTTATCGTTTTTTTTTTGTTTTTATCTTGGGTTGGCGCCAGCATGTCTTCTTCTTCCATACGTTTCTATTAGTTCTCAGCACAGTACCAGTATTCACCCCCTTTGTAGCCATATCTTTTACACAGTCCGTAGTATGTAGGACTATTAAACTATTGTAATGTAATGTAAAGGGATTTAAATCTTATATTTAATATGTTATATAAATAGATAGATATAATACTCTTGATTACATACCAAATAAAAATGAAAAGTTATCTCACAAAAAGCTAGTGTCAGTCTTCATAAATGTTTCTCTAGCATGCATTACGTCTTTATCGAAATTAAAATGGCTTCTTTCATGATTTGATTAAAAAAGTAAGTATCAGTTGCAACAATGACTGACAGTTCCAGTCTCTTATGAAAACAAATTCACTTCAGAATCATCTGTTGCTTGTGATGGATCAAAAGTCGAGGAAACCAATAAGTTTTAAATAAGCAAAGTCAGTAACGTAAATGTGTTAGCAATTATTAGCGTACCGCGTAACGTTGTAATAGAAGTGCCTGAAATCATAATTAACCGCTTCTTCGTGTGTACATTTCAACATAAACTTCTTCTTAGTGTGTCGATGGTAATCTAAATTGAGCCGGTTCAGAATTTGGCTTATAATTAATAGCTATAAGTTTTATTTACTTGTCCGTTACGAGATTACAAAATTATAGGAATGCTTCTGTATCAAGACGGACTAGACTTCAATTGTTAGCTAGCTTTTACCAATTATAACCAACTTACTCATTAAATGAATAATTATGATCGATTAAAAACAGATACAGCATTGTAAAGTATCCACCCTAAGGGCTATTGCGTTCAATGGCCCACGCTGCCAACTCTGACGTTCATTGCTCCGTTTGTATCCAAGACGTCCTTCAAAGTAGCTAGGAAAATATATGAAAATTCATCAAAATCGCCCAATCATTAGATGTTTTTCCAAGAGCTTAATAGTTAATGTACCTCTTAAGACATAAAGAAGTCTCAAGGTTATCATGGCGGTAAAGTCTTTATTGTGGTTTTCACGCAATAAACTTTCATTTAGTAGAAAGTGAATGCTGTCAGTAAATACAGATATTATAATCTAGAAAAGTTGGCTTTGACTTGGTTGACTATACCTAATGAACACCATTTCAAGGACTTCGGATTTTTGCCCCTAAACTGAGGTGGCAACACGCAAACCAACTTTATTTAGGCGTCTATTTTACTTGAAATTATATTATTATTACGTAGTTATTTTATTTTATGATTATAGGAATAGTCTAATTTGATACGGTGTCCATTTCATAAATGCATGTATTAACCCAAGAGCACCATTTCCTCCTAAGAAACACGCCCTAGACTTGACAAACATTTTGCGTCATTTTTTGTTTGAAAACCTAACACGGTTTTGAAGTGCTCAAAGCTCGGTTTATTACATTTTATGTGCGGTTGCATCCATTCCTGGCGATGGACAAACTTTTGTAAAAGGATTACTGAGGGCCAAGCGACCTTGGGCACCGTGTCCTCGGTCCGTGTCAACGACAGCGAAGACTTCGGCCTCGGCGTGTGCTGAATACCACCCCCCTCATCCCTTCACACCCACACCTCCTACCTGCCCACAACCGATTTCCAAAAATTTCATGAACGTCATGTAAGTACATTCTTTTGTTACGGTTGAGTCACACTAACTTTAGTTCTTAAAATACCTTAAAGGTACCTGAAGTTACCTTATAGTAATCGAATCATTATATTTGTCAACCCAGGCGCAATTGATTTTGAAATACTCATTTTCATTTTCGTGGATAGATTTCCTTTGTTTTTAATTTTCCATTATTTCAGATAATATCGCAATTAACCCTTCTCGCTACACATTTAGGCTTTACCCAAAGCGTGCCTTCCATAGCCTATTTGTTCGAGATTTGTGCGTGAGATATGGCATTTTACGAAATAATAGGGCAATGTTTATTTACAAAGTGGTAATATAGTTAAGGTAGTGGTGCAGGGTTGAGTGCGATGGCCGGGGGTAGTGAATCCGAGGGCGTCGACTGGCACCCAGAGCCCGACATTGGGGTACCCTCTCGAGGGCATTCCACCGCTGCAATCCTCAAGGTTCCAAGCTTTAAATATATCAAATTATATGAACAGATCAACCAAAAATAACTGCCCTGAACAACATTGGTGCTTTATAATAAATTGATTGTCATCGCGAGTCATATACGGTAATCTTGTGTTTTAAATGTCTCAAGAAGTTGTCGTTATTATATTTGAGTGGCAGGGAAATATATCATTGATTTCAAAGTATTCGCCAATTTATTTTCTGGAACAGTCTGCAAAAATATTTATGAAAATGTGAAGGGGTGGAGTCGACTAAATTAGTGCAATGGACCTGTTATGTCTGGGAGAAGAAATACATGTCCCGACGTTGCATATTGATCGGGGACCGCGACGCCGCCGGCTGCCGCTGCAGGCCGCATTCACACCGACGCTATGCATGCCATGCTCAACGGGAATTAATTGGAGCACTAATCATTATAATGCTATAAGTTTTATTTTCTAGCTAAATAAGTGAGGCAGCCTGTGGGAATAATTGGTCCACAATTTAATTCTCTCATTTTGATCCAAACATAAAATGTATTTGCTTTTCGAAAATCAGCAAACACTCTGTAGAATAAGATGGTTCATCTTAATTACACAATAATACAACAAAATACTACCTGTGGACTACGACCATCAATTAATTTATTTACAGTCATAGTAAGCGCCGAATCCATTTACATTGCTATTGACACGCTAAGAAGAAGATAGTAAGCGCAGCAAGTAAATAATGACTACTTGTAGAAAGTTTTGAAGGAGTTTATAAACTTAAACTACAACAACATAATACTTCGACTATAATTAAAACAATAATTAATTAGTCAATTAAATAACTAACCAAAACAAAAGATGCAGATTTTTTCTTGTAAGTTAAGATAAAGTACAAAATAGATTACATTATTTATTTAAACTGTAAAGGACTTATATGTCTAAATTACAAAATGTTTATTTACCTGCTTACTGTGCTATATGTGCCAAGTGATTATTATGGCATTGTTGTGAATATAACGAGGAAAAAAAGATTTAAAACCATTCAATGACTGAAGGCTCTTCACCGCACTTCCTCCCGTAACACTATTATCTTTAAACACGTTGTCCTACACGTGGGTTCTAGCGTCGCGGCTTCGCGGCAATGCATCTAGCCTTGATATTGCTTTGTCTTTGGCATAAAATTGCGTAAAGATAAGAAATATATTTTTGGTTATCTACATAACACAATCTTTTTTAGTAATAATTTGGCCCAGCAGCCGTAGATTCAGCGTAGCAACAGCGTAGATCCCGCCGTAGAGGCGGTGTAGCACACGCGTAGACCCCGCCGTAGAGGCGGCGTAGCACCAGCGTAGACCCCAACGTAGGGGCGTCGAAACATCGTAGAGGCAACGGCCCCATCAATGAGCGGCATAGAGGCACTGTTTAAGTGCCGATATTGAGCCACTTCCAGTCAGCTTAAAAGTTTATTTTTCAACTAGGTATATTTTTTATCGGAAACATAGTTTCTTGAAAAATCCTGAGAGTATTTTTATTGCAGGGCTAATCTCCGTTTTCACATAATATTATCTTTATGATAATAGCGCACTGTCGGACTTCCAACTGTCTTCACTGAGCCTTCAAAATACAACAAAGCGCTTTAATTTAGGCATTACATTTAGGTGTCGCATTTAGCGAAAACGGGATTGGGAAATACTCCTTCACAAAAACGACAAGGGCAAAAGTCAAAAATTGATTCATAGTTTGATAATATTAATAATTGCAACTATGATAAGATTTAAAGGATTAGGTTGGTAACAAGAACAGCAGTTTCTTGCCTGTTCCATATGAACGCACTACGCTACGGAATGGGCACCTACCTTCATCTGTCTGACTGACCGACTCCTTGATAAAAACCTCTTTCAAAAAACACTTATTTAAATTAAACCATTTACAGGCTAAGTGGTTTAATTTAAATAATTGTTTTGAGTTTAAAACTGTTACCATAGGGGCAATTCTCGTAATTTTAAGAACGTTCATAGTCAGAAGGCCAATTCTCGTAATTTAAAACGTTCAAAATCTAGTCGCAGTCTCATCTCGGCGACAAACAAATGTCAAACACTTGTCAAAATATAGGGAAATTAGAAGTATTTTTTGACAGATTGAGACTGAGATCAGACTGTGAACATTCTTAAAATTACGAGAATTGCCCCTCTGATCTCAGTCTCAATTTTTCAAAAATACTTCTAAATTCCCTACATTTTTGCCAAGTTTTTGACATTTGTTTGTCATCGAGATGAGACAGCGACTAGATTCTGAACGTTTTAAATGACGAGAATTAACCTTCAGATTTGTCCAATGCATTGTTGGATAGGTCGGTGTGAGCGCAGGTCGGGGGCTCGCGGCAGTGAGCGCTCCATGGGTCACACGCGCATGCGTGAGCCGCTGCCGTCGCTGCCACCCGCATGTGCCCCATCGCGCCGTGTCCTGGTGCCCTTCCATGCCATCCAACTTTCACTCCCCAACACACTAAGCCATAAGAAGATATTGATAAAACAAAGGAATTATTTTTATAAAATGTATCATTAAAATTATGGTACAAACTAATAATCTTAAATACAATATACAAGTTAACACTCAAACATTTATCTGTTATGTACAAGTATATAAAAAAGGGAAAAAACTAATTGGACATCAAAAAAATGTCAGCCGCATCATTGCCACGTTTGATGGCAATCTTTATTCTTTAATGCTAAAATAATGTAACTAGCAGATAGCAATTCACTTACATAAGTAGCTTAGCAATGATTTGCGTGTCAAAAAATAATCAACCTAATCCTAAAGTTACACACGAAAACCTATAAATGAATATTTCACCTTCGCCCTAGGTAGATTAATATTTTGAACCGATCCAATCGTTCAAGTACATTATAATATTCGTACGTGCTCATTACTGCGAAATTAATCTAATTAAGGCCATAGGTATATTGAATATAATCAATTTAATGGCAGTATTAATAAACAAATATATATATTTCACGTAGATACTCGATAAATGAGTAATATAAAAGTAGCTTTAAACATAATATTATAATTTTCAACATAATTAATTTCTGCAGTCCTATGAAATGAAGATGCTTTAGCATAATATGTAGTGTCATTAAACTGAACATTAGAAAGTAATTATAATGTGGAGTCAATAAGTTTACGATGCATGACAGCAGCTAGAGTTCAGTGAGACTCGCCAAAATAGTCGTGAACGCTGAATCCGGCCGTGAGCCGCCGGTGGCAGTGACCTCGGCGCACCCTGCGACTGCACCGCACCCCCTCGGTCCCCGCACTCCTCTCACCCCCTCACCACCCCGCACGCCTAATGCCGCTACACCCCAGCCACCCCCTGCCACCCTCTCATGTTTATGTTTCAAAATGCTGTGTTAAATTGCAGAAAATTGAAACGTTTCTACATGCACTTGTTTTCTTTGTATAGCGAATGTCTGTGTCCTAGTTCACATGGATTAATTTCAGTTCTGGGTCTTGATGCTTATAGACTGTTCATTCGATTTTCCTACTGAATTCTGATTTGTCAAGTACAAAGGCGCTAATAATCGATTGCTAAATAGCTCATTGAAAATGTTTATTAAACTTTTATTTTTAAATCGCATTACCCATAGAGTTTCTTATTCAATGGTGGTCTACATTAAAAATAACTGCATAGAGAAAATAATTTTGTATTTACAATAAATCTCATTATCACAATTATCACCAAAACCCATTCTCTGGGAACATCGGTTCGATCGCGAAAACGTATGTAAGACACTTTATCACATGTCTGGTATGTTACAAACGCAAGGATCCACATTGCTGCTCGTCCCTTTAACAAGTCATTCTTTGGTCAATTTTAAAGAAAACTTTAAGATGGAGAGTCTGCGTGGCATATTCTTTTCCAGGAGACACGAACACCCTCGTAGCGTGGCTATACTAACTATCTACGACACAGGTTGATTCA
Organism: Apamea sordens; assembly: GCA_945859715.1. NCBI lineage: Eukaryota > Metazoa > Arthropoda > Insecta > Lepidoptera > Noctuidae > Apamea > Apamea sordens. Next base: position 11,623,053 of record OX243995.1, read on the forward strand.
CATTTTTTGCTGTGCATTTGCAGGGTTTTGTACATACCCATCACTAAAACTATTAATAACAACAGGTCTATGTAAAGTTAGACCTTTTGAGGAGTTAGGATAAATTCGTAGCATACGTACTACGACGGGTGGTGACAAGAGCCTGGTATCATTAATGCTGGCGTGCCGTGCCAACCGACCAGCGCTCCTGCTGAAGGAAAGGCCATGGTGTCGGAGACGGTCGACTGCAACCGGTCACCGCATTAATGGCGATGCAGCCAGCCGGCGGGCACGGTCAGCAGTATTGGTGGACGTATTATTCTGTGCCAACCTACAGAACGGATCATCCCACTGTCTCTGGGAAGACGGGTTTTTGGGCTGAACCGTATCCGGACAATCCACCTTCTAGGCGTTCCTCGCATCGGCATCGGTCAAACACGGCAGTTCAGGGGCTAAGTTAACATGAACACATTGGAACATTTTGGTTCTGTGGATCTAAACTTAAATACTAGAAATTCACGGAAGCCGATTAAAGGATTGAATTAGAATACTTAGAAATTAAGAAAGTTTTAGAAAAATAACTGATAGAAGATCCATTAAAAAGAAAATTCTATTGAAATAAAAACCTTGAAGACAGATCTGGATAACACAACGTATAAGGTAAGGAAAGTTCTCGATAAAATATTCTTAGAAAGTAATAGATGTACCTGGAGGTACTGAGTGTACAATCAACAGAGCATCATGCTGTATCAGCCTCACTAAGGCCCTATCGTGCACGTCATGAAGATGATAAAAAAATCGTGTATTATCTTAAATCGGCGATAAAAAACTGTTCTATAAAGCACATAACAGTTTTAGTCGCGTCCAGTTGGTGTGCTATCTACTAGATGGTTATCAGTCGTTATCAGCGAGCGTGCTCGTTTGTCCAGTGAGCATCGATCGAGCACACTGTATCACTTCTTGCCTTCACGGAAGTGATAATAGCTGTTACGTCTTATCTCTCGACATTAACACTGACCGGGTTAATTTAAGGTACGATTGAAATTGGAAATGTTTCATGAAAGAATGGTGGAAGATCACGAGCATTAACTAATTCAAGTATACCTGAAATATTTTGTTAATATTATTTCATAGATATATCTACGATAGACGTAACGGGTAGTCAGAAGACCAAACGTCTGACAACCGGTCTTATCAAGTTAAGTCATGTTACCCAGTAACTGGGTTGTGAAAGTCAGATAGGCAGTCGCTCCATTTAAAATACTGGCTTTTTAGCCAGTATTTTACATTTATTCAGCTGCATTCGGTTAGACTGGAAGCCGACCCTAACATAGTTAGGAAAAATATAGGCAGATTGATTGATAGTTTGATCTACGACAGCTGAAATTAGTCGTTTCAGTCAAGGAAATTGCATAAATATGATAAATTATAGCCAAATTTGAATAGAATTCGGTATAAAGACAGAAAGATACCAATTTTTTATAATATCTTGATATTCATTACCTATGAGATTTAAGAATTTTTGTTTGTTTCTTTTTTTAAAACTGGGTCTTTTAAATAGAAAATGGTTATAAATGGTAAGAATGTAGCCTTAATTATGTCGTTACGTACGAATATGGTGTGTAGAGCAATTTACAAGCATGTTCATGTTTTCAAGAGAGGGAAAAGTGAGCGTTTCTTGATATTGTTCCTCGTATAAAAATAGCTTGTCAAAATAAATAAAAAGAATAATAAAATGCTTGTTTGTTGTTTTTAAATAAATCTACTTTAGGAACGGAGGCCTACACACATCAAGTCAACAAACTACATTCAGATAATGTTTATTTTTATTGTGGGCTACAATCAAACACTAATTTGGTAATAAATAGCTGATTAGTCAATAATCTGTCATTCCGTACATAATTAACTCCTCAGGTACTGGTACTATTAACATGTTGAATAATTGAATGTTAGCCTCGTTGGTACTTACGTCACCATCCTCAAGTTCATGGGCGACATGCACCGTAATTAATTCGTAAGTCACAAAAACTTGAATCATTCCTCTCTGATTTATTTTAGGTGCGACCGTTCACGTACGTATTAAGTGTAATTTTACGGCTAGTTATCAGGATATTAAATAATTAAATGGCGGTTTGGGCTCAATATTTTTTTTGAGAGTGTCGTGTTTACGTTGAATTATTTGTAATTCAGTAAGGTGTATCGTGAGTGCAGTGCACTCCCGTAAAGGTCACAGTTAAGGTTAAAGTTGATGTCGGATGGGCGTTGCAGCGGCGGTGGCGGCGGTGCTGGGCGGGCGGTGCAGGACACCTGAGGGCGGGAGGGCGAGGGGCGCACGCTGCAGATTCACTTTCGTCCGGCTGCGACCGCCCGCCACGCCAGTGAGAGAAAGTTGGCCGCGGCGAGCGAACGAGTCTCGCGTCGAGCGGCGCGCCGCGCACGCACGTAACCGCGCTCGAACTACGGCGCCCGGCCGATACACTTGCCCTTCAACTTCGTAAGCGATCCACGTAAACAATGCGCTGAAATGTCCCATCTCTAAGAAGATTTCCGTATTGCATGTGAATTTACTTTAGATACTTTTGTGGAGTAATTGATAGTTTTATAGTAGCCGGTATTTATCGAGACTATAATAGACAATTTAATAGACATAGTGACTTAACAGTATTTAAGGAACGATGCAGTGTTATCCTAAGTTATCCCCTAAGCGCGAGCCGATGGACATAGTATACGAGTCGGAGATGCTTCCTGGAGCGCGGAGGCTGGAGCTGCCAGCGCCCCCAGGCAAGGAGTTCCGCGCGCCCGTGCTGCTGGCGGCGCCCAGCATGGCGCCCGCGCACTCGGTGATCCAGTGCATGCGCCCGCCGCCACCGCCGCCGCCACCACCACCACCACGTCTCCACAAGCCGCCGTCCTTCGAGGAACCATCCAGCTCCATTCCAGATTTAGGTAAGTCATCCAATCATCAACAAAAACTGTCGATGTTACCATTAATTCTTATGAAGCCAAGACTACGCCGTGTGGAGGTGCTACGAGACTACGAGCAACAAGAAGTCAGACAGTTACCTATGTCAAAAAAAAAAATATATATTTTGACTCGATGCGTAAGTATTTATGTTATAGTACCTAATACTGGACCTAGTACCGTATCAATTCACGTGACAGCATAATTTTTTATTTTGACATATGTAAACGTAATGCAAATAGAAGTGAATTAAAAGGAACTTATTTTGTATGTGCGTCAAAACATACTACATATATTACCTTCACTTATAAATATATAAGATAAATGCTACCATGATATGTTTTGTTTTCGGATTTACGGAAGTTTGTATACTTTTTCATTCACCTTTGACCTTGGATGCTTGAAAACAAATCCGTAGCGAAAGACACACGTAAAATGTTTTATGTATATTTCAAAAGTTAGGTTTTATAGCATCAACATAGTTTTATGCTACAATACATATATAATTTAGACGAATTACGACTATGCATGTAATATATTATAATTCTTTTCCAAAGGGTACGTTTCTTCGTGGTACCAACTTGACGTGTTGGTGTGTTATAAGATGCAACATTATCTGAAAAGATTTGTTCGATTTTTGATTCTTTAATGATCGAAAAGATGGCTGACCAAACCTACCAGCATTTTGTTTTGAAGAAATAACTAAAAAAATGCTGAAAGTGCTCGTATGAACGCGTATGTATAAAATAAACAATTTGAAAACAGCTCTTCTGTTGCACCATTGGTAGATATCACTATAATAGATAGGTCGGTTGTATTTCCCCTACACGAAGATCACAATATTAATTGAGCTTCCACCCTTCATGCAATAAATTCAAATAGAAGACTATTTTTTTCAAAAGAGTCCGGGAAATGATTTTTCTGTTGGAAAACATTGATTCTATGTCGAATTATTATACATACTTAACTTATGTACAAATATACAACGAAAAGAGCTATTTCTTGACGAAAATGAAGTTAATCTAGAGACCTTGAACAGGTAATTCAGGGACCATTGTTAGAAATCAGACCTACCTTTATCTCCAGATTATAATCCAAGTATGCATAGATTACAACAAAATTGAGTGACCTTTTTGTCAATGAAGCTCTAAAAGATATGCGTTTTGAAGGTCAGATCCTACTAAAGACGTTTGTCAAGGATTGCTGAAGTGCATTTCAATATTATCTTAGTCTATATTTCCGTTATCCTATTATCTCATTGTTGAAAATATGATACCATCGTACACACGAAACACGTAATTTTTACGTCTTTGATACGTTTGCAGTACATAATTATAATAACATAACATCACGCCCTTTTTCGCCAAAGGGTATAACAGAAGTGTACCTATAGCTTACCTACATTTCGCCAGTTAAGTTTAGATCCTATGCAATAGGGGGGAGCCTATTGCCATCAAACGGACACAAATCCAGACTCCGACTGAGAAATTCCAGATAGAAAACCCCAATAACCTAGCCTGACCTGGAAATCGAACCCAAGACCTCATGATCAGCAGTAGCGCTTGCGACCACTAGACCAACGAGGCCAATATATGTCTGCATAAAACCCATACATTATTATTTTTGGGTTAGAAAAACCAAAACACCTTAAAACAGATGTCAAGTATATAAATCAATATAATTAATATAAAAAATAAATATAATTTCAAAGTAATTATGAAGAATTATATTTCAGTAGCAAAAAATAATTACCCAAATAAATTCTATTACGGATTCTGTACAAATTACGTTTATGTTCGCAATATTTAAATAATAACGTTGTATTGGTTTAAAATACACATAGGTCTACAGAAAATGTGAAAACCGCCAAGTGCGAGTCCGTGTCGCGCACTAAGGGTTCCGTACCGACATATAGAAACAAACTACGTAGGCTTAAGAATTGGGTTCCGTTAGTGGTTTTTATTTTTTATTACCGTTTCTTCCAGGTTGCAGTTTAAAATGACATACTAATTAAAAATAAAGCATAACAAACTCACTATTTACCTGCCCTATTAACCATAAAACAAGTTATTTGTATAATAGATTTTCAAGGGCATTGAAATAATTCACCCTAACATTTATTTATATAAAAAAAGGTTTTTTTTCTAACATTCAGTTCATAAATATTAACAAAGATCCATAAAAAATATGTCATCTTGAATGCGACTTTAAAATCAAACGGATAACTTTCTTTATGTACTAATTATTATGTATTTCTGTTTTTCAAATTCAAATGACGCCAAAATCAGAAGCGGAGTCAAAATACCTTTTTTTAATGCAACTTTCAAACCTTGTACGTAACCTTGTAAAAAAAGTATTCAATTTGAATAAAATAGGGAAACCTGACACCGGCAAACGCAACATAATCTCAAACGCAAACTACTCCCTTAAAATCGAAATGTCATTACAGGATAAATTACGAATCCAAAACTGTAGATTTTACATGGGCGTGACAAACGAACGGATATGACACAAAAATAAGCGTTCCCAAGTTACTGTGACTAGCACAGGTGACTAGGGAACCCTAAAAATACGTACCTACTACAGTGTATCCTTTTTTAACAAGTATAATATAGACAGACTCAGCAAAAAAAAAAACAAGTTTTGTTTTTTTTTACTTTATGTAAAGAAGATCCAGTGTTTAGGTAACATTTGCGATAACCTTCAGGACATCAGGTAATACCTATAACAAAATGATTGCGTATAATAATTTAACATCGCCTTGGCCGCTGTGAATTCATACTTCCTGCTTCGGAAAATTGTAACAGCGTACTACTGCCACACAGCAATTTCCGGGTGATGACGACACGTCATGAAGGTCGCACTTATTAAATAAACGACACATATAATTGATTGATTATAACGTACTATTATCTAAACAACCACAACCAAGCATGTGATTTATTTTTAACTTTTCCTCTAATCCTAGCGGGCAGAAGGATCAGAAGAAGAAGGTATGAGAACTACGTTTTATAAATAGCGCCACATTTAATCAATGTCCTTTTGTATTTATATTTAGCCATGATTTCCTATTGTTGATTTGTTGTATGATCGCAGATAATATTAAAAGTTTAACATCACTTTTGAATATTGTTTACTTGTTATTCAATATGTAATGTAACTTCATGAGAAAATTCCAAACAATCTTCTATACTTAATCATTTCCTAAGTTTTTAAACGGAAAACTTTGATAATTTAAAAAAGATGCGCAAACAATACGTAAAAAATTCTTAGACAGTAGACTTCTGCTGACCAACTTCATGAGAAAAAACGTGCTCACGTTTTCAGTTGGAAAACGCACGTGCCTCCTCAGTAGTGATCCGTCATCTAAAAATATGTTACTCTGCATCGCTTTCTCACGTTTTCGAAAGATTCCTACCTATACATCCACAAGAAGTAGTTACTCGGTAACTACCACGAAACATTTTCATAAATGCTATAAAAGTGGAACAAATTCGTATTCTGTTTATTACATACGGCAATAAAAAAATATAAGTGAAAAGAAGGAAATCAACCTGAAGTTAAATTAGTAGGTATATTTGATATAAATAGATCTTATATCAACACTCCCAATAAGAATATCTCCTAAGATCTAGCGAGAGTAAAACTACTTAATTTTCTCTATAATTATAATAGCATATATTAAAATAAACTTTCAAGCTATTAAACAATTAAACCATTGATCAATGATGAATTTCTATTAGTTTGTTGTAGAGCGAGGTCGTCTACTTATCCGGAAAATATAGTCAAATATAAAATAGCCTTAAGGTACTCCTTTGTTCTGTTCTATATAATATTATGTTCTATGTAAACACTGACATATATGGAAAATAATCGTGCTAACATTATTTTCGCGAATAAGATTAGATAAATATCGCAAGGTCACAGCGAAGAACGTGTGCGGCGCGTCATTTGGTGTCATTAAGGTTACTGTGACATTGGACCGATAGCAGTGACAAAATAATAGCCGTATCTTATCTGGCAATGTCAACGTCGCGGGCGCAGCAGGTGCGCGCGACCCCTGCACCCTACTTGTATGAACCCTCTCTCGGACGCGCACTAAACGGTGTCACCGCAATCAGTCAGATGAGTCACGCGATATGCTTCGTGCTCCTTCAATGATTTATCACCAGCAGCACCTATGAGCCAAAGCCAAAGTGGAAATAATAATTTAGATGTGAAGGAATCTTGCAAAGGAAAGGCATCTTGCATAAAACAAAAAATAAAATTACCAGAAAAATAGCCAATGGTGTAGGTAATCATGATTTCTCGGTTTTCAGGGTTAGCTGAACTATAATTATGCGTACTTGAATAATGTATGTGCAAAGATTCAGCTATATAGCGCAAATGATGTATTATCATATCGCCATAACCTTCTGAGTGAGCAAATTACTTCCTGCTGATTCTAGTTGTAGATATATATATCTCATTATTTATCGAGCATTATTATAATATTAGCAAAGGATTTCTACCCAACAACAGCGTCATTTTTAACGATCCTGTTATTGGATCGATAATATTTCATGAAGGACAGTTTACTTATTCTGCGACACAAGCACTTGTTTAAAATCTTTCTTAATAAAATAATTATGAATCGTTATTCAAACTACCATACAGTTACTTCTAATGAACCGGAAACGTTAGCGGAAACTGAATATATAATAGCGAAAAATAATCCAGGACCTTACTAGTTCTTTATAAAATATATCCCGGAAAACAATAAACTGGGCATATGATTTGATTGGCCTGCGCTATTATACCTACCATGTATAGATTTACATAAGTATGTACGCTATAAACGACTGAGTACATAGGGAAGTGTTGGCTCGCAACCTTGGCCGAGGTCGCGAAGCGTCACTCGCAACACTTATAAATTGTTTCATAACAACTCATTCGTGAATCCACTAATTGCTCAGTGCGGCGTTTTCCGTGAAAGGCTTTTAGCCGTAGGTATGGAAACGTCTGAAATTGTGAAAGGTGTATTAATGTTCGGTGGTCTGCGCCCCCCTGGGTCCCGCAAGGCGCGGGCGCGCGGCGCTGGCCTTCGCTTTGAACCTGTCCCGCGCCCGCTCCACCCTCGCTGCTGTGACCGAGCAGAGGTCATGGCCACACATATTTTCAAAGCACGTGCTCCATCAATTTTCCATTACTTACAAGTTCATGAAAGATGTCATGTCGCCTGTACACAACAGCTATTACAGCTTACTTCATGAAAAATATTTTAGATAACATAACACTAGCTTTGGCCTACAGAGGCTACAGACGACTATAGATTTGGAATCAATAAAGTAATACATACTTGTATAGCCTTCATTGCATGATAGATAACAACGCGCCTACAAACTTTTCTAAACGCTATGTTTTGGTAATATAAATTCTATAACGATGGTCTCGTTTCCTGTTTTGATTTGTAAATAAATTATACTGTATGTTTCAAATATAGATATATACGTCAGTATGTTACGTATTTAATTCCAACTTTGGCACACATTCACCCACAGAAACAAAGTGAAGCAGACAATATCAGAAAATGAAAATTATTATACTTTTGTATTTGTTGGATTGTGCAAGTCCGAGAGTTACATGAAGGTCATTGATAAGAAATCTGCAATGTTACAAACGTTGTTTGAGGTGCCTTATGCCTTGACGTAATAAAATCATACGTAATTGTAATAGGTACACATAGTTCTGTGATTAATTGATTCATTTTTTGTTAAAATATCGTTTTTAAGGCTTCAAGGTGAAGTGACGATAATCCTTCACTACAAAAACACAAGCACCTATAGTGTCAGCATGACTAAACATACACAGGTACCTACAGTAGTAAACAATGAAAGTATAACAGCAGTACTTATCATTATAATATTCAATCGTATATTATCTTCGATAGATACATACAAATATCCTTGACACTCGATACTGACAGATTATTGCATTTGGAGAATGATCACGTTTTTGCACACACGAATTTGCATACAAACATATTTCATAGATTGAATTACATATTGCAATAGGTGCATTAAAATAGTATATGTAGAGCAACAATATTCTCTTCCATGACATTATAGTTGTGTCCCTAAAGTAAAATAAATATAAATCGTACAAACCGTTTGTCAAGGTGACTATGAAGTGGGTCCTCATTTGGCACTCGACCAATGGTGTACTCAGCCTTGTGCGTTCACATGACAGTGTTAAAGTCAAAGCTAATTTACGTCTTTTGTGATTACATCTTCCTTTATAAATCATTAAAAAAAGAATATTGATTACGGAAACCGTACAAACTATGACTATAGTATGTACATCGGTTTCTTGAAATTCCACCAAGAGTTACAAATTATAATATTTTAAACCATGTCTGTTCAATGGAAACTAAGAACCAATTGCTGTGCTAAGTGTTGCTTTACTCGTATATTTGCATTAATCAAGTAAAGTAAAAAAATGCTATTTAAACATTTAAATTACATTATATCGCAGAATTACCTTCAGCTAAGGTTTAATTTCAAAATCAGTATTTTAACATTTTTGTCGCTTTTTTTGGAAAATATGATCGAGTACCTAAGCGTTTATTGTAAATTACCTATTTATTAAAGTTTAGATGATGGAAATGGTTTTTACTGACAGTTATAGAGATATTACTTTGAGCAGGCATATAGTTTCCTTACACAGAAACATGGGTATATCCCACAGAATTTAAAATTTTGAGCTTTGGTCAACTACTGTCGATGATTAGAAAAAACTGATTTTAGTAATGTTCACGATAATGTGACGATATGATAATGGTACCTAAACAACTTCTGCACTAGCGCAAATTGTTGGCCGCACAATTCATCCTGTAAACTACGACGGTAAACACTCTCTCAAGGAAAAAACTGAAAGACGTCATAGGTACAATACTTTACGAATTGTTATTTTCGTAATAGACGATCCACCTTTTTCCGTATTATGGCTACATTAAAAGCAATCACGTTATACATATATAATATAATACACATAATTTGGAATATTTCATATTAGGTAGGTTTATGCTTAGTAGGAACTCGTATCACATACTGGCTACTGCTTTTATTTTTATATCTTGTTAAAAAAAGTTAGCGATTTTAAAGATGTCATAATTTAAAAAGTTGTGTCTGTCTCTTTTTTCTTTAAAACAATTTGGCGCAGATGCTAATCCGTTATAAAACTTGGCAATATTCAGTGGAGACTGAGTCGTGCCGATTAAACTGCATCGTTTCATTTGAACCCATTACGGAGAGTCAGACAGAAAAAAATAATGTCTGAAAGAAAAAAGAATAAAATGTTGGTTGGTTTTAGTTGCCCACCCAGGAATTCGTAGCAAACAACAATGGTTTCGTAGCAACCACCGACTTACGGGCTGAAAAAGGCTTTATAAATAAATTCCACTCTATAAATAGATTTCACACAACAGTAGCACAGTTCATTGAAAATTAATTTACACTCTGAGCAAACAAATGTATAAAACTTTGACAATCGGGAGCTACAATTCTCAAGCCGACGAAGCCGGGAGGATAGTTGTATAAGTGTGTTAGACGAGCGAACATGGAAGCGGGCGGCGCCCCTGACCCACGCACTCCGCTCCGCGTTGCCATGGTCACGGCCGATCGATCCGAGCTGGGATGCACCCGGAATTGAATTTAATATCCGTGCTCAAGGTTTCTCACTACTACTAACAAGTGCAGCTATATCTATACGTAACATTTTGATAAATGTTACATTACCTATTGCTTGCTCTTTATTGATGCTATATTTCTGAATACCGAGGGTATTTTAATTTCAGCTCGCTATTTTAAGTGTTTGCGGGCCGTGTTCACTAAACTTAGGTGGTTTAACGTTTATAATTATAGCGTCAAGGATACTATAAATAAAGGCTGTTTTTGTAATTTTGTTTATTTTGACTCAGTCATCACAAGTAAAAGCACCAAAGGTTCATCCTAAATTCTGGTAATTACTTTCAGAGCTCGTGTTTATTGGCGCAAATGAAATAACGTAGGTAGGTCGTAACAAGGCTGTTCACAGACAAAAGCCTCGATATAGTCGGAGCCCCCCTGCCACACGACACGCCGTCCTTGGGCAACTCCAAGGACAGGATGCCGTGTAGCTGGCAGTGGGAGCTTTTCCCAGGGACTACGGTATACCTACTTAGGCATAAAACGTGAAAATTTAGGATGTGGAAAAGAAATAGCTGTATTAATGTAAGAATACTGACTTTTGCTACTGTATTTAAAAGCAGAACTAATAAGAAACTTTTAAATTTTCGAATATTTTTATGTTGCTCCAAGTAAGTAATGCACGATAGTACATTGCAGACGCCTAGTTTTTCAAACATAACACACCACATTATCTTGTTATGTGAAATAAAATTGTTTTAGTCCCCAAATTAATTCTATTCCGGACAGATGACGAGACGAGATGTTTCTGTAACGATATTACACATTTGTTTGTTAGAGGACTGGGTCAACGAACGGCCGGATAAAAATAAAGAGCTCCCTAAACATGCCACGTACATTCAAACTCGGGCTGCCATTGAAGAATGCTAATGCTAATACAACCGGATAAAACTCTAACAGAATTGTTTGAACTAACAAAGTTATTGTATATCATTTTTCTGATCAAAAACAATAAGTTTTATAACTTATTGTTTTTGATCAGAAAAATTAGAGAATTGAGAGTGTCCTTTTGTGGTTTGGATCAAAGTTATTCAAACAGAATACATTCGTCATATTCCTAAAGGTTGAATCAGTTCGGATACTAATAATAAATACCTTTGTTACCCTAAGTTCCCTAACCCACGCTATGCCCACGGCGGGCGCGTGACTCAATATTGTGACGACACAGTCTTCGTCTAAAAACGTTGCCTAAGTACCTATTCCAACTGGTTCCATTGACCTTATGTTAAATTAAAAATAATATAATGTTGCACGTTTTAGAATCTATTTTAGATAGAGATAAATATTTTCTAAATATTTTTAAAACGATTTCGTCCAAGTATAAAAAGTAAAATACATTCACATATTACAAAATGTACATCCAGGTTAGGTATTTATGTGCCTACTCTACTTTGTTATACAGTAGACGGCACGACAGTGGCAACAAAGCCAGTTTAAGCTGGCCTCTTATTCTATTGAAACTTCGTACTACAAAGGTCAAAGTGTTATCACTGGCGGGTGGCCTACTGTACCTCTATCAGGTAATGACAACAAGGAAGAAACAGCTATTAAATTAATAAGACAAAGTGATCTTATCACACAAGGCGACAAGGTTCTGTTTGTTTTTTTATATAATGTCTATGTTCATTGCACACACATATAATAAGCAGACACTAAAAAAAAAACAATCGATATTTTACCAAAATTCACCAAAAGTCACGTTTTCCAGGAAATCTTCTTTATAAAAAAAAATCAAGTGAGCTACTCAACCACCTAAAACCCCCAAACCCGGTTTTAAATATGTCATTTACTTACTCTTATTTCCATTTAGCTTTTAATAATAAATATTCAAAGAAAACGTACTGAAAAATACATTAATTGACTGAGCATGTGTTGTTGGAATGTTGGCACACACAAATACACTACAGAATGAGAATCTGTGGTACGGTCTGCAGGAAACCCAAAAGCTATTATTCGTCTCGAAATATGAGCGACATGATTAAAAAACAATGCTCATTGAACAAGTCCTTTTCTGATGCTTTTAGGACCAGAAAAGGGTTGTATAGTAAGAGAACCTTCGCCACCAGGAGAGCATAACTCGCGAGGCGATCACTTGTCCACGTAGCCCTATCGCATCGTCGTCACGACGACGTCAATTGCGTCGAGCCACTTGCACAAGTACATAATGCGCATGCATTTCATACGTGAACGATCTACATAGAGGCAGTTTATATAATTCTGTTTTAATTATTTGCTTTTTTTAATTAATTTAATTGTTGTAACAAATAAATGTCATAGATTTGTCTTGCATTCCATGACAATATAGAAAACAGCATTATTTAATTTGATTAAGAAAATGCTTTCGCTGTTATTTTTAATTTTGGTAATTCCATATTTAAAACATTAAAATGTGTTCGACTTCATTTTGTTCAATGTACAAAGGACACTTGAAAAATTTCCGTAGTTTGCTAGTTCAGTTTGCATTTGCACATGACCTACCACAATATGTTTTGCACTGAATGTCTACTAACGTTTGATAAATTCAGAAACAAATTAATTCAACATGATACTTAATATGTACCTATAGCTTTTCTTTGTTCTTCGTTTAGAATATATTTAGATCCATGTAAACTCGTCTGTTATGACATTGAATAACCAACAAATCACATGCACTACAACAAAGTTCACAGCCAATCGAATCTGTGAACGTATCGAAATGCATACAGACGTACATTCATGCAATTTACACATGATTATCGCATTGGCAGTAGCTGCACACATGCGCATTATTATGGCTATCCTTTTTACTCTCGCAGACAACGATACCTCTTTGAAACTGCATGCGAATGCATTGCGCCATTTTCTTGGCACGTGCAAACTCTTCGCTTTTTCAGTTGCCCTAGTAGTTAGTAGTGAAATTTAACAGTTCACGATGATGTTAGTGACTTTTCCAACAAATGCATGCATGGGTGAAATAAAACTTATAAAAAATTGTAGTTTGAAAATTCTAAAAATAAATGTAAAGTGTCTACCTGAAATTCAGAATTAAGAATCTTTTTATTTTAGTAAAAGGCAATTTATTGAGATTTAACAATAGTTTTTCCATGCTTGATTTAGATATTTCAGTCTGTGGCGAAATTGGACCACGTATTGTGGTTCTTTTTAGAGGTTCTACTTTCTTAGTATTTGCAACTAATCACTATCAGAGACGTCTAAAACATAATTACTAAGTACTTGGATTACTAAATCACAATGTATGTGTAATGAATTTTAATAAAAGTGAAGTCGCAATACCGCCGCGCGGCGCTCGACCGAGAATGCAGTTCAGTGCAACCGAGTACCAGGGTAACATGACGCTACAAGAGATCTGAATGCACTTTTCTCTCGCTAACTATATGCATGCGTACTACATAATGCTCACATCTATTATAGTAACCTACAAATAACATCTATACATACACGTGCCGAATATATTAATATAATATATGCATATGTTTACGTATCTATTAGATATAGGTAAAATGCAGTCGATTATGTAATAGTAAAAAAAAACATAATATGTAAGATCTCATAAGCAAAATATTGTATAAATTCAAACTTTTATTAAAGAATTCTGTAATGAAAGTTGCGAAAATAAATCCCTTGAGATAAGCATCTTAATTTCAGTCTACTCGTATGAAACTTACAACGAAGACCATGGTCTTGTGATGACAAAACGTCGTTTTTCATTCAGACAAGTTGTTTTGAAAAACACTCAGTGATTTGTAACGTCCAGGCTGTAGGTATATACAGCCCAATTTGATTGGCATATCATAACACTCTCTTATGCAAATATTTTTCTTTATTGTCATTGAGACACTTAATTATTGTTATTGGGACGAGTTTGAATATGGGAAAGCGTGGGAACAAATCGCACTACACTATTGACAATGCACGGACATCACCTGCACCGACCGGATGACGATTCATTATGGAAACTTAGCAAAACTTCTTATTGAATAACATTAATATTGAAATGAGTAGAGCTCTCGCTTTTACTTGTTTCCAAGTCGCTTATTACGCGAGACTGTAGTAGTGAGCGTTAGACGTAATAGGCGTTGCTTTCTAAGCAGTGAAGGTGAGGTGCACGCTCGGCGCATTGCTCGCAGTTCAAGTTTAGAGTTGCGCGGGCGCAGCGATAATTGCAGAGATCGTTGCACTTCTAACGCCCTGCGCAGGGGCAACGAACGCACGCAGCTGCCCGGGAAATAGATCCCGTCCCGACTATTTCAGAGCATGCTTGCTTAGTTAGATAGCGAGCGCTCCCGTGCCTTGCCTTAACTAACGACTTACCTGTAATGTGAGATGCCGCCATGAAAAAACCATGACTGAGCTTCAATGAATAACTAGGGTCGATGGAATATGGTATAAAACCTTAGTTCGTTTAGTATGATGCTAATACTTTTTAATTGGAATAGTGAATTTTATTTAATCTCGAATAATTCGCATTTTGATTCGTTAGATACCAGCTCTGCCCAACTTAAATTACATTTTATGTATTTTGCACATACAATCGAAATGAAATTCTATTAAGTCCTCCTCCATACAAATCTAAAACATGATCGACTCATAATATGCGAAACAATTAAATGGTTCACAATTGATTGCAAATACTTTTTGTATAAGCTCGGTCCACTTAGTAGCGCGAAGTTCATCGGGGCGTTGCACTTTCTGTGCGATTCCTCGGCGCGCGCGCAGCCTGGCCACGAAAGTGATTCATTATGTGATCTGTGCGGTGCAGCGTGCACTTCTATTGTTTGCATTTGCCATTCATATAAATTCTCTAGCGCATCGTATTTCTTTTCTTAATGATGTCTTGCACAAAAGTCATTTGAGGCTTTGAAATATTTAATTAATTAGGCAACACTGCATTTAAGTGCTTATTTTAGTATTATTATGGACACTAATTCATTAGATTATGGTGGTTAGTTGGTTTGTACAAATACGTAGAGTACGAATTTCAGAAAATTTTCTTGATGTTATTGAGGTGGCAAACTGACGACAAAATAATGAAAATGTTGGTATCGAAACCTCTACAGTGTATTTTAATTATCCCGTGGTTTAAAATGAATAAAAATATAATTGCATTATGCTCCCGTTGTGCCCAATTTTAAGTATATGTTGACGTAAATAATTGATCGACAAAACTGTATGTTATTCCTTGTGCCAGCATAACTGAGCATAACAATCCAAAATTAATGTACAACGAAAGTCAACAACCTTCACCCAAGTACCTGGTTTAGTTAGCATAGCTAGACTAGCTAGCACAGTATATACGTTATAAAAGTGGTTTGAACGCAGCGGGTTGGGAATGTTAGCAATAGAAAAAAACCTGCACTGTTAGAAGTATCTAAGCAAGTCGGGTGCAGTGGCCGAGCAGTGCCAGTGACCTGCAAGTGAACGCGGCGACGGCGATGAATGCTCTAGAGAACTCGTAGCCAACCGCTACGAAAGTGCTACGAGCGTAGATCACGTCTTGAAAAGTTCGTTTTCTAGGTGAAAATGATTAATGATTAGCATAAACAACTTTTGTTTCTTTCTTGCATTTTGTCGTGATTCAATCAATCAGGGTAGATTTTGTTGTGCCCTCGTGCTTTTACGACATACAATAAATGTGGACGATATTGTATCTAAGAAAATACAAATGATTTTGGCGAAATGGGATGTGTCATCTTGTTTTTCTGTAGGGAGAGGGAGAAAACATGACGTGTCTTGATCAATATTGGAAATCCCCATTGAGCCTGAAACTGCGATGACTCACCGTAACTAACTGAAAAGGTTAGGATTTCGGTATTTGGGTAAAAATAGTTCTCTAATTAATTATAGTGTCTATGTTACAGTTGAACAAACGCAATTATAATACTGTTATTACGGACTGATTTTTCAATCGACAGATAATTGTTATTCGTGGAATAAAATTGACGTCTGACAGATTCTGTATGGAAGAACTGTCAAAAATTCAAAATTATTCCTCGAATAAAATTATCTGGCGTTGGAAAAATCAGCCCTAAATCTAATATTATTATCCACCTTTTTAAGTTTAAAATTGCCTTTTTTGTGAAAATAGTTTGGAGAACCGACGGTTGAGAATCCGATCGTAAAATAATGACCACATTGCTGAATTTATAATAGGTGTAGTTTTTATATATAAGGCGTATGGCCTTATATATAAAAACGTATGGAATTATGGATTCAGCAAATGGATGTATGAATTCAGAATGATTTGCGATACAGTGAGCGAAGGATGTCGGGGCTCGCGGTGTCATCGTACGCCACTGACCGACACCTCACACCTTACATTAAAACTCGTTTAAATCGATTATTGATTCGACTCGTACGATTCGACGCTTAGTTTTCTAAATAATTAAATATTTAGTTATGATTTGTCTGAGAGATTATATCAGATTTGAATTATTTTATTAGACGAAAATTTGTCGTGTAACACACGTACTTAATGTCATTATGTACCTACTCGTATACACCCTGTCATGTAGTAGATTCATCGATAGCAGAGGTTCATGGACCATGACTGTTGCAAAAGTTCCGCCGAACGCTACTAGATGATGTCACGTTTTTGAATCGCGGTGTTAAGAGTCTCCGACTCTTAATGACCCTTCAAGGAAATTGTTCATTTAATTAAGCTAATCCCCAACTAGCAGTAGCCAGTAAGGTGCATCCGCGTAACCTCATCCTAATGGAAGAGTCACGTAGAACACCCCTGATAGTTGGTTCCTAGTTGTTAATCTTATATATATTTTCTGGATTAGAGGACTACGTCCCCAGCCTTCGTCCGAGCGGACTTGGCTGTGTGTGACTCCGCGCCTATTTAATATTTTTGAAAATTATATACATAGTCATCTACTGAAAACTGTAACTTTGCTGCTGAAAGTAAATGCCTGAAATCATCCACGTGTTTTCTTCGTTTAGAGTGACCTCTTCGACAAAAACCTTCCTACATTCGTTTATTTCACAAATTAAACGTTACTGTATAGAAAATATAATTATTATAAACACAGTCAAATAAAATAAATCTTGCTTAGAAAATGGAAGTATTTAGTCGTAAATAATGGAATGCGGTGAGTGGTGTAATGAGCAGTGAGTATGTTAGGGGTGCATCGACTCCGAGTGGAAAGTGCGAGTGAAAATGTGCAGCTAACCGCGCTGCCTCCGCTGCCCACTGACCAGGTACTGCCCAGCTAGCATTACCAACAGGTGGCTAATTATTTATCCGGAAAACCTGTCCTAGCCATGCCTAGCCGCCTATGTTCGTAATTACGAGCTTCCTAGCCCACAGCAACACACCTCAGTGTTAATTACACACATTTCCACTTCTCTGTAAACGTCGTCGTCGGTCATTAAGTATAGTAATACCTACGCCTTTCATTCATAACTAATTGAGCGAAATGGATTCGTAGCAAATGTTTTATATTTGTTATCAATGCTTTGACGGACACGATTAAATAATAGTATATTCGTAAAGAGACAATGTTAAGCTTCTTTGTTTATTGTAATGTTTACGAGTGCATTTCAAAGAGTCACGCCGCAAAGATAATCTTGGTTCACAAGGGAATCATTTTTTCCTTTGAACACTACAATGAATCGAGTTTTAAATTGTCGCATTGTGACTTTTATTTTCACTTGTGATCCAGTGTAAATATTTGAAGCACGTAGATAGGTGGCAGTAAAGATGATAATGGAGCGATGTAGGATGAATTCAGTGGTGCGCGGGCGCGGGCTCGGTCAGTTTTTGCAGTGTGTTGCGTTTGCGCATACTGATGCGCGACCCGCGGCCCGCGGCCCTGCGGCCGACGACCCGCCCCCCGTGCCCCCCTTGCGCCCCACGCGGCCGGCGCTTGACCCCGCGTCCCCGCTGCACGCCGCCCTGGAAAAACTACACCAAAGCTTCACTTACACAGTTTTCCTTCTGTAAAGGGTGCTCAACCAAACTCTGTTATGTAACGTTAAAAAAAAAGTTGTGATTTTGTTCTGTTATGCAATAAATAATAACAGGGCTTTTGCAATAAACTTGGAACTGCAGGGAAAGAGAATCTATCCCCCGCCCACGTGGCACGAAAATACTAGGAACATAAGAGCTAAAAACTTTTTATACAACTTTTGTAGTTATAGCCGAAAATATGTTAAATATATATATGTATATAAATGAATACATATATATATTTTTTTACCCTGGTACAGAAAGCGTAGTTTCAAGGTCTTCAATTTCAAAAGATCCACTACAAAAAGTAGATTATATCATGTTGATAATATGAAAAGCTTCTCTACCAATTGATTTTATAATAAGAAGCTACGAATTTGGAACACAGTTCAGAACAAGATCAATTTATTTTAATCAGTGAGTCATAAGAGCGGTAGAATTTTCTACGGAGTTAGGAGCGATCAATGGCGAGAGAAAGATCCTCAGAATCCTAACGCTACTACGTGTCGAAGTCGATTTCATGTCACGTAGACTTCAGTTTTGGCAAATGCTAAACTGCAAAATGTACATTACATGCAGTCAGTGCTAAAGGTATAGTGAATGTACACCAACTGCAAGTCAACCTGCGGTCTGGTGCAGTTGTCTTACAGTTTCTTCAATAAAATGTGGGTACGACAGTAAACTACTCGGAAAAACTTCTGGAAGTCATATTAAAGCTTCTTCACTACTAGAACTTCTACATCTACCTATTAAAGACTTCTTAGCAGTTGACTAGCCATTTGGGAAAGACGTTGCAAGGCAGGCCCCTGTGAACAACGATGGGCGAAGTTACTAGTTTAGCTACTGATTCAGATCGATGTGTTATCTTTATGTCTATTAAGTTTAAACTGCGAACAGAATGAGATCTAATAAAGTGTCCATGGATATTCTTGCCCATTCTTTTTCATAGCAACCTTCTACGCTTCGGAATGGGCAACTAACTTCATCTTTCTGACTGACCGACTCCTTGACAATTCAAAATTGCCTGTAATTTGAGTTTGAAGTGAGATGTGATAGTAGGGCTGCGACACGGGCGCCCGAGTCGACGTCCGCCGCCAAGGCCCGTCGGTCAGGGACATTTCACCTAACTCGATTATATACCAACTCGGCGTATTAGAGATAGCTCTACAAGTATTGGAGCTTTTAGCGATACAAATCCGTGTTTCATTATGTATATTTCTAGAAATTTCCTTTCAATCTTATTATATAGAGACGTGTTATTTTTGTGATGAATAGAATTCACGTTCCAAAAAGTTTAGTGCTTTTGTAATTAATAACACAATATCAATTCTTCCTGGTTAAGAATAGCACTGATCGCATTTTGCGACACTCGAGGGCCGAAGAGGTAGGGTCTCACCCCTTAGTAAGCGTAAAATGTGATTAAAGGATTATGCCAAGCGGGGTGCAACACCTGTGAGTTAACAACGACATAACTATGATCAACAGTCACCAACTCTTCTGGCAAGAGTCGTGATTAACGTGATTATATTACATTCATTAGTTTTCAGTAGTAACTATAATGACGTATAAAAGTTACTTAAACCTTACCTATTCACAGAATAAATTAATTGTGCGGATTCCAGGTTTTACCCCCCAGTTTCGCTTTTGTCAGCGGGTTCAAAGAATCACGTTTATTTAAAATTCCTATAAGTTGATGCTTTATGGAGACGAACGGCCTCTTTGATAACGCAATAATGAAGTCTACTACTGAAAACAAGGACGCGGGAGTGGTACAGAATTAGAATTTTTACTAGAACAATTTTTTTTTTTGAAAAGATTGTTTTATCCTCATTATAAAATACTGCAACCCTTTTGATCGGATGCTTTCCCGCACAGAAAATTGAAATATTTCGTTCCAAGATTTTATTACTTATTGGTTGCGCATGATTCAAAGTTAATTATAGCCAGTTCATAGGACAATAGTAATTTGCAACTGAACCAATGTTTAAGGTAAGGTCTGCTGTTAATGTAGACCTTTTTTTTTTAGGTGGAAATCATCATATGACTTCTCCCGCTCTGGGCGGAGCGGGAGGGCGTGTCAGACATTTAAAACCCACCCGTGTTCCTTCAGTTTCCTATGCCAGGGGCCACGGTACCTCTTTCGAACAACCCGCGGCCCTGGCAGGCATCGGCTCTAGCGGACCTTGTCCGTACGTGCTGACATCTCTTTGAGGCGTGCGTGGAACAAAACGCGCCGTCGACTCGGGCCTGGTCCTTCCTGGGCGGTGAGCTGCCCATTGCTCGCCGCCCGCAATCCCGCGTCTACGGTTGCCGGGAGTCGGCTGGTGACTCCCGACGTCCAGGGCGTCTCCTGTGGCGACTAGGGGCGTGAGGGCGCAGAGATTGCCTCTTCCTCACGCGCTCCGCCTCCTCCTTTGCGAGCATTACTGCTTCGCAGAAGGAGGTGACGGCTTCCCATGCACTCTCGTTCCGTAACATGGCCTGGACCAGGGCCGGACGCGAGAGATCACCGCCGCCGATCGCCGCCACGAGGACGCGGCGGTGCTCCGCCCAAGCCGGGCAGACCTCCACCGTATGCTCCACCGCGTCCTCCGGGCGATCCACACAGTGGTGACACCCTGGCGTTTCCTCCCGCCTTATCCTGAACAGAAACCTCCCGAAACAACCGTGTCCGGTGAGGACCTGGACTGAAGGTGAGGGCGCCGTGGCGCCTCTCCAGCCAGTCCTCAAAGAGGGGATTTATCCCCGCAATTGTGGCGTGCCCAGCACTGGGTTGCGACAATCGCACTCTCCATGTCGCCATGAGATCCCGCCGGAGCTCTGTCCGCTGCATTACATTGTAACTAACTGGCGGATACAGACAATTAAAATTGACCCAACTGTGTACTCCGATGTGTACTCGTGGGGTGTAAAAGAAAGGATAACCTTGCTACTCTCTACCGTAAAGGCGACAAGGCCACTAACGAACGATTAGCAGTAGTAGTAATCTTCGACATTTTGACAAGAGCGAATTAATCATCGAACATTAGTAATTAGTTGCGCTGGTTCTACAAGCAGTGTAATATGTGTTTTACATAAAGCTTTAAAGTACGTATTGTTTTGCTTGAAAAAATATCGAAACAAATCCGTTAATTTTACGGAACTAAGCTCAAACTGATTTCATCCGCACACCATATTGCACCCCTGTTGAGTTTAACAAGCCACACCACATAACATCTTTACAAGCGTTACTTACTATTCTTACTGATTACGGTTACGCTGCTATTTTAATACCTACCATAATAGATGATGAATAGAGATAGACTACCATACCTGTAGTTTAGTTTAGAACGAAAGTTTCAGGTCAATACCCAGACACCATAAATTGCAGCACTCAAGGGTTCGTTCTGGCTTTCAATAATTTAGACTAGAAGAAGTCACCTTATAACTTTTGAATAATATTCCTGCTTTTTAGAAGTACTTTAACAAAATTATGCTATTGAAAAGATTTCGTATGTGAACATAACGTTACAAAGAATATGCTAACTATAATCGAGCACATTTAGCAATTCCTCTTTCAAATATCGCCGAGAAAAGCCTTTGAAACGCGGTAAAAGCGTGTTCCATTGGCTTGCGATGTTGCAGACTGTATTGTAGCCACGATTACCCTCGGTAAGTCGGTACGTGCAGGCGTATATTTGTGTATGTTCGGTTACACTACACTTTGGTGCGGAAACGAGGTGCGTCGGGCTTCTCCCGTCTGGCCTCACACTACGGAGCCACCCTGTCTGCAAGCACCCCCCGCCTGCCCCCCCCCCCACACCCACTGTGCACCGGCCCCCATCCCCCCCCCCCCCTCTCGGATGTAATTCACTCTCACTAACCCACTGCAGCACAGTCAATCATGCATATTGTACTGTCTACCTAATTCAAGGATAGCTATCAAGTTACAGTGTAGTGTATGCAAATACGTAATTCCAGTCGGTTTGCCTAGTCGTATCTCCAAAGTAATTGTTCACATGATCGAAAGTGGTAGTTGCGTATTCACTCAAGATTATAGAAACTTCTGTCAATACGAAAATTGGGTACCTATCGCAATCACTGAAACAAAATAAAATGGCAGACAATAAATGAAAAGAATTTAAGAAAAGGTTTTACTTTCTGACAATAATTTATGATTATTTAACGACGCAATAAAGAACGCAAAACAGAAAATTAATTACAACCGTTATCGTCGTGAGTAAAAACCAGTATTCAATGTAACAGTAATTCGATAAGTGCACGTAAATGAATGAACACGTAAAAACTTTGCACGTAAAACACTACTCTACAGCAAGCTACAAAGTTTTTGTTCGAACTCGCGACATTAGAGCACATTTATATACTGACGTATAAAGCGCTCATTTCAAATGCTATGTGAAAACACCTTTTATAATTTTTCATCTCCATTTCCCCAAGTTTTTTGTTCGCATGTCACACACCGCGTCACTCAAAAGCTTCAGTGTGTTTTCTTTTTATAATGTCTGCAAGTCGATGGTGAAAGCGCCAGGGCAGCGGGGCCGGGTGGCGGGGAGCGGGCGCGGGAGGGGGGGCCATGTCGAGGGGAAGTGCCCCCATGTCTAGACTGGGTCGGTAGTTTTCCGGGATTCAGTTGGCTTTGCCTGCAGTCTGCTCACCCACTCACTGCAATGAACCTATATCCATAGATACTTATAGAGCACGTCTGAGGACCCTCGTCGCGTCAGACGCAGTTTTTGTATTATTTGTCTATAACGTAGTTATACTGTGTCGGGGTGGCGGAATATGCGAGTGAGCTCGTCTGCAGGGGATGCTTGCCATACAACAATCGATATCGTTCGTTTTGAAAAATTATGTTGCGTAACATGATTAGGTGTCTCGAATTTACTCAAAGTTACCTTATATAGGTTAATTTACTCAAAGTTACCTAAAGCTTTAAATTAGCTTTCCCTTTAAATACGGTATAGAAAACCATATTTAAAGGGAAAGCTAATTTAAAGCTTTTCAAGAAAACGTATTTTATAGAGTTTTGTAATTGTTAAATAATTCGTAAGCTAGCTGAAGCTGAGTCAAGTCTATTTGACCCTTTATTATTACAAGTTACGGCGAAATAAATGTGCTTCACCTTCATTGCTTTAGCTATACAACGGTTACGTGTGATTAACCATATTTATATATTTAAAAACTTTTTTGAAAAAAAAAACAACCGACTTCCAAAAACGGAAAAATAATTTTAATTTCGGAAGTCGGTGTCGTTGGGTTCGCTTTTTCGTTGTTTGCCACCGACTTCCGAAATTAAAGTTATTTTTCGTTTTTGGAAGTCCGTTGTTTTTTTTTCAAAACAGTTTTTATTTTTCACTTTTTAGTTGTACCTACCCCCACACAAATTAGTATATACTTAAGTACAAGATTAGAGGTACCCCAATAACAACTTTAACAGAAATGAGGGTGTACCGTGGTATACTGAACACGTCTGCGTACCCCTTTAGAGCGTACAGGCGTGACGTTATGTTGTGGGATTGCGTAAACAATACATACATAAGCGATAGCAGCAATAGCCGTTGATTTGCTGGCATTTATTGAAGAGTTCCGTTGCCTGTCTCCGAAACTCATCATCAGATCTTGTCGAAATTTCTATGGGACCATTTGGGAAGTATACCCTTTCCAACAAAGAAATTTTGAAATCGGTTGGCAAGCGACGGAGTTATGCGCGAACAAACATAAAAAAAAAATACAAACATCCGAATTGAGAACCTCCTCCTTTTTTAGAGTCGGTTAAAAAAAAACGTAGCTTGTATTAAAACATATAACAAAAATGAAACAGGATTTTTTTCTTAGTAATTAATCCCAAAATACTGACAATATTTCTACGGAAAATTTCCATTTGTTTATCTTTCACTGAAGGTTTTTGGAGGAAAAACCTTGAGGTTAACTAACCTGTATCCTAACCTGTGACATGACAAAGTTTTATTCAAATTATTAACTAATAATTTGAATAAAACTTTGTCATGTCATTCTAGCATTTTACGTTCTCACTCAATCCAGTTTTCTTGGGTCCAATATCACCTGTATCCTTATTTGGGAGTACGTAGGTACCTACTACGTCGGCATCGCACTTTTATAAACTCAAACTCAAATCATTTATTTCAATTTAACCATTTACAGGTACTTTTGAATTGTCAAAATTAAATAGTCCGTCAGTTAGTCAGAAAGTTGAAGCTAGTTGCCCATTCCAAAGAGTAGATCTCTATGGAGAAGAACGGGCAAGAAACTATAAAATAATAAATAATAAATTCATTTATTTCAGGTACCACATAACCCATATTAGAAAACGATTACAAAATCATAAATTCAAAACATCACACATCAATAAATACAAACGAATAAATACAATATAATAATATTGATTTTTTATTTATATATTTTATATTTGCTTTCTTAAATAAAAAATTCATCATATAAATTCTTAAATGAAAAAAACATAAATTTAGCTCGCTGTCTAATTTCTTCTTCTTTAGTCATATACAAGCCGTACACTGGACGGGATTACTCATCGGCCTAAATGACCAACTTTCATCCCCTATTAAACCCCTTTAGGGGATGAATTTTCTAAAATCCTCCCTTAGGGCTCACATTCGGTATGTATGCAACAATTGTGCAAAATTTATGCTTCTAGAACCAGTCGTTTAGATTGTGAGTTGTCTGTTAGTGAAAGAAAGAAGGGATATAAGATATTATTAAGTAGATCCTATTCAGATTATTAGTTAATGAGAGGTTAACCGATCTTTTTGACCTCACAGAATAATTGTTTAAATGTATCGTTAAATAATAATTTGAAGACGTAAAACTAACAAGTTAAGACTAGATCTTATCTCTGTGCGTTTCAGTTACAGCGGATATTTATAGCCATAAACTCAACAAAACATAATGTTTAGCACAACAATGTACGCATAGTCGAGTAGTAGTCCTTACTTCGATGGTAACAATTCGACTTTGACTAGCGCCTTTATTTCGTTGCAGTGAAGGGTGCTTATCTTAGGTCAAAGTACGGTTGACAGTTCTATGTAGGATCTATTTAGTGTCTTCTACTAACCTCATGATATGTTTACAAAGCCTGTTCCATGGAAGCGTTATCGATGGTCGAGAAACATGGCGTCCGCTGCGGTTCTCGGGAGGCGCAGCCGCAGGTCCTATTCGAACCTAAACAAGTCATTGACGGTTCGTCTATGAATTAATAACAATAGGTAGTTTCCTTGTAACAGGCCTTTGTGATATTGAACTATATGCGTATAAATAAGCGTAGATCGAGCTTGTAATAAAAGTGTAAGGTGCGTAAACGTTATATAGGCTTAGGGTGCGGGCATAGTAGCAATGTGCCAGTTAGTTCGGAGGTAAAAGAGAAGTGTATTCACTGAGTTTTAGGCTGGATAACTACATGCTTCTACTTCTACCCCCGTAATGCGCTATTACTATTATAGGAGTAGTTACAAAATAATGATGTTTTCTTTTTCGAATTTTGTTTTGTTTCGGTGTTGAATGAGGGAAATAGGGAATGAACACAAAAAAAAAACAAAAAATAGGGGATAATATACGTCACATCCACCATAACAATAAGATTAATACCGTATCGTTAAGAATACGGTATTATTCTTATTCCTCTAACAATATTTCACTTTAGCTGCAATTTTTAGAAATCCTCTCTTACCACGCCAATGTGAACGGAGCCTTCGTATTAAAGTTACTACTCAAACACAATAAGGTCTTAAAATGGTTCTCTAGACTTGTTTACAAAAAGCTCAATAAACACGTAGTAAAAAGCGGAGTAAGTACAAGCACACAATGAGAAGAAAACGAATTCTTAAGTAATCGCTGTTCAACATGCATGGAGCAGTCAACAATACGCATAGTGGAGAGTAACAAAGAATAATCCGAGTGCATACTAACCTAATTATAGATTCCAAGTTTTGTTGCAAGTGGGGACGAAATGCCTCTCTCTCTGGAAATAGTGAAGCTAATTACGTTTCGTAACTGCGGCCTGAAGGGTCGTGTAGATCGAGGTGCCTATATTTAGCGTGGCGTGCAGGGGGCGCGGGGGCGCGGAAGCGCGGAAGGGCGCGCGGTGGCGCCGGTGACGCGGAAGCGTAGGGCGGGCGGAGGGCGTTGACCGTGAACGTGGGGCGGCATCGATCCGGGCGGCCATACCCTCGCGCAACGGAAAGTGTGTGCCAAGCACTGCCACAACTACGACACCGTTGCATTACAAGACTTCAGGAATCAACGAATTCATGAATTATTTAGGACAGCTTAAATATATTAGACTAGCTTTTGCGCGCGGGTTCACGCGCGTGTAAGTCGGAATTATCCTACGGGAACGTACTACCAGGATAAAAGGTATCCTATGTCCTAACACAGGTCATAGTCTGCCTAGTTTCAAAACATAATTTAATATTGACGTGTAAAAGTGTTTTTTTTTAAAGCAAATTACATAAACAAAAATCATTTATCATTTAACTGTGTTCCAAAAATCAACAAATTCCGTTCAACGTTCCGTTCAACGTTCCGTTCCGTTAAAAGGCGTATAAAGGCATTAGAAAGACAGACAGACAGACAGTGTTACTTTTGCATTTAATAATATCAGTAGGTATTGGTTTTTATTTAAGAAAATCCAAAGAAACGATCTCGTGTATTTAAAAGTCACGTTTCCCACTGTTTGGACAGGTTCAGGTGCAACAAAACTCCAAACCGCGTAGATCCTAAGTGCATCAGTACCCAGACATCCAACACGTGTGTTATTTATAAAATTTGGATTGTAAAGTAGTTCATTCTAAATGTAGGTATGAGAGCACGTGGTCGGTGTTCGCCCAGTTTCCTCTAAAGAGCTTCCAGTGAATAATCTCGACGCGCCGATTATGGAAGCTTCGCGAGCGATGATGTAGGTAACAACAAAACGAGTATTTATAATTATTTGGTTATAACCATAACATTGGACCTTCAGTGTCTAAAGAAGAATCCTTACCTTTATGATACTGTTATTAATTAAAACGTTGGGTAGTTTACTCTACTCACCTTGTAATCTTATTGTTAAGTCAAGACGAGACTAATGAAAATCGGATCCATTCTATATTTAAAAATATACAATACCTTTCTAAAAGTACCTACGTTTTTATTTTTGTTTCAAGAAGCCGTATGTAATACGTGTATTGCGTAACAATCTAAGAAAATTAAAGTACCTTTATTATGTGAAAGCTTATTTGAAACGTATTTTATTATTCCTGACTATTTCGACACAATATCCGTGCAGACGTGGAATAAACTTGAGCCCTCCTTGCGTCTATCCCTTCTATCTAATAACGAAATAAAAGTTAGTAGGGTGCCCTGGTCACGAGGGTAGATTGCTTATAGCCAAGATACACGAAGATATGTATGAGAAGGGGGCTGGAGCGGTGTTTTTGGAGAGCAGTGTGCGTGCCGCGAACTGTTTCCAGACGTACAAACATTATCGCGATAATATTCATGAAGTAATTTTGGAACAGAAATTGCATTTCCTTAAAACATGCTACGATACGTTGGCGTGGTCTTTGGGGTGGGTTATTATTAACCATAAAAAAATGTTACATCATATTTTTGTTTCACAGAAAACGGGAAATTTTTTATAAATAGATTAGCACAATTATTAGGGGAAGGTTTTTATGAAACAATGTTAGCTACAAGAGTAGGAAAATTAACATCAAAGAAAATTGACCTCCGGAAAATCCGACGGAAATCCCCGCTGAGCAACAGCCAACCTAAAAATACAGCGTATTTAAATATTTACGTTTATAGGTATCGAGTGGCAATAACGCGTGTGCAGTGGGGGGGTTGGGGTGGGGAGTTGAATGTCGGGCAAGGGCGGCATGAGTCACGTCACGGCCGATCAATACTGCACGGGAATGCGTGGCGGGCCCCGCCGACGCACCCCCCAAAGCTGCACTCCGGAATTAATTCGATGCCATTACTTCCCCAATTCCGGCTAGTTCACTGTCACAATCCCAGCGTGTGTAATTTAACGTAGTTACGTTATATTTTACAGAGACTACATGGATGTAATGGTTAATAAAAGACGTTAATTAATTCTTATCATCTGCAGGCACAAGTAAAAATACAATTCGTACACATTCGCCCCACTAAATATAAATTGCGTATTCAAATTGCATTTGTCCAATTGTCTAAAATGCCGTAGCGAGCTGAAAATTAAAAAATCAATAAAACAGTAATAAAGTTTGTTCGGTTCTAAATTGGCTAAAACAATGTGACCGGAATGACTTTAAGATCGAATGATAAGTTATAGCGTCCTCTGCTGGCACTATTTATCATTTATTCAACCCAATTTTATTACAATCTAAAGCTGACTTAAAATAGCAAATGTAAAATCCCAAAAACAATACAACTACGAGTATGTCACCGACGATTATTTCATAAGGGGACTGAGAATAAAAACAGAAACTAAGAAAAATAGTGAAAAACTGACGTTAGCAGTATGACGCTCATGGTGACATGATTTTCGCAGAAAAAAAATCTTTGTTAACAGACGAAAAAAAACCTTGACATTAGAATAAACCTCAGTATTCTTTTATAAAATACCAGTGTGTGAAATATGATTACCTACAAACACAGCTCTGTATAGACAGTTTTCTTTCAAGTCAAACTCGTACCTCGTGGGAAAATATTCAAAAATAGTTAAGAAGAGTCTTTTTAGAGCTAAGACTGCTTTTTCCTATTATATAACTTATCATTTAGCAAACCCTCAAGCAGCATTACGTGATTACAATTATTTGAAGCTTCGAAATTTCAGCCCATTTCAGGGAATACTACATATGTGGAGTTAGATATTGGCGGAAGTTTGCTGGAAACTTGCCACTTGGCGATAAACACCATTGTAAATATAGGTAACAACATTATAAATATATTAAATAACGGTTGGTTCCGACCGAGTACTCGTTGAATTGGTTTATATTTTTAACCCCCGACACAAAAACGACGGGGTGTTATAAGTTTGACGTGTCTGGGGGTGTGTGTGTGTGTATGTCTGTCTGTGGCATCGTAGCTCCCGAACGGATAGACCGATTTTGATTTTGTTTTTTTTTTGTTTGAAAGGTGAATTTGTCGTATGTTCTTAGCTATGTTTGATGAAAATCGGTCCAAGATGACCACGGATTACATATTTTTTCACAACTCCCTCAATGTGGGTATCAAATGAAAGGGCTTGACTAGTAGAATACTATACACTATGATAAATTTCAAATCCAAGATGGCCGCCACCACAAAATGGCCCATTACATTTTTTTTTCACAACTTCCTCATTATGGGTACCAAATGAAAGGGCTTGACTAGTAGAATACACAAACAAACACACACAAACAAACAAACACACCACCACAAAATACAACTACTACACACAAGTTTGACTATGACAAATTTCAAATCCAAGATGGCCACCACCACTAAATGGCGAATTACAAAAAACCTGATTAAATACCAAATTACCTGAATCTTAAAACGCAAGAAAATAAAAGAAATTAAATAATAAGGAGTCCCTATTAAAAGCATGAAATAAAAAATTAAATTAAATATTTAAAAAACCCCATTAGGTTGCTTAGCTTGGGACTAGATGGCGCTGTGTGAAATGTCCAGGGATATTATTATAATTTTTATTATTATTAGGCACAAGATGCAATAGGCATCTTTTGCGACCTATCCAAGGCATTTGACTGCGTGAATTTCAAACACTGCTCTTGAAACTTGAGCATTACGGACTGGGTAAACTAGCTCTTAACTTAATAAAATCATATTTAAATGATAGATTTCAGCAAGTTCAAATAAACGGTGTGAATTCATTGGGTTTAAAAGTCAAAATGGGTGTACCGCAGGGCTCAATATTGGAACCGTTCCTATTTTTAGTATATATAAATGATTTACCTCATTTACTAAAAACCCGACCACAAATGGTGTTATTTGCTGATGACACATCGCTGATTTTTAAAGTAGGCAGACGTGCACAGGAGCTTGACGACGTAAATAATGCTATGCTTGTAGTCCATAATTGGTTTACTGTAAATAATTTAGTATTAAATGAGAAAAAAAACTAAATGCATTAGATTCTCTTTACCGAATGTTAGAAGTAGTCAATGTCACGTTGTATTGAATAGGGAGATACTTGAATTCGTCGAAAATACGGTTTTCTTGGGGATCACGCTTGACTCAAAGCTGCAGTGGGGTCCTCACCTAACATCACTTGCAGGGCGGCTAAGTTCAGCCGCTTACGCTGTTTGGAAAATCCGTCAATTAACAGACGTGGATACCGCGAGACTGGTCTATTTTAGTTACTTCCATAGCATAATGTCTTACGGTATTTTGCTGTGGGGACGGGCTGCAGATATTGATTCTATCTTTATTCTGCAAAAGAGGGCTGTTAGAGCCATCTACAATCTCAGCAGACGCGAATCTCTAAGGGAACTGTTTAAAAAAATTAACATCATGACGGTTCCTTGTCAATATATATACGAAAACATTATGTACGTTCGAAAAAATCTACATCTTTTTAGTAAGATAAGTGACAGGCATAATTTTAACACTAGGAATAGGAACAAACTAGATCAACCGTGCTTCTGATTGTCTAAAGTAAAAACTTCTTTTATGGGGTACTGTGTAAGATGTTATAATAAAATACCACTCAATATTCTTCAATTAAATGAGAAGAAATTTAAAACATGCATTAAACGCACACTATGTAGACAAGCATATTATAAGTTGGATGAGTATATCGTAGATAAAAATGCTGGTCCTGCTCCACAGGCACTTGGGCTCACTAGTTGATTACAATTTCAATATTTGGAAGAGATTCTTCCCCCTTTTTTGTGTTTCTGACATTACGAACGTAATGTTTATTTTATTCAATCAAGATTTAATACTTAAATATTAAATACCTCTTCCTGATTATTCCTATAGTTTTGTATAAATTAGAAGCATTTTTTAAATTTTGTAAATGTAAGAACCATGGATCCGTTTTTATGATATTTTGATGTTGACTTGAAAGAGCATGGCAGTTGAGAATATGTCATGCTCACTTAAATGTCTCACTGGTGGTGGCGCGTGTGTTGGATCATTCGGTTCCCTACAAAATGGTTGAGCTGGGTGGTGCTGATCCACGCGTCATGTTCGTGAACGGGCGCCGTCAGTTGAGACTGGTCATCTCTTAACTGCCAGGGCTTATTTTTAATTTTATATTTTAAATTGTTATTTTTTCATTGTTCTCACATGTAGAAGCAATAAGAATAATGTACCCAGGATTTTGTAATAATATCTTGATTTAAAAGAGTGTCCTTGGAGTTTCTTGCCCGTTCTTCTCCAAAGAGATCTACGTTTTGGAATGGGCAACTAGCTTCACTTTCTGACTAACTGACCAACTATTTAAAATGTTGACAATTCAAAAGTGCCTGAAATGGTTTAATTGAAATAAATGATTTGAGTTTGAGTTATCTCCTTTATTTCATTTAAATACTTACAAAATACATTTTTAAATATTTTTAAAAACAAAAGGATAAAAAAAAACATTTAAAAATATAAAAAGTAGTAGCCCACCGGTATCGGGAACAGGGTCCAAGCTACCGACGGTCAGGGCTCCAGAGAGAGGAACTTATTATTATTATTATTTACTTCACCTATAGAACTGCGTTATTACCCTAAAGGTACTTTGAATGTAATTGGTTTGTGATAACTCTTAGATATCATTAGGTCATATCAACATCGACAGTAGTTACTGTGTTGTTTTGTGTGTGATTTTTATGTAGGTACATTCAACTTCACATAGTTACGTGAAGTCGAATGTATGCAACTGCTTGATTATAATAACATATCAATAATGAATGGAAACTAACAAGTTTATTACACATGCATAAATGTGCCATGTCCTATTACCTAATCCTGAAAAAAAAGTATAGTATGAAGATAGTACAATAATTAATTAAAGTCGTCATCATTTAATTACACGTCCAGTCTAATATATACGCACGTAAACAAAAACCGTGGCGCGTCGTCTCAAAAATTTCCACAATCATTTCTGGGAGTTCGTAACTACTGCAAACAATTAATTTGAAAACCAAAGTCATAACAAGTTCATGAATACGAAAATAATGTTGTATGTTAAATTTCCCAATGTTAGCTATTGTAAGTTAATGAAATAATGATGTCAGCGTGGGCCATTTCTTTTAGTATAGTTAGTTTCGCGAGCGTTGATTTGGTTCTCGTGAGCTCTGTTATGTGGAATATTTTTGTGTCTAGTTACGTCGTTGCTCGTAATTATAGCATAGTTTAAAGAAAAATCACCTCTACAGTGTATTCGTTCGTCCGGCGATCCGCCATAATGCTTGCGTGTGTTTTGTGGCATTGAACACTAATAATAATCGGTGAACTTGACATTGAGAACAGAGGCTCGTCATCGTAACAAGATGCTCCATCTCTTCCGCACCATATTGAAATGCTGATGTTGAAAAAGGATGGCTAATATTACTTCTGTGTTCGCGAGTGTTTGTAGGTCAGTCGTGTATTTGTTCCGGACGATAGTCCGAAAGTCGGCTGGAGGTTACATTACGTAGTTATTTAAGTTAGAACTCAGCACACATTGTGTGCAAATTATCAACACAGTTGAAATCTGCTGAATCAGACCATTTAGCACGTCCTCTCGTGACGGAAACGTTTAGATTGTGTCATCACCTGGAGTCCTATTTGCCCGCTTTGTACTTTAACCTGTTTATGGTACTAGTAAACGTACTTTTGTAACATTCTAAAACAAGAGAAGACTGGGAAACTCTTTAACAGAAGTGATCTAACTAATCATTAAATGTAATTACATCCGTATTCCCATATACGGATGTAATTACACAATATAGGTACTAGTATAAGTATTTCATGATCTAAAACCATTAGCATTATCACTTTATCACTCCTGATTTTCTTTCCAGTAACTTCTGTGGAAAATAAAAAACCATCAATGGTTAGTTAAAAAAATAAAAGCTTTGAAAGAAACAACTCATTAGGTATGTAAATTATCTATTCTAAAAACTTTTCGCGTTAGCTAAATCACAAAAGTTTTTCACTTCGCGCTAAAACGAAGCTTGCGATTGTTGTAAAAAGCGGTATCTAGTAGCGTTTCCAAGGCCTTCTTGCACGCGTTAACCTTATACAGCCTACGTTGTTTCGGAAAATTCCGCTAGATGGCGCTGCTTGAAGGCTGCTCGCAACTTAAAGTTTCAAGTGAATCTTCAAAGATGGCGCTAGCTAATGCGACTGTGGTACATTTAAAAAAATAAAGAAAGTCGTGTAAATAATAACATGGTAAATAATTGGCAAATAAAGACATCTGTTATTTTTTACTCGTATTCAGAATGCGACGCAGGGGTAGGGGTTTATTTAGGTTGGGTCATAATATGGTCTTGTATTGGTGTAGGTTTGGGTTTTTTTGACGATAGGTACATACCTATTTATGTTGCAAATACTGGAAAATGTAATACTTGTTTAAGCACAGTTCTGTTAATTATTTATTAGTATTTTGACCATAGTAGGTACCTATTCTTTATTGCAAAACATGTCGTTGGTCTTTGCGACTTATTAAATTTAACTTCACGGAATTCCGAAATAATTATTTCGGAATATCGAATTCAGACCTATAAAGACAATCATAATAGACATTGGTTATTGCTGACATTACTGCAATATTTTAACAACAATCTGACGTCCCACTCGACGCTCAACAAGTAACATAGATACTGTACTCTATCGGGCGATGCACTCTAAAGCAATTGTTATTAAATTATGTGGGTTATAAATCCGAATCGGTACCTATAAACAAATAAAACGGCTGGCTACGTCAGCGGTGCGATGTGTTGCGTGTTCAAACGGCACGTAGAAATGCGTCACTCACTCGCGGTCGTCGCTCCCCATACAACAAATGACGACCTGACTCATATCCAACGTTATGGGTATTTTTGTATATCGATACACAACCTTTTTTATTTTTAGTCTTTGAATTTAAATATAAATGTGAAACGGGCAGAATTTTATTTAATAAATGTCATTTATGTTATTTTTATGCGGGTTTTCATAGCACAGGAATGCGCAGACTAACATAACAGCACAGCACAAAACTTATGATTACAGTTCTGATACACTAGTAATAACATCTTGCCGCCCATGGCTTGCACATCGCACTAGTTTCCACGCTTATCTCGGATTAACATAGAAATGATCAGCATCTCCTCCCGTGTCGTAAGCTTGTGAGTCTGTGACCGATTAACGGATAAGCACAACACGTGGGCTCACAATCCCCAAAGGCCAGCCAACTGAAATTGTGTAATGTTCTAGAAGGAAGATAAGATACTTTCTTTAACTATTTAGAGAACTTACGTTGTTTAGATTACAAAGCATGATTACAATTTAAAGAAATAACGTTGGTTAGATTACAGTAGCAAGCTCTTGTGCATTTAACTGTTTTAACTGTTTTTTCGTAGAAGTAACATATCATGATTATTTTACCTCCTCAGTTAGTCTTCAAAATTTTTTTTTACATAAGTAAATTGGGCGGAAAATGGATATCAATTAGAAATTGCGTCTGAACGTAGACAAACTATGTTCTCATAAAATATCTGAGTACCTAACACAAAGAAAGGAACCATGAACATAGGTAGGTTAGTTTTATACCTGCACATACCTATGCCTTACCTACTTATAAACTACAAATCAGTATTCCAGAACCTTCAATTCTAAAGTTCTTAAGACGGAGTCAACGGAGACTGTTATAAGGTCACACAATCTAAGTTACAAGCACAAACTATGCAGCCGCATAAAAGGTAGTTAAAGTACCTTGGTAACCCATAAATTCTTGCGATCTCTTTTTCTTAATGGATTTTTAATAGAATATAATAATGATGCCTATCAGTCTTCATTGCATCGTGCACGAGCACTTCAACTTTGAACACGCAAATTTCGCGGGAAAGTAACAGATTCACTGGTTTTCTTTTATATTCAGACAAGTTTCAATAAATTATGTTATCTTAATAAACTTTTTTTTCACTAAATTATTACATTTATGTAACTATATGAACAATATTGTACAAAAAAAAATATTTTGATATTTGCTACGACGAGGCTACGCCTGCTACGAAGCCATTAGTTTCGCTATTCGCCCACAGATGGCGCTACTTGTTGTTTTCGCTTGAATAGTTAAACCATGGATGCGTCGAGAACAAATCCCAAATATTGTGTGATATTTAGACAAAATAAATGTCTTCAGGATATATTTCTGCTTCAAATTTACTATGCTGACATATTGTGTAGTTAGCCAGTAATTATCTTACTATCCGTAAGTAGTTTTAGTATCTCGTAGTTCTTCAACTGGACAGGTTTTTGGTAAATTGGTGATTAATTATTAATAGATTATCGATTTAATTCTTATTTTTATTTTTACAAAATTATAATTCATAATATACATAAAAAAATATTTAAACCTACTGAGCCGTAACCCTAATAAATAACTGCAAATCTATATGAGCTCTTTTAATTTCATATAAAACCCAATACCGTTAATTTAAGGCCGTACAAACAAAGGTGGAATAATCCTTAAGACCTTCAAACATAATATCGATATGACAGCAATGTAATAAAATAAAGTAGTTTGTCGGAGAAGGGCGGGCGATATCGTAACTGTAGCCAGCGATAGCGGAGTCGGTCGCAGCGCAACCTTGCAGAGTTTGTTGCTCCTGCAAGGCGACGCAGGGGGGCCGAGCGGCGGGGGGGGGAGCGGCGAGGTGACCATCTAACCTCCAGTGACACGGTCTAACTAAACCACAGATAAACAACAACAGTATGACAATCTAATTTACCAACTCTTACTCATACTTAAGCTACTATTACAAATTAAACTTGCGCAATCATATTACTATTCGGGCCATTATTTTTTAAAGTATTTAACAAATTCTCGTTCAAATCTTTGGCTCTACTATATTTTTCAAACTGTGACACTACACTTTAGACTAGGCACCTACTCTTACATTAATCTATAGATGCATAACATGGCAGCGTAATGGTATCGTATTAATAATTAAGCTATCGGAAATATTGATTGACAGATTGTAAGGCTTACGTTTTTATTTATAACTTTGAGTGTCTGAGCATACACAATTCGTTACAAGTTGATGTTTCATTAATGATAAACATGTTTATTATATTTCTACATACTCGGCCCGATCGTCAGCTTATGTCCTTTATCTATGTGTGCCTACGTAGGTACTGAGTATCCTTCACACCATATCGAAAGTAACAACAAGGTTTACTGCAACACTAACATCAGAAACAGTTTTTTGTTCTTGTAGGTAATGCAAATGCGTGCTTCATTACGCTAATTTCAAGATAAATGCTGTTCGAAAACATAATGAGATAATTACTTAACTATCGACCAGAATTATCGTTTGTTCTTGATGAAGTTTATTGTCCCAAATACAGGTTGTTTACTTTTCCACACATGCATTGTAGTGATGAATTATCCTTCACAATATATGCACATTGTTTATTAGAGAAGAATGTTTGCGCACCCGTACACGACCGCTTGCTGATATTGGTTACCAAGCGTAGTTTTCTATTCATTGTTGAGCAGGTAAAGCTTTGTTCGTGATGTTAATATTAACGAAAACATCATTTTTCCACCTGTTGAGTTGAATGTTTTCCACGTTACCACAACAATACTTTTCGATCAGAAGCCGTGCGCTAGTCCTCGCTGAGTTCGATCTAACAAAGGTCTTTCTTCATAATAGTTTGTCCACCCACGGCCGTCACGGTTGCGTCTCCATTGGTGGCCTGTCCTAGTTTTTAAAGCAAGAACTTAAGCTAAGATTACTCCACCGTCCCCGAAGCTGTGGCTACAGCTCTTTACGTATCCGACGACGGCTTGACCTATATACCAATACAATCGTATTATTCATGAGCCTGTCACTCGATTGCCTTTGTCGCACATAATCACACAGTCCTGTATAAATATTCTTGTTTTACAGCACCATCACAATATTGTGACCTATAAAAGTGAGCACGTAACGAAGTCGGAAGAGCTTAACACGAATCCGAACTGACTGAGCGTATTTTGGACGGAATTATTTCGTTGGAGTAAAATAGGTTACGATAGGAAAGTGTCCGTTCTGTCATTTTGTGGTATGATGCTCTATGATGAGACTGGAACGTGCAAAGTATACGGTAATTTTTTTACTTTCTTAATCATTGAGCAAGTGAACTATACAAATTCTATAAAGATTAAAATCAGTATATATTCACTACGTGATTGACGAAAAACGTCACAGTATTAAAATATAACAGAGGTAGGAATATTTTGTTGAGATCTATTTTAGGATAGCGAGTGTCTGTGATGCGCAAATATCGTCGTGTGCAGCGTCTCCCGATGACCTACATGTATACGAAGCTTTGTCTACATCGCCCGTCTCATGTCGATTGTGCTAATCACTTTGACTTTATTATTTTAATGCAAATTAATTAATATTCACGCATTTAGGCATCCGTCTATTAACCCACTATACGTTAGCAGGCGACAAGATAAAATGACATTGACGCGCTTATTTCATATCTCTTACGTCATTCCCCCATCATTTTGCTGTAAAAATCCCCGACACTAAAATTTTTATACATTTAAATTAACTGAAAAAGGCGGCCAAACGATAAATATCAAGCTTAATAATGATGATATTAATGATAAGTATTTAATTAGGGTTTATTGCAATTACAATTCAATAACAATAGTGATTGGTATAACGAAGGCATTTAAAGGCTAATACCAGTAGGTATGTATACAACGCAGTGCAAATTCGGTCAATGCTATTCAAATTCATATTGCTGTACAACATTAATTATGTCCGTCTCTATAGAAATAAGAATCGAAAGGATTAGGTATTTATCTTAACCTGAAATTAGAATGGCCGTTCTGGTAAACATCGAAGCCGAACATTCCAGAAGGAAAACTGTGATTTAGAACACAAATTGTTTCACAAATTAGTCAACTTGTTCTAAAAGCATCGGTTTATTATATTTTAGAGTGGTCCATTATAATTCTGGATGTATAAAGTGGCATTACAGTGCAGGAGCGTGTCGTATCTCGCGAGAGCGATAATTGCGAAGGTCGCGTCGCAGCTGGATGTAGCATCACACGCCCGACTCCTCCATGTGGTATCACTAGATAGGTGCTTCGTTACGAGATATCGAGAAACACGCAGTTTAAGCTAAAACGTAACGTAAAGCGATAAGCGAAAGGTAGTATTTACATTAACGCTCGCCTCGGTCGGTGGCCTTACCTCGTTAGAGTTCATGCACCCGCGCGAAACTGGGGCACGTACCGCGTGCTCCCCCCTCCACTCTCGCCGCCTCCCCCCCGTCGTCCCGTTACCTACCACTAACTTTTCATTGAATTGTTTCTATTGCTTGCTACAGAAATGTTATACTATGATAAATGCAAAAAACACTTTATTAACATTTACTTGTGTACATAGC
The DNA here is from genome assembly GCA_945859715.1 of Apamea sordens. NCBI lineage: Eukaryota > Metazoa > Arthropoda > Insecta > Lepidoptera > Noctuidae > Apamea > Apamea sordens. Next base: position 11,662,243 of record OX243995.1, read on the forward strand.
TCACAGTATTTAGCTAACTGCTCCATTCTCTGTTTGTGTTGGCCATGTTATTAATAAGTTTAAGGTCATACGCTCGGGTAATAAAGCGCTTGTTAACTGTCGCTATATAAATTCATCGGCTATTAAATCATTGTTTGTGATTACTTAAATGCAGAGAAAGATTAATATATAATGTGGAAATATCTAGTCGAGCGATGAGTAGACGTAAGTAAGTGGTAGTGGAAGAGAAATGCTGTCACCGCGCCGAGGCTAGTGAACCAGTATTGCGCGGTACAAGAGTTGCGCAAGCGCAGCCCGAGAAAGTGCGAGTAAAAGTTGACGCAACCCACGTCACACGCCGCTCGCCTCGCCACGTCACACATATACATGGCCAGTGGCGTGCGGTTCATAAAGACAGAAAGACACTGCCTACCCTAGTTCTGATAATAGATCTAATATTATTTTATCAATAAACAAAATAACATAAAAATCTTAAATCATAAATCAGCTCCACCTATCGAGTGCCGGTGTTATCATTAAGATCGATACAGTTTACTGCACTAGCGCCACCTCGCCTATGCCACGGCAAAGACACAAACTATTCGTCTCTGAATATTTTGTATGTGTGCTCCGTGGAAACTCGTGGTCATGCGTATTTTTATGTGTGTGCGTTCCTATAGCTACGTGGGCTTTGCTGACACACAATGACAAAAATCACGCACACAACTGCATGAAAAGCCAGTGTCTTGTTCGAGTTGTTCTTTAAAGCTAACACGAAAAATTACGATCCTAACCGAACATTTCCGACGAAAGTTTGCTATGCAATGCGAATATTTTAAGAAGTAATATTGTTTCATTGAATTTTATATATTTAGATGGCCATCATTTTTTTGTCGTATTAATTTTCCTTTTTACTACGTAATTTCAATAGTCAATAGTAGCCATTATTGTTTGATGTGTGTTGTGTTTGTGACTTACGCTATCAGATATTTAGGATTTTAACATTGTGATTAGAGTGAAAAATGGATATATTGTCTGTGAAAGTTGTTCAGATGGTGTGTGTATTGATAAAATAAAATATGACGCGTTTTCAAAACTGTCTTTTAGTGAAAAAAAAACAAGTTATCGAGTTATGTCGTCCTACACCGGATTTGCAATTATTACAAACTAAAGGTAAAGTCAATCGTAAATTCAATACAAAACAATATGATTCATATCATTGGCTGACAGGTTGCATACACAGTAATCGGTTAGGTATTTTGTTTCGTTTGTCTAGTATTTTCAAATAATAAAGCCGTCTGGAACGACATCGGTTACTTACGCTGATATTCATAATTTTCCTACCGCCGCGAGAAAACATGAACAATCTGAAAAACACTTAGAATCTTCCCTTCCCTTAATTATGCAAAAAAAGACATCAGATGTGACATAATGCATTAAAAAAATTAGGGACTGAATCGTTTTTGGAATCATTCAGATCTAGGTTTGAATTAATTTTTGAAGGCGTAAAAATAATCACAGGGCCGCCAAAACAAAAACGTAATGTTGTGGACGCGAAAAGCGGATTTTTATTGAAATTATAGACAATATATCCATCGAATGTCGCGACCGATATAAAAATCTGAAAGAGTTAAAATTTTTTGGACTACTTTCATGCGAAAATTTCAATAAATATAATGATAATTTTCCGGTTGAATTAGTATCGCAATTCGTAAATGTTTATAAATTATACGACTTTAACTTAGACCGCCTTATCAATGAGCTCAAATGTGTTTATAAATCTGCCGAATTCAAAAACCTTAGTATTTACAAAATTATAGAACATTTTTACGAAAATAACATAAATACAGTTTTTCCCGAAGTACTGCGTTTGGCAAAATTAATTGTTACAGTTCCCGCGAGCAGTGCTTCAACCGAAAGGTCATTCTCGTCGCTAAAACGTATACACACCTACATAAGAAATACACAAGGCCAGCAACGACTTACAGATCTTTCCACGATTTCAATAGAAAAAACGGAACTTCTTACGGAAATAAAACGCCTTCCCAACTTTTACGATTCCATATTTTTAATTTTTATTTATTATGGGACAATAAACCGCTACAATATAAAATGTTTACAAATAACAATAAAATAGGCTCATAAGTAGTATTAACATTAATATTGCAGATATTCTTACAGAAAGATAGGCGTGTAGATTTAATATACAAATAAAACAATCCTATATACTTAGTATACTCACACCACCATCTTTTCAATGATTTTATTTAAATTTTGCAAATCACACAAACATTACAAAACATCAAACAAACGCGCTGAAAGGCCACTTCGAATATCCGTAAATTGATATATCTATAAAATCAGGTCAATCTATGGATATTTGAGTGGGCATTTAGCAATTACCTACATCATCAATCGACAAGACGACGAACCAAAACCAACGTGTAGTATTTTTGGTGAGTACAATTTTCTGCCTACCCTGTCATAAAACTGTGTGCACGCCACTGTACATGGCTCATGTATAGCTGCTGTATGTGTGAGTGTAGTTATGTATACGTACATAAGTGTCATGCACTGACGACACTTGATTACAATCGAACGTGTTATACAATGCCTTTAATAATAAACTTTGTTACGAAGACGTTGCCACACGTAAGAACGTCGGGGGTACGTTTTCATAACACTTATTGAGATATAAATGACAAGCTAATGTGTCTCGCACTGTGATCGCTTTAAGTTCTAGTAATTATTCAAAAACAATGAAACAATTATGTTACACGACAGATAAGCTGCAACTACATTATGTACATATACACTTGCATTATAATATGTTTGTCTTGCGTGCATTCATTGATGCAGTTATGTGCTTGTGGCATATATATGACGTCTAGTAACTAACCAAAATCTTAATATTAATAACTAATATTGCAAAATCTTATAGGCTTTTTAAAAACCAGAATTATTTGTACTCTATTTTGAGTGCGTCACAGATTTACAGCATATAAAAATATTTTTTATTACCAATAACTAATTTAATATGCAGTGACGAACCTCGTTTTTATCTTGACATTATGGCACTTGATAGAATAGTTATGTATGACTAATAAAATAACATTTAGCGAGGCTTTTTCAAGGCCCTTAAAATTCATACAAAATATTCATTGAAAAGATTTTATAAACAGATTTGCTGTAGCTCTTAAAAAAATACATGAATTGTAGGTAAATTGAAGTAATTTTCAACGTTGAGGATCTCTATAGGGAGGTGAGGGGAAGAAGCGGCGCGCGCGAGGGGAGCACACCGTGGCGACAGAAATAGGGCGCGGAGGACAGAGCAAGGCTGCCCCGGTTGTCGGCCGTCGACCCGCGCCCGTACCTACGAGTACGTAGACGACGTAGCACTACTGTGTGCGTAGCGCTACGAGCTACTACGGACTACGAGCCGTGTGCGCCGCCTGACGTGCCGACGTACTAACGCCCCGATAGGGATGCACCGCTTAATCTACGTTACGTACACGACTCGTTCGTTACGACCTATTAATGTGTTACGTCGAATTCTTATCTTTTTAATATGTTAAAGAAATAAGAAGTATTTTTTTTATTTTCATTGAAAACGAAATAAGTAATCCTTTAAAATTGTATAAATGCTAAACTAACATAAAATGGTCTACTATATTTTTGTACCGCCATCTATCGGAGAATAGAATAACTTTAGTTTATAACGAGAGTCGTGAAGCCGTTCGCACCGCGCGCCCCGCTCCTCCCCCCGCGATAAGGGCACGAGTTCGTTGCCCCGATAGAGACTGACCTCAAAAACGAGGACACTGCAAAATTAGGACGATGACAACGTAATGACTCGAGCGCCAGCTCACTCCATACGAGTTTCAACCTAAAAATCATTGTTATAAGAAACAAGTTTGTTTAATCTGACATATCGAACTACATGTATTTGATCAATTAGGCAAATACGCTGACTTCAACAGCAGCGAGCTAGCTCGAAGTGTTTTACTGTACGATAATAATAGGTTCAGGTTATTCCGGGAATTCAAACTGGTGTTTAGTTGACCTGTAGAGTGTGTGTTCTTCCTCTGATTCATGTAGCGTAAAAGTTGATTGAGGAAAATGGAATAATAATTCAATATATTTCGATTAAGAAACATAATAATATCAACGAGGACAATAACGGATATATATTTATACATTTCTAACATATAGGTATAGAGGTTTTATTTTTATTTCGTTTCATAAATTCAGAACGTGACCCAAATCGTAGGCCGTAGTGGCGTCACACTCAGTTCTGCTTCTCTTGTCTATCACAATACGTCTACTAATAATATAACTTTTCTTTTGTTACAGGTAAGTGGCAGGTCATTCCTCCGCGCGGTGCTTCTAGATTAACTCTCTTAAATTAAGAGGTATCTCGAAAGGTAAGTCGTATAATCGTTACGCATGTATCGAATGACATCACAAGAACTGTTTTACTTTTGTGTAAACTGAAAATCTTTAAGTTTAAAAGATTATGTTGGGAATTCCAAAGTGTTTAGCGACGTCTCTGCTCTTTATGAAAAGGACAATAATGATGTAGTAGTTGAAAAAATTAACATAATGTTCATACAGTTTGGGATTGCAACACGCTGATAAACGTTAGACAGCCATTGTTTATATTTACTAGCCTTGTATAAGTATTATCTATTACAGTTAATAAACGGGGTAAAACTAATGTTTTCACGATAAATTGACACGACCACGTTTGAAAGTAAACATAAGAATGTGAAAGGGATTATTCTGAAAACGTGAGCTGTATATGAATTGCGATAACGATTCAATGGAAAAGAAGTGCAGGATGCATCGCGCGGGCTGGGAGCCGCCGCTAAATATAGTCCGGCCGACGACCCGCAAATAGGTCGCTCCCTGCGCGCCACCGGCACACCACCGCCACATCACAGCCGCGCCACCCTCTAATCATAACCCGCTTCAAATGGTACCTATTAACTTCTCCGCTCGATTCCATCGCACTTACATTAATTATGTGGATTCAGCTATCTTCTCGCGGTTGTTGATGTTGTGTAACAACAATATTTACAACAACCACTTTCCCCACGCGGCGGATAAATCAAATGAGCAATGAAGCTAGAAGAGAAATTTACATAAACATGTTGCTCATCCACTTGAAGCACTTTTTATCAGACTTCTATTGAAATTCCAACAACGTTTTAACTTAGCATTGAAACAAATTAAGTTATGTTTCTTGATTACTCGGTAAGTTATGAAAAACTCATGTAAACGACCGAAGGTGCATGAACTGTAAATACTTAACCGTTGCAAGGGGATACGTAAACAACATAAATTCCGTGTGAGCAGCTGTACTGCTGCAAGTAGTTACCGGAGTGGTTTCACCTTTTTTCAGCAGTCAACGTTCGTTGATCGTTAGTTTTGGAACGAAGTTCCTTATCGCGCGTTGCGAAAGGGGGCTAGACGGAAAAAATTAAGACCAAAAGTTGGAACGACACTTTTTGCTATAGTTGTAAGCCGTGCGGCGTGCGCGTGTTTCTCTGTCTGTCTCTCTCTCTCTCTTTGAACTTCGTTCCATCCGGGTGTCCCTTGACAGCTCTCAAGTTTTTTTTTTACTTTTTTACGTCCGGTTTGATTGTAAACAGTTTGCATGGTTATCTTATCAATCAATCACCTAACTCGTAAACGTGATCAAAACGACCAATTAATTAGCTGAGAGTTTGTTCACGTAGAGACGAAACGCTCGCAATATATTGCAACAGCATTTTGGAACTGGCGCACTGCAATACGCATTCATAATAAATTAGTAAGGACACGTCAGCAGTGTGGTGTGGGTGTTGTTGTTTTCCCCATGGTTTATGTTGGCTGAGCTCGGCCGGTGCTGGCGACGCGGGGCGAGCGGAGCGCGGGGCGGTGTCGCAAGCCGCGGGTGCATGGCCGGCCGTCGGCACCGCGCCGACCCTGACTGACTTATCTTGCGAACGTGCGGCGCGCGCAAATTCTAACGCTGCCGCTGGCAAATTTAACAGCCCGTGGATTATTGCTGCACGTTGCTTCTAAGCGTGATACACATGGTGCTATCGAATTCCGCCTCAACCTTTATAAACATTTGTACCTTGTTATGCCATTTACCAATACAACGACAACAACATTAAGTCCAAACATAGATGTAGTCTTAACTATGTAGCAAGCTAGCACAAATACAATCACAAACCAACGCCACTTCAATCATGTTTGCTGAAGTTGATTCAAAATATTTACGTTCGTAGCTCGTTTAATTGCAGTGTATTACGTATCGGAAATGTTTTGATCATAAAAAGTTCACAATAAGGGTCTGAACCGTATTTTTTTATGATTTTTGGTCCGTGTACTTCCTTGATTGCGCATAATACTGTCCCGTCGTCGTTGAAAGTAAAACCATTAAAGTCGTTGAACTGCAAGCTTATTATAATTTATGTTGTGACCTGTTTTACAACTGCGTTACAAGTGTTACAACCACCCTTTACAAAACAACAACATTTCCATTTACGGCGACAAATTGTGCGTGAACGTAATGTGACTGCCGCGATCCTGTTTTTTTTACATTTTCTTGTTTCGTTTAAAACTTCCTGTCACATTAATCATGAAAGTCTGAGTTATTCACATATTTCAGCAACACTAGACAACAAAGGTAACTCTCCGTTGGCTCTCTTATCTTGACGCTGAATTTAAATGAGCTCACCACTGAAAAATTGAAATCAGATTAGAAGATTCTAGAATCATTACCTTGTTAACTTTGTAAGGTGTAGTTATCTTTATATAGACTTTCATGGTTATCCTAATAAAGACGTTACCTTTCTCTTTATCTCATATCTTTGGTAAAAGATTATACAGTTCAAGATCAGAACATGTTTGTAGAAAACCTCATTACTGAATTGATTGGCGCCAATAACAATGCACTAGGCCACTGAAAGCTAGTTAATAAAGCACAAGGTACAGGCTGTTGGTTTCACCTTGATGTAATGAGTAACAGACATAGGCTGTAGGTATCGGCGTGCGGTAAGAGGCGAGCCTAGGCTGGATCTCAAAGGCAGAGAGGCAGGGAGCGGCCGCGGCCGACTCGGACTTTGTAATACATTCGGCCTAGTCAGCGATCGTTGCCCCGAGTCGCTCGAGGTCGCTGCAGAGCTGCGAGAGACGCCAGCCGAGCGCGACCGAACACCCACGGAAATTACCGAACGACAAATTGGCGCGGAATTTAAATCCATGACGTTTGATAACATCATACTAGATTTATTAGTTCAAATACTCGAATTTCATGTAAATGAGTAGGCAGCTTAGTCGCGAGTTAGTAATATTATGTAGTTACTGGCTCTAAATCCTAATTAAAGTTTGTGGTAGCTTTGTGCCCAGTAGCAAGTTTCACGATGCAAGCATGCAGATCGGCATAGTAAGATACCAATCAAATGAAGGACTACAGGTACATTTTACGTTCCAAATCGCATCGATATTGATTACAGCTGTTCTTAATTAGATAATAACTCGTAAACAGGCCGCTCACGTAATCTGTACTGGAAATTTGAAAACAAACAACAAGACTATTCGTGCGTATTATTTGTAATTTCCCTATTCAAAAGCAAAAGTTATAACTTATGTAAGTGGTCGGAAAGTCGTCGTGTGACACTTTAACCCAGTGCTGCGTATTCCGGAGTGAGTCCAACGCACCCGTTTCGCGCTCATTAGTATGGAGACAGCGGCTCACCACTTTCACTCTCGCCAATAACAAGTGTTACGCAAGCCGCCGCCGTCACCGCCAGCTCTCTACTCTCGTCGACTACTATCTCCGACGCGGGCGCATCGCTCCCGCCACGCCATCGATAGATTAGCGAGCGCAAAAAATGAACATAAATTCTCGCAATAATGCTGCAACAGTGACGAGGCAGCGTAAGACGCATCCTCGGGCCTAATGATAGTCTCGGCAGAAATGAAAGTGAACAGTGTTTCGGTTAGTTCATAGTGGGTCAGCGGAGTAGGGCAACGGGGGTCGACGCCCGCGCAGCCTCGCCGGGTGAAAGTGGCCCTCCTCGTACCCGCGCCCTCCCGCCCTCCCGCTCCTCCAATGCTGAAGGCGCGTCGACAACTTACCTGCGCATGCGCTGCTTTTTGCAACTTGGCCATGGAACCTATTACGATAACTGCGAAATAACGCTTAGGCAGCAAATGTAAATGCATGGCCTTTATTTGTGCTCGATCACATCACGACATACCTAACAACCGACATGGCAGGGATTTGTAAAGCTACCTTGTGCTTTGTGCAGGCTAATCATATTTCAGAGTTTCTACTAAAATCCAAAAATAAAGAAGACTTTAAAGTTGTCTTTAAAAGCAAAAATTCAACACCGAAAAGTTGCTTTATAATACAACACATGCAATCATAAGTACATAGACCCTATTCTTACTCAGAATGATCAAGGAAAATCCTCTTCGCAGTAAATTAATTCCCACATTCGTAGGTCATATATGTGCAAGCAATAGAGCTTTATCGCTACCAGTAATAAAATAATAAACTATATTAAGGTTATTCATATTCCAGTCCTCATCGGGAAACAGGTCATTCGTTTTCCTCAAAGTGACATCACCAGCTCAAGCCTCATAATGTAGTTCAGTGGAAACAATGAAAGCGTTTATTGTTGTTCGCGAAGAGCCGTGAGCAATACGCGCGGCTTATGTAACCGGCAGACGGTAGTAGCTAGTGATTGAATAGGCCCCATCTTACGTAAATGTAACGTACTTGCGTACATATCAAGTGCTGCTTACGCAAGCATTTACAAATATTTCGCTAAGCTATATTTATTGCACGGGACGAGGGGAATGATTCAAGATAAAACGCAACCCTGTAGGACTTCTAATCGTTCTGTTACAGAATATTATTCTCACTACGAATTATGGAATCGATACAAAAAAGAAAAACCTATTCGAACAGATGAAAACTCACGTCTGAAACAAATTAAATGAACAGATCAACTGCTTTGACTCACTTTAAATTAGCGATTCTTTACTCGTTTACTTTTGTTGGTAAATACTGGAAAACTAGCAGACAGATTTTCCTTGGTTTAATTATAAAAACAATTTGGGATTTTATAGACTGCTCGCAACAACCACAGGGTACGTACAAATGACTTGAGGACATCGGGAATGTTAGTAGACAATGTTTCTGAACGATTATAATTTAGATGAGTGAAGGCTTAATAAAGTGATCCGAGGCTGTGGCTGGAGCCCGGGTTGCGACAGAACGAACAAAGAAAGCGGCAACGGGCCGGCCTTGCTGAGTTCATCGACCGACTTTTGCAGGTCGCAAGGTTTCGCCAATCGGGCTTCTCGTAGCTCCAGGATATTGCCAATTCAGTGCGATCAAGGCTGCGCACAACCGCCTGGCCTGGCCGAACCTCTTACTTTTCGTTGCAAAGAAAAACGTCCACATATTGCACTGCACATCGCCTAGGTGACAAATACTAATGGATTCTAAACGTAAGAATGATTTAGGTAATGAAATCTATTTAGATAAAACTGCTGTGGGGTTCAGGCTAGTAGGTGGTGTAGTAGAGCCAAACTATCTAGACCAAAAAATCTAGACTTTTCGATTCAGTACCTCTCAGCTAAAATTTATTTAAATTCAGCAATAATATAGCATTGATTTGAGTTTTTGCGTATGAATATTAGGCACCAATACCTACGTTGATTAATTTAATAGGCGTGTATAGAATTAACGTTTGTTACGTGCACAATATGACAATAAACTTTATTGTATTTAAACAATGCCGTATTAAGTGTTTTCAGGAGCAACATTGGAAGACACATCAAAATTTTACGCTTAAAATTCTGATACCACCACCATGAATAACATTGTATGAAGTTTCATTGTAGATTCGAAATATTAACATATTTTCTAGTAGATTAGCAAAAAGCACATTTTTCAGTTTAATGCAAGCGAGTTTCGCAAATATCAAATTTCCTGTAAAATATAAAAAAAACGGGTCCACACACATTCACTAGTCGATTGGTTTCGAGGCCAGCCACTGCCCTGATACTTGTTCAATACATCTGGCACTACTTTCAGTTCATGAGGTTAATTGTGCATACTTACACACTGTTCAGTACTTTTCATGCAACTATACAAGGTTACGATATGGGATCGAATGGCCGTGATTGTTTACAATTGGTCATAAATCTTATCGCGCCACTTCAGACAGCTCATACTTACGTTCTTGGATACATAAATGGCCTTCTCGATCACCCAGTTATATGTAAATAGTTTATTATAACTGGGTGATCGAGAAGGCTATACGTTACGAGAACTACGTGAAACTGTATTCAGCCGTTACGACCGAGTACATAAAACATTTTTATTTTTATTGCCACTCAAATTATATTTCTTGTTTTATTTTCATACGGTTTGCGCTCAAAGACTTCTCGTCCTTTTGACGAAGGTTTTATTCTGAGTGATCCGTTTTATAGATTACAATGAATAATTGCCGTATGAAGTATTCCTTATACTTGCGCAATAAACACTAGAACGGTAGGGTTAACACTTTCCTCACGATTGAACTGACATAAAGCTTTTTTGGCAGTTCTCCACATTCAGGCTAGCAATATCCACCACACCCCTCTAAGCGTTCATAGTTCAGGATCTAACGATAAAAAAACAGTGCGAGTGGGTCGCGCTGTCGCCCTCTTTACGTTTTGACACACATACATTTCTGCCAACATTCATACAGATCAACAAAGTTACGTGCTCAAAACCTAGATCGTCGGTGCGACACGGTTAGCTTTATCTGACACAATCGAATTCATTGCCTAGGGGCGTATGAATACGTAACGCACATATAGACAAAAATGGTGCGTCATAAAATATTTTATGGATGAAAAAAGAAACGAAAAGTTAAATATGGACGTACGCGAGCTTTTTGTTGAAAATCGTTTTTGTGACGGCCACCGGTCTGTGGTGCGTAGGGCTGCTGCGAGCATCATTATTGGAGTTAGAGTGATTCTATTCTTAGGTAGCATACAAAATAAATGATAATGATTTCTTGGCCTTCTGGCTCGTATTAGATGAGTAGTTACTCATCTAATGTAGGTATTTTCGGTAGGTAAATAATATAATATTTTTACAATCATCGCCAGCGTATACTTATTACTTCAGAAAAGATTGCATAATATATTGTAGAAAAATTGTATATATATGTACCTTTGCAATATGCATCTGGGCAGACTGGAAGGCGCCTCGGTTGAAAAAAGTTTACTGAAATACTAAGAAAAAAATATAGGTAGTTAAAATAAATTGTAATTATGTCCAGCGCAGGCCTTCAGCCACATTATTTTATGACTAAGTAAATGAGTCGCGCGACCCTGAATGGTAAACACCGAGTCCCGTTACCCGAGACAAAAGCGACCCGTATGTAGTTCAGTTGTAAATCCACTTCCTGTGACACGTAAACAATGTATGCAAGAGTGAAACCCACAAGAAAATAGTTCATTTACATTGAATACCGGCCATCAACCGTATATAGGACGCGGTGGACGGTGGTATGACAGGAAGCACGACCAAGTAACAGAATTAAACGAAATCTGTGAAACCACGTCGAGTGGTTGGCGCTGTGTGTGACCTTATTCGATGTTTCAAAACTATTCAGATAGTATGAAAAGTAAAACTTCTACATTAATGTTTTGGTAGTACACTACATGTGTTTTATTATAGTTTTACCAGCGTTAACTAAATCACTCTGTCAGCGCGGTACTCATGCCTCCTCGCTTATTGGATCAAGCTAACATCATTAATTTTATAATCTTGATGATCTTTCATCTCTTTGAGGTAGAATGGTGTCAATTCAACTGATGACTGCCCCAGTTATGGGCCCACTAATCCGGGACGCGTACTATTTGTAGGCGAAATTTTAATGTTTCCATATTCATTAGCCGCCGAGCGTGACTGATCGGACCACATTCCACTCTGCTGTTCAATTAAATGTTCAAATAGTTTGCAAGGTGTTACTATTTGCATTTGAGGGAAACTTAATCAATAAATTTTATTGTAACAATACTGCTGAAAATGGACACAATGGTACCGAAATAATAGGATATTACATATTCAGGAAGGAAATTAGAAATTATATCAGGCAGGAAATATGAAACTACCTAAATAGGGTAATGTTAAAAACATTACAACGATAATTTTGTCAATTATAAACCCGTATTACCATCAAATATGTTAATATAATGATGTATGTTGTAGATTTGTATCGCATAGAGATATCGATTCGAGCATCAATGAAATGTTTTTGCCAACTTAGTGTGTTTCAATCTTTACCCCAAAAACACAATTACAATGACCGTAACATATAAACATCATATTTGTTTCAAACATGTGTAAACAAGTAAGTAGGCATAAAGTCATGTAAGACATCTATTGTCAGCACTTCAGCATACATACTCGTACGTGACATACACGTTCTCGTATCCGTTTTGCGTCATGTGTTTTATTGAAATATTGAAAATCCGTGTTCCTGTCCCACTTGCCTTAATTGTTTTATAACTGCGGTTACATGTCAATGAACCCTGACACATCATCGGTTTTATTAACAAACTAAAGTAAAATTATGTAAGTAGGTATATTTTTAATAAAATAAATCAAGAAAAAGCTTTCCAAAATCGAGAAAATAAATACTATACTGTAGTTTTTACTTCCGATTTGTTAATAATTAATCTTAAAAGTGAAATCATTAGTAATAGCATCAATCAACATCCCTTCAAATACAAAAGCTTTGATCTAAGTTGCATGTTTCGAAACACAAGACTTGCATTGCTTGCACACAAACCACATCTAGTTTCTAAACAATTTAATGAATTAAATGAGATGGATTAATGGCGGCACTCAATTATAATAGACAATATAGTCGCGCAGGAAAGTGGGCCAGTGAGATGATGTTTAGCAGTCATCAGTCACACTGCAATCACAATGCAATTAGAAAGCGAATTGCACAAGAGACGCTCGCGCAGCGCCCGCCGCTATCAGAAGAAAGCGCGTCCAACATAGGAAAGTTGAATCGAGGGCGGGGCGCGGGCGCCGGGGGGGTAGATGCGCGCACGCAGCCACTAAAGTAGTACACTTTCGATCTCAACTCGCGTCAGTGAGAGTTGTGCGAAAATGAAAGTGGTGTTGTCATTATGGTCCACTTTCCACGCTGAGGTCAAGAACCTCGCGGGTCCAGTTCTAAGCCTGTTTTCAGTTAATTGTAGGAGTGCAGCAGCGTCTAGAATGTACTGTAATGTACCTGTAGTCTGTGCATACACATACCTGCCGCGTCGTACTGTTTGTTATGAAGCGATGTAAAAATAATGTTGTAAAGATAACACTTGCATATGAGGTCGCGGTAACCACACTACCACAGAAGCTTTTTCATCATAATCATAACATTGCGCACCTTTAGCTAATTAAAAACATAATATTACTCTTACTTTCAAAAGTTGTTTGTTGTTAATTAACTGTCTTGCTCTAGAGACAGCAACAATTTCATATCGTGGGAAATAGAAATCAAGTTTTGAATCTGTTGTTTGAGATACCGACGTATAGAATCTATCAGCTGACATAATAATGTATGTGATTAAAGATTAGTCATGTTAATTAATGGTTAAAGTTATGGGGGTACTTCATTATCGGACATGTGGAACGTTTGTCTGAAGCCTTCGTAGTGACACTATCGAACTTGCTAGAACTGCTCGATGTCACTCCGTGTATTTATGTAACATTGGTTTACTAAACTTTCTGTTTACTTGGAAACTTTTACTCGTGTTTCATTCACTTTTAGTTTTATTTAGCCAACGTCTTTTGTAAGATCTCACTTAACCTAGAATGCTCGCAAATTTGAGTGCTAAATAAAAGAGAGCATCTCGTTTAAAAAGTGGGACACTATCAAACTATGAACATTACGAGTATAGCAACAGTTGAAAGTACTTACTTATATGAAGTCACAGAATATTTCTATCTGCTAAAAATGGGTGTCATTTGAATGCATAGATCGGTGATACGAGTGCAGCATGAATGTGGAGCGGGTGTTGCAGGGGTGCGCGGGCTGAGGTCGGGGGCTGTCGGGGGTGTGTACCGAGGTAGATGACCGCTGCTGACGTCAGCGTGACCTGATGCTGCCCGGCTTCAGCTTAACCCGAACTCTGACCTCTTGCACTGATGTTTGCATATTTAACATTAACGTGTATGTAGGGACCAATGATTGCTGTTCCCGTTGCCGTTGTTCAACTATCACTCCTATTGCTATAAAAATATGCTTCAAAATCGTAGCAAGAACAAAATATTAATTGTTGTTGTATTTGCTGAGCTTTGATTATAAGCCATTCAATTTAATGTTGATTTGGCCTAACACAAACGTAATTACAATTAGACCTAATACCTACAAAAGGTTACCGTTACCCACCAGCGTTGCCAGATTTTTTTTCGGGCATAGTGGGATTTTGAAGCCCTTTTAGTATAAAAAGCGGGATATTGTCGTCGAAAGCGGAAAAAAAACGTAATTAATTGTCCGTTAAGAGAATGCGTTTCTTACACGTATCATTGCGACAATTCTAGTACCTAGCTAATAGAGATCAATTTCGCAAAACACGTATTCGTTTGTATGAAACTGACAGGCGTCAAGAATGCATTCTCTCGACGGCCGCACTGTAGATTTTTTAATTACAGCTTATTATTTTATTTGAGTTTGAAATTAAGTTTACAATGATGATAGATAGGTAGTCGTAGAAAGTGTATTTTAATGCAAATATGTTACTTTACTATTCAAATAACAATATCTGTTTGGTTTATATACTTATATACCCTGTAAGGCAGTTAAGTCTTCAGAGGAATATAATATTATATAAATAAGTAATACAAAAGGGAAAGGGTGTGATTACCGAGATGACGACTAATAGAGAAGTATGGAAGAAAAAGACATGTTGCGCCGACCCCAAATAAATTGGGATAAGGACAGGAGAATGATGATAAATAAGTAATGAATATACTTACGAATAACTTATTTATTTTTCTATCCCCGAAAAGCGGGACTGAGCCTGTCCCGCGCGGGAAATTTAATTTTAGGCTAAAAATCGGGACGTTCCGCCAAAATCGGGACGTCTGGCAACGCTGTTACCCATGTATGTACACTGAAGTAATTTAGTTTTGGCGCGTAAAGAAGAGCCATTCAAATATTTTTTTTAACAAATACTGAAAATGTTGCACGAGTATGTTCCTACCTTCCTACAGATAGACCTAACTGCCTCGTTGGTCTCGTGGTTGCAAGCGCGACTGCTGAGCGTGGGGTGCTGGGTTCGATTCCCAGGTAGGACGAAGTTTTATTGGTTTTCCTTTAGGAATTTCTAAGTAACAGTCCGGAGTTTGGAAGTTGGCGGTTTAATCGGCCAACTTCCAAACTCCGGACTGTGCCTAAGAAAGCACGTAAAGCCGTTGGTCCTGCGCCTGATCTCTCCCAGGTCGTGTCGGATTGCCGTCCCATCGGACTAAGAGAGTAAAGGAACAGAGAGTGCACATGTGTTTACGCATACACTTGTGCACTATAATATCTCCTGCGTACCTGGCTAATCGCCGTTGAGATTGACCGCCGTGACAGAAACCGGTCGGGAGGATGTTATTATTATAACAGAAATCAAAAATCAAAAAAATCGTGTTTATTTATTTAAACCCAACGCTAACGCCTGGTTTTGAATTGCTAACACTTTCAAACCGTCCAGTAGATATTTTGTATTCTAGAGACGACAAAAAACCACATTGAAACCATAAGTAAGAATACCATTGTACAATCAAAATATACAATCTCCCCTCCCCTCTGCGACGCCACCGCGCACTCACGTACTTGTATTTACCTCCGTGTTTTAAATTCAAAAACTAAGTAAAAAGTGCACAAATCAGTGACAAACCTATTTAGTTATATCCTTCAGTAAATGAGTGACAAAATAAGTGCAAAATAACAGTGAAATTACGTCTTCAACTCAGTGTGTGAACAGTTTTAATATCACAACGAACTAAAAAATTTTTAAACGTGCTCGTTTTTTGGACTTTGAACTAATTAGATACACAAAAGAGTCACGTACACCTATCCTGACCACTAAAGCAACGCACAGTAAAGCATATACGTATTTCAAACAAGAGAGTAATAGCACGGTTAGCGCTGTGGTTCAAGTCGCCGGTACAATCTACGAGCGTCAACCTAGTGGTCTCAAGATCGATTCCGGCATTCTGCAATTCTTTTTGCCTTTTATAATTTAATTTTTTATATTTTATTTTATTTTATTCCCCCCAATTTTTTATTTACAAACTCTGCAACAACATGCAAAGAACTCCGCCTAAAACCGGTTTGAGTCAGGGACAATCTCTTTCCGAGCCCGACATCCCGACTGCTACAGCCGAAAAAGGAGACGCTGTTAACATCACCGTACGGAACAAACGACAGCGCCTTGCCGACTCCCCTATTAACGTAGAGTATACCGAACGATCCGGAGCATTCTCTGCTTTTAAATTGGAACTGATGGACATGCTAACAACTTGGAAGTCCGAACAGGAAAAGCTGCTCACGTCATGGAAAGATGAACAAGCTGCCATTTTATCCAAGTTGGTCAGGGAAGTTGCCGAACTCAAACAAAAATGTCTCTCAATTGAGAAATCCAACGCTGAAATCGACAACAGTATGACTTTTATGAACGAAAAATTTGAAAGCCTAAATTCTAAAGTTTCGTTATTGGAAAAGGAGAAAATTGACAACGAAGACCATATTAACCGCCTAAACAAGCAGGTACAAGATGTGAACTTTCTGTCTCGACAAGCAACCATCGAGCTGCGGAATATCCCAACTAAAGAAACAGAAACGCCTGCAGATCTAATTTCTGCAGTTTCAAGTGTTGGGAAGACTATTAACATGGAGGTCCAGCAATCTGCCTTCCGGGATGTATATCGTATACCTGGAAAGGCAGGTTTATGTAGACCAATTGTTGCTGAATTTAGCTCTGTGAATAAGAGAAATGAATTCCTTGCTAAAGTGAGGAAGTTTAATAAAGAACGCTCCGTCAATGACAAACTAAACACACAAATAATCGGAATTTCCGGGGAAAAGAAACCAGTTTTCATCGACGAACATTTACCTCCCTCAACCAAAAAACTGTTGTATGACGCTCGCCAGTTTGCTAAGGCAAAAAGCTACGCCTGCTGGTATTCTAACGGAAGAATTCTTTTGAAAAAAGACCCAGCAGATAAACCCGTTGAAATTAAATCCGAGAAATGCCTTAGCATGTTGTCAAAACCAGTGCCAGTACCAGCGCCAGTACGAGTTGAACCATGACTATTTTCATTTTCTTTTAAAGCTACTCGCGTTTATGCATGTATTCGACGGTATCTTACAAATCTGTTTAACTGCTATATTGTTAACTATTTCAGTTATTTGTCTATGTACGTAACACTTAGACTAAAAACACTACAAGCACATCTTACACACATACACAGTTTCACTCAAGCTAGTATTAATATTTACAACTACTACATCAAGCTATATTACAGAATACTTATGTTGAAAACACGCTTTCATATCGTTACTCCTCCTCACAGACATCGGTCACACTCACTAAACTACTACTATTTTCATACATTTCTTAATATGTCATTTTTTGTCCCACTCATGCGTGATGCGCAAAGAAACGCCTTAATCAAGTCTCACCTTACTGACGCCCATAACGTCATTTTGTATTTTTGCCCTTTCTGCCTACCGTTACCTAACCCTTATTATATCATTCGATAAGTTAGAAGATATTCAAATTGACCTGGATAATATTTCAGTAGCTCACTCTGCCACCTGTATGATTGAAGATTGTAAACAGATTGCTAGCTTACACAAAGAATCTATTTCCCTGCTCTGTCAAAACATACGAAGTATAAATAAGAACTTTGACAGCCTGACAACACTCCTCGAAAGAAGTAGAACAGGCTGGGATTTAATTATACTCACCGAATGTTGGCTATACAATTCCCCCCCTCTACCCTCAATGCATGAGTATACTTCCGCTGCCACTAACCAGCATAGGTCGCAAAATGAGGGCGTAGTGATATTCTTCCGTTCCCATCTTCAGGCTTCTGTCTCTGAGCCCCTGGTCCAGGACGCTAACTGCTTATTGCTAAAACTAAATAATGATACCGTTGTAATTACAATTTACCGCTCGCCTGCAGTTCGGAATGTCACCGCGTTTTTGGATTCACTGAATGAACTCCTGAAATCTGTCTCTAACTATAAAAATATTATTTTAACCGGCGACATAAATATAAATATACATGAATCCAGCGATGACTCCCGGGCAACTGAGTATTTGACCATTTTAGCTTATCACGGCATGCTTCCGGCACACACCCTTCCTACTCGACATCGCAACTCTTGTCTGGACCACCTAATCCTAAAAACGCGGCATCCTGCTTTTTGTTTCGTCGCTAATACCTCGATTACCGATCATGACACAGTTCTGTTGTTTCTGGAGAATTATTCTACATCCAATTATTCTTACCAAAAAACTAAAACTACTCGGGTATTGGACTACGAAAAAATTAAATTGGACCTCCTCGAGGCAGATTTTAGCCCCTTGTATACCTCCCCAGACGTAAATGAAGTGACCGAATTTTTTATCTCTACTCTCAATCTAATCGTACTTCAAAATTCTACAATTAAAGTGGTTTCCAACCGTAAAAGACTAAGCAAACCCTGGATGACCCCAGGGCTCCTTAGATGCTTACGAAACCGCGATAATTTGCATTTGAAATCTAAAAAAAATCCCGATAACGAAATCTTACAAATTACTTTTAAAAGGTACAGAAACTACTGTTCAATGATACTTAAAACTACTAAATCTAACTATGATAAAGCTCAATTAAGTAATGCACAAAATAACAATAAAAAACTCTGGGAGGCTGTAAAATCAATTACTCACACTGCAAAAGTCAAGACACACGCCGACGCTCTTCTGTCATCCTCCGATCCAGGGAGCTCCGTAAATGAAGCGAACTCTTATTTTGCTAATATTGGACGTACCTTAGCTGAAAACATACCTGCAGTTGCAACCATATCTCCACAATCCGATGTTCTCCAAGTGTGCCATAATTCCCTTGTCCTTCTAGGAACAGATGAAGCTGAATTGGGTCGTTTAATTATGAATCTAAGGAGCGATTGTGCGATTGGTTCCGATGATATATCAGGCGCTTTTCTTAAAAAATTCAAAAATATACTCATTCCCCACTTAACTCACATATGTAACCTTGCCTTTATTTCAGGCACTTTTCCAAATGCTTTCAAGCTGGCAATAGTGCACCCAATTCATAAAGGAGGGGACAGAGATCGTTTAAACAATTACAGACCCATCTCAATTTTACCTACACTATCAAAATTACTTGAGAGGCTAATGAACAGCAGATTAGTGAGATACTTAAATCAAAATCACATACTCTCGTCTTCTCAATATGGTTTTCGCTCCGGAATTTCCACTAACAATGCTGTATTAGACCTAACAAATACTATCGTCACCAATCTTGATGAAAAACAGAAGGTCATAGGCGTTTTCCTAGATTTAGCGAAAGCCTTCGATACTATTTCTGTCCCCACCCTAATTGCCAAGCTTGAGAGAATTGGTATAAGAGGCACTCAACTATCCCTTTTTAGTAGTTACCTCACAGGCAGACGACAATGTCTCAAGATAGGAGATTGGACCAGCAATGAACTCCCAATAACATACGGAGTTCCCCAGGGCAGTATTATCGGTCCCACGCTTTTTCTCATTTATATAAATGACCTTTGTCAGCTAAAGCTTCCTAATGCTTCCATCTTTACCTATGCCGATGATACTGCTCTAATATTCTCCGGGGATACGTGGGATCTGGTGTTCCAATATGCACAGTCTGGACTTGCCTTTGTCACCAGCTGGTTGGCAAAGAACCTGCTCACTCTGAACGTTGATAAAACGAAGTACCTCACCTTCTCGCTTTCAGCCGCTGGAAAGCCTCCTTCTTCTTCTCTAGCTTTAATCGCTCACTCCTGCATTTCAACTCACAATATAGACTGCGATTGCCCCCACCTTACTCGGGTAAGTTGCATTAAGTATCTAGGAGTGCAGATAGACGACTGTCTAACATTTGGTACTCACATTGATACACTTACTACACGGTTGCGCAGGTTAATTTATGTTTTTAAGAATCTCCGTTACGTTGCTGACATCAAGGTGATTAAACTGGTGTATCTGGCTCTCTGCCAATCCCTCATTCAATATTGTGTAGTTACTTGGGGTGGTTCAGGTAGGTCCCACATGTTGAAAGTAGAACGCGCCCAAAGGGCACTGCTGAAAGTTGGTTGGCAGTTACCCTATCGCTTTCCTACCACAGACCTTTACAAAACTTGCAAGGTTCTGTCTGTTCGTAAATTATATATACTTAATCTTTTAATAGCAACTCACGGCCACACTCCCTACGATCCTTCCTTAATATCCCAACGACGTAAGCATTCGGTCTGTCCCTCTATTCGTACAAATTGTGCTTTGGCCCAACGCTTCTTCCGCTTCCTAAGCAGTCATGTGTATAATAACACTAACAAAATTTTAAACATATACCCCTTGTGCAAATCTAAATGTAAAGCAAAAATAGTGAATTGGCTTCTTGATTTAGATTATTCTGAGACGGAAAATATTTTAGCTGTTATAAAATAGATAGTAAATTTGTAGACCACACACACACACACACACACCCACACACAACACACACACCATATACTTCACACTCACAGACACACCATTCACAGATTTTTTGTTATTTAGTTTTAAAATTTTTCCTATTTTAGTTTTTAAAATATTCCTCTCTGTACGTGAAGGCCTTGATGTGTTCAAATTAGAACTAAATAGTATTTTTTAAGATGGTGAGAGCCTGGAGATCTGTCATACAGGTCCCGAACCCACTATAGACTCCAGCTCTCACAAAGGTTATTGTTTTGACTTAATATTATGACATGAGCCAAAG
Organism: Apamea sordens; assembly: GCA_945859715.1. Classification (NCBI taxonomy): domain Eukaryota; kingdom Metazoa; phylum Arthropoda; class Insecta; order Lepidoptera; family Noctuidae; genus Apamea; species Apamea sordens. The sequence goes on from OX243995.1 coordinate 11,683,298, forward strand.
TTTGTACCTTTTTGAGAGAAATAAACCATTATTTTATTTTATTATTTTTATTTATTGTACCTATCTATTACGTTTTTAGAAAGTAATATAATTACAAAGGAATTTTCTAAAGTTTCAGTTTCAGAAACTTACAAAGTTCAACATTCACATTTATTTATTTTAAAAAGGTAACTTCACATACATGCCAGCACATGCCTTAAGCTATAGTTGCTCCAAGTATTTCAGTAGTGCGCTTCATACACCCGACTTACTAAACATAAAATTTATTGAAGGTATTTTTAGTCGTAAATTAAAAGTTTAAAACAGTCCGTTCATTATTGAAAGTCGTAAAACCCGTAATATTTACAGCTGGTAATAATGCTCGCTCAGAGCCGCTCCTAGAGAATAATTGGTCGCCTTGGCCCATAAACTCGCCACTCTGCTCACGAATCATTCGCCAATTCTAGATTTAGGTTTTCAGTTCACTGGGTTGTTGGCATTTCCGATCTTCACGTGTTAAGATTTCAGACATTTTTGTACCTACTGTTAAAAATTCTTTTTTTGCATAACAACATAACGTCTGCATTCTCTGAAGGTTAGCTAGAGGTTTACCTGTAGTACTCCGATATTTATAATTAGGTGGCAGGTGAGGTAATAGGTCAATAGGTGGCGCGCCTAATGTCAACCGGCCAACCAGCCACAAATCCAGGCTCCGGGCTATACCTTCTGGCAATACCACTTGCTTCGACCAGGAATGGAACTCAGGACTTCATGCTCAGCAGTAGCTCTTGCTTACGACCACTAGACCAACGTGTTTTTTTTTTTATTAAGTTTGAAATGATTATACCTACGGTCTATTCTGATTTATAGGAAGTGCGGTCATGAATTGAGATAACTCTTCAAACATAGTGAATATCCTACCAAATAATAAAATTTATTTACATTATATTATAAGCTAGCATTTAAAATATTGATAAACATGTACATATGAAAAAATAAGCAAAATAATCATAGGGCATCAAAAAATTCGTCCGCATCGCTGTCAACAGGAACAGTGCTCAAAAGGCTGGCAGAATTGCCACGTTGTATGGCGATGCTAATTCTTTGGCCAAGAAACAGGCCAGCCCTCTGGTCACGTGAAGAGTCGACTAACCGCTTGGCAATATCTCGAAAAACCAAGTGGGCACTCGTGTCCCCACCCCATGGCCCTAGTGTTTCAACCCCAAACGGCTCGAACATATAACTCCCAATCAGGTTGGAATAGTTTCGCAGTTTGAGGTTTTCTGCACCAGCAGCAGCCGTTCCAGCAATATCAATACCAATATCCTACCTACCAATAGAAAATTGATAACTTAATATGATTCTTAATTCCTATATAAGTTCGCCAAAGCATACAAACTTAACTACTATGACAAAAGCTCAAATCGGTTAATTAGAACTAATTATAAATTGAACATTCAGTAATGAATAGAATCAGCGTAACAAGTTGCTTTAAATAGTGGTTCATATAAAAATAATTGCAAGAAACTAAACACTTAAACAAATCAATTACATCAAGACTGAATGTGGAGTAGACATGAAAAACATGAAAAACCTTAACGTCAAATATAGACATTAACGATAATATTTTGATGTCTTCGTTTCATTCGCTACGACCAAAACCCTGAAAGCATAGCGATAGCGAAAACGGATACCGACACTGGTACCGGTGTAGTAAGGGTTGTGTCCCGATACCGGTACCGAGACCGGTGTAGTAAGGGTTGTTAGGGGCGGGCGGCGCGTAGCGGGTGCTACGAGCGCGGCGTAGCGGCAAGCGCCGCGCGCCATTCGCGCTGACGCCGCCGCCGGCCGCACGCGCTCCATTCGCGCGGCTCATGCGTCTCCCGCTTCCCGACATGACTGTGACCGAGTGCCATCACCACCAGCGGCCGCAGGAGCCTGTGCCCCCCGCACCTCCCACCGACTCCGAAGTGCTTCTCGGCCGAGTCCTCGCAGGTGAGCGCCCATCAGCTGATCCTCACCTGTCAACCAAAACGTGTGCTCATGTTACCGTGCTGTGAATGTTTGGATGATCCTCACGTTTCTGTGTGCCTTCCTTCACTCCTTTTTGGTTTTGCCAATTCAAAGTTTGATAACAGTGATTTACACAAATGTTTCTATTATCGAAGTCATTTATTTAGCTTTTTGTGTAATATTTATTTGGTGTTATGTTATGTATTACTAAATTAATAATAGTAGCTTAAAAGGATAAAAGAATGTCCTTTTCACTTTCCTGCGAGTGCGGGCGAGCGCGCGGGCGGTGCGGGGCGCGCGGCGCGGCTCGCGGATCTAGGTCAAGCGGAGTTCGTTGCCCTCGGCCTTCCCGGCTATATTCGACGTCGCTAATCACCGACCCCCCCCCCCCCCATCCCCCACGCCGCGCCGTTTGTATCCTCGCTCCTCCTGGCAATATAATCACAGAGTCGGACTTAACTATCTTTCGGGATTTAATTAATGTATTATTAATTTACGATGCAAGCATGTAACCTAACTTACCTAACAAGCTAGTATGGATGTACTACAACAAGTATTGGTATTCTAACTGCATGTGAATTAAAATTAAGAAATCGTTTTCAATACGATGTGATCTTCTTACATTGAAAATTCAGTCGAAAGGAATTCCCATGACCTATTTAACCAAAATTTAAATAAATTAATCCACAATGGGCAAATTTACTTCTGCAAAGTTTAATTACGAGGATAACGTAATTATTTTGCAAAGGCAGTTCACGTTCAAATAATACATTGTATTAGTCAATCAATAGTGATTGCATTATTCGCAAAGACGAGCGAGTGTGTATCTGCGCTCGACATCATGGTCGAGTCGAGTTTCGCAAGTGGAGCCCATCGCTGAATGCCATTTTATTTTGGAGGCCGCGCACAGTCGGAGGGCCCGCGGTCAACGGCCCCGCACGTTATCTAGGTCGCCTCAGAATAACCTAGCGCCGATACTCTAATAATAATCTACATGAAGCCTTGAAATACTGTTGTCCCACTCTCACTCACGACACCTCCATAGCCGCGAATAGCGACAATCCGTATTTCGTAAGACATGCTCTATTCCGTATGCGCAGCCGCTAACTAGATTTGACTGTCTCTTTTACTCGTGCCTGCGAACCAAAACAGAATAAGCAAGTGGAATATAAGTTTCTAGATTTCGTCCTATCTAAATAGGCATTTTATGTTTACATAATACCTGACTATTAGTCAGGCATGTAGAATACCAATTCTTGAAGTAACTTTGCAATTTGGACTAAATAAAAATTAAATAGGTACCGCCAAAAGTACTAGACTAGATTAATTAATAACTAACAATAAATTAATAGAGGAGAGGTAGAGACTTCCATAGCAATATGAAACAACAATTTGATTTCAATATGGTATGTTAATTGAAAATTCTAGACCTAAGCGCAACAAACAGTAGCATGTTTAAAACCTATAAATCATAACAATACTTATTAATTATTGTCTACATTGTTAGTAACACATAGTTTTATAAACATAGTGTGACCGTACAAATCTAATATTTTTATGAGCCATGAATTTTAAACAAATAATATGAAACAAAGTGTTGCGTGTGGCGTGCGGAGTGACGTAGCGAGCATGCGGTGCGAGGGGGCGGAGCGCGGGACGCGGGGTGCGCGGGCGCGCGGACTCGGTATTGCGATCAAGGCCTCGAGTTCGTTCACCCGCCTGCAATTGGGTCACGCTCGCCGCCCCGCGCCGCGCTCCCCACACACAAATAACTGTTTAAATCACACTAAATCCGTACCTGTAACGTCACACTAAGTATGTAGGTTACCTTAATTGTTTAATTTAAAGCGTTAAAGACATCAAACGTATTGCAATCACTCGATCATTCACAACAAACGACAGCATACTTTTGTGCGACTTGTAATTAATTCATCGTTTAATTGATACGTGGTTTGAATGTAAAAGAAGTAAAGTAAATCTCTTATTACGTAAACTAAAAAGTAGTCATACATCATGAATATGAATCAGATGATTGTTGAAAGTATGTGATAGCCATAGGAAAGAGTGAGTTCGTTTAACTCTAACCGATTGGCAACATAAAGAAAGTCGTTATGCAGGTACCCAACTATCCATTACTTTTGCATATCCTATACGTAACATTTCGTATCAGTAATTAATACGTCATCTTCATTCAGTTGTAAAGTCAACACGTAACAATTAAATAAATAGCATTTGTACATTTAACTACTTAAGTAATTAGGTAGTCTATTTGATAGTCTGCAATTTATTTCAGTAATGCACGCAATACAATTAATACACAATTAACATCAATTTGTTGTAACTAATGATCACTCTTCGTGTAGTAAAAAAGAAACAAAATGTTTTAAATTGTAACTTCTGTATTGCCAATTTCTGTTGTATAACAAATTAAGAAAACAAATAAGTAATAAAAGTAAATAATAAATATTATGAAGCACATAAATATAAAACGGTCATCAACTTTAGCGAAAGTTTCATGGAAAAATCGCGAATGAGTTGAAGACATAATGTAGGGGTAGTGGGGTGGTAGAAGGTTGCAGAGCAGCCCAGGGGCGCGCGGGCGGCGCGGGGAGGCAGCCGTGAGAGGCTGCGGGTCGACGTCCGCGCCGCCCTGACCCCAATTTGATCTGCGCTCGCGTCATATCGCGCGGACCTCTCGTCCAGGCATAGTCAGCGGAAAATACCCATCGTTTCAACATAACAGCTTTATGAAATGACTAACTAAAACGGTGCTTTACAACGTTTTGGATACAGGATAATTTACGTCCTTATACCTACCTAAGTTGCACGATTGAACTGGCCTGTAACAGAGGCAAGCCGACCATACAGTTGCTGTGTCAGACACTGTTTAGAAGGGTACCAACCATCGCAACCGGCTGTATCTGATGGCCATGTCGCTTTAGACATAATAACTAACTGTATATCGAACCGATCATATTGTATGGTATGGAGCCCATGTTCTATAATCCGCGTTATATTTGTCCAGTAACCCGCTAACCCGCCGCTCACCGAACCTAAACTTTGAGAAGAGTGCCGAACATTGTGTTAGTTACCTCATTTTTTGTACGCGACCCGTTCATGTAAGTACTTAAACATTGTCCGTAATTTCAACTAACTGATTTTTTTAATGAAAATACTGGGTCATGATTTAGTTCGATGTAATATTTACGTTCTATTTGTAATTTTGTACATAGGTCACTCTAAAATCATTTTGGGCCAGAAATACCTGTTACACTTACTATGCCAATGATTATTAGCATCTGCTAGAAAACGGACTAGTTATTCGATGTAAGCGGTTATGTAAGACTTGTGTGTTTGTACAAATTTTGGTAAAAACATCGGCAAGTTGTTTCACTTTTTAGCACATATATGGCTAGCAGGCGAACGAGGGACAACGCCAATGGTTAGTAACTCATAAATAACAATTTACGCTAAACGACAATAGGTACACACGGCTACACATCAAGCTATGCAAAACCAGTATTGGCTGACCGTTCATTGTGAGAAAATATCATACAAAGTGAGGCCAAGACAAACTGGTTTTGTATAGCTTGACGTGTAGCCGTGTGTACAGTCACGAGCAAAAGTATGTATATACTCGCCTTTATTCAAAAGCGATTTGCTCCTTTATTTTTCAATGAAATTTTATGTTGTTACGAACATAGCATTTTCGAACCCATAGGTTTATGTAATGTGTCGTATTTCAACGTTGGATTCGTTATTTCATGAAAAAATCGCAATTGAAAGTTGCCAAGTGTTGACATATTGGTGCTCGTGACTGTACATACATTAAACGTACCTAATGATTTGTTTTAACGGATGCCGTAGCATTGGATACATAATAATTGGCATTTTACAAGAGTACTTAACCTACGTACCTATATAAACCAGAGACATTTATTTGAACGTGTGCCATCTATCAATTGAATTATTTTGCCTTGGAAAATATGAACGCACCTTGAATCTCCCACTCGTTGACTTTACATTAAGGTAATGTTACTACGTCATCGTAATTTCTGTGTATTTTTATTTCAATCCATCGTTCAATAATCTGGCCTAGAACAACGTTATTGCTTCTATTATTGATATTACGAATTCCATTAACTGAAATTAAATTTCATAGTTTTTAAAGCCACAATGGTGAACATGGAGTTAATAATGGATAGATATCGTGATTATCACTATAATAACAGATATTTTGTAAAAACGTGGGAATTTACTGAAGGTTCATCTGAAACGGTCATTGCCACATAGGTATCTAAAGATTAGTCATTTCTTGCCAGATATTTCATCTTGTCTATGTACAGCTATGGCAGTCTGTAGCAACTGTTTTTCAGAATTCACACGTTAACTGAGACTACGACGAAACCTTTTCCTATTAAAATAAATCTGCATGTTCGGGCTTCGAGAGCGCGTTAGCAATCGTTACGCTTACTCTAGCCGCTGATGATTAAATATAGTGGGTCATACCATGAGTCAGTGGTGACCTAGATGCGGCAGGCTGTATCGACGGAGAGCGGGAGCTCGGCCTACGTGCTCTAAATACTGCCAGAGTAGGTTAGGGAGCGAGGTCGACGACCTCAGCCCTGCCTACCCGCCGAACTTTCCGGGCCATCCGAATCGTGTGCCCTACTGTGTCGGAATCGGCTCACGGGACCCCAATGTTTATTCAGACAAATTGCTTTAATATACTATTAACGTATACAGAATTAACTAACACTTCAGTATGTAGTAGATAGCTAGGTTTGCTTTTTTGTCAATGATTTAATATAAGTACTTAACGTAAATATATATATTAAATCAATCTCAAACATAATTATGTAACGTGATCTCTGGTATGTGGTAGAAGGCGAATTTATTTACGAAGGTACATACGTGTATTTACAGTATATAACTCTATGTACGTTGTATATTCAACTGTGCCCAATTGTGTAGAAATAATCTTTTAAATGTAAAAAAGTACCGTTAGACTAGCACACAATGCCAGTCCAATGCCAATGACCAGAGCTTGCTTTGTTGTAACCAATTTAATTGACAAATATTTATTTTGTAGATTAGGTTTGCTAAATTTAACTACACACCTACTCCACCAAATATATTATGCTAATAATGGTATGCTATGTAGCTACGTGTATGTATGTCTTTTGAGATATGAAACCAACAGATTATTTTTTTGTATTAATTGTTAATTTCTTATACCATCATTATACTCTATTTAAACTATTGGCTTCATCTGGGTTAACCAGTACTATAATGGGAATTAACTTAAAAAAATACGAGGAATATAAACTGTTCACAACGCCATCTAGCGTCGAGTAGACCGTTTGAAACAGTTTAGATAGATGTCGCTAGCTTCCCGCGTGAACGAAAACATCTCAACCGTCAAAACAGCAGATCATATTTTTTTCTTTGTAGTTATAAAAAAATATATAAGACAGTTGATGGATGGTATATTGGAAGTTACGTAAAAGAGTTGTTTACCAGCTATCGTTTTTGGATATTCACAGTTCATTAATGTACGAAGGTCTAGTTGGAAATAAGTAGGTATTTTTAAGAACATTATTTTAATATTTTTTTCTGTATTATAACAATTGGATAAATATTTTGAGACATCGCTAAGCGGTTGATTGACTCTTGACCTGAGAGCTGGCCTATTTTTTGGCCAAAGGATCAGCATCGCCATACGTGGTAATGCTGCCAGCAGTCAGGGCACTTTTCCTGCGAATTACTGTAAATATTATCTTGTTTGAAAATAAAACTTGGATAACACACAGGACACAACTATATCATAGAAACGTAAGTTAAAAAAAAAACAACGAATTGAACAGAAAAACTTTTTTTTTTTTTTGGCACCGTAATTTGATACAATCGGTCTGTGATTTCTGTAAACTTACATCTAAGCCTAAACATAAGCTGGGACCTAAAAATAGCAGCCGCTGGTTAGGCCGCGTGGACACAGCCGTAGGGTGGCGTGGTGGTGGGTGGTGGCGCCGCTTGGCCGTGAACTGCGTCGAGCCCTCGCGCCCACACCGCGCCGCTTCCTTCGGGGTCCGCAAACAATATTACCTGCTGCATTTAAATTACTTCAAGTGGTTTTAGATAAGGTTAGATCTCTATAAATTCTTGTTACAGTATATTTTATAAGAGAGAATAGCTATCTAAAAATGCACCTACATATTGAAGATTCTCTTTGAAAGCTAATAATAGCTCGTAAGCTGAAAAACAAGTTCAACGACCTTTTGTTTTTATCTGATAAATGGAAGATCCAGCCAAAATAAATATTATTATCGGTATTATAATTCTCTTAACATTTAATTAAATTGAGCAATCTTAGAAAGGTTACATTTAATAATCATATTTCACAATTTAATAATACCGTGGGCTTTAAATTATCGCTTGTCGGAGGGTGTACAAGGGGGTTGTTCATTGACGTCACGGGAGCGCATGCGCGCAACTCGCCCACGCTTTCACCCTACGTTAGCAGCTCGCTTTCGCGCCAAACCGTTGTTGGATCTCGCGCCGGTTATAACCTAACATACACTAACTTGACCAAATATTTTATTTTAAACTTTAATCAAATCACCGATGTTTTATCATCATGGAATCTAATAGTGACAATATACAGCTGCATCAGCAACCAACAGGTGAGCAATTCAACTATTATTGAATATTTTAGTGACCTTTTGAACTTGAAATATAAGTAAGCGGTCATTGAACTTTGCTCTTTGTCTGTTCGTTATCGAATTCTTCGCTGTGATCTTGAATTGTGTAATAATTCATTAATGTTGATTATAAATAAAAGGTTTTAAATTAATTACATTTGTACGTGATAACAACAACCTGCAAACTGAAATAGATAGAAACTTAGTCTAAACAATTACATAACACAACCGAATTTTATAACATATTAGATTACGCAACTAAAATATACTAAGTTTTGTTTTCATTTTGTAATCTATTTGTATGACATGATCTAGCCCCGTCTAGACACATCTATTTGTGAAGTAGGATATAGAAGATTTAAAAACACTTTGGCAGTATTATATTCCAAGGTTTGAGGAAGCTTCCCGAGATTGGTTAAATATAGCGTGTGGCCTAAAATGTGTATAGCTAGCGCGTCAGGGTCATTGTTTGATGGGGAATTTGTCTAGGATGGTTAGATGTAAGAAAAACACGCGATTAATAATGCCTGCAGTTTACTTGTTTAAAGTTACAACATTTAGCGGGTAACAGTAAAGAATTGGAAAAGGTGCAAAATGCAAAACCATTATTATGCACTTGCTGAAATTAGGATGTAGTTTCTTACACAGAATTTCTTGTCTTTGTATGTCAGCCGCGCTTCAATCAAGCAGCTAATGATCAGTTTAGGCTATGTGCACATACATAGGTGGGTGATGCGTGCATGAGTCAGCCGCTTCCAGACCGGAACACGGCACGTCAGCGAACCCTGCGCACGGTCACCCCGCTCCATTGCACGCATGCATATTCCATTGTAATGCACCAATATCCGTTCCACTTTTACGGTTATCTGCCGCCACTTGCATGCGTAAAGTGCAGTGTCACTTGTTATGGCTAAAACTTTCATACTTGCCGACTGCCGTACTTGGCGGGATTTCCGGTCGTGCAATCGTTCAAGTTAAGTCGGAGGGGCCCGTGGCTAAATAATAACAGCCGCACAGGTCGACCGGTCAGGTTAAGCTACGCTTGCCGCGGTTGGTCTGTGGATGGATGACCATCTTTACATACCGAGACCCCTCCGTACCTCGGAAAGCACGTTAAGCCGTTGGTCCCGGCTGTCATTCGTGGATCTTTGACAGTCGTTACGGGAAGTCAGAAGCCCGAAAGTCTGACAACCAGACCAAGGGGTATCGAATTACCCAGTAACTGGGTTGTGGAGGTCAGATAGGCAGTCGCTCCATGTAAAATACTGTATTCAGCTGCATCCGGTTAGACTGGAAGCCGACCCCAACATAGTTGGGAAAAGGCTAGGCAGATGATGAATCGTTCAAGTTTGGCTGTCCGGTTTACTTTGTATCAAAGGTGTTAAAAGCTATTGTTACTTTAATCGTTCATAACAAATAACTGAAATAACATTCCAATTACAATCAAGAATTTCAGAAATAGTTTTTTTTTTTGCTTAAGTTGTAAATAGTCCAAGCAAGGCAAGCTGTCAATGGAGTAGGTCGTTAGGTAATAAAGAATTGCATGCAGTCGCTCGGTACATAGGTACGCTGAAGAAAATGGTTTCAGAACTCAAAAGGATCATTTTCTCCGCAAGGATCTTTTCCTTGTCATGTAAAACTCTCCTTTGACGGTAGTCTGTGCAGTGATATAGGATACGTGTGTGTTTGCGCTGCGTGTATATCAGCGTTTCAATCTTCTTCAGCTTTGAGTCTTCTTTTCAAGTAAACTTTTTATGTAAAGAGAGACTCGACGGCGCCCTACACAACTGCACATAGAAAAAATAGGTGTGTGCCTTAGTGTGCGTCGAGTACGCGGCACTACGAGTATGTACTTAGAGAGTGCATCGCTCCCGGGCGCCGGTGTCGTCGCACTGCATATAGGCCAGTGCACGCGAATGCCCGGACCCCCTCCCCTGAGCCGTCGCCGCCCCAACTCCCCGCTGCACTTCGCAATTTTCCATTTCCATCGTATTGCCCGTTCGCTAATTCCAGCGGTTGACTCGGCGCGATGTCGTAACGCGGGGAAATTTCTCAGGCCTTTCTCCGAGCATGACTCTGCAGCAATGACGTCTTCCGGTAAAGGGCATTCACTGCTCACAACTTTGACATTAATAAACTTGATCTGTAACATTATATAACAGTTTGGAATTTTGTTAGAGCTGCACCCTGCACGTATGTGACGTATCATGTGTAGTGATGCTGTTTTCATTGAAACATAATTTAAACTTACTACTATTACTTACATAATTTAAACTTTTACGGCACAATACAGTCCAATTTTTTCATTAAACTTGTTCTAAAAAAAAGTTATTAAGTAGGTAGTTTTGTAGAGCGCGCAAGTGGAGCAACCATGCATTTTTTTTCCGGGCATGATTGGTACAATGAATGATGTGTAATATTGTTTACAAAACAATTCAAGGGCAATAATTTCACAATGGAAGTGATTTAATTCACCTAATAGATGGCGTAATGGTGACGTCGCAGTATTCATTTTCACATAATAACAAAAAGAACTGGGACAGAAATATGTGCAGCGAGCTGTCAATTTATATCGGGCACGTTATAATGCGGAAGGTCTATCGGTATTGCGAAGAACGCCTGTGCCCTGTCGAGTGTCGAGTGTGGGTTCAAAGCGCTCGCTAAGGCGCGCGGGTAAACAACGTCGTAAGCGCGCTGGTTCCGAGGCGCAGTTACGTCTGTACGGTTCTGAGCCCCCGGATGTAGTTACAAGTTCCCGCGGTCGTTGCCCGCCTGATGCGTGCACGATTCCCCTATATCGAGTAACTGTGGCGCGAAAACTAAAAGCGTGCGCTGCGACACATATTATGTGCTTTTATGCTTTACGCACTTGTTAGTTATGCGTTTCAGACATTTGCAGAGTTTTCAGTGTCCTATTTTCGGACATGGTTTTTCTGCTTCGGGAAAACCAATAAGACTCTTGTTTTGTTTAAGAATAAGTATTTTCCACTTAGACTGAGTCTTAGAGGAAATTCTTATTGGTCATTTTTGTATTCGGGTTTTTAGTTTACAGAATGAATACGATTTCCATATTAGTGTGACAGTATCAGTAGACCAATTCAAATTGTATTATGTACATATTGTCATCTCAACACTCATTACGTTGTTGATTCATTTAAAAAAACCTAGTAAATAAATAAATGATCCTGACAATCACAAACATTTTCAATTAAATAATTAACTCTTATATACCGACATAAGTAAGATAAATCTAAATAGTACCTACCTGAAAATGACGAAATGTTTAATTTTTTTATTAATCTGCCTGAAAATTATTTTCTCACAAATAACAAAGTTTTGACATTGAAATATTATTAACTTGCAAATGCAGATGGGATTGCGTGAACACGGAAACGGTTTGGTGCCGTTAGCTAGTAACTGTACGAGTGTAGTCTAGAACAATCCTGCGCAGGCACGCCTAGGTTCCAGTGACATGTCCTGAATTGATGAGCAGCCTGCGATTCAGCCATATTTCGACCGTAATCACCATTGAACTAACTGTGCATTTTATTACAATATTGACTACGCTCATTTTAGTCGCATAATATTTGCAATAAGCTGCGGCAATAACCTATTCATCAGACACAATCCAATTACAGGCACGCCATGTGTGGTGTGAATGTGTGATGCGAGGCTGTGTGCAGGTGTTTATTCCACAAAACGAACATGTCGCATCTCCTATTTACGTAACACCTTAAATACTTCGGCGTTAATGGGTTGCGCAACGTTTTTTGTGATTCTTTTGGATGTACTTACACGTTACATCGTAGGCGTTACTTAAACCCTGCGTAATGCATTTGTGTGCCAACGTAGGAACTTTGAATACTCATGCCATGAACTGAAATGGGAGACAGTGGAGGAACTCATTGGTGTTTACAAAAGTAGTATTTGGAAAACATTGGGAGGAGGAGGGTTGTGTGTGCGTTAGGGTGCACGCTGGCGGCGGGAGCGAAGGGTTAACGACCGGCTGTCGGCGCATTGTCGCGCGGGTGTTGCGCCCGCACCCGCCGCGCGACACTCGGTGACTCCACTTCAGCTACGTGCACTGCACGCGATCTAATCTACAATATCTATAACAAGTTTATCACCATACATAAATAGATCGTTAACATTTTGAAGCTAGTCCCTGGAATATTTCTAGAACGATGCAATGTGGTTATTAATTTCATCCGGTATTATTGACCTCTAGAATATCGTCTGTCCAAATTAACAAATCCATATTTCTATCTTCAGCGGTTCCCTCTTCTTTGCATAATCAACTTTGCTACAACGAAATAAAGATAAAATTCGTGTGATACGATCTCTATCATGCCATGATAGTCGATTACCCCGGGTGACGTAAACGGCGTCCTTGGAGCGAATCTACAAACACAATTGTACAAATATCTGCCATGAGTGGGTCAGTCACCCTCGACGCCGCGCGCCGGCTCCATCGCGATACATCGCTACAATACAATGAAGGTTATAATATACGTATGCTATCAAATACTGTTGATGTTGAACTACAATGACTCTTCGTAGCGTAGTCAGTCACGCGTAGGTGACAACTAAATTAATGACAAAAATAACTCATAAAAACAATGCGTCAACCACACAATCTGCTATTAACGGTTTTGGTAATTTAGCAACAATGGATTATTTTCTTAGGAGACTGTGATTATAAAAATATTCGACATAAAATGTTTTGAACAATTTGAAAGTTTTTTCCACGTAATCTGATTCATACAATGATGTACGAGTAGTGGCACCCGCGCGCGTGTCGTCGTGTTCACTACTTCATATTGTCTCCCTTAATGTGCTCCGCTTTTCAGTCATTCATTTATACAGTTCCATTTCACCGGTGCGTCATCAGCATCACTCTTACGCTCTCATTTACATACTTATGCATTCTTACACGCGCATTAGGACATATGTATGGAACATAATAAATTATTTTCAGTTCAGTTTGTCTGAGAACGTTGCCGCGTCGTTGTTTGAGAACAGAGGTTTAAGACGGTTGTCACAGCAGATTCCGCTACACGGTGATGATACGTCAAGCACTGACTCATGAAGTCATGACAGTTCACTAAGAAGTCCATTGACACGGACCTTTAAAAACATATGTGTTAGTTAGACACGTCGCCGAAATAATTCCCGTGTGCTTCGGTTACAGGCAAACTCGATCATTGTAGGCAGCAGAGAAATCTACTGCGAAAACAAATGTTACAATGAAACTACATAGGTATATTTGGTTAGTAACACGAACGTGAGTGAACACGCATTTTTTACGGTAAACTGTTTTGTGCAAAACCAGTTTAGATTTTGATAGATTTAAAAAATGGTAACAATAATGAATACCTAACCTTCACCTTAGATGACACGACAGGCACCACAGAGTATCTACATGTAGTTGGAGTCAAAGTAGTTTTGTTGAAACAAACAAAGGAGCAGGCTACACTGTATTATCAGTGACATACATTGCTAGCTCGATAGTGTAGCAGCGATAAGCTGAACAAAACATCGCTTCGGTACAATGACCCAGAATTATATAAAAATGTCCTCGATTTTGATAACGCTGTGACAATGACATTTTATGACGGCCTCGAGCTATTATTATTAATGCTTATATTATATCAGGAGTGGTGTATATGTAACATCCAACGTCAACCAATCACATTTTTATAATATTAAATTATGTTGTTCAGGAAGTAGTTGATACGTGACGTTGTGCGCCATACAATTAACATTTATACAAGTACTGATAATAACTGATTTTAGTTATTCAAGTTCACCGATATAAAACTTAAAGAAAAACTGACTATCGCACTTATGTTAGCATTAAAGCTATTAAAGAGCTTAATAGAGTGTGCTTCACATCGACAAACATTGTTGTAATCAGGGTTGGATTTAGGTACGTGGAAAAAGATAGCACAAAAAAATGAAAAGGATAGTATTTATAAAACATTATAGTACACTTTAATTATTTTTCATTTAACATAATAGTACGAGTAATTAAAATAAACACCAATTAAGGCAAAATTTACTGCTCTTCTAAGTTTATCAGTTCTTGAATTACTATTAGTTCTATCTTCATCCTTGGCATTTAATCTCATCAACATAACCGCAGTAGGAAAAAAAACACTACAATTCCCACACCATATCGCCTCTACTCAGACGTTTTTTCTTTAGGGTGGATACTGTCTATCGACATTTTCATAACCATCACTGCCACTTTCCAAAATTAAAACACTAAAAACGTATTATTTTACACAAAAATTCGCAAGTTATTGTATTGTATCACTTTGATTGAATTTCGAATGGAATGGAAGGAACGAGATTAGTGAAAAGAGAGAATGTACTGCGGAGGATAATCGGGGAATCCCCGGCCACCGACAGAAAACATCGCAAGATCAGAATTCGGTCGGTCGAAATATTCATATAACGTAAAACTAAGCATTCGGGAGCAAACTTTAAATTGTAGTATTTTAGCGTACTATCCATAGATGTGGATAGTATATAGTACAAAGGGCGAAATTATAGTATAAATACTATAATTATAGTACAAAATCCAACCCTGACATGTTACGCCATTAGTACGTGTCCAACTCTACTATGCGTTACTCGAGGGAGTTGCAGCGCGCGGCGCTCAGTGCTAATTGGGGTGAATCGCGGTGCGTTGACTCTGGGCTGAAAATGTTGGCCGGAACGTTCCACGAGCGGATGTCAACTTTCTCGCGGTTACGTAACGCGGAGAGATGTGAGCACTAGAACGTTCGGAGTCATCGACCACGGCCGCCAGTCCGCCAGTTACGAAACACTGCGCTGCACAACAGAACACTGCACCTCATATATTGAACTCATATTAACATGTGAACAACATTCGACTCATGTAAATTAACGTATTTACAATAAACGCTGCAGTAACAAGTTAATAACTAAATAACACCTGTCTTTGTTGTGAATGACATTAAAATAAAAAGTTTAATTATTGCAAAGCTATAAATCGTATCGGTGTAGGTAATTGTAATTACATGTAACATAAACTGCCCCCACGTAATGGTCCTTACTTAGTTGCGGATGGGGTAGCTGTAACGAGGCAGCGTGTGGTTATTAATGAGTATTATATCAGGTGCGACGATTAGCTAGACTATTTGAAATATAAATTGGTTGGATCGTATGTAAGTTAGTACGAGGCGGTGGGTCGTCGTTCGCGGCGCGAGGTCAACGCCGCGGCGCCGCCACCCGTTCAACTTACAGCTTTCACGACGAACTACTTCAACACATTTTACTTACTCATTCGGCCGTCTTGAAAACTAACTAGACTGTGGAAGTATTTGATATTTTAAAGTTAAATTAAAATATTCTAAACTATACAGTCTGGTTGATAAGATTTGTAAAGTAACTAACTTAGTTATGAGGTCAATATAAAAACAATATTACAATTTATTCTGTCTATGAATTATTTATTGTTTCTGTTTACTTTCTTCCTTATCGGTTTTGTAGGTCAGTGCGTATAGGCATATCATTATTTGGGTGTTTGTGAGCCCTTCCCTATCACGGTTATCTCGAGACAAATTGAAGTTATGGACTTGAGTTAATGATAATCAATCCAGGAACTTCAAACTTTACTTGGAAGGTATTTATTATAACACAACAATGAATTTCTAGAAATAAAAGTAAAATTAAATTGTGGTAGCTAATAATCAACTTGTTTTCCTCTTTGTTCTAAATTCTTAGAATTATTTTAAGTAGTTACAAATTCTTAATTGGGTCGTCAACAACGTTATCAATGAGCGACTATTTAGTTGTATTTGTATCTGGTTAAGTGGTTACAGTTGGTTTGGCACCATCGATAAGACTGGTTGACTATTCCTTTTGACTTTGTATCCCATATAGTATGTAGAGCGTAACAGTTTACGTGATCATCAGCGGGTTGGGATATTTCAGGGCCGGTACACACGGCACAGAAGTGAAGGGGTCGAGTGCACGTTTGTGACACGCCAGCAATTATAAGTACGGAGGCGTCATTGAACCCGCGTTATTGCGAAACAACGGAAACCAGTCCAGTGCCGCCCCACCCCCCCTCCGCACGTCACGATCCCCTCCTACACACCTGCTGCGAATTTTAAAAATCATAGATTATAGTTGACATGCGACTAGCTCCTATCCGACGTGATTGGCATGCCCAGTTGGTTACATCACTAGCCCCTGCAGTCTGCAAAAACCGCGCCATTATTATTTTTCCGAGTTTTTATTAATAATAAAACATGATACCCAGCTAAATATAGAATCAATTTTTGATTATTTGCTATTAATAGTTTTCGAAATGCTTTGGTTTAATAGAAATCTTACATAATTCTTACAGAGAAAGAAGAGGTTGGCTTTCTAAACAATAAATGTGAATGTAATGCCATACAATATTTTAGAATGTAACTTTCAAAAAGCAAATTATCTGAAAAAAATTCTAACTTCACGATGTATAACAACAAACAGCAGTCTTGAGTTTGGCACTACCCAAATAAATTCAATTCCTCACCGGCCATTTTATTGTGTGAAGTACATTTCCGCAACAGCAGTAGTAATATGCTGTCGGTACCGCGCCTAGCAGCGACCTATAAAGATACGTGCTTGATAGTGGTGCAGTCAGGGACAACGGCCGGACTGCCTCATTCGCAAGAATCGCAGGTAGGCTAAGGGGTTAAAGAACTCCATTGCACTATATCAAATACCATTGAACTCGCTCCGTCCCGCTCCCACGTTGCACCCCGCGATGCATCGCTTGCACTCGCCACCGTGCGAATCCTGTCTGATTACGCGACACGCATGCGTATGACATTATCTACGAGCAACTATGGTACACGTAAACCGGTGTATGGACGTTACCTATGTGCTGCCTACATGCACTTAGGAAAATGAATATATACTGGCCAGTTTTAGTGCACGCGCAATTCCACCTGACGGGAAAATGGCCTCAGATCAGTTAACAGGACAATGCGGGGAAATTTTAGTGTGGGAACATTTTTGGTTAGATCAATGTGCAGTCTTATTGTATGTAGAATCGATTTGGTTGAAATTCTAAACACAATAATTATTACCATCATAATATTTTTTAGCAAAGCTACATAAAAATGAAAAGTTGCTATGTTTAAAACACTTTATAATGGCTATGAGTGCATCGTAAAATATTTAAAGAATCCATAAAACATTAAAATGATGGATTTTCTAATTCGATGTTATAACTTTTAGAAACTCGAGCCACCTGTTACATAATCGGTATAAACTCAGCTTACGCTGATCGTGTGTCGATAATCAAGTTTAACGAGTGGAAAGTTCAAAGAGGGCAACAACATCAGACGACAGTGTCGGCGCTTTGTCGCGCAATCGCCTGAAAATCGCGCTAATTTGTATGACACTCGATCGCGTGTTACCGCAGGTGACGTACCCGTGAACCAGGAACTACTAGCCGAAGATCAAGTTCCACGGGCGTTGACTGCGACATGTGCGCGCCGTCGGTAGCTACTTACTTCTTATTTTCTACTAGAATGTATTACACACCTATTACGTCATGCTTGCATGAACTCACATGCCACGTCAAGAAAAAAATCAAGCATGTACTCAACTCAAAAGAAGTACAAACAAGTGGTAAAACAAAAGAGTGTCTATCTATATGGTATTCTCAGAACAATAACTAAAGCAATGGTATTCGATGAATATTGTACCCAAAAACAAAAAGATTTGTTTTTTTATGAAAACTACGAATACTTTTTGGCACGTCAATTATTTGGCAGACAATAGCGATAAATTCAAGGCGAAATGATAAAATGTCATTGAACTTGATAAAAATAATTGAATTCTACACGTACGCTTCACAATGTGCGTAGGTAATTCGTGTTTGTTGGAAAGAAAGTACTTACATATTATAGATTGGAACAACAGACGATAAAATAAATTAAATCTTTAAGTCATATAACCCGTTTGCAGGACGGATATCTTGTCAAAGAAAAATAAAAACATTCTCAAGGTACTTTTAAAACGTTGTAGGTTTGATTTAAAATAAACGTGCCGCGGCCCGCGTGTAGCACGGCCCCGTAACCGATGGACCATTTCCCCAAATTGTAGCGGTCGCTTTTCCCAGAGACCTCGACTCGAAAATGCCCGTCGTCCATAATACTGGCTCAGTGACCACTCTCTCCCGCTCCACTTCGTTCCGCCCGGTCTACGGAAGCGTAGCTGTGTCGTAGCAGACGCGTAGCACCTTCGTAGCACTGGTCAACGTCGTAGTAATGCCTACGTTACATATAGATCTGGATCCCTTGAATTGATTCTAAAGTTCAAGACCAACGTGACCATAAATTAATTATTCGTCTTTTACAAGATGACACAATGAGTACCAACGACTCTAGTCGAACATTTTTACATTCTGTCGGTCTTAATAATAATTTTCAAGCAATTACCAGTAATTGCTAGAAAATTATTGCCGAAAGAAAGCTACGTGATATATTATGCTTACATAATTATTTATTTAAAATAAGTGTTACGAAATCATGACAAAAATGACGTGTAATAAACATTCATCAGCACTAGATTTACATGCGATATTGAACTTTTGGCAGTCTATGAGTCTATATCTCAATTCAAGGCTATTTCAAATTTCCATTTATTGCGTCTTTATAATGTTTTCAGGAAAACCGATGTTTTAAATAGTATTCTGGACGACTCCAAACCGCATAAACAAGTTCCTAGAAAACAATAAGTACACTATTGACATTTGCCTATTATAGGTATAAAGAAGGCCGATCCACAGATTAGAGGCATTTTATCAGTGGAATACCGAAATTGGAATCGGTAACGCTGTCAATAGATCACGTGGAGCGGTGGAGTAGGTACAGTCGATAATATAAGTCATGCTACACGGTACGTGTAGAGAGGTGGCGAGGTATATACGTCGCCACTTGTTTACCGCGCGATGCTCGCAGACCTTGAGATTCGGCAGCGGTCAGTGGCCCGAGGCCTCGCAAACAAAATATAAATGTTATTATTACCCGCCGACCTCGATGGCTCGGTTCCTCACCGGTTGTTCTATTACTAATCGCAAAAATTTATCCGGAAATTAGTCATTCTGCATTTGAGTTGAGTTTTGCCTGTTTAAATGCTTGAAATATGTAACCTCAAAGACGGTTGATTTTGTGCGTATGATTGAATAATTATTAATATATTAATAATTCAATGTCAAACTAACAATGTGAAGGATGAATGTTTTTAGATGAATAATATGTAGGTAATTCTCGTGCTAATTTGCAAATATTATGAATCAGACGCCTAAGGGTCTGACTTCTCTGAAATGATCAGCGGCATTCGTGTTACAAAAGCACTACGATTTCCTTGTTAATACGTGATTTTATAGATTTTAAGATTCCCTTCCTACATGGGAAGTTTGAGTTGACATGATTAAATTAGAACGGTTTCACATGTGTCCGCAGCGCTAAAAACGTGACCAAAGGACTGTGTTATATGCGGTAAAGCTGATGTAACTTTTTCATTTTCTCCAACACATAGTTGATAAATGTGACTTGTTATTTTCACATGCGATTCATTTTTCACATTACGGTTCGTTGACTTGGTGTTCGCATGTGCTGGTAGCCGAATTGAGTGTATGCTCAGGTTTACGTTGGTGTGGGTGAACATTCTTGTGCTATATAGCGCTCGTGTGTGCTCGTTACAGCACGGCGAGATGTGAAGTAACCACGTCTGTGTTGGGTATTGGCGATTTCGGAGGCGGCTCAAGGACGCCCGGCTCAAGTTCAGTAGCCACCTTCGGCAGTGAACGACATCATTTCGTGCGTTGACCCTACCGCTTCCTGTGCCAACTGAGGAAAATACTAAATTTATCACTTAAAATTTCTATTTAATAGTAATATATGCGCACCATTTAATCGACTTTGACTTAGAAACAATACCTTTATTAGCATATAAAGTGATATGTAGAGTGTGAATGACCTCGTTGTTTGCCTCTACACAGACCATAAAAATAACGACCACTGTTTAATCCATTGTATTTTTCCTGACTATCAGTTGAAGCCATTATGAGCAGTTTATTTAAATTTTGATCTAGACTTGGGTTATATTTTTACAACTTAATGCTAAGTAGCTACAATGTTTGATTTTCCTTGTTACAGGTAAGTGTCACCGACCGACGACGCACCGTCCTCAAGTTTGTTCGAAAGGAGGTAAAGTTAGCTCGCTTGATATGATTGCACATAATGGTGTGTTCTCGTTAGAGCACAATGCACCAGGTTGCAGTGCTGGAGTCAGTCACCCCGTCCTAACGGGGCTCGCCCTATGCCCGCTCGGCTCGCGGCTCGCGGCTGCCGTCATCACGCCGCGATTGTCGTGCAATCGTGCTTACTAATGCCAACTGGACCCCATACGCATACATAATACTATTATGGACATTCGCATCGCCCCTGGCCACGCCTATTCAGAATGCACACTGAGGAAAAGAACAGAAATTCTGCCGTAAGAATGAGTCGCCAGCTATTGTTACAAGCAATGTCCAAGAATCCCGCTGAGCTTTTGACAACAAATCACCAACACAAAACACCAAAGAAATAATTATTTGGGTGCTGATTACTTTAGGTAACCACACACAAAATTGTCGTTAAGTACCGGAAAGCCAAAGGACTGGGCTATTGTTGTCTTCCTTATGCCAGTGTTTTTTTTTATTCGTTTTACATATACTTCTGTAAAAATGATGCTGGCCTGCTCGATAAAAAATTAAAATATCGCATATTTGACAATATCAATATAAACGATATATCAAGCGTGTTAATATCAGTTTTTTAGAGAATCACAAAATAAAACCTAAATTATGAGAATACAATATTGTGAAAATATTGCACGGTATCCCGCTGATATTTTATCATTAAGACGAATATTTGTAAGGGCATCCCTCGGCCGCGATATCGTTTAGCGCCGACACAATACATCAACGATCTGGGAATGTCGGTTACGAGCCGATCTAACAAAAGGAAGTTAAAAAACTTTTGTAAAAGATTCAATCCTCGCATTTTTTGTCGTCAAAAAGGTTTCGATTAAACAATCATTTTAATTTTTTCACCATCTCAGAAGAGTTAGATATCGCGAAACTTGCACAATAACGTATCCCGGCAAAAAGTTGGACGTTACCTGTTCGTGAAATCCGAGATGAAAAGAAAGGGTAGGTCGAATCGCATCGAGATTTTTTTCACAATAGGAGAACACCATACTGCTTGCATTTTTTACGCGGATTGTAAAAATTTTCAACCTTTGAAATCGAATTTGAAAGGAAGTTGTGAGTAAGGGTTAGTAGATTTCTATTGCTCTATTGTTTACTCAGCAGATGGTATTAAATTCGCTCGTTGCTCCTTGATCCATTGACAATATGGGTCACGATACTTACGTCCAACCAGCGACAATATCCCTTAACCTAAATCTGTCTCAGCCTCAGCCCATTCAAAATATATGCGACATCAAAACAATAGCCACCTCTTGCTAGAGAAAAGAAAGACCCTTGAGACAATGTAACGACACAAAAACTAAAATGTCCCGTAAAGACTTTTCTACGAAATTTATATTAGTGGTAATTTCACCAGTAAATCTTTTACACAGTTTTGTTGTTCATAAAGTAATGGTTCCTTTTTGTTGTGGTCAAAGACTTTCTAGCCATCAATGCTTGCATAATTACTTGTATCTTTTTTTGTAAACTATTGGCGTATAGAATTCCTTTGTCTTTCTATATCAAAAATAAAATAAATGGTTGTCTCCATGCAACCCACATGACACATTTATTCGAGAAGGTTCCTTTCCTAGTTATCAATGTGATAGTGGAGTGGCAAAGAAAGAACGTGGTGCACCGTTACACGCACTTGCGGAGTTGAGTGCACGCGCGCGCGGTCGCCGACTCCACCAGGGCACCAGACCCACAATCCCACGTCCCTAGTGCTCTTCCCGACGCCTGTTTACTGTTCCGTACGCCCTAATCATACCTAAACCTTGTAAAGTAAACCAACAGTTTATCAAATCTTACGATTACGTCACTGTTGTTGCCAGAAAACAACCAAGAAACATGTGTCTGATGGCACGCGGCGCACATGCGTATGGCATGCGTTGGCTGTACATCACTATAAAAAACACACCACAAAAGCCCCAAAATATTTAAATGCCGATGTTTGTGCGGATCCAATTTTTACTAATAACAAGGTGCAGCGCTGCCACGTTTCTCCGCCAGCTGGGAGACGAGGAAGTGCGTTCACAATGCCAAACACGTAAATTATTGATTGCCGAGAATCGAAACTGCTCCAATAATAATAATAACCATTGTGTTCTTTTCGGTAAATAAAGGAAAACTTTGCATCGCCTCCAACCACCTTTAATAACACTTATTTCAAGTTGAATGACTGCTTTATTGTAATTTTTTGTTGACAAGGAGGTCACTGTGCGTGTATTACACTTGAATCCCGCTACCAAAGACTAAATTAGAAGGCATCTTGTATAGACAGCCGATTATTCTCTGCTGTAGTGTAATTACAGCAATTCCAATAATGGTTATGGCATCCTACGCAAAATGGTCGTAGTAAATGATGTTAATCAGTGTAATGGAACGGAGTACGACTTACTAAAGCCACAGCGCTTACCTACATAATTTAGAGGGCAGCAGTTTTAGTTTGCGTTTGAAACTAACTAGGCTTATTGTTATTTCTGTATGTGTAATTGAAAACTAAAATGGGACTTTAGACTATCATTTCCGGCTATATATTGCGTAGAACTAAAGTCACTAATTATTATAAGAACATAAATAAACACACATTGCAGAACAAACAATAAGTAGGTACTCATTTAATCGTATACCATGTGGAGCGTGGGGGTACTCTAAAGAAAAAAGTTATTGGAACCGGCCTCTTATAAAATGAAAGTTGGTTATAGGTAATGCGCAGCACTTTCTCCGCCAACTACGTTCGTACTTCGACGGCATTGGTTCCCTTCAAAGAACAAACAAAACAACAAAAATTAAGTTTACCAGATTATCCGAGATGAATTCACAAACTAAATGCACATACGTATACCATACATTTTCCCGGGTACTACATAATATTATACATTTTCCTGGCTTCAGCGTGAGAATATAGGTTAGGTGTATTATATGTATAACTGTTATAAGTTGACATTCTAATATTTAATAATAATTATGTGTACCTACGCTGACATCACGCACATTTAATAAAAAGGTAACATCCTATAAGATTTTTTTAGCCAGCTGGCAGGAGTCGAATTAATTTTAGTACATTATGGTTTTCTTTTAACAATGCCTGGCAGCATTGTCTTTTTTTTTTTTACAAAATAGTGAGATTTAAATATTTATTTACTATCTATTTGAACGGTTGACGGAGTGGGAGATTTAAATAAAGTCAAGGGGATCATTTGCGTCGCAAACAACGACGACGGGGTCAGTAGACTCGTGCGCGCAACCGCCGAAATTATCGCGGCCGGTACACGCGCCGCGCACCGCCCGCGGCCAACGAACGAGCCAAGGCCACGATGCCTCCCCGGCCCCTACCCGCCGCCCACTCTTATCTCACAGCTCCTGCTGACAGCCTAGGTATCTATGTTATGAGCAAATCGATCACCCCTAATACACATAAATATAACCCTCGTCTATCGGCTAACTCGAGGCCTTGAACCGCGATAGCGAACCGAAAAAACATTTAGGATTTCAATTTAGCGATACATAATATTGATAACAATGCGTTGCACCATAATATTTGTTTATTGCAAATTAATTTGAAATGGATACGGATACTAAGTTGTCCTTGTTAGAGTTACGGTACTATACTGTGTCTGAATGTAACTGTAATGGAGGTTATTTATCTAGGAAGCAATAAACGTGGATCGGGCAGGCCCAGCTAGGTATCAGTGTAGGTGCGACTGGTGCGAGGTAGAGCGCGGGAGGCTGGCGGGTGGCGGAAGAGCCGCGCGGAGCGGGCGCGGGCGCGGGGCGCGGCAGGTGGTAACGTCAACGCGCGGCCGTGAACTTTCTTCGGACACGTTTTCAGGATTTAATGCTGCGCAATATTTCGCGGCTTAGCCCCGACGGCCCCCGGACCGCAACTTCTTGCCGCGTGCCACTTTTCTCGCGCCTTTTTCCCTAAAAATATAATCCTGTGGTTTCCTTACAAATTTACACTTCCTAGTTGCAGTATAAATGCCTTAATATTAGTACAGTGTGGGACAGGGCCCTAGTTAAATTTAAAATAAATAAAATTATTATTTTTGCACCCCAATAGCCGCGCAGTTGTCATGTAAATCATATTTATTCAAGGAAATAGGTCTTACTGATTTAAATCTGTTTACGATTTAGTAGTCCGTAGCCGACAGTTTAACTCGGACTCATCAAAATGTAAATTTTACGTATTTAGTTCGAGTTCAGATCGGTGTTCATCGATTATGTACAAAATTCAGAGTGATCCAGAATAACATGTTGACTTTTCGCTGTCATCGATTGACAACACAAAACTTAAGCGCCCTCGCTGCTTACATAACCTAAATCCAGGCATATGAAAAATGGGCCTTCGTCTGTAAAGCAGTTACATTTTCATATCTTATTCGTTTTAATTCATAGAAAAGATCAGAATTCACACAAGGCGTTATTTGGCATTAATGAGGGCGAGTAAATGTAACACTAGGAAATGTTCGGCATACACTTCCTCATTGTTGCGCACAGTGTAGAGTGTAGGTGAGTAGTGCAACGCTGAGCTGCAGTGGCGTCGGCGGCGGCGCGGGCGCAGCGCATACGCGCCCGACCAACAAGATTATACAACGAGGCGCATCATCGCCACGCGGGGGACGCCGCGATGCTCTGATTACGCAAACACCCACTGCGCAACACCTCTCCTATACTTCACTACGTTACGTTATTGCAACGTATAATTAAACAAGCTCAAAGCTCTAGTCTTGGACCAATAGCCGATTTCAATGCTCTACTTGGCGCGTTCGCATTTCGCTCGTTATGCTACGATAGAGAATATGCTTTGTCCTATTTTTTACTTATGTTATATATGTATATGTTTTAGTTGTAAAGGGTAGATACATCAGAGCTGAAGCGGGAAATAAGTATATATTTTAATACCGAGTTGCTTAGTAGGATGTGTAAATAACATGCAGAATTGCAGACGTCCTCTGACGGAGCAGGAAGTCTCGACTTGGTGCAAATATCAAGGTGAGGTGACCGAAAGGAGAAAGGCTCCTTCATCAGCACAATTCATGTACTTGCATAAATATTTTATTTGCTCCACAAGTTGATATACAGGCTTTTGCCCTACCCTAGTCGATTTGAGAAGGATCGTCAATAAGATTTAAACAAATCAATGTAGTTAAATTTTACAGCCATAATTATTTACATTTATGTTGATAGGATAGATAAATGACCCTATTGTAGATTAATGATGTCCACGCTCGAGCTCTATGTTTAGCACAATTAGATTTAGTAAACCGTCAAATTTCCTCATGTCGGGCGTTGCCTTGAGGTTGACATTGCGGCTAAATCAGCACAGTTTGACATTGACATGTTCCGATATTCGAATGAGGAAGTGCTCCTAGTTTATTCGGCGGGGCCGTTCACATGTTTGGAGGTTTGCGATATTAGACAACCTACATAAAAAACCACCGGTATTGTTCACATTTTGATATCGCACCGCCGGAATATAAACAAAAGTACTAGTTATACACACAATTGGTGGAAGAATACTGATGACTACGCGTTATTTTTATGAGCTCTAAGTACTGAATCACGTCGGGGTCGTTGTAGCCTCTCATTTGCGTGTTTTATATTATTTTTTGCCAAGTTTCGAAGGTTACATTGCGTCATCCAGTTTGCCGTTTACGTATTTAAACATTCCTATTTAAAGAACTATTCATGCCTGTGTTGGATTCCATCCATAAATGATAAAGAAACTTAAGAATCAGTAATACAACTTGTTAAGTTAGCATAATCCTAAATATCAAGATTTCATGAAATTGTCATTCAGTAGGATTACTTAATTTTAGAGAGTTGTGTTGATGACTTTAATTATTATAATTCTATACATATTTGTTACGACCGTGAATCATATTTTAATCAACGTACAACTTAGTACTGACCAGCAAATTGCAAAAAACGTATGAAAATTTTAATTTCGCGGGCTGCCCTGGAGCATCCACCTTAAGGGGCTAGCCTGAGCAGCCCGTGAAGTTCACAAATTCGTTTCGTTTTTTGCGATTTGACGGTCAGTGTCAAGTTGTATGGTGCTTTAAATATGATTCGTGACAGTAACAAATATTACTTTACAGAATTATAATCATTAAAATCATCAATACAACCCTGTAAGTTCATATAATCCCATTATTGATATTTAGTGAAATAATTATTCAAAATTTGAATTTCGCGGGCTACCTAGCGCATCGAATCCCCCTTAAGATCATGCTAAAATTTTAATTGAAACGTATGTTTTAGCTAAGTTCAGTAGTACGAAGTAATATCCTGCGTCGTGTCGGCTCTGCCGAATTAATTGCGGTATACGGATCCACACAAAGTGATGCGTTGGACGGACGCTGCCGCTGTGTGGGGCTCCAGGCGTCACCGCATTGAGCTATTAATTGAACACACCCGACAAATTGACCTTGGCCTTGGCACGGGTTGCCGAATCAACCGAGGTCAACCACGATTGAGAGCGTCCGGATCACACGGCCTGTATGTCATGCTTGCTTATTCATGGTAATAATACACTCGGCCGCACAAATACTGTGATATGTAGGCAGGTATAGTATGCCAATAAATAAAATAATAAATGATTGACTCAGTATATTTTGGTTAATATCTACAACGGCATTATTTGGAAGCAATAATTAAATTAAAATCATAAAACATTGCTGGACTTATTAGTAATATTTTAGGTATAAGTACATTATGTTTTCAACTATTCTACCAAGAAATTCAAAAGTAAACAAGAAAATGTTCTATTAAATCTAAATAAAATACGTCTTATCAATTCCTACCTAAAAGGGGTGGTGATGGCGCGGCGCGGGCGCCAGTGTCGTCGACGACGGCATCGCCGCTACAGCCCGCCCGGGGTAATTGACTCATACTGACCTCGCACTGCTTCGGAAAAACTCGCTACAGCTCGGCACTCTTCGCCACTCGACACCGCTACGTACCCTTTTGATTTATAAAATACTTTTGGTTGGTTCATACAAATCGTACACAAAAGTAGAATTTCTGATAATTTTTTAAGCTTTTGATCTGGAGCAGAATATTTCTTCACTTAGCTCAGGTATTCACTTTTCGTGAAAGATTCCTCTGGAGATTTTCCAAATCTGAATGAATTATCTCCTGAAAAAAAAACAAAACCTATGTTAAACCATCACATTACGTTACTGAAATTGAGACTAGAGCGATGGATTTTGGCAGCACTACAGGCTCAAAGCAATAAGAATTAACTACTAGCTGAAATTCAAGTTAAATATTATAATATAATGATTTTTATAAGCACCGAAGTCGATGATCAAAAACGGCTACAATAACAATCAGTCTGGCAAGCGGGTCGTGTTTCCGATGCGCATCGGGTGTAATCGCCGTCTCAGCGAGGCCTTGACCGCGCGTTGCCCGCTGCAAACATTCGGACACCATTCCGAACGACCGAATTGCCAACGAGGCTCCTCGTGACTTCGCAGAACTTTCCAGCGAATCCAGGCCGCCAGCATCCGATTACAATAATATTGCGACGTAAATTTTTCTATATTATTTTTAAAGAACTTGCGGAAAATAAAATAGGTAAGGTACAAGACTTACATAATTTGCTATCAAAAATTTAAATTTTGGCCAACGAACTTCATGACTTTTCTTAAACTTCACCATGGCAAATTGTTTTGTAAATCATTGATGACTTGTTTTATAATTTCACGATGATTCACAGAATAAGTTAAATAAAAGCTTGTAATTTGTAATAACAGAACCCATACAATCGACATTAAACTTATCAAACCAATACACCATGTCACTTTCTCATTCAAATGTATATTAAATGTTGATGGATCATATTTCAACGCCTGCCTGCACTGCGGTTGTCAGTCGTGAAAAGGGATCACTGATCACATTCTTTGAAAAGTTGTTAAGCTAATTTATGAGTGGGATAATGGATGCGAAGTAAATAAAGAGCTAAGTCCCGTTTGAGCGGAGGCTGGGCAGGCACGCTCGCTTTTGTCCCAGCGTCCTTCGGCCGGCGATGGAAGGCCGACCGGCCCCTCGGTTATTGTTGCCTTTTATTTTGTTAAACGACTTTTGAAATAATGGTCGTTAAAAGCCATGGTTGAACCTTATCATAACATAAATTTAAATTGTATAGGGTACACTGCGCAATAATGTTCACATTCATAACCATGATAACCACGCATTTAATTAACATCAAGTTTTTCTTCTATTTTTGCATTAACTTATAGCTTATGCCTTGTGTTACCATATTTGCCAAGAGTAGATAATCCGGAAAAACAAAAAATTGAAACCATAAATTGCAAACAATGTGGCATACGGTCTGCTTTTTATTATTTCGTTAAAAAATGGCGATCAATCGAGATCATCAAGTCCCACCGACTGTGGTCACAATGAACAATACAAAACTATACATGTGGCTACCGACTGACGATGCCGGCTTTGAGTTTTTTGGCTGTGGACGACATAGGAATATGAACTCTATTTCAAGAGCCGTTAAATTCAGTATAGTGCTTTCACACAGTTTTTAGTAAGAGCTGACTACGAAATTTGATATTCGCACCCCGATATTAAAAGTGAGGGCAGCGGAAGGAAGTAAAAAACTGGGTTCCTATTCACTTTCACGTTTTAATCGACACACATGTCGCCATTCGATATTTTTTTTCGTATTTGCTTTTGGTGTCAGAGATCAGGGGACAGAAATAAAATTAATTTAATCATTATAAATATGTAAGAGCAATAATTTGTGTCATTAATTTACTCTAATTATAGATAACGTATATTAATTAAGTATATATTAAGTTGTTATCATCATCATCGTTTCAGCCGAAAGACGTCCACTGCTGGACATTGGCCTCCCAGAGCTTTTTAATTGTTATAAAAGCTCTTATTCACTGTCACAAACTTAGAATTTAAAGAGTGTTCAGTTCTAAAGTAACCAGACTCAAGCAAATATACCTAACCTATTAGCTACGAAGCAGCTTAAAAAAAGCAAAATTTAGTACCTACATGTAGTATACCTATAGATATTGCAAAGCCACATGTAATTTAACAAAAAATGCACGTGTGGGGGAGGATATTTGCGAAACCCTTTAAAAAGTTTCCTTTTGTGCAAAAGGGAAAGTATTGGAGCGAAATAATCTCCACAAAAAATGTAAGAAAACATTGACGAACACCTTTCAGTAGCAGTATAGGGAAACCAACGAACCCTTTGCTTATTTTTTAGACATTTTTTTTTTAAAGGTATTGAAGCTACTAGTTTCTCAAAATTCACCTTCTATTATCTTAACATAAAATCTTTGGAAATATGGATTGTATCAGACACAAAAAGTAAAAAAATTAAAAATACATAGGTACCTACACGGAATTAATTTTATTCCATTCATTTGTTATTTTGTCTGAAAAAGGCTTTCGTACCTAATATCAGTTCGATTCCTATGTCAAAAATACATACACATAGGCAGTTTATGTGAATTTGGGGTAAACATTTGTTTTCAACATAAAATAACAAACAATATCACATAACAATACAAAAAATACCGAATAAATGAACCGATAAATGAATACCGAATACCTAGTCAGAAAGACATTATGTGACGTTGTGTAACTATTTATATCGGTTCCGCTTTTTGTTGACGACCTAACTACCTAGGTATATACATAGCTGTGCCAATTTTTTTACTAGTTCGACAGAATTATCTGTTTAAAACAGATTTCAGAGCTAGAGTGATAGCATCATATTCATAGCATCGCAATGAGATAAAATAAATATAGTTAATTGTGTCGATGTGTCGGATTTCGAGTAAAAGAAGTGCCTAGTAGTGGAGTGTCAGTAGGCTGTGTCAGAGCGCCTGCGCGCCGCGTGCCGGTGGCCTTGACCGGCCTGCGCCAAAATTTCCAGGTCGTTCACCCGCCGCGACGCCCACCGCCACTCGTTTTATCTCGCGTAAATAACTGCTCGAACAAGCGAATAAACACCTAATGACGCTTCAAATAAGAACGAATCTTCCGCTTTCACAACAATTGTAACGTCAGTGTTATATAAAGTCGTGTTTATGTACCCATTGTTAAAAGAAACTTGTTTATCAATTACAAGAAGGTAGGTAATACGTATTATGTAGAGTTACACAAAGTTCCTTATTATGTAGGTAGTTTTAATAGCAGTCACGTTATAGAAATCGGTACTTCACAAGCTTTAGTCTGTTGCTTTTAATTATCTTACATATCTCTCAGGTCACGTGTTTTATGCATATGACATTTGTATATAAATATATTTTATCACGTTTTGGGTAGGTACTGAAAGATTATTATTTTAATAATACCTAAGTTGGTACAGTCACGCGCTTGTTTATGTGTCCAGTGTCTACATACGTATACTCATACATGGGTAATGTGAAGGTTGTAAGTCGTAGGTCGTCCCAAAAGTATTACTAGGTAATTATAGTTGTAAAATCCCGGAAGTGTGTGCTCAGACTGCTCAGGGGGAAGCAGGCAAGCAGGGCGCTCCGGCAGCGGGTCAGTCCGTCACGCGGCGACCTACACCGCGCTCGCCATCCATTAGCTCGATTTCGTGTTCAAGTTCACTCGCGTTCCATCACCAAAAATATTTTCGTAGTGTGACGCAACCGGCAACGGCTACGTCCCACTCGAACGCTCGGCTAGTCTCTCTGTCGGTGCCGCTCTCGCGCGACCTTGGCCGCGGTGAGCCGCAAGGTTCGGGTCTTCGAACTCGCGCTGGAGCGCGGGCGCGGGGCGCGGAGCCGGCAGTCCTCCAATCGCTCGCCGCGCACGCCTGAGCGTGCTCGTGATTGGTCCACCGTTGGCGCGGCAATGACCTCGGAGACCGGAGTTCGTAGCGCGCCGATCCTCGCTCTGAAGCGCAGAACGACAGGCTTTAGCCGACCGATAGAGGCGAATTTCGCTTAGCCGGCTACGCTTCGTAGTCGAAGCGATTGTATCGCACAGAGCGCTGATCTTTTTGCAGACTTTCACTCTTAAGGGGAGACTCGCGCGGCTTCGAGGAGGAGCGCGCGCGGCACTCGCTCAGTTCGTCGATCGAGCTCGAGTGAGACGCACGCGGCACGTGCAGCGGCTATATCTCGCGGGACGAGCGACCTTCATCCCTTGACGTGCCGGCCGCGCGCCCTGGCCCATGCACTCCTGTCCTATATATTCAGTGTCACAGCGCGCAGGACGTTTCATGTCTAAAGCCAGCGGGCTCCATGTGTTTTACGTGTAGTGCAGTGCGGGGGAGGACAAAATAATTAGATTTTAAGTATATATATGACTTTAGTGATGTCTCCTGATAGCAGCTACGGGCGTTACGATGCGCCTACGCCGGCTGAACATAATATGATGAGCCCGGGGCACAAGGAACGAGAACCCGAGTTGCATATAGGTAGTCCCTTTTATACAATAATTTTATTTGTTTATTTACATTACATATTACAACATTATCATCACTGTGCTGTAATACCTGTTGTCATAATATTATGTTTTCATTTCAATCGTTGTTATTGTTGTTGACAATCTGTTGCTGACAATTTTGCCTATAGAACGTAAGTTCTTAAAGTTAATACTTGTTTCGTAAGTTTTCATTCTTTTTAATTGTAATTTTACAATTAGGTCATTAAGCCATCAGCATTTTTTTATTCTATCGATTTATACATAGGTACGTTGTATTGTACATTTTTTAAATTTACTGTAACGAAATATATTATGATGAGAGTTACTTAGCCATAACGGTTTAAAAAAACTAATTTCTTACCTACTTCCTTAAGTCTATTACGTAATCTCCGGACTAAACACTACAAGGTCCCATCATAAATGTTAGGTACTTCTTTATTATCATAGTAATCACATATTGTTATAAATATGATCTATTCTAGCAAAATAATTATTATTGTCTTGCATGCCATTTTCTTTTACACACTTTTTACATTTTTACCGTAATGCGTAAAAATTGGCTTGAGATAAGCCTAAATAAACACGTTTTCAGGTATAAACTGAAGGCCAATTTCTCGAAGTTATTTAGTAAAAATATATTTAGTATGAGAATTGATTGACCTTCTGGAATAATAATAAAATAACCGGTAGGACACAATACCATTTCATGCTAGATTAATTATAACGACATTGGTAAAATCTGATTAATGATTTGTTTTTTAATGATGAAAGGGTACAATGCTAACATAATATAGAATTATTTACAATCGAATGTCAAATCGTCTGCAGAACGAATATTTGATGGATGGATTGTGAACATTTCCGCTCGGAAGGGCCCAGCAAAAACAATTAAAATGGCATTGTACAAAATAACGCACTGTGCAACAATGTCAATAGTTTCTCAGTACAAATCAGTGGGGTCCGACTCGAGCCGAGGCAGCCGGGAGCTCTTCAATATTTGCAATCGAGTCATAATGATCTTATCGCTCTTTATTATCGATTGCTTTTGTCATTTATTCCCGTGAAAAATCAAGCTAATATAACAAAGAGTTAACCGTTTACCCTCAGGCACCGCTGCCAACCCTTTCAATAACTAAATTAATGATTTGAACTATTGATAGTTTTCCCATGATGTAAGAAAAGTGTTATGTGTAGTAGTGTTAGTAGTAATAGGTGTGTGAAGCAGGTTCAACGTGGCGACAACTGCCTCACAACACCACTTTTACTTTTCTCTGAATGCGTGTAACACAAGATTATTCGCTTGCTCATAATTTATGATAAACAAGTCGCTGCAGCACGTAACGCTGCACACTATGAAGTAAATTGACAATAATTGTCAATTATTGCAGATGAATTACCAATCAAGATTAGCTGAAAATAATAAAACCTCTCTTGCCGTGATATGTTTAACAAACGTGTTAAATAACGAGGAAATAAGATTTGAAACGTGATTTTGATCGTCGTCAAGTAGGTACCTACTAATTATTTACAAACAAACATCGCCGTGACACAGATCCGCGGCGGTCGGAATGGCCGCGTCAGTATTGTGCTTGTGCACAATGTGCACGCTCGGTCCGTTGGTCGGCATTCGCGTTACGTGGACGAGAGACTTTCTCGTGCACTTTCCTCGCCTTTTAATTGACGTAACGAACGAGCGACTCTCACACACACCACCCAGAAAAAAGCGCGCGTTGCATCATACGAGGAGAAATGGCTGCACGCTACTGACTCTGTTGCAACTGCACCAGTTACGTCTCACGTTGTTTTCCCTGTTCTATTGTGTTCCCCACCCACTGGCGCAGTCGCCACCATGCTCTGTTGACACTGTATCGAGAGATGAGACCGAAATTATTGCGTCGAGGGCGACCATACACCGCCTTTAGAAAAAAGAAAGTAACAACTATAGAAAGCGACGGCGTCGAACGTCGACCCGCGGCGAGTGGTGTACGCCAGAAATAGAAAGTTTCTTCCAAAAGGCGAGCCCGCTCCCTTAACAAATAAACAAACGGCTGGAAGAGGAAAGTGAGAGCAGTCCGGGGCGCCGCCTGAACCAGTTCCTGGTCGCCAGTCGAGCCGCCGAGCGCGCCCGACCGCCGACCCGACACGGCACCTGTTGTTGCCGCGGGATTGCCTATCACTGACCTATTAACCATTATTACTAACATCATTAAGGAATCTTACATTTATATTTAGCTTAAGATAACGCTTCCGTATTAATTATCTTCGCAATTAACTGATTGGATAATAATGTTGCAGGAACACGTAACGTTTGACCTATTTAGGTTAATATTATGAGAGAGCACAATTTAGGTAATGTTCATAATCACTAACTCTAAAGTTAGTGGTTTTCGTTAACATTCTTGTTTGTAACGAAGATGGAGTCATCGACTTGGCGAGTTGAGAGACTTTCTAAAATGTCTATTAAGTGTCTGTCACCTTGAGGCACGCATATGAGCAACGCAATACGATACATCATAATATGACCATTCATACAATCAATTCAGTTTTTTGCTTAGAATAGTATTATTCAATGCCTTATAGGTATGGCAACGACGTAAACCAATACACCGATCGTAATTTCATTTTTTACTCTAGTACTAAAACAGTATTATGCATTTTTCACACAAATCAGAAGCAGTAAAAATGCTTGCAAAATCTCTTATCGTGAGGTAATGTTATGAGTTGAAATGAAAGCTAAGCTAGTAACACGCGAACACGCCTCACGTGTACTGCCACTGATAAAATCAGACTGCACGTACCTACCTACAACACTGCACACTGCATCTCAGAATTTACTGTTTTTAATTAACTTAAGATAAGTCAGTTAAAAATAATATTGTCCTTAACTCGTTCTCTAGGGTGCAACTGATTATGAATACTTACTCACCTATTAGTTTACACAACTTGGTCTGAAAAATAGACATGAAATGATGAACTTCTTGGAACTAAAAGTAATATCAACACAAGGTCAGGATATAGGATTCAATCTGAAGTTTGTACATGTTTCACAGTTTCCGTCTTACATTGTGACAGTCACCTTTACGTCTTGGCGATAATGTAATGCACGTGAAAAGGCTATATTTCCGAAATTATCAGCTCATCACCAATCAGTGAGTAATGATGATATGCATGAGTAGTGTTGGATTGTTGATGTTGGCGGCACAAGGCACTAGGTCACGTGCAAGCACCGCTATGTTTGTTACACAACTCAGGAAGTTTGGCACGAGCTAACTAATCTTTCAAACGTCCATAAAATTTATCACGAACTACGTATACATAAGACTACATACCTATATACTCTATAACCGTTTTCTATGTTTTGTTGCAGAGTTTGACGGTACTACGGTGCTGTGCCGCGTTTGCGGTGATAAAGCTAGTGGATTCCACTACGGCGTGCATTCCTGTGAAGGCTGCAAGGTAATTTTCACACAATTATACCAATCATATTATATTAAATAAGTTGTCGTTATCCATATGCTCACCAGCACCGATTTTTCGTTAATACAACTGCGACCACTACCACTACGCCGTCGTTACCGCCGAACAAACATACCGTAATAGGAAATGCCCCGAGCACGTCTTATTTTAAAATGACAATAGTTAATTGAGTGGTTCATGCGGGTTTCTGGGCATCTGAAGCAGGAAGTATGTGTACGGGTGACATGACGAGGACCCCCTTCTCCCCGTGCGAGTAGTCTCGCGGCAGGTGCGAGTTAGTACCAGCACCAAGGTCGCGACACGCGGAACACAATCTCTGTGCACTCGCCGTACCTATATCTATGCGCCGTACAAACTACCAGATGACCTTATTTACTTACTAAATGTTAATTTGATTCACTACGACGTCGCCCGGAGATTCGTTTATTAACTAATCGGTAAAAAACGTATCGTGTGAACTACTTGTATTAGGAATGGTTTTTGGGTCAACGGGTAGGTACCTGTCGGCCTCGGTTGGGCGACGGTCAGACCCCTGCGCCCCAAATTCTAAACATTTTATTTTCAATACCTGCGTCGGCCGGGACAATCACACGAGAACCGGCTGTCGCCTTTAAACTTGTGATCCACAAGTCAAACGTGCATTGATAGAAAATAATGAGCACTGGCCAGCTAGTAGTAATGTTAGTGATGAGGTTAAAGTGACACTCAATTCATGTCAATCATAATAGCTGTAAATATAAAGTAATATCCGTCGAACGTCCGCGCCGTCGTTTATAAAACGTTTATGTATGCAGCTTGTGGCTCCTCATTCCTTCAACTGACGACCCTTGAACGTGAATACTCGGGACGCATAAAACATCCCTTTTAAAGTGGACATCCCATATGTTACATTTTTTATTTACTTTGTAGTTTATTCTTCCACTTAACCGTATGTGGTTTGCTTTCCTTTTGATTTGCTTCGATAAATCGATGCGCAGCATAGAGACTTCTAATTAAAAAATAAGGAAATTAGAATAGCAATAGCTCACGTATTATTGCAAATAATTGAAAACTTGACGAATTAAGAGAAACTTCATTACCACGTACTAACGCTAAAGGTTATTGTTAGTGAAAGCAGGCAATTACGTGACCGGTGAGCGTTCAAGAGCATTGGAGTCCACCGTAATTACTTCCTCATACATATTGTACAGTATTATTAACTCAACAAAGCATAGGTAAAATTTCCCTTGAATCTTGGGTCGTCGTATCTATAATTTTACAAAGGTGTAAATAGAATCTTCGGTGAATATAGAGGTCGTTTACGAGTGTAAAAGCGAGGAAGCAGACGGGGATAGAAGTGCAAGTGTAGTGTAAACTGGTTTGTACGTTACAAGTTCGGCCAGAGCAGGCTCGGGACAAAGCATGTCCTTCAGCGCTGCGGATGTCTGCTGCATTGTGCAACGCTTAACCAGACCACTTTCAGGCGTATAAACGATTAACGGCTATGGAACTTACCCCGCCAGACGGAGCGGACGTCCCATACGGTTCATTTAGTTGAAATGTATATTATTATTGTAAGTACAACAATGTATCGTTTTTCGTTACGTACATATCTCTTGACACTATTAAACCGAAAATTCGAATTGACAACTTTAAGAATCGATACAAATATAGATAATTGGAATTAAAAAAATGACATTAATTTGGTGACAAAATTAAAAAAAAAGTAATTTTGGTGTAAGTAAATGGGTATCATTTATATAACAACTCCGATTAAAGCGCCAGCTAGCGGCGTAAATATGAAACTGATAAAATAGTTCGGCTATTCGCCACTAGATGTCGCGTCGAGCGTAGCGCTGCGGTGCTGCTACCGCTTTACATTGCGGCTACGAACGGAAACTACTTGAATGAATGACGAGTGAGCGTGTAATTTTTATAACGATATGAGGTGCGGGGTGTTCGACCGTACGCACTGATGTCAACGAACCCAATGTTACTATTTACCTTTTTTTAAATAAACTTATCAATTATTGATGATTCTCACGTGCATTCTCACGTAGTTTACTTTGAAATAAGAATGTTTTTTATTAGTATCAACTTGCACCATTTATTGTGAAGTTTCAACTATGAGGTTAAAATATCAGTTAAATTCATACTAGTAGGTACGTCGTAGTCACTTGATCATAATTAGTTAATTAGGCACCAACTTCCTAGCAACAAAAAATCTTATTTTGAAATTAAGTCGTGAAATAAAACCGTCATTATAATCCGGAGCGAGCGGTTGCTACGTCGGAAGAGCGAGCGGACTTCTTTGTTCTCGTCGTTGGCCGACATAATTTCCGTGCGTTGTGGGTCGCTTATTTTTTCGGCACCAATTCTGCGGTGTAGGGCGAGCGGCCGTCGACCTCGCTAGCTAGCTTTGCGCGCCAGGCGCCGCGTACATCCGCGCTGCCTCTTCTCGCCGTAAACAACTTTTACGGGCATCGAATGTACGCGCTACGTGAACGTAACCCACATTATTTTTGAACTGTCAGCTCATAAGTTCGTTGATCCCCAAGCAGTCATATTATTTATTGAGAACACCGCGCGATGACTGTTGCGTTTGTGTTTATTATTTCCTGTTCAACAAATCGGTACCTACTGTCGAACTTGACTCTAAAAAAGTCTACGTACAAATAGGTACATAACTCATTGATTTTTTGGTATAATAAAGGTTCAAACACGAATGCAAAATGATTTTGGACAACTCGTATATTATCTGTTGCGACGATTAGCTTCAATAACAACTTGTTTTCATACCTCAAATGATGTCAAACAATTTTGTTTACATGTTATAAATTGTAGTTTCGAAATATAAATACCTAAGTCCTCACATAATGTAGATCAAATAAGTGGAACTTCTCCATTACTACATCTATAACATTAATTACATTCTATTTATACATTTTGGTATGTATGTAGTTGAGTTTTTCGCCTTATATGTTCATATGCATTAATTTTACAGTTTTTGCGGTAAAGCTGAATCACCTTTGCACCGCGCCCACATTTAGTGTCTTTAACACTTCTAACATTTGATATGGGCATGTTTCAATGGGGACAGCGAATTACCTATAGGAGTTACGTTAGTTACTAAGAAATAAACCGCGATACGTGAACGGGAAATGAATCACAATGACGTGAGTCAGACGTGTGTTATCAAGTAAACATCTGTGACCCGCCGGGCAGCGGGCACGTAAGGCGGCCTGCCAGCGGCCGGTCGGCGGTCGCTTCCTCGGAAATATAGCGATCCAATGCGTCAGCATGTTTTGAGCTTGAGCCGGTGTTAGCGGAGTCGTTGTCCGCTGCACCGTTAGCCGTCGTCAGCGCGCGGCAACACCTCGCCTCGCCCGCCCAGGCCGCTGAGTTTGTCACTGCCGCCAACTTACAACCGTACACTAAATATTATGTACCGTCTAGCATACGCCTATGTACGTTAGTACTTATATTTTTATGAGTTTAGCACGTAGAAATTCTAAAAATACTATGTCAATTGCGCGAAATTATAGCGATGCCAAATTCACTTTAAACAATTATGTACAACAGATAAAGCCCGGAAGAATATCTGCTCATAAAGGGCGATAGTGAAGAGCTAAGTTTTGCCAATGTACTGAGATACAGTACATTGAGAAACTGCTCGAAAAACTCTCGCCCGATCCCTATACCTATCGCGAAGCTTAATCACAAAGTCGTTTTTCCAAAAAAACGCCAACGACGCCACTAAACCATGCTCATGCTACCGACCGACCCACATAGTGTTGACGAAACCTTTATTTATACGCGCCATTTCTATATACCCGTTCTCGTGACTCACCAAATAGACGAGAAACTACAATGTGAATCCGTCACTTGTCAATACGTGTAAATAATTAAATAGTAAATACACAAAAGTAGCGCCAACT
This sequence comes from Apamea sordens, assembly GCA_945859715.1. Taxonomy (NCBI): domain Eukaryota; kingdom Metazoa; phylum Arthropoda; class Insecta; order Lepidoptera; family Noctuidae; genus Apamea; species Apamea sordens. The sequence continues at coordinate 11,723,083 of OX243995.1, forward strand.
ATAAAAACTCGTCGTTTCAACATACTCCTTGCGAACTGCAATTACCGGCGCATTCTCTTAAAGAACTATAAGTGCTTCTGCTAATAATATAAAACTATTTGCGAACCTTATGAACTATTGCGAATCGCGGAAGAAAATCTTCAAGCGCTATATTAATAAATAATGATATTAATACCGTTGTATTATAAAGGTACACGTGCCAATAAGTATTGATGCAGAATATAAATTTGAGTCATCACGTTATCAAAATGACCTAAAATGATTGAACTACTTACAGTATAATGGAATTTAGTGAGTATCGGGCACATATTATAGAATGAGTATTTTTTAGAACTCGAAAGGGAGTCACCGTGTTAATTGGTTAGCGGTCGTTGACATATTAAGATTATTCAATTTAAAAGAAAGACGTCCTACTAAGATAACAATGCACACGAACGAATGGTGCTCGCCTATAGTTAATATAATTATGTAATTGCAGCGGTCAGTATTGATTCTGTAACTGTGTCAATGATATTGTTTACAAATAAAAATTAATTCGTGTATTAGTTACAGCATAAACTCTTGACATGATTATTTTATTTAACTTGGGATGTTTGCCCTAAAGTGAAGATGTGTAGGTACGTAATCGCTAAGTGTAGTTCAGTCAGACGGGCGGGGAAGGTTTTGTTTTCGCGGCAGCAGGTCAACGACCGCGCGGCCGGTCACTGCCCGCGCTGCGACCAATTATGGGCCACTCGCACAGCGCACAATGGATCGATGGCAGCGCGAAATTAGGCCACCGACCCGAACACCGCGCGAAGCCCGCTTGCGCCGCCCGCTTGCCCGCGCCAGCCTCCGCGTTCGCTTGTACAACCTCATCGTGAGGCAGTACCAAATGCCTATAAAATAATACTCTCTGCTTCAATGTAATTATTATAATTAATCCGTAATTCAAGTACGCCCAATAATAAAAAATGCATTTTCGTAAACCGATTAGACCAAAGAAATGTAAATCTATGGATTAGACTAAGATTTGAACATGTTTTCTTTTACCGCGTAATGGTCTGACGGCTCATTGTATTCTAAATGATAACGTTCAAAATCTCAATGATATTGTTGTTATAGGTATTGTTTTAAATACATACATATATAAATAAATAACATACATTTGTGAAGTTCTATGAACAATGCGAAAACAGTAGTATAATGTCGTAATCAATTCTATTGGAACGGAAACGTACGATAAATTGCACAAGTGCATTGTGGTGTAATGATCCATTAATTAAATTGGATCAGTGCAGCCCCTAGGGGAGCGCGCGCGCATTGAGGTAGGCCGTGACGCATGCGTGACGTCACTGGGCGTAGAGCCGGTCGACGACCCGAGCGGGCTGCAGCCGGCTCCCGGGCGCGAGGGGCGTGCGGGGGAGCCTCCGCGGTTGTGCAATCGAGCGGTCGACGACCCGGGGTGAACGGCCGCGCGCCGCGACGCCACCGGGATGCGCCCGGCCTATATCCGGCGCACCGGTGCAGCGGCGGCGACGCATTCTAGAGCGGCGTGGACCGTTAGGAGCGCGCGAGGGGGCCGGGGGCACTCTCACTTTCTCGGGTGGGTCGGCGGCCGGCAAGTAGGTCGCGCGGGTAACTGTGCGCCGCGCGACGCAGCGCCCGCACAGTCCGCTGTCGACCGCCATCCGCGTCGGTGCAGTGCGCGAAAGCCTTATTGCACGTTCACGTCGCGTCACTGTTAGCGAGGAGAGTGGTGGTGCTAGTGGCAGGCAGTGTAGTGAATGGTGCGTAACATGTCGTGTGGCGCGGGCGCTGAGTTGCGCGAGCGACACTCGGTGCTGGTGAGCATGCTGGAGGCGCGCCGTGAGTCCAGCGACTCGGGCTGCTCCAGCGACGACGGCTCCGACAGCGAGCGTGACTCTAACTGCCGCTGTGATCCCCAGGGCTTCTTCAGGCGGTCCATCCAGCAGAAGATCCAGTACAGACCCTGCACGAAAAATCAACAGTGCTCCATCCTTAGGATCAACAGAAATCGGTGCCAGTACTGCCGATTGAAAAAATGCATCGCCGTTGGCATGAGCAGAGATGGTGAGTTGATACATTTGTTATTAATATGATTATAGAAAATATTGGAATAAATAAACAATTGATAATATTAAATAAAATTCGAAAATTTGCTTCACAATACAAATTCAGCATTTATTTATTCCAATATATCATTTAAAAAGCTGCATTACAATATTTTGATTCATAAATTGGACATTACAACTTTATCATCCCGTAGTATTGAGATAGGTCAAAAATTTATTTGAATAATTATTACCATCCCTCTTATTATTTTTTTTGTGTTAACTAATAGGTTATGTGATATTAAATGACTAGATGATTACGTTGTGGTGATATGTCGGTCAGCATACACTGGGTTTCAATATGCATACGCAATTAGCAACGGGAAGGTCGGGCGCGCGCACGTCTCGTCGCCAAGTGTCGAGCATGCTAGCGTGCAGCGCGCGTGCTGCTCTGCGGACAGATCCTATTTCGCACGCGGGACACGGGGCGCGGGGTGCGGGGCGCGGGGCACAGCTCGCGGTGTGGGAGGTCGGTTATGCAAGCGCGGGTGAGCGCACGCTAAGCGGGTCGACGCCCGCGCTATACAACGCCGCCCCGCTCCGCTCATTGCGACACTAGCTCGTAGCAGCGACATAGCGAGCGCTGAGCCGGTGAAAGCAGAGAAAGGCGCATTTCGTAAGCGCGAGAGTGAAATTTATATTTTCACTTTCGTAACAAAGTTCGATGACCTCGCTTAGTTTCTCCAGGTGTATCATAGATGATATATACACAACAATCCAATATGATACTCGTAGGTTTTATTGTTATCGGACAATAGGTTTTATTGCCACTATCTTTTAGCATAAGAGGTTAATACCTCATCTACGGGCGTTTCAAATATTTTGTAAACAAAGTAAAGTCAAACAAAATGTAAGTGAATGAAAACGTTTATGTAAATTAATTAATTCTTCTTAGAACCATGCCGTTCCAATTTGATCTTAAAACTAAAATATACAAAAACCCTAAAAAGTAAAGAAGTCGTGGATTTTATTTTTATAAATTGCATTTCATAAATAATATGAATTGTATGTACGATCAAAGTAATCAGACAAGAAATAAACTCTAGTACAAACTGAAGGCCAATTCTCGTAATTTAAAACGTTCAAAATCCAGTCGCAGTCTCATCTCAGCGACAAACAAATGTCAAAAACATGTCAAAATGTAGGGGTTTATTTTTGAAATTAGAGGTTATTTTTGACAGATTGAGACTGAGATCAGACTGTGAACGTTCTTAAAATTACGAGACTTGCCCCTCTGATGTCGTACATGGCACGATAAATTTAGTTCAGCTACTCGATAACAGATGGCGCCGTAAGTAGAGTTCGATACTAGCGCTGATATGTTTTGTTGGAACTAATAGTGGTCTTAAATTCGTTGATCGTGTTTATTTAGTCGTAATAATACAGGTTAATAAAAAAATACAAAAAAACAAAAACAAATGATTATTAAATATTTTCGAATTAAAATACATAATTATTCTATCACTAGAACATTTATGAAATAAAGTAAATATTTTATTCTATAATTTCTACTTCGTAATTATTCTTTTCTACGTTACAAGTAATTTTGTAATAGGTAAACATATATTTATAAACTTACACGAATCCTCACCAAATTAGGGTCAAGTAAAATAAATGATTGAACACGGAAATAGTTTACAGGGCCTTGATATTTACATAAATATTCAGGAAATATTTTCATTATATTATATTGTTATATTATATTATTTCCGTTTTAGATTCAAAATATTTCTCTTACCTTCAACTTCTAAGAGATTTATTCGATTATTAAACGAAAAATCCTTTAAAGTGTGTCATAAAATATTACATATTGTGTGCAATAAAACAAAAAAACAATGTGCGCAATGTAGACTATTTCGGCTTTTATTAGCCAAGAGTTAGAATTTGGAAAGCGACCGTAATATTCCCATGTCACGTCAAATCGGCAAGGCTCAAACGGTAGGTGGCGCAAGTGGTGGAGAGGGGCTGGCTGGCGCGGGGGCAGGGGCCTGCGCGGAGTTTATTGACGGCGCCCCCCTCTCGCGCGCCCCGCGCTCCCCCGCTTCAAGTTCAAGGTTGGCGCGGCGCGCGCCGCGGCGCAGTGCGAGGGAGTCCGGCCCGCGCACCGGTCGTCAGCCCTCATTGCTATCGCTATGTTATTAAGTCGCTCCGCAGTTCGGTACGAGAACGCGATACTTGCTCACGGTGACTGCTCCAGTATACGCCGCTGACTACACGCGGTGCGCCGAACTTACACTATTGGATTATTACTGCTACACATTGGATTACAGTGATTGTGCAAATTACTAATATTTTCTTCATGTGATATGTGACACTTTACTTCGTGTTTAAATTTAAATTAGTCATAAACTAACATAAAGTTACCAATTCGTCTAAGTTATCAGTGGCCATTGGCTGTGAACTAGTAATAGTGAAAAACTGTAATGGTATCAGACATGGGAGAAGATTTACCAATCCTGAAAGGGATCCTCAACGGGGTTGTGAACTATCACAATGCACGTAGGTATTTTTTATATACAAATAATTATTAACTTTATGAATTATATTTTGATTTTGTAAACATTTACCGATGTTCACTAACGTTAGCGAAAACTTCGTAGCAGGCTGCTACGAGTACTACGCGTCGCGTAGCATTGAACTTATAGGATTTAGGAAATACTTATTATTTCATAAAGTGCTTTAGCATATCAATGCTGGTCTAATTTAACAAAGCAAACTTATATTTAATATAGGTACTTTAATTTAAAACAATATCTTTCCAGAAAAAAAAACTTAACCTAAAAAAGACATAAACGCATTCTTTGGCAATACAATACGTCGTCGCTTCTATTTCTGACAGGTACAAATAATATAAGATAAAACATAATATATTATTATATAAAAGTAAATGAAAACACTTCTTAAAGGTCCTAAAATAAAAATAAAATTGGTCGAATCAATCAACAGGTAGGTAAATATATAACAAAAATACATAAATAACGTAACACCAGTTTAGGTTAAAAATTACAACTTTAAAAAAAATATTTGATGTTAGGCAAATAATGCAGAATCCTTTATTTACAAAGCAAATATTTAGTGTATAGGTAGATATTATAAAGTACAACAAAGGCCATCGTAACAAAAAAAAAAAACTGTTGCCGGTTGTGAACAATAGGATCGTGCATCTGGTGCGGCCCACATCGCACAGCGAAAGTCAGGAGAAATGGCGAGAGGGCGCTCTCCGCTTTCGTTTTCAACCGCGGGGCGTGCACGCAAACACTTTCACCGACGTGCGCGCATGAACGCCGCAAGCGCCGCGCCCGCCCCCGGCGCATACTACATTTTGGTCCACGGTGTGCCTAGCGCGAGAAAGTCGTAACACTTTTTAGCGTGACCTCGCATTTCGCGCTTTGTCACTCGTCATTCGAACTAGTTCACTTAACCGAGACGCATTCAGGGTTCCCCTCGGATTTTATAGAAGCTTTCCGCGCCAGACAAGGGTGGGCCGCGTGATACGACGGCCGATGAACTCTACCCTCGCGTCAGCTGCGCGTGCACATGGCCCGCAGCGCACCCGCACACGCGCGCACTTAGCGACAGCTGCAACCTAGTGTATGTTTAGTCACGACCTTGCGCAACATTCCCGTTGTTAGTTGCCAGTTCATTGTGTGCCCCCTTTTTAATTCGAGTCCTGGAGGTCATTTTGACGGTTTGTGCATAAATTAAACTTTTTGTTCTTTGTTACAGCCGTGCGATTCGGACGTGTTCCAAAGCGCGAGAAAGCGCGCATCCTTGCAGCGATGCAACAATCGTCAACGTCGCGAGCAAATGAGCAGGCAGCGGCTGCAGAGCTAGACGATGCCCCTCGATTGCTGGCGCGCGTGGTGCGCGCTCATCTCGACACCTGCGAGTTCACGCGCGAGCGCGTTGCCGCCATGCGCGCACGTGCTCGCGATTGTCCCACCTACTCGCAGCCTACTCTGGTGAGCATACTTTACTGAATTCCAATGTAAAAGCTAACTAACTCAAATATTTATTTGAAACACTGTGAATATTGCAGATTAGATTGTAACGAAATGTTTTCTTTTGTTTTAGGCGTGCCCCCTAAACCCTGCACCAGAGTTACAGTCTGAGAAGGAATTCTCTCAGCGATTTGCACACGTGATTCGTGGTGTGATAGACTTCGCTGGGCTCATTCCTGGCTTCCAGCTGCTCACCCAGGACGATAAGTTTACGCTGCTCAAAAGTGGACTATTTGATGCGTTATTTGTGCGGCTAATCTGTATGTTCGACGCGCCACTCAATAGTATAATTTGTCTAAACGGTCAAGTCATGAAACGGGACTCTATCCAAAGTGGCGCCAATGCAAGGTTCCTTGTTGACTCTACTTTCAAGTTTGCCGAGCGCATGAACTCTATGAACCTAACAGACGCAGAAATCGGGCTCTTTTGCGCTATAGTGCTCATCACACCAGACAGGCCGGGACTTCGCAACGTAGAACTTGTGGAAAGAATGCACGCGCGACTCAAGGCGTGTCTGCAAACGGTGGTCGCCCAGAACAGACCTGACCGACCAGGATTCCTTAGAGAATTAATGGACACCCTTCCCGACCTCCGCACTCTGAGTACACTACATACCGAGAAACTAGTGGTTTTCCGTACTGAACACAAAGAGTTACTACGGCAGCAGATGTGGACTGATGAAGAGGGTGTGATGTCATGGGGTGACTCCGGTGCTGACGAGTCAGCACGCAGCCCAATCGGCTCCGTGTCCAGCAGCGAGTCCGGCGAGGCCGTCGGAGACTGCGGCACGCCACTACTGGCCGCCACACTGGCCGGCCGCCGGCGACTCGACTCGCGCGGTTCCGTAGACGAGGAAGCACTTGGCGTGGCACATCTCGCTCACAACGGGCTCACCGTAACGCCAGTCCGCCCGCCACCGCGCTACCGCAAACTGGATTCACCAACAGATTCCGGCATTGAGTCGGGAAATGAAAAGCACGAAAGGATAGTCGGCCCCGGATCCGGCTGCTCGAGCCCGAGATCCTCCCTAGAGGAGCACTCGGACGACAGGCGGCCACCTCCCTCAGCTGACGACATGCCTGTGCTCAAGCGCGTGCTGGAAGCGCCACCGCTTTACCACACCACCTCGCTCATGGACGAGGCGTACAAACCGCACAAGAAATTCCGTGCGATGCGCCGCGACACCGGCGAGGCCGAGGCCCGCGTGGTGCGGCCGGCGCCGTCGCAGCCCCCGCAGCACCCGCACCCCGCCAGCCCCGCGCACCCCGCGCATTCGCCGCGCCCGCTGCGCGCCTCGCTGTCCTCCACGCACTCCGTGCTGGCCAAGAGCCTCATGGAGGGGCCGCGCATGACGCCCGAGCAGCTGAAGCGCACCGACATCATCCAGCAGTACATGCGGCGCGGCGAGGCGGGCGCGGAAGGCTGCCCCATGCGCGCGGGCGCGCTGCTGGCGTGCTATCGCGGCGCGTCGCCCGCGCCGGCGCCCGTCATGGCGCTGCAGGTGGACGTGTCGGACGCTGACGCGCCGTTGAACCTCTCCAAGAAGTCGCCGTCACCGCCGCGCTCCTTCATGCCGCAGATGTTGGAGGCGTGAGATCGGCCCGCGGAGCCGCTTGTCTCCGCCACCCCACCCCGACCTACTTTAAATTAAATAATCTAGTTAATAGCAATCGTTCGCAGATCGTTTTAATATATTATATGTGATAATTTGATTAGGACGCGTGAGTGCGTGGCCGGCGCCGGACGAGGAGAGCGCAATAGACTGAAAAATAATTTAAGACTATATAAGTGTAATTTATAAATGCAATGCAGCGCCGGTCGCGGTGTGTTTGTTGTGTGTATTGTATGTGCGTATGTGAGCGTGCTCAGTCATTTGTTTGTTAATATAATGACAGGTTGTCGAACTAAAATAAAAGAATCTTGTAAAAATTACTTATGTATTTTAATCCCAAATCCTTATAACCATATTCATAGACAGAGAAACCTAAACAGGTAGGTACACATCAGTATGAAATATACTGACAAATTCATGTAGGACTCTACCTACACCATGAAACATGTTCACTATCACAGCAAAATACAAACACTTATTCATGAGGTAATTCTCATATCTTCTAAATATTTATAAAGCCTTGAATAATCACTTATAATAATTAATTCAAAATCCTTAAAAAAAAAGCAATTCATAAAACAATTTTGAGGCTGTTTTTTGGGTAATCGTGACGCTTACGATTAGAAATCTAAGAAATTGGCAAGTTCTGCTCCGCAATTAGACTACAAACGAAATGGAAGTCGGAGAATCTTTCACAGATACTATCTCACACAAGTCTAAGATTGAGCGCAGTGAAGAAGAATAAACGAGCAAGCTGACCATCGAGCGCGAATCAACCACCAGGCAAAGAGGATCACCAGTAGGTACATATATGATATATATCTGTAATAATCTATATACAGATTCATGATTTCTGAACATGAAGGCTTATACATGTATCAATAATTGCAGTACTTAAAATGGTCATGGTAATAAAGAGGAAGGCATGGAGCGATCGTCGACCTGCCTCGGTTCATGTCCGGGCGGTACTACTGCTTCCACTTCTGTTGAGGTCGACCCTACCGAATCATTCCGCATATTCAAAGCTCACTAAGTCCCCATTAACATCGTATACATTTACTCTTGAGTCTTGTGACATAAATATTCAAGTAATTAATGGGTAAAAGAATATTCTACCTACACAATTCCGGTTCTTGGTCAGGTTAGTTCAGATGAGCCTGATAGCACGGTCCGTCTATGATTTCCTTTTTACACGCGGAACTATAAAACGACCTAGATCATACTTCCGCTTACCTAAAGTATTCAAGTTCACTCTTTATCTTAGTTTGAATGAACATAAAGAGACATCACCTTATTACCTTTACATGGTAGTGGGTGTCGTGGGCCTAGGGATGTTCACACGCGTCTTACGCGTCAGCCCCATGTCGTTTTCCATTTTCATTATGTCAATTTTAAAATTGCGTGGATCCTGATTTTCGGTGAAGAATCTCTAGAAAGTCTCTAGAAAATCTTGAGGAACTTTGACTTTCACGAACTAAAAAGACCGTTCCGATTCTATATCCCAATGGGATAAACAACGTCATCTTAAAGTGATATAGCTTTTATAATTAAACTCACTCAACTTTTTAGGGTATACACGTCATGACGCCTTATTTAGACAGTAAACATAAAGGTGTTCTAAATATATCGTTCTGAAAATATCTTAATAAATACTGCGTCATTAACTAGATGTATCAATCTGAATTCGATTCCTATAATGAGACTTTCGATTCGAAATATAATTTGTTGATAATTGTTTTTTCAATATTCTAAATTGAAAATATTTTGAGACGAAAATATTTACACCTTTTTTCAGGTCATAGCCTACCAATAAAAATACCAATACCTACAAATAATAATCAAGTTCCGTTCGCAATCTTTGGCTAGATGAGCGAACTTCCTCAGTAATGATAATGATTTCAATATGATTTAAAACAATCAAATTGCCTTGGCTTCTTTAAGTGTAGCTAATGCTATAATTAACTACATTACTTATATGTTGTGATAAAGCATGCAACAATAACAAAAATTAAATGATAACTGCGCAGTACCTAATACAAGATGGATGGCATCGGGGTGGTTCCCGATTTCCTCGTAGGCGTGAATTCTGGCAGGATATTCACTGTGTGGATGTTATTGACCGGTCGGTGGTCGCCGGGCGCATGACATTTGGCGCGGGTGCACGGCGCAATGCGCGGCCGTGCACTTGACTCGGTAGGATGCAACGTCCGCCCGTGCCTCGCCACGCGTAACCCCGGCCTGCCTCACCCCAACGCCCAGCCGCCCGCCTCACCTCGCCCAGCATCGCAGCCTCCACTTCAACAGCTATCTATATAATCCTTTTACCGCCATCTTGTTCCTGGAAATTATTGCACCAGAAATTTCCATGTAGGCTTCTACCTGTTTTGATGTTGGTATCGAATTATCGATTTTGTAGTGATGGAGCGTACAAGAGATGACTTTAAATATGTAGTTTGTGTCAGTCAGGAAAGGATATTATTGGACCCGTATTTTTTCTTTTGTCAATTATATAAAAAATGATGAAGATATCGCCTGTTAAAGTTCCGCGTGACGTCACACCTTGCTACACTTTTTAGCAAGGCGTGACGACCCCCTACTCCCAAATTTTGACGCGCTTTATCTTTGTCATTTTTTGTTTGATTGACAAAAGAAAAAATACGTGTCCATTATTTTTCGATAATCTAACTGACGGACTAAATATAATAATCATTTTTTTACCCAGGCATGTATGTACCCTAGTTACACACATCAAAAATATATTTTGATTACACAATCATGTATTGGAATTCCATTACTTCCTGTTGTTGTCGGTGCAGATGAAGATAATGCGTCCGTTTTCCAGGAAGATCTTTGAATACTTTTGATTCTCTTACTAACTCTGCTATGGTTGCAAACACAATGATTAGAGTACCTAATACCTATCAACTGTATAGTATTTTTTAGTTTTTTAGCTCATAGTATCGACTGCATAGCTTGTACAACTATGTCCCTATGTAGGTACGTGCTGGTTATCTTACTGCCTATAATCCTTGAAAATGTTGGCATTATGTCACTCTTACATAGAATGACACAAATAAATGAGCTGGTTGTTCCTTGTACATTGTTATACACAGTGTATTTGTTGTAATGCAAATAGTCAATGTCAGAGACCTTCAAGCGGTAGGTATACGGAAACCCCCGAATAAGGCTGCCCGCGACCTTGTGCCGCCGAGGTCGGGCCCGGGCTGAGCCTCGGTTCACGCGGAAACAGGACACTTGTGTTTAGTGTTTATTAACGTCCATAATATTAATATTTTCTAGACTTTCGGCCACGCCGCACAGCTAATAGCCAGTTCGCAAAAGCCAATATTGTAACTAAGTATGATAAGCAGAATAAATATTTGCTAAAATATCTGATTTCATTTCATTTATTTATTTGCATACCATAATGTGAATTAAACTCGGACTAATTTCGGTGACTTCGAGTACTGATTGTCACTTGTTGTAGGATTATTCTTTCCGCGCTCGTTACATGAGCCCTTGCAGTGATATATTTATGTAGGTATTCGATTTTGCACGAGGTGTAGAGCGTGGGCGGCCAGGAGATAGGGGCGGGGGTGAGCGTGGGTGCGCGGGTGCCATGCCACCCCCGGGGGAGCGCGCGGGGCGCGGGGGGCGCGGGCGGTCGGCTCCAAGGTCGCAGAGTCACAGCCGGGCAAGGTCGGCGTGCCCGCGCGTGCCCGACCGCCCCGCGTCTCAGCCCTCACACCCGATAACACCCTAGATTTGCGTGGGACGTGACCTTTATCCACGTTCCGGAGAAATAATTGTATAAATACTTAATGCTTTTTTTCGGTTATGTATATATGTACGTAATACCTACGTCGTATGTGCTTACTGATTTTACAAAGGTTGAATGATAAGAAGTTACACAACAGTGCTATTCCTACCTACGTAGCACTAGCTACGTAACAGCCCGTAATGCGTTAATGTCAACTGTTGAACATGCCCTCCCTCTTACTGGGGTGGCTGGTCTTGGTAATCACGTTTCGCAGGCAGATGGAAGTGCGCAGTTAGAGTATAATATTATGATGTTATAGCGTGCAGGGGCCGGGGGATGCTGCTGCCTGACCTTCTGCAATCCATCAATCACCGCTCACAACCCAATAACGAACGCTACAGGAAGATATTGGGATGTTTAATTTGGAACTAAGAGGACACAATCACATTACAAAAGTGATATTGTGTACAACAACAAACACTATAAGACTGATAGTCTTATAGTGTTTGTATTATTGTTTACCCATCTCGCTCAAGATGGCGGGCTGTTCACGTAAGTCCGCAACTTGATTAGGTTCCTACTTCCCTAGTAATGGAATGGAAGTCAAGCCAACCTATCCCGTGCAATTTAGAAGAAAAAAAACTTGAGAGGTGTCAAGGGAAACCCGGATGGAACGAAGTTCAAAGAGAGAGAGAGAGACAGACAGAGAAACACGCGTACGCCGCACGGCTTACAACTACCTATAGCAAAAAGTGTCGTTCCAACTTTTGGTATTAATTTTTTCCGTCTAGCCCCTTTCGCAACGCGCGATAAGGTACTTCGTTCCAAAAAATTTTTTAGCTCATGGAATCCTTTCTGATTGTTTAGGGGGCTCTTACTGAATTGTAACCGCTGAAAACAATGATTTTTTAAAGTAGTAAGAGTCTTAGGTATACAAATCTTATAGTAAATTATCTATTCTGATTGGCATTGTGGTTTTAAAAAAGAAACAAGAAGTCTTGTCCAATCCATTTTTCCTATAATATATATCTGCAGTTATAGGCAATATTTTTTATGGTTTATTTAAGCAGCCAACATATTTAGTACATTGTCTTTCGACGAGATTCTTTCGAAGACGATCATAATAAATATCTTTCGACCAGAATATCTGTAATAACCGAGAAAGCACTCAATTTCGCACATAATAGCAAAATTGAGTGCTTTCTGCACTCAATTTCGCTATTATGTAAAAGAAAATGTGGTACCAAAAAGTCTCATGCATCAAGATCAAAATATTATAGTAATTATTTTCATATTTTTTTACGACATTACGCGTCGGGGTTTTGATTTTTGAACAAAGAATTTAATTTAAAATAAAAAAGTGTTGATTTTGTTGTATTCCCTTCACATAACGTTCCGTTTCAAATGATATAATTAATATAACCCTCAATTTTGAAAGTATCATGATCACGTCTTTCAAAAAACATGTAAAAAAATTATACTTAGCCGATTCTACATTAATTAAAAATAATTAGAATAAAATAGAACAGAATTTTTATTTAAACGTTATCATTTTTTTAGAGCAATAATGGCCGTTCGCGTATGATCCATGTCAAACAAAATATTTCAGATTATTTAGATTTTTTTTTAAATCTGCGACACCCGGGTTTTGTTTACAAAAAAAGTTTTTTTGTCTTTTGTAGGAGTTAATATGATAAAAGTAGTCTATAAAAAACAAAGTTTGACTTTGATGCAGCATGGTACGGGGTTCCATACATCCATGAGCTATGTCCTTTATAAAATAAAGCAATCTTTTCCAGCAAAGGTTCACCCGGGCTTCATCATAGCTCTTGCGAGAACATAAGCTTTCATGCCATTTATAGAATCCGTGGGCGGCTGGAGAGTGAGCAAAGGGCAAATGTCATAGATAGTTTTATAGTGAAAACTGTAATACCTTCCACGTGCCAACGACAACTATATTGTATGCTAAATTGTGATACAATACACATGTTAAAATAATCCAAGGTGACAAGGTGTAATAGGTATATTTGATAAGGATCGTTATTTGAAAACCATAAATATAATGCAAGTGCTTAAAAGAATAAATGGAAAACAGCTTTTTTGCAGTAGGGTAAAATAACTGCTTAGTGTTTTGATGCACATTCATTGTAATTTCTTCTCCATATATTTCCTCACGCAACTCATACCATCGTGTACCCATATGACCTTCTTCTTCAGTCGGTAGGCACATGTTATATAGGATGAAGTACTGCTGATCGGTTATATGGAAGACTGCTTAAAAAAATATAATCTAACTGTAATCAATACTTACTTGCTGATTTAACTCAATAATGTGATATATCAATTTATGTTAAGGAAAAAATATTATACGAATGACCTAAATAAAATTATTTTGTAAAATCGATATATATAATTTTCGATAGATAATAATTTTCCTTGTGTTTTATCTAATTTATTTCGAGTTACTTTATTGTAAGGAAAGCCTCCTCCCTATAGGTAAACTGCTTCGGGCTTCGAATAGTACGTGATTTTTTCTTGTTTTAATTATATTTTGATATAGCACGGTATATTCTACGCTAGCACTTGCATATAATTACCAATTTAGTATGACGTCCGGAGTCGCATAAATTGTATTACTGGAGTATAAGGTATCCTTGAAATGAAAAACTATTGTATTCAAATACAAAAGACTAAAGTTATGTATAAATGCTAATAAACAAACGTCAATATTCTACGATTATCATATGAAATAAAAAGTTGCATTGAAATTATAAAGACTGATTTTGATAGTAAATGTATGCAAAATGAAACAGTATTAACCTTCCCTACAGAAATACCTCAATAGTTCTTTTTATAAAAAAAAATAATACCAATTACAAATACAAAAGCCAGAATCAGAAGGTTTCTTTAAGTTATAAAATTATACAATATGGTTGACATAACAGGTGCCAAAAATTATGCACTCACTTACACACTCACACCAAAACTTATTTGAATACATTTTATTAATTTCATAGCACTGTACTCCATTCAAAAATATTTCCTCGTACGGAGCCACGCGTAGCGTAATTTGTGCGTAGCACTTCGTAGGCGCGTAGACGCGTAGGCAGGCACTTTCGCGCGTACTTGCAATGCGCACAAAAACGTTACAACTTTTCCATGATAGAAGAATGCAGAGTTTAATGCGTTGGAACAATCAATTACGAACCAGTATTTCCAGTTCTTAATAAAGATTGGAAAACACACAAGAGAATCATTATTTCACAGGCTCGATCTATTTGCTAACCACAACAAAGAGAAAAAACTACAACCCTTTGTTATGGTTACCTTCCGAAACCGATTATAACATCTTTGTGAACCTATATTCTCGTATTTTTTAATTGCTATGCTAGTTTATGTAAGTTATTTAGCTAGTAAATCTTTATCAAACTTAAAAAAAAGCATCTGTGATAAACGGTTTAAAGAGCAGACAGAAAGATGCCGAAAAACTGCTAAATTAATACTAGTTATGCGAGTAATGGAAAGTTTTCCGTTCTGAGTTTCCCTTTCACAAGAAATAGATGTAGAACAATAGCGCCATACGACCGCAAGGGCGAATTCTAGCCAGGCTAACACGATTGTCTGTCTTATTGTGAACCAAATCCACTAATATTGAGGTGACCTCGAATAAAATAATCGATCTTTTGTCTGAGTCCTTAAAAGCCTATCCGACCCCCGGTGGCCTTGATGTTTAGATAATTCAGGCGGGAATTTAGGTCGTTTGGAGGCAATGAATTGGGGACGAGCTGAAGGCAACGCCGAATGACATTTATGGAAATTGACTTGTATATCATTCTTATACCAAATTGTGCTTGTGACACAAAACATTACATTCAGATGCTTGGATAGTTCAATTTATGACGTCGTGATTTTTATGATTTTTTATGTTAGACAGTAGGTTGGTTGGTTTATTTAAAAGATTTCTAACGTAGATCTCAAAGACGGCAATTAAAGTTACAGTTGCAGCATGAAAGAGCGGCATATAAGTTACATCCTTCTAGGTAAAGTATAGTTAGAATAAAACGCAGAGGTACAAAAACGGTTCCAGGAATAAATTTCCGTTTCTATTGAAGTTTACGAGTCAAAGTAAAATTCGAAAGATATTCTAGCATGAATTTCCCAGCTCCATCCAAAGTGCGAAATGTAAACTGAGCCGCGAATTTGAAATTAAATCTATTCAAGAAGCTTCCCTGATTGTCCCAAGGTTGCGTAGCTAACACGGTGTCCTGGGAGGGCGGCGGGGGCGCGGGGGCGAGGAGGCACCGGGGGTAAGGTCGCAACAAGGTCACCGCGGGGTCGCTACGACCAGTATTGTCTGCAAACATAATATTGTAATAAAAACTGCCTACGCGACCCAAATGTTAGGCATTACGCAATACCTAAGAGAACGCGTTTATATTGATTAAACATCGAGAACCAAACTATCTTCGCGTGGTATCAAGACACAGTTTTATTCCCAAACCCAAATTGATCTAAACAATATTGTATATATCTCATATAATAATTTGCTATGTCTCGGGTAAATTATGTACGTATGTAATGCAACACTATTTTTTCAAACGCAGTACTTTGTCAGTTCTTAAGGTATATTAAGTCTTGTTGTCTCACCTTTATCTGATTGTAGTTAATTGCAGTCACCGTCACGCATCATTGATTATGATCTTAGATTTTGTAAATCAGTTATGCGACTAACCACCGGGAAAATATACAATATAACGCAATATACCGGGAAAATGCCTGCCTGAACACAGAAACTGAACTTAATTTCTTTGGGTTCCCAACAAAGTAGCCGAAAATGGTGGCGTCATTGATAGTTTTCTGTTAAGTGGCTCCTAAATTCAAATAAGGTCTCAAATCCAAATCAAAAGTCATTTATTCCAATTAGGCTGAGAATCAGCACTTTTCGAACGTCAAAAATTACAAAAGTCAGTCCCCTAAAAACGCCCGCCCTTCACCACTTCCTAGTGCTATCGCTGGGAAGAAGAAGTAACGCAACAAACTCCCCAGCAGCACAGCTGTCTGTTCAGTTAGAAAATATGTACTTGATTGTATACAATACTAGGTACCTATGTTAAGTAATTAACATTACAAGACACAGAACCTAAAATTATTATTTATTTATTTATTTGGGACAAACAAACAGTAACACATTATATCTGCGCAAACAACATAAACAAACATATTATATAAATGTGAAACTCACACCGTTATCCACAGCATATACAATTCATATAACTTTAATTATGAACAATCTATGCGAGTAAGACTACAAGACTGTTCAAATAACTATACATCGGAATCCTTAAGTTTCTTTAACAAAGCAGAACGAAATCTATTTGCTGACACTGAGAACAAATCTAATTCTGTAGTTTCTGAACAAAAATCATTATAGTTTTTGCACAAGCGACGTAGAGGCGCCCGCAGACCAGCATTGGTGCGGCTCTGGGACACAGCAAAAAGAGGACGTGCACGCACCTCTCGTCTAATAACAGTTCTTGGGACACAGTAGCATATTATTAATAGCATATATAGCATTATAGCATTATTAGCAATATGTCAGCTAGCCACGCCAATATACCCACAAATATAATAAAAACTATACTTACTCATGCTAAAAACTAATTGATTAAAATTAAAATGTAAATAAAAACAAATAAAAGCCTCCAGGCATAATAAAGGGCGTGACAGCTTACATATTTATAATAATAATAAATAATTTTATTTCGGACAACTATGAGATCCATAAATTGTTGTTGCATTGCTGGGCTATTTATGCATTGCTGGGTTCTGTTCACATAGCTGACACTTGAAGTCACAAATGATAAACTAGGACCATCGAAGTAACGTCAGTGTATTGTCTTAGGTACTTTCCTTTTCCTGTAGGCAGCCGAACTGAGCCTTCCTGCTAGACTTGATATATGAGGTCCCCACTGAAATTTGGCATCTACTGTTAGTACTAGTAATTTCTTTTTTTTCCATTTCTAGTCTGTGTTTATATTTTTCGTAAAATGGGCTCCAAATGGGCACCGCGTATTCCAACTGGGAACGAACTAAAGTTTTGTACAAGAAGAGGAAAGTAGAAGCCTTTTTAAATTCTTTACAAGACCGCATTATGAAACCATACATCTGAAAACCTCTGTTGATAATGTTGTTAATATGGATGTCAAAATGTAACTTACTATCAAAAAGTTCTCCAAGATCACGCGTGCAATCAGTTTTACTCAAGTTTATGTCATTTAGTGTGTAGGGAAATTTAATACTTGTTTTATTTTTGGTAAAAGAAATATAATGACACTTTGGCAAACTGAGATGAAGTTTATTCTCAAGACAATATTGTGAAAGTCTGCATAGGTCATCTTGTAATAGCAAGCAGTCCTGCATACTAGTGCAGGATTTAAAAATCTAATTATCTTGAAAAAAATTAAAAATCTTTTCTATTCGTGTCTACTTTGAAAATAAGAGAGGTATCATCTGCAAACAGTACAACGTCACAGATGCCCTTCAAATGGAATGGTAAACGTAAATCATTGATATATACTAAGAACAAGAATGGACCCAGTATTGAGCCTTGCGGAACACCTAATTGAACTGGTAGCTCGGAAGATTTCACGCCATTAACATCTACACATTGGACCCTATTATGTAAATAAGAAATTATTACGTTGAGAGCTTCGTTTTGGACACCGTAATGACGTAACTTACGAAAAAGCGTGTCATGGTGCACGCAATTAAAGGCTTTGGAGAGATCACAGAAAACTCCAATAGCATTGCGATTTCTCCCATGCGTCAAATATGTGTCTCAGTAGAGCAACATCCGCATCTGTAGTTGAACGACCTTTTGTATAGCCATATTGCTCATTATGGAGGGGGCTATTTAAATTAAAATGTCTTAGCAACTGCTTGAGACAACAAACCACTGCAACTTTGCAACTTTTCAAATATTTTTCTAAATGCAGGTAAGATAGAAATAGGCCTGAAATTGCTAACGTCATTCTTATTACCTGATTTAAATAATGGTATGACTTTACTACTCCATATGAGGTCAGGAAAGTTCCTAAATCAATACATTTATTAAAAGTAACAGCTAGATAGGGGGCTACGATGTCTATTATATTATTTAAAAGTTTAATGGAGATGCCCCAATAATCACCGGTGTTTTAAGACTTGTGTAGTGTATTAAAAACGTTAACTACATCACGCGGCGTTACATGTTGGAAACTAAATAAAGGACTACATTTGGGTACAAAACGACTATGCAAAAGGTTTTCAGCTTTAGACGAGGACGAATTTAAGGAGCGAGTCGTACTTATCGGTATGTTGGCAAAAAACTCATTAAATTCCTCAGGTACATCAGCTGCTTTAGTAACTAATTTACTGTCGACCATAATCTCAAATTGATTTTCTTGTTTAACCGACCCGTTTCATCGTTAATAATTTTCCAAGTGGTTTTTACTTTATTATTAGTATGTTTAATTGTATCGCCCAAAATTTTGATTTAGCAAAAGCACTAATCTTTTTGAATAATATTTGACATACTCTAGGAAAGGAGTATCAAACCTATATTTTTTCAAACCATATAACTCGTATAGTCTCGCTCTACTTTTATAAATACCTGGAGTAGCCCATGGGTTAAACTCAACAGAGGATCCATTAATGTTAATAGTTTTGGTCTTGTTCCTTGTTGTGTAAAAAGAGTACCAATCCACTTTGGATTGGTACTCTTTTTACACCACAAGGAAAAAATGGCACCATTTTCATTAGGATTCTCGTATTCTACTATAGATGGTGTAATTCTATGACCTACAGCTACAGCTAGTCGTTACAAAATGTTTAAAAATAATATATATTTATAAACATTTTGCAACGACTAGCTGTATAAGGCCTGCATTCAAGTTTATGCGGCTTTTTATGTAATGCATGAGGAAGCTAGCTAATAAACCACAATGGTCGGACGTTAATTCAGTTAACACTAATTTATTTTTGGAATCACAATCAGCTGCACGTCTATTTATCTTAAAAATTAAGGAAGTATCATCAGCAAATAACACCATTTGTGGTTGGTTTTTTAATAAATGGGGTAGGTCAAAAGTCAAAGTCAAAGTCAAATCATTTATTTCAAATAGGCACATTAAAGGCACTTTTGAACGTTTAAATTAAAATTAAAATAAAATTGATTCTAGTCGCCCCTTCCAAAAGGTAGTTTTCGTATGGAGAAGAATGGGCAAGAAACTCCACCGTTACTCTTTTAAAATATTTTACAATATTTTGCATACATTAATTATATAATTATATGTGAAGACGATGTACCTAAAAATAAAATCATTCATATATACTAAATCATTTATATAATTTAAGTCATTTATATATACTAAAAAGAGGAAAGGACCTAATATCGAGCCTTGTGGAATACCCATTTTTACTTGTAAACCAAGTGAATTGACACCATTTATTTGATGCATTATCAAGACAAGTTGACGAAGATGCTGTGATCCTAGTAGGTCCAAAAAACAAGTTAATTAAATTATAAGACCTAAAAAGATTGAGAAGTCTAATACTTAGTGAAGTAACATCTAAAATATTAATATTGAAATCTCCACATAAAATAATACTTTTGTTAGGTACTTGATTTCATAGGTTAAAAGTCTAAAATCTTGAGAGAATCCTCCATTACCGATTCGAAACTAATAAAATCCCCAGAGAGGAAAGGGGGTCGTTAAACGCAAATTATAACATATCGCTTAAGTTCAACACAAGACAACTCTATACTGCGCTCGATTGAATGATTAACTAAATCTAAACGTTGTTTACATTTCAACTTGTTTGAAACAAGATCTAAAGAGCCACCGCGAATAGCACTTTTTCTCACAAATGCACTGGGTAGGTACGGTAAAGTTTTCATCATTGATAAACACTGCTTCATGTTCCTTCAACCAGTGTTCAGTCAAACATAACACCTGAAAATCATAGTTCTCCATAAATAAACTTCATTCTAGCTCTTTGCCGGACAGACCCTGCATATTTTGATGTACAACATTCAACATATGCGGCTGACAAGGCGTATCAGAAGTAGTGTTAGTAGTACTAACTACACTACAAGTGCCAGTGTCACTGAGAATAGCTACATACATACTAGACATACTTGGCCAGCATCAACACCTCCGTCAATTAGTGTCAAATTTCCAGGAATGTAGCGATACCAACGAACTGGCTTTGAGACGCATATCTGAACTAGAACGGGAATTAAGCAAGGCCCACAATACCAAGCCCGTGAAGAGTCTGCGATCACCTGCAGTCTTTATGATGAGTTGCTTTTTTTTTTCAGTATTCAGTTCCCCAAAAACGCCCGCCCTTCACCTTCACCCTTATGTGTTGAGTGAGTTGTAATAATAATAATTGGGATATCGAGCGAGTGTGTGGAACTATACCAGAAATGGAACCAGTCTTAATTACACCATTAGACGTAGCCAGAGCAGTCCGTCCGTTACCGAATTGGAAATCACCGGGACCGGACGGACTGCATAACTTTTGGTTAAAATGGCTAATTAGTTCACACACTTGCCTGGCATCTCAGTTCCAGTCATCCTTAGAGTCTGGGTCGCTACCACAGTTTCTAACAACAGGCGTTACCCACCTGCTCCATAAGTCAGGTAGTCCCGCGGAACCCAAGAATTATAGACCGATCACGTGTTTGTCGATTCCATAATCTCCCCCCCCCCCCTTTACATGCATGACTGCACATTTGTCCACACCAAATTCCATCCTGATGGCACTACTGAAAGTTTCAGTTACCTTCAATAGCTCCATCAGATGCAATTTGTTGGGGGCAAAGAGTTTCAAATCATCCATGTAGAGGAGGTGAGATATGACCTGACCACCTCTCCTCAACCGGTAGCCTAGACCTGAGTCCTCCAGCAGTGTGCTTAGAGGATTCAGGGCCAAACAGAACCAAAGTGGACTCAAACTGTCGCCCTGAAATATTCCCCGCTTAATCCATACAGGCTCATCATTCCCCTGGATCTGTCGACACCCTGGATAGCGAAGGACCGTCTTCCATTGCCCCATACACAACTCAAGGAAGGTGCGTAGAGTTGTATCTATTTTGTACAACTCCAGCACCCTCATGAGCCATGTATGTGGCACCGAGTCGTAGGCCTTCTTATAATCTATCCAACATGTCGACATATTCTTACGGGATCGGCGAACCTGTTGGCTAATAGCCATGTCTATGAGGAGTAGCTCCTTAGTACCGCGGGACCCATTCCTACATCCATTTTGAGAGGCAGACATAATCGAATTACTGTCAATGTGCGTGTTAATTTTCGGTCTCAAAATGGATGTAAGAAGTTTATAAACCGTCGACAAACACGTGATCGGTCTATAATTCTTGGGTTCCGCGGGACTACCTGACTTATGGAGCAGGTGGGTAACGCCTGTTGTTAGAAACTGTGGTAGCGACCCAGACTCTAAGGATGACTGGAACTGAGATGCCAGGCAAGTCTGTGAACTAATTAGCCATTTTAACCAAAAGTTATGCAGTCCGTCCGGTCCCAGTGATTTCCAATTCGGTAACGGACGGACTGCTCTGGCTACGTCTAATGGTGTAATTAAGACTGGTTCCATTTCTGGTATAGTTCCACACACTCGCTCGATTTCCAATTATTATTATTATTATTACAACTCACTCAACACATAAGGGTGAAGGTGAAGGGCGGGCGTTTTTGGGGAACTGAATACTGAAAAAAAAGCAACTCATCATAAAGACTGCTGGTGATCGCAGACTCTTCACGGGCTTGGTATTGTGGGCCTTGCTTAATTCCTGTTCTAGTTCAGATATGCGTCTCAAAGCCAGTTCGTTGGTATCGCTACATTCCTGGAAATTTGACACTAATTGACGGAGGTGTTGATGCTGGCCAAGTATGTCTAGTATGTATGTAGCTTCAGAAACTTCCAGCTTCGTCAAGGTAGATCTTAGTTTTGCTTCCATCTCCTTGATTGTAGCACTACGGGTACGGGTCATCATTTTTTTTCGAAATGTCAGTCACCTGGAATGTGTGAAGTTATGCAGCTAAATAACAGTATGAGAAAAGATGAAATAAAATCCAAAATGTCGTTCAACTACAGATGCGGGTGTTGCTCGGCTGAGACACATATTTGACGCATGAGAGAAATTGCAAAATGCTATTGGAGTTTTCTGTGATCTCTCCAAAGCCTTTGATTGCGTGCACTATGACACGCTTTTGCGTAAGTTACGTCATTACGGTGTCCGAAACGAAGCTCTCAACGTAATAATTTCTTATTTACATAATAGGGTCCAATGTGTAGATGTTAATGGCGTGAAATCTTCTGGGTCACCAGTTCAGTTAGGTGTTCTGCAAGGCTCAATACTGGGTCCATTCTTGTTCTTAGTATATATCAATGATTTACCATTCCATTTGAAAGGCATTTGTGACGTTGTACTGTTTGCAGATGATATCTCTCTTATTTTTAAAGAAGACAGGAATAGACAAGATTTTGACGACGTAAACAGTGCACTCTCAATAGTTACAGATTGGTTTACGTCAAATAACTTAGTTCTCAATGCCAAGAAAACGAAATGTGTAAAGTTCGCCTTACCGAATGTTAGAAATCTAGGACCCAACATCGTCTTAGATAAAGAGGTGCTTGAAACAGTAGGATCGGCATATTTTTCTAGGAGTAACAGTAGATGCCAAACTTCAGTGGGGACCTCATATATCAATTCTAGCAGGAAGGCTCAGTTCGGCTGCCTACGCCGTCAGGAAAGTAAGACAATACACTGACGTTGATACAGCTCGGTTAGTCTTTAGTTATTTTCACAGCGTTGTGTCCTACGGTATTCTGCTGTGGGGCAAAGCCGCTGATATACAAAATATATTTGTCCTTCATAAACGAGCTGTTCGGGCAATTTACCAGCTAGGTGTCAGAGTTTCTCTAAGAGATTTTTTTAAAGATATTGGTATTCTCACGGTTGCATCACAATTCATCTTCGCCCACATCTTATATATTAGGCAAAATTTACACTTGTTCACTAAAAACAGTGATATCCACAGTGTTAACACTAGAAATAAGGACAAAGTACGTGCCCCCTTTCACCGGCTTCATAAGGTTCTTATCTCATTTGTTGGGCTTGGTATAACCTTTTATAACAAGATACCCTCTTCTTTGCTAGACTTGCCTTTTAATGCGTTTAAAGCTCAAGTAAAATCCAACCTTTGTTCATAGGCTTACTATTCCATCAACGACTACTTACACGATAAGAATAGTTGGTCGCCCTAATTAATTCAAGACAATGATCATGTTCTTTCTCCAGAATTAGCTTACTGACAGGTTACTGTTATTAGTATTAACTCATTTATTTATTTTACTTCGATGGTCCTAGTTTATCATCTGTGACTGCCAGTGACAGCTATGTGACCAGAACCCAGCAATGCATAAATATGTAAGCTGTCACGCCCTTTTATGCTTGGAGGTTTTTATTTGGGTAGTAAGTTAATTAATTATTTTTTAGCTTGAGTACGTATAGTTTTTATTATATTTATTGGTATATTGGCGTGGCTAGCTGACATATGGCAAATAATTAAGTTTCTTGTAATGTTATTAATTACTGAACATAGGTTCCTAGCATTGTAGACATCCAACTACACTCGAGAGCAATGAATCCGGGTCACTTAAAGAATGTTAAAAATCTCGGAAACTAAAAATGATAGGTTAATGTAATAAATTGTATTTAATAGACAATGTAATACTCCTTAAACGAAAGTAAAAAAAATATGAGTCACCATACATTTTATTAACACAAAATTACATAAAGAAAAAAACTGCTGATCTCTCCTTAAAACAAAAATAGGAAACATGAAATTTTTGAACTTTATTACGATTTTCTTGAATTTTAATACTTCTTATTGCCTCCTCGTGCTTCCATTACTGCGTTTACGCGGTTTGGCATGCTGTACACCAAGTTCCTTATACGATTTTGGGGAATATTCTCCCATTCCTCTGTGAGAGCAATTTTGAGCTCACGAAGCGTGATTGGGGGAGGGTTTCGTTGTTTTACGCATCTGCCTAGCTCGTCCCAAGCATGCTCGATCGGGTTGATATCCGGGCTGCGCACTGGCCACTCCATACGAGTAATGTTCATCTCTTGAAGGTAGTCATTCACAATCCTACCTGTATGAGGTCGGGCATTGTCATGCATAAATATAGCATCCTCACCTAAATTGACCATAAATGGACCAACGTGATCATTGAGGATTTCTTCCACATATCCTACGCTAGTTAAAGAGCCGTTTTCTATGTTCACCAGCTTTGTGCGACTTTCAGAAGAAATTCCGGCCCACACAAGTACAGACCCACCACCGTAGGCTACTTTTTCTTCGATGCATGCTTGCTTGAATCTTTCCCCTGGTCTTCGATACACTCTGTGTCTTCCATCGTGCTTGTAGAGCATAAATTTTGATTCGTCGGAGAACATAACTTTTGACCAATCTTCAATACTCCAATTTACGTGGCTCTGGGCATATCTTAGTCTTGAAATACGATGCCCACGCTCCAGTTTAGGGCCGTTTGCAGGTCTAAGGGGTTTTAAGTTAGATTCAGCAAGCCGACGTCTTACTGTCCATGCACTTGGGTTACTTCCTCCGAGGCGTCGAAACTGATTTGTGAGTTCAGTTCCTGTGAGAAAGCGATTTCGAAGCATGGTGTTCACCAAGTATCGGTCTTCTCGTGCTGTGGTACACCTGGTTCTGCCCGTTCCTGGTCTGCGTAGGTTAGAACCAGTTTCTTCGTAACGTCGGAGAACTCTTTGTACTGTTGACAGCGACACACCGACAGTCCTGGCTGTATCGCGCTGACTCCGGCCGGTTTCCAGCATTGTAAGTATTCTGGTGCATTCTTCAGGCGTAAGCGACATAATTTCAGCATGAATAATGAATATAGAGCACTATCAACATGGTTTATGTACCCACATAAATGACAGATTACAAACAAAAGCAAAACCAAATGCTGTAATTTCGTAGTTCCATCTTCGAAAGTGGCCCTTTTTCAAATTTGATTTTTTTATGATTATATAACTTTACAATAACTAAGAAGTTTTAATACCTTCATTTAAGGAGTATTACATTGTCTATTAAATACAATTTATTGCATTAACCTAGCATTTTTAGTTTCCTAGATTTTTAGGATTCTTCAAGTGACCCGGATTCATTGCTCTCGAGTGTATATTCTAACTGAATGTATTTGTTTATGTAATTGTAATTTTGACGTTCGAAAAATACTGATTCTCAGCCTAATTTGAATAAATGACTTTTGATTTTGATGTTCCAATATTTAGATTAGTAGGAGGTAGAAGGGAAAAATAAAAATATAATTAAAGTAAGTTAAAAATAAGTAATGAAATGTTAACAAATAGATTTTAAAATTAGTTGAAGTTATTAAGGAATGAGATGGAGATAGAAGAATATAGAAGTGAAGTTACAAGGAAAGGAATACTGTTTTTATTGTAAAACACATAGAAACTTAATTGACAATAACAAGTTTATGACACATAACACGTTTTATAGTATAAATAAGTTCTAATGAGCCTATTTTGTGCTGTAAATTATGTAGTGTTTACTGTCGGGGCAAATGTTTTCGTCGTCAATTTTGCTTTCACTAGTTGTCAAACAAAACGAGACATGAACCGTGCCAGTGTGTGATGTACGTAGCTCAGAGACCTAAGCAGTACTTTGTGATGTTCTGTGGTCTGTGTGATGGACGTAGCTCAGAGACCTAAGCAGTACCTACTTTGTGATGTTCTGTGGTCTGTAAATACAAGCACAAAATACTCCCCGGGATCGATGAAAATTTGAATCCTCCGTTTTCACGAAGTTTTCGCGACAAAAAACACTTGATAATAACTGTTTAGAATAACTTAACACCTAGGTTTGACTATATTACACTAATTTCACATTTTATTAATTTACTTAGATAATAATTAACCTAGAGACCGTTTTTTTTACTAGGTACTGTATGAAGGAAATGAAATTGAAAGACGTTAGTGACCTTTTGCTTTGAACTATTTGAACTAATTATTATCATGTAGGTAACTGTAAATCCGTTAGTTAAAATATTATGTTTTCAACGTGGATGAAAAAAATCTTTTAACCCTTCCACGTGGTTTCACGCGAGACACAATGGCTTTTTAATTGTTTCTGTAATTACGGCATTCAATCACTTGATAACGAAAAAAAAAAAATCATTTAACTAATATACAAGTGATATACAGCCTAAACCTAGGAGCATGATATTTTATAAAATTCATCCCCTAAAGAGGTTAAATAGGCGATGAAAGTTTGTTTGGAAGATCGTCGTTTTAGCCGATGAGACATCTCATCGGAAAAACGGCTGGTTTTTAATAAATTCCCTGTTCAATTACCAGCAACTCACCTAAAGTTATTTTCATTTAGAAATGCAAATATGTGAAGGTGACACGATATGCAAACGTATGTCGCTCGAGTCAATAAACAATGTAAATTTTTGCGACTGCATCAGTCTATGATGCGCTTAACTCCTACAAGTAAAGATACAATACATTATATCGCGCTTTGTGTAAAATATTATGGTTTCATGAGCTAATGGTTTCCTATGGATTTGAGAAATAATTTAGTTGCAATCGAATTGAACATTCCGGCGTGACATTGAATTTTATGGAATCATAAAAACCAAAAATCTGTACATTTCAATTTGCCACGAGTGTGTCATTATCATCTTTGATGGCCTTGTTCTACCCGCTGCTGACTAAGTGAGTAGAGTCCATCTCATAATTATGTGCTTTGCTTCCCTGGTTTGTGCAAGTCCTATCCAGATCTTACTTGCGGTTAAGCGGTTCATCAGTACGATTATTACGCCTTTTAAATACTAAAGCGCATAAAATATTGTTAGACACACAACAGTGACGTGTCATTTACGCAATCAATTTGGTCATTGATGCAACACGCGTTTTCTACGTAGGTACGTTATCAAACCGAGACTCAGTTTCTACACAGGTGATTCGGCACGAGGCAGATCGAATAGATTGGGTCGGTGGGTGACGTCAAGACTAATTTTAACCATTGTTAGAACTTTTGTGATTCTGAGACCAATACTGGCGATGTTGTCCGAGTTTGGTGCCCCAGTTAAATTAAAAGTAGTGGAATTATTTCGAATCTCTACTGAATCGAATAAAAGGGTTGTGATTATTTTGTTGAGGTCAGTGCTATTTGGCCTGATAGTATAGGTAGGAAAACATTACTTTGAATTGAACTAAATCATGTAATTTACAAACTAATTTTAGGGAATTCTATTTCCCATGTCCTTAACGAGTAAAAAAGTTAAAAAACCTAAGGCTAAGTTCAGATTAACGTGTGGGGACGCGCGCTGCCGCGCGTTCCACCTGTTCAGATGGCGGCGGCTTGCGCGCGACAGTCTAGCCATAGTATAAAGAGAGGAAGTAGGCTATCTCCGGCACAATCCGCGATATAATTGCCTACTTTCTCAGGGTTGTCACTTTTAAATTTTAATTCAGTGCCAATAAATTGGCAAGGGTCGGGAAGTTGTATTTTTTACTTGTATTGTCTGGGTACCTAAACGATGATGAAACCTTTCACGATGAAAGAAAGAGCGACGGGCCAGCAGACGGGCGGCGCGGGGCGGTGATGAGCACGAGTAAACGGTAGGTTACTGATAGTACTGTCACCAATTCATTAGTTTAAAGCCCGGTCCTGGCCAAAGATAACACATATCTCTGAACTAATTCAGTGATCATTAGTCAATAAATTTCAAAAATGGTTTTCCTAACAAAAACAGAAATTTATTCAAGATTCATAGCAGTATTATTTATAAAAAAAAAAGGATAAAATAAACACCCAAACACACAGCACAGCAATACGTTCTCCTGCGATTATCACACATTTTTCATTCATTTAGCGGTGCCGAAAAGCCGTGACGCGCGAACCTCGTGCGATGTTAGCCCCGACTGGCGCGCTGCGAAACGGGCCGAGATTTGTTTAAGTGTGCGTGCGGCGACGCATAGATACTTTGGCGCGCACATACAAGCCGCGCGCGGTGCGTTTGTATGAAGATAACGTACTTCCTCTCTTTATTTATACTATGGTCTAGCGTGAACATTCAGTGAGAATGGACGTGGAGGAGGCAATTTGCTTGTGGTTTTTATACCACAAACTGGGACGTCGCCGTTGAAAGCAAAGACGATACTGGGTGCACCCTATTTTAAGTCAAAGACATTCTTTAAGCCTGTTTGTGACTTTATATCCCACACTAAGACTATACACGAAGATCGATTTTTCAACTACTCATTTTAGGATGTCGATTGCATCCTTTGACCACCATGGTCACAGAAAATTAACACTAATTCTTCCCAAGACCTTCTTTTTATTATTATTCTATCTGAATAGTGCTTCGAGTTAAGATTCCAAATCGCATCTCTTTTTTCAATTTTGACAATTAGTAAATCAATTTTTATGTCGTCCTCCATTTTTTTCGTGGCTCCTTGCGCCGTCCGCCTCAAACCGCGCGGGTCAACTGAACAGCCGGTCGATTCTGTAAAAATCTCACCGTGAAAAGTTAGGTGAAGTGAGCTTAGCGTGGGCTGTCAATCCCTAGCATTAGTTGGAATGACAGCTCACTTCACCTGAGTTTTCACGGTGAGATGGTTACAGAATCGCACTGCTGGTCGATACAGGAGTGGAGTGTAGATCTTAAACTGCGCGTCACCGCGCGGTGACGCGCGTGCGCGTGGTGCATGGCGGTGCGCGCGGGCACGCGCGGTGACGCGCGGTCATGTACATAACAACATTGATTTGTTACTTTCTTAAACCGCGCGCCGAGCTAACCGCGCGTCGTCGCGCGTGCATCTGAACTTAGCCTAAGAGAAAACGACTCTGCTATCAAATTAGTAAAGAATGCAATAAAAATGGGCGTGTGATTTGGCAACAATAAATCGAATATAATTCAATTCAATATAATAGGTACATAAAGTAATGTGGAGCATCTATATTTAGAGAGTCATCCACGTTGATGGCACGACAGTGTTGTGAACACATGTCAAACGGATGATTTATGGTTTGTTTGTAAACATTCACTGTCGCATGAACTTACTAAGGAGCTGCTCATTACTGGCTCTGTTACAGATATAGAAGCGATCATCGAACTAAAGCTGAGATGGAAACAATTCTGCAAATACTTTAGAGTGTGCAGATTGTTGTTAGTTTACACGCGACCACAAACGGCGAAGAAATGTTTGCAGCGTCTGGAAAGTAAAACTTGGATGATGTTCAAACGCACAATTATGACTTAGTTCTATTTCAATGATTCTCACACAGATAATATCCCTGGACATGTTTATTATTATTTAACTTTCCTCACAATTACGTAAATGTAATGAGTAATTTTCCCGAAGCATACCCTGTTTAGGCAGAAGTATGTCATACTTTGAAGTTCTTTGTGTTGAAAGTAGAACCAAATATTAAATCGGTTCACTAGGCATGTGGGCCTGTTAGGCGGTGTGACCTTGTAAGGGCGTATTAGCGAGGATGTAGGTCAGTGAGACCCATCGCCCTTGACCTAGGGCGGGTGCCCTTCACGGCGCCCTCTGCGACGCTCTGCCAAATATCGTAAGACAAGGGCATTTCAAGCCTAGTTTACAATGTTTTTTCGTATAATAAAACTGTACACAAAGTCGACGTTATTTTATTGTGGTAGGGTAAAACCGGGAAACCGTGCTGGATTCATTATCCAACGCCTGTGCACACGTAGTCAATTCCCTACTTGGCTTGTCCTCGACGTCATGCATGTGGTTTTCCCAAAAATATTAATTACATTTTCATACCACTTGCTCAAAAAAGTGACATTCTATGCCACAAAAAGCGAACATAACAATAGTCATTTTTAATCTGTTAAAAACAGGGAAAGAAAATTGTACTGAATTTCATTCATCCTCTAGGGGGAGAATGTGATTTAAATTTGGAATACTTACCGAAATTTATACTGAACTACATCTGTGTTTACACCATTGAGTTTGTATAGCATTATAAACCAATATACATCTTTTTGAAAAACGAATACGCGTTTATTATGCAGTTATGATTATTAAATAAAATTACGAAAACCGACGAGGCCGTATGAGCTTGATGCCTTTGCTTTTCCGACAAAAAAATATTAGTCTAGGAATTTGCCGCGTTTTTTTTTCTTCAAATACATTAACGTTAAGTTTGTTTTTTCGCAAATGGTACGAAAAGTAGAGTATTTTCCTCGGTGATAAAGCTGTCTTAGTCTTGGGTGAACTTAAATCCCTCGCTACACTCAGGACTCGTCTAAAATCCCTCGCTTCGCTCGTGATTTAAGTTTTTAACACGCTCGCTACGCTCGGGAGTAAACCTCGAGTCATTCGGTACGCTCGCGATTTAAATCGTCACCCGCGACAGAAGACACTGCTTTATCCCCTTGGTTAATAATCTACTATTTGTAATGATTGAAGTAGTGGTTTATTAGTTCAATATTATAATAAACGCATTATTAATATAGGTACACATTATGTAACATGTAACACATACAAATAAGTATTACAACCATTAGCGTAGTATGTATTATTTAGGTAATTCCACGGATACGGATGAACTTTGTTCAATATCTATGATTGTACATTTTCTGCCCCTGAAACTTTTCTTTAGAGCCAAGAAATTAACATTTTGGTGGAGAATCGCCTTTACCTGATAATTCAAATGTTATATACTGGCTTATGAGTACAGTTATCAATGATAACTGTACTTATCATAGTATATGTAACGGACAAACTGAACAGGGCAAACTGAAAACCATACACTAACGACCTGCCCCAGCTTAGCACGGTTTTTATGACTCGACAAGACACAAAGATTTCTTATTATATAGAAGTTTAATATTAATGTTTTAATATTAAATTATGGTGAATATCTCATCTAAATCAGTTGCGGTGTTTAGAAGAACAACACAGACAGACACGAAATGCGATTTTAATGTATAATATGTAGATATAGATGAGAGTATTGTCGGATCAATGTTGTGCCTGCAGCATGTTTCCCTTTGTAACCTTTTACAGACTTGTTAAACCGGAAAATGCTATTTAGGAAACCGTCAACGTTGGTGAACGTTGCAGGAAAATCAATTCACGTGTACAATAAAATCCTACGTAGTTGTTCTGTAGTAGAGGCAAAAAAATGTGACCATGTTATGACCGTCTGTTTTTAAATTTTTCCTTCATATGGAATATTTAATTTAACCTTCACAGACTGTCGTTCAAAACCCTTTCGGATTAGTTAAGTTATTCATCTATATGTTCATTGTGCCCTGATTGTTACCAATGACCTACCTATATGAAGAAAGTATACCTATTCAAAATTATGTAATTTCCAGTAGGTACCTATATGAATTTATTTGTCGCGGGAGATGGGTCAGGTATTTTGTACCCAATCGTTATATTGTTTTATTAAATCTATGATAAGTAAACAAAAATATTATTTTTGTCTATAAGCTTTTAAATAACCGCATGCTTCCAATAAAAAGTGCGTACGAACAGAAATTCATTAAATTTATAACGTAAGTTTAATCTGTGGTGAAATTGTTATTTTTTTTAAAACGAAAAGCGCTCATTTTATGCAGATCGCGCATGTATATGTAGATCGGTGCAAAGCTTGTAGAACTGCGCCGATTGTCAAAGAATAACCTCCTGAAAATAGCTATGTGACTTTACCATGACCTTGCACAAAGCTATATTTATCGGAATCAATGTTGCATAGAGCACTAAGGAAAATCGTATTTTCGCGAATTATTCCGGGAAGTGCTGATAGAGGCGAGTAACGGGTTGGCTGTTGTTATTCACATATTACCGCACTCACACCACCTAACGCTTATATATCTAGTTCGCGTAGCGTATACGAGGATTGGGTCTGTGTGCGTCTGTGACATTGAACTTCACACTTCACGCGGCGGCGCACGAGTTGCGTAACCGCGCCACACCGCAGCTTCGAGCGACGAGTTCACTTCTACCGACGCGAATAAACCAATATACTTTATCTCTTCTAGATAGATTTGAGCGTTACGCAATAGTTACACACACACGCACCCTACGCGCTTTCACACAAGGTTAAGTCATTACCAAAATGTTTCATGTAGGTACGATTTAGTCAGACACCATGCGTAGTCTATATCTTAAAATCCAATAAATAAAGTGAAATTTACGGAAAATGTTGCATGAGCTCTATATTGCAATTCACTTGGAAAGTGTGGCATATTATTAGTTTTAATTAATTTCAATAGAACTGTGGGTGCAGAACATTTTTCGTGTAACACACGTTTCAAACAGCGACGTGTTGCAGTTGCAGTCCAGGGAATTCTTTATCAAAAAGCGCACATTTTATACTAAAAGTAGTGGGATGATGTAATAAAAATAAACTTGTTGACAAGTAGCAACAGCACGTGGCGTGATTTCGACAATGACATTGACATTGGCCGCCGTCAGGGCTCCGGCGAGTGGTCGCGACCGCGCGCGCCCGCGGCCAGGGAAATAAAACATCGTGTATAATATATATTACATATGCTACATATGTATGTAGCATATAAACGGACTTTTAAATAGGCTGGATAGAAATACAGTATAACAATTGAACACAAGAAGACTATGTTTGATCCTTTCTACGGATAATGTACGGAAGGATAATGCATTAAAAAAAAAAACATGACGCTACGGTTTTCCAGATGCCTTTGTCTATATGTGATCTTCATTATACTTGATAGCATCCACGCGTATGTCCGTTTCTTGTAACCTACTGACAATGACTAATCCATATTCCGATAATCTAAAGAAAACAATCATACACAATGATAGTGTACATTACACATTACAATATTTTCCTGCTACAGGACGAAAACGTAATTTGTTCACTTATGCCTTGTGACGTTTCACTTATAACAATCGTTAATTGGATCTCATTGATGTCTGTGTTGTCCTTGAGTGTATACTAATTTGCAAGTGGACGCTTCCGCGACGTGTCACGAGGTAACCTTTCTGTGTTGTATTAATAATATTTATTACTGGTCTGCGCGTGGAGCAGCCTCTCGACGTTTCCGTGAATGACAATACACAATTTTATCAAAAACACTACTACAAATACTAGTTCATTATCACATATCGTTATAGGTAGGTACCTATCCGCGACCCAAAAATGCGAGCAAATAATTTTGATAAAGATGTCAAGGTGGGGACGACATTGACTATTAAAATTATTAGTGTCAAGAGCAAGTCCATTAATCAATATTAGATAATTGAAGCGGACTGTGTATCTAGATAGGCACGTTTTTTACCTAAAGGCGTTACACAGACATTACGAAAATGTCAAAAGTAACAAATGTAGTTATAGACCGAAGAGTCGACCGGGTGGCCTCCGCAATCCGCAAATAATAGTCAATATCAATAAAGTGGCAAGTCCGGGTGACGCAGATGGTCGAGCGGTGAGGCGGCGCGGGCGCGGGCGCTCGCTCGTCTATCTGACTGTACAAATAGCAGCGACCTTGAGATTCGGCGCGCGCGACAAGGTCATCGCGCAAATCGTTATCAGCGTGACGTTAGCATGTGACCTCCACGGAGGTGCCCGCGAGATAACGCGGCCAGATACCGGTAGCGACCGATAGTGGCGAGTCGCGGGCGCACTCGCCGCGCCGCGCCATCCTACCGGCACGCTACTTCCGCGTACGCACGCCTACTACGAACACCATGCCTTACTCTAGCGTTACTGATGCATACTGCCACAGCCAATAAGTGGAAGCTGCGTTGGCAAATAACTAAATCTAGCGATGTTCTCGCCGGATTCCGTTTTTGCTACAGATTTCAATGAAAGTTGCTAATTTCTAGGCAACAGCCTAATTAATGACATGAGAATGAGTCTATTTGACGCTTGCGACATTAATAGTAAGTATAGGTAAAGTTTTGCACGAGCCACGCGGTTTACTTAGTATGTGGATATAAAATACTAGATTCCTAGCAATAATTATCGCGATTCTCTAATTAAATTAGAAACGCGGTTTTATTATGAAAGTAATTTTTTTTTTATCAATATGTTTACTATGAAATATTTTTGCTTCACGTGATTTAGCATGAGGTGATCAGCGCGCAGATTTGCGATCATCATCGAGAAAAAAAATGATTCGTAGCAATCGTACCACCGACAAAAGGTTTTTTTTCAGCTTTCGTTCTATGTTAGGTTGGAATAAAGCCAAAACAGCATCGGTCGATCGGAATCACTTTCTACGCGCTTATCGTTGCCGTCCGCAAAATATTGTAGCGACCTTGTGTGTTCAAGGTCGTGCAAAAATATCAACTTGACATTCTAACGATTTCCCGATCATTGAGTTGCTAACCAGGAAGCAGCGGTTCACATTAACCACGCCTCACGTCCCGAGGTCAAACGCTAATTTTATGTTCGTATATACATGCTTATATGTATAATATAAGTACCTGTATACTTTGTAAACAGCATGTTTGCCAGACTTATAAATAGACTAAAAAATGAAATATATTAGGTAATTCGGTATACGAGTACCCATTGGCCCGACATTGCAAACACTAAAAAAGTCCTTGTAAAATAAATGGTAACTAAACGAAGTATATAATATCGAATGTATTCTGAATTAGTCAGCATAAAAACCCACTTCACTTATTCATAGGATGGCTTAGTTTGAAACGGGCATTTACCTTACTGTAATCCAAATATACCTAAATACAAAAATATAGATTTCCATGGCGCGAGAAAGTAAGTACAGCGTGGCAGTAACGTTTATTTGATAACAAAACTAAACAGCGTGCCCACTTCATGCTCGAACACGTGCTTTTGTACTAAAAGTAAAAAATATGTACTGCACTTACATGTGCCAACATGCGACGAACAAATTCAACATTATGCTGAATTATTTATTCTTCAATAATATTGACATTATTTTAGCCATTTATTTGTTCTAATCCCGCAATCTATTAAACGATCTCATTAACATTCCATCTGCCGTTTGATGTTTACAAGCCACAAGCCCACAGATTACTGTTGCTAATTAATTGTGAAATCTATTTTCTAAAACTCATTTTCCAACATTTCCTTCTAGTAGGTTTCGTCTTGTATCATAAATAAACTAGAGTGTGTTTGGGTGAGTTGAACATGACCTGAATCCAAATACGGGCACGCGAGAGAAATCTTTCTTAGGCTACGAGCAGCCAGAGACGGCGAGTCTCACGCTGTGGGCGAACAGATATGAAGAGAAAGGACCTCTTCCTTTTTAATATGTATGGCCTGATTTCCATAAAGACTGACTTTATTAATATAAAACAATTTTTACATGAAAACTATGCGTGAGCGTTATCTTAAAATAGTTAACATTATCATCTTCTTGGCTACGTAATTCTGTTTGAAGCCAAGTTGATAAGGTTCTACTTAACCAAAGATGTTTTAAAATCCTTGCAATGATATCCTTCCTTGTTTGGTGTTAACAGGAAGTAATTGTCTGAAAAAGGTTAATTTGACGTAAAGTAGCAATAAACAGCAGAGAGTCAGGAAACGGGTTTATAGTTACCGTCTTTGTTGGCCACTAGGACAGAAAGTACATGTGGTCGTATTATAAGTGATATCGCCTCAATTTCTCTGAGTGCGGCGCGTGGCAGGGCGCGGCAAGTCCGCGTGCGCCCGCGCCGGTCGTGGAGACACCGCCGTACAATGGGCGGAGAAAACGGATGGATGCTGTCATCGTACTCTCGCGGCTTGACTTATGACTTACAAAATCTACATACAATCATCAGCGATGTGGAGCAGGCCAGTGGGCCGCGCGGCCACGCACCGCTGCGTGCGCGTCTACGCTCGTAAAGTGTCGCTTAATTGAAAATTAGTTTCCATAGATGACTGAAAACTATAAACTTTTAGGAGAAAAATTTAATGCAAGTCTCACTGAATTTCAATTACTTTAAATCTTTAATAACACAATTTATAATATGCATGGTAATATCGCAAATGGAAGAAACCCACCTACATTACTGGTGTATGGTGTATTAGTACGTTATGGAAAATAGTTTGAAATACCATATGTAGGGCTATCTAGTTAATCACAAAAACTATTCGGCATATTTTCACATATTTCACTCTCGAAAATGTTTTCTACACTAGGGATGTACCGCGAGTATTCGCCGAACAGCCGGCCGGGAAAGCCGTCGCCGAGCCGATGGCCTCATTTGAGTAGTCGGCAAATAATCGGTTGAATGAAACGACTGCATCCGTCGATGACTGACTTTGAAATTAATTTTTCAAAAATAATTTCAATGTATTGATATGTATTTAAATTAATTTAGTAAAAAACTGGTATTCCGCTGCATCCGGTTAGACTGTAAGCCGACCCCAATATAGTTGGGAAAAGGCTAGGCAGATGATGATGTATTGATAGGTATTTTTTCGGACATTAGTAGAGTTGTGACTTTCTCATCTCCTTTCTACCAAAACAAAATGAGGATAAAAATACTTAGGTAAATATTAGAATACGCTCTACTAAAGCCCAACAACCTTAAACAAATCTTACTCGGACAAGCACACCAAATATCATACGATCAGAAGTGGTCTAGTTAGCTAGTTGAAGCCGACTCTAGCAATCTCTACTAGATACTGGGCCAAACTCTAGTCGGATCTCTTTTAGTTTTCTTTCACGGTTACACGGCTGTACTAATCCAGAAGGCCAATTCACTTATTTAAAAACGTTCAAAATCTAGCTGCAATCTCATCTCAGTGACAATCAATGTCAAAATGCAGGAAGGTATATTACAGGTATTGACACTAGGTATGATTAGAATGTGAATGTTCTTAAAAAAACGGAAATTGCCTTTAAATTAACTTAAGTCATTATTGTTTTTGTATGACCGATAAATGCATGCAGCTGGCTCTGAAAAATGATCATATTTTTGTTTCTTTTAGATTTAATACACCTTGAGCTCATAATTGTATAGAATAATGTCACGACCTTATTTCTACAAGTTGTGTATCAAACAACAGTTTGTAGCGTTTCAGCGCAAGATAAAACTCAGTGAGGTGTTTTTTCGCGGTCGGCGACCCGCATTTCACGCTCGTACTCAACACTTGAATCTTTCCAATTTATTGCCTTACTTTGCTCAACGCCTTTTTATATTATTTCTTTACAGCAGATGACAAATTGAATACAGAAGCAAGCACGGGCGCAACGACCGTATTTACGCCAGATTTTCTATAATTAGAAACATTAAATTACATTTTTAAACAGAACGATTAAGAACTCGGGATTATATTTCAACAGACAATTTATTTGGCGCCTAAACAAATAAATTAAAACATTTTCCCGAAAGTGTAAGCCCTGTCGTCTTTCACGTTGACATGCCGCTGTTAGAAAACAAAAGTGTTTTATTTGAGGAAAATGATGCAGGCATGTTTTTCTTATGTTTCAGTCACGTTTTATTTACCTACGTTTTGTTTTC
Source organism: Apamea sordens (assembly GCA_945859715.1). NCBI lineage: Eukaryota > Metazoa > Arthropoda > Insecta > Lepidoptera > Noctuidae > Apamea > Apamea sordens. The sequence continues at coordinate 11,761,163 of OX243995.1, forward strand.
GGTAGATACAATGAAATGAAATAAATAAATGAAATGATTTATAAGAAAGTGGTCCAAACGGCTTGCTTCAAACCAAGCGGAGGTTTTTGTTTGTATATCACTTTGCAGACGATGCTCGGTCAGTGCAGGGCACATATACAATGTTTTCGCTAGTTCATAATGTAATGTATGTAATTCAGACAGAGGGCAAAGACATAACGAAGCGTGTTGATTGCGACGCAGAAACGGTTATCGCTCAGACACGTGGCGAACTGCGTGCGACCGCCATGTCGCCGCCACGTGATCGCTGCAATCATGAGATCCACTCGAGAATTAGGTACTACATGGAATAAAAATATCAATTCTATAAAAAGAACATAATTCTATTTCGAAATATTTTTATTCTGATTTTTTTCTATTTTATCTCAGTAAATTATCTTACAAATGTCACGCTACGGAATATTCTGGCGGCTCTACTCTAACCTTATACAACAAGTACAAGAGAAATAAATATAAAAATGCAAATCTACTGATATTTATCGAATAACAATAGAATTCGTATGACGTGTATCCCAACACTATTTTTATTTTCACTCTCATTGTATTTTATCTATTTTAAGAAAATTATTTCCCACCGTACAACAATACAGTCTACTACAGTCACAAATCAGTTTTTTTTTTTCAATGGGCCTTTCTTTTTTATTTATTGTATTTATTTGTTGTAAAGCTATCTTCATAGAAATATTTATAACTTACATAAGCATATATTATCGTGTTGCTTTCAGGATGGATAATCAGCAGCCTAATATTGGCTGTTCATTCAAAACACGCTTACATTTTGAATATATTATGATTTAACAAGAAGACTATAATAGGTATATTCAGTAGACATAGACCAGAGATTTTTTTTAAAGCAATTAATTATTTTGTAACGTTTTAACTTTACTTGTTGCTTAAACTTTCATCATCGTTAGCATTAACTTTTCCCAGGTTCATATTGTACGACAACCTTTCATAAAAGACTAGCTTCTTTCAACCGGAAGGCATAATGAGGGATCTGTTTTCGGCTAAGTACAGCTTGCATAATAGGTACTGTCATCAAAAGAGATAAGTAATCAGGGTTGTCGGATATAGTTGAAGTTTCGTAAGAAACCGATGAAAGTTTTCGAATAAAATTTAATTTAATTAGTAGTTTAATGTAATTAGTACATCTATCAGTTTCTTTTTAAACTTCAACTATATCCAACGACCCTGGTTACTTATCTCTTTTGGTGACTGTACACGTCATAACGAAGATTAAAATAATTAAGAAGTCACGTTACTCGTCGCCGTGACCTCCAAAATTGCATCCGTATTGCTCGCCAGACTGCTAAATAGGTTAAAGCGTGGGTTATAGTTTTCTGCTATTTTACTTAGTTAAACATAAGTACCTACTGCTGAAACCGCGCGGTTATTTCTGTAAAATGTCTGCACAGATAAGTTGTCACGACGTTACTAACATGACGTGATAATGTTATCAGTCTGGCTTATAGTGTCCGTTAAAGATTTGGAATTAGACAAAAACACATTCGATGATATTGGCTTTAATGCCAAATTTTGACCTTCATACAACGTGTGTCAAGTACACAGCAATTGTAATGATAACATAGTATCGGTTCATGATAAGATCTGAATAAATTATGTAAGTATTTCGATTAAAATTTCGAGAAAAAATAAGTTCAGCATAATAAATATTTAATCATATATAAAAAAAACTTACAAGTTACATAAATAATGTTTTAAAACATGATGATACGATGAGACGATAAATTTAACTTAAGACTAACTATAAATTATTATTATATTTCCGTAATTTTAAAACAATCCGGCTATTTTCTGACGACACGTACACGTAGGTATTATATGACGACACGTAGATCTTAATTTTGGCACTTTAAAGTTTTACATAGTTATTTTTCAGCAAGGTTATTAATTTTTTCAAGGCGCACTTTTTAGTAACGTTATTTTGTTGCAAAGAGTGGGCAGTCTGTTTACAGCTGCGATCCGCTAGTGATTTACAACTGAACATACGCAGCTAATAACATTGTATGTAATAGAACACAAGGTCATGACGTATTTTGGTGGAAATGTTAACGTAATTAACTAATGCGATAATTCTTATACCTATCTGCAAAAATATAATATGTTATTAGATATTTAATTGTACCTACGTCTTTCAGCTAACGGAATCGCGACCTTCGATTAAAAGCACACGTAGCTAATTGCTTGTTAAATGTATCAGTTGTTGTTGAAAATAAATGCCGCTCGATATTGCGATAAACGTCACAATGTTATTCGTAGATTTATTTAGAAAGGTCTCACGAAGGTTTAGTCAGTCACATGAAGGTCTTAAAGTGGCATTCGCATTTCGTACTACTGAATACTGTCATTTATCATAATAAAACCCTGATGGCAACAAAAATAAATAATTGTGATTGTTGTTTCACTTCTATCCTAAAATATATCAGCTCTACATTGCACCAAAATTGCATTGTTAAAAGATAATGGATATTTAGGTCACAGGACCCAGAACACAGTATGTGCTATCATCAAAAATAATTCATAAATAATGGATTTAAAAGGGACACAAAAAGCAATATTTCCTAAAATGATAGACATGAAATCGCAATTTCATAGTTTAACCGCGCAATGTACCCATTCAGCGAAAGTCGACTCGTAAGTCAGAGCAGAACGTATGTACAGACGCCAGCACATCAAGCTACCCGAAACTGTCAAATTTTCCCAATCAACCTTGAACCTTAATAATTTAGCGATAAAGTTGAAAATCTATTAAAGAAATTTGACAGATTGTAGTAGCTTGATGTGCTGGCGTCTGTACATAAATCCACTCAACTCGACACACATTGTGACGTCAAATCGCTATTATTCGCCGAAAGATTGTTAAATCTATACAGTTAGGAACGCTGTAGGTATAGATTTAACTGGCCCATAATCAATTCAATTAGCTGCGAATGTCTAAATTAAACCAGCGCTCCAGTCCCTGCAAATCCACACATTAAGGCTAACATTCACTCGTTTGTTCGGTTGCAACATTTGCATAGACCTTGCCGTATTGAGAACACTAATAGGAACTAGGAAGCTTTTAATCAATGATATAATACGTACATTCGTACATATATTTATATATGGATGGAACTAATGTGATAGGTGACAAGCAGAACGTCACCTACATTGTCGTTGTTGCTTTTTATGGTAGTTTTAAATCCTTGTAAGGCGCGGCGGGGGTGTTGGCGTATTGGCGACCTTGGAAGCAGCATCATGCGATATTTTTGCTCTCGGCGTTAATGCGGAAGACTATTTCAAGAGTCAGGGTCAGCGGTGCCCGTCACCCGCGCCCGCGCACCTCGTGAACGGGACGCTGTGGTGTCGGGTTTCCGTAACGTGACGCGACATCTACCCTCCATTATTTCGACTTAATATTAAATATTCAATCACCTTTGATCCACCTTCGTGCCATAATATTGACGTACGACAACTGACAACGTAATAGTTTCTAGAAATGCTAAGTATTTAACGAAACTGTCCATTGTCTGCATACACAAACGTAAGCATTACTATATTTTTCATAAATCAATGTACAAAAGACGTCAATACGCCGACGGCTGCGTTCTTATAGTTGCGGTGAGTTCTTCTGACCTCAACCCGTTTGTGTGAAGGTAACCTATAGTGATGTAAATAGACAGGAAGCCCATACAATGTCAGGAGCTCAATTACATATTTTTAACCATCCATTTTAAGTTTCTGTATACATTTCTAGACTTGACCAACTCTAACCATAATGTTATACTCGTAGTATGTAGGATTACAGTAATAAAAATTTTGAAACAAGTAGTCAGTGAAATTCATGAAAATGTACCAAGTATTATTACTATTAGTCTATTTATACTTTTATTGGATTATCGTTATTTACCCCAACGTAATAGATTATTTTATTTATTCAGATGTAGATATAGATATTGTACAACATAAAACCATTGTAATTTAAATAAGCTGTTGTAAGTCGCGTCTGAGATCACCTCTAGACTTTGAAATGAAACCAAGGCCAGTGCTAATGTTCATTTGACCTTCAATTTTTTTCACGAAATCAGTTTAGAAATATACAATAAGGATGGACCAGCGCAAAACATTCGGTTGCTAAAGGATTTTTTACGAACAATATAACGAGCATGTTTATACAAACACTACGAGAATGATTGAAAGGTTTTTTAGATAGAAGTCGTTTTATTTATCATAATCAAGGAATAAAAGAAAGTACCTTCGATACACACTTAATTTATTTACAAATTATCACCCGTCGTAATTTGACACACCACGTGTCCGTGTCACGAGCAAATAAGTAACGACAATAAATTACTAGGCACTAATTACTATTCTCTAATTTCTTGCCTTTTGTTCGAAACCGGCAATGTGTCGTACGGCACAGTGTCGTATCGCAAATCGTAGATAGAAGATGCATTTCATTTGTAGTCGCGTGAACTAGAGAGGCAATCAAAACAAAACTGAACGTGATCAAGACATCTAAACCGCGTTCAAGAGCAGTCAGTGTCATCAGCTTTTGATCGCGGTTTAGATGATCGCGTTCAGTTTAATCGGTGAAATTAGCCCTGAAACATGAAACAGTTCGCCAGCCGGCCAGCTGAGCACGTGATTGAGCACATGATATAATAAGCTGTGTTTCAGATTCGTTGTACACCTGGAAGTCGTTTATCAGAGTTCTTAGTAACGAGGTAACACACTTGAAAGTTGGGTCCAGGTGGTACGCCCGTACACCTGCCGATTTCACGCAACTGTTCAGTTTCTTTACAGGGTAATGCTGAGCTGACCTTAATTTCGCAATAAGTTTAGTATGCACATACGTTTTTACATAATACACATATAATTAAGTTGATTTTGGATTACATTGGCTTAATTGCATCATGAGTGTTACCAGAGATTACTTCAATCAAGCCCTCCTATGCTTACAGTCTACAAATCGGGTTTATGTTATATTTGCTACCATGAAACGCTAGAAAATAATAGAATCTTGTATTGTATAACATCACGTTTGAATTCGCAGATTGAGTTGACAGAGGCCTGGGTTCCGTCTGTTGCTCAGTTGCTCTACATTTTGCTCGCTGATGATCGCATGTCCTATGTAATCCTGCCGTTTACTGATCAAAAATTTTAAAAACCCCAAGATTATTTTACTTCGGATTACCCTTTGCCCGAATCGAACCTGGAACCTCGTATTCTGCTGCGCTTGTCATCACCCAAGCAGTGAGGCGGTCATATATTTTAATGAAAACATTAAAAAAACCCGAATGTTGTCCTCGAAGGAGCCTTCACATGAAAGTACAATGTTTCTCATTGGTCATTAGCAGGGCCTTGAACTTTGAGAACGCGCCGGTAAACATGTTTGCGCAGTGCCCACTGCGCACTCTTTATTGCTGTGACGTCTCATCTTGCCCTATACTGCATTTGTTTTATTCCCCGGTTTATTCCGTTACCTTCGGGCACGTGGCACTCCAATTGGATTCCTATCTGGCCTTCAGTTGAACCGAGACTAACGTTTATGGTGTTCTACGACTACGACATACCATCATTCAAGGCTAGTAGTTTTATTACTATAGGATGTTCGTATTAATCTTCTGTAATTTATTGTCTTGTCGAGACAAATGAATTTTTATTCCTGTATCGGCACATGGCAAATCAATAGTTGTATTATGATAAATGCGGTATACTATAAGATTAGTTAGGTACATAAATAATGATAAAAATTAATGTCATCGCATGACGTGTTAAAGGGTACTCTCAGCCAGCATCTTCCCACTGCTGGGCAAGGGCGCTTTATAACGAGATTGAATTAATCTGAAGGATAGTAAGTTAAATTAACATTGTATCCATTTGAAGTCATACAACAGGACATTTTTTATATTCCACGTAAAACCATAAATTTTATTACAATAATCAGCAATAATCTCTACATTATATGAGTGTGATGAATAAAAATAACTTCCTAGTTGTCCGGCTTCAACACAACATACCTACCTACAGAGCATAGTAAAAACAATGATCGAGGAAAACATTCCTGTTTACGTACATAGTTAATAAAGTCCTTTGTGACGTAGTATAGTATGGTGACCGAGGTGGCCGAGATAATGAGTCCATCAAGGTCAACGCGTGTTAATTACAATTACCGTGAGTGGTCATTCTTTGTTCCAATAATGATTAATGCCGGTCGCGAGTGGCGAGAAGTATCGTAAATGAGATAACAGGAAGCGTCCGTGTCGCGCCAATGTCATATGACAAGGTCGGCCGACATTGGCCTGCGCCGTCACCCGGCCCGCAAGCGAACCGTACCGCCCGCCGCGCAGCCGCGCCGCCGCCGCGCCGCCGCCGCGACCGCCCGTCGGACCAAAATGCCATCCCGGAAAACATTTGGAAAACGAATTAACAAAACAGCACCGTCCGATCTAATATTTACCGGGCCAAAACTAGCCAAAACCGGCGTTTGGGCCTTCAAAGTAGGAGCTTTGGAAGGATAGGCAGTCGTCCTAAGAGGCTAAGCTGCCACTCCTTGGTCCCAAGGTGCTAACGGGCGCTATCTCTCGCGTGTTACATTGACCTCATCCTTGTCGCTCTGCCGCGCGCCAACCACGACATTGTAATATGATTTACTGCAGTTCCTTGTAACACAAACATGGACGCTTCACAATGATGAGCAGTATAACAACACCCTGATCGGTGACTGATATACAAAAGTTTAGTTACAAGGTTAAAATATATTATTAGTACTGTCGCACTAACAGTGTGCCTGTGTACCTACAGTAGTACAGTACTACAGTTTTCATACTTTTCATACGTCTAAGCCGTAACCTTGTACAAGAAAAAATATCAGTAAATACCATTATTTTTTCTTTATTTATATATTATTTGCGTAAACTAAACTGAAACGTATTAAAAAACACAAAGCCTCTAAATTGCGGTGACATTGTTCTTTCTTATCGCCTAATCAGAAAAGCAGCGAGACCTTGAGCCTGACCCTGGATATTTTTATCCGCATACACATTTCGCGAGTGTTATGTAGAAACGAAGCTACATGATGAGGAACTGCCGAAATCATATTTAAGCAATATCAGATAAAAACAAAGATAAAAAGTTTTTACGTAAGTAATGTAAAACCGAAAAATTTGTTCAAGGATAAAAATAAATGTGACATCATAATAGCAACTCGTGCGTATGAAATTAAAACGACGCAATACTATAATCTTTTGTTAATTTTCTATGATTACCTTCAAGGAAAATAAAGCAACAAAGTAGATGAAACTCGTAAGTAAAAAGTGAAAAGAATGAGGATGGATTGTCCTGTGTGTTTGGGGCGGGCGGAGGACCCGAGGCGGGCGGCGGCGGGCGGCGGCGGGCGGCGCGTGGCGACTGCGTCGAGGTCGTGCGCTGCCTATCTAGGAAGTCAAGCGATTCGACCTCGACCTTGTGTGTGCGAAAAAATATTATTCGACAACGACGCACACACATACACCTCTCCCTCCCTCCTCTCCCCTCTCATGGTCCGCTCGCTGTGACCCCCGCGTTCTCTTGTACATTAACATTAATCACATTACCACAAAAAGGTTACGTTGTAAAATTTAAGGAATACGACTTCTGGTATTAATAATCACAATAAGATTGTACGAAACTTAGCAAACAACCATCAGAGCATCTTCACAACAAAATTACGAATTGCGGAAAAGATTGAAGGTCGTAGCAGATGTTTGTGGAATATATGTATACAAAAGCGGATTAATTTACGACGATCGTATATGCTTAACTAAAATATCAAACGCGGAAATGTGTGACGAAATATAACAATAAATTAATCATGTGGTACATTACATGTCGGGTCGTAACTAGGATCACACGTGATCCCTTGACTCAGCGGTGACAGACAGACAAACACTTCATTACTTTAATCAACGCATGACGATAGCACTCGAATAGTTTCTTGGTACTTCGGTACGGTACTTTTACCAGGAACACTTGACATGATACTCACATCCAGGAAGTAGCACTCAATAATTTTATTAATGAAATACCAAGAATAGTCATAAACCACAGAATACGCCTACATAATATCAACTTAAATAGAGTATTACCTAAAATAGAACATTTTAACTACATAGTGGGTGGAATCGATAAAATCGCGAATTGACATTAGGCGAGAGCATAAAGGTCTCTACCAAAATCATAATCACCATTTGTGACGTCATCATTTGGTAATTTCCGGTTCCTTAATTTCCATGCGTGAATTTTCTTAGCTTGGGAAGAAAGTTGAGAAAATTAGCTAGTAACGCTTTAACAGGTTCTTTGGTTCGTCAGTATTAAAAAAACTACTAGGAATCTATTTTGAAATCGGGCTACTCGTTGTTAACATATTCGACATACATTTTCAAAGGACGTGATAAAGGTGGAGGTCTGTAGGCAAGACTAGCGAAGTGATCTAATCATGCTGCTGTAATTATTTACGCAAGTGCAGGCCATGTGAGAGAGCTGCGAGCCGATCTCGATTGTCGTTCGATGTTATGGCAATATCCACCCCTGCCGCCATTGTTCGCCTTTGTTGCGCAACACCGTTTGTTAAACATTCGCAAGGTAGCCCTCAATTGTTTTCATTTACTATATAAACAGGCTCAAACGAACGTACTCTGCGCTGCTGATCAAAAGGTGTTTATTGACGCCGCGCCAACTGATGTTAAATAAGGACTAGTAATAACATTTAACTGTAAGCAATAACTACTATTTGTTAATACACTGCCTACGCCTACCTAAGAAGAGTCTAATTTGACAGCAGCAATAAATACTTTTATTGAAATCGTTACCAATTGTACCGTACATAATTATGTAACTATGTAATTATGTACGAGTACTTTTCTTATTTCAAATTACTTTTCGTATTCAGCCAGTAACATTACCGAAAGACATGCTCACGATATTACATAAATTGGCTATTTTGTTACGTAGGTAATGACAATGTTCAACATTTAATTGTCAGGTTTATCTGTAGGTACTTAAAATTCAAAACGAACAAGACATGTTTTGGTTCCTAGTGTAAACATAATACATGATAGCCTCTGAGCGCGACGTGCGACATTCGATGAAATGACCTTACTCTTGAACGATAGAGCGGCTGCGCGGCTGTGGACTGCGCCCGCGGCCGCCAGCGCCACCCGCCTTATCTAACGCTTGTTGACTGTCACCGAGTTATCACAAGCCACAACCGCTAGGGTTGACCCTCTCCCCCTGTTCACCCCACCTTGCAAACCATTATCTTTACGTTATTGATGCGAATAGTTCCATATTCACACTTTCGCTAAATAAGCGGTACACGACCTAAAATTTTATTAACACACTTCATGTTGACATGCTTTTATAACTCTGCTTTCATGAAAATACTTGACTTGACATGCATAGTAAAATGCATGTTTATAATGTACATTTAGATAGTAATATCTTAATGTACATAGTATAAACACAGAAACTGACCACGGTAGAGCCAAGGAGATGGCACGGGAACAGAGATTCAGTGGCTGATCCCAATCCCACCAATCATAATATGTTGGAATCTAGCTTGGGCTTAGTCTACTGCTAATCTCTATTATTTAAGATGTTTTTAACACGGCGACCAAGAGTAGCTCATCTTGGGCGGGGTATTATGGCAGCTATACCCCTCCCGATTATGAAGGAAATCTCTCTATATATATAACAAGACCCTCATGGCAACTGGTACACGATGTGAGGATTTTTTTGGATTTATTTCAATTAGCAATCTCCCACTAGCAGTCCAGAGTATGCATTTGCGTCCGGCATGGCACTATAGACTCGCTCCCCATTACGGAGTCTCGCCATAGATTCTGCACTAATAAGTTGTTTTTTAAATTAAATCTTTAGAATTTGAAACATTGATTGGAGGTAGGTACTAATTTATTAAGCGTTGTTTGGTGAAACTGAAACAATCAATTTTGCAAAGCTTTACAATGTATATGTTGTTACAAAAATAATATTAACACATGGTTGCACAATATTAAACAGAAAACCAAAAAAAAAAAATTAGTGGAAACGATAATGTGTCGCCAACCGACGCCCACTGCCTATGAAAGAGCTTTTTGTACGTTGCACAAACAAAGTGTTGTTCTAGGAAGATACTGTACGAGTTCTTTGTGTACGTCGCACTTCTCCACATACATATATTATTTATCAGGTAGTGCAGCACTGGCCCAGTTATATTCCATGAATTTAGAATTCGCGCTATCTATATAGATAAGAATATCAAAAAATAAGTTAGATTAAAGTTGTTTGTGCCAAAATTGACACAACACAACAGGTGAGCTTGTTTAAACAATTTTAAATGGAATAACTACAAAGATATGTAGTTATTCCATTTATTATGAACAGAATCCATGTAATCTATTAAGGTGGATGCTCCAAGGTAGCCCGCGAAATTAAAATCCCAGAAAAACATTTCATGTTAAATGTTGCCAAGACGAGTCCATGTAGCTCGCACTGTCAAAAAGTAATCAGATCTCATGTAGAGCCAAGCTTCTAACTCTACAAGGCCTAACTTCGCAAACTCTACACCTTAGTCAAAATATGTGGCTTGGCCATTTCGCTACATTAATATGAGCGTAAGGTGAAAAACTCTCATACTGTTATACAGTGGTTCTTGTAGTAACGAAACGCCAAGCCATATATTTTGACTAAGGTGTAGAGTTTGCGAAGTTAGGCCTTGTAGAGTTAGGGCATGTAGAGTTAGAAGCTTGGCTCTACATGAGATCTGATTACTTTTTGACAGTGCGAGCTACATGGTCTCGTCTTGTCACTATTTAACATGAAATGTTTTTGTGGGATTTCATTTCTTTTTGTAAGTTGCTTATGATTTACTAAAAATCCTGAAATACATATCTTATTATTTATAACAAGGACCCCCTATATAATTTTTCAGACCTCTAGCATCAAAATTTACGGAAGAACCTTAGAATATTGATGATCATCAGTGAATCAGTGACAGTCAATAAAATCTAAAGTATAAGCTTATGCAATTGAAACTTTATAGGTTTAATAAGTCAACCACTGACATAATATCCAGAAAATTTTGTTTATCTAGTATAATCCAAACCAAAGTTAAGAAGGTTCAAAAATACGACGAAGTGCTTCGAGAAAAGGTAGGTAGTGCCCTTGCGCTTCGCTTGGCTCGTCTTGGCGGGGGCACTCCCGTGCCCCCAGATTTTCTTACGTTTTTTGCAATTTGCTGCTCAGTACTAAGTTATACGTTGATTAAAATAATCATTAAAATCATCAACACAACTCTCTAAGATCAAGTAATCCTACTGAATGACTATTTCATCAAATCTTGACATTTTAGGATTATGGTAACTTAACAAGTTGTATTACTGATTCTAATGATTATAATTCTGTAAATACATATTTGTTACGGCCGCGAATCATATTTTAATCAACGTACAACTTAGTACTGTCCAGCAAATTGCAAAAAACGTAAGAAAATTAAAATTTCGCGGGCTTGGAGCATCCACCTTAAGGAAGTGTTGTTGTCAATAACAAAACGAATCAAATTCTTTGTAATCCTAAAATCATGCAACAAATAAAATTGCGCCTGCGCTGTTGTGTTTAAAAGACTTCATTTTTACGTATAATTGTAAATAGACATTCGTTATGTGTTAATACAAAGTGTCATGGTTGGCCCTGAAGACAAGAGATTATGAGTAAATGAGTAAATATGCTACAATCTACATATCTAGCTAGTACTTCGTAGTAATCGTGGCGCTGAACACCGACCACTTCCTTGTTTGTCTTTGTAATCTGTTATATAAAAATACTTGTAAATTCAAGGTTAAAGTGGCCTTGTTGACACAGTAATTTACAAATGACAATATGTTTAATTATTAAGTTTAGAAGAGGGTAAATCATGCCGGGCAAGCTGGCCAAGTCGCACGCGGCACAATATTTACAGTTCCAATGTAGGTAGGGACGTACCACTAGGTAACGTACGCACAGCACTTCACATTTTTATTAAACATGATATAACGTTAGCAAATACGTCGTTAAATCGCGGAAGTTTTCATATCTACTTACGTATACAAGCAATAAACTTGCGTCACATTATAAACTTGTAATTTGTATAGTTACGACTTGCTATTAGTAATAAGTAAGTCTATTAGTAATCAATGTTTTATAATTCATACATGTTCACAATAACAGATTGAAAGATATGCATGAGCATGTGGCAGTCAACAAAAAACAAATATCAATAGTCATTGAAACGAATGTGTGTCAAGTGTGTGCGCGTAGGTACCGTGGCGTAGGGCCGCCTCGCAGTGGGCAACGGGCCGCGTGGACGCACATCGCATCTGCCCCAATGCATGCTGTCGGAACGGGGGCGTCATTGTTAAATGCGACCATTCGACGAAACTTAATTGGCCCGACCTAGCTCGTAAAAGCGTTGTAAAAAGTGTGAAGGTCTGGCGGAGGTAAGGACTCGACAGAAAGAGGTCAAGTGTAATGCCTCGTGTTCCACTGACCTCATTTGGGAACCGACTGCCGACTGCCGAGTGCCGACACTGTTCGCCGCGCTCGCCGCCTTTCATATAAATATTATGTCCTAGTTTGCCACTGTTCTACAATTACTGTTCTTTGTTAACATTCCGAAGACAACATGCTGGGTACCTATATGCAGCTTCTATTCTTATAACTATTTGTCAGAAATTATTATGAGCTCCTGCCTTTTACTTTTTTTTTTTAATTATAGGTATACTTGTATATAATATATATATTTTGGTGTTAGCTTGTGGAAATAGTATTTAATGTGTTGAGGACCCATGAAATTATTTGTTATTAAAAACAGTAATTAATTTATTTTGATTATGTTAATAAAAATAGGAATAATAATTCTAATAATAATGCAGTTTGTGAATAATTTAAAATATCGTGCTAAGCTCGTGTGCTTTGCACGATGCACTGAAAATGTTATTGAGAATCATTGTAAAGACTATGAATCAGCAGGCCATACAGAACTAGGAATAAACGTTCTCTAAATGAAAGTGACACAACACAAACAGCTTGCAGCAGTTAAAATTAGAATAACAATGAATAATCCGGAAACAGTCGCAGAAGAAGTGACCTCCTCTTGTCGAATGAAACCTTCAGCTGCTATTATTAACGTTATGACCGCGAAATCGGAGCACTGACACACATCCCGCCCGAATAATACCATATACTACATAATTCATAGGAACCTTGGCCCCATTGCTGCGTATGCGTGGCTCATCAGCACAGCCCGACGAGACCTATCATGAAAAAGTTACGATAATGTCGGCGAGCGACATACATCACCTAATGCTAACTAGACTTTAAACACTATCCATGAGAGTATAATTTATAGGTGGTGTTAACTACACTAAAGTATAATGTGTATTTTTTAGTTGCATAATTCTAAACAAATGGTATACAATTATGTAAATGTCAGTTATGAGAAAACATACAGCGTACCTAAATCTTGACGTAGATCAAGGTGAACTTTAGCGAACGTATTCAATATTCTTACGCGACCTTTGCCTATGGACACTCATTGTCTTTTTTTCTTTAAAATCCTTGTGAATAATGAAAGGTGTCCTTAAAAATGTACATTTGTACAAACAAAGCTGAATTGAAAACATACATATTTTCAAGGTTGTACAGTCAATAATTATGTGATTTATGCAAGAACCCAGCCTAGCGCGAATTAAACTGGGGTTCTAAGGGGTCCTTATTCCATTAAATAGGGGTCCAAAACCCGTTCCTATTTTGACATTTTGATTTGCCGCGATAATAAATGATAAATAATTTTATTTCTGTAAGTAGTTTTGTACAAACACTTTTACACGTCAATCATATTTTAAAAAAACTAGATGAGGTCCGCGTTTCCTATCTGACTACTCTGAGAAGAAAGGCCGATACAAACTCAGAGGTCACAGTCTCTTTTAATATCCAGAAATAATCTTGGTCAGATCATATGAAGACCATAGATTGGTCTGTAATGGTCTTTTGAGGAAAGAGCCATACAGATTTGAGTGGACCTATCCAGTTAGTTACAATTTAAAAGTTACAATTTAAAAGACCCCTGTAAGCCCTGTGAAAGACACACAGACAGGCGGCAGCGCGTAATAGTGATGGTTTAACTCTTTTTATAGCCTATTGTGTCCCAGTGCTAGGCAGACTTTTAGGATTATTTGGAAAGATTGTTTAGGGTGCAAAAGGGAGACGTGCTGCTGTTGGCCTCCCTCTTGCACCCCAAAAAATATGTGCGTTGTTACTGCTCTTTAGGATTTAAAATAAATATTATTATGTTTGTTGGTGTGTCACAAACACAGCGCAATTTCTGCGCTTGGCTATAAAGCTGCGGGGAGATTAATGACATCGATCGCCACGTGGAAACGCTCTGCGGCTCTCTAAGCCTGTTCTCATCTAGAACACTCGGGATAGGACACTTGTGCAGAGTTAATTATAAATCTGATAACGTGTGAATGCGTTACACATAGACATAATATGCAATTGCACAACAAGTTAGAAAACATGACGCGTTTTGTTTTGGCATTTCTCCAGATAACTATTATCCCGCGTTACATTCTTGTTGCATTTTAATGCGCAAATACAGTAAATACATGGTGAGATGTAAAAACGTGCCATTTATTCAATTTGCATTTAACTAAGTCCTAAATCTTTTGCGTTAGACCTTTTTACGCTGTAAATAAAATTCGCGGAATCTGAGCATGAGTCAGAGAACAGACGGCTATATATATAATGTACATATTACATCCGCGTGGCTAGCCACAAGCTTATTTAAAATTAACGATAATTTGACGAATAACTTCAAAAAATGCACTTATTAACTTAAGGTTACCGGCAACCAGTTGCTATGTCGCTGTATAAGGCAGTCGGACGAATAATTGTAATTATTTATCATATTCTGTTCATTCATGTTTCCTTTGTTGTCCAATAATTTTTGTTCGATTCGACGAACGTATGTACAGTATAAGCCTTATACTTTTCGTAGGGCTAGGACAATATTGAGGGTAGTAAATAGAAAGCTTTTCTTAATTAAATAGAAAGAAAAAGATGCACTGAACTTAAATTTAGTTTAGTTTGTTAACAAGGGAATCGGCGCCAGTAGCAGCGTATTTACTATTAAGTTATTAACTGTCGAAAAGCTTTTCTTTTCAATTGCAAAGGGAAACTCAGACTTTTTATAGACTTGGCCTTAACAACAGCCGCATAGGTCGATCGATCAGATTAAGCTACGCTTATCGCGGATGGTCTATAGATGGGTGAGCATCTTTACATTCCGAGACCCCTCCGTGCCTCCGTTGGTCCCAGCTGTCATTCGCGGATCATTCACAGTCGTTACGGGTAGTCAGAAGCCCGAAATTCTGACAACCATTCTTACCAAGGGGTATCGTATTACCCAGTAACTGGGTTGTGGAGGTCAGGTAGGCCATCGCTCCATGTAAAATACTGGTTCAGCTGCATCCGGTTAGACTGGAAGCCGACCCCAACATAGTTGGGAAAAGGCTAGGCAGATGATGAAACTTGGTTCTACAACGTCTTCTTCACCTCCTTACTCAAAAATAAAATAAAACATCATGAGCAATACCTAAAATAACTGGATTTAAGCTTGTTTTTTATGAGTATTAGGTACGAGCAGTTCATGATCACACTTATCCCAGTATATTTCTATATAATTATATATTTACCAAGCGTATTTACTGTAGATAATAATATAAAGGTTCATAGACTTCATACCTCATACTTACCTGGTATAATTTATGGATTTGTTAAACTGACCGATAAAAATATGATCTCGTCTTTCAAGCAGGAGAGGTCGGATAATATTACTTCAAGGTCTGTTGACGGGCTGACCTCGGCGTATCGGTCGCGGAGGACAGACGTTCGCAAATATTTGCGCGCGTGAGAGGCACGAGAGGCGATCGCGCGGTGCGGCAAGGAGAGGCGGAGGGGGGGAGCCAGGTGACCTTGCCGGGCGTCTGCCGCACGACCTTGATCTTGAGACGACCGCGGCAGCGCCCGCCCTCGCCGCCATGCGAACTAACGACACGACACTTGAACAACTCCTACCGCTCCGGTTGCGAACTATAATCAACACAATAAGCCATTATTATCATTACTAATTACTGGTGGAAACACTAAATACAAAAACATGGCAGCTTCAAATGAATCATAAGAACCACATGTTGTTCTCGGAATTGGTGCACGACTGACTATCTCCTAGATGTCATGAAATACGCTTTGACTCAACCAGCCCAATTTAACATTTGACAAAGGAAATAAAAATATCTGCTAAAAAATATGACTGAATTCCTATACCAATTTTATTAAAACAACAGGCTCAAACCATATTCAAAGCTAATAAAAGCAGCAAGCATAATAAAATACCTTGGTGTTATAATAAGTAGATGAAACACTTTCGTTCAAGCAACATATAGAATCTTTAAATAATAGAATTCGCATGCTGATATTTGTTTTTAAAAAGTTACGCTGTATTGCTGATCCAAAATTAGTTAAACAAGTTTACTTGGCTCTATGTCAATCGGTTTTAACTTACTGTACTTACATGGGGTGGAGCGGGTAAAACATTGTTACTAACCATCGAGAGTGCTCAGAGGGCGATTCTCAAAGTGTCTACTTTCCGCCCTTTCCTTTTTCCTACTAGCCTCCTGTACAAGTCTTGTGAAGTATTAACAGTACGACAGTTATTTATTATGGGCATTGCTACCCTACTGCACTAGATATACTAATAAAAGACGTAAAGATATAGTTTGTCCACAAAATTCTACAAAACATGCTTTTATAGCCAAATTTTACCTGTACCTCGGACCTCTCCTATACAATAGACTAAACTCGAAAGCAAACATTTATTCTCTGAACTATACAAATTGTAAGAAAATCCTCAAGGAGGCTCCCCAAACCATTTCTTACGAAGAAACAGAGAATTTACTAACTGTGTTAAAGTAAATATAGGTATACAAATATTTATCAAATTTAGAAACTAGGAGTTATGTAGCATAACTCCTAGTACATATAAACATATAATTATTTTTCTATTGTCAACTTTTGATTATTTATTAATTTTTAAAGACTATTTTAGCTCTTTTCGCCTGAAACACAGGATTACCTAGTTCAGGCACGTAAGTCTTAGAAATATAATTTAAATTTAAGCTAACTGTACTAATTTTTATGCCTTATAATTTTTTGAATAAATATTATTATTATTTTTATATAACATATCTCGGGACCATGGGGTCCCGGTCCTTTGGAAGGCGTACGAGGGGCCGAAGCCAACTCGCAGAGGCCCCTTAGGAAATTTTATTGTAATGTGGCACCACCCGACGATTATCCATGTTTGCACTGCAAGTGCACCCAAGGACAACCCCCGGTTAGTGTAGAACTATTACAGGATATGGAAAAATACAAATTTGGGCTATGGATTTGGGTGGCTAAAGTGGACTGGTTACCAATAACTATGGAAGAACTATGGCCCCTGCCTGATCAATGTTTTATATATACACGGATAAAATGTCAGGGGGTGACTTGCACGCTCAATAATGGGCCCCCGAAAACGGTCGCTAGCACATATTGTCGTAGCGACAAAGGGGGCAACATGTCCTGAGGTGCTTATGAGGAGTGGGGAGGTATTCCACGGCTATCAGGACAATCCCGGAAGTACGGTCAAGATCCCTACCAGCATCTTACTGAAATACTTCCTTCCTCCGAGCACGTTTGCTCTTGCGAATCTCCACTCAAGCCAGCCAATAAAGGCAAGAATGAAGTGGGAGCTCTGTTCCTCGTCAGTGTTCACTCCAGCCGGCCGATAAAGGCAAGCCAGAGGTGAGGAACAAGACTTCTCCCGGGAGATAGGGTCCGTTGGGTCGCTACTGCCCAACATGCTGCCCTGCGGGTTCCTGTATCTCTCTTGGTCTGGCCCTCACCCTAGTCCTGATCCGACAAAGTAAACTCTTCCGTCACAGACCTAGAGTTCAGAGCGCGCAAGCCCCACCACGACTTCAACGTAGAGATACGGCGATGGGGTTATTATTATTATTATATTAAAGCAAATTTTTAACGGACTTCTAAAAAAGGAGGAGGTTCTCGATTCGGATGTTTGTATTTTTTTTTTTTGTTTGTTCGCGCATAACCCCGTCGCTTGCCAACCGATTTGAAAAATTCTTTTATTTGTTGGAAAGAGTATACTTCCCAAATGGTCCCATAGAAATTTCGACAAGATCTGATGATGAGTTTCGGAGACAGACAACGGAACTCTTCAATAAATGCCAGCAAATCAACGGCTATTGCTGCTATCGCTTATATTATGTATTGTTTACGCAATCACACAACATAACGTCACGCCTGTACGCTCTAAAGGGGTACGCAGATGTGTTCGGTATACCACGGTACACCCTCATTTCTGTCAAAGTTCCTCCAATCTTGTAAGTATATACGATGTGGGGTAGGTACCACTAAGAAGTGAAAAATAAAAAAAAAATTGAAAAAAAAAACAACCGACTTCCAAAAACGACACTACAAAGTGAAAAATAACTTTAATTTCGGAAGTCGGTGGCAAACAACGAAAATGCGAACTCAACAACACCGACTTCCGAAATTAAAGTTATTTTTCACTTTGTAGTGTCGTTTTCGGAAGTCGGTTGTTTTTTTTTTTCAAAAAAAAATTTTTTATTTTTATTTTCCTGAAACATTTTTAATTTAAAAAGAAAAAACAACTAAGAGACTAAGTGCACTACATGGACTCTTTAAATTACATGAAACACACAGTTTATATAACAACTTAAAAATAATTTTGTACGCAAAAAAATTGTCGGACAATTACGGAAACATTGCAATAAATGAATTAATGATAAGCGTTAGGTAGGTACTTAGGTAGAGCTCATTGGGTAAGGTCAGTGGAATAATAAGTATATACGACACAGACAAAACTGTTGATTGGTCAAAACCTCTTTTGATCAGTAAAATTATTTAAAAGAAACACATATGTACATTTACTTAGAAACCTGTTGTCTTTAGGATGGTAGACTGTTTTTGTGAAGCGTTTTTTCTTTGTAGTGATTCTAGATACTGCTAAGGCGTTCTGTAAAACTAAAAAGTGATTTTCAAAGGAGAAAACGAGTTTTCTCAGTTGCAGCCGGGAGTCAGGATCTGTGCCTGGTTGAAGCCAAAAGGCTCGCTCGCCTCTTATTATTATGTGGGACTTAATCATAACTGGCGAAATGTGGATGTAGGTACTACAGGTACACCTCTGCCTAACCCTTCGGGAATTACAGGCGTGATGTTATGTTATGTTAAAACGCGTTTTAACTTAATCACGATTTTGACTGAAACCAGACAAAAGTAACTGTTTTGACTGTAATACACATAATCTAACTAATATTAGAAATACGAAAGTAAGTTTGTTTGTTTCACTTTCACGCTAAAATGGCTGAGTGGATTTGGATGGAATTAGGCACATGGGTAGACCATGACCTAGACAAGGACATGGGCTACTATTCATCTTGGATCGCAGAAGAAGTCGCGGGCAACAGCTAGTTTTCAATAAACGAATTTAATTAGGAAACAAATACCTGAATATTGCTGTAACCCGTCCAAAATTCATATATAATATAACGGAGATTGTATGTCTCTCTCTCGTTAACATCAGTCATATTTTAATTACTGTGGGCGTACTATGGGTAGTATTGGTTATAACACAATAGAAAAACGGTTTGCAGTTCAAATCAGATTATAATTTACTTGTTCGTTTTTTGGGGTCAATATGGCGCGTTCACGAACCACGAATTTTCCTGGTTTCTTATGCTCTGAATGTCCCCAAATACTGATTGCATAATTTCCTCTTCGGAGGCAACAAATAATTATCAGACCAAACAAATTTTGTTAAAATGTCATGTCTGTATATGCCATAGTTTAGCTGTACTCTCCGAGTTCCACATCAGATGTTTCAATCTTCGAATTTTATTCTCCCAGCAGAAAATTCTCATCAGACTGAACAACTTTTGCAGAGATGTCATTGCTATATATGCTATGGTTTAGCTGTGCTCTTAGAGTTCCACATCAGATGTTCTGATCTTCGAGTTTTATTCTCGCAGCAGAAAATGCTCATTAGACTGAATAACTTTTGCTAAGATGTCAAACCTATATACATATATTATAGTTAAGCTGTGCTCTAAGAGTTCCACATCAGGTGTTCCGGATCTTCAATTTTATTCTCTCAGCAGAAAATGCTCATCAGACACAACATTTTTTTCTAAGGCGCCATTTTTGTAACTCTTATAGTTTAGCTGGTCTGTTGCAGTTTTGCATCAGGTGTTCCAGTTTCCAAAATCAATTATAGCCTATATGTTGCCCAGGTTTAGTAGCTAGATAACAAAAAAAGTTTCATTCAAATCCGTTCAGTAGTTCCGGAGATTAGCGTGTATAAACAGACAAACAGATAAACAGACAGACTTTTTTTTTATTAGATTCGTGTTCTATTACTGTTTCTTAACCCCCCTCAATTATTCTTTTTTAAATATATTCAATGTACAGACACAACTTTTTTACATTCTTATTATAAGTATATATAGATTTACTTTTTAAACACCTTATGTTGAGCTACAGACTCTAAAAGCTATTATTATACAACCTCCTAATTCAAAATTTGTTATATCACTTTTATTATTGTTATCATGCAATGTATCGAACTGCTAGAGTGCGGAGACGGTGACCTGAAACACAGGCCCTTAAAGCCTAGCTTAGGCACCAGTCTCCCACAGTAAACTAAACCAAATAAAATATAATGTGTTACAATGTTTGTAATGTTTTTTGTCGTGACAAAATAAATACTTATTAGTATTAATAATTGTATTCTTTTCCAGCGACTTGAATAAAAAAAAATACTAAGATTAACTAAGCAGTTGTAAATGTAAGGATTTGTTAAAAAATCTCCAGTAGTAATAGACTTGTACAGTCAACAAAAGAGATGAGTATGCAGGGTCGTCAGATATAATTGAAGTTTAGTAAGAAACCAATGGATGTTTTCGAATGAAATTTAGTTTGATAAATGAACTATTTGTTTTCAATTAATTAAATAAAATTTTATCCGAAAACATCAATCCGTTTCTTACTAAACTTCAAGTATATACGACGACCCTGCATACTTATCTCTTTTGTTAACTGTACTACTGGTCTATCTGCACAATTGATTCTGATATTTCATATTACTCTCATTATTATTCAGCGTTTCCTTAGCTAACTCATCGATTTATAGGATGAGATAGATACACACTTAGGTACATATAAAATAATAGGGGTTAAAGTATGAAATTACCGTTTTATTGTAATAGGTACTTCGAATTGACATAGAACCTTCATGGTTTGAGATTTTTGAGTGAAACTTTTTTCACATGGTACCTATGAAGTTCTTCTTTTAAAAAATGTGCAGCATTCGATTATCGACTTTCAGTTGTGTTTTTTATTCAGCTTACACAAGAAAGATGGATACTTCGAAAATTCGAGTTATTTTTGAATACAAGTTCCGACGCGGAGCAAACGCGGCAGAAACAGCTCGCAATATCAATGTTGCGTTTGGAGAGGGGACTGCTAATTAACGCACCGTGCGATTTTGATGAAAACTTTGATTTGAAGAACGAACCACGTGGAAGACTGCCCACACAGGTGAATAACAATGAATTGAAAGAGATGGTGGAAGCTGATCCGAGCCAAACTACTCAGGAATTAGCGGCATGGTTTAACGTTACCTTACCTTACCTTTGTTGGTAAGGTAACGTTAAACCATGCCGCTTAAACTAAACCTAAACCGTTTTAACTGTACAGGAACTGCAATTAGAAACCATTCGTCACACAGTAATTTATTATTATGAGTGTACGATAGGTAGACCTCTGCCTAAACCATCGAGGAATACAGGCGTGATGTTATGTATCGTTATGTGCAACAGAAAAGTAAAAAAGTATGGCTAGCACCACGCAAAGTTTGAGCGTAGTCGTTGAAAAGTATAGAGCTTGATCGATAACCACACGCACACCTCTCTAACACTGCAACAGTCCAACAGTTGATGAAAACTAATAATCTTTAAAATGTTTAATTAAACAAATTCGTAGATATAAACTTTCAGTTTTCGCGGATCATTGTGAGTGTCTTTACTTGCCTATTCACAGGCATTCTCAGCTCAGTCAGTATTCGGGTGCTCTGCGATGCATGAGTAAGACCAACGTTTGCGGAACAGTATCTCATTCGCATTTCCTGCTGGAATCGTCTATGAATCTCCACCTGAGCAGGTTTTCCTTGCTTACATAACTTAGTTAAGTTATATGTTTCGTGGCTTCGACCAACCTGGATCCGAACTCCGTAGTCTTCAATCATTTACTATCAGTGGAGGGAAATTACCTTATCTCATGCCAATAATAGAGAACAATCTTATTTACTCTCGCTGTAAGAGAACGAGATGATTTTGATAAATGAAAAATGCGAATGGCTATGCAAAGAACTACGCTTGTGAAATCAGTAATCTAAAATGGCGTTAATACAATGTATCGATCAACATTCGGAAAGTACCAGATGCCGCGTCTGTACTCACCGAAATGAGGGTGAGGGTCGTCCCCTAACAAGCAGGCCCGACGACGCCATTGCTCCACCTGATAGCAACTGTAGACTGCAATGCCCCTGGTTAATTGAAATAATACAAGTACATCAACATCATACGTCTAAGCAGTAAACTAGTAAGTAACTACTTAGGTACTAGTTTACTACTCCGACGTATGATGTTGATTTTTGATGATGATTAGAATATTTGAAATGTAAATAACTTTAGAACAACCTTTATATACCAGTTTTTCCACGTAATCTTAATTCTTTGTTTTCAGTTTAATCTCCATAACAATAATCTATTTTCCTTGTCTACCTACGTGTGCTGTTTAGTTAGAACGTAGTTAAGGTAGCTAGAGAGAAGGCACAACGTATAAAATGGTCAGCAACACGTGGACGCTGCAACCTTGCGATAAGCGGCATCCGCTGATAAGGAGGCGGCACGTCACCGCGCGGCCGCATTTCTCGCGGCTGCACTCCGCGCCCCGGCCGCCGCGCCGCCACCGCCAGCGACGTTGCGCTCGCGCATTCTGCAAGGTCGCGCGTGCACCCCGCTCGCAATAAACTTTACACGTGTCTATAACACATCAGTGCATACAATAATCTGTGATAAATTAAATGCATTGCATCAAAACCACCCACTTTGTACTCAGTTATTACTCATTGTGCCGTGGCATCACACATGGCATATTCTAAGTATTGACACATGACCCATATACTCTTTGGACTCGGTCCGAAATATTTGAAGGCCGCGACTAGACTACGACTAGACTTAAATATTTAAACGCCGGATGTGACCAATTATTATTCATCGTTCTGAATATAACATCTGCCGAGCTGCGGCTGTGACATGCGTTTCGTCATAGTCATCATCTTCATTATCTTAGCTGGTATCCGCCCACTTCAGATTAGATCTTATCGGTTTAATAATTAATACACAGACAGACAAACTGAAGACTCCTTTACATTCAATTAAAATGTATAAAACAACACTCCCAAACAAACATAACACATCACTTTCATTCAGGCTGAGAAACCACTACAAGTGTTGAAAACCAATGGCGTCCAAGCGCGAGTCTGACCCACTCACGAAGGTTCTGGACCACCATAAAATATTGAACACCACATTTTTTTTTTACTAACATTATTTAACAAATGTACTGAAGATTGGATGTTGATTTTTTAATCATTATAATATAATCTATTCGTCAAATAAACCACTAGGGGGACTCTCATCGTGGCATGTTTTCCGTCTAAACAAAAGAGTCAGTGGGAGGGATCAATTCCCCAAGATGGCTCTCCCCCGCTTTGGCCTTGGGTGGGTTCTCTTACTGCCGAGATATTTGAAAATCCATTAAAGTGGAGGCCGTACTCGAGAAAACCAATGCGACTTTGGTTTAGTACATTTATATTATTTTAGCTGAAAGGCAATATAAACTTTTCCGTGAAACATTGTATATTTAGATTTATACGTATGTACTCACATAGTTCAGCGTTATAACGTAATCTCTGTAACCGTACGTATATAGCCTGCTAGTACTCGCGGAAAGTCCCTGAAAGCATACACGTTTAAAGGAAGCATTGTGTAGGGAAAACCGAGTAACCTGGGTAATACAAATATGGGACACAATAATTAAATAATTTATTTAAAAAATAAAAAAAAATAAGCCATTGTAATTTACTCAAGTTCCAGGCCGATTTCGTTGAAATGTTCGTTGCCACCATGGCAGTCAGTCGTCACTCGTCGGTATCGCATAAAATAAAATGGCAATTACTGTATTTTCCTTCCACTTTATCTGTTCCAAATAAACCTTTTCACTTACCACATTTCAGCTTTAGTTTCCTTTTATTAGAGGCTTCATAGTACAGACATGAATAATGCAGCAACACCAACCTGCGGGGTAACAAACTCTCAGTAGGAATGGGTTTCATTTTCACAATAACAACATACATTGCGTTATTTACATTGTTGAGCAGAGACATTTTTTGAACATATGAAACAATCGATTTGAATGATTCAGATTGAGATTGATAGTGTGTTACACAATTAGGGGGCTGATTACATTTTAAGATCCGTGGTTTTTATTTCACACTAGCTCCTGCCCGCGGCTTCGCCCGCATGGAGGTCGGCAAATTTCCCAAGGGAATGTACTACCGATATAAATATATCCTATGTCCTAACCCAGGTCATGGTCTAACTGTGTGCCAAATATCATCGAAATAAAGCGTGAAACAGACAGACAGACACATCTCACATGTACAAGATTATTATTTGCTTATAGAAATACATAATCTAGTTCTAGAGCGATCTTGAGAACATACATAAATGATGAAAGTAGTCATTCAACGGCGTCACATCAGATACAGCTTATCCACACCAAGACTACTTTATTCACTTTCAGTATAAGGTTCGTACGTATCTAAGTAGCAAGTAGCAACAATGGATCTTGTGTTTCATCGAGCTAGCAACGTATTTACGATTTTACGTATTACATTATCAAGACGTTTTAACCTATGTTGATCACTTGTAAAGGTCGGGGCAGGTAGGTCGACGTGTCAATTGACGTTTTGTTGTGTTGAATGTGACCGGCGGCTGTGGCGCGGACGCCGCGTCTTGCCGGATGGGGGGTGACATTGTGTGACCGCAGTGTTTTTATACAACTATTTGATGATACGGTGACGCAAAACGTCTGTTACTACAAGGTCGACTTTAGTTGTATTGTTGAGTATATTTCTATTTATTAACCACATTATTGCTCTAAGCGCAAATTAGTTATTGTTGTAGGTGCCTTACCTTAATACCTAGACGTAATTTTGGGAACACATACGTCTTAGTTATCTCTTAAATTGTAACAGGCAACGTCTGTCTGTCCGTATCTCGAAAACCAAAAATCTATTAACTGGATTTTTTTCTTTGCATAATTATGTTCTTTAACTATTTCAGTGTAATTGTTACGATTCCACGCGAGCGGAGCTGGATGCACAGCTAGTTTATAACAAAATTAAATGAGCTATATTGCATTCAAATGTCATGCCCCACAAAGGGTGAACAAGGTAATCCCGAATATATTACAATGTGACAGACCCCTTGCCTCGCCTCTTTGAAAAGCATGCACCCGTGCGTTTTGAGTCTGGACCAAAAGGGGTGCGAAGCTAATGCACACCTGGATCTAGACAAGAGAATGAAATAAAATGCGAAATGAATCATTTGTAACATTAGAACCCTTATTATGTAGGCATATTTTTTTACTTAAGTACCTTCAATTCATAGTTTATACATGTCATCATCGTCGTCGTCATCGTCGTTTTGTTGGTGCTTTTACAAACATAAGGCTCATATATCTCTCTCTCTCTTTCGAGATCATTCAAAATATTTATTCCATGCAGTAATCAAACTTATACACAAAACATTATACACAAATGAGTACATCCTCCTTCATCAATTTCGTACATTTTCTATGAACTAGCGGACAATACAGGTGGCCGCACCACACTTTTTGTATGAAAATGCGTTGCACCTTTGCAACTGTAATGTGCGCTTGGTTTTGTTTAGTTAGCATGATGTTATAGACGTTTTTATGTTTCTGTGCAATACTTCCACTAAGGGAAGAACCGAAGAAGTAACCTCAAAGAAATGAAACCTTGAAAAAATACATTGTACTAAGGAACCTAAATAAGGAACTTTAACTATTTTATCGTAGACCGTGCTACGCCGGGCCTACGCAGCCGTAGAGGGTGTAAGTATCCAGAGACGCAACTTGAGCGAATTAAACTTCATAAACTTCAAAATAAATCGCTCAATGTTTTATTTTGGAATAGGTTTGCATGATGACAAATGAGTTAAAGAAACCTTTATAGGTTTATGTAAAGACCAAATGTGGCGTAGCAGGTAAAAAATATTATTTACTTATTACTATTACAACTAGCTTCATTTTTCTGACTGACCGACCCCTTGACAATTCAAAAGTGCCTGTAATTGGTTTAATTGAAATAAATACTTTTAGTTTGAGTTTGACTAAATCAAATTTAAGTAAAAATATCTTAATCTATATCTATACTTATTAAGTTATTACTTATAATAAATCTGTAGAAGTGACAATTCTGTACATTGAAAATATCAAAAAAATAAATGGCAGGGGGTGTTACTAGACCGACACCGAACCCAAAAATGTGATTAAAATTTTTTTTGTCTGTCTGTCTGTTTGTTCAGGCATCACGCAAAAACTACCGGTTCGATTACGATGAAACTTGGTATAATTATTCTTTAATATCCTGGGCACCACACTGGGTACTTTTTATCCCGGAAAAGTATATACAATAAAAAACAAACTTAATTTTGCCAGGGTAGCGGGATCATCCGAAAGGTTTACCGCTGCCCTGGAACATAAAGGGCTAAGGAAGGAACACGGGTGGGTTTTAGTCAGTAAGAGTCTGACACTCCCTTCTGCTCCACCCAGAGCGGGAGGAGTCATTTGATGATTTCCCATACTGAAAAAAAAAAGGGGGTGTTACTTACTAGACCGACACCGAACCCAAAAATGTGACTAAAAAAATTTTTGTCTGTCTGTCTGTTTGTTCAGGCATCACGCAAAAACTACCGGTTCGATTACGATGAAACTTGGTATAATTGGAGGATCGGGAGAAAACCACTCGAGGGATCGGGCTGAAATTTGGCATGCAGGTAGATGTTATGACGTAGACATCCGCTAAGAAAGGATTTTGATAAATTCTACCCCCAAGGGGATAAAATAGGGGATGAAAGTTTGTATGAAAAATCTTATTCCTTGAGTTAATAAACTTGAAACTTAGCATGAATACTTATCTAAATAAATTATGAAGATTGTCAGTTTTTTTTTCTTCTAAACTACCCCCTAATAACGGATTGGGGGGTTTCAAAGTTTGTATGGAAGAATTTTAGCGCGCAGTCCGGTTGACTCGAAACTCAGTATTTATACCTAATATTGAAAGTAAAGAATAATGTGTATCAGGGGTTTTTGAAAATCTACCCCTGACGGGCTGAAATGGGGTAGTCATATAGGGGTGTTAAGTTTATGTCGAAAAAATTGAATGCGCGGTCTGAGTAACTCGAAACTCAGTATTGATACTTTTGACAGAAAATAATTAATAACAAATATGTAAAGTTCTCGAAAATTTACCACTGACGGGACAAAAACGGGTAATTCGGTTTTTAAGGGGAGGATTTGCACTTGAAATTGTAAGTTACATTTTCACGCCTAAACCACTGAACTTCTGATTTGGCATAAATATAGATGGCATCCTGGGGACGCACTTATTTTTTATCCTGTTAGCACGTTCCCGTGGGATAATTTCCGACATCCACGCGGGCGAAGCCGCGGGCAGAAGCTAGTATATAATATATTGATCTTGTACTTCCATCTTGGAATCCATATCACAAACACCTACCTATTTATATTTTTCAGGCAGCTTTTCCGAACTAATTTGTATGTTTTGTTATTGACTGTAACTTTTAAATAACATATTTACATACATTGAACGAACTGTGTAATTATTTACATAACACTGTGATAATACATAGAATCGCTTGACCATGAAAAAAGCAAATGACAGCAGGAGTTATCAATGTGACCTTGTACTTATATTATTGAGACGGATTCGACGCGCCTCGAGAAGGAAAACATTGCGGGGACGAATTAATACGCGCAGTTTTTCTAGGGGTGAACTCAATGATGTTCTTTTCGTACTTATTTACAAAAGTATTTTCATAAAAACGCCCGAGTAAAATACATTTGAACTCCGTTCAGGATAAATACTGAAACCTAGTGATTCGTACAGTCAGTACAGTGATGTTCAATAGCGAAGCGAATCCAATGTTTCTGAAAATGAATGAAACCTTACTGTGATAAAATGAAGAATATATCATAATGATCAGGTACTTTTGTTGCTGACTTTATAATTACAAAATATATATCTTGCTAGGTAAAACTATTATTATCTCCGCTGCCGCTGTCTTTAAAGAGTTGGCAAGGATTTTGAAAAGTAAATAGTGCTGAACTGGCTAACAGTTCTACTTTCTTCGTAGACGCGGGCTTAACCTCACTAATCCGCACTTAGCACTACGTACTTAACGTGAGTAAATACAGACACATAACACTACATCATTATGTATTTCAATGTAATATTGTATATGTATACACAGTATACATACAAACGTCCTTCAAGTTCATATCTATAGTGGCTCTTAAAATATAAAGTTACATGGGCTAAGAACCCATGACTCATATTAATCGTTATAAATTAAATTACCTTATGTTTTTCTAGAACCAGCTCATATCATATAAATGATACGTATGTACAGATGTTGACTAGATCCCCCTGAATAGAAGACATGACGCACGGTACTCTGTAGTGACTGGCAAAAAGTGCTATAAAATCGTACAGCCTTCCAAAAAATTAAAAAAATTGAGCGACCTAAGTATAATGAATTAGGCTCCAGTGAGTGTCAGTTGCGAGCCAACGACGAAAATAGTATAGGCATCTGCTAACATTTTAAACTGGGTATAGACATGATTGAAACATAGAGGATAATGAAACTAATATCCATTACTTAGACCTTAGAAACTGCTTAGCATCGTTATACATGTGACACGATTTTAAAAAATTTAGATAAGTTGCCACAAACTTGAACGGTAAAATGGTAAAATTAACGAAAGTGATCGTTTTAGGTAGACTGACCATTTGTAGGTACGTTATTCAGAATGAGGGAAAAAGAGTCATGACGTGCAAGCTTATCGTGTACAGCTATCCTTGAAAGTAACATCAACATCTGACTCATTAGGTACTGAATTATACTGTGGTTAGCGTTTGCCTGCGTCAGTCGATCACTCAATAGAGCATTACATTACAAAGAAAGTTCGGGAAAACTAAATTAACGAATCATTGAAGTATTCAAAGTAACTTTCTTCATTCCCATCAGTTACCCTACACATCTAGAAAAAAAGGCCAAAAGCAAATTAATGGACATTTAAGAAAATAGAGCGTCTAGGAAGTCTATTTTCCAGTCCTGTACCAATAATAATTAAGATAGCCCTCTTCTAACGAGTGTTCCTTATTCCTTCGCTATGGACACGTATGATTGTGATAGCGCATTTCGTCGCCTTTACTACACGTATCTAAATGTGCTACAAAGGGCTGTCCGCTGAGACAACGCAACGTATAATGATCAATTTATCAGCCCGACGCAACGACGCGCCAATTAATTATGCCCATCTTCAGGGTCGTTCACTGGCTCTATAGGAGAAACCTTTAAATAAAGGATGTAACGGTAAAGTAAGTGATTTACAGCCCACAACATAATTAAGTCGGTTAATGTGTTTTTAAAAAAGTTTTATGAAAAAAAATCTTGTATGTACCTGCTCACAACAAAAAACAAATATTTAAAATAATTAGGTTCTACGATATCAAAATTTTGAAAGTTCCGAAGTGACAAGCGATTTTGGTCTCTGACTCGTACCTCACGAACTCGCGGTCCACCCTGTCAATGACCGACGTGACACAGATGGCTGGCGGTACAGTACAACCATTCGATCTACCAGTTTGGAATGCCCAGGTTCCAGAGCCACCGATTTAGTACTAATTAATTACACGTACTACATGCATGAATAATAAAATATAATAATAAACCAACAATAAATAACAACAATCACTTATTTATTTGGGTTATGAAATTAAACTAGAATGGGCTCTAAATTAGTCACACGTTGTGGTTTACGCGCCAGTCATTAATACTATATTAGGACAACATGTTGACATGTGTATAATCAGTCATTCGCTTCAAACTTGTGTCTATCAAAACTTCTAAGAACTAACATGTTTTGGAAAGTAAAGGTAGGCGGTAAAAAAGATAGAAAAAAATTGTTACGAGACTTTAATAGACAACTATGCCATGAATAAGTAGCTACAATCATTTTTTTTATTGTCAGATATTCATGTTTATTTCTTTTTTAATTCTAGGCACGTATATCTTGTTTAGAATAGCCCTTCGCTTATATCTCCTGTATGTGTGAGCCCTCAATAATATAATCAAACGGGAAAACGACAAGATAAATTTATTATAACAATTAGGGGTTCAACACATCGGGGGTAAAGATTGTGGGGGTTGTAAATACTCGTACATGGACTAATCCGTTTAAGTTAAGCACAAAAAATACTAGGTAACGGTGACAGCAATATTATTGTGGCAATCCGCAATTTTTTAGCAAATGCCAGGCTGAAGTAGTAGATAGACACATTTCTACGAAAATAGGCTCCCCCCAAAGTGTTCGCGAGAAACCTCATTTTCATGTTATTACAATTTACCACACATTATTTGAGTTATTTTATAGCCACAAAACGAACTTTATGAAATTATTACATGAATCACAAACAAATGAATTAATTTGCAATCAATACAACATACGAGTACATGGGCAAGTCCAGACCGCAATGACGTTCCTCCCTTCAAAGAAATTGGTGTAGTTTTGGAAAACTGTAACAGTACCTAACCTTTTGTTGCCAGCGCGTTATAATTAACTACTTAATTACGTACTTTAGATAGTTGTCCGCAAATAAGTCGTCGATTAAATTAGAAATAGATCGTGTTTGGCAGTGCGGTGCAACGACGTTTTATATAATTAGCGATGCACAAATGAAGTGGCTTCGAAGGAATTGGGTCGCTGCGAGTGGCGGACGGGTGCGGGCGGCGCGGGGGGCGTCGGAATTCGCGTAACGTTACGTCAGCGGGCGTCGGCCTCGCGGCGGTCGCTGACCTGCGGCTATCTCTAGCGCGGCCGCTAGGCGCACGCGCATAATTACGCACACAACATACACATGTGCTGCATCACTAAGCTGCTAAATGCATTGACTAGCCGCTCTAAACATCTGCGTCACCGACCACTTAATTGCTCCAACATTGAGAAAAATTCAGCATAGTGAACACTTTTTGTCTAAGTTGACCTGACGACAAGCTGCTAGCTGTTGTCAAGTCACGAAGGACTTGAAACAATAAAGTTGCTCTAAAATAGATGTTCAAAAATAATAAATGATGGGACTAGTCCATTGCAGATTGTTATGTTTTTGAAAATATGCGTACGTTTCCTATTATTTTCATGTTAAGAGTCGTGTCGTGTAACGTACTCAAGGTTGTCGACCTGGTTCTACACTGTTCTTTTGTATCTTTAGTCTCAAAGGTTGAAATGAAGGTACGTGCCTACTGTGTTTCGAAACGGGAAATAATACGGTTAATTTCATTCATCAACTTTATGTTCTTCCATATAGTGTAGCCAGTGTAGGCTGTAGGCGTCATGATGCGGCTTTGTGCGTCTTGTGTAAAAGCTATTAAGTATTTCTTATTAGAATCATTGATTCATTATCCATAAAGTATATTGTGTAATATTTATAATTATTATGCAGCTGTTGCTAAAGCAGTGCTAACTATAAACCACAGCAAGTAGTTAAAATATTTTTGTAGTAACGCTGAAAGTAACCGAATAGACTTGCAGTTTGTCTCAAAGGACTGTCCAGAGGAAAGTATCAGGGTCCCTACTC
Source organism: Apamea sordens (assembly GCA_945859715.1). NCBI lineage: Eukaryota > Metazoa > Arthropoda > Insecta > Lepidoptera > Noctuidae > Apamea > Apamea sordens. The sequence continues at coordinate 11,793,453 of OX243995.1, forward strand.
CCTAGTGTTACGAATTACAAAGCCTATTATGCTAGCCAGTCTCTGTCCATTATTCACAGGCCAAACAATCCTTTGTTGCCTGATTAAGTATAAATGAACATAAGTACATGTCACTTATTTACTTTTTTTTTTACCGACTCGAAAAACAAAGCTTGACTCAAAAAGAATGACTCAACTTACTGTATTGTCTTATTAAAAAATATTTTTATTCCGTGTTTTCGACTTTCTTCTAAAAGAGACGGAGCATTAAGGGATATAGCGCCGCTTTATCACAGTATTACCTTAGAACTCCAACAGCAGCCCACCTGATGACCTGCACCCTACACACGATTAATCGGAATCTGAATCATTTCAATCATTTGAAGCAAATTGCTAATCCATTGCTTCATAAGTTCGAAAAATTTGTCTGCTTAACACGTAAATAACGCAATGAATGTAGTTGAACTGTCAAAATGAAACGGATTCCGATTGATCGTCGTTGTTACGCAATTAGGGTGCTGGATGACTGGCGAGGCAGGCTGACATTTATAGTCGCATCTGTCTGGCCTGGGGTCGATGACATCACACGTGAGAAACGATGGGAATGCTGGAATATTATACTGTATTTGGTATTTGATAAACACTGATATGCCAAAACGTTTAGGAGTTTATTGACAATTAAGTTAATGCAACCTAAACTTAAATCTATCTATACTAATTACTCATCGCTGAAATAATAAAAAACAGCTGAGGTCATTCGTTGGGCTTAACTAACTAGTGTGTAAGTAGAAAATACTAGAACGTGGAGCCTTATCGACCTGCTTATCTCCCCTCGATAACTTTCCGTGGGGCAATTTTTGCTACATACATACATGCTTCCCGCTTACGCCTGAGAGATACATACACAAATACTATATCGTACCTACGTACTTGAGAATGTAGTTACGTACTCCCGTAGTGCAATCATCCCGCAGGGAGAGCCGATCTTAACCGTAATATTCCATATAATTAGGAAAAACGAAAATTTTATCAGCCTAGAGGAACAGTCACATGTGGCATCACATCCAGGCACCAAATGATAGGGATCGGCTTATCGACACTTATCAGACAAACAATCCCGAGCCGGTTAGGCAAGGGTATACCAGAACTTTCTAGTATTTCGAAATAAATCTTATTATTATACAACAATAATTAATAGTAGGTTTAAGCTAACATAGAAAGTTCAAACTACACTACAGAACCCAGCAGCATCAACATTTATCCACGTAGTGTCAATTACTGGTCATGGACCACATCATTTTATCAACTTGATCTTTAAACTTTCTTCTTTCCTTCTTCTTTGCATTCGTTTTAATACATTGCACTGTCTCTTTATGACTACTACTGTAATAACTTTCTTGAACACCATTCATGAATTATAAACTAATAAGTACTCTTCTAAAAAGGTATTGTCCCTAAGTACCAGAAATTACCAGTAGAAGGTCATTAAGTGAAGTTGTTGAAAATAAAAGAAGGTAACTTTCTCGCGCCAGTGACAGTGGCAGACAGAGGCGCAGAGCACCGCGCGGCCACCGGCGGCGGCGGCGGCGCCGGACCTGGCAACTTTCTACTGCTGTGTCAGCACTCTTACTCGCCCAAGCAACTTACTAAGTAAATAAACATCGTACTTTTATAAAAGCATCTCTCGATCGATCTCACTTCCAACTAATGCTATTTACCTACTTTACGTTGAGGTGACAAACGATTGTTATGCCAACTACTACGGTTGGAAACGTAAACATCTATAAGTATGTTTTTATTCAATGAAGTGTTGAAATATACATATATTTAAAACATTTCGCATTCAATAGTTTTAATCTATGGACTTCTAAAGAACGAAGAGCAACATCGCTTAAAACTTAGCAAATACCTAGGTATGTGACTTTTTCGCTTTTTTGTTTAAGGCGCAGGAAATCATTGTAAGGAATCCTGAACTTCAGGGGCAGAGAGCGTATCTATAGCAATGATCAATGGTCGTTGAGCTTGTTTTTAGTATTTTTCTTTGCTCAATTTTATAGCGAACAATTCGGCTTCCTACCTAGTGATAAGAGTCACCGCGGTCTATGGAGATCAGGGAGGCTTCCCAGGTTCGCTGTCACAAACAAAGCTGAAACAAACGGAAGCAAACCTTTAAAAACACTGACCTCCATTTTTCCATGAGAACGGGTTATGTGGTAAGAGCTAGTACAATAGTCTATATATAATATTAGTTAAATAAAAGTAACCGATTCAGCATCTACCGACTAACTGTGACAGTTGTATTTCATATAGTAAACACTAACAATAAAAACGACTAGTTAAGCTATTCATCGAGCATCTGCATAAAAAAGATGCGTATCACTGTATTGGTTTCCTTATTTCAATACAGCAATAAATAGAAATGCTTCCGGATATAAGCAAAATAACAAACAACTGTAACTAATAGATTAGATAGAAAAAAAAGTGCGAGAAAGCGTGCGGGGTGAGGGAGCGGGGAAGTAGGACACTTTCATTTTCGTTCATTTCTTTTCGGATGCAACGCGGCGAACATTTGCCGTGCTGCTTAGCACGTATCCATTACCTCCTTTCCTTGCACACTTATTAGTAGAGCTTGGTGCCGATCTTGTATTAATTTACGTAAAATATAAACCGAGTTAATTACAAGTACACACATTTTAAATAAAAAAACGAGTTTAATTGTCTTGGAATCTTTTCTCAATATTTTTTGTGTAAACGTGTACCTTCTTAACTATACCTAAAATATGACTTAAATATGAACAGCCATCAACAGGTAGGTTCATAAAGAACGTTAAATATAGGTGAGCCCTACTAAGCAAACATCGATACGATCGATACACAGACAAGTAAGTATTATTTATTATTAACGGTTGCTCATACACAACTCACCAATACAACAGTGCAATCCATTTTGTGACGTTCCTTAAGAAGTTATCCTTTATGTGACAACAAATGAGGACATTCAATATATAAGAATGACACTCTTTGACTGTTTTAAAATGTGAACCGGATTTTAGTCATAAGATCAGCGTACAATGACGGAACCGCGCGGGCGGAGCTGTTGAAAGTAAGAACTTTCTAGGCCACTATCCACCGTCACGCTAATCACGCATTTTTATAATAGAAGAGTTTTCTAATATGTACAAATACCAAACTATCTAATAGTAAAAGCTTGAATGATTTCAATTAGAAGCAATACCGATGGTAAAAATAAGATAAGGATATTTTATTTTGCAAATATGGTACTGTAGTACATGGTGATAAAGGGAAATAGGTTCAGCCATATTTTACCAGTAGGCATGCAAGTTACAAAAATAAAAAGTAGGAAGTGTTGTGTTTTCATCATAGAAGTAATAATATATCTTGTCTATTCTTTGAAAATTCTCACGACCTGATTGTAATGATCCTTACTGTAATTAATCATTCCTCAATACCTTTTGATGTGCCCCTGCGCTAATAAAGTCAGTTATTCTGCATCATAACAATGAAATAATATTGTTGCTTTGTATATCATTCAAGTGAAAGGGCCTAACTTTCACTGCTATATTATGTGCACTCAATGTAAACGAATTGGATTAGCATACAATTTACCTATACACACAACCCCGCACTTATGTTTTTTTAAAGGGTATTTTAGAATACTGCAGAGGCAAACACATCTAAAAAAGCCTCAAAACTAATTCCCGTTAATTACCTAACTACAGTTACGGACTTCAAAATATGTGAACTTTGGTAATGAAAACATTTTTCATTATCTGAAACAATACAACGTCAGCAACGTCCGTTTGTTCTCCGTTCTAATGAGTTCCAGTAACCTAATTTACTGTAAAACCGATATAGCTTTCTACGGCCGAATCGCAACAGGTCAAACTACACTGCGATAGTGGAGTGGAAAAGGTGAAATTTAGCAGAGCGAGAAATCGACGGGATGTGATGTTTATTGTAACGAGCCCACGATCGGGCGTGCGCGCAAGAGAAACTGAAAGTAATGGCGCTGCATTCAACCCACTTTCACTGGTGCGCTGCGCGGGCGCAGGCGACGCCGCCTCTCGTGCCCTATGCCGCGCCGTGTCGTGTCGTGCCGCGAAATTTGATACACATGACGAACATATTTACACTTCGTACAAGAAAGTACTTTCACGATTACGAAATGTTTACACCTTTTGGCTTGACATTGACGATCGGGAGATGATGTATTGTGTATGCTAAGTGGCTTTTAGTCTACATGGTCCCCATATGTATTTATGATTTATTACTGACGCTACGAGGACACCGACCAAATGTAAATGCAATGTGTAATGAGCTGCTTTCTTTTATGTATGTATATAAAATAATACTCAATATCTACTTTCATTATTCTACTCCAGATGCTTCTGGCCTCTGTCCTTTTTTCATCCGCCACTGCTACATTCACATTTCAGAAAAATTCTATTCTTCTCACAGAAATTTGGAGAGTTTGTTAGATGTCTTTACGATACGTTATGCATGTTCATAAGAGAAAGTTTGTGCATAACACCTTGTTTATTTATTATTTATTTAATTATAAGATTTACTTTGAAATAAGAAAATGTGCTTGTATGTCACGTAGGTACCTATCTGGTGCAAGTGAAAACACAGCAGAGTGCAGGTACGTTCAGTAAGTAGGTTAGCTTAGAGATAAGTTTCAGCTAACTTTCAATTAGTCGAGTAACTTATTTGCGATTTATAAAAGGTACACCAACTTTTCAATTTTCAAGATTTTGGATGTTTTGTTATTGTATTTATAATGCGCACGCATTTTTCTCAACACTAGTAGTAATGAACGATAAATAACGTAATGTAAATATTATTTCGCTTTAGGTACCCAAGCGAAATAATATTTTATATCTGGTTATTGTACGAGTATTTATCTGTCTGGTATGTATGATAGGTACGAGTACTAGGTATTGATTGAGACAATTGACTTATTAGCTGTAGTGAGAGCGTATGCAGGATTGTGTCACCTACTTCGTGTAAGTAAAGTCGAGGAAAAGCCGATCTTAACACTAATGTTGACATAATTAGTATAATTAGGAAGAACGAAAATTTTATCAGCCTACGGTAATTTAGGAATCGTCACGTGTGGTGCCGTAGAACACATACTACTTATCGGGCCAGTGTGGCCAGGTTTGGGCAGAAAGCTTTAATTTAGTGCAAAATCAATAACACAGTGTTGACAGGTTACTATCTCGTCGCTGGCAAAAGAAGAAAGTTTTAAAGCATTAACTATTTATAATATTTTAACACTTTCTATTTCTTACCTGTTACAACATTTGCGGAGACATTCGATGACACATTCATGTTTTTCATAATTATGATTAGGCATCTACTCTTGGTAAAGGACTACATTATGTAGTTAACCATCTTAGGATACACATAAATAAATATTTACGTGTCTTGAGTAAAATCTGGTTCTAGTGTCACGTGAAAAATACACATCTCAAACAATATGGACGGCACTGTTGGCGCAGTGGTTAAGCGATTGACTGCTGCGCTGCGTGTCGCGGGTTCGATTCCCGCACGGAACAAATATTTGTATGACCTACATGTATTTGTTCCGAGTCTGGGTGTTTTTCTATCTATAATATGTATGTATTTACAAAAAAAAAAAAAAAATGTATATAAGTAGTTTATCAGCCATCTTGTTACCATAACACAAGCAATAGGTTGCTTAGCTTGGGACTAGATGGCGCTGTGTGAAATGTCCGGGGATATTATTATTATATTCATCATCGAATTCAGTTCTCACGAAAATACGTCACGTTTTATTCTTGTTTTTCCATAAAAATCTGGCAGAGGTTTGCTGTAGGAGTCATATTAGGTTGGGGAAAAAGTCTTTTCGCATTATAGTATGTATGAACTTGTAATAAAATCTCTTTGGCTATACTATTTGTATCTGGCTGGTTTTGGTATCATTGAAAGTTTAAATTTTAAAGAACATAATTCCAAATTCAAATTAGGTAAATGTGTGATTTTCATTTGTTTTTCGTACTATCAAGATGAGTGAATCTAATGAAGAAATTCGATACATTTTAAAATTTTACTACAAAAAAAGTAAAAATACAAAGCAAGCCGCGAAAAAAATTTGCGATGTTTATGGACCTAGTGCAGTGTCTGTGAGAGTAGCACAAATTTGGTTTAAGCGTTTTCAATCCGGACATTTTGATGTCAAAGATGCACGTCGCTCTGGTCGCCCTATTACGGATAAAATGGATGCCATTTTTGAAAAAGTGGAGCAAGATCGGCATATCAGTAGTTACGACGTAGCTGAAGAACTGGGAATTGACCACAAAACAGTTTTGGCGCATTTGAAAAAAACTGGGTACACAAAAAAGCTCGATATTTGTGTACCTCACGAGCTCACTGAAAGAAACCTAATGAACCGTGTACTCATTTGTGATTCTTTATTACGACGTAATGAAACCGAACCATTTTTGAAGAAGCTGAAAACTGGTGTTGAAAAGTGGATCACGTACGACAGACAAGAACGTGCGAAAAAGGTCGTGGTCAAAGGCCGGTCAGGTTTCACAGACTGTGGCGAAACCCGGGTTAACTCGCAACAAGGTGATGCTGTGTGTGTGGTGGGATTGGAAGGGCATTATTCATTATGAGCTGTTACCACCAGGCGGGACCATCGATTCTGAACTCTACTGCGAACAACTGATGAGATTAAAGCAAGAAGTTGAGAGAAAGCGGCCGGAATTAATCAACAGAAGGGTGTGGTTTTTCATCATGATAACGCTAGACCTCACACATCTTTAGCCACTCAGCAAAAATTAAGAGAGTTTGGCTGGGAGGTGTTAATGCATCCGCCGTATAGTCCTGACCTTGCACCTTCAGATTTCCACCTGTTTCGGTCTCTTCAGAGTTTTTTAGGCAGACATCACGAGAGGACTGCCAAAACCACTTGTCGCGGTATTTTGATCAGAAGTCCCAAAATTTATATCCCATTGCTATATAAATGCTATGCCTACAAGATGGCAAAAAGTTATCGAACAAAATGGTACCTACATACTTTAGTTAAATGTAAATAAACTATATTAAAAAATGTTTTGAATTTTCTTAAAAAATGCGAAGAAACTTTTTCCCCAACCACCATAACCGTAACCATTTCGATATTTTTTAAATCTTGACAAAAAGCAGGACTTTTGCAAAAAAAAGTCCGGAAATTTTATCTATCTTTTTCCAAACTCCCTTCAGTGTTAATGTTTTCTAAAGTAAGTCGAAAAATCCGGACATAGGACAAAGTACAAAAAGCTGGTCAACTGGACATGTCTGGAAAAATCCGGACGGTAATCCTAGTCATGCACAAATATTCGTGAATATGTGACATTTTATTCGTAATTCCAAAATTATTTATTTTATAAGGAACTATAATAGTTTACATTCAATTAGACTAGAATACATCATCCTCTATTCTATCCTACCTAGTATTTAGAACAAAAACAATTGAATAATTACATATCCAATGCTAAAACAAACCCACATGAAGTTCATAATAGCCAAAGCGTGTGCGTATCGCTACTCGGCGCGCTCGTGGCGCTAGCGATAGCGGCGCGCGCGGTGTCAGGCGGTGTCGCTGAACCGCGCGCGAGTCAAGGGCCTCGGTCGACGACCGCACGCCAACCGCGGCCCCTTTTCCTCTACCACAATACACACACTAAATTGGCAGGCCGCTTTACAATTCATTAAATTTGACTATAAGTAACATCTGGGTAACTGTATTTTTATATTCTAGTATTATTATTCATACTTTGCGCACAATCACCTAGATATATCATGCTTAGCAACGACACAACATCTTCAAAATGTAAGCGCTGCTTTGCGATTATGAGAGCAAATGACTCGTCGATTTCGTGTAAGCACCTATGTCATAAAGAGTCTTTGGCAAATAAATGTGTAAGTACCTTATAGATAATCGCATTACCTATAATTTATTGATAGGTAACATTTTGGGTTCAAACGAAGAAATTTAAAATCTTTACTTTAATGCCATAACGACACAAAACACCCCCGTCGTATTATCGTATAACTTTATCTAAGAGCGCAGTGAGTGTGTTTACCAACACGCGCGTACGAGCATGAATTGTATGTTTTCATTGAGTGTTGGAGTTGCAATAGGTTGGTAATCGGTCAAATACGTGGCGTGCAATGCGTGCGGTGGCGGCCGGCCACGGCTGGTCGACGAACCCGCGCGACTCAACAACCTGTATTGCTACAAATTAATAACAAACTACCTAAATACGTGCAATTTTTCAATCAAGGCCTTCGAGCCGACGGGTTACGACCGATTTCTTGAAGTTAAAAACTAAACGGTACATTGGAAATGGAAATGTATTCTGGAAACTTCCAAATTAATCTATGTGCTTTAATGGAATACAAGCGTCGTTTGGGTATTTTAAACATAAACTTTTAAGAATATTAAGTATTTTCCTTCGCTTTTTGCCTATACAATGTAGTTCCATAAAATAAATATCCTTTAAGTATGTCTATACAGGTCATCAAACCGACAGTTAAAAAAATCACTCCAGCTTATTGTTCGAAGACAATTGCTTATTTTGTAGTAATTAACAAAAACTGAAATTTTACGTCTGGTAGTTGACTTGACCAACATATTTGAAAAAAGAAAAAGTAGTAGTAGGCAGGATAAAATGATAAGTTTGATAGTTACCTTTTAAAACAATTTAAAGAGAATTTCGATAAATCCTACAGAGTTATTTATTGAAGAGACGTTTGTTATTGTCTCTCTTGATTTTAATAAATATGTTGACAGCTGATATGAGATTATTTTTCTTTAATTTATAGTGTCTTACTGCATTTTGAAGTTTCAGGATGGCTTGCTTTTTATAGGCATACAAATGCGAGCAAACGTTTCGGGTAGGTTCAAGTATGTATTTTCAGGGAGGAATTCACCTCACTTGCCTTTCGCGATAGGTATGCGGATTGACAGTATCAGTGACCATCAGTTGTTTACATAGCCTGCACTTTCCTTACATGTGGGTGTTTACCCAGGAGATGTCTTGTAAACACCAAGACCTCGTCTTTGAGTTTACAAAACACCTCCTGGGTGTTTACCTGGTAAACTGAAAAACTGGAAAAATACTACCTAGTCACCTAGGTAGGTTAGGTAAACAATGTTTTTCTTACCAGATTTTCTTTTTTGTTTGTTGGAAGTACCGATTCTACAAAGGAGACCAAAAGTCAGATTGATTCCAAGGCAACTTAAACAGTTTCATCATCAAACTGTAATAATTGTGTACCAAATACAACGTCAGTGCATATTTGACTTCAAACATGTTTTAACAACTATCGTATTGTCCATCATTGCTAAATCATCTATATCTATTCTAGGTATATATATACTTATAATAAATCTGTAGAAGTGAAAATTCTGTACATTGATAATATCAAACAAATAAATAGCAGGGGGTGTTACTAGACCAACAACGAACCCAAAAATGTGATTAAAAAATTTTTTTTGACTGTCTGTCTGTTTGTTCAGGCATCACGCAAAAACTACCGGTTCGATTACGATGAAACTTGGTATAATTATTCTTTAATATCCTGGGCACCACACTGGGTACTTTTTATCCCGGAAAAGTATATACAATAAAAAACAAACTTAATTTTGCGGTTCGATCCCTAGACCCGATTACTGTACCAACCGCAAATAATAAGTTTGTCGTAGGTTACGTCACCCGCAGTGGAGTTCACTAAGGTTATGCTCTAAATGTAGTGCTGAAGGTTGAATTTGGCTTGCACCGTTCGCAGCACACGCGTGGCGCGCGGCTGCCACGGATCGCTACCGTATATAAGGACGGAGTCTGAGTTAGGTTTATTTTTATAAGTCGTAGGTATAGATTTTAATTTTAAAGTATAGGTAGTATATTTGATAGTGTACGTAGTGACCGTAGGTTATTTTATAATACTGTTAGGTAGGATTAGTCATTCGTATAGATATTAGTTTTTAGGGATTTTGCTTATTTATTGAGTTTAGTTTAGTTATCATCAGAAATAGGTTTATTTAGGTAGGTAGGTATTTTATTTTCTGTTATTGAGTTTATTTTTTTTAAACTAGGTAGGTACTTAGGTAAGGATATCATATAGGTACTTACCCTCTTAATCACCACTAATGTGACACAATTGGTTTTCTATTTTAATTAGCCACAAAGGGCCCGCGAGATAGATGGCATCCTGGGGAAGCACATACATTTTATCCTGTTAGCACGTTCCCGTGGGATAATTTCCGACATCCACGCGGGCGAAGCCGCGGGCAGAAGCTAGTTGCTAAATAAAACAACAAATAAGTGAATCACTATGTTCACATTGAGGAAAGCATATTATGGAGACACACGTCTGCAGTTCGTCACAGGTTTTACTGTCGCGTCGTAACCGTAAAATGTCCGAATGGTATTTGTAACCAGAATGGCATCACCTTGTGGACCTATTTAAGTAGTCATTTTGGCTAACGACCGTCTGGCGAGAGGTTAATCGTGGTTCACCTGCGGGTAACTGTCGGCGCGGTACACAGCGGCTTTGTTCGCCGTTGTTTGGTAGGTGTTTCCGCGAGGCTGACCGTGAACGTGGTCGCTCACCCGCACCGCGCGCACTAAACTTGCGAACTTTATAGGGCGGGGGCGGCCACCTGTCCCGAAGATTTGTGTAACGTCCCCTCGAACAGACAATCCATCCACAGCTCGATGCGTCTCGTCACAGAAATAAAGGTAGCGAGGAGCACTGCGCCTGCTTGTCGAGTCACAAGAACGTTGGTGATACATTCTGATCTTAATACAGTTTATTTATAAACTTATTGTCTTAATGATATTCTACCCCTACCCACTTCAAATCTGACTGTTTACGAAAAAACAAAATGTTTGAGTGTTTTTTGCTAGTTAGAAAGGTGGATTGGATGTCCTAGAACCTTTATCAAAAATACTTACTTAATCAGACTACGTAACTACCTAGGTGTATGTTAGTTTCACTTTTGTAAGGGAACTGTCTGTAATCACCACGCTGGGGAAACAATATTATTGCACCCGGACAAGCAGCTTGTGTGGGTCATTTCGTTCCCAAAAAAGCCAGGTCACGGACTGGCTACTTGTGGGTCTTAAATATTGAGATTACAAATGAGCAGGAGCACCTTCCTGTCTAACAATAACATCAATAACTATGCTTTATTTAATTATTTTATTTATTGTATTTAGTGGGGAAAACCCGCAGACCATAGTACGAACCGAATTCGTCGTGAGTAAATAACATATTCTCTAACATGTTAGAGTAAAATTATTGGGAGGGCCTAAGTTTAGTAGTTAACGTTTACGGACTGATAATATAATGTCGATGGTAGCCACGTAGCCACCGTGTTCACTCTCTGACAACATTAACGCCTGTCCGTCACGGCTATATGGACTGGCAAATTGAATGGTAATGCCCGCCATCTGTTGGCGCCAGACTTACATCGGTTAGCGGCAGGATATAGGTTGGTATAAGTAGTAAGGTACCTACTACTACGCAGGTGAGGTTCATGTTTAGTGCAACCGTGTGCTGTGCAGGCTGAGCACTCCCATCTATTTGTTCCTATTCAGAATTCTAAGTGTCGTGATTCTAATCAAGGGCAAAAATCAACCAAGCAACATAAAAACCAAACCTATCAACTAAGCAACCCAACTCTGCGCGTTACCAACCTCCAGACTCACTTTGGCGGTTCTATTTAACTCTATTTTGGGGTTTCAATTTACCGTAACGCTAATACGCGGTCTTAAATAATTCGTTAATTAGGTAAACGAAACGAATTCTCTTTCACTTATTCACCTAATGAATGAAACCCACAAAATCATAGTGGTTCATTTAATACCATTTTTGTATGTTACTTACCACAGCTTAGGAACCGTGTTACCCAGTAACTTAGTTGTAGTGGTCAGATAGGTAGTCTCTCAATTTGAAATACCGGTATTCAGCTGCATGTGGTAAGACTGGAAGCCGACCCAAATATAGTGGGTAAAGGCTAGGTAGAAGATGAAAACAAGTTTAGAGCTCATGTACATACCTATATGGTGCAGCACTCGCTGCATATCAAGAAAAAGTGACTAAGTGATGTAAAGTTCAGAAGGTTATTTTAGTCCTCTATTGCGCGTCTATTGTGTGGTTCCCCACATGACAGTCCCGACAAGGATTTACACCGAGATGTGGGGTATGTGCCATTTATAGGGTGGGTGGAAAGTAATAAAATTCGAACAGGCCCCGAGTGAAAGTAAGCTAAATATTTTCGTTAGCTTAGGTACTCAAAGTCAACATTCGCTACTTTCAAAAGTAAATAAAATTCTATTCGAATACTTTTGCAAAGATTCTTGTGAGTTTGAGACTATTGTGAGGCCCGGTTATCGAACCGACAACAATGTGAAACAGGGTCAACCTGTATTTTTGGGGCGACAACCGACAGGGTCAATCTTCAGGGGAAAGCGCCAGGGTAGCCCGCGTACTTCAAATTTTCTTACGTTTTTAGCAATTTGCAGGTCAGTGTCAGGTTGCATGTTGAACAAAATATGATTCGCGAGCGTAACAAATATGTAGTATGTATTTACAGAATCAATTAAAATCATTAACATCATCGACGGAATCCTCTAAGTTCATATTTGATACTAGCTTCTGCCCGCGGCTTCGCCCGCGTGGATGTCGGAAATTATCCCACGGGAACGTGCTAACAGGATAAAATGTATGTGCTTCCCCAGAATGCCATCTATCTCGCGGGCCCTTTGTGGCTAATTACAATAGAAAACCAATTGTGTCTCATTAGTGGTGATTAAGAGGCTACCTATATGATATCTTTACCTAAGTACCCTACCTAATTAAAAAAAAAACTCAATAACAGAAAATTAAATACCTACCTACCTAAATAAACCTATTTCTGATGATAAATAATCTAAACTCAATAAATAAGCAAAATCCCTAAAAACTAATATCTATACGAATGACTAATCCTACCTAACAGTATTATAAAATAACCTACGGTCACTACGTACACTATCAAATATAATACCTATACTTTAGAATTAAATCTATACCTACGACTTATAAAAATAAACCTAAATAACTCTAAAAACTAAAAGGAATAAAAATGAACTCCACTGAGGGTGACGTAACCTACGACAAACTTATTATTTGCGGTTGGCACAGTAATCGGGTCTAGGGATCAAACCGCAAAATTAAGTTTGTTTTTTATTGTATATACTTTTCCGGGATAAAAAGTACCCAGTGTGGTGCCCAGGATACTAAAGAATAATTATACCAAGTTTCATCGTAATCGAACCGGTAGTTTTTGCGTGATGCCTGAACAAACAGACAGACAGACAGACAGACAGACCGACAGACAGACAGACAAAAAATTTTTTAATAACGTTTTTGGGTTCGGTGTCGGTCTAGTAACACCCCCTGCCATTTATTTTTTTGATATTTGCAATGTACAGAATTTTCACTTCTACAGATTTATTATAAGTAAGATAAGATAAGATAAGATAAGATATAGATTCCATGAAATAGACATTAAAAGCGCTCCCCCCTCAAGAAAAAATCTCTCTAATAAACATTACATCCCAAGTTATAAGAAAACGATCGTCCCGCGAAAACGCGATCCCACAAAAACATTTCATGTTAAATGTTGCCAAGACGAGACCATGTAGCTCGCACTGTCAAAAAGTAATCAGCCAAGCTTCTAACTCTACACGCCCTAGCTCTACAAGGCCTAACTTCGCAAATTCTACACCTTAGTCTAAATATGTGGCTTGGCCATTTCGCTACATTCACATGAGCGTAAGGTGAAAAACTCATAGTTTACAAAGTTAGGCCTTGTAGAGTTAGGTGTAGAGTTAGTAGCTTGACTCTACATGCGATCTGATTACTTTTTGTCAGTGCGAGCTACATGGTCTCGTCTTGGCAACATTTAACATGAAATGTTTTTGTGGGATTTCATTTCTTTTTGTAAGTTGCTTATCTATACTTATAATAAATCTGTAGAAGTGAAAATTCTGTACATTGAAAATATCAAAAAAATAAATGGCAGGGGGTGTTACTAGACCGACACCGAACCCAAAAATATGATTTAAAAAATTGTTGTCTGTCTGTTTGTTCAGGCATCACGCAAAAACTACCAGTTCGATTACGATGAAACTTGGTATAATTATTCTTTAATATCCTGGGCACCACACTGGGTACTTTTTATGCCGGAAAAGTATCTTCTAATTAAATAAAACTCAAAGGTGACTGACAACGGGGGTCGTGCGGTCCATGGCCCTATATGGGGCCCCGGTATGGGCGCGTTCACTGCGGCTTCGAGCCGCACACTACCTGAACGCGCCCCAAAAGGTGGTAGCCGTAAGGCTGATCCGGGGCTACCGCACGATCTCAGGCGAGGCAGCAAGCCTCCTTGCCGGACTGCCACCATGGGATCTGGAGGCGATAGTCCTCGCGCGCCTATACGATTGGCGCGCGGAGGCACTACGCCGGGGGGAAACTCCGCATCCGCGGCAAACCGCGGCGGAGCGGACGAACCTCCGGCGCGATCTCATGGTGGCATGGAAGGAGCGACTATCGCAACCCAGCGCAGGGCACGCCACGATAGCGGCGGTAAGACCCCTCTTTGAGCAGTGGCTAGAGAGACGTCACGGCGTTCTCACCTACCGCCTGACGCAGGTCCTCTCCGGACACGGATGTTTCGGGAGGTTCCTGCACATCATCAGGCGGGAGGAGACGCCCGGGTGTCGCCACTGTCAGGATCGCCCAGAGGACACGGTGGAGCATACAGTGGAGGTCTGCCCTGCTTGGGCAGAGCACCGCCGTGTCCTCGTAGAGGCGATTGGCAGCGGCGGCGACCTCTCGCGTCCGGCCCTGGTTCAAGCCATGGTCCGGGGCGAGAGGGAGTGGGAGGCAGTCACCTCCTTCTGCGAAGCAGTCATGCTAGCGAAGGAGGTGGCGGGGTGGGCGAGGGAACGCACTTTGCGCACCTCACGCCTCAGCCGCCGCGGGAGACGCTCCGGGCGTCGGGAGCCGCGTGACGACTCCCGGCCACCGTAGGCGCGGGCCTGCGGGCGGAGAGTAATGGGTAGCTCTCCGTCCGATCAGGACTAGGCCCGTGCCGGACGGCGTGTACGTGTTCCACGCGCGCCTCAAAGAGATGTCAGCAAAAGAGACGGGGCCCCATAGGGCCGAAGCCTGCCAGGGTAGCGGGACCATCCGAAAGGGTTTACCGCTGCCCTGGAACATAAAGGGCTAAGGAAGGAACACGGGTGGGTTTTAGTCAGTAAAAGTCTGACACTCCCTTCTGCTCCACCCAGAGCGGGAGGGGTCATTTGATGATTTCCCATCCTCAAAAAAAAAAAAAAAAAAAAAAGGTGACTGACAAGTATATAAATAAAAACAAACTTAATTTTGCCAGGGTAGCGGGATCATCCGAAAGGTTTACCGCTGCCCTGGAACATAAAGGGCTAAGGAAGGAACACGGGTGGGTTTTAGTCAGTAAGAGTCTGACACTCCCTTCTGCTCCACCCAGAGCGGGAGGAGTCATAAGGTGACTGACTGACTGACTGACATGACACACAGCCCAAACCACTGGAGGGATCGGGCTGAAATTTGGCATGCAGGTAGATGTTATGACGTAGGCATCCACTAAGAAAGGATTTTGATAAATCCTACCCCCAAGGGGATAAAATAGGGGATGAAAGTTTGTATGAAAAATCTTATTCCTTGAGTTAATAAACTTAGCACGAATACTTATCTAAATAAATTATGAAGATTGTCAGTTTTTTTTTCTTCTAAACTACCCCCTAATAAGTGATTGGGGGTTTCAAAGTTTGTATGGAAGAATTTTAGCGCGCAGTCCGGTTGACTCGAAACTCAGTATTTATACCTAATATTGAAAGTAAAGAATAATGTGTATCAGGGTTTTTTGAAAATCTACCCCTGACGGGCTGAAATAGGGTAGTCAATTTTTCAGGGGCGGATTTTACTGCATGGCTTGATTAACTCGAAAATTAGTATAAATAATCTTTGAGTCAAGTTATGAATACATCTCAAACGATTTTTTTTTAATTCCACCTCTGTGGGGGTGAAAAGCGGGGATACAGTTTATATGAAAAATCTTATTAATTTAGTTAATAAACTTGAAATTTGATTAAGTAAGTAATATAGTTTATCATTATAAGTTTTTCAAAACTACCCCTCAAAGGGGGATATACGGGGTGTTAAGTTAATGTCGAAGAAATTGAATGCGCGGTCTGAGTAACTCGAAACTCAGTATTGATACTTTTGACAGAAAATAATTAATAATAAATATGTAAAGTTGTCGAAAATTTACCACTGACGGGACAAAAACGCGTAATTCGGTTTTTAAGGGGAGGATTTGAACTTGAAACTGTATGTTACATTTTCACGCCTAAACCACTGAACTTCTGATTTGGCATAGATATAGATGGCATCCTGGGGAAGCACATACTTTTTATCCTGTTAGCACGTTCCCGTGGGATAATTTCCGACATCCACGCGGGCGAAGCCGCGGGCAGAAGCTAGTGATTTAATAAAAATCGAAGTCTCATTCAAACTTTCACCCCCTAGTTTATGGGGTTGGGGGGGCAAAAGTTTTAAGATTTTTTTGTTGTTTGTGTACTATTACTAGCTTACATACCAAATTTCAGCTTTCTAGGACTTCAGGAAGAACCTTGAGAATATGGATGATCATTGATCATCAGTGAGTCAGTGAATCAGTGACGAAATCAGGGTATTTTAGATATCAATAAAATCTAAAGTATAAGAGCTATGCAATTGAAACTTTGTAGGTTTAATAAGTCAACCACTGACATCATATCCCGAAAATTTTGTTTATCTGGTATAATCCAAAGACAAGTTATGAAGGTTCAAAAATACGACGAAGTGCTTCGAGAAAAGGTAGGTAGTGCCCTTGCGCTTCGCTTGGCTCGTCTTGGCGGGGGCACTCCCGTGTGCCCCCAGATCATGTTCGGCGAGTGAGCCTAAAACAATCAAATCAACACGACAATCGCGAAGAGTCGCGAAAATTTAAATAACACTGACCTTCATTTATTTTTAAACAGCGTTATTATTAAATTGATAACTAAAGAAATAAAATAAAATTATGTTTTTATAAAATTTCCTGCTGAGGCATTAATTTATTTAAATATTTAGTAATTTTTAATTAGTAATTGCGTAACCCACTTTCCTTCACAAGCCTTAGGATTTTGAAGGAAATTCATATTGCAATCCGTTGCTTCATCTATTTGAGAAATACATCTGCACGACAACGTAAATAAAGCAATGAAAATTTTTGAATTGTCAACTAGGATTAGGATTGCGATCAGTATCAGTGTGTTACGCAATTACCCCGCGGGTAAGAATTACCCTTTGGATTCGTGTCATAGTACAGGATAATATTTTTTCGCATATACCGACGAACTAATATGCGGGTTGATTCCCGGTTGAGGCAAGAAACTTCTCAGAAACATAACACTTATTTTAGTTAAACATAAGTATTATACTTTTAAAATAAACGAATGTCAGGGTCATTCAAACTTTCTACATAAGTATAGAAGTACGTATCGGTATGGGACGTTATACATACGAAAGTTACTTATTTTCGGTACCAAATACATGTATTTTAAATAGTTGACACAAATAAAATTAGATCAGGCAACTCTAACATTTTATTATGTTAATGTATCGGGAGGCGAGAATCATTATGGAAGATTACTATAGGGAGGGAAGAGTGGCGTGGCCAAGTGGAATGGAACCGGCGACCTTGTCAGGGCGAGGTCACACCACCCCGCCCCGGGCCCGATGCCACCTCGGCAGCTTCTACCTGCGCCTCTGCGGACGTCAACGCGAACCCACATACTGTGTAACATAAATGCCACCATTCAAAGAAAAACTCCATTGGTTTTATTTCTGAACTCTTTTTTTTTTATTTGACTAAATATCAGTATATTTGAGCAATCGGCTGACTTTTTTATCTGGAGATAGGTGAGTATAGGCAATTTATTTGCTTGGCTCTGCATTTTGCATCACCAACTTCTG
Source organism: Apamea sordens (assembly GCA_945859715.1). Lineage (NCBI taxonomy): Eukaryota > Metazoa > Arthropoda > Insecta > Lepidoptera > Noctuidae > Apamea > Apamea sordens. Next base: position 11,811,558 of record OX243995.1, read on the forward strand.
CAGGGTCCTTAATTCCCTCCTGCTGTTGGTCACACGCTCCTAAGGTATACTCGCAAATCATATAATCCTCGGAAACTGACATGAACGACAACAACTACACAATAAGGTAGGTGTTGTGTACAGTTATGTTTAGTTATGGACACGATCCACGACCGCGGGTACGGCGCACGGACGTCGGTCGGAGCACTCGGAGCCGAGTCGGGAGCGATGACGGCGGTGCGCGGCCTTGGCCGTGATCGCGCGCTCGATATAGCCCGGCCGAGCGAGCGCCCCGCCTGCCGCCTGCCTCCAACCTCCCACGTACCATCTCTTCCCCACATTTCCCCTCATACCTACCATATTCTATTTCCTTCCGAATTTCTTATAGGTATTTCCGACCATTATGATGCAAAACTCTATGAGGTCGATTTTAGACTAAAGGTTGATTTATCAATAGTCAGATCTAAAGAATAAATATGACAGTATGGCATAGTTTCTATACAAAGCTGTCAAACCGCAATATTTATTCCTCAGATAAAAATTACCTGAATATTGAAAAATCAGGCCTAAGGTAAATTAATAACGGTTAGGTAAGTTTTCATTAACATAGTACCTTCGCTTCGCAGTGGCAACAGCACATATTGTAAGGAAAATTCGTATGTAGCTATTCAGTCTGGCATGTTCAATTTGTAAATTAGGTACCACTACCTACACATAATTTTCTTTGATTATAAAATCAAGGCCAAGGCTGAATGATGAACGTTTCATACCACGCACCTTGTTACTGCGATCCCAGAATTATGGTAAAGCAAACAATATTCACGTCTGGAGGTCGAAAACATTGCGACGCAAAATTTTTATTCCGCAAGCTGTGCATAAAGTCGCTCAATAGTACTTAGTAGGCAGACGGCGTAGTTAGAGCGAATCAGAATTAGACACCAAGGCCACCAAGCGAAGTGATATCATTTATATGGCGTGTCTGTCCCTGAACTCGGCGAATGACGCACGTGGATTCAAATATCACCCTGACCTTAGTCGTAAAAATAACCTTTGTAATGCCAGCTAATGGAAATACTTTCCACCCAAACACATTATCAAGGGTCACTTACAAAATCAATTGTCTTTGAAACTAATATGCTCAAGAATCAAAAAGGACAGTTCATATTAATTTTATTGAGAAATTGAAAGCACAGTAGGTACCAACATTGAATATGTACTATGAAAACCATGTGCTGAATTCAAGAAATAAATAAAAGTGTAAAAAAATTGCTATCCTGTGGGCTGTGAGCAGTAAGACCGGTTGTGTTTTCGGTATTAAAAAACAACCTCAAAGTGAAAAACCACATTGTTATACATTTTCGTATATTTATACTAAATAAATAGTACACTTAATTTTATTTAGCTTTAGCCTTCTTGCCTTTCTTCTTAGGCGGCGTACTTTTATTAGTTTTATTGTTCTTAGAAGAATTGCCCTTTTTGCCGCGACCCTTCGTTTTCTCCTTGGCCTTTTGCGCGCGCATGTCTTTCTTCATACGAGGGTCGACCACCCTGTATTGTCCTTTAACTCCCTGAGGTCGTTTCATGCGTTTGGCGGTAGTATGTTTTTTAGCCACCACATAAGTTATTTTCTTTTTGCCTTCTGTTTGTGCTTTTTTATACACAGATTTGATTTGTTGAGCTTTCTCCCTCTCCGACATATCGGCATTCTCCATAACTTGTTCTACCTTCTTCTTGGCACGTTCCATCTTCTTTATCATGCGCTTCTTCTTTCGCGCTTTGGCTTCTATCACTTTCTTAATCGGTCTGGCGTTGATGTCTTGCAACCTATTTTTATACTCGTCCGTGTATTTCTGCAAAAAGAAAATAAAATTTAATGTTTCACAGATAAAAACGCTATAAAAAAGAATGAGACAAAATAGCAAGAGTTACAATAAAATAAAGTTTTGACCATCATCACAATTACCTCTGGTACAATGACTTCTTTCTTCATGTGTTTCTTTTCGTCGTCCACAAACCAATCTGGCAAATTCTTATCATTAAAGGCGTAGCGGTTCCACCCATCATCTATTAGATCTCTTTTGAATTTTTTTGATGTAGCTATCATCGTTCCTAAAGCGAGGGTCTCAGCATCCATCTTTAGACTTTTCTTCAGGCGTTTTAAGTCTATAAAATAATGAAAGGTAAATGAAATTAAAACAAACCAACACAATGTTAAAGGCAGATTGAATACCTGCACAGCTATTCACTACAAATAATTTGCCATGCCCCCAAATAGCTGTAACAAGAATGGCGGCTGCTGTTTAATTACAATTACATTTTCGGGTTTTGGATTTGTGAACAGCCTTTAGAGCCTTTTGATAATATTGATTTGACACAGAAGCATATTGAACGGTTGTGAATAGCTATATTTTATATTGCTATGCTGGAATATACGAGAAAATATAATATACAAGAATATACAATATATTCTCAATTCATACCTGGATCTTGTGCAACAACTTCAAAGCCATCTTTTTTACTGGCTTTTGCCCCAGCTTTGACTGCTGTTGGAGCCACATTGTCTTCTACTTCGTAATCACTGTCTGATGAATTATCATCGGAGCTGTCGTCATCCAGTTTTCTTTTTAAACTACCACTTTTCATGTCTTCAGTTATACCATCTTCTGCAACTTTTTTGCCTTTTTCTTTGTAAGTTTCCACCAACTTGTCCAAGTCGACACCTTCGTCGTCATCTTCATCAATGTCCTTAAAACTGTCTTTCTGGAACCATAGCTCTGCCTTCATGGAGCGCCGGGAGATTGGATCAGTGTTATCCAAGTCAGTCAACAGTGGGTGGTTCTTGGGTACAGCCTGCGATTTAGCTACCTTACTATTTCGTAATGTGTTTAACTTTGTTATTTTAGCCACTTTTTTATTTTCAGTATCTGAATCTGAAAAGGCTGAAATACAAAGCGAATGCAATGTCAAGAACCAGTCAATAATAAAAATAATACCAAAACTATTTTTTTTTTATTTGTAGCAAATTAAAGTTTTACCCAATGTCTCCTTATCTTGCTCAGTATCAGAGCCAGATTCCATTTCGAGTTCACTGTCTGAATCCTTATAGTAGAGTCCTGAAGAATCCAGTTTAGAAGAGTCTGTATCATATTTAACATACTTTTGTTTTACTTTGAACTCATCATCTGAGTCGCTGGCTTCTGCCACTATATCTGGTTGCTGGTCTACCATACGTGCCAATTCCTAAAACATAAATGTTTGTTAAAATATTTGATATTCAATGCCATGAAGATTGTGTACATTTTGCTGTATGAAATTAGAGCTTAGAATTTAAAGATTAAGCTGAAGAAAATGTTAAAAATGAATGATGATAATTGAATTTATGACAACTTACTTCAGCATTCTTGATGTCTGATAACTTGAACATATCATTGCTCTCCAAAATAGGTCCTCCATCACCTTTGAGTACCATTTTCAGATTCATTTTCTCTGCCAGTTTCTGCCTTTGTTTATTTAGTTGTTTCCTCTTGCGCTTCGACGTGCGCCTTTCTTCATCCTACAATAAATGTTGCATTAAATACATGATTTAAAGATTCAAAAATTCTTTGATTAAAATAAATTTTCGAAAAAGTAGGTCTATCCTATTCTAAGAGCAGACTTAAAAAAGCAGTCTGTTTAAGATATAATATGAAATTTCTGTGAAGATGCAAACAGTTGCCCTGTAGAGTCCAAAAATATTTTGGGTTTTACAGGATAACTATGAAAACCCAGCTAAGAAATGAACAAGTAGCGGATCAAAGTGTATGTAGAGAAGCTTGTGACTCAGTAATAACACCCGCGCGGGTCGACCGCCGGTTAAGCTACGCTTACCGAGGTCAGTCCGTGGATTGGTGACCATTCATTATATACCGAGACTCCTCCGTGCCTTGGAAAGCATGTTAAGCCGTTGGTCCCGGTTGTCTTTATAGATCTTTGACAGTTGTTACGGATAGTCAGAAGCAAAAGGTTCTAACAACCAGTCATACCAAGGGGTACTGTGTTACCCAATTACTGGGTTGCGGAGGGCAGATAGGCAGTCTCTCCATGTAAAATACTGGTATTTAGCTGCATCCGGCTAGACTGGGAACCGACCCCAACACAGTTGGGAAAAAACTAGGTCGATTGCTTGGAGCAAAGTGTAATGTACCTGTAGTCCAGCAATCTCTGCATCAACATCATCTTCATCATCACCCTCAGTTGCATCATCCACCTTTGCTTCATCATCACTGCCTTCTTTGGAATCTGTCTTGACTACCTGGAAAATAAAATCCAATATGCCAAATAAGATTAAATCATATTATGTAATAGGACATGGAAAGCAAAAAGAACATTGTCCCCGAAATCAACATCCCAAAATCAAATATTATCTCAATAATGTTGCTTTAAATTATAACAACTCTAAAGATCAGATTAGCTCTTAAATGAAAGGGCTTAATAATATGGCTCAAATCTTTGAGGTACAGAGCAAAAATAACCTTATAAGTAATTGTATATTACCTGTGAAACTTTAAATTCCTTCATTTGTTTGAACCAGCTTAGCAACGATTTCAGATCTTTTCTGCCAAGTACTTTAATATCTTTACAGCATTCCTTTAATTCTGCAGTAGTTTTAGGGTGTTCTTCAATGGATTTATCATCAAACACAATCTGTAAACAAATATCATTATAGCAGTTACATTGTTGACCGCAATGTAAAATTCAATAAAAATAATTTAAATGTCTAAGCTAAGCTACCTCAGAGCATCCTTGCAGTAAGTCTATTGGGTCCTGGTCTTGACTCAGGAACTGTGAGAGCAATACTTTGTGGTGAGTGGTGTAATCATTTTCCAGATATCCCTCAGCTTTAGCTTTCTTTTGTTTTTCCGGGTGTAAAATATTTATGTGTTGTTTCTTTACAATATCCAAATCCTCAAATACATTTTTGGGATCAAGAAATTTAGGGTCAATAGTATCAGGTGCAATATAGCCCTGACAGACAACAAATATTTCAGATGATTCATTACGAGAGGCCTGTGGTTTTGTTGCATGAACTTTCTTGAAAAACTGTTTCAACACCCACAATAGGGCATGATAATCTTTAGATCTGAATACTTTGGTTACAAACCATCCTCCCTCTCTCAAGAAATTTGTGGCCAGTTTAAGAGCGCTGAGTGTCAGACAGGCCTGCTGGTATGCATCATGAATCCAGTTCAAACCAACGTTTGGGGCACCATCGTTGAGAACAACATCAGCTTTCCAAGTTTTGATTTCTTTTTTTATTGCTGATTTACATTTTTCTGTTGTAATATCTTCAGTTAGGCCGATACAACCAGGGACCGGTTTGATTGGAAACAAATCAACGCCAATGACCACACTGGATACAGGCATGTTCTGATGGGCCACCTGCATCCATCCACCAGGCGCGGCACATAGATCGATGCATACTCGTGACTTTTGTAAGAATCCAAACTTTCGATTCAATTGTATTAATTTGAAAGCAGCTCTGGAGCGATAACCTAAAATCACATGTAATGCATAAATTATTATATACAACACGAGCACACTGGAACCTAAATATTAAAAATAACTTTTCTTCCTTTATATTTACATACTTAAAAATAACCAACAGTTAAAATAATAATGATACGTACAAGTATATAAAAAGGAGCGGAAATAATAAATGGGCATCAAAAAAATTCAGTATTAGTAAAAACAGTACCTGTCTCTTTTGCAAGTTGATAATATTTATCTTTCCGCTGTTTTCCTACTTTTGTCTTCTTCCCCATTTTTTTTAATGGATCACATCAATAAATATCTGATTAATTACAACGTGTTTACAGCCCGGAATGTTGCTTTTTTGAGGTTATAAGAGTACATACATGTCAGAATTGACAGTGACAATGTCAGACGTCAATACGTAGCGTACGTCAACGACCAACGTCACCAAACCAAAGCTCTTTAAACAAAGAATAAAAAAATAAAAAATAAAATAAAAAAACGACCAACGTCAAGGACTCAAGATCCTTGCAAGACCCATAGTCGGTATTGAATTCATGGAATTAGTATAGACCATATAGGTAGAATCCGTCTCACGAGGGAAACCCTGCGGCAATAAGTGGAACTATAGCTCTGCAGGTTGGTACAGAAAAAACTTATTAATACGTCCACCAATACTGCTGATCATGCCCGCCTGCTGGCTGTGGGTGAATGGCAGTCAGGCATCTGGCTTCAGGTGCTACCGTCAACGAATATAGGCACTATGCTAGGTGACACCCAATATAATATCATTGGTGACACCGCATTCCGGCTCGCTACATCAGCTACATATTTGCGTCTGGGCGCTCCTTGCGGAGCTCCACATCGCTGTCAATGCGGTGAAGCAGTCGACTGCCTCGGACAGTGTCCGAGGCAGTCGACACAGGGAGGCAGTCGGAGGCAGTCGCTCTTACAAATAGCGTAATCGCGAAAATTTATCAACTGTCCGATAAAAAACTTCAATACCTACTCGACCTAAATGTATGGGATGGCTGAATTTTTATTCGCGATTACAATGTTGGTCCCACGGAGAAAGTTGTTCAGTTTGATGGTCTGTACCACATCCTTCTTTGATAAATAACCCTGTATGTTTGAGCCGTTTGGGGTCGAAACACTAGGGCCTTGGGGTCTGAGTGCTCATCGAATTTTTCGTGACATCGCTAAGCGGTTGGTTGACTCTTCCCGTGACTAGAAGGCTGGCCTATTTTTAGCCCAAAGAATCAGCATTGCCATCCAACGTGGTAATGCTGCCAGCCTTTTGGGCACTTATCTTATTGACAGTGATGCGGACGAATTTTTTAATGCCCAATGAGCTCCTGCCTTTTTCTATATTTTTTCGTATTAAATACTTTTACTTAAACACTATGACTGTAAAAATAGTCATTAATCAGTGTTTGAAATAAATATTTTTTTTTTTTTTTTTAAATCAGTAAAACTATATGGTGGGGTAGTGAACGAGTTTGCGTAAAGATCGAAAGATAAAAATGATTTAATATAAATAAAAGTTTAAATATTCGTGTATAAGATGTGGAATATAAGAATAATTCGTAATAAAAGTCGTTATTAGTTTTGTAAAGTAGTCATTTCCTTTTATTATTTTCTTTTAATGGAAATAAAATAAAAATCATGTCATTTTTTTTACTTTTGTCATTTTATTTCCTCTGGTAACCCTAGACGTAGACATCATTCTTCTTATTCATTTTTATAAGAATTTAAAATAAATAAAGTTTGCATTTAAGTACATTATTTAAGTTCATTCAATTTAGTAGTGGCAGAACGACTGGATGCCGACTGTCCTATTATGAGGCACTGGACGAGGATTCACATTACCTGTGAAACCTCGTCGGGTGCCCTCAGATTTTAATTGTTGTTGTTTTTATTTATTTTTATATTGTACTAACATAGTTTATAAGTCTGATTGTTACTAACCTAATATGGACCTACTACAGTCTGAATTAAATGATTTTTATTTATTTATTTAATTTCGTTCATTCTTGCTTTTTTTTGTCAAAACCTGGTAACCCTTCAACTGTCAAATAGTTACTGAATACATTAAGATACTGAATACGATTAAAAGTCGAGGTAAAATCAGGCATGATAACGAATAGACAACACATACACGACGAACAGTTAGCAACACACGTCCAGCAACCCTTGCCTCAGACAATTGAGATAGGAAAAAACATGGAGATGCCGCGTTATTCTATACATACATTTGCCTATACAAATATGAGTGAAATATGATTCAGAACTTGAAATATCGTTATGTCTCATTCTTTCTAGTGAGATAATCTTATTTGATAAAAGAGACAACTATATTTTAAGTTGTTGCTAATTATGGCAACATTTTGTCTTGACGTAGTGACAGTTTGTTGACTGGTTGTAGGTAAGTGCCGTAGCAGCCATCTTATGCGACTAGTTTCGTGGTAGTTTATCTCATTTTGTATTATTGAGATTTGCGAGAAAATTACGAAGATTTTACCTTTTAAAACTGCATGTAAATGTTGGAAAACAGAAGTTCAACATACCTGTGTCTTGTATTGTATTGTGAGGTGTGGTGCAAGAAAGAATGAAAATCAACCTCAATTGTCTTTGCACAGGTTAGTAGCCGGTTTTCATGCATTAATACATACAATAATACACAATCGATGATACAATTGTAACGCGATCATGAATTTATGGCTAAAGTATTTATATTTGGGCTCATTTCCATATAACAGGCCTTTTTATTATATTTGTTAATTCATTCGTTTGTTTACAAACAGATGTCATAATGGAATAGTGTTGTACCGTTGCCGACTTACCGTAATAGTTTCCGAAACTAGTTCCTCCGCTGAAACAATATCCGTATATTCTGCGATGTTAACATAAATAATCTTGCGTCTTATTCGGTCCGAGTGACCTAGCTAGGTCCGGCCTGTGGTTGACACTTCACAGCACCAAAATCCATCGTGATCTAAACGTGATAACTAGTAAAACTCGTATATAGTTACTCGTTATAACATCGAGATAACAGTTGTTCCTTGATTGACACAACCCTAGCAATGGCAGCCATTTTATGAGACAATATGAGTTGTAGGTATGTACAGACGCCAGCACATCAAGCTACTACAATCTGTCAGATTTCTTTAATAGATTTTCGACTTTATTGCTAAATAGTTAGGTTCAAGGTTGATTGGGAAAATCTGACAGTTTCGGGTAGGTTGACCTGCTGGCGTCCGTACCTTTTCTATGTCAATGGTATGCACCCTTTTTTTGTAGGTATTTCCAGTCCATACTTTTCTATGTCTGCCTCAGACACCTTTCTCTATTTTTGCATTTTATTATCCATTTTATTAGTCAGTGCCTGTATTATGATGTTTTTTTTATTTTTTATTGACAATGGGCTCACTCTTGACCTCAATCCAGCCCAGACAGGGATGAGATCTACGGTGGTGGTGTTTAGATAAATAAAGATTTATGATTCCGTTGAATGCCTGAAGTAGCACCGCGTCAAATCTTTTCTGGTCGTCTGTCGTAGACCATCTCGGGGACACCGGGTACAGACGTATTGTCTCATGAATGGTCGTACCTGTACTATTATAGTATGTACCATTCTAATTCCATGATGATACCTTAAGCCGCGTCTGCACTAGTCCTTGCGGCTCCGTGAGGCCGAGCCTCGTAGAGTTCTTATAATGGGGACGCGTTGCAAACAATAGCAAAAGCCTCACGAGGCTGGGCTTAGTGCGTTAGCAGTGGGTCATACGTTATGCTAGATACACACGCAGCGACTTTTGTCATTCCACAAACAGATTTTGATTTTGAAGTTACGTTATTTTTTTAGCAATTTGCAGGTCAGTGTCAGGTTGTATGTTGAACAAAATATGATTCGCGTCCGTAACAATACTAGTTATTAGCACGAAACAGAAAAATCAGATTGTCGAAAATAACAAAGGATGACGTCAATAATTTCCGCATTTTTCATGTTGGCAATTGGTACTTCATCAAAATCACCATTGTTTCGTATCGAAGAGTTCGTGGTTTTGTGACTGCGCATTCTAAAAATAATCAGTCTCTATTTAAGCATCGTGCAATTCACTAAACACTGAAGTTACTTTACAAGAGTTTTAGGATTTTGCTACAAAGAAAATTACTGGAAATAATCGATTCTAATATCCCGTCATCATGACTCCTAATCTGCAAACATTCGTCAACAGTTTTCAAAATCGTCTGTGAGTATTGTTTTAGCCATTATTCCCGTATTTTAAACTCCATTCTCTAGTATGTATGCAGGCTATGATTATTACAAACAAGTAATATCGTTTTCACGAAGTTAATTTTAATTATTGACTGCATCATTCTAGAACATTGTAGTACAAGGTACATTCTGTGACACACATACAAATATTTATTTATGGTGCTAGGCTGTTTATGCTGTATAACAATAATATGTTTTTACTAAGTGGTAAAGACGACTAACATGCCTTCATGTGAAAATTTATGTGTAGTATTTTTTCTGGTTGGTACTGAAACACATAATAATGATGTAATGAATACTTAAACATAGATAACACACACTCTTAATCTAGATGGAGATAAAGTATTATATTGTGATTTGATGTGTATGTTTCACAGAGAACCACCAGTTCGTCAGCATTTAAAAAATGTCTATGGAACCTTAATGATGACATGTGGCTCGGCTCTGGCTGGGGTCTTTGTTGACATGTACACCTGGTTCCAAGCTGGTATCCTGTCTGCTATTGTCGGTGCAGGTCTAATGCTTATGTTGATTGCAACTCCTGACACTGGCAAAAACACAAACCTGCGTCTTGGATATCTCTTAGGTTTTGGCCTTACTTCAGGTATAAAATCCTTACTAATACTAAAAATTTTAAAAGTAATGTATATGTTACCTATTCAAGCCTTAAAAGCTAAACAGCTTTCAATGGAATTATGCACACAGGGATACTTTTTATGCTAGTAGTATTTTCCTTTAGGATAAACACCAACCACCTCAGTTAAGTGGTAGGCCTGCAGTTAATATGTTGATCATGTTTACCTTTTAAATTTTTTGTTGATCAATTGTGCAATAATAATAATATGGTTTTTTACTGTCAGTTAAGAAGAAAGTTGTTTTCAATATTATAACTATTATTGCATTGTCGTGGAGTTGCGGACACCAGCCCGCTGTACCTATTACCTATAACTATTATTAACATTTTAGGAATGAGCCTGGGACCACTGCTGGAGTATGTCAGCTTTGTTGATCCATCCATCATAGTGACTGCTCTCTTGGGCAGTACATTGGTGTTTGTTTGCTTCTCCATTGCTGCAATGCTCGCTGAGCGCGGCAGCTGGTTGTTCCTGGGAGGAACCCTGATGACTCTGCTCACTTCTATGTCACTCATGACTCTAGTCAATATCTTCATGCAGTCTCACTTCCTATATCAAGTAAGTACAACAAATACAAATTGTATTCATACTGCTTGTACATAATGTATGTAATGTAGCAAGTGATATGTAAGCTTCTGGAGTATTCTATGTTAATTATAAGAAGTCATATTAAATGACCTTGGTAAATAACAAATCACTGTACAAAGTTCAGTTTTCTTGGTTTAAATTAATGCATTGCATAAATATTATTTCTGAAGATTGACATGAATATATTTTAATGTTGGCTTAGAGTTCAAGGGAACCTTCTGTGTCTGTACGAGAAGAGGCCTTTGCCTTGCAGAGAGACAGTCATACAATGGAAAAAAAATTGATATTCTAAGTGTCAGATTCTTAAAACCTTCATAATATTATGTTACAGGCTCACCTATATCTCGGACTTATGCTGATGTGTGGCTTTGTACTATTCGACACACAGCTCATCATTGAGAAACGTCGAATGGGCAGCAAGGACTTTGTGCAGCATGCTTTAGAGTTGTTCATTGACTTTATTGGAATGTTCAGGAGACTGCTCATTATTTTGTCCCAGAAGGTATGGTTTATGTCATGTACATTTATTATGTTTATATTTGAAATAAACATGTTATAATTAAAAAAAGAATTTAAACTAAACATAAAAACATTATTTTTTAGGAAGAACAGAATCGCCGCCGCAAACGTGAATAAACAACATTACGTCGCAAATTCCTTATTTACGCAAGACTTAACTAATGCTACGATACAATGACGTAGTCCATACGTACGCAAGTTGCTCAAATGAGTCATCTTTCAACTGATGCAACTAGGCAGTTAAGTTTCGCGAAGGCTAGGACATCTCGATAGTTTTGGGAAGAATCCTTGAAATATTGATTTATTTACTATTTTGTTATTATATGATATTTAAGAAATTTACAAGTTTATTAAAGGATTAAAATAAATTGGAACCGATTGGATGTGGTTTTTTTTTCAAAGTTCGTCGAGACATCCTGTATGATCGCCACGTCATTACTAGACTATTTTATTACGCCACTTTCCCTCACTACTTATTAGTAGGTGGTGCCAGCAAATGAAAAATATCAAGTCGCGATCTTGAGTTCGATTCCATCTGGTGGTTATAGGTACCGGCACGTAAGTTGGCAAGAGATTTTGTAGTGGGGGAAGAAGTAGAAAATCTCTTGCCAACTTACGTGGCCGGGAACTATACACTAACAATTTAAATAAAAATTCTCAAATTTATTAATGCAATTTTTATTCCGATGTAAACTCAGGTTTACTTCAGTGTGTAATATTACAATTAATTTTGAAGTAAGGTGACACATCAGCCACACACCATTATTTTTACTAAGTTTGTATTTGATACAAATATAATAACACTTAAGATTAGATTTATAACATGACAGCTTGGATCAAAATACGTTGAGATAGTAAAATAGAAAGAAGAAAAAGTCAAAAACGGAAGAACCAAGGTAGTCGCTCTACACTACAATAGACATCGTGGTAGAGAGTTACTTATTTGGTTCCAGTTTAGGGTGTCCTCATCAGTCATCAAGTACGAGCAGTCTCGCCTCACTAGCTCAAGATTACTTTTACCGTAAATGACAGAGGTAAAAATGCTTAGATATTTAAGGTGACATGACATTTCCCGAACACGACATTTCAGCCAACCGTAGCCCGCGAAATTCAAATTTTCTTACGTTTTTCGCTATTTGCTGGTCAGTACTACTAAGTTAAACGTTGATTAAAATATGATTCACGGCCGAAACAAATATGTATTTACAGAATTATAATCATTAGAATCAGTATTACAACTTGTTATGTTAGCATAATCCTAAAATGTCAAGATTTCATGAAATAGTCATTCAGTAGGATTAGGTACTTTGATCTTAGAGAGTTGTGTTGATGACAGTGATTATAATTATGTAAATACATATTTGTTACGGCCGCGAATCATATTTTAATCAACGAACAACTTAGTACTGACCAGCAAATTGCAAAAAAAATGTAAGAAAATTTGAATTTCGCGGGCTACCTTGGAGCATCCACCATAAAGAATAGGTATTCCAGCATTGCTTAAATGCTATTGGGTAGTTTTTGCTATCTACTACTGTTTTCATCATGTGGATGTATTTTGTTTTTATCATACAGAAACATTTTCCTAGCTTTACCAAGCTCATTATTAATTAATATGCTAATAAAATTTATAACATTAGCCTCTCCATTCTGAATATCTGTAGTTCGTGCTACATCTAATTTACTTGCCATTGATCCACTATCAGGATTAGCATGAGTTTGGGTTGGCTCTTTAGATTTTCTCATGGTATATAACTCTTGGGATATACTCCACTTACAACATTTACAATTCTTCAAATATTTGTAAGAAGGAACTTCTGAGTCCCAACTTCTTACCACATATTCGTACGTTGTAACTCCTAACAAAGATATATAAATGTGAAAACAGCACAAATGTAATAAGGCACATCCTATTGCTGACGCCATTGTGCAAAATAGGACTAAAAAAATTAAGAAAGATAATGAACTCCTACAAAAATTTGACGTCGTAGTCGTGTTATATAATGTACTACAGTTAATAAAGTTTTGGGCTTCAGGACTTAAATATTTAGGATTTGTAAAAAATATCACAATGTCTGCTGCACACAACGATGACGTAAACGTAGATATCATGAGCGCAGTAGCGACGCATGCAATAAACGCCACGTAATTCCTCCGGCCGATGCAGTTGTTGAGCCACTTGCAGTGATGATCGAAGTTGTCCACACATTTGTTGCATATACTACAATGTTTTGTTCTTCTGCTGCTCGTGTGTATATTGCACAAGTGACATCTTCCATTTTCAATAACATGAGCGTGAACTTCTCGATCGAATTCAGGAACATTGTAAACTTTCAGCTTTCTCAATTCAGTTTCGCTGGGATCCAATAACGACGCAGTAAGATGCGACGATACGTGGACCACGTACAATACAACGAGGACCAATAGAGCTATTGTCCTCAATTCTTTAAATTGTATTTCAATCAGAATAAAAAAGTTCAACGATCCAGTCGCAATGAAGACAAACCAGCCGATAATCTGTAGATAGTTCAGCGGTAATTGAAGTCCGTTCAATCTCCTTTGCGGTCTCGGCGATTGATGTGAGGCACAGCATTTGTCCATCGGTATGGTTATTATTAATCATTGATTTCAGCACCTAAGTACTTTAATAATTATTTATTGTCAGTTATTCTTCGGACGCCTATTAAATTCACACAATACCAAAACACTAATCAGTCAACTCGAAACTATTGTATTTTTTTTATTATTAAAAGATACAACAATAACAAGGCTTAGCGTTAACCTTGTGTTGTTACTTAATTACTGGTCAAGCCCGTATAATGCGCGCGCATCTATTCAACTTCAGTAACGATTTCACCATATTAACCTTTTTTTATGATTTGTCTATTTCCTAGGATGACTTCACCCTAGGAATTAACCTAATTAACATGACTTCATATAAAATGCTGTCAGTTTATTTGACATTCATATTAGCACACGTAACTATCTAATAATACAGTTTGTATGTACCTACACCGACTCTGTCTACGACCTACAGTGTGTGGAGGATGTTTCCATGGTAACAACATGTTTTCAAATAGAAAGGTTTGATAAACAAAGTGCCTTATGCTAGGTACACGCACACGCGCAGCAACTCGCTGGCGACTTCATAATCTCACTTCCACGCACAGATTTTGAAATCTGCTGTCATTTTTGTGTGCTCGTGAGAAGCAGTTGCAGCCTGTGTAGCTAGCATTAACAAGGCAGCATGATAAGGAACTGCGATCGATTAATTATTATTTTTATATATAAATATTTTAGTACAGACGCCAGCACATCAAGCTACTACAATCCGTCTTTCTTTAATAGATTTTCAACTTTATCGCTAAAGCATTAGGTTCAAGGTTGATTGGGAAAATTTGACAGTTTGGGGTAGCTTGACCTGCTGGCGTCTGTACATAATAAGCTAAACATATATACTTACAGATACAGAGGAACAAAAACTAATTCATGTTAAAATTACAAAAACATGTATTGGTCTCATAACTATGTACATATTTACATAATTATACTAAAATCAAAGAAATTTATTGTTTATCAAATTGACTACTAACTTGAAACAGCAAATTGATGTAGTGTGACAATTTGAAATAGAAACAATTAATTTCCCTGACTGTACATGATTGTTAATGATAGATTGACCCTTACAAATTAATTATTAGAAATGTGTGTGTTATTCTCGACATTTGAAAACTTCCGAGCCATTTCCCGCCTAGTATGTACAAGTATCCCATGGCCTTTACAGTCTAAATCCTCTTCATAGCATTTATTTCTGCAACATTTTCTACACAGTTGGTACAGACATTTTCCACCCTGAAAATAAAATTTATCTCTTTATTCACATAATCGTACACAACAGTGGACTGTTATCGGTTGAGTTGTATCTTCATCAAACCTAAAAGACTAGATGCAAATGTACTAACTAGAGGATTAGGACAATCTTTGTTAAAACAAATTTGACCACTTCTGCCATTCTGTTGCACGTCTTGTTTTTCTGGTCTTCTACTCATCCGCCTTATCTTTTTCATTTTCTTCCGAGAAATAGGAGCTCCATCAATATCATCACTGTTTCTTTTTTCAGCTACACTTTCCTATAAACAACAACTGGTAAAATATTTATTACACATAATGTTCTACAACTTACTCATGTTTCTAATGGTTTTACCTGAATGTGAATAGTATTCAATTTCTCCATCTTTTGTGTGTGCTCTTCAGGTGACATTCTTACATAAGGTTGGCATAACCATGGTGGCAATATTAAATTGAATCCGATCCTGGATATATTTTCGTCATTCTCAAAATGAAGTTTTCCTTCATGATACGGTAAATACTTGTTTCTAACATTTGTACATACTCTTCTAAAGTCATCTAAATTTTGTGCAGTAGCCAAAATTTGTCTGTCTTCATTGTTGTCTTCAAATGAAAATCTATAATTAATACAAATTTATATTTAAGTATACCATTTCACTGTAGCATAAAATAGCTGAAGTTATTTTGATGATTTATTTACTCACATTTTATGAAACATTTTAAATAAGTGTCCTCTTATGTAGGATGATGGGCAAGGATATTTTTCAACCAGGTCTAGATACTCTTGGACCATATCCCATGTTAATGGGTTAATTCCTTCAAATAAGGCAGGATTTGTAAGGTTACCTTCTGCGCTCATTACTCCATCTACTTTAGTGTAATCTAAGCATCTGTAGACATCTTCTAAGCATTGAATGTTTCCATTTGCTAGCATGGGTATTGATATTGCTTCCCTGAAGGTTAAAATCTGATTATTTCTATATCAATATAGCTTATCTTTAACAACATTTTTCCTACAAAACCAAATTATTTTATCATCTTAATCTTATAAATTCACCGTAATAGTCCGGTCAAATTAAACCAAAAAATAGGGGTGAGGTTACAAAAATTCACACTCGGCTGAAAAAGTAGGATTGTCCAAAACACTATTATAAGTGAAATGTGAAAAGTCCTCCGATCCGACACCTGGAAAAAAATTTACTCAGTGCCAAAGGTCACAAAAACGGGTTTTTCGCGATTTTCAGCAAAACGGTAAGTTTTATCATAATATTAGCCCAGACAAAAATTGTAGATCAGATAATTATCTATAAAAAATGTCGATATACTTTTTTTCTTATAAGCCACCGTTTTTGAGATATAATAATTCAAAAAGTTGAAAGAGTTGTAATCGTCATAATATGAACACGTTTCCACGCCACCTTTGAGATAGTGTACCTACTTAGCGCGTTTTTTTGCAACCATTTCTCAATTCGTTCAAAGTGAACTGACAGTCATCGCTATTTTCGATATAAGTGAATATTTCTTCCATTGCCAGATTCGTAGATTCATCGTGAGGTCGACCGACTTTAACCCCGTGTTCGGTTTCAAGAAGGAAATGAAGCAACAACTAAATCGTATTCGTATTCTACTCAAGCAAGAACAGCTGTTTCCAGAACCAAATCTTTAAATGTAGTTGTACTTACTTGTTGAATTTTACGGCGCCAATCCAAGGAATTCCTTTTTTCACGCTCTTCATTCAGCAGCTTTATTCGCTCTTCATTGAGCACGTGTAAGTGGCCACGAATTGAATGAAGAGCGTGAAAAAAGAAAGTCCTTGGATTCTCGCCGTAAAATTCAACAAGCAAGTACAACACGTACTGGGTTTTTGGCCCATACATTTTTGATCATTCTCCTTTGGTACACATAATCCTTTGACCCAAATTGAATAGTTAAGTTTTAAAGTTATTTCAGAAATAAATGAACATTTACCATTCCCCCCTTATCTCTGAAATTAACGAGCCTACAATTTTGAAAAAAATACAGGAAATAGTTCTATACTTATAGAATACAGAAAAGGCTATAAGAAGTCTATACTTTCAAAATAAAATAGTAAATCTCTCTATATTGTTCGTATAAACTTACATTTGCAGTTGGAATGTATGGGACAACATGTCCGACATGCGCTTTGCCTTTCTTTTTATTACAGATCATACATAATCACCTACCTTACTGCTTTTAAATGTTTCCAGCTAGCAATACCCGTCAATGGACCTTTTTGTTCTCTTGTTCTTCCATGAACAGTGAGCATTTTGCATCCTGCTTTTTGCAACATGAGTGCATATTCCACTGACCTCTCTATGCTCTCAAATATTCGTACTTTACATGTTATTGGTACAGACACAGCTTCAGACATTGCTTGCACTGCAACAAGACAAGTTTACTTACAAATAAACGTGTTTATTAATTTACAGTCTAAGAAGAAGTTCATAGTATAATTTTCATATTTTTTAGTTTAAAAAGAATGTTATTCTAATTCTAATAATGAAGTAGGTAAAAAAGGTAAGCACAGCTAGCTAGCATAAAACTGTTTGCTTTGCCTGGTGCCAATACTTAAGTTATTAGAGCCTGCATCATAGACTATAAGAAAGAGGTGGAAGGAAGAAATAGGAAATTACAATAAGACTATATCAAATAGGTGTAAAATAATATGGAAAGATACCAATATTCTTCAATAGTTCCCACTCTTCCTGAAGAAATGAACCATATCTGCCTCTCTTAGCGATAGATTGAGGACAACCCAGATTTATGTCAATGGCATCACATTGTGATTCAACCATTTTTGCTGCAGCAGCCATTGTTTCAGGGTTATTCCCACAGAACTGAAATGAGCAAAAGTACTTAATAATAATTATAATTGTAAACAATGAAATGAAAGTGTGAAACTGTAAAACATTCTACAAAAAGTACTTTAGATTGATATAAGAAAACCATTTGAGATGTTTGAGATAATATAATTATTATCATTTTATTGATCTATACAATGTGAAAGAGTATTACACCACAATGATACTCTTTATATTATGCTGTGTCTAAAAAATAATGATAAAATATTAGGTATATGTAATGTGTGACACAAATGATTTAATGAGTTGCTGTTTTAACATACCAACCTGGACAATGAGTGGGCGATCCTCTTCACATGTTACCATATTATCTTTCCTATACTTGGGATCTTTGGTGAAGACAGTACTGTGAAACATAGGAGTATAGCACAAGGTTGCTCCGTGTCTGCGACAGAGAAGGCGCCAAGCCAACTCACTAGCATCTACCATAGGAGCGACTACATATCGTGGCCGCCCTATAGATTCAAACCAGTCATGAGTCATCTTTAGAAGATAGAATAAGGCAGTAAGAACTACTCTTTAAATACGGAGAGTGTTTCATCAATATATCGATATATTCTGGCTGCCCAAGACTTGGGAAACACTTTAGTTTATGGACTTGGGCTCCTTAATATTTATTCATAGACTGGGACCCAAAAAAAACATTGAATCAGTAGTCTTCACTCAATCAGTCATCTTTCTGCTCTTGTGTCGTAATGCGTATCATTAACAAAGGAAAAGAAGTAACTTTAAAAATACAAATTATGTACACCTAACAGCACCAGACTACCAGTGGCGCACATGCAAATTACACGTTGACACTTGACACAGTTGACGTGAAAATAGTGTGAATTGATTGACAATTTGACATTAAGATTGCCAAACAGCATTCCACAGTAGGTAGTATTGTAGTAATAGTACCCGATCATAGAATTAGTAAGTACAAGAGGGGCCTGTGGCTAAATAATAACAGCCGCACAGGGGGCTTACCATGAGCTCCTATGGAAGGGCAGTCCTATAGAAGTTAAACTAAACTGCTTTTTCGTACTATGACGTCTTATTAGCAGGACCGCAACAGGCCTGTTAAGCTGACATTTACAAAAACTGTTCACCTTCTTTTTTGTATAGAATTTCATACAGGTCGATCAGTCAGGTTAAGCTACGCTTGCCGCGGTTGGTCTGTGGATGGGTGACCATCTTTACATACCGAGACCCCTCCGTTCCTCGGAAAGCACGTTAAGCCGTTGGTCCCGGCTGTCATTCGTGGATCTTTGACAGTCGTTACGGGTGGTCAGAAGCCCGAAAGTCTGACAACCAGTCTTACCAAGGTGTATCGTATTACCCAGTAACTGGGTTGTGAAGGTCAGATAGGCAGTCGCTCCATGTAAAATACTCAGCCGCATCCGGTTAGACTGGAAGCCGACCCCAACATAGTTGGGGAAAGGCTAGGCAGATGATGATACACTCGCAGTCGACGGCGCGACGCGGCGGCGACTCGCTGGTGATTTCTTTCCGAGGCACGGAGCGTTCTCAATATGTAATGGATCACCTAGCCACGAACCAACCGCAGCAAGCGTAACTTAACCTTCGATCGACCCGGGCAGCTGTTATTTTTTAGCCAAGAGCACCTTATTTTATAGTTGTCACTTGTCTGTCCATAGTCTATTTTATTTTTCTCTATGGCAATTAGTCAAATTAAGTGTGTCAAACCGACAACTGTCTGAACTGTCAACTCAACTCAGTAATGTCAATTTCATAGGAGTAGTAGTAAAGTCAAATTTTTCCGACGCTACTCGCCGGCCTCGTTTCGTTTAATAAAATAAAATATATTCCTCAATAAAATAAAATAATAATAATTAACTTAATAAAATTGTGTTGAGATAGCCCAGCTGTCAGCTTAAATAAAAAAAGTGAATGCAAGATATAACATAATGAATTAATGAGAGTCTGTTTCGAAAACAATTCCTATTTTGGTTGGATTTGGCTTTGCAAATAGTTTAGTGGTTGAATAATTGAAATAAACAACTTAAAACCTATTTTGAGAAAAGCTCCACAAAAAGCTACAGAAATGGCGCACGATATCATGGTATGTTAGCTATTTAGATCATTCAAATACTTACATTTTGTTTCATGTATCTTGGTTAAGTTTCTATTTAATAATATTTTTGTTTCAGAGCCAGTTTTACACAAGTCTTAATTTACCGCTTCAAGAAAAAGTAGATGAATTGACACGAATTATAGACCAGTCTACTCCAAACAAAGATCTTCAAACTTTGTTCCCTCAGTTGATAAGTAACATATTCTCTAATACTTTCAACAATGGCTGGGGACTGCGGACCGTTACTGGTGATAACAACAAGCAAGCATTTGAAGCTTTGATTGGTTTCTTTGAACCATTAGGACCATTGTTTCGGCTATGTTATAAACTTTTATCTGACCCACAGTTAAAATATAACCTTCCTCTAAATGTCTTACCTGTAAGTATCTACTTAACCCAACAAATGTTGTATAAGCATACCTTCAATCAACCCGTGTGGCTGTTATCATTTAGCCACAAGCCCCTGAAAAACTAATTTTTGATACTAAGAATACATTCAAAACAACAATAAATATAATTGTAAAACCGTTGAGCACTTGATCATTTGATAGGTTAATAATTCATTATTGCAAAATGTATGAGGTATCAACATAGTAACCTGCCTCTTTCTGACATTTTATAATGTTCTAAATTTTTTAATGTAAATATACTTTATTAATTTATTTATTTTTAATTCTTTCCAATGTGGTGGACTAACCAGTACATAGAGTATGGTAAAGTTGAGCTGTCAGCATATGCCCTAAGAGATAGCAATAATCTACGACAGTCACCTGTAAACTGGTACCTATCTTAGAATATAGTTGGGTAGTACTTTCCAATGAAATTGTTACCGGCATTCATTAGGCCTTGTTTGATGGCTGAGAACTCGAGCCAACCAAAAAGTTGACCTATGCAAAAAAGATAGAGAAATTATATTTCTATCTAGTTTACTCTTACTACTGGATCCAATAAGTGTGTCTAGCTCTCATTGGCTGTTTTTTGCTCATACTCTGTCTATGAATACACCAATAGTGAACTTTGCATTGCAATTAGTCAATATCTATATTTGTACACATTTTTGAACCAGTTTCTCAATGAAAACTGATACCCTTCACTACTGCGACTCCCATAACATGACATAAACACATTTAAAAACATGGTTACCTACACTTAAAGAATATTAGAATGCATGTTAGAAAAGTTTTCAACACATGCACAACTTAAATTATTTAAATTGTAACACTATTTCAATTTCAGCTGGACTTACAGATGACTTTGGAAAGAGGAAGATGTCCACAGTTTTACTCTGATATGCTTGTTACAGACCCGCAAACTCTTAATGTGGTGGCGCTAGCACTCAGTATCCTTTAAAAGAGTATTATAAAAGACTCAAAATAATAATAAAAAATAGTATGAATGTAAAAAGCCTTAAACAATTTTAAAAAAACTATTGCAAAAATAGCCACAAATAGAACTAAAAAGGTATAAGTAAACGTGAAACCCTATAAAAAGGAAAAAATAACCTTTGCTCTAATTATTAGCCTAACATTCTGTTAAAGTATAAAATAGTAGCGGTCCCCCGACGGGACAATATTTAATCAAAAAATTTCATACGTTCTTACGTAGGGTCATAATTTCAAGGTTATTTTTTTCTTTTTATAGGGTTTCATAGTATTGATATTCTCTTGACATGATCCCAATAATCTCATAGTGTCCGTAGATAAGTGAAATATAATTATAAATACTGAGAGGAAAGTGAAAGTTCTCATTGACCCACCCTGGCACTTCCTTTAATTCTTCCTTAATCTATAATAATTATTTCTGAAAGTCAGAGTAATTCCAAACAGTCTGCACAAATGACATAATTATATTTTCCTACATAATGTTTAATCAGATCCATTTGATTACTACATCATCAATTTTGCCCTGCATCTTGTGAGTAACAGCCAACAAACAAGTTCTTGGGAGAACTGGAGCAGTGCTTACTTCGCTCTAGCATGTGATTATCTCATGCACTTCCTGCCTGCGGATCCAAACATATCTGTGTTGCCACATATACCCAACTACACTGGAAAAGTGCCCATGGCTGCACCTCTACAAACAGCTAATAGGTACTCTTCTTTTTAATTTTTAGCCTGTCTTAACCGCACATTAGACATTTATTCGCGCCTGACCGCGACTTCACTGCTATGCTATTAACTACAAAAGTATAAACACTTCAGAAAATATTTAATAAACACTTTTCGGGAAAACAAAAAAAAAACGAGATTTCTCATATCAAAGTAGCTTTTTTATATAATCATTAACAGGTGTTTCATGTATTTTCTAGGCCCTTGTATTCTCCATCTCTGCTGCTAATACCAGACTTATCTGGCTCCAGCATGAGCAATCAACATACAACATCACAAAATCAGTCACGCAATGAGGTTTGGCGCTCTGAAACAGTGCTACAAGCCTTCATTGATATTTGGATGAGCGTAGAGCAATTCAGTGCCAGAAATGTTGAGGTAAGAACAATGCCATGCGGACATCTGCTGCATGAATCCACTGATAAACTGTCAGAGGACTCCATACTTTCAAACTATACAGGGTGTGAGGATACTTGCTTATGGTGGTTCATTTTTAAAAAGATCCCTGCTATGCAACACTTACTTTGATCACGTTGTGGTTATCAGCTGCATCTTAATTTTAACTATTTAATTGTTTTTATTCAATACAGATGTTCCAAAGGAATTACTCGACTATAGCTTCGAGTCCAGAGCGCGTAAGGACAGTGCGAGTTCTTGTCAAACATTTGCACTCCTTCTCAGCCAAACATATGTCAGACCCTGCCGTGCGATCATCAGCACTAAGAAAATATGCTCGACAGATAATGTGTGTTCGCGCCTACCATTATATCAAACATTTGGTTACGACTTGGCCACTAGATGCGTCGTTTAGACTCGTCATGGAACTATGGTTGAGTCTAATACAGCCTTGGAGATATGTAAACAACAATATTTCGCAAGACAGGTGAGATTATAGCTATTTAAATAAATATTGAATGCTATTTGTTGGTACAACCCGCAAGAGTTAACTTGAGACCCAAGCGGCCCCTCCCGACCCCCGCCCTGTTACCGCTCTCGCTATCAACGCCTCAGTATTGCGTGCATACGTTATCTGAGCGAAATCAAAAGTTAACTCTTAGTCTTGTGGGTGGAAGCGCAACACTGAAGAATCAAATGGCATTACCAATTTTTTTTTTTTAATTGACCCGGAAAATTCGGGAAAAACTGCAAGTGCTTTTTCTTTGGGATTTTTGTATGAACTATTGTTTAGGCAGGTCAACGTCTGTCTGCTCAGCTAGTTGTTCAATTATTCTGTTATTTTTTAAATCAAAAGTTTGTTTTGTCGTAAGTCTCGAATAGGGGCGAGCCTTTTGCTATCAACGGGGCAGAAATCCAGAGACAAATTTAAAAACACAATCACAATTTTCCCAATGACAGGTCCGCGTTCACAGATAGATGGTGATCGAAAGGCCAATACCAAAATTAATATGTTTAGTTTCTTCCAGGTTTCCTATGTCCAACAATAACCAAGAAGAACAATTCACAAACACATTAGATGCAAGTTTTACTCAGTTCATTGCTGAAAACTTTCCATCATACACTTGTATCTTCCAACTTGTACTGCCTAGATTTATGAGGCTAGACCTGAGTGCCTACAAGAATGCTGTTATGTTGTTCAGATTAGGCAAGGTATGTGTCTTGCTAAATAGAGCCAATTATTAAGGAGGTAGTCATATCTGAAGGTGATATTAATTTTTAATTATTTTTCAGGTATTTTCACAGCAACATCTATGTCCTATTTTATGGAATTTAGAACAAGCAATTACTGACAGTGGTTTAGGATTAAATCCAAGTCCAGATACCAGTTATAACAATTCTGGTATTGAACAAAGGTAATTTTGTTCCTACATTAATTCTAATAATTTAAGAAATCATTATGTGAATGTGTCTAATGAAATAGTAAATTCTGTTACAGTTATACATACAATGGCGTATCTTTACACAAATGGGTGACAATAGCTAAACAATCTATATCAGAATTGAATCTGTCAGCTAATTTCGAATATCAACCGATTTGGAGCGATAACATGCGATCATTTGCGTCTCAGTTAGTGAAGAGAATCGTTACTGCAAAAATAACAGCCGAAAATAATATTGAAGAGTTTAATAAGATATTACATCTACGACAAAAAGGTAGTTTTGAAAATACTATAGTGTTGGAAAGAAAAATACTATAACTATGAATAAGCACTATTCATGTTCGGGATGAATATGATGGTGAACAGGAGACATAAAGTTATGACTATTAATTTTTCAGGCTTATGGGGAGCAATTAAAGTCTTTCTGATGATAGAAGATCAGGATGAGGAAGTAGCTTTATTGGAAGAATCCAAGAGAGTGCCAAATTATTTAACTACCAGCTTTCATCACTTTTCTCATATATTTGGGGTAATACAACTGCATTTTCATATTTTGTGAAAGCTTACTAATAATATTGTAATGACTTAATAGAACTGAACTAAAGGTACGTGTGTGAATTACACAATAATAATTAACATACTTTAACTCAACTTTTTTTTTACTTCTTATTTTTCAGTTGAACGAGAATGCGGTGTTTCCACCGGAGCCCATCATAGAAGACAATTCTCTGGAACATTCTTCTTTTGTCAATACCACAAGCTTTCCACTTTCCATCACCAACAAGGTTAAAAAAATAAACATTTATGATTTACAAGACCATTGGGTTATGTTTTGAATATTTTTTAGAGAAGTAATAAGTACATCATTTCGTTGTAAAAAATCGCTGAAAGTTAATAGTTACATAGCATAAAGGTTCATTTCCTTGATAGTAACTTAGCCCACATAAGTATCCAGTTCTTGAATGCTTACTAAACAATTTTTCCCCTGTTGCGCGCGTTGATGACCGCGGTGGCATGGCGGTTGGGTTGGGTAGGTCGCCGCTACCCAAGCGGCAACTGTGGCCTCTGCCGTCGACGAGTGTCGACGGCTGCAGTTGCCTCTGCCATCTGCGCGTGCAGCTCGCGTATATGTGCATGACCACCCCGATTAGATCGACACATCGGTACTAGACCACAGGGCAGGCAGCCAGGCAGGCATACACTTTTCGTTGCAACAGTAATTCAATGAAATGTAACTGCAATAAAAGATTATTTGAGGAATCAAAGAAGATGTTTATTGTAAATTCTGTGTCGATACTGATACTTTTGCTAACTGATAGTTCTATGAAACGTAAGTTCGATGAAGCGTTATTCTAAAAACCGAGACTAATATGAATCGTGTACGGTGGAAAGTAGCGAGATGATACAAAAAATGATGAGTTAAAAATTATGTGAATCATATACGCATAACGATATTTGTGAGATAGTTTTGTGTGAATGATAATCGGTAAAATAATAGATACCAATTTATTTAATATTTACAGCTCCGCAGCAATTCTACTAAAGTACACTATATGGGTGATCCTGATATGATGCCAATAACGACCTATGAGAGCACAATATTAGTGAGGATGTTATACCAAATAGCTTCAAGATTAAATGAAATGGTATGTTTTAATTTAAAACGAAATTATGAATAGGTACCTGGTACTGTCTGATGTGTTTTTGGTTGTTGACCGTACCTTACATTTGATTAGACAATACCTAATAAATGTGATTTTTCAATTTACAGTATGGAGGCCAGTTTACTAGTTATTGGAATAGAAATGACTTGTGTGGATTCATTGCTCGTGAAGTACTACAATCGCCTTGCACGATTCATACTTATGTGAAGGATGTAACAAATCATCAGAATAACATTGTGAGTGAAGAACTCCCCCCGCGCCTCTCCCTGCGCCGGCTGGGCTCCCACGCCTTCGTCATATGGGTCACTCTCGGCTATATCATGATTAAGATGTTTTCCTTCAGTGGTTTCTTTTATGTGTTTGTGTTGGTCATTATGTGGATAACGTTTGTTTTTTCAAAAGCTACTTCTAAAATGTTAAGATTAATTTAAATCATGATCATTCAATTTTTATAAAACTATTTTTACATTGAATAAAATAGTTTCTTTTGAATTTTGTGTTTTATTGTGAGGATAAAAGATTACAGTAGGTACTTTTCCATTGATCGTCAATATCTATTCTATATCTATACTTATAATAAATCTGTAGAAGTGAAAATTCTGTACATTGAAAATATCAAAAAAATAATTTACAGGGGGTGTTACTAGACCGACACCGAATCCAAAAATGTGATTAAAAAAATTTTTGTCTGTCTGTCGGTCTGTCTGTCTGTTTGTTCAGGCATCACGCAAAAACTACCGGTTCGATTACGATGAAACTTGGTATAATTATTCTTTAATATCCTGGGCACCACACTGGGTACTTTTTATCCCGGAAAAGTATATACAATAAAAAACAAACTTAATTTTGCGGTTCGATCCCTATACCCAATTACCACTGTCTGTACCGTACCAACCGCAAATACTAAGTTTGTCGTAGGTTGGGTCACCCGCAGTGGAGTTCATTTTTATTCCTTTTAGTTTTTAGAGTTATTTAGGTTTATTTTTATATGAGTCGTAGGTATAGATTTTAATTTTAAAGTATAGGTAGTATATTTGATAGTGTACGTAGTGACCGTAGGTTATTTTATAATACTGTTAGGTAGGATTAGTCATTCGTATAGATATTAGTTTTTAGGGATTTTGCTTATTTATTGAGTTTAGATTAGTTATCATCAGAAATAGGTTTATTTAGGTAGGTATTTAATTTTCTGCTATTGAGTTTTTTTTTTAATTAGGTAGGTACTTAGGTAAAGATATCATATAGGTACCCTCTTAATCACCACTAATGAGACACAATTGGTTTTCTACTGTAATTAGCCACAAAGGGCCCGCGAGATAGATGGCATTCTGGGGAAGCACATACATTTTATCCTGTTAGCACGTTCCCGTGGGATAATTTCCGACATCCACGCGGGCGAAGCCGCGGGCAGAAGCTAGGTCAAAATATGTAAGAACAGACAGTTTTCATTAATTTAACTGCGCTGCCGTAGTGATGAACATTACACACGGTATGTGTTTTGCTGCCACATTCATTTAAAAAAAATATGCAAACAAACGTGTGTGCACGTCGCAAGTCGTTACGTATGTAGCTTATGTTTGCAGAAACGCAAGATGTGTTTTCTAGCAGTCAACAAGAACATTTGCTGTGGGAAATAGTCCCAGACATCAACTCATTAACGAGGCTTACAGTATTACATGGTCGAGAGGTCAAGGTCTGCGCTACCTCCGTCGAGGAAGACACTCTTCAGAAGTAAAGTCAGGGAAATTACTTTTTTAGCAAATTGAATTTTGTTTATTCAAATATAGGTACAGTGTATCAAAATGCTCATCAGTACTGTGTCAATTTGAAAAAAAATCCTTGACTGTATACAGGGTGTTATTGACAGCCCTCCACAAAAACACAGGATTGATTCAGCTCCTTATTCTGAATCATATCCCAATGGAAATTTTCTCAGGAAAAAAAAAAAATTATGCGGTTTTTTCTGCTGATATTCCTTTATTTCAATGTAAAATTACGTTCTCTGTATGCAATACTCCATTTATGTAAATAAAACAGTTGAAAACAGCCTCGCTCAAGCTCGCTGCGCTGCCGTCCGCTACGTGCGTTTTGCCACGGTAACGATACGTTGCGTGTGAGGTAATAAAACAAATCTGGTTTTTTGGATTCCCTTAATGTTCCTGAAAGAATTACATGTACCGGTCATCTTAATATGATGTACTGAAGCCACCCTATCAGGGGCTGTCAATAACACCCTGTATAGAGCTAGTTCCTACTGACAATGGGATACATAAGAATGAAAGTAATGTAAATAACTTAAAGAATTTATTAAAGTAGCGCTTATACAATAACCTCACGAAATATAAAAACACAACAGTCGCACGGCTATAACGTTGTTCAAGGCTAACAATATTTTTTGAGAGTGAGCTTGGGGACGATGTTCATGGAGGCCAGTTCTTGGAAGAGCAGTTTGCAGGCGTAGGGCATGTCGACGCTGGAGACGGCAGCGGACGAGTGGCAGGCGTGGCACCACGCGCGGGAGGCCAGGCGCCCGCACGCGCCGCAGATGTCCGCGCTGAAGGCGTCCGATGCCAGCATCAGGCGCTCCATCAGCAACATACTGCACAAATTGGATAGGTATAATATTCGTGATGTGAGTGACTATTGCGGAACACTCCTGAGGTAAAGGCGAATTTGTTAGATGGGACTGTGGTAGGACCACAAGGCAAAGCGAAAACATATCCGAGACAAAAAATATCAACTAGTATAACCACTATGAAAACACATAAGCGGATAGGCAGACACGTGTTTAAGTTTATTTATTTTCGCCTTTATTTCAACGTGTACAAACCTTGGATACGCTGAAATAAAGTCGAAAATAAGTATTGGTAGACACACTGTAATCAGAATATTTTGTTAAGTGCTTATTGTTACGACACTGCTTACCTTGCACCATATCCAATGAGACAGTCTCGTTCCATCTCTCCGAGCCGCAGTCCTCCGTCTCGCGAGCGTCCTTCAGTCGGCTGGCGAGTGAGCACGGCGCGCGGACCGCGTGCTCGGGCGTGCATCTTATCTTGTACCATGTGTTTCAGTTTTTGATAGTATACCTACATAACAGAAATAGGTTTTATAGGACTTAAGATGAAAGAAATAATTATTTAACAAAGATGTTGAGCGCAAGTTCCTTGGCTATTGATTTCGCATATTAGTAAAACTAAATAATAATCGGGACTTTGTTTAAGAGCGTAACAGGGCGTATAACACGCCCCAAACCTATACTTGAATGAGCGAAAAATAGAGGGAGTTTTTTCTACCTTTCGTATTTATACTTACAGGACCAGAATAAATATAAGCTTCCAAGGGTTCTCCAGTTAAACCAGAATAAAATATATCTTTGCCATGATAGTTATAACCGTGTTTTTCTAGTTCATGACATACATCACGAACCTTGGACCCACCAAATGCAGTACCTGAAGGAAACATGTAGCAAGACTTTAATAAAAATCTTGCAAAATAATATATTTTATGAATTGGATTAGAATTAAATATTTGATTTTTTCATACCGTAATGAAATTTGCCTTCCATCAGGCCAGCTTTTCCCGCTAACAGTTCGATAGTTTTCCCCACCGTCATTCTAGAAGGGAACCCATGTGGGTTCATGATCATATCAGGACAAATGCCTCTATCGTTAAACGGCATGTCTTCCTGCTGCACAATCAAACCGGTCACTCCTTTCTGACCGTGTCGCGAACTGAACTTGTCTCCTATCTCCGGAATACGCGTCTGACGTAATAATATTTTAATGAGAAAAGCATCCTCTGAGTTTGACGACACCATAACTTTTTCTATATAAGATTCGACGGGACCTTTATATGTAATAGGAACATCTTTGTAATCCACTTGTTGTGGCTGGCCCTGCGTGACGGGGTTCAAAGTAGCTGGCGGCATCTGCTTATTTATCAAAACCTGTCTATTTTCAACCATTTCGCCGGGTGCAGCAATGCCGTCCGTATCAAGAATTTCATGTGCTCTAATAATTTTTCCTGTTGTAGCATCTCTCGAAGGTCCCAAAATCCTATCAGAGGTTTGATTACTGTATCTCTTCATAGTAGTTTTGGCACTTTTGTATACAAGACAGCGGCCGTACCCGCGGTCAATAGATGCTCGGTTCAGAATCAAAGCGTCCTCGATATCGTATCCGCTGTAGCTCATGACGGCGACGGTGGCATTCTGTCCAGCCGGCAGTTTGTCAAAATTCGTCAGTTCTATCGTTCTAGTCTTAACCATTGGACATTGCGGATAGACTAAATTGTACATTAGTGTATCTATCCTGTTTTTCTGGTTGTAGCCAATAGTACCTGAAATATTAACGATCACGTTATTATCACGAGTTCAGAACCCAATTTTAATAGGAAATATATGAAAAATCCATAAAAAGGTAACAAAGTGAGGTAACAGGGTAAGACAGACGTTTGCTACCTTTTCATGCCTTAACAAGTGAATGGATTTCGGTGAAATTTGGCACACAGTTAAGTTAGATCATGACCTGGGTTAGGGTATAGGATACTTTTTAACCTAGTACGGTAGTACACCCTCGTGGGATAATTTACGAACTCCTCCGCCCGCGTACTTTGTCTGTGTTTTTATTTTTAACTAGCGGACCCGGCAGAGGTCGTCCTGCCCGAAAAAGCAGCGCCACCTATCGAGTCCAATTGTGTATACAAACCTTGTCCTGTCAATAAAAAACACAAACAAAAAGAATTATCCAATTTGGTGCAGTCGATCAGAAGTTATGCGCGCACATACATTTCGTTGATTCATTTTTATTTATATAGATAGATATAGATAAAAGACAGCAGAATGAAAAGGCGCCTATGTTGTTTTCCCGGTCTTTTAGGCTATCTGTCCAATTTCATAACGATCAATTCAGTGGTTTATGCGTGAAAAGGTAACAGACAGGCATACAGAGTCACATGCGCATTAATAATATTATATAGGGATGCATAGATGTACTTACCCATCGCTTGTTTACCCATAGCGCATTGGTAGGTATTTCTAGGACTCTGATTGTGATGTGGGTAGGGGACCAGACCCGCACAAACACCGAGAATCGTGAACGGCTCAATTTCTAAATGCGTGGTAACATACGGATCTATATCAATTTCAACAGTAGCTATATGACTATCATTCTCCTCGTTTACATCTAGGTACTCAATAAGTCCGTCATTTAAAAAGTCTTGAAATTTTCTGATTCCTCTATTTAATTCATTTATATGGAATTGTTGGACTAGTGGGTAACCTTTTTCCACAATGATATACGGCCTACAGAGTCGACCGCCGTCGCTGCATATGTAGACTGTCCTCTGATTGTGATTAGGGTAAATGGACACGAAAGCCGATATGAGCCCACGTCGTCGGAACATTCTAAAGACTTTTATAAGCCGTTTGTATTGTCTTGAAACACCTAGTATATTACCTGAAAATAATAATAACATGATAAGATTTCATATAACTGTAGAGAGTAACATCCAATCATCTGGTTAATGCCTAACCATTAAGGAACACCATGTAGACAGCCGGGTGATTGATTTCCTCGCCACCTAACAGTCTCACATCTTCTACGCCCGCGTTGCGAGCGAGTCTGGCGATGGGCTCCTCCGAACACTCGGTGGTGATGTGCGTCATCAGCGCCAGGTTCTTCACGAGCCCGCACGCTTCACCCTCCGGAGTGTCGGACGGACACAACATGCCCCACTGCGAAGGTTGCAAGGAACGCGGTCCAGATACCTTCCTAGTCTTTTCAAACTGAGAATTAACTCTGGTCATCATACCCAAGGCTGATATGTAACTGAGACGACTTAACACTTGAGTTACTCCATGCCTCTCCATTTTGAATCTTTTGATCGTCCAGTTACCCTGGAACAGAAAATAATTTTAGACCACACAATTATTTCTAGGTTTGAATTTACTGAATGAAATATTTGTGAAATCTTACAGACGAAATGGCGGCAAACAATCCATTCGCAATCAGATCAGGCCTCATGTGTTTAACAACATCAAACGGCGCAGCTTTAACTTTAGGTATTATTTTGTCTGCTATTGATTTCAATTCCCAATTGAATCTTTTGAAAAGATCTTCAAACATCAAAGCTAGTAAAGAGCCAGCTAGCTCAAGTCTCTTGTTTCCATAGTAGTCAGGGTCATCAATGGCAGCCTTATTTGTCTCAGCTTCAATTACTCTTTTAACCATTATAGCTAGGTAGATAGCTTTGACATAGAAATTATAATTTTCTACTGCTACATGAGCTAGAATTGTTGTAGCCAACAAATCTCGAGCCTCGTCAATGGGAGTACGTACTTTAGCACCACCTGATTGAAATCTGTGAAAAGAAACATTTACACCACAGCATGTACACCATTAAATTTAACTAAAAAATAAAATCAACAGGAGAAGCTATTTATTTAGGAATTGTATACCTTTTAACCTTAAGTTTGCTGCCAATATAAGAAAGAGCTTGATTTTGAGTAAATATTTTCAAATTATGACAATCCATGATGCAAGGTGCCATTTTTTTCAGTGATGTATCATCAGTACCTATCAGCTGCATAATTTCTTGATCACTACAGATACCCATAGCCTTGAAGGAGACTGCAATAGGGATGTCCTGAAAATTATATGTAAATTAGTGTAGGCCATAGAGAAAATATAATAAAATGTACATTTTATGTTTGGAGCAGTACCTGAGAAATTGATTGCCACACTATTTATGCAGGTTGGCAGGGACATCGGCGCACAAACTGTAATCATGAATTCATCGATGTCCCTGCCACCCTGTATGTCCTAGGTTCAATTTCCACAGACAAAAATAATTTATAGGAAGGACTACATTTCTTTTCTAGAGAATTTCAATAACAGTTTCAGATATGTTATATGTTACACTTAAGTAGATGCCTAGTAGTAATACTCATAAACAACTTACATCAGACAAAGCATTATGTCTCAATACATATTTTCCATTTTTTACAATGACATTAGTTCGGGTTTTCTTTTCATGTGTGGAACTAGTCACTTGACATTGAATGGCTCCTTTGAACTCATCAACAATCATGCGATTCCTAGATAATTGCTCTTGGATCAATATCACTTTTTCTTGACCTGTAAGTTTTTAAATAATAATAAATAAATGTTTAAATATTGCATGAGACAAATTCAGTGATAAAAAAGAATTAGTACAACTCTTGCCTTCATAGAAAGTCCAGATACAAATGTCATAGAATAATGTGAATAATCTTAGTGTGTATACGCTTCTCAGAGACAGCATATCGCTCATGTATTTGAGCACCATACTCAAATACACGAGCAACACATTGTCGATGGCTGTCGCCAACCGCTTGTGTGTATGCACACTTAGACCCTCATAATAACCTAATTTCAATCTTTTTGCTTTAATCTAACATAAAAATCA
Source organism: Apamea sordens (assembly GCA_945859715.1). Taxonomy (NCBI): domain Eukaryota; kingdom Metazoa; phylum Arthropoda; class Insecta; order Lepidoptera; family Noctuidae; genus Apamea; species Apamea sordens. The sequence goes on from OX243995.1 coordinate 11,844,936, forward strand.
AGTATATTATGAAATCATATACCCCTAATGATAAAATAGCCGCCTGGATCATGTGGACATTCATTAAGTTGTGCTAGTTCAAAGTCGGATTTATTTGTTAGTACACAATTTGAAGACCTTAACATCAATGGCATTCTGTAAACAATAAAATGAAACAAGATACATTATTATAAACAGTAAACTTATTAGTTTTAAACTTAACAATGTAACAACACAATACAATAATAACAGACCCTTTGATAATTTTTTAGTGTTTTATTCTGTATTATTTTTAAGTTATGGACAGCAATATGATAATTAATACACACCTTCCAATCAACTGTTTATTCTTTATAACCCTTTGATTGCCTCTTATATATTCTATGTCAACTGTGATTGGTGCGGAATATGTCATGTCCCTGAGCCTGCACTCATGGGGCGTAGTAGGCTTGGTAACATTGTAGCCTTCCTCTAAGTCTGGTGTTCCAACATAGGCATTTAAATATTTTATGTAAAATAATGGGTCTGCATCACAGAACACTTTTTCATTGGCTTGTACTATTTTCTTTATTTCAACATTGATAAAATAGTTAAAAGAATCAATGTGCTGTTTAACTAAGCCTTTGACTTGTAAAAATGATGGCACCAACTTCCATTTGTCCTGAAAATGAATAAACTTGTATGAACTTCTTCTTCTGCATAATGATGTTTCCATTGACATCAATCTATATATATAAAAGGCAAATCTCCTGTCTGAGCCTTCGAAAGCATTGTAGAAACTAAAAGATTAACTTTTTTGTTTATATTTTACAGGAGGATGACTGAAGGGTGATAGGGTCAATGTATAAGACTTGGAATAATAATCCCCAACATATTATTAGGGCTCTTCTAGCACAACAACTTTCAGTATCCTGGACCCTGTTATTGTTACACATTGGTTATGTGACGGTCTTACATTGGCAGAACCTTGTAGTGGTCTTTATTTGCTAACAATTTTAACGCCATTTGGACGGACCGGACTGGTCATGTGGATCACTGCGTTCAGTTCCATGGAAACGTAGCAGTATAAAACATACTGCTCTCATCGTAAACTAACCTCCAGAGTTTTTATAGGATCTCGCGAACCCTTAGAAGCATCCCAATCATTTTGTCGCTTGTTAATCTCCCCCATGATTACAGTTTCAATAGATGTGTACTTAAAAACTTCATTAAATTAACTGTTATTGTATAGAAAATAACGAACAGACTATATTTTCTTTCATTAAACGGGCCAAATAAATCAACGAAATCACATATTTTTCTTGTGCCGGAAAGCCACATTTGTTGTTGACGTCTTGACGAAACGGAAATGACAGCTTGCGTCAGTTTTTTTTTTTTTTTTCTTTTTCATTGGCAACTGAGCCGTGTCGACTATTCTGCCAGTGTCATGTGGTGACGGCAACGCAGCCAGGTTTACCGCAGCCGTCGGCACTCCGTGGTATTTATGTAGTTATAATCAATGATATTATAACTAGTAAAGTGGTGGTTATAATTATTATGTTACAATTTGATTTCGTTTAAATTTAAAAAAAATGATAGAATTTTTATAAGTTTAGGAGAAAAGTTAGCCAAGAAGAGGAATTTTAATTTTGGAAAGCTCATGATACAAGTCAAAGGATTGGGAGTTTAAAGGACAAGAGAAAAAGATATGGTCGAGAGAACCATCATCAAGACCGCATTCGCACAAGGAACTGTTACGAACACGGATCTTATTTAAAAATACTGAACATAAGCAGTAACCAAGTCTCAGTCTACACAGGGCAGCAACAGATTTTCTGGATTTTGGTTTCCGCTGGATGTCAGGTTGAATACTGGCGTAATACGCCCCCTTAAGTTTCGAAGTTACCTGCCAAGCTGACCACGAGTTGTAAAGTTTGTGTTTAGTGCATTGATATATAATATCAATGGTTAGTTCGTAAGTCGTAACTTTGTACCGTGTAGTGCGTAGACAGAGGATAGTAGGTAGACAATTAGTCCTCAGCGTATGCAGTATGAGATAGCGATAGTTCGACATAAGTACATTACTGCAGCTACGTGCAATTAATATTGCCATACTTAGACTTTTACCCCAATCGTGTGGGTAATATGGTACTTATTGAGTACTTTGATTGTACTACGTCTACGATTTTTTGATGTTATATTTTACTTGATCTGGTGATAAGCCTAAAATAAAAACAGGAACGAATGCAACTAGCTTCAAAATGTCGTGAGCAGATTCGGGAGTGACGACTTGGATGCCAGTTAACTCGGCCCGTACCACAGGCCCGTACACTCAGTCCACTTATTTCTTAAAAATGGTTCATTCGAAAAACAAAAATTAAAAATGAAATACGTTCAGTGGTAAAAACAAATAAGTGCTGGTATCCCCGTTTAGGTATTATCCGACTATTGACAAAAGACACGAAGTAACATAGATAACCGCCTAACATAAAATGCTTCACACTTTGGTCGGTTAATACGAAAAACAAGTTAGGATTTATTCGACTTTTTAGATGAAATTATCACAATATTTTGCTTATTATTGACACAAAATAGTCTTAAATACAATTTTTTTTTTTAATTTACTGGCTGTAATAGGTAAAAAATGCTACTTACCGATGAAAGGTTTCGTTCACTACGACTTTTACAGCCGATTACACAGCAACTCACCATCATTACACACTAAATATTACCTTTTGGAATATCAATAGAGTCAGAAATTACACAAAGTATGCGTTTCACAGTTTATATCAACGAAAATATTTTAACACCACAATTTGTTTGGCATCGAATGGCGTCGATGCCAAACAAGAAAAACCGATACGCAAATAGAGATAGAAAATGCATGCTATGTACTGCTCACACATATACATTGGCATGGCATGGCATGGCATGGCTGATAAACTACTTATACAATAAGTAGTTTATCAGCCATCTTGTTACCATAACACAAGCATTAGGTTGCTTAGCTTGGGACTAGATGGCGCCGTGTGAAATGTCCAGCGATATTATTATTATTATTATTTAATAAATCTATAATTTTTTTTAGATTTGTTGACTATAAGTTTTTTTTTTTGTTAGAGACTGAAGGCGTACGATAGGAATAACATGAAAACCAACTCGAGAATCTTTCTGACTTGTACACGAAATTACAATTATTCAGCTAAAAGCTTTTTTTTAAATGAGATCCTTTTCCAAGTAAGCAATAATATTTTTTGTGTAAAGATAAGTAGTACGTGTTGTACCATTTCGAAATCTTGATTAGATGGGCCATTTTTTTGAATAACTTGCCCATGGTACTATGGTACATTTTTTAAAAAATATGATTTGTCAAAGTTATCTGATAAAATGTTTTTGAAGCATGGCTCAATAAAACTTATTTTTTTTTTACTAAACTGACAATAATTACTATTGCATTTGTGACTGCAATCAATGGCATAGTTATTAGGGATTACGTTAAAAAAAAAAACACTGCGAAATTAAGAAATTTGTGATCACAGCACCTAAATATGTGATCAAAGGTGTGGATTTTCAAACATTATCAAAGTATTCCTTTTACCACTTAACCAAGTAACATGGATTATATTTTTTATTTTTACCAGAACTAGTATAACCTAGCCTACCGCCCCGTGCCCGCTTGACGTTGAGTTTCGGGACACCCTGTATACATTTTTTTTTGTAAATACATACATGTTATAGATAGAAAAACACCCAGACTCGGAACAAATACATGTAGGTCATACAAATATTTGTTCCGTGCGGGAATCGAACCCGCGACACGCAGCGGAGCAGTCAATCGCTTAACCACTGCGCCAACCGTGCCGTCAAATATTTATGTACTAGCTTCTGCCCGCGACTTCGTCCGCGTAAACCAACTTTCTTACTTTTTTTTTCCGTTAGAACCTTAAAACTTAAAAAAAAAAATGGATGAAATCGGTAAAGTCGTTTTTTCTCAACTCAAACTCAAAGTATTTATTTCAATTAAACCTATTACAGGCACTTTTGAATTGTCAAGGGGTCGGTCAGTCAGAAAAATGACGCTGTTGCCCATTCCAAAGCATATACCTATGGAGAAGAACGGGCAAGAAACTCCATGGACCAAGTTCTCAAGTTATGGCGTGACCAAGGGAAATAGGGATTCATTTTTATATAAATAGATTTTATTTACTTTTCTAGTTTTCCACTACAGCTGCTTTTTTACCAGTGGTAGACGCATCCATTTTCTTTAGTTAGTATTTGAATAGAGTGTTAGGCCAATGTAAAAAAACAAAACAATGGTGGTTGTAGACGGCATAAATTCAGTCTATAGACGGGCAGCAGTGTTGCCACCTATGACGAGCTTTCAGTTTTTAACCCCATTTCCTCCCGATTTTTCTACCTTTGATGACTGGACACTAGACTAAATACCGGGCAAACTGTACTTTTGTTAATAAAATTGTCTTTTTTACATGGGCAATGAAAAAAAATGACTGACAGCGGCTGCCTGAACCTGAGAAGTCATCAAGTCATGAAGTGTCTGATTATGTCTGTCTGTGACTTTTGCTCGCTAAAATAATAAAATTATGATCATCAAGCTCGAAATTCTGGCGGACTATATTGTGAAAGACTATTTCGAGACAAAAAATTAGCATCAATAAATTCCTCTTTCATCAGGAAAATGTCCATAAACGTAATTTAACAAATTTTACAAATCAAGATGGTTTACGAGACCATACCTCGTACAGTTAGAATTCTCCTGTTAGGAGAACCTGGTGTCGGAAAAACATCGCTTATACTTTCCCTAGTAACTGAAGAATTCACTGAACATGTGCCGCCGAAGGCTGAAGAAATCACAATTCCCGCAGACGTTACGCCGGAGCAAGTACCAACCAATATTATCGATATTTGTCGTATGTACCTATTGATACAACATAAAATAAAATGCTAAATAAATGCACTGTTACGATAAGTATTGTTTGCTTTACAGCTTTTAACAAAATTCTTAGACATGTAGACCCAATAATAATACTTGAAATTGCATTGCATAATTTCCGTTTTACTTAGAATTCTAGTAAAGTGAAACCAATTTCTATAGAGCGAATAAAAATTTAACATTGGTTAAAATTTCGCCTAATTAACTAAAAATAAAGTCTTGCTTGTTTCAAAGCATATTATATTGAATTGTTCAGTGTATCTATTTGACAATTGAATGCAATTTACTATCTAAAGTAAATCCTCTTTGTTTATTCAAGTATAAACATATTCTAGGGTTTACTAACATACAATACACCTTTCAGTTGCAGAACAAACACTAGAGCAGGTGGGAGAAGAAATTGAAAGGGCTCATGTAATATGCATAGTTTTCTCAGTGGACAGACAAGAGACACTCAACAAAATAGCATCATATTGGTTACCGTTTGTGAGAGAAAACTGTCCTGATGAATACAGAAAGCCCGTCATTCTGGTTGGAAACAAGATTGATTTAATTGATTATTCTGTAATTGATGTAAGTTTTATATCAATGTTATTTAATATTGTTTTGTTTATTAAATATGATTCTGATGATTATTTTATTAAATTAGAGACAAAAACAATACTAATTAAATAACTAACTAACTTTACAAATACATATAGAAAAACAATCATACCTTTTTATCAATCCATATATTTTATGAAAATTTATGTTGCAGAATATTTGGGACATTGCAGAAGAATATCCAGAAGTGGACAGGTGTATAGAATGCTCGGCTAAATCTCTTATAAATGTTTCTGAGATGTTCTACAATGCACAAAAGGCGGTCCTCCATCCAATTAATCCTATCTACAGTATTGAAGATCAAGAGGTAAGTAATTACCTGCTCAGTAATAGGTATATCGCCATGCCCGCAGAATAATAAAAAACCCAAATTGATCCATAACTTTATGACTACACTGAATAGAAGTTTGTTTAACTGATTTCTAAAAAAGGAGGAGGTTCTCAATTCGGATGTTGGTTTTTTTTTTATGTTTGTTCGCGCATAGCTCCGTCGCTTGCCAACCGATTTGAATGATTCGAAAATTCTTTTTTTGTTAGAAAGGGTATACTTCCCAAATGGTCCCATAGAAATTTCATCAAAATTTAACGGTTCAGTAGTTTGGTTTTTAAACCAAAATTACTGGTAAAAATTACAACTTAAAAGTGAAAAATAAAAACTTTTTTGCAAAAAAAAATCAACCGACTTCCAAAAACGACACTACAAAGTGAAAAATAACTTTAATTTCGGTGTCGTTTTTGGAAGTTGGTTGTTTTTTTTTGCAAAAAAGTTTTTTATGTTGTATAAAGATTTTTTTTTGTAGATAGTCTAATCAATAATAAGTGTTAAACAAGTACCGTAAGTTTGGTACCGTTTTTGAGTAGTTGATAAAAAAACATTTTACAGAAACATTTTAGTTTTTAGGGTTCCGTAGTCAACTAGGAACCCTTATAGTTTCGCCATGTCTGTCTGTCCGTCCTCGCTTAATCTCTGTGACCGTTAGCACTAGAAAGCTGAAATTTGGTACCAATATGTATATCAATCACGACGACAAAGTGGTAAAATAAAAATTGGAAAAAAAATGTTTTATTAGGGCCCCCCCTATATGTAAAGTGGGAAGTGATTTTTTTTTTAATTTCAACCCTAACGTGTGACATATTGTTGGAAAGGTATTTAAAAATGAATAGGGGTTTACTAAAATCATTTTTTGATAATGACAATAATTTCGGAAATAATCGCTCCAAAAGTAAAAAACAATGCGTCCCCCCCCCCTCTAACTTTTGAACCATAAGTTTAGAAAATATGAAAAAAATCTGAAAAGTAGACTTTATAAGGACTTTCTAGGAAAATCATTTTGAACTTGATAGAAACAACAGTTTTTGTACAAAAAAGACAAAAAGTTGTACAAAGTGTTCGCGCACGTACCCACTACCGGGAGCAGTTGCAGGAGCGCGGAGCGCTGCTGGAGCGCGAACATAATGGATACCCACCTTTAAACTCATAAGTGGGAACACTTATTGTGACGGACGGGAAACTACGGAACCCTACACTGAGCGTGGCCCGACACGCTCTTGGCCGGTTTTTTTTTGTTGTTGTTGTTTTGAGTTTTTTTTCTTGTCAACTATTGGTTTTTTTTTGTTTTGCAATGTAATATAACTTGAGTTTCCTTTGCGTTCTTCGCAGTACAGTGATACCGTTAATGGGCGATTACGCGTTTATTCTGGTGCAATCGAAAAGTTTTTGATATTGAAATAGGAGATTAAGTTTGTGTTCTGGAAAATATATCATCAAGGTCGGAATTATAACTTTGTGTTACGGTATATGGGGTGTAAGGGGGAGCACAGAACAACCGGGCTCCTCAAACGTCAACCTCACCTGCACGCGGTGACGAGGTGCTGGCGACCGACCGATGGCGGTATAACCATCCCACAGGCCAACTTAAATTCTCCAGAACAATGACGGGCAGCAGCGTCATCTTTGCAAAAGGATTGGCTCTGCGGTCACCAACCCGCATGCCCAGTGTGTTGACTATGGGCATTAAACCTCCCACATGACCAAAGTACTAAAATAACGGCCCCAGGTTCCCGGTGGTCCCGCTATTCCTGGTCAAGGTAGCGGTCACGGTAACGGTGGGACGGGGGGTGCGACGAATTCCCAGGTTACGGCAGGCTACCAACGACGACTATACCATACAATAGACGTTCGGTGAGGCTGGACCATTACCTTCCCGAACTTGAGGTAGAGCTAGGTCGCATTAACTGGCATATACTAGAGTTATCTGAGGTCCGAAGACAGGGGGAGGACACGATAACACTGGAGTCAGGCCACCTATTCTACTTACGCGAAGGTGATCACCTCTCCCAAGGCGGTGTCGGTTTCCTAGTCAACAAGGAACTCGCTAGCAGCGTTGTGGAAATCAGTAGTGTGAACTAGTGTGACTGAAACTCACCGACAGGTACTACCTGAAAATGATACAGTTAGGTATATGCGCCGACGTCCACATTCTGTTTTTCCGTTGCAGCGAAAAGTAAGGTGTCCAAACTTTCGTCGGAGACGAGAGTTGCCATCTATGCAGCCATGAAAGCTCCGATAAGAGGGACTTAAATAAAAAGAAAAAAACTTTTAAACGACTCAAAATTACTTAGACTTACATTAGTTTAAGAACTTAGTTATTAAGGTTAAATAAAAAAGGGTTTATTATTTTTTGCTTTTCAGTTTTTTGGGCGGTTTAATTTTTTTGTTAAATAGTTTGTATTGGAACGAAATTCCTTATCGCGCGTTGCGAAAGGGGGCTAGACGGAAAAAATTAAGACCAAAAGTTGGAACGACACTTTTTGCTATAATTGTAAGCCGTGCGGCGTGCGCGTGTTTCTCTGTCTCTGCCTCTCTCTCTCTTTGATCTTCGTTCCATCCGGGAGTCCCTTGACACCTCTCAAGTTTTTTATAATTTTTTGTGGCTATAATCTACTAATTATTTGCCAAAGGGCAGGCATATGTGGCACTGAGTAGAGTAATAATACACAACTCAGCATTCAAATCTGTGAGTGAACAATAAATCACCCTTATTTTCCTTACCCTTTTTTTTTTTTTGAGGATGGGAAATTATCAAATGACTCCTCCCGCTCTGGGTGGAGCAGGAGGGAGTGTCAGACTCTTACTGACTAAAACCCACCCGTGTTCCTTCCTTAGCCCTTTATGTTCCAGGGCAGCGGTAAACCTTTCGGATAATCCCGCTAATTTTTTTCCCTACCCTTAGGGTAGGGAAAAAAATTAGGGTTGGATTTTTTTTTCCAAATTTATATGGGACTAACTTTGGGGTATACCCTTTCCAATAAAAACGAAACTCCATCGAAATATGGGCAGTTCTGGCCTCTCTGCAATAAAGCCAGCCCCATCAACTGCTCAGGAGGGTGAGACAGGGGGATGTAATATCCCCTAAATTCTTTACAAATGACTTGGAGGACGTCTTGATGACGCTGGACTGGACTGGACAGGGTATCAACGTGAATGGTGAGTACCTACATTTCACATCTTCGATTTGCCGATGATATCGTCATAATTGCAGAGATGCTGGAACAGCTAGACCGAATGCTGCACAGCCTAAATGGAGCCTCTCAGCGGGTTGGCCTCGGCAGGAATTTGGATAAGACAAAAGTCATGTACAATTCGCACGTCTTGCCGAGTCCAATCCACATCGAAGGGTCGCTTCTCGAAGTTGTGAAGGATTATGTCTACCTAGGGCAAATAATCCAGCTGGGTAGGCACAACTTTGAAAAGAAGCCGACAGAAGGATTCAGTTGGGTTGGGCAGCATTTGAAAAACTCCGTCAAGTCTTCCCGTCGCCTATCCCGTAATGTTTGAAGACTAAGGTCTTCAAACAGTGCGTCCTTCCCGTCAATAATATATATGGCGCCGAAACGTGGACATGACGCTCGGGCTGGTCCACAAATTCAAGGTGCTATGCTCGGAGTCTCTTTGAAGGATAAAAATCAGGAATTCAATTATCCGGAATAGAATCGGAGTTACCGACATAGCTTGCAGAGTAAGCAAACTGAAGTGGCAGTAGGCTGGCCATGTTTGTCGAAAGATCGATGGCCGGTGGAGCAGACAAGTCCTGCAGTGGTGACCGCGTAAGTCGTATCGGCAAGCGTAGTGCGAGACGCCCCCCAGCTAGATGGATGGACGACCTAAAGAAGGTGGCTGGGCTGGGACAGGCTGGATGTGGAAGGTGGAGACCAGGGTATTGCGGCGCAGGCTGGTAGAGGCCTATGTCCAGCAGTGGACTGCGATAGGCTGAGTTGAGTGATTGATTGACGGTATATCGGTAGGAATAAGACTGAAACGGAATGTAAAGAATACTATTAAGTTCTTGAAGTTTTCTGCGATTGCAGGTTGCGAAATTATAGTATTAAAATCTGCACCAGAGTCCAGAACAAACGCGCAATGGACAACGCCGTTAAAGTGAGGTCTCAGTGTCAGTTGCACCTGTTAAGTATGGTAATATACTTTACACAATGTAAGACTTTAATTATGGTACGCATTATATACATACAATATATTGCAGATTTTTTTATTTTTGTTTTAAATAGAGAATAAAGCAATAACTTTTCGTAACTTTGTAATACTTATTTTAAAAATCTGGAAATAATTTAAGCATGTGATGTATTTTGACCTATACCTACATTACGAATATGGATGAACATTAAAACCGCCGCAATAGCACTTACGCGTTTATTCTGCGGGGGCGGCGATATATATGTGAGTAAACATAGTCAAGAAATTCATAGATTTTTTTTTATAGCTAACAGATACTTGCAAAAGAGCTTTAACAAGGATATTCAAGATCTGTGATTTGGATGGTGATGGCCTGCTAGACGACTATGAAGTAACAATGTTTCAAAGGAAATGTTTTGACTCACCTTTGCAATTACAGGTAATTTATTGAACATTGTGCAATTGTTTCAGCATCATGCGTTGTTATGTTCATTAATTATGAGGTAACAGACTAGTTACTTACTATTTCTGAATTTTAATCAGTATTCGTTGTATTTTTTATTGAATAATTAATTTCAGGTTTTAGATGAAGTAAAATCAGTAATTGCTCAAAACATCGCTGGTGGTATAGAAAATGATTGTATAACAATAAAGGGTTTTATTTTCTTACATTGTTTATTTATACAAAGAGGGAGAAATGAAACAACATGGACAGTCCTTCGTAAGTTTGGCTATGAGGAGAGCCTGGAATTAACTCATAATTATTTATATGCTAAGTGAGTATTCTATGTTTATCTAATCTTACAAAATGATTATTTTCTTATAAGGGATCTATCATAGACATATTCAGTAATTTTGTTCCAAGATGCCATTATAAAATCATTTTAATTTGCAGTATTAAAGTACCTGTAGGCTGTACATCTGAACTATCATACAAAGGCCAGCAGTTTCTAGCACAGTTGTTTGAAAAATACGACAACGACAAAGATGGCATGCTAAATCCCACTGAATTAAAAAATGTTTTCTCCTGCTGCCCTAGAATACCATGGCATAATTTACGATACACTGTACCTACAAATGATAAGGTATTCAATTTGATTATGTATAATGTTTTTTACTAAGCAAGTTCAAAATATTCTGTAAGTAGTGTATTTAAGACCATAAATATATCAGCCACCTCATCATTTAAGTCAGACGGCTGAAAGTTGAGCCCTAACACGTCAACCAGTCTTACCAAGGGGTATTGTGTTCCACAATAACTGGGTTGGTCAGATAGACCGTCACTCCACGTAATATACTGGTATTCAGCTGCATTTGGTCAAACTAGAAGCCAAACCCAACATGGTTGGGAAAATTTTAAGCAGATGTTTTTTTATACTTACTTAAGTTTTTTTTATTTCACCTTGGCCTCCTTAGACTATCGTAATATTACAAGTTGACGGGGTGTAATATTGGCAGTGATAATTCCGTTGCCCACAATTTCTCACGAACCCATTGTTGTCATTACAGGGATATTTGACTTTACAAGGTTGGATGTGTCGTTGGACTTTAATGACGTTAGTTGACTTGCAAAATACAAGTGCTTACTTAGCTTACCTGGGCTTCAATTTTCTAGAAAATGAAACGCAAAAATCAGCTATACACAGTAAGTTCAGGAGTAATGACATAATATCTATTTTTGTTTTGAACTATGACTAGTACAACAGTAACTCGTAAATGCTTCCGTTTTTTTTTTCAGTAACTCGTGAAAAGAAAGTTGATATTGCCAAGAAACAATCCAGTCGTAATGTTTACCAGTGTCATATCATCGGTCCAAGGTCATGTGGAAAAACGTCTATTTGTAGAAGCTTCCTCGGAATAGCACATAAGGTTTGAGTTGGATATGTTTCTTGTTCCACTACAAATATTATTATTCTATTGCGAATCTACTTATATTAACTTCTTTTCAGAAAATAAAGCCACACGCCAATGAGCGGGGAGACAGCAATACTTCTGAGAATTGTTGTATAAATACTGTGTTGGTATATGGTCAAGAAAAGTACTTAGTATTAAAAGAAATACCAATAACGCGTGTCTCAGATCCGCTGCAGCCGCACGAAGTCAATTGTGATGTTGCTTGTCTCGTTTATGACGTTGCTGCCAGTCGGTCCTTCGAATATATTGCTCGGATATATATTGTAAGTATCAATCAATGTGACAATTTGAACCTAAAAAACATGCATAGGTGTGTTGCAGTTCGTAGCAAAAAACCATACCAATAGACCTTTAGCGGTATCTACAACGCCACATGCGAACAACGCGTCATACTGACGTCACGCAAATCCTGCATCTCGCAAGCAGAGTTTACCCCGCAATTAGCATATATACAAACTTCCCAACAATCGTTCGTATCAATCAATCGTTGGGCAATTGTCCGCTAGACACAACACCCGTCTGGTTGGAGGATCCTCCCTTTTCTATGGAGGATGAGTGAACTTTACACCCTGTTCCTCTTCCCTCTATACTGGTGACCCCGAAGATGAACGTCAGCGCAGCCTTCGTGCACATACTTCAGCGTGACGTCATCATCACTCCCGTAAGCTTTAGAGCGGCGAGTCACCCAGCCAGCCAGCGCCCACGGCTTCCGCGCATATCTGGTCATCACCCTCAGCCTCATCAGCAACCTCGGCACAGCACACTGCACTTTCGGCCGGACAACAAGCAGAGCACCCTCTCCTGGTCGATGCAGCAGCCAGCCTCAACTCGGCGCTGTACAACATCTGCCACCCCGACTTACTGGGGACGTCTCCGCAGACAGTTCAGACTCACTGGAACCTCAGCTGGCCTGGCAAGCATCGCAAGATAAAAGACTCAGCCCACTATCGACCTCCGTTCTCCGGAGGGGAGTGATGTAGCGGTATCTACAACGCCACATGCGAACAACGCTTCATACTGACGTTTACCGCGCAATTAGCATATATACAAACTGCCCAACATCAATCGTTGGGCAATTGCCCGCCAGACACAACACCCGTCTGGTCGGAGGATCCTCCCTTTTCTATAGAGTAAGAGTGAACTTTACACTCTGTTCCTCATACCTCTAGACCCATTTAAGTGATATTTATGTATTTGCTTTGAGTTAGACCACCTAGTAAACCTATGTAAATGTTGCTAATTCGTTTGCAGAAATACTTTGCAGAAAGTCATATTCCTGTATTAATAGTGGGAACTAAGGGCGATGCGCTGATCGCAAGACAGGAGTACATTCTCCAACCAGATGTGTTCTGCAATAAATACCAACTGCTGCCACCTCAGTTGTTCAACATTAGAGAAAATAAACACGATGTGTTCGTCAAACTCGCTACCATGGCTGCATTTCCGTAAGTAAACACTTATTGTTTAGTACTGCTTTTACAAATGTTTTTAACCAATGTATGGTTTGCAATAATTTAAACTTGACCTGATCGTATAAAACAAAATTGAACAAACTCTTCCTAAATAATAATTGCTGGAATTGCGATACTGTTATTTTAATTGTCTTTGTCAGTCAATTTCAAGCAGCTTGGATTTTATTCAGCAAGCACAGGTTAGTGTAAATCGTATTCCAATTACTTTGAAGGCTTCAAAGGTTTGGTTTTAACAGTGATCTCCTAATATTTCAGACACTTGAAGCACTTTGCCAGCTTGACGGGCGACAATTCGTCGTGGTGGAAGGCGGGAATTGGAGTCGCCGCTGCCACAGTCGTGGGCCTTGTACTCATTAAGATATTTAGCTTCCAGAAACGTTGATTAGAAGTACTGCAGCTTTTATTTATTGTACATAAATATTGTTATGTATTAAAAATAGTATTGAATTTAAATGCTTGAAAAATTTATTTAAATATAGACCAAAGAAAAACCTTAAATACAAATAGTATATTTTGTTTTCAGTTGTAAATAAAACATTTGATTGCAGACACCGCTTTCATTATAAGCCAGTGCGTTATGAGCACATACACAATTTAAAATATAAATAGGTATATACTGCTTGAAGTTGGTGCAAAGTGACTCGACGTAACCCATATTTATTTATTTTTTATTAGGTTCACCAACAATTGTTACAATAATACAACCGCATAATACATTTTTTAAAGTAAAATAACAGTGCATCAAAACAATATGCTTAAAACAATGAACCATAATAAGCTAATTTAGGTACTTAGTAATAAGCATTAATATTGATAAATTAGTAACAACTGTAAAAAGTTACCTACATTTAAATGAAATTTAAAGGATGAAAAAATTTTTTAATTTCATTTAAATGTAGGTAACTTTTTACAGTTGTTACAGTTGTAGAGCTAAATATTGTCTGTTGCATTTAGTTTCTAGAAAAATAATTATTTTTACACTTTTGTTTGCAAATTGTAAATCTTATTATATCGATACCCGAGACGAGGTCCATAAATCCGTAGAACTACTAAATTCGTAAGTCTGGCCATGCGGGGTGACACTAAGTAGAAACTATAAAACTTGTGGTAGGGATTTTATCATTTAGATATAAAGGTATCGATAATATTGAAAAATGTTAAAAGAATATTTTTTCGCATTTGAATAGATTTAAGCAAGTGCCAAAAAATTTGGAAAGCAATAAATTGATTAGTAGTTTCAATGTTTACAAGTTATTTATCTATAAAATTCTTTTTACATACAAATTAGTGATTATCGATAATATGATCTAGTGATCGAAGTGTCAGACTGCTAAACACGAGGAAATGGGTTCGATTCCCACAGGACACAAATATTTATGTGATGAATATAAGTGTTTGTGTTGGTCCGGGTGTGTCTTATGTATTATAAGTATTTATTTACAAAAGAAAGTATTACATCCATTGTTCAGTTCCCATAGTACAAGCTCTGCTTTTTGAAGCAAACAGATCAGTCGACCTTGCGAACGTACAAAATATAAAAGTCAAAACACATTATTGAGGAAATTGCGGGCGTTCTACTTAAAAATCTCATAACCGACGGTCGATCAAATAATGATAGCGACTACTACCAACAGAGTATGGGCTGCTACCTATGTCCCCAACGTCAGACCCATCCATTGACGAACTTTTAAAAGTTGTTAACAAACTCCATCAATAAAATAAATTTTAACCGGTTTACATCGCGTTCTTTCTTATTATTTTTTCCTTTTGCTCGGCTTCTAAGTTCTAGCTTAATGTTAAATAACCTATAGCCTTTTTCAAGAATTGGGCTTTAAAATACAAAAAGAAATTTAAAGATTAGCGCGTTCAAACAAACAAGCAAACAAACTCTTCAGCTTTAGAGCAGATCCAAAATTTTTTTGTCAATCTATACTATAGGTTGACAAAAAAGTTTAGCTCTGCAGCATACGCCGCTAGAAAAATTGTGATATAACTGATTTAGAGATAGCCCGTTTACTATACTTTAGTTCGGTCATACGGTATTATTTTCAAACAGTATTATATTTTATTATTTACTTTTATAATTATTATCGATAACAAATTCTATAAACAACATCACATCTCAACAAGGCAGTAGTAAAACTACTCAGCAATAGGTGTTTATTACAAAATTAGCAAATTTTTTAAATCTATGAAAATTATTTAATTCTAATTACTGAGTAAATATAAATAATTCATGCGCAAATAAACCGAAGTTAGGGCCAGTTGTTTTACCATAACAAGATTTTCAATATCGTAATGCGCAACTCGGCACGTTTCCTTAGAAAATATTTTTCTTTTGGTGGACACACACGTCTTGACACGCAGGCGTACGACAATAGACTGAGCGACTTTTGACTAGTGTTGCCTATCGATAGTCGACTATCGCTAAACTATCGATAGTTGACGTCATATCAATAGTATGATACAGGGCAATAGTATTGATTTACAAAAATAGTATCGATACTATCGAAGACCAGCATATGTTTAGGAGCAATACTATCGATAGTATTGATAGTATCGATAGCTAGTTTTATAAACAGCGATAGTATTGCGTTCCAATATTCAATTTATTTATTAGGTAAAATCAATGATATTCTAGTAAACAGATATGATATACACTTACAAAACAACAGAAAAATGTGTTCCGCGCCGAGAGGCAACACACATACACACTTTTCATTCATTTTACATTTCACTACAAGTAAAAAGGATAGCTCGATAAAAACCAATAAGAAAAAAAGTGACAGCTAGATGTTGTCAATTGCGCGTGAATGTAAACAAACATTATTCGGGCCACCAATCACAGCACGTTGGCATCATAGACTAACAAATTAACTAGGCAGAAAGTACAAACCGCGTCTACAGAATTTGCAGTCGGGATTTGTGCCTATGCAACGAATAAACACTATTAAAAGGTAGGTAGGTGAAAAATAAAACACGGTTTAAGAAGAAAGAAATATATATATTGTAAAAATAATCATACACCTTCGAAAAGATTTAATTTATTTGTTTTCTGTCTCTTAGAGAGCTTTTTTATTTCGTGAGCGGAATGGAGGCGAACTGTTGTATACTTATCAATTATAGTTTTTTTGTTTAATTTATAATTAAATATATCAAACAAAATTATAAAGAAAAGTTATTAAAAGGGAAACTAGAACTCTGCTGTAAAGATGACTTTACTGCCTAATATTCGCATCTGTACTTTTATTCTATGTCCGGAGTGCACGCATCCTTGTCGTTCTTACGACAAAAAATGTATTTTCCATCTCTTTCTTTTTTCTAACCTCCAAATATCAGAATATTAGGAAAATAATTGAAATATATTAATAAATCGAAGTATATTGTGTACTTCTGTGTGGTATGAGATCCATTGTGTTTTATTAACTTTGGTAACATAATTGGTACACTTTTTATATACACAAGATGGCATTTTGGATGATAATTACGTAGTAGCGCGCACCGTCTATCTCGTAGACGTGCGCGACATAGACTAAAGGCAATACGTCCCAATTAGGACGTTTTCTAGTCTTCACGATTTGCGCGCTCATAACATATCTGTTTACTAGAATATCATTGGGTAAAATCATATGGATATTAATTTAAAATATGTTTAACTTACCCATCATTACAATCAGCTACCAGTTTTGCTAGTAACGGTGACACAACATAAGGCACAGTAAGTGAGAATAGCTTAACACTACTTGCTATAATTGGGAAACGATACTATCGGCGGTTATTAAACTATCGATGGTGTAATACTATTGATAGTTTTAATTATTTAATACAATGATACTATCGATAGTACCGATAGTATTACTTTAAAAAAATCGATACTATCGATAGTATTGTAATGTAATAGTATCGACTATTATTACTATTGCTTCCAATCAATAGTATTAGTTAATTTGTGATATCGATAGCACTATCGATATTGTTACTAGTTTTCGAGGTCACCTATCGATAGTGAAACTATCGATAGTTAGGCAACTCTGTTTTTGACCACTACGACAAAAGTATTGGATTACGATTTTGTTCGTAATGTCCAGTCTATTGTCAAGTAAATAATTTAATGTCTTTGATTTGAAATAAATGATTTGACTTTACCTCTTGATGTATCCAACCTTGTTTGTGTTGGGCATGGTGTTATACAAGTTGGAAAGAAGGAGGAATCTAGCACTGGCGTCGTATTAAGTGTTCCAGGGTAACAGAAATAATCCGGGTGTGCTACAGGGGATAGGCTTGTGTGCGCCGGGTGGGTACGTGATATTGTATAATCTATGGACGTGTATCGCCGACGACGGCCCAACTTGTTCGTGGTGCCGCGCGGTCGAACTAAACTGTTGGATAACGTCCCTTTGACGCGAATGCGCACACTAAATTTAGTTGCCGACAGAATAGATATATATTTTCTTATGTTCACTATTGAGTTCGCAAAAGTAACGTTACAAATGATGTTTGTAATTTGTAAATATTATGTTGTAAATTATTCCATTAACTGTTAATTAATTACACTAGGTACCGCATTGGGACACTGTAATGATGTAGTAAATAAAATAAAATCCCTTGAAGCTCGATTTACACGGTGCGATTAAATTGCCTGTGATATACAAGTTGCTTCAAATTTCATTGTACGTATAATATGGAAAGGAATCCATCGCGCTAAATGATCCTGTGAGCAATCTTTATTTCATCCAACTTGATTCGATACGGTGCGTAGTCTCGATCAATTCGTCATCACCATGGAAAAGTGACCCGAGATGTCGGGAGAGATGGGGAACAGATCCGGAGAGGGAGAGACCACCGAAATCGTAAAATATTCGATAATTTACATCTCATTAAATCAAGTTGGGTGGTTAACTAGCACAGCCAAAGGAAAACAAAAAAAAAACCAATATACTATAATAACTTATTTAATGAATGCATGCCAAGTTTCAAAATACATAATACTATCCTTACACACTTTGTAAGACAAATCTCGCATATGCAAGAAGAAAGGTTTTACATGTTCAATTCAATTAATTCAAACATTCAATTCAAGTGAATAAAATCTCATACCTATACAACATTATTTTCTATTTGATTGCCTTACAGCGTTAGGTTGAATATCTTCAGCACACTTGTTTGAATATTGATACGTTTTTCTCGAACTAACCTTGCTACCACAAAACCGTGTTTATCAGAAGTTTAGGCTAAACAACTGATATACGGGTTTGTGATAATAAGTTAACATTTTATCCTAAGCATCTATAATAGTAGATCATTGTATACTTTGCTGTTGAAATCTCAATAGTTTTATTGTTCTATGAATTTTAGCCAAGTTTCAAATACAAAACAAACTTATTACATATTTTAAAAAAACTAATACGGTCTCTGGCGATCCCTGCTCCTGAAACAAATATAAACAAAGATGAATTAATACAGTTTTTAGGGTTCAATAGCCAAATGGGAAAAACGAAACCCTTGTAATTTCGTCAGACTGTCCGGATGTGACACAGCCATTTTGCTAAGGGACTATTAGTATATGGGGTAGGCAGAAAATACTGAACGCCACCTACTACGATCCTTAAATACTCCTTTTGCCTCGTTTACGTTCATACATCTGCGGGGCAATTGCAGCGCCAGCACCCTATTTGCGTAACACACTAACAGTAGCAATAGCTTTCATTTTGACAGTTCAACAACATTCATTACGTTATTTACGTTGCTGAACACACAAATTTACGAACATATGAAGCAATGGATTAGCAATATCCTTCAAAATGATTCACATTGTGATTGATAGTGTGTTACGAGTGTTGCGAGCACGACGTATCTGACCTTTCTGACGAACATCATAAGGTTACATAATTATGTCCCCACATGCATTTTTTCGAAGTGAGTTGTCATATTAATTTATTCAGCCGCTAAACATGAAAAATATGGATTTTCATACCAACTTTGCAACCAGAGCATTTTTGATTTATCTCGAAGAAGGTTGTCAAAACAATGCTCGAATGTCCAAGCATTTTTAAGGAAAAATACCTATAACCGAAACATCTAAACATACTCTTTTAAATTTTTGTCATCTTTTAAACCGCACTGTTGCTATACCACGTCATTCCTCAACTTATCATTCAGTCACACCACACATGAAACAAGGAACGCATTTCCACAACATTTATTCTACTATCATCCTTGTTTTGCCACACCCAACTTTCACTTCATACATAAGCGTAGGCACCAGCACACCATTGTGAACAGCCAGTCGAGCCTTACAAAAATCTAAAATCTTTTACAAAATTAAGTTGATTTCTGATGTTTATAGCTTGACCTAATATATCTACGATTAATAATTCATAACGTTATTTTCCTTATATTAACTATTTTTTTCTAATATTATCTCGCAAAATATATTTGTCAGAGGCTTCATCTAACATTTAACCACCAGACATAAAGCTGCAATTGCACAGCGGAAACCCAAACCTTTAACCCTGCCTCGGTCCAAACCCTTGGAGCTTTGGATTCAGAGTAGAAAGTGATATGGTCTTTGGCTCCAATAGCCAATACCATACTGGTCATCAGAAGTGAAAGGCCTGTGGTACGATCTATAAGTTGACAAGTAAGGGTCGAGCAGTTTCTTGATTCCTCTTACAACATTGTCGATACCTCAATGTCAGGTGGAGCTAAAGGTGACTTTGTTAAGCCTCTGAAGTTATTTTTCATTTCTGATAGCATTATCGGGTTGGTGATGCCGACTCCTTGTAACCGTGAACGTTGACCGACGTGCACACATGCACAATAATCTCGAACACATAGCCGAATTATTCAAGTCACAAGAAAGAAAAAGAACAAGGAAGTTTCAAATAGATTTGTAGTAGTTCTTATTAATTTATAAATCGAGCAGAAAGATGCTCGCGCATATCGCCAATCATAATCGTTCATCTATAAATAAATATCAATAATGATAGTTACCCTCCGTCGCTCCTCATGGCGCCGCCTCCACTGCCACGGTCACTGCCACCGCCGCTGCTGCTGTAGCTGCGTCGGTCGCCGCCTCGGTCTCCACCGCGATCCCCGCGCCCGCCGCCGCCACCGCCCCAGCCGCCGCCACCCCGACCGCCGCCGCCGCCGCGCCCGCCACGGCCCGGCGGGCCCCCGCCGCCTCCGCGCCCGTTTCCGCCCGAAGGTGGCCCGCCAGCTCCACCACCTGCGCCTTCCGGTTTCTCCTCGTTACATCTATTGCAGGCTTTTCTCCAGGAAAAGTTTGTGTTTCCACAACTCGGGTTGGGACATCTCCAATCCCCAGCTCTATTGCCAGATGGCGGGCCGCCGCCACCACCACCGCCGCCGCCGCCGCCGCCGCCACCGCCGAGCGCACCGCCACCGCCGCGCGGGACTCCGCCTCCGCCGCCCCCGCGCGGGCCTCCGCCGCCACCGCCTCCCCCGCGACCTCCGCGGAAGCCACCGCCACCGCCTCCCTTATTTCCGCCCCAAGTGTTTTGTCGTTGAGCGAGGGATACTTTAATAGTAGCTCCATTGAAATCTTTTCCGTCGAACCACTGAATAGCAGAGGATGCGGCGTTAGAGTCTTCATATGTTACGGTAGCTTCTCCTTTTGGCTGCCCAGATACTTTATCCTTATACATCCATACTTTTGGTCTTTGAGTCTTCTTGTCGGTCTGTAGCAACATAATCAATACTTTAAGAAACTGAAGAAGAAAAGTAACTACTCCAAAAGACAAGGTAACCTTTTAACTACACTACGAACTACAAACCGTCAAAATAACAAAACAAAAGAACTTTGCAAAAAAAAAAAGTACTGGTTTTTTCGAAAATCGAACTCTAGAGACAAAGAAAAGAGATTTATAAAATTTCCGTACGATCCTCGTTAGTGTTGCGAAAATACAACACAATTTAAAAAATCTATTGATAACTGTATCTTTTGCCAAGTAGTGTCATTACCATTAGAGTTGGGCTGTACATACTGCGTTAACTTATTAAAATAGCAACACCACGTCACAAGAGGGAATAATGGCTCTTTTCTTAAACATACCTTAATAATACCGATAGATCCAAAGTGTTGACATAACTCATCTTCTGTAGTACTTGGATTCATGCCCTGGATAAAGATAGTGTCTTCTTGCGTTACCATATCACCCCCACCCCCACTCCCACCCCGGTCTCCGCCGAACCCGCCGCCACCACCTGCAGATGAACATTTATTTAGTTACTGCTATCCCAAAGTATACTACACACTGCCTGCGAAAACCTATTTTTGTTTTACCCATCCAATATGGCTTGAAAGTAATTAAGATTTTTATTGGAAGTAACCCAGTGTTATTATAACACAATACCACAGCGTGAAATTTATTTTAGAAGTATATTTGATAAATACAATGCAGTTTTTTTGTCCAATTTCACCGATTACCAAAAGCAAACACTCTCTCTCTCTGTAACTGTTGATACAACCAAAATTTAACCTTTTATCAAAATATATCAAAAAGTACGGAATCACCTAAGATTATTGTTTTTCCTTAGTTGCAAAATAATATAAGGTGTCTAGGTCCGAGAATGTCGCAATAGCACATACAGTACTTGCCATTAGTATGGCACATCGGTAACACGACAAAGACTGGTAGCGTTTTGTACAGCATTGGGTCTGAGGCATATTGCACAGTTAATGTCTTATACCTAGAGACGTGACAATCCTTTATGTCAATAATGAATGGCCATAAAACTCATAGCAGAAATCGACGCTTGTTAACTGCCCTACATAATATTTAAATATATGCGAATAAGCCTTAGTTGTGAAGTGTCGTGAGAGAAGCGCGGCACACCTTGTCGCGTCAACGATGGACAAAGATATCGCTATACGAAACAAAGTTTAATCGCGTGTCAGTTTCTTGTTTCCGATGTACCATATTTATGGTAAAGTACAGCACTATTGTTATTAACCACTGCAGATTCTAGTATATGTAACAATTTCCAATAACACATTCAATTAAATTTCAATTAGGGCTGCCAAAACGATATATATGTTTCTGGTATTACCATAAAACTTACACTAGTAATACGCAAAACTTATCATAATAACACCAGTTGTGTTTACATTACACAACAACCAATATACCTTTCATGAAAGAACATAACGGGAATGTTGGGTTGGAACCAAGACTCGTGTCATATAAATGACAATGACGGACCTTCTTGGATACGAATATATCCGCCATAGCGTGCGTTGAGCCACCTATTTAACACACCTTAACTGGGGGAAATTATCAGCAACCTCGCGAAGTACACACACCACACCCCTATAGATTTTGATTTACTTATTTTGTTTCTGTGAGTGTGATGGCAACAGGACGCATAAACTAGCGCTAAAAATGTTAATACAAATATTACAATGCATGTAACACCGCAAAATACTTGCATTACTTACCCAAAAAAAATACCGACAGCGGATTCAAAGATAGTTTGATAAAACTTTAGTGTTGCTTCAGGATACGAAACCCTAACTAAAATTAGTCCTCAGCCTCAAAAAGGTCCTATAAATCGACACGAATTCATTTGATTGTCTACAATTTGTGATCCATAATACTGTATCAATGTGTAGCTCCAATTAGGAACCGAATGTGTCATGTTTTGTGGTTACACATTGATACAATATTATGGAACAAAAGATTGGTTTATGCCAGAAATTTCCACCGACAAATCCCCACCAGTGGGGATTGTTTTTTTTTTTTCCAGAAATCCCCACTAGTTAAATTGTAGACAATCAAATGAATTTTTGTCGATGTATACATTTTTTGAGGTTGACTGTATACGCTAATTCGCCGAGAACCCAGTATGAAATACACACCCGACCAGGTTTTTTTTTTACCAGTGAACCAATAGAATACCAGGTTTGGCAGCCCTTAGATAATTACAAATTAATAAAATGTTAACAGCACCGCTCGCTCATCGCGAGGAGCTTTACCTTTATTATAACCACCCCCCCTGCCGCCGCCACTAAAACAATAAGAACAGCGTTTAGTACACTGGGCAGGCTGGGGACACACTGTACGGCCACGGAGATTGATTCACACCTAGGTACACTTTTAAAGTGACCTTAGTCCATGTGTTGCATCCTTTTCTTTACCATAACGTTTAATACCTTGATACCTTGAAAACCTTAGAACATTGTTGGATGATGTTAATATTACAATATTTTTCGACATAATATGCATGCTAACAGTAACACTTTAAATATTTTCAAGACGAAAGCTTGAAATATATTTTATAAAACAACCTTGAAACTATTTGCGCTCATGATGTTGTTTTGTTGATACTTTGAAATGCATTATTTTTCAAAATTGTTTTACGCGCACACCTTTACTTGGAGAATGTAATTAAGACTGCAATGACAGCTTTCCGGTAGTCAAATAGAAGAGAAGTCGCCATCGTTCCCATTCTCTATGTAAACATGTGTTAACATAATTATATAAAGAAAGCTAATATGCTTCTGATTTTCCGCTAGTAAGGGCTCTTCCTTAATCAACAAAAAGTTCATCAATCCATATTCAATGTACAGACGCCAGCACATCAAGCTACTACAATATGTCAGATTTCTTTAATAGATTTTTGACTTTATTGCTAAAGCATTAGGTTCAATGTTGATTGGGAAAATCTGACAGTTTCGGATAGGTTGACCTGCTGGCGTCCGTACATTGGATAATATGTATTGATGATTTGTTGGTAATTTATTCGTTGTATTACATTTTTTTGTGATCATGACCTGCATCAAGGTTGCTTGTGGTGACATCCAATGATATTAGCCTTCATTACACAATTAATATAATTATGTACACTAAATTTAATTAGATATATGCCATTCTTTGGGATAGTCGAGTCCCATTAGCTTAATTTTAAAATATTTACAGACAGTATTCATGATATTGTTCAACATAAAATCATGTTTTATAATGTAAACAGCTGAATCCAACAAAATACTGATAAAAGTGTGTACATAATTATTTTTAATGCTAATTTAATACCAATACCAATTTTAGATGATACAAAATCAGTACAGCAGCACTATGGAAATATTGTATTTTCTTTGATAGGAATAATATGTGGGAAAATATTTTAATGTAAGACATTTTAGCTGTTAATACTGATACATATTTTATTTTCATTTCGAAATGAACCCTGAAGGGTTTGTAATAATATTAGAATAATAAATACTCAAACAGCAAGATTTGCAGTGGAAATGAGTAATTATCATAAAAAGATATTAAATGGCTAAGTTTATATTGCTAAAATAGAGAGATTAAACAATCTGTTTTACTTACTTGACTAATTTCTAAGCATCTGAATAAACATATTCCTCATTGAAATAATTGTTACTGAATAAGCACATAATAATACATAATTACATCTTAGGATTTACAAATGTAAGAACAAGAACAGGTAGAAATTTTAACCTAATGTGCTCTTTTATAATATCTAAAGTGACGATCATACCTTATATTTTTTACAAAACCTGCCAAGAACAAGTTGGTTACTCACAATTAATTAGAGTTCCATACCAAAGTACACTGAGCAGTCTATAGAAAAGTCGCTGGTCTGCCGAAATTACTGTACTGCACAGAATAAATAAACCTGAGATAGCTCCTATACTATACATATCACACAGTGGCGCCGATTCCCTTCTTCACAAACTAAACTAAATTTAAGTTCAGTGCATCTTTTTCTTTCTATTTCATTAAGAAAAGGACAGAAGATAAAATATTAGTTTAGTCCTGTCAAATAAGAAACTCCATAGACAGTTCAGACGTCATTAAAAACATGGCTACCAAAAATACGTCAATTTACGTCCGACTAATTTGACAGGACTAAACTAATATTTTATCTTCTGTCATTTTCTTATATGAAATAGAAAGAAAAAGATGCACTGAACTTAAATTTAGTTTAGTTTGTGAACAAGAGAATCGGCGCCAGTGTCGAGGAAAAAATTTTCTGCACTATTATGATTAACCTTACTAGCATTTTTATTAGTTAAAGATTACACATTATATGGCCTTCATAGGTAGGCACTTATTTTTTATTATTGTCATCTCTATTACGCTGTCGCAAATGGGTATAAGTTTCCTGTAAAAATATCTGCTCAATATCTGGAGCAAATATTTTGATTTTATTTTGGTAAGTAAACCACAATAAAATCAAATTTTTTGCTCCAGAAAACTAGGAGTTAAGTGTCGTAGGTCGAACGATAATTATTTGCCATTTATGAGCTACTAGCTGTTGGCCGCTACTTCGTAAGTGTCAGGTCCGTGATTTGTTTAATATGGGATTTTTATTGTAAGTATAAGCAGATTTCGCGGTATAGGATTCTGCTTGCACGATGTAGGATTCTGTGAAGACAGTGGTGTTTTTGAAGCCAAGTCAGGGACCGAACTACCTAAAAATTCAGTTTTTTGCGGCCGTTATACTATTTT
Source organism: Apamea sordens (assembly GCA_945859715.1). Taxonomy (NCBI): domain Eukaryota; kingdom Metazoa; phylum Arthropoda; class Insecta; order Lepidoptera; family Noctuidae; genus Apamea; species Apamea sordens. The sequence goes on from OX243995.1 coordinate 11,870,802, forward strand.
CGGTAACGCACTGCATCACCAGCCTGTCTTTCACTATTATAAGATCCCAGAACTTCGGAAGCGAACTTGTCGCATTTGTATAAAGATTAATCACCGATGGAAGATTAAAACTTGCACGAGTCTGCGTGACGCCGTTGTTAGCACAACAAATGGCGCAGATTGTTGCGCTGATTTTATCCCACACACGTTAATGCATACTTTCAGGTGCAAGTCCAAAGAACAATGGCGACTCCAGATTAGTCCAAAAATCTGATAAACTGTAACTTGATGAGACTATATTGTGTCGTTTAGTTTGCCTAATATACAATAATGTCTGTTCTAAAAATACCTGATGAAAGTGTAAAGAAACCCTGTTTAGATTAAATTCTTACTCAATCACTTACTTAAGGAAATTAGTAATACATTCATGGTTACACGCAGGCACGTTATCTGATCTATTGATGTACATTTTCATCAGATAGATTTTTACTACAGCATCCAATATAATATTTTTTGAGGTTCTGAGGTACAAAGGCTCGATTTTTGAGACAGGTCAGTTAGGGCAAGTACCTTAACCATTGTAGATAAAGGAGACTGAACTTATGTTGAGTTTGAGTTATTTATGTCTGCATAAAACATTAATTCTCACATTTCATTTTTATGATGCCAATCGATGCAGTAACATTTACAAAGTTTTTTTGTTGTTTATTGCTACAAAAGATCACAAACATTGACATTTTATTTAAACAGAAAAACTATATTTTTGTTCTTATTAGAAACCATTTGATGAGAATCATAGTCGTTTCCTGTATGCTTAGTGTGAGTTTTTTTAACTTCACCATCGCGTTAGAGTTTACTCTGATTTGTATGGCGCTGAATTAGCGCCATCTGGTGCCATACGCGAGAACTAAAAAATGCGAGTGTAAGTTTTTTATTTTACTTTGTCGATGGTGACGATCGAGTCCCACTCGATAGTGAGCTCGTAAATTAGCGTGACTCTGTGTTATCGCGAGTGTAAGTTGCAATTTTGACAGTTTTGACAGCTCGTTTGAGAAACGCGTTCACTTTCGAATACGTTAATTTTTCACTGTAGGATTTGTCGTGAGAGCCTTGTGAGTGTGGTGAATTTTCAAAGTTATTTTATTTAAATACGTTGTGTGGGTTTATTATAACTAATATGTTTTACTTGGAAGATGGCATCACGTTTATATTTTGCTTAAAAGATGTTTGAGAATATTATTATCATTACGTAGTCGTTACTTTAAAATAAATGTCAAGAAAGTTCTTTTGTTTTAATAAATTCGTTTAGCAAACTTGTAACAAAATCTTTACTTTTTTCCTAATCAAAATCTAATCTAACTACTAACTACTACTTGCATCTTCTTTACAAAGTCATCACTGCTATTCAGTAGCGTAGCTCATCCTAATGGGGCCCTGTATCAAATTTTTTTGGGGGCCCTTTTTACCCAACTGAAGCTACAGAGGGTATTGTTCTTACAAAATAAAGAATATAGCATACTTACTTAGAAGGTGAGGGGCTCGTGGCTAAGTAATAACAGCCGCACGAGTCGATTGAAGCTCACCCATCCACGGGCCTACCGCGGCAAGCGTACCTACGCTTGCCACGGTAGGCCCGTGGATGGGTGACCATCTTATCATACCGAGACCCCTCCGTGCCTCAGAAAGCACGTTATACCGTTGGTCCTGGCTGTCATTTGTGGATCTTTGATAGTCGTTACGGGTCGTCAGAAGCCCGAAAGTCTAACACCCAACCAAGGGACTGAGACATCGTATTACCCAGTAACTGGGTTGAGCCAGTCAGATAACCAGTCGCTCCGGAGTACTCCGGAGGTATAATACTGGAATTCAGCATCCGGTTAGATTGGAAGCCGAGACCCAATAACACTGCCCGACCCGGGAATCGAACCTAGGACCTCATGCTCAACAGTAGCGCTTGCGACCATTAGATTCTTCCATACTTCTCTATTAGTTGTCATCTTGGTACTTACTCACCCCCTTTTTAAACATATTTTTGAACCAATTTACAGAATTAAATATCATTTACCAACAAGAATTTTAGGTTCTGGATATTATTTAAAAAATGTTTGCTTATACACATTGTCAGGGGCCCCGTATCGTTGATACAGCGGTAGCTACCCTGCTGCTATTCCTTTCCCATATTTGGGTCGGCTTTCTGTCTCAACTGGATTTAGGTGAATACCAGTAGGATTCTACATGGAGCAATTGCCTATCTGACAAGATAGGCAGTTTCTCCATAGAGACCATGATAACTTTCTGTGTAGTGAGTGTCCGAGACAGAAAGTTTATAATATGCATGTAAACTAATTATGAATTATTTGTTAAGAATTAGAAAGGTTGAGTAGTGAATCCGACCATAGTAAGAGAAGTTATTCCATTTTAATTAGAGGTAATGAAACATCAACAACAAAGAAGGTTACAGTACTTTTATTCATCATTAATCAGTCCTAAATAAAATTGTGTCACAAACTAGGAACTTTATTTTGATATTATAACAATTCTTCGAATTCTTAACTAGTTATTTGAGATAACTTTAGTGTCACAAACTATTTACATATAATAATATCATCATCCTCATCTGCCTAGACTTTTTCCCAATTATGTTGGGGTCGGCTTCCAGTATAACCGGATGCAGCTGAATACCAGTATTTTACATGGAGCAACTGCCTATCTAACCTCCACAACCCAGTGACTGGGTAATACAATACCAATTGTACATATTATAATAATATAACAAGTAGTAAATAGGAACACATTATTATATCACACAACTTCTTATGAAATGTCAACTTTTAACTTAAAACTAACTTACAAGAATAATACCAAAATAGGTGGTGGGCAGTCGTAGTACTTAATATTATCTAAATATATCTAATTAGTCTTTAAAAAATGTATCTACAATAATTTTCTCTAAAAGATTTAATCCTCTGTGGCCTACAGCTTGCCACTCCCTCTGAGCCTGCACCTCCATATCTCTAATCTTCTGCTCTCTCCTCGAGTCCATGTAATCTTTATGTTGCTGTTCTTTAAAATTTCTCCTAAACGAATCTGCTTGATATTCTTGCATGACGAGGAGTAAGTAGTTTGCACAGATGTAACAGGCTCTGGCTGAACTACAAGGACATGAGATGAAGGTCTGGTTGGGGAGAGCATGCCCATCTCTAGAAAAAATAATAAAAGTTATTTATATTAGGAGTTGTCATCATAAAGAGCCTTTTAAAAAGTTTTTTCTTACCTTCCACTTTATCTCCACAAAAGAAAGAGGTGTAGGAGCCATGGTAGGTGGCAACTGTGGTGGGGCAATGCCTCTTGATGGCCCTGGCTCATTCCAATTAGGTTGGATACATAGAACATAAAAACTTTATGTTCTTCAGACTTTAAAGTTTTTCAGTTGATGCCACGTCACAACATAATCATACTTCAGGCTAACTCTTTTCCAAGTTTCATCAAAAGCACTTCAGAGGTTGGGCACAAGTAACAGGTGGAATTGGGCTGAATGTGAATCTCCTGTAAGAGAATACAATTTATGAGACACAACAAAGTAACATAATTTTATACTACCGGTTGGTGTTATTTAGAAGTTTAAACCTATGACAACCCAGCTTCTTCTACTGCCAAGCCCGTAGCGACTTGGACACCAATGATATGTGTTGCAGATAGCTTTCTGAGGTATCCATGCAAGACCAAAATAAACTGTTTTATTTCTGCAAAGTTCACGGATTATTATGCTCGCTAATCACCAAATAATTAAAATTCCACTTACTTCTCCATAAATGTCACCATCATAACATAATTGGGACGAACTTGTCTTCATTTTTAATTAATAGAATCCAATATTAATCTAAATCACAATAACTTCACACAAGTCACAAACACGAAACATAAACAAAGTCTTTATAACCAACACAAATTTGATAGACAGCCGCTTTCATTAGGAACACTGAATATAAATGTCATTCTATTTGGTCGGTTTATCGGAGGACGCTTACGTGACACCAACTTAAGAAAAATAATGCTCGCAATTCACGGTGAACAAACGCGTATTGGATGGTTAGCTTCGATGGCAACTCACACTCGCATGCATTCGGTTCTCGATACGTTTGACGTTAACTCGATTTACGCGATGGTTAAGTCATTCGAACAATGCTGTCAAACTCACACTAAGCATACTGTACTAACGTTTAATTTATAATGTATATAAGTAGTTTATCAGCCATCTTGTTACCATAACACAAGCATTAGGTTGCTTAGCTTGGGACTAGATGGCGCTGTGTGAAATGTCCAGGGATATTATTATTATATTATTATAATTAACTCAGTCTATAAAAGAATATATACCCTCAGATTATAAAAACCATTCTTAGACAGAGACCAATTGATAAAGTAGCACGGACGATACTACATTGACGACGATACCGCAAATGCAACGAGCTATTGGCTAGTTGGTCAAAACAGCGGGTATTGAATGGCGATATTGGACGATGCGTTGGTTTGAATCCACGTCAAGCAGTGTTCTTTTACCCGCCTGCGCGACATCATAGACAATATCAGTGTTCAGTATTCTTTAGAATAATATGTAGAACTAATTCAATGTCAAAGCAATATTTTACAAATTGGGGGGTCCTCACATAGTGACGCTGTTTGTACCTACCTTAACTGCTTTCAGTCCCTAGTTGATGATGCAAAAAAGCCATTTTACAACAGCCATTATACAGAAAAGTCTGCATGCACAGACAGGAGTGGAAATTCCTTACTTTACTATTTGTTTTTTCTTCTGTGTAATTAATTTTAAACAAAACAATGTAATGTGGTTTATATACCTGGATTAATAGCATAGTTCTAATTAACTAGATTTTTCACTTTTCATAGATTTATTTGGCTCACCGTTCGAAAGGATCAAGTGTTGCCATACAACTTCCAAAATGACTTACATACAATAACAAGAAGACCTAAGCTGATAATAACATTTTAGAATACAAATCAGAGCTTGAAATGGTGGTATTTTAGGGAACCGGTACCATTGGCTTTGGTGTGATACCGGTACCAGACATAGACCTGTACTATTGGTATTTGTAATCAATATTGGAATGGTACTGGTACCAATCAAATATTTCCATAAATTAGAGTGGGAAAACAGATACAGTAAGTATGTAAATAGTATGGCATTCGAAAAATAACTTAAAGGTACAAATACGAAATTTGTGCTATGCAGCGGGTACCTGAATATGGTACCTAAATCTTCTGTTTCATAGATAAGTGCAGTACCTACATGGTCAAAATGAATGGAACAGCAATTTTTTTTTAATAATCAACGAAAATTTGTAACGTTATATCCATACTTATAGTATGATCTACTCAAATTATAAAATTTGAGAAGTTCTTTTGAGTGTAGTCCATTTGAGTGTAGCCCAGCTCAACATAATTTATGGGTACATTTTGAAATTTAACTATAAGTTCTCCTAAAGAAATTATGCTGAGATTATGATCATGCTGCACAACCCTAACCATGTTGAACCCTTTAACTGGCTTTAACCGCGTGTGTCGCATTTATGCGACACATATTTCCGTGCCCCTCTCGTGTCGTACTCGTATTTCTGCGACAGAGAACATGCATTATTTTTTCGTTCTATTTTCGTCCCATTAACTGCGTGGTACAACTAAAACTATTATTAAAAATTTTATCGATTTGTAGCCGCGCGCTAGGGGCACGGCAATTGATATTAGCCAAGCGGTTAAAAGGTTAAACGGAATTTTGATTAAGGTTTATTGACTGACATATCTATTTCTTGATATTATGATGTTTACTTGTATAAAATTTCAGGTTAGGATCAGTAAAAATTTATGGAAAATAATAAAGCTTTCGAAAAACAAATTAACTTCCAGCGATCTGTAGTTGACTGTAATACTAACTAAGCTGTGTTAAAATGAATTAGTTACCGAAAATTTAATACAAAATTAACCAACAAATTTTTTTTTAACAAACAAACATGAACCTTATTCAAATTATAATTCTACGAAAAATATTCTATACTTTCAAATAATAAACTAAATTTCCAAAAAAAATACTAAACTTCCGACAAAAATACTAAGTTTCCGAAAAGTTATAGTTTAGTGAAATTTGCATCGTAACACGCATAATTATATGTATATCTTCTTTAAATCGAAAGAGCTAGGTTAGGTTAGAACTGTGATCACATAACGCACGAGCCGAGCGAGCGAAGCGAGCGGTGCCGCGGCAGCGGCCGGCGAGTGCCAGAAACATATTTTTGAATGTAAAACCAAACCACACAGTCATAGCGCCACAGTTATAAAATGTGTAAGATTGATCCTAAAGGAGATGTTTCATTTTTGTATGGGACTCAGGCCATGTACATGTACCTTTTAGAAAAGCTGGGAAACTAACCCCTGAATAGAATAAAGTAACATGTTTTTCGTAATATCAAATGCTTTTTATGCACATAGTAAAAATTAAAAATGTTTGACGTTTGTCGTGTTACACGACAGCCATGACAGGTTGTAGAAATGACGTTTACTTAACCTAGAAATTGATGTTTATTAGAACTGATTATTTTCGTTTGCAATCTGATAAAATAAAACATTAGGTAGACATAATTATGTGGCTCACCAAGGCCCGATCAAATCTTTTGAACCATTGTAGTGTTTCAGCTCATCTCGATTACCTATTAAGGTTAAAAACTTTTTAGCAAAAAATTGAACCGCCGAAAAAACTGAAAAGCAAAAAGTAATAAACCTTTTTTTATTTAACCTTAAAGGTAAGTTCTTAAACTAATGTAAGTATACCTAAGTAATTTTGAGTCGGCGCCAAACAATCAATAAACAAAGATCACTAAATTGCCTTAAATTTAAACGGCGCCCTTTCCAATAAAAAAAGAATTATCAAAATCGGACTACTCTGTAAAAAGTTATGCTTGGTCATATAAAAAAATATATATATATACATGTCGAATTGAGAACCTCCTCCGTTTTTTTTCGTCGGTTGATAAAAGTTAATACTACTGTGTTGAATACCTGCTGGAAGCAAACATGTTTATTTCAATACTTAACCTTCGGAAAAGGGGTCTCGTTTGTCTAATTATACTAAATGGAGGATATGCTATGTTGACACTGTAATGATTGGATGTATTGGACGATTGGTATGATCCTATAAAGATTTGATGAAAAGTAAAAACGTAATTGTGGAATGACGTGACATTCAACAAAAACCAAAATGTCATTTTGCATATTTCGTTCAGAAGTACACCCCAGAAAAGTAGAACAAATATTTATTTATTTTTTAATGATGAAATCGTCACACTTGCTTATTATTAGTCGGAAAAGATGTTTATGAGAATAATAATTATTATTAATAGTACCTTTCATATTTAACGTGATATTATGTTTTCATGTGACATGATTTTAAAACGAAAGCAGTCAATACTGACGCCATGTTGCATAGAATAATATGGCAATAACTTGAAGAACTATTACTCTTTGCGCACAACAAATCAGGCTTAAATGCAAGAAAGAATATTTTTCTTCAATTCCTGGTATTTTTTCCTATTTTTAATGTACATCTTATGTACATTAATGTACATCAAATGTACATCTTATGGAATAATGAAACATCTCCTATAAGATATAAAATAGGTAAGTTACGATAAAAATGATGACCTGTAGATTTCAGTAAAACGTAATTTAAGCTGGTGGAAAAATATAAAAATAACGTCAGCAAATATTGTATAAATTTTTCGGAATTTTCAGCATTTTATTCGGTTGTTTCTTTATTTTTATTCGCCTATAAGTTAATATTTAAAGCAGTAAGTTAGTATTTAAAGCAGTAAATTTCATATTTTGAGTATTCTCATATATATTTTTTTTTTTTCGGAGCTTTTATTACTACCCAAAATTAATCTCATCCCTGCATACATTCAATAAAATTTTGTTTACAAATAAGTATAGTACACTACAATTGCTAATGTTATAGACTACTCTGGACTCGTGTGGAAGCCCTATGTTATGAACAGAGGTCGGAGTAGGTAGATTGAATTGGGGTCATTGATCCGAAACGTATATATTAATATGGACATTCTTCCGGATTTTCGGAATTGGTTGATTATTTTAAAAAAAACCGGAACCTAGGTAGGAATTGTATTAAAATGAGCAATATTATATTGTTCATATTATTTTTTAACGTTACCCAGTCACCATTTGACACAACCCAACAACCAATCAGAGCAAAGGATCATGCACAGATCAGCACGGGTGGTGCACTACCCGGTTATCAAAACAATGTGTACACCCAGCGACATGCCCGGTAGCTCACTCGTTCTTTTAAATTGATTGAGCAGTAATAATATCACTACCAACATTAACAATATTTAATTGTATCCGGAAATACTGGAATTACTTTCCAAGAAAATTACTTATCCATGTTATTCTTTCTGTGAACATTTATGATACAAGTACCAAAAATCAATCTACCTACTCCGACCTCTGGTTATGAATGATTTAACCAGTATTCAACCTACATAAAATATAAAGCAATGACACTCACCCATAACCACCATCTCTACTCCCCCCATCTCTATTGTAGCCTCGATCACCTCCTCCAAACCCTCCTCGGTCACCATTGCCACTGCCACCAGAATATCCTTGTCTGTCACGATCTCGGTCTCCACCATAGGTAGAGCTACCACGATCACCACCTCCATAATAACTGCTTCCACGATCACTGCCGCTCACATTGTAGCCACCACTGCTGCTGTTGCGATCATAGCCACTACCACCACCCCCACCGCCGCCATAGTTGGAATCAAAGCTTTGACCATAACTGTTTCCTTGTTGGCCACTTCCATAAGAGTTACCACCTGAAAACAAAAGTACACAAGTTTTACATTAATTGTCAATAATTGATAACAGCCATAATCCATTCTGGCTCAAGCAAAAACTTGGTACACATTTTTTGTTCTGTAGCTGCTTTCAGTAAGTGTGGCCAGAAATCTAACATCAGTTTGTGTTAAAACTATAGTTTAGGTAAGGAAAATAATTTGACTTCAGTGAGAAGTAGAAATCGTTCTTATAGAGGACCGGCAGTAAACAGATGTATCACAAATTGAGACGTGATGAGAAGGTTAAATAGTGTCCGTTGCCTGCCGCATGAGGCTTTAGCGTTGGGATTAACAAGCAAAAAACAGAGCATTGATCAAAATAGCGTGGAGTTATAAAAACTTTGGTCTCACGAGTCACGACAACATTTTGGCGACCACTCAAAAAAACAGAAGAGAAAATGTAAAACCAGTATCTCACCGGAATTTTGTTGATTCCAATCTTGACTTTGGCCAGAACCATAACTGCTTTGATACCCTTGTCCAGACCCAGAGTAATTGTTGTCACCAGAAGCCATTGCTGGTGGCGGCACAGAATATTGAGCTGAATATCCGCCGCTGTAATCACCCGCTGACAAAATAAATTCACAAATAAGCTGTAGCTTCAGAAAATAATAACAGGAGCAACAAAGTGATAAAAATAGCTACTTACGGTCGCCCATTTCGAACAAGCAGTTTAAAAGAACACAAAAATCAAGAAAGTATAAAACGTGGATAGTCGGAGATCGGAGACAAACCACGCCACGCTACAATGGCGCCCGCCGACATAGAGTATATGTCATAGAGTAGTAAAGTATTAAGTAAAATATATCGGCTCTCGCTCTATGCCGTACCTCTATATTTTACTTTACTCTATGCCCAGTAATGGCACTATGGCAGTCTGGTCATAGGAAAAAACATGGAGACGCCGTGCTATTCTATACCTACATACCGTAGACAGAGGATGTATAGACAACGCCTCAGCGTATGGGGTATGAGATAGCGATAGTTCGACATAAGTACATTACTGCAGGTACGTGCAATTAATATTGCCATACTTAGACTTTTACCCCAATCGTGTGGGTAATATGGTACTTATTGAGTACTTTGATTGTACTACGTCTACGATTTTTTGATGTTATATTTATTTATTTATATATACTTTATTGTATGTACACCACAAAAATACATAGCATAAAAAATCCATGGCACACTACAAAATATACAATGGGCGGCCTTATCGCATTACCGCGATCTCTTCCAGGCATCCTTAGAATGTACAGTGATTTTCCTTGACATAAAATGGGACTGTCGTTGGTGCAAACATAATGTATACAATAAACTAAAATAGATACACAAATATATACATATCCAAAATTATAGATACATAAATACATACATACTATATACACCGTGATTTTTAAGTCGTCTGACAAAGGTGGTCCACTCAATGTATCCGACATAAAATACCTCTAGGCGTGTTTTTTTTTTACCATTAATTAAGATAATAGGTACAAGGAAAAATAATTAATACATTAGAATTATGAAACATTCTGTTAATAATGTTTACGTATCAAACAGTAGAACATACCTAACCATCGCACGAGTCGAGTAGATAGATCTTCGCTCGCAACAGAATGTTTCAACTACGTTATGCATCATAATAATGAATATTTTTTTCTTTTTTTTTCTCTTAAATGCCATTTTTTTGTTATGAATGTTTAGTAGTCATTGGATACATGAAGTGGGCTGCCGTTGTCAGACGACTAAAAAGTCACGGTGTATACAAGCAACGAAAAATAAAAGAAGACTGTAGATGATTGCAGTTAGGACAACAAGATCACAACGACGAGTAGTGGTCCTTTACAAGTCTTTTGAACACCTGTAACGACTGCGCACATTTTATTTTAACTGGCAATGCATTCCACAAACGAGCGGCCTGGACAGTAAAGGATTTATCAAGGAAAGTATATTCTACTTGATCTGGTGATAAGCCAAAAATAAAAACAGGCACGAATGCAACTAGCTTCAAAATGACGTGAGCAGATTCGGGAGTGACGACTTGGATGCCAGTTAACTCGGCCCGTACACTCAGTCCACTTATTTCTTAAAAATGGTTCTTTCGAAAAACTAAAAACAAAAATGAAATACGCTCAGTGATAAAAACAAATAAGTGCTGGTATCCCCGTTAAGGTATTATCCGACTATTGACAAAAGACACGAAGTAACATAGATAACCGCCTATCATAAAATGCTTAACACTTTGGTCGGTTAATACGAAAAACAAGTTAGGATTTAATCGTCTTTTTAAATGAAATTATCACCATATTTTGCTTATTATTGACACAAAATAGTCATAAAGTACAATATTTTGTTAATTTACTTGCTGTAATAGGTAAAAAATGCTACTTACCGATGAAAGGTTATGTTTGGTTGATTTCGTTCACTACAACTTTTACAGCCGATTACACAGCCACTCACCATCATTACACACTAAATATTACCTTTTGGAATATCAATAAAGTCAGAAATTACACAAAGTATGCGTTTCACAGTTTTTTTATCAACGAAAATATTTTAACACAACAATTTGTTTGCCATCAACGACTAGTGATGGCAAACAACAAAAACCGATACGCAAATAGAGATAGAAAATGTATGCTATGTCCTGCTCACACATACACATTTTGACATAAGTGTCGTCTCACTTTCGTAATTATTATTATTTTAACAGCTTGTCTATATATCCTCTGTCTACGATACATACTGATTTGCTTATACAAATATGAGTGAAATATGATTCAGAATTTGAAATATCGTTATGTCTCATTCTTTCTAGTGAGATAATCTTATTTGATAAAAGAGATAACTATATTTTAAGTTGTTGCTAATTATGGCAACATTTTGTCTTGACGTAGTGACAGTTGTAGTCAGTAGTGTAGTGATGTCATATCTACCAACTTTTTGGTAGATAGCTACCAATTTTCACTTCAGCAGTCTACCTATCTACCACCCTCATTGAGATAGGAAATAACATGGAGATGCCGCGTTATTCTATACATACATTTGCTTATACAAATATGAGTGAAATATGATTCAGAATTTGAAATATCGTTATGTCTCATTCTTTCTAGTAAGATAATCTCATTTGATAAAAGAGACAACTATATTTTAAGTTGTTGCTAATTATGGCAACATTTTGTCTTGACGTAGTGACAGTTGTAGGTAAGTGCCGTAGCAGCCATCTTAGGTGACGAGTTTCGTGGTAGTTTTGCTGTCAAATGGTTGTTTGTTTTTTGTATTATTGAGATTTGCGAGAAAATTACGAGGATTTTACCTTTTAAAACTGCATGTAAATGTTGGAAAACAGAAGTTCAACATGCCTGTGTGTTGTATTGTGAATTGTGGTGCAAGAAAGAATGAAAATCAACCTCAATTGTAGTTGCACAGGTTAGTAGCCGGTTTTCATGCATTGTTACATACAATAATACACAATCGATGATACAATTGTAACGCGATCATGAATTTATGGCTAAAGTATTGATATTTGGGTTCATTTCCATATAACAGGCCTTTTTATTAAATTTGTTAATTCATTCGTTTGTTTACAAACAGATGTCATAATGGAATAGTGTTGTACCGTTGCCGACTTACCGTAATAGTTTCCGAAACTAGTTCCTCCGCTGGAACGATATCAGTATATTCTGCGATGTTAACATAAATAATCGTGCGTCTTATTCGGTCCGAGTGACCTAGCTAGGTCCGGCCTGTGGTTCACACTTCACAGCACCAAAATCCATCGTGATCCAAACGTGATAACTAGTAAAACTCGTATATAGTATCGTTACTCGTTATAGTAACAACGAGATAACAGTTGTTCCTTGATTGACACAACCCTAGCAATGGCAGCCATTTTATGCGACAATATGAGTTGTAAGTATGCACCCTTTTTTTGTAGGTATTTCCAGTCCATACTTTTCTATGTCAATGACCACCCTAGACCTAAAAACTACCTATTTTTTTTAATAAGTTTGACATCACCACTTTGAATTATTTTTATATCGACGAGGGACGTTGCGATGTGTTGCTCTACTAAATTCAGGCTTCTAATTAGGATCCTAAAAAGATGGCTAATTAGAAGCTTCTGATTACACTTGACTTATTTAGTTACTAGACTTTTTTTTTTTTCTAATTCAGTTGCGAGACTTGCGAGCGCGCGGCTAATTCGGTCAGACTATGGCATCTCTTTAAAAAATTCTAATATATTAGCCATAATTTCCTTTTCTTTTGTCGCCGACGACATCGTACACACACGTACTGACAACTATTGACAAATAAAAAAATTGTAATAATTGCACGCCCTCTCGCAGTGGCGGATACGGGTGCGGTGCGACTAACGCGTCTAAACGCTATTCCACCTTCCTAAATGATTTAGTCAGTCAGAAGCATTGACATAGAAAAGTATGGACTGGAAATACCTACAAAAAAAGGGTGCATACCTACAACTCATCTTGTCTCATAAAATGGCTGCCATTGCTAGGGTTGTGTCAATCAAGGAACAACTGTTATCTCGTTGTTACTATAACGAGTAACGATACTACATAGGAGTTTTACTAGTTATCACGTTTGGATCACGATGGATTTTGGTGCTGTGAAGTGTGAACCACAGCTAGGTCACTCGGACCGAATAAGACGCAAGATTATTTATGTTAACATCGCAGAATATACGGATATCGTTTCAGCGGAGGAACTAGTTTCGGAAACTATTACGGTAAGTCGGCAACGGTACAACACTATTCCATTATGACATCTGTTTGTAAACAAACGAATGAATTAACAAATATAATAAAAAGGCCTGTTATATGGAAATGAGCCCAAATATCAATACTTTAGCCATAAATTCATGATCGCGTTACAATTGTATCATCGATTGTGTTATATTGTATGTATTATTGCATGAAAACCGGCTACTAACCTGTGCAAAGACAATTGAGGTTGATTTTCATTCTTTCTTGCACCACACTTCACAATACAACACACAGGCATGTTGAACTTCGGTTTTCCAACATTTACATGCAGTTTTAAAAGGTAAAATCCTCGTAATTTTCTCGCAAATCTCAATAATACAAAAAACAAACAACCATTTGACAGCAAAACTACCACGAAACTCGTCGCCAGTGTTGCCAGGTCCAATCTGAAAAAATCAGAAGATACTAGACCTAAAAAACAGGAAATTTGAAATAAAAACAGTAGAATCAATTTGTTCCAAAAAACATACCCAAATACAAGATGTATCTATTTTGTTCCTCGATTTATTGATTTTATAAACAATCACATCATCTTCATTCACTGCTAAGAGTTTTAAAACATATTTCAATATGATATAAAACTCAAGTTCTAATTAACTGATAAACTCTGTTGATCAATTATTATAAACATTGGTGCAGTTTAGGTTAGGTTACATAACTTACCTAATCGCAAGTTTTCTATTGTAGGCTTTTCACAGACTTGAAGTTCATTTGCATCTGTCAATGTCACATTCGTTTTATGATTTTACTTATTTTATTTCGTTTAGAGGGGCCCGTGGCTAAATAATAACTGCCGCACAGGTCGATCAGTCAGGTTAAGCTACGCTTGCCGCGGTTGGTCTGTGGATGGGTGACCATCTTTACATAGGTACCGAGACGCCTCCGTGCCTCGGAAAGCACGTTAAGCCGTTGGTCCCGGCTGTCATTCGTGGATCTTTGACAGTTATTACGGGTAGTCAGGAAGCCCGAAAGTCTGACAACCAGTCTTACCAAAGGGTATCGTATTACCCAGTAACTGGGTTGTGGAGGTCAGATATGCAGTCGCTCCATGTAAAATACTGGTATTCAGCTGCATCCGGTCAGACTGGAAGCCGACCCCAACATAGTTGGGAAAAGGCTAGGCAGATGATGACTTATTTTATTTCATTCTGATTCACCTTACACCCACTGCCGTATAAATAAATTTTATACGTCCGTGCTTACACCTAACTTAGAGCCGCCTGACATCGATTGACGATTGATCCGATTGTGTGTGTTGTTGTTATTTAAAGAAGGCTTACACTTTCCGATCGTGTTTATAGCCGCCTGACATCGATTGACGATTGATCCGATTGTGTATGTCGTTATACGGCAAAATTTGATAAAAATAGGAAAATAGTTTAATAAAATTTGTAATCTTCTAAAAAACAGTAGACGCTGTTGAAAAAACAGAAGAACAGGAGGCTTACCCCAAAAGCAGTAGATCTCCTGTAAAAACAGGAGACCTGGCAACACTGCTCGTCGCATAACATGGCTGCTACGGCACCTTACCATTGACATAGAAAAGTATGGACTGGAAATACCTACAAAAAAAGGGTGCATACCTACAACTCATATTGTCGCATAAAATGGCTGCCATTGCTAGGGTTGTGTCAATCAAGGAACAACTGTTATCTCGTTGTTACTATAACGAGTAACGATACTATATACGAGTTTTACTAGTTATCACGTTTGGATCACGATGGATTTTGGTGCTGTGAAGTGTGAACCACAGGCCGGACCTAGCTAGGTCACTCGGACCGAATAAGACGCAAGATTATTTATGTTAACATCGCAGAATATACTGATATCGTTCCAGCGGAGGAACTAGTTTCGGAAACTATTACGGTAAGTCGGCAACGGTACAACACTATTCCATTATGACTTCTGTTTGTAAACAAACGAATGAATTAACAAATATAATAAAAAGGCCGGTATAAAAAGGTATATGGAAATGAACCCAAATATCAATACTTTAGCCATAAATTCATGATCGCGTTACAATTGTATCATCTATTGTGTATTATTGTATGTATTAATGCATGAAAACCGGCTACTAACCTGTGCAACTACAATTGAGGTTGATTTTCATTCTTTCTTGCACCACACTTCACAATACAACACACAGGCATGTTGAACTTCTGTTTTCCAACATTTACATGCAGTTTTAAAAGGTAAAATCCTCGTAATTTTCTCGCAAATCTCAATAATACAAAAAACAAACAACCATTTGACAGCAAAACTACCACGAAACTCGTCACTTAAGATGGCTGCTACGGCACTTACCTACAACTGTCACTACGTCAAGACAAAATGTTGCCATAATTAGCAACAACTTAAAATATAGTTGTCTCTTTTATCAAATGAGATTATCTTACTAGAAAGAATGAGACATAACGATATTTCAAATTCTGAATCATATTTCACTCATATTTGTATAAGCAAATGTATGTATAGAATAACGCGGCATCTCCATGTTTTATCCTATCTCAATGCACCTTACCTACAGCTGTCACTACGTCAAGCAAAATGTTGCCATAATTAGCAACAACTTAAAATGTAGTTGTCTCTTTTATCAAATAAGATAATCTCACTAGAAAGAATGAGACATAACGATATTTCAAATTCTGAATCATATTTCACTCATATTTGTATAAGCTAATGTATATATTGAGGGAGTTGTGAAAAAAAAATGTAATTAGCCATTTTGTGATAGCGGCCATCTTGGATATGAAATTTATCATAGTGTATAGTATTCTACTAGTCAAGCCCTTTCATTTGATACCCATATTGAGGGAGTTGCGAAAAAATATGTAATCCGCCATTTTGTAGCGGCGGCCATCTTGGACCAATTTTCATTAAACATAGCTAAGAACACTCCCTACAAATTCACCTTTCAAACAAAAAAAAAACAAAATTAAAATCGGTTCATCCGTTCGGGAGCTACGATGCCACAGACAGACATACACACACACACTCACCCCCACCCCCACACACACATACACACACAGACACGTCAAACTTATAACCAGTGATAGGAATAGGTAGTGCCTAAACTTCGAAGAACAGAGACAAGAAACGGACACTTCCTTAGGACTAAATTTTTTCCGGGACATCTGGCTGGTATGCAACATTGGCGGTTTCTTTTTGTAATTTCTAAGAATAGATAACGAAATGCGCTGCCGTAAAAGTCGTATTGTACTTTCGGTGCAATAAAGATAAAATGATATTTTTAAAGATTTTTAAAGTTTAAGTGTGTTACTAAACAATGTAATAATCATGCACATTTTTAAATATACTTTAGAAATATATTTCATTAAGATAAAATACAAATAGGTACCGTTTGTATTTGAAATGATAAATTCGTCCTAATAGAGAGAGTGCTAAAATGATAAAAAATACCATTTTATTATTTTAAAGACAAAATGTCTTTTTTTTTAAATTATACACTTGAACTTTAGAAATCTCATTAAACGTAGCTGAGAGTGAGCTAGGAAGAAGAAATTTACTTTGAAACGTGTACGGCTCCTTATACAAACATTGTGATTCATAGTATTAAGATCAACAAGCCATTTACAAAACGATCTCCAAAAAAAAAAAAATCATAAAATTTTATGTTTGTAACGACTGTGAATGTTATTTATTATCTTATGTCTAGTCGCAAACTTTAGGTAAATATAGACGAATTACTTATTCCAAATAACATATTTTTTTAATGTATTTAAAAGTCTTGAACCGAATTTCGGGACACATGTCCCGGAAAAAAATTAGTCCTAAGGAAGTCTCCGTTTCTTGTCTCTGTTCTTCGAAGTTTAGGCAAATAGGCACTACCTATTCCTATCACTGCTTATAACACCCCGTCGTTTTTGCTTCGGGGGTTAATTAAAATAGCTTTTAGCAATTAAAATATTTAACAATATTCCAAAAAAAAAAAGTAGGGAACCCTCTGAAATACTTTAAATCCAAACTACATAAATGGCTATAAATTGTTAATTTATAGTATTTTATAGTCTAATATATTCTTTATTCAATATTTCATGGTATCTTTGTGCTATGAGCCATCAAGAATAATTTATAATAATCTGTGGTGAATTGACTGGTCCTGAACTGTCGGCAGATAAAATACAGAATGTACACAATGTTGCCAACTTAGTGCTTTCGGCACTAGATCTAGTGCATTTCTTGATGTTTTATCGTTCAAAATTCCATAACACTAACAGTGCCTAGTACCCTATCTAGCGCATTTTTAAAATTCGATCTGGGCTACGAGCAGCAAATAAAACTTGCTATAATTATGATATTCCGAAGGAAGTTCTTGAAAAAGTCGGTTCGAAAGAGATGTGCAAGTTTAAACTCCAACAATCAACTCCTGGGCCCTTATCAACTCCTTGTCGGTTGCTGTGGTGGCTGTTTGAGAAGTTCCCTCAACTTCTCAAACAGCCACCATAGCAACTTAACACTTAAGCATTTAATATTCTCAATAAAAACATTTTTTTTTAAATATTCAATTGATTGATTTTATATTTGGTGCTCTTTTATCAAAATTAACACAACCCTAGTGCATTTTAGGGTTTGTTTAGCGCATTTTTTACAATAGCAGTTGCCGCAGTTGGCAACACTTGTACCATACAAACCTCCCTAGAGTATATTATGTTCTGTGATACAAACTGTCGGTCGAAGTCGAACGAACCCCGGCTTAGGGTATTAGCTTAAAGTAACTTATATGGTATTAGTGTTCTGTGGGTGGAACTGTCAGAGTAAGAGTGGAGAGGAAGTTACACTTTTACTCAAATACTCAAATCCATCAATGCGAAATAGGTCCAAATAGATAGTATTGTAGGTCTAGATACTTCAGTACATATTTATCAAATGTAATTGAAATATCATAACATCGATTGTGAGCGATCACGTTTTATTAACATTTCATAGAGTAGCCTGGATTTATCCATAGGCGTTGCTTTTATTCTTTTGGCAGTTTTCGCGCTTCGGCTGTCTCAATCAGCCGGCGTTTTGCTGAATTTAAAATGTCTGCGTATGTTGGTATGAGTTTAGACGATATAATTAAAAAGAAAAGAGAAAACACCAGGTAATAAATCATATATGTTTTTGTGGTCTTTCATAGGTCTCTCATACCATTCCACCGGATTATTATAGTAATAAATAACTTTTTTTTGTTTCAGAGCGAAAAAGAATAATGTTAAAGCACAGCCATTCAAACCATCACCTAAAAAGGCGCCATTAATCGATGCCAGATATAAAATTATATCAAAAAAAAGAACTCAAATTACTGATGCTAGAGAAAGACTAGCACAACTTGCTAAACAGAAGGATGCAAGATTTAAATTAGAAAAGTTACGCCAAGAAAGAGTAAGTTCTGATTAAATACTCCTTTAACTAACCAGTAAGAAATCGTTAGACTCATGGTCTAACAATTTTAGGTTGGACAATAGATTATGTACAGTTTGAATTTTGTATGCAGCACTTTATTTATTGTTCGTCTAATTCAGAGATCCAGTTGGTTACAATAATGTTATTTTGATTTCTTTTAAATTCATGGTAGATAAAGATTTACTTCATTTTTAGGCTAGCGTGGAGCAGCAGCGTGTGCCTGGAGTAGTTAGAAACACATTTCCAAACAGAGGTAAATTTACCAGGGCACCACCAGCTAAAGAAAGATGTAAGTAAAATTTTTTCAAGTAGATAACATTAGTGTTAATAATATACTTTTCTTTCTTTCTTTCTTTTCTCTAACACATATTTTTTATGCAAAATCAGAAATAAGATTTTGGGGAGCAGTTAATGTGATTAAATGATGTTATCAGAATATCCCAAAAGCCAGAGGTGTCCCATAACGAATTTGTCATATACTGGTTGTACTAAATGGTAATATCAATTAATTCAAAATCAATTTTTATAACTGACATAATTATTTGAGTTCAAGTTGGTATTTGCTCTAAAACTATCCATACAGTATAAAGCCATTTGTTGTTCATAAAGTTGACTAGAAGACAAAAGCGAAAAAAAAAAAAAAAAAAAACGCGAGAAAAAGTGTAGAAGAAAAAAAAAAAAGCCAATGAAAGCCTAAACACACTTTAATTCTAGGTACATCTTAAGTAAAATAAATCTAAAAAAGTACAAAATCCCAGTATTCATGTTTTCAATGATATTGTTTGATGGTTGACCAGGGCCGGATCTAGGGGGGGGCAAGCCGGGGCCTATGCCCCGGGCGGCAAGTTCAGAGGGCGGCTAAATTCACACTTTACAGACGAATGGACAACTCATCATTTACTTAAATTTGAATAAATAATAGTACAAGTACAGAAATTTCATGGCCATATTAAGCCGACCGATACCCAGAGCGCTGAGTGAGACGTGCTGCACGAACATTTATTATTCGCGAGGCGCGTAGGCATAGTTCAAAATACGCGCCCGCTCGCCCGCAGGAATCGCAGATCGCGGCAGCACGCGTCTGGTTACCGTGCGTGCGAAAGAGATGAAGCTATATTTGAAAAATCCCCTAGTTTTTCGAAAATTATCCCTGACGGGCTGAAAAGGGGTAGTCAATTTTACAGGGGAGTATTTTACTGCTTGGCTTGATTAACTCGAAAATTAGTATAAATAATCTTTGAGTACATTCCAAATGATTTTTTTAAACTCCACCCCTGTGTGGATGAAAAGCGGGGTACAGTTTATATGAAAAACCTTATTAATTTAGTTAATAATCTTGAAACTTGGCAAGAATACTCGCCTAAGTAAGTAATAAAGTTTATTATTATAAGTTTTTCAAAACTACCCCTCAAAGGGGGATATAGGGGTGTTGAAGTTTGTGTGGAAGTAATTGAATGCGCGGTCGAATTAACTCGAAACTCCGTATTAATACTTTTGACACAAAATAATTAATAAATTGACTCCTGACGGGGCAAAAAGGGGTAATTCGTTTTTTAAGGAGAGGATTTGAACTTGAAACTGTATGTTACATTTTCACACCTAAACCACTGAACTTCTGATTTGGTACAGAGATATATATGGCATCCTGGGGAAGGACATACTTTTTATCCTGGTAGCATGTTCCTGTGGGATAATTTCCGACATCCACGCGGGCGAAGCCGCGGGCAGAAGCTAGTGCAATCCTATCATATGCTGTGTATAAATACAGGGTGACAGGGAAACTCGACGTGTTCCTTCCTGGGCGTGATAGTGTGACCCATTTGCAACAATTAAGCACCCCATAAAGCCTAGGCGAAAATTCATGGAATCAGAGAAAAACCAATTTTCACGTTTTTTTGAAAATTTTCCAGAATTCGTCACTAAATAGCGATATTTAGTGACGAATTCTGGAAAATTTTATCTCTAAATTCTCTAATTAAGTGGCTTTTAAAGCTATTCCATTGGCTACGTAATACTTTAACACACCTATTGACGTTACCAAATTTTCTAAAATATCAAACAGTTAAAAGTTAAAGTAAGAAGTTTATTAACTATTTTCAAAAATCATCTACGTACACGAACTTTGACACCAGTTATCTCAAAATTTTACTAATCAATAAGCGTACACATTACGGGGAAGATATCTTCATTTAATCAGTTAGGCAATGAGGTACTAAAGTTTCATAAATATTTAAAGATGCCGATGAAACAGTCGATAATATTGGCAAAGGTCGAATTTGCAAATTGTTGAAATATTTTAAAATGGTGTGATAATCGAATTAAATAACTGGTGTATGTTGTCCCTTTACCTCCTCACCACCCAGCAATCATTTCTACGTCATGAAGCTAGATCGTCGCAACCAGGTGGCAAGCTGAGACGCCACTTTCGAGTGGTTAGTATTACTCGTAGTTGATGAGCTAATCACTGATCACTTGTCGTTAAGTTCGCGTATTTTTACCCTGATTTTGCCTGCAAATTGTTGAAATATTTTAAAATGATGTGATAATCGAATTAATTAACTGGTTTATCATGTTATCCCTTTACCTCCGCTCCGCAAGTTAAGACCACACTTTCAAGTGGTAAGTATTACTCGCAGTCGATGAGCTAATCACCGAGCACTTGTCGCTAAGTTCGCGTATTTTTACCCTGATTTTTAAATTACTGCGCACGTATAAACTCTTAAATTTTAAGCATACTTCGGTTTTTAAGCTTTATAAAAATAATCTTTTATTTATCATATCATTAACCTGCAATGTGGTAGACTCTTCACATCATATTTGGTCGTTTAGAGAAAGATCAAGAAAAAGCATTGCCTTCATCTTTGACGACAGATTGATGATTGTTGTTATTAGTAGGAGTAAGGAGGTCGCTGCTGCCAACTTTATGCCTAAGTCAACTTTTTACAAAGTAATGGTCCAACCCAATAAATTAAGTTAATCTATCGCAATTCACAGCTGGACCTTGACCTTTCCCGAGCTACTTGCATGACATAAAATGATGTGCTTCACAGGCCCCTTAGGAAATTATGAATTTAGTTGCTGTTGGTTACTTAGAGCATCTTAACTCGTCTGGTACTGCCAGTGCACGTTTTAGTAAACAGTTATTTCTTTTACAGAAGTCTCAAAGTTTATGTTTATTATAGAATTAAGAGTTTGTACGTGCACAGCAGCTTAATCACAGGCGAACCAAGCGACAAGTGATCAGTGATTAGCTCATCAACTACGAGTAATACTAACCACTCGAAAGTGGAATCTCATGATTGCTGGGTGGTGAGGAGGAAAATACATAACATAAACTAGTTATTTAATTCGATTATCGATGTGATAATCGATCATTTTAAAATATTTCAACAATTTGCAAATTCGACCTTTGCCAATATTATCGATTGTTTCATCGGTACCTTTAGACATTTATGAAACTTTAGTACCTCATTTCATAGCTGATTAAATGAAGATGTCTTCCCCGTAATTTGTACGCTTATTATTTTAGTAAAATTTTGAGATAACTGGTGTCAAAGTTCGTGTACGTAGATGATTTTTGAAAATAGTTAATAAACTTCTAACTTTTAACTGTTTGATATTTTAGAAAATTTGGTAACGTCAATAGGTGTATTAAAGTATTACGTAGCCAATGGAATAGCTTTGAAAGCCACTTAATCAGAGAATTTAGAGATAAGCGATATTTAGTGACGAATTCTGGAAAATTTCCAAAAAACATTAAAATCGGTTTTTCTCGGATTCCATGAATTTTGGCCTAGGCTTTATGGGGTGCTTAATTGTTGCAAATGGGTCACACTATCACGCCCTGTAGGAACACGTCGAGTTTCCCTGTCACCCTGTATATATCCTACACGTTTATGTCTTTAAATCTGTAAATAAATAGGCTTAACACAGAAAGAACAGCGATGGATGCATTATTTCCGGAAGGCCTATGTAGGCTATGTCCAAATTTCAATCAATTAGTGGACATCTGATAGCTGAAATTATATGGATGTTATAGGTAAAAATAAATGTAAGTGGGCGGGGGGGGGCGGCATTATTCAGTTTTTGCCCCGCCTAAAAAAAACTGAAGATCCGGGGCTGTGGTTGACCCTTCACTTAAACGGATGGCTTGGCTTGTTGTCTATCATCCATCTTCTGATTCATTTGAATACAGAAAAAGCATCAAATCTATAATGTCATAATTATTCCTAATGTCTGTTCCAAAAGTTTTACACTACATACAGTTATTTACCCTCAAAATAAATCATCAACATACCCATATAACATCTGTGAAGTTTTTGCTAGCTAATTTAACTAGACCTTGTAAAGGTATATCCATATTCTCTATCTTCTGGCTATAGAATCATAAATTTATAAAACTTGCCTTGAAGGAAAGCTTACTCAAACACTCACACCTCAAATACACACTCTTAGCTATACAATCACAATCATTCACTCCATTTGCTGTGTTATCAACCACTGTAAATAAACAGAAAATTCACAGTTGTATTATATAAATTGAAGCCGCAATTTCTCCTACTCCTAAGATACAGGTCTACGTACCTAGTTTAGGAGCTCGGAAAGCTGACAATAATATTATTATTATTATATTATCTGTAACTGAATTTTAAACAAGGCAATTATTCAGTAAAAGAATACTGCAAAACCAAATGTAAATTAACCAATTTAATCAGCGCTCATACACATTGTCATTGTTCGCGATAATCCAGTACTTGCAATAATCTTAGGTTTTTCCCAAAAATTCAACTTTTTAATTATCCTGCGACATACCTATGCATAAATACACTAACTATTGATAAATTTGTTTGTTTAGTATTTATGGATTCTTCAAGACAAGTAGTTTCACAGCCTTTAACTACATCTAAATTTGGCCTGAAACGTCAAATAAACACTGGAAGATTTGCTGAGGCCAGGTCAATGGAGAAGTC
Organism: Apamea sordens; assembly: GCA_945859715.1. Classification (NCBI taxonomy): domain Eukaryota; kingdom Metazoa; phylum Arthropoda; class Insecta; order Lepidoptera; family Noctuidae; genus Apamea; species Apamea sordens. Next base: position 11,894,868 of record OX243995.1, read on the forward strand.
AAGATTTTTTGGTAATTCTTTTTTTTATTAAAGAGATTTTTCTCGTATTTAATCATTGGAATGACACTATTAATACTTAAAAGTTATATTAATAATAATAAATTATATAAATTATTATCCAGAATTTCAACATAAACATAAACCAAAACTTGAACCAATACTTCGAACTGTCGAAAATGATTTAGAAATAATTGATGACCCCATGGAAGATGAATACATCCCACCAAATTCAGCGTCGTTAAATCGCAAAGCTAGCCTGCAGCTCAAGATCATAACTCACAATAATGACGTTCGTGAGAGCAGAGTCGCTACTATTCACAGGTAATAAATGGTTTTAACTGTCTCTATTTTCTTACACAGGGTCCTGATAGTATCGAAACTAACGTTAGTACACCATATTCGTTCAACAACTTCGTAAGCTAGATAAGGAATAGTTCCTCATCCCTGTTGGGGAGTTTATTGCTTCTTCACTATCACTTCTTCTCCCCAGCAAAAGCACTAGGAAGTGGAAGGGCGGGCGTTTTGGGGACTGTTTTTTGTAATTTTGACGTTCGAAAAGTGCTGATTCTCAGCCTAGTTTGAATAAATGACATTTGATTTGATTGTGATGATTATTTTTAGAACTACTGTAGCAGAAAAGGAGAAGAGTCCACCAAGACCACCATCAATTCTGAAAAAACGCCCTATGGCTGCCCTAAGAAGTGAAGCTAAAGCTCAAAAAACTGAAAAGCCACAAATGGAATACAGAATAATAGTGAGCAATTTGAGGAATACTGTTACTGGTGGAGATATTGAGGTTGGTATATTCAAATAGGATAGTATGCTCGCATTTCACTTGGCATATTTGTCAAAATATTCCTTAGACCTTTTTAGGGTTCCGTAGTAAAACAAGGAAACCATGGATTCAGTACATGAATTCTGAAAACCCCTGTGCTGAAATGTTTCATCGTTTATTTAAAAAAACACTTTTCTGTGAAACAGCTGAATTTTAAAAAAAATACAAGTACCTATCATATTCTCTGAACTCATGGTTACAGTTTGCCAATCGAAGTCCTTGCCACCCCTGTATATCTATAAAACGCAGTTGAAAGGAAAACTTTCACAGTTATGTACAAGAAGTAAAACAGTAAAACTCTATAGACTTATAAATTCATTCGTGCTTGGACAAGTACTTGCAATGGATAGTGTTTAGCAAATAGTTAAAACTAGATGCATAATAACTTTGTAATGCTATTGTAAACTGTAAACAGCCTTTAAACCGTGAACTTAATTAATAAATGCTCATAGTATCGAACAGCTCCCTCCTAAGTTCCAAGGCATATTGTGGCGGGCAATTGGAACCCTACACTGCACCTGGACCGACAGCCACTTTTTGGAATAAAGTTGATTTTGCATTATAGAATTCACAGGATAATTTGCGCAAATACGCCAAGTGTAGCACCAGTATTATATAACATGCAAACATACGGAATTATTTTATTGGTAATACTTACCTTCATCTGACAGTTCAACACTATTCATGGTGTTACTTACGTTGTTGTAGCAGACAAAATTTTCGAAAATATGAAGGATTGGATTAGCAATATCCTTCAAAATTATTTAGATTGTGAATAATAGTGTGTTACGCAATTAGGGTGCTGTTTTTTTTCCATGGCTTTTCGTGTTTTTCTGCAGCTTTTTAAAGACCATTATACACCGTGATTTTTAAGTCGTCTGACAAAGGTGGTCCACTCAATGTATCCGACATAAAATACCTCTAGGCGTGTTTTTTTTTACCATTAATTAAGATAATAGGTACAAGGAAAAATAAATAATATAAATAATACATTAGAATTATGAAACATCCTGTTAATAATGTTTACGTATCAAACAGTAGAACATACCTAACCATCGCACGAGTCGAGTAGATAGATCTTCGCTCGCAACAGAATGTTTCAACTACGTTATGCATCATAATAATGAATATTTTTTTCTTTTTTTTTCTCTTAAATGCCATTTTTTTTGTTATGAATGTGTAGTAGTCATTGGATACATGAAGTGGGCTGCCGTTGTCAGACGACTAAAAAGTCACGGTGTATAAGCCGTTAATATAATAATTATGTTTTAGGAATTATTTGGAGATGTGGGAGGCATGCTGGAATCACGATTGGTTCGCCCTGGTACTGCAGAAGTTATTTATAAAACTCAAGAAGATGCTCAGAAAGCAGTCGATTTATATCACAATAGACAGCTAGATAGTCAGCCTATGAATTGCCTTCTTGTCACCCCAAGGTCAACTTCTACGACAACCAGGTAGGTAATAATTAAATATGTATTATAAATGTAACTGATATTTTTACTGAATTTAATGTAGGAACACAACTTAATATGTATAATCATTAATCATAATAATAAAGCTGAGGAGTTTATTTGTTTTTTTAGACGGATTTGAAAAAATCTTTTGCCTTTGGTAGCCTAATCTTGAGGAAGGTTATAATATCACTATACGCCCCTTAGAAGTCGAGCAAAAAGAAAAAAAAATAGAAAAAACGCTAAGCGAAAACGAAACAATAGCGCGGGCAGGCGATGCGATGCGACAGGATGGGTCGGGGGAAAAAATACTCAAGGGGCGAACTCGCGGCTAAAAGCTAGTGTATTATAAAATTAATAGATTTTTTGCTGACTTTAATGCAGAAACACAACTTAATACAGGGTGGGCAACTTGGGGGTATACAACTTTTTTTTTGCCGCCATTTTGTGTTAAAAATTATTTTGTGTAGATACGGCAATACGGCAAATTGGTTATGGAGAGTTTTACGACTGAATGAGAGTGTTTTAATTATTAAAACATTCTACTCAACCCAATCATGTATTGCGCAAAACTCTAAAAAAATTGCGGCCAATTTTTGGTAGAAATCACTTACCTTCGCGGCTAACAATAACTCGTTTAGTGATTAAATTTGAGCAGCATGGCATTGTAACTGTTAAAGCAGTTTCTTACATCAAGTGAATCAGTTAATCTTAGGAAACCTGTGCTTCCACAAGACGGGGCCACATCTCATACGGCACGAGCCATAATCGAGACATTGATAAGAATGTTTCCGGGTCGATTAATTTCGAAAAACGGTGACATTGATTGACCCCCAAGATCCCTGCTTTAAAAACTTTTTGTAGGGTTATCTAAGGTAAGGGACGTGTCTTTGCTAACAGGCTAATGAACCTGCAAGAATTCACCAGCCCATATTACCTATTACCTTCAAGAATTTAACAAAATATCTGAGACAGTCACTGAAGTAACGCAGGAAATGTGTGAAAATGACATGAGAAACGCCGTGAAAAGGGTTCACATCTGCCATGCTGCTAGAGGTGGACATTTGTCTGAGATTATTTTCCATACTGAATTGCCGGCCCTAAATACTATATTTAAATAAAAATACTTAATAATTTTTATATTTCATAGAATATAATTTAAAAAATAAAGTGTATACCTCTTATTTGCCCACCCTGTATACTACAATACTACACTACTGCTGCTGCTGTACTATAATTATTATTAACTTATGCTCACTGACTTTTTACAAAAATTAATGAATTTACCAAAAATAATGTCGTTTTTTTATAATAACACTTTTTAGATCTGTATTTTGTAGAAAATAAAATTAATCAATTTTGATTTGATTTTGGATTTTAATATTTATACAGCCCCTTCATTTGCAACGCATTATTTGTTTAGTTATCTAGTGCTTTATTTTGGTACCGCGTAGAGTTGTTGACACGTAGAGCGATCAATTTAAATATTTTTAAGATTATTATGAAAAAAAAAGATTAATAATATTAAAAGCCATAAAACAAAAGTTGTTATTTATGTTGTGAGTATTTTAGTCCTACGAGGTTGTTAGTGTTTTACAAATAATGCTGTATAGTGTTGGTTTCATGCCGAAAGGGTCTCAACGCGGCCTTAAAACTAAACTGTCCGTCTGTCTCTCACAGGGGCCGTATCTTTTGAGGCGTAACACCTAGGCAGTTCAAATATACAAAAAATTGCTTCTTACGTTTTAGCTGACTGCCCCAGAGGTAAAAAAGGCAAACTATCTGAATTCTTCAATATGTTGGTACGAAACCCTTAGGGTCAGGTCGCGCACTACGCCGCCACGACCGTCGTAACCTTGGTCGCAGAAGGTTCGACTAAGATGCGGACGTTCATAGTAAAGTATACATAGTAAGCGCGTTTCGACCAGTCTTTGCAGCCAAGTGCGCGATGCATGTGGGTTACGATATGTTGCGCAATTCCGACTCTCACTTGGCCGGTTTTTCAATTAAGTACTGATAACTAATAAGCTAATCTTTTTTGCTTGTTCTTTCAGAAGCAGTAACAAACCTGAATTATATAGCACAAATTCAAATGTAGAACCTGATATTTCTACTTTTCATAAAGTGCTGTTCAGTAACTTGTAAAGCACCACATAAGTACTTGTGAACATTTCTTTTGAACTCGAGTGACTTTAAATGATCAACTTTCAAGTGTGTAATAAATCAAGAATATTAATAATTATAAGACAACAAATTGTAGTAAACTGATTCTTAAATTTATACCTTCAACCTTCATTGTCAAAGTACTTTACGTTTTGACGTGAAGTTGTGTGAGGTCACCAGCCCGTATTACCCATTACCTACCTATCTTTATAAATTATATACATGTATCATGGAGGTTACTCATTAGGGAATACATTTTTCTTATTAAAATTGAAGTGAAATCCTATAAATAAAATTTGTATGAATAAATGTTTCTGTAAAGAAGTCTTACTTTGAATTGAAAATATTACTTATAACAGCTCTAAGTTATTATGGTATCCTAAATATTGTACCTTTTAGGGCTGATTTATTAATAGTCATTTAACTTCCATCTGAAGAATAAATACGACATTTTTTTTATACAAAAGCTGTCAAACGCCAATCATTATTCCTCAGATAAAAGTTATTAGACTATTGGAAAATTAGCCCTTAATCTGTTGTCTGTATACATATAATAACGGTGTTCTTCCGAAGGTGACTGCAACTGCAAGTCGTCGCCCAATCGCAATGATAGACCGCATTGGCTCGACGCCTTTAACTCCGAACGCAGCGTTACAACTTCGACGGCAGCGGCATTCGACACTATGCGAACCAGAATATTAGAGATTGCGGTTGCGGTCGCCTTCGGAAGAATAATTAATTTAGAAGTTCATAAAATATTGCATGGCAGTCCTAGGCATCTCCTTCTTACTTTAACTTTAGTTTTACTTGCGACTGTACAGCATATTTTAATATAATTTCATTGCACTTATTTCTTGTCCATAAGAGGTTTAAATAAGCATTTTGGACTGTGTATATATTAAACATATACTTAAAAAATACCCCCTAATATTAATATAGGTTTTCTGTGGAGCATAGTAAAATTGCAACTTATAAGTAAAATAAAACTGTATAAACCATTTGTCACTTACTATAAGGCGAATTTTATGGTGACTTTTACGGCACGCGCATTAGGAAAGCTTGGTTCATTACCATGCGTTTTCGACCGCTCTACTGCATGACTATGAAATCAACCTTATTTCCCTATTAAATGTTTGTGTGTATATTAAATAAATAAACCTGCAGCAATGTATGATGGTGCCTGTGACAGCTTACAAATTATAAAAATACCGCGTAACCATTCGATAAATTACAGTTCCAGCGATAAGTTATTATTGCGAGCCGCGGGCTCAACACTGTAGTCTACCGTTCTTTTCCTCACATTTAGCAGTAGGTACCTATTTATTAATGGAAAATGTAAAATTCTGGTATTCAGCTGCACTCGGTTATAGGTAGCCGACCCCATTATAGTTGGGAAGTTGATTAACCTAAATAATAAGGGAAATTATAATAAAAGAATTAAATTGGAAATTCATAAAAACGTCACAAGCCATCATACAGTGACGGTGGTGGTCTATATACTTACCTGTAATTTTGAAGGAGTCTGAAGCATGAATGTCGATTTAGTACTCAAATCTAGTCATTCATCAAGATTCATGCTTTAGTATCTTTTTAGAATACTATACCTACCTACAGGCCATAGAATTAGATACAACTTGTAGCTTGAATTACCTATTTGATCGATTTGCTAATAAAACATTATCAACACATTTTTTGTTTAAATGTTTATTGCACGTGAAGTCCCAGGTCTCAACTTGTCAACGAACATCAAACATGTCTGTATTTTCATCACATGCTCGGTTGACAAGTTCATAGAAATCCTCTATCATGTGACTCAGGTTGGCTGGACAAATCTTCAAAATAGCTTGCATTTAACTAGGTCAATAGGCCACTTTATGTGACGGCTAAACACCCTTATTTCAGAATTTGTGACGCTACAGAATCTTAGATAATCGATCGAAAACGTGTCCAGCCATCTTGAATAACCACTTTTCGCTGGTCTCTCAATCTCGGTAACGGAAGTGATTTTGACGACTTTTTGCATATCAACGGGCGTCACATAAATTTGTGACGGGCACCGAGCTAAAAGTTTTGTGATAAGTACAGTGGTTTAGTAGAAAAATGCAAAAATCTGTGTCCAGCCATCTTGAATTTACGTATAAAACTTATGGCTGGCACTTCCGAATCTCAATAACGGGGGCGTTTTCGAATATGGTTCCTTTACTAATACTTGGTGACGCAATTTGTGACAGTAATAACATTTGATTTATGGCGTCACATGTAAGGGTTTACGAGAAATCAATAAAAACTTAATGTCCAGCCAACCTGAATTCAAGATGGCTGGACACATGTATCTCCACTGCCTGATGATCTACGACCTTCGAAATGTGTTCAAAATTTTGTGACGGGGACGATAATGTTAACCTGAAATTGTGACGGAGAAACTTTGCGTAGTTTCAAAGATATTGACCATTTAAATTTTTCCATACAAACATCCATTAATATTATGAGGTGACCATAATTTTACATAAATAAAGGATTTTTTTTAAATCGATTCATTGACCGGTAGCATCCACGCCTGCTTTGTATTTGATTTCCCCGTGGGAATAAAAGGTTTTCCTGCAGTGAAAAGAGTAAGTATGTGTTAATTCAAATTAATAATTGATCACCAGCGCTGCAAGAGAGAGCCCACTTGTATTTTGCGTTTAGTTCATTATCTTATGTAACTGAAAATGAGAACTAAACTCGACAGCCGGCAGTGTATGCACTTACTTTTCGAAGTGTTATCACTAATCAAAGTACTAGTAACTATTAATTAATCTGCGGTAAGACAACCTAAATAAGAGTTAAGATTCGACCAGTTGTCCTAGTAGTACCAACTTTAAGCAATAGATGGCGACACCAACATCAGCTATCATGGCAGTATAGTTTGTCTTGTCCTCCGACGTTTTCGTGGTAGCCCGCGAAATTAAATTTTTCTTGAGTTTTTTGCAGTTATTTTTTTCGTCCGCGGAAACAAATAACTTATAGATATGTATGATGATTCTTATGGTTATAATTATGTAAATACATACTTGTTATTGTCGCGAATCATATTTTGATTTCTTTTAACGAACGAACGCAAGAAAAATTACACAGAGACAATTAGACAGAATTAGAGAGAATTAGACAGAGGATAGTAGGTAGACTAGTCCTCAGCGTATGCAGTATGAGATAGCGATAGTTCGACATAAGTACATTACTGCAGCTTTAATCGTCTTTTTAGATGAAATTATCACAATATTTTGCTTATTGTTGACACAAAATAGTCTTAAATACAATATTTTTTAATTTACTTGCTGTAATAGGTAAAAAATGCTACTTACCGATGAAAGGTTATGTTTGGTTGATTTCGTTCACTACGACTTTTACAGCCGATTACACGGCAACTCACCATCATTACACACTAAATATTACCTTTTGGAATATCAATAAAGTCAGAAATTACACAAAGTATGCGTTTCACAGTTTATATCAACGAAAATATTTTAACACCACAATTTGTTTGGCATCGAATGGCATCGATGCCAAACAACAAAAACCGATACGCAAATAGAGATAGAAAATGCATGCAAGCAATGCAATGCATGTCCTGCTCACACATATACATTTTGACATAAGTGTCGTCTCACTTTCGCAACTATTATTATTTTAACAGCATGTCTATTACTATCCTCTGTCTACGTCTATCTATGACTTCATCGCTATGTGCAGATGTCGGTGTAAACTTGTACAAGAGTTAGCGTTTTGTTCTGTGTAAGTTGGAATTTGAGCACCGCGACACGTTCAGAATACCCCCCTTCCCCCCCCCCCCCCCCCGAATTCGATGATATTTTTCTTCCACTTGTTTGCCACTATGAACCCCACTCCGTGTTGTCCACTGGTTTCACCAAAGTGGAGAAGAACACAGCATCGTCTCTTTCTTGCGTGTGTTCGCCCTCTCTTCTTACTTCTGAAAGGCCTACAATGTACCAGTTTATATCTTTTAAAGCTCAATGAATCGTTCGTCTTTCATTAGCGTCCGGACATTTTAGGTGAGAATGTGAAGTGTATCAGTGTCCGTTATATAGTTCTCCGTAGTTTGACGGTTAGTCGATCTCACTCTCTCTAATGATAGGAATAGCTGGAGCCCTCGTGTACGTTACCCCAGCAGGAAAGTAGCTAGTGATATGAGTGGAACGAATAATTAGTGTATAATCTCCTGTGAATGTGCACCACATAAAAAAATTTGTGCGCTTTGTGATTTGTCGTTTTGGAAAAAAACGGAAAAAACGATTCCTGCTGGAGTAACGTTTTGCAGAATCGTGTACCGTTGAAACCATAGCATGTGCGCCTGTAGAATAAACATACACGAGTTGTTCTTTATTTGTGCGTATTTGTGACAGAATTAATTTCAAGTAATAAACGGCGGTCTTTTGAAAACCCGAAAAAATATTTTAGCGCCTAAATGGGAAAACGTATTATAGAAGCTCGCTGAAAACTGTATTCGGTCCTTCTTGACGCTTATAATAACCATAAAAAGTTTCAAAAGTGTCGTGCATGTATCTATATATATAAAATTCAAAGTCCTGACTGACTGATAGATCAACGCACAGCCTAAACCGCTGGTCCTAGAGTCATGAAATTTGGAGGGTGGGTTCTTCGTGAAGAGTAGGCATCCACTAAGAAGGATTTTTCGAAATTCCACCCCTAAGAGGGTGAAAAGGGGGGAATTCGTCTGTATGAAAAATCTTATTCCTTGAGTTAATAAACTTGAAACTTTTCAAGAATACTCGCCTAAGTAAGTAATAAAGTTTATCATTATAAGTTTTTCAAAACTACCCCTCAAAGGGGGATAAAGGGGTGTTGAAGTTTGTGTGGAATAATTTGAATGCGCGGTCCGATTAACTCGAAACTCAGTGTTTATAATTAAGACCAAAAATAAAGAGTAACATGTATCAGGGTTTTTCGAAAATCTACCCCTAACGGGTTGAAAAGGGGTAGTTAATTTCACAAGGGAGGATTATAATGCGTGGCTTGATTAACTCGAAAATTGGTATAAATAATCTTTGAATCAAGTTATGAATAATCCCAAACGATTTTTCAAAATTCCACCCCTGTGGGGTTGAAAAGCGGGGGATGCAGCTTATATGAAAAATCTTATTAATTTAGTTAATAAACTTGAAACTTGGCAAGAATACTTGCCTTAGTAAGTAATAAAGTTTATCATTATAAGTTTTTCAAAACTACCCCTCAAAGGGGGATATAGGGGTGTTAAGTTTGTGTGGAAGAAATTGAATGCGCGGTCCGAGTAACTCGAAACTCAGTATTGATACTTTTGACAGAAAATAATTAATAATATGTAAGTAAAGTTGTCGAAAATTTACCACTGACGGGACAAAAAGGGGTAATTCAGTTTTTAAGGGGAGGATTTGAACTTGAAACTGTAAGTTACATTTTCACGCCTAAACCACTGAACTTCTGATTTGGCATAAAGATAGATACCATCCTGGGGAAGCACATACATTTTATCCTGTTAGCACGTTCCCGTGGGATAATTTCCGACATCCACGCGGGCGAAGCCGCGGGCAGAAGCTAGTTAATGAATAATATTGCTAAAAGTCAAAACGACGGTGTCATAGCTTTGACGGCAGAATACAAGAAACCGGCTCAACCCCAGATGTGTAGGTGAGTGTATTTAGCTTATTTACTGTATCTGTAGGCTCTTTTTTGTAGTACTTAGGTATTCATCACATCATCACACATTTCTTGAACTAGGTACCTATCAATTGTTTAAAAACAATTGCCAATCTTTTGTATTTTTAAAAATACAAAAGATATGTAAAAATACAAAGGTACTTTTTTATAATAATATTAAAAATGGTAATGTCTGGATGTATGTCCTTCGTTTACCTACACACCAAATATTGAATGTACAGACGCCAGCACATCAAGCTACTACAATCTGTCAAATTTCTTTAATAGATTTTCAACTTTATCGCTAAAGTATTAAGGTTCAAGGTTGATTGGGAAAATTTGACAGTTTCGGGTAGCTTGACCTGCTGGCGTCTGTACCTATTTTAATGATACTTACAGAAAAAATATACTTACAGAATTTTAATTATTAGAATTATCATAGTCACGGTAGTCATTCAATAAGGTAATTTAAACGAGAGTTGTATTGATAGTTTAATTAAAATAATTCTGTGAATTATCATGAATGTGCTGTGCTGTGCGGCTGGGGAGTTTATTGCGCCACACACTGCCCCCAGCGAAAGCACTAGGAAGTGGTGAAGGGCGGGCGTTGTGGGGCACTGTCTTATGTAATTTAGACGTTCGAAAAGTGCAGACTCTCAGCCTAATTTGAATAAACGTTAAATGACGTTTATAATAAATGACTTTTGTTGTTCTTATCACGGTCGCGAATCATATTTTGATAAACGTAACAAACAAATACCTACTGACCTGAATTGCAAAAAACGTAAGAAAATTGGAATTCCGCGGGCGTCCCTGGCGCTTACGCCTTATTTATTTTTTTGCCCCACACTAGGAATTACTCCTGTATCGTGGGTGCGTTTACAAACATTTAAGCTCACATACACAAACAGCCAGACCCGGAACAACTACCTATAGGCAATACAAATATTTGTTCCGTGCGGGGATCGAACCCACGACACGCAGCGCAGCAGTCGATCGCTCAGCCACTGCGCCAACGTAGAACACAACATGGTACCGTCGCGGAGCAGTACACACGACGACATATCAAGCTATACATTTCCAGTTTTAGCTGACCTTGCATTATATATAGGCTTTTCGTATGTACAATGAAGTTAGCTGGAAATGTATTGCTTTATACAGGATGTTATTGACAGCCCTCCGCAAACTGATAGGGTGGCTTCAGTACATCATATTAAGATGACCGGTACATGTAATTCTTTCAGGAACATTAAGGGAATCCAAAAAACCAGATTTGTTTTATTACCTCACACGCAACGTATCGTTACCGTGGCAAAACGCACGTAGCGGACGGCAGCGTAGCGAGCTTGAGCGAGGCTGTTTTCAGCTGTTTTATTTACATAAATGGAGTGTTGCATACAGAGAACGTAATTTTACATTGAAATAAAGGAATATCAGCAGAAAAAACGGCATAATTTTTTTTTTCCTGAGAAAATTTCCAGTGGGATATGATTCAGATTATGGAGCTGAATCAATCCTGTGTTTTTGTGGAGGGCTGTCAATAACATCCTGTATGTCGCCGTGCGTATGTACTTACGCAGAATAATAATACAGAGACAGAGAATAATAATATATATTAGACTATTTACGATAATGTATAGTAGACGCTTGACACGTTCACAACGCAATGCGTTATTTAGCCTTACGTAAGTCAATGTCTGGGACCTGGGGGCCACCAGCTCTTATAGCAGGGCAGAAGTTGAACTGCACTGCTTTTTTGTACTAACTACTAAGTCATAGACCGCGCCCGCCAGGTAGAATTGCCAGGCAAAACCGTGAGTGAATTCAACGCTTTATTGGTTTATAAGCCGCGCAGATAGAGAATAGATCTGAAAATGGCTTCTGCTCGCATGCGTTCTCGCTCACTCTCTATCGCTGTCTATACCCACACAGTGAAGTACGCGCTACAAAAAAATAGTCAGTCAGGATTCGCTTTCCACGCTACTTGACGCACTCCGAGTTATCGTTAGGCTGACCCCACATTAGGCGTGCGCGATCCTCGGGCGTGTGTGAAGCGCGGGTGCCGCGCGCGCGTTTCGCGAGCGCGCTGTGTGAGCGTCGCGTTTTCTGCCCTGCGGTGTGTGTGAAGAGTACAAGCGACGCGCGCGCGGCGCGCACGCGGCGCTCGCGTCGCCTTCTTACCCCTTCGCCCGCTATCCCCGCTGCCCGCTACTGTTTCGGTCACTGAAGGGGGTTAAACGTCAAGGCGAGCGCCGCGTGCGCGCCGCGCGCTCGCTGCACACACGTCACACGTTGGCAACACGCGACGCTCTCGCAGCGCCCGCGCGGCGCCCGTGCTACACACACGCCCGAGGATCGCGCACGCCTAATGTGGGGTCAGCCTTAAATTCGTTCCGTTATTTTGTTGTTTTCGTTGATATTCATTGTTGTTTTTGTTGAGTTTGATTGTTATTTGTTTGCGTTACGTTTGATTGTTATTTATTTTCGTTAAGTTTTTGTTACGAACGTTGACATTTTGTGATTGATTGAACAATGGCTATATTTTTATAATATTATAATATTTCTTGACATTATTTCTACTATTATTAATTAATAATATTAAAAAAGAATAATTTATAACAAAAAAAGTCAATAAAAAAATAAAAATCGATGTTTGAGAACTTGTTTTGCCAACCGTACCATGCGTACCCGCCGCCATTTTCAGATCTATTCTCTATCTGCGCGGCTTATACCTAAGACTACAAATAGTTAGTTTACTTTCCTCTATGGTTGGTTGGTTTGGTGCGTAGTACTTATTAATTCCATGGTTTGGTGTGGTCAATTTTTAGTATAATCTATGGTTATATTGTTACGATGTTACCACATTGAGATAGGAAAAACATGGAGATGCCGCGCTATTCTGTACATACATTTGCTTATACAAATATGAGTGAAAAATGATTCAGAATTTGAAATATCGTTATGTCTCATTCTTTCTAGTGAGATAATCTTATTTGATAAAAGAGACAACTATATTTTAAGTTGTTGCTAATTATGGCAACATTTTGTCTTGACGTAGTGACAGTTGTAGGTAAGTGCCGCGTACAGCCATCTTATGCTACGAGTTTCATGGTAGTTTGGCTGTCAAATGGTTGTTTGTTTTTTGTATTATTGAGACTTGCGAGAAAATTACGAGGATTTTGTCTTTTAAAACTATGTAAATGTTGGAAAACAGAAGTTCAACATGCCTGTGTGTTGTATTGTGAAGTGTGGTGCAAGAAAGAATGAAAATCAACCTCAATTGTCTTTGCACAGGTTAGTAGCCGGTTTTTATGCATTAATACATACAATAATACACAATCGATGATACAATTGTAACGCGATCATGAATTTATGGCTAAAGTATTGATATTTGGGTTCATTTCCATATAACAGGCCTTTTTATTATATTTGTTAATTCATTCGTTTGTTTACAAACAGATGTCATAATGGAATAGTGTTGTACCGTTGCCGACTTACCGTAATAGTTTCCGAAACTAGTTCCTCCGCTGAAACGATATCCGTATATTCTGCGATGTTAACATAAATAATCTTGCGTCTTATTCGGTCCGAGTGACCTAGCTAGGTCCGGCCTGTGGTTTACACTTCACAGCACCAAAATCCATCGTGATCCAAACGTGACAACTAGTAAAACTCGTATAAAGTATCGTTACTCGTTATAGTAACAACGAGATAACAGTTGTTCCTTGATTGACACAACCCTAGCAATGGCAGCCATTTTATGCGACAATATGAGTTGTAGGTATGCACCCTTTTTTCGTAGGTATTTCCAGTCCATACTTTTCCTATGTCAATGTGTTACCATAATATAAAAGAGCGTAGCGTAGACAAGACAGACTGTCTAGCAAACCAAAGAGTATAGTACCTACCTAACTAATGTAGCAAACTGTCTAGGTAAAAGAGACATATTACTGTGAGTTCATTCAAGTTCGAGTTATTGATAAATTATGTATTTTGTTGAAAGCAGAATCAATTGTTAGAGCTACGGGAAAGAGTAGGAGGTAGGAGAGTTACGGGAAGTATAGTTTTGAAAAACAGTGAAATCAATTACAAATTGTCTACAAAGATGGATAGAGAAGATGGTGAAATGAGTGATGATAATGGAATGCTTGTTGATGATGTAAAGGAACCAATTTCATACAATGAAGATTGTACAGTGGTACGTAATTCTATAAACTATTTACAACTTACTTCATAATTCATACAAGTAAATATTTAGTAGGATAAAATCTGTGTTGTAAACCAAAAAGTAAAAACCATTGTGTTATTTTTTAGAGCGTAACTAAAGTATTAGCGTTAAAATAATATTATCAATGTAAGTCTAGTTTATATACTTAATTTATTGTTTTCTCAACTAGGTTTACAAAGCTGACAAAGCTGGTTTAATCATTGAAAAATTGGAGAAAGTTGATGCTTCCAAAATAGAGGAAAGAGCAAAGAGATTTGGATTAAATCTCACTGGAAATAGAGTAATTACACAGAGACAAATCGATGAACTTTACTCAAATTTTGGCATAGAAAGTGGAAATGAGAGACATTTTCGTTTTGATGCAATCAATTTAAATGGAGTTGATGGACTTACTACAAAAGAAATATTCCAATATTTGGAAGATTATAAACCATTATCTCTAGAATGGATTGATGAAGTTTCATGTAAGTAGTGTTTCATGTATACATATTCAAAAATAGCAAAGTGATGCGACACATTTGATGGCTCTTACATTTAAAATTTTTCATTTTCAGGTAACGTTGTTTGTCAGGATCACATCTCCGCTGCATTAGCACTGTTGGTTCATTCTAGAGAAATTAAAGATAATAACTTGAGACAAATGCTTGCTGAAAAACCAAATCATCATTGGCGAGAAGGCATGCCACATCCTAAAAAAGACTTAATATTAATGCGGTTTGCTACCAATGGAGACAAAAAATTTATTAAAAAGAAATCACAAAGTAAAAATATTGATGAATACTATGATCAAAGTATGGACGCTGTAAGTAAGAACCCATGGGGTGATCTATGTAAATCATGGGGAGTTTATGATCACCAGGAAGTTTTTCAACGCAAGCCTAGATATAATAATGAAGATGATTTGGAAGAGCCAGAGAAAACCGTGAAAATAAAAAATAAAAGTTTAGCCAGTCGACTAGGGAAAAGGCATGCTGAAGGATACAGCAATCAATCTATACAAGCTGAAGAGAGTGATTCAGATTCAGAATGGAAAACCAAATCTAAGACACCTAGAATGAGAATGCATGCAGATGATGAAGAATCTAAACAAAAGAAAAAGGTAGCTTCTCAACACTCTCAAGACCCAGATGGATATTCAGCATTGTCAATTGAAGTAGACAATTCACGTAGCAATTATAGTCAAAGGGAACACACAAAGCTGTCTGAAAAATTTAAAAAGCATGCTATAAAAAGTAAAAATCACAGTGTACGGTCACGATTAGGTGAGAAAGTTGTTCCTCTGGAAGATAATGAAAGTTTTTCAAGTGATGATTTATCAGAAAATTCTGACAGTAATGTTATGAGTCGAGTGCATAAAGTGAAAACCACTAGTAGTGTTTGGTCTAGATTAGCTGTGAAACCTAGTGGTACAGTAAGTCCAAGTGATCAGAGTGACCTGCGGGAAATTTTAAAATCAAGAAAGCACAAGAAATCTGATGACTTACGAGACAAATTAGGTAAATCGAAACAGAGTAATTTACGAATTGAAATTGACAATAATTATGCACATGATTTATAGTGCATACTCTAGCATAATTTTATCTATATTGTACTACCAATGCCTCAAAACCACCAAGAAGGGAAATTACACAGCTGGCTTTATGATGATAAAAATTTTCAAGGTATAATCGTGAGACTTACTTTGTAATTGTCACTTGTGTATAAACGAAAATATTTCCGTTTCGTTTTTCTTTTTATTATATGAATGGAGCCTTTGGTCATTTTGTGAATGATTTAAAAAGTTTATGAAATGCCCAAAAATAACTCAAATATATTTTTATTTATTTATACAATGGGGTTGGTATATGCCGTAAATACATCATTTAATTAATTAATAAACAAAAAACGCATTCCCAGAACGATGAATTAATACAGACGCGCAAACTGTAACCATGGATTCAGCACATGATAGACCCCATAGAGTCGAAATTTTTCGTCGGTTATAAAAAAAAAATCTTCTGTTTCATAGAAAAGTGCAATACCGACGCGGTCAAAATGTGTGGAACAGCAATATTTTTTTTAAATAACCAACAAAATTTTCGCTCATCATGTGCTGAATCCATGGTTACAGTTTGCGCGTCGATATCCCTGCCACCCTGTATAATGTAAGATAAAGAATAAATTGAAAGATACATAAACTACTAAATTACAATTTATTTGGTGTTATTAAACTCAAATCCAGTTATAATGATGTTTCTTCCTACTACTGAGCCCTAACATCTAATGGCTGGGTTCACTTTTATTTATTTTTCTCCTTCGTTTCGATGGCACAACTGATTTTATATCTTGTTGGCCCAAAACTTTCTGCCATTACAACTGCATCTAAAGAAATGATAATTATGCTGTCAGACATAATTTTACTGAATATTTAAAAATAAAGCTTTTTCTTAAATAATACTTCAATAATATGATGATAAAATGATTTGAATATGTTTTTGATTTTTGAGGTGTTTTGCATCAATAAAACCAATCAATTTTAATGTTTCCTTTTGGTCATTTGCTCAATAAAATTACGATTTTAGTCATTTATTTGCTAGCTGTAATTTTCCACCTTGGTGATTTTGAGCCTATAGTGTTTTAGCTAATTATATATTATGTTAAGTGTCTGTTTTTTATTTCGTGTTTTCAAGTAATGTGTTTAAATGATTTAAAGAGTCACTAATGAATTTGACTATCATATGCATAATAAATTGTTTTACTTACTTTTTATTTAAGTACTTAATTGTCTAGGGACACATATTCTGTGTTTATGTGAAATTCCTGGTTACAAATTGATAACCAATAAACATCTAGGCCTCCAAGTTTATAGAATTTTATTGTATTGTATACACATTCACTGTTGAGTATGTCACCACCAATGTGTATAATCCAGGATTCTGTACCATTCCTCGACATTCTATACATATACTGCCCAAAATATTCAAGTAATATATAAAACTTATTACTAACTAGCTTCTGCCCGCGGCTTCGCCCGCGTGGATGTCGGAAATTATCCCACGGGAACGTGCTAACAGGATAAAATGTATGTGCTTCCCCAGGATGCCATCTATCTCTATGCCAAATCAGAAGTTCAGTGGTTTAGGCGTGAAAATGTAACATACAGTTTCAAGTTCAAATCCTCCCCTTAAAAACTGAACCCCTTTTTGTCCCATCAGTGGTAAATTTTCGACAACTTTACATACCTACTTATTATTAATTATTTTCTGTCAAAAGTATCAGTACTGAGTTTCGAGTTACTCGGATCGCGCATTCAATTTCTTCCACACAAACTTAACACCCCTATACCCTTTGAGGGGTAGTTTTGAAAAACTTATTATGATAAACTTTATTAAGTACTTACTTACTTATGCAAGTATTCTTGCCAAGTTTCAAGTTTATTAACTAAATGAATAGATTTTTCATATAAACTGTATCCCCCGCTTTTCACCCCCACAGGGGTGGAATTTTGAAAAATCGTTTGGGATTATTCATAACTTGACTCAAAGATTATTTATAATTGTACTAATTTTCGAGTTAATCAAGCCATGCAGTAAAATCCTCCCCTGAAAAATTGACTACCCCATTTCAGCCCGTCAGGGGTAGATTTTCAAAAAAAACCTGATACCTACACATTATTCTTTACTTTCAATATTAGGTATAAATACTGAGTTTCGGGTAAATCTGACTGCGCGCTAAAATTCTTCCATACAAACTTTGAAACCCCCCAATCCCTTATTAGGCGGTAGTTTGGAAGAAAAAAAACTGACAATCTTCATAATTTATTTAGATAAGTATTCGTGCCTAGTTTCAAGTTTATTAACTCAAGGTATAAGATTTTTCATACAAACGAATTCCCCCCTTTTCACCCTCTTAGGGGTGGAATTTCGAAAAATCCTTTCTTAGTGGATGCCTACTCCTCACGAAGAACACACCCTCCAAATTTCATGTCTCTAGGACCAGCGGTTTAGGCTGTGCGTTGATCTATCAGTCAGTCAGTCAGGACTGAATATTATATATAAAAAAATATAGATTCTTTTCCGGGATAAAAAAGTACCCAGTGTGGTGCCCAGGATATTTTGGAGACATGAAGAACAGGGTGTAAAGTTCACTCATCCTCCATAGAAAAGGGAGGATCCATGCCAGGCCAGCTGAGGTTCCAGTGAGTCGGAACCGGTTGCCGCATAGTTCACGGTGAGTCGGAACTGTCTGCGGAGATGTCCCCAGTGAGTCGGGGTGGCGCTGCGTTATACTCCAGTGCGTCGGATGTCGAACAGCGCCGGGTGGAGGCTGGCTGCTGCGTCAACCAGGAGAGGGTGCTCTGCTTGTTGACCGGCCGAAGGTGCAGTGTGCTGTGCCAAGGTTGCTGATGAGGCTGAGGGTGATGACCAGGTATGCGCGGACGCTGCATGCTGGTGGTCAGGATACCCGTTGAAGCCGTGGATGCTGGCTGGCTGGGTGACTCGCCGCTGAAGCTTGCGGGAGCGGCTGATGATGATGACGTCACGCTGAAGTAGGTGCACGAAGGCTGCGCTGACGTTCATACTCGGGGTCACCAGTTTAGAGGCATGAGGAACAGGGTGTAAAGTTCGCTCATCCTCCATAGAGAAGGGAGGATCCTCCGACCAGACGGGTGTTGTGTCTGGCGGGCAATTGCCCAACGATTAATGTTGGGAAATTCTATGCTAATTGCGCGGTAAAATCTGCTTGCGAGATGTACCTAGGATTTGCGTGACGTCAGTATGACGCGTTGTTCGCATGTGGCGTTGTAGATACCGCTAAAGAATAATAATTATACCAAGTTTCATCGTAATCGAACCGGTAGTTTTTGCGTGATGCCTGAACAAACAGACAGACAGACAATTTTTTTTTAAATCACAGTTTTAGGTTCGGTGTCGGTCTAGTAACACCCCCTGCCATTTATTTTTTTGATATTTTCAATGTACAGAATTTTCACTTCTACAGATTTATTATAAGTATAAGATAACTTAAGCCCCATTTGTAGCGGGACCATCCGAAAGTAGCGGGACCATCCGAAAGGGTTTACCGCTGCCCTGGAAACTAAAGGGCTAAGGAAGGAACACGGGTGGGTTTTAGTCAGTAAAAGTCTGACACTCCCTTCTGCTCCACCCAGAGCGGGAGGAGTCATTTGATGATTTCCCATCCTCAAAAAAAAAAAAAAAGCCCCATTTACACGATGAAAGTTTCTTACTTGTGGCATACTTACAATAAAATTGAAGCAACAAATAGCACAGGATGTGCCACTTGTTGCTTCAATTTTATTGACGTCTATACACTTTTTAGACAGTAAAACTTTTATTATTGCTTCAACTTATGGTATGACCCATAGATAAAGGATAGAACTAGAATATCATTGGGATAGAAGGAGATATTATACCCTGTACCTAGTTGAAAATGTATCAGAACTCCATGTCGTTAACACGATCCCACTACCGCGCCACTACTACACATGTAGTTCAGTATAAGCAATAGATAAAAAGTCGCGCACAAACTTGCAATTCATAAATCAGAACGTACTACACAATCAATTATAAAAACCTTCTCATCAAACATAGCGTGCATTTACCATGCACCTTACAACTTAAAAAAATATTCCTTATCTTGACAAAAATAGTAGTGTCCTAACCACTATTTTTGCCAAGATAAGGAATAAGATTTTTTATACAAACGAAATCCCCTCTTTACACATGCACCCCCATAAAAAGCTTTAATTCCAAAAACTCCTACATTGCTCGCCTACATATAAAAGGGAGCCTGGTGCACTTTCCTAATCCCAGTAGTTTCGGCTGTGCGCTGATATGTCGGTCGTCGGTCAGTTTCTGCTTTTATTTAAATAAAAAAAAACTTGACAGGTGTCAGGATGGAACAAAGTTCCTTTCGATTAATTAGTGAAGGAATTGTAATAAAATTTTATTTTTTTAAGTTATAATAATATTAAATATCTAAAACAAACGAAATATAGAAACGAAAATAACTGGCTTGCTTTCTATAAGAGAGAGAGAGAGAGACATACAAAGAAACACGCGCACGCCGCACGGCTTACAACTATAGCAAAAAGTGTCGTTCCAACTTTTGGTCTTAATTTTTTCCGTCTAGCCCCCTTTCGCAACGCGCGATAAGGAACTTCGTTCCAAAAAAACCGATTGCAACTAAAAACTTATACATAAACTCGGTTTTCAAGCAGTCTAATGCACTTGGTGGCATCTCATCTGAAATTGACCTAAAATACCTAACTGCATCAGAATGCTTAAAAAATGAACTTGTTTTGGATTTTTGGAACGAAGTTCCTTATCGCGCGTTGCGAAGACGGAAAAAATTAAGACCAAAAGTTGGAACGACACTTTTTGCTATAGTTGTAAGCCGTGCGGCGTGCTCATTTATATATAGTAGTCTATGGCGGCGTGCGCGTGTTTCTCTGTCTGTCTCTCTCTCTCTCTTATAGAAAGCAAGCCAGTTATACTTCGTTCCATCCGGTTGTCCCTTGACACCTCTCAAGTTTTTAGTTCAGAATCATTGAGATAGGAAAAAACATGGAGATGCCGCGTTATTCTATACATACATTTGCTTATACAAATATGAGTGAAATATGATTCAGAATTTGAAATATCGTTATGTCTCATTCTTTCTAGTGAGATAATCTCATTTGATAAAAGAGAACTATATTTTAAGTTGTTGCTAATTATGGCAACATTTTGTCTTGACGTAGTGACAGTTGTAGGTAAGTGCCGTAGCAGCCATCTTATGTGACGAGTTTCGTGGTAGTTTTGCTGTCAAATGGTTGTTTGTTTTTTGCGTAGACAGAGAATGCTATAGACACCTGCAAAGCGTGTCGCAGAAAGAGACAAAAAAAAATAACGTCATCATATTTAGGGTTACCGTGCGAGGAAAAATTTACCCCACAATTTGTGTGATTCTAAATAAGGTGGTGTTCCACGAATTGATAGAATTAGAAATTATTATGTAAGAGAGCCTGAAAATAACACTTATAATTATAGATTATTATCGGTATAGGCGGAGGAATAATAAAGGTGTATGGATGTGCTGCCGAACTCGATTAATAAATTGCGATGAGGGCAGGATGACGATGGATGTTATTGTATTGTATAGCGGGCTGGTGTCCGCAACTCCACGTCAAAGCGTGTATTTTGTGATAGAAGGTTCTGGCTTTGAGAGTCAATAATACAACATTGTTTATTTTTAATTAGCTTTTATTGGTTTAGCACGTTATTGTCCTTTAGGTAATAGCTTCTTCTTTTTGTTTAACATTTTTTTCTCAAAATGTCTGCTGAAAATTTTTGATGACGGTTTTGGTGTCCAATCTGTTCGTCCTGTAGCTACAATCCATATCCGACGTAAATTATCATGTTCAGGAAAACTGCAACAAGTCATTAAATCTTTCAGATACTATATAATTAATACACATTGCCCATAATATTGGGTATTAATTTACAGAAAAATTGGCAACACTAAAATTCATAGGTTAGAATTAATAATTGTTATTATTGTGCTTTTTTGTCGATGAATTTATGTCTAGGGTACATTATATACAATATATGAACACCATAAAATGTTATCATCATATATAAATTGATACAGAGTGGTATACTTACGAATGAAAAGACAAGTCTGGCATTTTCGTTCCACTATCACTTTTACACCCTTTAACGCTACAACGCACCATGTTTTTTTTTAAATGGTTTATATACTATGTCTACATTGTTCACAACAAAATATACCATACATTATTTAACTTTAAAGCACATAAAACTGTATTTTAAAGAAAGATGATACCTAGCTGCACGTTAACTGTCAAACTTTGTTTAGCAAAGTAGTATGCTAACCTTGAAAAACATGGCACGCACCGTGAAACAAAAAATCTCATCGTTCTGTTTCATTTCTTTACACGACATCGGCGTAAGTCGCTCTTTTTCTTGTGTGAATGCGACCAAAGATATCAATTAGTCTATAGCATTCTCTGTCTACGGTTTTTTGTATTATTGAGATTTGCGAGAAAATTACGAGGATTTTACCTTTTAAAACTGCATGTAAATGTTGGAAAACAGAAGTTCAACATGCCTGTGTGTTGTATTGTGAAGTGTGGTGTAAGAAAGAATGAAAATCAACCTCAATTGTAGTTGCACAGGTTAGTAGCCGGTTTTCATGCATTAATACATACAATAATACACAATCGATGATACAATTGTAACGCGATCATGAATTTATGGCTAAAGTATTGATATTTGGGTTCATTTCCATATAACAGGCCTTTTTATTATATTTGTTAATTCATTCGTTTGTTTACAAACAGATGTCATAATGGAATAGTGTTGTACCGTTGCCGACTTACCGTAATAGTTTCCGAAACTAGTTCCTCCGCTGGAACGATATCAGTATATTCTGCGATGTTAACATAAATAATCTTGCGTCTTATTCGGTCCGAGTGACTTAGCTAGGTCCGGCCTGTGGTTCACACTTCACAGCACCAAAATCCATCGTGATCCAAACGTGATAACTAGTAAAACTCGTATATAGTATCGTTACTCGTTATAGTAACAACGAGATAACAGTTGTTCCTTGATTGACACAACCCTAGCAATGGCAGCCATTTTATGCGACAATATGAGTTGTAGGTACAGCTTGGCAAAAAAGTCTAGAAACGGAACTAATTTTTTGTCTGTTGGCAACATTCCTAAAATAATGACGTTTCATAATAAACAAAGTTCACGACTTCGTAGAATTTTTATTTCGACCATCCAACGGTGATTATTAGTGATTAATAAACGTAAAAAGTGAAAAACAATGAATAAAACCGTTCGAAGTGCTGGCAGGGAGGTTATTTATAAGGTGTACAGGCGATGTCTGGCGGAACATGAGGCCCAAACTATTCTTTCCGATCTTAACAATGTTTACCAAAAAACCGCTGATATGACAGGTATGTAAGAGTTTGTTTTGTTGTTTTTAGTTAAATTAAGTGTTAATTGATGAACTCAAAGCTGTTTTAATTGGCTTGCATACGGAATCAGTAGAAATTTTAAACAATAAACATCGAGCACATAGGTTATGTTTACATTTTGTTTGCATTACTCTGGTATAGCGCGCCTAGATTAATTGATACTTTGGTGACTTGAACTCTACCTAAAAGAAAACTCAATTTCTACTTAACTTAAGCTTTGAGTTTGTTTACAAGGTAGTGATGTATTTGTTGTAGCTATTGCATTAGAAATTTAACAGAAATTATTGTGCCATAGACTAAATAACAAAATCTATTTATTCAATACAGGTAAATCTGTTAGCACTGTAAGAAGAGTCGTGCTGGAAGGAGATAGAAACAAAGGGGTATTTTCTACATCCGGAAAACACAGAAAAGGTCGTCGTCGCAGAGGAAGATTTTTTGGAATAAAAAAGAATAATATTATACAGTCTTTTAATTTTTTTTTTCCAAAAAATTTTGTGAACTCTGGAGTATTTCTCAAAATACTTATTTTTAGGTAAAAAGTAATCAGTTGCGTATCGAGAAGACGTCCTTGTTCAATTTAACAATACTTTCTGATTTGAAAAAGTAACATAAAGAGAGAATACATTATTTTGTCCAATTGAACAAAAAAATCAGCTAAGTATCAAGATTAGGTTGTGGCGCTATTCGGTTGCAGCGGGTTGCCATACGAGCAGCACAGTGGCGCCTCCATTATTTTCTACTCTTTTTTGCCAAGCTGTATGCACCCTTTTTTTGTAGGTATTTCCAGTCCATACTTTTCTATGTCAATGTTCAGAATGGTTTATTTTTAATTTTAAACCTTTTATGAATTATGTTATATTTTTAGATTTGTCTCAACATTTTTTTCAAGTCGTTACTTATAAAAAACTTGAGAGGTGTCAAGGGACACCCGGATGGAACGAAGTTCAAAGAGAGAGACAGACAGAGAAACACGCGCAAGCCCGCCGCACGGCTTACAACTATAGCAAAAAGTGTCGTGACAACTTTTCGTAAGATTTTTTTCCGTCTAGCCCCCTTTCACAACGCGCGATAAGGAACTTCGTTCCAAAAACCAACCCAACAAACATTGCACGACCCAGACGAGTCTATATACACCTCATGTATTAAAATCCATCCGGCGGGCGGTTCGGTTGCTTTAAGGGTATAAAGAATCTCAGATAATAAGATACTCGTAAAAAACACAACCGTTTTTGCTGTCGCGCAGTCGGGTAATGCGACGCCCAAATTACAGTAGGTAGGTACAGCATTCCACAGCGAGGTACGCGCCACAGCAGCCTCCACCACAGATATCCGTCTCTGTTTTTCGCAAGAATGATAAAACTGAGAGAAGTGTGCGCTTTTGATGCACTACTACATAATAGACAATAATAAGATCGATGACGCGACTATATTAGCTCGCTGTCCATTGTGTGCTGGCGCGGGTCCGGCAGTCGTACGCCTTTGCCTCGCGGTGCCTGTTCGCGGCTCCGCCAGTGCTTAGGTACCCATAGGGCTCGATATGCTACTACAACCCAGGAAACCAACCTGCAGAGCGCTCTGATTGGCTCATGACAACCAGATTGTCGACACATTTGTGTATACCAGATTATTATTTCGTTGGCTTGCTGCACGCTTTTATGTAAAAAATAAATGAATAGGCAATCTTAGAAAACTCTTACCGACGTGTTGCGTAATATACTAGCATTAGATTTTTAACAATATTTACAGAACCGAATTTGCCTAAAGCCAACAGGTAAGTGTCAAAAATGAAGATTTCAAAGCTTATGATTTGCCTAATGAGCAGTGATCGGATTAGTTAATGGTGTAATTTAGAACCTTAAAAAATATCATTATTATGGATAAGCCGGGGCGGGGTAATTGCTTAACGCCAGCCATGTACATTGCGTTATTTACCTATGTTGTTGAACAGAATAGTTGTCAAAATTAAAGGTATTGCGATCGATTGCCATTTTATGTATCACAGTGACCCCGCTGGGTAATAAGTTTTGACCGCCCCGTGGACAGCCTCATTAGGTACCGCATTATTTGGGGTAATGCAAACCTGAATTTCAAACGTGGTGACTTCAGTCATCGGTAACTCGCTGGCGGTTCAAAATATTACGTCCACACAGATTTGGAAAGCCGATTTGTCGTCGTAAAATCTGTGGTTTTTTATTTTTTATTTCTGTGGATTTTTAAGTTTTCAACGAGTCACAGGCGCAGCGGCGGCGGCGGCGGTGGCGGCTACTAAAGTCGCTTGTGAGAATACATTAGGCATTGCCTAACTAGGCG
Source organism: Apamea sordens (assembly GCA_945859715.1). Classification (NCBI taxonomy): domain Eukaryota; kingdom Metazoa; phylum Arthropoda; class Insecta; order Lepidoptera; family Noctuidae; genus Apamea; species Apamea sordens. The sequence goes on from OX243995.1 coordinate 11,920,544, forward strand.
GTGTTGACTTGACGTTATAAATAGTGTAAACCATAGTCATTCCCAAAGTTGGATTTCCTTTAAAATAAAAATCTTTAATAGTGGGACTCCATTTTATTACTTTTGTGCGATTTCTTGTGCAGTTAGATAAGAAACAGTAGTAGTATTATTGTGCTCGATAAAAAAATAAAAAACGTGATGTTAGTTTTCAAAAATCTGGTTACATAAAAAGTGAACATAAGTACTTCGAATACTTAATCATTAGGCTCCATTTGCATTGCGCAGAATGTATTGGAAGCGAATTGTTTTGACCAATGTGAAGTTGATACCAATTTAAAATTAAAACCTTTATAATGGCCTGGCCATTTATGAAAGATACAAAAAACAATAAATACATTTTAAAACCATAACCCTCCTTTTTGCTTCGCCGTATTCGGGTAAAAAAACACAAATTTTTCAGTGGTCGTCAGTATCACATTTTTATCTAAAGCAGATTCTTTTAAAGTTAAAGTAGCTTTACCTTAGCTTGGGTAGTTTTTGTGTATGTTGATGATGTTATAAACAGTCCTGTCTCTGTTGTTTACATAGCAAGTAGTGGTATACGAATTTGTGTGGGGTAGGTTACCATAATTATGTAAAAAGGGAAAATGAAAAACTTACAAAAAAAAAAGACAATCGATTTCTGTAAGTTTTTATTTTCACTTTTTTTTTTAATTTTTTCCATTTCAGCTTTTAAAATCCCTCGTGACTTGCATTTTGACGCTTTCGTTCCATTCCGTTCCGCGGCAATGTAAATTGTCCTTTTTTTTGGGGTGGGAAATCATCAAATGACCTCTCCCGCTCTGGGCTGAGCAGAAGGGCTTGTCAGACTTTTACTGACTAAAACCCACCCGTATTCCTTCAGTTGCCTGTGCCAGGGCCCACGGTATCTCTATCGAACAACCCGCAGCCCTGGCAGGCATCAGCCCTAGCGGACCCCGTCAGTTCGTGCTGACATCTCTTTGAGGCGCGCGTGAAACAAAACGCGCCGTCGCCGTCGACCCGGGCCTGGGGGTCTACTCCGAAGTAGTATCGGCCGAATGTTCGGCCGTTTCCTGCTACGGAGTTACTATTTGGTTCGGTCGGTTCCGATCCTACACTCTTACACTCTTTCGAATATTGACTATGGTCCCGACCCAACTGAGCCGATCCGAACTTTTTTCGCATTTTTCAATAATATTCGGTTCGGCCATGTGTCGGTCCGATCCGAACATTCGAACTTTGCACTTCGGAGTAGGCCCCCTGGTCCTTACCGGGCAGCGGGCTGCCCATTGCTCGCCGCCCGCAAGCCCGCGCCTGCGGTGGCCATTTAAATTAAAAAATAATTGTAAATTGGCCAATCCTAACAAAAAAAAAAAGGAATTATAAAATATATTATGTACCAAAATATAACATTCAAGAAATTAATGTGGGTGCAAAAGACTAGTTATTAATAAATCTAATTATGTAGAAATATGTTTTATATTTATTTTAATAAAATATAATTTAATGTATTAGCAACAAAGATAAATAATTTGATCATTCGGAAGAAGAGTATTCGAATTGACTATAAAACAGTAAATTAATATTTTACCACTAATTTATTACGTAATTAAATTAACCGTTTTGATTAATTAAATGTGTGTTTATTAGTTATTGTTGTTAAGCCTCTAGTGATAATGAATTGATGATGTACAAATTCTTATAGACAAAAGTTTACAAAATTATTATGCATGGCTCTCCATCTCTTTATGGAGTACAAGTACCTACTTGCCATGACAAATATTGTTCTACTATTGTCACGAAATAAGTGTGTCTTTATTATGTATTGGACTGTGTCAAAGTTCTTTTGAATGTCTTTACGATAGGTAATAGATAATAAATATTGTTTTTTCTAGTGTCAGAATTTTCATTGAAGCCTTTTTATACAAAAACGATAAGTACATAACACTTATATTTATCTGTTAGTGGGTAAGTATAATACTGACGATTTATTATCTGCTTTGCAACTATCTCTAAGGCCTGTTTGCACCACAAATCCTAAACGCGTTTAACGCTAAACATAATCTAAACCATCTTTCCGTCTTTATCATCTTCAAATGATTATGAGGTGATGTTTTAAATTCGCGTGATTAGCGATTTGCAGTGCAAGCGGGCCTAAACATTGTAAATACGTTAGTTAAGTACACGATGTTATCATAAGTATATGAAATTATACAATGCAATAAAAATAAAAAAACGAATAATAATATCATTCTTTACCTGTATAAGTGTTAAAAATATATATTTTTTAATTTATGCCAAACCTAAACAAAATTTATAAAATAATATACATATTTAGGCACATGTTAATTAATTATTATGCTGTTAGCCCATATAACATCTCATTCTTTTGGTGCTTATTGCAATAAATGTTACAATGTGCAAGAGACTGCAAATGTGGTCTATAAACCAATAGCGATACGTGAGTGATATTTTTGTAAGTATACCTTAACCGTTCAGGAACAGAAAAAATAAACGAGACTCTCCTAACTTTAACTTTTACACTTTGACCTTCCAATTGAAACTCATAAAAAATGGGCAATTTATTCAAAAACTTTTTTGATTCCAATAGATCGTGTTTCTCATAAGAAAAACTGTACTGTACAGGACCAAGCTAGTTAAAAGTGTCTATTCCAATTACTTTCTGAATCTAACATGGATTGTCATTATTCTAGCTGACTGTACTATTTTTAGAAAATTGTGAATGCAGTTAGTAATTTCGCAAAAATTTAAAGATCCTAAGAACGTTTTCCTGTAGCTACAACGATTAAAGATTTTGATGCCCCTTTGAAAAAGGCCATATGAAGATCCCTACTACCAGTATCAAAACCGTATTGCTATTGGTTCATACTTCCATAGATCACTTCCCATACAAATTTGCCAAGTTTCCTTTTTAATAATTATGCAAATTCACGTTTATAGCTGGCCCAACTTTATACGATAGTCAACAGAAGGCCAATTCTCGTAATTTAAAACGTTCAAAATCTAGTCGCAGTCTCATCTCAGCGACAAACAAATGTCAAAAACTTGTCAAAATGTAGGGAAATTAGAAATATTTTTTGACAGATTGAGACAGATCAGACTGTGAACGATTTAAAAATTACGAGAATTGCCCCTCAGATCAATTCTAGTTAAATAATAACTTTCTAGTTTCTATATGTCTAATTCTGGCACGTAATTTCCACATTTCAATTTCTGAAATTATTACAAATTTGTTCTTACAGTTCAACTTTGTTTAACATAAATAAAAAATATTCCTCCCAAAGATCTCAATTTGTATAAATAATAAGTATGAAATAGTGGAATGTTTCAGTCTTACTAAGTACGGTCTGTATGCTATGCGCCATCGCCATAGCGTATTAATAATAGTATCAAGGCGTCTACAAACTCTGCCGGTGGCACAGCCGCCCGGGTCTCTGCGCGTCACAATAAATAGAATGTGCCGGCAGCCAGTTAATGCTGGTATAAGCGCGGTCGGTGACGGCGGCAAGTGTTTAGCAGCCTTAAAATGTTTAACGAAACATACCAAAAATGGTAAAATTTTGATAGAAAACATCTTAAAATTATGTGTCAGAACTCGCAATAATATAATTTATCATTTAACTCTTTTTTCTATATCTTTCTCTTCTTTGCGGTCACTTGAATCGTCTTTTTTCTTAGATATTAATGTGTGCTTGGCTTTCTTAAATTGTTTTTTAACTTTGTCCTTCACTTTACTTTTTTTGGGTGTTGGTATAACTTCTACTGATTTCATAGATGAACTATTTGATTCACTATTTCTTTGAGCTGAAAAGAAAAAAAAAATAAGTCCGTTATAGATTAATATAAAATTTAAAAAGACGGCGCTTATTTCTAAAGGTGGACATACATTTGTCCCCGCCGAATCTGTTGACATCATCTGCAGAGCTATTTACAATCGTTCTTTTTGCTGTCGGGTTCGTTTAGGGACGACGCTACAAAATCGTAACTTTTATGATAGAAAATAATAAAGTAGTATAAATACACAAGTTGCGGTCATGAATACCTCTGCTGAATTCGTTTGGGGTATTTCCTAATTCTTTTGGCGGTTCGTACGATTCAGCGTGGATTGGTTTCATATAAGAAAGATACAATTCGGCTTATTCGGTGAAGACAAATGTGCCTTACCTACATCATTAAAAAATAATTTGGTATTAACGATCAAAGGTATTACACATTCCTGTTACAATGATATCCGTTTTATTTACCTCTCTTACTGGCGATGGAAGCGGCGATAGCAAGATCTTCTTGGCGTTCTCGGCGGCGCTCTGCATCAATTTGCTGTACCAACTCGTCACGCATGCGAACTATTTCTACAAGCCGTAGTACCAACTTTTCCTCACGAGCCTATAATTATAAACCACCATGTTAAGGTCATCACATAATTAATCGACAAATTAGCAGATAACACATTGAGAGGTAATGAGCATATTTAGTAAGGATAAAGTAGGTATAAGCTATTCCAAACGATTCCTCAAGGACATTGGATAAAAATTTATGGGGCTTGGTCCAAATGTCAACCACTAGCGAATAGTTTATTATATTTATTAATAAGGATAAAAAAATATCTGTCAGTGAAAACTTATATTTGTTTTAACACATTATAGATTATCATTAGATTTGTTTTCACCAATGATACGAGTTTATGTGGCTATAACGAATTTGAAAAAAAAAAGCTACTAACTTGACAGATTTTAGAGTGCTGTCAATTATAAATAACATTTAACAAATACCTCAAATGTTTAAGTGCTTATAAAATGAGGATGCTTTTCGGATAATAGGGCGAGATTAACCCCTGCCTCACGGGGTATTAAACTCCTGGGTGGAGTGCCACTAAAAACCTGTGCAACTTCCTATTGAAATTAAAAAAAAAAAAAACTTACATACTTATAGCAACTCTTAGAAAACGGTGGACAAGCACACAGACCAAATAGGTGGTAAATGGTAGCACACAGGTCACACTATTACGCCTTAACAGGAATTCGGTCGAATTACAACCTACTCCAAAAAAAAAGGGGGGGGGGGGGGGGGGGTCGTCGGTGCCTTTTTTATTTTAACTATGTTCTCCTAACCTTTAGGAACTCAACAAAAAAGTCACATGTAAATTATTTGGGCAGAAAGATTATCACATTAGCTCAGAAAGAATCATTCCTTACCTTATCAGCATCAATGCGGTTAACAGCGGGCCGTGATTGGATTATCCGAATTTCATGTTCAATGTCAGCTTGTTCTTGTTCCAACCGTTGTTGTCGTCGTCTGAAATATTGTTCATAAATAACTATTGTACAGTGTAAAGTGGATAGTGGGATATACAGGGTCAAATTAAATTCATGGGCATCCTTTTAAGGGGTCATTATACTCATCATTATGAACAACTTTTACTATGGGACCAAACCTGAAATCACGAAAAATAATCAGCTGTTCCCTACATTTATGTTCGTATAACTCGTCAAAATGTAGGGAACAGCTGTTTTTTTCTTCGCGATTTCAGGTTTGGTCCCATAGTAAAAGTTGTTCATAATGATGATTACAATGATCCCTTAAAAGGATGCCCATGAATTCAATTTCATCCTGTATATATTGTACAGTGGATAAAGACCACCATTGGCGCCGATTCCCTTGTTCACAAACTAAACTAAATTTAAGTTCAGTGCATCTTTTTCTTTCTATTTCATTAAGAAAAGGACAGAAGATAAAATATTAGTTTAGTCCTGTCAAATTAAGATACTCCATAGACAGTTTAGACGTGATTAAAAACATGGCTACCAAAAATACGTCAATTTACGTCAGGCGCTGACTTATTTGACAGGACTAAACTAATATTTTATCTTCTGTCCTTTTCTTAATGAAATAGAAAGAAAAAGATGCACTGAACTTAAATTTAGTTTAGTTTGTGAACAAGGGAATCGGCGCCATTATCTATCTATCTACTAGCCAGTATTGTGCCACTGCTGGGTTCTCTCCCTCTCTCCCCTTTTCGCACACTTTTGTTTATGATGTCATGCTATTAAGTCAACATTTTGTAAAAGGCAATTTTTTCATTTCAAGTTCATCTTAGTGCACCAATGGGAGAGTAAACTGACAAGTTTCACCACTAGTGGCGGTGGCAGCACAGGCAGTAAACAAGCACTGTTTTACTATAACAAGTTAATGAAATGTATTTTTTTAAATTATTTGATTAAAACTAAACACTACTAGTGTTTTGATGTTCAAATAAAACGTACCATTCATTTCCTCGTGACTAGAAAACACGTAAACTTTCTTTCTGGACTTCCACATAAAACTAATGAAGAAAAACAATTTATCTAAGTAAGTAGTATATTTTAAACCATTTAATGGAGTGCTTGTACTGATGGTGCCTCCTATGGTCCATTCGTTTCGCGTAATTAACTACCACTAACATAGGCCGGTTTGATCGAGTTAAACTACTAGTTTCCACTCATAAACAAGTTCGACTTACATGTACATCAATTCAGTTTGTTTTCTGAACAGGTCATTTTTCTCATTGACTAGTTCACACAGTTGAATGACTAAATCTTCGACTTCCTCTTGCGGTACCGTCTCAGCTTCGTCGCCTGTAATAGATACGTCCATTAGTGATAAAGTACTTCTATGATCTACGATAGAGGATACGTGAGAGATATAGGGTAGAGACATCAAACAAATGAAAACTGCACCTTGAGGGTAAAAGACGTGAGTAAGAAATTTGAATTTCTCTAAAAATCTATGGTGAACAGAAACCTCCCCTTTTTATTCAGGGTTTCGTAGCCTAATGGCAAGAGACGGACAGGACAAAATCATAAGGGTTCCGATTTTACCATTTGGCTACGGAATTCTAAAACTTCTAATAAATTTAGATTAAAAAGTAAGAAAGGGTGCTCAAATAGAAACAAAATGTGCACGCATATGTTTACCCTCACACTTGTCGCGAATCATTCGTTCGATAAGCACGCCTTGACGCTCGAGGCCGAGCTGCTGCGTCTCCAGCAGGTCCAGCTGCACCTGCAAGGCTTCGGGCGACATCTGCAGCTTTACCTCGCGCCGCTCCGGGAGGGGCAGTCCCGGTGCAGGACCCTTTGCCTTTCGCCCGCCTGATGAGCATTTAAATAATTACTTAAATTGTACAAATATTTACTTACATTATGCTGCTGCTATGGGAAAATATCATAATTAATTATAAATTTATTATCCTGTTGCGTACTCAATCAATAACCAATTAATAAAATAACCCTTATATTCACAAGCGCATTGGAATTCGTTTTAGGCATTCAAAGTGTTCAGTTTTGGAATAATTTAGCTAATAAATAAAGTAAACTTTAAATTGTTGTACTTTGTTATGTAAGTCAAATAGAGTAATTTATGCGACTACGAGTTTGAACTCTACTGACGAATTGGAAAGCTTGTATTATTTCCCACCTTCGGAATTGATGCTCTTCATACCAGTAGTGTTGATACCTTTCTCCAAAGAGCCGCCGCCACCTGACACCGTCGACAGACTGTCAGGAGGGGTCGGCGCGGGCAGCCTCTTCTTAAGAGCTGGTGTGGACTTACCGATTGATTTCTATGAGGAAATAATCATCGATTATATAATATGTTTTTAAAACGAAACTCTACGAAGGCGGAACGGAATCGAACTCACGCTGTTAACTTTCGGACGGACTTTTACTGACCAAAAGTTGCAATACAGCATGCATTAATAGAAAATACCTATACATATAACAATCAAATTATCATTTATTCTCATTTTAGTTTATGAAACTGTTGTATAAAAGGGGTTATTAAAACCCTTTACAGATTGCTTGGCCCAGATGTGGGGGTGTACACGTGCACAGGGTAGAAAGTTGATCTGGAGAGGAAGTACCTTAAATATTGATGCTACCAATTTTCACTCAAAGAAACCATTCAATTGTTTTTAAAGTAAGTAAAACTGCATCTTCTACTATGACTATAGATGTACGAGCATCGCCACATCAAATGTATTGTTTTACTTTTTACCTTAACATGATGTTTATAATATAAATGAAATGCATACTTGGTCAGAGTTGATGGTAGAGTTGAACGAGCTAAAGGAGGATATGCTCGCGACATCGTCCATGGAAGTAGAAGGGTGTTGGAGCCGCGGCGCTTCTGATATCGATATGACCGGCGGTGGCGGCGGCGCTTTTGCCTTTTTCCTTCGGGGCGTGCTTCCGGGAAGATTCGGAGTACTTGTTGCCATTGAAGATCTATACATTGAGCTGGAAACATATAATAGAATTTTAATGAGGATAAAAACTGCCACTTGCTCATTTCAGATGTTGCTGCTATCCAACGTCCAAGAATTTGACAGCTAGCTGTCACTATACATTTTTTGTTTATCTTTTACGCATAATTAACGACACTAAAGCTGCTTTTTATGTGCGTCAGAACCGCGGGTGTACTTTTCAGATCTGCCTAAATTTATTGCAATTATTTGGTTCCTTCTGTGTACCTTTACGTACCTTTCTTGAAAATCTGTGTACCTTCACCAGTAAAAAGATATTTTAAAAATTAGGTACACCCGCCATCCTGATGTCAGAACCGCGGGTGTACTATTCAGATCTGCCCAAATTTATTGCAATTATTTGGTACCTTCTGTGTACCTTTACGTACCTCTCTTGAAAATCTGTGTACCTTCACCAGTAAAAAGATATTTAAAAAATTAGGTACACCCGCCATCCTGATGTCAGAACCGCGGGTGTACCTACTGCTAACCAATATATGTGGCTAAGTACACTCTATAAGTAGATTTGGTACCTCTTGTGTACCTGCAGAAACAAGTATTAAATAAACAAAATACTGTCAGGTTGCTGCGAAAAGTAAAAAAAAAAACGATTTTCTTTCTATGACGGTCTTACTGTTTTATAAAATAGTAACGACGTCAATGAATAAATAACAATCTTCGGTAATCGAACCCAGAACCTCCACGTTAAGCATGTATTGTGGCCATACCAGGAATCCAGAACCTCCGCATAACATTTAGTCACTACTAGCTGCGCCCCGCGGTTCACAACCTTTCGCCTTTATAATATTAGTGTGAGTGTGATTGTGTGCCCATACCGGGAATCACAACATGAAATTAACGGCAAATTATACACAGACTCAGGACAATACTTTGTGTGATCCGCAAATTGTTGTTTTATATGGGGATCAAACCCACAACATGTTGTTCAGCAGTTGCATATTACGACCACTGAACCACTGAGGCAGTCAAAACTACTTTTTTTTTTTGGTTGCATTTGGATTACTCTGGTGCAAGGACGCAGTCAGTATATTTCCTTGTTGCCTGTTTCCTTTATGATTATCCTGATATGATGATTTTATGAAATACAAACTAATTTTTGCAGTCGATCAAATGAATGATGTGCATTGTACAGACGCCAGCACATCAAGCTACTACAATCTGTCAAATTTCTTTAATAGATTTTCAACTTTATCGCTAAAGCATTAAGTTAATTGGGAAAATTTGACAGTTTCGGGTAGCTTGACCTGAAAACACTGAAAAACATCTTAATTCTATAAATCCTTCACAATTCGAAAATAGGCAAACTGTTGTTTGTTTTATAAATATTTAACTTAAGTTATTAATACTGAAGATTGTTTTTTTTTTAAATAATAACAACGTCATAGGAAGAAAATCGTTTTTTTTTTACTTTTCGCAGCAACCTGACAGTATTTTGTTTATTTAATACTTGTTTCTGCAGGTATACAAGAGGTACCAAATCTACTTATAGAGTGTACTTAGCTACATATATTGGTTAGCAGTACACCCGCGGTTCTGACATCAGGATGGCGGGTGTACCTAATTTTTTAAATATCTTTTTACTGGTGAAGGTACACAGATTTTCAAGAGAGGTACGTAAAGGTACACAGGAGGTACCAAATAATTGAAATAAATTTGAGCAGATCTGAATAGTACACCCACAGTTCTGACATCAGGATGGCGGGTGTACCTAATTTTTAAAATATCTTTTTACTGGTGAAGGTACACAGATTTTCAAGAGAGGTACGTAAAGGTACACAGAAGGTACCAAATAATTGCAATAAATTTAGGCAGATCTGAAAAGTACACCCGTGGTTCTGACGCACATTGCTTTTTTACCTGTGGTAGACGCTTCCCTTTTCTCGCTCGCTTGCTACTCGTCTTTTAATAGTGCTACACTCCAAGTCTCATACATATTTATCTAATTTTCGCTTAATTTGTGAGCGACACAAAAGTAAACATAAACAAAACAATGGCGATTTGTAGACGTTGAACAGTGCTGCCACTTATGACGAGCTTTCAGTTTTTAACCCCATTAGCACATTAACCTTTTATGCCGATGATATGAATGAAATTTTAAAAAAATCACATCATTAAATAATTCTTACCTCTTGCTGTGTGTTTCTTCTTCGTCTGACGAGGGTTCTTCGCCATCGGACCAGAATGGATTTACCGCGATAAGCCTTTTTCTGTAATAGATACAAATAATGGCGTAACTTATTATGCTTTATTTTGTAATAATCCACATTGTATATTGTACAGTTGTTTTGCAAATGCTTCTATAAAAAAAACCGGCCAAGTGCGAGTCGCGGATTCGCAGACGAAGGGTTCCGTAAAATTATTTTACTATTTGTTATAGCGGCAATAGAATTCACACTCTGTGAAAAAGCGGAGCCTTAGTAATACGGTCCCGTTGGCACCCTTTGGGTACGGAACCCAAAAAATTAACACAGTATTATGCAATCGCACATCATATATTAAAATTACAGTAGAAACTCAACGACAGTCCCTGCTAAGTGCTTTTACTAACCCGGAAGGCATGATTCTGATAATTGTACTAATGCATTATAGGTATATTGTCGAGAAGAAGCAGCGCATGACTGCATCTAATTAACATTCAAATATTTATGTATGGAAAATCTACCCACTGCATGTTTACAATCGTAAATAGCCGTATATTACGGCTACAACGTGAGCCGAACAACGAGGTAACGTTTGATATAATGTTGGTAGGACTCCATACCCACTTATTGTTCTTTTGTTATATTGTTCGCTACTACGTGATCTACGTCGACATAATATGTTGTATTCATGTGAGAACTTGAAACTTTGCGGAAAATATTACAAATCAATACAATCGTAATGTAACATAATATTTATGACGATTTAGGATCTCGAATGTACACAACACAATACATGATAACATGATACATATTATTAAAATGTTTAGAGAGAAATTGGAACAATGTTGGTAAAAGTTGGAAAAAGTTTTCGAAGGACACAATTTGGAGACACTGGCAATACTAATGCATATGAGTATTTAAAAACTATGATTATAAATCTTAGAATTGAAATTAAAAACGTGATTTTTCAAACAAACTAAATAGTAGTGATGGCCCGACTTGATGGGATGGGTTTTGCCAAACTAGCTATAGTGACTTAAGCTATTGGATATATTTGATTGAATTTTCTTATGCAAACTAGGGATGTCATTTGATACACGTGGTATTGTCTTCTCCACCTTGTATAGCGCGCTTTTAGCATTTCTAAGATAGCGATATTTATCGTATACGTTCACGTTCACGTCACGACATCACATCAACACAGGGAAGTAACACAGTAACATATGAAGACGGTTTTAAATTTCCGTCCACGATAATGTTATAACGTGCATGATAACGATTTTATGGACGTGAGAGTCCACGATAATATCGTCATGTTAGAAATTATAAAAGCGCACAATAGAACATATTATATTACATATTATATATTACCTTTATAGATACTTAAATAAAGTCTATAAAAAAAATTATACAGGTTTGCAGGGATATCTACGCGCACACTGTAACCTTGATTTCAGCAAATGATTTTAGAGTAAGTAGATTTTTTCGTCGGTTATAAAAAAAAAATCTGACCTTTCATAGAAAAGTACAATACTTACGCGGTAAAAATGTATGGAACAGCAATTTAAAAAAAAAATATATTCGACGTAAAATTTCAACGCATGGGTTCAGAATGTACTGAATCCATGGTAACAGATTGCGCGTAGATGTCCCTGCCACCCCGTATTTTGAACTGACTAGCAGAAGTCTAAATTCGTAGTTTTAGCTAATAACAAATATGTTATATTGTTCGACTGTCCCGTTGGTCTCGTGGTCGTAAGTGCGACTGCTGAGCGTGGGATCCTGGGTTCGATTCCCGGGTTGGGCAAAATGTTATTAGGCTTTTCCATTGGGGAATTTCTTAGTAACAGCCCGGAGTTTGGAAGTTGGAGGTGTTGTTGATACCCCCGTCCCTCGGAAAGTACGATAAGCCGTTGTCCCTGCGCCTGAACTCTCCGTTCGTGTCGGATTGCCGTCCCATCGGACAATGAGAGTGAGGGAAGAGGGAGTGTACCTGTCTCTACGCCTACACTTGTGCGCTATAATGTCTCCCGCGTCGAAGGCTGGTCGCCGTTAAGATTGGTCGCCATGGCCGAAATTAGGTCTGGAGGACTTTACTTTTTATATTGCCTACAAAGTGTTGGCACAGCGGCGTAATTACCGAGGTTAGTTTTTGAACCAGTGATGTAAAATAATGGTAAGTAAGTATTCAGCACAGTGGGGACCTCTCGAAATGTGTTTCATTTTAACTGACTGTGTACTCACACAGCAAAGCCGCACGGCTTTGCTGTTTAAATCAATAGTTTTTAAGATATGGGATATTTTCGGTTACAACCTCCAAAATCCAAAACCAACAAAAATCTTGCGTTTCAGGTTTTACGGTCGATAAAAACAATACTGTGCATGCGTAAATATTTATCCTGACTACGGAACCCTTTTCTGAGCGTGGTCTGACAATCATTTTTTACACCCATCTTCCCATGTCTATTTGGGACAGATAAATAATTATTATCATCTTCAAAATGATATAAACGGTACTTTTCCTTTAGGTACAGAATTATATAAAACAAAACAGTATTTTTTATCCAGCGATAGTGTCTCGCGAATTGAGAAACATTGTATTATGAATTATTCATAAAATTATTTTTGATGTGGTGATATCTAATACTTACATGGGTGTGGCGGTAGCATTCTCAGGTTTCGGTGCGTGCGGTATGGGTGGCACTTTGTCATCTTCTTCATCACTACTACCAAAAGGATTTGTGCTGACTTTTCTAGTTGGTTCCAGAACATCCTTAAAAAAAAATTAAGCTCATTAAAAAATTCAAACTATTTATAATTTAAGCGTGTTATTAAAAAGATAATACCTCATCCTCATCATCTGAGAAGGGATTCAAATGGTCTGGATATACTTTAATGTCTAACTTTGTTTCTTTTTCCTTTTTAATAGCGGCCGCTAAAGCTTTTTCTAAAGCATTCTGTTTTTTTCTTCTAGGAGGAACACTAATAGTTATTTCTTGATCATGTTGAACTTCTAAAGGTTGTTCTAATGGAGGAGTATCCTCAATAACTGCTGATGAACTATTGGCTACCCTGCTGTCATCTGTTACATTGTTGATCTCTGTATGTACACTGCTGCACGCATTATTATCTACTTCTGTAGTTGTCATATTATGTTCAATAGTGTTTACACAGTCTTTGTCTATGTTTCTTGTTTCTATTACATCTGTGTTTTCTAAACTCTTTTCAACATTTATACTGTCATCAGCTAATTGTGTTTGTAAGAAATTGAACTTTTCAATATTACTTTTATACACTTTCTCTGGCATGTTATTACTTAACACATTTTCCATCTTCGTCGTATTCACACTTACAAGTATTGGTTTTGAGTCTATTTCACATTGAGATCTACTGGTACTGCTAAGTTCTTCAGATTTACTAATACTATTGTCTTTTAATGAAATATTCGAGATTTTGTATTCAATATTAGTGTCTTTATCTATATTTTTCTCAAACATGTTTATTTTGTCTACAAAATGATAACATTTTCTAAATTAGCAAGCAAGACAAATAACAAGTTTATACCATAAATAGTTATAAAGATAAATAAATGGACACACACATGACAAACATAACAAAAGCATCTTCCGTCAAGTTATCAAAATGTAGCTCTTATTCACAAATTAGACTAGTTGTCTTATTGTGAAATAAGGAAACATTTCAGGATGTTGAAATAAGCATTCAGTATGTAGTCGACAAAGAAAGAACATGATGCAGAGTAGAAAATTGTTGGAAATGGGTAATGTTCCAAAGTAAATTACATTATTAATTCCATATAAATCCAGCATCAATCATATGTATGATAAAAATGTATTGCCTGGCAACAGCAGCATATACATATTTTTCATAAGAAAATAGGATTTTATTCATAGTTATTAACATTTATATGGCATACAATTTTGATTAAATGATTACAACGCAAGTAAAATAAAGCACTCACCCATAATAGATTGTGGTCTTGATTTATATTTAGGAGTAACAGGCTCCTCATTTGGCACTGACTTTGTCTCAAGTGCAGTATCAGTGAATGCCAGCATGCCCATTTGATCATGATCATTATTATTAAGATATTTTGATAAAGTCTTTTCATTTTTACAACTATCACAGGTAAATTCAGATCCTTCAACTATCTCAAAATTCTTAGGGTTAAGATGTCCTAAGCATTTAGAGCAACGGAAACATCTTCTGTGGTACAGTTTGTGCGATACAAGAAGGCGCTGGGCAAGGTACACAGGCAGGCCACATGCTGCACATTTGTCTAGACCAGTCTTTCCAAACCTTATTGGTGCCTACAAGAGTTATAAAGATAGGTAATAAAGTGTGAGACAGAAAGTATTAGAGAAATTAGAAAACAATAGTTTCACTGCAAACATTGCACACAGATATTTAGAAAGTAAGGTACTTAATAATATGTTTGTTGTACTAACTGGTGTCTCCGTGGTGGTTGTTTGAGTTGATACCTTTGACTCATTTTCAGACACCTTGGTATTGACTGAAATTAAAATGCGTATTAAATCATTGTTGGTATGATTGTTAGTATTTGTGATTCTTAGGAGGTAAGCAAAGTAGGTAGGCAAAGTAAACATAGGATTACTTCTCAAAAACCAAAATCTCAAAGATAGCAGAAAAATATTAGTATTTACTTTATTGATAGCAAAGACAATATGCATTGAATATGAGTATAATTGACTGAACTCACCTGTATGACCAAGACGCTGGTAAAACTGAGACAAGTAAGTTAATACTGACAACCTGTCAGGCACATCATTCTCAACCATATCCTCTGGGTCTAACAGTGAGGGAATACCTAGGTGCTTCTCAGCAACACTATAAGCTAATTGGTTGTTTTCATATATATTTTCAGGTTTCAACTTTGACATGTCACTGAAAATCATAACAACACAATTATTCATTGAATAGAAAATATCATGTGTTTACTGTTCACAGATGGCTTATGATGATAAGTTTATAGATAATAAGTGTAAGAGTAATGTATATTCATTTCAAGTTAACACTTACATTAAATCTGGCCTAAAGTGATGAACCAATGCACAAAATGCTAAGCCATTTCTCCAGGATGTTGTCATATTATCTATTTGCACCTCAGGGCAGTCTTTGACTAAACGTTTACACCATAACTCCAGAGCTTTAGTTCCTTTTCGTTCAGACATTTTTTTAAACTTTTATGCAACTTTACAAGCAGTTCAAAACGTAGTACATCATCTATGACTCATTTATTGAATCTTTTCACTGAAAATAACAATGAGCCATTATTATTACATTTGCGACGTAAAACGCAGTAAAAATTGTCCAGATACTAAGCATTGAAAGCGCATTTGAATAGGAATTTTTAATAAAACATTCATTACAAGTGGTTAGTTGGCAATTTGGCATTGGTGACATTGGTGTTGGTGATTGGCTTTGGCTAGGGATGTACCTACCTGAACCAAGAACACAGAACACTACTGCAAATGTCAAATATTATCAATATCGGAAAATATCTAAACGTAGGGCGTCCTTAGACGATTAATGAAGCCAGGCATCTGCTGTCAAATATATAGTACTTACTAATTCCATGTTGAAATCAGATGGGTTTACAGTAGGCCGGCAACAGGACGTCTCCATTATGCTGGTCATTAGATGCTCAATCTGACTGACA
Source organism: Apamea sordens (assembly GCA_945859715.1). Lineage (NCBI taxonomy): Eukaryota > Metazoa > Arthropoda > Insecta > Lepidoptera > Noctuidae > Apamea > Apamea sordens. Next base: position 11,936,703 of record OX243995.1, read on the forward strand.
GCATTTAATTGATCTTTGATCACGAACTGAAGCAAGACTGAAGCGATGCCTAGACAATCAGGGGGCTGAAGTGGAACTGCACTGCTTTTTTGTACTAAGTCATAGAACAAAAAAGCAGTGCAATTCAACTTCTGCCCTGCTATAAGAGCTGGTGGTAATCCCCCAGTCGCGAACATCTTCAGAGTCCGGCTGGAGAAAATGGATATAAGGGCTATTAAGGACAAAGCTATGCTTTGTAGCCCGCGAAATTCAAATTTTCTTACGTTTTTTGCAATTTGCAGGTCAGTGTCAGGTTGTATATTGAACAAAATATGTTTCGCGAGCATATCAAGTATGTATTTACAGAATTATAATCATCAATACAACCCTCTAAATTCATTTAATTTTATTGATTGACTAGCTGACCCGGCAAACGTTGTTTTGCTATATAAATTATTTCTAGCTGCCCGGCGCTACTTTGTTCGCGTGGTGTCCTATCCCCTACCCTACTTCTACCCTACTCCTACACTACTCCTACCCTACTCCTACCCTACACCTACCCTACTCCTACTCTACTCCTAATCTACTCCTACACTACTCCTACCCTACTCCTACCCTACTTCTACTCTACTCCTAACCTACTCCTACCCTACACCTACCCTACTCCTACCCTACTCCTACCCTACACCTACACTATTCAAAACCCTTAATTTAATACTTGTTTCAATTCGAGTGGACCCGAGTCTACCGTACCGAAGGGACGATCGTCAAATGTTTGACAGGAAAGTAGGTAGAACAGTTTATATGGGAAAATGAAATAGTCGTTTTTACTATCTTCCTCACAATTTTTCCATTTTTTCTCGCCTTTTAAACCTTCCCTAGACCTCCACGAACATTTCAAGACTAAGATAAGATAAATCCGTTCAGCCGTTCTCGAGTTTTAGTGAGACTAACGAACAGCAATTCATTTCATGAAATAGTCATTCAATAAGATTTTGCTGGCTACCCTGGAGCTTCCCCCTTAATAAAGTTAAAGTATGCATTGCGTGTATCGGTGCAATTTGTTTAAAGAAACGTGTTTATAGAAAACGCTGGGTGAAAATCATGGTTGCCAAAAAATTTAGAACGTGTTTATCTTTTTCCTGACGTCAACTAAGGTAGACTGGCTTAGTTTTTTGGTATACCTACTTATTGCAATTTTAATAAAGCTTCTAGTTTTTTATACTTATCTGTGTAACCATTATTTTTGGGGTTCCACAACGTTGGATATGTTTTCAACATACATATTTTCGACTTCTAAATTATTCAACGGTAATGTAGGTGGTGGCGCCGCCGATGCGTCGAGCGGCGGCGGTGATGGATTCGCCGAGCACACGCGCACTTCTATCGGTGTTCAAGTCATGACTGACTGACTCGTGACTGATGCGTGAGTGACAGCAAGCTACTTTTTTTCTAACATTCTGAAGCATACTTTTCGTTTAATGCACTCTGACAAGTGCAGGCAGTGCAGCTTGATATGACGGTCCCTGTGTGTACTTCCAGTGCTGTGTCTGGTAAAGACATGTGTCAGCAGCAAACTGCGACGAGGGCGTCATGGCACCTATCTTGCCAGTTACCATTGTGGCGTGCCCTGTTCTTAAACATGCCCTACTCCGGAATCGGCTGCTCAGCAGACGCCACTAGACTAGGCACTAGCTCTGTCCGGCGGCGCCACTGATCGGTACAGTAACACAAGGTAAGGATCTTACCGTCCAGCCACGAGACGAATCTTGACAGGCGATTAGGAATACGTTAACGTAATTTAACGTAACGTTTGATAAATGAAAACATAATAAGTAATTTGAGTGTTAAGGATATGACGTTAATTTTTATTGTTCAATTAATTTTAAAAAATTGGGCGACAATTTCCAAGAGCGTCAGGCCTGTAGCCCACAGGGCATTGGTTTGGTACACTTATAACATTTCTATTGACATCGTTTTGTTCATAGTTCTCCACTTGTCCAGCTTTGTAACCGATGCTCAAATCATTGATGTTCTGCAAACTGAAATATAAAAAAGACATTTGTAAGGTTTGATGCCAGCAAACTGATGAACGGGGAAGGAGAAATAGGAACTGTAACTCCCACACTTTGTTAGCAACTTGGAGCTAGTAAAAATCTATGTAAGTAGGTAGAATTAATAGCTAATCTCTTTCTAATCTTTAGAGAAGGCAAGGCCTAGGACAGGATCTGGATACTCTGTCATAGTAGCGGCCCTCGTTTGTTCTGTATTCTGAGTAGCGCCCATTGCGCGGTCCTGTCAAAGGACGATTTCAAAACTAAATTATCACTTATATAATTTAGGTTAATTGAGAAAAGTTTTGAATACATACGTTACATTTTGATCTTAGAAAAGATTTAGTAGAGATATGACGAGATATTAAATGATCTTATCACCACACTACTAATTCTTTTATTTATTACTAGCTTCTGCCCGCGGCTTCGCCCGCGTGGATGTCGGAAATTATCCCACGGGAACGTGCTAACAGGATAAAATGTATGTGCTTCCCCAGAATGCCATCTATCTCGCGGGCCCTTTGTGGCTAATTACAGTAGAAAACCAATTGTGTCTCATTAGTGGTGATTAAGAGGGTACCTATATGATATCTTTACCTAAATACCTACCTAATTAAAAAAAAAACTCAATAACAGAAAATTAAATACCTACCTAAATAAACCTATTTCTGATGATAACTAATCTAAACTCAATAAATAAGCAAAATCCCTAAAAACTATAATATCTATACGAATGACTAATCCTACCTAACAGTATTATAAAATAACCTACGGTCACTACGTACACTATCAAATATACTACCTATACTTTAAAATTAAAATCTATACCTACGACTCATATAAAAATAAACCTAAATAACTCTAAAAACTAAAAGGAATAAAAATGAACTCCACTGCGGGTGACCCAACCTACGACAAACTTAGTATTTGCGGGTGGTACAGTACAGACAGTGGTAATCGGGTATAGGGATTGACCCGCAAAATTAAGTTTGTTTTTTATTGTATATACTTTTCCGGGATAAAAAGTACCCAGTGTGGTGCCCAGGATATTAAAGAATAATTATACCAAGTTTCATCGTAATCGAACCGGTAGTTTTTGCGTGATGCCTGAACAAACAGACAGACAGACAGACAGACAGACAGACAGACCGACAGACAGACAGACAGACAAAAAATTTTTTAATCACATTTTTGGGTTCGGTGTCGGTCTAGTAACACCCCCTGTAAATAATTTTTTTGATATTTTCAATGTACAGAATTTTCACTTCTACAGATTTATTATAAGTATAGATTCCTTTATTATTTTAGGGTCAGCGCAGATCGACGGCAAGGCCGTCCGCCGCTCGCTCGACTTGTTTTTATTACGTAATACAACGTACAACACACGTACAATTTTCAGCCGTATGCTTAACATAAAAGAAAATTTCAGTTGGTAGAGATTTATTCGCTTCGCTGCCAGTCTGTCAGTCTGCGGCAGCTATATTTTTCAAAATTTTCAGACTTTCAGTTTTTCTCCATCAAAAATATCGGCCGCTTTTTATACATTCATCATCTGCCTAGCCTTTTCCAAACAATGTTGGGGTCGGCTTCCAGCCTAACCGACCGGACTACCTATATGACCTCATAGACTCATAGCCTCATAGTCAGTACTAAGTTGTACGTTGATTAAAATATGATTCGCGGCCGTAACAAATATGTATTTACGGAATTATAATCATTAGAATCAGTAATACAACTTGTTAAGTTAGCTCCTAAAATGTCAAGATTTCATGAAATAGTCATTCAGTAGGATTACTTGATCTTAGAGAATCGTGTTGTCGACTTTAAAAAAAAAAAACTAATAAAAATAAAAAACAAAAAATAACTAAAGAAATAGATCTACTCTAATATTAATCTAAAATAAATCCCCAAACAGACCGATTCTATTTTTAACCTGCAGAAAAGAGCCATCCGAGGCGTGATGTATAATCGTTGCAGGCGTGATTCTCTGAGGGAACTGAAGGAATAAATGCTATACATGGTGGCTTATAAATGCTATACATGATGGCTCATTAATTTTAGTAAGTAACCAGCTCAAATTTAAAGATCGTAACGATATTGTGAGCCTATCTGTTGAGCGTACAGTTGAAATTGCCTGTATAGAATTGGAGCATTTTGTTGCATTAAGTGTGTACAGACCCTCATCAGGATTGTATGACTGCTTTGAAAAGGTAATGGATGAAGTAATAAACAGGATAGCATTTTGTTGCATTAAGTGTGTACAGACCCTCATCAGGATTGTATGACTGCTTTGAAAAGGTAATGGATGAAGTATTAGACAGGATTTGTAACTCAAACAAATCCGTTATCATTTGCGGTGATTTTAATGTCAATTTATTAGAAAACTCCGGTTCTTGTAGTAAAATTGAGGCCATGAGAGCCACAGTAGCCTAACTGAAAAAAATTTAACTAATTTTTAGGCCACTGTGGCGCTGTGACTTTTACAGTTTAGAGCAGTTTTTCAAATAAAGTCAGTATTCAATGAAAAAACTGCTCATCACCTTCTGTTGCTGAGTCTTTGCTTATGGAAAATGTTAATGGTTGCGATTCGGAATTTCATTTTGAACATGTTACCAGTCAGGCGCTGACTTATTTGACAGGACTAAACTGGGCAATTGTAGCACCTACTCTAGTGCTTATCTTTAATAGTTGTATTGAAGGCGGGGAGTTTCCTGACCTTTGTTTAAATCGGGTCATCAGACCCTAAAAATTATATACCTATTTCTGTACTCTAAAATTTTTGAGAAATTAATTTTAGACCAAATGCAAAGATTTTTTAATAAACACAAATTATTACATAGCAAACAGTTCGGTTTTACAAGGGGTCGTTCAACTACTAATGCCGGTGTTGAACATATAGCACATATTTATAATGCATGGGAAGACAAATACGATGCCTTGGGCATCTTTTGTGATTTGTCCAAGGCATTCGATTGCGTTCTTCACGAAACGTTAATCAGGAAACTCCGCCACTACGGGATCCGTAACGCTGCTCTGGATCTTCTTACTTCATACTTGAGTAAGAGGATTCAGAGCGTTGATGTTAATGGAAAAAAATCTCCAGGATCTTTAGTAACAATGGGAGTCCCACAGGGCTCAATTCTTGGTCCTTTCTTGTTTCTTATTTATATTAATGACTTGCCGTACCTCATAAAGGATAATCATGATATAGTGTTGTTTGCAGATGACACTTCACTTTTGTTTAAAATTAAACGTCAGCAGCAGGTTACTGATGATGTAAATAGCGCGATCTCTAAAGTAGTCCACTGGTTCAATTTTAATAACGTGAATTTTAATAACTCCACCAAAATATTGCGAGCGTACTATCAAAACAAGAACTTCTAGAATTAACACTACAGGAGATGAGAAATTTAAAGAATGACCCGCATGTAATTTGCCTCTCCGAAACATTTATTAAAAAAGGGTATGAGAACTATCTCAAGTTATCGGATTACGAAATGGCAACAAATTTTTGTAGGGAAAAAAATCGAGGTGGCACTTGCATACTGATTAAAAAGGGTATAAGTTTTAAAGAACTAGCATCTGTAAAAACGTATGCATCGGTAAATACTTTCGAGGCATGCGGTATAGACTTAGCATATGAGAATTTAGTAATTATTTGTTTATACAGAACACCTCAGTCTGACCCTAACCTATTTTTAACTAAATTAGACAGTATCCTACAACATTTACTCAAGAAATACAAGTCGAAAACGCGTATAGTTTTGACAGGTGACTTTAATATAAATACCTTAAAAAGGGCAAAATCAGCCAAGAATTTCAAGACACACAATTTCACACACACAATTTGAAGATACATATTAACGTAGCCACTCGCAAATTTTCTTGTATAGATCATAATTATATTGAGTAATATACAACGCAATCACAAACGTCCTACCACTTCATCTCTCTGATCACGACACAGCGCAAATGCTAAGCTTTCCTTTACGATTTTAATCAAGGGCCGCAATATATCACACCTACAAAAGAGATTACAGTTTAAATAATACCCTTAAATTTAGAGAATGTTTGCAAAACCTATTTTGGACAGATATATACATGGAAAACGATGCAAATACGGCATTCAATAGTTTCCATGAATTAATTTGTCTGTTTTATAATCTCTGTTTTCCGAAAGTCAGAGTTAAAGTAAATGCAAACAATAAAATTAAACAAACGTGGATAACTAAGGGTCTTAAACTATGTTCTAAAACCAAACGTTCCTTACGATATCAATACTACAAAAACAAAAATAGAACTAACAAGACCAAATACATCACGTATTCTAAACTGTTGCAAAAATGCATATATAATGCTAAACGGAGTGCTAACATCAAGTTTATTAACAACAATAAAAACAAATGTAAAGCCACTTGGTCTAAAAAATGAAATACACAATATGGACCCTAAAGACAATATTGAATGTTTACAGGTTAACAACACTATACTCACACAACCCGCGGAAATAGCCACTGCCTTCAACAATCATTTCATAAACGGTTTCCCTTCACAAGATCAAATTAATAGTGGTCTCAATGAAAACGTAATTGCTAACTCGATGTTCCTCATTCCTATGTCTGAAAGTGAGGTAAGGCAACAGATACTATCATTGAACAATACAAACTCTGAGGGTTACGATGAACTAAACACCAAAATTATTAAGACATGTACCAATAAAATAAGTAAAGTGTTGACATATTTGATCAACTTGTCTTTTTCACAAGGAGTATTCCCAAAAGCGTTAAAAGTATCCATTATTAAACCATTGCTCAAAAAGGGTGATAAACGTGACATGAACAATTATCGCCCTATAACATTAATACCCATAATTTCAAAAATATACGAGAAATGTATGCATCTCAGATTAATAAATTACTGCGAGAAATGTAACATTATAAAAAAACAGCAATTTGGATTTCAAAAAGGTAAATCAACAACGTTAGCCATATTCTCACTTTTAAAAACAATACTGAACAATTTAAACAACAACCGGTTGGTAACAGGACTATTCTTTGACTTATCGAAGGCGTTCGATCTAGTTACACACGCCAACTTATTACAAAAATTAGAAGCTCTCGGAGTCAGAGGACTGCCACATCAATGGATATCGTCGTACCTAACTGACAGACAGCAGTGTGTCGCTGTTACCAAACTGGACGCAAATAGGGACATGATAATGCATACGTCTGAATATCAATATGTAAAACGTGGTGTGCCTCAAGGTAGCATATTGGGCCCCATCTTATTTCTACTTTAAATAAATGATTTAGTTGATATGACTAATCACAAATGCTTTCTTTTTGCGGATGACATTTCCATAATTGTAACTGCTGACAAAAAATATAATTCAATTACCGACCATGAAAGTGACATAAATAATATAATTGACATTCTAATTAATTGGCTATATAATAATAATCTATCTATTAATCTTGACAAATCTGTATACTTACAATTTAACAAATATTATAATAATAATTTTAATTTTAAGATGGACATAGCAAAAATCACGCATGTGACACAAACTAAGTTTTTAGGTGTAGTAATAGACGAACATTTAGACTGGAAGGCGCAGGTTGAGCATGTATGCAATAAAACAAATAAATTTGTATATGCCCTTAGACAAATAAAAAAGGTAACAAATATAAAAAAGGCCGTAATATCATATCGAGCATACGTTGAGTCCTCGTTGCGGTATGGACTAATAAAATGGGGAAATAGTACCGACCACAATAGAGCATTTATCGCCCAGAAAAAATGTATACGGGCCTTATACGGGATTCCGTCCGATGAATCATGTAAACCAATATTTAAAAAGCTTGGTTTTCTACCGTTACCGTCATTATATATATATGAGGTGTGTATTTTTGTAAAGAAACACAAGGAATTGTTTAAAACAGCAGAACAGGTATGTTCACGAAGTCGGCGTGACCAATACACACTTGTTTTAGACGAGCTGCCTAGGTATGCTAAATATAATAAAAATTGTGTAGCTATGTGTGTACGTAATAATAATAATAATAATTTACCAAAAACATTAAAAGTATTGAATTGTAGACTATTTAAAATTAAATTGTATAACTGCTTGAATGAAAATAATTTTTATAGTATTAAGGAGTTTTTAGAACACTAACGTTGACAGCACAATTTTGCATGCTTTAATTATAAGCAAAACATGAATGATCTAATTTTGTATTGTACAGACGCCAGCACATCAAGCTACTACAATCTGTCAAATTTCTCTAATAGATTTGCAACTTTATCGCCAAAGCGCTAAGGTTCAAGGTTGATTGGGAAAATTTGACAGTTTCGGGTAGCTTGACCTGCTGGCGTCTGTACCACCTTTTTATACCGTGTTTTAAGCAAATAAATATTATTATTATTATTAATAATTTACTTCTAAAAGAGAAAAAACCAAATGCATTAAGTTTACGTTACCTCACGTTAGACAGGTGAAAACTAATGTGTTGATAAAGGGCGAAGAACACATATAGACAAATTGTCAAAAAAGCTAAGTTCCGCAGCATACGCTGTTAGATAAATTCGTAATTTAACTGATATAGAGAGACAGCCCGTTTAGTGTACTTTAGCTATTTTCATAGTGTAATGTGGTACGGTGTTCTATTATGGGGAAATGCCGCTGATATTCAGACTATCTTTGTTTTGCAGAAGCGAGCTGTTCGATCAATTTATAAATTAAGTCCGAGACACTCGCTCAGAGACAAATTTAAAGAAATTAATGTTATGACTGTGCCTTCTCAGTATATTTATGAAAATCTTATAGATGCCCATACAAATATAAAATTGTTTAAAAAATACAGTGATATCCATGATATAAATACTAGGAACAAACACAAATTTGTTGTACCTACAACAAGGCTCAAGAAAATAGGTGGCTCGTTCAGATGCCAATGTATACGCTTCTACAATAAAGTTCCAAGCCCCGTTCAAGATCTAAGCCTTAGTAAATTCAAATCATTCATTAAACGTAAGTAGCTAAACTAGCTGACCCGGCAAACGTTGTTTTGCCATATAAATTATTTCTAGCTGCCCGACGCTACTTCGTTCACGTGGTGTCCTACTCCTACACTACTCCTACCCTACTCCTAACCTACTCCTACCCTACTCTACTCCTACCCTACTTCTAATTTACTCCTACCCTACTCCTACCTACTTCTAACCTACTCCTACCCAAGGGTACCCTACTCCTACCTACTTCTAACCTAACCTAACTAGGGTAGGGGGTAGGACACCACGTAAACGAAGTAGCGTCGGGCAGCTAGAAATAATTTATATGGCAAAACAACGTTTGCCGGGTCAGCTAGTTGTTTATAAAATTGCAAAGACCTTATACTTAAACCTTTTAAGTATAAGGTCTTTGTAAAATTGAGAATGAGTGAGGTGAGGTCTGGTCTTGAAATTTTGACAGCACACTTACACAGTAAACATTATGATATTGGTATGTATGTACCTAATGAAATAATGATGTTTGTTGTGTCATGTGTGTGTGTGTGGTGAGTGTAGTACTGATGTTTGGTAGGATATTGTTTATATTAAGAAGAGATACAAAAAATGTGTTTGTATTGTATAATTCCATAGCACAGGTGTGAGTTCTATGTATGTACTAAGTATAGAGCTATCAGCTACCTTTACCGGGTGAAATGTCTTTCATGGACTTGAAAGTGCCCTGGCGGCTGATATATGTTATGCTCACTCAAATGTTTCGACTTTCGCTGACGGTGGCGTGTGTGTTGGATCATTTAGCCCCCTTCAACACGGCTGAGCTGAATGGTGCTGATCCATGCGTCATGTTCGAACGGGTTACTATTTGCTTTACTCTGGGCGCTTTTAACGTGTACGTCTTTTTTTAAACATCGTCGTTCTCACATATACTTGTAATTATGTATGATGTAACTAATATTTTTGTAAAAATATAATTTAAAAAACAGAATTGTATGGAAAAGGGAGGGGGAGGCCTTTGCCCTGCAGTGGGACTATACAGGCTCTAGTAGATTAGATCATTTTAAAGAGTGTGCTGGGGTTTGTTCTCCATAAGCAACTAGCTTCATATTTTCTGACTGACCTACTTCTTGACAATTCAAAAGTGCCTGTAAATGGTTTAATTGAAATAAATGTTTTGAGTTTTGGGCTTCTGATGAGCCCGTAACGACTGTCAAAGATCTACGATGACTGCCAGGACCAACATGCATTCCGAGCCTCGGAGGGATCTCAGTATGTACAGACGGACATGCATCCACTCACCGGCCGGCCTCGGCAATCTGATCGATCGACCCGTGCGGCTGCTATTACTAAGCTACGAGCCCCTCTACCTCGCAACTTTTGCATGGATATTTTATATGCCTACATAGGTATGTAATTAGGTATTTACTTATTATATTATACACACCTTCTCCACACATCGCGGCATTGGCCATTGATGAATTCTTGGCCAGACGGACAGTTGGTGGGAACTGTGATGACATTTTTCGTATTTGTTCCGCTTCTCCATATGTCGCGACAAGAACCGTTGATCCACTGCTGACCAGGACGACAGTTGGGTGGAACGGTTATTATATTCTGTGGTGAAACGTCTGAATAGTCCGGTAAAATTTCACTGAAAAACAAACTTTTTTATAATAGTTGGTTATGTATAGGACAGCGACACAGCTTACGGGACAGCGACGCGGCGGCAGTGTTTACACTGCGGGCGCGATCACGTCCCGTCCCGACGCGCCTTTCTTTCATCAAAAGACATGGAAACGCATTGCTCATAGTTGCGCTAGCTAAGAAAAAAACAATATAAACAGAAATGGGTGCATGAAATAAATAAAAAACGACGCCCCGTCGAGCGGGGCGGCTCTGTGTGGCGTCGGCCGTACTATCTAGTATATTACAACTGCTCAGCGTCGCGTCGGTCGCCGTCCCGTCCCGCCCCGCCCCGACCGCTGTGTGAATAGACCTTTAGGGAAATAAGTGTCAGCTTAAAGTGTGTTGAAAACTTACGTATACCCTAACCACCGTAGGTAGTGCAGGTACCTATTAATATCTGCCTATTAATTTAACCATCTCTCCCCGGTCGTGTCAGATTACCATCCCATCCGACTATGGGATGGTAATCTGACACGACAGCGTGAATCTCCCGCGTAGATGGCTAGTCTCCGTTGAGATTAGCTCCTAGGCCGAAATTCGGTCTGGAGGACTATTATTATTATTAATTTAACATTTTCCTCATGTGTCTTGTGACTTGTCTTATCGTTCAATTTATTATTTTCCCTAATAGGTTTCATAAGGTGATAAAACTTGCAATTTTTATCGCAACAATTGTGTTAATTAATCGGTGTCGATTCTGTAAGTAGATTGTGTCATTCATTGTATTTATCCTCCTAAGCTTAGGACGAAAATAACAAAAAACCAGACAAGTGCTTGTAGTATCTAATCGCGCTCTGAGGGTTCGGAGGACTTACAGCTGAGCCCGGCTAGATATATTTGAGTGAAATAGGGTCTAAATGCTACTGGTTTCACAAATTCGTGTATCTACTGAACGTTCTGCAACGTTATTTCATTTTCCCTACAATAACCCAATAAAAATATGAGTATTCATTGAGGAGTTCTGTCGGGTATCTGACCAGTCCGAAGATCAGTTGACTACTGTTAGGTACTTAACTAGCAATCAGTACAATAAGTAAATCACATATATGTCACGTGTAGGTACAGTTCGTTATTGATGAGTTCCATTGTCTATCTCCGAAGGTCCTCATCAGATCTTAAGACCTTTAAACGGAACCACCTAGAAGAATACTCTTCCAAAAATGTTAAGTTAATTTTAATATTTCTACACCGGCAACGGTAGTGTATGTGGCGTAGCTCATCCTAATGGGGCCCTGTATCAATTTATTTTGGGGGCCTTTTTTACCCAACTGTGAAGCTACAGGGCATTGTTTTTACAAAATAAAGAATATAGCTAATAAGAAGGTGAGGGGCTCGTGGCTAAGTAATAACAGCTGCACGAGTCGATTGAAGGTTAAGATACGCTTGCCACCCCTGAGGCGGCGACCAGCCCGCCGGTTGAACGCGTCTCAAAGGGTCATGGCTGTCCGGCTGATCCGAGGATACCGCACGTTCTCCGCTGAGGCGGCGAGCCTACTTGCCGGATTGCCGCCATGGGATCTGGAGGCCAAAGTCCTCACCCACATATGGGAGTGGCGAGAGGAGGCAAAACGCGGGCGTAACTCCGCTGCCGCGAGAAATCACGGTACAGCGGACAGAGCTCCAGCGGGATCTCAGCATGGAGAGTGCGATTGTCGCAACCCAGTGCTGGGCACTCCACAATAGCGGCAATAAGTTCACTCTTTGAGGAGTGGCTAGAGAGGCGCCACGGCGCCCTCACCTTCCGCCTGACGCAGGTCCTCACCGGACACGGTTGTTTTGGGAGGTTCCTGTTCAGGATAAAGCGGGAGGAAACGCCAGGGTATCACCACTGTGTGGATCGCCCGGAGGACACGGTGGAGCATACGATGGAGGTCTGGCCGGCTTGGGCGGAGCACCGCCGTGTCCTCCTGGCGGCGATCGGCGGCGGCGATTTCTCGCGTCCGGCCCTGGTCCAGGCCATGGTACGGAGCGAGAGTGAATAGGAGACCGTTACCTCCTTTTGCGAAGCAGTAATGCTTGCGAAGGAGGAGGCGGAGCGCGTGAGGGAGAGGCAACCTCTGCGCCCTCACCCCCTAGCCGCCGCAGGAGACGCCCTGGACGGGAGTCAACAGCCGACTCCCGGCCACCGTAAGCGCGGGCTTGCGGGCGGCGAGCAATGGGCAGCTCGCCGCCCGGTAAGGACCAGGCCCGGGTTGACGGCGCGTTGTGTTCCACGCGCGCCTCGAGATGTCAGCACGAACTGACGGGGTCCGCGAGGGCCGATGCCGCCAGGGCAGCCCAGAGCGGGAGAGGTCATTTGATGACTTCCCACACAAAAAAAAACCTTCGCTTGCCGCGGTAGGTCCGTGGATGGGTGACCATCTAACATACCAAGACCCCTCCGTGCCTCGGAAAGCACATTAAGCCGTTGGTCCCGGCTGTCGTTCGTGGATCTTTGATAGTCGTTACGGGTCGTCAGAAATCCGAAAGTCTGACACCCAGTATTACCAAGGGACATCGTAAAACCCAGTAACTGGGTTGTGGCGGTTAGATAGCCAGTCGCTCCGGAGGTAAAATACTGGCATTCAGCTGCATCCGGTTAGATTGGAAGCCGACCCCAACATAGTTGGGAAAAGGCGGAAAATTGCCCCTCTAGTCGTTTTTACAACGACTAGAGGGGCAATTTCCGTACTTTTGAGAACGTTCGTACTGTCAAAAATCACAAACTACTGGAAATAATTACTTACCTGACAGTTTGTGGGGAATCCCCGTCAAACATGCAACGAAAAGGGTTGCCAGTTCAGAAATGTGTGTGATTAAAGTCTCTTTCTTTGTAATGAACATTTAATCGTAAAATGGAGAACGGGTATAATGGAGAATGGGGAACGGAACGGGTATCATGAGTAGATAGGTACTGTCACTGGTCAGCAACAGAAGTTGATTAACACAGTACTTTACTTTTACATGTGATACCTACCTATCAACATACTTTCAAAGACCCGTAGATATCTAATAACTAACTACTGGGTAAAATAAAACCATCACAGGCCGATGTTTACACTTTAGATAAGTTTCATTGAATCTTATCTCGACCATACTCAGTATCAGCCTGTAAACATAGAACATGACCATGGCAATAAGATAAAATAGGTATAGTGGGCCCGTTTGTACCTAACTTGATGTACCTACTTACAAAGAGAGCCAAGGCATGGCCATGTTCACAGAACAGATATGTGGCCATGTTCATTAGTATTGAAAATTAGGAACAAAATAGAACTCACCTGAGGTCGCTATCTTTTTTCAGGGCTCTATTCCAAACGTCGCGGCATTGTCCATTAACAAATGATTGGCCTGGGGGGCAGTTTGTGGGTACCGTGATAAGGTTAGCAGGCGCAGCGGTAAAACTCCAGATCTCGCGACATGCACCGTTCACCCACTCCTGCCCATCTGGACAGTTTGTTGGGACCGTTACCACATTTTGTGGATTGATATTATTTGGTCGGGCGTTACAAGAACTTGCAAGAAAACAAAGAAACGTAACGAATATAATCATTATTTTAAGTTGTTGCACTAAATTGCGAAATTCTATATTGCTTGCTGCGTACTTCAAGATGAGAGAACAATTGAACAAGAATCTTAATTGGTTTCTGATTGTATTTATCACTTCAAACGTAGTTTATAGAGAAGATAATCTAGTGACGTAGTAGATAAGCTATCTGCAAGTAATTTATTTATAGAAAGAGGTTTTATTTTTTGTAAATTAATGTAACGTAAGTATGGTATATTTTTGTTTTTGATAATTGCAATTACTAAGAATGGAAAGGTAGGGTTACCAACTATTTTTAAGTCAAAAATAGTAGTTTTAAAATAATTACCCAAAAAATATAACAGATAGCAAAAAAAAAAACCTAGTAGGTTTGAAAATACTTTATTTCTTAAAAGAATATTTTTTGCTACTTTGACCCTTCATAGCTATTAGTGCAATTTAAATGACTAAATACCATTAGCTCAGCTTTAATTCATTTTATACTGGCCCTATTGCGCTCATCTCGCCATTAAAGAAAATATACGCTCTGTATAGGCGGATGTTGCCGGAATTGATATTATTTTTTAAACATCTGTAAAATCTGCATCACTCAAATTTCATCAGGAAGAAGAATATCTAGAATTTTATTCATCTGATTTATTTCTATATACAAATCATTAAGTAGCTATCTACAAAACACAAACTCAGAGGAGAGACGCGAAATTGACAATCTGTCAAACTCAAAGCGACATTAGGTACCAGAATCGTTCAGAAATAGATATTATTGCTTAGTGAGTGGGTTTTATACCTAATAATATAGTAGTTAGCCAGCCTACTACATACTTTTTTCATAAATATAGTAGTCGGGCCTCTAATACAGTAGGATACTATATTATATGGTAGGGTTGGCAACCCTAAATGTAGGTGATAGATAACATTTTTACAAATCGGCCCCTTTATTAAAGAATCAATTTAACAATTGAGCGGCACGTAGCTATATAGATACATACCTCTGGACATTCCCAGGGTTTCTTAGTATGTCAATTTGATCATAACGATAATAGGGACTATACGCTGATCTTGAAACATAGGAAAATGTACCATTTGCTGTGTACAGAAAGACTAAAGTCGTTATATTAACGGACACGAGCCAGTCACGTGGCCTTTAGTCCCTGCGAGCTGGTGTGGATAAGTAACTTCCGGCTATTAACCAATGGATGTGTTTCGTGTCGTGCACATTTTGCTCCCAGAGAAACTCGAAGATATCTACTATAAGGATCAGGATCACGTCAAAATGATAATCGCAATGGTCCTTCCGTCTGCTAAAATGCATCTAGGTACCTACTCCAATATGTTTACCACTGTCCGTTGATCATACCACAATCCCCACCATACCATTGTCCCTATGTGTGTCACCTGTGGGGCGGTAAGTTTAGCATAATATTGAAGGTAGCGTGATAGCAGACAAGAGACCTTCAGAAAACCCATGTCTAGCAGGGGACGTTGACGTTAAAAATCTATTATGTAGGTAGGTACCTACTTACCTATGCCTGCTGTTACTACAAATCATTAAATAAGTTTAGCGTTAAACCTACTTAAAACATCGTTGTGTTTCTGTCAATCGTTTGAAGATGACCGAGACAGAAGGATGATGTAAATAGGTTTGTGGTTCAAACCAAACGTATCGTAAAGTTCTTCTGTCTCTTAATAAACAAAGAAGAAATAATTTTATCGCTAGTGATTCACTAGCGGTAAAAGTAGGTATTTCTTCTTTTTCTGCGCATGGCCGGTCTTTATCTAATCATATTATTAAAATCCGCACTTAAAACTTTCTTGTGTGTTGGTCTTACTACTTATTACATCCGTTACAGATTACTTCCATTCGTTCAGGTTAATCCAACCTACATTAAACCAATTTTTTTTGTTAGTTACTTCAAATTATCGATTAGAGGGAGGTAGTATGGAGGTGGTAGTGCCTAGGCTACGTTTGTTTGTGCCCTGGTTGTTTGTGTTTCCATGTTGGAATATTGATTCCTCGTTAGAGTCCATGTTGTTAGCGTGCGGTCCATTTATAGCGTTTACCTAGGTAGGTACTTACAACGTAGGTCACAACACTTAATAGGTATGCATAGATGTGTGTCCCGCTGTAGTGCGCAATAGGGTGGGCGGTCAACATTCGACCATATTCTTGGGTCGATTCACTTAGCGGTCGAGAAACAGAGTGTGACACACGACAGTCCAGTGTTAACGTATGTCGTACAAGTGAATACAGTGTGAACTTTGATACAATTTTCGGGACTGTTGTTAAAATCCAAAGACTGAAATATGAATCGGAAATATTTTGTAGTGTTCCTTACTATTTTATTTATTGTTTGTGCCGAAGGAAGAAAAACTTCAGGTAGAAGCCGTGGCTCTGGATCTGGTCGTGGATCGAGCAAAAAGACAAATTATAACCCTCAACCTGCGCCAACATCTTTTAGTAACCCTCAAGCTTCAGCTCCAAAACCCACTTTGTTTGGATGGCAATCTAAGCCGTCCAGCGGGCAAAGTCATTCGTATCCTTCCAGTGGAACAGGATTATCTGGTGACAGGTCAAAACCAGCGACTAATCAAGAAAGTATTCAACGAAGTAGTGCGACTAATAATTTAGCTGGTCAACAACATTCTAATAATCAACCGAGTCATTCTTACCCATCTTCGAACGGTTTATCAGGAAGTGCTGGCAGTGGATATCCTCAGCAAACTGCGAGCAAATACCCTCAAGGAACTGGGTTGTCTGGAAACACTGGAGCTGGTCAAGCAGGGTACCCACAGTCAACTGGATTATCAGGAAGTGGCCAGCCTGGACACAGCTATCCACAACAACACGCATCCGGTGGTGGCTATCCTCAACAAACGCAGCAACGCAATACTGGAGTGGCTGGTTCTGGTGCTGCACCGCCACCGTATAACAATGGTCAGAATTATCAAAATAACTACGGAAACAGTTACCATCCTCAAGGACCACCTGCTCATTCCAATTACGGCGTTGGCGGTGGATACGGTGCCTATAATCCAGGGTACGGCTCTCAATCACCTGGGTACTTTGGAAACTATGGTAGAGGAAATGGAGGTATGAGTCGTTCAGGAAGTGCTCTGAAAGGTATAGGTATCGCAGGTGCTGGTATTGGAACGGTATTGACTGGATTAGCCCTGTGGAATTTGGCCCGCTCTACTGGAAGACAGCACCATACCGTCGTGTACGATAACAGGGGTCAGCCTGTGGCGGTCACAGCGGCCAACGACACTACCCCCGTTGCCGATTCAATTTTAGCGAATCTAGTAAACTGCAGTTTGACCATAAGTAATGATAACAAAACCGAAGTGCTCGCAATACCTTGTTCAATCGCTACTTCGTTTACCCCAGAAGCTGACGTAAAAGATTCTGGTGTTAGTAAGAACTCTACTGACAACACGAAGTGCACCATTACGGTTCTTACAAAAGCAGGCGAAGAATTTATGACGACAATACCATGCTCGATTCTCTTAAACTCTGCCGCAGAAAACAATGTAACAGAACCTCCTCTGGTGGTTGATGAAGCTGACAATATTAGTAATGTTACTAGCGAGTCGAGCATCCAAAATGGCACTTTGATTGAAAATAACGCAACTTTAAGTGAACCTACGGCGCTCAGGCTTTCCGGTGAAGATATAAATGCGGATGGTGCAAAATTAGCACATTTAAATTGCACTATCCAATCAGAGGAAATAAGAGATCCGATCAATCCCTGTTTGTCTGTTAATCACAATTTAACTGTTATTCCGTTACCAGCAACGGAGGCGCCACAGTAAATATCTTTGAAGCTGCCCTAAATAATGTGTTTCATAAAGTCATATCATCATAAGTTTTTATACAGGCGCAAATATCTCACTTTGTTGACTTGTTGATGTATACATAATATATACTTATCTCATTTTTATACTACACATTGAATGTGTTTTTGTCACTGGCTGTGTGTGCATACACGATTGAAAATTCATTAAACAATGAATAATTATGTACCTACCTAGTACATAGCTTAATAATATGAAGCCTGCACGGTGTTGCGTTGACTGTAGCTTTCACGTTTCATATAGGTCAATATAGGTAACCCTTTGTATTGTTAGAATGAAAATCTGTAACTGTTATATTATTGTGTGGTATGTTTTTGGTGGAAATTGTTAATCGTAACTAGATCATTAGGAATACTCGTACATACAATAAAGGAATATTGCACCAATATTTCAAATTTTGGTACCAATTGATTGTATATCTATGTTTTGACTTACGTAGGAATATCTTATTTTATCATTATAAAATAAAGACGAAATCAATGTTGTTTAATGACGAAATCAACGTGAATTTTATTTAACTACCTTGGGTTATCTAGGGTAGGTAGATGTATAAACAAACACTGTGAGTGAAAGTAAGTATAAAAAAGTAGGTGGTATGTGGTGGTAGTGGTGGTAGGTGGTGTGGTGGTGTTGGTGGTATCTTAAATTGTGTAGGTCCCTACCTATTTCATAAAATCATACTTTTCAGTGGCCCCGTCATAAACTAAGGGGTCCTCAGAGTCAGATGTAAACAAAGAGGTGGTAAAATTAGTTTGAAGCGTATAGAGTAAGCGTACCCTAAAGACCCCAACACCCAACGTAAACAGAGGGGTGTTAAAGTTTGAAGCCCATGTCGTTCTGTCTAAGTATCTGTCTGCGGTATCGTAGCTTTCAAAACGAATGGACCAATTTCAATGCGGTTTTTAGGGTAGATATCGTTGATGTTTCTAAATTACTTTTCTATATAACTATCATGTCAATAGTTTGAGACATGGGATATTTTCGGTGACAACCACGGAAATAACTTTATAATACAGACGTATTTTTGTCGACGATAAGGCAATTTCTTTGCGTAAATATTTATCTAAATAAGGAACCCGCGTGGACCGACACGCACAGTGATGTGATAGGTATGCTCGGAATTTCCATGTGCCATCAAACCAGAAATGAGGAGATCCGCTGAAGAAGCTAAGTCTCTGACATATATATACTTATAATAAATCTGTAGAAGTAAAAATTCTGTACATTGAAAATATCAAAAAAATAAATGGCAGGGGGTGTTACTAGACCGATACCGAACCCAAAAATGAGATTAAAAAAAATTTTGTCTGTCTGTCTGTCTGTTTGTTCAGGCATCACGCAAAAACTAGGTACCGGTTCGATTACGATGAAACTTGGTATAATTATTCTTTAATATCCTGGGCACCACACTGGGTACTTTTTATCCCGGAAAAGTATATACAATAAAAAACAAACTTAATTTTGCGGTTCGATCCCTAGAACCGATTACTGTACCAACCGCAAATAATAAGTTTGTCGTAGGTTACGACACCTGCAGTGAAGTTCATTTTTATTCCTTTTAGTTTTTAGAGTTATTTTTATTTAAGGTATAGATTTTAATTTTAAAGTATATAGGTAGTATATTTGACAGTGTACGTAGTGACCGTAGGTTATTTTATAATACTGTTAGGTAGGATTAGTCATTCGTATAGATATTAGTTTTTAGGGATTTTGCTTATTTATGGAGTTTAGATTAGTTATCATCAGAAATAGGTTTATTTAGGTAGGTAGGTATTTCATTTTCTGTTATTGAGTTTTTTTTTTTTAATTAGGTATGTACTTAGGTAAAGATATCATATAAGTACCCTCTTAATCACCACTAATGAGACACAATTGGTTTTCTATTGTAATTAGCCACAAAGGGCCCGCGAGATAGATGGCATTCTGGGGAAGCACATACATTTTATCCTGTTAGCACGTTCCCGTGGGATAATTTCCGACATCTACGCGAGCGAAGCCGCGGGCAGAAGCTAGTCTATTAATAAAATTCTTGGCAATTTTGAAAGTGCGTTGAGCGCAGTGCTTCTGTCACGGACTGCCTTCGAAGCCGTCAGATTCTATACCTACGTGATTTGTGTCCCTTGAACAAATCAACGGTGACACGAAAACACGATTGGTTTATATAAGTACAGTGTTGACGACAAAGCGGCCGCTTAGGTGTCTCTGTAGTTGAGCGTGCTCTGTGCTATAAGTGGCATTAAGCATTTAGATGTTCGTAAGGTTGTTATTGTGCTGCTAGAAATAAACTTTTTTTTTTTAGATAATGTGATGATGACACAAGGATATAACGATATACACATATAAACTGATGACACAAGGATTTCATATTTATGTGAGTGCAACGGTATCTACCGTTGCACTCACATAAATATATATGACGGTAACGTATGTCGTTGCAATTATAGCAAGTATGAGTATAATATACCCTTTGTTCGCATAATATTAGATCTAATTAAATTCTCAAAATAGCAGATTCTCAAACGACTGTAGTAGGTATAACTTCTTGTGAAATCAAGTGCACAGGGCACTTGATTTCACAAGAAGTTCGCTCGTGCGTGCCAGAGTTGGTGGCGAGTAATAAATCCGTAAATCGGCCAACATGTGCTTAACTAAAACTTTCTACTGACTCACCTAGCCTCACCTCATCATCATCATCATCAGCCTATAGCAGTTCACTGCTGGACATAGGCCTCTCCTATTGCACGCCATTCAACTCGATTTTCGGCAACTCTCATCCAGCTGCTACCAGCCATCCCTCACCTGCCTTTGTTCAATTATAATTTTACAATATTTTTTACATATTTTATTTTACAAGATTTAAATATACATAATTATGTAACCTATTAAGGTGTACCTATCTTACGACTAGGCTTCTTTAGCTTCTTCTGAATTCTTAAATAGTAGTAGATTATTCACTACTTATAAAAGAAACAAAAATGCTTGCATTAAATTAAAATAAATATTTATTGATTATAAGAAGGGTCCGTATAGCGGTTATCACTTTTTCTTAGAAATTGAGCTAGCCAAACAATTCAAATTAAATATACACTTTTCTTGCCTTTTTTTCGGCAAATTGATTTATTAAATCATCTCTAGCTGCAGACGATTTCAGTTTTTCTAAAATTTCTGCCTCTATTGACAATAGTGACAAGTCTGATAGCCGTTCCTGCCTGTCCCATCGAAGTCCTTAGGTAATTTTTTATCACTTTTAATTTTGAAAAACTTCTTTCAGCGGTTGCGGTTGTAACTCTAAGGACCAAGAATACAAAGCATGCTGTTATTACCTCCGGAAAACTGGATGCAAGGCTATTGAATTTTATCAGCAATAATTCCATGAGTTCCTACTGAAATTCAAAAAGCAGAGTTTACCGCGCAATTAGCATAGATACAATTTCCCAACATCAATCGTTCGGCAATTGCCCGCCAGACACAACACCCGTCTGTTCGGAGGATCCTCCCTTTTCTATGGAGGATGAGTGAACTTTACACCCTGTTCCTCATAACTCTAAACTGGTGACCCCGAACATGAACGTCAGTGCAGCCTTTGTGCAAACACTTCAGCGTGACCTCATCATCATCACTCCCGCAAGCTTCAGCGGCTAGTCACCCAGCCAGCCAGCATCCACGGCTTCAACGGGTATCCTGACAACCAGCATGCAGCGTCCGCGCATACCTGGTCATCACCCTCAGCCTCATCAGCAACCTTGGCACAGCACACTGCACATTCGGCCGGTCAACAAGCAGAGTACCTTCTCCTGGTCGACGCAGCAGCCAGCCTTTTTTTTTTTTTAGTATGGGAAATCATGTACTGGCTTCTGTACATACAGACGCCAGCACATCAAGCTACTACAATCTGTCAAATTTCTTTAATAGATTTTCAACTTTATCGCTAAAGCATTGCGGTTCAAGGTTGATTGGGATTTGACAGTTTCGGGTAGCTTGACTTGCTGGCGGCTGTACGGATTCAATGTAGCGCCCGTAACATAAGACAGCTTTATCCCCTTGTAGCCTTGATCTACTATGTTCCGTTTTTCTATTTCTTTGTAAAAAACTTTTTTTACTATTGCAAATCATCGACCAACGGTAATCAACAAAAACAACGCTTAAATTGAATACACACAAGTATTTTTATCTTATCTTATCAACCTCGTGATAAAGGAAACAATCTGTTTATTACCTAATTTACTTACTGCCTGTCTACTAAATGTATTGATATTAAATACATATACATAGGAAATTACTGATGATGCTTTAGGCACGTAGTGCTAGTCAATAGAACACGGTCCTCAAAGAAAGACGAAGCGTTTCGAAAAGGGGGTAAATTGGTAGGTATACCTGCCTAATTCAGACAAATTCATTTTACACGATTGTTTGAGATGATTGTTGTCAAGGTATTTAAACTGAACTCATTTCTACATAGGTAGGTAAGACGAGAAAATGTACCATTAGGGTAGACCGGGTACAATTGTACCAGAGTACGGTAGTACCATCAGGAATATCATTCCCAACCCCGCGAAGGGCTCCGTGACGAAAACCGTCAGTCACCCGCACGCCGGGCTCAACGAGGGCACGCTGGTATTTGTACCAATTCTCCCGATACTCTTAGATAATGTAAAATATTTATCTTTGTATTGTTTCTACACATTTATAAAAACGTAATGCTAACTTAGAGCCAAGTAAACTACGAATCAATTATTACTACAATATGGTATATTGCTACAATTGTCCCTAGTCTACTGTCTACGAGGGTAGTAGTCATGGCTGGGGGAAAAACCATAGGTAGGGGTACCTATGGTTTTTCCCTGGCTGGGGGAAAAACCATAGGTAGGGGTACCTATGGTTTTTCCCCCAGCCATGACTCACATAAATTCTACAGATAAGCTGTATTACTGTCTACGATTTCAACGAGGAGGGGACCACGCGAAAACGAGTCGTTGTGTCGAATGTGCCTCACTTGTGCTTGTTATATTGATATCGATAGAGCTACGGACATAGAAACGAAAAATCCTAACGTTCCAAAACGCAAATAGCGGGCGCTAGCCGCACAGCTGCTGGACTAAAGTGGAACTGGGCTGGCCATATCTGTCGCATATTGGAGCAGCAATACGCAAAAGCCACCACTTAGTGGATCCCAAATGGCATGAAACAACGTGGCAGGTCCAGAAAGAAATGGCGGGATGAACTGGACTCGTTAAAGGATTAGCCAATCATAATTATCAAGAATCATCAAGAATATAACAATCGCAGTAGACCGGGAAAAGTGGAAAGAGGGAAGGGAGGCCTTTGCGGTTTGCCCAGAAGGCCAATTCTCGTAATTTAAAACGTTTAAAAAATACTTCTAATTTCCCTACATTTTCACAAGATTTTGACATTTATTGGTCGCCGAGATGAGACTACGACTAGATTTTGAACGTTTTAAATTACGAGAATTGGCCTTACGTTATTAAAATTATGAGAATTGCCTCTGCAGTGGGACAACACAAGTTTATAATCATACTAAACGCCAAACTTAAGAATAAAAAACTGATAGCCAGATATATACGAATTAGAAAAGAATAGATTGTATGTACCCACAAAGGTCACGCTGCAACGAGAAGACCTTGGAGAGAGGCTTATAAAAAAATTCTTTGGACATCGTTTCGTGGGCCAACCTATGTATTTAAAAAAAACATACATTACAGTGCATAGTACATACTAAGGGAGTACTCACACTTATTCAGCTCCATTCGCGTTTCGCTGAACGATTTTGGTTACACTTGTCATGGTATGAAATTCTATACAAAAAAGGTGAACAGTTTTTGTAAACGTCAACGTAGCAGGCCTGTTGCGGTCCTGCTAATAAGACGTCATCGAAAAAGAAATTTAGTTTAACTTCTGCCCTGCTATAAGAGCTCATGGTAAGCCCCCAGTTCTGCTTCTATCAGCCACGTACAGCGTCGTAAGAATGAGAAAAGCCGTCATACGTCATAGCGTGTCATCTCCGCTGAAACGCTTCTCTCTTCCCAAGCATTATTTTTTCTCTGTGGATCGCTATAATGTGACGAACTGACATCGTATGTACAGACGCCATCAGGTTAAGCAGCCGAAACTGTCAAATTTTCCCAATCAAGTTTGAACCTTAATGCTTTAGCCATAAAGTTGAAAAACTATTAAAGAAATTTGACAGATTGTAGTAGCTTGATGTGCTGGCGTCTGTACACACGACTACACGTCAAGCTATACAAAACCAGTTTGTCTTGGCCTCACTTTGTATGATATTTTCTCACAATGAACGGTCAGCCAATACTGGTTTTGCATAGCTTGATGTGTAGCCGTGTGTAAAAGCAAGAATATTTTTGCACTAGCAATATAAGTTTCTCTTCGTCCATCATTTTATTTCGTAAAAATAAAATACTTATAATTACTTAAATTTTAAAGTCCGACGTCCGAACTCTCAATCCTTGCGCCCATAATGAATACCTACGTAATAATAAATCAAATCTATCATGTAGGCAGGAACTATGCAGGTCGCAACTTGTCGATAAGGAGTCGAGAACCATCCGTGTACAGCGCTGTTCCGCCGTGTTCGACGCTGAATGCGGCGGAACAGCGCTGAACGCGGCAGAACAGCGCTGAACTCTATTTATAGCACTCGCATGATAATTACACATTTGTCCTCATTTTATACTTGTTTGCCGCGAAAGCTGAATAGACGCGGAAAGCTGAACGGATGCGTACGCGCCTCCATACAAAATCGTTGTTTTTTATGGGCATAAGCTGAATAAGTGTGAGTAGTCCCTAACTCCTCCTCGTGACAAAGTCGCTGTCTTTGGTTGATGCTCGTTGGAGTTGGATTGTGATTGGCTCTGTGGTGGTTGTATTAATCTATGGGACACCTAGACAGAGAATAGTAGGTAGACAAGGCCTCGGCGTATGGGGTATGAGATAGCGATAGTTCGACATAAGTACCTACATTATTGCAGGTACGTGCAATTAATATTGCCATACTTATACTTTTACCCCAATCGTGTGGGTAATATGGTACTTATTGAGTACTTTGATTGTACAGACGCCAGCACATCAAGCTACTACAATCTGTCAGATTTCTTTAATAGATTTTCGACTTTATTGCTACAGTGTTAGGTTCAAGGTTGATTGGGAAAATCTGACAGTTTCGGGTAGGATGACCTGCTGGCGTCCGTACTACGTCTACGATTTTTTGATGTTATATTTATTTATTTATATTTACTTTATTGTACACCACAAAAATACATGGCACACTACAAAATATACAATGGGCGGCCTTATCGCATTACTGTGATCTCTTCCAGGCATCCTTAGAATGGACAGTGATTT
Source organism: Apamea sordens (assembly GCA_945859715.1). Lineage (NCBI taxonomy): Eukaryota > Metazoa > Arthropoda > Insecta > Lepidoptera > Noctuidae > Apamea > Apamea sordens. The sequence goes on from OX243995.1 coordinate 11,962,179, forward strand.
TCCTTGACTTAAAATGGGACTGTCGTTGGTGCAAACATAATGTATACAATAAACTAAAATAGATACACAAATATGTACATACTATATATACAAGCAACGAAAAATAAAAGAAGACTGTAGATGATTGCAGTTAGGACAACAAGATCACAACGACAAGTAGTGGTCCTTTACAAGTCTTTTGAACACCTGTAACGACTGCGCGCTTTTTATTTCAACTGGCAATGCATTCCACAAACGAGCGGCCTGGACAGTAAAAGATTTATCAAGGAAAGTGTATTTTACTTGATCTGGTGATATGCCTAAAATAAAAACAGGAACAAATGCAACTAGTTTCAAAATGACGTGAGCAGATTCGGCAGTGACGACTTGGATGCCAGTTAACTCGGCCCGTACACTCAGTCCACTTATTTCTTAAAAATGGTTCTTTCGAAAAACTAAAATCAAAAATTAAAAATGAAAAACGCTCAGTGATAAAAACAAATAAGTGCTGGTATCCCCGTTAAGGTATTATCCGACTATTGACAAAAGACACGAAGTAACATAGATAACCGCCTATCATAAAATGCTTCACACTTTGGTCGGTTAATACGAAAAACAAGTTAGGATTTAATCGTCTTTTTAAATGAAATGATCACAATATTTTGCTTATTATTGACACAAAATAGTCTTAAAGTACAATATTTTGTTAATTTACTTGCTGTAATAGGTAAAAAATGCTACTTACCGATGAAAGGTTATGTTTGGTTGATTTCGTTCACTACAACTTTTACAGCCGATTACACAGCAACTCACACACACACATCATTACACACTAAATATTACCTTTTGAAATATCAATAAAGTCAGAAATTACATAAAGTATGCGTTTCACAGTTTTTTTATTAACAAAAATATTTTAACACCACAATTTGTTTGGCATCGATCACATCGATGCCAAACAACAAAAACCGATACGCAAATAGAGATAGAAAATGCATGCTATGTCCTGCTCACACATACACATTTTGACATGTGTCATCTCACTTTCGCAATTATTATTATTTTAACAGCTTGTCTATATATCCTCTGTCTACGGATGGGACATAATTAATCTATATGGGTCTGCTGCATTGAGATAGTCTATGTCAATGGTCTGCTGTCACTGGATCACTGTCAGCTGTCAGGCAGTCAGTGATAGAAATTATAAGTTGACAGTTGTTATCAATTATCATTGTTATCAATACAAACACAAGGTGCAACGTTGTAGGAAATAATTAGTATTGAAGTAATGAAAATAATAATATTTTACAGTTGAAAACAATAAGATAATATCAAAATGTCGGACCCTACAATACAAACATTTTGTTGCCATCATACTGGTAATAAAGAAGACTTTGCAGTCAAAATCATGGATGAATTTAACACGGATTCATACAATATAGTGTGTTTAATTTCATCTACAGTTGGAATTTTAGGATCAGTATATCAGGTAGGCGTATAGCACATTTAATTAATTTAATCGACATGATTTTTCTTTAAACTTCATGTAATAAACTTTGTCCGTAGTGTGGCTTCTCAGGTTACAGTTTGCCGGTTTGGAAATCGAGGGCATGTAATACTCGGTTGCATTCGCCTCTTGTGTGCCCTTACTTTATAAGTTTAATAATTATTGTTGTCACAAGTGGTTTACAAAATAATGAAGGAGATACTTTTTATTTATTTGAATCTTGTTCAAATAAATAAAAAGTATCTCTGTAGGGGTATGCCCCTAGGGTCTATAATAATAAGAATTACATAAAACTATTCGAGTGTCGACAAACACAAATCATCAATGTAAAAGTGCAGGCATTTATTTAACTTTTATTCAAATATTTTTAGATTTTTCCAGATGTCATTGATCGCATACGGAGAGGGGTTGGCTCCACACGTGGACGTCAAATTATCATCTGGCTAGCTGTGGCAGATTTATTGGCATCATTTGGTAACAATTCTTTCAGCATCAACTTTTGTTGTCTTTATAACAAAATATTGATTATTTTTGATAAATAGAATAAAATTATTATAACTCAATCATAATCAGCCTATTTCAAGCTTTTTGAAATGGAAACGGGGTGGCCCAGTGTGGGTGAAGGTCACATCTTCAAATTTTTATTTTTACGACATTTAGTTTGATTCCCAGTCTCACTGTTTAATGAGAGATAATATTATTATTATATTTTAATTCCAGGTGTCCTAGTACGCTCTTCCCTATGGCTCAGGTATAAAAATATAATGCCTTTACCAGATGATGATGTTAGTGTCTTGTTCTGTAGCATAACTTCAGTAAGTAGCTTTCTATATTTACTCTTAAAACATTAACTGGTTATTCAATCCTATACTACTGAACATGAGGTCCTGGGTTCGATTTCCAGGTTGGTCAAAGTGTTATTGCTGTCTTTCCATCAGGAATTTCTCAGTAGCAGTCCGGATTGTTGCCTGGTTAATGGCAATAGGTTTGCCCCCATAACTTGGGACTTAAACATAAATGGCAAAATCTGCCTAACCCTTACGGAAAACAGGCGTGAGATTATTTGTGTGTGTCAGTGATAATACTCTGTCTCATTAATTTCAGGCATGGACACAGTACTTTTACACAGTGACTTGGTTCTGGACCTTGTTTTATGCTATAGACACGTGGCTTACCATAAAGGGCCGTGATTCACATACTTTACTGTACCACTCTATTGCCTGGGGACTACCCGCAGCTACTACTGGTGTTGGCTTATCTATTCTATACATTCCTAATGCAAAGTAAGTACTTCAAGGCTTTACTTCACAGTTTGAAAAGTAAACATTTTAGACGATTTTCTAATGTTCTGCACAAATAGCATCTTATCAAAGTAGAAAAATAAATAATCCTTATTCATACTAATAAAAGTCCAAAGTAACTCTTGTCTGTCTGTTACCTTTTCACGCTTAAGGTGGATGCTCCAAGGTAGCCCACGATTTTTTAATTAAGCCAAGCCCAGAAATTTTAATCAACGTACAACTTAGTACTGACCGGCAAATTGCAAAAAACGTAAGAAAATTTGAATTTCGCGGGCTACCTTGGAGCATCCACCTTAATTAAACCACTGAACGGATTTCTATATTTGGCAAGGTGATAGATGGCAGCCTGGGCTACTTTTTGTCTCAAAAATAATCCTAAAGGAGGTATAGGGGATGAAAGTTTGTATGGGAAACTTAGCATTTCTTAATAAGGGATATAATGATAATTCAAATACATATATGTTTTGGTAAGAAATAAAGAATTAATCGTGCTCTGCGTTTTTGCAAAATCATACCTCAAGGGGGTAAGGTCTACGGTGGCCGGGAGTCGTCACGCGGCTCGCGACGCCCGGAGCGTCTCCCGCGGCGGCTGTGGCGTGAGGTGCGTTCCCTCGCCCACCCCGCCACCTCCTTCGCTAGCATGACTGCTTCGCAAAAGGAGGTGACTGCCTCCCACTCCCTCTCGCTCCGGGCGTCGGGAGCCGCGTGACGACTCCCGGCCACCCTAGGCGCGGGCCTGCGGGCGGAGAGTAATGGGTAACTCTCCGTCCGATCAGGACTAGGCCCGTGCCGGACGGCGTGTACGTGTTCCACGCGCGCCTCAAAGAGATGTCAGCATAAGCGACGGGGCCCGATAGGACCGAAGCCTGCCAGGGTAGCGGGAACGTCCGAAAGGGTTACCGCTGCCCTGGAACATAAAGGGCTAAGGAAGGAACACGGGTGGGTTTTAGTCAGTAAGAGTCTGACACTCCCTTCTGCTTTACCCAGAGCGGGAGGAGTCATTTGATGATTACCCATCCTCGAAAAAAAAAAAAGGGGTAAAGTCTATACTTACTAGTAATAAAGCTGAAGAGTTTGTTTGTTTGAATGCTTCAATATCTGGAACTATGGTCGGATTTGTAAAATCTTTTTGCATTTTTGATAGTTCAATTCTTGAGGAAGATCAAAGGCTATTTAAAGTCACGCAACGACCCTAATAGGACGCTTTTATCCCGGTAGTTAGTTCCCCGTTGAATCACCTCCATGCGGGCGAAGCCGCAGTCAAAAAGTACAACAACAATACGAAAGTATCTCATCATCTACCTAGCCTTTTCCCAACTATGTTGGGGTCGGCTTCCAGTCTAACCGGATGCAGCTGAATACCAGTATTTTACATGGAGCGACTGCCTATCTGACCTCCACAACCGAGTTACAGGGTAATACGATACCCTTTGGTAAGACTGGTTGTCAGACGTTCGGGCTTCCGACTACCCGTAACGACTGTCAAAGATCCACGAATGACAGCCGGAACCAACGGCTTAACGTGCTTTCCGAGGTACGGAGGGGTCTCGGTATGTAAAGATGGTCACCCATCCACAGACCAACCGCGGCAAGCTTAACCTGACCGATCGACCTGTGCGGCTGTTATCATTTAGCCACGGGCCCCATTGAAAGTATCTAATAGGTACTATTTTGTTACACGTGTTACAAACATTATGCAAATAAGATGCAAAAAATATTCATCTTTATAACATAATCCTTGAGTAAATGTCTGACCTTAGTTTTATTCCATATTTATTATACTCTAATCAATTATATAACTAATTTGTCACAGATGCCACAACCTACCGACTGTCACCAGTGCCTTGTACAAAATATTGCCCAACTATTGTGCTACATATGTGCCTATTGCTATGGTAATGATAGTAAACCCAATTATGTATGTGATGTCAAGTAAGGATGTGGAAATGGCTGTAGCAGTTCCTCTTTCTCAGGTACCTATCACAATTGAAAAATATAGTGGTGATGGTATACAGGCTGGCAGGGACATCGACGCGCAATCTGTTACCACGGATTCAGTAAGTACATGATTCTGAACCGTTACAATTACTCGTCGCGCGTCGGTTATTAAAAAAAATCTAGATACCATCGGTTTAGATTTCTAGAATAATGTGCTGAATATTCATGGTTACAGTTGCGCGCCTATGTCCCTGCCACCCCGTATAACTTTTTATTGTTATTATTACTTCCTTGAATAAACATAATCAGCTTGTAATAGTGGTAATGTTCCCACCGATGGGCCGTAAACCACCACGCGGGCCCAGTGCGAGCTGGTGGATGAAGATATCTTCAATTTTTTTCAAAGTAAAGTGCCTGACTGGTTGCGAAGTTCGAACCTTCGTAACGACTCGTACGGTAGGTACGTCGCGACCGTTTCCATTGGGCCATCACTTCCTTGAATAAATATTATATTATAATAATTATTAAGTATTCAATGATGATTAAATCTATAACCTATAGTAATTTAGTTTGCAAATTACAATGTTCCGCATGATTAATGCAGCGACGTTCTTCTGCTGACGCACATAATTGCGTCATTTGCAGTGAATGAGTTAAGAAATACATAGGTACAATGGTAACAAAAAAAGAAAACTTGTTTTAATATTTTTTACAAAGGTGAATTATGTTTGACTTCTTCCTGTTCTGCGGTGTGATTCTGTAGGTAACCATATCACCGTGAAAACTGTTCTGTGGTGAAAACTTAGGTGAAGTGAGCGTGGAGTGAGCTGCCATTCCAACTAATGCTAGGGAATAGGGATTGACACTATTGACAGCTCACTTCACCTAACTTTTCACGGTGAGATTTTTACAGAATCGATCGGCTGGTGGCTGGTCGTCACATTACCGACCTTGGAAAGTCTGTGAACGAGCTATAGAACGGGTCTACCTTGTACATTTGAATGACGTTGTTGCGAATAGGGTTACCCTCCGTCCAGACTTTTCGACTAAGGGGAATTTTAATTAGAAAAAAAATGAATACTGAAAAAGAAAGATTAAAAAGTGAAATGTCCGTAGGTACTTTTTTTTATTAAAATATATTTGTTTTGAGTGGCACGCTAGATCGAAAACTTTTTTGTTGCGAGCTTTCGCACGGCGGAGCAAGAATTAATATAATAAGGTAGGAAACAGGTAGGCTGACTGCCAAAGGTACTGATACGGGTAGGTGACTGCCTCGTTAGTCCTGGGTTCGATTCCCAGTTCGGGCAACGTATAAGTAAGATATCTGAGGGGTAATTCTCGTAATTTTAAGAACGTTCACAGTCTGATCTCAGTTTTGACAAGTTTTTGACATTTGTTTGTCGCCGAGATGAGACTGCGACTAGATTTTGAACGTTTTAAATTACGGGAATACGGGCCCTGAGCGTCAGCTGATCCAGCAGTGTCCCAAAGTCAAAGCATGTCAAAGTTGTACTTAAATAGAAAAAAATATTTTATACCGCCTATGCTTAGGACGATTTTTGGGATCATCTTCAACCCACAAAAAAATTGTCGACTCCAGTGAGGAATAATAATTTATCAGTCGCGTAAATGAACATGACTTTGCGATGGCACATCACGGATAAATTCGAAATTATGGGTAGTAGGGCAACGGCAACGTGTATATTCGGTATAAAATTCACGACAATAAACGAACCTAGTACGAGTACCTATGTAAAGGATAAAACCAAATAAATCTGATAATGTAAATTAGTACTGATTTCCTCTTATTAAGTCCATAAATAAAATTCAATCATGGGGCCATTGGACTCCTTAATTTACGCTGCGAGTGTCACCTGTGTCACTCAAAACGTTTATTCGCATCAGCGTGTGTCGCAAAAACGTCATTCGAGTCGATGTAGTTGTAGACCCTTCTATGTTAGGTTTGGTTGGCGCACTATTGTCCTTCAAGTGGACCGTTGTGCGTGGGCCATGGCGGCCGTCGGTGGTTATTCCAACCAGCTAACCTCCCCTCCAGAAGTTGATTACGTCTCCTGGCCTGTTGAGAACATCTGTGTAAGATCTGGGTGTCCCGAGGGTTTCTGACCTAATCTGGGTGACGCCTGTGCACTCAAAGAGCACATTGCGCAACGGATTTCTCCCGCCTTCATACATGCACTGAATAGGGGACTGTCCGTTATGCCTATTGTGTGGAAGTGTTTGTTTAGCGAGCAGTGTCCCGTGATGGTCTCCGTCACGTCAGTTCGTCAGCTGCGTCGTTACCTGGTGATCTGCTGTGTCCTTTTATCCATTGGTTGTAGACCCATATAAAACCATGTAACCATTCAGATAAATAGTTTTAAAGTACCTACTAAAAACATTTGTTTTTCAGTTCACAAGTAAGGAGCGAAGAGTAGTAGATACATTGAGATTGAAGTTTTTCTTGATCAATGTGGTGTTCTATCTGTGTTGGCTACCAAACCTTGTAAATGGTTTTTTGCTTTGGACAATGTGGTTTAACATGCCTGTCAAAGTTATTATCACTACATGGTACATAATGGTTGGTATTATATTATCATGAACATTTTTATACCTAAATTGTAATGCCCATCTAATTAATTGTTTTGTTTAATTTTTCAGGCATTAACAAACCCCATGCAAGCATTATTAAATGCACTTGTTTACCGAAAATGGAATACAAATAAATGGAGAAATATGCCATCATTTAGTACCGAGTCACGAAAAGAATTTTGTTTTTATGATGAGCAGTCTCCGCTGTTGGGCTCAGAACCTCCGAGATTACAGTTATCACCTATCCCACCGGGTATTAATAACTACGCGACTTTGTAATTTATTTAAAACATTCTCAGTATTGTTGGCATTTTGTTATACATTTTTTTACATGAATATACTTTTTATAAATGACTACACATTTGCCTTATTTATTTAATTAAAGAATAATGTTATTAAATAGGCATTCAGAGAAAAAGTATTTGTGTTAAGTGAAATAGATGATTTTTATTAGTTACAAGTAAGTATATATACATTATTTATCATTTTACAAAATACATATGCAATTAATGATAACTATCACATATCATCATGCTCATTATCCGGTGGGGCCATAGTAAGATCTGTTACATCTTTTACAATCATATGGGCTATTTGCCAGGCCATCTCTTCTTCCACTTTAGATGTATTCATTGGTACAAACCGGCTCACCATTTTCTTTAAGACAGACTTATCCTTTTTGTCTGGATCTGGTTCAAATTTCGATTCAAACCTGCCTAAACTATTAACTCTTCCCAGATTTAAGCCATCAGGTCTATTCCTCTGCCATAAAGCATCAGCGTTATAAAGCTGATTGGAGTCTATTGTCATGTCAGGTACAGAGAGATTGCGTTTCTTCTTACGGAAGACTGGGTCTCCCATTGCAAGGAGAGTATTTTGAGTGCTAATACTAAATTCACTGCTGCAATCAGAATGTGATTTATGATTGGAGGACCACATGTTATCCACTGAATGTATCATTTCTGAGAGGTACTTAAAATACAACTCTGATTCTAAAAATGCTTTGACATACTGAGTCAATGTTTTAAACACAATTTGATAAGGCAAATCAAAACAAGTTGGTAGTGGACCCTCTTCTCTGCATATATCACTTTCAATTCTTAGTCTAATATCAGTTGGAAATCCAATTGGATGTGTTGCCTGAAGAGAAAAATATTTTTCGTATATAGATATAGCATCAGCTTGAGCTTGGTCAGGGCTTGTTGTGTTACCATTCAGCAAATTATCTCGGAAGTGCATGACAGCCATTAAAAATTCTAATAATACCCTGCAAGACTCTTGTTCCAAAAATTCTGTGAAGTAAAACAAAACTGTTTCATTATGTAAAATATCTTTAAGATTTAGAGAGCCACTGGTCAAAATGTCAATTTGTGCTTTAATGTAAAATGGGCTGTTGATGAAATCATTATAATGATAGTTTTCTATTTGGCTAGTAAGAACATCTTGCACTGGCTTAAAACAATTTTCTTGAATCTGTCCTTCAGGTTGGCAAATATTGGATATAACAGATTTTCTGTTATTATCAGGTAAATCAAGTTGGTACGGAGCTTCTAAAGCAACAAACTTTTTGAAAATTGTTACAGCTTCCTCAGTGTAATCCCTGAGTTGATTATTGTCACTGGCCGAGATCTCAGATTTTACATGTTCAGGTAAGTTGCCACATGAACTCATAGAACAGTCATTAAATCGTGTATTACTAGTACTTGTAAACATGTCACTGTTTTCTCTCCAGCTGCATCTTTGTGACTTTAAGGTTTTCTCTTGTTTTGATTCACACTTGCACTGAAGGTCCAAACTTTTAGTTCGATTTATTTTGGAAATATTACCACTTTCGTTAGCGTTGGTCGAGTTTAGTACATGTTTTCTGAATTCTTCTATTTCCAACAAACATTTAATGAGGGCATCCTTTCCTATTGATTCCATGTATTGCACAAAATATTTGAGAGCTTTCTTTTCAATAATGATATCATGTAAGCTTAGGGACAACTTGGAGCTCTTTTCAAACATTTGTTTGGGATCTGGAACACAGTAGCACATACGTTTTAGAACACTTTCGTGCCACAGTTAATCGGTGTGTTTATGTTTTGTACTTACCTTCATTTTCTTCAAGTAATATTTGCGCATTTATTAGGCTTTTGATATCAGGTGTGCTCACGTATTTCACTTCTGGAGGCCGTACTGGGCACCCAGTTTTACCTTTCGCTAAAATGATTGAAAATTATTAAGAATCATCGTGTAGTTTCTTTCACGACGTTAAAGGGTGAACATTAAAAAAACTAAGGCTCATTCATTACAGGATACTTTACCTGCACTTTTCCAGAACTTAATCATTTTCGTATAAACTCTTCGTTATACGTGTCTATTGGAACTATGTACAACCGCAGAAGTAACCTACGTAAGCTCTTCATAAGTGCGTTTTATGACCATAAGCGTAAACAATAATAAGAAAATGAAAACAATTTGTTTATGTACTAGGTAGTAGTGGAATACGTTTACATTACAAATGTCAGTTCATTTGTGTCAAACGTGTGTCAAACGAATACCAGAGACTATTTGGTTGGTTTTTATTGACTTGGTAACTCGTTATTGTAGTTTTTGTCTAAAAAGCTTTAACCTTTGTGATATTTAGCCAATTTTGTAAGCGACAAGAGAAAATCAAACCGTGCAAATACCTCATTGCTACTGATGGATGTGTCGTTAAGCGTAACATGAGGAAGGGTCCTGGCTAGTGTTACAATACTGCGTCGTGGTACTGCCCATTGCGGCACGGCAATGATGTAGTGAGTAGCATCTTACCCACCTATCTATTACGTGCCCTATCAACCAACCTACCAACTATTTATTCTTTGACGGTAACACGCCCTGTACAATGTACCCACTTGAAGATTAATTACTATTAAAGCAGTCGTTTAATCATAGGTGGATATATAAACTACAAAGTGTTAATTGCCTTTACTTTCCGACAAACCGGACAAGTGCGAGTAGGACTCGCGCCCTGAGGGCTCCGTGTTAATGCTGTGCCCGGCTTCCCCAAACCCCACTTCATTGCTTCACTTGAGTGATAATATTCCAATTCCGGACTGAAGGAAAAAAGGTTGAAAAACATGTTGTCCCGTACATTCTAACTGCAAATGTAAGTCTGTACACACGATATTGAAAAACTTACCATGTTATTTTATGACCATATACTTATAGGTATTCTTGTAATCTGTAGCCTCTGTAGGTAATTAATTATTTTATATCTAAATACTACTATTATTATATATATAAATATATATATACTATACAATAAGCAATCGGGAACGGCCAATTTTCATTTATTTTCCTAAATAAACTATATAAAAAAAAGAACTAACTACTTAAAACATACCTATATTATAATACCCTCGCAACAACCTCTTTCATTTGATACGGTACGGTATTGTACTTTCAACGCTTTTTTTTAAAATGAATGCCTGCATCTAATTCCCAAAGGGTTAAGCAGAAGTGTACTTTTGTACACCCACATTTCGCCAGTTATATAATAGGGGCGAGCTTAAGTTCCGGGCTGCTCTTGAGAAATTCCAGGTGAAAAAACCCAATAACACTGCTCGACTCAGAATTCGAACCCTGGACCTCATGCTCAGCAGTAGCGCTGCGACCATTAGACCAACGACTCAACGACGCAATTTTATTATTATGTTGTTGTGCCCAAAAGTGACCACCCATATTAAAAATTCATTTATTACGTTACACGTCCGGATTTGGGTCACAAAAATTCATAATTATGTGTACCATTGGCTGTGACTGACGGACAGATAGACACACTAATGATTTTGAAATGAAGTAGGTATTACACTCAATATTTTAAAAACTAGATGGCGCCGGCATTTCCTACCTGACTGATCCCTGAGAAGAAATGTCGAAACAAACTCAGACCGTGGCTGTGGTCTCCTTTATAAGGGATCGGTTTTTCATTCGGGCGTATGGAACCCTAAAAATCAAGTGTACCGTGTGTAATTATACCTACCTACTCTATATAAAAGATGGGCCTCGCACCCGGCAGGAATGCAGGATATTCTTTTTTCAAGGAGAATTATTATTAATTTCGTCATATTTTTATATTTTTAATCTCCGCATTGTGCTATTCCCGGACATTTTCAACAAAAAGCAAGAATATGTGAGCGTCAAAATGAAGGGACCAAATCTCCAATCTCTGTCATACATATATAAAAAAATAATAACATTAATCTACTATTTCCTACCTTTGCTATAATTTTAGCTACCTCATCATATACATAATATTTTAACAAAATGCTTTGTCCCTCCATCATGATACCAAGATGGATGGACCAAACTGATAGACTACTTCCTGGAATGTTCTACCTACTTAGTGTTATAATACCTTATTTCTACCTTAATATTATTGATTTTGGCTGCCCGAAACATATATCGTTTTAAAGATATCGATTATATAAGTTGGTCCCTCCAAATTGACGATTCAATTGTTTAGTGCAACAGGTAAATGGGCGGTTTATTTTCGGTCATCGAAGGATAAATATTTAATACCTATTTACTACCTTCTAATCGTGCAAAATTGTATGACAGAGATTGGAGATTTGGTCCCTTCATTTTGACGCTCACAGATATATGGGATAGGTACTTACAAGAGTAAGTGAGGCGAGGTCAATTTTTTTTACAGCCTGTCTTAGAATTCTCGGTTAGGTCTCTTTTAAACATTAATACGGAAATGAGTGTTGCTTTGTCGATTAATATAAATAGAAAGAGCGAGCAAAGTAAACTCGAAAATTTAAGCACCCAGTGACGGCCTCGGAAAGGCTAGGTCTTTTCCTTTTGAACATTTATTATGCATAAATAGGAGTTACTTTGTTGACTTATGTAGAAACTATGAGAATGGAGAGAGTGTAGGCTGCTAGAGCGAGCTCTAAAACATAAGCACAGCAGCTTGTGGAGGTTAGGTTTTCTTTTGACCATTCATACGGAAATGGGAGTTAGTTACCTTGTCGACTTGTGTATGCAGAAAAGCCTGAAAGACGGGAAGTGAGCTCGAAAATGTAAACACCTACTTACTGTTTCGACTTATTTATGCAAAAAAGTCTGAGGAGTAGGAAAATATAAGAGCGAGCGGAGCGAGCTCGAAGTTTTCTGTTTTTTTGGTGGGAACGGAAATCATCATATGACTTCTCCCGCTCTAGGCGGAACGGTAGGGCGCGTCAGACTTTTACTGACTAAAACCCACCCGTGTTCCTTCAGTTGCCGGTGCCAGGGGCCACGGTATTTCACATTTTCATTTTTTATTTTAACGGTAGGTGGTTTCGAACAACCCGCAGCAGTGGCGTAACATACCCTTTGGGGCTCGTGGCAAATTCATGGGATAGGGCCCTCAATCAATGTAAAGAAGCTAAACCAACGTTATATTTTTTTTTACTAGCACTTCGCCCGCGACATCGTCCGCGTAGATTTCGTAATTTCCTCTACAAAATTGAATCCTAACAGCTTCGTTGGTTTAGTGCTCGAAAAAAGATACTTAGGTATGTTTGGATCCCCCTGTGTTCATGGCCCTCTCGGGCCGGGGGCCCCTTCCTGCTGGGGACCCGTGGCATTTTGCCACTCCTGCCACCTTATTGTTACGCCACTGACCCGCAGCCCTGGCAGGTATCAGCCCTAGCGGACCCCGTCAGTTCGTGCTGACATCTCTTTGAGGCGCGCGTGGAACACAACGCGCCGTCGACCTGGGCCTGGTCCTTACCGGGCGGCAAGGTGCCCATTGTTCGCCGCCCGCAAGCCGCGTCTACATTGGCCAGGAGTCAGCTGTTGACTCCCGATGTCCAGGGCGTCTCCTGCGGCGACTAGGGGCGTGAGGGTTCAGAGATTGCCTCTCCCTCACGCGCTCCGCCTCCTCCTTTGCGAGCATTACTGCTTCGCAGAAGGAGGTGACGTCTTCCCATACACTCTCGATCCGTACCTTGGCCTGGACTAGGGCCGGACACGGGAGATCGCCGCCACCGGTCGCCGCCACGAGGACGCGGGGGTGCTCCGCCCAAGCCGGACAGACCTCCACCGAATGTTCCACCGTGTCCTACGGGCGATCTACACAGTAGTGACACCCTGGCGTTTTCTCCCGCCTTATTCTAACCAGGAACCTCCCGAAACAACCATGTCCGGTGAGGAGCTGCGTCAGGCGGAAGGTGAGGGCGCCGTGGCGCCTCTCCTGCCACTCCTCAAAGAGGGGACTTATCACCGCAATTGTGGCGTGTCCAGAACTGGGTTGCGATAATCGCACTCTCCATGTCGCCATTAGATCCCGCCGGAGCTCTGTCCGCTGTACCGCTCGTGGCATCGGAGTTACACCCCGGCGCGGCGCGGCGTTTTGCCTCCTCGCGCCATTCCCATATTATGTGGGCGAGCCGGACAGCAATGGCCCTTTGGGACGCGTTAAATTTCAACCGGCGGGCTGGTCGCCGCCTCAAGGAACACGCCCACACCGGTGCCGTAAAGGGCCATAGACTGCACGAAGATTTTAGCACCTCATATTATGTATATATTATTTATATTATTTTGCTTCTTACTAAACATATTTTGGCCTTTTTTGTGATTTGATTATATGGTTATACCTGAATACCAATTCCCGAAAATCAAAACGTTCAAAATCTAGTCGCGATCTCATCTCAGTGATCTGTTAAAAACTTGTCAAAAATGTATGGAAATTATTAATTCTGGAACTCTGAATGGCTATATATTATGTTTGCGTCAAATAACGGAAACATATCAAACGATTTTTATTGACGATGTTATTTTGTTACCATGCCTTGTTAGTTAGTGTTTTTTATCAAGCTATTACAATCTGTCAAGATTTTCAACTTTATCCCTAAAGCATTGAGGTTCAAGGTTGATTGTGAATATTTGACAGTTTCGGGTAGGTACCTACGTCTGTACAGACGCCAGCACATCAAGCTACTACAATCTGTCAGATTTCTTTAATAGATTTTCGACTTTATTGCTAAAGTATTAGGTTCAATGTTGATTGGGAAAATCTGACAGTTTCGGGTAGGTTGACCTGCTGGCGTCCGTACATAGGTACCATACATACTTAAATAGCCTGACAAAATCATAACCCTCTTTGGCTTTGCCGTAGAAAAAACAACCCCTGTCAGGGTGAAAAGGAGGGGTAGGTAAGTAATAGATGATACTTATAACAACAAAATCTCTATTATTAAGAACCAACATATAACAACGGAATTGAACGGAACCTATAATTTTATTTAATATAACGATTAGTTAATATAATGAACGATTGATATAATTATAAAATAACTAATTTTTAAAAGTATAACATACCTACATTAAATATTAAATCATTTGACATACCACTCAAAAGATATAAAACTTATTTGGTCTACTATTTATTCTTTGTAAGTTCTATCGTAGTTATAGGTAACAGTAACCTAAGTAACTGATTACCACCTGTGCAAGGCGAAGGCTAAGGCGGGAGCGAAGCGGAGCGGAGCTCCCGCCTTAGCCTTCTAACCTAACCTATCCGAGTCGGGGTACTCTGGTGTTAACCTTAGTGACGTGATTCAACGACCTAATGATTTTCGATCAAATAAACAATATACATCGTAAACGTTAGACCAAATGATTTTCGATTACATAAACGTTATATCAAACAACGTTATACTAATTATGTTTTAGAATAAATAAATGTTATATGTAAAGAAATTATATCAACAGTTGGTATATCTCACGTTGATTATATCTTATGAACGATAATAAAATGAAATTAGACCAAATGAGTTTATACGTTATGAGACGCACCCGAAAAGGAGGCACACAGTTTATGAGAAAACTTCTCTAAGTTAAATTGCGCGCGTTTGAAATATGCGAATATCATTCGAATTGGTGCGTGACACCCATGATTGACCTACATCGTTTTTTTAGATTTCTTTAATAAGCGTTGACCATAGAGCACGAAGTCGTCTCGGTGGCTGTCGGGGTAGCGCGGTGGTTCCTCTCACGCTCTGTTGTTGACTGATTCGTTGGCCTAACTAGTGGTCGCAAGCGCGGCTGCTGAGCGTGGTGCCCAGATACGATGAGTGGGTCCGATTTCAGAATGAGGCAGACTGCTATTAGATTTTTCCGCCCGCAGTCACGGATGGCGTCAGAAGCATGAGACTTTCTTATAACATATATTATGAAACTAATTGGCGAAATGTGGATAAGTAGGTTTGTAGGTGTAAGTATAATGTATCGCTTTGAAGGAATAGGTAGGTACATGTAATATGCATGATGTTGCCAAGCGGTATAATGTAGGTATGTCTAGCGCAACGTCTATGTATATCGCAATGAAAAACTGCGGGGTTTGATTACGTATCAATAAAAACCCAATTTCTTAAAAATAAGAAAATAAGACCAAATTCTGGGACTGCTTCGAGGTGACGCGGGAAAAAAGTTCCCAGAAGGACTTGGGAGAGGTCTTTGCCGAGCAGTGGGACAGTAAGTAATTATAGGCTAAACAAAATAAACAATTCGAAACATAGATTATATTCAAGGAGTATGGGCTATGTTTCGAAAACTCTTTCAAAATATCCTGATAGTCCGGTATCGTATAACATGATAACGACAGTTATGTTGCTGGCATCGACCCGAGTTTTGCGGTAATTCGCTACGCAAATATGTATGTTTTATACGTTTGCCTTTCGTCTGCGTACTGTAATAAATCGAGATTTAGAAAAAAAAAATTAAGGTTTTTTCTGAGCAGTTTTGACGTAGATTAACTTTTTTTACGTCTCCAACGATCTGAAAGTACCTAATGCTGGTACTGGAGTGTTCGATAATGTTCTTATATGGTAGGTATAGCAGGGCATTACTGACTGCGGTAGGTATATGATACCTACCGCGGTCAGGTATCATAGGTACCGGTATGGTTCCTATGAGACCTTTATTCCACCTTGTAAGATGCTGTAATATCACCTTTTGCTTGTCTGCGAAGCTGTGTAAGTAAACATGTCGTCAAGCAGAAAACAACAGTACATAAAGGCACGGTATAATGTTATCTATGTATACACTGTATTTTGATAATTTTAATCCTTAGAAGGGGTTATTGTACTCATCATTATGAACAACTTTTATTACGGGACCAACCCTAAAATCATGAAAAAAAAATCTGTTGATCCATACATAGATAAATGTCGAGATAAGCGAACGAATTCTATGGATCAACTGATTTTCACGATTTCAGGGTTGGTCCCGTAGTAAAAGTTGTTCATAATGATGAGTACAATGACCCCTTTTAAGGATTAAACCGATCAAAATTAAAACGGTGTATAGGTAGGGTACTGGCGCCGATTCCCTTGTTCACAAACTAAACTAAATTTAAGTTCAGTGCATCTTTTTCTTTCTATTTCATTAAGAAAAGGACAGAAGATAAATAGGTATTAATTTCGTCCTGTCAAATTCAGATGCTCCATAGCAAAGTTTAGACGTGATTAAAAACATGGCTAGGTACCTAAAATACGTCAAATTTATGTCAGGCGCGCCAGCGCCTGACATGACGATTGATTTTACGATTGACGATTGATTTGATCTATTGGTTCTTCGAATTAGTCATAATTAGAAGAATGAAATAGAAAGAAAAAGATCCACTGAATTTAAATTTAGTTTAGTTTGTGAACAATGGAATCGGCGCCACTGAGCTCTTACTGTGTAGTGTTTATACCCACGCACAGTTATCATTAATTTTCTAGTAAGTAGGTATAGTAATTTAGATTGGCATTTTACATTGTTTTTATTGCTGCAATCATGTATTGATCGATACATAATTGCAGCCGTAGTGCATAGTGCCTGCACTACGGATCATGGTTTTTTACATTTTTATGGTTTCGGCATTATTTTGGCTTTGGATACCAACGTGTCGCGAGTTGTATTCCCGCGAATAACAGATTTAATTTGCCTACATTTTGATGATCCGTTACCCTTATTGCGCAACACACTATCAATCACAATCTGAATGTTCGAAAAATTTCTGCTCAACACCGTAAATAACGCAATGAATCTTGTTGAACTGTCAAAATGAAAACCATGTTAGTGTGTTACGCAACTACCCCACGGGTCTGGATGCACTAGCTATAGCTAGGAGAATATATGAGTGTCCATTTAATCGCACACCGCACAAGATAAATTCCTAGTGTCGATCCACAGTTTAAAAAAAATCGAATTTGATATACAGGATGTTAGGCGGAGGGTTAGCCAGACAAAGGGGGTTCGTAGGTAGACCCATTTAAGAAATTCATATTTAGTTGTAAAACCCTAAAGGTATTTTTTATAACATTATATTTTTTGTAGTTTTTCAAGAATGTCCAAAAGTTTTGCTTTTAGTAGGTACCTGTAGGTAACATTTATTTTACATGTGTCTGATTTTTTTTTTACTATGTGCCTTTGGTGTAGGTATGATGCATCCTTGGTCTAGCAATGTATACTTAATTTTAACTTAGTTATCGTACGTATTGATTTAGCTAAGAATGAACTCAAGCGTAAGTAAATCTCTGAAACTCCGATGTTCGCTATGTGCTCTGCTGAAGCGGCCATGTAAGCTGAAACTCGAATGGGGTCTTGTATTTTGACACCACTGGTCAAAGGCAAACCGCTGTAGCACGCTGGCAGGCAGACTGATGGTATTGTTGAACTGAAACGTTTTTTATTGAAACGCTTTGGGTAGGTACTAAGTATGTAGATTCCTGAATAAGCTCAAACTGAAGCAAACAAATGAATGCTAGAGGGACAAAGTTGTACGAGTATCTTGTTTATTCTTATGCACGTGTTTGGTTGCAGTCCCGATGAATGATATGCTAATTAAACATATATATAGGTACAAAGTAATATGGAGTAGAACTAAAATTAAAATTTTTCATCATGACCCGCCTAGCCTTTTCCCAAATATGTTAGGGTCGGCTTCCAGTCTAACCGGATGCAGCTGAATACCAATATTTTATTTTCGGTATGTAAAGATGGTCATCCACGGACCAACCGTTGATCGGCTGCGGCTGTTCCTACTTAGCCACAATCCCCTCTTTAAAACTTTTAAAACACGTTTAAATTCCTGTAGGTAGATACCCACCTTATTTCTAGCTTGTAAGGCATTTCCGTGGATATCTATCCACATTCGAATGATGGGTATAGGTACCTACTATTGAATGTTGTAACAATAGGGCCAGAGGGTCGTCTTACCTGCAACATAACCACAAACAAAATTATTGTACAGTCTGAATTGCCATTATAAAAAAGAGGAAAACCTCAAAATTTAGCTATAATTATATCTAGGTACCTTACCTCTCTTCACTATAAGTCCCATATGGTGGTAGCCAAAAGTTGATGGTGTCCTTCCTAAAGCCCCTAAACGATACACGCAGCGATAGAGACCGGAGACGCAAGCAAGGCGCACGGCAGGAGACCGAGACACATCTCTCGGTGTACCTACTGTTGGCCCAGACCAAAAACTGTTCAACCAGTAGGTAACAGTATTGTCGATTCAGTCGTTCAAGTCAGTTGTACCTATTGTTGAAAGTTATTAATCTACATTGTAATGGAAAGCCAAGTTATCAGGTTACTATTGGCGGAAGTAGACGATGATTTGCTTTTATATTATTATTTTATGAGTAAACAAAGATTGTCTATAAACGAATTACTTATAAAGGTACAGCTAGAGGCCAAGAAGGGTCGTTTACACTATTGGTAAAGAACCATTTACCTATTGCTTGATCAATAATATATGTTCAGGATGTATTTTAGGCTTTTCGCGTGATACGCGCGGCACTACAGGGGTCCTCCTAAGTCTGTCAACGAAGATACGGGCACGTCCGAAAGTAGCTGGTTTGTAAAAACAAGTGCAAGAACATTTCGGGTTTACGGACAACAGTCAAATCGTGTTGTCTGTCATTTATTATTAGTTTGGGCCCCGAACTAAGCTTATGTCCGTAAGGGATACGTATTGGAAAATGCCCGTAACTTCGAGCCCGGATTGCTCGCGGAGTCGCGGTCTTCTGTCTCGCGTCTCAGTCTCCTGTCTCGGTCTCCGGTGTCTGTCGCCGCGCAAACCGCTCCTTTAGAATGTTAGAGATGTTGCTTATCCTCTTGAATATCCTTGATGCAATCATTTTGTCTGTAGGTATCTATTAAGAATTAATTAATGAGTCAAATCGAGTCGAGTCAGTTATTTATCTTTTTTCAAAATATGTGTTCCATTATTGGCCATAATTGGAACGAAGTTCCTTATCGCGCGTTGTGAAAGGGGGCTAGACGGAAAAAATTCTTACGAAAAGTTGTCACGACATAATCGCTACGAGTGCTACGCCGTAGCCGATGCGTAGATTATCCGCTACGCAGCTACGTCGTCGCAGAGCTACATAATAAATTATCTGCTCAACAACGTACGTAAATTGATTTATAGAAGATTTTTATTGGAACGAAGTTTTGGAACGAAGTTCCTTATCGCGCGTTGTGAAAGGGGGCTAGACGGAAAAAATTCTTACGAAAAGTTGTCACGACACTTTTTGCTATAGTAAGCTATTGTAAGCTGTGCGGCGTCGCATGTTTCTCTGTCTGTCTGTGAACTTCGTTCCATCCGGGTGTCCCTTGACACCTCTCAAGTTTTTTTTTATTGCGATGACATATATGCTTGTGTTTTTAAGAGCTCTAAGTCTAAGGAACTGTACACCTACGTATTTGATATTAATATCAACTTGATACCTCCAGGCGTTCCTGCGAAAAAGGGTCTTGACCGGTAGACAGACGGATAACGAAGTGACCCCTATACGGGTTCCGTATTTTCGTTGTGGTACGGAATGCTAAAAAGATGCAGTGCTGACCTACCTACTTACTTACGTCATAATATGTAGGTAGGTAGGTACATACCTACGTAATATTTCCCTTGCTTAATACCTACTGGTACCTAATCAAGCCTTATCTTTGCTGGATTGATAATTTTTGTGCTAAATACCATTCTACAAACAGGTATCTATAGTTAAGTACCTACCTATTTTATGCATTCACTAGTTTTTTTTCATGTCTGTACCCAACTTTTCTGAGATTACTAGGCCGATTTATGTGATTCTTTTTTCATTTGGTAAAGAAGCTCGTGCAGTGGTCCCATAAACGCACCGGTGCCGGCACCGGGCACCGGGGTGGTCCGTAACTCGCAGGTACTCGTAAAACTCGCGGGAAAACCAAAAGGGGGTAAACAGAGCCGGTCGAAACCCAACAAGGTTTTGAAAAGGCAGGGTCCAGAGAAGGACACGTGCGACAAGGATGGTTTCATCAAGGTTGAGAAGAAGAAGCCTCCTTGTCAGAACCAGTGCGGGACCGCGCAGGCAGGAGTCAGGACCCAACATGCTGCTTCGTCCAGCAATCCCGACGACGCAGCTGTACTTGTCCAGACACCACTCCACAAAAGTTGAGGAGATCATGGAGTACATACGTGTGAAGACCAACTGGACTTTGAGGGTCGAGAAGTTGGAGTCGCGTCACAACACGAACTTCAAGTCGTTCGTGGTGCGTGTTCCGACACCTAGTCTCGAGAAGTTCCTCAAGGAAGAGTACTGGCTAAAGGGTGTTATGTACCGCGCCGGTTTCGTGGCAGGCCGGCTACATGACACCACTCAGCGAAACATGACGCAGACACTTCGGGTGCGTTTGTTAGTTTTTACAAGCTTTTATTTAACTTGCAATGTATGTAGGTATGTTCGCAAAATTATTATGACATGGAGCTGATCTGATGATGGAACCGGAAGGTGGCCATAGGAATTCGGTAGTTAAACGACACAACCCCATCGAGTTTGGACTCGTTTGATCCGTCTTGACGAACTTTGGTGCTAGATGGTAACCAGGGTCTGATAATGGAGCTGGCAGATGGCCATAGGAACTCGGTAATTAAACGACACACTCCATCGAGTTTGGGCTCTTATGATTCGTCTTGACGAGTACTTTGGTGCTAGATAGTAACCAGGGACTAAAGATCAAAAAGAGAACCGGTAGCTTAAGTGCAGTAAACGCATATAACGGAAATACACTGCTACGCGCTACGAACTACGCCGTAGTCATACTCGCATCAAAAATACAAAAAAGTTAAAAATAAAATTAAAAGAAAAAAAAAACTTTAAAAATAAGCTTTTATTAGGTACCTACTTATTAATAAAAAGGACTAAAAAGTTAAAAATTATTTAAACCTGATAAGAAATAAATAAAAGCGTATTAAATTTTGATGGAACAATATAGAACATTTAGAACATAATGTTACAACTCCAACTGAATGAAACGAAATTTAATTTACTGGCGGCTGTGAGTATGTCATGCTCACTCTAATGTCTCGCTGGTGGTGGCGTGTGTGTTGGCTCATTGAGTTCCCTCCAAAATGGTTGAGCTGAACGGTTACGGTGCTGATCCATACGTCATGTTCGTGAACGGGCGCCGTCAGTAGGGACTGGTCTTGGCTTATTTTAATTTCTGAATGGTTTTTATGTTTAATAAAACGGACGCTTTTAACGTGCACGTATTTCTACATCGTTCTCACATGGTTAATTTCAACACGAATGATGTAAGTAATCAAATATTTTGTAACATTATGAGTGTCCATGGAGTTTCTTGCCCTTTCTTCTCCATTCCAAAGCGTAGGTACCCCTACGCTTTGGAATGGGCAACTAGCTTCATCTTTCTGACTGACCGACCCTTTGACAATTCAAAAGTGCCTGTAATTGGTTTAGTTGAATTAAATGAATTGAGTTTGAGTTTGAACAACGCTTTATTTATTTCTTATCAGATTTAAATTATTTTTAATTTTTTATTAATAAGTAGGTAATAAAGGTTTGTTTTTAAAAAGTTTTTTTTTTTATTTTAATTTTAGTTTGCTTATAATATTGTAGTTAGGTATGTTATTTTTAAGTTATATTAATATTGTATTGTATGTGTTTTATAAGGGCCTTGATGCCTAAAATAAATGGATAAATAAATAAATAAAATATTTGTTAACTTTGCTTCGGAAGTTTTTGAGTTAGCTTCAATAATACGCATTTAGGTACAGTCAACAGCAAAAGTAGATGATCAAAATCAGAAATTCAATACTAATGAACGGAGTCCGCGTCAGAACTGTGTGGCGTCAAAGTGATTCAAAACTATGTGATTGTAAATTATACCAAACATTTACTAGGTACTAGTACAGCTGCCATATAGCTGCGAACTCCGTTCATTAGTATTGAATTTCTGATTTTGATCATCTACTTTTGCTGTTGACTGTACCTAATCCACTTGTGACTTGGTATATTAAGTTGATGAGTCGTAAGTCTATGAATTTCTGAAGGGCAATGAGATTATACATATAACATCATTGGTGTAGGCTACCTACGTAACACAAATAAAAAATTAACAACTTAGAAAGATTTGTGAAAATATTTCGTACTTACTTATTCGACCTTTTTATACCTACCAACCTGCTTCCAATATTATTAAACGCACCTGTTAAATAAAACAGTACAATATCTGCGATTCCTTACGCAATTTGAAGTCTTAAAACGCATTGCACCGGCTGAGGCTATCGACCTTCCCACAGTTACTTGAAATAACTGTTAAGTTGCTGGAAATAACTCTGTGTTAAGCAGTGAGCAGGGCAACCGGTGGCTCAGGCCAGTCGCGCATGACCACGGGACTCGATCGCTATTCCTATTTCATCGCCCACTCGCGTACTTAAAATATCAAAAATAATAATAATAGCAAAAATGTGTAAATTAATAGCTCTCGCCATGACTTTGTGCTCTGTTTTAGTTGGAACAACAAATTGTACTTCAAGTTTTGATCAGAGACAAACGGGAGATTTAAATGTGCAAATTGGTTTAAAAAACATAAACATTATTGCTTTACTTAAAGGAGGAAAAGAAGAATATGTGGTATGTATCTACCTATTTGAAAATAGTTAATTGGTGTAGGTCCCGTTAACTACGTACGGGTACGAGCCACGAATGTTTATTACCAGAGCTTGCTACTATTTGTATATTCGTACGAGTTGTCTTTATCTTTAATTAACTTTACCTATTACGGCTACAGTTCATTTCATGGTTCTATATTTATTAATTTTGCAGGATTACGATTATGCTTACGATTACTCAGAAATGACGATAAAACCGCCGAACGGTACAACTCCAAAACCGTTAAATGCTACAAACACAACTATAAACAATGAGACCCAGCACAATGCGACTACCTCTACACCACTATTACTAGAGCAGTCTACAGAAGTTATAAGAAGTAGCACTGTTGTTGCTGTAGAAGTAATAGAAGTGTCCGTGAATCAGACTGCTAACAATTATGTTGTTACTACACTTCAGACGGCAGCGGACGCTCCAACAACAATACCATCTCCAAATTCTTCAAATAACGCAAATGCCACAGCTCTTCCAATAACAAATAAATGCCGAAGAGGATTTGCTCAGAATAATGAAGGAAAATGTGAATATAAGGTTCATGGCACATCGAACGCGTAAGTTGACAATTAATATTGTAGTTGAGGTTTTCCTTTTATATTCTGAACACAAAATAAAACCATTAAAACTCCGTTTTCGGTCAAGTTTTTATCGGATATTGTATAACGTCTCTACCCACTCTGTACCCGCTAATATCGCTGATCGTATGCAGTTATTTAAAATAATGGCATTGTTAGCTTATCAGTTTTAGGGAAAATTGAGAGAATATGTTGAGTTGGCAACCACAACTATACCCGGATAATAATTATCCGGGTATTATTATGCTGTTTTGCATATTAAGTACAGGGGCTGCAGTCTCGACATTCATAGCGATCGCTTTACGACTGAATTTGGTCGCAAAGTCCTGTCACTCCATACATTACACCTGTCAATCCGCCACTTTGCAACCGAATTCGGTCGTAAAGCGATCGCTCTGAATGTCGAGACTGCAGCCCCTGGTATTAGGAATATAAAAGGCAACAAAATCGTTACAGACGACGACGATACTTGTTTTAATAGTAGGTACCTAAATGGTGCCTAAATGCTTGAACTGACTACGAGTACCTACCTAGGGCATGCAGGTAGGTACTGTCTATCGATGCCAGTGTTATTGAGTCTATCAGTAAGAATTTAAAAAAAAATGAGTACCATATATTACCTAATAATATTTTTTTAAATAATATCACCGCCGCTGCTGTAATGTGGATTTACGTGCTGGGACTACAAATCTCCCTACTTTAATAATTTTTTTGTGTTTTCTGATCACAAGCTGTGAATGAATGAATATTTCTCATGTTAAAAAATTATTTTCTTTCAGATTACGCAGAATCGTAAAACTTGCTCAAAAAATCAAAATAGGCAGAGAGTATGGAGGATCATAAAACTGTTTGGAGATAATTTACAAGAAATACACATCTGCCATGTCAGCTAGTGAATCGTTGACGCAAGAATTTGAGGACTTTTATATACTAACATTCCTGCACTCTGAAGTAAAATCAATGGTGCATTTTTTACTTGAATAGGCATGTGAGTTTGCCTGAAATAAAATAGTTTTAATTTGTGTGAGGTGTATTATTTTTTTCATGTAATTGGACCTAACTCTTTTCAGAGTTTGTTAAAATTATTATTGTAAAGGTGTTTTGCACAGTATTGAAAACGTCTAATGTTGGGCTGCTACACATACAGGGTGGTTTTAGAAATAAAGTACATAATAGTTGAAGATAATTTATGTAGTGTTGTTTGAAATTCTGTTGGTCATGGGATAGTAAATACGGAAGAAATAAGGTGGTTGTGTAACACAAAGAAAAAGATGTGTTTTCAAATAAACTCAAGTTATTTATTTACATAAAGTGCATCTGATCAGCACATAATGTGTGCGCTTAGGTTAGAATTTAATTAATACTTCAACATGGGACGGGCACTATTCATTTTGCATTTGTTGGCTTTGTACTATCACCATTGAGCTTTGATATTAAGTGCTTGAAAGTAATGTCAATATGATTTATTCAAGTAAAATTATCATTACCCACAATAAATTAAAACATACTAAACAGCATACAATCACACAAAAATAATAAAGGAAGTATAATCAAGCAGAGATTATAGCTTACAGAGGCAGAACAAAAGTGGAATGAAAGCACCTATAGTAATGAACACTGGGACTAGCACAGAGCTCTCGTCCATAGAATATGGGTCTGGCTGTTTGGGCCCACTGGAACGCCGAGACTTAGAACTCTTCTCTTCAACCTCATCTCTAGGTTCTTCTGTTTCATTTTCTGGCCACACCAATGGAGGCAGTTTAGGCACTTCATCAATAGTGCCTCTCATTACATATAAAGCATTGATTTTTGGATTGTCTCTGTAACCTTTAATGAATTCTACCTTTATTTTACCACCTCTTATATCAGACTCTTCCTCATTGTAATACAGTTTTCCATTTTTGATTGAATAAGGTATATACTCATCATGGGCGACACCACGGCTTACTTTATCAAAAATGTCCAAGTCAGCAACGATGGTGTGGTCTCCATTTAAAACTACATCAAACACTTTCATGTTAGGTGCATTGAAGTACACTTCACTGAACTTCAACACTAGCACGTAGTCGCCGTCCCTGTTCGCTGGGATGTCGTAGCCGAACGTACTGTGGTGGTATCTCTCAGTTTGATACAGTATTTCGTCTTTTGGGTTCACTCTTCCGATCATAACCAGTTGTTTACCATAATCAGAAGCGGTACCGATTCTTCCTTGTAATGGATCCTTCTCGTAATGTATGCCATAAATATCAGTATGGGCTGGTCCGCCGGCGTTTATTGCGTAAATTATTTCACCCAAGCCGGTAGCAGTTTTTAAAACAGTAATTAATGAAACAACGATAAAAAATATCAACTGACACATTTTGTATGACGACGACTATCCTCGTTCGAGATAAGAATGTTTAATCACTTGTGTCAAAAGCTATCAAAATGTCACTTGTATTACTGAGGTAATTGATACATGATTAATTTATTGTAACTTTCTTTTTACAAGTGTAAATTGACACAGTAACCAACAGCCGGCAATCGGCAAACCATGCCATGCCATTGCCATTTGCCAAATTTTAATTCTTGTAAATCGATTTTTTTATTATGTTTGTAACGAATGGAAGCCAAGTCATTTGAGCCACAACAATGTAGATTCATAAGTTGACAGCGACAGTAGCGCCACCCTGAATAATGGTGTATGGAATACAAAGGTAAAAAAAAGGTTTCTAGCGTATTGTTTAGACGTAGGTATCACATTTTTACAACACATTTTTTGATGATAAAACATTTTCAAAACAATTATGTGACAGGACGTGAACGTAAAAAAGATTGCAACAAGGCTATAAGGTTCTGGTAGCGCGTGGCCAAAACCGGAACTAGCACCACTATCTTGTTTTAACAATAAAATTTCCATGGAATTAGTATGCTTTAAGGCACAACTGGAATGCCAAGTAACGTAAGACAAGTACCGAAAAGTCGGTATTTATAATTTAACGGATACGCTATAGTTCGATTTTTATCCCAGAGACTAATCTAACATATTTTTAGTATAGAAGGTTGGCATTACACCTGTCGGATTAGTATCTGGGATTAAAAAACGAACTGTAGCCCGCGTGATTTAAATTTTCTTACGTTTTTTGCAATTTCCAAGTCAGTGGCAGGTTGTATGTTGAACAAATTATGATTCGCGAGCGTAACAAATTAGACTTTACAGAATTTTAATCATTACATTACCCTTTAAGTTCATCTATTCCTATTGAATAACTATTTCATGAAATATGAATCAATTTAATAATTATAATAGTAATTACGACGATATCCAAATACTGATTATAATGTTTATTGAAAGAAATGCGCCGGATGGAATTTCTATGTGTGTTTTTAAGGTCCCGTACCAAAATGGTAAAAGAGGAATCCATAATATTATGGTACAACTTCGTCGGTCTGTCTATCTGTCCGCCTGTCACAGCTACTTATTATATAGCTACGTGACCTACGTCATTTGAATGATATCAAGTTTAGTATGATCTAATGCTCGAAGAATAAGCTGTAATGATTTGTGTGTTGCTTGAGCAGTTGAGCTTGACAAATTGTAACTTGTAAGCATTCCAGTTATTCTATAAAGTATGTACAGACGCCAGCAGGTCAAGCTACCCGAAACTGTCAAATTTTCCCAATCAACCTTGAACCTTAACGCTCTAGCAATAAAGTTGAAAATAGAAATTTGACAGATTGTAGTAGCTTGATATGCTGGCGTCTGTACATACTAATTCCAAGGAAATGGTATCAACAAAACAAGATAGCTACCGCACAGATTACTAAATAGTTACTACGTACTACCGGGCCACGCGCCAAACAAACCTTGTAGTGTTGTACGTACAAGCAATTCATGTCAGACCGAATTTTAAGCCTCTAAAGCGTCTTATACACGGCCCATCTGGTTGTACACACGGCTACACGTCAAGCTATACAAAACCAGTTTGTCTTGGCCTCACACTTTGTATGATATTTTCACACAATGAACGGTCAGCTAATACTGGTTTTGCATAGCTTGATGTGTAGCCGCGTGTACACACGGCTACGCATCAACCTAGACTGTTTGGACTTTGGATTACTAGAAGTTGAACGCTGGGAATCGTGGGAGAGGGTGCGATATGTTTTTGTTATTTCGTCTCACTCACGCACGACGCAGGACTGCGCGGGAGCGCGTGGTACCAATACCAACCATACTATTGTAGTCTTTGGTACCAACATCAACGCGCATATAGATGCGTATCGCATTATTTTGCATAGATAGGTATCCGTTATTTTGTAAACAAGTTGAGCTTGTATTATATACTAGCTTCTGGCCGCGATTTCGCCCGCATGAAATTCTTGTTCCCCCGCCCCATCCCGTCGCATCGCATCGCTCGCTTCTCGTTCTCGCTTAGTTCTCTTTCTGATTGACATTTTGATCTAGCGTGATTTTGAACCGACCCGAATGTTATCATACCTATTTTGTTGCGGAGTTATTTTAAAATTATCATATCTCTAAGATATTGATTGAAATCAAGTGATGTCAAGGGCAATTTTGTTCACGATTAAATACTTGTGATGAATAACATTATTTATTTGGATAAATATTACCATAAAAAAAGGCTACAGTGAGTCAATCTTAAAGAATAGACATAATTATGCTGTCCGGACTTTTTTTTAGAACTTTTAAAGAGGAACCATTCCTTCATACATGATTTTTGCGTAACTTAAACCGTTTACGCAGCGCACGCAACGGAAACTGGAACGTGAATCCTGGGCGACGTTTAGTATAATGTACTGTGGTTTAGGAACTGACTGGCATAGTACACTGAATTGAATACGAGTGAACCTAGCCAATGTTTTTGCCAAAAAAGTGCATCTGTGTGCGTAGGCGCAACGCAGCAAATGCTGTGGTTGGCCGATGCCACGATACGCAGTTCCTTTCCTACAATTCTCTGTATTGCTGGTAGCGTAGTTATGCGTATATAGGGTGTCTAACTTGATGTGTAGCCGTCTGTTACGTCGCTCCAAGGTCATTTACTATGCACGAGGAAAAACAACGTGAATAAGTTCAACGTACACACGGCTACACATCAAGCTATGCAAAACCAGTATTAGCTGACCGTTCATTGTGAGAAAATATCATACAAAGTGAGGCCAAGACAAACTGGTTTTGTATAGCTTGACGTGTAGCCGTGTGTACACTAATAATCTATATCTATTCTATCTATACTTATAATAAATCTGTAGAAGTGAAAATTCTGTACATTGAAATTATCAAAAAAATAAATGGCAGGGGGTGTTACTAGACCGACACCGAAACCAAAAATGTGATTAAAAAATTTTTTGTCTGTCTGTCTGTCTGTCGGTCTGTCTGTCTGTCTGTTTGTTCAGGCATCACGCAAAAACTAGGTACCGGTTCGATTACGATGAAACTTGGTATAATTATTCTTTAATATCCTGGGCACCACACTGGGTACTTTTTATCCCGGAAAAGTAAATACAATAAAAAACAAACTTAATTCTGCGGTTCGATCCCTAGACCCGATTACTGTACCAACCGCAAATAATAAGTTTGTCGTAGGTTAGGTCACCCGCAGTGGAGTTCATTTTTATTCCTTTTAGTTTTTAGAGTTATTTAGGTTTATTTTTATATAAGTCGTAGTATAGATTTTAATTTTATAGTATAGGTAGTGTATTTGATAGTGTTCGTAGTGACCGTAGGTTATTTTATAATACTGGTCTGTTAGGTAGGAGTAGTCATTCGTATAGATATTAGTTTTTAGGAATTTTGCTTATTTATTGAGTTTAGATTAGTTATCATCAGAAATAGGTTTATTAAGGTAGGTAGGTATTTAATTTTCTGTTATTGAGTTTTTTTTTTAAATTAGGTATGTACTTAGGTAAAGATATCATATAGGTACCCTCTTAATCACCACTAATGAGACACAATTGGTTTTCTATTTTAATTAGCCACAAGGACCCGCGAGATGTATCCCGCAGTAGGTGAAGGCGGGATGAGCTCATGTAGCTCTTGAGCACACTCCCCGAAGTACAGTCTGTAGAAGACGGACAGACAGGCAACACCTTGAGCTTAGCTCTATTGACACCATAGACATTGTATATTATCTATACTACTTATAATAAATCTGTAGAAGTGAAAATTCTGTACATTGAAAATATCAAAAAAAAAATTTACAGGGGGTGTTACTAGACCGACACCGAACCCAAAAATGTGATTAAAAATTTTTTGTCTGTCTGTCGGTCTGTCTGTCTGTCTGTTTGTTCAGGCATCACGCAAAAACTACCGGTTCGATTACGATGAAACTTGGTATAATTATTCTTTAATATCCTGGGCACCACACTGGGTAGTTTTTATCCCGGAATGTATATACAATAAAAAACAAACTTAATTTTGCGGTTCGATCCCTAGACCCGATTACTGTACCAACCGCAAATAATAAGTTTGTCGTAGGTTAAGTCGCCCGCAATGGAGTTCATTTTTATTCCTTTTAGTTTTTAGAGTTATTTAGGTTTATTTTTATATAAGTCGTAGGTTCAGATTTTAATTTTAAAGTATAGGTAGTATATTTGATAGTGTACGTAGTGACCGTAGGTTATTTTATAATACTGTTGGGTAGGATTAGTCATTCGTATAGATATTAGTTTTTAGGGATTTTGCTTATTTATTGAGTTTAGATTAGTTATCATCAGAAATAGGTTTAATTAGGTAGGTACTTAGGTAAAGATATCATATAGGTACAATCTTAATCACCACTAATGAGACACAATTGGTTTTCTACTGTAATTAGCCACAAAGGGCCCGCGAGATAGATGGCATTCTGGGGAAGCACATACATTTTATCCTGTTAGCACGTTCCCGTGGGATAATTTCCGACATCCACGCGGGCGAAGCCGCAGGCAGAAGCTAGTAAGTACTAATAAATACTTGGTTGACACGCTGTAGACCGAATTAAAAATATATCACTGACAGAATCTGACAATAATTACAATAAAAAAAGAAGAAATTGATAAAATGTACAGCCAATACAAAGGTTGCTGTTAACTCGACATTTTTCTTGATATTGGTAACTAGCTGCGCCCCGCGGATTCACCCGCTTATGTTTCGATCCCGTGGTAATATCGCTTCGATCAATAATAGTACTACATTCCCGATAAGCGCTTCAAAAACGGCCCGAAAAATAAGACCACAAATACATTTGTGGTTTGCTGTGGTGTGGTGTTGTTTGTGGTGGGAGCTGTTTCTGCCGCGTTAGTTCGTCTCTACTCGTACCTATTCAAAAATAACGGCAATTTCATACTTTAACCCCTATTATTAAGTAGGATATTCGACAATTTAAACAATTGGTACCTTTTGTCAATCTTTTTGAATGGGAGTATCTATGTCAAAATTATATTTCTGCTGTAGACGTAGGTATGTATGTAAGATGATGTACTAACTGTAAGATTTTCGCAAAACCATTAAAATCCTTATAGTTTGATGCTCAAACTGCTAGGTACTAGTTGAAACAAGCTTACATCTATGTAGGTAGCTCGACTAGTTCGCATAGGGGAGACCGGGTACAAAAGTAACGGCGGGTCGAAAGTAACAAACGCTCTGTAGGTTTATCAAATAGCCGAAAGGCCGCCCCACTACCATCAGGAGATAGCCGGAAACGCTCCCTTTGCTTGCATTTAGTCGCGGCGCACGCTATGCGCCGTAAGGTTGTGTTAGAGGACGCCACGTGATTTTAGGAACCAAAAGTAAGTTTTTTGTCATTTTTTTAGTAGTCATTTATTTAGTAGTTACGTAGTATTATATTATAATGATGATATCAATGTGACTATTTACATGGTAATTCTTGATTAGATTGTTTACTCAGTGTTCCTATTGATTTTTGAATAGTAAGTGCCATTTTTATGTAGGGTTTCATGAATTAACAAAAACGTGGTTGGGTACAAAAGTAACATAGCAGTACGTGTACAAAAGTAACATGTTACTTTTGTCCCCGTAATGTAATGAGTATGATTCACTTACGTTTTATGTTAATTATTCGTTTTATGTTACCAACAGAATGCCACGACAGCGAGTAAGAAAGACTGCAAGGGGAATCACTGACATGGACGTCTACAGAAAAGCAGCTGACGAGCATTTCAATGATAATGGCACAATTAGAGCCCTGGCAAAAAAGTACAATGTTTGCCATGTGACATTAACAGATACATAAAAAAATTAAAGGCAGGAAATACTAGTGCAATAGTTGGCTACCGTTGCGTCAACCGTGTGTTTACTGATGATGAAGAAAAAAAACTGCAGGACTATTTAATTGAGTGTTCTGGAGTTTATTTTGGATTGACCCCATCTGATGTACGAGTACGTAAGTTGGCATACGAGTTAGCGATTAAAAATGTTAAGAATATCCATTACATTCCTGGGGTTGTCAAAGAAGCATTTCCTCTTGCTGTCACCGATAAAAATGCTATTGCTGTGTTTACTTGCACTGGTATAGTCCATTTAATAGAAATGTATTTACTGATGCTGCCTTTGCGCCATCATCTGTAACAGACCGTCCCTTGCAAGTCAACGAAGAAATTCCACCTGATGATCTGTCGATCAGATCCAACGCACCCTCAACCCTCCAAGTTGAATTCCTTTCTCAGTCTCACCCCGAGATATTGACCTATTCCAAGAGCAGGTCCAAGGACTACGACAAATAAGGGGCGTAAGACTGCGATTTTGACTGATAGGCCCGAAAAAATTGCGATTGAAGAAGAATACAAAGAAAGAGTGAAAGCCAAGAAAACAATTTTACAATCTGATACTGATACATCCACAAAAAAGAAGGAAAAAAGAACAAAGAAGACAAGTCCAGAAAAAGAAAACATTGAATATAACAATTCATCTGACTAAGAAGATTGCTTTTGTCTTGTTTGTTTAGAGCCTTTTGGCAATAGTCGACGAAACGAGCAGTGGATACAATGTATCGAATGCAAACATTGGTCACATGTTGCATGTATCAATGATAATGCACATTAGGTGTGCCATAATTGCGAGTCTGACTAGAGTTGGGAACTGAATCTTATAAAAGTTGATCTCATTATTACCTAAGATTAAGAATAATTCCTGATGAGAAGTCATTAACAGTTTTATTTATTTTTGTTTTGTTTTTATTTTTACATTTTTCTAATAAATAATTATTTGATTTGATATTGCATTTCATATTTATTACATACACCTTTATCATGTTACTTTCGACCCACACCGTGTTACTTTCGCCCTGGCCTCAGGGTCGAAAGTAACAATCGCCATTTTTTTTTTTAAATCTCTGTAATTCACAATAAACAGCGAATAATGAAGTAAATTTAAATACAAATTTGTAGAGCATAATCGAAGTTTATAGGTGGCTATATTCATTTCATCAAAAATATGATAACTAGCTAGAAACCAGTGTCAAAGTACAAAGTGTTACTTTTGTACCCGGTCTCCCCTACTTACGACTAGACTTATATCGTAAACCACTTATCGGCGTTTTTTTCGTTTATTTTTACGGCAAGCGATTGCGTCTTACAAATTCATTAAATATTTTGTTTAGATGTACCTATTAACTATTTCTATTCAGAGGGTGTTTAAAACAGGTATTAGTTATTTATAAATATATCAATACGAAACATTAAAAAAAAACATAAATCAAACGCGTGTCGCGGCATGAACAAACAATCATGAAAAAAATATAATGACGGCAAGTGTTTTATTGTCTATGGAAGTTCCTTCCTTCCAAAACATTCCTGCCAACACTCGAAGCAGCTTCACTCGATGTTGCCAACAGATGTTAGTGTTTGTGTAGATGTTAAATAAAAGCTTGTAAAAAGTCTATCGGACCAACTGAGGTTTGAGAACTAGAAAACTCAGAATCGCAGTATCGCAAAATTATTATTAAAACATTGAGCAAATTCAGCTTGGCATACCTACGTCGACTACACTATAAATAATAACACGACAGCGACGTCATTTTAACCCACAAAATATGTCCACTGTCAGTAGGAAATCTCTGCTTTAGCCGAGTCACTTTACTTCTCCTCTCATAATTATTATCCCCGTAGTACTTATAGCACAATAGTCGAGCCAAACCATTATGTCACTAACCATAGTTTAACTACCTAATAGCTTATGTTTTATGTAATCAACGTACATACAGTGAAGTTTGTGAGACCACTGCAAGCAAGGGAATCTTCCTATTGTAGGTAAGGGTCTGATGACGCAAGACGTTACTTGCTTACGTCAAACTATCAACTATGCCCCGTTGATTGATGTTGGATTAAACTGACAGCACATGAGTTCATAGAGTTCATACTCATACATCTATGATTTATCCTAAGTACCTATATCTACCAAAGTAGGTAGGTACTGTAGAGGCTTGTCTGCCGAAGGCAACCTCATATGTTGCAGGCCGGATGTAATTTAGCGCGGATGTCATTCGAACGAATCGCGAGTCCGACACCATGACAAGTGTTGGGTAAATTTATATTTACATGTGCCACTGTGCACCAACATAAACTAACGCAGTCCTGCTTAAACCTCGTCGCGCCAAAACTAGCGTAAAAGACGCGATGCGGCCTCCTAAATGTAAACAAATTGACGTGACAATTCACATCAGCCTGGACGAGGCTTAAAAAATAAATAGTCTTAACTTCAAACTCTTTTACCCCATCGGACGGTGTTGAGCCAGAGGGCGGGAAAAGGCTCAGAGGTCAATTTCCATCGAAAATGCCTAACTCACGCCCGTACTCCAGAAGAAACATTTCCAAAAATTTATTCCGCTCTCACTAAACTCCATATATCATCAGTCCATACTGATATAACTGTGGGTCCTCCCCTATAAGTTGAACCAATTGTGTCAACCAAACACACTCTGCAAAGGCTATGCCCCGTAAGCAAAGTTGGTTTCAGCTTAGGTGCGTGTCACCCCCCCTGTAGGAGTGACCACAGTTTGCAAATCTAAGAATCTCTCATAACTCGCGTTACTAAAATTCTGGAGTACGTTCATGCTATCTCAGCCTATTAACACCCTACTATTGACGGCGCGGTTGCCTTCACTCCCTCAGACTACTTGAAGCTGTGAGGTGTGAGGTTTAAGCAGGACTGCGTTAGTTTATGTTGGTGCACAGTGGCACATGTAAATATAAATTTACCCAACACTTGTCATGGTGTCGGACTCGCGATTCGTTCGTCCTGACTTAAGCCTACTCTTGCAAGAGTTGGACCTCACACTGTATAATATCTGGCGTTAGGTAATCATTATCATAGGGATAGGCAGGAAGGGCCTGAATGTTCGAATGTTGTGAATAAAAGTCTTGTTTAGAAGCGGGAGCATACCAGTCCTTTTATTCAAGGATGGGCGTAGCTGATGTAGAGGCTTGTCTGCCGAAGGCAACCTCATATGTTGCAGGCCGGATATAATTTAGCGCGGATGACATTCGAACGTTCAAGCTAGTGTCAATTATTTGATATTAGGATTTTGTTTTAGAACAGTCAGTGATAATTTAGACAGAAATATGTTAAGACGTTCTTACAATACAATCTAAAGGAGTCATTATAGTGTTTGATTCCTCCCGTTACCTCAGAGGGCTCGTCTAGACCTCTATAGTACTGATAGGATACCTATTTTATTTTTTTCGTAAAATGTTGTGCTAAACTCAAATTATAAGTAGGTACCTATTATTGTTTACACATCGCTTCAAAGTTTCACACATCGCTTCAATTCAGCACATGCGCGGATGTCATTCGAACGTTCAAGCGAGTGTCAAAGAGATGGTTCTAGAATAGGAAGTGACAATTAGACGATAAGATGTGAAAACATTCTAGAGTACTTACATCCAGCTACTATCATCAATCTATATTTGATTTGATTTTTTTTAAAACGTGGCCCCCCACCATGAATTTCTCCTGTCATATAATCTATGTAAATACCCGCCTGTTATATTGGATTATACTGGACTTTAAAAGAGATTGTGACCTCTAAGGTTGCTTCGGCCTTTGTTCTCAGAGTAGCCAGACTGCCAGATAGAAAATGTCGAACTCCTCTAGTTTTTAAATATGATTGACGTGTAAGTGTTTATATGTCGGAGATGGTATGTCTTTCTCTCGCTAGCATCAGGCATATTTTAATTACTGTGGGCGTACTATGGGTAGTGTTGGTTATTTCACAATAGAAAAACGGTTTACAGTTCAAATCAGATTACAATTCACGAACAAGTCAGTCACACTAGCAATCACACACTGTAGGTACACAACTCAACGATACGGAACGCAATTGACAGTTTCTATGCACATGTGGTTCGTACAATGTCTAATGTTTCGATGATCTCGAGAGCTCTGCTGACACCGTTCTTGTAGCTGTCGCACCCACCACGAACTCAGGCTAGACTCTGTCCAGCGCTACGAGATGGCGCTGACGTTCCGAATAGTCAAACGAATGACTCCGACATATATATTTTTTAATAAAGTTCGTCATTTATCGTCAGCTCAGTTATATAAAGGCAATCTATGTTTAAAATTTTTTATTATATTTAATTAAGGGAGCCGTGTATGTTAAACATAAAAGCTGACTATCGTGTTTTACACCAGCGAAAAGGGTGTTTTTACCTTTAGGTATGTACATATTATGAAATAATCGAATTTCTGCCAACATTGCCTTTTCAGTAAATCGATACCAAAATGATATCCTACAAAGTTTTAATTAAAAGTTATATTCGACCGTTTAGACTGTTCAAACAGTCGACAACAGACTTTTGGGGATCCAATTATTGTTTCCTAAAAGTTAATCAACGTTTTTAATTTTGTCATTCATTAAAACATCATATTTCAAATAATGAGAATGTTACACTTCAAAGTATTTCAAATATAATATTAGGTATATACTCGCCTTATAAACGGAATACCGAGCTTCATTCATAATTTTAATAAGGCACTGATTTAAAGAGGCAGTTGTAAATAGCGGTTTTGGTAAGTTAAAAATTATAAATGGCACGTTTAATAACTAGTTCATCAGTTAAAACTAAGCAGTAAAGTAAATAAAAATGAGTAATAAAAAGTAATGAAATGGATCAGTGAATATAATATAATTGAGCAGGAAAATAATTAAATGGGCGGTAAAAATTATTGAACGAGCGGTTACGTGTGGGCATATATTTAAAATGTTTGGTTTTGTATTAAAAAATATGTTTCTGGCACTCGCCGGCCGCCACCGCGGCACCGCTCGCTTCGCTTGCTCGGCTCGTGCGCTGTGTGGTCACAGTTCTAACCTAACCTAGCTATTTCGATGTAAAAATTGACATTGTATGATAAAATAACCGACTAATTGATTTTTTATTACTGTCCATGTTTTACTGTCGCAATAATTAATCAACCGCCATTAAATTAAATAACTGCTCAATATGTTTTTCAACTGATCATAATAACATTTCGAATATTTAAATAACAGCTCAAAAAATTAGTTCCCTTTTAATAATTGTCATTATAGACTCATTCATTATTCTTGTCCCTGCATTACCATAATAATAATATAATCTACATACTGATTGTCTGTATAGACATCATCATCATCATCATCATCTGCCTATTCTTTTCCCAACTATGTTGGGGTCGGCTTCCAGTCTAACCGAATGCAACTGAATACCAGTATTTTACATGGAGCGCCTGCCTATCTGACCTCCACAACCCAGTTACTGAGTAATACGATACCCCTTGGTAAGACTGGTTGTCAGACTTTCGGGCTTCTGACTACCCGTAACGACTGTCAAAGATCCACGAATGACAGCCGGGACCAACGGACCAACATAATAATAATAGTGAATCTGCCAAGCATAACCATGATACATCTAATAATACAATTATATATAGTTCTGGACAGATATATGCAGTTGCAGACGTTGCGCACTTGCGGTGTCCAAGCCAACTATCTATTCTAGTGCTATATACACGAGTAGGTACCTCACTTGCTGGTTTGGGTTTCACACGTGTACTAACTAGTAAATACATCTTGAGCTTGATACTATTTCGATATATTCGAGTTTTTGATGAAAATCTATTGACCTACATAACATTAGAAGTATTACTTTCAATGTTCAGTAATGTGTTTTCGAAATTTCAATATTATGGGAGATTAGTATTATTTATTAGGCGAATTATTAATGGTTTCGACTTTTCCCCTCCACTGAGCTCGCACTCAGCAAAATTTTCAATAACGTAGGGACTCTCGACAGGGCTTGATAAATGTTTAGTGGATGGTACTGATGACTGTGCTAAGTAGATGATAAGTTACAAATTCAAGTTAATGCTAGAACGGAACGGCACAGGCAACTGAAGTAACACAGGTGGGTTTCAGTAAAAGTCTGACACGCCATCCCGCTCCACCCAGAGCGGGAGTAGTCTGATGATTTTCCACCCAAAAAAAAAGGCAACGTCATACATACTCGTACTATATACGTAAAGCTACATCCTTACAAATGAATAAATTCTGGTTCTGAAGGGTTTTCTAGGGATATCGCAGTCGCTTCGCATCAAGACCTAGCCATGTAGGTTCAGTTGTCCAACTTGTTACATTGTTTCGAGCTCCACATAACTTCCCTTTAACGAAATCTAATTTTGAAAGCACTGTATTCGGTATATCTCCACCATTTTGGAAGTTTCTGGTGGTTTGGGCTAGACTAGGGATAATCTGATTGTGGAGTAAGTTATGATCCTGATTGAGTTATTTTAATGCTTTTTCGATACTTTGGTATGTACATGCTTCTACTCGAGAGATATTATCGTTTTTAAAACGAGAGCAGCATTTATTTCAGTTATGAAATGATAGATGGTGTAAACGTATTTCGCTCAATTTCAATTAGCTACTGAGCATCAACTTCTTCAAGATTCCATAAACATAAATATCGATCAGCGAATTCATCAATAAAGTTGATAATCCACCTATAGTATCAATTACTTGGCTTCTTCCATTGGTCGCTTAGTGATAGTGTTTCATTGTTTACCGTCAGTTCCAGTACCTACCTACACCTACCTACTAACTACAAAGCCTATCGGAATCGTCGGGACATTAAGAATGTAATACGGTTTAATGTATGTTATTGTACGAAAATACAGATCAAGGTGAACAAGTAACTAAGGTGTAAATATGTATGGCGTAGAATCATAACATCACGCACCCCCTTCATGGCAGGAAAATATTGGAACCAATCGCCTCTTTGGATATGTGATGGCGCTGCTGCCGTGCGTGACAATCTATTCCTTTACTGCAGTATTTTTCGGGTTTTTCTTTTAGGTCACACAAACAGACGTCTTTGGCGTGTTGACACACCAAACCACTAGGTATGTACTACCTAGGATCTAGAATTCATGATGAATTCTACGTCTTGAATCCAACTTGTTTCTTATAAAACACACAATATAGTTTTCTGGAAAATCACCTCTAACTTATTTCAATGTTCCTTTCCTTCAGAGGAAGATTTTGGAATAACAAAGTGCATTATATTCCTAAGTGCTGGACGTAATACTTCTAAAAGATTTCAGGTCAGTGTAAGGCTTGAGAGTCAAACAAACTTACCCTGCTTTGTTTGATATATGTAATTCGCAAATGGGGAACCCAATAACTTGGAGTTTCGATCAAACGTAACAAAGGGCAGTCAGTTACAAAGAATTGAAGGTTCCGGAAGGAACAGTGATTTAGAGCGATAGGAAAATTAAATGTGGAGCCAAGTTTAAGGGAATTATAGGTTGGGGCTTCACTGTTATCTATGTAAAGCCACGTAGGTACCCAGCATAGAAACATTTTTTTTTATATTTCTATGGTACCCAGACAAGAAAGAAGGCCCTGTTATTACTTTTCATTTTATAAATGGAACATGAAAATATGTAAATCATTCTCCGATTAATGCTGAAAGCTTCGTGGTGGATGAATATTAAAAGTGTGTAGATAATTGTTACGGTGGTTTTTGAAGGATTTGCAAATCATGAAGAAAATCACTGGCGAAGCAGATACAACGGGAATAATCTTCGAGGCTGGTTTTGATAAATTATTGAAGCTTTTTGTGACTTGACCATAGTTATGCGGATTACTGTCGGCGCCGCGACGAGCGACGCGACCGGACCGCTAAGTGGGCCAAAGTCCGAATCTAACAAGGGGATTAAGTCGACCCATGAAAGCCTGACACCAATAAAAATGAATTCCGGAGTTCTATTTTTCAGCATTTCATTTTTCAACAAATGTTCTGGTATCTATATGACTGTATGACTAGATTTATGAACGTAAACAAAGCAAAAGGACAATGTAAGTTCGTAGGGGGTAGGCAGAAACTACCATATGTCACCTCTTCTGAATGTTTATGGGAAGAAGGCGTTGTAGCCTGTATTTAATTTGTTTAGCATTATACGGCTTTTGCTTACAAGAAAACAAACGGGCATTTGCTGAATTTTGTATTTGTCTTGAGTTTTTACTTAAGTCTATCAAGGGCATTCCCATTGTACAGACCTTTTTTGTTACTCGTATTTCGGTAATAGCAGATTTCCCTGCGGATCCTCATTAAGATTCCTTTCTGTGAAATATTTCAAATTTATAGTATGAACGAATTTCTTGGAAATGTTTGCATACAAAAACGTTTTATTAGGCACTGCGACCTTTCAACTTCTTATAATTTAAAAACATAACATATAGGTACGGTAAGTACTTTATCAGCTTAATTTAATACCTGAATACCTTTTCTTATAGCTGAAAAATGACTGTTATTTAACCGAAAGAGGTTGTTTTTATTCTGCTCACAACAGAACGTTGTTTTGAAATTCCTGCGGCAAACGGATATCAATTAGGCGAAACACTTAGGAACATTTTAGGGGTAAAAATCTAAAACCAAGAAATCTATTGATGAATATAATTTGAAAACCTTTTAAAATCTTTTCATGTTGAAGAAAACATGACAATAAGTACTGATACTGCAGAACCATTCGACTTGGTATAATCTAGAAGGGAGTTTTAAGCTAGCAATGGATGCATTATTACTTTCTCGATAGCTCAGTCGTCGCAAGCGCTACTGCTGAGCATGAGGTACTGGGTTTGAATCCAAGGTCGGGCTAAAGTTTATTGAGTTTTTCTATCTGAAATTTCACATTAGCAGACCGGAGTCTGGATCTGTGGCCAGTTTCTGTATTTGTCAGTTTATAGCAACAGGTTCGCCTCCTGTTGGGCTTAAACATAACTGGCGAAATGTGGGTGTACGAAAGGTACACCTCTTTCCAACCCTTCGGGAAAACAATGTTGTTCACTATGAAAAGAAAAAAAAGAAAGAAAGAAAAAAGTTTATTTGGATACCGTTCATGAAACACAAAATACAAAATTAATAAAATGAAAAATAATGTTTCAGACAACAATAGTGTGTGCCTCACGGCTGCACCAAAAAGAAACACAACATCATAATAATATAAAGTATTTCGACAATATAATAACATTGTGTAAAACTGTAAGTAAACGGTTTCTTTCGAAATAATTAAGTAAGTACAGGTATTAAGCTTTTAATAGTGTGGCCAAAAATTTAATAAATAGATTCGAAGGAATTCTTGAAACCGATATTCATTGTGCACATAACGTAGTAGGTATATATGTAAATTTAATACGAGAGACCGAAAACACATTCAACTACTTATATCTAGTACATACTTAGTATCAAACAAAGTTGCTTTTCGTGTCTGTCTGTATGACCGCTTAGGTATATCTTCTAAACTGCACAATACATTTTTATGCAATTTTCAACATCATTCATTTAGATCATTTAGTCCGGAAGGTTTATGCGTTTGTTATATAATAGGTATTTTTCTATTTAGCTTAGATATAGCACATAAATCTCGATGATTTGACATGTCGCCATAGAACCCGTACGAAGCAGGGGCGCATCACTAGTAGATTTAAAATACGCAGAAGATTTACAAAAAAAAAAAATTAAAACAAGTTTACGTTAGATTTAGATTGGGTACATATTTGCTGGCTGAGTTTCTATGCCATTAGACAGATACACACATTTACATCGATGCTGTGTGAATGCAATCTATTCGCAAACGAACATTAGGTAAATGTTTACGCTTCTTTCTATTATAGAATCCAGTGATTTGTTTAAATTAAGTACTTGTTTGTGCATAGCACGGGAACATTTAAAGCGTTCGCTGTCTGAAAACTTCTGAAAGAATGGTAGTTTTAAAGAACACTTGGTTGGAAAGTGCTGAAACGTCGCTGCGTTAGTCTCGGCGCCCGGTGGTCGTTGTACCGCGTGCATTACGGCAAACCTGCTGCAATCGACAATTCTATTGTCTCCTGTCGCTTATCTATACTTATAATAAATCTGTAGAAGTGAAAATTCTGTACATTGAAAATATCAAAAAAATAATTTACAGGGGGTGTTACTAGACCGACACCGAACCCAAAAATGTGATTAAAAAAATTTTTGTCTGTCTGTCTGTCTGTCGGTCTGTCTGTCTGTCTGTTTGTTCAGGCATCACGCAAAAACTACCGGTTCGATTACGATAAAACTTGGTATAATTATTCTTTAATATCCTGGGCACCACACTGGGTACTTTTTATCCCGGAAAAGTATATACAATAAAAAACAAACTTAATTTTGCGGTTCGATCTCTATACCCGATTACCACTGTCTGTACTGTACCAACCGCAAATACTAAGTTTGTCGTAGGTTGGGTCACCCGCAGTGGAGTTCATTTTTATTCCTTTTAGTTTTTAGAGTTATTTAGGTTTATTTTTATATGAGTCGTAGGTATAGATTTTAATTTTAAAGTATATGTAGTATATTTGATAG
Source organism: Apamea sordens (assembly GCA_945859715.1). Taxonomy (NCBI): domain Eukaryota; kingdom Metazoa; phylum Arthropoda; class Insecta; order Lepidoptera; family Noctuidae; genus Apamea; species Apamea sordens. The sequence goes on from OX243995.1 coordinate 12,004,882, forward strand.
TGTACGTAGTGACCGTAGGTTATTTTATAATACTGTTAGGTAGGTTTAGTCATTCGTATAGATATTAGTTTTTAGGGATTTTGCTTATTTATTGAGTTTAGATTAGTTATCATCAGAAATAGGTTTATTTAGGTAGGTAGGTATTTAATTTTCTGTTAATGAGTTTTTTTTTTTTAATTAGTTAGGTACTTAGGTAAAGATATCATATAGGTACCCTCTTAATCACCACTAATGAGACACAATTGGTTTTCTATTGTAATTAGCCACAAAGGGCCCGCGACATAGATGGCATTCTGGGGAAGCACATACATTTTATCCTGTTAGCACGTTCCCGTGGGTAAATTTCCGACATCCACGCGGGCGAAGCCGCGGGCAGAAGCTAGTAGAAAATAAACGTTTCCAAGATATATTCGTTTCTAAATATAATTTTTTTGAGCTTTACCTATAAGAATTCTGTCTTTTTAAAGAAAAAGAATAGTGACGTATATAAGTCCGCTAGAGTTGAGATAGTGTTCGCTAGTTTAATCTGAATGGCTAAATACTTATCTAGCTGTTAATTTAGCCATGTCAGTAACACTTTAGTTCTGTTTTTTATAATCTAAAAACTATATCGTTTATCAGGATATTCGGTTAATTAGTAACTAGGTAGGTACAGACGCCAGCACATCAAGCTACTACAATCTGTCAAATTTATTTAATAGATTTTCAACTTTATTGCTAAAACATTAAAGTTCAAAGTTGATTGGGAAAATTTGACGGTTTCGGGTAGCTTGACCTGCTGGCACCTGTACTACAAGATAAGAAACAGGAAATTTCTTTTAATATCACTTCCATTAAAGATAAACTGCTTCGCAAGTGATGTTACTGAGTCAAATTGAACCGGAGTTATTCGGGTATTAATACTAACACCTACACTATTACTCTCGTACTACTGCACAACAGGAAGTTGGCCAAACTTACATAATACGATCACAAGTACCAACATGAACACGCTCCAGTTAAATTGAGTTGTACGCGATACGTCTTCGAGCGCCAGGCGACTGTGCGAGCCACCCCGAGCCACCTCGAGCCATCTCGAGCCACCACGAGCCAAGATTCAGACGTGTATTCATACTTCATGAATACTGTATGACATGTCAAGACGTTGATATAGGAATGGTATATGTAGGTATTTAAATCAATTGTTATGTACAGTGTTGATTAGGATAAACAGTTACAGCTTCAGTTCTCATACCAGTCCTGTTGCTCCACTTTGCGTCAAGCATTGCTGACATGCCATCCTTCGTAACTAAGAGTCAGTATGCAAAATTATGTTAAATACTAGTAATACTACGGGACGCCAGTTAGTGCTTGAATATACTCCGACACGAGTATACAGAGCTCCTTACCCCAGCATCGCAAATTCATACTACACACCTATACGTTTAAGCATTTTATAATAATATGTTCCTATATACCCACACAATATTTTGCTAATTATAGCCTGCAGTTGACATGATGGCTTAAAAACTACGGAGAAGTGGAAGCAGTAAACCATAATGTACGTAGGTATATAATTGTTTTAGGAACTTAATGCCACAAAAACATCGCACAAATTCTAAGTCAAGCGTCCTTGATTAATGATAGTAAATGATGCTAATTGTGTCGCTGATTGCTACGGGAACAAAGCTCGGAGCTAAGTAATGTGTCACACTCCGGGCCGGACATTACGAATATTACGTTCTGTGTTTATTCTTTTGTCGGCAACAGCACCTTCCGATGCCACAACACAAAAACAGCTGAAGTAGCTTTCACGTTTTTTATTCAGTACATAATGGACGGTTGTGACTGAACTTCGGTTAAAATTTATACACTCACACTATACCTGCATGTTATGAGCTAGCAACCTGTCTCTACTGTATAATCCAACACTTACTGCTACTGCTAAACGTGGCTCACCTCCAGTGTTTACACCTCCATCTTGGAAGCTTTCAGAATACGAGTTCAGTTTAATTTAAAACGAAATAAAATAAATAAGCGTTCCTACTCAAGTTTCTACATTGATTCCCACCTTGCCTTGATAAAACTGAAATGAAATGTAAGAAGATGATTGATATCTGCAAAAAATCTAGCGGTGGTGTGAATTTGATTCGTTTTATAAAAATAGCTAGACAGACACCCAAACTAAAGTAAGTCAAGTAGGTATTGGGTTGTTTATCATTTTTACTTTGTTCCAATGTAAAGTGTAGACCAATTCTTAGAGCTAATAGAAACAACGATTATCGCACAGCCTACTAATCATCATGGAGATATCCGACCCAAACGACCGGGAAAGTCAGCGCTGGTCAAAACCATATTGGTGTAAAGTTGACCAAAATCATATTGGCTGGAAACTGCAATACTCCTGAGACACCGGGATTTTAACGATTACAGATTTCTTAAAGTGAATAATTAATAGGTGTGATTACAGATGTAAAACAACCGATTCAAAAATGTTTTAAACGGTTGAAAAATCGCCTACAAAAAAAAACCTGTGTTTTACACTTCATTGTGGGCAATTTTTGGTCATCTGACGTCATGTTTCGTTTTAATTAGTTTATAGAATTTATTTATATCGTTTGAAAACAATAAAAAAAATGTACATTTACCAACATACAGTTTTTAACTTATCAATAGAGTTTTTATAACTTAGGTGGGTAACACCTTACGCTACGCCTACGCTTGGTCGGACGGACCAACTAGAACTAAACCCGCTAAGTTTATCAATATCAGTATATTATCACACATTTAAAAAATCTTTACACAGTTTCTAGGTACTCCATTATATCCCTACCTCGGTAAAATCATGAAAATATAGTTATAATTAAGAAAAACATAGTCATCAACAGCAACCGTTTTAAATCGAAAATGGATTATTTCGGTTTTAAACGTTTTTATTTCGTTTTAAACGGATTGGTTTGATTGGTTTTAAACCGGCCTTACATCTATAGGTGTGATTATTACTTATTTAGGCTCTACTCAATGATCTTGAAATAAACAGTTACTTACTTTTATTCAGTTTTAAACTTTAAGTTACGGCCAGATAATATATAACAATTAAGTGTGGCAGACGTGTGGGTGAACTAAGCGACCCTATCGGGCCGAGAGTGGCCGGCACGACGGATATTAAGGTGTATATTTCACGTTTTACAGCTCCGGATACTAGAATAGCTCCGGACACAGCTTGCCAGGTTAACAAACACCCCTTAAGCTTCACAATATAGGATGAAACTTAACCCACTTTATCCATAACATCATTTTTTTTTGGGGGTAGAAGACAAAGCGGAAACGCCTACAGTTCGTTAACCCCTTCACAAATGCATTTTTGTCAGTATATTTATTTAGAGAATTTATTCCTCATGAGAACATAAATAACAGTTCACTTAAAATGAGATACAAAGTGCTTACATCTAAATTATAAGTAATATCATATTTGCCTCTGGGGTGTTGGAGACGTTACATACCTACATGTTTTTTAAGTTTTGTTTTAAATCTGTTAATACTATCACACTTCTTTAAATCCTCCGGTAAATCACTGAAAATTGTGCCCCCTCAACCAATATTGTTTTTTCGCCGTAATTAGTCCGTGCACGTGCAGTAAATAGTTGAAACTTATTTTTACTTGTAGTGTTATATATTATTTTTATGTAGGTAGTTATGAGTTCGATTGTACGGAATTCGTGGTGATTATTTTATGAGAATGCAGGTGTAATATGTGTAAAGTTGTGTAAGATTTAGTAGGTTAGTTTTTGCGTATTATTTTTTTGTTGGATGTATAGTGATTTATGCTTTTTATGTTGTGCTCGGAAAGATTTTCTGACTTTCATCCTAAAACCGACCCGCATATTATTACGCTTGTATGCACATAAATTCGGCACAAAATAAATAAAATTCGTACAGTACATAATTTGCAGGAAAGCTAAAAAAAGTCGTTCAGTGTATAAACAGGAATATAATATAGAATCGTATCTCATACTACAAATGTATGGAACATTTTCCAATATTTTGAAATCAATAAAATATACATATCATACATTCGAAACTTATCCATTAAAAGATTTATAGCAAATATTATAGCAAAATTTTGTAAAAAAGGGTACTATAACTCTTCTGACTATTTAGTAGTCAATAAAGCTTGGGATTGAGCTGATCGCTCTGCCTTAGCCTTGTGATAAAACCATAAAACTTAACATTTTAAATATTATGCAAAATTATAATTATACTAATAGGTATATTATTTTATACACACATTGACATTGATGAATACAACGAATAATAATACGAAACGACATGAATATTTACTTTGTAAAGTATATATTACTTGAATGTGAGGACCCCATGTATGTTTTTACTTTCTTAGTTTGTTTTAATGATGGTCTGGCTTTGAGTACTTTATGCGGCCTACCCAAATGTCCTTCCTTTGGTATTGTTCGTCGAGTCGTTGAGCTCCTTAAGTTCTGAGTTGAGATACACGATTACTGACAAATGCTTTCTTTACTTTAAAAAAGACTGACTCCTCAGTTTGTTTCGCCATTTCTTCTGGGGGGTGGGTAGTCAGATAGGAAATGTCGACTTCCCCTAGCTTATTTTTTTATAATTATGTTTAATAGTGATTTCGATATCCTATTTAAGGAATAAACAATTTCATTTCATTGCGCGAAGACAAAGTGAGTCTGATGAGCTGCTGCAGGGTTTGGATTATTCCAATTAAGAATTTCCTTGTACTTACCAACCCAGAGTTTAGATTTTGTATGTTCTAAAGGTGTATAAAACATACAAAATCTAAACTTCGGGTTGGTAAGTACAAGGAAATTCCTGAAAGTAGGTAAGTAAAAAAAAAAGTATATAAAACATAAATAATGTCGATGATGGGATGGGTTGATGGCATGTATGGCAGTCGTTGCACGTTAGTTGTCCGGGGTACATGTTTTCATCTCTGCTGTTGCTAACTGAAAAAAAAAAATGGATAATGCACTTCGCATCAGTCATCACCATTGCCATTATCCAACTACTTATGTATTTTGGGCTCGGTACTAGCTTTTAGTCTAACTAGAATGTTTTGAGTGTTATGAAATTCCAAATTCAAATTCACTTTGATCAATGAATATATTTGATGGCTAAACATTTCGCTCCAGGGGAGATTTTAAAGGAACAACTACGAGTAATATTGGCTTCAGGCACTAGCGTACCTAATTCATGTTTTTGAGCATAAACAGCATTGTTCATGTTCATAGTATTGATTCAGCTAACTTTGTTCTTTTGGATTTTTCGTCTGGTTACTTTGTATAAGAAACTTACATACAACATGTCTTCAAGTTGTTAGTTGGTTAAGTTATATAAAGTTAAGGTGGACTTGATTATCAAGATCTGAAAGGAATGATTCTTCATAATTAATGTTCCTCGAGGTATAGAACTTTTCATTACGTCTTTTTTATCAGGTAATTTACAACTTTTCCCTAAACGATTTCGCTGTATGGTTCCTAAAGAATGGATTCCTTCAGTAGCCAAATGATACAGTAAGGGCAAAGATGTATAATAATTAATTATCGAAGTATACGATATGATTTCTTTGCCTAGGAACCACTCTGATCAACCTCATGACAGTTTGTCCAACAACTCCTATTTCAGGTTCAGTTGGTAGTCTCTCGTCATCTTTTTCTTTACCCGCGTATATTATAAAATTATATGAATATCCCAGTAAGCTACACAGGACAAATAATTTGAAACCCCATTTGTGAGGCTTGTTCGGCATATATTGCTTCAAAAAGTGCCAGACTTTTGTTGAGCACATTTATTCATGGATTGACAAGCGTTGGTCAATCGCAACACTAGAAAATTTATTGTTCAAATGTGTTATCACTGGCCGCAATTTGTGCAACTTGTCGTGGTCTGGATGGTCAACTGGGAGATGTTACAAATTGTCATTGAAATGCAACATCAACCTAATTTTTTCAAATTTATTCACGGGCATAGTATCTCGTATTGGGTCAAACCCAAATTTGCCCCAGTATGATCGAATATTGGGGTAGTGGAAGACATAAAAGTGATAATACCTAAATATTTTCGCAAGTCTTCTACTGTGAATGTTTTTACTCTATTCGGTTGTTTCTGAGTTGCATAAAAGTTCGATTCCTGAACAAAAGAACTCATTGGTGAAAAGGTATGTAAAAAATTGATATGGTGTATCTAATTCCAAAATATTAGAAGATAATTCTTCAGAACCTAAAAAAGCTATTTTGTCTGCAGAATAGACCAGATTTCGTTTTCTCCATAGTAGTTTTCTACCTCCACTTGGCATAATTTAGCGCTTTCAGAAGTTGAGATATTACGTACTATAGGAGGATCACTGTCACAATCTGCGTCGTCAGTTGCTGCGAGAGGATCAATAGCATGGATATCTATTAGAGCTGGATCAATGTCTTCACCATCACCACTGAATGGTTCTAAAGGAGATTCTTCTAACTCATCTAAAAGATCTTGACGAAACGGATAATAATCTAGGTCTTCCCCGTCGGATTCTATCTCATCGTCAGAAATTTTGCCACTTTCTAGCAATCGAAGCATCTCTTCTATATTTTTATCACCCATAGCTAAAAAGCAACACAACAACATGCAATAACCAACCACCCAGCAAAGTAAAGAAACCAATAAAACTTTTGAAACGTGTTATATCAGGTAAGCACTTAGCGGGAAAAAAATTACTAAAAATGCACGAAGGGTCGTTTTCGGCACAAAGATATTTTTGGGTTTTTAGAGTGAATGATTGAAATGTGTGTGTAAAATAATAATAAGCACATATATTTGATGAACTTACCTGCTAAAATATTATTTTTACTTGAGAGAATATAGTAACCACACTTGGTTTTTACACACCTAATAATATGACAGTTTAATATTTTTTTGGGTTATTTGAACTTAAAGTTATTGTGCCGTTTTTGGCACAAGATACATTTAGGGGGATATAATATCCGAATGATAAAATGTAATATCCTGACCTAACTAAAATTATTAGCGAACTTAAATATGGTGTCGAAAATATATTCCTCCGCATCACTGTCGACTGGTAATGTACCCAAGAGACTGGCGGCTTGGCCACGTTGTATGGCAATACTTATCCTCTGGCCAAACCGCCGCTTGAGGTTTTCCGCACCCGCAGAAGCAGCAGCACCAGTAAGCACGCCGCGCCAGGAAGATGGGATGGCGCAAGAGTATCGACACACGTTGCGTCCACACTAAAGGCTTACCCACCTTCCATGGAAATAAAGACATGCCGATGCCGTCCGGTCTCTTGCCATCGTTGCGTGCCAAGCCATTAAGTTCTAATACAGCTGGAACACTGACGGTTACAAGAGCTCATCGGATGATGTCATTAATGTTCGCGTGCCGCTCTAAGCGACCTGCACTTCGACTGCAAGACTGATGACTGTTGACATCTTCGCCACAGTGACAGCGATGACAAGAACAGCATTAAGGAGCTCCTTGTGGCAGGGAGGCAGCGAGGCGAAAAGGACGGTCAGTAAGTTACATTATTTTAGCTTAATTTTTTTTAAGAGTTTCCCAGTTTACTTTTGATTGGAATCTTTTATGGCCTCAGAGTAGAAGCAGAAGAGGGCACCTACTTCTTTATATATTATACCGTTGTAAATTATTTCTAAGATGAAATATTTATTATTTATTATCTTTTTAAAATTATCAATATTCATAGCAAAACATTATATTGTCCCCCGCCTGTCAATATTCATAGCAAAACATTATATTGTGCCCGCCTAATATTATATTGTAATATCTCACATATTGTAACTCCACCTATGATTGCAATAAAGGATTCTGATTCTAAGATCCTACATAATGTAAATCTCTGTAATATGACCCAAAGATATAAAAAAAGGAAAACGGGCAGGTCGCAAGTGACATGTGAAACGGTGATTCGGTATGTATCGAGAGATTGAGAGCCGTGTAACCGCTACATTGGTTCCAGCGACGTGCTCGACGCTCTGTCCAACCAGTCAGTATGAGGCGCGCCGAGCGGTAGCACGCGGTACCAGACTCGCCTTTTCGCTTTCCGCTAAACAGACACGATATCAACGCTCCGTAAAAAGTTATGATGAATTATTTTCATGCAATTATAGTTATTCCAGTGACTCTGTTAACGTTAAATCTAGGATATCAGAACAAATACTAAGAGATGAAGTTAATTCAATGCTAAATCTATAATGTTTTTTTAATCACTGTGATGATGAGAGATCCAATTTTGTGATGTTAAAATAACAATTGAAGAATACCACGTAAGTATTGTTTTCCTCATAAATTGTTTACGTACAAAATGTATCTTTAATTTCTTAGAAGTTTTCCACACACTTTTCATTTGTTTCCCACAATCCTACGGCGAGATCCTCATTAACATGATTCAATATATAAATCACCGTGTTTTATCAATTAATTAATGCTATTTAATGTTGCTATATTTATTTAAGTCGTTGGTCCCGGCTGTCATTCGTGGATCTTTGACAGTCGTTACGGGTCGTCAGAAGCCTCAAAACCTGACAACCAGTGTTACCAGGGGGTATCGTATTACCCAGTAATTGGGTTGTGGAGGTCAGATAGGCAGTCTCTCCATGTAAAATACTGGGTTAGACTGGAAGCCGATCCCAAAATAGTTGGGAAAAGGCTAGGCAGATGATGCTTTATTTATTTATGTAAATACCATAAGCACTCAGCTGTCTGTTTAACAAATTTGATTAACCATAGCAATGACGGGTTTTTTATGAAATATGATCCTAAGAGATGTCTAAAGTTCCACGTAGAGCCAAGGCAAAATATTACGTCGTGACTGAATAGAAAAACATAATGAAATAGGTATGGAAAACTTTAACATTGCCCCGAGCATGTACCTATACTATCCCTTATTGTATGGGAATGTTAATGGCTCTCTAAGGGTCTCTAAGTACTTCGCTATCCACCTTATCACATATTTCGCTGGATAACTCTTTGAAATAGGAAGAATTGAGTATCTGCTTATTTAGGGATTACAATACGTTGAACTTATTATACGGTACGTGTAAGGTATTGTGATATAAAAAATAGGCTTGGCGGACATTTTTCGTTAAGATTTATTTTATTTATGAAACGGCTTTGTACCTTTTTTTCCGAGCATTATTGTAATATGTAGTAAGCCTATCTTATAATCTGTTTGAAATATCATGCCCAAACATTAGCTGTAAGTTGATGAAAATGAGCTACTTATTAGTCTTTTACATGAGATAGTTTAGGTACCCTTATTCAACATTTCATGTTCATAACAGAGTGTTTGCGAAGTGGCTGGTGGTATCACGTAAATATGTTTAATCTCGAAGTACAAGTACGCTGTCGTTCTCACATGTATAATTTCAACATGAATGGTGTAACCAATATTTTGTAGCAATTTTATGATTTAAAAGAGTGTCCATGGAGTTTCTTGCCCGTTCTTCTCCATAGGTACCTACTACGCTTTGGAATGGACAACTATCTTCATCTTTCTGACTGACCGACCCCTTGACAATTCAAAAGTGCCTGTAATTGGTTTATTTGAAATAAATGCTTTGAGTTTGAGTGGCCTGCTTTTTAATAAACACGTTTCTAGTCCGACTTACCCATGTGGACTTTGTCAGGCTTTAAAATACACAGATATTCCGATTTTGAACCTTTTCAATACGTTTAAATTAAGGATTTTGAATCCTTTTCATGGTAGATAGATCTATATAATCTGATGAAGTGATGAATAAGTAATTATGTAGATAAATTTTCAATATTGTAGGTACCCAATCTGTTCTTTTAAAACGGAAGCTGTCATTAAAGAAAGGCACGATTTAATTAACCGGGTTTTAAAAGTACCTGTCTTGTACCAAACTAATTTCATCCTACCTATATTAAATAACCATACCAAAATAACTTAAAAGTGTAAATACATACTTAGTAGGTATTACGAAAACACATTCCAGTTTAGTTATGTAACTTACGATGAAGAGAACTTTGATATAAATTGCTAACAAATGCAAATAAGCTGATAGGAAGTATACGTGTAACTAAAATAATCGTATAAACAACGCCCAAAGTAAATAGACGGATTTTATCAGTTGTGTTCCTGGATTTAATTTTAGAATGTGAGTGCTTGTATGGAGGAACTCTCTTCAATCGTGTGGGGTCCATACCGTGCTCTACGCCATTGATAAGTTGTCGTCATCGATCTTAGCAGTGTAAAGGATTTCCACGTCGTTTGTGGGTAGGTGCTGTTTCACCCACGACACCAATTCAATCCCGCCGTTTGTAGGCTACTCGTGGTGTTGCACTCGAATAAGTAGATGAAAATCAAACTGAAAATGACTTGTATAAAGGGAATTTTGAGCTTCAACTTCGAGAGTACAACAGCTTCGTAGATTATTCTTATGGTTTAAATTCACAGTGCACATTATTTGCCTCATGCGTTTCTTTTTTCGTAAATTCTACGTTGAGCAGTTTGAAATAGAAAATAATCGACTACGCCCCGCATCCGGTTCTATGTTCTATGTTATGGGTTTGGTTTCCGCACTTAGTCCTTCAGGTGGACCATTGTGCGTGACCCCGCATCCGGTTCTACAAAATAGAAAATTAGAGAAATAAAAAACAAGCAAAAATAAAGATTTAATCTAAATTAGTAGGTCTGCAACTGTATGCAGATGCGGGCGCACTAGTTGCACCACGTTAAATTATTCGGCACAAAAGTTTTGACTTTTGTGTCGAAACAAGATTTGTATTTTCATCATCAAAATACACCAAAACAGACAGCGCAAAAAACTTAGGTATCGAGCAATGATTCTTGTTTTTGATCCTGCTTTGGTCATCAACTGACGCGAAGCAAATAAGAGTTATATAAACTTACGTATTGCAATAGATATTATAGGTAACATTTAGTTTCTTGGAGGTCAGCAGATTATTTTTGATCAAAATAAATCTTTGCAAGAAAAAACACCTAACGTAGGCACCAGCTTCAAGTTGTTGTTTTAAGGCACCTGTTCTGACCTACTCGCTACATTATTGGAAAATAATTTACTGCATTAGGTATCCCTCGAGTTTGAGCGAAGGTTGTCGTCGTACGTGATCAATACAACTTTTTCCTGCTGAAATCATTTCACATTGTACAGACAGGGCTCACATTAATCAGATATGTCTTACCAAAGTGCACTCAAGCGACTAATACTGTTTGATTTGGCACATGATAGCTTTTGGAGCAAACTACATCGAACGATGAGAAGTAAGTACGAAAAACATTCCTTTTTATGTTTAATGTAATTTTAGGTTAATGTAATATTAGGTAAAGGTGTCTAGGATGTCATCTGGGCTGATGCCATATAATTCCCTATCTACAAGGTGTAATCACGATTTATAACTGAAAAGCTCTTAAGGGGGACATTGTACTCATCGTTATGAACCACTTTTATTACGGGACTAACCCTGTTACTGTTAGCCTCATCCCACTGTTGGGCAAAGGCCTTTCCCCATGACTTCCAGCTCTTTCAATCCAGGGCTAAAATAGCCCACTGGTCGTTTGTTTTGTCACAAACCCTGGAATCGCGAAAAAAGCAAATCAGCTGCTCAATAAATTTATATTGCATACTCGACACAAAGTAGAGTTGAACAGTTGAACTTTTTTCCGCGATTTCAGGATTGGTCTCATAGTAAACGTGGTTCATGATTATGACTACATTTCAGTTATTCCAATTTCACGTTGCGTAGCAATTTATAGCAGTGACCTCTAGCCTCGAAAGCAGTTCAATCCTTAACACGAAATTAATGGAACTCAATTAATTAAAATGTAACTATGGTAACAAGAGATTAGTTCCTTAAGACGCAGGACCCAGGGTCTCTGGACGAATTCTTGAGGAAATAATTGCATTTAAATCCTTTGTAACTTGGTGGAGGAAACTAGGACGGATTGAATTGATGTTGTGCGTAAAACTTTGTCTAAACTACATCCTTAAATTACTAAGTTCAATTTCAAATATTGAAAATAAAAACATATTTTTGAACTAGCTTCTGCCCGCGGCTTCGCCCGCGTAGATGTCGGAAATTATCCCACGGGAACGTGCTAACAGGATAAAATGTATGTGCTTCCCCAGAATGCCATCTATCTCGCGGGCCCTTTGTGGCTAATTACAATAGAAAACCAATTGTGTCTCATTAGTGGTGATTAAGATTAAGAGGGTACCTATATGATATCTTTACCTAAGTACCTACCTAATTTAAAAAAAAAACTCAATAACAGATAATTAAATACCTACCTACCTAAATAAACCTATTTCTGATGATAACTAATCTAAACTCAATAAATTAGCAAAATCCCTAAAAACTAATATCTATACGAATGACTAATCCTACCTAACAGTATTATAAAATAACCTACGGTCACTACGTACACTATCAAATATATTACCTATACTTTAAAATTAAAATCTATACCTACGACTTAAAAAAATAAACCTAAATAACTCTAAAAACTAAAAGAAATAAAAAAGTTGCACTGAAAAGCACGGTTTAGAATTGCAAATAGCAGTTAAAATAAGAACGAACGCTCGCCACTCGACACGTCTTTTCAAATCAAAGTTCAAAAAATGTAATGCGCGCGCTCAGACTCCGTCCCTTATACGGTAGCGATCCGTGGCGGCCGCGCGCCACCGCCACGCGTGTGCTGCGAACGGTGCAAGCCAAATTCAACCTTCAGCACTACATTTAGAGCATAACTTAGGGGCACTGAACACGGCTAAGATACTATAATATTTTACTCGCCATACAAATTCATCTTAAGATACGAAAATATGAAATATTATTTATTATCTTCGTCGTGTGTGATAGTCCATTGAATTGTATGGCGAGCGATATTGTATCTTAAGATAAAATATTTATAGTATCTTAGCCGTGTGTAGCGCCCCTTAGTGACGTAACATACGACAAACATATTATTTGCGGTTGGTACAGTAATCGGGTCTAGGGATCGAACCGCAAAATTAAGTTTGTTTTTTATTGTATATACTTTTCCGGGATAAAAAGTACCCAGTGTGGTGCCCAGGATATTAAAGAATAATTATACCAAGTTTCATCGTAATCGAACCGGTAGTTTTTGCGTGATGCCTGAACAAACAGACAGACAGACAGACAAAAACTTTTTAATCACATTTTTGGGTTCGGTGTCGGTCTAGTAACACCCCTTTGTTTTTTCCCTGCCATTATTTTTTTTGATATTTTCAATGTACAGAATTTTCACTTCTACAGATTTATTATAAGTAATAATAGATGTAAAACCAAACCACACAGCCACAGCGCCACAGTTATAAAATGTGTAAGATTGATTCTAAAAAAATAGTTACTTGTTAATTGAATAATAATATATATATATAATAAGCATTGCCTGTTTTTAAATAAGATTAAGTGTTATTTAGGTTAATATTGAAGATCGTAATCAATATTTTTCTAGTAAAACTTAGTAGGTGTCTCCCTCTTACAAAGAAGAAGCCTGTGTCCCAGCAGTGGGAACATTATAGGCTGCGTATGCTAAGTAGGTGTCTATCGAAATTCTATTGGTTCTTTAAAAAGCATCTCGATACTGAACCGGCGCCACCGTGAGTTAATGCTAAATACATTACCAACTCGCCCTTTTTAGTGTTCTGTGCTAAAATAGGAAAACGTAACACGTAGGTACCTCCACGTTAAAGTGGGAAAAGTTAAAACTTCGATTTCGGGGGACAAAATGCTGAAAGCTATGTAGAAAGTCACCAAAAAGTTAAATATTCCACTGTCTTCTAATCTCGGAAATGGAATTCCAAATCAAAAATGTAAACAAAGGAATGTCATGGCCAAAGTGACGTTTCAGGGGTAGTCAACATTTCCCTAATCATTATAGTTAATTGATTGTTATTAAATTTCGTGCTTTTGAAATCACGCTGAAGCGGCGGGCGTTTCAAAATTAAACATTGTATAAACGTCATAAACTAATGAAAATAAAAGATCAATCATCTAAAGACCAATATTGATCTTTAGACACAGACATAGAAGTGCTTTGTCACTTTTTAGGTACTTAGTGATAGAATATCCTTTTTGTCGACGGCGGAACGAAGCGAGCGGTGCCGCGGCAGCGGCCGGCGAGTGCCAGAAACATATTTTTGAATGTAAAACCAAACCAAACAGCCACAGCGCCACAGTTATAAAATGTGTAAGATTGATTCTAAATTTATAATATAAAATAGGTAAGTTACGATAAAAATGATGACCTGTAGATTTCGGTAAAAGGCAATTTAAGCTGGTGGAAAAATATAACGTCAGCAACCTTTGTATACATTTTTGATCTCGAATTCCATTTCCGAGATTAAACTAATATTATACTATAAAGAGAATTGATATTTTGTATGTTTGTTTGTTATGCTTTCACGCTAAAACATAACCTGGGTTTGGACATTGGATTCTTTATATTTCGATATTCCCACGGGATCGAGACTTATGTGGGTGAAACTGCGGGGCGCAGCCAGTATATCATGAGACAGCAGTTGAAAAAAAAATATCTCATACTTAGTAGGTGCCATTGTTTTCAAGAAAATTCCTTAAAAATACAGAAATATCTCAAAAGGATGGTAGCAATGCGGTCAAGATTCTGTAAAAGAAAGTTGATGGCTTTGTTATTCGATATGTAATTAAAAGTTTATGGTGGGGGGAGTGTATTTTCAGCCTCTCAAAGAAACCTCAACAGAGCCTGAAAACAAACTGAAACAACCTGAAAAATATTTAGTGTGACAAAAGATATAATTATTTTTCTACTTTATTCTTTGCATGTGCCCAAAACACATCTCTAGTAATTTTAAAAGAATAATAACTGGTGATCACGTCATGTTTAGTAGATGTTAGCGAATAAATTTCAGAATCTCGGATTAATCGGGTTGGAAACTTCAGGCGGCGGCCTCCCAGAGTAAGATCCGACAAATTGACCATAATATGTCACGGCTGACCAATTTACTTTAAACCACGAACAATTCACATTATCTGAAGGTATAACATCGAAACCGATTCATATCTTGAAATATGGAATGGATAATAGACCGAGTCTCTCAGCGAGGTTCATTCATTCTAATTCTCTGTGATTCAGCATTCCGTGGGATTTGGAGCGAATCCGAACTGACTATTGTAAAAAATATCTTTGAACTATCCACGGTTTTCTAGTCTGGATTCCAGATCTAGAAATAAACCTGTTTAAAGATTCGTATTCGTTCTTAATTTTTTTTGTCATGTAGTGTAGGTAATTGAATATTTTTACGCTAAAGTAACAAATTCATGAAGTTAATATTCTTGTTTGGAGTGAAAAGCAGAAAAAAATATGCAGATAGGCACGCAAAGTCCCAAAACTCGTTATAACACGGATTATGTTGGTTTTAAATGTGCCTTAGAAATCGGATTATTTAATCATATCCATTTAAATTTTATGGTTAGTATGAAAGCTTATCGGAATACGGATGCACGCCTAAGATAAGCCAACTCAGTTTAAGGTCAGGGACACATTCGGTTAGATTAATGAAGAATACAGTAAAAAGACTTTGCCTATCTTTATTATTATTATTATTTATTTCAAGATAATCGGATAACAGAGATCCGTAGTGTTAGTAAAGTACCTATAGGTACCTAGCGTTAGTATATACATAAATTAAAATAACAATTTGGGTATGAGTCACCTTGTAAAGAAGACGAAACCAGTTTCTCAACTGGTCATCTTCTCCACAAAGTGCATCATAAAAGGGGAAAACACATTCTCAGTCATTGTTTTTAGAGTGCTGTTGCCACTGGCCCGGGTTCTAGCTGCCACAGACGCTATTTTCTTCCGCACAATTGCGTGGAAGCCATCAGTACGGCTCTGCGTAAACATCTCTGACGCACTACAGAACCGGGGCAGTCTCAAGAGCATTCTAAAAACATTGTTGTACTGGACGCGCAGGACATCTAGCGACCTTTTGGTGTAGCTGATCCACAGACCACCCGTGTACAGGCCCTGACAATACGCTTTGAAAAGCGAAGCGAAGCCCTTTATGAATAGATGAAGTTATAAGGTCTATTAGTTTTATTGAATCTGTAATTATGAATATTCTATTCTATTCTTTTAATTATATTCTAGAGATTTTACGTTACGAAGAGCTAAAGTTCTGGCCGGTTCTTAGGACAAAAATAGTAGAAATAAGAGGCACTCTTATTGCTCATTATTTATATATTTACGTAGACAAAAACAGCAATTACTGTGGCGTTTAATATCAATTAATGTGTCTAGGTGAACTTAGGACTAATTAATTATTTCGGGGAAAAAGCATGTCGCCTAATGCTAGGATCTGTGGGCCCTATAACTCTACAAGTCCAATATACCATTCTGCAAAAATAAGGAATACCTTAGGATTAGGTTAGTTAGCAGACACTTTCATAGAATAACACAGTTTAAAATAGGCTTGTATTTGATCGAACCTCTAATAATTCCCATTTTGCGCTCCTAAAAATATTATTGACACTATTTTTTGTGAACGTCAAAGAAATCCAAAATCATCTTTATTATAATCACATTTGATCAACTGTTTAATTGACTAGTGGGTGCGAAAAAATAACCTGTCATCTACAGGTGAACCTTTATAAAATCAGAAGCGACTTGAATTTGCTAAACTCAAAACTTATTTTGCTCCACTAGAAATATGAACTACACTATTTTGAAATATTTTTTTGGAAAAAAAAAACAGTTACAATATGCTAAAGAAAATACAGAAAAATCGAAACGTTTATATTTCATACTTTTAAATCAATTTTACATAATTCATGAAAAAAATTAACTATAGTAACTTATTCTGGGCCTCGCGAAGGGGTTGTAAGGAAAAGAGTGCGGCCGCGAAATGTTCCAAATTTTTGTCAATGCTTTTAAAAAAATCTCAGTCACCATCTTGAATTTTATTTTAACGGTGGTAATACAAGACATTATAGTTACTTAGCAAGTTTAAGAAGGTAGATTAGGTAGAGGTAAACTAAAAACAGTTTAAAGCAGCATACACAGTTTATTAGAATATCAATTAAAAATCAGAAATATCAATGAGATAAATAGCGTAGTAACGCGCGCGCGTAGCTGCGTAAGACAAAGCTCACAATGGAATTACTAACTCGACAATTTTAAAAAAAATGTATTTAAAAAATTATAATAATAATACTGCTATTAAATGTTGATTGTACTGTGGTAATCAAAGTATGATTTAACAACACAACAACAACATGTAAAGACAACATCATAGTGAACATATATGTTCAACAGGTAACATGTAATGAGTATCTCAGTAGCTTGCTAATGTTCATGAAAGAAAATAAACTTGAGTTATGTAGGTACTACACGTAAGTATGGAATGATAATTACCTATAGCGGCGTGTGTGTAATTACGTTATCTAAGTCTGGTATCTCCAAATGCTTCGAGTTATTAAGTTATTACTAACACATGGTGCCCAATTATGTCGTTGTCGGTGGGACTTGCTAAGGAATGTTACTGATACTGCAAATGCTTTTGTGCAATTTGCGACATCGCGGGTTAAGGCCAAATTAAGGTGCAATGTAAATATTTTGGGTACATTGAATATTAGTAGGTACATCATCACAATGAATAAATAGTTAGTTAATTTTTAGTGTACCTAATTATAATGTTGTATGTATTTTTAAGTTATATTGTATTGTATGTGTTTGTATGGGCCTTGATGCCTGAAATAAATAGATAAATAAAATAAATAAATGTTTCGAAGATGAGCACAAGCTGAAGCTAATAAATAAAACATAGAACAGAATTTGTGCGAAATTAGGCATCTGCAAGTAAATCGAAACTTATGATATTCATTTATTTTCATTTTATTTATTTATCTCAATAAAGTAAAATTTTTGGTTCTTAGGTATCATAAGCACCAGCAAGATAATCTTTGTGAGAGCTAGCTGCTTTGGTCGGTACTGGGTTTGGGACCTGTATGACTGATCTCCAGAGGTGGCAAAGCAGGCCATAAATATTCCTGCAGAATATTTATAACAGACGCGGATTGATATGTATGAATATCATTTGGACCCTCTAGGCACCTGATGAATGTAGTTTGGTCATAAACTCATAAATATGCAATGATTTCCAGCTTGGGCCAGCTCGGAAACTGCGGATATGGACTACCTTTAAGAAAAGGCTATAAGACTAGCTGTGAATCTTTAAATTGAGTATATGCTCATAGCCAAAGCTGAAGAAATAATAAGTAGTTTAAGGCACAAATCAATGACTGTGATCAATCTTTTTTTTTTGGTAGCGCCTTATTGAAATCGGTTTTACTAATATAAGCTCCCGTTTCTTCGCGAGGATACCAATTGAGGGCTTTTACCAAGAAAACTTGGGAGTAATTAATCTTAATTTTTTTCTTGTGAAGGGTAAAACTAAGAATCCAAGTGAAACGTAAAACCTTTTTATAGGAATACTTTAGCTTTGAGCTATTTTAGAATTTAGTCCACCAATGAGCCTCTTTGCTTTAACGTCAAGACTAAGATTCTCAAACGTGCATCAAAAATCCCAAGATGTGAAAGTTGTTTGTAAGCGAATATCTTTCATTACAAAGTAAAAATGTCTTGAAAACAAGCTTTCAACCTCGCAACTTCAAATTTTTGAGGGTTCTCAACAGGCTTTTGTATAATATTAAATATTAAAACAACAAAGGGAATATGCAAGTGTTGTTTGTTTAAGAAAGGGAACAATTGGCTCCATGTTTATCTAAGTTGTCAGAGTTTTCTATCGAGGGATGTTGAGTGTTGAGTCCTTCAGTGTTTGCCGTGTCATTTGGTAGGTTGAACTTGCCTTAGTAGCAGATAGCGCAACACGTGACAGGAATATATTAAGGGTCTTCCGTCCGACAGTTTTGACCTTACATACCTACCTACACGCCATCTATGTACATAGTTCGTGGCTTGTCTATGACGTACATAGGGATGATAGTCCACTTGAATTTATGAATACTTGGGATATTATTCCTGTGAAAATATGCCAAGTCCTGCTTTCCGTACGAAGTGGTCAGTCTTCCAGTGTTATTTATAATACATACCTATTGTTGTTGTTGTAAAACAATATTGCAGATGATATCATTCATAGCAATCAATCGCGGTTATTACCGGTCCCCCAAAGCGGATACAATCTACATGTAATAATAAAACGAATATAAAAAGAAAATCCTAAAACTTTATTGCCACTAAATGTTTTAGGAGGAATCAATTGAATCCTTTTGTACAGCAGTGTAGGTCTATCTAACTCCAGACCAAAGAAGCGGATTATTTTTGCGCAAAACGATAGAAATGATAAAACTTTAACGGAATGCTTTCAACCTTTATCGGGCAACAACAACAATATAACTAACAATAATCATGACACTTATCGCTATAACGTTTTAAAGTTTGTGTAGCAATTGGATACGACCGACTAAACTTGTTTACACGTGGACTTTGAATCTGTAAAATGTAGGGCAGAAGGGCGTCACTTTAATTAGCTGGCGTTTCCTTCATTCTTGTGTTCTCTTTGTAAGCAACTATTATACAACACATATATAAATATGAGTAAATATGCCATTTAACTTTTTAGAGAGCGCTTTAGTAAAAGAGTGAGAATCTGTCATGGAATAAATAACTACGTGGTCTTCCAATACCAGTAACGGGGTCTATCCTTGATGGTTTCATGAAAGTTTCCTTGACTACTTGGCAGTACTTAGATAAATCTGCACCTTATCTCAATTCAAGTTAAACCTTTTTTTTTGGGTCAAAGGACCTCTCCCGCTCTGGGCTGGGCGGAAGGGCGTGTCAGACTTTTACTGACTAAAACCCGCCCGTGTTCCTTCAGTTGTCTGTGCCAGGGGCCACGGTATCTCTTTCGAACAACCCGCAGCCCTGGCAGATTCAGATTAGACCACAAAGTGTGTTTGGAGTTGACAACAAGTAGTACAGATGTGCGCTCGGATCCATGGGGGTTGTTTCAGATAGCGATATCTGTTCTATAGCCATGCACTCTTTGGAAGAGTAGGTAGGTGAATGTTGTTGTTAAATTTCTTTTTGATGAGGATTAAGAAATGATAATACTCCTCAGAAAATAGCCATAATGCAGTCAGTAAGAATGTAACAAAACCCAGACCCAAAGAATTTATGTAATTTGTTGTCGTGTAGAATGGATCGCAGCACGTGGAATTTTGTTGTTTCTGCTAAAAACCCAAGCGGGTAATAAGACGCGGGAGATAAGAGTGTAAGTCTAGTCTTATATGCATTACACATATTGTGTATAGTATGCTTCGCTGGTAGATAAATCACTCGACACAACCAACTCTGCTACGCCTGCAACGGAGCTAAGAGACACTAACGACTGACTGATGACGACATAAACAATATCTAAATGTCTGGACCAAATATCCCATGTGAGCCAAGCTAAAACATTGTATTCAATCACATCAAGTTGACTATATTAATGTACCTACTTGTAACAATACCCAGTAATGATTTGTATCTTCTAAAGACCCAAAACACAAAAACACTACAACCAACCAAGTTGGTAGTGTTGGTCCCGAACGCTTCATAAATTTGAGTCAACGTTTTCTCATCCCAAGAGCAAGAGATTATTATCACATGTGTGAAGTAATAGAATCAGTATGCAAGCCACGATACAGCCTCTCTTAATTAGTTATAAAATGAATGGCTCGTCTGGAGTCTGAGATACAGCGTCAGTTTTGCATACTATGAATTAATTTAATTTGCTTGACTTATTTACAGCTGGAGTCATGAATTTGTCTCCATTACATTTTACTTTTACATATGTTTAGTCTCTCTCGCTATTTAATTAGTAGGTAGGCAACTCCACAATAATTAATTAATTAGTTATGAATAAGGTCCACAGGATGAAGGTGCTTTTATAAATTCAAGGCTTTGCCAGTTCTTGTTGGATTTAGAATGTGTGTACCGTACCAACGCTATCGGCACGTGGCGTGGTGCGACTGTGAGGAAGTGAGGGAAACCGCTGCGCCACTTTAATTCTCGTTTAGTTCGGATAGCTAGAGGAATGTTTAAAACTAGGCCGGGAACATAATGTGTGGCTTTCGTGTTACTGTACGACCACGTACACGGTGCACATTCAAGCTAGCAAAATAGCCAGGCCTTTTGTACTGCAAACTGACCATGTTTAGCAATGACGAATATGATTCAATGAAGTCTTAAAATTAGGGCTATTCATTATGCTTTGTTACTAAGAACGACCCAAAAACTAATTGTTCCCTAAATTATGATTACGGGTTGGGAACGAAACTATTCCATATTATTTTAAAGTAGGTAATTTGGTTAATAACTAGCTCCTGCCCGCGACTTCGTCCGCGTGAAATTTCTTGTTCCCCCGACCCACCCCGTCGCATTGCATCGCATCACCTGCGCACGCTATTACTTCGTTTTCGCTTAGCGGTCTTTCTGTCTTTTTTTCTTCTTGAACATATCCTAAGGGTTATAGCGTGCATAGTGTGAATTGAGCTATGTATCGAACGCAAAAATAATTTTTCAAATCCGTTTGTTGTATGGACAAACTCTTCAGCTTTACTATTAGTAGGTATAGTATAGATTTAGATAAATACACACATCAACAGAATCTAGGGATACCTTAATCCTAAATTATTTAAGAATTTATAGTTTAAAATCGTTTAGTTTCCATAAAAAATATATATATTATAAATTATATAGATTGAAACCTCTTTTATTCCGCTTTCAAAATTTTAAAATGCAAATAAAAAAAAAAACAAAATACGGCGGCAAAATTGTTAGAAATTCGTTACGTTATGGAAAATTAAAATTGTTATCTTAACATTAATTAATGAAAAGGGATTAGATTGTTTTTCTTTTTTAATTTAACGTGCCGTGTGAGCTTTAGGAGTCATGTCACGTCGTCATTTGAGTCGAAATGAAATGGTGCTATTCAACGCGTCGTTGCTGAGGACCTACACACCCGCCAAAACGTGATATCAAAGTTGTGGTCACATTATCGCAATATTGGGGATGTGGCTGAACGGCACACGGGTAGATATCGTGTTACTACGTAGAGGCAGGATCGATTTCTCCAATTGACCGCCAGAAGACAAACCAATATCACAGCGATGCAATTAGTACAAAGGCTCCAGGAGGACCACCAGCTGCTGGTAAGCGACCAAACCGTGCAAAGGAGGGTGCTTGAAGGTGGTCTTCATGCTCGAAGACCGCTACGTGTTCTAGAATTGCGACGTGGCAATCGCGGTCGGCGGCTTTCGTGGGCTCGGGAGAATTTACCATGGAGTGAAGAACAATGGTCTTTGGTGCTTTTCACCGATGTGTCCCGGTTTGGGTTTCATCCAGATTCATGAAGAAAACGCGTTTGGAGAACTCCAGAGATAGTTAGCTGTCTACGAAACCCTCAGGAGGTCCACTCATACCGAGGAGGGACAATCATGGTGTGGGCAGGAATTCGTCATGGCGGACCAACCCAGCTCGTTTGGATCCAAGGCAGCATGACTGCACAAAAATACCACGCGGAGGTAGTAGAGCCTGTTATGGTCCCACAAAGAATCCAAATGGGCCAGGAATTTCTACTCATGCACGATAATGCTCGTTCCCATACGGCGCGGCTGGTGTCGGCCGCTCTCCGAGACCACGATATGCAAGATTTGGATGGGCCTGCAAAGTCGCCCGACTTAAGTCCTATTGAGCATGCCTGAGACATGTTACAAAGAAAAACTTTGAGAGATTTTCCGCCAAATTTGACGACTGAACAACAACTATACGAACACTTGCAAAGAACATGGGACCTGATACCGCAGCGAGACATTGACAGTTTAATTTTAAGTATGAACAATCGATGTCGATGTGTAATTAATGTAAGAGGTGGCAACACTGATTATTAATAATTAGATTTTATAAGATTATTTCAATTTTAATTAAAATTAATAGTTTTATAAGAAGAAATGACGTTTTTTATCATATTAATTTTCTACGGCGATTAAAAAAAATTACATTTATATTTAAAACAAAAAAATCACGAAATGCTTTTTATTTTTTATTAAAGACCTCAACTCCTATCCTATCATTCTTCCATTTACTATATCAGAAAATTTTCTGCATAGATTTATAGATATTTGATGAAATATAAAATATCCCTAGATTCTGTTGACATGTGTAAGTCATAGAGCAACACGCCCGCGCCGGTGGCCCGTATTGCTCTATTGTGTAAGTATTCGGGGCAATTTTTAAGTTTATAGATCAGTGGAATAAGATTTTTTAAATGAACAGTGTACAGTCACGAACACCAATATGTCAACACTTGGCAAATTTTGATTACGATTTTTTCGTGAAATAACGAATGCAACGTTGAAACACGACACATTACATAAACCTATGGGTTCGAAAATGCTATGTTCGTAACAACATAAAATTTAATTAAAAAATAAAGGAGTAAATCGCTTTTGAATAAAGCCGAGTGTATAAATATACTTTTGCTCATGACTGTACTCCCTGTTCACCACGACAAGGCTTGTATGACTTAACATTATTATACCCATTTTCCAGTTAATTGAAGCAAGCAGTAAAATCGACACATATTTACTCTTTTCCACCCCGTTGGAAGTTAATTTTTGAAAAACCCTGCAACGTAGGTTTTTTCAAAAACCAACTTACTTTACGTACTATTTGTTTTTATTATTAGTACCGAGTTTCGAGATAATCCAACAGCGCGTAAAAAATTTCCTTACCTATTAACTTTGTCACCCCTAAACCCTCTGCGAGGGGTGGTTTTTTAAAACTATAACTGACAATCTTTAACATTTACTTATGCAAATATTGCCAAGTTTCAAGTTTATTAACCAAAGGAATCAGATTTTCCATATAAAATGTATCCCCTTTTCTCATCCCTTCATAGGTTGAATTTCCAAAAACCCCGCCTTAGTGCTCCCCCACATTATAAAAGGAAGCCGTGTGCAAAGTTTCACGTTTCTAGTCCTAGGTACAGCGGTTTGGGCTGTGCGTTGATATATCAACAATCAGTCAGTTTACCATTTTATACAAGGTGTAACAGGGTAAACGCAAGTCCGGAAAGTAGTTTGTTCATAATTGACTACTGAATCGATTTCAGTAACTTTTATTATAAAAAATAAATAAATAAAAACTTTTTAATTCAGACTTTTTGAAATCCATAGAATGTTAGTATAATAAACTTATGAAAAAACTAGTGCTAGTAGGAGAATTATTAAAGGTTATTAAAAAATTATGTATTTTGCCATACTGACCGCCGATTAAACTAAAGAAAATTAAATCTTATTTCAAGGCAATAAGGCTCAATTTTAAATGCTTAAAGTGATGCTGCGAACGACACGATTTACTTAATTATAATAGTAAGCTTAAAAAAAAAAACTTAAGTTTTAATCATTGTATTATGCTTTTAACTCAATATTCTAATTGGGGTGAATGACGGCTTGCGTTAATTATGTTACATATTGTATATACAAAAGAAGATGCTAGTATGATAAATTATATTCTTAGGCGGTTACTTTGAAACGAATGGTTTATAAATGAGGATTAAAAAGTACTGATTGCAAATTAAGCATAAAAAAGTAGTCAGGTACTAGCATTATGAAATTGTTTTTGACTAACATTATCCATTTCATAGGCTAAATGAATTAAAGAGAAATGTAGGTGTAGACACGCCGATGAACCTACTTCCCGTCCGTCCGAAGGTGACCAGCAGTACCAGCACCCTAATCGCGTGACATACTTTCAATTTTATTACAATCTGAATCATTTTAATGTAATAATCCATTGCTTCATAGGTTCGAAAAATTTATCTGCTCAACAACGTAAATAACGCAATGAATGTTGTTGAACTGTGTGTTACGCAATTACCCCGCGAACCTGGAAATTCCAACTAATTTATGTGGACGGGAATCATGTGAAATTCATGTAAGGGGTTTTGAATTGCAGCAAAGTGAGTGGTGAACAAGAAATACTCATCTGATCAAATTGAGAGACCGCTGTTGAATACCTGTTATACTGTGTACGAGTATATTGCTGTAGAAGCTACTTCACTTTAATCAAAGCTACATATTATGTTAAAGCTGCGGTAACTGCTACTACTATATTATTAAGTTTACATTTAATCTTTGAGTTGATTGAAATGTAAAGCTACAGAGTGCAGAGCTGTGTATTAAATATTTATATTTTATTTTAACTTCCAAAAAATACAACCGGGTTGAAAAGCGGGAAAATTTGCTTTAGTAACAAGCGCTGGGAGGCACTCAGCAATTTCATGACTGTACGCAGATAAATATTGGTTGTTGTGCTTGCATAATCAAGAGGGTTGTTCATATGTTCAGTCTGACGAGTTACCTTGGTATTAGTAGATTAGGTTTACCGAGACTATTCCTTTCCAAAGCTTTAACGTTCTAGCGCACTTTAATTAAACTTCATCATTCACTTAATTCTGTAGCAAATAGCGATCTCCGTCGATTGATCAGTGAGCCGATTCATCTCTACATATAAGAGACGGTTTTCTTCACTGGTGTGTACTAATGAAACGTTGGCGTTTGCCTCGGGTATGTAAATACTCATTTACTACTTATTAAGCCTGATATATTAGGATTCGATTCAATGTGCCTGTATGTATTAAAATTTCGTGTTGGGCAAGAACCGTTCGATCTGTGTGTGATTCGCCGAAATCGGCTCAGATCGATAGGTAATTTATACGGTAACGAAAACAAAATAATACCGACTATCTAAAAACATAATGAACAGGATTTTAGGGATAACCGGTAAAAGTTACGTAGTAAAATATTCTGAGACACCGAAGTTACTCAGACATATAATTTAATAAAAATACTAGCTTCAGTGGTTTAGGTGTGAAAATATAACAGACAGTTTCAAGTTCAAATTCCTCCCCTTAAAAACCGAATTAACCCTTTTTGCCCCGTCTGGGGTCAATTTTCAACAACTTTACATACTTATTATTAATTATTTTCTGTCAAAAGTATTAATACTGAGTTTCGAGTTGATTGGACCGCGCATTCAATTACTTCCACACAAACTTCAACACCCCTTTATCCCCTTTTGAGGGGTAGTTTTGAAAAACTTATACTTAATAATAAACTTTATTACTTACTTAGGCGAGTATTCTTGCCAAGTTTCAAGTTTATTAACTCAAGGAATACGATTTTCCATACAAACAAAATGCCCTCATTTCACCCTCTTATTTCGAAAAACCCTTTCTTAGTGGATACCTACTCTTCACTAAGAACACACTCTCCAAATTTCATGTCTCTACCAGCGGATTAGGCTGTGCGTTGATATATCAGTCAGTCAGTCAGGACTTTGAATTTTATATATTACTAGCTTCTGCCCGCGGCTTCGCCCGCGTGGATGTCGGAAATTATCCCAAGGGAACGTGCTAACAGGATAAAATGTATGTGCTTCCCCAGGATACCATCTATCTCTATGCCAAATCAGAAGTTCAGTGGTTTAGGCGTGAAAATGTAACAAACAGTTTCAAGTTCAATCCTCCCCTTAAAAACTGAATTACCCCTTTTTGTCCCGTCAGTGGTAAATTTTCGACAACTTTACATACTTATTATTAATTATTTTCCGTCAAAAGTATCAATACTGAGTTTCGATTTACTCGGACCGCGCATTCAATTTCTTCCACACAAACTTAACACCCCTATATCCCCCTTTGAGGGGTAGTTTTGAAAAACTTATAATGATAAACTTTATTACTTACTTAGGCAAGTATTCTTGCCAAGTTTCAAGTTTATTAACTAAATGAATTTTCATATAAACTGTATCCCCCGCTTTTCACCCCCACAGGGGTGGAATTTTGAAAAATCGTTTGGGATTATTCATAACTTGATTCAAAGATTATTTATACCAATTTTCGAGTTAATCAAGCCACGCATTATGATCCTCCCTTGTAAAATTAACTACCCCTTTTCAACCCGTTAGGGGTAGATTTTCGAAAAATATTTTTGGTCTTAAGTATTAACATTGAGTTTCGAGTTAATCGGACCGCGCATTCAAATTATTCCAAACAATCTTCAACACCCCTATATCCCCCTTTGAGGGGTAGTTTTGAAAAACTCATAATGATAAACTTTATTACTTACTTAGGCGAGTATTCTTGAAAAGTTTCAAGTTTATTAACCTAAAGAAGAAGACTTTTCATATAAACTGTATCCCAGCTTTTCACCCCCACAGGGGTGGAATTAAAAAAAATCGTTTGGGATGTATTCATAATTTGACTCAAAGATTATTTGTACTAATTTTCGAGTTAATCAAGCCATGCAGTAAAATCCTCCCCTGAAAAATTTACTACCCCATTTCAGCCCGTCAGGGGTAGATTTTCAAAAAACCCTGTTACACATTATTCTTTACTTTCACTATTAGGTATAAATACTGAGTTTCGAGTAAATCGGACTGCGCGCTAAAATTCTTCCATACAAACTTTGAAACCCCCCAATCCCTTATTAGGGGGTAGTTTAAAAGAAAAAAAAACTGACAATCTTCATAATTTATTTAGATAAGTATTCGTGCCAAGTTTCAAGTTTATTAACTCAAGGAATAAGATTTTTCATACAAACGAATTCCCCCCTTTTCACCCTCTTAGGGGTGGAATTTCGAAAAATCCTTTCTTAGTGGATGCCTACTCTTCACGAAGAACACACCCTCCAATTTTCATGTCTCTAGGACCAGCGGTTTAGGCTGTGCGTTGATCTATCAGTCAGTCAGTCAGTCAGTCAGTCAGTCAGGACTTTGAATTTTATATATATAGATATATAGATTATTATGTCCACAGAGGCTTTTTTCTTATAAAGCTTGAAGTAAAAGAAATATTATAAAGAAGAAAAACAAAGAAAAATAGTAGGGAGTAAAAACTACGCATTTGCAGTGAAAAAACAACATTTTTTTTTTACCGAAATGTCTACTTTCGTATTCCAAAATCGTTAGAAATATACAGTTACATATATATTTATATATATAAATATACTACACTAGACTAAGCTGAAAATATAATAAAAAACAATTGTTTTTTAGCTCGATAATAATATCAAAATGATTTTGTGGGTAAAAGATATTTCCTCAAATCATGAATTAATTCTTGAATACTTTTGTATGATCCTGAAATTTTCAACTATGCGTTCTTATATAACCTACTTTTTAAAACGAAAACTTAATTAATAATGCTTCACCTGGGCCGTCCAGCATGCCAGCATACATCTCCACGGAGTCTATTAGGCTACACCTTAAGGTTAAAATCCATTTTTCCTAAATCTATTGTAACGGGAAAATACACAATTTATTTATTGCTTCGTATTTTTGTTTTATTTGCTTGCTCTAACTTTGTTGAAATATCTTCACTCTTTTCTAATAGTAAAAATATTTTATAACGTTTCGTAAGCGCTTTTTGCTTGCTCTAACTTTGTTGAAATAACATTTCCTTTATATCTCGCTTGTCCCTTTTTTACTAAATAATTACGTATTTCTACTAACAAATAAGTCATAATTTTGTTCCAAAATATCACTCATATTCTTAGTCGATTAATAGGATTGCATAAATGTAACACATTTTACGTAAATGCGACGAAGCAAAAAAAAAAAAAAAATAGTCCGACGTTGCATACATAATACTCACAATTCACAGGATTATTACTGATTCTCGGTACCTTCTGTCCGTCCTCAGATGGATGATCTAATTCTCTGCATGGTACTCCTATCCCAATTTCCTGCTGAATCCATGTGCGGTGGCAGCTCCTGTACATCCGCAGGCCAACATAAACTGCCAAGTTTCCAATAATGGCCAGCACAATGTAGATCACAACGCTAAGCCGTTCCACGTGGCTTCCGATTTCTTTCATCGTGACGTCATCATTGCCTCCAGCCGCGTTTTGGCTGAGGAAAACCTCCTCTTTTTCCACAGTTGACCGACACATTATTATTCCACTGTGGTAATTATGCTGGAACAACTGAAACTCTGATCAACTACTAAAAATCCCCTTAGCAGAGTCCACGTTCAAGGAAACAACCACATGTGTTTAGTACTATTTAATGACTGAATAATTATAAAATAAGCACTTAGGAGGTATAGTGCAAACTCAGCATAGTGTGAGGAGTGTCTTACTAAAGTAAAGGAACATACATATTATATTCATACACTTCACTATAAAATAAAATTGATACTTATATTTTTATATATTTTCCTTTGTGCTCTCCAAGATAATACTGAATAAGTATTACAGTGTTCCTACATTGTGAACAGAGCAGTAAAATAAATACAGTTATACTTCGGGTCTCAACCGAAGACGATTACAAATTTACTTGCAGCAGTACATGAGAAGGTGCTGTCTTTGCCACACTTTTAGATACTTAGAGCTTAAAAAAAAAAGAAACTAAACTATGACGTAGTGTCCTGTCTCGCTCCCACCCCCGGCACGCGGCGCTGTCGCTCCCGCTCTTTATTCATTACGTGTTTTCGTGTTGTCGGAGTCACACTGCTTAAAATTATTTACCTACGTTTTAATAGTTTAGTTTTATATAGGAACATCAAAGTTTAGGAATGGGAAAACGAAGGCGTTCACGATCAAAGGATAGTGATGATTATTATCGTAGTATGCGGAAAAAGGTTAAAAAACTTGAGCGAAAACTGCAAAGATACCGACGAAGTAGTTCGTCATCTTCGGAACGGTCTTATTTTGAAAAATCTTGCTATGAACGCGCAACTGCAAAAGATGTTGAATGGCTGGATGAACAAGGTATGTACCTACGGGTTAACTTATTAATCATTAGTCTTATTAACACGACTGTGACCGTAACAAATTTCCTTCAACATATTTTAAAATATTTTTCCGGTGTACCCTCATTTAATAACTTATGAGAAAAAGTATAATGATAACGTTAATTATTTATTATCACGTTATAATATGCCTGCATTACCCGAAGGGGCAAGCAGAACTGTGTAGTAGGTAATAAGATTCATGATGAAATAAGAAAATGGTTTCTCGATCTGGTACTGGAAACCAACATCAGTCGTTGGTATCCTTGTTTGTGATAACCTGACCAACGAACTCATGGTTACAAAATTATTATTACGGTATTATGGCTGGTTATAATGAAATTGTAATCAATATAAATCCATCTCCACGTATATCGTGGAAGATACGGCATTATTCGAACGTTAATCGTTCGTTTTTAGTTGCGAATCAACTTAATATTTCCTCCACGTAAATCGTGTAGAGGACAATACAATTCTCCACGTAAATCGTGTCGAAGATTTTAAGTACCTACTTGCTTTGGTTTGGGAACTTGGTCAGTGAGTACCTACCGTAGTGTGATAACTTTTATTCCTTCTTCACGTAAATCGTGTAGAGGTAACACACACTTATCTTATCTCCATGTGAACCATGTTGAGATCCTAATTGTCTTACTCCGCGTAAATCGCGTTGAGTTTCATAGCCATTAAAATCCTATGGCGATGCTCATTTACAGGTGAAGAAATCCCGAACTCAGTAGAAGAAGCTAATTTGATGGAATCGGATGTGCAGGACACACCGCCACTCTCGGAACCGATAGTACCGTCTGTCGCTGAGGAAGCGACAACTTTAGTGCCTATAGAGGCAGAGAAAACTGAAGAGGTACTTGACCCTGAAATTTTAATGATGCTAGGTGAAGATCCATCTATCCAGAAGGAATATGGGGAGGATTTACATAAAGATATTGCTGCTAGATGGGCATATGTTTTAAGGAATGGGTTACCTAAAGAAAACAAATTGGAATTGATGAAACAATACTTACCGGCAGAAAACTGTAGTAGTATGAAGGCACCGAAACTTAACCTAGAAATTGAGGCGGCCTTGTCAGCCATAAATATTAAAAAAGATTTGTTTAGCCAATACAAGCAGAATCAAATATCGAGCTGCTTAACAGCAATAGGTACAGTCCTTAATTGGGCTTTGCTCGCTTCCAAAGACACTTTACCGCAAGCACAGGATATAATAAAACCATTAAGTGATGCTGGACGACTCCTGTGTGACTGCCATTACAGAGAGTCACAGTCGAGGCGATATGCCGTCATTAACAATTTGAATAAGGAGACTCGAGAAATCGTGAAGAACACAAAGACCGATCAATATTTATTTGGTCTCAAACTTTCTGAACATCTCAAATCGGCAAAAGCAATTTCTCAATCCGGTCTGGAGATGAAGACTACTCAGCGCGCTTCGTATAAGCCTCCGACAACACAACACCCAAGAGGGGCTTTAAACGCGAGGGGGGTTCCGCGAGCAGCAGCCGGCCAGCCGCGTCGGAACCCCGCCCCACGGAGGCCAGCAGCAGCGCCGCGGGATCGCCGCCCAGACTCGTACCGCCAGAATCGGACCAGCTCGGCGCGCCAGAGGACCAGGAAGCGCTGACATCATTAGACAAGGTAGCACTTGCAGGTAGATTGCAATATTTTTATCATAACTGGTGTCGTATAACTAGTGACCCTACGCTATTATCTTGGGTACGAGGCTATAGTATACCGTTTAAGCAAGAACCTGTACAAACTATTCCTCCCCGAAATTCTCGTAAATCGATCTCGGAATGCAAGATTATTGATAATTGTATCATGGGATTATTAAAATCGAAGTTTATAACAACCTGTAATCCCTGCGAGGGCCAATTTGTATCACCCATATTTACATTACCAAAAGCCAACGGCGAACATCGCTTTATTTTGAACCTTAAAAACCTAAATAAATTTATTCAACTTGAACATTTTAAGATGGAAGATCACAGAACAGCATTAAGGTTATTAGATAAAAATAATTTTATGGCAACTTTAGATTTAAAGGACGCCTACTTTCTAATCTCTATAAATACTTATGATAGGAAAAAATTACGCTTTGAATGGAAATCACAACTATACCAATTTAACGTTCTCCCCTTTGGTTTATGTACTGCCCCGTTTGTGTTTACCAAACTGTTAAAACCTGTTCTGCAGTATCTACGATGTCGAGGCTTGATTTCAGTTAATTATTTAGATGATTTTTTATGTATTGGACAATCATACGATGAATGTGTCTACAATATTAACAAGACACAGAATCTTTTACAATCTTTAGGTTTTGTAATAAACTTTAATAAAAGTCAATTAACGCCAAGGACAAAATGTAAATTTTTAGGATTTATTCTCAATACCGTAGATATGACTATTTATCTTCCTGAAGAGAAGAAACATCGTATCTTAGACAAAACCAAAGAATTTTTACAGTTAAATAAATGTTCAATCAGGTACTTTGCTGAATTCATAGGCCTACTGACTTCTGCATGCCCTGCCGTCAGTTATGGATGGGTTTATACTAAATTATTTGAAAGGGAAAAATTTCTAGCTCTGGGTAACTCTTACGACTATAACAGGATAATGACACTGTCAAATTCATTGAAACAGGACTTCCATTGGTGGAGAAATAATATTACAAACTCGTTATGTCCTATTCGTAACAATGATTATTGTTTAGAAATATACAGCGATGCATCAACCACTGGTTGGGGCATAGCTTGCGGTAATGAAAGTTCACACGGGAATTGGACAGAATCAGAACTTAGTATGCACATTAATATTTTAGAATTGAAGGCCGCATTTTATGGTTTAAGAATATTCGCTTCTAAGCTTCGAAGTTGCAATATACTGTTGAGAATCGATAATACAACGGCGATCAGTTACATAAATAGGATGGGGGGTATACAACATACCCATTTAAATGAAATAGCCCGGAATATCTGGCAGTGGTGTGAACTTAGGAACATTCATATATTTGCCTCGTATGTAAAATCTTCGGATAATGTTATTGCTGATCGGGAATCACGTAAAATTAATGTGGACACGGAATGGGAGCTAGCTGAGTATGCATTCTCGGAAATCATAAATAAATTGGGTGTACCAAACTTTGACCTTTTTGCTAGCTCACAAAACTACAAATGTCCAAGATACGCCTCATGGAAGCTCGATCCCCATTCTGAAATAGTAGATGCCTTCACCTTCAACTGGAAATACCTTTCCTTCTATGGTTTTCCTCCGTTCAGCATTATAACCAAAGTTTTGCAAAAAATAATTAGAGATAAGGCAGAGGGTATACTAATTGTACCTTATTGGCGTTCACAACCTTGGTATCCGCTATGGACCAAATTAATAGTATCAGAAAAAATATTTTTTGGACCTGATCAAGATATGTTGTATTCTCCTTTCAGAACACACCATCCACTACACGCAGACCTTATCCTAGTGGCAGCGAGATTATCAGGCAATCGATGATATCTCGAGGTATTCCGGAGACATCTTTAGGTATCGTAATGGCTTCATTTGCACCAAAAAACCTTGAACCAATATAATTGTACCCTTAAATCTTGGGTTACTTATTGTCAAAATAATAATCATGAAATTTTTAAATCGACTAGTATTCTAGTGATTTCCTTTTTAACGGAAAAATTTAATGAAGGGGCTAGTTATAATACCCTAAATACACACAGATCTGCCCTGTCAATTATTTTAGGAACAGAAATTACATTAAATAGCTGTGTTAATAGGTTCCTGAAGGGTGTATACAGGTTACGACCTCCCAATCCTAAATACACAGCCACTTGGGACACTAATAAAGTATTGAGCCATGTGTCTAGTTTGTATCCTTATACGGATATAACACTTGAATGTTTATCAAGGAAAACAATTGCTTTATTAGCTTTAGCTTCTGCGCAAAGAATGCAGACACTAAGTTTAATCAAATTAAAAAATATTAGAATAGAAAATGATATGATTGTAATTAAAATACCTGACTTAATAAAAACCTCCAGACCTGGGACCCACCAACCACTAATGTACCCTGTGTATCCAATACACTGTATCTGCAGATACAGTGTTTTAAATTAACAACATTCATTCGATTTCTTTAAGCCTGTTTCATGCTATCGCATTCATAGTTTTTTGACTTTGTATGAAAAGTACTGAGATATTGCAATCCAAATTACACTGTATTTACTTAAAACTATAGGTCTAAAACAGAAAAACACGGCAATTTAAGATGCAGTGTATTGCCAAAATAATGTTCGCACGTTGCAAGATACAGTGTTTTGTCAAAACAAAGTAGAATTGCTAGCGCGACGCGGGCGCGCCAATCAGAGCGAGGCTAGGCGATCGATCTCAATGATTATTGGTCGATCTGGCAGAGAGCGACGGCACGACGGGGAAGTTAGCTTATTGCTGCGCTGTTGACAAATTGTTTACGCGCCGCACCGTGATTGACAGTTTTCGTTTATTTCCGAAGTAATTAGTGAATAAATGTGATTATAAGTTCTAAAAATGAGTGGTTATCGTAATAAGTTGTTGATAAAGTTATCCCAAAACAATGTGCAATATTATAATAACTCTAACTGTGCTACAATGGCGTCTGAACTAAACAGGGATGTGCAAAAGGAAAAAGGTACAAACATGGACCGTCCAAGTATCTGTGTACCTTATGATGACCGTATGGACTCAAGTATTAGCTGTCGTTTTATCAGTCCTGTAATTCCATTAAATGAATCTGAGTACTGCCCAAGCTTATGTGAAGATGAACTAAACAGTGATGTGCAAAAGAAAAATGGTACAAACGTGGATACTCCAAGTCTCTGTGTACCTTATGATGACCGTATGGACTCAAGCATAGACTGTCGTGATATCAGTCCTTTGATTCCATTAAATGAATCTGAGTACTGTCCAAGCTTTTGTGAAGAAATAGGTGAAGGGAACTACACAGAATTATTAGCTGTCGTTACGTCTTCAATTTCGCAAGAATGTTTACAAGCCTCAGAGTCGGTTCCCAATGTCTTAGACAGCCACCCTGACTTGCATGCAAGTCATGATTTTGTCAAAATCACTACAAAAGCCATTATAGAGCATCAACCGCATTGCCAAAATACGGACATGCTTGTCCCTACCACCAACATCAGGCAACCACGTGTAACTAGTGACATCGACTATGACGAAATTGTACCAATGACTGAAGATAATAATGTGCATTTAATTAAACGTAGTATTACGAATAACGAGAAGCCAAATGATATTGAAAACCAAGAATACATAGATATTTTACAGCCAAAAAAGGCAAAGAGATTGAGAGACCCGAAAGATATTCTAGAAAATCAGAAAAAGAAGCACCCAATGAAACCACCTTGCAGTAACTGTAAGAAGTCATGTACTGAACACATAGCTGAATTGAAAAGAGAAGAAATACATGAACAGTTTTGGAGCATGGACAGACAAAGGCGTCGCGATTTCTTGTCTAGACAGGTGGAAAAGTTACCAACTGCTATCAAAACTGCTGGTTCTAACTCAAGAAGACATAACACATTAGTCTGGACACTCAATGGAAAAATAGTGTGTAAGAAGTTTTTCCTCAGCACATTGGGTTATACAAATGACGAAGCAGTACAAGCGGTTTTGAAAGCGAATTTCATGTCTCGAAATCGAGATCCAAAAATAGGAGCTGCGCAAGACCCTCGAGGGCGTCACCCATCTTCAACAGCATTTTCCACGTCTTTTCAAGAAAAAATGAGGAACTTCATCTTAAAATATAAGCCCGTTCATTCTCATTACAACATCCAACATGCCCCTAATCGCCGTTATCTTCCAATAGGGGTTACTTTTTCCTCTATTTTTAATGATTTTAAAAGTTACTGTGAAGAAAAATCTATGGAAAAGTGTAGTTGGACTCATTTTCATAAGATGATTAAAGAAATGAACATTTCTACTGCAGAGCCAGTACATGATATATGCACAAAATGCCAAAATCACAAAATGGCGCATAAGTCAATGCCACTTCCTTGTAATTGTGAGGACTGTATTAATTTGGCTCAGCATTTAGAGAACAAAAGAAACTCGAGAAGAGACTTGAAATTGGTGGAAGAAAGGTGTGAACAG
This sequence comes from Apamea sordens, assembly GCA_945859715.1. NCBI lineage: Eukaryota > Metazoa > Arthropoda > Insecta > Lepidoptera > Noctuidae > Apamea > Apamea sordens. The sequence goes on from OX243995.1 coordinate 12,040,923, forward strand.
AGCGAAGGGAAGGAGTCACTTTACACAGTCGACATGCAGAAGGCGATACAAATGCCATTACTAACAACAAAAGAGTTTTATTTCTCCCGCAAACTCGTTCTTTTTAATGAATCTTTTGTTCCACCAGGAAAAAACAAGACGGCGGTATGTATTCTTTGGCATGAAGGTGAAAGTGGCAGAAAGGCGTATAATGTGGCTACGACTTATACTTTTTTTTTGAGAAATTACTGTCGTGATCAAAAACATGTTTACTTCTTCCTTGATAACTGCAACGCACAGAACAAGAACAAAGTCCTTATCTCAGCTTTAGTACGATTAATCAATGATAAGATGACAGAAATTGAAACAGTAACGCTGGAGTATTTTGAGAGTGGTCACACGTTTATGGCTGCAGACACTGTGCATGCAGCTATTACCAAAAAATTCAAAAAGGCTGGAGAAATCTACGACTTTGACGATTTTGTACACAACATAAAAACGTCGCGAAAAAACATAGAAGTGGCTGTACTTAGTCACAAAGATATGATCATGTTTTCAAATGATTCAAAGCCAGCATATCCAAAAGGTTTTAATATTCATAACCTGAAACTCATACAATTCAGAAGAGGGCATCTTTCCATGTTTGCTAAGAATGATTATGATGGAGATTTTAAGGAAATACATTTCTTAAAAAGAAAGGATGCGCAAAAACTATCCGATGAAATTGCAATTGGCAAAAGCGATCTACTCCATTCATTATCTAGAGAAGGTGAAGCCAGGGGCATAAGTGAAATAAAAAAAAGAGAATTGTTACTGCTGTGCAAGTCTATGCCTCCAACAAGGTCAGTATTTTATAAAAATCTTGTTGTATCATCTGAGCCGGACCTTGACGAACACAATGATGAACCAAGTTAGTAATATTCCAAGGAAACTGACTTTTTGAAGGATTTCAATGTTAATTATGTTTAATTTTTCAATTTAGTTTTTTTTAACGCTTAGCTTATGTCTTAGCTATAATACTATCTTTAAAGAACTGTAAGAGTGACTTTGCCAAAGTTAATTTTGATTAATAGGTACATAATGTTAAGTTTTTCTACTGATTTTCAAGTTCCTATATGAAACTGTAAGACTGATTTAGTTTTCATAACAGTTGAAAATATTATTTTTTTAGTTTAATTTAGTAAATAAAGCAATCATTATGATGCTGAAAGATGCTTTTTGTTAATTTGACTTATGTTTAATTTTTTCGACAAAATATAAAAGTTTGTTAACTAATTTAATAAACTCGTTTGTTTTTTTTTTGCAATTCCCAATCCATTTTGATCTATCAATTCACTCCCATCTAATAAAAAAGACTATACTTAATTACGTACGAACATTTCTAGGCCCTGTTTTACCAAGTCAATACACTGTAACTCTAAAATACAGTGTATTGCCTTAACAATTTCTTCCTTCGCTTCTGACGACTGTTACGGCAACACAAGTTATCCACGATAATTCATTATGTATATTGTATATATATATAAATCATACTAGGCTTGATAATTCATAACATTACGTTTAAATTGGTACCAAACACTAAATACTTTCTTAAGAATATTTTGGAGTAATCTTCGAAAAACTAAAAAAAAATAATTTGCCCCTTTTCTCAAAATCAGTTTTTCGTAGTTACATTGTATTGGATTTATAGGGTACTAATCAGGTTACCCTTTATTCGCGAAAATTTATCCATATGTCCAGCTACCATTGTTCTAGCTTATATTGATAAAACTTCATCCTTACGTCACAATCAATTAGACGACCATCTGTTCATTAGCTTTCGAAAACCACATAAAAAAGTATGTTCGCAAACACTAGCTCATTGGGTCAAAAAAGTTTTAGAGGATAGCGGCATTGACATATCGATATTTGGAGCCCACAGTACTCGCCACGCCTCCACGTCAGCCGCCCATAGGCTGGGTGTAAACCTGGAAGTAGTACGGAAGGCCGCAGGTTGGAGTAACACTTCTAATGTCTTCTTAAAGTACTATAATAGAGATATCATTAACCCTGTTAACAACGATTTCGCTAATGCTATATTTAATGATCTTTAATTATATTGAGATGCTACATATTAGGTATCTTATCATACCTGAGTTTCCTCAACTTGGCAGGGGCACTCACACTCACATGTTATCAGTTATGTTTAAGTCTCATTTAATAGGGCGCAAGCCTATTACCATTCAACTGGAAATAAACCTATAGTCCAGAATCAGAATGTTAAAGTTTTAAGGTATAATCATGTACACCTATCGAATTGACTATTTTTGTTAAGATTAGGATAGATGTAAGATGGATGTACTTAGCAAACAATAAAAGTCTGATTAATAAGTAGAATATTTAGATATTGAATTATTGTTAAAACCTGAATTATAAGTAAAGGGAATCATAAAGTTGCAGTGTTTGCTTTCCCTTTCTTTTATCTTGATACTTACTCTAAACATCTGCAAGTAAATTTGTAATCGTCTTCGGTTGAGACCCGAAGTATAATTAAGAATCAAACGAACTTACCTTGTGAAGTTTGATTCCAATTATGCGAGGGTCTCAACCGAAGACGATTACAATCCCACCCATCCCTACGAGAACCCCTACAGATAAAAAAGGAAAGCCAAAATTATGTAAACAGCTAGAAGCTACATTTCTCTAAAATTAATGAATAAAGAGCGGGAGCGACAGCGCCGCGTGCCGGGGGTGGGAGCGAGACAGGACACTACGTCATAGTTTAGTTTCTTTTTTTTTTAAGCTCTAAGTATCTAAAAGTGTGGCAAAGACAGCACCTTCTCATGTACTGCTGCAAGTAAATTTGTAATCGTCTTCGGTTGAGACCCTCGCATAATTGGAATCAAACTTCACAAGGTAAGTTCGTTTGATTCTTAATTATAGATTTCACTTGAGGTTTTATACTTGTGTGAAAGAAGCTCAATGTAGGGGAGATACCTAAAAGGAGATTGAGTATACATAATGACTTATGTAACACGTCACTTTTAAATGTTTCCAAGTGATTAATAAACTTTGTTTAACTATCCATGTAAAGTAAGTTTGAAATAACTTTTAATTGGCATTATACTTTGTGAATGCATGTATGTGCAATGTTTCCTGCCTTTTGGTCTAGAAAACACATGAAGAAAGAAACATTATGATACTGACATAAAAAATCTTCTTTACACGAGCAACCATAGATAAAATCCCCTAGTACATACTTGTAAACCTAATAAGAACCTTTCTTTGCCTAGGTGTGTACCTACACCCACTTTAATAATGGCTTTTGGTAGAGGCTCGTAAAAAAGGGGAAACAGAATCCTTGTGTGTGACGTGATTTAATTTATCACCCCCGCGTATCTCCCGAATCATTTAGGCTTATTTCGGTACATGTATTTTTGCCAGAAGGGAAGTTTTACACAATATTTCAGTCTGAGCAAGTGCTATTATCATTATTATGATAGGTGACGTTGACGATAGAATAAAATATAAGTATTTATGTTTGAGCTGGGTGTGCACAGAACTACCTAATGTAACTTGGCCTACCTAATGTATACGCATATTATGTATAAAAAAATAGAAATGAGTGTCTCTTTCCATCTCTCTCAGTCCAAATTCAATTAACATATTATAAATTAAAGTCGCTCTTCGTGTCTGTCTCTGTGACCGCGTTATTCATCTAAATTACGCAACGTATTTTAGTCACATTATAAATAGAGAATTTATTCCGGAAGATTTATGTGTTTAGATGTGATCAAATCATTTATTTGCCAGATCAATCAATCTGCTTAGCTATAGTTGGGAAAACCAACTATGTTGGGATCGGCTTCTAGCCGGATGCAGCTGAATAGCAGTACCTACTTTATATGGAGCGACTGCCTATATCTGACCTCCACGACCCAGTTACTGGTTAACATGATACACGATTTATTTACAGGTAAAAAAAATCCAATTTGTTGGTAATTACCTAGTAGTAGTGGCATATCCAAACTAATATTATAAATGCGAAAGTAACTCTGTCTGTCTGTCTTTGCTTCACGCCTAAACTACTGAACCGATTTGTGTGAAATTTGGTACAGACATAGTTTGGAACTTGAGAATGGACATAGGATAGTTTTTATTACAAAAAATAAAATAAAAAATAAAATTTATTCCGGACATACAGCGCCATCTATTGGTCAAGAGTCGGTGTCATCTATTGGTGAAGTCACTATTCCACGCGAACGAAGTCGCGGGCAAAAGCTAGTTTTGGTAATAATTATTAAAATTGTGAAAAATAATACAGTAAGTATCTAATGTTTTACTTAGTGATGGTCGCTACCTCAGTAGATAGTACCGGTGCAATATAAGCATGGGTACCCCGCTATTGTGGTATAATCGTAGGAATTAATTAAAACAAAAGAAAAATATTATTTCTGGTGCGTGCTTCCATTTTGTTTCAGTTTCCAAAAGTTAAAGGCTAAATAGTTTTTGTTTTGCAACAGTTTCCTGCAGTTGACTTGTGTATTAGAACTTTACAATAAGAAGCCTTTCAGAAAAGGTCAATATCCCGTAAGTTTGACTAGAATTCTAAAATTGTTTGGCAGGTGTGTTCGGTTTAGTCGAATTGAATTAGTTTTCAAGCAAATGAAGAAATTTTGGGAAAGTTGTCGGATACTAATAAGTACCCGTGTATTATGATTATTACAAACTACAAGTTAACAAGCTATAGGGACTTACTAACTTTTTGTTATAATATAAAATTAATCAAAAACTTGTCGTAATATTCAATTTAGTTTTCAAACGAATTGAAAGCAAGCAATTAAAATAACTTGCGTGATAAACGTCCTATTAATGCAGAAAGAAGTAAGTAGGTACTCCTGCTATTAACTGGGTTAATGATAGACACATAAAAATGTCTATTGTGTTGTGTCTCGTGTAGATTATACCTAACGAGGTAATAAAAACATGCTACTGATGCTTGTATTATAAAAAAAAAATCCTTCACATTTCTATAAACTCATAGTAGGTAGGTAGGTAACCTGTATCTATCATGAGATGGATTAAAATATGTTGAAAAATATTATAACTAGTGGATCCAAGAAACATTTTCATAATACAGTCGAGAGCAATGAATCCGGGTCACTTAAAGAATGTTAAAAATCTCGGAAACTAAAAATGATAGGTTAATGCAATAAATTGTATTTAATAGACAATGTAATACTCCTTAAATGAAAGTAAAAAAAATATGAGTCACCATACATTTTATTAACACAAAATTACATAAAGAAAAAAACTGCTGATCTCTCCTTAAAACAAAAATAGGAAACATGAAATTTTTGAACTTTATTACGATTTTCTTGAATTTTAATACTTCGTATTGCCTCCTCGTGCTTCCATTACTGCGTTTACGCGGTTTGGCATGCTGTACACCAAGTTCCTTATACGATTTTGGGGAATATTCTCCCATTCCTCTGTGAGAGCAATTTTGAGCTCACGAAGCGTGATTGGGGGAGGGTTTCGTTGTTTTACGCATCTGCCTAGCTCGTCCCAAGCATGCTCGATCGGGTTGATATCCGGGCTGCGCGCTGGCCACTCCATACGAGTAAGGTTCATCTCTTGAAGGTAGTCATTCACAATCCTACCTGTATGAGGTCGGGCATTGTCATGCATAAATATAGCATCCTCACCTAAATTGACCATAAATGGACCAACGTGATCATTGAGGATTTCTTCCACATATCTTACGCTAGTTAAAGAGCCGTTTTCTATGATCACCAGCTCTGTGCGACTTTCAGAAGAAATTCCGGCCCACACAAGTACAGACCCACCACCGTAGGCTACTTTTTCTTCGATGCATGCTTGCTTGAATCTTTCCCCTGGTCTTCGATACACTCTGTGTCTTCCATCGTGCTTGTAGAGCATAAATTTTGATTCGTCGGAGAACATAACTTTTGACCAATCTTCAATACTCCAATTTACGTGGCTCTGGGCATATCTTAGTCTTGAAATACGATGCCCACGCTCCAGTTTAGGGCCGTTTGCAGGTCTAAGGGGTTTTAAGTTAGATTCAGCAAGCCGACGTCTTACTGTCCATGCACTTGGGTTACTTCCTCCGAGGCGTCGAAACTGATTTGTGAGTTCAGTTCCTGTGAGAAAGCGATTTCGAAGCATGGTGTTCACCAAGTATCGGTCTTCTCGTGCTGTGGTACACCTGGTTCTGCCCGTTCCTGGTCTGCGTAGGTTAGAACCAGTTTCTTCGTAACGTCGGAGAACTCTTTGTACTGTTGACAGCGACACACCGACAGTCCTGGCTGTATCGCGCTGACTCCGGCCGGTTTCCAGCATTGTAAGTATTCTGGTGCATTCTTCAGGCGTAAGCGACATAATTTCAGCTTGAATAATGAATATAGAGCACTATCAACATGGTTTATGTACCCACATAAATGACAGATTACAAACAAAAGCAAAACCAAATGCTGTAATTTCGTAGTTCCATCTTCGAAAGTGGCCCTTTTTCAAATTTGATTTTTTTATGATATAACTTTACAATAACTAAGAAGTTTTAATACCTTCATTTAAGGAGTATTACATTGTCTATTAAATACAATTTATTGCATTAACCTAGCATTTTTAGTTTCCGAGATTTTTAGGATTCTTCAAGTGACCCGGATTCATTGCTCTCGAGTGTAGTAGCGAAGTTTGAAAACTGACTTTAAATCTCTCTAGCGTTTTACGGACATTCACGTTGTTGCATTATTACGCAGAGCGCCGGCGGAACAGCTATCAACGTGGGCAAGGCTTGCGGCTAAGCACGTCTTCGGTGTAGTATCCACTCTTGTGTTACCCATACTGACTAAACCGCAAACATAATAGAATACCTATTGCTAAAAAACAAAGCAGATATTTTGCTTTGTTTTTGCAGCGTTAAGCCAGCTATTTCTGTTCTGTATGTATTTAGTTTTCATCGCTTCGTTAATCTCCGTGGCTTGTTGTGCCACTATTGCGCAACTTTATTTCAAATGTGTTTCGTCTAAAACATACCTAATTATAATCTGACATAATTACTTGTCGAGATATATACACAGTCATTCTGTTTAAGGGCGGAACTCGATAGACACAAAATAATGCTCATCTGCGGGTTCGGGGTTGCTCAATCTAAGTTAATTGTTTATATAGCGAGTCTCGACAGATTATGCCCACATGTCTGTATAGATAAGGGTGAAATACGGATTAATTAAACTTTAGCCTCTCTGCCTTTATTGTACACACAGAGACGTCAAATTGTTAATTACGACACGAGTACGCAAAGAACAAACTAATTTTCACTCTTATTCCAACTTTTATTAGTGTATTCTTGTTTTATAGGCGGGTTTTGGATGCTTTTGAAAGTGTGTTGTGTTCACTAAGTGTTAAGTCATTACTGTATGTCGCCCTTCCAACCTAACTAGTAATTTAGGGCGGACAGTTTTCGTTAGTTATTCAGTCGATTTTCATGACATTTTTAATTATATACGAGTATATGCATAAAAACGCGATGGGCACTGTGTAGTTCCCGTCGTTGTGTGAAATATGAGTAAAGAAAAATAGCCATTTTCGACTATCATCGAAATGAAGCCCAAAAGTCCGACGTTTCAATATTCGCCAAAGATGTAAACCAAAAATGGCCGCTCGAAATTGTCTATGATTTAGTGATGTGGTGGTATGAATTTTAAGTTTTGGTGCTATCGAAGTTACGATTTTTTTTAGTAGTGTTTCATCAGTATTTTTTATATTGAGACTAGCTTCTGCCCGCGACTTCGTTCGGGTGAAGCTACTTTCTTATTTTTTTTCCGTAAGAACCTTCTACAAGGAAAAAAAAAGATGGATGAAATTGGCAAAGTCGTTTTCAAGTTATGGCGTGACCAAGGGAGATAGGTATTCATTTTTAAGTTATGTTAAGTTTGATTTGATTTGAAAATCGTGAAAACGAACAAGATATTAATACAATTATATTTTCACTGGTTGCAAAACGCGTAGTTACAAACTGTAATCGAAATAAATTGGTCAATATGGCAATATATATAGATATTGTCTGCATACCTCAGATGTCAAATATACCGTCCTGCACAATACAACGTGTTTGTTTTGATATCCCATAACTCGAGGGGGTCATTGTACTTATCATTATGAACAACTTTTACTATGGGACCAAACCTGAAAGGGTGAAAAAAAAATCTGCTGTTGCCTACATTTATGTTCGTATAACTCGTCAAAATGTAGGGAACACCAGATATTTGTTTTGCGATTTCGGGTTTGGTCCCATAGTAAAAGTTGTTTATAATGATGAGTACAATGACCCCCTAGAGTTATGGGATATAAAAAAAAAACACGTTGTATATTGCCGGTTATTCGTCATAGCTTCGTCGCTATGCACATATAAGTATACAATCTTCAGTTACCCCGAAGAGGGGGAACCTCTGGTTGCCTAATTCTCTTTATTTGATTCATCGTCGTTACTGTTATCGCTTGAGCTGCCGCTACTGTCTGAATCACCAACATGAATTACAAAACGGGTTGTATCAGTGGCCTTGCCGAGGATTCCATCAATATTTTAAGGTTAAGGAGCGCTCGCTGATTTTTTAAAACTAAGTACTTTGCACCAGTACCGGAACCGGAGTTGGAATGAGAGAACCAGTTCATTTTTTGGAACAATGTTTACTCATCTCTAATGTCAATGAGGCCGTCAAGGCAAGAGGTGCCTTGTGAAATTTGTGAAAAAAATAAGGAGTTTTTTGACAAGTTGGTAACGATACACTAGAAGTCTAGGTAGTTCAATTCCCAGAAACAGTTTTTCCACATTCGAACCCGAATGGCGACATTGGGCAATACGTTGGTTCGAATCCACGTCAAGCCGTGCTCTTTTTGAAAGTATTCGTTATAAGTCGTAACCAACTTAATGTTATAGCAGTATAATATTTTAAAACTTGAGGAGTCCCCATATTACCTATAGACCTTCGACGTTATTTAATGAGGAAAAAAGTCCGCATCTTTATTAAGTTGAACGTTAGCTCCAACAGAATCTTGAAAATCCTAGCCGAAAAACACGATTATTGCCAGTATAACAAATAAAAATACATTAAATTGATTTTTTTTTCAATAAAGGAGTATTAAATACTCCTTGTACAAATAGTCGATATTTTTTATGTCAATCACTAGCATTTCAATGAAAAGATAAATTTAAAAGAGACAAAACGTTTGTAAAAATTCAAAATTTGTCCCAGTTTTCGCTTTAATTGATAAATATAATAGTATATTTAAAAGTTTAGAAACACGCAAAGGATGTAAAAGTGAGTGTATCCTATTAAGTGCGTAATTAATCAGTGAGGCGTAGATATCGCGTTCAATTCCCAGGCAAGTTCAATGTTTGCATTTGGCGAAACTTCCAGTACTTATAGGTAAGTACATTGTTAATGTACCCGATTAATGGATATTATTTTATTGTTTTTAATATGAAAGATACTGAATTGACTTCAAAAATACAACTTTGGCCTAAAGTATCAGAAGTCAGAACGCAGGATAATTTATCTAATTTCAGAATACATTCGTAATTTTTACATTCCAACAGATGTCCATACTTTTTCTTAGCCTTAATCGAATTTATTTTTAAACTTAAATTAAATCGCAGGTAATCTTAACCGTATAAACTCGTAATAGTTATTTAAAATGAATTAGCAGAATTTTATGTTACTGATAAGCAAGTTATTTAAGCCCATTTACAAATCAAAAACGTATATATATACATACATATATCGATTACGTAACCTCTCTATTTTTGTCAAGTAAAAGTAAACAAAAGATTGACATTTTTCTTTTGTAATTTTGGCGTAGACTGTGATTTACCCATTATTATTTTGTATTTATCCGTACTCTACAGTCCGTCAGTTTATTTTACCTCTGATTTAGAATCACTGTCCATATCACAGCGATCTGTATTCTCATTTTAATAAGGTTGCTAACACTGATAAGTCTGTCAAAATCATTCTGATCTTTATTTTCATTAAAATAAGGTTGCTGTTAGGTTGCTGATGTCAGAAATAAAATAACTGTGAACGGACTGTACCTAAATATTTTAACACATTAATGTTAAATGCTACAGATTAAAAATATACCACATAACCCCAAAAATATTTTGCGCAAATACTTACTTTACTCTCCACACCTTTAAAAATATATTGAATTTCGTACTAAGTTATAAATAAATAGGCAAATGAACTGACATTATCATCAAGTTACGTTTTGTAAGATATTTCTAGTCCAAGCATGTGAGGGGATTAGCCATTGTTAGTTCCTTATGTCTTTAAATCGTAGTCGAATTTAGTATTTGTTGTGGATTCCACTGAGGTTTCCCACACTAATCAAGAAGTGGTCTGTAGGTTAACTAACGTAATTAAATACTTCGATCTCCAACCAGAGCGCCCACAGTTTGGGCAACAAGAGCGGAATTCGACGTAAACCTTCTACTAAAAACCTTTTGAAAACTGTTTTAAGAAAACATTCTTCTACAAATTGTTCTTCCGACAAGTTCGGTCTTGCGCAAACGTTTGGTGAACCCTCCGTCAAATTCAATACAAACATTTTTGCCAAATCATTATCGATTTTATATCGTTAGGTATAAGATTAGCTCATTGTTGGATTTCTAAACATGTGACCTTTGTAACCTTATTATTTTAGTATTTTTTGCTTTCATTAGATACCGTGTATTTTTTCTTATATGCCTTGTCTGGTAAACAAACGGTACAAAAATCATGACGTTTAGCGTCAACTTCTAATGTCTGTTTCAAAAGTATTTGATGAAAGTGTAAACCCAGGGTGTGATTACACTTTTAGATTACATTTTTATGTAATCACTCAATAAAGGGAATTAGTAACACATTCATATTTATTTAGAATATTTCAACGTTATGTTCCACTATTTTTACCAACAATTACTTATTAAATTGTAATTGAAAAATCATCGACGAAAATTGCGTTATCGATCATCGACATCGATTGTCAATTGAAAAACATCTTTGAAAGGTGATTTAAAATTAGAACATTGGGTTTATATGTATTTAAATAAACAAATCAAAGCACTTAATTTGTAAGTGTCACTGCAAATTGGCATCCACAAGTACGTTTGTCTGATCCACTTGTTTACATTTCCACCAGATACTTTTGGAACAAACAGTAGGTATATCTTGGTGTTTATTACATAAAAACCACACAGTATGCATTACATGAAAAATTACCTAAACCTCAACAAATTAAACATCATCATCATCATCTGCCTAGCCTTTTCCCAATTATGTTGGGGTCGGATTCCGGTCTAACCGGATGCAGCTGAATACCAGTAGTTTACAACTTTACATGGAGCGACTGCCTATCGGACCTCCATAACCCCAGTTACTGGAACCTTAACAAATGAAACATAAAAAAAGTAATCTCATTAATATACATCAACATCACGCCCGAATCGAAGGGTTAAGAAGAGGTGCACCTATATACACCCACATTTCGCCAGTTATGTTAAAGTCCTCTGTAATAGGGGGCGACCCTGTTGCCATCACACACGAATCATCAATATTAATTGTTTACAAAAAAGTAAACTAGAGTAAAAACAAAAAAAAAACAAAATCAAAATCGGTTCATCCGTTCGGGAGCTACGATGCCACAGACAGACATACACACACACACACACGCACAGATACGTCAAACTTATAACACCCCGTCGTTTTTGCGTCGGTGGTTAAAAATACACTGAAATCAATAATAAACTAACAACAATTAATAGAGCCTTCGTGTTTATATTATTTATTTATTTTTATTTTACCATTTATGTACACACATATAAACAGACATTGAAAAACAGAACAGAAAAATAGGTACAGAGGTAATTAGTATAATGAATAGTGATAACGTACTTCGTACTTTGTGAAACTGTTTAGTACCTACTGGGTACATAGTGATTACAAGCCGCACAGCGATCTATTATATTTACCGTTTATACCTAATTACAAGCTAATCCAAGTAGTTTTCGCAGTAATTACTTAAGGTACCTATGAAATACTCATGGTAGAGAGAATTCAATTTTTAGCAATTTAGCCTCCAGCCATACATATTGTTATGAGGAGATAATCTACATACTATATTAATGCTAATCTACGTTATCTCATATTTAAGTCATATTCTCATCTCATTCAATATTTTATTCTGTATCTCGTTATAAAAATTGATTCACTCCATCGCAATTTATCAATAAACTGCTTTAGAACAAAATAAAAACGAACGCAATTATAGAAGTCTTCCCGAGTCTCACAATAAAAAAGAAATTCCTCCCGGTACCGGTAGCACAGAAAAAGACCATTTATGAAACAATTACAGTTTTCCAGGAGTAATCGTCTATTTCTTTATCGCTAGGATATATAATGACGGATAATTAATTAGTAACTAGGTGTACCTACGGGACTATTAAAAGATTATTTTCCAGCGAACATTCAGGGGCTTAGATATTTATGAATACCAAACGGATATGAATTCATGGGCAAAGCTAATAATGTAGCTCCTAACGCCTCGGTTATAAATATGCCCTGATGCTTATTAAACAACATCAATTTCCTAAGGGGATTATTCCATTATACCTTTTTGTTCATTTCCATTAAGTAGATTACTTAATTCCACAGATGTATATAAAAGTAAAAGAATATTTATTACAACATGATGCTAAAAGTGACTTCATAAGTAAAGTAGTGTTTCGCTATGCGCATACTCGCGCGGCTGCACGCCGAAATAAAAGACAGTTTTACGCGGGTATAGTGGAAATGACCCTTCACATAGTCTGAATGTGAAGGTTCTCAATGCCCATGAGCTTATGGAGCTTTACATAGCATTAGTAGGTATTATAGTCGTCGTGTATTTTATGATAATTTCTTGGCATTCATATTGAATAACATTTATTTAAGCACTTTAGATAAATGTGTTTTACGAATCTATATTTTAGATGACTGAGACATACCTAAATTATTTTCATTCATATTGAAATACCTTTATAAAACACTAGCTTATTTTCCTTTAGGGATGAGGGTGCGTAGGTGTGGAGTGTAGACTCTAAGAGAACATCGATTCAATCATTAATTCCGAGAGCGTCTCGTCGTTGTCAATAAATGTGTGTTTTCAAACTGACGAACTATAAACTTGATTAATCTAATCAGTGTTTTAAGAGCGCTATTTATGTGGTATCGGCGTAAACTCTTTGCATTTTATAGCTTTCAAATCGGGGCACGCTTCATTTTATTCACTTCATCTAAAGCGTAGTTATCTACCCACTAATGCCTATCGAACCGTGTTTGTTAACAGGAACACGACACGAGGAACATGCCAGGCTTTTGCTCTTTTTAAATGTTTGCAATCTTTTGATTTTGGTAATTAAATAGCCTTCTTTCTTTGGCCCTTAACAATGAACGTCTAGGCCTGCTTAGATTAATTTGGTTTGATCATTACCTATAAGCAGTATTTTAAGAATTTATTAGGTTCATGAAAGACTTACAAAATACATATAAGTAATTCAATGACTCATAATTCCTCTATATAAAATAGAGGAATTATGAGTTTGTATTTGTGAATATAATTAGATGACTTGTAATTTGACGTATTCGTTCCAAGACGTGTGATAGTGTGACCTATTTGTAACGAATAAGAACCCCATAAAGCCCAGCTGAAAATTCATGGAATTCGAGAAAACCCAATTTTCATGTATTTTTGTTAGTTTCTCAGAATTCGTCACTAATATAACTTTTCACTAATTTAATGTCCTTCATTGCTATTCCATTGGGTACCTAATAAGTTAACACACCTTTTGATGTAAGCAAATTTTCTAAAGTATCACAAGGTTAAAGTAAAATGTTTTTTAATCATTTTCAAAAATCATCTACGTACATGAACTTACGACACCTTATCTCAAAAAATTTGTACAAAATCAAAAGTCATTTATTCAAACTAGGCTGAGAATCAGCACTTTTCGAACGTCAAAATTACAAAAGACAGTCCCCCAAAAACGCCCGCCCTTCACCACTTCCTAGTGCTATCGCTGGGAAGAAGAAGTGGCGCAACAAACTCCCCAGCAGCACAGCTGTCTGTTCGGTTAGAATATAGTTGCATGTATACAATACTAGGAACCTATGTTCAGTAATTAACATTACAAGAAACTTAAATTATTTGCCATATGTCAGCTAGCCACGCCAATATACCAACAAATATAATAAAAACTATACGTACTCAAGCCGAAAATTAATTAATTAAAATGTAAATAAAAACTTACTACCTAAATTAAAGCCTCCAGACATAAAGGGCGTGACAGCTTACTTATTTATGCATAGATGGGTTCTGGCCACATAGCTGTCACTTGAAGTCACAGATGAAAAACTAGGACCATCGAAGTAAAATAAATAAATAAGTTAATACTAATAACAATAACCTGTCAGTAAGCTAATTCTGGAGAAAGAACATGAACATTGTCTTGAGTTAATTAGGGCGACCAACTATTCTTATCGTGTAAGTAGTCGTTGATGGCCTTTGAACAAAGGTTGGATTTTACTTGAGCTTTAAACGCATTAAAAGGCAAGTCTAGCAAAGAAGAGGGTATCTTGTTATAAAAGGTTATACCAAGCCCAACAAATGAGTTATGAACCTTATGAAGCCGGTGAAAGGGGGCACGTAGTTTGTCCTTATTTCTAGTGTTAACACTGTGAATATCACTGTTTTTAGTGTACAAGTGAAAAATTTTCCTAATATATAAGATGTTGGCGAAGATTAATTGTGATGCAACCGTGAGAATACCAATCTCTTAGAGAAACTCTGGCACCTAGCTGGTAAATTGCTCGAACAGCTCGTTTTTGAAGGACAAATATATTTTGTATATCAGCGGCTTTGCCCCACAGCAGAATACCGTAGGACATAACACTGTGAAAATAACTAAAATAGACTAAACGAGCTGTATCAACGTCAGTACGGCATTAGCAGCGTACAAATTACGGGGAAGACATCTACATTTAATCAGCTATTTAACGAGGTACAAATATTGAAAAATAATGTTCATAGATGCCTAAAGAAGGTGGCTGGGAAAGACTGGATGCGGAAGGCGGGGGATAGGGTGATGTAGAGCAGCCTGGGAGAGGCGTATGTCCAGCAGTGGACTGCAATAGACTGAGTTGAGGTGCCTATGAAGCAGTAGATAATGTAGCTAATAAAGTGTTGAAATATTAAAAAATTGTGTGGTAATTGAATTAATTAATTGGTTTTTGTTATCTCTTTACCTTCTCACCACCCAGCTATCCTTCATACGTTATGAAGCCAGCTCATCGTGATCAGGTCGCAAGTTGAGAAGCAACTTTCGAGTAGTTAGTATTACTCGCAGACGATGAGCTAATCACTGACACATAGTCACTGATACGAGAAAATTGTTTTTTTTAATCCCATGAATTTTCGCCTAGGCTTTATGGGTGCTTAATTGATGCAAATGGGTCACACTATGAGGAATACATCAAATTGCAAGTCACCCTGTACACAAAAAACAAAAACTAAACACGTACGAATTTGCAAGACGTAATCCGTCGCTAACAAACGGTGTTTCGCTCTGCGTCATTAGGCGCCATCTAAGCCCAAGTGATTGTCCACTATATTGATGGTAATAGTGACTATTCTTTACGGCAACGCAAGTTCGAACAGGGCAAAAAGTTTCCTGTTGAGAAGATAAAGTGCTAGATTTATTTATTTGGAACTATCATTCTGTTATATGACCTACTTAACGAGGGAAAGTTCTTTGATGGAGAGATCACAGAACTTTGACTACTCGTGACGGTGGCAAAATGAATTGACTAGAAGTGACATAGGTGATGAGTATTCACTGTTTAGTTTATTAGCGATACTTAAATTAAAAATTAAAAGGGCAGTTCTTTTAGGAATACCATATTTTGTGAATAACATATTTGACTCGGTTAGCAAGAAAAACAGGCGCTGAAAGTTCGATAATTGTTGTGGTTATAACCGTAGAAGGTACTCCAATTTGAAGGTACTTGACCTATAAACCTTACGTTCTGGATATTATAATATAATCCAAGCCTTGGAAGGTTTGTTTTCAAACTAGAGTAATTTTAAATCACTTTTGTGACTCTTAATTGGCAGCCTAAAATGTCAGTAAAATGAATTAATTAACTGTTTGCAAGTTCCGGAGCTAAGTTGAGTTGTTCGCTATGAAACAGCCAAATTGAATTTAGTTTTTTCATTTTTCTTTTTATTCAAACATAGACGTTGTTTAATTGAAAATGGCTGATCAGGAACTTCTCGAAACGAATAGGTCGCGAATTGTGCCCAGCTTCAGAAAAGTTAGTTGTTAAATAGCGACACACCTTTTCCTGTAGCTTTTTGGGTAGGTACGACGCGGACGTGCCGTCCCCGGAGTGCCTTTGAATAGTAATTCCGATAAGGTTGAACGTGTCACAATAGAGGAATATCTTTCGACACGCGTTGTGCCCTTAGGTGATATACTTAGTTTTATTTGTCTCAGAAACTTGTGCATCCAAAAATATAATTAATAACTGGAATAATAAAGAAAAATAAAAACAAAATAGATCTATAATCACGAGCACAAAACAGAAATAGTCGACAGCTGCATGTCATCACTGTGGCAAGAATTCCGCTCAGCATGATGCTGTGCTATGTGCTATGGGGGACTCACAGCACAGCCCTGATTTTCTGTGGTTACCTGAAAACAACGTACGGAAACCAAGTCAGATTGGTGCATCCACGTTTTAAAGGTAGATCAGCGTGCGGGTTGTGGGTATCAGTGTCAGATAGTACGTACTTCGCACTGTAATACAATTACCCTGTAACTACCACGTTACACGTACACCGCTACACGTAATTGTCAGGTTTCAGTAAAGTGAGCTGAGGCCTTGTGGAGCACCCCTCGGCATGAGCTAAAAGCACGCACTAAACTAGTTTAGTCACTCGGGATTACTCAATAAACAAACTTTGTCTCTAAGCCGAAGTTATCCAGGAGAATAACTTCGAGTGTGGCTGATACTCTACTGTTAAGTACCCAATATTGAGGTAACTATTGTTTCATGAGATATTTTTTTTAAATAAAAGAAATTGGTTTTAAGATTTTTAATTTCGCTCGTTTCGATGATTGTCCATGAAAAAAAATATGCTTTCATAGTAATCTAAAATGTTCGTCTTGATTCAGTGGACACAAAGGTTAAGTAAGAGGACGTTTAGCAAAATAAATAATCGATTAACATCTGTATCTATATACTAATTATAAAGCTAAAGAGTTTGTTTGTTTGTTTGAACGCGTTAATCTCTGGAACTCCCGGCCAGATTTGAAAAAATCTTTTTGAATTTGATAGCCCTATTCTTGAGGAAGGCTACTTAACATTACGCTAGAACCCCAAAAACATAAAAAAGTCAAAAAGAACGCTAAACGATAACGAAGTAATAGCGCGGGCAGACGATGCGATGCGACGCGGTGGGGAAGGGGAACAAGACATTTCAAGCGGACGAAGTCTCGGGCAGGAACTAGTTCTAGAATAAAATACGAGTACCTTCCATTATTTTGTAGTTGAAGTCATGTTCACAGCTAACATACAAGTTTACATAAGAAAAAACACCAATGCTCTTTCAAGCAACTTAAACTTGACTTAACGTACTTATTTACGACTCTAGAAAATTACACTTCTTCAACTAAAAAGCGATGTTTATCTCCTCTTAAGTAGGTAGTCGAAGAACAGTAATTTTACAATAGAACTGGCAGTTTATTGTTAGTTAAGAAGATATTAAATGCTACTAACTTTGTAAGTCCGCCTGAAGTAGTCCGTCTGGATTACGGTTTGTTCAGCGAGTGAGAATTTCATACATATTTATGTGCATATAGTAAGCACAATGTTCCTTGTATCGCGTAAATAATTCAATATTATGTTCCGTCTAATACAGTAAGTATTACTAAGTAAGTAAGTTGTCTAAGTATTTTATCATAAGAAGGTACTTCCGGTGTTCAATTCAGGCCAATTTACCTAATACCTAATAACCGGTAACAGTTCCAGGTATGAACATTTTTGCGATCAATAAATCCTTATAATATCGTAGACATTTTTTGTCGGTTACCAAAAAAAACTACTTTTTCATTGAAAAGTGCAATACCTACGCCGCGCGCCGTCAAAATGTACGGAACAGCAATTTTTTTTATAACCGACGAAACATTTCTACGCAGTGGGTTCAGAATCTATGGTAACTGAATCCATGGTAACAGGTTGCGCGTCGATGTCCTGCCACCACACTGTATAATGATTTTATTTTTACGGGCGGCGTATCAAATGGTCTTGTTATTAACTTTTTCAATACTCGTCCCTACTGATTGAATATACCTACCTAGCATTTGTTCCATAAAGTTTGTATTAACGTTGACACTGTTTAAAACCTTACAAGTAGTACCGCCGTAAAATTCACCATTCATTGTGATGGCATAATTCAACCACTCTAAACTTTGAACAAGTAGTTTGCAAGACGGGTTTATAGATAATAGTGCTTTTCAAAGTCTGCCGGGACTCTGAGGCACTTATCCGATAGGGAACAAAATACGAGTTCCTTCAGTCGTTGCGGACAATCGGAGAAAGTGGCGCCAAGCCGGAGGACGGCGGCTCCTTTATTTATGGTTATTCCATTACACAGTCGCTGCAGGCACGGACATAAATAACGACATCATGCGGATAACACACAACCAGCCGGCAAAACTTGTGCTTAGATATTTTTATTCCTTTATCACAGGCTTTGATATACTTTTTTGAGTGACAGCGGTCCGGTCCGGCTTTTCTATTACATTCCCTGAATGTATGCCGTGTTACGTGTGTTACCCAGAATTAAGCATTATAATAAATTACCTTTCTCTTCTTTGCAGACAATGAACGCTGTTCATAGATAGTTTTCCAAGAATCTGTGACACATAGAAAAATTGAAAAGTAAAGCTGTCGAGTATGGAAGGCGACGACGTGGCGTACTGCGTGCCGGAGGGGCAGGTGTTCCAGCGGGCCTATGTTCGGATCCATGGCTACATCGCGCTACTCATCTGCCTCCTGGGCTGCGCTGCCAACTCCGTTAACATTGCCGTACTCAGTCGAAAAGAAATGATCTCGTCGACCAACTCCATTCTCACCGGACTCGCAGTCGCTGACTTGCTCGTCATGATCGACTACATTCCCCTGGCGTTACATATTTATACAGATATATGCGCAGAACTCAATCGAAATTCGTATGCGTGGGCTGTTTACGTGTATTTTCACTCCATATTCAGTCAAACCTTTCACACAATATCTATTTGGTTGACAATCACGCTTGCCGTTTGGAGGTTCATAGCAATAAAGTTCCCTCAAAAAAATAGGTCGTTGTGTAACAAGAAGAACACTAATATTGCTATAGCAGTGGCCTATGCCGTATGTCCAATACTGTGTCTTCCCATATATTTTGCAATGAAAATTCAAGAAATTCCTTCATCAAAGAAAAATGGGCATGACAACGCCACATTGAACGAAACGGATACAATAGGAAACGCAACAGAAAGCACGGAGCGAGATTACGCCATAGTGATGACCGATAACAACGAACTGCTTACAGCTATCTTTTGGATTTACAGTGTATTTATTAAACTCATACCGTGTGTAGTGTTATCGATATTAAGTGTGTTACTAATTATGAAAATGAAATCGAGTGATCGGAGAAGACAGAAATTATTGAAAAAATCTGCAATCAGCACTAACGAGGTACGACTAGTTTTATGTTTTTATTTAGTATTCCAATTCAGTTCAATTGAGTTTCTGATTTGAACAACCAGGTCATGCCAGTATCGATTGTACGTTATAACTAGTCTCTACGTTTGCATATTATACGTGCATTTGCAGTGGATCTCGGAAATTCTTCTGTAGCCTTTTGCATTCGTGAAGAATTTATTTAACAACTGCTACACATGTTAAATCTTGTTTTAGTTGAGTGAGATGTATCTTTACTTAAGTGGCTTCTCAAAGGATCTAAGCTTTTATATCTTTGAATAGAAACAATGCGTGTAATAACGACGTACAAGAGAACTATGAAAAGAAAATGTTGGTTCTTTTTTTTCTTTGTTATGTAGCCCCAATGCTTTCAGACTGATTTGTTACAATAGAGCGGATTATAATGAACTATAGAAAAGCTTGTTGTGTTCGCATTAAGTTTTTTTTTGACCGTGTTGTTTTCTCACCTCTGCTGAAAATGTGTCTCCCAATGACCGCTACATTGACTGGTTTAAAGGGAATATAACCGTTATTTTTTGCAGGGTGAGAAAGCTCGGTTGAACGAGGACGGTGCGAAGCGAGGCGGCGGCGGCGGAGGCCGCACCGACCGCACCACTCGGATGCTGGTCGCCCTGCTCGGCCTCTTCCTAGCCACAGAACTGCCACAAGCTCTCTTCGGCCTACTCACTGCCATAGCTCCGCATCTTTTTCAAATCTGTTACTATGCCTTCGGTAAGTCTTTCTTCGTAACATCTGGTTTTCCTAGTCTATCGTAGCTTAATTGCTACGACCTAGATCCATCGATCTACGAGGTGTCAAAGTGTTGAATGGTAAAGCTGCTTATACATCAAGATCGCTCCGAGTATTGGAGAGCAGTATAATTGATGAACTGATGGCACGGCTACGGCCGTGTAGTGTGTGTGATATCATTATGTTGTAGAAGGTAAAGTAGGTATGCGTGTGACACGTTTTTCGCGTGTTACAAGAGGCCTTGTATAATGTCAATAACATATAAACGAATTAGATAGCTCTCTAAATTCTTAAGACTTAGAGAGCCTTAAGATTTTGGTGATTAAAAAATGCAATTGGACCGTACCTATTGTGATATAAGTTACACAAAGTTACTCTTGAACATAGTTCAAGAGTAACTTTGTGTAACTTATCATCCATACAACATCCACATCCATACAACATCTCCAGGTTATTTAAAAAACAAATTATATCGCCCACCACATACGGTAGCCACATACGGATAGATTACTCTAATCTGTCTAGTTGAGGCTGTCGAGAGGTGCCTTTACATTTTATTATCAGAGAAATTTATCAGGGTAAGGTGGGATGGTCCTCTAATCTCTTCCTCTTATTTTATGGGCACTTTTGGCAAGAAAGAGCAGACCACCTTTATACTACATTATTTACACACATTGGAATATAAAAAAACAATTAGGACGAGAGGATTTTCCTACACCTATATTTTGTAAGAGCAACCTGTTTTGTGGTGTGTCATTACGAAAATGTAGGTTTATTTTATTAAACCCGGTAAGTGAAGCAATAATCTTAGACATTTTTAGGTAGGTATAGGTAATAAACCTGTCTCGATGTGACTTTGGCAAAATTAGGGTTATTAACTCGCGCCCATAGAGGGCAGATATATGTAATTAAGTAAATGGTACTGTCAGTCAATGTAAGCGAAAGCGTAGTTTGGATCACGTTACTGTACCTAATTAATTCCACGATACAATACTCTTTCATTCGTTTCCTTTCTTTTATCTTAGATGTATCTAATTACTCGCTTAGTTCTTCCTCTATGATGATGTTTGTTACATTTTTGGCCCTAAATTATATTCTGGAGTTGGAATGCAACAATTAGTAAAATATGAATTAAGAATTTTGAATGTCTGTGGGCGACAGGTAGGTATAATATGAGATGATGAATTAATTAAAGAATTAAAGTAAGTACCTACCTACAATGAAGATCATGAATACCTACCCTGTTGTAGATAGCAGTGGGTCACAAAAGTAGAAGAACAATAAGTTAAAGTACAATACACTGCAACAAATAAATACTCCGTCATATTCCTTCTGCCTCTGGATACAATTCAATTATGTTTATATTTTTATTAAAACGTTATAAATTTATTGTTTTAAACCACAACTCCAATGTACAGACGCCATTAGGTCAAGCTACCTGAAACTGTCAAATTTTCGCAATCAACCTTGAAACTTAATGTTTAAGCGTTATAGTTGATAATCTATTA
Source organism: Apamea sordens (assembly GCA_945859715.1). Classification (NCBI taxonomy): domain Eukaryota; kingdom Metazoa; phylum Arthropoda; class Insecta; order Lepidoptera; family Noctuidae; genus Apamea; species Apamea sordens. Next base: position 12,062,989 of record OX243995.1, read on the forward strand.
CAGAAATTTCAACATTGATTAGCGGAATCAGCCGAAAGAAAAATATTATTCTTTTAGCTGAGATATGGTAATGAAAATCTTTTTAAAATTGAATGCAAGTTTAAGCTGAAAAGCCGCGAACTCGGCTTAACAATGATGGTCGGCTAATAGCTATATAATTCACGTTAATGTGGCAGAAGGCGGTAGTATTTATTACTTAGTCGGAAATCTTCTAGGTAAACCGTAACAAAGCTGTATTTACAAACCGAATATATAAAAGTTTCACAAGGAATGATTAAGCTGGGACCAAAATAATTTATGATTCAAAGGTACATGTTTAAAATATGTGTTGTTTGTTCATGAATGCAAGATAAAAGGAATATTTTGGAGTTAGTTATTGTTGTAGGACTGCATAATATACAAACTTTTCTAACTGTTAATGAAGCGTAGCCTCTGGGCACCGGGTAGTGGTAATCAGAGTGTGTGAGAACTATGTATTTGAATTGCATTTTATGTTTATTCTACTAACAACTACTATTCAACATGATGCAATCAAAATCATGCTCAAACGGAAAGACATTGGAATAATAATACCTAAATAACTGTATTGTATAATAATGCGTAAAATTATTCATTAAATTGTATCTTTTCACGGAAGTCAAAATTGCAATATTCGTCTAAAATGAACTGGAGACAAATAATGATCGCGGCCAAGTGGATCTGAGACAGACCTTATTGGTGCTTATCTCTTTAAACTTTCGTTCAGTCTGTAATTACTTTCAGAAATATCTCGTAGAAGCAGTAGCAAACTTTACTTTTAAGTCGTGAATATATAATATCGAAGAAGAGTACCATCGACACGAAAAGAAGAAGGCATGAATAACGATAATTATAGATAAATAAAATACCTACCTACCTACCTACTTGCAGAGATGACTACATAAATATTTTAAAGTAAGTATAAGATGGCAAACTCATGCTGGTGGCCTTGCATAAACCCTCAAACATAGATAACAATTTCGTCACTAAGCTGCTGGAGAGCCACGGAAAAACAAGCAGTCTCGATGCTGTTTAGGTTAGTCTACTAAAATTCCCTAGAGCCTAATGAAATTGATGGGGAACGAATTAGTACTCAATGGCAGCACCGCTAGTGCTTACTTAGTCAGTGGGTGATAGAGTAACACTGTATTTCCGCACTATGGTGTTATTTAGCCTTATTTTAGTAGGAAGCTAACTACACTAAATATACAGGGTGGCAGGTGCATCGATGCGCAAACTGTAACCATTAATTCAGTAGGTACATGTTTCTAGACATAGCCTAGATATCTTTTTCGTTTATTTGGTTGAAAATCAACGAAAAAAAAATCTGCTGTTTAATAGAAAAGTGAAGTAACCTACGTGGTTAAAATGTATCGAATAGCAATTTTTTTTGCAATTACCTGCAAAACAACGCAGACAATGCAGGGGGCTTTCAGAATGATGAATTGAATGTATGGTAACAGGTTGTGCGTCGATGTCCCTGCCACCCTGTATATTTATGTACCTAACGCATTTGTTTAACTGGACACCGAATACTAACAAGTTCATAGGAATAGAAAATTTTATGGAATGGGGGCAGTTAAATTAAATTCTCGGAATAGCTAACCACTCTTTACTCATAATGTATCAATATAGTTTAATATTTAGCGATGTAGCAGTACTATAGCTAAATAACTCGTAACTAATAATAGTTGTAGGCAACTCGTTAAATATGTACATAGCAAATTACGCTACTTTAATAATACTATCGAATAACGCATGCGCAGTGCGTCACTTTTGTGTTCGCGCGCGCGCCGCCGTTCTATGCGGCGCGGCGGCGGGACGCAACCAGTGCCCCTTGAACCGCGACTGTGAGTGGGTGTACGTAGTTTCGTTGGACGTTCCCGCCAAAAGTTTAGTTTATGGTGTCCAATGTTCAAATAATAGTGTTAAAACTGTATTACCTACTGTGTCTTTGACTGTTTTGTACGAGAAGTGAAATATAATTGTAAAAACCGGTAACTTTGTGTCTGTTTTTGTGTTGATATCCCGCCATAATGAACATTGGTCCTTTGAAGCCGGATAAAATGGACAGCAAAGTTACTGGCGTCGTCACGAGGAGCAAAGCCCACCCTGCAGCTGAGCCACGACCTGAAGCGAATACGACGTGTGTCACTACGATCCCGCGTAGTGAAGTTATTGCCACGTCGCCGTCGACCGGATCGCGATCAAGCCGTTTAAGCCGCGAAGCGCTACGCCTCCGTGCCGAGTACAAGGCCGAAGAAGAACTCGCAAAGTTGAAAGAACAGCTTATAAAAAAGAAACTAGCGTTGGACATCGCGGAGATCGAGGACGAAGTGTCAGAAAACCGCGGTCACAGTGTATGCAGTAGTAATAAAGTGGATGAGTGGCTAAGCTCAAGTCAAGACCCATGCGTGCACGCGGAAGTACCGCCAGCGCCCCGTACGCCGGCTGGCGCGTGCCCGCCCGAAGGCCTAACTAGAGAGCGCGCGCGCGGGCCCGCGCATGCGCCGTACGCCACGCCCGGTGTTCCCGCGCTTTTCGAACCCGCGGCGGCGGCGGCGTCCTCCCCGTCCAACCCGAAATATGCGCCTGTCGCTCCGCCCGAAGTCACCACCGCTGGTACCGTCGCTGCTTCCGACATCATGCACCTAGCCGACGTTATCATTACGAACATGACGAAGCGGCCACGACAAAATTATGATCTTCCCGTGTTTGATGGCAGCCCGGTAGAGTGGTTGGCGTATCGTCGTACCTACGAAGCTACCGCGTCCACGTATAGCTTGTACGAGAATATCGTACGACTACAAGCTTCGCTCCGTGGCGTAGCAAAGTGCGCCGTTGAAGGTCTGCTGCATACCGGGTCCGACCCATCGGACGTTATAAAAGCCCTAGAAGAGGAGTTCGGACATCCCAATTTACTATTAGAAACAGCACTTCATAAAATTCGTAGTCTACCACAAGTATCCGACAGTGGCGTCGAGTTAAGAAATATGACGTGCGTTATTCGAAATTGCGTGTACATTCTCAAAAACATAAAAGCAGAGGGTTATATAAATAACCCCCAAATAACTCACGAAATACTTAGTAAATTAACCCACGTTCAACGGGCGCATTACGGCGAGTTTGTGATGAAAATGAACACCGACAACAAACAAGATCTTCGTGTATCGCCGAGCATAAATATTGTGCTCGATTTCCTGAGTCATTTGTCACGGGCATCAGCTTATTACCTACCACTGAGTCATCATAACCGACCCACCGCCGTTGCCAACTCCGCTAACGCAGCCGCTGTGAACACTTCGCGCGCCGGGCGCGCGGATCCTGCTCGGCGACAGCAACGGGAACATACTCACCGTGTACATATTACCAGCGAGGAATCTGCGTCATCGAGTAGGTCGCCGTGTACGTCGTCGTCATCGAATGTGTGCGTGTTATGTAGTAGTGCGGGTCACCGACTACCCGAGTGCGATAAGTTTCTAAACAAAAGTGAACAAGAAAAGTGGGACTTCGTAAAGGTAAATAAACTATGTTTTAAATGTTTAGTGCAAAGTCATTCTCGTTATCGCTGTCGCGCAAAACGGTGTGAAAAGTGTCGTTCTCCGCATCACATACTTCTTCACTACGAGAAGTCGAGCGCCCCGGACGCCCGAGCCGCTGCCGGCGCAGGCGCGCCAGCCGCGGCTGGCGCGGCCGCCGTACAATCGCCGTCGGACGCCGAGTCAGTGACGAGTATGGGTGAGCAGTGTCGGAACACAAAAACATTATTAAAAATTGTGCCTGTAACTATTATTGTAAATAATGTCGAACGTAATTGTTATGCATTGCTTGATGATGGTGCCACTGTGTCGTTAATTGATTCAAGTGTTTGTAATTTTAGTGGACCATTATCCCCGTTGAAAATTGTTAGTGCACGCGGTCATGTTGTTACTGATAAGAATTCTTGTAGGTTGACTGCACTAATACGCGGACCCAACGGTTTGTGTCATGATATTGCATTACGTACTATCGATAACTTAGACTTACCCACCCAAAGTGTGCCCGCCAAAGTTTTAGCTATAAATAAACATCTACGAGATTTAGATTGTTGTGAGATGTCTTGCGCAAAACCAATGTTATTAATCGGGCAAGATAATTGGCAGCTAATAGTTAACCAAGAAATTAGACAGGGTAAATCCGGACAACCCGTAGCGTCGCTTACGAAGTTAGGGTGGGTTGTTCATGGGCCTGTAGGTACTTGTAGCGAGTCTGGTCGTGAATCGGTCAATCTAGTCTTTGATAATTTAGATGATTTAAATGAACTTGTTAAACAGCAATTTCTACTTGAGTCTATCGGTATCACAGAAGTGTCACGCAAAAATGTTGAAACTGAACGCGCCTGTAAGATCCTAGATAGCACTAGTCGCCGTGTCGATGGAGGCTGGGAGGTAGGACTACTATGGTCACGTGACGCTGTACACTTACCCGATAATTACGATTATGCTGTCAAACGTTTACGCGGCATAGAAAGTAAAATGGATAAAAAACCTGATTATGCTGAATCGTATTGTCTTCAAATTGATAGGTTAATTTCTGAAAAATATGCTAGGCGTTTGGATACTCCGCTGACTGTTAGCCCGGTATGGCACTTGCCGCATTTTGGGGTCATTAACCCGAATAAACCAAATAAGCTCAGATTGGTTTATGATGCCGCGGCCAAATACAAGGGCGCATGTTTAAATGATTATTTGCTAACAGGGCCGGACATGTTAAATTCTTTGTTAGGTGTGTTGTTCAAGTTTCGATCTGGTCCTATAGCTTATACAGCGGACATAGCTGATATGTTTCTGCGTATTAAAATAAGGAAGGAAGATCAGGGCGCGCAGCTCTTTCTTTGGAGAGGCCGGAACAAAGAGCGCGACCCTGACACATACGTTATGGACTCTATGATTTTTGGTGCCAAGTCGTCGCCTGCCTCAGCCATATATGTATTGAATAAAAATGCTAGTGAGTTCCGAGATTCGTATCCAGAGGCCGTCAAGGCAATTCACGAAAACCATTATATGGATGATTACCTAGATAGTGTTCATTCAATAAATAGTGCACGTCAGCTGATTAAAGATGTTGCCATGATACACTCCGCTGGTGGATTCTCTATCAGGGGGTGGGTGACCAATTCACTCGAACTTCGAAAAGAATTACCAGCTGTCGTGCCCGGTACTATAAATTTTGATAAATCTCCATATAGTGGTGAACGAACTTTAGGTATGATATGGATGCCGGAGTCAGACGAGTTAGCGTTCGACTTATCGTTTAAAAAAGTGACACCTGACGTAGTTGACGGCAGAGTTATTCCTACTAAACGACAGTTTCTGAGATTTGTTATGAGTATCTTTGACCCTCTAGGCTTACTTTATCCTTACACGATAAAGTCTAAAATTTTGTTACAGAAAATATGGAAATCTGGTATAGGATGGGACGATCAGCTAAAGGAAAACGAGTTCAAGGAATGGGAAAGGTGGCTGCAGGATATCAAACAACTAGGCAACAAGCGAGTGCCGCGTTGGTACAGGCTTGATCCTTCAACTGTCGAATTACATGTCTTTGGTGATGCTAGTGAATCAGCTTATGCTGCAGTAGCATACTTAGTTGGTAGGGATGAATTTAGCAAACCAACCGTCACACTTGTTATTGGCAAAGCTCGTGTCGCCCCGCTGAAGGTGATATCTGTTCCCCGCCTTGAACTACAAGCGGCTGTGCTGGCGTGTAGATTAGCTTGCGTCGTTGTTAAAGAGCAAGGCTTATCAATAACTCGCAAGTACTTGTGGTCCGATTCGAAAACGGTTTTAAAATGGATACATTCGGATCCTCGTGATTTTCAGAAGTTCGTTTCACATCGGTTGGCAGAAATAGATCGGAAGTCCAACCCAAGTGAGTGGCGTTGGGTGCCGTCGGCAGAAAACCCTGCTGATGAAGCCACGAAAATGTACTGGCCTACAAATTGTAAGTTGTGGTTTTCAGGTCCCTCTTTCTTGTACGCGGGCCAAGACCAGTGGCCGGTCAACGAGTTCGACGATGCAGTCGATACGGATTTGGAGTGTCTTGAGAAGGTTCACCTAGTAAAACGGTATGAACCTCTATTTAATGTTGATAGGTTCTCTAGTTGGACACGGGTTGTTAGATCTGCGGGTCGTGTTCTTGCCTTTTTAGGTTTGTGTCGTAAGAACCAGAATGAGAAGTTAACAGTTAGCAACGTCCGTGATGCTGAAATTCTTTTGTTAAAACAATGTCAAGCTGAGACATACCCCAAGGAGTTGTCATTACTGAAATCAAAAACTGCATTACCTCCTGATAGTAAAATTCGCGATTTAGATCCCTTTTTGTATGAAGATGATGGTCTGCTTCGGGTCAGAGGACGCCTGAGTGCTGCACCAGAGTTAATGTTTGATGAGAAGTATCCCATTATTTTAGATGGTCACAGCTATACCGCGCGTCTTATTGCACTCGAATATCATAAACGCGCTCACCACGCCAATACTGAAACGGTCATAAACAGTATTAGGGAAAAATATTGGATAACTCAGTTGCGACGTACAGTCAAATCAGCCGTATCTAAATGTCAGCTTTGTCTTGTTCGTCGTGCTCGCCCTTCATTTCCCAAGATGGGAGATTTACCGACCGCTAGACTTGTAAATACAAGAAGAGCTTTCGTACATTGCGGGGTAGATTATTTTGGTCCGATGGAAGTTTCGATAGGCAGGCGTCGAGAAAAAAGATGGGGCGTTATTTTCACTTGCCTTGTCACTCGCGGTGTTCATATTGAGCTCGCCTCTTCACTATCAGCTGACTCAGCCATAATGGCAATTCGACGCTTGATAGCTCGCCGTGGACAACCCTCTGTCATGTTCAGTGATAGAGGCACGAACTTCGCTGGTGCTGACGCAGAGCTGAAAGCTGCCATTCAGGCAATGGAGAAGGACAAAATTTCCGATTTCGTCGTTACCAAGGGCATTTCTTGGCAATTTAACCCTCCTGCAGCCCCGCACATGGGTGGGTGCTGGGAGCGGCTCGTTCGCTCAGTAAAGACTGCACTTAGAACTACTTTGTCGGCGCGAGCGCCTAAAGAGGAGTTGCTTATGACATTGATGGCTGAGGTAGAGATGACCCTAAACAGCAGGCCATTAACTTTTGTGGGTACGGACCCCGACGGGCCCATCGCTCTTACCCCCAATCATTTATTGATAGGTACAGCGACCGGGGCATCTACGTTAGGTATATTTGATGCATCGGACTTAACCAGTAGAAAGGCTTGGTTAAAGGCTCAGACTTTGGCGGACATGTTTTGGCGACGCTGGCTGAAAGAGTATGTCCCCACTCTTCAAAAGCGCCAAAAGTGGCTACACGAAGTGCCGCCAGTGAAGGTGGGAGACATGGTTCTTATTTTAGACGAGAATCAGCCTCGTAATGTGTGGCCTAGGGGCGTGATTAGCGCAGTCCACCCAGGTCACGATGGCCATATTAGAGTAGTGACTGTTAGAACCTGTAGGGGCTTTATGAAGAGACCGGTTGTAAAGGTCGTTGTGTTGCCTACTGACGAGTTTGTTCAGGAACAAGGGGGTGGAATGTAGGCAACTCGTTAAATATGTACATAGCAAATTACGCTACTTTAATAATACTATCGAATAACGCATGCGCAGTGCGTCACTTTTGTGTTCGCGCGCGCGCCGCCGTTCTATGCGGCGCGGCGGCGGGACGCAACCAGTGCCCCTTGAACCGCGACTGTGAGTGGGTGTACGTAGTTTCGTTGGACGTTCCCGCCAAAAGTTTAGTTTATGGTGTCCAATGTTCAAATAATAGTGTTAAAACTGTATTACCTACTGTGTCTTTGACTGTTTTGTACGAGAAGTGAAATATAATTGTAAAAACCGGTAACTTTGTGTCTGTTTTTGTGTTGATATCCCGCCATAATGAACAATAGTTAAACTAATATTTATGCAATATCCTATAGGTAAACTGTTGTATGGTAATTAATCGTTTTCACCGAAAAGTATACAACCCCGTTTTAGTTTGGTAGATTCAATGATTCGAATACCTACTTAATTGCTTAAATTCCTGTGAAACAGTAATGTCAGTGCGGTGTGTTTATGTGGTTTGCGTTAACGAGTGCTTAAAGTCAATCATTCATTTATTTATTGGAGGTTTAAAAGCTACATATGGCTGCAGGTTCTTTCAAGCCGTCTATGGCATGATTAATGATCGAAAACATACTAGGTTAAGTAAGAAAACAGCTAGCTACATTTTCTTTTTTCCTAAATGTGCTTCATTTTCGATAAAATTTAGACACTAAGTAACGCAATTTGGTGGAGCCAAAATAAATTAACCTAAGCGTGATGATTAGGTTAATTAATGAAGTGTATGGCCTTTAATAAATTAAAGTGGTGTTAATGCTGCGATTCTGTTAAATAATTAACAAAGTACTATCATTAGGCGGTGGCTTATTAGAGGCTTTCGTCACCTATTTTTTTTGCATTTATCACGATAATATTACGATAATGCCATACTACTCGTATATACGTATAAAATACTTCATCATCATCATCATTTCAGGCTGGAATCACCCACTACTGGGTATACGCCTTCCCTTTTTATCCCGGTTCCGTATAATAATATACTCCCGACCGATTTCTGATTTCTCAACAGAGATTAGCCAGGTACGCAGGAGATATTTTAGTGCACCAGTGTGTGCGTGAATTCAGGTGCGCTCTCTGTTCGTTTACTCTCATAGTCCGATGGGGCGGCAATCCGACACGACCAGGGAGAGATCAGGTGCAGGGCCAACGGCTTTACGTGCTATCCGAGGCACGGGAGCTTCACACCATCAACTCACAAACTCCGCGGACTGTTACTAAAAAAAATCCCAATGGAAAAACCCAATAACATTTTGCCCGGGAATCGAAGCCATGACCCCACGCTCAGCAGCTGCACTTGCGACTACAAGACCAACGGGGTAGTATACTTACACAGTGAAAAATGTGTAGCTGTATTATGTCCTTTTGTCCAAATTGAAAGCACTCTATGGCCTGTAGATAAGTCATGGCCGATTCTTTCGCATCACCAGCGTTTTCGGTCATTGGGTAGATCATATCAATTATCTACATCATCTATACGTATAGTATTGGACAATTATAGGATTTGGTTACGAGCGCGGTTACCAGGGTGCACACGATACGCTTCATAGATATCTTAATGATCAATCCTTAATTATACCTATTAAGTAGGACGAATGATTGGCATGCTAATTAGAGGCTGAATAAGGTTAATTACATGAAAATGTAATTTGATGGTGGGTACTAAGTTGAACGTTATGTATCCTACCCTAATATAATGTAGGTAGAACATTAAATTAAAGCTAAGTTGCCTTGCTGTCGGAGGAGCCCTAAGAATTCACGCAATTCAGTTACCACGGTGACACTAGATTCGTGCGTAATTGTAAATAATGTAGTCTGACTCAGTCTAGTCTACATGCCTGTTGCCAAAATGTTTAGAAGTCACGTCAAGCTTCGGATAAAGCATTAACAGACGTTTGTTTAATAACCACGTGGCACAGTGTGATGCAATCTCGGAGAATGGTCGTTTAAAAAATAAAATAATCCCCAGCTCGCGTGACTCACGATCTGAACTACGATATACAGGCTTGATACTAACTAAAAGTGACGTTACTTTATTTTAGGTACTTAATTATTAATTGGTTTTGACAGAGTAGGTACCTTGACCTATTCACTTACCTGCTCAGTAGTAAAATAATTTTACTAAACTGCCCTTTAATAACCATTTTGTGGTTTTTGATAAATGTAGAGTTGTAGTGATTCTGAAACCTAGGAGTTTCAACAAGCGAACATAAGTTTGAGAAATGCTTTAGAACTATAGTGTTAGCTGACTAAGAATATTAATTTCTGTTTCTTTGTCCCATCAGAATAGCAACCCACTTAGGAATTTAATATTAAATTACCAATGCCTTCGCCAATTTTTGTAGCCAAAAACCTAAGCTTTCGCTAATCTATACAATTAGCAAGTCAACAACACGTTTATATAAAATCCACTTGTCAGACGAACGTCGGGTCAGTAGGTACCTACATAGTTAGATGCACAGGTTAGATGTAAGAAAAAAAGAATCATTTTTAACATACAAGGTTATCTACAATTAATATCAATCTAAGTTAAGACGTCCATTTAAATCAATTACGTAACTCTGCGTAATACCTAGCTGTCCAGAAAAAGGAACTTTTAGTTACTGAAGTACCTCCCAAGCTAATAATATAATATCACAGACAATCACTTCCCACCACCTCCGGTCTGTTCTGTAAAAATGTCACCGTGAAAACTTAAGTGATGTGAGCTTGAAGTGAGCTGTCAATCGCTAGCGATTCTAAGCATCAGGTGGAATGACAGCTCACTTCAAGCTTATTTCACTTTTCACGGTTCGGTCTATGTAAACGTGATCACTAGCTATTATTGCACAAACTTTTACTTAGTTGTTCTATGTTTTCTAAGGAATTGTCGACTGTCGAATCCAGATTAATTTCCAAAATCAATCTGAAGCAGCAATTCGTTCGCAACGAATTGAACAAGCCAATAAAAGTAGCTATACCTTCACTGAGGCATTCCCTTTACATTGCGGGGCACGCAGCTGACCTGTGAGATACAATTTAAATGGTACTTTATTTCCCGAGAATCCTGAAACTGTATGGACATTGAATGTGGGTACGTAGTAGAAGTTATTAGCGAGGCTCTAATCTTATTTGGCGCTGAATTAAAATTAATTTGGCTAACGTTCTGTAGGTAAACGTTTTTATAATGAAATTGGTTTAATAAATCTGAAATCTGCTTATAACAGCTACAGAATCAAATGTTATGCCTTACTATTACTCTATTAAAAACTAGCCGTGTAAAATTTCAAACGCGCTTTGTATTTTGATTGACAGTAATTGAATTCAAAGCGTTAAATTCGCATCCAATGGAAATTGTATGGCAAATTAATAGGAACATTTTCATATCACGTATGATGCAATAACGTAAAGACATGACTGAAATAAGTCTATAAGCCGACACCAACACCGGTATTGAAATGAAACCAATTCCTATTTCAATAACGTTGTTGGTGTTTGCTTATAGTTTTACTTCAGTCAACGAACTGAAAAGAGTGTCGCTGGCATTTCTTGCCCGTTCTTCTCCATAGACACACATCTACGTTTTGGAATGGGCTACAAAAGCTACAACATTCTGATTAATTCACCGACTCTTTGACAATTCAAAAGTGCTTGTAAATGGTTTATTTCAAATAAAAGCTTTGAGTTTGAGTTTGAAGTTGAAATCCAAAGAAATGTTGTATATCCCGAGAATTTGTCAAATTAAATGATGTATTCGTTCCAAGTGACTAGCTGGTTCTAAAGGAAATTACATTTTTATAACTTAGATTAATCAATCCACATGATGCAGCGTAGCAAGCAAGCTGCGAAGGGCGATCCAAAACATATTAAAAGTTAGATTAATTTGCTTATGAAATTAAGCGGTTGGAGCATAGATAGATGGAGATGCATATATATTGTATTCTGTGGGGCTGAGCAAACATTGGTGCAAAGCTTTAATTAAGTGGGTATATCAACATGATTGGCACTTGACGCTCGGCGTGGCAAGCATTACCAAGAGAGGTCTTATTTTACGATGTATTCTGCGAAATAACTGCTTTAATATTAAACAAGCAGAAGTTACGAACTAGTAAATCAAATGTTTCACTGAAGATAAGAAACGTTATTGTTGTTCCTATTCATTAAGTAAACCTGAAAGTAGGTACATAGTTATTCGTACTTTAAAGTTTACTGAGGGTAAACCTGTGTTGCAGGAGTGTTGAACTTTGTCTTAAAGTTATCTAATCAGTAGATTTAAATAAGGGAAAGTAAACAGACCGAGAATTCGAAAGTCGTAGAACCAAACTTAGTCAATATTCTAACAAAAAACAGCGTAACTTTTCCACAAGATTCTTTTAGCTAGTATACCTGTACCTGTGTACCTAATAGGTATTCATGACACGTTCCTTGTAAAAACGTGAAGTAGTTTCATTACTGAAATTGAAATCTGTCAGTAATGGTAATGGTAATAGCGTACTTTAGCAGACTTTAACTGAAAAAAATACCTGCCTACTTTGGGTTGGGTTCTCATAAATCTTTCACTGAAATTTTACTATAGATACAGTTTACATATTTTTTTATCGATACGACAAAGAAGAAAATATATTTATACAGTGACATTTGACGTGCCCATTTCCAACGAAACCAAAAGAAATAAGTGTTTGGTATAACCTACCTTGCCAAACCCTGGTGTCTGTACCGGATAGTTAGGGCGTGTCAATATAACGTCGATAGTATTGGTTTGATAAATTGCTATTACCCAGATATATCAAGAGCGAGCTTTGACCCTTTTGTGTCCAATTGTTTCATGAAATAATAGTATCTATTATTGAAACGTATAATATTGAACGAATTGGAATTATAGTTGAGTCAACAAGCGACTGTCTTACAGCTTGGGCCTGCCATTTTAAACCAAACTGTGCGTGTACTCAGTTTCCAAATCATTAAATTTTTCGCCAGTGTCTCTTATATTTAAAAAGTGAATTAGCATGCAATGATAAATATTATATTAATTTGACCTATGCAATGTAAAGAATATAATTTCTTGGCTTATCTCCCTTTGTTAATTACCTACCTCATTACTAATCTCTATTGTTGACTGTGTTAAACCGCAAACACGGTCAGTTTACATGGAGTGAATTTAATAGTTCAGTACTGATTTAGTTTTCCATTGGCGCAGGCGAGGTGATGGACTTGATGGCGCTGGTGGGTTCTGCGGTGAACTTCGTGCTGTACTGCAGCATGAGCCGGCAGTTCCGCTCCACGTTCACGAGGCTGGCCCGGAAGGTGCTCCCTCTGGGCACGCGAGGCGACCCCGTACCCGCAACCAAAGCGTAGCACTCCCGCACCGCGACTACCTCGGTCGCGCACCTTTGAATCACTCACCAGGTACAATCATTCGAATGGCGATCATTCAAGCTTCCAAGTACGACTCATTGAACTCTTTGATCGTTTGTGAATAACGATGAATAACATTCAAGTTTATTTTGGACTTATTAAAGTGAATGAAGTGTGGAAGCGGATTGTCTCTATTATAAAGAAATTTACTTTTTTAATTTTGTAAGTAAAAGTTAAAGCGGTGCTTACTGTTCAAGATGTTTTAGTAATTAGTGACTAGGGATTAAAGCTACGAACCAAATTGTTTAGAATTTGTGATTATGTACTTATTTATAAGTACTATTGTATAGTTGTATTATGTAAGTTAAATGTTAAATAAGTTAGTTACCATCTATTGTGAAAATATAGTGGATATCTGCGTATGTTTCAGCTTTAAAACAGGTTCTGCGGTAATATGTTGGGCTAATTTTGAAGGTTGGTTTTGACAACAAATGTTTTTGTTGCGAGTACCCGTAACCTTGTTTCGAATGTATCCAGACAGTTTTTATTGTTTTATTCTAGGTTTGGTCAGACTACGTGAAATCTAACCGCAAACACATTTGTTGTTGTTAGTGAACGGAATTCAAAGTTAAACACAAATTAAATGCCTCTCAGAAACAACAAAGTTCGAGAGCTCATCCATATTAGTACGAATGTAATTATCACCATCAATCAGAGACTTTGTGTCGAGGTTATTACCAAATTTTCAAATGTACCTATGAGGTATTTATCAAATATACATGATAAGAAACGCTTGTTGAACTTGGGACATGATATAATTATGTAAGGGTAATCTTACCCAGTTTTATTAAAAAATAAGTACAATAATAAACCCGTTATAAATATACTACATGTCAATCGTGTCCTGAGAGGGCAATAGACTTAATCATTTTAGTCATAGAATGAGTAGTGATTATGAATAAGGGAGGTACTTGCTACTCACTAGTCATTTTGGATAAATAAGTACTTAAGTATATTGATACTAAAGTTGTTGCATCATTTTACATTTTGTATACATTTTATATTCATAGGGTTATTGTCTTTTGCTTCTATCTGTGGCAGGCTCCTGATTTAACACTAGTAAGTATAGAAAGTTACGTTCGTTGCAAATTGGAAACTTAGTTCTGAAAGGTTCACGTATAACGCTACAAATTGGAAACTAATTTAATTAAGTACTTGAACGTTGCAAAGTCTTTGCCTTGAACATAGGTGTGAAAGAAAAGCTCATGTACCTACATTTGTTGAGCTTGAAACTTCAACTTGCTAAACTGTTGCAGAAGAAGTAGAAAAGTTGACAGTTAAGTATAAATATGTTTTCATGGTTTTTACTTGCTTCGATTTTCCTGTACTCTTATATTGTCATGTTTACTCTCTATTGAAATTATTTTAAAAGAGAGTTGTCTATATCTTTATTACTTTTGAAAGCTGTGTTTAGCTTTACACAGATTTCTAAATTAAAAAGAGGGTAGACCTAGAGTTTAGTTGGCACTTTGTTGCACGGAACAAGGACTGGATTTCTAGACTAACCGGAACGGATCAGCTTTTACTTTTTTTATTAGGTGCGAGTGGAAACTGGGGTGAGGTTTATTAAATTCAGAGTATCATCAATTGTATCTGTATTCAGTTCTAAACTTCACGCTGATTAATAGCATAAATAAGAATCCGTTGAATTCAAATGAAATTCGAATTGATCACTTGAAACCACGTTCCAGCTAATTATTTATTATTCCTACCGTGTAGGTATGATGGAATTGAATTAATGAAATGTAGGATTGATTATTTATTCATAGAAGGCTATACGGAAATAATAACAACCACAAAATATCTCGTGCTTATTAATATATTAATGCATTAATCATAAATACGTTACTAACTAAAGCTAAATAAATTACTTAGGGCAAACGTAATTACCTACGGATTGTTCCTTCCATGTTTTCTGGTCACGTCTTTTGCGCCTCGGAAACTGTAATGAAATAGAGCCCAGAAGTTTACGCAATTAATATCATATTACCTAAGTAGGTATCTCTAAGAAGTACCTACTCTTATTATATTATAAAAAATGTCATCATCGAATTTTTATCTCATAGTTTAGCGGGTCGCGAGTTATGTGTGTCAATGTTTTTTTGTCTACAATCCAAAATCCAGAACGCAAAAAAGCCAGTCAAAATGCAGCTTTCTTTTGTTTCGAGTAACAACATTTTATGTGAAAATATTTAGTTAAGGACGTAGCGTCGGTAAAAGCAGCTAAACAATGTGAACGCTCATTTCTACGAGTGATATTGTATTCCGCAGACCTGAGCAATGCTCATACTCGTCGTAAACGTATCTGTGCGCTGTTGAATTATTAACGTTCGCGAAATTCCAGTACGAATACCCAGAAAATTTGTCAAAACATTTTGTTTCTACAATAATAACAACGTCCGTATTCTATGTGGTACTTGTGTTTAAGTCCCCTATTGTGACTAAGCTACGTATTACAACTTTTTCAAAGACGGGTTTTCAACGTAAACAGCCGAGGGCTTGGTATATTCGACCTTAACCCTTTTGATAAGATTCCAGTATGAATTAATAAAGGCTTGGCTTACTGTTTGAGTTCACCGGAAGACCCCAAAGAGGTACTTTAGACGATCATTGTTCGAACAGATCTAATCGAGTGCGATCTAAAGGGTTGACCCAATTGACTTCGTAAAAAACCTATTTGATGTGACCTATCTTGGTATTAATTTTATTGAGGAAGTTGTTACAGTTACAGCCTCCGTCGTGTTGTACTCAACAGTTATGAATTCAGTATCGTAGGTATATTTGCGTTCTCGTTCTTAGCGAGAAATTATTTCCGAAAGATATTTTCTAAATTAAAATTCATAAGAAGTTGCTACCTGAACTAAATGTGGATCAAACTCAGCTGAAGTTTCATTAATTTTAGCTTCAAGTTTTAACTTCACAGGCTTCCATCGCTCAACTTACATACCTCTAATTTTATTCTGCGATAAAATGCAAACATTCGAGTAGTAGGTATGTGCATGCAAGTGAAAAAACAACCTGATCGTTATGTTATTTATAAGGAGTATTATATACAATGTAAGTACATACCTGTGTATGTGCGTCACCGTCAAGTAAAGTGGTCTGTGTCCTCGAATAAACAAGATACAGTGGGTTGCCAAATTATTAGGGACAGTCAAAAAATAATGGTACTTGTAAAGTAATAGTGTTAAATTAATTAGAAAAACACCGTTTTGGGAATGACAAAAGCTTTATTTATATAAAGTAGTTATTGACGAAGTAAAATAAGAACAAAAAAATAAAAAAATATAAACAATAAAAATTATAGGTAAATAAATAAGCGAAACGAAATATTATTAAGTACTAATCAGTACTTAGTGACATTTCCTTTTGCCTCAATTAGTGCTTCTATACGCCTGGGCATGCTCGCTATGCAGTTTATGGCACTTTGTTTGGATTGTGATGCCAAACATTAATGAGTTTTTCTATAAGTCTGACCTTGGTTGTTATCATTTCTTTGGCTATTTCAGCCTTGGTAATCTCCCATAAATTTTCTATGGGGTTCATGTCAGGAGAATTGCCAGGCCAAGGTAAAACTGGAATGTTGTGGTCTGCCAAGAACTTGGTAACGCTTCTGGCTTTATGACATGGCGCTGAATCATGCATAAACATGAATTCCTCTCCATCTGGGAACCATTCTTCAAGTGTCGGTAAAAGGCGAGTTTGTAAAACTTGTCTGTACTGGTCTTGTTTCATGGTTCCCTGGACAATGTAGAGGCGCCCTACCCCTTTAGCGCTTATGACAGACCACACCATTATTTTAACAGGGTGTTTTACCCTCTCCACGATGCAGTCAGGGTGGTATTTTTCTCCTGGGCGTCGCCTGACGAAGCTGCTCTTGTCAGCCAGAATCTCAAATGTTGACTCGTCTGAGAAACACACCTGTAAAAAATATTAAAATGCTTAGTATTTAAAAAAATATTATTTTATAAATAATCTATAACACCGGTAACAATGCAAACTAACCTTATTCCAGTCTTCAACAGTCTTTTGGCGGTGTTCTCTAGCCCAGGCAAGCCGTTTCTTCTTCATTGCATCAGTCAACCGAGGTTTTTTTACAGGTCGATGACCTGTCAAGCCTTCTTCTGCCAACCTGCGCTGCACAGTTCTCTTGGAAACTGGTATTCCTGACTCCTGGACTAACTGAGTTAAAAGCCCAGCACTTTTTTTTCTGTTTTGTAAACAGATGTCTCTTATTTTCCTGTCAGAACGAGGGGTAGTGATGCGTTTTCTTCCACTATTGCCTTTTTTATTCGGCAAAATTGGCTGATTTAGGTCCAAATTTATTTTTATTTTATTTACTGCCGACTTAGAGACACCAGCCATGTCTGCTATCTTCCTTTGGGAGTGACTGGTATGTTGGAGAAGGGTTTTTATTTCGGTTTTTTTTTTTGGAGTCAAATCGCACCCTTTACCCATGCTGGAAGCCAAATAAAATAAGTATAAATATTATTATTGTAATAATTTAGTTAAAAAAATAATTGAATAATATAATAACAATAATACTTACATTATAACAAAATTTTGTAGCTTAAATATGAAAATAACTTTGTTTAAAATATTCAAATTCGTCTTTCACCGTTTAGCGTTTACAGAACACTGCTGCTCTCACGTTACTTAAAATGTTTTAGAAAATAAATATACCCTTTAACACTTAATATCCACTTTAAATTTGAGTTATAGAGACATGGCGAACGTAAATAATACATTCCTGCAAAGCTTAACCACTTGAAACTGCAGTCAAGTGCGCCTAAAATAGGAAGTTGATAAAAAATGTGACTGTCCCTAATAATTTGGCAACCCACTGTAATTGTGATGAATAGGGTTCCATTGTCAATTTAAACTATCTCCGTATCTCTTCAAGATTGATGAGTACATTAGGTACCCACCTATTGAACTTCACCTATTATTTTAGGTCTAAATCAGTCTCATCAAATCTATGTACCTAGTTCACGCGTAGTTAATTATATTTGTTATTTGATGCAATCATATTCTTATCATGTAGGTAAGCGCATTGTTCTCATGTAGTCAATTCCTAATCAAAAAAGTTGTACATACTTTTTATATGCGAAAGAGACGTATTAGTGAAATATATTAGAAAGTAGACAGTAATCTATGTGTATAAGTTTTTTTTACCAAACATTGTAAGTACTTAAATTGTATTAGACCCTTAGATAGTAATACGACGTTGTTTATTTGTTACCGTTGTTTATTAATTATTAGAGTATATAGGTATGTCTTTCGACTTTTTCACCTGTACTGTGTATAATTCAAGTATGTGTTAGAAAAGTCTCCTGTAAACGTGAGAATGACGCAAGCCGATTTATGTGATCGTCGATAAGTTTTAACGGAGCTCTTGGGGCATCCGTCCCGAATTTCGACAGTTTGTGAACCGCATTTAATGTCGCAATATATGTCAATATATTCCACACATAATCGTACTCTGGAAAATTGAGAATCTGTAATACAAAATCAATGCCTTCTGTGTGTATCTATCGCGACGGAGAACGTAAGAAGATTACTTTTAGAAAATTGGATTTCTTAACTTCATGTCATAAACATTATGAATCGAGGCGTGAAATTTTTCAGATATTATTATCTTTAGCTGATACACTAAAGATACATATAAGTTAGTACATAGAAACAAAATCCATCAAAGTTTGGAATGTGCCCAACTTTCTCATTATTTGATATTTTGTTGTTGTTTGGTACTTGTTTGCTTAAACAAACATCTTTCAAGATTTGTTTAAGGAAACATTTTGAACTAATCTTATGAACACAAAAGTATGTGACGATTACAATGAAATACAAAGTTTTTATATATTTTTACGGGTCCAGATCAAAGAGGCATTGGACTTGCGCCATATTTCATCTGAATAAATGCAGGATGTCGCAGCTGTGAGCAATTAACGATATCATTGGAAGTTACTTTGAATAACTTTGTTCCAAAATGGTTCCACTAAAAATTTTGTCAACAACTTTATTTTTTACTAGCTTCTGCCCGCGGCTTCGCCCGCGTGGATGTCGGAAATTATCCCACGGAACGTGCTAACAGGATAAAATGTATGTGCTTCCCCAGGATGCCATCTATCTCTATGCCAAATCAGAAGTTCAGTGGTCTATGCGTGAAAATGTAACATACAGTTTCAAGTTCAAATCCTCCCCTTAAAAACTGAATTACCCCTTTTTGTCCCGTCAGTGGTAAATTTTCGACAACTTTAAATACTTATTATTAATAGCGGTGCATTGCGGGTGACGTAACCTACGACAAACTTATTATTTGCGGTTGGAACAGTAATCGGGTCTAGGGATCGAACCGCAAAATTAAGTTTGTTTTTTATTGTATATACTTTTCGCGCATAAAAAGTACCCAGTGTGGTGCCCAGGATATTAAAGAATAATTATACCAAGTTTCATCGTAATCGAACCGGTAGTTTTTGCGTGATGCCTGAACAAACAGACAGACAGACAAAAAATTTTTTAATCACATTTTTGGGTTCGGTGTCGGTCTAGTAACACCCCCTGCCATTTATTTTTTTGATATTTTCAATGTACAGAATTTTCACTTCTACAGATTTATTATAAGTATAGATTTACATGGCGTTTTCATATATTAAATGTTTATCTGAGAGACTGGGATCCCAGATCATATCTCTACATTAGTCTTTGTCAGACTGTTTGTGTTGTGTGTTCCTTAATATTGCACATGTAACATATTTTAAGGTTCATAAGCTTTCTGCCGAGCTGTGGCTTTATTTGGAAGGTTAGATGAAACACTTGTATAAATCATAAATATTCTGTATCATTTCTCATCTACACATCTGTAAGTAGTTGTGTGTGATACTATCTTTGTAATAATTTGTACAAATAAACTATTTATGCGCACATTTGGATCATCTTTAACGTGTATCACAAAATATAATTACCTATTACTTACATATGTAAAACTTAAAAAAATAATGAGACGTATTTTCACAGGATTGTCATGAAATAATCATATGCGAATACATATAAACAGAATTTTCTTTGAAATCATGTAAGTAAGTAGACCGTTTTAAAAAGTTCGAATCGTCCTATTTGATTCTATTATTGAATGGTTTGATAGGCCTCTGGGACTTCAATCCTCTAACGGTAGTTGCAAAAAGAACGTAAGGACCGAAACGTATATAGAAAGGGTCTCGCGACGCCATTTTCTACGATGTTAATCTTGGAAAATCGTCTCTTATGTAGAAATATATTGTAGTAGCTAGGTACCAATTTTGTGTAAATGACTGTGAAATCTGTACTGTATGTAGTTGTTAAAAATGTAAGAATATTTATGTGATGTTGTAAATAAAGATTATACATTTTTTTTAATACTCGTCTTGTCTTGTATACCCCACACTGGAATAGTTCTTTTAGTTACGTTTTTATGTTACCGTCTTACCATGATTATTTACTCAGAAAACGTGAAGAATATACTGACTCTCGTTCCACAAAAAGCGATTGCATAAAACAGTTAACGTATTTCAAACCTTGACTTTATGAGATAAGGTCGAAATTGCATATACCTATATTCACCTTTTCAGCACATATTTCGCGTTTCAGAAAATAGTGATATATCATAATCATCTTTTTTCTCTTTGCTGGCCTCGCATAGCTTCGTCTGTTGTTTTATCCGCGGCTCTCAAATCTGTGTGTATTTATAAATTGAAAAATTTGATCAACGTTATGCAGTGGATGAGTGGGCTTGCTACAGTTTGTTCATAAATATTAGTGATTGTTAAAAGCAATTTTACGCTTTTGTTTCTGTTAGAGACGATATCATTTTAACCCACAACAGAAGGCTCTTTAATCTACTAGGGCTGATTGATAAGTTTCCGAAACGACGAACTTAAAAAAAAGATACGCAAGAAAAAAATATTACATTATATTCTAGCATCTTTTCGAAAATAGAACGCCAAATTTGAATTTAATCGAACGGATGGAATTTGTATGAGAGGACCTAGATCTTTCTCTGTCGTGAATTTTCATAACAATGGAAAGAAACGAAATTCGTGCGGTGATAAATTTTTACGTTTTAAAAGAGAAAACAGCAACCCAGATTAAAGTCAAGCTAGACAGTGTTTTAGGTAATTCTGCTCCTGCATTGAGTACAATTCACACCTGGGTAACCGATTTTAAACGTGGAAGACAGAGCTGCGAAGACGCCCCCAGGTCTGGCCGTCCAAATGAAGTCACGAATCCGGACATGATCAAAAAAATTCACAAAATTATACTGAACGATCGGCACTTAAAGTTGCGAGAGATAGCAGAGATGGTGAACATTTCATCTGAACGCGTTTTTAATATTTTACGCCAACATTTAGAAATGAAAAAAATTGCGCGCGATGAGTGCCGTGTTTGCTCACTGTCGACCAAAAGCAACGTCGTGTGGACGATTCATCGGAATGTTTGCCGATGTTTAAGCGAGATCCTAACGAGTTTTTGCGGCATTATGTTACAGTAGATGAAACCTGGATACATCATTATACTCCTGAAATAAAATAACAATCTAAGCAGTGGACTGAGAGCGGAAAACCTGCGCCGAAGAAAGCAAAAACTGTTTTGTCGGCCGGAAAAGTGATGGCGACTGTTTTTTGGGATGCTCGAGGGATTATTTTAGTGGATTATCTGCAAAAAGGAAAAAAAAATAATGGAGAGTACTATGCAAGCTTGCTGCAAAAATTAAGTGACAAAATCCGAAAGAAACACCTCATTTGGCCAAGAAAAAAATTTCAACGCTATGGGGTCTGTATCATGTGCTGAATCCATGGTTACAATTTGCGCGTCGAGTCCCTGCCACCCTGTATGTAGTAGGGTATTAAAGTAGGTACCTATGTATGTAATTAGGTACTTTCTTATGAATATTATAGGTAGGCACTTCATTTGCAAATATAATTATAATTTAAGCTACTTAAACATATAAAACTTTAGAATCTGAAATATTTATATGGTTGAGTGTTGTGAAAAGCGTCTGAAGCTTTTCACTCATTTCGTCGCTTATAAATCATCATTGTAAAGAGAAACAAACCCATAAAAATATAATCAAGAAAACGTAGGCATTACATAAACATTTTCAAGTGGTTACGTATTCATTTATAAATAGACTAAATGTATTATTTTTATGGACTACACTCCTATGTTAGAAATATAAGCGTAAATATGAAGGTTCTTTGTTCCTTGTGTAATTCCATAATACATAAAGTAGGTATTATTAGCGAGGAGTAGATATGTGAATGAATTTAGTCAATGATACTTCAATGCCGGACCAAGGTCTCTATAAAGCAGCGGGACAGGGCTGCGGCCAGCTCTTCAGGTCATCGATCCAATTGTCTCGGCGTCCCACACTCTTGCGAACTCGCTGTCTCCCCATTACGACTCGTTTGCTCCAAGCCAACACCCAATGAATCTGTATAAAATAATAAAGGCAGTGATTGTAATGCTAACAAAAACATCTGTTTCAAAGACTTTCAGTTACATTAACATTTCCCGTTGGAGTGTAGCAGTCATGAAAACAATGTTCGGAAAAAATTCATGAAGCCTTGAATTAAGCATCAGTTGATTTAAGGGGAAATGAAATACACGTAACTGTTCCGAACACTAAGCGATCTTCATTGCTACTTCAAGGCAGGTAATTCTGTACGAGTACCGAAATAATTGAATCAGAAACTTCTTTAAATTACGAGCGATTTCAGCTCTCGCTCGATGATCTTTATAACGACTCCCGATAAACTTGGGTACGGAATACGATCTGTGGGTGTTACGACTGGAGTGAAAACGTTTCTTTTAAGCATCAATTACACTTAATGTATGCCGACTTGCCATGTCGTGGAGTTTGCCAAATACTAGATGGATTTGGGGTAAGTACGATGTTAAAATACAGGTATGTGCCCAAATAGGACATCACGTATGCATGGAAACATGATTCGCGTCGTATAGATAGGATATCGACCGTGATGCCGGTCAACCCTGTAATCTAAGTATCTTACCTACTGTATAAATATTTCAGTATTAACATTTAGTTGATATACTGCGATTAAAGCCACATTACAGCTTTCAGGCTCAAAAATCTTAACAGAGTTGAGAAAGGCGGGTTATAAAAATGTTTTATCTCATCTTCGCGCGCGTCTTCATCCACAAGTATTGGAAAAGTGTTAGGTACCGTCTCCGTCAAATACAATAGCGCCTGAGTTGTACGACACAATTCCTAGCAATTAGATTTTTTTCTTTTCCGCAGCCACCGAGATTAAACTGGGTGCAGATTAATCCGGAAATTATCCTCTACAAGTCGCATGTCTTTCCAAGCGCCATTTCTCAGTTAATCCTGCGAGACGCCAGACATTTATTTTAATAGCTTTTCATTTTGAGGCTAATTCTACTATACCTCTGTTAGATTACAATCAGAGCTATTTTAGTAAAAGATTATAAAAGGTTGCCTTTTTAACAAATGATTTTTATCATGTCAGATCAAATTGAAGCCTACACCTTCAAAGGGCAAGATAACTTCTGTCTGTCATAATCTTCATGAAAAATGAATACTACGAAAAACCTTATTTCAAATTCGTTTGAATCTTATATCATCAGATGGCCATTTTTGGACCTACTCTTTAATGCTCTATCTTAGTACCAAAATAATTCGTTTGCGCAATTTGGAGAACGCAATAGACATAATATTTTTCCGAAAAATGTTGACTTTACGGAGCGATTTCTGTCAAATGTCACCAAGAAGGTCAACTGAGCAATTTCATTATTTTGTTACAATTTTGATGTCGTAGTAACCGTATACCGAGTACGCTGAAAGGCCTCTCATTTGCTTAAGAAAACAATAGATGGGGTCTCGTGTAGGCGAAGCTTGAGTGAATAGCCACTTTAGTTATGCTCAGGTTATTTTAGATAAACACCGAGCCACCTATTATTGTGAACTCAGCATGTTCCCAACGTCATTGTTACGTAAACTGTTAATTTTTGTTAGTTAACAACGAACAACATAAATATTAAATTGTTCAGAGTGAAAGCTTAGTTGGAAGTAATTAGCGGAATTAAAGTAAAACTTTTAATACTGTTAAGTAATTCTAGCTAGGAAAGTAATAGGTATAGGTATTTTTTGTACGTGCCAGTTGATATTTGATTAATAGATAAACCGCGAACTGTTCACAGTGTTTGGGGAAAATAAGGTTCCCGCGGGAATACAATGTGATCGGCTATTTTGTTGAATGATGTTATTTGTCAATGTCAGCGAACGGTAATCATTAGCTATTTAATCTTTTCTGTATTGTATAGGCTTGTGTTTGACAACCTGCCGATCTTTTCCGTAAAAATCTCATCGTGTTCTGAAGTGAGCTGTTAATAGTGTCAATCTCTAGCATCAGGTGGAATGACAGCTCAATTCACCTAAGTTTTCACGGTGATTTCCGTGATGATGTGGTCGACGTTGGTACACAATTGCTTAGAAGAATCTACTCTACAAGTTAGTCCACCTTTTACACTAGTATTTTTTAACAAATAAAGCTGCGCAACGAACTATTTCTCATTGAGGCCCTTTTTGTGCACATTTTCCCTAAGTTAGGCAATTAGGTAAGAAGAAAAATATCAGCCTCTTTTATTTGTGTTCTTCATTGGAAAACTTTAGCTTTAGAAGACCTTCAAGTTCCGGATGCTGAAACTTGTTTCAAATGATTAACGTCCCAAACTTAACACATTATTAAACCTACTAGGGTTTAATGATGTGTAAAGTACTATAAAGAGGGTTGAAGAATAACTACGCGGCATTATTGTTTAGAAACATGCGCCGATAAACCTGTATAGCAACAGCACTCATTCACAGCCTAATAAATAGCTGGGTTACAATTTTCTAATTTAAACAGACACTGTTCTCAAATCATTAAGCAATAAATAGTACAAGATTTGAAAAGCGTCTAGGTCGCACAGAGGAGGGTCTAGCCATTTACAAACTTCTGGACAAATAGAAGGGATAATGGAATTTTAGTAGCTGATAAGTACTACCAAAAGGTGCGTATGTACATATTTACGAGAGTCCCTGAACGTTATGAAGAGCAATGCTTAAACTTTTGGTCGGCCATATGTCATTACCACGGGTTCCTAACTATGCGAAGCTGGGTAGTCCGGCCAGTGCTCCCTTAAGACCGCTACCAGTACCTAATTACTATTTGTAGGGTAAGACACCCATCAATCTGTCAAGTTTCATAATAGTAATGATACAAATTTGAGTTAAGGGTTCAATGGCAGGAGACAACATAGATAAGGTTATTTATTGTTATGTGAGAACCGAAAACATTTCTGGAGCATTATTGTATTTTCAAATCATAATAAACTTAATAGATTATGTCTCACTGTTTGCTAAGGCTCAGTCAGCATATTCCACTGTGAATCGGATGAGACCTTCATAAATTTAACTTTTTGGACTAGCCAATGTTTCATTTTCAGAATGGATGCGTCCTTCTCCCGAGAGCTTAGAAAGTAAAGCGAAAGTGTCCTTGTTTATTATTAAATGGACTGTATTATACGGAAATTACACTGGCTCTCCCACAACAACGAACTTTGTATACTTTGAATGTTTTCTTGCACTTCATCCTTGACCTTTGGTTACTGCGATGAAGAAATAAACCATCGTTATTACAGATCGTAATCCAATCCCGGCAGGATTGACTCGATTATAGGATTTAGGGTGCAATAAGACATCAAATTATACGAGCAGGAGGGAGCGTTGTGCTCAGGGACATTTCATGCCACAGCTGTTGAGCGTAAAATATATTTACTGGAGAAAAAAAGATACGTTAAGTTATTATCTCAATGCAGTCTAGCCATCGAAGCTTAAAGCTTAGCGAGGACTTTTCTTTTGATGGTGATAAATTATTATTATTACGTTATCATCACAGGCTCACCCTCCTTAAATTTAAATTACCTGCTTTCAAATGAGATCTTTAAGATTTCCATGGGAAATGAAGTTATGGTGGTATTTCATGGTCTCAAAGAAAACTCGCCATGAATTTTAGATAATTAAAAAAAAACTGACAGTATTGTTCAGCAGATAGGTAATAGGTACTGTAGAGGCTTGTCTGCTGAAGGCAACCTCATAAGTTGCAGGCCGGATATAATTTAGCGCGGATGACATTCGAACGTTCAAGCTAGTGTCAATTATTTGATATTAGGATTTTGGTTTAGAACAGTCAGTGATAATTTAGACAGAAATATGTTAATACGTTCTTACAATACAATCTAAAGGAGTCATTATAGTGTTTGATTCCTCCCGTTACCTCAGAGGGCTCGTCTAGACCTCTATAGTACTGATAGGATACCTATTTTTTTTTTTAATTAGGTGCGTAAAATGTTGTGCTAAACTCAAATTATAAGTAGGTACAGTCAGCAACAAAAGTCAATTAACACTGTTACTTTTACAAATCATCTAAATTGACACAAAATGATGCGATACATTGGTTTTCTCTATTTCATGTAACAGCAAAGAATTAATTATTCTTAAATATTCTATTACTATATGTTTTTTTAAGAGTATTTAGCTCAATAATTAAGATTTAAACAACTAAAGTGTTAACCGACTTTTGTTGCTGACCGTACCTATTATTGTTTACACATCGCTTCAAAGTTTCACACATCGCTTCAATTCAGCACATTCAGGGTGAAGCGATCGTGCAAGATAAACATTAGTACAGAGTTTCAATTAACTCATGGTTTTGAAATTACATGGTGGGTTAATTGTCCTACATGATTACGCAATTAACATACCTATTTGGAGATTTGCATGATGGTGACCTAAATTCGGGAAACATCGTTTTGTCTGAATATGCCAAACATATAGAGCCTGATCGTGATGGCTAGATACATTGAGCCACTAGTGCTTACATCTTAGGTGTTCTACATAATAATAATGGTGAAGTTAACAAAGTGAATAATATTGTGACCTTTTTCACTTACATAAGTTCGGAATACGGGTTTGCTTAATACAGGGTAAGCGTACAGTCGTCCAACATTATGACGATCAAATGTCAACGGGTGAGCTTCAAAGTATAATGGTTATTTTATGTAGATTTTATCACAGTAATGAATATGTACTAACGGAATATCTCCAAGTTGTTTAACGTTTAAGGACTATTTCTGAGAAATCAAATATAGCACCCGTCTTGTGATTATGAAGAGGTATTTTTATTAGAGTAATGGCGGACTTATGTGAGGATTTTAGGTCGTAAAGACCCCTTCCAGACACATAACAATATCATCGCCATAATATTCCGCTGTTACACGCGTCACCATATTTTTACGACAGGATTCTGATGTTCGATTAAAATTTATAGATTCAATAATATTGTGATGGGTAATCTGTCTGTAAAAAAGTGTCATTACTATGCGAATACATTTGGACCCTGAACCTGAGAGTACTTATTGTAAATGACGCCCCAAAAATAATAATAAGTAGCTAATCATCACGTAATATATTTGTTCTTTATCGGTTTTCGCCTCGATTTTTGCTATAAAATTCTCAAAATTATGTGAATGACTATTCATGGAGCATAGAAACGGATCATAAGATGTTATGTATGACCTGTGAATGTCACAATAATGAGGTAACTAATACGATTAGGAACATGCTGGATAGACAGATAGGAGCATACTACGGGCATGGTGCCAAGATGTGGATCCGAGCTTACACTAATGTGATTGTGATTGCTGACATTTTGTAGATCACCTCTATAGGTACCTCAGGATCGTGGGATGGGTATAAGTGTAATGTATCATCGTTAATCTGTTTCCTTCCGCCTTCCCTGGCTTAGCTACCAGTGGCCATTTTTTAGGACGAGGTACAGACGCCAGCAGGTTAAGCTACCCGAAACTGTCAAATTTTCTCAATCAACTTTGAACCTTAATGCTTCAGCGATAAAGTTGAAAATCTATTAAAGAAATTTGACAGATTGTAGTAGGTTGATGTGCTGGCGTCTGTACATGTAATTCCAGTCAGTGGGCGGGCTCGAATAACATCCACTGTATTCTATTTCACCCACGTCGTAGCTTTTATTACGTTTGATTTAATTCTAGTGCTTTTTGTAGGATGACATTTCTAGAAAAACAATGCATTTTGCTGTAAAAGACGTAAAATTCAATTGTTTGAGAAATGAACCCGGTAAAAGCGAGGATGAAGACGAGAATGGAGGAATTATTTATGAGTAGAATTCGACGGGAAATGTGTTTCCATTTAGTAACATTCCTGTTTATCATATAAAAGAGAAACATTATATTCTAACAAAATAATCATGTTCTTTGCATCGTTATTTAAGAGATGTGTTTGTTTTGGTAACAACAAAAGCAAACAATTTATAAGAACAGATGTTGACAGTGCCACTACCTACTATAAATTTCATAGAAAATGTACATGAATTTTGCGTTGATATTTTGGAACAAAGGGAATTTGCAAAGGGTGACAAGCGAGATTAGATTTTTAATGAGAAGCTATTATTCTTGCTCCATTGCTTTGCACACAACATTAATTTTCGACTTCGTCAAACGATGTGTCATCAAAGATTTAAAAACAAAATTATGCGCTGATTAGTTTCAATATTTTCCTTTAGTCAACGTAGTCATGGCTGCCTGGCGCTTGCTATAACTCGTGGAACTAATTTCTTGACGCTCTGAAATAAAAAAATTGTTCGTCGCGCTAAGCTGGTTTGAAGGCTAGTCTTTAAAGTAGAGCAATGCGTTTTGGCATGTAAATATTCTCTTAAGAGTCATATTCATAAAGTCAGGCATAAGTTTGCCAGAACATCTAAAGCTTTTCAAATAAAAAATTGTTTTTTTATCCATCGCGCACCATGCAATATAAATCGAACCCGAACATGTAAACGGAACGGATTGATATCAAGGATCATATTTTTTCAATCATTCAAATCCTTCACAATTCAAAGGTTTCTTCGGGAGGGTGTATGTTTTTTAAAAGGTTTCCCGTTTGAAGGGTGACTTGTAAGGGATGCAAAGTACTAGAAGTCAGCTAATCAAATCGGGAGCCTTCGCGAAGTCTTTCAGTCGAGTCACGTCCGCTTTTGTCAGCCGCCGTCGACAGCAGTAAATTATTATTATGACGTCACATAATTTGACTATCCAGAGGATTTATTATCCGTATCACAATTTGTACCTTATTTAGGCCGAAGGAGTTTAATCACTTGTAGCAAAACACTTAGCTTTCTGCTCTTTCATTTTGGATTATCTTTTGTCTGTTGAGATAACACAGATTGCTCGTTTCTGTTTAGCCGAAAACCTCCTGTCCTGTTTTTATTTTTATATTACTTACGTTACGAGCTCTATTTAGATTTATATTTAGTAGGTACCTACATATAAAAAAAAGCGTAACTTTACAATACTGGGCAGCTTCCATATGATCTTTTGACGAAAGGTTTAATGTTTGTTATTACTACCTAGTAATGAATTTTCAAATAGTATATCCTTTTTATACAATACTTTAGTCCAACGCCAATGGCGAGAATTCGATCTATATTTATTCACACTGATACTGACACAGGGATCTGCGAACTAGTTTTGGTCTAGGACACGTATGTGTGTTACAGAGAGGCTATTATGAAATAACATCTATAAATAGAACACTGTTCAGTGTTCGTACATTTTTCTTTACATTCAATGCGAGTTAGATCAGCTATTCTCATACAGGGCAGTAAGTTATCCTCTTTGTCAATACACGTTGCAGAAACATTTACGTTCAGTGGATTCTGAGATATAGAAAGGGTGAACAGTCAATAAATTGTTATCGGATTCCTATCAAAGTTTGATAAGGCATATAACATTTCGTATGATATTTGAATAACTACGGAAACTATGGAACATGAGAGGAACGAAAAAGTGTCACTTAACAGCCGTTTGTTGTTTGTGCTGTTGTAACTACTCAAACTTTTGTTTCTTTTTCTTTCGAGCTACTTTGTTATCATGAAATGTTATAACCGCAACGAGAGTTTTGCAAGAAATGGTAATTTTATTTAAAAAAGAAATCATAACTTGAATAAACTAATAATTAAGTTCAGTAAGCTTCTTTTGTTTGGAGTTTAGTTTTTTGCCTCAGTTTTTATTTACCTGGATTTTGACGTCACGTGAACTATAAAAGGACCACTATTAGGACCGCTTTTAAAATTGCTTTTGAAATTTGAGTTGGAACGAAAGTGACTGAATAAGGTCTACCTACACCTTTTTCATCAGAAAAAGGAAGTTAACATCAGAGGGGTTAGGCAGCTTTTGAATAAGGGTCAAGTCCATCAATGTAAGAATACATTTATTTTACGATGGCACTTCTATCCGCAAACTTAATAGAATTAAATGTTGGAAAAATAGGTTTATTGGATTTTTCTTACCAACAATTTTATGTTCCTATCTATGTGTGATGAAACTCACTTCAAAATTAGTTGCTGAGTTATTATCAGAAATTAATATAACTGTAGGTGCCTAGGCGTACCATAACTAGATCTCTGCGCAAAATAAATACCTTTGCACTATCCTCATCAACAACCAACCTTGGTCTCAATGCCCCCTTGAATCGATTAAGGGCTAATTATAATAAAATAGATATCTGCAACAATATTGGTATATTTGACAACACGTGACGCGGGTTCGATTCCCGCACAGAACAAATATTTGTAAGTCCTACATGTATTTGTTCTGAGTCTGGGTGTTTTTCTATCTATAATATGTATGTATTTACAACAAAAAAAATGTATATATGTAGTTTATCAGCCATCTTGTTACCATAACACAAGCATTAGGTTGCTTAGCTTGGGACTAGATGGCGCTGTGTGAAATGTCCAGAGATATTATTATTATTTATTGACTCATTTTCCCAAGTTCGCAGAAAACTTAAAACTATTAGCGACGAATCATAATTTCATAATCTACTCTTTGTTGCTTACTATGTATTTCATAAGAATAAAAAGGAATGTTATTCAGGTAGCGAACCCCAGGACAGAGCCTATACAATCCTTCCGCCTTTATCTATCTGTAGCATCTATCGTTCAGATGTAGGTACCTATACGTAAATCGTAAGGGCGGTAGTGTTTGTGCCCAAGCACAGATCAAGTAATATGAACAATAGTCAGCAGCATTTTAGGTACCTACGTGTCGGCTTTGCACGATGTTGTTTCATACGAACAATTTAACCGGAACGTGAACGCTTATAGGCTTACAATATGGCTGCTAAAACACTACCACGTGACGATATCTAGTTGCAGAATAGTCTTAGGTAAAGTCACGAACTGTGACGTGCGTAGGTATTCAATATGTTGTCCCGCGGTAAATTGGTATTCAATAGTTTCGAGTAGGCACTTACATGATCATTAAATTGTTTAATGTTATAGTCTGAAGTGTCGAAGTCTTTGACACATTTGCGAATATTATAAGTAACCCGTCAGGGCGATATTCAATCCCGAAAATTCTTGTCCCGCAGAGCATGATATCGATGTATTTCAACGACCTGACAGGCGCTCCACTGAGCTGCGACGCGACGTATATATGATATACGACACGACGAATATATGATATACTACGACACGACGAAGGAATTTTTTATTTTAAACCATAATTTATTCATATAAAGATGACATAGAAAGAGTGCCTTTTTCGGCAAGGTATTCAATCATCATGAATTTCTGAAAGGTTTCTAAAGCTCCTACCAATTAATTCATACTCATGTCCTGTAGAACGAGCAACGACGAAAATTCTGAAAAATAAGAAAAGCCATTGCTACTCACCATAAAAGTACCTATAGCTTGGTAGTCAAGCATCTACAGATCCTGTTGATCTGTGGGAATCAATATTCCAATGATAGTTATGCCGTAAAACTTTACGGCTGCCATTTGGATTTCTTGCTTACTACATTCTATTGTATCCCTGACGGTATTGTTACTTATACAAAAGAATTCGGTATTATAGCATTCTCTGCTATAACCTAATTTTTCGGAATTTTTCATAGTACTAGGTAAGCACGTCAGTATTCTATGATTTTATTTTTGTTACTTTTTTTTTTAAATCTTATTTTATTTTTGTTACTTAAATACTGTTGTGTGTTGTTGTTATTGTTAAGTATTTTTGTAAACTTAAATACTTAACAATAACAACAACACACGCCTGTAATCCCCAGAGATAGGCAGAAGTGAATAAGTACTTATTTAAAAAAATTTGGGTATTTTTTTTTATTTCATTAATTCGTCAGGTTCTAGAAAATTTTAATGTCAACAGAATACTATACAGTCAGTAGGTACTGGAATATCAAAAAACAATCTCGTTCGTCCCTGAAAATTATAAATTACATAAGTTACACTTCCGTATAACTACGCTATGTGTACTACTTACTAACTGATAGGTAGGCACTTATGCCACTATTTCGGCGACAAATACCTAATGAGTTTAGCCGACTTCCTGATCCCTTTCAGAAGTTTATCAAGTTGATTATAAATACCAACCATCTGCCACAACTTTGAACCCTATTCGTTGAATTTTGGTATTAATCTATTTCCAACGCTAACATACGGTGAAGTACCTTTCGACATTATAAATCAATGTGTCGCATATTGTGTTTGTATTTTTTAGCGTGTGTATTTTGATTTTATAATAAACTTGAAAGCTAATCCAGCTGCTGTTGAGCTTGACCCCTGTTAAGGGATTATAGGATTAAAGGACTGCAGGATTATATCAGGCAAAAAAAAAACTATAATGTACGGCATTAAAGCATGACGTTGGCCAATTTATATACCTCCCTACATAATTATTAATTATCGCACCACATGTAAGCGAATTTTAAACCTTATTTGCACATGTTGGAACTGGCCGATGATTGACGAGGCTTTGCCAATCGACATGACAGATGGTTGCCAGATTTAAATGATTCCCAGGCCTGTGAAGAGCAGCCAAATTATCAATATGAAAGGCATCTGCGGTCAATATTCTCATGTCCAGTATTGTGTGTATGCGTAATACCAACTTTACCGGAATTACGTATGTTCAGCAATACCCATCTAGATTTATATGTAAATGTTTCAACCTGATATTTAGAATGCAACATTTCTTTGGACTATATTATTACAAAGATTGATGTTATATTATGTGAACTGATGAAATGTGGGTGTACTATTTTGACTCAGTTATGTATAAGTCCCATCTAATAGGACTCGAGCTGCTACTGAGAAATACTTGATGAAAAATTAAAAAAAAAACCAACCTGGTACGAGTCGGACTCGCGCACGAAGGGTTCCGTACCATTATCTATAAAATCAAAATCAATCATGAGTTGATTGAATGAAAGGTGCGGTGAATTGTGTGGTGAAGGTGCATTGAATAAAAATTGCGGTTTATGATTATGACGTACCTATTAATAAAAAACTACTTACTAGATCTCGTTCAAACCAATTTTCGGTTGAAGTTTACATGGTAATGTACATCATATATTTTTTTTAGTTTTATCATTCTCTTATTGTAGAAGTTACAGGGGGGGGGGGGGGGGGGACATTTTACCACTTTGGAAGTGTCTCTCGCGCAAACTATTCAGTTTAGAAAAAAATGATATTAGAAACCTCAATATCATTTTTGAAGACCTATCCATAGATACCCCACACGCATGGGATTGATGAAAAAATAAATTTGAGTTTCAGTTCGTATGTATGGAAACCGCCAAAATTTATTGTTTTTTTTTTCTATTTTTGTGTAAAAATCTTAATGCGGCCACAGAATACATCTACTTACCAAGTTTCAACAGTATGTATGTTTATGTAGTATGGCTCTTATAGTTTAGGAAAACAGTGGCTGTGACATATGGACGGACAGACAGACAGACATGACGAATCTATAAGGGTTCCGTTTTTTGCCATTTGGCTACGGAACCATAAAAACCCCCGACATAAAACAAGTTAAAAAAAAATATGAAAAAATAGAACCAAAAAGGTATAAACGCGAAAGCCTATAAAAAAAAAATAACCTTGAAATGGTGACCCTACGTAAATTTTTTGATTAAATTTATGTTGTGGCGTCGGGGGACCGCTCTAATGATTGGCCTAACGTAGGTACTGTTAAAGTTTAAAATAGTAGCAGTATTTTAAATTTTCATCAAAAAAGCTAAGAACACTCCCGACTAATTCACCTTTCAAATCATCCGTTCGGGAGCTACGATGCTACAGACAGACACATACACACACACACACACACACCCTCACAGACACGTCAAACTTATGACACGTCAAACTTATAACACCCCGTCGTTTTTGCGTCGGGGCAATAATACTTTGCGTGACCTGACAATCGGACCCAGGACCTCATGCTGTGGTTGTGCTTGCGTCCACAAGACCAACGAGGTATTGGACTTTAATACTTACCTACAAATTATCACAGTAACTACTCACACGACGACGCCCGTAGGTAGTTTCGAGAGGTGAATCAAATATTGACTGCTGTTCGAAGGAGTTATGACAACAAGGAAATTAAGATGAACGACCAACTTCCAAGTTCAGTCAGGATAACATTGAGTAGACCGGTACATTTTAAGTCGTTTACCGCTCCTGCCTCCTGCCTACAGATTGGGCACAGATGAACTAGTTTAGTAACTAGTGCGCACCTATAGCAGTGTTCATAATTTCAGATAATGTACATTACAGCGCCACATCAGTTATCTACTTTAATGAAATGTGTTCTAAGTTGATTTTTGAGTGACCATTTGTAACAAAAATTTCTTAAGGAGTTTTTGGTTGCAATATAATTTGAACTTTGTTAATTATGACATTCAGTTTGTTGTTGCATAACTAGAAAATTATCCCAAATTCTTAATTCAAATGTATGTGTATACATAGGTCATGAGTCATGATTCTTATAAATTAATTCTGCCTGGTAAATAAATAATAGAAATAATCATCTTCAAACTCCGGAGATTAGTAAAACTTTTTAAGGGTGAAATGAAGTGGAATATTAATTCAAACGGGACTTGAGTAACGTAAGAGGGGAGAGTGGTTCAAGCGCTGTGCCGGCCATTTATAGCTGTCCAAAGGCTCAGAGGTCGGAAGGCATTGGGGCGCTTGTGTGAAACATTTCAAAATAGCATGTTTTTATTAAACCATCTGCGATAAATCAACGTCACTGCTAAGGTCAGTTCCTCAGCATGATGAGCTTCAGTTGTCATTGAATTAAAACGCCGCGTAACTTCAGCGAGAAGATAAATTCCGTGATAAATGAATCTGTTTTCAATTTTGAATTTCGGTTAAAACGCGCGAGTAATTAACATACTTTATACTCGTAGTTATAAAAGTTGGAATTGGTTGAAGTTTTCGATCAGTTATTTTAAAGGCACGACTATCTAGTCGTGCCTTTAAAATAACTGATCGAAAACCCTACATTCAGTTCCCTCCCTACATTTTTTTTTTATCAAATTACTAAATCTAAATAGTCTAGTCTATCTAGACTAGATTATTTAGATTTAGTAATTTAATAAAAAAAATGTAGGGATTCTCAAAGCAGTCTATAAATAACCCCACAAACAATCATTTTGTATTATATGTCTAAATGTTTTCAATTAAGGAGAAACAGAAACATTCAATTAATTAATCTAGAGTTTCAAGAAAGTGTATTTTTTTTGTTTGAACTTCCTGAAATTATTCAAGTAAAGTAGAAAATATCAATTACAACTGAAGCCTTTGCCAAACATTACTTTATAATGGATTCCTTAAGAAAACGTAAATAAATGATGTGGAGGTTCTGTAGTAGTTGTAGCTGAAATTCAGTTAGTTCTAAATAGTTTCGTGGAAAAATGCAATTTGTAGTCCTATCAAAATCGTTAAATTTAATGAGGTATATTTGTAGTACTATAGAACATCGGATCTAATAAGATGATATTAGGTACTTAAGTAGTATTTCCTAAAACTTTGGAGGAATCTAGAGTACAAATTGTAATTGGAGTTTATAACTTTATTAAATGAACCAGGCGGTTACATTACTGGATCATATTATAATGAACGATGGCTTGTATCTTTCTCACAAAACATTTTTACTTTGCCCGGGTTGCGTTAATTGTCACGCGACATGAGGAAATTCAATTACGTCCCATGTTATTCTTGTTTCTGAACATAAATTAATGTCATGACACTTTATTTTAGGGTCACAGTTTTCAACGCATTTAACTTGACAGGAGTTCGTGTCTTGGCGTTTGTTGGCCGCTTTGTCTCTTGCTTGACATCAAGATCTAAACTGGCACATCTATACAATTTTAAGACTTTTTCGTCAGTTGCTTCATAGTGTGGTATACTTTGTATTTTTTCCAATTTTAAAGAGTTTAACACCTTACTAATTGAAGACTTCAATTGAGCAAATATGCAGCTGTTTGATTTATCAATTACATTCCTCCCATGTGGTAATTGACGGAGAGCTAGAACAACATTGCGATGTTGTTTGCAAATTTTCAATTTGAGTGGTTTAGTTTGTGCATCTTTTGCCATGTCCTTTATTGCGGCATCAGTGCTGCAATCTAAACGCTGTGCAGGCTTGATACTCGTAGACTTATGTCGTTTCCCGAGTATAGCTGAGCTCCGAGACTGGACTCCTACTTGACGACATCTGCCCAATCCAATTCCAGCTTGAACAGATACCGATTCTTGTCGTTTACCTCTCCTCATGCTGTAAGAACTGTAAGTAGAGCATGCAGCATCTGATACTTGGATAGATTTGACATCGACACGAGTTGTTGTTGATGTTGTTGGAGCCCTTGTGGCTTCTTCAGAATCGCGTGGTCCGCTAAATATGCGCAGTCGTAGTTCATGAAATAGAGCCGTAGAAGGGTCATTAACTAGGTTACCTAAATTCGAAAGAAACTGCGACATGTAGTTTTTGGCATACACTATATTATATATATATTATAATTCAGAAATATTTGACAATTTAACAGCTATCTATGTGTTTATGTTATCATAGAGAACTATATCTGAATAGGTCTTACATATTAGGTTTTATTTATATAGTAGGTACATACTAATTCCACGTTTTTATTAAACAATACTTGTTTTATTTTAACGAAGGTTTTTCTTAACGTATAAAGATTTGTATGTAGGATTTAGTGTTTTATGGCTAAAAGACATGTAAACTCAGTTATATTAATTGTTTAGTAAATTGAATACCAACTTAAATGGTCCGTATATTCAAATCACAACATCATAACATTGTATGAAATGGCTTTATTACGGCAAATTGACTTAGTTTGCTTAACAATTGATTTACCTGACTGTACCTACCTAGCTAAGTATAATAAGACAGAACATCAACTTACTTGAACTGTTGTAGATTAATTCTTATTTTTATATTGAATATTGAAGACAAGCAGTCTTTAAGAAATTCCATTGGAACTTAGACTTTGATTTATCCAAGTGGCGAGGAAAATATTGGAATTATTGCAGTCCACTGATTTGGAATACTCAATTTATTACTTCATAGCCAGCTACTTTATACAAGTATATAAAAAAAAAGTATAAAGGTTTATTTTGAGAAAGTCTTTCCTTAGTCATGTTTTTCCTTTTTTTTACTTATTTGAGTTAATTGGAGGGATGTGAGGTAAGTTCGAAGTTAATGTGGGTAGAACAGTCCGGAGATTGTGCGAAGTTGTGCCCGGTAATGGGCAATAGGTTGGTTCCTTTCAGGAAATAATGGCGTTCTCGTATTTTGTTTGTGTGAATGTGAAACGAACTTATGAGCGGCACTATAACCTCCTAAATACCATAAAACAGGATCCAGTAAAAACAACAAGTTTAGAAGCTAGCCTAATTATAGACGAGCGGCATCTTGCCGGCAACTGAGATGACTAGTCGATCAATAGTGTCGATTGAAGTTTAGTCGACTGCAGTTGATGACGACAGCCACCGACAAGTAACGATGACTGCAGTTACTGTCGTCAACAAAATGCCGTTCGTCTGTTCTCTTGTTGGGTTATAATAAACATCTTTAAATCAAGGTTATTTAGAGGTTTCTATTGAAAATATTCCGCTTTGTATTTAAATGTTACGCCGGATATTGTTCTCAAGTCGAAGAATTTCGAATTTGAACGTCAAAAAGGGCTTAGTTGTCTCTGAACGAGCGATTCTCCAAATACATAAGTATTTCTGATACGAAATATTGACATCTTTCGAAATCCCGTATCTTATTTGTCTCTTTCCGTTCCAAATTTGTCTGCTTCTATTCACTTCACTGTAAGAGTTCTTATAACTAGGAATTCTTTCAGGCACTTTGTTCCCAGCAATTTTATATTTATAAGACATTTTTCTGCCTCTAGGCACACCTATCATATCAAAAATGTAATAAAAAATCAGGAAAAAATTCGAAACTCGGAGGACGAGGCGGGTAAGAGGCAGTAAGAGATACTTAAACGTACGAGAAGGATCGCTCGTGGACCGGAGCGACGCGACGCGCGACGCCACTCTAGTGGATCAATTTCCATGAAGTTTTCTCAGAAGTTGTTCTATTACAGTCGCGTCGCGCCTATCTCTGGGAGCCTTAACCATCCCCTTAATGATTTGATATGATTCCGATTAAAAAAAAAAAACCTAAATAAGTTCTTAAATCTTACATACCTAGTTTAAATATTATGTTGTCTTCAACCTCACCCAGTCTGTTCATCGAGTAACGCACATTATAGGTAAGTAGATAGGTACCTAATCATTTTCTGGAACGTTACACCTACCCTTTATATGTATAAATCACTCGTGACGACTTACTTGTAGTAAGATAATCTTGATGATCCTTTTTGTGAGAATATTCCAGATACGCCAATGATTTCGACACCAGGCTTTTTATTATAGTAGATGGATATTTCTTACTATTTACATTCCTACTTACTTCAAATGATTACCTGTTTGCAAAACGAGTTATAGAGAAATCACTAGGTGTAATGAATAATGATTCTTAATGTAATCTTATTAAAATTCTCGTGTCGCGGTGTTTGTTGCCAAACTCCTCTGAAACGGCTGGACTGATTTTAATAAAGTTTTGTGTGTATATCGGGTAGGTCTGAGAATCGGCCAACATTAAGGGTGGTCCAACCCTTGAGG
This sequence comes from Apamea sordens, assembly GCA_945859715.1. Taxonomy (NCBI): domain Eukaryota; kingdom Metazoa; phylum Arthropoda; class Insecta; order Lepidoptera; family Noctuidae; genus Apamea; species Apamea sordens. The sequence continues at coordinate 12,102,209 of OX243995.1, forward strand.
AGTGGCTAGAGAGGCGACACGGCGCCCTCACCTTCCGCCTGACGCAGGTCCTCACCGGACATGGTTGTTTCGGGAGGTTCCTGTTCAAGATAAGGCGGAAGGAAACGCCAGGGTGTCACCACTGTGTTGATCGCCCTGAGGACGCGGTGGAGCATACGGTGGAGGTCTGCCCGGCTTGGGCGGAGCACCGCCGTGTCCTCGTGGCGGCGATTGGCGGCGGCGATCTTTCGCGTCCGGCCCTGGTCCATGCCATGGTACGGAGCGAGAGTGCATGGGAGGCCGTCACCTCCTTCTGCGAAGCGGTAATGCTCGCGAAGGAGGAGGCGGAGCGTATGACGGAGAGGCAATCACTGCGCCCTCACGCCCCTAGTCGCCGCAGGAGACGCCCTGGACGGGAGTCAAAAGCCGACTCCCGGCCACCGTAGGCGCGGGCTTGCGGGCGGCGAGCAATGAGCAGCTCGCCGCCCGGTAAGCGGGTCGACGGCGCGTTGTGTTCCACGCGCGCCTCAAGGGCCGATGCCGCCGGGGCAGCGGGTTATTCGAAAGAGATACCGTGGCCTCTGGCATAGGCAACTGAAGGAACACGGGTGGGTTTTAGTCTGTAAATGTCTGACAAACCCTTCCGCTCCGCCCAGAGCGGGAGAGGCCATCTGATGATTTCCCACCCAAAAAAAAGGTGGTCAAAACCAATTTTTTTATTTTAAATTTTTTGACAAATTTTTTTGTTTTTATTTTTTCATGATTCAACATTGAAAAATACATACCTACAATTCCAAATTTTCACCATTATACGATCAACCCCTGTTTCTTAATCGCGATTTTTATGTTATTCTGTTCCATCCACAGATCCGCAAGATGGCAATCGAATTATAATAATTCATGTATAGTTCTATCAATTAATCAGTGTTTTACTTATAGGAGTAGGGTAGGAGTAGTGTAAGAGTAGGTAAGGAGTAGGGTTGAGTAGGGTAGGAGTAGTGTAGGAGTAGGGTTAGGAGTAGTGTAGGAGCTTAGTAGGGTAAGAGTAGGGTAGGGGTAGGGTAGGGGGTAGGGCACCACGCGAACGAAGTAGCGCCGGGCAGCTAGAAATAATTTATATGGCAAAACAACGTTTGCCGGGTCAGCTAGTTATATGTATAATAAAGTTGATAATTTCATCAGTTCAACAAACGATGGAAAATGCAAACCAACTTCAACTAGAGATTTTGTGATCGACATTTCTTTCAATAGAATGAAATGATTGAAATGTACTGGATTGATGCCGTCCGGGGGCGGACTAGCTTTTCGTGCACTTTTGAATCTTTTGATTGATGTTTTTACGTGAACAATTGTCACCTGTTCTTCAGTGCCTCCCGACCAGTAGGCCAGTTCTCATAATTTAAAATGTTCAAAATCGAGTCGCAGTCTCATCTCGGTGACAAACAAATGTCAACAACCTGTCAAAATGTAGGGAAATAAGAGGAATTTTTGACAGATTGAGACTGAGATCAGACTGTGAACGTTCTTAAAATTACGAGAATTGCCCCTCTGGTGGCCACTTCTGCCTTCGTTCCTTCAGTTTCAGTTGTCAATGTGAAATCAGTTATATCTTTTTTAATAACCGATAAAAAAAATGCAGGCGGGTTCAGAATCATTTACATCCATGGTAACAGGTTGCACGTCGATGATCCTGCCACCCATCACATTAAATTTTCATAAAATTTAATTGAAAAAATAAAAACATTTTACTACTCGGAGATAATGATAGGTACGACAGATTTTATATTAGGAACATAATGCCACAAAGAATTATCACTGAACATCCATAAAAAAAGATCCCATCGACTAGAGCACCTCCTCATTTTGAAGTCGGTAAAAAACATTTATTTTTATTGTTGTGTATTGTTGCCCGTTTGAAAGATCGACGGTAAAATAGATTACAAGCAGGCTGCTGCTAAAAAAACCATGCAGCGAGTATCTATTTCAAGGGCCTGCTCCTTTTTCTTGCAAGGCAATTTAATTTCTTTTAGAATGCTGCACTTTATTTCACTTCGTGAAGTAAATCTTGATGAGACACGAATTATATTGGTGAAGGGTTGATTCCTATTTTTAGGGAAATGAAATGTTTATTTATGTCAGTATCTGTTTTAAGACACTTTTACACGTCAATATTTTGTTGGTCAATATTTTAAAAACTAGATAACGCTGGCATTTCCTAGCTGACTGATCCCTGAGAAGAAATGCCGAAACAAACTCGGAATCATGGTCTCTTTTAAAGTCTGTCCAAACTCTGTTTTATATTGGCTTGACACATAGATTTAGCAGAATAACACTGCTGATGTTCTAAATTGAATTTATATCTCTGGTTATAATAATACTTAGTTATTTTAAGTAACTTCATCAACATGAAAAATACCTGAACGCGAAAGTAATGAATTAATAAAAAAAATTGGTCATTAGTAGACTCTCATTTCCATTAGTTCCGAATAAATTGCGAATGAACGTGATGAAATAAAATTTTTCATTGTCAAAACGAGGATCAATTATTGAGAGTAAATAAAGTGTTTTAGCTAGAAATCGTTTTACTACCGTTGTTAAGTACCGTACGTTGATGAATCTGATCATTGATGTTTGCTTGCCGATAAAATAATGTTTAAATATTTAACACAATGCAAAAATCTTTTAGTAGAATATTTAATTAATAAGGGTCCTGATACTCTGTTTCTGACAACGACGACTCAATTTGGCGACTGACGTAAGTACAATCTGATTCGGACATTTCCAGCAAAGCCTTTCATCATCATCATCTGCCTAGCCTTTTCCCAACTATGTTGGGGTCGGCTTCCAGTCTAACCGGATGCAGCTGAATACCAGTATTTTACATGGAGCGACCGCTTATCTGACCTCCACAACCCAGTTACTGGGTAATACGATATCCCTTGGTAAGACTGGTAATTATTGGTAAGTATTCCAGCAAAGCCTTTCAAGAAATAAAATATTTATTTGGGAATACACATACAGTAGGTACCCAAAGGTCTATTCTGTAAAAATGTCAACGTGAAATCTTAGGTAAAGTGAGCTTGAAGTGAGCTGTCATTCTGCCCAATGCCACATTGACACTTTCACAGCTCACTTCATCGAAGTTATCTCGGTGATATTTATACAGAATAGATCATCTAGAAGTAAAACTGGCACATGAGCACACACTTGAGCTTTCGAAGGAGACTGTCGATGTCGTATAGGTAGGTGACAGAGACGATGTTCTAGAAAGCCGAACTGTTACTAATACTTGAATTACTCGATGTGCCAGATTAATAGATGCATACTGTTCTCAGATCCACTACTCCACATAAATGTAACCAGATCACTTGTCTTGTTTTATGGGTAGAGAAGTAGCTTGACAAGTCGTGCCATATGGAGAATGATAATGTTACATAATTAAAATAAATATACATAATTCAATTTCTTTATCAAAAAGTCTCAAGAAGAAAGTGAGACACTACACTTAGAAAGTGTCTGTGCTGGGCATTATTCCTACTTAATTTTTATTTGTGGTAGCTAGCAGGTAGAAATTCCTTCGCCATATTTACAGGTATCGTGACGAAGAGGTGTAACATAATCTTTAGAAAGGTCGGATATCTCGAGAGCTCATAAAATTTGGGCTCCCTGAAAGGTTTGCTGACTTTTCTAGCAGGGTTAGATATCGCAACGACGACGGTATATTTTTCATTATTTTCGATTATGAATTTTTTTGCACAGCCTACAAAAAGCTAAGGTTCCACACACTCAAATAACTTTCAATTTAAATCTGAGTAGCGTTAAATACAAACTAAGCAAAAAAGCGGGACATACATTCAGTTTTAACAGGTCATCTCACACTTATAACTTGAAGTGATGGGTGTGATATGACCTGTGAAAACTGAATGCATTTCCTTGTGATGAGTTTCCTCTTTCAAATAGAAGTTTCTTTAATTTTCCACGTGCGACATCAAATGGTTGGCGATTGTTGCTTACAAATATTCGCTTATCGATCTAGAATAAATTGTTACACTATTCGAGTCAGCGCTGCACCAGCCACCAGACCTACGTGCTGATTCCGTCCTGAATAAGCCAATAAGCTTCATGTTTTAGCAAACTTGCAGCTGTTTTCGGAATTTATTTCTTTGAGACTGACTTATTTATTGGTGTGAGACTTTACGAGATCCGTGCCAATTTTTCTACATACTAAAGGAAAATGCACTTTGAAATAGGACATAACAGATACAATGATTGTTGTTTTAATGAAGTAACAGATACATCGTGGCTATTTAAGTAAATAACATCACACGTGTACCTGTTCTTCAAAAGCGATTGATGCATTCTGTATTTTCCTTGTAAACAACACATTCGATTGAGTAAATATAATGGCCAACCAATTTGTATTGAACTTTTTTATCAACGCAGATACAGAGAAGCGTGTATTGTAAATTAAATTGAACAATCATGAAAGAATGGAGTAAAAAGGTGGAAAATAAGGCGTTTTTCAATTACCAAACGAATTGAGGTTGGAAAACAAAATATTGATTGTGAAAGCGTTCAGCGCGAGGCCATGTGATACCAAAAGTTTGGATATAAACAATTTCAGATCAAATTACGTTCACAGTTAGTTTCTGACTAATTGCTTAAGTTGATATTGTTTGCAGGAGCACAATAGCGCTACGAGAATAGACAAATTTTAATTTTAAACAATCCTTTCGCATCATGATGGCCGTTTTGTTTCATAGTAAATCGGCAGACGCTAAATACTATAAAGTAGGAGCCACAATTTCGTAGCGACACTAATGCACTACAAAATTGCCGTCTGCTGAGACTTATGAAAATTCTTTATCTTTTGACAACTAGGAAAGATCGTGAAGCAAGAAAAGACTTTGATTAGAAAGCTTTTCGTTTTCATTTCTCGATGCCGGAAACGTAGTCTGGATAGACAAGCGGTTGCAGTCTAATCTATCCTTACTCATGCACAATCGTGCGCTCACGGTGTCACGTCGTTAAGCTTTATTACTGCGGGCGAAAGCACCGGGAACGCTTTCGATTCTCCATTCTGATTGTAAGGTCTACGATAGCAGAAAACCGAAAAACTAGTAAAGCCACACATTTAAGGAGTATCTATAGAGGTAGGTAGTAACAATTCCCGTTAACGTTAAGGATTTCAAAATTTATTTTAGAACGGATATCAACTTTGATAATATCACATGATAATGTGACGTTATCAAAAAGCTATATCTGAAAGCTATATAAAACGATAGTATTATATAGGTTTCAGTTCACGTATGTGAACTGAAACTGTGGCTCTTGATCAAAGCTGTGATATTACTTCACACTTTACTATGATATAAACTCTGTTACTGTGTAAGTACCTTGTTAATGCATTCAACATGAGTTCGCAATCAACGATTTACAATATATCTTATCTACGTTTCCAATGCTAGGGAATATTAGATTACGTACCTGTATACACATTATGCATAAGTACAGTCAACAAAAGAGATAAGTATGCAGGGTCGTCGGATATAGTTGAAGTTTAGTAAGAAACCGATGGATGTTTTCGAATTAAATTGAGTTTGATAAATGAACTGTTTGTTTTCTATTAATTTAATCAAATTTAATCCGAAAACATCAATCCGTTTCTTACTAAACTTCAACTATATCCGATGACCCTGCATACTTATCTCTTTGTTGACTGTACATCCCTACCTACGTTTTGGTTTTGAAACGTGAGTATATATTTTAGTTTTCATGAGTTATTGTGAATGCCGATGAATTATTTCGAATCGAAGATTAAATCTGATGCTTATAAAGCGCGTCAGGAGATTTATCTAGGATGGATTTATCTTTATTCTGAAATATTGAAAGCGCCGATTTTTTCTTTCATACCTATAAATAGAAAATCAACAAAGAAGCTAAGTAGTTGCCAGCCTGTCTTCCTTATTTCCATTAAACATTCGTTTTATTAGGAAAGAGTTTATTTATTTATTTTGGTAAAAGATTTTACTTTAAGATCTATACTTATAATAAATCTGTAGAAGTGAAAATTCTGTACATTGAAAATATCAAAAAAATAAATGGCAGGGGGTGTTACTAGACCGACACCGAACCCAAAAACGTGATTAAAAAATTTTTTGTCTGTCTGTTTGTTCAGGCATCACGCAAAAACTACCGGTCCGATTACGATGAAACTTGGTATAATTATTCTTTAATATCCTGGGCACCACACTGGGTACTTTATATCCCGGAAAAGTATATACAATAAAAAACAAACTTAATTTTGCGGTTCGATCCCTAGACCCGATAACTGTACTGTGTACTATACCAACCGCAAATAATAAGTTTGTCGTAGGTTACGTCACCTGCAGTGGAGTTCATTTTTATTCCTTTTAGTTTTTAGAGTTATTTAGGTTTATTTTTATATAAGTCATAGGTATAGACTTTTATTTTAAAGTATAGGTAGTATATTTGATAGTGTACGATGTGACCGTAGGTTATTTTATAATACTGATAAGTAGTATTAGTCATTCGTATAGATATTAGTTTTTAGAGATTTTGCTTATTTATTGAGTTTAGATTAGTTATCATCAGAAATAGGTTTATTTAGGTAGGTGGGTATTTTATTTTCTGTTATTGAGTTTTTTTTTTTAATTAGGTAGGTACTTAGGTAAAGATATCATATAGGTACCCTCTTAATCACCACTAATGATACACAATTGGTTTTCTATTGTAATTAGCCACAAAGGGCCCGCGGGATAGATGGCATTCTGGGGAAGTACGTACATTTTATCCTGTTAGCACGTTCCCGTGGGATAATTTCCGACATCCACGCGGGCGAAGCCGCGGGCAGAAGCTAGTTTGAAATAAAAGCGTCAAACGATAAACGATCTTTCTTTCCACCAAACTTTTGCCTCAAAATCTGGACTAGGGGCTGCAGTCTCGACATTCATAGCGATCGCTTGGCGACCAAATTCGGTCGCAAAGTCCTGTCACTCCATACATTACACCTGTCAATACGGGACTTTGCGACCGAATTCGGTCGTAAAGCGATCGCTATGAATGTTGAGACTGCAGTCCCTGGCTAGAAAAATTTATCGACATTTAGTTCGGTACCTATTTATAAAGCGTGAGAGTTGGGTCGTCTATTTTGCGCCGGTCCTTTGTGGGTACCCTAGGGCGCACTTCTCTGGCAGCTAACATGTGTACCATTTTATTGTCCTGTGTCAGACACGAAGTTAATAAATTACGACTGAGCTGTACATTACTTTATATTTGACTTTTACTGCTCGTAAAATTTTACTACAATGGAAGGAATCATAAGATACATGTCTAATGTCCTACGTATTCCAATTAAACATGTGAGGTTCGTTTGAAATGACTTCGGTCCCTTTTTATCTGAAAAGTGTTTGCACAAAACAACAAATATAATTTCGAATTTCATTTTCTGTAACTGTAATAAACACCACAGTAGTCTATAACTGGAATTTCATCGATCGGAGCACCGCAACACATGGAACGCGGATCGTATCAGAAAATGTTTTTTTGTAAACCTTATTATACCGGTGTTCTTAACTTTTAGATTAGATCTTATACACTACTTCCCATTCCATTCGATATTGGCCATTACGTCACGACGCAACTTGTAGCAGTTGTAGCAAAGATTTCCTTTCGGTGTTTTCCAAATAAGTATTTCGTACGATATCGTACGATTTTAATTTGCAATTTGATTACAACAAGTATAGGGAGGATTGTGCCGGTTCCTTTCTTAGCTACTGTATCTTAGTTCTGGGTATTCCTACTTACCTACGTAATAAAAATAAAATTTAAATATTTGTACGGTCTTCAGGTAAAGCGGTTTTTGGTCTTTTTTTTTCTGAATGTGCTATAATTACGTTTTTTGATTTATCTACATTTGGGCTCGTAATGCAATAGACGTTTCGAAAAAATCGAATGTTTATAAAGTGAAGTAAAATTGTTGTTCTGGACCTACTTTTAGGCATCAAGATAGGCTTTCGCTTTGCAGTGTGACAAATTACAGGGTGATTTAACATAAATAACACAAAAATTATTAGGTACTTACCTAAGTAACCTGACTTAGAAAATTGACAAATTCACACTACATTTTAATATTTAAAATGTAGATTTGGTGTCCTTATTCAGATTGAGCCGATAATCGGGCAGTTTACCACCGTGAGAAAATGTAAAATTCAGGCACATATGTGAGACCCCAGTATTGAAATGTAGCGCACGCACGCTCACCGCAAATCGGAAAGGTAGCTCCCAACCTTTGAAATGAGCATGTCCCGTTCTGTAGTGAACACTGAAAATTATTTCTTACACACAAGAAGTCCTTTAAATAATAGCATTAGTTTTATGTATAATTTTACAAACTATATTTTTGGAACTTGGTTATATACCTAAAGTATTTAGGTAAGTAGGTAAATACATGTGAGGATTTGATAAGTCCTCACATTTATTTACCTACTTACCTACATACTTGCGCGCAATCACTGTACAGTCCAATGTTGCTTTGAAGGAATCGCAGAAAGCGATAAGGCCACCCATTGTAGGTAGGTATGTTTTGTAGTGTTAAATTTATTTTTTTGTTATGTATTTTCTGGTGTACAATAAAGCATTATACATATAAATAAAAAACAAAATAAACATAGCATAACCAGCCTTTTAATGTTCCCTTTGCTGGGACACAGGCCTGCTCTCGGAGAGAGGGAGTGGGCCGTAATCTATGACGTGGGCCCAGTGCGCGTTGGTAGATGTCACATTTCTTCAAATTGTTCGATTGATCATGACGGTTTCCTCATGATGTTTTTCTACACTGTTTTGAAAGCAGTGGTGGTGAAATAATGTAATCAAAGTAAAACACCTGTCTGTGTTAGGAACTAGTTAGTCGCGGCTGTTATCTATCGTTATAGATCTACTGGGCCACGACTGCTACAATAGGTACAGTAAAATACTAATTTTAGACGAAATCTTTTTTATTATGTTCATTTCAACATTATAAATAAAAAAAGCTTTCGCCTAAAATTATTAAATTATTGTATCAAGCTCTGTTTATTGCCATGCTTACGAATGTATTTTGAGATATTTTCCGTTCGGAGAAAAATATTTAACAAGCGGAAAGTCAGCAAATAAACCCAGCCACGGCATGATATTATGATACTTTTTATTTTGCTATTATTAAATTATACGAAATGGATATTTGGCCGCAAGTATCAGTTATAAAATTACGCAAATTTTCCACCCCTCGACGAAGGTAGGTTTATAAAATAGCGTGCTATTGTACCTATTGTTTTTTTGGTATAATTACTATTACTATCTTCGTTATATCTTTCATTCCTATGGTGTACCTACTTATTAGAGTATTTACTCAAACATTAAAATTGACTGACATCCATCCTTTGGAATAGTAACAGTAGAACCGTATACAATATGGATCTTTGTTTTAAAATGTCTGCCGTTAATACCCACACATAAAATGTAGGTCAGCGAACAAAACTTTTAATCCTGCTCCATTAATCTCGTTTTATCATATTAACAAACAATATAAAGATTGATGTGTAGGCTGCCTATTTGTTTTTGAAAGAGAGTACTTATTTATAGACGGATTCCCAAAGTCGCAACAGTGTATCGGAAAATATTAGTTTTTAGGAATTCTGAAAATTGTTAGCATATTTTTAGTATGAAATTGCAGAGCATCGGTGCAATTCAAATGCTAATATACCATTGGGTATCTTAGCATTTGAATTGCACCGATGATTCTGCAAATATGTGGATAACCCATTGGGGTTATCCACATATTTGAGATAGTTAGTAGATCTCTCTCCGGTCGTGTTAGATCGCCATCCCATCGGACAGTAAGGAAAGAGAGAGAGCATCTCTGTCTGCGCACGCACTAGTGCATTAAAAAGATCTCCGGCCCGCTCTCCCATCTATGGCTATAATCTCCGCTGACATTGGCCGCCACGGCCGACATACGGTCTCGAAGAGTATTACTTCAGTTTGGCACCTAAGCACTATTAGTTTTCCAGTGTTTATGTTATTTTCCAAGAAAAATATCCTTTTCAGTTCTGAAATAACAATTTGTGAGTAAGCTGTATCTTTATTTAGACCAAATGAAAACATCCTTTCAACTGTAATATTACTTTTTCTAAATACACTCAACAGCATTGTGGCTCTAAGTGGGATTTACGAAAGAAAATCTTTTTGCTTAGAAGTTTCAAAATCTTTTTGTGGCGCGTTTTATCCCGTCTAATTCCGAGCTTTCTGTACTAAATAAATCTCCAACACTGAGATTTTCGACTATTAAACCGGTCTTCACTGAGAATAAATAACTCTTTTTGTTTCGTTGGTCCGTAAAGCAGACTATTACTATTATTCAGTTTGAAGTTCGCCAGCGCTAGATCCGCGCCGGGTTATGAATGGACGCTGCCTGCTCAGTCTGTAGGTAATATCTGTCACGGTGCAACGAAAACACCGTATGGTTTTTGTATACGACCTTCGTCGAATTTATTTTGTTATTTACATGGAAGAGAAAATAATACTCTGTTTGTATCGATTTATAACACCACGTGTATGCTTCGCTGAATTGAAAAAACTTAGGTATGCATCCTGATGTTGAGTTACATCACCCACACCATAGGAATGAATTACTGTTAGTGTAAATACTGGTGAAACATTTGTTTTAAGTAAGTGCAATAATTCTCTTGCTATTTTTAAAACTAACTACTGTAAATAAGGAAAGAGTTATCTACTTTTTCGGTATTTTTGTAAAGTGCGGAACATCGGAGGCCGCAATCTTTTTTAGCTTAAACTTTATAAGTAGCGTCGATAAATTCAAATGATTCCAGACATATCGATATAATGTGTAGATGATAAAGATTGTTTATGTTTATTTATACGTTAGCTAGTAGCGTGATTCATGTTCCAGTCGAAAGCTTCGACAGCCGTGAAAATAAATCGAAATTCAAGATGTGAACACTATTCATTTATCGAAAGCTCTCTCTTCTCAAAGGTTTTAGTGGCCACTATTTCAAATCTGCAAATAAAAGGATAAATTCCTTGACTTATTTGAGGTATTCGGTTTATCTACTGGTCAGATGTAGGTACAAGGGCTTTACTTACTAAAGTTATTTGACATTTTCTAAAGGTTTGATAGATAACGTTTCCAATATTGTAAGCGTCGCTGAAGGCTTCGACCCGATCAATCTACTCAATGTAAAGTTCGGTCGCAGTTTTAGTAAAATGCTAATGTTTTTTGTTGTTCTTTTACTCCGTTTAAATTTATATCTAAAGGTAAAGTATACAGCCGTGATGTGCTTTCATGGATTGAAATTAACTACAGATAGGATTCTACTCGGTCAATTCCCGGGTAAATTCAAACTTGGGTAAATACCGGGTATTTATCCTTGTGAATTCCCAGATGTTGATTTCTTGCCTATTCTTCTCCGTACGAAAACTACCTTTTGGAAGGGGCGACTAGAATTAAAAGTGCCTATTATGTGCCTATTTGAAATAAATGCTTTGACTCTGACTTTGATGATGGGTATCTATATAATTTTATGAGAACGAAGTTATTTAAATATATACGCATGCTATGCTACGCATCCTATGCTACGCATGCTATGCTACGCATCCTATGCTACGCATGCTATGCTATGCGTACTATGCTACGCATGCTATGCTATGCATGTTATGTTACACCAACTATCAGTGAACCCAACAAAAACAGAAGTGACCCTCTTCACAAAAAAGAGGAAACTAGCCACACTACAACTTCCACGAATCTTTGGCACTACCCTAAGCCTTTCAACTGAAACCAAATACCTAGGTATCTTTTTGGATAAACAGCTGAACTGGGGTAAACACATCCATCACATCACCACGAAGGCCAGAATATCCCTGTGGCAATGCAAGAGAATGCTTGGGAAAAACTGGGGGATTAGCCCCAGGGTCACTTACTGGCTCTATACCACAGTTATCCGACCAATCATCACATATGGCTCACTAGTCTGGTGGCCCAGAACAGGGTTCCCTATCCATTTGCATAAAATTTTAAGACCTAATATAACTTAGCATACTTTTGTTTGTCCTAATTATATTTTCGCATAAATTATTTACGCATAACAGCTCACGCATAATTTTTTTAAGCATAATTTCTCTAACCATAATAATGATTAAGCATAATATTCTAAAACATAAATTTATTAAGCATAAAGTTCTAAAACATAACTTTTTTAAGCATAATATCCTAAAGCATAAATTTATTTACGCATAACAATAATAATAAGGCGTAGTCGACGGAGCCCCGCTTCGCGGGGCCCCTATTTCTGTCTGCAGGGTTTAAAGGAACCTAACACGAAGGGGATGACGGGGGCTCGTTCGCTCGCTCCGCTCGCTCACTTGAGCCCCCGTCATCCCCTTCGAACCTAACCTGTCCGAGTCGGGGTGCCCCAATTCCCGAGCTCGCTTCGCTCGCTCTTGCATCCTAAGTTCTCATTGCCTTTTTAATAAATCGAGATGTGTAAAGAAAAAATATACGGACAAACACAATAGGATTTAAAAAATTATTAGTAAAAAAGATGAGTATACTTCTAAACTAGCATATTTACAAGCAATTACTAAAAATATACACCTAAAATAAATAATTATACATAATTAGGGACCACTGTTTCAATCAGTTAACTTCTATCTGAGGAATAACCGCCATATTTATTTCTCATAATAGAAGTTAACTGATTGACATATTTTTTTATACAAAAACTGTCAAAACATCTTATATATTCTTTAGATAAAAGTTATCTCGCGATTGAAAAATCGTTTAAGTTACATAATGTTATGTATAATAAATCATTTGCATGAAAATTGTTTTTGTTATTTATATTAATTGTATACCTAAATATTATTATGCTAATAGTCATTAGGCCTATTAACGTTATGCGAATCAAATTTATGCCAAAACAAATTAGTCTTTAAGATGATTATGCTAACATAAAATGTAGACCTAAAACAATTATGCCGAAGTATTATTATGCCAAAACAAATTGTGCCAAAATCGTTATGCCGAAGTATATTAGGACAAAGAACATTATGCGAAAAGAAGGGATCCCCCAGAACAGACCTGAGCACAGCCCAAAGAGATCTCGATTTGCTTGTGTGGCAATCACAAGCTGCATGAGAACTGCACCCACCGCTGCCCTACAGGCCATGCTTGGACTGCCTCCCCTACACCTCGTTGTGAGAGAGGAGGCGGCCCTGTCTGCTTTCAGGCTCCAGCTATCAGGAACCCTAAGCAAAGACTTGAGGATCAAGCACATACGCCTAAAGGACGAGGCAATCAAACGACAGCCAATGATGGCATCACCCTGCGACAAAGCCCCTAAGCAATACTGCTTTCAAAAGCATTACAACGTAGTGCTTAAAGAGGAGCAGTGCGACTACTCAGGCCCGGGAGAGCTGAGAGTTTACACTGATGGATCAAAGACCGACTGCGGAACTGGAGTCGGAGTCTTCTCACACGACCTCAACATAAACATATGCAGCCCGCTAGGAATGCTCAACACGGTCTACCAAGCCGAGTGTGTGGGTATAATACAAGCGGCCCATGCCATAGCAGCCAGGGGAGTTACAGACACCCATGTTCGTATACTCTTTGACAGCGCTTCAGTCCTCCAATCCCTAAAGAAGGGATGCATCACATCAAATTTAATACTAGAATGTCACATGGCGCTTGAACAGGTAACTGTATCGAACCGCAACACAGTGACACTACAATGGATAAAAGGACACAGTGGATCACTAGGTAACGACGCGGCTGACGAGCTGGCCAGAAGGGCATCAAGCACGCCAGTCTACGGACCGGAACCAGTCGTGCCCATCCCCTTCAATCAACTACGCAGGTGGCTACAGAAGCACACCCACACACAGGCAGAGAACTGGTGGTCCTCGTCACCGGGCTGTAGGCAGTCCAAGGAAGCCATGCCATCATTAGATGGCAAGCTAACCAAAAGACTGCTACGTCTGGACAGGAAAGGCCTGCGCCTGGTGACGGGGACCATCACGGGACACTGCTCACTGAACAAACACTTCCATACGATAGGCATAACGGACAGCCCCCTGTGCAGTGCCTGCATGGAGGCTGATGAAACCGTTGCGCATGTGCTCTTTGAGTGCACAGGCGTCACCCAGATTAGATCAAAAACCCTCGGGACACCCAGATCCTACACAGATGTTCTCGACAGACCAGGAGACCTAATAAGCTTCTGGAGGGAGGTGGGATGGTTGGAATAACCACCGACGGCCACCATAGCTCACGCACAATGGTCCACCTGAACGACTAAGTGCGGAAACCAAACCCATAACATAGAACATGCATGTTATGCTATGCATGAATTTATCTGGATATTTTCGCCTTGGGTATTTACCCGACGCCCATTTCTAATATTAACATTATATGTAAATTATTTGTTTTAATATTTGGATTAGTTGCTTGCATGGTAAGCAATTTTGCTAATAACATAACATATTCAGATTGATGACCGTCTGAAGACCACTGATTCTTTGCGTATCGTCATGTAATTTTACGATTTTTGAATAATAATAATGGATGAGTCTCGCGTAACTTTATGATTTATTTTAAACGACATAATTCAACTCGTGAAATACGATTCGAACACATAGGATGTCGGGGGCGCGCAGTAGCTCGCGTGAATGGAGTGGAGTAATAATAAAGTAATCGACGACAGATGCATGCCGTACGTGCCTTCATAAGCAAGAGAGTGATCGTGTAACAATTACTAGACGGGTCGGTACTATATTGACTAGTTTTACTTGCAGGTACCTATTTTGTAGTAACTGTTTGAGGAGAATCTGAACATTGCATTCCCAGAACAGCTGTGTGAATACGTAGGCGGCATAGGTTGATGTTTCGTTGATTAAATCAAATCGATGAGATCCTTAGAAGTTTCAAAATCAAGGAATCGTGACCTTTTCCAAGTTTTTTTTTTTCGTTTTTTAACTCCTTCTCCTTGAAAAGTTTAATTGTATTACGACATGAAGATGGAAAATAAAAAAGGGCAAAACAGCATTACACAAAGCTGTTTAGAAAGAGGCGGCGGCCGAAACAATTAAGAGAAGAACCTTAATGTTCTTTAAGTCTTTGTTATATAGTCATGTTCGGTAAATTGAACAATTGAATTACAATCGGAAAAATTGGAACGTTCTGTTCGTTTTCATTAGGATTCCTATTCCCGGAAGTTCGAACTAAATGAAAACAGAATAAATTTAGTCAATAAATGATTGAGTATTTCTCCTGTTTAATGTCTCATCATATTAGGCTCGTTATATTTGGGAAATTCAAAACAAAGTTACTGAGAGGAATTTGAAGATTATTTTGTTATCAAATATTTGAATACGACCATTTTGCAGACATTGAGCAGTCATGTGTAAGGTGTAACAATAGATTTTTTTTTTTAATTGTGCGTAAATTAAAGAAGTACTTGTCCAGCGAACTGAGCAGGACATTGGCGTTCATGTTATGTTCATGTATTACCTAAGCAATTGCTTAGAAATGAGATGCTACGAACGTACGTGCCGATATGTAAAAGTGGGCGTTATTCATTATATAGCGCTGTGTGACTCTGTGAGTAGGAATACGACTGTTAGTGTAGAGCGCACGGAAAATCTCGCCCAGATGTGTATTTGTGCGACACCCTGACATTGTGGCGGCATAGGTCGTGTCAGAGGTTTTTGTCATCATAAGTCATAAGTTATTTATTTCATAACAAAATACATTGTGTTGAAAATATTACAGTGATAATAAATAAAAATGACTGAATTATAAATAGGTACTGGTATTCAACCTTGTACGACTGTAAGTATACAGTGTTGACCTACGTTTGTGGCGCAGAAAAGCCGATAATTAAAATTCTACATTTAATTAAGTGCGGCGCAAAACGTGCTCTTCATTTTTTACCCACGCTTAGTGCTGTATCAACATCCGCTTGCAATGTAATTAAATTGGTTTAGTTTTAAAAGAAGATTTTGTAAACATTGTGGTAAGAACTCGTGTTCTTTCAAGTTTGTTTCTTACTTAAAAACGTTTGTTATTTCAAATCTAAATAGTCAGTAGATATTTCTTAGTAGCCACCCGGATTGTGCCTAGTTATTTGAACTTGACTCGCCTCTAGTGCGTATCAGGAACAAAAAAAATGGGTGAACTACAGTTCTGCCGAGGAAGGTACTTGTTTGGGGAGTACAGGCGTGAAAGATTTATGCAATATCCCACAACTATGTAACGATTATAATGTGACTAGAAATAAGTCGACTACTCTGGCAAGCTTCACCGCGATAGAGTCTTTGTATATTTTTCCATCGTTAAAAGTGCGTTGTGTTGACATTTTGTCGATGAGGGTGGCGACATGTGGCATGTGGACACGAAAGGGAGAATGTTAAACACCGTATTTTTATTCCGTCTCTTGTTTATGTTGTTTTAAAGAACTTAAGTATGAAGTTAATTCAAAATGTTAAAATGTTATTCTTACCTAAGTACTAAATAGTTTAATTTTGGTTATTCAATAAATAACTCGGATAGAATAGAATTAAATAGTATATTCTTTATTATTTACGCCATATTATTACAGATATAAATGTTGAAATTTTACAAGGAGTGTCACAATAGGTGGTCTTATCGCTAAACGCGACCTTTAAAAGACAACTTTACGAGAATAGCTTTACGGATATTACGAAGACAAAGACAATCAACATTTCAACAAACCATGTTTATGATTAACCCCTTTTTGCAATATAAATAATAAAAGCTACATTATAATGAACAGCTATTAATATAACGATGAATTACAAGCTGTTCAAAGGCTACCGAGTAAAAGCCGCTGGGGGGAAATTAAAAAGTTTTAGTGAACGGGGTTTCAGATTGGGCTTTTTTCTAATATTTAGGTAGTAGATGTAGGTAGTAGATAGAATTGCTATTTCTACCAAAAAAACGATTGTAATATGCTTTCCATGAATTAATCGTGACGAGGTTACAGGTGGGCGCGCGTGTAATTTCAATATTACTATATGTATAAATTAAGCTGTTTTATTTCGAATAGCTCTCCAATGTCAAGCGCACGAAAAAAAGTCAGAGGGAATAAATATTAGGTGGGTAAGTACCTATAGTTAACCAGAAATTATCACTATATACATGCAGCTTCTAAACCAGTTGTGCTTATGGGGTGTCGTCTAATCTTGAAAATAGTTGGTTTTGACTTGTGTATTTAAATTTGGAAAATTTTACGTAAGCGATCATCTACCATGCCTTTTCCCAACTACATTGAGGTCGGCTTATAGCGACGGCCTATAAACCTCCACAACCCAGTAAATGGGGAAATACGCTACCCCTTGGTAAGACTGCTTGTCAGACTTTAGGGATTTGGACTACCCGTAACGACTACAAAAGCTTTAGGTACATGACAGTCGGTACCAACGGCTTAATGTGCGCAACAATGCGCAAGCAATGTAACAATGCTTTGCTCTGGTACCTAAGTATACAAGCAAAGCTCATAGCGCAAATAAATACCTGTGACCAAATAATTGTTTACTGTACATTTCTATAAAAAAAAACATTTTCTAGCAGCTACTTCGCGTTAAATACCTCGAAGGTGAAATAAAATACAAGTAAAAGTACAATTAATTACAAGTATTCTTAATAGATGAGGTAAGTCTGGGTTAACTACGTTTAATTACACTTTTTACAGTGAACATTAAGATGAATAAAGCTATGTTAAAAGGAATTCATTTTGCAACTTTATAAATTAAATTGTCTGTCTGTCGTAGAAAATCTTTTTGCTGATTTTTGGCGCAAAAGCGAAGGTAAAAGATTTTTTTTTTGTATTATGTAAGTGCCTACCATTACAAGGCGGACCTATCATAATTATTTATTTAATAGAAAAGTAACATGTCACATTGAAAATAAAAAGTTGTGAATGAAACAGTAGTGCATATTTGTATGGTAACTTTATTTAGATTGCTCATGTATTTCAATTATTTGGAAGTGCCTCAAGCATCATTAAAATAGCCGCCGAAGCCATATAAAGAAATACCTGCACACCTTGAACATTACGATTATGCACTAAACAGTCGCAAGTACTAGATCTCATTTTATCTCATAACATAAACAGCACTCCTTCTTTTTAATGATTCGGCCCTAAAAAGATAATGTGAATATTTTTTATAACTGTCGTGAAAATGCTTTATATTCGCGTTTGGTTAATTTGATGTAGCGCACTGGGAGCGACCACTGTTTTGCATGAAAATTATTTGTATCCACAGATATTTTTTTTCATGTTTATTTTAATGGATCGCGACGTGGTTCTTTTTATTATCTATCATTGTCGCTACTAAACCTTGACATTTATGTTTATTAAGTATACCTATATACGAGTAGCTCACAAATTCAGTCTAGTAAAAAAATACGACAGTCTACCTATTGAAATTCTTTCATGGAATACATAAAAGAATATAGGTACAAGTACCTAATGTAATGTAACAAGTGAAGGATCGTGCAAGATGACACTGGTCGTGAGCGGTTCTACAAATAAGACTATAACCTACTTTACCGTGATTGCCATACGCGGCGAGGGCAGCCGGCTACTAAACACTAACAAGCTTATCAATCACATACAGTGCTCTCGTAATTGGACACAAGTAAGCTTATTATCATACCTACGCTTACTACAGTGCGGTTGGTTACGTATAATATTATCAGAATCGAGAATCCGAGACTAGAATCACAAAACGCTGCACAAACTAAGGTTACACGGCTATTTTGAAAGAAAAGTTGTTACATTTAATGGGCATAATTTTGTATATCAGATTCAGGTGGCCTTCGCAAACGGCGTCAAAGCTTGTCATTAGATTTTGTTTTACGTGGGCCGGGGTTTTAAATTGCCGGCTCGTAAACGCCTTTTTTACATTTACGCTTGTTCTACATTGCAGAATTTTCTAGAGCGTCGCTTTTGACACAACACTGTTTCATGAACTGGGTCTACAAATCGGAAGGTAATAAGGATGGCAAGAGTGCTTCGAGTGCGAAGAGACCATTAGGTATATAGGTACAACTGTTTTCAGAATTTCAAAAGAGAAATGGTGTTGAACTTAATTGGAGCATGCACCTTTCTAGATTTATTGATTTAAATTGAAATTAGGAATGGACACAGCTGCCCCAATTTAGTTGCTCAGAATTCGGCGCGTACTGTAAATCTTATATGAGCTCTTTTATTTGTTTATATCTTGAAAAAATACAGAGGCGGACTTAAAGTAGAAAAATTGTAAGACATTAATGCCCTATGACTTTCCACAGCGGGTGGAAATAAGTACAACAATAGACACTTCGTGCTTGAATGAACTAACATGCAGTTAAAAAGAATGCTTTTGTAATAATTGTGTGTAGTAAAAAAAACGGCGCTCCAACTTATGTAGGCATCCGAGATAAGTTCCTAGTTTGTAAGTCACATATGCGAAAACCAGGGAAATCGACAACCAATAGATATTGGTCATTTTAAAGATGAAGGTATAGGTGCGTAGTTATCACAGCCAGTTGCCAATTGCAAATTTGATTTTACAGAAAATAAGCGAAAAGACAAAATTTCCTTGATAGAAAATCATCACGTAGTTGGCTCTTATTTCAATGCATTTTCGATTTCCGATAATAAAATGTCTTAATTCATTATAATAATAGTAAACCAAGTTCATGTAAGGCAGTATTGTGCATTTTAATTTTTTTTTGGATATTACTATAAACGCTTTCAGCACTTACAGCGTTCTTTTTTCCAAGAAGTAGACATCTTCCGTCGCATGTTGCGGGAACTACAAGCATATTTTAGTTTCACAAATCGGGGGTGATCCTTATACTGAAAAAAGGCTTTTACTCAACCTCACCCGCCATACTTATACTCATTACTTCGGGGGTTAAAAAGACGAAAATTTGATTTGCGTCGTTTTCAAGTTGATTCGTTACTTAAGCTAAGGACACGCCTGAGCCGACCCATTACTTGGAAAAGCTACCGAATTACTGCCCTGTGACTGAAAATGGTCCCGTTTGATTAATTAGATTTTTCATATTAACATAGGAATCCAGTTTACATGTAAAATGGAGATTTATTTTCACCAATTTAGGTGGAAACGACAGTAATTGCGATTAAATTGTTGCCCATATTTGAGTATGAACTTGTTTAACCTATGTATGTACTTACCTTAATCATAATATGCTAGTATGATAAACATTATATCCATTTGAGATAGAATAATGGTATTTACAAGCTTCGCTTAGGAATCATTTTATCGCTACGGCTAGCTATATAATACCAAACATAAATTGAAATAGCCTTTGAAGGCGGCACCGAAGATCAGGAAAAACATTGTCAAAATAAATCACTTATTTCAATTAGGCATATCAGGCTATTTTTAACGTCAACAAGAAAATAAAATTGATTCTAGTTGCCCCTTGCAAAAGGTAATTTCGTATGGAGAACAATGGGCAAGAAATCACGCAGTTACTCTTTTAAAATGTTTTACAATATTTTGCGGCCACTGAACATTAGCTGTGTCAGTTTAGAATGTCGTGTGTCAAATGCTTTGGACAGATCTAGAAATATGACGAGTGTTTTGGTTTTATTATCTAGGGCATTTAATGCTATGAGTAAATTATATTGTATGTAACTGATGGTTTTCATTTTCTATCGATATAGTCAGAAATCCGGGAACAATCCCTAATGCCGTGGAACCACGGGTAATTAAAATTACCCATGGACCCGGAATGGGTCGACCCACCGGGACCACGGGTAACGAGTGCTATTGGTCAGATCTACTCGTAGAACAGCATATTTATGTTTTCTTAATCCATACTGGTTTTGCAGAAGTATATTATGTTCTAGGTAATAAGTTAGGCGTGAATTTATAGCCTTTGCAAAGATTTAAGATAATGAAATAAGAATTAAAATTAATTTATTGTTTGTCACAGGTGAAATATTAGTTCTTATGATTATTATAAAGGATCGCTGTAACATACCTATAAGGTGTACAATATTTAATGCTGTTTCCATATTTATTTAACATTCAAATCATTATCCGTCCTAAGTCAACGTCTATCATTCCTCAAGAACCGACATGGATTTGTAGTTCGAGACACTGCTTCTGTAGCCTCCCTTATGAATAGGGTGTACTAGCACTCTCTTAACTCAGTGGGAAATTTACCTTTACCTATATAGATAAAGATTGACTATGTGCTTCAGTGGGGAGTGGGGGGTGGGGGGTTCTGATGGTAAGAAATATTTGGCCGCTTTTATAAGCGCGGTGGGTATTTTATCAACAGCGGTAGTACTGTCATTGCGTTGGCTCATAATGATAAAGTTTAATTCAGCATCGTCAACTGGTAATAGGGTCATCGAGTTGAGAGGGCAATTGCATGAGTACGCAGAATAGAAGAGAATGATATATCTAACTGTAGAGAAAGGTGAATGATCGGGAAATGGTGTAACTAAAGAGTTGATACCAAATCCTATCCCTCCATAAAATACATCAAGTTGAGAATACTTTAACAGGATATCGAATGTGTGTAAAAAAAGAATCGAAAAGAAAGATTTATCTTCGATATATTTTCCTTCCCACTTTACTTTCCTCAATTATGCCGGGGCTGACAGCTATTTCCGAAGGTGCGACATCAGGATCTGATAATAATTTCTAGTTTTTGTGGAGCAGAATGAAGTAATTTGGTCGTTGAACCAATGTGTTTTTTTTTGGGTTTTACTAATTACTTACCGTGTCAGTATTATGTTGCTGAGATAAATAGGCATATACCTTAGCTTTAGAAATCTAGATCAACCAAAAGGACAGACAACATTGTTACTATTTGTATGACTATTTGCTACAATTGTCGTGAATGTAAATCTGTACGTTTAGCGAATAATATATCGAAATAGCAGATTACAAATACAAAGCTGGCCCCCCAATGGCCATTTTTGCAAGTTGTCTGAAATATATAGGGAATTACAGCAGCTTTATACCTACCCACGAAAAAATCTGATAGGCACAATTTATTTTGTTGACACTTCGCGCAAGCTGCGACACGTGCGAATAGTAGATACTTATGTGTCGACAATATTTGGAGAAATAAATCGTGCAGCCAGGTTTGATAAAACTGGGGAATCCCTCTCACTTGTCACAGGCTCAGGCACCGGTTATGACACAAAGATAAGCCGTTAGTCAAGAATAGTTATTATTTTCCACAAAACCTGATATTTGATTTCTTAATTACGTCACTTTGTCAATGAGGTTACATTCTAGCAAGGTGTGGCGTAGGTGTGGACGAAAAGGCAACTAAGTAAGGTGGCCACGGTTATACTTCGTTTATTTAAAACTCCGCTGTGGTAAGTAATCAGTTGTCGGCTATGTCATCGTAACGATATTTTTGCTTGTCACACTGGATTGCGGTTAGAATTTCGAGTATTCCACCCACTGAACAATTTTGATATTTGCTTTTAAGCTCAAAGCGAATAAAAGTGTTGCTGTTTATTTGCGTATTGTGGAGTTACGTATATTTGTTTACATGTATATGGTTGTATGTATGTTTTGTCACGACCTATGTGCGTGATCAGAACTGCAAGTAGGCACCAATATGCGGCACATTCATATGGCTTGTACACAAAGTAGAAATAAATATAATTGTATTAGGTATATGTATTTTATGTAAGGAACCTAGACAGCAACTTATTTTCCTTGTATAGGGTTTAAAAACCATACGATTGGGTAACTATGCATAATAACAATAACAACAGAATTCAAATTCTATTGCATACTCTGTATTTTTTGTAAGTGAGATTACGAATTCAAGTACCTAAATTATTTTTATTATGTAAGTTTTCTTATTATAACTATTATTGTTTTTGTTATTGATTTTGTCATTAACAGGCCTTGTATGTGTACCCATAGACATGGAAGAGGGAGGTCCTGTGTTATCTCTATACTTAAAAAAGGCCTTAAAAATTTATTAATTGTTAAAAACCTGTTGATTATTGAAAAAAAAGCCTAATAAAATTATAACAAAAACAATTGGAATATTATGCATAAATGATCGAGTATCGCAATTCACAGTTGTGCTTTCTGTATCCGAAATTATCAAGGTAAAATTATTGAATAGATATAATCTAACACGTCTATTAAGACGTAGGTCTATTTACTCAGACTAAGCAGACATAATTACAAGATGCTAAGCCATGGCTTAATTTGATACGAACCAAAGTTAATGATTTGCTTTGTTGATGTTACAACTCTTGTTATAATTTTGTTGTTAATTAGTTAGGTTAGGTTAGTACAGTATGGCGCAAGTCAGCCTCTTATTCTATTGAAACCTCGTAATACGCTAGACCAGCGCATCGTCAAAGTGTTCCACCGACTTGCTGTCCACTATACTAATATTTACTTTTCTGAAAGATAAAAGACGGTAATAAATAGAATGAAGACATAAAAACACTTTTCTTCTCCGCTTCGGCTATTTGTTTCCGACTTCCTGATTCAATCGAGATGGAAACATTCCAGATATTTATTTATTTCGTACAACCTTCATACTTGTCTCAGTTTCAGGTAGAGAAAATACCAAAGAAGGGAAATATTTTTTGTTTAGGTAGTCTGTCAGGTAGTTATTTACTGAGAGGTACTTCAGTATATACAGTCACCTATAAGTATGTACCTATAGATAGTGAATGCGGGGGTTCCGTTGCTCTTAATGGGTAAGTAATATATGATATAATTACAAAATCACTAATATTTACAAGATATAACAACTGAATCTATAATTTTATTTGATATAATGACCAGTTAATATAATAAACGATTGATATAAATTTAAAGTAACTAATTTTTATAAGCATGATATACATTGAATATAAAATTGTTTGATATACCACTCAAAAGCCAAAACTTATTCTAATATGATAAAACGCCTAGTAAAAAACACAAAGATTGTGAACATATGTGGTTTTTATTTCCCTGTAAAAAACATGCAAACAAGCATACACCATGCATGCAAGCAAGCATGCATCAACATGCAGCAGGCATGGTTTCTGTCACGGCTCCGGCGATCCCATGCGAGCTTATCGTCGCACATGTGTTCCACGCTCACCACCGCGGCTTCGGCTAGCTGTCCGGCTTCGCCGGCCGACCGGTCGCTTTTGCAGCGATTCTTTTCTGTCACGCCACTCCCGCAGGACGCTCGCTTCACTCGTTTGCCTTCGCGCGTTAATGGTCACTGTTCTAACCAAACCTAACCCGAATGATTCACCAACATAGAGGGGACCTGGCACTCCGCTCCGCTCCCGCCTTAACCTTCTAACCTAACATAACCCATCCGAGTCGAATTGCTTTGAATCGGGGTGTTAACCATAAAAATGGTATCAATATTATATATTTTAAACGATAGGCCTAATGATTTTCGATTAAATAAACGTTATATCAATATTATATATTTTAAACGATTCGCCTAATGATTTTCGATTAAATAAACGTTATATCCAATAACATTATACGAAATAAGTTTTAGAGTATAAATGTTAAGAAATTGTATCAAAAATATACCAAATAACTTTATATGATATGAGACGCACCCCAACTTAATAATAGCTACTTAGTATCCCTACGTACTTAAGTAAAGGCTTAATTAAGAAGTTCTACCTAAATGTTATATGTATGCTTGGAGAAATATATAGGTATATGAAATACTTGTTTACCCACAGGTCCAGTTGAAAACCAGCGTCAGTCACTAGTTGTCTGGCATTTTTGCTGAACTGGGCCTTTTTGGTGCAGCCGTGAGGCACACTTTCTTGCTAATTTCTTACATCGGACTTTACACTTTTTATTTGATTTTTTAATTGTTTTTATCGGATGTATGTATCTGGTGTGTATTGTGTGTCTTTTAATCTGTGGTAAATAAATGTATTTTCTTTCTTTCAGTTTATAATAAATTTACGCAGCAGGTTATCGTGTTTATATTTTATCATAAAATTGTCGGTAATTTTCCTCGTCTTGTAATTTTAATTAACTTTTATACATTTAATAATTGTACATTGAAAGGGTTTTTTGAAAAGGGCCGGAGTTGCTGGTGGGCCTTCAGAGGAATTTTGTGTTTTTTGATATTGGGCAAAAATGACTCCAGGCTACATCTTATCTATTTAAAGAGATTTTTAAAAGCAACAGAATATGATCGACTGGATAAATATAGTAGGTATGTATATCATGAATCCGCATCGATACAAAATATTACATGTTGCGCGGTTAGCAAAAGAAAAT
Source organism: Apamea sordens (assembly GCA_945859715.1). Taxonomy (NCBI): domain Eukaryota; kingdom Metazoa; phylum Arthropoda; class Insecta; order Lepidoptera; family Noctuidae; genus Apamea; species Apamea sordens. Next base: position 12,127,562 of record OX243995.1, read on the forward strand.
ATATGCAGGAAACTATCCTTTTTGGGTTTTGTAAGAGTTAGCGTTTTTCGAGGTACCAGTCCATATTATCGATCGCCCAAATGTGTCCTATTTAAGAATGAAAAGTAATTTTCTTTTTTTTCAAGAGAACAAAATGTCTGTCTTTGAAATATTGTAAGGTTTGTAATATACCTAGAAAGATAAGCGTAATCTAATATGATCCAGACATGGCTGTAATAAAGAAAAACGTTCGCTGTTCTGTATGAAATAAAATAATTTTAATAAAGTTATGAGCTGAGATGATTAAAGAAATATTCAAAATCTTTTGTACATCATCTTGGATTGGGACGTAGCGTAGGGGAGAAGTGCTATGAAGGGGACAAAAATCTTTAGTGATTGATTTTAGGCAGTTAATGTATGTATAATAAACGTAAACTTTTTTATTTATGAGAGATAAATAAAAAAGTTTACGTTTTTATCATAAAGATTTATTAAATTTAAAAAATTCAATAAAAAGCAACAGTAAATCGACACATTTAGAAATAAAAAAAATTAAAACATATCGAAATGTCTCATTCGTAACTGGGTGGCCATGAATGGGACATCGTAAGGTTTATGTAAGGGACATATAAAATAAAACCTTAACTATTATTGTATGCTTATGAACTATTCAATATTTGGAAGATATTAATCACATAAAGGTTTGATGAGATCAAATGAACAACTTCAAAACAAGTAGCAAAAATAGTAAATAGAATAATAAATCTAGGGGCAAAAGTTACAAAAAAAACAATGCCTCTAATACCACATTTTTCATTTGTCCATTTTAGACAAACTTTCCATTGAAACCAATCCTCCTTACTTGTAGAAAATTTCTGCTAACAGGCACAGAACATATCTTCTATTGTTCGCTGATTTCCTAAGTTTTGAATATTATCATTACGCTACTTCAGTAATTCGACCTGGAACAAAATTAGCAAGCAATGTTACTTATAGCAACAGTTTATAATTTTTTTTTTTTCAATAGATAAAACTGTCACCAAGGCTAACTCAGATAATCTCGTAATGAAAGGGACGGTTATGAAAGGGACGTCCCATTGAAGACCTATTAGAGTGTCCCAAACAAAACTTTCACGCTTTTTGTAAAAATAACCTCACACCAAAAAAGTCTTAAAACAGATTGCGTAATTGTGTACTTACCTGTTAGATACATAAACTATGTGATTAGTTTACAGTAAAGACGCTTTCAAATATTACTACATTCATGTAAAATACGACTGTAAAAAACAGATAATAAAATACTTTTCATCACGATATATTTAAACAACACTTCCCCTTCGTCATTGTATGACATTTGACAGCCAAGTGTCAGTTACGTCAATGGCACTATGATCAGTGTTGCCAAAATATAAAAAGGACTGTGACTGTGCTCCTAGGGGGATTTATTGAACTTCTCCCATTCTAAACTTGTCCCTTTCAAAGCACCTTCCCATGACTTGCTTCTGGATGACGTGTCTTTTAATAAATAAAACCTACGTTACATACATACATATTATACAAAATATAAACAAATAAAAATTTTAAGCGTCTGTTTGTAATGTCAAAATAGCAGCTTTTTACTACATACATGCAAATAAAAGTATAAATGGTATTTAAAACAATTTTTTTTAATGTTGTTTGTCTGTCTGTCTGTTTGTTTGTTCCAGCTAATCTCTGAAACGGCTGGACCGATTTTGACGCGACTTTCACTGGCATTTAGCTGATATTATAAGGAGTAACATAGTATGAGTAACATAGTACGACTTTGAGTCCCGAAGCACGTTCCCGTTGAATAAATTCCGACATACATGCGGGCGAAGCCGTAGGCAGAAGCTAGTAGAAAATAAATTAAATGAAATCTTGCTATAAACGTTCTTCTTTTTACTTCTCGTTATTGCTCGCAGTTACGAGCTCAATTTTATTAGCTGTTTTTATTTGATTTGAATCTATTTAACAAGTTAACATCCAATGATAAAGATGGCAGACTTTTAAAAGAGTCTTATGTAACGAGTTCTACATATTTATAAAGTGCACGATCCCTTTTCCAGTTGATCAAACCCTCCGAAATCCGGTCCATTATAAAAGATTAGAAGAGTCTTTAAGGGTTTCGAGATTAACTTTTTGTGTAGCAGACGTTGACAACACTGGGCCTACTTTACGAGTATACAGAGATTTAATGTTAACCCTTACTGCAGAAATAAACTTAGTTATATAATACATGTATGACTCCGTTCAAAATAAAACCACATCTGAATGTTTGACATTTTATTTTATCTTGCTACAAAAAAATAATAAATGCACTAATTTATCATGTCACTTAAAGCTTGCATAATAAGTGTATAGGTACAATATAAGTTACATGTGAAACCTACCAACCCACACTGGACCCGAGTGGTGGATTACGGCCCACTCCCTCTCATTGAGAGGAGGCCTGTGACCCAGCAGTGGGAACATTATAGGTTGATTATGTTGTGTCATCATCATCTGCCTAGCCTTTTCCCAACTATGTTGGGGTCGGCTTCCAGTCTAACCGGATGCAGCTGAATACCAGTATTTTACATGGCGACTGCCGACTGTTGATTATGTTGTGTGACATATTAAATAACATTACTTTTTTTTAATATCATCCATGCATTGATGGATGAATTAGGAAACTGAGTTGGATTTTCAAAAATTTAAGGCATATCGTGCCAAATAAAATAACCACCAACACAAATAAACCCAGAAATCTACTTAATGAAATATACATAGCTATAGTCCAGTCTGTCTTAGTATATTGCATCCCCATTTGGGGTGGGGCGGCTAAGACTAAATTCATAGACCTTGAGCGGGGACAACGGGCTCTAATAAAATTAATGTACTTCAAAAACCTAAGGTACCCTACACAAAGTCTTTATCAAATAAGTAATTTACACTCTGTTCGCAAACTATATATAATTAAAACTATTCTCAGGAAACATAAAACTCTTAATTTTGATCCCACCTTAACCTTGAAAAGAAGAAAAGATATAATAGTTGAAATTCCTAAAACTAAAACCAAGCTCGCCCGTATTCAATACGATAAACGCTCATCTCAGCTTTACAATCGAGTAAACAAAGAGATCTACATATACAATAAACCATTAACTGACTGTAAAAAAATAGTAACTAATTGGATAAAACCACTCACTTATGACAACACGGAGAAACTACTGGAATAAACAAAACCTTACACTTAATGCTCTTATCATTCGTATTTGGACGTACACAGTCTGTTTTCATTCATTGCCATTTACACTCACTCTGTCTTTTACATTAAATTTAACAAACCCTCACACTATCACCTAACTTTCACAAACACAGATGCTCACATTCAACATTCAAATTCACATTTACACACCTTTATACTCACAGTAACACACCTCAGTTTTCACACTCACACACCTCCATTTTCACATTCACACACCTTCATAGTCATAGTCACATTCACACACCCTCATATTCACATTCACACACCCCTACTCTCACTCACGCATTTGCATGCTTCTTGTCTAGTTTTAATTTTCTCTTTTTATTTTTTCGCCTGTTTTTAACACTTAAAACAAGTAATTTTATGTTAATATTTTAAGTTTTGGAAGAGCGGAGTCTCCTAACACAGGCTCTTTTGCTTAAAAGGAGGCTCCAATCACTAGTTGTTAAGTTTACTTGTAAAACAAATAAAACATTTTTCATTTTCATTTTTTCATGCATATTAAATATACGAAACACGCTTGTCATCCCTGCTTGAAGGTTTAATATAAATGGTGGGAACTCTTTTTGAAGTCATGCGTGAGTGACATTTTGGTTTTGCAGTTTATTAAATTTTATTTTAGACTGTATAAATTAGGCTACCAACAGCAGCCTAGCTAATCTTAAATAGACCCTGTGTCAAAATATATTGCGGAACTTATTACCCGATCACGGCGAAGTTCAAAAGGAGGGTGTTGCTTTTTATTAATTCCTCGTATACTGGCAAAATGTGGGTGTACTATAGGTTCACATCTGCCTAGCCCTTCGGGAAATACAGGCGTGAGGTTATGGGTTATGTGCCTCTTATCAATTAGAATTTGAGATTTCGGAAAATATTTTACGAATTTTTGCTTATACACGTGGGGCCTTTGTAGCTTGAGCCATTGGAGCCCATATCGATGATACGGCTGATACGGCGGTAGCTACGCCCCAGGTTACCAACCCTTGATTCCAAGTATCGGATCAGCAACCACACGTTTATTTTGAGAGGTAAACCTAATAACATACCATTTTCAGGGAGCATTAGTGATATGTAACATATAGATAGTTGTGCGGTGTCTGCGACATCGTAGTTTATGTGGTGGGGTTCCGGACAGGGAATAAATGCCCCAAAATTCATCTAAACCTACGTTATAGGGATACATTTTATGAGCGAAGCTTTGCGCCAATATAGGGCCCACGCTATGACTAGCCGCTTTTGAGGCAGATTTGGTACTTGTAAAAGTTAGGGTTGATTTATTATAAGATAGTTTTTGTTGTATCGCTATAAATCAATCCAGTTTTACATGGTCCTATGCTACAAAGATAGCCATCCTCGTGAAATGTCTTTAAAAGTGATTCGGCTTTTCTGTTCGCATAAAAAGCTCGCTAACGTAGCTACTTTCTTCCAAACTTTAGGTAAGTACATTAGCTTGGCAAACAATATGACTCGTCTTACGGGTATGTACTATGGTAGGCATACTGTGGTTATAGTTATTCGAATTCTTGCATTTGCTATTTATATGCTAAAATACTTCAGCTTCATAAGTAAATACATTGCATAGGTACTGTAGAGATTGTAGCCTATTTGGTGCAACCTCCGCGAGTCCGATATAAATAGATAGCACAAATACGAGCCAAAAATTAATTTATATAGGTAAAGATTAAAACGAAAAACAGTGCGCGTCAAATTTGGCTGACAAGCCAAGAGACAAGGATAGAAATGTAAAACGTAGAACTATTTTCTAGGAATTCTTAGGTATTGAAGTAATATGACAAACTGTGGTTTTATTTACTCGTCCGAGCTCGTAAAGCTCTTACAGTACCTACGGTGTCAATAGTTGTCAATTGTTTCTCTGATTCAACAAGGGACTTGAGGAATTCCAAAAAACGTAAGTAGGTAAGTGATACACATTCTATTACGAAATATAGTTTCTTTATGCGTCATGTTTCAATACTAAAATATTAATGTATGTTGATAAAATATTTTTGTGATATACTTTAACGTTTATACACGATATCATTTATACCATATGTTTTCGAACGGTTACGTCGGTACGTGTGACATGAATTATTTAACATTTTGCCACACTTTTTGCGAAGTACTGGATTGTATTTTACGTCCCATTTCTGGGTGGTAAGTGAACCAATATTGAATACGATAAGTCCTGAACAACGAACTGATATAAAAAGAGCATGACTTGCTTTATTATACCTCCGTAAACCGAAATTCATAAAAAAACGAGGAACGAATACGAACTTAATGGAAAGCAGTTAACAGCTACCGTGTTTATGGCAGATATTTTATAACAATTTATAGATATTATTTAGACGCTTCATTTCCAAAAACCTAAATCTACAGATTCATTCACAAATCGTTAACACAGCAACTTATTCTACTCTCCTCCCCTGGGTCCTCTTTATTATGTCGGTAATGACTTGAAAGGTTTTACACCGTTCAGTTTTATAATACAATCGAATCACGTTTTATCGATCCATGTTCCCAAGGCGAGCACAAATAGAAATAATCGCGGCCACCTTACCCCGTGATGTATAGTCACGATCCGTCATAGCCCTTACACCAGCTTATAAATCAAGACAATTTCTATTAAACTGATTTATCTATAAACTCGACCCATCGAACACGAAACCGAACCTTTGCAACAACATCTGTGTTTTAGAAGTTTTAGTTTTAAATAAGAAATATCGAAAATAAATTTAAGCAAGTAGGTATTTATTGCTTTTTGTACTTCAAAACTTCTATTTGCTGAAACTCAGATAAAATGACACCTTTCTGACCTCTGTGTATGACAGGATTATGGTGCTAAATAAAAATACGACACATACAACGAATATTAACAGAGTCATAGTTTCGGGTCAAAGATTTGGGCCCTTTGTTGGTACTGAAATGAATGGCACACGCAAAAATTTAGGACACAGACGTAGAATAAACTCAAACCATTGGTTTTTTGTTCTTCCCCATGGGAATGGTAGGGCGTTGTTTAATCGTGTAAAAACATACCCTATTTATAATCTGTGGCTGACCGCCCTCGTTTCCAAATACACGCGGAGTTTGTTGCGAATTACTATATTTCATTTGTCTCATGCCCGGTACATGATTGGGCCATTAATTAAGGACATCGAAGTTAAATTACATTTTTGTGTCCTCTCCCTCTTTTGTTTATCGTGCCAAATTAATTTATCAACGGTGCTTCAATTTGATCGGACGGTAATAAATTAATAGCAATCGATTATGAACAGGAAAATGCCCGAACGAAATGTGTACGTCCAAAAGTAAGTTCAATACCTACCTATACCAATGTTTAATTTGGTTAGAAAGGGCCAAATGGCAAAATGTTTTTAAAGTAAAAGGTTTGTTTTGGGGTTTCTAAGTAGGCAACTTTAGTGTAGGTAACTGGAGAAATAGATGCTTTATTTACGGTGGGTCAAGAGCAATATTTTCTATTGTAAATAGTAACCTGGCTGTATAAACTGCAGCCACGTTTTGGCTACGAATAAAACATTGGTCTGAATTTTATTGAAGGGGATTTTACTCGTGGCTATTTTAACCTACTACGGAATTGGTTAGTACGGCATATGTGTAGGTACAAGTCCTGCTTGTTGTATTAATAAATTGAAACTTTGTTACTCTGTCCTAAATGTTGCCGATGCATCAACGAACCCCATTCGTGTTATACCTGGGTATCTTTAGGTAGCGGTAACCAATTTCAATAATTTGGGCGTTACCTTGTTTGCCAACCTATTACTTACGTAAAACGTATCTAATTATTGGTACAGGTTGAAATTGAATAGGTGCGCCAAATTAAAACATCTAATTCAACGTCGCGTCGCCGCGTCGTCGCGCGCCCTTTTTTTGTAGGAACGGTCAAAATTAGGTAAATACCGCCACTTAATTATAGTCTTAGATAGTGCAAACTAAGTTATCGCCATTAGTAGAGACGAATTGTCGTCGTTCCAGAAAAAAAATGTTTTTTTCTATCAAAACATACGAAAATTAACGTATCAATGTTATCTTCTTAACTAACTTGCTTCATGTTGTAATACTTACACGATTTTTTTCTAGAATTTAGATTTGATAATGATTATGTAGCAGTTACTGCACCTCCTATTTCGACTTGGCGCAAGTTTTCAATTTCATCCTGTATAGTAGTTTCATTGAACACCAAATAAGCGATTTCCAATGAATATCCTATTTAATGGTACCCAATTAGTTAGTAGCGATAGTGTGGCAAATTGGGAGATTGTCAGGACCGTCTTCTCGCAGCCATCTTCGCAGAACTGTTGAAAACTAACTTCGCTCGTAATGACTTATAAGCAGCTATGTACATACGCTTGCAGTCAAAGTTTAGTACATTTGATTAATATTTCTCTATGTGTGTGCGGTGATTTCAGCAAAGCACTCAGCTAAATTAACTGTCAATGCATAACACAATATCATCGGCTTTTACGACACATTTGCTTAAAGGAGGAAATTAAAAGCGCCATTTGGAAGACTAATAGAGAAGACGCATTAACGTTTTGAATTGTAGGCATTACAGTAATACAAGCACCCATTGATATTAATGAACTTTTACAATACAGACAAGAAGTAAAAGTAAAACAAAATCTCCACGTCGGGTTTTAACAGGACAGGAAATTAAATGAAAAGCACCTACAGGATATATATGTATGCAGTGTATAGTCAGGGTTCAGGAGACCTGCGATTGTGAACACAAAAAGGGGTTGACAAAAATACCCTTTCTTATTTCTACAGGGGTCGATGTTATCTGTAAGGCTTTTACACCTAGTCGTATAATAAAGTTGTATCTAGAATGAGATTACGCCTCGAACATACGTGTATATTGCTAAATGATGGCACCATTGTATCTAAAGCGAGAATCGTTGTAAGATTGTCATGTTGCTCGCAGTTCCATTTGTAGAATTTCTCTTTTTACGTCTGAACCGTCGTTTTGTTAGACGTAGGTTCGGAATTTGCATACAGTGTTGGTAATTGGAATGTACAATGATTTTATGCGTAGTTTTCAGCAGAGCTTAGTTGCCGTGTCGTCATCAGGTAATGTATTAAAGATTGATTTAACGGAGGTGTTCTACTCTGACACGTTAAATCGCATTCTAATACCTTCCGATCCTTCCCTGAAACCTGCGGTGTATCTATTGAATATCTAATAAGTACACAAATCATAGCCTCATTTTGTGTCATTTGACGACGCCAGTAATATGTCCTCGTGTACCTAAGTTTATAATTTATGTATGTAACTGATATTATGTTTGTTCGCTTATTCGTGTGTCTCGGGCAAGTACCCATTACATCATGCTTTCCATGTTCGGAAATTTAATAAAGGTACCTTTATCAGTCGCTAATTAAAATCATGGTTTGGTTTTCTCGCATTCGGGTTCTAGGATTCATGCTAATATGCTGTAATGAGTACGTAGGTGAGCATTTCCTTTTGACAAGGCCGATTCCACCTCTGCGTGTAATAATCTGGAAATAAAGACATAAAAAAGTACGATATTATATAAAATATTATGTACGACCACCATAATTATCATTTTCATTGGTACTACGAAAACGGTGATTTTAAAACGCGAAAAAATATTACGGTAGTCCTTTGACTGTTATTAATACCGTCATAAATACTCGGCTTTACTACAGTTTTATATTTTTCAATCACAACATTCCAGCCGTGCCTGCGAATGGCAAGTAGATATTCAAAGAAAATTTTCTATTTTTATTTTAATTACTGACCAACTTCATGCTCCAGGGTCAGGGGTGTCTCAAAAGAGTTCCCACAAGTTGGCGACGATACACACATATGCAAAGTTAGCCCAGCTGTTAACCTGTATAGCTGGTTAATATTTATAAGTACCTTCGCTAAAGTAGTGATCTACCCATTATAATTCTTGAGACGATACAAAAAATTTGGTAATCTTGATTACCAAATTTTTTAAGAACATAAGAACCTCCTTTTATATTCAGATCGAAATGCAATCGCTACTGGCCACCTGCTGTTAAACTAATCAAGAAATGCCATTAGAGTTTTCTTTTACTTTTTACTTTTTCAGTATGAAAAAATGGCTTTGATTTATTATGTTACCGCTATGTGTCTCTTTGCTCCAATTTTATTAATCGTATCAAAGAACTATGCAAAAAACATAATAGGGGATAATTTATAATTTTATTCATAATTATTTTTATGTAATTATTTATTTCACAGGATCAATTCAGCGAGAACAATATTTTATTCCTACCATTGAAGTCAAATTTTTACAGAGCTTAGTAAAATTATAAGTGTGTTAATCAGTAGGTGTTGTATTTGGTATTGATAGGAACAATTTTCTTAAAAGAGTCGAGTCGGTGACGACCTACTCGTATAGCTGACTAGCTAATGCTATTAAATTGATTAAAATAGTAAGTTCTTGCGATGAACAATCGTCGATACAAGACAAGAAAAAACAACCCAGCTTTATCTTTGTAATAGGATTATTTATGTAGGTACACACGGCTACACATCAAGCTATGCAAAACCAGTATTGGCTGACCGTTCATTGTGAGAAAATATCATACAAAGTGAGGCCAAGACAAACTGGTTTTGTATAGCTTGACGTGTAGCCGTGTGTACCTACATATTAACCGACTTCTGTTATTAATATTATTATTCCTGAATGAGCCTGCTCTTTATGTCGATCACTCCTGATAATAAGCGATGGATGAGGTCTATGATGTAACGAGCGTGCCCGGAAGATGCGTGTTCACTCTTTCTTTGAAGGTAGACGGGTATTATGAATGTATGATATCGTTAAAAAGCTCATCCTAAGTCGTATCACGTGGTCGTAATAATTTTTCTGTTAGGCTGACATGATAATAATATATTCACATGGTATACAATAGTTACTTAAATGCGGTACTTATATATCTTACTCCATAAATGTTTTTTATATACATAGATACTTCACCTACTTAATAGTTATGTGAAGTTGTCTCGTAGGAGGTATTAATAAGTGTTCCTGTGGTGCAAAAATGTATTAGCTGACTTTCAGGAAAACTTATTCATATAAAAAAATAACAAGGAGACTATGGAACAGCACCCTAATTGCGTAACACACGATCAATAGGAATCGGTTTCATTTTGACAGTTCAACAACATTAATTGCGTTATTTACGTGTTGAGCAGACACATTTTTCGAACTTATGAAGCAATGAATTAGCAATTTGCTTCAAAATGATTCAGATTCCGATTGATCGTGTGTTACGAAATTAGGGTGCCGGACCGACCTTTAAATGCGACCCGGCTTTAAGTAGGTACATGACACCTCGTCATCATCTGCCTAGCCTTTTCCCAATATATTGGGGTCGCCTTCCAGTCTAACCGGATGAAGCTGAATACTAGTATTTTACACGGAGTGACTAACTGTCTGACCTCCACAACCCAATTACTGGGTAATACGATACCCCTTGGTAAGACCGGTTATTTTGTTTTTTACAAGTTTATAAAATAATCTTGACTTTACTTTACTTAACATATACTTTGATTAAAGTACTTAGTAAGTTTTTGCTATGACAAATCGTCTACATACAAGGGCTGATTTCTCCATCGCCAGATAACTTTTATTCGAGGAATAAAATTGACGTTTGACAGTTTTTGTATGAAATCACTGTCAACATTTCAAAATTATTCCTCGAATAAAAGTTATCTGGCGATGGAGAAATCAGCCCTTAGCCACATAAATAATCTTATTACAAAGATAAAGCTGAGTGGTTTTTTCATCTCTTGCATATTATGTAAGTAATAATATTATTTTATATTGCAAATGGGTATGCTCTTGACCTCGATCACGCCCGATAGAAAGCGACTTATGATGTATATGATATAACGTATCCGTGCCATTTGGCTACGTAACCCTAAACAGAAATGTTTTTTCTTATAATTATGTACCGTAAGTATATTCAATCATATGAAGTTAGTAAAAAGCTATTATTTTGAAATTACAAACAGACACTCCAATTTTATTTATTTGTAAGTATAGATCAACTCTGACCATAAACAAGAAACAACTTAAACCACAGTTTTGAAAGGTTAAATTATCTTAGAGTTCCTACATAAATTCAATAAAATAAACCAAGATAAAATATTCATGATAATTTATGCCCTTTTAAGTACCTACCTATTTATCCTGTTTTAAGTATTTCGCCATTTAAACCAAAATTCGTTTTCTTTGAACAGTTTTGAGTTATCGAGGTTTTAAGTTTAGGTGTGTACTGTGTATTGCTGCAATGATATTTTATATGGAATATTTTGAAATATTGTCACATAAGGGCAAATATACCAATATTTGTATGAGTCAAGTTGGACGTCCAGTTGCTATACCTTTTTAGAAGTAAAATGACTGACCTTTTTATTTAATACTAGCTGTGCCCGCGACTTCGTTCTCGTGCATGTCGGATGGGTTTTAATTTGTGCGTGGACCCCATTTTTTTTTCTAAAATAAAACAGACTGACAGCTTTAATAATGTTTTTTTTTTGTTATACTTGTAAGTACCGTATACAGGGCGTCTCACGGCTATGCCACATGGAGGGAAAGTAGGTACCTTAAATATTGTAGATGGAACATTTTAGTGAAAGAAGTCATTATTTTAATTTAAAAAATAATTTAAACTGCATTCATAGATTTTTAAATAATTAGGTACATGGTTGAACCGGGAATCGAACCCGCTACACGAGAAAAAAAATACCCTGTAGCTTTATCATACCGATCGAAAGGCTTCATCATAAGGATTATTTTTTGCTGAATAACATAGTGTCAGAAATATATAAAAGGAAGACCATAAATTTTAACATTTTTAATACAAAATTAATCAATTTATCAAATGCTCAAAATGAGTCTTATACTATTGAATACAAAGTCGCACTCTTTTGATTATTTCACTCTCTGTCGATTTTTTGATCTTGTGGTGGATATTTAGAACAATACGTCTAAGTTCTGTTTGTAGCTCGTGGACATTTTCATACTGGTTCTTGTAAACTAAATTTTTTACATGACCTCATGAAAAAATCTAACGGGGTTAGATCTGGGGATCTCGGCGGCCATCTTATTTGTCCATTTGTCCCGATCCAGGGACGAAAGTGTTCATTGAGATAGTCCCTTGTTCTGTGAGTGTGCCGGAGCCCCATCTTGCTGAAAAGTAAGGTTTTTTCGTTCTGCAACCGGAAGATTATTTAATTATCTCAATTCTTAAAATATCAAGTATTTCTAAATACATTTCCGTATTCAACTGCCCTTCGTAAAAATGTACTAAGAGGATCCGGTTTTTTACAATCCCACACCAACAGTTGAACGAAAAACGTACCTACTTGATTATTAGTCTCGCGGATACCTAAGGGATTCTCCCTGGACCAAATGCGATTATTGTGTCGGTTGTACATACCATTATTGTTGAAGTTTGTCTCGTCTGACCAGATAATATTATTTTGAAAATACTGATCATCTAGGATGAGCTTTCCATTTCATGGCAGAAAATAAGTCGTCTTTAAGCATCACCCGGCAGTAATTTTTGTACTAATCGCCCTCCAACGTAACTTTTGAATTTGTATTTTTTCAGTACACGGTGTATTTTGCTTTTCGAAATTCCGATTACTTCTTCACCTTCCCTCACTGAACTTTTAGGATTTGCCTCAAAGTATATCAAAATATCGAGTTCATCATTGGTGTTTATCATGTCCCGTGCACGTGCACCTCTACTCTACGAGTACGTAGTAAATGCAGTAACGATGCAACGAGTCACGCAGGTAAATGATTTAGGGGTTGTCCTCACTCCTGAACTATCGTTTCGCAGTCATATACCTAACTAAGATCTGCAAAAAGGCATTTAGAAACTTGACGTTTGTTCTAAGACAGACGCGAGACGTTACCAGCATCACAGCCATCAGAGTCCTGTATGACGCATTACTCAGGAGTCATCTGGAACATAGTGCTGTCATATGGGCTCCACATGAGACTAAGTACTCAGTGATGTTGGAGCGAGTCTAGAACAAGTTCACACGCCACCTGTATAGGAAACTTTATGGGGTATACCCATTTTACCCATTGATGTACCCCACTCTATTCGTACTGGGTATGGTGGGGTACAATCAACTCGGGGTGCGACGGCAATTTGCTCTGGTCTCGTACATGGTGAAACTGTTCCTAGGCATAAAGCACAACCCGGGAGTGCTGCAGCGTTCGGTGCAGTGGGTCGACTCGAGCAATTCGCACCATCGAAAATCAAGAATCGAATCGAATCGAAATTGATATATTTACATGTCACTGGGGTGAACTCGCAAAAGTACTATTGTCTACACTGTGTTGCAAACAATGATCTTTATGAACTTGAGATGTAGTTTGTGACTTATTTTTAATTTTGTGTGTGTGACTTGGCAATCGCATTAGGTTAAGTAAGACCTGTAATGATAGTTTTAAGGCATTTAAATAAATAAATAAAAATAAATAAATAAATTAAATTTGGTGCCGTGGTTGTGGTAAGCGATGATCGAAACGTCCCAAATTTAGCAGAATATTCACCAACCGTTTCATAATAAATTGAGATGATGTATTTCTATCAGGATATCTTTCGCGGTGCCATTGTAAGGCTAATGTTATGTTTTTTGGTGCAAAAAGTATTCTTCCATTAAATCAAAATTAAGTATTTTGATACGCCATGGTTATGTAACAAAATCACAATACAATGCAAAAATCCTACAACGAAAATCACAGAAACAAGAGAGTAAAAGTTTGAAAATAGAACAAATTTTTGAATGATTTCTTTATAATCAGCCACCCGCATTGCGATGGACAAAATAATTTACGCGTCTTTCGGCTCAGGAACAGGATACGGCTCGACTTGTTACATACAACCAGGTACCTACTACGTACCTATCTCTTTATCATTTTATCATGCACTTACATTATAATAGGGAAATGATGCGTACTTCTCAAGTGGGTACATTTATTAGTAATAGGTACTTATGATAATGTCAGTTGTATGTCCTTACGGCAATGTCAGCTTTTCATTTTTCTGAACAAAATTTCACATCAAATGTTAAAATTCATGGTTTTCCTTTTATCTGAAACACAGGTTTTTCATAAACCTAGATCAGGCAGGTAACCTACATTACAGTTACCTACAAATTTAATATTTGGAGCTATTGCGTTACATTTGGGAAGTGTCAGTTGTCTGCCAGTACTGTCCGCTAAATATAGTTCACATTTCGAAAGGTTGAGATCAAGGCCAATGGAATGAAGTTCATTTTTTAAGAATCTTAGGCCGTTTAAAACAGTTTCTACTTCGCCACCCAAGGTGCCATCGTCTAGATACCAAACATTAAATTTGGAATTTAGCTGTCGAATAATTGGGTGAATGGCTAAACTAAAAATCACTGACCCGAGGGGGTCGCCTTGTTGACAGCCAACAGCAGAATCCAGAAGGTGGTCCGGATACAGTAATTTAGATGGGTGTCTGTAACATTGCCAAAGGAACCTATAAATTTGAATCGAGGTGATTTTTTTCATATTCTTGGATAAAAAAATATGACATTTGGGCCCACCGTTTTCCATCTCCTGTAACATTTATAATATTATAGTAGGATGACCTGCTTACCTGATTAAAAAATTAAAATGAGATATCTCAAATCATAGCTAAAACAAAAAATTGTGAACAGGTAGCCTTTGAACCATCTTATTAAATTCAGATCAAAATGCAATCGCTGCTGGCCACTTGAAGTCAAAATAATTAAACGAATGCCATTCAACTTTTCTCTTTTTATAATTTTAATTTTTCATTATGATGAATGGGATACATAATTATATTTTTTTTTTAAAGTGCCTGTTTTAAATCAGTTATTTTTAAACTAACCTCTTTGTTACATTATTATTAATTTAATCATAAAACCCGGAGGCACTCAATTTTGCATTGAGGTGGTTAGCTTATGGCGGTTGGGCTATGGTAAGCTCAATAGCCCCCCCCGGTGGGTTCCCGCATTGTCGAGGCGGGGGGGCTCAGTAGCCGTGGCTGGGCGGGCCACGGTGAAGCTAAGAGGAACCCCAGCGCCGCCAGCCGCTCGTCCGGGCTGTGCGGTTTAGCCCGACTTAGCGGCCCACAGGTAGGTTGCGGTGCCGCGACATCGTGACCTACCTGAGGCGGACCGCGATGTCCCCCGTGAGGGAGACATTGCGGCTGAGGATAGAGGCCGCGGCGGGAGAGGCTCTCCCTCCTTCCGCGGCCTTGACGGGGCTGCCATCGTTAGATGGCGGACGCGGCGGGGCCGCAGGGGAAGAGGAGTGTCGGTGTTTCGTTGCCGCTCTCCCTATCCTCTGCGGCCGTTGCTCCCCCAACGCGGGGGGCATGCGGGGCCCGCCTTTCAGGCGGGCGTGGAGGCCAGCAGGCAACGGGTGCGGGGGCTTCGTTGTCTGTTTTGCACAGGCCTCCACCTTGTGGGACGGGAATGGCCAGGTGTTCCCGGCCATTCCCGTAGCCCCCCAACCTGGGGGGCATGCGGGGCCCGCCATACCATCTTGGCGGGCGTGCGCCGGGAGGGCCGTGGAAGTAATTGATTTCCCATAGCCCTCCCATTACGGCGTTTGTAGGAACACCGCTGAGTTTTAGTGGGTATACTGTCCTTAATCCGACAGGGAGTCCCACATACACAGTCTCGGTCCCCCGCGAGACGGGGATGCATAAAGCATTTCTCAGCGAGAAAAAAAAAAATGGTAAGCTCAATAGCGAAGTCTCGACAAAGTACTCAAAAACCAATAACTGTCACAGATTATCTTCATGAAGTAAGCAAAAAATCTTGAATACGTTTCTATAGGTTTGATAATCAAACAGATGAAAAACTATCGTATTTTAAATATAGCAACAATTATTTCGATGTAGTTGTTAGAATACTGATGATAATAGTCACGATCCGTCATAGCCCTTTTGTTCACCTGTGAAGCCGAAGCTTTGCAACAACAGCTGTGAAACTTTAGTTTAAAATAAGAAATATCGAATATAATTATCGGCCACAATTTGATTTTTTTTGTACCTAAAAACTTCTATTTGCTGAAACTCAGGTAAAATGTAAAGACTGACAGGATTTTGGCGCTATAAATAAAAATACGACACATACAACGATTATTAAAAGAGTCATTTTTTCGATTAGATGTAAATGAATGGGGAAGGAATCGGTCCCTTTGTTGGCACTGAAATTAATGGCCCACGCAAGAATTTATGACACAGATCTACTATCGTCAAAACCTATATCTGACCATTTTAATAACAACATCCCTTGCACATGATTATCACAGTTGTGTCCGTAAGTAAAACAAAACAGCAGTGCGATTCTGTAACCATCTCACCGTGAAAACTTAGGTGAAGTGAGCGTGGAGTGAGCTGTCATTCCAAATAATGCTAGAGATTGACTACTGACAACTCACATCAAGCTCACTTCACTTAAATGATAAATGATAAATGATTTTATTTTTGTAAGTAGGTTTGTACAAACACTTTTACACGTCAATCATATTTTAAAACTAGATGAGGTCGGCGTTTCCTATCTGACTAGTCTGAGAAGAAAGGCCGAAACAAACTCAGACGTCACAGTCTCTTTTAAAGTCCAGACATAATCTTGGTCAGATCATGTGAAGACCATGTAGATTTATGTCTGAGATGGTTTTTTTGAAGAAAGAACCAAACAGTTTGAGAGGACCTGTCCAGTCAGTGCACGCATTTGTCAGAAATCGTGCAGCTCAACTCAAAACTTAGGGAGCTCAACGATCCGACGAACAATACCAAAGAAAGGACATTTGGGTAGGCCACATTAATTACTCAAACTGCCAGACCACGACAAAAACTAAGAGAACAGAGAGAAAAATAATATAAATACAATGACCCACATAGTCTTCACATTCACAATAATTAAAATAATAGAATACTTTACAAAGTAAGCAAATGTCATAGTATTATATCAAATTCATCAATGTCAAAGTGTATATAAAAAAAAACAACAACAAAACAAAAAAAAAAATAAACATTCAATATGTAAAAATTGGAAGCAGCTTAATCCCAAGCCTTTTTGTCCTCGATATAAGCCTTAACGGTATAAAATGCTTTCTGGCACAACTTACGTTTAATGAATGATTTGAATTTATTAAGGCTTAGATCTTGAACGGGGCTTGGAACTTTATTGTAAAAGCGTATACATTGGCATCTGAACGAGCCACCTATTTTCTTGAGCCTTGTTGTAGGTAGAACAAATTTGTGTTTGTTCCTAGTATTTATATCATGGATATCACTGTATTTTTTAAACAATTTTATATTTTTATGGGCATATAAAAGATTTTCATAAATATACTGAGAAGGCACAGTCATAACATTAATTTCTTTAAATTTTTCTCTGAGCGAGTGTCTCGGACTTAATTTATAAATTGATCGAACAGCTCGCTTTTGCAAAACAAAGATAGTCTGAATATCAGCGGCATTTCCCCACAATAGAATACCGTACGACATTACACTATGAAAATAGCTAAAGTACACTAAACGGGCTGTCTCTATATCAGTTAAATTACGAATTTTTCTAACAGCGTATGCTGCGGAACTTAGCTTTTTTGACAATTTGTCTATATGTGGACCCCACTGAAGCTTAGCATCCAAAGTTATGCCTAAGAATACTGTGCTGTCTTCAGGATTCAATTCTTCGCCCTTTACCAACACATTAGTTTTCACTTGTCTAACGTGAGGCAACGTAAACTTAATGCATTTGGTTTTTTTCTCGTTTAGAAGTAAATTATTAACATTGAACCAGTGGACTACTTTAGAGATCGCGCTATTTACATCGTCAGTAACCTGCTGCTGACGTTTAAGTTTAAACAAAAGTGAAGTGTCATCTGCAAACAACACTATATCATGATTATCCTTTATGAGGTACGGCAAGTCATTAATATAAATAAGAAACAAGAAAGGACCAAGAATTGAGCCCTGTGGGACTCCCATTGTTACTAAAGATCCGGGAGATCTTTTTCCGTTAACATCAACGCTCTGAATCCTCTTACTCAAGTATGAAGTAAGAAGATCCAGAGCAGCGTTCCGGATTCCGTAGTGGCGGAGTTTCCTGATTAAAGTTTCGTGAAGAACGCAATCAAATGCCTTGGACAAATCACAAAAGATGCCCAAGGCATCGCATTTGTCTTCCCATGCATTATAAATATGTCCTATAAGTTCAACACCGGCATCAGTAGTTGAACGACCCCTTGTAAAACCGAACTGTTTGCTATGTAATAATTTGTGTTTATTAAAAAATCTTTGCATTTGTTCTAAAATTAATTTCTCAAAAATTTTACTAAAGGTAGGTAGTACAGAAATAGGTCTATAATTTGTAGGGTCTGATGTACTACCTGATTTAAACAAAGGTATGATTTTACTATTTTTCATAAGGTCAGGAAACTCCCCACTGTCAATACAACTATTAAAGATAAGAGCTAGAGTAGGTGCTACAATGTCAATAATAGACTTAGCAACTTCTACAGAATTGCCCCACAGATCTGCAGTCTTTTTTACATTTAAAGTGTGAAAGGTTTTAATTATATCTCTACAGGTAACATGTTCAAAATGAAATTCCGAATCGCAACCATTAACATTTTCCATAAGCAAAGACTCAGCAGCAGAAGGTGATGAGTTTAGGGATTTAGTAGTTGAAACGGGAATATCTGAAAAGAAATTTTCAAATGCCTCGGCGACTTGTGAGTCTGATTTTATTATGTTGTCATTAATAGACAGGCTGTAGTCAGTATTTCGGTTACTAGATCTTCCCGCTTCACTATTAATAATAGACCAGGTCGTTTTAATTACATTATTGCTGTTTTTAATCTTTGAACCCAAATAACGTGACTTGGCCATATAACAAACTTTTTTAAATAATTTTGAATAATTTCTTACATACAAATTAAATTCATCAGTGTTTACGTAGTTCCTTTCATTGTACAGTTCATAAAGCCGCTTTCTACTTTTATGAATACCAATGGTAGCCCAATCACTGAAACATGTGTTACTATTAACCGAGTTGAGTTTTCACGGTGAGATTTTTACAGAATCGACCGGCTGGATCCTTTTTAGGTCGACTTATAATATGCGCTGCAAGGAGGAATAGTCATTCCGGAGTTCAGATTTAGATTTTGGCGATAGTACATAGAATAAGCAAAAAACTCACTTTACTCACATAATTTGTTCTGGGAATTATTCTTGGACGGAAAAAACTTAGGTTACCGTAATAAAATATTTGTGAAAGGAAGCTATTGGTTTTCTGTTTTGTAGGACGTTATTTAATCGTGTAAAATCGTACCCTTATTTATAATCTGTCCCCTGTGCCGTTTCCAGGAGTTTGTTGCGAATTACGATATTACATTTGTCTCATGCCCCGTACATGATTGGGCCATTAATTAGGGACAACAACGTTAAATTACATTATTGTGTCCTTTCGGCCCTCTTTTGTTTGTTGTGCCAAATTAATTTCTCAACGGTGCTTCAATTGACCCGAGGGTAATAAATTAATAGATTGTATAGCATAGATTATGAAAAGAAAAACGCTTGAACAAAATTTATGCGTTTAAAAGTAAGTTCAACAATACCTATTAAATATAAGGTTTCTAAGTTGGTAACTTTAGTGTAACTAGAAAAATAGATGCTCTATTTGCGGTTGATCAATATTTTCTAATGTTAATGTTGACCTTGCTGTATAAAATGCAGCCATATTTTAGTTACGGAAACAACTTTAGTCCGAATTTTATTGAAGGGTATTTTACTCGGGTAGCGGGATCGTCCGAAAGGGTTACCGCTGCCCTGGAACATAAAGGGCTAAGGAAGGAACACGGGTGGGTTTTTGTCAGTAAGAGTCTGACACTCCCTTCTGCTCCACCCAGAGCGGGAGGGGTCATTTGATGATGTCCCACCCGCAAAAAAAAGGGTATTTTACTCGTATCTAGGTACCTATATTAAAATAACTTACTACGGAACTAGTTAGTACCAGTGCCTACATCATTATGTGTATGTACAATTCGTTTCTTATTGTATTCATAAATTAAAACTTTGTTATGTCACGCATCAACGAACCCCATTACTCATTAGTATTATAATTAGGTGTCTTTAGGTAGCGGTAAGCAATTTCAATGCAAGGGGCGAAGCTTTGTTTGCCCAAACAACCTATTACTTGCGTAAAACGTATCTACTTATATTAGTTTCATCAAACACCAAATTAACAATTTCCAAAGAATCTCCTATTTAATGATACTCTGGTTATTAGCGATAGTGTGTCAAATTGGGAGACTTTTGGGACCGTCTTCTCACGACCATCTTCGCAGAACTGTTGCAAACTTCGCTTAACTTCGCTCGTAATGACTTATTAATAAGCAGCTACTTGTATACGGTTGCTGTCGAAGTTTAGTTCGTTTGATAAATATATATGTGTGGTAGCTATGTGTTAGCGTTAATTTCCGCAAAGCACTAAACAAAATTAACTGTCAATGTATTAAAACACAATGTCGTCGGCTCTCACGACATATTTGGTTAAAAGAGGAAATTAAAAGCTTCAATTGGAAGACTAATGGAGTAGACTCATTAACGTATTGAGTTGTAGGCATTACAGTAACACAAGCACCCATTGATATTGATAACACGGTTAGCGCAGTGTCTGAGCGATCGGACTGCTGCGCTGCGTGTCGCGGGTTCGATTCCCGCACAGAACAAATATTTGTAAGTCCTACATGTATTTGTTCTGAGTCTGGGTGTTTTTCTATCTATAATATGTATGTATTTACAAAAAAAAAAATGTATATAAGTAGTTTATCAGCCATCTTGTTACCATAACACAAGCATTAGGTTGCTTAGCTTGGGACTAGATGGCGCTGTGTGAAATGTCCAGGGATATTATTATTATATTAATGAAATTTTACAATACAGACAAGGAGAAAAAGTAAAACAAATCTTCACGTCGGGGTTTTTATGGTCTGGAATAGACATGGGTCGTACTTGCAAAATCGAGTGCCAGAGGGGTAATTCTCGTAATTTTAAGAACGTTCACAGTCTGATCTCAGTATCAATCTGTCAAAAATACTTCCAATTTCCCTACATTTTGACAAGTTTTTGACATTTGTTTGTCGCCGAGATGACTCTGCGACTAGATTTTGAACATTTTAAATTACGAGAATTGGCCTTCAGGGCTTCCAAGTACGTCCACCTTAAAAAACCATGTACGTTTGCCCCGCACGGCCCCCCAGAATTTGTGTTTTAGGTGTGCACTAATGCAATGTACTCGCCTCTAGGAGTATATGTACCGGTTTCTTTTTCAATGTGCCTCTGTACTTTTGAAGATATTTGCAAAAAAAGGGGGCCGTGCTGAAAACGTTTGGCTGGCACGGCCCCCTTTTTTTGCATGTAACTTGAAAAATATATAGCGTATTAAAAAGTTTCTTAAGCTCAAGGAATGTACTCTATTAACACTTTATATGTACCGCAACAGATATTGTGAATTCGTAATGACAAATAATATATAGATGTGGATAGGGGGCCGTGCTGGAATGTTTTTTTTAAGAAAATATCTAAAAAAGACAAAACAATCTTAGCCAAAAACGATTACAAAATAATTGATGTTTGGCAAGTAACATATGTACCGCATTGGTTACTCATACAACTTGCTAAATTTGAAAAATAAACCAATTTTAGTTCATTCAGCACGGCCCTCTATAGTTGCCTATATCTTTTTAAATAAGACATGTTTGTTTACAAAATTCGTCTTTCTGAATTATAATTAGGAGTACATTCGTTCCAAATAAATTGCGAAACTGCTGTATTAGTACTTTAAAAAATAAATAGGATCAAAAATATCATATATTACAACTGATGGGGTGACCATGATTCCTTTATTAGGTACATATTTTCTATCCTACCTATGTACCTATATTAATTAAATTATGTGACTACATTGAAATAATAGTAGATTGTACAACGAATGCATAAAAGAAGGGATAAAATAGCTCGTTTATGCCCGAATTAAACACTGCTTTTCACTTCGACTGCGAGAAAATGAAACAGGCATAAAGTATAAAACAGTAGTTTTACTGTTCAAAAATGTTGCAAAATTGAAGATGAGAATAGCTAATTCCCGCCACGAAACTTTATAAAAGATTTTTTTTTTAATTTTCAACATGATTTTGTTGTGTCATTCGACTTGGGTACCTACTTCATACTGCCAAGTCATAAAAATGTTTCTTTTAAATAATAAATGACCACTCGGTATTTTATCTGGTTTTATTAAATTAACGATACAAAACACGGAAGTGATATAAATTAAAGCAAATGAAATAAAATAACGACTTAATCTGCGACGTTTTATTGCACGTGTAGCTGTTGGGCTTGATTATCTTGGCTTAGAAAAAAAAAACTATTTCAAGCACGGAAATGGATTGCTAAAATAAACATGTAAGTTTTAAGTTATAATATAATTTATTTGTACTAACTAATAGTCGGTTCTTGCTAATTGTTTCTCTTGTAGGGCATCACGTTGTTGTTGCGTTTCGAGTATTTGTATAAAATGAGTAGTAATTATAAAAAAGTGTTGAATAATTAGGGTATAAAAAATAATTAATACATTATAGTGACCGTTTTTTACTAACATAAAAAACTTAAATTAAAAATTTAAAAAACCCCCGACACAAAATAATAATAAAAATAGTACGAATATAAAAAGCCTAAAACAATTTGAAAAAAACTATTGAAAAAATAGCCAACAAATAGAACAAAATAGGTGTAAACGTGAAACCCTATAAAAAGAAAAAAATAACCTTGAGATTAAGACCCTACGTAAGTACGTATGAAATTTTTTGATTATATGTTGTCCTGTCGGGGGACCGCTCTAATTATTAGCCTAACGTTCTATTAAAGTTTAAAATAGTAGCGGTCCCCCGACGAGTAACGTAACGTAATTTTTTACTTTTTGTAGGGTTGCAATAAAACGTCGCAGATTAAGTCGTTATTTTATTTCATTTGCTTTAATTTATATCACTTCCGTGTTTTGTATCGTTAATTTAATAAAACCAGATAAAATACCGAGTGGTCATTTATTATTTAAAAGAAACATTTTTATGACTTGGCAGTATGAAGTAGGTACCCAAGTCGAATGACACAACAAAATCATGTTGAAAATTAAAAAAAAAATCTTTTATAAAGTTTCGTGGCGGGAATTAGCTATTCTCATCTTCAATTTTGCAACATTTTTGAACAGTAAAACTACTGTTTTATACTTTATGCCTGTTTCATTTTCTCGCAGTCGAAGTGAAAAGCAGTGTTTAACTCGGGCATAAACGAGCTATTTTATCCCTTCTTTTATGCATTCGTTGTACAATCTACTATTATTTCAATGTAGTCACATAATTTAATTAATATAGGTACATAGGTAGGATAGAAAATATGTACCTAATAAAGGAATCATGGTCACCCCATCAGTTGTAATATATGATATTTTTGATCCTATTTATTTTTTAAAGTACTAATACAGCAGTTTCGCAATTTATTTGGAACGAATGTACTCCTAATTATAATTCAGAAAGACGAATTTTGTAAACAAACATGTCTTATTTAAAAAGATATAGGCAACTATAGAGGGCCGTGCTGAATGAACTAAAATTGGTTTATTTTTCAAATTTAGCAAGTTGTATGAGAAACCAATGCGGTACATATGTTACTTGCCAAACATCAATTATTTTGTAATCGTTTTTGGCTAAGATTGTTTTGTCTTTTTTAGATATTTTCTTAAAAAAAACATTCCAGCACGGCCCCCTATCCACATCTATATATTATTTGTAATTACGAATTCACAATATCTGTTGCGGTACATATAAAGTGTTAATAGAGTACATTCCTTGAGCTTAAGAAACTTTTTAATACGCTATATATTTTTCAAGTTACATGCAAAAAAAGGGGGCCGTGCCAGCCAAACGTTTTCAGCACGGCCCCCTTTTTTTGCAAATATCTTCAAAAGTACAGAGGCACATTGAAAAAGAAACCGGTACATATACTCCTAGAGGCGAGTACATTGCATTAGTGCACACCTAAAACACAAATTCTGGGGGGCCGTGCGGGGCAAACGTACATAAAAAACCAGGGCTTAAAACCAGGGCTCAAAATAGTTTCAAGTATTTTCTATCTGCATCGAAAATTGATCCAAGACTTCATACAATAGCGTATTCAAAAGCCCTGTTGGAAGTAAAAATACTTACATAGGAAATTGATCCGTGACTTCCTATAAATAAGCAGCAAAATAGCGTTTACAAATAAATACTTACAAACCAAGATAGTAAAAAAATACTTGCATACGAAATTGGTCCGTAGACTCTTACTGATAAGAAGCAAAATCAAATCCACTCCAAGCCCTGTTAGATGAAAAAATACTTGCATAGGAAATTGATCCATGACCTGCTATAAATAAGGAGCACAATAGCGTTTATAAATAAATACTTACAAACCAATAAAGTAAAAAAAATACTTGCATACGAAATTGTTCCGTAGAGTCTTACTGATAAGGAGCATGATCGCATTTGCGAAAACTAACGCAGTTGAGTTCCTACGTAGTTGAGCAAGTAGCCGTATAAAATACTTTGAAGTCTTGGAAGTATTTTGGCCCGGTACCTGGTGTGCGTACTTGGAAGCAAATACCTGGTATAAAAACCTGGTCGCGTAAATACGTACCTTCCCTAGCTGGAAATTAAATTAAAAGCACCTACAAGATCACTATATGCCGTGTGTAGTCAGGGGCGGTCTCAGCCCAAGATTTGGGGGGGGGGGGGGGTCCAGGACATGGGTGCCGAGGAATATTAATAAGGGAGGTAAGTACATCTCCTCGTTGGTCTAGTGATCACTAGCGTTACTGCTGAACATGAGGTCCTGGGTTCAATTCCTAGGTTGGGTACAGTGTTATTAGGTTTTTCCATCAGAAATTTTTCAGAAGCAGCCTGGAGTTTGGATTTGTGCCCGGTTGGTGGCAGGAGGCTCACACCCTATGACATTGACTGAAACATAACTGGCGATATGGGGGTATAAGTACTATATGAAGATACACCCCTGCCTAACTCTTCGGGATCAAAGATTACGTAGGGTGGGAAGAGCGAGCGAAGCGAGCTTGAATATTTTATCAACCCACCTCGGTTTGGTTTTCTTATGAAGAAAAGCTCAAGAATCAACAGAATGTGAGAGAGCGAAGCGAGCCTGAAAATTTTTGCACCTCTCCTTGAAATAGGTTCGGTTTTCTTTTGACCATCATACTGAAACTTTATTGAATTATGACGAAAAGCTTAAATTCATTTTACAGCAGTTTAGGTTTTGGAATCAGGCCTTTTGAACCTTACGAACGAGTGGAATGCCCAATTGCTTCGCTCGCTCTTGCATCCTACATTTTTTCTATATTCAAATTCCTGACTGACTGACTGATACATCAACGCACAGCCTAAACCGCTAGTCCTAGAGACATGAAATTTGGAAGGTGTGTTCTTCGTGAAGAGTAGGTATCCATTAAGAAAGGGTTTTTCGAAATTCCACCCCTAACAGGGTGAAATGGGGGGATTTTTTTTGTATGGAAAATCTTAGTCCTTAAGTTAATAAACTTGAAACTTGGCACCAATACTAATCTAAGTAAATTATGAAGTTTGCCATTTTATGTTTTTCTAAACTACCCCCTAAAAAGGGGTTGGGGTGTTTCAAAGTTTGTATGGAAGAATTTTAACGCGCGGTCCGATTAACTCGAAACTCAGTGTTTATACCTAAGATCGAAAGTAAAGAATAATGTGTATCAGGGTTTATCGAAAATTACCCCTGAGGGCCTGAAAAGGGGTAGTAAATTTTATTGCATGATTTTACTGCATGGCTTAATTAACTCAAAAATTATACATACCAAACGATTTTTTTTAATTCCACTCCTGTGGGGGTGAAAAGCGGATACAGTTTATATGAAAAATCTTCTTCATTAGGTTAATAAACTTGAAACTTTTCAAGAATACTCGCTTAAGTAAGTAATAAAGTTTATTATTATAAGTTTTTCAAAACTACCCCTCAAAGGGGGATATAGGGGTGTTGAAGTTTTGTGGAAGTAATTGAATGCGCGGTCTAATTAACTCGAAACTCAGTATTAATACTTTTGACCGAAATAATTAAAAATAAGTACCTACGTAAGTGGTCAAAATTGACACCTGACGGGGCAAAAAGGGGTAATTAATTTTTCAAGCACAGTATTTTACTACGTGGCTTGATTAACTCAAAAATTGGTATAATACATCATCTTTGAGTCAAATTATGGAAACATCCCAATATATTTTTTTTTGTTTTCAACGCCAGTGGGGTGAAAAAATGGGGTACAATTAATAAAAAAAATCTTTTTCCTTTGGTCAATATACTTGATACTTGGCAATATTTGCCTCATTAATTAATACGGTCTTTATTAATTATGGTCACACACAAAGTCTGTCGTGGTAAAAGGGGACGACAAGGTTTATTTAAAAAATCTTATTCATTTGATCTGTAAATTTTAAAATTAACCCGAATTAAATAAATAAATGATAAAGATCGTAAACATACATCTTCGAAATTTTTAGAGTAAAGTACACGCGGACGAAGTCACGGGCAAAGTGCTATTCTAAATAATATTATAAATTTTCACGCCTAAACCACTGAACGGATTTCAAGAAAATTGCCTGCCAGCAGATGCCAAAGAGATAGATGGCATCGTGGGGAAGGACATACTTCTTCCTTTCTTCCTTTCCGACATCCAAGCGGGTGAAGCCGCGGGCAGAAGCTAGTACTTTATAACAGACTTATTAAAGCAAAAACTTTTTTAGGCGCCTTAAAAAACCCACTGTCATTTCATAGTTTTAAGTTTTTACTTCTGTCGGCGGTCCCCATGTCTCCTAAGTTCTTAATGTTTATGTATATGCCCATCGGGGTCACCGTGGCTCAAGTAAAGTTTTAAGTTAGTAAGTAAGTCAAGTAAATCATTGAGATTCTTGATAGCTTGAATGATTTTGGGGAGGGTCATGACCCCCACTCGGAACGCGCCTGGGCTCAGGAGACTTGCGATTGTGAACACAAAAAGGGGTTGACAAAAATACCCTTTCTTATTTCTACAGGGGTCGATGTTATCTGTAAGGTTTTTACACCTAGTTGTATAATAAAGTTGTATCTAGAATGAGATTACGCCGTGTATATTGCTAAATGATAGCACCATCATTCGTACCTAAAGCGAGAATCGTTGTAAGATTGTCACCCAAGCCCCGCAAAGCGGGGCTCCGTCGTCCAAGCCCACCCTCGACCATGCATAGAATATTTTAAGGTTTGGTTACAGTTCTAAACTAACTCAAATGGCACCTATTTGAGTTAGTTTAGAACTGTGACCATTAAACATGAAAAATAGGTCAAAAGAACAAATGAACGTTATATAAAAAGAATATTATACATATTGAAAATTATATAAAATGAACGTTATACTAAATGTTATTATAATAAAGGAAAATTATATGATATAAAACATTAGGTCATACGAATTTGGGTTATTTGATGTTATAGCATATGAAAATTATATTATATGAACGTTATTTCAAGTGAAATTAGAGCATTTGTTATTATACCAAACATTACACACCCATTAAAATCATGGTTTGGTTTTCTCGCATTCGGGTTGTAGGATGCATGCTAATGTGCTGTAATGAGCACGTAGGTAAGCATTTTCTTTTGACAAGGGCGATTCCACCCCTGCATGTAATCTCTGTATTCCCCCATCTGGAAATACAGAGATAAAAAAGTATTTATATAAAATATTATATTTTATATTATATATAAAATATTAGGTACGACCACCATCCCACTAAACTAATCCTACTTCCTACTATAATATTATAAATGCGAAAGTTTGTATGGAAGGATGGATGGATGGATAGATGGATGTTTGTTATTCTTTGACGCAAAAACTACTAAACGAATTTGAATGAAATCTGGCACACAGATAGTTTGTTCTGGCACACGTTTTATCCCGATATTCCCACGGGATCCAAACTTATGGCCGGTAAAACCGCAGGGCACAGCTAGTAATATTATAAACGTGAAAGTTTGTATCGATGGATGAATTTTTGTTACTCTTTCACGCAAAAACTGCTAACTAGATTTGGATGAAATTTGGCACACTGATGGTTTATAACCAGCCAATCGATTCTGTAAAAATCTCACCGTAAAAAGTTAGGTGAAGTGTGAAGTGAGCTTAGAGCTGTCAATAGTGTCAATCCCTAGCATTAGTTGGAATGACAGCTCACTCCACGCTCACTTCACCTGAGTTTTCACGGTGAGATGGTTACAGAATCGCACTGCAGGATTAGCATGTAGGGTACTTTTTATCCCAATATTCCCACGGGATCAAAACTTATGCGGGTGAAATCGCGGGGCACAGCCAGTAATTAATATTTTCATTTGAAATACGAAAAAGGTGAATTTAAAACGCAATAAAATACTGTGGCATTTCACATGTATGCATGTATGACTGACACAAATACTCGGCCTACTAGTTTTATATTTTTCAATCACAGTATTCCAACCGTGCCTGCGAATGGTAGGTACAAACGCCAGCAGGTCAACCTACCCGAAACTGTCAGATTTTCCCAATCAACCTTGAACCTAATGCTTTAGCAATAAAGTCGAAAATCTATTAAAGAAATCTGACAGATTGTAGTAGCTTGATGTGCTGGCGTCTGTACATACTTAATGAAAATTCATGCACATAGGTACATTTATAAAAAATATAAATGTACGTGAATGATGTGTGTGAATTTTCATTACTTAGTATTTCATTACTTAGTGAAAAAACTGGTTGGTTGGTCAAACTTCATGCTTCAGGGGTGTCCCAAAAGAGTTCTTACGAGGTGGCAGCGATAGACACATATGCAAAATTAGTTCAACTGTTAACATGTAGCTGGTTAAACCTTAATCTTAGTAGTGAAGACAAAACATTTTAAGAATATAAAAACCTCCTTTTATATTCAGATCGAAATGTAATCGTTACTGGCCACCTGTAGTTAAAATAATCAAGAAATGCCATTAGAGTTTTCTTTTTACGTTTTACTTTTCAGTATGATAAATGGCTTTCATTTATTTTTTACCAATAGTTGCCAGTTTTAATTTTGATTTTAATAATTTAACCTTATTGCTAATTTAACCCGGCGGGGATTATATTTTATTCCAACCAATAAAGTATATTATCTACAGAGCTTAGTAATTATACCTAAGTGTCTTCATCAGTAGGTAATGTACTTTCGATTGATAGAAAGTCTATTTTCTTAAAAGAGCTCGAGTCACCTATAGCTGACTCTAATCTTTTCACTTTGATTAAAGTAGTAAGTTCTTGCGATGAACAATCGTCGACACTTAAGAGAAGGAGAAACAACTGCGTTTTATCTTTGTAATAAGATTATTTATGTAGGTACTGTAGAGGCTTGTCTGCCGAAGGCAACCTTATTTGATGCAGGCCGGCTATAACTTAACGCGGGTGACATGTGAATGTTCATGTTCAAGCTAGTGTCATATATTTTAATTAGGATTTTGGTTGAGAACGGAGAGTGGTAATTTAGACAGAAATGTTATTACAATATAATATATAAAAGGAGTCATAGTTGTTTGATTCCTCCCGTTACCTCAGAGAGCTCTTCATCATCATCATCATCTGCCTAGCCTTTTCCCAACTATGTTGGGGTCGGCTTCCAGTTTAACCGGATGCAGCTGAATACCAGTATTTTACATGGAGCGACTGCCTATCTGACCTCCATAACCCAGTTACTGGGTAATAGGATACCACTTGGTAAGACTGGTTGTCAGACTTTCGGGCTTCTGACTACCCGTAACGACTGTCAAAGATTCACGAATAACAGCCGGGACCAACGGCTTAACGTGCTTTCCGAGGCACGGAGGGGTCTCGGTATGTATGACCTCAGAGAGCTCTTCTAGCTCTCTATATAATGGGCGCGCAATTTGAAGAAGCGAGACCGCTCGCATACATAGGATAGAACAGGCGCAGGAAAGTCGCCTGGAGATTTTATGCAGCTAAGTGGTTTAATGTTTTTTTACTAAAGAGAGTGAGATGGCTGAATTTTATACGGGTAGCAACGTATGCCTAGAAGAGTTTATTGAGGCGTTCAAAGTAGTTGCCAACTACAATATATGGCGTGAGAGCGATTGGGCGCTGATATTTGGCGTATATCTTGAGGGTCAGCACCCTCTCAAAAAACCAACCAAAACACGGGGCAGCCCCCGTGTTTTTAAATTTATGTACCGTGATGGTATGAGTTTTAATGAGTTGTGTGATGTGTTACGAGCAGAGCTTCCGTGCGAAAGGAGAATGTTCATGTCGAGTGGTCCACGGAATTAAAGGACAATGCTCAGAGCGTCGTAGGGTCATATGACGACAGTAAGGTGGATTACGAAATTGACTTAGTCAAAGCTGATGTAGAGTTGTGTGCAGTCAGAGACGAATACACAGAGGTGATGAACAATTCTGCGCAATTGAAAGACTTACTTAATATTCCTACGGATGAGGACTTTAATCATAGTGATTTTATCATACATTGCATAGTAACCTTAAGATTAATAATTCAATTTCAAGTCTATGCATTTCGTTTATTGCAGATAAATTACAATCATTACTGGTGTTAATAATGTTAATAATTAATATTGTTCATCCACAATGTGCTTTAAACAATATAAGAAAAGCACGGGTGAAGGATCTCATTTATTTATTTATTTAAACTTTTCACACAAAAAGGTACAAAGGCGGCCTTAATGCCTTAGGCATTCTCTACCAGTCAACCAAGGGTGGTGAAGGGATGAGATGACAGGTGCTTTGATAAATAGGTTACATACATATACGTATATTATTACTATAATATATACTTATAATATATATATATATATATATACAAAATCAAGGGAGAGATGTGTAGAGATGACTCTACGCTATTTAAAAAAAAAATTGTTTCGAAAATAACTCTGCAATTTCCGCTTAAATGCATACCGACTGCTGGCCGTCCTGATATCAAGAGGAAGCGCATTCCAAAGAAGAATGGACTGATTAAGAAAAGAGGAATGAACAAAGTCAGATGTATGAGAAGGACAAAGTAAGAGAAGATTGTTAGAAGAACGCAGATTCTTAGCGTGTGAAGAACATAGATATTGGAAGTGAGATACGAGATAAGAAGGAGGAGTGGGAGAGTTGAGAAGGGAGAAAAGTGTAGTCAAAGCGCGCAAACTTCTTCTTTGGCGAATGGACATCCATTTGAGCTTAGATCTATAGCTCGACACGTGGTCATATTTCCTAAGGTTGAATATGAACCGGATCCCATTGTAGAGCAAGCTGTCGAGCTTATCCAGCATAACCGCATTCAAGTCAAAGTAGCACACGTCACCATAGTCGATTATAGGGAAAATCAAAGTCTGCACAAGCATGGTTTTCGTCTTAGCGGGCAAAAAGCTACTCAAACGACTTGGTCACAAACTCATTGGTAAAAAAAATCTCATTTGGTAGAAAAGCTAAAACTAAGAGCTTCGATCCAAAAAGTTTTCCAATGATAATAACTTTATAAAAACATCTTATAAAAATTATCAACATTTTATAAAGAAGTTATTAATTTTAAAATACAAGTCTATAAAATGTAAGGTCAGAGATAAAAACTTTTTGATAAAATCTTTTCATATTATGATGTAAACTTTTGTTGTCTTTAGTTGTCATTCATTGTCATGTCAACGTCAGTTAGATGTAAACATCACTTTTAGTACATTATTTTAGTTCGATTATTATGTTAAAGTATATTAACATGTTATCATTTGTATTTTTGCATATGCTGGGACAAAATACCGGACGCGGCTGGGAGCGAGTGAGGTGCCACACCTCGCAGCTTCAAGGAGTCTGAGGGAGTGAACATATCGTCGTCGTCATTATTCGGGTATTAATAGGCTGCTGAGATAGCATGAACGTACTCCAGAATTTTAACCCTTAAACCCTACCCATTCCAGGAGAAACACTATTACTACTCAGGGGTTTTAAGGACCCCAATATATATAAATTCATACTTATAAAATAAAAAACAATTTAATTACAATTATTATTTATTGTTACATTATATTGCTTATTTGACAATACAAAAAAATAATTAATTGTTTTTAGTTACACATTGTCGACACATAGCCTCAGTATGTTCACCGCAGAGAGGTTTTTGGCACATGCCACACGTGACCTTGGTTTTTCGGTCCCTACCCCTTGGGCACATAGCACATCGTTTTTTAGCAGTGGGAGCAGTACTTGGTTCTTGCAATGGCCGCTTGTTTTGCAAGATTCCACCTAGGAGAACTTGAAGATTCATGGGCAAAGAGGGCCATGTAAATCGTTCTTCCATTTGAGGGGTGATTAAATCTATGGCAAGTTTTTTCAGGAAAAGACGTCTTTTTGTATCCCCTTTTGTGGCCATTTTTAGTAGGACATATAAAATATCAAACTTACCTTTTAAAATATTGTATCAAGCTAGTGTCATATATTTTAACTAGGATTTTGGTTGAGAACCGAGAGTGGCAATTTGGACAGAAATGTTATTACAATATAATATAAAAGGAGTCATAGTTGTTTGATTCCTCCATAGTACCTATATTATGTATGATAGTAAGGTCAAAAGATAAGATGGCTGTTAAAAAGTTCTTCCTAAGTCGTATCAGGTGACATAACATGAAACACATGACGGGTGGGGTAAAGCAAGCAAAGCCTATAGTTATTTTCCTGTTAGGTTGATATGATATTATATTAACATGGCACCCCACTACGGTATATCTTACTCCTTATATTTTATTACATAGGTACCTACTAAATAGTTATGAAGTTGACACGTAGGGGGTATTTAATAAGTGTTGCTTATGTGCAAAAGATGTATTAGCTGAGTTCCAGTGCCCACATAAATGAAAATAACAAGTATAAATAAATAATAGAACGTCTGCATATCTACTTCTTGTTTTAAAGAGGTACCTACATGAACACCTATTCACCGGATTGAACTCGTCTATACATTAGAGGAAAGTATTAACGAAGAATTTCTGTTCGTTTGTCTGGATGTATGTTCCGGATGGGATTTAGACAAATAGTTTATAATCTAGATAAAAGTACCCTATGTGAACTTATTTTACTTACCTTCCTTACCTATGTGTACTTATTGTGTATTGTGGGTATATTTTCCGACATCCACGCGGGCGAAATCGCAGGCAAAAGCTAGTGCCTATACAATAAATACTTAGCTACCCGAAGAAAAGTAAAAATGAGAAAGCCAAGCTAGTTAGGAAATTACATATAGCTAAATAAACGATAGGCAAACACCTAGGCGTTTGTTTCCAAAGGGGATTCTAAAGGCTAGCCTTTAGAACCTCCATTTTAAACTCCAATAAAAATGCAATCGCCACCTGAAGACAAAATAATAAAAAAATGCGATTACAGTTTTTCTCTTTTATTATTGTTTCATTAGGTACGCCTCTATTATAGTCTTCAGCAAAACGTGAACTTCAAGTTAACAAACAAGGTACCTAACCTATAAATTATAAAAAGTTCATAATTTTTAGTCTTTTTCACTAAAGCTTTTATACCAGCAGTGGTAGATGCTTCCCTTTTCCTTATCTCGTTAGTGCTACACTCCAAGTCTCATTCGTATACATCTAGTTTTCGTTCGTTTTAGGTGTTTAGCTCATGGCGGTTGGTACTGTCAACAGCGCAGTCCCAACCTTTTAAAAAAGAACTCAAACGTCAAAAACCATCACAGATTATCTTTGTGATGTAAACGAGAAATTTTTCAATATTTTTCTATAGGTAATTTCGTTTAACCAAACAGATTTAAAACTTTTCCTATTTAACAAACACAATAATTATTTCGATGTAGTTGTTAGAATACTGTTGATGATGTATAGTCACGATCTGTCAAAACCCTTACAACAGCTTTATCTATCAACTCGATCCTTCGAACGTGTCACCGCAGCTTTAAAACAACAGCTGTGTTTTTAGAAACTTTAGTTTTAAACAAGAAATATTGAACATACATATCAGCCAGTACCATAATCATGCCATTTTGGGTGGTAAATAAAAATACGGTATTTGTGTACAACGAATTTTAAAAGAGTCATATTTTCCGGGAATATTATCGAAATGTCAATAAAAGGGGAAGGAATCGGTCCCTTTGTTGGTACTGAAATTAATGGCATATGGAAGAATTTAGGACACAGACGTAGGATAAGTTCGAACTCACTTTTCATCCAGAAAAAAAAAACATTGTTGTCAGCTAAGTACCTAGTAGGCGCGCGGCAGGCGGCCGTGTATCATGTCCTTTTAGAGTTGAGCCTTGGCATAACAAGTGACGAATGGAAGTCTTATGTAAATTCCGTCAACATCCTTCAAAATAAACGGTTTACATAACTCTTGGGCACTATTCTGGGCAAGAAAAAACTTAGGTTTGCATATTAAAATACTTGTGGAAGGATGCCATTGGTTTTCCGTTTTTTCCCCATGGGTAAGAAAGGCGTTGTTTAACTGAGTAAAAACATACCCTTATTTATAATATGTGGCTGACCGCCCTCGTTCCAAAATGCATACGGAGTTTGTTGCGAATTACAATATTATATTTGTCTCATGCCCGGTACATGCGATTGGGCCATTACTTAAGGATATCAATGCTAAATTACAATTAAATCTTCGCTTCTTACGGACCGATTATTACAAATGTTTTGTTCTGGCGACGAGACCTCGTAAATTAGTATCGTGCGGGCATCGTCTGATGCTTGTTTAAGACATTAAAGTTCCCACTTCTAGTAAGAGTTCTCTAATCCCTCTTACAACGATCTTGGGATTGATTTTGCACTAGCGCACTATTCGTCAAAAATCAAGAAAAGTTGTAACTTAGGACGCCATGGCCGAAGTTTTCATCTGCGTAAAATAATAAGAAAGAGTGAATGAAAGAGTTCAAAACGTCTTTTTTTATATTTTTTGGACCCTTCAACGCTGATTAGAACTAGGTATTTCATGTTTATAGATTTTGAACATGAAAAACTTAGATCAAATCGACAGAAGGTTTCCTGGATCCTGACGAAACGCGACCTCGAAGCGTAATACGCCTCGAGAGAATAGCAGGTGATTCGATGATTATGTATTGCGGACCAAAACAACTTGCCGGTATCGATGCTCCAAGGGTTCTAAAACTTACCCAACAGAACGCAAGCTAGGTCCGATAGGAATAGTCCAATACCCCAGAAAAGGGCCGCTATACCCCATTTTAGGAAAAGGGCTGCTTCCGCGGAAGCAGCCCTTTTCCTAAAATGGGGTATTACACCAAAATGGCAAAATGTTATTAAAGTAAAAGCGTAGTTTGGGGTTCCTAAGTTGGAACTTTAGTGTAACTGGAAAAATAGATGCTCTATTTATGTTGGATCAAGAACAATATTTTCTATTGTAAATGTTAACCTGGCTGTATAAAATGCAGCCACATTTTGGCTACGAAAACAATTGTAGTCCGAATTTTATTGAAGAGTATTTTACTTTTATCTAGATATATTAAAATAACCTACTTCTTCTTTCTCTTCGTGTCGTTGGTACTCTTCTTCGATATTTTATATTTTTGAGCCCAGTAGGTGGCCACTTTGGTTGCGGCACCAGTGGCATTCATTAAGTCATCCAAAGTGCAGGTGAACGGGCGCTTAGGGCACTCCAGAAAGTGGGGCATGGTCTATAACCTACTACGGAACTAGTAAGTACCAGTAACTTCAGCATAATTTGTAGGTACCAGTTGTTGCTTGTTGTATTAATAAATTGAAACTTTGTCAACTCTGTTCTAAATGTTGGCGACGCCTCAACGAACTTCATTAGTATTATACCTATACTCCATTTATAATAGCATTAGAAAAAAGAGGCTCGTAGAAGCAGGAATGCAAAACATTTTATTTCAAAGTTATGATAAAACAATTTTAAGGGAGATGCTTAAATTCTAATTTTCTTGCGTTTTTTGCAATTTGCAGGTCAGTGTAAGGTTGTACCTTAATAAAAATAATATGATGCGCAACAGTAAGAAATATTTAGGTAATCTTTTATCTGTTCTGTGGGTAATAATACAATTTTAACCTTAAAAATCATCAATACATCCCTTTAAATTAGAATTGCTCCGAATTCGTCTGATTTCGCGGGCTACTGCACCTTAATTAAAATTGTTTTAAAAAATATGGACGTGCAATATAAACAAGTAGGTTAAAATTATGCTTTATTTATAGTAACGTCTTCATCACACATTACAAACTTACAACAAAATGAATGAATGAAACAACCGATCACAATGATGATTTAAAAATTAAGATTAATGGAAATAATAATCATGTTTTTAAAATATTTTATTTTAAATAACAACTTACAACACAATACGTTGGTGAAATTTCTTCGTCTTCATCATCTAATTTAGTCACTATCATCTGATGATGAAGATGAAGAAGTTTCACCAACGTTAATTTTTAAATTCGGTAGAATTATAGTGAAACGAATAACGTTCCAGGTATTGTTCACCCCTGCTTCTTTTAGGTTTTTAGCATTGACACTGTAATTTTAAATTGGAGTTAAATAATATAAATACATGAAAGCCACATAATTTTATAAGATAAATAGCTAGAATGGTTACAATTAAGTGTGACAGCTACTGTAAAAATAGATCATAATAAATTCGGCGTCTATCGTAATGTAACAATATTTATTGTACTTTTGTTACAAAGTGTGCATTAAAAATAACCTTTTTTAACTTCTTTCTAATGCTATTGTAAATGGACTATAGGTGTCTTTAGGCAGAGGTAACCAATTTCAATCAGTTGGGTGTTGCCTTGTTTGCCAACCTATTATTTATGTATAACGTATCTACTTATATTTGTTTCATCGAACACCAAATTAACAATTCTCAACGAATCTCCAATTTAATGGTACCTAATTAGTTAGTAGCGATAGAGTGGCAAATTGGGAGACTGTCAGGACAGTCTTCTCACAGCCATCTTCGCAGAACTGTTGCAAACTAACTTCGCTCGTAATGACTTATTAATAAGCAGCTATATTGGCTTGCTGTCAAAGTTTAGTACATTTGATTAGTATATATAGTTAAATTAACTGGCAAGATCAAGCTTGCCCTGTATAGTCAGAGATTCAGGAGACTTGAGATTGTGAACACAAAAAGGGGTTGACAAAAATACCCTTTTTTATTTCTACAGGAGTCGATGCTATCTGTGAGTGTAAGGCACCTGACTGACAGACTGTAAGATACCTAGTCGTACAATAAAGTTGTTCTTAGACTGCTATTAATACTGACACAAAGACTCGGCTTTACTATAGTTTTATATTTTTTAATCATATCATTTCAACCGTGCCTGCGATTGGCGGATTCATCTAGGTAGATTATTTTTTATTTTAGTTAGGTACTGACTAACTTCATTCTTCAGTGGTGTTTCAAAAGAGTTCCCAAGAGCTGAGAGCGATATACATATAATATGCAAAGTTAGTTCAGCTGTTAACCTGTTGCTGGTTAATCTTTTTACCTTTGCTAAAGTAGTGATCTATTATAATTCTTCAGGCGATACAAGAAATTTAGTGACTTTAAGAATATAAGAACCTCCTTTTATATTCAGATCGAAATGCAATCGCTAATGGCCACATGCAGTTAAAATAGTCAAGAAATGCCATTAGAGTTTTCTTTTTACGTTTTTCTTTTTCAGTACGATAAATGGCTTTAATTTTTTTTTACCAATAAGTGCCAGTTTTAATTTGTACATAATTTAACCTCATTGTTACAATTAAATTTATCGTATCAAAGAATGACGAAAACAATCTATAGAGTACCTACTTAATCATTATTTATTTCACGGGATCAATTCAGCGGGAACAATATTTTATTTCTACCATTGCAGTATAATTTTCACAGAGCTTAGTAATTATAAGTGTGTTCATAAGTAGGTATTGTGTTTTATATTGATGGGAAGTCTATTTTTTTAAAGAACTTGGGTCTCTAACGACCTATTTCCTACTAGAAAGTAGTAAGTCCTGCGATGAACAATCGTTGATACAAGAGAAGAAGAAATGATGAATGTTTATGGTGAAAAGATAAGATGGCTGTTAAAAAGGTTTTGACAGCTTTCTTTCCAGTCGTATCACGTGACCGTAATATGAAACACATGATGGACGGGGTAAAGCAAGCAAAGCCCCCTGTAGTCATTTTCCTGTTAGTTTGGCGTTATATTGTATTAACATGGTATTAAAAAGTTACTTAGATGGCACTGGCACCCCACCGTGGTATCGTAGGGGGTGTTTTAATAAGTGTTCCTTTTGTGCATAAATGTATTAGCTGACT
The DNA here is from genome assembly GCA_945859715.1 of Apamea sordens. NCBI lineage: Eukaryota > Metazoa > Arthropoda > Insecta > Lepidoptera > Noctuidae > Apamea > Apamea sordens. Next base: position 12,166,307 of record OX243995.1, read on the forward strand.
TTCAGTGCCCGTACAAAGAAAATTAACAAGTACCTAAGTATCTATGGAATAGGACTGCTTTTAATGCGACCTGTCTTGATCAAAACTTTCCTACATGTCATCTATACTCATTACAGATTCTGTGCTCGAAGCTGAACGAAAAAATATACATCATGTACGTATTTTTTTCTGGAAATATGAAAAAGATGAGAAAACTCAAGTCATAGCAAAAAATAACAGGTAATGAAATGAAATAACGTGAGACACGCAAAAATTTTGTATAGGAAAATTAATTATGAAATAATCTTAAAAAATCAAATATTTAACGAGTATCAAATTTTTAAAATAGTCAATAAAAATATAAATCATTCAGTTTGTAAGTTCATTCAGTGGTAAACAATGTCAATAATAAGTTAATAATTAGTCAATATTACAATGTCAATAATAAGTTAATAATTAGTCAAAAATGCAATGACATTTGAAAATTAAAATCGCAAAGAAAATCATTGTAGGTATATAAATATATTTGTCATTCAAAAATTCATGAATTGTATTATTAAACAATTGATGAACATTTTTCAAGTAACAATTTATTTAATTTCCTTTTAAGTATTTGTAGTGTGCATTTTTTTATATCATCAGGTATTTTATTGTATATCACCGGTCCTATATGCATAATATTTTTTTCGTAAAGACATAGCTTTAAAACCTTATTTTTAAATTCAGATTTTAAGTGCAATTGCTACTGGCCATTTGAATGACTTCAAGAGGGCCGTAGTAGCGAATGCAAATAATTAATGCTATTAAGCTTTTTATTTTTATTATTTTTTCATTATGATGAATGGCATCCATAATTATTTTATTTGTAGGCACTTTTAAAAGTGCCTGTGTTAAAATAGTTATTTTGTAAAGTTAAGTACCTCTTTATTACAATAAAATTATTTTACTAATCATAAAACTGAATCAATCTACAGCAATTTTTAGATTCTTCATATTTAAAATTACACTCTGTTGACCTAAGAATCAAAAACCTAAAGCATATTACTTTTGCAATTTGCTACGTAGGTACCCGACCTTCTGAAAAGTACTGAACAGTCAATAACCGTCACGGATTATCGTCATATACGAGTACCTATTAGGTACACGATATTCTTGAATATATTTCCATAATAACGTTTAATAACCAAACAGTTTAAAAACTTTTCGTAAGTATTTCACAAATATCAATTATTAAATCAAACGATTATTTCGATGTAGTTGTTAGAATACTTATAGCGGCAATGCTCACGCGATGTTGCCATTACAGGTGTCGTAAAATAAACAGTTGTTGTGTGAACTAGTTAAGCGCCTAACTGGAAAACTTTTTCTTCACTCCCTCCGGATAACGGGGACTAGTTTGATGACAAAAATTGAACTGGTAACACTTGTCTATTATGGGTAGGAAAAAATTCTAGTTACATGTTTAACTTTAGCTGCAATTTTATCAATATAATTTAGTAATAGTTATCGATATACTATCGCGGGTACATAACATGTTGGTACAACATCGTTAACCGACTGTCGGCTGTGTGTTGTCCTAAAATTATTCAAGTAATTCATATGGTTCGTTTTTTTTAGTAGGGATGATTAAGAAATAACTAACATAAATTATCAATGTGTAGTTATCACCATGCTTGGCAGATAAATTGGTAATCTCAGTTCCCCTCAGTAAAATCCTAATTAGCTTGTTTGTTGTAGCTCTCTTGCATTAGGAGCATGTCGTGTAGCGACAAGAAAATATAACTTTAGCTTTAAATTAAGAAAGTAAAGAAAGGGAAGTTGAAGTCAATTAACGTTTTATTGACAAGATAAGGATGAAGATGGAATGGCAGGGGTGTGTATAATGTGAAAGTGGGGTATGGATGACGATGCGCGATAGGTGGGTTGAGAAGGCTGAGGTGGAGTTGCAGTTGCGAACTGAAGGTGTAGACCGACGCGAAGCAGGTGGCTTCAACAGCCACGCGTGGAGTAGAGCTATGTGCAGCACGGAGGGTACCCGTAGAGGGGCCCACGCAGCAGGAGCAGGATGCAGCACGGCAGCAGGAGGGAGCAGGCACAGCGGGGACGCTGACAGCCCTCGGATGAGGCGCGGCCCAATAGGTACAGGAGGGTCTTCTGAGGCGGCCTTCGGATGAGGTGTGGCCCACTAGGTACAGGAGGGTCTTCTGAGTCGGCCCTCGGATGAGGCGCGGCCCAATAGGTACAGGGTCCTTCGGGGAGGCGCGCCGGCGGTCCGAGTGGTACTGGAGGCCTTCACAGAGCCCGGAGGACGGAGGCGAAGGGAGGTTCCGTCAGGTACCGGAGCCTTTAGGAGAGGCACGCTGGGTGTTCCCGGGATAGGTGGCCCTGGAGTATCAGGCTTATTTGATGTATTCGCTTTGGAGGCGAAACGGGAACTGATCCTCGCATTGCGTGGATTTATAATGTGAACTCGTAGAATGTAGAAAATATGAATTTAGTGGCCATCAAGTTACAGGCCGAATTTGAAAGAAAAGTGGTCATGGACTCATGGCGCCGTAGAATACAAAGTTGTCAAAACTGTTATGATAGAATAAATATTAATAAAATACAATAAAATCTAACGTTATATTGTGTTTAATGGTGAGGTGATTATACGAAAAAGTAATATCAACCAATATATTTTATAAGCGAAATTCCCAACCCTTTGATGTCACTAAATCGTGTCCGTTTCGACTGCTCGGCCACAATTTCGTAGAAGCAAAACGACTACGTCAACATTACGAAGGAATTTGTAAAACACTAACGATGAAAGTCGCAAATTCGTAGATCCAATATTCAGAAAGTTGTAAAGGTTTAACCATTGCCGCGCAGTCGAAACGCGGAGAACTGCGCGGCCACGCAGTTCTCTTAAAGTTCTCTTAAACGGAGCTTCGTAGAGGTCCCATTCTTTTTGCTAATCACTGATACGATTTCGAAGAATATGTAGACAGTATCAATAAAGCCCTAATGTATGGAATTCACGACCTACAGAACTTAAATGCTATGGCCGCGCAGTTGACACGTGGAGAACTGCGCGGCCACGCAGTTCTCTTAAAGTTCTCTTAAACGGAGCTTCGTAGAGGTCCCATTCTTTTTGCTAATCACTGATACGATTTCGAAGAATATGTAGACAGTATGAATAAAGCCCTAATGTATGGAATTCACGACCTACAGAACTTAAATGCTATGGCCGCGCGGTTGAAACGTGTAAAACTGCGCTGTCACGCAGTTCTCTTAAACGGAGCTTCGTAGAGGTCCCATTCTTTTTGCTAATCACTGATACGATTTCGAAGAATATGTAGACAGTATGAATAAAGCCCTAATGTTCCATACATTCACGATCTACAGAACTTATAACCTATAATGCAAGTTAGAAGAAGGGTGACCAAGATTTATGGTGCGTCAATCAGACATTTCAAAGCGTCGTTTTTATACCACATAGCCTATTATCATAATGAGGTAATAAGTATGCTTAATTGGATGGAGAAGTACTAAAGTAAGTAGATATAATAAAATAATACAGTTATAATATACGAAACTATTTTATCCGTTACCGTCAAGATGGAGGGACCAAGTCTTGGATTTCAAATCAGCCTACATAAAAGTTTAATATTGTAAATCTACTATTTGCAACCTTTGCACTAATTTTTCAGTACAATTAGTACTTTTTTTAAGATAAACTTCACCGTAAGTCATTTGCATAACCCAAAGGTAGACTAGACGGCGGCGGCGGTAGGGGGACTAGATGGCGCTGTGTGAAATGTCCAGGGATATTATTATTATTAAATTCTTTGAAAAACCAAAAAAATACTATCCATTAACATGCCTGACCAAATTTTTGAATTGTGATTATGGAGGGACCAACATTTATTGCCGTTATTTCGCAAACGATTCATGAGAGAAAAGAGTAAGAGTAAGTTTATATATAATATGTTACGAGAGCAACAATTAGTGTAATTTTATGTTTATTGTTTCTTTTTTTTTTTTTTTTATGTAAAACATATCTATGTTAATTTTCTGTAAAGATTACATTGTTATAAGTATAAGGTTGTATTGTTTTAGTTTTAAGTAATTGGTGTTAATATATTTTGTAGTTATTTGTAATTGTTAGTAATAGTGTTATTTAAAATAGTTAATATTATAAGTAGGCTTAGCTATCGCATTAGGTTTCTAAACCTGTAATGATAGTTTTAGAGTTTTAAATAAATAAATAAATAAATGTTAGGGATCATCAAATTGCATATTTCTAAACTAGAATTAAGGTAGGTATTGTAATACTATATAGGTAGGTTACTCCTCCGACCAGCCTATCCTATGGTCCTTCCACTTTGACGTCAAAATGGAGGGACCAACGATTTTAAATAACGTACTGTTAAATAACTACGTATACGTTGAGGTAGCTAAAATTTGTGCAAAGGTAGCAAATAGTAGATTTACAGTATTAAACTTGTATGTAGGCTGATCTAAAATCCAAGACTTGGTCCCTCCATCTTCACGGAAACAAAATATTAACACCGTATTCGTATAAATACTAATTTTAACAGTATGCTAAAGAAAACACTCATTTAATCAAAAACTCATTTATATTTTTGAAAAAAAATAAGACTAATCAAAATATGACTTACTGTCATGCCACAAAAAGGAACTCGTTTGAAAAAAAACCGGTCAAGTGCGAGTCGGGCTCGGTACCCGAGGGTTCCGCAAAAATTTGTAGGTACCTATGTAACTACAAATTTACTGTTTTCGGATATTTTCCTTTACATTGCTTCTTGACAAATTTCATGTTTCTAGGTCAACGGGAAGTACCCTACAGGTTTTGATTCCCTTGTGAGTGTTAAAATATGCGGCATAAACGGAACATAAACACCCGTATCTTTTAATGGCGTTGACTTAGAAGTTTGATTCTTTCACTGCTTCAAGGGATTGCAACCTTGAGTATTTGATATTAATTTCAACTTGGTAACTCTACGCGTTCCTGAGAAAAACGTTCTTGATAGACGCGACGTACAGACAGACGGACAACGAAGTGATCTTATAAAGGTTTCGTTTTTCCTTTTGAGGTACGGAACTCTAAAAACATTAAAAACAAACAGTCATTATTTGGAAGAAAAAGGTGATAACCTAAGAGGTAAGGTTTTAACAACAAAGGTAATACTACTGCAATACATAGTCGACGTCTTAAAATGTTTACCACCATGAGGTCTATAATTCCATTGTCATTCTATTAAGCAAGTACTACTACAATATAAATTAATACTTAAGCGATAAACATTTTGAGACATTTTGAATACTTACGGTTTGGTATGATACAGTTGATATGTTTCGTTCTTCACTTTCTTGTCCAGCAGCACTTATGATAATGATGTGTTTAAATAATGAACGTCAAGATGACGGGACCCCGTCAGGTATTTCGAATATCACGTGAATAGGATTTAGTACAATATTTCTACTATTTCATATTAAAATTCTACACTCATAAAATTTCAAATATTCTACAAAGAAAGTGGTCCCGCTATTTTGATATCAAAATGGCAGGACCAGTATTCAGTTAATGAAAAAATACAAGGCGTAATCTTAAAGTGAACACACCTTTTAATATGATAACCTGGCGGGGTCCCGTCATCTTGACGTTCATTTTAAATAGCCACAACAGTGCAGAATCACGAGCACACACAATCCATGATGAACCATTTATCACTGCACTGATAAAGACGCGCAAGCGGGTGGTGCTCAGGCGCGGGTGCACTCGCTTGGGAGCCGCCGAGATAGGATAAAACACCTTCTCAAAATGTCGCGTTAGTAACTTAGAATAAAATTTACCCAGATCTAAAAAAAAAGGTTGTTTTTTCCAATTTTTTATTAAATGTTTACAAGTTATAGGTAGGTAGATACTAATCGAATAGATAATCATTAATCCTTTTTACAAAAAAAGGTACTTAGGTACCTACCATCTTGACGGTAACAATATTTTCGTATCTACTTACTTTGGTACTTCTCCATCCAATTAAGCATACTTATTCCCTCATTATGATAATAACGTGGTATAAAAACGACGCTTTTGGAAATGTCTGATTAACGCACCATAAATCTTGGTCACCCTTCTTCTAACTTGCATTATAGGTTTTAAGTTCTGTAGGTCGTGAATTCCATACATTAGGGCTTTATTCATACTGTCTACATATTCTTCGAAATCGTATCAGTGATTAGCAAAAAGAATGGGACCTCTACGAAGCTCCGTTTAAGAGAACTTTAAGAGAACTGCGTGGCCGCGCAGTTCTCCACGTGTCAACTGCGCGGCCATAGCATTTAAGTTCTGTAGGTCGTGAATTCCATACATTAGGGCTTTATTGATACTGTCTACATATTCTTCGAAATCGTATCAGTGATTAGCAAAAAGAATGGGACCTCTACGAAGCTCCGTTTAAGAGAACTTTAAGAGAACTGCGTGGCCGCGCAGTTCTCCGCGTTTCGACTGCGCGGCCATGGTTAAACCTTTACAACTTTCTGAATATTGGATCTACGAATTTGCGACTTTCATCGTTAGTGTTTTACAAATTCCTTCGTAATGTTGACGTAGTCGTTTTGCTTCTACGAAATTGTGGCCGAGCAGTCGAAACGGACACACTAAATCGTCGTAGCCTTGTGTTGAAGTTGATGGCTGTGTCTGTGTACTGATTGTGGCTAAAACGTGTCGTGAGGGACAATCAAAACAGCGCCTAACAGTAACGGAATGCTTGTTCTGACCTGGAGGTATGAATGAACATAACTGTGAGTATGTACATTATGTTACATGCAGGGCCCTAGAAATGGAAAACTTCTAACAATACAGTGTCCAAAAGGACTTCCACTATAAAGCCCCTGAGTCAGCCTAACGAGAGCCTCTTCAGGTGTCTGCGGTAAGGGTGCCTACACACCAAGCCGGGCTTAGCCACCAGGCTCATTTAAAATTAAAGTTGTGCGACTTGCAACGTTTGCAGCTACCGCGGTGGCTAGCCCTTTTCTGGGCTTTGGTATGTAGACACCTTTAGACCTCAGGGTACAAATGGTACAACAACCGATGAGTCTATATCCCACAGATATTATTTAAGTATGTACCTACACAATGTATATACAATCTATGTATATACATCGTGTTCCCTGGTTCATTAAGACTCCGTTCTGGGCACTATCCATCGGCGAAGTGCTGATGGAGTGTGCTCGAAACGGAGTAGGATGCGAGTTGTTCGTGAAGGATTTTAAAATTAATAAATTGGATGTAGGCATAATCCAATCCATCTTATCTGTACATCTTCGGAGATTATTAAAAAGTTGTGCCATTTAATTATGGTCCTCCACGCATAACTTACTCTAATTCATTAACCATTAAGAATATTATAAGCTAATACTGCTTAAGTAAGGCAATCAATATAAAAGGGTACGATGGGGCTGCCATATCTTTGATAAAAGCCCCTAAACAAAATTAGATTAAAAAAAGGTATATACAAGGTGTGAAGTCGTCATTGCTTATTGGATACCTATGTCAACGTTATTTATGCGACTTGCCAAGTCGCATAAATATCACGACATAATAATATCACCGATATTTTTCTGAGCAGGAATATAAAAATTAAAATACGTCACAAGAGATGCCTCGTCCCCCCAGGGAAATATGAGCGAGATAATAGATAATTATTATTTTGTATCTTGATTAATAAACATTTAGGGTCTTACTAGAAAAACTTGAACACTTGTTGAACGAGTGTTTAATGTCAGTGTTATGTCAAAGTCCATATAATGATGTCGTGTTTAAAAGGTGTTTAGCCTAAACAACTGATAAACACTGTTTTGTAGTAGTCAGGTAAGTACCTACCTCTTAGGTTAACTAAGAAACTATTTGATAGTTTTTCAGTCAGGGTATCTATCATTCACCACATAGCACTGTATTTTGAGAGATAAGAATGTAGTGTTTTTTTTTGCCATGTAGGTAGACGTGCCCTAAAACTCCATTTGGTAATGAATTTTGCAGCCGACGTCAATTTTCCGTGTTATAGCATAGCATAGCATTTCATACAACTTCCAAAGCATGGCAGTTATTTATTTATTTACAAAGGTAAAGACGCCAGCACATCAAGCTACTACAATCTGTCAAATTTCTTTACTAGATTTTCAACTTTATCGCTAGAGCATTAAGTTCAAAGTTAATTGGGAAAATTTGACAGTTTCGGGTAGCTTGATGTGCTGTAGCGGTAGCGTCTGTACACCAACATCTTCTGTGTATAATATATCTTAAGTATTATAGGTAACAATATAGGCCTTGAACTTACACAGTCGCCAATTACAGGTAAACCAGCAATCTCAGAAATAGGTGATGACTGATGACACATGGTAGGTAATGGAGTTGTGATTTGCTGTCTTTGACTGCCACCGCGGTCACACGGTGTCATCCAATAATAGCTTTTCTATTGAGTCTGGCAGTCAAAGTCTTATTATTGAATTTTGCTGACTTTACCTTAGTACCTACGTCATGTTATTATAATACCTGCCTCAATACGTATATGTTCCATTCATACATTTAACGACCTTCACTATAACTCAGTAGGTAGCTAGTCAAAAACAAAAGAGTTTTTTACTGAGGAATACTAGAAAACTAGTAAAAAAACGTGAGTTGTCTAAGGTTCTTATTTCGAAGGATTTGTAACGGTAACAAATAAATATAATTATTATCCAAATTCGATGACCTTTTTTTTATGAGGATGGGAAATCATCAAATGACCCCTCCCGCTCTGTGTGGAGCGGAAGGGAGTGTCAGACTCTTACTGACTAAAACCCACTCGTGTTCCTTCCTTAGCCCTTTATGTTCCAGGGCAGCGGTAACCCTTTCGGACGATCCCGCTACCCAATTCGATGACCTTATTTTGTTATTTATATGTCTTACGAACTTAACCTGGGAAGGTTAAATATCCTCTCTGTTGGTCTTTCTAGAAAGTATCTATTTGCGGCGATCTTGATGATTCAGTTATGCTACTAGTGGTGCCATTAGGTAGAAAATTAACACTTCAAATACGAGGCTGGTTGCTGACCGATTATTATAGTTTTTTACGATAGCACTAGATGGCGTGAATTTAAACTTGTATGTTTCTTTTTCAGTAAAGTAGATGTCGCTACTTGTATCGTAATTGAAACGTAACCACGTGGCAGATGTAATCGTGACATGAACAAGGAGTGGATAGCGCCATCACAGATATAAGAAATAAAATAACATAATGCTTTGTTTATTGTGTATGAGCTTTATAATAGTGTAGCAAACCCACACATAATGCCTATTGGTAAAATATGGCTGAACCTATTTCCCTTTATCTCCATGTACCTACTGTACCCATATTTGCAAAATAAAATATCCTTATCTTTACAATCTATATCTATACTTATAATAAATCTGTAGAAGTGAAAATTCTGTACATTGAAAATATCAAAAAAATAAATGGCAGGGGCTGTTACTAGACCGACACCGAACCCAAAAATGTGATTAAAAAAAATTTTGTCTCTCTGTCTGTCTGTCGGTCTGTCTGTCTGTTTGTTCAGGCATCATGCAAAAACTACAGGTTCGATTACGATGAAACTTGGTATAATTATTCTTTAATATCCTGGACATCACACTGGGTACTTTTTATGCCGGAAAAGTATCTTCTAAATATATAAAACTCAAAGGTGACTGACTGACTGACTGACATAGTGATCTATCAACGCACAGCCGAAACCACTGGAGGGATCGGGCTGAAATGTTGGCATGCAGGTAGATGTTATGACGTAGGCATCCGCTAAGAAAGGATTTTGATAAATTCTACCCCCAAGGGAATAAAATAGGGGATGAAAGTTTGTATGAAAAATCTTATTCCTTGAGTTAATAAACTTGAAACTTAGCACGAATACTCATCTAAATAAATTATGAAGATTGTCAGTTTTTTTTTTTCTAAACTACCCCCTAATAAGGGTTTGGGGGGTTTCAAAGTTTGTATAGAAGAATTTTAGCGCGCAGTCCGGTTGACTCGAAACTCAGTATTTATACCTAATATTGAAAGTAAAGAATAATGTGTATCAGGGTTTTTTGAAAATCTACCCCTGACCGGCTGAAATGGGGTAATAAATTTTTCTGGGGAGGATTTTACTGCATGGCTTGATTAACTCGAAAATTAGTATAAGTAATCTTTGAGTCAAGTTATGAATACATCCCAAACGATTTTTTTAAAATTCCACCCCTGTGGGTGTGAAAAGCGGGGATACAGTTTATATGAAAAATCTTATTCATTAACTCGAAACTCAGTATTGATACTTTTGACAGAAAATAATAATAAATATGTAAAGTTGTCCAAAATTTACCACTGACGGGACAAAAACGGGTAATTCGGTTTTTAAGGGGAGGATTTGAACTTGAAACTATATGTTACGTTTTCACGCCTAAACCACTGAACTTCTGATTTGGCATAGATATAGATGGCATCCTGGGGAAGCACATACTTTTTATCCTGTTAGCACGTTCCCGTGGGATAATTTCCGACATCCACGCGGGCGAAGCCGCGGGCAGAAGCTAGTTGTTTAATAAATATAGTTACCTAGCGTCTGTTTCTGACATGAGCTCAGTATCTGTAGTTAAGTTTTGCATTTTTGTATGAAATTGTATATTTTATGGAAATGTCAGATTGGATCCCATATATTATTAAAATCTGTTAAAATACAAGAATATTTTCAGTTTATAAGATTGCCAGCGAATTCAAAGTATTCAGCGATTCTAGCCTTGATACTTTAAAGAACAGACTAAGAACGATTTAGGGATAAATTATTTCGTAAGCTTCCTCCTCCAAGGCACACTACTTTCTCTTTCTGCTAACTTTAACATCCACCTGAAATCGTTTTTTGAAATCGTCCACACGCTACTATTTTTATTACAGTCACATCTCACAGCTTTGTTCACTTATACACTTTTTGTTTTTCTGGACTTAGAAGTAGGTACTTACTTTAATGTCTTCCAGCGTAAACTACTTCTTTGACAAACTTAAAAGTTGCCTAGGTGTAGTTTTAACGGTGAAAATGTAACAGACAAAGCAAGATGCACTTTCGTTTACTTAGTAAGAAATTAATAAAGGTAACTATGTAGTACATCAAACGAAATATTTAATTTTTTTATCATCAGGGAAATTCTTCACAATTCTTCTAGAGAGAATACTTATAAAAGCCATGTTTTTTATAAGAATTCCATTTGCAAGAAACATTACTGTCTCGTTCAAAATAAAAATAAATATAAAGGAGCTTAAGAGATATTTTAATCGTTGGTCTCTACTCCGCCCCCGGCTGCTTTTGTACGAATCTCTCCGACGTTCCTCATTTCAATTCCATAAAAACGGTTCCGCAACTCCTTTTCTTTTTGCGTTTAAAAATACCTCTTGTTCCTTTGTATAAGATGGGTACAACCGTAACAGAATAAAATAAAATCTTTTAAGGTAACTAATATGGTTTTGAGTCTGGAGGTTCCTCTTCCCTAACAGGTCCTCTGTAGAAACCAAACAATAATACATAATTATGAGGAAATACGTAAATGTTATAGGATGAACTTGTTTTCAGGATTAAGAATGTGCAAAAATTAAAAGTTGAATCCTTCGATCTACAATTCAAACTCAAACTCAAAGTATTTATTTCAATTAAACCAATTACAGGCACTTTTGAATTGTCAAGGGGTCGGTCAGTCAGAAAAATGAAGCTAGTTGATAGAATAGAGCAATAAAAGAATATTAAGGATGAGGAACAAAACACACATCGCTCAAGTGACCACGATTGCATATAACTTGATTATAAACCTTAACTTTTGAACCTAAAGAGGTTTGAAGATTTTTATATGGAGCCTGGCATATCTACTGTCACCAACCCGCACTGGGCCCGCTTGGTGGATAACTAACAGCCCACTCGCTCTCACAGAGAGGAGGTCTGTGTCCCAGCTGTGGGAACATTATAGGCTGATTATGCTATTTCGACTGCCTCGCCATTTTTTTTTTCATTATTGCGTTGGTTACAGACGTTTGATTACTTTACATTCAGAGTGATTATTTCAAACATCTATGCAACAAGATGTGAGTAAGTTAAAAAAAATATAGCCGTCACGTGATCACATTTGAACGTTAATATCTCAGACACGTGACACTTTACGGGGTTTGGTCTTATTATGCTTTCAGCAGTGCGATTCTGTAACCAAATCACCGTGAAAACTTAGGTGAAGTGAGCGTGGAGTGAGCTGTCATTCCAACTAAAGCTAGGCTATTGACAGCTCACTCTAAGCTCACTTCACCTTACTTTTCACGGTGAGTTTTTTACAGAATCGATCGGCTGTTTGCATTGATGTCAGTTACTTATCGATTTAAATAAATTTCATGCGTGACCGCCATTTCGAAATAAAAAAATCAAACTGGCGGACAGGTAGGTATACAACGGATCTTCAAACCCCTTAATTATCGTTTGCTTATTTAAAAAATAACAATAAAAGTATTTATGGAAAATAAAACATAATTTCTAAGCAATAAGGCAGAAAAACCTATGTTGCAAAATAAGACCACAACGTTATTTGTGCTCTTATTTTTCCGGCCGGTTTCGATGCGCTCATTGGAAATCTAGTACTATTACTTATTGATCGAAGGTTGAACAGAACGAGTTCCATTTTTAAGGTTTTTTTTTTCATTTTTATTCCTATTGTATACCTACTCCTAAAACATTATCCAACACGTTTCAAACTGAACAAACGCTGCACATAACTCTTCGATGTTATTCATGTCACTGTTGAAAAATGCATGCTGTGATGCTGGTGCATGCAAATTAAACGAGCCAGGGAAGATTGACGGAATAAAACGGACTATTTTTGAGCATCTTGGCATATTCAGGTCTCGGAAAGCTTTGCAGGTATCTCACTTATCAAATCTGAAAAAGAAACCCGTTTGTTAAATCATGTGAGTTAGTTTTTCTATCAAGTTCGAAGTAGTTTCATGTGTCTTTCGCCGAAGGTCTAAAAGCTCATTTGCTTTGCAATTTTTATATGGATCTATCGAACTTTTGTGATGTTAAGCTCCTTGTGAGAATTTTGGAAAAAATGTTGTTCGCAATGGCCTGGAAAATATGAAAGGGTCTAACCAATTGGAAACCAAATCGGATATTTATAATGTTTTATAAAAAAACTGAAAACGAAGATTTACTGGTTTATCTAGAAATAATGCAGAATGTAATATGCAGGCATGTAATATACAAAGTGTCGTTTTGATTCCTCGTTAAATTCAAGGAGGTAACTATGCTACTGATTCTCGACACGAATCAATAATAAAATAAGTAGGATTTTTTTTATAATTTTCGGAAATCGGCATGTGTAGTACGCGCATTTTAAAACGCAGCCTGTGTGAGACCGCACTGAAACTGCCCTTTTACACACACATAAAAACGTGGCCGCTTATACGATACCATAACGCGATTCTGTTCTTTGAAAGTGGTGTATTCTGAAATACTGTCAAACTTAAATAACTAAAAAACAAGTATGTATTCATTATTTACCAGGGATCGTAATTTTATTTGATTATTTATGTCTTTCATAACAGCCTCCTGAAATTTGACGAGGATGCAAAACAACAGCTTATATAAGATTTGCGATACGGGTGACACGATGGAAGAGCCCGTAGGAAAATGTGTATAGTTAGGTACGTATGTATATTTTAACTGAACGCTTTTATTATTCAACAAACTGCGCGTAGCTAATCAATTCTAGGTAACTCTTTGCTTATACTAACTTGGTGAACAATAACACTTGTTGTTCCAATTGGAATTGAACTGGAGACAAATGGTAATGTAATAAACATTACCATTTATCACTAATATTGTGTATTGTATAAAGTGTAAAAGAGTAAAACTAGGTGTGAAGTCTTCTTCATACAAACTTCCAATTCTTATTTAAGTTTCTTATCTACATTTCTACACTGTTATTAAAAACTTTGATTTTGTCTCAAAAATTAATCAAAGAGCCTGTCTTCGTTGATGGTCAAAAGATAATTAGTACACCTATTTTATTTCTTTCTTTACCCTACCTAATATAAAAAGAAAAGTTTCACATTTCAACTTTGAACTTTTCTCGGTGTTTTTAATCTAAACTTTGCTTGTACCGTGAAAAATTGGGAAAACGAAACCTTTGACAGTATTCGTTCCTGCAACTTTTGCGTTCATCCTTTTGTACCGGAGTTTGTTTTTGCGAACTGTACTTTGACTTGAATTGGACAATAAAATAATAGATCCGCCTCCGTTAACATTTCCGCAACGAAAACAAACATCGCACTACCCAACTATTTTGTGTTCCTTCGTAAAACTTTTAAACTGTTTTGAATGTTACGTTTTACGATGTTGATTTCAAAAGTAGTGGTTAGAAACTTTTCTATTATTTATTCATATATTTTAACCCAGATTTCCAGAAATACTTTATCATTTATAGCTATTTAATAACACTTATTATACAAAGCTGTTGTTCGTGTGTCAAAGCAGATAAATAACAAAATCTATTGCTATTTAAGTTCTTACTAAATCTATGAGTACATGCTGTAGGAGCTGAGAACGTTTCAGTTCTTATTTACACTCCTTCGAGGGCGTGCAACTATTTGTAGATACACGGGAGCTTTTAATCACCACACTATCACCCACGCAGTGTATGTTTACAAATATACTAGGTATAGGTACACGTTATTTAAAGGAGCGTTTAGACCCGCTAGTTAACTTGCGCTGTTATGGTTTACTGTACAGTGACTGGTCAAGAAAAGAAACAGTGATAAGGTTTCTAAGTAATATAGCAATACGATTTTATTAAAAAACTTGGTAGTTTGGAATAATATTATTTAGGAACTAGCTGCTCCCCGCGGTTTCACCCGCATAAGTTTCGATCCCGTGGGCATATCGGGATAAAAAGTATTATATATGTTAATTCTGGCTATAAACCATCTGTGTGCCATATTTCATCCAAATCCGTTCGTTAGTTTTTGCGTGATGAATTAACAAACATCCATCCATACAAACTTTCACGTTTATAATATTAGTAGGATAGGATACACATAGGGAAACCATAGAGATATTATTATTTTCCAATAGGAATCTATATTTTGGAACGCTATCTCAACTTGTTTTGGAATGGAGCTTCAACTTCTACTCCTTAACTCTTAAAAAATACTCGTGAATGGTCTAAAGAGTTCAGAAAATGTACACACTACTTATGTCTAACTTACTAAGTACCTATATGTCTAAATACGACCTTAAATTAAACACTTATGAAACGTTATGTTTGTTATTCCCAGTAGGTACGTAGTTACTTGCCCAAGGTATACTAATTCAAACGAGCGATATCTTTTTCTCCAACGGTGAATGAATGGTAATCGATTTCATTTGTTTTCGTTCGAGTGCAGACACTCGTAGGTGTATGGGATCAAAATCATACCATATAGAGGGTGGAGAATTATTTTTGCAAACAAGTCCAATAAAATACTAGATAATAAACAGATTGAGCGTAGATATGTTTAGAGGTATCATTACAAACGTAATAGGATTACCATAGTTGTCAAATTCCAATTTACATTTTTGATTTGATTCTAGCATACGTAGCAAGTACCTTTACAGTATTTACCTACTTATAGGCCGGGGGACAATTTTATATCAATACGTGGTAATTTTTTTTGTAAAAATTGTAAATCATCAATAAAAAAAAAAGCTATAGAGTTCCTTCCTGTGCCTAAGGTCCACTTCTGGAAAAAGGATTGTAAATCTATACTTGCCTAAATACTGTTTCTTCTTCCGAAGTACCTATATAACGCACACTAGCTATAATATAATAATAATGGTAATGATAGAGACTGCCTACTTATGTACTGAAAAGTCATATGTTTGTGAACGGGCGCCATAAAGTGAAACTGGTCATATCTTAGCTTAGCTTCCATGGATTATTTTAATAAAAAGAATACTGAGGACGCTGTTAACACGTACGTGTTTCTACATCGTTCTCACATTTATAATTTCAACTTCGATGATGAAACCAGTATTTTGAAAAAATAGAGCAGTTCCTAGCTTCAGCTTCCTGACTGACCGACTACTTGACAATTCAAAAGTGCCTGTATTGGATTGGTTTAATTGAAAGAAATGCCTCTGAATTTTCAGCAGAAATGTATAACACGGTCATTTTCTTCCTTGATGTTTGAGCACAAATAAGGGCTCTTCAAAGTTTTGTTTACGTGTTTACTTTTAAGGGCCTACTCGTGTATACAAGTGGTTCAAAGAGGGTCAAAAAGAAATGTATGTTGGAAAAAAATATTGAAGTACCTTCTATAAGAATTTTAGCGAGCTATTCAATACGCTTGTACTTATTAGTCTATGTGTATTTATATGAGTAGGTACGTGTTGTAACTTACATAAAACTGTGTTCGTATTATGACGTAATAATCTTCTGATCTTATTTGATGGATACCATACACCTACACACATTCACGATATTTCTATCAAAAAAGGTGGATCATAATGTGTTCTGGAGCTGCTGAACGTAGTACCAATTATATAAAATATGTTTCGTACAAGACATTGGATGTTATCCATTAATTAATGTTCTTGGAAATTCGTGAAGGAAAAAGAAGAAATGAAAATACTTTATGAGTGAAGAAAACCTTGAAAATCTCGTGTGGATAAAACCACACTCGTAATGTATTATAATGAACCAAAGCATCCCGATTATGTAGGTCCATAGGTAGGTACTTTAACCTCAGCATTATGTTGCTTCACACACAAAGGATAGAATATTTAAGCAGCTTCTACACTGTAGAGCACATGAAATAATTATCATCAAAAGATGTCATTCACGCAAGCCTAGCTATTCAAAGACTTCTTAAATAATTAACAGTTCTCATTTCACGGCCCATCTTTAGAATATCAAGTAGAGGCATCATGAATGTCAAATGTCGGATCGCCGTCACTCACACGTCTTCTTGGTGAAACATGCCATGGCTGAGCGCTGGCAGACTGGCGACACCACTGATGAACTAGAAATGCTTTAATATTCTACGTGAAAATGTCAGATGGAACAATGTAAGCGTAAACTCGAAAACAAACCTTATGTACATACTTAGTAATAACAAAAGTTAATTCAACTGATCATACCGCAATTCGACAGTTATTATCACGACCCTTGTATTTACAACCCAAATAATGTTATTCACGAAGGCTGCTCGTGCTTGGCCTTATTTTGCTTTCACACATGGGTCCATTTGAATTGAAATAAAAACACATCTATTGTTTACAATTACGTAAGTTTATTTTATTTTTTTGAACGCTTACTTTTTGACATTATGTATGCAATACCATATCATGTAAATTACCACCTCAGCTTCGTATGGTAGCGTGAACACGAGAGCTCCAATTTTCTATCACTTTTGACACCACAACACCTCTATATCATTGATGACGCGTATGATGTTACTCTTTAGGTATTCGACGGTTCTTGGCTTGTTTGTATACACCAGTGATTTCACATTCACACACACCCCACAAAAAAATAATTAATCAAGGAGCGTTAAATCTTATGATTTTGGAGGCCATGTGTTGTTCTCGAGTTTTGAGATCAGGAACCCGTTGAATTTCTCTTTCAATAAATTTCATTTGACGGATTGAGTTGCCGTTTTGATTTCAACACGCTGTTCAAAAGTATAGCGATTCATCTTGATAAATGCCGAACATTTAATGACTTACCTGTCAAAAAGTCTAATTTGGCCGCCATCGGTAAGTACCTACCTACGCAGTAAGCAAAGTGTTAGCAGTATTTTTAGAATCCTCTATGGTAAACGAAAAAATAAAATTGGTACGTAAAACCACATCCTTGGCATACACATTACACATACTATTTTCTGATGTTCCGGTACCGGAAATGAAAGTGCCGCTAGTGCTATTTTTGTCTCATCGTTCACGGCAGTTATCGAGAAACATTTTTAAGACCACAATTGCTGACCAAGAGCTTGTTCACACTCTTACGGTTGTTGAATTAAGACTCATAACAAAATAATATCTACGTTTTTAAGTGAGTATAATTGAAACACACGAGGATAACTTTATGATTATGAGTGAATAATTCAATTATTCTGGCAAAGTTAACTGAACTATCATTGTACCGAGAGCGGCAATTTTATTGTAGATATAGAAAACACACTTATATGATATAGTTGAATGTAAATTATCTCCGGAAAGTTGGTCGAGTCAGATAGAAAGTTGAAGTGACGCATTCCCAACAAACTGTGAAGATTAATAACGGTGAAATTAATTACTTTTGGGCAATATAGCACGGAGTTACGCAGAGCAGCCATTAATGGAATAAATTACAGATACTGCTGCCCTTTCCATCACGCCGCTGCGCTCTAGTAGGTTCTAGAAAAAAAACGATATTGTCTGAACTTAGTTAAGAAAGGTGTATTTATGTTTCAATGTAATGTTGATCAAAGCAAATGAAAGGATGTGAATGAATATAATGTATCACATAAGGGTCGTTTCATAGTGCGTAGAAAGAGACAAAAGGGTGCGCGGCTACACTAAAATCGTAGCACGTAGCGACTCGTAGTACGAATGCCTTCATGAATGTGCCACTTTATAGAAAACTTGTTTCGTAAATGTTTTATTAAACAAAATGCCTAAAAGAGTAACCGTGTAACGCGTGTTAACAATACGTTTATCTGTTCCACCCGGTGCCGTCGCCGTTTTGTTAATTTAGCGTTATTTTACGGCCCATTAAAGTTTATTAGCTTGCAAGCAGCAAGCATGACTCGTATTTCCCTTTAATCCGCTGGCCCTATGTAGTACTAGTACCTAGGTACCTTTTATTTATGCCAGGGGACGTTTCAATAACCCGTAATGGCAACACCCAACCCCTTTATATAATTTGAAAAAAGGGATGAAAGGGTTAATACCATTTCGTTTGTAAAACGATTATGAGGTGTTTCATTTTGTTTTTGTTGGCGTGTTTATTGTTGTGTCATGGTTATGGTATAAGAAATGTTTTTGAACATAATTATTTGATTGGGAAAATAATCAAAATGTGTCATTCGTAAAAAAAACGTTTAAAATATTGTACTTTTACGTAGGTACCCATATATTACCTACTCTATAGTCATTGCCTACTCTATACATTTTGTTACAAAGGTTTAAGAGACGAAATATCTATTTGTACAAACCTTTACAATTATTATGATCAATGGAGCCAACACTCGACAAGTTCTTTTAGTGTTTTATTTTGATGGATTTTGCGACTAAAATCTGCGTCGAGCATTTTAAGTAATATTAACGAAATGCCTACCTGTCTACAGTGATCGATGGTCGATTGAATTTACATACTACTCTGTCAAGAAAGTACCGGGAAAAGATCAATAATACACAAAATGTCTGTTATTCATCCAAATTTATTTTATCACCTTCAAAGTATGCTCCTTTAGAAACGATACACTTGCGCCAACGAATAATCCATTCATCAAAACATTTTTTAAACGCTGCTTCCGGAATTGAGTTCAGTTCTCGCCGCGAATTCTCCTTTATGTCTTCTATCGATTGAAAACGGGTGCCACGAAGTGGTAATTTGAGTTTAGGAAAAAGAAAAAAGTCAGCAGGAGCCATATCTGGTGAATATGGTGGTTGCTGGATGGTATTTGTTGAGTGTTTGGTCAAGAATTCGTTCACAATGATAGCCTTGTGCGAAGGCGCATTGTCGTGGTGCAAAATCCAAGAATTTTCTTTCCACAAATCTGGCCTTTTTCGTCGAATTTGCTCTCTTAAACGCCGCATAACGCTCAAATAATATTCTTTATTTACCGTTAGACCTTCCGGTAAGAATTCAGAGTGCACAACACCGCGATAGTCAAAGAAAACAGTCAACATGACTTTGACTTTTGATCGACTTTGGAGTGATTTTTTCGGTTTCGGTTCAGTTGGAAGGCGCCACTCCGAAGCTTGTTGACTAGTTTGCATGTCAAACTCGTAAACCCACGTCTCGTCACCAGTAACAATGCGTTTCATGAATGTTGGGTCCGAACTGACTCGTTCTAGCATGTCCTCAGCGACTTTCATGCGATTGAGTTTTTGGAGAAAATTCAGATCTTTTGGGACTAGCCGAGCAGCAACATATTTCATACCCAAATGATTAGTTAAAATGGTACGGATCGACTCGTGAGATACAGAAAGTTCGGCAGCTATCTCTCTCAGAGTTGAATGGGGATTTTCAGTCACTATTTTCTTCACTTTTGCGATGTTAACTTCAGTTGCAGACGTTTACGGCCTACCAGAGCGAGGCAAATCTTCCATCACATCTCGACCGCTTTTGAACGCTTTGAACCACTCATAAGCACGAGTTTTTGATAAAGTCGATTCACCGTAAGCCTTCTGTAACATTTTCAGTGACTCCGAACACGAAATTCCATTGGCGATGCAAAATTTAAGACAAACTCTTTGTTCGATATTTTTGTCCATTATGAAATTCACAATACACACTATATATGATATTACTAAAACCAGCACTGTATTTAATATAAATAACAGATGCAACTCAAACTCCGCGACAAAATGGAAAACAGTTGTGCCAATCTAACAACTACAAAAAAACAAAAATTTGAATTTGGAACCATAAACAAATCATCCATTCCCGATACTTTTTGACTGAATGTATATCATGAAATAAAACAAGATGATTATTATACTAAATTTCTTTTAAATTTATTCCAACCGGCGCGGGGGCAATTGCGTAACACACCATCAGTAGCAATGGGTTTCATTTTGACAGTTCAACAACATTCATTACGTTATTTACGTTGTCGAGCAAACACATTTTTCGATCATATGCAGCAATAGATTAGCAATATCCTTCAAAATGATTCAGATAAAGATTGATTGCGTGTTTCGCAATTAGGGTGCAGATTACGAGCTTTTAATACCTACTCGTACATAAACTCTGATCATACATGAAAGGTAGAGAGACCAAAAATTCAATGAAACAAAAAATGTTAAAAGTTTTTGTTACTTCTGTATCACAAAGAAATTGGCAATTTTCTAATGAAAAATTCAGCAGGCAGTAATATTTCTTCAGCTTTCCGATTGTGAAACAACTTATTTGAATGATTAATCTGGGATCGGTGAATCCGGGAATGAATGGAGTCATGTTCTCGAAGCATATTTTTAGGGTTCCGTGCCCAAAGGGTACCAACAGGTCCCAATTACTAAGGCTTCACAGGGCCGTATCTTGTGAACCGTAATAGGTAGACACATGAAATTTTCACAGTGTTTAAGCCGCTTTAACAACAAATAATAAAAAAAACATTTAAGTAAAAAAAAGTGAGATGGTTCCCAAACCAACAAGAAACGGTGGTGGTCAAGAAACGTGTTTTTTGCTCAGGCTCGAGTAAGTAGTGTTAAATATTGTAGGTACGGGTACGTACCTAACCCTTCGTGTTCGAATCCGACACGCTCTTGGCCGGTTTTTTTAATCGTTGTCTCTTTTGAATTATGTCAATGTCAAAAGATATCGAGATATTTGAAGGAGATTGGCTTAAGATTTCGGGACGGTTGCGTTAATAGAATGATTATTTAATCACTTTCGTACTGAAAATAGATTTCTGTTTTGAGAAGCCTTATGGCTTCTTCTTGGTATTGTATTCGTGGATTGCTTTGTTAATTTTGCTATTCTGTTACTTTTGTTTGTGTCGCTATAAGCTTAGGTAACTTACGAAGTTAGTATAGCTGTATAACCATAATTAATGACCGTTACTGAATGAAAGGATTGCTTATGTAATACTTACCTAAGTTTGTTTTACTGACACATAATGCTCAAATGGAAATCTGAAACACTTCCTTCTGCTCCACCCAGAGCGGGAGGAGTCATTTGATGATTTCCCATCCTCAAAAAAAAAAAAAAAAGCCTGTCAGGCATCCTGGAAATTTACACTCAGGGAAACGTAGGTTCGAGAATGACAGCACAGTTATCCGCTCTATTGACAAAATTCCTTGTGTGAACATTATAGTTTTCCTTAATGAAGGGTCAAAGCATTACACGGAGCTGTGTAGATATTTCTGTCATGTATTTAGATAATTCTTTCTACAACTACGTATTTACGGAATCCACAATGTGAGACACCATTTTCTCATTTTTAACCGACTTCGAGAAAAGGAGGAGGTTATGCATTCGGCGAGCTTTTTTATATTATTTCATCATCAACTAAACAGCATCGTTTTGAAAGGCTGATGATAGGATACTTCATCAGTCAATTTAGGCTTGGCAGGCGAATTTTTGACCACCCTCTGGCTTACAAGACTGAAATATACATTGGTTAATACTCAAATAACCTAAGACATGACATTTAATTATAACGTTTTGTTCGCAGAGCTAATTACCTTCAAGACCTGACTAGACTATTAAGTCGCCAAAAGTCTAGTCCAGACCCTTGTACCTTTGTGATTTTGTGTGACCTATTTTTTGCTCTTGGATTTCCAATCTTAGGTAGAAGTAGGTAAATGATCGAAACATTTTCATTATCATAATCTTCAAGAAGTAATTTATCGTTCTCGATAGCCTTAACAATTTTAAGTTGTCAAGCTAGTGTCAAATATTAAAGAGATAGCGATAGTTCAACATTTTGTTTAGAGAACTTTACCATCTAACAGTAAAAAGTACTAAGTTACGAAATTGGTTTAATTAAAAGTTTACCTAGACATATCTGCGATACCTGTTATCAAAGATTTTAATAAAAATAGTGATAAATGATAACCTACGTAATTTTAAAACAAAACAAATGACTTTAACTTTTGCCAGAAAACATACGATTTTTTATCTTAAAATCTTATATTATCTTAAAATCTAAAAAAAAAAAACAACTTTTAGGTAAGTTAAACATTGGATAAGATTTATGAATAGATTCTATTTCAACAGTCTAGAGAGACTTGAAAACTTATTTCTCAACGCTCCTAGATGTGACCCCGGCGTCAAATATTTTTTGAAATATAAAAATCACTTCTATTATTTTTAAGACAGTTTTTCTGCAAGAATCGTAAAACATTATTTTCCTCCAGTCCGTATAATTTATTATTTGCAATAAGCTAGCAGGTATAAATATATAACGTATTATAGTATTAGCTTTTAGCTGATGCTTCCGTTCCCGGCATGTAAGTAAGTACCTAACATTATATAATAATAGTGAAATATTACACTGTCTTCGTTTCTCATCCTAGAGGATTCGAATTTGGAATTTTTGGAAATGTAATTTTTCTTCCTCTGTGAAAAAACATGTCTTACGTAAGATTAATGTTTTGAGAAGCCTATGTTTTATAGGTATAATTCATGTTTGACTTTTAGTTTGGTTTGGTTAGATATTTCCTTTCACTATTTCTGATGATTTATTTGATTATAATTAGGTATCCTTCATTTTCTCATCGTTGGTTGTTATTTCAGCGCATTTTGTAACTAGTCGAACTATAATCTTCATACGATAAACGAACTATAATCGGTAGGCGAACTATGTATAATCTTCATCTTCTTCTAACACGAGTATGACCTTGGTATGTACTTTATAGTCAGTTTAGTTTGTATAATTAAACTTAATAACGCCAGCAATAACAAAGCATTACTAATACCTACCCGTCTATGCAATATGAACCTTTGTGAGTTACATAGGTACGGACATATTCCGAGTATTATTAATATCGCATGTTATTTGCAGTAATAAATATTCAGCTACGATATAATAACAATATACCAATTCTGTCTTATCTTGGTTGGTATTTATCGAAAAGGGTAAGTTGTAGCATGGTTGTAGCCATAGTTCTATTTTTGTAGCTTTTCTCATTGTGAAGTTTTGGCGTGCCTCATTTTTATTTTGCAAATATGATAATTAGGTGCCTCAACGATGTTAAAATCATAACGTTATCTGGGAGTAAATAAAAGAGGGTTGTTATCATTAGCATTCATAACACAAACGGTAGGTACCTAACGGTACCAATTTAATTTTTTGTTTCTGTTTTAATGTGTTCATGTTTAATGTGTTTCATGTTTTAGAATAAATGAACAAGGCGTGCTTCAAATATGTTGTGTTTTCAGTTCTATAATATATCACCAGAGCAAGCTTTGCAATGAACAAACATTTGTGAATTTAGGACTGTTACTAGTTTTAAAATGAAAACACTCATATTTTTTTTTTTTGTGACCAGTTATTATAAAACGGAGTTTACACCGCTAACTGTTATGAAACTAGAATAAAATAGTTATGACGCGCCATTACACTAGGAGATTGCAGTAAAACTCTGATATAACTCGTAAAAACTATCGTTTGTAACAGTTATCAAAACAAAAAAAAAACAACTGAATATGTACAGACGCCAGCACATCAAGCTACTACAATCTGTATTTCTTTAATAGATTTCAACTTTATCGTTAAGCATTAAGGTTCAAGGTTGATTGGGAAAATTTGACAGTAGCTTGACCTGCTGGCGTCTGTACTATTCAGTTCAGTTATTATTTACTTAGTGACATATGATATTTTATCTGCCTAGTCTTTTCCCATCGACCTTGGGGTCTCACA
The DNA here is from genome assembly GCA_945859715.1 of Apamea sordens. Lineage (NCBI taxonomy): Eukaryota > Metazoa > Arthropoda > Insecta > Lepidoptera > Noctuidae > Apamea > Apamea sordens. The sequence continues at coordinate 12,190,936 of OX243995.1, forward strand.
GTGTAACCGGGTGCAGATAAATTCCAGTACGCAGTTTACATCAAGCGACTGCCTATCTGACCTCTGCAACCCAGTTACTGGGTAACACACTGGGTATCCCTTGGTAAGACTGGTTATCAGACTGCTTCATACACCCCTATGCTCTAGAAAAACTGATTGGGTTAGATTTGTTTTCTGTTACCACTATAGGTATATAGTGGTAACAGGTCATTAAATATAATATTTCCACAGTCATCATGCGGGGTTAAGCAGAGATCTGCTCGGATAAACCTATCGGGTATACAGCCCGCTTATAAAGAAACATTAGCTAAGAGGTGGTTCTATTTAGTGCCATTCACCAAAGTAAATTTTAATCTCTGAAACTGAGAATCAAGTCAATAAATCAATTCAAGGAAATTCAAAATACGCTTCCTAAGAATGACGCGGAGGGTACCAAATTAGGCTTAGAAGCAAAATTAGGCATTGAACAATGTAGGTAGGCTAAAATTTTCATGAAGCGAAAGGTCGCTTCGTGAAAACTATAAGTATCCTTTTTAAGAATTATCGTGAGGTTATTCTAGAAACAGTAAAATAGTTCTGTGATAATTTAATCCTGCTACATTGGCAAGTATTAAATCGTCAGAGAAAGACGGTATGACGTAAACTAAGTGGTTAAGCGAAATACTTTAAAGCTCAGTTAAGCAGATTGAAAACTCTTGGTACTTTGGAAATTCCAAAGGAAATAGCCGGAGCTGGGGCACTCGGGGTATAACGACTTCCCCGGCGCGCGGCGGATACACCAGTGTTTAAATGCCTTCACCGGAAACAAACGGTTCTGGTACATTGACGCAAACATTTTTGTTCTTGTTTACATAATTACACAGTTTTTGTCGTATATTGTACTAAAGAGTTCACAGACGTTTACTTCAGCTTCTATTTTTAGGGCAATTTAACTGGACAGTTTCATTATGCTCTTAAATATCTAGTAATATTTTTCACATGTTTTTTTTTCGTTTAATTAGTTGTGTCTAAGGCCTCAGTGCGCTCTTTCGAGATGAATTACAGCAAAAAAATCTACATCTATAACGATTTGTCCTTAGATCTCAGTCTTGACATTTCGACGCCCGGTTGGTTTTGTAATCGTTAATCACGTAGCAATTATCTTTAACTTTGGTTATCGTCACGTTATCCACTTGTTCACAATGTTGGCTGCAGGCGTGATTAATCAATCGATTAACTGTCGGTAATTTATTTACGTCAAGAAATCTTGAACGTTAATCAAATTTTATACCAGGCTTCTTATTTCTATAACAGTAGGTCGGTACATGATGGCTAGGGTTAATGGGTAGGTGAGCATAAGAGAAACCTCAGACCATATCACATAGGCGTTGGAATAGAAGGCGTATGAGCTAGGTTGTGCTTTGAATGATTTTCAACTTTCGGCGCTGAGCCGATCGTTGAAATTCCAACAGCACGCTTTTATTTATACATTTAGTTAGGTATCGCCTAAACGGGCATACCTACGTCTATTTGGTACGTCGTTGACGTTCAGAGATACGGGGCTTACAGTTAATTATTACAAAAGTCTTAATTTTTAACAAAAAACTCGTCAAATTATGGAAATAATCAAGTTGAGCGATAGCTTTATAATTTTATTACATTTTCACTAGGTAGTAAAGTGATAATTTCATTAGGTAGGTAATTACTTAAAAACTTCGTTTTTGTTGTCGTAGCTGGTTAATACCTACCTAACAAGTTGATTATCACCAGACAGCTGTATCATTTATAAATTAGTACCTATCGAGTAAAATGTGATGTTGAACGCAATCTAAATTAGTGTAGGGAAATTCGCTTTCGGAGCCTACCGACAATTTGTGGTTTCCGATTGGGGCATGATTTATAGAATCCGCATAGAAGAAGGCTCGGTTGACCAATCTCTGGGATCAATTCGGCGAAAATACGGGTCCAACATTGACTGATTAAACTTTGAGTACCAAAACCAACTTCGGCACTTGGTATTTCAATGATATTATTACTTATAATATAATTGCTTGGTATGGAATATTTTAGCAAATATTCTTTGACAAGTTTTTCTAAGATTTTGAAAAACAAAGAAAAGCTTTCGTCCAAAAATAAAGTTCGTTCAATGCTTCCAACTGTAAAGGGTACCTACTTTATAATATCGCAATATTCTTCCCGATCTATTCTATAAAAATATCACCATGAGAACTGGGTTGTAGTAAGCTGTCATTCCACTTGATGCTAGGGATTGACACTATTGACAGCTAAGTTTTCACTGTAAGATATTTACAGAATAGACTGGCAGAAGGTTCTTTCATTCATGAAAGGATTCTACGCGCGATTGGACGATGACATAGGTGTTTCACTTAGGCGATTATCACACTGCAGCGCGCTCCATCGCGTAGCGCGGGGCGGCCATAGCAAACAATCTGCGCGCGGGAGAGATTGTGTTTTCTCTACCAACAGATACAATGTTAAATCTGCCGTTCCGCGTCGTGGAGTGTGATAAGTAATCGCCTTACAATCGTTCGGAAGTGTCCCCCGCGTCAGCTGACACCGACATGACGTGGGGTAGCCCACTTGGGATAAGATCACTTATACTTCACCGTTCGCTTACTTACTGATAGATTTAGTTTAGGGACCTGGTTTTGATAAGCCTCTCATTCCATTGAAGTGGATTAGGGAAATACGTAAACTTTTTGACAAGTATCTCATGGAATTTATACCTTTTGAGATAAGCGAAAGACAGGAACGGTTACTGACGCACTTTTATGTGTTTTCCATATTCCAGAGTAGGTAAGGCTCACGGCGCACCACAAATTTTAATAGTTGCGATAAAATGATCGTTAATCTGTGAACAATACACACTACAGTCCGCGCACTGCGGTAAAAATTGCTTCTTAATTCACTTTTAAATAAAGGGTTTTTATTTATTTATCTTAAGTAGTATTAAATGTTTTATTTTTTATTATTGTTTCATAATTTCTTTTAAAAATTCTGACTTCATTTTATATTACGCAGGCAAAATTCAAAAGCCTTCAACGTCACAAAAGGTAAAGGCTCTTCTTGAAATTGTATCATGAACAGTTTCGTTAGATTTTATCTAGCGCTTTTCAAGAGAGACATAGACATACAGCGATTAATTAGATATTCATTTTCAAAAGATATTCTAGATACGTAACTTTTTAGGTAATATTGAGATACTTACCTGCTGTAATTTTGTTAACAAAACTTTGTTAAAATATTCTGAGACTAAACTAAGAAAAGTAACCTAAAGCAACAACTACTTAAAACTTATTTTGGGTATTTATTGGGTATTATTTGGATGACTGCGTTTAATTTGCGATTTTTCGTTTTTATTCAATTAGACATCATTTAAAAAGTTATCGCTACTTATAGGTACTCTATTTTCGTTAAAAGTTTTCAAGACTTGTTCATAACTTTCATTGTCGTCGTTCTAATGAGACTTACCTGTCACGCCACTCATTTACAAGTAATTTTCTTGATTTGGTCATTAAAGTTTTGAAATAAACATAGAAATACATCTTCTTACTGGCTCACTCACACACAATCACTATCAGTCTAATTAGTAGAATTAGACCTAGATACATGTACATACATAAGGGAACATATTATGTCACGACTTAAATGTCTTGTCACGTAGGTTTATGACAAGCAGGAAGCGAGAATATCATGATTAGGTGGATATAAACGTTACCTATGTGGCAGAGTGGCGCGAACTATGTAATTCGGATCTGGGACACTTGCGCAAAAGATATTTTGACCTCATTATCGGCTTAAGCACCCTCGAAAACCATGAAAACGACACTCATGATGAAAAATTTGAAAACTTTCGTATGCGCCATCTTGGATTTTCATTTTGACCTCATTATCGGTTTCAGCACCCTCGAAAACAATGAAAACGATACCCATGATGAAAAATGTAAAAAAAATCGCAGCCTCCATCTTGGATTTGCATTTTGACCCCAGTTTTAACATAACTGGTGAATTGTGGCCGCACTATATACCCCTGCTCAACCCTTTGAAAGAATAAATGCGTGATGTTATGAAGAAAATGAATTTCCTTAATTTTGGCGCGCAACTGTCATGAACTGTCTCTTCGCGCAAGTGGATTCGCGCAACTGTCTTTCGCGCACGTGGATTCGCGCGTGTCCTTCGCGCAAGTGCCTTGCGCGCAAAAGTCTTTCGCGTAAACGTCCACTCGCGCAAAAGACTATTCGCGGAAATATCTTTTCGCCCAAGTGGGTTCGCGCAAGTGTCCTGCTACCATGTAACTCAACATGTGTGTGTAACCAGACAGCGCGACTGCACCGAAATATTAATATCTACGTTGTGTCGTACTGTATTTCTGCTAGCGGTTTGGGAGCTAGAAACTAATTGACAGTTTAATAAGTAATGACTCCCTATGTCCATTCCATACATAGGATAACATTACGTTACTAGTTCGGATATTCAGCCGTTGGTCATTAGCCTGTCATATTGACTTCGACTCTGAAATAGTAGAATTTTCTGCTGAAAATATTCTATTCAGAATTGAAAAAATGATCATAAGTAATCCGTTACTCTGTTCAGAACAATGTCGTTTTCTGGAACTCTTCCAGCTAGTTCCAGTGAATGGATTGCCGTTTTTATCTGCAACTTACAGCGGAGAAACTAAAAGAAATTGTTCAGCGAGAATTAATTCCTAACGAATGGGAAGTGGCTTCGACAAATTGGAAATTTGTTGGTAGGTTTTTAATGCAGAATCTTTTGCAGTAAATTATAATATGCAGCTCTTAACTGTTACAACATTGAGCTGCAGAAGACCGGTTCCCTATCCATTTGCATAAAATTGTAAGACCTAATAAATATAACTTGGCATACTTTTGTTTCTCCTAATTATATTTTCGCATAACATTATTTACGCATTACAGCTTACGCATAATTTTTTTAAGCATACTTTATCTAATCATAATAATTATTAAGCATAACATTCTAAAGCATTTTATTTACGTACTAGCTTCTGCCCGCGGCTTCGCCCGCGTGGATGTCGGAAATTATCCCACGGGAACGTGCCAACAGGATAAAATGTATGCAGTGCTTCCCCAGGATGCCATCTATCTCGCGGGCCCTTTGTGGCTAATTACAATAGAAAACCAATTGTGTCTCATTAGTGGTGATTAAGAGGGTACCTATATGATATCCTTACCTAAGTACCTACCTAATAAAAAAAAAACTCAATAACAGAAAATAAAATACCTACCTACCTAAATAAACCTATTTCTGATGATAACTAAACTCAATAAATAAGCAAAATCCATAATAACTAATATCTATACGAATGACTAATCCTACCTAACAGTATTATAAAATAACCTACGGTCACTACGTAGGTACACTATCAAATATACTACCTATACTTTAAAATTAAAATCTATACCTACGACTTATATAAAAATAAACCTAAATAACTCTAAAAACTAAAAGGAATAAAAAGGTCGCACTGAAAAGCACGGTTTAGAATTGCAAGTAGCAGTTAAAATAAGAACGAACGCTCGCCACTCGACACGTCCGTTCAAATCAAAGTTCAAAAAATGTCCTTTATACGGTAGCGATCACGCGTGTGCTGCGAACGGTGCAAGCCAAATTCAACCTTCAGCACTACATTTCGAGCATAACCTTAGTGAACTCCACTGCGGGTGACGTAACCTACGACAAACTTATTATTTGCGGTTGGCGCAGTAATCAGGTCTAGGGATCGAACCGCAAAATTAAGTTTGTTTTTTATTGTATATACTTTTCCGGGATAAAAAGTACCCAGTGTGGTGCCCAGGATAATAAAGAATAATTATACCAAGTTTCATCGTAATCGAACCGGTAGTTTTTACGTGATGCCTGAACAAACAGACAGACAGACAGACAGACAGACAACAATTTTTTTAATCACATTTTTGGGTTCGGTGTCGGTCTAGTAACACCCCCCGCCATTTATTTTTTTGATATCTTCAATGTACAGAATTTTCACTTCTACAGATTTATTATAAGTAGTATAGATAGTGATATTAAACATTTATTTTTTATAGGCATAACAAATAAGCATAATTAACTCCTAAAATGTTAGACACTAATACACATTTTCATTTCCTTTCACTTTTTTTTTTTTTTTTTTTTAGTTGCTCTAATAAAATTTGTAGGCACTTTACATTGTAGGTAGAATAAATATATATTTTTTTATTTTTCTAAGTGGACGGTGGTGTCATCACTATTGTGTCACTAAGTGTATTATTACGAAGTTGTAATTTAATCCTTTAAAAAAATGAATAAGTAAATATCAGGAAACATCATACTGTTATAACCTCATCTAACCCGAACCACAACCCACAACACCAACAATAGAGGGTATCTGGCGCTCGGCGGCCGCTGCCACGGCACGCTCGCTGCGCTCGCTCGCCTTCGCGCGTTAATGGTCACTGTTCTAACCTAACCTTAACCCATATGGTTCATTAACAGTAGTAAATATCAGGAACCATCATCTATACTTATAATAAATCTGTAGAAGTGAAAATTCTGTACATTGAAAATATCCAAAAAATAAATGGCAGGGGGTGTTACTTGACCGACACCGAACCCAAAAATGTGATTAAAAAAATTTTTGTCTGTCTGTCTGTCTGTCTGTCTGTTTGTTCAGGCATCACGCAGAAACTACCGGTTCGATTACGATGAAACTTGGTATAATTATTCTTTAATATCCTGGGCACCACACTGGGTACTTTTTATCCCGGAAAAGTATATACAATAAAAAACCAACTTAATTTTGCGGTTCGATCCCTATACCCGATTACCACTGTCTGTACTGTACCAACCGCAAATACTAAGTTTGTCGTAGGTTGGGTCACCCGCAGTGGAGTTCATTTTTATTCCTTTTAGTTTTTAGAGTTATTTAGGTTTATTTTTATATAAGTCGTAGGTATACATTTTAATATTAAAGTATAGGTAGTATATTTGATAGTGTACGTAGTGACCGTAGGTTATTTTATAATACTGTTAAGTAGGTTTAGTCATTCGTATAGATATTAGTTTTTAGGGAGTTTGCTTATTTATTGAGTTTAGATTAGTTATCATCAGAAATAGGTTTATTTAGGTAGGTATTTAATTTTCTGTTATTGAGTTTTTTTTTTTTAATTAGTTAGGTACTTAGGTAAAGATATCATATAGGTACCCTCTTAATCACCACTAATGAGACACAATTGGTTTTCTATTGTAATTAGCCACAAAGGGCCCGCGACATAGATGGCATTCTGGGGAAGCACATACATTTTATCCTGTTAGCACGTTCCCGTGGGTAAATTTCCGACATCCACGCGGGCGAAGCCGCGGGCAGAAGCTAGTACCTAATAATTGTATGCCTCAATACTATTATGCTAATAGTCATTAGGCCTAGTAACATTATGCGAATTAAATGTATGCCAAAATAAATTAGCCTTCAAGATAATTATGCCAACTTAAACTGTATGCCAAAAAAAAAAAATATGGCAAAGTATTACCTATTATGGCAAAACAAATTATACCAAAATCGTTATGCCAAAGTATATTAGGAAAAAGAATATTATGCGAAAAGAAGGGATCTCTATTAAATAATGTCAATCTTATATTATGTTGAAATGTCACACATAGGGTCATTCAAAAAAAACCTGTTGATCCATAGATTTATGTTTGCTTATCTCGACAATGTCTGGATCAACTGTTTTTTTTTCACGATTTCAGGGTTGGGCCCGTAAAAGTTGTTCATAATGATGAGTACAATGACCCCAAAATTTAACGGTGTATAAGGACGGAAAAGTAAGAATGAGGTTTACAGCTATCTCTAGGTTTTAGACTACACATAGCTCTAACACAACGTTTCTGTTCTTTAAATAATTTATTTCTTAGGCTACAATTACCCCAAAAAAATTATTCCAAACCTTAAGACCGACGCAACTAAACCATGGTATGCTACTAAAGTAGTCTTCACAGTCTTCAGTCTTCAGAAATTTCACGCGGACGAAGTCACGGGCAGAAGCTAGTTGTTAATATTATTGATACAGAGAAATTCCAGATGGAAAAACCCAATAACACTTGGCCCGACCCGGGAATCGAACCCAGGACCTAATGCCCAGCAGTACCGCTTGCGACCACTAGACCAACGAGGCAGGCCACTTAATATCCTCTTGGCAAAATCCCATAATCGCTTTTCTCCTGACCCATTCCAAAAAGTATTGGTTCCTCCTATCGATTAATTAGTTAATTTCATGTCCAACTAAATTTATTTGGTAATCAGATTTTCAAGATTAGTAAGATAATAAAGTTCTAAAAGGTGAATTTCTAATACTATTGTTTATGCAAAATACTTTGCATGAAAAACTGGTTCTATTTCATAACCATGTAGACACTTGGATTTTATATGTAGGTACCTACAGAGACGGTGAATTATAGCGTTCCATCGCGCTTTTAATAAAGCCTAATGTTCCGTCACCAGTGACTGTAAACATAAAAAAGCTTTCTAAAAGTTGAGAGTATGGAACACTGCTAAATATTTTAAATGTGTTCTGTATTCCGACAGTCAACTGCACGTCCATGGTTTGGTCAGTTTGACTTTAACAGTGCCTTTATTTCGTAGCATTAAGGGTCATTTTCGTAGCTCGTGACGTGCAGATGACCGTAGGTACCACCACTCTAAAATATTTCACGGGGTATTCGCTAGTCTTTCTATTTTGCGAGTAATTAGTTTGCACGCAAGCTTGCGGAATGGGAATAATATTTCACAGCAAGTTCCTGCTAATACGTGACTTTGAATTGTGTTGTGCAGGTGGGACGTATTACCCGCGTGCAAACTACTTGCACCACGGAAATGCGGTGTTATTCTCATGCAAATAAATAAAAGGCCACATTTGTCTTTCTCTAAGTTACAAATTATCGTATTTAAAGCTACGGTTTAGTATTACAGCATGTGTTTCTTCTACCTTCTAAGTTGTATTGAGCACAATTTCTCTCCTGTTAAAACCTTTAAACCAACGTGATTTTCATGATTTCCCAAGCAGGCTGTAAACTGCGTATATTTGCCTGCTCAAGTATACATTTCCAATTATATTGAAATGTAAATACAGATATTAATGTCCTCATTGTTCTAACAGAATATTTAATGTTTAGTAAGTAGAGGTGCCTCGTCGGCTTTTAATGCCCTTGGTCCATTAGTACCTCTGTTGAACGAAAGGATTTTCGTACCATAAATGCTCTTTAATATTAATTATAAACAAGGCTAGTTTAAACACTTGTATAGTTTGGTTTGAAATTATTATGAAATCGAAGTAAGTACCCCTTTAAACAGAAATTAGACCTGAAAGAACTAAAAACTATAGGTAAAATGTATAAAAAAAAAAACACTAAGCGACAAAATACCAAGTTACGAGCATTTTTTTAATGGCTTTTTCTACTAAGTCCATTATTAAAGTAATGGAGTTACCGAGAAATACACTTATTTGTACCTGTGGTACAAAAATGAAATTATTTACCGTGGAAAAGCCTTAACTAGAGTGACATATCAAAATTTAAGGACATACGTAAGTATCGAAATATCGGAAAACCGAGCGGAGTGAACATTAGTAGCTTCAGCATCAGCAACCAGACCATGATAAGCTACTACGACTAGGTTTAACGACGTGGGGTTAGCCTAACCTGGTTCCAAATCCCGGTCTGGCCGCAAAGCAGCTCTGCATTTAACCCGGAAAGATTTCAATTTAGATTAAGAGGGCCTTTGTGACTAACGATAGGTGCTTGCGGACGTCAGGCGCAGTTCTAGCACTCAGCCTTATTTCTAAGTCTGCTGACAGGGAAATCTTTTATCTTTCACCAGGGCTCAGCTAAGCTGTAAAAAACCTGAAGGAACCGAATCGATTCAGAAGGAGGACAACGGGGTATTGTGGAGAAACCTAAGTCCAGCAGTGGACTGCCATATAGGTACAGTTGAATTTGATACTATACTCGGCCCATTACAAAGGCAAAGTTATCAAGTCATAAATCACTTTTACAAAACCTTTCGCTCGCACTTAGGACCCTTATGAAGTGTTATTGTCATGTGTAACTGTGTTATTGACATAATGATTTATAGTTATAACTTTGCGTTTTTAATGGACAGTATTTTTCTCTCATGAAGTGACACACACTTTACTTGTTCGTTGTGAATGTGTGTGTAACCGCAGGCCCTCTCGGTACCGTCTGAGATAATGGCGAAGTCGGAAGTGTGTGTGTGTGTGTTATGTGCTGACGCTACTCGTCTTTACGGATACATTTACAGCGTGGTTGTACACCACAAGAAGGGTGCGCATCGCTTCGTGAGATAAAAATACGATATCAGATATTGACACGGGGGAAAAGAAAAGAAGTGAAGCTTTATTCTTTGCAAAAATCTTTAGCTGTCTATATTTTCATTTCTGTGAACTATCTTCAATACCTGCAGAATACACAGATACCTTATCGGTACGAATTTTATTTTTTAATCTTGCTTTTACCAACAATGGAGCTTACTGTCCAAGCACACGATTTGTGTCATAAACATAAAACTTCTTTTACAAATGCGATCGAGTTGTTTTGTTTTTTGGGAAAATTTTTACTTGATAAAATAATGATTATATTTTATTCTATTATAAACACTAGTCAAAAGATTTATATTAAAAGATGGTTGTTAACAGCCTTTCTAACAGCTGGATACGAGGAGGGCTTTCCCTTTAATATTATTATTATCAAATTCAGGCCTCTCACATGCCGTGGGCCATTATAGGTACATACATACTCTCATCAAATAACGGCGGCCTTGGCTTATAACCATGTTATCTCAATTACACAATAGGAAAATTTATTAATATTATGTCTGTTGGTCATACATTTTGGGCTCGTGATTTTACTTAATTATATTTTTATGTGTGTTATCACGTCTAATTATTATTTCAATATATTATTTAGATAAAATATATGAATATGGTAACATACTGAACGTTACGGGTTGTCAGAAGTCCGAAATTTTGACAACCAATCTTATCAAGGGGTATCGTATTACCCAGTAACTGGGTTCTGGAGGTCAATAGGCAGTCGCTTCGTGTAAATGGTGGGTATGTTTGACTGCACAACATAGTTAGGAAAAGGCTATGCATATTATACGACAATATTAGGTATGTTATTATTTTATTGTCGTGTCAGTGTTCGTATTTGAGTTTCACGTTGTTGTTATACTGCTAGTTTAATATCCCGTTTTAAACATCTGCCGGATAAACTCTGTGTCTAACTATGAAGAACAAGCCAAACTGTTTTCACTTAAAAGTTAAGTTTCAAACAAAATACAAGATACAGAAGAACTTCGCAAGTGTAGAAACTTGTTTATCAAAGTTTAGATATAAAAGCTTTGATATTCTTAAAAGGTGTTGAAAGTTCTCGGTAAGCAAATATTTGTTTCTTGAAGAACCAAAATCAAAAGTCATTTATTTAAACTAAGCTGAGAAACAGCACTTTTTGGACGTCAACACTACATGAGTACAGTCCTCCATAACGCCCGCCTTTCACCACATCCTATTGCTTTACCTTGTAGTATAGTTCAACCTGTTATCATGGATTCAGTACATAATTCTGGACCCGCCTGCGTTGAAACGTGAAAACGAAAAAAAATAGTTGTTCCATACATTTTGACGCATATGTATTGCATTGACGGCACGGTTGGCGCAGTGGTTAAGCGATTGACTGCTGCGCTGCGTGTCGCGGGTTCGATTCCCGCACGGAACAAATATTTGTATGACCTACATGTATTTGTTCCGAGTCTGGGTGTTTTTCTATCTATAATATGTATGTATTTACAAAAAAAAAAAAAAAATGTATATAAGTAGTTTATCAGCCATCTTGTTACCATGACTAGATGGCGCTGTGTGAAATGTCCAGGGATATTTATATTTGTCCAGGGATATTTATTTATTGTTCTATGAAACAGCAGCAGTTTTTTTATATCTGCCGAAATATTTAAACGCTAAGGTGTTTAGAATTATGTGCTGAATTCATGATTACTGTTTGCGCGTCGATGTCCCTGCCACCTTGTTTATATAATTCTTGTATAATATGCTGCATAATTATATCCATACATAGGTATGGATTTGTTAATGTTAAATCAAATAATACATCCAATTATATCCTAAAAAACTTTTTAGCAAAAAAATTAAACCGCCGAAAAAAAAGAAAAGCAAAAAATAATAAACCTTTTATAATTAACCTTAATAACTAAGTTCTTAAACTGATGTAAGTATACCTAAGTAATTTTGAGTCGGCGCCAAACAATCAATAAACAAAGATCACTAAATTGCCTTAAATTTAAACGGCGCCGACTCAAAATTATGTATAGGTGCTTGCCGAAATTAGGTATACTTAAATTACATTAGTTTAAGGTGTATATAGGGCTCGCTGACCTTGCGCATGTGGGCGGAGCTAAACGCTCTACTCCCGAAAACGTAAAACGCGCGCGGTGGCGCGCTGAACTAAAACGACGATCAAAGAGTATGCAGAGGCACAGACATGCCGCCCGCAGGTCGCTATTTTTGCCTACGATTCCAGAAGGGAATTGCGGTTGCAAGTCTGATATATTTTGTATAGATTGATACGTATGTTACGTATATTTTAAGCATTTTTCATTTAGAAATTTCGATTTTATTTAAAATCAGAACTTAGTTCCTGCGGGGGTAAAACTTTAAAAATTATTTCGAGTATTTTCTTAGGAATCGAATAACATTTTATTTGCATACTGTAGGTAGAGGATTTATTAAGTACATAAAAATGAGATTTTATAAAAAATGTGATCCTGTTTCACCAATTTGAATTATTATAAATCAGTAATAAACCTACCTAACTAGCACTGTACCTAAATAGCATTTTAGGGTTCCGTAGCCAATCGAACGATGTTATAGTTTCGGCAGTGACCTTGAAATAATTACCTACGGCCGTTTAGTAGATAAACCTCGTCATGGGTGTCATTTTCGTGGTTTTCGAGGGTGCTGGAGCCGATTATAAAGTCAAAATGAAAATCCAGGATGGCGGCTACAAAACTTTTCCAAATTTTCGTCATGAGTGTCATTTTCGTGGTTTTCGAGGCTGCTGAAGCCAATAGTGAGGTCAAAATGAAAATCTAAGATGGCGGGTGCGAAAATTTTAAAAATTTTCGTCATGGGTGTCATTTTCGTGGTTTTCGAGGGTGCTGGAGCCGATTATGAAGTCAAAATGAAAATCCAAGATGGCGGCTGCAAAACTTTTCAAAATATTCGTCATGGGTGTCGTTTTCGTGGTTTTCGAGGGTGCTGGAGCCAATAGTGAGGTCAAAATGAAAATCTAAAATGGCGACTGCAAAAATTTTCAAATTTTTCATCATGGGTGTCGTTTTCATGGTTTTCGAGGGTGCTGGAGCCGATTATGAAGTCAAAATGAAAATCCAAGATGGCGGCTACAAAACTTTTCCAAATTTTCGTCATGGGTGTCATTTTCGTGGTTTTCGAGGCTGCTGAAGCCAATAGTGAGGTCAAAATGAAAATCTAAGATGGCGGGTGCGAAAATTTTCAAAATTTTCGTCATGGGTGTCATTTTCGTGGTTTTCGAGGGTGCTGGAGCCGATTATAAAGTCAAAATGAAAATCCAGGATGGCGGCTGCAAAACTTTTCAAAATATTCGTCATGGGTGTCGTTTTCGTGGTTTTCGAGGGTGCTGGAACCGATTATAAAGTCAAAATGAAAATCCAGGATGGCGGCTACAAAACTTTTCCAAATTTTCGTCATGGGTGTCATTTTCGTGGTTTTCGAGGCTGCTGAAGCCAATAGTGAGGTCAAAATGAAAATCTAAGATGGCGGGTGCGAAAATTTTCAAAATTTTCGTCATGGGTGTCATTTGCGTGGTTTTCGAGGGTGCTGGAGCCGATTATGAAGTCAAAATGAAAATCCAAGATGGCGGCTGCAAAACTTTTCAAAATTTTCGTCATGGGTGTCATTTTCGTGGTTTTCGAGGCTGCTGAAGCCAATAGTGAGGTCAAAATGACAATCTAAGATGGCGGATGCGAAAATTTTCAAAATATTCATCATGGGTGTCGTTTTCGTGGTTTTCGAGGGTGCTGGAGCCAATAGTGAGGACAAAATGAAAATCCAAAATGGCGGCTGCAAAAATTTTCAAATTTTTCGTCATGGGTGTCATTTTCGTGGTTTTCGAGGCTGCTGAAGCCAATAGTGAGGTCAAAATGAAAATCTAAGATGGTGGGTGCGAAAATTTTCAAAATTTTCGTCATGGGTGTCATTTTCGTGGTTTTCGAGGGTGCTGGAGCCGATTATAAAGTCAAAATGAAAATCCAGGATGGCGGCTGCAAAACTTTTCAAAATATTCGTCATGGGTGTCGTTTTCGTGGTTTTCGAGGGTGCTGGAGCCGATTATAAAGTCAAAATGAAAATCCAAGATGGCGGCTGCAAAACTTTTCAAAATATTCGTCATGGGTGTCGTTTTCGTGGTTTTCGAGGGTGCTGGAGCCAATAGTGAGGTCAAAATGAAAATCTAAAATGGCGACTGCAAAAATTTTCAAATTTTTCATCATGGGTGTCGTTTTCATGGTTTTTGAGGCTGCTGAAGCCAATAGTGAGGTCATAATGAAAATCTAAGATGGCGGGTGCGAAAATTTTCAAAATTTTCGTCATGTGTGTCATTTTCGTGGTTTTCGAAGCTGCTGAAGCCAATAGTGAGGTCAAAATGAAAATCTAAGATGGCGGCTGCAAAACTTTTCAAAATATTCGTCATGGGTGTCGTTTTCGTGGTTTTCGAGGGTGCTGGAGCCAATAGTGAGGTCAAAATGAAAATCCAAAATGGCGGCTGCAATAAATTTGGAATTTTGCTTCATAAGTGTCGTTTTCGTGGTTTTCCAGAGTGATAAAGCCAATAGTGAGGTCAAAATAAAAATCCAAAATGGCGGCTTCAAAAATTTAGTTTTAGTTGTAACTAATTATTCAGTCATCAATTTGAGGTGTTGGTTACATATAAAACTAATTTTCCTTCTTAAATATCTAAACAAAGAACTGGATAAATAGATAATCTTTCAATAATAAGTTATCTGTATTAAATCAATTGAATTTTAATACACAATGATACAGTATTCTTTTGTCTTAACCGTATAGGATATTGTTTTTGCAATCTATCTGTCACTCACTCACTCATGCGGTCTCGTGATAAATAACATTGTTTATTTGGCAACTCATCACACTATATTATTGTCAAATAAGTATCGTGTACCTAAAATCAAGTTTTAATTAGTAAATTTTAGTTTGATCGGAATAACTTAGGTTATTCGAAGTTCCTTATGTATGATTAAAAAAAAAAACAATTTTTTGTAGCCGCCATCTTGGATTTACATTGTGAGCTCACTATCGGCTGTAGTACCCTCGAAAACTATGAAAATGACACCCATGATGAAATATTTGAAAATTTTTGTAGCCGCCATTTTGGATTTTTATTTTGACCTCATTATCGGCTTTATCACCCTCGAAAAGTAGGAAAACAACACCCATGATGAAATATTTGAAAATTTTTGCAGCCGCCATTTTGGATTTTTATTTTGACCTCACTATCGGCTTTATCAACCCCGAAAAGCATGAAAACGACACCCATGATGAAAAATTTGAAAATTTTCGCAACCACCATTTTCGATTTTTATTTTGACCTCACTATCGGCTTGATCACCCTCGAAAAGTATGAAAACGACACCCATGACGAAAATTCTGAAAATTTTCGCAACCGTCATTTTGGATTTTCATTTTGACCTCACTATTGGCTTCAGCAGCCTCAAAAACCACGAAAACGACACCCATGATGAAAAATTTGAAAATTTTTGCAGCCGCCGTTTTGGATTTTTATTTTGACCTCACTAGCGGCTTTATCACCCCCGAAAAGCATGAAAACGACATCCATGATGAAATATTTGAAAATTTCTCGCAGCCGCCATTTTGGATTTTTATTTTGACCTCACTATCGGCTTGATCACCCTCGAAAAGTATGAAAACGACACCCATGACGAAAATTTTGAAAATTTTCGCACCCGCCGTCTTAGATTTTCATTTTGACCTCACTATTGGCTTCAGCAGCCTCAAAAACCACGAAAACGACACCCATGATGAAAAATTTGAAAATTTTCGCAACCGTCATTTTGGATTTTTATTTTGACCTCACTAGCGGCTTTATCACCCCCGAAAAGCATGAAAACGACACCCATGATGAAATATTTGAAAATTTTCGCAGCCACCATTTTGGATTTTTATTTTGACCTCACTATCGGCTTGATCACCCTCGAAAAGTATGAAAACGACACCCATGACGAAAATTCTGAAAATTTTCGCACCCGCCGTCTTAGATTTTCATTTTGACCTCACTATTGGCTTCAGCAGCCTCAAAAACCACGAAAACGACACCCATGATGAAAAATTTGAAAATTTTCGCAACCGTCATTTTGGATTTTTATTTTGACCTCACTAGCGGCTTTATCACCCCCGAAAAGCATGAAAACGACACCCATGATGAAATATTTGAAAATTTTTGCAGCCGCCATTTTGGATTTTTATTTTGACCTCACTATCGGCTTTATCACCCTCGAAAAGTATGAAAACGACACCCATGATGAAATATTTGAAAATTTTTGCAGCCGCCATTTTAGATTTTTATTTTGACCTCACTAGCGGCTTTATCACCCCCGAAAAGCATGAAAACGACACCCATGATGAAATATTTGAAAATTTTTGCAGCCGCCATTTTGGATTTTTATTTTGACCTCACTATCGGCTTTATCACCCTCGAAAAGTATGAAAACGATACCCATGATGAAATATTTGAAATTTTTTGCAGCCGCCATATTGGATTTTTATTTTGACCTCACTATCGGCTTTATCACCCTCGAAAAGTATGAAAACGACACCCATGATGAAATATTTGAAAATTTTTGCAGCCGCCATTTTGGATTTTTATTTTGACCTCACTATCGGTTTTGTCACCCTCGAAAAATATGAAAACGACACCCATGATGAAAAACTTGAAAATTTTCGCAGCCGCCATCTTGGACTTTTATTTTGATCAAATCCAATCTTTTCTCATTTTAATATTAGTAGAGACTACTTGTATTACTATCGTAAGTATTCGTAAGCGTCCACGCGCACAATAGCAATGGGCCATCTGCAGCGAGCTAGTCAATAAACGCACACTGATACAATTCGTTCGTAAATATTTGCACTAACACAGACAGACGCGCATAGTCGGTCGATAGCCGGAGCGTAGCAGCGAGCGACACAGCCACCCCGTCTCAATGCTAACGCACGACTGCCGCCCGCGCCCGCGCAGAGCCCCTCTGAAGCTCGATCTCAAAGTGGGGACATTTCCTTTGCAAATGTTAATTGATTTACATAAGCTAAGACAAATCTGTAGTACCTCTAACCATCGATTTTTCAGTGTAAAAATATTTCCAAACATCAAAGCCGTTTAGAAGTAATATCGAATATCAGAAAAAAATAGCGTGTTGGTAAATATTTTTTTAAGGCAAAAGTATTAGCCATACGAAAAAATCCTTCTACAGAAATGTTGTTCATGAATCTATAGCAAACATATATTTTTTACAGATCTTTTAGTCAAGCCGTTAATGAGAAATATTCTTCATAAAGTGACCGTATTACGGTACTAAACGAGAGTAAGGCCCTTAAGAAATTATTTATTAAGGTTAATTATAAAAGGTTTATAATTTTTTGCTTTTCAGTTTTTTCGTCGGTTTAATTTTTTTGTTAAAAAGTTTTTATTTTATTATTTTTCGTGGCTATAATCTACTAATTGTTTGCCAAAGGGCAGGCATATGTGGCACTGAGTAGAGTAATAATACACAACTCAGCATTCAAATCTGTGAGTGAACAATAAATCACCCCTATTTTCCCACCCTTAGGGTTGGATTTTTTTTCCAAATTTATATGGGACCAACTTTGGGGTATACCCTTTCCAACAAAAAAGAATTATCAAAATCGGACTACTGTGTAAAAAGTTATGCGTGACCGCACATAAAAAAAAAGTATACGCGTCGAATGAGAATAGGTTCTCATTCGACGCGTATACTTTTTTTTTTATTGTATACTTTTCTATATTCATAGCTGTAATTTATTTGGTATACATAATAAAGGGTATTATTCTAGTATAAATACACATTATTAAACCCTTGAATTGTTTGCAAGATCGATTGACAGCGACGTCAACGGGCTAAGGGAGAAACTCAGCAAACGAGGTTCGTTTAAAACAACAGTGAAGGGGAATTCGTGAGAACAACACCACGTGTTTCACATAACGAATTCATTCAAAGGTTTTTTCATTGTCAGTGGTGAATTAGTTGTGAATAATTGAGATACGGCTGTGAGAAATTTGGCTGAATTTCAGAAATGTCTGTGTCTGTAAAATTAGAATTAATGAGTGCTGTAATAAAGAAGACCTGCTAAGCCTTTTTTTTTCGCTGCGCGGTGGTAAGAGTCCTGCATACCCTGACTGAGAGGTATGCCTGACTCTTCCCGGCTAAAACCACCGCGGGGTTCCACCTCTGCCTATGGCGTGCGGGATTCGCATAAGCATCCACCGCTCCCCTGACAGGCCTCGCCTAGGCCTCGCTAAGCCTACCGCCTTTTCCCCCTGTGTTTAAGTTTTTGTTTCACAAAGTCAGGATAGACACTTTAGATGTCTTTTATACTACGTAGCCACAAAACATATAACACATGGGGTACCTACTTAATTACGGATGTTGTAGCTACAGTAATGTGTAGCTTCAACATACATAATTAATTACCCAACAAATATGTACAGCACAAAGCAAACAACAATTACAATTTGTATTCCATAATACTGTATCAATATACATAAGGAATACAAATTGTAGGCAATCAAATGAATTCTTGTCTCGTATACATCTTTTTGAGGCTGATTGTACAATTGTACAAAGAAATAATCAAAGAAAATACATTTATTTTGCGGTAAACATGACGCATAAAAAGAAAACAAAAACAATTTGGGGGAAAACAAGCGTCACATCCACGAAAAACGGCCATCGCTCAGCATAATGGTATGACTCTATACGAGACAGAGTCCCAGCGCTGGTGGTGGTATTATAATTATAGAAGAGTAGTTGTGTATACCAGTACCGAGTAGATACGTATATCATATGTTTACAGCATGTACTTAGTGCCTGCTGGTACACTCAATGGCACTCGATGGTCACAACTTATCTCCAGCTCGGTGCTAATGACAGTTCCACCATTAGCATATCGTAACAGTTTAATCGATAGTCTGAGTGGCTTCTCATTTTACACATTAGTCTGTCACTGTCACTACGTATTTGTTTACATGATTTATAGAAGTACCCGACTGTTAAGTAATAAGCAGCTGTTCTACAAGCGATGGGACACTTAAGATCATGTCCTGTTTGTCCTATCAGCTGCACGTTACAGGAACTGATGGACGCTAGTGATGACATAACTGATGGCGCCAAAAATGTAGCCAAATTCTGGGCCGAGTCCATTTAGATTGCTATCGACACGCTAAGAAGAAGAAGCAGCTGTTATTACTTAGCCACAAGGCCAATTAATCATTGGGCTTGTGGCTAAGTAATAATAACAGCTGCACGGGTCGATCGATCAGTTCAAGCTACGCTTGCCGCGGTTGGTCCGTGGATGGGTGACCATCTTGACATATCAAGACCTCCTCGTGCCTTGAAAAGCACGTAAAGCTGTTGGTCCCGGCTGTCATTCATGTATCTTTGACAGTCGTTACTGGTCGTCAGAAGTCCGAAAGTCTGACAACCAGTCTTAGCAAGGGTGTCGTTTTACCTAGCAACTGGGTTGTGGAGGTTGGATGGGCAGTCACTCCATGTACAATAATGGAACTCAGCTGCATCCGCTTAGACTAGAAGCCAACCCCAACATACTTGGGAAAAAGTTATAAGGCAGATGATGATGGTGTTGTAGAAAAACTTCCGACTTTGTAGAGCTTCGTCTTTGTCATTCGCAGATTTGTGACAGTCTCCGTCAAAAACTCCATGTTCTTTATAAACTGCCTCGTAGGTACCTACTGCAGTTAGGCATTGTTTGGCAAATTAACACCTGCTGTCAATTAGCCGTGCTATAGCCATATCATACAACTGTCAAAAATGACAGTGTTGGGATTTGAACAAACAATTTAGGTTAGCAGTCAATTGCATTTCAATTTATTTCCCTAAATTGACTTTCAGACAAAAATAAAATTTATTCGTGCCGCTAAGGATAAGTTCATTATCTACTTATCCCTGAGCTAATAACAGAGAATTTGTTTTATTTTCATTAACTAGTTTTCACCAGGAGGAGCCATATTTAGTTTTGCTTAGATAAAATCAAATAGTAACAGTTTACTGTAACCATTTATTTGTCGGAATATTGTTACCTACAGAGTTGTTACATAGTTATACGAATTCATAATATTCTGTCGTTACCAAATACATTTTCAGGGTTTAGTTTGTCATAATTGGGTAAATTATGATGCCAGATTATTAACACCTTGCAGCTGTTATAGCCGTCATAACAATAAAACTTTTATTATCATTCTGTTTTATGGTTTGTCCGGTACAGGGTTTAATAGATTTTTTTTCTATATCTATGTGACAGGCTCATTAAATGATTATTATATCGGCTGTAGTAGGAGTATAAATTTTATTTGCTATAAATAAAGTCATAGGTTACTTAGTTAACCTATTTATAGCAAATAAAAGCAAAGTTATAAATAGGAATAATACTTAGGTATTATTCTTATTTATAACTTTGCTTATAAATAGGAATAATACTTAGGTCTTCTTCTTATTTGTAACTTTGCTTATCCTTTTCCTGCGCCATCTCGAACCAGCCCTCGCGGTCTCTCTCCAGGTCCTCGGTCGATCCACCGCTTTCTGGGTCGATGTGGCGCAGGAAAAGGAAAAGAGTTCCTGGAAAGACTTGGGGGTGGACTGGAACAATGTGAATCGGGCATAGTTTTTGAGAGGCGCACTGAAAACGTGAAATAGTCCGCGATATAAATATGCAAAGTATTCATGCGTAATTTGAACCGGTTACGGTATAGCATAAATAAATCCTGAATCTTTTGGATGATGAATACAATTGTGGACCCACTCATAATCCTTTGGTCTCTACGATCCGAGTAATTAATCATCGGGAACCGACATATCGACATTGAAATGAGGGTTATTTAATACCCATGTGACCTTTTACGAATCAATTCATTTATTTATTCTACCACAATGACATAAAGCCGATGAGATATAATAATATGATGATGACAGATAATAAATTAGACTTAAAGTAAGATCTGAACATTACCTGGATCTTGCCGTAATATAATTACAGATATTATTACTACGTCATTCTTAATTAGGTCCCTACTATTGACAAAGATAAATCTTATTGATATAGGTAGATATGTACTCGTGTAGCTATATAAATGAATAAATAGTAATGTGTCAATCATAAATAGTCTCCAATCAGATTCACGTTTGTTCTTAAGTCAGCGTTAATTAAAGCTACGACATCAAAGATGGAGAGATTCCATTAGCGAAACAAATTTACTTTAGACCTTCGTGAATTCTTAGTAAAGGACACTATTTCCAATAAAGTCAGGTCTACCGGAGTTATTATAATTATTATTTGAAGAATTTCTTCACAAGTTAAAAATAAAATTTAATGGTTTTATTTATAAAATAGATGCTGCAGATCTATAAATAACGTGTTCTGTCTCCGTGAAAATACGTTGAAACACTCAAAGGTCATGTACTATTTTCAAAGACCAGGAATCAGGAGAGCGTAATGTGTTAGGAAGTAATTTGTTAATACGTTAAGATCAAAGGAAAATGTACAATAATGTAGGAAACCTTTAGCTTTTCAGTTGTAGTCTAAGAAACTATATTAGTAGGCTCAACTTAATCTAAGTAAGTTTAATATTAATATTTTATACCCATAAACCTTCTAGAATAATTACTAAATGATGGTGAAACCCGCAACAAATTCCGATGCGCACTTTAGAAGAACAACGCGATCACAAAGATGGAAATGAAAAAGGACTTTAATTTGATATTAAGATGAAACAAATGAAGTAGTTTTTCTTTAATTAAAATCTTCACACTCAAAATTAAAACAAGATAAAAGAAAATTCAAGCAAGGGAGGGTGCATCAGTCCGTTTCAAATAGTCATCTTTGTTAAGGGCTCAGTTGAAGAAAGAGATTTTTAAACCCCATTAAAATGGAAGGCTATTAACGAAGCAATCTATTTGTTACTAGCTTCTGCCCGCGGCTTCGCCCGCGTGGATGTCGGAAATGATCCCACGGGAACGTGCTAACAGGATAAAATGTATGTGCTTCCCCAGAATGCCATCTATCTCGCGGGCCCTTTGTGGCTAATTACAATAGAAAACCAATTGTGTCTCATTAGTGGTGATTAAGAGGGTACCTATATGACATCTTTACCTAAGTACCTACCTAATTAAAATAAAAAAAAAACTCAATAACAGAAAATTAAATACCTACCTACCTAAATATTTCTGATGATAACTAATCTAAACTCAATAAATAAGCAAAATTCCTAAAAACTAATATATATACGAATGACTAATCCTAACTAACAGTATTATAAAATAACCTACGGTCACTACGTACACGTATCAAATATACTACCTATACTTTAAAATTAAAATCTATACCTACGACTTATATAAAAATAAACCTAAATAACTTTAAAAACTAAAAGGAATAAAAATGAACTCCACTGCGGGTAACGTAACCT
The DNA here is from genome assembly GCA_945859715.1 of Apamea sordens. Taxonomy (NCBI): domain Eukaryota; kingdom Metazoa; phylum Arthropoda; class Insecta; order Lepidoptera; family Noctuidae; genus Apamea; species Apamea sordens. The sequence continues at coordinate 12,213,823 of OX243995.1, forward strand.
ACGACAAACTTATTATTTGCGGTTGGTACAGTAATCGGGTCTAGGTATCGAACCGCAAAATTAAGTTTGTTTTTTATTGTATATACTTTTCCGGGATAAAAAGTACCCAGTGTGGTTCCCAGGATATTAAAGAATAATTATACCAAGTTTCATCGTAATCGAACCGGTAGTTTTTGCGTGATGCCTGAACAAACAGACAGACAGACAGACAGACAGACAGACCGACAGACAGACAGACAGACAAAAATTTTTATAATCACATTTTTGGGTTCGATGTCGGTCTAGTAACACCCCCTGCCATTTATTTTTTTGATATTTTCAATGTACAGAATTTTCACTTCTACAGATTTATTATAAGTATAGATTTAGTCTGCATAGAACTTATTTTCGGCCAGCGTAGAGTCTACTTAACTTTAAATTAATTATCTTTCTTCCCATGGAACATATATTTGCTTTCATTTATTGAACTTGTTTTCATCCATTAAATGTCCCGTTTAATTAAATCGTACATGAACATATTGGTCTGAAGTTCACTTCTTTTTCTAGTCACGTTGTTGGTACCTACGTAGGTACCATGCCAGCATAGGCATGTCTGTTTTTTTGGTTGGGTAATCATATGATAATCACAAAAAAACAGACATGCAAACAATTTATTTCACACATTTATTCGTATATACGAATAAATGTGTGAAATAAATTGTTTATCAATTTGACAAACGCGGTTGGTCTGTGGATGGGTGACCATCTTAACATACCAAGACCCCTCCGTGCCTCGGAAAGCACGTTATTCAGTTATTCGTGAATCTTTCACAGTCGTTACGGGTCGTCAGAAGCCCGAAAGTCTGACAACCAGTCTTACCAAGGGTTACCGAACTACCCAGTAATTGGGTTGTGGAGGTCAGATATGCAGTCCCTCCATGTCAAATACTGGTATTCAGCTGCATCGGGTTTGACTGGAAGCTGACCACAACTTAGTTGGGAAAAGGCTTGGCAGATGATGATCAATTCGACAAACAACGTCAATATAGCCCAAGTTGTGATTATTTATATTATAAGTTAGCCCATATACAACTGCCAAAGTTGTGATTTGTATATACGGACAATTTAACATGATTAGTTACACCTAAATAAGTTATGTAACTTAGCATTACAATTATAATAAGTTCCTACCTAGCTACATACTTGTAACCTTAAATAAAAAGTGAAATACCTATTCAACGTAAAGTTATTTTTGTTTAGGTGTTACATTGAGCACAAAAAGGCTTCACGTAGGTAATTGATTGATGAAGTGAAAAACCTTTTTTCACCACAATATTGATTGCGACAGGGTGTAGCAAAAAGTTGTTGACGTGTCGATGAATGTTCTTTGTACTCGAGTTCATTGGGTTAAGACAGATTACAACACCACCACCTTTAGTTCGCCACAGAAAACACCACCTTTAGTCCTTAGATATTATTGTGGTTTTAGGAATTTGAGTAAACTACAAAGAACAGCTCTGGGTTTTGTTGTAGATGGGTGACAAAGCGGTGGTACTTAAGTAGTAGGCCGAGATCTAAAAACATTACTTAGTTCGTGCTTTTCCTGTCACTGTCAAACTACAAGTACAAGATAGAGACGGAAACATGTTTTAGTCAAAACAAGGGCCTTGTTTATAGATCTCGACATAAGTGAATCCATCTGTCACACTATATATTACATGGCATTATCAAACTACGATCTATGATTTATTGAACATATTTGTATTACTGAAAATACAACAACAGCAGTTATTTCTGATTTACAAGTCTCATGTGGAGTTAATACAACTAAAGTACCTCGTGCCAAAGAGTAAAACGACCAAGTATCGTCAACGGATGCCCTAATAAAAATCAACTACACGAATAAAATTTCATGGCCTTTATCTGGTGGGCTTGATCGCGCACTTGACCAATATTTTATCGATCTATTTGTATGGATACGGGCGACACAGGACAAGGTATTACAGAAATAGGACAGCAAATATAGGGGGCCCCAAACAGGGCCGCTGTTAGACAGCACATATTTTCACAAACAACTCTACAGTTGGCATGTTTGAATTAACAATGCGAATAGTTTGACTATTATTTCCATATAACTTTGATGTTTCTGAATTGTCTTGTTGATAGGCAGGGTCTGAATATTATCTAATAATATGAATGGTAAAGTGTTGGTATTGGCATAAGTGGTACTAGTAAAGCTCGTTCAAAAAGAGTTCCTAATGGGTAGTTATGAGCCTAAAAACAATACGCTAAAAAACATTGCAATGTTCAGAAGGTCAATTCTAGTAATTTAAAACGTTTAAAATCTAGTCGCAGTCTCATCTCAGCGACAAACAAATGTCAAAAACTTGTCAAAATGTAGGGAAATTAGAGATATTTTGACAGATTGAGACTGAGATCAGACTGTGAACGTTCTTAAAATTACGAGAATTGCCCCTCAGACTGTGAACGTTCTTAAAATTGCGAGAATTGCCCCTCTGGTATGTACAAAGATCGGCAAACCTCCTGGTACCGCAGTAGGTGTCATTGTTTTAATCCTTGATAAAGGTCTGGGAAAAGACAAGTCCTTAGCATCGCAGGATTTTAGTCCTGTCCAATAATCCACTATCACCTCGCTGTATCCATATTTTTACCGCATGGTCAAAAGTAAATTACTTTATTGTTGTTGAAAATGTTTGATATCTTTATCTATATGATTAAAATAAAGCTCGGGCTATTAAATATTCAATTCAAAGTATTACACAACAATGATTTAAATATGACAGGTACTCCATCGAATGAGCAATTTCCCTGGAGGCCTTAACAAAGAGCACGGATTTGTATTCTATAAAATATGTCAGGATTTTTATTTGATAACCCTGTTATCTTCCTGGATTTTTTTGTTTGTGAATGGTTGATGTTATTCCATAAAAGACTCTGAATGGTCAATTCGAGCAACTTTGACATCGAATTGACTTTTGTTATGCCATAAAATAGTGAAACTGCAGTTGAGTTGGATATAAAGCTAGAACAACAATAATGCGGAAGCAGTAAACATTGGTTCATTGCGTTGCTGTCACTCGATAAAGGTGCGTTCTGACTATGCAGGTCGCTTTGACGCGGGTATCGCGTATCACTAGATCTTGGGACTCAATTCAATCTTAATAATTGTGTAGGTGCCTGATATCGTGGTGATCGATTAGAATGTCGTAACAATGATTGTTGGTACAACAGTCCGAGAACTTTGAGGAAGCCGAGAAAGATAAGGAAATGAAGTGTCTTCACTTGGCTCACGAGGGGACTTGTGAGATAATACTATAATAGGATAATATTCATACTCAGCGTTCATTGCACCGATAACAGTTGTTATAGCCATCAATATATTAGGCAAAAGTCTCGACCAACTCCCGAGGAGGCTCTCGTTAGGCAGTTGGAGTCGTTGGTTGGTTGGGTTTCATTCAGTAAGCAGTACTCCTGGACCTGGAAACGCGAGTATTTAATTGTTATGATGTTCTTTTCTCTGGAACTCTGACCAATGCAGCTTGGATCCGGTTCCCGATACCGGAGTGACAAAATTCATAAAAAATACTGTAAAATTAAAATTGGATAAACTGAGTATACATATAGATTATTTATTACGTGCCAAAAAATAAAAAATATTGGGTAAACCGAGTATACATATAGATTATTTATTACGTGCCAAATATAGACTAGCAAGCTCATGTTTCCATTAAGCTAATTACGTATGAAAAGCATAAGCTTTTAAACTTTCTGCCAGCATGCATGTTTTTTGCGTAGATAGTTAGTTAATGGAATCGCGCTATAAACATTAAATACCTTGATTTTCTCAGAATACCTACTTAATTACCTACTTTGCATGAGCCAAAAGAGCGTAATGTAAATCCTGTAACAAAGTTTAAAAATATTAAAACCAATGATTTTAAATGCAATAAGTATTTCATGAGCACGAAATTGCTCACTTCCAAAAATGAAGCAATTTATTTCCAGGTCGGTGGCATACTTCCAAAAAACGCCCGCATTACACTGCACCCGTAACTATGCAAATTATCTCCGATTCACAAGAATACGTGGAAGTGGGCATACTACTTTATTTCTTACCTGATTCGGCTGTACAAAATAAGCAATGTTCTGCTTTTGGCAACAGACTAAACTTCTAAAGTGGATTATTTACGTGACGTCGTGCTGTAGACTAAACTTAATCTATCGATAATGGTGTTTACGTTTAAAAAACCGGTCTTGTGCGAGTCGGACTCGCGCACCGAGCGAGGGTTCCGTACAAATTTGTATTTATGTATGTAACTACAAGTTTACGGTTTTCAGATTTTTTACTTTAGTTGTGCTACATGACATTGCTTCTTACGCCCGTATCTTTTAATTGCGTTAACTTAGAAGTTTGATTTTTTACTGCTTCAAGGGATTGCAGCCTTGAGTATTTGATATTAATTTAAACTTTTTAACTCCACGCATTCCTGAGAAAAATGTCATGACAGATGGACAACGAAGTGATCTTATAAGGGTTCCGTTTTTCTTTTTGATGTACGGAAGCCTAAAAATTAAGTAGCTCTGTGATTTTAAAGAAAATTTTAAAGGAATTACAAGCGACGTGTTTCTTGATATTTTTTATTTATTTTAATATGAGTATTCGCGTTTGTAAGATTTTTTGACTTAACTATGAATGACGTGTAAACACAGACAGGCTGATAAAAATGTTTTATAAGAAATTCATAATTTACAACAACCAGTTTATTTTGAGTGACGGCTAGAAAGCAGGCTGCTACTGTAATATTTTCTTTTTAACAACATTGGTAAATAATTTGGAAAAAAAAAATCCAAGACACGCGAATCCCCACAACATGAAATGTCTAGACGATAGCATCTAATACCTTAATCTACTTAAAAAATACTATTGTAAGCCAAATTACGTCTTACGCAAAGAAAATCACAATGTACAACACAAAAAGCAAACGCATATCTAAATCAAATCAAATTACTTATTTCTTGACCATTGTCAAACACGTGTTTCCTTCGACCACTGCCTCCGATAAGGGCGAGTTATTCAAGGCAATACTTTTAATGATCTCATACCTTTTGCTGCCGTCGTCGTGCGAAGCTCGTGATTCCAAGCTCACCCACGCGAATCCAATCATGACGCGTAATGTAGGTACAGATGCCAGCAGGTCAAGCAACCCGAAACTGTAAAATTTTCCCAATCAACCTTGAACCATAATGCTATATCGATAAAGTCGATTAAAGATATGACAGATTGTAGGAGCTTGATGTGCGGCTATAGAAACAGTCTCGTGAATTGCGATACAACGAGGTTAAAATAAACCTTTTTCTATAGCAATCTTGTATCGAAATTGAATAATATCGCTGCTATGTATTTTAATAGATACTTACTCTCAACGATGTATGGAAGCGATTTTTGCTAGTCGAATAAAATTCCGATCTGTCGGCGCTAAATGATTTATCGTTACATTTTCGTTTTTTTTTTTCGTTTCATTTTTTTGGTATTTTTTCATTGATCGATTCAGTAAAAATCTCACCGTGGAAAGTTAGGTGAAGTGAGATTAGAGTGAGCTTTCAATAGTGTCAATCCCTTAGCATTCGTTGGAATGACAGCTCAATCCACGCTCACTTCACCTAAGTTTTCACGGTGAGATGGTTACAGAATCGCACTGCAGGTCTCATATTATACGAGTAAGTCTGAACTTTTGTTTATTACCTAATATTATGAAAACGCGTGAGTTATTTTTCTAAAATAACTTTTTAGCTGTGTTGTCGATTTCACTTTAGGGTAAGGCAGGTTATGTGATGTTATGTGTCTATTCTGTTTAGTTCCCAAATACAAAAAAGGAGATTAACCGACAAACGTAATGAACCCTTTACAAAAACACGCCTCTACGCAATAAAAGTATTCTGGCCCGACCCAAGATCCGGAGGCGCGGCGTTCTGAACACGTATGTATGCGCCGGCGGCGTCACACAATAAAATATAACAAAAAAAAGCGTGTCGTTTCACACGCCCCAATATCTGCCAACTGAATATTTCAGCGATATGTATAGTTACTCTTACACACTACTTTTTACTACATTGAAATGGGGCTATGTCGCTGTCAGACATGTCTCCAGACCTTCAGAATAAAAATGGTTTATTGGAATAGACTTGACTTTTGTTAATATCTCTGCGCTGTACAAGGTTGCTTAGAATTTTATTCTGCTGATAGCAAAACTGTTTTTCGTACAAATTCTCCCGCATCGAAATATATTTTAGAGTCTACAGTTCTGTACTTTCAGTTTACGAAAAGGGCGTGAAAGTATGTATGTAGGCAGAACTTATAACTTAGAATAGAATAGACTTTATTGTACTCGTACACCATACAAATTACAGAACATAAATATATACAATTTTATAAAGGGTGACACAATGGCGGTCTTATTGCTAAGAGCGATATTTTAAAGACAACCTTTAACCAACTTAATCAACATTCTCCAAACGTCAGTAAGGTGGCAATAACAATGCCACAAGGTTGTTGGTTGGTTGCACTACACTCATCGTCAGTCGCCCGCAAACGTCTATTGCCGAACTTGCCCCGATGCATGTCAACGTGCACTAATGTCGTTTCACAAACGATTACCCCGCCAATGGGCCGTACGTTCACGCTTATCAAGCGATTGTTGTCATTGAATTAACATTTACTACTGAACTAATTAACATTGTGTGGTCTATGCTTATCTTACCGTCGTAATTTTGTCTACCGACTCGCCTGATAGAGATCAAATAATGGTTGCATAATTAGCAACCTGCTGTGCTGAAATTCTTAGGGTTATATAAATTGCCTGTATTACGAAATACCAGGCTAAAAGACAAATTATATGTGCCTTTCTTTGTATATTATGGTTTTATTTTATTTTTGTGTGAAATGTCCAGGGATATTATTATTATTATTATTTTGTCAAATGCCGTAAATCGTTTCATTCATTATATTTCACATTCTTTCGATTATTTTAAAGAAAAAATTAATCTGTACCTATAACAAGGCTGAAGAATTTTTTTGTTTGAACGCGCTAATCATTGGATCTTTTTTTTTTTAAACGTTTTAAAAAAGTTTAAAAAAAGGAATTTCTCCTGTGTCGTGGGTGCGTTTACAAACATTTAAACTCACATACACAAACAGCCAGACCCCGAACAACTACTTGTAGGCCATAGATAGCATTTTGAACTTTTTTTAAAAAGGTACGGCACGGTTGGCGCTGTGGTTAAGCGATTGACTGCTGCGCTGCGTGTCGCGGGTTCGATTCCCGCACGGAACAAATATTTGTATGACCTATATGTATTTGTTCCGAGTCTGGGTGTTTTTCTATCTATAATATGTATGTATTTACAAAAAAAAAAAAATGTATTTAAGTAGTTTATCAGCCATCTTGTTACCATAACACAAGCATTAGGTTGCTTGGCTTGGGACTAGATGGCGCTGTGTGAAATGTCCAGGGATATTATTATTATTATACAAATTTTTGTTCCGTGCGGGAATTGAACCCGCGACACGCCAACCGTGCCGTCAACTACGAGTTGCATAAAAAAAAAATCTTTAGCAAGCGTTTAATAGCCCAATTCTTAAACTCAAGGAAGGCTACAGGCTATTTAACATCACGTACCTAACGACCCTTAGGAGCCGAGCAAAAAGAAAAAAGTCACAAAGAAAAGCTATTTCTCTATTTAAACGTCGATTAAAAGAGCATTACCTTCCACTATACCTTGAGTATTTGTATATATTTATATATATATTATGCTCATATATTTTTGTATTATATATTTATTTAAGTATACTTATATTTTTTTGCATTATATGTGTAGGTATATTTAATATTTTTGTTTTAGAATTCACACATTCATATTTTTCTCTTCTTGTCCTCACACACTATTGTCTACATTTCTTTTTTACTTATCCTTTCGCAGGTCTGCTGGAAGAAATTGCTTTTAGAGTACCTTGGTACTCATATTATAACTATGACCAATGAATTTCACGCGGACGAACTCGCGGGCAGAAACTAGTATAAGTAAATAAACGATTTACGTTACGAAAAGCGAAAATAAACGATAAAAAAGGGTAGGTACTTATTTACTACAACTTAGGCATATATAACATCACACCTTTGTTCCCCGAGTAGGTAGGAGGTAGGCAGAGGTACCTATAGTACAGCCATATTTCGCCAGTCTTATTGAAGTCCCATGTAATAGGGGGCGAATATAATAATAATAATTTATTGAAACCCAATCTCAGTTTACAGAAAATCTGTGTTCGATAACAACTGCATTAGTATATTACTGTAATATGGCAATAGGCTGCCATCAACCAGGCACAAGGCCAAATTCCGGTCTGCTATATTCCTACCTACCTGATATTAAACCGAATTCAGCTCGTTTCCCCATAAATTTTTCTACTTAAAACAATATTCCAGTCGAAAACATTGTGGCTATAAATCTTTCAAGACTTATCCAATTGTTCTAGATTTTTTTTCTGTTTAATAAACGACCTGACACTAGGTTTGATTTTATGAAATATGTGATACCCATCTATTTCTAACACTTTTATTTTGGGTTAGGGGTCATTCGGCCCACTATAGAACTGGGACCGCGGACCAGTTACCCCTTTTAAAAATTGATAATGGTTAACTGGGCCCACATCTGTTTTATTAAGCTCATTGTTACGACCTTTTTACCCATCAACATAATTTTATAAAAGTTACAGGACACGTCGATGAATTGATACTACTTTTAATAATTCAAATAATAAATTCGAATTTTATTTTCGACTTTCAAAAATGTGGCCTGATGAGTGATTCACTCACTATGTTATTTAGTTCTACTACTTCTGTACACAAAGTATCTTTCTTCGAAGAATTGACAGTTCGGAATTTTTATTTTTATCTCTATTCCTAGATTTTTTTGGTGGAGATCGCGGCTGTTGTTCAATTCCTAAGTCAGGCGAGCACAATGTTCCCGAGAATTCTTAACTGCCAGTTTTTTCATTGTTACTTTTACGTTGGGAAAAACCCAACGCATAAAAAACGTTGGAAAACTTCTTATCTCTCCTGTCCCTGTGAAAGACATGCAGGGCTGTCGTCCCACAGTGATTCTCTAATTTCCTAGGCTTATGTGCAAGATTTGCTCAGGATTTGTTTTCTATCCATTAGATAGAACAGTCAGACGTAGTAAGCACAAAAACGTACTCATATAATAGGGAGCCACAGCCATTTCCTTTGTATTTTTCGCACAGAGTATGTTGATAGGTATGCTTAGATTTATGTACCTAACATTTTTATTTTCCGTGTCTCTTCTAGGAATCATCGTGGCAGGTGTTAGTTTCTCAGGCTGCGAGACCGACAGAGCGAATTGTGGAAGATATTAGCTCCTATATGGCTGAGATATTATATAATGAAAATGTGGCAAACCTGGGGATATTTCAGTTAAGAACTAGGATTTACTCACAAGAAAGTCGCAGAATTTGAGGAAAAGCGTGCAAGGGTATTTTGAAGACGCTTTTTTTGTGCTTCTATTATAGATATGATTGACTTTTGGTTTCATAAAACATTTGGAAAAATAAAAGATATACGGGACTTTGAGATACCAATTTAATACATGCCGTCAGTTATCAATCACAAACCATTTGTTGTCGGGTCTGCTCGATATAAATATTGATCGAAACTTTTGAGTGCTTCCCGAGGAATGAATGACCTTTCTTGACATTAATGTCACGAGGTGAATAGCATGCATTAGAAGTTATTGAAAAACAGCTGTTTCATACTAAAGATTAGTGCCAATGCACTTTGCGGTCGGTTGTTTGTTAATAAAACAAGTAAAGATAAAGAAAACAAGTCATCACATCAAAAATGCTTGTTTTTGCTAACATAAAATGTTTTCGTTATCAAAAACATTACTTACATTTCTCTTCATAAGTAATGTTTCTGATAGCGAAAACATTTAGAAACACACACAACTTTTTCGCGCGCCATTAGAAACACATAAATCTTAATATAACTAATTCTTCTATATGTGTATTTGTCACCTAACTCCTCCTAAACGGCTGGACCAATTTGGATGAAATATTGTGTGCATATTTCAATGGGTACTTGGATGGCTTGAAAACACAATTGGACGCGGTAGTTGGCTGCTTTTCCGGGCAGGACGACGTCTACCCTGAACTAACTAATATTTCGCTAACTACCTTACACGCGACTGTTAAAACAGCAATATAAATTTACCAGTAGAACTATGCATCAAAATCTATCCTCCTCTTTTTAATGGTGTATATTGTTTATTTCTGGATGCATATTGCATTATGATAAACCAGATTTCCGGTGACTGAAAAGTTTTTTATAATAAATTCTGAAATAATTAAAAAATTAAATTCATTGACGCACTTTTGGTTAATAATCCAGAAACAACAACACCTGGTGGGGTTTGTTACTTATTTTTATCCATATTACAAAAATCCCCACTAGGCTGAGTTTATTTTACTAGTGGGGGGGTTCTGGAAAAAAAATAACAATCCCCACTGGTGGAGATTTGTCGGTGGGGATTTCTGAAATAAACCGAAAAGAGGGGCCTCTGTTCAGCAGTGGGTGAAGCCAGACTGTGCATGATGATGATGATGAATGGTAATTAAAATCACTTAAATCACCACTACAAGTTTGAAAAAGTTGATTTTGTAAAGAAGCGATATTTCAGCCACACATCTAATAAACCATCTGGAGTTTCTAAAATAAGATCTTGGAAAACATAATTATTATACTGACAAAGGCAGGTAAATGACACCGAGATTACTCAGAGTTGTGTTACATATAATAATAATAATAATAATTTATTTATTCAGACAACCATTGATCCATTACATTAATATTACATTTAAGTTGTTAGTATGAACTTAAAAACTATGTTAGTATCTAATAACTAAGAGAGACTTAGTCTTATATAACTTTGGTATATTACATGAATCTTTGCTGGCAGTTTCTATATACTTAATAGTAATTCAATCCACGTTCTTACGATAAAATGATATTTACTGTCGGTCAGGCGGAGATCACTCTCAGCCATCGCTTACTCGGTCGACGCTCCTTTTGTAGTGTTTACCTAAATATACCTACTTTTATCTTATGTATGTTGTTGTTTGTGTACCTAGGTTAGGTACATTTTCGCTGAACATTATACGTAGGCAAGGACATACACAGATTATTATGACAATGAAGAAAATTTCGTTCAACATTATTCAGAGCTGTTATTCTTTTTATCTCTTCAGTTTGTTTCATTTAATTCCTTGTATTTTATAGGAGTATGTAAAGAAAGTACCGAATTACATAGCGTTCTAAAGTTTCTGCCAACGCTTCTGGGAAAATTTCGGGAATTGATCTGATAAATACTGTGTTCAATATTTAATGCCCAAATATTTATGTACAGGAAGTAAAGCTACTTAATCATTAGCTTTTAACATAATTGAAGAATAAATTTTTTCAAGGTAATATTGCTCGTTTATAAATATAATTTAGTTCCACGCAACCCTTTCAGTTATATTAAACACGGTTGATTACATTTAACGAAGAGGCCATTAAGTTTATTTGCTCTAACTACGTAGCTAGGCAATGATGAATTATTAGAAGTTTTGATGTAGGACGATTATAGTTTGATTTCTTAACTTTTCCCTATTAAAAAGAAAGAAAGACAATACATTTATTTAGCACAGACTAAAAGACACACAATTCACCAGAGGGGCAATTCTCGTAATTTTAAGAACGTTCACCGTCTGATCTCAGTCTCAATCTGTCAAAAATACCTCTAATCTCCCTACATTTTTGACAAGTTTTTGACATTGATTGTCGCTGAGATGAGATTGCGACTAGATTTTGAACATTTTTAATTACGGGAATTGGCGTTCTGATACATACATCAGATAGGAACAAATAGAAAGTGTAAAGTGCGATGTGAGAAATTAGCAGGAAAGTGTAATGGTGTGTGTGTATAACTCCTGTCAGAAGCTGTTGTTTACTGCAAATAAATAAATGACTGTAGTTATCAAATTGCGATGATCCCACCCACTATCCCGCCGATAGTGTCACCCTATGTAAAATACTTACGTTTATTTCTGTAACTTGTATAATGTACTTAATAAAGAGTATTCCATTATAGATCTTAGAATCAAAGATCTTAGAATATAATCATATTCTAAAATCTTTGTAATAGATTGAGCTGCAGATTTCTCATTTAATACCTACAATATTTTTATACTATACAATATTTAAAGTAAATATACAATATTTATATATGTGTGTAACTAAATAATGAATGATAAAAACTATAATTAATCATAATGGGCCTTTCTAAATAAGCACAATGTACGAAACGGGAATGTATACACCACAAACCACAATCTGCTCATATAATAAGCGTAATAAGCAGGGACATTAATTGTTCGTAGCGGCGTAGTTTGTAGTCGGGGGGTTGAATGAAACGTAGCAGTCGTAGCGTCGTAGCTCGTAGCGCGTAGCAGGGGGTTGCGGAATTAACAATAAAAACAAGTTTATAACCTTTGTTTTAATAATGATTGTTAAAGATTCAAATGAGATTCGTGGTCTCTGCTAAATAAAACTTTTTTAGTATAGAAATAAAACAAGAGATGATTATCTGTTAAAAAAATATACGTGGTTTTTTTAGCCGTATACAACGAGTCCCAGAAATCAACGTAAAACCGAAAACGGGCAATAGGCCAAGTCGTGACAGTTATTAGAAAAATAAAAAAAAATCTTTTATCATGTACTTTTCAAAATCAATCTCAAAAAATGACACCTTGTGATGATCTTTCAAGTCCAGTGACTACAAATATTAACTATTCGTCAGTTTTTTTTTCTGTGACGTAACCATGAATAACCCTTCTGTAAATTACAGATAAAAGTTAAAACATAACTACCTCAGTTTTAAATAAAATGTTAGATTTTTGCCCAACATTGAATTCAAAATTGTTTCATCATCCAAATTTAACCGCGTGTAGTGTAAAAAAATGTAGGTACTACAGTATTTTGGCAAGAAACTTTAAAAGATGGCGCGTTTAGTCTGTATTCCAAAATGGTATGCCACTTACTATAATTGCTACTTCTTAATTGAAGAAAAACATTTTTTTTTTAATGAAGCCGGATTTCATACTAGTTCGATTGAGACGAAGCGTGAAGTTATTTGACTAGTGCGAGCGAGACAGATAGTGACGCTACTTTGTTAAGTGTGAGCGAGATAGATAGTGACGCTACTTTTATCTAAGAGCGAGACGGCAGACGACGAATTGACACATCATTTCGTCTATGTGAGTGAAACAGATAGAGACGTCACTCTGGCGATACAGGGTAAATTGTGATGCGTTAGGTAAATTGTGCAATACAGCAGTACTTTGCGCTCTTTCGTTTACTACGCATCTTTCTGTATTTGTATTGACTTCGTACTTACAACTGTGGCTTTGTTTATTGGACTTGATTTGCATTGTGATTTGGATTTATCTAGTTATGTTTTAACTTTTAACTGAAATTTACAGAAGGGTTATTCATGGTTACGTCACAGAAAAAAAAACTGCTTATTTTATTATTGATTCGTGACGAGAATCAGTAGCATAGCTACCTCCTTGAATTTGACGAGGATGCAAAACAACACCTTGTATATTACTTTGCACTTATAAAAGCTCCCTTATAAATGACGTGTGTCGCAGCCTGCTTAATCCAGCTAAAATCCGCTTCGGAAATTGTGATTTTCTCAAACATGTTTGGAAATTCGAGCATTATTTTGATAATCTTCTTCGAGATGAATCTAAAATGCTGTGCTAGTCAAATAAATGCGAGCAGCGGCCGGCAATGCTAGTATGAAAATCCATATTATGTCGTGTTTAACGGCCGAATAAATATGAATAATGCATCGTGCTTAGAGAATATACATAAAATTACACGATATATTATATCTTATTATTGATGGACTCACGTATATGTGTCTCGGGTTTGCTTCGGCCCACATTTTTACGTTCGTCCATCAATGCCTCTTTTGCAGGCTGCAGCAATGTACTAATCCGTATAAACCAAGCATAGTATAATCAACCTTTCATAAGAACCTAAGATAACCAACTCTACAACGAATAAATATTCATTTAAAAAAGATAAACATGAGCCTATTTCAATGTTTTACCGATTTTATGTTTGCAATAAAACTTCCGTAATATTTTAGCTACCACGGGAGTGTGTTATTTATATGTGAGCCGATAGTTGATTGTCTTATAAATATAAATATCAAGGTTGGTATTTATACCTATTGGATAATTTACAAATAAATCACGTAACTATCCGATTTACGTCGTTAACGCAGACTGAATCACTGGACATTTGATAGTAAAAAATAGAGTGTTTGTTGATTTATTAGCTACTAGCTTTTTCCTGCGCCTTTACCCGCGTGGAAGTCGGATATTATCCCACGGGGACGTACTACTGGGATACTAAAAAGTATCTAAGACTTTCCCTAGGTCATTTCGTGTTCTATATTCATCCAAATCCGTTCATCTGTTTAAACGTGAAGAGCTGACAGACAAATAGAAAGAGTTCATTTTAGTTAGTAACTAGTTTCTGCCTGCAACTTCGTCCGCGTTTTTCTTGTTTTCGCTTAGCGTTCTTTCTGACTATTGTTTCTTTTTGCTCGGCTCCTAAATTGTATAATAATATAATAATAATCGTTTATTCATAAAAGGGGAATACATTTACATTGAATACCTTAACAATTGAAAATATCGCACAGTTGATAATTTGCCTGAACTAGATTCAAGCTAGAAAGTGCATAAATACTTAATAACTTAGATTTAATCTTAATGTTTATTCAAGCAAAAAGTCGTGCATAATCCACGAGAACCTACTGCCGACAAATTGCTTTGCAGTTTGGCAGGTGTTATATAAATATAAAACTGTAACATTATGGATTAGATAAATATGTCGGAGATGGTTATCAAATTAAAATTGTGGGTAGTCAACAGAATTTGTTATGATTTGTGTTTATTATCAATTTAAGTGATTTTTACTATCAATTATTGTCTTATAAATCGAAACATAATTTATTGAGTAGTCGGTGTACGCCTGCCGTTGATTTTTGGCAACTTATTTCGATAAATTGTACCCGTTGGTTTTATTCAAAACAATGGATGACGTGTTGCTTTGTTTTTAAAACGGTTTACTTTGTGAAATCGCCATTGTTTGTTTATGACAATTATTCTTGTATTATTTGATTACTTTATAATGCAAGACTTATTAGATTTAGCGTATTTTAGTGTTTTGTATCAAGTAAACACTTGACGTGTGTCATTGGACAGAATTGTCGATCATCCTATAAAAGAGCGTGCACTCGTTTTGCTAGTCAGTCGGTCTTCGGATTCGACTCAATACAGAGCACCTGCTCCCGACATAACTGTCGGTTTACCTGGTACAGCGCTGCTGTATATTTACATAGCTGTGTTTGCTTGCTAAATAGCGAGTAGATACACTTTGTGCTGGGTGGCTTGGCCGCTATACGAACCGTGACCCTAAAGGGTTTGTTCGATTAACTGTTTTTAATATTTACCCATTATTGTGTCTTTTGTATACCTAGTGTATTTTTTGTGTACTGTAATTTTTATTACAGTTCTCTGTAACTGTTTAGACCGTCCTGTTTATCCCAATAACATGGGAACTCCAAAGCCTGACGATATTATATACCGCTCGGCACTCCTGATCCTACAAATATATAAAAAAAAAAATATAACGTACCTAAAAACTTAGGTAAATAAAAGTAAAATAGCATGTTAGTTGTTTTATTTGCAGACAATAAGTAGTTATTCTGTCTATAGGTATAGGTCCTAGCGTGATGTTAAATAGCCTATAATATAATGGCCTTCCTCAAGAATTGGGTCATCAAATGCAAAAAGATTTTTTAAAATCCGGGAGTTCCAGAGATTAGAGAGGGTTCAAACAAACAAACTCTTCAGCTTCATTATTAGTACAGATGGGTAGGAGGATGGAATACTACAGGTTTTCCTATAGAGTACTTGCTTGCTTGAGGTTTTCATAGTAACGTTTTTTTAACGGTGATTGTAAAACGTAAAACCTCTTTATTATCGTTTAACTTTGACCGTTCAGATTTAGATAGCTATGCTATTATTATAAGTCATAATATTTTAGTCGATTTATGAAAGCATTATACTTCGGTTTTGCTAACGTTAGTTACGTTAGCAAAACCGAAGTTTTAATGTGAAGTCATAAAGCTTACTGTTCAATGGATTTTTGAATCACAGTTTTATGCATGAATCGCATGATCGTTGTGTTTTTCCTAATGTTAAAGTCTGATATGCGAGCGCAAAAAGTGATTAACACGTTAACTGCCAGACAACGGACACAATAAAAAATCTATTGTTGGCGGACACCGGAGACTGTGGTGGCAGTCAATGCCTTAAGCTGAAGTTCTATTAACAAAGCAAATGTTACTTGCCATGGCTTCTGCTGATCGATTCTGTAAAAACCTCACCGTGAAAGGTTAGGTGAAGTGAGCTTAGAGTGAGCTATCCATAGTGTCAATTCCTAGCATTAGTTGGAATGACAGCTCACTCCACGCTCACTTCACCTGAGTGTTCACGGTGAGATGGTTACAGAATCACACTGCTGATAGGTAATGACAAGTTTTCACTTCACTTCACTTTCTTTCTAGTACTTACTTATGACATTTTTGAAGGTCGCACGGTACTGTGAAGAACAGATGAGCCCTTCAAAGGACTCAAACAACGATACAATTTCTTTACGTTTATATTGACTGAATGTATTAACATATTGCCGATTCACTAGCACAGTCTTTTCCTAAACAAAAAACCTAATAAAATATTTGACACCCCGTTCTAAACTTGCTTGAATGTTCGAATGAAACCCGCGCTAAATTATAGCCATACATAAGGTTGACATTAGTGGACAACCTTTACAGTACCTATGTTATTGTTTAACCAAGACGTGAATTAGATATGCTAGTTGTACAGACGGTTGCATAATCAGCCTAAAATGTTCCCACTGCTGGGACACAGGTCTCTTCTCGGTGAGAGGGAGTAAGCCGTAGTCCACCACGCGGGCCTAGCGCGGGTTGGTAGATGTCACAAGTCTTCGAATTTTCGGTTTTATGACATGCCGGTTTCCTCACGATGTTTTTCTTCGCCTTTTTGAGAGCAGTAGTGATGAAATTATTTACACAAAGCCCCTCGTTATAGCCAATAGCTTACAACTCGTAACTCGCGGCCGTTACCACCGGGCCACCGCCGGTACCGCTGCGCTCACAGACTGTTGGCAGTTTTAATATCCGAAAATAGGTTAACCTGATACTATGTTGACTGTCTCGTTAGTCACGCACGAGGTCCTGGGTTCGATTCCCAGGTCGGGCGAAGTGTTATTGGATTTTTCTATCTGGAATTTCTAAGTAGCAGCCCGGAGTCTGGATTTTTGTGAGGTTAATGGCAACTGGCTCACCCCTTATAACATTGGACTTAATTTGGCCGGCGAAATGTAGGCGTACTAAAGGCACTCGTATAACAAAGCCTTCGGGGAAACAATGGCTTGATTTTATATCTGTTATATTATGTATGTAATACATGTTCAGTCAGGGGTCATTAATGCATTATCAATTTAAAGACTGTATTGCTGTGAACACGCAATAAACGAATACAGAGAGTGTGTGAATAGAGTGTGTATTGTACCTATACTATAGAGTATAGAAATTACTCATTAGAAGAAGTTCGTAAGTTAAACAAAAGTGTCAATCTATTTCTTCGTGAAAATGCCACTCGACTTCTAACCCCCACTGCACATATTTCATCTAAGTACCCAAATTATTCACTCATTTGAGTTCTTGGTGTTATTTTAACAATTCGACCCTTATAATAGGCGATGAACACAAAAAAGGAAGCACATTTTAATTAATTTATTCTGCAAATATGTAAATTAAGGTACATAAATATATAAATTAACTTCTTTGAATTTCCTGCTTTCACAGGAAAAAGTCTAAAATAAATAGCAATTTTATTTCAGAAACGAAAAATCCTAGAAAGGAAAAATTTTGTTCTCGGCATGTTCCTGGAAGAATTTGTTGTAAGACACGCTTTATTTATGTAACCACTAGCAGCGCCCCGCGGTTTCACGCGCATAAGTGTTGATCCCGTCGGAATACCGGGATAAAAATTATCCTATGTGTTATTCTGATGTATAAGCTATATTACTGTACTGTACTGCACGGTTGGCGCAGTGGTTTATTATTATTATTAATTCCAACGGTTATACACCAGTAACAGCAATTAATTAATTTCCATGTATTATATAAATTACAATTTCATCTGGATAGGTAGGTACAGCGTTAATATATATAAAAAAAAAAAACAATAAGCGATATAAGCGATTGACTGCTGCGCTGCGTGTCGCGGGTTCGATTCCCGCACGGAACAAATATTTGTATGACCTACATGTATTTGTTCCGAGTCTGGGTGTTTTTCTATCTATAATATGTATGTATTTACAACAAAAAAAAATGTATATAAGTAGTTTATCAGCCATCTTGTTACCATAACACAAGCATTAGGTTGCTTAGCTTGGGACTAGATGGTGCTGTGTGAAATGTCCAGGGATATTTATTTATTTACTGTAAGGTTTCATCAAAATCCGCTCAGTAGTTTTTTCGTGAAAGAGTAACAAACATCCATCCATCCATACTCATAAACTTTCTCGTTTCTAATACTAGCTGCGCCCTGCGGTTTCACCCGCATAAGTTTCGATCCCGTGGGATCAAAAGTATCCTATATGTTAATCCTGGTTATTTATAAACCATTTGTGTGCCAATTTTCATCCAAATCCGTTCAGGAGTTTTTGCGTGAAAGAGTAACAAACATCCATCCGTCCATGCATCTATCCATCCATCCATACAAACTTTCACGTTTATAATATTAGTAGGAAGTAGGATAGGATTAGTAGGATTTTTATTTTCTTGAGTACAATGTTTTTCTATCATAATTTATTATGAGAATACATAGAAAAAAAATAAGCTCAGTACATTGTCATTCTCTCGTGGCGCTTCGTGGTTCTTTTTTTAATATTTTCTGGGCGTATCGCCAGTCTATCATCTAACGTCTGTTACGCTTAACTGATAGGATGATGCGCTAATTAGCATGCGCAGGTGCAGAACCAGAATACAGATTGACACAACAAATATTTTTCGTTCAGAAAAAAACACTGTCGGTCCGCATGTGTTATTGTAAAAGTATAGAATTATGAAGACGAAACTATCTCTTACTGCACACTTACATTTTTTTTTTTCATCTGTAACAAATCACAAATTGGTAGATTTAAATCGATAAGAAAGTTATACGTAAAACAGCTGTTCTTTCATAAAAGAAAAAGTAAGAAGGCAGCGTATCAAAACATAGTTAGTGTCTTGGCACAAAATGAAAGACAATTTCTTGAAATTATTTATAGCAGATAATTACGACGTTTTGTCCCAGTCTGCGGTGTTACGTGGGTGATTGGTTGAGTTGGTGATGTAATATAACCGATACGACTACCGTATTTCTGTAACCATTTTAACTTTACACATGGAAAAATAAGAAACTAACTTCTAAAGTACTAAATCATAAATCTTATCGACATTTTCCTTTGAAAGTAGCGCCGCCATAACGTGTCAAGATATATTGGGCACTTTGAATTAAAAGCTTAGACACCGATAGTGCTGGCCCTTTTGCTGTAAACACAGCTGTTCTGTACATATATCATCTACAAATAACAATTTCTTATAATACTTCATTGGTGTAGCGGTAGAAATCGCGACACCCGAAAATTGAATTTGGTTCCAAAATAAGGTAAAGTGGGTTATTTTTTCATAGATCTTTCCTTGCAATAGACAAGGCCATAAAAAAATCTACTCTACTCTATTGTAATGCTTGGGGCTAGAATTGTATCTGCTAATTGGCTCGATCTTATTACCGTAAGGTTAAATATCGTTATCGGAAGGTGGGCGTGCAGTAATGCCTATCTTATTGGTAATAACAGGCAATTTAAATATGATAAATTACAGTCTCTGTTCGTCGGTTACACCGCATTTTCCTTCTAAACTAAGCAAAGAATTTTAATGCGGTTTTCATCATCATTTGTAGAATTTATTCCTGAAAATTATAATTGGATTTTATTGTTGAATGCCGTGCAATTAGAGAGGCTTATGTTCAGCAGCAGACTGCTGTGGGCTAATGATGATGATTATGATTCCGGTAAGCTTATGTGTATAATATGTATACACGGCGACATATCAAGCTATATATTTCCACTTTAAGCTGACCTCGCATTGTGTAAGTCTTTCGTACAATGAGAAGTCAGCTTATACTGGAAAAGTATAGTCTGATATAAACTCTCCATGTTTTGTCAAACCTTAAATACCGTGCGAGACAGGGTCGGGTCTCTAGTTTACTTATATATAATTGAGCAAGTTGCAAGACCTAAGCAAAGGTGAATTTCGAGTTCTGCCGTTATTGAATAAAACTCTGCCACTGACACTGCGCATATTTACCGTAGAGGAGACTTCCTACCACAGAGTTAAAAGGCCTTTTAGAAGCATGGACATTCGATCTCAGCCTTTTATCCATCAGGTTTGCTTCAAATACAACGAACTAAACATGAGCTCAAATTAAACCGAGTTCAAATAAAGACAGTTGCTTCGTCAGTCAGTTTGGTCGACTGTAGAATATGGATAGTAAATCATTTTGTTATGTAATACAAACATCAGTATTAAAAAAGTAGATGGATTTGCGATGTCTGATAAAAAACACTTGGAAGAAGGAGGTTGCGTTGCCAAAAATATAACAAGTAGGTAAGTGAAATGAGGCGTTACTGGACAACGAAACCAGGCCAGCAGCCATAAGCATAATGTAAAGTTAATTGAAATAACATTATGGGATTTCTTGTTACACTAGGGGCAATATTTGCTTGTTCTAGTTTAATCTTTATCTTGTGAGATCAACGCGCTTCTACTAAATGCATACAATTCGCATTTTTTCAGTTTATCTCTGTACTTAAACCTGGGCTTAATAAAGCATATAATTATTTGTAATCCTTTCAACGATAATGGTTTTTGGGACCCTTTTTCTCAGGAACGCGTGGAGTTCTATCTACGGTGCCTTGGAGCTCTAAAAAATCAAGCTTCTAAGTCTACGTAAAAAATCAATACGGCCATTTATGCGACGTACTCGTAAATAAATCAAAACTTTTAGGATACTTTTAGGCTCTAGAATCTAGAGCAACCGGAAGTTGTAGAGTCTAGAATCATAAAATGTGCAGCACAAGTAAAGGGAATAGTCCGAAATAGTTCATTTGTAGTTTTATTATGAAAACAATTTTTTTGTTATTAAAAACATATATTTGCAGTCAGAGAATTGGAAACCGTGACGTATATTGATATATGGGAGAACAATAAAAAAATAACTAATAAAAGAAAGTTAAGTTTGTTCTTTAGATAAATTAATCCCAACTACGGAACGAAGGGTTCCGTAGTTGGGATGAATTTATCTATCTATTTATTATGCATGCTCCGACACACACTTGGCCTGTTTTTTTGTTTTACTTTCCGCATGTGATGTTTATTTTTATTTCGTTGCTTATTCATATCGTTCCCGCGGACGTCATGCATATATACGTGTGAAATAAACTTTTATTACTGGAGTATTTCCCACAGGTAATAAAACATCCACAATGTGATTAAGGCTTCATGCAAAAAGTTTGTTTAGTGTACTCGCACTATTGATCAATGAGTAGGTACCTAAAAGAAAGACGGGTGCTTACCTACTCGTCATTTTGGACTAACAGTAAGACAAAGATTTAGCTAGATTTTCTTAAGTACTTAGACAAAGTAGCAAAAATACCTAGTCGAGTCTACTTATTGTTATTTTAATTCTTGACGTTGGCTACATTCTCACGCATTTCCTTACAGACATTCAATACAATTGTTTTGAATAGATTTTATTCTATTTATTACCCGTCACAAGGTCACTAATTACGTTCGTCATACTAACTGGTTTTTAACCGATGAAAAAAAACGGAGGAGGTTCTCAATTCGACGCGTATATATATATTTTTTTTTTGTGGACTCTTGTCAATCTTACTTTTTACGATAAGTGCTTCTTATCGTCCAGATCGAGTATAAGTATTAATTATGTGGATACATTATTAGTTTGAACTGTATCCTGATGTAATAAAAAAAGTGTTTATCAGTGGCGGTGACGGCATAGGTACGGTTTGCTGTGGACAATAAGTTGCAGACGCAATACATGTGTGATTGTGTCCATGTAATAGTGATGTGCGATAAAGGAGGTTGGTTACTGGGATGATTGTCGCGACTCCTCGCGCGGCTGGTTGGGCAGTGGGCGCCCATCAGTGCGACTTTCGTGCCCGCAGCCGCCACACGCACCGCGCGGACACACTTTCAGTGTTTCACATTTTCCGACGCGACTCGCTCGCAGACACTCTCGTAACCCGCGCCTAATATTTGTAATTGAATAAACAGCCATGAAATCGTGTATTATCGAGTACAACACTCGGTAAGTCGGTTTAGTAGTAATTTAACAGATTTATTATAAACAACTTGTTGAATACTTACGTGTAGTTTTGTTGTAATTTATGTGGTTACGACTGTTTGTTTGGACTTTATCGATGACTATTCTTGTAAGTAAATTATTATTAACTGATAATTAATATGTTAAACGTGAGAACGAAGTAAGTTATTACGAACACTTATTAAGGGCTTGTAATACCTCAGTTGAAATTCATATTTTGCCCCCACTTCCCCGCGCCATGTATCAGTCTATCCCGCTCACACTGTTAAACTGATTCAGTTAGGGTGAACTAAACTGTTGATGGACGTAGGCTTGGTAATAATTGATTAAATTATGATTATATTATTATGCGAAATCGATGTCTTCTGTATAGAATAAAAAGAAAATATATTGAAAGTTAAATTATTCATTAGTACCTACATTATAAATTAGCTAGCAAATTGTCAATTTATAATGTACTAATAAATAATTTAGCTAATTTACCAAGGTAACCTACGTACAGAGGGGCAATCCTCGAAATTTTAAGAAAGCTCAGATCTCAGTCTCAGTCTGCCAAAAATACCTCAAATTTCCATACATTTTTGACAAGTATTTGACATTGATTGTCGCTGAGATGAGATTGCGACTAAATTTTGTACGTTTTTAATTACGAGAATTGGTCTTCTGATGTCATTGTCCAACAAAAAATAGGCGCTTCGGAAATCATCGTCTATCTTGTAAAATACGAACGCGCGATGATGAGATCTAATATAGATTTGTAACAACTCTCAAATTGATCGATCAGTTGACAACTCTCAAATTGGTTGTCAAATAGACATGTAGGTACTTCTACAAGTAGGACTTTTGACTCTATCGAGACCTGGTCTGTTTTGGAGACGCTGCATTGAACTAAACATATCCATGTAAAGGGGTGAGAGAAGGGGACGTAATTTCCCCGAAATTGTTCTCTAATATTATGGGGGGATCTATTTAAGACGCTGAACTGGAAAGGACGCGGCATTAACATCAACGGCGAGTACATCGCACACTTAATATTTGCAAATGATATTATCATAGCGGCTGAGTCGCTTCATAGCTTGCAGCAGATGCTGTACAGCCTAGTTGATTCATACGTATTGGTCTCCGGATGAACTTGGAGAAAACCCAGGTTATGTTCAACGATTGCTGTCAATGTTAATGCTTTCAAAGTTGTCCGAGAATACTTTTACCCACGGAAAATTCTGCAGTTTGGTAAGAACAACTTTGAGAGGTGAACAAAAGCATTTAGCTGGGCTGGGCAGCGCAGCGTTTAGGAAACTTCACCGAGTCTTTTCATTGAGTATTTCACTTTCATAAGACTAAGATCTTCAATCAGTGTGTCCTGTCTTTTATGACTTACGAAGCCTGTTTGCGCAAACAGCAAAGGACATTGCTCTGCGCCCATACATTGTTCGCCCTGGAACCAAGAGCATCGGAAAATTATGTGTTGAATTGTCGATCATTAGTAAACTCCTATAAGATCTTATTTATATAGCGGACTTGTTGCAGAATATATATATTTAAAAAAAAAAGCATCAGATTTTGAGGTTATAATCGAACCATAACAATGAATATTAGATATAGTTTTTCATAGCTCCGAGTGATATTTCAGAAACTAAAAAACAATAACATTTATAATACATTTAGCTATTTTTTGTACCTACCTAGATAATTAGGTATCTTTGCAGTTTTTTTCTAAAGCCTAAGTGTATATTATCATTGCAACGTTTAAATGCACAGAATCTAATTAAAATAGGTACCTGTATTCTTAGCATTGGTTTTAGAATGAGATAAAATGTTTGTGTGTATTAATGTAAAAATAGAAACAGTGCCATGTTATCGTTTGAGCGGTATACAGTTCCGAAAATCACAGCCAGGTAAGTCGTTTTTGAAAGCAATCAGAGTCCGTTAAAATAGCCAAGTCGTAATATTCAATACCATTACAAAGAGCAATCAACGCAGTGAGAGCATAGGTTAGGTAAGATACTGAAAACCGCCATTTAGTCACGTCAAAAATAAGGGTGGCAAACTTGATACGATTTATCGATATTTCCTAAGATTTACAACTTAAATTAATTTAAAACTGAATAAAATCAACTTTTGTCATACGATAATATTAATAAGTACCATTACAACTAAGACAATAATAATAATAATTCTTTAGCCGCCTTAAAAAAGTATTTAATAGTCTTTTATCAGGTGGAAACAAGGTGCGCGCCTTCAACGGTTGGGTCATGCCAGTTTTGATGTACTCTTTCGGCATACTCAAATGGACTCAGACCGAACTCGATGCCCTGGATAGGAGAGTCCGTACGCTGCTGACTGCAAATCGAATGCATCACCCACGGTCATCGGTAATGAGGCTGTATATCCCGCGAAAATGTGGAGGTCGAGGATTTTTAAACGCTAAGAACCTCCACAATCGCGAGATATGCAGTCTCAGGGAATATTTCCTAGATACCGACGTGGGGATGCATCGAGATGTAGTCGCGGTGGACAAGGGCCTCACCCCGCTTTCCTTGGGTAAAGAGAACTGGTGCAAACCAGTAGTGCTTGACACTAATGAACGCATGGAGGTATGGCAGAGTAAGGAGCTTCACGGACGCTTCTTCCGGGCCCTGCATGGGCCCGATTTAGATCTATTAGCGTCCGTAGCCTGGCTGCGTTTCGGTGACCTCTATGGAGAAACCGAAGGTTTTGTCTGCGGAGAACAATTACCGGAGATTTATTGTGAAAGACGGCACGGTTGACATCTGTCGGGCATGCCACCGGCCGGGGGAATCAATCAGGCATATTATCTCCGGGTGTTCTCGCTTAGCTAATGGAGAATACTTGCATAGACACAACCTTGTAGCTAGGATAATCCATCAGCAACTTGCTCTGTAATACAGCCTTGTGGATTCGGAGGTGCCGTACTACAGGTATGTGCCCGACCCAGTTCTCGAAAATGGTAATATCATATTGTACTGGGATCGATCCATCATCACTGACAGGACTATTGTTGCCAATAAGCCTGATATAGTGGTGGTGGATCGATCAGAGCGACGCGCAATGATTGTTGACATAACCGTCCCGCATGATGACAACCTCGTGAAAGCCGAGAAAGATAAACAAATCAAGTATCTTGACTTGGCTCGCGAGGTTGTCGACATGTGGGATGTGGACTCAGCGATCATTGTGCCGATAGTTGTGACAGCCAATGGCTTAATAGCCAAGAGCCTCGACCAACACCTGAGGAGGCTCTCGTTGGGCAGCTGGATCAAGGGCTTGATTCAGAAAGCGGTACTTCTGGACACGGCTCGCATCGTCAGGAGGTTCCTCTCTCTGGAGCCCTGACCGCCGGTAGCTTGGACCCTGTTCCCGATACTGGTGGGCTACTACTTTTTATATTTTTAAATGTTTTTTTATCCTTTTGTTTATAAAAATATTTAAAAATGTATTTTGTAAGTATTTATACGAGATAAAGGAGATAATAATAATATCCCTGGACATGGCAATGGCGCCGATTCCCTTGTTAACAAACTAAACTAAATTTAAGTTCAGTGCATCTTTTTCTTTCTATTTTATTAAGAAAAGGACAGAAGATAAATATTAGTTTAGTCCTTTCAAATTTAGATACTCCATAGCAAGTTTAGACGTGATTAAAAACATGGCTACTAAAAATACGTCAATTTACACCAGGCGCTGACTAATTTGACAGGACTAAACTAATATTAATTGGTCTTCTGCCCTTTTCTTAATGAAATAGAAAGAAAAAGATGCACTGAACTTAAATTTAGTTTAGTTAGTCCGTGTTACAAAAGTATTTGCAACTAATATACTAAAATAAACAAATAATTATCGTGCATGTCCGATATTTCTTGTGCACGGGGCGATTCCGGACATTCTTTCACTCGAAAAATAAAAGTCGATTCCCAGCAATTTCGAGTTCTGTGCAATGTTACTTAGTTTGATGTATGACGGCTATGGGCCTTTTTACACCTTTTTTTTTTGTGTGGGAAGAAAAACCTACCCGTTTCTTTAGTTGGCTGTGCCAGGGGCCACGGTATCTCTTTCGAACAACCCGCGGCCCTGGCATGGCATCGGTTCTAGCGGACGCCGTCAGTTAGTGCTGACATCTCTTTGAGGCGCGTTGTGTTCCACGCCTGCCTCAAAGAGATGTCAGCACTAACTGACGGGGTCACACGCGTGGAACACATCGCGCCGTCGACCCGGGCCTGGTCCTTACCGGGCGGCAAGCTGCCCGTTGCTCGCCGCTCGCTAGCCCGCGCCTGCGGTGTCCGGGATTCGGTTGCTGACTCCCGACGTCCAGGGCGTCTCCTGCGGTGACTAGGGGCGTGTGAGCGCAGAGATTGCCTCTCCCTCATGCGCTCCGCCTCCTCCTTTGCGAACATTATTGCTTCGCAGAAGGAGGTGACGGCTTCCCATGCACTCACGCTCCGTATCATGGCCTGGACCCGGGCCGGACGCGAGAGATCGCCGCCGCCGATCGCCGCCACGAGGACGCGGCGGTGACTCCGCCTAAGCTGGGCAGACCTCCACCGTATGCTCCCACCGTGTCCTCCAGGCGATCCACACAGTGGTGACACCTTGGCGTTTCCTCCCGCCTCATCCTGAACAGGAACCGCCCGAAACAACCGTGTCTGGTGAGGACCTGCGTCAGGCTGAAGGTGAGGGTACCGTGGCGCCTCTCCAGCCACTCCTCAAAGAGGGGACTTATCGCCGCAATTGTGGCGTGCCCAGCACTGGGTTGCGGCAATCGCACTCTATATGTCGCCATGAGATCCCGCCGGAGCTCTGTCCGCTGTACCGTGATTTCTCAAAAATCCACCTGTATCTATACATTTGTGGTAATTGAAATATATTTCCATTACCACAAACATATGTAGATTGATCGAGAAAAACAGGTTTTGCTGAGACTTGGTTGTTTTGGTTTTGGTTTTTTTTTTCTTATTTGTATTTGTAATGATATGTATGTACGTGATTACTAGTTTATTTATTTATTTATAAGTATGTATTAGGTATGTTGAAACTGTGTGTACTCCCCGTCACTTTTCCCTAAAGGTTCATTAGAAAACCAGCGTCAGACAGCATCTGTCTGGCATTAATGCTGAAATGAACCTTTTTGGCGCAGCCGTGAGGCACACACTATTGTTGTCTGAAACATTATTCTTTATTTTATTAATTTTGTATTTTGTGTTTCACGAACTGTGTCCCAATAAACTTTTTTCTTTCTTTCTATCTCAAATAAAATTATTTATAAAAAAAGTTTTGCTGAATATTGAAAACACCATAAAAATTTGGGAACTGTCTAAAATAGGTACGCTTACCTCCCTAAATTTTTGACAATATTTTGACATTGACGTGAGATTACGATTTTGAACCATTTCAAAGATGATTTTATAAATTAAAACTACAAAATTTGGATAAAATTAAAATACGGGTGCCTTATTCTAACATCTAAATTTAATTTTACATTATCATATAATTTCTTCAGAACATAAAACGTTGTCAATCGGGTCTTTTGAGCGCAAGAGAAGTGACACGGGTTCCCCGTCCGATAGCCGAAGCGGTACTGACAAGTACTGAATCGGGGTCCTGTCGGGGGCCGGGCGGCAGATCGGTTCAAGGTGTGAGTGGTTAAAAAGCTTGATATTTCCAATCCCATCTTTTTACGTTAAAAGTAACGATTAAAAAAAAAAAACGAACAGATGACACCTGCTTTATGCATAGATCGATTAGCCTGCAAAGTTTCATGACCTAATTTGAAAGTTTTCATTGATAATTCTTCTTTTATTGTACAGTTTAGAGGTAACTTTGAAATTTATTTGTATCGAGAAAATTGTATGCAATCGTGTTTTCGAAACAGACGACACCTCGCAGCAGTCCTCGTCTTTATTGTATATTAATTTCAAAGAGAATACTGCAGTATTGTTGAAACTAGAGTCATTAATGCTAAGACAATTTTCGCAATCTGAGGTATTACAGGCCCTTAAGTAATTATGTAAATCATGTAATTGAGTTTCTCGGAACTTGGTGATGGACCCATGCTATTATGGAGTGGGCACTCTACTTTATAGCTCTGTAATTACTAAAGGCGTTAATGACTCATTATTATTTTCTCACAATTATGTATCCAAACCATAATAGACACAACAGGTTAAGTGGCTCACTACATTTTGTTGAATAAGTTTTGAAATGCGTGTTTAGAAACAATTAAGATCATTGATAAAGAAACTTAAGTAATTGACCGTTTAGGGACTTAATAGAATTAGTTCCTACAATTAATTTTCACAATAAGGTTACAATTAATCAGGTAATTGAAAAACATAGGTAGGTATATTCAGAATTAATGTTTAACATTAACATAATAATAACTAATTCGTACTTCGTTTCAACGAAACTCGAGTCTACCTAGACATAAAAAAGATCACGTAGATTTTCACAACTTTTTCTCTTATTTGGTAAAAAGAGGGTTTTTTCTACGGCACAATATCTACTGATCCGATATTAGATTAGATTTGGTACTGCCAATAAATACAGGTATTGTGAAATATAATATCATGTAGGTATCACATTTATTTACACCTACTACAGTCTGATGCGGTCTGTTGTTTGTTATATTGACTTATCTTTATCTAATACTATTTAAATAGTTTCTTACTTAGGTAAAATAATTTATTACAAACAATAAACAACTTTTTACATGTATGCGCAAGAATATATAATTTTCTTCTTCTTATCTACAGGAAGATTGATTTTAATTGGGGAAAACACATAACTGTTTTAACAATAAATAAATAATTATCCTCCACTTTTGGTAATTAAGTATATTTCGGTTAATCAAAATGCTTTTTAATCAGAAGTAGTACTTATTAGCCTTAGTTTCATTCGCGCCCTTAGCGTTGATAACATTAGGAGTTGACTCGTAAAAAGGTGCGATGGCAATTACCTACGACTCCGGAAAGTCGTCCATGACATGTTCCCAAAACACAATGGAAACTGGCACACCTTTGCCAGAAAGCATAATTTGTGCATGCCTGTATATAATTTATATTATCTTATCATTTGTTATTATCAATGACACCGAAATGACACATTTTATAACTAGACTAAGATATAGGTAAATACAGTAGGTAAGTTACTACATTATAATAAAAATAAATTTCATGAGGCAAGTTTACAACACCATTGGGAAATCATAACCCGTCCACTTCTGTCAATAGCTATGTATTGGACAAAATAATAAAGAGTTATTAATATCACCTTATTATATAATATTATATTAGTTTCATATCCGTTGCTCAGATAGGTTATATCGAGTTTGAGAGTAGTAATGAAATGCTGTCGAATGTTCGCGAGGTCTGTCGAAGTAATTAAGTTTGTTAATTGCCTATTTAATTTAGGTCTTGCGGTTGAGGGATTGTAGTTTTAATTATTGAGATATGTTCATGTAGGTCACAACTTTTAACTACCATGATTCCCCGTAGCAGTATTAATTTGAGTAGTTAGCTAAATGCTCGAAGAGGAAGACAATTATTCCTCGTGCATGAGGTTGCGGTTTCGAACCTGGCAATATCAGTGAAAGTAATTAATTGCAAATCACTTTAGCAGACGGTGAGAAAACATAGGCTTCTCATGTTCTGGAATCGCCAATTGACACTGAGCAACCGACAAATGTGTAACTAAGTAAAGTAATCATTCGTGCACGTTCCTTCTTTGAATGAGAAGAAGGCTTTGCTATGTCGTGGCGCAGTAACAGGCGGGTTGTAGTTTTAGTTAGGTACTAGTACTATATTTATAGTACTACTACTACTACAACAACCGGTCTATATCGGTAAAAGTCTTATTAATTTTGATATCAGTGTATATGTAATAGTATATTTCATGGAAAAGTAAAGTAGTAGGTAGTATATTTCATAGTAAAGTATTATGAAATAGTGAGTAAAGATTACTCACTATTTCATAATATTTTCTAACAGTTAGTAATAACAAGTTCTGCCAAGGTGTCTACGAGTAGGTATTCAGATCAGACAGTAACCATTATCAGCGATCTAGCCGTGTAATTTGATGATTTAATAAATTAGAAATTACTCATACTATCGATGAAAACTTAGGTGAAGAAGTGAGCTTGAAGTGAGTGAGAGAGCTTGAGTGACAGTATTGACAGCTTACTTCAAGGTCACTTCATCTATGTAAGTTTTCACCGTGAGATTTTTAATAACAGTACAGGTAAAGATCTTCAACGATGAATCAGGAGAAAATAATAATACATTTAAGTGTTTTGTATTTACTAGTTAGTGAGTAGTTCGTGCTCTGTATTCACATGACGAATGGTGGTATACTTTTCAATGCTGAGCAACATTCAAGGATCGTGTTGTTTGAAATACTTTATTTTGTTACACTTGAATAATATGGTTAATATTGCATAATAATTATTCATTCAATATTTTATATAATTAAAACTTGACACAGTATAAATTCGCCTAAAAATTCTTCCGCATTCTTTCCCTAGCCAGAGATGACAGCCACTTTGTGCCCACGACTAACCTTCGTATAATTAAGTATTGGTTATTTTGTGCTAATGCGTTCAGAGGCCTTTGGTAATCGTCCCATAAACATAAACAATAATAATTAATATTCTCATTTTCAAACAGCTAACTCACATTACTTTTCTTTTACTTCCTCATGACTCAGATATATTTGGATGGGTGTTCATAAACAAAAAATGCCTAATTATTTTTACCATTTTGTAAATGTATCTCACGTTTAGCTGCAAACTTACGTTTATAAACGAAAATGTAATGATTTATACATTCTGGCATTTACATTAACGTTGTTAACTGACGGGGCTTCATTATAGCTGCTGACTGAACATTAAAAAGAAATTCTCGGTACTTAATGGCTACGAGTTTAATGACAATTTCATGTACTTACTGTGCTGTATATTTTCTATTTGATATTAGGGAAAACAACATTGCTACAATGAAAAGTGGTCAAAGTGGCGAAATGAGAATAAAATTGAGTTTCGGAATCTATTTCTATTATTCGCAAAAGCACTTGGATTTGCCACAATACAAAACCATCGGCTCTGTTTATCGAACAACCAGTTCTTTGAAAAATATTGACATATTTCTTGTTTTCTCTGAAATGTTCCTTTGACTACGTTTTTCTAAAGCTGTCCTTTCGGTTTCCATGCTATCTAACTCTCGACCAATTTCATCCGGAAAAAATCAGCCTGTACCCACCCACACCCACAATATGAGTTTTGTTTTCGTTGCAAGCTGTTGTGTTTTTCTATGTAACATTCCGTGGTACGCCGGAGGCCAAATTGCGTGCATGTTTTTTCTCTATAAGTAGCGTGTAATAAAAAACAGACGTAGTTGTTTGTTTTGGTCTACGGAAAAAAAGGCCTCCAAACTTTGTACTTATAACGAAAATGTAGAAATGTGGTTATGTATTAATAACGTATATACCTATAATATGGATTTTTAGCTTATTTTTGTTATTTATCAGGTACGTCTTGGTTATTTTGTGTCGGTACGACCTAGGCATACATGCAATAATTGTGAAAATAGCTCTCTCTATGCTAAAAATAATAATAATAATATTGGCCAGCCAACAAGGTACCTACTAACTGGAAAAAGATAGCCAGTTTGCGCCAAACGTACATTTAAGTATTCGCCACTCGTATATTATGCGCTTGTAGCCAAAGAAAGACATGCAATAAAATGATGTCTAACATAGCTTCCTCTAGCTTTTAAAAATTAGCATATGCGGATGCACGTATGTAGGTCGATCGGTATTCTTCTGCTCGAGTTGATAGTAAATAAAAGTATTATGTCAAATGAGTTGGGCCCAGAGCCACGTCAACCGTGGCATTTTATATCAATCACAATATCCTTATTCAGGATGACGTATCGTGCCATATTTAGCACCGAGTTTTTCACTTTTGTCCCATTCGTGTTAAATCCTCTACGGAATTTCCGGAATCGGAGAAGTTGGCTAAAGTATACATATTACTGGACAGCGCTATTTCCTTCCGTGTCTCGTCATTACCTACTGTATGTAATCGTTCGTTGAACCCAAATAGTTGTGCAAAGGGTCACGACTCTTCAAGTGATCTGATTATAGTTGCCTGCATCCAGGAGGCGTCGGTTTTCCAAATGTTGTTACATCGTGAATTCTGTCCTCTTTCTCTCCGTTCCTTAATCTAATTATTTTTCAATTTTTTAATTGTTTATATCGTTTGTATCTACTTACCTACAGTAGTTAAAGCTCTAGATTAAAATATTTAGTCTAAAATAATACTAATTGATAAATGATTTATTATTATTTTGTTATAGTTTTTTATTTTTATTTAAACCAGATGAGGTCGGTGATATTGCTAATCACGTTACCTCTCCTATAAACTGACATTCTGTTTCGCTTTCCCGTTCTGGCTAGCGATAATAACATTCACTATTTAATTTTTTTTATTGTTTATCATCGTCTTATAAGTCATCATATATATCATCATGATCGTTCTTTTGCCCTTATCCCAATTTGTTTGGGGTCGACGCAACTTGTCTTTTTCTTCCGTACCTACTTCTCTATAAGCTAGTCATCTCGGCCAGTCACCGCCTTTCTAGCCAAAGCCTTCTTTCACACAGTCCGTCCATCATTTCTTTTCTTTCGTCTTCTCGTACTCCTAAAGTCATCAAATAAATATATTTCTACAAATACACGTTGATGCAGAAAATATTATCTATATAATAGAAAATCAGTGAGTAAGTAAGTTTCCTATAAACTATTACGTAAAAGTTACGAGGGACAAGAAAAGTTAATCTTAGCGACACTTAACTTCGCGAACAGGTCTTTACTATCCATCAACTTCTTATGCCAACGCTTTTCAGAGCTTGTTTATGTATTTAATTTTACTGAACAATGAACACTACTTTTTATAATAGGCTAGATGCCTAAAAAAATCTAATTAGTCCGTCAGTTAGATTATCAAAAAATATTGGACCCGTATTTTTTTTTGTCAATTGAAAAAAAAAATGATGAAGATATCGCCCGCTAAAGTTCCGCGTGACGTCACGCTTTGCTACACTTTTTAGCAAGGCGTGACGTCACGACCCCCTACTCCCAAATTTTGACGCGCTTTATCTTTGTCATTTTTTGTTTGATTGACAAAATAAAAAATACGTGTCCATTATTTTTCGATAATCTAACTGACGGACTAAATATAATAATCATTTTTTTACCCAGGCAACTACCCTATTTTATTGTAAAAAGAAAATTCTAAGGCTCAGGAGCAGACGGACCAGTTGCCACTGCCACTTGTGCAACCTGACGCCAACATGCCTGCCACTACTGTAGCGAGTGCCTGCCATCGACTACATACATAGGTACATATTGTGTGGCCATTAGTGGTTATGTGCGAGTGCAACATTCAGAATTTTCCATCACGTAAACTTTTAGTATCAGTTTCGGAATTAAACTTAATTAATTATGGGCAGCACAATTAATTAAGTTTACAAAGTAAATATCCTCAGTGTTATTTGGCCGACAATAAGTGGGTACTTGTTTGGAAACAGGAGCAGAACAAATATTGTTTTGCTCACACTTAACAAAACTTAGGGGTCTTAAGGGCTTCGTAGTTTCCGCTGAAGTTCAACAATGTTACCGTAACAATAATTAAGCAAATGTATTGAATCAAACATTTCATTTTGCGCTCCTAAAACTTTTTGTGGACCTCAAATAATTCGTATTTTGGGGTCCTAAAATAATAGCCAAGTAACTGCGACCAACTTGAATGTAGTGCTCGTCGCCCGTTCCCGCGGCAGCGCTCGCTTCGCTCGCTCGGCTCGCACGCGGTAGTTCACAGTTCCAACCTAACCTAACCCAATTGGTCGGGCTACTCTAGCTTAGCTACTGTGACCAACTGTGAGAACACGCCAGAATGTTAAAAGAGTGTCTATTATACAAAAAAAAAAAACTGCATCATTAGAAGAAATTAAGAAAAAGCATCATAAAAAGTTTTTAGAGGTTCATTAATTTAAGAGAGTGTCCATCATTAGAAGGTCATCAAGTTTTAAGAGGATCAGTTAAATATTTCCCTTTATTTATTGGCAACTTTAACAAAACTGTATCATGGTGCTATAGAAACTCACTTACGGTCAGCAGTACGAAAGAAAGTCAAATGAATATTACAATTAGACGCTCGAGAAAAGTCAGATATCGATATCCGACAATCTTGGAAGTAACTTTAACTTTGAGAGGAAGGCCTGCCAAACCAAGTGTACCAAGATAAAATATCTTACAAGGAAACTTACTTTAGCGATATTCAATTTGAGCCTTCGATAATGCCTCAGATCTGTAAAATTTTATTTTTTCGAAGCTCAGTTGGCAGCAGCGATATCTTTTGTAATACTTGAATTATTCTATTATATTTAAGGGAGACCTTTTAGGACCTTACTGTGCTCATCTGAAATATTAATTTTACGAAATTAGTCCCAATTACCAAAAGGTGGGTATAGACTAGAGCATTTACTTGCAACAGAACATCGTGCATTCGCCGTTTTTAAATTTTATCGAACCGCACTTCGAACACTCTATGTTTTGTTACAAACTGATTTCAAAAAGCAACGAGCGTATTGGTGTAACATTTTATCGAACAAAGGCACAAGCGGTACCTGTAGGTCCAACATTTCAACAATGAACGCAAGGTCGAAAGAAATGTTACAGTTAATGCTCACTCGCCGTAATCATTACGTCGAACGCAGTGTCGAGCATTCGCAGAAACGTAACATTACATGGAAGTGCTTTTGGAAACTGAGCTTTTGCCTGTTTTGTACCATTCGTAAGAACGTTACATTTTATGAAAATGCTCTAATGTATACTCACCTTAAGAGTTAAATAAATAATTCAACTCAGAAGGTGTTTATTTAGTGAATTTTCAGTTGAATTACGCTCATGTTTAAAATGATTATGTAATGTTTTAATTAAACTTATTCAATATTAAACATTTACTTTAAAAAATGAAAAATATTAATAGTTCTCATCATTGTGTGTATTATTTAATAAAATAATAGGTAGAGTTATTTATTTCATCAAACTCAAATTCAAAGTATTTATTTCAATTAAACCAATTACAGGCACTTTTGAATTGTCAAGGGGTCGGTCAGTCAGAAAAATGAAGCTAGTTGCCCATTCCAAAGCGTAACCTACCTATGAAGAAGAACGGGCAAGAAACTCCGTGGACACTCTTTTAAATCAATATAATATGGTTACAAAGTATTGGTTACTTCATTCATGTTAGAAATTATGCATGTGAGAACGATGCAGAACGTTAAAAGCGTCCGTAATGAAAACTTTCAGATATTAAATTAAATTATGAAATAAGTCATGGCAGAAAAGAGATGACCACGTCCCTACTGACGGCGCCCGTTCACGAACATGATGCACGGATTAGCACCATTCAGCTCAACCATTTTGAAGGGAGCTAAATGATCCAACACATGCGCCACCATCAGCGAGACATTTGAGTGAGCATGACATACTCTCAGCCGCCAGGGCATATTCAAGTCAATGAAAGACGTACCCAGTAAATGGTAGCTTTACAGTATGTACATAGTACTCACCCAAGTGCAATTATACAATACTAGGAGATTGATGCAAAAAAAAGGTATTTTAAAATCTTCAGCAGCTCAGCAGTATTTTCAATTGCTAATCAATTTATTTATGCGTCCTTATGGAGCAAGACCAGCTAATCAGTCATAACTTTATTTGTACGTAAGTACATAAGTATTTTCAACCGGATTTTCAGTTTCCAAATTCTACCATGAAACGGTCATTATGAATTATCTACTGTATGATAAAAATGTTAAGCAATAAAAGAGCCAGAGTAAACAATTTTCCTCCTTTACAACCGGCACTATGTATATTTTCGAGTCGAAAATAGTAACATAATCTTTCTGAAGCTGCATTCCAAAGCAAATATTTGAAGAAAAACGGCAAAGGCTCAGTACATTTCATAACTCATTGCTAACTATAACATAGCATTCAGATTTATGATGTACGTCTATAAACAATTATTTCAACTGCTTTTTATCCTCGAAGGCCGCTAGAAAACATTGCAGAGAAAATGTGTGCATACTGAGGAGCATTAAACATACATAGGTACCTACATTATATTCAGATATTATACCAACTGACTTTCGAGCCACACTACAAACATTGGATTATAAATATTGATAACAAATGACGCACGACGACGAAGTGCAAACAAAATAAGAAAAAACAGTTCGGAATAGTAATTGAAATGCAAAAGAAAAAATATGAATATCATCAATGGATAAAAGATTTTGTACCTTTGTGCCACTGTTTGTGCCAAGAAATATGCATTTGGACATAAACTTATTATTCAGGCTAAGTGTGCTTAGCCAGCAGATCGTGTATCTCGCGGCTAACGAGGGTATTGTTTGGGCAAACAACAGTCGGTATCTTCTACGTCCCTGGTGCTTGTTATCCCCGTCATACCTCGCCGTCTCATATATTTCACAATTCTGTAAAGCGAATTTTACTTTAACAAAAGATTTTGTACGTGCCGTCATGTGGTGGCCATTATTTGTCAAAATATCTGGAAATAATCAAGAAAAACTCGAGTTTCTTTCGTTGTATGTACACTTGTACCTACAGTTGAGATACTTGGTTAAAGAAAGTGAACATAACAAAGTGATCTAACCTACTACACATTATGTTTTTACCATATTTATAATACAGTACAAATTTGCATCGTTTGACCACAATTAGTTTCCGACAAAATTGGTATCGGGCAGTAGGTACTATCACTATTCTGCGTTAGTGGTAACAATACCTAGCGATTATGACAGATAATAAAACTTTACAATAAAACAAAATATTATTTAACTGTATTTATGTTCTTAATTATGATATTATTATAATATCGAATATGCAGTACAAGTGTACCTACCCAAGGAAAATACCTACCTATGTATATTATATGCATATAAAAGAAAATTATTATCATAAGAATAAAAACCAATTATGGAACGTAGGTAATCTCTAAAGTTATTACGTTTCATAATGTCGTACGCTGCGATCAACTGAAGTTTTCCTCCTTATTCCAAAATGCTTTTGTTTTTATTTATTTTTTTTTAATTTTCATCAATTTCTTAATGCAGGTTCAACCAACATTATTTTTTTTTTGTGGCCAGTAGGTACTTCATCTAAAGAGTTTTTTTTTAAAATAATTCGATATAGTTGCCTTGTTCCCTAGACTTTGTCGAGTAGTGTTTAGCAAAGTCAAAGTCAAATCATTTATTTCAAATAGGCACATAAAAGGCACTTTTGAACGTCAAAATTAAAATTAAAATAAAATTGATTCTAGTCGCCCCTTCCAAAAGGTAGTTTTCGTATGGAGAAGAATGGGCAAGAAACTCCACCGTTACTCTTTTAAAATGTTTTACAATATTTTGCATACATTAATTATATAAGTATATGTGAAGACGATGCACCTAAAAATAAAATTACTATACCATAATAGGTAAAAGAATTAAAATGAATTAATGAAACCATGACATATAAATTGACTATGTGATAGATGCATGGTGCTCACATATTTACAAACATTCCAAAAGTAGACTTTTTTCATAAATAAATAAGGAGTAATAAGTCCGGGTGTGACTTTAAGTAATTACAGAATGTAAATCAATGTCAAAGAGAATAAAAAAAAAAGAATAAATTATACAATTACATTAGCAACCAGTTTGATTTTGTCTAGATAGCATATTTGTTCGAGGAGATGTGTTGTCTCTCTTATTGGATCTCTCCAACTGAATTTGTCAATAGTTTAATTCAATGGAAGGTTCCTTATTGAGTTTGCGATTGAATATGTGGCAGCATTGCAATTTCTATAGAATGTACGAAGATAGATACGGGTTCCTTGTTTATTCGCTTTATGATTTATTGCTGAATACATTGGTTTGGTAGCTATTTATAGGCAACATTATTTGTCTTTGTGAGGTATAAAAGTCTGCTAACTTAAATTGCCACTACGCCATTATTATACATAGCTTTATATTAGTCGTTATAATTTAACCAATAAGTAAGTTACTCCAAATAATAAGAATACCCCTATAAATACGTAACACTCCAACCTATATTATCTAAATCGTACTTGCAAAATACCTTATTCTATGGCCTGATCCCGCTGATTCAGGGAACAAATTGACCGTAATTTTAAACCGAGGCCAATTATTGGGGGCTTAGCGCCCGTATTGGGAATTTGTAATACTGTCAAAATAAAGGACATCATTCAAGTGGCAAACATTTTATACCCAAAAATTAAAGTGCCGGCCAGAAAAAAGTACTGTTTTCTTATGGGGAAATAACATCCTGAGCATTTTTTACTATTACAGCGAACGTCTACAATTAAACCCCTGGCTGCTATTTGTGATTAAAAATGCCAAATAAGTATTTCGAAGTTGAGATAGGGTAGGTATTTTAAAAAATAAGCAGAACCACTGACCTTATTCTGGTCATCGGTTCTGCTTCTAACCACAATGAATTTTACATTTGATTTATAAGGCAAACTCAAGGATTTCAGTAAAATAAAAACAAGTAGGTAAATTACTACAATAATATTTTTTTAATCAAACACATAGATTTCAGTAAAATCAAAACAAGTAGGTAAAACAATAATTTTTTAATCAAACAGACATAGATTTTACTCACAGTGTTTCTTCTTCAAAAATCGGCAGCCAAAAGTGACCTCCGCGCTCAAGTCATAATATAAAGAGAGGAAGTACGTTATCTTCATACAAACGCACCGCGCGCGGCTTGTATGTGTGCGCCAAAGTATCTATGCGTCGCCGCACGCACACTTAAACAAATCTCGGCCCGTTTCGCAGCGCGCCAGTCGGAGCTAACATCGCACGAGGTTCGCGCTTTTCGGCACCGCTAAATGAATGAAAAATGTGTGATAATCGCAGGAGAACGTATTGCTGTGTGTTTGGGTGTTTATTTTATTGGTTTATTTTATCCTTTTTTTTTATAAATAATACTGCTATGAATCTTGAATAAATTTCTGTATTTGTTAGGAAAACCATTGTTGAACTTTATTGACTAGTGATCACTGAATTAGTTATACAGAGATATGTGTTATCTTTGGCAAGGGCCGGGCTTTAAACTAATGAATTGGTGACAGTACTATCAGTAACCTACCATTTACTTGTGCTCATCACCGCCCCGCGCCGCCCGTCTGCTGGCCCGTCGCTCTTTCTTTCATCGTGAAAGGTTTCATCATCGTTTAGGTACCCAGACAATACAAGTAAAACATACAACTTCCCGACCCTTGCCAATTTATTGGCACTGAATTAAAATTTAACTAAAAGTGACAACCCTGAGACAGTAGGCAATTATATCGCGGATTGTGCCGGAGATAGTCTACTTCCTCTCTTTATACTATGCTCAAGTCGCGCCTTTTATTAACTCGTTCGCCTCACCAGAGACAAACGTCAATCACAAAGTATTTTACCGCCGAATAAACAGATGACGTTTAAACGTTACATTAAAAAGCGAGTTAATTTTAGGTATTACTATTTACAAAACAATGTTTCAAAATTTCAAGTTATTTAAAAATAATCGGAATTCTATTTTAGCAGTATTACCAGATTTAATTAGTCACGATCCTGATATTGACACCAAGTGTCACCAAAAATCTTCTGCTTCATAGAAAAGTGCAATACCTACGCGGTCAAAATGTATGGAACAGCAATATTTTTTTTTAATAACCGACGAAAAATTTCGAAGCCAACTCATGTGCTGAATCCATGGTTACAGTTTGCGCGTCGATGTCCCTGCCACCCTGTATAGCAGGTCGCAAGTTGGCAAAAATATGATTTTTGGTAGTTTCAAACTCAAATAGCAGCCAGTTGGTTAATTGCAGACTCTCGCTATAATAGTAAAAAATGCTCAAGATGTTATTTCCCATAAGAAAACGGCACTTTTTTGGCTTTAATTTTTGGGTAAAACTTTATCAAGCCGTCGACGATAAAGTGTTTAACAATTAATATAACACTGTGATTTTTTTTATAAAACCAACGACTACAAATGGATTGCAAAGAAAATGTGATAATAGAATACCATTGTTGTTTTAATTATAATTGTATAATGGAAATTAAACTGGGATTGCGTTGTTTAATAAAAGGTAGGTACTTGAAGTTATCTATTCCAATATAATCCACTTATCCGACTATCTCCCAAACAAGGCACCACCCGTTTAATACTTAGGCTAATAAAACGGCGTCGAATGTCACAAAATGTCAATAAATTAATAGCTATAACCGTCTATTTGTTCTGTAAACGACACCTATTGAAGCTAATGGCTTGAATAACAAACAGAGCACGAGCTATGTTCAGCCATGGATGATTTATTGTTTAAACTAGACGCTACTGCAAATTATTCTCTGGTAACTACGCTTGTCACGGATGAAGCTAACCCTACAAATGCAGCTGCGGACACTGCGGTGATGAAGTTCATTTGCAGTTTGTCCGTGGTTTTGGCAACTGCAGTCGAAATACTGAGAGCAGTTGTACCCAAAATTAGGTCGAGAATCGCAATCTTGGAGCTATGCGGGTTTTAAGTAAATTGCAGCACTCTCAATTTCGTGCATTTTGCGAGAGATCAGTTTTTATAGCAAAGTTTTTATTCGAGAAAAGGATTGTTA
This sequence comes from Apamea sordens, assembly GCA_945859715.1. Lineage (NCBI taxonomy): Eukaryota > Metazoa > Arthropoda > Insecta > Lepidoptera > Noctuidae > Apamea > Apamea sordens. The sequence goes on from OX243995.1 coordinate 12,255,247, forward strand.
AAACTGAATCTATAATCCAGAAAAACCACTGCAACAGACTATGTATTATGCAGGTAACATTACGAAGGTGCTTTACCATAATATGTAAATTCCTCATATAAAGTCCGCCGGTCGAAAGTAGCCTGAGCCACATTAGCATGGTTCGCCGCTGTAAAATTCCGCAACTTGTGCTAACACGGCGGAGTTCCACCCAACTTTATAATGCGGAGACACTTTTCAGCTTCCGACGATTCTAGAACAATTTTATGTGGAAAGTTCGACCGGTTTTAAATCGATACTGTTGATCAAACTTAGTAGACCGGAGCAAGTTACTTCTTGTTAGACTTTAGTATTTAACTGCTTAGAGGATCGACAACTTTCTTTTCCTAGAACGCTGTAGCTTGAAACTCGACACTTTCTACAACAACAACGCCTGTATTATCCGAAGGGTTAGGCAGGGGTGCACCTATAGCACTTACACCCACATTTCGCTAGTTATGTTTAAGTGTTTAATAGAGGGCGAGCCCATTGGCATCAAACGGGCTCAAATCCAGACTCCGAACCGCTACTGAGAAATTCCATTGACACTTTCTGTTAAAATATTTTACTAAGTGTGTGAAATCGTACTGTCCATAACGCAAAAATCTATTTTTATGAGGAGAAGCAATGATTTGGTCACTACCATGTGCTAGCTGCATGTAAAAATACAACACGCCTATGATTCTCCCTGGTTAGGCTAGTAGGTACTCGTACATTTAGTACACCCACATCTCACCACTTATGTTTAACCATTAATTGTATAGGGTAATTTGTGGTTGTGGTATCCGATGTATTAAACAGTTATTATTTTAATGTAGTGTAGTCATGTGTGTAGCAATGGTTAAGCTATGTATTATTTGATTTTATCGGATTTTTTTTTACGGAAAATTGTAGGTAGACTGTAATGAAGCCTGATCTTGACCGAAATCTTAACTCCAAGGATCTTCGTAATAAGAAATAAGTAGGGTCGCCTATAAATTGGATAAACGGTATCCGACGCATTAAAGAATTACCGAATAGACTTATTCATCCGGAAGATCTGTTAAACCAATGTAATTCAAAGAACATTTCGGCGGGAGATCGATCCACTTTTGATTTTCCCTTCCTTTGTGTGTGTCTCCGTGTCACGATCTCTTAACACACTTCATGACGTAAGGAAATGATAAAATCACTTTCCATACTTCGAAAATAAAATTGGTATTTAGGCAAATACAGAAAAACCAGAAGATTTCTAGTATAAATTATATTTTCGAAGTTTCTTTTCCAAAGTTTCTTTAACAAGTTTTCTTCGTAATTGGATCGACAATTAACGTATCGATAATTGTTATTAACGATCGTAATTCATAATACTTTCTTATCTTTCTTACATCATCGCAAAGCGAACACAAGACAATAGTCCTCGTAAATCAGTTTGAGACAAAGACAACGAAGTAGTTGCACAACAAACGTAGACGTTAATGTGTTGAACTCGAAGAAAAATCATTAAAAATAGTTAATTGTTTTTCCTCAAGTATCTGCACGAGCGTGTGAGTAGAGTGGGTACTCAGAATTTCTTCCGATAATAATATTTATTTAGTGGTTGTTTTTTCAAGAAAAAGCTTATTTATATCTCGTGTCAGCATGTGTTAGAGAAAAGTGTATGCTGACAACTGGAAAAGTAGGTAGCAATATTTATTTTCATCTATATCATCTTTCTTGAACGGCTTTTTTTTTGTAAAATAGCAATATCAATTTCAATAAGATATTATAATACAAACAAATGAAAACACCGAAAACAATTCGATTTGAATAACAAATAGTTTAAATAATTCATTTTAAAACCAACCGTTGGTGGTTTCGGCCGCTGGACATCGCAAATACTGAAACTAAATACGAACAGCTAAATGTACATGTACCTACATGTAGATGTTCGATTACTCGTTTTTTACGCATTACTCATACCATAAATCTGTTAACGGCTTGAAACACTGAATAAATAGTTTGTTTGAAAGTGTTTTGTGATGACTGACTGACAGATTCATGCAAAGAGTGTGATCTATAAGTGTTTTACATTCCCTATAAAAATTGATATGGGAAGAAACAACTAGAGTTGTTTTAGTGCCACTTGGAGTGGACTGTGCTGATTTATAGTTTTTTTGATGGCCTCTCTATTACTAGATATGTGTATGGTCCACGTACCTACTTAATGGAAGGCCTACTTTCTTTATCGCTTTCAAAGTTGATTCAGATTGGTTTCAATCATTCAAATCATGGCCGAAATGAATACGCTTTTCAAGAGCTTACAATATTTTTGTGACTAAGTGGACTCTTTCACAGTAGCCGCACGTTTTGGGTTTACCCGGTGACCCTAATTATAAACCGATCACGGACCATTTAGGCCTGATACTAGAACGATACAGATCTATCACGAATCACGATTTAAAACAGACAGATATCATACTTTCTACTGAAATGTATAGTATAAAACAAAATATATGCTTGAGCATTAGATACTACAGACCTTAAATTAAAACTTTAACTTATCTAGCTAATCAAGATCATCACCATTCTCCTGCCTTTTTTCCAATTTATTTGGGGTCAGCACAACATGTCTTAGTATTTAATTTAATTATTTCCTAATTTGTACATGTGTGCAGGTTGATAGGCAAAAGTTGAAATCTAGTAAATAGTTAAAACTAATTACAAATTCCATAAATAAGTTATGTCGTTTATAATCTCTGAAAATATTAATATTTCTCGGTTTCCTCTTGGTTTCTAAGACAAGTTTAGTATATTTGGAGGCTAATTAGCCTCTAAGAAGTTACTGGAATATTGGTCAATGGGTACGTATTAAAATCCTGAAATTTCATAATAACTATGACTGAAATACCACATTGGGCACTCTGCTTAACATGTTTAAATATTTTTTATAGCGGGGGTAGTTCTCGAAAAATTATTTTATTGCGTAATGTTTTATTCATTCGTAGTTACTGTTAGCTACTTAGTGGGTACATATTTGGACGTCGAAAATTAAAATACCTACGGGTAAAATGTCAATGTTCAAAACATCGAAAATTTAAATATCGATTGTATTGAAATATCGATTGTATCGAAATATCGAAAATGGTTAGACAATCGATATTTAATGTTATGTTACCTAATTATGTTAACACGTTGCGGGACGGTACTGACTTTTTCAAATTATGCGATATGACAGTAAAATTGTCCATACAAGTTCCGACCACTGCTTTATCCGTACCGCCCTAGAGCAATACTAAAGAATAATATACGATGACAGTACTTTCATAGCCGTATTGATGTGGTATGACAGTAAAAACGGGTTTCCTTGTTCCTCTATACAAAATTTCGCTGTAATGCCCGTACCTCAGTTCCGGCGGTGCCCGTACTGTCATTTTCAACACCGACAAATCTACTGCTAATCCAGTGCGTCCCGCAACGTGTTAAGCTCCTTTTTTGGATGATTTTAGACTTTTGGATGTAATTTCGGGATTTTGAACTTCGGGATATGGATCTTCGGGATTTTAAACTTCGGGATATGGATCTTCGGAATTTAAAGCTTTCGGGCAAATAAACTTTCGGTATTTAAAATTTTCGACGAAACAATCATTCGGCGTTTAATTTTTCGGGATTTCTCCATGGGTATTTCAAAATACGGTCTTTTAAATTTCGGTATTGTAATATGTACCCTACTAAACTTGTCTTAGAAACCTTGCTTATTAAATTTTCTGTTCAAAGAATGTTGTTAATTAAACGTGCTTTGTGTGTTCGATAGGACAGTCGACACTTACTTTGCCGATAATAATCTCTTATTAAATTATAATGAAGCCTCCGTCTTTTGTGTTGTGAACATTTTAGCAAGTTTGCAAGGTTGGTAGGTTATTAAATATCGTCAGCTCTTAAGGGCTCTCTTAAACAGCCCAAATTGATAATAAAAAGATAAACAAGATTGAGTTCCTACTTTTATGCCCTATGACCAGAGGCCGGAGTAGGTAGATTGAATTGGGGTCATTGATCCGAAACGTATATATTAATATGGACATTCTTCCGGATTTTCGGAATTGGTTGATTATTAAAAAAAAAACCGGAACTTAGGTAGGAATTGTATTAAAATGAGCAATATTATATTGTTCATATTATTTTTCAACGTTACCCAGTCACCATTTGACACAACCCAACGACCAATCAGAGCAAAGGATCATGGGTGGTGCACTACCCGGTTATCAAAACAATGCGTACGCCCAGCGACGACATGCCCGGTAGCTCACTCGTTCTTTTAAATTAATTGAGCAGTAATAATAGTAATAATATCACTACCAACATTAACAATATTTAATTGGATCCGGAAATACCGGAATTACTTTTCGAGAAAATTACTTATCCATGTTATTCTTTCTGTGAACATTTATGATACATGTAGCAAAAATCAATCTACCTACTCCGACCTCTGCCTATGACTGACGTTAACATTTTATTTTACAGCCGCATGACTTTTCAGTAGATTATTTACTTATAATCTACTAATAAGTAAGTAATTTGGCACTGTGTGAAATGTCCAGGGATATTATTATATTATTATTATAATTTTGAATCCCAAACCTTACGAAGGATTGTAGGACTCCCGAGAGGAGCGAAGGAGCTCTGAGTTAAGTTCTGAGCGAAGCAAGGCAGCAAAGACTAGAATCTTAGGATTCTAGTCTTTACTCCTGTTGCACCTGATTGCAGGGAGGGAAGGATCCCCGAGGAGGATACTCTACCTTTCGGACCTAATGCAAGGTATTATAAACCAATTCCATTTTCTAATTAGTAGCATGTAAAACTGCTAAATGATCGGGAAATACACAGTTTCTTACAGTTTCATACACTGTTCTATTTAAACATAAGCAATTTCTCAAAAACATAATAGGTACCATTATATTTGTAAATACGACGCCTAAATCCAATATTATCCAGAAAACAATATGGTTTATATGGTTTGTAAATACTAGTGTATTTCGAAGGATATTACTAATCCATTGCGTAATGGATTAGTAATATCCTTCAAAATACTCGGATTGTGATTGAAAGCGTGTTACGCAATTGGGCTACAGGATTAGTAGCCGTTTTTAACGAAATCCTAAAATTTTTACCCGTGGCGTTATAATATTGAATGAAGCAAGAAGACAATTAATACAATTTATACAAAACCCATGTTAATTTAGCAGTTTTATTTTTTATTTTTAATATTTTTTAATAAAAACAGTGCCCCACACTAGTACTATTTCTCCTGTATTGTGGGTGCGTTTACAAACATTTAAACAAACAGCCAGACCCGAAACAACTAAGTACTTGTAGGCTATATAAATATTTGTTCCGTGCGGGAATCGAACCCGCGACACGCAGCGCAGCAGTCAATCGCTCACCTACCGCCTGACGCAGGTCCTCTCCGGACACGGATGTTTCGGGAGGTTCCTGCACATCATCAGGCGGGAGGAGACGCCCGGGTGTCACCACTGTCAGGATCGCCCAGAGGACACGGTGGAGCATACGGTGGAGGCGGTGCCCTGCTTGGGCAGAGCACCGCCATGTCCTCGTAGAGGCGATTGGCAGCGGCGGCGACCTCTCGCGTCCGGCCCTGGTTCAAGCCATGGTCCGGGGTGAGAGGGAGTGGGAGGCAGTCACCTCCTTCTGCGAAGCAGTCATGCTAGCGAAGGAGGTGGCGGGGTGGGCGAGGGAACGCACTTTGCGCACCTCACGCCTCAGCCGCCGCGGGAGACGCTCCGGGCGTCGGGAGCCGCGTGACGACTCCCGGCCACCGTAGACGCGGGCCTGCGGGCGGAGAGTAATGGGTAGCTCTCCGTCCGATCAGGACTAGGCCCGTGCCGGACGGCGTGTACGTGTTCCACGCGCGCCTCAAAGAGATGTCAGCAAAAGAGACTGGGCCCCATAGGGCCGAAGCCTGCCAGGGTAGCGGGACCATCCGAAAGGGTTTACCGCTGCCCTGGAAAATAAAGGGCTAAGGAAGGAACACGGGTGGGTTTTAGTCAGTAAAAGTCTGACACTCCCTTCTGCTTCACCCAGAGCGGGAGGAGTTATTTGATGATTTCCCATCCTCAAAAAAAAAAAAAAAGCAGTCAATCGCTTAACCACTGCGCCACCATTAATACTAGTCTGTATTTTATTGTCAAAGACTTTATTAACCTGCAAGTCACTACATAGAGAGCGCGCCTTTATTACTGAAGTGGGTATCGACTACGATCGTTTAAAAATAGCAATATTTCAATTTTATTGTTTCAAAAGTCATTTAAAGGTAATTGCGTCAGGTATCTACGCGTCTTAAGTGTCGGAATTTTTTAATTGAAACAAGATATTTTTACCTCTCTTTTAAATTAAATGTTAGTACGCTATAAAAAAACGTAATTAAACGTTACAAAAACTTTCCTTATAAAACGCTGATAAATATTCGCAGGCATTGATTTTTTCATAGTTTTTTATCGTTGACTTTTTAGACTTTGTAAATTACGCGGCAGGGTATTTCCTCGCCTTTAAATTAAATATTAGGTTAAATACGCCATAAAAAACGTATTTTAACGTTACAAAAACTTTCCTTATAAAATACTGGTAAAATGCGAATATTTTACCAGCATTTTATAAGGAAAGTTTTTGTAATTGCATTGATTTTTTAATAATATTATATCGTTGCCTTTTTCGACTTTTAAAATTATGCGGCAGAGTATTTAACAGTTATCTCCTGACATTAGGTACCTGTTAATTTTGTACCTACTCGTCCGTTTATTACCTTTGAATTAGTACTTTTTAAATTATCAATATCAAATAGTTTTATAAAATACTAAAGACCCGCTCTTTTTTTTCACAATGCTTTTTACGATTTGACAAAACATCGAGATATATGTATTTATTATAATATGTTAGTTTAATATTCATACATATACTATGTACATACTTCTTGTGGAGTAAATTATCTTAATGATGTGGTGAAAACCTCATCAATAACGTTTAGATGAACGGTGACACAGACATACACGAAAAGCGAATTTAATTTATAACACCTACATATGTCATCATCATCTGCCGAGCCTTTTCCCAACTATGTTGGGGTCAGCTTCCAGTCTAACCGGATGCAGCTGCATATGTACTATAGATGAAAATGGCAAGCTTGAGATTTCACGCCAAAATTGAGATAATATATTGCCAACAGCTTCAGGGCAAGCACTTTTATTTTATTACTTACCTACCATAGTATAAAAGTTATGAATTGACTGTAATTGTATGTATATTGTGCGCGGGTTCACATGTATGTGACAGACATTTTATTTTATTTTTATTTTATTTATTCAGGGACAATAAACAGCTACAATATTTGTTGGTACAGAGGAAAGATAAAACATAATATTAACAACATTGCAGCCCACTACATTATCCGCATATTAACAAGAGAAAATATGATAATGAGTGCCACTAAAAGTAATAAATAATTACATCACATTAATAATAAATAATTATAGAAATATCAATTAGGAATCATTAAACACTCATGATACATTTTATATGAAAGCTCGTTAAATATTTATTGAGAGCAAAGTAGATACTTTAATTATTACATTTTGAGATATTATTATTACTTTGTTAGTCATATCTTCCAGTATTTATTGATCGGGACTTAAGAATGAACCTAAACCTACCAATAACGAGTGTAAATGATTGAATAAATAATCCAGAAAACCAAGATCCTAAAAAGTCCGGACATCATTCAAGTGTCAATATATTATACCCAAAAATTAAAGTGCCACAATAAAAAAAGTGTTATTTTCTTATGGAAAATAACACTTTGAGCATTTTTTACTATTACAGCGAAAGTCTGCAATTAACCCCCCGGCTGCTATTTGAGATTGAAAATGTTATAAAAACATGATTTTTGGCATTTTTAATCTCATTTCCCATAAGAAAACAGTTTCTTTTCTTCTGGCCGGTGCTTTTGTTTTTAGATACGAAATTAATAATGTCCTGTTATTGATTGATCATTTATTTCTTAGTAAGCTTACTTATTTATACCTATTCAGCATCTACTACTATTTTAAAAGCTAGCTTTACATACGTCATTCGTTTCTGAGCTTACTTTTACCCCATTTATCATGTTATTTTGTTTAATATACTTAAGTACCTACCTACCTAACCGTTACATAATAACTAAAGTAGGTACTTTGGTATAGCAGTCTATTAGATTTGCTTTATAAATAAACTACTTACTTCAAATAGGTATTGTTCTTATCATGAAAATTTAGTTAGACAGGTAACTTTATTCCTGAATCTTGAAACAAATCCTTTTCAGTGTTCTATCAAGGAACACCTACATGAAAATTACTAGCCTGCAAATGTAGATAAGTACTAAAGTACCTACCCTTCTCACATGAAAATAACATATGTCTAGTATAAGTAAAATGACGTACCCTTTACTTAACTCGTTCAGTAGGATCTTGAATGTGTCGCCCCGGGCTTCATGTCACTATATGAGAGTTTATTGTAGGTACTTGCAGCAGCGCTCATTTCTTGTTGCATAATATTAAGAGACATTATAGGTATTCTTAAAGGAGTTTACGCTCGCTGGAGATTCCTACATTTTTACGATCGATCGTTGACTGCCACATACGTTTAAATTGCAATTTAGCGGCTGAGATTCTATGCGTCCTTTGCAGATTTATAGAATTCTGCTGGAGGTACTTTAAAAATTCTTTAAACTTTTATCCCGATTATCCACTTAAAGAAAAAAAAAATAGGTATTTACGCGTTGAATTCTCTCCTCTTCGGTTCTTGGCAGTTTGTTATAAAGTCTCTCGACATTTTTAACATACTTTATCTGGTACAATAAAAATGTAGGCATTTTTATTTTGCTTTCCACGATAACACTAAATGTAGTCGCATTTACAAACAGTTGCACAAATCTTGAACCAGGTCACAACAAAGAACATTATTAGGCACCCATTGTTCAATAATGCATTAGGGGTTCATCGCCAGATTGTAATGTAAATATTCGAGTTTCTGTGGTCTGGGACCGAAAATTATGTAAATCACATCCAAATGTATTACGATACCTCTCAGGACCTCTTATAGGAGGGATAACTTGGGACATGAGCGACTATTAACCAACTAAGGTAAAAGGATTGGTGGTAACAACAGTTTCTGCGTAAGGTAACCTATCTGATCCGCCCTAATGTCTAGGTAAATCGATTTTGCCAAATGAAGTGTCCAATGAATTTCACTAACAAGGTCTTCGCAAAATGATTAACTGATAGGTGCTTTTATTAAACGATGTGGGCTGGTTAATAATATTTAACCATATCAATAAATTAACTGTATTATTTCGCTTTTTCCTGAACAAATAAATTTTCAATTGGCGCCAACATCAGGCACGTAGGTATTGTGAATTGTACCGTGTGCATGAATAAAAGGTTAAAGGAAAGGTTTGTTATAATATATTGTATTTCACAGTCTGTTACGCTAGACATTTAAAATTAATGTGTGCTGAGCTGTTCTAGGTCCACAGTGTTGACGTCGTGATTTACAGCGGTCTCATAAACATTTTTACTAGAATTGATGTTAGAATACACACGTGTGACGCACATGATAGGTTGATGGACCACCAACATTGCACATGAACAATATTCCGTCTCCAAGCATCGAGCACGGCCATAACCTTGACGCTATTGTACACTATTTACCAACTGTATGAAAATTGTTTTCTAATACAACGACTTCTCATATACGTGGAATACATGTGACGACTCCTAAACTCTTGTTGACTTAATTATACAAAAAACCTCCGAATCAATATTTCGTACATTGGACTTACGTCGCCTTTGTTAAATTTGAACGTCATTTGTTCCAGGTTATGACGACGAACTACGTAACGAGGTAGTTGGAGTAGTTCGCGGCGAGGGTACAGCCTGCAGTGCCGATGACCAGCCGGTGCGGGCCGCGAGCGCACCGCGAGCATGTCGAACGCGACGGACGCGTACTGCGTGCCTGGCGCTACCAACTTCAACAAGGCGTACAGCCGCCTGCACGGCTACATCGCGCTGGTGATATGCATTGTCGGCTCGGCCACCAACTCCATCAACATCGCGGTTCTCAGCCGCCGCGAGATGACCAGCTCCACCAACTCTATCCTTACCGGGCTCGCCGTCGCAGACCTGCTCGTCATGCTGGAATACATTCCCTACGCGCTACATATGAACATCAAAATAGGACCTCAAGTTAACAAGAACACTTACGCTTGGGCGGTTTTTGTTTACTTTCATTCAATATTCAGTCAAACGTTTCACACCATTTCTATCTGGTTGGCGGTGACTCTGGCTGTGTGGAGATACGTCGCGATCGCGTTTCCCCAGCGGAATAGCACCTGGTGTAATAAGAAAAATACAACTCTCGCTATCGTAAGCGCTTATGTGATATGCCCTTTCTTGTGTCTTCCGATTTATTTCGCGATGAATATAGTGCCCAGTGAAGTGACTGCTCAAAACAATTCACAATTCGCAGAGGATCTCTCCCTGTCGGACAATCGGACCGTTTATGTTTTAGAAATGTCAAGAAACGTACAATTAGTTACAGCAATAATGTGGATTTATAGTGTAATATTAAAACTCGTGCCGAGTATAGCGCTGTCGATATTAAGTACTTGTTTAATATCAAAGTTAACAACAACGGATAGAAAGAGGCAGAAACTTCTAAAGCGTTCAACAATCGGCCCAAATGAGGTAAGTTGGAATGAGAATGTATTGGAAGTGTTCGGTTTCAGTAGGTACTTTCATCACGTCGTAACAAAACAATGTTTTCATAACAAACAATCTTAGCTATTCTCCATACGAAAGTGAACTGGATAATAGGTACCATTGTATCAACCGCTATTGCTATATGAATTGTTATGATTGCATAATGTGTGTATTTATAAACCGTTTGCAATAACATTTAACGTTCTGAGATTGGAATTAATACACAAGTGTGTGAGTGCGTGTCAATTAAACTTAATCTAAATACCTATTGACTATAAAACCACAATCTTTGTAAATGGGAATGTGACGTTAAAAGTTGTTACAAGATATATGTACTAAACCAAAGCTACAGTAATGAATGTGGTTTACAAAAACACTACATCTTGTCAGATAATCTGTAATTCGAGATAGAAAAAAAAGCACTTCAGCAGTCCTCCACAATAATTAGCGGCGATACTTGATGCCCTGCTTTACTTTTATTCTCGCTCGGAGACTCGTTTCGGTGATACGAAGTGTTATTCGGTCGCAGCCACTCGAGGGTACTTCAGAAGCTATCATCCGTAGAGTAAATAAGTCGTTATTTTATATAGAAAACAACAACAGAAATGTAGGTCAATTTTGGGAAAGTTTTGCTTGAATATTGTGTTTTTTAATATAATGGGGTACTAGAGTAATATCTTAAATTATTTGACTTCATTGTTCTTGTTTTAAAACCTCTAATTAGATTTCATTCAGAGCTTTCAAATAAAACGGATGACGTAAGATATTAATCATTGTTAGCTTGAGATAAATCCCATCGACACGAGAGTTGCGTGAACAGTATCATTAATCACGTATTATTCAATAGTGCTCCAGATCACAGTCAACAGCTGCCTACTAATTATTCAAGTCTCAAATTAAATCAACCTATTAATAAGGGAACTAATGGGTCCATTCTCTCCCTCTGCAATGTCAGTATTAAATGACTTAAAATCAAATTGATTGTAATTTAAGTAACCCTTTGTCTACTGAACCTAACTGTTGATGGGTAAAAGGGTCCTAAACATGAATCTTAAAATGTAAATGCTATTCAATAGCGTAAGTACGTGTTAGTATTGAAACGTGTAATTGGAATAAAGTATAGCGGAAGGGTTAAAATTGTTATGGGTCCCTATAATCCTTAGCTAAGAGCATTTTAATTAGAAGATAAATATTATTATCTTTTAAATGAGATTTAATCTTATAAAATGTTTACGTTTATTAGTATCTATTTACGAAAAAGCACTATAGCCGAGTTTACCAGTATTCTTTTATTTAAATTTCTCTTGTATTAAGTTAGTAGTCTAGTTTTATAAAACTTTATCTCTTAAGCCCAAGCCAAGCTAGGACTAAAGTAAATCCGTTGAATTTTTAGGGCGAAACATAAAGGGCCTCGTTTTTCGTAAAAAAGGTAGGTACAATTATTTAGAATAGACCTATTCCTCATATTATTTGATAACTAAAATAAAAGTAAAGGGGTATCCTTACAAGAGAACGTGATGAATGGCTAATAGGTATCGGTAAACCATAAGGGTGAAAGTTAGCAAATCGCTTACCAGATAATATTAGTTAGCCTTAACTTTGAAATGGGTATCCCTGAACGATGTTAGACCTATCAACTTCTATAAAAGTATGTTTAAGGTTTATCTACAGCGTGGCGCTTTAATGGCGACATTAATTTAACACACATCTACGGTTTTGCGTTGTAGTTTTATGAATATATTTTAATTTAATTAAACATTAATATTTATTTATTTATTAACAATTTTATAAAATAGCATCTTAGAGCAACCTGACTTAAAATAACTATAGCGCAGGGGTCATTTGCCGGGGTCACGGATCATAACATCGCATCAATGTAATTAAAACAATTAACGAGGAAAGAGAAGGCAAATTGAAGGAAAGAGAGAGAGCCCTATGTCGGCGCGCGGCGCAGGTGGAAGTTTTCAAGTTACGATTTTTTTTATGTTGTTATAATTTTTATGGTTACTGGCCACTAGCTCTACCCGTGTGTTAAATTAGTGTCGCTATTGTAGCGCCACGTTGTATACCAATAATAAAGCTGAAGAGTTTGTTTGTTTGAACGCGCTAATCTCTGAAACTACCATTCAGATTTGAAAAATATTTTTGTATTCGTTAGCCCAATTCTTGAGGAGCACTATAGGCTATTTAACATCACGCTAGGGCCCTTAGGAGCCGAGTAAAAAGAAGAAAGTCACAAAGAACGCTAAACCAAAATTAAGTAATAGCGTGGGCAGGCGACCACACCGTCGCGACGGTGTGGGTCGGGAGGACAAAAAATTTCACGCGGACAAAGTAGCGGGAAGATCCTATTCTATAATATAATAAATAAATAAATAAAGTATTTATTTGCAAAAAAACATGGTATAGGTACATGGTGTTTCAATAATATATAACACTCTTGTTGTTCCGAAAACTAGAATGTATTGATAGATAGTGCTTCTGTAGTTTCCTTTGATGCTCTTTATAATAGAATCCGCTCACCCACAGCAAAAAGATTAATTTAATACATACTTAATCAATGTCTCGTGTTATCCATAAGATGAATGGCAGGTCAATGTACAGATGTCAGAGATTTATTAGATGGAACCAATTTATTTGAGTTGGAATATAAAAAGAGTCCATTGACACTTCAATGAGAGAGTTCTACGAGTGAATGAATAAATTACTTTTTTCAAATAGGTACAATCTGAAGGTAACATGATATAATTATGTTTTAATTAAATGTTTGGTAGCAAGTAATTTTCGTGATTCAGGGGTTGAACTACCGGTATTTTTGGGAACTAGTACCATTGGCCTTGGTGTGATACCGGTACCAGAGTAACACCTGTACTATTGGTACCGGTACCAGATGTAGTACCTGACTATTCGTAAGTATTATTTAGTAGTCTAATCAATATCGGTTCTGTACCGGTATCCAAATCGGTACCAAACAAATTATTCTGCAAGTTACAATGAGAAAACAGATATCGTAAGTAAAAAGGATAGCTACCTAATAGGTATTAGAAAAATAATTTGAAGGTTGCCAACCATACGAGGTTCTTCGTACAAATATGAGATTGGTGGTACGCGCCGGGTACCTGAATTTGGTACCGGTACCCATCTGAAATTCGTACCCAGGTACCAAAATTGGATGAACCGCTAAGCACTGATACAGAACGTGTACCCGTGTGTACTTACGTGTACGTGTTTGGTACCGGTATCAAGCCCTGGTCAAAAATTATTACTTATTCATAAAATGACCTTATTCCAGACCAGGCACTTTCCTTGCTCTTACCAACATTTTCTAAAATTCTTTCTGTAGTTGCTTCTAATCGTTATAAATTCATCAGCTTACCCTTTTTCTTTTTAAGGTGCTTTTATTTTGGGTGCCGATTTATTAAAGTGAGCGTCAGATAAGTAATAGGCATTCCTTTTTGTTCGGAAGGTCTTCTTCGCGTCTGATAACCTTTTAGTATCTATTTAATACAATAATCCTCTTTCATTTCTACCCTCGCTATCGTTTCGTTTCGGTATCTAGATTCAATTCTATTTTATCATAAATTTTGACATTCAAAAGTGCCTTTGATGCCCTAATTGAAATAAACGATTAGACTTTGACTTTGTTTTAGAACCGTCGAGAAATTCAACTTCGCTTTGTTAGAGGCTCGGTTTGTAGAGTCGAAGGAAACGTCTCAAGTGTGTACCTACCTAAATTATTACCTTCTTTACAGTCTTGACAGATATTACAAATCTGGCGTATAATTTCCGTGTGCTCACCTGACGCTTGTACATTAATTAGTTCTTGGGAAGACGTGACGTAATTAGTATAATAACGTTAGTGTGTCAAAGGCATCGGTTGCGCGGACACGTCGCCTAACCCAATTATCGATGCCTATAAGGCGCGAAAGTGACGACTTTTATTTATTTATATATACTTTATTGTATGTATACCACAAATATACATAGCATAAAAAATACATGAAACACTACAAAATAATATACAATGGGCGGCCTTATCGCATTACTGCGATCTCTTCCAGGCAACCTTAAAATGGACAGTGATTTTCCTGGACATAAAATGGGACTGTCGTTGGTGCAAATATTATGTAGACAATACACTAAAATAGATACACAAATATATACATATCCAAAATTATAGATACATAAATACATACATACTATATATACTCGTACAAGCAACGAAAAATAAAAGAAGACTAGATGATTGCAGTTATGACAACAAGATCACAACGACTTATTATTACGTATTACAACGATATTATTATTTTATCCCATTATTAGTTTCTGTCGTGGCTTGGTCCACGTGTTCCTGTTATTGTAGAAACATTTCATTATTGCATATAAGTACCTACGACATAATGTGTTGCTAATGATGCAGGCTGTAGCGTGAAATACGTAATTTAGCAGAAATTAAGTATACGCTTTTCAACTAATCAATCAACGCCGTCTGCCGCTGTCTGTGCGTAGATATACAATCTGCACGATTAAACGGAACATTACCCAGAAAATGTCCATTATAACTCAACGATTTCCGTGCGGTGATCGACCAGAATAGCCTTTAACCCCACTAACTTTCCGGCCTAATGCCGTCGCATATTTCCGGATGAA
The DNA here is from genome assembly GCA_945859715.1 of Apamea sordens. Classification (NCBI taxonomy): domain Eukaryota; kingdom Metazoa; phylum Arthropoda; class Insecta; order Lepidoptera; family Noctuidae; genus Apamea; species Apamea sordens. The sequence continues at coordinate 12,270,678 of OX243995.1, forward strand.
GCTACCCGATTCTCATTAGTGGGATCGCCGCATGTTTCTAATCATCCTGAAACCGGTGGTCATCTAGAGCTTTCTTAAAGGACAAACTAAATATAACTTCTTACTAACTAAATATTGATATGCGAAACCGAAAGATAATAATTTCACGAGTTCCATTTGTGAGCTTTATCAACAGAATAGTTAAACAGAATATTCGCTATGAAAGCTATTTAAATTTTCATCGGTAGATCTGGATTAACCGAAATAACATTGCTTTTAATATTACTTGCGTTAAAGGAATAAATTAATACGCAATTAATTTTCAGCCTTCCGGCCATTTCACAGCCGTCATTAACTAAAGGCAATAACATTAAACGGTACTTACAACGTAGGTTTAAATGTATAGGTACTTCAATTAATTTGTGCTATAAAAAAATCGTTTATCCTATTGTGTTCGTTCTTTCCAGACCAAATGGCGCATGCGGTTACATGCTTACAATCAAGTATTTTTTAACTGAACAGACAGCTGGGCTGCTGGGGAGTTGGTTCCGCCACTTTTTCTTCCCAGCGAAAGCACTAGGAAGTGGTGAAGGATGGGCGTTTTGGAGGACTGTCTTTTGTGATTTTGTCGTTCGAAAAGTGCTGATTCTCAGCCTAATTTGCATAAGGGCAGATTTTTCAATCATCTGATAACTTTATTCGAGAAATAAATTTGAAATTTTGACAGTTATTTCATACAAACACGTTCATTTTCTTTCCTGGAATAAAAGTTCTCAGGCGATGGAAAAATCAGCGCTAAATGACTATTAATTTTGCTGGAGGAACAAAATATACCTACTGATTTAACATGCTTAAATAGCTGCGGGAAAACGCATGCGGGTATAGTAGATTTCCGCGCTTTGAGTTTGATTCCCCACTGTTCCCGACTACAATGGCCGGACCATTATCGCTGGCTATCACTACAGAATATTGCTTACTGAACAATAGCGATCGACACAGTCAACCATTGATTTAAGCAAAGGGGTCGAGAGCGTCTAATTTTCATCTTCAGTTTCCTACCGAGGTGATCTTTACAAAACTTTCCCTCGGTTTAGTTTCTACTTAGCTTTTGACTTTGAGATAAACAATTGTTTTTCACTTGATTGTTGATCAAGGTGTTCTTTGTGTCATCCAAGTTTTTAAATTAAATGGTAGGAATCGTTTTAGGCCTCATGATCAAGAAAAGTAAAACAAGCTAACTTAGACAGAACAAAACGTTATTTTGATTAAATAACATTAAGAGGCAGCGGCTGTTTTGTCTATGCCGTTATAACTTTTGTAATTGATTGCTTTTTGCAATCTTTATTACAACTTTTATTGTTCTAACAAACAACTTACGTTTATATTTTTCAATGTGTTTTTTACACGACTGCGACTGCCCAAAAATAGGAGTGTCATGTTTTCAGGATTCATGTACCTATGTTTGTGAGTTTCTTTATTCCACCATAACTTCTAAGCGGCGAACCATTACTTCTATTTAGAAGTAATGGTTCGGCTTAATCGATATTAATATATGTGTAGATTATAATATTTATTTAGGTACTGTGCAATTAAACCGCCATTGTGCCCAAAAGTGAAAAACTGAAAACCAATCTTTTCATTGCAGTCGTGGAACGGTTCCTTGGAACAGTTCTTTACAGGTCCAGCTTGTTTTTAATTTATTAGTTCAATTTTTTTATTCACTTTTTGACAAGACAGGTGTGTTTTTATTTTTTAAATTATTATTAATTTACGAGACATACAACGCTTGCAACCAATTAGTATACGGGATAATGTACCTGAAATTAATCACTTTTAAATTGTTTAACAAATATTTCCTCACATTTCCTCACCATAACAATTCAGTCATGGTATTTCATATTCAGATCATAAGTAGGTTAGTAGACAGTAGTCCAAAACTAGCATTAACGAGGATTAAAGAATTTTATATATATTTTTTTTTTTTTTGTCCAGCATTTTGTTTTTTCTCAAAATGGCGGTCACGCATGAAACCTAGATAAATCGATAGCTGACATCAATGCAAACGTAAAACATACTAGGATCAAACTCCGTTAAGCGTCACGTTTCCGAGATATTAACGTTCAAAATTGATTACGTGACATCCATATTTTTTTGAACTTGCGTACATCTTTGACAACACGGTTAGCGCAGTGGCTGAGCGATCGGACTGCTGCGCTGCGTGTCGGGGGTTTGATTCCCGCACAGAACAAATATTTGTAAGTCCTACATGTATTTGTTCTGAGTCTGGGTGTTTTTCTATCTACACATAATATGTGTGTATTTACAAAAAAAAAAAAATGTATATAAGTAGTTTATCAGCCATCTTGTTACCATAACACAAGCATTAGGTTGCTTAGCTTGGGACTAGATGGCGCTGTGTGAAATGTCCAGGGATATTATTATTATTAAATTATCTTATGGAATAGATGTGTGAAGTAATCACTCTGAATGTTTAAAGTAATCGTTCAAAGCCTTTTAAAATATTAACCAATGTGCATTTTCTAGCCAGAAAAGCAGTGCCTAGCAACGGAAGAAGCGTGCGCTCGGCGGACCAGTCGCACGGACCGCACGACGCGCATGCTGCTGGCCGTGCTCGGCCTGTTTCTGTCCACGGAGGTGCCGCAGGGGCTACTGGGGCTAGCCAGCGCGCTCGCGCCAGACTTCTTCAAGAGCTGTTACAGCATGTTCGGTAAGTTCACACACGCACCGCCTAACACACATTGTTGTTCCTGTATCCACGTGGGTCAACCCAACTCGGCCCCAATGTCAAAATGTCAAAACGAACAGCTGCGATATGATATGACTGTCATTTTTCAATCTTTAATCTGTGACTCAACATCCCAAATATTAAATATTGTAAACTCAATTCAAGGATTGGTTATTTGGCAAGTTTTACCCAGATTTTGATCCCAATCATTATGTACCTACCTACATAACCGTGTGTGTGTTAAAAACTTAATTGGTTGGTTTTCGGGCATCTCCTTCAGTTGGTTCCCGTTCTAGCTACATAGCTACCAAAGTCTTGTATTTTTAAGGCGAGCCAGATTAAATCGGTTATGGTTTCGTAACATAATATTGCTGAAAAACACTTAGTAATAACGCTAGGCAACAAAAAAGTGTTTGGTTTGTATTACTTATCATGAAGATCTACAGACAGGCAGTATAATATGTGATATAAATAAAATACTTTTATGCTCGTGGTCAAAGGAGATATTTTCTATGTTTTTAGATTATGTAAGAAAGCTTACCTTAATATGAATTTTAACAAAAATAAGTCGACATTGCTTCATCGTTTGACCACAACTGGCTAGACACTATGACTGGCTGACTTTAATATTTTTTGTACATCCGGAGCGGTAACAAATGTTCTAGTTCTAGCAAAATTCTTGATCCCATGTTCTAAATTTTTTTTACATACATTTATATATTAAAGTCGCTTTTCGTGTCAGTCAGTCTGACCGCGTTGTTCTTCTAAACTATGCAACGGATTTTGATGGGGCTTTCACCATCCTTTAGAGAATTTATTGCGGAAGGTTAATGTGTATAATATATTAACATTAAAATCATTATAATTTCCCCTCCGTGGCTCGGAAAGCACGTTAAGATGTTGGTCCCGGCTGTCATTCGTGAATCTCTGACAGTCGTTATGGGTCGTCATAAGCCCGAAAGTCTGACAACCAGTCTTACCAAGGGGTATTGTATTACCCGGTAACTAGGTTGTGGAGGTCAAATAGGCAGTCACTCCATGTAAAATACTGGTATTCAGCTGCATCCGGTTAGACTGGAAGCCGACCCCAACATAGTTGGGAAAAGGCTGGGCAGATGATGATGATGAATATAATGAAATCTTAATGTTCTGTTAAGTCGTAAAAAGTAAAAACCGTACGACCGATAACTATACCGACCTACCCCTGCATGGGTGTAGTTATAAATACATTAAACCTTTGTTATCTAGGTACCTACGCGTTTGTTTATAGTTTGGTTTGAACAGTTACGACTGTTCATAAATGCCGACACTAGTTTATGTTTCCAACCCCAAATAAAAAGTATATAGGCTATAAAATGTATTTTATATCGAGTACCAACTAATCTTGTTTTGTTTTTTGATTTGTTATAAAATTTATCTATATAAATAAATACGGTACTTCACTACATAGTTTTAACATTTGCTTAGGAGAGTTGGCAGTAAAAGCTGTGTGTCTAATTTCCCGACAGTTGTAAGAGTTATTCTCTTCTCGATTCTGTTGTTAATATTTATATAGGTGATCGAACATACAGTAAATCCGTACTTTTACATACGAAGCGTTTCTATTACAGTAAGTATAAATGCCTGCCTAAACGTTTATCGGATTAAACACGTCTGTTTCGTAATAAAACGACAGAAAAGGAATTATGAGCTCAAGTTGCAGTAAATGAAAACGTAAGAAATTTGTCTGTCATCATCAGACACGAACTCAGAAAGAGCAAACATAATTACATTTTTGGTGCTCCTCCTTTGTTTAAGAACCTACTTACCTTTCCTCTCCTGTGGGGCACGAACTGATTGATAGTATTATGCTTCTTAGACATGGCGCACTCTACGTGACTTGTGACTGCAATAGCTCGACAGGTAGCTAGACGCAACAGCTGTATTTTGCGTCTAGCCGCGGCCGGAAATTTTCATATTTTTTTATTCAAAGCTCCGCACAAAGTCGCATGCACGTTCTCGCTTCTTGTCGCTGCAACTAGACGCACGGTGCATGCGCACATCCAATGACAGTGGTATCATACCACTGTCATTGGGTGTGCGCTGGTATGTCAGTGGCAGGTCAGCGTCAGTCTTGCTGTGAGCCGACGCTCACAAACCTACGCAAGACAAACAAACACCTTCATCGACATGAAGGTGTTTGTTTGTCTTGCGTAGGTAATGTCGAAGTTTTCGAATCGGATGTCGAAACGCGTAGAATACTCGAAGAAAATCATCGCTTTTCGCACGACGTCTGTCGTAACGACTAGAAGCAGATGCAAACAGCAACTCCGCGTCTAGTCGCAGCAACAAGACGCACAGATTATGCTGGCACTTAGTCAAGTTTGCTATACATTATAATAGGTAGGTACGTATATACTACCTAAAAAGCTGTCAAAATAAAATTCCCTATAGTCTTTAACGTCAGGAAACGTACCTAAACATGGTAGCTACCGTTAAGTGTTTCCTAGGTAATTATGCAAAGGGTTTGCGAATATTATAATTATTAATTTATGCAATAAGTTAAGGGCTGGACAGGCGCCAAACACCCGGTGGTGTTTGGCGCCTGTCCATCTTTGTCATAATTATGTACAACAGATTGAGCTGATTAATTGATGAGATTACAAAAAACTTTTCGTATTAAAATGTTAGTCTCAGTTTCAGAAAAGGTTTCAACCAAAAGTTATAAGACCCGGTAGTATTTATGTATACTTCGTTCCATCATTATACGAAATTTATCCCATTTATCGTGCACATGTTTAAACGGAACCCGCTGTCGAGAAGTTTTAGCAGAAAAACCAATTACACACTTTGCCAGATCTAGAAATCTACACGGTCGGAGGGCACTTCAAACTTCACCGATGAAACAATTTCTAACTTAACCCCTTATTCCAAAACGTGGTTTGGGTTACGATCGAGTAGATACCTACATAGAACCTGGGTAATATCACTCTTTGGAATAAGATGGGATAAATGAAAGAAACTAATGAATTTATGGCAGTATTACGTAAGCATTACGTAGGTGTCTACTTCATTGTAATCTTTGAGTGCCGCGGTTCACACATTACTAATGTGTAGGTAATTAGATAGCGCACTCCAATTACCATACCTACCTATATAGGTAAGCGTGTAGTTATATTATTAAATGCAATATTTTTTTAAATGTAATATTTTATATATTTTTTAAGGACGACATAGATTCTTATTATTTCAATAACTTACTCAGGCTGTAAGCTTTTCTGATGAATATATAAATCTTACTTCCTACTAAAAATGTTATAAAGGCGAAAGTTTGTATGGATGGATGGATGTATGTTTGTAACTCTTTCACGCTAAAACTACTAAACGGATTTGGATGGAATTTGGCACAGATAGTTTATGACCAAGATTAACACATAGAATACTTTTCATCCCGATATTCCCAAAGGATCGAAAGTTATGCGGGTGAAACCGCGGGGCGCAGCTAGTTAATAAATGAAGTAATTAAAAACTGTATGGTGCGGCGCAGTACCTTTTTATTTATTGAAGAAAGGACCGACCTAAATTATTATATGTATAATTGCGCGATCCTTCGCAAACCGTAATGTATCCCAAAAAGAGACTTAGTAGAGCGGATTAGAAGACCCCTTGTTTGCTTTATAACTTTTTTACGTTTTTGTACCTACAGGGTATACAGGATGGCAGGGACATCGACGCACAAACTGTGGCTTAGAAATTAATCGTCGATTATAAAAAGATCTATAATTATATTAAAACCTAAATTGGAAATTAAACAATTAATATTCATATAGATTACATATATAATAATAATATTTTTTATATTTTTAAATGTTTCTATACTTTTTATATTCTAATATTTAAAAATATAATTTATATGATTACATTGAAATAAAGGAGATAATAATAATCTTTATTGATCATTTTCCAGTATTGCAGTACATCATCTGCCTAGCCTTTTCCCAATTATGTTGGGGTCGGCTTTCAGTCTAACCGGATGTAGCTGAATACCAGTATTTTACATGGAGCGACTACAAGTATTGCAGTACATGGGTATATAATTTATACATGGTAAAATTACAGATTTGCTACAATTGTAGTGGGTGCAGTTCTAATCTCCTAACTAGGTTACAGTATAAACATATAACGTAACCGTATATTATTATATTTAATTTAATTTTTTTAATCTTTTATACACATAATATGCCGCGTAGGTATTGCACTTTTATTTCATATACCTAAGCAAAATGGATGGAACAGCAATTTTTTTTCTAATAACCGGCTAAATCTTTCAACCCCCCTGGGTTACAGTTGCGCGTCGATATCCCTGCCACCATGTATATAGCTTTTGGCGCATGGCCAGAATCAGCCATCTGGTTTTTTAAAGACATTTGCTATGTACACTTTGAAAAACATTTGCACGAATGTTTACCAACACGCGCCACAAGATCCTTGTAACACTGTAGGTAGGGATTTTAAATGAAAGAGGAACCTACCTATCCAACATTGTAAAGGTCCCCGCAGGGTGCTTTACGTGCTCTTTCAGTCTTGAAAGGGATCGTATCATAAGTCGACCCCTCTCGGGTTATTTTAACGATGCAGTAACAGACCGGACATTTATGACTGAATAATGTGCTCTCGGATGAACGGCTCTGCATCGCATTATTGTGCGATCATGGAAATTAATTGTTAAACAAATTGACGTAGCGTGTATTTACTTACTGTCATTCTTTGACAGTTATCAAAGAATGTCAGAATGTCAGTAAGTTGTGATTTGAATATACCTACGGACTAAGTTTTATATCCCCGACTTTACATGAAATTCGGATCTACGCTCTTTAGGAGTCAAAATTAAATAACTTGCACCTTCATTAGTGAACATAATTAATGAGGACTCGTTATAATGAAGATCATATTTACCTTTGCTTGAACCGGTTTTCAGAGAGTTTGAAATATTTTGGGGTATTTTTAGCTCAATATGAAAATAACAAATAAATTCCACCGCAAAAAAGAAACCAATACCCCGCAGCTCTCTACAGTATTTATTTAATCTTCTCACGAACAAAAAATGGTTGTATACTCAATAAATAAGCGGATTAAGAGATACCTTTTTTTGTATCTATTTATTTGTAAGTTTAGTTAATAAGTAATTTATCTTAGTATCTAGTCTAAATAGTTAGTTGCGTTATACATATATCGTATATCATATTAATAAATAATAAATACCGCTATGCCCAGACAGCTTAAGAAAATACCATCCAAATATTTGTTTACGTGCTAGGTCTAAATAGGATTTTCTCATTTTATTTTTCCTTTATTGGCCAACCAACAAATTGTTTACACTGTAAATATTTAAAGGGCTATCTACCATAATCTAGGATTAGTGTAACAATTTCTTACAGGTTAGCACCGCATGCCCCATAAACATTAGGTGTGCCACAAGCACTATACTATAAAATTAAAATTGATAACTTATTAACTAAAATTAACAAGTTAAAATGATATTACGTGATGGGATATAAAACTAAAATAAGCAGTAAAAGTAAAATTAGTACAGACGCCAGCACATCAAGCTACTACAATCTGTCAAATTTCTTTAATAGATTTTCAACTTTATCGCTAAAGCATTAGGTTCAAGGTTGATTCGGAAAATTGGACAGTTTCGGGTAGGTTGACGTGCTGGCGTCTGTACATTAGCTTTAATAAACTTTCAGTCTGAAAGTATAGGTACCCGAAAATAGTTCATAAAAACAATGTCAGGGTAAAAATAACTTACAAAATATGAGACTGTTCTTAGACCTAATGAGAAAAATTAATAATATCCCGAGAAGTTCATGCCAATAAAGTTTGTTTGGAACGCGTAAATTAGTTTTTGTATTCTTAATGTAGTTATTGACATTTTCTTAGTAAAAGTCTCGAGTCTGGGTCAATTAGGAGTTTTCCAACTTAATTACGACAACATAAGACTTCGGGAGGCTTTTGCGAAGAAAAGAAACTCTGTGTCAGTATCTTGGAAACTCGTAAACCGTAAAATAAAACGCAATGACTGGAAGCGTTGTAGCCTTAATCTAAATTACATGATCCCATCTAGGGACTCCATGTTCTGGCATCCATTGATAATAATCTACGTGACCCAAATTGGTAACGGCCCATCGGGGAATCTTTTTCAATTTTCTTTTTGGGTAACCGAAACGTAGGTGTTATTATTTATAGGTTAATAAATTATAAAACTACGGTATTTTCTCAAACTTTTTCAATAATAACTTCAGTTCTCTTGCGCCTTTGGGATATAGTTACTACTTACCTAGGTATATTTTTTCTCCCATCTTGGTGATGACAGTTTCGGTCCGTATCTATTGCTATATTACCTAAATATAGAGAGAGCCACGTTTTCCGTCGTATAAATCGAACCCAGTGAGCCAGACAGAAATAATCTTATTGTCCAAGAAAACAGTTTTTATTATAAACAATATACAAATGATATAAGATTCGTTGACACGACCTGTCGCCACCGGTATTATGATAATTCAAAGGTATTCCCAACCGAAACACATCTGCTACTTGGTTGTGAGATGTATCTGTCAACCTTGAGTATCTGCTGGGAATGTAAATAAACTTCGAGAAATAAGTCCCATCTGGAAAAATAAATGAAAATCCTTTAAATCGTAAACACGGTATTCCAATTCAAAATAACTAAGATTCAAGTTGGTTTTCAAGACCTCAAGAAGAACCTAAAGAATTTTCAGTATTTCTTTTTAAATGAAAAAGTAAAGGGGTGTTAAATCGCAGTCCCGCGTTCTGATTACTTTTTATAACCAACGGACAAATTGGTCCGTTGGTTCACTTTATATGTAGCTAGTGGGAAAAGATTATACTTCCTTTTGACGTTCAAAAGTGCTTTTTATGTGCCTAAATGAAATAAATGATTTGACTTTGACTTTAAATATTCTTTATTTTACTGAGAAATATTTACAAACTTTTATATTAGAATTCACGCAAATCAATTGAAATATTTATTTATTTAATATAACAAGAGGGGCTTGTGGCTAAGTAATAACAGCCGTACGGGTCGATCTATCAGGTTAAGCTAGGTTTGCCGCGATTGGTTCGTGGATGGGTACACCATCTTCACATACCAAGACCCCTCCGTGCCTCGGAAAGCACGTTAAGCCGTTGGTCCTGGCTGTTATTCGTGAATCTTTGACAGTCGTTACGGGTCGTCAGAACTTCAGAAGCCCGAAAGTCTGACAACCAAGGGGTAAGTATCGTATTACCCAGTAACTGGGTTATGGAGGCAGTCGCTCCATATAAAAAAAACTGGTATACAGTTGCATCCGGTTAGACTGGAAGCCGACCAAAGCCTATAATATAGTTGGGAAAAAGCTAGAATAGAAAGTTGATGATGGATTGAAATATTTTAAAGAATTTTGCGAATAAATATACCTGTTTTTTTATTGTATTTGGATCAGAAAAAAACTCGATAGGAGTGTGTTTCTCTCATCGCATTCACCCTATAAGCCCGGTATTAAAATCTATAATCTTTTGGTAGCCACCGTCGGTGGTTACGGAATATAATCCGTATTATCTTGTTATTCATGGTTCCTTACCTATCCACTGAAAGTGTGCCAAAAGGGATACCATCAGGCATCCCTTTGGGCAAAATGTATTCTGTACGTATACTTCTAGCAGGTATCAACCTGCTAGAAGTATACGTACAGAATACATTTTTAACGTACGGGTACAGAATTTATTTTTAACAACGACATTGATACTTTGAATGAAAAGTTTCCGTAAAAATGTATTGAATATTCTAAAATGCTTTCACCAGATTTTATACGTATTTTTAACCGACAGTACCTATCTAAAATTTTAAATTCGAAAATGTTCCAAACTTTTTTATCATTCTGTAACTGACTTTAGTACCTACCTTCATGTGGGCACAATAGTTATAGGTATGACAGGTAAACTATAACTACAAAAGTGCCTTAACCGTCGTGTTGAAGGCCCATTCATTTACTACAGTCCCTCCGTCGAGACACCTAGCAGACAATTCTAGCAGCTAATAAAGATCCAATTCGCGTATCACGTATTCGTTTGTATGAAACTGATAGGTGTCAAGAACGCATTCTCTTGGGGGTCGAACTGTAACAGTCATATACATATATTATGTCTTCCACAGGTGACCTAATGGATGTGCTGGCACTGTTCACGTCATCGGTGAACTTCGTGCTGTACTGCAGCATGAGCCGACAGTTTCGCTGCACCTTCGCCCGCCTCGCGCGCCGCATGCTGTCTGCGGCAGAGGAGCCCGCCAAACTAGCCAATAAGTTAGAACCGACCACGCAGGTATCACAATGTTAGGACACCTAGTTTGTTATCAGTGTTAAATGTTTGTGAGTAACACCGGCCTAGCACGCTTTAAGGCTCGCTTTCTATATTGATGATTACAAGATGAAGAAAGTGAAAGCCCACGAAATTCAAAGGACATTGAGCAAAATCTATGGGGCTTTTCACTAAAATATTCTATTAAATAAGACACAACTTTTAGTAAAACAACCCTTAAAACGATTTCTCTGTAAAAAGCTATACTTAGCTAAAAATCATTTGCTTTTATTTTTGTAGTTTGTCAAGTTCTCAACTTCAGATTCTGTTTTCAGAATGTGGGTTCCTAATGTTAAGACAGGAGTCACGGAATTTGTCGTCTAACTTTCGACAAAATTCGTGACAATTGTCACGGGATGCCTGCTAAATTGCTACATTGCTTATGGTGTATTCGTACGTACATAATTATCTTTTAAAGGAAGCAAACTTGAATCCAATTACTGGAATCACGTCCCAAAAGTTGTGAGATGTTTATCTCCCAACTTTAGCAACTTTAGGAAAACAATCCATCCTTAAGTATCTTGGGTCCAGTTTCAGACGTAGTTTCACTAATTTGGCTTCGTTTAATCGTTGTCATCTCGTAGCGTTTACACTAACAGATAAATATGTATTGTATTATGCGTATAAATGTTCAAAGAACCTTATTTACGTAAGTAGGTAGGTATAGCTTTCTTACTAATGACATCTTATTATTTGTAATTACCTATTGTAATATATTTTCTACACAAAGAAAAATAAGCTATAATTATGTTGGGTTACTCGACATCGATATGCCACGCTATTTTCTTTTTGAAGCGTCATTTAATGTCTGAAATCTTTTACTTAGAATCATACCTAGTTGTCTAAAATTCTTCAATCAGATAGCAGAATTAATGTTCTGATCTTCAAAGGCCAGCATGAACATCATAATTTATCTTAACTTTTGTCCAAATAAACGACCAGTCTGTACCTACTTTGTTAGCAGACCGAAAACAAAAAGTTTTATTAAAATATATTTAAATAAAAACTTAATGTACATTAATGAAATTAGTATATATTAATTTCGTTTTAACAATTTTTTGCCAAACATATTTTTTACCCATCTACCAAATATACATACAAAAATAAATCGTTTCAAGCCTGAAGAAAATCACGCAAATAGGTAATAAAATATATTTGTTACCATCATAATAAAAGAAAAATAATAAGTACACTTAGGTATCAATACCTATAATTTGAATCATGATTTATCGAAATAAACAATACAAGAAAAATAACTCTCTATAAAATTATTAAATAATACTAACTCATTTAAAAAACAACTATATACATGGCTGAATGGACGTAACTTTTATGACATTTATGATTTCTTTAACTGGAAAATATAATATATTTATGTACAGGTATTAATGAAAATGGTTGTGAAGTATGATTGGAATGACTATTATTGTATTACCAATGAATCTGCGACATTGAATAACCTTTAACTTGTTTATTAATTATTTCGCATGCAATTGTTACAACATTTTGTATAGTTAAACATGTGGACATTATGTCAAAACCAGACTGTAACAACTTTAATCATGTTTAAGGCAAATAAAGACTTATCTTATCTTAACTCTCCAAAATAATAATAACAAGGAGAAACTTGGTGTAAAATAAAATTGCCTTATCGGTCTAGTAGTCGCAAGCGCTACTGGTAAGCATGAGGTCTAGGGTTCGATTCCCAGGTCGTGGAAAAAGTTAGTGGGTTTTCCCAACTGGAAGTTCTCAGTAGTAGCCGGGAATGAATAATGGCAATAGAATAACATGAGACTTAAACATACCTAGCGAAATCTGGGTAGGTATACGTCTGCCTAACCATTTGAGGAATCCGGCGTGATGTTACGTTAAAATTGAATCCGAACTAGAAACTTTGATGACGTCATACGGTAACCTTCGGTCTTGTTGCAGATACCGATACTTTTATAAAACGACGATAATCCTTTAATCTCTTCATTTGTTTTAAGCTGAGCGTGTTTTGATAGCTCATATGTGCCGCTACGCTTTTGCAAATAAACCATTAAGAACGGATTTGATAAATTTTCCATCCGTTTTAATATCATATTTTTGCTCATCTTCCATTATTCGTCAATGGTAGTCGAATAACAGAATTTCCGTTAGAGCGACTGATTTATTTGAAATCTATCGTTTTTTTTTTTATTTTGGGTCTTAGGTAAAATAGTTTTATTTAAATATTTTACCTAAGACCTCTATACATATTAATTGAGAAATGCTAACTCGTCCAATATCGATTCAATTCACAGTTTGTAGAACAATGATGGATCTCACTCTAGATATGTCTGAGTTACCATATTGTTCAAAGGATGATGGAATTATAATTAATTGTAACATCCATCTAGGGATTAGATTGTGGTGACGTCACAATGACCAGTAATAGACGTGTCTGATAATTGAGTGACTGTTTGTTCTCAGGTCACCGGGCCGCTATAGCGCCAAATCCCCGCCCTCATCAGGGTGGTAGAAGAGAGTATTATATAAGTAACGATACAGGTAAGAAAGTAACATAGTATCAGTACTTTGTTCAGTACTTTGTGGAGCACCTAGTGAGTAGTAAAAACTTTTTGTGTTTTCAGCTTCGTATGTCATGAATATCCTTTTTAACTCAGTGTGTTTGTAGATTTTTTATGTTCAGCATTATGTAGTTCGGGTCTCTTAGTAAAACATAGTTTATAAACTTTTACTAAGCTTGATAACAGTGTACGCTACGCAAAGTAGAGAAAACGGTACGATATTTTGTATTGCACAAATGTCAGGATTAATATAAAACTATAACTTATAGGTACTCGCTTTTGATGTCTGTCTGTGTGACCGCGTTGTTCTTCTAAACTATATATAAAGGTTTTCACCATCATTTAGAGAATGTATTCCAGTACACAGTATACATAAATACATTAATATTTAACTTACATATAATAAAGAAATACTCGTATCAATGTTTTGTCTTAAGTCATGTACCTACACCGTGCAAAGTAGGGATTGGCCGCTTGTACCTGTTATAAATTAAAGCCGCCTTTCGTGTCTTTAGGGCACGCCTACCTACATGGCAAAAAAAAAAAAAAAAAAACTACATCCTTATCTCTCAAAATACAGTGCTATGTGGTGAATCCTGGGTGAGTCTGTGTGACCGCGTTGTTCTTTTCAAGTACAAAACGAATTCTGAGCCGGTTCGCACCATAATTTGGAGAATTTATTTCGGAAGGTTTATGTGTGTTTAAACATTATTAATAAACAATATTAATAATCTTACACATATTAACGAAATCTTGATGTTTTGTCATGTCATAAAACCGTGTGGAGCAAGGGCGGGTCGCTAGTAATATATAAAAGAGATTGATAGCACTATATGTTATCATGTAATAAAGCATCGGAGCTAAGAGCTGCTAAGTTGTAAACTACAAGTGCCAACAAGTTTGATAGATCGGTAGCGACGTACGGATTAAAAGTATCTGTAAGTATCAACTAATTCTTTACATAATAGAGAATGTACTTTACAAAGTAAACATATTAATTATTATAGACTATAACCATGATCTTTGATAATTCAGCAAACACGCACGAGGTTTGCCAGAGAGCTATGGAAAGGAGTATTTTGGGTATTAAACTTGTGGACCGGGTTAAGAATACAACAATCCGTTCCAAAACTAAAATAACTGATGTCACTCGGAAAGCTACCACGCTTAAATCGAATTGGGCTGGACACATCTGCCGCATGTCAGGAACTTACGATCCAGTGGGTCCCGCTTAATGGCAAACGACATCCCGGCAGGCCCAGATGGAGATGACGGGCTCATCCCGCCATCTCCGTCTGGGCTCCTTTAATAAAGATTGGCCCTTGGCAGCTTTGGACTGAGACAGGTGGAAATAGAGTAATTTATGATAGCTAGTAAAAAAAATAAAGAATAGTTTGTGGAATAGGTACGGCTTTGACGGCACGGTTGGCGCAGTGGTTTAGCGATTGACTGCTGCGCTGCGTGTCGCGGGTTCGATTCCCGCACGGAACAAATATTTGTATGACCTACATGTATTTGTTCCGAGTCTGGGTGTTTTTCTATCTATAATATGTATGTATTTACAAAAAAAAAATGTATATAAGTAGTTTATCAGCCATCTTGTTACCATAACACAAGCATTAGGTTGCTTGGCTTGGGACTAGATGGCGCTGTGTGAAATGTCCAGGGATATTATTATTATTATTATAATACGTCCTATTTACAAAGAATAGATAACGTAGCCGTTACTTTGTTTTTAGTAGCAATATTTTACTAAGTGGTGCCAGATAAGACTGTTTTTCTCCTTCTGTGATTTATCACAGATAGTGATACTTTATTCACATTACAATCCAGCATATTCCCCAATAAATAATAAGAAATGAATAAGTATTTATTAGAAAACACTGTTTTCCGTTTAGACTGAATAGTATTTTGCATTCTTTCTTCTTGAAAATAATATTTATCTCCAATGAATTAAACTATTCAAAGTTAATATTCTTTTATAATGGTATAATTTGTATAGTACAATGTAGAGCTATCTGTTGATTATACTATAAGCGAATGAATTAATAGTTCCTCCAATATATACATAGGTAATTACGACCACAAAGCACTAGCATAATTGATCTTTATGCGTTAAATATGGACCGATGGGATTAAGTCTGTTCTCACACGTGTGTGCTTGCCAAACACAAGGAGCCAAAGATTCACTTATACAGCGTGATTGAGTGACGTAGTTGCATCTTATAGTCCTGTTTCAATCACCATCTGTTCTTTAGTGGTGCCTCCATTACTGAATCGTTATGAAGTGTCAATCAAAAGAGTTTTTTGATGTGCTGCGGTCTGCTTGATGATCAATTGGTTCTGACTAATTTTCCCTACTACTGGTACATTTTACTTTGTAGCCCGTTTTTGGTCTAGAGACTAAAACAGGATATTACCAGCTAGCCTTTTGTCATTAGATATAATTTATTAATTAAAGTCCGTTCACTGTTATTCTACCTCCGACAACAGCAACCTAACAACCACCTTATTGAAACAATAATAAAGATCACTTTGATTTAGACAGTGATGCAAAATCAGAGGAAAAATTACTGAGAAGTGTCTTCGTTTTAAGATGTGTCAACCAAAACTTTGATTAGAAGTAGTCAATAGGTACTTATTATATCAAAGAGATGTCAGCAAAAGCGACGGGGCCCCATAGGGCCGAAGCCTGCCAGGGTAGCGGGAACATCCGAAAGGGTTTACCGCTGCCCTGGAACATAAAGGGCTAAGGAAGGAAGACGGGTGGGTTTTAGTCAGTAAGAGTCTGACACTCCCTTCTGCTCCACCCAGAGCGGGAGGAGTCATTTGATGATTTCCCATCCTCAAAAAAAAAAAAAAAATTGGTACTTATTCTACATCAATTTTTTCTTTCCCTTTGCATGAAACAAATTCGTGCAGAGGTAATATTCCTTTATTTCAAGTCGCAAAGTCACTCAAAGAGCAGAAACTGTCAGAAACCTCCTTGAATCAAAGAGATATTTGAGTGACATTGAGATTATTCGAGAAGTATTTCGAGAAAACGGTACCTAATTCTACGTTCGACTTTACTTCGTAAGTGCGCAATATTTACAGTTTCTCGATGCCTAACAAGTCTCTAGTGCCACGTTTCATTTTATTGCCCAGATACGTGACATCGACGCACTAGATCTGGATAATATAATCCATTTTGTACGTAGTAGTACAAGTTACCGAGTTATTTGTTGGATTACGCATCAACATGAGATACGAATCTTGTTCAAAAGTAATTTATTTCAATGAACCCTGACCCGGCCGGAAGACGTATTAGTTTGGGCAAACATAAATAGGTCAAGGGCTCCACGCCTATTAAATGTTTATGAATTTAGGGGACATTGTTAAATCAATTATGTTTATGTTTATAATTTGTGACAATGAAGTCATTCCATTTTCTGTTTCAAATTGATCATGTTGTTATTAGGATCGTTGGCATTCAAATCTGTATAAATGTGAATGTGTGTGTGTCTGTGTAATGTGTATCTGTACAAATTGACAAGCTAGCTTTTCCCTAACCAAAATAGCATATCAACATTCGTTAATCCATCTTACATAGGAATTAACCCACAGTCTAACTGTCAAAGGTTTGAAACTAATAACATCAACTTTTTGTCAAAGGTTAAAAATGTACTAAAATTCGGCCAACATTTTGTTATTAAAATACCTTTGACGTGGTTTGTACTTGCGAATATCTAACATAGGTGCAACCTTGTCGTTTTCACCCACTTCAAGTAGTTAGGTACCTGTTTGCTTCATAAAGCATTTTTGAGCTGAAATGGTATTCAGTCAACTTTGCTTTTTGAAGTCGGATTTTGATCGGGCTTTTTGAAAATTAATGCAAACGGCTTGCATTCATTTTATGCTTGCTATTCTCGGCGTGCGTTGAAAAAGTAACTAAAGAAGACTTTGTGGAGCGGTAATTCTGTCAGTTATACCTACCTGTGTGTTACGCTCTTTCTAATGGTTTGTATGTCATATTATATACACGACGGTATACGGTGGCATTTAGACGATGGGACGCTAGGTAGGAGGTGATGTAGACACTGTTTTGAAAGATCTACAACTCCTCAAACAGGAATTGAAATCTATTGGCTTGGACCTTAACCCTTCAAAATGTGAACTTTACCTTTCTGACATTAGCGACCAACAATTTACTCTAGATAATGCAATAAATAGCACAAAAGCACAAATCAAAATTTTACACAAAATAGTTCATTGCACCTCCTAGCTTCCCCAATTTAAGAATATAGTTTTTCTCCTTTAATCGATGAAAAAATTTAAAATTTCAAGTTTTCGGACAGACTCTTTAAAATTAATTTACATTCGGCATTCACCCTGATTAGAGGCTGAGTAGATCAGGGTCGATCATTTTTAAAACCAAAAAAAATAATAGCTGGATGAAAAAAAAAAAACCCATTGAAAAAGGAAGGGAATATTTTATTTTAGAAGGAGGTTTCATCCTACTGTAATTTTTTTTGCACTTTTTATCATTTTTAAAGGCTTCTTACCCTGGTCTAGTTGTTTTGGCCCAAAATGTATATATTTTCTACGTTCTTCCCCTTTATGGAAGCAACCACATCTGTTGGACAAAATTGATCATGTTATTCGCAGCACATTAATAACCATTTGAAATGATTGTGGCCTTGGATGGTCGAGCGTGGCTTCAAGCCAAATTACCAGTATTAGCTTACCGGCCGTTCCTGTCCTCTGTCCACAGCACCGAAGCATTTATAATGACATCATACGTAGCGCTCTTGTCACCGCCGGGGTGCCAGCTGTTTTACGACCCAACGGCCTGGCACGCGACGATGAGACCAGACGGAATGACCATAATGCCTTGGAAGTTAGGCAGACCTTTGGTGTGGGATGCAACATGTGTCGACACCCTTGCGCCATCCGATCTTCCCAGCACGATGGGCTGTGCTGGAGCGGCTGCTGCTGGTGCAGAAAACCTCAAACGGCGAAAATATTTCAACCTGTTTGGGAGTTATATGTTTGGGGTTGAAACGCTAGGGCCATGGGGTCCGAGTGCCCACTTGGTTTTTCGAGATATCGCCAAGCGGTTAGTCGACTCTTCACGTAACCAGAGGGCTGGCCTGTTTCTTAGCCAAAGAATTAATATCGGCATACAACGTGGCAATGCTGCTAGCTTTTTGGGCACTGTTCCTGTTGACAGCGATGCGGACGAATTTTTTGATGCCCTATGATTATTTTGCTTATACAGGGTGTTATTGACAGCCCTCCGCAAACTGGTAGGGTGGCTTCAGTACATCATATTAAGATGACCGGTACATGTAATTCTTTCAGGAACATTAAGGGAATATTGTTTTATTACCTCACACGCAACGTATCGTTACCGTGGCAAAACGCACGTAGCGGACGGCAGCGCAGCGAGCTTGAGCGAGGCTGTTTTGAGCTGTTTTATTTACATAAATGGAGTGTTGCATACAGAGAACGTAATTTTACATTGAAATAAAGGAATATCAGCAGAAAAAACGGCATAAATTTTTTTTTTCCTGAGAAAATTTCCAGTGGGATATGATTCAGAATAAGGAGCTGAATCAATCCTGTGTTTTTGTGGAGGGCTGTCAATAACACCCTGTATAATATTAACCAACCTCTATTCTGTAAAAATCTCGCCATGAAAAGTTAGGTGAAGTGACCTCAGAAACCTCAAGAACTCAAGTGACCAGCAGTGCGATTCTGTAACGATCTCACCGTGAAAACTTAGGTGAAGTGAGCGTGGAGTGAGCTGTCATCTATACTTATAATAAATCTGTAGAAGTGAAAATTCTGTACATTGAAAATATCCAAAAAATAAATGGCAGGGGGTGTTACTTGACCGACACCGAAACCAAAAATGTGATTAAAAAAATTTTTGTCTGTCTGTCTGTCTGTCTGTTTGTTCAGGCATCACGCAAAAACTACCGGTTCGATTACGATGAAACTTGGTATAATTATTCTTTAATATCCTGGGCACCACACTGGGTACTTTTTATCCCGGAAAAGTATATACAATAAAAAACAAACTTAATTTTGCGGTTCGATCCCTATACCCGACTACCACTGTCTGTACTGTACCAACCGCAAATACTAAGTTTGTCGTAGGTTGGGTCACCCGTAGTGGAGTTCATTTTTATTCCTTTTAGTTTTTAGAGTTATTTAGGTTTATTTTTATATGAGTCGTAGGTATAGATTTTAATTTTAAAGTATAGGTAGTATATTTGATAGTGTACGTAGTGACCGTAGGTTATTTTATAATACTGTTAGGTAGGTTTAGTCATTCGTATAGATATTAGTTTTTAGGGATTTTGCTTATTTATTGAGTTTAGATTAGTTATCATCAGAAATAGGTTTATTTAGGTAGGTAGGTATTTAATTTTCTGTTATTGAGTTTTTTTTTTTTAAATTAGTTCGGTACTTAGGTGAAGATATCATATAGGTACCCTCTTAATCACCAATAATGAGACACAATTGGTTTTCTATTGTAATTAGCCACAAAGGGCCCGCGACATAGATGGCATTCTGGGGAAGCACATACATTTTATCCTGTTAGCACGTTCCCGTGGGTAAATTTCCGACATCCACGCGGGCGAAGCCGCGGGCAGAAGCTAGTTACAAATAATGCTAGGGATTGACACTACTGACAACTCCCATCAAGCTCACTTCACTTGAGTTTTCACGGTGAGATTTTTACAGAATCGACCGGCTGTCGATAGTGTCAATGCCTAGCATCAGGTGGAATGATAACTCAGTTCACCTAAGTTTTAGGGTAAGATTTTTGCAGAATAGATCGGCTGTACCGTATGTGGCCTTCTAAACAAATAAGTTTTGTGGTTCACTGGTCTATTTTGCCAGTTCGAAGTAGAGCAATTTGCTTCAAATATTATCGAAAGGTTTATCGATTCATTTGACCGTTCCGATTAAAGTTTAATAGTTTTGAACTTTACTCCATCCTAGTTGATCCATTAAACGGGTAGTGAAACTTTTAGCTATTTTCTCTGTTGAGACAAGTTGTGTAGTTAAGATAGGAAATTGGTTATTTACTTATTGATTGAAACTATGTAAAAAGTGGTTAGGTGTACTTAGTACCTATTCCATACCTTTACACCTGGCAGTTCGAGTAACTTATGCGGCCTACCCAAATGCTCTTTGGTAACTGTTCGTCAAATCTTTTTGAGCTGCACGATTACTGAAAAATGCGTGTACTGACTGGACAGGTCCACTCAATCTGAGTGGTTCTTTCCTCAAAAGACCATTTCAGACTTTCAGTCTTTTCTGACCAAGATTATGTCTGAACTTTAAAAGAGCCTGTGACCTCTGAGTTGGTTTCGGACTTTCTTCTCAGACTAGTCAGATAGGAAACGCCGACCTCATCTAGTTTTGAATGATTGACGTGTGTGAGAGTTTGTACAAATCTACTTATACAGAAATAAAATTCATTAAATTAGATTTTGTAAATCCACGGAAACACACTGAAAGTCCATTGTATGCAATACATTTTCGCTGCCATTGTTTCACATAGCGACTTGTAAACTGTTGCGCGACGTAGAATCAGGGCTTTATAGATAATTCCGCTATATTGGCTATTTACTAGGAATATTCCGTGAAATATTTTGCGGCCGTTGCGGATTATTCGACTTGCTGAAGGGAATCTTGTTTAGTGTTGTGATGTTAACCCTTCGCCCATTATCACGATCGTCTTATATTCCCCACCCGCCCCCGCAACAGCTTGCAAAGACAAACACCATTTTAACTTTATAACTAACGTGTTTATTTTCTGACTTTGCTTAACAAAGGCCATGTTGAATTAATAACTTTATTGTTATGTGAATAATTTGCATATTTAGGTATCTAAAACTAGCATACAAAGTAATTATATGAAATGACACAACTAATTAACTATACAAATTGGTTTAGGAATAAATAGCACTCTTAAAATTAATGGACATGAAAGAGACTGCGTTAGCGAAATTTGATGAAAATAATTTATAAAAGCTTTTGTAATAAAATGTGCATTCATATAGGTATGTACATACCCCTGCTACTAAGCCTACGTAGGACCTAATATGAAATCCTGAACACGAGTGTAATTTCAAACAACTTGGTTTGCTTTACAAATAGTTCTCCACAATCGGATAGTGGTTAATATTGCACCGTTTTTGAGACATTCATGTATATTCACCCAATTTTGAACAGATCAAAATAGTTTTGGGTTCATGAAAGACTTAAGTTCGTGGGTAATCAAAGGTTGAATAACTTTTAGATCTTGATGATTTTGACATTCAAATGGAGCTTTCAGAAGTGAAGCTGACTGGTGGAATTGTTTTGATCTATTGTTATGATGATTAATTTCAGTGCCAGTAGAATGAAAGGGAAATTCTTAAGTACTCATCAATATCATCATCTGCCTAGCCTTTTTCCCAACTATGTTGGGGTCGGCTTCCAGTCTAACCGGATGCAGCTGGATACCAGTATTTTACATGGAGCGACTGCCTATCTGACCTCCACAACCCAGTGACTGGGTAATGAGACTTTCGGGCAAATTCTTAAGTACTCGTAGGTATCTAAATCAAGAAATAATTGACGTCCTACGCAAGTTTCTCGTCTCGAATATCGATTTTTTTTTTGTTTAAAAACGTTGCTCCCCCACACTAGGAATTCTCCTGTATCGTGGGTGCGTTTACGAACATTTAAACTCATATACACAAACAGCCAGACCCGGAAAAACTTGTAGGCCATACAAATATTAGTTCCGTGCGGGAATCGAACCCGCGACACGCAGCGCAGCAGTCAATCAATTAACCACTGCGCCAACCGTGCCGTCAATTTTCTATTAGGTATCAACCTTGTCTTCATTGCAATAAGTAAAGTAATGCAAATTTATTTCACAAAATAGTTCAAATATATAAGATGAAAAATACGATCTCAACATTTATGATTGCATCGTGATAGCTTCGTCTAGTATTGCTGATACCTACCTACTATAAGATTTCCAACGTGATTCCGTAAGAACTACGTGGCACGTAGGACGAAAGCTTCCGAGCTTCTTAATAATTCTTAATAAGTAGTACAATAGTAGCCATGAGGTAAAAAATATGAGTGAAAATAAAAATAATTCACGGTTTTCGTCCTAAGTGCTCAGTGCCAATTTATGCGACGGACCCAAGGGTATGTGGTGCCTAATAAAATAAGGACTAATCTAATATATTAGGTACTTAAAGTCCATAAATTTGTTCGTGGAACATTGTTAGTCCCGCCCAGATTATTTTAGTTTCCATAGGTACTGTACTCATTAAACTAAAGGGTTATGTTTAATTTATCCGCAAAAGTATAAATGACTAAATGACGCTAAAATCCTTATAGACCTACCTACGTTCTGTTTGTATTTATTTTTTATTTGTGTAGGTATCTACGCAATCTCTAATTCGTGAGTTTGGAGTTTTTGGGATTTCAATGTAAGAAGTGGTATAGCATAAATGCTTCATAAAATATATTTTCAAACTTGTTTCAAATGCAGGCAATCACTCTTATATATTTAGACAGTCGTATATGTAAGTATAACATATACCTTCACTATGTTTTCAAAGACGTACATTCCTAGAAAACCATTTCTTGAAAGTATAAAGGGTATCTACCACTTGGTAGACTCCCCTTTCATTGCATTAGGTTCTACGAACGGGGTAGGCCTAACGCAATTCAATGAAGAACAATCAGGAGCCTAGGTTGCAGCTGAGACTATATAGGTACCTACCTATACAGACGAACTAAAAGCGTTATAAAAGATACTAGCTAGCTGCGCCCCGCGGTTTCACCCGCATAAGTTTCGATCCCGTGGGAATATCGGGATAAACAGTATCCTATTTACCCTGGTAATTATATATAATTTATAAACTATTTTGTGCCAAATTTCATCTAAATCCATACGAACTTTCGCTTTTATAATATTAGTAGGATCTATCTGATATTAAACACAAAAACGACACAATCAAAGTATTTTTACCATTGTTTCAATAAAAATAAAATTCTCAAACCAATATTGACTGAATAAAAAAAGAATTTTGATAAAAGTTTTCAAATGAAAATGAACAATATAACGTTCCTGTCTACCTACCTACTCGAAAGCTCAATAACAGGATGCTATGTTTACGAAATAGAATGGTAGCCATTTTGTTAGTCATCCGAAAATATCGCACTCTAAAACTGGCAAATGTTACCTACGTAGATTAGTAGGTTTTTGATGAGTAGGTTTTTTTATGCCTACTCATGAACAGCAATTTCTATTTTGATGTTAAGGTGGATGTTCCAAGGTAGCCCGCAAAATTCAAATTTTCTTACGTTATTTGCAATTTGCTGGTCAGTACTAAGTTGTACGTTGATTAAAATATGATTCGCGGCCGTAACAAATATATATTTACAGAATTATAATTATTAAAGTCATCAACACAACTCTCTAAGATCAAGTATTCCTACTGAATGACTATTTCATGAAATCTTGACATTTTAGGATTATGCTAACTTAACAAGTTGTATTACTGATTCTTTCACCTTAAAGGTGAACTCATATAATTTACCTATTATTTTTTGCCTTCTGTTTTTTGAAAATATAAATGCTGTACAAGTATACTTATGCTTGTATTTTGTACAGTTGTTGCATCATGGCCTGTCTCGCAGTCTTACTGCCGACTATAGTTTGTTATGCCTAAATGATAACCTTATCATTCTGGTGTGTCCTAGGATTCTGTAAAGTTCTCACACGACAGAATTATACCTTGTTACGAAAACTCACCCGCCCGAAGAACTGTAATACCTTAATAAGAAAATTCCGTATCAAAATTTATTCCACGTAAAATGGCTATACAAAAATAAAGAACAAATACAATTGAGTGAGTTCTTAAAGAAAGAATATCAAGACAAAACAGTTTTGTTAATAGAGCTTAGTGTCCCCAGGTACCTTGGCGTACATAACTTTATTTAAATAATTAATTGTGCAAAATGGTCGAGTAACTGGGTCCATAGGGAGTAATTTCATTACAATTAGCGAATAGTATATAGCAGGTACCTATGTGCGTTCATTAGTCACCAAGGACGCGAATTTACGATATTACCACAATTATTTGTGTTACCCTGACATAGTACTCGTACGTAGGTACGGTCAGCAACAAAAGTCGGTAACACTTCAGTTGTCTAAATCTTAACTATTGAGCAAAATATTCTTGAAAAACATGTAGTAATAGAATATTTAACTCTTTGCTATTACATGAAATGCTGAAAACCAATGTATCGCATCATTTTGTATCAATTTAGATGATTTGTAAAAATAACAGAGTTAATTGACTTTTGTTGCTGACTGTACATTACTTTACATGGTGCTAAAGTTATTTCGTTTAAATTAAGCCATTAATTTTAGAATGTAAAAGCGAGGTTGAATATCAAAAGTTGGTAATTAGACGAACGCTTTCCCAGTATGGGTCAGTGATTAGCCATTTCAAAAGGGCTACAGAGAAAGCTTTACCCTTTTGAAAAGCAAACTACCGTTTTAGGACTATACAGGGTTATTTTGCAAAGACCAGCCAAATTTAAGGATGTGGTACAGACCATCAAACTGAACAACTTTCTCCATGGGACAAATAGCGTAATCGATGACGGTGCTCGATGTTGAAATGCCTGACGAGGACGGGGGTCTTGCTTTGTTGCCAAAGATGTGGCTGAGGCTATAAAAGCTATATCTAAGGGCAAGTCCCCTGGCCACAATGGCCTCAGCATCGAGCATCTAGTTCACGCTGGCCCACATGTAAATAGGGTATTAGCAATGTTTTACACATTGTGCGTGAGCCATTCATACCTACCACCAGATTTCATGAAAACCATAGTAGTCCCGGTAGTGAAAAATAAAACGGGAGATGTTGCCGATAAAAGCAACTACAGGCCGATTTCTCTTGCAACGATCATTGCAAAAGTTTTTGACGGTTTGCTTAATACACAGTTAAACAAATACCTGGATCTGCACGATAATCAGTTTGGGTTTCGACCTAAACTGTCAACTGAGACTGCAATACTGTGTCTTAAGCATACCGTCAGATATTACACAGATCGAAAGACTCCTGTACACGCCTGCTTCCTCGATCTGTCTAAGGCTTTTGACCTGAGGGGCAATTCTCGTAATTTTAAGACCGTTCACAGTCGGATCTCAGTCTCAATCTGTCAAAAAATACTTCTAATTTCCCTACATTTTGACAAGTTTTTGACATTTGTTTGTCGCTGAGATGAGACTGCGACTAGATTTTGAACGTTTTAAATTACGAGAATTGGCCTTCTGGTGTCATACGACATCTTGTGGGCTAAACTCGAGGGAATAAACCTACCGCGTAAACTTATTAACGTTTTTAAATACTGGTACAGTCATCAGGTCAATAGCGTTAAGTGGGCGGGTGCAATGTCGGAGCCGTATCAGTTGCAGTGCGGGGTGAGGCAGGGGGGGTTGACTTCCCCCTCCCTCTTTAACCTGTACATGAATGCCTTGATCGTCGCGCTCAGTAACCAGCATGTCGGCTGCCATGTCGGTGGAATCTGTGTCAACAATTTTAGTTACGCAGACGACATGGTGCTGCTGAGCGCGTCGATCTGTGGCCTCAGAAAGCTGGTGCGGACCTGTGAGGAGTATGCCCTTGGTCATGGGTTGAAGTACAATGTGACCAAAAGTCAATGCATGGTCTTTCAGGCCGGTACGAAACGTTTGCAAACTTGTCCACCCGTTTTTCTAAACGGTGTTCCACTCGAAAGGGTGGATCAATTTAAGTACCTAGGGCATTTAATTACGACCGACCTTAAGGACAATGCTGATATGGAGCGGGAACGGAGGGCCTTGTCGGTGAGGGCGAACATGCTCGCGCGTAGGTTTGCGCGCTGTTCGAGGGAGGTGAAGATTACGCTCTTCAGGGCGTACTGCACGTCCCTTTACACGTGCAGCTTGTGGGCGAAGTACACGCGAGCATCTTACGGGGCCCTCCGCGTCCAGTTCAACAACGCGCTCAGGGCAGTATTGGGGCTGCCTCGCTACTGTAGCGCTTCTGGCATGTTCGCTGAGGCGCGCACTGATTGCTTTTATGCGACCATGCGCAAGCGTGCCGCGTCCCTGGTGCGTAGAGTGTGGGGCAGCCCCAATGCTGTACTGGCGATGATCGCGGACCGGATGGACTGCCCATACATACGGCACTGCTGTGATAGGCATGTTGCCGTCAGCAGGGCCCGTTAGATGTTGCCTTTTTATTTTATTTTATTTATTTTTATTAACCTTTGTATGTTGTCTGTATTTGTATTTGTGTGTACTCCACATATGAGTTAATGTTGCTCGAAATAAATGTATTTTATTTTATTTTATTTATTTAAGTATACGATTCTGGACACCGTGCAAAAAAAAAATGCTGTTCCTTACATTTTAACCGCGTAGTTATTGCGCTTTTGTAGGTGTTTTTTTTATAATAACCGACGATTAATTTCTACCCTGGGGGGCAGAATCATATACTGAAGCCATGGAAAAAAGTTGTGTCGATGTTCCTGCAACCCTGATATATCTGAGAGAGTGTTTAATTAAACTCGATGTAAATACAAATCATCAATAAATTACATTCCAAAAGAATGTAACACTCTCTAAACGAATTTAACCGTTGTTAATGGTCCGTATGTCCTAAGATACAAATTGGTCTGGTCCTAGTTAGTCAGCTGGTTAAATTAGAACCTTGTTTACAACGAAAAGACATTGATTAAGTGTATCAGTAGCCACCGAAGCCACTCGATCAACGGAGTGTTAAGATGAAAAATCCGATCATATAGATCGTCTTTTTTATATCTTTACGTAAAATATATTTTGGTGACAAAGATGGATGGCGTTTTGATACTAAGAGGTTACTGATTCTCTTCAATAAGAAAATTGAAGCAGTAGAGATAATTAAATTAGAAACGAGTTTTGCCTGAATAAGGATATAATGAAATTATCTCTACCAAAGTTTCGGGAACTTACGTAGTTTCCGAAACTTCAGTAGAGATAATTAGGTAATAAGTAGGTACTAAATTTCCCAATTTTCTACCATCTTCAAATAGTGTTGTAATTAATTCTCACTTATCTTTCGCATTGAAAGTAATCTCTTTCTCTCCTGTGGTTGTTGTACAAAATGCCAAATATTTTAAAGATATGTGCCTGAAGGCTGTATTATCTTGTCGACGTAAACCTTCGCAGCCCGAGTTTTGAAGCTAGGAAACGAATATTATAATAACCTTTAATATTTAATAACCTTTTTTTGTGTGATGTAGAGTTAGAGTCAGTAAGGAGATATTATATTTGCTGTCAATATTGTAGTGTAAGTAAGACGTCTTCAGGACTGTTGCAGTGAGGATAACAACAACATAGCTACAAATGGATATATGAGAGTAATTTAGTCATTTATTTCTCTCAAAAAGGTACAATTTTGATTCATAGTATCCAGTTACATTTTCCTGGTTATCCTTTGTGAGACCTAGAGTCTATACTGGGTTCGGGACCTGTATGACAGATCTTCAGGCTCACACCCTTAAAATTATAATATTTAATTGCACTTACAACATTATAAAAGCTCCAAGTACTGAGAGGAAGAGAGTGAGTGACGAAAAAGTTTAGTATTATGTGCTATTGGAGAAGCCTAACATAGACTCTGATCATCTATCCATAGTACAAATCAGTCGCTTTTCATGTCTGTCTTAGTTAACCTAAATAACTTTTATATGTGGTTTTCACCATCATTAAGAAAACTTAATCCGGAAGGTTAATTACGTGTATATAGATACTTATAGCGCAGAAATCTCGATATTTTAATATGTCGCCACCGCAGTACATTGTACATAACCGTGTCAAGCTGGGGCGGGTCACTTGTGTTGTATGAAAGTGAATTGTTATAGTAAAACTATAAATGACACACGAGACATTATAAGCAACTATGTACTAAAAATAAATCATTTTCTGTTTCACACGTGTCAACCTTCATAAACATTTATATTCGCAAGTGTATGTCGTGTTAAAAATCGTATGTAACTTTTCGTAATGTAATAAAAATTTAATCATACAGGAGAAGGGAAAATTCCTACGTATTGAATGAACAAGCTCACAGAAATATGGCTAATATATTCGTGAGATGACAAAAAAAATCCCGGCTGTATTTGATTAAAGAACAAAAATACTGTTTGATGTGGATATTCATGATGTATTCGGAGTTGTTCTTTTAAAACCACCTTTTTCATCTAGATAATGCATTATTTGTAACTTCATAGTATGTACGTAACATACCGACTTTTTCTATCGTAACTTTTTGTTGCAGGTACCATCGCTCTCTATAACTTCGGCAGCTTAGTTGAAAAACATAAGTAGCAACTAATGTATTGTAATTATTACAATCTTAAGCTATAGTCACACGTTACTAGATATGTAAATATACTAAGCCAAAGCTAGTAAATAAGGCCATAATATAACTTTATGTTTTAATTAATGGATTTGTATTGTAGTTTTTGCGTCTAATGAGCCGTGACGCAAAAACTAGCCACTTCAAATATTTTAAACTGTAAATATTTTTACTATTACACGTTATTTTTAATTATAACAATCTTAGCATGGAATAATGTAGTTTTACTTAGGGTCCAATAATATGCATAATTTTTAATAATCCATGTAAATACTTTTGTGAACTTTTGCATTTATATCGAGTTTCTCTGAAAGACGGTTATGTTGTTTATGAATATTGTAACGAATTTATATAATTGTCAAATTGCATTATTATAACTAATGTTACGATCTAAGATATTTTGTTTTGATGTATGCTGATCTGCTCTTATTGACATGTTAGTCTAATGTACCTAACTGCTTAGTCACCAAAGCATGTACCAAAGTTATATATATTTAGGTAATACCTACGTGTTCATTGTTCGCACCATTATTGTCATAATATTAAACCGGTTAATTTCTATTAATTTCCAACTGGTGGTTTTATTACCCTTAATTAATCATGTTTCGAAGAGAGTAATCGGGTTGGGCCTGAAACTGTTCTAGCAAAATATTCAGAGAGCTACAAAATATAGGGTTATTTTGTTAAAACTAAAAGTGGTAAATTTGGTCCACGCGTAAATCAATCACTGACAATCTCTTGATTACTACACGTGCACAATACGTGTTCCAGCCCTATCTAGGCTACAGCCAACCACGACGCAAAAACCGGAGTGTAAAATAAACAAGGACCTTTGAAACATTATGATGGATTTCAGCTGGAATACGAATTAGGTAACAGTTATTTATAACATGGGAACAAAATCAACATAGTAGATATGTATATATAATGTTAATGCTATGAAAGTCTATGAGCCGCGTGACACGGTTATAAAGATTCGTAGCTGTCACTCACGTCTGAAATCACAAGTTAATCAGTTTAAATGTAATTTAGTTCAACCTTCGTCCAATAATCACCTGTATCATGTTTAAACGTGTATACGTTTCATAATTAAACCATTACTACACTATACGTGAGCTAATGGAAAGTTCGCGTGAGACGTTAACTTTATTTAAATTTCTTTGGATGTTTACATAAATGTGAAATGTTTGATAAACGGACATTTTACCTACATTTAAGGGCTGATTTTTCCAACGCCAGATAATTTTATCCGATGAATGATTTTTGACAGTAATTCCATACAAAATCTGTCAGACGTAAATTTTATTCCACGAATAAAAATTATCTGTCGCTTGTAAAATCAGGCCTAAGGCTTTTTTTCCAATAGACAGTGATTGTATTCTACTAACAGCGTGTAGGATGTGTATATGCAAGGAAAACTAATCCATTAGTAGGTATGTACACTTATTTACAAAGTACTTTAGTACAAGATAAAACATCAGAGGGAGCGTGCCCGCTGTACTGTTGTGTGCTTGCTATTCACCAATAGAATTCTTTAGAGCGATCGAGTGATTCAACTCATTCACTTTGATCTGTTTCTGTTTACCATTCAAGATAATGGTACTGCCAATCCAAACACTCGAAGTTCTCTGTAGTGGTTAAGTTTTTCCATAGGGAATTGGCTCAGGTATCTGCGGTATCAACGACCTTTCAAGAAAACAGATGAAACCTAAGGAAGGTGTAGTGTAGGCAAGCTTTACATGAATGTTAATATTATGTTCTAGGTATTTCTCTAAATGTCAAATACCCACATCAAAAGTGTCTAAGGATCAAGTACATTATTAACTATAAAAAGTTATCCAATTATTATATATTTACCAAATCTAGTCTTCCAGACTGGCTTCTTACTTTAATTCCTATGTTTAAATTAACAACTTATCCCTAATTTTTATTAAATTTAAGCAAAATTGCAATTTTTGCACATTGTGAGAAATTAACCTACATTAATGTCGTCAATTAAATGGCAAAAAAGGCAAAAATGAGGATTTTTAAAGTTTTTATTGTGAAGATAAAACAATTAATAATCTGTGTTTCACACAGCAATTTGGTATGCTTAAAATCAGTTCCATCAAAATCACTTTGAGAAATTTGTGAGAGTTGCGGGGTATGCACGGCATCCATACTCGGCAGAGCTCTTCTTTGGAGCATATCCCATGCGTGCTCAGTTGGGTTGAGGTCTGGTAATTGAGCAGGCCACGGCTGAACGTTAATGTGCGTGCGCAAGAGTGCGTGTTACGACTCTAGCCGTGTGTGGACGTGCATTATCGTGCATTAGTCGAAACGAAGCACCCAACCGGCTTCGCAAAGGGATGATTACGTCTGAAACAATCCTCTCCGCATAAATCTGAGCATTGAGGTTGCCCCTGATCTAAATAAGATCAGTTCTTGCACCGATCCAAATACCGGCCTAAACCATTATTGTTCCCCCGCCATATGAATGAACTTCCTGACAAAATTTCAAACGTTCTTGTCGTCCAGAGATCCTCTAAACTCGAGTACGTCTTGTATCCGGCCTCATACTGAAACGAGATTCATTGGAAAAGCAAACACAACGCCAGTCTTTTTCCTCCCAATGTCTGTGTTCGCGAGCCCATTGTAAACTAAATAGTGTTCGACGGAATCGTACCATGACCGCCATGATGTTGACTACGAGGCTCCACATGTCTTCAGGCTTGTTAATAAGCGAACAAACCATCCGAAATCGTTTACGTGAAGTGGGTCTGCATTCCCGAAGGCCGCTGAGAGTTCCACCTATAGCACTCCGCAATAGTCAGGCTCGTTTACAATGAGCTCGCGAACACAGAAATTGGGAGGAAGAAGACTGGCGTTGTGTTTGCTTTTCCAATAAAGAATGACTTAGAAGAACCTACACTGATTGCTGGGATGGACAAAGTTATTATACATTATTATAGAGAACAGTACTTAGGTAGTAGGTAAGTACCTAAATGTACTAAGTGGGTAGATTTAATTTTTATCAGAAAACACTTAATCTAAGCACTACTTAGTGTTTAGAGGTACTAAGCGTTTCTAGGAGGAAGGACTGAGCAGTGCTACAAGAAATACTTTTTTCATCACTGAAATATACTATATATGTCGGAGTCATTCGTTTGACTATTCGGAACGTTAGCGCCATCTCGTGGCGTTAGACAGAGTCTAGCTTAAGTACGTGGTGGGGCGAGAGCAACAGCTACAAAAGCGGTGTGAGCAGAGCTCTCGAGATGATCGAAACATTGGACATCGTACGAACAACATGTGCATAGAAACTGTCAGCGTTCCGTATCGTTGACTTGTGTGTGATTCGCTAGTGTGACTAATTGGTTCGTTTCTGGTTTGAACTGCAACCCGTTTCTCTATTGTGCTCTAACCAACACTACCCATAGTACGCCCACAGTAATTAAAATATGCCTGATGCTAACGAGAGACAGATATACCTTCTCCGACATATATATAGCTTTTCATTATGAAAATATCAATCCCGAAACGAATCTAACTTTTACAAAACTCAGAGCTTATGAGTACATTACAACTTCATTAAATAGAGTGGCGATGGTGTCATGTTTTTATACAAACTTCGTAACTTGTTGTTCATGTTCAACTATTATAGTGATTAAGTAACGTTTCATGCGAAAATACGTAGCGTATTTTAGCGTATTTTTTGGTAGTCATTATTATTTATGAATGAAATTATGTACATATCTGTGTAGACATAGCACGCCAGCTATGAATGGAACGTTAATCATATTTTCCACAATACCTGGTATTGATAGATATGCAAGCAGAATATTAAGTACACGTTTACATGCTGTACATGTGGTACCAGATGTATAAACATGCGATTTTAAAAACAAAAACCTGATAAAAATTACATATTTGACACCCCTTATATTAAATTGTCTGGGTTCAAATGCTTTGCATGTGTAAATAAACGCTTAAATTAATTATTGGTCTGGTTTACACGAGGGGTTATGTAATTACGGAATGTAAGGGCGAACCTTTTATATATTCTATCGTGAATTAATTTCTCTTTAAAGAGTCAGCGAATAAATATCAAGAATGGAGTTTTAAGTGTGTTAGAAGTAAATTCAACTTCAAACATAAAACTCGATTTTGGTTTAATTTATAAAACACTGGTTTGACATTGTTTAAAAAGACCTTTTTTCTCGCTTCCTCCTCTGACCTCATTACATGTCATGTTTGCTTAAACTTCGAGATAGCTTCAACCACAGGAGTGGATCTCCGACAGAGAACCACGATTTACGAAGTCACGGCAGGTACGGGATACATGCCGAGACATTTTGGCGGTGACGAGATTTTCCACTGCCTGAGTTTATTTGGCTATTTACTGTGCGGCCGTGCGCACATAGGTCGCCCACATATCTATCTGCACCATTTGCAAACTAACTCAACCATAATCTCAGGGTAATAATATGAAGTTTTATCTCTGTTTAGATATTTACATACTTGACTTCAACTTCGCTGAAATACATGCGTACATACTTTTTACAAGTCCTTGGAACGTCACACGCAGGAAAAACATCAACATGCAAACAAAAAAAAAAATTACATATTATGTAAATATTTTTCAACATGTGACATCTGCTGGGGACCGCAGGACGCCAGATTAACCGCAAGACTCGCGGATTTAAAAGGGCTTACAAAGTAACTGAGTTACTTTACATAATGTAGAAGATTTACTACGAAGCTAGATTCGGCTTTTTTCTTAGAATTTTAAGTATATAACCTTTTAGAGCACATAACCGACGTCTAGAAGCTTTATTCTTTTCGTAAGCTGATTCCAACTTACTAGATTCAGTTTTTCAAGCCTGATTATCTTTCATTGACATTGTTATGAAAATCCTTATCTAAACATAGAAAATAGGTAGGTACATTCTAGAAGCAGTTGCTAATAGGTAAAAATGGGCATCGAATATGCACACCCGTATTTGTGACATTCTTTTTCTTCTTCGTGTCGCTGGCACGACTGTATTTTAGATCTTGTTGGCTCAAACCTTTGCCACTTCCATGGCGTTGTCGGTGACAGCGCTGGGGTCAATATAAACACTACATGTTTTGGGGCACAGAGGGCAGGATAGGAGGTGGAGCATGTCATAACATTGTTACGGTGTTTACCACGTGATCGTTTTTAAAAATCGTGAAACAAGAAAAGATTACAGAAGGCCAATTCTCATAATTTAAAACGTTCAAAATCTAGTTGCAATCTCATCTCAGCGACAAACAAATGTCAAAAACTTGTCAAAATGTAGGGAAATTTGAGGTATTTTTGACAGATTGAGACTGAGATGAGATCAGACTGTGAACGTTCTTAAAATTACCAGAATTGCCCCTCAGGTATCTCCAATTATATTATTCGTCTGACGTAATAATAAAAAACCATACTGAAGCTGAAAACAGACAAGACAAATATATGATATGGTTTTCATGTTATTTTCCCAATAAATGTAGGTACAAATTAGTTTTGTTTGTATATCTATTTGATGCCCTACGCAGAATTACGATATTAAATAGTAATAAAAAATGTAGTAAGTTTTAGTAGAGATCATTATTTTATTATGTCTTATCGCGACGTTTTCCATTTATTATTCATCTTGATAGAGTACTTATCTGAATTTAAATCATTTTTATTCAGAATAATTTTCATAATAATATAACTACAATAGTTCCAAAATACTTTTGATAAATACATGTAAATCAGTTTGACAGCATGTCTGCTTAATAATTAAGTATTCACACATTTTCTGTTTATTTAAATCAGTTTTATGTTTCAGACTGTATTGACAGGTAGACAGCGATTGTGTTCAAATCAACTACGTGGGGCCGTAGCACGTTGTAGACACTCGTAGCTAGGTGCTACGAGGGCTTACGAATATGCTACGAAAGACTAGGTTTTCAGGTAGTACAAATTTTTTTCATATACAATGTGTTACTGAATTAATGTAAATTATGAAAGTAGTTTGTTCAAAATCGATTTCTATAATTTTTAGTATAGGTAATTTTTTATTCCAAAAATAATTCCGCTGTACTGTCAAAACAAACCAAACACAATTTTCTCCCACAATCAGTAACTAATTTATTAAATCAACAATGTTTTATACATATTAATAAAAATTATGTATGTATGTATTAAGTTACGGTATTTGAGCTTATCACGTTGTAGGTACAATGTTATCAGTAGTGTCTTGTTGTGAAAAAGCAATTTTGAGGTAAAGTTAACACTTGACTTAATTTTGTGAGCTGCAATTGCAACCATGCAAAAAGTTCGGTCGGCACCATAATAAACTGGTGATAATAACACGCTTCGTGTTTAGTCGGCCGTCTCCAGGCACACACCATTGTTTGATTTTTCACAGATTACTTTGACTTTTATATTTTGTTATTTGTATTTTACGAACTGTGTCCAAATAAACTTTATTATTTCTTTCTTCCTTGTGGTAAGTGGTCCCTTAAAACTAGAACGCTGCTTGTGCTTGTATAGTTACCCACAACCCACTATATTTTAATTGCAATTTTTTTTTCAAGGTCGGACCGAGATCTATTCAAGCTAAATTATCAATCTACTAATACCTAATTAATTAATAAAAAGAACAAAATTATATCCTAACTTAAACTAAACTTGCGCCATCTCATCTTCCTGGCTCGGTGTGCCGTGCTGGTGCTGCTGCTGCGGATAGGGCATGCAATACCGTTATATCGTTACGCAATTTCGCGAATTTCGCACTGTTTTTTCAGTACCGCAAAAGCGAGATTAGAAATGCGAATTTCGCGGTATTAAAAAAAACGAACCATGATAGGGAAATCCCCGCTACGAATCGTCACATGTTGGTCGGGCGGACGGGATGCATCCTTGGTAGCTCACAGTGTATCGGGGAATTCACGAATTCCCTACAGTACAGCGAAATAACGTATGTTTGTAGTCTTACTCAGTCTCACACTCGCAACTACTCGCAAGTCGGACAAGTGAATGACTAATCTGTCCTATTTTATTTGTTTATTACGTGAATAATTATTTTGACTAATATATTAACGTATTTATACTCGTACCCGTGTATCAACCTTTTTTTTTGTAAAAATGTATACTTCTATTAATGGTATTGAATTCAAAGACTTCAAAAGTTCTAATATAGTGTGGAAACATTTTTTGCGATCTATACATATCTGCTGCTGCATCTGCTTAGCATTCCGCCAACGAGTGTAGAAGCTGAGAGAGCATTTTCGGCTGCTGGATACATTTTTTTACGTTAACATTTTCAAATAAAAAATAAAGATTAGCGTTGTGTGTGATTAATTATAACTTATGGTAGTTTTATTTTAACCCCCATTTAACGAGTTACTAATTTCGCAATTTCGCAAATTTTGCGGTATTACATGTCCGATACCGCAATATCGCGGTATTTAATATCTACTGCGGTATTGCATGCTCTAGCTGCGGAAAACCTCAAGCGGCGTAAGTATAATAACCTTATTTGTAATTATATTTTCGAGCCGTTTGGGGTTGAAACCCTCGGGCCGTGGGCTCCGAGTGCTCATGGTCTTTTTAAGGAAATCTGGAAACGGC
Organism: Apamea sordens; assembly: GCA_945859715.1. NCBI lineage: Eukaryota > Metazoa > Arthropoda > Insecta > Lepidoptera > Noctuidae > Apamea > Apamea sordens. Next base: position 12,307,428 of record OX243995.1, read on the forward strand.
TGGTTGACACTTCCCGTAACCCGAGGGCTGGCTTGTACCTTGGCCTAAGCATTGTCATACAACGAGGCAATGCCGCCAGTCTCTTGGGTACATTCCTAGTCTACAGCGATGCAGATGAATTTTTCGGCGCTATATTTGAATTGCTATTTGTATTTTAATTTAAAATGAATATTAAATACCCATCCATTATATATATTGCTTTAATAACAGAAGGGTCAAACGAAGTCTTGTTTTTTTAAGAGCAGTTATTAATTCGACGAACATTTACCTTCGCAGAGAAAGTACTTACTAAAATGTATATGAGTTTGCCGAGAGCGTCTCGCTAATTAGTGCAATTAGCAATTTATGTTGTTCAAGCGTTGCAGCTAGTTGTTTACTTCGGGATGATGGATTAAGATGTTCTTATACAGCGATAAATATGAACTTGAACGTGAATAATAAATAGAGAATGGATGGTAAACATTTTGAAACGTGTTAAGAAAGTTTATATTTAAAATGAAGATGCAGATTTGATTTATGTCTACTCGAACAGAATGTCATTAATTTTAGTTTAGTTTTGAGTAATAATTTGAAATCTAACGTTACATGGCAACCTTCAATACATCATGATCTTTGAAATATCAACTGACATAATTAATGCATCTGCTGAAGCTAAGTAATTTTGAAGTTTATACTTTTAATCTTCACGTAACCCTTTGAAGCGATCCAATTTCAGCATTACACTCGAACAAATCGTTCGCTTAGAGCATCGTATGGATTAACTTGAGACACTGAACGTTCTCATCTCACATCAAGTTTAGCTCAAGTAGTAGAGCTCCTTGTGAAGGAACTCCTCCAAGGAAGTACCTATTTCTGTCACCAAGCAGCGTTCCGGTTTGAAGGAACCGTCGATAGGTGTAATTTCAGGCACATGAAACATTTCAGCTTTGTCTCTGGGATGGCAACGCGCCTTCTGGTTGGTGGTCACCATCGCAAAAGTTTATGGGGGATAATGACCACTTACTACCAGAAATACTGTCAACTTATTTGCCAAAAACTGAAAAAAGAAACATGAACACAGTAAATTATTCTGGTAACTGGTAGGGATCCTATCCGCATCGTCACTGTACTATAAACTTTTTGTAATGTTGGTATGAGTTCCCGAGAATACTATGTTTAATAAAATTGTAAAAAGATTACACTGTCAGCATGTTTAGGAGGAGAGCTTCTGTCACGCTTGGCTTCCTCACAATGTTTTCTTCCAACGTAAGTCAGAGGTGTCCAATATAATCAACACACATGAAATTGAACCCATAAACTAGTTGTTGACAAAGCTAAAAGTCAGGTTTGGCAAGCAAGACCTACACTTTAGATAGATAGATAACACGTTTATTTAGCGCAACAAAAGACACAATACAAGCAATAAAAAAGAAAAAACATAAAAAAGGTGAAACGTAAAAAAAAACAAAGATTAAAAAACTAAATTGACCCATAGACACATAGTACAAGTAAATATAAGGGTCGATCACTCTGGGCGGTGTGTGTCTCATGGTTGCACCAAATGGGAGTCCAGCTCAGCATGTGCCAGGTACAATACCTAACGCTGGTATTCTGCTGCATCCCTTTAGTGACACCCGGATGTCGAGAAGACACATCTGAGTATCAACAAACTGTTACCTACATAGTGCGGCGCGTATAATAAGGTGGTAAGTACCTACCCACATCTTAATTGACTACTAACTGTTATAGTGGATAAGTTTCAAGCTACAATTAGCTAGTAGTAGTCACCGTATTTGATTTGAGAGTCATATTCAACTCGATTACCTCCATGTCAAAGCTAGTGCACACTAGTTTGCAATATCATTTCGGACTATTTTCAGCGAAATTCCATTATCAGTGAATTACAAACACTAATCTGGATACGCTGCTTTTACGCGACATTTCCCATGTGTCGTTCTAGCTTTTATCAACGCGTATTACGTCCTCTAATTCATTGCTTTATCTACTGTGCATTACTTGTAGGTACAAATGCACTCGCCATTAGCACAGATAAAATGATAAAATTTGGAAAAATACATGGTGTATTCATAAATTTGGAATTGATTTTGGCTTTTAAACGCTAATATTATTGGAGATTAGCGATTGGTATTTGCATACAATGGAATGTAACAGCACTGTGTGAAGATGGCAACATTGAAAATACCAATCCGTTTGCCAAGCGCTCGGATTTTGGCAATGTTTACCCTCGTAACCGTTCAGAACATTGAAGTATATATTTAGAAGTTGTCATTTACCGACCAATTCATGCACCGATTACCTCCTCCCAGAGAGAAACCTGAGTCTCACTAGTGAGAAAGTTATACAGGCTAATTAGTGTAGTTCAAAAGCAAGCTATTTCTCTTTACTTGGATACCTAATACTTAGGATCTGTACTGTTGTTTAAAGGATTTCTCGGAATTCTATTCGCTACCTCCAAGGTAGCGCTAGAGGCTAGTGTTCGAAACCTATTATATATCTATGAGCTGATTTATTATAAACGACGAGATCTCGCGTGAGTTACAAGAGTGTATCATAGCACGTATAACAATAAATGTTAACGAAATGCAAACGGTTCTCACAAATTGTCATTCTTACAGCATCCTGCGGTTTGTTCTGCCGCAACCCAGTTACGTTCTTATGAATAAATAAAACGTTATATACATAATAAGGATGCGATTGAGAGAGCAGTTAGTATACAGTAAAAGTACAAATCTTAAGCAGTAATCTTGATCACGTATTTAGATATTATTTTTATGAGTATTTGACTTTATTATGTGGCTATTATATATATTTTTCTTGTTAGATAAGGTATCTGCAATCTGATATCTGCAAGCTTCAACGTTTTCGTGACTAAAATATATAATATTTCAGTTAAGAATGGATCATCAATAAAACATAATAGTTTTGACTTTACTTTTATGTTTTCGTTATTTAGGTTTCTGTTTCAACTACATAAATAATATCTACTACAGCTTTCAGCTGAACTAGCTGATGCGAATATATTATTTTTGATGTTAAACAGGCCAAAAGCTCACCTGATGTGACGCCTTTACATACACACCTACAACACAAGGGTCGACGGGACTTTAAGTCTTTTACCTTTCAAATTCGCATACATTAAGCAACAAAGGGTATGGTGGAAGCACTTTAACTCAGTTTGATAAACCATTTCATATAACAAAACTTAATATAATACATATTTATTTTACCGCCAATGTGAACATTTTCATGTTCTATAATAACGCAAACCTCGTCATTAAATCGTTCACTAAAGCAATTTCCATAATAATATACCAATTTAGAAATTACTGTAATGGTTAATGGCTTCAAACGGTTATAGGTACTTGTCCTCATAATTAATTTAACCAAATTACCGTAGTACCTCGGTATCCAGGCACCGTACAAAGCGAGAGTTCGCGTTGCCAACATTTATCAGATACGGCGCGTAAAGCTATTATTATCACGTGTCAGGACCGCTCTAAATTGCTGTTCAAGATTGTAACAGTTACAATTACCATAACAATAACATAACATTTTACAAGAGGCTTAGAGGAAATCCAGGGGTTATTTCATGTTTCAAACAGTAAGTTCAATATGTTACGTGAGTACAGAATAGAGATAGACTACCGCTAAAATGTTCTTCGCTTATCTGAAGCAATAATTTACAAAGGAAGTACCCGCGCATGTCATAGATATTGCCTAATACTTACCAAAATCACGCTGTTACGTGCTAAACACGCTATTCAGATTGCTAGATCCCATAATAATGCTTTGTCCACAAATTAGGGCATGTAAGGATTCGTGTGACTCAAGTTTACAGAGTGCGAAGCTGAAGTTTCCCGAAACTCGTTTCGTAATGTAAACTTTACACGAAATTGCAATATATTGCTTCATAGTAACCGGAGCAAGAATGGTCACATCGCTACGACGGCTACGAGCTACGGCGTAGCAGATTATGCGTTCAGTGTCTGCACGCATTTGCTCATGTATGTGAGAAGTTAAGGTAGCAACAAAACCTGCAGAAGTTGATTTTCACAAGCAATTCTAACTTAGAAAACTTGCGGAAGTGAGCTTGCCGTGAGAGTTGACACGGTATGAATTGCTTGCGGAGGTCAACTTCTGCAAGTTTTTGTTGCTTATCTAAACTCCGCTTTAGATCTTTACCCTTTTCACAAGAACTCTAGTTCAACGTCTGCTGAAAAACCGAATCCCATTGATTTATTTATTAGCCGGTTAATTAATCGGCTAATAAGTAAATCGGTTTTAGTTTATATAGTTAGTTTTTATCATTAAACTTTCACCTTAAAACGACTTTGCATTTTAGAATATTACCATTTTTTAATGACAAAATTATTTATTTATTATAAATGGTTTTTATAAAAACCTAAGTTTAAGTATTCTGTAGTTTTTTTTTGTCATTTATTTTTATAACTAGTCAATCGGTTTATTCCTAATCATACCTACATTTAAAAAAAAAATTTTTTTTGTTTGTTTCTCTCGCTTTTGCATCCTAAATCCTGTTTTTTTTCTTAATGTTTTTGTACATGCCCGTCGGGGTCACTGTGGCAAATGCAGTTTTAAGTTAGTAAGACACGTAGGTAAATCATTCTGGCTCTCGACATCTCGAATGATTTGGGGGGTCATGACCCGCCTGAGACCGCGACCCCCTCGAGACCGCGCCTGACCGTATGCCCCTTATAACCGGCTTATGGAAATCTTACATATGCTACATAATATACATCTACAAGCAACTAAATTATTTACTTCTGTAAAGGGTAGAGGAATATGTGTGCTTATTACTCTTCGTAATATTCGTCAGTATAATCCTGTATGATATACCAATTTAGGTATACGCTATCGACTGGTAATATTAATCGAGTGAAGTTCTCTCATGAAGTATGTAGTATAATATCGAATATTATGGCTGTTTCCCAAATTGACAATTGAGCTTACTGGAGGTGTATTTTGCTGCTCAAATTGAGATCAACATCCTTTTCATATTCACATAATGTTTAGTAGAATGATAAACAGATAAACGGGTTTCATGACAAATCACCTAAACTCCAGTTCTCTTGTCCAACATTTTTTATAGTTTTCAATGATGAACAATAAAAACAGCTAAGTATCCGCTGAATAATGTCTCCTAGACCTCCTTAACTTTCTTAAAAAATAAGATTGCTATACCTACTTAAACATCTACTAAAAATGAGCCACGTCTCTTAAGTCAGGAAAAAAACCTTTTTCCTTTTAACATCGTAAAGCGATCATTACTCCACACGCCAAGAAAGCCGTATTAAAATGGAAAGAAAAACAGACAGTAGACAAAAATTAGCTTCATGCCATTTGCTGTTTAACGTTTGGAATTGGCAGCTTTAAGTGGTCCAAACCCATTATCATACAACGACTATTTCCGTGCTGTTCCGGCCCGTACCGAGTTCGGTCCGTTGCCCGATAATGCAGGGAGATCGGAGACCCACTGGATTGGGATACGACCAACATGGAACTTATGTTAGGGTGCTGAAACATTCAGAAATGTGAGATGGACTGAAATATAATGTATATCTTGATCTATTTAGTTTCGCGAAGCTTATTTATTTCAGTTCTGTACAGCTTTATTATTAATGTTCTCTGAGATTCGTTTTGAACTCAAACTTTAAATAGTTTTATATGAAACCTACATTTTACATTTCGCTTTTTTGCATCATATTTTATTATTTTTTCAAGGATAATTTATTTATCAAAAACAGAAACTGAACAGAGAAAGTGGTTTGTCAAACAAATGCAAAGAAATCCAGCCAATATACCTTTTGAAATTCAGCCATATCTTATTAATGCTAATGCCCTCACGGCTCACAGCTGACGCGGGCGGGTCGATACTGTGACTTACTTCAAGGTTGAAAAGGAAATAAAGCAAAGTCTTTTAAAATAAAGTTATATAAGTTCTTTTAATTGCGTCTTCCTGTAAAGCATACCTCGTTTAACTACAAAATTGTTTTTAATTTCAATAATGTTATCAGATTTTTTATCGTTAAGTATAGTTATTATTCTTTGTAATTCGGAATCATTTTGTTGGGCGGTAGCTATCCAATTAGTATCTATCAATATAACTTCTGTATACTCATTTGGCTTTAAAGGATTACGACTGAGGGCGTCGACATGACACATACTCGTGCCTGGTTTGTAATTATTATTGAAATCAAATTCCTGTAAAGAATTCCACCATCTTGCAACCCGTGGTAGCATGTCTTTCTTTTCAAATGTAGCTCGAACCGAGTTGCAATCGGTGACTATCGTGTATTTCAGCCCTAGTAAGTACACTCTAAATTGTTTTACTGACATTACTACAGCCAACCGTGGCAGCACGAGGCGCAGCCGGAGCGGTGCGCAACGCAGTCGTGGCAGCGCTAGGCGCAGCCGGAGCGGCGCACAGCACAGCCGTGGCAGCGCGAGGGCAGCCGGAGCGGCACGCAGCGCAGCCAGGGCGGCGCGCAGCGCAGCCGGAGCGGCGCGCAGCACAGCCGTGGCAGCGCGAGGGCAGCCAGAACGGCACGCAGCGCAGCCGGAGCGGCGCGCAGCGCATCCTTGGCAGCGCGAGGCGCAGCCGGAGTGGTGTGAAGTGCAGTCGTGGCAATGCGAGGCGCAGTTGGAGCAACGCGCAACGCTGCCGTGACAGCGCGCAATGCTGCAGCGACAGCGCGCAACGCTGCCGTTCGTTTTTTTTAGTTTTTTCGTGATCTTGCGGGAATTCCGAAGGATCTTGAAAAAGCATGTAAAAAGGATGTACGCGTGTATTTCAGAGAAGTTGAAGTCAAGTAGTATGTAGATTTCTAAATAGAGACTAAAACTTCATACTCTGAGATTATGGTTGCGTTAGTTTCCAAATTGTGTAGATAGATATGTGGGCGTGCTATGTGCGCACGGCCGCATAGTACCACAGTAAGTGGCCAAATAGACTCAGGCAGTGGAAAATCTCGTCAACGCCACAAACAATTTTTTTTTATTGTTTGTTTTGTCTGTATGTATGTTTCTGGTGTATTGTGTGTCTTTTAGTTTATAATAATAATAATCTCTTTAATTCAGAATACAATTCCATAATTACAACATTACAAAGGGGTTAGTAACATAAAAACCAAAAGCCAAATAAAAGTATTTTCTTTCTTTCTAATAGTCTCGTCATGTATCTCGTATCTGCCCTGATTTTATAAAGCTTGGTTCTCTGTTGGAAACCCATTTCTGTGGTTGAGGCTATTCCGAAGTTTAAAGAAACATGACATATAATGACGTCAGAGAAGGAAAAGAGAGAAAAAAAAACAAAAAGTATTGTTTATTTCAAGTTTAAGTTTATTTAGAAACTCCATCGTTGATATAATATATTCGCTGACTCTTTTAACTAATTTGCGCGCTAAGCGCATTTAAATAACGATAGAATATGTAAAAGGTGCGGCTTCTGGCTACATTCCGTAATTACATAACCCTTCGTGTAAACCAGACCAATGCGGTTATTTACACAAGCCAAGCATTGGAAGCACATTTATAAGGGATGTGCGATTTTCAGTTTTTATCAGGTTTTTGTTTTTAAAGTCGTATATCATACATACCTACTGGATGTACAGCATGTAGGCGCATATGTAAAATTATGCTTATATATTATCTGCCCATACCGGGTATTATGGATAATAATCATTTCATAGGTGGCGTACTATATCTACACAGATAATTTCTTAAAAACGCTAAGTACAATTAAATACTAAGTAGTGCATAGATTAGGTGTTTATTCTGATCAACGGAAACGAACGAAATCTGCCCACTAGTAGATTTAGGTAAGTACCTAGGTGGTAGGTAGCTACTACCTAAAAAGTTCTTAGTTTTATCCGATAAAGCACAATTAAGCCCTGAAGCGACTCAAGCTTAGTATTTTAATTAAAATATTCTAGGTTGAGATCAATTCAAAATTCCTGAATAATAATAATAATATTTATTTATTCACATAAAAATACACAAGACCTATGAATTCCCTGACTCCTGAGCTAGGTTCAAAAACCTGTGTTACAGAAGGCAGTGTCTTCTCCCATTATTTGTCACAAAAGCAAAGTAAAAGATGCAAATTGTTAAGGATGTATTAATCTGTAGAGTGTTAGTGTGAAGTGTTGATGTAGGAATATGTTTTGTGTTTTATGATGATTAATTATTTGTGAGTTGAATGCTTTGGCTTTGTTCTGTTATAAAGAACAAAGCCAAACCATAGAGATCGAGATTGATTTGGCTATTTTTTGTTTAAAATATTCGTAATATTGCTGGAAAAAGCAGAAAATTTTCTCGAATAATTTTCTAATTTCGGAAAATCTGAACATCCACTTTACATGGGATTTTTGCATGAATGATTAAAAATTGGACAGGGCAACGTATGTTGGGTCAGCTTTTTATCAATATAACATAAACAAATTATAAAACAATAATTCCAGTCATGACGACGGGTTGGTTTGTTCATTTGTTTCTCTGTTTGAATGATTACCTATATTATTTATAGATCCAATAATAACAACCTCTGACGTCAACGTATAAAACATCAAAGAGTACGAAAAAAGAGTTCTGACTTCATCCATGGTCAAACAAAATAATTAAATTACAAAACATTACATTACATTACATTAACATTACATTTTACCCGTACTTATTTATTTATAGTAGTTTATTTCCACAAAACGGCACTGGAATGCATACTTCGAAGACACGAACATCGGAGTCGTTATTTTACGCAATTTATATTAATTAAATTAATAAAACAAAAATAATAACAACAAATAATAGTTATAGTACATGATTAAGTGTAAATTTATTGAATAACTAACTGACCCGATAGACATGTCCAAATTAGAATAATTCATACAAAAATGCCAAAGAAAAAAGGACCTTTAGTTTTTCCCGAATATAAAAATTTTCCTGACAGCTATTCCAATTGTTCTATTCACTATAAACCTAATTCAGCCTATTCTAAACATTTAAAAATAATTTTAAAAAAACCCAATTCAGTCCAACCTCAAATGATGCCCTTACCAACGAACAGTATTTATTTTTTATTAGCAATTAATGTCCCACAGCTGGGCAAAGGCCTCCCTATTCTATTTATTTATATAGATGTGCCATATTAGAATCGCTGAACCACTGTCGTCGTAACAAGTGATTGGTTGCTGTAGCGCGTTAGAATGCTGGATTCATGGAGCCACAAACATGGATACTTAATTAAAGCTACACATTGATACAGTAAATGGAACAATATTGGTAGTAGTATCGATGTACACATCTCTTGGAGGCCTACTGTACATCTGGTGTAACAGTATTTCAATAATTAAACTATTTATGGACATACTGTAACTAAACAATAAAACAATGTATTCAAAATGACGTCGAAAGATGACCTACCCAAGCTTTTCTCAGAAAAGGAACAAAATTAATATTCAAATTATTTTATAATCGAGCACTGGTTACACTTAGTGCGTGGCTAAGCTGACAGGGCACTTACATTAGTTACGCGCGAAACGACCAAATTAAAAATTAGAATACTAATCCCTCTGTGCCCTAATATTGACAAAGCCAAGAAGCAAGTGTGACAGACTGAACCAGGCAAGTTTTAAGTTCGGAAGTAGATTAATAACAATAGGTAACCAGTCGTAGCATTTATCACTCTAAAGTCAGTATCAGTCTCTCGCTCGATTACCCAGAAGTACCCAACTTAGATAAGAAAATACGGAGAAAATATTTCTTGCCTAGAAATTCCCCCAGGATCGCGAAAAAACTAGTGAAGTAGGCTTCCGAGTTCGAAAAACGATTTGTAATTTTTTTGAACGTGAACCTGTCTAGATTTACCATTCGAGAGGTTTAATAAAGAATAGTGTTACCTTACCCTCTTCATACCGGTGTGTGTAGTAGAATGAGACCAAAGGATTGCTTACTTCTTCACTGTTCTTAAAATATGCCTGATATTAACGAGAGACCGACATACCGTCTCCGACGATATATCAATTGTTGGGAATCGCACATAGGTTTTCAAAGCAGTCGTCGAACTTTTAATCTATTTGCTTGCTTGAAACTTGACTAAAATAGCCATTGTTATCGTTCATCATTGGCTACTTAAAGCTACTTAAAGGTATGGGATGATCATAAATATAATATTTTAAAAGGTTAAGTCTGTAACATTCAAAAAAATATATTTTCGGAATTATAATAATTAAAAATATACCCAGACCTCGCAAAAATTACCTATCCCTCGCTACAATTTTATTTTAAGCAAAATGAAAAATGTAGGGTTTATAAAAAGGTACGAAAAGAACTACCTAACGTTTGAGTTGAAGACTAATCTCAGAGAACATAATTAAAGTTGTATACAACTGAAATCTCAATTTTATTTAAATAAGCTTCGTGAATGCTGGGGTTTTGCTTAGAAAAACAAAAACTAGATCAAGACCGATCATTTACTAATGAATGTTTCATTACCCGAAGTTCCATGTTTGTCGTAACCCAATCCGGTGGGATTCCGGCCTCTCCGCGGCACCGGTCTCCGGACCGAACTATGTCGGAACGGTACGGAAATTTTCGTTGCATGATAATGGAAATGGACGACTTAAAGCTGCCCTTTCCAAACGTTAAAAAGCTAATGGCATGTAGCTAATTTTAATCTATTGTTTGGTTTTCTTTCCATTTAAATACGGTTTTCTTGTCATGTGAAGGAATGAGTGCTTTACGATGTTAAAAGGAAAAATATTTTAAGTTCTTACTTAGAGACGTAGCTTATGTTTAGTAGATGTTTAAATATCCCAGAGTTTGAAAGAGAACTAGTGCTTAGGTAATTTGTCATGGATTATAGTGACGAATATTACGACTATTATTAAACTGACATATTCCTCTACCTTTTACAGAGTCAAGTTAGTACAGACGTCAGCAGGTCAAGCTACCCGAAACTGTCAAATTTTCCCAATCAACTTTGAACCTTAATGTTTTAACGATAAAGTTGAAAATCTATTAAAGACACTTGACAGATTGTAGTAGCTTGATGTGCTGGCGTCTGTACATAATCAACTTATTTGTTGGTATACATTTTGAAGCGTATGTGAATTACCGACATAGCTTGCAGAGCGGGTAAGCAAAGTGAAGTAGCAGTGGGCTGGACATGTTTATCGAAGGACCGATGGCTGGTGGAGTAGACGAGTGGATGCCATGTTTCGAGAAGCGTAGCGTGGGACTTCCCCAGCTAGATGGATCGACAACCTTAAGAAAGTGTCTGGGACAGACTGGATGCGGACGGCGGAGGATAGCCGGAGATAGACCTATGTGCAGCAGTGGACTGCGATTAGCCTAAGTTGTGTGATTGATTATTTTAGGTTTCCAGCCGGTCATAAGGGGCATTCGGTGTAATTAAAATACCAATCTATATCGAATAGGAAAATAAACCAACTAAATGACTATTCAGATATAAAATATCTGAACCTTTTTTTTGTCATTCGTTTAACGTACGATTTTATAAAATAAAATAAAAATTATCTAAAAAAAGCCTGATGAGAAACGAGGTGTCATGTTCGGCTAGCTAAAAGGAAGGATGCCCACGCGTGCGATGTTGCCCGGCGTTGCATAAGCGCTTTTTTTGACATCCTTCAAAGCTTGATGCTTATCTTTAAGTGAAAGATGAACGTTTACGCCTCAAGCTTTTAAGAAGATATTAAAGTTCTATGTTTACGTAAGTTTTATTTAGTACAGTTCATTAAAAATTTGTTTTTTAACAGATTTTTACTCATATATTAATTTGTACTTTTTAGCATTACAATTTGTTATTCTGTCCTTTCTATCTTCACTTGTAGGGTACCTACTTGTCAAGAATCCAAATGGCCGAAACACAACAGGGCTGTCTTGCTTAGTTAAGGAGTGCCCGTGACCACCTTCCGAATCCATCATCAGACCCTTGACACTACCTATAGTGTTATAGCACTTGTCAATACATATCTAATGAGTCCAAACACAATGGTACTATTTTGTTTGGTTGAGGAGTTCCTATGGCCACCTTCCGATTTTATCATCAGACCCTGAACACCCTGAATATATATTCAATGAGTCCAAACGAACACGCCTTTTGCGAATTTGATCTTTATTAGCTACTAGAATTGTCGAACTGACACCTGTCAGGAACACCTCTCGATGGCCGGAATTTAAATATGCAAATTGGGTATTAAGGTTTCCATTTTCGCAACGATTTTCCAGAATATTGTAGGTACTAGACGGTACCTACTGCTATATAATTAACCCCAAATGGATCTAAATGTGGGTAAACCCCAATGTCACAAACTATAAATTGTTGTCTAATAAAACTATATTTACGACTTCGTTCGCGTGAAATTTCGGGCTCCGATCCACCGCATCGTATCGCATCGCCCGCCCACGCTTAACTTTGTTTTCGCTTTAAGGTGGAACAGGTTGCCATACATTGTAGCTCATGCAAATAATTATGTCTGAAGATGCATTACTCTCTTACAAACATTGTGATAGTTCGACTAATGTGCATGATAGAAATAAAATAAAATGTATAGCCTATGGCAATTAGGAATAATGGAGCTTGGTAACAGTGAAAAAAAAAAATTGAATTGGATCATTAGTTCCGGAGATTACCGCCTACATACAAACTTACCAACAGACAAATTTTACCTCTTTATATTAGGTAATAGTACAGATATTTCAGGGATAAGGAAAATAATATGAAACACCAAGATAGTTTATTATTCATTTATATTTCTTAGTCAACATCAAATTTAATATTTTACACCATACCATCACATCTCCTATTCTCCACATAATATCACTATTTATTGAGTTTTCTTATATTTATAATAAAACTAATAGGTTACCTTCATTTACTGTAGATCTCCAACAATTTTATGCCGAGTATATTTTAACCGAGACAGCTACTCGGAACGTCGCGTACTGTCATCAGCACCTGAACAAGAAGCTCACGTTGTCGTGTCATTTTACATTTGGAATGTTTCAGTGTTGCCAGTACCATGAAATTGTTTTGCACTAAGTTGTAAAATGTATTAAATACTGCTTTATTGTTGCCAGTAAAATACATATCCAATAAATCTAACAATTATGCATTAATAAATAGAAACCTAACACTACTTACCTACGTTCCTACCCTTAACCTTCACATTGGTAAACCATCCATTTTCAGGTTACAGGCCGTTTAAATTGAGATGAATAGTAGGAATAAGTCCACTAAAAGGATTGCCTTTTAGTGGAGTCATCCCTACTATTCATCTCCGAAATTTTTCTTCCGGTATTCAAATTTTTCCGTCTATCAAAAAAATTTGAATACCGTTCTTACATCTTGGCGCCCAAACGGGCGCCAAAAACAACAAACTAAAAATAAACTAAAAAACAAACTAAAAACAAAAAACTAAAAATATGAAATAAGTTAAAATTATCTTGTATTTTATATCAACTGCTGGTCACTGTACATTTTTACGACATTATTTTCAAAGCAACAATGAATTGTTGGTTTGATAATAATATTTATATTATTAATAACAGCCGCACAGGTCGATCGGTCAGGTTAAGCTACGCTTGCCGCGGTTGGTCTGTGGATGGGTGACCATCTTTACATACCGAGATCCCTCCGTGCTTCGGAAAGCACGTTAAGCCGTTGGTCCCGGCTGTCATTCGTGGATCTTTGGCAGTCGTTACGGGTAGTCAGAAGCCCGAAAGTCTGACAACCAGTCTTACCAAGGGGTATCGTATTACCCAGTAACTGGGTTGTGGAGGTCAGATAGGCAGTCGCTCTATGTAAAATACTGGTATTCAGCTGCATCCGGTTAGACTGGAAGCCGACCCCAACATAGTTGGGAAAAGGCTAGGCAGATAATGAGTCTAGTTCAGCCAAAAACAAATGGATGTGGGTAGGTAGTTGCTAACCTACCCACATTCATTTGACTTTTGGCTTTGTATGAGGGACCTTGTTATTATGTTTCTGATATTTTATTACTTAAGTAAAGTTCAGTTTTACAATACTGGAGTTCCACCAAGCAATATTCCGTCCAGATTTATATTAGATCGTAAAAGTGCACCAGTAGTAACAGATCAACGACCCACAGCGAGAAAACATTCGTTCTTTGGAAGAAGATTCAATTTTGGTTGACGATAATCCTAGAACACATTCGTGCAATGGACGAGCAAACTAAAGCAATATCGCTTTATACGATTCAAGGTTTGCTTGAGGAATATCAAGGAAAACTTTCGGAGAATACCGGACATAATGTTCTAAAATCGCTAACGAAAAGCGAGTGTGCGCTTTTATCATTTCTAACACGACTACATTATCGTGGATCCACGTCTACGTCCACGTCTACGTCCATAAAGTATACGGAAATATACATAAAGTTATCGTGGATGAAAATTTAAAAGCGTCTTCATAATATCATCATGATCATTTCAGCCGAAAGACGTCCACCGCTGGATACAGGCCTCCCCCAAGCCCCTCCACTTCGACCGGTAATGTGTTTCCGGCATCCAGCGGGTTCCTACGGCCTTCACAAGGTCGGCGGTCCACCTTGTGGGAGGCTTTCCAACACTACGCCTTCCGGTACGTCTTCATATATTTCCATACATCTTACTTCCCTATGTCATCGTGATGCCGTGAGGTCCACGATAATACCGGTGCGGTAGAAACTATAAAAGCGCACAATTAACCTAAAAGTAGCTAACAAGGCTTATTCATTCTCTGTATGAAACGTTTTTGCCCTGCAGTGGCACAATAACATGGTATTTAATTATTTATTTTTGACCTGTATCTGGACTGTCGATCTTTGTATGCTTCAAACATTGTAGGTCAATACAAATATTTAATTAAATTACGAAAGCAACGTGGGCTTTCCGTATGGCCCAGAATTCGTAAATTTGTATGTAATGCAATTTTTATATTAAATTGCTTCCATTTATTTATTCATGGATGAGTATGAAAAACCTGCAGATCTTGTATGCACCGATTTAATCAAAGGCTAAGTAGCTATTTAAGCCAGGTTAAAGGCATCAGCTGAGTGTCAAATGGAAATGGAAGTAGCTACTTGACGAAGATGTTGTGGAAGAAATCACTTGAAATCGGTCTCGGCATGTAAATACATGCTAACGCGCCATTACACGATGTAATTCAGTATTCTCATGATCACAAGAATAAGGTTAGGTAGGTACCTAGATGTTGAGTCGAGGTTCTGGTTTAGGAATAGAATTTCTGACGTTGACGTTGTTGTTGGCTCTACAGTACCTCCAAATGCATTTTCTTTCTTTCTTACATATTTGAATTCGGCTTGGTGAGAAAAAACTAACAAGTAGAGGGAAAGGTTTTATAAGTGAATTCCAGTAAGTCCATTGGCTTTTTCTGGTTCACCGGGCAACATGAGGAGAAACCGTTGACAACATGATTAAGAAAAGTAAAACAACTTTTTAATCAAAGTTATTCATATGTTCATCATATGGCTTGCAATCAATTATTAGTACAGGTAGGTACTAATAAATTGTTCTCTGTCATGTTACGCGATAACTGCATTTACTAACTAACTGTTGATATAAATATACTTCTAAAAATGGCTCTCATAAATATTGATTTCTTCACTGGCACGTTCTAGAAATGCGGTAAGATAAGATTAAAGCATTTATTATTAAAAGCTATATTCGAAAAGGACATAGAGGTCGCACTTGCTTGCGTAAATCGATACACAAGAGCTACTGAATTAGAAAACATTTGATATCGCATTCATACCCAGCAAAAAGAAAATTATCCATCTACATAGGTACTTGGAACTGAAGTACCAGCTGACTTCACTTCTTCACAGCTGAGAACCCGTAAAAAACATTGGATATTGAGTTCACTACTGTTCACAATGTATTTGGTAGAAACCGAAACGTAGAAACAAAACAGGTTTGCCATTGTTTTGTAGGATAGATTTTGTTTTGCAAATAATCTATGCATTGTTAGAACCATGTGAGACACTACCATTATCGGTGATTTATGCATATTATCTCTCTTGACCTAATCGATCGACTCGTGCTGCGTGTAGCCACAAGCCCCTCTCAAGATGAACTTTACTGTTGGGTGTAAACGAATTCTTATGTCTAAAAAGGATAATTTTACTTCTAGAGTATCCACTTAAATGTAGCATTTAGGAATGCCTCTCATTCTGCTTAAGTTAACAGTAACTTTAATCTCTCAGGGACGAGCTATTAATGTCAGTTGGTCAGACAAGCATAGTCCGCATCGCTCCCAACAGGAACAGTGCCCAAAAGACTGGCAGCATTGCCACGTTGTATGGCGATGCTAATTCTTTGGCCAAGAACCAGGCCAGCCCTCTGGTCACGTGAAGATTGCTATGGAGGTAAATTGCTTCAGCCGACATCAAAGAACTCCATTTTGATATTGGCTTTAGGGATAAAGAAGAGTAAAAGGGAAAACCAATGATATTTTAATACCTACGGCGTCCATTTGTATTTTTCAAACCAGTATCATAGAATTGTCTTTATATTTTTTTTTCCCTGTTTTTTCGAGATCCATTTCAGAAGCAAATGACATTTCTATGTAAGTTTATTTGACAGTGTACAGTCTGTTATATTTAGTCATTTGCATAGCGATGTCGATCGGGCTTTTAGCAATGTCGTCTGCGGTTTGGGAACAATGGAATAAATGGATCCCTCACTACCATTATGTTCAGCAAGTATTAACTTGCTAGCTATAAGCTATGCTGTAGTGCAGTCAATAAGCAATCCTCACAGGCTTGATTTTAGTTAATAACTTTAGTGTAGGTTTGTACCTTAATTCACTTCTATTAAGTCTCTACTTAATAGCACGTTGTAATATTTGACAGGTTTATGTAGAAATGAGACAAATAAATCAAGTCTTTAGAAAATTAAAAGACTTTTTAGATAGGAGCCGAAAAAAAGCTTCGATTCAAAAGAGCTAAAATCAAAGTAGGTACGTTCAATATTTTCACAACTGCGACAAATAGAAAAAAGATATGAAAGGTCTGAGTAAACATGCCATCGAGTCTACCCTTTGTCTGAATTTTCAGGAAAGAAAAAAAGCACAGCCCTAATTGCTTCAACTTTACTTATAGTGTGTACTAATTGTAAGTAGGCACAATCAACACTGAAAAGTCAGAAAGAAGCATTAGTTTGTGAGTACATAAATAAGTATGAAATGCAATAAAGACAAGACAGAGAGTTTTGTTTTATATTATACTAGCTGGGCCCCGCGGTTTCACCCACATAAGTCTCGATCCCGAGGAAATATCGGGATAAAAGTACCCTATGTCCTAAACCAGGTTACGATCTACCCATATGCCCAATTTCATCCATATCTGTTTTGCCGTTTTAGCGTGAAACCGTAACAAAAAAACATAGATAAAATCAAATCTTTTCTCTAATAAATAATATTAGTTTAGATACTGTAGGTTATTTACCCTAATCGTGACGTACATAGGTTAACTCCTAATCCATTAAGCTGTCAGACCTTTAAACATCATTATTGAGAAACAAAGAGATGCTGAATCTGTGTACAACAAAGAACACATGTACGTGAATGACCGGGAGCGTTGACTTGATTATATTATTTGTAGAACATTCTTCCGAAAACAAAAGTGTTATTGTTACTGCATAAATTGAATAGCATTGATGTTTAGTACTCAATCACGTCACTTCGTTGGATGCAGGAACTTTGTTTATTCGTCCAATATTGGAGTTTGTTTGCGAGAATGTATCCCGGATTTGATAGACTACAGTAGGTTCTGGTTTCGACAAACGAAGGACTTTCCACTCAGTCAAAATCACACACTCATATGAAATGGTTCTAGTGTTATTCTAACAAACTATAGCATAGTAAAGGTTTTAGGAAGAAATAAGACCGCTGAAAACGGCTAATGAAGATTTGCAATGCAGAAGTGCAAATACAACAATCAAACTATTCTTGCGAATGTTCTAAATTATGCAAACGGCTATGGGTAGGTACGACATTAATAATAATGTACATTTATTATGTTGCTGTTAGACCAGAATAATATCTTCCTCGGTAATATTACTTTAGTTTCAGTCGCCATTCCTAGGATTCGTCCATGTTTCACGGTTCAAATGAAACGAATATTTTTTGGTCGAAAAATAATGAAAGGAAGCAGTGAGGTCGAGCGTTTTTTAACTCTCGCCAAAACTATAGCAAAATGATGGAGAGCCAAAAAATGATAAATGGAGAATTCCAGGAAACATAGACCGCTAGCCAATAGATTTTTTACAAATTACGAGTGCGTTCGAGCGCAACAAGCCTGAAAGAAAATGCGGCCGAATATGTAATATATGGGTTCACGCTTGACTAGTAGGTACTCATAGGTACATCACCTACAACACTTGTGAAATCTATAAATATTATTTTGGTATAATTATGATGTTCAAACGTGCAGTTAAAGTTTTTAAGTAAACGTACGCGGAAACGTATGTCCGTGAATCCGAAGCTTATAAATTCTCTTTATCCAACTAGGCCTAGGTGTTCTTGGACATGTGTTTCTGCGTATCCTCCTTAGAGTGGATTTTATGGGTGGATAAACGGAATAATCCATTCTTTATTGGAGACTAGTTTCCCTGATTCATACCTAACAATGCTGTAGCCACGTCCATTCCATGTACAACATCAATTATGGTCTCATTACTAGAGCTCTAGTTGGTTTGAGTTTTGTGGTCTGAGCATGACATCCTGGGTTCGAGTTCTAGACTGAGCAAATTGTGGTTGGGTTTTTCCATCAGCAATTTCTCAGTAGCAGCCCAAGAGCCTGGATTTGTGCCAGGTTGATTGCAATAGGGTCGCCCCTATTACAAACAAACATTTTATAGGTAAAATAGGTGTAATGTAGGTTTACCTTTGCCTAATATGAATACTAGATTAAGCCCGCGGCTTCGCCCGTGTGAATGCCGGGAATAATTTTATGGGAACGCGTGGTTTAGACGCATAATGACCAACATGTATTGGTGAAAATAACGCAGAAGGACCAAAACGCGAAATAACCAATACGCAAAATAACCAATACGCAAAATGCCCAATCGCAATTACTCATATTGACCAATCTTCTTATTACGCATATTTACCTATATTAATGACGCAACATGACCAACATCAAATATACGCTTACAACGCGAACAAATAGTAGCCTATGTCCTTCCCCAGGATGTCATATATCTCCTTGTTTTATTGAAATCCGTTCAGTGGTTTAGGCGTGACAAGGTAACATACAGACAGAGTTAGTTTCAAATATAATTCGACGACAGAAAACAATAAGGGCGTATCTCGTTAAAAGATCGTAGCTAGACTAAGTATAAGGTAATAATCAGCTTTTTTTTCTGCGTCGGTAGGTCTGGGTCTCGTTATAATAATTATTATTTATAAGTATGGATGACGCACTCGCGCAATTAATCAAATCGCGTTTGAATTTCATAATTCATGTAAAAGATCACATAATCGAAAGCACGTATTCCCGCAACTGTCACCTTTGGTTAGAACACAGGGTACAGGCTGCATTCATTGTTTGATTCTATTGTCTATAAATAATCACTTTTATTGGATACGTGCCCTGCGGTGTAGCGACCTGAAGCTACCGACGGCGGAGGCGCGTAGGCGTTCGTAGCCGATGTGCGGCGTAGCAATAAGCAGTTTTATCTAGCTCTAAACCTCTACGATATTATATAAACATCACATATATAATCATGCCAACAGTCCCCGAACGACTAAGACGATCGCGTACTCGCGCGACGATCGCTTTCGTCTAGGACACTGTCTAGAACCTCAAAATGAAAACTTTCCTAGTTATAATTACCACAAGTTTGTTTTAGCGAAAAAATAGAGAAAACAGCAATTTGTTCCTAACAATTTACGGCCCCCAAGTTTAAGATGCTATTTTAGAATCTGGAAACAAGATTAATCACTAAATAATCTTTCTTTTTCATTTTGCCGTGGTTGATGTCCGGGTAATACAAGAAGAATTTATCGTACTAACTTTGTCGGTGTAACGATGGAGAAACTTTAATCAGTAGCGGCAAATTAATGACTTCGTTACAAAATTACTTTGAAATAATATTATACAGAGGGGAGTAAGGTTAGCTCACTCTGCACCCGCTTGGATGTATTAATTTTGGTAAAAGCGACGTAAGGCTAATTATTTCGATCGAATTATGTCAATTAAGTGTGACCAGTTTTACTCGAAATAATATGCATATTAGCTAATGTAATGAAGTACAGTTGGGAACATAAGGACCTGCCAACTTTTCAGGCGTCAACTCAACGCAGCTAGCACAGGAGGTAGGTACGATTTGTCTTTAACGAGATTGATTGGTGCAACTCTTACTGTTGCTTCAACTTATGCTTTATCACAGGCAATTATATCGCACCGTGTGAATCAGGCTTTAGACTGAACGTTATACAATGGAGAGGCTTTATAATACCTCTCACAAACTTTTTAGAACAAGTTTAATGTTTAATTATGTTTATATTCATGAATAGCTTTTGTCTGCCGCTTCGCCCGCGTGGATCTCGGAAAATATCCCACGGTAACGTACTACCGGGATTAAGATTACCTATTTAATAATCTAGATTATAAACTATCTGTATGCCAAATTTCAGCCAAATCCGGTCAGCCGTTTTTGCGCCAATCCGGAACATATATACATCCAAACAAACAGGCAAACGGACAAAAATACTTTGTTACTATTTTATTGGAACAAAGTTCTTTAACACGTAACGAAAAAGCGTTATGCGACTTTTTCTTACATATATAATAGAGAGAGTCAGAGAGAGAGATAGTTTTCGTGGTTTTCGAGGTTGCTGAAGCCCATAGTGACGTCAAAATAAAAATCTAAGTCGGCGGCTGCAAACATTTTAAATCTTTTCGTCATGGGTATCGTTTTCATGGTTTTCGAGGGTGCTGAAGTCGATAGTGTAGTCAAAATGAATATCCAAGATAGTGGCTGCAAAAAAAACATCAAATTTTTCTTCGTGGGTGTCGTTTTTATGGTTTTCGAGGGTGCTGAAGCCGATGAACATTTAAGATGGCGGCTGCGAATAGTTAAAAATACTCGCAGCCGCCATTTTGGGTTTTTATTTTGAAATTCGTTCCTGTCTGAGGTACGTTTTTAGGGTTCCGTAGCCAAATGGCAACGGAACCCTTATGGATTCGTCATGTCTGTCTGTCTGTCTGTCCGTCCGTATGTCACAGCCGCTTTTTTCCGAAACTATAAGAGTTATACTGTTGAAACTTGGTAAGTAGATGTATTCTGTGAACCGCATTAAGATTTTCACACAAAAATAGAAAAAAAAACAATAAATTTTGGGGTCCCCATACTTAGAACTGAAACTCAAAAAAATTTTTTTCATCAAACCCATACGTGTGGGGTATCTATGGATAGGTCTTCAAAAATGATATTGAGGTTTCTAATATCATTTTTTTCTAAACTGAATAGTTTGCGCGAGAGACACTTCCAAAGTGGTAAAATGTATGTCCCCCCCCCTGTAACTTCTAAAATAAGAGAATGATAAAACTAAAAAAAATATATGATGTACATTACCATATAAACTTCCACCGAAAATTGGTTTGAACGAGATCTAGTGAGTAGTTTTTTTTAATACGTAATAAATCGTGGAACGGAACCCTTCATGGGCGAGTCCGACTCGCACTTGGCGGGTTTTTTAAATGTATATTTATAGATGTATAGGTACCATTTTTTTCATTTTTATGCTTTAATTCCGGAAGAATTCTTGCCTTTTTTTCCAAAAGAATACGAGAACACAAACACCATAAGGAATGACATAGTTCACCATTTTTCTTCTCTACAGCAGCTTTTATGTCTCAAAGTACTTTGCGAATATTTTTTCTTCCATTTGTGTGGAAGTGAAAAGTGTCATTAGTGTCGTTTAGGATGAATAGCCAAAAACACTTCTATTTTGATGTTTCATTCGTACGTTCAGTGCGAAAAAATATTAAAGTTGAATTAATTCTTCGAATTTAAGGGTTTATGGTGTATTTTTATTGTAGTTATCTACTTATTAGCACCTACTAGATAGAGCTCATTGTAAAAAAGTTTTGTCCAGGCCCTTCTTTCTTATGAATTTAATAAAACTATATCAGCAGTGTAAAATCAACGACAGTATTTACACTGAAACACCGTAACCCAATTTAGAAACAGTAAGAGGTAATAAAAGGCCTAGACCTGTGTCCAGCAGTGGACTGCAATAGGCTGAGTAGATTGTTGATTGAAGAGGTAGTAATGTACTTTTTAGCATTTTATAATAGTAGCTAAGAGTTAAAGAAGAGAGATAGAATCAGTGTACTCGAACTCGAATTTAATAAAATTAAGATTTGCTCAGTAATTAAGATTTAGAGAACTAAAGTGACAATACCCGAACTGCACTGTTTCTAAATAGTATTACGGTATATTATTGTTGTTTTTACGCAACTTACAAGTCATTACTGCTAAATTTTATTATATTATTAAGAAAAAAGTGCTATCGATCAACTATTCATGTAGATAAAATAAAGATTCTTGAAACCAGAAAAACCAGCACACATCCTTCTCTCATAGTACCTAACCAAACGATTTTGAGCGTACAGTGCACGTGCGCATTGATTTGTATTCAGACTCAGTTAATCTTCACGAAAGAGATATTTCTTGTCAGCCACTTACAAAGCTGACCTTACTGCTTATCCCTAGACATAACATTTTCTAGGAAGGTACCTAATAGATAGTTCTAAATGCAGGGGAAGTGTTATGCTTACTGGTTAACTCGTAGCCAGAAAACGCAGATATAGGGCAGAAACATTATGATTTCATCGTTATCTTATTTCTACATAATTTTGTTACGCTACATGTCCTACACATGTAGCGTAACAAAATTATGTAGAAATAAGAGAAAAACGAACCACAATTTGACATAAATCAATTTTGGTGCACAGCTGTTTGCTTACTCATAAATATTTGTGATTTCAGCGTCCTACAGACATCTGCCATACATAATAAATAAAAACGGTTTTCGTGACCGTTTGTAATGCATTTTTATGCGGATTTCACTATAATTTAGAGACTTTTTCGGGAAGGTTAGTGTATAATATATTATTATTTAACTTGAATGTGGCACAGAATTTACGATGTTTTGATTTGCCAATGCATCCGTGTGAAGGAAGGGCGGGTCGGTTCGACCCTTCTTTCAATATTTATTAAATACTAGTTATTTAATAAATATTTAAAGAAGAGTCGAACTCTCATTTGCATTCGTAATTAAACTGAAAACTTTATATCCGCAGCAATTTTAATGTACAATTTACTTAAAAGAAATTGTCTAAAACTTAAGCTCAAAGTAGAGGGAATGGCAAAAAGAGTTAAAAGTTTTACACTAAGCAATTAACGGCATTAAATAAATAGACGAAAGTTTTTATACTGAAACTAACAAACTTTTTTTTTTCAAGACTTTATTTACAATACAGTTATCACTGATAATATTATTATCTATAGTCCTTTACATTCAGGCTTTGATGGTGCAGTCATCAAATCAGGCTCATGAGACTATTTCAAACTTGGTTTAGTTTCCATCACCACGACACGTGCTTTAGAAAGTAAGCGAGAACAACTTTGATGTCGTGATCCTGATTATATGGCTAAATCCGTCACAGATTTTGGATATCCTTTTCGTATATAAGTGGTTTCGTAGCGTGTTTTTCGTCGATACTATATTGCCAATTTATTAATAACAAAACAAAAGGCCTCTCTTGGATTACAGCAAATTGAAATGTCAACACTTGACTTTATATCATTGTGATGGATCAAAATCATCAGCGCCACAAGTAGTTCTGGGGAGGGATACGTTAAAAGGGGTGGGGAAATTAATCGGAAGACGGGATCTTAAATTTGGGGAGACGGCTATACAAATGCAGAGCAGGATGTTGTTAGAGCATTTGAAAAATATGTGGTCCAGGGTCCAACTCGCACTCGCAAAAAAAGAAGTCAAGAACATGGATTTTGTGTAAAAAGATATCCCAACCAAGAACAAGAACCATATAGAATCCGCTAATTCCGGATTCTATATGGTTTCGATACTTTTTTGTGACCCAAAAACCACGGTTTTGGTTTTATGGTCGGTTGCATTGTATAAAAAACTGCTTTTGTTTTTGCTGGACATACTCCCCTGCTCCTGCCAAATCACTGCAGGTTCAGTCTTGGAAGGGACAACAGGTCGTAACCATAAATATCCGGTCGTAACCCTGATAGGAATTGTGCGTGAGATCTGACGATAAAGATGAACAGGCGTCTTTAGCCAAATCATCAACACACTCGTTACCCTTAATGCCACAATGGCATGGTATCCATCATTTTGATTAGGTACTAGCGCAAGACAATAAAGAGTTTTAAAATAAGGAGGCTGTGCAATTTACTTTTAAAATGATTTTGGACTAAAGCAAATTGACTATCAAGTTAAATTGCCCGTATATTTAAAACACAATTGACATTTTTTGACTGTTGTAACACTTCAAATTGACATAATGTGTCAATTTGCTTAACAATTATTTACCTCAGGTAACGGGTACTGTATTTACCTACGTGGAAACCCCGTCTTCAAAACTTCAATTTGTAATGCTCAGAGGGCAGTACCTTCGTTTCTATAAATCTTGTCTAATCCCCTTTGGTTTACCCCCCGCTACCAGACGGAGGGTTCCTAAGCTACTGAATATTTTACGAATTGTTGGTGCTTATCTTGTGTTAATTATTGGCCACTGCATAGGCTTTTAGTCATTATTTTAAAATTCTAGGAACGTCTCGAGGCTACGCTGAAGTGCTTGTGTAAGAAGTTTATGTAGATATAATAGACTCACAAAATGAGACTATCGAGGGTTAGGGATGTCAAAAATATTTTGCAAAATAGTTATTGGCAACTGAATGGTTTAGGTATACAAAGAAGAAATTGAGAAAATTCCAAACTGGATTTCCCTCACTTCTCCATATTGGCTACGCTGAGATTTCGTGATCTGAACTCCTGCCAGATTTAATGAGATTGAAACCGTATGCTTGTCACGAACCTCCATTATAATTGGAATTTGTGCTATTTGCCTTCTACATTCTACAAGAAATTATCTTTGTTAAAATATTTTATAACAACGAAAAATAGCTACGCTGAAAGATAGTATTTAGATACTGTTTTCTCGTAGATTTTATGTTGATTCAGGTCATGCTGTTTAAATTTGTCTTTTGAGGCTATCTTTTGCCGGAGGGATGTCGTTTCGACTCATTCATAATTCTGAGTTTTACCAAGCTTTGATGTTCCGGAGTAAAAATACAGATTTTATCGTGGGCACAGCCACAGTGTTAACATTGTGATATTTTCTCGGAATCAGGATAAAGCAGCGTTCGTGAGTGGGTTTTTAATTTTCTTTAGTGTTAATATTATTAGGTAGGTACCGATCTAAATTAATTTGTAAAAGGTCAAAGAGCCTACCATGTAATTTATTTAGCTCTTTGACCTTTTATTAACTGTGTTTTTAAGATAGGTTAGCGCGTTACTTTGCATCCCTTTCATAATGATATCTACCCCTTACAATGAAAAATTCCTTAGCTGTTGCACATGGTTATCTTTTAAATATATTTTCAGAGTTCCGTACCCAAAGGGTGTCAACGAGACCCTGTTACCTACTAAGGCTCTGCTGTCTGTCCATCCGTGTGTCACAGGGCTGTATCTTTTGAGCCGTAAAACACACTTGAAACTTTCAGTGAGTGTGTACTGTGACCGCTATATGAACAGATAATAAAAATAAAATAAAGTAAAAATTAAAGGGGTCCTCCCTCATACAAGAAATGTGTTTTTAAATAGGTATAATATATGTAGTGTTAAATATTGTACGGTGGTACGGAACCCTTGGTGTGCGAGTCCGACTCACACTTTGCTGCTTTTTTTCAGTGATGTAGTAAATGATTAATTTGTATATCAGTTTCAAAGGAACACAATCAATTAAAGAACTCTCTCGGGGGTACAACGAGCGTTTTTTATCGCAATCAGCGGTCTCATTCAGAAAACATTTTACAGACCTTTTTATAAGTAAATCTATTCTATTTCGGGAACGTGTTTAGATTAAGGAAAAATGCCATTTAAAGGGGAAGCGCCAGACGCAAAATTCAAATTTTCTTACGTTTTTTGCAATTTGCAGGTCAGTGTCATGTTGAATGAGCATAACAAATATGACTTTATAGAATTACAATAATTAAAATCATCAATACATTTTGACACTTACCTGCAAATTGCAAAAAACGTATAATAAGACAATTTGAATTTCGCGGGCTATCAAGCGCATCCTCCGTAATTATTGGGTACTTTCCTAGATTTTGTCCGGTTGAATGCGATAATGTATCGTAGATACAAGTTCGAAGGTACTTACGGATTCTATACATAATTTATGTACTTAGGTTTAGATGTAGAACTACTGCAAAGTAAACGCAACCGGGAACAATTCATGTTTGTAAATATTAGTGCAGCAAATCTTACAGTCCTTAGTTTGTCTCTTGGAAGCTTAGTAGTTTCACAAACATTAGGTTAGTTAGCCAACGGAAACAGAATACCTCAGTAAGAATAGTAGGATGAATGAAAGGCAGTTGCATGCATCTGAGATGAGAATGTAACACCACACATCCCTCTTAGATGTGTGGTGTTACACAAATGGGTAGAATAAGAAATGAGTACATAAAAGGAAAAGAATGAGGAAAATGTCGTGAGGAAAGGTTTTAGTATTAATGTGGATTGCTAAAAGAGTATCCTCTACTCTCTCTTGGCATACCAAAGAAACGTTGAATGGACGTTGAGTAATTTTCTTATCAATATTTACAATTTCATTCTAGACATAGACATCGGGTCCTTGGTTCGATTCCCAGGTCCGGCAAAGTATTATTAGAATTTTCCTTCAGGAATTTCTCAGTAGCAGCCTGGAGTCTGGATTTGTGCCCGGATTTTTATTTTACATGGGCTTAACCATTACTGGCGAGACACAGGGGGTAACTACATACCACTGCCTAACCCTTCGGACAAAACAGGTGTGATGTTATGTTTCATAAATATTGGATTATTCAAGTATTTGTTTCGAAAAACTACGGCCGGAACGCTTCACGGATATAATTATCAGGGGTACTTAGACCGACTTGATAGATTTGGTTGTAAACAAGTTGAGTAATCTCACAAGACCTTCAGAAAAGTCCTTAATCGGGTATTAACCTTTTCACGCAACCGCAACTTGAGGTTCAATCAGATACTTATATTTTCTAATGGACACCCTAAATCTGATTTGGCCCAACAGAGCGTAAACCAAAGTAAGTACTCCTTTTAGTCGACTCATTTTACGGCGGCTGTAGCGCGAATCGCAACGTAATTTTTGCGACTTACTTTGAGCATCGTAATTTACATAGGATTTGGAATAGAATATCTATATTTTGCATAAAATATGGCGACGAATGGTGACAGTAGATTGGTATTAGAAAATATTTGGTTATGGAAAATGTATCATGCTTAGCTATTAAACTACATCTGCCTGCTATATAACTAGTCACAAGCGATCAAGTTCGTATTAGGCATTTCCACATTTGACTAGTTTCTCTGAAGACACTCATAATATTTGCTGCACAGCAATTGGGTTGAGAAGCGAATGACAGACGCTTGAAGCCGCCCGAATCAGTTCCGAAACAGTAAATAGATACCAAACTGTTGGCAGTCAACCAAGTTAGTTAATGGTTCTGTTCAACGGTTTCACAACTGTGTCTTGTAAATTTTAAACCCCTCGAATGAGACCCGGAGCTACAACAGTAGTAAGACAGAAATAAATGCGACCCCAATCTCAGGCAATAAAGTTTCCGTGAAAGTTACACCAACGTGAACGACCTGGGCCCGTATTCCCGTAATTTAAAACGTTCAAAATCTAGTCGCAGTCTCATCTCGGCGACAAACAAATGTCAAAAACTTGTCAAAATGTAGGGAAATTTGACGTATTTTTGACAGATTGAGACTGAGATCAGACTGTGAACGTTCTTAAAATTACGAGAATTACCCCTCTGGTGTTCCAAAAGAATTCAGTTATATAAGAGATTTTCATGCAATATGCCTGAAGTAATTTTCCGTAAATCATGTTAAATTATACAAAGTATCTATGGCCACAAAACGAAGTACCTTATTAGTTTTAGTGAATTAATTTAATTAGAATAATCGTATTCCAGTCGTATTGTTTAACTACTTTTCATATTTTAGGTTTCACATTTTTATAAATGAAGGCTTATTTTTATGAGCCAATCTTCTTTCATTCAAAATGGTTCCTTTTATGCACAATTCCACTGTAACACTTAGCTACCTAAGATACAACGCTAAATGGGTTTACATAAATAAACAAAGGCTTCATAATAAAATAAAATGGCTGTTCTCTTCATACCTAGTTCCTTTCTCGTTCAGAATTAGCAGAAAAACTTAACTAATTTGAGAAACATACTTGAGGCATTGAAAACGCATGTTTATACATTTCCGTGAGCGATCCACGACTCAAATTACGTAGTGTTACGTCAATAATAAGTTGAGAACGAGGGCTTTCGACTTAAGATTCCACTTCGAAATTTTCAACTTCCACTTCGAAAGCAACGAACAAGATTCTTTCTTGCATTCGTATTTCGTTATTTATTACTTTTTCATAACCCCTCAGAGGCCCTCCAGGTTTCTGTCAACAGATTGTGAAAGATTGTTATGTCGACACGTAGGTCGTAGATGGCACTCGAACAGCGAACGGTTCAATGAAACTGCGTTCACAGCTTGTACGAAAGCCACGTCGAGGCTTTAGACCTTTTATTATAAGTGCCTTTTAAGTGCCCGCTTTTTTAATGTCTCCTTTTGTATCGTTCTACGTGAAGTGTTGCTCGTAGATGCAGAATGTATTATACACCTGATTAGTGTTTTGTTCGGGATTACGTACATTTTGTTATGTTAACATTAACTTGTTTGTTACATAAAAATGCTAAACTGAATTTCGGATTTATCCCATGGCCATAAACGTTCTATTTAATCGCGATATCTTTCTTATAATATATTTATATCTTACATTTCCATATTACAAAGTGTATGATTTCTAAAGTAACTTTACAGTGGAATCTGTTTTCCACTCGTGCCGCGTTGACTTCATTTTATTAGAAAGAAAGAAAGAAAGAAAGAAAGAAAGAAAGAAAGAAAAAACATTTATTTAGCACAGACCAAAAGACACACAATACACCAGATGCATTACATCAGATAACACAAATAAAGAACAATTAGAAAACAGTTTATAGACCGATGTAAGAAATTAGCAGGAAAGTGTGCCTCACGGCTGCACCAAAAAGGCCCAGTTCAGCAAAAATGCCAGACAATAGTGCCTGACGCTGGTTTTCAACTGAACCTGATGTGTGAGGTGACGGATGTAAATCAGTTTTAAACCGCAACGTGACGTGTGTATGCATACTTAAATAAAATAAATATGTGACAAATAAAAAATAGTAACGAATATGTACATAAGTCCTAGTGTGAGTTGAGTAATATTGCAAAAAACAAAAAATAAAAAACTGACAAGTATAATGAGACGGCCGCGCGATAGACCTTCGTTAGTATGTAATTCTTCGAAACGACTAGAACAACATAAACCGGTTTTAAAACGACGCCTAGCTGCCACGTTCCAACACATTGTCATAATGAATGAATCCGTGAATTTCATCGCACAATACGCTGCAAACAGCCGAGCGCGGCGGACTAATAATACTCGTAATTACGGACAGTTTGCAACTTGTGTAAAATTGAAATTGTCTTAGCTATGGTTTGTATTGGGATTAGTCCAATACGATGGATATATAACGTCTATAATTAAGTCAGCTAAACATCGTTGGCGAAAAATGGAGATGGAAGTAAAAAATTATAAAAAATAAAATAAAATAAAAAACATGCACGACAAGTATACGGATGAAAGGTAAGCACAGTCAATAATACTCGTAGTAATTATTACTTGGAAAAAAAAAAAAAGAGAACTCGTCATGGATTATTGTATAATGTGCAAGCACCTACCCGCATTTATTAATTTTCTGCCTCCTTTCTACAGTCTCATGAATGGCACATCACAACTGCACAGAGGTTCGTCCACTGCCAGGTCCTGGTGAAGGATGGGTGAAAGGCGCCATCCCGACCTCGTACGTCTCATCTGCATGCAAGTAGGCCAGGCAACATCGGGTACGTTGAAAAACAAACATTGCACAACGATGCCCAAGTTGAAATGTAACTTTTATTTATTATATTATAGACTAGCTGACCCGGCAAACGTTGTTTTGCCATATAAATGATTTCTAGCTGCCCGGCGCTACTTCGTTCGCGTGGTGTCCTACCCCCTACCCTACTCCTACACTACTCCTTCCCTACTCCTACCCTACTCCTACACTACTCCTACCCTACTCCTACCCTAATTCTAACCTACTCCTAACCTAGTCCTACCCTACTCCTACCCTACTCCTAACCTACTCCTACCCTACTCCTACACTACTCCTACCCTACTCCTACCCTACTCCTACCCTACTTCTACCCTACTCCAACCCTACTCCTACCCTACTCCTACACTACTCCTTCCCTACTCCTACCCTACTCCTACACTACTCCTACCCTACTCCTACCCTAATTCTAACCTACTCCTAACCTACTCCTACCCTACTCCTACCCTACTCCTAACCTACTCCTACCCTACGCCTACCCTACTCCTAACCTACTCCTACACTACTCCTACCCTACTCCTACCCTACTCCTACCTGCTATAAACCTCACGGAGCCCGAGACCTTTCCAACGAATGCAAAACCGTGGAAATCGGTTCGTGCGTTCTGGAGTTATAGCGTCAGGAAGGAAAACCCGACTTATTTTTATATAGTAGATAAAACATAAAAATCCTGCTGATAGTATATTTTAAGGGCGTAACCTAATTCAAAAAGATTTCCTGTGTACAGTAGATAGCTCAGGAGGCAGTCATTTTGAATCCCTCTCTATCATGTGAACATAAAATTAGAATATTTTAGAATAATCAATCGTAAAATGAAACTATAAAATATGAATTTTAGTTCAGTAGTTTTAGTTTGTAAAGAGGCTTTTTTTCAGCACACTTTCGTAAAGATGGTACTTAAGTTTATGATGTTTAAGCAGTTTTCCCATTAAAATCTTCTGCCACTGGCAAGCATGTCCCAACAGTGGGAAATTTATAGGCTGATTATGCTAAGCCTAGAGTCAAGTCGTTTTTGTTGTCGGTCGGGTTTGCTGACAACAGCAAACCCGACCCGAGGCCAAATATAAACAAGGATAACTTCCAAGCTTTACTTAGTCAAGTTATATAGCATTAGAGGTATTTTGTAAATATTGTGTAACCGTATTATATATCTAGGTACTTGGCTCTGTATTGTTAGTATTCTTAGCAAGTGTCCATGAATTTTCGTTTAAAACTCACGGCAGACTAGTCCAGCGCTACTCAATCTCAATTAAATGTAACTTAACTGTTAATTCCAGTTATGAGACATCTCTTTTAATATACCTAAATGTGTTGTATAGAGACAGAAAGAAAGAAAAAGTCGTATGTTCGATAACGTAAATAACGCAACGAACGTTGTTGGACTGTCAAAATGAAAGATATATAAGTATTGCAATTGTAAGTGTGTTACGTAATTTGTTTCTTTATTTCTGGGCGAACTGAAGACATTCGTGGAACATAGCCGCCATGGTTAGGTACTGTTTTATTTTTCATTATTTTGTTCTTTTGTCTATCTGCGCGTCGGCCGTAGGCTAGGCAAGTTCGAGCGGTATTTGCTTGATCTTATTTAGATAAAAACAAAATATATATATTTGCAAATAAGTTATGTTTGAAATTGATTCACTTATGAATTAATGGCGGGTACCTCATAAAACGACGTTAAAACGGGAACACCGAAGCGTGACTTTAATACTGACCCTGTGACAAAGATTTCTATTCTTTTTCTGTTAATAAACTGCCATGGATAACAGAACTAACCCTACTAAGACACAGACAGTCGCTTCATCCGAGACAAACCCTAACATAGACAGACAATTAATTGTCCTACATCTATGTACTTGTACATTCTTGATCTTATATTTTGCGACCCGTCCATGCTTCGCACCGTCGCACGAATGCAATCTACTGATGTGGCGCCGTGATAAGACATCGAGATTTCCCTGCTTTATTTAAGTTAAATATTAATGTTACTTACTTGTATACAAAAACTTTTAAAAATAAATTGTCTAAATGATGGTAATTATCATCATCATCATTTCAGCGGAAAG
Organism: Apamea sordens; assembly: GCA_945859715.1. Classification (NCBI taxonomy): domain Eukaryota; kingdom Metazoa; phylum Arthropoda; class Insecta; order Lepidoptera; family Noctuidae; genus Apamea; species Apamea sordens. The sequence continues at coordinate 12,339,845 of OX243995.1, forward strand.
ATGTCCACTGCTGGACATAGGCCTCCCCCAAGCACCTCCGCTTCGACCGGTTCTGTGCTTCCCGCATCCAGCGGATTCTTGCGGCCTTCACAAGGTCATTGGTTCACCTTGTGGGACGCATTCCAACGCTGCGTCTTCCGGTACGCGGTCGCCACTCCAAAACCTTCTGGCGCACAAATGACCGATGGTAATTTGTTCTGTGAGCAATGTTCCTAGCCCACTGCCACTTAAGTTTGGCAATTCTTCTGGCTATGTGGGTTTCCTTGGTTCTCGTGCGGATCTCATCATTTCTGATTCGATCAAGTAGGGAAACTCCAAGCATAGCCCTCTGCGATGCTCTTTGGGTGACTTTTACCCTTCTATTAAGGAAAATGATGGTAATATCCGCATCAAAATCAGTTGTGTAGTTTAGAAGAACTAAGCGGCCAAACAGGCAGACACGACACGCAACTTTGTTTTGTGTATTCAAACTCAAAGCATTTATTTCAAATAAGCCAATTACAGGCACTTTTGGCAATTTTTGTCACCTTTTTGGCACTTTTGCACATTTACAGGTCAATGACAAAAAAACACAAACACAAAAAATCTCTATATAATATTAGTTTCAATAGTAATTATGTAACAACGATGTATCGAATTAGGTATGTTGATATTTGATATTCCTAATCAACGAAATTTAAGCTAGACGTAACAAGAAACACCACAAGTGATATGAATCTAAATACCAGTATAGTATAAATTTTCATCCGTGAAATTCGCTTCGCAGGAAATTCGTACATAACATACGAAACAAGCAAATCATTTAATTAATGAGAAACGAACTACGGTGACTGGCCACCAAGTTATGTAAGCGAAAGAATCGCATGTGAAATTAAATTAATAATTCACGAGTATTTACGCAATAAATTTTTTTTGCTTATATTGTATTCTTTAACATAATTTAAATTTCATGGAATTCAATAAAACATTTGTTGAGCGAAAACGTCATTTAGTATGTATTTAATCTATTACATACTTAATCAAGATATAAACAACATTGCCAAAACATTGCGCAAATAAATAGGCTACGCTGCTACGCAACTAGCTTGGCGTAGCGGATTCGTAGCGGTCTCGTAGAGGCAGGCAATCACCATTTATTTTCTTCCGTTACGACTTCGTAAAGGGCACTCACACAGGAGCTGGGCGCTTGCCCAGCTCTAGACTTTTACATTGAGTGCCCTTACCAGACATACATATGTGACCAGCCTTACAAGTCAGCACCGATTTATTTATTTGAAGAGCAAAAAATATTTTGTTACTCAAATAATTAAAAAAATATGAATCCAGCCAACTGAAGGCAAAGTATCTAATCGGTACATTAGTTTCTGAAATACCTTTAAGAGTTTAGAGGACTTTTTGGTTCATTGAATAGTCGAAATATTCTAAATCTGGCAGTAAAACCTCGAAATATTTGGTACAAATGTATTTTAGATATCGGGGAAAATGGTGTTGTGTGTGATGTTTTATGTTTTTATTGAAAATACATTTAATTTAGGTCTTTATTTCATATATTGACTATGCCTATAAAATAATCGTAACTCTAGTTTGAGTAAGAAACTAACTATTTTAGAAACGAATAAGCATACGATTAGCGAACATTTATTTATTAGAGCACACGCCATAACAAACTTCGTTTTCACCTAATATACTTCAGATAGGACTTACCTTACCTACATTCAAGGGATTACCATAAAAAGGGATGTCATAACACATACACACACACGTATAATCGTAGCCGCTGGCGTTCTTTAATTTCTGCCTACCCCATGTGAAGACAGACCTGCTACGATTCTTACATACTCCGTTATAACATTTATTTTCCGAAATGAAATATATTTGACTCCCTTCCAACGGAGGTAGTGGAATAATTGCGTCCCCGTTTCCAAGTAGCTACCTACCTAGTGAATAATAATTGATTATACTTCAGTTACCTATTTATTTCTTTTCCGTTAAGGTTGGTTAACCGAAACGGAAAAATGAAACGCTCTAGCAATTTCGTTTGACCTATTTTTTTATAATTTCGTTTTATCATCGAAGCGTGTCGATTTAAATTTTGTACATGACGCTGAGGTAGTATCGTTCGTGTGGTTACGAGGAAAGAATAACCTTTTTTATATGTCTTGAGGCACGTATTGGAGTAGTTTGCATAAATAGACTGTAGCATCCTTTAGTGCGTATGAATATTAAAGTATGCGCAAAACAGCTGCAGTTTCTAAATTATTTCTGATAATAGTTATTTGTTATACAAGAGTGCAAAGTTGCTTTTTAACCGCGTGTTCAATTTTGATAACCGAGCAAGCGAAGGTTTCTAAAATTGAGTCACGAGCGCAGCGAGTGATTCAAAATTAGAATCCTGAGCGTTAGCGAGGGAATCAAAAGAGCACGAGGTGAAAAATCTTTGCACTCGAGTGCAACACGTAACTTTTCATTCCACCTCAGCGAGGAAATGACTAAATGCAAAAAAAAAAAACGTTTACAATCACAAGATAGGTACACTTTTATTTCAGTTTAGGTATTAATTACTACATTATGACAGGTAAGTATTACAGAATAATCTTTAAATTATAACAAAATAATACTAAGGTATAATTAAGAAAATTTTAAAGTAACGTTGCTACAGTTATTTAAATTGAGTGTAATATTTTTGTACACAAGTGACTAACACCAATATTACAGTACCAATACTGTAATATTGGTGTTAGTCACTTGTGTACTGTTTTTCGGTAAACTATCTGTCATACTTAATAGTTGTACCGATTCATCGGATTCCCTTGGCGTGAATGTTGGAGAGAGAGGGAGATGGTTAGGTGTTTCATAACGGCTTATTTTTGATGTAGAAGGGCCAGTCCAAGGATCCGATTGAGGCTCTTTCAGTGTAATGGCTCCTACGATGCCTTCACATATTTTAGACTTATTTTGGATGGAACCTTCTATGTATCCCTCTACAACTGCATTGGACTTCCAGCCTCCGTGGCGCTTAATGGACAGGAGATCAGCTCCGGAATCAGCCAAAAGTGTGGCTGAAGTTCGTCGGAAACAATGACCCGTGTACAACAGGGGTTCTGGAAGTTCAAGAAATGTTGCTATTTCTCGTGGGATACTGCCAATTTTATTGCGATACTGTAGAAAAAATCGATTGATTGGAGTGTTAGGCGGGCGTAAGGCTTGATATTTCTCAACAATCGTTACGTATTCCTTGCGAATGACGAAGTTGCGGTCTCTTTTTGTCTTTGTATTAGGTAAATTAATTAATAGTAAGTCATCTGAATGTTTCTCAATGTTTTTGACATTAAGTTGTGTTAGTTCATTAGTTCGACATGCTCCGTTTATTCCAATAATAAGAAAAGCCTGTAACGTAAAGAGTATTGTAGTAGATAAATGAATAAAATTGATATGAACGCATAATTATGCCTATCAACATCTACTAAGTATACTATTTAATTGAGATTAATATACCTAAGTAGATACTGAATGTGCAACTGACTTACTTTTGCCGCCAAATATACGGAATCGGGTGCTTCGTTAAGAAACTTTTCAATATCAGATGGTACTGTGAAAACCTTCGATTTTTTTGGTTGATGACCAGATGAGGCTCTTTTTAAAAATGCCACTAATTTAGGATAGGTATCGATATGTTTGTCTTTTTTCATCTTTATTGTTGCTTTTAGCATCGAATACGTACTCCATAGAGTGCTTGCTTTCTTGTTCTCGGATAATTCTATAAAATATGCCAGCAAAACGTTTTCTGAGAAAGTTTTGGCTCCTTTTGCTAGTCGCCACGTGTTGAACATATCGTACTGTTTTAAATACTTCTCGCGTGATTGTTGAGGGAGAAAGCTCATTTGCGCATTATTAACAGTTTCAGTCAATTCTGTTGGCGTCAAGCAAACTTCCTCGTCGCTAGAATCACTCATTTTAGTTTTTTCACTTGTTTTCAAGTTTCTTGTTTTTAATATAAGGTTTAACAATGACGTGAAAAAATGCCGCGTAAAGAACCGCGTACAAAGCAAATTGAAAAAAGAACACCAAGAAGGTTCCGAGTCTGAGTTTTTAACAAATTAAAAAAAAGTTGTATGATATATTCGGCACCATAGAGGTAGCAGTAAATAGGTTTAATGTTTTTTTTAATTCACAAACTTAGTGCACACGATGTTCTAAATTCAATTTACTTTATCCTCTAGAGAATAAAAACGGCTTTTCCACTCAGATATGGAAGATTAAAAATACTCTTTCCGAGATGGTGGGATGAAAATAAAGTTTAAACCTTAAGGGGAATAAGCCAAGAAAGCATGCGGAATTGAAAGTTTCTTACGTTTTTTGCTATTTGCAAATCAGTATTAGGTTGCACGTTGATAAAAATATGATCACGACCGTAACAAGTAAGTATTTACAGAATTGTAATCATTAAAAACATCAATACAACTCTCAACTCCGCAAAATTTCTAGTGTAAGCCTACCGGCGTTCCTTTCCTCGGTCCACAGCACCGAAAAGTTAACCACACGAATCTTGGTTCCTGCTCAGGTTAACTCTGAAGTGCCGTGTTTGACCGACGCGGTGAACGCCTGGATAGTGGCTTGCCCGGACACGGTTCAGCCCGAGAACCCGTCTTCCCAGAGACAGTGGGATGAGCCGCTCTGCAGGTTGGTACGGAATAAACTTATTAATACGTCCACCAATACTGCTGAGCGTGCCCGCCTACTGGCTGTGGGTGAATGGGAGTCGGGCCTCTGGCTTCAGGCGCTACCGTCACCCAACATAGGCACTATGCTGGGTGACACCACATTCCGGCTCGCTACATGTTTGCGTCTGGGCGCTCCTTGTGGAGCTCCGCATCGCTGTCAATGCGGTGAAGCAGTCGACTGCCTCGGACACCATGGCCTATCCTGCAGCAAGAGCGCTGGACGGATGGCAAGGCACGCCAGCATCAACGACATCATCCGTCGGGCTCTTGTCTCCGCCGGGGTGCCAGCTGTTTTAGAACCCAATGGCTTGGCACGCGACGATGGAAAGAGGCCCGATGGAATGACCATAATGCCTTGGAAGTTGGGTAGGCCTTTGGTGTGGGATGCAACCTGTGTCGACACCCTCGCGCCATCCCATCTTCCTAGCACGGTGGGCTGTGCTGGGGCGGCTGCTGCAGGAGCAGAAAACCTCAAACGGCGCAAATATAACAACCTTATTGGGAGCTATATGTTTGAGCCGTTTGGGGTTGAAACACTAGGGCCTTGGGGTCCGAGTGCTCATCGAATTTTTCGTGACATCGCCAAGCGGTTGGTTGACTCTTCACGTGACCAGAAGGCTGGCCTATTTTTGGCCCAAAGAATCAGCATTGCCATCCAACGTGGTAATGCTGCCAGCCTTTTGGGCACTTATCCCATTGACAGTAATGCGGACGAATTTTTTGATGCCCAATGACCTCCTGCCTTTTTCTATATTTTTTCGTATTATATATTTGTATATAATTGTATATAGCATAGATTATTGTTAGTTGATATTTGTTTAACTTGAAATAAATAACTCTAGATAGAATTTACCTCAAGCTTATGTTTTTGTGAAATAATCATTCAATAGGTATGATTTTATTTATTATAATTCTGTACTAAAATACATAATGTATTTGTTACGTTCGCGATTCATAGTTTGATCAACGTACAACAAATTAGATGTAGGTACCGGCGACCTATAAAGATGGCTGGGACAACCTGGACGCGGAAGGCGGAAGACAGGGTTTAGTGTCGCAGCCTGGAACTGGCCTATGTCAAGTCTTGGACTACGATAGACTGAGTTGATTGATCGATCGACAACATGTTACTGAACTGTACATTGGAAAATGCATAAGATAATTTTAATTCCGCGGACTACCCTTGTGCTTCTACCTTAACTTCTAACTAATTTCATAAATACTAAATATGCTAACTCATTTCTAAACATGACTCCATTTATTATCTCTGCAAATCCTATTTATTATCTTACAGAAGATACAAATCCGCGCTTATTCTTGTCTAGTTACGTAGGTATCATGAGATCATAACATATCCTTGTTACTCGGGCTGAGTATAAATAAACTTGTTGGTTAATTCTTTAGGTTATATCAGTTCCCGGTTCTAATTAGGTCACACCCACGGCTTGCTGGTTCACGTGGGATGAAATAATCGAATTGCATCGTATCTTCTGCACTCAATCAGCGCAGTTTTCAATCGACTGGAAAAATGAGGTTAACTTTAAGAACTAGATTTGTGATTTTTTCACAAATTTTATTACCTAAATATATTCCTGTAATGTACCCGCGGCGCGTCGTAGATTTTTTTAAAATTTTTTATATATATATTTTTTTGTCTGACTCGCTACCGCGGGTATATTTCATGATTCACAGCTTTCACAGTTTCGTCGTGAACGTGAACCTAGTTTTACGTGTCTAAATTTCTTGGACTTTATACATAAATGACTCGTTTTTAGGCTTCGAATGAAAGAACGAAACCCTTGTACCGTAGGATAACTCGTGTGTCCGTCTGTCGGTCCGTCTGTCATATCCACATCCAATTTGCTCCGAATCTAATGGACCGATTAAGTTTAAATTTGGTACAAGTATGAATTTCTGTGACCCAAGCAAGGACCTGAAACCTAAATATATAAATATTGAAAAAAATATTAAATAAACATTAAATTAAAAAGAAAAGTTTTGCAAACTGTACCTTGTGACAAATCAAATGAAAGAATTACTTAGAATAAATAGTTTTAAGGTAATTTAAGAAAATAGATAAAACTACTACTACGATAAAACTGTTGGGAAATAAATATAGCAAATAGTTCCATATTTATGAAAACCTATATGATGTTTATGGTCCTAAAATAACATGGTAAATGTCTAAATAATATGCGTACAAACTTACATTTGCAGTTAGGATGTAAGGGAGAACATGTTTGGCAGCTACAATGTTAAGTTTGTTCTCGGGATAAATTCATCCCAACCTCGGAACCCTTATTTTGAGCGTGGCATACGCACTTGGCCTGTTTTAAACATTCTCACTGTTGGCACACAGGCCTTCTCTCTGCATGAGAGTGTGGGCCATAAACCACCACGCGGGCCCAGTGCGGGTTCTTGGCCACATCAACACAAGTCTTCGAATTTTTGGTTATAGGCCGGGTTAAATAACACAAAGTAAGGTGCTTGCCTGGTGGCCACTGGGCCACCACTGCTTTCCTAATTGTTTTTACTTGGCCATTGTTTAAATATGGCTCCTGTCATACTCGTAGTATCAAAATTTGGTTATTCAACATTAGGTAAGCATAATTTAATTAACGCCTAAAACCCAGAACTCATTGTTTTCCGTTCTGCGCCATTCGATTTAGATCAATTCGGGTAAGCTCAGTCCAGTACAATTAAAGCTGGATGCTAGAGGTATTTCTATTGTCAATTAAACAGAATTGAATATTCCTTTCACACTGTATAGCGCCGTATATTCCGTTCACGTCTGTATTTAATAAAATACATACCGATGAAATATGATTATTTTAGGTACAAATATTGAATTAAAATACCGGTGGAGGCTACCTATTATTACTACGTTACCACAACAAATGTACGCGCAACGCTGAGGGGTAAACTATGCTACGAGTATTTAAAACGTAACCACACCAAACGACCAACGGCCATACGTTACCTGATAGAGTCCCATTGATAAAATAGACTTTACAAAAAGCTAAGACGAGAATAGATCGTGAGGTCTTGTGGTGGACAGCGCCGTCGTCGGCTGAGTAAGTGCCGCTTAATAAAGTGAGGGCTGCGGGTCGTTGGAGTAATGGCCGCACTGCCCGTGTCTCCGCTGAAGGATAACTTTTATATTACAGGTGCACTTACCTGACAACACCGACACAAATACATACTCATTTCTAACAAACTAAGGAAAAGGACTAACGAAATTAATTACCAGCGTAATTAATGTAAAACTGGCACAATTAACCTAATTTGAGTGGTTCCACTTGTAAAATAAGATTAGTTAGCTAAAATATGAGCTGAATTATAATTAAATGCTTTATTTACTACATCTTGAATTATTATTTATGCTTTACAGTAACACCTAATGAAGAAATAAATAATATAGAATTTATCTCGTGCGTACATTACTTTTGGGTGAAACATAAAATTTGTTTCAGACTAAATGAGTAGGTTTTGCCTCCGTAATCTATCCATCTCTCTCAGTACTTTGTGTGTAAATGTGGATTGCTGTCAGCCATTTGTTAAAATCATGTAACACGGTCTGGTCGTTATGCGTACATAACGAATCTTGAAGCGGGTAAACATAAAAAAAACCTTTTCTTAATACAGGACCTCCTAGTACAAGAGCCAGGGCTGATGTCAGTATATTATAATGTACTCTGTGGCTACACTGATGTTTGTATCTTGAAGTGATTTTTTTTTGACATATCTTGGGACCCTGGTGTCCCGGACGTTTGAAAGGCGTACTAGAGGCCGAAGCCAACTCGCAGAGGCCCTTTACACAATTTTAAATGATAAGGAGGTACCAACCGTCGATTATGATGTATAATAATGAGTTCCATGTATAGACATGTTTGCGAGTAATGAATACATAAAAAAATATGTTGTTCTGCATTTATTTATAAAATTATAAGAACATTATTTTGCATGATTGCCTCGTTGATCTAGTGGTCTCAACCGCTACTGCTGAGCATGAGGTCCTCGGTTCAATTCCTGGGTCGGGCAAAGTGGTATTGGGTTTTTCCGTATGGAACTTGTCAGTAGCAGTCCGTGCCTGGATCTGTGCTCTTGATGTCAATAGGCTTGGCCCCCTATTACATGGTACTTAAATATACCTGGTGAAGTGTGGGTGTACTATAGGTAGTAGGTACACCTGCCTAACCCTTTGGGGAACACAGGCATGATGTTACGTGTGTTATTTTGCATTTTCCGTATGGAAATTCAAAGTTCAAATAGATAGCGCCGGATGCGGAATCAAAATGGTGGGATATACCGCGAACAAACAACTCACAAGATTAATGCAGGGACTTGGGGAGCATATCACTAACGAACTGAACATACAGTTTTGGTTTAGCAATCGGCCAAACTGCAAAATGAATTGATTGAGCCCCACCGAAGCGCAGATGAAGCGCATATACCAATAACTAACTAGTTCGTGACTTTAAATTTCTAATTTGGAAATGTTTTAGGTAGTTAGTGGTTGGTATTATATTGTTATGATAGGACATCAGTATCTTTTGGTCATCTCCTTTAAGAGACTAACCACACTTATTTAACTCTGTTCAGCTTTTGTCCATAGAAAACAATGATTTTGTATGGAATGCGTACGCATCCGTTCAGATTCACAGAGCAAAAGCTGAACAGAGCTGAATACGTGTGGTTAGTCCCTTACGCGCCCTCCGTCTCATTGTATCCGCCCTCAAAAGTGTCATGTGCTAGTTTACCTATGGTTTCTAAGCCAAGGGTAAAAACGGTAGGGGGCTGAGAAAATTTGATAAACCGATATAATTCCTCACTCAAAAACTCAACTCAGAGTTGCTGTAGGTAATATTTTACTACCACCAATATTTTCGCGAAAAAAAAAGGCTGCGAAAAACATGGAACCCCATTCATTTTAACTGGTACACGGCACACGGAAGATGAAAATAAAGTAACATTTTTAGTGGTTTTAAATCTGAGTACCTGGTAAAGTTTTACGGTTAGGACCTACAAAGGCTTTTGACGAATTTCATGCGCTTTTGCGTACTTTGAACCGTTCTAGTTCGAGGTTTTTATTGAAGTCAAAAACCTTCGTGTGCTGTGTAGTGTCAATTCCGTTTCCTCTTTTTTTGTGGTAACCTTGGTGACTAGACAACATATATACCAAAAGCACTGCAAGTTGGCACAAAATTGCAAGACTTGCTTTTAAGGCTGCTTTTCCACCAGAGATGTGCTATGCAGCTATGCTGCGAGGATGTGAAAGCTAAGCTACGAAACTGTGCGACAGTTTCCACTAATGCTAAGCTGTGTAGCGGAGCGAGTAAGATGTGTTATGAAGATGCGCCGCCGCGAGGTGGCTGTGCGAGGAAGATGCTCAACGCGAGCAATGCGATGCATCAATAGTAGGTAAAGCACGGGGAGTACTCTGCTCTGCACATAGCTACACCACTCGCGCATCCATAGCTCCCATCCATAGCACGCATCCTTCGGTGTAAAAACATAGCTTAGTTTAATCCGTTTCCACCAGTGCTATGCTATATGGACCAATGAATATGATTGGTGGATAACAAACGCATCCATAGCAACGTAGCATAGCACATCTCTGGTGGAAAAGCAGCCTTAAGTGTGATTAACCAAAGTGATGACACTTTTGTTAATCACTCCTCTGCTTCGCTCCTTTGCTTTCAGTTTGATTGGCTGTCGGTAACATTGATATTTTTAATTTTCATGATTTGACGGCTCAATTAAGCGTCAAAGTAATCGTCACGGAGTCGGCACAGCAATCAGTCGTTACCGTGAGAGTATTGTATGACGTGTATTGGTCCGACCATTATCCAATTGTAGTAGAATGTGATTTGTACAAAATTAAGCTTAAATTGGTAGATAAGGTACATGATTATAATTCAACTGTAAATCGTGTTATTTGGGGTGAGAGGTCGACAGAGCAAATTAACAAGTACCACGATCTCTGTCATTCTGGACTCAGACTGATTGATATCCCTGGGGAGTTGCTTGATTGTTGTGATAGATTCTGTGATTGCAAGGAACATCACGCAGCTCTCGATTTAATGTACTCACATATTATAAATACGCTGGCAATGGCGGCCATTGACACTTATAAGAACAAGTGTCGGAGAAGGGGTGGCTATATCACTGGGTGGAATAAATATGTTGCGGATGCTCACCGCGAGGCGCGGCTTAGATTCCAAGTGTGGACAATGGCCGGGCGACCGGCTAGTGGTCGCATATTCGATGATATGGCTCAGGCGAGGAGATATTTCAAGGCCAAAATCAAGTGGTGTCAAAACAGACAGGAACAGCTTAAAATGGATCTCCTCGCTTCCAACCATGCCAGTAAGGACTTTAAGCGTTTTTGGAAAAACACAAACAAAATGAATGTGAGGCCTAGTCTCCCGGTGAGTGTCGGTGGCATCACTGACCACAAGCAGATAGCCGATGCCTTTAAGGAAAATTTTTCTGTACAGTCGCCCCTGAGCCCAATGTCTCGTCACGTGACCGATGCTGAGGCCATTGCGACAAGACAGAACGTAAAAATTCCTGCTAAGAGGGTTGCTAGAATCATTTCAATAATGCAACGTGGAAAGTCACCGGGTCATGATGGCCTCAGTATCGAACATTTTAAACATGCTGGGGTTCATCTGCCTAGAGTGTTGTCATTGTTTTTTACCCTGTGCACGGGTCACTCTTATTTACCAGAACCGCTTATGCGGACGATAGTGGTCCCCATAGTTAAAAATAAGACGGGTGACACATCCGACATAAATAATTATAGACCCATCTCGCTCGCTACCATCACAGCGAAGGTACTGGACGGTTTGTTGAATGGCAGCCTTTCAGAGCACGTGACGGTGCACGACGCCCAGTTCGGCTTTAAGGCGGGAGTGTCCACGGAGAGCGCCATCTTTAGCCTAAAACACACCGTCAAGTACTATACCGCGAGAAAAACGCCGGTGTACGCGTGTTTTCTCGACTTGTCAAAAGCGTTTGATCTCGTCGTCTACGATTTGCTATGGGACAAGTTGAAGAGCGCGGGTGTGCCGGCGGGGTATATAGATCTTCTCAGATACTGGTATGCTCACCAGACAAACCGAGTGAGATGGGTCCGTACCATGTCGGATGAGTACAGGATGGAATGCGGTGTAAGGCAGGGGGGGTTAAGTTCGCCTTTGTTATTTAACTTATATATGAACCAGCTTATCGAGCGACTGAGCAGCGCACGTGTCGGCTGCCACATTGATGGCACCTGTGTTAATAACATTAGCTACGCGGATGACATGGTGCTGCTCAGTCCGTCGATAAGTGGGTTGAAAGAGTTACTGTCGACCTGCGAGATGTATGCGAAGGTGCACGGCCTTAGTTACAACTCCAAAAAGAGTGAGCTCTTGGTGTTCAGAGCGCCTAAGCAACGGCCTCGCCGTGTACCTTTGGTATATCTCAACGGTGCGGTACTCAATTTAGTCGATAAGTTCAAGTACCTGGGCCACGTCGTCACGGGTGACCTACGGGATGATGACGACATAGAGCGCGAACGCAGGGCGTTGGCAGTGAGGGCCAATATGCTTGCCCGCAGGTTTGCTCGATGCACGATAGACGTTAAAGTGAGTTTATTTAAGGCGTTCTGCCAGTCTTTTTACTCGAGCGGTCTGTGGGTATCATACACGAACCGAGCTTACAGCGTCCTGCGTGTGCAATATAACAACGCCTTCAGGATGCTATTGCGGCTGCCGTGGCGTTGTAGTGCGTCAGGCATGTTTGCGGAAGCACATACGGATGGCTTTCATGCCATTATGCGGAAGAAAGCAGCATCCTTACTACAACGTTTACGTAACAGTCGGAATGGCATCCTGAAGATGATTGTTGCGAGACCAGACTGTCTCATCCAGAGGCACCTGGTGGAGGTGGCTTTAGGTTTAATATGATAAAGAGTTACTTACTAACATTACTAACATAGCAGATAAGACAAATTGTTACTAACTTATTATTACTAACAATGTATGGACTGTAAATGTCTGAATTAAATCTTTTTTATTTATTTTTTATTTAAGCCGTTTTCGCATATTCAAGAAAGTTTTGTTTATTCTGTAACAGCGAAAAAAAGGGCTACAGACCGCTATTTAAATGAACACAATAGCGAAAATGAAAAGCAAGCGACGAATTTCCCCATTCATTTACAAGTCGGCGTGGGAACCCCAGCGTTTGCGTTAAACTTATTATTGACAAAAACTTCTCACTGTTAACAATGTTCCTACATTAGAAAGTTAACGGTTGTATATATTGTACTTAACAAACAGTTGAAAACCTCCACAATGGCGTATCACACTTTGTTAAAGCTGTTAATATATATGACATGTTACACTTACACCCGACCGTACACGACACCGTTTATACAATGTTGGTAAAGTACCAACTTTTGCTTGAATCCTGCGATGAATATGTTTACGACTGAATGGCGAAAGCAACGATCGAATATTATTTGGGTAGTAAATAAATCCAAACTAATATTATAAATGCGAAAGTAACTCTGTCTGTCTGTCTGTCTGTCTTTGCTTCACGCCTAAACTACTGAACCGATTTGTGTGAAATTTGGTACAGACATAGTTTGGAACTTGAGAATGGACATAGGATAGTTTTTATTACAAAAAATAAAATAAAAAATAAAATTTATTCCGGACTTACAGCACCATCTATTGGTCAAGAGTCGGTGTCATCTATTGGTCAAGTCACTATTCCACGCGAACGAAGTCGCGGGCAAAAGCTAGTAAATAATATTAATACTTTTTTTATTAAGGTACATAAAGGTTTTGTAGTAAATGAGGGACTTAGAAAGTATACATATACTCGTATAGGTATAACGAACTGTTGTGTGAATCGCTGCTCTCCTAGCTAGATTACTGAGTAATCTGTATTTAGGAGAGACAGTTTTAACTCCCTATTTGAATATCACAATAGTCAAGTATAATATTTTTGGAGCCAAAAAAGTAAAAAGTTTTCAAGTTTATCGCTAAAGCATTAGGTTCAATGTTGATTGGGAAAATTTTACAGTTTCGGGTAGCTCGATGTGCTGGCGTCTACTGTACCTTTTTAGAAGCAAAAGACTGATCTATTTTATTTAATATTTGTCGTAGCACGAATTATTAAGGTTAAACATGACGTTCTTTCGAGTTTAAGGGAGATAAAATTCGGTAAAAACGCTGCAAAGTTTAAGTCGGCTACATGCTTTATTCTTTAAATGTTCAAAGTTTTGGAGTGTGCCGCTTATAATCAGTGGAACAAAGTCTTACAGGAGGGTCGACTAATTCTTTTGAGGCTCGTCATAATTAATTTTGAAACAAAGAAGACTTTTAATTTTTTCACATTTGTTTTGTGAACATTTAAGAACGTATGTTAGAGGCAAAAATTTTCGTAGATTGATAGTTTGCCAGTAACAAAACAGAGAAATATAGGTAGAATGATAATTATTGTGTGTGCTTTTTTTCGTTGCATCGATGATTCCATAATTATATCTATATAAGTGTTGAATAAAACCCAGCAATTACTGTGATGATTTTTTTGTCTAAATTCTTTTTAGTATTTTTGTACCAGTTTTTGTAGTTTACATAAATCGGAAATCTATGAAGCATTTTTCAAATGAAATATTGTATTTTTATAACGAAGATAAATGGCATAAAACAATTATTATTATTCGAACCAAATTGGATTTTGTTGATGCTGAAAGTATTTTTTAAATAATAGAGCAGATAGAACCATTGACATAAAAATAAATTCATTGTTTTTGAAGCTTCGATTATTATTTGAAGTCCATAGTTATATAGCGTAGGACGACAGGGTCTACTTTTGCGTTTTAGGTAAGGTTAAATATGACTTGTTTAATGTTTAACCCTTTTCCTCATACGAAGCCATTCATGGCTTCAAAAGTTTCTAATTTTAACTCAAGCCAACATGTCGAGTTGGCTCCAACAAGCCGGGACAGTACTCCATCCGGCTTACCCGATTCGCCGATACCCATGAAAAAGTCTCGAAAAGCTCCTGCCGGACATCAAGACCTTGACCTGAATTTTGTACGAATTGATAACATCGATAATTTCCCAACGTGGACGAGAAATCGACAGTTATGCCAAAACTGCTCAAAGTTTCATTCAACAGGTGGATTTTTTTGCCCATTCTTCTCTAACTATAATTTTGTATTGTACCTTTTGTATTGTAAATTTTGACGTTCAAAAGTGCCTTTTTTGTGCCTATTTGAAATAAATGCTTTGACTTTAACTTTCACCAAGTGTGAAAAATGTGAAGACTATTCGTGCCTATAATGACAAACGCAACTGTTGCAAAGATTTTGATAAAGTATAATTTCTAAACGCATGCGAAGCCCCATTTGGGTGAACGGTCATTTAAGACAATGCATACCAAGCCATAAATGGCTTTGTGCTGTAATTTTCGCAATAACCATTGTAATTTTTTTTAGCTTTAATTTAGTTCAACTCAATAAAACAACTAGTAGAGCAGTGGTGGCCCAGTGTTAACGACCGCGACTTACGAATTGTAGGTCGTAGGATCGAACCCAGATAGGCACTTTACTTTGTGTAAATTATTTCATCACCACTGCTCTCAAAACGGTCATGGAAAACATCGTGAGGAAACTTGGTTGTTCTAGAACCAAAAATTCGAAGACACGTGACATCTACCAACCCGCACTGAGCCCGCGTGGTGGATTATGTCCCTTGCACCTCCTTCATAATTCATGTAGTAAATAAGCATTGAAATGTCACTTAGAGCATAGATATCTAAGATTGAAATTCATTCTCAGTCAACCTTAGCGATATTTTGCTTGACAGGAAATGTTCTTGGTCGATATTACTCACGACTTGCAGTTATAAAATACTATAGTAATCTCGCAATGTCGGTAAGCCCAATCTAGCCAAAATTTATTCCTGTACGCATTAAACAAGGACTCGTGTTAACCTTTCGCTGTAAACTGAGACAATAAAGTAGGAACTCTGCCGCGAAGCCTCGAAGTGGTAAAGCTAGTAAAGATAAATTGGTTCTCGTGGGCGACGCCGTGGTAGTAGGAAGTCTAACCGGTAGTATGTTATAAACTTTATTTAAAGCACCTATTAAGATCGGAAATCTGGTCTTCATCAATGATTCAGTTTAAATTTGGGAGTATTTTAATGAAACTTCAATTTTGTAGTTGGTAGTTTGATAACCTAACCACATAAAAGTTTGGAAGTACTCGTAACTTTGCAAAAATAGAATTTAAAGCTGCAAGTTTATACCATAATTTACGCTGTTAAACTCGTTGTAACACCAAGGCTTACCGCTGTACTTTCGCTGCGAAACGCTATATATTTTCATACATTTTGTTCCGTTATCGTTTGTTTGCAACCCGTTGCGTTGATGTGGTGTGACTTTACGTCTTGTAGATTACGTGACGCAGTCTGCTCTCTCTTAAAAACTGTTTGGGTATAAATACTTACAGTAAAAATAAGAGCCAGTCGACAAAGTAAGAGCAGGAGTAAGGGCTGCGGAGGTGCGCAGGACTTACGTCCGTAATCGTATTTTCATACAAGTCCATATTTCTTCAACTTAGGGAATACCCTTTGCTATTGCATGTGTACACTTAGATAACCGATACTAGAAAGAATCGATTACGATTTATGACAACTCGTCGCACTACCACTCGAGTTTAAAAACAAGTTGTAGTAGCCTGCATAATCTTTTGCTGACTGTACAAGTTACGAAACTGTTTGATATTCATGTGTAGAGATTCAGTCAAAAGATTGTATAGTGACACGTGAAAGGTTTTTGTGGCATGGCAGGAAACGGGTCCGTTCAACGTTTGCTGAAAACAAAGTCGATATGATTTCTTCAGATGGGCAATATCGTGCCTTTGTTAACTAACAAAGGCACGATATTGCCGAAGATCTTGCGCTCAATGAATATCTGATTCTGAATGGTTATTCTAGAGAAAAATGTTGAATTGATCTGCCTTCATAATCAAAATCATCATTTTGTTTTAATTCGTCTTTTTAATTGGACTTCTTTAGATTATTTTATTGTCTTGTTCTCACGTAATTGTGACTTCCTGGAAGAGTCTAGTTCCTGGCTTTTATTCCTAAGTTTTTTCTTCTGATCTTCTTCTTTCTTCTGCTTCATCACACGGATGTTTCTTAAGTCACTTATCATGGAAGTCCTACCCAATTCCTTTAAAAATTAAAGTTTATTTAACACATTAGGTACGAGGAACACAGTGAACGGATGTTAACCAGAGAATGGATTACGCAGTATAGTACAGGTTAGTATTTCAATAGAAAAATATGCATTTCTGAAAAACGTACATATCGCTTTAGACTGGTACCCTACTAATAATGTTCAACCCTGCTGGCTTTGAAAGGCGTATAAATTTTGGTGTTCCGGTACAGGGCTCGTGAAACCCGTCCCTTGGCCCTCGTTTATCGGGACAAACCTTTTCAGCTAGCGGTCGGGTACTATAAGATTAACATGAACATAAAAAATACGTCGACAAACTTGGTGTGATGATGACGTCGATAAAATCGGAAATCTGACGTCATGTGTACATTTATTTATTTATTCACTCCAAACGTACAAATATGCTTACACGCTAGACCCAATGAGATATTGTAGTACACTTAAAAAATTAATAGTTCCAATGCTTGTACATACCATAACTATTCTATAGATAGCTATTAAATATATATTCTTTCAAAGCGCAACAAAATATGTCTACGTTATCAGCAATCAGGTTGAGAGTGCGGATATAACGGAACAGATGTGTATTTTAACCAAATATTGCGGTTATACCTAACATATTATTGTGTACGGATATGAGCATTTCCATATCTGCTGAGTAGATATGACCGATGAATTAAGTTCGTTTTCCAAATTCTGAAGAACTGTTAAAATTCTGTTGGAAACTTCATTTTATTCATAAACAATTCTAAATTTGTAGCTAAAAGAATGGAAAGAACACCAAGGGCTGGCTTTTACCTTGGCCAGAGGCTAAACATTGCCATACAACGTGGCAATGCTCCCAGTCTCTTGGGTACCTACATTACCAGTCGACAGCGATGCGGAGGAATATTTCGACGCAATATTTAAGTTTTTTAATAGTTTTAGTTAGTTTAGGATATTATATTTTAATTTTAATAATTTGTAGTTTTTTTAGTATTAGAAGTTTGTAAATATTATCTTAAAATGAATAAAAGAGATATTATTTAGAAACTAAGAACACCAAATTCTAAATGAAAAAATAATGAAATTAATTAAAGAACTACAGCGATCACCAGGAAAATAGTGAAGTAGATACCTACTTCGCTATTTTCCTGGTGACCGCTGTAGTTCTTTATTTCATTAAAAGTCAGGGAAAGTAATTGTTTATTTAACTGACTATCAGCTTATATTAATATACAAATAATGTTATCGTGCTTTTACAGTTGTATGAAATTGTCGTAGTGTGACATTTGATAAACAATAATAATAATAATAAATAATATCCCTGGACATTTCACACAGCGCCATCTAGTCCCAAGCTAAGCAACCTAATGCTTGTGTTATGGTAACAAGATGGCTGATAAACTACTTATATACATTTTTTTTGTAAATACATACATATTATAGATAGAAAAACACCTAAACTCGGAACAAATACAAGTAGGTCATACAAATATTTGTTCCGTGCGGGAATCGAACCCGCGACACGCAGCGCAGCAGTCAATCGCTTTTAACCACTGCGCCTACCTTGCCGTCAATGAATGACCATGGTAGTAAATACATAATTTGGAACTTCTCAACAACCAGTCAGCATGTTCACAAAGTAAAACATCAACACCAAGAAACATGACCTATTTCTTAAGAACGGTTAAAGCAGAGGAAATACAAGAAAACTCCGTCTAACAGGGCTCAGTACTCGCTCGTTCACGAATGGTTTGTTCTGGAAACTTTCAAACTTCAATATTGTCTTGGACTAAATATTTGCCTTCCTAACGAAGCGACGTCTTTTATAAATGTCCTCTAGAATCACCACTGAGATGACACAAAACTTCAAGCTCCACAAAACCATTTAACTCATGGTTGTGTTGTAATATATAGTCTCTTTGCAGCATAGCATGCATATTAACATTTTCAATGAGTCCAAACGCAATGGTCATATCCTATTTAGTTGAGGAGTTCCTATCGGGCCTTCGGGCTCCATTATGAGGAGTTCCTATCGGGCCTTCAGGTTCTTACCTTCGGGCTCCATTATCAGGCCAGCTTCAAGGTATCATATTGTTGCGTTGTCACCACAGTTTTATAAGTTGCCAAGTTTCAGCTCAACGCCAGGAAGTGCTTGAAACATGCATGACAAAGGCAAAACGGGGCAACGGGCACGGGGCGGGTTAACGAGGCAAATTAAGTAATTATAAAGCTTGTAAAAAAAGAGAGAACTAACTACCTACAATGGAACGGTTTTAAAATATCTCCGTATATTTAAAGCCTCTCAAGGAGCTTTTTCAATAACTCAGCCCAATTTATTTTTCCAATTAACTTCAATTTGTAAAAGAGATGTATTTTCCCTTCTGGCAATACTATAGATATTGCCAGAAGAAGTAAAGTAGGTTATTATATTTACAATATTTTGGTTAATTGGGTTAATGCCGAAGCCTCATTGTATAAAGAAGAATTTAATGAGATGTAAAATTTATTCTTAAATATCGGAAAACATTAATTTGAAATTGATGAGAAATACTTTACTTGACTCGCTGTATCTTCAGAATATTCTAAACTAAAAGCTAGCTCTTTTCCTAAAAAAATGTAAAGGAAAGTTCAGATTTTTTGATTTTCTGACCGATTGAAAATATGGCATCAAGATTTTCTAAATTTTTTGTAGAAAATCTTGATGCCATATTTTTTGTTTCAGTGTCAAAATTAATTGAATATTATCTATGCGCATTTCAAGTGTTAACTGTTCATGCACTGTTCACCCAAACGAATTACTTATTTATTTCATTCTGATTATAGAACGAAGAGATGCGAAAGTATTTTCCTTTACCGTTTTCGGTATTCAGTAATAATATTATTTTAATTAACCAAAGTACCCACAAACGGCAGTGAACGGCGCTGAGACGTTACGATGTGATAACAAACTAATACCTATGTCCTAAATAAACCCAGATATGGTGATTTCTTGAAGAATTAATTGAAGAAAGGCCAAATTATGAAGCGGAAGTTTGGACAGGATATTACTTGTTACATAGATGTAGGTGTATTCTTTGATTATAGCTTATTAGCAGCGCCCCGTGGTTTCACGCGCATAAGTTTCGATCCCGTGGGAATATCGGGATAAAAAATCTTATGTATTAATCCTGGCTATAAACTATCTGTGTGCCAAATTTCATCTAAATCCGTTTCGTAGTTTTTGCGTGAAATAGTAACAAGCATCCATCCATCCATCCTCACAAACTTTCGCGTTTATAATATTATTATAGTAGGATTTAGATCGCTTTTGATGATAAGACCATTCGTCCCTTGTAAAATTTGTACATAACTGTAATTTTTATAGAGTACATAATAAAGAGTATTCTATCTAGTATCTATTTAGTTAAATATTTATATGAATGAGACATTTTACTTCGTAAAAGCATTTTCAAACCAAACTAAACATTCAAGAATAAAATTTAATGAATGGAATTTGAAATAAAATAAATTTAATACGTATTAACGTGCACATTGTAATGAACAAAAACACAGAAAGGTTTAAAGCTAGCATTTTCGTTACCTAATTTCAATTCTATGTTGGTTTTAATTTTGACAACGTACTGAAGTATTTGAAAATTTAGACTTTTGAAACCTCTGCATGTCATATTAAAATATTATAAGTAATACAATTTCGCCATAAACCGTTAGTACTAAAAGTTATTCTGTGCTTAAACATAAAAACGAAATATTATAAAAAATATCGTTTCGTTTTTAAACGAAAATTTCAATTAGAGATGTCTGATGAATTAGAAATGTGTAGGGTGTTCGGTTTTGGTTATAAAACGGTTGAGACAAGAAAAATATTAATAAGTAGCCACAATTTAATATTGAAGCATAGCATAATCAGCCTATAATGTATGAGATAAAAGAGGGAGTTTCTATTTAAGCATAAGATAAGCACATTATATTTCGATTACGACCGTAGCGCGGTTAGCGAATAGCGGTGACGGAGGGTGCCTTCCGGTGTTCCGAACAAATAAGTGGCATCCAATATTTGACGTATGTTTTATGACGTAATTATTATGATCGCGACAATCGCATGTTTGCGCGACGACCGCTTTCTATAAGGACACGAGGCTACAGTATACTTGTGATTATTTGAATCATCCCTAAGAGTCTGAACGCAGAGATACATAAAGGTACATAACACTGGAGGCAACAATTCGTACGTTTGTCGTACTTCCATTTTTTTCTCCTTGTGTTATGTAATAAAATATATACGCCTTACATTTTAGCTTTACTGTAGTTGGATAAAAAATATGATATCATGTTAAGTAAAGTGGTTTATGCCCAAATGTGCGGTCATTTATTCGTGAAGGCTGCCATTACTTATATATACAACGCTTTTCATAGTCCGACGCGGCACCTAGCCGCGTGTTTTGAAGCTCACATTTCATTTCATCTCGTAAAGGTAAAAGTTATGAAGAAACGCCATTTTCTGTGAACCCTCATAAAGTAAAGAAACTAAAATGAAAATGATTTTCGCGTTAGTCACTCGTGTCACTACACTAATGCGTAAATTCTTTTCGTTTACTTTATGAGGGAAATTGACAGTTACCTACACAAATAAGTACCGAGAATCAATATTCTTGGTACTTATTTGTGTAGATAGGTAACTCTCAATTTGTTGTGCAAGACATAAGCACACATCGTTAGCTTCAACATACATAAGCTTTAATTGCATTCGGTGCGCCTCGGTTGGTATCGGTACTGACCAATGCTGCAATGGCTCGAAATTAATTAATGGTGCGTAGAATTTGTATATGCACAAACAACTATACCTGCTATTAATCAATGACAAAACTTGTAAATTCAAAAACTACTTTTCTAACCCTTAGTAATGTTATACGATAGGTTTTTCATTCGTACAGGCTCATTTGTCTTACATTTTACTGTTAGTGCCCGGAGCAGCAGCTGCACAATACTATATTTTCATTCCGAGTCTACGTGACTCCATAAAAAAGTCAGATTTCACTGTCTCAAACAATAAAAGTAAAAGGTGCACTTGGCTTTTTTCACCGCTGGCGATATTCTTTAAGTTTGTGGCTTCGTGAGAAATTACTGGAGATATATTAAGGCAAAGTAATATTTTAAATGTGTTTTATGTTCTAGCTGCGGTCTCGAAGGAAATCTTTCTTGAACCTAACTTCGTTTGCGTGATAGAGACCGCGTCTACCGAGACCGGCCGGCGCGGCCGCTGCTATCCCAGCACTATTAGTTCCTTAGGTGAAATTTGAAGGGATTATTTTCATAATATAGGAATGTTTAGTATTTATTTCCCAAGACAGGTATATAAAAATAGGTTTTTAATTAAATTGACACGGAGGGTAATCTAATTTTTAAATATTTCCTAATATCTTCTTTTAAGGGCTGTTTTCAATTAGACATCTAGATGTCGGGAACATTGTTGCTGAAAAGTGGATGAAAATCGAGTAAAAGATATCTATTACCTACTTAAATACCTACATTACAGGTAGATATTATTTATACCAAATCAAAATTAAAATATCATCACCAAGATATTTTAACTTTATTCGAAATGCGTTTTGACATTCCTAAAGAACAAAATAAATTCCACAAAACTTTGATAGAATACCTAATTATTATTTCACTCAAGTTTTCTGTTACGATTCTAATCAAATATCTGTGTAACTTTGGCTTCAAGAATGGAAACCAGTTTCAAAAAACGTTTCATAATTATCTTGCGATCGATAAAGATGAAAGGAAGGTTTTCTCCCTCAGTGAGTACTTGAGCATTGTTAACATAAGTGTCAGATTTGTACCTTGGTAAAGTGTTCATTACCGTGACTCAATTCCAGTCAATGATCTTCTCATTTAATGAGTTTAAATTGCATCCATAAGTAAGTAAGTGGAAAAAATCAATGGGCCCTGAAGATTAGATGGCCCTTTTCCGATTATGATCTAAACATTTTGACATACTTTGAGTGTTGCCCGGGAGCTTCTAGTAGGGAAACTGCTCAAGAGATAGGCACCAGCCACACTCGTATACTTAGGGTTTTGAAAAACTACATATACAAAATGTATGAACAAGCAACCTATCGACTAGTGAAATAAAATAGCGACTGTTTATTTTTTGAATTTTTAGCTGGTCCGATTCCTTGTTTAGGTAAGCTTCTCGAGAAATCCGTGAATGCAATTTTGTTTCTTTTTAAAATTAAATTAATGTTTCCTATAAGAAAAATAATCTATTTTAAGGATTGCCCATTGGTTTTTTCCACCCTGTATATAGGATAGAGAGGAGAGATAGGCCCTACCTAGTACAAATATTTCAAAAGGGAAAGAAAATCGCTCAAGCGATTGTGATGAAGTTAGCATGAATCTTAGGAAAAGCTTAAAATTAAACAATGGGGTGTTGAAGTTTCTTTGGAACAATTCGAAATCTACGCAGACGAAGCCACCGGCAAAGATATGCACGTAAGTATTTTTATATATTAACTTACCATTTCCAAGCTGCAGCATAGGTAATGGAATGTGGAAACATTTCATATTCAAGGTTATTAATTAAAATCATCTTCTGCCAAGCCTTTTCCCAACTATGGTGGGTGTCGGCTTCCTATCTAATCGGATGCAGCTGAATATCGGTATTTTACATGGAGCGACTGCCTATCTGACCTCTACAATCCAGTTACTAGGTAATACAATACCCCTTGTTATGACTGGTTGTCAAACTTTCGGGCTTCTGACTACCCGTAACGACTGTCAAAGATCTACGAATGACAGCCGGGACCAACGGCGAGACACGGAGGGATCTCGGTATGTAAAGATGACCCATCCACAGGCCTACCGAGGCAAGCGTAGCCTAACCTGATCGATCGGCCTGTACGGCTGTTATTTGGCGTCGCTTTATGAATAAAAATGTGGAATATATTTAAAGATTCGGGTCTTCACCTCTGTTTGGCCAAGGATAGAGCATATTACCGTTATTAGAATATGGAGTGGGTAGTAATGTAATTGGTTACCTAATTGAAAAATATAATGAAAA
Organism: Apamea sordens; assembly: GCA_945859715.1. Lineage (NCBI taxonomy): Eukaryota > Metazoa > Arthropoda > Insecta > Lepidoptera > Noctuidae > Apamea > Apamea sordens. The sequence continues at coordinate 12,363,857 of OX243995.1, forward strand.
GGCTTCGGGGAAATATCGGATTATCTAAGAATAGACTACTTATTGAATATTTCAGCATCATACTCGTATGTAAAGCTAAATTAATAAAAGGTCGACCTACTTTTAAAGACGAATAAAATATATTTCATAGGTATTTATTAATTATATACATATTAATTATCTACGTAAAGATCATAACAGGTGGCGTTCTGTAGTTTCTGCCAACTACCATGGAAAAAGGCAAGAGTTTATGTATGTATGAACATAACAAATAATGGCATGTATTTAATCGAACCTCTGATAATTCTCCATTTATAGCTCTTAAAAATATTATCCAACACTCTAATATACTTAATGATTGCGCCTCTTTTAGTGAACCTCAAATCATTTCTATTTTGGGGTCCTAAAAATTCTAAATAGCCAAGTAACAACGACCGACTGTGAGAAAAGGTCTAAAAGTTAAAGTTAAAACGTGCGCATCGTTAGAGTCGCAAACAATTTTTAGAGGTTCATTCATTGATATAAAATGGTAATTTTTATAAGGTCAATAGTTAATTTTTTAGAGGTTCAGTTAAATATTTCACATAAATATTTGACGAACGTTAACTTTCACTTCTTTGCATTAAATAATCGGAATATCCTTGTTCAGAAATAAATTCCTTAAACCAGAAAACTACGAATATTTTCGCGTACATTTTACAGATCGTCCACTCAGCGTTTCCTCAAAATTCCCCGTCGCCTTTTTAATATGGAGTGCCACTAAGCCACGCACAGTACGTCGAATATTGATTTCGTGACCCTTGTTCCTTTGAATAAGGAGTACGCTAATAAACATTTCAGAGGACGGATCACATGACATATGAGCATGGCATACGTGACCGTGAAGTCACATTCGTCAACAAAATTAGCAATAAACATTTTTTTTGTTTCAGGTTAACTGTGCTGAAAAAGTAGTATGAGTAATATTTACAGTAGCAATGAGTACCTAATTCTTGTTTTCATCATATTATGTTATGCTGGTTAGTGTTTTATGTTGATACAAAGGTAAACTACAACTAGATACTGCAAAAGCTATATTCTGCAAACATTAAATTAATCTTCAGTCCCATATATCCAAAACTTCATAATTGACGTAATGAGTTTCTGAATTCACTAATGTCCTAGTCATGTGTTCCAGCAATTTCTTCCATATATTACAGAAGAAAATTATCGCAGGCTAACCTTGAAAAGTTTTCAAACAAATCGGATATCACTCGCATAAAATAGAGAATCAGTAAAAATTCTAAGAGGATACCAATATCTTATAAGTATTTTATCCTCCAGCTACGTAGTTTTCTACAAAACAATAAGTAACTGAACATGCAGAACATCGAAGAGGGTTCTGAGAAATTCGTCAGCGAGAAATCTTTAAACTCAAGTAAGCTCGATGTTCACCCAGACATTATGCTAGAATTGTCTTATAATTTTACAGATAATTAGGAGTTTCACAAAAAAGTTTAGGTTTGCTAGCTAGCAACGAGTGTTGATGAAGTTTCACCTAATTACATACGTAATAGCTACGGCTGATTAACTTCAATAAAGAAACAAAATTTGAAACGGGGAAAATACGAAGAATGTTGTGACTACTTATATTCTCCGCCCGATCTATTTAATCCACTCAAACGTCATTGCGCCACATCCCTACACATCTTCGAGACTCTGTCGTCGTGAATACAGACGAGATAATGTTACATTTTAACAGCATGTCCATAATAAATCCGAATAATAGGATGAATCGTATGATTTACGGTTTACATTGTGACTGTAGCAGATAGTGTGAACTACTACGTTGACCAACCGTTTGAAACAACTGGCCGGGCGGCCCTTATAAATTAGCTCGTAGTTATAGGTACATATTTCAATGTAGTTAAATCTGCCTCTAGAGCAAAACGTAGATTTAGAATTTCATACCTATTGCAACAATAGAACGATTACAATAAACTAAGCAAACCCATTATTTTCTTTAATCAAAGTTTCTGCTGCAAAAATAGCAAGTACAAAACTTAATAAAACTATTAGCAATTTTACTCTTCGTTAATAAAAATAAGTCGTGTAAAAACGTCGTAACTTTAGAGCGCAAAACCTAGTCTGCGTTCGTAAATAAATAGGCCTCTAAATGTCTCGGGAATTTTTTCTTTGTTTGTGCTCTTTCGGTTCTAATTCGATCCCATCAACGAAACAAAAGTAAAACAAAAAGGGAAAGGGTGCTTTTTTGCGGAAGACCATTATTAGAAGTTGAGTGGTCCTTTGTTTAAATAACTATGTAGTGGCTAAATAATAACAGCCACACGGGTCGATCGATCAGGTGCGCTACGCTTGCCGCGGTTGGTCTGTGGATAGGTGACCATTTTTACATACCGAGACCCCTCCGCGCCTCGGAAAGCACGTTAAGCCGTTGGTCCGGCTGTCATTCGTGGATCTTTGACAGTCGTTACGGGTAGTCAGAAGCCCGAAAATCTGACAACCAGTATTAACAAGGGATATCGCTTTACCCATTAACTGAGTTGTGGAGGTCGGATTCTTAGTCGCTCCAAATACTGGTATTCAGCTGCATCCGGTTAGACTGGAAGCCGACCCCAACATAGTTGGGAAAAGGCAATCAGATGATGATTTTAATTAATAACCTTAACTAAGAAAATGTTTCCACATGCCTTTGCTCTAGCTTGGAAATGGTAAGTTAATATAAAAAACTTACGCGCAACTTCAGCTGCATCCGGTTAGACTGGAAGCCGACCCCAACACAGTTGTAAAAGATCAAGGCAGATGATGACTACGATGAAGGTTTACTGACCCAGGCATTACTCGTATTAATCGAAGGAAATTTGTATGTTCAGTGATAATAATAATTAGGGCATAATAAAATCTTTTGCTATTTCAAGATCCCCAATAATTAGTTCTTTGATAGAATCAATCATCGAAATATCAAACCGAACACCGAACATTAAATAAGCATTTAGCATGTGTCATATTAATCTTAAATTGAAGGCACTATAAACCCTTTCAAGACTACTTACGGCAAAATGAATTATTAATAATAAATACATCTACTTATAATACTCGTATTTAAGCTCCTTACGACCGTTTTCCTTAAATTTAATTCCTTTTACTTAAAGGAACGAAAGGACCCCACTTAAAATAATATTACGATGTATGTAGGTAGAGGGGGGGCGGTTCATAAGAATATCTTGGGTGAGCGTAAACGGAAGACTTTAAACCTACTAAAGTAATTTCATGAGTTTTTTAAAAAGAAAAATGTCTAAACGAAATTTGGTATCACGAGATTCAGAGTTGTTAATGTTGGTTTGTGAAAAGTTGAAACAAAAAAATAAACATTATGTTAATGAAAATAACTGGATATAAATAGAACTAATTGTAAAAGAGATTTTCACCCTATTCCTCATTAAGAACTTTACAGGCTTTCAGTTTCTTAACAGTAATGTCTTTTGTTCAAGTTTCTGAATGTCAAGTCCCCCCCTATCAATGTCAAGTCTTGTAATAATGTTCAAATCTTTTTGAGCGTTTATTGCATTAATATTTTGATCAACCACATAGTTAATTTTTGTCAGTTGAAAGTGATTTTATACCTTTTCATCATAGACGAGCTTCATGCTTTTTACGGAGTGGCCCGCGGGAATACTATTTTAGCCGACTTTTAAAGTATTTCTGGTTCGCTCTATTTTGTTTTTTTTTTTTTAATTATACTGCGCCCCATACTAGGAATTTCTCCTGTATCGTGGGTGCGTTTACAAACATTTAAACTCACATACACAAACAGCCATGCTGACACACATACATGCACAGCCATATTGCATTTTTATTTGCCGTTAAAAATTAAAGCTGCATCTTGCCATCATAGACCTAAACGATGAGGAGAATCTGCCATAAAGGATATAGATCAGACGACCAACTTTATGCGTCTGACATAAACCGTGTGTAATATGACCTTTAACGACTTAACACTCCGCATAAAACAATAAACACGTTTTTATGTGATTTTAGGAATTCAGGAGGAAGTGTTTACGTAATACGATACGACCGAGTATGTGGGAGCCACATGTTAACAATAATCTGATTATTTTATGATTTCCTGGTAAACAAGTGGTTGTTTTGACCGAGTTTGTGGAGTTTTCAGAATGATTAAGCGGGCTCGCACACGTCATACTTTTTATAGATCCTACTATCGGTCAGTTTTTTTTTTATTGTATGACCTACGTTTTGTATTGCATGTGCGTTGATACATTTGATCGCTACTGTTTCATTTAGCCTTTTCAAAAAAACGGCCACCGGTTGTTTACCGTCTGCGAACGCTCTGAAGTTCAAAACAAGATTTTGCAGGTGTAGTACACGTAGTATGTATGAGGAACCTATGTATATTCTTGATCAACAAAGGCATGCACGGTTCATAATTCATAGCCGAATATATGCGATATATGCCAACCATCATTTTGCAGAATATTAGTTTCGGTGCAGTCAATCAAACATTGGTTCAAATTCGTAAAGCAAGATAAATATTTGTAGTTGTAGCATTTATGTTATATTTACGCTAGTTACCGACTACCTATGATAATATGAATTATTTAACGTTTTGCATATCTGTTATTACCTACTAGCGTAGAAAATAGATTTCATTGATAATGAATCGTATAGGTATCTATTACAGGTAAGTTCACAGGAAGTAAGCAAGGCTTATGGGTAGATACTGATTGAGGCCATTGTCTACAAGTACCTTTATAACCACCTCCTCTCAATCTCCTCCATACAAGTGGAATGAACAGTTGCTGCTACGTACATCTTCATTACAGATAATGTTTTCCGTGTTTACATTGCGTGTTTAAAACACTTGCTGAAATATTGTGTGTGAGCATTATACGTGATGTACAAGTCTGATGTGTGAGCTCTTTATACTATGGTGTGAGCCTATATGGCCACTACTATAGGTACCTATATTCAAAGTACCTAAACAATTATTTTATGGCACACCACTGCACCCTAAATTTATTTTTTACTAGCTGACACGTGAGACGTTATCTTGTCCAAATACATAGTTGATACAAATTGGAAAAAGAAATAGGAAAAAATATCAATAGAATAAAAGACGTAGGTACTCGTATTTCCCGTTTTTTCTAAATTATCTTAACTGGGGGCTTAGTGCTCATTTACAGAGACGCGGGGCATCGCGCGTCGCGTTGTGCGGCGCGGCCCGCACTAAATTCAAACTAAATTCAAACATATGGCGTTGTATGAGTACCACCAGCTCTTATAGCAGGGCAGAAGTTGACCTGCACTGCTTTTTTGTTCTATGACTAAGTATAAAAAAGCAGTGCAGTTCAACTTCTGCCCTGCTATAAGAGCTGTTGGTAAGCCCCTACGTTACTTTAATTTTATATTCACTTTACATTACTATCTAACTAGCTATAAATACTTGGAATAATCTGTGGAGAGTTTTATTTTTAATTATTTATTTGCTGTGTTTAAGTTCTCCGGTCTCGTTATATATTCCTATGCTACTGTTGGTTTTCCTTAACAAAGAAATAAATAATATAGGCACAGACTATGTAAAATGTGCTCCAAGTCATATTGGATCCTTAATCACCTTTTTCACCACAATTGATTAGACAGAGCTTTTTTATTTTTTTATTGCTGGGTGGGCTTGCTCTTGCCCTCGACCACGCCTGATGGAAAGCGATGGATGAGGTCTATGATGGAATGAGCGTGCTCAGAAGATGCCTGTTCACTCTTGCTTTGAATGCAGACACACAAATGTGGAGGAGAAGCGCTGAGTACGATAGGTCGGGATATCAACCAAGTGTGGATGGTACGTTGCAGTACGTCTGGTAGTCCGGATAGTTTAAAGAGTAACCTCTTTAAACTATCCGAAACTGACTGTATATACCAAGGTATTAGGTACCTACTTGCTCATTAAAAAAACGAAGTAAGGCTACATAAAATAAGCGTGAGTATATTTAAAAATTTGATATTGCTCGGCACACGTTCCATTATTACAACAGAATTTTATTTGATCCGGACTGGCGGTTTTTAGGGAAACCTTTTCAAAAAACCTTTTGGACAAGAATAACATAAACATTTCTGTTTATTGTCAGTGTAAACATTATCTAAAATTGACTTCATAACAATAGGTTGTAATTTTTGCCTTTCAAACCATTCTGTTTTATACCGTTTCTGATGAAATCGTCCACCACTTCAGCCATGGGCTGATTATATTACCAGCAATCTTAAGTTGAAATCGGATCCATTTTATTTCTTAACGTTTAAGTAAAGTACCAGAAGGTCAATTCTCGTAATTTAAAACGTTCAAAATCTAGTCGCAGTCTCATCTCGGCGACAAACAAATGTCAAAAACTTGTCAAAATGTAGGGAATGTAGACGTATTTTTGACAGATTGAGACTGAGATCAGACTGTGAACGTTTTTAAAATTACGAGAATTGCCCGTCTGGTATTAAGTCGGACGGTTCATACAAAAGTTTCTAGTTTCTACGAAACGGAGCTGCGATTGAAAAGGAGTTTCAAACAATTATGAATTTCTTAGTCTTAGAAAAAATTTATGGTCTTTAATTGAATTGAAGTAATTTCAAAGAAAAATACTTCCCGCTAGAAAGGTAATGTAGGTTTATTAATTTAGTGGAAGAATAATATGTTTTTCAGTTTTAATTGGTGATAGAACCTATAACTAAGTCTCCGCTGTCCGTACGTCCGTCCGTCACAGCGCTGTACATATTTGAACCGCAAAACACACTCTGTGCTAGTGTGCTACTGTGTCCGCTATAACAACACAGTTAAAGGGGGTCATCATACAACCAAATATGTAGTGTTAAATATTGTACGTTGGTACTTCGTGTGTGAGTCCAACTCGCACTTGGCGGCTTTAATTGTTAGATAAAAATAACATGTCAGCGTACCATTTTATATTGCCTGAGACGGCCGTCATTGTCACGGCGATTTACTTTTGTACGCAGGTTTCATTTGGGTACCCCATCTTTAAATAATTAACTTCAAAAAGCCTCATAATTAGCATCTACAATTACATTTATTTGCTTAGCCAGAACTAAATAACGTTAAAGTAGGTTTGTAAAAAATAAACAAAGTTTAGGAATTACATAAACTTTCCAATTTTGTTCTGATGATGGGCAGAAACTAAGTACAACAAGCTTCAAACTTTAACTCCAAGCATTTATTTCAATTAAAACAAATTACAGGCACTTTTGAACTCTCAAGGAGATGGTCAGTCAGAAAGATGGAGCTAGGAGCCCATTCCAAAGCGTAGTAGGTTCCTATGGAGAAGAATGGCAAGAAACTCCATGGACACTATTTTAATTAAAAAATTGTTACAAAATATTGGTAACATCATTCAAGTTGAAATTACACAATATGTGAGAACGATGCAAACTGCGACTTGCATATTAAAAACGTCTATAGTAACCAATCAGAAAAAAAATAACTAGCTTTATTTTTTTGTCACAATTGCCTCTTAGGTACCTGCGTACTTCAGTGGCAATTGTGACAACATTTGAATTATAAATGATTCTATTTCTGTAAGCAGGTTTTTACAAACATTTTTACACGTCAATCATATGTTTTTTTAAACTAGATGAGGTCGGCGTTTCCTTTCTGACTACACTGAGAAGAAAGGCCGAAACAAACTCAGAGGTCAGTCAGCAGAGTCTTTTAAAGTCCAGACATAATCTTGGTCAGATCACGTGAAGACCATGTCTTTCAGAATAATGTTTTAAAGTTCATGCTTTCTGTAATTCTCGTAAACCGGTTACAGCATTGTCGCGCCTGCCTGAATTTCCTGAAACGGCAGCAATAAGCTTAGGGATTTATACAAAGACCTGATAGCGTGTACCCTGCTCACAAATGTTACGTAAACCTGCCCAAATCAATGGCCCAAATGTTTCAATCCTTCTTAGTGCTAGCAAGTATTCGATCTCAGGGTTTAGCAAAAAAGGAAAGAAAAATAAGACCTAGAAATGATTGATTGCGTCTTTACTATTCCCGCCTGATGGAAAGCTGTGATGCAATATTTGATGGTAAAGCGCACGAATTTTTTATGAGCCTATTTACTCAATTGCTGAAAGAATAGCCTGTTATACTAGTTATAACTTACACATAAACGGTCATAAGTTCTTCTATTATCCGATCTATAAACCATTTCGAGGTTATCCATTAATTACCGGGCAACCTGTGTATCAGAGAAAGAACAGTAAGACTTTTCCATATTATAAGTTTTATTTTGTTAGATAGCCTACTCTGTCCCTCTTTTGGGCACCACACTTTGTTCACGGCACTACTTTTGTGCTTGGTATCGCTTTGGATTTTGAAGACTTCTGCCGCAACGTAGTTTGCATTCAAATCGAATTGTTAGCAATTAGGTATAAGGATACGTTTTAAAACGGAAATGTTTACTGTATTTGCCGAGTTGTTTTACTTATACTAAAAGGATGCAGTTGATTAAATAATAAATAAATGTAGGTTAGAACGAATGCAACTGTACACGTTCATATCTATGTGGTGCCAGCGCTGAATACAAAGTACTTTATGTATGCTATGTTAGCTCTTTTAAAATGTTAGTTGCCTTCCCACTTAGTTGTAAACTGATGAAACTCGCATAAACAGGGAAACCGTACCTATAGTCTGTTTCAAAAATATCTGATAAAAATGTAAACAAACTTACTACTTTATCCACCAATTATTGTTTAAATAACATTAATCTTCAAAATGTCTTTTAATTTCCCTTTTGAGATTAACTGATTGATTGAAAATAATGTTATTCAATTAACCTCAAATGTACAATTAAAAAACTTTTTTTAAGTTGATTTACAATTACAATTTCGGGTTTACGTAATTAGTAAGTTGCACTACAAATTGGCATCCCCAGGTACCTAAGGTTTCTGGTCCATTCGTTTACTTTTACATCAGATACTTTTGGTACAGAGTACTTGTCCATAACTTAGAAGGCGTACAAGGGGCCGAAGCCAACTCGCAGAGGCCCCTTAGGAAATTTTATTGTAATGTGGCACCACCCGACGATTATCCCTGTATGCACTGCAAGTGCACCCAAGGACAACCCCCGGTTAGTGTAGAACTATTACAGGATATGGAAAAATACAAATTTGGGCTATGGGTTTGGGTGGCTAAAGTGGACTGGTTACCAATAACTATGGAAGAACTATGGCCCCTGCCTGATCAATGTTTTATATATACACGGATAAAATGTCAGAGGGTGACTTGCACGCTCAATAATGGGCCGCCGAAAACGGTCGCTAGCACTTATTATTATTAGGTCGTTTGGATCTATATTTTATATATACTCGTATATTTTTTATTTTATATATTTATGTTCTGTAATTTGTATGGTGTACAATAAAGAGAGAGATTCTATATTTTGATCTAAATGGTTTAAAATAAAGTCGATTTTCGTCTTGTTTGTGGCCGCTTTGTTGTTTTAAACACAATTAATTTGTATGCGGTTTTCGTCATAATGTAGAGAAAAGTCCATTTATTTGCAAAATAAATATAATAATAATAATATCCCAGGACATTTTACACAGCGCCATCTAGTCCCAAGCTAAGCAACCTAATGCTTGTGTTAACGTAACAAGATGGCTGATAAACTACTTATATACGTTTTTTTTTGTTGTAAATATGGGTAAACAATATCTAGATGTTTTACTGCCTTAGAAGTAGGTATTTCTGTCTGTTCCCAATTCTTTGTCTAAATAATAAAATTCAGCCAGTAAAGTAGTGCCATAAAGTTTTTTTAGTACTTCATTATAGCTAGCGTGCAATCCTAAGAGGATACTAAAGGCTCCCAGAGCATCATAAACCCATAGACATTAAAATATATAGCTTAGTACTGATTCGTTTAGCCTCATCTCGACTGGCTTGTTCGTCTAGTGGTCCCAAGCACCTGTGACTACCGAAATTATCTGGGAACGTAGGTACTAACACCTATAAAAAAGATCTTGTGTCCTAACCCACGTAGATATACCTGTTTGTGTGAAATTCATTTAGCCGAAAAGGCGTGACGAGGTCACAGACAGACAGTTTCATTTATAATATTAATATTATACAGGCTTGCAGAGACATCGACGCGCAAAGTGTAAACATGATTTCAGCGCCGAAGGGTTCAGAATCATGTACTGAATTAATTCTAAAAGGTTGCGCGTCGATGTAAGCATTGGAAAAATAGTGTTATTGTGATTTTTCTATAGATAAACTTATCTCATTTCAATGCTTTTTCATAATGGTAAGTGTACGAGTTCAAGTAGTTAACTCCATACACCGATTTGTCGTGAAGGTTCAGTTAATATAGAGAAACACGTTCCACTAAGGTGCACTACTACTAGTAGTAGTTAAGTTTATTTAAGTTAAGAGTAAGTAACAGTACTAGAGTGGAAGGCGATTATTTCTCTCAGTTGTTGATATACTTATAGGTAAACAGCATATATACACGTTCACTATATTTAAATTCGTTAGTCATGTTATTTTACTATATGCTATACTAAGACACGCCTCAATGGCCTAAAGTAGGTTATAGAGTCCGCAGAAAAAAAATGTGGCGATGAGACCGTACAGTAAGATTATGCATGTGGGTTGTATTGCCTTGATCTCTTTACTTAGTTTTTGTGATGTTATGAAAACTAAATAATTTTCTAGTTTCAAACTTTAAACCAACTGGGTATAGTTTTGTTTGGCGAACCCCGCCTCCACCCTGTTACTGTTGCACGCGCGTGGCAAAACCTTGTTTATATTAGGATGATGGATTCAAATTGCTGACTTAGTTTCTCCAGACTTTTTAATATTTTCTTTATAAACAAGTAGCTGGTAGGTATTATCTGCACCATCACTCAACTGGATATATTGCAAGCTCTTTTATTTTATCTACCAATCTATCAAGTTACTGGTAAATAGAAATAATAACTGAACTCTACTAGGTAACTTTTATTTAAATATTTGCTTTTTGGCTATAATTTAAGTAAGTATCAAAAATATTTTTTTTTACTAAAAGCTGAAGGATGGAGTGATAGTTACCTACTCTTAGTTTAATAAGTATAAGTAAATGTTCAGGCTTCAGTCGTAAACCACGATAGTAGATGAAATTGCGTGTGAAGATAAGCGTACGACAGATTACAGACTCCACGCTCCGCTTCACTCGGCACTTTAGCTACATTAAATTAATTAAGAACGTAAGTCGTGTTGGAGCCTACTTTTCAGTATTGTTTGTTTGTTTCGACTTTATTTAGTACTAGCTGCGCTCCGCGGTTTCACCCGCATAAGTTTCGATCCCGTGGGAATATCGAGACAAAAAGCATCCTATGTTTTAATCTTGGTTATAAACTATCTGTATGCCAAATTTCATCCAAATCTGTTTTGTAGTTTTGGCGTAAAAGAGTAACAAACATCCATCCATCCATACAAACATTCGCATTTATAATATTAGTAGGACTTGCTTTTGCCCACGGCTTCGCCCGCATGGACGTCGGAAATTATCCCACGCATGCGTATTACCGGGATAAAAAGCATCCATCCTATGTGTTAATCCAGGTTATAATAAACTAAAAAAAAAAAAAAAAAAAAAAACATTGAAAAAAAAAGAAGAAAAAAAGGGGTAAAGGTAAGGTAGGTAGGTAAAGGTAAATTTTAAATTGGATTAAATTTGTGGATTCATGATGATCGGTTCAGTGGATCCTCTCGCCCACGGCGACTTTTTGTAGCGATGCTGTCGCGCGTTTCGTAAACGCGCGACAGCATCGCTACTAACGCGCATTAGTCGCATTTGCAACGCGCTACAGAAGCGATGACAACGCGCTACAGCATTGCCATTGCGACTGTATCGATGAAAACGCGCGATCGCTTTCGTTGCCCACGCTTCGGCTGCTTACTTAAAAGCAGCACCAAAGGCAACGTGACTAATGTTGCCTCAACGGAGTCCATCTTGCAACTGTGGCATTTTTGTGCCATTACTGAATCGCGTTTGCATCGAGACTGAGAATCGTGGTGTGGGCGAGGGAAAACCGCTAGCGACCGCATCGCGACTGTATTGATGCGTACGCGCGACAGCATCGCTACAAAAAGTCGCCGTTGTCGAGGGGCCAACAAACAAGATTTTATTCAGGTACTTAATTGGTACGTCCTGCAGGTACTATGGTTTAACTTAATTAATTAGTATTAAAGCCTGGCTTAAAACAGGGATCCACTTTGTCCTATGTTTCTGAGTAGGCAATTTATATTCTGATTAATTTAGATAAAGTAGACAGAACGCCTGGTGTGGCTCTTTTTTGTTATATATGTAGGATCGTCAGGATTTACTCCGTTAGATTAGGATGTCATTTGGGCAGAAGTTGGGTTTCGTGCAATGAAAACACACTGGGTGCGACACACTGGTTTTATTAAAATCATTATTAATGATTCACAATAACTAAGCACAACGAATTGAGTACAGATACTTGAATGTCTTTCTCGCCGTAGGCTTAACACCACGATACTGTAGAAGCGCGCTGTAGGTGTGGGTAGAACACGTGATTTTGCCTGTGGTGCGCTTGCGATTCATTTCGTGTCCGCACTAATTACCGGACCGTACTAAACCTACGCCTGCTAAGCCTATGTTTATGTTTACCAAAAAATATAACCTTCAGCAAGAAATGAAATACGTGATGTCAGAAACAGCTGTGGGCGTAAAACCTCACACGTGGTACGTTAATACGTAAAAATAATAAACAAAGTCTACCGATTAGTATTTCGTTGAGTGCAACAGTCCAGATTTCATTACTTAGCTATCAGGCTGATCACACGCATGACCACACCAAGTAATGGAGATGTTCCACCACACCACACCAAATAACGAAACAGTAACTATTTATATACAAATTAAATGTATTTAGCAATACTTATCTAGCTATCTACCTATTAAAATCTTAAATTTATTCACTGACAGACAACGCACAACCTGCCGGTCAATTCTGTAAAAATCTCACCGTGAAAACACAAGTGAAGTGAGCTTGATGTGAGTTGTCACTAGTGTCAATCCCTAGCATTATTTGGAATGACAGCTCACTCCACGCTCACTTCACCTATGTTTTCACGGTGAGATGGTTACAGAATCGCACTGCTGAACCCTTGGGCCTAGAAGCATGAAATTTTGCACAAGTTTCCTGTACGATGTGGAGACAACAAGTCGACAATAAACGAAAACACTGGCCATACTTATAAATATATAAAAAACCGGTCGAGTGCGAGTCGGACTCGCGCACCGAGGGGTCCGCACAAATTTGTAAGTATGTAACTGAAAATTTACGGTTTTCGCAATTTTTCCTTTATAGTATGTGCTATAAGACGTTGCTTCGTACCAAATTTCAAGATTCTGAGTTCACGGGAAGTACCCTGTAGGTTTTGATTCCCTTGCGAGTGTAGAAAATTTGCGGCATAAACGGCTGTATCTTTTGATTGCGTTGGCTTAGAAATTGATTTTTTCATAGCTCCAACTGCTCCAAGGGTCAGTAGACCTAAGTATTTCATATTTAATAAATTCTAGCTTGATACCTCCACGCGTTCCTGAGAAAAAGGGTCTTGACAGACAGACAGACGGACGGAAAACGGAAGTGATCCTATACTTAAGGGTTTCGTTTTTTCCTTTCCAGGTACGGAACCCTAAAAAGTGTTTTTTCTAACTAACTAATAGGGTTTTGCCAATCTTTGATTAGCTAGAGTGACTAAATTATTGGATAACAATATTAGCTAATAGATAGCTATTACATGAAACGCATTGTAAATATGTAATTATGTTGTGCTTATTTAATCATATTAAAAAAAAAACATTGAATATCGACTTTTTGCTGACCATACAATATTTTCATTCGGTTTTTGTCCGTTTACATACTAGGATTGAGCTTTGTTTCTCCTAAACTGTAAACTAGGCTGAACGTGAAAGGTGGAAGACTAAGACCCACCATGTCCACCATGACCATGCCTGAATTTCCTTACTCCAATTTTGTTTTGTCTCGGCGACAAGGTCAGTACTTTATTTTCACAAAAAAATCCATAAAACACGAACGTGAACTCTCTGAAATGGAAAAATAAAATTACAAATACAGATAAAAGTATACGTTTTCCAATACTGTTCATTCTCAAAACTTTGCAAATACTTAAGTTTATAAAATAAAAAGTCGAATCGCAAAATAATGTAGGTATCCGCTTTAGAAACATTGGACACGCTTCGTTGTTTACCGCCACGTTTTGTGACCCGACAGCGACAGCCGGGAAAGGACGTATGATATTTTTCGAATCACTTACTCTGCCATTTTCCGATCGGATATCTATTTATTTACACTAGATTCTGATACCATCATTGATTCCGTCGCCGAAATCAAACACTCGTTACCGGCGTCGTTTAACTGCGATAATTATAAATACAAATAGGTACAGATTCCATCGCCGATATCAATCACTTGATACCGGCGACGTTTGACGTTTATTTACGATACTTAATTATAAAAACAAATAGGTACCTATATCGCTTGACCCAATTATGTTATTAATTGGTTATGACGAAACACAGCAATAAATTGAGGCGTCACTTCTAATAGTGAGTCTAATTTTGTACCTATCTCATTATACAATAATAATATTATGTGTTGTATTTGTAGTACCAACAGTGTTTATAATGTACGTAATGTGTGTATGTTTATGTGTGTGTTTGTAAAATGCTTATACATAATAATATATGTAACATTATTTTCACCAGAATGCCAATTCCCGTAATTAAAAACGTTCAAAATCTAGTCGCAATCTCATCTCAGCGACAATCAGTGTCAAAAAATTGGCTAAAATGTAGCGAATTTAGACGTATTTTTTACAGATCGAGACAGATCAAACTATGAACGTTCTTAAAATGACGAGAATTGCCCCTCAGGTAATTTTAATGACTAACTTTACAAATAAATCCAAAAACAAAAGATAGATTGATAAGACGTTTATTGATGCACACAATATAAAAAAGCACGACTAAATAATACATAATTTATTATATGAATGTTAGGAAATGGCAACATAACAATAACAAGGTTCCAATATAAAAATAAAAAAGAAGAAAACAAGACGTATTGTGATGACACTATGGGCTATGACATACTAGAAGACACTGAACTAGGTTTCGAAATACTCGTCCGCATAGTAGTCAACCGGAAACGTGCCCAGAAGACTGACAGCATTGCCACGTTGAATGGCAATGCTAAATGTTAATTTGGCCAAAGAGTGAGCCAGCTCTCTCTGGGCGAGAAATTTCCTTAACAATAGCACAGTCAATGTCAATTTGATTGACTGAACCTACATTTAGTTTTAGAAAGAGACTGCCACATAAGAGTGACAGAAACGAAGCTCTGTGTAGAGTGTAATTTAATCGACAGGACAATTTCGTTTGCTTATTTCGATTAATCTATAACAACAAATATTGTTTAATAGTGTTCGCTGCCACATTATTATGTAATTTCGCAGCACTTAACTATAATGTGCATGTCGCTCAGCGCAAAATGAGCATTACAAAATTATTATATGATTAAAGAAAAAGAGATGGTGCTTCTGTTTAAAATTAAAATAATTATTCGGAAAATTGTTTAGAGGAATTTTAATAATTTAACGTACCTACACGAGCGTAATAAATGTATAATTGATGATTAAAAACAGTAACGCAACTCGATACATTAATACATATTTTACTACAAAAAATATTTTGCGATGGTTTGAGCACCCTATATTACATAACAAAACATAACACGCCTATAATACTCGAAGGGTTAGGCAAAAGTATACTTATAGTATACCCACATATCGTCAGTTATGTCTAAGATCCATGTAATAAGGTGCAAACATATTGCCATCGATCGGGCACAAATCAGAAGGCCAATTCTCGTAATTTAAAATGTTCAAAATCTAGTCGCAATCTCATCTCGGCGACAAACAAATGTCAAAAACTTGTCAAAGTGTAGGGAAATTAGACATATTTTTGACACATTAAGACTGAGATCAGACTTTGAACGTTCTTAAAATTACGAGAATTGCCCCTCAGGACTCCGGGTTTCTGCTGAGAAATTCATGATGGAAAAACCGAATAACACTTTGCCCGAACCTGGAATCAAACCGAGGACCTCATGGTCAGCAGTAGCTATTGTGACCACTTGACCAAAGATAATTCTTTTGCGATGTATCTATGGCTTTCAAGCGATACATCGCAAAAGAATTGCGTCTCTGATGCGCCGCATACGGGGCAGCCCCAACAGATTCCTGCAGCTTATTGCAGGGAGAATGGATGTGGATTGCTCATTCATGGAGCATTGGACAAAACTCCATGTACGAGTAGTGCGGTCCTGATCCAATATTTCTATTGTATAGTTTGTAAAAGTTTACTAACATAGTTTTTTAAGTCATTGTCACTAACATTATATGGATTATGTGTATGTGTGGTCCGAAATAAAGAATATTATTATATAAAGAGGCAGTGTATTACTTCTGATGAATGCTGTACTTCGCTTGAATAATTACACTACAAATATATAGACCTTCCATACAACACCAAAAGAATAAGTTTGATCCAAATACATAATTAAAAAGAAACTTTGCCTAGTAATCCCTCTTGCTTTGAGGGATTTCTATGGGTATTAGTTGTCCTGAATGCTCATAGATACCTAAAAATATGTAGCTAACAAAACTACTACCTTACCTTAAGTTGCCTTATTAAAAAGTTGTGCAGTCTGCGACTACTTTACATGCGCGAACATCTTGTGAGCAAGTATAAGTAACTCACATAAGTTCGTGATGTTGTGAAACATAGAGACTACGTATTATACTCCAGTATAAAGGTACACAGAGTAATTTGAAAGCTTTTCTGAAACAGGAACACAATACACACTTTGTGCATTTATTCTAGAACAGAAAATGTGTTTTATTCCAATTTATACCACGCAGCTTTGTGTGCCTCGGTACCTATGTTATTCATGGCTTTATAAAAGAGCCTTTTTCTTATTAATACAGAGAAAAGAATAGCCTGATTTTAGGTTTATTTACAGCCTATTTTTAACTAACTCCAAACAAGGTGTTCTCGATTCGTCTGTAAATATATATTTTTTATATGTTCATTTTATAACTTTTCTTTTACAGAAATTCTGTTGAATATGACGAGTAAAACCTTTTTAGTGGCAAAATTTTTAGGTACGCCAACAACCAAACTTCAGAAATCTACCTAATATTTTAGGAACAGTTAAATTCAACCGACTGGAATACTTTCTTTCATCTCTTAGCGTTTCTTTGAATATAAAAGAAAAGCTAGCGGCTGTACTTCGCACATTGTATGCTCTAGTATTATTATTTATTTTCTCAAACGCATTGTTTTCGAGACAATAGAACCGAAGTAAGCACGTTTTCAGTCACAAAAGCAGAGTTTGAACTCCTTAGTGAACTGAACACATTGATAGGATAATTTAATATTCATATTCATATTTCGCTTATTAGAAAACTGATACCAATCCTAAGGGGCCATTCATAAATTACATTACACAATTTTCATAATTTTGGAGCCCCCTCACGTCTTTGTCACAGATGGTCTTATATTTTGTGTGAATACATGACGTCACATATTTTACAATTTTAAATTAAACCTTGTTATGATGTGGATAGACTTGGTAATAAATATTTTAAAGTTTTCCCTAGAGTTGAAGTGTTGAAGTTTATAGTATACTAATACGGATATCCCATAAGTTTAAGCTGATTCACATGATTGAATTTTGCTAGAATATTGCTCTGATTACATTTTGATCACAGACAAGTTGGTTCCAATAATAGCAGATTTAATTCGATTTCTTCCTAAAGGTTTCGTAGTTAAAGCGAAGTGGAAAACTAATCAACACTTCAGTAGAAAATTCAACACATTTTATATTTTTGTTGAGCAAGGATTAGATTGTGTTGTACTGCAACATGTTGACCTCAAGTACAAGAATATACGTCACGACTCGTCGGGGTTATTTTTAGTAAGTGTAGGTAGGGTTAGAAAGAAAAATCTTTTAATTTGAACAATTTAACACAGATATGTACCCATCATAATTTATGATTTAGATATTATACAAGGTGTCGTTTAGCATCCTCATCAAATTCAAGGGGGTAACTATGCTACTGATTCTCGACACGAATCTATAATAAAATAAGTAGGTATTTTTTTTTCTAATTTTCGGAAATCGGCATGTGTGGGACACGCATTTTAAAACGCGGCCTGTGTGTAACTGCCCTTTTACACACACATAAAAACGCGACCGCTTATACGATACCATAACGCGATTCGGTTCTTTGAATGTGGTGTATTCTGAAATACTGTCAAACTTATATAACTAAAAAAACAAGTAAGTATGTATTCATTATTTACCAGGGATCGTAATTTTATTTGATTATTTATGTCTTTCATAACAGCCTCCTGAAATTTGACGAGGATGCAAAACATCAGCTTGTATATTGTTAATTATGTCTTACTATAGCAGTTAATAGTCTCCGTTCTGGGCGCTAATTACACGCCATTTGAATAGTATCTCGGCGGTTATCATCCAGCTATTACCAATCTCGTTCGTCGTAGGTGGTTGCTACACTTAGATTGGTAGAAAGCAAAAAAAAGCTGCTGTTTCATACATTTTGTCAAGAAGAATGAACATATATAAATGTATGGAACAGCAGGTTTTTTTTCGCGGTTTCATATTTGGTCCCATACTAAAAGTGTTTCTATAATTACAATGCCCCGTTAAGAGGTTGTCAGCTATTTCAATTTCACCTTGTAGTTCCATACAAACCAATTCGGTCGGTTTTACTCTTAAAGTGCCATACCAATCATACCTACTGGGAATCGAAATATCGTAACTATTACCAAATTACTGACATTTTGTTGGTTTGTAGCGATTTATACTCAGGAAAGTATTGAATACTTTTAAAAGACGACTAATACATATTTTATAATACGGTTTTTTTGCTGCCTGTACATGTACAATATGGTTTGTCTTTCCTTTGATACAGGTCGGGAACGATAATTGTGCAAATAATGTGCTTGTATTCGATTCAGCCTATATTTTAATAGGCATAAGGGTGTTTTTGCATTATTATTGAATTTCCTTTGTGTAGGGTAAATACCGTCTTCCTACATTTAAATGTCTCATTTATAAATAAAGAAATTGATTAAGAAACAAAACGTCACTATTAATGTTGTTGACTTAATAGTGTCGCTGATACTGACTTAGCTTAGGACAACTAAGGCCTGAAGCAAATCTAATGCTTGACGATTTCCAACTACAAAACAAAAAGTACAATCGTACGTAGGTACCCGTGGATACTTCTAACAATGAGTTTGGGCTCAAGATCCTTTTAACAAATGTTTATTGTTTAAGACATATTGCTGAATGTAAATTATTCTGTTCAGAAGCATAACATGTGCGTGCGAGTGGGGACGACCTTTTTCGCACTCCAGAGGCTCCAAACGAAATGCCTACATCATGTATTTTAAAAGCCACAATTCTGATTTATAATCTGGTCGGCTTCAGAATATCGCATTATTCTAAAGCAAAACAATTTATCCTACTGTATAATTTCTACTGAAATCACAGAGTACGTAAGTGTAGGTATGCATTATAGAATGAACAACCAGTAAAATTAACTGTGTTTGAACACAATTAGGAACTGTAGCATTGAAGAATTGTTGTGGTATATTAACGTTACGAGGGATCAGGTGGAGTGTTTAGATATACTAAACATATCTATTAACTGTTTCAATAGTCCTCCAGATCACATTTAAGAACATACGATGTTTATAAACGTATTTTCTTACTTTCTTTTTTTATTTTCTTTCTATTTCGGTCATGCCGGCCAAACTTAACGGAGCCTTCGGTGCCGTAGATAGTATAGTACACAAGTGTGTGCGCAGATACAAGTCCACTTTCTCTTCCATTACTCTCATAGTCCGATGGAACGGCACGTAAACAAAAACATCCGGAGAGAGATCAGGCGCAGGACCAAAGGCTTAACGTGCTTTCCGAAGCACGGTGGTATCACAACGCCAACTTCCAAACTCCGGGTTGTTACTAAGAAATTCCTAATGACAAACTCAATAAAACTTCCCAACCCGGGCATTGAACCCAGGACCCTCTGTCAGCAGTCGCGCTTGCAACCACGACTAACAAGGCAGTCAAAACTAGTTCACTCTCAGCCAATGTCTGTAAGCTTTTTCAGTGCTGAAGGCCTACCTACTTACAGAACAGCGTTTGTAAGAAATCGAATAAATCTACATATAATAGAAATATTCTTGTTCATACGAGAGTTAGTCCTTATTTACGTACTACACGTATACGTATCTCAAAAGAAACCCGATTCAAACAAATCTGTATGAAGGTATGAGTAACCTGCTTTTTCATAATTCTTATAACTAATATGATGTTACCTGCTTTACATGACCTTATGTATCTATCTACTACTACCTATCAGTCCCAGTCGTAAACTTTCTAATATAATAAGTAAACGACTGGGACTAATATATATAACGTTTATTTACGACCTTTTTATTGGTACATAAGGTCATTTAATCTCCAGTTTTTTAAATCCCTGATCAGTAAATCTATCAAATCCCACGAAAGCTGTTGTGATTGGTTGTCCGAATTAACAAAAGACAATCAAATCAATTGAGTGTTTATTACCCCTGGTTTATGGTTGAAGCTTTGGGTTAGACGAATAAACACCACACAGTACAACAATGTGAAAACGCTGTTATAGTTATGTAGCGGTATCTACAACGCCACATGCGAACAACGCGTCATACTGACGTCACGCAAATCATGCATCTCGCAAGCAGAGTTTACCGCGCAATTAGCATAGATAGAACTTCCCAACAACAATCGTTGGGCAATAGCCCGCCAGACACAACACCCGTCTGGTCGGAGGATCCTCCCTTTTCTATGGAGGTTGAGTGAACTTTACACCCTGTTCCTCATGCCTCTAAAGTTAGTTAAGTCTGTTGTTTCGGTTTCATCTTAATTTGGTTAAATATTAATCGAAGTTTATGTATGACGGCTCGATTAGATCTTGCGCTACGATGCACAGGCTTAATAAATTATAGCAAGAAACAAATATTAGCACGGCATACAGAATATTTGCACCGAGTCTGCACTTACGATACTGAACGACCGGTCAGGGTGCACAGCCGTTGGCTGTGACACCAAGTCTATAATTTAAGTAGGTACGTCAAAAATCCAAGTTTAAAATGCAGTAAAACACAGACAATTTTACTACGTAGGTACTTTATTTTTCACTTTTTGCCCTGTTGATTCCAGTTAAAAGCTTTTACTAAAACCGACGCGCTTAATCCGCCTGGGCATGAACTGACAGATACCTACAACATGCTCTCAACTAGCACCTACCATTATTACAGAAATTCTCCTTAAGTACGTCATATTAAGCCCTAAAAGCCTGACTTCTTTTTAAAGGTGCTATTTTGTAGCTGAAACTTGAACATCATAGTGGCGGACGTAAAATTATGGATTTTTCAATTCAATAACGTCGTGCGGGGCATGTTTACGAGACCAAAATGCATTAACGGCACGTAATATTATACAAGGTGATATCAACCTGGATTGAAAAAGGACGTTTTTTATTTCGCGGTTTTCGTACCTCATGAATATCAATGCCATCATGTGCTGATTGCACACAACGAGGACCTGAATAGTATCATTTATTTTAGCTTGCATGTAGATAGGGACACTAAAATAGAAAAAGTTGTAACAAAATCGACGTCGGAATAACGAGCATTCTCAGAAAACGATCAAAATTAATATTCAAATGACGAAAAAATTGAGCACGTCTGAATTTGGTTACAGTGACTGCGTGACTGAGCCGACAAGAAACTTTCATTAGTTATGCGTAAATGAGTGAAAATTAATTTAGAATATTGATGAATTATTCATACCTTGTTTTTGTGCGCAAACTTACTCTTAAAGTTTGACAACGCTAAGAAGCAAATGCGGCCGAGATTGATCAAGGAAACTTAAAAAAAATGGCACTCCTAACATTCGCCAAAAAATAAAAAAGGCAAAATATTCGATTAGGTAAATGTGAGTTTGGAATACCTATATTAAATGACAACAGCAACCAGTTGAATAGTTCATCACTTTACAGTCAATATCAGTCTGTCGCTCGACTACCGAATACTTCATATACGAAAAAAAATACGAAGAAAATAGATTACCCGAGGAATTCCTGCAGGATCGCGAAAAAAACGAATGAAGTAGGCTTCCGAGATCGAGATCCAACTTGTAATGTTTTTTAGATGTCTGTGAACTAGCCTGGTTTTTTCTATTCGAGAGGTATGTTAACGAATAGTGAAACCCTCTCCTACAAACCAGTTTGTAAAATGCCACCAAAGGATTGCTTACTCCTTCACTCTTCTTATTTACGGCGCGTTCACATATAACGTCCGTTTTACAGGATCCTTTCGTCGCTACTGGAGATAGTATTCACACAGCATTTATAGGATCCTTTTTAACGGATCCGTCGCTACTAGAGATAGTATTCACACAGGACTGATTTTAAGAGATCGGATCAGTATACTGGATCCGAAATACTGTATTATGTGTGAACTGGCTCATACAACTACATACGCTAATAACACATACGTTTAAACGGACCTGTAAAACGGATTGCTGCTTATTTTGTCGGATCGGTATTTTCTACTGGATCCGGAATACTGAATTATGTGTGAACTCGCTCATACAACTACATACGCTAATAACGTGCGTGTTTTAACGGACCTGTAAAACGGACGTTATATGTGAACGCGCCCTTATTTCGTAGCGGGTTCCAAGACAGTCGGATCATTTCTCCGCACTCGTCCAGTTTCATTGTCTTGGCAGTTTTAAGGACCCAAATAGTTGAAACTTGGGCACCGAAGTTAAGGAATTCTTGGCGCCCAATAGCTGTAAGACAATAATATAATTATATACCAATGCAAAGCGAAGGGCGCTTTGCATTTGCAAGGAGAACCTTTGCTACGGACACGACTTTGCCAATTGTTATTCAGTTAGAATTTAATGACCTAAATAAGTGAAGTTTGGGTACCGAAGTTTAGGAATGTTGTTGGCATCCAATAGCCGTAAGTTCTAATCTAATCTAATCAATGGATATTGCTTTTTGAGAAAAACATTTGCTGTTTTTGTTGATGGGATGGGAATCTAACTAAACTTGGAGATCAGAAAAAATAAAATATACATTATACACTGCGTTGCAAAAAAATCGAGCATTGATTTTCTTCTTCATAAATAGAAAAACTTTAATGTTCAAAGAGGCTTTATCGGTTGAAAATAATGTTGCTTGCATCTAATGGGTTGGAGCATATGTGGCCTGGGGTGAATGTAGTAAATTACAAATCAATCAATTTAACTTTTTCAAACGCTGTAGTCAATGTTGTATTATGATGCATGAGAACATTTTGGCTGAGGAGGTATTTTTACCTCTGTAGCCGAAATGTAGTTGTACAATACTCGTACATGTCTGCCTACCCTTTAGAAAATGAGGCGTAATGTTTTTTTATGTTAATATAATAATGTTGATATTTAGAAGTTACTGTTTATTAATTAGTTACTGTTTATTTAAGTGTTGATGTGAACGTCACATTTAATACGATTTAACACCGAACCAACTAATAACTCAGATAAGTCGTAGTAGTAACAAACGTTCATCTAAGCGACCTCTTTTTAATGAAATATATCTTGACGACGATTGGTAGTTTCGGTAGGTTTATCACTATTTCCAATCGACTCTTAGAAACATTGATCCTAAAACGGTTTAAACGAGTACAGGAATCCATTTTTTAATGGCTGAAAAGATGACTACTACAAGACACAGAAATAATAAAAGTTTATTAATTGACGAAATACCTGAATTTATACAATACTTAATTAGGTACTCATATAAAGAGCTCTGTAGCCTCACTGACTGAAAATCGGGAGTAATCGTCAAATCACGAAATATTCCCCTCGAAGAAATCTTTCCATTGGCATATATCTTAACGCTATACGGCAGGCTTCACGGTCTGTCTAGCCGACCGCGTCTTAAAAACATTGTTCCTAAAACGCCATCTAGGATGCCAATATTTTAAATGTCAGTTGATAGGCTTAAAAAATTGTTTTTTTTTTTATGAAGATGGTGTTTGCAGTTCACAGAGTTAATAGAAGTTAATATTTATTCCTCAATATTCATGATTGCACTACCACAGTTTATCTCTGCATCACGGGGCAGTATTTTTGAACCTTAATAGGTAGACATTTTCACAGAGTGTGTAAAATAAAATACTAATCTAAAATAAAATACTATAAAAATAAAATAACGTAAAAAATTAAAGGGGCTCACATACAAGAATAGAATACTCTTTATTGTACACCATACAAATTGCAGAACATAAATATATCGGAGAAGGTACATCAGGCATATTTTAATTACTGTAGGCGTACTATGGGTAGTGTTGGTTATAGCGCCATTGAAAAACGGTTTGCAGTTCAAATCAGATTATAATTTACGAACAAGTTAATCACACTAGCGAATCACACACTGTAGGTACACAACTCAACGATACGGAACACGAGACAGTTTCTAAGCACTGGCGTTCAGAATAAACGAATAACTCCGACAAATATATAAAATTTTAAAAAGGGTGACACAATGGGTGTTCTTATCGCTAAGAGCGATATTTTAAAGACAAACTTTGGACGGATTAAAATCAAGACACGAAACGTGTTTTTAAGCTTTTAGGCTAGGTACGTAAGTTGATTTTTCATTTTTTTTTATGTGTGTTTGCAAACTGAAGCTATTAGGCGTAAGTTGATTTTTCATTTTTTTTTTATGTGTATTTGCAAACCACTATTGTATTGGGGTCATCCTGTAAAGATAGTGTGTGTAAGTTTAATAAATAAATAAATAAGCTAAAGTATTTAAAAAAATAGTGTTAGAAATTGTACGGTGGTACAGAACCCTTCGTGTGTGAGACCGACTCGAACTTGACCTTTTTTGTGTATTTTGTAGCATTGTCACTTAAATTAGCCTCAATGAATTAGATGTCTGTATGTACTCATTTCTGCACTGCACGTACAGCAATCCTGATTTAGCTTTTAATATTTTACTGTTATCTGTTTAGTAAAATAGTTTATTTCCCTGATAAAGTAAAAATAAAATAAAAACAAACTGCGATCGCTAATCTATCAACGGGTGTGAATTGAGCGGTGAAATAGCGGTTTCGAATTAGATTTCCCGAATTTAGAACAGATAATCGAGCCGTCAAACATTGCTGAATTTTAAAAAGAACTTAGGTACAAAAAGGATTACTTGGATTTGTTTGACAACTTTATTTTTGTTCAGTTTCAGTTTTTTTTATTTAAAATTATTATTGAAAAAATTATGAAATATGACGCAGAAAAGCGAAATGGAACGTCTAGGTACGTTTCATAAAAAGGTACCTAAAGAACTATATAACGTTTAAGTTGAAAACTAATGGATTTAGATTAAATTTGGCACACCAGGATTAACACATAGGATACTTTGTTTCCCGATATTTTTACGGGATCGAAACTTATGCGGGTGAAACCGTGAGGCGCAGCTAGTAATTAATAAACTTGTAGAGAACTAAAATGAAATCTCAATTTTATTTGAATAACCTTTGCGAATACTTCGTGTATACTTACAAAAAAAAAATAGGCCAAGACCTAACATTATACATATATCCACATTGTACCCCATCTTTAATGTAAGTACTAAGTAATGTTTCGCTACCAGAAGTTCCATGTTTGTCGTATTCCAATCCGGTGGGTTTCCGGCTTCTCTGCGGCACCGGTCACCGGACCGAGCTAAGTGCGGGACGGAACGGTACGGAAACTATCGTTGCATGATAATGATATGGACCATTTTTAAACGTTAATCGCAAAAAGCTAATTTTAGTCTACTGATATTTTATTTTTCCATTGTAATACAGCTTTCTTGGCGCGTGGAGTAATGATCGCTTTACAATGCTAAAGGTAAAAATGTATTTTTTTCTAAACTTAGGGACGTAATTTATTTTTAGTAGATGTTTTAATAGGGTGTTTAGTAGGTATAGCAATATTATTTTCATAAAAAAAGATGAAAAAGATCAAGACTATTTTCGTTTTACTGCTAATTGTGCCTGCTCTTGACTTCGATCACGCCTGATGGAAAGCGATGGATGAGGTCTATGATGTAACTAATATTCAGTGGATAGCATTTTTATTCCTTATCATTGAAAATCATGAAAATGTTGACCAGAGAACTAGAGTTTTGGGTGAAACTGTTTATCGTTCTACTGTTTAACATAAAATACGTGAATATCATGGGTAAGTTGATCTCAATTATAATAAGCGAAATACACCTCCAGTAAGTTCATATTCGAATGTAGGTAAGATCAAGAAAATAAACCGGTTAAATAATAATGAAAACGAAAGGCAAAAAGCTATAAATAAAAAAATATTATAAATTATATTATACTAATCTAACAAACACAATAAAAAACATGAGGAGAAACGAGACGAAAAAAATATTTGTCTAACTAGAAGGAAGGATCCTTCACCCAAGCGTATTTTAACATCCTTTAAATAAAAAACAATAGGTTATAAGAAATCAGCAAAAACTCATCATCATCATCATCATAATCATTGTCATGCAGAATGCATTACGGCAAATGATTAATTAATTGAATTCTGTTTATAGCACTCGTTGAAATAGGTAGTGCTCTTGTGAATTGGCAACAAAAACCTGCAGAATATCACTTCTGCAAGCAATATTCTTGTCGAGAAATCAATCGCAACAAGCTCATCCCTTCTGCAAGTTTTCTAAATTTGCATTGTTTGCTTCTGCAAGTTTTGTTGCTAAGTTTAAACTTCGTTTTAGACACATGAACAAATTGGTAGCGTGCAGACACTGAACGTATTATCAGCTACGGCGTAGCTCGTAGCCGTCGTAGCGATGTGATCATTCGTGCTCCGGTTACTACGAAGCAATACATTGCAATTTCGTGTGAAGTTTACATTACGAAACGAATTTCGGGAAACTTCAGCTTGGTACTGTAAACTTGACTCACACGAATCCTTACATGACGTAGTTTATTGGGCTGCTTTAGCTCTTAATCTGAATAGCGTGCTAAGCTCGTAACTGCGTGATTTTTGGTGGTATTAGACACTGTTTGAGACTTGCCCATTTCCCGGTACTCCTTTTGTAAAATTTTGCTTTCAAATACACGATGAAAATTTGTTCTATCCACGTGTCATAAAGGCTGAAAAGCTCTAACAGCTTTTTAAAGTGTATCCCCCTATTCACTGGCGAACGGTCCAGGGAATGGAGCTTTGGCGAGATAGTGCTTCCCTATACTCAACCCATTCGTTCCACCAGCTGAAAATCTCCCACCTGGACATGAGTTGCGTTGGTTTACCTGGAAGTCTCCTTTAAATAGACTCCGTACAAAGGTTGGTCGCAGCAAAGAAAACCTATTCAAGTGGAAATTCGCAGACGGCTCCACCCTGGAGAGTAATTGTGATGCTGTTCCACAAACAATGGGGCACTTAATATCGTCGCCCACGTGTCCTGTTGTTTGCACGTTACACGAACTGATGGATTCGACTGGAGGGGCCAAACTCGTAGGCAACTTCTGTGCGGACTCTATTTAGATTGTCATCTACACAAGAAGATTTTATTTATAGGTAGTAAATATCTATCTTGTATTCACGTACCATATTGAACTTGTTTGAAACAGTAAATAATCCCAGAATGTCACTCTAAACCTCTCATAAAATGTTATGTTACTATTATATTATATAATTGGGCACTGTTCCTGTTGACAGCGATGCGGACGAATTTTTAGATGCCTTATGATTCTTTTGCTTGTTTTTCTTTTTCACGTGTGTATTTTTATTTTAGACTTAATTTGAATTAAAATGATATAATAAATGCAACTATTGGGATCTTGAACATACAGCCATTTGGCAATAATAGGTTTACGCGCCGTATCTAATTATCGTAATTTTAAGAATGTTCACAGCCTGATCTCAGTCTCAATCTGTCAAAAATACCTCTAACTTTCCTACGTTTTGACAAGATTTTGACATTTGTTTATCGCCGAGATGAGATTGCGACTAGATATTGAACTTTTAAATTACGAGAATTGGCCTTCTGAGATATGTTGGCAAAGTGATTAACTGAACTCTCACTTTGTACGGTGCCTGGATACCGAGGCACTACGGCAATTTGGTTAAATTAATTAAGAGCACAACGTAAACCGTTTGAAGTTATTAAACAAAGTAATTTCTAAAAATAGGTTAAATTGGTATCCTATATGGGAATTGCGTTAAGGAACGATTTAATGATGAGGTTTTCGTAATTAGAGAGCATGAAATTGTTGGGATGGGTGGTAAAATTAATGTGTATCTTATTAAGTTTTGTTATATGAAATGGATCATTAATGAGGGGTTATCCTAAGAAGAAGTGCTTCTATTACACCTTATGTTGCTTTTAATATGTGCGAATTCGAATGGTAAAGTGCTAAAAGTTTCATCGACTCGTGGTGTTACAGGTGCGTGTATGTAAAGGCCGCGGTAACCGCTTTCCATCTCGTGAGTTGTTGGCCTGTTTATCATAAAAAATTGAGTTTAAATTCATTTTTCTGTTCTAGGTTCTGTGCGAGACGTGTTCACGAGGTGCCCGCTCCTACATTTTGGAATTTCGATAAGTTACTCTGTGATAGCGGAAAATGGGGAAAATATATCCCGTTCACTAAAGTCTTATTTTACTTATTAGGGAAGCTGCAAGCATGCTTAATTGCTTATTACTAAGTTAATCATTTTTATTTTCTATTCACCCTGAAAAAATCCTACGTAGTAGGTATAATATGTTCACTATACTTAGTCAAAAGCTATGACTTTTTATTCCTTTCATAATAAACTTATTTTGCTTAACTCACGATAAAAAATTAAGTATATTTTGGTTTAAACACTAATAAATAGCACCGGTTACTTAAAAAAATAACTTTGAACCAGGTGCACACTCGGCGGTCCCTTAAAACTAAGTGACTTTATTAGTTTTCTTCACAATAATATTAAAGTAACTGAGTTATTATGAGCACTGCACGACTGAAAGCTATTTTGTAATAGCCTTCCGACTTTATGAACTAAAAGATAGATTTCTTTTGTAAGTATTGCTTTTCTATTGTAGAACTTGTTTCTTTGCGGCTGCAATACAAATAATTGATGCCGACGAAGGAACGACTGTTATTCTGTGTAATTACTTCAGCAAGTGTTTAATGTCATTCGGTTTTTCTTAAAAACAACTGGACATGACGTATTCCTTATTTGTGTATTTTGTATAATAACTATACACAAGTATACATCAATCGATTGGAGGGCATACAGAGAAGATTTTTGAGGTACATTCAATTCCGGTCTAAAACGTATTCTCCTACTTATCTCTTACGTCGTAAAAGATTCCATCTACTTCCTCTTTCTGAACGTAGAAAAATTGCAGACTTGGCTTTTTTATTTAGAATTGCGAACGGTTCAACAGAGCTTCCCGAATTGCTGAACAAAATCGGACTGCGGGTTCCTTCTGCTTTTCTGCGCAATCCTCATGTGTTGCATACTCCTATGGTAGGAACGAATTACAGACGAAATTCATACTTAATCAGAGCGAGTCATACGTTTAATGCGGCCTACCGGGACGTCGACATCGATGTTTTCAATACCAGTATTTCAAAATTAAAAAAGACTGTTTGTGATTTCTTTTTTGATCGCGTAACTTAATTGATTTACTTATGAAAATGTATTTTCTCAAAACGTTGTCTACCTTCTCAAATATTTTTTGTTTATATTCTCTCTTCTATCTGTGAAAACTTGTAATTGGCCTTATTTTTGTTACTCTCAATCGTGTAAAAGTTTTTAGCTGTAAGTTTTCCAAAAACTGTAAAATAAAATAAAATAAATAAATAAACCAGTCAAAAGTTTTATAGTAAAAGATACACCTGAATTTGTCCCGACTGCAGAAACTCGTTCAGATAAGGAATCCCCACGCTTATTCTCTCCTAATTGAAAAGGGCCAAAATCCTAGAGTGACAAAATGAAATTGAAATTCATGTCGTGTCGCGTCGCCGTGAAACGACCGCAATGTTTAATGGCAAGTAGTTAGGAGAAGAACGTAAATTGAACGGTTATGCAGTCATAACTCATAACCACTACTAATCAGTGAAAACTCATAACCACTTTTGAACTTTGACCGACATTAAGTTATTAAATGGTACCAGCCACAGTTTGTCATCGGCCAACCAACTTTAACATGTCAGTTTATGTGTGCAGGAAACTCCATAGAAATCAACAGAAAAACTAAAAATAAAATCTGAACAAGAAAAACCTTGTGCAGTGCACAAGACAATCTGAGGTTTTTTTTAAAGTAATCAATCAAACTGAAGATAAATATTAATGGTTTTTGTTACTAGCCATTGATGTCCCACTGCTGGGTAAAGGCCTCCCTACACTCCTTCCATCTCTCTCTGTCCAGAACTGCCAAGGACCAATATTTATAAGGAGTCCAGTTCGTTCCGCCTTCTCCATCTGCTGTGACGTCGTTTGCCATTAAGAGGGACCCACTGGGTCGTAAGTTTGGCCCATTGATCGTCTGACATGCGGCAGATGTATCCAGCTCAATTCCATTTAAGCGTGGCAGCTTATTAGAGGTAATCAATCATTCGTAGAGGATTTATTCATAAATCCATGTCATAAGTTCTAGTCTAATGTGATCCATGTCATTTAAAGTGTATGGAACAAAATAATATTTGTCATTCTGTTTAACATTTAAAATATAGCTATAATCTTATTCAGCTGAAAGCAGTAGTAGATAATATATTATTTATGAAGTCGGAACAGAAACATAAATAACGAAACTAACTAGCCTGCGCAACAACTAGCCTGGGCAAAAACTAGCCTACGCAAAAACTAGCCTGGGCAAAAATTAGCCTGCGCAAAAACTAGCCTGGGCAAAGGCCTCCCTCTCCCTTTTCCACACAATTTTGTCTTTTGCGAGTCCTTACGGTAAGAGCCAAGCTCGTCCTGCCATTTTCGTCTCGGCCTGCCGCGATGGTGTCGTGCGTTTAGTGGGACCCCAATCGGTGGTTCTCTTAACCCAGGTATCATCTGACATGTGACAGATATGTCCGGCCCAGTCCCACTTAAGCTTAGCGAATTTCCGGGTAATGTACGTGATATTGGTTTTGGCGCGCAGTATTGTGTTTCCTATACGGTCAGAAATTCGAACCCCCAGAATACTGCGCTCCGTGGCTCACAAACTCAAAAGTAAAGTCGAAACGAAAAACGAAGTATTATTGATGATCCATGCTTAACTGAAATATCACATATTCGTTGAAGCTTGCAGATATCGACTTTATCTAACAAGAAAAATATGCATAACAGAGTAAAGTGCAAACTCATAAAAATAATATCTAAATCAAGATTACTGCCTTAGATTTGTAGGCACTTTTACTGTAGACTACAGCTGTCCAAACCACATCCTTATTATGTACTCATAACCTTTTATTTATTCATGAGAACGTAATTGGGTTCCGGTAGAACAAACCGCAGGATGCTGTAAGAATGTCCATTTATGAGAAGAGTTTGCATTTCGTTAACATTTATTGTTATTCGTACCTATTAAGATTTTTAATTAAAGAAGAAAAACGGGTGCGTCTCAGGCCACGCATAGAATAGGGTTCCGTAGTTACCCTATAATGGCACTTTACAAGCACGGACGGACGGACATGATGAAACTATAAGGCCCCTCGCCCACCACGACTTTGTAAACGCGCGACAGCATCGCTACTAACGCACGTTAGTCGCATTTGCAACGCGCTACTGAAGCGATATTATGCCAACGCACTACAGCATGGCGACTGTATCGATGCAAACGCGCGACCGTGTTGGACGACATCGGGGAGAGGACGGAGGGAGGGTGGCGCGTGAGTGGACAATCGAGCATCAGTGCAACTCGCATCGCGACAGTATCGCGTTTGCATCACGACTGAGAATCTTGGTGTGGGCTAGGGTAAACAGCTAGCGACCGCATCGCGACTGTATCGATGCGAATTTCCAGAAATGATATTGTGCACTACCTTTGACATGGAAATAATTGAGTCGAAAATCACTCTCAAACCAAATACCGCTAGCTATTTGTAGCTTGAAACTTACCCACTATAACAGTTGCCAGTTCAAAGTGTATGACGTGTTACTTGCCAAACCTAACTTTAAACTTAGTCAACAACTAGTTTGCGGCTTCAATTTCGAGAGTGTTGTTTACCTTGGACACCTCGTTTCCTCATTCAGGAAAACATTGTGAGGAAGCCAAGCGTGACAGAGGCAGTCAGCTCTCCTACTAACCATGCTTCTTCTTCTTCTTTTCGTGTCGATGGTACTCTTCTTCGACATTTTATATTGTTTGAGCCCAATACGTGGCAACGTTAATTGCGGCATCAGTGACATTCATTAAGTCATACAAGGTGCAGGTGAACGGGTAATTAGGGCACTCCAGCAAGTGGGGCATGGTCTGATCAGAGGCACCACACTCGCACTGGATATTGGATGGTTCAGTAATCCCCCATTTCGATAAGTTGTGTCTGCAGCGCCCTACATGGGTACGCAATCGATTGAGAGTTTTCCATATAGGTGCATGAAAGGAGCCTCCCCGAGCGGCGTTAACATAAATTGTACTGCGATTCAAAACGCCCGGCGCACCCTGGACAGCTAGCACTCGGTAACGCAGAGTCTAGCTGACTAATCCTTTCACCACGAAGGTACACTTAAACTAACCATGCTGACAGTGTAATTTTTTTACAATTTAACAGAGTATTTTCGGGAACTCATTCCAATATTACAAAATGGTGATAGTGCAGTGACGATGCGGATAGGATCTGGGCCAGCATAAAACTCGTGATTTTTTGATGAGAGAATCCTATATGGCTCATATACGATTCTCTCATCAAAGAAACATGAGTTTCACGAACATGAGTTTCACAAGTGTCACCAAGGAGTACTTACTAACTTATTGTAGTGAAATAGAAGCGGTGCTAGCGTCGCTAATGTTTTGTTGTCCATCCCACCAGTTACCAGAATAATATTACCGTGGTCATGTTTCTTTTTTCAGTTTTTGGCAAATAAGTAGGCAGACTTCGTAGTGGTAAGTAGTCACCATCCCCCATAAACATTGACGATGGGGACCACTCACCAACCAGAAGGCACGTTGCCATCCCAGAGACAAAGCTGAAATGTTTCATGTGCCTGAAATTACACCGGTCGACGATCCCTTCAAACCGGAACGCTGCTTGGCGACAGAAATAGGTACTTCCTTGGAGGAGCTCCTTCACAAAGAGCTCTCCTACTATTGAGCCAAACTCGATGTGAGATGAAAATGTTCAGTGTGTCAAGTTAATCCGTACGATGTTCTAAGTGAACGATTTGTTCGAGTGTAATGCTGAAGTTGGATCGCTTCATAAGGCGGCGTAAAGATTATGTACGGTCGCGGGTATTAATGTAGTATCACGTTAAGGACTGTATTGCTGTGAACGCGCGGTAAAGGCCGTATCTACGTCTGTGTGCATAAAGTGATGTATCAACACAGAACGCTCACCTCATAATTCGCACATTGGCTGGCGTCGAACGAAACAAAAAACATTCCGTCGCTTTTGCACACAGGCTACGTAATTATGTATGATCGTGGTTGGTACCATTGTTAAAATTGAACTCATTACATCAAGTACCGATAGCTGGTAGTCTTACGTATTGGATTATTGAAAGCATAGGTCTGGGTTCCAATCTCGAGTTGGCACTTTTATTTTTCTTTTCCAACAATAATTTTTATCGGTTATTTTGTTATTCGTTTTTAGGGTTCCGTAGCCAAATGGCAACGGAACCCTTATGGATTCGTCATGTCTGTCTGTCTGTCTGTCTGTCCGTCCGTATGTCACAGCCGCTTTTTTCCGAAACTATAAGAGCTATACTGTTGAAACTTGGTAAGTAGATGTATTCTGTGAACCGCATTAAGATTTTCACACAAAAATAGAAAAAAAACAATAAATTTTGGGGGTCCCCATACTTAGAACTGAAACTCAAATTTTTTTTTTCATCGAACCCATACATGTGGGGTATCTATGGATAGGTCTTCAAAAATGATATTGAGGTTTCTAATATCATTTTTTTCTAAACTGAATAGTTTGCGCGAGAGACACTACCAAAGTGGTAAAATGTGTCCCCCCCCCCCCTGTAACTTCTAAAATAAGAGAATGATAATGAGAAAACTAAAAAAAATATATGATGTACATTACCATATAAACTTCCACCGAAAATTGGTTTGAACGAGATCTAGTGAGTAGTTTTTTTTTAATACGTCATAAATCGTAACGTAACGGAACCCTTCATGGGCGAGTCCGACTCGCACTTGGCCGGTTTTTTATAGATTAATAAACAAGAATCATAATGTAATAATTATTTTATTTTCATTATTATATTGCTTTTGTAATACGGGGTTAAAATAAAAATGTTTTATAAGTGGTTTCAAAATAATTTTAATGATTTGTTATAACTTTATAAAATTAAAAAAAATATATATATAAACTTCTCGTCAAAACAGTTTATTTTCTCATAAAAAACCATTTATTGAAGTAAAGCAGGTAATCAGTGAACTACGACCCTTAGACTTAAAATATTGTATCTTAATAATATAATAATATTGTGCTTTAACATTAGCAGTTAAAGCACAATCATCATCAGATGATGATGATTGTACTTTAACTGCTAATGTGTGTGGGTACTGTAAGAAATCACAACTAGCAAATCTACCCACGTAAATAAAAAAAGTGTGAAGTCCTTGTCACAATACAATTAAATTACTCAGTAGTACTACTTTTTGTTTACTGCCAATGCGTTCGTGTTGACTTTAATTGCCTATCTCAAACGTCAAAGTTAACAAATCGCATTTATTAGGACTTATTGTGGTTATAGCTTACCTAAGTATTCATTTTCATTATGAAAAGAAGATTGAAACTAAACCTCAAAATAATCCTTATTACGGATATGACACAATATTATTTTAATATTACTAAAATCAATTTGTAATTAATACTTAATACTTAATACTTTGTTTGTATAACCCCCATTATTATCAATGCTATCAAGTAAACGCTGGCGCATGAATCCAACAATATTGAAACATATATCTGTTCCTCTTAAATGTTCCCATATTTCCATGCAATGCAACTTCAACTGCTCATCAGATCTCTCATTCCGTGCTTCCCCTCGCTGTATCGCAAAATGTAAACGTTCTTGTTTATGTTTTTCAATCAAATATGGGCGAAACGAAAACCAGTTCAAAAAGCTGGTTTTCGTTTGTTTTCGTTTGTACGGCAAACGGTTCGTAAAGATAACTCGTAAATCATTATAATAGCTAGGCAGATAATTAATCACGGAGAAATCGATGAACATTATGTACATTAAAAAAACATACAGACAAACATAGAACTTCCTCCGTTTTTGAAGTTGGTTAAAAATAGATGATATTCAGTTCGCGCAGAAATAAATCAAATCTTCATCTTCATTTTAAATATAAACATAAAACGTTTCATAATGTTTACCATCCATTCTCTTTTCTTTATTCACGTTCAAGTTTATATTTATCGCCGAATAAGAACATCTTAATCCATCATTCCGAAGCAGTAAGCCACCTAGCTGCAACACTTGGACAACATAAATTGCTAATTGCACTAATTAGCGAGACTCTCTCAGCAAACTCTCATATTTATGAGCTACTTTCTCTGCGAAGGTAAATGTTCGTCGAATTAATAACTGCTCTTTAAAAAAGCAAGACTTCGTTTGACCCTTCTCTTATTAAAGCAATATGTAAAATGGATGGGTATATAATTGCCATTTCAAATTAAAATACATAAGTCATAAGTAAGTCATAAGTATTTTTTTTTTTTAAACATACCGTGGGTTGTGGGTGAAAATACAAGCGCACACAGCGTTCTGATTTTGCAAAATGTCTATGGGCAGCGGTAAACACTTACCACCAGGAAGACTGCCGAAACCTGTTATTATTAACTACCTATCGGGTAGTACAATATTTCTAGCCTAGCCTTTCGTAGCATTTTCGTAGGCGGTAGGTGATCCGAGTGTCTACTACGTTCTACGCCGCTACGCAATTGATTTGAGCACAATCGCTTGTCGTGTAGCGATAAGAAAAGCCCTCACCTTCCGCCTGACACAGGTCCCCACCGGACACGGTTGTTTCGTGAGGTTCCTGTTCAGACCTCCACCGTTTGCTCCACCGTGTCCTCCGGGCGATCCACACAGCGGTGACAACGCCAGGGTGTCACCGCTGTGTGGATCGCCCGGAGGACACGGTGGAGCATACGGTGGAGGTCTGCCCGGCTTCGGCGGAGCACCGCCGTGTCCTCGTGGCGGCGATCGGAGGCGGCGATCTCTCGCGTCCGGCCCTGTTCCAGGCCATGGTACGGAGCGAGAGTGCATGAGAGGCCGTCACCTCCTTCTGTGAAGCAGTATAGGAGGAGGCGGAGCGCGTGAGGGAGAGGCAATCACTGCGCCCTCCCGCCCCTAGTCGCCACAGGAGACGCCCTGGACGGGAGTCAACAGCCGACTCCAGGCCACCGTAGGCGCGGGCTTGCGGGCGGCGAGCAATGGGCAGCTCGCCACTCGGTAAGGACCAGGCCCAGGTCAATGGCGCGTTGTGTTTCACGCGCGCCTCAAAGAGATGTCAGCACGAACTCCTTAAGCAGAATACTTAATTCTTAAGCAGACCCTGTCAAACTGATTTGACATGTATTTATCAGGAGTATATAGTTTAGAACTATTGCAGTTATATTATTATAAAAAAAAATGAGATTTCAATTCAGATAAGTATTCTGTCGAAAACATTACGATAGTGCAAAACAAAATAATACTCGCTGTAATAACTTACTACTTATATTGTATCGTAATTTTGTGTAGGACATCTAATAGACATTCAAACGAAACTAATTAGTACGTATTGGGAAAATAACATGAAAATCATATAAGAATCTCTCTTGTCTGTTTTCAGCTTCAGTACGGTTTGTTATTATTACGTCAGACGAATAATATAATTTGAGATACCTGTAATCTTTTCTTGTTTCACGATTATTAAACACGATCACGTGGTAAACACCGTAACAATGTTATG
Source organism: Apamea sordens (assembly GCA_945859715.1). Lineage (NCBI taxonomy): Eukaryota > Metazoa > Arthropoda > Insecta > Lepidoptera > Noctuidae > Apamea > Apamea sordens. The sequence goes on from OX243995.1 coordinate 12,401,190, forward strand.
ACGTTATCACAAATACGGGTGTTTTACCTATTAGCAACTGCTTCTAGAGTGTGTGGCGAACCAAACTAATTGTCTGTGGTTCCCACTGTTAGATGTAGGAGACAACACTACTACTGTGGCTAGAAGGGTTGTCTATGGTATCTACTAGTTAGCCAGAAGTTCAGAATTCGAATAGCAAAAATTAGAACTGTGTATTACTCCACTCTAAGTTAATTATTAACACCATTGTTTATCTTATGTTGATTACGTGATTCCACCGCTATCGGTTGTTATGTGTTGATTCAAATACACGTCTGTACAACTGGACCGAGTTTCATTTGAAATAAACAAGGCGCTATAACGCGCCTAAAAGTGTATTTTTATATTAGGGGTTAAAGTATGAAATTGCCGATTTGTACTGAAAAATTTAAATTCGTTTTTTTTTATTTAACATATTTATTTAATCAAAATATTTAACATTATTATCTATACACTGCTGCCATATAATAGGAAGGTAATTTATGCCTTTGCGATAGAACTCTCGTGATCTAGATTCGACAAACTGTGTGGAAACATTTTGTACTGCCTCCTGAGAAGAATATTTATCACGTAGAAAATAGTCCAAATCACGAAAAAAATGGTAGTCCGTTGGAGCAAGGTCTGGCGAATACGGAGGGTGACGAATGGTTTCTAATTGCAGTTCCTGTAGAGTTAAAACGGTTTCTCGTGCTGTATGAGGTCTCGCGTTATCATGGACCAATAATGGTGAAGATCGATTCATGAGTCGGGGCTGTTTCACTGCTAGCTTTGCTATCATTGTTCGGAGTTCGGCACAGTAGACATCTGCCGTTATTGCTTGACCAGATTGGAGAAAGCTATAGTGAATAACACCATGCTGAGACCACCAAACAGTTACCATTACCTTTTTATTGGTAACCTTTGCTTTAGCAAGTTATCGTAATCGTTATCGTAAAGAATCCACTTTCCTTTTCATCACATGTCACAATTCGATCCAATATTCCTTCATTCCTGTATCGATTCAACAAGGCAACACAAGTTTCAACACGCGTTTCTTTCTGCAGATCAGTCAAATCATGAGGCACCCATTTCTAATATTTTTGTTATTTTATTGATTTGACGCAAATGAGTCAATATTGTGGGTAAGGTAACGTTAAACCATGCCGCTAATTCCTGGATAGTTTGGCTCAGATCGGCTTCCACCATCTCTTTCAATTCATTGTTATTCACCTGTGTGGGCGCTCTTCCACGTGGTTCGTTCTTCAAATCAAAGTTTCCATCACGAAAGCGTTTAAACCAAAATCCCACGGTTCGTTCATTAGCAATCCCCTCTCCAAACGCAACATTGATATTGCGAGCTGTTTCTGCCACGTTAGTTCCGCGTCGGAACTCGTATTAAAAAATAACTCGAATTTTTGAAGTATCCATCTTTCTTGACTAAGCTGAATAAAAAAAACCAACAAGTTGATAATCGAATGTTGCACATTTTTTAAAATAAGAACTCAATAGGTGAAAAAAGTTTCACTCAACAATCTCAAACCATGAAGGTTCTATGTCAATTCGAAGTACCTATTACAATAAAACGGCAATTTCATACTTTAACCCATTATATTTAGGATACTTCACAACAAATAACTTACGGCAAGGTGATGTACAACACTATTTAAAAAACATGTCTTTTTTTTTTGTCAGGCTTGAAAAACTGATTGCAGTAAGTTGGAATCAGCTTACGAGAAGAATAAATCTTGTAGACGTCAGTTTTGTGCCCAAAAAGGTTATTTATGCGTAGAATTCTGATAAAAAATTCAAGTATAGTTTGGTAGTAAATCTTCTACATAAAGTTACTCAGTAACTGTGTAAGCCCCTTTAAATCGTTGAGTCTTGCGGTTATTCAGGCTTACCGCGGTCCCCAGACGAAGTCACATGTTGACAAAAATTTACATATTAACTTCCGTACATGTTGCTATTTTTCTTGCGTGTTTTGTCAAGGTTTTGTAAAAAGCCAAGTCAAGTAGTATTTATATTTCTAAACAGAGGCAGAACTTCATATTTATTAGTCTGAGATTATATTTGAGTTAGAAATTTCAAATGGTGCAGATAGATATGTGGGCGTGCTATGTGCGCGCAGCCGCACAAGTGGCCAAATAGACTCAGGCGGTGGAAAATCGCGACACCGCAAACTAATAGTCTCGTCATGTACCCCGTACCTGCCTTGACTTCGTAAAGCTTGGTTAAAGATGGACTCCTGTGGTTGAGGCTAACCCGAAGCTGAACGTGTATAATGAGGTCAGAGGAAGAAACAAAAAAGGTCTTTGTAAAAAAATGTCAAATTTGAAAAAGCGAGTTTTCTGGTTGAAGTTAACTTAACTGCCAACACAATTTAAAACTTAATTCTTAATATTTATTCGCTGACTGTTTAAACTAATTTGCACGCTAAGCGAATTTAATTAACGATAGAATATGTAAAAGGTGCGGCCTTCGGCTACATTCCGTAATTACATAACCCTTCGTGTAAACCAGACCAGTAACATATTTAAGCGTTTATTTACAGATGCGAAGCATTTGAACCCAGATAATTTTAAGGGGTGTGTGTTATTGAACTTTTATCAGGTTTTTGTTTTTAAAATTGCATGTTTATACACCTGGTACAGCATGTAGGCGTATACCTAATATTCTGCTACCATATCTACCAACACCGTATATTATAAACGTTACGCAACGTACGTACGTTGCGTATGTACGTTAACGTAGTAAGTACAAGCGTTTGTAGTAAACTAGGTATAAAATAATGAATTAATAACATTTTGTCATTATTTCAAGATTTCTAATGTTAAATATTGTATTAATGTATAATAGTAATATTAGCATAATTAATTAATATTAGTAATATTAGCATTTTTAGTAGTAATAATGTATAATAACTTAGTCCATCCTAGCAATCAGTTACAGTCTTCTTCTAGGAACTGGGTAATTCGTGTAGCCTAGAGACGAGAAGCTGCTTTCACAGGTACAGTCACGAGCAATATGTCAACACTTGGAAAGTTTCAATAGCGATTTTTGTGTGAAATAACGAAAACAACAATGAAATACGACACATTGCAAAATCTTACGGGTTTGAAAATACTATGTTCGTAGCAACATAAAATGTCATTCAAAATATGTGAGTAAATCACTTTGAATAAAGCCAAGTGTATACATACTTATGCTCGTGACTGTACAAGTTGGTGGTACCCATTCAAATTTTAATTCAGTCAATTTTTATTCTAGGAATAATTTGTAAGTACGGCCACAGTCTGTGGGTGACCACTGTTTATTTTTTAACCACCCAGTAGGCCAGTTTGCTCGCTACGTTTATTATAATAATATATATGTAAGAAGTTCTAAGTTTTATCTGATAAAGCACGATTAAGCCCTGAGGCTACAACACGAGCTTGGTGTTTTAATTAAAATATTCTAGATCGAGGTCAATTCAAAATTCCTAAAGTTTTGGCTTTGTTCTGTTAACTAACAATAACGCGAATTATAATATTACAACCACCATTCCAGTCATGACTCGGGTTTGGTTATTCAAAGCTTTTTCATTATATATTGAATTCATATTGCTTCTCTTTTTACATAATTATATTATTTTTAGATCCAAATTAATAACAACCTCTGACGTCAAGGTATAAACGATCAAAGAGGACGACCAATGAGTTCAAGCACTTCATAGGTTTTAGTTGCCGTCGTCACACAAAAATGAAATAATAAGTTAAATAATATGTTTATTAATTAATTAGGATAACCAAACTAATAACAGCAATGAAAACAAACCAACCCCGGTACAAATGCTGTCTGTATCCACTGGCAGGAATAGCGGCACCAGTGGTTCGTAGGGCGGTGGCAAGATCCAGCGAAAGAATCGAAATGGTTTCCGACACACGACACCTTTTGCACGATAACATTCTTGTGCCACAAAGGCGTAAAATCGAAAAAGTTTTTTAAAGTGTGTCGTCGAACTCACTGGCGAACGATCGCATGAAAGACTGAAGCTGTGGCGAGACTGCTTCCTTACCCAAACCTTTCGTCCCACCCCCTGAGGTCGGAGGTTACCCAAGGCAACTCCATGTCCAGGTGAGAGCACCTGGACATGAATTGCCTTGGGTAACCTGGAAGTCTTTAAAATAGACTTCGGACCCAGGTTGGCCGAAGCAAGATAAACCTGTTCAGGTGGAAATTCATAGACTACTCCGCCTTGGAGTGTAAATGTGGTGCTGTTCCACAAATGATGGGACACTTAACATCGTGTCCTGCGTGTCCTGCCAGCTGCACGTTACAGGAACTGATGGAAGCTGGTGATGGCGACAAACAAGTGGCTGAATTCTGGGCCGAGTCTATTTAGATTGCTATCGACACGCTAAGAAGAAGATTGTTTTTAAACATCTGTCAGGCAAATGAGATGAAGTCTTGAATTGCCTTGGGTAACCTGGAAGTCTTTAAATAGACTTCGGACCCAGGTTGGCCGAAGCAAGGAAAACCTGTTCAGGTGGAAATTCATAGACGACTCCGCCTTGGAGTGTAAATGTGGTGCTGTTCCACAAATGATGGGACACTTAACATCATGTCTTGCGTGTCCTGCCAGCTGCACGTTACAGGAACTGATGGAAGCTGGTGATGGCGACAAACAAGTGGCTGAATTCTGGGCCGAGTCCATTTAGATTGCTATCGACACGCTAAGAAGAAAATTGTTTTTAAACATCTGTCAGGCAAATGAGATGAAGTCTTGAATTGCCTTGGGTAACCTGGAAGTCTTTAAATAGACTTCGGACCCAGGTTGGCCGAAGCAAGGAAAACCTGTTCAGGTGGAAATTCATAGACGACTCCGCCTTGGAGTGTAAATGTGGTGCTGTTCCACAAATGATGGGACACTTAACATCATGTCTTGCGTGTCCTGCCAGCTGCACGTTACAGGAACTGATGGAAGCTGGTGATGGCGACAAACAGGTGGCTGAATTCTGGGCCGAGTCCATTTAGATTGCTATCGACACGCTAAGAAGAAGATTGTTTTTAAACATCTGTCAGGCAAATGAGATGAAGTCTTTGAGGCAGACTGTACTTCTGGTGATTCAGTAATAAAACCCTTGACGGAGGGACGGCAACTAAACAATAAAAGCTAATAAAATTGACGTCGGAAAATGACCCACCCTAGGCTTTCTCAGAAAAGGATCAATATTCAAATTACTAGAAAATTAAGCAAGTTTGAATCAGAAGGCCAATTCCCGTAAATCGTTTAAAAAATATGGTAAATTAGAAGTATTTTTGACAGATTGAGACTGAGATCAGACTGTGATCGTTCTTAAAATTACGAAAATTGCCCCTCTATTTACAATTAGTGCGTGACTGAGCTGACGAGAAACATGTCATTCATTACGCGCAAACGAGCAAAAGCTTATTTAAAATAAAATAGCTATTGATGAATTATTAGTCCTTTAGAGGCATGAGGAACAGGGTGTAAAGTTCACTCAACCTCCATAGAAAAGGGAGGATCCTCCGACCAGACGGGTGTTGTGTCTGGCGGGCTATTGCCCAACGATTGATGTTGGGAAATTGTATCTATGCTAATTGCGCGGTAAACTCTGCTTGCGAGATGCAGGATTTGCGTGACGTCAGTATGACGCGTTGTTCGCATGTGGCGTTGTAGATACCGCTACAGTCCCTTGTATTTTTGCCCAAGCCTGCACCTCAACATTAACAAAGCATAGAAGTGGATGCGACTGAGCCTTAACCATCAACCTTAAATTAAAAAGGCCTTATTTTATGGGGACTGTTAGGAAAAAGTTTAAACTAAACTCTTTTCTAACAGTCCCCATAAAATAAATAAGGAAAACTATTCGATAAGATCGATCAGTTTGGAAGTATATTAAATAACAATAGGCAACCAGTCGTATCGTTCATCACTCTATAATTATTAGTCAATATTTTATTTTATTTTATTTGTTAGGTACACCAACGACCTGTTCACTAGAAACGTTACATAATAGAAAATAACATAAGCATTGAGTTATGGTGAATTAGTCATTTACAGGCGTACACAGCACTTACATAAAAAATAGCGTCTTAAATATTACGTTTTAACAAGATTTTTTAGAAAGAAAGAAAGAAAGAAGAAGATTAAAATTTAAATTAAAAAATTAACAGTACAGTTGATATTAAAAATTCAAAACGGTAGAACTAGATAACACGTGCAATAAAAGAACATTCCAAAATTGTTATAGTGGCAGGTACATGTGGCAAGTAAAAATTAATTAGAAACAAAAGAATAAACAAAACATTAAAACACAAAAAATAGTAAGACACAAAAAATAATCGAAATGAGAATCAACAATTTAAATCAGAATTATCATTAGAACCAAAATTAAAACATTAAAATTTAAATAAAAAATAAACAAACAGTACAATTGATATTTAAAATTAAGTCAATATCAGTCTCTCGCTCGACTACCCAGACGTACCTACCTTACTCAGACAAGTAAATACGAAGAAAATATTTCTTTCCGAGGAACTCCCGCAGGATCGCGAAAATACTAAAAAAAACCGCCAAGTGCGAGTCGGACTCGCGCACGAAGGTTTCCGTACCATTATCTATAAAAATCACGACTGTTGTATGATGATGTAGCCCCCTTAAATATTTATTTTATTTAAATTTTATTATTTACTATTAAAGTAAAAATACAACTGAGTATTTTGTGAATATTTCAAGTGCCTACCTGTTGCCATTATTGATATCGAGCAAAAAAGGGAAAAAAATCGCGTTTGTTGTATGGGAGCCCCCCTTAAATATTTATTTTTGTTTGTTTTTAGTATTTTTTGTTATAGCGGCAACAGAAATACATAATTTGTGAAAATTTCAACTGTCTAGCTATCGCGGTTCTTGAGATACAGCCTGGTGACAGACAGACGGACAGACAGCGAAGTCTTAGTAATAGGGCCCCGTTTTTACCCTTTGGGTACGGAACCCTAATAAAGTAGGCTGCTGATTTCGAGAAACAACTTGTAATGTATTTTGGACGTTGTTAAACCAGCCTAGATTTACTATTCGAAAGGTTTGTTAAGGAATAGTGTTAACCTATTACGTATCGGTGTGTTTTGTAGAATGCGACCGAAGGATTGCACACTGCTCCGGCCACCGTAGGCGCGGGCTTGCGGACGGTGAGCAATGGGCAGCTCGCCGCCCGGTAAGGACCAGGCCCGGGTCGACAGCGCGTTGTGTTCCACGCGCGCCTCAAAGAGTTCTCATTTTTAAACAAACATTTCACATTGAAAATGAAATCGAGACGCAAACTACACTTAGCGTGCCTTCTGTTTGGTGTAGTTAAATACCAGAAACCAGACTACCTGTACGACAAGTTGAGTTGGATAGCCAGTAGACGAGAATGTGGGAGAAGACAATGCTCGCAACAACTCTCGACCCAGTCGCATAGTACAGCTGCTTTTAGAGGTAGCTTCCGTTACGCGGCTTCCAATATATGGAATAACCTGTCACCACCGATTAGAGCAATTAACACCATAGTCGCTTTTAGACGACGCTTACGGCAGTATCTCATAGAAGCGCAAAGGAAGGCAGATATGGTCACACTAAATGTCTCAATTATATGATGTATGTACCTACCACTAAAGTATGTGTCAGTGTTTCGGTGAGTGTTGCACGAAAATATAAATAATTGGGTATAATACTATACAGACTCAGTGCTGGGTATCACTCTTGCTCAAGATGACGCTCGGCTTGGTTGGTTGGCTGGTGTCCTCTGTATCCTCGGTCCGGTGGTTATGGTTGCGTTATCCGCGGCACTGCTGCGTCCCATTCGCAGATGTGAGACCTGCAAAATGCAAGAAAAACAAATTAAAATAAAAGGTACGTTTCAACTTGGGCATCGTTGTGCCATGTTTGCTTTTCAACGTACCCGATGTTGCCTGGCCTACTTGCATGCAGATGAGACGTACGAGGTCGGGATGGCGCCTTTTCACCCATCCTTCACCAGGACCTGGCAGTGGAGGAACCTCTGTGCAGTTTGTGATGTGACATTCATGAGACTGTAGAAAGGAGGCAGAAAATTAATAAATGTGGGTAGGTGCTTTCACATTATACAAGAATCCATGACGAGTTTTTCTTTTTTTCCAAATAATAATTACTATTATCGACTGTGCTTACCTTTCATCCGTATCCTATACTTTTCGTGCATGTTTTTTTTTTTTTTATAATTTTTTACTTCCATCTCCACTTTTCGCCAACGATGTTTAGCTGACTTAATTATAGACGTTATATCCATCGTATTGGACTAATCCCAATACAAACCATAGCTAAGACAATTTCAATTTACACAAGTTGCAAACTGTCCGTAAATAGTCCGCCGCGCTCGGCTGTTTGCAGCGTATTGTGCGATGAAATGCACGGATTCATTAATTATGACAATGTGTTGGAACGTGGCAGCTAGGCGTCGTTTTAAAACCGGTTTATGTTGTTCTGAGTCGTTTCGAAGAATTTATTTAGTTACATACTAACGAAGGTCTATCACGCGGCCGTCTCATTATATGTGTCAGAATTTTTTTTGTTTAATTTTGCAATATTACTCCACTCACACTAGGATTTATGTACATATTCGTTACTATTTTTTATTTGTCACATATTTATCTTATTTAAGTATGCATACACACGTCACGTTGCGGTTTAAAACTGATTTACATCCGTCACCTCACACATCAGGTTCAGTTGAAAACCAGCGTCAGGCACTATTGTCTAGCACTTTTGCTGAACTGGGCCTTTTTGGTGCAGCCGTGAGGCACACTTTCCTGCTAATTTCTTACATTGGTCTATAAACTAGTTTTCTAGTTGGTCTTTTATTTGTTGTTATCTGATATAATGTATCTGGTGTATTGTGTGTCTTTTGGTCTGTGCTAAATAAATGTTTTTTCTTTCTTTCTTCTTGTTTAGATGTCAGCACGAACTGACGGGGTCCACTAGGGCTGATACCGCCAGGGCTGCGGGTTGTTCGAAAGACATACCGTCACAACCAAGGTCATTTGGTGATTTACTACCTACCAAAAAAAAAAAGGGTAGCATACTCCTTCACTGTTCTTCCAAGACAGTATGGTCGAATCATTTCTCCGCACTCTTCCAGCATTATTGTCTCGGCGCTTTTTTAGTGGAGACCAAGGTTTTTAGCTTTTAGGAATAGTACCGGTTGTATATTACATATCACGCGAAATAGAGTGCGATGGGAAGCGGTGTCATCTTGGTGATGTTGATGCTAATATGTAGTTCGTCATCTTTCAGTTACATTTATCTAACGGAAATATGGATGTTTGTTTTCTATTTTTCGTCATAATAATTCCCGACTTATCCTACTAATATTATAAATGCGAAAGTTTGTATGGATGGATGGATGGATTTGTGTTACTCTTTCACGCAAAAACTACTAAACGGATTTGGATGAAATTTGGCACATAAATAGTTAATAGGTAACCAGGATTAAAACATAGAATACTTTTTATCCCGATATTTCTACGGGATCGAAACTTATGCGGGTGAAACCGCGGGGCGCAGCTAGAATGGAACATAAAACAACAAAACATCACGCCTATATTCCACGAAGGAGTAGGTAGAAGTGTATGGAACATTCAAATTTCCTTCTTTTCCCTAAAAACCACCTACTTTTGAATGTCGTCGCCATAGTAAAAAAATATCAGCAAGCCAAGACCTTTTAAATGAGATAGGTCTCAAGTCTTGCTGTCTAAGTTTCAATTTTGTGGACGCTAAGTCGCATCTTCCTTAACCTCAATTAATTAGTTGTCTGTATGTATCTATCTTCACTGCACCTAATTTTTGCTATCCGTGGAAACGTAGTGAATTGTACGGTAATTCCTTCAGTAGCTTTGTAACATAATGTACATACTCACAGTTACCTTCATTCATTCCTCCAGGTCAGAACAAGCATTCTGTGACCGTTAGGCGCTGATCTGATTATTCCTCACGACACGTTCTATCCACAATCAGTACACAGACACAGCTTCCAACTTTAACATGAGTCTACGACGATTTAGTGTCATCCAAGGGTTGGTAGTTTTGCCCACATTGATGGATATCATTTTTCCTATAAACACTATACTTCTAATACAAAATAACTATAGATTTTATTGTACTTTATTATAATATATTTTATTATGACACCTTTGACAACGACGTTTAATACGTCGTCATGGCAACGTACCTTTCAAATTCTTACCGGCCTGTATCTTTTTAGTGGATTTGATATGCAAACTCACGTAAAAGAATTACTGGCTACGTTCCTATCTCAAAGTCGGGGGGAAAATGTAACATAATGTACATACTCACAGTTACCTTCATTCATTCCTCCAGGTCAGAACAAGCATTCTGTGACCGTTAGGCGCTGATCTGATTATTCCTCACGACACGTTCTATCCACAATCAGTACACAGACACAGCTTCCAACTTTAACATGAGTCTACGACGATTTAGTGTCATCCAAGGGTTGGTAGTTTTGCCCACATTGATGGATATCATTTTTCCTATAAACACTATACTTCTAATACAAAATAACTATAGATTTTATTGTACTTTATTATAATATATTTTATTATGACACCTTTGACAACGACGTTTAATACGTCGTCATGGCAACGTACCTTTCAAATTCTTACCGGCCTGTATCTTTTTAGTGGATTTGATATGCAAACTCACGTAAAAGAATTACTGGCTACGTTCCTATCTCAAATTCATATTTTCTACATAATGTTATTCTACGAGTTTTCTTTATTGATCCACGCAATACAAGGATCAGTTCTGGCTTCGCCTCTAAAGCGAACACTACAAGGAGCCTGATACTCCAGGGCCACCTATCCCGGGAATACCCAGCGTACCTCTCTGCTGCGGTACCTGACGGGCCCTGCCTACGCCTCCGTCCTCCGTCCTCCATGAAGAGGGCTACCTCATCTATTGGGCCGCGCCTCACCTGAGGGCTGCCGTGCTGCGTCCTGGCCTGCTGCGTGGGCCCTCCTGTCCTCACCTGACGGGCTCACAGCGTCTCCGCCGTGGCTCTCTCTCCTGCTGCTGTGCTGCGTCCTGGCCTGCTGCGTGGGCCTTCCTGTCCTCACCTGACGGGCTGACAGCGTCTCCGCCGTGCCTCTCTCTCCTGCTGCTGTGCTGCGTCCTGGCCTGCTGCGTGGGCCCTCCTGTCCTCACCTGACGGGCTGACAGCGTCTCCGCCGTGCCTCTCTCTCCTGCTGCTGTGCTGCGTCCTGGCCTGCTGCGTGGGCCCTCCTACGGGTGTCCACCGTGTTGCCACGCCCTAGCACCTGTCTTCACCTGTTCCTGCTCCTGATCCTGGATCGGCAGCTGTACCTGCCCCTGTCGCCAGCACCTGCCTCACGACTACCTCCTCAACCCACCTGTATCTTCACCTCAATCTCCTCAACCCATCTATCACGCATCATCACTTATACACCCCACCTCCACATACTACACACCACTCTTCCGTCCATCTCCATCCTTTTCTTATAAATATAGATCTGTAATTGTTTTCTACCTCCCTTTCATTTTATCCTCATCCCATAGCTTAGCTTTTCCTTGTCGCTACACGACAGCTTTTAGTATTTTACTATTATAATAATATGTTCTGTAAAATTGTTTGTTTTCCCTAATAAAGTAATCTATCGTTTGAATGTTCATTTCAAATAGGGGTTTCGAACTATATTTACCCAACTGACAGCGGATCTGTAATATTTTACAAACTCTAGTTAGTGTCGACCGATCCGCGTCAGCTGTGAGCCGTGAGGCATTAGCATTAATAAAATATGGCTGAATTTAAAAAGGTACAATTAAAGGTTTTCAGTTTCTGTTTTTGTTAAAGAAATTATCTTAGTTTTTATTAAAATTTATAGTTTTTATTTAAATTATATTAGTTTTTATTAAAATAATTATATTATAAATATTTGATATTGTTTAGTATTAGATATTGTTTGGTCCTAGTCTTAAGTCAGCGGGCAAAATTGGAATAGATATTGTTCGTCCTTTCATTATTTTTTTACTTAATCTCAAGTTTAAGAAGTATTTTGCTATAATTTTTAAATTCTAGCCTTTAGTTTTATTATTATTATATGTGATCACCAATTTCTGAGATTACTTGTAAATCTATAATTGACGACTGTGTAAGTCCGAGGCTCCTGTGACTTATTTGTGGGTCGTCGACTGGCTTTATTTCCATTATAGATTTTAAAGGTACACCCGTATTTTATTTCTGCCATTTGTTAGGTGGGAATCAACGGGTGGAAGCTACACTTATAGTACTTTAGATATATTATACGTAGACGCAGTTGGTGTACCTTAATAAATAAATAAAAATTTGACAAAATCGAAATGGAAAATTTAGAGTTCATAAAAAGGTACCTAAAGAACCTTACTTTGAGTTGAAAACTAATCTTAGAAAATAATAAATAAAGCTGTACAGAACTGAAATTAAATCTGTATTTTATTTATATAAGCTTCGCTAACTAAAACAAAAAATAGACCAAGATATAAGTACCTAACATTATATTTCAGTCCATCTCTCATTTACTAATGAATGTTTCGCTACCCGAAGTTCCATGTTTGTTGTATGCTGGTGGGTTTCCGGCCTCTCTGTGGCACGGGTCACCGGACCGAGCTAAGTACGGGCCGGAATGGTACGGAAATTGTCGTTGCATGATAATGGATATGGACCACTTAGAGCTGCCCTTTTCAAACGTTAAAGAGCTATGGGCATGAAGCTAATGTCAGTCGACTTTTTTTCTATTTTAACACGTCTTTCTTGGCGCGTGGAGTAATTCAAAAAATTCATGTCATTCAAAAAATATTAGACAGTTAGCCAAGTTAGTAGGAGGGATACTCTGTCACGCTTGGTTTCCTCATAGTGAAAAAAATAAACATGACCAGTGACCACGGTAAATTATTCTGGTAACTGATAGGAAGGACAACAAAACATTAGCAACGCTAGCTCCGCTTCCCTTTTGCTAAAGTTATGCACTCTTTGGGTACCCATCATAGGGACCCATATAGAATCCTTTCATTACGAGTTTTATCCGCATCGTCACTATCAAATTTTCGTCGTGTTGGAATGAGTTCCCGGGAATAGTCTGTTCACGTCATTGTAAAAAGATGAGTCAGGCTGGTTAGCAGGAGGGCTGACTGCCTTTGTCACGCTTGGTTTCCTCACAATACTTTTCTCGGGCGTAAGCCAGAGGTGTCCAAGATAAACAACACACATGAAATTGAACCCGCAAACTAGTTGTTGACCAAGCTGAAGGTGAGGTTTGACAAGTAACACGTCATACACTTTGAACTACTAACTGTTATACTGATTTACTTAATGGGAAAGTTTCAGGCTACAATTTGATAATGGTAGTCACCGTATTTGGTTTGGAATAACATTCAACTCAATTTCTTCCATGTCAAAGCTAGTGCACAATATCATTTTGGACCATTTCCAGCTAAACTCCCTTATCAGTCAATTACAAAAAGTAATCTGGATACGCTGCTTTTGCGTGACATTTCCCATGTGTCGTTCTGGCTTTTATCAACGCATATTACGTTCTTTTGTTTCTTTATCTAATATTGAACCTTATTTTCCTGCCAAACGCTTCAATAATTATGATTAAATTAATTCGGAATGTGGGCGACAAATGTGATTAATCTTTCAAGGACTTTTACCAAACTATAGGTACTAATGTGCTTCGTAACAAACCATTTGCATAGCTAATTAATTAAATGTTAAAAAGTGTGCATGATGTAGGTATGTAGGCACACGTGCAATCCTCCTCAATATACTAACTGATTAAATAAACGCTAATATGATTAGATATTAGCAATTGATCAGACAATGGAATGTAACTCTTTCCGTTTGCCAAGCGCTCGGATTTTTGCAATGTTTACTGTCGAAACTGTTCTGAACATTGAAATACATATTAAGTAGTTAACATTTAGCGACTAATTCATGCATCAATTACCTCCTTTCAGAGAGGAGCCCTGAGTCTCAGTATTAGTGAGAAAATTATACAGGCTGATTAGTGCAGGTTAAAAGCAAGCTACTTCTATTTATTTAGATATGTAATACTTAGTACTGTGTGTGTTGTTTAGCGGATTACTTGGAATTTTATGTTTGACATGAAGCGTTGGGTTTTCTGTGTTAGGCAACTTTATTCAATGATTTTTTAAATGTTTTACGTGCACATACCGTACCGCTAGAATTCGAAAACTATTATGAGCAAATTTATTATAGTTCTTGCAAGAGTTACCTACATTTAGTGTAAAATATTTCCTTCCTTTGGTTCTAGTATCATGGCACGTTTAACAATAAAGTATTTACGCAATGCAAACGCTTCTCACAAATTGACATTCTTGCAGCATTCTGCGGATTGTTGTACCGCAACCCAATTACGTTCTTATGAATAAATAAAATGTTATGTACATAATAAGGATGTGGTTTGGACAGCAGTACACTGTTAAAGTGCAAATGTTAAGCAGTAATCTTGATCACGTATTTAGATATTATTTTTATGAGTATTTGACTTTATTATACTACATTTATAGGTATATTTTAGTTGTTAGATAAGGTCGATATCTGCAAGTTTCAACATTTTCATGACTAAAATACCTATATAATATTTCAATAAAGCATGGATCATCAATAAAACATAATAGTTTCGACTTTACATAAAAGTTTTCGTTATCTAAGTTTCTGTTTCGACAACATAAACAATATCTTCTGCTGCATTCAGCTCAATAAAATAGCTATATTTTAAACTAGCTTCTGCCCGCGGCTTCGCCCGCGTGGCTGTCGGAAATTATCCCACGGGAACGTGCTAACAGGATAAAATGTATGTGCTTCCCCAGGATGCCATCTATCTCGCGGGCCCTTTGTGGCTAATTACAATAGAAAACCAATTGTGTCTCATTAGTGGTGATTAAGAGGGTACCTATATGATATCTTTACCTAAGTACCTACCTAATTAAAAAAAAATAACCTACCTAAATAAACCTATTTCTGATGATAACTAATCTAAACTCAATAAATAAGCAAAATCCATAAAAACTAATATCTATACGAATGACTAATCCTACCTAACAGTATTATAAAATAACCTACGGTAGTACGGTCACTACGTACACTAACAAATATACTACCTATACTTTAAAATTAAAATCTATACCTACGACTTATAAAATTAAACCTAAATAACTCTAAAAACTAAAAGGACTAAAAAGGTCGCACAGATAATACTGCGGGTGACGTAACCTACGACAAACTTATTATTTGCGGTTGGTACAGTAATCGGTCTAGGGATCGAACCGCAAAATTAAGTTTGTTTTTTATTGTATATACTTTTCCGGGATAAAAAGTACCCAGTGTGGTGCCCAGGATATTAAAGAATAATTATACCAAGTTTCATCGTAATCGAACCGGTAGTTTTTGCGTGATGCCTGAACAAACAGACAGACAGACAGACAGACAGACAGACAGACCGACAGACAGACAGACAAACATTTTTTTAATCACATTTTTGTGTTCGTTGTCGGTCTAGTAACACCCCGTGCCATTTATTTTTTTGATATTTTCAATGTAGGTACAGAATTTTCACTTCTACAGATTTATTATAAGTATATAGATGAATGCCAAATATTATTTTGTTCCTTACTTTTTAAATAACACCTACCTACTTAAGATATGGATTTATGAATAAATCCTCTACGAATGATTAAAAAAGATTACCTTTAATAAGCTGCCACGCTAAAATGGTAATCGGCTGGACACATCTGCCGCATGTCAGCCGATCAATGGGCCAATAACTCACGACACGTCACGGCAAGCCCAGATGAAGCAGGCGGAACGAACTGGACTCTTTAAAAAAGATTGGTCCTTGGCACCTCTGGACAGGGAGAGGTGGAAGGTGAGGATGGCCTTTGCCCATCAATGGGACATCAATGGCCAGTAAAAAAACCTTTAATATTTATCTACAGCTTGATTGGTGAATTTAAATAAAACCTTGTGCACTGCTCTTTTCCTTGGGTTCAGATATTATTTTAAGGTTTTCTATTGATTTCTATGGAGTTTACTGCACACAGAAACTAGCCCGTTTAAGTTGTGGTCTATGTTAAAGTTGGTTGGAAAACCAGATGACAAACTGTGGCTGGTAGGTACCATTTTATAGCTTAGTTACGGTCAAAGTTCAAAAGTGGTTATGAGTTTTGAATGATTAATAGCTACATAACCGTTCAATTCACATTCGTTTTCCTAACTACATGCCATTAAACATTGTGGTCATTTTACTGCGACGCGACACGACATGAATTTCAAGTTGTGTTTGAATCGGGAAATTCGCTCCAGATTTTGGCCCTTTTCAGTTTGGAGAGAACAGGGGATTCCTTATCTGAACGAGTTTCTGTAGTCGGGACAAATTCAGGTGCAACTCTTACTAAGTATAACACGTTGGTTCACTTGGTTTATTTGTATATTTATGTATAGTTATCTGTACTTATAATCTGTAGAAGTGAAAATTCTGTACATTGAAAATATCAAAAAAATAAATGGCAGGGCGTGTTACTAGACCAACACCGAACCCAAAAATGTGATTAAAAAAATTTTTGTCTGTCTGTCTGTCTGTTTGTTCAGGCATCAAAACTACCGGCGCAAAAACTACCGGTTCGATTACGATGAAACTTGGTATAATTATTCTTTAATATCCTGGGCACCACACTGGGTACTTTTTATCCCGGAAAAGTATATACAATAAAAAACAAACTTAATTTTGCGGTTCGATCCCTATACCCGATTACCACTGTCTGTACTGTACCAACCGCAAATACTAAGTTTGTCGTAGGTTGGGTCACCCGCAGTGGAGTTTATTTTTATTCCTTTTAGTTTTTAGAGTTATTTAGGTTTATTTTTATAAGTCGTAGGTATAGATTTTAATTTTAAAGTATAAGTAGTATATTTGATAGTGTACCTACGTAGTGACCGTTGGTTATTTTATAATACTGTTAGGTAGTATTAGTCATTCGTATAGATATTAGTTTTTAGGGATTTTGCTTATCTATTGAGTCATCAGAAATAGATTTATTTAGGTAGGTAGGTATTTTATTTTCTTTTATTGAGTTTATTTTTTTTTTAATTAGGTAGGTACTTAGGTAAAGATATCATATAGGTACCCTCTTAATCACCACTAATGAGACACAATTGGTTTTCTATTGTAATTATCCACAAAGGGCCAGCGAGATAGATGGCATCCTGGGGAAGCACATACATTTTATCCTGTTAGCACGTTCCCGTGGCATAATTTCCGACATTCACGCGGGCGAAGCCGCGGGCAGAAGCTAGTTAATAATAAATGTAATATTATAGAATATGTGATGTCCTTGATCACGTCTAATTATTTTAACAAAAAAAACCGAAGGACATAGACAGTTGCTAAAGTAATTCCACATAGAATAAAGGTCATTCCTTCGTCTGCATCAATTATTTGTATTGCAGCCTCAAAGAAACAAGTTCTACAATAGTTCAAGAATAGAAATCAATACTGACAAAATAAATGTTTCCTTTAGTTCATAAAGTTGGAAGGCTATTACAAAATAGCCTTCAGTCATGCAGTGCTCATAATAACTCAGATACATACTTTAATATTATTATGAAGAAAACTAATAAAGTCACTTAGTTTTAAGTGAGCGCCGAGTGTGCACCTGGTTTAAAGTTATTATTTTAAGTAAAAGGTGCTATTTAATATTGTTTAAACAAAAACCTACTTAAGTTTTTATCGTGAGTTAAGCAAAATAAGTTTATTATGAAAGGAATAAAAAGTCGTGGCTTTTACCAAAGTATATTGAAAATATTATACTAGCCAGCAGTGCGATTCTGTAACCATCTCACCGTGAAAACTTAAGTGAAGTGAGCGTGGAGTGAGCTGTCATTCCAACTAATGCTAGGGATTGACACTATTGACAGCTCACTTCACCTAACTTTTCACGGTGAGATTTTTACAGAATCGATCGGCGGGACTTTTTTTCAGGGTGAATGGAGAATAATAATGTTTAACTTAGTAAGAAAAATGATACCTTGGTGAACGCGAAATCTTTCCATATTTACTAATAGGGAAAGATCCTCGAGCACACGTCACGCACAGAACCTAGAACAGAAAAATGGATTCAAACACAATGTTTCACGTTAAACAGCTCACGTGATGGAAAGCGGTTACCGTGACCTTTACTACACACCTGCAACACCAAGGGTCTGGAAGCCTTTTACCTCTCAAATCACACTTCACACATTTAGCAACAAAAGGAAAGGTGGAAGCAATTCAACTTAGTTTAACACGTTAACTGCCAGATGACAGACACAATACAAAATCTATTGTTAGCGGACTCCGTGTGACCGTGGCAGTCAATGACTTAATAAGCCATGTCATCGGCAGCGGCGGCGACCTCTCGCGTCCGGCCCTGGTTCAAGCCATGGTCCGGGGCGAGAGGGAGTGGGAGGCAGTCACCTCCTTCTGCGAAGCAGTCATGCTAGCGAAGGAGGTGGCGGGGTGGGCGAGGGAACGCACCTTGCGCACCTCACGCCTCAGCCGCCACGGGAGACGCTCCGGGCGTCGGGAGCCGCGTGACGACTCCCGGCCACCGTAGGCGCGGGCCTGCGGGCGGAGAGTAATGGGTAGCTCTCCGTCCGATCAGGACTAGGCCCGTGCCGGACGGCGTGTACGTGTTCCACGCGCGCCTCAAAGAGATGTCAGCATAAGCGACGGGGCCCGATAGGGCCGAAGCCTGCCAGGGTAGCGGGAACGTCCGAAAGGGTTACCGCTGCCCTGGAACTTAAAGGGCTAAGGAAGGAACACGGTTGGGTTTTAGTCAGTAAGAGTCTGACACTCCCTTCTGCTCCACCCAGAGCGGGAGGATTCATTTGATGATTTCCCATCCTCAAAAAAAATAAAAAAAGCCATGTCAATTATTCCATTAAAACGCCGAAGTAAGCTATTCATTTTATCGCCCATGTCAACATTTCCATGTGTTCTAATTACGCAAATCACGTCATTAAATTGTTCCCTAACGCCATTCCCATTTAATACTCGTATACCAATTTAATCTATTTCTTTATAATATGGGCGAGAAATTACTCTAATGTTTAATAACTTCAAACCGTATACGATGTGCTCTTAATTAATTCAACCAAATTACCGTAGTACCTCGGTATCCAGGCACCGTACTAAGTGCGCGTTCAGTCTATCACGTTGCCAGCATTTATCAGATACGGCGCGTAAACCTATTGTTGTCACGTATCAGGACCGCTCCAAGTTGCTGTATGTTCAAGATTCCAACAGTAATAATTACTATAGTAGTAACATAATATTTTACGAGAAGTTTAGATTGAAATCAAGTTTAACAGGTTACGTGAGTACAGGATAGATATTGACTAGCCATAGTTAAACTCTTCTTAGCTTGTCGATGACAATCTAAATAGAGTCGGTACATAATTTGGCTACGAATTTGGCACCTTCAGTAGTGTCCATCAGTTCCTGTAACGTGTAAATAGCACTGGACACTGGACACGATATTAATTGTCCAATTGTTTGTGGAATAGCACCACATATACGAAACAGCTTTCGACGAACGATTCAGCTTTGTACGAAATTCAGAAATTTGATCATATTTGCGCAGGCCAAATATAAATCTTATGCAAAAGTTATGATATAATTTATCATCTTATTTCAAGAATTCGCAGAAAAGGTACTTACCTATTTCATTGTTTTCAGCGACATAGTTTTGTGGTTTAAGTATTTTTTAGATTCATAATTTTAAATAATATAATAATTTTAATTAATTTAGATTCATGGGTCATAAAACGTGGCGGTGATCAGCGGAACGTGTCCAATGATTCCAAAGCGGATACTTTATTTTGCGATCCGAATTTTTATTTTATAAACTTATTTGCAAAGTTTTGAGAATGAACCGTAACGGAAAATGTAAAAGTACTTTTTTCTTTCTTTGTAATTTTGTTTTTCCGCTATAGAAAATTCACTTCAGGAGATGAATTTCCAAAAATCTTTCCTTAGTTACTCACTTTTGTTATCTATGTATACATCGCAATAAATATTTTTTCTTTCTTTCTTTCTATGAAACTCTTGTGCAAAAATTTCCTGCTTTCAAACCTAGCAGTTTAGGATGGGCGTTGTCTGTCAAGGAATTAAAAAATGGTTTTAATTAAGCACACCTAAATAACTAAATACATTTTATTTGCAAAAACAATAACAGTTCTACTATTCGGTGTGGTGTGGTGGAACATCGCCATTACTCGGTGCGGTCATGCGTGTGATCCAGCCTGACAGGTAAGTAATGAAAACTGGACTGTTGAACGCGACGAAATACTAATTGGTAGATTTTTTTATTACACGTGTGAGATTTTACGCCCACAGCTGTTTCTGACATCGTGTATTTCATTTCTTGGTGAAGGCTATATTTTTGCAAGGTTTAGCAGGCGTAAGTTTATTTATGTACCTAAAAAAAGAGAGCCACACCAGGCGTTCTGTCTACAAGTCTACATTATCTAAATGAAACAGAAAATAAATTGCCTACTCAGAAACATAGGACCCTGTGAATCCCTGCTTTAAGCTAGGTTTTACTACTAATTAATTAAGTTAAACCATAGTACCTACAGACAGGACGCACCAATCCAGTACCTGAATAAAATGCTAAATAAAGTCGGAACAAAACTGATCATACAGCAGTATTGTATGAAACCGTAACTGCCTATGCAAGGTGGATGTCACGTTTGTTCCGTTTGTATTCGCTAGGATTTGGTTGTTCATTATTTTAATTTTATTTACACGAAAGGAAAGAGGGGCCCGTGGCTAAATAATAACAACCGCACAGGTCGATCGATCAGGTTAAGCTACGCTTGCCGCGGTTGGTCTTTGGATGGGTGACCATCTTTACATACCGAGACCCCTCCGTGCCTCGGAAAGCACGTTAAGCCGTTGGTCCCGGCCGTCATTCGTGGATCTTTGACAGTCGTTACGGGTAGACAGAAGCCCGAAAGTCTGACAACCATTCTTACCAAGGGGTATCGTATTACCCCGTAACTGGGTTGTGGAGGTCAGATAGGCAGTCACTCCATGTAAAATAATGGTATTCAACTGCATTCTAATTGGGAAAAAGCTAGGCATATGATAATTACACAAAAGGATTTTGTACGTAGGTATTACTTTGACCTTCTGAAAAATGAAACTGCCAGAACACACAAGACTTTATCCCCACTTGCCAATATTTTATATACAAACAATGCTGGAAAGTGAGCTCTAACACGACTAATGTTCTTTTAATTAATTAATTTAATGTACCTACCTACCTAAAGTGCTGAGTAATATTACGGTGGTGAAGCGGAGCGTGGAGTCTGTAATCTGTTGTACGCTTTTCTTCCTTCACACGTAATTTCATCTAACATCGTGATTTACGACTGAAGCTTGAACTTTTACTCATACTTATTAAACAAAGAGTAGGTAACTATCACTCCATTCTTCTGCTTTTAGAAAGAAAAATGGTTTAAATACAAACTGAAATTATAGCAGCAAGTAACAATAAAAAAAAAGTGGATGATATTTTTCAAATAATATCCGTTTATTTTTCTGCCAGTGACGTGATTTTTTAGAAATTGGTAGATTAAATAAAAGAGTTTGCAAGTTATGCAGTTGAGTGATGGTGCAGAAAATACCTACCAGCTACTTGTTTATAAAGAAAATATTAAAAAGTCTGGAGAAACTAAGTCAGCAATTTGAATCAATCATACTAATACTAGTATAAACAAGGTTTTGCCACGCGTGTGCGACAGTAACAAGGCGACGGCGGCGTGCGCCAAACAAAACTATACCCAGTTCGTACTAGAAAATTATTTAGTTATCATGACATCACAAAAACTAAGTAAAGAGAACAAGGCAATAGAACCCACATGCATAATCTTACTGTCCAGAAGGCCAATTCTCGTAATTTAAAACGTTCAAAATCTAGTCGCAGTCTCATCTCGGCGACAAACAAATGTCAAAAACTTGTCAAAATGTAGGGAAATTAGAAGTATTTTTTGACAGATTGAGATTGAGATCAGACTGTGAACGTTCTAAAATTACGAGAATTGCCCCTCTGATCCAGAATACTACTAGAATATGTGCTTTAAATCACGCAACTTTATTACCAACACAATGCTTGTTTGTACTTTACCAAACTGTCATAGACGGCGAGCAATAATTCTTATTTATAATTTGATTTGATTCATCCACATGCAGTGAATTTATAAAATATTATATTGCAAGAAGAATTTTCCCAGTGAAAAAACAGGCTAAAATAAAACAAAGGCGGTCGTGCTGACTTTATCATCAACTGTACCTACGCCTCACCACACCACACATAGTCGGCCATATGTTAGAGTTTCACGCGAACTTTTATTCATTTTCAAAGTTTATACCTAGATTCAGAAAACTAGATTTAGTGCTTTAAGTTACACAACTGTATTATTAACACAATGCTTGTTTGTTGTTACTTTACTAAACTGTTACACCCGGCATGCGATAAATTCTTATCCACTTATTTGTTTTATCTGCATGCATTTAGAAAATATTATATTGTAGGAAGAAAAACATGTGTGATTTGATTACTATCGTCATTTGCCTAGCGTTTTCCCCACTATGTTGAGATCGGCTTCCAGTCTAACCGGATGCCGCTGTATACCAGCATTTTACATGGAGCGACTGCCTGCCTGACTGTTACTGGGTAATATGATACCCAGTGGTAAGTCTGGTTGTCAGATTTCTGGCTTCTAACTACCCATAACGACTGTCAAATATCAATGACAGCCGGAACCAACGGTCAAGCGTGCTTTCCGAGGAAAGGAGGGGTCCCGATATGTAAATGATGGTCACCCATCCACGGGCCGACCTCGGCAAGTTTGATCGACCCGTGCGGCTGTTATTAGTAAACACTATCATCTCGAAAGTCATTAGGATATAACTTATATGACGCGGACATAGTTTTAATTGGCAAAAGCTCGTGTGTGTCAAAGTCATAATTACAATGTTACGTGTTTGTACACATTTATGAAATACACACTAAATAAAGTGATGGGCACGTGTCCGATTTAAAATCTGTGGCGCGTTCACACGTCTATGTTTGCATGCTAATTTTTCTTTATGCCCAGCTTGAAATATATTAAAATCTGAAAAGAAAATGCATAAAATATATTGCTCTCCTTGATTATACTTCCCACTCACATATGTACAGTCAACAAAAGAGATAAGTATGCAGGGTCGTCGGATATAGTTGAAGTTTTGGAAGAAACCTATGGATGTTTTCGAATGAAATTTAGTTTGATAAATGAACTGTTTGTTTTCTATTAATTAAATAAAATTTTATCCGAAAACATCAATCCGTTTCTTAGGTACTAAACGTCAACTATATCCGACGACCCTGCATACTTATTTCTTTTGTCCAGGGATATTATTATTATTATATTATTATTAATGTTATAAATGCAAAAGAAACTCGGTACTCCTCATCGGTAGAATGGATTTCGATAAAATTTGGCATGCAGGTACACCTGGGTTACGACAAAGTATCCTATTAATCCCGGTAGTACGGTCTACGTTCCGTTCCGTTTGTAATTTTAAGACCGTTCACAGTCTGATCTCAGTCTCAATCGGTCACAAAATACTTCTAATTTCCTTACATTTTGACAAGTTTTTGACATTTGTTTGTCGCTGAGATGAGACTGCGACTAGATTTTGAAAGTTTTAAATTACGAAAATTGGCCTTCTGATCTCCACGAAGGTAGATCCGTGGGGGATTACACAAATATGGGTGTAGGTACTACTAAGCTCTAATAATTTATTACAAGCGTGAAGATATGTACGTTGTGGTCACACAGTCATTTTCAGTAACGAGACCCTATCTACGGTCTAGGGCGCAAGTAGTGGGATGAATTGGATTTATGTAAATCGGACCAGGCGTTTAGAAGTTATTAATTACGCTATTAAGTATAAGGAAAATGTACCAACCCACATTTTCAAATGTTATCGAAAATGTTGTTATGTGCTATGATTAAGGCAAATATTGTAAGGATTAAAGGTGAAGATGCGTAAAAATAAAGGTTCCAAAGATTTCGAGAAGGTTTAGAGAAATTCGTGAGAAAAAGGGAACTACATTACGCAAACCTTCTTAACGTAATGTAAGATACACACAGATACACTCTTTTTATAGAGGCCCATATAAAAAGAGTGCCATTTGTATCCGATCCAGCCTGTCTTTGCTGCCCTCTCCCACCGATGCCCTAAGCCGATTCTCGTATCCCACAGGGGGTGCCCTTAGCGTGTAGTCGCTTAGATTTTAAGCCCTGGCTGGACCGGCTTAAAAACGAAGCGACTACACCTTAATTTATTGAGGCAAGCCCGGTTAAACAGCCAACAGGCTGACCTGCGAGATGCCATTTACTGAAAAAAAAACGGCACTTCGTCAGTCGCAACACAGCCGTCGAAGAGGCAACATCTTGATAGAAACCGAAATCTGCGAACAAGATTCAAGAAAGAAAATCTGCATTTTTTTTCGGCATATAAATAATATAATTTATTGAAATCTATTTAGTTCTACTTCTACAAGTAATTTAAAAAAATATGCACTAAGAAATCGAAATATTAGGGGTTAAAGTATGAAATTGCCGATTTGTACTGAAAAATTTAAATTCCTTTTTTTTTAATTTAACATATTTATTTAATCAAAATAATTACCATTATTATCTATACATTGCTGCCATCTAATAGGAAGGTCATTTATGCCTTTGCGATAGAACTCTCGTGGTCTAGACTCGACAAACTGTGTGAAAGCATTTTGTACTGCCTCCTGAGAAGAAAACTTTTTATCACGTAGAAAATTGTCCAATCAAGAAAAAAATAGTACGTTGGAGCAAGGTCTGGCGAATACGGAGGGTGACAAATGGTTTCTAATTGCAGTTCCTGTAGAGTTAAAACGGTTTCCCGTGCTGTATGAGGTCTCGCGTTATCATGGAGCAATAATGGTGAAGATCGATTCATGAGTCGGGGCTGTTTCACTGCTAGTTTTGCTATCATTGTTCGGAGTTCGGCACAGTAGACATCTGCCGTTATTGCTTGACGAGATCGGAGAAAGCTATAGTGAATAACACCATGCTGAGACCACCAAACAGTTACCATTACTTTTTTATTGGTAAGCTTTGCTTTAGGACACTGTTGCAGCGTTTGACCTGGGGTCAGCCATTGCATTTTTCGCTTACGTTTATCGTAAAGAATCCACTTTTCATCACATGTCACAATTCGATCCAATATTCCTTCATTTCTGTATCGATCCAACAAGGCAACACAAGTTTCAACACGCGTTTCTTTCTGCAGATCAGTCAAATCATGAGGCACCCATTTCTCATATTTTTTTTATTTTATTGATTTGACGCAAATGAGTCAATATTGTTGATAAGGTAACGATAAACCTTGCCGCTAATTCCTGGGTGGTTTGGCTCGGATCGGCTTCCACCATCTCTTTCAATTCATTGTTATTCACCTGTGTGGGCGGTCTCGTGGTTCGTTCTTCAAATCAAAGTTTCCATCACGAAAGCGTTTAAACCAAAATCGCACGGTGCGTTCATTAGCAGTCCCCTCTCCAAACGCAACACTGATATTGCGAGCTCTTTCTGCCGCGTTAGTTCCGCGTCGGAACTCGTATTCAAAAATAACTCGAATTTTCGAAGTATCCATCTTTCTTGTCTAACCTGAATAAAAAAAACAACTGAAAGTCGATAATCGAATGTTGTGTGTCATGTGAAAAAAGTTTCACTCAAAAATCTGAAACCATGAAGGTTCTATGTCAATTCGAAGTACCTATTACAATAAAACGGCAATTTCATACTTTAACCCCTATTATAACATCACACCTGCATTCCCCGAAGGGAAGTCCCATGTAATAGGGGCCGAGCTTATTGCCGTCAACCACGCACAAATCCAGACTCCGGGCTGCTACTAAGAAATTCCAGATGGAAAATACCTAATAACACTTTTCCCAACCGGGGCATCGAACCCAAGACCTCATGCTCAGCAGTAGCGCTTGCGACCTCTAGACCAACGATTACGAGACAGTCGAGACGGAACTGAAGAAATCAGTACTAAGCTATATAAATATTTTAGTGTCCGTGGTTTTATGATGCACTGGGAGCCTTTAGTATCCTCTTAGGACTTAGGACTGCACGCTGACTTATAATAAGGTAATAAAATAACTATATGACACTACTTTACCTAACTGAATTTAGACAATGAAGTGGTAACAGGCAGAAATACTTGTAAGGCGGTAAATCATCTAGATATAGTTTCCCCATATTTATTTTGCAAATAAATTCATTTTAATTTGGAAATAAATAAACATCATCAACGTGTTAGGTATAGTGTATTTATTATTTTATTTAGTACCGGCGCGGCGACGCGCCCCTACTTCGCACAGGTGCTATGGCGATATGTCAGAATATTAACGTATTATACCCGCGTGGTAAATTACAGCCCACTCCCTCTCGATAAGAGGAGGCCTGTGTCCCAGAAGTGCGAACAATATAGGCTGATTGTGATGATACCCTAATATAAATCTTCCGGAATAGGGTTCTCTAAATTATGGTGAAAACCGCATCTAAATCCATTGTGTTATTTAGAACAAGGCGGTCCCACAAACAGACACTAAAAGGGACTTTATTTTATACCATTTAGAGAGCCCGCAGACATAAAATTGTAAGTTGGCCGACTATCGAACGACTAAATTGCGTACTTTTATAATTTAGTTGACCAACTTTATTTTATTGGTTACAAGCCGATTGGAAGTGAATCTCGATTCTGATACGATCACTGTCCAATTAATTAGTTGGACGATTTAGTTGGAGAAGATGTGCGGTCTAGCACAAGTAATTACACCTATTAGTATACTCTGCGATTTACTCGGCCAACTTACAATTTTATGTCTGCGGTATCTCTTAGAGATCCAAACGACCTACTTAAAATCCTTCCTTTTGAACATCTTATCACATATGACTTGCGTTCTATAAACTTCTTTGCCCTACTCAAGCAATGTTGTCATCGAAAATTATCGTTATCAGACATTTACAAAGTTGGCATACACGAAGTATTGTTTTCTGGCTCAACAAACAGAAACAAGGTGAGTTTAAATTGTAAATTAGGTATGTTCAGTGACATCTTCGAAATCCAATTTCCTTACGAGAACATTCATTCTTTGAGTTTGCGAAAATCAGAATCTCAACGTCTGATATATTCACTTTTTGCTATTCCGTAAGCAAATGTTTAACTAAGGTAACGTCGCGTCGCGCGAATTTGCGATCGACCGGCTAGGGCGCGACCTTAGGGTTTTGTTCCTCCAAACTATTTTAATAAAATACCCGCATGGTATTGAACTGTAATTATATTGCGGGTAGTAAATTTTATTTTTTATCAATCAAAAAATAAAAACAGATACAAATGAAACAATTAAACATACCACACAAACCATCGCGGGTTTAACAGCGGTATGGCCAGACACGGCAACTCGGTGCAAATTAGGTACATACGCCAGCAGGTATAATAAAGCTTTATGTGGTTTATCGCATTCCTGAAACTGCTTTTATAACTTTACTAGCGACCCGACCCTGCTTCGCACGGATTTAATCTTGACAAAACAGCAAAATTTCTTTGTTACTTATATGTAGATAAGTTTAATATAAGTGTATTATACTTACATAAACCTTCCGAAATAAATGGTATAAATAATGGTGAACACCGCATCAAATATAATATAATCTGTTGCATAGTTCCGAAGTAGGTAACTGTTACGATTTATTGTTGGTAGGCTGTGCAGAGTTTAAAGTCTTTGTTAATATGAGAGTGCTTTTCATGTCTCTTGATTTGACGATGACAAAGTAACGAGTTAATGGTCAAAGTCTTGGACTAATAGGTAGGTCTGTTCCAAAGTATCTGTTGCAAAAGTAAACGAATGGACCAGAAACCTTACCAGTGGATGCCAATTTGTAGTGCAACTTACTACTTAACCCGCCCGTTTTTTAGGGTAACCCACAGGGGTAACCCTTATAGTTTCGTCATGTCCGACCGTCCGGCCTCAGCTTACCTTCCAAACGGTTAGTGATAGAAAGATTAAACTTTGCATGGATATGTGTATTTACAACGTCAACAAAGTGCTAAAATAAACTCATGAAATATATTTTTTTTGGATGCCTCCCCTACACGTAAAGTGGGGATGGTTTTTTTTTCTAGCGTCTACCCCATCTTGTGGGCTATCATTAGATAGGTCTTTTAAAAACACTAAGAGGTTGCTAGACGATTTTTTGATTTAGGTATCCGTTTGCGAGATATTCAACTTTAAAGCGCTTTTTTTTGTTAAAATAGGGCGTCCCCTCCCTCTAAAAGCTAAACGGCTGGCTGGAAAAATCTGAAAAAATTCATGATGACTATAACTGCTTAGATAACTTTGTTAGTTCAAAAGTTATAGAGGCCTAACTTGTAAAGTGCCATTATGAGTGACTACGGAACCCTATTCTATGCGTGGCCTGACACGCACTTGGCCGGTGTTTATTTGTACATTTGAGGTAAATTATTTAACCTTAATTTTCATTGAGGGTTTTTCAATTACTCTTTGTTATTCAAACAATAATTGTTGGAAAAAGTAATGAGACACAATAAACCTTATAAATACGGAATGAATGTGCTACTAATTCCCTTTGTTTAAGAATTTAATCAGAACAGGGTTTGTTTAAACTTTCATCGGACACTTTTAAAACGGACCATAGGTACGGTTTCCCTGTCTATGCAAGTTTCATTAATTTACAACAAAGTGGGAAGGCGACAAACATTTTAAAAAAGCTAACATAGCATACTTACATAAAGTACTTTGTATTCAGCGCTGGCACCACATAGATATGAACGT
Organism: Apamea sordens; assembly: GCA_945859715.1. Lineage (NCBI taxonomy): Eukaryota > Metazoa > Arthropoda > Insecta > Lepidoptera > Noctuidae > Apamea > Apamea sordens. Next base: position 12,430,228 of record OX243995.1, read on the forward strand.
GTACAGTTGCATTCGTTCTAACCTACATTTTTAAATTAAATCAACTGCATCCTTTTAGAAAAGTAAAGCAAAATGTGCAGTAAACATTTCCGTTTTTAGAAAGCTAACAATAAATTTTAATATTGTTTTTTAGATTGTAATAAAATTAAGCATGGAGTGAACAATGCTTTCATTTTATTTCGTTACTAATTCTCCAAAGCACAAAGTGTGGTATTTACCCAGAAGAGGCTATCTAACAAAAAGAAAACTTACAAGGAAAGAGTATTTTGTTCTTGATATTTACTAAGAATCGAGCCGCAAGATAAAACTAATTACAAAGGGTATTATACTAAACTCAGGGCACGTCTTTAAAATTTTGAAAGGTCATCGTATGCCTGAGCGGTCGTAAGCTCAACAATAGATTGTTTTATTCAGCAAGCCAAACCACTGGTTTGTCGAAGAAAATACAAGTAACATTCTTCTCGACAAAGATTTTTCCTAAAAAAAACCTTTTTTTAACAAATAGTCTTTTGCAAATGCCGATGCGATTCGATTTCGATTTTGATCGAAGCGATTTTTTTTGTCTTTTGCTTTTTTCTATTAACATGTTCATGGTTTGAATAACAGATCTTAGAAAAAAGAAAAAAACTAAATCGGAACAGTTTTGAACTGTTCTGTATTAGGTGTAAAACTGTCTAATTCGATACGATAGTTTTACAGCTATCCTTTTGAGCTTCTGAACTTTTGAGGAAACGACTTATTATACATCCGTATACTAAGTCGTTTACATCCCCGAGACTCTTCTCTAAATTGAAGTGATACCCGCAAATACATCCGTATTTGCGGGTATCACTTCAATTTAAAGAAGAGTCTCTCGACTTTTTAATGTAACTCACAAATTAATTGTTGCTCTGATTGATTTTCACCCCAAAGTACCTTTCGATGTTAGGGAAATTCGAATTGTGAAATGGATGCCGGTCCACCTACGTGAGTGTATAGGAAGGATATCCATCCTCTTGCACAGTAATTAAGTGCCTTTATAAATCAATTGCACTTGTTGGCTGATATCTATATATCCCCGGTCGTGTTTTGATAGGTACGACCGGGGATATCGGGGAAACAAAGGTACTCTCTGTCCCTTTACTCTTAGTCCGATGGGATGCAATTTGTTGCGGTCCCATCGGACTAAGTAAAGGAACAGAGAGTGCATCTGTGTTTCCCCGATATCCCCTGTCGTACCTATCAAAACATAATAGATAGATTTTTTGAATGTGTGTTTATTGTGTGTTCACTTGTGCACTATAATATTTCCTGCGTTTCTGGCTAATCTCCGTTGTGATTGGCCACCGAGACCGAAATCGGTCGGGAAAAATATATCTATTAACCGATCAATTTGACAAATTTTTAACACCGAACCACAGTTAGGACGCATGCAATAATTTCTCCTGTTTTGATAAAACCTAAGATCGAATACCTGCTAGCACCAAGAAGGATTGAAACATTGTGAAGGCCGTTGATTTAAACAGGTTTACGTAAAATACCTACAAGTACGTGAGCAAGGTAAACGCCATCAGGCCTTTTTATATAAATCCCTAAGCTTATTACTGCCGTTTCAGGCAATTCAGGCAGGCACGCGACAATGCTGTAATCGGTTTACTAGACTTACAGTAAACATAAATTTTAAAACAAAAGAATACTAAATGTTGTCACAATTGTCACTTAGGTACCTATTTACTTAATGGTCATAACACTAAGCTTGAATTTTTCTTTCTTTCTACATCGTGTCACACGTATATGTAGTTTTAACTTGAATGATTTAACCAATATTACGTAATAATTTTATGATTTACAAGTAAAAGCGGGTCCGTGGAGTTTCTTGCCCGTTCGTCTCCATCCTTACCTACTACGCTTTGGAATGGACAACTAGCTTCATCTTTCTGACTGACTGACTCCTACACAATTCAAAATTGCCTGTAATTAGTTTAATTGAAATAAATGCTTTGAGTTTGAGTTTAGAGCTTTCTGTAATTTAGGCTTTCGGACTATCATCTGAACCAAATTGGAAAGTTTATGTAATGGGTGCCAAGCAAATAAATATAATTGTAGATACTTTTTGAAGTCAATTATTTAAAGGTGGGATACATAAATTAAAAATATAAGGGGTAGTTGCTGAAAATCAGCGCTGTTGACGATAGGTTCGTCCGAAGTCACAGCATTTTTGCTGAGCAACGACCTGTTCTTGCACAGATGCGACGCACAGCTTAATTATTGTTTGTTTTGTTACAAAAGTAGTTATACTACACTAGTTATTTCGCCACTCTGCAATTGGCATTTTTGTTTTTGTTGTTTGATTATTTTTTTATTGTTATTGTTTTGTGGCCATCTGCCAATATCGTGTGTATTGTCAATGTCAAATTGACAATTAATGTGAGTTGTCATTGGTCCCTGGCCTTGACATCAACCAAAAGGCAAAAGTGTCAACAATATTTTTTCTACGCTTGACTACGAGTCTTTTAACTAAGTGTATCTTATGTTTTATTTTTTTATTATTATTTTTATTTTATTTTTTTTGTAACTGTGCGTTCTGTTTGTGCAGAATAAAATATTTTTCTTTCTTTCTTTCTTTTATAAATGAATTTTGCGTACAAAAGCGAATCGCCGTGACAGTGACGGCCGCCTCGGGCAATATAAAATTGTACGCTGACACGTTATTGTTATTTAACAAAAAAATGGGTGAAGCAAACAAATTTTAAAACCGAAAAATGAATTGCTCTTCCACTAAGTTACAAAGACTTGAAAGCCGACGCCAGGCTTGACGGCTTGACAGCCGTTTTGTCCTACTTTACCTTCAAGCCTGTGCCAAGTTATTTATTAAGATAAACTTTTTCATCAGAAAACTAAGAACTTCACATTTGTTTGGAACTCCTTTCCATCGCAGTTCCGTTTTGTAGAAACTAGAAACTTTTGCATGAACCGTCCGACTCGGTACCAGGTACTTTACTTATAGGTAAGAAACATGATGTATCCAATAAAATCAATAAAATTTCCCGATTTCAAATTAAGTTTGCTAGTAATAGAATCAGCCCGCAAGTGAAGTGGTGGACGATTTCGTCAGAAACGGCACAAAATAGAGAGCTTTGGAAGGGAAAAATTACAAACTCTTGTCTTGAAGTAAGCCTACCGGACCTTTTAGTACACATGCGGTTAATTTTTTAACTAAATATCTAACCGAGAACTTAGGTAAATGGAAACCACAAAAGAACATTTTAAATTTTCCTGATTTACCGGATTTACCATAGAAACAAACAGATAAATATTACACTAACAATTAAAACGTTTTTGTTATTCTTGCGTGGCACATATCGTTGATAATTTCGACTCTCCCAAGATTCGCTCGCTCCAGACAAAAACAAAAGAAATAAAGTAACAGTCTACGGCTCAAAATAAATTTGCTTTTCAAACTGTTATCCTTACTGTCATCAGATATTTTCATTATATTTCAACTCTAAACATTAATACAATTTCTATCTAGTAAATAATTATTCTTGGCCAAATGATGATATTATAAATGAATATACAACATTCACACAAAAACGTCGCCCACGTATATTCGACGTAATGTGCTGTTATAAAACTGGAACAATTCGTAAAAAGCTTTAGAAAAGTTTGTTGAAAAGGTTTCCCTCCAACCACCAGTCCGGATCAAATTAAATTCTGCTGTAATAATGGAACGTGTGCCGAGGAATATCAAACTTTTTAATATTTTCACGCTTAATTTTATCCAGCCTAACTTCGTTTTTTTATGATACCTGGGCCCGCGTGGGAGGGGCCCGTGGCTAAATAATAACAGCCGCACAGGTCGATCGGTCAGGTTAAGCTACGCTTGCCGCGGTTGGTCTATGGATGGGTGACCATCTTTACATCCCGAGACCCCTCCGTGCCTCGGAAAGCACGTTAAGCCGTTGGTCCCGGCTGTCATTCGTGGATCTCTGACAGTCGTTACGAGTAGTCAGAAGCCCGAAAGTCTGATAACCAGTCTTACCAAGGGGTACCTATCGTATTACCCAGTAACTGGGTTGTGGAGGTCAGATAGGCAGTCGCTCCATGTAAAATACTGGTATTCAGCCGCATCCGGTTAGACTGGAAGCCGACACCAACATAGTTGGGAAAAGGCTAGGCAGATGATGATGACCTGGGCCCGCGTGGATTACGGCCCACTCCCTCTCACAGACAAAAGGCCTGTTTCCAAGCAGTGGGAACATTATAGGCAGATTAAGCAAGTAATACCTTGGTATACAGAGTCAGTTTTAGCCTCACACCTCTATCCAATCCATTGAGGTGAAAGAGGTGATTGAAGATCCAATATGTCTTGAATTTTGCGTAGACTGTTTTGTACTTATTTCTTAAGCAAAAACAAACAGTAGCTTATAGGAATACATAACGAGTCTGGAGACCTTCAACACAACAAATTAATAACAAATATGCCACCCACGTTCTCCACAGATTATTCAAAGTATTTATAGCTAGATAGACAGTGAATATAAAATTAAAGTAACGTACAGTAAGGACTAAGGGCCGGTTGTTTCAAACGGTTGGTTAACGTAACATACGTACGTCAAATAATTTATATTATATAGTACGTAAGTTGTCAAATAATATATAGTACGTAATCGTTATTATTTAACGTAAGTCAAGACCATAATTTTATAATTGTAATTTGAAACAACGGTTTTTTTTTGGTTTTACGATAGCTAGCATCACTTTTGACGTATACGCGTGCTTCAAGTGGATGTGAAACAACCCGCCCTAAGATTTCTTAATTACAAATAAGATAAAGTAAAGTGGCGTGTTTAGCTAAGACACTTGATCTAATTCTGTAATTTGTTAGTCTCCTTACGATTGATCGCTAGATTGTAAAATTATATTTATTGCACCACAGTTTTCTGACGGGCTATGCTTGGAGTATGGGCTATGCTTGGAGTCTCTTTGAGGGATCGAATCGGCAACGAGGTTATCCGGCAGAGAACCAAATTTGTCGATGTTACTCACAGAATAAGCTGAAGCGACAATGGGCCGGCCATATTAGCCGTAGAACTGATGGCCGTTGGGGTGTGTGGGACGTGTTCTTGAGACCGCGAACCGGTAAAAGTAAGGTAGGACGCCCTCAGACTAGTTGGAGCGACGATCTTCGCAGGGCATCCAAAAATCGAATTGAATGGCATGCAATATATAGGAGAGGCCTATGTCCAGCAGTAGATTGCTGTAGGCTATGATGAAGACTTTGTATGTAGGTATAGTAGTGGTTATACAGGGTGTAAAAAGATCACATAGCCGTTAACTACGCATCATGTACAGTCACGAGCACCAATATGTCAACACTTGGCAACTTTCAATTGCGATTTTTTCGTGAAATAACGAATGCAACGTTGAAATACGACACATTACATAAACCTATGAGTTCGAAAAATGCTATGTTTGTAACAACATAAAATTTAATTAAAAAATAACGGAGTAAATCGCTTTTAAATAAAGCCGAGTGTATACATACTTTTGCTCGTGACTGTACATCAAACTGAGAATCATTGCACAAAAATAATTGCTGGGAAGCGACTTTTATTTTTTACGCACGCTAAACGTTATGCACAGGTGGTGTACAGGGGTCGTGGGGGTATTTAAAGTTGTGTTACAACAGTAAAAACTTGTTTTCGTAATAAAAAAGTTAGTAAAAGTTGGAACCTTCAATATCTCCGTAACCAGAAGATTCAAAGGTATGATCCGGTACAAAAAAAAAATCAACGAGTACAAGTGGCTCTCGGCTTCGTTAAGAGCCTTTTTACACCCTTTATAGGCATCGGACTTGTACACGTGTAATGCTCACACACAATATTTCGTCAAGTGTTTTGTGCACGCAATGTAAACACGATTATGATGTATACGTATCAGCAACTGCTCATTACACTTGTATAGAGGTGATTTAGAGGAGATCGTTATAAAGGTAGTTGTAGACAATGGCCGTAATCAGTAGGTATCGGTCCATCAGCCTTACTACTTTCTGTGAACTTACCTGTAATAGGGTTCATTATCAACGCAATCTATTCTCTACGGTAGTAGGGAACACCAAACAGCAGAGGGGCCTTTAATTTGTTGTTTGAGTTTGTCGCAGAGTTGAGACTGCGACTAGATTTTGAACGTTTTAAATTACGGGAATTGGCCTTCAGATATGCAATACGTTAAATAGTTCACATCATAGGTAGGTAACTAGCGTCAATCTAGCATAATATTGCTACAACTACAAATATTTAACTTGCTTTACGAATTTGAACCAAACGTTTGATAGATTGCACCCAAACCAATATTCCGAAAAATGATGGTTCGAGTATAGGTATCGATTATTTTCGGCCCCGCGCCGCGTTGTGAACCGTGCATGCCTTTGTTGATCAAGAATATACATAGGTTCCTCCTTCATCCCACAAAAACTTGTTTTGAATGCAAAAGCGTTCACAGACGGTACACAATCGGTGGCCGTTTTTCCGAAAGTGCTAAATGAAACAGTAGAAATCAAATGTATCAACGCACACGCACTACTAAACGAAGGTCATACAATAAAAAATCGGACCGATTGTAGAACCTTCAAAAAGTCACCGTGTGCGAGCGCGCTTAATCATTCTGAAAACTCCACAAACTCGTTCAAAACAACCACTTGTTTACGAGGAAATCATAAACTAATCAGATCATGTTGAACATGTTGGTCCCACATACTCGGACGTATCATATTACGTAAACACTTCCTCCAAAATTCTTGAAATCACATAAAAACGTGTTTATTGTTTTATGCGGAGTGTTAAGTCGTTAAAGGTCATATTACACATGGTTTATGTCAGACGCATAAAGTTGGTCGTCCGGTGCCATGCCTTTTATGGCGGATTTTCCTCATCGTTTAGTACTTATATGATCGCAAGATGCAGCTTTAATTTAAACGGCACATAAAAACGCAAAATCAAAATTAATTACAAAGATCCAGAAATATACTTAAGTCGGCTAAAATAATATTCCCGTGGGATACTCCGTAAAAAGCATGAAGCTTGTCTATGGTGAAAAGTTTTCATAAAAACACTTTCAATTGACAAAAATGAACAAAGTGGTAGGTTAAAATATTAATGAAATAAAAGTTCAAAAAGGGGGACTTGGCATTCAGAAAGTTGAACAAAACACATAACTTTTGGAAGCCTATAAGTAAAGTTCTTAATGAGGAATAGCGTGAAAAATCTCTTTCACAATTTGCTCACTTATTTACGAGTAAGTATATAGCGTTAATTTCTTAAATATGATGTTAATTTTCATTTCAGCTTCTCGTAAACCAACATTGTGCCGACCTATACATTTTCGACCTTTTTCTCCATATAAAACTCATGAAATTACTTTAGTAGGTATAAAGGCTTCCGTTTACGTTCACGCAAGATGTTCTTATGAACAGTCCCTCTACCTACGTACATCGTTATATTATTTTGAGTGGGTGTTTCGTCGATCCTTTAAGTAAATGTTATTTAATGTAAGGAAAACGGTCGTAGCTTATAAGTGGCTTAAATATTAGAAATAGATGTATTTATTATTAATAATTCTTTTTGCCGTCAGTAAGTAGGCTTGAAAGGTTTTATAGTCTTCAATTTAAGATTATTGAATGCTTATTTAATGGTCGGTGTTCGATATTTCGGTGATGGATTCTATCAAAGAACTAATTAAGTTTGGATCTTGAAATAGCAAGAGATTTTATTATGCCCTAACAATTTTTATCACTGACCTTACAAATTTCCTTCGATTAATAATGCCTATATTAGTAAACTTTCATCGTAGTATACATGGTTATTTAAACAAAGGACCACTCAACTTCTAATAAACGTCTTCCGCAAAAAAGCACAATTTCCTTTTTGTTTGACTTTTCGTTTCGTTGATGGAATCAAACTAGGACCAAAAGAGCATAAACATAGAAGAAAGTCCAAGGACATTTTGAGGACTATTTATTTACAATCGCAGACTAGGTTGTGTGCCCTAAAGTTACGTTTTTATACGATTTATTTTTCTTAACGAATAAATTTGCTAATGGTTTCATTAAGTTTGGAGTCAATTGCTTTTTGTGTAGTAAAAAGTGAAAAATAACAACTTTTTTGCAAAAAAAATCAACCGACTTCCAAAAACGACACTACAAAGTGAAAAATAACTTTAATTTCGGAAGTCGGTGTCGTTGGGTTCACACTTTCGTTGTTTGCCACCGACTTCCGAAATTAAAGTTATTTTTCACTTTGTAGTGTCGTTTTTGGAAGTCGGTTGTTTTTTTTTTTGCAAAAAAGTTTTTATTTTTCACTTTTAAGTTGTAATTTTTACCAGTAATTTTGGTTTAAAAACCAAACTACTGAACCGTTTTTGATGAAATTTCTATGGGACCATTTGGGAAGTATACCCTTTCCAACAAAAAAAGAATTTTTCAAATCGGTTGACAAGCGAAAGAGTTATGCGCGAACAAACATAAAAAAAAAAAAATACAAACATCCGAATTGAGAACCTCCTCCTTTTTTAGAAGTCGGTTAAAAATATGCTTAGTTTACCTACGTTATCTTCACCTATCATTATTTTTGTTAATTATTGTAGCAATGTTGAAAAAGGTATGAAAAACTTTATTTAATTAAATAGTTAAGTACCCGTCTACATTTTGCTCATATTTTGCTACTACATAAGTAAATCAATAAATACAGTCATGTGAATTTCATTTGTTTGTGCATCCACTTTACTGTAATAAATCACTGAAGTGCAATGTCATAAAATTCACACTATCTGCTACAGCGACAATGTAAAACGTAAATTTTACGATTCACCCTATTAGTCGGATTTATTATGGACATACTCTTAAAATGTAACACTATCTCGTCTATATTATCACGTCAACGTCCTCTCGTCGACGACGTGTAGCGATGTGACGCAATAACGTTTGAATGGATTAAAGAGATCGGGAGGGAATATAGTCACAAATTCTTCGTATTTTCCCCGTTTAATGTAACAAATCTGGCGGCGCCATTACCCATATACTTCCAAGTTTTGTATATTTATTGAAGTTAATCATCCGTAGCCATCACTTATGTAGTTAGGTGAAACTTCATCAACATTCGTTGCTAGCTACCAAACCTACACGTTTTTGTGAAACATTCCTAATTATCTGTAAAATAATTCTGAGTATGTCTGGGTGAACATCGAGCTCACTTGAGTTTAAAGAATTCTCGTTGGCCAGTTTCCTGGAACCTTCATTCATGGGCTATATTTTCAGTCACTTTATTTCGTTTTGATATTATTATTTATTTATTTATTTTGTTTTGACGAAAACAACGTAGACGGAGGTTGAAATATAAGATATCGATATCCATATCCTAGAATCTCTACTTACTCTCTATTTTATGCGAGTAATATCCGACTTGTTTGCGAACTTTTCAAAGCTAGCCCTCGCTAACTTTCTTCTGTAATTTTTAGAATAAATTACTGGTACGCATGAGTAGGGCATTAGTGAATTCAGGAACGTATTACGTCATGAAGTTTTGGACATGACGGATTAATTAGGGTTCATTTAATGTTTGTAGAATATAACTTTAGCTGTATCTTGTTGTGACTTATTTCTGTCTCAATATTTGTATAAACTAAGCAACATAACATAATATTATGAAAACAAGCATTACATACTCTGTGCTACTGTTAAAATTACACCTATCACTTTTTTAGCACAGCGTTAACCTGCTACAAAAAAACAAATTGTTTATTGCTAATTTTGTTGACGAATGTGACTTCACGGTCACGTATGCCATGCTCATATGTCATGTGATCCGTCCTCTGAAATGTTTATTAGCGTACTCCTTATTCAAAGGAACAAGGGTCACGAAACCAATATTCAACGTTCTGTGCGTGGCTTATACTCGTAAGCTCTACATACTAGAAAGGCGACGGGGAAACTTGAAGAAACTCTGAGTTGACGATCTGCAAAATGTATGTGAAAATATCCTTTGTTTTCTGGTTTAAGAAGTGTATTTCTGCAAAAGGAAATTCAGTTTATTTTATGCAAAGAAGTGAAAGTTAACGTTTATTCAATGGAAAGTTTTGTGTCGATTATTTATAGGAAATTGTTAACTGAAAACTTATTGACCTTCTAATAAACACGAAATACAAACAATAACAATGGTTTCTTTATATAATTATACTGATTCGAACTATAATCATAATACCCTAAGCGAAAACGCGGAAGCGTCGTATATATTATGACGAGCCGATTGTGCGGTTTCGCTAAAGAAGTCCACATAATTAGCAAATAATATATTATGCTGTTTATGAACCGTACCAAAAGCAAACTTATTGTTTTTCTTTTTTCAGAAATGGCGTCTGGCAGGCCAACCTAGGTTACGGCTGCTGAACCGGGCTTGTGGGTGCCTCAATAAATTAAGGCCTCCCGCCAGGGCTTAAAAACTAAGTGACTACATGCTAAGGGTACCTCACATAAAAAATTTCACATATTTTCGTTTCATAGAATAATCAATACGCATAATACTTACTTAAAAGATTTTTAAATCATTGATTTTTGTTTCACATAGCGTTTAATATTAGAATAATCATATCATAGAATGCCATTCAGGTGTATAACAAGTTACCAAACTCATTTAAGGAACTTCCTATCCCCATGTTCAAGAAAAAGCTGACAAGTTGGTTACTGAAAAATCGTTTTTATGACATTGGTGAATATATGGAATATTGTAAAAATTCAAGATGACATGTACTTAATTTTGACATTGATTTTAAATTAACGACTAACTAATTATAATAATTCATATTGGACATATTTTTAATCATTAAATCTTATAATTAATTGTACTTAGTTATATAAAATTACATTTTAATATTTGTACACCACATGTTATGGTAGAATGTATAGAACTTAAAAAAATGTTAACACCATACTATGTAAAACTACATTCTTACAAATAAATAAATTCAATTCAATTCAACTAATGAAATATTCTTTATCCTTATATTGTTTATTTAATAACATATAACTTATTACCAAGACTTATTACCATTTTATCATGTGACAGGTTAACGTTTCAATGCATACCGTTGATAAAATTATAATATATATATAAATATTTACACTTAAATAACTTTAAAATGCGTAATAAAATAAATATATAAACTACCATATATATATTATATACTATGGCTGAGGTAATTTCTGTTGCATGCTGCAAGCGAGTATGCAGCATGCAAGCAGTAGGTTTGGTTAGAACTGAGACCCCCAACAGAAATTACCAGCGTGCAAGCAAGCATGCAAGCAAGCATGCAGCATGCAAGCGAGCATGCAACATGCAGCAAGCATCGTTTCTGTCACGGCTCCGGCGCTGCGGGGCTACGGCGGTCCCACGCGAGCTTATCGTCGCAGATGGTACTCACGCTCACCACCTGCAGCTTTCCTCTCGTCTTTGTCGATCGCAAGATAATTACTAAACGTTTATTAAAACTGATCTCCATTCTTTACGCCAAAGTTACACAGATATATATATATTTTTTTTTGAGGATGGAAAATCATCAAATTACCCCTCCCGCTCTGGGTGGAGCGGAAGGGAGTGTCAGATTCTTACTGACTAAAACCCACCCGTGTTCCTTCCTTAGCCCTTTATGTTCCAGGGCAGCGGTAACCCTTTCAGATGATCCCGCTACCCTGGCAGGCTTCGGCCCTATCGGACCCCGTCAAAAGTTACACAGATATTTGATTAGAATCGTAACAGAAAAGTTGAGTGGAATAATAATTAGGTAATCTATCAAAGTTTTGCGGAATTTCTTTTATTCCTGGCTTTAGCAATGTCAAAACGAAGTTAAAATATCTTGGTGATGATGACTTTGTACCTACAACGTACTTAAGTACGTAAATATCTTTTACTCGTTTTTCACCAACGTTAAAGATGAAGATAATTTTATTTGTCAAAACATGCGTAGGTATACATGCAAATTAAGCATGCAGGATGTCACAATATTAATAAGTATTTCGTACGTACGTTACAGCAACAATGTTCCAGACATCTAAACGTGAAATTTAAAACAGTCGTAACAGAAGCATATAATAATTATTTCAAAAATAAGTATACCTTTGGTGTCACTTTGATTAAAAACCTACTTTCATATTCCTTTCTTGGGAAATAAATACTAAACAGTATTAAATTATGAAAATAATCCGTTCAAGGTTCACCCAAGGAACTAATAGTGCTGGGATAGGTAGCACCGGCCGCGCCAGCCGGTCTCGGTAGACGCGGTCTCTATCACGCAAACGAAGTTAGGTTCAAGAAAGATTTCCTTCGAGACCGCAGCTGGAACATAAAACATATTTAAAATATTACTTTTCCTTAATATATTTCCAGTAATTTCTCACGAAGCCACAAACTTAAAGAATATCGCCAGCGTTGAAAAAAGCCAAGTGCACGTTTTACTTTTATTGTTTGAGACAGTGAAAATCTGACTTTTTTATGGAGTCACGTAGACTCGGAATGAAAATATAGTATTGTGCAGCTGCTGCTCCGGGCACTAACCATAAAATTTAAGAAATATGAGCCTGTACGAACGACAAACCTATCGTAAAACTTTACTATGGGTTAGAAAAGTAGTTTCTGGTGCTCAGCAGTTTATTTAGTTGTGAAAATATATTTACAAGTTTCGTCATTGATTAATAGTAGATATAGTTGTGTGCGTATCCAAATTCTACACGCCATTTATTAATTTGGACCCATTGGGCAGTACCGATACCAACCGAGGCGTGCTTCATGCAAGTGACGTTTACGTATGTTGAAGCTAACGATGTGCACTTACGTCTTGCACTTCAAATTGACAGTTAGGTACACTAAAATAAATACCGTGGAACACTACACGTGTGACTAACGCGAAACTTCTTTACGTTTTAGTTTCTTTACTTTATAAGGGTGCACAGAAAATGGCGTTTCTTCATAACTTTTTCAAAAGACGCGGTATCTAGGACTATGAACAGCGTTATAAGCAATGGCGGCCTTCACGAATAAATGACTTCACACTTGGGCATAAACCACTTTGCTTAACATGATGTCATATTTTTTTCCCAACTAAAATAAAGCTAAAAATGGAAGGCGTAGGTATATTTTTATTACAAAATACAAGGAGAACATGGAATTATGAGATACACGTACGAATTGTTGCCTCCAGTGATATTATGTAGAAATGGAGAAATTCTGCACTTGCACGCTGCGTGAGCGTACCGTCATCTGTCGCCACTCGTTCGATGTCCACCGCGCACAGGATGGATGGAAAGCAGCACATGAAGTGATTTTTTGCTCCGTTGGTGTAACTGCCATAGGGGGCATTCCAGTGTGATGATAAATAAATAATAATAAGACTATGTAGTTCAGATTCTAAGTGATCATAAAAATATTCACAAGTTATACTATATTTACGTCGTGTCCTAATAGAAAGCGGCGGTCGTCCCGCAAATACGCGAGCGTCGCGATCATAATTATTAATATGTCACTAATTTGTTTGGAAAACCGGACAGCGGCCCCGTCAGCGCGAATCGCCGAACAAATTGAATGAGATGATCGCTTATATGTAATATATATAATAGGACACGGCTGGAGCCGGCCTATAGCTACGAGTATACATTTTAATATAATGTGCTTCTTATGCTTCAATATAAATATTGTTCTGAATATTTTTCTTGTGTTGCAGTAAATTAATAGCCAAAAATGAACACCCCACTAAACGAAAAATCTAACGGTATCAAAACTAACATTCGATCAAAACAACATCAGTAAAATTTTCTTTTAAAAACGGAGCGATATTTTTAGTAGTATTTCGTTATATTCGAGACGAAATTGTATTTTATGATTGTGCAGAGGTTTCAAGTCTATTTGTAAAAACCTCAGTACGTGTCAAAAGTAAAACTAACATAGAATTTAAATTAAGTACCGAAAATGCTAAGTTTAAACCTTTCTATGTTTATTCATGCAATCTGCACGTTGCATTCGTGTTAAATGTATTTCACTTCAAATTCCATTCATTTCATGTAATTCTTAAATGTTTAGTTCGGTTTGAAAATGCTTTTACGAAGTAAAATGTCTGCAAATAAATGTAGAAATTTCACAAGGGCGGACGCAATGGCTGGTCTTAAGCGATATAATTAAGCTGTTATCAAAGGTTACACCTATATCTATATGTAACAACAACCTGTCCAAACTTCCGCTTCCTAGTTTGGCCTTACCTCAATTAATTATTCAAGCAATCACCTTATCTTGGTTTATTTAGGATATATTAGTTTGTTATCACATCGTCACACACACTGTTTGCGGATACTTTCGTTAATTAGAATAACAGAACTATTGTTGCCAATAAGCCTAATATACTAAACCGAATAACCTACTTTCAGTTAAAGAGAGATCGCTACTGATAGTAGCCAGTACAATCATAACTGTCAGTAGAATATAATCGTACAGATCGCTACTGATATAGATTATTGGGATATTAAAACCAGAGATAGATAGGTTTTTCTATCTACAGTACTTATGCCAAAATTGGTGGTAAATTGGTAATTGGGTTCGGCTGTTATTTCTGAAGTCTTCACATCGTACCTGATGTGAAAACTAAATAGATATGACATGTATTGGCTTGTTTTATGTGAAAAAAAATTTTTTTTGAATGTTTTTGTGTTGAATTCTTTAGCGACGATCCAACCAAAAGCTTCAGAAATAATCTATGTCTATTTTTCATGAACTGTTTGGTCGGTCACACGTCGGTGTCATACTTCGACCTTCAGCTGGCCTAGCGTAGTACGGAGTTTCAATAAAATGCGAGGCCAGCTTATGCTCCATTAACGCACGGCCTGCCTGAGTACCTGCCTTTATATGTGCAAAAACTTTCTTTTTCAGGATATTTTCACGAACGACCCGTACAGTTGCCATTCATAAAGTGAATGGTGAATGAAATTCTATGCTAAGTCCTACCCACCTGACAGAATTTCATTCACCTTTTGAAATATTGAATCAGCATGAAAAGGGCATAGATAATATTCTACTTCAAGTAATTTTGACACTGAAAATATTTCGTCAAAAGTTTCTACAAAAAATCTGACCTTTCCTTTAAGTTTTTTTGCAAAAACTAGCTAGCTAGCGAGCTAGCTAGTTTTTAGTGTAAAATATTCTAAAGAAACAGCGAATCAAACAATAAATATCTCATCAATTTAAAATGAATGTTTTATGATATTTAAGAATATTATTTCACATCTCATTAAATTGTTCTTTACACAATGAGGGAATATTATAAATATGATTACCTACGGTATTGTATTGTGTATTGTATAATATTAACTACCTTTGTAAAGAATGAGGAAAGAGAATGATGCTTTCCTCGTTCTTTACAAAGGAAGTTAATTGGAAAAATAAATTGGGCTGAATTTTTGGAAAATAGCACCTTGGGAGGCTTTATATACCTACTCTTTTTATATACGGAGATATTTTAAAACCATTCCATTGTAGGTAGTTAATTCTTTTTTACAAGCTTTATATTAAATTAACTTGCTTTGTATGTGTTTCCAGTTACTCCCTTTGTCATGCATTTTTCAAGCTCTTCCTGGCACTCGATTGAGCTGAACCTTGGCATAAATATACAACTTTGGTGACAACGCAAGAATATGATACCTTGAAGCTGGTCTGATAATGGAGCCCAAATTTGACTATAGGAACTCGTCAACTAAATAAAATAGCGTAACGTCGTTGAGTTTGAACTCATTGGTTTGATCTTAGCAAGTACTATAGCTCAAGATGGTGTCCCGGGTCTGATGATGGGGCTGGAAAATGGCTATAGAAACTCTTTAATCAGACAAGATAGGACCATCATGTTTGGACTCATTGGATATGTAATGACAAGAGCTTTTACACTAAGTGGCCTTGGACACCCAAGGTCTGATGATGGAGCCGGAATGGTCACGGGCACTCCTCCGAAACCTTCAAACAAAACCAGATAGTCCTGTTGTGGTTGAGGGTATTTCGTTTGTTGCCAAGTACTATAGCCCAAGGTATAGTCTAGACCCTCACGATAAAATCAAACGATGTATATGGAAGATCGCCATAGGAACTCCTCAACTAGACAAGATAGCCCCGTTGTGTTTCAGCCATTTAGATTGTCCAAAAAAGTAAGTACGTTAGTCAAATGTATGCTTAAATTGTTTTTAAAAAGATTTTTAATTATATATTATTTTTAATGAAACCTTCTAAAACATTTAATGTAATTTATTTAGTTAGATACTGCTATAAACACATAGACATACAAGTGACAACAACATGTGTGAACATATGGGTTTGTTACAAAATCTCCACAGAGTATAATAAGCTACCTACAATTAAAGAGACCAAAGAAATAATATTATAAAATTAATTAAAATTGCTAAGAACAACTACTTAACTAACTAAAAAAATATATCCTCGGAGCGTGTTCGTTTTGTATGAACACGCTCCGAGGTTATATTTTTTTAGTTAGTTAGAAAAAAAGCACTATGATGCCGCCGTAGTCTACATCTTTTTCTCTTCCTCCGCTCGTAATGGAAACATGAAACAAAATAAAGTGATTAATGATCTCACAAAAATAATGCAGCAACATGATAAAATAAAATCAATTACCTTGACAGTAACTACGACGAAATGTGTAAATGGGCTCATGACTTAGGATTAGTAATAAACGCAACAAAAACAAAAATTGTTCACACACATTCATCACACAGTAAATGCTCCACTATGCCAACAGTTATAGCACACGAACATATTTGCCTACATAGCTCTCCAAAGACTTGCAAATGCCCGTTATTAGAAGTAGTTGATAAACACATGTATATCGGTCTAATGGTTGATAGCCGATTCTGATGGGGACCGCACAAAGATTACGTATGCAACAAACTGAGAACTATTCTAGGAAAGCTTAGCATTTAAACTGCCTTACAAAACGCTTAGAATGTTATATATGGCCCAAGCAGACTCTGTTATCAGCTACGGGCTCAGCAGCAGGGACAACTTATAATACATACCTGACCGATATTTATAAGTTACAACTAAGAATACTAAAAGTAATTACTTACGCCAAAACATATAAATAAGAAATTCAAAAACAGTGACGACGACCTCTTTAGATATTGTAATGTTATAAATGTGTTCAATAAAGTTGAATTTTGTACTCTAGCGGTTAATAGACCTGAATTGCTAACCGAAAAAACAAGACCTGACTTTCTGAGAACGATGCCACTTAAAAATAAACACATCTTACCAAATATTTAATAATGTGTACGGGATGAGGGTTGCAGAATATATAGTACCCTTTTATCTTAATAAACTTCCAGAAGACTTTCAAACGTTATACAAAACGATTTCGAACAGTAATTCAAGTTTATAAGTACAAAACAAAGCGTTTCCTTACACAAAATTACTCCCAATGTATGTATGTACCTATGTATTAATGTAACCTATAAATTCTTAAGATTGTTTATAGAATTGATATGAACGGCTCGCCAGCATGCAGATAAACCCTGACAGGTTTTCATTATGTGGCTAAAATTAAATATGAATTAAGTAGGTTAAGTGCTTTACAAATAAATAAATAAATTAAATTAAATAATACAATTCTTAAAAGAAAAAGATTCCATCCATTTAAGTATGTGATTAAAAATATATTTAAAAATCCCCATTATCTTTATCATAATTTATCATTATGATAACATAATGCAAAATAAAACTCTTTTTATCAAGATGACAGCATAGATGATGTACTTAGGGCTAATTTTATAATCGACAAGTAATTTTTACTCGTAGAATAAAATTGACATCTGACAGATTCTGTACGGAACAACTGTCAAAAATTAAAAATTGTTCCTCTGATAAAATTATCTGGCGTTGGAAAAATCAGCCCTTAACCTATTTAATTTTAAATCTCTATTCCCAGATTTGTGTAGTCAACGCCTGATTTATTAATTTTTGGAATTCATTCCCACGCGGGGAATAAATATCTTTGTGATCTTATGCGTGAAATGTCCAGGGATATTATATTATTATTATTATTATGCTCCGACTGCCGCATTAAAACCTTGCGAAACTGAAAATTATGTTTACCTATCATCTTCGAGGTTCGAAATTGAAATTTCGCCACAACTTCATCAACATCTAAAATAACAATCGTTTCACGAACATCATCGGGTGCTAAGGATAATAAAATTGCGAAAATTGCTCCGAAAATTTTATGATAAACTTATCCGTATTATTTTACCATTGTTCATCCACGATGTTAATTTTTTTTTATTTATTTCCTCATCGTGATCAACAAGCTGTTTTGACAAGGACACCTCTTGATGCTCTGAAAGATAATTAAATCAGATAGAATTAATGAACTGGACTAATCCGATTGTGCAACCTCTTCCATATATGTTCATTCTCGAACACGTCTTATCGAAATAAACAGTGGAATTATAATATTACTAGCTGCACCCTGCGGTTTCACCCGCATAAGTTTCGATCCCGTGGAAATATCGGGATAAAAAGTATCCTATATGTTAATCCTGGTTATAAACCATCTGTGTGCCAAATTTCATCCAAATCCGTTCAGTAGTTTTTGCGTGAAACAGTAACAAACATCCGTCTATCCATCCTCACAAACTTTCGCGTTTATAATATTAGTTCAGTGCTAACTTAAAAGTTGTCTGCAAAAGGTAACCTTACATCATGCAGGCTGGTAGAAAAATAACTCTGGTTACATTGGATCACTCAAGCGAATTTAGGATTAGTTTTCAAAATACTTACATTATTGGGTTTTTGTTTCGCAAAAACAACGTGCGTAGAACAAAATACGAAAAAAATAAAATAATATAAAAATGATTTAAATTAGTACGTAAGTTAAAAGATAATTACGAGTTTTAATGTTATATAATGCGCGTTAATGTTATATACCTACATTGGGATGTTGAAACATACCATGGTAACCGAGGTACATCTTACGGCAGAGATACCATTTTACCAACAGAAATTATCGTTCACCGATTGACAAGAAACCCACAGCCATGCCAATCACCTAATCTATCAACGACACAGGCGCTAAACGATTACAGGGAGCTGCAGGCTGTGTGCACACGCATTAGGTTGCTTAGCTTGGGACTAGATGGCGCTGTATGAAATGTCCAGGGATATTATTATTATTAACAACTCCAACCAGAGAGCTTGTTGTTTTCTGTTGTCCTTTTCATTAACATTACAGTACAGACGCCAGCACATCAAGCTACCCGAAACTGTCAAATTTCCCAATCAACCTTGAACCTTAATGCTTTAGCGATAAAGTTGAAAATCTATTAAATAAATTTGACAGATTGTAGTAGCTTGATGTACTGGCGTCTGTATATAAGTGCGACGCGACCGATTAATTGAGTTCGTTTTCCAAATTCCGAAGAACTGTTAAAATTCAGTTGAAAACTTTATTTATTTTATTCATATAAAATTCTAATTTTCTCGCGAAACGGATAGAAAGAACATCAAAATATAATTGAGCAAAACAATGAAATTAATTAGAGAACTACAGCGATGACCCGCACCCTAATTGCGTAACACACTTTCAGTAACAATCTGAATCATTTTGAAGGATATTGCTAATCCATTGCATCATAATGATCGTACACGGCAAATTGTCGAGTCTGTGAATTTGATAAACAATTAATTTCTCTGATGATCAGAATATAATATGGAACTTCTCAGCAACCAGTCATGTTCATAAAGTAAAACCATCAACACCAAAAACATGACCTATTTCTTAAGAACGGTTAAAGAGGACAAAACAACAAAACTTCGTTTAACAGGGTTCAGTACTCACTCGTGCATACATGGTTGGTTCTGGAAACTTTCGAACTTCAATATTGTCTTGTATTAAATATTTGCGTCCCTAACGAAGCGACGTCTTTTATAAATGTCCTCTAGAATCACCACTGAGATGAGACAAAACTCGGAGCTCCTGAGAAACCTTTAATATTGCACTCGTGGTTGTGTTGTAATAGACCCTCTATCATTCGATCTTACAATACTCATGAAAAGAGAAAAAAATGGTTGATCTTATGAAATGGAACGCTTTCTGCGGAACCGTTTAATATGATCGGTAGATTGAAGGCATTTTTAATTAAAAATAGTTTTAGATAATACTAATAAGTCCTTATCATTAATCACATTATTTTATTTCATGTTTCCATTACGAGCGGAAGAAGAGAAAAAGACGTAGACTACGGCGGCATCATAGTGCTTTTTTTTCGATATTTGTATGAACACGCTCCAAACTTGGATTTTTTTTAAATGTGATTCTCGAAATGGGGGGACACTCGGTCTGAGCTAAGACCGGCTTTACTAACGGGTCTTAGGCTTCGCAAAGTGTGTTTGGTAGACACAATTGTTTTCTGCTGATGATTGAGGACCCACAGTTCAGTCAATATGGATTAGTGGCAAAAAATTGAAAATGTTTGCAGCCTCCATATTGTATTTTTACCTTACTATCAGCTTCAGCACCCTCGAAAACCATGCAACCCGTGACGAAAAATGTAAAAAAATTGCAGCCGTCATCTTGGATTTTCATTTTGACCTCAATCTTGGCTTAACGCTTTTTCGTTGCGTGATGATTTCTCCAATTTTACTCCTTCCGATTCTAGAAATAATTATCGAAGTTGTAAGTACTTATGTAGGTACCTACTATAAACCCGCATTTTATTTATTACGGTCATAGTAAGGCATCGTTATACCGCCGAGAGCTAACAATACTCTAAATATGGAATTGGTCACATCCGGACCCAATATGTTATAACCGCAATATTTGGCTAAAACACACATCCGATCCATTATTTACACACGATGTCAGCTTTTCCGCAATATTCACCAATTTTCTTCGATGTCGTCACCACACGATGTTTGTCGACGTATTTTTTATGTTCATGTTAATCAGTACCCGACCGCTAGCTGAAAAGGTTCGTCCCGATAAACGAGGGCCAAGGAACGGGTTTCACGAGCCCTGTACCGGAACGCCAAAGTTTACACGCCTTTCAAAGCCAGCAGGGTTGAACATTATTAGTAGGGTACCAGTCTAAAGCGATATTATACGTTTTTTAGAAATGCATATTCTCTCATTGAAATACTAACTGTACTGTATTGTATAATCGAATCTTTGTTTTTCATCTGTTCATTGATTTGCGAATTCCTCTATAGATACATGGTTTTTCTTATTGCCCCATTCAATACGGTGAAATTCAGTTAGTCCTTCCCTATTTGTTGTTCCCCATACCTATTGTGTTAGATGGATTTTATTTAGCAAAGAAATTGAGTACGACTTCCTGCATAAGTGGCTCAAGAATGCCATGTTATGAAGCAGAAATGCTAAGGTTTATTATTTATTTTATTGTATTAGGAGAAACAAACAATTGTACCGTACTAGATTAGTAAAATACTAAGAGCTAGAGAAGGATTACTGTACAATCCGCTACGTTTCCACGGATAACAAAAATGAGGTACAGTGAAGATACTTACAGACAACTTATTAATTGAGATTATTTACCTACAAAATATGTAAAAAGACAAACATTATTGTGGACTGATTTTTCCATCGCCCGATAATGTTTGACAGTTCTTCGATACAAAATCTGTCAGACGTCAAATTTATTCCACGAATAAAAATTATTTGTCGATTGAAAAATCAGCCCTAAAGAAATTAAATTACGGGTTGGTTCAGGCTTCTGAAGAAAAGACTAATAAGCTACAGAATAAAATCTGGGAAGTAGAGCCTTTCAAGAAGTTCGAATTACATGAAGAAAAGAAAAAAAAATGTAAAGAAGTCCAATTATTAAAAGACGGATTGATAAAAAAAATATTTTGATTATGAAAGCAGATCAACTCAACATTTTTCTCTATAAAAACCATTCAGAATCAGATATTCTGTGATTACCAGTTCGATTAGAAATCAAGCGCAAGACCTACGTCGATATCGTGCCTTTGTTAGCTGCCCGTCTACACTGAAGGATTATGTCGAGTACGGTTTCAATAAACCTTGAACAGACACGTTTCCTACCACGCCACCAAAATCCTTTCACGAGAATCCATACAATCTTTTGACTAAATCTCTACACCCACAATAGGAACAGTTTCGTAACTTGTACAGTCAGCAAAAGAGTATGCAGGCTACTAAAACTTCTTTTTAAACCCGCACCCTAATTGCGTAACACACAATCAATCGGAATCGGTTTCATTTTGACAGTTCAACAACATTCATTGCGTTATTTACGTGTTGAGCAGACATATTTTTCGAACTTATGAAGCAATGGATTAGCAATTTGCCTCAAAATGATTCAGATTACGATTGATTGTGTGTTACGCAATTAGGGTGCCGGATGATAGTTTCTACTATCGTTACCAATGAATATTGCCAAAGTTGAAAATTATGTACTTGTATGACTAAATGAAACACGATTAAATACGGACGTAAGTCCAGCGCACCCTGGGCAGTTAACCCTTATAGCTGCTGTCACCGACTATAGTCATATTCTCATACAGTTCTTACGAGAGATGTTCAAACAAGTTTATTTCTAGCCTGCTTACCAAACTCTTTTGTCTACAGTACCCATTCTTAAATACCTAATACGGCAGAGGTTTGTATGATAGGACGGCGAATAGTAATTGTTCGTCGGTAGGAGCAATCAAGTTTGAATGCAAGTTGGGTAGAAGCTCATAGAACGATATTGTTCGTACGTAACAAGGAAACGCGCTTCCGCATTAGTTAGGTACTGTTGAAAGCCGTCTTACCCAGTGACTACAAGCTAAACGCTCAAGCGACACGCGTCTTGCGACAGCGACTGCGGAGGAAACAAATGAAAGAAGTTGTGTAGACACTGATCTATAACAAACAAGTACGCTGGACTTCATACTATCGATGACAAAATGAAGATATGATTTTCGTCATTTTGGCGATGACAACAACGTGAGCGTCCATTGAACTAATGTTTCTGATAGCGACTTTTACAAGATGCACATACTCTCAGGATAAAAATGTTCTAAATATCTCGCAGGAAACACAAAATTTACAAAAAATCTTATTCCACGATTTAGACTAAATCATCAGAGATGTACCAAAACAAAATAACGGCTATTTGCGGCAATGTGTAATTTTAGTTCCTGAGTCGCTTGAGCCAGCGCTTTGAATCGGCACAAAAAACAACTATTATTTTGTATAATATATTTAGTCGAGCGTACTTGTTTATTAGAGGCCAGTGTATGTAGAGCATGCCTCGAGTCACCGTGATTTGCGGAGCGACGGATGAAAACAGAAGACGCGCGCGCGTGTTGCTTAATGCAAGTCACACCGCTGGAAGTCGTGAACGGGGCCTATGTCACATTCCAAATGCCGATGGTACAGAAAACGAAACTGTTAGGAACATGTTAACTTGTAATTTAATCCCTACCTAACAGTTTTAGAAAATAGTCAACTACATTCGTTGAGCCTTTTTCCAACTATGTGTCGGTTGGTTTCCAGTCTAACCATACTTATTATACTCGTAGATATACCTAGTACATTTTACGATACAACCCTATTCCGAGATTACCCTAAGTAGCTGTCAGACATTCAGGTTTGTATAAATTTATTTCTGCGTAAATGTCCATTTACGCAGAAATAAAGGTACCTATTAATGTATAATAGTCCTATTAGGTATACATTAGTAGGTACCTATATCTGTATGACTGTAGATGTTCGTATGACAACGAGCGTCAGGGACACTACTAGACACTGATGAGTATCGACAGAACAAAATATATGAAAAAGTATCACGTATCGCTGCGAAAACACGGCGTCAATCAAAGTCAAAGGCGTAAGCGTCAATGTGCTAACAGCGTAAAGTAGGTATGCTCTTGTAGCTTCACCGTTTGGCCTTGCAAAACCGCAAACGAACAACTTTTAGTTTTACATAGTTACGAGTGCTTCCAACCAACGGGAAGTTTTATGTGGTTAGGCTAAAATACTACCAACTCCAATATTGAAGTTTCATTTTAAATACTCCGATGGAGCCAAGTCGGTGAAGACCAGAGGGGCAATTCTCGTAATTTTAAGAACGTTCACAGTCTGGTCTGATCTCAGTCTCAATCTGTCAAAAAATACTTCTAATTTCCCTACATTTTGACAAGTTTATGACATTTGTTTGTCGCCGAGATGAGACTGCGACTAGATTTTGAACGTTTTAAATTAAGAGAATTGCCCTTCAGATTTCCGATCTTAGTGGGTACTTTGAATAAAGTTTATAACATACTACTGGCTAAACTGCCCACTACCTCGGCGTCGCCCACGAGAACCAATTTATCTTTATTGGCTTTACCACTCCGAGGCTTTGCGGCAGAGTTCCTACTTTATTGTCTCAGTTTATTGCGAAAGGTTAATACAAAAGTCCTTGTTTACTGCATACAGAAATAAATCCTGAGCCTGGTTTAAATAGTTGAGGCTAGTTTGGGCTTACACTGCGAGTTTACTTTAGTATTTTATGACCGCAAGTCGTGAGTAATATCGGCCAAGAACATTTCCTATCAAATGAAAATGTCGCTAAGGTACACGGTAAACAACAGAACGAATATTAGGACGAGTCTTAGGGCTGATTTTTCCGTCACCAGATAACTTTTATTCGAAAAATAAAATTAACGTTTGACAGTTTTTGTATAAAATAACTGTCAAAATTTCAAAAATATTCCTCGAATAAAGTTATCAGAGGGGCAATTCTCGTAATTTTAAGAACGTTCACAGTCTGAAGGCGTATTCTCGTAATTTAAAACGTTCAAAATCGAGTCGCAGTCTCATTTCAACGACAAACAAATGTCAAAATGCAGGTATTTTTTGACATTTGTTTGTCAACGAGATGAGACTGCGACTAGATTTTGAACGTTTTAAATTACGAGAATTGGCCTTCAGATGATTGACTAAACTGTTCCTCCGAAGCGCACGTTACAAATGTTTCAGTGCGATTAGTGAAAATGCTTAGGTGCGGTTCGGGCAAGTGCTGTTGAAATCAGTGCTATGAGTGGGATACCTCGAAAAAATCAGCCCTTAGAGTGAAATACCACTACATAGTACATGCATTTCTATGCTCTGAGTGCTATTTCAATGCTGAGATTCTTAGATCAAGGTGAGTTTCAATTAACCTTTGCTCAAATGAAAAAGTAGACCTGTCATCCTAAGCAACGCAGTCATTCAAATGCAATCCTTAAGCTCTTTTTGGTTCATAACCATGAAATAATTGACTTTGTTACGAAAATATTTAATTAATTTTAACTGCACAGTTTTAAAAGCCTGTTTAAACAATCAATATAACAAATGGACTTCAAATAATCGAAGCCTCAAAAACAATTAATTTATTTTCATGGAAATGGTTCTAACTGCTCTATTATTTAAAAAAAACTTTCATGTAAGAACAAAATCTAATTTGGTTCGAATAACAATAATTATTTTATGCCGCTTGTTTTCTTTTGAACATTTAAAGAATAAAGCATGTAGCTATCTTAAACTTTGCAGCGTTTTTACCGCCTTTTATCTCCCTAAAACTCGAAAGAACTTCATGTTTAACCTTAACTACTCGTGCTACGACGAATATTAAAATAAAAAAGATCAGCCTTTTTCTTCCAAAAAGGTTTATCATCAATTCAAAGAAAACGAATTTTGGTTTAAATAACGTAAAACATAAAAAAGGATAAGTAGGTAGTTAAAGAGCATAAATTCTCATGAATATTTTATCTTGGTTTATTTTATTGAATTTATGTAGGAACTCTAAGATAATTTAACCTTTCAAAAGTGTTGTTTAAGTTGTTTCTTGTTTATAGTCAGAGTTATTAGCCAATAAAAGTTTGATACCGCTTTGTCTTTATTTACTGGAGCAGATATAACAGATTTGTCTTTATATACGGGGCATTCTTCTGCTTGTCAATTTCATCCAAGAACGCACATAGTACTGACACGTACTGACTGAAATATTGCCGCAATTTTATCCGCTGTAGGTACGTATTTAGTTGTTATTGTATAAATATATCTACTATTTCCCAGTTTCTAACAAAATTAGAAGAGAAAAATGTTTTGCAATTTTTTAAATAAATCGTAACCTGCGTGATACTTCAGGACTAAGGAAAATGGTGCTGGACCTGAAAAGGGGCCGTTATGACCAAAGAAATTGTGAAAATCCTTTTTCTGGTCCAACACCATTTTAACGACACCTTGTATGTAGATACATAATTTTTAATGTGGTGAA
The DNA here is from genome assembly GCA_945859715.1 of Apamea sordens. Classification (NCBI taxonomy): domain Eukaryota; kingdom Metazoa; phylum Arthropoda; class Insecta; order Lepidoptera; family Noctuidae; genus Apamea; species Apamea sordens. The sequence continues at coordinate 12,456,560 of OX243995.1, forward strand.
TTTATATGATTTCGTAATTAAGGATGTACCGTGAATTTGATGTTATTTACTACCTACCTAAATTATATTCGTACGTTCCCTTTTTCACCACAGGATTCATGCAAAATTTGATACTTTGCCAACATTGTAGAAACGATGTCATGTACGATCAGTATAACATGTCTTTTAACAGCTTTAACAAAGTGTGATGCGCCATTGTAGAGGTTCTTAACTGTTTGTTAAATAAAATAAACAACAGCTAATTTTATAAAGTAGAAACATATTGTTAACAGTGAGAACTTTTTGTAAATAATAAGTTTAACGCAAAAGTTGGAGTTCCCACGCCGATTTGTAACTGAAGGGAAAAATTCTCGCTTGCTTTTTCATTTTCGCCATTGTGTTCATTTATAGCGGTCTGTAACCCTTTTTTTCGCTGTTACAGAATAAACAAAACTTCTTTTAAAAATGTAGAAACGGCTTAATTGAACCGTCTTATTGTATAAATTAAAAATATCAACTTTACCGACAGCCAATTAAACTTAAAGCAAAGGAGCGAAGCAGAGGAGTGATTAACAAAAGTGCATTTTTCTGTGAATAGCTTAAAAATGTCATCACTTACACGTTTAAAAGGCAAGTCTTGTAATTTTTTGCCAATTTGCAGCACTTTTGAGTTGGTATATCTGTTGTATAGTCACCAAGGTTACCACAAAAAAGAGGAAACGGAATTGACACTACACAGCACATGGAGGGTTTCGACTTTAATGAAAACCTCCAACTAGAACGGTTCAAAGTACGCAAAAGCGCATGAAATTCGTCACAAGCCTTTGTAGGTCCTCATTGCAAAACTTTACCAGGTACCTACTCAGTTTTAAAACCACTGAAAATGTTACTTTATTTTCATCTTCCGTGTGCCGTGTACCAGTTAAAATGAATGGGGTTCCATGTTTTTCGCAGTCGTTTTTTGTCAAAAATATAGGTGGTAGCAAAAAGAGTACCTACAACATTTCTGAATTGAGTGTTCGAGTCAGAATTATGCCATTATAATTAATTGTCTCAGCGCTCGACCTTCTTTAACCTTAGTTTAAAAACCATAGGTAAACACACGACACTTTTGAGGGCGGATACAATGAGACGAGGGGCGTATCTTAAGTGGACATGACCAAAAGGTATGACGGGACATCATAATAATATATTACCAAGCATTAACAACCTAAAACAATTCCAAATAAACTTAGAAAAAAGCCACGAACTAGTTATCGGTATAGGCGCTTCATCTGCGCTTCGGTGGAGCTCAATCAAGTCCCTGCATTAATCTTGTGGGGTGTTTGCCGGCGGTGTATCCCACAATTTGATTCCGCATCCGGTGCTATCAATTTGAGCTTTGAATTTCCATACGGAAAATACAAAATAACACACATACATTCACGCTTTTATTCCCCGAAGGGTTAGGCAGGTGTACCTGTAATACACCTACATTTAGCCAGTTACATATGCCCCAGTCCCAGCATAGGTATAGCATCAACTGGACATAAAACAAGACCCCGGACTGCTACTGAGAAATTCCATACGGAAATACCAAATAACACTTTGCCCGACCCGGGAATTGAACGCGGAACCTCATGCTCAGCAGTACTTAGCGCTTACGACCGCTAAACCTACGAGTCAATCAAATACAAATCAATTTTCTTATAATTTTAGAAAAAAAATGCAGATCAACATAATTTTGTATGTATTTATTACTCAATCTGTAACATGTAACTATACCATCATCTGCCTAGCCTTTTCCCAACTATGTTGGGCTCGGCTTCCAGTCTAACCGGATGCAGCTGAATACCAGTATTTTACATGGAGCGACTGCCTATCTGACCTCCACAACCCAGTTACTGGGTAATACGATACCCCTTGGTAAGACTGGTTGTCAGACTTTCGGGCTTCTGACTACCAGTAACGACTGTCAAAGATCCACGAATAACATGTAACTATACATGGAATTAAAAAGAAAAGGTTTTTTTTGTTTACCGTTTTAATATTATAATTTCAAAATTCGTTATGCCTACCCGGTACCGTGTTACATTGTGTTAACAAATGACTGACAGCAATCCACATTTACACTCAAAGTACCGCGGAGATAGACTACGGAGGCAGGAACCTACTCATTTATTCTGAAACAAATTTTATGTTTCACCCAAAACTAATGTACGCACGAGATAAATTCTGTATTAATTACGAGTTCATGAAGCTTTACAGTAATGTAAAAATAACAATTCAAAATGTAGAAAAACATTTAATTCAGCTTATATTTTAGCTAAGTAATCTTATTCTACAAGTGGAACATTCAAATTAGGTTAATTGTGCGAGTTTTACAAGAACTACGTTGGTAATTAATTTCGATAGTCTTTTTTCTTAGTTTCTCCGAAATGAGCACGTATTTGTGTCGGTGTTGCCAGGTGAGTGAACCCGTATTATAAAAGTTATCCTTCAGCGGAGACACGGGCAGTGCGGCCATTACTCCAACGACCCGCAGCCCTCACTTTATTAAGCGGCACTTACTCAGCTGACGACGGCGCTGTCCACCACAAAACCTCACGATCAATTCTCGCCTTAGCCTTTTTTAAAGTCTATTTTTATCAATAGAACTCTTTCAGGTAACGTATGGCCGTTGATTTGTTACGTTAAATACTCGTAGCATAACTTACCCCTCAGCAGTACAAATGTGAGCAATGGTGGCCCAGTGGTATCGGTCGCGACTTACGAGTTGTGGGTCGTAGGTTCGAACCCAGACAGGCGCTTTACTTTGTGTAAATTATTTCATCACCACTGCTCTCAAAACGGTGAAGGAAAACATCGTGAGGAAACCGGCATGTCCTAGAAGCAAAAACTCGAAGACATGTGACATCTACCAACCCGCACTGGGCCCGCGTGGTGGATTACGGCCCGCACCCTCTCACCGAGAAGAGGCCTGTGTCCCAGCAGTGGGAACATTTTAGGCTGATTATGCAATTAAAATTGGTACCTAAAATAATGATATTTCTATGTATTTTAATTAAATATTAGATTTTCCTGTAATCTGTAAGGATGGAACTATTTTCTTCAAAATTTTAGGCTTTGTTGTTTCTGATTGGATGAATGGTAAATTTTCTTACAAAACTTTAAAACTATTTATTTAAACATTTTTGAAACCCTCACAGTAAGCCTTTTTATTTGATATTTCCATCGATCACTAATAAAGAACTTATTGATCGATGGATATTTCACACGGTGCATGTTGCAAAACTTTTTATATTTATTTTCTTATTTGCCTCCCAGAATCAACCCCTTATTCAAAATGTAGGTATTTATTTACGTTACACGTCCGTGTTTGGGTCACAGAAATTCATATGTGTACCAATTTTCAACTTAGTCAGTCCATTATAGTCAGACAGACAGACACATGATTTTTCATTCATTTGACGGCAGTTGGCGCAGTGGTTAAGCGATTGACTGCTGCGCTGCGTGACGCGGGTTCGATTCCCGCACGGAACAAATATTTGTATGACCTACATGTATTTGTTCCGAGTCTGGGTGTTTTTCTATCTATAATATGTATGTATTTACAAAAAAAAAATGTATATAAGTAGTTTATCAGCCATCTTGTTACCATAACACAAGCATTAGGTTGCTTAGCTTGGGACTAGATGGCGCTGTGTGAAATGTCCAGGGATATTATTATTATTATTCGGACGTACGGAACCCTAAAAACTAATTATTTTATGTATAAAGTCCAAGAAATTTATCCACGTAAATCTAGGTCCACGGTCACGAAGCTGGCAGCAGGAATGGTTACTAACTGTTTTTAAAGTATACTCCTTAGTGCTTAGGTAGGTTTCGACGCTATTTTATGCAACACAATATTGTTGCTTAGGAACAAAAAGATAAACTAATCGTAAGGTTGATAGTACGGCAAGTCCAGGGTTTGACAATCGAACGTTTATTAACAGACATGGAGGAAGATAAGGTTCTTTTTATGAGTACACACCTTATTGTTGGAAGTCTACTTAATAAAACATTCAAGCAGTTAATCATGATATAGACGCGTGGCAGCGGGTCAGACAAAATAACAAATTAAAAAAAAACAAATACTGCGACGCGCCGCGGGTAAGTACTTACAGACGCCAGCACATCAAGCTACCCGAAACAGTCAAATTTTCCAATCAATCTTGAACCTAATGCTTTAGCGATAAGGTTGTCAAAGACAAAGTCAAATCATTTATTTCAAATAAGCACATAAAAGGCACTTTTGAACGTCAAAAATTACATTAAAATAAAATTGATTCTAGTCGTCGTGGAAAGGTAGTTTTCGTGTGGAGAATAATGGGCAAGATACTCCACCGTTACTCTTTCAAAATGTTTTCGAATCATACATTAAATATATAATTATATGTGAAGACGATGCACCTAAAATAAAATTACTATACCACAATCGGTAAAAGAACTAAAATGGAATAATGAAACCATGACATATACAAAAATGAACTATGTGATAGATGAGATAAAATGGTGATGAGACAACAAATTTACAAACATTCTAAAAGTAGACGATTTTCATTAAAAAAATAAAGAGTAATAAGTCCGGGTGTGATTTTAAGTAATTACAGAATGTAAATTAATATAAAAAAAAGAATAAATTATACAATTACATTAGCAACCTGTTTAATTTTGTCTATATAGACTCTAGAGATTATCCTATAGAGCAGGACCAGCATGTTTATAAGTTGAAAATCTATTAAAGAAATTTGATAGATTGTAGTAGCTTTATGTGCTGGCGTCTGTACATTACCTACAGGAATACATTTAATCAAATTTATGAAAAAATCACAAATTATATATAATATAGGTCTTGCTTTATTAGATTTCAAGTAAACCTACTTTCTCCAGTCGATTGAAAACTGCACTGATTGCCTGCTTAATTCGATTTATTCACCCCTACGTGAGCCAGCAAGCCGTGGGTGTGACCTAATTAGAAACAGCAATTAGGACAAATATTATTTTGTTAAATTAATTAGGACATCTTCCTGGAACCGATTTAACCTACAAGTATGTTTATACTAAGCCCTAGTAAGAAGGGTCTGCTATGATCTCATGATGCCCACGTAACTGTCTAGTTACGTGGGCATTATGAGATCATAACAGAGAATAAACGTGGATTTGTATCTTCTGTAAGGTAATAGGATTAGCAGAGATTATAAATGGAGGATGGATGGATTATAATGGCTACCTATACGTGTGGACATTGTGAGGAACAAGGTCATCAGGCGAATGAGTGCACTAAACTTGCTGAACCGTCACATTGTACAACATGCTTGCGATTTAAAAAACCGACAACCACAAAACAGGCGACCAAGAATGCCCCGCAAAGAAAATAGCTGAGACAAGATACATCAATTATAATGACGTCGGTTAAGGCCGCCAATGTTTATCTATAAGCCTTTTTTACTTATGTTCTATAATTATTATTATATTGTCTTTTACTAGTTATAATACCTGCGTAAAAATAATTTTAGTTTTTACAATTCGTGTTATAAATAAAACATGCAATCTTGATATTTGTTGACACGGTAAAATTTTCAAGTATGACAAAGTAAACACAACCTTTACCTAAACAACCTATTAAACATGTAACATTGCAAAAATCATAATAAGTAGAACATTATTGCAAAAATGTCTTACGATAATGCAAGAGTATCATATTTCTGTCAATTAGAATATAACCATAATTTATAGTAGATAAATTATTTACTATTCGTTTAAGGAATTTTAAATAATAATTGTGTGTAAGCACTTGAGTGAGATACCTGAGATACAGGTTTATTCCTAGTTCAGGTAGAATCCAAATATTTTTACCTATACCTAGTATTAAGGCCCTATTTTGTAAATATTTTAATCAATATATAATATAAACAATTTCAAGTTTCCAATTTCAATTTCAAGTTTCCAATTTCATTTTCAAGTCATGTTTAGGAATGAGTTAGTATTAGTCATCAGTTAAGGCGAAAGCTCCAGGGTAGTCCGCGAAATTCATATTTTCTTACGCATTTTGCAGTGATCAGTAACATTTTGTCAATCGATCAAACCGTAGTTCACTGCTGGACGTAGGCCACTCCCAGGCTGCGCCACAACACCCTGTCCTCTACCTTCCGCGTCCAGTCTGCCCCAGACATCTTTTTATTGTAGTATATTTATTAATTTCTAAAATAGTTAAATCTTACTGAAACTAGAGTTACAATTATTTCATAGGCATAGTCTATCTAAATCCCTAAATTAAATGTGTTTTCAATAAAAACGTGACAATAAGAATGGGCACAGATTGCTTCATAAATATTGAATACTGACATCACTATTGTTCCGATACCTACATTACATTCTTATCAAATATTTCGATTATTCAATGAACCACAAATCCAAAGTTTTATAGATAATTGAGAAACCAGTGTACCTACCGGGTAGATACTAGAATGTTTTGAACTTCACTAAACAGCTTTGCCTTCAGTTGGCTGGATTCGTATTTTCGGAATGATTTAAGTAACAAAATAACGTTTGCTCTTCAAGTAAAGAAATCTGTGCTATCTTATATGTCTTGGTGACATATGTGTGGTAAGCACTCAATGTGAAAGTCTTAAGCCGGGCACTTCGCAACGGAAGAAAATAAATGGTCATTGCCTGGCTCTACGAGACCGCTACGAAACCGCTACGCCGAGCTTGTTGCGTAGCATCGTAGCCCATTTGCGCCGAAACATTTGCAATGCTTTTTATATCTTGATTAAGTATATAATAGATTAAATATATACTCAATCACGTATTCGCTCACCAAAAAAATGTTATATTGCATTACATGAAATTTAAATTATGGTAAAGAATACAATATAAGCAAAAGGATTTTATTGCGCAAATACTCGTAAATTATTCATTTAATTTTACATGTGACACACTCGTTTGCATAACTTTGTTGCCAGTCACTGTGGTTCGTTTCTCTTTAATTAAATATTTGCTTGTATCGTATGTTATGTACGAATTTCCTGCGAAGCGAATTTCACGGGTAAAAATGTATACTATTATTTAGTTTCATAGCACTTTCTGTTTCATGTTACGTCTAGCTTAAATTTCGTTGATTAGGTATATCAAATATCACCGTACCTATTTGGATACATCGCTGTTACATAATAATTATTAAAACTAATATTATAAAGAAAAAAGATTTGATTTTTTTTTTTTTTGTTACGATTACACGCTTAAACGGCTGAGCGGATTTGGATGAAATTTAGCACACGGGTAGACGATGACCACGATTAGGACATAGACTACTTTTTATCCTGATATTATTACGGGATCGATCCCTATGTGGGTGAAACCGCGGGGTACAGCAAGTTATTATCTATACAAGGTGTCGTTTTGCATCCTCGTCCAATTCAAGGAGGTAACTATGCTACTGATACTCGTCACGAATCAATAATAAAATAAGAAGGCTTTTTTTCTTCTAATTTTCGGAAACACATGAAATCATAGAATTTTAATCTTATCAAATGAAAATTCATTGACACTTGTTATCATTGTGAATACTAACAATACAGAGCCAATATGCTACATATATACATATTACGGCTACATAATAGTTATAAAATACCTCTAACTGTACTGAGTTATCCTTGTTTATATTTTGCCTCGGTTTGGGTTTGCTTGCATCGCTTAGCGTAAACAGCCTAAAATGCTCCCACTGCTAGGACATACTTGCCAGTGGCGGAAGATTTTCATGGAAAAACTGCTTGAAATTCATAAAACTCTAAACTAAACCATTTTTGCAAAAGGGTGCTGAAAGAAACCCCTTTTACGAAAAAATTCATAGTTTCATTTTACGATCGGTCATTCTAAAATGTTCTAATTTTATGTACACAGGATAGAGAGGGATTCCAAACGACTGCCACCTGAGCTGTCTACTCTATACATCATAGCGGTATCAAACACGTGCACAGAAAATCGTCTTGATTTGAGGTTACGACTATGTATAAATACAACAACAGGAAATTCTCTTTATGTTTTCTCCATTCACAGGTCTCAAATAAAGTCAACGTGACACGAGTGGCAAAGAGACTCCACTGTAAATTTACCTTAGCTTACAATAGAAATCATACACTTTGTAATATGAAAATGTAATATAAAAATATAAGAGAGAATCCACTTACCGATTAAATATGACTTTTATGTGGATGGGATAAATCAGAATTTCAGTTCAGCATTTTTGTGTAGCAAACAAGTTAATTTTAACATAAAAAAATAGGTTTTAGAATCCCGAACAAAACACTGGACACTAATTAGGTGTATAATATTCCGCATGTACCTACGCGCAACACTTCACGTAGAACGATACAAAAGAAGACATTATAAAAGCGAGCACTTAAAAGGCACTTATAAAAGGTCTAAGGCCTCGACGTGGCTTTCGTACAAGCAGTTTTAATTGAACCGTTCGCTGTTCGAGTGCCATCTACGAATTACGTTTCGACATAACAATCTTTCAAAATCTGTTGACAGAAACCTCGAATGTCTCTGAGGAGTTATGAAAAAGTAATAAATAACGAAATACGAATGCAAGAAAGAATCTTGTTCGTTGCTTTCGAGGTTGCTTTTGAGGAAGTTGAAAATTTGGAAGTGGAATCTTAAGTCGAAAGCCCTCGTTCTCAACTTTTTATTGACGTAACACTCCATAATTTGAGTCGTGGATCGCGCACGGAAATGTATAAACATGCGTTTTCAGCGCCTCAAGTACGTTTCTCAACTTAGTTAAGTTATTCTGCTAATCCTAAACGAGAAAGGAGGGCTTCTGTGGAGCTATACAAAATGGTACTCTCTGAGAAGATTCTGCGAAGAATAAGACTATGAAGTGAAGAGACATGCCTTTGTTTATTTAAGTTAACCCTTTCAGCGTTGTCTCTTATTTAACCAAGTACCTAATAAGTGTTAAGGTGGTATTAAGCAAAAAAAGGACCAATTTTGAATGATAGGAAATTGGGTCTTAACAAAAAGTCTTTATTTACAAAAATATAAAACCCAAAAACATGAAAGTTTTCTTAAACAATACGACTGGAATATTAAGTTAGCGGTTCCCTGACGAGCTCATACACTTTTCAAACGAAATTACTTCACTAAAACCAATAAGGTACTCTGTCTTGTGTTCGTGGAGACTTTGTAAACTTGTAACATGATTGACGGATAATTATGTAACTCGCTTATATAAGTATATTTTGTTTGTATAACGACTGTAAAATATTTTTTTCTGTTAGCTATAGTTTAAATAATTTCAAGTCTACTTTAGTTAGGTAAGTGCAGAAAACACAAACCAGCATGCAGCTTACATTTTACATTTTCTTAAAATTTGGATGAGTTGAATTAATGAATATGAAGACATTGTAACACAGTCATGTAGTTGGACCAAATTTTCTAATTGATACACTATTATCTTTATCAAACTTTATCCTACTAATATTATAAACGCGGAAGTTTGTGAGGATGGATGGATGGATGGATATTTGTTACTTCACGCAAAAACCACTATATATAATATAATAATATATAATATTTTTTTTATTCATAAGTTCACACAGAAGTATAAATTACATAGAAGTTACATCATTACAAAGTACCTTAATATTATGAGAAAAATAATAATCTACTTATGCCTAAAATAAATCTAGTGTATATCTTCTAAATATTGGTTTATGGCCTACTAAATTCAATAGCGACCTGCCTGATGTAGGTTTATTCAAACCTGTGTTTCAGGCCATCACTTAACAACGCTGAGTTCTCTAGTGGACTAATATATTACTGAACATAGAGCTAGCATTGATACATAATAATTATATTTTTAAATAAGAATTGACATAACATTAATAGACTTATTGCATTACTTCTAGCAGTTTTTCAGTGTCTGAGTAATTAAATGTCGCTAAGTATTCACTCAATATATCACTACATTTTTTGCAATTTACACTATATATATTTAGGGACTTATTGATTTTGTTATATAAGAACGGACCTAAAAATACATAAAATTTATTCATAAAAGTATGTCTAGTATGTGGCTTTACGCAAACTAAGTCTTTCCTTCTCTTATCTATAGGTATTGGGACATATGGAAGTTTGCTATGCTGGTGCAGTACTATATTCAATATAAATAGTTGACGCACGGTTAAAACCTTACATGCCGTGTAAAGCTCGTGTGTGGGAAATCTAAACGGGCGAAAGGTGGCCACCTTAAGGATAGCTCTCTGCGCACGTTCTATCGGCAGTAGGATTGATTTAGCAGCCCCACCCCATGAAGTTATACAATAAGTTAGAATGGATTGACACAAAGCTAAATAGACCTGTTTAATTAATTTGTAGTCCGATATATATCGTAAGTTCTTAAAAATGTATATCAATTTACGCATTCGAGTGCATAACAAATCAATGTGTTTACGGAAATTCAGATTTGTGTCAATCGTTACACCAAGATATTTCATATGATCGGTTTTTGCTAAAGTAGGACAATTACATGCGTTGTCAGCATACGTGCCGCACTTATGCGCATAAATGTTTATGTTAGTATTTGGCAGGTTAGTATTTCTCATAGTAAATAAAATGTATTTGGTTTTCTCTGCATTTAGTGTTAGGAGATTTTCATATAGCCAATTAGACACTATATTAAACCCGTTCTGGGCTTGTTTATACACCTCATCTCGAGATTTGTCTGAAAACAATAGAGCTGTGTCATCTGCATAAGACATTATGACACCATTTTGGAGTGTTAAGCTGCACAGGTCATTTATATATACTAGGAATAAAGTAGGACCCAAAATACTACCTTGTGGTATTCCGTAATTACTATTTGGAAGCTCAGAACTGACGTACTGACCAATTTTGACACATTGTTCGCGGTCACTAAGATAATCAGATATTAGTAAAAGCGTTGTTCCTCTTATTCCGAGTGTTTCAAGCTTGTCTAATAATAAAGGACATGAAATTGTGTCAAAGGCCTTGGCAAGGTCTAGGAAGATCCCAATGGAATGCAAGCCCTGATCCAAATTAGTTGTTATATAATCCGTCATTTGATGTACTGCCTGATTAGTTGATTTTTCGGGCCTAAAGCCAAATTGTCTATCTGAAAGCAATTTGTTATCTTCTAGGTATTTCATTAATCTAATATTAATGATTTTCTCTAGGATTTTGGAGAGCCCTGTTAAAACTGAAATAGGCCTGTAGTTGTTAACACATTTTTTGTCACCAGATTTGTATACAGGAGTAACCACTGCTTTTTTAAGCGACTTAGGGAATATACCATTAGTTAAGCATAACTGAAAAATATGAGTTAGTGGCGGAGCAAGTAGGTATTTGAAATGTTTAAGTATGTTGTTTGATATGCCATCCCACCCAACCGCGCAAACGTCCTTTAATCCAGAAATAATTGTTAGTACTTCATCGAGATCCGTATCTAGTAAGACAAACGATTTGAGTGTGGGGAAAGTTTTAGGTTGGCTTTGAGGGAAAGAACTTCTAGATTGTATGGTCTTTTCTGCTAAAGTTTTGCCTACGTTAGAAAAATAGAAATTAACTTTATTTGTCGATTCGATTGGGTTGTTCTCTATTGTCAATAAGTCAAGTGGAGGTTCAGGTTGTTTTGTACTAAATGTATTTGTTTTTATAAATTTCCAAATAAGTTTACTATTTTTGCCAGCTTTCTGCAGTTCTTTTCTATCAAATTCATTTTTTATTTTCTCAGAAGGTTGTTGCAGAAGTTTCTATATCTTTTATACGTAATGGAAAGAATTTCATTTTCAGGCTCAAGTTTGAACTTTATGTGAAGTTTGTCTCTATGCCTAATACATCGAACAAGTCCGGGTGTAATCCAAGGTTTAATGCACTTATACTTCCTTGGTGTTATTTTAGCAACTGTATGTTTTATTATTGCAGAGTGAAGTGAATTTATAAAATAATTAATAGAAACGTTTGCATCGGTAGACTTATAAACTGGGTCAAAATTAATATTACGTATGTCTTTTTCGAGGTGTGTCATGTTGACTTTAGTATAGCTACGTAAACAATTTTTTCTTGGTAAAGAAACTTGCAATGTTAGTAAAACTGCTTGGTGATCAGTAAGCGAAGAGTTAGTAACAAATGTTTTGGTTGGGTTATTTGTTTTTATAATGAAATGATCTAAGCATGAACCGCTTTGATGCGTGGGGTGGTAATGAGCTGGCAAGAGTCCGTGGAATGAGCAGATATTAAGATAGTTATGTGCATGTATATCCATTTTCCCGGAAGCAATGTTGATATTGATGTCCCCCATTAGTATTATGTGTTTAAAAGTTGTAAGACTTTGTAGCTGTACGTTTAGTGAATCTAAGAAATTTGCGACATTTTGAGAAGGAGGTCTGTATATAGCCATAACTACCGTATCTGAATTAATTTTAATGAGTAAGCAATTACTATTTTGTAGCAAAGGTTCTTCTACAGTTGTCCTTAAATTATTGTTAACATATACAACTAAACCATCATTCTGGTTGATGTTTCTGCTGGTTTTATGCGAAACATATCCGTCTAATGATGGTATAACAGCTGTTTGGTTTGACAACCAACATTCTGTTAGGACGATAATGTCGCAACTTATACTCAGGTTATGTAGCAATATTTCAAAACCATTTATATTTCGATTTATGCTGCGAATATTTTGTGTGAGTAGGGTCAGCGGTTTCTCTCCCAAGGGAAAGAGTTGTTTACACTCATCAACATTACAAGTTATAGCTTCAGACACAGAAAATTGATCTAGGTCACTAAGTAATTGATCAGTCATGATAAATAAACAACTAACTAATATAAACAAACAAAAACTACTACTAGTGTGCTTAATAGATAGGTTAATAGGTAGCGCTCTTAGGCGCCTTCATAATCTATGGAATGGATATAGTTGTCCTCGGCATATTTTCGTGCTGGACAATTTACATCACCAGTTTTATGGTCCGCTTTTCTCTTAAAACGTTTGCACGTCGCACAGTTATGTGGACTGGTTTTTGTGGTACATTCCTTAAAAGAGTGGCCAGTCTCTCCGCAGTGATTGCACGTCGGGCTAGTTTCACGGCAGAACTTGGCCGCGTGACCGAACTGCTGGCAGTTAAAGCACCGAGTAACGATCGTGAAGTCTCGTACTGGGCATGACGTCCAATTGATGAATATTCTTCCTTGATTCACTAGAATCTTCCTGATGCTAGCTGGCACTTCTAGTATGTAATTGCAATTAGGGAGGTCTTTTTTTCCAGATTTATGGCTCAATTTAATTTGTTCTTCAAACGACTCACGAGTTATCATCTTATCTGCGAGGTTTTGCTCGTAGATGCAGTCAAAAACCTCCTTATCAGTCAGGGCTACCGGGACTCCAATAACAGTGATTCTTGGGCGCCGTTTTGATGGTTCTTCAACTTTAAGGCCCAAAGAAGCGAGTTTTTCTAAGCTTCTGAGCTTTTGAACATCCTCTTTGGAGTCGGTACTGATGAGAACGCCTCCATTTTTTACTTTCTTAAGGCCACGAACATGTAGTTTAAGTTCCCCGGGCGAAATAATTTTCTGTACGAGAGACTTGGTATCGTCACTGGATTTGGTCTTGTCGCTGGGATATATGGCAACTGAGCTTAAATTTGCTGGGCGCACAAAGTTATCCGAGCCTTTTTTGACCATATTAGCGTACGAAAAGGGTTCTGGAGGGTTTGAAATGCCTTCAACTACTTCTTTGAACTCTAGGAGAGAGTTCGCGATGTTCTGTTGTTGCTGTAAGTGCTGAATGGTACTATGGGCTTGAATGGTTTTCTGTTTTAAGGCTTGATATAAAACAGCCATCTGTGATGCACCATTTGAGACACTACGGCAAAGATTGGCTACACGAACCTTTTGTTCCGCAATCATTTTTCCCTCAGCGACTAAACTGCATACTTCACTTAGGATTTTTTCTATGGACCCCATCCATTTCTGTATCTCCGGCGTAGAAATAACTTCCTTTGGTAGCTCATTTTCCAAGGGAGGTGGTGGATTTGGGTCTATAGGCTCGGAATCTTGAGTTGGTGTCGGCGGAGGACTTCGCGTTACTAGATGGCTACGGCCAAACGGGCTAGATCCTGTGTTAGACATATCACCACAGAAACACTATTTGTCTTTAAAAATACTTTAGCTCATTCTCACACAAAGTCAGTAACCTCGTAATAATCACTCGCGACCCACTTAAATCACTGACGACGCAAATGATTCTAAAAAAATTATTTGTAATTAATTAATAGTATCATAATATGCTTTGCAAGATATACGTCCGCGCTGACAAACGATTTATCGATCTATCGCACTGAATCGATTTGGATAAATTTTGACACACAGATACTTTATAACTAGAATTAACATATAGGATACTTTTAATCACGATATTCCCACGGGATCGAAACTTATGCGGGTGAAACCGCGGGGCGCTGCTAATATTGTCATATTTTTAAGACAACTTCCGTCTTATTTTTGTACTATACGATTCTTATTAAAATTCATTTCAAAACATTACACCACCATCTAAATACCTCGTTACCCCCATTAAACAAACTTCATGCAGATATATGGCTTGAAAGTCCCTGTTAATTGAATTCTTTTGGAACACAAAGAAGTTTGCGTTGGTGTAACTTTCACGGAACCTTTATTGCCTAAGATTGGGGTCGCATTTATTTCTGTCTCACTACAGATTTAGCTCCGGATTTCATTCGAGGTGTTTAAAATTTACGACACAGACACAGTTGTGAAACCGTTGAACTGAACCATTTACTAACTTGGTTGACTGCCAACAATTTGGTGTCTATATGTACTGTTTCGGAACTTATTCAGGCGTCTTAAAGTGTCGGTCAATCGCTTCTCAATCTAATCGCTCTGCAGCAAATATTATGTGTCTTCAGAGAAACTAGTCAAGCAAATGTGGAAATGACTAAAACGTACTCGATTACTTAGGACTAGTTACGTAGCAGGCAGATGTAGTTTAATAGCTAAGCATGATTTGATTCCCTTAACGTAATATATTCCAGTACAAGACCTATAAAGGTTGGCGCCAAACTACCGTCACCATCCGTCGCCATATTTTTGCAAAACAAAGATATTCTATTCCAAATCCTGTGTAAACTACGCCGCTCAGAGTGAGTCGCAGAAATTATTAGCCGCCGTAAAAAGAGTCGTCTTAAGCAAAAACACGTTCTTACGCTGGTTTACGCTCTTCTGGCCTAAACCAGATTAGGATGTCCATTAGCAAAAATAAATGTTTGGTTGAAACTCAAATGGCGGCTGGGTAAAAAGGTTAATACCGGATTAAGGACTTTTCTGAATGTCCTGTGAGATTACTCAACTTGTTTACAACCAAATCAATCAAGACAGTCTAAGTACCTCTGGTACTTATATCCGTGAAGAATTTCGGCCGTAGTTTACCGAAACGAATACTTGAACGGGTCTTTTTCTTCCATACTCCTTTAATACTTATTTGAGGACCAATAGAAGTATGGAAGAAAAAGACATGTTGCGCCGACCCCAAATAAAGTTGGATATGGGTAAGAGAATAGTGACTCCTCTAAGACGTCATCTCGGTATTCACCCCCTTTCTAGCCATATTATCTTTCACATAGTCCATCCATCGTTTCTTTGGTCTTCACATTCTCAATATGCACTAATATTTACAAACACGAATTGGTCCCGCTTGTGTTTACTTTGCAGTAGTTCTACATCTTAACCTAAGTACCTAAATTATATATGGAATTCGTAAGTACATTAGTAAATTTGAGCGTAAATATTAGCATTTTCATATATTTTGTAGCTTGTACGTACGACAGATTACCGAAAAGAATTCGACTGGACGAAATCTAGAAAAGTACCTAGGTATTACTTTAAATAGCATTAGACTTTCTTATAAAAAGATCTGTAAAATGTTTTCTGAATGAGACCACTGATTGCGATAAAAACTGCTCATTGTACCCCCGAGAGGGTTCTTTAATTGATTAATACAATTAATTAAAGAACTCTCTCCCCTCTCCCTTAAAACTGGCATACAACGGAATCATTTAGTTCGTGACTAAAAAAATATACCTAAAACCACGTGCAGCAGTGATTTGTTATTGTAGTGTGTATATATCATTATGAAAGGGCCTTTCAAACAAAATAGAAAAATAAAACAAAGCTCTAACCTATCTTAATAATAAAAGGACAAAAAGCCAAATAAATTACGTGTACTCTTTGACCTTTTACAAATTAATTTAGATCGGCACCTTCCTAATAAAAACAACACTAAAGTAATACCTTAATGAAAAACCCACTCACGAACACTGCTTTATCCTGATTCCGAGAAAATATCAAAATGTTAACTCTGTGGTTGTATCCACGGAAAAATCTGTATTTTTTTGTCCGGAACAAAGCTTGGTAAAATTCAGAATGATGAGTCGAAACGACATCCCTCCGGCAAAAGACAGCCTCAAAAAACAAAGATAAAAATCATGACCTGAATCAACTTCAATCTACAAGAAAACAGTATCTAAATACTGTCTCTCTGCGTAGCTATTTCTTCGTTGTTATAAAATATTCAAAGAATGATAATTTTTTCAAGAATGTAGAAGGCCAATAGCAAAAATTCCAATTATAATGAAGGTCCGTGACAAGCGTACTTGAATCTCATTAAATCTGGCTGGAATTTAGAAATTAGATCACAGAATCTCGGTGTAGCCAATATGGAGAAGTGAGGGAAATCTATTTTGGAATTCTCTCCGTTTCTTCTCAGTATACCTAAACCATTCAGGGTTGCCAAACCCATTTTGCAAAATATTTTTGACATCCCTAACCCTCGATACTCTCATTTCGTGAGACTATTATACCTACCTACACAGACTTACAAAATAAATGTACTTCAGCATCGCCACGAGACGTTCCTAGAATTTTAAAATAATTACTACAACCTAATGCAGTGGCCAATAATTAACATAAGATAAGCACCAACAATTCGTAAAATATTCAGTAGCTTAGGAACCCTCCGTCTGGTAGCGGCGGGTAAGAGATGATTAGACAAAATTTATAGAAACGAATTTGTACCCTAGGGTCTATAATCATAATTACGTATGCTGAATTAATGGTTACAGTTAGCACGGCGATGTATGCCACCCTGTATACGAAATAGATATTCAAAATTTGTGAGGGATTTAGCCTTGTGTTAAGGAACACGACATCAAAGCTGATCTCGCTTACTTTTCAGCAAAAGAAAGTTTAGGGCACGTGTCATTGTGATGGAAACTAAACTAAGTTTGAAATATAACTCTTGATCCTGATCTGATGACTCATCAAGGTCTGACTGGCGGCAAAGCACCAAAGTCACCAAAGTATACCCTTTCCAACAATTTTTTTCAAATCGGTTGGCAACAGACGGCATCGGTTGGCATGCGCGAACAAACATAAAAGAAAAATTCAAACATCCGAATTGAGAACCTCCTCCTTTTTTAGAAGTCGGTTAAAAAACTAAGATGTCACACAGAAAAAGCAACTTTATTTATTATGTACTCGTATAGATATAGATTTGAATATTACTGCGGCAATGTCTGTAGAACACAGACATCACAAATATTTATGAGTAAGCAACAGCTGTGCACCAAAATTGATTTATGTCTAATTGTGGTTCGTTTTTCTAAAGGAAAAGAAAGAATAACGTTTATTTAGACATAGTTTGTGAAACACAAAATACAAATAAAAAAGTGAAAATAACGAATAAAAAAAAAAATAATGTCTTCCCTCCGCATAATCATATTATGCTGTATGAATATGTTGAAGAATAACGATGAAATCATAATGTGTCTGCCCTAGATCTTGGCTACGAATTAACCTGTAAGCACAACACTTCCCCTGCATTTAGAACTATCTATTAGGTACCTGGGAAGTTTAATGTCTAGGGAATTAGGGATGAGCAGTGAGGTCAGCTTATTTAGTAGCAGACAAGATTAATCTCTTTTGTGAAGATTAACTGAGTCTGAATGCAAATGTGCACGTGGCATGAACGGTCAAGCTCGTCTGGTTGGGTACTATCAGAGATGAGTCAATAGTTGATGCGTGTCCTGTCAGCTGTACGTTACAGGAACTGATGGATGCTGGTGATGGCGCCAAACAAGTAGCCAAAGTCTTCAAGTCTCCAAGTTCTGGGCCGAGTAGGTATAAAACTGCAATAAAATCTATAAAAAGTACATAACTTCAACCAGATACTACCATAAAGCTATTCGCGGAATTAACTCAACTTAGGGCCGATTTTTCAATAGTCCGATAACTTTTATCTGAGGAATAAATATTGCGTTTTGACAGCTTTTATATAAAATTTATGTCAAACTGTCATAATTATTCTTAAGATAAAATTTATCTGACCATTGAAATAGGAGTATCAAGCCTTAGAACGTTTTCAGCGACAAATCATTTTATTATGAAATTATCTTACAGTTTCATTTTGTTACCACTGAACCTACGAATGAAATATCAAAATAGAAGTGTTTTTGGCTACATCCTGCCAGAGAAACAACACTAATGTTGCTTTTCACTTCCACACAAATGGAAGAAAAAATATTCGCGAAGTACTTTGAGACATAAAAGCTGTAGAGAAGATAATAATATATATACCTACCTATATGGTGAACTATGTCATAACCTCAGTTGATGTTTGTTTGAAACAAGAATTCTTCCGAAATTATAACATAAATAAAAAATTTCTAAATACATATAAATACAAATACATATAATAAAATAGTAACGAAGAATTTTTGTCCGTTTGTCTGTTTGTTTGGATGTACATATGTACCGGATTGACGCAAATACGGCTGAACGGATTTGGTTGAATTTTTTTACACAGATAGTTTATAACCTGGAGTAACACATAAGATTCGTTTATATACTATCCCGGTAGTACGTTCCCGTGGGATATTTTCCGACATCCACGCGGGCGAAGCCACCGGGAAAAGCTAGTAATGAATAAACTACAAACAAAACAAAACATTATACTTGTGCTTATAAGTATGTGTGTGTACGTGTGCCCTTTCTATAATGTCCACTCTAAA
Organism: Apamea sordens; assembly: GCA_945859715.1. Classification (NCBI taxonomy): domain Eukaryota; kingdom Metazoa; phylum Arthropoda; class Insecta; order Lepidoptera; family Noctuidae; genus Apamea; species Apamea sordens. The sequence goes on from OX243995.1 coordinate 12,475,672, forward strand.
GCCCGATTCACACGGCCTGATTTAATTGCCTGTGACATAGCAAAAGTTGAAGCAACAGTTGAGAGTTGCTCCGTGTAAACAGTGATTACCTGATGCATTGATGCAAGTCGATTGTTACTTAAATTTTATTGTATTACTGCCGCGGCAGAAAGCACAGGTTGTTTACTGTGCCCTCATGTCGCACTGTTGCGCCTGCTAAGTCCCCAGTACTTCGCACTCTGGCCGCACTTAATGATCTCTAGGATGTTAATCCAACAATCGATCTGTTTGCGGATGACGGCGGACGAAGAGTTTATTGGCATGTCAGAAGTACTGTGAGAGGGATTCATAAAAGCATTGATATTTTTTACTGTGTGTGAAAAAAAAAGAAAATAAAACTGTTTTATGTTTTCATCTGAACTCTATAATTTCTTTTTTATGTGTATGTGTCTCTGTATTTAATTATTGTAATTAGTTTTAAACAGTGTTAGTTTAAGTTAAATTAATGAATAACAAGAAACTTTCCTCAAGTAAATGGGACAGAATCTTTTGTCTAGAGCTAAAATATTTGCTAAATACTTATAGCCCGCTCACAAATAGGAAGCTAATATTTGGAGTCATGGGGATTGGCAATTGTCTTGTAGAGCCGACACGACCGAGAAGACCACAGACCCCGACCCGTAAAGCAGGTTAGGTAGGGATACTGATTCGTAGCACATTTAAAGATACCCAGTCTGTGTCTGTGTATGGTGCTGCAATCTCGTTAGTGATTGATAGCATCATATACCTACAGAAAAGCAGACTGTGCCAGCTGCGTTGAGTTGACGCCTGAAAATCCGACAGGTCCTTATGTTCCTAACTTAGGTTCATTACATTAACTAACCATATTATTTCGAGTAAAACTTGTCACACATATACGAAATAATTAGGCTTACGTCGCTTTTAACAAAATTAATACATCCAAGCGGGTGCAGAGTGAGCTAAAATTACTCCCGCTGTATATTATTTCAAAGTAATTTTAAAGTGAAGTTATTAATTTGGCGCTACCTATTAAACTTCCCCATGGTTACACCGATAATTTTAGTGCGATACATTAAATGAAATTAAATTAAATGCATGTGCTAATACGAGAACGATGGTTCTCGTATTTCCCGCACATCCATAAAAGCAAATAGAAAAAAAAAATTGTTATTAATTTTGTCTCAAGATTCTAAAACAGCATCTTTAACTTAATTGTTAGGAATAAATCGCCGTTTTCTCTATATTTCATCGCTAAATTAAAAGCTTAGGTAAGTTATAACTAGGGAAACTTAGCATTTTGTAGTCCAAGGCAGTGTCCTAGACGAAAACGATTGTCGCACGATTACGCGATCGTCGCAGTCGTTTATATGTATACTAGCTTCTGCCTGTGGCTTCGCCCACGTGGATGTCGGAAACTATCCCACGGGGTGTGCTGCCGAGCCAGCCTATATATATCCGTCCCCAGGATGCTATCTCTTCACGCCAAATTTTATCGAAATCCGTTATCTGTCCAAAATCCAAATCCGAACTTTCGAATTTATAATATCAATATAGATGACGTACTCGCACGATCAATCAATTCGCGTTTGAACGATCACGTAATCGAAAGTGCGTGCGCGCGGCTGACGCTTTTGGTTAGAGCACAGGGTAAAGGCTGCATTTATATGGTTTGATACTATTGTCTATAAATAATCACTTTTATTGGACACGTGCCCTGCGATGTACCGACCTGAAGCGACCGACGGTAGAGGCGCGTAGGCGTTCGTAGCCGACGTGCGGCGTAGCAGTCAGCAATTTAATCTAGCTTTAAACCTCTACTGCAGACATAACCTCGCCTGCAATCACCGAAGGGTTCAGCAGAGCTATAGTACAGAGTACAACACCCACATTTCACCTGTTATGTTTGTTTGTAATAGGGACCCTATTGACATCTATGGGCACAAATCCAGTCAAATTCCTGAAAAAATGTTCGTTTCTTTTGAACCGTGAAACATGGACGAATCCTAGGAATGAGGATTGAAACTAGCGTAATAGTACCGAGGAAGATATTATTCTGGTAAAACAAACCACATGTTTATTATTATTTGCCGTATTCGTAGCCGTTTGTATAATTTGGAACATTCACAAGAAGAGTTTAGTTGTTTTATTTGTACGAATGGATAATGAAGCTTTGCAATGCAGACTGCATTGCAAAGCTTCATTATCCATTCTTGATGGTCTTATTTCTTCCTAAAATGACGCAGGAAATAAAATGATGAAGGATGCTAGTTTTTTAGAATAACACTATAAACATTCCGAGTGAAACTTCTAATAGACTATAACAGATTTTGACTGAGTAGAAAGTCCTTAGTTTTTCGAACCCAGAACCTACTGTAGTCTGTCAAATCCGGGATACATTCTCGCAAATCCTCCAAATCTTGGACAAATAAACAACAACATTCCTGCATGCAGCAGGCTGCCATTTTTTTAAATAAAAGAAATATTTTATTGTTTTATAAAAATAGTTTTAGTTGTGTCACTTCTACATTTGGTTGACCGTACTTTCCCAAGACATTACTTTGTTTATTTTATTTGTGGTCCCAAAATACCACTCAAAATAATTATTATATTTATAGGGGGAATCGGGGACCGCGGTCCCGGTCCCAAAAGCCCCACGACCCAGCGAATTCACGTGATTGAGTACCAAATACTATTCAGCTTTTTCAGTAACAATAACACTTTTGTTTTCGGAAGAACGTTCTACAAATAAAAGCATCAAGTCAATACTCCCGGTCATTTGCGTATACGTATTCTTTGTTGTACACAGATTCAGTATCTCTTTGTTACTCAATAATGGTGTTTAAAGGTCTGACAGCTTAATGGATAAAGAGTTACCCAACATCACGATTGAAGTAAATAAGCAACAGAATATATAATAGGATAAAATACAGAATATATATAATGAAATGCGATATTACCATGACGAGCAAGAAGGAGATTCTTGCTCGTCATGGTAGTATCGCATTTCACCTAACAACTAAACTAATATTATAAAGAGAAAAGAATTGATTTTTCGTATGTTTCTAAGTTTGTTTCTTACGTTTTCGCGCTAAAAACAGCTGAATGGATGAAATGGTTGGCACATGGGTAGACCATAGCCTGGATTAGGACATAGAATACTTTCATCCCGATATTCCCACGGGATCGAAACTTATGCGGGTGAAACCGTGGGGTGGAGCTAGTATGTTATATAACAAAACTCTCCTTTTTGCCCGTCATGGCAGTATCGCATTTCTAACTTGTTAATCTTGGTTGTTCCTACTTACCTTATGGTATAGGTAAGTAAAGTTGAAGCTTTGGTTCTTTCTGGAAAATTCAGACAAAGGGTAGACTCGATGGCAAGTTTATTCTCTCAGATCTTTTTTCTATTCTGTTATAGTTGTGAAAATATTGAACGTAATGTTCTTTGCATTAAAGCTTTTTTCGGCTCCTAACTAAAACGTCTTGTAAGTTTATAAAGACTGTTGATTTTATTTCTCTTTTTTATATAAACCGGTCGAATATTGCAAAGTGAGCCCACTTAATAGAAGTGAATTGTCGTACCCACCTACACAAAAGCAATTACCTAAAATCAAGCTTGCAAGAAATTACTTATTCACTGCACTACAGAATAGCTATTAACTTGCTGAACACAATGATAGTAGAGAATCCATTGTCCCCAAACTGCAGACGACATTGCTAAAAGCCTGATCGCTATGCAAATTCCATACACTGTCAAATGAACTTACCTAGATAAAAATGTCATTTGCTTTTAAATTTGATCCCGAAATAATAAGGAAAAAAAATATAAAGACAATTCTATGATATTGGTTTGAAAAATTCAAATGGATACCGTAGGTATTAAAATATCGTCGGTTTTCCCTTTTGCCTTTCTTTTTCCCTACAACCAATATCAAAATGGGGTTAGTTGATGTCGCCTGAAGCAATTTACCTCCATAGCTCGATGTACAGACGCCAGCACATCAAGCTACTACAATCTGTCAAATTAATTTAATAGATTTTCAACTTTATCGCTGAATCATTAGGTTCAAAGTTGATTGGGAAAATTTGACAGGTCCGGGTAGCTTGATGTGCTGGCGTCTGCACTTATTGGTGTGATATTCATGATGTTATATACATTGTATGTTGGTCCATGCCCTCCAGGCATGAACCGCAATGATCAATATGGTCTGCAATTGATGGATATGCAAGTCGTTTGACTGGCCGAATTTATATCCGGTGCTTGCTTGATGCATGTCATGTCTCACAAACCGATATTGGTGAAAGATTATAGCCCTGTCTCTGATCCATTTAAAGCATAATCATAACTTTAGCAGAGGCTCAGGCATTAACAGATAGGAAGGAAAAATATCCCTTCTGGATATAAGAATGGGTTTTGCAGTCAATGGTAGAGTATATCTTGAGAAGTAATTAAGTACCTATATACCATAAGATATAAATTATAAACTTATAAATAATAAATAAATAACTTATGTATCTATTTATACAAATGAGACACACACACAATGGCATGCCATGAGCACAAATCACAAATAATAGTAGGTACTTAGTGGTCTCACACATGCACAAATTATTCGCAACACAAAACCTTCCCACAAACAATAGCAAATCTATTTTGTTTCTACGTTTCGGTTTCTACCCAAACGCACAGTCGAAAAGTCTCTTTCCAATGTTTATTACGGGTTCTCTTACAAGTCAGCTGATACTTCATTTTCAAATAAATGGAGAATTTTACTTTTTCTGGGTATGAATGCGATATGAAATGTTTTCTAAAGCTCTTGTGTCGTGAAGAAGAATCAAAATGTATGGGCAGTTTGTCGGGAGATGTAGTATGTAGACTGTTGATGGATACGAATCACACGGGATGTATACAGGAAATAAAATCACTGTTCTATGTCCGTCACTGATTGCTCGATTTATTAGGTAAAATGTTAAATTATATATACATAAAGTAGGTTACTTGTGGTGGGCGCGATAGCTTATTCAGCGAATGTAAGTAAGTAATCGGCGAATAAGTAAATGCTTGTTAAGGTAAAAACTAACACAATACATTTCATGTGGCGATGCTCGTACATCCTGCCAACTATAAAAAACTACAAATTAGAAGTAAACGTACTATAAAAGTAGAAGAATGCGATGAAATGTTTTCTAAAGGACATAGAGGTCGCAGTTGCTTGCGTAAATCGATATTTACGCAAGCAACTGCGACCTCTATGTCCTTTTCAAAAGTATCGTTTAATAATAAATGCTTGAATCTTTTCATTTCTAGAACGTGCCAGTGAAGGAATCAATATTTATGAGAGAAATTTTTAGAAGTATATTTATCTCAACATTTAATTTGCAAATGCAGTTACAGCGTAACATGAAAGAAAGAAAGAAAAAGTATTTATTGCGACTTGTACAGGAAGACCAAATTAAACTAAAGAGAACAATTTATTAATTATTACCTTTAGTAATAATTGTTGGCAAGCTAAAGATATGAATAACTTTAATGAAAAAGTTGTTTTCCTTTTCTCAATTAACAACAACAGTTTCTCTTTATGTTGCCCGGTGAACCAGAAAAGTCATCTATGAGTTATGACTATGGACTAACTGCAAATTGGAATAGCAGTTATAACAAGTTTCCCTAACCGTTTGTTTTTTCTCACCAAGCCGAAGGTCTAATAGGTGGGTGATTCCGAAAATTCTTTCACTAATGGAAGCTACAGTATTGCCGAGTGACATAATGTAGGATATATTTTATGTCAAAACAAGACATATCACGCTGACGAGGTCACGGGCGGACACCATGTAAGACAAATTGTTAAACCATTAATATTATTGACTGCTCACTATCACTTACCGCGGTCGAATTTTGGTTGGGCGCGCCCGTTTATCCCACGTCGAGACGCCCACTGATATGAAAGGTGAATCAGATACTACAGTCTTAAATATTAATAGTTGTAGAACTTCGTAACTTCTTGATATTGGAATAGAATCTTTGTTAAATCTTAACGTCGGAAATTCTATATCTGAACTAGAATCTCGTCCCAAATTCTACGTAAGAGAACGTAGAATTCTTGCGAATATGAGAATACTGAACGACATCGTGTAATGGCGCGTTAGCATGTATTTACATGCAGAGACCGATACTTCCAGCGCTTTCTTCCACAGCATCTGGGTTAAGTAGTACGTAAGTACTTCCATTCCATTTGACACTCAACTGATACGCTCAACCCGACTCAAATAGCTAGTTAGTCTTTGATTAAATCAGTACATACGACATCTGCATTTTTCATATTAATCTATACTTATAATAAATCTGTAGAAGTGAAAATTCTGTACATTGAAAATATCAAAAAAATAATTTACAGGGGGTGTTACTAGACCGACACCGAACCCAAAAATGTGATTAAAAAAATTTTTGTCTGTCTGTCTGTCTGTCGGTCTGTCTGTCTGTCTGTCTGTCTGTCTGTCTGTCTGTTTGTTCAGGCATCACGCAAAAACTACCGGTTCGATTACGATGAAACTTGGTATAATTATTCTTTAATATCCTGGGCACCACACTGGGTACTTTTTATCCCGGAAAAGTATATACAATAAAAAACAAACTTAATTTTGCGGTTCGATCCCTATACCCGATTACCACTGTCTGTACTGTACCAACCGCAAATACTAAGTTTGTCGTAGGTTGGGTCACCCGCAGTGGAGTTCATTTTTATTCCTTTTAGTTTTTAGAGTTATTTAGGTTTATTTTTATATGAGTCGTAGGTATAGATTTTAATTTTAAAGTATAGGTAGTATATTTGATAGTGTACGTAGTGACCGTAGGTTATTTTATAATACTGTTAGGTAGGATTAGTCATTCGTATAGATATTAGTTTTTAGGGATTTTGCTTATTTATTGAGTTTAGATTAGTTATCATCAGAAATAGGTTTATTTAGGTAGGTATTTAATTTTCTGTTATTGTGTTTTTTTTTTAATTAGGTAGGTACTTAGGTAAAGATATCATATAGGTACCCTTTTAATCACCACTAATGAGACACAATTGGTTTTCTACTGTAATTAACCACAAAGGGCCCGCGAGATAGATGGCATTCTGGGGAAGCACATAAATTTTATCCTGTTAGCACGTTCCCGTGGGATAATTTCCGACATCCACGCGGGCGAAGCCGCGGGCAGAAGCTATCCATGAATAAATGTATGTAATTTAATATAAAAATTGCATTGTATCAACTTAATTAAAACATATTGGTGTGTTGTTACTAGGTAGGTAAGTAGTGAACAAATTGAAAATTTTCATCCGTTGCCGTCTGCGTTGAAAATTTACGAATTCTGGCCCGTACGGGAAGCCCACATTGCATTTATATTTTAATTAAATATTTGCATTGACCTACAATGTTTGTAGCACACAGAGGAATAGTCCAGAATTCCAGATACAGGTCAAAAATAAATAATAAACCACAGCAGAACAAAAAATCTTTTCATACAGTCAAGGAACGAGCATTGATCGCTACTCTTAGGTTAATTGTGCGTTGTTATAATTTTTAACGCGCTGATATTATCGTGGACGTCCACCTAACGGCATGGAAATATAATTATGAAGACGCTTTTTTTACGCAAATTTCCATCCACGATTACTTTATAAAGTAACTTTCCGTACATTTTATGGACATAGACCAGCTGTGTAGCCCTTCCCCGAAAGGGGAACCGATCCAAATACTAATATTTCACATAATTAGGAAAAAATGAAAATTTTATCAGCCAGGGGTATTTTAGAAACAGTTACATGTGGGACGTCCACGATAATATCGTCGTCATGTTAGAAATTATAAAAGCTCACACTCGCTTTTTGTCGGCGATCTAAGAACATTATGTCCGGAATTCTGCACAAGTTTTCCTTCAACCAATATTCCTCAAACAACGCTTGATTCGTATCAAGCGGTAATGTCTTAATTCGCTAGTCCATTGCACGAGTGTGTTTGTATATCGTTAACAAAAATAATAATCTAAAAGTTTTCTCGCTGTGGGTCTCGGTTTGTTCTAATATAAATCTGAACTGAATATTGCTTGGAACTCCAGTATTACAAAACTTAACTTTAATTAATAATAAAATGTCTGAATCATAATAATAATAATACCAGCCTATCATTGTCCTATTGCAGAGCAAAGGCCTCTTCTCATACGGGAACGCACAAGCTGGATCACCACGCTTACTCAAGACGGGTTGGCGATTGTAGACTTATATTAACTGTAAAGTCCAGGTTTCCCCATGATGTTTTCCTTCACCAAAGTCAGTAATGTTTAAAATACGAGTAAACTCAGAATGTAACATATGAACTGAAAATTCAAATGGGTACCTAGTTGCCCAGATTTCAACCCTACAACTTCATGCATGAGAGGCGAGGCCTTAACCGCTGGGCCATTTACCGCGTGTTATTGTTAATTTTCAGCGTAGTTTCAAGGAAATATGACTTGGCAGGTAAGTAGGTACCTACCTAAATTAAGAATATAAGATTTCACAGCGAGAGGTTACCTAATAGAGATGTAACAGAGGCCGCTCAGCTTTTTTGCAAAAAACTTTTTATAAGAAAAAACAACTCTTCCAAAACGGACACGACGCGCGGTGTGCAAAAAATAGCTTTGATTTCGAACTCAGTAGCAAGAAACGAAAATACTGACTGTCTAAATTAAAGTTATTATTGTCGTAAAACGTTGGCTTTTTTTTTGTAATAAAGCCTTTGTGCCTCTGCCTACAACTTCGTATATTATCACTACTTGCTATGTTAATAACAGTGAAAGGAAGCTATAACATGCACAAAATGGATTAAATATTAGCTATTGAGTTAGTTAATAGATACCTAGGAACTAACTCCATAGCTGTTCAAGCAAAGTTAATAAAGATTATACCACGGCGCCGTTGAAATATAAGGCAATTTAGTGATCTCTGTTTATTGATTGTTTGGCGCCGACTCAAAATGACTTAGGTAGGTATACTTACATTAGTTTAAGAACTTAGTTATTAAGGTTAAATAAAAAAGGTTTATTATTTTTTGCTTTTCAGTTTTATCGCTGGTTTAATTTTTTTGTTAAAAAGTTTTTTTAATACTTTATACCTATTGTAGTATAGTAAAACAATAATTGTAGCACTTAATTATAATGAATGTACTTAGACAAAATATTGGAAAACATGTTGAAAGAGTACCTAATTAAGAAATTTCTTGCCCATTTTTTTTATTGCGCATCATTACCCGCGGTGTTAGTGGCGATAACGCAAGAACTTATGTAAGTACTTAGTTTTGAGCGATAAGGTCTGAGGTGGCCGTCAAGCGGTGGACGCCACGCCCTGGGTGAGGCAGTGAGTACCTACCCTTCATTGTCCTTTTTTAATAATCCCTATTGATGACTATTGTCCTAAATTGTATCTCTTACTAGCTAACTACTATAACAACAGCCTACCCTCCATTCTTGATGTGATTCACACACGCATTCTGACTTAAACTGGTTGCGCAGTGTACCTACCCATGGATTAGTGCTTAATAATTGTGTGAATGATCTACAAAATTCTAGAAATATGTTCCATCGACATCTAATACTGCGACCTTTTGCACAAGACCCCACATACCCTGACCAGCCTTTTATGATCAAATTCCAAATTGGGTAGGTACTTAATCAGTAGGTACCTATAATCTAGTTATATTTTACAATCTCATTATTAGGTACCTGCAAAGGTCCCATGTGGAAACGTACACAAAAAATTTGATATTAAGTATGTACCTAAGCCACTTACTGCTTACTTACTTATTTAAAATAATATTGTGTATTATATAAATGTAAGTAAAGATAAAATTATCTTATTAACTTACTGCTTGTCGCTGTGCACATACATATTTATTTAACTAATTATCAGTTTGATAATAAAAAGTAATTTATTGAAATTGGGTCTGAGCCCCATTTGAATAAATGACTTTTGATTTTCATTCAGCTCTTTTCGAACGTCAAAATTACATAAGACAGTGCCCTAAGACGCCCGCCATTCAATTACAATTTATTATTACAGTTTTATTAGTCTAGCTCAGCCAAAAAACAAATAGATATGGGTAAGTAGGGAGTTGCAAAACTACAGCCAAAAGTCAAATCAATACTGACTAAAACCCACCCATGTTCCTTCAGTTGCCTGTGCCAGGGGCCACAGTATCTCTTTCGAACAACCCGCGGCCCTGGCAGGCATCGGCCCTAGCGGACCCCGTCAGTTCGTGCTGACATCTCTTTGAGGCACGCGTGGAACACAACGCGCCGTCGGCCCGGGCCTGGGCCTTACCAGGCGGCGAGCTGCTCATTGCTCGCCGCCCGCAAGCCCGTGCCTACGGTGGCCGAGAGTGGGCTGTTGACTCCCGTCCAGGGCGTCTCCTGCGGCGACTAGGGGCGTGAGGGCGCAGAGATTGCCTCTCCCTCACGCGCTCCGCCTCCTCCTTTGCGAGCATTACTGCTTCACAGAAGGAGGCAACGGCCTCCCATTCACTCTCGCTCCGTACCTGGCCATGGCCTGGACCAGGGCCGAACGTGAGAGATCGCCGCCGCCGATCGCCGCCACGAGGACACGGCGGTGCTCCGCCCAAACCGGGCAGACCTCCACCGTATGCTCCACCGTGTCCTCCGGGCGATCCACACAGTGGTCCGGCCCCACCTGCACCAGCTGCCTTACAAGGTGGTCTGCAATGACTCTTTCAAAGAGCTTGCCCACCTCGTCGACCAGCACGATGGGCCGGTAAGCGGACGGAGAGTCCGCAGGGCGCCCCGGCTTCTTGATTTATCCCGCACCATTTTATAGGGGCGTCCCCACGGGTCTCTGTTCAGAGTCCCCAGCGACTCCTCGCGGGCCAGACCGCTGGCCCGCAGGATATCTGCTCGGAGTCTTCGCCGCTCTGTACCCCTCGTACAGCTCCACCTGCATGGCTTCCGTATCCGGAGGGCGGATACATAGCCTACGGTGCCTGGTATACCGACGTCGCGCAGCCACGCTCACCTCGCGCAGAGACGTCAACTCCGGCGACCACCAGTACACCTGGCGCCGGGCGCGTCCGGGCTGGACCCGGGGCATTGCCACGTCGCATAATTCTGACATAGCCTCCCGGAACCACTCTGCCTCGTTGTTGATGTCAGCAGGCCTGTCCGATGGTGACACCCAGGCCTGCACGATCGAGGCTTCCAAGAGGAGCTCCCGGTCCAGCTGCTTCACCGCGGACGACGCAGGGCCTGTCGGACCAGCGCGCTCGAGGTCTGGGCGGAGACGTCGAACCGGATGTACCGGTGGTCTCCACCTGCTCCAAGACACGCCAGTTGACGATATGCGGCGACAGAGCGGGGCTGGCGAAAGAGATGTCCACCACTGATTCATCCCGCATCCGCACGCATGTTGGAACCGAACCCCGGTTTAGGACGACCAGGCCTGTCTCCAGAGCCCAGTCCTCCACCATTCTGCCCCGTGTGTCCGTATGCCGGGAACCCCAAGCCGCATTCTTGGCATTGAAGTCCCCGAGGACGAGCACGGGGAGGGAACGGAACCCGACGAGGACGACTCTTAGCTCCGCAAGGGAGTTGTAGAACTCGGCGAGAGTTCGGCTCGGGGAGAAGTATACCCCTACCACGACTATCTCCCCGAACCGTGCTGCAACGCAACCCCGTCCTCTCTTGACGGCCTCGAGGGACGGGATGGATGAGGGACCTTAGACCTAGTTTCAATGGAGTTACCTACATAATACCTAAAACCCAGAAGTATTTCACCTAAAGCCCTCATAAATTTGGGTTTATGAAATCTTTTAGTTTAAGCAGACCCATTTGGGCGCCAAGATGTAAGAAGAGTATTTCAATTTTTCCGTCTATTGCAGTCACGCACGGCCCAATACTTTTAGTGGAATCGCCCTTACTATCCATCTCAATTTAAACGGACTGTAACCTGATACGGTAATGGATGGTATTCCAATGGGTAGGTAAGTGGGTACCGTCTAGTACTTACCTAGGTATGATATTCTAGAAAATCTTTGCGAAAACGGAAACCTTGATAATAGTCAACTTCCATATTTAATCTTTTTTAATCTTGCTTACACACACGTTTTTGATCGTAGTTTAAACACTTTTTAAGTAATAACGTTCAGTTATTTCCTTCCACGTGCATCTATTATGCCTTATTTTTCTGACTAGGTATAGTACAAAACCCTAACCTCACTGGTTTGCCTGTATTGAATGAGGAAGCTGGGGTGACGTCACTCCAGCTAACACACACTAAACGACTCATAGTAGCGAAGTTTTTGTGCCAGCTAAATTAAGACTGGAGCTATTATGCCTTAAATATTGGCATAGGTAGAATTATTCTATCACATATGTAGAAGCTGGAGTTATACATTCAGAATTCAGAGTGGCGAATGACTGGGAGATTATTTCGTAGTCAAAGAAATAAAAAAGGAATTAAGGGTTAATCCGTAAAGGCCGACGTTAACCACATTAATGGGGGCGGAGAGCTACGAGCATCGGACAAGCCGGGCATAAAAACCTTGGAGTACATAACCGCCATTATAGAGAAGCATTCTACAACCTAAGCCGAGTGTGATAGAAAGATACTTTCACCGACGGAAATTAAACTCTAGTGAAAGTATAGCCGAATACAATACATGGCAACTCTCAAGAAAATGCCAAAATCATGTGAATTTGGTTCGTGGCTGGAAGAAAGTATTCGGGATCAATTCGTATGAAGCAATTCGGTAGGTAACGATTATTGGTTGAGGATAAGCTGGACTAGAGCTGTTTTTTTTTTTGTTCTAATAATTGAGCATATGTATTTATTCAGAATCGGAAGAAAAGTAACATTAAAAGAATATTAACGGTTAGATATTATATGAACGCTGTTAATCGACTTTTGTCGCTGAGACGCGGTCCGTACCTCTGTAGGTACCTACGGTACCTTTGTTTTTTCGTGGGGAATCCTCATGGATATCCTCCGTCTGGGAAGAACGGAAGGTTTTGTCGGACTCCTACCGACTCCACTGTTCCTTTTAGTACCATGAGTCGGGGCCTCTCGGGGCTCGGGAGATACCTACTATTGTTCATTCGCCACATCCACGACTGGTATCAAGCCCGCCATGCCTAGCGATCCCATGACCGCACGACTGGCTGTACCTACATTGGGTATCAAAAGTAGGCTAGGGGAGGATTGATTGAAGTTTCAAAAGTAATTTTCAGTTTGGTACAGAAAACTCGCCTTTTAATAATAGCAGAAGGAAGAATTGCTATAACGAATGCTTTTATACCAACATTTAAATATTACTGGGGTGTTAAAAATAACTATTTGCCTCATTTGCCTACACTAGATGTAGGTAGCTATGGCACGCAAACAGCAATTCGCTATTTTCCTAGTGTGGACTCGCCCTAATAGTTCGCAAGCGTATCCAGATTTCGACTAAAACGGACTAAAACCATCTATATACACCGTTAAAGTTTGATCGTTTTAATCCAAGGGGTCATTGTACTCATCATTATGAACAACTTTTACTACGGACCAACCCTGAAATCGTGAAAATAAATCAATTAATCCATAGATTTATGTTCGCATAACTCGACATAATGTATGGATCAACTGATTTTTTTTTCACGATTTCAGGTTAGGTCCTAATAAAAGTTGTTCATAATGATGAGTACAATGACCCCTTTTAAGGATTAAAACGATCAAAATTTAATGGTGTATACGAACAGCGGGTAGGTACTGTAGGTAGGCTTTTCAGTTTTCTTCTCTGTAAAGCTGCATTTTTAACAGACTTCTAAAAAAGGAGGAGGTTCTCAATTCGGATGTTTGTATTTTTTTTATTTTTTTTTTAATAAATAATATACAAAATGTTGATAGCAGATACTGTATTCCATTCAATGCAGTAGGTTGATTGATTTTCTAAACTAATATTATAAAGAGAAAAAAAAAGTTTTTTTAACCGATGAATAAAACGAGGAGAAACTCATGTCAACGTCCACGTTTGTTTGTTACGTTATCCTGGATCAAAAATAAAACAGTTTATTATTATACAATTATAAATAAAATTAATAAAATAAACGTTTAAACAAAACGCATGCACGGCAAACCGGGAGTAGTTTGCCGTGCATGCGTTTGCCGTGCAGTGTAGGCGTAAACAACCGAATTAACGAATTTTTGCAACAATCGTCTGCAGAATGACAGTTTCGTACAATATCAGGCCGCAATCGAATAACTCCCAAGGATTGTTTGTGAGGGGCCTAACCGCTTATCAGGACCGACTTGTTATCAATGCCACAATTCCCAATGTATGTATGTACCTATTATTTAATGTTATTTTAACCTAACGTCTGCAAGACGAATAGTGTACTTATACACAAATAAAACACAAACTGTATGTAAACAATACAATTATTCCAAGATTGGTATAGATTGTTCTTTATTGTCCACTCGTTTTTGGTTACAGCTACTTTTGCTTACATGATAAAACTGTAGAGACACTGTTATGGGAAATCTAAGATTTCTGAGAAATTACAAGACGCCATATGTATATTGGCCTATTCGAAAATAAAATACAAGACATTGCAGTACGTTACGGGTACGCAATAGGATTAAAATAAAACGCCAGAATAGATTAATGTGCGGTTATAATATAAAATACTTTCAGCCTATCGAACATAATCCTATGGGTTCTAATCGATATTTACATAGAAATATGAAAGGCGGGAGGACATTACAAATCTAGAAATGAGTGCCGACAATATCCTGTGCCTGCCGGCAGGCAGTTTACACCGGTTACTTATTATGCATGATCGTGGAAACAGTCAGTAAAGGCTTGCGTGCTCAGATTAAGATTCGTGCCAACCAGGTCCCGAGCTGGTGCATGACTTTATATACTCTTTAGAGTTCACAGACAGTCCTAACCTCGAATTTAGTGATTAATATCACATTTTATAAGTTCCGGTCACTTCTAAACTTAAAACAAGCGCACCGCTCGGCGGCGTCTAATCGTCGTGGGGGCGCGGCTCCGGGAAGCCGCGCGCGGACAGCGGGTCCGGCGCCGGCGACGCGTGCGGCGCGGGCGACACGGCCGGCGACGCGGCCGGCGACGCCGTGCTCAGCGGCGACGGCAGCGTGGCGTACACCGTGGGCCGCGGCGGCTGGTACGACGGCGCATACGAGTCGCTGCGCGGGTTGTAGAAGGGCGAGTCGTCGGCGCTGCAGTCCAGGTTGGGCGAGTAGGGCGTGGCGGCGCCGCAGGAAGGCGCGTCGTCGCTGGGCCGGTAGGCGGGCGCGGCGGGCGCGTACACGGTGCGGCGCGGCGGCTCGGCCTCGGGCCGGTGGTGCGACGACGGCGCGTACGCGTCCGACCAGCTCGCCTTGCTCGGCGTGAAGTCGCCCTTTATGTACAGTTGTATCGGGCGCCGGAAACCTTTGCTCGCGTGCTGCGGGACGCCCAGTATGCAACACTTGCTGAATCCAACCTCGGGTGACAGCAAGTAATCACGAAATTTGTTCGGGAATAACTCGATCGAATTGAAGTTCTCGTATATTGTCGGCTGAAAACAATTAAATTGGCATATTAATTACTTGCATACTTATCCGCTGAACTAGTACTTAAAGAAATACTATCAATCTAGCAAGAGAATGCATGATAAAAATACATACCGTTAGACGCTTCTTTTTCTTATAGCTAGCCCAGTTTTGAGCTTCTAGCACCAATTTCCCGCCGGGACGTAGATCGGCGAACATGCGCCGGAAGGCACGCTTGAGGCCCGCGTCGCCCCAGTTTAAATGCATCCACTTGGTGGTGGACAGGCACAGGATCAGATCGAACTGAGGACTCTCGGGGCCGCTGCCGACCGGAACCTCCTCGCGAGGGACATAGTTGCCCTGGAAAACGAAAACGTTAGAATCTGATAATACTACTGCACTTGAGCTGATGAGTCACTAAATACACCATGACAGAGAGTGAATAAAATAATATATCGTAATTTATTTCACCATATGAATACACATGACGAAACATTCCGTAAGTAAGTACATCATGGAATATTTTAGCATTGTAAGTAAGTTCTGAATAGAATTACACCATTAGATGAAATAGAAACGTACCTGTTTGAAAGTAACATTGTAGGGGAACGCCGGCGGAGTCACCTCCGAGGTCGAGTCTCCCAGTGGCCCATACAACATAAACATGGACATGGGGAAGAAGCATTGGCCATGGTCTTGTTTATGCACCGCTTTCCTATTCTTTCTTGGCCTCCGTAGTTTCCTTCCCGGCAGAGGGAGAACCTTCTTCAAATCCTCGTGTTTGTCGAGCTTCTGATCAATGGTACAATCATCACATTTATCTTCCTTACACTTATCGCAGTCTCCTTTCTTATCGTCTTCCAAATCTGTTTTCTTATCATCATCCCTCTTGGGCTCAATAGGAACTGGAATGAAGGACCTCAGATTCTTCCTTGCCCGTCCTGGAATGAGAAAATATTTCTATAGTTAATACATTTCTCTCTCATTATCAACAAAAGAGTCGAGATACTAGGTAAATTATTTTACTCATCAATAATAAAAGATACCTGTAAAAGATAACAAAACAATGAGTAGTAAATCATGAGTAGTAGTAACTAAGTAGTTATTTTGTTATCATGCTTTTTTTATCCATCTCATTATTTTTACAAGCTTTTATTTAACTTGCGATGTATGTATGTACCTATGTATGTTCAGGTGGACTCTTGCAACTCAATTTTGAAGCAGATATCTTCAACCGATTGAGCTGAAATTTTGCATGCATGTGTAAATCGGATGACAATGCAAAATTATTATGACAAGGAGCTGGTTGGTAGGTACTCGGTAGTTAAATGACACAACCCCATAGAGTTTGGACTCGTATGATTCGTCTTGACGAGTACTTTGGCGCTAGATGGTAATCAGGGTCTGATGATGGAGCTGGAAGATGGCCATAGGAACTCGGTAATTAAACAACATAACCCCATCGAGTTTGGTCTTGTTTCATTTGTCTTGACAAGCACTTTGGTGCTAGATGGTAATTAGGGACTAAAGATGAACAGGTACCTAGCTTAAGTGCAGTAAACGCATAGTATAACGGTAAAATACTGCTACGCGCTACGAACTACGCCGTAGTCAATCTCGCATCAAAAATACTAAAAAGGTAAAAATATAATTAAAAGAATAAAAATACTTTTTAAAAACAAGCTTTTATACTATTAACAAATTATTTTTAACTTTTTAGTCGTTTTTATTATTAATAAGTAATAAAAGCTTGTTTTTAAAAAGTTTTTTTTTTTCTTTTAATTTTTTACAACCATTGTTGCAAAACTCACATAAGAATTTGTTTTAGGAACAAAGTTCCTTAGCGCGGCTTGCGGTAGGAGTTAACTGGTAGAAATCATCACGTAAAGAAAAAGCGTTATATGCCCTCCATGCGACTCTCTGTCTCTTTCTATCATATACAAGTGTGTGTGCGTGGGAGTATAGCGTAGGGAACTTCATTCCAGACGGGGAATACCAAACTGAACAAATTTTTTTTTAACATCTTTATCTAATTCCTTTCAAATAACAGTTTAATAAAAATGATTTTTAAAGTGTCTCTTTGTAAATGTAAGCAAATCATACAATATTAATGTAATTGGATCCCCGCCAAAAGTGAATACCACCTAATCAGGTTAAGTCAGTGACCTAGAAACTAAAAATTAGTGCAGTTTCATTTATCTATTCCACTTACAATATTTTACTGGATACATACCTATCAGCTCCGAATCAATATCCATGCCAACAACAGATCGGGCACCGAGTGTGCGAGCCACTGCTATTGAAATATGTCCCACATTGCACCCTATGTCCAACACATCTTTGTGCTGGAAAAGATGTCGATGCATCTCAAATACTTGCAGCCGAATGTCCATCATAGCATTTAAGTTTCGGTAACCATAATACCTGAAATGTTCAAAATTTTAGTTATAATATCATACCAACAATACATTAAAAATAATATGCTCAAGAAGTGTAGTCAATGAGTTGTTCTCCTTGAAATTTAACTTTTTTTAAATCATTAAGAACTATTTATTCATACTGTATACAATAATAATGAATGACAAAAGATTTATTTAGAGGTCAAGCAGTTGTCATGCAAATATGGCCAGCTGGCAAAATAAGAGAATAACATAAAAGCAACAGATAAATTTACATTTAAATAGTGCAATACCTACCCCAAACGGATTAACTGTCAATGGTTAAAAAAATTGTTACCTGTCGTAATTTCCAAACTGGTATTTTGAATTTTTGGCGTGGAACGTGGGTAGTTTTAGATCTTCATCGGTGCTACTCTTGAGTTTGGTGCGGTGTGGCGAGGCGGGGCGCTCGGGCGGCGCCGTGCGCTGCTGCGGCCGCGCCCGCATCCATGCTCCAGGCTGAGGCACAACAGGACTTACTATTTTATCTAATGAATCCATCCGGCGTAACTTTTTGGGATCTTTTCCTTTCTGTGATGCATTGTCACTATCACTACAAGATCTTTTACGTGATTTACATGCTGATGTCGACGGCTCTGGTGGTGGTGGTGGCTCCTTGATACCCACAACAACCACTTCAGGAGGCTCCTCTGTGGCTGGAGACGCATTATCTGTTGTGCGTCTCCTTAGCCTAGCCTTCTTGCGTGGCTTGCGTCGCTGCATCTCAAGTCTCTTCTCATACTCCTCATTATCCAATGGTTCCAATAAATTCAATGGGTCCCTGATGTTAGGAGGAATAATAACATCAATCTTGGCCTTGTGACGTGGTGGTGTAGGTAAAGGTGAAGATTCTGGAGTTACTGCATTCATGGCTCTATTGATGTCTTCATCCTGTAAACTATTTAAGTTGAGAGGATCTGATATATTTCCCCCAAGCAAAAATTTTGTAGGTGGAATGAAAACTTCTTTGCGTGGTCTCTTGTGGGGTAGGAAAAACTTTGAGATTGACGGAAAGCTCTGTGCTCTTTTTCTTCCTTGCTTGAACTTGGTACCAATGTAATTCGGTCGCCGTATGATACTCCTATCAGGATTGTCCTTGGCAGGTGTGTGACCCTTCTTGCCATGGCGAAATTTCTTCTTGGTCTTTTTTGAATTACCCACTCCTGCATCACCTTCCTTAGAAGTGTTGGCATCACACGAATTTGGAGCATTGGACTCACTAATATTTAGAGAAGTTTCCGTCGATTCTCCCACTTCGTTCTCAGATATGTCGCCAGCGGTTTCATTGTCAGCATTGTCTACAACGTTGCTTTCACAAGCAATTACATTTTCTTCCGGGCTACCCATTACTTATGCTTGCCACAACGGTAACTACATTATAAAATTATAAATCATTTAAAAAGTCAAATTTGCCGCCACTTCACTTCTTGCAAAACCTACAAGGACATCCGTCAATGGTGATAAACAGTTTAACAATGCGGTTTGTTTTTATTATTACTTGCCACTGAAACGTATAATTTAACGATATTAGAAAGCTATGAAACGATTCTAAGAAAATATTTCACTTTACACTTAAACACAATAAGATAAGTATCCACTTTTCAAAATTAAACACAGCACTTCGTGCAATACTTTGATAGGATAGCAATGGCAATTTGATTTCATTTGTTTTAGTTTTCACACACTACAGTATAACTGCGTGCTGGGCATAACCTAATTTTCTTATTGGATAAAAAGACTCTAGTTTCTCCACGAGCCAATAGGAACTAGGACCGGATAGATGGAACCATTACTTTGCCGCTTGCACGATGAACAGAAGAACGAAGTGAGAGTTGCCAGATTTAAAAAATCCGAATTATTTGAGTGTCAAGTGTGGTAAAAATAAAAAAGTGTTAGGTACGCAAATATTCTCGCATTGCTTACTTACTTTTCAATTTTAATACTTGACAAAGCTGCATACACACACATTTTCGACACAAGCGCAATTAAATTAATGGTCTTTTAGTGTAGTCATTAGACCATTAATTTACCTACACGGCGCTGTTCTGTACGACATTTTATGGTATAAAGTTGGGAATATCATACGTCTACATTAACTGTTCATACGATTAAAAACAAATTCCAAAATTATTATTTAAAAATAAAAATGTTATACTGATTATTGCCGTGTGAACGGAGCCTAACTGTCCCTACTCTCCCACTCGGCGCATTCTGCTGTGTACTGTTGCTGTAGCTTATGCATTATTCAATAAAGTTCTTTTCCCTTTTTCCGTTACATTAAAAGCCATAGGCTGCTGGGTACTAATTTCGGGGTAACTAAGCCCAGCAGAACTCAGCCCACTCCCCCCTCCCTCTTATCTTTTAGTTGGATATTTAATACAGTGTCACCAATTTTTTTGGAAAATCTGGACTAAAAGTAGTATTAAGCGTGGGTGATGTTAACCATCACTTACTGCCTCTCGCCTGGTAAGTATAAGTAGATTTCTTCAACTCATGAAAAACAGCTAGCGCCTTATGACCATTGAATGGTCAAGTGAACGCCTGAACTTAGTTTTCTGCACAAAGTAGCTTCTATTTAGATTAAAATGGTCAATAGCAAAATTAACGTATCCGAGGTAAAGTGCAAAACTATTTGTGCCTAGGTCCTCTTTATTTTTTACCTTTTCTGTTTATGTCGACAAAAAAAAAAGAATCTTCTATGTCCTTTTTTTTTCCTTAGAATGGTAAAAATAAAATTTAAGCTATTCGAGTCGAGTGGTAAGATTTTTGAGAACACTTTTCTGCATAAACCAACACGGTAACTTAAAAAGTAAACCAATCAAATCAAATAAAAAAACAAACAAATACCGTAGAGGCGTAGACCATTTTAGCCTCATACATATTTCTAAGAACCGTCTTCTATGCTCAAAACGCAATAGTCCACACAATGATATTCATTATTTCATACGTGCAACATCGAAAAGAACTAGCGTCAGTCATGTAATATTTGAATTTTGAATTGAAAATATCCGTTGTGATTCGTGTTGACAAACGATTGTTTAATTCAACGGAAGGTGAGAAATTGGATTCGTTGGTAATTACTCCAGTGACTGCTAAGAAACTGACTCTCGAATATAATTTATCAGTTAGTGTAGCATCAGTGAAACATTAGAAGTTTTTCACCATATACATATTTTCAACAAATTTGAAAACGTTCCGAAAGTGCAACGAATGTAATTTCGATTATCAATTTCGGTTTCAGAATCGTCGATATTGTTGTTTACTACGAATAAACTGGCCTAAACATTGTGATGAATAAGGTAAGAATCAGAAATCTTATAGTCCTAATTTAGCTCTAGGTAGCTCTTTACTGCTTAACTTGCAGACAATGCATATTCGCAACTTCAATCCAAAATCTATTTGAAGAATTTTATACATTAGAGAGTGAGAGTACTTGCAACATAATTCAGTTAGGTACCTTTATATATATGTAAGTAAATATTTACTTATTTATAAAGGTGCTTGCTTACTACTATTTACTTATTTGTAAAGCCATAATTATACATAACTAGAAAAGAGTGACTACCGAGATGACGACTATTAGAGAAGTATATACGGAAGAAAAATACAATGTTTCGCCGACCCTTTTATTAATTTAATATTTATTTAGTTACTTACAACTTAATTTAAATAATTTCAGATGTCGCGAATACCCAAAATGCCAGTGACTGCCACCAAAGAAAATAAACCAAGTATGTTAAATCGGCGTCCAATGGCAAGAACACTGGTCAGTGCTCTTAGTGATGCTGATAAAAAAGATTTGATAATGAATCACACCAAACCTGCGGGTCGCGGTGGGCCTTCCACTACAGTTCCAGCTCCGCGCCTCAAGAGATCAGCCACTGCACCATCATCTGTCTATGTGCCACCACCAAAAGTAACGAAAGTTGAAAAGAAGACGACTGTAGCTCCTAAAATCGCACCATATGATTATAAGGCAAGATTCAATGACTTGCTTGGAAAGCATAAGAACATGAAAAGCGAATTTGATGACTTGAAAGAAAAACATGTTGAAGTGTCTGACAGTTTTGAGAAGACTAAAGATTCAGTACAGAGTTGCATTAATGAAAGAGACAGACTAAAAGAAAATTTATTGAAATCCATCACTGAATTGAGAGAAAAAACTGCAGAGTTTGACAAAATAAAAGTTGATTTTGATATTCAGAAAATGGAAAATGAAAACCTCCAACGTAAGACTGTATTATTGGATGAAATAACCAATAGTCTGAAGCAGAAAACAGCGGAACTAGACAAAGTACAGTCAGATTTTACTGAACTGTCCAGACAACACAAAAGTCTGAAAGAAGAAACAGAGGCATTGAGAGTCTTAACGGATCATCTTAAGAAAATATCGATTCAATTTGACAATTTGCAACTTGACTATAAAGAAGGACAAGAGACTATTGCTAAATATAAGTCAGAATCAGAAATATTGCAGAATATTTTAGCTGCAATGCATAAAGAGCAAAGAGACTTACGAAATACTATTCAAGATTTGAAAGGTAATATTCGAGTATACTGTAGGATAAGACCTCCTCTGGAGTCTGAGCAAGCAAAGCCAAGATTCAATCTCAATGTTCTTGATGCTTGTTCTATAGAGGTTGAAAAGGTTGAACTATTAAATTCTGTTAGAAAAGGGAAGCCACAACATGGTTTCACCTTTGATGGTATATTTACACCACATGCATCCCAAGAAGATGTGTTTGCTGAAGTTTCAACTATGGTCCAGTCTGCATTAGATGGGTACAATGTGTGTATATTTGCATATGGTCAGACTGGTTCTGGTAAGACATACACTATGGAAGGTGGTTGTGGAACCGAGGAGTATGGGATCATACCAAGAGCATTCAATATGATATTCACATGTATGGAAGAT
This sequence comes from Apamea sordens, assembly GCA_945859715.1. Lineage (NCBI taxonomy): Eukaryota > Metazoa > Arthropoda > Insecta > Lepidoptera > Noctuidae > Apamea > Apamea sordens. The sequence continues at coordinate 12,498,591 of OX243995.1, forward strand.
TTAAAACGCATGGGATGGGAGTTAACAATAAAAGCATCATTTTTGGAAATATACAATGAAATAATTTACGACCTGCTAAATTCAAGCAAGGATCAAGTATCTCATGAGATTAAAATGTCTAATTCCAAAGGAACTGATGTGTATGTTTCCAACTTAAAGGAAGAGGAAGTAAAGAACTCACATGATTTCATCAGGCTGATGATATTTGCACAACGTAACAGACAAACAGCTGCAACCCTGAATAATGAACGCAGCTCCCGGTCTCACTCAGTCGCCCAAATTAAAATATCGGCGATACACGAGAAGCGTAAAGAGAAATATACAAGCAACTTGAATTTGGTGGATCTGGCTGGATCAGAGAGTGGGAAAACTACACAGCGAATGGATGAGACAAAGCATATCAACAGATCTCTATCAGAGTTGTCTAAAGTTATTTTGTCACTGCAGACTAATCAGTCTCATATCCCTTACAGAAATTCTAAGCTGACCCACTTGTTAATGCCCAGTTTGGGAGGTAATTCAAAAACTCTTATGTTGGTAAATGTCAACCAATTTGATGAATGTTTTAATGAGACTCTTAACTCCCTACGCTTTGCCACACAGGTTAATAATTGCAGAGTAGTTAAGGCCAAGAAAAATATAACTATGTTTGACTCATAATACCAATTAACTGTTTTGTTAAATTTATTGACATTATAATATTATGTAACGGTTATTACTATTAAAATAGAATAGAGAAAGTCTGCTTTCTTAACAATTATTTAAGACATGATAAATTGAATTTAACTATGGTATTGTTATTGATACTAATTCATTTGGAGCCTTAGCTAACTATTTTAATCTTAACGTCTTGGAATCCAAGATCTAGGACTATAATGCTTTACTTTATTCATCATTTCTGAAGACATTGAAATGTTTCTGTACATACAGTGACAATATTATAAACATGTATTTTTCGTCTTTTTTCTTGAACTACAGTTTTTTTTCTTTTAGAGGTTTTTGTACACCGCTTTAATCAGTAATTTGACTAAATAATAGTGCGTTATATTTAATTTTCAATAGTTTTAATAATAGTTTAATAGTTCAAACAATTATGTTATTATTAGTTTTCATGTGTAATTGTATTGTTTATTAAATATATTATAACTAAAATTAGTAAACCTATTTGTATTTTTTCGCATGCCCATAATGTAGCTAAGGCTAGTAAGAACCTGCGCCCACTGGCGGCACAGCACGGCACGGAGATCCTGCCGCAACACTACAAGCAAACGCATTCTGACGGCAACGATGCCGCGACGCATCATCATTGAAATTTAATTTTAGTGTCATACTGATAAGCTATATTTCTATTTGTCGCCTAAAAGTCAATTGCCGTGACGTATTGGCAGCGGGCGCAGGCCCCACAGAACACATAATATACTCCTAGCGGACTCGGGCCCTAACCGTCGATCCATTTAGACATGCGCGTGCTCAGTCCAGCTTTTTTGATAAGTGAACATAACTAAGCGTACGGTACCTACTTACGGTGGACGTATTGTAGTGAATTCCAAATGAGCCGTTAGATGGCGCTAGTAGTACTAGTAATAGTCGATTCCTTTAAACGAACCGTAATCAGTTAAAATTAAGCTCTGTATCTTTCCCAATAATGAAGCAAAGAGCTCATAGCTTTGCATAGTAGGTCCTAGGTAAAATTATTGAATGTGACAACTTTGGCAATTAAAAATGCTATTATTGGTAAGCAAAACGATTCGTTTTTATTTGTTGGTGTTGTATAAAGGAACCGAGCTTTAATCGACCAACTGTTTCCGATTTCTAGGTCTACACACAGTTGGTAGGTACTAGGTCTGTACACCTACCTAATTATAATAAAACCACCTAACCAATTTTGAATTTACGTCTTTACTCTTCTAAGGCAGAAAAGAGGTTTCTAGACAGGCATCTGAAATTCATTGTGCGAGGAAGTAGTTTTCTTCAGTGGTACTATGGGCCAATACGGAATTCGCGGAAAAAAATCAACTGCTCCATACATTTAATATAAATGCGCGCAAAAAAGTCCCATATTGAGATAGGCGACTCGATATGGAACAGCTATTTTTTGCGCGATTTCAGCGTTGGTGCCATAGTGGATGTTCATAATGATGAATTCAATGACCCCTTTTCAGATTTTCAGTTATTTCACTTTCTAGAGGTACCTCTTTACTTTACCTGTAACTTAGATACTTATTTTACTTACCAAATCTTACCTTTTTCTGTTTACGACTTACTGCTTCTTCGCGACTTCTTCAACGATGGATCGCCTTCTTTTGAACACAATCTCGCGGAAGGTGAAAATTGCCGAATGACAACGGAAGTAAGTACTATTGTACAAGCTATTTATTCGTGTATTTACAATAGGTACCTACTAGCTGTTATTATCAGTCTGGCCATGGACACAAACAGAGCATAAACTACTATTAATACCTAACAAAGTTTTCCTGTAAGGTAGACACCCTAGCTAGTAGCTTGCAGACATGGATTTAAAGCGGCAGTAGAATTGAGGAGACTGGTTCTTTTATTGTAATAAACTACCGGCTATGCAGCCTAGGCTATGATTCAATAAAAAAGATAGCTTTTAAAGCAGTATGTTACATTACACATATAATTACACAACTAGCAGTGGACTTACCCTAGGCTCAGGTCTAATTATTATGTTGGTATTGGTATATAACTGTGTCCGGATATGGACAGCAAACTCCCTGATCCCGTCGTTCGCTTCGCTTTGCTTAGAATCAGATGATGAAAATCATCACATCCATACTAATATTATAAATTTAATAGTAAGTCTGTCTGTAGGTAAGTTACTTTTTCACGCCTATACCACTGAATGGATTTCGATAAAATTTGACAAGGGGATAGTTGGCATCCTGGGGAAGGACATAGGCTACTTTTTCTCCCGTTAGCACCTTCCAATGGGATATTTTTGGACATCCACGCGGGCGATGCCGCGGGTAGAATCTAGTAGTTCATGTTTTGATCATTTAAGCACACTTTTTAAGCGATAGATGGCGTTAGTTGTGCAATAGCGTACATATTGATGTCTTTGTTTATGGTTACAGTTTCCCAATGAGATGTGGGCTACGTCGCAGTTATGTCTTTAAACAGGGCGGGCGAGTGTTAATTTAGAGTTCGGTCTGGGAATCGAACCCTGGACCTCACCCAATAGTAAAGTTTTATATTGGAGATTCAAACTGTTTGAATAGCCAGTGTGAATCAGGGTATTAGCCTCTTCCCTTACAATTAGGGTCTATGATTTCGGTCTGTACCTATTTATATGACTTTGGGTAAGGATATTTTAAATGCCTTAGGCAGGAAATTGTACCTATTCTAGGTAGGTATTTAATGAAATTATCTAGATTCATTAAGTATACGAAAAAAAAAAACAAACAGGTTTTATAAAATTATGACGAGTTTATTTAAATAATTAAGGACTAGATAGAAACATTAAGCGACAAATCGCAATTCTCTTCATATGCAAAAATATACATAGTGGAATGATACATCTCTCCGTGCGTCGAATCGGGCGCGAGTGGAGCGGTACTAGGGCGCAAGGCCAGGCAGACGGTGACAACGACCGAGGGGCGAGTCCAGGGTCTCTCGCCAGATTATGTTCAACGTGATACATCCGGTTCTGTCGCTGCTTCGTCGCGCGGCGTCGGAAGTTTTGCCGTTTCTATAGTGTCTATAAGTCTATCTAAGCCGTAAAGAAAACCTTCTTCGTGATTGCCTTGTTGCCACTCAGCGCGATGGTCTACCTGAAGACCTTCCGGTACACTTCTAGTTTTGGCGAAGTCGATCAGCCAGGCTCCAACACGTTCATCGTCGTAAATGATGAATATACTGCTGCCGACGATTTCATGAGTTTTGAAGAAAGTAGAATGTTCAAAACGCTCTCTGATTTCGCGCAGCCGCGTGATGATGGCACGACGCGCCTTTTCATTATTGCCTAGGAACCTTGCCACTGTGGTTGCAATTTGTTGAGGTTCACGCACGTTTTGCAGATCGGTGAGGGGTGGTTGTCCCGGAACTTTCACTGCTTCAATACGAAAGCCTTGCTCAGCTGAAGCAGACCGCTGTTCACGGAATTGCATGTAACGTAATTTTGTAATAGCTCGAGCCTCATGCTCGGCTTCGGTGGGAGCTTTCGGGTCCAGACGCACCATTTTCTCGTAGAGGTCCGAACGCGCACGAGCGTTGCTAACTTCATCTTCCAGGAAAGTGCGGGTACCCATCTTCACGTCCATGACGTGAGGATCTCTGAAGCCATGCAATAAGTCTTGCAGTTCGATGAAACGTTCACCGCCGTATTCCAGTTCGCGGTAGTACCGCGGGATGGCGGAGCGCATGTGGGGGCAGGCGGCGAGAGCCTCATAGGCGTCGCGCTCGGGGTTGTGCGCCGGGTGGTCGCCAGCGGCGCGGCGCTTCCACACGGTACCGGGCCCGGCGGGCGCCAGCGAGCCGGGGTGGCCGGCCAGTTGGAACCATTCCGACGAGCGCGATTTCAGCAACGCATCAGATGCGGGTGCTGATAATTCCAATGCATTCTGCAACAATAGAAATATCACTATTAGCAACGAGTTCAACATCCGTGATCATTAGCGTTTTTTTTTTTCTTAATATTTGCATTTGATTATATTTGTAACTTTGTTTTTTCTTTGAAATAATTGTAATAAATTATATTTATAGCAATACTTACAATAGCTAGGAACTTGAGTAGCTCGGAGGGTTGAGGGGTGGGCGCAGTGGGCGCCGGCGTAGAGGTGGGGGCTTCAACAGTGGACGGGGTGCGCCGCCAACGTTTGAACAGCGCACCTTCATCCTTGCTGCGCCAGCGTTCCTCCTCTTTGCCAGGTACTGCGACCTGAGGACAACCAAAAACACACGTTTAAACACCTTGTCACACACCATGGAACACTTAGGAAATATGTATTCACTTTCACAAAGATTTTCGAACACAAGCACATTTCGATGACGTACCGCTAAAATCTTATTGGCAGCGTAGAGTAGCCCGCCAGGGCCGAGGCGACTCAGCACGGACTGGCGGGAGACACTGTTCATCTTGCTGGAGACGGTCATGGCGTACGAGTGTGTGCGTAGAAGGCGCGAACACGAGTAAGCGATAAAACAATTAGAGCGCGGGTAGCGAGCGAACGAGCGTGAGCAATGGACTGCTGCTAGCCAGCGTGTGATGTAAGTGGGAGGGACGCCGGCGGTTTTATAGAGACCTCGGCTTTCTCGTGACGTAGGCTCTGCGGCCCGCTCGCGGCCCTGCGCGCGCAATCGCATCGCCACTCAGTTTTCCTAGCGCTCTGTTTTTCACTAAAACCGAACTGCATTGACGTACAGACTATGGGAAACATGGATGGCATGTAGAGATTTTTACGTGTATTTTATATTCTTTTACACGGTGTATTACGTATAATATTCAACGAATTATATGTATATTTCCTATTTATATCTTTAGAAGGCGTTTTGTTGCGTATACTAGAATAGGTTCCTACCTACTGAAATATTGGTGTCAAGGGCGTGTGATCATTAGGGGTATAAATTATTCACATTCATACAAGTGCAGATGCAGAGCCTGTTAATACCTAATTTATAAATGTGATCTCATAACTTTTACGGATATTTTGTTACGTACCTACGGTTTGAGAAATGATACAATACTTTACTGGAAAAGTGTCTCAAGCACAGAAGGCAAACTGGGAGAAATCTTCTAGATCTTACAAGTGACGCTGTACAAATAAATAGGAATAACAAACACGGACCACATTCGTAAAGTTTACCCCCAGAACCTCCTTCAAATGGCTGCAGTTTGGCACCTATGGCATATGCTTTACCATACTTAATAATTACCTAATCAAAAAATAAGTTTTATGATAGGTACCTACTTGAACATTTTCATCCTTCGAAAAGTAACTTTTTATTGGCCAATGCACTGTCTGGGTATTATGAGCTTGTTAAGGATCAACCAATCGTAGCCTAGGATGTGTGCTACCTTATGGCCTTTAATGTGGCGCTCTCTTCATTGATTGTTCTGTTTTTAACTTGGAGGAATTTAAATGATTAGAGTTATCTGTATGCATTGTAGTGTCATACGAAGTAATTTAGTAATCCCAGCTGAACTGAGCAGAGCTGTGAGAAAAGCTATGAAAAATGTTACGGTGCAGTGGCGCCACAAATCCTATACCTAGTCGTCCAGACAATCTGTATTCCTGACATTTAATAAATTATGTATTTTTTAGACTTACTTATACTTCATTTATGTTCCCTCATTCAGCTCATTTTTATTTAATTTTATGTTTTCCCACTACTTGTGTGTCTTTAAGTATATTCAGACAACTGTGTACTTATTAATTCTTGTCGAGAAAAACAAATAAGTATCGGGAGTCTTTAAAATGCTTTAGCAATACCGTATCAATTAATGCTTTCCTTTGATTGACTAATGAAGATTTCTACTTTTCGTTAATGCAATTGGTACTTGTAACTAGTAGGTAACGGTGCCAACAAAATAATGCAACTGTATTAGTAATTAGGTGTCCGGTTTCGTGTGACGTTTTCTTTGTCTCAATAACAAACTAATCGTTTCACATTACATAGTTCCCACAAACGCTAAATAAATGTCAAAAATCTGCTTCAAATTATTCAAAAATTTTTATCAGCTTCCTATTGATACTTACATAAACATGGCGTGAGAACCAAATCTTGTTTGTCATAAGGCACATTTCATATACGCAAAACAAATAAAAAAAACTTAGATTAGTCATGAAAATCAAGCCTGAAGGAATGACGTAATGATGAATGTCCTTAGTTCGTGACGCAGAGGGAAGGAAGACGCGTAGTTATACGCGTAGTATGGCGGGCAAACAAATGATGATAGCGATCCAGGCAGGCACGACCGCCGAGCGCTGAATGCGCACGACCCGCCTAACTCAAAAAGTGACGTACCACGACATTTCATGTCTACTAATTACGCGCATTGTACTAATCAGCTAATGGCTGTCATTTACTTTAAATTAAGTTCAGTTCTAGACGCGATCGATGTCTGAGTTGGATAGATAATTGAAAGGATTCTTCGTTTGAAAATATTGTGTGATTGTGACGCACTAAGCAAAAACTTGAAGGTGATGCGCCAAGTCGTTTCGTTACGTGCGAGTATAATCCCTACCCACGTTACCTACGTTGAACAAAAAACTATGCTGAACATGAAGCCTAATACGAGTATAATATGATGTATTAAAGCAGACAAAATCATCTTCACTAGTGAATAGAACAATGAAAGTTGAGAAAGTTGCGGAAGAGTTTAACCACGGAACTCGCTATTGGTAGTGTTAGTAGGTATGTAGGTAAGTACACACTGGGTGTGCAACGTTATATAAATAAATATTATCGGAATATGGTAGGAGAAACTATGTAGTTTATTATATGAAATGAGAATGGCAGGATATTTATTTATGTAAAAATATTTGTTTGTTTATAACAAGGTGATAATTTCTTGTAGGTGTTTAAACCTATACAAAAACGACAGAACTTTGAATAAAGCCAAAAGTGTTGATTTGCGTTTTAAAATTAGATGCAATTTGCCTCTACGACCATTACAAAAAAATCTTTAAAACAGGAATGCGGCTGTCTTGGTCGTTGATATTGAGCATATCTACTATTACACAACGGAAATGTTAACTAAACAGAGTTAATATTTAACTAAGATACGGACAAACTGAGATAATAATCCTGAGGCAATTAATCTTATTGGAGAAACTTCACTATAGTGCGCTCTGGAACTGAACAGTAGAGCAACTTTCTCTTAATACTGATGGAGAGACATTTTTTACGTTTATCTTTAACGATCACTATGTCCTTAAGCCATCAGTAAAACTATTATTGATATCTACTTCAACATGAAGTGAGTGTCATACCAAGTTAGGCAAGTGATTTACATAACAGGTTAAAAAAATTATGTCGCAAAAATAAGGTGCCTGTGAGACAATTTTTTATTGCGTTTATAAGTGTGCCGATATTAAGGAGATAATATATGTATAAACAAAATTGTGCGTCATGAGAAATTGGTACAGGTGTATTTACAAGTTTGTCTGCAACAACCTGCAAGTGGGCAGTGTGGGCACATAATGTAAATAGGTGAGTACTAAAATAGACTGATAAAGGTGACACAGCGTTCGTCTGTGTTGTAATATCATAAATTATGCACGCAATGGCAGCGTGGGCGCCATCAATTGTCTTGAAACCGATACGAAATACCTATTGTATTTGATCAAAATGATATTAATAGAGCATCAAGATCAAACCGCATCTGTGATTGTTATCAAAATTCAGTTTAAATACAACGAATGAATCTATTGCAATCTAACAGCCACGATGTAAGATGATGATACAGTTTCAAAAGTCAATAGCCTGAACGTAAACAGTTTTGTTTATCCAAGATATTTCCCAGTGTCGGTTATGTCGCTGCAAGTCAATCTTTAATATAAATAATACTACTTAAGTAGGCATTTCCAGGCTGAAACATTACACTGCATTTTCGTAAAATGTTCAAATTTTAAAACACTACAATTGATCGCCTTAATACTTTGAGGATAAATTTATTCAAATATTCAGAGTTAGATGACGTATACAATGAGGTATTTTTCATGAGATATTATGGTATTTCCATGTCACTCATTAATGTCATAAATGTTTAGCTATGTCCGGGTCAACAGGTGAGATTTTGCGCGTGCTGTCAAATATTTTGGAACACAATACTTCGGTCATCTGTCTATCAGTGTTTTTAGGCTTGATTCGGAAATTCCTGACAATAAGTTCAAAAAATACAACCAGTCGGAAAAAAAGGAAAAAAACGACTGAAAGAACAGTGAACTATGTTCTGAAAAGTCAGACTTATTTAAAATAATACGGGTAAGATGAATAACACATAGCTGCGAAATGCCGACCAAGTTGTCCTACCAGAGGTCAGGTCATGGTCGCTCCATGAAAGTTATTGCTAGTTACTGCGCTGTTCCACTGCACTGCACTTAGGGTTCACACACATCGAGATAAAGCCCGTATTTTATTATTTTAAAAAATTCTGACTATGAGATTGTGCACCTACAGGCATCCGAGACGATACATTTTGGTGGCCTAACAACGGTTTGAATATTTTAAGCGGACTAACTACAATTTAAACTAATTCCTGTTATTGCATCCCTAGATGCAGTAAAGTGCACTCATGCGCCAGACAGCGGCGCGTGGACTTAATGCGCTCTAACGCAAGTCTCGAGGTCGTGCGTTTACATAGATCTCGTACAGCACTCTTTGTTACGTTAAAAAAGAATACATTAGTTTAGTTGTTATTGACCGTGACTGCACCATGCCACATAACATGAATACATTGAAAAAGTTGTATAATGAACAACAAACAATACCATCGATCAACTGGATTTTATTTCCCAATCGCCATCTTGTCCGACCGACAGTATAAAGAAATACAATTCGTGCATAATCTGGTACCAAAATTAGGCGTAGCACGGCGTAGCCCCGAGCGTAGCGACGTAGACCCTCCCCCAATTTTTTAGAAACGTTCAAACTGGCTAACGAGTTTTTTCTGTAGTCAGAATATTACATTAGGCATCTACCAAATAAGGTAATTTTTCTTAGGGCTAATTTTTCAATCATCTGATAACTTTATTCGAAGAATAATTTTGAAATTTTGACAGTTATTTCATACAAAAACTATCAAACGTCAATTTTATTCCTCGACAAAAACTTATTTGGCGATGGAAAAATCAGCCCTTAGTTGTTTCGTGTATTTATTTATTTTGGCGTAGAGGACCCGTATTTGTGGAATCTACGAAAAGTATTGGAAATGCTTCCTTGAAATGTTATTTTTATACGCAAATAAATATCGTGTAATGAACTAATGACTTAATATTATGACAAAATACTTCACAGTTACATTGTTTTCTATGTCATGACCTTAGAAAATTAACTGGCACGCGGCAGTTATTATAACTCATAACACGCTGTCAAAAGGTCAAAAGAAATCTGACATGCTTGATATTTTTAGGCAATATTTATACGAGTATTTTTGTGAGGGCGTCGTCAAGGAATGCGATCTTTTGCTCATATTATTATGATACTAATTTATTATGAAAGATACAACGTAACGAAGCAACGTGTGTAAAAAACACAAATGAGGTATTTACTTACTCTATAATAAGATGTCCGAGTTAAATAAAATAAATTATCGTAAAAATAAGTAGACCTACCACAATTCTATTAAATATGTATATAAGTATAAATATTTCCAATTCTGTGTTAAAATATGGTGTTCGATTAGGTCACGCTCACGGATGTGCCATTTTCGTGTTAATAACATGATCCCTTTCGAAATAAATTAATAAGTATTGAAAAGGTCTCTTCGTCGACTTTTTTACCTGCAATCAACTGCACGGTTGATTTATAAAGGTGCACATATGTGTTACGCATATACGCACGGCTACACATCAAGCTATAGGTACATAACCAGTACGCACTGACTTCTGATTGTACGAGAAACCTATAAAATGTGAGGTCAGCTAAAACTGGAAGTGTATAGCTTGATGTGTAGCCGTGTGTACCTATATATTTTTTAGTCTCGCTAATTAGGTACTTTACCATTCGTTTTGGTACATTTCATACATTGAAATATTCGTCAATTGCAAAGGTACTTATATCTGAGAATCCCACTTGTCATTTGAAGTGTTACTGCTTATTTAGTAAATCAGTACCTAAGTAATAATTATTTCCATAAATCGAAGAAGCAATAACACCTACTTCTGTTTTGTAACATCTGCTTATCATTGACGTAAGGAACAGATTACTTAACCATGCTGGTTAGCTATCAAATTACATCTGAACAAATTGCCAATATTCGCGGTAACACAATACCTACGCGTTTCTAACTCATCCAGTTCACAATGTTTCGAAAAAATGGACAAGATCTGGCTTGCTTTGCAAAACAAATTATGTACCTACAATCACGTTTTTTGCTCCAACAAATTGTAATTACAGTTATTTTCATTTGTGAACTCGCATTGTTTTCTAAAAATAAAACGAAACCGGTTTTAATCTAATTGGGGTTCACGTGTGATGTCAAGTACACTACAAATATTATCACCGTTAACAAATGATCCAGTTTTAACCGATCTAGCTTTATTATCACCAAAAAACAAAAGAACTAGGTACCTACGGTCAGTCAAGAAAGTCGTCAATCAATTGCCTAGGAAAAGAAAATATTGGTAAGTACCTACTTAAGGACTATTGGTTGAAACTCAAAAATCACCTTTATGGTTGTGACATAATAACGTTTTTCTTTCTTATTTAGCGTGGTAAACCACTTTTGGCTTACTATGCAACAGAATACAGAAATGCTAGTCGTATATCGTGCACTCACAGCCTCCTGCCGTACTTTTCCAATGTTTGCGATGTGGCCGGGCTGGTCGTGGCGTTAGCATTCGTTATGTCCAAATCAAATATGTTTAACAGTAGCTAATAGAACATTAGTTTGCTCTAGCTTAGACACGCTCAATACAATTTCATCATTGAAAACGATAACAATATTGAAATAAGTTAATATTTAAGCAACATATTTGCGGTAGTAAAGGAATGTGCTCCATCTTGTAATATCAATTACCGGTATGGTTATTAGTGTTTCTATTTGCTTCCATAAATAAAATCATCAGCTGAACAGGTTTCTTAATAAAAGTTATGATTTTGTTGAAAGTAGCTCATTGTAGAGCGTTAACCTTTATGAAATCGTTGTGTTCAATGGATTCGAAACGCGGGTTCACGCACTTCACACGCACATGCAGGTCATGATATTTTTATGCGTGACTATGATTAAGACATAATCTATTTTTAGTGGTGTGGGTATTTAAAAGTATCTTAATTATCACGAAAAGACAGATTAAGGATTTACAAGATGCCACGGTTTCACTCAGACCTAATTTAAAAATTACTCACATGCCGAAGTAACGACGACGAATTGGGAGGGCATTCAGGAAAAAGCCATATTTTTCATTGTAAATTCATGAATCACTCGACCGGTTAAAAACTTTATCCCATACCTCACGTTAAACTGAAACTGAAATATAGCCAAATGAAGTTCTATTCAAATTCTGAACTCATTGAAAATTAAATATTTAAAACAAACGATTGTTCTCAAGTCTCGTGTTCCCTTATCCTAATCGAGTGTTAGTAATTATCGCAACGAGCACACAATACTCTCTTTGTCCAGTCGTGTCACGTGACGACCAGCGCCATTTATCGCCCTTCCTGTGGTATTGCACACGTTTTATACGCACTAATAATTTAAACATGCTGTATAGTTTTTTGTTTTCCTCTGGGCGCCATTTCAATAAAGTAGATAAAGTTTGTTCGTGACGCTATTCGCTATGCTTTTGTTTTCGACTGAAAGTTTTCGCTGACTCATTTCAAGTTACATTTTTAACGAATAAATAAAATACTTGTATGCAAATATAGAGTGAATTTCATTCACGTAATGACATGTGTTACGGTTACTAACGTTAATAGGTAGTGTTATTGTCGATGAATATTTTACTTAATGAATGTAGTGTATTGAGCGGCTCGCGTGGAGGCGGTGTCGAAATTAACCAGATGACGCAGGATGGTGTTTGGTTCTGCGCAGGTGTAGCTGTTGGTTCAGCTGCTCGGACACAACTCGCCTATGTTAGTAGATAATAAATATTTAAAAACTGTAAGCCATTATGAGTCATCTTCACTTGCACTAGAAACTTAGTCTAGCCAAGATGATGATTTGAGTTATAGAGCAAATGCTACAAAATTACAAACTAACTAAAATAAATGTTCAAATAAAATTTTACGTCGCGTCGTCGTAAATAGGTAACTAGGTAAAGTTTTAATTAGCTATTACAATTACTTTCATGACGTAATTGCTTAAATATTGTATTAACACATCATACATAAACATAAGTAAGTAATGAGAATGACGCTTTCTGTTTTTTATTTGTATCTAAATTTATCGTAACTAAGTGTTTTGGCGACGTGTGAATGATGGTGTTACTGTACTGCAATTACTGGTAATTTAAACACCTGTGTACTTACAAGCCCTTTCTAAGTGAATATTCTACTTATGTACACCTACATACGTGTCAATGCTAAGTAAATCTTTCGTAATGTTATGAACAGACAACACAAACAGATGTCCCAAAAGTTTCACAATAGGCCGTTAGCTATAGGAAATGGGCGTGCAGGTATGTCGCATGCCTTATGGACCGTATGGTATGGTCCATAGCCAACTAACTACCATAACATAACCATATCGTATGTTCGAGTATATTTAAGCTGTCTGGTTCGTAGTAGCATAATTTGTTGGTTTTAAAATCGTATTGTGTTAAAAGTTCATACAACTGTTGTGGTTTGACGTTCAGCCTTGCTGCTTCTGAGGGTTACAAAAGGTCGTGACTGTATGGTCGCACCTGCTCTTATTGTGTCTGCGGTTACAAAGTTAGACAAATATCATGAATGCAGCAAGGTGATGGCGTCATTGTAGATTGCTTTAGAAGTGTCGGAGAAGTGATAGAGTTTGGCTATGTCAGCATTCCAATTTAAGGCGGATTTTTCCAACACTAGATATTTTATTTTATTATTAGTTGGAGAGTTTAAGGTATCGTTTTTGCAAAGAAAATGTTCATGAAAGCTAGCTATCGTTATTTTAAATGAATCTTGCTCATCACCTTACTATGTCGCATCCACTACCATAGGCCATAAAATTCAACGACAAAATCCGTCACGGAAATCCTATGGCACTAGAATTAATCTAAGAATCCACCGATCGATTCCAAATGACATATTAGTATGTCTGACGGCAAATTGTGCAGTTCCTTTGCACAAAACGTTGGCCAATACTCAGCCAATTCGGGGTCAAATGTTAATAATATCGGCAAGCGGAAATCTGTTCTCGCGAATACAAAATAACAGACCAAGTGTGGCCTGGCGGAAGATAAGCTCGCCATGGCTTGAGGATAAATGAGGCCGACTAACAGGGCCAAGGCAGTAAGTAGGTACTACGGTGGAAACTGGCTTTAAATGTGTACCTTGGTGCTACTACAGAAAATCTTCACTTGTTTTTGATTTCCATACTATCTCAGAATGTAGCGATTACAGTAGCAAAGATGCATTTGGTTTTAAAAAACGTAAATATGGTTTTAATAGAAACTGTTTCTCTTATTTTCACTTACAATAAAATAAGAACGAAATGATGCTAAGTAAAACGTAAATAATACACGTTTGGTTCGATTGAAAGCCAATATTCTGTGATATATTTTTTCAACAGGATTTTTTCAGTTGTGAAGTTATGTTGAAGTCCTTAGGTTCAGACTACTACCTCTGTCAAAAATCAAGAGGACACAACTTTATTTTTATAGCTTGCTTTGAACCTGCAATCTCCATCGATGAAGTCTCTACTTAAGTTCTGTTGAAATTGCTTTTAAAATTTCCCGAGCATTCCAAATCAGAAATGAACGTAGCTTTCAACTTTTTTCGTTGTGATTATAGTATCTACTAATTCGATTGCGATGTTTTATATAGCTATCAACACAATGAAAACATCGAGCTAAATAGACATACCTATGAGAAAAAGTTCACTTAAGTAGTTGAGTTTGGACAGCTAATTAAAATTCCTTAAATTGTCGTCTTCTTTCTTTACTTCTTTAAATTTTCTTTTTTTTAATTTTCTTGAGTTGAACCACTTTCAACATTAATAAATTTTTATTTGTCTGATACTAATCTGTAGCCGGAGTTCGCTGTACTGAATTTTGGGCCAAACTCAATTTAAATATATTTGCATTATATTTGCCATCGATACGCTAAAAAGAAGAGGAATTATTCGCAATATCAATAGGTACATAAGAGATTTATTGTAAAAAATTAAATAATGTTTTGTCTGAAGATAAAATTGTACGCAGCGGTTTGTAATCAATAAAAGGATGCATGAATGGTGCCAAACAATATGCTGTAGAGGAAGTATTTAATTTTAAGTGCGTTACAATGACTCATACAGCTGCCGATGTCTGTCAATTGTCGTGCTTCAAATGTTAAGCAAACGACCAGTGGACAAAACAAAACACTCGCGGTGTACCACGAGCCTGACTGCCTACCCTTTTTTATTGCAACAATACATATTTGTAAAAAACTTTTGGAGTGTTTATTATTTTAAATAGCGCTTCTGCTTTGCACGATTTTTACAACTTGACAAAACATCGACATTTCTTTAATATAAAAGGTCAAATTAAATTAGCTAGCGAATCTCTGAAGACGTGAGGTATCGATATCCTAACAATATAAAATTAAAAAAATTAAATTAAATTCATTTGATGTTTCTTATTTGGAGTTAAATCCCACTGGTACTTTAAAGTAGGAGTTGAGAAAATCTGTTTACTTTTGTTTTATCGTGTTAAGATATCGATACCTATCACGTCTCTGTGTGAATACACAAAACAATTGTTTTTAAACTGATTTTTCAAGTGACTACACAAACTGCACACACACACCTATAAACCTTCCGAAATAAATAGTCTAAATGATGTTGAAAACCGCATCAAAATCTGCAGTGCGATTCTGTAACCATCTCACCGTGAAATTTAGGTGAAGTGAGCGTGGAGTGAGCTGTCATTCCAACTAATGCTATGGATTGACACTATTGACAGCTCACTCTAAGCTCACTTCACCTAACTTTTCACGGTGAGAGTTTTTACAGAATCGATCGGCTGTACCGTAAGAACAACGCGGTTATACAAACAGACACGAAAAGTGACTTTAATCTATACTTATAATAAATCTGTAGAAGTGAAAATTCTGTACATTGAAAATATAAAAAAAATAAATGGCAGGGGGTGTTACTAGACCGATACCAAACCCAAAAATGTGATTAAAAAAATTTTTGTCTGTCTGTCTGTCTGTCGGTCTGTCTGTCTGTCTGTCTGTCTGTTTGTTCAGGCATCACGCAAAAACTACCGGTTCGATTACGATGAAACTTGGTATAGTTATTCTTTAATATCCTGGGCACCACACTGGGTACTTTTTATCCCGGAAAAGTATATACAATAAAAAACAAACTTAATTTTGCGGTTCGATCCCTAGACCCATTACTGTGTCAACCGCAAATAATAAGTTTGTCGTAGGTTACGTCACCCGCAGTGGAGTTCATTTTTATTCCTTTTAGTTTTTAGAGTTATTTAGGTTTATTTTCATATAAGTCGTAGGTATAGATTTTAATTTTAAAGTATAGGTAGCATATTATTATTTGATAGTGTACGTAGTGACCGTAGGTTATTTTATAATACTGTTAGGTAGGATTAGTCATTCGTATAGATATTAGTTTTTAGGGATTTTGCTTATTTATTGAGTTTAGATTAGTTATCATCAGAAATAGGTTTATTTAGGTAGGTAGGTATTTTATTTTCTGTTAGTTTTTTTTTTTTTTTTTTAAATTAGGTGGGTACTTAGGTAAAGATATCATATAGGTACCCATGCCCTCTTAATCACCACTAATGAGACACAATTGGTTTTCTATTGTAATTAGCCACAAAGGGCCCGCGAGAGAGATGGCATCCTGGGGAAGCACATACATTTTTATCCTGTTAGCACGTTCCCGTGGGATAATTTCCGACATCCACGCGGGCGAAGCCGCGGGCAGAAGCTAGTTTATAATATGTATAGATGAGTACGCGAATGTAAGATGATGCTCACATTTGTGAACATTATTAAATAAACACTTTAAAAGCTTTTTTTAGCTTCATAGCTTATGCTTAGATCATTAAGTTTGATAAAAATAATTTATAAGTTCGTCCAAACCCATTAATCAATTACAGCGATTTTAATGTCATAATTTGCGCGTATTAACTAAATATTGTATGAATCTGCTGGTAACTTGGTACACACGTCTACACATCAAGCTATTAATTTCCAGTTTTAGCTGACCCGCATTGTATAGGTTTTTCGTACAAACAGAAGTCAGCTTATACTGGCTAAGTATAGCATGATGGGTGGCTACCCGATACCGATGGCGGCTAAATGTTAAATAACGCGATAAATAATAATCAATATCGTTTAACGTTTATTAATACATAGTTAAGCCTTCGGCATATTATTAAAGCACATTTATTATATTAATCGAGTTCTAAATATATGTATGATCTCTTTAGTTAGTTGAAGGTTAGGTTAGGTTATGGGTGGTTCCCCCCCAGTGGGTTCCCGCATTGTCGAGGCGGGGGGGCTCAGTAGCCGTGGCTGCGCGAGCCACGGTGAAGCTAAGAGGGACCCAGGCGGGGGCCGCTCGTCCGGGCTGTGCGGTTTAGCCCGGGACGTAGCGGCCCACGGGTAGGTTGCGGTGCCGCTTGCGCGACATCGTGACCTACCTGAGGCGGGCCGCGATGTCCCCCGTGAGGGAGACATTGCGGCTGAGGATAGAGGCCGCGGCGGGAGGGGCTCTCCCTTCCTTCCGCGGCCTTGACGGGGCCGCCACCGTGAGATGGCGGACGCGGCGGGGCCGCAGGGGAAGAGGAGTGTTCGGTGTTTCGTTGCCGCTCTCCCTATCCTCTGCGGCCGTAGCTCCCCCAACGCGGGGGGCATGCGGGGCCCGCCTTTCAGGCGGGCGTGGAGGCCAGCAGGCAACGGGTGCGGGGGCTCCGTTGCCTGTTTTGCACAGGCCTCCACCTTGAGGGACGGGAATGGCCAGGTGTTCCCGGCCATTCCCGTAGCCCCCCAACCTGGGGGGCATGCGGGGCCCGCCATACCACCTTGGCGGGCGTGCGCCGGGAGGGCCGTGGAAGTATTGAATTCCCATAGCCCTCCCATTACGGCGTTTGTAGGAACACCGCTGAGTTTTAGTGGGTATACTGTCCTTCCGACAGGGAGTCCCACATACCCCGTCTCGGTCCCCCGCGGGACGGGGATGCATAAAGCATTTCTCAGCGACAAAAAAAAAAAAAAAAAAAAAAAAGTTATGGGTGGTTAGTCAGATACTATTAATTGTTGAGTTTGGAGATGCTTTGGGTCATATTTTGTGGTAAAATAAATTGTATAATATGTTTTGAACCTTTGCGGTGGGTACAATGTTATAGAACAAAGGTTGTTGACAATAGCATGGTTCCTTGTTCGTGTCCATCTTTTTGGGGTTGACTGCACATGTGTACCGAATAAGTAGGTATTTACTGCTGAGTACAGAAAACTTAATGAAACGGTAGTTATTCCAATTGTTAGGTGGGTAGGTATTTAGTGGAACCTACGAGTAAACATTTTAAATGTGTTTTCGATAGTAAGTAAATAGTTAAATTACTTATAAAATAGATAAGTACTAGTTATAGTTATGTAATGACAAGTATCTGTAGATATCTTTTAAACTGTGCATTTGCTTGACTGAATTACAAAAGACAGGAGTTTCTTCAGATATTTCGCATTACAGGCAGGTAAATCGATGCGCAACCAGTTACCATGTATTCAATATTATGATCGCCCTTGTGATGAAATTTTACATCGGTTATTTAAAAAAAAAGCTTTTCCTTGCAACAACTGTTTTTTTTTAAAAATAACCGACAAAAACTTTCTAAGCTAGGTGTCTACATAATGTATAATAATGAGCTGAATTCATGGTTACAGTTTGCGTCGATATCCCTACCACCCTGTATATATACGAAATCCACAACCTGCGTAATACTTACGCACATAATAAAGTTGTACTTCTTTGTAAAACACCGCAATACTAACTAACACCATGAGTAATACCAATTAATAGAGGCTATGAGGCTGTCAGACCAGTCTCCTCATAACTATTTACGCACGGGGACAATACTACGAGAATAATGATTTATGTTAGTCATATATGTTAGGTATCAAAGGTCCTCTTGCAGCTTCGGTTTATTACTCCTGCGTACTAGAGTAAATAATTACTGGTATATATGGAATGCAGTACTAAGATATGTATAGTTCCCTTCAATGTATATTGCAAATACTTAGGTACGTATGGCCTGTGTGTGCCTCATCACTGGTTTATAGGAAACGTTTCAGGAGCAAAACAGGTAACAAGAACACGAAATTTTGTATTATGAATTTTCTACACATCAAAACGGTGAAGGAAAACATCGTGAGGAAACCGGTATGTCCTAGAACCAAAAATTCGAAGACATGTGACATCTACCAACTATCGACGGTCTACCACTGTCGACGGTCTACCACTGTCGACGCCGTGGAAGTGGCAAAGTTTTGGACTAACAAGATATGAAATTCAGTCGTGCCAGCGATACGAAGAAAAAGATCTACCAACCCGCACTGGGCCCACGTGTTAGATTACAGCCCACTCGATCTCGAAGAGAGGAGGCCTGTGTCCCAGCAGTGGGAACATTATAGATTGATTATTGATGTACATACGCAATAATATTTTCTACACAAGTTCCGTGTTTTAAATCTAGAAAAAAAATTGTTTCATAAATAGCGTAGAATTTAGAAAATCATCTTTCCAAGTTTAATAACTTAATTTGCTCGTTTTTATACACCTCTATTTTAGAACAAAATATCATGCATTCATAAGAATTAATTACTGACTCATCAATCACGTGAGAAAATAAAAATAGAAAAATGTGTTCCTGTGTAAGCACCTATCGTAAGAGATCATTAAGGCTTACATCAAGAACATAAGCAGAGCATAGCCAGAAGCATAAACTAGTGTAATCATAGACGATTAGAATGAAAGACCTCGTCATGTGTTGTTCATTACGCAATGAAAGCAGAACTCCTTTCAGAAAAGTTAACAATTAGGTGTACGCGGAAAACATGGTGACAAATAAAAAGATTAACATGACAATATCGTTTGTTCATCTCCACATGCAAATACTGACAGTCTCTCTTATTAAGTAATTTTTGCTTTCACGTTAAAGGAATCTTTAAAACTACGGGACTGATTAATATTGTTTTCCTGAGGCAAAGGTTTTAGGCAATCCGGGGAACCCCACTGATCAAACATACACACTCTAACAGGCAGGAAGTGTTAAGCGATTTTGAACCATGTGCGGTGCGATCCCCATTTATTTTAAGTACGATCTGAAGGCCATCTCTCGTAATTAAAAACGTTCAAGATCTAGTCGCTATCTCATCTCAGCGACAATCAATGTCTTGAACGAAAAACTTGTCAAAAATGGGGAAATTAGACGTATTTTTGACAGATTAAGACTGAGATCAGACTGTGAATGTTCTTAAAATTATGAGATTTGCCCCTCTAAAGATTGGTAGGTATAGTTTTAAGTAAATAATGCAAATTACGCTGATCATATTTAAAAAATGTAGAGCCACGTCAGAGAGACATGCGCTTTTCATAAGCAAGATTTTCCTTATTTTTGGACAAAGAAACCATGTCAGCCAAAACGTACAACAACTCAATATGAAAACAAACAGTTGCACGTCAAATAAATCAAAATTCAGGGTACATAGCGGAAGGGGGAAACTGAGAATATCCTTACATCCTCGTAACATATCCTTGCAAGTATCCTGTTGAATAGAGCATACAAATATAAATGGGCTAACTTTACCTTCAGTCTCAGTGTTCGTCTGTTTGTCTAGTGACTTGATAGTCTTGCCGGCAGACTAAGATATTATAATAATAGTTGAAAGTTCATAATAACGAGTATGGCTAAATAACTTGTAAGTAGCAAGCTAAACAAGTGATATTTATAAACACGTTATCGACTAACAGGATTCACCTACCTACTAATATCCGTCTATTTTTTTTCTATTTTTCCGCTAGTCTGAACTTGATAGATTATAATATACAGTTCATGGCAAGTACAAAAACTATACAGCCTTGTGAATCTGAGTTCAATCACTCCAAATTGTAATATTTTTTCAAACGTCCAACGCGGCAGATCACGACATTATTCCAAAAAAATAAAAAAACAATATGGAGTGCCCGCGCTGCCGCGATTGGAATGAATGAGTTTCAGAAAATTGTTAAGGGGGAAGCGCCAGGGTAGCCCGTAAAATTAACATTGACCTGAAAATTGCAAAAATCTTAAGAAAATTTTAATTTCGCGGGTTACCTTATCGCATCCCCCTTTTTTTTTTTTTTTTTTTGAGGATGGGAAATCATCAAATGACTCCTCCCGCTCTGGGTGGAGCAGGAGGGAGTGTCAGACTCTTACTGACTAAAACCCACCCGTGTTCCTTCCTTAGCCCTTTATGTTCCAGGGCAGCGGTAAACCCTTTCGGATGTTCCCGCTACCCTGGCAGGCTTCGGCCCTGTGGGGCCCCGTCACTTTGCTGACATCTCTTTGAGGCGCGCGTGGAACACGAACACGCCGTCCGGCACGGGCCTAGTCCTGATCGGACGGAGAGCTACCCATTACTCTCCGCCCGCAGGCCCGCGCCTACGGTGGCCGGGAGTCGTCACGCGGCTCCCGACGCCCGGAGCGTCTCCCGCGGCGGCTGAGGCGTGAGGTGCGCAAGGCGCGTTCCCTCGCCCACCCCGCCACCTCCTTCGCTAGCATGACTGCTTCGCAGAAGGACGTGACTGCCTCCCACTCCCTCTCACCCCGGACCATGGCTTGAACCAGGGCCGGACGCGAGAGGTCGCCGCCGCTGCCAATCGCTGCAATCACTCCAAATTGTAATATTTTTTCAAACGTCCAACGCGGCAGATCACGACATTATTCCAAAAAAATAAAAAAACAATATGGAGTGCCCGCGCGGCCGCGATTGGAATGAATGAGTTTCAGAAAATTGTTAAGGGGGAAGCGCCAGGGTAGCCCGTAAAATTAACATTGACCTGAAAATTGCAAAAATCTTAAGAAAATTTTAATTTCGCGGGTTACCTTATCGCATCCCCCTTAAGTATACAATTACAACAGAGTACATATTACTAGCTTTATTCAGTTAGGCCAAAGACGTGTCCGTGTCATTGATTTTTTTTTTCGTAAGATTATAAAACAGATCCTATTTCCGCCGTAATCAGAATGTAAAAACGTTACACAATGACCATTTATTTATATCTCTGTGGTGTATTAAGATCGGAATTTAGGTTGAAGGACTCGATCAATATGATCCGATTTTGCGTGTTCTGTAACATTGATGATTTGTCTCATAGACGTGATTCGCAAACCAAGTGATACTTATCAAAGATTACGCATAATTTAGGGCCGACCTTCGGTTTCGCGAGTTAGTGCACTCGGGCATTAGAACGCAGGCGGCGGCAAACGCCTTTATTATGAGTTAACATCGTGATGTTGTTGGAGATAATGAAGTAGTTAAGAAGCGATGCAAAGATAAGTAGCATTCATGAATATTAAGTGGCTGGTGTTGTTGTAAAGTAATAGTGAGTACATTTACAAGTATATCGCACAACGTGCTCCTCGCCGTGTGTGCACCAGAGCGCTTGTGAAATGGGGCGCATCCACAAGGCTAGAGCTTGCGTCACCTCATCCACATTATTCACGAAACGTTTCGAAATTGAGCCTCAATTTATTGGCATAAGCCCCATAAATATGTATTCGCATTTTTTGTGCCTAAAGTGTTTCAATTTACAGGAGTACGCGTTTCATACTGTAAAAATATTTGGGAAGCTAGTAAACATGCCAACTGCATAATCAGACGGTGTTTATCAACCATCAGTATACGATAAGTCAGGTGTCGATGTAAAACTGGTCTTTAGAATCATGTAATAACTTTGGCATCGCTTCTTTACGTTTCAAATGTGAACTGGAATCGATTACCGCTGTATAATACACTGTGAACGAAAATATGACGCTGTTGCTAAAGCAAGAACATGTACATGACAGGGAAATCGACGCGCAAACTGTCATACTCACAATAATATCAATGGCTTTCATTTTGACCGTTCAACATTATTCATTGCGTTATTTACATTGTTGAGCAGACAAATGTTTCGAATATACGAAGCAATGGATTAGGAATATCCTTCAAAATTATTCAGATTGTGATTGATAGTGTGTTACGCAATTAGGGTGCTGTGACCATGGATTCAGTACACGATTCTGATTCCTCTCCTCTTCTCTTTTGCGTTGAAATTTTACGTCGGTTATTATAAAACAAAATATGTCCCTGCCACCCTTTTTATTCAGGTTACAAGGTACCCACACGCACACATCCCCTTGTAAGGGCAAGGAGGCAATGTGTACAGTTTAAAATGAATAAAAATGTACATTCATTCAATGCATTTAAAACTCAGCTCAGCCAGTATGTTAGACTTCTGGAGAAATGAATTCGTTGGGTGATGGGTGGGTCGGGTTTCGGATAAGTACATGTTGAGTAGTCTGTAACTAGTGATGTCGAACTTTTATAAATTTAAATTATGATTAATGTTGTTCTCAAGTAAGTGACATGTTATGTTTTTATGTGAGAATAACGTTCCTTTAAACCTATAAGAACTTGAGTGGGTAACAACTGCTGCTTAAGATATTTTACAGAATTAGGTCTGACAGTCGCGATATTCAATAGCAGATAGCTAAAGGAAAATGTGGCAGTTATGAGGGCACCTGCACTTGCAAGCTCATACTTCGTGAAATAATAACTATTTGTATGTATTTATTTGTGTACCTACATTGAAATTATCGCTGTATTGTTTTATTCTAATGACGCAAAACTATTTTAATTATGGCATCGTACAAATACAAATAAAGTTGTTTGGTCTGTGAAATGTATGTGGCTGTTAAAATTTCTTACCTTACCTTGTATGGGTTATGTATGTTTATTCGTAGAAGCACGTACACTTGGCTTGTCCTTCCAATACCCGTTACGTAATGGGGTGATAGACGACCGAGAGAGCATTATCTACGACTCTAGAAATACATAAAACATGGCTATCATGTGCAAATAAACACCATCTTTATGGCGTTCTGTGAGATGTTGTTTTTTATAGTGGAAGATTTGAACATATATTTGAATTACTTATTTCTTTTGTGAGCTGATTTTAAAACTATAACTGATACTTTTTATGGTTATCTTCCAAATCGAGTACCTACAGATGCCTACCAATAGTTACCTTATAAAAACGTCCGTACATTTTCTCCACGTGGAAAGGTACGAAAATTATCATATTAGCACAGAATTTATTACCTTAGTAAATTGATTTATAGATACTATAATGGACCTGTTAATATCATTTCTAAAGTAATAAATGTCTAATTGATTTAGTTACGGATACTTAAACGTTACCTACTTAAGAAGATTAAATTTAAATTTGATGATTGAAAAATGTTTACAATAATTTATCGTAAAATACAAAGTACATGTACTAAGACGCTTGTCAGTAATATGGGATTTCTATCCACAATATATGTAAAAACACATGATTCATTTGAAGATAACATTGCTGAAATTGTAATTAAGAAAAACAACGGGAGCAAAGTCAGCAGACGTATTTGACAGTGAGCTTGAACAATAATAGCGGTAGCTAGACTAACAGATGTTATCAGTATCACATACACACAAGTACCAGCATGTATGATTACTGCATACCACTGACTTCTACGCCGCATACGCAACATCAAAAAAACAATTAAAGCAACGCACTTTTATGTTATTCTTGCGCTACCCAGGGAGACCTTGCTTCAAATCATCACTTAGATCACCATACATGTCATAATGGAACACAATACAGTATTTTGCTCCTAAATAGAAAGAAAACACGTATATTTTTCAGAATGGCGGCAGTTACACTAGCAACCAGTTCATGATGAACCATGACGTGTGCTAATATAATTATTCAAATGAGTTTATCTGTTGTATTATAGCGCAGACCGCCAAATAAAGACATAGCGCTCGCTCCTCGCAGTTCCAAATACTATTATTTTAAAGGAAGCTAATATAAACTTCTTTAGATACTTTGCATCTTTCTTGTATTTTAGTAGATAAACGTAACGGCAGAAAAAAACCCATCCCAATTTATACAAAACCACTGTTCCTAATTTTTTTTGGCATCATCCAGTCAAGCAATATAATTCTTAAGACAATTGGTTCCTTACAATAGACCTATAGTGCCGACAATGTGATTTATTAATAAAAATAAGTACAATAAACCTTATAAGGATACGAGGATGCGTTACATATACTCGTACATATTATATATTTGCATCAGAACATGACTTCACTGGAACACATTTCATTATCAATTTTAAGTACGTAGTGATAAGAAAGGTTGGTTGGTTGGAAAGTTTTAATTAGGTGATATATTTACTTTTTAGCTTTAGTTTTAGGCTATTATGAGAAATGTTAAAAATATCTATATCTATAAATTCTCTATTATAATTGTTAGTGGAACGGTATAATAATAAGTTACAAGTGTATGTTTTATTTAGTCGAGGAGGAACAAAAAGTGATTTTGTACGTGAGGGGCGTACGAGTAGGCGAGCGTGTGCTTTTAGTGATAAAATTTTGAACAATTGAATAATGCCGAATGTATCATGTCTGTTAATCATTTACACAAGAAGCACCGTTCACGTTCAGCCGATATAGTGATGACATTGCTAAATTTACAGATTGAAAGCACTATATTAACTATTATACTAACCATAAAATCATGCCACATATAGGAACCTACAATCTGGATTTAAAAAAAAGACTAACCACCTTATACGCACTCTCACAATAGAAATGCTTTTCATTATGAAAATTCGACAACATTCATTGCGTTATTTACATTGCCGAGCAGACGAATCTTTCAGACGTATGAAGCAATGGATTAAGAAATTCGTTCTAAATCCTTCTGATTCTGAAAGAAAGTGCGTTACGCAATTGAGGGGCAGGTTATATAGATGTTATGTCTCACTTAATCATCATTATTTCAACCGAGTGACTTCTGTGCTCCTCGCATACAACGTATACTTGCAGTCTCACTATATTGAGATTTCAATAAAAAATACAGACAAAAGGCAAAGTTTATACTTAAATGGTTATAAACCTGTGTGTCAAGTTGGGGTTCATCAACTTTCTCGAAACTGTCAGCAAAATAATTATATGTGTCTGCATTTCACTCGCTCATTTACATAGAAGCGATTGTAGTTTTTAAATAACATTAACATTATGTAAGAATGTTTACATCATCTCGTCTTAAATTATTCTAACAATACCCGATAGTGTGATGATAACAGATAAATTCATTATTTTAGTCTGGCGCCATGTTTTGAAACATACATTAGCGATCTAATACTTAGCATAAAAGTGCACTTATTTCATTTCAATGTCATCATCATCATCTGCCTAGCCTTTTCTCAACTATGTTGGGGTCGGCTTCCAGTCTAACCCGGATGCAGCTGAATACCAGTATTTCAATTCAATGTACTTAATATATTGATTAGTCTTAACCATGTGCAGCTGCTAATTATTGTGACACTAGGGGATTTAAATATTAAGTAAATCAGTTCCCTTTCATAAATTCTTCAAACTACATATATCTCATTTTACTGACTATGATCATCTATGATCAATCGTCATGTAGCATCATACAAACTATTTTGAAACTAAGCTTTCGCCAGCGGCTTCACCCGCGTGAAGGTCGGAAATTATCCCACGGGAACGTACTACCGGGATAAAAAAGTATCCTATGTGCGCGGTAATAAACCATCTGTGCCAATTTTCATCCAATTATGTTCAGTAGTTTTTGCGTGAAAGAGTAACAAACATCCATCCATCCATCCTCGCAAACTTTCGCGTTTATGGTAGAAGATTTATGGTAGAAGATTAAATTGGAGATGTTCTTGACACAAAGCTGGTGTAGGTAATAGATACAACGTGTAATAAACCTACAACTTATAGGCAGTAGGCACATGTATTATCAAAGTACCTATATATATTTGATAAAAACCAAGTAAAAACGCGTCTATCATACGAAAGAATGAAAGGTTATTATCAAACCACTTGTGTCATTGTGTCACATTATTGCATAATATGAAATTGTTTCGAGGTCACATTAATTGGGAAACATTTTTCGAAACAAATATTTAAGTACAGGTAAAAATATTCTGCGTTCATAAAAGGGCTAAAACGAGCCTATACCTATATAATATACCATACAGTTAGTTTGAACACAGACTGTTCAGTCAATCGCATAGAGTTTATGAGGGATAGTTGTTGATATTACAAACAATATTCATGTTAATTTTAATATTATTTATGTCTCAATTTATAAGATAATCGAATGTAACCGTGCGTTTACGGCATTGCAGATAACGCTTCAGGTTAAAGGTGCCAACTAGGAAGTGTGCACAACTACGCTATGACTTCCGGTATTATCGACGACGATGTAAAAGGTACTCGACTAACATGTCAACTACTCGTAATTCATTATAAACTATATACAATGAACATAGAAATGCCTTCTATTCGTAATAATCTAGTAAATGGAAACTATGGTCAATAAACTTGATGATTTGTTGCGAAGAAAAAACTCATTGAATAAATTATGTAAATTTAATAGTAACTGTGCAATGAACGACGAATTTCAGCTTTTTTAAACGAATTGGATTGCAATAAACCAGAATAGAATAGATTTATTTGCCTTAAAACGTGGTAAATTAAAGTCTTATTAATAGAATTAATATTAAAAAATATAAATGTAATACAAACAACAAAAAATCACATTAATTTGTTGAAATGATTATTATAACATGTCTAATAACAGTAATAACACTGGTTATTAGGGTTTCGTATCTTAACAATATTATATAGGTTTGTAAAGTAATATAATAAAAACTCCGTATCATATCTGTTACTTACTTTGTTATTAAAAAATTCTTTCGCACTATAAAGACTGATAACAGATCCGAATACTATTGGGATAATAATCGAATACTTGGACCATAAAAATATTATAAATCTAGTCATATAGTAAGATATATAATAGCCTAGATTCTATTTCTAGATTCTAGTTTTTGCTAACATAATCTTGGTGTGAAATAAAAACTTGATATTTTATTTTGACTATCTATCTTTTGTTCTCAAACGAGCTGCCAAATCTCAATGGTAGGTAGCCGTATTATGTAAATGCTAAAAAAACCGGTGCAGGCATCATCAGGCCTCGCGTGATGTTTTTAGCTTTGAACCTAATGAAACTAAGATTAGTAAGATAGAGACTAAATGTTTAATTGGAGTGGAGTGGAGTTTCTTGCCCGTTATTCTCTATATTTATAAGTTTTGTTAAGTAGGTAGTGTAGGGTTAGGGTTGTAAAAAAGATGAAGCTAGTTGCCCATTAGCAATTAGCTTCATCTTTTTGGCTGAATAATTCAAAAGTGCCTGTAGTTGGTTTATTTGAAATAAATGCTTTGAGTTTGAGACTGAAATTCATTTTAGAGGTGCTTATGCATTTACTACCGTTTTTACGCAGCGATTGCTATGGTATCAGGTATTAAGTAGGTGCTTGGCAAACCGAAATGCGAACTATTGCTGAAAAGCTTCCTTCGTTTTTTCAAAATGTTAGTTAGTTTTGCAATACTGGGGAGTTTGTTGCGCCGCGATAGCACTAGGAAGTGGTGAAGGGCGGGCGTTTTTGGGGGACTGTCTTTTGTAATTTTAACGTTCGAAAAGTGCTGACTCTCAGCCTAATTTTAATAAATTACTTTTGATTTTGATTCTGAATGCTAGTATGGAGCAGTAGCTAAATAATTGAGGTGTGAGATAACTTTATTCTCATAAGAATACAATATTTCACTTACATGAGAATTATTAATACTATAACGTAAGTCGATATTGTTGAGCGTTTTACAAAAACTAGACATTTGCACAATCATTACTTTGTTGGTAGATAAGAAAAAAAAAAACAACTCTATGTTCGCTTGATACATTTACATACTTGACCATACTGGTATAACGACAATTGTTGACTATGCATATCAGCTGAATTATCTAGAGTTTCATAATAAACTTAAGATTACGGGTTCACGCCTTTTCCTTACATTGAACAAAATTGTATTTTCGGGTAACGGTAACAATGTCAACAATACGCTACTTATCTGAAGCCCAGCAGGTTTTTACGATATCGGATGATGCTGACGTCACGGGCAAAACAACCTCGTCAGAAAGGAGATACATGCTCTCATACCAAGCTAACACGCGCAGCGCGACAAAATTTTGTCGTCACATTAAGTATCTCCTGCTGAAACGAAGTTTGACAAAGTTTACGCATGTTTCAGTGTGAGAAAATGCGACGACAGAATCTTGTCGTTCTTCCATGTTAGCCCGGCCGTGGGTGGCAGTATTAGTCACCAGGAACAAAATGACGTTGCAAGTTATGTGAATATTTTAGTTCAGTGAATTTATTATAATTTTATTAGCTTACTAGCTTCTGCCCGCGGCTTCGCCCGCGTGGATGTCGGAAATTATCCCACGGGAACGTGCTAACAGGATAAAATGTATGTGCTTCCCCAGGATGCCATCTATCTCGCGGGCCCTTTGTGGCTAATTACAATAGAAAACCAATTGTGTCTCATTAGTGGTGATTAAGAGGGTACCTATATGATATCTTTACCTAAGTACCTAATCAATCAATCAATCAATCATTTATTTGCATAAAAACATGGTCAAACACAAAAAAAAAAAACATGGTCATGGTGGTGGTGGTAATCTAAACTCAATAAATAGGCAAAATCCCTAAAAACTAATATCTATACGAATGACTAATCCTACCTAACAGTATTATAAAATAACCTACGGTCACGACGTACACTATCAAATATACTACCTATACTTTAAAATTAAAATCTATACCTACGACTTATAAAAATAAACCTAAATAACTCTAAAAACTAAAAGGAATAAAAAGGTCGCACAGATAATACTGCGGGTGACGTAACCTACGACAAACTTATTATTTGCGGTTGGTACAGTAATCGGTCTAGGGATCGAACCGCAAAATTAAGTTTGTTTTTTATTGTATATACTTTTCCGGGATAAAAAGTATCCAGTGTGGTGCCCAGGATATTAAAGAATAATTATACCAAGTTTCATCGTAATCGAACCGGTAGTTTTTGCGTGATGCCTGAACAAACAGACAGACAGACAGACAGACCGACAGACAGACAGACAGACAAAAATTTTTTTAATCACATTTTTGGGTTCGGTGTCGGTCTAGTAACACCCCCTGGCATTTATTTTTTTAATATTTTCAATGTACAGAATTTTCACTTCTACAGATTTATTATAAGTATAGATGTATAAGATCTAAATCGAGAGAACGTTCACCTTTGATTTTGAACTGAAACGCACGAGGTATTGTTGCTTCGACATCCTGTGTTAGTTTATGGCTTTGTAGCTTTACTTATTGTTTCAACGATTAGATCTATATCTCAGTACCTACCTAGTTGTTTTTTTGCATGGAAGTTGAGTTTTTGCGTTTGTTCTTAGCTTTGAGGACATTAAAGAAATATTTTAAGAAAACTTGCTTACAAAGCATTTATACTGTAATTACGAGATGAGCAATTAGTATATACCTATAGCTTTACTTATTCGTTAATTACTTCAGACCTCTCTGAAGCTGATGTTCATGCAAATGATAGACGGTACTAACATTCATATAGTTTAGAAATAAATAATTGATTTGACCCAAAAATAAAATTTAACTACAACCATGAGATGCCAGAATCTATGATATCATTTGGCATCTCGTGACCAGCCGGTATGCCAAAACTGGAACAAATCGGACATCCGTTGTTAAAGGACAGGTCAACACAGCTTTTGTTCGCCTCTCCCGTAAACGACCCATAAATATTATTTATAAAAGCGTCGCCGGCGCAAGATTTTGACCCGTAGGTACTTAATCGGTTGCGTGTGCGTCAATGCTCGTCATATTCGAGTCCGTCGGCCGGTCGAGCTCAGGCTTATTCAACAACGACATTAATACCATCCATATCAAGGGTTATCTCTATTTAAATACAAGTAGCACTGCAGTGCTATTTTTGTAGGATAACGAAATTATTATCTTCTAGCGTCAAATTATGGCCTGACCTTAAATTACTATTAATGTTTATTTTTTGAATTATTAATTCAATTAATGATGTGTAATGATGAAACTTCACGTTAAATTGCAGTTGTCAGAAGCTTATTGATAAGTATAATAATAATAGCATAGTCAGCCTTTAGTGTTCCTACTGCTGTCACACAGGCCTCCTCTCTGTGGGAGGCCATAGTCCACCACGCGGGCCCAGTGCGGGTTGGTAAATGTCACATATCTTCGAATTTTTGGTTCTGAACATGCCGGCCGGTTTCCTCACGATGTTTCCCTTCACCGTCCTTCATTATTTATTATTTTTTTATATATACAAATTGTACAATAGAGAATATATTAATAAATAATTCAAATCTCTAACGTAAACTGTTTGACCTGGGCGTTGATGTGTCAGTCAGTCAGTCACCTTTTCCTTTATATACATTATGGTAAATCCAAGATCTTTGTATCGATATCGACCTTTTGCGGAATATGAGAATTTTTTTTCTTTACCAGTAAGTATTAAGTCTAGTTTACTAGTAAGTGTAGATTTTATTTGAGTCGTTGTTGTGTACCACACTGTAACTCTTCGTCTGTATACCCTGAAGGGGTAAGCAGAGTTAAAAATCAAGGATCTGTCTAGCTAAACACTCATTTTGAAATGTCATCATCATGCCTAACCTTTTCCCAACTATGTTGGCGTCGGCTTCCAGACAAACCGGATGCAGCTGGATACCAGTATTTTACAAGGGGCAACTGCCTATTTGACCCCCATAACCCAGTTACTGGGTAATACGATACCCATTGGTAAGACTGGTTGTCAGACTTTCAGGCTTCTGACAACCCGTAACGACTGTCAAATATCCACAAATGATAGCCCATGCTTTCCGAGGCACGGAGCGGCCGTGCCATGTTAAAAGCCGTTCAAAGATGATCAGCCATCCACGGACCAACCGCGGTAAGCGTAGCTTAACCTGATCGATCTACCCGTGCGCCTGTTATTAGAAGGCCACACAAGCCTTTATTATACCCTTATACAATTTTAGGGCTAATCCCTATAGGTTCACTGGTCTAGGCCATTTTCAGTTTTACAAGTTATAAGTTTGATACAATTCAGCAGTACAACAGACTGTTATTTTTTAAGAAAAACTAACTATCTTTGAAGTATAGTATATGTAGTGTATGTAGGTACGCAATAGTGAGCAAAGTGAAAAAGATTCTGAGAAACAATGTTTTAAACCATCACTAAAATCATGAAAGCCACTGAAGATCAAACGAAGAGTTATAGCGCTGCCACTTAGCTTTAATTATTTCACGGAAAATATTCTAGAACTAGCTTCTGCCCGCGGCTTCGCCCGCGTGGATGTCGGAAATTATCCCATGGGAACGTGCTAACAGGATAAAATTTATGTGCTTCCCCAGAATGCCATCTATCTCGCGGCCCTTTGTGGTTAATTACAGTAGAAAACCAATTGTGTCTCATTAGTGGTGATTAAAAGGGTACCTATATGATATCTTTCTTTACCTAAGTACCCACCTAATTAAAAAAAAAAACTCAATAACAGAAAATTAAATACCTACCTAAATAAACCTATTTCTGATGATAACTAATCTAAACTCAATAAATAAGCAAAATCCCTAAAAACTAATATCTATACGAATGACTAATCCTACCTAACAGTATTATAAAATAACCTACGGTCACTACGTACACTATCAAATATACTACCTATACTTTAAAATTAAAATCTATACCTACGACTCATATAAAAATAAACCTAAATAACTCTAAAAACTAAAAGGAATAAAAATGAACTCCACTGCGGGTGACCCAACCTACGACAAACTTAGTATTTGCGGTTGGTACAGTACAGACAGTGGTAATCGGGTATAGGGATCGAACCGCAAAATTAAGTTTGTTTTTTATTGTATATACTTTTCCGGGATAAAAAGTACCCAGTGTGGTGCCCAGGATATTAAAGAATAATTATACCAAGTTTCATCGTAATCGAACCGGTAGTTTTTGCGTGATGCCTGAACAAACAGACAGACAGACAGACAGACAGACAGACCGACAGACAGACAGACAGACAAAAATTTTTTTAATCACATTTTTGGGTTCGGTGTCGGTCTAGTAACACCCCCTGTAAATTATTTTTTTGATATTTTCAATGTACAGAATTTTCACTTCTACAGATTTATTATAAGTATAGATACTTTAGCGCAAGTACAAAAATAACAAGGTTTTTGTGGCACAGTTTACCTAATTACATCATTAGTTACTCCCGCGGACACTGAAAATACGCACTCTGAATTCACAATAGACTTAGGTATATTCACGTATACATATGATAAATAGATCTTAAAATAGACAACAGTTCTAATTAAATTAATTAGGTATCGTTAGAACTAAGCTGTTGTTTTACAGAGAATATTTGGTTATTTTTGCTATCTCACTCGTTCGAAATAGAAGTCCAAAGATAGTCTAAACTAGGTAATTACTAACTGTCCAAGTTGATACAGATAAAGATATCCCGGGTATTAAAAAATGCCAAATGATAGCTAATCCTTCCTTATCTGTCCTTTAATTCTGTTGTAAGAACAAACGACCATTAATTTGTGAAGAGAAAATATTTAGTAAATGACAAGGTTGCATAATTCAAGTTATATGAATTTTAGAAATAATATACATCTACCCGTATATAAATATTGTCAAAGACATTTTTGACATTTATCATTTACTAGCTGACCCGGCAAACGTTGTTTTGCCATATAAATTATTTCTAGCTGCCGCAGCGCTATTTCGTTCGCATGGTGTCCTACCCCCTACCCTATCCTGCTCCTACCCTACTCCTACCCTACTTCTACCCTACTCCTACCCTACTCCTACCCTTCTCCTATCCTACTCCTACCCTTCTCCTATCCTACTCCTACCCTACTCCCACAGAACAGATAAATTTATCTGTTCTGTGCCTACTCCTACACTACTCCTACCGTACTCCTACACTACTCCTACCGTACTCCTACACTACTCCTACCGTACTCCTTTAAGTTAATAAAAGTATTGAATAAAAAAAGAATCCTGTCCGTCTTGTTTTTTTTTCTTTTTATTTTTTAGTTACTCCAATTTTGAGCCAAATCGTTTCAGCCGTTCTTGAGTTATAAATAGTGTAACTAATACGACTTTCTTTTATATATATATATAGATATAAGTATGCAATATCTTATATGTCAATCTTTTTTTTTGAGCTTTGAAGTATATACGTATACAGTCAAAAAGCGAAAACTTACTATATTTCTTAAATATAATATGTACTATGAATTATTTTAAGGGTAGTTTCGTTAGAACGAATTCCTTTATTAAACGCTTACATGTAAGATTTCCCATTTTATTTTTCCTCGAAGTAATATTAGATAAGGTAAGGTAAGTTCATCAAAAATTACCATCAGACCATCACCATTAATTATTTTTACCGAAGTAGGTTAATAGGTACAATAAGTAGTAAAGCACCTACATATACCAAGACAAATTATGGGGCAATTATATTATTACAGCTGTTACTAGCCGTTGCTAAGTCAAGCGTTAAAAATTAATTTGCCATATTTTAGACAAGCGTCAAGAAGTTGTTATGACCTTTGAAAATATAATTGAACCAAGATTATAAACCTTGCTATATCCTTAATAATATAATGGTTTATGACCTTTTTGGTAAGATGTAATAAACAAGGAGTTTTCGGCCCCAACTCTTTGCGCGTCTATCGGGGAATCGAAGTTTGTTTGCGAACAAAGTCGCTGCATGACAAAAGCTTGTACTATAGAATTAAGGATTAGGAAATCCTAATCTAGCGTCTCAATTAAGACTTAAATAGTCTTAATCTCATTAAATAGATCGAGCATTCTATTTTCGGCGGTGATTACTGTACTAAACAGTTGGTTTTTAAAAGAACAAAGTAAACACCACATTTTGTAGTATTTTTTCAGTATCTAGTAAGATTTATTATCAGTAATAATATTTGGAAAGGCAGCACAATTTTGTTTTATTGGAAAATCAGGACCCTCTGAAAACATTTTTAATCAGGTACCTAAGACAGAGGTATTTGAGAAAATAAGGGTTTCAAAGACGTCATACAAACATTTATTTTTTCACTTTTGTGTGAACATTTTTTGAAAATATAGATACCTGCTCTAAGAAAACCTTAAGCGCAGATCTAGAAAGCTCTAACCCATTAGTCAAACATTTAATTAACATTTTATAATATTCTGACACAGCATTGGTCATAGCTATGCAAATTCGAAGAGTTTTTGTTAAATCAGCCATTGGAATTGAAAATAACAAAAGCACAATTCGTGTACTGAGACCATTGCACTCATCAAATGACGAATACTGGCGGCTTTATAACTGGTTAGGTTACTGTTGCATGTCTATGGGGTATAAAAGGCGACAGAACCGTTGTTCAAACGCGTTCGTCAGTTATGCGTGCGGAAGTGTCTAATCAGCAGAATGCAGAGGTTGTTGGTGTCGTGGTGTTGGACCAAGCGGCCGGCTGCGGCACGCGGGCAGCAGGAAGTGTCCGGACACGGAAAGGCGACGCGACGTGCCCGCCAGCGATCGAATTTCGAACACTATGCCATGGCGTCTTTGCCCACCGTATCTTGGCATGTCTCAAATTAAGGAACTAAATTCAAACTTTTGAATGTGAAATTTTGTTTGACATTTCCCTTTGCGAGCAACGCCGCCATGATCGGCCCAGACAAACAGCCGGTCGATTCTGTAAAAATCTCACCGTGAAAACTTAAGTGAAGTGAGCTTGATGTGACTTGTCGGTAGTGTCAATCCCTACCATTATTTGGAATGACAGCTCACTCCACGCTCACTTCACCTAACTTTTCACGGTGAGATGGTTTCAGAATCGCACTGCTGGGCACCTTGTTTACCACACCGGACGATGCCTTCGTCACAAGTCACTATCGATCTGTCATTGGTTGACAAGTCGACAAAAGCTTATCTACTATGAGGACAATCCGTGCCCAAACGTGGTCACGAAGTCAATCCATTTAAAAACCGTGCGCTACTTTTTGAGCCGCGGGTTTGACGTACGTACCGAAACCGGTCGGTACGAAATTAAAAGTGCCCATGTTTGGGTACTATGTAGGTGTCAACTAACTGAGCTATCGGACACCCAGGTGGCTTTTATTGAGAGCCGAAGAATTAATTATTTGTATTGCAATAATTTCCGGGGGATGAGTTCGAATGTCTTTCTGTAGAATCGGTAATGTAACATATCAAAGAAGTATTTTTTTAAACAGCACTACACAGATTTTTTTAGCTATAGTTATAAAAAGTCTTTTAACGTTAAAAATGATGAAAGACGCTGTAATGTCAAAGTTACCAAATTAATGTAAATGCAAAAATGCGAAGAAATAAATGCAAATGTAAACACTTAACCCTTTATTCAAACACGTTGCTTAAAGTTAGTTACGTTTAAAGGTCAAAAATGTATGTTTAAACAGTCGCTAATCATTAGTTAACTTTAAAGCAACGTTTATAAATAAACCCCCTTGAGTTTAAAGCGTCTATACTGCAATACATATTATTCAAGTCTTTTTAAGCGTGGTACTGGAAAAACTTCATTTGATCTTTTTTTTTTGGTTACACAAGATCAAATGAAAAACTTCATTTGATCTTTTTTTTAGTTGTATTGTTTAATTATATTATAACAAGTAAATAAATCAAGTCATAGTACGTCATCGCCCTGCCGCTTAACCTTTCAGGGATCAGCGGCTTGGCAAGGCGGGTACGGTACGGGTTTTTTTTTCTTATTGCATACCTAACAGTGTGACTGTTGATTGGAGCTGTCACTTCTGTTGAAATAGTTGTCTGCTGTTGATTGACTTTGTTGTCTACAGCATGCCAATAAAATAGACTTCGCTAAAATGCTCCGATGTTGGAATGTAAAATAAATAAATAATATACATGTTTAATTTTGTAATTAGTTAAATTTATTAAATGGGCAATGTCGGTCATACACTATAATTATCATTATAAGTAGTTTAATAAAATTAGTTAATAATAATTACCAACAAGGTCATACGCATAATACCAATGTACATGTGTCTCTGTTATTACAGTAGCATTTTGAACGTGTCAATTATACATTTGCATAATAGAGCAGATACTAAACCCAAGCTTTTTTATTATTATGAATAACACGTGATGATGATGATGATGATCACTTGTCATTCGACCTCTTAATTGAGTTTAACATCCAATGCAATATTTACCAGCAAAGTACATAGACTCGGCTAAATGCAAATATTTCATTGACGTAAATATTTCAAGCGCGCTAGCTTCGAATTAATTCGTTAGAGGCAGTGGGCGGCGCCGGCGCAGACCTTGAAACTGATAAAACCCTCGAGTCGACCGAGATTACCTCACGCGGTATACAACGACACACTAAATGGTACAACAGATCGTTTGTTGACGATCTGATTTGACGATAAGTTTTAATAGAAAGTTTGCCTCAAATCAACTGGCCAAATGTGAAAACGAAATAACATGATCTGAATTAGCATAATCATACCGTCGAAGGTAAGAGGAGTTTATCAAGAGTTTGTGAGTGTATTGACTTATGAAGTCATGGTATTTAAGCTTTTAGAACTATAACATTTAGAGCCTCAAGAAACAAGCCATGTCAGTTTGTGGTTCATCAGGATTGATATCACAATTCATCATTCAATTAATTTTGATTCATAACCTTTTTTACTTTAAGTAAAAAAGGTCTTGAATTCCTCATGATGACGATCATGAATCTTAAAATACACAGGTATGTGGTATAGATGAATAAATTGAGGAGCGGTGAGTCTCAGTGTAGCGGAGTTAGCAAGTTATTTACAAGGAACTTTCAAATCCTTTTGCTAATATATGTAAACAGTACCTAAGTTACCGCAGTCAATTGCGTTACAGGATATATTATGGCTAAAGATTGAATATTGAGTCATGCAACTTACGGACGTCAGCATGACTATAATATATTCATCAA
This sequence comes from Apamea sordens, assembly GCA_945859715.1. Classification (NCBI taxonomy): domain Eukaryota; kingdom Metazoa; phylum Arthropoda; class Insecta; order Lepidoptera; family Noctuidae; genus Apamea; species Apamea sordens. The sequence continues at coordinate 12,536,657 of OX243995.1, forward strand.
CACAATCCCTACACTATTAAATTTTCCTCATATAACCGATCAAAATGTAAAAACCAGACTGAAAATATTCCAATTGTTCCTGCAACCGTATCTACATATATTCACAATTTCGGGGAACCAGGATTCCCCTTTATATCTGAGAAAATATACCACCTTAGTACTAATAAGATGTTTGTTTAATGTTTCACGTGTGAGGGAACAAAAAAATCAATCAACGCATGCGCAAGGTTATGCTTACTTAACGGAATTAGATAAAACATGCTTAGGTATTTGTTCTACAGATCATTTAAGTTAATAAAAAGAATAGAAAAAAGCCCGATCAATGCTTAACAGACACATTAAACAAGAATATATGCTTAGCATTAACTTAATTAGGTAAATACTTTTGGGAGCGTTTCGATAGAATAGAACAAGACAAAATTAATAAAAACGAAGTGTAGTGACGACAATGCTTACTTTGTCTTTGGATGATAGGCGTCTTAGGTCAAGGAGCTTTTGGTACTGGCGGAGAGCCCGCAAGTAGAGCCGGACCGGGAACTCGGCTGGCATGGAGACGGGCTCCGGCGCCGTCCGGGACGCCACCCCTGCTCCGCTCATCGCAATCCAACACGAGCAACACACAACACTTGTTCTTTATTCATAAGCACCAAACCGTCATAGACAAGAGCGCCAGTCGCGCGTCCGAAGTGAACGTCGGTTCCATGCAACACTGACGTATCGCGCGCCCCGCGCATGCGTACCCAGCACGGCACGCTACGTTTGCAAAAAAGAAACTACAAGTTATCCACGCTCGAGTGACTTTCCCTGCTCCATCCGCCGTCTACTGGCCACGGACATGACCCGCTTTTACTGTGATCAGTTGATCACAGTTGATGCGGTAGGATGATTACTAGATAGAGATGACACAATGGCACTTCTGGTAGATAAAAAAAATCGCAAAAGCTTTCGACCAAATCTTCGAAGTTTGCGATTTTTTTTTTTGTTTTACCTATAGATGATAAAAAAAATGTGTTTGTGGTGCAAACGTACACACGGCTACACATCAAGCTATGCAAAACCAGTATTAGCTGACTGTTCATTGTGAGAAAATATCATACAAAGTAAGGCCAAGACAAACTGGTTTTGTATAGCTTGACGTGTAGCCGTGTGTACCTATCTTTAATTTAATAAGCCATCCCATAAAATGGCAGCCATTCAGTTATCAAGATTTATAGCTTTATTTGTATACGCTACTTACATGATAAGAATATTATACATTATTTTTTGAGTCTTATAAAAATAAAACTTTTGCAAATGATAGCGAATTATAAAAGTAATAAGCAGATAATTAATGCCAAAGCTAGCTCAAGAGGAAGTCGCTTAGGCCAACCAGAAGACCAACATACCATTATGTACTTATACTGAAGAACGTATGCAAAAAATACATAATAAAGAGTTATGATAATTATCTTATTATAATATTAATGTTTAATAAAATGTTTTTTTTTTTTACTGGAAGCATAATATAAACAATAACAATAACATCTCAACCGTAGCTAAATACAGGAAATGGTACAGCTTTCCAAAGTTCGCTCTTGTATCTAGGTACTTAAGCAAGTGTGTTCTTCTTATCAAGTTATGTAAATACGTGTCGGCGATTCGTCAATATTATACAATTGTTATCGTTAAAAACATACGATAAACTTGTTTAAATGTGTCGCTATGTCAAAATCTTGACAAAAAATCATCAGAATTAAAGATGTAAAATAAGGATTAAATTGCTTTTAATTCAAGCTGCTTTTGTACGTCACAAAAATATATTTAACCTTCATTTGATCTAATTCTAAAATAAAATGCATTTACCTATTATTATTTTATTTTCAGCCTGTGTTGTCCCACTGTAGGGTAAAATAGTCCTAAAATAATAAAAACAATTGCAATAAACGTGTAATAATTAAAAGTGGTGTTAAATGCATGTTTGTTTATCGAGAGACTGACTACTTAGCACGACCATTGGGCGACACTAATAGGGATGCTGTCACGCCATCACACCGGATAATTGAATTGATTATGCATTGTAATAGGACGGAACTATGACGATGGCGATACACATAAGTACCTTAGTATGTATCTAACTACGTACATTTATATCAACTAGTATACCTTGGGACTGTGGGAACAGTCGTTCTTTTTGTACCGACTACGTACCTCTCTACTCTGACAGAATCGAATAAAAAATTATGAATGATTTCCGATATAAGATTTACCTCTTGATTTATCAAAACTTGGCATTTATAAAAAGTTGAATAAGTACGTACTATCTGTCCTTGTCAGTTTCATTTAAATGAAGTGAGATATATACATTATACCTCCTTAAGTTGATCGACTTGTCGCTCGCTCATTTGTTTTTTGACCAACAAACTGTGTTACAACAACACAACAGACAACCCAGCCCGTTTGGGTTGTCCTAACAGTTTGTTGGCTCAGCCGCCTAGCTTCAACGTTCTGAAGCTGGCTAACTCGCCATGCGGCGACTTTGGTGTGTAGATACAAACACCTTTACAATTAAGTTTTGCTTATGGTTAGTTAGACCCAAATAAGTAACAATCTGGCTTAAAACCTATCGCTGCTTATTTCCATACTTGTCATGAATAAAGAAAAGCTCAGCCACTTGGTTTATTGTATACTCTACTAAAATTATTGCAAAATCTAACATCTTAGGATTAAAACCCTTTTGGGAAAGCTACAGAAAAGCTATGAGTTCGATCATGTGCTTGAAACTTCAGGTGCTGTATTTTACACGAAACATAATCTGTAAACGCTTGCTAAAGTACGTTAATGGTTGTCTATTCTAATGTATAAATACTTCAGTGTGTGCAAAAATAAGACGATTAAGTATGTACCCACGAAACGAGATAAAACAATGACTGTCGGCAGAGAGAATTACGTCACTAGAAGATAGATTTCATAAGCGTTCATACCTAAGTTAAGGCAACTGTACAAGTTGCACTGTCTAAACAGTGTTTCGAAGATTTAAGTGATTTGTTGCTTCAATTTTATTGTACGCCCGTTTTTCAGACATGAAATGATGAAAGTTGCATCGTGCAGTAAGTAATACTTACTGCACGATGCAACTTTCATCACTGAAACAATCGATCGGCGATTGTTTCAGTGATGAAAGTTGCATCGTGCAATGTTGAAAAGTAAGTATAGTATTTACCTTCGACCTTAGAAATTATCACTACTTAAATAATAAAGACGTAATATTGTTATTACTTAGACTTTACCTCTGTTTTGATTATAATGTAGGTAATAAATTTAATTAGGTATGTTAATTGAATATGGTCTACGTGATACTATGTGGTAGGTATATCCCATACAGAATATATATTAGTTTGTTTATCTTCAATGTAAACAACATTATAAGTAGAACCTTATCAATCAGCTGGTCTTTATTTATCTATTCACTTTAGGTGTGTTATATAAAATATAAATTATGTCATATGAAGTACCTAGATTACACTGATTATTTTACTAAAACCACTTAAATTGTCTATTTCTAATGTCTAAAAGCTGCGGCACCAATTAATAGAAACCATTTTCAATTAATTGAAACAAGCCGACTCTACAATGTTGATAACGTGATTCACAGAGTAGAGAGAAGATTTACAAGGCAAATGAAATATAATTACAATTTCTAGTTATGTTAAAATACAAAATAGCGGAAATAATTAACAAACACTGTTTACTTACTTGCGACCATATCTCCTTCGTCAACATAACCTCTTTTCACAGAACGTGCACAAATTATGCATGAAAACATGAAATAAAGTGTCGGTGCTATTGATTTCACTTTCTTATTGAATATTTTAATGTGTTCACGTGTTGGGGAGCAATATTTTATACATTTCGGGGCTTGGCGTGTGATGTTTCTTGCGCGTCCGTGGTACGCATGCAGTCGGGAACACCCCCCCTACCCCCGTACCCCGCACCCCGCCGTTTCTCAGAGCCATCTCGAACTCCCGCTCTCCCGTTCGTTGTAACGGTGATTCTTATTATAACCTACAAACCCAGCTGCGTCCCGAACATTTGGCGGGTTCGGCGGTTTCGGCGGGCGGGTGAACTGGGTTTAATTATTTGACTGAGATTTTTAGAATAAAAACTCGCTTAACAATAGCTGGTTTTCTTAAATAGTTTTTTTCTGTCATTATTTATCTACTAATCAATAAACAAGATTTTACACGGTCAGATGTTAAACTAATCGAGGTTTTTAAATCGTTGGTAAAAATGCGTGTAAAATTCCTGCTCAATTTTTTTGTCATTGATCTAATCGTTGAATATTGTTATTGTAACTGTAGTACGATAAACTTAATAGTCACGTTTAAAAAAAACAGCTTATTAGCAAGTCAGACACCCTAATATGACCTTTATTGTAGCCACTTTATGACATTTTTGTTAAATTATAATATTTGGGCTTCCGTAATAAACTATTAGTTATCGTCCCTCATTTGTTTATTTTTTAAACTCTCGTTCATTATACATTAACGTTTTAAGTTGGATTAGGTCATGGTTATCCACTGACGTCAGAACTAAAGGAGAAAGTCAACATTAGATAAAAGAATTGAAAGTAAAAGTAATTATAGTAATATCTTTGAACCTATTAGGAGCGCCATTAAAGGTGTTAAAAAGTAAGCTGCTTGGTAAAACGAATTAGGGAGGTACTGCTGTTGACGCCATCGGTTAACTCAGAATGTATTGAAAAGACGTTAAACGAATAATTATTATCGTGGCGACACACCCACATCAAAGTAGGAATTTAATGTTTCTGTCAAACTACTGAGGCTTATGTATTTAGGTAAGTACCTACTTGTTATTGTAACAATTTGAGTGTAGTATAGGTGTTAACTAAAGAGCAAAAAACGGGCTCCTAAGCAAATTACCTAGTTCATTGGTACCGTCAGTGAATGTGATTATTCTAACTAAGTGGCCTGAATCCTCTAAATCTTGTAAATTAATAAGCAGAGAGTACCTACTGAGTTTCATTCAAATTCGTCATTGAAAAAAAACACGAAAAATTAGGTCAAAGTCCAAACAGACAGTATTGTACCTAAACGATAAGAAACCAGTCAATATAAAGCTTGTAAATTTTATATAATAGTTTTTAAGTAAACATTTCAAAGTTCAATCGAGTGTGGCCGTCTCTTGCTACAATGACAGCTTGCATTCGTCTGGGCATCAAGGATATTCCGTGTGGTTTCTTGTGGAATACGTCCCCACTCCGCAGCAAAATGACTTTGCCGCGACTTTTCAGCTACCTAACGGAGCAGGCTGCACTGACCTGACTCGTCGTTTTAGAACTTCGTACTGGCCCACATAACATTTACTACAACCTTCCTCAAGCAACGCTATAATTTTGCTGGCTATCATCGTCTTACCAATTATCTTAAAAACGCTAAATATTGTACCAAGTCTTAATAAAAACGTCAAGGAAATGAGACAATTGAGCAATAATTATCTAAAAGTGATCTAGACACTTCATTCGAGACACAATATTCAGTTTGAACCATGTTTGAACAGAATTTTCTTTCACTCGTGTAAGAGCCCGTTTAAGCTTATGAATAAATGTAATTTGAATTTGGAAAGACCTTTTTATACTCGACGCTACACTAACAGTAACATATTCAAATGAATAAAGCCTTTTTCGTATTGTGTTTTTACAAACAGGGAAACATTAAAACTGTCCGATTTTTTCGCAAATGAGTATGTTGACTTCGAAGCGTGATTTTATAAATTAAGAAATGTTTAACTTCTAGTATTGACCGATAACTTGTATGTGTGCTGCAAAGTGTAACTATAAGTTGGTTATTAATAATAAATAAATTAAATACCAACAGCAGCAATTGAAAAATAATATTTAATTTGCACTTTGGCATGTCTATTAGAGTGGCCTCTAATTATTGCCCCTACTATTGCCCCTCGCGTCCGCATGACCGGACCTAAAAGCACACTTCATTATAGAATCATATAAATTAGTAATCCTATTCATATCTATAGTTTTTCACATCACATTATAATAACGCATAAAAATAATTTATTGGCACGTCATACAGCTATTTAAGTTTAATGAGATTTTATATGGATGACCACCCAGTCGATGGCATTGTCTATCTGAGGCATCCTTTTATAAAAAAGACCGCCTGACTTCGTAGGTTTGGTTTGGAAGTGCCTACCTATAGTGCAGAAAGACATATTTTTCGAAGCTATGCAAAGCATAATCAGCCTAAAACGTTTCCACTGCTGGGAGCCTGGGACGCAGGCCAGCCGATCTATTCTGCAAGAATCTCACCGTGAAAAGTAAATAGTGTCACCTAAGTTTTCATGGTGAGATTTTTACAGAATAGACCGGCTGTTGTCTATGCAGAGACGGAGTGGGCCATTATAATAAATGCAATGGAAGCTATGAGGAATTTAAATTACCTTACCTTTGCGCCCTACTTCGTTCGCATTGAAACTTCGTGTACCTACCGTTTTATCCAGCTTCAGGAGTTAAGTTCTCTGAGTTCCTTTCTTAGTGCTTCCACGTGTTCATGTCTTTGTGTGGTTTCGTAAATACATTGTCTGTGAGTCAGCACCCTAATTGCGTAACACACGATCAATCGGAATCGGTTTCATTTTGACAGTTCAACAACATTCATTGCGTAATTTACGTGTTGAGCAGACAAATTTTTCGAACTTATGAAGCAATGGATTAGCAATTTGCTTCAAAATGATTCTGATTCCGATTGATTGTGTGTTACGCAATTAGGGTGCTGATTATCAAACATGGAACTATTTTGTAAGTTTGTATAGAGTATGAATGGATTGATAAAGAATAATTTCGTGGCAACAGCAATAAGTATTGTAACAACGCTAAAACTGGCGAGACGTTTATCAAACTCATTAAAACTGCCGACCTATGAGTGAATGCGTGTTCATATTGCAACTAAAGAACACATATTCTGACGCCGGCTCCGCTAATTTAAAAATTAAACAAACATTTTCACAGTAAATATGTAGTAGCCGCCGAGAATTTGCCTGTTGACTATCTTTACTATGCTAGGTTTTATAACTTTAGTTGCTAAGCAGTTGGGATACCTAGTAGGTATTAAGTATACTCGGCTTAGCTATTGGGTTATCTAAACTTAAACTTTAATCTTTTCTCTTTATAATACATAAAGAGAAAATATTTAAAAAATTGTGAAAATGTCTGTTTATAACGCAACGGCTGAACGGATTTAGATGAAATTTGACACATGTATAGACCATGACCTTTATTAGGACATATAATACTTTTTATCCCGATTTTTATTACGGAATCGAGACTTATGCGGATAAAACCGCGGAGCGCAGCTAGTCCTAAAATAAAAATAATGGTATTTTCATTTCAGTCGCCGATCCGCTAAACGGCCCTAGTATGGGAAGGTAAAATGTTTCTCTATAATATTAATATCCATTGACGTAAGTAATAATAGGTTATTCCATTGTTTGTTATTAATAATGAGTAAATAGGTACCTAGAGGCTACCATATACCTACAGGGTGGCAGGGAATCGACGCGCAATATGAAACAATGAATTCAGCATTGCACATGATTCTAGACTGGGGGTCTATGTATGTGCTAAATTCATAACCAAAAAAAAATTTCTTGGTTATAAAAGAAAATATGCGGTTTCATAGAAAAGTGTATGGAACGCAAATATTTTTTTTAATAACCGACGTTCAGTCGGTTCAGAATCATATAGGTACTGAATACATGGTAAATGTTTGTGCTTCAATGTCCCCGCTACCTTGTATGAGCTAGAAGTATTAGTACGTGTTGCATAAATAATCACTCTGCAAGCATCCTATAATTTTTTTCTGATATCTGTCAAAAATGCATACAAAAATGAACATAAGAGCCTGTACAACGGTCCACTAGCGCCACTCCTTTAAAAAAATATTATCTCGTGACTGAGAAGGAATTATGAAAATCTGCTCAATCCAACCTCGGTAAGTGTGTCTAGAGTTTTCTAATAACTTTTATTAAGTTTCATATTGAGACACGAAGCAACTAAATACGACATATAGGAATGTGGCCGCTTTTCTTTAGATCGAATTTTGTTGCTTCGTGTCTCAATATGAAATTTTATAAAAGGTATTAGAAAATTCTAGACACATTTACCGAGGTCGCTGATTGAACAGATTTTCATAATTCCTTCTCAGTCACGAGATAATATTTTTTTAAAGGAGTGGCGCTAGTGGACCTGTGAGCACCCTCTTAAATTCTAGTTGTTTTCTTGTTAACAACAAATTCCTTGGATTACGTTGATCTACCAATAGATCATACGCACTAAATAAGCACTTGACCAGTTTTTTATAATCTCGTACACTCATGCTAAAATGTTCCGAAGGCTAAATTAATTGACCACAAAGTGTTTTGAAGAAAAATAAAAAGGTAGGAGTAAACTGTTACATCCTCTGTCCTCAGAAAATGCGGTCCAAAGTATCATACCTTGCAGAGATTAATGGCCGTTTAGAAGAACATAGTAATACAACGGAACCATATTTTTTTGGAACGAAGTTCCTTATCGCGCGTTGCGAAAGGGGGCTAGACGGAAAAAATTAAGACCAAAAGTTGGAACGACACTTTTTGCTATAGTTGTAAGCCGTGCGGCGTGCGCGTGTTTCTCCGTCTGTCTCTCTCTCTCTCTCTCTTATAGAAAGCAAGCCAGTTATACTTCGTTCCATCCGGGAGTCCCTTGACACCCCTCAAGTCTTTTTTTAACGTTTTCCCACACTAGGTATTACTGCTGTATCGTGGGTGCGTTTACAAACATTTAAAAAATCACATACACAAACAGCCAGACCCGGAACAACTACCTGTAGGCAATACAAATATTTGTTCCGTGCGAGAATCGAACCCGCGACACGCAGCGCAACAGTCGATCGCTCAGCCACTGCGCAAACCGTGTCGTCAAAATTAAGTTAAATAAGGAACTATGATAAACATTAAATAGTTATCCTACAATACCCTGAGAAAGCATAATAATCAATAATAAATAAATAGAGATTTGGTTACGCAATTTGAGGGCGGTTTGCTTTAAGTATTGCAGAACGGTCACAAATGTTCTAACACTTTCAAATCAAAAGTCATTTATTCAAATTAGGCTAAGAATCAGCACTTTTCGAACGTCATAAACCTACATAAGACAGTCCCCCAAAACGTCTGCCCTTCACCACTTTAAAAATGTAAAAGGTTTCCATGCGTAGGCATAAACATGTTATATAAATAGTCAAATAACTTAAAAGGTTTCTTCATACAGGCATTAACCTACTATGTAAAACTTAGTCTGGTAATTAAATAATAGTGAACGAGGCTCGACATGTTTTCGCGCATTTACGGCTTAAGGCTGCAGCGATGTTGACATCAAGAATAACATTATGTATGATTGACTGCTGTTTACAAATCGAATAATGTTTATGCCTAAAATGTTAGATTTTGCAAGGTTGTCAATATTAAAGATAGTCTCAACGATATGCAACGAGACGTGATAAAGTCCTAACATAAGGTACCGTTTTGGGTAGTTAATACAACCCTCCACTTATTACTTAATAACAATGGATTTGAACTAACGGCTACAAAAGCTGTAAAACGTCAATATTTATTCGTCAGATAAAGGTTATCTGACCATTAAAAATCAGCCCTAAGTGATAAGAAAAGGAATTTGATAACAAGCCCACATGCTTGTTAGTCCTATTTTCATCTTGCTATAGAAAAAAATGGGTTTACTTATCCGAACAAATAAGAAATAACCGGTGAGTGTTCGCAAGTATTGGCTTAGCTCGTTAGCGAGCCGTGACGTACAATCAATAATTCTACGTCGTCGATTCGAATCAGACAATAGCTCAGATAATGTATGAAGCGAGGTGATTGAAACTGTTTCTATCTGTCTACCTATTATTTTGGTTTGAATGTGTGTAGATTGAGTCACGACTTCGACATTTAGCGGCATTGAATTCTCGAAGCGTTTGCAAGCTGTAGTAAGCCATTTTGTTGTTTGATCATTTAGTCTATTTGAACAATAATAAAATCTTACTAATATTATGCGTTGTATTAGTACATATATCAGCAGTTCGCTCCTTCCTACTAGACAAAACGTATGACGAAACTGAATCTTTTCTTCCACACTGAATCTTTTATACTTTCATAAGTATAGGTACGCGCTTCACGCTCACGCTCTCAGAACACAAACACACACACACATACACCCACAGACACACCCCTACACACACACACATCCCCACACACACACACATATACACCCACACATCACACTTTAATACTTTCAGGAATATTCCACAATTATTTGTTTTATGCTATTAAACCTAATATAATTATTTTTTTTTTAAATTTTAAACACTAAGCAATTGATTTCTCCATTCTTGAGGGATGCGGCACTGTTTCTCTTTACTACAGGCTATTATGTAGCCTATCTAAGAGGACAGTACCCCAACCATTTATGTTGTATACCAGTGTTCATTTGTAAAGTGCAACTGTTTTCATTGTATTTACTGCAACACCTTTTATGCAATAAAGTTTTTATTTATTTTTTATTTATTTATTTACTAGCTTCTGCCCGCGGCTTCGCCCGCGTGGATGTCGGAAATTATCCCACGGGAACGTGCTAACAGGATAAAATGTATGTGCTTCCCCAGAATGCCATCTATCTCGCGGGCCCTTTGTGGCTAATAACAATAGAAAACCAATTGTGTCTCATTAGTGGTGATTAAGAGGGAGCCTATATGATATCTTTACCTAAGTACCTACCTAATTAAAAAAAAAAACTCAATAACCGAAAATTAAATACCTACCTAAATAAACCTATTTCTGATGATAACTAATCTAAACTCAATAAATAAGCAAAATCCCTAAAAACTAATATCTATACGAATGACTAATCCTACCTAACAGTATTATAAAATAACCTACGGTCACTACGTACACTATCAAATATGCTACCTATAATTTAAAATTAAAATCTATACCTACGACTTATATGAAAATAAACCTAAATAACTCTAAAAACTAAACGGAATAAAAATGAACTCCACTGCGGGTGACGTAACCTACGACAAACTTATTATTTGCGGTTGAGACAGTAATGGGTCTAGGGATCGAACCGCAAAATTAAGTTTGTTTTTTATTGTATATACTTTTCCGGGATAAAAAGTACCCAGTGTGGTGCCCAGGATATTAAAGAATAATTATACCAAGTTTCATCGTAATCGAACCGGTAGTTTTTGCGTGATGCCTGAACAAACAGACAGACAGACAGACAGACCGACAGACAGACAGACAGACAAAATTTTTTTTAATCACATTTTTGGGTTCGGTATCGGTCTAGTAACACCCCCCGCCATTTATTTTTTTGATATCTTCAATGTACAGAATTTTCACTTCTACAGATTTATTATAAGTATAGATTTATATATTACGGGAAAGTTTATGAGGATGGATGGATGGACGGATGTTTGTTACTCTTTCACGCAAAAACTACAAAACGGATTTGGATGAAACTTGGCACACAGATATTCTGTAAACAGGATTAACACATAGGATACTTTTTATTCCGATATTCCCACGGGATTGAAACTTATGCGGGTGAAACCGCGGGGCGCTGCTAGTACTCTAATATGTTACTGTTAGAAAGGTTATCGATAATCTCAAGTCATTTTAGAACTCTGCAATTTTGTTGCATTTATGAATAGAACATTCTCGTTTGTAGGTATTTTGCGTTTGCATTGATGACGTTAACTGCGACAGATTTATATTCGCAAAGGCTTTGTATATTTACAAAGTAAAGAAAGATTTGATCTAAGTAATATCTGAATACAGTGAAGAAATCGGTTATCTATATCTCCTCTCCACAAAAGGCTTGGTTATGATACAATACCTACGCATGTCTTACTTTTCTCAAGATATATATCTTCTATAGTACGTGCTTAAGTAACACGTAAAATGAAATAGGTAGTAAACCTATGCTTAAGTTTTCCAGTCCAGTACCTGTTACCTGACGATCGGTGCTTTCGTTAGCGTCGCGTTCATCAGTTCCTCACGAGACTCCTGAATGAAGGTGTCAGAGCGCGCAGGATACGATGTACAGACGTATAGGATTTGGAATGCAATGCAGGCCATCAATTGGTTCATGTTCTAAAACGAAAATTAAATTTGTCTGTAAAACCATTCGTTTATATAACTTTTAGATGTTTTGTTAAAGACCAAGACATAACAAAACTACTAAGTTTTATGTTCTTCGTAAACATAGTTAAAACATTACAATTTTATTTAACGAAGATTTTTTACCCTTTTTTTTTTTGTTCATGTGCAATGCCACATAATTGTTTTATTATTATAGGAAAACTTTGCAATAACGAGATCATAACATTGTTACAGGTCCCTACTTGCTTACATATTTAATGTTGTCATTTTACATGGCTGATTTCGATTTTTATTTTTTTACCGACTGCATCAATATTATTTATTTATTTATTAGGTTAGCCAACAATTGTTTACACATAAAAGAATACAATTGACAAAAATACATTTACAAGTGTAACAATCACTTACTTAAAGGCCAACACCGCATGTACAGTAAACGGCTTAAATAAGAAAATTAATTATTTAAATTATTTTAAATTTACTATGCAAACGAAGACCCGAAAGACCCGAAACGAAACCCGATTCAAAATCCACCTTGAATTAATTTGGAATAGTTGTTTTGCATCTGACAAATTTTAAACTAAACGATCCGTAAATCATAATTAGGATTTCCAATAATAATCATTTCTCGAATAATAACAGATTTATTTGTAGTTAATTTAGAGGCTCCGTTATATTGTGGTCCGACCCTGTAGGCTCTGACGTCAATGGCTTGCCGTGATCCACCTTTAAGATAAGCGCGCGCGCACGTGAACCGACTAAATTATACATAACCAGACAATAATGTAATTTAGTAAATAAAAATAATTGTTAGCTTTGATTAGCCAATCAACAAAGATTTAAATTCATAGTTGACGGTAATTTGTATAGACAATTTAGAAATTTAAAAGTTATAAAAATGAAACCTTAAAATATTATTATCTAATGAATGAATGACCGGATAACATAACAGCTTTCTGAATTAGCTTATATTCAGCGTAGACGCGGACGTACCACGTAGAAGGCGCGCAGGCACTGAGGCCTTGTAGGCACTGAGGCCTCATAGGCACTACGCTGCGTAATCACTGCACTACGAAGCCGCTATGCCACGTAGCCGCTACACCACGTAAGTGCTACGCCGCGTAGCGGCTACGCCACGTGGCCCCTACGCGCTCGCGTCCGCGGAACGTCTATGCTGCGTAAACGTTCGACAAACGCCAAAGCGGAACCAACACTTAATTAAGATAAACTCAGCAACTAAAAGAAAACAAAAAAATACAAGGTTAATCAGGTTAAACGACGAAATTACATTGAAAATGTTAAACGGGTTAAGTGAGAAAATTAAACAATCAGTGTGAACAGGTCCTTAAGGTGATACTCAACACTCTTGACAAAATGTTACTGCCCTAAAAAATGTAATGACGAGGCCACCACGAGGCGAGCTGAGAGCTCTTTACATGCGTCGCATGTGGCATTGGAAGATACAAAGCGTCCACAGTGTGGCTACACTAGCTACGTGCTTAGTCCAGCAGTTGAGCGGTTGTTGTTCTATGGTATTACATGTGACTTGATTCGTTTTAGAGTTGCGTGAAATTGCGTGAGACATTGAGAAGGTTAATTGGTACCGAGTAAAAAAAAATTAACCATTGTTCCAATCAAATCAAAAGTTTATTTGTTAGAAGTATTTCTTTTTAAAAAGGTGAGATATTACCTACATGTCACTGTATTTTGCCTTTTATTTAGGTATTACATTTTTATTATGGTTGCGTAAATGATTATTTTTTGTTTCTAATTTGTAAGTTGGTCCCTGAGATTGTTTTTTTATTTGGCATTTTAAAGCTAATTTATTTTCATTCTGAAATTTAGATGCGAGATTATCATCTTGTTTATCTAGAAGTCATGCATAATTAAAATACGCAACGTATTCCTAATATCACAATCAATGGAAAGCGTCTACAAAAATAATACTTATGTAGATAACTTCGTGGTTAAATGAACTCTAACGGTATATAGCAGTGACAGATTTGCTATTTATCCTGTCACTAGTTCAGGTGTGATACCCCATACCTATAGTTACGTTTATAGTAGCCACAGGTACAAGCCTTGACCCCAATACAAGAGATAAGATGTCACGACCACTCACGCATTCGATATGTTTACATAATAGCTACATTTTCCAGATTCGACACTATGCTTCTATTTCAATATTAACATAATGTATTATAATCACTCGATCGCTTATTATTCTGAAATTTTGTTTCAATCTTTCTTTTTTTAAAAAAAAAAGACTCGCTATCGAAATTTAAAAAAAAAGCAACGAGTAACAGTACCCATGATACGAAAAGAAGAAGATCGAAAGGACAATGCTCATAGATGTATGCCGTACCATGCTGCATCAAAGTCGAAACTTTGTTTTTTATAGACTTCACTTATTAACTCCTACAAAAGTTCTCTTTGTACACAAAACCCAGGTTTCGGAGATTTAAAAAAAATCGAAATAACCTAAAAACTAGGTGCTGTATTTTGTTTGACATGTCATACACGAACGGCCATTATTGCTCTAAAAAAGTGATAATAGTTTAAATAAAAATTCTATTCTATTTTATTCTAGTTATTTTTAATTAATGTAGAATCGGCAAAGTATATTTTTTTTACATGCTTTTTGAAAGACGTGATCATCGATGGAACTTCATGTAAAGGGTGTTCAAAAATCAAATACCCGACGCGTAATGTCGTAAAAAATTATGAAAACAATTACTATAATATTTTGATCTTGAAGCACGAGACTTTTTGGTACGATTTTGGTCATTGTCCTTTCAATACAAACAAAGTAATTACACATTTTTTATTTCTGAAACATACTTCAAAGATACCAAGTCTAGAAATTATAGATATTTACTGAACAGCTACACCACTTTCCGTTTTAAAAATAGTCGGTATCTGCTAACCTTGAAATTATTCAACAATAACGAATATACGTAACAAAATAATATGTCAAGAGAACTGCTTTATCACAGAATGATAGCTTGGACGATAATACTTACTTAACTAAGCACGAAGGCTAGTATATAAGAATAAGACGGTGCATAATTACACAAATTCATTGAAATAGTAGTAGATAAGAGCCGTTTAAACACCTATTATTAAAAAGCATACTCCTATGATTATTTACCTGATGAGAGAATACCTACTATGGGCACATAAAACATACAATTAATTATACATGTATTAATATTATTATTTCTTTATTAAAGGTAAGTTTACAAAAATCTTGCTTATAAACTATGACCCACAAAACCGTTTTCACGGTTTGTCTGTGGGAACGGAATATACAATACAAAAAAAACAGAATTACAGACACTTAATTTCCACTTAATAGCCTTACAAAGTACTTAGGTAATAAATAAACAAACATGGTTCACAAACTCTTGAGAAAGGACAGCTTAAGTAATTTGGCAAATTTTCCTTTTATTTTCTGAGTTCTTATATCAGCTGGCAAATGGTTGAGAAGGTAAGGTACCTACTCTTTTATCAAGCGTTCGGTCGCCAAAATAATTCCTTAAGTTCGGTACATCGATACTGTCCTAGTTGCATGGTTAGGGGTAACTAGCGAGTGACGCTCCCAGCTGCCCAACATGCTATTGTATAGGGCACTGAAATAATATTTTTCAAACAGAGTTGGTAGATTTCTACAGGCAGGCACTTTACTCTGTGTAAATAATTCCATCACCACTGCTCTCAAAACGGTGAAGGAAAACATCGTGAGGAAACCGGCGTGTCCTAGAACCAAAAATTCGAAGAAATGTGACATCTACCAACCCGCATTGGGCCCGCGTGGTAGATTACAGCCCGAGAGGGAGGCCTGTGTCCCAGCCGTGGGAACATTATGCTTATTATGGTGAAGTCTCTACAGCGTAGGAAAGCTTGCAATATATTCAATATATAAAGTCCTACAGACCGTATTCGGCCACGGCGGCCAATCTCAACAACAACAGAGACTAGCCTTCGGCGCGAGAGATATTATATTGCACAAGTGTGCGCGCAGACACAGGTGCACTCCCTTCCCTCTTCCCTCACTCTCATAGTCCGATGGGACGGCAATCCACCACGACCGGAGAGAGATCCAATATATACTGTAGGTACGAACCAAGTGCTTACGTACAGACGGGTGTTGTGTCTGGCGGGCAACTGCCCGACGATTGATGTCGGGAAGTTGTATGTATGCTAGTTGCGCGGTAAACTCTGCTTGCGAGATGCAGGTTTTGCGTGACGTCAGTATGACGCGTTGTTCGCATGTGGCGGGTCCGGTACATAGGCAACATTTGGAGATCTTTACTCATAGTTTATCAGTTGTTAAGCTTCCTGTAAAATCCTTGGAAATTAAAAACATAATTGTGTCAAAATAATAGCTACTTGTAATAATTACGCATGCAACACATTATTTATCAGTGTAGATGCAGTTTGATCCAGTTTAAAGTGATATCAAGAACATGGCGCCGCCCTCAGTCATACAAACATAAAAACATGGTCGGATTATCGTGAAGTGAACCGTATCAAATAGAAACGAACCGACTTATTTTATCTCTTTATTACGATAACTGAAGTCCCAAGAAGCCCAAGTTTATAAAGCTCAAAGTTCAAGTTAATTCCGTCACAGAATTTGTGTAAAATACCCGTATTTACGTAGGTATCAATTACTCTAGTTAGTTATTTTACGTGTTAACAGTTTTGATGATGAATTCATGTAAATAATGACGTAGGTACTTGTGGTCTTGTGGTAGGAGATACCATTGCTACGCTATCATCGTATTTTGCCTAATTTATTATTTATTGCATTTATTATTAAATGTCGGGAGTATGTTAATAGGGTATTCCGTACAGGTTTTTTGGTTAACGTAAGTGGATGGACCATGGAATGCCACCCAAAGAGCAGGGCCTTACAAGAGTCACCCACCTTATTTAGGGCTGAATTTGCTTTTACTGCAGTGTGTCAACAATAGATGTGGATGAGGCCCTCTCAATTTTTACTTGCAACTTTTTTTGCTGTATGGGTGGACTTCTGGCACTTTTTTCGAGAAAAGTTCATGCCTTGTGCAAAATAGCCAACCATGATGACTCGTTGAAGCTCTATACCCATAACCCATACCCATAATCAGCCTATAATTTTCCCACTGTTGGAACACAGGCTTTCTCTCGGTGAGAGGGAGTGGGAGTGGAGGAGGGTCGGTAGATGTCACATGTCTTCGAATTTTTGGTTCTGGGGCATGCAGGAAAACATAGTGAGGAAACCCTCACGATGTTTTCCTTCATCATTTTGAGAGCAGTGGTGATGAAAAAGATTTTATTGATAAATGATAAATAAATTGGTTGTTTTTTAATTTTATGGGTAGGTACGATAAGTTTTAAAAGAGTAACTTGCAGTTTGGAAATTCTTTCAGTATATGATTGAAATGTTCGTCCATAATTCTTGATTCCGTATGCTATAATAGATTCCGCTAAAGCGATATACATGTTTTGCAATATTTTGAACAGAACCTTAGGTTTCAAAATGATATATGATAGGTTTAGAATTTGGCCAGGATAGCCTGTAACTTGTCACAGACTAAATCCACGTGGAAAGTCCAGGTAAAACGAATCTATAATATAATCAACCTATAATGTTCCCACTGCTGGGACACCTCTCTTCGAGATGGAGTGGGCTGTAATCCACCACGCCGGCCCGGTGCGGGTTAGTAGATGTCAAATGTCTTCAAATTTTTGGTTCTATGCCATGCTAAAACGACTGTCCACGACTAATCTAAGGTAGGTGTGGTGTGGTGCGTTACTTTATCAATTGCCTCGCATCGCCATGTATTTGACAGAGTGGAGTGAAGACAACTGTGCCTGTGTGCGCTTATCTTAAAAGAAGTAATGTGCTTTAGATGGCTAGAGTGGACATGAACGATTTGACCTACAGCTCGTAAGTCGCGGCCGTTACCACTTGGCCAACACCATCATCATCATCAGCCTATAGCAGTCCACTGCTGGACCTAGGCCTAGGCCCCTCCTATTGCATGCCATTCAACTCGATTTTCGGAAACCCTCATCCAGCTGCTACCAGCTATCCTGCGAAGATCGTCGCTCCACCTAGCTTAAGGGCGTTCCACCATACGTAAACAAGAAGCCCTATAAATGCTCTCAATTCAAGCCATTTGGCAATATCAAGATGCAACCGATTTACTTCAGATTTCAGTTTAAACCTTGTACTATCACACACTTATTATATGATGAATGAAATGACCGATATAAACACCAAAAAAAACAAACTGACGTCAGTGGAAGGTTAAAAGATCAATATTTTGTGCCTACACCCATTTAGATCATTCACTTCTGCCGGTCAACAAAGTTAAGCAGTTTGGGTCTTACATCGAAAGGATGGCCCCTTGTTAGCACTTCAGAAATTTTCCACAAGTGACAATATACTGTTGCTAAAAATATCGAACCAATTGTCGCAATACCAATCTATTTTTACTCCAAATACGTCAAACCACTGAGCTAACTCATTATTTTTTCTCAAGTCGTGACGAAATCACAATAAACTTATGGGCAACATTTATATTTGCCACTTGTTAGAGCCTTTCAAAATGGACCTGAACTATAAATAACATGAGCTCGAACGACATATTTGTGGTAGAAATTAGAATATAAGCATGTCACTTAACAATCAACATTCACTTAAATATCGTTTGAAAACGACAGTTGTTTCCCTCAACCACATAAATACTTATTATAATTCACATAGTAAACAAATTTAGTTACTATGTGAATATAGCATGTTATTATATCGTGATTATCACACCGTTGTTTTAATTACAAACACGTATTTTTTATATACGAGAAATTGTGCCACTAATTCATTAATTAATTGGCATTATCACTGCGTCAAAAATCGTTCCCTCTTTATTGTTGCCGATAACCTTTTTAAAGATAAAAGGTAAAAATAATTAAGTTTAAAATGGCGTGTTCTTAAATAAATAATTATTATTAAGAGTTACAGCGTGACTATCATCCGCTAAAAAAATCTTACGCATGCGCTAGCGCAATTTGTCAAAACGCTATATTTCTTGTCCCTGTTTATAGCCATGTGAACCTTTGTGTAGAGAGAAGAAATAAAGATTATTATTATATTATTATTAATTGCACTTTTCCGGATCTACAAACAGCACTTTTTCTATATATTTACTTCGAAACTGAAAACTCATAAGCAAAATAACTAAGGCACAAATAATAATCAACAAGACACAGAGAAAACACAAATATCTGGCACAAATGAAAGATGTTCTTAAAGAAAATGCCTGAAAAAAGCGTCGGTATAATTTACATCATCATCTGCTTAGCCTTTTCCCAACTATGTTGGGGTCGGCTTCCAGGCTAAACGGATGCAGCTGAGTACCAGTATTTAACATGGAGCGACTGCCTATCTGATCTCCACAACCCAGTTACTGGGTAAAACGATACCCCTTGGTAAGACTGGTTGTCACATTTACGGGTTTCTGACGACCCGTAACGACTGTCAAAGATCCCAGTCGGGACCAACGGCTTAGCGTGCTTTGCGAGGCACGGAGGGGTCTTGGCACAGAACAGATAAAAGAGGTCGCAGCCGCACGGGTCGATCGATCAGGTAAAGCTACGCTTGACGCGGTTGGTCCGTGGATGGGTGACCATCTTTACACACCAAGACCTCTTTTATCTGTTCTGTGGTTGTTGGTATGTAAAGATGGTCACCCATCCACGGACCAACCGCGTCGAGCGTAGCTTAACCTGATCGATCGACCCGTGCGGCTGTTATTACTTAGTTACAATAACCACCTAAAGATATCTACCACTCCTAATCATAACCAAACGTTATCATTTGTCTGACAATTTGTATATGTTTATGTTATGTTTTCCTGTATGATGTAAATATGAAAAAAAATGCGTCGTATTCAGGCGCCGTGCGCGTGTATTGCAGACGGAGGGTTATCTCGGGGCGGGGCTCTTTCCACTCGCTATCGGCTAGTCCCACTACCTACACACTACACAGGACTATGTAGATAAGCTTGTAATTAATCCACCATATATTTATACCTAAATATACGTTTGCTATTTACTGCTTTTTGGGACCTTCTGTAAAATATTTAGAGCTTAGCTTGCTAAAATTCAAACAATAAAATGTTCAAGACCGCTGCGTTACAATGATTAGCTCATTCAATGTTGTCTCATTGACTGACGCAGCCGGATGCCGCGGCGTACAAATTAGTGTTTCCGCCGGATTAATGATTATGAATATTTAGTAACAAATTATCAATTTCCTCTTGAATTAGGAATAGATTACATCGCATTGAATAACTTGAAACTTGATCTATATATTTTTTTAAGATACAATGCTAACCGACTACGAAATAGCTAAACAACCAAGGATGCCAAATTAATCTCGCCATTCACAGAGTAGGTATTTAAATTGATAGTACATTTTATGTTGCCAACTAGAAATTATCTACTTACAAAATTTTATCGCAGGGCAAAATGTTAATTGCATACAAACTGCATAAAAATGACGTTAACATAGCTCACATGCGCATTATCAGGAGCTGATCACGCGCCAATACATGCTGGGTAGCGGGTGTCATTGCCGTCGTATGACTGGTCGTTTAACTCCGGTAATCACAGCTGAGAGACACCCTAAAAGTATATATTTAGCGCCAATGACAGTTACACAAGATACCGTTATCTGCATGTTAGGGTTCCACAATCATATAGAATGGGTTATGGGTAAAATTATCACATTGCAAAGAATTGGAACAAACACCACTGGTGGTTATGACCTATTTACTCCGTCTGATGTCTGAAAAACGGAGGGTTATGTTGGACTAAAATCCGTCCTAACATTGACCTATCATTATTTGCCATTTGAATGGAATATTTTTATACAAGATGGCTTTTCACACAATAAGTATATGACTGGTGCGGAGTACCTACATAAGCACTTAGTCCTCATTCACACAATATAGGGAAATGACATTGAGTTAGGAGTTGTCCCTATTGCTGCCGGTCAGTTGCTGGCAAAGAGGCTGCATCGTTTTTTCCGTATAGAATTCGTACAAGGCAAACACCGTATTCAGAAATGCGATCATAGACTCATTTAACAGTCATGCTATGCAATATGTGAATAAATTAGCGTATTGCATGTTGCAAAACAATGGTTCTCATACAAAACATTTCTAAATGTGAATACATCACTAACTTCGTTGGATAAGCTAGACTTACCAAGATAATTACCTGAACGACCGACGTTTGACATCGTCAGAGCCGGCACATGACATTGACATTACCAATCTACGAACCATGCAAAATAATAGCAGTAATAATAGATATCAACACTTCAACAGTTCAACGCTGTTAGTCTATTTTTAAACAAGGCGGTAATAAAGCGCCATAATTGAGGATATCTCACAGACACGCGATCATTGTCATTTTGAAGCCGAAGTTCATGATGTGACGTTACGTTCTTAGAAAAAAGGTTCTTTAACATTTAAGTGCAATGTTTTAAGCCTGCTATTTTAATAAGGAAGTGGCACACATCGTTTCGCACACTTTTTCTTAGAAAACGTAAGTAAACATGTTGTTATAACAAACTACGTATTGTTACATGTCGCCATCCTCCTAATTAGATCTAAGAATGTCACGAAAATATTCCGTTTACTGTTAAGAGTTAAAACATAGTTTGGGGAGTTGTGTCATTTACAGGAACATTCCGGCTGATTACGGCGACAGACGCGTTCCTAGACAGGCCGCGACCCTTTATCTGCGCGCGCGCCGTAATGCGTCCGTGCCGTCTCGCGGCCGTGACATGCTTCATTAAACCCAACTTTTGAACCAATTAATTTCATAATATCAAAATATATAACGGTAAGGATGAAAACAGTCAAGTCAGGTTAAAGAGGTTTACTTTTTATGACGCACGTAAAAGCATCGGTTTGCGTAAATGTAATTACATAATGCAGCTGTCAATACCACGACGGCACGGTTGGCGCAGTGGCTGAGCGATCGACTGCTGCGCTGCGTGTCGCGGGTTCGATTCCCGCACGGAACAAATATTTGTATTGCCTACAGGTAGTTGTTTCGGGTCTGGCTGTTTGTGTATGTGAGTTTAAATGTTTGTAAAAGCACCCACGATACAGGAGTAAATCCTAGTGTGGGGCAACGTTTTTAAAAAAAAAAAAAAAAAAAAATACCAGAGAAAAGTAAATACGACACTCTCACGTAAGATGTTTTTAATCCGTATTTTATGTATCGTATGACTCACTCGTAAACAAGGAATGAATGAGAATTCGGAAAACACGAAAACAATAGTTTGTTTAACTATGACATGCTTAAATAATTTAAGTTAGGTGCTGAATAGCTAGTTAACATAAAATAAATTAATTGAAATTCTTTTCATTCATTGCTAACAATACCTCGCTGACGCACGTCAGTGTCCTTACAAGTGTCTAGCTCAAGTAGAGCGTAAACAAAAATAACAGATAGAATTGTTTAATTTTGCAATTAATTCTCACAAGTCAAGGTCTTTAAATCTACTTGTACTTTAAATACGTACTTACATCAAAAACACTTTCTTCTGTGATTATCGTTGACTCGTTCATTAGATGTACAAGTAAA
Source organism: Apamea sordens (assembly GCA_945859715.1). Classification (NCBI taxonomy): domain Eukaryota; kingdom Metazoa; phylum Arthropoda; class Insecta; order Lepidoptera; family Noctuidae; genus Apamea; species Apamea sordens. The sequence goes on from OX243995.1 coordinate 12,559,529, forward strand.
TACAAACAACAAACAAGTAGGTATACCTGTCAAATAAATAGTATCTCAGAAAGAAATGATAATTTCATCACCACTGCTCCCAAAACGGTGAAGGAAAATATCGTGAGGACACCGACATGTCCTAGTACCAAACTTTCAAAGAAATGTGGCATCTACCAACCCGCAATGGTCCCTCGTGGTGGATTACGGCTTACACTCCCTCTTACCGAGACGAGACCTGTGTCCCAACAGTGGGAACCTTTTAGGCTGATTAAGCTAAGAAACAAATGAATTACACCAAAAGCTTTAAGTGAGTACTTACTCACTTAAAGCTTTTGGTTCACTAAAAACGTAAAACCAGGCCTCAGATATAAGTATATCTGAGGCCTGTTTTACGTTTTTAGTGAAAATCGTCATGACGCGTGGAGAAAAGATCGTCAATCTTCTAAATACATTTCCTGAGAGTCTAAACTTAGTTTTTATAAAAATCCATGCCAATTAACTACTAATTTCAAATAGAACCATTGAACTCATCGGTGCACTGATAAAATGGCGACGAAATATGCGTGAAAAACTTATCACGTTACTCCGGAATTCAAACAAATATGATAAAATGACGTAATTGACCCCCAAGTGACGTTACTGAGCCAAAATTATAATAAGATCATCATAATGATTGTCGGTTCCAAAACAGAAATAATTACGATCACAGTTTAACGACGTTCGCGTTCATCTGTTTATAAATTTAATTACATTGTAGACTAATCTAATCTGATTATTTATGATTGCTAGATTTTAACAGGTTCGATTTTAAATTACCTACTCTATTTTAGGTGTGCCAGTGTTTAATAGGGAAACATTATTTATTTCATGCTACAAAAATATGTAACATGGTCTCTTTTCGAACATAAGTATTCGTCCTCAAAGAAGTTAAGAGCAGCTTAGATAGTACTGACCCAGTTAGCCAACAATATACAATGTGCTGGAGACGGCAATACGACAATAAATGCAAACACTGGTAAACTAATGCATAGGAGCATTTTGACTACTATCAAATAAATCGTAAATTGAAAGCGTGATTTTTTCAAACAAACTAAACAAAAGTGACTATGGGATTTGCCACTACACTATTGGATATTAATATTTGATTGAATTTTCGTATGCAGACTAGAAACGGCATTAGATACTTATATGGAGTTGTTTTTTTTTTGTATTGTTATCTCCACCTGTATAATTGTGAGTTAAGAATCAGTCAAGACTTAAGTCTAAGCCCACTTGGGCTATAAGAGTAGGGTTTGGAGTACTGGCAGTAGGTAGGTAGGGTGGGATTTTAGCACGTTCTGTAGGTTCTACTCACCCCTTCGGGGAGAAAGACAAGAAAGTATGCATGCATGATTCCATCCTAACTAATATTATAAATGCGAAAGTAAGTTTGTTTGTTTGTTACGCTTTTACGCTAAAACGGCTGAACGGATTTGAATGAAATTTGGCACACGGATAGGCCATGACCTGGGTAAGGACATGGGCTACTTTTTATCCTGCATCGCAGGCGAAGTCGCGGTAAACAGCTAGTTAATAATAAATTCCACATGTAGCCTTTACGCTCTTGAAGGAAAAGTCGCGGTATTCCTAGAACACCACGACTTTTCCTTCAAGAAACTTGACATCCTTAACATTTATCACATTCTAAGCTTGCTTTGTTTTTGTCTAGTCACAACGCAGTTTACATCTTATTTGTTGGTTATTTTTCTAGAACATATACGGTTGAATATATTACGAGTACCTACCTATCAGTTGCCATTCAGAATAGATAGCGACGCCCATTTTGGACAGGTTTAAGAAACTGCCAGAGCTTGCCTCATTTACATTTTTATTATTCAATGATTTTGCCCATGATGTGCAAAAGACTGTATTTTAAAACTAAGCAATGAAATACATACGACGCTCAAAACTAGTCTTTGAAGCGAGCGCTGGAGCGTAGTATCCTAGACACGAATCGCAGACGTCACCCTTAAAGCAGCCAAGCTCAAATGGGACAGAGCCGGACACGTTTGCAGCATCTCAAATGCTTTGTGGGCTGACCACCACAGCATGGGTTCCTGAAAACGTCCAATGGCATCGCGGACGAACCAGACGTAGATGACGGGACGAACTTGACGCTTATAAGAGGGATTGGTCCATATTAGCACAGGATTAAGTTGAATGGAAAAAGGAAAGGAATGCCTTTGCCCTGCGGTAGGACAATAGAAAAACAAAAATAGAATCGAGAAAAAACCTGCAATATTTTGAAGATTTATTATTATCAAATGCTTTATTTTAGTAGAAACATTTTGAAAAGATAATTTTTATTTGAAGAATCTTAAGTTGTAACGCTGATTCAGAACTGATTTCATTGTGATAACAATATGCAACATTATATTAAATTATGCAATCGCAAACCATAACGAATGCAATCGCATTTTAGAACGATTGCATGCAATTTACGTCATAGTTAAGTACGTGCTGTTGCATTAAACTTCTGATAAATAATTTTACTATTTATACTACTATTTTATTTTGGCTATTATTGGCTATTCCTGTGAAGAGAAGGATTAAAGATGACGAAACCATTATTTCACCCAAAACCTACCATAACATAATCCGTTACTTCATATTCTAGATCACGTCCAATTACTGGGCCCAAGTTAAGTATTTAAGAAAGTAATCGTACCTATTACTTGGGTCCAGAAGGCCTTTACAAGTGACAATCGCTTTCAAAGCGTTTCGTGTCTCTACAACAACTTTCAACAGGATTGACCTAAGCTTTTCGGTAGTTTATGTCAGTCCCATGCATTTTTGATTTTTTCCATTACTGTTTGCGCTGACAGAATATCTTTCTTTAATCGCGACATCAGTGAGCTTCTTTTGTTTCTCATCAATTGCTATACCCGTGTGAACAATCTTATTTCCAAATCCAATTTGCTTTTTAAGCAAATTCCTTGCGGAAACGTAGGTGTTTTACAAAATCGGATATATTAGATTGACTTTGAACCAAATTGTGATTTTCAAAGTTAATGTAATCATAATGTCTGCAAGTTTGTGCCCAAAAACTAAGTGGGCGAATCATATTTGGTCGACAAAAGGTCTTAATGAAAGTACGTTATTGCTGTAGCTGTAGGTAGGTCGCGTAATTTCTTCGTCCCTGATTCAGAAATCCACCCGCACCACATCCACTCGTATTCAATTACTTAGTTGCCCATTCATAGAAATAACCTTGTACGCTTTGGACATTTTCTCTGTATTAAAATCAATCGAATTGCGTACATTACCTTGAAGCTTGCTTGCAGAGTTCAACATAACTTCAAAACCAGAAATTAACATAATTTGATTCCCACTCTATTCGTCAATGTTAATCATTTGCTGATTATTTGATTAAAATTTTCATATCCGCTGGTTAATCTCGATTTTCAATGATTGTTTCTGAATAAATTTTGTCTTATCAGCAACAAATGTGTATAAAATGGATATCTTTTGATCATATCGTCACCTAGGCGTAGATTGCAAATGTTGACGCAAATTTATTCATTAATTTAAAACTGCATAATATTAGAAGCTTCCAAAATTCACGCACGACCGTGGTAGCTGTATCAGGTTTTCTATTTTAAGCTTTAACTTGTCTCATTAAAAGTTTTTTGTTTGAAGTGCGTCTTGTTCTCTCACTACTCTTGTCTTGTGACTCTGCCTTATGGCCTTTACGTTTAGGGACGCGATGTAAAGGGTAAAGGGAGTGTAAGCAACAGATACAGCCCATGTATTCTGTAAAAATCCCACCGTGAAAACTTAGGTGAAGTGAGCTTGAAGTGAGCTGTCAATAGCATCAATCCTTAGCATTAGGTAGAATGACAGCTCACTTGAAGTCCACTTCATCTAGGTTTACACGGTAAAGTTTTTACAGAATAGAGCAGGAGTCTACTCGTATCTTCTACATGTTTCATTACAGCGTTGTCAGTTTTCGTACTATCTAGAAGCAAGTCTAGTATTTCATCATGATGCTTGCGATGAACTACCTTCTTGCTGATCATAGGTTGTGATACCACCCTGGAACTAGTCACCGAACTACAGGGGCAATACTTACTATAACTTACTACGTTACATTTAACGACTAAAAATGAATAATTACTAATGCGTGTCGATAAAATTTTATTATGTATGCAAGGTATCCGATTGACGTCAACGGCCACCGCCGCGGAGGGGGGACGGTTGTCGCTGCGCAGACGGCGTTTATGCTGACAACCCACAAACGGACATTTACCTCTTAATGTGTAGCGTACTTCGAGACTATTCACCATAAATACAATTTATATAGTCTATGGTTAATTCATAGATTTGCTAAAGCTTAGGGGGACCAAAGATTGCTTCCCAAATTTTTTGTAGTAATTCAAATATTATGATAAACAGTTGTGGAACACCCATGTAAACAATATATTATGCAGTTTTTTCCAGATAAATGATTGTTTATAGTGAAATAAGAGATTGTGAAAACTAGAAATTGTCCCACTGGAACTACGCATATTATAAACTTCTATAAACTAGTTATTCTACATAATTATTATATCGACTTTGAGAACAACTTGACTGATTACCGGAATGTTTATCAGTCATGTTTTCTACGTTGAAAATAGTAACACAAAAGAGATTAAAAGCCACTGAAAGTATATCTAGGTATAGGGGATTGACTTATGGTGGACGTTTACTTCTAAACGGATTTTTCAAGTCTACAGATATTTGAAAACTCCGTAAATTCCATGGCCATTGGACAGAAAGCACCAGAAGTCAATCGATAAAATATCAGGATGACTCGGACATGAGACTTTTCTTGAGTTTAAGTTTAAAAGTAGGAATACCTATTTACCTACCTATAAGTAAAAATTATACACCAAAAGTAAGCATGCATCTAAATATGACTTCGTGACTCGTGTTGTCAAGGCGTCAAGGCACGATCTTATTCAAAGTGTTAAAACCACAAAACGTTTAGTTGTAAGACTATTACAATTAAAAAGTCATTAACTAATCCCATTCCCACAGTTTTCAGCCTTCGGTAAATAAACAGAAATGTTATGAGAACGAAGCAGTGAGTGATGTTCAATGAACGATTACGGTGAACACAATCGACAATGTTTGTGTGCTAAGAAAACAAACACTTTTGTTTGCGATCCGCAATCGAGTGGGAAAAAATTGTATTGGGCTAACATACGTGGATCAAGGTGAGAAAGGAACGAATCCAACGGAAGGTAAACGAAGAAATAAGTGGTCGTAAAGCGATTATGCACGATCGATGGTCGCAACTCATTCACGTTTATTTTATTTCAGAGAAAATTCCTTATATGGAGCTCAAAAGCTTATATGCACCTGTCAACATAATTATTTGTAAAGAATGTTTTTGTACTGGATTGTATTCAAAATGATTTTAGGAAAATATGAGAAATGAAGGTTTTTGAAAAACGCCGAAAATCTTTAAACATTTTATCGTATTTGATTTGATAGATTCTAATGTTTATTATAATACCTATGGAGTATATATGTAGTTTCAGAAAAAAAAAAGTGTCCTGACTGGTTTAAGGCGGTCAGAGCAGACGGTCATACGTATATACGGCTGTAAAACTACTTCATTGAAGTGCGCATAAAATAAAAAATCTGCATACTAATGACAGTATACGAATATTATGTGAAGATCCACAAATCAAATGTATTTTAGTGCGTTTCGAGGCAGGTTACGCTACGCCGTAGAAATGACGACAAAGTTTGCCGAGAACCCAATGAGCCTAATTTGGAAAACATGAAAAAAACATGTATTAGCATATCTATTATGATTTTTTGCAAACAAAAAAAAGTCAATTATTAAGAATGAATTTTAAATTTATTCGATAAAGATCCGTTTACCTATCGATTTCTCGAAATAGAGTCTAGAGCTATTATTAAACGGTTCTCAGTAATATTTCAGCACTACATTTTATAAAATACTACCTGTATATTTGCTCAATTAACAAAAGGATAATAGCTAATCATGTATGCTGTAAGGGCACCGCTGCACGTCATTAGGATCGCACGCGCAGCTCGCCTTAAGAGAGATCCGTCGAGTTATTGTAGATAGAGGAGCAAGGAAGTCGACGTGAGCAGCCTGCTAGTGAACCTCTTTACGTAGGCTCCACATTACGTAACCAATGCAAGTGATGTACTGGCGGCGTTCAGTGCCAACAAGGAAGGTATCCTGACGCCCAGCCGCTTACATTACCACACAACCGTCATTACATTAACTACAATTCCGTAAACACAGGTAATGAAAACGGAGCTTATATTTTATTAAACGGGCATCCTGACTATTTTATTCAAATCATTACAAGACTTAACAAGACTCGCTCCTACATTGGCAACTACATGGAATTATTTAAGTCATTTTAATCTGCTATTATTGATATGAATAGATTCGTTTAAAATCTTTTAAAGAAGAAGTCCACTTAAAATGGCTAAAAATCATTCTTATCACCTTTATTATTTATCATAGCCAATATTGTGGCTCCTTGATAACGAACTGTTTACTTACCACATCACGTTTTAGGAAAATGAACATCAACTGCAGCGACACGATCACGAGGACTTCAAAAAACAGGTACATCTATTATATTTAGGTAAGTACTGAGTTTATTTTAAAAACCAATGGATGAAATAAAAAAAAACATAATATGGCTTTGAAAACCTTAAATTATAGGTACTCTAGTACAATTTAATTTTTATCTTGTATTAACAATTCAATAAGCATAGTCAGCCTATAATGTTCCCACTGCTGGGACACATGCATCCTCTCGGTGAGGAGTGGGCCGTAATCCATCACACGGGCCTAGTGCAGGTTGGTAGATGTCACGTGTCTCCGAATTTTTGTTTCTAGGACATGCCGGTTTCCTCACGATGATTTCCTTAACCGTTCTGAGAGTAGTGGTGATGAAATAATTTACACAAAGTACGTAAACGCCTGTCTGGGTTCGATCTGTACGGGTCCTACGACCTGTAAGTCACGGCCGTTACCAATGGGCCACCACTGGTCAATAAAATTCCATTATATTCAATAATATTGCAATAAATTACACAGCTAAGTGATTTATTCAAACAACATAGTTGACTCTACATCTGTATGGCAGTAGGTAAAATATTTATGTAATATAATAATAATAAATTATTAATAAACCAACCTGGTTGACACACTATACCTAAAAAATACTGGGACATTGACGTCATACATGAAAACCGAGATAATAAACGCTATCGCTAGATCTTCGCTTATCGCGATTCCATCAGCGATTTCGTGCGGGTCGTGCGCTGGCGCATCGTGGGATTATGAAACGTAGCACTCAGTGTGACGTCAATGGCGGCTGCTACCCTGCACTTTCTCCACGAAACCGAATGAATGATGTGCAATTGTACAATGAAACACGAACACTGCAACGCGTGGGAAACGTGAGTTTGATTATAAGTTGCCGAGAATTATGTGAATAGTTATTGTAGTTCCGACAGTGGGATTTCATGAAGTAATTTGTAAAGATAAATCATGCAGTTTTGATTAAAATATCTTCAGCCTCTCTCAGAATTAATTAACAGCGATTTTCCTTGTGGGTTGTTAAAGCAAAAAAAATAATCTCATCATACACCTAAATAAGCGACTTTGAGCTTTCCTCAAATCGCGTATTAACCATCGGGATTTTTCGTTTACGTAAGTGGGTGTTTGTAATGAAAAATTATCCTTGAGTTACGATCAGGAAGGAAGATACACCAGACACATTATTTCCCAATAAAATGAAACAGGAAGAACTCATTATTAATACTTAATGAATTTGGGTCATTATCACCTTTAAATTTTAGGCTATACTTCAAAAACTCTTCGTAGTTACGCTTGTGGGTTTCTCGAAAAGTTAAAAACTTATCTATGCAAAGAGGATATGAAACAGCGGACTTTGTTTCATAGCATCTTTGCAAATAACGAAAAATCGAGATAATGGGGTTTATTTATAAACGATGATTAAAGTTAAATTACGTTCAAACGTCAAAAATGTATGGTTAAACAGTCGCTAATCACTACTTAACTTTAAGCAACGTTTATGAATAAAGGGGAATATGTTTAATGATTCAAATCTTTTATTGTAGCTGTCATTGGGAGGACCACAGCGGTCCCAGAGTATCTATATCTGTAATAACGTTGCGTCTGTCTCTGTGACCGCTTAGTTCTTCTAAACTATACAATGGATATCTATGCCAAAAGGATATGACACAGCGTCCTCTCGCTAAAAAGAAAAATCTAGATACTATGTTTAGTGATTCGATTTTTTTTTACCTTTTATTGTACCTACTTAGCTGTCATTGGGAAGCCCATATCGGTCCCAGGGTACTTATACATGTTGTCATGTCCAAAAAATAGTTCATTACAAAAAACCCATAGAAAAGGGCTTACAGTTTTTTCCAACTGTTTTTTCCCTAAATCAAAAACCAAAATCAAAAGTCATTTATTCAAATTAGGCTGAGAATCAACACTTTTCGAACGTCAAAATTACAAAAGATAGTCCCCCAAAAACGCCCGCTCTTCACCACTTCCTAGTGCTATCGCTGGGAAGAAAAAGTGGCGCAACAAACTCCCCAGCAACACAGCTGTCTGTTCAGTTAGAAAATAGTTGCATGTACCTATACTATTTTCAGTAGGTAATTAACATTACAAGAAACTTAATTTATTTGTCATATGTCAGCTAGCCACGCCAATATACCAACAAATATAATAAAAACTATACGTTAGGTACGTATAGTCTCAAGCTAAAAAATAATTAATTAAAATAAAAATGTAAATAAAAACTTACTACCTAAATAAAAGCCTCCAGGCATAAAGGACGTGGCAGCTTACATTGCATTGCTGGGTTCTGGTCACATAGCTGTACAGATGATAAACTAGGACCATCGAAGTAAAATAAATAAATGAGTTAATACTAATAACAGTAACCTGTCAGTAAGCTAATTCTGGAAAAAGGACATGAACATTGTATTGAGCTAATTAGGGCGACCAACTATTCTTATCATGTAAGTAGTCGTTGATGGAATAGTAAGCCTTTGAACAAAGGTTGGATTTTATTTGAGCTTTAAACGCATTAAAAGGCAAGTCTAGCAAAGAAGAGGTTATCTTGTTATAAAAGGTTATACCAAGCCCAACAATTATGAAGCCGTTGAAAGGGGGCACGTAGTTTGTCCTTATTTCTAGTGATAACACTGTGAATATCACTGTTTTTAGTGTACAAGTGTAAATTTTGCCTAATATATAAGATGTTGGCGAAGATGAATTGTGATGCAACCGTGAGAATACCAATATCTTTAAAAAAATCTGTTGCGCCTAGCTGGTAAATTGCTCGAACAGCTCGTTCTTGAAGGACAAATATACTTTGTATATCAGCGGTTTTGCCCCACAGCAGAATACCGTAGGACATAACGCTGTGAAAATAACTAAAATAGACTAAACGAGCTGTATCAACGTCAGTGTATTGTCTTACTTTCCTGACGGCGTAGGCAGCCGAACTGACCCTTCCTGCTAGACTTGATATATGAGGTCCCCACTGAAGTTTGGCATCTACTGTTAGTCCTAGAAAAATTGCCGATCCTACTGTTTCAAGCACCTCTTTATCTAAGACGATGTTGGGTCCTAGATTTCTAACATTCGTAAGGCGAACTTTACACATTTCGTTTTCTTGGCATTGAGAACTAGGTTATTTGACGTAAACTAATCTGTAACTATTGGGAGTGCACTGTTTACGTCGTCAAAATCTTGTCTATTCCTGTCTACTTTAAAAATAAGAGAGGTAACAGTACAACGTCACAGATGCCCTTTAAATGGAATGGTAAATCATTGATATATACTAAGAACAAGCATGGACCCAGTATTGAGCCTTGCGGAACACCTAACTGAACTGGTAGCCCGGAAGATTTCACGCCATTAACATCTACACATTGGACCCTGTAAATAAGAAATTATTACGTAGAGAGCTTCGTTTCGGACACCGTAATGACGTAACTTACGCGTGTAATGGAGCACGCAATCAAAAAAACCGGCCAAGTGCGAGTCGGACTCGCCCATGAAGGGTTCCGTTACGTTACGATTTATGACGTATTAAAAAAAAACTACTCACTAGATCTCTTTCAAACCAATTTTCGGTGGAAGTTTATATGGTAATGTACATCATATATTTTTTTTAGTTTTATCATTCTCTTATTTTAGAAGTTACAGGGGGGGGGGGACACACACTTTACCACTTTGGAAGTGTCTCTCGCGCAAACTATTCAGTTTAGAAAAAAATGATATTAGAAACCTCAATATCATTTTTGAAGACCTATCCATAGATACCCCACACGTATGGGTTTGATGAAAAAAAAAAATTGAGTTTCAGTTCTAAGTATGGGGACCCCCAAAATTTATTGTTTTTTTTCTATTTTTGTGTGAAAATCTTAATGCGGTTCACAGAATACATCTACTTACCAAGTTTCAACAGTATAGCTCTTATAGTTTCGGAAAAAAGCGGCTGTGACATACGGACGGACAGACAGACAGACAGACATGACGAATCCATAAGGGTTCCGTTGCCATTTGGCTACGGAACCCTAAAAACCTTGTCTGGACTATAACGAACATTTTAAAACAACAAAAAAAAACCAAGTCGATCCAGCCGTTCTCAACACTCGTGGTGCAAATGCTTACTAACAAACGGCGGGTCAATTTTTTTATTTATATACAGTGGAATCTTTATAACTCGAATGTCAAGGGAAATGCAAAAAAAATCGAGTTAACGAGTTTTCGACTTAACAAGAACTTGGAATGAGAGATACATGATTTAACTGCTGAAATTTCAACTTAGAAAGGCACGATTTCTAACTTATATTTTTCGATTTGTAGTGTCAAATTTGAATAACAATTCAACTTAAGTTTTATAGTATGTATATTATCAAACAAACAAAAAAATCAGCACATCGTTCACGGGCTGCTAAACTAAAAACAAATTGCCATCCATCTAATTCTTAAAAATTCCATAGTTGATAGAACAGAACTTAATGGCGGCGTATATAAATATCGGAGAGTTGCAAAATTACTTTTATGGCCCGTTTCACATTATTTACTGTACACAACCAGTTACTGACGTCAATGGCCAAGGAGCAGGTTCCAAATTAAAATACCGTCTACCTAATGATTTTGTTTTTTGTAGATTACTTTTGTATAATGTGAAGATAAAAAAGGTAAAATGTGGTTTGTCGATATTAATATAATTAACGTAGGTACGTTATAAAAAAGTGATCAATACGAAAACAAATTAATTGTTATTTAACTTGCAAACAAGCGGTAATCCTAATCTAATCTAAGTCAGCAAGGCAAAGGCCTCTCTCCTTTTTCAGTGCTAACCTAGAAAAAAAAGTATTTCGTTCAAAAGAATAATTCAGATGCTGAAGTATTCTTTTGAATTAATGAAATGTCTATTTGAAAGAACTTTTTTAATCGTTCAAATTTTCTTTCAAATATACACTTAATGTAGATAAGGAAATCGATTCATCCTTATCAACGAATACGTTGATAAGGCTGAATCGACGGTTTTTCTCATAGATACAAGAAAGACGGGTTGTCTTTCTTGTATCTATGAGGAAAACCGTCGATTTAAGATCCACATCCATTTATTATTATTATTATCAGCCGTGTGTGTCCCACTGCAGCGCAAAGGCCTCCCTTCCATCCTTCCACTAATTTCTACCTATTGATGCACGAGGCTTATATTATAGAAAAGAGTCGAGTTCGCCCCGCCATCTCCTCCTGGGCCTTCCGCGTTGCCGTTTACTTCTGTTTGAGGCCCTCTGTGTGGTTCTTCTTTTTAGCCCATAGCTTCTCAGGCATGCGACAGTTGTGGCCAGCCCAGTTCCATTCATTCAAAAATAAAAATAATGTTTTGTAATATTTTTTTTTAAATAATTCATTGCTTTTGAAACTCTGATGGCAAAACCAAATGCATATGAGTATTTTCAAGCTTCAGGCTCTAGTAAATAAACAGGATGTTGTTATAGGTACCTATTTAATAAATACTTGAGTAAGTACCGATTAAGTAATTTATAAATATCCGGTGTTTCATAAAACTTGAGTGAATCATATTGAATAGGATTATAACAAGCATGATCAACCAATCAGAATGACGCTTAAATGTTTCCAAGAATATTCCTTTTCTTCTAGAGCCCTGACCTACTTACTACAAGTCTGGTTTACCACTAATAGTCGAAATGACGAAGAAATTAGAAATTCATGTAATCATCCTAACTCCAAAAACGCTGAACGCCTAAAACATTTTAGGTCAGAGCCTTCTATTTTCGCTATTGAAGAGATTTTACCTAAACGACGAGCAGAACCCTAGATGGTTCTATGACGTAGGTAGCCTTTGCGGGTTCTGAATATGCACAACTATATGGCATGACTCCATATCTACCATGAATGACAATCAGCCACAAAGTAGGTCCACATTCAAGAGAGGCGGATCTACATTCACAACGGAACGTACCTACATCTCTGACACAAATAAATGAGGATTCAGAACGAAGAAATGAATCATATTTAAAAAGAAAGCAGGATGTAACAGACAATGGCGAAAGGGCGCTTTTGTGAATCTGTCAAATTCATGATGTATTCGTTCCACTTCTGACATTGTCAATTGAATGTCTTGAGCGGAGAAGAGAAACGTCCACAAGACTCTAAACAAAAGTGAATACCGTTAAGGAGGATGTGCTAAGGTAGCGAAATTCAAACTTTCTTACGTTTTTTGCAATTTGTAGATCAGAGTCAAGTTATATGTTGAACAAAATATAATTCGCGACCGTACCAAATATGTATTTACAGAATAACAATTATTAAAATCATCAATACAACCCTTTAAGTTCGTATAATCCCAGTGATTGATATTTCATTGAAATAAAATTATTTGAACTATATGAAAATTTTAATTTCGCGGGCTACCTTGGCGCTTTAAAAAAGAAATCTGAAGGCCAATTCCCGTAATTAAAAACGTTCAAAATGTCAAAAACTTGTCAAAAATGTAGGGAAACTAGTGGTATTTTTGACAGATTGAGACTGAGATCAGACTGTGAAAGTTCTTAAAATGATGAGAATTGCCCCTCTGGTCAACTTATAAATGAAACTTAGTTAGGGTTCCCATTATGCCAAGAAACAAATGAAAAGCTTTTAACCACGAAACAAGCCACGGTAGCGCGATATTTTGGCTCTTTAGTCAACTGAGGCCGCTTGAACTTAGATACCTAATGAGATTATACAGTCCTACAATACATTTCAATCAATAGATTGAAATGTATTGTAGGACTTTTATAGCCTACATAGGTGGGCCAGACGATTAAGCGTACAATGTAACTGTCAGAACCCGATAGCGAATTAATTGAGCTATCAATATGCGAGAGGTATGGCGAGGGTCCTCCTCTACCAAGAAATCGGCGAAGACATTTTTAAATTAGACCCCCATGATTCAATAGATAAGTTGGAGTATGTTTTACCATTGTTTTGTGTTTTGTTTTGTCCTAGCTATAAATATCATAGTGTATGTAAAATACTGTAACTCATACAGGATGAGTTACAGTATTTTACATACACTATAATGTCACTATGTGTGTGACTAATACTTAAGCTATTATAGGTACCTACTACTATTTCCTCTATATGGCTAGTGCGTCGCAAACCTCAAATATGCAGCATCAGCATCCAATAAAAGTTGGATCTCAGAAAAAACCAAAAGGAAAAGTTTAAAACTGTTTAACCAAAGTGAGGGACATTCTAAACACCTAGCGAAATACCCAATTGCATAATTATCTAATATATGAGACGAGGTTACGCACGATATTGTGAGGGTCCTAGACTACTAAGAAGTTCGTTGAGACATAATTTCAGCATGGGAGGGACTAAGAAGAAGGCAGATGAAGGTTTGGATGACTTTGGAAGTAAAGTTGTTCCGTCAATGCCTGTAACTTGTACAAAAGTACGCAAGTAGCTTGCACGCCGATGACACAATAACAACTTCGGATTGGTGAATGGAACAATGGTTAGCCCAGACTCCCAGGAATGTAACAATTCAACTATTTGAGTGTAGTGTAGATGTAGATATATATAGGTATGTAGATGTAGGTATATATAGGATGTATAGGTAATATGTGGGTATGCAGTATATTAAACCTCGCGCACATTTGGGCGAACCGCACCGCAATCAAAGTTTTGCTAAAATCCTCCTTCATCACTTTCGTACATTTACTATGAACCAAGCACACCTCAGACGGGCCGCGTTTTTTATATGAAATCGCGTTGCGTTGCGGCTGTAATGTGCCCTTGACAGTGTAATTATGTATAATTGTTCTTCCAAATAGCTACTTGATTAACCATATGTACCAGCCAACTGTTTCCGTGCGTCACACCACACATCCCTAATACGAAAGCATCCGGTATAAAATTAGGTGTTGGAAAATCCAAAATTAAAAAGTGGGAACCCCCCATTTGAACAAAAGGGAGGAAAATTAGTCACACACAGCATTTCTTTTGAAGTAGAACAATGTGTACATAAAATTATTTTAGGTAGACGTGTGTAATAAGCGGAGTCACAGAGTCACTTGCGGTACCTACGTGTGTCCGACCTCACTGATTTAGTCGTGATTACGGCGATTACAAGTTGTTGGCAATTCCAGAAAAGGCACGTCATTTCTATTTATAATAACTGCGGGGAGTCGGGACACATGTAAAACTTTTATGTCCATTGGGGTCATCGCTAGTCAGGTCACTATCAAACCTTCCTTTGTGAAACAATGTTGTTGCATTAACTCCCTCTCGGTGGGTTCCCGCATTTTCGAGGCGGGGGGGCTCAGTAGCCGTGGCCTGGTCACCCAAGGTGAAGCCAAAAGGAACCTGAGGAGGGGCCGCTCGTCAGGGCTTTGCCAGTAAACCGACGACGTAGCGGCCAACAAGTAGGTTGCGGTGCCGCTTGTTGGGCGACATCGCAACTGAGGCGGGCCGCGATGTCGTATGGCAGGCATCACGGCTGATGGTTGGAGGACGCGGCGGGAGAGGAGTGCCGGTATTGCGGTGCGCCGCCCTTCCTTGACGGGGTCGCCACCGTGTGATGGCGGACGCGGTGGGGCCGCAGGGGAGGAGGAGTGTTGGTATGACGTTGGCCGCTCTCCCCTATCCTCCGCGGCCGATAATTGGCAGGCGGCGGGGCCAATGACCTGACCCGTCGCAGAGGGACCAAGGATGCCCAGACAAGGGGTCGTCTGGCGCCCATGTGCTGGTTTGGTCCCTGGGGTGGTCACGGCGTGCTATGTGTTCTGCACCGGTGATAGGGAGTACTCCCCAGAGGAGGGTCCGGTGACGGACAGCCGCGGCGGGTTCACGGATGAGTGCTAACGCATGCCCGTGTTTCCGCCGTAAGCGGCAGAGGACACCGTGGAGTTTTAGTGGGCTAGAGTCCAAATAACTGCACTATCTCCCCGTGGTAGTGCAGAATGCATGAGCATTTCTCTACGATAAAAAAAGGCATTAACTAGCTATGATGGGTAGGTATAGATGGCCCATATCCTACAATAAGTCCATCTTTAACGAAGTAGTGACTTTAATATTATGTTAAGGTTTATATGCCAATAAACAGTATTCTTCCTAAACAATTCAATACATTATATGTCAACTGCCACTTTAGCCACCCAATCCTCATATTGAGTTACAATAAAAGTCTTGGCAAAATGAATATGAATAAACTGACGCAGAAATTGGTTTCGTGGAAGACTAGCTAGTGCCTATTACAATTTCACCATCTGAAAACCCACGTATTGTATTGTTACGTTGGAACCTATTCACTCCATGCCTTTTTAAGAACAATAGTGTCATAACACTATACAAGCTCTATAGAGATCTATCTTTTGTTTGTATTCTTAGAAAAATTAGTGGCAATTTTCCTGAAAACAATTAAGACAATTTCAATGCGAGAGTTACTATTCTCGTTTGGCAGAAGCCTGCATTAAGGCGTGATAACCAACGTAAAACATGAAGAAACAAAAAGATATCATATTACTTATTGCTATTATTATATAACTAAGACTCCTATCTGATCCGCGTAATTAATGCTCCGCACAAGATTTACTTTGACGGCACGGTTGGCGCAGTGGTTAAGCGATTGACTGCTGCGTTGCGTGTCTTGGATTCGATTCCCGCACGGAACAAATATTTGTATGGCCTACAAGTAGTTGTTCCGGGTCTGGCTGTTTGTGTATGTGAGTTTAAATGTTTGTAAACTCACCCACGACACAGGAGAAATTCCTAGTGTGGAGCAACGTGAAAAAAATAAAAATAATAATATTTAAAAACAGACAATTATCAACTGCAGAGCTACTGATTCTGCTGATTGCATAAATAATTATGAATTTAAAATTTGAATATGAAGCTTAATTAATCGAATATGGCCAAAAAGTAGATAAAATCACCGTTTAAAAGATTTGCGATAATATGAAATCTGTTTAACTAATTTATCTATACTTATAATAAATCTGTAGAAGTGAAAATTCTGTACATTGAAAATATCAAAAAAATAATTTACAGGGGGTGTTACTAGACCGACACCGAACCCAAAAATGTGATTAAAAAAATTTTTGTCTGTCTGTCTGTCTGTCTGTTTGTTCAGGCATCACGCAAAAACTACCGGTTCGATTACGATGAAACTTAGTATAATTATTCTTTAATATCCTGGGCACCACACTGGGTACTTTTTATCCCGGAAAAGTATATACAATAAAAAACAAACTTAATTTTGCGGTTCGATCCCTATACCCGATTACCACTGTCTGTACTGTACCAACCGCAAATACTAAGTTTGTCGTAGGTTGGGTCACCCGCAGTGGAGTTCATTTTTATTCCTTTTAGTTTTTAGAGTTATTTAGGTTTATTTTTATATGAGTCGTAGGTATAGATTTTAATTTTAAAGTATAGGTAGTATATTTGATAGTGTACGTAGTGACCGTAGGTTATTTTATAATACTGTTAGGTAGGATTAGTCATTCGTATAGATATTAGTTTTTAGGGATTTTGCTTATTTATTGAGTTTAGATTAGTTATCATCAGAAATAGATTTATTTAGGTAGGTATTTAATTTTCTGTTATTGAGTTTTTTTTTAATTAGGTAGGTACTTAGGTAAAGATATCATATAGGTACCCTCTTAATCACCACTAATGAGACACAATTGGTTTTCTACTGTAATTAGCCACAAAGGGCCCGCGAGATAGATGGCATTCTGGGGAAGCACATACATTTTATCCTGTTAGCACGTTCCCGTGGGATAATTTCCGACATCCACGCGGGCGAAGCCGCGGGCAGAAGCTAGTAAAACATAAATATTTATGCACTGTTGATTAACTAGATGTTTTTTTTTTGACATTTCCATTAATTGTTAATTCAAGATATCAATCTGAAGTCTTGCTGTGATCTTATCTGTGATGTTACCTCTTTCGTAGATTGTATTGAGAAAGTTTTGTTGCAAAACGTATGATGTGACAGATAGATTATTGACAAAGTAACGAAACTGATGTTACGGATTCGGGAGCGAATTTGATTAACAGCCCGTAGACTCTACCTCATCAATATTTACGACTAGAATTTCTAGATACTTCTAAACTATGTTAAATATTTTCACCTATTTGAATAGATCGCTTCAGGTTATATTCGGTTCACGCCTAATAAGAATTGAAAATCTCGTCAGGCGAAGCATCAAACTGACGGAACCAAGGCAGACAAGAATCACAAAATTACAAGTCAGTGCTCTATCTGAAAAAATGGTTCAAAATGAGATTCCTAGAACGAGTATAGTGCGACAACGGATGTAGACAACGTGTAGTTGGAATACATTGTCTTTATATTTTTTTGGGGAATTCATTGAACCCGGGGGTACTCTGCGCGACCCCGTCGATTTAAGGACTGACATGCACTCTCGGACAAGACAAAACAATACTTTAATTTAATGCGACAAAATCTTCATGTAACATACAGGTAATATCAGCTTTTGTAACGAAACATTTTTGTGTCAAAAACCTACTTTTTAATATTGGTTTGATTTCCTAGACAGCATACCACAGGTCCAGTCTAGGCTCGATAGCACGTGTCAAAGTTTAGTCGCAGATTACGGCGACACGACGCAGATGTATCCACGGACGTACTACGACAGGTCGTCAGTTGAGCGCGTGGTCATCAGACAATGTCCACTGATCGCGCAGCTCGTGTCCGTAGGTACCACTACACGACTCGCTGGATGACCGGTCCATGGCCGAGGTCGCGTTGAATATGCAGCACCACGAACCACGTTTAATATTAATAGGAACTTCTTAAAATACTGCCTGGGGGATAATCAGAGCTATAATCGAATGTAGATATGAAATGGGAATGTTGATGGGGCGGTTGACCTGCCTGCCCTGCGCTGGCGCACCGATCTACGTAGATTGGGATTCTGCAGGAAGTGAGGAAGAAAAACCATGATGTTATTGAACAGTTGCTGTAACTTCCTGTCATAAATCTTATATGACGCTAGGATATAGATATTTCGATGAAATGTATTGTTGAGCTAAGCTTTTTCTTTCTTTGGTGGTCGTTAGGTATCGCTTGATGTTCACCAAACACTTAATGATGTTCGTTCAGAATCGGGTAAATTCTAGGTAAAATTAACACTTATAAACGTGTATTCTTCGTAACATCTCTGCATATATTTGTACAAATTCAGTAAATATAAAACAGCTTGAACTTTGGGCACATACAAATTGCTTAAAATGACCTTTTTAGACATTGTTGTCAGGACATCATAATATATTATTATTTAGGCACTGGCCACAGTAGGTAGTACAATATTTTGGCAGATCTGAGGTTGGCTTCCAGAATTACAAGATGCTTCTTGTAAGACGTTATTTTTTATTTTTTTAGCGTATTTTGTGTCCCACTGCTGGGCAAAGACCTACAGGTTCAATTATTGATTCAAATTAAATATAACATAAATTAAAATCAACTTTATCAATATTTACAGCCGTAAAGACGAAATTAGAATAAACTATAGGTAAAATAAAGTTTGACATTTTACGAGTGGACCAGTAGCCCAACAGAATGAGGGCGAAGTTAGAATACTGATCAAAACTTCCACTTTCAGAGAAAGTTATACAAAGGTAAATAACCCCTGGGGTTGGTTCTATCAATAAAGTGCTAGTAAGCTTCTTATTTTTCAAACATTCCGCGGTACTCGTATAATGTCTGCTGATCTACGTAATTTTAAATGATAGGTACTAACCTGGTTTTATCTACATATTTCAGAGTTCAAGAAACCATTTATTTCTCATAAGAATATATTTCAATATACAAGTAGGCTCACTGCAATATTTAATGGCGACGAAAATTGAGTAGTAACTCGTTCTTCCGACAGGAGTCGGCGATCAAAAGGTCATGGATGACCACCGGTTCCAGTATTCAAAATGTTAATGAATATACCTAAATTAATTCATTGAACATAAAATTTAAAAAAAAACACATAAATATGATTTCTTAATATGACAACAAAAAATACGCAGGGTCAAATTAAATCAGCTAGCGAAACTCCGCAGGCTTGATGGGTATCGAATGTGAACATGATAAAGCAAAAAAAAACATTGTTTTTGCTGTTGGTGTATTTACTTGAAATAACAGTTTCAAAAACGATTTATTTGTGTTAAATTTACAGACGTGACTAGACTAGTCTAAACACGAAAAAACAAAAGAAAACGTAACAACACTGACAGCGGTCGATGACCTCAAAGAAAAATCCTCGAATCGTTTTTATTGTGTAGTGTTGAGATATCGATACCCATCGCGTCTGTAGTTTCACTAGGTAATTTGATTTGACCGTAAAATACCTCAAAGAATTATTTTCTTTTATAGTAGATTCGATGAAATAAACTGAACTAGGTACGTCAAACATGGAAGATTTAACTAATTCAAATTAGGCATTTGCAAGCTCATACTATTTTCATGAGAATAATGTATGGGATTTTATCAAATTGCAAATGAGTCTCATAATGATAATGTTTTCTAAACACATTAAATAAGTAGGTACAGTAACGCTCGAAATTTCTGTTACTACTACATTCAGCCAGTGAAGGCGTGTGTCCTACCGAGCTACCTAATTAATTTATTAACCAAACCATTCTAGAAAAGCGTTCTACCTATATGATGCTATTAGAACACAACGAAGACATTGAATTTTTGCAAGCACAAACGTATCTAATGCTAAAGTACAAGATTATCTAAAATATCTTAACAGGCGATTGATTTAAAACCGTATTCAAAAGCTTTATTAATATTCAAAATCAAACCAAATTATATAGTTATCTACACAGAATCAGCCTGTTTGATAAAGAGATTAATAATTAAAACTAACGGTTTTGTTTTTGTAAAGTTGCAACCAGTTGAAGGTGATATTATTATGACGGTCATAATAATATTGAAACCGAAGATATTATATCACGAAAATATCATCAATGTCACCCAAATAAAACGCGCTTCCTCGTCTGTAATGCCACTTGCTACCTTCGGTAACAGTAATAATATAACGGTAGGTTATCATCAAAATATGAATATATAAACCCACTCTAATATATGCATTACCTACGTAGTCACATTCACTGCAGGAGAGTCTAAGGTATCTCCCAAGTAGTGACAGAAAATAACCTCGATATCCACACTAGATCTGTAGAACTGTACAACCTAATTTAGAGGTAGGTATGTGGGCGGACGGCGGCTCTAATTACCAAAATATCGATATTCTTTGAACATGTGCACTATCTTATAGCTGTCCACAGCAGGAGACAGTCCTCTCCCAAGTTGCAACAGAGAATATCCTGACACCTATATGAACGGTAACGTGGTTATAAATTAATAATAACCACACACTGACACTCCCACGCAAGGTCCTCCCAAGCATTCAGAGACCAAAATCATTATAAAAATATTTAAAACAAGCATCAACTAAATAGTTCTGCCACCCACAGCGGAGTCTCCCAAGTAGCCACTGAATATACAGGTTGTAAAAATACCCATCACATAGCCGTCACCCGCATCCTGTGTATCAAACATTGTACAAAAATAATTACTGGGAAATTACTTTTATTTTTGGTGTGAAAAATCGCTCTTTACGGTAATGAACAATGTCACAAAACATTGTGCGTATGGGTGCATCCAATGGTGCAGCGGTCATAGGGCCTAAATACTTAACATTAAAAACGTTTTTTCGTTAGAAAGTTGGAAGTTTGACCTTCAATATCTCCGTAACCAGAAGGTTCCCAGGTATGGTTTGATTTAAAAAAAAGCACCACAATGCCGGGAAGAACAAATAACTCAAGCGTCTTTTTAATAACTCGGCTTCATGTACCGTCTTTTTAAGCCCGTTAAACAAAACTGCGAGCAATGGTGGCTCGGTGTAACGACCCCGACTTACGAGTTATTTACGTCGCCGTCGTAGGTTCAAACCCAGTCCGACGCGTTACATTGTGTAATTTATTTCATAACCACCCTCAAAACTGTGAAGGAAAACATCGCGAGCAAAACGGGCATGTCCTAAAACCAAAAATTCGAAGACATGTGACATCAACCAATCCGCACTGGGCCCGCGTGGTTGATTACGGCCCATTCCCTCTCAAAAGAGAAGAGGCCTGTGCCCCAGCAGTGGTAACATAATTATGTAAACAAAACTTCCTGACTTTAATAACAAGAATAACAGCCACACCCACGCATGGTATAGCTGGACAGTAGTTATACTACTATCTATCAGTTCTATTTATGGAATGCCATTCCCTATAAAGCATAAGTATACTTGTGTATTGTCGTGGAGCGACGAAGATGATTGTGTTGTGATTGTAGCGAGTACCGCATGATGCGCGGGCGGCGTACGGATTCATTGCGCCGTGATTGATTCAACCATCCGCTCACCCACCCACGGGCGCACGCATCTTTATACAACTAGTAATTTGACGTGAATAAAGATAGTATTAGACTGGTATTTTTTTGGATACCAACAAAAAATAGGGAAATATTGTTCTAAAAGTTACCATCGTTATCAATATACAAAAAGCTTCGTAAACGTAAGAGTAGAGAAAATCTGGTGGTTAAAATTATTTAACGCAAGAGATCGCGTTAGATTGTAGGTACTACGACTACTGAAGTTAAGTATTTTTTTTCATAATTTCATTATTTTCAAATATTCTTTCTTGAAAACAACAATTTTTTTCATAAATGTTGAGAGACTATTTGATGGAATTGTTGTACATTAAAATACCTTCCATGTTATAGAAAACTAATTAAAGAGGAAATCGTACTTGAGTATTAGGAACAGCTGAGAACTTTCAAGAACATTGATTTAAGAAGGTTGCTAAAGCAAAGAGGTTTCATAAAAGAGCGTTTCCGTCATATTTATAACGGACGTCATGAAAATCTGTCATTTTCAGCAGTACCTATTGGACAATAAGGCATAAAAATTGCTCTCTATTTGGACATCGTACTGTAACGGTGAAGTTTCTTGCCCATTCTTCATCATTACCTTTTGGAAGGGGCGACTAGAATCAATTCTATTCTTTATTGTAATTTTTGACGTTCAAAAGTGCCTTTTATCTGCCTATTTGGAACAAATGCTTTGACTTCAACATTACGGTCGGCTGTGGTTGTCACCACTCTTCTAGGAAAACGTAGCTTAGCAGGAAATCTTCTCTGTTTTGTCTTTGATTAATAACCATAGATGTCAGTTAGCTAAACATCATCGTACTGTAACATCGCTGTAATCTTACCGGACAGATAATTCAGTCGTCAACGTTTCCATGTCTCCAGTGAGTGTGCGAGCCGCCTACCTCAAACACGCAACAAAGTCGTGCTCCACAATACGTTTCATATTAAAACCGAGAGCTTGTGACGCCCAATTATGATTTAACCCATGTTTAACCCCAATTGGTTAACGATCACTCATTTTCACGCAACGTTACATGATCACCTCGTGCTCCAGATTTATTTTTTAATAGAATGATTAGAGAAACTGATTTGATTTTTTAAAACGGTCAAAACGTCACTTTAAAAGGATCGGTCGTTGCTCTGATACGTATTTGTTCCGTCTTTTCCTGTTGTTAACACAAATCTAACCTAATCTTTCACCTTAAAATGTTCTATGATGTTATGTTATGATGTTAGGTTTGTTTTCCGCACTTAGTCCTTCAGAGTAGTGGTAGCCTAATGATAACGAGACTTAAGAGTTGTAGGTCGTAGGTTCGAAACGAGACAGGCGCTTTACTTACTTTGTGTAAAATGTTTCATCACCACTGCTCTCAAAACGTTGAAGGAAAACATCGTGAGGCAACCGGCATGTCCTAGGACCAAAAAATTCGAAGTCATGTGACATCTAGCAACCTGCACTGGGCCCGCATGGTGGATTACGGCCTATTCCCACTCACAGAGGGGAGGCCTGTGTCCCAGCAGTGGGAACATTATAAACTAATTATGATGATGACGAGTTAGTACTTCAAGTGAATCATGTGGTGCCCTGTCCCTAAAATGTTATGCTATTTCACGACTCTAAAACTAATTGCTTAATCGATATAACTTAAAATCTAAGTCCTTGAAGAATCGAACTCGGTCGTAAATAACTTAGAAGCACACATAATACAATAGAGCAGGCTTCTGAAGTCAAAGCTTAGTACTTTTAACATAATTAGTTTCAAATCATTACCAATGATAACCTATCCATAAATAACTTTAGACTATAAAATTTCTATAATTAGCCGTAAGACGTAACCACGGGATTATCAGCATCTAGGACGGTGCATCGTTAGTAGTAAACTCTACATTGGTTCACTAGCTATTAAGAGACTGATTACAACATGTACCTACTAGTAAATTGAAATAAGCAACACGCAATTCTCTTATCATCGGAAATCAGAAGTCCAATTCTCGTAATTTAAAACGATCAAAATCTAGTCGCAGTATCATCTCGGCGACAAACAAATTTCAAAAACTTGTCAAAATGTAGGGAAATTAGAGGTATTTTTGACAGATTGAGACTGAGATCAAACTGTGAACGTTCTTAAAGTCATGTGATCGTGTGTGCAAAGTACATAGATTAATCCTAGGTTAGTACTAGCGTACTTACAGACTTACACAGGTTCAGCACCCTAATTGCGTAACACACGATCAATCGGAATCAGCTTCATTTTGACAGTTCAACAACATTCATTGCGTTATTTACGTGTTGAGCAGACCAATTTTTCGAACTTATGAAGCAATGCATTAGCAATTTGCTTCAAAATTATTCAGATTCCGATTGATCGTGTGTTACGCAATTAGGGTGCAGGTTCAGGTTCAGGTTACAGCTTCTGGCCGCGATTTCGTCCGCGTGATATTTCTTGTTCCCCCGACCCATCGCGTCGCATCGCATCGTCTGCCCGCGCTATGACTTCGTTTTCGCTTCTTTTTTCCTTTTTGCTCGGCTCCTATAGCCTTCCTCAAGAATTAGGCTATCAAATGCAAAAAGGTTTTTTAAAATCTGACTGGTTCCAGAGATTACAAACAAAAAAACAAACAAACTTTTCAGTTTTATTATTAGTATAGATATTCTAAAATGTTTTCAAACTTCAGTCACCTCGGCTCCGCGTGAATTTCTGAAGGAATTCTCGAAATTCGTATTTTTATTTCCCATACTAAATGTTGATGGAAAAGGGAGCGTCAAAAACACGTAATAAATATGCAGTGAGTTCAATACCCGGACGCGAAAACAAAGAATAACAATCTGCCTTGAGAATATGCGAAGCTAACGCCACCTATTTTAATAGATAGGAACTATTGGGAGTAGAAACTGAGAGTGTTTGTATTTTAATAGATAGGAACTATTGGGAGTAGAAACTGAATTTGAACTCAAGAAAATAAAATAAAACCCATGTTTAGCGAGCTTTTCCTCAGATTTTGAGCATACATTTTTATCTCTTCGAAGTCACTATGGAAGAAATGTGGAAAAAATTATAGTTCTGCCCAAGGCGTCTGTGGGAAAACCGGATTTCCCTCTCAACTAACGCATACAACATTTGAGGAAAGTAATGAAGAAACGTTTTGCAGTTTGCATGATGAATGTAAGAATCTTAGCAAGTCAAATTAAGTAAGTGCCATAACAATTAGTGTGCAGTTGTTAGTGAAGATTCAAACAGAGATCAATATGCTTAGGTATCTACATAATAGTATTTATTCATAAACGTAGCTTAAAGTTAAGAGACGTTTAAACATCGTTGATGAAACCGTCGCTAATCGTTATTTAGCTTTAAACAACGATTAGCGTTTAGCGCGTTTTTTTACGTTTTTTTAGTTTTGGTTACGTTTTAGCTTCATAGGTACCATTATTCTACGTGTTAGCAAAATGATAGCTGTGACCGAGACCCGACAAGACAGTTCAGTAGAAGACAGTGGCCTTTAATTAATTATCTACAAGACAGTTAAGTATAACAGTATTTTATCACTAACGTCCCATTACATCTTCACGTGACTATCGAACAACCATGTCCAGACAATCACGATTATTACCGACGCGCAGTTATGTGATCATTAGAATTAGCCCTCTTTCCCATTAGATAACAATTAATTGGCTATTGTTTTACATCGTAATACTAGGCTAGCGCCATCTTGGATATTGACATCAGAGGTCACGTGTAAAGCGGCCGTAAGGAAGCTATGACTGGCATACATAATCAGCCTGTAAAATACTCCCTTTTTTGAGTGGGATTGAGCCGTTATCCACTACGCAGTTATAGATGTCACTTATCTTCGAATTCGTGGTTCTACGACATGCCGGTTTCCTCACTATATTTTCTTTCACAGTTTAGAGAGCAGTCATCATCTGCCTAGCCTTTTCCCAACTCAAACTCAAATCATTTATTTCAATTAAACCATTTACAGGCACTTTTGAATTGTCAAAATTAAATAGTCGGTCAGTTAGTCAGAAAGTTGAAGCTAGTTGCCCATTCCAAAGCGTAGATCTCTATGGAGAAGAACGGGCAAGAAACTCCACGGACACTCTTTTAAATCAAGATATTTTTACAAAATCCTGGTTACATTATTTTTATTGCTTCTATATGTGAGAACAATGTAAAGAAACAAATTAAAATATAAAATTAAAAATATAAAATTAAAAATAAGCCCTGGCAGTTAAGAGATGACCAGTCTCAACAGATGGCGCCCGTTCACGAACATGACGCGTGGATCAGCACCACCCAGCTCAACCATTTCGTAGGGAACCGAATGATCCAACACACGCGCCACCACCAGTGAGACATTTAAGTGAGCATGACATATTCTCAACTGCCATGCTCTTTCAAGTCAACATCAAAATATCATAAAAAACGGATCCATGGTTCTTACATTTACAAAATTTTCAAAAATGCTTCTAAATTATACAAAACTATAGTTTGCAATTTAATTAAGAGATGAGAGAAAAAAAAAATACTACCAATCATGAAGAGGTATTTAATACTGAAGTATTAAAAATTAATCCTGATTAAATAAAATAAACACTAAAAAAAAAAAACAAAAAGGGGAAGCATCTCTTCCAAATATTGAAATTGTGATCAACTTGTAAGCCCAACTGCCTGTGGAGCAGGACCAGCATTAAGCCAAGCATTTTTATCTACTATATACTCGTCCAACTTATAATATGCTTGTCTACATAGTGTGCGTTTAATGCATGTTTTAAATTTCTTCTCATTTAGTTGAAGAATATCGAGTGGTATTTTATTATAACATTTTACACAGTACCCCATAAAAGAAGTTTTTACTTTAGACAATCTGAAGCTCGGTTGATCTAGTTTGTTCCTATTCCTAGTGTTAAAGTTATGCCTGTCACTTATCTTACTAAAAAGATGTAGATGTTTTCGAACGTACATAATGTTTTCGTATATATATTGACAAGGAACCGTCATGATGTTAATTTTTTTAAACAGTTGCCTTAGAGATTCGCTTCTGCTGAGATTGTAGATGGCTCTGACAGCCCTCTTTTGCAGAATGAAGATAGAATCAATATCTGCAGCCCGTCCCCACAGCAAAATACCGTAAGACATGATGCTATGGAAGTAACTAAAATAGACCAGTCTTGCGGTTTCCACGTCTGTTAATTGACGGATTTTCCAGACAGCGTAAGCGGCTGAACTTAGCCGCCCTGCAAGTGATGTTAGGTGAGGACCCCACTGCAGCTTTGAGTCAAGCGTGATACCCAAGAAAACCGTACTTTCGACGAATTCAAGTATCTCCCTATTCAATACAACGTGACATTCACTACTTCTAACATTCGGTAAAGCGAATCTAATGCATTTAGTTTTTTTCTCATTTAATACTAAATTATTTACAGTAAACCAATTATGGACCATAAGCATAGCATTATTTACGTCGTCAAGCTGCTGTGCACGTCTGTCTACTTTAAAAATCAGTGATGTGTCATCAGCAAATAACACCATTTGTGGTCGGGTTTTTAGTAAATGAGGTAAATCATTTATATATACTAAAAATAGGAACGGCCCCAATATTGAGCCCTGCGGCACACCCATTTTGACTTTTAAACCCAATGAATTCACACCGTTTATTTGAACTTGCTGAAATCTATCATTTAAATATGATTTTATTAAGCTAACAGCTAGTTTACCCAGTCCGTAATGCTCAAGTTTCAAGAGTAGTGTTTCGTAATTCACGCAGTCAAATGCCTTGGATAGATCACAAAAGATGCCTATTGCATCTTGTGCCTCTTCCCATGCGTTAAAGATGTGTTTTAATAAGGTGACACCGGCGTCAGTTGTACAACGTCCTTTGGTGAAACCATACTGTTGATCGTGTAGGATGTTGTTACGATTAAAATGATTGAGCATTTGATTTAACATTACTTTTTCAAACACCTTGCTGAAAACCGGCAACTATGTTGGGGTCGCCTTCCAGTCTAACCGGATGCAGCTGAATACCAGTATTTTACATGGAGCGACTGCCTATCTGACCTCCACAACCCAGTTACTGGGTAATACGTTACCCCTTGGTAAGACTGGTTTTCAGACTTTCGGGATTCTAGCTATCCGTAACGACTGTCAAAGATCCGTGAATGACAGCCGGGACCAACGGCTTAACGTGCTTTCCGAGGCACGGACGGGTCTCGGTATGTAAAGATGGTCACCCATCCACAGACCAACCGTGGCAACTGTAGCTTAACCTGATCGATCGACCTGTGCGGCTGTTATTATTTAGCCACGGACCCCTCCAGAGCAGTGATGAAATAAATTACACAAAGTAACTCGCCTGACTGGGTTCGATCCCACGACGTTCACTCGTAAGTCGCAGCCCTTACCTACCACTGGACAACCACTGCTCTCATGACTGACATGACATCTAAATAGTACGCACATACCTATTTACATATAGTACTGTTAATGTAGAAGTTACGATTAGTTCCATTCTCAGTTATTGTACAAACAACAACCTTATAGCAATGATGATAAAGATCAGTGTGATGCAAAATCAGAGTTAAAATAACTCTGAAAGGACTGTACTTGTTCATTCTTGTATACATATAAAGATCATAAGTTACTGACCTTCCATAATCTAACTTAAAATGTCTTATTTTCTGGAAACAACAGAAGTTCAAAACCCTTAACAGGAAAATCGAATGAATAACGTTTTTCTTATTTCTGAGAGGTGATGCATCCCATCTGTGTGCAGAAGACGTGAGCGACATCAGACGTCGCAGATTATACACTTGCGGACTCCTAAATCGAGTCACCGTGCATTTTGATGTTTAAAAACCCGCACCCTAATCGCATAACAGACGATTAATCACTATCTGAATGATTTTGAAGGATATTTCTAATTCATTGCTTCATTGGTTCGAAAAATTTGTCTGCTCAACATAAATGACGCAATTAATGTTGTTGCACTGTTAAAATGAAATCCGTGACTACTGTTAGTGTGTTACGCAATTACCCAGCAGAACACCTTAAAATAATGATAAGCCAGAGAAAACGTTTTTAAGCGATTTTGAAGCTGACATACTGGCCAGTATGTAAGCTTCATTTCGGTATCACCATTATAAATGATAAATGATAAATGATTTTATTTTGTAAGTAGGTTTGTACAAACACTTTTACACGTCAATCATATTTTAAAACTAGATGAGGTCGGCGTTTCCTATCTGACTAGTCTGAGAAGAAAGGCCGAAACAAACTCAGACGTCACAGTCTCTTTTAAAGTCCAGACATAATCTTGGTCAGATCATATGAAGACCATGTAGGTCGATGTCTGAGATGGTCTTTTGAGGAAAGAACCACACAGATTGAGAGGACCTGTCCAGTCAGTGCACGCATTTGTCAGAAAACGTGCAGCTCAACTCAAAACTTAAGGAGCTCACCGATCCGACGAACAATACCAAAGAAAGGACATTTGGGTAGGCCACATTAATTACTCAAACTGCCAGACCATGACAAAAACTAAGAGAACAGAGAGAAAAATAATATAAATACAATGACCCACATAGTCTTCACATTCACAATAATTAAAATAATATAATACTTTACTAAGTAAGCAAATGTCATAGTATATATAAAATTCATTAATGTCAGTGTATATAAAAAAAACAACAACAAAACAGAGAAAAACAAAATAAAAACATTCAATACGTAAAAAAATTAGAAAAAATTGGAAGCAGCTTAATCCCAAGCCTTTTTGTCCTCGATATAATCCTTAACGGTATAAAAGGCTTTCTGGCACAACTTACGTTTAATAAATGATTTGAATTTATTAAGGCTTAGATCTTGAACTGGGCTTGGAACTTTATTATAAAAGCGTATACATTGGCATCTGAACGAGCCACCTAGCTATTTTCTTGAGCCTTGTTGTAGGTACAACAAATTTGTGTTTGTTCCTAGTATTTATATCATGGATATCACTGTATTTTTTAAATAATTTTATATTTTTATGGGCATATAAAAGATTTTCATAAATATATTGAGAAGGCACAGTCATAACATTAATCTCTTTAAATTTGTCTCTGAGCGAGTGTCTCGGACTCAGTTTATAAATTGATCGAACAGCTCGCTTCTGCAAAACAAAGATAGTCTGAATATCAGCGGCATTTCCCCACAATAGAATACCGTATGACATTACACTATGAAAATAGCTAAAGTACACTAAACGGGCTGTCTCTACATCAGTTAAATTACGAATTTTTCTAACAGCGTATGCTGCGGAACTTAGCTTTTTTGACAATTTATCTATATGTGGACCCCACTGAAGCTTAGCATCCAAAGTTATGCCCAAGAATACTGTGCTGTCTTCAGGATTCAATTCTTCGCCCTTTATCAACACATTAGTTTTCACCTGCCTAACGTGAGATAGCGTAAACTTAATGCATTTGGTTTTTTTCTCGTTTAAAAGTAAATTATTAACATTGAACCAGTGGACTACTTTAGAGATCGCGCTATTTACATCGTCAGTAACCTGCTGCTGACGTTTAAGTTTAAACAAAAGTGAAGTGTCATCTGCAAACAACACTATATCATGATTATCCTTTATGAGGTACGGCAAGTCATTTATATAAATAAGAAACAAGAAAGGACCAAGAATTGAGCCCTGTGGGACTCCCATTGTTACTATAGATCCGGGAGATCTTTTTCCATTAACGTCGAATTCAAGAATTTAAAAAGTAGAAGAAAATCTTTTAAAAATAAAAAAAAAACTTAAAAAAAACAATTTTTTATTACTTATTAATAAAAGGGACTAAAAAGTTAAAAATAATTTAAAACCGATATAAATAAAAGCGTGTTACATTTTGATGGAACATTAAAGAAAATTTAGAACACAATGTAACACGCTTTTATTTTTCCCTGGTTCTAGCACCAAAGTTCTCGTCAAGACGGATCAAACAAGTCCAAACTTGATGGGGTTGTGTCGTTTAACTACAGAGTTCCTATGGCCACCTTCCGGTTCCATTATCAGATCAGCTGCATGTCATAATAATTTTGCATTGTCATCCGATTTACACATGCATGCAAAATTTCAGCTCAATCGGATGAAGATATCTGCTTAAAAATTGAGTTGCAAGAGTCCACCCGAACATACATACATAGCAAGTTAAATAAAAGCTTGTAAAAAGGGGCCCGTGGCTAAATAATAACAGCCGCACAGGTCGATCGATCAGGTTAAGCTGCGCTTGCCACGGTTGATTTATGGATGGGTGACTATCTTTACATACCGAGACTCCTCCGTGCCTCGGAAAGCACGTTAAGAAAGAAAAAGGATTTTTGACAGTCGCTACGGGTAGTCTGAAGACCAAAACTCTGACAACCAGTCTTAATAAGGGGTATCGTATTGTAACTGGGTTGTAGAGGTCAGACAGGCAGTCGCTACATTTAAAATATTGGTATTCAGCTGCATCCGGTTAGACTGGAAGCTGACCCCAAAATAGTTGGGAAAAGGCTAGGCAGATGAGCCTTTAAACAAAAATGTGAATCTAGCCAATGTGGCTAGATTCAGGTGTCCGGGAGTGTATCATTGATAATACATTCAAGTATATTATGTGCCTTGCAACTGAGTTATTCTTTATGTAAGAGTATTATACTGTCGGCAAGAAAATATACGAGTGAATTATACATATTCGTAAACAGATACACCTGAAAAAATTAAAATCATTAGGCATCTACTTAAAGTTGTCAAAAAGTGAGGTTAAAATTCGTCAGTTTTCCTTAAAGTACGACAGCTTCAAGGTCTAGTGAGCTTCCTTCTAGGAAGTTTCATTGCTTCTCTAATAAAATTGTTCTGAATCGGGAAAACAACTGATACAACCAAGTGCGTCACGTTGATGCGGTAAAAAATATTCTTTGTTCAAAATGATGTTCATCCAGATCTTTCTTCATTTTGCATTTTGAGTTTCTAATGCAAAATGACGAGCACATCTTGTGAAATTGAAATTGATTCCGTGCACCTTTACTTCAATATTATTACGAAACTTTTTCAAGTAGGTACCCACTACCCATAGTTCTACATAATTGTAGCCCTAGAGTCTTTGTCCCCAAGGTATGCTGAAACGCAATTGATATCAGCATATTTTTCCTCATAGCAGATTTTCCTTGTCGGTAACGCGTGTTTTTGCAAAAGGGACCGCTGTCAACGTGTCAGCATTAATGACAGCAAACACGGTCCAATGGTCGGGATCAATAATGCATCTTCTGAATAATGCATAGACACCGGTCAGAGATGTATTTACCCGTCTGCATTTTTGATATGATCCCGAACGGTGGCGCATTGCCCTTTGCCCTACAGTCCAAGATGAGCTAGCCTACGGAGTCAAATACAGGACCAGCCAGCTTATTCTGTAAAAGTCTCACTGTGATAACTAAGGTGAAGTGATCTTAAAGTGCCCTGTCATTCAACCTGCCGATAGATTCTGTAAAAATCTCACCATGAAAAGTTAGGTGAAGTGAGCTTAGAGTGAGCGGTCAATAGTGTCAATCCCTAGCATTAGTTGGAATGACAGCTCACTCCACGTTCACTTCTCTTAAGTTTTCACGGTGAGATAGTTACAGAATCGCACTGCTGATGCTAGGGTTTGACACTATTGACAGCTCACCCCAAACTCACTTCACCTAAGTTTACACGGTGAATTTTTTTACAGAATAGATCGGTTGATAGTGTAGAACAAAAAGGTAACAGTAAATTTATCCCGATGGTAGATGCGAATAGAATATTCTACTCCATAGCTCATCAATTATCTACCTAGAGACATTAACATAACAGCATTACAATAAATACCTGCGTCACAACTACGTCACTAGAGTTAAATTTATTCCCGATTAGTTATAATTACTAGATGATAACCGCACATAACTAACCGCAACTACACTTTCACAGTGTAGTTGCGGTTAGTGAAAAATGGAAAAACCATATGATTTCGTCTATGATGATCTACGACAGATATGTTATTTCTATCTAGTAAGGAAACTAGGAACGAGGAAAATCTCAAACGAAATTCCAAGCAGATTATTAATAATCAATTAAAAAAGGATCAGCAGACCCGCCTACTGAAAATAATGAACTGACACACTTGGGTTTTGTCACGTACGCTCCGAGCAAATTGGTTTTAAAAATATCCTATCACCTGTTAATGAGAGCAACGATTATAAAAATCACACTGGCCCTAATGTCTATCTGCAATAAATTAATAACCACAAACAAAATTGATGCCATTACACATTATCATTAGCTGTGGGTATATAATATGGACCATTGTAAGCAACACTGAAAACTCTTGTTTTAAGTTTTCGGGTTTTCCGAGAGTTGAACAAACTGCGTGCAGGGTAAAGAAAACATCAAGTTTAAAATAACAATTTCCTTTCCTCTTGTGATGTAAATAAATGCAAACATTCACATCAAGCTAGATGTTTAAATCGAACGTTGACTCGTGAATTTTATATAAATTCATTAATCTGATTATAGAATATTTCAAATAAATCACAATAAACTTGCATATAATGCATTCAAAGTGGTTGCAAGTAGTGCTCGATCTTTCATAAATACGTAACCCAATTCAACTTTTAACACAAAATACGTTTTTAAAATTCTTGTTAGTTTGATGTTTCTTAGAATTTTAAATTAAAATTTGAAACCTAGAACATTATACATCTGTTTGGTATATAAAACTTTACCAAGATGTGCAAACCTTTTTTTAGCTGCACCCAGCGGCTTTGCCTGCATAAGTCTTGATCCAATGAGAATATCTGGATATAAAGTATCGTAGTATATCCAAATCCAGTTCATGTTCTACCCATGTGCTAAATTTCATGCAAATCCGTTCAGCTGTTTTAGCGTAAAAGCGTAACAAAAAAACATACAAAAAATGAAATCTTTTAAATAATAATAATTTAGATAGGAACAGTAATAACTCAACTTTTGTCAATATAATAGAAAAGATTGATGACATAATTGACTCATTGCTGCATGAATCCATCCGTAATTAAGTTAGGGCACGCGCCCACGGTTACATGGCCTAAGGCCTACGTGACTGCGGACAGGGCACGTAGCCCACGCATCTACCTAGCCCTAATCGATTTACATTCAGAAACGATTTGATGACCGAATTCTTAATTATGATGACTAACTATTTGACTACGTATGTATAGAATTTGTTTACGCTTTTTTTTTTGGATGGAAAATCAACAAATCACCCCTCCCGCTCTGGGTGGAGCGGAAGGGAGTGTCAGACTCTTACTGACTAAAACCCACCCGTGTTCCTTCCTTAGCCCTTTATGTTCCAGGGCAGCGGTAACCTTTTCGGACGATCCCGCTACCCTGGCATGCTTCGGCCCTATCGGGCCCCGTCACTAATACTGACATCTCTTTGAGGCGCGCGTGGAACACATACGCGCCGTCCAGCACGGGCCTGGCCCTGATCAGACGGTGATTACTCTTCGCCCACAGGCCCGCGCCTACGATGGCCGGGAGTCGTCACGCGGCTCCCGACGCCCGGAGCGTCTCCCGCGGCGGCTGAGGCGTGAGGTTCTCTCCTTCGTCCACCCCGCCACCTCCTTCGCTAGCATGACTGCTTCGCAGAAGGAGGTAACTGCCTCCCACTCCCTCTCGCCCCGGACCATGGCTTGAACCAGGGTCGGACGCGAGAGGTCGCCGCCGCTGCCGATCGTGTCTACGAGGACACGGCGGTGCTCTGCCCAAGCGGGGGGCAGACCTCCACCGTATGCTCCACCGTGTCCTCTGGGCGATCCTGACAGTGGTGACACCCCGGCCTGATAATGTGCAGGAACCTCCCGAAACATCCGTGTCCGGAGAGGACCTGCGTCAGGCGGTAGGTGAGAACGCCGTGACGCCTCTCTAGCCACTCCTCAAAGAGGGGTCTTACCGCCGCTATCGTGGCGTGCCCTAATTTGTTTACGCTTGTGCAACGATTTTAGTTAAAATATATAAAGGGATATAGGTAGTGAAAATCTCGTTAGGAAAGTTGTAAGTTTAAGTCAATATTTCACATGCCTCTAGCTATGGCACACAGTTCGTGGTAAATGCAGTAACAGTGTCGACCAAAAGTCCATAGGCAATCTCACAAAGCAATAGCTTGACATTTAATTTGACTTACGTCCTTCTAGTTTCAAGAAAATAAACACATTGTAGTCAACAAGTGATTGCAGTTTATAATTTCAACGTTATAATATGAGTCAAGATGAACTAGCGGTTAAGCGCGTGAATCAGTGAGCTGTGTGTTCAAATCTCACGCAGTACATCAACTTTTTGTAAGTTTTTACTCGATTGGAAGTAATGGGACAGAAATATAATTATTCTTTATCTAGTTCGCTTTGTTCACAGTTTCACACATAGAAAACTAAATAAAGAATTTAGGTTTCTGTGAGGTAGACATGAGTTTTATGAATAGTTAACTTGATCGGAATGAACGTTATCGTTTGGTTGTATTTGTTGGTTTGTGACGTGTGATTTATAAAAAAAACATGTTCAAATCATATAATATTATTTTTCAATAAACTCTGCTGAATACCGATACCTATAATAAATGTGGGTATCAACAATATATTCGTGTTAATAGAATGGGTATCCTTTCCTTGTTATTTTTTTATTTTATTTATTTGGGAAAAACAAACAATTGTACAGTATGTTTTACAAAAAGGAAATATATATATATATATAGACATATAGGTAAATGTACAATCAACGACGTTTCCACAGATTACTTGTGTACATTATTAATTAGATAGGTAAGTACAAATTACTTTTAAATACTACCTATGTAGGTATCTTAAACTTTTAGCTTAGTTAATAATCACACTTGATTTTGTTTTTGACCATCGCACAAACTAATAATTTTTTTTTTCTTTTAATTGCTTTGAGACAGAATGGAGATATCTAAATTAGAAAAGTGCTTATTATTTGTTGTGTTGTATATTATTGTGAGTGGGTATACAACAAAAAATCTTATGAACGGAAACAAGAGAACTTCTTTTAATATAGGCAGGAATGTCACGTCACAATTATATTATATATATATAATATTTATTTATATTTTTTATAAAACGAACAATTCTCATGAAAGTTTGTTAAAACGAATAAAGATTTTTGTTATCATTCAGCTCGACTTTTTTATTTCCACCTTCCAACACCGAAAAGATAAATTAAATACATAATCACATAATAGTTAAGTAATAATACAATAATTAATATTTAACGTCTTATAAATAAATAATAAGCATGAATACATTATAAATAAACAAATATTACCTAACAAGTTTTTACTTAAAATACAAATATTATTATGGTTTCAAAGAAACAAAAAACAGCCACACATTGTAATTAAGATTCGAACTCAGACTTCGTTGATCGTGAATACATTGCTTAGCCCAAACAGCTACCAGCACAATGTTACATTTACGAGAATTTTAGCAATGCAATGGGAAGAACAGGTCGCCACTATGACGCGTATTCTAAATGCAACAGAAATATTTAATTTATTAATTAATTAAATTTATTATATCGCGTGGTGCGACGTAAGTTCATTAGTGTGTGTTATCTATGGAATGTTGAGACATCACTCATACTCGCACTCCATACGCACTGGCTGTATCGTGCTTGCAGTTCATAGCAATGTAGTCCTTAGCATGCCACTGGAGTTTTGAGCGATACTGTACCTACCTACGTGTAGGCCACCAATAGAATAAATATTTACCTACTTTATTCTTATAAAAATAATAGCCTTGCTTTGCAAATGCAAAGCAATCCTATACCCTGACTGCGTAACACACTATCACTCACAATTTGAATAATTTAGAAGGATATTGCTAATCCATTGCTTCATATGTTCGAAAAATTTGTCTGCTCAACCACGTAAATAACGCAATGTATGTTGTTGAACTGTCAAAATGAAAGCCATTCCTACTGTTAGTGGGTTTCGCAATTACCACGCTGTATCCTAAAACCAATAGATGGCCCATCGTTTACGATTTATCTACACACGGCTACACATCAAGCTATGCAAAACCAGTATTCGCTGACCGTTCATTGTGAGAAAATATCATACAAATTGAAGCCAAGACAAACTGGTTTTGTATAGCTTGACGTGTAGCCGTGTGTACAACTTTTTTGTTTTTTTGTACAACTTTTGTTTTACAATTTTTTTCTGAGTTATTTATTACAAAAGCGATAATATCTAAATTAAATAATAATGTTAATTTAGTATCATTTTGTTAATATGCAACAATAACATGTTATGAGGTTGATTAAATAAAATCATTGACGTCAGAGTCGATGGGGATACATATTCAACAACAAATTAATCAGAAAAAAATAGCTTTATAATCGCGACTTCGTCCACGTGATAACGAAAAAGGAAATTCTCAATTCAACTAGTACTCGTTTCCTATATTATGGGTTGCTACGTATGTATCGATCCATACTAATAATAAAGCTGAAGAGTTTGTTTGTATGTATGTTTGTTTGAACGCGCTAATCTCTGGAATTACCGGTCTGAGGGGAAATTCTCGAAATTTCAAGAACGTTCACAGTCTGATCTCAGTCTCAATCTGTCAAAATTACCTCTAATTTCCCTACATTTTGACAAGTTTTTGACAATGTTTGTCGCCGAGATGAGACTGCGACTAGATTTTGAACGTTTTTATTTACGAGAAT
Organism: Apamea sordens; assembly: GCA_945859715.1. Classification (NCBI taxonomy): domain Eukaryota; kingdom Metazoa; phylum Arthropoda; class Insecta; order Lepidoptera; family Noctuidae; genus Apamea; species Apamea sordens. The sequence goes on from OX243995.1 coordinate 12,597,310, forward strand.
TGACCTTCAGATTTGAAAAATTATATTTAACATCACGCTATGGAAGAACCAAAAGAAAAAGTCAGAAAGAACACTAAGCGAAAACGAAGTGATAGCGCGGGCAGGCGATGCGATGCGACGCGGTGGGTCGGGGGAACAAGACATTTCACGCGGACGAAGTCGCAGGCAGAAGCTAGTAATCCTACTAATATTATAAAAGTGAAAGTTTGTATGGATGGATGGATGGATGTTTGTTACTCTTTCACGCCAAAACTACTGAACGGATTTGGTTGAACTTTGGCACACAGATAGTTTATAGCCAGGATTAACACGTTAACGACGCATATTGACACATAGGATGGATAGGACTTTTTATCCCCATATTCCCACGGGATCGAAAATTATGCGGGTGAAACCGCGAGGCGCAACTAGTTTTAAATAGGTAGGTATACTTTCATCGAATTAGTCTGGTAGGGGCTGATTAAATCTTCAAATTAATTTATTTTCATAACACAGATAGGTCTAGGTACCTATTATAACCATAAGAAGTGTTTACATGTCTAGACAACTTTAAAATATTGTCATATATAATGTGTGTTTTGTTTTCCAATACAAGACTATTGGAGAGAGCTTTTGTTGTTTTTGTTTGAACAGTTGAAGCTCGACTTTATTAGTCCGTTACCAGTTCCTTGTTCTATTGGTTTTCTATAAGTGAATTGCCCAATCAGGAAAATTGGTAATTAGTAGAGTAGAAATAGAGTAAGACCTACCTACGTAGTTAGTTGATGAGCAATAAAACCCGACACTTATCGGTAATTCATTACAGATTCCAATTATTCGATGATCACGTAATAGGTATGCAGAGAGATTGATATTTATTTATTCAAGACTCATGTCTAAGTGCCTACTGTGATTTGGTATTCATGAGTCCTTACACCAGTAAGTGCTCATACACACGACTGACACGTGTCAACGGCAGAGGCAACTGCCTCTAACCCTGGAGTTTTTTTTTTTTTGGAACGAAGTTCCTTATCGCGCGTTGCGAAAGGGAAAAAATTAAGAACAAAAGTTGTAACGACACTTTTTGCTATAGTTGTAAGCCGTGCGGCGTGCGCGTGTTTCTCTGTCTCTCTCTCTCTCTTATAGAAAGCAAGCCAGTTTTTTTTGTCTGTTTTTTTATTTGTTAATAATAAAAAAAATATTATTATAACTTAAAAAAAAAAAATTACCATTCCTTCACTAATTAATCAAAAGGAATTTCGTTCCATCCGGGTGTCCCTTGACACCTCTCAAGTTTTTTAAATATACTATATCACCTCGCAGTCCAACCTATGAGGTTATCGTCTGCTTAACCGGGCTTGCCTCCAGTCAGGGCTTAAAAAACTTACAAACTAAGCGACTACACGCTAAGGGCACCCCCTGTGTAGTACGGACCTCGGCTTAGGGCGTCGCTGGGAGAGGGCAGCAAGGGACAGGCTTGATAGAATAGAATAGAATACTCTTTATTCTACACCATGCAAATCGGAATCTTGATCGGAATTATTTAGGGACGAATTTAAAAAAACAGGCTCAGTGGCGCGGGCTGGCTCGAGCAAGGGTCGGGGGCCGATGGAGTATTTCAGTACCTACGCGGTGCTCAAATACACAAGCGGCATGTTGTGGAGGGCTGCAGTTGGCTTTGCCCTTGACGCGTGTCGCTCGTGTGTATGCATACTAAGTACCTACTTAGACATCTTAAAGCAAACATTGCTGATTTGTCATTTTAAAGTGAAGCAGCATAATCCCTGCTTGATTATTTAAGAAAAGTAACCCCTTTTAATCAATAAATCAAACAACTCAGCCTATCGCAGTCCACTGCTGGAAATAGGCCTCTCCCAGGCAGCACCACAACACCCTGTCCGCCTTCTGCATCCAGGTCGTCCGTCCATCGAGCTGGGAGGCGTCCCACACTACGCTTGCCGATACGCGGTCTCCACTGCAGGACTCGTCTGCTCCACCGGCTATCGGTCCTTCGACAAACAAGGCCAGTCCACCCCCTTTAATACATAAAGTTATTTAATAAAACCGGCCAAGTGCGAGTCGGAATCGCGCACGAAGGGTTCGGTAGGTACCATTATCTATAAAAATCAATCATGAGTTGATTGAATGAAAGGTAAATTGCGGTTTACGATTTATGAAGTATTAAAAAAAAACTACTTACTAAATCTCGTTCAAACCAATTTTCGGTTTAGTTTTATCATTCTCTTATTTTAGAAGTTACAGGGGGGGGGGGGGACACATTTTACCACTTTGGAAGTGACTCTCGCGCAAACTCTTCAGTTTAGAAAAAAAATTATATTAGAAACCTCAATATCATTTTTGAAGACCTATCCATAGATACCCCACACGTAAGGGTTTGATGAAAAAAATTTTTTGAGTTACATTTCTAAGTATTGGGAACCGAATTGTGTGATAACCGTATTGGGAATTGTATTGTTTTTTTCTATTTTTGTGTGAAAATCTTAATGCGGTTCACAGAACATCTACTTATCAAGTTTCAACAGTATAGCTCTTATAGTTTCGGATAAAAGTGGCTGTGACATACAGACGGACAGACAGACAAGACGAATCCATAAGGGTTCCGTTTTTAGCCATTTGGCTACGGAACCCTAAAAACAAAGGTCATTGCCACTACTTGGTAACAAACCCCCGCCTAAATGAGTGAATGCCTCACAACAATGATTTGAATCTGTAAAGCTTTCCGAATTCATACATATTTTCTAGAACTATCGATGGTGAATGAATTTTAATGACAAATCATTGACTCGATCTCAGTTCTGACGTAGGTTTATAGGGAAAATAGACATAACTATTATCTAAAGACTTGCATAAGGACAATCTGCTAACGTTATACGTTTACAACATCTATATATACTTATAATAAATCTGTAGAAGTGAAAATTCTGTACATTGAAAATATAAAAAAAATAAATGGCAGGGGGTGTTACTAGACCGACACCGAACCCAAAAATGTGATTAAAAAAATTTTTGTCTGTCTGTCTGTCGGTCTGTCTGTCTGTCTGTCTGTTTGTTCAGGCATCACGCAAAAACTACCGGTTCGATTACGATGAAACTTGGTATAATTATTCTTTAATATCCTGGACACCACACTGGGTACTTTTTATCCCGGAAAAGTATATACAATAAAAAACAAACTTAATTTTGCGGTTCGATCCCTAGACCCATTACTGTGTCAACCGCAAATAATAAGTTTGTCGTAGGTTACGTCACCCGCAGTGGAGTTCATTTTTATTCCTTTTAGTTTTTAGAGTTATTTAGGTTTATTTTCATATAAGTCGTAGGTATAGATTTTAATTTTAAAGTATAGGTAGCATATTTGATAGTGTACGTAGTGACCGTAGGTTATTTTATAATACTGTTAGATGATTTTGCTGATTTATTGAGTTTAGATTAGTTATCATCAGAAATAGGTTTATTTAGGTAGGTATTTAATTTTCTGTTATTGTTTTTTTTTTTTTAATTAGGTAGGTACTTAGGTAAAGATATCATATAGGTAGGTACCCTCTTAATCACCACTAATGAGACACAATTAATTGGTTTTCTATTGTTATTAGCCACAAAGGGCCCGCGAGATAGATGGCATTCTGGGGAAGCACATACATATCCTGTCAGCACGTTCCCGTGGGATAATTTCCGACATCCACGCGGGCGAAGCCGCGGGCAGAAGCTAGTAAAAAATATGGATTTGAATAGAAAAGAAAACGACAAGACAACACAAATTCTTAAAATAGTTTCATACACCTATAACATTAGGACTAGCTAAAAATATCTAAAAGGTCGTGCCACCAATATTAAAACTAATATTACACCAAGTAGGTGTTACCTAGATATAGGTAGGATATATATCTCATCTGCCCAGCCTTTTCCCAACTATGTTGGGATCGGCTACCAGTCTAACCGGATGCAGCTGAATACCAGTACTTTGCATGGAGCGACTGCCTATCTGACCTCCACAACCCAGTTACTAGGTAATGCGATACCCCTTGGTAAGACTGGTTGTCAGACTTTCGGGCTTCTGACGACCCGTAACGACTGTCAAAAATCCAAGAATGACAGCTGGGACCAATGGCTTTGCGTGATTATCGAGAAATGGAGGTTAATAATGTTAATGTTGGATATCTGAAGGATATCCAACATTAACATTAGCTAAAAATATCTAATAAGTACCGCAACCAATATTAATATTCAACATCAGTAAAAATTAACGTGCTCGAAGCACGTAATACCAATTTTAATTTACGAATTTACCACAATTTTCCATATGTTATCTACCTAAGACATGTCATGCCCTATATGTGAAATTAGAACATGGTACACGTACAGTCACGATCACGAACACCAATATGTCAACACTTGGCAACTTTCAATTGCGATTTTTCGGTGAAATAACGAATGCAACGTTGAAACGACACATAACATAATAAACCTATGGGTTCGAAAATGCTATGTTCGTAACAACATAAAGTTTTATTAAAAAATAAAGGAGTAAATCGCTTTTGAATAAAGCTGAGTGTATATGTCACAGGTTTTTCATAAAATTAGGTTTTTGATCAAAAACCAAGGTTTTTGATGAAAAACCGGAAGATGACACATTTTAAACTCAATTTCATCATAAACCTGTAACAATCCAGATTTTTGATCAAAAACCTGAACTAGTTTGGGTAGGTACAGACGCCACGCGCACATCAAGCTACTACAATCTGTCAAATTTCTCTAATAGATTTTCAACTTTATCGCTAAAGCATGAAGGTTCAAGGTTGATTGGAAATATTTGACAGTTTCGGGTAGCTTGACCTGCTGCCGTCTGTACATATGATAAAGTTCTTGTCAAAATCACGGGTTTGCTTTGTTTTATGACAAATAAATCAATTTAAATGAAATAAATAAAACAATCCGTCATCTTTTGCAACTTAGTAGAAAGAAAACAATTATTTATTTATCAATATTTTACATCCATGATCCAATCGATATTCCCCTCCTTCAATCTAATTATGAAATGAAATGTAAGCCGCGAAAATGAAATTTCGTAATTATTAAATACGACCCTACAAATCAAAATCTATATCTGACCACCGTAAGGACTATTCGTCCTGCTTGGAGTGCATATTATTAGTCGACCTAAAAAGGACCCTCTTTTGTTTTACTTACGGACGCAGCTGTGGGCCTCGATCAGTATTACTAAGTTAGTAATAACTTAACAAAACAACCCTTCAGTCATGTCTCTTACTTACACACACACACATAACTTAATATCACGCCTGTAATTCGTGAAGGGTTAGGCAGCGGTGTACCTATAGAACAGCCCCATGTCGCCAGTTCGTTCGTGTTCGTGTCTCTAACCTATACGAACATTCCAGCCTGAAATTGTTTAGCTTATAGCGGCAGTAAACTTTAAGGTAGGGTGCGCCTGATCAAACACTGATTGCTTGATACATTTGAAACATTGTTGCTTTTACGACGGTCACAGGCGCGCACAGTAGCTACCTACCGAAATCACACTCGAGTACGAAAATTAGACTTACCTTGCTCACTTATATGTATGTAAATGTTATACATACTCAAACATGTATTTTTAATAGATAGCCGACCGAAAAAAAAAGGCAGAGCTGAAAAAAATGCCTTCAAAAGATTCTCATCAATTTAAACGAAGTAACTTTTTAATACTTAACTTATAACTCTAAGATAAAAATAAAATAGATCAACGATGAATAACGATGAAATAAGATGAATGACCTAATCACCTTACCAACCCTCAATTTCTGTGAGGAAATTGCATAGATTTTCAACTGTTTTTGCTTGAGAGTAATAATATATTGGATCCGACCACGGATATCGAGATCCGACAAACATAATGGTAGGATCGCTGGAAATAAAGGACAACCAACCAGCGAGTGGGTGACGTTAATCATCCAGGATGTAAGACCCCTTCTCATCCTCATGGCTACTTTCGTTTATTAAAGGCTATATCAAGGCCAATTATCGAGGCAAGAAGAGGCTTTGATCAGATCACGGTAGCCTTTAAGACCTTACGGGGACATATCGACTGCCCAGAACTCCATGGCCTTTTCTGCGGACTATTTGAAGCCGAATCCTCAGTCTGTCTGTCTTCTGATTGCCAACCATGAATATGATGTGTTTGCGGATGAATGGAATAAAATTATACGTAGAGTCCAGGGTTCCATGTTAGTTTTAAATTAAATTATACGCAGCATGAATTTGTTAACATGACACAGTTGTGGCAAGTTATTTATAAGTACCTACCTAAATAACTTGCCTATGCCAATACATAATATCTAATGGGTGCTTTGTTTCAAATGATGAAATCCTAACAGGTAGGTAAATCAGAAACGATTAAAAGAAAAAATATTTTGTTAAACTTAATATAAACCCATATAATTATTAGCACGAACGAAAAAAACGATAAAAATTATTGAAACAAACATGTTACGAATTAAGTACAAAAAAAAACTTTTGCAGAGAATGTGTAATTATAATTTAGAGAAAAAAATGTACTATGTAAGAAAAAAAACGTAAAATTGTGGACAAGGAGTTGCTACAGAAAAGCCATCTAAACACTGTTGCGCATGGCGGCATGCCAGTCATGAATGCGGCATTGCGGCGCGCGCGCAGCGTCGCTCCACGCCCGGTAGGTATTTAGTAGTCGTACAATGCGATCACGTGACTCCATTGACGTCAATACTGACCTCTGCCAACGGCGGCATCGCGCCTGCCTCCTGCGTGCTTATCTCACTCGAAATACCCTACATACACATAAAACGAACAATAACTATATACCTCACATTTATTTAATAATAAGGTTATTTGAAACCAGGTGTTTGGGTGGATTTATATTTATTTTTAATGCTGTATTGCTGCAAAATTGCGTTGGTTTTGCAAATAATAAATAATCGTAGGTAGTTCATATTATTTAAAGTTTTTTTAGCAAAACACAAAATAGTTCTCTGTAAAAATATGATCATAATACCATCTTATTTACAACCTGGAAAAGAAAGATCATGCTGAATGTATAAAAATGTAAACATTATTGGCGGTGGAAAAGGCATTGTACATACTTACATAATACAACTTAAGTCCTTGCCGTTTCCTTGTTCATAATCTTCATTATTCTACATGGATACACAAAAAATATTTTACGTACAAAAGTACCTAATATTTTTCTTTTCATGCTTAAATTTCTAAAGCCAAAATGAGGATAAAAGCCAAAAATTTTTCGCAGCCCTATTTGATATTAATTTCAACTTGATAACTCTACGCGTTCCTGAGAAAAAAGGTCTTGACAGACGGACAACGAAGTGGTCTTATAAGGGTTCTGTTTTTCCTTCTGAGGTACGGAACCCTAAAAAGTCTGATAAAACGTCCTGGGCAAAGGCCTGTCCTCACCCTCCAGCTTTCGCTTAACTACGAGTACTTAATAAAAACTTGAGAGAGGTTTTCATAAGAAAACATTAAAAAGATTAAATGTGGACGGAGCCGCGCGCACAGCTCGTAAAATACATAATGTTCCATATATTTGATTTACAAACGTCAAAATATTACCTCAGACTATCTTGGCCTTCAACAAACACCGTTAATATAAATCACGTTTTTGAAAGTTTACTTGTTATGTATACGTGTTTTTCCTAAATTGTTGACGTTCCGCTGAATAAAGCAGCTACTTTAAGTATTACACGTAGGTACAGACGCCAGCACATCAAGCTACTACAACCTATCAATTTTTTTAAAAAGATTTTCAACTTTATCGGTTGATTGGGAAAATTTGACAGTTACGGGTAGCTTGACCTGCTGGCGTCTGTACAATTACGTATTCTTTTTCAATTCTATAAAAGTAACGACTTTTATATACTAGAAATATCATAACATTGCGCCTTGTTCCCCCGAAGGGTTGGGCAGAGGTGTACCGATAGTATACACGGCTACACGTCAAGCTATACAAAACCAGTTTGTCTTGGCCTCACTTTGTATGATATTTTCTCACAATGAACGGTCAGCTAATACTGGTTTTGCATAGCTTGATGTGTAGCCGTGTGTACACCCACATTTCGCCAGTTATGTTTAAGTCCCAACGAACAGGGGACGAGCCTTATGGCACATATTATGGCACAATTTGAAGAATTATGGCACATAGTCTCCAAGCAAACCACCGCCCAAGGAAGAATAAAGGAGCAAAGAACTGAGTGGCCAAATGCTTTATCAGCAGTGGACTGCACGAGTGCATTAGGCTGTTCGTGATAATTAGACAGTATTCTAATTTTTTAAATGCCTCATGCCTCATTCTAACTTTTAGGTCCATTTGAGAAGTAAATTAAACAACACAGAACAAAAAACGAATATTTACTTAACTGGGTGATTTATTGAATAAACACCATCTAAAAAACTTGATTATTTTTAGTATATATTACCTAAATCAGTGCCTCAAAATGTAGATGAAATAGTATCTAATAAAAAATTCAGGACAAACAAATAATAAAGTAGGTAACTATCTCAAATATTATAATGAATTTCGAGCACGTTTCTCCAGCGAGTGAGAGCAATGCAAAGTGCCCATTTACTTTCCGAAAAAAACAGCCGAAACAACGTGACGTAACACTTACTATTAATACTATGCCAACACGTAGTTTTCCTTTTTATTCTAAACAAAATTTCCTTGAAATTTACAATGAGAGTGAGACGTACCTACCTACTTCATTATATTTGCGCGGTAGGTCTGGTATACATAATCACATACACCCCCGGTGCGACACTGTCACTTTTGCAAAAAATGCAAAAATGAGTTAAATATCTAAAAATGATCCTAAAGCACCCCTTTACTTGGTGCAATAACGTTACTTTTGTAGTACGCATAGTTTCCGTATGAGGGCGTGAGTGTCATTGCCGCTATCGTTTGTTGTGGTCAGGTGTCAAAGTTTTAAATGCTTCTCCTGAAAAACTACATTTTTGCATAAGTGACAGTGTCGCACCGGGGGTGCATGTATATATACCTAAGTATGCACCTACACCGGAAAAAAACTTTTAAATATAAGGAAAATCCACTGTGAAGACGCTTTCGCGAACTCTGACATTCTTACTAGTTTTGTAGGTATGTTAAAAGTTATGCTTATTATAATATGTAGTTACCGACGTGATCAACATGTTGCATACGGCTTTACTCGCATCCTCATAATCAACAAATAATGTTCCTGCGGCTGGGACACAGTCCTCCTCTCAGTGCGGGTTGGAGGATGTCACATGTCTTCAAATTTCTATTTCTAGGACATGACGGTTTCCTCACAATGTTTTCCTTCAAAGTTTTGAGAGCAGGGGTGATGAAATAATTTACACAAAATACCTGCTCGGGTTCGAACCCACGACCTACACTCGTAAGCCACGACCGTTATCACTGGGCCACCACTGCTCTACTCGCATCCTACCTAGGGGTGATTTTAGTTATTTCTTCATTACCCAGATAAAAAGTATCTTATATTTCCTACCTGTGTGCCAAATTCCATCCAAATTTAGGTTTAGTTGTTAAAGCGTGATTGAAAGCTACCTATATGGAAAGCTCACAATCGCATACCATACCCAACTAGGCTGCTTCAGACACAAATTGTCGAAGTCTGGGATTAGTGGATTACTGTCCCATCCAACATCTAGTGCGAATGCGGTGCTTCATCAGACCATGTCCCACTTGCTGGAGTGTCCTAAGTGCCCGTTCACTTGCACTTCGAATGACCTAAAGAATGCCACTGGTGCCGCAATCAACGTGGCCACCTACTGGCCTTGAACAATATAAAAATAAAGAAGAAGACAGAAGACTGAGACTACTATCGACACGAAAAGATGAAGAACACCAAACCCACAAAGTCCTTAACTTCCACATTTCTAGCAGAGGTAACCCTATTACGTTGCTTGGGTTTTTAAAACGTACTTAGTTGTGAATCCCAAGAATTATCGCCGAAGAAACAAAAATCTAGACTACCTATAAGTGCCTAAGTTGGTACCTATAGCAGTATACACTTGTCTAAAAAACAATTGAGACAGAAAGTTCGAGAAAAACGTTCAGGGGCAAAATAAAATCTAAATCGACAATTTCTTCATTGTAATGCTGCACTTACAATAATGTAATGTTCTCGTGATGTATATGTTCGTAATATTTCACTTAAACAACTAACGACACGTACCGCTTTTTATGAAAACCCCACAAACGGTAAATTTTGGTGGGTATTGTCAAATGCCATTAAAATATCATGAATCTCAAGTTAAACTTGCTTCTTTCTTTTCGTGTGCTTGCACGTGATACACGAAATAAACAAAAAATAATTAGTAGATAAAATTAAGACACATTGTAAGACACTGTATCTGCCGCCTACTATGATAATTTTGCATTCATGCGGACTTATAGGGCAATAAATCTAAATTAAATCATCGACAGACTTGCTGTATCGCGTGCGACCTAACTCGTGAGTGCAACACCCTCAGTACTGAATGTAGTCCGGTCACCAAGTCAGTAACCATAAAACTAATATACAAGAATGGAGACTGTACACCCAATGCAGCTTAACTTCTTTGCTTACCTACGATGTGACTCTGAATGAACAGGATTAACATAAAGCAAATAGATAATGAAGTATATACCTAGTAATTATGCATGGATTATTATTATGAAGCTTGTGGTAGTAAAACAGCCGCAGGGGTAGATCTATCGGTCGATGGATGGGTGATCATTTTTACATACCAAGACATTTGATGATTTCCCATCCTCAAAAAAAAAACCTCTCCGTGCCTCGGCAAGCACGTTAAACCGTTGGACGCGGCTCTCATTCGTGGATCTTTGACAGTCGTTACGTGTCGTCAAAAGCCCGAAAGTCTGTCAGGGGTTTCGTATTACCCAGTAACTGAGTTGTGGAGGTCAGATAGGCAGTCGCCCCATGTAAAATACTGGTACTCAGCTGCATCCGGTTACACTGGAAGCCGACCACAACATATTTGGGAAAAGGCTAGGCAGATGTAATGCTAGGATTCTTATCTCATGGATTCTTTTTTTTAGTTTTTATTGTCATAAAGAGAATAGCCACATAGCGCTTGCGGTTGATAAAATATAAGGGGATCAGCAGCAAAGTGATAACGCAGCTGATTGTCCAGGATGCACAAGGCGTCTACTGTATCGCCAGTGCGCCCCTCGTAAAAGCTATTTTCATGCAACCTCATGAATTTCGCCACCCCTCCTTGGGGACAAGTGTAAGCCTATATCAGACTCCTACCGACTAATACCTTATTATTTTGCCTTTGTTTTTTTTTCTAGAACCCTCATTTGTTTTTACTTACCTACCACCTATCGCGAATCTGAAACAGCTATTGCCACGATTATATTAAAACATGTAATATTATGTAGTTGTAAGATAGGATATATAATATCTTTGGGCCTCCTACTACTCCCCGAACGTCTCAAACGCTCACGAAGAGTGGGCGTTATCGCCGACGCGACGTTGAGTATCTATGGACAACACAATCATAGCGATAGTGTCGTTAATTCCATATTGTGGAAACAAATTATTTAGTAATCAGTTTCAGCGACGTCAATCACTTTCACCGAATATTTTACGTGTAATAAATAATTCAATTAGATGACCTAAAAAAACAAAGCATATCTGCGACGGACATTATACAAGAAAATCATGCCATGGAATGTACCAGGCAAGTCCTTGCACAAGAAAGTTCATGTAGGTACTTAGCTTCCCCAGGAACTTTGAGAGAATATTCCTCCAGCCTAGTTAAGTAATTTGTGGCGTAGGATTTGGAATATATTTTACAATATGTAACACAAAAACATAATTGAAAATACCGACCTTTATAATTACTGATGTGAAACCCTTGAAAATTGTTACACCCTTCATTTATATTTTGCATACGTACGCGGCTTCTAACTCCAAGCTACTGCTCACTGAATATATTTTGACCATGTTTGGGATTTGATTAAACTTCTTAAGATTTGGGGTCCCTCCCTGAACAGAGGCCCGGGTTTGTCTTGACAGTATTCTAGAGCATTTCATTTCCACGTCTAGTTGTTCAGCTAATTCTTTTGCCCCTTCAAAAAGCTGTCATGTTTTAAAATAGGTTTCACGAGTGTTCCGGCGCAACCTGTGCGTTAACTCTATCTATATCTGGGTAGTCAGCTACGATACCATCTTGATGTGGCTTTTTTATACATGAACCAACACTTAATTATAGTTATCATATACCTAGGTACCATTGAAGGAGACTAACTATAACGAATAACTTCATTTTGGTGGCGATCAACTCAGCACTTAGAGCTCAATTGAGTCGTAATTATTCCAGAATTCAAAACACAGTATCTACTCAAGCCCTTTATTTTATTGTTTAACATAAAAGTAAAAATTCAAAATAAATAAGATAAGCAGTGCTTTTGATTTCAAGAGATTTGCTTAAAAAACAAGTGAAAAATATTTATAAATGCAATATACATCTATTATCATTCAAAATGTCAACATTTCGTTGATTTCAATGTTTTCACTTTTGTAACAAAAATAGGAATTGATAATACGCTTACCAATTCTAATGCTCGAGTACCTACTCTAGCAAACTCTGACTTAATGTAAGCTTCAATTATTCTGGCACGTGCATTGAAACAAATAGAAGAAAGGAAACTGTACCTGTACTGTCCAGAGTTACCTGGACTGGGAAAACGTGAGGCGGGAATGTAAGGTTGCGCGCGCGCCGCCGCCGGTCAGTCACCGCGCCGCACACGCATGATAGCAGCCTTCCCAGAATGTATCGACAAGTGACCAACAAATATCATCAATATTAATTCTTTCAAACGTTTCAAGGACTTTTTTTAAAGAGTCTAGGGACTTGTAAATGTACTCTACATAAAAACCATTTACGTAGCGGTATACAAATTAAAACGGATTTAAAAAACGGTTGGTACTATAAGTTATTTATTTTCCTCATTAGTTATGACTTCGTAATGGAATTCCAGCAATGTTTTTCAGGCTTATATACCAACTGCTGATAGTAACTTGACGCAAATGAAGTACTTATAAAAACAATGACGAGATGTATCTAACACTTCCGTATTTTTTGTATTGTTGGTTCCGCAGTTTATACGTAGGCGTATTCATTAGATAATTCGCAGTTTCTTCGAATAAATAGGTTTTTTAATGGAAATTGGAAGTAATTTTGATTTTGTGTCATTGTTTTAGTTCAGCCAATTCGAATTTCATCCATTCAATTTCAACCAAGAATTTCAGGTTCTTCCACCAAATAACTTCAAGAAAAACAAAGCAAATTTGCACACAAACACAAAAAAGAACAAGTTGGGACAAAATATGCGTCACTTCCACACAACGGCCATCGCTCAGCATAATGCTACGACCTATGCGAGACATAGGAGAGCCCCAGCGCTGGTTTTCAGCGATAACAACTTCTTACAGGTATCTTATTAGCATGAGTATTGTATGCACGAAATCGTCGACTTTCCTGGGCTTGCCTTTATCAAAAGGACGAAACAGACTGCTTACCAAATTAGACTTCAAGATACGACGCTCTACACATTACAATTACTTTGACAAAATGATTGCCCATTGCTAAACATCGTCAAGTTATCTCTGTAAATACCTGCTTATGTAAGAATATAAATGTGTCTTTTTTCTGTCTATATTTGAATTAAATCAGAACACAATGCAACATGCAACATTACTCAGCTTGTAGTGCGTAAAATTAATCGTGATGTAAAATAAAATAATGTTAGTGCCTGCCTTATAAAACACTAGCTGCGTCCCGCGGTTTCTTCGGCATAGGTTTCGATCCCGTAGGAAGATTGGGATAAAAAATTTCCTGTGTTAATCCTGGTTATAAACTATCTGAGTGCCAAATTTCATCCAAATCCGTTTAGTCGTTTTTACGTGAAAGAATAACAAACATCCATCCATCCACCCATATATACAAACTTTAACGTTCATAATATTAGTAGAATTCATAGAAATGTATATGTATGGTAGGATTAGATTTGGTTTCCAACAATAAGAATTTTCGGATAAACTAACTCCAAGTTCTGTTTGTTTTATCGAGTGTTTCATTTACATGCGTAAAGGCAAATATATCCCACTTATTACGCGTCTAAATAATCATCTGAACAGACAAATATTATTCCAATTGGGAAAACCCCAGCCTCAGCCCGTATTTACCAAATATCTTTATTTGTACTAATTAAACATACCAAAGTAACGTAAATTTACATGGCATGGCAAATTTTAAGATATGAATAATACATAATGCACATAAGGTTTACGTAGAGAACTACAAATATACATAATTTTTGAATAAATACAAATAGATCTTGCACATGCAAAGACGTAGGTATAATTATCGGGTACATTCACATTTCATTTTCCTCCAGGTCCACGTAACGATGCAGTGGAGGTTAAACAGCTAGTATTAGATAGTAAATATAAGCAAACATCGTGTGAGCAGTGGTTGCCACGTGGTAACCGCCGCGACTAACGACTTACGAGTATAGGTCGTAGGTTCGAACACTTAATTTTCAGTATTGAAAGAATAACGAAGCAGATTTGTATACTTTTAGAACATCCTTGCACACCGAACAAACTGCGGCACCTCCGCAGTGGGCGATCCCTTGTATGGGTGCACTAAAAATACCAAAAATCGGAGTAGGTAGCGAGAAATCGTGTGGCGAATCACATCAGCCCCTAGAAAAGAAACTAATTGAGGACCACGACCGCTCAGACAAGAGTGCTACGAAGAAGAAGAGAACACCCTTGTGCTGTAGATTTGACACGTTGTAAAGTTACGAAAAGTAGAATATAGAAAACTTCACAATACCTTATGATTGGATGTGTGGTTTTCTTTCCGGCGTTTCTCCTTCCTAGTGAAGTTGATCCCATTCTGGAACTGAAAATAATAAATCGTAATTAAAAAATTAAAAGTAAATTATATACAAAAGGCTGAAGTGGGACTGGGCGGGTCATACTAATAGGATGCATCCAGACAGATGGGCAAAATTCGTCACACAGTGGGTGCCTGACGACGGGCGTCGTCACCGAGGCAGGCCTAAGGGCGCGTTAACATTTAACGTCCGTTTTACAGGTCCGTTAAAACGCGTATGTTATTAGCATATGTAGTTGTATGAGCGAGTTCACACATAATACAGTATTTCGGATCCAGTATACTGATCCGATCTCTTAAAATCAGTCCTGAGTGAATACTATCTCCAGTAGCGACGGATCCGTTAAAAAGGATCCTGTAAAAAACGTACGTATATGTGAACGCGCCCTAAGAAACGGCGTGACGATTTGGACTCGTTCCTCCGACCAACGGACGATTGGGCGGAGAAGGCACAGCACAAGGAAAGGTGGAAGAACAAGGGGGAGGCCTTTGCCCAACAGTGGGACAGTATAGGCTAACGGAAAAAAAAACCTTCACTCATTCATCTTCCATCGACCAATTTCAAACTCAAAATTCATAGACAATCACAGGCATAGGAAGTCTCGAAGAATCTAAAACCTCTCAAAAACTAGATAATTAAATCATATTTTCTTGTAGTATATTTACGAAACCGTTTTTAAGAAGGTCTAAAAATGTCATAAAAACTTGGTAGTATTAATTCGTTGGTTGCCACCGCGAATTGCAAGTGCCTATCTGTAACGGGTTATTATTGAATTATGTAACCTGTTGTTATACTACTTATGATGTTAATTGATGTAGTTAGTTCACCTAAGTGCTACGGCGTAGGCGGTTTACGAATATTGATTTATGATACTGTGCTGTCAAAGATGCGATTTCTTGTGATATGCTGATTCTTTTTAACCGACGAAAAAAAAGGAGGAGGTTCTCCATTCCACGCGTATGTTTTTTTATGTATGACCACGCATAACTTTTTACAGAGTAGTCCGATTTTGATAATTCTTTTTTTATTGGAAATGGTTATACCCTAACTTACATTAGTTTAAGAACGTAGTTATTAAGGTTAAATAAAAAAGGTTTATTATTTTTTGCTTTTCAGTTTTTTCGGCGGTTTAATTTTTTTGTTAAAAAGTTTTTTTTATAGACCGAAAGAGGAACTTTGCAATACAAAGATTTTAAGACGGAAAACTTTACAGAAAACATTTGAAGCAGTCTTGGAGACTTGCAACGCAAAGTGCCAATTTCAAGATTAGCTGTGGAAGCTGTTTAGCATAGTCAGCCTATAATGTTCCCACTGCTGGGAATCAGGCCTCCTCTCTGCGAGAGGGAGTGGGCCGTAATCCACCACGCGGACGAAGCTGTTTAATAACACTTAATTGGCTTATTCGTTATTATTAAAAACCAGTGGTTTCATCATGCAAAACCAATCATAAACTCGTCTTACCGTACCAGTTTTATTAACTATTTTTAGGAGATGTTCTAACTATATTTTGATATTATTACCTATCATTTTAAAAGGTTATATTCGGTCTCCATGCAGGTGTTTAAATACTAAAACAAGCTACTTATGTATTCAAATCCTAATATTAGAACTGTTTAATTGGTGTGCTTGATATGATATTCATGCTTTTGATAGTATTTAGTTATGAAATATTCTTATTCTATATTCCGCTTGCACCTAACTAACTACACAGATATGGCAGGCCTTCTTGATTAACTATAGTACCGACCCTGATCCGTAGTCGCTACTTAATCTGATTCCATTTTCAAAAGGTGTGCGTGAATCTTCGCTAAAAAGTTAGAAAAAAAAAATCAAAATGTTATAAAACTTAGAATTCATTATTTTTTTATAAATAGTCAATCAACTCAGCCTATTGCTGTTCACTGCTGGACACAAGTCTCTTCCAGGCTACGCCACAACACCCTGGCCTCCCCCTTCCGCATCTACTTTTTTGTATTAGCCAAAAATTTAAAACACATAATCTTCTACAACTACTTATTAATATTTATGAATTTATGTTTGAGGAATAATAATGAGCACTCAAAAATAACAAACCAGCTCTAACCTAATAGGATACAAATTACTGCTGCTTACTACGGTGATGATGTGTAAAAGTTTGTCAATTTACTGTTTACATTATAGGTCAAGAAAAGTTGACAAGAATAAATAACTAGTCAGGGTGTGGGTTATTTAAATAATTAATTAAGAATCACTGCGGTATAACGTGGTGATTATGGAACGTAGTAGACTAAGGGCAAATTTTTTCATCGCCAGATAACTTTTATTCGAGGAATAAAATTGACGTTTGACAATTTTTATATGAAATATCTGTCAAAATTTCAAAATCATTCCTCGATATAAAGTTATCAGGCGTTGGAAGAATCAGGCCTTATTTGATTGTAGGTAGGTATCTACCTAATTATGTATCACATCAATACATAGAAAATTGTTCTTAGCGTGTCGATGGCAACCTAAGTCGGCCTAGAATTTGGCTCGATGCGTCATATTTACGCCCGGGTACTTACTGTAAATCGCAAGTAAGCAAACGTTACAATGGTCTCGCCATTGTAGGATTTTGTTAGATTTTGTATGGCAAATTTGTCAAAAACTCACAATCGGGTGACCATTGCAACGTTTGAGAAAACTAGTAGACTTGGCCTTGGCCCTGGTGGGTAGTTATAGCGATACAAGCGTTCTTTTGGCGCGTGGCCAAAATCGGAACTAAGCCCACCATCTTGTTTTTTCCATAGACTAATTGCAGAAATGTTTACAAACAGCGCCCCTGTTAAAGTCATTGGAACGCCAAAAGATCCTTGCAGCATTGTATGATAAAAGTTGAATGAACTTACAGCGCAATGAAAACAGCTGAAAAGCGAGGAAGGCGGCGTTTGAACGAGGCCCGGCGGAGAGCCCGACACCTCACACGGATCACTGAGGTTGCAATTCCTCACCACCTGTGGATAAAATAAAAAAATCGATCATTTAATTTAAGAAAAATAAGATCAAATAAAGGCAAATCTGCGACAAAAAACCTAGTTTTTCACTGGAATAGGCTAGTTGACAATTTTGAGAAACCAATTACCTAATATTGTCTTTGTGGTTTATTTACCTTAAAATATGAATATTTCAGCGAAATATAACAGAACGAATTTTTAATTTTTATTAGGTAGGTAATTTAATTTTTAATTGTCAAAGCGGGACGGTCAAATCTGCTAGTATTTTTTAACAGTGCTGCTCGCACACAAACTTTATTTATTACTTCTGTCTGAGTATTGTAATATTCGGTAGTCTTAATTAACAATGTTTTTTAAATATTTAAAAAGTAATATTCAAAGCGGGCAAGTAATTATTTGTGTTATTGTTAACTTTAAACCTCGTAGGTAGACGATTTTCATTTCCTAATTATTAATCTGCCTACACAAAATATGACACATTCTACTAGTTTAGTAGATCTAAGATTAATGAACACTGCCACATTGTGCGAGAGAGACACATTAATTAACCTTTAATCATTAATAAAGATAATCCTGGTGAGAGAACTTCACTAGGATTTTTTTTTTTTGCAGACTAAATGATATTTTTTTGGACTTGGTATTTAGTTAAATACCAGACTAAATCCTAGTGAAGTTTTCTCATTAGGATTATCTTTATTAATGATTGAAATTTTGTCTTAAGATTATCTTTATTAACGGTGTCGAAAATCTAAAGAATATAGTTATATTCTTTAGATTTCCGACACCGTTACTGTTTGGTTTATGTAAATATTGACCTATATATTAATTTAAAAAACCCTAGGTATGTGTAGAAGAATTTATATTCAATATGAAATCAGAATATTTTGTGCTACTAGTTGATCCATGTATGTCTCAATCATAGCTCACTGCATCTTTATGGGTACTCTAACAAGTCACAATAATCGTACAATTAATAACAATAGCATAAATAAAGAACAAACCAGTGTTCGCGGGATGCACATAACTTAGCCCTCTTCAAAATCACTGTTCTGGAAAACTCTAAAATTAATAGTCTTCGTTTGTTTTTAAGTAAGTACTTTATTCTGAATAGTATCTCCAGCACCTCGCCATGATCATTTGTTAGTCAAGTATTGTAGACCGGGTACAATTCCAGGGTACGGTAGTACCACCGGGAATATCTCTATAACACACCCATTCCCGACCCCGCAGGGGTCTCCTAGAACGCGTGCCGACAAACCGCGGTTTGTCGGTTGTCGGCACCTACGCGTTCTAGGAGGACACGTCAGTCTAGTCGACCGTAACAAATATGACTTTACAGAATTATAATCAGTAGAATAAGCAATCCGACCTCAAATGTCATGATTTCATGAAATAGTCAATCAATATGTCAATAATATAAACTGAGTTGTATTGATGTTTTTTTTTTTATTTCCATAAATCAATTTTTGTTACGGCCGCGAATCATATTTATATCAACATACCTACTCGTACAACCTGATACTGACCTGTGAATTGCAAAAAACGTGAGAAAATTTGAATTTTGGCTTTCACCCAAACCTTATAATGCTACAACTTTCCTCGGTCTACCCTAAGTAAACTAACTGCCACCATTCAACACAAAGGTCTGTTGGTAATCGACAAGAAAATGTTAACACCAGTTTACTGATACCCTAAGCCTTGAATAAAATCAGGGTCAAAAGAATCTTACTTAACTAGTTAAACTGTATTAAAACAAGTTAATCCTGTTATCAGAATTGACCAATAAATGTTCTGAAGATGATACCGGATACAGGAAAAATATTTGATTAAATTAAAAACCGCGACTGTGGAAATATTTCTGCACCGCATCATAGAATCGATTTTGCAATAGCTCAAAAATATACCTATAAATTGATCTTCCATGTAGGTACCTAAAATGAACAACAGTTTGTTGTCAAAGTATGTTTTATCTTGCATTGCCTACGATATCATATCACATCACAATATTTATTTTTATCATTGTCTTGATATCAGCTACATAACAGATGGAGAGAGAGGAAAATGTCGTGAGGAGAGTTTTGAGTACCTATGAATGTCGATGATGGCTATAAGAGCAGGGGAAGACCAAAGAAACGATGGATGGAATGTGTGAATGATGATATGGTTAGAAAGGGGGTGACTACCGAGATGACGACTAAGTAATAGAGAAGTATGGAAGAAAAAGACATGTTGCGCCGACACCAAATAAATTGGGATAAGGGCAGGAGAATGATGATGAACAGATGGAGAACCTATCTTCAAACACGTTGTGGTATAGGTATACCTAGTAGCGTGGGACAGGATTTCTTTAGACTATCTTGATTGTAACTTTAAAAGTACTCGTAAGTGGACTAAAGAGGGTAAACCAACTTTGATCTAGGTAGGTATTTTAAACAGAATTATATATTTTTATTTTCAGTTACCAGTGTTTATATTTATAAGTGATTAAATGTCAAAATCGTTAAACTACTTCCAGGCAAATTTATTAGAGGTTTTCTTAATTAATGGCCCTAACTCTAATTGAATGACCCTGCAAGCCAAACTAATGTGCTTACCCAGTTGGCTTGCTGTGTTCCGATTTGTATAATTAATTACCTACGGCTACATCACACATAAGACATTTTAGCTTTATCTCTGCAATAGCAACGCAAGCGCGATGCATCTGCCAGTCTATTCTCTAAAATCTAGCCTAGTAAGCTGTCGTGTGAACTTGAAGTGAGTTGTCAATCCACCTGATGCTAGGGATACGCTAGTATACAGGATGGCGGGGATATCGAAGCGCAAACTGTAACCACAGATTCAGTACACGATTCTGAACCCGCTACATAAAATTTTTAGGCAGCTATTTATTTTTAAATTTGCTGTTCCATACATTTTGACTTTGAGAAAATTGCTATACTTACGCAGTATAGCAATTTTCTATAAAAAGGCAGATTTTTTTTTTAGAAAACCGACCCAATATTAATTCTACTCATGTGCTGAATTCATGATTCCAGTTTGCGCGTCGATGTATGCCACCCTGAATATTATAAATCTATATGGTTATACAAATTGATCGGCTGGTATTGCAGATGTCCATAAGTAAGAGGCGGTAAGCACTTTAACATCGGGTGGGCCGCCGGAAACTTTAAAAGTAACTGTTTGACACATTACATTATAGTATATGCGGGTATGTTCTAGGTAACTAAAACAATAGACCCATGTTAACACTATAATTATACAGTCACAATTATCACTTTTGAATTAAAGTTGTTGTTATCCGGTTAATTCATTGCTCCGTCTGACGTCGGTAATGAGTTTATTAGCGACACCTCGCCTGATTTGGTCTGTCTCGGAATTGGTCGGTCCCCGGTATCAGTCACCGTGTCCGGTCTTCGAGCCAAGGCCGTAAGACTCTGGTTCCAATCATTAGTAAATCCGGTGATTGGTAACAGTAACGCACAAAAGTGTCTATAGGCCAACCGCTTAACTGAGACGTTGCCTGAGGTAGCAGCGCGATGCGAGAGCTCAGTGATTCGTGACAACTATCACCCCTCCCGCACCGCGCAGCTACCTCAGACAACGTCTCACTTAAGCGGTCGGCCTATACTTAGGTAGGTATTTGTTCTTTTATATCCAAGCAATTATGTTAGAATACGATTTGGGTAATTAAGTAATTTGGTTTCAACCGTGGCGTGGTCGCGACTTTTGTGGACGGATACCTCGACCTAACTTAGATGGTTTTACAATAAATTACAATACCTACACTGTCTACGTACTGATTATATGGTAGGTAGATACTATGACCTAAACCAATGTTTTTTTACTGGGACAGTATGGGAAAATCCGAATCCCTGGGAAACTGTCTTAGGAACTATTAAGTAGGTATAGCTCTTTTTTCATGTTTTTTTTGTCATAGATACAGATTTTTTAGTCAAGTGCGAGTTGCCCATAAAAATGAGTTAAGCTGACCAATCTTTTTTATGCGATTCTAAACTCTTACATAAATGAAGAAGGCTCCACGGCGAAGGTGGTGTGACGATCTGACGAGGTATGCAGGGCCAACATAGCCAGAGATCGCTCAAGACTCCTGTCTGAAGTAATTTATCTGAACAGCAGAATAAAAACGGTATAAGTAGAGACATTAAAACTAAGTACGTCTGTCCTACTTTGACCATAAATTCAAACCGCATCATACATACAGAAGAAATACAAAATAAATATATTCGGAATGCCTAACTAACATGACTATTATGAACAAAATCCATAATAAGTATCAATTAACCTTTTTAATTTATTATCCGACAAGTTTTAATGTCCAAGTAGAAAATTATAAAAGCAAGTTTGTATTTAAAACGTTCTATATGTATACGTAAGTGCATTCTAAACTATTTACCTAGGTATGTAACTACTTATAAAGTCCGATATGTATAGGTATATTATTTACGGTTTATTTACTTACCTTTAGTTATATATTAGCCTTTACACCTGTCCAATGCAATCCCATAGCTCGAAGACACCACGGACCGTATAACCTACACTATACCGTATAGCATAGCAGTCGAAGCTGAGAGTGCCTCATGATCATTTGACAAATAACAAATACATAATTATGGAGTTTTAATGCCATATTGCCCAATGCCTGCGGGGTAATAACAGTAGCAATGGCTTTCAATTTGACAGTTCAACAACATTCATTGCGTTATTAACGTGATTGAGCAGACAAAGACAAACAAGCGGTACTTCACACCGGGACAGCTTTTGACCCTTTACAAAGCACAAGTCTGATCGTGTATGGAGTACTGCAGTCACCTGTGGGATGGCTCAGCTAAATACCAACTCGCCACTTTAGACTCAGTGGAGCGCAGAGCTAAGAGACTCATTGGAGATAAAAAGCTGGTGGAGGCAAAGCTTCACAGTTTGGCTCACCGGCGAAGTGTCGCCTGTCTGTCCGTCTTCTACAGACTGTACTTCGGGGAGTGTGCTCAAGAGCTACATGAGCTCATCCCGCCTTCACCTTTCTACCATCGAGAGTCCAGACGCACTGCGGGATACCACCCCTATTTGGTTAATATACCATATATACGCACTAAGCGCTTTTCGTCATCTTTTCTGATGCGCACAGCTAAGGAGTGGAACCGTCTGTCTGCGTCTGCATTCCCGAGTTCATACAACCCGAATCGCCTATTCACTCTCGCCTTGAAGAGTCAAGGCGAGAGTGAATAGGCTTCTTCTGGGCAAGCTCGTTCCACCGTAGATCTCATCCCTGCCTCTGGGCTGAATTGAGGTCAAGAGTGAGCACATTGTCAATAAAAAAAATAAAAAAATCTTTCGAACATAATAAAGCAATGGATAAGCAATATCCTTCAAAATTATTCAGTTTGCGATTGAAAGTTTACGCAAATAAGGTGCAGGACTGCTTTACAATTGGCTATTCGGTACTAACTACCTGGGTAACTAGTAATGATGTAGGATACTCAATTACTCAGTTAGCGTGAAACAAAAGTAGCAGTGAGTAGCTAGGAAGGTAAAGGTACCTATTGTGCAAAGTTGCAAACATAGTTGAAATTCCGATACCTAAATTCGTAAATATTATAAAAACCAGCATTTAACAAAAATAAATATTAATGCGTAAAACTGCGTACCTAGGTAAGTACATGCTTCGTAGGTCCGTAACTGTTACAATACCTACTCTACTATGTTTTTGAGAATAGCGTGTTCTAATTGTTAATACATAAACACTGATAACCTTGGCAGGATAAAGAATAAAGCAGATGTGGCGCCCAAGTGCGTGCTCCAACACAACGCTAGCGACCGCGATGTTGGAATGTTAGGATTTCAGATACGTTTTATTATACAAGAATTAGCACTACCTGATCATCATTTAGACTTAGATTGTAACCTGCCAAAAAATCATTATGCAGAGTGGGTAGGTCACGAATATTTAATTAGGTACCTAATTAAAGTTTATATTAGAATATTATTTCATTGTACCACATTCTAGTCCGTGAATCTTATATGGTAACAGCTAACAGAACTAGGTGACTAATGAACGAATGGTCAAATTATAACTCGATCTATAAGAAGTCTATGCAGTTGGAAACGGATCTAATACCCTCGTAAACCATATCGCAATGTAAATATCGTCGTTACTGTAATGATCGCACGGATTAGCAGCACCTGCGAGATGCTGTAGCTGGCTAGCCCTGACAGGACCCCGCGCAACGCTCGTAGAAATATAGATAGTGTTTCGCAAAACGAGTTGAATGCACCAGTGTGCGCCGTCGCGGCCTTGTCAGTGTGCACACGCACGCCGCGGCGTCGCACCGTGATAACGATGCCTCTCGCCACTCACCGGTACTCACATTCGCATTAGGTGTTTCGTCAGCAGTATAAACTGCTGAGTAGCTCTCCGGTGGAAAGTTGAACTGCACCGAAGACATCTCCTTGCGATTTCACTGCACTAACACCGGGTCGGAGCACACAAACACTATGAACTATGACGCGATATGTCCGGCGCCGGGGGTCCCGTTGACTCATTATTCCTTATTGATCAGCGCGAGGCGGATGCGGAGTGCGACATGAGCGCAGACACGGAGGGCCGCGTGGACGCATCGGCTCGAAGCCGGCGCCTTACAAACGCGGATTATCGCTCCTTACACTGATAATGACTAACGTAAACTTCCCGTAAAATTTGTGTTGGTCACCGTGTGCGCCGATTGTGCGCTATCGACAGCGAACCTTATCGCGGAACCGGCTGCGGTGCGACTGGTTATACGAGACGTGTGTGTTTGTTGTCAGTTTTAACACTGGAGACTGCGGGTACGCGTTCCTTATTCCATTATTTATATTATATGTACCTACACAATGTTCAATAAATAAACAATTGAAGTGGCTGCAGATGGAGTTCGAACCGCGGACACACAATGGACCTTGTTACTCGTTATCTTCTGACTCAATTTAATTTGTTCAAGTTGGTAAGGAGTTGGCTACCATTCTTTAAAACGTTTCTCTGAATCACCTACATAAAAGTTTAGTGCCAGCGGCAAGAGGTTGCTGGAATTATTTTATTTTATGAATTCGCTTAGAGTTACTTCATAGGAGACGTACGAACAATTACTGATATTATTAATACATACTGTCACACTCACAAATACGAATGAACTTAACTCTGAACCGAATAATAGGAAAACACATGAACATCGTCCGCATCCATATAAAGCAATAGAGCCGAGTTCAATTAACACTATCGTAGGTACTTACTAATGCTACAGGAAAAATGGAATGTTTGTTAAATTATGCACTTCTTGTTGGCATACAAACGACTTATTACGCTCCACTATCGCATACTATGTAGAGTAAGTACATCCATTTCAATTCAGGATACTTATGTATGTACACACGGCTACACGTCAAGCTATACAAAACCAGTTTGTCTTGGCCTCACTTTGTATGATATTTTCTCACAATGAACGGTCAGCCAATACTGGATTTGCATAGCTTGATGTGTAGCCGTGTGTACCAGCATGTCATGCTATTGACACGTCATAAAATAAAAATAAATTAAAAAAATGAAAAAAAACATTCTTTACAATAGCAATGCTCCTAATTTAGAAGATTCTAAAATGTTTCAATTATACATACGTTTGCGCTAGAATATTCAGCTGCACCCGGTTAGACTGGAAGCCGACCCCAACGAAGTCGGGAAAAAGCTAGGCAGATTCAAAATGGGCATCAAAATGTCTTAGACAAACAATATACCTACCTAATTCTTAAGACAATTGGTTCCTTACAATAGACCTATAGTGCCGACAATGTGAAATGTACAGATGACGTAGGTACCTATGCGCTAGAAGTCCATCAAAATAGTGATATTATGACAATCGCTGTGAAAGTGGATCAATGAATGCAAGAGCCATGAGAATATTCCGAAATGACTGACTTTTTTCAGTATGAACGCATCATAGACTTGTTGGCTTTCGATTACAGCATTTAGCAATTAGCAATTATTGCAGCATTTAGCAATTATTGCGTAACACACTATTAATGTCAATCTGAATAATTTTGAAGGATATGGCTAATCCATTGCTTCATATGTTCGAAAAATGTGTTGGTTCAACAACGTAAATAACGCAATGAATGTTGTTGAACTGTCAAAATAAAAACCATTGCTACTGATAGTGTGTTACGCAATTAACCCACAGGATCGATTAAATTAAGATATTGTACTAACGTATAGTCATTCATTAATCAGTTACATAGTACTTTTTACTGCAGTGACTTAATTAATCAAACACGTTTGCACGTTTCATCTTTATGAATCCACATTCCTCATAATAACCCATTCATGCTTCCTGCTGATTATTACCGATGCCCTGCAGTGATATCGCTAGTGATCTTTCTTTACCTACTCAATTAATTATGCACAAATCAATCAATCAACTTAAACGTATAAATATCGACTGTTGTTTATCTATGCACCTGCATAGCTGTGTAAGCCATAACATTATGTAAAAAATAAACATTTATTGGTAATAACACGGGATTTAAATTAATTAGTTAAGCAAAAAATGCCATAGCTAGCCGCCAGTTTAATCGTACATTAAACTAGCTTCTACTTCAGACTTCTTCTGTGTGAAATTACGGCCCCTGACCCACCGCGTCCCATCGCATCGCCCGCCTGCGCTTTTACTTCGTTCACTTAGCGTTTTTTCTGACTTTTTTTCTTTTTGCTCTGCTCCTATAGCCTTCCTCAAGAATTGGGCTATCAAATTCTAATTTGTTTTTCCAATTCGTAATGTAATATTTGTAATCATCCGTATGTCGTGTAGTCCACTGTCCATCATAGTTCCAAAGATTCGCGTTCTAACAAACAAACTCTATTCTATTCTATTTTTCTCTATGACAATGGTGCCGATAAAACAAACTCTTCAGCGTTACTAAAGTTGTCAAAAAATAAAAGGCCCGTTTTGGCATTGACAGTTCTAGTAGGTAGTTAATAAAGATCAAATTCGCAAAACACGTATTCGTTTGTATGAAAGTGACAGGTGTCAAGAACGCATTCTCAAATGTCAAAACGGGCCTTTTATTTTTTGACAAGTTTATATTAGTAAAGGTAGATTAAAGGTAGATTACCTCTCATATAGCTAAGTGTCAAAATAGTTTCATTTGTTTTTGCTCTAATAAAACAAACATTTAAATGGCTTGTTGCAAACTGCTACAGAATACAAAATATGTAATTCGAAATAAATCTGTATGGACACTCAGTTAAGGTTCATTGTTCCAATGCCAGATAATTTTATCCGAGAAATAAATTTCAATTTTTGACAATTCTTCCATACAAAATTTGTCAGATGTCAATTTTATTCTACGAATAAAATATATCTGTTTATTGAAAAATCAGCCCTAAGACTAAAAAAACAATGTTAAAATTAAAAAACATTTATTACAACATACTTACCATTTAAATACATTCAAAGTTTCCAAATGCTGGTCCCACTAATTATCACAAATAATTTATTAATACTGTTATTTTTTAATTAAGCATATACTTCATTTCATTTATCTAACTCAGTATAACTGAAAATCAGAAAAATCGATTTCCGAAATAAATACAGAATCATGTGACTTAGGAACGACGATATCATTAAATGCAAACACGACATTAAGATATAACTAGTAAAATCACAAACTTTTTATCAGAATCATATGACTTGGCTTACATGTGACTACATGGGTAGAGGGTAGTTTTAGCACGTGTGCGTTATCTAAAGCCATCCTGAGAAGGTATTTTGAGATTCAGGAATGATTTATGCTGTAGTGAGACGGATTTGAGCAAAAACACGAACATTTTGTACGTCTGTCTATACAAAGTGGCGATTACTGTTATCACATTAAGGGCGAATTTCACCAAACTTTTATATCTAGAATAAGAATTTTTGACAGTTTTTCCAAACAAGAACTGTCAGACGTCCATTTTATTGCACGGATAAAAGATATAGATGACTTTGGTAAAATCAACCCTAAATAATACCGCGGTTATTACAAGTTGTTATCAGTCTGTTAATATAATAAAATAAACAATTTCAAGCCTACAAGTAGTTGTTCCGGGTCTGGCTGTTTGTGTATGTGAGTTTAATAGTTTGTAAAGGCACCCACGACACAGGAGAAATTCCTAGTGTAGGGCAACGTTTTATTAAAAAAAACAAAAGTAGAAAACTTAATTTTTCAAACAAAATTACTAGAGTAAAAATTGGTACCAAATGATCACAAAAATAAGTTTAATGTTGTTAAATATTAAAACGACAAAAAGTAATTGCGTATGTTTAAAATACGTAATGTAGAACACGTGGTTTCAAATAATGTAATAACCTAAACGCCACACTTTTCATGTTAAGCTAAGCTCGGCAAGACATGATGTAGTACAAATCATCCGTAAGACCAAATACGTACAGATGATTTTTTAACGCAACGGTGTTCATTCACTCACTAGATTTTCAACTCACGGTGTAAGCCGAGCATTGAGAATCCATCAAAGAGCGCCAAAAAAATACACGGTTGTATTTTAAACTCTCAGCGCTAAGCAGTGCGTTGAAAATTCAGTGCGCGTCAATGTCGCCCGTAGATACAGTCACGAGCAAAAGTATGGATACACTCGGCTTTATTCAAAAGCGATTTACTCCTTTATTTTGGGATGAAATTTCATTTTGTTACGAACATAGCATTTTCGAACCCATAGGTTTATGTATTGTGTCGTATTTCAACATTGCATTAGTTTTTTCACGAAAAAATCGAAATTGAAAGTTGCCAAGTGTTGACATATTGGTGCACGTGACTGTACGAGGGTATCGATAATGAGATCACTGATCGGTCAAGTTGTTTGTAAGACAGTGTTAATGTATGTGAGCAGCTGCAGTGCCCGCTGTGTAGCCGGATCCTTCGCCGAGCGCTCCAGCCGCTGGAGGGACGTATGCACCGCTGCCGATACGCCCGAGCTCCGCAACACCAGCTTAGCCTACACAAACCAGCAAGAAAAAGGTTATAATACCATCCTATTACTGTCCCAGGGCAAAGGCTTTTTCTCATACAGACAAGGCAGAGCATTGTTCACTGCGCTTTCCCAAGGTGGGATGCCAATTCCAGACTGGAACTGGACTGAACAGGTTGACAGAAATAAAACGGGTTGCACTCCGGGAGTGCCAGCAGAAGTGAAAACTTGAATTTTAACGTTGTGCATTTTTGATATTTTGGAATGCGGTCTACTCTCCCTCCGTCTTACGAATTTTCGATCAGGTCACGTGTCCTGACGCGAGCTCCGTCTTACGAATTTTCGATCAGGTCACGTGTCCTGACGCGAGCTCCGTCTTGCGAATTTTCGATCAGGTCACGTGTCCTGAGTCAGGAAACGTGACCTGATCGAAACTCGCGTCAGGACTCCTGACGCGAGTTTAACATTTTTTACCCATCACAAAAAAAGTGCACAACGCCGCTAAAGAAGTTTTCACTTCAAAAAATACACAAATACACACACACACATTTCGACATGCTTACATATCACCTTCACAAGGACAGATTCCTTGAATATAAATTAATAATATACACACATCTAATTCGTTTGACGTTTAAATGGCAAAAGTTGAATATGAATATTATTTCTGATCTGATGTGTATAACATTGTAAACAGTAAAAAAAAATAGAATTGCATTGAGCAAATTTGCGAGTTTGCAAACTATTGTAAGTTGAAGATGGCCCCCAGATTAGCATTTTATGACTTACATGAGCGTAATTATATTTTAATTAACTGAAGGAACCATTATAAAACATTATTATTCATGTTATTATGTGATTTTACAGTAGAAGACAAGTAAATTAATATAAATACGTATATGGTACAAAAACCGTTGCTAAAAAATTATAGGTATTGGACAATTTTTAATATCAATTGATCTTCAAAGACGTGTTAATTAATCAAAATTTGCCAACAGTCACACAAAAAACTAGTTATCGTTTGTATTTTAAGCGATACATTGAAAAAGATCGTTATAGCTATTATAATAAATACATTATCTTAATCCTGTCTAATTTATTATGATGACAATACGACCAGACTGAATAAAAACTTTTTTGCAAAAAAAAAATCAACCGGCTTCCAAAAACGACACTACAAAGTGAAAAATAACTTTAATTTCAGAAGTCGGTGTCGTTGGGTTCGCATTTTCATTGTTCGCCACCGACTTACATAGGTTACAGTTTGCACGTCGATGGCCCTGCCACCCGGTACTGTATAAAGTCATGATTCCTAAGTTTAGAAATTGCTGCATTTACTGCGTTGCATTTACTGTTCGCTCGAATTGATCTACTGGCTGTAGAAACCATGATGGGTTTTATCTTGAGTCTAAGCTCTGCAGTATTATTTATCTAGTTAAATTAGTGACTGCAGAGTTCCGACTCAGAAAAAGAGACTCTTTCCGGAGACAGAACAATTGGCCACCCAACTCTTTTCTTACGTGGTTCATACACCGTTAAATTTTGATCGTTTTAATCCTTAAAAGGGGTCATGGTACTCATCATTATGAACTACTACGGGACCGACCCTAAAATCGTGAAAAAAAAATAAGTTGAACCATAGATTTATGTTCGCATAACTCGACATAATGTATGGATCAACTGATTTTTAACAGGCAAATCGGGATAACGTTTAACAGAAGAGGCAGAAGCGTTTTCTTGCCTCAAAAAAAAACATGAACATTTTAAGTCCGCGGTGTGCTGTGTGTGATGCTTATAACAGCACTAGCTTCTTGCTGTGACTTCATCCACGTGAAACTTCTTGTTCCCCCCACCAACCGCGTCGTATCGTATCGGCCAACCGCGCCTTTACTTCGATTTCGCTTAGCGTTCTTTCTGACTTTTTCTCTTCCATCAATAATAGTACTAGATTCCCGATAAGCGCTTCAAAAACAGCCCGAAAAATAAGA
The DNA here is from genome assembly GCA_945859715.1 of Apamea sordens. Taxonomy (NCBI): domain Eukaryota; kingdom Metazoa; phylum Arthropoda; class Insecta; order Lepidoptera; family Noctuidae; genus Apamea; species Apamea sordens. Next base: position 12,628,234 of record OX243995.1, read on the forward strand.
CCAAAAATACTTTTGTGGTCTTATTTCAAATTAGTATGTTTTTAACCTTATTACTTAGACTTTAAGTTTCATTTTAGAATAAATGACTGAAAATTTAAAAATAGAATGATTTTATTTTCTAAAGACATTTTAAATATATTTTGCAATGGTAATTAAACTTTATGTTTAAGCATTAAGGTTTATAATAAACTGAAGTTGTTAATATTATTAAACTTTTTTCTAAGAAATGTAGATGTTTACGTGTATGCAAATGTGGCCACTTGAGCGACTGATTTTTGTTCCTGATCCTTAATCTAATTATTGATCCAAGCTTTTTCTTCAATTTCTTCAAATCCGATTGGTAGTTCCAAAGATTAGCGCGTTTAAACAAACTCTTCAGCTTTATTATTAGTATAGCCCTTCATTGGAAGGTGTTTGTTCAGGGCTGGCATATTCAAGAAAGTAAGTTGATCCTTACCTTGTGATTGTTAGCAGCCAACGCCCAGACGGCGCGCGCAGCCGACACCACCTCCGCTGTGTCGCCAGTCAGGAGCGTCCCCGATAACAGCTCCAGCAGATCAGCTGCAAAGCATTCCATCGTAAACTAAACTGTGCTTGAGGACTAAACTAATATTTATCTTGTCCTTTTCTTAATAAAATATAAAGAAAAAGATGCGCTGAACTTTAGTTTAGTTTGTGAACAAGGGAATCAGCGCCATTGTCATTTATAGGCGCCTGTTGCAAACAGCGAGCTATAAGCATCCGTTCGTCGTATATTATGTAAGTTGGCAGTAGTAGCCATGATATCCCAGGTTCATGGTTTTTGTGGTCATGTTGAAACACGTCCTGGATCAAATAATTGTTGGTAATGAAGCGTAAAGGGATTTCATGTGACGAATTACGGCTATATTTAATAAACAGACATATAAATCCTACCTTTAAAAGTATGAAAAATACACTGGGCAACGAAGAACGTCATCCTCTGAATAAAAGCCTCCTCAACCATTGCCGAAACTACCTGCGCTACCTGCATCCACCGGTTTCTTGTGACCTCTCATTCTATCTACCACCTATGTGGGTAGCTCTATCTACGCTGCACCTCAAACGTTGCCACAACATAACGCAAAACTAAACAACTCACCAGACTGTAGGAACGTGATGCGATGGTGATGTGCAGCATGTGCCAGGGCCGGCATGAGCGTCGCGCGCACGTTGCCGGGCAGCGCGTGCAGCGGGGCCGCGCGCGCCGGCAGCGCCAGCACGGCGGCCGCGCCCTCGGCGTGCCGCGCCGCGCGCGAGCACACGCGCGCCCACGCCGCGCTCGCCGGGTTGGCGCCGCGCACGCGCTCGCGGATGCACATGCGGTACATGCTGGTCAGTACCTCGCTCTGTGGGGGAGATTATTTTGTTTGGAATAACACGTGGTCAAACATAAGTGTAAGTAAACTATACGGGGCGGCGGGACATCGACGCGCAAACTGTAACCATGAACTTAGCACATGATTCTAGACCCCAATTGGCTAATGGCAGGCTTGCCCCCTACTACGTGGGACTTAAAAACATGACTAGCGAAATTTGGGTGTACTATAAGCACAACTCTGCCCTACCTTTCGTGGAAACAAGGCGTGATGTTTCGTTATGTTATGTAAAATGTATTGAAAAACTCATCAAAACCATTTCCAAATACTGAATCAATCAAATCAAATCTACATCTGAAAAAATAACTTAGGCTTATTTGAATCTAATAAATCTTACCTTTAGCAGTATAGTACGGCAATGATGATGCGGCAGCATGCGCCTGAGCGAGTGCAGACACAACAACAACAGGACAGGAGGTCGTTGTCGAGCGGACAGGGACGCCTCGCGCGCACACAACGCGCACAGTTCTGCGACCAACGTGTGCGCTCCCACGCACGAGCACATGGCGCCCCACGCTACCAACATTATTAGATACATATTAATTAAATAATACACTATATAACATTATTAAAGACCATATAGTCATAACTAGAATAATGAAGAGAAGATATAATGAATGTAACATAAAAGTGAGAAAAGAATCTAGTATTATTCTAATGCTATTGCCTATACTAATCAGTACAACTACGTAGATAACCACAGAAGAGTAAAACTTAAATAACGTAGTGAAAGGTTATCAACAATAAGAGATTCCTTTGATCTACTTGAGTTCATCTTGCGTATCATGAGACACCGCCGTTGTTTTGTAAAGCGTGACCTTACGCCTGCTACCGTGTGTTAGTATGGACCCAGTCATAACAAAGTGCCTGGCCAGTTGACGCGTTTGACGCACAACTACGTGCGAATCATACCCGGCATGTATTGGCTTCTAGTAACTCGGCTACGCGTGACTCTATACTTTCGTAGAAGTACGCGAGCTAAAGTTCTTAACTGGAGTGTCTCTTAGTCTTTTTCTGCTATAACGATTCAAACCCAACCATACCTTTGGGACAGTCATTTGTGAACGTATAAATGAGATGCATGACGGCTTGCCGCAGTTGTTCGGTCATCATGCACCAGGGCCACAGTCTATTAAGAGAGGTTGTTATATTGTGATCCACGAAGCTCTCCTTGGCGGCAGGACAGTCCAGCATCGAGCAATCCATGACGACCAGGAGCCAGTACAACGTACGCAGCACCGTATTCTGAATAAGAAACAGATCAAATACCTTACTTATGTATTTCGAACACAACTCTGCATGCATTATGTATTATATCGATCACCAAATGAATTAAATATATATCGTACAAACAAGATTATCATTTATTTATTTATATATCAAGATACGATAAAAACATACAAAGGAAATCTATACAAATATAATAAAGCTGAAGAGTTTGTTTGTTTGTTTGTTTGAGCGCGTTAATCTCTGGAACTGCCAGTCGGATTTGAATTTAATTTTGCACTTAATAGCCCAATTATTCTTGTTATAGAATATTTAACATAACGCTACGATCTTTAGGAGCCGAGCAAACATAAATAAAGTTAAATTAAAAACGCTGAGCTAAAACGAAGTAAAGGGGCACAGCTATAGAATATATTTATGTTTAAACAAGAAATTTCACGCGGACGAAGTCGCGGGCAGAAGCTAGTTACTTGTAAAAACAAAAAAACAAAATAGGTGTTGCACCTGCCAGTGCAAAAGTAGACCAAAATTTACACTTCTTTTGATTTACAGAAATGATAATGTATAGGGCTTGTTTGCCATCGCGGGATCCCTTATTCAACACTGGAGATATATGTTTTTTTAAGCATTAACGTATTGTAATTATTATTATGTATTTTCTGGTGTACTATAAAGTATATATAAATAAATAACCCTTCGTATGCGAGCCACAATGGCTTTTTAAATTTGATTTTAAGATTAAAATTCATGAAGGAGGAAAGACCCGTACTATTAAATAAAACTGTTACTCACATTGTTAGCATGCTTGATGACTTCAGCAGGCTTGCATTGCATCGAGAGATGGTCTCTCACAGCCTGCAAGGTGGCGAGTACTACTCGCGGCAGGTGTCGATGTACCGCGTACTTCCGACTGCGAACACTCACGGATAGGACGGAGGAGAGGCATGAGCACACGCGGATCCAGCGCTCGTCTGAGTAGGAAAGTATATCGGTTATATTTTTACACCGTCACTTAGCACTTTTAAGAGCGTGAGTTCAGGAAGTTGGCTTTTATTCGCGCACTGCATTTTTAACTCTCTGCTTAGCGCCAAGAGTTAAAAATCCAACAGTGTGTTTTTTTTGACGCGCTGGGATGCGCTTGTTAGATATTTCATTTTGATATAATTATAATATTAGAATATAGTTCGTTGGATAAGATCGATCGATCTGTCACATTTACGAAGCTTGGGACCAACGTAGAAGTGTGCGTAGAAGTACATAATTTAACTAGATATATATATATATACAATGTGTAACTGAATTAATGCACATTATGAAAGTAGTTTGTTCAGAATCGTATGCTGAATCGATTTCTGTCATTTTTAATATAGGTATTATTTTATCCCAAAAATAATTAAAACTACGTAAATTACTGTCACACTTCCGCTGTACAGTCAAAACAAACCAAAATGGATGAAATACCCACTGAGCTAGACCCTTATACGAGTGCGACTGTGTGCATGCGTAAATTTGTAATGTGACCATAATTTTCTCCCACAATCAGTATAACTAATTTATTAAAAAACAATGTTTTTTACATAATAATAAAAATTCAGTGTATGTATTATGATTATAACATAATTTTCTAATTGGGGTGTCTGGTGGTGTGCGTTAATTCCGGGACATGATGTATAGAAAGAAACAACGGTCTTAACTTGTAAAAAACACTTATATGTTATTACTATAAATGATTATGTAATATTTCATTATACTTGTAGTATGTCTTAGATTTTATATTGCTATTTTAATATAATAGGTTGTTTTAAACGATTGGCACAATACTCAAATACTGTCAGTTGATGTTGATATACTTTTTGATGATGTCTAAGAATTACGAATCAACGCCTATTAAATTGATTTACTTTGATTTATTTAAATTGATTACCTTATACGCTCTATTAGATTCTCAATGCTCGGCTGAACACCGAGAGTTAAAAATCTAGTGCGCGATAAAATCCCGCCTCGATATTTTTAGGTCCGTGTGAACATGCGCTAACTGTCAAATATTACGCTCACAAAATAAAGATTAATATTTTTTTGAAAATTCAAGTTGAACATTCATATTGTATTTTATCGTCATTTCCAAGCTATTTATATTATATGTTGCGCCTGCCATGTTTTGTCTCTGCATTACCCTAAGGTTGACAGGTAGAAAATCCCTCTGGCATTAAGTCTTATGTCCGCCTTTGCACAGTATTTTTTTTTTTACTTGTGCATAGTTTTAATAAATAAATAATAAATAACATTCGCTGTTTCCGACCATGAATAGCTAACATACTAGCATAGTCATCATCTGCCTAGCCTTTTCCCAACTATGTTGGGGTCGGCTTCCAGTCTAACCGGATGCAGCTGAAAACCAGTATTTTACATGGAGCGACTGCCTCTGACCTCCACAACCCAGTTACTGGGTAATACGATACCCCTTGGTAAGACTGGTTGTCAGACTTTCGGACTTCTGACTTCCCGTAACGACTGTCAAAGATCCACGAATGACAGCCGGGACCAACGGCTTAACGTGCTTTCCGAGACACGGAGGGGTCTCGGTATGTAAAGATGGTCACCCATCCACAGACCAACCGTGGCAAGCGTAGCTTAACCTGAACGATCGATCTGTGCGGCTGTTATTATTTAGCCACGGGCCCCTGGATAGAAAATATAATCTTTCTATTTTCTATCCTTAACATACTAGCATAGTAAGGATAGAAAATAGAAAGATTATATTTTCTTGTAATGATGACATTGAAAGGGTCTTTTAATGGCCATTCAAAGTCAAATAATTTAATAAAATAAATTATCTAACTTTGAAATGTTACTACAAAATAGTTGGCAACACTAACTTTATTTACAAATAATACATTAATTGGTATTGTTCACCCCTGCTTCTTTTAGGTTTTTAGCATGACACTATAATTTTAAATTGGAGTTAAATAATATAAATAAATGAAAGCCACATAATTTCATAAGATAAATAGTTAAAATGGTTACAATTAAGTGTGACAGCTGCTGTAAAAATAGATCATAATAAATTCGGCGTCTATCGTAATGTAACAATGTTTATTGTACTTTTGTTACAAAGTGTGCATTAAAAATAACCTTTTTTAACTTCTTTCTAATGCTATTGTAAATGGAGTATAGATAACTTCGTGCAATGTGCATAAACAAAATAGATGTACGACAGTTTAATTACTGTCGACTATAAATCAGATGGAACTGTAGTCTATTAGGAGCATAGTTGAATAAACAAGATACTCAATGTCCATTTAGAGTTATTATTTGAAGATGTTTATCAATGATAGTTTATGTTGTTACGACATTTCGAACACAGTTATAGTTGTTGATTTAAGTGCATGTATCAATGTGCTACAAAATACGTGAGATTTAATTAAAGACTGCTGATAAAACACGCTTATAAACAATGTCTGAATAGGTTAAACAAACACAACATATCATTACGTAGGTAGGTTATGATTATTGGTTACATTTTATGAAGTTGCTATTGTTTCATCTGTTAAAATACTATTAAAAATCCGTAGTTTGCGCAAGCTAAATATTGCTTGTTTATAACGGTCGAAAAAAGTAGTTACCTTTATTGTCATCATTAATCATTGAATTAAACATACTGTTCGAAATAGCACGGTTTTAATGCCAACATTAAGTTCTCCGTGTATTCTTAAAGATGAGTTCTCAAACCGTCACAAGCAATGAAGAACAATATTTGACATGGTGTAGGACAATCGTAAATCACAGCATGCTTGGCAAAAAATGTGATTGCAATATGTTGTTAATAGCGCAAAGAAAGAGGAAGAAGTAATGAATGAATTTGAATGAAGTTACTCACTTAAAGTATTCCCATAGCCCATCTTTAATCATGCAAGAAAGTCTTTTAATTTTTCGGTAGGAACCACTTAAAACAACATCAGGATATACACTAGCCTAATGTCCCAAAAGTCTCATACTTCGACCAAAATATTACATACCTTGACTAGACTCATATTTCTTGTTTTCCATCGACAGCTTCGTGTACAAATTAATCAGGGCTTTGCAGATCTCTTCAGCCAAGTATTCCGGTTGACAGTCCTTACTTCTGGCACTGTCTCCGGCACCACAGCGCTCTGTATCCACTCCGTCCCAGAAAGGAGACTTCAAATAATCGTAGAACTCTGAACAAGTGCCGTCTCTCGTTTGATCGATGTGCTTCTTGTGTGATATGGATTGTGTCAGCTGTGTGAGGCAGTAGAGGCCTGCGTCTTGTAGTTCTGTAATGTGCGGCATAAAATATATACACTCTGATTTTTAATTTGCTAGACTAAAATTACAGCTGCGTATAAATAATAAACTGTCAACATGATAAAAAAGGTCGATCGTAGACGTCTAGACGAAATAAGATGTTTGATATATGTGTATGTACAATTAGTAAATCGTTATAACTTCGCCAGTTGGGCAATTCTTTTCCTCGGGCTTAAGAATTTTTGTGCATGGCAATAAATATTGAATATACTTTAAAAAAAACTTTAAATTCACTGAGAGACTTAACGCACAGTCTAAACCACTGGATCCAGAAAGCATGGAATTTTACACTATTTTTACAATACTTACTTCGTAACGAAGGATTTTAGAAAATGAATCCCCAAAATCCAATAAATGATGCAAGTTTCTACGGAATTTTGTAATTTTAGCCGACGGGAACACATGGTTTGTGAGAATAGAAAAACTCCATCAGCGGACTTGGTTTTGTTTTTATTTCGACCCAACCCGGTCCCGCCAGAAATCTCCCAAATCAAGCCGTAGAACGAAGTCATTTTATAAAATATCAAACAACAAATCGTTTTACGATGACTTCCGTTCAAATAATGTAAGCTATAATAATATAAAATATTACCAATTTCATCACTCTCCAAGCACTGCAACAGTAAATGGAAGAAGTCCGTAGCATGCGTGTTTTTGAGTTGTTGCCACACGGTATCGACCGCCGCCTTCTCTCCCAGTAACGACGCGAGGAGGGACATTGCCTGCGCACGCGCCACCATACAACTCTCCTCGATATCATCTGCAATTATTAGTGCGTTTTTTTTATAAATGCTTGTATTTAATTGCACCTAATTATCGTAACTCTATATCTATCTACTACTATCGAACGGTTTTCGATTGATTGGATATTTTTTATTTTATTTATTTGGGAAAATAAACGGTTACATCCACGACATTTTCCACATATTATAAGGAAAAGGCATAAAACTAATGCGATATGCGCTTACAATTTCATAGTTACAATAAAATTAGGATATTGTAACTAGTTTCATTCCGGTTTAATTTTGTTGTTGGTTGCCGTTATTAGCATTATATCACTCGATGTTGAGCAAAAAACAGACCGCGAAAAGTTCAAGTTCGATGTCGGCAGTCTTGGTTATTTGGCAAATAGGTTCCAAAGTGTAAGCTCTAAAAGTATCAATAATTACAAAAAACATATACTTTACAAATGTGTACTTACTGTACGCATTTGTAAAATATAAGATTTTTGTCGTCGGCCTCGTAATTGCTTTACCACCCTAAAGGTGAATATCACTTGCACCAAATAAAGCGGCAAGGTCTACTTGTTTTACAAGCCAATGTGACAGTTAGATAATTTCAACCTTAGTTGAACTTTCAATCTATTGGGATTTATTATTGTCAAAAGTAGTAAAGCAAATGCGACGTCGACTATGTAAATTATCAAAGCAAAAACTTTTTTACAATACAAACTGAACATAATGTTTATATAATAGTTCCGCATTTTCGTTTTTTTGCCACCGACTTCCGAAATCGCTGTGTAAATAATAGTGACAGGAAGCTATTATAACATCATTAATATAAACTAAGTGAAAAAAAACATCGTATTAAAGCTAACTCAAAAACTTCCCAAGCAAAGTTAATAAAATGTATTTGGGAGTACCCCATGAGGCGTAATGTTCCCCCATCGCGTATCGATGTCGCGTAAATTATGTACAAAAAAAAACTTGAGAGGTGTCAAGGGACACCCGGATGGAACGAAGTTCAAAGAGAGAGACAGAGACAGACAGAGAAACACGTGCACGCCACACGGCTTACAACTACCTATAGCAAAAAGTGTCGTTCCAACTTTTGGTCTTAATTTTTTCCGTCTAGCCACCTTTCGCAACGCGCGATAAGGAACTTCGTTCCAAAAACAGTCGAATTGAGAACCTCCTCTGTTTTGAAGTCGGTTAAAAATAACTCGTATTTCTATTTGCTCAACAACAACGAACGAAAGGCAGCTAATGACTTGTGGAAGATTTAGTTTATTAGTTTCAAACGTTATCTAATAAGTTATAGTTCATTATAAACGTCTGCTTACAAGTAGCACATTTCATACTGACGTATTGCACAGACATAAATATTATAAAGTAGTTAAATACTAGTCTGTGTAAAGTAAACTTCATGTCTTGGTTCCTTATGTCAATAATCTATGGCAACAAGCCTCTCTGTACATATTCTGAGCTATGTGAACAAACAGTCCCTTCATTGTACATGATAGTATTAAGTGTTTTGCTTGAAAAACAAGCATTTCTTAAGTGTTTTCCTTGAAAATCTAAGACTGTGCTGATAAAACTAAGAATTATTTGCAGTTTACAGTTTGGCATATTTCCGGAAAAGTATATAACATTTGTGTACATTTTCAGGAACATAGTACTCGAAATCCGACCATAGTTTCAACCAACAATATATAAATTTCGTGGCCAATGGCAAGAGTATCCTTTGTTATTATTGTCTATATTCTGATACTACTACATACATTATAATAAGTTTTAGTAGGTATTCAAAGTATATAAATATTTTTTTTTATTTATTTATTTGGAAGCATTAAAATCCTCCCTACACCATTTAGGATTGCGATACTCATCTATTAACTCCACTAAGAACCTTACCGGCAAGCCAAATATTAACCACGACATAGCATTAATAGCACTTTCCGTTTACCTCGTGCCGACACAATCAAACTAATTATTTACAGAACACACACCACTAGATAACGTAATGTACCTTCTCCAAAAGGTGTTAAAGTCATTAGCAAGTTGTAAAGACAGTCCTTAGTGGCGGCGAGGGAAAGTCGGACGCATTTGTGCGCTGTCACTGCCTGAAGCGCTCGGCAGGCGGCGCCACGGATCTCGTATGTCTCACTCGTATCTTCACCGGTCCATGAAGTACATCTGCAATGCGTTGAATAATAGATTTTAGATCTTCTAAACAACGACAAATTAACTTAAATACAACATAGAGAGAGCTATTGAGGACGACGTGTTCTTCCCCAGTGTCTTCTTTCCTTACTGCGCTTAACAGTAGACTAGTACAGGTTGACAGAAGAAATAGAGTCAAAATCCCGAAACCTATTAGCGAGTAACGCGACCGGCATTAATAATTAATCAATCATATCGTTAATTACACTTTATTCATCCACTAATACTCCCTTTTAGTTTGCACATTTTGATACCAAAAAAAACCAGCGCTGGGGCTCTGTCTCGCATAGGGTCTTAGCATTTATGCTGAGCGATGGTCATTTTGCGTGGATGTGACGCGTATATTCCTCCAATTTGCTATTTTTTTTTGTGTTTCTGTTTTTCTGTGCGTCATGTTTACCTACCGCAAATAAGCGTATTTTCCTTCTTAATAACAACGCATTACGCATTGCGTTGTACGTGAGTTTGTCATCTATACTTATAATAAATCTGTAGAAGTGAAAATTCTGTACATTGAAAATATCCAAAAAATAAATGGCAGGGGGTGTTACTTGACCGACACCGAACCCAAAAATGTGATTTAAAAAATTTTTGTCTGTCTGTCTGTTTGTTCAGGCATCACGCAAAAACTACCGGTTCGATTACGATGAAACTTGGTATAATTATTCTTTAATATTCTGGGCACCACACTGGGTACTTTTTATCCCGGAAAAGTATATACAATAAAAAACAAACTTAATTTTGCGGTTCGATCCCTATACCCGATTACCACTGTCTGTACTGTACCAAGCGCAAATACTAAGTTTGTCGTAGGTTGGGTCACCCGCAGTGGAGTTCATTTTTATTCCTTTTAGTTTTTAGAGTTATTTAGGTTTATTTTTATATATGAGTCGTAGGTATAGATTTTAATTTTAAAGTATAGGTAGTAAATTTGATAGTGTATGTAGTGACCGTAGGTTATTTTATAATAGATACTGTTATGTAGGATTAGTCATTCGTATAGATATTAGTTTTTAGGGATTTTGCTTATTTATTGAGTTTAGATTAGTTATCATCAGAAATAGGTTTATTTAGGTAGGTATTTAATTTTCTGTTATTGAGTTTTTTTTTTTAATTAGGTAGGTACTTAGGTAAAGATATCATATAGGTACCCTCTTAATCACCACTAATGAGACACAATTTGTTTTCTACTGTAATTAGCCACAAAGGGCCCGCGATATAGATGGCATTCTGGGGAAGCACATACATTTTATCCTGTTAGCACGTTCCCGTGGGATAATTTCCGACATCCACGCGGGCGAAGCCGCGGGCAGAAGCTAGTAATGAATAAGGACTCAGATAAGACTTTAATTTATAAGTCCTTAGCTTAAGCTTCAGTTATATGGCTTAGGAGAAGACTAATTTTTGCAAGATAAGTAAAGTAAGAAATATACTTTGTATTTATTTTGAGTAATAAATTAGCCAGGTTTATCGCAACAGAACGCACCTTGAAGGCTCGTAAGTGTGAACCGGCGTGTGCGCTGATGTTTATCATTACTTAGGACTAATGACTCATTAGTCAACATTGTAGAGATGTGCATACGTATTAGAGCGTCCATATTAGATAGTTTATGATGAAATATATTAATAGTTAATCAGTTATTGGCTAAGTAATAACAGCCGTACGGGTCGATCGATCAGGTTAAGCTACGTGGTTGGTCCGTGGATGGGTGACCATCTTTATATACCCCGTTGGGAAAGGCTAGGTTAGTCAGAAGATGAGTTATTTTAATTGCTATAGGACTCGTCGGGGGAAATCTACCACTATTCCTTTTTCTGTTGTGTTAGCCAAACTTCACAGAGTCGATGGTATCGATATTATTATTATGTAATCGTGAACTGCGACAGCTAATTTCGAGTAACGTTCTATGTATTGAGGTCTAGAAATAATTGGAAGGCTACAGAACCAGTTTCAATCGCGTTTGATAAAGGAGGCGGAAACTTTACTATCTGCTAATGGCTTTGCAACTAAGGCGCGTGTGTACGCGGCGTACCTAACTGGTTTGTACTACTCAAACTCAAACTCAAATCATTTATTTCAATTAAACCATTTACAGGCACTTTTGAATTGTCAAAATTAAATAGTCGGTCAGTTAGTCAGAAAGTTGAAGCTAGTTGCCCATTCCAAAGCGTAGATCTCTATGGAGAAGAACGGGCAAGAAACTCCACGGACACTCTTTTAAATCAAGACATACCGACAGTTTGTAACAATTTAGTACCTACTAATCGTCTAGCTGCACTGGGCCCACGTGTTGGATTATAGCCCACTTCCTCTCACGGAGCTGAGTGCTGTGTCCCAGCAGTGGGAATATTTTAAGCTGAATATAATCGTCTACAAATTAATTGTTGCTGATGTTTATAAGGAATATTATTTTGCTAAGTTTTATATTGTGGTCAATGGAGAACGTGTACTGCACAATGAAATGAAATCTATGTAATATATCTCCGTCTGTCTGTGTGCCGCTTAATTCTTCTTAAGTACACAATCAATTTAAAAGTGGGTATAAACATAATTTAAAGAGTTATTCTGGAAGGTATGTGTATAATACATTCATTTTTAATTAAATACAATAAAGATAACACGATGTTTTGTCAAGTCGTAAAAACTGTGCGAAGCAGGGGCGGGTCGCTAGTTCGTAATAAACATACTAATTCAATCAGAATGACCTATTTATTATAGTTGGTACAAAACAATTTCTGTACTTACATTTGTGGTGAGTGCAATATAAATAACTATTTATGTATATAAATCATGCATGACTTAGTGTTTTGTTTATGACGTTGTTGATTCGCCGAACTTTACCAACCACTACTTAACAAAGGAAGTGCACTTATGAATTGGGGAAATCCCCATTTCCTTTTCATCACTTGAAAATTTATAATCAGAAATATGCTATCTGTAGAAACCACTCAACGCTTAAGATAGACAAAGGCATTTTCTGAGAAAAGTGGCTACAAGTATTGCAACAAGATTAATGCAATTTCTTCGAAGTCTATCGTGTGTAGGAACTCTCTAGAAGCTATAATTATTTGATGCTTATTCAAGGAATAGTGGCTTAACGTACCTGAACAAAAGTCGGTACAATCCTCGTTCATTCCAGGCTTGAACGGGACAGTTTGTGAAGGCGCTTACATTGTGTAGTGCGTCGGCTAAGGCTGTCACAAGCGCGGCTGTGGGCGGAGGACGCGGCTTTTGCGTGAAGTGCACCGGCGACACATACTCATCCCCTACCTTATGCGCACGCACCTCGAACTCACCCCGACGCTCTAACAAACTCAACGACACGTTCCCTTCTAGAAAAAAATACACAACTATTGTTTTATCAACATACTTGTATCTACCTATCAGTAGGCACTTAATTGACACATTGCAATAGTGATTAAAATACTCAATGTGATTAAAATTCCAATTAAATGAATATGATTATGATTTAATATCACCTTTCTGACAACATGTGATTTTGCAATTATTGAATTGAATTGTTTATGAGGGTAGACTTTATGTAAATAGATTAATAGTGAATTAGATCTAATCATTTCATTTGGTTAAGACCCTGTGTCTTAAATATTGAATACTGCTATTCACAAATCACACGTAACTTGTAATCTTTAATCTTAAATCTAATCTGAAAGATGTTATTATTTATTATCGGTGATAAATAAATTGCGAATCGATACGTAACACATGCCGTAGGCTCCTGTTATCTTACAAGGATGAACTCAAGCAGTCTCGTATAAAGATAGTCAACTTACCGAACGATTGTTTATATTCTTTGGTATTGCAGAAGTCTACCAGAATTTCTAAACAATTTTCTATGAAATTATTTTCGTGCAGTTGTTCCAGCATGTCACACTCCAAGATCTGAAAAAGTTTTTAATATTGTGTAGATTTTTTTTCTATTAAATTAAACAATTATTTATCACAACACTTTTATATAGGATCGTAAGTATTTATTTTTGCTTATCTAAAACCTGTCTTAAAAATAAAAATAAATATCAAAATTAATTGATACAGTTGTATTTAAGATCTCAAATAAGCCAAAGAACAGAATTAATTATTGTTATTTCCGATGCTTTAAAGTTTTAAAAGATAGGTTCTCAACGTGGGCGATCCACCCCCTCGTGGGCGTTTGGGACTCTCAGGAGGGCAGTATAAGACCTAGAGAAAATTATATATGCTATCTTGACTATATAATATTACACGTTTAAATATAATCGTGGCAATCGCTGTTTCAGATTCGCGACAGATGGTAAGTAAAAAAATTGGGGAGCTCTAGAAAAAATTTATAGAACAGTGGCCGGTGGGCAAAATAAGGTACCTATGCTTTAAACAATACATATTCAGAAGTGGTGACTGCGTCCCTATATTGATCAGGTACATTATACTACAATTTTCATCCCAAAATAGTCAATAAATGTTTACAAAAAACAATACCTCAATAAAACTCAGAAATTTTAATCTGAACACATTAAATTTTATTGCACGTACAGATAAAATTGCAAATGAGTAGTAGGTATTTCGTTTTTTATTCAAGTAGGTTATCAAAAATGGCTCGGTTCAGCGGTTTCGACATCTTTTATGCATACAATAGGAATCAGTAAACTAGTATGCATTGTTCAAGTAAAAATAGCGCGTAAACACTGGCATTTCTTACCTAGAACATGTCGTGACTTACAAATAAGTAACAAGTATAGATACATATACGACAATAACACCTTCTGCTCAAGCTAATTATCACTTGTGTTTTAATTAATACAACTTGAAGCAAGTAACTCGAGTATTTTTATACTATCTGAGTAAGGGAATCTTAAAAGGTTCACATTCCACAAACGAAATGTTCATTCAATGTCCATGAGTTTTATTACATAGCATACGTTCGTTGTTACTGATTATATTATTGTTTCAATGAACTAGCGAGTAATGCAGTAGGTGTAGCAGTTGAGAGAAGAGAAAAAGAAATGGACAATGAACTGATTGGTACCCTAGGGAAAGCAAAAGAAGTAGAGGAAGACAGTTAAAGCGATGGGAAGATGATTTTAATAAAGTAACAGTTCGAGAATTGTTACGTACCGCAAAGGGCAGAAACAAATGGAAATCCTTAGAGGTCTTTGTCGAAAGACAAGCTGTTGTGAGGGGAGACCAACCGAATGCGGAATGCCGAGAATATCACTTAGTTTAAGATAATTAATTATCTTACCTCTATTTTAAAACTTTTAATTAATTGTTTTGCCAAACAAGTTTTAACTTGTTTGGCAAAACAATTAATTAAAAGTTTAAAAAAAAATTAAATAAAAAAACTAAAATAAGCCTTTATTAATTAAGGCTTATTTTAGTTTTTTTATTTATTAGCTGGCAATAAAGTGAAATTATAGGTACGTACTTTTTTTAGGCAGAAAACAATTGGAAAACGGATAAGGAAAGTTAAAAATAATGTCTGTTTTGATTCGTATATTGTTAAAGTACAGCATAATACTGTAAATACACAGTTCAGGACGCAGGTACAAAATATAGACAAAAATTTAGTAACAACAACTTAATTTAAATCCAAGTCTATAAGATAAACATTGCAATGAATTAAGTAAAAGATAAGGTACGAAGTAAGCTTTAGGTTATTAACGCTAGTATTAATTAAATATTTAATGTAGAATGAATAATAATACATGAGACTTAAACATAACTGGCGAAACGTGGGTATTGTATAGGTATACCTCTGTCCAGCCATTCGGGGGAACAAGGTGTGAAGTTATGTTATGTCATGAATAATAATATCTATATAAAATCATCTATAGGAAGTTGATAAATTCAAAATCAATTGATTAGTTTCCGAGAAATTATATTTATTAATTAATAGATACATCCATCAATTCTTTAAAACTACGAAACAGTCAAAACAATATACAACATTATTTGCCGTTTTCTTTAACTTTCATGCTCCTATTTGTAGTGCAAGAAACACAAATCAATAAATGCTAACGCTGAACATAATATTTAAAAAAACATCATTCTATCTCCGTCATCTTCAAACTGTTGACAGAAACAGAACGATGTTTTATATTTGTTTAGCACTAACCGTATAATTAGTGATTTGTGGTGCAAGCACGCCCTAGGCTGGATCTGCTCGTCTACGTGTTACTAAAAAAGGAAAAGAGTAAACACCTTAGTGAATATTAGGCGAAAAGGCTGTTAGATTGATCGCAACTTACCAGAGGGGCACGTCTCGTAATTTTAAGAATGTTCACTGCTCAATCTGTCAAAAATACCTCTAATTTCCCTGCATTTTTGACAAGTTTTTGACATTTATTTTGTCGCCGAAATGAGACTGCGACTAGATTTTGAACGTTTTAAATTCCGAGAATTGGGCTTCAGACAGCTGGTGAACACTGTCTATTCAATGTGTTATCTAGTTACACAAACTTCAAGAGTGCCAGATGTTCGCTTCAGGGGCCCATAAAGTAGATATCCCACCAACACGCTTATAAAAATGATTATTTACTGTTTCAATTAAAAAGTAATGCCTGACATAAACGCTTTGTATTATTTTAAACATCATAAACCTGTTTACTGGATCAGATACGCCAGATAGCGATGAACACAAAGATATCTGGTACACATAATAGTAAATGTAAAAAAAACAGAAGAGCTTTTAAAAATAGACACGGTGCGCTCTCGGTACTCGAGTCAGCATTTAAACAGGCCAAAGACCAATAAAAAGACTCCTTTCTGCTGTCGGTCGGTATTTAGTGCAATTACATGAGCAATTAACTGCCTCGCCCAGTTTAGTGATTGTTTACTGAAGCAGCTGATTGATAGTATCAGCACTTCGGTTCGGTACACACATTATTAATAGTAGATCGATTCACTTGATATTATTGCAGCACATAAATCGTTCGCTTGACTGGACTGAAGAAATTCCTTGCAAAAAGAAATGGTAATAATTTGGCGCACTAAAATCAAAGAGCAGCACCCTAATTGCGTAACACACGATCAATCTTAATCTGAATCATTTTGAAGCAAAATGCTAATCCATTGCTTCATAAGTTCGAAAAATTTGTCTGCTCAACACGTAAATAACGCAATGAATGTTGTTGAACTGTCAAAATGAAACCGATTCTGATTGATTGTGTGTTACGCAATTAGGGTGCCGATATACAATTAGCGTGTCCAATTGTATATCTATTTGTCGAACAATCTTTTTTGTAAATAAGTTACCGTTATAAAATATAATTCGCAAGATCATTAATTGAAATGCTCTATCTGAGTGTTCTTATTTACTTCCTTTGAACAATTTAGAATTATAAAAATTATTTTTCATACACCAGTGATAAACATATTGTGATGTGCTCAATATTATAACATAACACACCTGAAAACCCCGAATAGCTGTGCAGACATTTCACCGGTTATGTTTAAAAATATGTTTCACTATATTCCTTCCAAGAATTGTCTTCATGTCTTTTCCTTATACATAAATTTAAATATTGACTTTCGAAATGTCCATAATTTAACCAGATATATGAGGAAAACATTGCCAATAAAAACAACAGTTAGGATTTTTTATGATAACCTCAGTGACATCATTTGTATAGGTACTATCAGCACCATTACACAGACGAGTAATTTGTAACCTAAAACAATAGAAATATAATAATAGTTTATGATAACTGCATCCGCATGATTCACACAGTCGAAGAAAGACAATGATATTATTATGAATAAATGTGTATTTATTATATCAATGCAAACTATGTGACTTCTTCGATTCATTCACCGAATAGATAATATTGACCTATTACCATAGTAAGCTTCACAATAGCCCTAGACAAAAAGGGTGATTCATATTATAAAATACATGTTATAATAATTATATTATGACTAAGAACTTAAATTAAATAAATAAGAGAATTCTTTCTACACAATTTACACGCCCTCATAACAACACCACTAGATGCTAGAAAAACATACATGAAGTAAGTAATGCTAATTAAAATTAAATGGTAATTATTAAGTCTTATAGTGCCTTATACAGTAAACAAAAAACCGACTGATGGGAGCCACGCGTCGCGTGGTTAGTGTTCCGTACTGTAAATTTCAGCCCTATACAAACGTCTTTATTATTAGACAGGTATGAAGGAACAAATGTTTTAGTTATATACGAAGTGGAGACGACAATACGACAATAAATTAAACTTCATATACGAGTATCTAATGAAGTTCCCAGTCTGCATACAAAAATTCAACCAAATATATCCAATAGTTTAGTCACTATAGCTAGTCAAAGATTGGCAAAAGTCGGAATGTAGGGTTCACTCCCCTACCACATACTTAGTTCAGAAATATGTCACGGGTAGCGCTGCTGAGTTGACAACCTTCCGTCATGGCTGAGACATGTCTGATAGCACGTTTTCTCATATCACATCTGACATTGGCAGAATTGTCGACATCGGCACCATTGCCATAGAGAAAAATAGATAGATAGTTTTATTGTATTTAATTTTATTTTCATTTCTTGTTAGCCTGTTCATTTTCTACACAAGCTAAAGGAACATTACTACTATTTAGTATTTTTTTAATTCTGACGTTAGAATCTATATGATAGTTTCAGAATACTTCTTTACATTAGTATTGCCAATGTTTTCATTGATTGTCGTCTCCACATTGTATAAAATTATTATTTCAAAAAAGGAGAGTGCTTAATAAACCCCACAAAAAGCCAAACCGATTGATCAATTCCAAACTGCAAATCAAACTCAAGCTCAAACTATTTATTTCAAATAAACCAATTACAGCCACATTTGAATTGTCAAGGTCGGTCGGTCAGTCAAAAAGATGAAGCTAGTTGCCCATTCCAAAGCGTAGTAGGTACCTATGGAGAAAAACGGGCAAGAAACTCCATGGACACTCTTTTAAATCATAATAATATTGTTACAAAGTATTGGTTACATCATTCATGTTCAATCAATTAGGTCCATCCATTGGGTTTATTTTGAGTTATTAATTCAAGAATTATTTGTATAGCGCGAGGAGTGCCGTCCGTCTGTCTGACCTTACTGGTAAGGCGAGAAGATTATCCTATAATTTTAGTCTTCTCAACAATCATCAATTTGACTTTGCATTAAATTACTGAGAAGTTTACAGAGAGGTCAAGCTGTATGCAGACAGACGTAATAATTTGTGTTGTACATTTTTGCATGCATTATGTTTACAAATAAATTTCTAAACTAATTTATTGGGCCAGGTTTCGTCGTGACTTGGGTTTTTTGACCCCACATTATGAGCATAGTCCCCACCATATTTTTTTACAATAAATTTTAAATTACAATTTTTCTCGGCTACTTTTGGATCATCAATCACTGTGTCCATTGCTCTTTTTCTTGTATCCCATTTTCGAGGGTATAAAAATGTGACTGGCTGACAAACCAAGGACAAATACTTGTCTAAAGTCTTCTCAGTACAAAACACCAATAAGGTAGAATTTCCTTCCGTGTTATTTGGCAACAAATTTCAACCATATTCCTCCTTTGTTCTTCAACATCACACTTCTTGGGTCGTACTGGATCTGAGGAGTGGTTCTCTCGCAGGGTTCCACCGTGAAAGCACTGAGGATTGTAGCCAACCCGGCCGCCACAGTCAGCTGGGCAAAACGTGCACCTACACAATAAACATTTTATCAATATTATCATTACGTTCTGAGCTTGGTTCATGTATTAAACGACTTATCATCCGATATTAATTAGCTAATCATTGCAGATGCGTCAAGCAAATGTTACAGTAAATACATATCTAAATTTTAGTAATAGCACCAATCTGTTAAACCTTTTGTTGCTATGCATATTTTTTTTTTTTTTTGTAACGTTGCCCCACACTAGGAATTTCTCCTGTATCGTGGGTGCGTTTACAAACATATAAACTCACATACACAAACAGCCAGACCCGGAACAACTACTTGTAGCCCTTGTAGGTCATACAAATATTTGTTCCGTGCGGGATTCGAACCCGCGACACGCAGCGCTGCAGTCAATCGCTTAACCACTGCGCCAACCGTGCCGTCAAATTCAAATTCAATCAATTGTCAATTGTAAATGTAAAGAACCGACTAAGCATATAGAACGAGTAATGTAAATTGACATATCCAAGTAAGACTTGTTTGATAACACAGAATTTTGTCTGCACATTGTTTATGTGGACACAAGCTCAAGTTTTGTAAACACAGGTATACTAACGAAACAATGAAAAGATTTTTAAATATTAGTATTCGTACATAGACAATGAGAACAAAAGAATGTTTAGTTTAGAAACTGTTTTTATTTCCGCGAAATAGCCATAATATCAGACGGAACACTCTATTTACATAATATTAAATAATAATTATCTGCACGCAGCTTATGATTGATACAACATAATGACGTTTATCAAAATTTACTTACCGGGGCAACTCCTTGGTCCTTCACCGTAAGCCATGAAGCCTGGCGGATTTAAATCATCTGTGAAGCGATCTGGATCGAATTTATCCGGGTTAGGAAAATACTGAGCATCTCGTTGTATACAATGGATAGGTATTAAAACGGGGTCGCGGGCTTTCAGGGTAATTTCTT
Organism: Apamea sordens; assembly: GCA_945859715.1. Classification (NCBI taxonomy): domain Eukaryota; kingdom Metazoa; phylum Arthropoda; class Insecta; order Lepidoptera; family Noctuidae; genus Apamea; species Apamea sordens. Next base: position 12,648,758 of record OX243995.1, read on the forward strand.
CATCGAGAGTAATGGGGGCTGTGCAGAGCCTCGTGGTCATCGGCGTGGGCGGGTGCAGGCGCAGCGTCTCCGCCACCACTTGGTACACCAGCCGCATCGCTATCACTGCATCATAATTCAGCCCATTGTGCCGTTCTAAGCATTCCACTATCTCCGTTCTTACATTTTCCTGTATTTCTGGATCTTTTGCTAGTTCATATAAACTGAAAGACAAAGTTGTGGCCGATGTCTCCAGCCCCGCTAGCATAAATATGAACGAGTTAGACGTTATTAGAGCATCCGTCATTAAGAAACCCGAATCTGGTCTCTGCTCATTTAACATAAGTTGAAGGAAATCATGCCTTTGAACTCCAGATCGCCTCTCTGCCAAAACCTGGTTAATAATGGAAGTAAAGAAAGTTTCTACATTTGGGGAATATGACCTCAAGTTTAACCATTTAAACAATCTGGGAAAGAAGGTGCGGCAGTAGCGTTTGAGCAAAGTCGCACGATCTATCTTAAACATTTTTTGGGACATCTGTAGGAATGGAGAATCTGGATCGTTGAGCGATCCAGGATCTACGCCGAAAGCACAGCTTCCGATGACATCGGTCGTAAATCGTGTCATCATACTTGGTACATTGATATCTTCAAATGATTCTTTTAGCAGTACATTTTTCAACGTTTGAGCACATTCAGCTATCAACGGAAACATGGCCTTCATCTTAGCTGACGAGAACGTCGGCGTCACTATGGTCCGCATCGCCTTCCACTCAGCGCCACCCATGTTTGCCAGATTACGAAGAAGCGGCTCGCGCTGGGTGTCTGTAGATACGGACACACGATCACTGAAGCTCTGAAACTCTTTCGAGAATATTTTTTTTGCCATATCCAAATCAATTACCATCAAAGTTGGTCTACGAGCTTGAAAAAGTCCAACATATTTCTGGTCTCTATAATTATCATAAAAATATTGTAGCATTGTTGTGTAACTTTTTCTCATGGTAAGCGTAGCTCCAAAGTTTCCAAATATGGGGCAGGGTTCCCTGTATGGCACATTTCTGAAGAACCAATATTTTCTTCCCTTCGATGAATAGTGAAAAATAGCCAATAAAAGAGTCAGTAATAGCAAGAGCGCCACTATCACCAATAAAATACCACTGAGCCACATTTTTAACAACGTTCACTTTACTGCTTAGATTTGAATAAAAATGTTTGTTCAAAGTCGTATATTTAAAAAGCCGGCATTTCGTACGTATGTAAACAATACGGCCCGCGATACAAGCGGAGTGCCGGCAGCGCCTGCGGTGGCGGCGGCGGTCAGTGATCAAGTGAGCCGTATCGCCAGCGCGCGCTAAGATAAGCCCTACGCGGCTGTACTGGGCAGCTCGTACGACGCCATGCACTCAAGGCCATGCGTGTTGATGTACTGCGCCCGTGACTCGAATGTAGCCGCATATCGATTGCTTACGATAACCATTGTATTCTGAAACGTGAATTGTAATAAGAAACACCTTTTACGCATTTTGCAGGTGATTTCAACAGAAGCCAACAACGATTAACAACTGTTTGTTTACAACTCAGGCGTAGGTCAATAACTTCGCGAAACAACAACTTCACCTCGGCCTCTCACTCACCGGCCGGGCCCCATAAACAATGTGCCCAATTATAATAACTACTGTTGAGCATGTAACAATTTTAGAAAACTGTATGTTTACAGAAATATAATGTAGAGTGCCTTTATTGGTGAAATGTATGAATATTTATAGTTTCATTCATATTGCTAGGTTCTAAGGGTCAGGCCCTAGAACCTATCAATATGAATGAAACTTAATAAAGTGCTTCATATTTAAGGGCAAGTTATTTGAGTGGTTAATATATCCAAGTCCATTTCTCCATTAAAGTAAACACGACATGTCAAAGAATATAGTCGTATACAAATATACCACTTAAGGTACGGCAGCCATGTTCTATTTTGGTGTCACAGACGCCCTCAATGGGCAAGTAGAACAAGTCCATTATGAGTTATTTGATGGGGGAAGTAATTGAATGAAAATTGACAAACCACTACTGATCATAACTCTTATACTTGATTTTTTGTTGTCTTTGGACAATGCGATATATTTTACAATAAATAAGGTAATATATTATAGTATTTTTGCTATTGTTGAAAAGCAAGATTCTGCGAGGAGCTACCGAATTCGGTCCATTATTTACACGTGATTTATCAATCAAACCGCAGCTTGTGCGCTACATCACTACATGCATGACAAAGTTACATTTTAAATTGATTGCAACTGACTTATTTATTTTTATTCTCCGTGAAGGTAACGCTAGAGAATGTTTCGCAAACGGCTCATATCACTTAGTTACATATACCTAACTATTCGAAATGTTGTGTCATCGACGTTTGAATTCGGTTTCATTGAACGTTAAAACAGCTACATACATAATTACAGTGAGAAGGCCACTAATTTCTATGGGGAAAGAGCACAGTGATATGAGGATAAAATCGCGTATTTCCCAGCGAGCAGTTGGCTAGTTTCTCCCACTATTTAACGCCGTAGCTAAAGTAGTAACATGATGCTATTTTCACAGTCCGCGGGTGGTCCCATTCGTATTCGCTAGTGCTGTACGTAATTTATAGCTCGTTATAGCACGTGCTCAATGGCCCTAAGCTTGTTGAACACACCTTGTATGGGGACAATAAATTACTTTATATAAAATGGCGAAGATTTAATGATTTCCAATGAACAAGCAGTGAATAATATCCGGACATATATTTTACTTTGAGGAAGAATGGTTCTAAATGAATCTATTGTGCTGTCTGTAAAAATTGAAGAAAAATATCCAGTCCCCATTGATTTTTTTTTAAATTATGGTCTTAAAGAATAGGAAGTAATTCACTGTGGTAAGGATGATACAATAGTATTATTTTGTGTACAAGCCTAAATCGCACTCTGAGCATGTCGATAAAGAACAAAAACACACATTATCGCGTAAAATAACAAACTATAAAAAGATGCGGCGCGCCGCGTTTTATGATTAACGTGTGTGGTCACTTTATCGGACATGGCACTATTTTGCGTGCATAACTACCCAACGATGATCAATGAACTATAAATAGTTCTTATTGTTATTAAGTCAATACCTATTTTACCTACCGCAAGTCGGTTGCAGACACAATAGAAATACTATAAATTGTTTATTCTTTATGAGATACTTCACGTGTCATCCTAGCAATAGTTTTAGTCAGTATTATGACCCTAAAAAATACAGAAGTCCGGTGTTAATATAAACTAATATTTCTTTCTTGTCCTGATAAATGATAATGGATTAGGGAAAATGCATGATTAACGAACAATAGCATCGGTATAGTATATCCTCTTCATGATACTGGCTAGTAGGAAACGAATTGATAAAATGATAATATTCTATAGTGGCATCTCACGATGTCTATAGGACTTGGTGGGATGGCCTACGGGGTCATGTTAAGTAATATGAAACCAAACGTACACCACGCGTGATTAAAAACACGTATACGCATACCAACGCCTCTGGGGTTTCCCATGTGAAGGAATTAAAAGCGGTATTATAATTTTTTCACAGTCATAAAGTTGCTAAAAATATGTAGAGGAAAATTCAAACGCTGTAGTAGAACATTAGCATGTCAAAAAAAACGAATGACACATAATTATTGGGAACTCGCCTAGAATTGCAATCTCGATGGAATTGAAAAATCCTGATCATCAAGTAAAATGAGGTTTTTAAAAGTAAACTACTTAACTTACTATACGAAACAAAATATAATGTTCTTACATCAGATTTTGGAGAAGCCCGAGTCGCGATGGAAGCAAGAAGGGCTGCTGCAGCCGCACGCACTGCATTCGCTTCACCGCGTTGTGAAAATATGTTCGCCGCAAATTGAGACAGGGATGACTCTTGTATAGCTTTAGAAAAGGAATGTGTAATTACTTACATTATCAGATACAAATGTTCCAAAAAAAATTAACATCGTTATTTATTTATCCCTTATTTGAAACTTACAAAAGAAGTTAACAAGGTTTTGGAGCGTGTGCCTAAATTTTAAAATAAAACATTTTGGCATGTAAATGCATGTGAATTTGGACTGGAATGATTATGTGATCGTATTTCTGGACGTATTACGCTAATATTGCGTACAAACGGATTGGTCATCCATAAAAAGTGTGTTCCCATTCAATCTTTATAAGACTTCAATCATATAACCTTACCTTGCATCAAATGCGGCATCAGTTGGGCATAGTGCGCAAGCGCAGCGATAACTTGCAACGCCGCCGCGCGTAGCTCAGCGCGAGCGGCGGTAGTACCCTTCACCACGGAGCGTACCACGTCGCTGTTGAAGCCTTCGCTCCACCTCTGGTTGAACGGAAAAATGTTTTTATTTAATCCTACTATCCTACTAATATAAAAAAAAAATATATTTTAAACGTGAAAATTTGTGTGGATGGATTACCATAATTTAGAGCAGGGGTTCCCAACCTTTTCTTGGTCAGGGACCACTTTTATATTATTCTTGTTAGCAGGGACCACTATGTAGGTATAATAAAAATAAACTGTAATAATCCAACTGAAACTTTCATTAAAAACTTAATAGGAATTACATACGGCGGCCCGACGTATCGCCCCCTCCACCCGCGCTCTTCTCACTCACTGCACGGCGACCAACGGCTCACCGCCCGCTAAATTTAAAATCGTTCGCGGACCACATTTTGGCTTCTGCGGACCACTGGTGGTCCACGGACCACTGGTTGGGAACCACTGATTTAGAGAATTTATTTCGGAAGGTTTATGTGTATATTAAACTATTGTATAATTAAATTAAATAAAAAAATCACAATGTCTTGTTAATTCGTAAAAAGAACCGCCCGAAATGAAGGCGGGTTGCTAGTCTATGTAAATAAAAATGAAATGCTGCTCGTTGGTAACCGTATCACTTGAGAAGGGCTGACGGATTTGGCTATGTATTATTTTAAAATATTTTTTTAAAATAGGTTTTTCTGGAAGGCATTGGATTTTTTTCCATTAACTTGTCATATTCGGAAACGTTCCATTTTGTATAAACTATTGAAAGGACCGGACGTCTGTTGGGGCAGCTTGTATTTGATCAAAAATATTATTTTGCTAATTTGCGACGTTTTGCAAAAGCACAATTATTTGTTGTATAAACAAGAAATAAAAAAAAAGATTTATTCCTTGTTCTCGCGTTTCATTCAAATTCTAAGTCATAGAGTACGATACCAAAAATGAAAAGAAGGTCCGCCAGGGCCGATGCCGCCGGGGCTGCGGGTTGTTCGAAAGAGATACCGTGGCCCCTGGCACAGGCAACTGAAGGAACACGGGTGGGTTTTAGTCAGTAAAAGTCTGACACGCCCTTCCGCTCAGCCCAGAGCGTGAGAGGTTATTTGATGATTTCCCACCCAAAAAAAAAAAGCACCCATGCGAGTTCATGACGGAGAGCTTCTTACTTATTCTCGACTTATATTCAAGTTGCTTGCACAACACGAATCCTTGCCATTTAAAGCAGGCACCTTAGGCTAATCTTGCTGCCAAGTGTGCATTTGGCACTAATCCACGACTATTTGTCATTATTAAACCTTAATGGTCAAGGACGCTTGCTACTGCTGTAATGTTATGATAGAGGCTTAGTGCAACGATATACATTGACGATAGGCATTAAAAATGGTCTTAAGGGGTAAAGCCGGTAAGATATCGATTTATTTTCGTACTTGGCACGTGTCACTTTATCTCTACAGATACACAAAGAAGTTATAATACCTTCAGACATTAAGTCACCGGCATTTATTGTTTTAAGTACGAAAGATTGCTCAATTAGCACCATTATAAAAATGGTTTTTATAAATAGCTAACTTATTAAACACAGAAGGCGCGAAGTGGGGAGCAAGAGGTCGTGAGTTTTATACTTGCATGATCCACATGAATCCAAACCCAGCATAAGCATATTATTAGGCTTAGTGGAAGGAGTTGACAGAAATATTAGTATCGTGGAATCCACATTTCTAGCAGATAATCTGAAAATAAAGATAAAGAAATCCTATCCGCTGGCATACTCAGAAAAGTCATTTGTTATCATCTGACTATACATCATTTCAGCATTTTTATCTACTGAACTTGAAAAATTCTTTATCGATGTTATGCGGAAATTCCCATATTATTGGTCAGCAAGAAAACCTAATAACTTACTTGAATAATGATACTGCGATTATTTCTAATACGGATTTAAAAACGGACACTTAACATCGGACGATTAGGTCATCTGGAAATTTGTTTGGACTGTGTGGAAGATGTTATGGCCGATGAGATGTATATGACATGGATAACAACTAAAAGAGTTGCATGGAAGAAGAAGACATGCCACGCCTACCGCAAATAAATTGGGATAAAGGCGACCTCAAAACATTATGTATTTACTAAGGATCTCTAACAAAACGAAAATAAGAAATTAGGAATAGAAATGAAGTCATTAGGAATAGAAAATAATACTTTGATTAAATAAGTACCTGAACGGGTATAACTTCCTCATGTATTTGCCTTAACAGCGCGAGTAGAGCCAGGGTCGCATCGAGCCGGCACGCCTGTCCTTTGCACCCACCACCGGAGGTGCATCCACTCAACGTTCTTCCCACCAGTCGTAGGCATTGAATCAGAGTGTCTTCTGATAGCTTGCAGTAGCGGGAGTTTACCGCGTATCGTATACAACGCATCAGTTCGTTTAGGTATCCTAAAAAATAAGTCTTAAGCATTAGTTTATACTATTATCATAATAGAAGTCTTCCTTTCCTGCCCCTATCGCATGATGAATGAAAAAAACGTTTTGTCATTTATCAATGCATCCATATTTTATCTGGTCTACCTTTTCCTCTTCATTCATAATCATTTATATTCATCACTCTTTTATTAATAATTATGTGCTTCATATCCTATCAACATTGGTACTGTAGTATGACAATTGGGGATAATTTGCGCACGCGCAGTCTGTCCAATGCGTTTGCGATGGGCGAACTCCGAAAAATCCGTTTGTAAAAAAAGGATAGCGTAAAATTAATTTATGGAAACACAAAAATATTAAGCAAAAATATGTTCGTAAAATTGTCACTTGATTAGATAAGAAATATTTTGACGTTAAGTGGTAAAGCGGTCAAGTATGTTATCTTAGTGTGTTCCCGAAATAAGTCAGCGATTTTTTGCAAATCAATCAATCTTATCTAGCAGTTCAATGTCCGATGACAATGAAAAGTAGGTCTGATACGGAACAAAATAACTTACCCAGCATATGAAAGTTTTTCAGATCTATTTTTTCCAAGCAGGCGAGTAGTATCTTGAGTAAACTTTCTAACTTATAGGTGTCGTAATCATCCCAGTTTTCCAGCATCATGATGCATCGTAACAGGACTTTGACTATGTGTATGTGAAGTTGGGTCACCTCTATGCTCTCTTGAACCGTTTGCTGAGGATAGAGCTGATCTCGACTCAGTAGAGAAATTATGTTTGCTTCGTTACCAATGAAGGATGACTTTATCCACGACATTGTACCGTCTACAAAAAAAAATTAAACTGGAAATAATAGGTGCACTTACACTGGCTATACTTTTTATTTTTTTCTTGTATAATGTTCTAGTATGCTAATTGATAGTGCCGTACTGTGCTTCCCTATAATTTAGATAAATGCGAGATCTTTATTATGACAGACTTTGGGTTAAGTCTGTTTGTGTTAAGCTTTTGAGTTCAGCCTTTATATAAATAAACTAGCTTCTGCCCGCGGCTTCGCCCGCGTGGATGTCGGAAATTATCCCACGGGAACGTGCTAACAGGATAAAATGTATGTGCTTCCCCAGGATGCCATCTATCTCTATGCCAAATCAGAAGTTCAGTGGTTTAGGCGTGAAAATGTAACATACAGTTTCAAGTTCAAATCCTCCTTCCTCCTTCCAAACCTTAATAACTGAATTACCCCTTTTTGTCCCGTCAGTGGTAAATTTTCGACAACTTTACATACTTATTATTAATTATTTTCTGTCAAAAGTATCAATACTGAGTTTCGAGTTACTCGGACCGCACATTCAATTTCTTGCACAAAAACTTAACACCCCTATATTCCTCTTTGAAGGGTAGTTTTGAAAAACTTATGATGAACTTTATTACTTAATAATGAATAAGATTTTTCATATAAACTGTATCCCCCGCTTTTCACCCCCACAGGGGTGGAATTTTGAAAAATCGATGGGATTATTCATAACTTGATTCAAAGATTATTTATACCAATTTTAGAGTTAATCAAGCCACGCATTATAATCCTCCCTTGTAAAATTAACTACCCCTTTTCAACCCGTTAGGGGTAGATTTTCGAAAAACCCTGATACACATTATTCTTTACTTTCAATATTAGGTATAAATACTGAGTTTCGAGTAAATCGGACTGCGCGCTAAAATTCTTCCATACAAACTTTGAAACCCCCCAATCCCTTATTAGGGGGTAGTTTAGAAGAAGAAAAAAACTGACAATCTTCATAATTTATTTAGATAAGTATTCGTACCAAGTTTAAGTTTTTATTAACTCAAGGAAGAAGATTTTTCATACAAACGAATGCCCCTTTTCACCCTCTTAGGGGTGGAATTTCGAAAAATCCTTTCTTAGTGGATGCCTAATCTTTACGAAGAACACACCCTCCAAATTTCATGTCTCTAGGACCAGCGGTTTAGGCTGTGCGTTGATCTATCAGTCAGTCAGTCAAGACTTTGAATTTTATATTTATAGATAGAAGATAATACTTATTTATGAAAGCATAGTTGGTAAGCCTTTATATAAATAAATAATACTTATTTCTGGGTTCAGTTCGAACCTTACTGCTGCTGAAAATTACGTAACAGGAAAACATAATTACATATCTTTAAAGTTGTATTTGAGAATTAACCTTGTCTCACGTATTCCATGTCTAGGCATCACCTATGGTACTCATGAACTACTTAATTCTTTAATACCGACAAGATTAGCGCCAGCCATGTCCACATCGAACGACCACGACCAGACAAATTATGTCATTGGAAATCTCTTTTCATGAATGTTATTTGGTATTTTTCTATTAAAATAAATAAAATTGATGTGCCTATTTGTAATGTCAAAATAACAGCTTTTTATTTCATACATATGAAAGTATATACGGTACTTCTAACAATTTTTTTTTACGTTTTTGTATTTCTGTATGTTTGTTCTGGCGAATCTCCAAAACGGCTGGACCCATTTTGACAGGATTTTCAATGGCAGATAGCTGATGTTATAAGGAGTAACTGAAGCTAGTTGGGGTTCCGAGAAAAAAAAATAAACCCATGAAATCCGTTTTTTCCAACATGCACGCGAACGAAGTCGTCACAGCTAATTTAGTACTAAAGCAGTTCATCTCAAATCATTGTGGGGAACTGGTCTCATATTCATCGGAACAAAAGTTGCACAATATTGTTGCTGTAACATGTTGTCAGCATTGCGGGAAACATATTACTGCAATTAGCTTTATAAGCATCACTTTTGTATGTCATTGTGTATAGTGCATCCTTAGGGACTAATCACACTTATCCAGCTACTACTACTTTTGTCCATAGAAAACAACGATTTTGTATGGAATGCGTATGCATCCGTAGAGTTGAACGGACGCCTACTACGTATTCCATACAAAATCGTTGTTTTCTATGGACAAAAGTTGAACAGCACCCTAATTGCGTAACACACAATCAATCGTAATCTGAATCATTTTGAAGCAAATTGCTAATCCATTGTTTCACAAGTTCGAAAAATTTGTCTGCTCAACACGTAAATAACGCAATGAATGTTGTTGAACTGTCAAAATGAAACCGATTCCGATTGATTGTGTGTTACGCAGTTAGGGTTCAGAGCTGAATAAGTGTAGTGAGTCCCTTATTAGTCAGTACGGACGTCCCATACATTTCATAAAATCCAAGTACTTATACCAGACAAACTTACCACAATTAGGAACATTATCCATATACGCGATTACGAAGTGTAATAGAGAGCAAAGCAGTGACGTGTCGCGGGACGAAGCGGGGGGTGCGTCTAAGAACCGCCTCGTGTGTTGCCATGGCAACGAACTGAACTCCTTTTTATCGGCGTACGATGAAGGAACTAAATATACGTAGCTAGAAAAAATAAAGCAGTTGAAATTATTCTACAGTGAAAGCTAAAATCCTGGCCATAGAAATATCTAAACCTAAAGGATCCCAGATAGTAATCTGACATTTAAGTATTTTGTGTTTGTTATATAGGAGTTTGATTAGAGCATGCAATACCGTTATATCGTTACCGCAATTTCGCGAATTTCGCACTGTTTTTTCAGTACCGCAAAAGCGAGATTACAAATGCGAATTTCGCGGTATTAAAAACGAACCATGATAGGGAAATCCCCGCTACGAATCGTCACATGTTGGTCGGGCGGACGGGATATCCTTGGTAGCTCACAGTGCATCGGGGAATTCCCGAATTCCCTACAGTACAGCGAAATAACGCATGTTTGTAGTCTTACTCAGTCTCACACTCGCAACTACTCGCAAGTCGGACAAGTGAGTGACTAATCTGTCCTATTTCATTTGTTTATTACGTGAATTATTATTTTGACTAATATATTAACGTATTATACTCGTACCCGTGTATCAACCTTTTTTTTTGTAAAAATGTATACTTCTATTAATGGTATTGAATTCAAAGACTTCAAAAGTTCTAATATAGTGTGGAAACATTTTTTGCGATCTATACATATCTGCTACTGCATCTGCTAAGCATTCCGCCAACGAGGGTAGAAGCTGAGAGAGCATTTTCGGCTGCTGGATACATTTTTTTACGTTAACATTTTCAAATAAAAAATAAAGATTAGCGTTGTGTGTGATTAATTATAACTTATGGTAGTTTTATTTTAACCCCCATTTAACGAGTTACTAATTTCGCAAAGGACATCCACCACATTGTATGGCGTTTGGGCTTGAACATGAACATAAAAATATTGCACTATTATTAATTTTATTGAGTGGTTTACAGTACAAAGAAAACATATAGATAAGAAGTTTTGTATCAAGTTGGTTAAATAATACAAAAAAAAAAAACTTCAATACTACACCTCATTTATGTTCTAATTAACCAAGCCAGTTCAGCTAAAGAGTGTGCCAAAGATCGAAAAAAAAAGTCGGCACGGTTGGCGCAGTGGTTAAGCGATTGACTGCTGCACTTTCACATGATTAACAATGTGTCTTCTCCTTCCTGTGAGTGATTTCAGTACCACAATTTATACAATGTATAGATTCACTAGGCAAAATCGGAAAGTCCATGTTCACGCGCAAGTCTTTATATAAGCGGGTTCATTATACGGAGAAATGTCAGGGTTAACGTTTGAAGCGGGTACTGAGTCCGAGAGTGAGCCGGGGTCGTCGGATAAAAAATCATCAGAATCCATTTTGAACAGCACAAGTCGTTAAAAATAGCTAAAGTCGAAATAATATTCACAATACGATACGAAAAAGAGCGGCAAACGCAAAGCGAATGACATTGACAATTTGAAAATCGAGCGCCAATCGGGTCTGGGTCAGTGTTGCCAGTTCTCTGCACTGTCAGTCGAACACTCGATTTGAAATCGATTCCATCGCGCTGTGCTGTTTTGTTTCTCGGCGTGGGCTTGCGGACAACGACAACGAGCAATGGGTAGCTCGCCGCCCGGCTGACCAGTAACTGTCCGGACGGAGCCGTAGTGTACCACGCGCGCCTCAAAGACATCTCTTTGAGGCGCGCGTGGTACACTACGGCTGCAACAGCAAAACCCTAGGAGCCCAGCAGGGCCGATGTTCGCTAGGGCCGCGGGGGATTTCTGAAAAGGAAACCCGTGGCTCTAGAACGCAAAGGGCAACTGAATGCAGAATGACACATGACTGTGTGGTTTTAGTCAGTAAAAGTCTGACACGCCCTCCCGCTCCATCCTAGAGCGGGAGAAATAAATGGATGATTTTACCAACTCAAAAAAAAAATGTTCAACGTAAACTATATATTTTCATTTATGTAAAGTTAAGATGATGATGGTAATGCTGATGATGAACCCTCCAACAGCCAGAGCAAAGCTTGGTCTTCCAGGAAAACATTTTAATGTTTCGAAGCTCTCGAATCGAAATATCAAAAATATCGATATTATTTTTTCTGTGATTTTATTCTTTAGGCAACCCTAAATCAACGCGCCCCGCACGCCGCGCCGCAACTGTCACCATACAGATATAAATCAATTAAAAATCTTTTTTATTCGTTTTTAATATCATTTATTTTGACACTCCCGAATAGGGACCAATGTTCAGTAAATATTATTACTCAATTATATATGAATTCCTATTTTCCCAATACGGGTGTTCAAGGTTAGGCCCATTTTGGTTGATGTTCTTTGCGGTATTACATGTCCGATACCGCAATATCGCGGTATTTAATATCTACTGCGGTATTGCATGCTCTAAGTTTGATATTACAACTGTCAAATTACTATCTGGGTTTAAAAAACGAACTTTAACGTCAAAGCAAAGAATTTTGTAAAAATATTCATAAGCAGAAAGCTAGTCTGTATTCCTTATTTTAAGCTGTGTAGTTAAATTTAGAGTCATTTTTACAGATTTAAAGTAATAAAAAAAACGAGTTGCATATTCAAAACGGCAATCAGTACTATGAAATAACAAACCTCTCCAACAAATGCAGTGCTTCAGTAACATGTCGGTGTGTCGTAGCATTCTGAAGAGCCATCAATGCTCTAGTGCAGCTGAATATGGGGCAAGAGGCTTTCAAGGCGGCTAGGTCTCGGGGGGCGGGGCGAAGGGCTAGCGGGGCGACCGGGGGCGCCTCCGAGAGAAGCCGGGCGCGACCGGACTGTGTGCACCACCAGCGGACACGTACTGCCGTCCGCCACTCTTCATCGGCTAGTAGCCAATCTGTGTTGAAAAAACAAGTGAAATAGTAAAAAAAAACTTAAAAAATATTAAGATCAAAAAGGAGAAACTTTCATACAGATAATCAATTTTAAAGTAAAAGCAACTGTCACACAGTTTTATCATTAACAAAAATCGTGGTTTCAGTATTCATCAAGTTTTTTTTAAATAGTTTTATGTTATTGCAACAGTATGACGTTGACGGTTGTGTTTGGTTCACCTCACCGCGAACTGTTTACGCGCAATCATCATGATAAAATGCATGTATATAAATAATAAATCATGCATGAGCGGTCTACCAAAAGATGTTCGAAAAAACTCAATAATTTTTTATTTTTATTGAACAAAAGAGGATTTGATCATGCATGATCATGTCATCCCCATAGTTACATACATCTTACATATTCACATCTTATCTACGTTTTAGGGCACAATCGACCATTTTATATACGAATCTCGCTTTCTCTGATAAGGGAATAGCAAGAATACTGTTACATACACCAGTTTCGTGCAAGCTAATGCCGTAAGCAAGCTTAAAAGATAACCTCTCGGCTTCGTTCCGAACACCCACTAAAATATGAAAAACGTCTTCAATACAATCGCAGTCAGTACAATTCTTAGAAGCAACTTTGCCCATTAGGTATGCAAAACTATTCAGTGGGATATGTCCGGAACGCAGCTTCATAGCAGACACTATGGTGTGTCTAGACAGTTCTGAATTAATAAACCAAGGAGAACGGGACAAATTATTTTCGATTGTTTTATATACCATATGCCTTTTACTAGAGAGCGCTCATCAAAATATTCGTTCCACATGTTTCTACATTTAATCCTAATCATATAAAAAACGTCGATATAATAGGGCAAACAAACCATAGGGATACCATCAGATATTGCTTGTCTAACGAGATAGTCTGCCTCTTCATTTCCTGCTAAGCCTACTTGTGAAGGTATCCATTGTAATTCTAATGTATAATTTTTAGTGGCTAATGTGGAAAGCAACTCAATTTAATATTCAACATATTTTATTTCAAACTAGCTTCTGCCCGCGGCTTCGCCCGTGCGTGAACGTGCTAACAGGATAAAATGTATGTGCTTCCCTAGAATGCCATCTATCTCGCGGGCCCTTTGTGGCTAATTACAATAGAAAACCAATTGTGTATCATTAGTGGTGATTAAAAGGGTACCTATATGATATCTTTACCTAAGTACCTACCTAATTAAAAAATAAATAAACTCAGCAACAGAAAATTAAATACCTACCTACCTAAATAAACCTATTTCTGATGATAACTAATCTAAACTCAATAAATAAGCAAAATCCCTAAAAACTAATATCTATACGAATTACTAATCCTACTTAACAGTATTATAAAATAACCTACGGTCACTACGTACACTATCAAATATACTACCTATACTTTAAAATTAAAATCTATACCTAAAAATAAACCTAAATAACTCTAAACACTTAAAGGAATAAAAATGAACTCCACTGCGGGTGACGTAACCTACGACAAACTTATTATTTGCGGTTGGTACAGTAATCGGGTCTAGGGATCGAACCGCTAAATTAAGTTTGTTTTTTATTGTATATACTTTTCCGGGATAAAAAGTACCCAGTGTGGTGCCCAGGATAATAAAGAATAATTATATCAAGTTTCATTGTAATCGAACCGGTAGTTTTTGCGTGATGCCTGAAGAAACAGACAGACAGACAGACAAAAAATTTTTTAATCACGTTTTTGGGTTCGGTGTCGGTCTAGTAACACCCCATTTATTTTTTTGATATTTTCAATGTACAGAATTTTCACTTCTACAGATTTATTATAAGTATAGATGATTGCAAGTTTTTTTAAGAAATTTAAATTTGACGCATTCTTGTTTAAATTTTGCAAGTAATTTAAATTCAACACGTCGTAATTCGTCCAAAAGAAGTCATCATGACGTCAATTTGATCGTACGTCAGAATATCCTAATTGGAATACGACGGGAACTTAGTATCAAACTATGTAAGGAAACTGGAATTCTGTTAGTCCTTGAGAATTGTAATCTGCGGCCACGTGAAGCGCATAATGATTTTAAACAATATTGACACTAAACGTATTAAAATATTCTACAAAACTTTCGGGCATCCAAAGTGCTTGCATATTGACATAAATCATGCATGCAGTCAAAATGTTTTCATGAGACAAACTGTGTTTTACGAAACTGGGTTGTCAATGATAAAAACCATTTTGCAACTGACTGACATTTCATGGAGACTTTTTTGCTTCCATGTAACTTTGGCTGGCAGTACAGTTGATGTTTTTGTTTCAGATGTTTCGAATATCACATCATGGAACCATTTTAAAGATTCAAGTTATTTCAGTTTTAAAACCAAAAACGCTAGTAGCATAAATAGCAGTATTTATAATCTCAGATAACTTACATTCCATCGCCACTTAATCAGTTAGTTATCTACTTTAGTGAAATGTATTCTAAGTTGATTTTTGAGTGACCATTTGCAACGAAACGGTCCTAACAAGTTTTTGATTGCAATGAAATTTGAACTTTTTTACGTACCTATGACATTCAGTATGTTGTTCCATAACTTGAAAATTTTCTAAAATTCTTCATTTCAAAATATGTACTTACCTACATACGAATGTTCAGCATTAGGGCTGGTATTCCAGTAGCTATTAACCGCAAACGGTAGCGAAGTCCTCTGCGTTACACTCAGAGGTAGCGCCGGTATACGATGTCGCGACGCATTCAACTCCTGCAGAGCGAAGCCTGCCCACGCCACCAGTGCTAAGACTTGTGTGGCCATCAGTACTGTCGCATCATTGGCAGGAAATACTAGGATTACTGAAATATTAATAGTGTTAGATAACTGTTGCTGAACTACTGTCTGTGTATTTCACCGTGAATGGGAACCCCAACTGAGAAAGCGCCTTGAGGCTCTCAATTTAACTAGACTGGGGGGGGGGGGGGGGGGCTAAAGTATTGGACGCAGGATAGTTTACCGTAAGTCTATGCTAAAAAAAATCGACTTTACAGTGCTTTTATTTTTGGAATAAACAGGGTGGTACAGACCATCAAACGTACAGTTTGATGGTCTGTACCACCCTGTTTATTCCAACCTTTAACTTTCTCCATGGGACCAACATCGTAATCTCGAATAAAAATTCAGCCGTCCCATACATTTAGGTCGAGTAGGTATTGAAGTTTTCTATGGGACAGTTGATAAAATTTTCGCGATTACGCTATTTGTCCCATGGAGAAAGTTGTTCAGTTTGATGGTCTGTACCACATCCTTAAATTTGGCTGGTCTTTGAAAAATAACCCTGTATATAAAGTGCAAGTAGGTACATTGAGCATGTAAAGCCTAGGCTCAGACGTACATACTGGACCCGTGTTAGTTTTTTGTTGATAGTTTAACAGTACACGTAACCAGCAGTGCGATTCTGTAACCATATCACCGTGAAAACTTAGGTGAAGTGAGCGTGGAGTGAGCTGTCATTCCTACTAATGCTAGGGATTGACACTATTGACAGCTCACTCTAAGCTCACTTCACCTAACTTTTCACGGTGAGATTTTTACAGAATCGATCGGCTGGAAGGTCACTCGACTTGTGCATGTCACATGCATCGTGTACAAGCATGTCAAGGTCGGCAATGATCAAATATTTCGCCGTGATTGTTTAGACTACGTTCATAGAACAAAAGGTCAAAAGGTCACCAGAGCATTTCTAGCCTTTTGTCCACAATTGGGAAAAACGCTATGTAATTCTAATCGCGTGCAGGTGTATTTAAATATTTAACACCTTAACCATATTGAGCCATGTGAAGCATCCAATTTTCCGAGTTACGTCACATGCATGTATTCTAATAAATAACGCAAATGTTTGGATAAAGTGTTGTTGACAGTATGTATACTGTTTATAGTTAAACGTAAAAAAGTTCGTTTTGCAAAATCATAGCACAGAAACATGTCATCATAATTCATCTGCCTAGCCTATTCCCAACTATGTTTTAGTCGGCTTCCAGTCTAACCAGATGCAGCTGAATGCCAGTATTTTACATGGAGCGACTGCCTATCTGATCTCCACAACCCAGTGACTGGGTAATACGATACCCCTTGGTAAGACTGGTTGTCAGACTTTCGGGCGTCAAAGATCCACGAAAGGACCAACGGCTTAGCGTGTTTTCTACGGAGGGGTCTTGGTATGTAAAGACGATCACACATCCTCGGACCAATCGCGGCAAAGGTAGCTTAACCTGATCGATCGAACCGTGCGGCTGTTATTAATTAGCCACAATTACTGTCATCATAAATTACCTCTAATGAGAAGTGAAGGTAAATCAGGTAGTTTGGCCAAATTGTGTCTACTGGCGAAACAAACGCTGTTCAATACCGACACGCAACTGATTGCACACTCCGGAAAGGCTAGATAATCGTCCACCATCAGCGACATTCTGAAATTTGAAGATTAAGATAATTCGAACTATGTCTAGACTATCGTTGGGAATGTTGAGATAGTAAACTACAATAACAATCTAGTATCTACAATAACAATGTTACGTTCATAGGATCATACGATTCATAACATAATTTTTGGGGTTATACCGTTTATTCACCCCAAAAAATCCACCCTATGATGGAGGTGGAGCATACGCGGAAACGCATGCCCGACAATCCACACTAACAAGCCTATAAATTCCGTTTATCCAACTAGCCCCAGGGTGGATTCTCGGACATGCGTATGCGCAGGGATAACCGCATTTTGTAGTCAATTCAAAGATAAGGTAGGAAGAGGGTTCAAAAATAATACAAGAAAAGGGACACTGCTTGTAAAGGGGTTTGAAGATTTTTATATGGAGCCTGGCATAAATCCTGTCGTGCCATTTTGAAAATGGCGGCCACGCATGAGACCTACAGATTTTTACAGAATAGACGGGCAAGTCAATTGCGAAATCACTTCGCCTCATCAGTAAACGAGAACGCATTCTGAATTGTATGTATAAAAATATTAATGTTAAATATTTCAGAATTCAAAATACTCGAATGCCGGTTTCAGCGCTGAATAATAAAAAGCTACTCAATATTAAGTTACTGTTCAGTCTCATTGTATCTTTGTCGCTTTTGTATTGTATTATTTGTACTGCTGAGACAGTAGGGCCCTTTGTACACGGCACGCTCACTTTACCGTACGGCGTGCTAACCGTGCCGTAGAAAAATCATGTGACCTTGTACATGACACGATTCTATGTTATACGCCAACGGCGCCGTGACGTAGTGGCGCCTTGTCTAAAATTTGCATAGCGGCGACCGTAGTATTTCACGGCAAAAACGCGTGTACAGTCACGAGCACCAATATGTCAACACCGGGTAACTTTAACTGGCGATTTTTTCGTGAAATAACGAATGCAACGTTGAAATACGACACATTACGTATACCTATGAGTTCGAAAATGCTAAGATAATAACAACATAAAATTTCATTAAAAAATAAAGGAGTAAATCGCTTTTGAACAAAGCGGAGTGTATACATACTTTTGCTCGTGACTGTACCAAGGGCCTAAGACATAAAAGCGTCGTAAATTCATGTGTCTTTTGAATATTCGAGGGTAAAAGAGGACTAATAGCAGTAATGCCTACTTACCTAAGTGTAGCCACAATAATCTTCACTCCATCATATTGTAAGAAAACATCGTGCAAATTCTGCTGTCGCACTATGACAGCTAGTTGCTGCAACGTGCTACGTCGCAACGAAGGTTCCAATGTTGGTTGCACTGTTGGCCGTGAAACATATTCACCATGTTCGTCCAGAATTACGTCTTGTTTTAACACATCCAGAATTTGAGTTAAGCCTGTCGTCTTAAAATATTTATAATTAGAATTTTAAAATAGGTAATAATAATTTGTTTTGAGCAAGTGATACAGGGTGGCAGGAACCTCGACACACGGCACAAGGCACAACTTGTTACCATGAATGCAGTACATGATTCTGAACTACTTTGCGTTGAAAAATTTCGTCGGTTATTAAAAAAAACCTCTGCCGTACATTTTGCCCGCGTAGGTATTGTACTTTTCTAAGAAACAGCAGATTTTTTTTTATAACTAATATACGGTATGTACCCCTAGGGGTCTAGAATAATGTGCGGAATTCATAGTTTCAGTTTGCCCGTCGATGTCCCTGCCACCCTGTATATCATTATTAGTTACATACTTGTGGTACTTTGGATGGTGAACTATTATTGTCTATGTTAAATTCTTCTCGTTTCACTCTTCGTAATGCACTCAACAAGACATCGGCGCGTAAAGAGTCCCTTGGTGGCAAATAACGTTCATCATCTAAAAAGATATTAAAACACAAAACAATAATTTATATCTGCTACTTTTTATACTATGTAATATCCTGTCCAATATTATAGTTTATAGAAGTATGAGGAACAGGGTGTCAAAGTTCAGTCAACCATCATAGAAAACGGAGGATCCTCGGACCAGACGGGTGTTGTGTCTGGTGGGCTACTGCCCGATCGGTACATATATGCTAGTTACGCGGCAAACTCTGGCTGCGCGATGCAGGATTTTGCGTGACGTCAGTGTGATGCGTAGTTCGCATGTGGCGATGTAGATGCCGCCACAAGTTACTTACCTAATAACCGACATAAACTGTGTGCCGCATCAAGTTGCACGGCAACGCATCGTACGAATAAAAGCCGAACCAAGCCAGCCGTCACCTCTGCCGTAGATACGCCCAAACAATCCGCTATGTCGCGCTCGAGTGACTTGCATATTGCTTTGCCTGCAAAAATAACACTGTTTAGGTAATGGACTATCTCCACACTCACATTTTGGTGTCACTCTCTCTAAACGTATCGAGGATAAACTGTTTTAATTAAGCGGCACCCTAATTGCGTAACACATAATCAATCGGAATCGGTTTCATTTTGACAGTTCAATAACATTCATTGCGTTATTTACGTGTTGAGCAGACAAATTTTTCGAACTTATGAAGCAATGGATTAGCAATTTGCTTCAAAATGATTCAGATTACGATTGATCGTGTGTTACGCAATTAGGGTGCTGGTTAGTCAGAGTAAAACCATTTTCTTTAGCTTAAGACGACATTTCTGCGCGGATGTGGAAATATCATAATACCAATGCCACTATTTACATGAAACTGACAGAAGCGACCAGTTAATAAAACTTTCAAGAATATAAATATATTTTCAAAAAGTTCCTCACCTAATTAATATCCCTGGACATAATAATATCCCTGGACATTTCACACAGCGCCATCTAGTCCCAAGCTAAGCAACCTAATGCTTGTCTTATGGTAACAAGATGGCTGATAAACTACTTATGTACATTTTTTTTTTGTAAATACATACATATTATAGATAGAAAAACACCCACCCAATTGTGTTTCATGAGCGGCATAAACATGTAACAACGGCAACACAGGCAGCAGACTAGCCAATAGTCGCCACCAACAGCTCTCGCTAAGTACCAGTCGCCCGCGCAGCAGATACAACATTATTTCTGAAGAACTTTCTTCTACCTATAACATTATGAATACGTTTGTAACACCGTGCTATGTAACGTTGCACGACTTTGAAAGACGCAAAGATCACGCAACGTTACATAGTTGTGTTTGCTTTTAATTTAGGGCCAAATTAAAGAATAAGCATCACCTCTGTACCTATTTTTTCTGTTCTGTTTTTCAATGGCTGTAATGTCTGTTTATATTTGTGTAAATGGTAAATAAATAAAGTTGCCAAGAATTTTTGGCTTTACCGAAACTTAAAGTGTCATAGAATAAAACTTGTTTCGATGTATAAAAATATATATTATATACACACCTCTTTAAACTTAGAAGAGAGTCCATGACAACATATTTCTGTTAATATGCCAACATCACATAATAAAGTAAGAGATTTCTCATTTTCTTCTCCAACCAGAACAGACTTCACCATCTCTGCCAATAACTTGTAAAATGTTATTTGCACCCATCCCGCATTGTGGCCCATCAAATTTAAGGAAATACTTCGGGCAATGGACCAGTCGTTCTCATTAAAATCCAATTCTTTAGCCTTAATGAGCAAAATATTTGCTATATCAACCAAAAAGCTTTCACTTTGAAACAGTTCTAAAACTGGTAAAGAAGTTTTTATGCATGTGAGAATTTTCTTAGATTTATGTAGCTTTTTATTGTTCATAAATTGCACAGCTCCATCCATGCTCGCGAATAGTTTCTTCAGTTCTCTGTACTTGCTTTTGTATTCTTGGTTTACAGTTATTCTAGTACTCTGGAAAGAAATATTCTGTAGCAGTTTTGGTCGAGATAACCTAACTAAATATTGAAACGTCTTTGAAAATTTTAACTATCTTGTAAAAAATTGTGTTTTAGGAAAAATAATTTAGTGTGCGCTTCAACCTCGGGCATATTCATGAGCTTTCAACAATACTAGACATTCTGAAATCAACCTAATTTACATATGAAAATAACATGAATGTGGAATAGAAGCGACGTACCTGCAAAACAATTTCAATTTTCTTACTCAATGCTGGGTAAAACAGATCGATGGCAGGGTCTATCTGGGCTATTTGTAAGGCAGTGACCAGGGAGGTGGGCGGCAGGGCGGAGTCCCGCGCCCAATGCAGCAGCTTCTCTGCGCACATCGTCAACCGTAACCACGCCACGCGGTGGTGAGTGCGCTCAATATCATCGAAGAAAGATTTTCTGTAAAGATGCAGAATTATCATATACATAAATACATACATAAACTCACGGTTTTTTCTCAAGGGGGCAGGCAAGTAACTACAGAAATCCATCTGCTAATTCTTACATACTCCTCTTGATTTGTTCATACACGCACGCCGGTTGCGAGTGCTACGCAACTAACCTTGCTGAAGAACATCTCCAATAAGGTCAGATGTCCTTCTAGGGCGTTTGGCGTTTCGACATCTGCCTTGTTAATATTTTGTTAGTCGCCTTTCATTCATCCTCTTAACATGTCCAAACCACATAAGCATACTCTTTTAAATTTTTGTCATTACATCTTCTTTTAAACTGCAGCGTTTTTTTATCACATCATTCCATAATTTATCATTCATAGTTACACAATTTATCCTAGTGTTATGCCTCTTTTGCCACACTATCATGATTTATTATAAAGAGGAATAGCCGTAGCATGCATATGGAGAAGTAGGCAAGTAGTTACAACGTTAAACTATGTAGCAGAGATATAGGTAAAATGGAGGTAGGTAAAATCTAACTACCTCAAGAGTTCGTCCAGGCAGGCAAATGTAAGAGATGTTTAGACATGCGAGAGGGTGAAATCTTATGCCTGGTCATTACAAAATAGGGACGAATGTCAAATAAAAATACCTGTATTTGAATAAAAGGTCTCCCATCAAACGCATGGCCATGCAACTTTTATGAGATATGTCCCTGTAAGTCTTAGAACTATGGTCCATGCTCCAGAAGGAATCGTTAATGCAATCTAGCAATAACTCAACGAGGCTTTCAATTAAACAGACGCAAGTGTTTAGTTCACTCTGAAATTAAATAAAAAGAATATAATTATACTCTATACATTTAACAAATAAAAGTCAATTTTCGTGTCTGTCTTAGTGACCGCGTTGTTCTTATAAACTACAAGCAGGATTTTATTATTTACAAAGAAAAGACGAAAATACAAAACCAAAAACGAACTAATTATTACACAGAAAAAAAAAAAACAATACGTTAACAAACACAAACGGTATACAGAATCACGATGTTTTGTCAAATCGTAAAAACCGCGCGAAGCAGGGGCGGGTCGCTAATATTTTATAATCACATCATCATCACTAAATCAGTAAAGCCAGCTGGAATGGCTATAGGTTATATAGTTAAAACAAACTATGACTTACAATATCCTTGAAATCTCGAGCTCAATTATTTGTTAAAAAATCACAAATCTCGAGATTCGCAAAAAAATATGTCACTCGAACAACCACATTAAAATTAGTGGGATCTCGTGATCTTGTAAAAAAGCGTATACACGTGACGATGCTTAAGTACGTCGAGTGTATACGCTACCTCATAATGATTTCCTTTACTAAATAGTTTTGACAAAAACTCCCAGTATATTGAAACTTCAATAAAATTGAATTATCTTTTACGTCAGCCTTCAAAGCAAAAATAGACCTTTTCGTTTTATAACGTGCAAGTGTCATTTAATCTTAGGGTGGTAAAGCAATTATGTGGTCGACTATACAATGACCAACCAGCCCTATTAGTCGGTTGACGGTCCATTGTTATTACGTCTGGGGGCGTTTAGTGTCCCGCAAAGTGGTAACCTTGCCGTTTGGCTAAAATGTTCCGCGATATGAACAATTTTCGTCGAGTTCAATGAGAGAAACAAAACAAAAGCTGAATATTGCAATCCTATACCAGAAACCATACTTACAATATTCAAAAACTCAGTCCTTTCAACGGGGTCGGCCAACACGACGCTCCTAGCCATCAAGGTCAGCACTGCTTGTAAAGTGTCAAGCGCATACAACGGGGCGGGTAGTTGTCGCAGCACTACCAGGCCATCTTCTTCGAGAGGTGTGCGCGGACGACTCTCGCCGGCTATCTCTTGCAATTCTGTGTTCATGCCCACGTCAATAAAATCTCTATGTTCGTCTAAAACCTGAAGAGAAATGTACGGTATTTTATTTTATTGATAATGGGCTTCCTGCATAGTTATTCACAACCACCCTACGAGCTATCATATCGAAAATGACAAATTTCAATAACCTGATTAAAAAAGCCAATAAATGCATTTTTCTTTCTTTCTTTCTTTTTCTTTCTGATTTGCCTTGCCCCCGACAGCAAACAGCTGTCGGAAGAACAGAGGTCGTCTATTTGATTTAAACCGACATTTTCGGGTTTTGGACTTGACTGAACAGTCTACGGTAACATTGATTGATGTTCGATACAGTACGGAAACGTATCGAGTGGTTGTGAATGCTGGTAAATTATTATAAACCAGTATAAACGTTAGAATCAGAAGAGTTTAACAAAAATGACAAGAAAATAACTTGTGTGGTAGTTAAAATAGCCCCTGCGAGTTGGCTTCACCTTCTCGTACGCCTTCCAAAGGTCCGGTGTCACCAAGGTCCCGAGAAATGTCAAGAGACGTAAAAATGATAAAGGGGAAGTCCCAGAATAGCTTAAGAGCTGTTTTGTTTTGTGTTTTTATTATACCTTGTTTGTTTCGTGTATCAAGTCTAAAGAAGACAGCTGCAACAGTCGCGTGCGGAGAGCGCGCGTAATGTATAACAACACGCACAGAGCTTCACCAGGCCGTCCGCCATTATTACCGTCAGATATTGTCAATAAACTCTGAAAATAATCGAGTTTACGAATATACTAGGCAGCTGTTATGAAGAAACACTTTTTAAATATATAATGCAAACAAACTTATATAAAACTAAAAGAAATAACAAAAAAGAAGTTTATTTTAAATTGGTTTTATCTAAGGGGATAGAAAAAAAGAGTCACTATCTTCTATGATTACCTTTATAATTTCAGGTCTATTCAGAAATATTTCTGCATAAAAATCACGGAGAAATACGTCGCGAATAAACCTGCAGCATCTTCTAGTCGATTTCAACAACCTCAGCGCATCCTCTGCAAGGAGTAATGTCTTTTTGTCAGACGGGCACAGCTCCACCCAGGGAAAGAGTAGTATTCTTATACTGTCTGTGGTGTTCAAGCTAAAAAAAATAAGTGAACATCATGAATTTGAATTCCTTCGAAATTATAATATTTTATACCTTATTTTTGCCTTTATTCATATGTAACAGAGTTGGTTTACTTTGTGCAAATTATTTCATCACCACTGCTCTCAAAACGGTGCAGGAAAACATTGTAAGTAAACAGGCATGTTCTAGAACCAAAAATTAAGTCATGTGACATCAGACACCAGTACTCCCTCTCACCGAGAAGAGGCCTGTGTCCCAGCAGTGGGAACATTATAACATACAGCTGCTTATGCTTATACTTCTTAGGTTGTGGGCTATTTGTATGTCACATAAGTTATGCATAGATTGTTTGTTTTGCCATTCGCCATATTAACATTACCATAATAAATATAAAGGCTGGCTAGTCCACCAAGTAACAGGGTTCCACCTTTTCTCAAAACTCACATTTTCATAAATTGTTGACTTACCTCCTATATCTATTATTGTCAGAATCATCATTAGAAATGGATGTTGCCTTTGATGACTGAAAATTAGGCTCCAAGTTATAATAGCCGCTACTTAAGCCCGCATCACTTTCTGAACTGAAATTATAAATTGATTAAAATATGAAAAAAAAAACACCCTAAAAAAGCAGCATAGCATACATTTTTGTTGTCAATAAGACAACAAAAATGTATGCTATGCTGCTTTTTTAGGTTGTTTTTTTTACTAATTGTAGGAGTTGGGTTTCAGATTGTAGTCACAGTGAAACACTTAGCTTATTTATAATATCCA
This sequence comes from Apamea sordens, assembly GCA_945859715.1. Classification (NCBI taxonomy): domain Eukaryota; kingdom Metazoa; phylum Arthropoda; class Insecta; order Lepidoptera; family Noctuidae; genus Apamea; species Apamea sordens. Next base: position 12,674,253 of record OX243995.1, read on the forward strand.
CATCCCTATTAAGCTATACGGATTAATCATGTATTCTGTTTTTATTAGAATCCATCATCATCATGCTCCTGCCTTATCCCAATTTATTTAGGGTCGGCGCAACATCACCCTAATTGCGTAACACACGATCAATCGGAATCGGTTTCATTTTGACAGTTCAACAACATTCATTGCTTTATTTACATGATGAGCAGACAAATTTTTCGAACTTATGAAGCAATGATTTAGATTCTGATTGATTGTGTGTTATGCAAGTAGGGAGCTGGTTGTTTTGTTCCATACTTTTCTATTGGTCATCATCTCAGTAGTCACCCCCTTTCTAACCATATCATCATTCGCACAGAATGATATTAGAATCCATGTAGGTATTAATGAAATTCTGAGTATGTTTCAACACACACTGATATCATCAATTCCACATACCTTGTTACATCCGGGAGGGTTAGACGTGGGACATCCACATTGACCTCTGATTCAACAGTATTAATAAATCTCAGGGTCTCAATAACATCATCATATAGTTCTGCAGCGTCACTGACAATATTTTGTCGGATTTTAGTCAGTTTGGACAAGATGCTGTCAATCTCAAACTCTCTAGCAATATAAGTACCAGCTTTTGTCTGAAATATTAATCATTCAATAGCAGTGTAATTAATAATGGTGGCTATGTCTCTAGCATTAGGTGGCAGGTTTATACATAGTACCAAGGTTCATTTCCAATCGATTATCGGTTCGCCATACTTATACTTGAGATTGAGAATGTCTTTTAAAGAGCAGCTGCTCAATTTACATTGAACTTAAAAAACGAAAAAATATTTACTGTAAATATTTTTTGTAGTCCAGCAGTCCTCTTGTTGGCCATAGGTTCATCTTAGGGGTACATAAGAAAAATCACAATAAATAAAATTGTATACCTTGATGGTTGTAAGAAGTAACTCCAATGCCTCTCTTTGCAGGGTTTGCTGCGGTGTTTGGAACCATGCCAGAAGAGCTTCTAACAGTTCTCTCGTACCCGATAACTCGTCCTCTAGCTCCCAGCCCAATTTTAACTTAGCTTTCAACAGCACAAGTGAACGCTCACGAATTTCCTTCAACGGATGACCTGAAAAGTAATGCAAATTGAAACTTACTGTAACTATGCAATAAAAGTCGTGTTTATTAAAATTCCATTCTTACTTAGTTTTTTGATATACATGGACAGAATTTCGGTATCGGTATTGGCCATAATTTTCTTCAGAGAAGAAACCTTGCATTGTTTTGTTTACAACTTTTGAGTAATTTGAAAATTGACATTGACAATAAACAACGTTTCTTTCTAACCATATAGCTATAACCTGTAATTTATTCTATCCAGTATCAGTATAGAAATAAGGTCTGGAATTGTATTGTATGTTTAGTTGTTTGACGTAACGGCAAGTACACCAACATAATAAACTGATAAACACAACATTACATCACCGTAGACCGCCGCCCGCCGTAGACACTACTGTAGAGTTGTTGTTCTTGCTCCACTCTAAAGCTAGGTTCACATTATTGTGTCGGGGTGTGTTGTGTCGCCTTCTGACGCAGTTTTAACCAATCAAAACTCGTTGTGATTTGACGTAGCTCTGAACAGATACGTTTGATTGGTGTATTCCGCGTCACAACACAACACAACACAGTAATGTGCCGGTGGCTTAAGGCTGCCCCCGTTATATATATGCTCTCTAAGGCTGCCTGTCCACTGAAGCGGAGCGAGGCTGTGGAGGGCGAACCGGAGAAATATTAACCAATAGGATTGAGCGGAGCGAAGATTTTATGATGTTATGCATTCCTATTGGTTAGTAATTCTCCGTTTCTCTGCTCCGCAGCTCTCTCTATAAGCGGGCGTTTTTCCATCAGCTGGCCGGCAGCAACACGGCATCGGGCATCGACCGGCGACCAGGGAAATATGAAAATGTGTCATAATATAATGTCACGCATGGCTACGTCTCACCTTCCACACACTGCAAGGGCTGATTCGCGGTGGCTCAGGAAAAGGATACCAATAGGAAATCTTATACAAAATAGACAGCAGATGGCGCCACCAAACGAGGTAAACTAGGTAAAAGCCTCACGAGGCCGGACGCCGCGAGGCTTTTATTGTGCTTTGCAACGCGTCCCCATTATAAGAACTAACGAGGCTCGTGGCGACGCGCCTAGTGAGGACGCACCTTTAGTCTTCAACTCTAAAAGCACAACCTTGAATGTTTTGGGACTATAAAGTGCTTGGGACATACCATTTTCCCATTGCTTGTGATGTTTTTCGTTTTTAGTTAATTAATGAACGCCTTCTTTCATAGTGTTGTTATATAGATTATGACATTAAGTCATAATCTCACAACAGTGATGCTTGATGCATTTTTATAGATTGTAGTGTATAAAGTTTTATTAATAAAGAATACCTACTTCAGTATAATAATATGTAATCAACATGTTTTATTGTCTACATGTCTACACAGTGTTATAATAGTGGATGCACAGCACAGGTTGATGTATCAGAGTGCAGTGCACGTAATGACAGTTTTTCGGTAGGAGGCACTCGCGTATGCTTCGTCCCGAAACTACATAGTGCCCGCGTTGCCTAGTATATTTATTGTTAAACGAGTAGGTCCAGCACCCTAATTGCGTAACACACGATCAATCGGAATCGGTTTCATTTTGACAGTTCAACAACATTCATTGCGTTATTTACGTGTTGAGCAGGCAAATTTTTCGAACTTATGAAGCAATGGATTAACAATTTGCTTCAAAATGATTCAGATTAGGATTGATCATGAATTACGCAATTGGGGTGCAGGTTCAGGCTGCCTTCTGGTTTGCTGTGAGTGACATGGCGTTGTCTCCGGAGGTCGAACAACACTTTTCCTAGGCAATGTAGCAAAGAGTACTTTATGATACAATGTAGGTTCCACAGGTTCCCGTTACTGTCGGCGCCAACTGACTGTGCTGCACTGGTTCTGACAATACTACCTGTCTCAGGTCAGGGAAATAGTAAACATAGCAATACTATTCTGCTTATGGCTATTTATCACTTGTGTGAGACCGGCATTAGTCTTATTTTCTGTTCTGTCAATGGTTACCACAAATGACATTTTACATTTTCCTTGTTTTTGTCATTGAGATAGGAAAAAACATGGAGATGCCGCGTTATTCTATACATACATTTGCTTATACAAATATGAGTGAAATATGATTCAGAATTTGAAATATCGTTATGTCTCATTCTTTCTAGTGAGATAATCTCATTTGATAAAAGAGACAAGTATATTTTAAGTTGTTGCTAATTATGGCAACATTTTGTCTTGACGTAGTGACAGTTGTAGGTAAGTGCCGTAGCAGCCATCTTAGGTGACGAGTTTCGTGGTAGTTTTGCTGTCAAATGGTTGTTTGTTTTTTGTATTATTGAGATTTGCGAGAAAATTACGAGGATTTTACCTTTTAAAACTGCATGTAAATGTTGGAAAACAGAAGTTCAACATGCCTGTGTGTTGTATTGTGAAGTGTGGTGCAAGAAAGAATGAAAATCAACCTCAATTGTAGTTTCACAGGTTAGTAGCCGGTTTTCATGCATTAATACATACAATAATACACAATAGATGATACAATTGTAACGCGATCATGAATTTATAGCTAAAGTATTGATATTTGGGTTCATTTCCATATAACAGGCCTTTTTTATTATATTTGTTAATTCATTCGTTTGTTTACAAACAGATGTCATAATGGAATAGTGTTGTACCGTTGCCGACTTACCGTAATAGTTTCCGAAACTAGTTCCTCCGCTGGAACGATATCAGTATATTCTGCGATGTTAACATAAATAATCTTGCGTCTTATTCGGTCCGAGTGACCTAGCTAGGTCCGGCCTGTGGTTCACACTTCACAGCACCAAAATCCATCGTGATCCAAACGTGATAACTAGTAAAACTCGTATATAGTATCGTTACTCGTTATAGTAACAACGAGATAACAGTTGTTCCTTGATTGACACAACCCTAGCAATGGCAGCCATTTTATGCGACAATATGAGTTGTAGGTATGCACCCTTTTTTTGTAGGTATTTCCAGTCCATACTTTTCTATGTCAATGGTTTTTGTTTATGATACGGTACATTTGACAGTTTTGTTTCTGTATGACAAAAAAAAAACAGATTGTATCTAAAGTTTATTTTTTACCCAAATCTTTCTATCAATAACATAGTTTTCGTTTCGCTAGCTGCGTATTTCACCACCACCGATTCCCAAAGAAATATTTCTTAAATGTATAATTCAACTTCCATGAAACTGAGATAACCAAAAATAAACCTCAACACACTACAGTAAGTTAAGTTGCTATATAATTACTATCGGAACATTTTATTCATTAGATACAGCAATTACTACTTGCCGCTATATACCAACTTGGATCGCATCCGAACCTGATTATTAAGCCTAGAAGTACTTGAGTCCTAATATTTGATTCCCTGGCCTTTGTATAATCCAGATCATTATATTGAAATGCAATAGCTTCCAGTAGGTAAAAATCCTTATTCATTTTAAGCTATTATTATAAGATACACAGATTATATTGGTTCATTACCAACTATTCAATTCTGAAATTCTGCTGTACTATGTGTAGAATTCTGTTGTATTCTGCCTTGTAGTGATTTCATTACTTATAAAATAATAGATACAAACTCACAACTTTTTCCTGTACGAGTAGGCAGAAACATATAGAATGCTTTCTTTCAATCCTCACATTATGATACTGCCGTCATTTATGGTGTATAGCCGTAATTACTTCAAAGTGTATTTTGGATAGTTTTGCATGAAGTGTAGTTTAAAACACTATGGTTGACTTTACTTATTTTAACTCTTATGATAATTTGTTAAATAATATATGGTTTCTAATAATACCTAGTTTTATTTATTTATTGAACAGATTATTTTTATAAACTTGATTTTCTCTTTCATTTTTGCAATAAAATGATGATAGTATGCAATCCCTAAGTAGAAAAGCCTTAAATTCATAGATAGGGCTTTTCTTCATCTTTTTACAATATTGTAAATAACGCTTTTTCAATCTAAAATTGAAAACTGTTTTAAAATTATTATTTGAAATAGTAAGGCCTTAATTGAAATATTATGCCTTTAGACGATTGGAAAGTATTTTCATAAGACTAAAGTGACACAATGTAATAATATGTTGAGAGTATTTTTTTAGGATGCATTTTAAAGCAAATTCGAAAATGTTCCCTGCTGTTATAGATGTTATGGCTTTTCATCTTTGTATTAAGTCAGTGCAGGGTGTCACACAAATATGAAAAGCCGCAAGCCATGTTGTGGCTTTTGCTTTAGGATATCAAAATCAATATAATGTGATAAAATAAAAACGCCTAAAACTTAAGTTACAATTTTCAAGTATGCAAACTGGCTTTACTAATAAGAAAGGGGTTAATGTGGAAATTATGAATTTTTATTTTAGATAAGGCTTTTTAACTATTTGTAACTTTGATTAGAAACGAATTACAGCTTTTATCACCTACATAGAAAGGTAGACAATTCCTACATAGAAGGTAGGCAAGTCCGAACTGAGTCCGAATATATTTAAGTCATTATTGATAAAAAACGTTAGTTGCAGCTTTTCACTTTATGACAGCAGGATAACTTGCAATATTATTAAAGCTTACTTAATTTTACTTTCAGATGGCAGATATTAAAGCTTTACTAAAAGATGCAAGAAAACTAATAGATGAGAAAAATTTCATCGAAGCTCAAGAATGTTGCAAAAATATTTTACGGAAAGACAAGCATAACTACTTTGGTCTTGTTTTGTTAGGAAAATCTCTTCAAGATTCTGATCAGGCACCACTAGCGTACCAAAAAGCTATAGCAACTAAACCAGACCATACACTTGCCTGGCATGGTCTTGCCAATTACTATGAAAGAAAGGAAGATAATTCTAATAAAATCAAATTAATTGCAATTTATAGTGAAATGCTAAATCTACAAATGGAAGAAGAAAAGGCTATTGAAATTATATCAAAACTTGGCCAACTAGGTTGTGCATTAAAAAGCAAGGAATCCTTGAACTGTCTCGCTAATTATTTAGCCAAAGAAGACCTTAGAAATACTTTATTTCAAACAGCTGAAAAACAATTCCTGGAACTCCTGAAGGGTGATATTCCATGTAATCAAGAAACTGTGCCAGTTATCTTAAATGTTTTGCGTAAAATCTACAGTGAGGATCCTAGAGATTCTCTTGAAATACTGCAAGGCAAAGTTATCATTCAGAAACCTCACTTTGCATCTGCTGTGGAAGAAATTATTCATCTTAATTTCTTCGCCTCAAATGTGCTAGTCAGGGACTGGCTCTGCAAACAATTATGTATAAAATATGTGGAGAAAATGTCATTTTGTGAATTTAATATTGAACAACACATAGATACTATCAGTGAAGGCATTATGAACTCTAAATATCCAAGCCTTCTAAGAAGCATGATATGCTATGATAAAGGGTTATATCTAGAAGCCTACAAACAATGTGTTCCATTAGTTAACTATCATGAGGCAGACATTACTGAAGCAACTTTTGTTATTAAATGTACAATTATGTTGAAAAAGTGGTCTGTCACACAAAAGCTTGCAACAAACTTCATGACCAAAGTAAAAGACCAACAATTTGCAGGGGTTCTCAAAAGGTTTTTGTTTTTGTCCCTGACAAAACAACAGAAGTGGAAGCAAGCAATAAACTGTGCAAAAGACATAGCTATTGATTCAATGGAAACATTTGAGCTGGCCAGTCTTGCAGAGTGTTATATGGAAGCTGATGAACCTTCTGACCACATCATGAAGCATTTAGAAACAACTGAGTACTATAAGCAGCTGCAAGCTCTATTGCTTCAGAAGCAAGGCAAATATGATAAAGTGGTTAATTTACTAGAAGGTTCAAATAACCCACTTGATGTGTTCTACTTGGGGAAAGCACATTGGGAACTGAATCAATATGATAAATGTTTGATACATCTTCTAAAAGCAGCTAAACTCAATCCTGATCATGGTGATACATTTTTGTATTTAGGTCACTTTTATCATTACCATAAATCAGATTTGGAGAAGGCTAAGAAATGTTATGAAAAAGCTCATAGTCTGAACACTATCAACACCAATATTGCTAAGGCTCTCAGTGAAATCTATATCAAATTACAACAGAAAGATGCTGATTTTGAATTATTAAATGAATTAATAAAAAATATTACAACCATTGAACCATGGGTTAATTTTAGATTAGGCCTGCATTATTTAAATAAGAGAGAATGGGAAAATGCCATTTTGAATTTCAGGAATGTTATCAAGATGAACCACAATAATACAACAGCTTTTGAGTGTCTAGCTGATGCATATTACTCAAGAGGATCATACACCTCTGCATTGAGAGCTTACAACAGAGTAATGACTTTAGATCCAACCAAATCTGCACACTGCCTCACAAGAATTGGCCATATTTATTCGTTGTTAACACAATATGAAGAAGCTATAGCAACATTTGAAAAAGTATTTATTATTGAACCCTACTCATTCTTAGCCCTCAAAGGAATTGCTGAAACTTGGATGAGAGTTGCTAAGAAAAAAGTTGAAGCTAAAATATTTGGTAGTGCTAGAGACTGTGCTCAGTATGCAATAGACTACATCACAAAAGCATTATCCAAACAAAATCAATATTTGTGTTTTTGGAAACTATTAGCAGACAACTTGATGTTTATAACTAAATTGCCGGATAAATATGCATATGTCTATATACCCCAGTTGTCAAAGGAAGGTGGTAATGATTTGGAAATATCAAAGAAAAATAAACTAGAGATATTTCCTCAAGCCATTGCTTGCTACTCACATATCGCCAAACAGAAACAGCAAGTGTCGTCATATGATTTAGCATTGGCCTACTTGACTTTTTATCATGAAACCAAAAAGGTTGTTAACTGCCACATATCTTTCAACTTAACTCTAAATTGTATAAAAGAGAGGCCTACTGTTTGGCGTAACTGGAATTTGCTTGGAAAAATATGTTTAGCCATCAAAAAGTACGAAATTGCCCAGCATTGCTTCATTAAAGCTCTCTTGGTTACTCGAAAATGGTCTGTTGCAAAAATATGGTGTAATTTAGGAACACTTTATTTAAAACTTAGACTTTATAAATTATCCAACTACTGTTTCTCACGAGGACAATCAGCATTACCGTCCCACCCACAAAGCTGGATTGGCCAAGCATTAATTGCTGAAGCAATTCGTGAAGAAGAAGCTATGGATCTATTCAGACATGCGTCGCGCTTGGGGTATCACCCAGAGAGTGCGCTTGGGTATGCAGATTGGGTGTGTAGAACTTTGAAGAATAATAAATACAAAGACAATTCAGAATCGAAATATGAAATAGAGGGTCTTTATGCTGTACCATATGCCATAGACTTAGTTGAATGGTACTGTAACTTTGAATCTTCAAATGCATGTGCTTATAACATAATGGGGATCTTACAAGAAAGGTATGGCCTGCTACGGTCTGCCATACAATCTTATGAAAAAGCATTCAAATATGCAGAAGAGGATAATAAGAACAAAACACTTTTGAATATTGGAAGAATTCTAGTAAGGATGGAGAAATATGATGAAGCAATAAAGATATTCAAAGCAATCACTGAAGCCAGCTTCGACTCTACTACTGGTTTAGCCTTGGCACTTTATAAGAAAGGCCTGTATGAAGAATCCTACTCTGTATATGACACTGCACTTCACTGGTTAAGTAATGAAGAAGCTGAAAAAGCAGATCTGTTAGTAGCTATGGCAGGTATTGTGTACATGTACAAAGGTGCAGATGATGCCAAAACACTTCTGTTCCATAGCATCCAAATATCACAGAAAAAGCCAACAGCACATAGTTTATTTGCAATATGTTCTTTGGGCTTAATTCATTCTGATCAAAGTTTATCAAAGCTAGCTTTGGGCGAGCTAAGGAAATATGAGAGAGACAGTGAATATGGATTTGATATAGGCTTCTTGAAATCATACCTTTCTGTGTGTGAGGACAATATGGATCAGGCTATAAAGCTGTTGAGTGACTGTCTTCATGATCACCCTAGCAATGCCCTTTTATGGTTTTGTATGGCTCAGTATTGCCTTAGAGCTACTAATACGAAAGCAAGAGTTGCAAGCTGTTGTGCCCAGAAAGCCTTATGTTCAGCTCACTATGGAAAATATGATTGTGACTTCGGAAAAATTCTAGCTTCTGCCAGTATTGCGGAACACTTGGCAGGCGATCGTAACAAGTCCTTGTCATTGGCTAAACAGGGCCTCCATATGTACCCTAATCAACCTGAAATTTGGGCAGCACTATTGTTTTCACTTTTATCACACAAAGTATGGATGGAAAACAAGACCTGGCTTCTGGGTGCGTCGGGACATATGCGCAAACATTTGAGCATATCTCGACCTCTCGGAAGGTGGGTTATCCTCATGGAGAAGAAACTTGGCAAATAATAAACAGTGAAATATTTCTAAATATTGTTATGAAATATTATTATCCAGTGCGAATTAACAATCAATATTTTTTATTATATCACTTGTAGCTATATGTTTTAACAACAATATTATTAATACTGTTTAAAAGCTGTATAACTTATTGAACTAGTAGAGCATAAATATAGCCACATATTTTTCTTTTGTATCCATTTAATATGTAGTAATTGTAACAAAATAAAGTGATTATGTAATTCAACAAGTATTTACATTTCAAGCTTTATCAGAAATTCTTCTGAATACGGCAACATATTTATCACCATTATTTCTGGTAACTTTTTTACCTTCTTCTGTGCTTTCATATAATTTATCCACTATTGGATCTGATTTCTGAAAAAAAAAAAGATATTTTTTATTATTTAAATGCGGTTATTCTCACCATGTTATCATCGAATATCCCTGTTTTCTGCTGGTTGCTACAGGTGAATGATACTCGTATTTGGACATTACCCAGTTTTCAATGAGTTTAATAACATGCACTCAAGTTTATACTACTGCAACTGCTATAGACTCATGGGAACATGGAAAGGATCTCTATAGTGCACTTCGAAACTGGCCCTTTGCCTTCAGGAGTTTCCCAAAATATGCAAAATAGGTAAATGTACTTACCAATTCATCATCTGGAATTCTTTCAAACAATGGGTGTTCTTCAAAATGGAATACCATCCATTCATTCAAATCCTTTACATCTGTTATGGTATAAACAATGCCCTGAAATTTAATCTATATTAAAGTGATATTATACAGGAAACATAGGTAAGGTGGGACGCCTCAGGCTAGGTGGAGCGAAAATATTCACAGGATGGCTTGTAGCAGCTGGAAGAGAGTTTCCAAAAACCAAGTTCAATGGCATGCAATAAGAGAGGCCTACGTCCAGCAGTGGATTGCTATAGGCTGATGATGATGATGACACCCTGATTTCAATATTATAATATTCATGTTATTTACCTGCTCGGCAAGAAGATAGGCATATTCGGCTAGCAACCACTTATTAATAATCCTCCATTTATGTTTTGCCTTCTTGAAATGTGGATCTGGATACAGAAAGAACATTTTTTTGAGCTGAAATAAAGTATGTATATAAGTGCGGAAACCAAACCTAACATATAGAACATAGAAGCTTTATTTAGAAAGAAAAATGAATAAAATAAATTGTGTAACTATAGGTCCTTACCTGGCCTTTATGGAAGAAATTAGGCAAGTATTTCATAGCATTTGTCCGCAACACAGCAACATTTTGGTATTGATCAGAGTGTTGAGCTCTCAATGCTTGAATTCTATCATTGACATAATCAGATACCTTTACACGTATCTCCAATCCTAACATAAAGTTTTCGGGATACATTGGTGATAGAGTAACTGCAATTAAACATAAATGAAAATTTTGTAGATTATCAGCTATGTTTCCTATTATGATGTTAATTCAGTAGGAGACACACTAAGTCGTAAGTTGTTATTATTACAAACCTAAAAGACCTCCATAACCGCAGCCGACATCCAAAAATTCAACTTGTTTTTTATCCTTTTCATCTTTGTTTATGATAGGGTACAAAACAGACCAGTCGTAATCATCCGGATGAATAGGGCTGTAATGATCATTCAATTTTAATTAAACTCTGATTTATATAATTATTGATGATTTATTTGCTCGCACATCAACTTTTAGAGAACTTACTAATCAAAACAATGATCGGCGATTGGGTTAGAATGTGCCCGCTGTCTGTAATATTTTTTCTGTGGCAGCGACATTACAAGATTATCAAGTGAACAACTAAGATGTTAATGAAATTGTTTTTTCGTTTATTCTTTAGGCTAATTTATTTTAATTCAGTAAAAAATATTTTCCTTTTACATCGTAACCTAATAAACACAATCACACGTGTCATTGACAGTTGGCTGACACGTGACACTGACAAGTGACAACAGCTCTATCATCAGTGTCTTAAGCGGTCATTAGAAAAAACAGGAGTATCAAAACCGAGCCTTTTGGGTACCTGTGACTTTATTGGTGTCCCAACTAAACACTTGGACCCAGTCTGTCAAAGAAAGTTCTATTTTCGAAAAAAGTCTCTGACCGAAATTATCGATACCTACCTACGTTAGTTTTTAGTGGCAGTACTCTACTAATCGAAACCCTACAGAAATTGAAATGTCAAAAATTCAAAAAAAAAAACTTGCGCGCACTGCAACGATTTGTATTGTTTGACTAACAAAGAATGAGTAATTTAATTTCTAATGTGTTTGATTAGTAAATCATTGTTTTTAACAACGTATTCAGTGCTACAGAATAATGTAAATGTAGTGGCTATTGTTCGCCACCATCTCATCGGATATTGATCACACAACAAGTAAGTTGAGATTCTTTTTGATATTCTATACTTCCTTTATTTTTAATTATTTACATGAATTTTATATGGACTAGGTTAATTTCAAAGCGGTTTCCTATAAAGCTATCAACATGAACGATTTTATGTGTCATAGTTTCACTTATTTTTCTAAATTTCTGCCATTCTGTTTACATTTTGGATTGCCTTTATTTATTTAGACATAATTATGAATAATATGACAAAGAAATAGACATGAAAGGCAAGCGTTGGTGTAACACATATTATTGAAATTTAAGTTAATTTCATGCAGACAAAAACATTTTTTAACTTATAACTGAAAATATTGTTAGAATAACATTTCTTTTAGCTGTATTCTGTCTGTATATTCATTACTTGTTAATAACTTATAATATGTAAATTATTTAATTAAAATAATATTCCAAAATTACCATGCTCTGGATGTAAAACTTTTATTAGGTACTTAATTTTTGAGACATAGTGTTGGCTAATTGTTTAAAATATTGGGATAATCTCAACAAACACACATTTAAAGCAATCGTTATAGGGGATGACTACTACAGGTAGCCATGTATTATTTAAAACAGTGTGAGATGTAGAATTCAATTCATGCTTTGAAATAATTGTTATTATGCCTTACAATAATAGATTGTAAGGCAAGCTTTGGTAACAATAGAAAAAGTAATTGTGTCTCATTAGTGACAATTTTGCTCTTTTAGAAAAATGCATTGTGTGTTCAGTGTGAAATTCAAAATTAAATAAATAACTATTGGCATTTTTTATAGAATTTGCTGAATCATATTCTAATGTAGAGGGGTGACATTATTTAATCATGAATGTGCTACATTCCATAGCTATTTGGTACAAAGTGTAGGAATGAAAACAGCACTTGCTTAAATAAACTACAAGAAATGGCATTTTTCTTTCAAATTGCCGTTTATTTTTCAACTAAAACTTGATTAATTATTGTTATGTCTACTGGAATCATAAATGTTTCAGTTTATGCACATTCTTATATGTATCATAAACCTTAAACAATATGTTAATACATAATTAATATATTATTCTATACTAACTCACAAGTGTTACACTTAATGAAGATCGTTGTCTCATATAGTTTTGTTATCAAATGAATAAGTTTTGTTCTTCAATCTTTCAAACCATTGTTTACTCACTTTAAGAGGTAACGCTATGATGATTACCTTAAAAGACTCATGCTGAAACCATAACAAAAACCTAAAATATGAGGAAAAAAATTTGCAAACTTTAAGATTCAAGAGTCTCGGCGGCGCCGTTGTTTTGACGTCGCTGCGTCGTCACCCACGTGCGCCCGCCGCCGGCGCCGGCCACCGCGCCGCAGTCTGTCTCTGGCGTCGTCCGCGCCACACGTTACTTGCATCGACGTATGCGCCCCCATCTTACAGTTCGCGAAATATTATGAATGCTAAAACTTAAACACCACCTTGTGAAATAGTTTGTTACTCTCGTTGGTGATGTGTGACCAGTTCTAAAATGAAGAAGGAAGATTCTCAGTGTGGTCCTAGCAAAGGTGTTCGCGGGTCGAGGTCGGCTCGGTTGCTCACGGATAGTATATCATCTGACGAGGGTCCAGAGACGGAATGTCTGCTGACGGCCCAGCTGCAGGCGGTGGTGGTGAACCCGGTGACGAGGCGGCGGGAGTCACTGACGGCGCCGCCCTCTCCGACTGACTCCCGCAAGAAGAGGGACAGCAACCGTCAGCACAACTACAGGAACCACTTGCACCACCTGATCCACTGGAGAGATATCTGGAGCGGGGAGCCTCACAAAGGTCACGAGGTATAGAACTTAAAGCTCTATACAATAATACATCCTTACCGGCAGTAATAACCACTTCTGAAATAGCGCATGTCTATTACTTGTTGTTGTCGTTTGTTGTTGTTTTGTGCAATGAATCGTCGCACCGTGCAAGAAAGTCTTGCCATTGTTTCGTAACGTGTTGTACCTATGTATGTATACCTAATTCCTCTTTCTCTATACGCATTTCTCACTTTCTTACAAAATATCACGATGTGTTTCTGGTTCGATCGATTCCTAAAACCAATAGAGAAAAATAACCACCACGCTTTTGTTGTAAAATACATTTTCTACTCTTGATTTTGTTTTTTATGGATTGTGTAAACCTGCCTCTTGTAGGTAGGTATACGTGTAACTTAGAATCAGGTTAGGATTTCTAATTTTCTAAAGGTCTTTCCTCTTAGATCTCATGGTTGTCGTAATGTTGAAAGAGGTCATCGATATAAACATGAACTGGATAAAAAATGCTTTGTCTCGGTCTGATTGCGCCTGGTGTTATTTATAAAGTTATTCGTGATAAGGTCGGTGCAGTTATAGACCTCAACCTTTTAGAATGGGTGTCGGGCTATAATATTTTAATGAGACGATCAACACTGTATTTTTATAAAGGTCGGTTTACATAATTTCATAATGAGTCACTACAAACTTTATTGACACATGAACAGACTCTGGTTACACGTGTTTGTAATTTTTAAGCCTGCTGTGCATTCTGTTACCGAGCAAACCGTGTTTATTATACCTACCTACCTGCCCATATCAAATTGCCTCAATGTCGAACTAGGAAACTGCAACGCCCTACAACGACTAAAGCCGGCAGCCTTTACTTTAGCCTTTGTTTTAGCCGAATCAATTGCCATTGACCTAGCAGGGTCTTGTCTAGTTCCAACAGCCTGAAATGTGTGTCAACGGTCTTGTTATACATATATGTATTCATACAACGGATGCGTGGCCGGTTAACGCGCTGCTTCAACAATAACATTCGACAGTTTTCCTCATTTGTCCAAAACATCGATCCATTTGGCTGTTCTAGACCTTACAAGGTATATTCAGAACAAATAGACTATCTACATATATGATTCCTTTTATCTTACGATACTTTATCTTAGATATCTCTGTCAGCTTTACTGAAATCTAGTAAAAACATCGGGTATTTCATTGCGCGTTGACAGTTACAGCTGAATGCAATAACGTTCATATGATACAAGGCGTAAGTCTGATAAATTACCGAGAACGAGCCGCGTGCATTCAATTTAATTCTGACAATCAACTATCATCACGAGACGTACGTTTACATCTGTGTCATGATGATGCGTTATGTAACAATCCAATCAAATGTAACATATTTATTGACCCGAAACATACAGTGTGATTCTTTATAATGTGCACATATCGAAATGAGGGAATCTATGCTTAATTTTTACCGACGGCAAAAATACTTTAAAAAATCTAAATATTTTTTTATTATGGAATTTTTAAAAATTTGTTCGCTCCTTTGACCCCAGTGTAAACAAAACGGTGTAACTTTTAAACTAAATGATCTATCACGATGAAACAAACTCCATAATGATTGGAAGTAATTAGGCGTCCTCATAAATTGACGAAAATTGTGGCCATTATAAAGGATCACACTGTATTATTGTCATGAGTATGTAACGCTTCATATACAATGTTTCCAAGCACCTATTTATAAATGAAGCTATGATTTCATATCAAAGTAGCAATAGGTTCGCTCGAATAGTACACATACAGTACGTTTTGAGAACGTTAATGGACAATACTAATTTCTGCCAAGAAGTGAAAAACCTTGTAACTGAAGAAAGCATTGAAAACTAAAGGACGACGTCAAATGACCCAAGAGTTTTAATTAAGATAAAATAGGGAAGTCAAAGTCTTGTAACAACTACCTCAACTATTTCAGAGCTTACGTAATCAAGTCCAGATTCCTGTATCATAATGCGGCAAAATTCTTAGATCGCAGATATATAGCATGACCTAGTAAAATTGTCTTATAGGAAAAGAGAAATCATCTAGATAGTATGACCCTTAGGGAAACTCACTAAGCTACATAGCAAGAAATAGGCACACAAGGTGTGCTCATATGAACTTGTTAATATCTTACGTGAGAGCCATTTGAAAGTGCATTTCAAAACGGTCTAGATTCAAATAGGAATATTATTATTCTTTTGAACAAAAACTATCGTAAACTTGGTGGAGCTGTCGCAAAAAAGACTTACATCGCGGAAGTAATTTAGTTTTGAATATCAAAAATAATCATCATCATTATCTCAACAGGAATCAAAGCTTGGAATTTATGCAGATATGGCTACGTGAAGAGATTAGAGGAGATACTCGAAAGTTAATGATTCTCTCATTTGAACTGGACTATTTCTGAATATAATAAATAATATATACAAAAGTAATTACGGTTATTTGCCATGAATTGTGGTTGTCTCCTGAACACTTTTGGCAATCGTCTAAAGCAATTTGTATTTCGAGACAGAGCTCTCACTCAACTGATACTTCCATAGTGACCATAGTATGATAATTTATTTAAATTATGGGTTGAACATTAATAATTTTCGATTGTCCGTAACCGATTTTCTAATGAACAAAGGGGTCTACCGATTATAGGTATCCACTCCTACTGTATTATATCTAGTAAGTTTTAATTTGAATCTTATTGGCACGAATAGTAAGATTGATGTGTGAATTGCATTATTTAAATTGTCATTCACGAGTATAGTAGATCAGACACATTAACGTAAGGCCACCCGTAACGTAACTAATGTCTTTAAATTCATGTGTACTACTTTGTTTATTTTGGTGGCGTCTACATATAATATCTCGACTAATATTTTCATCCGGAACAGTTTAATATCTTGTGAAATTGACATTATTTTCTTTGTCTTCTTGGCAATAAAGGCTCGCAATAGCTTCATGGGCAAAATATACGTATATATTACGGAACGAAAAATATTAGTTCCGTGGACAGAATCATCGCTGAAGCTATTATTGAGGGGAAACTTTAGCTCTACAAATTGTTAGCGATAACTAGATAACTTTGAAGGGCATAACAATTTTGCTGTTCAGGAATATTCGCTTACACAGTAACAACGTTAATGTAAGCGAATATACCTTAAATGAATGAATTCCTGTAATTTATGAATATCAGTTTACGAAGGAGCGCCTCAAGCACAATTTTCAAGTATTCTAGGTATAAACTATATAGGATAGGTAATGAGAGAGGAAGTGTTTTATCAAGAAAAGGTCGAAGGTGAGACTATTATCGCGAAACCTTTACATTGATACATAAATAGATAAATGAAGTCTCGCACTGCGTTCTTGGCATTTGCAAAATAACGAGAAAAGGCTTCAGCCTTGGGGTATCAAGAATTCAAAATAATTATGTGAGAGTGAGATCGTTGTGAAGGAGTCTATTGAATCACACCTACAGACGGTACATCGAAGAAGTACTTAGCTTTTCAATAAAAATATTATTATACACTTTTGTTATTCTATATTGTACAGATAATGGAAGTTATTATTTTACTTATTGTGTATACAATAAGTAAAATAATGATCTCTGCTCGACAATGTTTTTTTCATGTAGGTACTTTGCCTCGGCCATTTCTTTGTCCACTGTAATTGGAGTTCATGAAATTACAGTAATAGCCTCGAAAATAAAATAATAGGAACATGTTAGTAACATGATATATTTTTTTCGCTCTTCTTCCAATACAGCTTTCCCGTTCACTTCACTAAACAGCTACACATACGTCAAAGTCCTAAGTAATTTTAGAAGATTCTTATTGTCATAATTATAGCCTTAGCGGGTTTTCCCGGACATTTTTCCAACATAATCGTTTCATTATACTAGCGGAGCGGTACGTACCCACTCAACAGTTTCTACTCCTATGGTAACTTAGGTATATGAGTACAGTCACTGGCTACAAGTACTTACCCATATTACTCAGCAAATAATGGACGCAAGTCATGTTTTTTACTAGGAACATCAAATACGACCGAATAGCATAAAATAAAGGTATTATTCTAGAATAGCTCCACAGGTCACAGATAAAACTCAAGGCTTGAATTAGGTTTCGAAACAAACGCTTCATTGTTTTATTTTATCAGAGCAAAGATTAAGTTGTTCATTAATTTTGTGAAAAAAAAACCTTATTCGTAATCATTTTTAGGATTTGAACTCATGGCCACGCCCGATATAATAATATGGTTTAGGAAAGCATACACGCATTTTCTTCACTAGAAAAATGTATCGATGTAGCCTGTCTGCTCCTTCCGTATAAAACAAGGTTTATAATTATGACTGTATCTGCGTATCTGCTACAATACAGCGTTTGCATACTAGCTAATTATATTTATAAATACCTTTATTCCTCTTGGGAAATAGGTCATTTGCGAACCTTCACATAAACCCCCTATTTGGCTTGACCTTCGCTTTTTATCGGCTCATTAGGCTTATAGTGGAGCTATCTGGATTCCCTACAATTCTTGTTGCCTCTTTATCGTTGTGCTCATTGGTCAGTCTGTAGAAAGTAGTGTAATATACTTTTACGTCATTTCGGTCTTTCGAGGTTTCGTGACCTAGGTACCCATATCCATTTCAAGGAAGCAGTTTTGCGTGTAGTAACTACCAACCTACGTTATAAGTCCCTGACCTTTATAGTGTAGAAAGGTAATTCTAACTTGTTATTCTGAAGTAGATACTTGACATAAAACCTATAAAGGAATATAGATTTTAGTACCCTAGGGAAATTATTTTATTACACTTTAATCATATTGTTAGAATTTATGAATTTATTAGTGCGAGTTATGAATTCAATCACAACAAATGAAGCAACTGTTTATGTGAAGCACTTTTGCCAGTCAGACCAATCTAAGTTTTGTAATAAATTATCTGCGTGTACAATTGATTAGCCTCTCTAAAAGTATTGGCTATTGATATATTAACACACTCAATTGCTTCGTGTTGGGTGAAGTATTAGCATTCATTATGATAAATATCTTACATAAAATTTTTCATTAGCATTCATAAAACATATATAGCTACTCCTGAAACCTTCCCATACTAAATAGGAAAACGTTTAAGCTGAAATATTCATAGCCTTGACTTCCCCGGTTAGTTTAGAATAAAGTTTAGATGATTCTGAACCGGACTTGGTGGTCAGTACCTACAGCACCCTAATTGCGTAACACACGATCAATCGGAATCGATTTCATTTTGACAGTTCAACAACATTCATTGCGTTATTTACGTGTTGAGCAGACAAATTTTTCGAACTTATTATGAAGCAATGGATTAGCAATTTGCTTCAAAATGATTCAGATTCCGATTGATTGTGTGTTACTTACGCAATTAGGGTGCCGGTCAGAAACGTCGCAGATTTATGGGGGTTAATTTCTGTTATGCCTAAAAAAATATGTACGTTTGCCCCGCACGGCCCCCCAGAATTTGTGTTTTAGGTGTGCACTAATGCAATGTACTCGCCTCTAGGAGTATATGTACTGGTTTCTTTTTCAATGTACCTCTGTACTTTTGAAGATATTTGCAAAAAAAGGGGGCCGTGCTGAAAACGTTTGGCTGGCACGGCCCCCTTTTTTTGCATGTAACTTGAAAAATATATAGCGTATTAAAAAGTTTCTTAAACTCAAGGAATGTACTCTATTAACACTTTATATGTACCGCAACAGATATTGTGAATTCGTAATGACAAATAATATATAGATGTGGATAGGGGGCCGTGCTGGAATTTTTTTTTTAAGAAAATATCTAAAAAAGACAAAACAATCTTAGCCAAAAACGATTACAAAATAATTGATGTTTGGCAAGTAACATATGTACCGCATTGGTTTCTCATACAACTTGCTAAATTTGAAAAATAAACCAATTTTAGTTCATTCAGCACGGCCCTCTATAGTTGCCTATATCTTTTTAAATAAGACATGTTTGTTTACAAAATTCGTCTGTCTGAATTATAATTAGGAGTACATTCGTTCCAAATAAATTGCGAAACTGCTGTATTAGTACTTTAAAAAATAAATAGGATAAAAAATATCATATATTACAACTAATGGGGTGACCATGATTCCTTTATTAGGTACATATTTTCTATCCTACCTATGTACCTATATTAATTAAATTATGTGACTACATTGAAATAATAGTAGATTGTACAACGAATGCATAAAAGAAGGGATAAAATAGCTCGTTTATGCCCGAGTTAAACAATGAAACAGGCATAAAGTATAAAACAATATTTTTACTGTTCAAAAATGTTGCAAAATTGAAGATGAGAATAGCTAGTTCCCGCCACGAAACTTTATAAAAGATTTTTTTTTAATTTTCAACATGATTTTGTTGTGTCATTCGACTTGGGTACCTACTTCATACTGCCAAGTCATAAAAATGTTTCTTTGCGTTTTTAAATAATAAATGACCATGGGAACTAGCTATTCTCATCTTCAATTTTGCAACATTTTTGAACAGTAAAAATATTGTTTTATACTTTATGCCTGTTTCATTGTTTAACTCGGGCATAAACGAGCTATTTTATCCCTTCTTTTATGCATTCGTTGTACAATCTACTATTATTTCAATGTAGTCACATAATTTAATTAATATAGGTACATAGGTAGGATAGAAAATATGTACCTAATAAAGGAATCATGGTCACCCCATTAGTTGTAATATATGATATTTTTTATCCTATTTATTTTTTAAAGTACTAATACAGCAGTTTCGCAATTTATTTGGAACGAATGTACTCCTAATTATAATTCAGAAAGACGAATTTTGTAAACAAACATGTCTTATTTAAAAAGATATAGGCAACTATAGAGGGCCGTGCTGAATGAACTAAAATTGGTTTATTTTTCAAATTTAGCAAGTTGTATGAGAAACCAATGCGGTACATATGTTACTTGCCAAACATCAATTATTTTGTAATCGTTTTTGGCTAAGATTGTTTTGTCTTTTTTAGATATTTTCTTAAAAAAAAAATTCCAGCACGGCCCCCTATCCACATCTATATATTATTTGTCATTACGAATTCACAATATCTGTTGCGGTACATATAAAGTGTTAATAGAGTACATTCCTTGAGTTTAAGAAACTTTTTAATACGCTATATATTTTTCAAGTTACATGCAAAAAAAGGGGGCCGTGCCAGCCAAACGTTTTCAGCACGGCCCCCTTTTTTTGCAAATATCTTCAAAAGTACAGAGGTACATTGAAAAAGAAACCAGTACATATACTCCTAGAGGCGAGTACATTGCATTAGTGCACACCTAAAACACAAATTCTGGGGGGCCGTGCGGGGCAAACGTACATAAAAAAATAGGCCACTTTTATAACAATATGTCTGATATTAAAAATGATTTTGTAAATGTTAAAAATGTTTCTTCATTTGATTACGAAAAATTTTGTTTTCGGATAGTTTGCGCCTGTGGCCTGAGCGCCTTTTTATAAAATGTCCAAAACAATATCGACTTGTCTCATAGCAACCTGGTTATTTAAAAAAAAAACCTTTTATAAGCTTAAAGGGTTCCCGAAAAACTGTTTTACATTTTAAATGTCACCGATAATTCCAAAAAACTAAAAGAAGGTTTCGGATCACCCCGCAAACGGTGCTTGTAAAGCTAGCTTCCCACGGTCCGTGAGACCGTGATATCGCGGACAGACGCGGACCAGCTCGCACGGCACACCGTGTGAAGGGTCTCGTCCGTGGTAGCACAGGACGTCTGTGGCGGTGCGCCGCCGGTATCCGTCGCGAGGCGGTTACTTCAAAGGTGCGGTGCGACGCGATCCGACACATTATGATAACTTTTTCCGAATCATTCCCCATGATCCCACCGGTAGGATGACCGATGACAGGACAGGGAATATTTTATGTCATTCGTTAATTTTCTACCGTGATCAATACAGAACATAAAATTAGATATTTAAGTACAGACGCCAGCACATCAAGCTACTACAATCTGTCAGATTTCTTTAATAGATTTTCGACTTTATTGCTAAAGCGTTAGGTTCAAGGTTGATTGGGAAAATCTGACAGTTTCGGGTAGGTTGACCTGCTGGCGTCCGTACGTACCTTACCTTAAACGACTTTTGTTGTATGCTGATATCCACCAGCGACGTGGTTTCTTTTTACTTTTACTAGATCACATAATTTGGTAATTGTTAATTAATACCACAGCCGCAGCTGCAGCGACGATACGTTCTCTTTCACTTTGCATTTTGAAATGAAGCCATTAAAAGATCTACACAGACCGACACGCACCGTTGAAAGAGCCGTCTGTGTGCGTTGCCGTCCGTTGTCGTCGGCTGTGCGTGATGATCCGCAGAATCACGCACCGTGGGAACCCAGCTTTACGCTCCTATCCCTCACGACATTGTTGATGAGTCCTACAATGATTACAAACGATGAAATTCAATAAACATAGTTTTCAAACATTGTCCCAATTTCCTTTTGTCCAATTGATTAAAAAAGTTTTTTTAATATTATTATTATATTCTTTATTTATTGATTAGGTATATCAGTTCGATGGTTTCGGGTAAGCTCTTTATTACTCGTACGTAAATACGATGTTTATCATTTCTGACTACTGAAAAGTTGTCGCTGTTAAGGTGCTACACTAAATTTGTCTGATATATGTTTTTTCTACAACTTTTTTGATCATTTCCAACAGTTTTCAGAGAGAAAGCTATGTTACCGATCGGTAAAATTATTCGACGTGTTCAAAATGGTTTCAATACATAAGATGCTCACATTTCCGTCAAAAAAATATTTATTCTCATCCACTGACCAATGTTCACTTGAAAACAAGATTTTCAGACGATTTGCCGTGGGTATTTTTTCGCCTCAATGGTCTCCTAGGTACGTGACACTACTGGTGTCTGAAAATTGTGTTTTCGGCATCTAGATCTATCGTTCAACTACATTTTGAAAATCAGACAGATTGCTATGAAACAGTGACGCGTAATACTGATGAGGAAAATTTCTGAAGTTTTTGATGTTATACGGGTTTGGTCGTAAAACGATAAGACAAAAATGTTGGTCATGGGCTCACGTACTACCTAGCTTACCTACTTCTTCGTTTAGAAATGACGCATTCAAATAAGGAGTGCCAGTTAGATTTATTTGCGACCTAGGCACAGTAGAATAGCTTATTGCCTTAATTGTATTTTATCTAGGGATGGGCCGAAATTTGATTCAAATGTCGAACACTCGATGCAAGAAAATATTAAACTGACTCAACTGTTTTGACTAAAATAATAAAACTAAACCAGTAAAATTAAATCATAAGCATTTATTTATTGTTTTGTGCTAACTATTTAACATAAGTATACTAAACACTAGCTGCGCCCCGCGGTTTCACCCGCATAAGGTTCGATCCCGTGGGAATATCGTGATAAAAAGCCTATGTGTAAATCCTGGTTATAAACTATTTGTGTGCCTAATTTCATCCAAATCCGTTCATTCGTTTTGGCTTGAAAGAGTAACAAACATCCATCCATACAAACTTTCACGTTTATAATATTAGTGGGATTATAAGAATTTTGACATCTATACATTGAAATAATATCGCTATAAATCACCGTTTTTAATTTTTATAACAGTGTTAAATAAAATCTTATTACCTACTGGTATTTAAAACTTACCAAGGGCAGGTTATGGTGCAAAAACATCAAGGATTCTGCGTTATCTGGCAAGAGTCTGTTACGTTTTTGTTCGTGATTATCTACGTATTGCCTCTGATAAAAGTCGCTGAGAATATATACGGAGGTTGCAGGCCCTATAAGACTCGAGAAAACGCGGTGAAAATAACCGAAGTTCGGCAAAACTTTTTATTTTCAGAGAATGTTCGGCCAAAGTTCGGTTATTGCGACCCCTAATTTTATCACATTTAATATTCACAGTGAAATTCAGTCATAACAAACCATCAAAGACTATTGTGATAAAATATAGATCCTTTCTCATTCCTCGTTATTCTTTGACTAACAGTGGACGTTGGCAGCTGCTTGATGAACCCCTTTGATATTTTAAAGAAATGCATGAAAATGAAATGCATGTTGTACACATGCATTTCATCTATTTTGAAGCAACCAACCTCATCACACATCCATAGTTATTTGGATTTTTATTGGCTATAGGTAAAACGAAAGTGCCTGATGTCACCATCCTCCTGCCCTGATCACAATTTATTTGGGATTGGCACAGCATCTGCGCAGCGTCTTCTTATTTGTCACTATCCGGCCGTCATTTCTTTCAGACCCTTTTGAGCCATAACATCTTTTCAATTTCACGAATATTTTCTTCTTCCTCGTATCGACTAAACCCTTATCCACCCAATCTAATGCTGAGTATAGGACGATTATACACTGTTGAACTACATTATCAGCCGACAGCCTGCAGTCTACTGCTGGACAAATAGTCCTCTCCAATTGCACGCCATTCAGCTCGATTCTAGGCAACTCTCATCCAGCTGCTACCAGCCACACACTATCTGCCGGATCACCGGTGATTGTCACCAAAATTGTCGACATAGCTCACAGAATAAGCCATGCTGTGAGCTGTGTGTAGAGTTGCTTATTCTGTGAGCTATGTTGACAACTTTGATTCTCTGCCGGATCACCTCATTCCGGATTCTATACCTCAGTGACCTTGAATTTATGGACCAAGGCGTACCATGAGTGTCCACGTTTCGGTCCCGTAGGTTATAACAGGCAGGGCGCACTGACTGAAGACTTTAGTCTTTAGGCTCTGCGGAATATGCTACGAGAAGATTCGACGACGCTTCCCAAACGCTGCCCAGCCCAGCTGAATTCTTCTGTTAGCCTCCTTCTCAAAGTTGTTTTTGCCAAACTGCAGTTAGCCCAAAATAAACTTATTCTCGAACAACCTCAAGAGCACCGCCATTGACACAGTACAGAAGAATCGATTAAGCCGTCTAGCATCTGCTGCAAATCATGCAGCGATTCAGCAAATGTCATCTGCAAATCTTAAGTGTGAAATGTACTCACCGTTGATGTTAATGCCGCGTCTTTCCCAGTTCTGCGTCTTAAAAACATCCTTTTTAATGCATTAGAGAACAATTTCGGGGAAATTACGTCCTCTTGTCTTACCCCTCGAGTGCGGGGGGTATTGAACTTACCTTTAAGTAATACATACATATCTATATACTTAGACTTACCTCTATTTACTTGAGATATTTTAATATACGCTTATCTGCTCTGTGACTACAGTAAATATTAGGCCGAGATTTTTCTTGAAATTATATTTCCGTATCAAATTCCTACGTAGCTTGACTCTCTCCTCTTTGTAGGCGATGTTTAAGATCTAGACATTTTAGTTTCCTTTGTTTTTTTTTTTTTTAAATTCTGCGGAACCACACAGCATTTTGTTATGAATCATCTGAACATGAACTTACAAGGACAAATAATCAAACACACACATCTACTTATGAAATAATTAAATTATATCTAGGTTTATTGAAGTCATAATAGTTGTGTTTATTCGAAGCGAGGAAATTAATGCTTCATTATATTTAGGAAGCTTAAACTTGAACTTAGTAAATGTTCTGGTATTAATAAACATGCAAAAACGATATACCTATGCGTCAACCAATCTATCTTTATAATGCTCCACGAAGTTAAATTAGTTTAGTGTACTCAAACTCATCTACACGATGCCGACATAAAATGTGTAATTTAAGCAATAGGTGTACGGGTGTTGCCAAATCTTCGTAATCTCGTGTTCAATTTATACTTTAATAATCCCTTTGATAAACTTATTCACCGTTGTTCTGGTTAGGTTTGTCAACTGCGATTCGCAGACTAGGTTTCGTAATTAACGGTGTAAATAAGTTCGTTTGAATCGTCCAAGCAGCGCTTAGTGGTTGTTTGAACAGTTACTAAGCGCCCAAGGTCTTTGCGTTATCTAGCTTTGTGTCATTATTCCTGATTATGACATCATCATGTCTCTTGTCTCCCCACGAACACGATTGGTTTGATTTAATATAGCTCTTCGGAAAACATTAAGTTCTTCATAGTTTAGTATCGTTAATTCGCAATGCTTATTTTGCATTATTGTACGATCCTATTTCACCGTCTGATAATAAGTGAGCAATGTGGGTTATCGTCTTGCTCACTCGGTCATTTGCTTATTTATTATCTACACGCTAAGTTGAAGTTGCCAATGTCACAAAGTCCTTTGACAAACTGCAAAATTCCTAAACGAAAATACTTCAGTAACTAACCGTTCAGTCTTAATCGGGTTGGGAGGACGTGTCAAATGAGCAATGTAAATCCTCTTGGCGTTGATTCGGTTGCCTAGTTTAACGTCACCATTTTAGGTCAAAGTTATTTGCATGAGAAATGTGTGAATTGTAAACGCTTTTGATAGCCTCGACAGTCATAATTACGCGTGTAGTAAATATGAATTTTGCTGTAAAACGTACGGTCATTAGAGCGATTGAGCGAACATAAAATATAACCCTCACACGTTATGTAAGAATCATTAGAGCTCTGTAAAGACTACGCTATAAATTATATACCCGAAATAAGCTGATTACAAGATGCAAGCAAAACTTTTGTATGGTATTGATTTCGATAATATCGTTTCTCTGAAATTGTTTAGATAATTTCCGTTGTCTAATTCATGAAGGTTTAGTCGCAATGACTTGAAGTTAATCTGTGTGTAACTTATTTCTTGGCTACGCTTCATTGCGACCTTATCGTAAGGTAAAATGTACAATTATTACAAGGGGGTCAAGGATATATCCTTGAGAAACCCCTTCTCTGTATTGATATGTGGCCAAGCGCGCAACGCCGTCCTTCATTCCTATTTGATTGATGCTGACTCTCACTGAGCTAAGGAGCTTAGTTCTTATCGTATCAGTAAACAGAAAGTAGAGTTGTTATTTTTGTCCTGTACGAAAGCATTTAGCTCGATAATGTCGAAAGCATGACATAACTCTTGATACTTATAAGTTTTCGGCTTCATTTCCTTACAATTTACGAGGCTCATCGGTTTGCAGCTTTGCTAGCTTGTCTAAACGACTACAAGTGCCTCTCTCTCTATCAATTGATATGGTTTTTATTATTTAATACATACATCTGTTTACATTTGGGTAGAGCCGGATTTTTCTGGCTTCTAAATGTGCCCATTGTCAACGTTGGCAAAAAATCAAACAATCTGTTGCATAGTTAGTAATTAATCATGATAAATTATTGAAATATTTAATTGAAAATGAAAGTTATCGTCAGTTTATATTACGTATAGTTCATTTGTTACGTTGCTGTTGATATTCTACAATTGTACTTTAGTCAAAACGATCTGAATGATAGCGTGTCTTACTATTGTTTCTTTGAAACTGCCTCACTAATGTAAAATAATTTTTCTTGGTGATCTAATTTGCTTCCATTTACTCATCTGTAAATATTTTGTAAGCAGTAAAAATCCTTTTTGCTTGTTATAGGAATCTAACTCTCTCTTTCGCAATATACACAATAAATATTGGCGATATTTTCGCCTTCTTTATCGCTTCAATAGTGGTTCCTTGATATTATGTACTGCACTTATCGTGGTAAGCATCTTATCTTTTATTGTGTCGGTACCACCCCAGAATAATTTATTGCCAGTAATGTATCTATGTATTGTAAATTGAATACACCTACAAGCATATGACTGATAGGACTAAGAGGATGTACCTATGTTCTCAATTCCTTTATGACATGTTAATAAATATTTAAACTGTAAAGTAGTAAAATGCCTATGCTTAATGTCAATTCAAAAACTCTTTCAAGGAATTGTTCATGAAATTTGAGTAGTCGGTCATATATCACATCTCACAAAAACATTTCATGTTAAATGTTGCCAAGACGAGACCATGTAGCTCGCACTGTCAAAAAGTAATCAGATCTCATTTAGAGCCAAGCTTCTAACATCTACACGCCCTAACTCTACAAGGCCTAACTTTGCAAACTCTACACCTTAGACAAAATGTATATGTGGCTTGGCCATTTCGCTACATTCACATGAGCGTAAGGTGAAAAACTGTTATACAATGGTTCTTGTAGTAACGAAACGGCCAAGCCATATATTTTGACTAAGGTGAGTGTAAGCTATGCAATTGAATATAAGTTTAATAAGTCAACCACTGACATCATATCCCGAAAATTTTGTTTATCTGGTATAATCCAAACCCAAGTTAAGAAGGTTCAAAAATACGACGAAATGATTCGAGAAAAGGTAGGTAGTGCCCTTGCGCTTTGCTTGGCTCGTCTTGGCACTCCCGTGCCCCCAGATATCATTCCAGTCATCCAGTTTTTTTAACTACCTACTTACCACCTTTTAAACAATATTAAAGTAAATCTTGTTCATATATACTTACTATCAACCCAGTGTAGATGAATTATTCGCTTTGCATCCGCTTTGTATGTAAGTAAGTACTAACAGTAAATTCAAATCAGTCAAGGAGAGGAAAATCAATTGTTCATTGTATTTGTGTTAGTTGAGGTCGTGGTCGTGGTGCCATACTTGACATTCGATTACTCAAGGAATAACTCGACAATTTGTGACGAAATATGTTTTTTTTTTTTACGTACTTCCTACAAATTGTAATATTATTCATGATAATTGTAATGTCACATGATATCAAGATCTCCGTGTGTAATCGTACTAAAGCATCAAGTTAGGTAATCTATCAGCTCGATAGATAATGGACCTACAATCTATCACATCTATAAATATTATTGTTCTTATCTAGACACGTGGGGCAAAGGGACACTGATACGATTAATCATTTTCGCACACAAAAATCACATATTTCCAGAAAACAGAGATTTTTATCCATGGATATCGCACAATCTGTGCTAATTTATGGTTGTGAACAGCGCCATCTATGATATATTACGAATACAGTTAACAGCTGCTCTATGTCTGAAGTTGCTCACGCGCATCAGTTTGTTGTATTCTATTGCCTCGGTAATTTTATGAAGTTACACCAGATGGCGTTACTAGTACTTTTAGAGTAGGAACATATTTTTATTTCTTCTCTCATTTTATCTATTTTATTGATTTCTGTTATCACAAAAGTATTTCTAACTCCTAATTATCATCAAATAATCAATTTATTATATTAACTTAAAACCTTGTAATGATAAAACCATGCATCAGTTATTTTACCTCAGTAAATATGAAGCCCCAGGACTCAACAAATAAACCGATAAGTTTGATAAGCACTCCTCATGTAATTTAATTCTATTACTTCAAATAAATCTTATCAATCATGCCTGAGCTCAGTTTGACGCCGTCTGTAGGCAACGTTCATCCTTTGAACATTACCTACTGTTCTATTGAATTAGGTAGTTTAATTATTATTTTTGGAATACCCTCAGTGTAAATCGACAAATCTAGTGACACTATTGGTGTTTTAATCATACGTAATTGTATTTTCGCAAGTAAAGCAAATGTGGAGATGGCACACAATGTATTTTGCTAGAAGTTATCGGACTAGTGTTGTGATTACTGTGAAGCTATGTCTCGGAGGGGAGTACCTGGCCCTTCCTCACCGGTGGCCGAGCGCCGGCCGCTCATGATACCCCTGCGAGTGCCCAGGAGTTACGGCAGCGTCTTTCCATATTACAAGTTTGTGAAAGATACTGTTACTGAGACATTTCGAAACGAGGTACATCTTCATATTGTAATTATACAAAATAATGTTACAACCAGTGCCTAGTTCCAAAAAAATATTTGAAATAAATAATTAATGGTTTATTTATTTATTTATCGGTGAACGATGATTTTATATTATGTATTGTATATGTTTACTGATTTGTATTGTGTATGCAGTTATGGGTTGTCACTTAACTTGTCAGCTCTTCTATATACTTTTAGCCTTGCTTCTGTGGCTCCTCCTTAGTCTAATAACTGGGTCACGATCCTCCCTAACATTGGTTTTGTTCCAAGGAACATGTTCTATTTTAATTGTTATTTCATGCTTGTTATTCTATAAACAAGATATGCTTCCTGACAGACAAGTGTCAATCAAACCATGGTTGAATAACTCGCGTTTTGCTTAGTTATTGAATGAATGACACAGGTAGTTCTATTCTATATTACATACATACCTACAAGTGACAGACTACTACAGAGCTTCCAACAATGTCAAAGCCAAATCTTTTATTTCAAATTGGCACATAAAAGGCACATGTAAGATATAGTAAACTGTCAACTCATATCTTTGGTAGCACACATTGAATATCTAGGGGTTCACATTAACTATAGGTGAAGCACTCAACTTCATATTGAAGTCCTATCCTTTCAGACCATGAAACTAATAAGGTTCTCTGCTGATCCAGAAACTGCTACTATTGTCTTAGAATATTTACCAATCTATAATCACGTGCTGCGACTCTGCTTGGGGTGTAGCGCATAAAACCTCCTTAAATGCCATAGGACAAACTCAAAGAGCTATCCCAAAACTAATGCATTTTAAGCGTAGGGACTTTCCAACATCCCAATTATATTCCAAAGCCAGTCAGACAGCTGTTTATACTACGTCACGTAGTATAAACAGTATACCTCTGCCTAACCCCTCGGGGAAAACTGTCGTGATTTTATGTTGTAGTATATTTTTTTATTATACTACTAGCTTCTGCCCGCGGCTTCGCCCGCGTGGATGTCGGAAATTATCCCACGGGAACGTGCTAACAGGATAAAATGTATGTGCTTCCCCAGAATGCCATCTATCTCGCGGGTCCTTTGTGGCTAATAACAATAGAAAACCAATTGTGTCTCATTAGTGGTGATTAAGAGGGTACCTATATGATATCTTTACCTAAGTAGGTACCTATCTAATTAAAAAAAAAAACTCAATAACAGAAAATTAAATACCTACCTAAATAAACCTATTTCTGATGATAATTAATCTAAACTCAATAAATAAGCAAAATCCCTAAAAACTAATATCTATACGAATGACTAATCCTACCTAACAATATTATAAAATAACCTACGGTCACTACGTACACTATCAAATATGCTACCTATACATTAAAATTAAAATCTATACCTACGACTTATATGAAAATAAACCTAAATAACTCTAAAAACTAAAAGGAATAAAAATGAACTCCACTGCGGGTCACGTAACCTACGACAAACTTATTATTTGCGGTTGACACAGTAATGGGTCTAGGGATCGAACCGCAAAATTAAGTTTGTTTTTTATTGTATATACTTTTCCGGGATAAAAAGTACCCAGTGTGGTGCCCAGGATATTAAAGAATAATTATACCAAGTTTCATCGTAATCGAACCGGTAGTTTTTGCGTGATGCCTGAACAAAGAGACAGACAGACAAAAATTTTTTTAATCACATTTTTGGGTTCGGTGTCGGTCTAGTAACACCCCCCGCCATTTATTTTTTTGATATTTTCAATGTACAGAATTTTCACTTCTACAGATTTATTATAAGTATAGATTTTTAATTAAGTACAAGTCATATATTTATTTAAGTAGTAGATACTTACACAAAAACCAAATAGTACAATGACGAAAGTTGGAACAGCACCTAAAAGGATCAAAAGGATCAAATAAATTATATATTTTTTTTTAAATATATTTTATTGTCCTATTGAAATTAAATAAAAATGAAGGTATATATTATTTAGATTGATTACTTAATACTTATAATGTTTTCGCACGTGTAGATTGACAAAGTTCTCTGAAGTTTCAATAATAAAGACTTCGCGATTTTTGCTTATGCTGGATTTTTCACCTAACATTATATTAATAAAGTTAAAATTAAAGTTTTGGAAGGTTTTTATTGCGTAACATAAACAATGCGATTGTGTTATACGCGTGAACGGTGGAAATACAGACTACTACTGTGTTTCCGCCGTTAACGCGTAAAACACATTCGCAGCGATTCTGCTATACTCAATCATCCAAATCATGTTGCGGAATGGCCGCCCACGTCCGTTGTAACTGGCGAAATTTTCTGGTGTGTGTATAGCATCCATATTCAGCAGAGCTCTTCTTTGAAGCATATCCAATGCGTGCTCAATGGGATTTAAGTCAGGCGATTGAGCAAGCCATGGTAGGACGTTGGTTTTAGCTGCGGCAAGTGTGTTTGCAACGACTCTGGCAGTGTGTGGACGTGCATTATCATGCACACGCAGAAATTAGGCACCTAATTGGGTCGAAAAGGAATGAAAATATCTGATACAATCGTTTTAGCGTAAATCTGCACATTCAGATTGCTTCTGATCTAAATCAGTTCGGTTCTGCCAGCGATCCAAATACCCGCCCATATCATGATTCTTCCACCACTGAATGCATGGACATGATTTTAAACGTTATTGACGTCCAGGGTTCTATTATTTGACCTCATACCAAATCGAGATTCGTCAGGAAAACATACAAAACGCCACTCTTCTTTTGCCCAATTTCTGTGTTCATGGGCCCATTGTAAACGGGCTTTGCGATTGTGGGGCTCAATAGGTAGCGTAGCGTAGCTTTCGGTAACGGAGATTGACTTCATGCAAGCAATTTCTTATGGTTTAGTCACTTAGTATTATAGAGGTGTGAGGAACAGGGTGTAAAGTTCACTCATCCTCCATAGAAAAGGGAGGATCCTCCGACCGGCACCCTAATTGCGTAACACACGATCAATCGGAAACTGAATCATTTTGAAGCAAATTGCTAATCCATTGCTTCATAAGTTCGAAAAGTTTGTCTGCTCAGTGCGTAAATAACGCAATTAATAATGTTGTTGAACTGTCAAAATGAAACCGATTCTGATTGATCGTGTGTTACGCAATTAGGGTGCAGACGGGTGTTGTGTCTGGCGGGCAACTGCCCAAAGATTGATGTCGAGACGTAAGTAAGACGCGTTGTTCGGATGTGGCGTTGTAGATACCTCTCTACAGTATCATCTCTGAAGAGCTATGAAGCCTCGTAACCAACATCATCGCAGTCATTGTACGATTTCGCAAGCAGTAATTTGTATGTAACGACCTTGTCTGCGTGTGGTGTTGCGAGCTAGTCCTCCATGTCGCTTCGTCACGCTGCCAGTGTTGCGGTAACGTGTCCAAAGTCGACTTATAACACTCTGCCTAGCGCCCGGAGCCATTACCACAGCACGTTGCCGAGATCCAGCTTCCAATATTCTCACGGCTTTTCTTATCAAATGACCTCTTCTCTCCATAATAACGTTCTTTTGTATTGATTCCACTCAGAAGTATGGCAGAAATTTTAATGATTTGGCCTCAAATCCGTTGCAGGATTATAGAAATACGACTTGACAAAACCTTTTCATCTTTTGACCAACATTCGAATTCGATTGACGAAATTGACTAAAAAGTATCCATAGGACTTGCAAAAAATGTCATTAAAAAGCCTGTTTTTTCGTAACTAGCAAATACATGCTTGATCCCTAGGCACTTTCGTTATGTACTTAATTATTAATTTATCAAGTGACATTTAATCGCACCTGAAGGATAATTCTCGTAATTTTAAGAACGTTCAGTCAGTTTGATCTGTCTCAATCTGTCAAAAAATACTTCTAATTTCACTACATTTTGACAAGTTTTTGACATTTGTTTGTCGCTGAGATGAGACTGCGACTAGATTTTGATTGTTTTAAATTACGAGAATATTGGCCTTCTGGTTATAGTAGAAGCCGAACCCAAGATAATTAGAAAGAGATTTGACAAGATTAATTAATACATTTCTTAGGTACTTTTTTCATTATTCTCAGTTTCTAAGAACAATTTGCACAACCTGTGTTGTTCCTGCCGGTCGATTCTGTAAAAATCTCACCGTGAAAACTCAAGTAAGTGAGCTTGATGTGAGTTGTCAGTAGTGTCAATCCCAAGCATTATTTGGAATGACAGCTCACTTCACCTAAGTTTTCACGGTGAGATGGTTACAGAATCGCACTGCAGCTGTTTTCGTTTGAACTATCGGTACCGTCATACCGTTCCACACAATTGGAAACGATCGCGCTTAAATCATCTGGCCCATTTCCACGACAGAACATCTGTCTATATGATAAATGAAATCATGTGACAGGATGACTTTCCTATTATTTATGGGTTTTAGGCATTCGTCATAGTGACATTCTGCAAAATATGTGCATTGTTAATAAGCTAAGTTGACAATTTGAGCTGGTATAGTCACCTATACTAGATCGTCGACCTAAGCAGCTCATAATATTTGATTCAGTAGTGGCTATTTTTTAAATAAAAAACCAGATAAATTATTTCTTTAAAAGTAAGTCATCACACTCGTCACTCACCTACTGTAAGTTGCAACTAACTAATGTACTGAAGTGTTTTTCAACTTTATTCATGGCGAAGCCCCCATAGTACGGAAAAATATTTTGCTTGAAAAACTTGTTTTTTTTTTGTATGTTACAAATATTGAATCCGTGCATCATTTTTACTTATTTTGATTATCAGGTATCGGCGTATTAAGTACCTCAAACCGACATATTTTTTACATCGACTGCGAGTTTGTCACTTTGGGTATCTTTTGGTTTGACCCACATGTTGAAAAACACAGTGTACAGTAATTGGAGCACTATTTTGCGGTTGAATTATTAAGCTTAGGTCATAAAATATAGGTTACTCAGATTTACCTCAAATTATTCGAAAAAACCCATGTGTATTTAAATTATTTCACAGAAAAGCTACGAAAATCCTTGCCACACGTCATATTTGTCATGGGTAAAAACGAGGAAAGTACTTATACTTAGCACTTAGCTTATACTTGGAATACTCGCTTTTACTTTTCCAGTTTCTGCTCAAGTAGCTCAAGCCAGCTTACTTCTAAGCTGACGGCAATTAATTAGTATAATTATAACAAGCATTTAACAGTAAAATTAATTAATGATAAAATAAAATGGTAAAGTTAGTTTACTTTCGAAAACTGTGTCAGCTTTGGCTTCAGCCTATAATTGTAAGTACTTTTTAATTCCAATCTATCTTCTATACTAATATAACAAAGCTTCGTGTTCAAACATACTCTTTGTATATTTGAACGCGCTAATCTCTGGAACTACTAATCAGACTTGAAAATCGATTTTTAATTTTATAGCCCAATTCTTGAGGAAGGTTATAGACTAATTAACATCACGGTAGGGCGTTTAGGAGCCGAGCAAAAAGAAAAACAACTCTTAAAGAACGCTAAGCGAAAACGAAATAAAAGTGCGGGTGGGCGATGCGATGCTCCGCGGCGGGTCGGGGGCCGAGGGGGTTTTATATGTGGCTGTTATTTTAGTATATTGTGTATATTACGACTTCCACGCGAACGAAGTTGCGGACCGAAGCTAGTCTTTAATAAACTAAGGACTGAATTTTCAACGACAGTTACCTATCTTTTATCTGTGGAATAAAATTTACGTCTGACAGTTTTTCTATGGAATAACTGTCATAAATTCAAAATTATTCCAAAGTTATAGATATCTGTCATTTATTTTTCCTTTTAGCACACCACCTTCTGTTCTTTTCAACATTGTAATCGTTCATCATAGTTACATGCTGTTACTTCAGCTATCATCAGAGAGCTGTTAGTTTCTCTTCATGATATAATAATAATCAATTTGCCTAAGTGCTCATTCATAAACGTCTGCGATGCCGTTGGCACGAATGTTTCCTATCATTTTAAGTGGCTTATATTTTGTAGTTCTTTCAATTACGTAAAGTAAGGGAAGCAAGTTTATCAAATAGGTATTTACCGACCTAATAAAAAATAATATAATTGTAATTACCTAATATAAATTGTCCGTAAATTCAAATCACAACTGCCATTTCTTGACAGTTGTATGAATGAAATAGCTATAATGACGTATTCCTCGTAGCGCTCCCGTTTTGAAACGCTCCCATCTAAGCGCTCCCGTTTTGTTCTTCCAAGCGCTCCCAAAAGGAGCGTTTCGAGGAACGATTAAAAATATTAAAATTTATTTCCTCGAAGCGCTCCCACGTTTAAAAATAGGGAAAAGCATGAAGTAATGAATTATATCGATAATTTTTAAAAACTCATGTGTGCATCATCGACATCGAAGTTGCTTAACCAAATTACGAAATTGAGAGAATAATATCTTTTTGCTTTCGGCACTCTTATGTGTATACAAGGACCAATGTTATTGTGTAGGTATTCAAAGAGGATGTTATAAATAAAACGCATAGATATACTTAATATAAATTATATACGTATAATAATCACATTGCAGTAGACCTACATAATAATTACATTAGTACTTTGTGTGTGCATCAACGTTGAGCGCAATACGTTACTGGATCCCGGCTCAGAGCAGGTTATTTTAGTCAGTAGGTGGTTTTAGTCAGTAAGAGTCTGACACTCTCTCGCCCCGCCTAGGACAAGGAAAGTCATTTCTACCATTGACGTAAACGATAGACACCTCATTGCCTTATTTCTACGAAAAACTTCCGAAAAAAAACATTGAGGTGTGCGGGGAAGGGGGTAGTAATGGGAAACATAATGGAGAGAAATCATAAGCTTTCTAAACAATAAAAAATATGAATAGGTACATATATTATGTCGGTAGATTATATTCATCTATTTGGTGGACTAAAGGATTTACAATAAAACAAAAAAAAAAATAATTACCAAACCCGTGCGAAGCCGGGACGGGCCGCTAGTTGTATATTATAACAATGTGTTCTACTTATTATCGATAATTTCAGTTAGTATAGTCCCACCTCTATCCGAAAGTTAATCATGGGAGCGCTTCGAGGAAATAAATTTTAATATTTTTAATCGTTCCTCGAAGCGCTCTTTTTGGGAGCGCTTGGAGGAACAAAACGGGAGCGCTTAGATGGGAGCGTTTCAAAACGGGAGCGCTACGAGGAATACCTCGCTATAATACGGCAAATTGACGGTGTATCAATTTGATACTCGTACAAGGCTACGCTTAAGAACTATCCATTGATTATAAGGATTTCGTCTAAATAATGCTATTATCATTGTTAAGATGTTATCTACTAAGTAACTATCTTTATACTGTAAAGTTGCAAACCCTATTATAACATGTTTAATTATAAGTACTTAGGTAAGTATCTCTTATAGTAGAAATAAATGCTTATTACAGAATCAACAATTAATTCATGGGAAACTTAACTGATAATTTTTCGATAAGTACTGAAAATATCCTTAAACTGGCTATTGTTGCCC
Organism: Apamea sordens; assembly: GCA_945859715.1. Classification (NCBI taxonomy): domain Eukaryota; kingdom Metazoa; phylum Arthropoda; class Insecta; order Lepidoptera; family Noctuidae; genus Apamea; species Apamea sordens. Next base: position 12,711,224 of record OX243995.1, read on the forward strand.
GCGACTTCATCTGAGATCCATGATGAAAGGTAGCCTCCGTCTCCAGGTTATGGTCTACCCATGTGCCAATTTTCATGCAAATCCGTTGAGCCGTTTTAGCGCAAAAGCGTAACAAACAAACCTATAAAGATACAAAAAAATCTAATTTTTTCTCTTTATAATATTAGTTTAGACAAGTAAACTTTCACGTTCTTTTGTTTTCAACAGCTTTTATCTCTTTCTTGGTTTGTAAAGGAATTATCTGAAACATATTTTCTAACATAAAAAGACTCTAGCAAAATATGTAGGTACCGTGATACTTGTTACAAATTGCCTTATATCACGTCATAGGGGTACAATATAAAATATCATTATCAATACCAAAATGTCGAAGCTACTTAGGATTTTCATGGAGAAGTATCTAGATACGAGCCTTTTAAAAACCGGCCAAGTGCGAGTCGGACTCGCGCACGAAGGGTTCCGTACCATTATCTATAAAAATCACGTCTGTTGTATGGGAGCCCCCCTTAAATATAATTATTTTATTTTAATTTCATTATTTATTTTTAAAGTGAATATACAACTAAATATTCTGTGAACATTTCAAGCGTCTACCTGTTGCCGTTATTAATATCGAGCAAAAAACGGCAAAAAAAATCACGGTTGTTGTATGGGAGGCCCACTTAAATGTTTATTTTATTCTGTATTTAGTATTTGTTGTTATAGCGGCATCAGAAATACATCATCTGTGAAAATTTCAACTGTGTAGCTATCACGGTTCAGGAGATACAGCCTGGTGACAGACAGACAGACAGTCGGGCAGTGGAGTCTTAGTAATAAGGCCCCGTTTTTACGCTTTGGGTACACAACCCTAAAATCGTAGATTTATGTTGCATGGTGCTTCCAAGAAAACGTTGCATGGGATTTTTTAACGTTTTATTTTCTCATTTGAGAGAAGCCTGTACGGTTTCATCTATTCTTATTTTGCGCAGGATAACGAACGTTTATACAGGGTGTCTAGTAAATAACAAAACATAGGTATTGGACGAACTGATATAAGATACAACAAAATACCGGGTCACATTAAAATAGCTAGCGAAACTCCGCACACGTGATGGGTGTTGATATCTTTAGAAAATCATCACGGTAGTCAAGTACTTATGTTGGCAACTAGGTAGCTAATGTGTCATGTTTTTCAGTGCCTATCTAAATGTCATTTTGCAAAAAAAAAAATTGTTTTGTATCATTATAATACTAGCTGCGCCCTGCGGTTTCACCCGCATAAGTTCCGATCCCGTGGGAATATCGGGATAAAAAGTATCCTATATGTTAATCCTGGTTATAAACCATCTGTGTGCCAAATTTCATCCAAATCCGTTTAGTAGTTTTTGCGTGAAAGAGTAACAAACATCCATCCATCCATACAAACTTTTACGTTTACAATATTAGTAGGATAGGATAGGATAGAAGGAAGTAGGATTTGCACTACCTGAAAATGTTTTTCACTACCAAAATGATTTATACTAATCCATACGAAATGAATGTCTTTCGGAACTAACGAAATTTTCACAAATTTTGAATGTTTCATTTATTTTGGACCAAAGCTTGCGCGGTGGTCCCATATTGTGTATGTGTTTAGCTGGCGGCTGGTGCTGGTGGTGTGGTGGCTGCTTTATTTAAATAAATAAATTGTATTAACTTTGCTTGGGTAGTTTTTGAGTTAGCTTCAATAATACGTATTTAATCAATCCTGCTGGTGTATGTTGAATGTTGATGATATTAAAAAACTTCCTGTCACAGTCGTTTACATAGCAAGTAGTGGAATACGAATTGGTGTAGTGTAGTTACCACAACAAAATCCCCTATCACCTACACGATATTTAGGCGATGTGCTTTTTTTAAGGCGCAGATTTCTCGAAAACGGTCAACAAGTTGTTTTTTAAAGCAGTGTATCTCCTAAACCGTAAATAATTAGGACCTAAAAAAAAAGTATGATATTTTCAAGTCTTATTTTAATACAGTGATCGAGCCCAAATCATAATTAAACATACATTAATGCATCAAAAAAATCTTCAAACAAACCTCTTCTTTGTCTTTAAAAGCAGTTTATCTCTTTATTAACAACAATAATTATAATAAAAAATATACCATAAAATTTCTAATGCCAAACTGCATCCAGTGATCGAGTAGTTTTTAATAAATAGTTAATATCTAATTTTATACGATTTTATAAACGTTTTTACGACATACGCTTGCTCATTTCCTTGCTGCCTGCACCGCGCCAGTGTTCCTTGGAACGTTGTTGAGAACGGACCTGTGTCGCTTTGCTCCGCAGTGGTATTTTTACGTTTTGTACCGTGAAAATAAAAATGGGAAATAAATATAATAGTGGGAAGAGATGGAAAGCGTTTACTCCAGAGTGTGCAGAATATAGCACGAAGACTGTAAGAAACTTTATTATAAGTACCTACCTAAATAAAGAATGATAAAAATAAATATATTTCTCGTGAATTTAATACTTCTAACTTAGTAATTAATAATGCCTATAGATATAGAGTACACTATATTATAGGCATTGTTACTAAGTTGAAATTGATTTTCCGAATCATATCATCACCTGAGTGACTTGAGACTCACCGAAGGCCACAGAGTAAGTACCTACAGTAGGGTCAGCTGTGCTTCCAATTGTATTTCAATGATTTTATTATTTTAGATTGGCGAATAAGCAAATTGCTACTCAAGAACTGGATGATACTGCTTCTCGATTGGATGTTGAATAAGTACCTACCTACTCATTACAATAGAATGCTTCCTTGGTTTAGTGGTGAAAAGGATATCTTCTCGATCGCGGGTTCGATTCCCACGGGGAATAACAACTTTAGGTGTTGTTTCTAGTTGGGCTAGGACTTTTTTGGGGTCATCCACCGTCGGTAGTGTAGTCAATTAAAATATCCGTTTTTTTTTTGTATACTTTACAGACGGGTGTCGATATCTCAACACGATAAAACAGATTTTACCAACTTACACTTCAAGTAACAACAATAACAGCGGTCTCAGGTCAGTGGGGTCAATGACCCCAAAAATCATTATTTTTTTATTTTGTCTCAAGACATGATGGGTATCGACTATCGATATCTACTAAACACGACAAAATAAAAAAAAATGTTTTGTTTGGGGTCAATGACCGCTGTTATTGTTGTTACTTGAAGTGTAAGTTGATAAAATCTGTTTTATCCCGTTGAAATATTATATAGTTTCGCTAGCTAATTTAATTTCACTCTGTATTATTGTTTTATTACTCATAACTACCAGACTGTTAAATACGGGGTAATAATATTAGGCCGGCCACAAACAGTCGGAATTCCGTTTCGAAATATCGGTTCGGAATTGAATTTTTTTTTTTTTACTTACTTATACCTTTTATACGTTCACGTGGATGAATTCGCGGGCATAAGCTAGTGTATATTAAATCAATATTGTATTTTTCCAGTTCTACTATTGAAAAGCCATCATCATCTATTGTTCACAATATTCAAGCAAATCAAAAGGCATTTCAAGAAGAAAACGGAATTTTTCGAATTTCGTATTATTGTTCTAGTCCTGTGGGATTTAGTGATCTATGACTACAACATCTTGATTAAGACATTATAGGGTTTAATGAAATATTTAGTGATCAATCTATTGAATAAAATCTGAACTTAGTATCCGACAACAAATGACAAAGTAATAGATATAAACATACCTATCATAGAATACATTGTATTATTTTCAAAAATAATTGTTGTTTTTTTGCAGTCCTCCTACTGAAAAGCCATCATCATTTATTGAATTCGATGTCATCATCAAAGTAAAGTGTTCATCAAGTAAAATTCAACCTTTGTTCAAAGGCTTACTATTCCATCAACGACTACTTACACGATAAGAATAGTTGGTCGCCCTAATTAACTCAAGACAATGTTCATGTTCTTTCTCCAGAATTGGCTTACTGACAGGTTATTGTTATTAGTATTAACTTATTTATTTATTTTACTTCGATGGTCCTAGTTTATCATCTGTGACTTCAAGTGACAGCTATGTGACCAGAACCCAGCAATGCGTAAATATGTAAGCAGTCACGCCCTTTATACCTGGAGGCTTTTATTTAGGTAGTAAGTTTTTATTTACATTTTAATTTTAATTAATTATTTTATGAGTACCTATGTATAGTTTTTATTATATTTGTTGGTATATTGGCATGGCTAGCTGACATATGGCAAATAATTTAATTTTATGTTCTGTGCCTTATAATGTTAATTACTTAACACCCAGTATTGTATACAATCAAGTATCAAGTATTTTCTAACTGAACAGACAGCTGTGCTGCTGGGGGTTTGTTGCGCCACATCTTCTTCCCAGCGATAGTACTAGGAGTAGGAAGTGGTGAAGGGCGGGCGTTTTTGGAGGACTGTCTTTTGTAATTATGACGTTCGAAAAGTGCTGATTCTCAGCCTAATTTGAATAAATGACTTTTGATTGTGATTTTGATTTCGATGTAAATTTACACGAAGAACTAGATCAAACGACCTATGAAGCTGAAAGGTAGTTTTCAACATTGTGGATTTTGTTTGATCATAACCTGCCTGTTTGAATATTATATAATTATATTTCTAAGCCGTCAGTACTTCAACTGAATTTTATATTTTACTTTGTTTTAGGGAAACCGAAAAATTATCGATAGGTGGACGTAAAGTAAACATCAGTAATTTTTTTAAATCACTCCAAGAAATATCAAGCCGGACCTTTAGACTGCGGTTTAAAGTCAATTGAAATCGTATCTGCACGTTTGTCAGGTTGATGACTAAATTCGAATCGGGAATCGGCGCCAATGTTCGCTTACCTGAACAAAATTAATCCCTACATCAATCTTAGTATAGTTTTTAGTATCTTTGATGGTATATTGGCGTGGCTAACTGACATGTGGCAAATAATTTAATTTAATGTTCTGTGTCTTGTAATGTTAATTTATTTAACATACCTATTATTGTATAAGTATTTTTTAACTGAACAGACAGCTGTGCGTGAAGAAGTGGCGCAACAATCTCCCCAGCAGAGTTTGTTGCGCCACTTCTTCTTCCCAGCGATAGCACTAGCAAGTGGTGAAGGGCGGGCGTTTTTGGGGGACTGTCTTTTGTAATTTTGGCATTCGAAAAGTGCTGATTCTCAGACTAATTTGAATAAATGACTTTCATTTTGATTTTTTTTCTTTCTCACTTTCACAATTTTTTTCACTTTCTCTCTCAGTCTCGCTCTCTTTCTCTTTTTCTTTCATTACAAACTAAAAATTGGACCCTGTATAGTCTTTACTCGGCTGGCAAAATCGGAATTCCGTTCAGAAATATCGATTCGGATTTTCGAAGGCAGCAAATCCATACAAAATAAATTCGAAGGCAGAAAATTTCGAATGGAGAACTATTGTAAGTACGTGTGAGGTATTTCCTTGATTTTGTATGAATTCTTTGCCTTCGAAAATGCCGAATCGATATTTTGAAACGGAATTCCGTCCGTATGTGGCCGGCCTTATTGAACTAAAAAGTTTCGAGCCCACGACCGCTTGTGGCTTCTAGATAAACTTCTGGATAATAAATTAAATTGGGGGTCACGGGTTATACACGGGTCCCACAAACCATAATTCCATACATCGGGGCTCAAAGGGCGTATATATAGCACATTTTGGCCAATTAGAGTTATTTACACCATCTTGTTCAGTTTTTCTTTCTCTATCGATTTATTGGATTTCGTGAAAAGTCGTGTTCATCCTTTGAGCCCCGAGGTATCGATATAGGGCGCATTGTGGTTCATGGGCTCCATGAACCCAATATGGCATTTGATCTTCGGCCGGCAGATATGTATATTGCTCAGAATTTCCAGTCGATCTATTCTGCGTTAAGAAAAAAAAGTAAGTAGGTACTAACTTATTCACTTTTATTTGTGAGCGAAATTGTAGGGAAAAGCTAATTTAATAATAACTGTCTAAATTCTGCCGCCCGGTTACATTGATAATATTTTCTATTTTATTAATATTACGAGTTCTTTGTTTGTAAAAAAATATAAATATACACCACTGCTCTGCAATAAATGCTGTTAGCTACCTATATGTGAGCGTCGCGCGTCTGACACTATGGCAGCTAGCCCTACAAAATAGAAACTTCGTGACCGCTTCGCGCGTAAGTACGATGAGGGGCGCGCGGGGCATTTTCAGCGGTAACGCCCATTTGAGCAAGGTTAACGGCATAATACCGGGCCTTAATAGGGACCTTTCCTCCCTTTCTCTTATTACACTATCCCGATTTAGGGAAAATGTCCCTGAATATCGTGTAATGTAATAAGAGGTGAGAAATAAAAAAACACTGTTTTTACAAACAAAAAAAAAAAACAACAGACTTCAAAAAAAGTTAGGACACACATACACAGGCTACATTAGACCACAGGCATGGGCAGGGGGGGGGGGGGGTTAGGGCTACATTTATTATTATCCTCCCCACCCCGGTATGTACAGTCACGAAAGAGATCTATAAGTAACCAGGGTCGTCGGATATAGGTGAAGTTTATAAGAAACCGATGGATGTTTTCGAATGAAATTTAATTTGATAAATGAACTGTTTCTTTTCTATTAACTAAATTAAATTTTATTCGAAAACATCCATCGGTTTCTTACTAAACTACAACTATATCCGAGGACCCTGGTTACTTATCTCCTTTGGTGACCGTACGTTAACTGAACAACCTGTATTACAAATACTCGGTGGCGATCTTTTTATAGGTTCCTTATGTAGCCTGTGGCCGTTGCCTCTATTCGCAGTATGTTTATATAACTCGCAAGTTATCTTGTTTGTTCATGTTTATTTTTAGTTTAGAAGTTAAACATTTGGAAGTAACTCGATTTTATTTTGCGTTTCCCCGACGACCTAGCACAATTTGTAGGTCGTTCTAAGAATATAACGTTGAGCTTACTTGTATTATGCAACAGCAATTCAAAAGTTTTACGTGCAAATATTTTACAGATATTTGTTATTTCCTGAAATGGTAAAGCATTTATACCGAATTAAATCCTATCCTACTAATATTATTATAAACGGGAAAGTATGGATGGATGGATGGATGGATGTGTGTTTGTTACTCTTTCACGCAAAAACTACTGAACGGATTTGGTACACAGATGATCTATAACATGGATTAACATATTAAAAAAAAATCAGTTGATCCATAGATTTATGTTCGCATAACTCGACATAATGAATGGATCAACTGATTTTTTTTTTACAATTTCAGGGTTGGTCCCGTAGTAAAAGTTGTTCATAATGATGAGTACAATGACCCCTTTTAAGGATTAAAACGATCAAAATTTAACGGTGTATAAGAACTGAATCCGTGGTTAGAGTTTGCGCGTCGATGTCCCTGCCACCCTGTATTTCCTATTTATTTAATAACGCCGAATCCTTTGCGAAATAATTAGTAAATAGATGTAGGTAGTAATCTGTGGATGGGTGGCCATCTTTACATACTGAGACCCCTCCGTGCCTCGGAAAGCACGTCCCGGCTGTCATTCGTGGATCTTTGACAGTCGTTACAGTAGTCAGAAGCCCGAAAGTCTAACAACCAGTCTTACCAAGGAGTATCGTACTACCTAGTAACTGGGTTGTGGAGGTCAGATAGGCAGTCGCTCCATGTAAAGTACTGGTATTCAGCTGCATCCGGTTAGACTGGAAGCCGACCCCAACATAGTTGGGAAAAGGCTAGGCAAATGATGATACGGGTAGTAAAAGGTATTTCTAACGGTACAGAATAAGAAAGTAAGCTACCTATGCAATATAGCATTTAAAATTTATATCTAGGGTTTAAAAGTCGCAATTATGCATAAGTATTGACCGGTTAGGTACTTACTAGCCCATCATAACAGCTTCTTGGCACTGCAGTAACCCGTTCTACTCATTTGATATAATATCTTGTATATAATACTAGCTTCTGCCCGCGGCTTCGCCCGCGTGGATGTCGGAAATTTACCCACGGGAACGTGCTAACAGGATAAAATGTATGTGCTTCCCCAGAATGCCATCTATGTCGCGGGACCTTTGTGGCTAATTACAATAGAAAACCAATTGTGTCTCATTAGTGGTGATTAAGAGGGTACCTATATGATATCTTTACCTAAGTACCTAACTAATTTAAAAAAAAAACTCAATAACAGAAAATTAAATACCTACCTACCTAAATAAACCTATTTCTGATGATAACTAATCTAAACTCAATAAATAAGCAAAATCCCTAAAAACTAATATCTATACGAATGACTAATCCTACCTAACAGTATTATAAAATAACCTACGGTCACTACGTACACTATCAAATATACTACCTATACTTTAAAATTAAAATCTATACCTACGACTCATATAAAAATAAACCTAAATAACTCTAAAAACTAAAAGGAATACAAATGAACTCCACTGCGGGTGACCCAACCTACGACAAACTTAGTATTTGCGGTTGGTACAGTACAGACAGTGGTAATCGGATATAGGGATCGAACCGCAAAATTAAGTTTGTTTTTTATTGTATATACTTTACCGGGATAAAAAGTACCCAGTGTGGTGCCCAGGATATTAAAAAATAATTATACCAAGTTTCATCGTAATCGAACCGGTAGTTTTTGCGTGATGCCTGAACAAACAGACAGACAGACAGACAGACAAAAATTTTTTTAATCACATTTTTGGGTTCGGTGTCGGTCTAGTAACACCCACTGTAAATTATTTTTTTGATATTTTCAATGTACAGAATTTTCACTTCTACAGATTTATTATAAGTATAGAAGATTATTTTTTGTCAAAAGTATCAATACTGAATTTCGAGTTACTCGGACCGCGCATTCAATTTCTTCCACACAAACTTAACACCCCTATATCCCCCTTTGAGGGGTAGTTTTGAAAAACTTATAATGATAAACTTTATTACTTACTTAGGCAAGTATTCTTGCCAAGTTTCAAGTTTATTAACCAAATTATTGTTATTGTTATTAGTATTAACTTATTTATTTATTTTACTTCAATGGTCCTAGTTTTTCATCTGTGACTCAAGTGGCAGCTATGTGACCAGAACCCAGCTATGCATAAATGTGTAAGCTGTCACGCCCTTTAAGCCTGGAGGCTTTTATTTAGGTAGTAAGTTTTTATTTCCATTTTAATTAATTATTTTTTCAGCTTGAGTACGTATAGTTTTTATTATATTTGTTGGTATATTGGCGTGGCTAGCTGACATATTTTTATGGCAAATAATTTAAGTTTCTTGTAATGTTAATGACTGAACATAGGTTCCTAGTATTGTATACATGCACTATATTCTAACTGAACAGACAGCTGTGCTGCTGGGAAGTTTGTTCCGCCACTTCTTCTTCCCAGCGATAGCACTAGGAAGTGGTGAAGGGCGGGCGTTTTTGGGGGACTGTCTTTTGTAATTTTGACGTTCGAAAAGTGCTGACTCTCAGCCTAATTTGAATAAATGACTTTTGATTTTGATTTTGATTTTGAAATGAATAAGATGTTTCATATAAACTGTATCCCCACCTTTTCACCCCCACAGGGGTAGAATTTTGAAAAATCGTTTTGGATTATTCATAACTTGATTCAAAGGTTACTTATACCAATTTTCGAGTTAATCAAGCCACGCATTATAATCCTCCCTTGTAAAATTAACTACCCCTTTTCAACCCGTTAGGGGTAGATTTTCGAAAAACCCTGATACATGTTACTCTTTATTTTTGGTCTTAAGTATAAACATTGAGTTTCGAGTTACTCGGACCACGCATTCAATTTCTTCCACACAAAGTTAACACCCCTATATCCCCCTTTGAGGGGTAGTTTTGAAAAACTTATAATGATAAACTTTATTACTTACTTCGGCAAGTATTCTTGCCAAGTTTCAAGTTTATTAACCAAATGAATAAGATGTTTCATATAAACTGTATCCCCCGCTTTTCACCCCCACAGGGGTGTAATTTTGAAAAATCGTTGGGGATTATTCATAACTTGACTCAAAGATTATTTATACCAATTTTCGAGTTAATCAAGCCACGCATTATAATCCTCTCTTGTAAAATTAACTACCCCTTTTCAACCCGTTAGGGGTAGATTTTCGAAAAACCCTGATACATGGTACTCTTTATTTTTGGTCTTAAGTATAAACACTGAGTTTCGAGTTAATCGGACCGCGCATTCAAATTATTCCACACAAACTTCAACACCCCTATATCCCCCTTTGAGGGGTAGTTTTGAAAAACTTATAATGATAAACTTTATTACTTACTTAGGCGAGTATTCTTGAAAAGTTTCAAGTTTATTAACTTAATGAAGAAGATTTCTCATATAAACTGTATCCCCGCTTTTCACCCCCACAGGGGTGGAATTTAAAAAAAATAGTTTGGGATGTATTCATAACTTGACTCAAAGATTATTTATACTAATTTTCGAGTTAATCAAGCCATGCAGTAAAATCTTACCCTGAAAAATTTACTACCCCATTTCAGCCCGTCAGGGGTAGATTTTCTAAAAACCCTGATTCACATTATTCTTTACTTTCAATATTAGGTATAAATACTGAGTTTCGAGTAAATCGGACTGCGCGCTAAAATTCTTCCATACAAACTTTGAAACCCCCCCATCCCTTATTAGGGGGTAGTTTAGAAGAAAAAAAAGTGACAATCTTCATAATTTATTTAGATAAGTATTCGTGCCAAGTTTCAAGTTTATTAACGCAAGGAATAAGATTTTTCATACAAACGAATTCCCCCCTTTTCACCCTCTTAGGGGTGGAATTTCGAAAAATCCTTTCTTAGTGGATGCCTACTCTTCACGAAGAACACACCCTCCAAATTTCATGTCTCTAGGACCAGCGGTTTAGGCTGTGCGTTGATCTATCAGTCAGTCAGTCAGTCAGTCAGTCAGTCAGGACTTTGAATTTTATATATATAGATGATAACATTGTATAATGTAATAACATAGATTGACTAGTTTTCATACCTCACGTTAATGGACGGCATTGGCCGCAAGTCATTAAATTATCTATTTTCATTTAAGTGGTGGGCACTTAAATAAAAATAGATATTTTTACCCCCCACCACTTAAAAGAAAATAGATTATTAATAAAATGACATCAATAAAGCTTCTCTTCCACACAAGTCAGTGTTCCTACTGATCTGCTAAAAATAGTCGCCTGGAGTTTTTCATTTCCCATTTTAATTATAGTTAGGATAAGGTTTTCATAGCTATTCTCTTAAACAGCTGGTTTGTCAGTTAGCAACAGGTGACTAACTCCAGTTATTACCATCCCCTCAAATACTGACATGGCACTTATATCTTAGAATAGACTTACATCTTACTCGTATAATGTTTCCTTAGAGCAACCTGATAGGATGTTTATTCATTTCACGCAAATTGCTAGCCAAGTAAGGGGTACAGGTTACCGTGATAACAACCTGTCACTGCGTATGAGCCACTTAGGCCTTCAAAAAGTCGTGTTATTTAAGTCTAGGTAACTTGCAAAGTAGCCATGAAAGGTTCCTCTTACATCACATGGACTTTGAGCTTCTTTAATCCCGAGGGTAACTAGGGTAGCTACTAACATAAATCAGTCAAAGTCAAGTCAATAGACGCAAATAGCAAGTGATGACAGTCAGCCTTAGGTTCACCTTTCGTTTATGTGCACTGGAACGTTGCTTTGGCAACGTAGCGACTCGCCTATCGCGTTCTCAACTGGCACATGTATAATTGATGGATCGTTGAAAGCCTGTTCCCGAATACCGACACATTTATTTCATGTTCCATTTCCTGATGAGAATATTATGCATTGTCACGCTGCTTTCTTTACATAACCCTGAGTTCAAACTAAGATACTTTGCGTTTTATGAAGCTTCAAAGCACGTACGACACTAAAACGCCAGTGGAACGAGTAACATTAATTATTGATGGGCTAATATTTCCGTTCATTTAATATCTCGCGTAATTTATTCTCGTTTGTAGCTTCCTAACGTGTTGGATAATTACTTTTAGATTTGCATGACGTCAGAACAATTACTTTTATGTTAAAAAATCTCGGGTGCGTGGTAATTCCTATGTAAGCATAGAATTACCAAATGCAGTAATCTGCCTTATCGCTCCGTATTTATGACCCTGTACAAATTGTGTTATAACATTCGTATTTTTCCCGTTATCACATTAATCTCTTGTTTAGAGAACGATCGCCTGTGATCCAATATTAACTCAAGTTAAGCTTTCGTATAAACATTAAAGGGTATAAGTATGACCAGAAGCTGAACTCCTTGCAGTGTGTTTTGTGTAATAAGCTGCGACGACATAGAATAATTTGCGTTTCAAAGTTCACTGGTGGTTAAGAAAATTATTACTATTCGTTAGTTCGAGTTGTTTTAATGTTCGTTTATCATGATGTTTCGTGCAGCATCGTTTATACGAGCTTACGGACAGGTATTCAAAGTTTTTGTTCGTGTTGTTCAATCATTTATCTCTCATATGATTTGTATGGGATAAAAAATGAATTGAAGTTCAAGTCCAGCGAACGCGGCGCAGGCGCAGCGGTGGCGCTTGCCTGCATGGATTCCTGTAACCCCGTTAATCTTTTTACTCTACTTAGACTGCGGATCTTAACCTCGGTACACTATTCTTGTTTACTGTTCGTAATGTATGTCCGAGTGGATCCCAGACCGGTTATGATAAGTTGTAATAGCAAATGTCTAGGTGTGTAGAGTCCAATTTTATCACTACGAGTATGACGTGAATACGTACATTATACGAGGAGGGTTTTCTTCCTTCTTCTTATGTAATGTTGTACTTAATATATATGTAGTAACTACTATGAGATCAAAATAAAATAGTCTACTTAGGTACTTTATCATAAAATGTGTAATTGGAAGGTGAGGCATCCATCTGAAATAAACACATTTCGGGGTCATTACCCACGAAAATTTGTACTTACTACCTTAACAAAAAGGCTGTCTTTTTTCAAAACTAATCCAAGTTCAATTACCGTCTTGCCTACGAATATCTACTTGTATACATGAAAAAAATATACTAACTAAGTGTTTTTAGGGATTCAAAATCCTCATTTTGACTTTTGAACGTGTTGGACGTTCAAGATATTAAAATAATTAGAAAAAAGAAAATACCTAAAAATAATGTCCAAACCGCCTGTGACTTCTTCTGTGGTTAAAAAATCGTTTCGATTGCCGCCTGAAAATTACGAGTCAGTCAGGCAGGGCGATTCCAAATGCAACGGATAGGATATTGAATTTTCAGGATTCCGGATTTTATATCATGTCTTGTCATGTCCTTTCGAACTTGGCGAAAATCCAGTTTTAGGCCAGATATTTGTCCCCAGGGACCCATGGTGGAACAGTCAGTCCTACTTGCTCTTGACCGGTTTTTAACTACACCAAGGTCCAAGGTTGCTACAACGTGTTCGAAACAATTATCAGTTTATGTTAGAAAAATGTGTGTGAATTATTGATTTGTCAATATAGATCGGATCATAATCTGACAGACTAGACTGGAATGCCGTGTCTAGATTGCCGCCACTAATCGATTTTCTTAGATTATGCAACCAATTGAACATAAGAGAAGATTTTTTAATATATAATTAAATTATAAGTGCACCATTCGCAACTCTTACGTTTATATCTACACTAGCACTCCGCTCGAGACTTCGTTCAACACCCACTTTAAAGTTTCCGAAAATGAATGATAACGAACATTTTATTATTAAGAAAAGTGTTTGGGTCAATTTGTTTTATTGATCAAAGGAAAATAATTTTCACTTATGTAAACTGTGAAAACGAACTAAACCGAACTAACTACTACTCTCAAAACGGTGAAGGAAAACATCGTTAGAAACCGGCATGTCCTAGAAAAAAAATAAAAATTCGAAGGCATGTGAGTGTGACATCTACCAACCCGCACTGGTCCCGTCCCGCGTGGTAGATTATAGCTCACTCCCCCTCGAATAGAAGAGGCCTGTGTCCCAGCAGTGGGAATATTATAGGTTAATTATTTAAGTAAACTGTAACCCCCCCCCCCCCCCCCCCTCCCCCCCTTACTTTAAACAAAATCTCTAGCCATGTTTAGTCATTTTAAACAAATCTAAACAAGGTTACTTTGAGGTAATCAAGCCACGCCGTAAAATCCTCCTGTCAATTTGACTAGCCCTTATCACCCCGTCAGGGGTAGATTTTCGAAAATTCTGATACACGTTATTCTTTATTTCCGGTGCTAAGCATCTTCTTCTTTTAACCTCCTTAAAGGTCGGATTTCCAAAAATCCCTTCATAGTACTATGCTACACTACCAGGAAGCTTTTTGCCCAGTAGTTTCGGCTATGCGCGGATATGCCTGTCAGTCAGTGTCTCCTTTGTACAGAATAGGCTGACATAAAAACCAACAAGCGCCGCGGGGGGAGCGAGCGGCAGCACAAGCTCAAGTTCATGGTTATGACTAATAATAATTCATGTTAAATATGAAGAATGGTTCACATAATGAGCATGGTCGGCGGCGGGGAGAGCACCGTGTGGCTAGGACGCTCAGACCGGCACAGTCCGCAACATGCTGCCCCCAGAGCGCGCCGTGCACCGTTCATCAGCCTCCGCGATCTTCAAGCGCATCTCGCTGCGCTCATATAGCACGTACTCGCTTGTATGTATTCTGCTGACCCCCCGCGGTTTTTATTTGCGACAACGCAAATAGACTCTGGTGGCTTTTTCTATTTCATCGGACAATTCTTCCGTTACAGTGCGCCCTTGTCTCTCCCGTTTCTAATTTTAAATTGAATGACTGTCGCGATAAAAATGGGTACTGCTTGGTTATTGATTTTAAATGGGTTAAATAACGTTATATTGTTCTTAATTACTCCATACTTTCATATATAATGTCGATACCTAATGTGAGCTTTCATCCTACGCGTTTCATTAGAAATACTGTCTGTGTTCGACTGATCTATGTATAATTTTGAAGTACCTAGGTCTAAAAGGATTGTTGTGTTTTAAAAGTTTCTATAATTTGTAATACTTTAGTTTGAGGTGAGTAGGAAACTTTGAACAAACTTTTGCAATTCAATCTTCGTTTTAATGATATCACGTGGAGGTGTCAAACTTCAAACCGTCTCACGGAGCTGATGTTTCAACGAACAAAAAAGTCACAACCATCGATAGGATCATTACATTCATTACGAACGGTATTTGCCCGTCACTCAAAATTTAAATTAATTAGTTACTTACTTATCTACCAACACGAGTAGAGTTCCCTATGTGAATTTTTTAAGTATAAAATTATTATACTGGTCGGTCCGGTCTGAGCTCTGAGCGTCTACTAAATAAATTATATGGGATAGTTGGGTACTCGCGGAAAATATAATTAAATAAAAGTTTAAAAAAATCATAAACACATGCTACTATACTGCAAACGAATATTTAAACGATAAGCTATATTTCAGTTTTCAGTGCAGTATCTAATAGTTATTATTAGTAGAAAAATTATATTTATTTGAAAATACATACACTTGAGGAAAAAAACCCTACTACTTAAAATTAGATATAGCTAAGAATAGACTTGTAAAGTTTTAAAATTTCCTCTATCCTTCTATTTTGCTGACCCCACAGGGTCCTTAATGATCTCATTAAATTTTAAGTCACCATCCATTGTGGAATGCAGTAAATGAATGAGTTGAGTATCCAACTAAACCAAATTATTACTTGCAGAGAAAGCACCGTCTCGTAGCAGGAAAGTTTTCCTGGTTTCAAAGTGTAGAATAAAACCTGATACTTAATATAGATAGACTATCAGAGCAAAAAAAGAAACTCCGGTTATTAAGATTTGTTTATAACTTTTTTTCGTACGTCTGCCGCACTGACAGACGAGTTCATTCATAGCCGCCCTCCGCCCGCCCAACTACACGCCGCGGCGCGCTCTAAATAGTAACCGCCCAACACGAGACGTGTCACGATTTCATAGTGCGGCTCGATCACCACATTCACAAATCTCTCACAGGAGCCGAGCGGTTCGCGCGTCTTATTATGCGGGGAGACGACACGACATGTCCCTCCACCCGCAGCTGCCCGACGCGTCTACGAGCGGTGACAATGAATACGTGCACATACGTTGTCTCATTGCGAACATACACAAACAGAAAAATGTGGCGAGGCCGCCCTCAACCACACCGTCACTCGAGATGGTATTGGAATCTCCGATTTCCTCAGACACGGAACAGAGCATTACGGAATCAGATAGATCCGAAGCGCAGTCGACTGAAGATGTGATGCGGACGCCGCCTCCGCGTGCCAAGAGCAACAGTATTGCAGGCTCCATGCTGGCTCCTCAGAAGCCGCACAAGCGGCGGCGGCCGTCGTTCCTGCACCTGCAGCTGGGGCCGGGGGAGCACCACGACGGGCCGCACTCGGCCAGCGCACACCTCAACGTGCCGCGGTTCACCGTCACGGCACCTCCAGGGGAACAGCAACGCCGGTTCAGCCACGGCTTTGCTTTCCCCGCTTTCGCACTACGGAGACATTCTAACACGGTCTGCCCAATGATAACAAATAGATTAACAAGTGTTGTGATCATAACTACTGTTTTTGTTGCTAAATATGATTGTTTACATAAGTATCTGTTTTAAAGTGATATTTCAAGAAGTAATGCAACGTGTGAATGGTATGTGCGCTTTTGTTTTTGGCAAATTACATGCATGGCACTCATTATTCAGTAAGATAATAATTTCATTTGATTGTATGACGGCGTTTAATTGACATTCAATAGGCTGGTAGATATTTGTCAGTGCATAACCACATGTGAAACCAAACATCACTCTGCTTAACAGTGGAGTGTTGTTTCCTAAAATTTTCCGAATGGAGCGTATCATATTGGAATATTGTGAGATTTCTGTGATTTTTTTAACTGTTTCAACAATACCTAAATTTAACAGAAATTGTATTTGATTCGTTTAAATAACAAGTAGGTGATAAATGTAATCTCAACTGTTATACCATAAATTACGATATCTGTTTTAAGATCCGGAATGCCTAATAAGAACTGACACCTGAAACTTTTCTGGTAAAAAATATTATGCGCGCTATCAAAAATCAAGTAGCCTTACTTATAGTTTTAATTATGTCGTGGCTTTAGTTAACTACACTTCATAAATACATACGTATGATGATACCACTTATCATTTCCATGAAATAACAACTTCTGGTTTTGCATAAGTTGTTGACAATAATAGCAGAGTGTGTAATTACGCGGTTTATTTATTATATTGGGCTACCTTGCGATATCAAACCTTATCACTATATCTATAAATTGTGTTCATTATAAGTCGCGAACTGTGTCGAGTAAACGTTAACTTGTTCTTGTGTGTTTTCCGAAGAAAATTGTTTATCACGGCTATAGAATTTAAGTTTCCATCTTTTCCGCAAAGTTTATGGTTATCAATATTTCTATGATGCGTTTCACTAAATCACATCCGAGCGAGGTATATATTTTTTGTAGTGCTTTTTGAGACTATTGCGCGAAACTAAATGTTTTTTATACGTTACTATAATAGTTTTTTTATCAATATTGTGTAGCCCGTCTGTCAGTAATTAACCAACTTTTATCCTCCACGTGTGATCTGTATGCTTGTTTTCTGTGATAATAACCTTTTGATGTATGTGTACTATAACTAAGAATCAAAATTGTGCCCAATTTATACTTAGACTTAAGTTGGCCTTATGATGCGACCGGTTCCTTGTGCCTGTCACTTTCTTTGAACTAAAAATATATCATATGTGAGAGTTTCAATCACGTATTCTAAGTTCCTTACAAGTAGACTCCTCATTATTTTTCTATACTAATTTTATATTTCTTTCTTTTTGTCCTTAGATTTTCGGCATTACCTGCTTGTTTTATTTTGGAATTTTATCAGATTTTTCTGTTTTGGAATTACTTGTTTGCATACCTACCATAAATCTCGGTACTAACTTAAAATTGATTGTTCAATGTTAATAATATTGTATTAAGTAAATTAGTAGATTTTGTATTTCTCCCATTTGTCATCCGTTTAAGTCTGAAGGCCAATTCTCGTAATTTAAAACGTTCAAAATCTAGTCGCAGTCTCATCTCAGCGACAAACAAATGTCAAAAACTTGTCAAAATGTAGGGAAATTAGAAGTATTTTTTGATAGATTGAGACTGAGATCAGACTGTGAACGGTCTTAGAATTACGAGAATTGCCCTTCTGATTGTCTGAATATAATTTTCCAGTCAAAGTAAACAAAACAGCATTATAAATCAAACGAACGGCTGGTTTCAAACGGCGGAATTAAAAAATATCCTTATTTAATCTTATAAAATAAAAATTAACCATCTATTAAGGATGTAATAGACCTCGTGGTTAAGTGATATAGAAATGTGTGTCTTATTGTATTATTGTTATTATCCAGAGCCTGCACCGCAGCGAGTCCATGGTATCACTGGCTTGCTTCCGGACGCTCTCGCAGCTCGTCACCAGCGACAACCTGGCAGAACTACAGCAGTACATCGCCAACAACAAGAATGTTAGCATCGACGACAAAGATGAGGCAAGTAACAGATCTGATAATTATGATATTTTGACAAAAACTCTACAGGCCATGGACACTTACGTGGAGACTGTCAGTCAGGAATGAGTTGGACATTCAAGAATACGTCGCCGACTCTTGGTAGCTGGAATCTTTTAGTCGGTAGGAGTCCCACAGAACCCCCTAATTCTCGTCAAGTTTAGTGTATCCATGAGGATACCGCGAAGAAACAGATTACAAACACGAGAGATAGTTAAGCACTTCGTCCACATAATATAGAGTAATAAAGCGAGAGAGCTCAGATATAAATTAACTTTACAACTCACATATATACTCCAATTTCTATATATAATATCCCCGCTACAGGGTCGTCGTTTATTTGTATACGAGGTTGACTTTTCTAAAGAAACCGCTCGGCATGAAATTTCCCTTTCATGGCTGAAGCACTTTGTACCTGAGGTCGTCTGTACTATAAACGACTGCAAACTGATTAAATCCCCCTAGAGATTTGATTCTGTCTACATCATTATTTCTATAAGAGGTTTTTAAAAAGCCACAGAGATTTTCCCTAAAAAGCAAATGTAATCCTATAATAAAACCTACTAGAATTGCAAAATCAAATTGCCATGAATTGTGATGATTAAGTAATATTCCCAAGTTTTGGATATTTAGAAATGGATAGTGAAACTCTGGTAATGAATCATCGCGTTTGCCCAAAGCGGCTCGATTGATTGAATCGTAGGAGGTTGCTTTTGGAATGCCAAGATCTAAAATGGGTGCATACAAGGAAAATAATCAAAATATTTAAATTTTTTATTGAGTTCCTTGTTAAATGAGATTTATCTAAATTGTAAAGACTAAACTGTAACTAACAACTGATTAATATGAAACTATTCTTATTAATGCGATACCTACAAAAACACCAACATAATTTATATATTATATATATATAGAATAGAACAGAATTTTTTTATTTCAGACAGGAGTCCATAGGGTTAGTAACAATTTTACTTAACTTCTAGTGTTAGTAAGTTACAGACACAGATGTACATACAATTAAAACTCATATATATGGATATATTCAACTTTTAAACTTAAATATTTCCTGACAAAGTTCCTCCCACTAGCTATTACGTGTTACAATCCCAAAAAAAATACTAACAATAGAAAAAAAAGAAGTCCCGTCTAATCTGAGATATTCCCGGGACAGGAATTTTAAAAGGATTATGCATTCCACTTATAAGTCATTCAATTAGTGGGAAATGTACCAGCCAGCACATAATTTAATCTTATCTGTAAATTATGCGCAACTAGGTGAGTCACTAGGATACTAAAAATTATGTTTTTTTTTTATAGATTCGTAGAATTTAAACCACAGCGACATTATAGGAATTGTTTATTTCCAAGTCATATTCATAGGTATTTTACTAATCAATGCCTATAAGTTTACATTACCTTGAATTCTAGAAATCTATATCTATACTTATAATAAATCTGTAGAAGTGAAAATTCTGTACATTGAAATTAAAAATAATAAATGGCAGGGGTGTTAGCTAGACCGACACCGAACCCAAAAATGTGATTTAAAAAATTTTTGTCTGTCTGTCTGTCTGTCTGTTTGTTCAGGCATCACACAATAACTAGATACCGGTTCGATTACGATGAAACTTGGTATAGTTATTCTTTAATATCCTGGGCACCACACTGGGTACTTTTTATCCCGGAAAAGTATATACAATAAAAAACAAACTTAATTTTGCGGTTCGATCCCTAAGACCCGGTTACTGCACTGCTGTCCCTACAACCGCAAATAATAAGTTTGTCGTAGGTTACGTCACCCGCAGTATTATCTGTGCGACCTTTTTATTCCTTTTAGTTTTTAGAGTTATTTAGGTTTATTTTTATAAGTCGTAGGTATAGATTTTAATTTTAAAGTATAGGTAGTATATTTGATAGTGTACGTAGTGACCGTAGGTTATTTTATAATACTGTTAGGTAGGATTAGTCATTCGTATAGATATTAGTTTTTAGGGATTTTGCTTATTTATTGAGTTTAGATTAGTTATCATCAGAAATAGGTTTATTTAGGTAGGTAGGTATTTTATTTTCTGTTATTGAGTTTTTTTTTTTTTTTAATTGGGTGGGTACTTAGGTAAAGATATCATATAGGTACCCATACCCTCTTAATCACCACTAATGAGACACAATTGGTTTTCTATTGTAATTAGCCACAAAGGGCCCGCGAGAGAGATGGCATCCTGGGGAAGCACATACATTTTTATCCTGTTAGCACGTTCCCGTGGGATAATTTCCGACATCCACGCGGGCGAAGCCGCGGGCAGAAGCTAGTATAATATAAAAATTTAATCTCTCTTATTTATCCAAAGAAATTAAATGAAAAAATCCCTTGCTCTTTTCATACGTTGTCGGAGGGGCTGGTGTTGTTTTTCGCAGTATTGTGGTATGTACAGTCAACAGCAAAAGTAGATGATCAAAATCAGAAATTCAATACTAATGAACGGAGTTCGCGTCAGAACTGTGTGGCGTCGAAGTGATTCAAAAGTATGTGATTGTAAATTGGACCAAACATTTACTACTAGTACAGCTGCCTTATACCTACGAACTCCGTTGATTAGTATTGAACTTCTGATTTTGATCATCTACTTTTGCTGTTGACTGTACTTAGAAATTCTCTTAGGAAATTGAATTCGTTGCCGTAAAAAGCGTTTTAAAAACGCAGTACCTACTTAACTTATGAGTATCTATCCTTTTACGATCTATGAAAGTGAGTGAGTAGTTGTGTACCTAACTGCGATATTGATATATTATTGTAACATCAGGTTACACTGTTAAGTCAAACTAGCTATACATAGTTAAAAGTTTAGACAGATGACCTTTTTTACTCAGTTTAAAAATGGCCCCTTTGTCTCGTCACTGTCGAAACAAGATAATTACTTTTTCTTCTTTTACAGAATGGCACAACAGCCCTTATGCTTGCAAGTGAGAACGGTCGGGTGGCGGCGGTACAGCTGCTCCTGGCATCCGGCGCTGACGCCGGTGCCGCAGACGCAGATGGCTGGACCCCGCTGGCTTTCGCGGCCAGAGGCGGCCATCTTACCATAGCTAAGGAGCTGCTAGATGCTGGCGCTCGAGTGGACTCGAGGGATTGTGTGAGTAACAAACATAACATCATACTTGTAATCTCCGAAGGGTTAGGTAGAGGTTGTACCTGTAGGAGGTACAGACGCCAGCACATCAAGCTACTACAATCTGTCAAATTTCTTTAATAGATTTTCAACTTTATCGCTAAAGCATTAGGTTCAATGTTGATTGAGAAAACTTGACAGTTTCGGGTAGCTTGACCTGCTGGTGTCTGTACACGCACTTTTCGCTAGTTATGTTTAAGTCCCATGTGCATAGGCGTGCCTATTGCCATCTACTCGATCACAAATACATACTCGGGCCTGCAACAAAAAAAAAAAAAATATCCTGATGTGAAAACCCAATAACACTTATACACACTACATTGTGTATTCTTCAAATAGTTAATTTTGATAAAGCTTCTTCAAAGTTAAGAGGTAAAGTCCTAGGTGCTGACAGCCTATTAATGGTTATCATCAACCCGAATCTGTTCAGACGAGTCAATCCTTCAGTTACGTCAGTTGGTTGTGAAAGTTTCATATTAGGTATTCATAGTAAAAACACCGTTTTGGAAAGTTTGTTATTTTATGCGATGGGGAGGAAGGAAGGAATATAGCCCTTAATAAGTAGGTAACAGGAAAAACCAAAATCAATTTTCTTGTTTTTGAAGTTTTACAAAGTGCGCCTAACCTAGTCAACTTTGTTTGTGGGATACAGTAGTGCGAAGTTCTGTTTTCGGATTTCGGGGTAACACTGGTAACACAGTAAATTGGAATAGTTTCGGAGCCAGTAGTCTTCTTGTGACTCTCACCCAACAAACATGCTATAAAGTATCATGAATAAATGAATTGGTCATGCGTTAACCTGCCAATACGGTTGGATAACGGTACGATCAAGAAGACCTGTCAATGACCTAGCATTATCAATGAGTAGCACACTGATCTATTTCTGCACAAATGCATTTAGACATTAAGCTGATATTGTGTTCTTTATTATTCTTAGAACAGAGTTACGATACTATTACTGTCGTGAATCGTAAATTATGATAATACTACTTTACGATACTCTGCAAAGACGTCACTAACGTTCACATTTCGAAGAGTTGAATCTCTTTTTATTACAACCATAGTAGATGGTATAGGCTATAATTCTTGTAAAAGTGTGTAGCATCAAGATGAAAGAACTCGAAATACTCAAGATCAGAGAAAAATTAATTGTAGAGATGAAATATTGAGAACGAAAAACTTAGTAAACATTCGTTAGCAAACTATTTGTGGTGTCTACGCTGAACAGATGTTTCCATACATTTGTAGTGCCTGCATTGTGACATGTTTTTAAATATTATGGCACATGTTCAAATTGATTCATTTATGGACAAAACATGGTGCTATTAGTTAGGCTCTTTTCTTTTTTCTGAAGGCTGAATTTGACGTCATGGATCTTGATGTTGACAGTTGTTTATTTTGTGTCTGACTGGAATATTTAACATGTCTTTATGGTATCTGTTGTAATGATTTAGACAGCGTTAATACAAAACTGATTGAATAATACATTTATTTATTTTTTGCATTTTTTTAAATAGTATGCACCGATGCACATGCACAATATGTAACCTCAATCATTATAATAGAGCAATGACCAAAATGTATTCTGGACTGTGTACTCAAAATTAGTATATTTATACTTGACGTGGATCTCTGCCAAGATGTCACTGACATGCAGCACATTCTAAAATCTGGCTAAAATATAATGTGCTCGTCCAGCCAGAACCAAAACCTCATAAACAATTGGATGCCTTGTCCAGTTTTCTTAATTTCTATTATTCAAATGTTTAGAGTTTGTAAATAAAATAGTATTTTGTGTAAGTGATGTGCCTGATTTAAATTAGCATTTAAGTGTGCAGTCATTTCGTATTAAATAGATCGATGTGTTTTGGAAAATATTTTGTTATTCCAACTATCCATGCGTCGTTGATTCACGTGAGATGTTACATAACTGGAATGTTTTGTTTATTCCACATAGTGTAGAATCTTTATTATAGAGGTTTTGAAGTGACAAAGCAAATAGTTTATGATAGCATTTTAGGTGAATATATTTAGTTGGAGGCCAAACATATAAATGGGGTCAAGAACTACGTTATTAGGGAATGTGTGGCTTCTGATATAGGTACTGACAAGAACGACAGCCGCTAAATTAAAAATAAATATAATCTGTCCATTCTGTGTAAATAAATAATGATGTGTATAACATCAGACGTTGACTTCGAATACGAACATACAACAATAAAATTTTGTGAACAGATAACTATTTTCAGACGTTTGCCGTTCAATCGTATTAAGAAATCCATGTTTTCTATGTTTGGAATCGATTCTACAGTGACCGATGATAACATAACAATTATCAAGTCAGTTACAATAAGGAAGATATTACTTGAAGTGTGTGGGTTGTAGTACTTGTAGTCTATTAAATACATTACGAGCAGTTTAGTACTTTGTAGCATATTATGACATAAATATAATCTTGCATAGCTGTCTTTCAGGATTCCGTATAAATACATTCAACATTCTTAAATTGTGAAATTGAATTCTACTCCCTTAACTTGGACGGAGCTCTTGTAAATATTTATTTTCCTGTCACAGGGCGGGTGGACACCATTGCTATGGGCATCTTACAAAGGCCACGAAGAAATTGTGGCGTTGCTGCTGGAGAAAGGAGCTGACGTTCACGCACACGGCAACTATAACATCAAGTATGTTGTGTTAATTCTTATTTTCGTCGAAATACTAAGGATTTAATTTTCGAAAATGATGCTCAGTTCTGATAATAAGGATCTGTTTCAAAGCTTCAAGATAGACACTGTCTAACAGATAAGTAAAAATTAAAAAGAATTTCTATGAAATTATCTGAACCGTGGAGCAGATGAGTCCTGGAGTGGAGACTGCGAATCTGCAAGCGTAGTTTGGGACGCCCCCCAGCTAGATTGACGTACAACCTTAAGAAGTTGGTTGGGACAGATTGGATGCGGAAGGCGGAAGTCAGGGTGTTGTGGCGCAGCCTGGGAGAGGTCTATGTCCAGCAGTGGACTGAGATAGGCTGAGTTGGTGATCTGCAAATTAGTTGGAAGTTCTACGCTGTTGTGGAATTGATCATTAGATAGCAAAGTTTAAGGATGATTTATTTTTCTTTAAGTACAATTATACCAAAGATTAATAAATTTTAGCATTGAAAGTTGCGAACGAGCATTGGTTTTATCTTTATTGGTTCGGAACACAAAAAAGATGAACGCATATTGTTAACTTACGTAGCTCTGCTGTATATAATACAGAACAAGATCGTTGACGAATGTCTGTTTGCGGTTGGTTCCATGTCTAATTCTCACAAAGTTATTGCATATTTTGCCTAACAATGCTGCTCATTGTTTTTAGCATTGGCATTTTTGAGCATTGGTTTTATCTTTATTGGTTCGGAACACTAAAAAAGATGAACGCATATTGTTAACTTACGTAGCTCTGCTGATGCCAGTATATAATACAGAACAAGATCGTTGTGTTTAACATAATAATCATACGAATGTCTGTTTGCGGTTGGTTCCATTTGTCTAATTCTCACAAAGTTATTGCATATTTTGCCTAACAATGAGCAGCACTGTGATTTACAGTCATTCATTTGAAATCTCATTCAAGTTAACATGTTTGACTCAATGGTACGAAGTATCGTCTTAAATATTTGCCTACATCTCTCATATAATTATTATCAAATTTCGTCGAATATTATGAGCGGGGAGCCTAGCTGGCTTGCTTTCAAATTCAACAAACAAACATTCGCATTGTTCTCATTTGAGCATAAACGAGGGACTTTAAAATTTTTCCATCAATGACGTTCCATAATCATTCAAACCTTTTCCTAAATGTATTTAGAATTCTATAATATTTTCTGCAGCTCGCTAGTATGGGCGGCAGGGCGCAAGCACAGTGGCGTAGTCCAACGACTATTAACCGCAGGCGCGCGACCAAACTCGTGCGACAAGTACGCAACATCAGCCTTAACATGGGCAGCACGTGCAGGCGACGTTGCCGCGTGCGCCGCGTTGTTGCGAGCTGGTGCAGACGCTAATACTGCGGGCATGTATTGCTGGACGCCGTTGTTGCAGGCTACACATGGTAAGCTGACCATTTGTTTTTTTTAAACACGGAACATAATTAATGATTATGTCCATGGAGCAATTTAGTTGCTGGTTGAATGAAATTAACAGATAAAACATAATAAATTTAAAATAATACCATAAACAAAGAACGTCGCGCCCGCATTCAACAAGGGGTAAATAGTCAGAAGTGTCTGTATAGTACACCCACATCCGAAAAGATGACATCACACGGACATGTGATGCGAAGGAATCAGAAATATGTTCTGAGGAAGGTTTTAAGTATGAATGTGCATAATTATAAGTAGGTGATAATATGTACATGATATGGCTAGAAAGGGGCTGACATCGGAGATGACGGCTAAGGCCCTTTGTACACACACGTTTTTCGTGTAGGCCCGGTCGTCAGTGTTGTATAGAACACTATGGAAGCTTGTTTACAGACACGTTTTTCTACGGCTTATGCGCCTTAAAGAAACCGTGCCGTGTACAAAGGGTACGTAAAAATAGAGATGTATGGAAGAAGAAAACTTGCTGCGCTAACCCCCAATAAAATGGGATAAGGGCAGGAGGTTGATGATCCGAAAAGTTTACACCATCGATCAAAACTGATCTGTAAAATCTTTTATTGATTGTACAGACGCCAGCACATCAAGCTACCCGAAACTGTCAAATTATCCCAATCAACTTTGAACCTAATACTTCAGCGATAAAGTTGAAAATCTATTAAAGTTTGACAGATTGTAATAGCTTGATGTGCTGGCGTCTGTACTTTTAACAGGTTATGAAATATCTGTAAATGAGCGTAAATAGCTCGTTACCGATGGAAATTTTGTCCACAATTTATATCCAAGCTTTGGCAACCGAACAGAACAGGTTGTTAATTTTCAAGTGGAACTGCCTGTTGAATATGATATATAATGCTTAACCAGATATTTTGGCACCAGTAGGACATTATGTCATACTATTACTCGTAAATCTGGAAGCCAGTGAGTGATAATATGGAAGAAAACCTAATTTAAGAAAGAAAAAACGTTTATTTGCGGTAAACATGACGCAGAGAATTTTACAAGTTGAGGGAAAATATGCGTCACGACCACGCAAAACGGCCACCAATCAGCATAAATCCTAAGACCCTATGGGAGACAGAGCCCCAGCGAAGGTTTTCAGCGACAGCCGGCGAAGAATAGTTAATAGTTTTTGTAGTTTCAAGACTATAATTTTGACGGTTTGCTATTTTGGCGGTTTGCGATTTTCATGAATTTGACCAATTGCGAATTTGACCTTATGCGACGAAACGGTATATGGGATTTGTTTTGAAGCAACAACAAATAACACATAATAGACATGATTAGTGCTACACATCATTAGCTATTTAGTTATTGCAATAGAAACTCAATGGATTATCCTAGTAAATTTTGTGGAACTAATTATTTTCACTGTGTATTGTTTAGTCTACTTCGTTATAAATAAACTGTATTGTGTTATGACTTGCTCCAAATTACAAAGGCGCGAAACTGAAATTACAAAATAGAAAAATGTAGGTAAACAAACTATTATTACTGTGTCAAAGCTATTAACAGTCGTAACAACATAAATTGACATCAATATTTATTTTAATGCGGAATGAGTCTACCGTCTGTCTGTTGTGTTTTCATTACGAATTGATTTACAGACGCAGCTAGCTTGGTATACACTATATACCGTACAGGGTGGCAGGGACATCGACGCGCAAACTTTAACCATGCTAGACTCCGCATCAAAGTTGCGACAGCCAAATACGCAACAAATGTTAGGGCTACAGTACAATCTGTCTCCAGCGTAAAAAATGGAATAGCATTTTTTTTAAATAACCGACGGATAATGTCAACGTAGGGGGTTCAGAATCATGTACCGAATCTACTCGTATGGTAACAGATTGTGCGTCGGTGTCTCTGCTATCCTGTATACCAGAGGGGCAATTCTCGTAATTTTAAGAACGTTCACAGTCTGATCTCAGTCTCAATCTGTCTATCTGTCAAAAATGCCTCTAATTTCCCTACATTTTGACAAATTTTTGACATTTGTTTGTCGCCGAGATGAGACTGCGACTAGAATTTGAACGTTTTAAATTACGAGAATTGGCCTTCTGGTCGTATCAAAACTAACGTCGCCACACGACGTCAGTGTTACGTATACGATAGATGCGAAGAATGGCTGGGTGGCCGAAAAATTCTGAACAATTATTTATCTCCCTGATCACCTCTACATCAACGCCTTTAAAAGAAAAAAGTCTCTCCACAAATGTACAGTGCTTGAAACTAAGCTTAAGAATAAATTTACATTTTCGAGAGACCGATGCTTGATATAGGCGTTGCAAGCATCGCCTGTGGTACTTACAAGTGATCAGGGCATTGGGTGCTTTCATGACACTGAACAGAATAAAGATACCTCCATCGTTTCAACAGTCGTTTAAAGACGCCCCAATTATCGCTTCCTTATCTTTAGCTTTTGCATCTCCCTTGATCAATTATTTTCAGGATCTCTCCACTAGCCACTAGTCCAATGCTTACTCTAGGATGCAAATCCGATACGGCTCTTAAATCCTTCCCAATCCTACGGGCACGTCTTCCCTACCATTACCCGACCCCCGGTCTACTCCTTGGTATGGAATGGTCGCTGTAGCACCATGAACATGAGGCTACAGGAGCTAGTGCGAACCTTGGGTTTCATTCGATTAATCGAGTCTAGTTTAACCACGCTGGGATCGGTACATTTCATTCATTCTTTCTCTTGGTCAATTAATTTCAGGTAACCACTTCGAAATCGTCCAAATGCTGCTGGAACACAAGCCCAACGTGAACGCGCTAGACAGGGACGGCTACACCGCGCTAGCCATCGCATGTAAAGAGGGCTATTACGATATCGCTTTGGCTCTTATTAACTGCGGCGCTTATATTAACGTGCAGGTAATTTATACACTGGCTGGTTAATCATTTTTATTAAAAGTATTATTATTCACTGAGTGCTATTTATTTGTTATGTAATATTGTGATGATCTATCCATCTATTCAGCCGCATTGTTGTCTGTATCTTCTTCTTTGAATAAACTATACCTTTACCTAATATGTTTCCATCTCCGAGCTGTTTCTTGACGATTGACTTTCATGTCTTGTACGGAGATACAAGCCTGAATTATAATTAAAGCACCGGGATGCTTAATTAAAGCTATCTCTATAAATATTAACACTGTATCTACAGATATAAAAAATATATCATCATCTACCTACCTAGCCTTTTCCCAACTATGTTTGGGTCGGCTTCCAGTCTAACCGGATGCAGCTGAATACCAGTACTTTACATTGAGCGACTTCCTATCTGACCTTCACAACTCAGTTACTGGGAATACGATACCTCTTGGTAAGACTGTCAGACTTTCGGGCTTCTGACGACCCGTAACGACTGTCCAAGATTCACGAATGACAGCCGGGACTAACAGTTGGTATGTAAAGATGGTCACCCATCCACGGACCAACCGCGGCAAGATATAGGCCAAAAAAGACATTTAGCTTATGTTTCCATCTCTGAGCTTCGACGATTGACTTCATGTCTTGTATCTTCGGCCTGAATTATAAAAAGCTCTTGTTTTTTAATCGATGCTAATAAAAAACACCGGGATGCTTAAAGCTCTCTCTATATAAAAAATATTGTTGTTCTTTTTTTAGGATCAATCAAAAGACACGCCACTAATCCACGCAGTAAAAGGAGGTCACAAAAACGTAGTGGAGGCTTTACTGAAGAAACACGTAGACGTTGATCTACCAGGCAAGGAGAAGAAGACTCCTGTATACACTGCAACTGAAAAAGGACATGTTTCGATACTCAAACTGCTGCTGGCTTCCAATCCTGATCTCGAACATAGCACTGTTGTAAGTAAACACTAAAAACGTTACTTTAGCACGTAATGAGACGGTATAAATGTCTTCGAGATGTCCTGCTTAGGCATGAAAGTATACGCTGGATATACGCGACGGTAACGGCGCGACAATGCGAACTTATTTTCGATACAAACAGTCTACGCCACTCTAGTGTAGCGTCTACGCGACATCGACCAACGTCAGGTTCGAAGGCAACTCATGTCTTCTAAAATGTTAGTCAGCGAATAACCAGCTTTCCACAAAAAACTAGTTATTTGTGCTTCTAAGTAAGTCGACTATCGACTGGGAAAAGCCAGTTACACAAATATGCGTTATTAATAATGCAATCGATACGTATGCGAAATACGTCACAGTCTCGTCGCCGGAAAACACGGCTAGAAAAATCCCGTCGTAGTTAACATAACTTGATTTTTGCATACGTAATTATTGTGATATATGAAGAAAGGTTGGCAATTAATGTATGTTTATTTGCCTACTGGCTTTGGCAAGGTTTTGATTCACTGGGTTCAATTCTATATCATTATGGTAATCTGTTCCATTCTCAATTATAATTTGGTGAAGACATAGTTTCTGAAATTATTTCACATGTTCTTAATAGCAATTGCCCGCAACGCAAATTCTACTCTCTCAAGGATGGTTTCAGTCCATGAGCTAAACATCTTTCTATTGTCATTGCTTCATGCTATTTGTCTGTTAGGTAGACTGCTGTGGTGGGCGGGACTGCTTTTAAAGTAAAGATACTTTTTTCTTTGCTAAAAACATTGCCCCACACTAGGAATTACTCCTGTATCGTGGGTGCGTTTACAAACATTTAAACTCACATACACAAACAGTCAGACCCGGAACAACTACCTGTAAGCAATACAAATATTTGTTCCGTGCAGGAATCGAACCCGCGACACGCAGCGCAGCAGTCGATCGCTCAGCCACTGCGCCAACCGTGTCGTCTTACTTTTCAGCTACCTTTCCACCTTTTCCAAAAAACAAAGGTACTATGTTTACTTACGACACAATTACCCGCAGTCGGGCGACACACCGCTGATCCGTGCGGTGCGCTCTCGAAACACGGAAATGGTACAATTACTGCTGGAGCGAAAGGCGCGAGTCAACGTCGCAGACATCAGAGGTGACACGGCCCTGCACATCGCTATGAGGGCGAGGTCTAAGGTAATACGAAGGTTTATTACGTACTCTACGATTATAAACTAATATCGATCAATTGTTTTGATGATATGAGGCTTATTAACTTCGTCTCTAAGGCGGTAAGCTGCGGAGTTACTATTTTGTAAAAGGATAACCGACAGCCTGTTAGCTCACTTTGGGGATCCGAGAGATTCACAAGAATAGTTTTAATCATGTAACTTGCTGCAGTCGAAACACCTGGCTAAAATAATTTGATTCCATATACATATACAGAAATTTTGAAAAAATAACCGTACAACCACGTGTCTAACTGGTTCCGAAATAATGCCAAAGGTTCTTCCTCAATCATATTGCAATTAAAACGGTATTATTTAAAAGGTTAATAGAACTTTTTCTACGATATCAACAAAAAGTAACAGGAAAATATACGACTATTAACAAGTAATAACTTATTAAATCATGTTCACGTGTTCAACGACTATCGTCATAACATCCCATTAACGCATGGATGCACAGTTCAACACATTTTCCTCGTGTCATACTACACCCAGCCTACTCTTAATTACACTTTACAATCATCGGTTGATGATCTCAACACTAAACATCTCTTTTGCAGCAAATCGTGGAGATTCTTCTCCGTAATCCAAAGCACAGCCAGTTACTGTACAAACCGAACAAACTGAATGAAACTCCATACAATATAGACATGAGTTACAACAAGACAATCCTAGGACAAATCTTCGGAGCCCGAAAACTGAATACGAATGAAGACAATGAGAACATGTTAGGATATGAATTGTATAGCGCTGCCTTGGCTGATATGCTATCCGAACCAAGTCTATCCGTCCCAATCACTGTCGGACTGTACGCGAGGTGGGGATCCGGGAAATCGTTTTTGCTCAATAAACTTAAAGGTGAGATCATTTCAAAGCAATTTTCCTACTTCTTTTAATTAAATAATTGCGATATTTACCATTTTGTCGAGTTAAACTTGGTACTTATTGATTATAGATATGACTTGAAGAATGTGGTATCTATGCTGCTTATTTGGTAGACAATAATGACCCGTATCTACGTCGTTCCGTAGATATAAACAGTAAACAAACATTAAAGTTAGAAAACCTTCGTGCGTCATTAAATCGAGACGTTGTAATAATACGCACACGTTCTGTCAACAATATACGCATTATTTTCATAAGTTCATGAGTCACTTAGACCTATGACGTCACAAATACAATCAATAAGTAATGAAAAGTCCAAACGTTCCTAGTTCCTACATATTATGAAATTGGCGCGTCATTGAAGTCGTTCGAGTTGGCACACCCACCGGCTTGTCATGACATATCCGTCGTGCCGTTTATTATAAATAATGATTCATGATGATTAACAATTATATAAAACCCTACAAATCAATCAGTACTTTATCAGACACACCCACTATCTTCCGCTGAAGAAGACTGAACAATTTCGAGGTGTTGAGCAAGCCAAAATGGTACACCTATATTGTTATATTTGGCTCATTTATTTAAGTAAAGATTTATCATAAAGTATATCTGAAATAATAAATGAACTGTTAAACGGCTCATTGTCTATTTTGCCTGGCAGTGTGACGGACAGGAATATTAATCACTAAATATCTGTTAATGTTCCTACAAGTAGGTGGTCATTGTTGGCGACGCGCAGACTGTTATACGTATAACTTTCACTATAATGCATGTCTCAGTGGAGGCCGTAGTTAATGGGCTGCTTCATACAATCCGCTAAGTTTATTGTATAATTATGGCGTCGACTTCATGAAATGATCAATAGGGTAGTTTCCTGGGTAAAAAAATATTTATTATGTTTAGTCCGTCAGTTAGATAATCGAAAAATAATGGACACGTATTTTTTCTTTTGTCAATCAAACAAAAAATTTGGGAGTGGGGGGTTCGTGAAATCACGCTATGCTAAAAAGTTTAGCAAGGCGTGACGTCACGCGGAACTTTAAAGGGCGATATCTTTATATTTTTTTATATAATTGACAAAAAAAAAAATATGGGTCCAATATTTTTTGATAATCTAACTGACGGACTAATTAGATTTTTTTAGGAAACTAGCCTATTCACTAGCCTAGCCACAAAATATAGACGAGATTAAAAGGTTTTGAATTAAATTAGTAAAGTGGGCCAAAGTTGACTTCTATCTCTTTTTAAAACCCATCACGATGCTTAAGCTGTGCTAAGATATTGATATGCTCATGTATTTTACGGGTTAAACTAAAACATAGCTGGCCTAAAAAAGGTTACAACTTTGCATGTCAGTGGTAAGGCTGGTAGGTAAGATAAACACGCGTAGCGTCTAGCGCTAAATGTATTTAAAACATCGTTCGATTTCTGTCAATCGTTTGAAGATGACAGAGACAGAAAGATGTTTAGCATTAAGGTGGATGCTCCAAGGTAGCCTGCGAAATTCAAATTTTCTTAAGTTTTTTGCAATTTGCTGGTCAGTACTAAGTTGTACGTTAATTAAAATATGATTCGCGGCCGTAACAAATATGTCTTTACAGAATTATAATCATTAAAATCAGTTATACTAACTTGTTAAGTTAGTATAATCCTAAAATGTCAAGATTTCATGAAATAGTCATTCAGTAGGATTACTTGATCTTAGAGAGTTGTATTGATGACTTTAATGATTATAATTCTGTAAATACATATTTGTTACGGCCGCGAATCATATTTTTATCATCGTACAACTTAGTACTGACCAGCAAATTGCAAAAAACGTAAGAAAATTTGAATTTCGCGGGCTACCTTGGAGCATCCACCTTAAACGAATTTACTAAATCGTGGTGCAAGAGAGACTAAATCCATCACCCTGTCTTAAAATGAAAGCCAGTCTTTAAGTTGCTTTCCAACTAATATTTACATTCAGCTGCTAATTAATATTCGTATTCCTTATTTGACTCTATCCCCCCATTCTACAGAGGAGATGAAGAACTTCGCCCGACAGTGGAGCGAGACGGGCTGGGCGTGGTCGTGGGCGGTGTCGTGGGGGGCGTGGCACGTGGCGCTGTCGGCGGCCGCCATCACGGCCGTGTCGGGCGCGCCGCCTTACGTTGCCGTTGGACTGTGCTTCGCTCTCTTCGCGCTGATATACATCGCCTTGTATATTCTGTGGTACACTGGGAATAAGTGAGTATACAAAGAAAACTTCTCTAAAAAAACTGCCAAGGAGGACCTCTAGTAGAAAGTATTTTTGCACCCCTAACTGTCTCATTGCAGAGCCAGTTATTGGATTTTAAACTTTATTGCAACAAACGTAATGTTCTTAGTACGAAACTCACCACTTAAGTTGTCAGTTTTTAATAAAGAACACTTTTAGGTTTTCTTATTTCAAAAGGGGTCCATGATTCAACCATATCTAAAGAAAAAACCTTGTTTTATAGATTAATGTACGCATTCATTTCTAAAGTCCTGATAGCAAATGCGTTCTGTAAACAACAATTTGAGTTTCTAACCCATTTTAATTTTACAGCATTTTTATAGTAGAAGTAATAAAATGTGAATGATTTACGTGTTATAATAATTTAACTATGTTGTTACATTCTCGTTTATTCGATACAAATTGATGTTATTTTTTTTTTATATTTCAAAACTAGAATAAAATTCGTAATCTCTGATAATTTACATTCCATCGCTACATACTCGATTATCTACTTTAGCTTTGTGTATTTTAATTTGATTTTTAAGTAATCATTTTCTAAACGGTCAATTTATAATACAGCTCCTAAAAAAGGATTGATTGCAATGGAATTTGAACTTTATTGTGTATGGCATTAAGTTTGTAGTTCCAACTTGATAATCACCTCGGATTCTTTGTACAAATATTCAAGGGACGTGGTTTCGTTACAGATATGAGTGGTGGTGGGCGGGTGGCGTGCTGTCGGCGTTAGGTCGCAAGTTCAGCTCGCTGTTGTTAGCGCTGCAAGTGGTGTTCTGTCACCCGCCGGGGCCGAACGACCCGAGGGCTTTGCCGGCGACGCCTATAAGGTATGAACAGTACATCAAGTTTCTGATATTAGAAGGTTCCCACACTTTAAAAAGCGAAACCGCTGCAAATTAGTTATTACCATTTGAAAAAGAATACAAATGACGTATTTGGGTATATATTATATATTTTATACTACCTTCGGGATTAGTCGACCCGCCTTATCTAGTATGCTGAGCCCCTGGGCCTTTTTTGTCTCACTTTTCGCCAGTGACTCTCGCAAAATCCCTCCAATTCTGTCGGTGCCATGCTTCTTTCCGATTTTTGAGGAAGACACCCAAGGCATCCACAACATATTTAGCAAAATATTTAAGAGGGGCTGATGATCACCAGACGTATAACTCTATGCAGAGGGAGACTCGAATGAAACTCCAACATAGTGTTTCATCTATATTCTCGTACCTTACAGATTCCACTTCACGGAGGGTATGAAGAGCGGCGGCGGCCAGGAGGGCGAGGCGATGGTGGTGCAGATGATCGCCAGCCTGGGCGAGGCGCTCGAGTGTCAGTACGGCAAGGTGTGCACGCGGCTAGCGAGGGCCTTCAGACCCAAGCCTGTGTCTTCTACATCGGGATGGAAGTGAGTTACAGACATGACTAGATTTCTATAGCTCATAATTCTTATGAGAATAAAGTTATCTCAAACCTCATAAAGTATCAAACTCAAACTCAAAAGTATTTATTTCAATTAAACCATTTACAAGTACTTTTAAATTTTCAAAGAGTCGGTCAGTTAGTCAGAAAGTCGAAGCTTGTCCTAGCCCATTCCAAAAACGTAGATTTTCCAAAACGTTGAAGCTAGTTGCCCATTCCAAAATGTGTAAAGGTACAGGTAACCTCATGACGGTGGTAACACTTGCGTTACGGAAATTACACAAAGACGTTATCAACGTATATGGTCGTGCGGTTGGCTGTACAAAGAACAGTGTCCATAAATAATTTTTATATTGTATTGTTAAATAAAGTTGAATTCCACAACGGTCTTATTCCACATAAATGGTTTCTTATGCATATATAGGGCCGGACAAAGTAGCCATAATACTGTCATGAACTTTTGAGATGGGACTTCAAGCCGATATCTGAGAACTTGACAATTTGAGCAGAAGTCTGAAACAAAAAATATTTTTTTAAGTTTTTGAATAAGCTACTAAGTTAACGTCCTACGAATGTTTTCAGGTGGCGAAGAGTTTGCTGCATTCCTCACATCGTCACATTCGAGCTGTGCTTCACTTGTATACTCGTTGGACTGTCTGTGCTCATCATGTACTTAACCGACCGCGAAATGGAGTCGCAGTGAGTATTAGTTGTAATCAGTTAATTTTCATCACTATATGAAACTTATGTATCTCTTAAACCGAACATGGTTGATTTAAAAAAGACGTATTTTTACCAATAATTACCCTTCAATATTTAAAGCTTTCCTGGCTCACGTTAGATAACAAGTTCAGTTCAACCCATACGACAATAAAAACCCCGAAAATTAAACGTCGTTGTCATTTGAAAACAAAGTCGTAAAAGTCAACTTGGCAAAAGAAACCGTCACAGAAAATACGCTAGTCAAAACGTAAATAAAATGGAATAATTTGAAATAACGGGCACAAAATATTATAATTGATGAGATAATCGCTAGACATAAGACACAAACAAATTCCGCACGACGGCTCAATGAGTGAGGGTCGTCGTCGATCAGGCGGCGTGAAATTCAGCAGGGACTGATGATCGGCGCCTGCGCAGTGAGCGGGGCCGCGCTGCTGGCCAACCTGTACACGTGCGGCCGCGTGCTGGCCGCGCTCGTCATGTCGCCGCGCGCCCGCCTGGCCCGGGCCACGAAGAAACCGGCGCATGCGCATGCGCCTACGCTCGCGCTGAGGCCAGAAGTGCAGGCTTTGACGCATGTGGTACGTACTAGATTGTATTTTTTCTGGCTACAAAGCCTGAATGCCTTGTTTTCTGCAAATTAATTTGTGACGTTGCCTTCTTTCGGCTATTGTGAGCCTTGTCATGTCTTTGATCAGAGGGGCAATTCTCGTAATATTAAGAACGTTCACAGTCTGATCTCAGTCTCAATCTGTCAAAAATACGTCTAATTTCCCTACATTTTGACAAGTTTTTGACATTTCTTTGTCGCCGAGATTAGACTGCGACTAGATTTTGAACGTTTTAAATTACGAGAATTGGCCTTCTGTTAAAACTGTTGCATGCACATCGCACGTAAGCTATTTGTGATTGATTACCAATGACTAAATGACAAAAGCGAATCATGATTCGCTCATGTGAGATCAACAGCTTAAATTAAACTGGCACTCACGATGTTCAACCCGTACTCGTTTATAAGGCTGTAAATATCCTACTCAAAGTCCTACTACTATAAAAAAAAAACTCCTGTTCTTCCGTCCAGGTATCATGTCTAGACGCATTCACCGGTCAACAAACCCGTCTAGTAGTGGTAGTTGACGCTTTGGACAGCTGTGAACAAGAGAAGGTCCTCGCCTTATTGAACGCAGTACACGCACTGTGTTCAGATCCCAAGAGTCCCTTCATACTGCTGCTGGCCATAGACCCCCATATCATCAGCAAGGTAAATATTGTTTTACTTTAACTTTAGTTTAATCTGTGACGTCCTTTTGTTGTTTTGAATATTTCATCTTTGATTTTGTCTTGAACCTATATTGATAAATCGCTCTTTCAACTTTCCACATAAAATGGTTTAGTAACTGAAACGATGAAATTTGTGACCGCGGCTGAGAACTTATAGTATTTAAACTTTTTCTGTGCATATGTAAACTCCAGTTATCCACATTTTCTGTTGTCTGGATGACCTTAGTCAAACTGCTCTGCTCAACTACGTTTGGGTCGGCTTACAGTCTAACCGGATGTATTTTACATGGAGCGACTGTTTATCTGACCCCCACTACCCAATTACTGGGTAACACGATATGTTACGACTGGTTGTCAGATTTTTGAGCTTCTGTCTTGCCGTAACGACTGTCAAAGATCTACGAATAACAACCAGGACCGATGGCTTAACGTGCTTGTCAAGGCACGGAGTGGTCTCGATATGTAACGGTTACCCATTCACGATATAACCGCGGCAAGCATAGCTTACCTTCGATCGGCCCGTGCGGTTATCATTTAGCCACGAGCCCTTACTGATCTCAGACAACAATCAGTCTTATACTGTGGTCAATATCTGATCCTTCATTGTGAACGAACAACCTTATTGTGATTTATTAATACGGGTCCTATATCTAGGTACTATCTCTGTAACCGTCATTCTCAATCATTAAAACTGTCACCATAGGAATTTAAATTCTGGGGGAAGTCAGACCCAAATAAAAGTTCAAATAAAGACTAAACTCATATTTCTTGCTTCAACGATTCTTATATGATTTGCGTGTTCATTTACCCCGCTCATGGTATGTTCTTCTTCTTTACATGTAAACCTATGATTAACATAGTGTAAGCATAGAATAGAAGTTATTTATAGCAACAGTTTCTTACTAGTATTATACATTTCATACAGGTTGCTTGGATCGAGGTCAGTTAAGCCCGTCATGTGTTTGGTGTTAACCTTATACTCTTAGTTAGTTTTGAACTCGATGTTGTGTCGAATCCCTTTATCATGTACAGTGTATTTTTTCTTACTTGACTTATTTGGTAAACGGAAACGGTACGAAACGCGAGGTTTCCCATCAGTCACAGACTTTAAGGGTGATTTTAAGGTAAAAAGTTGGGATCACACGTCAACATTTCACTGTGCATACGGTTAAAACTGAAGCAAAAAATGCAGCATGAATCTGCCATAGCGATGTTATCTCCAAATTATACAATAAAATATTGTACTGATCATCGCAGCGTGCACGCGACACAAGTTAGTTAGGTATTAATGTCGTGATATTTGTAAATAAACAGACGGTTTAGTAACATCAAAACGAGTTTTCTCAAAATCGAAATCTTAGTTCGCCATATTTGTTTACAAAATAAGACGAGTAAAGAAGAAATACAGTTTACTTGCATGATTTCATCAGAATATTCGTTAAACTTTTCACATGTATATTTTAGCCATATTATTATGTGTTGCATGTCATTTCGTTAGGATCTTTCATGTTATTTTTTTTTTCATGTGCCACCCGCGCGTAATCATTTCGTTTAGGATTTTGCAACTTGTATGAATGCAACATAAAATTAATATTCACAGTTCTGCGTCAGGCCTCCCGGGTTCCAAGCCGTCCTGGACACTTTTTTTTTTATAAATCAGAACATGCTCTGGAAATTTTCCGATTCCCCGGAATTCGGACAGCCCTGACCCCAATATGAAAGGTTCAAAACAATCTAATGTAATTTTTTCCCCATTTATAATAGTACTAATCTGTCGTATTTCCGTATCTGGTCTTCCTAGCAATCCTGGCCACCCCTTAGTGTTTTTGTCTCCAATTTAATGTTATAGCTTTTATTCTTAATTTCTTCTAAGCGGAAACTGAGACACTAAAAAGATAATAAATTCCGATTATTTAACACCTGGGTATCGGTTGCGCGCGGTTATTATAAATATACATGTTTGATGGAGTACAGTGTTAGTTTTCGAGTGTTGTTTGTGTGTATAAAATGCCAGGCAAAAATATACCTTATTGCCAATTGTACAAATTTTTTACAACACATACACACATTGATCTCATTTCCAACTTTTTGTCGAGGGAACATTATGATTGAAATTAAAATTCTTTAATTAGCAGTTGGTCCTGGATCTTCGTAAAGGAAACCTTAAAAAGGACTTGAACTTGTACTACACATTCTTTAAGGTCGAAAAGTGTGGACTTACACAAACTAAACATCTTAAAACACCACAAATAATTTATTTATAGAAAACTTTTCTATTTAATTTTACAAACTATACTATTTACATCAAACACAACACACACTACAATCTTTCCGAATATTTTGAGTAGGCAGTGGAAATAAACAGTCGTCGAGCCTTCTGCGAGAGCAACATCGGCGGATGGGACTACCTTCGCAACATGGTGCAGCTTCCGTTCTACCTGCAGAACTCTGCACTGCGCAGGGTCAAGGCTGCTCAGCTAACCGCTTCGAGGAGGATGCAGGTCATCACCGCTGATGACTTCTCTACGTCACTGCAGAGATCCGTGAGTGTTTATGACTGTTTAACATGTGACGTTGGATATGATAGATAGCAAGTATATTTGGTCCTTGGTAGCTCTGGACAGAGAGAGGTGGAAAAAGAGTAAGAGTAAGAGGGCCTTTGCCCAGCAGTAGGACATTAATGGGCTAATAAAAAAAAAGGAAATTTTAGTTTATTAGAGACGGAAAAATCCAATGCAATTTAATACAGTGGATATGATACAGAAAACCGCCAACACGAACTACCTCAGAATTTTGTAATTAATGGAAAATTCAATAAATTCTTGCACTTCCTATTTATTATTTTCAATAGCACTGTAGATAGTATTGACAAACAAATTGTTTACGATTTAGAAGAGATATTGAAGAACAAAATAACCCTGTAGAACTCTTCAGGTGTTCTTTTAACCTCTTCCAACTAAAAGTGAGTGCTGCTGATCTGTTTCACGTCGAAAAGCCAAGGGGAAATATTCTTATCAGTCATTGGAGAGACACTAGAATAAGAAGTAGATCGATCTGCCTAGCCTTTTCTCAACTATGTTGGGGTCGGCTCGCAGTCTAACCGGATGCAGCTGGATACCAGTATTATACATAGAGCGACGGCCTATCTGACCTCCACAACCCAGTTACAGGGTAACACGATACTCCTTGGCAAGACTGGTTGTCAAACTTTTGGAGTTCTGACTACCCGTCATTCGTAGATCTAGTTCGAGATCTACGAATGACAGCCGGGATCGCATAACATGCTACCCGAGTCACGGAGGTGTGTTATGGA
This sequence comes from Apamea sordens, assembly GCA_945859715.1. NCBI lineage: Eukaryota > Metazoa > Arthropoda > Insecta > Lepidoptera > Noctuidae > Apamea > Apamea sordens. The sequence goes on from OX243995.1 coordinate 12,752,106, forward strand.
TGGTCACCCATCCACGGCCCAACCTAGGCAAGCGTTGCTTTACCTTGAAAATCGACCCGTGTGGCTGTTATTATTAAGTCACGAATGATAAAGAACTAAATTAAATTAATTTACATTCAGGTATCAGCCCGCCGCTTATCCTCGACATCAGAACTCATGTCAAGTCAGGAACGGATCAAAGGCCAAGCGGCTCGCGAGCGTCGCCTCCGCCCGTCGGAATCAGTCGCGTCGTCAGTCGCGTCCGGCCTGCACCGCGGGGCCGGCGGGGCGGGCGGGGCCGGGGCCGCGGATCTCAATAGAGTGCTGCTGACTGATGACTACTTCAGTGACGTCAATCCTAGGAGCATGAGGAGGCTCATGAATGTGCTGTATGTTACTGGTGAGTTTCTTTTTTGGTGGTCTTCTTTTCCCCTTTTAAATTATGATCGCTTAAGCCATGTTATGTTCCGACGACCTTGTGAAGGCCGCAGGAACCCGTTGAATGCGAGAAGCACAGAACCGGTAGAAGTGGAGGTCCTTAGAAGAGGCCTATGTCCAGCAGTGGACGTCTTTCGGCTGAAATGATGAGGCCATGTTAAAAATGACTAGAAAAGTCAGTGAAGTGGGTAACCCGAATAATACCAGTATTCAGGTTGCTCACTAATAGCACTGCTGGACGTATCGCATGCGCATGGCATATGCCATTTTTAGTGATCCGATTTAAAAACCAGTTGTAGAAAAACCAGGCTGTATAATTTTTAACAGCCATAAATTAATAATAGACAGTTTTATGACGTTTTTCGACTTGAAATTTTATTAACCCTTCGGAACGTGGATCCACGCGAGAGACAATTACTTTTTTATAATTACGGCAATCAACGAGTTAAACACCCTTAGAAAGCTGAGGAGGACATGGAAGATACCTACTCCAAAACTTATAAAATGTGCAATCGCTGCTCAGTAAACATATCTGAAGGAATAAAACAAAACCCACTGTGACCATTGCTGAACATAAACCACACCTTTGTTCATCCCAGGTCGTCTCCTGAAGGCATTCCAAATCGAGTTCAACTGGTACCAGCTGGCTTCGTGGGTGAACTTGACGGAACAGTGGCCGTTCCGCACCTCCTGGATCATCTACCACCACGAAACCTATGAGGAGCATATAGATGACTGCACTTCGCTCAAAAATATCTATGACAAGTGAGTGACGTTTTTAATTACGGGAATTAGCCTTCTGATTACATGAATATTTCTTGTAAGTTTTGTTGCCTTTTTTACTTCACTTAACATTCAACTACATGAATGTCGCAGTCATTTGATAGTTAATTACATCTTCAATATTCTTTTAATCAGAGTAAAACCTCTAATGAGCGGTCTTCGCGAGGCGAGCACGCTGATGGAGCTGGACCGAGATGAGCGCAAACTGGAAGTGTTCCTAAGTTTCCACCGCGCCACGCTCACGGCCGCAGATCTCAAGATATTCCTGCCGTTCACCATCAACCTGGATCCTTACATCAAGAAGCTCATCAAAGGTGAGTTGTTCAATGCCAGGGTTCCTCAATCCTTAGTAAAATCCAATATCGAATTTTACTAAAGCTTTTACCAGCGTTCCTTAATCCCCATATATCTTCAGTAAAATCCCCTATTAGATTTTACTCAAGCTTGTGTAAACGATCAGCGTTGTTGTGTTTAGGTAAAAGATATGAGTGCCGATGTAATGACAGTGGCAGGAGACCTTTCAGCTATGTATCAGTGATAGCAACGTCTCTTAATAGGAGTAAATGACCTCTTACCGAGTAAAACGATATTTGTGTGTTAACAAAAAAAACATTTTTTTTCGGTTCCTACTCCCAATTTATGAAACGCCAAAGGTACTCTAAAGTACCCTATTTTCCTAAACAAACAACTAGCACTTCTCTTAAATGTTGCCCACAGAGGAACAACTGCAAAGTGGCGTAGAAGAGGACACGGGCGCGGGCGGGGCGGCCGGCGGGATGTGGGGGCAGCCGCATTCAAGGCAACCGCACTCCAAACTGTTCCCCAGGAAAAACGTAAGGCTATCATTTACTTCATAACATGTTTTATAACATAAAGGCACAATCAGCACCAAAAATCGCTTAACACTTTAGTTTTGTAAAATAATATTAGTGATCAAAATATTTAACTAAAATTGAAAGAATATGAAATCTTAGTTTTTAATGCTAATAAGCAGATTACCGAATTATTTTGTATCAAATTAGATGATGTGTACAAGTAGCAGTGTTAATCGACTTTTGTCGCTGACCGTACATCAGGTTTAATCAAAATAATATTTCAGAAATGCTAAAAGGGCATTTGGCCAATTACGTATTAGTACAGTGGCGCTCTTGAATGCATTCTGCTTTCAATATTTTAGGGCATGCAATTTTACTTTTTATATTACATTTCAAAGTAGGTGAAGTTATATTGGGGGCGATACAAAAAACTCTACTAATGTATGCTATTTTAGTCTACGTATCATTTAAAACGAGGTCAATATGAATTTACGTGTCACGTAATTATTTATTTTAAATCGTGGCGGATGTGATATGTTTAAAAATGTTTAGAAATTAAACTTGCGATCGAATTACCTTGCAGTAAAACAAATGGTATTTTTTTAGGAAATGGAAAATATGGCAAACTACCTACAGCTTTGAAACTATCTTTTGGTAAAAACAAATTAATGGTATTTTTTTAGGAAATACTAGTGAATACTACTTTTATAGTATAAACATTCGTGATTATTCATGAAAACATTTGATTTGGGTTAAAATAACTCTATTTCAGTAAAAATTCACTCTAGGTTTAGATTGAATGGAAACTTCCAATGAGCACGAAAATTATATTCTCGAAAAATATACTATACATTCCGATGTTTGCGACATATCTAAGTATCACTGACTCCTTGAAATCTTGAAATAGCATAGGTACCAATTGCTGCCTCGCAGACTGCTAGAAATGCTATAGACAAATGCAATAAAACTAAAGTCTATTCAAATTCAAGTTAAACAAATATCAACTTTATTTTAATATTTATTAAGTGGATTTCAGAGTGACTAGCACTATTTTTAACCGACCTCATCTAGTTTTAAAATATGATTGACGTGTAAAAGTGTTTGTACAAACCTACTTACAAAATAAATTCATTTATCATTGAAAAAGTTATAAAAATGTTTGAAGTTGTAGCGTAAACTGAACCTTATTGTGTAGGAATTACAGTTATTTTTCTATAAACTCATATTTGTTTACATTTTTGGTAAATAGATCGCGAATGCAGATTAGGTCATTTTTTACCCGATATTTTCATCTCCCCAGCGCTCATCCCCACCAACACAGTCAACATCAGCCGGTCCCATCCCCCCGCAACAGATGTGGGTAGGCTGGGCCAACACCGGCAGCGGCTTCGTGCCGCAAGCCATCAACCCACAACACTTCCCGCAGCCGCAGTTCCAACCACAACCACAACAGCAGCCGACGCAGAACCCCTTCCACATGCTTAGGACTGCCTTCCCCACGATGGTACGACGTTTTTTTTTTATAAGACATTTTTACTGTTATAGTATTTTACATCGGTACAAGAGTAACATAATTATAGCCATATAAACTTGCGGATCAAAAAGATTACACATTCTTTATATTCCTTTCCTAATTTCCTGTGACCTTTTCAGACTGTCTTTATTATCTTTCTATACAGGGTGTAAAAAGACATATCACACGTCAACTGCGCATTCTGTATCAAACTAAGTAACATTGCGCAAAAATAATTGCGGGCAAACGACTTTTATTGTTGGTTTGAACATTTTCTGTTTGCTCTAGTGCGCAATGTAAGGCACGCAAAACATTGTGCTTATGGGGGCATGAAGCGGTGCAGGTTTTTTAAAGTTGTATTATATCCTTGTTTTCGTAAAAAAACTTCAGCAAAAGTTGGAATTTTGACCTTCAATATCTCCGTAACCAGAAGGTTCCCAGGTATGGTCTAGTACAGATTCGTATTTTTTTTTCATTAATTTCTTATTGCGAGGTTATGGGTTCAAATCTGGGCAAGTACCAATGTGACTTTTTCAATTCATATCATGTGTACTTTCCGAGTTTATATTTGACTTTACTGACATCGGTGAAGAAAAACATCGTCTTGGGCAAACATAGTGATCAATTCTCGTGCTTTCTCTATATGAGCAGAGTCCATGCAGTAGGACAATAATGGGCTAGTATTAATATAGCTTACCGCAATAATTCCTTAATTCCAGAATGACGTGCCGAACATCCGGCTGTCGACACTGAGCGTGGAGCGCGTGTGCGGGCTGGCGGGCGAGGCGCTGGGCGCGGGCGGCGCGCGCGCGGCCGCGGCGCTGCAGCGGCACAACGTGTGCGGCCTGGTGCTGGCCGTGTGCCGCCTGCAAGACCTGGAGCCGGTGCGTGCGTCTCCAATGGAATTTCGCGATTTTATCAACAGATTCCGGCTTCCGACATACTAAACATATTTAAAGTCAAGGAATGATGAAATAAATTCTTAACAAATTGAAGTAGACAGCAGACACACGGTCACACAAAAAAAAACATATCCTACCCCCATTATTGCATAATAAAATGGAGTAACGTTCTTATTATTATCCAATAGGTTCTACAATTGCCGTTCGGTGACTGGGAACTGTTCAAGCTTCTCATCGTTAATCTCCGTGAGCTCGAAGCGAACATGCCGTCGACAGTACCAGCCGTTACAGGTTACAAACTGTTATTTTATTTCATCAGATCAGTAAATACACAGCAGATATTGGTTTTCAAACATGGCTAGCAAACCGCGTGCAATGTCTTAGGACTTAAAATTCGAAGACATCTACCAACCCGCGTTGGGTCTGCGAAGTATATTACGACCCATTCCCTCTCACAGAGGCCTGTGCCCCCGCAGTGGGAACGTTATAGGCTCATTATGTATGATGATTAAGTATGTAAGAGTCGATTGTTAGAATGCACTATAAAGTTTTTAATGAGTATGAAATAACTTTTCTGTTATCCGCAGTGTTGTCAGAAAAATCGACTGACTCGGAAGAGAGAGACTCTGCTAAGCCAAGACACACACTGGAAACCCAACGCAGTCGGCCTTCGAATGTTGAGAAACAGGTACAAACAAACTTAATATTTACTTAGCTAATGTCCTTATTTGCAGCTCAGATACCAATGCTAAGCAAAACATTACCATGTTAGTTTTGTGTAGATAAAGAAGACAGAAAAGAGTAAATATTAACCATAGTTTTATTTAAAAAATGATTAAAAGATTGACCACAAACAAGATAACTTTTATGATATTTTTTTTTTAAGTAGTTACCAAGCTAGCAAGACATTAATATATCGTATGTTTTACAGCATTACGCGGAATATCAGGTGACTATTAGAGTAACATAGACACGTAGAATTCATTTAGAGCACGATCGTTGGGAGTAGTCATTGTGTTTACCCACCTAGTATGTCGACCTGTCAATGTTGATCCTCTATACAGGGTTATTGGTAAAACATTGGCGCCAATTCCCTTGTTCACAAACTAAACTAAATTTAAGTTCAATGCATCTTTTTCTTTCTATTTATTTTAGAAAAGGACAGAAGATAAATATTAGTTTAGTCCTGTCAAACTAGTCAGCGCCTGACGTAAATTGACGTATTTTTAGTAGCCATGTTTTTAATCACGTCTAATCTGTCTATGGAGTATCTTGTCCTTCTCTTAATGAAATAGAAAAAAAAGATGCACAGAACTTAAATTTAGTTTAGTTTGTGAACAAGGGAATCAGGAATCAGGGCCATTAATAACCTCTCAGGACTATATTACTAACATCCTAGACAACAACTTTTGTTCTATGACTAATTTATTAATTCATCAGAATTTCATACAAAAATAAAAATATTTCAATTCAACGAATTGAAATATTCGATTTTCTGTTACCAACGTTACATGAAGCAAAAGAAAGCGCTGGTTAGGTAAACAGACTGGCAGTGTCTAGTACAAAATTCAGCGTAGGGGAGCGGGGCTTAGATAGAACAACGAAATCGTAAAGGTTTGTTTTTGGAAAATGTATTATGTTTTGCAAAAAGTCATAGAACAAAAGTTGTTGTTTATGATGTTAGTAATCCAGTCCAGCAAGGTTGTTAGTGTTTTACCAATAACCCTTTATATGTTAAAGGTATTTTCACTTCTCATGCTCTGAAAGTGCTTCTTTGTGCAGGGTATAGGCTGCACAAAATCGAATTTTGTGCACAAGGGCATTAACGTATCTACTCATAAATGTATTATATTAAGGCAAAGAAAATGAGCCATACAGCCAAATGCAATAAGAAGTTCATAGATAGAATTTGTTTATATAATATTTACTTTAATTTATTTGCCTTATGTGTTTTTTAAGATATAATAGATATTAAAATTTTAATTCAAGTACGGTAGGTTAGTTGATTTAAGAAAATTATTATTACAAAATTAATTTAATAGTAGGCTGTATAGGTCTGCAGCCTAATATCAATGTCGTAAGATTTAAAAACAATTTCCTTCAGTATTCAAAACTGTTCTAATATAACTTTGAATTTTAATTAAATACCAAATGTTATGTTATACTACTGTTTTATTTCCTCGCAATCGAAGTGAAAAGCAGAGTTTATAACTCGTCCACAAAACCATTTTTATCCTCGACATTACTATCAGCCCTCGCCTTCGGCTCGGGCTGCTAAAAGTCTCGGATAAAAATGGTTTGTTTTGTGCACTTGTTGTAAAATCTACTATTTTCTAACATTTCTTATTTTGTAAACAAACACTGTCTACTGCATTCTCGGACGGAAGAACTCAAACGAAATCCTCACAGATTAATCATTAAGGATTTATGCACTTTTTAAGCTGAAGCATAGGTTTTACCTAGTTCAGACAAATTAGCCACTGTGCTCTATTTTAATTGTTAAGGTATTTATTGTAAGTGTGTCCCTTTTATAAATAAAATATTTTTATTACTACACTCCTATGCAAATAAAAAACGGGCGGTTTTGATTTTTCTACATTATTGGTAATCATTTAGTTCTAAAGAGGTTTTAATAGCCAAACTATGTTGCTGGCACTTAATAAAGAGTCTGGGTATGAAAAAAAGCTAATTCTAAATTCGAAACTTCCGTTTTTTAAAATAATAATCCCTTTTTCACTTTGTGACTTTTTACTTACTTTTCGCGGGTTTGCGGTTAAAAGTTTATCAGGCAACTAAAAGTAACTTCTCGTTATTTTTAGTAGAATAATTTATGTTAGTCGCATAATCCTGCCTTATTGTTACTAAAACAGATATCTTTGTGTCGATTGTAATGGCAGAAAAATCAATAAGAGCTAGTAAAATTATAGCGCTGCTGGAAGAGGGGTGTAGCCAATGTTACGTTTCACAGCGGTTAAGCATGAGTCGTTCAACCGTCCAAAGAACCTGGACTCGATACCAAGAGACAGATTCCGTTCAAAGAAGGCAAGGGGGAGAAAACACACAACCACGAGACTACCGCTTTTTAGTAACTCAGGCGCTGAGGAACCGGAAATGCAGTTACATAGACCTCAAAAGAAACCTTGAAGGGGTACGAGGAGCACAAGTTAGCCTACCTAGACAGTGCGGAGGAGGCTTTTAGCGGCTGATATACGCAGTCGACGACCAGCGCGGGCCCCAAGTTACTCCATGAGCACCGGATTGCTCGATTGAGGTTTGCTAGAAATTTCCTATCTTGGACACTAGGTAACTGGAGTAGCGTACTCTTCTCCGATGAGGCTCGAATTTGTCTGAATTGACTGTTCCTAAATTACCCTAGGCTGATAAAATTTTCGTTTTTCCTAATTATGTGGAAATGTCAGGGAAATGGGTCAGGCCCCCCTTGCGGGGGAGGGCAGTACCCCAGGAGGGTTCATTTGATGACTTCCCATCCACAAAAAAAAAATGGTGAGGACCGACGTCGCGAGTGTTACGAAGACCAGGGGAACGCTACGCCGACGTGTGTTTTAAACAAATCACCTTTTATGGTGGAGGGTCCGTTATGTTTTGGGCGGGCGTAACTTCCAGCTATCGTACCGAGATATTATTCATTGAAAATGGCTCACTAAATGCGCAAAGGTACATAACTGAAATCCTTTGTCAACATGCACAATCCGCACTGACTGTAATTGGTGAAGGTTCCATTTACATGGACGATAATGCTCGGGCCCACAGTTCTAGCGACGTAGATGCTTATATGCAAGAGGTCGGTATTCGTCGTTTGGATTGGCCAGCGCGGAGCCCCGACCTTAACCCCATTAGCACGTCTGGGACCTCCTAAAACGGCGAGTACGATCTGTCCAACCACTTCCACAAAACATCAGGGAGCTTAAACGTGTGATCTTGGCTGACTGGGAACACATTCCACAGGACACCATCAAAAGCCTGGTGGAAAGCATGCCAAGGCATGCCGTAAAACGCTGCCAGGGGAGGTCATACTCGTTATTAATTTATTATTTTTGTCTTTTTTTATTAAAATACCATAAGTACCGTAGTCTTAATTTCATTATACCCATAAAAATGTCCATTTTAACACAACTCTCTGTTTACATTGACCAAAACATCGATTCCAGGATTTAAGTGTTAAAAACTGTATTCTCATTGATAATAAGAAATTTCTAGTCATTTATGCTAATGATATACTAAAAATATTAATATTATCCATAGAAAAGCCAATGACTGTAAGGCGCCCGTTTTTTTTTTTTTTTTTTCAAAGGAGTGTATTATTAAAAACATGATTTTTTTCAATATCGGAATCTCAATACACGATGTTTGTTTACGAAATAAGACTAGTAAAAAAAAAGTACTTTGAAAAGAATTACAGATAATTTGTACTATTTCGTTTTGTCCTTACTCAGTATGGTAACGGTTCCTATTGTGGTTCCTGTTTTTTTTTTTTTTTTTTATTAATGTTGAAAACAGTGAATGGGAATGAATAGTTAAGAATGTTGTTTGTTACTTCAGTTTTTTTTTTATAGATGTGATCGTTATTGATATAGTAATATGCTTATTTTATAGTAAGTTCTGCACTGTTATTTATTATAATGCCCAGTTTATTTAACACTCACTGTCTGGGAAACGGACAAAATTATTTTATAATTGACCGGTGGGATACTGGAATCATGGGGTGGCAAAGGGTTAAATGTTTTTCCGTTGGTTATTTCATTGGATCTATGTATTAAAATTAATTTAAGGTAATCCATCCATTATTTATTTCACCCGGTTTCTGCCACACAATAATTTGTTCCTAGGCTGACTGAGATTACAGCCAATCAAATTACTTGGTATCGATTATATATTGGCTAATTTTGATTTTACTTCTGAATGAAAAGGGTTGTAGCTACACGTTTTATGGGTCATATTCTCGTGGTTTCGTTTAAAAGATTTATTATTAGGCTAACCGCACATTGGATACGATTTTGTATAGGAGTAAAGTTTTGAGTTTGACACTCGTCATGCGAATACGCAAAATATCCCCACAAGTTTAAAATGATGTGGAACTATATGCACTTCCAACAACAGTGTGTTCGTTTCTATAGTATCTCGCGTGCTCGTACAACTACTCAAGTTCGTACGAGAACGTGTCCATAGTGCGGTTGCAGTCACACTAAGGGCCAGTTTCTCTAATGAAAATTGTCGCAAAATTAATATGACATAAAGTCAATTGCATGTAAACTGCTGTGATTGGTAGAATTATTTATCAACAGCCAATCGCAACAGTTTACTCTCACTAAGATACTGCACCACTACCTTATCTGATTCCAATCTGGGGCAAAGCTTGTTAATATTTTTTTCAAAGTGCTATCTTTAAAACGATAATTGGCGGCAGGTAACACTGGAGGAGCAGATGATCTGCGGCGCGCTTCAGACGTTAAATGAGGAGGCGCTGGAGGACGTGCTGCAGTCGGAGCCCCCCTCGCACCCAGGTGAGCCCCTCCGCACCATCCGCGAGAACCCGCCTCCCTCGCCGCCCCCCGGGGACCTCGCCCCACCCCCTCCCGGCGACGAGCCCGAGCCGCGCCCCGACCACGTCGTCCTCAACGTCACGGATGATGTATTCATGTAGACCGAGCACATGCTGGCTATGCTTGCAATGAAGCAGATTCTTATCTGACCACATCGATAGATCGACGATGAGCATCACGTATGTGAGGAATAATTTACGCTGCATTCAATTAAGATTTAAAGTTGTGCGAAATGAGTGCTTATTATTCTTCAAAGCATACATACATGCAGCAGGCATTTAAATGTGTGCCAAAATAATGATAATTATTTATATACAATCTTAATTTTGAAAATTATCTATTAAATTATATTACTGTACTGGCTAAATACTTAAGCCTGGGCAACGATTGCTTTGCTTACACGGCTTTCACAATATATTTTAAGCATGATTTTGCTTTGTCACTGTAAAATATTGATTTTTATATATTATACTGTATATGCACATGGAACATAGAAAAGACATTTTTGTGTTGTGATTTTAGAAATAGACTGCCCGTAAGCTATTCAAAATCGAATAAGAAATATGAATCCAAATAAGAAACTCATACAATTTTTGTATATGATTTCTTTGTTCTAAGTACTTACTACCTACAATGATGCATATTTTCTATTCAAAGTGTATTATTATTAGTAAAGATTGTAGTTAGTTTAATTTTAAATCTATGTATTTGGATATTAATTTATTTGTTCGTAATTTGCTAATTGTATTAACTTTCAGCACTATATTTAATTATACTATTTGTTAGTTATTCAAATTTATGTTTTCCTTTTGGGTTCCTTAGTAAGCTTTCATTCATATTTTGCAAATTATGAGTACAATTATACAAGATGACATTATATTTCTTAAATGCACTAATTAAGAAAAGCAATAGAATGCTCCAGTTATGTATAACGTTACATTTTAAACATGAGCGAGTTGCACATTTTGGACAAATAGTATAATTAGGTACGTACGCTACGCAAGAGCCGATTGTTTGTAAGTCGAAATTGGTTATTATTCGATACTGCATTCCAATACATGTTGCCATTTTTATTATGTTAATAATGTAGGCTGTGCCCTTTTATACTTTACTTTATTCATTGTAATACGAGTATATTCCATACTTTTAAGCTGCACGCATATTTTAGAATCAAGTGACCATAATAATTGTTTGATTTTAAAATGTGTTAGAATGAAACATATCTTGTGCCATCAATATTATGTTCTTTTATAAGTGCATACCAGAAATTCAGTTTATTTTTTAAATGTTTACAATTTAAAATATAAACATAAGATAACCGTCAATAGGGAATTGACGGTTATCTTATGTTCAATATACAATTTAAGATTCCACAGATTCGCTAATCATAATACTTTTATTGTACTAAAATGATTGTATTTTGAAATCTTTCACTGTCATTTTCCCAATATTTTTAAGATGATTGTGTCATTTATTATAACATATCTTTAGCCTAGGAGAGTCTTAGACATTGAGTAGATAGGATTTAAAACATTCTTATATTAATTATAATTGTAGAATGTTTCGATTGTGATATTAAAATTTGGTCACATGCTGTCCTTATAGCTACTGTACTACTGTAGACCTGTTGTATCATTCCTTCAATTAGGCAAACGTTTCCACTATTTACGGAGTAATAAATATACAATAGTTACAGATGGTAGTTTGATTTTGGCCCTTTGTTATTCTCTTATAGGCACCTCCGCGAGCGACTGTAATCGGATCTGACCGGTCCGCCCCGTGAACACTGAGCAGGTACTCCCAGCGCACCGCGCCGTTCTCCTCCCTCTATTCGCCTCCTTCCCGTGCCCTTCTCCCGAGCCTTTTTTTTTTGTAACTTTTGTCTTCTCCGGCTTAATACATGAGAGCGTCTATTTCAGATGAGGAAAGCACGCTACAGCTGCGTCTTCCGAGCGGCTCCCTGTGCGGCAGCCCGGCCGGCAGCCCGCGCGCGCTGCGCCGCGACCCCTCCATCCTCAAGAGCGCCGGCAGCTTCCGGCGCCGCGACCCGCCCGCCGTCACCTTCAACGTGGAGAACGAACACGACTCCGACGATGACGGGCAGATCACGTTCAGCGCGCGCCCGCGACACACCACGCGCGTGCAGGACGAGCGTCGCGCCGCGCCCGCGCCGCGCTCGCGCCCCTCCTCGCTGCTGGTGGAGGACGCGCCCGCCGCCGGCCTGCAGGCGCGCTCGCTGTCCGTCGACGACTCCAAGTGTACCGGCTCGCCCGTCGTGGACCTAAAGCTGCGCGGTTTGCGCCGAACCGCCGAGATCCTGCGCAAAGTCAGCTCCGCGGAACGCCTGACGCGTCTGAGAGACAAGATCATGTCGCGCGGCGGCGGCTCTCGAGAGCGCAGCCCGGCGCGCGACGAGCCCAGCGATGACGAGTCGGCGCCGCTCGTGTCGCCGCCGGGCGCGCCGGGCGCGGGGCCGCCCGCCGCGCTGGGCTCGCCCGGCCCGACGTCGGAGGCCTCGACGCTGGCGGGCGCGGCGGGCGGCAGCGCGGACATGTCGCCGCGCTCCGACGTCACGGAGCTGGAGTCGCCGCGCGACGTGGGCTCGGCGTTCGACCTGCTGCCGAGCGACAAGGGCGCGCGGCCGGCGCGCACGCTGCCGCGCACGGACAGCGGCGCGTCGCTGGGCAACATGGTGGAGCCCTACAACATGCGGCTGCTGGCGCACGGCACGGTGGACAGTGCGCGTGCGCTGTGGCGCCAGGACGCTCTGGACGCGGGCCCGCCGTGGCCGTGGGACGAGCCCGACTCGGCGGTGTGATGCGCCAGCAGGAGCGTCACCTTTACTTTTATACGCAAGCCGTTACTCATTCGACGGTGCTGCCGCTTGCTGCGGTGCGATTCGGCGTCAATGACGATTAGGGTGTGATATTATTTAGTCGAGAACTGCTGAGCCTTTATTTCCAGTAGCAAGCTATATTTTATTGTTCTCGGTGTAATTAAATCGTAGCTAGAAATCAATTCGGCAGGACGATGGAAGACAAATTCAGACGAATGATTGCCTAATAGTATATTTAATGACGACTAGTAAAAATAGGAGTACCTATACAAAATTAAGACAATTTTGATTTGACAGAATTATATTGCATTTAATCTTATGTAATTATTGACCCCGTATTGTGATAATATAACCTTAAGTGTATCAATTATTTGTTCCTAATTAACGATTTGTAGTTACAATTTTCATAACACTCGTCATCTCTGTGATTTCTGTTAACCACGTCCGCAGAATGTTAAATAAAACAAAGATTCGCTATTGAAGTTATTTACCTTTTACATCTACTTTCACAGAACAAAAAGAACTTGCGTATGTCACATTTTATAATACTTTATTTGTTTACAATATCAGATATTGGCAAGTAATCACATCATAAAATTTTACATTCGTATGTAATTGTTGCTCCCTTATATTTGCATAATTGATCAAGTTACAAAAATTGTTTTGCAACATAGAGAGCTTTTTCTCATATTTTGAATGTTCAAAAACGGATTGAATACAACATGCTTATTTCGAATATTAATTATTTATTAAAATGTAGTAACTACGTAAACGAATATGTGTTAAAGAGATCACAAACTAGGTATATAATCCAGCATCAGCTAGTATCTACAGTTGCCAACATAATATATATACAAAATACACATATTTAAACTTAAAGATAAACGGAAGCGCAAATAAATGTACCAAAAAAACATAATTTCAGAAATAGCCTCGATAAATATATGCACATTATAAATATAACAATGACAAAACACTGGTCCGTGTAATATTGTTTGTATCACCAAACTACAGGAAATACCATCAGTGAGCAGCTTTTTGCTGAAACAATATTTTACTAACACCTAATATCTAATACAAATTAAGTAGGAATGTTCGAGATTAAATAAGCACCAATAAATTAAAACAATACAACAGGCCTCAAATATTGAATATTTACATTTCTCGGAATAACAAAAGTAATAATATTGCAAGGTGTTCCAGTGTTTACAGAATATTTTCGATGTATTATCATTGTTTTTTTTTTTTTTTTAATTGCAAATCTACTGTGAGTACAAAACTCTCTAGTATCCCACTACACTAATGTGTACGGGTTAATAACCATTATCACAAATCTATTATAAATTATTAGTATCCCAAATGAACTGTGATAATACTTTGTTGCTATGTAGAACAGGTTTTTATTTACATTACATTTAAATATTATGATTACTATCAATGGCGCCGATTCCCTTGTTCACAAACTAAACTAAATTTAAATTCAGTGCAACTTTTTCTTTCTATTTCATTAAGAACAGGACAGAAGATAAATGTTAGTTTAGACGTGATTAAAAACATGGCTACTAAACATACGTTATTTACGTCAGGCGCTGACTAATTTGACAGGATTAAACTAATATTTATCTTCTGTCCTTTGTTTAATGAAATAGAAAGAAAAAGATGCACTGAACTTAAATTTAGTTTAGTTTGTGACCAAGGGAATCGGCGCCATCGTCTGACTCATCGTATAAAAGTTCTATGGAGCCAACTAGAAAGATTCTATGACTTTATATAACAAGATTCTAAATCAATCGTGATGACTAAATGACCTGTATTTTATTGAGACTGAGGGTGTTGTCGTCGATGGACTTGTCGGGCGGCTCCGGGGTGACGGGGCGCAGCTGCGTTCTGTTGTCTCGGTCGAGCTCTTCGGCCACGTCTTCAGCGTCGGAACCGGGCGAGTCGTCAGGCGTGTGGGCCATGTCCGTGTCCGTCACGTCGACTATGTCGGCCACGTCAGCCATATCGGGTGCGCCGGGCGTGGGCGCTGTGAGCGAGCTCCACCAGCCCGACAGAGCGCCCCGCGCCTGCGACAGCGCGCCCCCGACGGCCCGCGACGTGGTCGCCACGGCGCGACCCGTACTCGCCACGGCTGCTGTCACCTTCCTGCCGCCCTCCGTCGTAGACAACGTGCTGCAAAAACAAATTCACATTTGTACCAGACACATAATTATATTACTACATATACTACACAATGGCAATAATACTGCTAAAATATTTAACTTACTGAGCAAACTTTAACTTCATGTCAGCCACAGATAGCTGTCCAGAAAACGGGTGCATAGGCATGAGATTTATAAAAGATTCTATTTCTCCATTATTTGTAGATTGCAACCACTGCTGATATGCAGGAGTTGACTTAAAAGCAGTCATAAATTGAGAATTGTAGGAATCTATCTCTCGACTGCCCTCTGGAAAGAAACAGCCAGTTTTTATTAGTGAGCATTCACAAAATAAAACATATCTCAGTTTTGTAATGAGTTAGTCTTTATAAATATTAAACATAATTACCTGGTAACATAGATGTCCTTAACAGATAAATTAAGTAACTCGCAAACTGTTCTCTTATCCACGCATCACCTTGAGTCGGACCGTGGCGGACGACGTGATCAGCAAACCGAAGATCCTCGGTGCCGAGAGCTAATTGCCTTCGAAGCATCATATCAGATGTCTCTATCCTCATTTCATTTAACTCTACCAAAACATCAAACAGTTGCCTTTTCTGTTTGAAGAGGACATTTGATGCACCAACTACAAAGCCTTGAACAGCAGGGTCAGATAACAGATCGAGATATTGCAAGGATAGGTAAGGTAAACAGAGATAACCTTCCTCAAACAAAGGTAGAGGAAATCCACATTCAGTTTGGTCTATCTGTCCAGTGAGATTGTGCAAGCCATCAACACTCATGTCTCTGGCCATAGTCGGGCTCTGTTGTGCTTCAGTAACACTTTTCTGCGGCTTATATTTCTCTCCAATACTGTGGCACTTTTCTCTAGCCCCTGACAGATCTGTCCTATCAACCACATCACCAAGTAAAGTCTCATCAAAACTTTGTCGGCTGACGCGATCTTTTTCCTCTAAAAGGTTTCCAGTCTCTTTCGGGGATAGTTCTTCAATCTGAAGTGAACCATTGTGTAATTGGCCTAAGGGCTCTTGTGCGATTTCTGCAGTTAAATCAGGCTCTAATTGCAATTTATTATCAATGACTGCAGCAGGAATTGGAGATAGTGGCCTGGAAAGGCTGAAACAGTGAAGCATAAGTTAAATACAAATATTACAGCACAATCTGATTAAAATACATACATCTTGTTTATAAATTATTGCCATTAGCAGTTCTAGGGAATACTATGTTATTTGTCACATAAAAACTAAAAATATGGGCCCCAAATAACAATTCAGATCACTTTATTCATGTAATGTAGAATTACATTTAGCAACTTACACAACATTTGCTGCACGCAGAAGTCCAGTTTCTAAACAGTGTGGTAGTAATGACACCAGAGTCAACAAAGCCGTTGACAGGGGACCAGCTGGTGCACCATAAATAAGAACTTTACGCCTCAACAACATTAGCTTAAACAGCAACAAAGCTTTATGCCTCCAGTTTTCGACTAATCTCTGGACTGATAAACCTGAAAATAAAATTGTATCAATAGAACACATACTTTATCAAAACAAATTAAAATATCCAAGGTCAAAAAACTACTAAAACTGATCTAATAGATACAGTCCAATGATATTAGTTGTTGTAGAATATAAAGATGTTTATAAAACCCTTATCAATTTACTTTGTAATAACATCTGATAAATAACTGTAGCTTGGTAATAGCCAATATCATCAGTAAGTAATGGAGAAATTTAATTATGTAGACTGATTCATACTGCTATATCATTTATTAGTCATGCACATTGCACAGCACAACTACTGGTAGGCACTGAATAGTAATTCATAGAACTTTTATTGTGTCAACCTTGAATGGAAA
This sequence comes from Apamea sordens, assembly GCA_945859715.1. Classification (NCBI taxonomy): domain Eukaryota; kingdom Metazoa; phylum Arthropoda; class Insecta; order Lepidoptera; family Noctuidae; genus Apamea; species Apamea sordens. The sequence goes on from OX243995.1 coordinate 12,768,956, forward strand.
CCTAAATTCAGAAAACTGACAATAATTTACCAAGAAGTTGCTTTTTTTGGTATAAGCATAATCAGCCCATGTTCCCACAGCTGGGACACAGGCCTTCTCTCAGTGTGATGGAGTGGGGCATAAACCACCATGCGGGCCCAGTGATGTCTTGCAATATTTGGTTCTAGGACATGCCAGTTTCCTCACAATGTATTCCTTCACAGTTTTAAGAGCAGTTGCAATGAAATAATTTGCACAAAGTAAAGTGCCTAACTGGGTTTGAAACTCTCAAACTTGAATAGAGACATAAATAGCATTTAAGTCCTAATTACTCCTTAGGGATTTTACTTTTAAATTCAAAATACCTTCAAAAATTTGATCCATCTGCACCGGACAACTATTTAAATGAAGGTATGCATCTTCTAGCAGTTTTGTCTGTGAGAAATCTCCTTGCAGGAACCAGGCTCTTACAACCAGTTCTAACTTGACGGCCAAGCGGCCAAACAGGGGGGCTCTGCACACAACACATACACTCTTCTGTACTGAGCTACGAGTCATATCTTCAGTCTTTTGGACGACTTGCTGTATAAAAAAAATAATTTTCGTAAATATTCTTCTTTATAAAAATATTGTACTTTGATAATTAAACTTTAGACTATGTTGCCTAGAGTGGTTCATATTATTTACAATAATGTTTTTAAACAAAGAATAACCTTAAGCTTCTCAAGGCAAATAGCATTACATTCTGTAGCTTCTAATTAATTGATTTAAGTGTAAAATATGTATATGTTGAAGCAATGAGCATGAAGTTCATTCCATGAAAAAATATTAATTAGCAACAAGAATTTAATCTTGCTTAATAAAATAACATCATATTTAATTAGCAAAATGGATAAATAATTGAGCCATGTTTATTACGAACAAATAGTCTTACCTCCACAGGAATTTGTCTGAAACATGACACACCATACACAGTGTGAGCTGGTTCTGTGAGTCCAGGCAAATTGAAGAATATTGTGTCAGACAAGTAGTTGTGGGAGCCATCTGGTAAAGCCAAGGCAGGCAAATGTCTCCAAGCAGCTGGCAATTCTGATGGGTGGCCAGGAACTAATTCTGGATAACAATGTTCCACCTACAAGTAGATAGTCTTAGTAAGAATTGAATATTATTTTTATCAAACCAAATCCGTATTTATTTAATGAAGTGCGCAGAGCACACGGCGTTCGATACAAACCTATCAAGTTCGATAGTTGAGCCAGATTCATATTCAGACTTCTTACTAAACCTTCACCATGACAAAAACCATCCCCATCTTCTCTTTTTTGAAAAATATAATATCGATTATTGAAAGTAATGACGCCTACTTACTTGGCACCCTTTCTTGTGGTGGAAACCCACTACAATGATGTTGAGCACTGGTTCGTTTATGACAGACATGATAATTCTATTTCACATTTCAATACGGTTAAAGCATATCACTTGATTTTGTTTTATTACTAGTGTTTTACTTTTTACATTACGTATTTGATCTGCACCTCATAAGATTTGACATCCATTCTATACATGACATTCCGTTTTGACGTTTTTTTATTGTGACAGATAAAAAATATCTATGTGGTGTACCAGTCTAAACAAACATGTCTATGGTCTTTACTGTGTGACTAATGCTAGGTGTACACACCACTACATATCTATTAGGTTCCAGTAAAAGCTGACCTTGCATTGGTTCGGCTTGCCATACAATAAGAGATCTGCTTGTACTAGAAATGTATATCTTGATATGTTGTCGTGTGTTCACGCCCGTGTCTAGCTGGCGATTTCAAAATCTCACGTCCATGCTCCGATTTTCTAAATATTTATCAAGCCTTTACAGTGGCGCATGGCGTGACCCCCGGTGAACGCACAACGCGCATCAATAAGTAATGCGTTGTTCAGACAGAGGTGGTGGTAGTGGCGGACAGTTTGACAGACATTAACTCTAGTTTTTTACTGTCAAGCTGTATGCTACCGCCACTGACAAGTGTCATGCCAGTGCCACCCACCACCGCTGTCTAAACAATGTGCTTGGGCGAACACAACATAGGGTTGGGACGTAGTGGGTGAGTGGGAGTCGGGGCTCTGGCTTCAAGCACTCCCTTCACCCAACATGGGCACTATGCTGGGTGACACCACCTTCCGGCTCGCTACCTGTCTGCGTTTGGGCGCTCCTTGTGGGGCTCCGCATCGCTGTCAATGCGATGAAGCTGTCGACTGCCTCGGACACCATGGCCTATCCTGCAGTAGGAGCGCAGGTCGGATAGCACGACACGCCAGCAATAATGACATCATCCGACGTGCTCTTGTCACCGCCGGCCGGGGTGCCAGCTGTTTTAGAACCCAACGGCCTGGCACGCGTCGATGGGCAGGGACCAGACGGAATGACCATAATACCCTGGAAGTTAGGCAGAACTTTGGTGTGGGATGCAACATGTGACGACACCCTTGCGCCATCCCATCTTCCTAGCACGGTGGACTGTGCTGGAGCGGCTGCTGCTGGTGCAGAAAACCTCCAACGGCGAAAATATACCAGCCTGATTGGGAATTATATTTTCGAGCCGTTTGGGGTTGAAACACTAGGGCCATGGGGTCCGCTTTTCTATGTCAATGGGTCTGAGTGCCCACTGGGTTTTTCGAGATATCGCCAAGCGGTAAGTCGACTTTTCACGTGACCAGAGGGCTGGCCTGTTTCTTGGCCAAAGAATTAGCATCGACATACAACGTGGCAATGCTGCCAGCATTTTGGGCACTGTTCCTGTTGACAGTGATGCGGACAACTTTTTTGATGCCCTATGATAATTACTGTCCTTTCACAATTATTTATTTTTTCGTATGTTATACAGAGATAAAACTTACGCTTCTGTCAATACCAATGCACTTTGACGTGATTTTGACAGTTCGCAATCAGATTATACGGCTGAATGCGGGGTGGGTGCAGGCGATTGGATCTTGGCGTTTTAGAACTACGTGAAAGTTACTAACAGACGTATATCACTACACTGTGAACGGTACAGTACAAGCGGACTGAAGTTGACTGAACAAGTAGAAGACATGCCCGCGCAAGCACCTAAGATTTTGAACCCCTTGAATGACTCGGTAGTATAAGTACGGTAATTTTTTTTCAGATTTTCACAGTAAATTGGTTTAAAAGGCAATCACACATTAGTATTAAAAGTGAATTAGTAAAAAATCCAAATCTCTAAAAAGACAGTACATTTTTATTCATTATTTTTTATGTCATAATAAAATATCATGGGAATTCTGTAGTAACCGCAATGTCGCATGCTCGACTAGAGAGATGCAACACAAATATCGATAGACAATGCTAGGCTGTACAAAGACACGTTTGCCTCCAAAAGTAAAACAGGTGCTAATTAAAAAAGATGGTTTAAGCATTATGGTTGCGAATTTGACGAAAAAGTACACAGTTTTAGCCATAACTACAAAGTTTATTTTTATCCACAAAGTACTAATAAAACTGTAATGAATTCGGTTTGTGAATGAGTGTTATAAATCTCTGAAGTGATACTATTTACTCCATATCTGTGAATAATCTGTTACGTTTGTAATTTTAAATTATTTTGTGTTTAAATTAGTCGCCATTTTCATACTTGGTGCTGTGAAACTTTTGGATTTATTTTATCATAAGTGTCGCGTGATAGTGATCACAATAAATAAATAGCGACTGGATTTTTATGTGAACTTTTTGCTGTATAGATCATGGTTGGACATTGCTTCGCATCTAAGGTTAGAGTTATGATTTTATATATTTCATTGAAATACTACCGATTCAAGTAAATACGCGTAATTTTGGAGAAAGATGAATATTATTTCCACTACTTTGTACTTCAATGTGTCTAATTGTTTTTGTTACGACATGGCCTTTAGATATGTTCGCGTTCCTCATTACAAGAACATGATAATAATTATCGCTATTTTCAGGTTGTTGTTATCATGGCTGTGAAGATTAGCATAATTTTAGTCTTTTTGTAAGTTTCTTTTGCGTTTACATCTTAAAAACAAAAACATTACATCGTCAGTTATTAAACTGAATAAAAATAACAAACAGTAAATAGATTAAAATGTGCTATCTCCATTCTTTATAATAAATAGAGCAAAAATAAACCACATTATTTTAAGTTTACTGAAGGTGTCATCCATTAACGAAAAGATACTTCATTTGAGACGACTTAAATACTATTGCAGAACTTCATTAAAATCTCCAAGACAGGCAATCACTGCCAAAACAATTACTGTATTATACAAAAGATCATGCCTACTTTTACAAAATCTGCACCTTCTTTAACCAGTGTCAATACTCATGCTTAGTGAGAAAATGTTGAAGCTTTATTAATGTAATCTTAGCTAGTTAGGCCACTTGTGTGTACATTTTATTGGTCATTCTAGATAGCCTGTAAATCATAGTTTTCAACATAACTTATATTTATCCTTCACTACAGTTTATAGCATCATAATTTAATTAGACTTCCCTTAGTAATAATAACTATAGTTATACTGAATTGAAATGGGGATTGGCAAAAGAATAGAAAGGCCTATGGTCAGCAGTGAGTGAAGTTGTGAATAATGATTATTTTATAAGTACTCACAGCTCGAGTCTTTTTTTTTTTTTTTTACTTCATTGTTGTGTCACTGGTATAGAGAAAACAATGTTGAATCTCTTTCCTATACTTACAACTATTTTTTTAATAATATAACAGCCTATAACTGTCCCACTGCAAGGCAAAAGGATCTGCTCTTAAAGACAAGGCTTAATGCTCATCATTGATCAGCAACCCTTGCTCAAGACGGGTTGGTGATTCCAGACTTATATAAATTATAAGTCGAGGTTTCCTCACAATGTTTTTTCTTCACTGATGTAAGTGATGACCAAGATTAACTTAAAAAGTATTTTACCATTGTTTCATAACTCTTGTCTAGATAAAGGAAAATGTGTACCTACATCTATTGACTGCAAATGAAAAATCACTTTTCACTGACAAGTCAGAGTAATCTTTGGTTTTTAGACAGCAATCAATTTTATCTGTTGCCTAATACCATGTCAAGTGGTATGATTGGTTGGTCTTATTTAGCTGACATCAGATTTACTAGACCTGATTAGGCTTTCAAAAACCAAATGTGAGACTGGGCAGTCCAGGTAAATGCTGATTGCTGAACACTTGACAAAACTGTTTATTTATACATAGTGAGTCAGCTCATAATATGAGTTTACTAAAATCACTCTAGAACAATAATTTAAATTTGGTGTGGAGGATGTCATGATATCAAGGTCAGACTTTAGTATTAACACAGTTCATCCAGTTTTACAGACCTTTGTTTATATTGTTTAAATGTCCTCAAGGTCTATTATTAGGTTATTAATTATAGCATTATTGATTGATTATACCAATGGCAGATGCAACATTACAACAAAAACATCTGCCCATTCCACCCAATTGCAGATCAGTCTAGTTAATTTTTTCAATCCATTCCAACGATTTTCCACACGTACGTCGCATTTCTTATCGATGATTACATAACCTGCAAAAGCAAGTTGCGTCATTTAAAAAACTTCCAAAACCATAGAACAGACTAACAACGTAGTATGAAAACAAATGCCGCGCGTCCACAAACAAACTGCGCGGTCACACCAAATTGTGCGAAGGCATGGATGACCAGACAAATGCTCTTCGAACTGACCTTTTTTTTTTCTATGAAACACATTTCGAGTGTCTATAGACGTCTTGTTGTAACTAGATTCTAAGATAGATATTACCAACAATCGAATCGTAATAAGAATCCAGTTAGTTTAACTTTAAGGTTTGTTTGTAATACTTACCTACCTATTAATTATGTATTCAATTTAACATTATGTTATTCATGCTCCTGATATTATTTCAACAATTCTATAGAGCGAGAGCGTTATTCAAAATCGCATCAGCCATCTTTGTCTCTGGGTTTGGAAGTCTACTGTGTGATGACCTTCAAAACACTACGAATAAATTCTTAGTGTTTTGTTGAAGTGTGCACACGCTCCCCAGTCTTCAGTCCGCTCGTGTTCCATACCTGCGCTATTCCGTTATTCCCTGAGGGCGGCATTATATTCGCCGCTCTTCATGATCCTTTTAGACGCCTTAACTTACGGATTAGTTAGACAGAGAGGTGCGATTTGGTCGAATTGTTCATTCGTAAAGTAAACGGTAGGTTGAATATCATAAAATGGAATGCAATGGACCAAATACCGCTCCATGAGCGTCCATTTGCAGTAGCCGCTGCATTATAAGTTGGTAAAAACGACTAATGTAGTGGCAGTTGAGAAATATAAAAATAAAATGGAATTTTACAACACATGGTTTAGACGTATACTAAGCGAGTGTGACGCATCTTTTGTACACATTGATACATTATATTTATACATAACTATTAGACCGTGGTTGTACTGACGTAGGATATTTAGCATAAAATAGTTAAGCTATCACAAAATTATCACATTATACGAAGTACTTATTTGCATTTTTCTCCATTGTTTAGTTCGTTTAATTTACCATTAGATTGACTTGAGAGCAGAAAAATAATATTGTCTTTTATCTTTTTTTACAGGATTCGAAGGAGTGCTCGTTAGATCCGCAGGCATGACGGAAAAAGTGTTGCACCCAAGTGAGTCGATTTTTATTAATAGATTCCAAATTCAAATGTAATATTATCTAGGCGGGGTTCAGTAATAATGAATAACAAAAGTGATTTCTTGTCGCTGCGATTTATAGGTTTAAAGAATCTTTATTTCTCAGAAGAACAAGATACAGTTCACTTAAACGAGATTTAAATTTTAACATAAAAAATAATTAATTTGATGAATAAACAATCGGAAACGTTTCCAAAATATTTTTTATAGGTAGGTAGATATTCTGTTGTCTACAAGTTGGTACAAGGGGTCACGTGATGGTGACGTCACAGACGAGCAGTCACCAGATCAATAAGGACTCGAGGTCATTCCAGTCTGGGCCGACAAATACGCCACCGCGCCTTTTACAGATACAGCTTGCCGCAGATTCAATATGTTACCTCTCACACTTTATGCATATTTTTTATTTGCCAAACTTACAGAAGTAACCCCCCATTTTTTGGATCGCTGCCCGCACCTTGGCTTGAATGTAGGAGTTGTAGTTGTGTCTCCAATTGATTTTGTTCTTACCAACGCAAATTGCAAAAGGCATTCATTGTTAACATTCTACTATCGCAGTCATGTGCCACGCCCAGTCCTGCAAATATTCAGCCAATCTTAAGTGCCTCATCTGTGCACCGAACTAGCCAGCTAAGAGGGCCTAACGCGATGCCAAATGCGATCGTAAGGTGTCATTCACCTCTAGAACTAAGGAACCACGTACTTAGCTTCTTACTTCTCAGTGTGCACTGTATAGTGTGCATAGGCACTATAGTAGCATAGATATACCGCATACTCAAATCCCGTTTCTTAATAAAATCTTCGCGAAATGTGGATCTTCCTTGTCCACTGCCGTAAAATAAGTTTCTTTCGTAATTTAGCTCGCTTGTAAGCGAGCAATGGAACTCGTAAAGTGCTTTTATGACAATAATAATTATAGTACCTATTCATTAAATATTGTATTAATTATAATAATAGTAATACTGCATCATTGCACTCGTGCAAATAAACATAAGCGTTTCTCTACACTACACACATGAAAGGTCATCGTTTCAAGGTTGAAGGCTATAAAACGATTGGAATCAATAAGTATCAAGTAAAGCGATGTGTCTCTGGTGAGATCTGTCTGTATAGCAGGCAGTTACGTGGTGAGAGGGGAGATGAGGAGGGGGGTGCGGCGCGAGGTGCATGTGCCTTGCATCGGTTGACGCATCGCGGTTGAATCCCCACATAGGACGCGAGGAAGTATGTAAAAAGGTGTATATAAGACGTGGATCGATGCCGGAGCCGACACCCACCTCCTACGGCACATACTGATGATAAAACTAATGACGCAGTTTGAAATCGAAAATATTTGCGACATTTCCCTCAGACTTGATTCAGACCTAGGGAAATCATTTTATCCAATAAAATAATGGTGTTAGTGTGTCTAATAAATGATTAGTACTTAAATATTTTAAAAAAAAACTGCTGTTCTCGGATCACGTACAATTGCTATGCAAGATTTGATCCTCATCGTCATCATTATTAAAAATTTAAACAAGCAGTCAAGACTTTACAAATATTTTACAAAAGCACTTAAGAATCTTTAATGACTACACTACTATACTGTAGCCACTAGACACATGCGCGTTTCATTGACCTTGACGACCTGTGACGAGACGATCTAGGTAGACGCCAAACTTAATTATAATTATTAATTTCGATTCCAACTGATTACCAACACTTTCAATGCGTATCAAATCTCAAGTTTTGATGTTGAAACTAAGCATTTTTAAACAAACCCTAAATGTACGAGATATTGGGCAGCAGATAGTGTAGGTAACTTTAACTCTTATAAAATATCTTTTAAATAGCACTCGAGAAGCTTGTGGTCGATTCAATAGTCAATGTGACATTTCACAATCATAAAAGCAAGTGTATTCAATGAAGTCTGGCGAGCCATTTGTTAGTCGTAATTGTGGCAACAACGCTCGAAATTAGCGAATGGCGTCTGCGTTGTTGCCACGTTTACCTTTGCGCGTTTACGATTAATTCGCGCTGTGAATGTGGCGCTGAGTTGCACCAGCCAAACCTATTCAATCCATTCTAATTTAAATCTCATGTTGTTAACTCGCTCACGCCAACACCGTACGTAGCGTATGAAAAGGACGCACTGGACTTGTGCCGACTACGACCAACACTCAATAGAATTTATGTTATGTATGAGCATCATTGCTTCATGTACCTATCTATTCGTTGTTAGAGAATGTGAAAAACGTTTTGTATTAGTCAATAAATAGAAGAAAACCGAATTTCAAGCATGATCCGAATTTGGAGGTAGTGAAAGTTAGAACATTTTCGATTTGAACAAATGCTGCTAAGTCACGCGTTCCAAACTTTTTCGGTTTCTCCGTTTGCCGAGAATTTAACGACTTGAACTACGGCTTCTGCCATTTTTTTTTTCTTAAAACGACTAGAACATATAGGCATGATGATGAAGTGGTAAGTCATAATAGGGCCACTGAACTGGGCGCTGCTATACGAGTGAAACCCGGTCCGCTTGAGGTCAACGAACTGTTCATTTTGCTGCATCCGTTGCAAATACTGCGCGGCGCGGCGCATCGATGCCGCCACCAATTCTGTCGACTGAATACACCACTTTTTCATTTAGCTAAGTAAAAAGTGGTCTGGATTTCAAAGAAACTACAACTGAGGTTGGCTTGCCAATAGAAAGTTGTACGCGCGTTATAACCACTGCGTTCTGTTGTTATAATGACTGTTGTTATTGCCAACTAATATAATATTACGAAGCGAAAAAGAGCTCCGTCTCATATTCTAACAGGTATTCCCTGGCTGCTTGTCTGTTTCATACTTTACATTTGATTATCATTAACACTAGCGTGTGAACTAGTGAATATGATATTATGTCAATTTTATTCTTCCGCAGAGAAGAAATAAAGACCTTCTAATTTTGAGCACCTTCAAAATAAACAGAGCTTTGGAGCTGTACTAAACTCATCAGTAAAGAACAAAATAACTCCCTAACCGACGTTTATGTCAAAACATGGCCATGAACACAAAATATCGATCGCATGACCGATAGCTGTTGGCAATCAGCCCTTTGTGTAAAGCGCGACCCCCACTCAACGCTCACTGGAGCCTTTTAAAATAACGTAAATTAAATATAGCTTCTAACCGTTTCTTAGATGATTTCTAAGTGTATCATACACAGTTCGTATAAGTGGTGGAGGCCAATAAAGTTTTGCGATCGTTTTGATTTATTAGCTTCAGCAATAAAAATGTTCACGAAGTTAGACAGGTGTTTGATGGCACGTGAAGCTGGATGACCGTATATCTTTTTATGGCATAATAAGTATCCGAGTAAAGAAATATTTTGGTAGAAAATTAAAAAATACAAGTTTCTTTACAAAGAATTGCTCGGGCTTCTGTCTGGAGTTGATGTAAGCCGGCAAATGGCAACCGTGTTATTCGGGGCGGGTCGGGTTGCGCGGCGGCGGTAATGGGCTCCGTACGCGTCGCCTTTCGCCCACGGGAACTGGTTTCACGCAGCGCTTGTCAACTTGTGGACTCTTTGATTTGATTCAATATTATTTCATTACCACCTTACTTTACACATTCATATTTATTTGCCATGGATATTTTTTATAATAATTCGGTGTCTAGTCATGCATTTTCGAAGTTTGTCTTAAATCTAGTGACGTTTGTAATATTGGACTCTGATGAAAAAAATATTTAGTGTCGACATAGGCGGAAGGGAGAACTGGGTGTTTAGGGGGCGCCCGTTGTGGGAGGGATTTATATGTATAGTGGCGCGATCACGTGTACATTTTGCAGCTTGTATTGATCCTGTCGTCTTTTTCTTGTTGTTAAATACGATTATACCGCGCAGCACAACTCTGTAGTGCAACTAATTCAAAAATTTCCAGTATGTAAGTACTCATCGTTTTGTAAGTATAGTGTTAGGTACTAGGGTGTATCTTCTATTGAGTGTAGGATTTAGGTAGGAGTGGGGACATGCTTCTTTGTAATTCTGTCATAGGTGAAGTTACTCGTTTATTTGAAGTCAAGTCCTCAGATATGTTATCGTGTATAAGCGAATAGTACGGGGTGCGAAAAACGTTACAAATCTGATAAGTAAAGGAGCAGGACTGGAGGCGTGCGAATTTAGATACGTTAAGTCAAGTTGAACAAGATACCTCGATTTGTTTGTGCTCACTCTATTTCGGTGTTTGTGGCGCACTCGGCGGCTAATCGGCGCGTCACGTGACGAGCGCCGGAAGGACGGGGGGTGCGGGCCGGGGTGTCGGAATGCAGTCACCACCGCTCGATGCACACCCAGCATAGCTGCTCGATTGATCGTCAAGTCAAGCTCTTGCTCTACTTTACACACGCACTGGCCAAATGAAATCATCGCTGCTACGATATACGTACCATCAGTTACAATTACAACGTTACTTGTACTCTACCAACTCTTGTAGGTTCAATTCATAGAGTATATTCCAGTCCTTATATTCTGAGCCGAGCTATCCCCATTTCGGGCATAATGAATGAAAAAAAACATTAGCCTTCTTCCAGGGCAGTTGGGAAAAACTAGATTATTGACTGATTAAGTACTTACTTAATCACTTAATTGAGGGCAAATAGGGCTTACAAAGTGATAAATGAAAAAAGTAAGTATGCGTAAGCAAGCATGAATATATATAATATGGATACTTAGGTGATAATAAGTACGAGTAGATAATACCGACTTACTGATAAGAGCAACAAATTAATTAGATTTGTAACGATAGATAGTGAGCACACGCATTTAGGTATTGTATTGTCATATAATACAGTTTAATATTATGTTATCTTAACGATTGAAGACAATTCCCTACCAATACTTATTTATTCGTTTTGAAATCTATTCTTGTTATGATTATGATGGATATATAATACAATGAAGTATTTATTTTGATAATGTCATCCAACAGTCGTCATTATTCATCATGCTCATCATACTGGCGGGGTATAATGTTTGGAACCATAACAGGTCGACGTTTAAATCTTCAGACGTCCGTCGCTCATAAGCTTCGAAATACTAATGGATACTTATCCTAAACCTAGAACTAGAAGTAGTAGATGTGTGGCATGATCCTGAAATCAAAGGAAATATTTCAGCTGTTTATAATTTATGTCAATGTGTGACTATCTGTTGATAACATCATTATGTATGTTTTTGCGGGGTGACGCGGACGTTACGATATGGCTTTGGTAAAAAAAACTGCTGGTCGCCCCCCACACTCCCCTCAAGATTGAAAAAGCACTCAAAGACCGAAGTACAACTTGTCTTTATTTATATCTATGTACCTAAGGGGACTTGACCTGTACAGTGTACTGTGGTATTTCTTCTCGTTACTCGTGAGCTCTCACTGCTGTGAATTCTTATCAATTAGAGTTATGTAATCATTTGTGTGAGTAAATATTGTATTTGATCTCGTTTAACTTAGGATGAAATTGTGTAGTACAAAGCAGTAATTGCAGCGTGCGGATTGCAGGCGATCGCCCCTCGCCCCGCGACACAGCCCCGCGCTCGAACACCGTAAGTAAACAGTCTGGTGTTTATCCGCGTCTCGCTCGCACCGACCGCGTCGCGTCGCGCCTCTGAGGTGCACTCGCTGTTCCTATTATTTTCGTGACGGGTATTGCGCCGAAGCCGATTCCCGCATCCTCGCCCCCGAGACGCGAGGTCCGGTCTCGCGGCGGAGGCGGCGGCGACGGCCGTTCGCATCGCGCGCCAGTCCGCGCCCGAGGCCGACTGTCGCATTGCTCCGTGCCTTCAAACGTTTGGTGTTTGTCGTCCATGTGTTGAAATTGAAAATGCGGCACGTTCCGAGTGCGTATCACGGTGGGTGAAGAGCGCCCGGCCGCGGTTTGAATTTCATCGGTATCGTGACGTGTTTGGTGACAGTGAGTGGATTGTGTATTGGCGTGCCGATGATACACGTGAATGTGGATGGAGTTCGGAGCGGTGTTGGAAGATGCATTTCAAAGAGTCGTTCGCGATGAGCGATCGACCGAGCGAGCGTGGCCGGCGCAACTCCCGCTGCAAGGGTGGGTGTCTGCTTGCCGTGACGGCTGCGAGTCGTCTGCGTTCGTGGACCACAACACACCATCACACCATACCTACAATACGTGGCCTACGTGCCTACATCTTTCCTCTTCCCACCCATCCTAACTACTATTTACTTATACTAGTCGCAGTCCTTGTAATGGAGTATTATCTGAGTTAATGTTGACTTAGGAGTATTTATACTTCTTCTTTTTCGTGTCGCTGGCACGACTGTTTTTTAAATCTGGTTTTCCCAAAACTTTGCCACTTCCATGGCGTTGTCGGTGGCAACACAAGAGGTCACTTGGACTGCATGTTTTGAGACACAGAGGACAAGATCACATTCATTTCAATATTTACACTAAAATGAAGGTTGCATTTTTAAGGATTGCTTGCATTCGTAAGGGGGCAGGTTCCTATTGAGATCAACATGTGCTAAGTAGATTGTGAGACACCGTAGCATGCTACTAGAAAACATTGGAACTCTTGTTTACTACACTTAGATGATCCCGTTTCTCTGATTTAATGAAGCACAGCCTATTTATGTAATTCAATTTTATAGAATCGTTGCAAAGCACTTATTCGAACAAATTCAGTTATTGGCTGACTCTGCTGTTGACATAAATAAGCGATCAGCTGTAGCGTCTCTGAATTCTAGTGCATTTGACACACTCTCTAATTTTCTATTTTGTACTCAAAATATCTTTGAATATTTCCGCTTTATTGTTGTTATCAGTTCTGTATTGTTGCATGCAGTAAAATAATATCGAATTTTGATATGGGTTGAGTCATAAAAATAACGAATATTCCTTTTGATACGTCGATAAACGAGAAATAAGATATTTTTAGCCAATATTTACATTGTTTACCTACCACTACTAAAATGGAACGTTTATTGATAGAACAGCAGAGTCAGCAGAACTTTTAGTCGTAGGTGCCAACCTGTAGAACAAGCACGTAGGTCGCACGAAGGTAAAAGATAAAAAATATACTTGTCAAACAAAAATATAGGTTGTGCAGTAACAGAAATAGCATATTTTATATTTGGCTCTGTCATATCGTTTTGCAATGCTATAATTGAAAGCTGGGGTAGTAAAATAATAATAGGTCGATTGAATCTTCGTTATATCAGCAGTAGATTTCAATGATGGTATGATAACATTGACCTTCTATTAGGCAAAATCGAAGCACCTCTTAAAGCTACGAGTAGAAAAACACGACGAGGGATACGAAGTTTGAAAGTAGATACTTAGTTACTTACGCAACATTTCTGAGGAAAAGCAGGTGGCATTTTTTTTTTTGTGAATCACGTTGTATTGTGCGAATGTTCGTGTCATTTCGTCAACTAAATAGTTTTTTTTTTTAAATTAGATCACTGTTCTCGAAAAAATAACTAAAGTTAAATCTCATCTGATGCTACCACTTTTTTTATATCTAGACGATTTTGTAATTCCTTTGCTTCTTAATAGTTAGAAAGTAGGTATTACATCTGTGTAGGTAAATCCGATGAAAAGTGATTTAAAATAATAAAAACAAAAACATTGGTTATATTCGGTTACATTTTGACTGAGTTTTGTGAATGGAATACCTAAATGGTTTTCTAGATTTAAGCTTAACACTCTTATTGCGTAACATACTTTCAACACAATTCGAATCATTTTGAAGGCTATTGCTAATCCATTGCTTCATATCTTCGAAAAGATTGTTTGCTCTACAACATAGATAACGCAATGAATGTTGTTGAACTGTCAAAACGAAAGCCGTTGCTACTATAGTGTATTACGCAATTACCCCGCTGGTGTCCTTATGAAAACAATGGCGTCCAAAGATCATGAGTCATCAAAAGTCGCCATTCAAAAGGACTAGCTTAGAACCTACCTTGTTGTTGGTACTTCAGTGTCGTGAGAGCTCAAAGAACTAGTTGCCTCAATGTAAAAAAATAAATAAAAAAACATTTAAAGGAACTTGAACTGTGGAGATCCGAGATTCACAGATGACTCCGTTTTGGGAGTGTAAATGGTGCTGTTCCCAAAACTATGAAGCACTTAATTTCGTGTGGTTTTCTGCACGTTACAGGAACTTTTTGAATGGTTGAGTAAAATTTGGTTACTTAGGGCGATGATTAGATAGTGTTTTTATCGATCGTAGATAATATGTATTATTTTATGAATCTCAAGTCAGGTGACAATTTCCCAAAAATTAAAAAAAAAATACGTCTAGCTCCTTAACTATAAATAATCGCAAAGTCAAAGTCAAATAATTTATTTCAAATAGGCACATAAAGGCACTTTTGAACGTCAAACTGAAGTCGTTCGCTGAACATACAGGGGTCGAATCACTGTCAGTTATTTTCACGTTTTTAATTTTGCAGAATAAGCTTGATATCTGAAGTAAGCTAGCGTCTCGAGCTAGGATAGTTGAATACAATGGGGTTCTTTTATTTAAGCTAGTAGCACCCCCACCACTGATTTTACAATTCCTGGCTTGTGTACTATAGCTTCATGTGGCCGGCGAAGCTTGTATTCAGTAGACTAGTTTGCAGTGATTACGCGTTTAGTTTTTCTGACCGCAACCACGTATTTTCAGTCAATTAAAGATGCCCAAACTAAGTACCGAGTTTAATGTTAAGTTGTTAAAATTTTCCCTTGAGGAAGAATGTTTGTAAAACGCTACCATTCCATCTTATAAAAACAAGCCTATGCGTGATTCAGCACTATAAAAAACATGTGGCGAATTATTGACAATGGCCACTCAAATGACTATCGAAGGCATAAAAAATTTAAGAGCAACTTATTGTCAACAACTCGCGAAAAATTGATAAATCAACCAGGGTCTGGAGCAAGTTCTCAAGAGGCCAAAGTTAAATTGGTTCGAGTAAATGCACAATATCATTGAAAACGACTTCAGACTCAACAGAATATTAAACATATCAGGCAGAACGGATCGGATTGGGAGAACGCTCTTCTCGTCTATCCCTATTGAGAGCCCTAATTTTATTTTACTTACATTTTGTCGCGAATCTGAAACAGATATTGCCACGATTATATTTAAACGTGTAATATTATACTGTCGTAAGATAGGATATATAATTTTCTCTCTTCTACTGCCCCCCTGAAAGTCTCACTCAAACGCCCACGACCCTTATCGCCCACGTTAAGAATCTATGCTTTAATCACTGTAAAACTAGCCTTGTGTATCTCGGGCATTATACACGAGGTTAGTTTTTCAAAGCTAGGATAGCAAGCTAGAACCTTGGTATACCATCCAGGCTTGCTGTCTTGGCTTGGCACATGCTAGTTCTGTTTATATGATGCCAGATAATTTTAACCCAGTACAGTACAACATCGTGGTTGCAGTCAGAAAAACTAAATACGTAGTCACTGCAAACTATCCTATCGAAAACTAGCTTCGCAGGCCACATGAAGCTAGTACACAAGTCAGGATAGTATAATCAATGATGGGGGTACTACTAGCTCAAAAAATAGAACCCAATCCTGTTAAACTATCCTAGCTTGAGACGCTAACTTACTAGCTTTCTTACTAGCCTAGAAGAGCAGTGGTGGGCCAGTGATATCGGCCCCGACTTAAGAGGTGTGTAGGTCGTGAGTTCGAACTCAGGCAAGCACTTATTGTATTTAATGTCATCACCACTGTTCTCAACACGGTGAAGGAAAACATCGTGAGGAAACCGGCATGTAATGGAACCAAAAATTCGAAGACATCGACCAACCCGCACTGGACTCACATGGTGGATTATGGCCCACTCCCTCATAGAGAGGAGGCCTGTGGGAGGAGGCAGTGGGAACATTAGAGGCTGATTATGCTACTATCGTACAAATGAAGGTAGTCCTGTGTAGCCAGTGTTACTAGCTTACTATCCAGGCTTGAGAAATTAACCTCGTGTATCTCAAGCAGAGCTGCAGGTGGTAGTTAGTTATAAATATCTACTTTTAGTCTAAAACGGACAATAACATGTTGTTTGGTAACATAAAAGTATCGGAATAAAAACTAGTTAAACAACTTGAATTCTTCAAGCTGAAGAAAGCATTGTTATTTTCGTTTTCAACTTTCAAAGTCTTCTCATATTGTTGTCACTTGGTTACTTTACAGTCATAATAAGAATATGTCGCATGCTTAATGGAACACTGACCCATTATTCGATAGGTCAGATGTGATTTCAGATGAGATTTTTTACTCAGATCTCATCAATATGTAGTTAATTAATCATAGACATTCAAAATACAAGCATTCATGATTAATATAAATCAGTTTTATTTTTATGCATCAACAAGTAGGATAAGTCCTCATAGCAAGATCTTCCTTTGCGATTTCCCAAAATTAAGCTTGCGATGTATTTACATGGCACTATAACCACGATAATAATACATTATGCTCATGATTACAATGATACAGCACCTGACTTTAACCTTCAAAAATAAATAATGAAATATAGGTGTATGATATTGATAATTAATTCTACATCACCTACATTTTGTTTTGTACTTGCAAATTACCACTAAACAACTGCTGGCGACTTCGCAAAGTAATGAAACAATATAGTGTATAACCCCTTGATCCTAAAAGGCAAGTAAATTAAAAGGGACCACGAATACCGTTAGATCGGGCAGGATGTGAGTTATGATTATGATATAGACTGTTATGAGCTTTGTCTGTATGTATTACGTCGCTTTTAGTAACCCTTTTAGGTATGGCTAATATTTTCCATAATGCCAATTTAAGTTGTGATCAAATTGTTTACGTGACTGTGTTTGAATGTTAATAACAAACACTATTAAAAAAAAACAGGTTTTATTTAGTTATAATGATTTCATGAATCAGTCACACGTTTCACTTGGCTACGTCATTCGTTAAAGGCCTCTGGGGTTATGCGGTAGGGGTGGGGGGTGGGGAGGAAGGGAGTCGCAAAGGATGGAGGTGAGATCATAGTGGCGAGTGGCCCGGGGAGGCGATCGATATGTACATTGAACATACATACGTATCTATATAAATAACTGTACCTAACTTCTCGCAACTCGACTGTCTGCTCCAGATACTGCGCCAAAACCCTGTCCCCCCCGACCTCTACCCCTACCTTACCTATTCTTTAACAAAAAGATCAATTTTTAAACAGAAAGCTTCAACTTAAACCTGTTTATACATATTTATAGAGGTTTCTCGTTTTTTTTTTTGTTACGTTTTAATTAATAGCATAATTGGCTACAAATTCTATAATGCCGAATAGTCCAGTACTTTATGCTATAAGATAAATCAAACAACGTTCATATTTGCTCAGAGGATGTGGCGATATAACCACTTCCATGGGTCCTTATTCACTGTCTAAATTGGGTCGTATGTAGGTACAATTTTAAGTACCTACATTCAAATCACTCTACCTATTTGAATGTGACGTATATATCGACTATTGTTCATGAAGACATAACAGTAATGGCGAACCGTTTTACTACAACAGACAGTTACCAAAGCTTTGGCAGCAACATGTTATCTTATCACTATCAGAGAGAATCCAACGTCGCTTTTATAACATTGATTGACCTTACATACTTCGATTCAACTAAGCTTTGTTATTGATTTCATCATGTCGCCAATTCGCAACATTATACAATCTACATCGTATTTGAAATATTCGTGTAATTACCAAAGTTTTATGGGCTGATTTATATTTTTCAGTAATATAATATTTTCATTCATAATTAGACTGATTAAGAGTGGTTCATCTTTAAATGCAAAAGACGGCACTACTAGTACTTAGTAACACGCTATTTGACTATTGCGCAGACTCCATAAAATCCTAGATATTACAATACTTTGAAACTGTGGAAACTACGCGGTTGAGTGCGAGTTCGTTCTTCTATACCTTCAATAGTTACAAGTAATGACTGATCATCAGAGGTTGTAGATTCAACCAAATTGGTTATTTTAAATCTTAATCCTCATAACAGGTTCACGCGCGCAACAAGGCACAATAGAAGTTTTATTGTTATGACGGCTAATATCCGTATAGTGTACATGAAAGTGTTAAACACACTTCGATTAAGACTTCGTCGTTGTCTGTAATGTTCCAAAGCCTTCTAGATCTTGCAATGGTAAGGTGTATCGGGCTGTTTTCTGTAAACCCGCGATAAGGCACATTGTTGCGTGAACGGGAATAAATCATTTCCATCCACCCCAATTCCTCGTCAGAGGGCAACGGGCATTTCATGTTGCTGGCACCAAGAAAACCAAGAATACCAAGTACTCGGCACTGTATTTGGCGACTTCAGGGCAGTTCAGTAGCTCGTGGCCAATTCTTCTTCCTCTATGCAACCTGAGCTATTTTGATTTGACTTACTTTTACTTACACCATAAATATATTTCCCATTCCGATTTCGGAAATAAGAGTTCTCAGGATCTACAGAATTACAAGCTTCACTGGTTTATTATATGGTATGTGTGGGTCGCATTACAAATAGTATCAGCAACATGCTCATTCTTTTAGCGACGTGGTAAATAGCGGACTGTGACAAAAACTACCTATTTAACCCTTATCGTTCAGAGATCTGATAAACCACTACCTCTTCACGATCCTGTCCTGCTCCATAATATTGAATACAACGCCTGTATGCAATAGATACATGAGTTGTAACATGCACCATCTTCAACAGGTGCTGGCGTCAAGATGGAGCACTTCCAAGCGGCGCTGGATCCTCGCAAGCAGGAGCTGCTGGAAGCGCGATTCCTAGGCGCCAAGGTCAGTTTCTACTCCTGTTTTACTATAATACATTATTTAGTCATCAGAGGTTGGCGCTGCACCCGTAACGTTTCTGCTTCAGTGCGAGGCTCGTATTTCTCAGGCTATAATAATATGTCAGGCATTAAACTTGAACTTGATGCACGACGTTTGTATAGTGTAGCGATAAATTCAGAACCAAATCATTGTAGCAGTCACAAGACCGGTAGCATATATTATGTCCAAATTACTTTGTACATCTCATCTCAACTATCAGGTTGTTTTTCACAAAAAAATGCCGTCGGGCCTTATTTAGTTATTATGTCATCCAATTATAGAACTAATGATGAATTGATGAAGGATACCTACGTTATCTTAATTTCAAATTGGCAGGGACAAATGAATTATATTATGATCGAGTGAAGTCCTCCTGGAGTAGGCATACATACACCTCAGATATTGAATAGATGCGGATATTCTAGGTAATCTATTTGGGTTCACGAGTTAATAATAGAAGAATAGAATTGTTTAGTCATGTGGTTCATTGAATTCTATTCTTAGTTTCTGTACAAACGAGTTTTGTTGGGTCAGAAGACTTGTTTTCATGCATCCATTGGTGTCAGGTTTTCATATAGAAGCCTCAAGTTTATACTAGCTTATAAAATTCTTATTGAAATACACATAGAGAGATAAATATCGATTTGAGAAATGAGCCAAGCAAAGTTTATTAATGATTATAAGTGATGTAAGCATTGAACGCATTAGACCATAAGATGACGAACAAGTTTAAGCACATAGTAAGTCACTTATTAAGTGCTTCTTACTACTGTAGTGGACATCTGTATAAATTCCATCAGCGAATTGTATAGGAATGTCTTTGTTAAATCAGAAGTGAATGCAATGTTGTTTTCGAAACGATTCTTTTGTTCTCACATTTCCTGCGCTCAGGTTAGGTTCAGTTAGTTCGTTTATCGGTAATAGTAACGCCGCACTGTTGTTGTCTACCAGGACATACTCGGTATTTACGTCTCATGCAAAACTAGCGAAGGAAGAAACTCCTTCTCTCATCCATCTCGAAACTTCACTGCTTCGACCTCTATGGTGTTATGATCTTATTTACACGTCATGTAATGATGAAACTCAAGTCTCATTGGAAGGCTTAAAGTATATCTCACATTGTAATACGTAAACGTATACCTATTGTTAACATCGTGTCTTAAGTTAGCTTGGTGAAGTTTTGGCGTACGGTATCACAATCAACCGTTACAGTTATATCAACTTACTGCTTGGGCTATGAATGAAAGTTCTCACGTTCCGTTGCCTAAACATCATCATGGTAGGAGACAAATACCGACCTTATGTTTTCACTTGGCTGTTAGGCTATAAAATATCCTTTTATAAACCTGGTAGATATAGATATGAAAGGTCAGAATAGCATACGGGCGAGAGGTACTTGAAGTAAAAAAAAATGTAAATGGCTTAGGGCACCTCACTACGTTGTTAAGGAGGGGGAGCTGCGTAATGCCGACTGTTATGTATAGCCATACATAGATATTTATATCAGTGCGGCACCAGTCAGCGGGCGAGTAGATGTTGACAGGCAACGAGTCGATCACGTGATCTTTTATAATGTGGCAGCTCCAGTAGGCATGCCCACCTGCCCCGCAGCCGCCACCGCCCCGCTTTCTGTTCGCCGGTCGCCGGCAACAGCACGTATGTGCACACATCGTCGTCTCGGCCGACCAAGTGATGTTGTAGATATGTAATTCTATTATGTGTCTCGTCTCCGTCCGTTCCCCGCTCACACTTCGCTCCCCCGTTTCGTCCTAATGACGCGTCATTTGGCCGAGCTAGGGCATCGGTTTTGTTCGTTGTTTTGTTATATTTGTTATTCAAATGATCTGTGTTATTGATCACGTTCTCTTTGTTGCTCACCGGAAAGATTTTAAGTGAGTAATCACTAGATTTACCTTCTTAAGAAACAATTTGTTAATTGAACCACGATTTAGCAATCTGCAAATATCATAGTCCAATCTGAAGTCAATCGGTATGATATCAATCAGTTTGTAATAAATATTCATAATCATTGTCTGATGGTGGCAGTCTCGCTCGCTTGTCACTGAATGTACCATTTCGTCATTCAACGACAAAATGGCGGACGGACATAAATAGTTTCTCGGCAAATGTACGGTTGTGACTTATCGACCTAAAAACATTTTGCTACCTGCGAGCAATTAGATCGCAACCATACAAATCAAGAAAAATACATATGTGTTGGAATTGTTGAACACGTTGTTAGTCTTGATAGGTAACTGTTGTATCTATGTCGCCTAGCAGGCTACATCATGAATTTGAGATAAGCTTATCGATTTGTATGCAGCTACGTTCAGAGACGATTAAAAATTGAAGTTTAGCTTGCAATATAATTTAATACATACTCGACGTAGGTATAGATAACTATTGTAAAAGGCAAACAGCTATAATAGTGGGGAGACGTTTTCTAATAGGCTGGTTTAGATTGAGCGCATTGATCGCGTGTTTACAGGTCAGCACAAGGGAGATACTAGTAGAAACTCGGCGGACGCCCGAATACAAAACGGTGAGTTGTTTTATGGATACTATTGTAGATATTTGCATTCACCGGCATAACATTAATTAGCCTACGCAAACTTTTAGCTTCCTACAATCGCGATTCGCGATAATGTGGGACGGTTGTTTTAACGCTCGTTCGCTCAACCATTGCATGATGGCATACATTATTAATAGAAGGTCTATTACGTTTCATGCTACATTTAGGAAGTCGGTTACCTTGATATCGATTAGGATTTCGTCGACAAACAGTGGATATTGATTTTTTTTATTAGTTTGTGCCTTAAGTCATCTACACACAGTTGAATATGCTTCTAGTTTGCCATAGTTTAATTTGGTGTTTGTACCGTCTCATACCTAGCAGGTAGGCTACCTATGTGACGTTCAACTTACATTCCTTTGAGTATGTCCCTAAGAACATTGAGTATCGTGGCGCGTTCAGTTCGTACATACAACAGCGTGTAGTGTAAACACACCTATAAATAGCAGCCTTACAAAATAACAGCAAGACCTTTTTCGTATCGTATGTATAGAGCGCACCAAGCGCACCGTCCGCAGCTAGTTTCCACTCGCCTGTCACGGTACGCAGTACATACAATGCATCGCAGCAGGTTTTCATTCGGTTTCACGGTTACATGGACATAATTGTTCTCAATTACCGAACAAAATGTACGCTTTTATTCTCGTATTAAAATCTATGAATATCAAACTAGTATACGGCTTTGAACTTCCCCCATTTTTCGGTGTTCTTCATTGAAATAAGCTGCGTAAAATACATGCAACTACATTATAGTATGCTATACTTAATATACTTACACAGCTTATAATTGATTGGTGAATTGAATGATGCAGTAATAATTAAAATAAAAAGAAGTTCAAGGAAAACTTTTCCTTTTCCTATGATTAAGACTTGCATCGAGACTCGAGAATAAGCAATTACTTACCTACCTTTTTTTGAGTCGGCTATGACTATATTATTGTTGGATTGAAGTCCATTAGGTCGCAAATCATAACATAAATAAAGTTACATAAGAGCCCGAGCTGACGAGCCAGCATACTGCTCGGCTATTGTCAATGACACAATAGCGTGACAGCTAAATAATGTTCTGTAAAGGAGGGAATTTAGGAATCGATTATGTTACGTAAGTAAATATAGTTGCATCTGTTATCTTTTCTTGAATAACTCGTCTTTTTTTCCACCATTTTTTCCGAAGACTTGTTGCTACCTAGTGTGAAGACTTGGTATCCTAAAAGTGGAAATACGATAAACTTGATAAAGCGAGCCGGGAAGTATGCCGGCCTCGAAGTGTAGGCAAGTCGGGGCCGCGGGGTCACCGACACGCAGCGCGCCGCACTCCCCGCCCGCCCGCCACCCCGCGCCTTCTATCACTGAACGCTTGAAATGAAATCGCGGTTTTCGCACCACTCTTTCTGCCTAATGGGAATAGGTACTATGGGTACCTACCTGGTTATCGATATCTCGTTTAGCATGTCAGTGTGTGCGTGTGATTTGTTTTTGCCGTGGATGATTTCATTTCTTCAAAAAACTAGTCTTGTCTGGTTTCATTTTTATTTTTGGTAGCAGTTATTATTATGATTTACAAAGTTACAACACTACTCCATGTTTATTATGATAAATTCTAATTAGATTACCTACTTGTTACGTAGTTCTGAAATGGGTCGTAAGTTTCTGATTTATAATTTCGTACATTATCACAAAAGCATAGCAGTTACTTATAATGATTTCGCTTTTATACTATTATTTCAAATAAACATTAGGCAACGAATCAAAAAATGAATGTGCATCTTATCGCATTTACAGATTCAAGATTTCATTATAAAATCTCGCACATTACTATGCGAATTCTTCCATACAACCCACATTATCATCGTGTTTAACAAGTTCACTAGCTAACACAATACGTTTTAATATGGTAAGGTGGCTAATGTAATCGCGAGTATTCGCGAGCACTGAGGTTGAGGCAGATTGGCAAGCAGAGGTGGGCGACTTGCGGCTTGTCTCGTACAGCAAGCATGCTTATTCCGCACTGAGAGAAAGAGAAGTAGGCACAGCGCAGTGTTCAGTCAGTTGGTTTGCACATTCGACGCGAAGGGAAATTATAACATGGCGCACACGGCCTCGCCCCGCCTCGGCTACAATGTGCCGTCAAACCTCATTCCACCGCTTAGCCGCCCGGTTCCGCAGTTATTTTTACACAGGCCGACCTTTCGCACCGGTCGTCACCGCACTCCAGTATTAACTAAATTTATATTCACGACGCACACACATTTGCAACTAAATTTGTAAATATATTCACAATTTTCGCACATGAAACAATGTTCAACTCGTCTCCTAAGAAATTCGAATTAAGAATCATCGTCGTAAGTAATGAGGGAATCGTAAACAGTCAAATGAGAGTGTGGCATAGAGGCGGCCGCTCTCGTCCGCTGCCACGGAGGCAATGAACGCGCGGCGGGGCGGCGCGGCGGGCGGCCCGTCAGCTGAGCGTCACGCCGCGACATTGCAAGGTCCGCCCGTATTGCTTCGCCTGACCCAGTGCGCCGCGTGCCGTGCCACGCCGCTGCTTCGCGCGCCGGCCGGCACTGTCCCAGCTCCCTGCCTGCCTCCAGCGAAACACTTAAATAGTCTAAATACCCACAGGAACAGGCTTTTTAATCATCTAAAATTTAACCAGATATTTGGTTTTTATCTACTACTTTTTCAGTGCAACGCAGATTAATATTTTGAAGGCAGACAATTAGTATTCTTAATAAAATACTTCGAGATTCTTCTGGGAACTCACGTAATTGGGACATTTTCCTGTAGCTAGACGACTACCTACGCCTTGCTTGAGGAAACCTGGTTTTATTCATCTAAGTATGTCTTAGTTTTGTGAGCACTCTCTTAGGCTTAGCCTTTCCCGAATATCTCCTCTAATAGTTGACGTCAAATAATATAGACGGGAGGGGGCCAGAAGTGAGGAGCCCAACGTGATGCAACGGCACAACAAGCCCCATAAGCCAATAAGAAGCATCATCCAATAAGAATTATTATATAAAAAATGTTAATCATCAATTACCGGAATATGTCCGCGTCATCAAGACACAAATAACATCGTGCCAAACAAATTCCTATGTCACGCCGTTTTTGTGTCCAACATCTGTGGCAGACAAACAGACGGAAGGAAGCGTAATTTATTGAGGCTTAAAACCTTACAAAATAATTTTTCTAATGTATCTATGATTTAAAAAATATGATGGATTTAGGAGGAGAGAGAGAGGTGTGTGTTAGTAAGGTATGATATTATTTTGAAAAAGGAATTTATGATATCGTGACACTTGAAATTGGAGAGTGGAAGAGACAAATATTTTGAGCCGTCCCCATTTCCCCAAGTAACATGATACCTACAAGGGCAGCTAGTCACCTTCAAATATGAAAGGATGTCTAACTTGGGTTTCAGTAATCCATCAGTATCTGTTAATACATAAACAAGCCAAAGAGCTAAACATTTGCGCATTATGCGCACAACCAAAGTGTGGAAGTCTGTGCCAGCGTCTGTGTGCCCTTCCACATTTAACCCAGCCTTCAAAGCAAGAGTGAACAGGCTTCTGGGTACGGTCGTTCCATCATAGACCTCATCTATCGCTTTCCATCAGGCGTGTCGAGGTCAAGAGCAATCAGCAATAAAAAATTAAAAAAACCGCTGTCAGTGAGCTAGAAATTACAACAATGTTTGCGAAATTGTCAATAGCTACCTACCTCCATTACTTTGCTTTTTCTTCGTCGTATCACGTATCGATGAATCCAATCATTTAAATTAGCTTTGACCTGAGGGGCAATTCTCGTAATTTTAAGAACGTTCACAGTCTGATCTCAGTCTCAATCTGTCAAAAATACGTCTAATTTCCCTACATTTTGACAAGTGTTTGACATTTGTTTGTCGCCGAGGTGAGACTGCGACTAGATTTTGAACGTTTTAAATTACGAGAATTGGCCTTCTGAGCTCTACCATATCGACAGCGTTATCAGTGGCTTCGGACAGGTCGTTCAAGGTGAAGAAGTCTTCAAAAACATTGAAACAAGAATGATCGGTAAGATTTCGCGAGCTAGGTAGTTTGCCGAGATTGGAAATCTCATAATTATGCCATTCTATATCTTTTTACACAATTGAACTTTGACGCTTTATCAAAGGAATTGTAGCAAAAAAAAAGATAATCTTTAATATGTGGTAGTAGTGGTGGTGGCAGTTAGGATTTTAATAAGGTGGATCAATCCTAAAACGAATAGTTTTTTTTTTTTTAGAAAGAACCTTAGGTATACATACTCCCCTGTCGCTGAATTTCCACAAAAAATAGAATGGAACGCTTAGTTGTTCGATCAAAGCTCCAAGGATAATACAAGAGCTAATTTTGTCATAATTCAATGGCAACTGAAAACAAAAAGAAACTACTGCAAAAGTCATGTTGAAATTAAACCAAAAAACTCTACAACCTACAACTTACTAATATTGTGTGTAAAGTAACGCCCACGGTTTGGCATTGGTCTTGCTTTTCTTGAACACCCTAATCTGTATCTTCTGCTAACTAAACAAAAAGAAAAAAAAAAACATCCATTCACTGCCACACAACAAGCAGCCAAAACCGCTGGTACTAGAAACATGAAATTGCACAAGAGTTCCTTTCATAACGAAGGTGAGCACTAAAGAATGATTTTTGAAAATTAATCCCCAAAAGGGCTTAAATAGGGGATGAAAGTTCGTAATTTTAAGTTGTTAAATATGTCGCTTGGAGAATACCTGCAAGCTTCGAAATGAAAATACAAAGCCCCATAATTAGATACGCAGCAGAGCGAATTTAGTAAATGTGTGGGTGTCAGCGCTGTCGGCACTAGAAATAATCAATATTGCAGGCTCTGGTTCGAATCTCGTGGCGCCTCGTCTGTGTTGCACACTTGCGGCCGAAGTTACGCCACCCTCCCCCTCGCACCTAGCGCCCTGCACACCCCTCGCACTAGAAAATTGGGTTAAACAGCACGCGGCTGAACGCCCGTACCGGAAGAGGGGATTTTGGGGTCCGCAGAACTGCGCTTCAACAATGAATGCGGGACAGAGATGTGACTGAGTATTGATTGTCTTTCACATTGGAGACGCAGTTTTCTTGCGGCGCAAATGCACGGTACCAAAGCGTGACGTAAGCAAGCTGAACAAAGGGCCACCCAAACTTCGTTTACAGAATTTCTCTAGGTACAATCATTGCTGAGCGTAGTACTTTCTTTAACTTTACGGATATTAAGAACGATTTCGGTTTTTGCTTGCTAGCCAACCTTTTGTCACAGGTATAGCAATAGATAAATGATCGAAGGATAATAAATACAATCGACCATGTTAACATATTTTTCTTTTCTTATTATACTTATAATTTAATGGGCCATACGCAGAATCAACAATTTAATACAATCTGGATGAGAAATAGTGGTTACCTTCCAATTCTAATGTTGAGATGTGATCTTATTCCTTCCCAAAATCCAAACATGAAATTGATGGAAATCATTTAAAAAGAATTAAGGCGCGTCATTCGCCCTATGGATATGGATATATTTTCGCCCTCTGTCAAAGGCATCAAAGCGCTGAAATTGTGGTAATTGAAACATTATTTGATCACGAAATAGGTTTTCATATTATGCCTCATCATCAGAAAATAAAACTTAGTCTGGCTGGAGGTTTATCTCGGTAGAAGAAAATTATCACCTATGCTGTCGAGTCAATGAATTTGAATTCTGAATTGCGCAAAGAAAGTTCCTGTGTGCTGGGGCTGACCAGATTTGATTACACATATTTATTGTATTTGCAATATGTACTTCCCAGTTTTGCCCTGTAATTCGATTTGGAAAAAGTATTTGATTTCCAATCCCAACTATTCTTTTAACTATAAAATGTTAATTGATCTTTGTCAGTCGTTCTGACGGGTATCCGAAGCCCAAAATGTTGACAACTTGTTTTACCAAGGGGTATCGTGGGGGGTAAAGTTGGGAAAGGGCTAGGCTGGTCATGAAAATATTTATCGATCCAATGAAGAACAAGAAACTTAGGGAAGTACCTAGCTAACGTGATGAGTTGATGACGTCGCTTCACTTTATGTTATCTATGAATTTGTATTGTCAGCAGCTTGACGCCACGTATGTTTACGTCGCGTCGTGGACAATGCGTGTCAGTTTTTGTTTCGAGGTCTTCGTTAAATCTTGTTATTTTAACAACTGGTGCAGCTTACATTTTATGCAGTTAAGATTATTATCGTCGTAGACCATGTACGTACTACCAACTCTTTGTAATAATTATTATCCCTACACGCAGGTTGCCAACTCGCTAACTTTCCATTCGTCTACTGCTGTAGTTAGTATTCTAAAAATAGACGCGACAATAAGCACACTGCAAGCAATGCATGCTTTGATTTGCCAATTGAGTAGGATGTTTCAAAATGTTGAACATTACACACATTATAGTTTAAAAGTAATGTTATCGGCTTGTAGGTGAAAATGTATTTACTTTTGTCTCAATTTTTATATTTTCGATTAAATAAAAACAATTTTGCTTCTTATCTGTGCGACGTCATATAGCCTTGTAAGCAAAGCAATCGGTGAAACTTATATGTGTTATTTACTAGAAGCAAAGTCACGTGGTCGTCCCTTATTTTCCTTATCGTTTTGATCCAAACGAAATGCGTTTCGTTCGTTCGCAGGCGACTTTTGTTGCTAGCTTACTACAGGAGGTGGTCGCTATGAACGGGAGAGGAGGGGCAAGAGGCACCGAAGGGAGTACATACAGAGCGGCAACGTTACCATGATAATGCTAATACAATTTATGTGTCTCTCTCTACTGCGATGCCACTGCACTGCCGTGATGTTGACACCCTGATTATACTTTATCATTTAGTGGTGTGGCTTTTACCTGTGGCCCGGTAAAAGTGCCACGTTGTGCGATTTCAAAACGCTTTGTCCCATTCACCATCATTGTTTGAATCTGTGTTTTGTTATAGCATGAGATTACGAATCGTTTATTGAATGTAGCACTTATTACTTTCTATTGTCAATAATTGCATTCATATTCATCGCTACTATTGCTGGCATTATAATGATATGAACTCACTTGTCAGTCCAGATATTAAGTAGGTAACTACCACGGATACCTATGATAACGACTGTAATTTGAGGTTTTTTTTTATAATAATAATAATACAATAATGTGATAATAACACTTGATAAATCAATAACATGCTCATCTACGAAAATAGATAAGTACTTGAAATCACACGTAGGCGTGTCAAGGAAGAAAACAGCATATAAGCGAAAATTGTTGCGAAATTAATTATCTTAAAACGCACTTATTTATAACTAGCTTCTGCCCGCGGCTTCGCCCGCGTGGATGTCGGAAATTTACCCACAGGAACGTGCTAACAGGATAAAATGTATGTGCTTCCCCAGAATGCCATCTATGTCGCGGGCCCTTTGCGGCTAATTACAATAGAAAACCAATTGTGTCTCATTAGTGATGATTAAGAGGGTACCTATATGATATCTTTACCTAAGTACCTAACTAATTTTAAAAAAAAATACTCAATAACAGAAAATTAAATACCTACCTACCTAAATAAACCTATTTCTGATGATAACTAATCTAAACTCAATAAATAAGCAAAATCCCTAAAAACTAATATCTATACGAATGACTAATCCTACCTAACAGTATTATAAAATAACCTACGGTCACTACGTACACTATCAAATATACTACCTATACTTTAAAATTAAAATCTATACCTACGACTCATATAAAAATAAACCTAAATAACTCTAAAAACTAAAAGGAATAAAAATGAACTCCACTGCGGGTGACCCAACCTACGACAAACTTAGTATTTGCGGTTGGTACAGTACAGACAGTAGTAATCGGGTATAGGGATCGAACCGCAAAATTAAGTTTGTTTTTTATTGTATATACTTTTCCGGGATAAAAAGTACCCAGTGTGGTGCCCAGGATATTAAAGAATAATTATACCAAGTTTCATGGTAATCGAACCGGTAGTTTTTGCGTGATGCCTGAACAAACAGACAGACAGACAGACAGACAGACAGACAAAAATTTTTTTAATCACATTTTTGGGTTCGGTGTCGGTCAAGTAACACCCCCTGCCATTTATTTTTTTTATATTTTCAATGTACAGAATTTTCACTTCTACAGATTTATTATAAGTATAGATTGAGCTACATAGATTCATAGGTTCTGCACCTCAAAACAATAATAAAAAAACTTTGCCTATAAAGACAGATCCTGTCTGATTCTATGGGCGAATTCTTCAGAATCTCTTGGTTTAAAGTTGAAGATAATCTTGAAATAAGGACATGAACATCAAGTCTCCGTCTTACAGCTTACTGCAAACACAGAATCAAATGGGAAAGAATCAGTATTTATCATCAATTACAGGATGCTTCCCTTTAACCTAGAAATCTCCCCACTCCCCCACATGAAGGCCACAACTCCGCAAGCACGGTCTACAAATCAATAATTTTCGAATCGGATCTGTCGTTTATTACGCCATTTAGATGCAACTGAAAGATACACATTATTTTGTTAAAATTAAATCATCTGAAGATCGCGCATTTGTTTAGATTATAACCTGAAAGTTGCGAAGTTGTCTAGATTATTTATTTTTAGGAAAACTTACAGCTAAATAGATACAGTAAGTAATAGATTATACAAAAATAAGGCCAATCACAAGTTTCCACGTGTAGTAAGTAAGTATATACTATAACTATACTATAAGTAAGTGTATATATTATAACCTATCTGTTCGAGAACTACTAGCTGAAAAACGTAGAGTTCGAAAAAAGTGGCAAAAATCAGGTTATCCTACTGATAAAAAACATCTGAACTATTTACAGACAAAATTAAAAACACTGCTACAAGATAACGAAAACCACAATATCCAAACATCTTTAAAAAACATAGACGCTACAGCAGATACAAATTACTCTTTATGGAAAGTCACTAAAAAACTTAAACGACCGGTTTCTAACCAACCCCCTATCCGTAAAGGTAACTCAGAATGGGCTTCTAGTGATGCGGAAAAAGCTGAAAGTTTCGCTGAGCATCTTAAACAGGTCTTCATACCAAATCCAGACATGGGTTCTGCCAAATTCCACGAAGTCGCCCAATTATTGGACCAAACCCACCAACTGGATCCTCCCATTACTAAGTTCACGAAGGAAGAAGTAAAAACAGCGATTAAGGCGCTTGACCCAAGTAAAGCTCCTGGATATGATCTCATAACAGGCAAAATCCTAAGAAAGCTGCCAAAGGAAGGCATTCAATTTCTCACTTCCCTGTACAACGCTATCCTGCGAAGAGGTATGGTCCCACTCCAATAGAAAATGGCTAAAGTTATAATGGCTGTCAAACCCGGCAAGAATCCAGTTGAGGCGCAATCATATAGACCTATAAATTAGCCTGCTGCCCATACCCTCGAAAATCATGGAGATTCTTATCCTGCGTAGATTGTCTCCGATTATCTCCTCGAGTGATCTGTTACCTGATCATCAGTTTGGCTTTCGCCGCAAACACAGTACCATAGAACAAGTACACAGATTGGTGGAACATATAAAAAAAGCTCTTGAGTTAAAAAAGGACAGTGCTGCAGCCTTTTTGGATATATCTCAGGCATTTGATCGTGTGTGGCATGGCGGGCTACTGTTCAAGATAAAACGAGACCTGCCCTTAAACTTCTACAACATTATAAAGTCATATCTAAGCGACAGACACTTTTTTGTAAAACAATGAGTAGAGTTAACTTCCTTACATACTATCCATGCTGGGGTCCCGCAGGGCAGTGTAATGGGTCCAACGCTGTACCTGATCTTCACAGCTGACCTCCCAACGACCGAAGGTGTAGTCACTGGAACATTTGCTGATGATACAGCAATTCTTTCAGTGGACACTTCACCAGAAGTTGCAGCACAAAAGCTTCAAAATAGTCTCTATTATGTATCCAAATGGCTCAAAGACTGGCGAATCAAAGCCAACGAAACCAAATCCGTCCAGGTGACTTTCACTAACAGGAAAGGAACATGTCCAACTGTCACTCTAAACGGAATACCTCTACCGCAGGAGGATTACGCCAAGTATCTTGAATATAATTATCTGGATAGACGCCTAACTTTGAAGAAGCACATATTTACAAAGTGGTTAGCTATGGGCCAACAGTTGCGCACAATGTACTGGCTACTAAATAAAAAGTCAAAACTATCACTCCAAAACAAATTGTTGCTATAAAATGCATAATAAAACCTATATGGACATACGGCTTGCAATTGTGGGGATCAGCCAGCGGCAAAATCAAATATTGAAATTATACAAAGGTTCCAGTCAAAAATTTTAAGAATGATAACGAACGCACCTTGGTATGTCTCAAACAAGACGCTCCGTCACGACCTCTGTATCAAAACTGTCATAGAAGAAATCTCAGAAAGGACAAAAGCGTACAAAGAGCGAATCACAAACCATCCAAACAAGCAAGCAGTAAACCTGATGAATACCCAAACAGTCGCTAGAAGACTGAAAAGAAGGATTCCTCAAGACCTGATTAAGAGGTTGTAAGAACAAACGGAGCAGTCACTGGGCGGTTTCCGTACAAACCTGCTAATTATACCAAACATATTGCTGAATATCTGCAGAATGATAGATCGCAATGAAAAGATTAAAAAAAAAATTATAACCTGAAAGTCGCGCAGTTGTTTAGACTATAACCTGAAAGTCCGCAGTTGTTAAGGTTTTTACATAAAAGTCGGCAGCTGTTAATATTTTTACTTGAAAGTCCCCAGTTGGTAAGCTTTTTACGAGTCTCAGTTTTGAATTTTATAAAATAAAAGGAATATTTACAAAATTAAAAGAGATTTATAAAACCAAATTTAAAGAAAATAATATGTACCTAGATATTAAAAAAAAAATCAAAATCTTGTAAAGCTAAAGAAGGTATAATTATCATAAATTACACTAGTAAAAATTTCCCAGCAGTACTGTCCCACTGTTGGGCAGCTCCAGCTTTAAGAAAATACAAATCGAAACTATAACTAACTTCTGGACGAAGTGAAAGTTTCTTTTTGTTGTTTTCATGGAAGTGGATAAAGTAATTAACTCGATCAATTGAGCTGCTGTGATCACATCAAGATAAGGGTTCAAAATGCAGTTAGATTTGTTTGTGTTAAAAAAAAAGATACAGTATACCTACATCATTATTGTTGACATTTTTTCATTGATCGGTCCTGTTATCCTGTAGACCAGTAAACAATACACTAAGGAAGTTAAGGATTTCATCGAAAAAAATGTTAATGTCATCTACTGAAAAATTTGCATGCTTAATATTGGCATTGACATGTTTAGTTCTAAATTGTACTTTTACCATCTTTTTAAACCGTTTTTTTTTATTTAAAACAGCTTAGTAATTAGTGCCAGAATAATTTTAAATGTACAAGCACCCAATCAAGATAAAATACAAAATACCTACTTGATTTACATACTTTATAATAGGTAGGTGTGCTTATCTATCGTAATACTGCTTTACGACGGCGGAATAGTAAGTTTATCGCGCTTAGAGCTTGGTTGAATAATATAATACAGCTACCTATAGGTGCGCACATTCAAGTGGATACATAGTAGACCTATTCTGTGTTTATACGTTGGTACATCGCGGCAGTCGGCACAGACGCCTACGTAACACGTCCAGTAAGCAGTTTGTTGTGGGGCACGAGCGCCGATATCACGTACCTACTCGTTCGGTCGGTGGCACGCCGCCCGCCACCCGCCGCCGCGGCCGCCACCGCCGCCGCCGCCGCCACCTCATTGCGGGAATAATCGGTCAACTGGATTTCGTATCCATTTAATCCATTGCTTAGGTTCAATTACAAGTGAATTACTTAATTTAACTTACCTACATAACCTGTACTTCTTAACTTAAATCGTGGCCACTCAATATAATTTGTTTTGTGCAAAAATCCAATTAGTCAACAACAACACGATCGCAATCGCGGGCTGTTGACCTGTAGCTAGCGCAGTGCAAATGCGAGTGAACGCACAACGTTCTTTCCTACGAGGTAGTAGAATATTCGTTTATAAACTTTAATGTTAATTTACTTTGTGGTTATAAACGAACGCATAACTGCAGGCAGATATTTTTCACTAGATGTAACAATGCTTTTGGCCTTGTATCCTTGTAAAATGGCGCCTCGCCCGTCGTTATTATTATTACATTCGAAGCAAACTTCGTGACGATCTCTACTCTCCACCCCCCTTGCGCTCCCCGCGGATGCGTATCCGATTGTCGCGACTGGCATTTCGTTTACAACTTGTCAAACTAGTTAGGTTATTTGGATGAAGTGAGAAATAGTAAAATAATTAATATGGAAACATTACCTTTCACGTAATTTGTAAGTTTATGTAGCTTTTTGTCGGAAATGAGTGAGAGCAAGAGTAATATCGAATGAAACTGGGCGAGTCATATGTAAAGACGCCATCTTTCTTTACAGATGTCAGCTGGGTCACAAATTCAGATGGCACCACAAACCACTGTCAACACGGGGCAACCTCTACACAATCAGGACTCCAATATGAGCACAGGTAAATTGTGATTTAGTGATAAAAGTGCAATAAATGTTTGTGATTTGTGATCAGTGCTCTCAGTGTTTACTTCACGCCGGCTTGTGGTCAAAGTATAACCTTTTCTTACAAACTTGTGAGGGACGAACACTTGTGTGAAAAACTGTCATCAAACGAAGGATTGTGACGTCATTTATCGTGTATGATGCCGGATAGGAACCGTGAAAGTGCCGTTTTTCTTCTCGACAACCGAGACTATTGCGTGCCACAATGCATGACTATAAAAGTGGAGCTAACATAAACCACGTCGGCCTACTGAGCTCCTTGTCAAAAAGTGAGTTAACACTAACTGCTCATGATTTAATTCACTTGTTAATTTATGAATCTATTGTAGTATTTACTTGTTGACAAATTATGTCTAATTCAGTAAAATCAGCCCTCTGTTATTGTCAAGTTTATGACATAAATAACACTATTTACAAAATCTGATCACATATGACTTACTGTTAACATACATTGTGTATGAAAACATTGTTATTTCTGAGGCTACTGCACTCAGAGTTTACAAAAATTATTCTTTACAATAACAGTAAAACATATAAGATTTTGCTTACAAAATGCTTTATCAATTTGGTTTGATTCTGATAAGTGTTTAAGCATGCAATGTTGTTTCAGTCTGACTATTATTTAGACAAATGCTATGTAACAACCAATGTGTAAATGACAGTGTAAATCCAGCCAAGCATTAATATATATTACGGGAATTTATTCATTAGCGGAGTGGATAACTTTGCTATTTAAGTGATCTAAGAATGCATTATAAAGTCAAGTATTCTGCTGTACTTGAAACACACTGGCGCTCTGGTATGATCAATCGTTTACCATTTAATGCTCCATATCATTTATGCTTATTAGAAGTAATCAAACATATAACTATTTTCAGGGTCATCTCATAGTGATAAAGAAGTTGATGCTTTAACTCCGGAAAAGTCTGCCGCTATGCGAGGCTCAACTGCTGCTCCCGGCACTGTGCTTGTGCCACCAAGCGGTGCCACACCTACTATAGCCATGCCAGAAAGGAAAAGGAAACGGAAAGGTGAATATTGGTGTTAATACTTCTATTAAACCCATGCACTGCTTCAATATGAAGGCTATTTAGAGGAGAGCTAGGTTCAGTAGTGGGCTGAAAAGATGCCAATTAATTTCCTTTGCGCTTTACTTATAGCTAACTTTAAAGTTGTTATGTTAATCATTATTTTAACATTATTCCAAAAGTCATATGTGATACTTTCATGACTATAAACAGAGTCCTATAATGTAAACATCATTGCATTTATGCAAACGTTATTGTATTTGTAACTGGGTGCAATATTACCTAAGGTATTACCAACCCGCACTGAGCCCGCATGGTGGATTATTAGCCCACTCTCTCTAGAAGAGAGGAGGCCTCTTTCCCACCAGTGGGCATATTATAGACTGATTGTATACCAAATAATATGATAAAAAATATGAAAGGATAATCTTGATAACTTCAATTAATGTTAAAAAATTATAACAAAAGTGTGCCCGTAAACTGTTGAGTTCATATTGTATGAATATTAAAGAATATTGCAATAATTTCCAGGAGAAGAAGGTGTTGGCGGCGGTGGGGGCGGCGGTGGCAAACAGAGGCACAACTCATCAGACAAAAACATTAGGGAATACTTCTCAAAACACCCCTCATCAAGTCCTGTACGGCATGCTGGTGCCAAGTCACCTTCGCCACAGGGCGCCAATTATCCTATGGTAAATAAATATTTTGAAATTATTTGTTTTATCATATATATAAGAAAAAGATGGGAAGATGACTTAGACGCATACCAGGAGGGTGGACGGCACAAGAAAAGAGTAGTTGGAAGGATTTGGGGAAGGCCTTTGCCCAGCAGTGGGAAAGCCCTTGCTACGAAAAAAAAAAAACTTTTGTAAGATTCTCAAACAAAACACAGAATGGCAGTGAAAGTTATACTAATCTAAACTGAAATCCAGATTCATGCTTGAGTTTAGCATCCAGGGCTTATTTTAATGTACTAGCAAAAATGTGTTTAGGTATTGCAAATTACATATTATAATTCTTATAAGAAATATTTATAAAAATACAAACATACTGTGCATAACCTAATGTACAAATACACTATTACTGTGCATAATCTAATGGCTAAGGATGCATTGTATGTTACTCAACCTGCCACAAGTATCAACTCTACACAAAATGTTACACAAGATGTTATTATTACATTAACAAAAGTTAATAATCATACTTATAAGTAGTGATCACACTCAGTGAGTCAGTCACTCCAGTGCAGATTCAAGCAACTTGCTTTCCTTATTGGAAATTGTTATGTTTCTGTAGGCTACAATCATAGTATGTAGGATTATCATCAAATGTACTGACTACTGAGATGATTTTAATACTACTCAAGACTTATTAAGATGTTAAAACTGTAGTGTTAAATTAACTTGGTACAAAACTATTTCTAAATACAAGGCTCTTAAACTGGGTTTGATGGCTTTTATATATAAGAAAGTAACAATAATAATTTTGTGTTCAGTACCCACCGTCACCCTCGTCGTTACTGCCTTCTGGTGCCGATTTTTTACGTTCGGCGTCTCAGCAACGACCCCACACAACTGTTAAACAGGTAATATACCTACCATCGCCTCAATTAATGACTATTTTAGTTTTAATCATCTAATTCATGATTTTTGTGATTGTCTGCAGGTTCAAACAGAACTGACATGTCAGAGGATACAGGAGTTAGAAACTCAAGCATCTTCTGACTTAGAACTAAGAAATAATAAAATAGATGAATTAACAAGATCTAATGAAGAATTGAAACATCAAGTGCAAGCACAGAGCAAGGTATTTACAAAGATTTTATATTGTTTTGAAGTGTACATTTGTGTAATTAAAGAACTTTGTATATTAACTTTGAAATTGTTCTTTCCAGGTAATAGAGCAACACAAATCACACATCAATAAATGTATAGAAGTTGTAAAGAAATTGTTAAATGAGAAAAGCACAATTGAGAAGAAAGAGGCTCGGCAGCGGTGCATGCAGAATAGACTGAGGCTTGGCCAGTTTGTGACACAGCGCGTCGGCGCCACGTTTCAAGAGAATTGGACTGATGGATATGCATTTCAAGAATTAACGAGGTGGGTTTATTCATATTGACTCATCTTCATCATGAATTTCCTCTACATTTAGCTTTACTGATCACATTCAAAGAAAATTCGCTGTTTTTCTAAATTGCTGTTATTTAACAATAAAGTATTAAACTTTATTCTACCTATCTATATTCTACCAAAATAACTCGATAAGTAGTTATTTTGAATAGGTGATATTCAAATTAACTATCAAGTTATTTTCGACATCTTAAATGGATGCTAAGGGCGACTCTTCTTTATCCTGGCAAATCAACCACCATCCATTCAAAAAAATCATTAAGACTAATATTACATTTCCACTTTTCACCAGGCGGCAAGAAGAAATAACGGCAGAAAAAGAAGAAATAGATCGTCAGAAAAAGTTGTTATTCAAAAAGCGGCCGGTGAACAACGAGGGCGGCGGCGGGCGCGGCAAGCGCACGTCCAGCGCGGCGCCCAGCACGCCGCAGCCCTCGCCGCTGCACAACGGCACGGACGCGCCCACCTTCCTCAAGCCCGACCCGCTGCCCAGCATGACCTATCAGGAGTATTATGAAGCTGATGAAATACTAAAGGTACGTCGCTGTTAAACTGTGCTATCATCTACCTAGCCTTTTGCCAACTTTATTGCGGTCGGCTTCCAGTCTATCAGGATGCAGCTGGATATCAGTATTTTACATGGAGTGACTGCCTGTCTGACCTCCACAACCCAGTTATTAACCTGTGCTGCAAATGATACAACATTCCATCTCTCATCATATTAGCCAGAAGATGTCCACTACTGTACTCACACCATTATCAGGGCTGTTGCAAATTGCAAATTTGAATTAGGGACCTAAATCCTAGAGGTCGATATTCCAACTAGCATTGGAGAAAACTAAAAAAAGAACGTGTTTTGTTGTGGATGGTTGCAAATCGTCAACTATACCCAAGGTGCTAATGATAATATGGCTTTAAATAGAACTAGTAGTTCCCAGGTTTTCAATGAATCCAAAATGTCAAGGCTAAACTCAGTTGTTCAATTTTTACTTGCTACAATAACAAAATACTAAATATTGTCATTTTATTTCAGTTGAGACAAAGTGCACTCAAAAAGGAAGACGCAGACTTGCAGCTAGAGATGGAAAAATTAGAGAGAGAAAGAAATCTTCACATTAGGGAACTGAAGCGGATACACAATGAGGATCAGAGCCGCTTCTCACAACATCCTGTGCTCTCAGATCGGTGAGTTTTACTGCAAATAATTTATATTCATATTACATGGACTACTACATTGGTCTAGTAGTTGCAAGCCCTACTGCTAAGTGTTAGATACGGGACACGGGACAAGTGAAACTCTCGCTGGCTGTAAACACACTGTCATTTATTTAAACATGCAACTGTTACAAGTATCCAGGGTGAGGCGCGCGGGTGTGCGCGGGCGATCGCGGACCGATGTCTCGCTCTCGCTCGGCCACGTTGCAGGGCGCTTTACCTATGCTTGTACACAACACTAAGCATGAGGTCTTGGGTTCGATTCTCGGTTCGGGGTTTTTCCATCTGGGATTTCTCAGTAGCAGCCCAGCAGTAGTCCCATGTAATAGGCTCCCCCTTTTACAAGGGACTTGGCGAAATGTGGGTGTTCTGTAGGTACACCTCTGCCTTACCCTTACCCTCCGAGACGGTCCCCTTAGGGCAAAACCACTCCACAAACAACAGCATGCGTACTCCACAGGCAAATCAACAGAATCCGCGCTGCACAGCGTCGTATCCAAGATTGAATGCGCAGTGGACCACAAATGCTCAGCACTGGCCGCCTTCATTGATATCGAGGGCGCCTTTGACAAAACCACATTCAAAAGTATCAGCACGGCTCTAGACAGACACGGCATAGATCCGTCTCTGAGCGGCTGGATTACCAATATGTTGAAACAGAGAGCCGTACAGGTGACCGTAAATGATACCACAAGGGCCGTCGTGGCAAAGGGCTGCCCACAAGGGGGCGTCCTCTCGCCGCTCCTATGGAATCTGGTCGTAGACAGCCTGATAAAGACACTAAACAACAAAGGCTACTTTACGGTAGGCTACGCCGATGATTTAACCATAATAATAAATGGCACCCATGAAAACACCTTATGCAACCTAATGCAACAGGCACTGAAAATAGTAGAGAACTGGTGTAGTATACACCAACTATCAGTGAACCCAACAAAAACAGAACTGATCCTCTTCACAAAAAAGAGGAAACTAACCACACTACAACTTCCACGATTCTTTGGCACTACCCTAAGCCTTTCAACTGAAACCAAATACCTGGGCATCTTTTTGGATAAACAGCTGAACTGGGCTAAACACATCAACCACATCACCACGAAGGCCAGCATATCCCTGTGGCAATGCAAGAGAATGCTTGGGAAAAACTGGGGGATTAGCCCCAGGATCACCTACTGGCTTTATACCACAGTTATCCGACCAATCATCACATATGGCTCACTAGTCTGGTGGCCCAGAACAGACCTGAGCACAGCCCAAAGAGATCTCGAAAAGCTGCAACGATTTGCTTGTGTGGCAATCACAAGCTGCATGAGAACTGCACCCACCGCTGCCCTACAGGCCATGCTTGGACTGCCTCCCCTACACCTCGTTGTGAGAGAGGAGGCGGCCCTGTCTGCCTTCAGGCTCCAGCTATCAGGAACCCTAAGCAAAGACTCGAGGATCAAGCACATACGCCTAAAGGACGAGGCAATTAAACGACAGCCAATGATGGCATCACCCTGCGACAAAGCCCCTAAGCAATACTGCTTTCAAAAGCATTACAACGTAGTGCTTAAAGAAGAGCAGTGCGACTACTCAGGCCCGGAAGAGCTGAGAGTTTACACTGATGGATCAAAGACCGACTGCGGAACTGGAGTCGGAGTCTTCTCACACGACCTCAACATAAACATATGCAGCCCGCTAGGAATGCTCAACACGGTCTACCAAGCCGAGTGTGTGGGTATAATACAGGCGGCCCATGCCATAGCAGCCAGGGGAGTTGCGGACACCCATGTTCGTATACTCTCTGACAGCGCTTCAGTCCTCCAATCCCTAAAGAAGGGATGCATCACATCAAACTTAATACTAGAATGTCACATGGCGCTTGAACAGGTAACTGTATCGAACCGCAACACAGTGACACTACAATGGATAAAAGGACACAGTGGATCACTAGGTAACGACGCGGCTGACGAGCTGGCCAGAAGGGCATCAAGCACGCCAGTCTACGGACCGGAACCAGTCGTGCCCATCCCCTTCAATCAGCTACGCAGGTGGCTACAGATGCACACCCACACACTAGCAGAGAACTGGTGGTCCTCGTCACCGGGCTGTAGGCAGTCCAAGGAAGCCATGCCATCATTAGATGGCAAGCTAACCAAAAGACTGCTACGTCTGGACAGGAAAGGCCTCCGCCTGGTGACGGGGACCATCACGGGACACTGCTCACTGAACAAACACTTCCATACGATAGGCATAACGGACAGCCCCCTGTGCAGAGCCTGCATGGAGGCTGATGAAACCGTTGCGCATGTGCTCTTTGAGTGCACAGGCGTCACCCAGATTAGATCAAGAACCCTCGGGACACCCGGATCC
Source organism: Apamea sordens (assembly GCA_945859715.1). Classification (NCBI taxonomy): domain Eukaryota; kingdom Metazoa; phylum Arthropoda; class Insecta; order Lepidoptera; family Noctuidae; genus Apamea; species Apamea sordens. Next base: position 12,810,473 of record OX243995.1, read on the forward strand.
TACACAGACGTTCTCGACAGACCAGGGGACCTAATAAGCTTCTGGAGGGAGGTGGGCTGGTTGGAATAACCACCGACGGCCACCATGGCTCACGCACAATGGTCCACCTGAAGGACTAAGTGCGGAAACCAAACCCATAACATAGAACATACCCTTACCCTTCGGGGAATACAGACTTGATGTTATGTCATAATACATATATTTCATTATCGATCCCACTGGGGAAAAGTGCAGGACTGACGCATGCGCCATGATACTAGTGCGTAGATACAACTGGTTACAACCTCATCCATATTATCTCAACACAAGCCGTGTGCCCAATGGGATGTCCCATAGGCAAAAATGAAGGCCTTCCATACAAACTTTGCCTATTTAATTCCATGGGGATGAATGTTTTAAAATCCTTCCTGAATGTTCACTTTCGTATTATATTTGGTTTGTGCATTGTCTGTCCGTGAGTTTATGAATTTAAATTAGATCTAAACAACAATTCTTTATGTCTATCTATGAAGATTCATTTTAGTAATGAATTTGTATAAATGCAGCCATGACAATATTATGATTTTAAACACTAGGAAATCTAAAAGCAAATATTCACTCACAATATATTATGTTTTCGAAGTAGATAACGTGATAACGATGTAACCCTGATCTAATTTATGTGGGCTTACGAATATTGTACGAATTTTGTGTTTTTCGGTTTATTTTGCGACCAAACTCTTTAATAAAAATCATAATTATCTTATCAGATTGTTGCAAGAACTCCAAAACTTCGTCAAAACAAAGATTGCTGAACATAGTTCTCAATTAATTATAATTAAAATTATGTAGCCAATTAATTCCGCTTCCTGGAGATAATACATTCAAATGAGACAACTAGCTTATTTTTATGGTAGGCAACTTACAAGCTGTCATTGGTCAAGTAACTGTAGCTTGCCCATACATAACATAAGTTACCTTTTTGATCACACATGCATGCAGGTTTGATGTATCACTGTAATATCATCACAACTGTACCCCTTAAAGGTTACTCAGAAATGCACCCATAGTTCATCAGTTAAGTTATGAGTGACTCATGCCTTTTGCCATAAACCATGCACAGATTCAGACTAAGGGCTGCTATTGGGAATATCCTATCGAAAGAATCTAGAAATCGAACCCAGGACCACCTCTACATCAATAAAAAAAAAAAATCAACAATAATAAATTATATTCTAGGTTATTAATACAGTGCAACCTTAATATAACGTACCTCAATATAACGAATCCGTAATCCCCTTGAATTGTCCATAAGAGGCGATGTAAAATATACCTTTACATTGCGAAGATTTTTTGCGAACAACCTCTTTATAACGAATTTTCAACTATAAAAAAAAAGTGTAAACCTCTAAGGGCGTGTTCACATATAACGTCCGTTTTACAGGTCCGTTAAAACGTGAATGTTATTAGCGTATGTAGTTGTATGAGCGAGTTCACACTTAATACAGTATTCCGGATCCAGTAGAAAATACCGATCCGACAAAATAAGCAGCAATCCGTTTTACAGGTCCGTTTAAACGTATGTGTTATTAGCGTATGTAGTGGTATGAGGCAGTTCACACATAATACAGTATTTCGGATCCAGTATACTGATCCGATCTCTTAAAATCAGTCCTGTGTGAATACTATCTCCAGTAGCGACGGATCCGTTAAAAAGGATCCTGTAAAACGGACGTTATATGTGAACGCGCCCTAATTTACGAATTTTGTCAACCCAAAACCTTTATTTAACGTTCCCAATAGTAGGTATTTGATTCAGTCGCGACAGGTTTCGACACGTTTTTACCTCTTAATAACAAATTTTAGACCAACCTAACCTCAATATAACAAACCTCAGTTTAACGAATATTTACTTGGTCCCTTCCGATTTGTTATACTGATGTTGCACTGTAGTGTTTAAGTAAATTATATAATAAATTAACTATGTCACTATTTTTAAAACCTATGTTAAATATTGTTAAGAAATCAGAGAGGCAGTTCCCGTATTTGTAAGAACGTCCGCATTCTGATCTCAGTCTCAATCGGTCGAAAAATCCTCTAATTTACCTACATTTTTAACAAGTTTTTGACATTGATTGTTCCTGAGGTGAGATTGCGACTTGATTTTGTACGTTTTTTAAGTACGAGAATTGGCCTTCAGTTGTCCAAATAATTATTGTAAGAACTCATGCCGTCTGTGATACAGGTTTACCCTAGTACAGGCATCAAACTTTGTAATATGTACCTTCATTATTTCTAAGATTTATATTGTATTTTACCAATTTTTATTTTTAAATAAAAAAATATTTATTTTATTATAGGTACCTCCTGCTAATGTTGCTCGGCAAAGGCGGCTTCAGTGAAGTCCACAAAGCGTTTGACTTGCGAGAGCAACGATATACGGCCTGCAAGGTGCACCAACTGAATAAAGACTGGAAGGAAGACAAGAAGGCCAACTATATCAAGTGAGTCCGTGTATGATGGCTGGCATACGCCATTATTTCCTTGTTTTATTTTTAAGGTTACAATTGTTCCAGCTACGTGTTTTGTAGATGTCCACTTTTCACGTTTAACTATTCAGTCCATAAAGTATGCACAATAGCAATCAACCTGAATCATATGTGATTCATGGGGTAGGGAATGGGTTAATACTACATTTAAAATAGGTTATTAAAGGTTTTTGTTGGTAAAGCTCTTTCATAATTGAAAAAAGGCACCTGGTGCTGATGTTTTAAATAGAACTTGGTTGTAATGCTCAAGTTTCTCAAAATTAAACCTAATTGCATGTAAAGTATAACAAACTCAATGCACTTGTGTTATGTTTTTTTTCTCCCTCTATCCTTTATTTTACCACAACATACAATATCTAATTTTGTTTGATGCCTTGTTACAGACATGCGCTGCGGGAGTACAACATTCACAAAGCGTTAGACCACCCTCGCATTGTTAAACTATATGACGTATTTGAAATTGATGGCAACTCCTTTTGTACAGTTCTTGAATACTGTAACGGACATGATCTCGATTTTTATCTTAAACAGGTAAGTAGTATCGTGCGACCCTCTTCTGAGGCTTCTCTTCTATGTTACCAAAATTCATATCTTAATATATATAATTCTTCTGTACGTGTGTTTGTCACCTAACTCCTCCTAAACGGCTGGACCGATTTTGATGAAATTTTGTGTGTATATATCAATGGGTTCCTGGATGGTTTGAAAACACAATCGGACCCGGTAGGTGGCGCTGCTTTCCCGGGCAGGAAGACGTCTGCCGGGTCCGCTACTAAACTTCTAAAACCTCCTCTTTATAAGTCGGGGGTTAAAAATATGTATCAGTAAATTATGACCAGCAAATGGGCGCTCTTAATACAACTTCAGAACTCATTTGCATCGCAGTTTTAAAATTATAAATGGAGGATCTACCATCCTTTTTGACATGATTTCTCAGTCGTACGGTCACGTTACAACTGCATTACGTTTTACCAAGTGATCAAAGCTGGGCAAATCTTTATGATGTAATATTGACTTATCAGCCCCGTATTTATTTATATTATGTTCGATTTCAGCACAAGACTATTCCGGAGCGCGAGGCTCGCTCAATAGTGATGCAAGTCGTGTCAGCGTTGAAATATCTGAACGAGATCAAGCCGCCAGTGATCCACTACGATCTGAAGCCGGGCAACATCCTCCTGACCGAGGGCAACGTATGCGGCGAGATCAAGATTACTGACTTCGGCCTGTCCAAGGTCATGGACGAGGAGAACTACAACCCCGACCACGGAATGGACTTGACGAGCCAGGGAGCAGGCACTTATTGGTAAGTCATGTGTTCTTCTTTATTTGTGTCAACTTAATTATTATGATTATTAGACCGTGCCATAATACCAACCATAAATTGATAGCAGCCATCAATTTGTGGTTGATATGGCACACTGTAAATGTAAATAAACTAGGTAACTAATATTCTACATTAGTTACAAAAATAGATTGGTATTCATTTGAACCGTACATGGAGTGTGACTTCATCATAAATTCACAATGGCGCCTTTTCCAAGATGGCGGATCCACGCATTACACAAATCTACGCGGGAAATCCAATTAAAAAATGGAAATAACTGATCTCATGTTCTTACAATTCATTATTGTTTTCCAGGTACCTGCCGCCTGAATGTTTCGTTGTCGGGAAAAACCCACCAAAGATCAGTAGCAAGGTGGATGTGTGGAGCGTGGGAGTGATCTTCTACCAGTGTCTGTACGGCAAGAAGCCGTTCGGACACAACCAGAGCCAGGCCACCATACTGGAGGAGAACACGATACTGAAGGCGACCGAGGTGCAGTTTGCCAACAAGCCTACGGTCAGCAACGAGGCTAAGGTACGTGTATACTACGCTTTTAATTGTAGTTGAGCATTCTCATTTCATCAATGTCCTCGTAATAATATGTATGTCGGGTCTTAGAGTCGTAATATATTTGAATAACAGGCAAGTGATTTACGACGAGGACTTTAAAGGCTATTAATGATACCTGTCTTGACTACAAAACTTGACACTCTGCAGTATGGAAAATATTTTATTAACCACGTTTTTCTTGTGTGTAGAGCTTCATCCGAGCGTGCTTGGCGTACCGCAAGGAGGAGCGAATCGATGTGTTCGGGCTGGCGCGGCACGAGTACCTGCAGCCGCCCATGCCCAAGTCGCGCGGCGCGGGCGGGGCCAGCGGTGCGGGGGCCGGGGCCGCAGTGGCGGGCCCCGCGGCCCCCAGCGCCTTCAGCTCCAACATGTTCGGCGCGGGCTCGTCCTCCTAGCCGCGCCGCCGCCGCCCTCGCCAGCCGGCGGCGCAGTGACCGCGGTGTCGTGTCGTGTACATACGTGTTGTGGTGCGGCGGCGCAGTGACGGCGGAGTCGTGTCGTGTACATACGTGTTGTGGTGCGGCGGCGCAGTGACGGCGGAGTCGTGCACGTGTACATATGTGTTGTGGTGCGGCGGACGTTGACGCGTCGCGGCGTGGCGAGGGCCGGCGCGGGCGCCCGTGGCCGGTGTCGTTCGACTCTCGTAGACGTACTTTTTAGTTTTGAAACTTTGTCAGTTAATATCCAGAGTTGTAAAATGACTAAATATCATTTACAGATAAATTGTTTAAGATTATGCTTACTGTTGACTGTATTTATTGAGCAGGTGATAAATTGTGATTCTCCATTTGTGAATGGTTTTATCCTTTTATCACTAAAGAGGAATCCTTGGGACTATCCCTTGCATATTATATAAGTTATCCCTATTAAAAAAGTTAAAAATATTATTCATGCCTTTTATTTAGAGCTCTGATTGTAATAAAAATATTAAGCCACTGTAGTTGCCCTTTGATGTAATTTATTTTTCTGGTATTATGGCGAGCATGATTATTTATAAATTCACGTTTTGATTTTTACCCTTGTGAATACTACATACATAACATAACATATACATAATCAGCCTATAATGATCCCACTGCTGGGACTCGGGCCTCTTTTCTTCGAGAGAGAAATAGATAATCTAACGCTTTTTATCCTGGGTTGTATAATTAACTACACAGAAGAACGTGTCCTACGATCCATGATTATTCCTTTTCATCTTTTACGTTCATACAAGGATGGTCATAATCACAATAGTCACCCCGTTTCCTAATAAAAAGCTGCGCAACCGATATTCATGTGGTATTAGGGCCGATTCACACCGGAACGGCAGCGACGCCAGAATGCTTCATAATGATGTTCGTGACGTCGCCGCTAGCGGACGCGCGTGGCCGCGCGACCTTTTCAAGCGATACTGGTCTTTTAATTATGTAGATAAAGTTTAAAATTATATGACACTGAAACTGCTCGCCGCTTCGCTGCCGGCCGCTGCCATGTCGGTGTGATTTGAGTCTAAACCATCATTTAAAGAATGTATTTCCAAAAGGTTTATGTTTACAATAATATTTATAATATTATACTTTCACACGACACTTTTACTTTGACGGCACGGTTGGCGCAGTGGTTAAGCGATTGACTGCTGCGCTGCGTGTCGCGGGTTCGATTCCCGCACGGAACAAATATTTGTATGACCTACATGTATTTGTTCCGAGTCTGGGTGTTTTCTATCTATAATATGTATGTATTTACAAAAAAAAATGTATACAAGTAGTTTATCAGCCATCTTGTTACCATAACAAGCATTAGGTTGCTTAGCTTGGGACTAGATGGCGCTGTGTGAAATGTCCAGGGATATTTATTTTATTTTATTTATTTTTTACATAAGAAAGAAATCTCGATGTTTTGGTCAAGTCGTATAAAATCAATGGGCTGAGGTACCCGCAAAATTCATATTGTGTTACGGTTTTTTGTGCAATTGGCTTGCTAATTTGAGAAAATTTGAATTTCGCGGGCCGAAACGCTTCATATTTTTTGGCTACCTACATATAGCATTCATATGTGAAAATTGAAAAATATGTATAACACATTATAAAAAAAAGTCCTTCGTAAAAGCAATATGTTGAAATAGAATAAGAAGGATAAAAATAATGATGTCAAGGATATTAGATATGTACTAGCAATATGTAGGTCATAATAGACACATTACAACCAACAGACAAGTTACGTAGCGAATTTAATACTGCAAATTGAATATTTTTGAAAAAAAAAGTGGTTTCTCCGAGAATTGGGAATGATTCTTATACCGAAAACATCACGCAAATATACTAGATTCTGTTCAAATTTTGCATAGATATTCCCTATAAGTCAGGTCAGTCTGCAGGCTATAAATTATCACCGCTATTTGCTATGGGGGTGAGCAATATTGTATTAAGGTTGCATTTTTCTATAGTTTACCGTAAATTGTAAAACGTCGAGCCAAAAGCCAATATTGCAGATAGTTGTAGATTTAAACTTTTGATTATTCATTAGGTACACTATACCCAGTGGCATAGCTCATCCTAAAGGGGCCCTGTATCAAATTTTTCGGGGGCCCTTTTTACCCGACTGTAGTGGTGAAGAGAGCAGAAGTGGCCCAGTCGTAATGGCCGCGACTTAGGTACTACATAATTGTTGGTCGTAGATTCGAACCCAGGCGGGCTCTTGACTTCGTGTAAATAATTTTATCGCCACTGTTCTCAAAACGGTGAAGGAGAAAATCGTGAGCAAACCGGCAAGCCGTCCTAGAATAAAAAATGTGTGGTGGATTACGGCTCACTCCCTCTCACAGAGAGGCCTGTCTCAACAGTGGGAACATGCTAATTATATATCACCTTTATTTTTCTGTTATTTTCTTGTCCGTTATATAAATAAGGATCTCAGGTTTTAATTTAAATATTTTTTAAGTATAAAAAAAAAATGGCTTAAACACGTCGCGTCGTGGGCCACTGTAGCTCAGGGTCCCCGTATCGTTGATACGGCTGATACAGCGGCAGCGGTAGCTACGCCCCTGACTATACCTTTATGGAGCTAAGCATTAAATCAAAAGCTAAAGATATTTTTTTTTACTGTTCCAAGTACGTTGTGCTTATAATAAAATATAACAATCGTTATAGATTTTGTAATAAATTGGAAACGTTTTTTAATGAGGTAGGTACCTACTATTATTTAAATGAACATCGTCGTCGAACAGAGTCGAATTATATAATTACTTCACTGGGCTGAATAGGGAACGAATATAGAAGTTAGTTACAGATCTAAACTTTTAAATGATTATCCTCACGCTATACCTTTATGGAGCTAGCAGACAATTATGCTCATAACGGGTGTAAAAAGAAACTTACGAAGCCATGAAGCGGTTGAACTCCCCTTTATTGTAATGTTTTTGTACTGGACCATAACTGGGAACCTTCTGGTTACGGAGATATTAAAGGTCAAACTTCCAACTTTTATTGACTTTTTTTACGGAAACAAAGTTTTTAATGTTATACAAAAACGTGTTCATTCGCATTACTGCAAACAGCAAATTTTCACACCAAAAATAAAAGTCGTTTCCCAGAAATTATTTTTGTGTAATGTTACTTGGTTTTATGTGGTTTGATGTACAGACCCCAGCACATCAAGCTACTACAATCTGTCAAATTTATTTAATAGATTTTCAACTTTACCACTGAAGTATTAGGGTTCAAGGTTGATTGGGAAAATTTGACAGTTTCGGGTAGCTTGACCTTGGCGTCTGTACCTACAGAATGCGTAGTTGACGGCTATGTCATAGTAAAATTATGGCTATGTTGTGGGTCTTTTTACACACCCTGTATAAGAACGGCTATTTTAGTCTAACTATTTTCAGGTTCGACGACTGCTTAGCAAACCTGTGGTTGAAAATTTGATTCCCAACTACCTACTGATATTTTTTTAAGATTTTTGTTTTTTTTTATTACATTTTGTTGTACTTACTATTATGATAGTTCGTAGAACGTCCACATGAACTTGAAGTTTAGGCCTCTTCTGTTATCTTTATGGATACTAATATTATCAATTCGAAAGTAACTCTGTTTGTATGTTACCTTTTCACGCCTAAACCACTGAACGGATTTCGATAACATTAGATAAGGAGATAGGTCGCATCCTGGGGAAGGACATACTTTTTGTCCCGGTAGCACGTTCCCGTGGGATTATTTCCGACAACCACGCGGGCGAAGTTGCGGGCAGTAGTCTGTATGTCACTGAACTCCTACCTCCCCTCCTAATAACTGCTGGACCGATTTTGATGCTATTTTCTGTGCGTTTTTGAGTGGGTCCCTGGATGGTTTAGATTAACTATTGAACCCGGTAGGTGGCGCTGCGATCTAGGTCTTGGAAACAGGACAACGTTCTGTCTAATCTGCTAGTTTTTTTAAATAAAAACAATACAAGGTAATAATGCTGTCGTGTAGGAAATAAAATATACGATCTAAAATTCCTGCCCATCGATTGTAATATCGAAAATTTGCAAAAATACACAAATATCAACTTCGATCGGGAAGGTAAATAATAGTTTGTCACGGGTGTATGTATCAGGCCACACGGGGCGACATGTGAGGTAGGCCATGATTTAATATTTTAGCAAGGTCGGAAGTTCGGAACTGTGCATGAAATCCCACCTGAGCAAATTTTATTTGCTTTGGCAGACTTGAGTTGTCACTCAAGTCAAAGCAAAGAAAATTTGCTCGCTCTAACTCTACAAGGCCTAACTTCGCAAACTCTACACCTTAGGCTCTAGACAGACGGACCGCATTTCAACTGCAATCCAACCGCAAATTGCAGTTCGGATGCAATTTGAATGCAGTTGACACGACTGCAATAGAACTGTATGGTTGGTTTGGTTTGCAACTGCATTCAAACTGCATCCGAACTGCAATTTGCGGTTGGATTGCAGTTGAAATGCGGTCCGTCTGTCTAGAGCCTTAGTCAAAATATGTGGCTTGGCCATTTCGCTACATTCACATGAGCGTAAGGTGAAAAACTGTTATACAATGGTTCTTGTAGTAACGAAACGGCCAAGCCATATATTTTGACTAAGGTGTAGAGTTTGCGAAGTTAGGCCTTGTAGAGTTAGAAGCTTGGCTCTAAATGAGATCTGATTACTTGTTGACAGTGCGAGCTACATGGTCTCGTCTTGGTAACATTTAACATGACGTAACATGGATTGAACGAACATAAAATTATCAGTGAGCCCTTGGGGACATAATTATTTGCGTGCGATAAAAAATAAACGTGTACGATCTTGGATTTACCATTTGACCTCACTATTGGCTTTAGCACTCTCGAAAACCATGAATAAGACAAATAAAAAATTCAAGGAATTCAATTTTACCCTATTAGTAACAAGTATAGTAACAATTGTTATTTTATTAACTTGAATTGGAGCTCGACCAGTTGAAGATCCATATATCATAAGGTACAGGACAATTACTAACTATTTTTTATTTCTGTTATTTTATCATTAGCCCTTTTATAAATAAATATTGAGAAGACACCGATGACAATTTATTTTTAACTTTAGCAGCCGCGTCCTTGTATTTTTTCTGCGACCTCGCTATCCTCGAAAGCCATGGAAATGTCGTAATCGAACGTATCTAGGTAACGCTTTTCGTTAGGTACGTTACGATTTCTACTAGTCAACTCCTACCGCAAGCCGCGTTAAAGAACTTCGTTCCAAAACATCCAAAAAAGTACCTATGGTTTTATCACTTCCATTAATTTATATGTCTTATCGTGCTGATCATCAAAGATACATAATGAACTATTAACCTTTTCGATTTTATTCTAAAGTGACCGTTGGGAGTTTAATCGCCACGAACCCTTTGAAAACAACAATACATTAATTTGCTTCAAAAGTTTTTATAATTAGGCTTTAATTATGGGTAGGTGTAACCATCCGTAGTTTCCTAAATAAAGAAAAACTTTATGAATGAAATCACTCACCTTAAACCTTTTACCCTTGTGTAGTTGGGTAGGTACATTGGGAAAGAGAGTAGAGAGGCCTTTGTTCAGTATTTTTTATTTTATCAAGTACCTGGTACTTGTTGACAGGCCTACGCTGTCCTTTCATACCTACTGTAATTTGAAAACATTGTCTATAAGACAATTATTTTTAAAAGAGTAGGTAACCGTGTAGTTTTTTGCCGGCTCTTCTCCATAGGAAACGACTAATTGGAAACGTGCACCTTGCTTCTGACGTTTCAAAGTGCCCATTTTGATTTTGAGTAGTGGAATAAAAATAAAAAAACAGAAAGTACTTTTAGAAGTTGTGCATTTACCTCACCTCTTTGTTACCTGTCCGCTAGCATTATTCTTTTCACTGAATTCTTATAACTGTGACCTAGTTAAACAGTTGACGGGGATTTTAATTAGAGGGAATTTTCAAGCTTACGCTGGGAATAACTTCAATTCAAAAGTTTCCTGGGTAAACTGAGTTTGTAAGGATGATGCATCAAAAGGTTTCATGGAGATTGGAGCCCACGGTGGTGCTCCCTGAAACGAAAAGTTACAACAACTACAGTCGTTAAATTGTTGTGACGTAATTAACGTAACTGACTGTACGACTGTAGTTGTTGTAACTTTTCAAAACAGTTTTAAATTCGTGGATTTGATTTGACATAATGATTAATATTACAGGTGTATGGATTTGTGTGTATTTATTCAAATAAATTATATGAACATATCTAAACCAGAATACTTATTTCACGTTGGTAGGTACTTCCGTGCTCAGTAAAATAATCCATGTAAAATACTGGTATTCAGCTGCATCCGGTTAGACTGGAAAACGACCTCAACATAGTTGGGACTTGTGAAAAGGCTAGGCAGATGATGATGGCTTCCGTGCTCAGTAAAATAACGTCACAAATCACAATGTTGTAGCTATTAAATAAATTTATGTCCCTATTTATTATGTACGTTTGCCCCGCACGGCCCCCCAGAATTTGTGTTTTAGGTGTGCACTAATGCAATGTACTCGCCTCTAGGAGTATATGTAGGTACTGGTTTCTTTTTCAATGTACCTCTGTACTTTTGAAGATATTTGCAAAAAAAGGGAGCCGTGCTGAAAACGTTTGGCTGGCACGGCCCCCTTTTTTTGTATGTAACTTGAAAAATATATAGCGTATTAAAAAGTTTCTTAAGCTCAAGGAATGTACTCTATTAACACGTTATATGTACCGCAACAGATATTGTGAATTCGTAATGACAAATAATATATAGATGTGGATAGGGGGCAGTGCTGGTTTTTTTTTTTAAAGAAAATATCTAAAAAAGACAAAACAATCTTAGCCAAAAACGATTACAAAATAATTGATGTTTGGCAAGTAACATATGTACCTACCGCATTGGTTTCTCATACAACTTGCTAAATTTGAAAAATAAACCAATTTTAGTTCATTTAGCACGGCCCTCTATAGTTGCCTATATCTTTTTAAATAAGACATGTTTGTTTACAAAATTCGTCTTTCTGAATTATAATTAGGAGTACATTCGTTCCAAATAAATTGCGAAACTGCTGTATTAGTACTTTAAAAAATAAATAGGATCAAAAATATCATATATTACAACTGATGGGGTGACCATGATTCCTTTATTAGGTACATATTTTCTATCCTACCTATGTACCTATATTAATTAAATTATGTGACTACATTGAAATAATATTAGATTGTACAACTAATGCATAAAAGAAGGGATAAAATAGCTCGTTTATGCCCGAGTTAAACACTGCTTTTCACTTCGATTGCGAGAAAATGAAACAGGCATAAAGTATATAACAGTATTTTTATTGTTCAAAAATGTTGCAAAATTGAAGATACTATACTCGAAACGCAACAACAACGTGATGCCCTACAAGAGAAACAATTAGCAAGCAACCGACTATTAGTTAGTACAAATAAATTATATTATAACTTAAAACTTACATGTTTATTTTAGCAATCTATTTCCGTGCTTGAAATAGTTTTTTTTTCTAAGCCAAGATAATCAAGCCCAACAGCCACACGTGCAATAAAACGTCGCAGATTAAGTCGTTATTTTATTTCATTTGCTTTAATTTATATCACTTCCGTGTTTTGTATCGTTAATTTAATAAAATCAGATAAAATAGTGGTCATTTATTATTTAAAAACGCAAACAAACATTTTTATGACGTGGCAGTATGAAGTAGGTACCCAAGTCGAATGACACAACAAAATCATATTGAAAATTAAAAAAAAAATCTTTTATAAAGTTTCGTGGCGGGAATTAGCTATTCTCATCTTCAATTTTGCAACATTTTTGAACAGTAAAAATACTGTTAAATACTTTATGCCTGTTTCATTTTCTCGCAATCGAAGTGAAAAGCAGTGTTTAACTCGGGCATAAACGAGCTATTTTATCCCTTCTTTTATGAATTAGTTGTACAATCTACTATTATTTCGATGTAGTCACATAATTTAATTAATATAGGTACTTAAGTAGGATGAAAATATGTACCTAATATATGGAATCATGGTCACCCCGTCAGTTGTAATATATGATATTTTTGATTCTATTTATTTTTTAAAGTACTAATACAGCAGTTTTGCAATTTATTTGGAACGAATGTACTCCTAATTATAATTCAGAAAGACGAATTTTGTAAACAACCATGTCTTATTTAAAAAGATATAGGCAACTATAGAGGGCCGTGCTGAATGAACTAAAATTAGTTTATTTTTCAAATTTAGCAAGTTGTATAAGAAACCAATGCGGTACATATGTTACTTGCCAAACATCAATTATTTTGTAATCGTTTTTGGCTAAGATTGTTTTGTCTTTTTTAGATATTTTCTTCAAATATCTTCAAAAGTACAGAGGTACATTGAAAAAGAAACCAGGACATATACTCCTAGAGGCGAGTACATTGCATTAGTGCACACCTAAAACACAAATTCTGGGGGGCCGTGCGGGGCAAACGTACATTATTTATTTAACTTTTACAGTCCATTGCTGAAAATAGACGCCCAGTATTTAGCAATTACTTACCTATCTACAATATGAAATGTTTCAGACTATGTATTTACAAACAGGTAACTAATTCTACAATTCCCAGTTTGTACCTACCACTTTATTGAAATTGTAACATTAATAACTGAGGTCGTCGGAACAACCCTGGGGACTCCAGCTCTGGTTGGTAGCCACTTTGTTTTTCTGCTCAATAGTTTTCCGAGCCTCCGGCGTTCACACGACCCCAGAGATTTATATTTTTTTATAACTTTGAAATGTACGTTTTAGATTAATGTAGGTAATAGTTTTTAAAAGGACCCTTTCAGGTTCACATAAATCTAATTGAAACGCATAAATTGTATAGGTACTTCGAAATAGAAAAGTATAATGATAAAATTATTGCTTACTAGCTGCGCCCCGCGGTTTCACCCGCATAAATTTCGATCCCGTGGGAAATATCGGGACAAAAAGTATCCTATATGGTAATCCTGGTTATAAACCATCCGTGTGTCAAATTTCTTCCAAATCCGTTCAGTAGTTTTTTCGTGAAAAAGTAACAAACATCCGTCCATCTATCCATCCATCCAAACTTTCACGTTTATAATATTAGTAGGATTTACACACATTTTATTGAAAAAAAAAACGTCATTTTATTGCAAAAGAAAAAAGGGAATACCTAAAGGTAAACCGCAGGCGAATTTTTGCACAATGGTTAGTGAATTTGAGTAATAAAGTCATTCTTACGTAACATAATAACAATAGTTTGCCTTTACATAGCGAGCCAAGCAGAACCTTTCGCAGTGGTCGGGTTTTCTCTAACTTCCTGATAAAACTTCATATGAATTCAGTTTTTCGTTCGTAAACTGTCAAAAATTTACATCTTTTTTGAAGTTGGAAGTTATGCATTATTTCAGCCGAAAGACGTTCACTGCTGGTCATAAGTCTCTCCAAGCGTCACCTCATCGGTCTGGACCTGCCTTCTCGCCACCAGCCGATTCCCGAGGTCATCCGTCCAACGATATGCATACTAGCATTTTACTTATTTATCGTAAAAAGTATTATGGAAGCTGTCCCTACAGAAGGCGCAAAAAAATTGACCTGGAAAAGTCCTCTTCAATAGAAAAAAAAAAAAATGTTTTGCATTTACAGTTTCACACGGAGTAGAAAGGGTAGCTTTGTTTTTCCTCTGCATGAATGGTCCTCGTGGGAGGCTCAGAGCGGAGGGTGTGGCTCCCCCTGTGGGATGAAATGCTCGTTGCATTCGTGCACCGATCCTGAAGTGCGCCTTTATTGTGCGAGTTATATGTTGCCAACACTTCGACTGAGTGTGAAAAACTGTTTTATGAAAACATTTTGTTACTAGAAAGGATGCTTTCCTATTATTTCGCTTGCTTTGTTCGTCATCCTCCAGTTACTTCGTTACAACGGGAATTTTAATTACAGTTAGATATGAAAAATGTTCGCTTTAGTTTAGTGCAACGAGATGGTGAAGAATATTTTAAAAAGCCTTTTAGCCCGTTGTACGGTAGTAACCATAGATAATATTAATTCTATGGTGGTAATTGATCGTACCTGTATAATTTAATTAGGTACCTACCTACTTTGTCAAGATGTATTCTTTGAAATGCCTGAAAACTGGATTTTGCATGAATACCTACCTAACTATAGTTGTCCTCACCTACTATTCAGCACAGTAGGTACGAATAAATCAGTAGCAAGTAAACATGTCCTAAATATTTACAGATTTTTAATAAAAATCAATTCCTGAGATTAGATTGCAAGTAGGTATAATTAGATAATAATGATATTAGTTGTCACTAAAGTTAAACTATCAAATATCTGAAATCCAAATGAGATTACCTATTTTTCACTGATAAGATAGAGAAAATACTTTATTTAAACTGAATATATTAAATTATAATTTATAATTCATAAAATTCGTATAGTTCATAAACTCCTTACGAGTTTATGAAGTTATCTTAGTTTGAGTGTAGGTAAACAATACCTACATTAAATACGTGACGTAGTCTGGTTAAAATTAATTTTTCCAAAAGATTCCTTCGAGCCGGATTTGAACCAGCGACCTATGGATATCAGCGTCGTTCCTCTACAGTCCACCGCTCTACCAACTGAGCTATCGAAGGCACAACTTTCCACTTCAAATTAAATACTTGTTGGTAAGCGCTCGAGCACATGTAAAGAATGTTGTAACGAGATTGTGTAACTTACCTACTGCGTATTCATCGCGACGCTTGCTGCTTATCTTATTGGAAGATAGGTATGTATATACAAGAAATACGATTTAACAATACACAATAATTATAAACTCACGCTTTTTTACCGTGGTGTTAGGCAGAACGCCGGCTGCTACGATCATTTCATTCTCCTTTTACTACGCTTACATTCTAGGACTTAACAATGGTTGCCTTTGTTTTTTAATTTCGTAGGGTTCCGCCAAAGTCCTTAGCAATAATAACTTGCCAAATAATTTTCTTTCGAACTTTTGCATGGGCCTAGCGGCCTAACGATCCTGAAAACCTATAGCAAGAACGTACTTGTTTAAAGGCGTTGGATTTATTTATTTGGCTCCTTTAGAGCAACATTTTAACAAATGTGCTAAGTATATGTAAATAGAGTACCTATCTTGATTTTGGGTCTGCCAAACAAATGGTTAATGTTTCTCGCTGATGTAGGGATACTTACCTACGTAACCAAGTAGGTACCATAAAAGTTGATTGCCTTAGTAGTTTGAAAGTGAAATGACAGCTAGGAATACACCTACGTTCTTCGTAGAATCGTAGCTTTCAGCAGCTATAAGTACCTACAACGAATTCGTTAAGTAACCAAGTGAAAGACGGGTTCTCCTCGAATACGATTACGGAATAGGGTTTATCGAAGTCTAATTTAAATGGAAGCTGAAGTGGGAATGTTTGTAAGTTCTAATTACGGGCAACCAACTTCAACCGAACAATTAACCCGAGGAAGTACGCCCAGTAAATAAGGTATTATGTTTGATTTACAGCGACGCAAACTTCATTGCAATTCAACAAATTGAATCAACAACGTTTTTAGGAAAATTAATGACAGGCGAAATTGGATTTGGTGGTTTGCGTAGCGCTGCAAGGAAAATTTAATAGGAGGAAATCGTTGAGAGCAAAGAAATCAAGATGTCCAAATTAGATTTGTCTGTCCTGTCACTTTATTTGACTACTAGCTTTTGTCCGTAACTACGCCCGCTTGGATGTCGAAAAATATCCCACGGGAACGTACTATTAAGATTAAAAGTTACCTAATACATACTTTTTCCAGGTTCGAAATAAACAATTTTCGTTCGTTTTTACTTTTTCAACTATCTGTGTGCCAAATTTCATCCAAATCCCTTTATCCGTTTTTGTGCTAATCCTGAACATGCAGTATGTTCAGGATTAGCGCAAAAACGGCTAAACGGATTTGGATGAGAGAATATCTAATAGATGCAAAATTTAAACAAAATCTATAGATTAGTTTTTGCGTGATGCTTTTTTTTTTTTTTTTTTTTTTTTTTTTTTTTTTTTTTTTTTTTGATGGGAAATCATCAAATGACTCCTCCCGCTCAGCCGCAGAAGGGAGTGTCAGACTTTTACTGACTAAAACCCACCCGTGTTCCTTCCTTAGCCCTTTATGTTCCAGGGCAGCGGTTAACCCTTTCGGATGGTCCCGCTACCCTGGCAGGCTTCGGCCCTGTGGGGCCCCGTCACTTGCTGACATCTCTTTGAGGCGCGCGTGGAACACGAACACGCCGTCCGGCACGGGCCTAGTCCTGATCGGACGGAGAGCTACCCATTACTCTCCGCCCGCAGGTCCGCGCCTACGGTGGCCGGGAGTCGTCACGCGGCTCCCGACGCCCGGAGCGTCTCCCGCGGCGGCTGAGGCGTGAGGTGCGCAAGGCGCGTTCCCTCGCCCACCCCGCCACCTCCTTCGCTAGCATGACTGCTTCGCAGAAGGAGGTGACTGCCTCCCACTCCCTCTCACCCTGGACCATGGCTTGAACCAGGGCCGGACGCGAGAGGTCGCCGCCGCTGCCAATCGCCTCTACGAGGACACGGCGGTGCTCTGCCCAAGCAGGGCAGACCTCCACCGTATGCTCCACCGTGTCCTCTGGGCGATCCTGACAGTGGTGACACCCGGGCGTCTCCTCCCGCCTGATGATGTGCAGGAACCTCCCGAACATTGCGTGATGCTGGAACATACTTTCAGATAAACAGACAAACGGACAAAAAATCTAAAAAATATATTTTCTGCATCAGACTCGTTCCCCCACTTCGTAGCAATTACTTTTTTTATATCCAATGTACAGTTTTGGCTTCGTTACTATTTTATTATACCTACCTTATTTATAAACGCTGCTTAGAGTTAAGAGATGTGTAAGTACGTGTAGGTAAACGTTAATCAGCAGACGCTAATCATTACTTAACTTGCAATGTTTAAAAATATGGGGGTTTATGTATAGATGTGGCAAAGTGTCTTAGTACCTAGTGGTTTTGTATTCGGTGCATTCGTCCTAGTTTCCTGATTGACTGTTAATTGGTCGGTTCCACGAGTCCATGAGCAATTTGCCTGAAAGCGTTTGGCCCATTGTGACAAGTTATTGCTCATATCGTAATGAAAGTTGGTGCCCGTGCGCCCGCGCCCTCCGCCAACGAATGATTAACGTGCCTGCTAATGGGAATGTTCAGCACTCGTTTTATTCAATTAATTAATGTCGTCTGGCTTTGAATGGACAACGTTTAATAGGCCGCTTCCATAAGTTGCTAATGACAAACTTATTGGATGCAATTTCAATTCGGGGAAGTGCAAATTAAGTTTGTTCCTCGAAAGGCCCGATGAAATCTCTGAATAGATAATCTAATGTCAAATCTAAAAGTGATTTGATTGACTGTATATTTGCCCCAACCATTCACATGAGGTTGGAAGAAATAAACAGCCAATAAAATCACTTATTAGCATGGGCTTTGAAAACAGAAAATTGAAAATCAAGACTCGTCTATGGTTTTAAAAGTGGAGGATTGAATAACGAATGAGAGACCAGCCGGTCGATTCTGTAAAAATCTCACCGTGAAAACTCAAGTGAAGTGAGCTTGATGTGAGTTGTCAATAGTGTCAATCCCTAGCATTATTTGGAATGACAGCTCACTTCACCTAAATTTTCACGGTGAGATGGTTACAGAATCGCACTGCTGACCTATATTCATTTACATCGTGGGAACAACACATACTGATACTGACCTACTGATTGAAATCCGAACATCGAAATTGAAAACGTGATTTTTTTCAAACAAACTGAATAGGTAAATATAGTAGTGATGGTCCGACTCCCATAGAAGGCTCGTCACTACTATTTATTCAGTTTGCCAATCTTTGACTAGCTATACTGACTAAACTAGGTATACATACTTAGGTATTTGGTTGAATTTTTGTATGCAGCAGTCTGCATACAAAAATTGGAACACAGTGGAACGTCATTAGATATACGAAGTTGTCCACCTTTTATATATTTTGCATTCATTTTGTATCATATACGAGAAGCTTATCGAGCTACATAATTAATACGTAAACTAGCAAGACTGTGGGCATAGATTACCAGCAGTAACGTGCTAAGTTTATATGACTACGCATATCGCCCTGATCGTTTTATGAGGCCAGTAGGTTTCTAAATGGTACTTGCCAACCTAACTTTGTTTAATAAATATTAAGTTAGCCTACATAACATAGTTCTAAGTAGCTAAGGTTAGAAGTCTAAGCACGTTATACATATAATATAGGTAAGCTTACCCAACTATGACTGGCGATGACCTTTACGTAAATTGTTTTATTCTACTAATTTAAATATTAAATTGGTTTATTCAGACAATGTGTTTTGCCAACGAGAACGTGGAAAACACAATTCCTACAACAGGAAAACACAATTCAAAATTACCTACTTCCAAAATAAAAAAATAAACACTGAAAAGTTTCTGTGAATTTCTGTCTTGATATCGGAATCGGCAAGGCATATCATAATCTGACATATCGTAATGTTATGTCAGATTATGACGACTACCTATGCTTTTATTCTTTGAAAGGTACCTAGTAGGCTGAACAATATTGAATATTATTATGACCTAGCTGTATGTATAGTAGGCACACCCACATTTCACCAGAGTTAATCCACATACATCATTGAAACCTTTATTTGTCTCGACACCATACTTCAGACACTGCGGTCAATGTATATCTAAAAATTGAAAAAAAAATGCGCGTGCATCGTACACGTGAATTAAGTGAAACTTCAAAAAAAGAATGAGAGAGATTTAGATAATGTGAAAGACAGAGAGAGCTTATTGCTTTCTTTTCTTGCATGTAACGAAATTTGTCTAAACGTGACGCGTCCTTGAAACACTCGATTCTCGTCCAATTATCAAATCGCCGCTCATGAGGTAGGAATACCCTAAATTCTGAATAATAGGTTAAATTAGACCATTATTAAAGATTTCCAATAACGTTAATAAATAGAAAAATCTAAACGCCGTAGATTTAGGGAGGCATAATTATAAAACGAGAGGCCTGCTCGCCGGAGGGGATAATTTGCGAGACCCGAGGGCTTTGATGTTCAGCGGCCTTGGAATAGTATGCGACGAAGCGTGAGCTCGTCGCCAGCCACGGACTCTTCATCCAAGAACTTGACCTTTATTTATTCGTCTCAAATGCGCCCGGAATATTATTTTTATAAAATTATTGACCGCGATTTTGATTTTCGACGATTATTTTATTTAAATCAAATCCTCCAATGTTTATTTATCAAAATAATTATATTCTTTCAAAAAGAGTTGGACAAGTGGGTAAATTCAGTTCTAGAAATTCATAATGTTGGCTTTTAAGTTGTGCGTAACGCACTTTCAATCACAATTTGAGAGTTTTGAAGGATTTTGCTAATCCATTGCTTCATAAGTTTGAAAAATTCGTCAGCTCAACAACGTAATTAACGCAATGAACGTGGTGAACTGTCCAATTAAACCAATTGCGATTAATTGTTATTTTATGTGTGTTACGCAATTAGATAGATATAATACTTTTTATTATGTACACCATACATATTATATATATAAATGTAGAAATTTTACAAGGGGTGATACAATGGGTTGTCTTATCGCTAAAAGCGATCTTTTAAAGACCTTAGGACTGATTACCCCGCAGATCTTGTCGATACGATACATGTGAATCGATGCTGAATGGTGATATGTTCATAGCCTTACATACAGTTTTTTTTTATAAAGCTTAATAGCTTTATCAAAAAAGCTGTAACATTGAAACGCTAAAGGGTTACTCTGCAGAAATGAAAAAAAAAAGATAAAGAATTACCCACCTACATAATTGGTCACCGTAGGTCTGTACTTCCCGTAGCGAGTGCTACGCCACTGTAGCAAGGCGCTACGTAGACACTTTGTATCATAATGACTTGCGCGAGAGCTTCGTTAGCGCTATGAAAGCGGATCTCTAAGCGATGACGTCACTGGAAAACGAGTCAAAAGCTGCTTGATAATAATTAGCGCAACACATCTGCAACATAATTTCATCCATTGGCGTAGCTAGTCCTAAAGGTGTCCTGTTTCAAAATTTGTTGGGGGCCCTTTTTACCTGACTGCGGCGAAGCTCCAAAGGAGGGTATTTTACAAAATAAATAAAATAGCATACCGACTTGAAAACTAAAGCTGTCATTGTGATCTTACTGAGAGAATGCAAGAGCGAGCGAAGCAAGTTAGAAAATTTTAGCATCCGGGGGACCTACTCCGAAGTGCAAAGTGCGAATGTTCGGATCGGACCGACACATGGCCGAACCGAATATTATTGAAAAATGCGAAAAAAGTTCGGATCGGCTCATTTGAGTCGGGACAATAGTCAATATTCGAAAGATTGTAGAAGTGTAGGGTCGGAACCGACCGAACCAAATAGTAACTTCGTAGCAGGAAACGGCCGAACATTCGGCCGATACTACTTCGGAGTAGGCCCCCTGATTCGGATCCAGTTACATCAAACAGCGAGCGAAGCGATCTCGAAAATTGGAGCATTCTGGGCCGGGATAGGTTAAGTTTTCATTGTGATTTTACGTCACGCCGCAACGTCAACTTTAAGAGCCGTTGGTGGTACCTATGCGTACAGAATTGTTATCTACGATATTATCCGAGATGGCAAAGACTTTCGGTCGCAGGACGTGTTCCATCGCTTCCACGGACAAGCACCATAGGACAGCACAAAGTCAAGCTAGTGCAAAGTGAAGTGCTACAAGCATATCTAGTCTTATTTAATTAAACGAGTTTAGTTTATGTATGTTTAGGACAAGGTATTTATCTATAGGTATGTGTCGCCAGAAATTAAATGGATTTATTATTATATTTTTTTCTGTTTGTACATATCCCGGGACCATGGGGTCCCGGTCCTGTGGAAGGCGAAATTTTAATGAATTGCGGCACTATCCGACGATTATCCCTGCATACATATTAGTACGGTCCCGTGGGATAATATCCGTCCTCCACACGGGCAAAAACTAGTGAAAACATAATTATATTTTTCGGTACCATGTCCACGTTTCATATTTGAGTTTATCAATACTGTCAGTGAATTTCCATCATACGAATACATTACGAAAATCCAATACTTACGTACATTATGCGAACTATCATATCCGTAGTAATGATTCATTGCATAATAATCCATGTTCCTTGATATTTGCAATGAACGGATTCATTTCACTGTGACCTCGAAAATTGACTGATCGCGTGTATAAGGCTGAAACCCCTGACCTTACACCTTCAATGTCAATGTTATCTGATCCGCCTCCCATAATGTTTATGAGTTTGGGGTGTAGCACCACTTACCGTACTGGAAACTACGTGTTTTCCTATTATTAGTTTCCAATTTTCCAGCAACATACTGAACCTGCGGGGTAATTGCGTAACACAATACGAGTAGCAATGGGTTTTATTTTGACAGTTCAACAATATTCATTCCGTTGTTAATATTGTTGAGCTGGCACATTTTTCGAACATATGAAGCAATGGATTGGCAATATCCCTCAAAGTGATTCAGATTGAGATTGTTAATGTTACGCAGTTAGGGTGCTGAAAATAGGAAATCAACGTCATGACGTTTACCAAAACTTTTCCAAATATTTTCATGTTGGTAGTTAACAGATTTAGAAAGGTGAGTGAAATGTCCGACGTTTTCTGTGAAAAAAGAGTTAAACATTTACAAATTTGCTGCGGAAAAATAACACAGACGAGATCAAAGTAAACGATCAGTGCATTGGTGATCTTCAGCTGATCAATGGGTGGACATTGGGCATTGATCTACCATCCTATAAACATACAGATTTACCGCAGCAGGCAAGCAGGCAAACATTAGGTAAGTATGTGATTATGATGTTCGTTGTTCGTTCCATTTAAGCCAATTACGGAAACTTGACATTGGCGAGTTGGCAAAAAGCTGAGTCAGTAGCATTATTAAGTTTTCCTTGTTCTCACCCCTAAATGTCAGGTCAGCCACCTTTTGTTATATATGTGAAACAAGGTCAGAGTTAATACTGTATGTTTAATGAGAGTTCGTGACAATGTTGGGCAACCTTCCTCATAGTCTTTTGTGTTATTTGAGCAATGGCCTCGGCATCGATCGTGTGCAGCCGGCAATGAGCTCAGGTATGTGGGGAGTCGGCTACACCTCACCCAAAATGCACTGATGTTTTTTTATGAGTTTAATGGATGATGAGGCAAGTTTTGAGTATATTAACAGCTATTACTATAAGAAGATCAAAGAACTAATGGTTGAATGTGTGAAAGGTGATTATGACTAGCACGGAAGTAGGATATACAAGTTACAATGCATAATAGAAAGAAAGAAAAGACTCTAAAAGACACACACACATAATCAGCCTATACTGTTCCCACTGTTGGGACGCAGTTCTCCTCTCGGTTAGAGGGCTCACTCCGTCTGACTGAGAGGAGGCCTGTGTCCCGTAATCACATATCTTCATATTTTTGGTTCTAGGACATGCCGGTTTCCTCACGATGTTTTCCTTCACAATTTTGAGAGCCGTGGTGATGAAATAATTTACACAAAGTAAAGCACATGTCTGGGTTCGAACACTTTGAACTTACGACCTACAACTAGTAGACGTAAGTCGCGACCGTTATCATTGGGCCCCCATCGTTCCTCAAAGACGACGGCTAAGAGAAACGTAGGTATAGGGGCATGTTACATTGTCATTGATAATATCACGATACCGTGGTAATATTCATCGTATAATAGGCCGTATCACGGTATCGTGCTCAATACTTGCGATATCACGATATTAGGATCGTGATAATATTGACAAATGTAACATGCCCCATTAAAGAAGAACACGTAAAGTGCTCCGACCCCAAATAAATTGGCATTAGGACAGCAGGCTAATGATGAATGGATGAACAAACCATTATTTTTCTCATTAAAAGCTTATCTGTTGAATGTCTGGCTTGAAAAGTTATTGACATGGATATATACAATTAATACGTAAGCAATTGTTTTCCGAAATACCAATTCTCGCCTGTCTAGCTAGCTGTCAGCCACACACTGCCCAGCCACGGGAGGTTTCGAGGCTTGTGCGGTCGCTACACTACAATAGAAATTAGAAAAATATGATTGAATTCCATTTTGTACAAGTTTATTATAATCTTTTAGTATTTATTATTTTGCCGATATATGTATCCCACAAAAACATTTCATGTTAAATGTTGCCAAGACGAGACCATTATGTAGCTCGCACTGTCAAAAAGTAATCAGATCTCATATAGAGCCAAGCTTCTAACTACACACGCCCTAACTCTACAAGGCCTAACTTCGCAAACTCTACACCTTAGTCAAAATATGTGGCTTGGCCATTTCGTTACATTCATATGAGCGTAAGCTGAAAAACTCTCATACTGTTACACAATGGTTCTTGTAGTAACGAAACGGCCAAGCCATATATTTTGACTAAGGTGTAGAGTTTGCGAAGTTAGGCCTTGTAGAGTTAGGGCGTGTAGAGTTAGAAGCTTGGCTCTACATGAGATCTGATTACTTTTTGACAGTGCGACTCGAGCTACATGGTCTTGGCAACATTTAACATGAAATGTTTTTGTGGGATTTCATTTCTTTTTGTAAGTTGCTTATGACTTACTAAAAATCCTGAAATACATATCTTATTATTTATAACAACACACATTCTCCTGCTCTTATCCTATGCAAAACTAATTTGAAAAGTAAAATTATATCTATCCAATATATTTTCAGTCCAATAACCTGTCTGAAAGGTTGCAAATTGCTAGTCCTACGATTTATCAATTCAGTTTTCGATACTTCTACAGTGTCATATTCCTTTAATAAAATAAATTGCATCTGAAAAGCACGAGTTTGATTTATTTCTTGAGATATGACACTAGTATAAGTAGACGAGGCAGGAATTTATTACCAACACGCAAGTTGAAAACAAATTAGTTTAGAGAATCGGAGCTTTGAAACCTTTCTAATATTATTTTCTTTACCTACAGGATGAAAATAGAAAAAGACGAATCTGGCAATGAAACAGTCAGGGTTAAAACAGTCTTTAATTACAAAACCAATAACCCGAAATTACCGCGTCATTATCTACTAGTAAGTTTTGCTTGTACGTACTATCTACTGCAATAGGTAAGTACAACTTGTGTTCTATGTTCTTCTCCAAAAATAAAATATTTTCACAAAATACTGCCACAGCAGTATCTGTAACAAATAGCCGGCTATCAATCCACGTAGAGGAAAAGTAGGGAAACAATGATTTTAGCAGAACTATCGGTTAACGACTCTCGATAAAACTCTCGGCGAGAAAGCTTTGCGAAGGGCGCACGACGGAGGATTAGCAATTAGGTAGGTCAGCACGTGGAGCCATGTCCTCCTCGATGTATAAAGGGACACGTAGCTACACGGTCTAGAGATTAATGAGGATATCCGGACATGTCCCGAGCCCCAAGTATGTCGTAGTTGCCAATAAATCTAACACATTTTTAATCAATGATCAGCTGTCTTGCCTTAAGATTTATTTCTCAATTTGTCTGATTAAAAATAAAACATGGCCAAGTTCATGTCATTACATATTAGACACGTTGTTTATTCATCGTCCTATTAAGGCAAGAGCTGTTCTATATCTATGGAAAGCTTTATAGTGTCCTCATTCCTAAATTACCATAATAATGAGTCCTGCCAATGTGTCGCTTGTGTACGTAGTCTAAATGGTTATAAAGTAATCAATACCACTTGTACGGTGTACCACACTTTCGTAATTGAAAATAAACAAAGGTACAGTGGTAAAATCAACTAAAAGGCATACGGAACGGGTAATAAGCGTAACCAGCGCATCAGCACGTGGTACACGGTTTGTTTATGCAAATTGAGATCGCTGAATGAACGAATGAGTGCTCTACAGGCATAATGTGTGGTATGTACTACACGGTGAACTAATATTTAATGCTATACTTGGAATACATGATGCGTGTGCACGATATCGCTATGAACAACTGTTTAACTAATTAATTAATCTTTATCCCTCTACTTACTTAAAGCTGTTCACGTATGCCACAAATGCGACATTTACCTACCACAGTAAATTCAAACGATTCACGTTTCTTGGTGGACTGTGAATAATCAAGTCGTAAAACAAATTAGTGGTACTGTGAGAGCTTTACGATCTCTCACGCCGAGACGAGTAAATAAAACCACCGTTTGTCATATTACTTCAATATTTATTCCTAGAAGACGGTTCTTAATTTTCAAAGTATTCATAAAGGTTGCATTTAAGCACCAAATAGGCTATCTATCTCTACAGTACATTGAGAGAGAGAGAAAGATGTTCAGACAAGACAACTAAAGGGTTTCTTTATAAACGATGATTAAAGTTAAGTGATATTTAAACGTCAAAAATGTGTGGTTAAACTGTCCCCAATCACTACTTGAAGCAACGTTTATGAAAAGGGGTATAATATAACTCTATATCTAAGTCTAGCTGAAATTCTATCACAAATTACGCAGGTCGCAGTAGAGCCTTTGGCCAAAAACAAACATTATGTTGATATCCGAACCCATTTAATCTACTTTACAAAACCTACATTATAAAGCATTGTGTATACTAAGTTGACGGGACATTATGTGCACAGCCCAGAATGTTGTCGCCCGTCGAAGGGAAGCCCCTTAGCGGATTAACATGACATGGCAACACATTATGTCTAAACAAGATGCTTCGCTCGCAGGACTAAAGAGACTATAATATAAGCTGGGGAGACCTCATTGTTTCTCCCGAAGGCTCCGGTAACACTTAATGGATTCTTGACACGCGCCAGCTCTCCTCGACACTGGACAGATACCCATTGTTTGCTATATTTGTGAGAAAGGCAACTTTGTTTACTCTCAACGGTGCAGAGGTGAAATTATAAATGTGTAGTAATTATCTTGTCAAACGATCACCTATAAGGTGCTCATAAATTATTGTCACTTTGAAGTATAGTGTTGTGCGCTGGTGACTGGTAATGACATCAGGCTGTTTGACTTTGTGGTCTTTATTCGATTATGTTGCTTCCGCTGCGTCGAGAGTGATGATGAGTTTCACTTTCGTTTAATAAAATATGTACGTACCTTTGATAAAATATACCTGTCTTATTTTATGAGTGAAAATGTATTTCAGCTAGGTTACTATAGTTACTTTGAAAAATTGAAATTAAATTATTTATTCTGTAAATAGTATATTGGAATAATTTTGACACGTCATATGACGTGGAAGAGCTGATTTTTCAATGAACAGATAATTTTTATTCGTGGAATAAAATTGACATCTGACAGATTTTGTATCGAAGAACTGTCAAAAATTTTAAATTATTCCTCGGATAAAATTATCTTGCGTTGGAAAAATCAGCCCTTAAAGTGATTAAAAAATAACGTTTCCTGTGACTACTCTGAGAAGAAAGGCCGAAACAAACTTAGAGGAAATTGCAAACAGTTCAAGTTACCTTAATCTACTTCAGAAATTATTTATTTCAGTTTTCCATTATTATAGCCGTAATCAAACATTGCATTAATAGCAATTCTCATCAATCCCCAATTGAATTTCCTTTCATTATGATCCACTTTCAGCCGAATTTCCTTTCATTATCATCCATCAAAGCGATGATGCGATTGTTCGAACATCTTTGCAAAAGCACTTTGTTCACTTGAATACGGATGACGTCAGCAATTTTAAAATGTGTTTCTGATGTACAGCAGAGGAAATTAAACGTGCTGGCCTGAAAACATGCGAATATTGATGTTCGTTCAACTGGCAGCGCTGGCACAGTATCGCTTCGCAAGGATATGGGCGCTGCACTGCCCACACTCCTGAACGGGAGAGTTCGTGTGCAGGATATCCGGCACCGACTGGATAGCGCGACGTGCGGCCTGCGTAGTTCAGTGGGCCAATAGGGCTGCAGCATCATCTGAAAGATACTATAAACATTAAATGTTTCAATATTGAATCATTATTGCTCTAGGAAACCATGGATTATCCAGTAAGTCCCTGGCATAGTTTTATTTAATATACCTAGTATCAACTACCTACTTACCTAGTCAAAAAGACGTTTAAGATTTCAAAGTTTTTATTCAGAATATTTTAGACTAACCAAATGTAAGTAGAAACAGATACGATGGCAAACAAAGGTCACATAAATATTAATACTATTGTTTCATGCCAAGCACCTACCTATGCAACAGGAACTTATTCTTTTTATATCCTTTGAAGCGACTTTTTAACAAAAATGTGGTTTTTCAACGGGACTAAGTACCTATACTAAACTGCGGGGTGATTGCGTAACATAATAACAGTAGCAATGGCTTTCATTTTGATAGTTGAATAACATTCAGTGCGTTATTTATGTTTTTGAGCAGACAAATTTTTCGAACATAGGAAGCAATGGATTATGGACATATGAACCAACCCGCACTGGGCCAACGTGGTGGAATACAGCCCACAACCTCTCAGAGAGAGGAGGCCTGTGTCCCAGCAGTAACGTGGGGACATTATAGGCTGATTATGAAGCAATGGATTAGCAATATCCTTCAAAATGCTTCAGCCGATCGATTCTGTAAAAATCTCACCGTTGAAAGTTAGATGAAGTGAGCTTAGAGTGAGCTGTCAATAGTGTCAATCTAGCATTGTTGGAATGACAGCTCACTTCACCTAAGTTTTCACGGTGAGATGGTTACAGAATCGCACTGCAGCAGTGCGTTGATAGTGTGTTATGACATTAGGGTGCAGTTTTAAAAGGATAATAAGAAGTTTGCATAACTAGGTACCTATCTACTTTACTAAAACTAAAGGTGACATAAACTTTCATAAACCCAATGATATGTATGTTGTCATTTCGTATGCGTAACCTCCAGGAAGTAAACTTGCTTCTAAATTCTCTTTTAAAATTGCAGCATTAATTGTTTCTCTAGTGAAGGATTTTATTTACTTACCTCGGTTCGTTCCAAAGTGCGGCGAAGTGCACTATTTTAGTGTGCACTGTTGGGATAACAGCCACGCGCAGGTTTCCGCCAAGGTCGATATCGTGGCTTCCTGTGAGCTAGAACTATTTCGTTACCTGTGCGGATGAAGTATGTATCTCGAGAATTTGGTATGGTATGGTATAGGTATATGTAGTGTGTGTGATTTGCGTTGCTGTGCATTTTGCATTAAAAACTTTTGGTTATATTTAACCAGGGAACATTTTAATTAAACATTTTTTAAAGAACTTTTTCAACTGGTTTACGCTTATTAGGTAACGAGTTCAGACCCAGTATATTTTGAGCTTGTAGCTAACCTAAATCTAAATTTAACAATAACCTTTCCTGATTAACGGTTCCAGCGACTTGTAAGCCTTCATTACTCAAACCTAATAAGTATACTTAATGTACTCAACCATTATTTTGATAGAATGGTCCGTACATGTTTGATGATGCTTTAAGTAAACGGAAAATAATTCTCCTTTCATGTAAATTTGTATGGGATCAATACAGGTAGGATGACATCATTTGACTGTTTGGGTCACGCTGTGTCCCAATCAGCACACGAAATCACGAATGTAAATAAATCGAAGCAAATGTCCGATAGTTCATAGAATACAATGCCATGGCCATATAAGATTCCGATTTTCCTAAAGCTACTTATTTAAAATTCTATTCTTATTTTGTCGACTAGCAGGATAAATCATACAGTAACATACATAATGCAGGAAATAGATGTGACGCCGAGCCTTTCCAGATATTTCCAAGAGGTCGTCCAAGGAATAAGTAATGCATTAGGAAGATTTATACGTTCATTAGCATTCGTGCAGGTACACCGTCAATGTCATACGATAATCTGTGATGCCGCTTACATCGACAACTAGTGCCCGAGACCCGAGAGCACGAGAAATGAGATGTGCATCGAATACCGTCCATTCAAGGTAGAGGCTGAACTTTGACCTTCCCCGTGCAGTGAGCTCAAAAATGAGACAACACGATTCTACTTGTATAGCTATGATTGTATCGGTGTGGTGTACTGGTATATGTGAACTAAAAAATTCATTAGCATTTCAGGTTACCGATTGTTAATTATAATGACGGTAATCAGCATTCAGCGTCAGTAGCGTGAGTTCCGAACGGATATAGCGCTCGTACCGCATCGATAGTATACCCTCGAGGTTCGTAGGTACACTGCTCACTGATATTTATGGACAAATTTGCCATTGTCAATATTTGCATTCCATTAACTAAAGGAAAAGTGTTTGTAGACAAGTAGTTTGTATTTGCCTTAGCCTGACACAAGACAATGGCGTCCATTTTCTGGCAAGCTTTGATGACATGCATGATTTAGCAGATTTTGTCACAAACATTATGCTGAGGAC
This sequence comes from Apamea sordens, assembly GCA_945859715.1. Taxonomy (NCBI): domain Eukaryota; kingdom Metazoa; phylum Arthropoda; class Insecta; order Lepidoptera; family Noctuidae; genus Apamea; species Apamea sordens. The sequence continues at coordinate 12,840,857 of OX243995.1, forward strand.
TTGGTTTGGTGACTTTCATGTACCTCAGTAAAGAAATGACACAAATGAACGATACATAAAATAACGAAATATCTGCAGAATGTACAGTTTTCATGCGGATCGGGTGATAGAGTAAATAGACGCCGCGTGCCGGCTGCTAACAAATTCGATTTTATCTGAGTCGACGTTACTCGTGGCTGGTCCTATGTAATAACAATCTGTGACCAATAAACTAAAGATTGTATGTGTCCATAATCAGATGACGAGGATTTTTACAATATTGATGCAACATTTGCTCTGTCTTGATCGGAGAATTCACATAAAATATATGAAAAATGTACGACATGGATAATCTTGGAGACAAGATTGAAATTGTCTACCACATTGTTTAAAAGTTTGCTGCTTCGATAATAACGCTAGTGAAAATATGATTAAATTCTGGACTACTATTAGTTTACAAACAAAAATATTAAAGTTTTAAATATTTTTCGCTTACATTGCGAGGTTGAGTGCAACCGGTTCCGCGATTTCATGCATATTACTTTTCACACAGACGAGGATGAAAGTAAAAAATGTTGACATTACCTCAGTGAGTACAGAAAGACTGCATAATATAGTTCAAGCCAACTGAAGATATTATGATTAGGTTAGTTGTTATATGCAGGAAGTACCTACCTAATCTACACGGATTCATAATTATAAGCAGCTAAAGCAGCAAGGTACATAATTGCTTAACACACTATCAGTAGCAATGGGTTTCATTTTGACAGTTCAACAACATTCATTGCGTTATTTACGTTGTTGAGCAGACACATTTTTCGAATATATGGAGCAATGGATTAGCAATATGCTTAAAATGATTCAAATTGAGAGTAATAGTGTGTTACGCAATTAGGGTGCTGATAACATGCTGAAAAAAAAACAATTCCCAAACTTTGAAAAAAAAAACAATTCTCAGCGTTTACTGAGCTACATATTTTCCGAAGGAATAATTTTATTATACTAAGTTTCAAAGTTGAAGAAGAGGAAGCTTTGCGATGTAGTTTGATTAACTACAATGTATGGCTACATTGTAGTTACTACATATATGGCAACAGTGTTGAACCGTCTGTTAATAACTTTAGCGCACAGGTTTTAAATGTAGCTTTATTACCTAAGTTACTCGTCTATTATGCATCGGAAAGTATTACTAAATTGCGTGTGATATTCTTTAGAACTTAACTGGGCTGTCGTTTGTAAAGTCTAATGACGAGTTGCTCTTTGAAATATAATACTCTATTTCACCCAAGCACAGTTCATCCATAAGTTAATAAAGCATAGATATAACCATACGCAACTCGTTATTACTGGAGTCCTTTGTTGATGCAGATAGTAAATGTCAGCAAGCAAAAACTCTAGAGAGCCTGTCGAGCGGTTCGTTATGTGAAAACGTGCTGCAGTCTCGCTAAATTGCTATCCGTAGCACTGACTCAATACGCTATTACGCTCCTATGGCGATCCCGCGAGTTCATGAAACTAAGTATCTTCATGTGATGTTGCATTCTCATGTAACGCTTTTACACTGTGGTCATTAATCTTATCTGTTCATTTCGAAGATTTTTTTACTGTAGTTTCCGTGTTTTTATCAGTATTTATTTTGTTTGTAGATGAAAACAGATTCCACCAATTTAACGCCGACGATCCAATTAAGTAGTCGTGCTACGGTGAAATATTGACAAATTATACTCAAAGTTATATCTCTGTAGGTGATACAATAAACTTTCCTGTAAGTGTCTATTCGCCTGTAGCGACGCTTATCTCCACCATTAGAAGAATTCAATGAATTCTGAATTTCTGATGTTGTTTTCACCACCATGAAGCACGTCGGTCGAGGAAGGTTCATAAATTATTACTTGGCGACAAAGGGGAGCCGACAAAATTAGGCAAATATGCGAGTATGTTGCCTTCCGGGAATGCGCTTTTGGGGCTGTTCATGTGTTAATAGTAAGATTATTGGAACGAAGTTCCTTATCGCGCGTTGCGAAAGGAGGCTAGACGGGAAAAATTAAGACCAAAAGTTGGAACGACACTTTTTGCTATAGTTGTAAGCCGTGGGGCGTGCGCGTGTTTCTCTGTCTCTCTCTCTCTCTCTCTTTGAACTTCGTTCCATCCGGGTGTCCCTTGACACCTCTCAAGTTTTTTAACCAATTTATGAACACCCCCTGCCCCCAGGTACGTAAGAAAAAATAAGACTTCCACCAAAGAACATCGACCAAAATGGGCCTAACCGTGAACACCCGTATTGGGAAAAAAGGAATTCATAAATAATTGAGTAATAATATTTACTGAACATTGGTCCCTATTCGGGAGTGTCAAAATAAATAATATTAAAAACGAATAAAAAAGATTTTTAATTGATTTGTATCTGTATGGTGACAGTTGCGGCGCGGCGTGCGGGGCGCGTTGATTTAGGGTTGCCTAAAGAATAAAATCACAGAAAAAATAATATCGATATTTTTGATATTTCGTTTCGAGAGCTTCGAAACATTAAAATGTTTTCCTGGAAGACCAAGCTTTGCTCTGGCTGTTGGAGGGTTCATCATCAGCATTACCATCATCATCTTAATCTTACATAAATAAAAATATATAGTTTACGTTGAACATTTTTTTTTTGAGTTGGTAAAATCATCAATTTATTTCTCCCGCTCTAGGATGGAGCGGGAGGGCGTGTCAGACTTTAACTGACTAAAACCACACATGTGTCATTCTGCATTCAGTTGCCCCTTGCGTTCTAGAGCCACGGGTTTCCTTTTCAGAAATCCCCCGCGACCCTAGCGAACATCGGCCCTGCTGGGCTCCTACGGTTTTGCTGACATCTCTTTGAGGCGCGGCGCCGAGAAACAAAACAGCACAGCGCGATGGAATCGATTTCAAATCGAGTGTTCGCCTGACAGTGCAGAGAGCTGGCAACACTGACCCAGACCCGATTGGCGCTCGATTTTCAAATTGTCAATGTCATTCGCTTTGCGTTTGCCGCTCTTTTTCGTATCGTATTGTGAATATTATTTCGACTTTAGCTATTTTTGACGACTTGTGCTGTTCAAAATGGATTCTGATGATTTTCTATCCGACGACCCCGGCTCACTCTTAGACTCAGTACCCGCTTCAAACGTTAACCCTGACATTTCTCCGTATAATGAACCCGCTATACATAAAGACTTGCGCGTGAACATGGACTTTCCGATTTTGCCTAGTGGATCTATACATTGTATAAATTGTGGTACTGAAATCAATCACAGGAAGGAGAAGACACATTGTTAATCTTGTGAAAGTGCAGCGAGTTATACTGCAATGGATCGCACCGCAAGTGGTAAGTTCCAACTTCTGGGATGATTATGTACTTTACATATTTGAATATTTGAGTTTGCTAAAAATCCATCACTAGTTAAAGGTTCTGGACGATCATTGTTTAAAACTCTTTATTGCACATAAATAAAAAATACATTTTTACAAGGACGATGTTCAGTGGGTATCTTAGGGGCGGAGTTTACGAAGTTAAGCTTATCTCTAGCAGAGATCTCTCGCAGTCAACCTGTGGGTGTAAGATAGCGTACAAGCCCATTGTGGAATATAAAAAAATGTATGTAGGTATATGTCTGTTTCTTTTTTTTTTAGACATTGCCCCCCACACTAGGATTTTCTCCTGTATTGTGGGTGCGTTTATAAACACTTAAACTCACATACACAAACAGCCAGACCCGGAACAACTACTTGTAGGTCATACAAATATTTGTTCCGTGCGGGAATCAAACCCGCGACACGCAGCGCAGCAGTCAATCGCTTAACCACTGCGCCAACCGTGCCGACTTTTTTTTTCGATCTTTGGCACACTCTTTAGCTGAACTAGCTTGGTTAATTAGAACATAAATGAGGTGTAGTATTGAAGTTTTTTTTTTTTGTATTATTTAACCAACTTGATACAAAACTTCTTATATATATGTTTTCTTTGTACTGTAAACCACTCAATAAAATTAATAATAGTGCAATATTTTTATGTTCATGTTCAAGCCCAAACGCCATACAATGTGGTGGATGTCCTTTGCAAAGAAAAAGTAAAAACCTAAAAACTTATAATTTTTGCGTACTTTTGTGATCTTACGTAAGAATAATCTAGAACGCTCCATGGGGGTGATGAAAAAAAAAAGAATTGTTCGGACCCCCTCCCATCAAATCGTATTACGTAATAAATAAACAGCCCTTTGATAAGAACCATTATTTTTATGATTGCTGGTAGGTTTTTTTTAACAAAGGGGGAGCATCGGCCGCACTGACGTCGATACTGGCTATTTACGGCCCCGCTTGACTGGTAGCTGTCAAATAGAAGATTAGCAGGCATGTGCAACGCACTTGTGTCTAATGTATTGCACGCAGCACAGTGCACAACACTTCAGCTTATACGCTCGCTCGCTTGTATTGTTATGTACATAACAATATTAACATAACATAATATTGTATGCATTCGTTGACCCGCTTATGTAAATTGAAAGCAATTGTGGCGAAATGAGGGAATTAATGATATCTTCCATTAAATTATACGAAATAAAAGGACTTAGTTACTGATGAAACACTGTGTGGGAGAGTCCACGTTTAATGTGTGTGATTATAATGTCTGCTTATAGCCTTTTCTTTGATTCGGCCTTGTTTGGACTGGACGAAATATCGGAATAAAAATAATATGTCCATGATTAGGTAACATTTACCTAATTTAGACCTTCTCCTTGGATTCGACCTAATTCATAACGGTGTTATGCGATTTTTGTTATGTTCTTGGTTCTGCTAAAGCATTAAAATATTTGTATACTTAACTACTGAGGTACCTACTCATAGAGCGACCAATCGAAAGTCGTAAAAGTTAATGATAGAACACTATTTAATTATGTGTTCTAATGACTTTCGCATATACGTATAGATATGGATTGTTATGATAAGGAAAGTTGGTTATGATGGTCTAGACCAGTCTGGTTCATGATGAGCCAGTTTCCGGAATTAACTCTCACCACGAGAATACTCTTTTTCTCTCAGATGTGTTTGTGTGATAATAAGCAACTAACATATTTATTTTCTTTTAATTTCTTTCTAATAAATACCTACATACGTAGACTCACGCCTTCTTCCCGTGGGGGTTCGGCAGAAACTACAGAACGCAATATGCTACGATCCTTACACGAATCCATACCGAACGAAGCAAAAAGTACCCTTTTTGCTTTCGCTGTTCGGGTATCGGTTCGTTACTTAATTTTAGTGACCGGTCGAAACATAATTTTCAGCCGAAACCGAAACCGCAACCGAAACTTCGGCTCCTCTTCTAGTTTCGACGGGAACCGAAATTGAAACTTATGAAGTTACGAAAAAGTTAGTTAATTGCATTTGATAACCAAATTCTTGAAGAAGGTTATAGGCTATACGAACCATAGGAGCCGAACAAAATACGGATACAGTCGCGGGCAGCTAGTTTTAAATAATGAGAAAGACAGATGGAACATGTTTTTCAAGTCTGAGGGGTTGTATAAATATCAGTGGGCCAGGCATCGGTCCTTGGGGAACAACGCTGAGCGATATACGGGACGTAGAAAGAACTTCATCAATACGCACCCGGAATCTTCTTTTTGAAACAAAGTCACTTCAAACACAGTCTGCCTAACCTAACTATATTTGGGTCGGGTTTCAGCCTAACCGGATGCAGCTAAAGATCAAGGTCATGTTCTCTTTTAAAGTCCAAACATTACCTATATTATAAAATCCTAATAATATAATGAATGGACTTTAAAAGAGACCATGGCCTTTGAGGTTGTTGCGGCATTTCATCTCAGGGATCAATCTGCTAGGAAATGCCGGCGACATCTAGTTTTTAAAATATTGACCAACAAAATATTGACGTGGGAAAGTGTCATATAAGATCTACTTACATAAATAAACATTTAATTTCATTTAAACAGTATTTTTCATGGAACAACTGCTGATCTGACCTCCACAACCCGATTACTAACATAAAATAATACCCCTTGGTAAGACTGGTTGTCAGTCGTTGGTTCCGCATTTTGGTTTTTTCATACCGACTTCCGAAATTAAAGTTATTCTTCACTATAGTGTTTTTTTTAAGTCGGGTTTTTTTTTTTGTACTTAAATAAGTTTTTTTATATACCTATATTACCTATCTATCATTGGCACCGATTGGCACGATATGTATTGTGATTTTTTTTTTCTAATAGTTATAAAATTCGGTACCAGGCGAATCCGTGTATGTTACAGGATAAATAATTTATTTTAATTTATCATACGTACAGGTAGGTATAATAAATTCAACATCACGTCGAATATCCTTTGAATATACCTACTTAAATTAAAATGCTTTTACCACTGCTGCTAAACTCAACTATAACTATTTACAATTCGTACTCAATTAAATAACTAAATAACTTTGAATTAAGTTTTTTTTTACCTGTGGCACCTACGTTAATTTATTCTACATATTTAAAAAGATGGCTTTGATAGAAGTACTAACAAACAATACAATTTGGTCAATTTGTTCAAAATGTGCGTTACAATTTTAAAAGATTCAATGTTTATTTTCATTCATTCATTACAATATTACACTACCATTCAAAGAAGGCGTGTATGCCTCCGCGCTCACCGCACCGCGCCCCGCGGGCCCCGCGTCATGATAATCCGACCAAACGAACGGCGCGCGCCCGGCCCGCCAGTCATCGAGCGGCGGTCTTGGAAGATGCTATTGAAGAGAAACAAAATATTCTAACGTTGTAAATTTGACATGCGCGTAGTTATTCCTAAATTGTGACTAAAAACTTACGAACCAATTGGATTTCAGTGATCGAACAGAGTGACAGTGCAGTGTTGACATTAGATCGGCTGCTTGTTCGCTTATTCCGCGTATGATTTAACCGTTTGGTGCAGTGTTTATGTTGGGTGCGCGCCGCCCGTTCCGTCCGGCGTGCTCGCGGGACGTCGCCCTCGAGGACTCCTATTAGAGGTAAGGCGCTAAGATGTTGATTATTTTAGCGTTTGTTTGTACGCGCAACACCTAAGGTAAACGGCCCAGTAACCGTGAAGTTTTGAACTTCACTGACTTTGCAGGTATGCTATGCTAAAACTAGAAGACTTACAAAAAAAATAATTACATGACCAGAGAGATAATTTAAACAAGTTTTATTTTAATATTCTTTTTTTTTTATTAGTATTAATTTTCTTTAACAATAATAGAAAAATATCAAATAAAGGGCTAATTGTACCAGTACCCGGTAGATTTGTACTAGTAAACGTTAAATTGTCCCTGAATCCGGTATTATTCAATGCGAATTTGAACTCTATTGGTTTACGTCAAAGTTCACAGAAATACTATTTTTGCATTTCTGTGTAAAATAAATAAAGAAGGGCTTATCCAAAGAAAATATATTTTTATTAATGAAAATTTTTCAAATGTATCTATAAAAATTATAGGTAACTAGCACTCCGCCCGCGACTTCGTCTGCGCGAATTTCGAACTTTGCCTCAGTGAAATTCTACTCCGGGCCACTCCTTTTATGAGATACTTTTGGAAAATCTAAATGAAAATCCAAAACTTTGAAACTCCTAGCACTTGTAGTAACAAAGTTTCATACAAACTATCAACCCCAAAAACAATTTTTTTTTTTTTGGTTTTAGTATGGGAAATCATCAAATGACTCCTCCCGCTCTGGGTGGAGCAGGAGAGAGTGTCAGACTCTTACTGACTAAAACCCACCCGTGTTCCATCCTTAGCCGTTTATGTTCCAGGGCAGCGGTAAACCTTTCGGATGATCCCGCTACCCTGGCAGGCTTCGGCCCTATGGGGCCCCGTCGCTTATGCTGACATCTCTTTGAGGCGCGCGTGGAACACGTACACGCCGTCCGGCACGGGCCTAGTCCTGATCGGATGGAGAGCTACCCAATACTCTCCACCCGCAGGCCCGCGCCTACGGTGGCCGGGAGTCGTCACGCGGCTCCCGACGCCCGGAGCGGCTCCCGCGGCGGCTGAGTCGTGAGGTGCGCAAGGTGCGTTCCCTCGCCCACCCCGCCACCTTCGCTAGCATGACTGCTTCGCAGAAGGAGGTGACTGCCTCCCACTCCCTCTCGCCCCGGACCATGGCTTGAACCAGGGCCGGACGCGAGAGGTCGCCGCCGCTGCCGATCGCCTCTACGAGGACACGGCGGTGCTCTGCCCAAGCAGGGCAGACCTCCACCGTATGCTCCACCGTGTCCTCTGGGTGATCCTGACAGCGGTGACACCCGGGCGTCTCCTCCCGCCTGATGATGTGCAGGAACCTCCCGAAACATCCGTGTACGGAGAGGACCTGCGTCAGGCGGTAGGTGAGAACGCCGTGACGTCTCTCTAGCCACTCCTCAAAGAGGGGTCTTACCGCCGCTATCGTGGCGTGCCCTGCGCTGGGTTGCGATAGTCGCTCCTTCCATGCCGCCATGAGATCGCGCCGGAGGTTCGTCCGCTCCGCCGCGGTTTGCCGCGGATGCGGAGTTTCCCCCCGGCGTAGTGCCTCCGCGCGCCAATCATATAGGCGCGCGAGGATTATCGCCTCCAGATCCCATGGCGGCAGTCCGGCAAGGAGGCTTGCTGCCTCGCCCGAGATCGTGCGGTAGCCCCGGATCAGCCTTACGGCTACCACCTTTTGGGGCGCAGTGAACGCGCCCATACCGGGGCCCCATATAGGGCCATGGACCGCACGACCCCCGCGTAAAGCCTCCGGTAGGAGGCGTTTGGCCCCCTCAGGTTGGGCAAGAGCCGCTTTAGGGCGGCCCCGGCCCGTTCCAGTTTGGGGGCCAAACGTCAGAAATGCTCGACGAAGTTCCATCGGCTGTCGAGGACGAGACCTCATCGTGGTCTCGACGCCGATGTGAACCCCTCCTACCACTAGTTGGGATCCCGGAGCAACCCCTTGGGGTTCGAATTTCGCAAAATCCGTTCCGGTGACAAAAAAAAAAGCGCTTTCATCGCAATCAAAAATCCTACGTAGATCTCGAGTTGCTTCTTCGAGATGTGTCTTTATAAAATATTCTTCCACTCCTTTAAACCATGCTCTTATATCACTTTCTTCTGACTAAAGCACGGGTTTGCGTCAAATTTTGGGCCACTTGCTGGCCTACTTCAGGGTGTCGCTTTATAAAAGCTTCAAACCAATGACGACCTGGTCTGCCATTACGAAATGGGTTATCTCGCTTCATCTTTTTCACCAATAAACTCACGCTATCCAATAACTGCGCCTTATTTACGGGAAACCCACTATTTGCCATAAAAATAATCCACCGGCTTAAATGTTCTTCTTCTTCTTTCGTCAAAACTGTAGCCGGTCCTTTGGAGCATTCGACAGAATAGCGGCCGCGTAATTTGTCATCCAACGTCGACCGTGGGATACCGAACTGCCTGGCAGCAGCTGAAATTGAGGCTCCTTTTTTGACTGCCTCCATGGCCTTTAATATGACCTTCTGCCTATCAGTCATGGCTATCTAAAAAAAAAATAACACTGTTCTTGAAAATTTCTGAATTCGTATCAATAGGAAAATATAAATACTTAAAATATTTTAACGACCGAACATTAAAACATGCTAGTAATTCAATTACTTAAAAACAAACCAAAGCCTAAAGGTTACAAATTGTGAAAAATAAATGTGCAAAAATTAGGTAATCAAAAAAAACGAGTGAGCCTTACAGTAGTCGCATATGATGTGTAACATCTGACATCGGCTTCGACTTCGACTCCAGATCAAGACATGGACCTGTCCAAATCCAATTCAATTTGACCACTCACCAATCAATCAATCACTCCCAGAAGCGATAGTTATATTATACACATGTTATATTTTACACATCAAAACGAAGGGGCAATCGAATCCAGGTGATTACAATACAAACAAGGAACATAGATACTGCATTCTGTTGATTCGAAGGAAAAGAGAACTTAACACAAGGCAATAAGTACGATGTCGGGTTTAAATGCAACTTTTAATGCAAGTCCTAACATCCGGCAATGTATTCTACAGTTTTTAAGTTTTTTTAAGGAAAATGAGACCTATTTCAAGGCAATAAGTACACACTAACGGGTTTCGGTACAACGTGTATTATCGGGTTCATCGTGTACCAATATCCGGTAAAAAAAATATGATTTTAACGGGTACTAGGCCAAGAAGAGTTTTTTAGTACCAATAGATGTGAACGGCAATATAATTTATTTCTCAATTAGATTCACCTCAATTTATAGGTTATATCGCAACATAATATACTCAAATATTTTAGAAAATTAACATTCTTACCTTAACGTTATCCGTCGCAGTATGGCTAGCTCATCAATGAGACGTGGTGGTTTCGTAGTTCACTGACAGAACTTTGAACTTCCCTATTATTTTCACAAAGCAAACTTTCGTGATCGCATGGTTTTGACGCCATTAAACTGTTTGGACAATGTTGCCATTACAATTGTTCAAAATATTACCGAGAAAGTATTGCCATTCGCAAACTTTACTTTATTATTGGTAGAAAAATACAATAATAAAAAAACTGACTTGTTAACGGGTACTAGTACACTAACGGGAATACGTACTTTTACCTTACGGCTAAAAACAATGGACAGCTCGCGGCTTAGAACGGTGGTATTAGTGTACTGAAAGCCGGTTCCTATCCCACTACAAGGATGGGTTCAAACAAATCCGGTTATTATGCATAAAGTTAACTCTTTGACTTAAAAGTGTATGAGGAACTTCTCTTCTGATGATAACATTAACAACTACAGGGATCGAGATGTTGTAAATCTGACTACAAGTTTATTTTCCTACCTTCAAACTTCATTAATTACGGTTACGTTTAATAAAAGATTTTTCAACTATCCAGCCGAACAAACAACGATCACACTTTTATTGACCAAGAAGGGTAAACTCACCAAAAACGGACTGCACAATGTCCAAGTAGTTTTTCGGACCATTTTATTGTTTTTGATGGTTATTTTATTGTACCTCTAATTAATGTTTTAGGGCCTACTTTGGTATTATTTAAACTTTCAGGCCCAATTTTTCAATCGACTTGATTAATTACCCTGGTACTCGTAATAAGGTAGTATATAATATATAAAAAACCGGCCAAGTGCGAGTCGGACTCGCGCACGAAGGGTTCCGTACCAATATCTATAAAAATCACGTCTGTTGTATGTACCCCCCTTAAATATTCCTTACCCCTTATTTTGTTTTTAGTATTTTTTGTTATAGCGGCAACAGAAATACATAATTTGTGAAAATTTAAATTTAAATTCTAGCTGTCGTGGTTCTTGAGATACAGCCTGGTGACAGACAGACGGAGGGACAGACAGCGAAGTCTTAGTAATTGGGTCCCGTTTTTTTTTACCCTTTGGGTACGGAACCCTAAAAAAGTATTCAAATGAGTCGGTACCTACCAACTTAGTAAAACAAAACTGCGTTACACAAAAATATATTTACTTACCTGCCTCTTGCCAAGATAAACATATCAAAGATCAAGCTTAGGGACTGCTAATTTGCATAAAATACTCATTATCACGCCGATACCGATACGTTTTTCGGTTGTTATTGAGGCCAAAAACGTCTGTAAAATTAATTTAAAAAAATCCTTCCGTGTTATATTGATAACAAGAATATCCGTAAAGTGTTATTGGCGTATCTTACGTATGCTGCAACTGGCTCGGCACGGGTGGTAGCCGGTAGGCGGGCACGGAGAGCGTAACCCAGTTTCACGGGTCACGCTGCTGAGCACTCAGCTCACCCGGCGAAATGCTCATTCGCTCGACAACTCACTGATACAGGCTTATTATCACGCCTTCATAATAAAACAGCGGTTATAACGTTTTATTCAGATCGCTCATGTTCACTGTTTTTTGCAGGCATAAAGCATGTTTAATTTACCCGGTTTCTAGGATACGCAGAAATAATTTATGTCTCAAAACATGTTTATTATAAAAATAAAAGCGAGGTTTGAAACACTAACGAGATCATCTAAGTACATATACCTAAACTCAGTAGATACATTTATACCTACTTATGTTGATGTTAATCTCATTATGAAATTGAGTTAGCTCCTAGTTTCATGCATAATTGCAGACGAGAATAGATTTCAAACATTGCTGGATGAATTTGGAATGCAGAGCTGAGAACTGTTGAATGTTCGGAATCACTTCGCTGCAGTTGTGCTGAAATCACAGAAATCTAGAGTAACATTGACGATAAAGCATTTATGTATTGTGATATTATGAAGCTCTTAATATTGGATTTAATATCTTCAATTTCCGTAATGCGACATCAAGCTGTACGTTAAAAGAGATTAAATAGTTACGCGCGATAGAATGGGAACAATAAAACACGAATGATGAAGTCATTGGCCACGATGCGTGCATGATGTAAGTGTCATCGTCCATTTCTGACCAGTGGCTGGTAGGACTCGGAAGATAACAGGTTTTGTCATGCCGACTCGTCTCTAATTTACCACTCAAATATGAAACATCGTTTATATTCGACACATATAAACGTTTTTTTAACGGAATATGGTAAAAAAATTGTAATACACGTACCTAGGTATACATTTGTTGTAAGGGCCTTAAATACTTACTAGCTTTCTTTTTCATGAAAACTGACACACTTTTCACACACTTTTCTTAGGGAAAAAAACCGTCCAAAAACCGACTCAGGGGTTTTTTTTTGTTCGGCATATAAATAGATTCATAAACTATTTTTATCTGTGATAGCTACTTTCATATGGGAGGGTCTACTATGCAAAGCTACGAGGACAGCTTCACTATTGGTAAATATATAAGTCTTAATTTTAACATTTTTAACCAAATAACGGTTCGTAAACTAAAGGAATCGACCATTAGAAAGAAAATGATACCTTGGAGGATTACTTACCTAAGTAGTAAGTACTATATTATGAAGAAAAAGAAAAGCATAAACCCAGTACAAGGTTTCGCTGAAGCATTAGAAGTCGCTCGTGCGAAACAACAATACACCCTGTTTAAAAACAAAACCAAATTGAATGATTCATTGAGTCGAATGTCAATGCTGTTGTTAGAAACAGAAGCAGATGTAAAAACAGCTACAAATCATTCGATTTATCGCTAGATTGGGTTGGTTGGTACTTTTAGTACATGCTCGCGATCAATGATAGCTCGGGGCAGTAGAATCAGCGGGGTTTTAGTAGTATGGCTATTATAATTAAGGGGGGTGCGCTAAGGTAGCCCGCCAAATTCTTTACTTACGTGTTTTGCAATTTGCAGCGGGATGATTGCGTAACACACTAACAGTAGAAACGGCTTTTATTTTGACAGTTCAACAACATTCATTGCGTTACTTACGTGGTTGAGCAGACAAATTTTTCGTACATATAAAGCAATGGATTAGCAATTCCTTCAGATTGTGATTGTTACTGTGTTACGCAATTAGGATCTTCGCATAACTCAAATTGTTATTAGGAACCCGTAAATAGAGCAGCATATTTATCACCTGTGTGCATAGCGCGAAACGTTCCAGTATCGGATGGTTAAACAGAGCAATTAACAGGAGTAGGCAATGGCCGCTAATTTGTTCGTGGAACTGGAATTGCAGCTACGCGGCTATCATATTGATATGATAAAGCGTCGCAGTACTAACAAACACCACGTAAGTCAAAAATAGCAACTATACAGGAGAGTGAAAAAACTGCATAAGTTTGCATAGGTTGTAGATCCCGTGAAACTTAACTTCTTTTTATGAGTTTCTAATCCAAAACTCAAGCAGCGAATTTTGGAGAAAAAACCGCCAGGCTGAAATGGGCCGGTGACACGAATGCACCCGGATAGATGGCCAAAGATGGTCACTCACTGGACGCCAGAGGGAGGATATCGCCGTCGATGTAGACCACGGCGAAGGTGGTGTGACATCTGACGATTTGATACCGTATGCACGGCCAGCATGGCCAGAGATCGCACAAGACAGGGAGGTTTAGAGGGAGGGCTTTACCCGGCAGTGGGACACAATATAGGATAAAAATAAATGGACTTTGCTTGTATCTGATAGGCTGAAACAAAGCGTCTTCTGCAAACGGCATCAAAATGTCAAAACAGCCAAAAAAATACTTACGTGATGTTAGAACTTAACCGACGATAGGTAGGATATATCGCTGCAACTGCTGCAAGCCGTGAAAGCAATATACCGTGAAATTGTGCTGCAACCTGCAACATGATAGATATTTGATAGCATGTCGCCTACCCAATAAACTGTGTAAAAACTCAATCAGTATCAGTTAGTAAAGTGCTGGCTTGAACCCGGTTTATTGCGTCGCTGGCTGGCTGCATCCGGCTCGTAAAGTTTTAAATGTTTGTCTGTGGTTCTACAACAGCCCTATATTAGACCTTACAGCGGTTCGTAATATTTTTGATGGCACTTTAAGTACCAATGTTCTGGTTTACTTTCTCGGCACTGTTTCTACCCAGCAGTTAAGGCCCTGTAAGAAGCAATTTTTTAGTAAATTGACAATAGTGCATCGCGGCAACAAAAGGGGTTCAAAACGCGCTGAATTTGCGTTTGAATGACCACCAAAATATGAGTAATTTTGCAATTTTCATTAGATTAAAACATAAATGCACGGCTCAGTCGAATCATTTTTAGGTATTTCATTAGGTTTTTTATTTCTTTTTCTTTATTATCAATATATAAAATATGATAGTTATTGTATTATGTATTTGTGTACCTAGTTTTAAGTTTTATTTTTTAATTATTATTGTCCCTCTCAACCAAAGCACCTGCCATCTAATCTCTTCACCACCCTTGGTTGACTGGTAGAGAATGCCTAAGGCATTAAGTCCGCCTTTGTACCTTTTTGTGCGAAAAGTTTAAATAAATAAATAGATAGTTGACACTCAAATTTTAAGAATTATGCGACAAAAAATATTTTTTGAGCGGTTATAAGATTGTTTTATTAAATATTTCTTTTTATAAAATATTTTTGAATACGTCTTTGCTTTGAACATTTGACAATACACCCAATTTTTTCTGACTTGTAATATGTACCAAATACGCCTAACTGTGGGAAAAAAACTAAGCGTTTTACGGTGTCTACCTTTGGATTGCAAAATAAATGCAAGCTTCGGCTTTATTATGAAAATAATAACAATTTAAAAGTAATGTTGTAATAATCCCCTTGATTACATAATTAAGTCAACTTGCGTAAACATCAAGCAAGTATTTTGAACAAGTTAATATTTATGGTAAAAAACTTTTTATTGCCTACCCAAATTCAGAGAGTACAATAAATTAACGACTTTATATGTTCAATTTGATCATTCACTTTACACATAAGGCGAAAGCGTCAGGGTAACCCGCAAAATTCAAATTTTCTCACGTTTTTTGCAATTTGCAGGTTGTAAATTTAACAAAATATGATATGCGTCCGTAACATGTATGTATTTGCAGAATTATAATCATTAAAATCATCAATACAACCCTCTAAGTTCATATAACCCTATTGATTGATATTTCATGAAATAAGTAGTCAACATAAAACCAGACACTGACCAGCAACCTAATGGCGTAACACACTATCAATCACAATCTGAATAATTTTGAAGGATATTGCTAATCCATTGCTTCATATGTTCGAAAAATATGTTGGTTCAACAACTTAAATAACGCAATGAATGTTGTTGAACTGTCAAAATGAAAGCCATTTCTACTGTTAGTGTGTTACGCAATTATCCCGCTGCAAATTGCAAAACACGCAAGTAAAGAATTTCACGGGCTACCTTAGCGCATCCCCCTTAACCAATTTTTAAATAACTGTATTATAGAACGTGTTTGCAAAGAAAAGTAAAAGATCATGTATGAAGACCTTTTGAGTCGTGTGAGCAAACTTTAAATAACTTAAGTAAGACAAGACCGCACATAAAGCACAAAGGAAAACAAAATTGTTAAACATTTATGTTTGACATACAAGCTCAAGACGACCTCCAGCACTCGATTGCCTTGAAACTTAACATTTTGTTAACACAATTGCATGGTTTCGTTATAAACTATACCCATAGTTGGTTTTATTAGTTTCCTGAGTCCGTGTTCTGTGACATAATATGTAGTTCACAATTGAATACCCAAACGCATAACTAAACGATAAAGACGAACAAAAAAAAGTGGGTAAGTGCGAGTCGTACTAGCATACGCACCGTATCAGTGTGTAACAACAAGGCATAAAACGTCGAAAAAACACGTTTCTTGTATGCAGCCCCCCTTTAATTTTTAGTTTTATTTTATTTTTATTATTTGTTGTTAAAGCTGCAATAAAACCAATAGAAAATTTCAACCAAGTTAATAGAAAATTTCAACTGCTGCTGACAGACAGACAGACGGACGGATGTACGGACGGACAGCGAAGGTTTAGTAACAGGGTCCCGTTGGCACCTTTTGGGTACGGAACCTTAAAAAGATGAATTTAAATCTCGTCACTGATTTGATAAGCATTTTCTATCAGAAGCTTTGCTTTGATCAGTAACAAAGCCATGTCCATGACAGTAAGTTCTATAAAAAAAATCCTTTTAGAATAAGCACTACTTCTAATCCAAGAACATCAAAGCATCCAAGACCTCATTCAATTCGTTCACGTAGGAATTTCTTTGTGGAAAGAAGCTGTCGTCGAAGGATTTGGCTTTTAGAGATATACTTTTTGCCGTCAAAAGAAAGTCAAGTCGCGTAAATGTCACCTAAACAACCCTTAGGTACAGTCAGCGTCAATAATATCGGGACGAACAGACTATTCAAAATGATCTAAACAACTATGAAAATGCCATATTAACTCAATGACACAAGGAATGTTTCAGAATGAAGACAGTACACGACAACTGTCATTCTGACAAGAACTTTATCCAATTGAGACAAAGTTTAATTTTCTTAGTTGTTGAGATCATTTTGAACAGTGTGTTCGTCCCGATATTTTTGACGCTGACTGTACAATGTGGATTATGTTGGTTACTTTCCACTGACATTCGGTCCCTAAAACACTTTTTCCAAACCAACTTCGCTTGATTCTAGTCCATGGTACGGGAATCCGGAGTTTGGGAATACGTAACCGCTGTTTATGATGGCGTCAGTTTGTATTTTTATGGTCATTGGATACGGGAACTGTAATTTGGAACCCAATTTGGGCATGGGGATTGTTCAATTGTGAGCAATAAATGCTCAAAGAATGGTGCCCACCCTATGTAACATTTTTTCTTTTGTTGCAGTTATGTATTGTGTACTTATAATCATTAAGGGCTAGTTTATCCAACGCTAGATAATTTTATCGCAGGAATAATTTTGCATTTTTGACAGTTGACAGGATGACTTAACAAGTCAAGTCTAATAATCATTTATAAGTTTTAAGCTCTTCAATCTGCTTGACAGTAAGTAGGGAAGTTTTCCTTGTTTTCTTCTTAGTTTACAAACACGGTAAGCACCTACATCTTCCATAGCAAATTGTTATGTAATAAGCTTAGATCTATATTAAAATATTCATTCTATGCAGCAAGTTTATGACTGATCTCGGCGAAGTTGGAGAAGCTGCCGCAACAGTTTAGGAAGTTTCTCTCGTATGGATTCGAACAGTCGGGGAGTTACATTAATATTACAGTTGCTCGTGGAATGATTTATGACCTCAAGATTAGAATACCGTTGATTCTATTTTGTATTTAATCTTGCGATACCTGACCTTCTGGCATTTTTCAGGCTGCATGTAATATTAAATTGCACAAAATTGTGTTTGTATTTTGTATGCCTTCGTAGAGCTTTCATCTATGAGGTTTATATTATCATTATTAATTTATTATAAAGAAATCTATAATATCAATGGCGACACGTCTGGAAAGTTATTATCAGAAATCTTGATCGGAAATCCTATTATAAGTTCTTGACACTTATTAAATTGGAAATTAATAGATTCCGGAAACCGCGCTAATTGTCCGCAGAAAGCTCTTCCGCTGATTTGTAGTATCGCTTAACGAGCTGCTGATAAAATTAATGGTGATAATGAATTAAAAGTAAGGTTCACCTCGATCGAATTGGCATTACTGTACCCTTGATCCGTATCGATATCGTAATGTAATTGCCGATGTCACAATAATACCTATAATTTAAATACCGTCGACAACTTGATAATAAGGGCAGACAGCCCTAAATGACATTACTTGCCAAATTTATTTTTATTTAACAGAAGTTAACCGGGTTACAGGGCTGGCTTCATAAGAAAAGCATTTATTTAAATTGCGACAGACTGAAATATATTAGATTTTCGACGACGAAGATGCTTTACGGGAAAGTAATTTTGTGTTAATAAAACTGGAAGTTCGTTGCTCATTCCAAGTTATTGTAACGTAAGTCTTGTGCTGAGTGAACGTGCTTCTGAGAAGTTGACTCATGTCGAGGGGAAATTAAACTGACCTACAAATCAAACTGAACGTAGTAAGTGGATATAAATTAATTAATTTTTAAGAAAAAATCACGCTTGCTCTAGAGAAAGACTAAAGAAACGATGAGTGGATTGCATGAAAAATTAGATGTCTAATTAAAAGTGGGTGAATCTGAATGCTGAATTGACGCCTGATAAAGATGTATGGAACAAGTTGACATGCAGCGTCGTGCCCAAATAAATTAGGATAAGGGCAAGAGGATCAGCAAACATGCAATAGGTTTACATAGAGATGCACCGAGTGCAAGTTTTACCGAGTAACGAGTATTGCGCGGTATTATATTTACCAAACCGAGTACTCTGCTAACTGACTCAGTTTAGTTGATGTACGAAACGCTTCAAATATTGTAGAAGAATGTTATTCAACTACGAGGAATTAGTATCTACATCGCCGGAACAGCGTGAAGATCCGAAAAGTGCCGTTTCTATAGAGTTAGACCAATATCTAAGATTACCACGAGATATTGATTACTGAATTAATAATATTCGATTTTTTCACGTGATTATTCTGATAATTACTATATACAAAAAGGTCGGGTTATATGTTTATGAGTTCCCAAATGGCCGAGTACCGAGTCATCATCATCATCATTTCCGCCCGGAATCAGCCACAGCTGGGTCTCCGCCTCCCCTTTCTTCTGCTATACTTCCCTGCTCTGTGCGTCTCGACGATATCGTCAACCCAATGCGCTTTTTGATGGCCCTGGTTTTTGGCCTAACCTTGGCCACCATTCGGCCACAGCTACTACTGAGTACCGAGTAATAAATGAGTACTCGTAACGTAACGTATCTTTAGATACATTATAAATTAATAATTCTCTAAAGCAATGTTCTACCCTAAAGTAACGAGTTCGACTTATCACAAGGTTCAAGTGCTGCAGCTGCAACATCGTGCGATACAGCACGTTGGCGATAGGAATTCCGTCGACTGTCGCGTAGACTTCGGTATCCTTTGCCACGTTTTATAGCAGATCTAAAAATATAGAGATCCGACCACACATGACACTCGCTACATGTTGCACTTTATTTTTATAGCATAGAACCACTCATACTATGACTGTAGGAACTTCGTTGATACCGATATTGTCTCCTCGGGTTTTCCAATATCTGAATTTATCGTTTACTAAAACGGCTATAAATACACAGAAATTAAAACCCTGACAATATATTTTCATCAAGTATTTAATTAAACCCTTTGATGTTTTTAATTATTTATCTGAAAACGTGAAGGAGAAAAGCGACCGCCTTTGATTATAATTATTTAATCGCCGTCCGTGCAGAATAAACGCGCAAGTGTAAAAAGTCAATTTTAAAGGAAAAATAAATAAACCCAAATTAATCCATAACTTTATGACTACACCGAATAGAAGTTTGTTTTTTATGTCGTTAAAATATTTATTTTTTGTGGATAGTCTAATTAATATTAAGTGTTAAACAGGTACCGTTTTTGAGTTATTGATAAAAAACATTTTACAGAAATATTTTAGTTTTTTTTTATCGTTGATGTTACTTTTTTCTTGTCAAGTATTGTTTTTTTTTTTTTGTTTTGCAATGTAATATAACTTGAATTTTCTTTGCGTTTTTCGCAGTACTGTGATACCGTTAATGGGCGATTACGCGTTTATTCTGGTGCTAAGTTTATGTTCTGGAAAATATATCATCAAGGTCGGAATTATAAAATTATGTTACGGTATACGGGGTGTAAGGGGGAGCACAGAACAAGCGGACTCCCCGAACTAACGTTCGGGGAGTTTAGGAGGTTGACACCTCACCTGCACGCGGTGACGAGGTGCTGGCGACCGACGGATGGCGGTATAACCATCCCCCGGGTTACGGCAGGCTACCAACGACGACTATACAATACAATGGACGTCCGATGAGGCTGGACTATCACCTTGCCGAACTTGAGGTAGAGTTAGGTCGCATTAACTGGCATATACTGGGGTTATCTGAGGTCCGAAGATAGGGGGAGGACACGATAACCCTGGAGTCAGGTCACCTATTCTACTTACGCGAAGGTGATCACCTCTCCCAAGGCGGTGTCGGTTTTCTAGTCAATAAGGAACTCACTAGCAGCGTTGTGGAAATCAGTAGTGTGTCGCCACGGATAGCGTACCTTGTACTCACCGACAGGTACTACCTGAAAATGAACAGGTGTATGCGCCGACTTCGACATGCTGTTTTCCCGTCGCAGCGATAAAGTAAGGTGTCCAAACTTTCTTTGGACACGAGAGTTGCCATCTATACAGCCGTGAAGACTCAGATAAGAGGGCCTTAAATCTAAAAATTAGGAAGCTGACGCGACGCGACGATCGGTGCTCCAACACACGTGATATTAAGGTTGCGATTGAGCAGAACGGAGGGTCGAAAGTTCGCCCAGCAATTAGGGAGGTCCCATATGACGAAACTAAGAACGGATGGCAGAATCGTGAGTACGAAATCGGATATACTCGAGGAAGTCGAGTATTTTTACGGGCACGTATATTCAACGCGGACGGTGAAACCAGCGGGACATAGTAGGTACAGTACAGATGACCATCGAGCCGAATTAACGCGCCGCTACACGGAGGACATCCCGGATGTGCAAGATTAGGGCGGCCCTAGAGCAGCTAAAGAACAACAAGGCACCTGGGGATGACGGAATAACGACAGAACTCCTTAAAGCAGGGGCACTTGTCTTGAGAGAGCTAACGAGTCTCTTTAACTCCGTCATCCAATCCAATGTGTGGAGGTGCGGTGGTTCTCATCATGCTCCTGCCCTTATCCCATGTTACTTGGGGTCGGCGAAACATGCTTTCTTCTTCCATTCTCCTGTGTCAACCGTCACGCTATCATTCACTCCCTTCTCATTCATACCATGGGTGGTGAGGTGCGGTGGTTCTGTTCTTCAAAAAAGGTGACAAATCCTTGCCAAGAACTATAGACCCATCTCACTTCTGAGCCACGTAGGTATACAAGCTGATCTCGACTGTCGTCACGAACTGTCTCACCAGGAGACTTGACAAGTTCCAGCCGCCAGAACAAGCCGGTTTTCGAAAAGTCTTCAGCATCGTAGACCACATCCATACTGTTTGGTAAATTGTACAGAAGACCGAGGAGTAAAATCAGACGCTGTGTATGGCATTTGTGGACTACAAGAAAGCCTTCGACTCCATCGAGATATGGGCAGTTCTGGCTTCTCTGCAACGAAGCCAGCCCCATCCAACTGCTCAGGAGAGTGAGACAGGGGGATGTAATATCCTCTAAATTGTTTACAAATGACTTGGAGGACGTCTTTAAGACGCTGGACTGGACTGGACAGGGTATCAACATGAACGGCGAGTACATTTCACATCTTCGATTTGCCGATGACATCGTCATAATTGCAGAGACGCTGGAACAGCTAGACCAAATGCTGCACAGCCTTAATGGAGCCTCTCAGCGGGTTAGCCTCGGCATGAATTTGGACAAAAGTCATGTACAATTCGCGCGTCTTGCCGAGTCCAATCCACATCGAAGGATCGCTTCTCGAAGTTGTGAAGGATTATGTCTACATAGGGAAAATAATCCAGCTTGCTAGACACAACTTTGAGAAAGAAGCCGACAGAAGGATTCAGTTGGGTTGGGCAGCATTTGAAAAACTCCGTCAAGTCTTCTCGTCGCCTATCCCGTAGTGTTTGTAGACTAAAGTCTTCAACCAGTGCGTCCTTCCCGTCATAATATATGGCGCCGAAACGTGGACACTGACGGTCGGGCTGGTCCACAAATTCAAGTTTACTCAGCGCGCTATGGAGCGAGGTATAGTCGGAGTCTCTTTGAAGGATAAAATCAGGAATTAAATTATCCGGAAAAGAACCGCAGTTACCGACATAGCTTGCAGAGTAAGCAAACTGAAGTGGCAGTGGGCTGTCCATGTTTCTCGAAGGATCGATGGCCGGTGGAGCAGAAAAGTCTTGCAGTGGAGTGAGAAGTAAGTCGTATCGGCAAGCGTAGTGTGGGGCGCCCTCCAGCTAGATGGACGGTCGACCTAAAGAAGGTGGCTGGGACCGACTGGATGCGGATGGCGGAGAACAAGGTATTGTGGCGCAGGCCGGGAGAGGCGTATGTCCAGCAGTGGACTGCGATAGGTTGAGTTGACTGATTGATTGACGGTATATCAGTAGGAATAATACGGTATATAAGACGGGAACGAAATATAAGGATATTATCGTACTATTAAGTTTTTGAAGTTTTCTGCATTTGCACGTTGCGGAATTATAGTATTAAAATCTGCACCAGAACAAACGCGCAATGCACAACGCCGTTAAAGTGTGGTCTCAGTTGGACCTTTTTTTTTTTATTGACAATGGTCTCACTCTTGACCTCAATCCAGCCCAGAGGCAGGGATGAGATCTACGGTGGAACGAGCTTGCCCAGAAGAAGCCAAGTCAACCTAATATTACTTTGCACAATGTAAGACTTTAATTATGGTACGATTGCAGATTTTTCGATTTTGGTTTTAAATAGAGAATAAGACAATAATTTTTCGTAACTTCGTAAATACTTGATTTAAAAATCTGAAAAAATTGATGTGATGTATTTTGACCTACATTACAAATATGGATGAACATTAAAAACCGCCGGAATAGCACTTACGCGTTTATTCTGCGGGGGCGGCGAAATAATCAAATCGTGGTCGCAGTGAAGCCATGAAAAAGGTTTATAGTTTTACGACTAAACCGAGATTACGCAGATAAAATAACTCTCATGCGATTTAAGCAAGACACATAGTAGGTATTCGCTTGTATGTGGACCATAGATACGTAAGTATTACAAGATAATTACTATCTGCTCCGTTTCGAATGAGTCTTCATTGTTTAAAGTAGATAATGGATCTTCAATTGATTAACTTTTTTCTTTTCTAAGCACGGTATTGTATGTGCCGTTTCAATGGTGTTGACCGTCTGGGATCGGTTTTATAGGTAGATAATGTTCTATAATTAGGTGCCTATACATTTACGATCTCTAAATTAGGGCTAACATAAAATGATTATGATTAACATAAAAATACAAAAATTGATTAGTTTTACTGACATCGGTGCAAGAAAACATAGCAAGGACACCTGACTTATAGCTAATACTAGCTTCTGCCCACGGTTACGTCCGTGTGGTATAGTATACATGGAAAGTAGTGTCATTCCCCAGGTTTCGAAGTATCCCCATAGCAAATTTCTTCAAAATCGGACCAGCAGTTTTGGAGATTAGCCGGATCAAACACAGGAGACTAAAAATTAAAAAAATAAATAATATTACAAGTTCCGAATTATACTTACATGTGCATTTATTAAAGAACTGTTATTTTCATTACAAACATACACTCAATTTGTATTTATTTGTATGTATGTATACATAAGTTAGAAATCGCCAACCCATCTTGACCAAGCGTGGTGATCAATGCTTGCCTTTTTTGTATGAGACGAGGAAGAGGCTTTTTCCCTGCAGTGGGCCAGTCATAGGCTGGTATGTTTCTCTGTAATTTTATTGGATTGCTACAGAAACGTTATTATTGGAATTTATATTGCTTTATCCATAAAGGTCCAGCCATCGTTTCCATGTATTTGTAATCATGCTTGATCTTTCAAGTCACTTCCCATAAAACATCGTGTTTCGTCTCGCTGTAACGTTGTATACAAATACAACATATGTTTATACTCTTTATTATGTACACCATATAACTTACAGATATAAATGTAGAAAGTTTACACAGGGTGACACAATGGTGGTCTTATCGCTAAGAGCGATGTTTTAAAGACAACCTTTGGATGGATTAAAAAGGGGTAGGAGAGACAATACTGTAGGTAGTCTGTGGTGTACCATTTACATGGTGTAATTGTTATGTAGATTAGTATATGCTGCTTTAGCATACATACATACATGAAGCATATACTAATTTATAATACATACATATACATCCTCCTAATATTATAAACGCGAAAGTTTGTATGGATAGATGGATATTTGTTACTCTTTCACGCAAAAACTACTAAACGGATTTGGATGAAACTTGGCACATAAATAGTTTATAACCAATAACCAGGATTAACACATAGGATACTTTTTATCCCGATATTCCCACGGGATCTAGGCTAGTGTAATAATAATTATGAAACAGGAGCAAAGAAAATATAAGAGTAAGTGTTTTTTTATCATAATTTTAAAAGAAGACAAATATATACTTTGATATAACATATTCACCCCTATATGATGAGCAACGACCATAACTTTTAACTGAGAATGAGTCCTTTGCCTTCCATTAAAATTAACGTTTTCTTTTGAAAGAATAATGAAGTGAGAAAATGTGTGAAAAACCGTTCAGTATTATTTACTCGAGCCATAAGTCTGTTTAGTGCGCTGGTGTGGTATGTTTATTTATGCTTTATGTGTGAATTTTGTGTGAATTAGAAAAATAAATACTCCTAACTTACGTCTTTTAGACAAGATGTGTGAAATAGCTTTGAATTTTTGACGCAAATCCAGTTTGTATGTCTAATTTTAAATTTGTGACGTCATGTTAAAAAAAACTTGCGAAAAAATTAATTGGTTAGTCGTCTGATAGTTCTGATATTATACCACAATCTGTTAAATAATAAACTGAACACGATAACTTTTTGTAATCGCTTTTCAAGTATTTTAAGTTGATGTTCGAAGTAATAAATAAAGTAAAAAAATGAAACATTATTATGTTCTGAATGTAAGTAATATTGAAAGTAATTTGTCAACCATTAATCTATATCTATAGGTACTAAAATTAAAAAGAGGTATTTTTTTGCATTTGATAGCCTAATTCTTGAGGAAGTCTACAGGTTAACATCACGGTAGGACCGTTAGGAGTCGAGAAAAACAGAAAAAAAAAGTCAGAAGGAACGCTAAGCTAAAACAAAGTAATAGCGCGGCTAGGCGATGCGATGCGATAGTCGGGGAAACAAGGAATTTTACGCGAGCGAAGTAGCGTGCAGAAGCTAGTCATTTATTATTAGTTATGCAGTGACAAATGCAGGTGAACTCACAGTAATAATGATAAAAACTATGCAAAGGGAACACGTAGTTAATTTGTTAGTTTGAAATATTCAAGTAAACAGAATAAATATTACAGTAATTGATTCTAAAAATAGGTTAAGTGCGCTTACCGGTTCTAAATGCGTAATTTTCGATAAAATACAAAGTGTCAAATCACTGTGACATAATTAGAGCCTCTAGTTTATTAAAGTGTGTTTTATTGACAGCAAACCAGTTGGGTATAGTTAATCCGTTTAGCAGTGGCGACATGGGTAATAACCGCCCGTGTATAAGTGTGTTGTTTTAATTAGATACGGTGAAGTGGGTTCAGTAACGACGCCATGACGGTCACCTGTCACAGTGAGCTGCCACCACTCCGTGCTACGATTATTTATGAACTAATTACGTTACTAATTGATTATAATATACAAATAAACATTTTACTTTCGTAACATTTACATGGTTGCCGAAAGAATATTAATCATCAATGATCAATCAATTTCTAGGTTAATTAACTGTAGTTCCGTGTTTATTATGACCCGTAATGTCATGTCTTTTGACATTTTACAACGTTTTTGTTTCGAATATAAAGAGATTGGAAAGTAAGTTATGTATCGAATTTATTACCTCATAAAATAGCTGGTTGTGCCCAATGAATCATTAGAACCGTTTCCAGTTGACAGTTAAACACCGAGCAGAGTAACGTCAAAGTTATCAAAGTTGTTTTATTGTGAAACGGAATTGATACCGAATACCGCATTTGTACTCTATGAACCATAACAAAGATGTTTATTATGTATGTACTTGCAATATTATCTTTATTACTAAACAGGCCGCATTTCATATGAAAAAAAAAAACACGGAACCCTGAACCCGATATTAATGAAAAACCATAGGTATCTACGTCAGTACAGCATGTTAAACGATAAGAAAAGATCAATGTACTGTTGTTATACATTGTTGTAATCTGAAGCAGATGTTTTCTATATGTAGGGCAATGTAACAAAGATAATTTGAGTAGTGTCGTAAACCTCGGTTAGAGGGTCAAACGTAAGGACAAGTTTACAACGCAACAACAGCAGAGTAAAGGCTCCCTTTGACAGGACAATTTCCTTGAAGTTTTCAAATAAATTGTTCCACCAGAGTTACGTCGCGCCTGTATGAAGGTGACATAGCACGCTATTAGATCTCAAAAAAATTGAATACTAGCCAAACACAACATGAGCCGGTGCGACATGGCCAACAGGATGATATTTTGTTTTTATAGTGCAAAAAATAAACATATTCATATAATTCATATCAATTAAGTAAGCCAGAATAATTTGCCAACCTTAAAATATATTCGTGTGCAAAAAAACTAGTCTTGAACGTCGCCGTCGTGACGATAAGTTTGTTTTTGTTTTACGAGTACATAGATATTCTAATCGATTCGATATTTTTTAAACCACAGACAATTTGAAACGGAGTTACCATTCTCAGCAGAGAGCAGTGGTGGCCAAGTGGTAACGGCCGCGACTTACGAGTCGTAGGTTCGAACCCAGGCAGGCGCTTTATCACCACTGCTCTCAAAACGGTGAGGGAAAACATCGTGAGGAAACCGGCATGTCCTAGAACCAAAAATTCGAAGACATGTGACATCTACCATGCCCGCATTGGGCCCGCGTGATGGATTACAGCCCAATCTCTCTCGAAGAGAGGAGGCTTGTGTTCCATCCAGCAGTGCGGGTATTAAAGCCTGATTATGTACCATTCTCAGCAGTGAGAGAGCTATTAAGAAGACAACGAGATTTTTATCTACTGTAAATAACAATTTATGTAAAAATAAAAACTTAATTATGTTTCAGCAGATATATTATATTGACCGCGTATTTTTATTTAATGGTCTAAACATTACTAAATTACGGACATAACATCATTTATCTTTTGTGGATAGCTACTAAAATAAACAGTTAATTACATTAACAGGCCTTAGGCATTGATACATCAACGTTAAACGTTCAAGTTTAGTGAATTAGAATGAATTACACTGTGTTGGTAATTTATGTTACGTAGTTAGTTGCTTTAAATAATTTAGATCAACAACGTAGGCGTGAGCTTTCGCATGGTTAGTTTAAAATGGCTAGGTAAACTCCGCAGACAAATGAATAAATGAGTAAATGGATGACCGCAGTGGTTGCAGTCACTTGAAATGTCAGTTTAGAAAACAGTTTTTTTTTGTTGTAAACTTCACAGACGTAATGAGTATAAAACCCGAATGAGTAAACACGATAAAACATAGGGAAACAGGTTTTTTCAACTCATACTTTAAGTAACAATACTAACAGCGGTCGTTGACCTACCAAAAACAAACATCAAAATAATCTTCTTATTTTTTATTTTATCGTGTTTATCTGTGAAGTTTAGCTAGCCAATTTATAATAACCCTCTATTATTATTGTAGACGGAAGTGTGACGGAAGCAATGTTATTGCACTGAGTCTGTGAATATCCCTCAGTATTTATTCATATTCTGAGGTGACAGTCTATTCTGGTGTCGCCATACAGCGCCGCAGCTCTGTGATGACAGATCCCAGTGTACATACAGTACAGATTACAGAACGTTTTAACATTCCCATGCCAAAAGATGTCAGCGTCATTCGTCATCTCTCGGAGACGATATCGTTCATGCAGCTAATCAAAATGTAGACGTTTATGTTTACGACTGGTTCCACATAATATATCCGCGTCAGTTATTAACGTTATAATAACCGCGAATTGAATAAATTAATTGAATTGCTTTTTAATTTCCTAGATGGGTCTTGTGGAAGATACTGGTATGGTTGCTAAGCCTGGCGCTTGCCATTTATCTCATAGAAAACGTAATGCTATGTCATGGTTTTTAATTGGGTTCCTACTTAAATGATTACTTACCTACTTATGAAAAAAAGAAAGAACTATGCAGGTAATGTGACTCATTATAATATATGTCTACATAAATCTAGGCTCTCATAAATAACACGATATTTATCTACTCGTACAAAATAACAGAAAACAATCAAACAAGAAAAGCACTCGAATTACAAGGTTAGGTTATTAGAAGAATTTTAGGTGATTAACCTGTGAATGAGTTTACATTCGTTGTGTAAAAGATCCCAGTACCGACACATGACGAGACCGTCGACGGATATTTGCGGTTACAAACGGATATTTGCACTAAGGGCGAGATAAAATTAGAAGTTTATTTTAGAGCTAACGACTGTTTAAGACGCCAGCGAAATCACGTTGCCTGTTATTGTTTACTCGTCATCAACTCGCTCGTTCACATATTTGAGTGACATAAGCATAATCAGCCTATGTTCTATGTTATGGGTTTGGTTTCCGCACTTAGTCCTTCAGGTGGACCATTGTGCGTGGGCCATGGTGGCCGTCGGTGGTTATTCCAACCAGCCCACCTCCCTCCAGAAGCTTATTAGGTCTCCTGGTCTGTCGAGAACATCTGTGTAGGATCTGGGTGTCCCGAGGATTTTTGATTTAATCTGGGTGACGCCTGTGCACTCAAAGAGCACATGCGCAATGGTTTCATCAGCCTCCATGCAAGCTCTGCACAGGGGGGCTGTCCGTTATGCCTATCGTATGGAAGTGTTTGTTCAGTGAGCAGTGTCCCGTGATGGTCCCCGTCACCAGGCGCAGGCCTTTCCTGTCCAGTCGTAGCAATCTTTTGGTTAGCTTGCCATCTAATGATGGCATGGCTGCCTTGGACTGCCTGCAGCCCGGTGACGAGGACCACCAGTTCTCTGCCTGTGTGTGGGTGTGCTTCTGTAGCCACCTGCGTAGTTGCAGCATAATCAGCCTATTATGTTCCCACTGCTGGGACACAGGCCTTCTCTCTGTGATAGTGGTTGGGCTGTAAATCCACCACGCGTGCCCAGTGCGGATTGGCGGAGGTCTTTGAATTTTTAGTTCTGCATCCGGTTCCTTCACCGTTTTGAGAGCAGTGGCGATAAAATAATTTAAACAAAATATAGTGCCTGCTTGGGTTCGAACCCATGGCCGAACTCGTAAGTCGCGGCCATTACCACTGGGCCACCACTCTCCTATATATGAGTAACCACTGCTTTATAGAGTTGCTTGATACTGTAAGCCAGAATACTGTACCTGTATGAGGAAAGCCTCATACTGTCTTGTTCCTATGAATCATAGCATGATTCAATCGGTGTTTCTGAACGACAATGTACACAATGATAATGTCACCACAACAACAATCAACTTTTATCTAACGTTAACAAGCTTAACTCGCGTTACTTAATTATCTTTACCGTGTTTTGTTTACAAATCGTTAACTGTTTACTATGACGCAGCTGTCATAACTTTTTTTGTTTCAAGTGGCTTTATTTTGATTCATGCTATTTTCCTCACACACACAGTCATCGCTGGCTGAATATTTGAACATCCACCTCATTCATATAAAATTTTCCACGTATTGAACAGTTTTTCCACGAAATGAATTTAATTACTTCATTATGATCCCAAGTTGGAGTGTTAACAATAAAATTTTAATAGTTGTGGACTGTAGAATGGTGTCTTGCTGTACTTCTTTTGTTTCGCAGACAGTCGGTTAACGCAATAGTGACGTCATTCTTTGATGTATCGCGTACTATCCGTCCACTCACTATCACATTGTCACTTCTATCGATATGAACAAAGAGCTCATTATGTCTGGATCTGTAATTGGGTCCATTACCATGCTAATATCATTGGTAATGCGATTACTGTACTTATCGGCCGCTACTTACTGCATTATGACAGGCAGCTTGATACTGTTGACACTTGTATAATCATAGGGCTGTCAGCTTAGTAACTGGTTGCATTATTACACGAAGACTAACACGAAGTAACAATTTTAAGACAAGGTTAACTAACGCCTACAAAAACATTAAAGATTTGCGATAAACTCCCAATCTGGTTAGTAATTATAAACTGGAAATTATCATATCACATGACTTCTTGTCATAAAACTGCTTATAAAAAATACATGTAAATTGACTTAATTAACATAAGCCTAACATTTAAAGGCAAGTGACGGAATCGTATCATGAAAACGATGTTGAAAATTCACAGAGCGCTGTTGGCGAGACATTGTCTGTCGTCTATATGATTTTTGAAGCTATTGTCTTTAGTGCTTTGTTTGCTTTGAATTCACGTGAAAGGACCAAACGATACAAACTAGCGTTGTCTGAAAACCGACAGTATGAATTATAAAGTTGGTTGTATTATGTTCACAGAAATCGCTCTCTAATCTGGCCTAGAAGGAAAAACATATGGAATTACCAGGTTATCTCCTCGCGCCCAGTATGTTGGGATTTGAGTGAGAGAAATAGGTCACACTGCTTCTCGGTGCAATTTATCTCTACTTATAGATTAGGTTATTGGAATCTTAAGCCCACTGCGTTCCACTATCCATGGCTAAAGATGTATTAGGGGACGGGGTGTCTGGCTGGTACTTAGGCAAATTGTAAAAGAAACTGAAAAAGAGTTTATCGCCGTTTGTTGTCCTTGCAATTCTAAAGCCCGATTGCTTTATTATGCGCGCTCATTTACAGACGAAGCACTAGATTTTCCTCTGTGATAAGTAAGCATGTTTTTTTGTGGATTACATACTGACTCGGTTGTCTGGTTTCCGCAATCGTGAACAAAATCAGGTTTTCGCCAAAGTTATTTATCCTGGTGCAACCAGATTGACAGCAACGTCAGTATAGTTTATGTTAAGTATTTAGATTTCTACAATGAACATAATATTGTGTGTCACCTATATTCTTATTCGGCAACTTCGCTGCAGACCAAGAGCTTAGATCAAAAGTCAATAAACTATTAGCAAACACAAGTCTCTCGATAACAATCAGTACTTCACTGAACGGCATTTCGTTGGACATTTTATATTCTTATGTCAAAGCTCTGACCTTAGCATATAAATTCAATAGTAAATAGGAATCGGTTTCATAAATATCGGTCCCCCACCTCCAAATGAGATCGAAGGCTTTAGCAGTAAAATTATAAATGATTAGGGTGCAGACCAGGAAAATCGATACCACTTCGTCATTTGATTGGTATGTTAATCTATAAATACATAACTAGTTTGCCGTAGCTAGCAATCTATCTATTAATGCTATTGTGGATGTTAGAGGAAGCCTTGATTGCAGGGATATTTGGTCATCGGTATACATATATGTAATTGGATCATGCAATATGAATTTGTGTTTTGATGACAGCTGGATTTCCTATAAATTAAGTTTTTACAAAAAATACAGAATTTAATTATACACGAGAAGGTTGCTTTGCTTTTATTGCTTTCTTTCATTTCGGAGCTTTCTGTTATCTTTCGTCGCAGTGATTTAATTCACGTGGGAGACGTTGCTTTCAACGTAAAGAACAGTACTCCATTCTTTCTAAATTCTTTGACAGACTTGCTTCCATTTCTTCGGCAACAAATGCCATAATATTGTCTTGTTCTTGTTAAAAGGAAACACTGATCTTCCGCAAAGGTTCTTCTACATTTTTAAAATAAGACGTTTCCTGTCAAAGAATGTTTAAAATCTTATCGATATTTACATTTTTCTATACAATTATTTTTGTGTGAGACATAAAGCGGTTTACCCTACATACTTTAACGAGTACATTAATAATGTATTGTTAATTTTGTTTATCATTAAGACCGCTCGAAGCTTGTTCTTCAATAGTTATGCTAACGAACTCGTAGATTCTCTTCGACTACGAAGTTGGTTGAACTTTTAACTCTTGCTCATATTTTCTCTTTGTTGATCATCTTGAGAGAAAGATAGTAATTAACGAAGGAAATTATCAATTATTTTAATCTATTAACGATTGTATTTTGTCTATTTCTGTTCCTTGTATGGTAACAGACTTATTACACGTGACGAATTACCGAAACATGTAAGTAATTGCAAACCTCCAACCAAATGTTATACAGTATACCGTCAATTAATTAGATTAATTAGCTCAACGTTTTTCTACCTGTAGATACGCAGGTAATGCGGTCAAATACATATAGGCACTAGCTTCTGCCCGCGGCTTCGCCCGCGTGGATGTCGGAAATTATCCCACGGGAACGTACACACGGCTACACGTCAAGCTATACAAAACCAGTTTGTCTTGGCCTCACTTTGTATGATATTTCTCACAATGAACGGTCAGCCAATACTGGTTTTGCATAGCTTGATGTGTAGCCGTGTGTACCTACTAACAGGATAAAATGTATGTGCTTCCCCAGGATGCCATCTATCTCTATGCCAAATCAGAAGTTCAGTGGTTTAGGCGTGAAAATGTAACATACAGTTTCAAGTTCAAATCCTCCCCTTAAAAACTGAATTACCCCTTTTTGTCCCGTTAGTGGTAAATTTTCGACAACTTTACATACTTATTATTAATTATTTTCTGTCAAAAGTATCAATACTGAGTTTCGAGTTACTCAGAACGCGCATTCAATTTCTTCCACACAAACTTAACACCCCTATATCCCCCTTTGAGGGGTAGTTTTGAAAAACATATAATGATAAACTTTATTACTTACTTAGGCAAGTATTCTTGCCAAGTTTCAAGTTTATTAACTAAATGAATAAGATTTTTCATATAAACTGTATCCCCCGCTTTTCACCCCCACAGGGGTGGAATTTAAAAAAATCGTTTGGGATGTATTCATAACTTGACTCAAAGATTATTTATACTAATTTTCGAGTTAATCAAGCCATGCAGTAAAATCCTCCCCTGAAAAATTGACTACCCCATTTCAGCCCGTCAGGGGTAGATTTTCAAAAAACCCTGATACACATTATTCTTTACATACACACCCCTATATCCCCTATGTCCCTCATGTCCGAGTTTGAGGGTTAGTTTTGAAAAACTTATAATGATAAACTTTATTAGGTAAGTACTTACTTAGGCAAGTATTCTTGCCAAGTTTCAAGTTTATTAACCTAATGAAGAAGATTTTTCATATAAAATGTATCCCCGCTTTTCACCCCTACAGGGGTGGAATTTTGAAATCGTTTGGGATGTATTCATAACTTGACTCAAAGATTATTTATACTAATTTTCGAGTTAATCAAGCCATGCAGTAAAATCCTCCCCTGAAAAATTTACTACCCCATTTCAGCCCGTCAGGGATAGATTTTCACAAAACCCTGATACACATTATTCTTTACCTTCAATATTAAGTATAAATACTGAGTTTCGAGTAAATCGGACTGCGCGCTAAAATTCTTCCATACAAACTTTGAAACCCCCCAATCCCTTATTAGGAGGTAGTTTAGAAGAAAAAAACTGGCAATCTTCGTAATTTATTTAGATAAGTATTCGTGCCAAGTTTCAAGTTTATTAACTTAATGAATAAGATTTTTCATATAAACTGTATCCCCCGCTTTTCACCCCTACAGGGGTGGAATTTTGAAAATCGTTTGGGATTATTCATAACTTGATTCAAAGATTATGTATACCAATTTTCGAGTTAATCAAGACACGCATTATAATCCTCCCTTGTAAAATTAACTACCCCTTTTCAACCCGTTAGGGGTAGATTTTCAAAAAACCCTGATACACATTATTCTTTACTTTCAATATTAGGTATAAATACTGAGTTTCGAGTTACTCGGACCGCGCATTCAATTTCTTCCACACAAACTTAACACCCCTATATCCCTCTTTGAGGGGTAGTTTTGAAAAACTTATAATGGTAAACTTTATTACTTACTTAGGCGAGTATTCTTGAAAAGTTTCAAGTTTATTAACCTAATGAAGAAGATTTTTCATATAAACTGTATCCCCGCTTTGCACCCCCACAGGGGTGGAATTTAAAAAAAATCGTTTGGGATATATTCATAACTTGACTCAAAGATTATTTATACTAATTTTCGAGTTAATCAAGCCATGCAGTAAAATCCTCCCCTGAAAAATTGACTACCCCATTTCAGCCCGTCAGGGGTAGATTTTCAAAAAACCCTGATACACATTATTCTTTACTTTCAATATTAGGTATAAATACTGAGTTTCGAGTAAATCGGACTGCGCGCTAAAATTCTTCCATACAAACTTTGAAACCCCCCAATCCCTTATTAGGGGGTAGTTTAGAAGAAAAAAAAACTGACAATCTTCATAATTTATTTAGATAAGTATTCGTGCCAAGTTTCAAGTTTATTAACTCAAGGAATAAGATTTTTCATACAAACGATTTCCCCCCTTTTCACCCTCTTAGGGGTGGAATTTCGAAAAATCCTTTCTTAGTGGATGTCTACTCTTCACGAAGAACACACCCTCCAAATTTCATGTCTCTAGGACCAGCGGT
The DNA here is from genome assembly GCA_945859715.1 of Apamea sordens. Lineage (NCBI taxonomy): Eukaryota > Metazoa > Arthropoda > Insecta > Lepidoptera > Noctuidae > Apamea > Apamea sordens. The sequence continues at coordinate 12,875,685 of OX243995.1, forward strand.
TTAGGCTGTGCGTTGATCTATCAGTCAGTCAGTCAGTCAGTCAGTCAGTCAGTCAGGACTTTGAATTTTATATATATAGATTATGAGTCAACGGAAAGCAATTTCAAGTCACGAATGCACCGGATCTGGCGATCGTAATAAAGGTATGTTTGGCCGCAACCTGCGCTTTCATTGACTGAAATTCATGAGTGCGGCTCGTGGGGGGCTCGAGTCGTCGGCTGGCGTCGCGGCGCGTTTTATTCGCCACAGCTATGCCCGCGGGTTTATTGACCCGGCGACCGTGACCCCCCTTCCCCTCTTCTCAGTTCTCACCATCTTCCCCGCGGTCTGAAACTGTTTTCTAAGTTATTTGTTCTCGTCCTCGTCGTGTATTCCAAAAATAATGGGATCAACTTTACGATAGCTTCGATTTTATGATATCAGAGCCAGATCTCAGGAATATTTGATCATTTTCGATATATATTTATATCTGTATATTGTGTATAGCTTTCCTTTAGATATTTCATCCGCACTCCCCGATATCTAGTTTATGCAAGCCGTTTTTCCTGTAGGTACAAACATTGCTACACTTTCCAAAACAATTTTCTCGCATTCGATGCTGCTTGTCTACTGGATTTCTAAATGTTACCCTAACCTACTAACAGTTGAGATAAAATCTTTAAAACATAGCTGTATCCATTGGCTCCTATCAATAACCACAACACAGGGACTTTCATAAAAGCATATCAGGCCCTTTCCTGACAACATGTTTATTTCAATAAAGATAAAGAAATTTCCTACGTAATGGACGTCTGCGCCGCGTTTTATCTCTAATTGGGTTGTATTGCCAGACGAAATGGTCGCTCGGTTTGGGACTCGCTTAGAAGTAGAACATTTGTGTTATCTCACATTTAAGTGCTTTAAATAAATGAGGTATTTACTATTGATAGTAAAGTTTAAGAGAATTTACACAGTATTGTCAAGAAACCGAAAAAGTTACTCCCAGCACACCAATACTTTGTCACACATTTCACTCATCATGACACTTTTTCTCTAGGCCTGGCTAGGTTACTCACTATCCTGCCTGTTAGAGATGACTGGGCAGAAGTAACGACTCTAAATGAAGACCTAAATATTCAAAGGCCATGAGGCGACCTCGGTTCGCAAGATTAGAACTTGAATTGCAAATATTTTGTAGGTGCTCGAGTGTCTGTCGTCGTAAATTCGTAAACTATACATCATTGTACCTTACGAATTCACGACCTATATTCACGATCTTAGTTTAGTTGCTAAGAACAGTTTTACAAATAAAACCGCTTCAAATATTGACCTAAACCTAGGAATATTGTGAACAGAGAGCAAGCTTATGTTTAAAACGTCTGCACACAAAATAGCTTTCCGAGTTTCTTTATGAATAGCGCTCTTCCATGAAAATATCGTATCGGTCTACGTGTTACGTTGGTCATAAACTATTGGCGCAGCGCGGCTGCACTGTGCAGCTGCCAAGTCTTCACAACGGTGAAGACGGACATTCAGATTGAGGTGCTTAGATTATCCTGCTAGGGAAATAAATGTGATATTTAAAAGGTTACAGAATATTTTTTGGTACTTTTTAACAATATATGGCATTTTTCAGTGTTGATTGGATAAGGTAAATATTTTGGACATTTTTGAACAACTTAGATACAATATAATTATTATCTCGAGAAGTCGGCAGTTCATAGCAGAGATTCTTGTAAAGGCTAATGGAATGAAATGTCAACAGTGAGTAGCTACACTAGCTAGAATGCAAGTCTAGCTATGCATACTAAGTATGAAATGCTACCCAGGTATAATAAGAAAACACTAAAATAGTAATTTTTAACAAGACTTACCGTGTCGTTGTATCGAATAACGACATTACTTAACAGTAGCATGAAACACCAACAGTACCAACACGTGGTAATGGTACGGTAAAAATTTCAACATCGGTATCGTGGTTCATTAGCTATCGGATGCAGGCGCGCGACTCGATTATGCTAATTTGATTGTCTCCGCGCGCGACTCGTCTAGCCTGGCCCGTGTCGGAGACTAATTTAATCCGTGCTCATCGTTCTTTTCTACAATCAATATCTACCAAGGATTACCCTACAAAACTACGTAATAGTTTGCTTACAACTAAACGGGACAGTGATTAGGGCTAATCTATTAAGTAGGATTTCCCAAGTTGTACTAATCTTAGAACTTCTTCGTTCAAGAGCAAATTAAGGACTTTGTTTAGTTTACAAAGGATTTGGGGAAGGTAGTTGACTAAACGACAACTTTCTTTGAATGTATGCTCCTTTACCCTCTTCTATTTGAGCTTGTTTCTGCTAAACCTGCATTAAATATGCTGTTTGTGTTATGAAGCTGAATTCCTTTTAAGTCCTAGCTCATTCCTGCCACGGTTGGTGTATCTGCGGTGTCCCTGTGGCGTAACCGCAGGCTATGGAGCAACCTTTCCATTGGTGGTCTAGCTCTGAACGGGACTCGTTTACCCTTTGAACACGAGAGAATTTGCCCTTTTGTCAGTTTTACACGCCTCGTCTCGCTTAATATTACAACAATTCGATCCTAATTATGTTATACAAGGCCACTTGCTTTGTCATACAATTGATATGTTCGGAATTCGAAGAATCGTGGTTAATCCAAGTACTCGTCTGAGCTGATCAAAGCTGAGTTATAATTGTCTTGTTTACTGTCACTTGTTTCGAGGTAGTAATTAAAGGGAACGTGCTTCGCATTCGTATGTATAATTAATAATATAAGCTACTACGAGTACTACTGTACAATATGAAATTTACATTCTAAGTTGGAACAGCGAGATGATTCTTTTCATCAGTCAGTTAACCTACTTTTCTTGTTAGGCTATTCGAAGCAGTTAGTGAAATAGGGACAGCTGAATACAGTTTTTTATCACATGAACCACCAAAAACGAATCACTTTGTTCGGTTTATTTCGGAGCGTTCATAAAATGTATCTTTTAAAGCGGCATCTGAACATAATGTTTGTTGTTTTATAACTGTGGTTTGGCTCTAATAGAGACGACCAGGACTTTTGATACTTCACTTTGCTTTAAGAGCCAAGATCACTTAGGAGCTGTCTCGCAAACTCTACTCGATCGTACTTTAAAAGCTTTACGTGATGTTCCACCCTGGCCTGAGTTACTAACATTACCCCGGGGCGGCATCGGCACATTACTCCCACTAAAACTACGGTATATTTGATTTCAAATTCAGCAAAACTTGAATAAAACTTTCTTACGCTTTTGTCCTACCTTACCTATGTATATTCCAAAAACCTAATACATTTATAAAATCTTGAATTTGAACGGTACCAAGAACCAAGTATAACAAGTCGGTAAAGAATCCGCCTACGTACTTAAATGTTCTAATCACTGACATTTTTATTACTGGGAAACGCAAAGGAATTTAAACAAAATATATATCTTAAGAACTTGGTTATACTTTGATGTTATATTTTTTACTAGCTTCTGCCCGCGGCTTCGCCCGCGTGGATGTCGGAAATTATCCCACGGGAACGTGCTAACAGGATAAAATGTATGTGCTTCCCCAGAATGCCATCTATCTCGCGGGCCTTTTGTGGCTAATTACAGTAGAAAACCAATTGTGTAGTGGTGATTAAGAGGGTACCTATATGATATCTTTACCTAAGTACCTACCTAATTAAAAAAAAAACCTCAATAACAGAAAATTAAATACCTACCTAAATAAACCTATTTCTGATGATAACTAATCTAAACTCAATAAATAAGCAAAATCCCTAAAAACTAATATCTATACGAATGACTAATCCTACCTAACAGTATTATAAAATAACCTACGGTCACTACGTACACTATCAAATATACTACCTATACTTTAAAATTAAAATCTATACCTACGACTCATATAAAAATAAACCTAAATAACTCTAAAAACAAAAAGGAATAAAAATGAACTCCACTGCGGGTGACCCAACCTACGACAAACTTAGTATTTGCGGTTGGTACAGTACAGACAGTGGTAATCGGGTATAGGGATCGAACCGCAAAATTAAGTTTGTTTTTTATTGTATATACTTTTCCGGGATAAAAAGTACCCAGTGTGGTGCCCAGGATATTAAAGAATAATTATACCAAGTTTCATCGTAATCGAACCGGTAGTTTTTGCGTGATGCCTGAACAAACAGACAGACAGACAGACAGACCGACAGACAGACAGACAGACAAAAATTTTTTTAATCACATTTTTGGGTTCGGTGTCGGTCTAGTAACACCCCCTGTAAATTATTTTTTTGATATTTTCAATGTACAGAATTTTCACTTCTACAGATTTATTATAAGTATAGATTTCCGTTAAAGCCAATATTTTCTCATTTGAGATTTATGAGAGGTGATACGATCGTTTTATTGATAGAAAATAATATTTCTTACTAAGTCAACCATTTATAACTCCCACACCTCAAAGTATGTAATATGTTAAGATAACACGACGTAGGTGTTCTGAATTTATAACTACGAGGGCGGAGTGATAAGTCCGGAAAAATCTATTTTAGAATAAAATTATCGCAAATTGCATGGAACCTCCTTATTCACTCTTTTGAAGGACTAAATTAAAATATTCAGCCAGTACTGCCGGTTAGTTTTTTTTTGACAGCCATTAAAGAAAAACAAATGAACACGTTTTTGCAAAGATGGAGAAAAGTGAATTTCGTGTCGTTATTAAACATTATTTTTTGAGCAAAAAAACTATAACGAAAACGAAACAAAAACTTGATAAATATTATGGGGACTCTGCTCCGATTCATAAGTGGTTCAACGATTTTCGGTGTGGTCGTACAAGTGATACTGTGCATCCAGGACGCCCAGTTGAGGTCACTACTCCAGAGATGATCGCTAAAATCCACGATACAGTGTTGAACGACCAAAGAGTAAAAGTGAGGGAGATAGTCGAGATAATAGGCATCTCAGACGAACGTGTTTGCAATATCTTACACCAACATTTAGATATGAAGAAGCGATCAAAAACGCATGCGTGTGACCACTTCGGAGGCAGGTTTGGCGTTGTTTCACCGGGATAAAACCGAATTTTTGCGTCGTTTTATAACAGTAGACGAAACATGGATCCACCACCATACCCCAGAAACCAAGCAACAATCGAAACAGTGCATTGCTACCGGCGACCCAGCCCCAAAGAAGGCCAAAGCAGCTTTATCGACCAATAAAGTGATGGCTTCAGTTTTTTGGGATGCACGTGGGGTAATCCATATTGACTACCTAGGGAAGGGTAAAACGATTAATGGCGCATATTATGCCAATTTATTGGACCAATTTGACAAAATTTTACGTGAAATCGACCGCATTTGGCTAAGAAGAAAATCCTCTCCAACAAGACAACGCACGAGTGCACACCTGCGCGTTGCCATGGCCAAACTTCATGAGTTGCGCTATGAGTTGCTTTCTCACCCACCGTATTCGCCAGATTTAGCCCCTTGCGACTATTGTCTGTTTCCGAATTTAAAAAAATGGCTTGGTGGGAAAAGATTTGGCTCCAACGAAGAGATCATGCACGAAACCAATGCCTATTTCGAAGGGTTACCTAAATCGTACTTTATGGAAGGGATCAAAAAGCTAGAGAAACGCTGGATGAAGTGCATTGAGTTACAAGGAAACTACGTTGAAAAATAAATAATAATAATTAAATAAAATTGACTACTTGTTTAATTTTTACCAGACTTATCACTCCGCCCTCGTATTTTCTCTCGTAGAATAAAAAGTTAAGCTAGGTTTGGCCGTTGGTAGTTATAAAGAAACATTTTGGAATAACGCTGCTACGATAGGCATCTTATCGGCATTACATTTTGTATAATGTTAATTTGGCATTCTTGAAACCACATTATAAATTGTTTAAGATTTTTACGCATACTCCAAATATAATATGAAATATCAACATTAATGTTGTAGATGAGGAGAAGGGGGGTATTACGCGCGGCGGCGAGGTGAGGCAGCGGCTGCGGCATGGACCATGCGGTGAAGGCGATGTCGGCGCGCGGGCCGCTGTCCCGGCTGATGGCACGGCGGCGGTTTGAGTCGGCCGAATTGGAGGAGCTGTACGCGCGCTATGCGTGCAAGTTGCAGCGTACCTCCGTCGGCTCGGCGCTGGCTCTGTGGGCGCTGCTTGCCGCCGCGCTCGCCGCTGTCGATGCCACTCGCGGGTGGCGTAGGGCACCACAGGTAACCTACCACTCAAACACAATACAATTTAGTTATACATATAACATAAGCACAGATTTGAGTACTGCATTCGAATGAGTGATAATAAAAAGTTTATCTTTTGGATACTTAATGTTAGGACTAGACTTTTGCGAAGGTAACCTCCTAAACGGAGATACCCTTTGAAAACATTTTTTTTCGTATAGTTAAATACTCGTAACATCCCAGATAAAAAGATTGAGGAATGCCCCAAGGTAACATATATTATCCAGTTCTTTTCCATTGTCAATCTAACCGAAAACAGAATAATTTGTTTACCTTTTACAAAAATAAAACCTTGAACTATAGAATGACACTTTCAAGGTTGTGTTACATGTATGAATTAGAGGTAAATGCACAATGAAAGTCACGCAGTGCAATTCAAAGACGTTAAATGAAGAAAATAGGTTACTGTGTCGCGACCGATGCCAAATTACTTGGGCTTCAAGTGCAATATAAAATCTAGCTTATTGCATCGTATTGAGAGGTTTCCAGCTATGACGCATAATATGCCTAAATGAGATTGCTCTAAAATCAGCCGTTCCATATAAATACATTTTTTATAGCTGCCGATAAGAAATAATATTTGTTAATTCTTTTGTAGTAGTAGAAATATTTACTGATGACAATAACAAATGGTGTCCTTTGCAGAAATTATTATCACCTAATCTTTTGTACAGGTCGGCGTTTTGACCGCACACGCACTACTATGTAGCGGGTTAGCGTGGTGGTGCGGTCGTGCCGGTGTGGCACCGGAGAGGCGGTTACCGCGAGCGTGCTGGTTAGCACTGGCTGGTGGTGGCGTCGCTCTAGCCGCCACGCTGCCCGCCTGGAGCACCGGTGCGGCAGCTGAAGGCGCTGCTCACGTGGTGTGGGCCGTCTTCGCTGCATATGCGTTGCTACCGGTCGGAGCACCCATCGCTGCGGCTTTCGGCATCCTTCTACCCACAGCGCATACCATCGCATCAGCACTCGTCGCTAACCGCTTCCCTTATCACGTTTGGCAGCAGGTCAGTTACCTATAATCTCACTTTTAGCTAAATTTAAAGGGTATAAATTCTTATGAAAGTTTATCGCCGGAGCTCCCACATATACCTACAAACAATTGTCTGCTATAAAATGTTGAAGCGTAGCCAAGCACGGACAGTACCTCACCTACATATCGATTGAAGTTCAGCGTGCGACTCGACGTAGCAATAAAACCAGACATTTGTGTTAACTTAGGGTTGTTCAGCTCGCAATATGTTAGTTTCACAGTCTTGACCTTGACACACGTTCAGTGCAAGGTGTCGGAGCTTCTAGCTTGTTCTCGTAACGAGTAAAAAATGTCTACCAAAATGTTCCCAGGGAGTACTGTGAAAACTTTATTCTTTAATGTTAATTTTGTATTGAATATCTCACGATGTTAATTAAGGAAAGTGCTGTTTCGTTGAGTGCAGCCATAACAACTATAATAAATCTGTTAGCTACACCGCCGCATTATCGAGTGCGTAGAACTACATAGATATTAAAGTTATTTTAAAGGATAAGTTTTCTGGAATTGTAACAGATTCTTTCATTTTCTTTGGTACTTTATATTTAATACAGGCACACTCAACTGTCAAAAGAGATATGCTGTCGAAAAAGAATTAATGGATTTTGTAAATGATTGATTACATTCACATTATTTTTTGGATATAAAGTAACGTGGATCGTTTCATGACACCCGATCCTTCAAACAACAAAACCTTTTGCAATATATACATATATGGTTGCAACTTAGTATGAGTAACTGAAGAAGGAAATGGTTCCTAAAATAGAACATCAGCTTGAATTTAGTTACCATGTAAAGTCGTTGCCTTGTAAACAAGATTTAAATAACTGCACGATTTATCCAAGTAGTTTTAAACCGTGCGGAGGTCGTAGCCTTGCCCTCTTGGCGCCCACCGTGGGCCCGCTTATTATGCCTCACTCCAACATCATAAGGGTTGCTGTGCTCGCGTGCGACGCTTACGTCATCCTTGCCGTCTAAATAAACTTAGCATATCCCTCAATCTACCCTCAAGTGTAGCAATATATGTCTTGGATGCAAATATGTAAATCAGACTTATTAGATAATAAGTGTGCTAAGTACATTGTATTAATAACGTTTCATAGGATTACGAAGTTTATTTACCAAGATAAATCCTTAGTGAAATTCTAAGTCGGAACGAATCCAACTAGAAGGACGGCATTTAGAAATGTTAGCATTTAAAAACGCAATAAAACGTAGCGTTTATTGTTCATCTATTTGTGAAGTTTTTATGTGTACATAATAATCTGAATTTATTTACATAGTTTTATGTAGCCGTCTCGTTAAAAACACATCAGGCAGGAGAGCTCGTTCTTACTCAGCTGAACATAAAGCTTGTCGTTTGCATTATTGCAAGCAGCAATAAAATCGTTTTCTGGCAATGAAACGTAGGTGGTATTGTTTTATGCCAGTTTTCACCAACACTAGACGACACCTAAATGTAATGCATTAAGCAGTTACTTAGCGCTATAAAACATTTCAGCAATCGCTAGGCGATCACTAAGGTTGCTGGCAAGACACACGGCTTCGCCGATGGATAATACTTACACAACTCTTACAGGCAATAGATTTATGACAGATACCGAACTTGACTTATAAACCTAGTGTCAAAAACGTAGATTTCGAAGCTTACGAGTTGCATGCTGAAGTGCTGAGAAGCCAATCAATAGTGAAACTTGTGTGGTTTCTTAGAGATCTGCTTACCGTAGGCATTAGTAAAAACGGGTATTATAGTGTATTTAGTAAAAGGAGCATTGGTGGCCCAGTGGTAACGGCCGCGATTTACGAGTTGTAGGTCGTAGGTTCGAACCCAGACAGGCGCTTTACTTTGTGTAAATTTTTTCATCGCCATTCACCTCTCAAAACGGTGAAGGATAACATCGTGAGGGAACCGGCATGTCTTAGAACCAAAAATTCAAAAACAAGTGACATCTACCAACCCGCACTGGGCCCACGTGGATTATGGATTATTACAGTGGGAACATTTTAGGCTGATTATGCTAGTAAAATAAAAGTTCTGCTACCTTGCAGTTCAACCACCCTGAGTTCAGTCTTAATATCTGCACTATCTGTACTCCCCATCTTACCCCATCTTTACACAAATCACGTAGGCTGCCAGACGCCTAGGCTTAGATCAAATATTTTTACGCCATGTCATGCCAATATTTATTTTGTCGAGGTTATTGAACCAGAAATTACTAAAGAAAAGCTATCGACTCGACTGAGCCAATTTAGTGTTCAAGGATAACATTGGCAGATTCTACCAAATGTTTTCCTCATCATGCGACATTGTGTAGTTCTAGTAACTTTTCCATGACGAAGATAATTTTCCACGTGTTATTTTTCTATTTACTTATTCTTATTTTTTACGGGTAAAACTAAAAAGTTGGGATGGGCCGAATAAGAACATTCGGTGAAAATAAAAAGTTCGGCCGTACTTCGGTTATTTTCACCGCGCGTCCTCGAGAGTGACACTTAGAATCTTCGTTTGAATGATTAATTGGGGCGTACACAATATACAATTTTCTAAGAGGGAGGAAATGTACACTACATATATGAACAAAAACGTAACGTAATTTTTTTTGGTGTTTTTGCACGATAATCTGCCTACCAAGGGAATTTAAATTAATACCTGGGGGTCTACTCCGAAGTGGTAAATTTATCGGATCGGCCGAATGTTCGGCCATTTCCTACTACGAAGTTACTATTTGGTTCGGTCGGTCGCGACCTAACAGTCCGATCCGACTGAACTTCATTTTGACATTTGTTGTATCGTAAACCCTACTCTGAACGAGAAAAGAACTACCGATAATTTGATTTTGACAAGAGTTACAGCGTCAAATTAATGTCAAAATACACGACAACAAAATAGCTATCGTTTGAGTATCGTAAGTATCGAATTTAATGAATAATTACAATTTTCTTGAGTTTTATGTTTGTTTATAGTTTTAAAGTGAATGTGTCATACTTGAAATTGTAGTGAAATGGCAGCACGTATGTTTTTGGTGGAAGAGGCTCTGCGAGAAGAGCGTTTGGAGCGCAGAAGGAATCGCAGACGTCTTCGTGACTCCTTCGATAGCAATTTAGTGCCCGACCAATAAATACAGACTCAGTCGATCCCTTTTTGAGGAACTGTGCCAGGATATAGTGCCCCTGTTACCCCGGAAGCATAATAGCCCTGCAGTTGAGCCTACTACAAACGTGATTTGATACATAAAACTGCCTGCTATGTTTTGCACAACATGTGCATAAGGACCGGAGTGAGTGCTCCAGAGTTAACTCAAGACGAGTTTGAATCTGAGAACTCCTGGCAGGTTATATACCAGCCTGTTACATCTGCCACAGTGGCTTTCAGAATGGGACAAATACAGAGGGAAAGATTGATACAAATATTAGAAAATAATCAATAAAATATATATATTTTTTATCTATATTAATGTCTTTTATGATTTTGAATCGGAGAACTCCCGGCAGGTCACATATTAGCCAGAGGAGACAAAGAGAGAGGGAAAGAGGTAAAGACTAGACAATCATTAGAAAATAATGAGTAAAATTTATTTTTAACAATACTAAACAACTAGAACTAATCTTCACTTTGTTATAAGTAAAAATAATATAGCATTCAGCGTGGTGCAAATTTCTTCCCACAGTCGATGATTCAGCGTACGACCGTCGATGCTCCTCAAGTTTCCATGAGCCAAATCTCGATGCTCTATACGGAAATTATGGAGAGCATCTATTTGTGCCGCTGTCGGTCTGGACATGGTGACTTCTTCTTGCAGAATGTTTGCTCATAACTTTCATTTCCAAGCTTCCAAAACACGAACATGAGAAAACGATAAACCCAAGGGGCACTTTATCACGCGTAAAGTGAAGAATATATGTAGTTTATAGTATATTTAGCTTGTTTTTTGTATACATCTCATAACTTCACTTTAACACTTTACACTTCAGTCAGCACTTGATGATAAACGACCGAAATACGCTTATTGCTATAACGATAGAGACAGACGAGATTTGGTTTGAGTTTATACTTTTTCCAGCTTTTTTCTCAATTTTGCAATAATGAAATCTCAATCTATACAATTGTTTGTTTACTTGTCAATCTTGTCATCCTCCTTTTGACATTTATCGTTTTTCTTTTTTTTTTGACAATCGGCAATGCCATCTGCATGCCAGCTAGAAATATATTGTTTTTTCGAGAAATAGTGCAATGTTCCTAGGTATAAATATTGAAATAACAGCAAAGTTCAATTTTGTTACTATAAAAAATAATTTTACCCAGTAATTCAATAGTTTAATTGTATCGACATGAATAATAATGACTAATAAAAACATATCGATAAAACGTTCACCTCTGGCACTACATTTCGTTCGGTCCTACACTCTTCCGAATATTGACTATGGTTCCGACCCAACTGCGCCGATCCGAACTTTTTTCGTAGTAAGACAACAATATTCGGTTCGGCCATGTGTCGGTCGGATCCGATCATTCGAATGTGTCACTTCGGAGTAGACCTCCAGCACCCTAATTGCGTAACACACATTCAATCTAAAATCTAAATCATTTTGAAGAATATTGCTAATCCATTGCTTCATATACTCGTATTAGAAAAAAATGTCAGCTCAACTACGAACGCAATGAATGTTGTTAAACTGTCAAAATGAAGCCAGCAACAATTATCCCGCAGTTAGTAAGATTTAATTTTACACTTTTATAAAAAAAAAAAGTACTTAGTGATTTTTGGCGATAATTATTTCTATTACGATGTGTAAATTTAGGTACTGTGTAATATACCTAGATTTTATTGTTAAATATGTGACAACTAACAAACAGCAAGTAAGTGCTTTTATGATGTTATTTAACTGGTCTAGTTTTGTTACTATTTTAGTCACAACAGTTGAGTTATTGGAACGAAGTTCCTTATCGCGCGTTGCGAAAGGGGGCTAGACGGAAAAAATTAAGACCAAAAGTTGGAACGACACTTTTTGCTATAGTTGTAAGCCGTGAGGCGTGCGCGTGTTTCTCTGTCTCTCTCTCTCTCTCTTTGAACTTCGTTCCATCCGGGTGTCCGTTTTGTAATATTTCTTTGTATGGAATGTTCGGCTTTTTTTTCGGTTTAACAGCCGAAGTTCGGTTAAAAATGTAATGTGAAACTAATATCGGCCCATCTCTAGTAAAAAGCCATCGTTAAAAAGACATTGAAAACTTTGAAGGGCCATATCACAATGATTGACTCTATAGATTAAGTAATAGACTCACTCATAAATATTGACGAAGGCTACGTCCATCACACAGAAGGCATAAAAGCTTTTTGTTTGAAATTAATCAAACGACGGTCTATAAACCGGGCGCCATTTAAATCAGAATAGATTTCCGATAAACATTATGACGCGTTGAACAATAGTTTGACGGACGTGGAAAGTATTACATTTTGTGAAACAGTAATGCTTTAATTTAGGGTTATTGTTTGCACTGGAAAATCTTTACATCTTCTATACAAATAAATAAAAAAAGTGGTGTCTGTATGCAATGTCAAAATAACAGCTTTTTACTTACACTACTACTTTTTACTTAGGTACTTACAAAATCATGAAAGTAGATATGTCTAGTCTGTTTGTTCTAGCTAATCTCCGAAACGGCTGGACTGATTTTGACGGGATTTTCACTGCCAGATAGCTGAAAATAAGGCGTAACTTAGGCTACTTTTATTTTAGAAAAAGAATGAGTCCCGCGCAAAAAAGAAAACCCATAAAATCTAATTTGTTTTCCTACATACATGCGAATGAAGTCGCGGGCACAGTAAGTAAGAAATCAGACCATTAAAACACCCACAAAAGGACTATGTACTAGTCGTTCTGTATGTCAAAATAACCAGATTATGTGTCTTAAAATATTATTTAGCATTCACAAACATTCGACATGCTTCCGAGTCGAAAATGACACGTTTTCGGTCACCTGATTTGCCTAGACCCCGATCGCAAATAGCCGTCAGCGTTGGAAGCATAGTAGTACTATTTGGCTGAAACTGTGGAAATCGGGCTTGAGAACAGCGTTCTAGCAGGACTCCTTCGATAACATTGATTGATGTTCAATTCGGCACGGAAGCGTTATCAAAGCTGTTGTGAATAACTATGCAGGTATCTTATCAATTAAGTTACTAAGCCCGGAGGTAACAAAAACTCAAACTCAAAGCATTGATTTCATACTAGCTTCGCCCCGCGGTTTCACCCGCATACGTTTCGATCCCGTAGGACTATCGGGATAAAAAGTATCCTATAATATGTTATTCCTGGTTCTAAGCCATCTGTGTGCCAAATTTCATACAAATCCGTTCAGTAGTTTTTGCGTGAAAGAGTAACAAACATAAATCCATCCATCCATCGATACAAACTTTCACGTTTATAATATTAATAGGATAAACCAATTACAGGCACTTTTGTCAAGGGATCGGTCAGTCAGAATGATGAAGCAAGTTGTCCATTCCAAAGCGTAGACACCTATGGAGAAGAACGGGCAAGAAACTCCACGGACATTGCAACTCTTTCAAACTAAGACCTTGTCATGTTCAAAATTGGACCTTCATACAAGTTCAATATCACCAGTCGACCTCCTATAGCCATATTCATGGACACGTAACATATAGCAAGACAGTAACATATTATTTGACAGATAGTATGGTTATTTACTGCGTCGTAACTACGCCTGTAGCATCTGGTTTGTATAAATCAATCGGGGAACTTGTAGGTAGAATTAGGTGCGATTTGCTATGGTTCAATGCTTATTATTGCCTTCATCCTGTTCAATAAATGTTCTTGAAAGCGATTACTGTAAGTTATAGGAGTTTAAGTGCGAAGGGGTGTAGTAGGGTGGGAATCTGTATTTGTTTTTTTTTTTAATGCTGAATGTGCCTGCTCTTCATCCTCGATCGCGCCTGATGGAAAGTGATGAATGAGGTCTATGATGGAACGGGCGTGCCCAGTCTTTCGTTTTGTATTTTCGATGGAAGATAATAGACCACTGTAAGACACTGGACTGCCTTTTTGGTCTAGTGGTCGCAAGCGCTACTGCTGAAGTTCTGGGTTCGTTTCCCGGGTAGGGCAAAGTGTTATTATGTTTTTGGAATTTCTCAGTAACAGCCCGGAGTCTGGATTTGTCCACGGTTGATGACAATAGACTGGGCCCCTAGGCTATTACATAGGATTTAAAACATAATTGGGTAAATCTGGGTGTACTATACGCAAATAAATGTATTGAGTATTGTAGTATACTAATGCAAATAAATGTATTGAGTATATCTACACCACTGCCTAACCCTTCGGGGAATACAGCCGTGATGTTATGTTATTAAGACACTTGCACAATACAACATTCAAGGCATTATGTCTACCTAAAGAATGTCTGGTAGAGCTCGCTCTTAGCGATAAGACCGCCCTTTGTGTACTCATAAACATGTCCTTTATTGTTGTATTTAATGTGTGTACAATAAAGCTTATTGTATTGTACTGCCCATGCGTCAGGGGCAAGTTCATTATCATTATCACACGTTTCCTTTATCAAGCTTTATATTGTACTAGCTTCTGTCCGCGACCCACCGCGTCGCATACTCGCATCCCATCGCCCCCACGTGATATTACTTCGATTTCGCTTAGCGTCATGGCTGATTTTTTTTATTTTTGCTCGGTTCCTAAGAGTCGTCGTGTGATGTTAAATACCTTATAGCCTTTCTCAAGAGTTGTGCTATAAAATGCAAAAATAATTTTTCAAATCCGACAGGAAGTTCTACAGATTAGCGCGTTCAAACAAACTTTTCAGCTTTATTATTAAAACAGATATAGACTGTATTTGGAGGTAACACTAGTTTTACCATTTTCCTATTCTATTTTATATTTAAATTCTGACTTCTTTGTAATGGTTTTTGTGTTTAGTCTAGTCTGCACATAAAGCTAATCTATTTTACCTAAACGTCTGGCCATTCATCCCGATATCGTAAACAGACACTTCAATTTGATTTGCACTTTACAATTTAAATTACTAATCATTATTATTCATCGTATTTTACATGTGGTATGATAGTTACCTACTACATTAAAATATGTATTACGTTATATAAGTGAATGGGCGGGCAATAAAACATGATTGATATCGTGAACTGTAACAAATGTTCAGCAGGCATGACTTTAGCGGGCTTGCGTTTCATCTAGATTTTAAATAACTCACATTGTTTATTTTCGGAGCTTGTTGGTAGGAGAGGGCTGCATACGACCGTAGCATAGATTAAGCTAAGTGCTCATTACTCATTGCTAAGGTTTCCGCGCTGAATAGATCTGCTATCATTCGGTTAATGGACGCCGGAACAGGGAATTATGAGGATGGTATCAGTAACTGCCTGTATGCTAATCCTAATCGGTGTAGTTTAGTTTCAAGGCTTGCCCGAGGCTATATTGTGTCGTGAACTCGTGATCTACCTACCTACATAGCACCCGATTATATTCACTTTTTCAGTAGGTGACCTAATCTGATACTGCTGTTACGTTATTACTTTACTTACTTAGTTTCATATTCTGTAACTAATAAATGCTAAACAAAACAAACAATTAATAAAAAAGTATGTTATGCAGCTAGCAACATAATTTTAATTAATTAGCATGTATGAATATATTTAGCCAAACGGGATATTATTACGAGGAATACCTACATAATTAGTTGATTGTTTAATTATTCAAAATAAATTGTTGAAATAAAACGATTGTGCCTCGTCTACTTTTTGCCTGTAAAAATATAGTACCTACCTAGATGGCGAAAAACATAAAAATAAAATATAGTAGTGATGTTTCAAAAATATATTATTTTTAATGCATATCTACTTTTTGCTTCTTTGAGCTTTTAATAACAGTTTTTTAAATGTCTTAAAGCAATTCATGAATTAATGATTATACAAATTAACAGGGTATAAAATCCCATCACATTGGGGTCATCTCGCCATTTTGTATTAGTTTCGCCTCCTATATTTTTTTCTTAGAAATATAGTTGTTAGGCCTCCAATGTAGCATATCGTAACCTTTGGCAACCCTTATCTTGACTCAGATATTCGCAAAGAAAATTCCTTTATGTACCAACGCATTATCTTGTTGTTTGTGTATAAAATACTTGTTGTTGGGCAGTCGAGGTCGCTCCCGTGTCACCGCTCAGCCTCAAGGGGAAGCCAAAACACATTTGTGGAACATGTCTCCTCCGGAGCGAGTTCACCGCGCATTTCCATAATAATGTTTTATACAGCGATGTGCGTGAAATTTATTCAGTGTAGCTCTTTATTTACACGCCGTGTTAGGTCAGGGTGATGTCACTACATTGAAAATGTTCAATACTTGATAATCCTCGTGATTGCTCTCTAATAAACAACGCTTAATTAAGGTTAGCACTTTCTAGCCTCAAGCACAGGTTCAACCTAGTTCAGGCAAATTAGAAACTGTGCGTTATTTAAATTGTTAAGGTATTCATTGTAAATGTATCCCCTTTTTATAAATAAACGATTTATTTAAAAGACTATAAGGCGCTGCCCAAAGGTAAGCTGTCGCACAGTATAAGCCCGAAAAAAGTTGAGTGTATTGTCAAATGTTCAAAGAAAAGACTTATTCAAAATATTTTATAGAAATAAAATCGAATCATGATAAAACAATCGTAAAACAAAGCTCAAGCCCAAAATATCTTTCGTCGCAAATTCACAAATTTTGAGCGTAAACTATCTTATTTTATGTAATGATAATAAAGGGAACTCAATCAAGTAAAGAAATACCTAAACATCATGTTTACCGCAAATAAACGTATTTTCTTTCTTTCTTTTCTTTCTAAAAAAGAATCCACTGAGTCGTGCATTTATTTTTTTATTTAATTAAAACTGCAAAGTTTCTTTTATTTTGAGGTCATTCCATTCAACTAACATCAAACGCATCGCTATTTTGAACAATCATTACCTAAAAATATGCTTCTAACCGCGACTTAATGCTAGAATTTCTATTCGTAAAGCTTCAGATATTTGTTCACGTTTTTTCCAGCGCACGTGCTGAAAAATGTATTTCCACCGGGTGTGTCTGTGTAGCAAAAATGGATTGCAGCGCTCGAATAATACATGATGCAAATTCGTATAATTCGATCGAACGCATTTTACACTGAAAACGTCGCTTCGCACTGACAGAGTTAAGGCTCCCGCAGACAGGCGCGACTCGATAGCGCTACGTGACTAGTAAAACCAGGGGGCCTACTCCGAAGTGCAAAGTGCGAATGTTCGGATCGGCTCAGTTGAGTCTGGACCATAATCAATATTCGAAAGAGTGTAGGAGTGTAGGATCGGAACCGACCGAACCAAATAGTAACTTCGTAGCAGGAAACTACTACTTCGGAGTAGACCGTCTGTTCTATGAAACCTTCTTGGAAATTGTTTAACCAAAATCGCGTCGCACCGTTGCACCGCGCCTGTCTGCGGGAGCCTTAATTATTTTATAGCCCATCCCCTTTTCGATCCGCATTCACAGCAATGTCAATCCGCATGTCAAAAGACTTACATTATGCCAAATAACTTTGCCTATTCATGCGTTTAGATAAGAAATCAATGATTGGCCTATTTGAACTAGAAATCATGCTTTCAACATTAATCCTTCACCTGTTCTGCTATCATTAAGTACATCAGAAAGTGTTTGCAGGCGCCAGCGCCGGCCATACAGAGCATGCTAATAAACACGTCTTGTCTCGTTGCTTGATCGCGGCCATTTACAATTTCACGTAATGCAGTCCGACAGGTGAGTTGAGGTGAGCTTTCTTGTCAAACTGACTAGTGTTGTGAAACGCTTGATCAATCATGTTCCATACTAGATAGGTACACTTTGATGGGAGGAGCTGTCTTAGCAATCCCTTTTCATTTGACATGACGCTTTAGGGTTCCGTGGCCTGCATTCCAAATACGTATAATTTCCTTAAAAAATGAAACATAATATTATAGTTTTATTCAAGTCATTCAAAATCAAAAATTGAAATCAAAATATTTTATTTCACTTGGGCACTTACGAGTATGAAACGTTAGAAGTGCACGGTTCCAATTGGCCGTTTCCTATGGAGAAGAGCCGACAAGAAACTCCACGGGTACTCTTTTAAAAATATTTGGCTTTAACATTGTTTTCAAATTAATTAGTTTTATATTCCTGCGGCTATGATTATGATCACGAACGATGTTGACACAAAAAATCGAGAAAATATATTATTTATTTTAATTAGAAACTTAATTAAGACTTAACCTCGAATCTTTGAATAAATAAGTAATAATTATTATCAAAGAATTTTCAGATCTTTTATCAAATAGGCGTATCGCTGGGGACGAGATATTCAGGGCAAATGACCTAATTACGAAAAAATATCTGAAAATATTCTTGACTTCAAAATAATTCAGGATCTTCCCTTATTTCCACTTCACAGATTTGGTGTATTCCTTTAAAACATTGGTTTGAATGGTGCTAACATTTATTGAAATTATTGAAGCCTATATTCTAAAAGGATCACGCTTTTGTTACAGTCAAACCATAGAATCTGAATCATTTTGAAGGATATTGCTAATCCATTGCTCCATATGTTCGAAAAATGTCTCTACTCAACAGCGTAAATAACGCAATGAATGTTGTTGAACTGTCAAAATGAAAGCCATTCCTACTGTTAGTGTGTTACGCAATTATCCGACAGAACATAGCCATAGGTCAAAATTGTACATTAAAATTGTAATCTTAATTTACTGTTGCCTTCCGCATCCCTTTTGAATACAATATCTCGGAATCGGCACGTTGTGTAGCCGTCGGCGTTTACGTTAGCGCTCTCAGAGCTATTCGACTCATTGGATAACTGTAAAATGTATAGAAGATGGCATTGAATATTTTAGTAATTGGAAGATGAGTCAAGTTGTGGGGGCGATTGAGGCGACGCAGGCGGCGACAGGTTCTATTTGCATAACTCGGGCTGGATACTGCACGGCTCGCTGCCTATCTCATAAACGCTATAAATAAATTAAACTCCCCGTGGTTGGGCCACACAGATCACTAGCTCAATAAAGTTATAATAGGTGTGTCATGATACCTCTTATGGCTGTTATGGCTGTTTACTTGCAATGAGCTTTGCCTTCTAGAGCGTGAACTTTAGCTTGATATAGGGACATTAAATTACATGGTCTTAAATATTTATCACCGATAATTTATACCACATTACTCAGGCGCCTATAACAGTAATATTATAATTATGTCATTTTACTCGTTTACTGAGATCTGGCGCACGGGGTAAGTAATTAGACTCGAGTAATCCGTGCAGGCTTAGGGTTGAAGCTGAGCCCTCTGCAGGTGCTCCCTAATCGCTACGTCATCAACTTCAAGTTTTTATTGCTCTCGTAATTTAAGGATCCAATCTTTATAACTTAGAATATTACAAATTACTTTTTCTCTTGTTACTTTTATTCCCCGTGGCGCTGAGCACGTAACAACTTAATTATATTAATGAGTTTCCCGAAGTGGTTCGTGCTCATTTTAATAGTATTTTTTGTTCTGTTCTGTATGTGTTTTATGTAAACGAGCACTGTTCCCTGTGGCAACCCTCGCAGAGTTCTTATAAAGCGAGTGTATTCAGCCCATGTTTAATTGAATTCCTGTTTTGAATGTGTTTGCTGTTCGCTTCAAATGTACTTATACGTTCGCATTTTGCTTTGTAAGTATTTTTTTGTTTCATTATGTTAAAAAAGTGTTAACATAGGATTGTATATTTAAAAATCAACTCATTTGCTTTACTCAGGCGTTACGTACATCATTTCATTGAAACTAAAGCTTACATAATCATAATCTACTGGCAGATAGGTGCAATAATAACAGTTTCGTTGCATTACACAGATTTTCTAGACGGATTTATCGAATAAAATAAACTCGGCAGGTCGGCTATCCAGTTTGACAGGCAATTTTCAGTCAACATTGATGGATGGCGCTCTATTTATCGAGCGATTCTTTATGTAGGTAACTGCATGCCATGCCATGACGATATTTGTTATAAACGATTTCAATTTGTCACAGTGTTGCAGATTACGGCACAGAACATGCTTTCTTGTCATATCTATACTAATATTCTAGAGAGATAATTTGTTTGTTTGTAAGTTTGTATGTAGGCCAACGTTTTTTATTAAAAAAAGAAAAAAAAAGAAAAGAAGAAAGAAAGAATCTCTGGAACTACCAGTCGGATTTGAAAATATCTTTTTGCATTTGATAATTCGTGAGGCTACTTAACAAAAAAGTCAGAAACAACGCTAAGCTAAAACAAAGGAATAGCGAGGGCAGGCGATGCAATGCGACACAAGAAATTTCACGCGGATGAAGTCGTGGGCAGAAACTAGTCCTCGATAAAAATGAAAAGGTAACAAGAACATCATAAAACATGAAATTCTGCTTTCATGTTGTCTATATGTTTAGTCGTAAAACTAGGTTGGTTACGAATTGACTACAACTGAATTACTTGTCCGAACATTCTCACTCAAACTATTGAAATTGAGTTGGACGAAACTATGCACTATGTAGGTACTAGGATTCTAAGTGATCTGAAAACGGTTGATGAAATTTTGCGGATTGTTTAACAAATACAGTGTAACGGTTACGTTGTTATGTGAGAAACCTCAACTTCTAATAATTATAATAGGGTCCCGACCATTTTGCATTGAAATACTTCTATTACTGAGATTGAGAATGAATTTTGTTAGATTCTTACGGTTTTTTACCTCTACATATAATTGGGACTTTGTAGTCCAATAGCCTGTATAAGTAAGACAACTAATAATAATTCATCATTTTGAATATTTATCTGGACATTTTTACCAATGAAAAACTGTACAAATGGCCTCTGGAAATAAGAGAACTGTTCTGTCATTTTAAACCTGACTATACTGGGAAACTGGGTAAATGAAAAGCCTCTAAGTAATAAATAATCCTAGGTGTTAGATCCCTTGAGCTCCCAAATATCAAGGTTCCACTGTATTTCGATTTATTGCTCATCCACTGGACGATTCCGTCACGTTTCACTCGCTAGAAATATTTCAGACTCTTACATTACATTGTATGTGTATGGTGTTCTCAAGGCTCCAATTTTCCTTCCAATAAAAAAGTTTTCATGATTTCGGTCGGCTGAAAGGTGTCCCTACTCTTACATAACCACTTCCGATTATGTATGTCGATTGAGCAGATGGAAAGATTCCTCATGCTCATGGAAAATGAGGCAATCAATTGAAATGAAACATTTCAACAAATTAATTCAACTAAAATGAATACAGATATATGATAATGAATACAGAATATAGAGCTCCCGGAAGAAATTAAAAAGAACTAAAGATGCGTGAATGGATTTTTAGTAGGGGTTAAAGTATGAAATTCTTCGAATTGACCTAGAACCTTCATGGTTTGAGATTTTTGAGTGATACTTTTTTCACATGGTACACACGGCTACACATCAAGCTATACATTTCCAGTTTAAGCTGAGCTCGCATTGTTTAGGTTTTTCGTACAATCAGAAGTCAGCTTACACTGGTTATGTATAGCTTGATGTGTAGCCGTGCGTACTTATGAAGTTCTTCTTTTAAAAAATGTGCAACATTCGATTATCTACTTTCAGTTGTTTTTTTTATTCAGCTTAGACAAGAAAGATGGATACTTCGAAAATTCGAGTTATTTTTGAATACGAGGTCCGACGCGGTACTAACGCGGCAGAAACAGCTCGCAATATCAATGTTGCGTTTGGAGAGGGGACTGCTAATAAACGCATCGGGTGATTTTGGTTTAAACGCTTTCGTGATGGAAACTTTGATTTGAAGAACGAACCACGTGGAAGGCCGCCCACACAGGTGAATAACAATGAATTGAAAGAGATGGTGGAAGCCGATCCGAGCCAAACTACCCAGGAATTAGCGGCATGGTTTAACGTTACCTTACCAACAATATTGACTCATTTGCGTCAAATCAATAAAATTAAAAAAAAATATGAGAAATGGGTGCCTCAGATTTGACTGATCTGCAGAAAGAAACGTGTGTTGAAACTTGTGTTGCCTTGTTGAATCGATACAGAAATGAAGGAATATTGGATCGAATTATGACATGTGATGAAAACTGGATTCAATGCAATGGCTGACCCCAGGTCAAACGCCGCAACAGTGTCCTAAAGCAAAGCTACCAATAAAAAGGTAATGGTAACTGTTTGGTGGTCTCAGCATGATGGTGTTATTCACTAAAGCCTTACTCCGATCTGGTCAAGCAATAACGGCAGATGTCTACAGTGCCGAACTCCGAACAATGATAGCAAAACTAGCAGTGAAACAGCCCCGACTCATGAATCAATCTTCACCATTATTGCTCCATGATAACGCGAGACCTCATTCAGCACAAGAAACCGTTTTAACTTTTTAACTCTACAGGAACTGCAATTAGAAACCATTCGTCACCCTCCGTATTCGCCAGACCTTGCTCCAACGGACTACCATTTTTTTTCGTGATTTGGACAATTTTCTACGTGATAAAAAGTTTTCTTCTCAGGAGGCAGTGCAAAATGCTTTCACACAGTTTGTCGAATCTTGATCACGAGAGTTCTATCGCAAAGGCATAAATGACCTTCCTATTAGATGGCAGCAATGCCAGCAATGTAATAAATATGTTAAATTAAAAAAAAAAAAACCAGTTTCAATTTTTCAGTACAAATCGGCAATTTCACACTTTAACCCCTAATATTCAAACGAAATGTAGACCTACATTCATTATAAAGTAGAGTCAGCGACAAAAGTTCCTCATCGTTTCCTTTTGGTATATCATTGTCTCGTTGAACCTAATTATTGTTTTCAATCTAGTCCCCAAAAGTTCACAGTGTTCTCCACACTTTAAAATTTTGTAACAGTAAAAAAGTTTTCATTCATAAATCTCTTCTGCAACTTTGGACGTGTTAACCTACTTTTTCACTGACCGTACCTATACATAAATCTGAAAAGTACATGTTTTGTTAACAGATGGTAGGTAACGTGGTGGTGTTTGTGTGCGTGAACGTGGTGGGGGCGCTGATGCACTCGCTGATGGAGACGGCGCAGCGACGAGCCTTCCTCGACACCAGGAACTGTATAGCAGCCAGGCTGGACATGGAAGATGAGAACGAGAAACTGGTAAATCTATACATCTTATTTTAAAATCGTTGCCGTTACTTAGTTTCGCAAAAGTTCGAAATTGGCTCGACTGCGTGTGATGAAACTATGGTAAGATGTTGTGCCGTAGAAGGTTCCTAACAATAAAATAATTAAGAAGGCATTGCAACGCATGTAACGGCCTATGTAAATTAAAGTCGCTTTACGTGTATGTCTGTGTGACCGCGTTGTTCTTCTAAACTACGAAACGGATTTTCATGCGGTTGTCACCATCATTTAGAGAATTTATTCTCGAGTGTGTATGTGCTTATTAAATTTATATTAAACTTACATAAATAATAAAGAAATTTCGTTTTGTCAAGTCGTAAAAACTGTGCGAAGCAGGGGCGGCTTCAAGAAGTTCTTCATAAACTTCTTACAACGAAGTCTCACACCATTTACTGACGTGAGTGACGTTCACAAGGATAGGTATAGCTTTTATTAAGTGTTTACATATGAACGCCTAGGAACTTGGATCCATCTGCCTAATTGCCATTTCCCAGTCAGATTTTCGGGCTTCTTAGACGACCCGTAACGACTGTCATAGATCGAATGACAGTCTGGGGACCAACGGTATTAACGTGCTTTCCGAAGCCAGACCCCTCTCTTGGTAATACCAATGGATGGGTGACCATCTTTAGATACTAAGTTGGTATCTAAAGATGGTCACCCATCCATGGACCAATCGCGGCAAGCTTAGTTAAATCTGACCGCTCGACCCGTGCGGCTGTTATTACTTAGCCACTAACCCTTCTCAAGCCTTGCAACTTGGATGGTATTTAGAATATTCCCTTCTCACTTTATTAACTCGACGCTGACTAAGATAGAGCTTTCATAAAGCTTTTAATAAAAAGTCAGGTAAGGTTTGCCTCAAGGCAATATATTAGGGCCTGTCTGTCATTGCGGATGATATTGCGTGACAGAAGGGTACAATAAGGTCGAATTTTGACCAAAGCTGCCAGAAAATCTCATAATCCCCCAAAGGGCAAAACCATACCATCCTGAGGCCGCATTACGAAGTATGAATGCCATCATGACTCCAGTACGAAAACAGGATGGTGTTATCGGTCATGTATAGCTCCGTCTTTCTCTTAAACTGGAATCATGGTGGCATTAAACCGTCATAATACGGCACCAGCATAACTGAATAATGTCAATGATCTACATTGACATTATTCGGTTACCTAGTTATACATAGAGAATGACAAAGCGTTTCATCACAACCATATAGGTATATGACATAAAACGAATAATTGTAAGCCAGATTAATTTTTTTTTAAATTTCTTTCTTTTTTTTTTTTTCAATCTCCTTTCGTTGGGTAAAGTTTCATTTTGGAAGTAGTTCGCTGGTTTAATTTATTAGTTATCAGTTCACAGCTGGGTGCTACGGCTCATCCGCTTAGTGTAATTAATCGCGTGTTATGACACTAATGGTCATCGGGCTGTGATTAAACTTATAAAATTAAGAGCGTCATGATCGATCTAAACAAGCTCGAAAATAACTTCTTTGGACCTCTCGCAAAGAATTACTTTATTAACCTGATAAAGAAATCTATACTGAAATTTTCGATGTAATTCGAACAAAACCAATTTTCGAAAATGTGTATCTGCCAGCAATACATTTTTTTCCACTTTGCCCCTTTATATATAAATGTGATAAATAGCGCTGGGTTATCCAACCGAAAATTGTTCCTATTCTGTTCCTTTGCAAAAATCTTTCACTTGGGACCTTTTACGTAAGCCTTAAAATGATGCTAAGGTTATTATGACTTGATAAAAACCGTTTTCGTAAATGTTAGGCGTTATGTTCTGCGATCTCTTGCGAGTCGTGTTCAAGGTATTATGATAAGTACTACAAGTTCCCGCGGATCGGCACTAATATAGTTAAATGTTTTTAGGCCACTTCACCCTTTTTAGCCTTTGTGGGTTTCAAATTTGATCGTAATTGTTTCCGTGAACAGCGGGGTAATTTCGTAACACACTAACAGTAGGAATGGCTTTCATTTTGACAATTCAGCAACATTCATTGCGTTATTTACGTTGTTGAGTAGACAAATTTTTCGAACATATGAAGCAATGGGTTAGCAATATGGTCGGCACGGTTGGCGCAGTGGTTAAGCGATTGACTGCTGCGCTGCGTGTCGCGGGTTCGATTCCCGCACGGAACAACTACAAGTAGTTGTTCCGGGTCTGGCTGTTTGTGTATGCGAGTTTAAATGTTTGTAAACGCACCCACGATACAGAAGAAATTCCTAGTGTAGGGCAAGGTAAAAAAAAATCCTTCAATCATTTAGATTGTGATTGAGTGTTTTACGCAATAGGGCTACACCGCTACTACTAGTACTATCCCATGAAAACTTATTTTAGGGTGGATGCTCCAAGGTAGCCCGCGAAATTCAAATTTTCTTACGTAACGTTTTTTGCTATTTGCTGGGAAGTACTAAGTTGTACGTTGATTAAAGTATGATTCGCGGCCGTAACAAATATGTATTTACAGAATTATAATCATTAATTCTGAGAATGGATTAATATTACTATGTGTAGTATCAGTTAGAATAATCCTAAAATGTCAAGATTTCATGAAATAGTCATTCAGTAGGATTACTTGATCTTAAAGAGTTGTGTGGATGACTTTAATGATACTATAATTCTGTAAATACATATTTGTTACGGCCGCGAATCATATTTTAATCAACGTACAACTTAGTACTTACCAGCAAATTGCGAAAAACGTAAGAACATTTGAATTTCGCGGGCTACCTTGGAGCATCCACCTTAAGCACTCAGAAAGTCACTCAAATGTGTAGTATTGTAGGTAGTGTTCCTTCATAGTATTGTTGGTCTGATTCATTGAACGGTTCCAAAAGTCATAACTAGCATCATAGGATATGATTAATTGGAACTGTAAACTGGAGAGCGCAATTATATTAACCACAATGTACCTACAATAACGAAATAGTATGACGTAAAACTACATTTATTTATAAGTTATAATAGAAATTCTGAGAATGGATTAATATTACTATGTGTAGTGTTTATTAACGTTAATAATTCCACTCATGAGTGGGTAGAATGAAAGTGTAAAAAGTACAGCTAGAACCTCGGACTTCGTCGTGTTCATTGGGCATATAATGATGCTCACTGAACACATCATAACATGTATGTGTATTAGATTTTATTATATTATACAGTAACTCTTCTTGCTTTATTTTTTTCCATTTTGATGATGGTGGGGTGTGTTTTTGAGGTGTTGAGCTCATGTATGCGGAAATTTTAATGATGTTGGAATGAAATGCTATGGGTATGGATGGCTTCTGAAAGTTTCCGCCCAGAATGCATTTAGAGTAAGGCCCTTTGTACACGTCACGGTTTTTACAGCACGGTTAAATTTACATATTTATTTATTTATTTCAGGCGACGCAGGCCCATAGATAAATACCTTAACCTAAACATGCATATTTACATACACGATTTTTGTATATGACATGGTTTATGGTATACGGTAGGGCGCCGTGCCGTAGTAGGTACCGCCGTGTCGTCAACAAACTTCCATAGTGATATACAAAACTGACGACCGTGCTTCACACGGCGAATAAACCTCTGTTCAAGCTACCCATAAAAATATCACGGAATATTTTCCCGAACAGCCGCGAGTCTAATTTAAAAAGAAGCAAATACTTGATCTGCGTATTTTTTAAACCGTAAACAGACATTTAACATTTTTATTTAGGCGTCTGGAAACGCTGGATTTAAGTAAATTGCTACCTATTTCCATCGCTATAAAATTAAGGAATATTAAAACGGATAACAACTTCTCTATCACAAAGGCAGTAAGTGTGAAGGTCCGTTATGTTGTAAACAAGAGCGTGAAAATAATAATATTATTTTCACGCTCTTGTTGTTGATTTACATATTATGTAAATCTCGGTGGCAGGATTAAACATTAATCCAGTTCACAGCATACTGTTTAACCTAGTATAAAAAAGTTGTTAGTCGCCCATATTTTAGTGACTTTAAAGGCTCCTGCAAACAGGCGCGACGCGACTCTAAAGTTGTCAAAAATAAAAGGCCCGTTTTGACATTTCAGAATGCGTTCTTGACACCTGTCAGTTTCATACAAACGAATACGTGTTTTGCGAATTTGATCTTTATTAACTACTAGAACTGTCAATGTCAAAACGGGCCTTTTAATTTTTGACAACTTTAGCAGAACAATTTTTATGAAAACTTCATGGAAATTGTTCTACCAAAATTACTTCGCACCGTCGCATGCCGCTTGTCTGCGGGAGCGTTTACAAATTGCCTCGAAACCTTGATAGCAGCATTAGCGACGTCTCTTGAAGATTCTGCAGCAGGCTTATCTGCTGCAGAATCTTTCTTGGAACGTTTCAGAACAAATTACTAACACACGCCGCGCAAAAAATCTTAGTTTACGCATGTATGTATATGTATGAGCTTCATTTTCTTAATGTCGTAATTTACCAGGTAGGTTTATTACCATACTTGTCGTAATTATATTTCTTATTATTATTTTGCACACCTTGATATGTGAGCAATAATTATGATTTAACATCGCAAATGTTTAATAATTATAGCACTAAATATTTATAGTTTCTGAGGTGACTAAAAAGGTGACTTATCGCTATAAAGAAATATGTTTTGTACAAATCTTTTATTTTTAATACATTTATTGTCGGCAGACGATAACTTTAATAGTCTAGTAGTTTACTGGACTCATATTTTCACGCTCGGCCTATTGCCAAACGTCTAATAAATATCATAATTTAGCATGTCATATGTATTTTATTTATTTATTTATAACCAACTTGTATTCACAGTTTGCACCACACATACAAGTTATTAGTCAATATTAGTAATTACACATGTCATACAATCATAAAATTAAGTAATTTTGATTAGATGATCTTACAAACTACAGTATTAGTAATTTTGTTGTTTCGTAGGAACGATTGCTGCTGTCGGTGCTGCCCCAACACGTTGCCATGGAAATGAAAAACGACATCATCTCACCAGTCGAGGGACAGTTCCATAAGATCTACATCCAAAAGCACGAACAAGTCAGGTGAGTTTAATCCATATTGGGCACGCCCCATAATGATTGGGCCATATACAGTAATATACGGCTCAAACTAATTAGGTTGTGTTCGCCAATTTAGTGGCAGTATCTCATCTTGAACGCGACACGACTTTGGCCTACCTCCAAATTGATCTCGAAACGACTATCTGATTCAATACCTCCTATACAACTCAGCTCATATATCTATTTGTAATTAAAGTCGTGACGTCAATCAGCGCAAGAATTGCACACTTACTTCGAATTTCAGAGACAGTTTGACAGAGATTTATACGACGGAAATATCTTATTGTAACATGTTCAACACGTGTACTTTTAGAATCAAAGCTCTTGCCCATCGGAAAAATCTTAACGCCAAAACAAAGGACGCTCATTATTAGGAAAGCAGGCCTCTTAAAAAGTAAATTACGAAGGTCAAGTGTTCTTCCGAACAAGTGGAAGTGCCGTGCGTACCCTCATCACTTCTTTTGATGAAACAAAAATAGACAGCAGGTTAGCAAGGCAACAAAGTAATGTGTTGTAGTCCCCGTCGGAAAATAAGGCAGCTGTCACTATCTGTTAGTTACATATGAGACTATGTTAGGTGCTTCTCAGGGTTGTGGGAGTAAGAGTCGTTGCTCTGTGTCAATCAAGATGACGCGAAGAAACACTTTGATTAAAGCGGAATTAGAAATAAGTACATAGGGGAAACACTTGGATGTCTGTGGGTTTATGAGATCGAGATGAAAGGAAGTCGGAAATGTAAAAATAAATTAATCGATTTGAAGACAAATCGAATCCACGACGATGGGTTTAAGTTCAAGCAGTGATGAGTTTAATATTAGATAGAGATTCCATAACGTTCTTTCAATTCCATCGATCCCGTGGTTGATTAAATATTTATAAATTTTCTTTCGATGCATTAGGTAGGTCGACCACTGTTTGAAATGTGGCCGTTAATTCGCTGACTTATTCCGACCGTTTTCGTGTTTCGGGTGATTCGGGTTCATCGGGTTGTGATCTTTATTTATTCACTAGTGTTAGCATGATTTATCCGGTCCCCATCACTGAAATGGAAAAAAGAGGAATTTCAACGTCAGAAAATAGATTTTTTATTTACTCCTACCGGGGCGCGGGGTTTTGACACGCCTGAATAATTTGGCGTCGTCAAATTCGACCTAATAATGTGGCGCTGAAGCATTAAGTGACACGATTTAAACGTAAAATGGTGCGTAAAGTAAGTAATGATTATATTATCGACTAGCGAAAGCAAAATAGATTTCATGGGTTTTAATTTTTTTACGCGAATCCCCAATTCTTTTCCTAAATTAAAGTAGCTCCCTTTACCATAAGCTATCTGCCAGTGAAAGTCCCGTCAAAATCGGTCCTGCCGTTTCGGAGATTAGCCGGAACAAACAGACAAAACAATTTTAAATATCTGTTTTGTTATAAGTAATCATTTAGTAGATTTAGTAAAAAAAAAAAACAGGAGGGGCTTCTGGCTAAGAAATAATAGCGCATCGATCAGGTTAAGCTACGCTTGCCGCTAATACACCTCCCTACCTCGGAAAGCACTGGCATTCGTCTCATCTTTGACAGTCGTTACGGGTGGCCAAAAGCCCAGCCCATATTACCCAGTAACTGGGTTTTAGAGGTCAGATAGGGCGTCGCTCCATGTAAAATATAGGTATTCAGCTGCATCTGTTTAAATTGGAAGCCGACCCCAACATAGTTGGGAAAAGACATGTTGAGAGTTAGTTGAGTTGAGATTTAGTAAAAAACTGCTATTTAGAAACAGTCTTAGATTTTATTTATTTGTATAGATTCTTGCGAACGTGCATCATTCTCCACGTCAATTACGTTCAAGTTCTTAGTATAAACATTTTGTATCTGTTAAAAGTTCCAATCAGCGTGTCCATAGGTCCGTAATAATCGTTAACGTTAGCTCACTCAGCGTACTATCGACGCCCGGCACGCTAAACGGTCCACGCATTATGATTAACAGCCTTATCGCGCACTAATTACTTATTGTACCGTTCATGATTAGCTCCAACAATGTACGGTTTTTATGTTTAGAATAAGCTGTTGTCTTCAGCTCACATTCATTTGTTATTTCATAAAATTTTAATGAACTTGTGTTGTTTGTGGACGTGAATGAGTTGGTTTTATGGTCGTTCGATAATTAAAATCTAACAGCCAACCTGCTGCAATAAAATTAACTTTATTTCAAACTTGTAAGAGCCCAATGAGATTAGACGAATCTTTTGAAAAAAAAAGAAAAATACATTTTGGAAAAGTGTCTGAAAAACATCACACGATTATTCATATTCAGGCTATGAAAATACGGTGCAATATAACTTTTTGGAAGTAGAGAAATGAGGGCGGATTCTTTATAAAAAATAAATATTAATTTTATATGTTTGCTTGCATTTCAGTCTCGACAAATAGGCCAATAAAAATATTTACGTATACACCCCATAATTTTCATGACAAGGTCGGATTTGACGTTATTAATTTTCTTCTTTAAAGAGTTTTTGTTATAGCCTGTTATAGGTTTAGTTACTCAATCATTTTTCTTTTACTACTTCCCCAGTCACGTTTTATGCAAAAACATGAATGTTTCTTTTTTCTGTCTGGTTATTATAGTCTGTGTAAAAGAAAAGAAACTACTAAAATTAACGTGACATCTAATTACCTAGTTAGAGCTCATTTCTACAAAATGCTCCTTAAAACTAATGAAATTACGTAAGTTTACAATAAAATTATCCTGTTTAATGTAGTCGACCAAAGAGATAAATAATAAATTAACTGTTGGTTTTCTACTAAGTAACTCAAATAAATTTTATTCGAAAACATCCATCGGTTTCTCACTAAACTTCAAATATATCCGACGACACTGGTTACTTACCTCCTTGTGATATATGAATGGATCGTCCTCCTTATAACAAGCAATCAAATTAGTCACAGCAAACATTTCTTTTTAGGTACAGACATACATATTTATGTTAATTTACCAAATTAAGTAAATGTTACGCAACTTAGAACACGAATCCAGATTGTTCGATTTGTAAGTTATACGTACTTAAATATTTATAAAGCTGGCCAAATGTTACAAAAAGGGAAAATTCTCTTTGGCAACAATACAAAAGGATCGGTTGTTCGGTTCATATTACCAAGAAAGTTACGATATTAACGAAAGCAGTGGTTGGGAACTTGAGAATACTTCAGAATTACGTTGGGGGTGGGTAATGGTTATGATATCGCTTGTAATAACAATAGACGCGTATTCTGTAATATCGTTCATACTACTTAATTGGTAGCACGTTGTGTTCATTTTGTATTAGTGCCTGCTTTAAACGTCTTAGAATTAATTACGCAAATGTTTTATGGTGTGAAACAGATTTCAAAGCGGTTAC
Organism: Apamea sordens; assembly: GCA_945859715.1. Taxonomy (NCBI): domain Eukaryota; kingdom Metazoa; phylum Arthropoda; class Insecta; order Lepidoptera; family Noctuidae; genus Apamea; species Apamea sordens. The sequence goes on from OX243995.1 coordinate 12,907,693, forward strand.
AATAATAATATTAATAGCTCCGGAACTGTAATGTTCACTGAAAATAGATGTACCAATTTCTATACAATCGTTTGTATTTACACAAACGTTTTCTTAGTAAACATGGGTACACTGCTAATGCCTAGTACTAACAAAGCCCTGCTTTAATCCAGCTCTTACTATTAATATATTATGAATGGAATCAGCTCTTTAGAAGCTCTTAGCATTGACGTCACGCCGAATTTACATTTAACAGGTATTTGTCGGAATGAATTATGTTTCCAGTTTCCACCCTTTACCAGTTTCACCTAGTGTTTATATGCCTGTAAACTTGTTGTTTAAAACAACAAACCGATGCTGTAATAAATCTTTGTTTGCAAAGCAGTAATTTAACTTTTTCTGTACGTTTTTCTGACACAGAAGTACAAGTGTCAGAAAAATGTACAGAATCAAATAAGAATTTATTTAAAAGTACATTAAAAGTTTGTTGCCTAAGTTGAATGGAAGTCTAGAAAAAATGCACAGCTTTTCACATTGCATTTCTCTTCAGTGTCTGAAATCTGAATAGAAAGCTACCAGACATCATTGTTCGCGTATAATGTTTTCGTTGTTTAATTTGTCATGTAAATTCTCATGTAACAAACATTGTTTTGTTGTTTTGTATGAGGTCTTTGCGTCTCTTGTGAACGAATCACCGTCAGCCGACGTGGGTGAATCATTGTGCTCATTTAGCCTCTGGCTGTTTGTTCATGTTTATTACAATGTGTTTGCACAGTCTTATTTCCATAAGGACGAATCATCGGTTCGCTGTTCAAGCGGAGATCCGGCCGTGGTACAGGTGCTTTTGTTTATAGTGTTGCTGTACCGACGTGTATTTACTTTGAGTTATTTTCGTATGAATTGTTTCTTTATAGCTGCGTTATCTCGGAGATTAATCCTTGTAACGTTCCTCTGAAAATAGTTTTTTTGTTTACAACTCATATATTATTATGTATAAAATGTAGGTAACATCAAATTATGACGAAAATACAGAGTTTTTCCCGTAACGTTTTTCAGGCAAATGCTTTTTCTATAAACAATTCCGCGAGGAAGTTGAGAAACACGATCTTTATCCATCAGCATTCTTTCAGTCGTCTCTTTTATGACGGCTATTTGTTTTACGTCGGTAGGTATTATATAATATAATGTTGTTGTTTAGAGGATCATCAGAATGTTGCCGACGAAATATTTGAGCGTGTTCAACATTTTTGTCTGGTATGTTGGGACTTGTACGTATTCTTACCGGAGTGCTATTAAAATCCATAAGAACACATGCGGGACTTCGTTACCACTTCTTTAAGCGAATTTTCATTTACTATAACGTACAGAAATAACCGTCAATATCAAATGCGTAGTCGTTTCGGGATAAATTCGATTTCCTTTCTAATTCCCACGTGTCAGTCAGTCGCCACATTAATTTAACGTCTCCTCAAGAGCAACGATCTTTTGTTTACCGCCCAGCGCCTGTCTTTCCTCTTAACATTCACCGGGAGCCACTTTAATACCTAACTCGAAGTCTAAAAGGCCATATTCCTTTGTTTCACAAGAAATGCGCGACGTTTTAAGCTCCTAACGTCTGAAGTCTGAACCTAAGCTGAAGTGAAAATTCATTTCAGCTGAATGACATATTGCAAGATTTTCACTTCTGCGTTTTCTCAGATGAAAATGCATTCATGAAAGTTTAATAAAGATATTTTCAAGATATTTTAGAACCGACAAGTATATCATAAAGTATTTTTTTTTTATTATGATTTATAAAGCAGGTGTACACATTAAATGTTAATACAAACAGCTGTTTGTTTGTATATTTGTGTAAACTTTAGTCGTTCGTGGTTTTGTAATGAAAGCAGGAGCGGTGGTTTTGTGGAAACAACTTGTATTATGAGCGTGAAGCTCATCAATCATGTAAATATTGGTGTAACAGGAATTACCAACTATAACAGGAAATGTTCCATTGAAGTTTAGAATAGCGGCGGCGCTCATACCTATTTATTGACTCTACTTGTCATTCCTTGGCGGGCTTCCAAACACTAGCACAAGTGTTATAAAAATATTTTAATGAACTGCTTTTTAAATATTTATGCATAGTCTGGGAAATGTTGCACTTGAAACAAGGGCCTATGGAGATGGGAGATGTATGCAGCTTCTTTATACTACGTGTGCCAATAAAATATGATTTATTATCAATTTGACCTTTCATCGTATATGTTTATGGTCACTTTTTGTATTCAGCAATGTCATCTATTTTGATCAAAGGGACACAACAGAGGTCAGATATAAAAATATGTGGTTGAATTTGGGCATGTTTGAGGTAAACTGAATCGTAAATGTCCATATTGTAAAAAGATAAAAAAACATATCGATGTTGTTGTTGTTTTAACTGGTTTAGTCTTACTAACTAGTACAAGTCCTGAAGTTATTTATGTATGCCAGTGGCGCATTTAGTGAATCATCTGGATGAGTTAATGCAACTTCTAAAGACTACTTAGTGGTTTACATTTGATATATTGTTGGCATGAACACAGTCGTATTTGTATTACTTATGCTGCTCATATTTATGACAGTTCCAATGTAAATCGAGAATGACCCAAATTTTAATAAGGAAAAGAGATAACATATATTATACCGATTTGGACATGATATCAATAACATTTCCAAATCGGTTTTTATATTAAAATGGTTACTTTTACTCGTTGCTCTCTTGGCCTTGAATACCATACCTTAGCATAAGCATAGCATAATATACCATACCTTAACATAAGCATAGCATAATGTTCCCACTGCTGGGACACAGTCTCCTCTCTGTGAGAGGGAGAGGGCCGTAATCCACGCTGGCCCAGTGCGGGTTCATAGATGTCACATGTCTTAGAATGGTTGGTTCTAGGATGTTTTCCTCACGATGTTTTCTTTACCGTTTTGAGAGCAGTGGTGATAACATAATTTACACAAAGTAAAGCGCCTGTTTGGGTTCGAACCTACGACCTACGGTAAGTCGCGGCCGTACTGGACCACCACTGCTCTTTACCATACCTTATTAGACAAGTATTTGTTCAGTATGAATGATTTAGATCAGGTCGCGACCGCACTTGGCCTGCGGCCTCCTCCAGCCCGTAATTCAGCGACTGAGCAGCGAGGACATTAATTATGCAGCCGAACTGGACAGGTATCAGTTTGCCTACAAAAGAGAAGCCCCTCAGTGGCAGCTAGGCGTGCCTAATCGATATGTATGACGCGCTGCTTTTGCTTATCAAATTATACAGAGTGTTCTAATACTTCTAATCCATCATCTGCTTTTGTCAGCCAAATGGGACAGGCTATCATTGTAACCATAGTCGTGTCTCGTTATGTAAATTAAAAGATATTGTATTATATTCTGACAAACAAGCAGCAATTTGTGTAACGAGCCAAGTCTTACAAAGTTTTGAAGTTTCCTAAACAAAACATCTTAAAATCTACAGCTTTTGTTTGTTCGCCTTAGCCTAGAAACCACAAATTTACCAAATACTGGATTAATGAAGTCACATAAATTATGAATGTAGGTAGATGGATAGTTACAAACGTAAACATGGCACCCTTCCATATACATAATCTGTTAATCGCATCCCACGCAAATGTAAACAATAAAAATAAATTATTTATTTACAAAACTGAAGCGAGCTCTACAAATCAATGACCCGCGACCTCACAGTGCAGTGGCCAGTGCTATTTACATTTAATTTAAAACATTTCAGTTATAAACATGATTGACGGAAAGCAAATTAGATGTTGAGCTTTTTATGTGCCTTGTGTGTTCAGCACTAAACGCCAAACTACTCCAACATTTACGTCCATTAAAATGCAATCAACTCACTGTTGATATTACATTTTCATTAAACAAACGTGGGATTGGCTGGGGACAGTTATAATTGATATTTGGTTTTAAATTTCCACTTAGTATGATTATTTGTTTCGATAATGTATTCGTATTACCTTGGTTTAGGCTCGGTATTACCTACATCGGTATTACTTTAATGATGGATAATGATGAAAAGTGTTGAATAGAACTGTTTGTCAGTTGTCATGATAGCCGTCCTTAATGATAGCACTTTGTTTTTTATTGCGCAAAATGTTAATGAAGCTTAATGGGTTATTGAAGTACTGTTATTAGACATTTACCTGTTACCTACTGGAACTGGTTAATGCTTCCAATGTCAGAACACTTCAAATAAATCCTGAATATTGAACAAAATATGATTCGCGATTGTAACAAGTATGTATTTACAGAATTATAATCCTATTGAAGGAGTTTTATTATTAATAATAATAATATATTTATTTGCGAAAAACACGATATACATAGTTGTTGAAATAAATATAAGGTCCCGCATGTTTTGCTTAGAATTAAAGCATGCAAACTTATAAGTACACTACAAACGTAACGTAACGTAACGTTTCATGAAATATCAATCAATACTATTATAGCGAATAATATTTTGTTCAACATACAACCTGACACTGACCAACTAATTGTAATAAACCTATGAAAATTTGTATTTCGCGGCTACTAAGGAGGCTAGGAGGAAGCGCAATCCTCCTTGAGGCGCTCCCTCACCGGGAGCAAGCCCCTAATAATGTAACAATCCAAGATTCCACTGTAACGGCTAGGGCTTTGCAAGTAGATTGCGCAGGCCGTCAACTGCTAGGTAGTGTAGAGAGATAATTAAACCAGCAGGATAGGTTAATACATATAAATAAACTAGCTTCGGCCCGCGACTTTGTTCGCGTGGAAGTCGTAAGATACACAATGCCTCATTCTTATAAAACTTCCCGTCGCTATTACTTCGATTTCGTTTAGCGTTCTTTCTCACTTTTTTTCTTTTTGCTCGTCTCCTATTGGTCCTTGCGTGATGACAGCCTTCGTTAAGAATTAGGCTATCAAATGAAAATTAAAAAAAAAAAAATCAAATCCGACTGGTAGTTCTAGAACTACCAGTCGGATTTGTTTTTTTTTTTACACAAAAAACATGGGCTAATCACTAGAGATTAGCCCGTGTTAGCGCGTTCAAACAAAAAAAACCGGCCAAGTGCGAGTCGGACTCGCCCATGAAGGGTTCCGTTACGTTACGATTTATGACGTATTAAAAAAAAACTACTCACTAGATCTCGTTCAAACCAATTTTCGGTGGAAGTTTATATGGTAATGTACATCATATATTTTTTTTAGTTTTATCATTCTCTTATTTTAGAAGTTACAGGGGGGGGGACACACATTTTCGGTTTAAAGAAACATTTTACCACTTTGGAAGTGTCTCTCGCGCAAACTATTCAGTTTAGAAAAAAATGATATTAGAAACCTCAATATCATTTTTGAAGACCTATCCATAGATACCCTACACGTACGGGATTGATGAAAAAAAAAATTTTGAGTTTCAGTTCTAAGTATGGGGACCCCCAAAATTTATTGTTTTTTTTCTATTTTTGTGTGAAAATCTTAATGCGGTTCACAGAATACATCTACTTACCAAGTTTCAACAGTATAGCTCTTATAGTTTCGGAAAAAAGCGGCTGTGACATACGGACGGACAGACAGACAGACATGACGAATCCATAAGGGTTCCGTTGCCATTTGGCTACGGAACCCTAAAAACAAACAAATTCTTCAGCTTTATTATTTGTATAGATACCTATAGATAGATAGGTAGAAGTAACACGGTTAGTCACGGATAAAGGTTACATTACAGGCGAATGCCCGGTGAGGGAGCGCCTTTACAATATCGTATACAAAATACCCAGGCTTTGTAATTACGTCATAATTTGTAGAGGACCAATAAATTCACGAACATAAGTACTTCAATATCATTTTCCGATTCCTCTTTAAATATTCTATTGAACTTGGCGCTCCAGGGCGTTCCTTTGTCGGAATTCACAGAATGTAATGTAAGACATTGATTGTGGTACAACTTAGCATCTTTCTCATCGTTTCTTTGATGTTCTGAGTACGCCATTAAATCAATTAATGTTCTAAAGCAAATATCAGACTTATTATGTGTGAACAGATAAGCTCATTCCATCTGTTTTAGTTTGAAGACGTCTTTAATTGCAAGGCTGCTTCTTCATACCTTAATCAACGCCATATTGGATTAACTAAATCTCATTAGCAAGTTTTGGGCTGAATTTAAATGAAGTCATACCGCTGCGGAGCTTGGCGGTAATTTAATTTGCAATTTAATTGTATATGAGTTATTCTCTCTTATAGGCAGGCTGTCTAAAGACACAGGGATCTCATTATGATGCATTTACTGTCTTGTCACGTATCTTTACGATTGCGCAACGTTTCCAAATGGTGTGACGTCACGGAGTCAGGAAGTCTATTACCGCGCCTCGCCGCGCCGCGCGTCGCACCGCACTTGATCCTTTTAAGCTAAACGGATATTCCGTTGATAGGATTGTCTGTCTGCCTACCTCCCTTCGCTGGTCTCAAATTATAACTATTATTTTCATTTCGTTTTTCCGAAAAAAAAACTGTGACTTGTGACAGCAGTTTCGTTTGTACGCAAAATGACATTAGACTCTGTAATAAATCTTTGATGTTTTTTCTTTTACATCAAACGAATTCTCATTTCTTCTGTGTATTGGCTATACTGGCCGGCTGGGTGTGGTACTATTCGATTTTTGCGTGTCTCGATGCTCTTTACGGCTTTATTTATTCTCCCATATCTACACACGAGTATTCTATCTAAGTTCTCAATCTCCTATACTCTCATGTGGATAGAAAACTGCGAAAACTTCTTTCGTTAATTCTGAACATGTAAACTGAATAAGACATTCATCATTCACATAACAGTAAAAAATTCCTCGGAAAATGTTTACAAATCTTAAAATCCATTTTCATTTATTTGTAGCGAAATATGAAATGTGAAAAAGGTGTGTTAATGCGATATCTCTGTTCAACCCATCGGATCACATCCATGCTCTGCCGCGTTTCAATTTTCAATACAGATTAAATATGTTTGGGTAAACATTTACTTAGCAAAGATATTATTTACCTTTAATAATATAATGTGTATACCTTTTGTGGCAAGTTTCGCTGCGATATCCACCAACCCGCACTGAGCCCGCATGGTGGATTATAGCCCACTCCCTCTCAAAGGGAGGAGGCCTTTGTCCCAGCAGTGGAAACATTAAAACGGCTGATTATGCTTCGCTGGAATTGGAAGTCGATTTAATTTATTGTTTCATGTTAGATTGTTTTGCTACTTAGGTGTTCTTTTACATTTACAATAATGCTTGCATGTCACGAACTTACTTGAAGTATGCAGTAACGATAATACAACACAATAATACAATTAACTCAAGACAATGTTCATGTTCTTTCTCCAGAATTAGCTTACTGACAGATTATTGTTATTAGTATTAACTTATTTATTTTACTTCGATGGTCCTAGTTCATCATTTGTGACTTCAAGTGACAGCTACGCGAACAGAACGCAGCAATGCATAAAATATGTAAGCTGTCACGCCCTTTATGCCTGGAGGCTTTTATTTAGGTAGTAAGTTTTTATTTACATTTTTTTTTTCAATAATTATTTTTTAGCTTGAGTACGTATAGTTTTTATTATATTTGTCGGTATATTCGCGTGGATAGCTGACATATGGCAAATAATTTAATTTTAGGTTCTGAATCTTGTAATGGTATATAATTACTTAACACCTAGTATTGTATACAACCAAGTATCAAGTATTTTCTAACTGAACAGACAGCTGTGCTACTGGGGAGATTGTTGTGCCACTTCTTCTTCCCAGCGATTGCAATAGGAAGTTGTGAAGGGCGGGGCCCGTTTTTGGGGGACTGTCTTTTGTAATTTTGTCGTTCGAAAAGTGCTGATTCTCGGCCTAATTTGAATAAATGACTTGATTTTGTAAATAATAAATATAGCCAAACTATATGTATTTCTTGATTGAAGTACCTATATGCCAGAAATGCAATACTTAGTGTCCCATTGTTTCAAACTTTTCTTGTACATGAACTTGAATCATGATGTGAACCAAATAACGAGTGTAAAGGGTCATTTGTTCTTTCCGTTATCAGGATATTTTTTTTGTACTGGATCATACCTGCTTTACGGAGATATTGAAGGTTAAAGTTTTTTTTTTACGAAAACAATTTTTAAATGTTTTAACTTAACTTTAAATACTACCATGATCTCTGTACTGCTGAAACACTACCGTAAATTACCGCAAATTTTCACCCCAAAAATAAAAGTCGTTTCCCAGCAATTGTTTTTGCGCAAAGTTACTTAGTTTGATTGATTTACAGAAAACGTAGGTGAGTTGGTGAAGGTTCTTGTTACAGTCCTGTATATTGAAGGCAGGCACTGAATCATTTGTCTTTTCGTTGAGAAAAAAACATGTGGTTCGATTCACGTCACCGAGAATTGGCTAGTGCCCATTGAAAAACACTCTCGGTTGCATAATGTATCGAGCGCGTGCCGCAATCGGAAATCCATTGTGATCGGAATGAGCTCAGCTCTATTTTGTCAACTGTCATTTTTAGCTCCGAAAATAGTGTTGTTATTTTAAGACTTGAGTAATATTTGTCTTTACTCTGTTATACTAAGTTGCTTTTATGGTAAACCAACTAGCGCGGAGGCGTTTGTATAGCTATTTCAAGAACTCATGTCTTTGCCACAAGCATGGTCTTTTGTTAAATCATGCTAAAATATTTGGTCCTTTTGTGAAATTATGCTACAATAATTTTGGTCCTATGAGTCGGGGAAGAAATTCTTGATCTAAATTATACTAAGAGCACTAGGTATAAGCAGAAAGCTCGTCGCTGTATAAAATGTTCGATATCCGATACCTTTGTCTTTGCTCAACGTCGAGCTGTTTTAATCAGGGAAGGATTAAAAGGTTAGTTTTTACTTTTTGCTGTCTTTGAAGGAAGCAGCTGATAGTCTGGAGAAGCGGAGACCAAGCTTTTATTTTTATTAAAAAAAAAAACCATTTTAGTTACGGCCCCGTATTCCATAAATAAAACGCCAGCAAAACATGAATAGAATAAAAAATATAAGTACAAAAACACGTTCATAAAAGTTTATCATGTGTACAATGCTGTTGCTTACAGGGTACACACATAAAAGCTGTTATAGTGGCAATTTACACGCGACGATTTCCGATAATAGGAACTTATTCATGTTTACGAATGCGGCATCTATGTAATGGACTTAGTATATTATAAACGCTCTTCTTTGAATTCGTATTTAACCGTGTATAATAAGCTTATGTAAACATAATTGTACAGTAAATAATTCACATAGTGCCTACATACTTTTATACTTCGTATGAGTTAGCATAAATAAAGCCGCTCCTACTACCTACACATACTCTTCAAACATGAAGAAACCCCGAGCTAGAACTAAAATAGGGAACAGAAATGTTACAAACTGAAATTGTTAATTATAAAACGAACTGAAAATTAAATCTATTTTCGCTGGAAATGCATCAAACACGAATGGAGAACTTGAAACAACTTAATTAGATTACTGCAATATGTTGCCGCGTCCCTGAAGAGAGTTTTCATTAAAACTGTTACTAGAAAGTTGTCGTTCCTCGTATCTTCCTAGTTCGGTGGAGAAGCAAAAAATTTTACGTGTCATCTAGTTTCACAGACGACAAGCATACTGGAAATTGGAAAAAAATTGAAACGTGACACAGTGGAAACTAAATATTTGCAGTATATATATTTAATATATGCACAGATTAAATGTTATAACAGTCCACAAGACCCACTATAGAACTAAATAAGCTAAAGCTCCCAAAGACCTCTACACATTTAGGCTAATAATTATAAAGAGGTAAAATTTGTTTGTTTGTGTTTAGGGGGTAATCTCCGAAACTATCAGTCGGATTTGAATTTTTTTTTTTGCATTTGGTAGCCCAATTTTGAAAAAGGTTATAGGCTATTTAACATCACGCTATAACCCTTACGAGCCCAGCAAAGGTGGAAAAAAAAGTAGTAGCGCGGGCGGGCGAAGGGATGCGACGCGATGGGTCGGGGGCAAAATTTCACGCGGATGATGTCGCGACAGAAGCTTGTACACTTTAGATAGATGACCTAAGTACGTGGTGATTTTAAATCATTAAATGGTCTATTAATGCCTAGTGTTAGTGAAAACAAGCTATACAGCCGCAGATTAGAATACTGCTGCCTAAAAGGCGGTCCTTTGCAGGTATTCAGTCCATCGCTGCATATATTTTATTATTTCTTCTTCTGCCCGAGTTTACTCAAATCATACCAGAATTAATTTCAATTTCCATTCCAGATTTTTAAACAACTCCAATCAACGATATTTTTTAACAGATTCTAATATAATTTTGTTTTTGTCGTAGTATCCTCTTCGCCGATATAGTGGGCTTCACGGTGCTCGCATCGCAGTGCAGTGCGCAGGAGCTGGTGCGACTATTAAACGAACTCTTCGGACGATTCGATCAGCTGGCCAATGTGAGTAATACTATTATGTCTATTAATGATTACCTATTATTGTTTGTTATTATTTCCAATACGCGAGAAACCTCTGAATCGTCATCGACATAAACATGTTTATTTGATGCCATTAAAGTCTTCATTAAAGCGTAAATTGCGGTCTAGACGAATCTTTATTTGTTTACGTTGTAGGTATTGCGAAACCTTCTTAATTTTATCGCGAAACCGTTTATTTTTGGCCAATATTGAGCAAAAAACCACGGGTAATAACGAACTTTATACTAGTAATATGATTGCATCGCAGCTCCTTTTAGGCAAAAATTATGATGCTATGGCTAAAATTATGGTCAATTATCATTATATTAAATACGCAACTGCACTACAAGTAGGGGTAAAATGCTGAAATTCATTTTTTGACAGACAACGCACTGCCTTTCGCTGAGTCTAAAAGGATGAAATTTTGCACAAGAGTTTCTTATGTAACAAAAGTTAGCACTAAGGAAAATATTATCTTTTTTGGAGACTAGGTAAGGCTCTTGAGAAGTTGCCGACCATCCCATCGGGCACACGGCTTGTGTTTTACTAAACCTGGTTTTTTAATACAGGATAATCACTGTCTTCGAATCAAGATCCTGGGCGACTGTTACTACTGCGTGTCCGGGCTGCCCGAGCCGCGGTCAGACCACGGCCGCTGCACCGTCGAGATGGGGCTGGACATGATCGATGCTATAGCGTGAGTCACCTGTTATCATTCTTTTAATCTTTTATAAGTTATCGAGGCTGTTGGAAAAACTGTTTATAGTAAAATGAGGTTGAATATTATTAGGAATATAAAAGAGATTGCTTTGTAATGTAACTATAGCAAAATGATTAGTAGAAGATACCAAAACCGTCAAGTTAGATTAGTCATTTTTATGTGGTTATGAGTTGTGACTGTCTGTGACGACTATCATAAGTACTACATGTCGCTCTGGCTCCTGGATGTCATCATAGTAACGAATCTTTACAAAAAATCAGGAATCAGTCGAACAGCTACTTGGTTATTTTGCCGTCATTATTTCAAATTGATTTTGTTTTGCTGCTGGGCAAAAGCCTCCCCATATTCTTCCACCTTTCCTTGTGCTGTGCCTTCTCAGTCCAATCGGTTAGGAATGAGTCCAAATCGTGACGCCAGCGTTTCTTAGGCTTGCCTCGGTGGACGATGCCCGTCTTCAGGCACCCACTGTACTGTATGATATATATATGTGCAAATGCATACTTACGTGTTAAAAATCCAAAACATGCCTGCGGTTATGTTACTCTATCGATGCGTAGATCACGATAGCAATAAGTCCAAAAAACACAGAGTGACATCTACGAAGCTAAACCAAAAATAGTCGCAAGTAGCCACCCGACCCACGCCTACGACGTACAGACAGCGCCACTTTGACTTGCCAATTTATGGCCGTACAACAATAAAATTTAATTGGTCATTTCAGCTGACGTGGCTAGCTTACTGTCCGTGAAACATACACCACAGTAGATAAACTTTAGTGATATACGAAGTTAAGTGATCGATGTTGAAAGAACAAAAATTAGGTCAATTAATCTTATAGAGTCGGTTCCATATTTTTTATGACGCAGGGTGACTGGGTCACATCACATATACATGTATTTATTTAAATCAAGATTAAAGGGAGAGAATTCTGTCGTGTACTATTGAATACACGTATTAATTTTTAATTAATAAGCTAGGTCTGTGCGGCTTGTGTCAGCCGTAGTGCGAGGGCACGCGCATCGGAGCATGTCGCGATACGCGCTTATCTGCGCATTGGCTCATCAAAGGAGACTGCTAAATATACTCTTTGTGATCATGGCTGCCTGGCCCCCGGTGACATCCTGGGTGGCCCCGTGGGGCCGCGGCCCTCCCTCGTCGCGTGAAGGTCACTAGGCCGGCCTGGAATGTTGCACTTTATTGCATTCTGTAGCTAATTTTGCGAGATGATGGTCTCAAGGCAATTTTTTGTAGACGCTATTACTATTTCAAACGTTTCCAGAAATAATTTGGCGGTCCAGTGATCCACATTAAGGCCTGTATTAATAAACTGCTTTTATTTTTGTAACCTGCTTAGAAAAGTACGCGAGATGACGTTCACGTTTATAAAATGTTCATATTTTATTCTACCTGGGTGGAAAATAGATGATGCATTTTTAAAGCAATTCCGCTCGGGAAGATTGAGTGCACCATCTGTGTTGACAGGAATTACATGGTCCATTATAACTGTGTGCATAAGTAGACCGCGGACTTATAATAAGAGGCAAGCAATCAACACCGTGTTCCGACCACAGGCCGCAAACCTCAAGCAGAACACAGCTATCTGTATTCAGCGCGGATAGTGTTTCAGACACGCGTCACGTTCGCCGCCGTCATCTGAACATTATCGAAAGGACATATCCGCCTTGTCGAGCACACGAATAACCAAATCACTGTGACGCGAATGGGAATGATAAATAAACTATTGCTATTATGCCAGTTTTCCTAGAAATAGATCAGGATTCGACGAGCTGCGTGTTTATTCATTTGGAAAGTTCTATTCCCATTTCCTTTGGTACGCGAAAATCAAACACATGTCTTGTTATCATAGCTTTTGTTCGCACGACTAGGTCGACGGCTGGCTGTAAGTCAGTAACAGCTTACACAGTACCAAGAGTCACGTAGAAAACTTGCCAAGCGTAACGTGAATATCTTTTATGATCGGATTCCGAATCGAAGGACATGCTCCTTCAAGTGGAAATGTGTATCATTTCGTATTGCTTGCTTTTTCATCCAATTTACATTGAATTGCGTAGCTATTCACCAAAACATGGAATATTGAAATTAATATTAGAATCCCTAAAAAAACTATTTATAACCACCAATGTTAACATTTCAGTATGATAGACAGTGTTTGTAATGAAAATAGTGAACAGAAATAGTTGTCAACAATATTCCTACAGTGATATTCGGCCGACGTGGCACGTCTTTGAAGCTGTATGTCTTGCTCTTGACCTAAATGTTATTCCTCGTGTGTGTGGATACACCTAAATAGTCGCAATGGTGCGCTGTCTATCACCACACGTTACAGCCGTTACAGGCATGATTCTGTCAATGATTCGTATTCACAAACCAGCATTAATTAGCACGCTAGCTATATTAGTCTCGTTCGCAAAATGTGATCTATTAATAATGTGCCGCTTACGTTGCTCCACACATGCATGCAGGCATGCTTGATGCACGCTCGGTGTCGTATTTGGGAGTCCAATATGAGAGGGAAAACAAACAATTGGAGGCATTTTATCGCAATATCTGCAGAGCGCAGCTGTGTTGGCCAGCCGCGGCCGGCAGATACACAAGTCAAACATACGATTTGTTGACAATGTCCGCTTTGCACCACCGCAAGGCCAAGGGGCAAGCGTGTTTATTGCACATTTACATGGTTCCTCGTTGGAATATGAAGGAAGCTGAAATGCTGTTGCAACGGAATATCTAATCTTATTTGCGCTAGTATGTGGACAGCATTGTAAAATGTAATTTCCTATCAATTTAACTACGTTGTACTGAGTTACTGACCTTGCAAGACGTGGGCGTTTTGACCATGGTTTTGACCCATATAACGGAAATATCATCTGCACTTTTTTAATTTCAATTATGAATGCACGGTGAAGCGTGCAAAACGACGTAAATAATATAGTGGGTAATGTATTTTTGTATGAACTCATGTCATGTGAATGTCGGAACAAAATTGGTCCAATAAAGTTATTTTCATGTTGGTGTTATTTCTGCCGATGCTAGATATTATTAACGTTGTATATATAGAGCGGGGAGAAGGGCGGGACGTACTCGACATTGAGTACAATTAATTTTGCCAAGTTTGTAGTCCATTTACTGTAGGAACGTTTAGATATTTGTTAATGTCAGACGACTAAAAGCTGGCCGTTACATTTCTAGTAGCGTTTGTGTTTTTAGACTAATTTACGATGCTTGCTAGATTTTGTGTTAACATTGAAGCACTTAATATCTCAGCATTTTAATGGTAATTAGCACCCGTACCTACTTTAAAATAATTGAATTTTTAATTAAGAGCTTGTGTAGGTAATGTTTGTTAAGATTTCAAAGAACCGACGACATTTTTTCTATTTCAACAATATTAGCATAAGATTAAAGTCATATAAAGAAGCATACTGCAAATAAAACTATACGAAAACAGCGAAAACTCGTTTTTAGGGTTCCGTACCCAAAGGGTATTGTTTTATAATAAGCCATAAATGGTCGTCGCGGCGGTCGTTGCTCCAAACTACGAGTGGACTCTAGGGGCTGCGCGCAAACAAGGACTGTTCCCAAACTGCTACCACTGACCCGGGTAATTTCGTATTCAGGGGATGTAGCGTCGATAGTGACATGTGTCCCCTTTCAACCCACTGCCGTTCAGGGAGTGGCGAGCGAAAAAGGGAAAACTGTAACAAAATATGACTTCCGAGACACAACACAAAGAAACGTAACAATAGCTGCTTTACCGCTGTATTGGGCAAACATTTCGTAACGCCATTAGCGATGGGGCGAAGCAATAACAAAGGGAAATTAACATATCATAATTGCGTTAGGCGTCCTCGGATTAACTTCTCATCTGCCTACGCTGCTGCTCTCGGATTACAATTCAATTTACTTTGATCAGCGAGCTTCTGGGAGTTCATGTTCATCTCAAATAAACTGCTGCAAACTATGTCATTGTGTACTATTAGTGTTGTTAAGCTACTGAACAGGAAATAACATCTTCCTGAACTGTCTACAAGCTTTAAAGCTTCTTAGTTCGCTGAAATGTTATATCTTTGTCGTCTATTCAAGTGACAGTTATTAGAGAGCTTGCTTGCAGCACTCTCGCAGTTTTTCTTTCTTTAAAGGATTTATTTAATATAATTCTTTTCAGAGATTTTACACCAGGGTAATATGCCTTAGATGGACACCTTTGGATTTATCTTTGTTTATTCGCAAAATCAGCCGGAATCTTTAGTCATCTTAATTAAATTTTATTATCCTGTCTAACTACCTATTTCTGCTTTGATTTGAATATTAAATTAATTAATTAATTTCGCAAAGGTGAAGATATTTAAAATACAATATTTTATATTATATAAGCTAACATTTAAAATAATAATACATATATGTACATGTGAAAAAAACAAGCAAAAGAATCATAGGTGAAGATTATAAAACATATCATAAATCGTTTTAATTGAGATACTACGACAACTAGCTTCATAAGTGCCTGTAAATAGTTTAATTTAAATAAATGCTTTGAGTTCGAGATATAGATAGGTAAAGTTAATGTAAACCAATAATAATGAGATGAGATATGAAAAAATAAATAGAAAATATATGTAAAATTCTACCGATCAGTTTCAAACATGAATATCTTCTAGCAGTTAACCACCATAGGACCCAAGAGCATAACTTGACTCATGTACTCAACAACAATAATACGCGATCTAAGTAGTTATGGCTGCCAGTCACCAATTATTTTGGTGACAGAACTCTAAACAAACGAATACCATATCTATTGAATTTAGCAGACTTTAGCGGCAGACATAAGGAGTAAAGTCAGTAAAAACAGATTTAAAAATTTATTTAGAAATGTATTAAAAATTCTTAAGTGTGAAGTTTAAGTAGTGTATAAAGACTCGCCAGACCCCATAGTCAAACCATTACTACGGTTTTGTTGGGCTTAGTTTTAGTTTATATTATTTAGTATGCTGTGAACTTATAATAAATAATAATAATAAAATATCTATTCAAAATATAAATTCGCATTTCAATGCGGGTGTGTAATACGGAATAAAATGTTTTGTGTACTTAGTTAAATGTATTTCCCTTCCACGCATAACTCATTACTGCTATTGACAGCCAACTGCGGAACGAATCCAGACTATCTTGTTGGATAATACGTTGGTTGACCCACTTCGCAATTAATCCGACTAATAGCTAATTAATTTGTCGTTTCTCTCCACTGGAGTATACTTCATGCAACTGATTGACGAATGAAGATGTGCTTGCTCACTATTCAGTTTTGGCTCTAGCTGTATTACTTCACGGGTACCTACGTACGTGTTCTCAGCGTGATTGATGACCGATGTGTACAAGATCTGTGAAGGGTACAAATGGAGCTTCCTACTCCTACGTAACACGTTTTCGAATATTATTACATTCGAAGATTCGGAAAAGCTGTTAGTCCCTTTAAGACTTAATTTGGTGCGCCGCCTGTCCGAACTAATGAAAAAATATGAGTCTGCTGTCGTTGTCTGCCTGACGGCCGCTTTATTAACTTACGTAAATTGCGCAATTATTCGTTTAAAATGTTACAGCGGTTTAATTTTTTTAAATTATGTGTCGACGTATTCTGTCACAAGGGCCAGAAATTAATTCTCGGCCTTCATAGATTCATAAATGCACGTTACTTCCAACAAAATGGACCGTAAAAATGCGGTAAACTAAGGTCGATTTGTCACCGATAAAGCCCATTGCTATAAAATCAACTGGCGTAAATAAACAACAAAGGAAATCGTAAAGGCGGCCATAATTGAGTAGTTATGGTTCATTAGCTAAAAGAAATTCCTGAGTGGTACTTGCGTGATAGGTAGGTAAGTATTTAAATCTTTTTCTGCCTGCATATTACGAGTGGGTAATAAACATAAACAATACATTTCTATTAAAGTTCGTGGTGCTGCCTTTTCAATTGCCTCGTTGAAAAGAACAGACGACTGACTACTGACATTACAGTAACTTAATAACCTCGTTTAATTTAATTCGTAGCTTTGTGAAACATTAAGAATTAATCTGGGAAAATTACCAGGATTTTATGCGCTGTGAACGTGAAACGGTGAAATGGTCTTATTACAAGAATCCCACACAGGGCGCTCGACTCGAGTTTCACAAAGTCGCTTAATAAAGGTCTATTAAGTCAAATAACTAAAAAAAAGTTTCAATTTTTGAATGTAAAAGTTTTTAATCCATAAAATGATTTGTTTTAGAGACCGTATAAAGAGCTTTGAAGTTCTGTGGCATACCTACCGGCTGCTAATTAGATTTTTTTTTTCAAAATTACGGCCACACATGAAACTTTGAACGTTAATATCTCGGAAACGTGACACTACGGGTTCGGCCTTATTATATATAGGTTTCGTGCGTGGCTGCCATTTTGAAAAAAAAAAACACAATATGGCCCGACATTAGTCTGTTTGTCAGGCTCCATATAAAAATATTCAATCCCTTTAAAAAAATTAGAAATCACAATCTTTAATCTACATTATCTCGCCCGTAAATATTTCCGTCCACGTGTTTAATCTTATAAAATAATCTTAATCTTCGTCATTTTTCATGAAGTATATTGGATAAGCGCCACCTACTATACCTAAAATTCTTTAGGTATTAATAAATCAATTGTCCACGATGTGAACAAATGTCTTCGACAAGCCACAGCGATCCAAGCAACAGTGTTTTAATTTAATTAATTTCTCTTGTTGAACATCGATTTTACCTCTTTTAATGTGGTCAATATATTACAGAATGTTGTTTAAAAAACATGTGGACTGTATCTTTTATCTTTATTTTCATATACATACACACACACATACATCCTCACGGCTTCTGCCCATGAGGATGAGCAGAAACTACAGAACGCTACCTGCTACTTTCCTGTTACTTTCTTTTTGTTCCTTACATACTGCTTTTGACTCGTTCTCGTCTTTATTTTTATACACTTCAAAAGATATTATTCCCAGCAAACGTTGAGAAATTTAGGTACGCTACGTGGGAACGGGAAACGTACCTAAATTCAATAAGAAAGCGTACGCGAATTCCAGTGCGAAGTAAAATAAACTTATTTCAGCAATTCGTATCCGACTGTGATGTTTATATCTGCACATTTTTATTTAGAACAACTATATGTATAGGTACTACGTAGCACTCCAGCGCGTGCGCACTGCTGCCAAATTTATCGCCATTCGTCTTTTACTTACGTTGTCTATTCAACGTGAAAGAGTTACAACCCAAGTGTTTTCAAGAGATTTATATCTCGAGTAAATAATTCTACTTTAGCAACGATTTCCTCCATTTTCTTGATAAATGTGCTTTTTCAGAGTACCTACTGAATTTCTGATAAGTACATAATATATGGGGAAACGTGTAATGGTCATGAAAAATAACTTGTATGCAACTTGTCAATCCCTAAATCTTGAATAGTAATTAATATCATTAGTTAGCATCATTCTCGAAATAAAACAAGATTTATGCAAAGCAAGCTTTGGATTTGTTCATCGTTCGTCTTTGAAAAAGAAACCAGTATTTTCCTTACCTGTGATGGATCAGCTTGTATTAATTAATTTACCAGTAGAAACTCGCCACACCTTCACTTGTTTTATTTCAGTACTAGCTACTTGAAATAATGGAACATTTATTGAGCAAGCTTTTAATGCACTAGATATAAAAATGAAATGTACGATGTGTTGAGATAACACAAGCGCAAGAATCTCTAATGTAATTTATGGATACTCTCTACTGAATGAGAGCATTATTGGAATCTTAATTTATTGTGATTACGAATCCAGTGGGGTTACTAAGCCGGAATTAGGTACGCACGACGACATAACAAGCAATACATTTCCAGTATAAGCGGACTTCTTATTATACGAATAACTTGTACAGGTCAGCTAAAACTGGAAATAATAGCTTGATTGATATTTCGTCGTGAGTACAAAATATATCATACTATTTCGAAAACCTAGTGACGATTTATAGATAATGGATTTCTACTCCAGATTCGAATTCAGGCACATTTAATATAGCTGGCTGGAAAGTCAAAAAAAAATATAATTTGAACATACATAATTATATATTTCTGAGCGTTACCAATTATCATGCAGCATGGTAAAATTTACCTTCAGCCGTAAAGTTTTATCTTTGGTCATCCTTCATGTCTTTAACTACGAGTATATACCATAATTTTATAGCGACGTTAATTGCTCCATGCTAACAAGCATAAACATATTTATTAAGCACTTACAATAATAGGTAGACAACTAATTTATCATGTAATTATATGAGTGGGTATTCAGTTTTCGCCTGCGGTGTTTCTCGTGCTTATAAAAGTTTAATTTTCTTCTTAGCGTACCTATCATTTGCCTCCTGGAGTTTTAAGGAATCTACGGAAACTTTTTAAGCAATCTGTTTTACTCTGAATACAACTTTAGACACGGTTTTCGGTGTAAATGGAACGTAAATAGCAGCCACTTTTGAGAATCTCACATTTTTCGGATGGGAACACATTTAATGTCGCTTTATTCAAAGTGTAAACTTCAGGATTAATTTGACAAAGTTCTCTGACTCAGTTCTTTTAATAGCCACCGGTTTTGTAACTTGTTAATCACTGAAACATTAGTCGGTATCTAATAATTACTATACAAAATGTATTGGAGTGAAAGGTGTTGACTTCAATTAGTCCCCAGCTGATGATCTCACTGTGAAAACGTAAGGTGAAGTGAGGTGTCAATCCCTAGCATCAGATGAAATGACAGCTCACTTCTAGGTAACTTCACAGCTTCACCTAAGTCTTCACGGTGAGATTTTTACAGAATAGACCGGCAGTTCACGACGGGATTGACCTAACTGGTGACATGCACATGACATCTTTTGCTATTTTCTTGCAATTGGTCAAAAACCTTTTATCTCCCTAGGTCTGTGGTGGAGGCGACAGACGTGCAACTCAACATGCGCGTGGGCATCCATACGGGGCGGGTGTTGTGCGGTGTGCTGGGTCTGCGCAAGTGGCAGTACGATGTGTGGTCTAATGATGTGACGCTCGCTAACAACATGGAAGCTGGCGGGGAACCAGGGTAAGTGGAGACAATGACAGGTGAGAAGGCCAAAACAGACGAAACAAGCGATTTTGTCATGTAAGAAAAAAAACTAATTTGCTATTCCGCGCAGGGATGTGTCAGGCTCGATCCGGTCATAAGTGGTTATGCACAATCATTGATGCAACCTGTACGGTGTGTTTCGTATGAGTCAACGCGCTTTGTCATCTTTGAGTCATCCCCATATGGAAATATATCATCTTAAACTAAAAGTCACCTTCCATTTTATATCCTTACAGATATTTCCTCGTGCAACATATTGTACAATATGTCGATTCCATTCCAGGCGTGTGCACATAACGCAAGCGACGCTTGAGAGCCTCGGTGGGGCGTACGAAGTCGAGCCCGGTCACGGCGGCAGTCGGAACGCGTACCTTCGGGACCATTCTGTGCAGACTTACTTCATCATTCCGCCGCCAAGACGGAGAAAAGTACGTCTAAAAGCCCATACAAAAGTAATCCTCGAGTTTCACGACAAGCTTTCCGGAAACCCATGGGATTTCTGCCATTTATTTGATTAATTTTTTACGAGATTAGTTTTACCAAAGTCGCTAAATGAGATTACTTGAGAATTGTTTAGCAGGGAATTAGGGACTGGCTTTTAATTGTAGTGCTGTAGAATACAAAGAAAACGAAGTACGTAGTTAAATACGCCCTTGTAGCAACTAAATTATGATCCTTTTAGGCGTTAATTGAATTAATTACTTTTGCGGCTGCGACATTTCTTTTTCCACGTATTCGAAGAGCTATTCAGTAAAATGTAATATTTGCAGATGTGCCTATCAGCTGGCGTGGGCCTCGGCTCAGCGTCTCGCCGGAAACTCTCGTTCAAAAACGTTTCCAACGTGGTGGTGCAGTTGCTGCACTCCATTAAGTTCAACGTGGACGTGCCATTCTCCAACATGGCCGCCTCCCCTCAGGAGCTCAAGGCCAATGCAGCTAGGAAGGTACAACACGTATGTCAAACTCGAGACTGAACAAAAAGATTCGGAACAGTTCCTCTTGAATAACCAGTGAAGGAAGTCGTTAGCGCCCCGTATAGGTGAAGATCACAGGAAGGCACCAAGGGCGCCACCGGTTTCCGTATTTATCCACATCTCGAGAGGAATTCTTCCAAAAGTTTACTCGTTTCACAAATAAAATCTTACTGTTTGCACTTTAACTATTTTGCGAAAATTTTGCACCTCAATGGACAAGACTAAATAATACGAGTTCTTTGTCCACGGCTTTATATCTCGCTCTTCAGAATGTTTGTCTCGAGTGATATATTTTCTCGTATCGGTGATCTACTCTCGACTTTAAAAGGTAAGTTCTCTTTTCTTTCATTTGATACTGTTTTTATATTTTTCTGAAACTCTGAATGTGAGATTTTTTTTTTAAATATTGATGGTTGTTTTCGCCAACAACGTTATCAGTTGATATGACGTGGTTAAAAATGTAAATAAACTTGTGCCACTGAAAACTGAGAGTTATTTGAGATATCTATTTTTGAAGTGAGAGGGACGACGGCGATTTGAAGTGGAATTCTGAAAACATTCAGATTTGAATGAAATCCTCACGCGTCGATGTCGTCCCTCTCCCCGTGCGTGTACTCGTGTAGTTCAATGATATCAGTGGGCTGTGCTTCTGGTCCGTACGGTCGGCTGAGCTTGGTACTAGCGCGCGGTTGTGGCAGGTGCTGGACCTGCGGCGCGCGCTGCACGCGGAGCCCGGCTCGGCGGAGGCGCTGCGGCTGGCGGCGCTGCGCCCCGAGCCCGTGAGCGCGCCCCCCGCGCCCCCCGCGCCCCCGCGCCCCGCGTCCGCCCCGCACCACCACACCTTCGACGCCGTCATGCAACACCACGCCCTCCGCACGCACGCCGTCGACGACACCCCCGCACATGTTAATATTATGCATACGCATTTACGCAATTACCAGCACCATTTGTTTGACTCTGTGCTACTTTTTATACGACTATAATGGGAACGTTGCATCGATTTACGCGATCATTTGAACTAATCTGGCACAGATGAACATGCATAGTGCGTATACGTAGTAAGCGAACGTGCGCCGTCACATGCTTAGAGAACTAGAGGCACGGTAATCTATTACCGTGCTAGAGGCCCGTCTCATGTTGCGGCGCGCGCTCGTTACACACACATGCATTCTAGGGATGATCTAGTATATTATGGTTCTCTTAGGTCTAGACCTTTCAGTCAGTTTAGGAGTATACAATGAAACCATATTGCTATTTCTCCCGCGGTTATGAGATTTCACGCTTCAGAAACGATATGATACGGGAGACGCATCGATGTCGCAATGGCGATGCGTTTCGCACGTATACCTACTGTGTGTCGAATGATAACCTCGCTTAATGGTTTCCTAGTAGTTAGTTTGGTTTGAGTGGTGGTTTTCGAACTTAATCTATGCTGCTTTTTATTACATTTTAAGGTGTGCACTGAAGCTTTTTCACGAGTTTTACAGAAATAATTTTGCGAGGAACTTCAAGAATGTTTTAAGATGCTTCGCACCACATTTGCGATTTTCGTTTTCTGCCAAACTTCATTATTATATTTATACCACACGAATACACAAACACAGTAATTAATTAGTCCCCAACACGCTACGAAACCGAAATATAGAATCTAACACTCGTACCCTAACTAAGCACAAAGATGTATTCCAAGTTTCCGAATTGTTTCCTGAATGTCCATTTAGTTGCTGGTCAGTTCAAGCCTCCACTCATTGTTATTATATTATGTATTCAAATATAAATTCAAGTAAATCAAAATGATAATCCTTTTAACGTTTTTTTAAAATTCTAAATTATTTCTCTCTGATTTGTCCTTCAAAAATGTTTTCAAGACTTTCAAACTTTCTTGATCCATTCCAAACTGAACACTGTGCAGAAGACTGAAATACACCAGCGACTAACATGAGGCGTCTGCTCATTATTTTCAGATATTCCGACCCTGGACATTAGTTCCACAACAAATACCCGCGGAAACAGTAAGCGCAGACCAAATGTTGTTCAAGTGTATTATTGTTTTCCACCATTACCGGGCGACACTTTATAACTCCCTTTACTTACTGTAGGTACGCATTGTCCACAAGCAATATCTGTGGGTCGCACCTGCCGCGACTCGTTCGCATTCTGTTTTTATTCACTGAATCAATTACACGGAAAGGGGACGACTAATATTGACGTGAGCACACAGACCACTCACTATCACTGTTTCTTACTTCGAAATTGTCAACTGTTTTATATACTTGAGATTGTTTTATAGAATGTTCGATAATAAAGCCGGATGCACCGAACTGTGTTTCACTCGCTACCCCGACTAGTCACCTCGAGCACTAGAGCATGGCATGAGCCCCGACTGTCGACTAACTTGCATGACGTCACATTATTTACACTTGTTTTATTTTGTGCTTGATTATTTCCACTGCTTTCTACTATCGTCTTTCTCTCTCTCACTTAATTTTCTTTTATGGAATAATCAAACACGAAATTAGTCTTAAGTCTCGATTACTACTGTCGATCTATCTAAAAGTAAATTCAGTCTTAAAGTATTCCTTCATGAAGTTCAATTTCAATATCTTGCCAATCTGAAAGTATCTGTCTCTGTCTGTATTATGTTTGTACTTCATTTCATTACTATTCTAATAACGTGATGCTGCTTTGGATTCCGGATCTTTTGTATTCTAAGGTCAGTTCTAAATTCCAAATTGTGTAGCATGGAGTCGGCATGGCCCTCATGTGTACCCTGACCTCGGCCATACCCTTGTGTCTCACTGTACCTTACCTTATCGATGTGTGACCAGATAGATGTTCCATTATGATCGTTGTATAAATCGGTGGTTAGTAGTATCTTCTCTTTTTCTTTTGTGGCGCAGTGTTGTTGACGTAGCATTTGGGTTTTTACAGAATAAAGTGACGGAGAAGTTTAAGCGTCCGTTGAAAAAGCGCCACTCGTCTGTGTACCACCAGCCCACGAACCGCGTGAACAAGTACCTGGCGCAGGCCATCGACGCGCGCTCCGTGCATCGCGAGAAGGCCACGCACGTGCACCTGCTGACGCTCTGCTTCAAGGATGCTGATAAGGAAGCTCAGGTGATCTTAATTTAAATGTCGTGAACTAGTTAGGAAGGTATGAAGCGCTATTTGTAAACTGTTTGTGGAACAAAGAACTGCAGGATGGGTTTTTTGAGAACTGGCTATTGGAATTTTTGACTTTCTAGAAGTATTAATTCTCATCCCATTTTTAATTTGATCTAATATGAATGATAAATATCATAAAGAGGTACTTAAAAATTTGTAAAAGGTAATTTGTGGAAGTAGTGATGACAAAAAATATTTCACGGACATAAAGCAAGTAAGCAGTGATGTATAGAATATTATGTAAAACCAGAGGGTCCACTCCGAAGTAGTATCGGCCGAATGTTCGGCCGTTTCCTGCTACGAAGTTACTATTTGGTTCGGTCGGTTCCGATCCTACACTCTTTCGAATATTGACTATGATCCCGACCCAACTGAGCCGATCCGAACTTTTTTCGCATTTTATAATAATATTCGGTTCGGCCATGTGTCGGACCGATCCGAACATTCGCGCTTTGCACTTCGGAGTAGGCCTCCTGAACTTTTCCGTGGACGAACTCACGCTCAGGGGCAGAAGCTAGTATGATTTAAAATTCAATTAATGATAGTAGACCATTTATGTAAATGTTTCTTCTGTATATTGCGCACAATGCACGATGCACAATGGTCCACCTGAAGGACTAAGTGCGGAAACCAAACCCATAACATATAGAACATAGAATATGTTTCTTCTGTATATCGTATTCTTAATTGAATTAGGGTTCCATCTAAAATGTTTCGTTGATTTTCTCCTTTCCAGTACCGAGCCTCGACAGACGGCGGTTGGGCAGGCTCTTTATCCGCAGCTCTATGTGCCTTAGTAGCAGCAGGCGCTTTACAAGCGTCCATCCTACCACAGACCTACATACTCCTCATATTATTCGTCACGGCGTTCGCGTGGTCTGCTGCAGTGTTAGCCCTGACTTTGGCAGCGAGGTTGAGGCTTATACCCTGTGATGTGTCTAGGCCTTTTACTCTGAGGAATGCTATTACTACTTTCACTATTGTGCTGGGATATGCTGTTGGGCAGGTTAACGTGGTAAGTTTTGGAAAACTACTTTTTTGCCTAGCTTTTTTTTTTAATGTTGCCCCACACTTGGAATTTCTCCTGTATCGTGGGTGCGATAACAAAATTTAAACTCACATAAGTACAGAACACTTGACAAGACCCGGAACAACTACTTGTAGGCCATACAAATATTTGTTCCGTGCGGGAATCGACCCGCGACACGCAGCGCAGCAGTCAATCGCGTCAATTTCCTGTGGAACTGACAGAATCTTTTCTCGTATCGGCGCAAACTGTATTTTGAGATTAAAATATAAAAAAAAAACTAGAAGCTACTTTAAAGCATACCTAGTCAAAAAAAAAGCAAAAAATATAGAATTCTTTTCTCATTTCTTATTTTCCAGGTAACATGCGAACACATAGAGCTATGCCGAAACCTAACTGGCAATACAACAAACATGGACGAGGTCCTAACAATGAGTGGCGACGTTGCCGCTCATCTCTGGTCAAGTCGCACGGAACACCTCGCCTGCCCCGTGCCGCTGTACATCACGTTAGGTTGCTGCCTGAGTATGCTGGTGGTCGCCGTGTTCCTAAGGCTACCCATCCTTGTAAAGGGGATATTACTGTCTGTGATGACGGCAGGGTATATGGGCGTTATATTGGGATTCCATAAGGCGCTGTTTGATTGTTATGATCTAATGATTGAGTGAGTATAACTTGAACATTATTATAGCCTTTAGTTAATGTCCCATTGCACGTTTTCCTGTCTACTGGCGTTTGGAGACAGTCTCTTACATAGAACAGAGTTGGACCCGCCATCTCCTTCATATACTACATGTTCAGACAGTTTTGTACTCAATTAAGGTGAAATATTGATTTAGCAATGTGTTTGAGAATGCAAGGTAACTAAATATAACAGCTTCGTTCTAAAAACAGCAAGCTTTACCTGTAGTATCATTAGTGCCATTGTAAACAACCTTCCAGATGAGAAAAGCTGCTTAAGGAATTGCTACAATATGAAAGTACTAATAACAGTAGAAAACCTACAGACACAAAGAGGATTTGAACGGCTCATGAAATATGACCTGTCTAATCCTTAGGATTAGGTAGGTTAGGTTTCTACCTGAGTCACAGTATTATGACATCATGTCTGTTTTGCTAGACTAGAATTTACTTTGTAAACAACTACTCTTTTCTGCAATATAAATCATACATCGGAGATTGGCTGATTATTACATTTACGATTGCGGACTATATTCAATTGAACTCATTTTTTTTATTTGCTCTAGTAGATTATCATCTAGCTAACAAGTACATACCAAATTAACAATTTTTCTTGCACTTAGACAAGATTTGAAACAATGTATGTTTATCTCATTTTTTTTTACAAATGTTAACCTTCTGTAAACCTCATGAATCTCTGAATCGCTGGTTCCTGAAACATGGGCGATTCTTATCTGAAACTGACAAAACTGTACTTTTTTACCAAAATTGGATTGCTCGAGAAAATATATTTCCATTTCTGATGACAACTAAGTAAAGCGTTATTATCTTTGTTATTTCAGTTCAGGCTCAGTTGGTTCCGCGTACGTCGCAAGCGCATGGACGGTGGCTCTAGCTCTAGCAGTGTTACTACACGCAAGACAAACAGAATGGACGGCGCGGCTCGACTTCTTATGGCAGGCGCAGGCTAGGGACGAGAAGAGGGACATGGATGCTTTGCAGGTTAGTGCAGATACAAAATTCATGATGTGTGATGAAAGTTTAGTTGTAAAAGTCGACAGTTGCAACAGACTTACACTTTTGCCGGGAGATAAACACTTAAAGAAGTCAAATTGCGCAAAAAATCTTGCCAGTCTTACTATACCAGGCTCGGCAAGAAGTTAAATGACCGTTAGAATTTATCACCCATGTACAGTAAGTCCTCGTTCACACGGACGTAAAAATACCGAGGCGAGATTTTTAACTCTCGGTGTTCAGCCGAGCATTGAGAATCCAGTGCGCAAAAAATATCGCTGCGAGAAAAACGCGCTCGTGCTACCCTGGGCTTATGAATGCACTGGTCCAAAATGAGAGAAGTAGTGTCTATCATTTGGTTTTGCTTAAATAAACTACTGTGTTTGCTTTCCTATACATAAGAACAATAGAGTATTATTTTTACTTTTAAATGTAAAGTAATTAACTCACTTTTATTTCAGGCATCAAACCGCAGAATTCTCTTCAACCTGCTCCCGGCGCACGTAGCAACGCATTTCTTGGACAACCAGTTTAGAACGAACATGGTAACTATTGACGGAGCTTTGTGACGCTTACTTAACGTTAAACGCAAGCATCAATCATTGTTTCTGCATTTTCATAAGTCAAGAGAATTACTTATTTTAATTATTAAAGATGGTGGTTCTCAGTTTAATAGTAAATGCTTTCGGCCGTAAACAGGAAAATTTTAGTGGTGTTATCGCTTCCTGCGGTACGTTGTTTACTATGAGTTTGAATACCTAAATTAATGAGAAACTTTACTCAAGCAGTAGCCCATATTTGGACTACTGACATCACGGTGCCATACCATATTCGGGACTATATTTACTGAGGTACAGCGAATATTCGTACAATTCCTGTTTTCGTAACATTATGAAAATTCGCTGGATAACAGAAACTGTCCTCAGAGTTACAAAAGCATGATAATAGTGAAAACATTGCACTGAATAAATTACTCCAGCAAATATTCATTCAATCACAAATCATTCACTCGTTTTGGTGTTCATTCGCATTCACAATGCTTTATGTGTCGCACAACGCACTTACGGGGTCTAGTGACAGATTGTTTTATCTTCTGAATATTCTAAATGGGGTAGGCAGACTCTAGTATATTCACATTTTCCTGTTGACAGTATAATATTCTCTGTAAGAATTAAGATTCATCGACCGCGAGTTACGTATTGTGAATTTACGAACTAAAAACCCATGACTCTTGCCTAATAGATAGCAATTTAATATTACACAGGTAATTTATTAACATAAACAGGGAAAAACAAATTAATGTACACCAATCTTTGTGTAAACATAAATAAGTAATTGAATTGAATTCTATATATTCTCCTGTTTTGTGGGAGAGTAAAAAAAACAAGACCAGAGTCAAGTGTATAAGGGATAGTACAGATTGAAAAGTTTATTATTATTATTATTATTTGGTACGCTACCTATTATATAGATCAGTTGGATCCGAACTCAACCACACAAAGTATGACCATCGGTATATTAAATTAAAAGTACCAAAACTTGTTACACTAACCCCCCACCCCCTTCAACTGTCACTCCCCCTGACGTGTCCGCATGGCTTGCACGCTGCATTGACTCCTGCTGATCAAGAGGCGTGTGCAGGACCTGTACCACCAGTCGTACCAGCGCGTGGGAGTGGTGTTCGCTTCCATCACCAACTACCACGAGTTCTATATGGAGCTGGATGGAAACAATCAAGGGATGGAGTGTCTGCGGCTGCTTAATGAGATCATCGCGGACTTTGATGAGGTGATTATACTTTTTTTTATTTTAATTTCTACATTAGTTATGTTCATGGATGGTTTTGGTGGAATTATAACTTAGACTTTTTTGGAATTTTCTGTCTACTGTCCATAATATGGGAGATCCGATGGGAACGATGCAAGTTTTTGCAAAATGGTTTATAATATTGTGTTGAGTTTGCCAGATAAATGGGATAGGTTTTAATGTTTTTGATTTGCGCCAAAAAGAAGAAACGCCTTTTTAGTTAATGACGAAGAAGATGAACATTTTTGATGAAAAAAATAACCTTTTTATTTACGTGCTGGTTTATTTTAGCTTTTGGGCGACGACCGTTTCTGTGCAATAGACAAGATCAAGACTGTTGGTTCCACATACATGGCCGCCGTCGGTTTAATCCCAGACAGAAAGATGACTGATGAGGCCAGCACTCGCAAACATATGGCTACTCTGGTCGAGTTTGTGTTCGCTATGAGAGACAAACTGAAGGATATCAACGATAACTCGTACAATAACTTCATGTTGCGAGTCGGTGAGTTACTGTAACGTATAACACTGAACACTCTAACATAGCTCTTATTTTCATTTAAATAAAGACTTTTTCGTTAACACACTGAACAAATCTTAGTCTTAAATATTTTTTTCTTCCTTCTTTCTTTAAAAACTTTAGTATTAAAATAAAAATGTATCTGTTTCCACAGGTATAAACGTCGGTCCAGTAGTAGCTGGTGTCATAGGTGCAAGAAAACCTCAATACGATATCTGGGGTAACACAGTTAATGTAGCTTCTCGCATGGATTCCACTGGTCTGCCCAACCACACACAAGTGACCGAGGAGGTGTACCAAGTACTGAAAGACATGGCATACCAGTTCGTATGTAGAGGCAAGGTCAAAGTAAAGGGCAAGGGGGAGATGACCACCTATTTCCTCACAGACAGAGCTCCTGCAAACGGAACCGTTCAAAGCACATCTAACGGACCCACACCCACTCCTCCCACGGCATACGGTGGAGTCGCAACACCTCTTGCCATGCTGCAGAATTCCGCGAGAAGAGCGGCCGCACAGCCTTCAAGATTGCCACCTTTGAGAGAGTCGTCACTTGCTGGAGAAAATGAGCCTCTTCTACCTTCCAACGGGCACCAGAGTAACGGGAATAGTAAAGGTAGTAAAGGTCGGAGGACTAAGGACGGCTCGCCCAGCCCGCCGCCGCCCCCGCCGCACGGCGCGCCGGGCCCCGCGCGCTGGCCGCCGCGCGCGCTGGTGGCGCCCTGGCCGCGCCCGCACGACGCGCCGCCGCACAAGCGCCGCGCGCCGCCCCGCCTGCCGCGCCCGCGCTCCTCCGAGAGCCTGCCGCTCGCGCGCAGCCCGCGCGTGCACTCGTCCGCCGACGAGCTCAGCTCGCTCACGCGCTCGCCCAGCCTCAGCTCCTCCGACGAGAGCTACTCGCGAACCACTGACGCCTCCCCCTCTCCCCCGCGACCTTCGCAGTGGATCCCGCCGTCCAGACCGCAACGCACCAACCCGAGCCCCGCATACGACTACCCCATTCGACCCGCTAAACCCAGCGCGAATCACATCGCCGAACTCTACGCGAAACATAAAATCGCAAGAAAGCCGTCGCTAGAAGACAAATTCCTCGACGGCAGTGTTGACTTTGCAAAAGAGGAAGAAAAGCTGCAAAGGAGCATCATAAATATGCTTCAAGCTTCGGCTGCGAAACGCGACGGCTGCTGCCAAACTGACAAGAAGGACGTCGCCAACCGATTAGGACAACGAGCAGATTCGTTCTCAAGTTCCGGCGGCCGACCGACTAACTTGACAAACTTGAAACATCTCAACCATGACGGTCGGGAACCGTTCGCCAAGCGGAGTCCGTCAGATGTAGCATGCGTGCCGCCGTTCGAGAGGGAGATCCAGCGGCTTCTCGATGATAAGAATCTTATCAAAATCAATCCACCGAAATCAGAACGAAAGGAGCTGAAACTCGAACTCAGGTGAGGCTTTATTATTACTAATTAGAACACTGCCTCGTTGGTCTAGAGGTCGTATGCGCTACTGCTGAGCATGAGGTCTTGGGTTCGATTCCCAGAATGCTATTGGAGGTTTTCAATATGGAATTTCTCAATAGCAGCCCGAAGTCTGGAATTAATAATAATAATAATATCCCTGGACATTTCACACAGCGCCATCTAGTCCCAAGCTAAGCAACCTAATGCTTGTGTTATGGTAACAAGATGGCTGATAAACTACTTATATACATTTTTTTTTTGTAAATTTGTGGCCGGTTGTTGGCAATAGGCTCACCCTCTTAGCGAAATGTAGGTGTTTTACTATGGGTACACCTATGCCTAACCCTTCGGGGAAACAAGACGTGATGTTAAGTTTGTCATAATTTTACTCCAGATTTATTAATAAGGGGATTTAGGTTAGCCAATGGCTTAAAAAAAATACTATCATGGATTAAATCGAAGCTATATATCCAATCTGCTCTCATTTTAGGGGCGCCAACCCAGTCCCAGTCCTGGAGCCGATGCTCTACTGCAACAACAACAACAGCAGTCCTTTACACGCGGTAGGCCTGGCCGCCATCACGCAGGTGGCGCGCCACGACGCGGCGTCGCCGGCGCGCGCGCACGACTTCCCTGGCGTGCTGCCCGGGGACGTGGTGGTGCAGCTACCTTCGCCCAACCATGAGAGACATCGATCAAGGTTTGAAATTTTTTATCCCGATCAGCAGGTTATCCCCCTCTTTTCACAAACCAAGTCCCAAAGTGTCTGACTAGATACTTTTGATAGTTTGTTTAGCAAAGATGATGGAAAAGGGTGGATCTGTAATTAACGAGATTACCGTTTGGTTCTCAAACTTGAATATAACTGCAATTGCAACACAACTTGATCGGTGCGTCCTGAAATTATATGAATTTGATTATTTTGTATGTCGTTCAATCAGTGTAACCTTTCGAATAAGACTATGTACAAAATGGGCATATTCTAACATTTATTTTGCATTCGTAGTCCGCCGTGCGAAAGGAAACCAGATCCCGTTATAGTCCGGGAGAAGGAGAGAGAGAAAGAGGTCCAGGAGAGACTACACCACCGGGTAAGATATGTAGCTGCTAATCATAGCATTGATGGGATCATCTATTGTATGAATGTCATACCAATGCATCAATTGCACTTCTAGGTGGCCACTTCTCATCACAGAGAAATGGGTATCTACGGGGAGAGTCAATCCGAATGGAGTTCGTCGTGTTCGGAGGGTGAGGGCGACGGGGAAGGGTGTCAGCCCGAGAGCACGGGCTACACGACGGACGACCCCGCGCTGGAGAACGTGTCCATGCTCAACGAGGCCGGGCTCACGGACGCCGAAGCGGCGCTCAGCGACGTGAACTCGTGCTACTTCGACCGCGACGACGACGTATCCTCCCGCGCGTCGTCGCGCCTGCTCGACTCCGAGGCGCTCGTGTCACTCGAGTCGCTCAGCGCCATCTACGACTCCGACGAGCCCGCGCACAGGTACCTCGCCAACATTCGCACCGTCAGCGAATCCATCACCAGAAATTTTGGACAGCCTGCCCACGTCACCGACGGCGAGAGTGATGTGTAGTGATACTGTGATATGTCGCGAGTTGTGATAACTTCCGATTTTGCTAATCGACTGAGTTTCGTGTACATTTCGACTATTTCTCTTGTGTACTGCCTTTTGGTCAATTGTGATATAAAAATCTCAAATTATAGAACTCTCATGACAGAGACTCCGACGTATTCGACTTGGAACATTAATCGGAGGAACATTTAATTTGGCTCTCTATTACTAAGAAATGAATACTCAAAACGTTTGTGTCTCCCCGCTGTTTGTTTCTGTAATGAGACGTTTGTGGTCGTGTAGACGAAGCGCATAGGTTTTCGCGTACGCGGATATAATTGTTTTATCATAATTGCTGACGTGCCTGTACTTTGATGATTTTGTACTATGTAAATTGTGTCAATATGTACCTATTAATGTTACACTGTATGATATTCATGTACAGCTGTGCCATGTGATGGCGTGATGCATCATCTGTAGGAGTATGCGATGATCTCTACAATTATAAGGTGCTCTGACTTAGAATTATTTATGGTTTGTCTTGTGATAACGGTATAGGAATTCGAATTTGAGCGACCAATCTCTGTTAATGTCAGTGTTCTAGAGTAAGGGCTGGTCCCTGTCCTGTAAAGTCTAGGTGTCTTTCTGTGTCGTGAGACGGGGGACGTAGTGAAGTGGTGTGAACTATACGTAAGTACGTAAATATAATGCATTTCAAACTATCTATAGAGTAAACATTGTTACCACTGCTGGATGATTATGCTTTGTAGTATTCTTTTGTATGCCTTATGTATCTCATATAATATTTTTATCTATATGAAGACGGAAGTTTGATGCTCTGTCTATTTTCACGAACATTATTCGATAAATAATAATCCTTTTGGCATTTTATTTCCGTAATACTCTGCGTAGCCTTTTCCCAACTATGTTGGGGTTGGGTTCCAGTCTAACCGGATGCAGCTTTTTTCATTTTAATTTTCTTTCCGTAATCTAGTCAGTAATGGTTTTCTAAAGTTTGGTCGTTTCTTTATAAAGAATATATAGTGCCATTATCAATTCCCATTGTTTTTTCTTGTGTACTTTATTGATGAGGTGACGTTTAAAAGTGGAGGAGAGGTAATATCATATTATAGTTCTTAAGTAAACAGCCGTGAGACTTGAAAGTACAACCAATATAAAAACACCACTAGCGAATATTTGTTGTAGAATATTCTCTGTATTAATAAATATCAATTATTTTTTATTATTTAATTGTAATATAAGTTAGTGTCAATTTCATGTAATTATTTTAAATTAAAGCAATTATTAATAGCAATTTGAAAAAGTATATATATTTCTCATTTGAGGCACATGTAGCCTCTGATTATAAGTACATATTGTTATGTGCCGCAGCGTTACTTGATTAAACGTGTACTTAATTCGGAAGCCGATCCACAAAGATTTATTGGTCAAGAATTATTTTTGGGCAGTTTTATTTTCTACTGATTATTGTATCAGCACCTATTATAGTTAGGCTACATTTATGTTTTTGTTATTAAATATCTAAAGTATGTACTTACAGTTTACATGAAAATCCTTTTCCGATTAAAAGTAATATTTAATTACGGCTTGTGCTTCTGTTCTACTATTTTTACATCACATTATGGGGTTATGTTTCGGCTGCTTCAAGTGGATTGAGAGATGTTAATGTCTGAGATTTGTAAATAGGACGAGCATGGTATAGTGCTCCAGTGAGATCTAGAGATTGTTAATCTTTGTAAATATTGTTATTCACCTGTCAAGTGCTGTTCCACTTACAATACATACCTATACCTAAGTATACCACGCTGTGAAGATATATTATTTTTTGAAGGAATCCTCTTGTTTGCTATTTTTATTCTCAGTATGTTTTTCATGTTGATGTATGTAGGTACACATAGTGGCCAAACTATTTTTATGTGTATGCTTGTAAACAATATGAATTATTTGTTTGACGCTTGGATAATGTTGTTTTTTATATAAAAGTTTACTTGTTCATCTCGATAAACATACAGACAAAACGTTTCAAATTGATAAAATAGATCTGTCGTCTAGTGTACCTTGGTAGGCAAGTAGTTGAACAATATTTTGAATGTTTTTAATATACTCATTGAGGAATTACTGCATCTTTATTATAGTAATTCAATGTATCGGACAGTCGCATTATAAATTATAAAAAATCTTAGAATACAGAACATTTTAAATTTTTTGCTGCAGTATTCACATTAATGCTATTTACAAAACGAATGCGAGGAATTAGTATAATTACGGATTCTGACTCAGCCATGACCTTCTGAGCACAATATTTAACAAAAACTTTTGTTATTAGCTTTAATGTGAATAAATAACAGCTTGGATACAGTTTACCTGCATGTTATTATCTCATAGAAATTATATTGTCATGTATAATTTGTGTAGGATACTTGAATTGCGCCTTATGTAGCAAGTGTATTGTGTATTTTTATTTATTTAAATTCAATTACCTAAGCAATATTAATTACTTATTACAAATTAAAAGTGGTTTACATCACCGGAAGTTGTTTATTTCTTTATGTCCTTTTAGGTAAATAAGATTATGCAGAATATTTCAATTATTCATTGATGGCTTATTAATGGATGACATTAATGCAAGTGTAATCAGAGTAACAATAATAGTCAAGTAGGTACTGGCAAATAAGGATACTTATTAACTCATACAGATTGGATGAATAATCCTTGTTTGTGAACAAAATAATATGGTTTTCTCTATTGTTAAGAATTGCATATTCATTCATTATGGGTGGGTTAGTAAGAAGTCGGTAGACAAGACACAAATCTGCCCCACACAAACACTCAGACCTATGTTAGACATTCATAAAAATAATAATTTATCTTAATTTTGGTAGATTCACCTTTTACATAGACAGAATAAATTTTTAACAAGTGCGCAAACTGAATTCTTGAATTCAGCATAGGGTTCAAGTTCAGCATAATAATATGGTTGTAGAAATTTTTCATCAGTTGTAAAAAAAACTGCCGTTTCATAGAAAAATGCACCAATGTCAAAATGTATGGAGCAACTAATTTTGTTTTTTTCATGAATTCATGGACACAGTTTGCGCACTGGTTAAAAAAATATACTTACTGTATAAAAAGGTTTACGTGACTAACAGTGTAAAACTGAGCAGTAAATTTTGTCTAAAGTAGTAGTGTGACTTAGGTTTGCGGGTCAGGTACAGGTGTGTCGGTTATGAGCGCGTTCCGCATACAAATGCCCTTCGCCTTGAACCAACACGCGAGCTTCATCAACGGCTATTGTTACAAACCCACGTGGTGATTTCATATTACCTGAGCAGGTATCTAAGAAATTATAGTTATATTTTGAATAGAAGTTGTTCCTTCAAAATTCTGGATAAATTAATTCCTGTACCTACATCTTACTGTATTATTATCTATGTATCAGTATGCAGTGATTTAAATATAAATAGGGGCCAGCAAGATAACTAGATACTATTTTATTGTACGGATGCGCATAATGAAAAAGTGATCTGCATTCCTATGCAAACCACACACAACTCTGTGTACGACATAAAGTATGTGTCCATTTGTGTGCAGAATAGTGACTAGTTTATGAGAGCTATTGTTTTGCTCTTCATTGAAAATTATTTTAAAATATGGAGGAAAAAACAGGTATGGGGCTGCTAGCTAGTACTAAGTGAACTTTGATAATCCTCCATGGAAAGGTCTACTTTGTTTTATCTGTTATGCTATCTACAAAAGGGTTGGCATGGTGATATTGATTAAACAAAGGTGTTCCAACAGACAACAACTTAGCAAAGTTAAGTACTATGTTATTGTAGTTATATGTTGTTGATTGCATGACATCAACTCCAAGTTATGACTTCTTTGATACTAACATTTGTACTGTGATTATAATGCATGTGTGTGAGTGGCGTGTCCACAGCGAATACCAACGATCGAGTAGTAAGTTGTAAAGAAACCAGTAGGCTGCTCGCTTGTGAAACAGGCAGCTGAGGCAGCACACTACCAGTTCGGACTTATCGTGAATTCTCGCAACTTAATGACTCAGTTAGGCAGTAATCAGGGACAGTTTCATTCAAAATAATGTGTAATACGGTATGCGAGTGAAATACAAACCGGAGCAAGGCAGGTATGACGCGGCGGTTCGGCGGGCCACTACCACAGGCACAGGCCACAGCGCGCACAGCTGCGGGCCGCCGCGCCGCCGCCGATTGGCTGCGCGCGGGAACCGGTCGCGTCCCGCGCCCTGCCCCCGCCCCGCCGCTACAAACAACTTCAAATTCTTATTCATGTTCGTTGCCACGACCGTTGCTGCCGTTGAGAGCGCGCGCACTACGCGCCCATACCATACTTCGCGTAATCTTATCGATATGTGCTCGAAGTTGTATGTGAATCTAGTGTTTGATGTGTGAATTTAACAATATTATAAGTGCACGTTGGACCAGTCCGAAGGTGCGGCGAGACGCTGCGACTGCGCTATGAAAACACACGCACGATCTGGTGTTTTAGTTCTTTTTGTATCGCGAGTGCTTCGTGAGCGGCTTCGACGCAGGGTTACCTTTGCCATGTGCATCAGATAATGTTGTGCTCCTATTAGTTTGACGACAAATTAATATGCTAGCTAGTGGATATTGCGACGGAGTGGCGTTGTGTTTTGGTGAATCATAGTGTATGTGACATGAAGGTGACGGTGTGTTTCGGGTCTGTGCGGGTGCTGGTGCCGTGCGGCGCCGGCGACCTGCTGGTCAGGGACCTCGTGCGGGAGGCCACGCACCGCTACAAGAAAGCTACTGGACAGGTCAGTCTACACATCATTCAAGACTGCGGGTAGTTCTCGCGGGTTTTCTACTGTTTTTATGGCAAGATCGAGTTTGTTTACCTTCCATAGTACTCATAGCTGGTCTGCATTAGTCGATTTGCATATAGAATAAGGACATAAGCAGAAGCACAAGTAAAATCATTAAGATACGAAAACATAACATAGTGTGGGTAGTGACCCACCTATGTCATGTTTTCGCGACATCAAGTGGATTCTACCTAGGTATGAAGCATTTTTCGGCGATTGTTTTGACCTATTTACATTTTAGTCCAAGATGACTAAACAGTAGGTACATAAGGCAGAGAGCATTCTAGCTATCTACCTGGTACAGACACAGAAATTCTGTAAACAGAAGTTGCATTGCAGTTGCTTCTCACGTTCTACGATTAACCAACACTCTAAATGTTTCTTGGTATCAACATAAATTCAACCTGGAATCTGTCAGTTTGACCAACATACCGACACCGTGTTTTTGCCCTGCCCAGTTCGCTACAGAACTATTAGGTACCGAGTTACCTGGTATTTCACGATTACGATTATCGATATTCGCTACAGAGCTGGCCTGAGAATGTTGAGATAGGTTGTGTTGCAACCACCTCTTGTTTTTGCACTAATGATCATTTGGTTAAATGGAATGTACGGTGCTGGGAGCAAGAACGGCTTTCGCGACAATGTGTCCATACAGAGTGGAGTGCAACATTAGCGATGCTTCCACCACGATAGTAGTCCTACTAGGTAGCTACTTGTCAAACTAGATTCAACCATGAGACGCTCGAATTTCATAATTCAGACGCCACATTCGACAGCTCATATTTTTATGGACAGACCTTCAATGGATGTCGATCTCGTAATTGGATGAAGGTTGTCGCTATTTATGTCTTTGGGAATGTTTATGAACTCCTTACTTAGAAGACACCTTTTTGCGTCACCCGCCCCCTATCCATGCAAGTCAACAGTTGCGTAATTTATTAAGACCTCATAGGTAAGACAGGTGTATTGTTAATTCCAATTAGCGTTAGGCATTCACCTGCTCCTGCCCTGCAACGGCTGCAACCTACATGCGTTCCTTAAGTTCATTTCTCGTAGGAAGCTGCTAGCCTTGCGAGCATTACTCCGTCAAACATACCACAAACATATTGTTGGTACTCAGGTAGGTATTTACGTGCTGGGTGAAACTGTTTTTGCAACATCCTTTAGGAAGAAGTTTCACAAAAAAATAAAACTTCCTGACAGTGCGTCCCGGATTATGCGTTTGTTACATCAGTTTTATAATCATCTATAAGTGCAGTTTGATGCCAGAGGATGTATTGCTACCTCATTATTTACTTAACACAGATATCGGTTCTTAGAAATATCATAATAAGTAGCTCTTACGATTACATCTAGTCATCAACTAAAATAAATACCTACTCTACTGCATTGTTGAACGAGGAGGAGCACTCCATTCTACTTTCATTGCATCCGCACTTCATGCAATATGGATAAAGCTAGGTTGCATCAATCACACAATAAATTATAATTTTAATAATGCTGGTAGATGTATATGTAGATAACAAGTTAGTTTTGGCAAACGTTTACATTTCTGCATGATTGCTGCTCGAGGATTACTCAACGTAAAAGGTCGCGAGCGCACTTAACGACCGGTAAATTATACTTTTGCTGCTCCACTGGTGAAACGATATGATATCGAGACACGCGCTGGTTTCTAATATTACTGGAACACCAAAATAAAACGATCGTACAACTTGTACCGTTTTTTTTTTGTAGATTGAGATGAATTCTTCTCACCTCCCACGCTATCCATGAAAGGCGAATTCAGAGCACCGAATAAAATGTGACTTCTTTATCGATAGTGTTTTCTGCATCTGTGACTAGGCCTTCAAGAAATTGAATGTTATCTACCGCAAACACAAAATAAGGCGAGACGACGTCAATAACCTCCATTACTAGTTGACCTTTTAAGGCACGTTTTGCGCCTTTATTATATAACAAAAAACTCAAATGTTATTACTGCAAGACTATTGTGTGCCGTCACGTATTGCTTTACCTTGGAACGTAATAAATTTTCAGTTTGTAAAACAGTCAAAACTCTCGAAAAAGCCGATGGTGAAACAATGGGACCGTTGTCGCGGGAAGGTATGCGAGAGGAACGGGCGCCTTCAAAACTCGAAACACCTATTGTACCCGTGCTGTATGGAGTGCCTCGCCACGTTCACTACGGACTACGGACAAGATCTCGTCCAACGACCGGTTCTCAGAAAAATGACGAGACATTCTTTTGAGATACGAGCGTCCTATAAACTAATTCATGGTTTATATCCGAGCTATGCTACTCCACTCACTGTGTGCACATGCACTTTTATTGGGTTTCGAAAGATACACAGGCGTAGATAAGTGTTATTGGAAAACGACGAGCGAAGCCGGTGGTCGTCTGCGAGCCCATCGTAAATCTTGAATAACAATGAGCACTATTGTCTGATTCTCAAAAATGGCTTTACCTCAACTTTGAGTGTTTTATTTGTAGTTTCATCTTCTACAACTCGTTTTATAGGTTCCATGAGGAGCTGACCCGCTTCTTGTCTGTAAAAATCTAAAATTTGTATAAACGTCATGAAATATGTAACCGATGTATGTGCGTGATCGTGGAAAAAATAACAAAAACCGTTTCCCAGCCGGCCATATGTCGGGCTTCCCGTCAAGTGGCTTGGATAGCGTTAAGAGTCTTTGTCCGAACCAAGAGAATTTTTTCTTCAATGGTTTGCACATGTTGCATTAACTTATACTGATCTATATAAAGTGCTAACAGATTCACAGATTTACAATACTTGAAAGTTTGTTTACACTGAGACATAACGCTCACAAAATATAACGTAAAGTTACATCATTATTGTAGGCCTCTGAATAAAATTGATTAACCATTTGAAATAATGAAAAGCCTCGACTTCCACGGGGTTTGGTGATAATGATAACCTAAGGTGGAGGTCATCTTATTTAATTCCAATCTTAATTAAATGAGTTGGTTTTAATCTTATCACGAGCGGTTAACGTAATTAGGTAAGTAGGGCGTGAAGTAACTACTGAGTGAAGTCGGTAAACAGAGGATATGACACTTTTTTGTATCTCTGACAAAAAAGTGGTACTGAGGAAAAAATAAAACACTTATTTTTAAACCAAATCTACTTTTAGAACACTTTTTGCGGTGATAGTGTCATTACGTGCACTAATATAAAATTGAACAGTAGATGGTGAAATAGTTGTAAATAACAACTTAATAACTCGCAATTCATCATGTAAACGAGAGGCACAATACATAGAATCTGAAGTGGAACACTACATAGTTACTTTCTCTCACATTCACATAAGGAAATTTGATGATGGAGCGCGTCAATCCACGATCTGACGTTACAACGAGAGTACATCTTTATTGGTTTTCCCTGGGTAGTAGATTATAGAGTGGTCGACCTCGATGGTGCTATGGCGGATGCTAACCATTTATGATGGGCCATGGTCCGAGCACTTGACACACAACCTCATAGGACATGCCTCCTTAGACCACCGAGATTACTGACCATAAAGCAGTTAGCCTTATTGAATCGAAATAATAGTCGGCCTACAGAAATATAGTATGTGTAACTGTTCTGTGCTTAATTTAATGCTTTGAGGAAGTTTTACTAAATAATTATTTGCCGTTTGTGGCTCTTAGTAATTGTTTGCATAGCTTGGAAATCACTGGACTGTTATTCATTTATAAAGCCAATTTGATTTGTATATCTAGCCATATAGGCGAAACCTTCTTTGTTTTAAATACATGAGTTCTCACTGATGATCAGCCTCTGTCTACAGTTAATAATGAGTATTTTGAATCCTCCTTAGTCAGCCGTATCGTTACATTCTTCATAGTACGTACTAATTCTATGCATTCTTCTAATTCTGAAGCATATAAATTTCTAGAAGCAGAACAAATGTAACCATAACTGTAACTTGGAAACTGTTTCAAGTGTTATTTCAGTTCCTAACACTTGTCCGACATTGTTCTAGAATTTACAGGATTTCGAACAATGATTTGGTTCTGATGAAAGTTATGATCAGATCAGTCCATAATGGCATAGCGTGGCTGTGCGTGGGCGCAGACTGGCTGGACTGAGTCATGCGCACGTGCACCGCGGCCATGTCATGTCCCATGTCCAATTATGCGACAAATAGCTACTTTGCATTACCTCCGAGGCTTAGCATTCCTGACGCTATGAAACCTGATCTTTGTGCAGATAGAATGTCGTCCAGCCTTAAGATGAACCTATTGTTTAACTTTTGACTGATGATACCAAGAATTTTATGAGAACACACACGAAATTAGTTCTTTTGTTCTCGTGTACGATTGAAATTACAGATGACTCAAGTCTCAAAATTATAGCGTTTATTTTCCAAGAAATTCCAATAATTGTTCTATTGCCTTTTCTATTTGCCTCACGAACGACACTACTCGACGACGCGACAGGCAACTTCAGCCGTCGACAACGTGTTGCTCGTGTGTATGCACGCTTAGGTATAGGTATATATTACAAAACCATACCAGGGTTCCAGTCAATCAAAGTGACGGAGAAAAACAAAAGGGTTACGGTTGTCCATTGTAATTGAATCAAATGAAAACCTAGTTTAAATAGGTTCAGTTATGTAATGTTTTGCTGTTAAAACATAAGAACAAGATCAGCCAACTGAGTAGTAGGTACAACTAACTGAGTGACCAACTCAATCAACTGTTTTGTACCATACATATTGAGAAACGAACTATGATTAACACCTCACTAAACGTGATTATGACTTGATTAGCGTGCAGGAGAGGCCTATGTCCAGCAGTGGTATCATCATCATCAGCCTGTGGCAGTATAGGCTGATTTGATTATGTTGATGAAACCTAATTAACCTTACCTATTAATAGTAACAGGCGCGTTCACAAATTAGTGAGAACTGTTGAACCGTTTAATTCGTATGTGTCCTACAGACAAATTGTTTGTAACAAAACCATGAAGCAAGTTCAATGGTACAAACATGAGCAAGTCTGAGTAACATCTAACTAATGAACAATTGGTTTTACGAGCAAAGAGTGATTATTACGGACGTCGTGAGTCACTTTGACGCACTCCGGTCTCAACTCTCAACTACTAATCGTATAGAACTAAGCGTACCTAGTATGTAACACACTAGCTATTCACATGTATGTGATAAATCGTTTGAATCGTGTTTTGGAGTTCACCAAGGCGTTTATGTAATGATTAGTTGTAATTGCGATTGGTTTATTACGCAGTTCATTCAAGTAGTTTCACATGCTTCGGTAACACGAATTATGTAAAATCTCACACACCATTTATTTATTTATTTACCGTTTATGTACACACATTTATATAAACGGACAATGAAAAACAGAACAGAAATAATAGGTACTCTTCTCTGACACTTACATGATTGTGCGAGCTAGATCAACATTATGTCCTATTTTATCTCCTTTTCGTCTCCTAGAGTAGTATAAGTTTCAGGAATTCCAGAATAGTACCGAGATTTGGATGCTCAACCCTGACCCTGCTAGCCCATCAGCACGATCTTTAGCCAAAAGACGTTCTCTGCAAGACGTCACGCTGTTTCTATAATGCATAAAATAAATATATAAACGTTTTGTGTCCAAAACCTTGCTGTTCGACTGTAATAAAATTTGAAGCCATCCTGTAGCCTGACCAGTAAAACCGATTAGTTACACTCACTCAAACACTTGAGACGCGTAATATTGCCATTGCTTCTAAAATGGGAAGCTGCTACCGAGCTCTCGGCTTGCGTTCAAATGCTCTTATTGTAAGCACCATCTATTTTATGACATTGCAACCCTTCTGTATCGGCCCTTTTATGGCATGGTCTTACACGATGTATCTTTAGATTCAACCTTCGTTTGACCTTTTTTTCTGCGTTCGTGCTCTTAAAACCACCCCGTTATGCTTGATTAGCAAAATTATGCTCCTAATTATGCATAGTTAGATAATAATCATAATTGGCAACCTTGTTGCACCCACGGCTGAATATAGGCCTCCACCCTATTGTACCATGCCTCTCTGGTCTGTGCTAGTGTTA
Source organism: Apamea sordens (assembly GCA_945859715.1). Taxonomy (NCBI): domain Eukaryota; kingdom Metazoa; phylum Arthropoda; class Insecta; order Lepidoptera; family Noctuidae; genus Apamea; species Apamea sordens. The sequence goes on from OX243995.1 coordinate 12,951,296, forward strand.
TCCAGGTCTAGTTAAAGTTTTATTGGCATAAGAAAATATGAATGAGTAATGAAGATAATGTCAAGAACATAAAAGGTACTTATAGTAAATTACCAGATAGCCTTATCGAGATGTAATCTAGAACTTGTGATTTATTGCGTCATACATAGGATGCACGTGTAGATGCCGTTGGTAAATAAGGCAGATAAATATCCTGTCTTATCCTACTATAATCCTACTAATATTATGCAATTATGTGAAAGGTCGTATGTTTGTTACTCAATCACGCAAGCATGGCTCAACGGATTCGGATGAAATTTGGCATACGGACAGTTATACGGTCTCACCTGCATAAGTCTTGAACCAGGTTATAACCTGGATCAAGACCATAGATATCCGTGATCAAGACTTATGCGGGTGAGACCGCGGGGCGCTGCTAGTTTAAAATAAAAATCGATAGAAAAGATTGGTTCTGATAACTAATAAGCACTAAGAACTTAAGTAAAACCTAGATGCTGAAATCACTGAAACCAGTCAACCTGTCTCTGAATCTATCTTCTGATTACTAAGAAATTGTTCTGATAGTCCATGGGAGTTGGTGGGAGCTTGAACTTAACATTCGATTACAAATTATAAAGATCAACAAGATAAACAATTGCTCACATAATCATACAGATGAACATTCTATTGTTTTCGTTGCTACTAAAATACTTTTGGTTTCGACAAAATACGGTAATTGAAGATTTATCTCGGTAACACGTTACGACCGTGGTAAAATAATCTTATATAAAGATGATAACAATGGGCCATAGCAAGCATATTCGTTCAAAGTTCATCATTGTTCTTGAGCAGTTTCGTCAAAAAATTACCGACATTTACTAAAAAAAAACCTAGTATTTCACTATTCGCACTTTCAAGGCCAGTTAGTAGCTTTGCTTAGCGGATCTGTCATTTATAAATAAGAAAACTTAGTTTTGCTTTAGAGCTACATAATCCTGAAATAAGTTTTCATAAGATAGAGCTGGAGCTTGGAGCTCATAAGATGAAATAACAGATTTAGGTTGCTTTGTAGTGCGGATGCAAGAATTATGCGATGAGACAGCATCAACAGACCGATTTATATTATACCATGTCTCCTTTAATGTCAAGATTTATGCAGAGACAAAATGAACACAGAAAATCAAAGGCGTGCGATGCGATTGATCGACAATCTCCTTCGAGTATAAATAGGTAGACGTTTCCTTTTTTTCTACTTCAGTGGTTGCATTTTTTACACTCTCACAAAGAACACGCAAATTCAGAGGAAGTGATGCAATATCAGCATCCGTTTCTTTACAGAAAAAAAGTACATGGCTTCCATACAAAAACTGGTTTCCAGTACGCGAGAAAACTTAAGTAACCACAGGTATCCAGTACTTACTTACAGTAAGCATAATATTCCTAATTAAATGTTGGATGTAATCTGTCACTTGTCGCAAACAGCTTCTGTTACTGTGGTTTAAAAACATCTACCGCTGTGCTCCACAAATAGACTGTGTATTTATCTACCTGTTTGTTTCCACTCAGGTAAAGCCGTAAAACAGCCCTTCTGATCATTAAATGGAGTTTTTACAACAAATCTTGCTTTTATTTGTGACTTGGACAAAAAATAGTGATGCGTTTTTGTCGCTACCCGAATGTATCCGATCTCGAGATTAGAATGGATGCCAGCCAGTATCGTGATGGATAATTCGATTAAATTACCAGTCATTAGTGCTGGAGTCCACGGTACACTGGCACGACTTGTCGGACACGACTGTTGAACGTGAACCTGTAATGGTATCCGAAGAAACAATGCAGTTGCGTTCGTCTATGAATTAAGTTCTTATTTAAAACGTGGATGGTGAACCGACTGGTCTTGAATTCCCGTTTTAAGTTTAGAGAAAATAATATACTTTAATAAACTTTTCTTAATTTGAAAGCCATGTTTCGAATTCTTTTAGATATCTACTGAGCTAAATGTCCTACCGAGATTATAAAATGTTTTGGTAGAGCCAGACAATAAATACCATTCCAAAATTAACTCCAACCGTCAGGCACCTGATCCACCCACTTATCCCGGCATGTTTATGTCAATGGACACTTTATAAATAAGGATGTATGGAGAATGTCTTTCGCCTAGAGTCTGTTTTTATTCGGCGTGGTAATTACACGGGGGAGGCGAGTTGCCCGGCCCGGTCGAGGAATGTTACCTGCCGTCCTATTTCAATTTATTTATGTAGTCCCACTATTGCCCTTACTGTCTACAATGAGACGGGGATATTTTTACTCGAAGTGGAACTAAGTGATGAAGGGTTTTTGTGTTTGTTTCGTTGTAAGTGAGTGCAACGCGAACGAAGGATTGTCTTTAACTTGCTCTTGCTTGTGTTTTTTTATCTTTAGAACAGTAAACTACTTCATACTGTTATTTCAGAATTGGATTTTATATATGTACGACGCGACGACGACGTGCAACTCATGCACCATGCATCATGTACTGAATCCAGGTGAAAAAAAAAACGTCCTAGGGCGTTAAAATTTTTCGACGGTTATTAAAAAAGGGGGCCTAGAATCATGGCGTGAATTCATGGTTTTAGATTGCGCGTCGATGTCCCTGCCACGCCGTTGAAGTTTTAAATATGTGATTTAATAACATTATTAACCCACTATAAATAGAGCACGATTGCGGAAGTTCATTAACTCGATTCCATTTGTATGGAGTACAATAAAGAGTATTCTATTCTATTCTATGGAGTTCTCTTTTCGCAAGTCACCATGGTTAGATTGTCTAGGCGACACGAGGAATTCAATGAAAATTGCATTCATATTTTATTGATTGATTTTTTCACCTCATCATATAGGATAAATAAAACTCATTTATTCCCAGTTTGTCAGCTGGTACATACGAAGATAATGTTTCTATCAAGACCAATAAATATTGAACGTGCAGAATCTTTAATATTATTCCTTTTATAGAATCATAAAGTTTTTTGCAAGGTAACTAACATCAATCAGAGTTTTATAGATCTAGCGGAGTGGGTGTGGTACGCGAATGCCTGTGCGCAAATCCTACGCTTAGCCATGCGCGTGGGCAGCGTCACTTCACAAATTATCAAGTACGACCAATATTTCGTCATATACAACGTGCAGTTTTGCAGCATCGTGATAATTGCATTTAGGCTTTAGCTGTACTAGCGACAAAAAAAATCCTGAATAATGTGTTTCTTCAATATTGAATAGGAACCGCTAATTGACACCGCGAGGAATTTTAAGGCCTTCTATTCGCACTTGGGTGTTACTATTATCTGTCAAAATATTTACAAAATGTATTTAGTATTTACTATAATATTTAATAGCTACACGAAGTGTGTCAGTTTCCTTCCCTATAAAATGACGTCAGCTGTTATAAGTGCGTTGATTCATAGTTTATGAACCGCTAAACTAAATTTCAGTATATAAAACTGTTTACTTGGAAAAGCCTCTAAAAAAGTAGTTTATGTAAACAAGTTATTCTTCATTACACATCGTGAAGATTCACTGTAATCACTACTATGATGTTCTTTCAATCATGTATAACCAAAGACTATATATACTATGTGTATAACGGTGCGGTTTTGTAATCAAACTTCAATGATAATGCAACTCGTTTAGTGGTAAGTTTATGTATCCTCAGTTTCACAATGTAATTTCAGTTCTAACTGTAGCTCGATACGACCACTGAGCGCTTTGTTTAACACCAGTTAAGTGCCAGTTACAATAATATTCGCTGGTTTATATTTTGTAGAACAAAAGCGCAGGTACAGGAACAATGTGGAAACGTGAAAACACAGTGTGAAGTATTTGAGCACGGTGTATTGTCCTGCGACCTACGCATTGTCGTCGCGTGTCGGTTGCCTGCGTTTGCGCGAGCATTCGTGACCTGTTAGCGTTATTTAAATTGTACTTTGAATTGTGTATCTGCAAAATTGAAGTTATGGGGCTGTTTCGAGTAAAATTGGTGTCGCATAGCTTGACGACAAGTTAAGCACAGTTACTGCTTATGAAGTCAACCATTTTAAAGGACTTAATACCTTCAATCATTTTATTGAATCATTTTAAAGGACTAATACCTTGCTTTATAAATGTTAGAAAAATTTGGCTGCTCAACAACGTAAATAACGCAATGAATGTTGTTGACCTGTCAAAATGAAATCCATTGCAACTAATAGTAAGTATGTTACGCAATTACCCCACTGTACTGCACAATGCATTTTAGCCTCACCCAAGTTGCGACATCGCATCGATGCAATCACAACCTGCCATAACAATTCGTTTTATCGTTAACCAAGATTTATTTACAAAACACAATCTCTAGCATAAGAGCCGTCTAGTCATAACATAACAGCATACCTCTCGGGGTTAGAGATCACAATATTCACAATAGGAAGACCATACAATAATACGCACTATGAATCATAACTTCATAACCTAATGGCCAAATGCCAACGATTCGGTAATTAATGTCGTTGAAGTACCGCACAGCCCACTGTAGGCAGGGTTCTACCAGGCAGATTTTCTAGCAAATCTTTCAAGTGACAAATGATAGTCAATGTTAAACCTAACATTTGTCATCCAAGCAGCCTTTTTTCGGGTTTAGAAATGAACCCCCTTGACATTTTACCATCGAATTTTTTATGGTCTTGCCTTTCTTTCGTCTACTGGCCTCGTCAAATTCGTATATCCAATAATTCTGAGCCACCGTCTGGCTATTGTTACGAGGGAACGATTCATGGTCACACTTTGAGGATAATTTTGTTCCTGAAAAGTTCGAGTAATGTGGCTTGCTCATTACCGCTTCAACTTAATTATCCTTAGTTCACAACGGACTTTGTCATTATGACTCTGCTGACGCAACCGTTCTAACTGCACCTAACTAAGGGTTCTCGTTCCCTATACTTTTATCTTATGTAAGCTCATTGTTTGTCGTTCTCCCACTATTATGATAACCATCGGACGGCATACAACAGTTCTGGGTGATACAGAACAATGCAGGTATATAGTGTTGTAGTTCGTCACTTGTTTCTCGTCATCAGCTGTGTTTGTAAACGTGGATTCAGGGACAAAACGCAACTCCTGCTTACCGCGTAGTTGCCGATTCTTGGAATGACATATTACCTATTGGGTATCACTCTCACTCCAAAGTCATGACGTCCTTTGGTGGTAAACCTCTACAATCTCAAGTCTGTTGTTTACTCATGTTTAGAATAAAACCCACCATGAATTTGAATGACAATTATTAATTGTTTAAATCCATTGCTTATCCAAATATACTCACCCAAGGCTCAATGGGTATTGAGGTCGAGTATGTGCTTAAAGTCCTAAAACAAATGTATGTATACAAAAACTCAGACCTGTCTTTCGATCCATTCAGGTTACCTATCGATTACTTGTTATCAAAGGTTGGTGTGCGCTCCACTTATTTGACCGATAACAGAAATTCGGTATGTTTCGAACAACTAAAAACAAAATGGTGAATGAAAAGGTGTGTGTGTATGTTTAGCGTGTTCTCTATAACGTCAGTGTATACGATAGGCCTTTTTCCAAGGTGTGGTGGTACATTAAGGTCATTAAGGTCAATGCATGTTTTTATAGATGCTGATTCTCAGTTGTTTCGCACGCTAGCAACATATACGTATAATACATCGAATTCTACCTCCGTATACTCAAGTACGACCTCGTACCTTACACGATTTTCTCCACCCTACGTAGGTACCCCGGCACCCTAATTGCGTAATACACGATCAATCGGAATCTGAATCCTTTTGAAGCAAATTGCTAATCCATTGCTTCGAATAACGCAATGAATGTTGTTGAACTGTCAAAATGAAACCGATTCCGATTGATCGTGTTTTACGCAATTAGGGTGCTGGTGCTGAAAATCGTTATTATAAAGTTTGCAAGTTGCTGATTGCAAACATAAGATCTATAGCTAGCTATTCTAGTAGAAAGGAGTATCTTTTTCTATTGTAGTAGGTTGTTGTTCTTGTCTAAGGATGTTTCGAAATTCGATGTCCTATAAGAAATTGTTGCACTAACCTTTAATTTTTTGTAACAATGTAAATAATTGTTGGTTTACCATCATCATTTCCCTAGCCTTTTTCCCTTCCAGTCTAACCGGATGCAGCTGAGTACCAGTATTTTAGATTGAGCGATTGTCTATCTGACTTCCACAACCCTGTTACTTACTGGGTAAAGTATTAAGTAAGACTGGTTGTCAGACTTTCGGGCTTCTTACTACCCGGAACGACTGTTAAAGATCCACGAATGGCAGCCGGGAGCAATAACGGCTTTACGGGCTTTCCGAAGCACGGAGGGGTCTTGGTACGAAAAGATGGTCACCCATCCACGGACCAACCGCGACAAGCGTAGATCGACCCGTACGACTGTTGTTACTTAGCCACAAGTCCCCAATTAATTGTTGGTTGACCATTACAGTAAAATAAAATTAATGATTTTAAGTTTTATATTTGCCAACTACAGGCTGCTTCTTGCAGGAGACTTTCCTATTTCTATTCTGTAGAATTCCATCTTTAGTCTTGTATAGGACAAATAGTATCCATAATAGATTGACGTGTGCTCGTCCCGTTGTTGACTCGTGACGTGGATCCTGTCGCGGTTCCAGGAACGTACGGGTATTCCTAACGTTTGCAACTTTAACGAATAGGATTCCCACGAGGTCATGGCAGGTGCACTCTTGAACCTGAAGGCGCTGTGGTAGCTGTTTTATTATACCTACTTATCTACTTCGTAGTTACAGTCCTTGCGACGACCACTGCTTAGTAATCTCATCGAGAACCTATGTATGTACTAAATTCATTATCCAGCAGTGGACTGTAACGAGTGGCTTAAGAAATACTTCATATTCATAAAGGATACATTGTACAGGCGCGAATACATTGTATTCATGAAGGTTGAAGCCGAATCTATTGATCTTCGATATCATTGATATTTTCCACCCTTTTTGTGTGAGGACAATGGGTCGTTATCTACCACCGAATGCAGTTAGTTATATATGATACTGTTCTGGTGTCAGATTGGATTCTGCTTGCCATATAATCAGTACCGTAACTTAATATGGAATGATAAGAATTTAATAATAGTATATATAATCAGCCTATAATGTTTCCAATTCTGGGACACAAGGCTCCTCTGGGTGAGAGGGTCCGGGCCGTAATCCATCACCTGGGCCCAGTATGGGTTGGTAGGTGTCACATGTCTTAAAATTTTTGGTTTTAGGACATGCCGCTTTCCTCACCGTCTTAAAACCAAAAATTATGTCTTTTTCATTGTTTGAGAGCAGTGGTGGCGAAATAATTTACATAAAGTAAAGCGCCTATCTGGGTTCAAACCTACAACTCGTAAGTCGCGTCCGTTACCACTTCTATAGTAGGTATATTAATCAATCAATCAACTCAGCCTGCCTCTAATCATGATTATAATATGTAGTATTGTTGCCTAGTTGCGTTCTGCATCAAGGAATGTTTCTTCTCTTCCTCTAAATCCACAGGATTTTAAATCTGCTTATTTTAACCGGATATTGTAAGTTTAGTAGAAACAATAAACTTTTCATTTAAAAGTCAAGCAATTCCTTTCCAATGTTCGTGACCAAATTCCATCACTACGCAAAACCAATCCATATTAACCGTTCTACAGACCTAAATATTTGCTAACCTCTAATGGTATTACTCTCGTTTTCTCCCACGGTCACCCATGGCTGCCCACCCCGCATTGCAACCACGTAACCATAACCACGTGAAAATGGTGGCCAAGCGAGCGATGCGAACTTGCACTATCCGATGACTATCCGCTTTTTAAGGCTTCCGCAGACAGGTATGACGGGATGCAACTCCGGTAGTTCAATAACCATGAAGTTTTCATAGAAATTGCACAAAATACGGACGGTACCCGCTCGAATTGAAAGTGATAAGTATTTAATTGCATTTAGTTTTCTTGATAGCCATTTTGCATATCGCTAATTGCATCATGGCACGATATTTTATAGAGAAATGCTCTTGTTTATCATTTTTATTGTGTAACTTTTTTCGGACACGTTCGCACAATGGAATGTTGTATATTATTGCATATTTGAAATGTTCCGAATATTCCGATAGTTTCGCTTTTTGACATTTTCTTTTATTAGCTATGCTCTCTCATGTAGTTTTATGAAAGTATGCAATTTGTAACAGTAAAGTTTCAACCTAATGCTCTCTGAGATAATGCAAACTTGCTAAGTTTCACCTCGACTTTTTGTTGTGAATTGTTATATTTCTTTAGGTAGCTAACGAGAGTTCCACGTGCGAAGGTCAGGCTTTTGGCGGACGCGGCAAGTTCGTTGACCCCGCGACCGTAGTGACTAGTGATGTGATTGATATGCATGAAACAACTGACGCTAGGACGGCTACGACCTGACAGAATGAGCCTGTTCGAAAAATTCAACCTTGGAATGCGATTACCTATGCTATGGACAGTATTACACTATGAAGAATTTCATCAAACTTTTATTCATAGAATAAGTCTTACCCTGAGAATAAATTTTGATTCTGTACAGTTTATCCATACTAGAACTGTTAGACGTCAATTTTATTTCACGGATAAAATATATCTTACTTTGGTAAAATGTCTAGGATCTTAGTCACAGATAATGACAATCCTACTAATATTATAAACGTGAAAGTTTGTATGGATGGATGTTTGTTACTCTTTCACGCCAAAACTACTGAACGGATTTGGATGAAATTTGGCACACAGATGGTTTGTAACCAGGATTAACACATAGGATACTTTTTATCCCGATATTCCCACGAGGTCGAAACCTTTGCGGGTTAAACCGCGTGGCGCAGCTAGTGTAAAATAATAATTATGTAGACATTTGAATCATTTGTGATCATCAGTATTTACCTTTATTATAGGATAAAAGATTATGCTAGTGTTATATCTCCCTTAGTGATTAGAAACATGCAACTCGTCTTTAAAGTCTTTCTTTGGCAATGTCTACATTATTTTCTACGAAAACCATTGCTTGAAATTGTAGAAAGTAAAAATGATTAATTGTTATATAAATAATTTCTAATAGAACTGTCCACGCACCTTTATAGGATCTAAATTCTATAGCTTTTGTATGACTTCGGTCATCAGACGCCCTCATTCCAATATCTACTTCGAGGTAATTGTAAAACACTCTACTCAGTAGAAATAGTTTTCATTTTGACAGTTTGACAACATTCATTGCGTTCGTTGTTGAGCAGACGAATTTTTCGAACATAACAAGCAATGGATTAGCAATATCTTTCAAAATGATTTAAATTGTGTTTGATAGTGTTACGCAATTAGGTTGGCTGGTTGCATTTAAAATTTTAAACTCTATATTGTTCCATGCAATAAGACTATTGGCAGTAAGCCTATTGCCCTTAGCCTGTTTTTCACCAGAGATGTGCTATGCAGCTATGCTGCGAGGATGTGAAAACTAAGTTACGAAACTGTGCGACCTTTTCCACTAATGCTAAGCTGAGTAGCGGAGCGAGTAAGATGTGCTATGAAGATGCGCCGCCGCGAGGTAGCTGTGCGAGGAAGATGCTCAACTCGAGCAATGCGATGCATCGATAAAAGGAAGGCACGGGGAGCACTCTGCTCTGCACATAGCTACACCACTAGTGCTCGCGCATCCATAGCTCCCATCCATAGCACGCATCCTTCCGTATAAAAACATAGCTTAGTTGAATCTGTTGCCACCAGTGCTATGCTATGTGGACCAATGAATATGATTGGTGGATAACAAACGCATCCATAGCAACGTAGCATAGCACATCTCTGGTGGAAAAGTATCCTTAACCAGGCATACTCGTCTCTATACCTAGTACTAGACGAAATGTTACGTCAAAGAAAAATGCCACCACCTACTACTTATACATGATTATAATTATATATTGCAATATTGTAAACATTAAAGTTCCGTGCCTCGGAAAGCACGTTAAGCCGTTGGTCCCGGCTGTCATTCGTGGATCTTTGACAGTCGTTACGGGTAGTCAGAAGCCCGAAAGTCTGACAACCAGTCTTACCAAGGGGTATCGTATTACCCAGTAACTGGGTTGTGGAGGTCAGATAGGCAGTCGCTCCATGTAAATTACTGGTATTCAGCTGCATCCGGTTAGACTGGAAGCCGAACCCAACATACTTGGGAAAAGGCTAGGCAGATGATGATTGTAAACATTAAAGACGAGAAAGTTCGATTGTTAAACATGTGTCGGATAGGTACTCGAACTTTATGTTGCTTTTCATGAAACGCTTCTATTGTCTCTAAGCGAGTCAAATGGGAAATTGCGTTTCTAATGCATGGAAACAGGCACGTGGAAAACTTTTGTATCGGAATAAAATAATGTGCTTGTTCTAATATCGATTAGAATACTAATTGTCTTTAAGCACTGTTAGGTACTGTTAGCCTGTATCATCCCACTACCTACTGCGCATAGGCCTCTCCCCATGACTTCCAGGTCATTTGATCCAGGGCTAAAGTAGACCACTGATCGTTTGTTTTGTCCAGCTCGCCCCGCCATCTTCTACGGGGTCTGCCGCGACACCTTCTAGCTATGTCAGGGCTCCAGGTGGTGGTTATTTTGGCCCACACCTTACACAGTTAATTGGGCATACGGCAGCCCTGGCCAGCCCCGTCCCACTTCAGTTTATCGACTTTTTGAACAACGTCAGTAATCTGTGTTTTGGAACGCAGTGTGGTGTTTGATCTTTTTAGTAATCACAGTTTAATTGTAATACATTGTAGAGGAATCTAGTATAAACTTCATGCTATTATCTGCAGCTCCTATGATACCTATGTTTAAATTTGGTGTCTCCAGTTGATCTATTCTGTAAATACTATGTCACCGTGAAAACTTAGGCGAAGTTAGCTTGAAGTGAATAATTAATTAATTAATAGCCTCCCGATCGATTTCGAGTTGTGTTGATGACTTTAATGATTATAATTCTGTAAATACATACGTGTTACGCCTGCGAATCATATTTTAATCAACGTACAACTTAGTACTGACCAGCAAATTGCAAAAACGTAAGAAAATTTGAATTTTGCGGGCTACCTTGGAGCATCCACCTTAAGTAGGTACCCGTTATTGGCTAAATCTAACACCCGATTATCTTAGCCAGTCAAATCCTAGCAGAGAACACCTTTCATAGTTTAAATCCTTTCGATTCGCTCACATAACGGTATGGCCCTCAGAGCCTTTCAAAAGGCTATTTGCAATACTTACTAAGTCTAAGAAATGCTACGTTTTTGGGCATGGGAACCGGGCATTATCGCGCAATCTTAGCTAGTTTGCGCGACAATGCCCGGCAAACTAGCTAATAAAATTAATTAGGTACCTACCAAAATTTTGGTTCACTATTAGATCACCCTAATAATTGGTTGTGAAAAAAAAAACACTAAGTCAATTTTATAGTTATCTTTTCTAGGTCAATAAACTTTGTTACACATTTAGATCCAGTTTTAGAACCTTGCATGGTAATTTATGTTAATGTAAGTGAGCGTGCCATGAAATCGATAATACCTACATCCTACATGTAATACTACGACTGTATGTTCATATACCTATCCCAGTAAAGGGCTTAGGAACAGTTTCCCGATACGTAATAAGGCAACTACGCGGGCATTTTGTAGGTTTCTGATTCTATAAAAGTCAATAAATGTAACTGAGTTTTCCCCGTTGTATTCATATAGGTACCTAATTAGATAGAAACTTTTTGTGGGACTTCACTGTCATTGTCATGGATTTCCCCCACAATGACCATGCATTGCCACTGCCAGGCTCTGATAATAAGCAGGATCAATAAAATTGATAGATTGTCAACTGTTTTGTTACCAACCAAAAATTTAGTGTTGAAAAAAAAAAACTTACTTAAGTACTTTTATTTGGAAAAAACTAAATTAAATTACATTACACAGGTAGATAGATAAGTACTTTCCTTGATAAACAAAATACTAATTAATTAATCGAGCAACGACGACAGAATTGGTATCAAGCTCAGACAATGAGGATTCTATTCAAAATGCTTTGTGTTCTTTAAAATAGGTAGGTATTTTCCTTCCTTTAAGACATGATTAATTACAGTCCGGCTGTCGAGAGAATGCGTTCCTGCCACCTGTCAGTGCGACAATTCTAGTAACTAATAAAGATTAAATTCGCAAAACACGTATATTCGTTTGTATGAAACTGACAAGTGTCCAACGCATTCTCTCGGCGTGGCCGGACTGGAGTCATAGAAAAAAAAACAAAAAAGAATGTGACGCAACCTAAGAAGCTTACTAAAGCCAGAATTTAAAGTTAACCACGTACAATTCCCAAAATTTTACCCTCACTTCACTTACTTATCACTTGCCTTCTGCCTATCTCATTTTAGACATGGTCACTTGGTGACGGGTAAAGTGGTATTCAGTGCCATCTGTTGGCGAGATATGAAGGCATCGTGAGTGTGATGAAGAGTACATTATAATTTCACGTTATTAAACAGCTTATTGCAACTATAACACACGTCTCCTTATTTTCAACAATTTTTTATTTTAATTGTGAATACCATTATTGACCAATTTTGACGCCTCTTATCTCGAAGATTGGCTAGCCAGCAGGCATTGTACCTCTCCATGAATTGTATAGATGGCGTTGCTTTCAGGAATTGAAGCCGTGCTGCTTCTGAACTAATTATTGCATTCAGAAAAAAGGAACACTTTATTTTAACATTTCTTGCAAATTTAATAAGTAATATTATTATGCCCATTTATGTGTAGCTTTAGACCCATTGCCAACACCAACACGTGCCAAGAATCATTCAGAATATTTGGCCATTTTGACAATCAGCAGCCTATTCACTTTTTATGAAAGTGTGATATTTCTTCGGCTTGACCTTGGCTAGTGGAGGTGGTGCGACGGTTGGCACCCCACGCCGTCGTTCCGGCTGGTGCCCCCGTGCGTCCGTCGCGCTCCGCCACGCGCCTCGCGCCGCTGACCCCTGCCTCGTCACAGGGGAGGTGCCCCACGAAAGTGCCCTTAAATTATTTCAATTTTACCTCCGGGACTTGCATCCGGGAGGAAACCAGCTACAAGGATCTCTAGTTCGTTAACTGACCAAATTGTGGAGTGGTTACCCATCCATTCATTCAGCAATGCCGTGGACTAGTTCCACTTCTAAATTGGTTAAATTTCGGTGGTGAGTTACAGCCGTTACAGGCGAATGGTATTAGACGATTCGATGCCAATTGTTTGTAATTGCACAGGTGGGAGGATTGTTTATACGGCGTGCGAGCACCTCTCAATGGCTCGGCTACCTGCAGAGGGGGGGGAGCGGTGACCTGCCGGCCCTCCCCCCGCGCCCCGGAGGCGCCGCCGACCGGCGCACGCGCAGAAAGCCAAGCCAGTTGCTCGCCGCGCAGCCTCCAGCTTGTTTACGTCGATTATAATATGTGACGTTTACCCCTTTACTAATTACCGAAATTCGATGTTTTTTGTGGTGCATGTGATACCCCTGTGAACATTTTTCGACAAGTGAGGCAGGTTGAAAACGTAGCTGTTGTGTGACCAATGTTCCCATTCTCAGTTGAAGGCATTGTGGCATTGTACGCTTTAGCCAGTCAGTTATATTGCATTTGCACAAAAGTTGCACAGCTGGTTCCTGTGATAACATGGCATGGTAGACAATGGATGACGTATCCTTTATTTTTCACATCATACCATCCTGAGGCTGAGCGTGTCTGTGGGAAATTCGGTGCTAGTTTATTTTCAGCTTGTGTTTTAAATTGACAGTACTGTAGTATTTATAGGGTTATCATTTTGTTAGGAGTGTCTGTTAGGTGGCTACTAAGGTTGCTGTTGTCAAATATTGTTGGTAGTTTCTATATATTATAACCTGAAACATAGTACATTGCAGGAAGTGATGCGTGTCTACATCTATTGTTAGTTGAAAATTGCAAAACTAACAATTAAAAAACTCTTGTTACTGTTCAGGGATCGTTGCACTTATGTACATGGCCATAATCAAGGCATTGTGATTGGTCCGCAGCACATGAAGCATAGCGTGACCGTTGAACCATGACCGTAGGTGCAGACCTGTGTGTAAAGACCTGACTCCACGTATAGAGGTTAAAAATTAAACATAATTAATAAAGTACTTGAAAAAAATACTGATTCACGTTTTATTTACACAAATGTAGACGTTTGCAAAGACATTTTAGCTTTTGCGAAAAAACTTGATGAAGCATCAGCGATTATTTATTTGGAATACACAACGGCATCCGTTGAGGTTGACACACTTTATCAACCGTTCAATAAGGCAATGAAAATGAGCTGCTATTATTGTGAATTTCTCATGAAGCGAGGCAACGCGATCACGGTAACTAATCAGTATCATTGCCACGGGTTTGCATTGCCATTGTTGTTTGAAGAGCGATCTGCTAACATAATAGTTACTCCGGCGCCGATCTAGATACCCAGATCTCGAGGTAGAAAGCGTCGTAAGACTCGCGACACTCTTTACGAACTCGCTTATCAAATGCAATATTTATTCCACCTCTTTCTTTGCCCCTATAACTCGATTTTCATCATCAAAACTTTTGAGTTCTCCGAAAAAGGTATTCATGATTGAATGCATCACTTGCGTGCAACACAAATAGGTTAAGACCTTAAGACGTCTTATTACCTGCAACAGCTAATTAAGCATTACATGCTGGTAATTAAGTCGCTCAGTAATGCTCCTCTTATCGTAACTTGAAACAAATGAGGTCCCACGTAGTTTCGTTAGCACACTTCGCAACTGGCGTTGACAATGGGTTTCTGGTTGAAACGTTGAATGTTGAAGTTTTGTTCTTAATCGTCGATTGTTCGCTCGATTGCCTTCAGTCAATCTTAATTGACGATAGTGAAGTTATGCTAGTTAACGCCGTTACTGCATTCAGTACTCAATCTTCAAGGTACGAGCATGGTGATATATTGAGACATTTAAGTAACAAATGAACCTTTATGGGATTTTTCTCTTCTAAATACCAGTTTTCTCTGCTCATTTTCCCGTACATACCTTTAGAGAAAATGTTATTCCCATCGTAAAGTTTCAAAACGCGTGACAAAGGCATGCAAACTGTGCGGAGTCAACGTTTTGCGAGCTATGCGCTAATGTTCACTATGTGGTAATTATTCCTGCATGTTACTAGTTTGCAAGCCTTTAGTTAGAACTCTCCGGGCCTCTGGGAGTTTTTGCAGTATTTCATGAAAATATACGTTTAAGCATCATTGCGTTGCCTTGAAATTAAATAATGGGCACGTAGAATCTCATCATTAGCATTTCAGAAATGTTAAACAGATTATAAGGCAATTTAAATGCAGTAGCGTACTAAGCTGTATTAGATTGCAACTGGTTTAGGTGGATTAGGTTTAACTAAATGAACATCATCGTGGATTCCGTTGTGCAACTGGTGACATCAAAAGTAAATTGGACGGCAATTCAGTTTGCTGTTGTTGGCGGATATTACACTGGAATGGAAGACTAATCAAAGCTTCGTACAGAGCTACAAAACCGTTGTTATGTCCAATCTACTGCCGGTTATTGGATATGGCTGTAACAGATTGTGTTAAAACAGACAGTCTCTAATGTATCGATGATTGCGAGTGAGTTTTCACTTTCCGTGTCTTTATAGGAAATATTAATGTAGTGGTCTAAAAAATTCACGGATTTGGGCTTATTAAATGTACAAGTTTTGTCTATATTGTGTAAGTCATCGAAGATGGGCCTGTCTAGTGGGCAGGAGATTTTCATAAATTCTTGTTTTATTCGTAGGTGGTTGCTTAGTCGTTAGTCGATCTTTTTATGGAGGCCGAGTCGGCGGCGTAACTTAAGCTACGACGGTGTCTGTACTTCAAAAGTTTTAAGATTTCCGCGCGTTGATCGTAGATACAGCAGGCATTGTATGTCTTGGAGTGAGGCAGTGAAGGTGCTTGGATTGGAGGGGCGGTGATAGTCAGATAACGATGGCAGCGATAACGCGGAGGCCGCGGAGAGTGCCGCAGTGCCGCGCGGTGCTGGCTCAGCGGCTCGGTCGCCACACTCCACTATTTTTTCAACACTTTTTGCGCGTCTGGCCACAAGGTTGGCGGTCGTGTTATTGTGACTGTGTACACGTACATCGGTGTTGTCAGTGAAATTAGTTTTTAATACGTATTTATTGTATAGTTGAATCAATTCTCATTATTTGAAACAGTGCTAGTGCACAGTGCTCATTTTTTGTTTTGTAACTTTCTTCTTAACATTTATTGGTTTTGTTTTCTTTTTGGGCGAACACAACAGTTACTTGAAAACAATGCCGATCTTCCCTGAATTGGAACTGTAATTCAGTGCTTAGTGGTGGTTATCGTAAATATGAAGGAGTCCACTCCTCGGTGCGAGGATGTGGCCGACAAACTGGTGCGTCTGTTCGGATGGAGACAGACGTACCCCGTGCAGAAACTACAGAGGAGCATACTGCCCCAGACAAATGAAACGGTAAGATTTATTATAACAAATCTTTCAAAGACATTCTGCTAAACATTTATCTAATAGCTTAAATGTATTTTATGTGACTTCGTAAATTACACGAAATGTCTAACAGTAAACTGTAGTCATGAATTCAGCACATGATTCTAGACCCTATAGAGTATTAATATTTCGTTGGTTATAAAAAAAGCTGTTTCATAGAAATTCAATACCTACGCGGTCAAAAATGTATGGAACAGTTAATACCATCGAAACATTTCAACGCAGGCGGGTTCAGAATCATGTTGAATCCATGGTACCAGGTTGTGCGTCGATGTCGCTGCCATCCTGTATAAGTACATAAACTATGTCTATATGCTGATGAAGATGATGACGAAAATGACGATACGGATAAAGCTAAATACATACATATACTGACAAATGCGTGCACTGACTGGACAGGTCCTCTCAAACTGTTTGGTTCTTTCCTCAAAAAACCATCTCAGACATTAATCTACATGGTCTTCACATGATCTGACCAAGATTATGTCTGGACTTTAAAAGAGACTGTGACGTCTGAGTTTGTTTCGGCCTTTCTACTCAGACTAGTCAGATAGGAAACGCCGACCTCATCTAGTTTTAAAATATGATTGACGTGTAAAAGTGTTTGTACAAACCTACTTACAAAAATAAAATCATTTATCATTTATAATGCATGAATTCCATCATATTTTTTTGAGCAGACTAGGTATTTTCCTAGCCCTATCATTAAATCCACTAAAACCATGCTTGTTTGTTTTCATAAGATATGTGCACTTTTTATTTTAGGCGTCAATTTGTTGAATTAGTTTCTTGACGAAAGATAATTAACTTTATCATTAAGTAGTTTGTTTGTACTTTATATAGAAAATTAATCAAACCAGGTTAACTAATCTAAAATAGATTTGATAGACGATTTTCGGGCAAACATTAATGTATATTGTAATATTATAAATCATGATAAATTGACTGTGATAGTGAATAATAGTGATAGCAAATCATATAAAGGGAAGTGTTAAAATAAAACTGTTATATTTACTCAACCTAAATGTTTTTGTTTTTCTCTTGACTATCGCAATATTTCCTGATTTCCTCCCAAAGCGACGCATTTCTTTAGTAGCGTAACTGTAGGGAAAAAAAGCAAATTCATCATCATCCTGTCCTATGGTTTGGGGCCGGTTCAGCATTTCGTTTCCTTCTATCATCTCTTTATCCACCACTAGCTGCGCCCGCATAAGTCTCGATCCCGTGGGACCATTGGGATAAAAAGTATCGTACGTTAGGACGTACGATACTTTTTACACAGGGGTATACCATGACCTGGATTAGGATCCAGGTCATGGTCTACCCCTGTGCCAATTTAATCCAAATCCTTTCAACCGTTTTTACGTGAAAGCATAACCAACAAACATACAAATCAAATCTGTTTTCTTTATAATATATTATATTAGTTTAGATTTCAGTATTGACTGGCTTGTAAGATAGCAAAGCAATCATATTCGCAAGGTCTCGAAAGTTCGTAGATTTTTATTTATTTATTCCTGTTCTTTTGAATGGTTACATCTATTCGTCTTTTATCGCTTTTTGCCCCACTTCTATTAGTTCTATTCCACACCTAGAAGCTTGTGTAACATGTGGAAGATTGCAGTCACAATTTACCAATTAGTGCGGGAAAATCCACATATAATTTCTAACCACTTCCTATACTGTCGCCAGTCTCGTTACGTACGCATGCCGCCGATGTTACTATTGTTGCCAATTACTTTCACGGAGCTCTTTTATGATCTGAAAGTGGAAAGTACTTCATTAAATCAACTCACTTATAAGTCGCAATTACGTTGCCGATTGTACCTCCCTGTATATTCACGCGATACGGACGTTGAACCCTGCGTATGAGTCGCATACGGTGTTAAATTACTCAATAAGTTACTTCTACAGCCAATGTAGCCTTGCCTAGGAAAATACAATCTAGTTGTGTAAGCGAATTTTGTGGAATACTAATAAATTTGTTGTTCGTTGGATAAGTATGTTGTAATGTATCTCACCCTTGAACCAACGCGCAGAGAAAGGTAAACAGGATAAGTGTCGAAAAATCTTTGGCCATTATATCATGACGTTGATTCGGGGTCTAATGGAGTTTGGAAGTCATGTAACTCTATGGTGACTTCTCGTGGAAATGCTTCGGCATTATGTACACATCATCTTTCATCCCTGTCATAAACGTACCATGCCTCTTCATAACATCGAGAGACATTGTCATATCACTGGCTCTGCTACTGCAGTAAAGCAAAACTTAAAATAATGAACAACAAAACCCTGATTTTCTTGAAAAAATAAACTTTGTTAAGCAATAAAACACCAACATATTCGAGTTCACCTCTCCAAGTACTTCAGATTAACACAACGATCTGACTAATTGGTCTACATCAATACAGTTGATTAATTACCTGATCAACCTTGAGCGTAATCAGTGACATTCCAGGCGGGGTACGTTTTACGACTTGTATGCTTAAGCGGTAGTGTCATCTGATAACACCTGTTCTACCGCACGTAGACAGCCGTTGGTATTTATTGGAAGACAATTAAGACGAATAATTAATAAACAATTTAAAAGTTTGGATTATAAGCTGTAGCCATCATCAACTTCGTCACTGGAGTCTTCATCTTAAGAGACGATTACGAAGAGCGGTTTTTCCACAGCTAGTTAACTCCTTTGGGAACAACTCTTTTTCTGTGATAGTATAACTATTATTTTTGTTTGGATATCAATTTTTTTTTGCTTTCTACTCGTTTAGTAGGCTCAGAGAACGTATCAGTCTCTAATGGAACTATATACAAGTAAAGAGCTTTCTAAAAGTTATATGAGATCGCCTAAACGTGTGTTGATATCTGATACAGCCTCTTATTTTGTAAAGGCTTGGATCTTTGACCCAGCGTGCTGCCTAGACTTTAGCTCGCGACAAGGTGCGTTATTCTCCTATTGAAGTTAGATTAATGACCTAGGGTTATTGAGCACAAAATGCAAATCCGAAATCCGGATTCTGATGTCATGGAGAGCAACGATCCGCTTTAGTGCTCAAATACATCTGCGCGGCGGCTACAGATGCCTCTGCTGCCGTTGACGCGTGCCGCTCGAGTATATGATCACTAAGGAGGTGGTACGCTTCCGATTTTACATTTAAATGTTTAGTTTTAAGTCACAAGCTACTTCTATTTATATTTAGCAGACAAGTTGCATAAACATTGGTCCTTCAGCAAATATTGAATCATGATCGGGCTTGGCTTGTTTATGTTCGCAATGGATTTCTATGATAATTATGTATAAACATTGGCCAAGCCTTTAAAAGTTGTTTGAACTGATATGAAAAAGGGGCGGTTTGAAGGTCTTTTAGAATCAACAGATTGCGTGTCAACTGGTATAATGTATCATAGAAATTTAAACACATCGAAACATGAGCCTTTCGCATAGGCCGAGGCAGTACAAAAACTAAATATGTTATCATCATAAATACTACTCTTTTCGTTCATGAAATCATTGATCCACGGAGTATAGCTGTGATCCAACTCCGTTTTTCTAACTCTATTTTGATTTTAAAGAGTTTATTGGCCGTTCTTCTCCATAGGAACCTACTACACTTTGGAATATGTATCTTTCTGACTAACCGACTTCTTTGACAATTAAAAAGTACCTGTAAATGGGTGAATTGAAATTAAAGCTTTGAGTTTATATGGTAATTGTGGTAACTAGACCCCATCGTCCCCATCTTCCTCATACATAGCATTGGTGCAATGAAAAACGCGATGAAAAACTAGTCATTTGGCATTGGTATCGGTGACACTTCACTGTTCGTCGGATTTAACGAACATTAAATGATTCAGTTAATGTTCGTTAATTTTGTATCATTCATTTTGTAGAGGCTCTTACTTGTAGGTAATACTTTTAGTAGTAAAATAGCTATGACCTTGGCGTATATTCCAAAAGGCTTTGAAATGTCAATTCAAAAGTAAACTTGTTTTAAGGAACGGTGAGAATCTTTAAGCCATCGATGTAAGCTGTATCTACCTATGACTTAAGACCTATACTTCTACTAAGACATTCTTACTATATGCAGGTAGCATATAGTAAGAATGTCTTAGGTCAAAAGATCAAGCCACGACTCTATATAAGTAGCGGCAGATTGATTGGTAGGTCTTAAGCTTAGAAACTCTTGGGTTAAATTAATGATTTCTGCCATGAGAAAGAGACCCTTATTTAAAACTACATAGATTTTGTTTTTTGACGATAAAAAAAAACCTTCATCTCTTGTTGATGTCATAAACTAACAAATAGTAAAAACTATTGACTTATGGAATGTGGTGTGGTGGAAGAGTGCTCTGAACATGAATCTATTTGTTGTTCAAGACTTGAAAAGAAAAGCGAGGCAGTAGGTTTCATATTTGCGTTTCGATAAAGCTAGTTCACAACAAGACATTTCCATCAACACAGCCTATCGCAGTCTACTGTTGGACATGAGCCTCCCCATACTGCGCAACAACACCCTGTGCTCCGCCTTCCGCATCCAGTCTGTCCCAGCTACCTTTTTGAGGTCGTCTGTCCCTCTAGCTGGGAGGCGTCTCACACTACGCTGTCTTCACTCCAGGAATCGTCTGCTCCACCGAACATCGGTCCTTCGACAAACATGGCCCGGATATCTTCGTTTCTGATTGTTTTTTAAGACCGACAGAGATGATGAATGTTGCACTTAGAGGAGGAAAGAAAGCCCCTAAGGAGGGGCTTTCAGAAATTGAAACACGCAATGAGCTCCTAAGGAGGAGCTTATTGCGTGTTTCAATTTCTACCCCATGGGACCTAATACCGTCATTGCACAGCCCATCAGCAAACTGTTAATCTAAACTTGGCTCGTGACCGTAACAAAAGAACTCTATAATAAATTTGTAAAGCGAAATTAATCTTAGCGAGCGTGACACGCTAGTTATAATTAATCTGGAAAAACCGTGCTGTTTTCTATTGTTTGTGATAAAACGGCTAATTAAGAGTACTTTACAAGTAAGATGGAGTAGGTACGCTGTCATTTGCATACATAGTATCTTCTAGGTCACAAGACTGATATTATCGCTAGCTATTATGAAGCTCGTTGCAGAGGTACTTACAACAACTCTTTTTATGTTCATAACAATTTATTTATTTGTATATCACGTTGGACTTGGAAGTGTTCAAGACAGATTGGTCCGAAGTGTCAACACAAAAACTCTTCCACATCCCCACTATCACCAGGGCACTAGCCTATCACTAGTACCGTAAACTCTGCGTATAGGTTGCGTAAGCTCGGCGTAGAGTTTTTCTAGGTTCGGCGTAGACGTTGAGTAGACTATTCGACGATCGTCATGTCGTTGACATGTCTGTCAGTAACGTTTCAACTATTTCTTCAAAATAGTGACGAAGGTGTTTGTTTGTACTGTAACTTTAATCAATTTTAACATCGTAGCCAAATGTTGTAGCATTTGGCAGACTGAGGAGCAGTAGGTATCTGTTAAGGTGGAGAAAGGTGTGGCTGTGATATTTTCTTCATATCAATTGCTGTGTCTGTGGTTGATGTTCGGTCTTGTATGCTTTCTCTTATCTCTGGAAATACTTACGGAGTGAATGTGAGCGTGGTTTCGTATCACCACATAACGGTTCTAGGTGTTGGTTTTGAACTTTTGACATATTCTGTGGGCTTTTTATCTTTAATTTTTCTCATTTGTAATTATCATGCAATTTCCCGTATGAATAAATTGATGTGAATAGAATTATTACCTCACTAGCTGTTGCCCGCGACTTCGTCTGCGGTCCAGGATGAAAAGTAGCTTATGTCCTTACCCAGGTCACGGTCTACCCATGTGCTAAATTTCATCCAAATCCTTTCAGCCGTTTTAGCGTGACAGCGTAACAAACAAACAAACTCAATCGCATTTATAATATTAGGGATATTTACTTATTGGTTCACCGTTTTTTAGATGGTATTAAATAACACCTGGATATCTGGTCTATGTGTTGCAGCGTTCAAATGTATCATAAAAATGTTTGAAGTAAACCGGAACTTTGTCTTACATGACTTAATAACTACGAAGTGACTTAAGTTCCGAGTGAAATGCTACACTATAAAAACAAACGTAGGTAACATATAAGTAAATATTTCGACTGGTACTCGTACCATAAGTTTCTAACTTCACAGCATAAAGCTAATTAATAAATAAAAATATCAATTATAAATTAACTAAAACTATTCATAAACTAAAATATATAGCGTCATAAAATTCATCCGCATCGATGTCGACTGGTATTGTACCCAAGAGACTGGCGGCATTACCACGTTGTATGACAATGCTTGGCCTCTGGCCAAGGTAAAAGCTAGCCCTTGGGTCACAGGAAGTATTGTCATTTAAACCTCATTAAAAAGATCTAAGGCACTTAAGAAAAGGTCATATTTGGATCAGATTCCTATGAACATGGAATTCGAAGACATTGCAGCGAAATTCATTACTTATCTAGAGTCCGTTTGGTGACTGCAAGAAAGTACAGACGCCAGCACATCAAGCCACCCGAAACTGTCAAATTTTCCCAATCAACCTTGAACATAATGCTTTAACAATAAAGTTGAAAATCTATTAAAGAAATTTGACAGATTGTGGTAGCTTGATGTGCTGGCGTCTGTAGTCTGTACATACAGCCATACAATGAATAACGACTTATGAAAAGGCAGGTGAATATTGCGACCCCTCCTTTAGTATACTTATTATAATCTCTTAATCGCTTTAAGAAGCCTTTGAAAGATGATTCTAAGATTCTGAAAATGATGTGCCTGCCTATTATATTACTTAGTTTTATTTTCATAGGAAACGCTATAAGTACGAGAACAGTTCATACATGCAGCTTGAAAAAGATAAGCCAGTCAACAAGGTTGGTACCAGGGCTGAATAGGGTTTCCAACATTTTTTTCCATAAATAATGTTAAACATAATAATTTAATTTGTAAATGTAATAATGTACCTAATAAATACGCATTTTTTGGGGCTTTTGCTGAAATTATTACTGAAGTTCACATAATTTTTTAATGATTCTTAAGACGCCTAAGAATCATTCATCGGTATACTGAAAAACAGAATAAAATTAAAGTTAATTGCTAAGTGGACGATCTATGGGGTCACTTTGCCTTACCATTCGGGGAGTACGGGTGTGATGTTATGTGTTGAAGTGCTCATTTTGGATTAAAAGACTTCAGATAGCTACTTTGGATTGAACAGTCAACAGTATCAACCCTAGACCTGACTGACTGCCTGACTTGTGTGTGGAGGCTGTTTTAAGGAAACCACCCACTGCACCATGTGTGGTACGACTATGCATGATAAGCTGAGGAATGATGTGTTCGCAACGGTGCGGTTTAAAAGAAGATATAATGACAAACATTGTAAAGAGTATATTTAGCTGGCTTGGTCATGTTGAGAGGATGAATGGAAGGTGACTAGCAAGGCAGATGTGAGTGGAAATGTCCGGGGGGGGGGGGGGGTTCTAGAAGGACGTTATAGTGACCGTATTGGTGATATTCTTCAAAAGGTCAGGTGCGTAGTGCTGCTTGTATGAGCTAAACGAGGCAAAAGATATATGAACGTAAACGAGGCAAAAGGAGTAAGTAGGTATGTAAGGATCGTAGCAGGTTCTGGCGTTTCTGCCTACCCCCCATGGGAAGAAGGCTTGAGTTTATTATGTGATGTCAGTGATGTGTGTGTGCATCTAAAGAGCATCCACAGTAATTAATTACTATTACTTAAATAAGCGTTCACTACGAAGTATACATATAATGGAGTATGTGTGGGTTGACATCGTAGTCATTACAGAACCGTTACTATTGGACACTCATCCTGAACATGGAGCATTGGTCTAGAAGTTTAGTTAGTCACACGAGACAAATACAGTATCGTCTGATCTACGCCAGATTTTGGACGCCAGCATGACAAAGTAAACAGTCTCGCAAAGATCAGCATGAAAATGATTTAGACCCGTTTAGGGGGAACGAGGAAGTAAGTTGGTTTCAGCCATAGCGCATATTATTTCAGCGTATCGCCATTTCGATTCACTGCTAGATTTGTTTTTAAGTACGTAGCTACCTAGGTAGTCTGGACTTTTAAATGAGAGCTCGTTTGGGCATAAGACTGAACTCTGATCTGCCAGAAGAATCATCATGTAAGATCAGGTAAAGAAAGACATGCATAGCGTTAACTTCTACTAAAAGTTTTGCTTGCTTCTGGAAAAAATAGTTTTTTTCCCCCAGCACTAGTGAGAAAATTCGAAGTAAATCACGGAAGACGAACCACAGCTAGGCTTTGCTACGGTAACTGACTTATTTAATTTATTTCTCTGTATCTAAAACTAGATCTATCTACAATTGCTGAGCTAAACGTTCCATTCGAACTAAAGAATGGCTTCATATAAAAAACTACGTCACAAATTAAATCTTCATCGTAAGATAAGGCATGATCCGATAAATTTTATTGTGCATTATTAGATGTGAAATTAAAAAAGTGATAAAATCTGATAAGTTAAAGTTTCCTTATTGTTAAAAATATTTTAATCTCAACGTAAAAATGTTCCGTTAGGTAATCGTGTTGTACTTAAACTTTTTGTTATTGCAAACCGCAAACCTTGAAAATTATTAGAGGTTCTGTATTATTTTATTTGCGGTCATTGTTGAAGATCTTTCTAATCGACAGACAAACAGACTTCAGTAGGAGGTTTGCCGCGGCGCCGCGCGTATGTCGTTTCTGCTCACGCGCTATAAAACCACGTTAAAAGAAAATATTCTGTGATAATACCCTGCAGTGTGCGTGATAATTTGTTTATAATAGATCTGTGATCTCATTTTTTTAGAGTATTTAGTGATTTATATTTGAGTGAAAATAAGTTTGAGAAAAGCAAACAACTGGATTGGATGTGCGCGAATTGAAATGGCGATGATTTTTCAGTTTCATATTCATGAAACTTGTTGTTGGACCTAGACCTATTTATTATCCTGAAAAAAAGATAATGTAATGCCTCGTGTAAATCAATTTTACAGTGGTATGTAGACAGGTAGTGTGTGAAGGCATTAAAAAAATCGTATTTGTTGGACAAGTTTTAGCGAATAGAACGGATTAAGTTAATATTTCTCGTAGGCAATGACCTAGTCTGTACTGTATGTGTGCAAAATGTGCAAATCTTGACGCATTCGAGAATAAATTCTATTAATAATAATTGTTTTTCACCTTGCTATGAAAATTAATAAATGCAAGCTATAAGTAGTTCTAGACATGAGATTGTTTTAATTAAATCAGTTAATTAATTCATAACAGAACAATAACGCCATTTATGATGTTATAAGTCTATCTATTTATATACTGACGTATCTAACTTTTGTTAGAAAGTGTTTCAGCATAGGTTTTCATAAATAACAAAAGACGGTCTAGACAAAATGTTACAAAGGTTTCACTTAACTCTTGGCACAAAAGTAAATACTAAATACATACAGTAGGATGAATGCAACGCTGTATTTGCATAACAATTTCGCGAGTCGCCTTGAGGCGTGTTTACATACGTACGTACTATAATGCCTAGATGACCACTTGACTCGACCCGTGAAAACAGACACACACTTGCGGGCCTGACAGAGATTGATTTAAGGTGACCACGCACAATTACTTACAAACTGTAACTTAACTCATAAAAAACCAACATTAAAATGTATTAGGGGCACATTAACTACAGTTAATTACGGCAGTGAACCAGTGAAGGTATTTGTTTTTGTAGACGCAGATTATAAATTAATTCATTTCGTGCTCCTGTCCATAAAGCCTATAAAGAATCTTGTCCTAACTTTCCTTGCGTGTTTATAGAGCGAAATTGAATTTACACAAGTTGGTAATTGACAATAATTAAGTAAATAAATACACAATTAATTATAAAATGTAATGCAGTCTAATGATGATAAAGACACAGAAGTTTTAATTTTCTATCCAATTTCGCCTGATGTGGTAGTTTTTGGAGATTGAGAAAAAGTACAGTGTTACGAATTAACATTCGCAGCGCGTTTGCAATTAAAACAATGCTCAGATATGGTCTTGATTTGATTGTTGAACAAAAACCGCGTATTGACGCATCGTGGACCATTTAACATTCGGCACACACGACACAGGCCATAAAGGTCTGCATTTCCGTTGGCTTATACCACGTTAGGGCATGGACAAATCAGTCAGCTTAGATAATACTTCATGAATAGTCATTATGGGCGTTGCTGATAGGAACAGTGAGGCTTTAATGATAACTTCGTACTGTACGTGTACAGTGCAGTTTTTTCTTTCTTTCCTGTATGTTTGTAAGCATGCGTGTTGTCACGCAGTTATGTCGTATTCTGTCGACAAATATCGTTTTTCTGTAACGTCCGAGTTAGTCTTCCCCGAAGGTAAACGGATCGCATCGCGTGCGCGGGCGCCACTTCAGTTCAACACATTCTTGGAATACGGACGGTTGATCATGCGTATTTCTAAAGGTTACAACTTCATTCGTTGTTTTGTAGTGGCCATGTCCACAGTCGTGTTTTTAAGTTTATAACTGTTCATTTCTTCAAATATAAGAAGCGTCGTGTACATTTTTCATTAGCACCTAAAACATGTTCGGTGGAAATGGTTGAATACAAAAGTGCAGTTTTCCTTCCAGAACAAAACATTATGTAAACTGTTTTCGAGTTATTTGCTAGGTCATTCCAATCAAAAACATTTGTAACAATGTCAAGGCAACAACAGACTCATGGTAGTTTACAGTTCAAATTGTGTAGTTTTTGAACAAAAATAATAACGCTATTGGCGTCAACATTCTTACTAATTCTGCACCATAGTAGGTGTTGTGCTCCAGATAAAATTGAGCTTTAAAGGCATAATGTTAAACATCGTCTCTTATGGGCGCGGGCGCAGCATCTGGTGTGGCGCGTGAGTGCTCTGTGTTTGGTCAGTGGAGCGTGAAGGTCAAGGCTCCACTCGCGCCACTGACCTACCCTGGCACTCCTAAACATCAAACGCTGACTGTAACCTCAACCATCCAGTTGTTTTTTTCTATCAATCAAAGCGATACGAAATTAGATCTTACCTCTTTTTATAGTATCAAGAAATGTTCTCGTTTCACGGTTTCGATAATCGAAGTTAGTGAAATCGATTGGATAAAGTATTGTGATGGTGGAAATAAAGATGATGAGGTGACGAGTGGCGGGCCGCGGTGGCGGATGGCATCAGTGCGATGGACGGTGGGACGGCCTTGGAGCCTGTGCCTCCGCCGAGATTGAAGAAGTTGGCCCGCTTGGCCGCTTCTAAGCCACCAGAGCGAAAATCTGTCACATGGGTATGTTTTTTTACAGGTGTCGTCATAATTTTCAACAAGATAGCTCAGACTTTACGAGCTCAACGTTAGTGGCTCAATATACTAAGAACAAAACCTAATCATAGAGCAAATCTAATTTAATTTTAGACATGTCTGAAAAGATTGCCTATTCTATAGCAATCCCTGCCAACCTGTTGAACAAAGCCTTTTTGTTTTCCAAGATAAAGATCATGTCCACCCAGACCGCATTTTATTGCGAACGCCTTTTCAAAAGATTGCGCTAAGGATTGATGTCCGCATAAAACCTTTTGATATCATTCAACGCGAACCACGGTGACAGTTGAACAAAGGCGGACGAACACACAGACAAGAGTTGAGGCATACGTATAGAAGTGCAAACTCAGTTGAATGGAGTGAGCTCAGCTTCTGCGAGGCGTGGGAACGTCTGCCGTTCCTGCTTTATTATCTCGCTATAAGAAAAACACACAAATTCGAGAAACTAACACATTATTACTGTTATTCCACTTAATTTTTGCAGCGAGATTAAATCCGTTAGGTGTCGCGTTACGAGGTTTAGTTTAAAAAGTGCAGTATGCACCGTGATGTTGATGTATTATATTTCTTGCCGTTTTCTCAGGCTGCGCCGCTATGGTTACCACTAATAATATTTTTATTACAAGCTGGATTAAATTAAACAACTTTAAATCATGTGAAATTATCTCTGAATCAGCAAGATTTAACGATGTGATGGATTAAAATTGTCGTATTTACAACATGCACTTGTCGTGTTGCCATTTGATGCCACACTTATTTTTTAATGTCAACTTGGATCTTGCAAAGACACCTACTCAACAAATATGCGGTCAAGTATTCTCTCTTACCACTGCTTGACACACAGGTCTCAAAATAATATTCAAGTTAGCAACTTACTTACTGAAATTTTTAAATGTCAGTTTTAGCATTTTTCGGTCACCCTAATAATTACCTACAGGAAGAGAGTCAGAGAATAGTTAGGTAAAATGACATATAATTATATATAATAAAAAAAAAATCCTAAAACCAATACAATAGCTTCCAATCTAATCTATTTTCTCCATTTTCCAGGGTCCGGAGACATGGGTGGGTGTGCGAGCGCTGCGGGCTAGTTCCGGGGGCATCCTGGACCCGGACGACCGGGTCCGCGACGTGGCTGATGACCGGGAGACCCTCACTGCGGAGTGCACCAACCAAGCGCCACAGCCTCGCGCCGCGCAGGCAGATGGCGCTAGTGGGTCATCAGCAGGCACCGCCTCCCCTGATATGTTTCGGGTAAGTTCATTATAAAACAGACAAGTGAATCATTTTAGAGTGCTACAACTACAAAGATCTTTTGGCGTCTGAATGACACTG
Source organism: Apamea sordens (assembly GCA_945859715.1). Classification (NCBI taxonomy): domain Eukaryota; kingdom Metazoa; phylum Arthropoda; class Insecta; order Lepidoptera; family Noctuidae; genus Apamea; species Apamea sordens. The sequence continues at coordinate 12,980,634 of OX243995.1, forward strand.
ACTGGGGGGGGGGGGGGGGGGGTGTTGTTGGTAAACATTTGTGAAACTGTAACAGAAATTGTATTGAAAAAATAAGATGGCGGCGATAGTTCCAATTTTGGCCACGCGCCGAAGGAACCGTCGTTATATCTGCTTTAAAATATGAGGCAGCGCTGCTCGATAAAAAAAAAACAAAGTCGGTCGTTCCATTCAATGAAACAATCCTTTAAAAAAAATACATTTTAATTTTCGAACCGTTTTTTAAAATTGGGTGTTGTCCCTTTATTTGTAGCATGGAGTTAGAGGAAAATAAACCTATTAATTAATCAATTAACGAATCCTAAGAACAATTGAGTATTCATAACATTCTTACACACACAACAACATTTATAAAATTCCCGCAAATCATGTAAATTATGGAAAATCAGTTGGCTGTTTTATTACATTTTCACGAAAAAAAAAACTTTTAAAGAAACTAAATTCAGATTTACCAACATCTAGGCTGAATGCGCAACTACCCATGCCCTAAACTCGCGTTCGTGAAAAAATAAATTACCTACAAAAAGAAAGCGCGCGGGATTCGTTCAGTTTATTTTGAAGATCCTGTCGAAACTTGTCGCGCTGAATTTATTTGAAGTGTGCAAATAAAATCATTTCGTGACATGTCGATCACAAGAAAAGAGTCTCGGTTATCTTTTAACTGTAATCTCAATATGGGCTTGTGTTTCTCGCAATGTTTTTGTGCTGAACAACCTAATAAGGTGAGTTAAAAATACATATTTGTTGTTTTAAATAAAAACCAATGCCAACTACACTGCAAAATGCATGTTCAGCATATTAAATGAAAGGATTATTGTGTATTTGGTGGCTGGTAAATAATATGGGAGTAGTACTTACCAATAATATTTAGCTGTACTTATCCTGTGAAAACAATTACTCGTAGGAATGTGGGCGTTTCATAATATAGGTATTTATATTGTCTAAAGGAATATACCTACCGGACCTATGCCTATTGCACAAGCTTAGGAAAACGTTAGCAGCCTTAAATATGATCATCGTATAATGTGTAAATGCCCACTATTTGTACTTGGCATCTACATATTTACTTAATAAGTCATTACATTACAGGTAGGACGGTTGTGAATAGATGGGTGCGCCGTGCGATATTATTCTATTTCTATCATTGTTACCCTCTTTTCAAAGGGTTTCATTTGCGTGTGTACCCCAGACGTATCCTGTGTGTTGTAGGTACCCTCATTTATACTATGAAGTTTAACTATTCAATAGTATTTAGCCAGATTGCATAAATTAGTGTAAATTACAAATGTGCGAATTTTGTTTTACTTCGCTAGAATAGAATGTTAATAATTAGCAACCGAAGAGTATCGTGCAACATACGGGATATTAACGTAGCATGCTTGCTACTGCTATTACGTATGTGTAGCGCTCTGAATACACAATACATTTGCAAAGAATAAAGTCAAACTAATTTACGTATACAAAGCCTTACATAGGTATAACGAACGATAACAAACGCGCTATGAATCATAGCACATAACGGGCGGAGCGAATGCCTGCATTCACGCGTTCACGCCTCTTTCATGCAAGCTACAACAGTATACGTCGTACCTACCTACCATGTACCTATTTAGTAGATAACAAGCTGAAACTGGGCTAACAGGATTACAGAGCTCGCAAGCAGAGTGAATACGTTTATATCTAGTTATAGGTTTAAATATAGTAGATAGTTAATACTTATCACCGTCTAGCCTTCATACTTATTTCAGTCCAGATTTTTTTTATAGATCGATACCTACAGCCTAATTTATTTAAAAATTAAATTAGGATTCATCATGTGCACGAATTTCTGAATAATCAGCATCATGTTCCAATATTTTGTAACCATTTTGATTTAAAAGAGTGTCCGTGGAGTTTCTTGCCCGCTCGTCTCCATAGGTACCTACTACGCTTTGGAATGGGCAACTAGGTAACTAGCTTCATCTTTCTGACTGACCGACCCCTTAATTAGTTTATTTAAAATAAATGCTATAATTTTGAGTTCATGTCAAAGCTTCAAAAAATTTGACTTCTAAAGTTCAAACTGTTTCATGTTTCTGCAAATCCCCTGCGCCTCCTTATTGAAATTCGACGAAGACGAGACGACCTCCATTATCACGTCACGTCTTGTTGGGGAGTTCAGAAACTTTTGCATGTACCTAGGTAGCTAGTTCATAGATATTTACCGACCAATTTATTATTCTTTGTTCTTAATTCATGCGCTTTATCACATTTAAATCGGCCAATAAAAAAAACAAAGAACCAAAATCGATTAAATCATTATCGATATAAAATCTGCATTGTACGGCGGAGTTTACATGGTATTACATATAGTTTCTTTAGCCAGCGAAGTATTCGAGAATGATTCGACCGCTTCAATAAACAGACTAAAGCAATTTGTATTAAATCTCATCATTGATTATCGAGATCGGTTCCGCTCCAGCGGCTGAGTAGAATGCAAGCTGTACAATGTACAAGTAACTTATTATTATGTAGCTGTAATAATTACAAGAGCATGATTTGATATTTTAATTAAGGCTGTCTGTTATGCTGAGTTTGAAATCGTGTGTCAGAAAAAGTTGAAGTAGACTCGTTAATTACCTTCGAGAGATTTCTTGTGCTCGTGATGTTATCTCTCGTCAAAATTAACATGTGTAGGTATAGGTATGCTTGTACTTAAGGTTCATGGCCTTGTAGGGACTAACTAGTACCTAAACCATCATATTGTGATCAAGTCATCAATGACATTATAAGGCCATGCATGCTGGTTATTGTATAACTATCAAATGAATGGTTTGCCTACCTCGGCAACGTGCTATTAATATACAATAGAATAGGTGCCATCCATTATGTCACAGATGTACGCGTCTATTCTTGGGGTCTACTCCGAAGTAGTATCGGCCGAATGTTCGGCCGTTTCCTGCTACAAAGTTACTATTTGGTTCGGTCGGTTCCGATCCTACACTCCTACACTCTTTCGAATATTGACTATGGTCCCGACCCAACTGAGCCGATCCGAAATTTTTTCGCATTTTTAATAATATTCGGTTCGGCCATGTGTCGGTCCGATCCGAACATTCGCACTTTGCACTTCGGAGTAGGCCCCCAGGTGCTTTACTTTGTATAATTTATTTTATCACCACTGCTTTCAAAACCGGTGAAGGAAAACATCGTGAGGACACCGGCATGTCTTAAGACCAAAAATTCGAAGACATCTACTAAACCAACCCGCACTGGGTCCGCGTGGTGCGTTACGGCCCATTCCCTCCAGAGGAGGCCTTTGTCCCAGCATTGGGAACGTTATAGGCTAAATTATACTTCTGTGTCTAGTTGATGTGTATCACTTGCTAATGGTCACCACGAATCGTCAGGTGTAGTGTCGGCGGGACACCCATATGTCCGGCAGTAGACTGTGATTAGCTTATTATTATTATTACACTGATTTTCCTAATAATGAAATTTATGTTGTTGTCTCCAGGGTGGCGGCGGCGTCGGCGGCAGTATGCGGGTTCCTGACAACGACTCCTGCGTGGAGGTTGGGGCCGCAGACTTGGAAGACGGATCCAACGGCCTGCAGGTGCGGCGCGGGAGCGAACCCACGCTGCATCAGGACACGCTACCTCCTCAGAGACAGGTACGTACTTGTTTTTAAGATTGGATAGTCTGATTTTATGTCATGATTATACTATACATATAGGAGGCAAGAGGACTTAAAATATGATAGGAGCATTTATATTTTGGTCACAAGGGGTATGAGAACTCTTTCAAAAAAACAACTGAAGTACTTATCTTTGCTACTTCTTAAGTCATTTATAAGCCAACAACGTTCTCTAATCTCTTAGATTGATCATCAAAGATAGGTCAATTAATCGACCTTCGTCTAGATATGGAACAATGCATATTCAGAAGGGATGTCATATCATTGTCCTGAATAGATTGAATAACTTACATAAGGCTTTCATTAGTTTCAATCGTATTAGTGACTCTAAGGACCAAATAGGTCTAGGTCCTCCTAAACTGCCCGTATTCAGCGGATTCCAGCGACCGTATGCTACTATTCCATATCCTTGTTTCCAATTGAATAAATATCAACTTTGTGTTAGTATAAATTAAGTAGATTTTAGAATAACTAAAAACTCTTCAAAATTTTTGGAGTTGTATTCACAAACTGAACTTTGTTCAGTTCAGGGTGGGTTTTAAAGTTATTTTTCCAAAAACACATATTTTCTGTAAACGCAGTATATATTATTTGCATTTTTCATTTAAGGGTTCCGAACAGACAAAGCGCTGGTCGGCTGCGGTGGTGTGCCGGGATGACAGCAGCCGGGTGACGCACAAAGTGCACCCGCTGCCCGAGGGCCGGCCGCCAGACGTCGCGGTGGACCGGCACGGACAACACTTCCAGAGGCAGACCAACCGCCTGTCTATGCAGTTCTCTGGGCCTGGGTAAGATAGATAACCATACAATATCACATTTATCTAAGCTTTTTAGGAAGAATCATACCACGTCCACTATGCTTAGTATTGCAATATACTTTAAATCTAAGTGCAAATTTTTCTGACCTAATTTCTAATAGTGGTCATTAATGATCCAGAATCATTCAAACGAAAGCCCCTAACAGGGACAGGTTCAGTCGCCAAAGGAGTTAAGTAACCATGGTCGTCGGATATAGTTTAAATTAAGTAAGAAACCGATGGATGTTTTCTAATGTAATTTAATTTGATAAATGAACTGTTTGTTTTCTATTAATTAAATAAAATTTTATTCGAAAACATCCATGGGTTTACAAAACTTCTACTATATCTGATGGCCCTGGTTACTTATCTGCTTTGGTGACCGTACACGAAATGTACCTAGATGAGAATTCGTGGTACAATTATAGGATACTTCCTACCTTCATTTTTGGAGTTGAGACGTACAATTTATTCTCTTTCTTATCCTTCTAAGAATACATATTCAAAGGCAAGTTTCTGCAAACAGAAGACGCTAAATTAAATTTGTGACGAATTTCCATTATCATTGTTGGCTTTTAAAAGCCATTTAGTCAACAAAAGATGCTATTAAAATAATCTCTAGAGTATAAATTCTAAAGCAAAAGCAATTAGGAAGCTGTTATGTTGGTTTTGCATAAATTATAAAAACGAATATGACTAATTATGAATGACTAATTAATGAAATATCAATAATCAGTAGGATTAAATGAACTTAGAGGGTTGTATTAATGATTTTAATTCTGTAAAGTCGTATTTGTTATGCTCGCGAATCATATTTTAATCAACATACAAACTGACACTGACCTGAAAATTGCAAAAAAAAAAGTAATAAAATTTGAATTTCGCGGACTACCTAGCGCTTCAAGACCGTATTTTTACAATCGCTTACGCTACCTGTTAAACTTGGTGTATCGCTAATTACAGTACTTTCTCCGTTCTTTTAAAATAACGAACTTTTAAAAGGACGAAGAATTTAGTAAAACGCAACGTCTTTCTACCTGTCTATCAGTTATTGCGCTCAGAACAACTGAAATCACAACATAGCTTATACATTCGAGCTCATTATTTGTTCGACCACTTAGCTCTATTCTGAATACTCAATTCTTTATTGCATTCCATATGTGTTACATAGATGGTAATACGCTGTAGAGGGGCTAGTTAGAAGACCCCACAGCAAACCTTACAATTTTCTTTTTGTTTTTGTCTCTGTGTTTACTAACAATAGTTTTTAAGGGCAATGTTACTAACAATTGGGCCTAGTTGCCATAAATAAACAAATATTGAATGATTGATTGATTACAAAGTAAAACATCAATATGGACCCTGTCGAGATTCTTATTGTCTCAATCCTGTTCTGAAGTTCTATCCCAATTGCTCCTGTATTACGTTAACTAACCGTTAAAAAAATTTATAAACAAATCTTTCGTTTTCTTTCCAGCAGTGGTGTATGGTTAGATGCAGCAGAGCGGGTCCAAAGTTACGGCAGTAAGAGTCTTCCGAGGGACGCGCGGAGAGAGCCCTTAGGACAAGACACGCCAGTTAACAACCATCAGAATCATAGGTAATTGCCACAATTGATATTATACTTTATCACTGCATCAAAAACAGGACTTGCCCAGATCTCGACTGCTATGATAAATTAACGTTTCTTCCGTTAATGTTACGGTCAGTCGACATGCTGTGAGCTGTTGTGCTCCCTTCATCATTTTCTGGTGCTTCGGTCTATACAGGGTGGCACGGACATCGACTGTCAATTCAGCACATGATTCTAAACACCATAGCGTAGAAATTTTTCGTCGGTTATAAAAAAAATAACTACTGTTTCATAGAAAAGTGCAATACATAAGTATGAAAAGCTAATAAAAAAAATTATCAACCAAAATTTTCAACCCCGGGCGGTCCAGAATCAAGTACTGAATCCATGGTACAGGTGCGCATCGATGTCCCTGCCAGCTTGTATCTAATGTTGACCATTTCCTGTTAATTTTGTCCAGGTCTTGTACTCAGGTCAGGCCAGGCCAGGCCAGGCTCAGGTCTTGTGGTCTTGTGTGCTATTTAAGTAAGTATATAATATTGATGTTCTTTTATTTTTCAGGGTAGAAGACATGCTGCGATGGGTGTCAGGAGTCAACAACGTAGCAAGTGTACATCCTGTGCAAGAACGACCTCTTGATCTCTTACCGGAAGGTATGTGAAACACATCTTATGTATTACTTGCAAATGAAGTGGACAATATGATTGTCGTGGAAATTATTGAATCAGATTATGTTTACTTCTTTTGTATGTATTTCGGCATCAAAATGAGCAGTGTTGGTCAAGTCAGTCAAGTCATGTTCCTCATGAACAGGTGTAAAGTTCACTCATCCTCCATAGAAAAGGAAGGATCCTCCGACCAGACGGGTGTCCTGTCTGGTGGGCTAACTCCCGACGATTGATGTCGGAACGTTGTTGTATGCTAGTCGCGCGGTCTGCTTGCGTGATGCAGGATTTTGCGTGACAAGAGTGTGATGCGTAGGTCTTATGTGGCGATGTAGATGCCGCCACAAGTCATTCTTGTAATAACATGCATCTTTTCAGTCGCAACTCTAAACGCTACCGATTTTATTGTTGCTTTGGAGCCCCAGTTCTTTTCTTTGCTATCCGTCAAGAGACAAGCATCATTATAAGTACAGGTAATAACAACTTTCCCCAAAGAACATAGGTCGAAATATGAAAAAAAATTTGGCCCTCTCATAGTAAATCAATCAGCTGGTAGTCAGTTTTGTAAGGGAGGGCCAAATTTTTTTTTCATATTTCAACCTATGTTCTTTGGGGAAAGTTGTTGAGTTTCATGAGCACATTCACCTCCTTCAGGGTTGATACCCCCCTTCCGTTACACGCTGTAGAACGAAAATCTCATCTAACACCCACCTTTTATAATTACAGGAGGCAGCAGAGAACGCGCTATATCCGGCATGGAGGTCCCAGTGAGTCCCAGTTCCAAGCCATCATCAGGCGCCACGCAGACGGTCGCCGTAACCTTGGTGAAGGGCGAGAAGGGACTCGGCTTCACCATCACTACGAGAGATAATCCTACGGGCGGACACTGTCCTATCTATATTAAGAATATTTTGCCTAAGGTTAGTTGTTCAATTCTTTTCAGGTCAAGAGCCTATTCAATTGAATCACCATCATTGTCCCCTGCTCTTACCCATTTTTTTTATAATAGGTTGTTTACCAGCTTTGTAGCCATGATATCTTTTACACAACTTATTAATTGATATAATTGATACAAAGTTTTAAGTAGTTTAAATAAAGCCCTTTTATAATAGAAACCATTTTAATAAAAAATAATAGTATGATACAACTTTGAGCATTTTTTATGAAAAAAAAAAAACAACTTCATATAATAAGATTTAACCAAGGCAATAACGTAGCCGTCATTACTTGAGATCCTTAGAATTACTAAACGAATTTCCGCCGTACTGGCAGGGTGCGGCGGTAACCGACGCGCGCCTGCGAGCCGGTGACAAGCTGGTGTCCGTGAACAGCGCGTCGGTGTGCGGCCTCACGCAGCAGCAGGTGGTCGCCTTGCTCAGGAACACGCCCACCGACTCTACCGTCGAGATCGTCATTGAAAGGACGGTGCCTAACAGGACGCAGGTAAGATGTCTTGACGCTTCAGATTTCTTTCAATTTTAACCGAAACAACTGTTTAAAATCTCTTCGAGACCTTTTTCTTTCGTCTACGTATCCTGAGGAGAAACCCAACTTCAGATAAATATAAATCTTCTTAGTGGGTCAAATTAAATTAGCTAGCGAAACTAGCCACCGAAGACATGATTGGTATATAAACATCATAAAACAAAAAAAAGAACTAATTTGATGATTTTTGTTGTGAGGTCATTGACTCCAGTTAGTCTACACTACACACTATTGTGTAGTATCAGATGGATTTTTGATCAATTTGTAAAGGCTCCACCTAGATATTACTTAAAAATAAGTTGTGCTAAAGACAATCACAACATTTCTTTAGGTAATAAAACAATGATACTTACCTAATCTTTTCTTTTCTTCTAGAGGGTAGAACCCCAGCAAAGTCCAACGAAATACACAGAAAAGGCGATAGGTCCACCTCCTTCAAACGAAGCCAACAAACCCTCGGAGAACGGCCGCGTGTCCAGCATAGTGAACGCAATCAATCAGAACAATGTGAACAGTTCCATGAGGGGCAGGATACCTAAGAGTTCTTCTAAAGATGACCTGCTACATAAGGACCAGAGTAATGATAGTGCGCTGCAAGAGGCTTTGAACTCGTCGTCTAATTCGGTGAGTATTGTTTTGAGTGCTGTTCAATCAACTCAGTCTATTGCTTTCCAATGGACATAGGCCTGTCCCAGGCTGCGCCAAAACATCCTGTTCTCCACCTTTCGCATCTAGTCTGTCCCAGCCACCTTCTTTAGGTCGGATTAAGTGCTGTTACATTTTAGTTCCAAAAAAATCTGCAAAACCAAGACTTTAAATTAAGATAATTAATGTTATCCCTTTATGTTATGCCTTTCTCATCTGCAGATCCTAGGCCTCCGAAACCGGCTAATACTTCGGTTGGACGTGCCGGTTCACGACTCCGAGAAGGCCGGGCTCGGCATCAGTGTAAAGGGCAAGGTCACCGTGGGAGTAGACCCTCAGGACTTGGGCATCTTCATCAAGTCCGTGCTGAATGGAGGGGCTGCGTCTAGAGATGGGAGGTAAGCTAGAAGTCTCGCTATCTTATCTTCAATCGTGGCTTGGCATTTTATTTTTAAATTCAAGCAAGATGGAAACTGATTTTTCTAGCAGGCATAGTACAATGTTCTAAAAATATTTTTTGTAATCATTAAAAAAAAACATATTCTGTCATAATCATGATGGTTCAGTCAGTCAGTGAGTCAGGACTTTTCTTTTTGAATGTATTGATTATTCTTTACACTTATTTGCCAGGTTACACACAAACGACCAGCTGCTGAGCGTGAACGGCGTGTCGCTGGTGGGCCAGAGCAACGCGGAGGCCATGGAGACGCTCCGCCGCGCGCTCCTGCACGCGCGCCCGCAGCGCTCGGGGAGCATCTCTCTCACCATCGCCAGGCGGACTGGTATGCACGACTTTTAGTACATTTGCGTATCGACAAAATCAACTGCTTTGCTTTAATGAACAACAAGTTGGTATCATACAAAGAGCATCAGTATTTGCAACAATGTCAGCCCCATTCTATGTCCAGTAAAATCACTGTCCAAGAAAAGATCGCAGAAAGCGATAAAGCCGCCCATTGATATTGTACTGTTTGATATATATTTTTTTTTGTGATTTACAATAAAGTATATGTAAATAAAACAGTCTCAATTCCTGTAATGAGCATTATCATTTTCATCTAGGAATGGCCAAAGTGTTGGTCCTTCAGTACGGAAATGATTTGATACTGGTCCTTCTTACCTAATATCAGTCCTAAATCTAGATTTGGGATTCAAGTTGTGGTATGTTTATTCGCAGTCACAAATTGTGATGTCCTTTATCATTTCGACAATGTATCGCGTTTAGCCTGCTGGAAATGACAAATCTTGGCACATTAATCTTAATATAACAACATAATTTCTCTCTTCCAACAGATAGTATGGACAGCTTAGCAAGGTGGAAAGACGACACGCCACCAAACGGAAACGACACAACAAACTCCAACGAAAACTCACAGAACTACAACACAGTCATATACAACGCCAGTAGCGACAAGGAGAACAAACCGGTAGACAACTTCAACCAAAAATACGATGCCAACCAAAACGAGGGCTTTGACAGCCATGACGGAAGAAGCAGCAAGAAACACGCCTCCATAGTCACTATCAATAACAATAATAGTTGGGTATCTAACCAATCAGATGACAGCAAAGGTTACTTAGAAAGAGACAAAGATGCCCCGCCTCATGATAGCAAAAGAGATAGTTTCGAATGGAGTAGGCTAGATGGATGGAACCCTGTCATAGATAGACTGACTGGACTAAGAAATGAGAGCTACTATATGGCGACTCAGATCGAAGCTCCAGTAACAAATGGACATCATTATAGACAGAATTTAGGACATGTGCATATGCCGCGGTCTCCGCCTGCTCATCATAATGTGATTATAGAAGAGGATTATGGTACCACGAGGTAAGTTATTCAGGAATATTTGTATGAAACCTAAATCTTAGGTTCCATAAGGTCGTCACAAATAAGGACACCAATTAACTTTTAACCGTTTTGACTCCATAAAGTACACTGGTGACGTTAGCTTCATGAAAGCCGTCGTACCGACGATTACACAAGGCCTCCTTCGCTGTATTTCCATATAGAACATCAAACAGGGACATAGGTTCAACACAGGTTAAAGACACCATGAGTAGCTTAAAATATTACCAACAGCTAGATTATAAAGTATTATTTGCCAGTAAAGCTCAAACTAGAAGGTAAGTCTGTATCATGGCCTGGAAATATGTCATCCTCAAGATCTTCGTAGAATAATTTGTTCCGTTAATAATGAGCCTATCTTTTCACGACCTAGGGGTAGCGGCAGCGGCGGTGGAGGAGAGTCAGGCAGTGAGAGTGGCGCCGGGTTCAGTCGTGACGCGGTGGGACGAAGGTCCATGTCCGAGAAACGACATGCCGCTCTAGACGCCAAGAGTACTGGCACGTACAAGAAGATCAAAGAGATTAAGGCTGTTAATTGTAAGTATGAACAAAAATCTCGCCAGTATTTTTTTATTTTGGTAAAGCTTTTGACTCTCTCGCACTCGCTGTGGCTGTGTATCTCGACAAATTGGGAAGATTTTAACTGAAGAGGCAAATGGCGAGTCTTAAAGACAGCAGTCTTTAAGCTAGAAGATTGTTCAAATAAGGTGCACAGGCACTTTACATAATTATATCAATGGTGTCGTTCTCCAAGGTACTATACTGGGAAACACCCCTCAAATCAGCGCCTTTTTCAAATTCTTAGAGCAAATGATTATTTATTTATTATTTAAGCACACACAGTAAAATTGATGGATAGATATGGATGATATTCCAGATACTAACATGTCTATTTCATTGCAGCCTTGCTAGTGGGCCCAGCATTAGGAATGAGAAAGTCATCCAGTCTAGAGTCGCTACAGACCGCCATACAGGAGACGCAAAGAAATCCCCGCAACGAACCAATCTATGCGCGAGCGCACCCACGTGAGTCAACCTCCTTATTACTATTACTACAATTATACTGAAATTGTGCAGAACGTTTTTGTTCTAATTTTCCCACGATTATGAGAATGATTGATTCAAAATTAAATGGCTATTCTGCTTTGATTACATTTTTTGGAATTTATACTAATTTTGTAGTAGGTAAAAAGTGGAAAAAAAGTACCTATGTCTTGTTTACAAATTCTTCAGGATCAGTCAAAGAGGTCTTGGGAACTTCTTGGTCATTGCGGCTTAGAATACAATTTTATGTATAAAAGAATATAGAGAGGTGAAATTTTCATCGCATATAAGGGAATGCCCAATTATACACTGTTGTAAAGAAAATAACTTCTCCAGCACTATGAGCTCAACCTTCGTACAGAATTGTAAATATTTTCCCTTTTTTCGCAGCATTAAAACACTGGTTGACGGACGACAATAACGGGCCCGACATGATACGAGGATCACCGCAGCAGTCATCTCTCTCACACAAGAAGCCGTCCCTGCTCAAGTCTTTATCAACTATGTTCAGGTAACTTTACTTACTCATCTTTTCATCTTCATACCTGAAGGCCAATAAAGACGTTCAAAATCTAGTCGCAATCTCATCTCAGCGAAAATCAATGTCAAAAACTTGTCAAAAATGTAGGGAGATTATAGGATTTTTTCGCAGATTGAGACTGAGATCACACTGTGAACATTCTTAAAATTACAAAAATTGCCTCTCTGACCAGCATAGATATTCACCACCATTTCATACGCTTACATACCGAATCGATCATCCATCTATGTTATCGATGGAATTCTCTAAAAGCTGTTCACAAATCCCAAATTATTTTAAAAAATATGAAGGCGACTTAAAAAAAAAAAAATGGTTTTTTATTTTTGATTGTGTTTAGTTTAGTTTGTGATCTTCCTGTACGAGTCGCAATAAATACTTTTTCTTTCTTTCTTTCTTTTCTTTTCTTCCAACAGCTGCTTCCTGTTGGGGGTAAGACAAATCAGGTAATCGAAAATGTGTAATTCTTGACACGACAGTCGGTCAAATGGTGACCGAGATGACGACTAATAGAAAAGTATGGAAGAAAATGACATGTTGCACCGACCCCAAATAAATAGGGAAAAGGACAGGAGAATGATGAGGAGTCTGTCGGAGGGTTGCTGCAATAGCTGTGCAGGGCCAAAAGCTGATGGCAACATATCAGAAGGCCAATTCTCGTAATTTAAAACGTTCAAAATCTATCGCAGTCTCGATCTCGGCGTCAAACAAATGTCAAAAACTTGTCAAAATGTAGGGAAATTAGAAGTATTTTTTGACTGATTGAGACAGATCAGACTGTGAACGTTCTTAAAATTACGAGAATTGCTCCTCTGCTATGCTTCTGATATTGCAGATCACTTACCGTCAGATGGGCGATCTCTGCTTTTTTTGCTCTATGTAATCGTTAGGAAATTTATAAAATATTTTACTCCACGAATATCACCCCTAAATAATACATATAAGTGTGATCATGCTAAAAAAAGATGAGACTAATGGATACTACGGGTTAGAGTGAGGCAGCAAGATAATGGAACTCAACAAAATTGAGCGGCATTCTAAGTTTCCAACAGCTTGTTCCCAGCAGTTTGTTAGTTTTTTACATTGTGTAGTTTTAACTCGCTTTTATTAACTTCACTTGTAAGTTTGTAACTAACAATATAATAAAATCTTGGAAGTCAATTTTAACCTACTTCTAATGGTCGTATCGAAATGAAACTTTGTATGTATATGTATGTAGTTCGGATGACAATACTATAATTAGGTAACTTGGAGCCGATCTGATGATGGAGTCAGGAGGGGCATAGTCCTGCCAGGGTAGCGGGAACATCCGAAAGGGTTTACCGCTGCCCTGGAACATAAAGGGCTAAGGAATGAACACGGGTGGGTTTTAGTCAGTAAGAGTCTGACACTCCCTCCTGCTCCACCCGGAGTGGGAGGAGTCATTTGATGATTTCCCATCCTCAAAAAAAAAAAAGTAGGGGCATAGTGGAACTCTTCAGCTATCTAGCTACTACTAGTAAACCCCGAGTTTGGGCTCATATTGTTTGTTTCGATGAGTTCAATAGATTGGGCTTGGTTACGAGGGTCTGATGATGGAGCCAGGAGGTGGATAGTGGAATTCATCAGTGGCTAATAATAAACTGGTCAAGTCATAAATTGAAGTTTGAAAATACACGCTTTAATTACGCAGTAAAAATTATAAAATAATTAAATTGAATTACGATATACTTGTTGTTATTAAGATATACCTATGCAGCTTGTCACTTCTATAACATCATGATTAATTCAAAAAGTGTGGAGTGATTTGTTTAAATAAATTAAAAGTATACACAACCAAAAAGCGCTCAACAGTTTCTCTAATATAAATAAATTTACCTGAGTGTTTTTTAGTTTTTTTGAACTACATATTTAAATCGGAACTGGTTTTAACTTCTCTTTGTTTTTATTATTAATTGTCAAATTAACTCATTAATTATAAGTAAGTAAATATTTCGTTATTCATTCGGTCCCACGTTTTTGTTTAGTTGAAAATAAAGTACTGCATTATTATTCTAATTAATGTTTTTTAATTGTGTTACACAGTAACAGGTTCGTAAAAGTTACAAGTTGAACATAAAAGAGGATAACATGAACATTGGTGTTATAAACCACGTAATAAATAAACACCCAATAATACAACTTTGAAAAAGTAATTGAATAAAAACATCTGGGTTTATATTAAAAAGCACTAAGTTAAACTGACAGACCTAAAGTCTAATCAAAGTAATGTTTCAAATTGTCGTTATTTCAAGTTAAACATTATATCAACTTTATTTTAATGGGAATTAAGTTGATTTCAGAGTGGCTAGCACTATTTCTATCTACTACTAGAAAAAGTTATAAAAATGTTTGAAGTTGTAGCGTAAACTGAACTTTATTGTGTAGGATAGCATTTAAAGTTATTTTTCCATTAACTCATAGGTATTTGTTTACATTTTTTGGCAAATAAATCGCGAATTCAGATTAGACGTGTTGCTTTTGTTTTTGTTGCGTTACTTCCTCCCAGCTTAAACGTTCAAAAGGGACTACTATGAATTTTTATTTACACCACAAAAATACATAGCATAAAAAATTCATGACACACTACAAAATAATATATACAATGGGCGGCCTTATCGCATTACTGCGATCTCTTCCAGGCAACCTTAGAATGGACAGTGATTTTCCTGGACATAAAATGGGACTGTCGTTGGTACAAACATTATGTATACCTACAATAAACTAAAATAGATACACAAATATATACCAAAATTATAAATTTTGAACTTCAATAATCTTGATTTTTCAGCCTATTGTCTCTTAGATTTTGTTTTACACTAAACTGTTGGAAGAACCATCTTTGATGAATCTCAAATGTCCTTATTTTTATTAAATAGGATAGGCAAGCCTCACAAGAAAACAGAAACCGAAGTATATGGAAGATCACAGCCGGGTCGGGCATCAGAGAAGTCGTTGTCAAGAGAAGCATTAGAGCGGCACAACAGGATAGATGAGAGGGAGAAAGAGGAAGAACCCAATCCATCCCAGTCAAAATCACAGCAGAGGTATGTTTAACTTCTGATCTTGTTTGTATTGGAACAGGGTTTATTTCGGCTTAATCAAAATGCGAAATGTTTATGGGTGATGAAGAATGTCATTGAGATTTCTTAAAACAGAAAACAGGTTGAAGCAATGAGATTTAAATAAAAATGAGGATTTAATTTTGTGATTAAGTCTTTGTTGTGCTTAATGACATTATTCTATATCACTTCCTCTTTTATTTCTTTAATTATTTATGGTGTGTCCTAATTGTGGTTATTTTTTTGATGGTCATGATTTTACTTTTTGTCTCTATCAGGAACTTTGCTATAACCTATCATGCTTGAGAAAGTAGATATTAGTGCTGTAAAGTTATAAGTTACCTACATCAATAAATATACCGCCAGGTCGGAGGCCGCGCACACGCGCACGGCCAGCGGCGCCGAGCGCGCCCCGCGCCGCGCGCCGCCCTACCGCGCGCCGCCGCACCAGCAGCTGCCGGTAACTGTCGCCTAGCCTACGTTGGCGTTTTAATATCCAAACATGAAATTTAAATGTTTTTGGAAAAAATGTCTTTAATACCTCAGTCTTTCTAAATTGTTTGTGTGGTCCTAGTACACACATTTTCGTTCTTATTTAGGGTTCCGTAACCAAAGGGTGCCAACGGGACCCTTTTACTAAACTTCCGCTGTCCATCCATCCGTCCGTCCGTCTGTCTGTCAGCGGGCTGTATCTCATGAATCGTAATAGGTAGACAGTTGCAATTTTCACAGTTTGTATAGGCATCTATTGCCCCTATAACAACAAATAATAAAAAAGAAATGAAAATTAAAGGGGGTCTTCATACGAGAAACGTCTTTTATTCCGCGTTTTTTGTCTTGTGTATTGACAGCTAGAAATATTTGCGCAACTCCTTCAAATGATAAGTGTATTTTTTACCTTTGCTATTAAATATTACTATTTTGTTTATTTACTGTCGTTCGCAGCACAAAACAAGTACTTGTCGGTAACGAAAAAGTGGGTTATCCCGATGATTCCCCGACGCCGAAGGTCATCGTGCGGAATCTCTTAGAACCACTCAAATAATCTCAGTGGAATTCCAAAACATAAATCAAAATGGATTTTTCCTAAGTTCATTGGAATTGTGTATTATTTCCGCTAGATACAATTAATATCGTCTAGAATCTCGATTGCTACTGATATCATGATATTTAATAACTTCATCATCAGATTGGATTAATAGAATTTTTTATAGTTATTATTACGGAAAATTTGCTACAATCAAGATGAATATTAATGACACCTACGTAATAAATAGGCACTGATTTAAAGAGGCAGTTGTAAATAGCGGTTTTGGTAAGTTAAAAATTATAAATGGCACGTTTAATAACTAGTTTAGCAGTTAAAACTAATTAGTAAAGTAAACAAAAATGAGTAATAAAAAAATAATGAAATGGATCAGTGAATATATAATTGAGCAGGAAAATAATCAAATGGGCGGTAAAAATTATTGAACGAGCGGTTACGTGTATATATATATAATATATATTTAAAATGTTTGGTTTTGTATTCAAAAATATGTTTCTGGCACTCGCCGGCCGCTACCGCGGCGTCGCTCGCTTCGCTCGCTCGGCTCGTGCGTTGTGTGGTCACAGTTCTAACCTAACCTAACCTAGCTGTTTCCGATAAAATAACCGACTAGGTAATTGATTTTTTATTACTGTCCATGTTTTACTGTCGCAATAATTAATCAACCGCCATTAAACTAAACAACTGCTCAATATGTTTTTCAACTGATCATAATAACATCTCGAATATTTAAATAACAGCTCAAATTTTTTAGTTCCCTAATAAATAGTAGATTTGTATAGAACACGTGTGTTTGTTGTGCAGCAGGGAATGGACAGCGCGTGGGGACCCACCGGCCACTATGTCAACTATGAAGAAATACAACAGAATTTAAAGTGAGTGCAAATTGTTTTTAACACCACCATTATTTTACCCCATTTTTCAAATTACCTAACATTTCTTTAGTTTTCATGTCCCTTACTAACAAAGCTATAACAACAAGCCTGTGATCTTAAAATGCTCTACATTCTAAATCTGTAAATAAATGAATAACATCTCAGTTTCGCCACATTCACAATATCCCCGTGCGACGAACACTAAACAAAATATCCAAGAAAAGTTAACTTGTTTTGCGGCGGTAAGCGTAGGGTGTAAACGCCACAGTCCATCGTAGATTAATGTTTAAAAATATTCAATAAATCGAGCTCACTTCGATATATCCAGCACAGTTCTACTTCCGACTTCTATCTTACTGAGAACTCCGTAAAATAATTTAATCAGTGTCACGTAAGCTTTTAACCAATTAAGTAGGATCAAAAAGTTCGTTACGTGTGATAACGTGTGTAAATTTTAGTAATTAGTTTTGACCGTAGACCTTGTCTTTATTGAAGCGCTTAACTGGTTTGAAAACCACTTATTTCCATGAAAAAGTTTTTATTTTCTTACCTTCAGTGCTTATGGTACGGCAAGCACCGAAGGACCAAAAATAAGTTCCTAAACTAAACCGCTCATAATATTACAGCGCGCGTCGCGAGAAGTTGAGCGAGGTGCAGATAGGACAGATGAGGCGACAGGTCAGCGCGCAGAGAGCCAAGGCCGAGGACGAGAGGTGAATATCATTGACAATACTATTCAGAAGTAGAATACAATACCAGATCTGCCATTAGTAAGGGATTTCAAAAGAGTTGTGAAGATATAAAAAGTAATGACGCCGGTGCTAAGTTTCAACGCCTTCTAATTAAGTTTAATTAACTTAACTTACAATTGAAAACAAAGCGATGAGAACATTTTAAAGTTCAATTGTCATTAGTAGTTGAATAGACAGGTAAAAAATTCAAATATATCGTTAAATCGTGATTCCTAGAACGTACGTAGGTACTACAGAAACGTGCCACTGCACGTTTGTATACCTACCTAAGTTATAAAAAACTACAATCAACTGGAACTGTAATAAATATAATTATATGGACATATTTTACAACATAACCATATAATTGATTAGCAACTAGTCTAGCGTCATCCCCACCAGTCACATTACACTATTAACTACAAGACTATTAAACCAACCTTAACATTGAAGAGTTTCATTTCATAATAACCTGCTAATTGGACATAAAACCTCATTCTAAGAACACTTAAATAGGTGTATTAAAAATAAAACGACGGCTTCCATCATAATAAGCAGCGTACTATAAAATAATATGACAAGTCTCCTTCGTTATACCTAGTAATTAGATAAACGTTAATAACAGGGGACATGAGTGTAATAATTAAAGTTGTGATGTTTTCCTCTTCCTCTGGAAACTCCTGGGCGTCGGTAAGATGCTTGTGCTTTGTAAGATCACTAGTCAAGCCGAGTACAGATTATGTGCAACATATCGTGCAGAGCAACATTTTCAATTAATCCATATCTATTCTTCTATACTTATAATAAATCTGTAGAAGTGAAAATTCTGTACATTGAAAATATCAAAAAAATAATTTACAGGGGGTGTTACTAGACCGACACCGAACCCAAAAATGTGATTAAAAAAATTTTTGTCTGTCTGTCTGTCTGTCGGTCTGTCTGTCTGTCTGTCTGTTTGTTCAGGCATCACGCAAAAACTACCGGTTCGATTACGATGAAACTTGGTATAATTACTCTTTAATATCCTGGGCACCACACTGGGTACTTTTTATCCCGGAAAAGTATATACAATAAAAAACAAACTTAATTTTGCGGTTCGATCCCTATACCCGATTACCACTGTTTGTACTGTACCAACCGCAAATACTAAGTTTGTCGTAGGTTGGGTCACCCGCAGTGGAGTTCATTTTTATTCCTTTTAGTTTTTAGAGTTATTTAGGTTTATTTTTATATGAGTCGTAGGTATAGATTTTAATTTTAAAGTATAGGTAGTATATTTGATAGTGTACGTAGTGACCGTAGGTTATTTTATAATACTGTTAGGTAGGATTAGTCATTCGTATAGATATTAGTTTTTAGGGATTTTGCTTATTTATTGAGTTTAGATTAGTTATCATCAGAAATAGGTTTATTTAGGTAGGTATTTAATTTTCTGTTATTGAGTTTTTTTTTTAAATTAGGTAGGTACTTAGGTAAAGATATCATATAGGTACCCTCTTAATCACCACTAATGAGACACAATTGGTTTTCTACTGTAATTAGCCACAAAGGGCCCGCGAGATAGATGGCATTCTGGGGAAGCACATACATTTTATCCTGTTAGCACGTTCCCGTGGGATAACTTCCGACATCCACGCGGGCGAAGCCGCGGGCAGAAGCTAGTTAATAATAAATCTGAAGTTTTGGAACGAAGTTCCTTATCGCGCGTTGCGAAAGGGGGCTAGACGGAAAAAATTAAGACCAAAAGTTGGAACGACACTTTTTGCTATAGCTGTAAGCCGTGCGGCGTGCGCGTGTTTCTCTCTCTCTTATAGAAAGCAAGCCAGTTATACTTCGTTCCATCCGGGTGTCCCTTGACACCTCTCAAGCCCAATTCTTTCATCACGCTAGGAGCCTTAGGAGCTGAGCAAAAACCAAAAAAGGCACAAAGAATGCTAAGTGAATATGAAGTAATAGCGTGGGCAGGCGATGCGATGCGACGCGGTGGGTCGGGGGAACAAGACATTTCATGCGGACGAAGTCGCGGGCGGAACCTAGTTTATAATAAAAATGTATTGAAAATGTTGTTGCACGTCATCTTTACGCGGCTTTCGGCTTCTTTGAAGGTAGCATGCTCATGTGTTGCTTCCTATCCCACAATAAATACAATGTTTCTTATATTATTCTCAACTATATCATACCTATTTAATTGGATTGGAACTGTGCTCGATATCCATAAGGCTCATTAACGTCATCCTCAATAGAAATATGACGTGTGATTTAACACCTCCGATAACAAAAAGTTAATGTGCAAAAAGTGGTTGCGCAAGTGTAAAAAGGTTTTTTGTGTTCAATAACCAAATTACAGCGATGGCGCCGTCAGTCGTCGAGTTAGTAGATGAGGTAGACATTTATCACCTTTTTCTGACAAAAATAGACATTTCTTAATCTACGTATTACCTGACTCTTGGCAGTATAAAAGTTACAAGTAATCCTTTGTTGTTTTTACATCCTGTATCTATTGTATAAAAATCCTTCATCTTCTTATATCTGCATAATGACCCGAATATGTAAATTTCTAAGAAATCATCAAAATAACGTGACTCGTGAGCATGAAACCTTGGATTGAATCTGAGATTTTGCATATTTTGCTAAGATGACTGGCTAAATTTGTTTACTTGTAACTTTCCGTTTGAGTTTATATTTAGATTTCGTATAAAAAAGATTCTCAAAGTATTTTTAAAAGTTAATTAGCCGTATCTTTAGTTACCTGCATGTTTAACGTATACATTTATGATGAGGTAACATGGAGTTTGCATAATGAGGAATCATTTCAATTTCTTTGCCATTTTCATAAAGCTATTGAAAGAATAACAAGAACAAACGCAAAAAGGCAAATACCTACTTAAAAATAATTATTTAGTGTGCATGAAATAAAAGATATATTATTTACTTTAGGTACCTATATTGGTAATTTGATAAAATGGGTATACAATTATTTTTTTGCTTAAATTTTATATTTTGAACCCTTAAAGTTAAAAGAAAAATCTGTAAATATCTACTTACCTACATGCCTCTCGGTTCGTGTTGCTGTCGTGGTCCTATAAATATTTGGTCCTTTGATTCGCAATTGTTCTTCTTACACACGGTAATAACTTACTAAGTATGCTAAATATAATGTAATAATGTTGTAACTTTATGTTTAGATTGCATTTTGCATTTGCACTTAAAATCGTATGATCATATTGCACAGCATTAAATTAACTTTGAGTGAACAGATCGCGCAATCATTAATCAAGTTGTGGAGTTACGCACTTTTCTTAGTAATACATTTCAACATTCTGTTACAAAACGGATTTCCAGTACACTACGTAGTATTTTTTGCAGGATCATTAATCATTTGATATCTACATAATCATTTAAAAAATGTACAGGGCGGCAGTGTACACACGGCTACACGTCAAGCTATACAAAACCAGTTTGTCTTGGCCTCACTTTGTATGATATTTTCTCACAATGAACGGTCAGCCAATACTGGTTTTGCATAGCTTGATGTGTAGCCGTGTGTACATTGACGCAGAAACTGTAACAACGAAAATGTATGATCAGCTAACTTTTTTTAATAACCGACTAAAAATTTCGACGCAGCCGGTCCAGAGTCATGTACTGAATCCATGGCAACATGTCGCGTCGATGTCCCTGCCACCCTGTATTATATCACGTCGCTATGTGGATATGTACTTACCTACCTAAGATTTATGCGCTTTTAGAAATCATTGGATTCATATTCATCGATTAAAGCATTGCCTATTAATTATAATTTTATTGGTAGGTAATTCCTTCATAGCTAAGCGGTATTTCGATAGATTTTATTTCGCTAGCCGTATTTTAGTTGTACAGGATTATTTTTAAAACATCAACGAGCATCATTAAAACTAAATAGGTACCTACTTATCTAATATTTATAAAATTCCAAAACGTATTTCTTATTTTCCCATACAAAATTAGCGGTGGCCTCAAGTTTTCATTAGCAAGATTTTTAGTTCTTGGGTATTTCCAGAAGCCATCTTTTGTAGAGATAATAAAAAATCTAAGTACTCGCCATTATTTTAACAATAACCCTGTACTCCTCATAACAAACCAATTTGTATTTTGTCTTTAATGATTGTTTTTAACACGACAGTCGTCGGGCAGGCGCGGGTGGCTACCACTCACAGCGCTCCTGTAGGGAGAGGGACAGCGGAGTCCGGCCACAGTCCAACTACTATGAGTACGAGAGTGCACCGCCGAGGAGGCCTGGGAAGCTCTCCCATTACCACTGAGCAATGGACTGCGAACACCGCGATAACTTCCCTGCGGCTTCGAACTTCGTCTTCACCCGAGGTATCAGATCTCATTATAATTGGCGATACTCTTAACGATTATATCGCTTCGCTAGACGTTAGTAACGCAATCTGTCGGGTCGACTCTTTATTGATTTAGCTTCAAATGTTCGAGTGCTTTCACCGAGACTGAGATCGTGAGCTACCGTAATTGGTTGTTGTTTCTAAAGGCTGCAATGAGCAGCAAAATTATGGAAAAGGCTGTTATAATTTGGTTTAAATTCCATATTATTTATCACAAACTGTTAATTACACAGCTTTCCATGTTCAGCAATTAGTTAAAGCGCGATAAAGCTACTATAAATAAAATTTTATTTATTTAACAGGCTTACTGAAATATGAAACTAGAGAGCTATGTAATTTTGTGATGAAAATATCAAAATTAATCGTCTACACTATTTAAAATAACATGTTGTTTATAAACTGACTAACTGAAATGAAATAGAAGGGAGCTATGTAATTGTGAACAACCTTATTTTAATTATTCCCAGTGATACTTATGTTTCAATATTAACTATGGTTTGTGACTATAACAATGCATTTTTTCCACGAGTCTACAGAATGGTTCATTTTTATCATAATTTCAACAAAAAATTTAAAAAATAAGAAAATGACGCGTAGTTGACAACTTAACACACCTAATTTTACAATTCAATGCAAAGTCACGAACAGTTTAAATCTTAGTAAGTAAATTTAAACTGTTCTTGACTTTGCACTGAATTGTAAAATTAGTATGTCAACTACGCGTCATTTTCTTTTCGCCAAAACGAATTAATACTTAATATCAAGTAAATCATTTTTATAGACGGCGTTAATAGTAGGTAACTGTATAATCAATCATCAAAACGATTTTTCCTTGAGTTTATTTGTATTCGCGTCATCTATTGGTTTGAAAACTAATCATATAAATACAAGGTTAGCTATCTTCGGCGTCTAACATCTGACGAAGGCAATAATCTGTAGTTGACACATAAAAAAGAATAACTACCATTCGATAAATACATTATCATAGTTATGTCAAAAACATTTGAGTTAACACAATGGTTACACAATTAACCTTAGAATTAAATCTATTCAATGTCAAAACAAAAATTGTGACATTATAATCAGTTTCTTCTGTTATGTTCTACTAGATAACATTAGGAATCTGTTTAACAAAGATGCTATTGTTTTAGATTATTTACGACAGTGTTATACCGGCATTACATCTGAGGGGCAATTCTCGTAATTTTAAGAACGTTCACAGTCCGATCTCAGTCTCAATCTGTCAAAAATACCTTTTAATTTCCCTAAATTTTTGACAGGTTTTTGACATTTGTTTGTCGCCGAGAGAGACCGACTAGTTTTAGAACGTTTTAAATTACGAGAATTGGTCTTCTGGTCATTTCCTCGAATATTCACACCCAAAAACGAAAGAAAAAGTTTGGTTTATTAAGGGAAATTATTTGATAAGATACCCTTTGTCAATTTGTCGTATTATAGCCATTTCATACATCTGTCAAAGAATGACAGTTGAGATTTGAATATACGAACAATTTAAGTTTGTTGTCAATTAGCTTAGTAACGAATTCCCTCACTTTACCTTCACGTATATAATGTCTACCTCGCGAATCTAAAGTTTTCATTCAAAACTTGCTAGTCTGAGAGCAAAGTGAGAAATTGTTACTCAAAGACTTAACCCGCTCACTTTAGTTTTGATTGCTCTACCAAACTTGTCTGTGACGAAGATAACCTCTAGTTTGTTCTTATCAAACGTCTCCTAAACTCTATCAGAAGCTCTGTTTACTTTTTAGTCCCTAAAATGTCTAGTGATAATGCTAGTGATCTTTTTTGAATGTACGAGGAATGCGTTGTGTAGTGGCCGTCCTTAGTTCTATGTAAAGATTCTTATTTATACATATTCTATTGTGGATGGTGGTGCCATCTATAATTAGTTTTAATGTTATCTGATGTTACTGTACTTATCTTATGATCTGTGCTGTCGTAAAATAGCTTAAGGTGAAAGCGTCAAGGTAGCCCGCGAAATTAAAAAATTCTTACGTCTTTTGCAATTTGCAGGTCAGTTTCAGGTGTGTTGATCTAAATATGATTCCCTGCCGTAACAAATGTTTATTTCTTAAATTATAATAATAAAAATCATCAATACATACTAAACTCATGTTATCTATTGAATGACTATTTCATGAAATCATGACATTTGAGCCAAATTAGTTCTTTCTAACTTACGGAGTTATATTGCTGATTATAATGATTGTTATTATGTAAAGCCATATTTGTTACGGTCGCGAATCCTATTTTAATCAACATACAACCTAAACTGACCTGAAAAAAAAGTAAGTAAATTCGAATTTCGCGGACTACCTTATTGCATCCCCCTTAATGTCAGTGATTATGCTACACCATTATTGATTGTATATAAATCTGAATACTATGTTAGAGGGGTATTGAGTAGCAGCCTGGTCATGTGGCAACAGCTAGATAATTGTTCTGGGACCTTTTATTTCACATTCAACGAGTCGTAGTATCGGGTTCGGTAACAATGTTACCGGGCTCTTCAAATACGCATGGGATGCTGCGAAATGTGGAATTAACGGTTCAATAACAATTAGGAACTCTTTCTATACGGGCAGGCTGTCGGGTGATAATTAAAATTGGAGAGACTATTACGAAAATACGAAATTCCCGAATAAAATGCTCCCTAAGGGAGCAGAAATTCGTTTGTCTCGTACCTAAATCTCCCAAACGTCGTATTTACGTAAAAGGCTCTCACACGAACGTACTATGTAGGTACATACATACATGTACATTCCTACTTACCTTTTAGTAAGTTTATATGAAAGAAGCTTTAAAGTGTAGATTAGATTTATGATTAAGTTTATTAAAATAAATCTGATAACATTTACGTGTGACTGAATAATTTATATCACTTGAAGTTATATATATTATAATTATTGTAGTTATAACTACTCATTAACTATGTAATTGTATAAAATAAGACTACGTTTTCATCGTTTTCAATGCAACAATTATTATGTATTCAGACTGTATTAACTCTATTCTCTGTTCTCATTTTTCCATGTTTTTGTGATATCTAATCGGTATTTAGTGCTAGCCTGACTATTGGTTTACGTGGTGATATGAATATGATCGCTAGTTACATTATTACGCGTATGTAGACTTTTCTAATGTATATATAATTTCTAGGTGTTTTACGAGATTAATTTTGTATAGACAAAGAGAAGTAGCTTTTATATTTCATCAATCATGACTTATTTTTAGTTAAACGAACAAGTTGTTTTTTAGATATAAATCACATTGCAAATGAACATTTGCACCGAAGTGCTCATACTTGTACATAATTAGACGTTTATATTACAACGTCAGTGGTAACTTAGTCTTCAATTTATTTGGATTGTCGCTAAATAGAAGAGTATGTTATAATGAAATGCATAAATACAATTGGACATTCAATGTATGTAAAATAAATCAAAAGTGGTATTGTCGATTGTTTTTTATTTATCTGCGTAATGCACCTTACTTGCGGGTTTGCCGCTCCCTCGTGCTTCAATTCAATTAATCTGCACTGCAATCCATGATGTACAAAGGAGGTAAATATTAATAAATAGAAACAAGGACCCTGTCGAGCACAGCAAAAAAAAAGACCCGAGAAAAAACTGGGGACCTACTATACCATGTGCAAAATCCAAATGGATAGACTACTCAGTCAACTTAAGCTTTAGCGGTCCACTGCTGAACAAGGCTTCTCCAAGTGGATTTATGGTCAACATATTATGTCATGTAAAGATTCTGCATTCTTGCGTTATCTTTAAACCAGGAAGGAAATCACTCCAACGCAGGTGTTTCAGCAACGCCAGCATCAGTGTCAACGTACAAAAGCACTCATAAAACAGAAGAGCAAGTAACTACATACACTATAGAACAAAACCCCTTTTAGAGTCTTTGGTTCATATATCAGAAACAGAACGTCCTACGTAAAAATTAATGGAATTTTAGTAACCTTCTATTTACACCTCCCGGGGTGGAAAGAGCTCGACTAGGGAATAAATAAAATTTTCATATTTTATTAGATAATCATTTTAACGGTTCTATTATCTTCCCAAACACATCATCACGCCTGTGTTCCCTGAAGAGCTATCAATTATCTGATCAAATTCAGAGATTATTACCATTCTAATAGAATTAGATGGGTACACAATAGTGACTACACAGTAGTCAGTACCCTTACAAGAGCATGCATTCCGCGCGTGTACGGGTTTATCTGCTACAATTTGTCATCCACAATTTGTGTCCACACGCATTTGCAAGTGAAATCACTTGTCATGTCATATAATCCCAGATCATTACGCGGGGCTGCCGTGCTGCCAGCGTGCAGCGTTTATCTCCAGTGCGCTCGTTAGAAAGGGCAAGGTCGGGCTTCGCGTGTCCGATACACTTTATGGCGAATTGTCTGTGTGGCCGCCTTTTGTCGTGACCTTCCGTCACAGTGCCACCCCGTGCGCCACCGACCTCCCTGGTTTTCTCAAATAATAAAATGTTTATAGGTAACCC
The DNA here is from genome assembly GCA_945859715.1 of Apamea sordens. NCBI lineage: Eukaryota > Metazoa > Arthropoda > Insecta > Lepidoptera > Noctuidae > Apamea > Apamea sordens. The sequence continues at coordinate 13,007,588 of OX243995.1, forward strand.
AACTTACTTGTCTTACCGCTTTTCCTTGCCTGGTATCATTTTAAAACCTGTCGAGGATAGGAAGTAAAAAGAAATCTGAAACGTGACGAAAAAAATGTGGTCCTTCAGTACGCGGTCAAATATATGATGAGTTCTAAAGATGGATAATACGTGTGAGTCGTGAGATCAACGCACCTTTATTTGGCATTCAAATTACAAGCGACTAGTCATTTTATTCAAATCGAGATGATTGCGGTTAGTCTAAGCATGTTTTCACAATACATCTAAAAATACAAAGATGAACATTCTTTTTTGTCTCACAATACCTAAAATGCTACATTAGAGGTCTAGGAAGTCCATAATTATCTATATTATTATAATATCTATATTATAAACACAGAACGTAAAACCCACGCTTAACTAGCTAGGAACTCATAATTATTTATCGATGTTAAAAACATTCTAACCTAACCACTAACAACCGAGATATGTTCGCCATTCTCTGTAATCAATTGAATAATTAAGACGGGCTTGTATCTTGTAAGTTACAATTCCAGTGTTATCGGTCCTCAGGTTCCTGGTTCTCGGAAATGGTGGGTCTTGACCGTGAAACCCCATGACGTCAAGGATTGTTAAGGTTGCTTCACACGGCAAAGTGTGTTGGTGTGAGAACTGCAAAGATATATACGGACTTCCATTAGTTTATATTAAGAACTCTGGAATGAAAGGTTTATTTTGGTGTTTTTTGTTCCGGACTCTACCTGCGTCAGAGCAACTTTTATAATTTATGCTGATTACATCTGCAAAATGATTAGGTAGGTAGTTGAAAATGACGTAGGACATTTCTAACAATTTATTGTGGAAAATATTCTCGTACAAAAACAATGGTATCTTTTTATAACTCAGCTAATGCTGCTTACAAAATCTAGTATTTTTAGACAAATTACAAGTTTTTAGGTTTAACCGGTTGGATGCCGTAATTGCAGAAACAATTTAAAAGCCATTGTGTCTCACGTGGATCCAAGTTCCAGCGAAAGGTTAAGTTAGAGGTTAACCTATAAATGACTAAACTACTTACTACTACTAACTAAATTTTAGTAAACATATTTTCATTAATAATATTATTTTAGTTACAATACATATATATTTAGGTACCTATTCTACTCGTGCAGTTGCCCTAACACGTACCTACGTAAGGAAAACCGCAGTCGTATAGGTAGTTATCAGACCTGAACCTGTTGTCGAGATAACGCCTGGTCATGCAAACTTTCCTATAATAAGCTCACAAACTCATTGGCTGCGGTTGTTAATCTTGTGATTTACAAGCTTACTACGACAATGATAAAAAACCCATTGACGCATGGACGTGGCAGGTATGTAGATGTTTGGATACAAAATACCTGGAACTACCCTAGTGAGAGGACCTTTTTGCGTAGATGAAATGATCGGTGAAGAACCGGGGAGGACGATTGTGGTCGGAAAGGTCTGCAGAGCATTTCCCTCTCTGCTATACCTACGAATACCTAGGTACTAAAACATTTCTGAACGCAACTTAAATTTATTGCATAGATTATAAAACAGTTCTATACAATTAATAAAGAGAAAGCCTGAAAGGACCACGTCACCAGATCCACCAGATTGTCAGACTTTTACAAGATATCTCTGCATCAAAAACAACTACATACTTACATACTTACGAGTACATACGCACATAGTTACATACACGCAGGCATGATTCAACCGTTAAGCGAATAATTGTTCTCGCTCTGGTTACGTTGGTCGGTAAGAGATGAAGCTGACAGAACGCCGTGACCTACATCTTCAAAGTATGACGTAACCCATGGACCTTAAACCCTTGATAAATTATGTTTCCAGACTATTTTCTATCTAATCTAGGTCTATGGCAGAATGTCGCGGATTTGTTGTCTGACGGCAAATACGTACGAGTCCAAGTTCAGCTACTTGCCTGCTGGATTGCTGAATAGTTCCATGTAACGACATTATAATGCTCGTACCCTAATTCCAATATATTTTTGAAATCGGCGCAGCATGTCTTCTTCATTCATTAGTATTTCTCTATTAGTCGTCATCTCAGTAGACACCCCTTTCTAGTCAAATCTTTCAGTCCAGTCATCGTTTATGTGGTCTTCCTTTATTCTTGTAGGCATCCACAGTCATTCTCAAAACCTTCCTCACAATGAGTTACCTTATTGTAATTAGAGTTTTACTTTTGTTAGTCCTACAGAGAAACGCATTTTATGTATCCGCACGACTATGCTAGCCCTGCAGCCAGAGGAAGGAGGAATTAACCTTTAGAAGCTCGAAAGTCTGACAACCAGTCTTACCAAGTGATATCGTATTACCCAGTAACTGGGTTGTGGAGGTCAGATAGGCAGTCGCTCCATGTAAAATACTGGTATTCAGCTGCATCCGGTTAGACTGGAAGCCGACCCCAACATAGTTTCGAAAAGGCTAGGCAGATGATGATGACTTAAATAAAAAAATGCATTCTATTTTTTAAATAGGTTTATTACATTTTTTTTACTTTTTACTTCACTTTGTTAAATTATCTATCGTAGATAACCTATCTTAAATCGTAGATAAATAGATCAACAACAAGGTTCGAAAAGCGCAAGCTGCATTTTTTTTTTTAATATTTCTTCCTTTCGGCATCATCATCTGACCATGGACGCCACTCAGGGTTACAATGCTTGTCAATACAAATCCTAAGACTCCATACACGACGGGACCGTCTTATTTAGTTGAGGAGTTCCTACGGTCACCTTCTGAATCTATCATCAGACCCTCGTCACCTCGAATCTTACGAGCTTGGGCTCGATGTTTGGACACGATGAGGCTATCTTGTTAGTTAAGGAATTCCTCTGACCAGCTTCCGACTCAATTAATAGACCCTGGAAACAAAGTTAAATAACAGCATATGAACAACATCAATAGAACATTATTTTAGTATTTGAAAACAATGTAGGTTGTAGAAATATAATACTTCGATTGTTATCCTATTTTCTGTATCTACGTATTTATTCTGATATAGCTACGCCAATCGCAGAAAATAACCGCAAACCGCAGAGCCGGCCTTTGGCCCCCTTATGCCGCAGTCTATAGGTACAGAAATTACTATCACGTCTTGAACGTAGATTGCGAAACTGATAAAGATAAAGATATATTTATTTGTACATGAAACATGACAATAGGTAGGACATATTACATATACTTACATTCTTGTTAGCAAATTAATGAAAAAATTGGTCCAAGAATGATGGCAAGCCTGGCAGTCTGCTTGCCTCCCAACTGTTAATGTAATTTGTACCTATTCTTTATTACGTTAGTTAGAAGCTATGTTACCACACCGATTTATTGCAACAACTTCCCTTGCATGCTTAGGTATGCAGTGGAGTTTCCTTACAATGTTGTTATGTATCAAAATTACTGCCAGCTGTTTAATCCACGTATAATTTACAGCATTGAATATAACATTACTATACCGACATATTGGGAAACAATCTAAATTCTATGTGGTTCCTTCAGTGCAATGAATACGCGATGCTGCAAAGGTCTTTGTGTTTCTGTTGCATTTGTGTGTCCCAACTACGCAATGCAATCATTCACAAAATCAGGTTTCTTACATCATTCCGTGTCAGCTGATGAATGGTGGATTCGTCTGAGAGCCGTATGAAATTTTAGAGAAAATCTTGTTATGAAAATGGGACATCTGACAGCGAAAGTGAGTTATGCAGCGAGCGTAGTACGGTGTGTGGTGTGTGGCCACTGTCCGGCGTCCGTTTGTAGGACGCTGTCGTGCCAGTCTGTTTGCCTGTTTTTATTGGTGAGTGTTAGCGTCGCCGGCCACCTCTCCGGAGGGGTGCCGCGTGGAGGGTCTCCGGCGCGCACTCTCTCAGTGTCGCTGCTGCTACGACGCGCGTTGTCTCGCCCGCGGCCGCTGCGTCGCCGCCGATCGATCCGATCTGATACTCGCGATTTCACGTGCGCTTGAGCAACGCGCTCCGGATTTATCCAAAACCCTTCATCTGCATCAATAAAAATATACCAGTGTTTTTACGCAACGAGTGCACCAACTCGCTATAAAAAGTGGTTAAAATTGTGTCCGCCTTGAAGAAGTGCGAAAGGCTGTGTTTGCACAAACGAGCGAAAGCGGTCAAGCGTGTGTCAACCGAGCGTGGAATTTGGCTGTGTAGGTGTTTTTCCCTGTGCTGTGTTGTAATGAAAATAAGTGTTAAAATGTCGAAATCTGGTTTATGAGGAGCTCGGTGAACGTGCTCATGCGCCTGTAAAAAACGGGTACACGTGCTTATGTAAGGAGACCTGACGCCTAGAACAAGTGAGTAATACCTAGACCTACATTACCGACAAATCAATCAACACATAATGACTTAAGTAATACATATTTATTACCTATCTGCTAGACTACATAACTTTGATGTTGAACGAGCACACCTGTGTGTGCCTGTGACACTTTGTTTGCATATTTAACTTACTTTTTAGTTTATTTACAATAGATTTACATACCCATTCATTAAAGTTAGAGAACTATAAAAAGAGCTAACTGAAGCCTGTTACCTCTTTTTATATTTCTCGACACTACACGCGGGTCTACTTTTCCATTTTATAGGGCAAAATAACTTCTAATTGATAATTGTATGTATTTAGAACATCAAGAATCGACACTTTAAATTAATTAATTCAAAGCCCTCCTTACAACCGCACCTGTCATCAAAAGACAGAACTAAACTTTCGAAACTGAGTTCCAAAAGCCTTAATAAACACTTGACGCCGCATACCAACACGCTAGCTCGACTGAGATTGAGCAAATTGCTCAATTTCGAATATGACATAAGACACAACACGTGCAACACGGTCATACCGAAGCGAACGCACTTAAAAAACTTTATGCATGAATATGGAACTATGAATATGGTTTAGCACGTAAATGATTATACAAAGAGGACATGATTGGCCCGAGCATAGGACCCTGCGGCAGCCTAGACTCAACAAACGAAATGATGGAAAAAAACCAGCCAAGTGCGTGTCAGGCCGCGCATAGAATAGGGTTCCGTAGTCAAGGTTTGCCATTAAAATTCTACTTTACTTTATATAATCGAAACCATACTGCGATTCAGAAATTTTGAATAAATGCACAACGCCATCTATCGAGTGTCGATGTAAACTTTTTTATGCCCCTAATTTTATTTATCCTCTTTAGAGGATTTAAATTGAAATAAAATCATGTCCAATAGATAATTGTTATGATTTTATTTTTATTATTTTACATGTTTACCTACTTATTAATTCGTTATTTTTGTACGAAGTTTTCCAAGTACTTAAGCGCATTTTACAAGTTAGACCGTTAGTTAGTTAGAGTTAGTTTTAGGAGTTATAACTCCTGAACTAACAAAGTTATCTAAGTCGTTATATCTCGCAAACGGATACCTAAATCAAAAAGTCGTCTTAGCAACCTCTCAACGTTTTTAAAAGACCTATCTAATAATACCCTACAGTATGGGGTAGACGCGAGAAAATAAACCATCCCCACTTTACGTATAGGGGAGGTAGGTAACCCAAAAAAAATATTTGCCGTGATTTTATTTTAGCACTTTGTCGACGTGGTAAATACACATATCCATCTTTATAGTACTAACCGTTTGGAAGGTAAGCCGAGGACGGACGGACGGACGGACGGACATCACGAAACTATAAGGGTTCTCAGGTATGAACTACGGAACCCTTAAACTGACACAGTTGCTTTTCTAACACTTTTGGTTTGGTACTTTATCATGATGAACAGTATCTAAGTCAAATTTTTAGTTTTGCCGAATTATTTTTGTAGTGAATCAGTCAAAATGTAGAAAGAGATTTCAACGTTGAATTGAAATACCACCACAATTTACCAGTACTGAACTAAAAATAACCAAAGGTCGTATTTCTATAACGATTCTCAACAGGATTGACATTATAAGATTGTCGGTAGCATAAGTCAATCCAATACATTTTTGACTTTTCCATCATCGGTATTGCTAACTAACTTCTGCTTGCGACTTCGTTCGCATGGAAGTCATATGACACCACAATATACTAAAATTACAGCCATATTTTTATAAAGCTTCACTGCATAGGTACTACGTTTGTAGGTCTCAGCTGCCAAAATACATATACAGAGAGTTGAGAGAGTCAGGATTGGTAATGCGGGAGCAAGCTTTGTAAAGTTGTCCGTGTGAGAAGTAGCTCGTCCTGAGGTCGACACCCGCAGCCTTCTGGAGCAAATTCTCATTGCTTACGAAGTTTTTCATTTTTAGTGAATTAATGAACGCTCCGAACGATTCCTGTACCTACTACCTAATGGCACAATACTGATACACTGACTGATGCATTCTTAAATTTATTAATTATTATTCCTGAACGGCTATATCACTAACATAATATTATAGTAGACTGTAAACACACGGGATTTCTCATTAATAGTCACCTAACCATAGACAATTTTATTTTTATTATTGTACTGATTGTACTGCCTAAAATGGATATTTTTTGTGTACATTCTAAGAACTATAAATAAGTGTATAACAAAATGTCGAAAAAAGGATCACAAAAACAGCAATAGTTGGGAGTGGAACTTACAACCTGTGGTTGTAAGTTTGTAAAGCAGTCGTCGAAACACTATGTTATTATAACAAATCTAATCAAAAGTCATTTAGTCAAATTAGGCTGAGAATCAGCACTTTTCAAACGTCAAAATTACAAAAGACACTCCCCCAAAACGCCCGCCCTTCACTACTTCCTAGTGCTTTCGCTAGGAAGAAGAAGTGGCGCAACAAACTCACAAGCAGCACAGCTGTCTGTTCAGTTAGAAAATACTTGATTGTATACAATACTATTTTCTAAAACCTATATTTTCAGCATTAGAATCGTTCCCAGACCTCGTAGCAATTACTTTTTTTTCATAAATAATCAATGTACAGTTTTGACTTCGATATATACGATTTTATTATATACATAGAACAAGTTTCACTTTGTCTAGTCCCTCAGCTTCTTTTCATTCTTCGCCGCTGTATCTGTATCGATCGATGATTCCATATTATTCATTAAAGCAGTAAATAAACTACTATAAACAGCCTTCGATCGTTATAAATTACTAAGGCTTACAATAATAGATAACTTTGTTGAGTCTATTGTTGTTCTAAATCACATTTATCATGAACTGAGTACAAGAATTTTATCCCACAGCGTTTCTAGGTAAATTATATTGCAATAAATACAATTATCTTTTTTACCTCTATTGCACGCGGAAATAATGTCAATTCATTAGAATAATCGAGCTCTTATGTAAAATGTCAGCGTTCTAGATACAGTTTTGTAACACATATCGAATCAAAATGGTTCATTATGTAAGTGTTTGACCTTTACATATATATTTCGTTAATTCATACGTCTTCTCCGTTAAACAACCTGAATTTAAAAACATTTGTAACATTTTCTACTTTAGGTACTTCCTGTAATCTTCAATCATTGTAACTACCCTAATGAAACAGTTAAAATACGCACAACGCATTACGAATAGTTAGTATATATTATAGCTAATTATGATTACGAAAATCTTGACCATAACGACTTTTTAACGATGAAACTAAAATTAAATTATGAAAACATTAGGAAAATTTATAACTGTTTCCGGTTGTTGCTAACAGATTTTTTTTTTGGTTTTAATTACTTGATTTTTGCCAAAACAAATTATATAATGAAATAAATCTTTTGTAGTTAGTGATTTGTTTATGGAATTGTTTAAAACCATTCACATCGACCGCCTACCTCATACCTGTTGCTCTCAAACAAGTTTCTTCTTCAACATAATGAGTAGTTTTAATTTGATAGTTCATTAACTAGTTCTCTGATGTCTTTGCTGTATTATTTAATCATTTCATATAAATATGTAATTATATACGTATAATAATATAACGCAACTTATTATTTACACTAGATACTAAATTAAATGAATAACTAACAAAATCCTTTTGTATTTATTTTTAAATACAAAAGGCTCTTGCTCGAGACTTCGTCTGCATTTATTATGTATTTCATTATTTTTAATACAAATATCCAGTTTAGGTGTGAAAAGTTAACAGACAGACAGTTACTATCGTCTTTCTTTTTTTGATTATGGATTCTTGTGAAGCAATTAGTTCACCATAACTGTTTTTGTACGATCAGATAGTATCCAGTAGCACTTTAATATCAGCTTTTAATGACGTAAATACAACAGCATATCTATTGATTGCTAGATAATAATTATCATCACTTACTTTTACTAATTCCTCGATTTAGCGAATTCTTCGTAATCCCCTTGAATTGTCCATAAGAGTCAATGTAAAATATACCTTTACATTGCGAAGATTTTTTGCGAACAACCTCTTTATAACGAATTTTCAACTACCTATCAAAAAAAAGTGTAAACCTCTAATTAACGAAATTTGTCAACCCAAAACCTTTATAAATATAACGTTCCCTATTAGTATGTGATTCAGTCGGGACAGGTTTCGATACGTTTTTAGTTTTTACCTCTTATAACAAATTTTAGACTAACCTAACCTCAATATAACCTCAATTTAACGAAATACTTGATATGACGAATGTTTTGTTCCCTTCCGATTTGTTATATCGAGGTTGCAATGTATGAGTAACTAGCTTGTGTCCGCGACTTCGTACGCGTCAAAGTTCATATTCCCTCGTCGCGTCGCGTACCCCCGCTATAACTTCGTTTCTACTTAGAATTTTTTTCTGACCTTTTCCATTTTTGCTTGACTCCTAAAAGTCTAGCGTGATGTTTATAGCCTTCCTCAAGAATTAGGCTATCAAATGCAAAAATAATTGTTAAAATCCTACTAGCAGTTCCAGACATAAGCGCGTTAAAACACTTGTGCACTTCTAACAACCTTTTGCAAGGGGAGTGATATGAAGATTCGAATAACGTTATTGCGACGCACGCTATTTCGAAAAACTTTACGAGTGGTACGCCAGTTCGAAAACACATTGGGTCGAAAACTGTTATATCGAATGACGTTATAGCGACGCACGCTATTTCGAAAAACTGTTTGAATGGTACGCTAGCACGAAAGTCTTGGTATCAAAATCCACTGTTGCGAATAGCTTATTCCAATCTGAATTTGTCTGGGGATCGAACTCGCGACCCCGATAAAGCCTTATCTTTGTATTGGGTTTGGGAAAAAAGAGCCACGGCGGCGGCGACCTCAGATTGGAATAAGCTATTCGCAACAGTGGATTTTGATACCAAGACTTTCGTGCTAGCGTACCATTCAAACAGTTTTTCGAAATAGCGTGCGTCGCTATAACGTCATTCGATTTAACAGTTTTCGACCCAATGTGTTTTCGAACTGGCGTACCACTCGTAAAGTTTTTCGAAATAGCGTGCGTCGCAATAACGTCATTCGAATCTTCATATCACTCCCTATTGCAAGATATGCCACGTTCCACGTTGCTTATCTATTTTCTATAAATAATCTTAACTTAGTGTGGAAAGTGGGCCGTATTCACACAAGCTTACCCTGCGCGGGACTTCCACTTTCGAACAACCCGCGGCCCTGGCAGGCATCGGCCCTAGCGGACCCCGTCAATTCGTGCTAACATCTCTTTGAGGCGGGCATGGAACACAACGCGCCGTCGGCCCGGGCCTGGTCCTTACCGCAAGCCCGCGCTTACGGTGGCCGGGGGTCAGCTGTTGAGTCCCGTCCAGGGCGTCTCCTGCGGCGACTAGAGCGCAGAGATTGCCTCTCCCTCACGCGCTCCGGCTCCTCCTTTGCGAGCATTACTGCTTCGTAGAAGGAGGTGACGGCCTCCCATGCACTCTCGCTCCGTACCATGGCCTGGACCAGGGCCGGACGCGAGAGATCGCCGCCGCCGATCGACGCCACGAGGACCTGCGAGACCTCCACCGTATGCTCCACCGTACATGCCTCATTCCTTACAATGTTTTCCCTCACCCTTTTATAGAGTAACTAGCTTCCGCCCGCGACTTCGTCCGCTTGAAATGTGTTGTTCCCCTTCCCCACCGCGTCGCATCGCATCGCTTGCCCGCGCTATTACTTCATTTTCGTTTAGCGTTCTTTTTGACTCTTTTTCATTTTGCTCGGTTCTGTAACTTAAACCGTTTACGCAGCGCACGCAACGGAAGTTCTCAAAAAGGAATCATTTTTCCCGTTTTTGCAACATTTTCGCAGCATTTTTATTGGTCGCAGCGTGATGTTATATAGCCTTAAAATTATAAATGGACTATCCAACACAAAAATATTTTTTCAATTAGAACCAGTAGTTCCGATGAGATTAGCGCCTTCAACCAAACAAACAAACTCTTCAGCTTTATAATATTAGTTTAGATTTAGTTGGTGACGAAGTAAATTGCACCAAGTTAAGTGCATGGCCGTTTTGTGTTCGAACCCGTAATCTACAATTCTAGGTTACCTCTGGGCAACCGCTACTCTCAATATCGTTGAATTTTCAATATTTGCTTCTAGTTTTAACAGTTTGAAGTGACCGTTAATTCACATGCTTTGATTGTAGTAAAAAAATAAATAATTGGCGGGTTTTTGAGCTATTGATATGTTATATTTGCTAATAGGTACGAGTATGTGTTAATTTTAAATATTTGCTCATTATCATTAAGTTCTTGATAGGTACTTCATCATACTCGTGTTATATATTGAATTGTTTTTACTTTGCCTTATTGTTGTTAAGCTTGTTTATTGTTAAACCTCGAACACATTATAGGTATTTGATTGATATCTTTGAGATACAAGTGTGTTTCAAAACAAACTTCGTCTATCGATGACTCAGGGCCTTTAAAATTGAGAACAGTTTAATCTAATAACATTACCTGAATTCTCTAGAACCTTTGTCCTTTTATAGAGAAATCGATTGCGACCTTTTGCTTATTGAATATTTTACAATTTTCCTTAAAGGAAAGGTAAGAATTGGACCAGGTGAATGGTTCATTCACATTGCCAATATCCTATTGTTTGCCTTTACCTTCCGCTAGCTACTTTCACGTCCTCGTGTGAATCCGCAAAGTGGGTCACAACACTCACAATGCATTCACGACTCTGCAACAACGAGAGAAATATGATTTAAAATTGTATCTGTTCGTAGAAAGTATCTATGCTGCATGGCATGCAACAGCAGAAAGTGATGCGATCGTTTCCACCGAAATAGTAAAGGCTGATAAGATATGCCAGGAGCCGTAGTTCCGGCCCTCAGTTGATTACACACTGTGTTATCTCGTCCCTTTTCGGGCCAAAGTGTTGAATGACCGCTGCAGCCGTCTATTCTGTAAAAATCTCACCGTGACGACTTAGGTGAAGTGAGCTTGTAGTGAGCTGTCATTCCAAAGTGCATCGTTCTTTTGTTCACGTACGATAATTAATATCCCTGGTCATTTCACACAGCGTCATCTATTCCCAAGCTAAGCAACCTAATGCTTGTGTTATGGTAACAAGATGGCTGATAAACTACTTATATACATTTTTTTTTTTTGTAAATACATACATATTATAGATAGAAAAACACCCAGACTCAGAACAAATACATGTAGGACTTACAAATACTTGTTATGTGCGGGAATCGAACCCGCGACACGCAGCGCAGCAGTCCGATCGCTCAGCCACTGCGCTAACTGTGTTGTCTATCGATCGACGATATCGACGAAATTGAGAGATGTATTTAAAAATTTGTAAAACCGTGATTAGTAAAGATGGAAGCGTGTCGAATTGTGTTTAAGTAGTTTATAGTGCACTTTGTGATGATTATTTCTCATCGTTGAATTACGCCGAGCGCCGCGGAAAATTAATCACTGTTTTGCAACATAATTGCTTACCGACGCAGCGGTTGCAATTTCTTAGCTTTTATGACATCAATAAAACTAGCTAGGTTAGGCACACCTTCCTACAAGAATTTTCAAAATATTTTTAATAAATCTGGCCTAGATTCTCAAGCTTAGGTAGGTATAATCCGGATACAATATGGTGACGCTGACGATGCAAAATCATTATTATAGTGTACTTGACATACTTAGGTACATTTGTGGTCTAATTTCTAGTCAATTATAATCTGAGTAGGTAGGCATGTTACTACTTTCTTTATTTTTAAATTAGGTGATTTAAGTAGGTAGAACCTACATAGACTGCCTACTTTCACATACTATAAAGATAAAAACACGTTCCTAAATTATGGTACCTATCTTATAAATATATCTATTTATCTTTATTTCTAGTACCTACTATTAAAATTATGTCTATCACTTATTTTATTAAACCATTATGTTGATTTTTTCTTACATACATAATATTTTCATAAATGAATTGGCAAGGTACCGTCATAATATTAACCGTAAGTATATAATTATGGATATCCATATACATACAGACTAACTATAATTCCTTTTCACGCCGAAACCCCTGAACCGATTGTTATGAAAATTTACAGATAGGTAGCCTTAAACCTGGAGAAGGACATAGGCTACTTTCTATCCTGGATATTTGTATAAAAAATGATGAAATACAAAATAAACGCACGCAAAGGCAAAAGCAATTAGGACATTTTTTATTTACTTTATTACTGCCTTTATATTTATTTAAAAGAATTGTCGAAGCGTGTGCATTCTCAACGACCTATATGAGTAATAAAAACGTGTTGTTTACGTAAGTGGTTGCGCCTCATTGACGAACAGACGGAGAAACCGAGAAGCCAATGTTTGCTGAAGCGAAGGTCGCAGTACTCTTTATTTGAACATCAAACTGCACGTTTCTTCGTCTGTTCGTCATATTGTACGATGCCAACGATTACTTCATTACTGCTAAACGACGCACAATGGTGCAATCAAGGGCAATCAGCGTCGTCACGAAATGATTGGTCGCTGGACCTCCGTTATGAATGAATGTGTTTCATATTTACCGATAGCTAAAATGGCGTGTTTTCTTTAAGCATACCATACAGGAAAATACAGATAGGTTATATACACTCGTAGAAAAGTACGTCAATACCTATATCTAGGTATTTACGTACTTTTCTACGAGTGTAGGGCGTGTGTAAGGAGGGGACACCCTAGAAGGACATCATCATCTGCCTAGCCTTTTCTCAACTATGTTGGGGTCGGCTTCCAGTCTAACCGGATGCAGCTGAATACAAGTATTTTACATGGAGCGACTGCTTATCAGACCTCCACAACCCAGTTACTGGGTAATACGATACCCCTTGGTAAGACTGGTTGTCAGACTTTCGGGCTTCTGACTACCCGTAACGACTGTCAAAGATCCACGAATGACAGCCGGGAGCAACGGCTTAACGTGCTTTCCGAGGCACGGAGGGGTCTCGGTATGTAAAGATGGTCACCCATCCACAGACCAACCGCGGCAAGCGTAGCTTAACCTGACCGGTCGACCTGTGCGGCTGTTATTATTTAGCCACGGACCCCTAGAAGGACATATAGTGACCTTATTGGTGATGTTCTTCAGAGAGGTCAGCGGGGTCATTGCGTAACACACTAAAAGTTGGATTGTCTTTCATTTTGACAGTTCAACAATATTCATTGGGTTATTTACGTTGTTGAGCAGAATAATTTTTCGAACATTATGAAGCAATTATTAGCAAATATTCTTCATCAGATTGTGATTACCTAATAGTGTGTTACGCAATTAGGGTGCAGGTGCGTAGTGCTCGCAACTGACGTGCGTATGCGACCAGAGGAGCAATTCTTGTGATTTTAAGAACGTTCACAGTCTGATTTCAGTCTCAATCTGTCAAAAATACCTCTAATTTCCCTACACGAAACTGTAACACTTATATAAATACAAAACAATGTTTGGTATCAGGTGCTCTTATCCCGAGCAAGTTGCAAACTGTCAGCTGGGAAATCGATGATTATAGTACAAGGCAGCGGACATGAAACTAATAATATAGCTGTGTTGCATGGAATTGGGATTCTGGTCGCCTCGGGGAGGATCGAGTGATGTGCTTAAAACATTTTAAGTACAGACGATGTTGCGCAACACTATTAAGGGTGGAAATAATTGCATTTGGTGGATAAGGTTAGTTTATCTAATAAAAAACTAAAACAATTCTTACTACCCAATTAAACCCTCTCCCTCTCCCTCATTTTCATCGTTATTGCTACGCCGTAGCAGCGTAGCAAACGTTCGCAACTTTGAGAAGTATTTTTTTTATTTTATTTAAGTAAGGGCTGGTTTCTCAATAGTCGGATAATTTTAATCTGAAGAATAAATAATGACACTTTGATATATTTTCCATAGAAAAGCTGTCAAACCGCCGCATGTATTTTTCCAATAAAAATTATCTGGCTATTGAAAAATGAGCTCTAAGTCACTTTTATTTCAAAACGACAAATAAACTTTTGCTATATTATGTCTAAAAAAAGAATACTTAAGCGTTAAATCCTACTGGAATGAAAAAAAATTAAAATACCTTGGTAGGCAATCCAAATGCCTGAATATTAGGCTTACCTACTTAAAAAGGACGCATATTTAAATATTGCGTAGGTTTAACGCAAACCCTACTCAGCTTAGAATTGAATTACCTGAACAAAGGAAAATTATACGCGAGCGACAAATAACCATCGCACGTTATCCCTTCGTGTGTAAAATACATATAATAAGTATTCGGCACTCGACAGGTCATCTACCTGGATACATATATCAGTTCTACTCTTAAGTAGAATTTAATATTATCAAATAGATAGTACCTAACCATTTTTTTATTATCTATCTATCTATATACTAATAATAAAGCTGAAGAGTGTGTTTGTTTGTTTGAACGCGCTAATCTCTAGAACTAACAGTTGGATATGAAAAAATATTTTTGCAATTGATAGCCCAATTTTTGAGGAAGCCTATAAGCTATTTAACATCACGCATTTTTTCGACCTTCATGTTTGGACGGTTGCCTGGTTTGTTTTGCCTCCAAGCAAGATGTACAAATGTTAGTCCTCATCTTGTTGACATAACTTCACACCAAGAATACATTCTGGAATCTTATTAATATCACTAAAATTAAGCTGACCTAGCCTTTGGTGCCATAAGTACTTGTCTTCAGCTGTAGCTGCCATTGCCTGCCCACTTTGGTAAGTGAGTATTAAAAAATATATATATATATGTATAAAGCATGCTAAAACGTACTAATAGCGCTGGCAGAAGATGGGATGCGGCGGGGTCGGGGCAACAAGGAATTTTACGCGGATAAAGCCGCGGGCTGAAGCTAGTTAATTTATTATACCCACAAAATATGAAAACGGTTATTGATACAGCTACTCACAATATGTATAAGTACCTACCTTCATTCATGTTAAATAACAATTTGAGACAATGAGCCACTGAACGGTGTTCATTGACCTATGTAAGGGCAAAATTAATTGTTCTCTTTTCCCTATAAATGGAAAAGAACTTTCGTCATAAAAATGTTATTACGTCTCTTAAGGGAGAAGTCCCTTAGGACTACAGAGTACCAGAATGGCTAATTAAGGCGAGGTAATTCCAGAACGTTGATGTGTTTATAAATTAACATAGCATAATCAGCCTGTAATGTTCCCACTGCTGGGACTCAGGCCTCCCGGTGAAGTGAGCTGTAATCTACCACACGAGCCCAGAGCGGGTTGGTAGATGTCACATTTTTTAGATTTTTTTTATTCTAGGACATGCCAGTTTCCCACAATGTTTTCCTTTGCCGTTTTGAGAGCAGTAGTGATGATATAGTTACACAAAGTAAAGCGCCTGTCTGGGTTCGAACCTACGACCTACAACTCGTAAGTCGTGGTATGTCACTGGGCCACCACTGCACTCTTATAGGTATATCTAGTATATAAATAAATTGACATAACACAATAATATCTTATTCATATCGATACGAATTTACTTAGGTAGTCAATCCATCCCTTGAAACTGTCAAAAGCTCTCTTTTCATTTTTAATTTAGAGGCTTTTGGTCATACATACATAACCAATATAATCATGCCAGCCCCTGTCATGACGCATACACAAGATAAAACTTTAATAGCTTCAATCGTCAAAGTTCTTATATTTGTAATTTGTTATGGAGATGAAGATTATTCTGTCTATATCCTATCTTAGGGCTGATTTTTCAATAGTCAGATAACTTATATCTGAAGGATAAATATGACAGTTTGACATAATTTATATACAAAAGCTGTAAAACCGCAATACTTATTCCTCATAGAAAAATCATGCCTTGCATTCAAAATACAGAATACGAACCAAGAGGCTGTCTATCCATTGGAGCGGACAAGTGCAAATCTGGGAAAATATTACCCAATAGAATTCCTCGATCATCACGTCATGTGAACTCAGTAGAATTTTATTGGTTAATATTTGTATTCCCCCCTCTGCTTCAATTGACAGCAGTCAAAGTAGTACGGCAAAGTTTTTAATAATAATTATTATAACTTTAGTTTCTGGTTTTTCTCACGTGCTTCTTTTGGGATTACCCCACTAATTTCGGAGTATTCCGAACTCTAACGATTATTATTAGCCTTTATTAAAAACCATAAACAAATTAGAGAGGTTACCTGAGGACGATGCGTCACGTATAACTTTCCAATGTTCATCTTCTTAGACGGGATTCAGATTCTGGAAACAGGTTTGGTCTACGTCAATGGAGCGGCTTGTTTGTGACGTCGGCGTCGTACGCGCGTCATGTGTGTGAAAGTGGATGTAGGTTTGTTGTATTTAATCGTTAGGATTCTGCGTTAAAATTAGGATCATGGTTTGGGATTTAATTTTCTACAGAGAATAAATCAAAGGTTAAGAATCAACAAATCGCTACCTATTGGCTATTTTTGTCACCTGACAGAGTAAGTTTCGTCTCCGATTTAGTAGGTATGCCTTTGTTTCAGGGACTTCAAATTTTTCCATCGCTGTTATAAAAGTCCACCAGACCGAATTTTGGCTATGGCGACCAATCTTAGCGAAGACCAGCCTTCGGCGCGGGGATGTTATAGTGCACCACTGCACAAGTGTGTGCGCAGACACAGGTGCACTCTCTCTTTCCGCACTTTCATTGTCTGGTGGGACGGCAATCCGACACGATCGGAGAGAGATCAGGCGTAGGACCAACGGGTTAACGCGCTCTCCGAGGCACGGGGGTATATCAACCGCCAACTTTATCCGATTGGAAGCGTGGGTGGGGACACACGCTTGCAACCACAGGAGACCAACGGGACAGGTACCTATTATTAAAACACATAATTATCATAGTGTTATTGAAAAATATCGCAGAGAAATCTGAGTCACACCATACGTCCCTTTTCTTACGGAACAGTCTAGAGAACTCATATTGATAGTTTTGTAAGCAAACCTCGCCACGGATTCTCAACGCACACAAACACGTGATGAGACAGGACAAACATGTTCCGCCAAAAACATTAGCTGTAATAAACCATAAGGAAAAGATATATAAACACGTCATTACGATAAAAAAGATGTGGCGAAAATACGTGAAGCGAATCATTTTTGGAAAACGTCTGAGCCAAAAAACACTTAAAGCAAAACGACTTACAAGTCTCATTCTATTAACGCAGTCATTAATCATGTTGGAAAATAGAGTAAAGTGACAGCTTTTGTTGAATAAATTTTATAGAATGCATTTGTCTTTTTTCTTATTTTGGGTCGTTTTTGCCAATAGCCAATATGGATGTAGTTTAGTTATTTATGCTCATGAACGTCTTCCTTACATAGACTCATAGAGCGATGAAATCAATCTATTTCAATATCATATTAACATTTTCAAATTGATTATCGATCGTAGTTTGTTTGTCAAGTGGATAATGGTTTAAGTGCTTCGAATTATCTAAATATAATCCCTTATTGTTAAAGCATACATTTGTACAATGTATCAGCTCCGCTTCAACGCAAGCCCTAAGCTTTAACTCGTGCATGGGCAACGCCCGGCCCGCGGGTTGGATGATCCGATCCAGGTTTTGATCCGGCCAAATATATTCTTCCGGCAAAATATTTTCAAATCGCGCGTGAAAAAATCATGTTAATTCTCAGTTCACGCCCATAAGAAAGAAAGACTCCTTCCTCCTTCAGAAAGAAAGAAAGAATCTTCCAGGTAGATTCAAACCTAACGCAAAATCGCAATCTCATCTCAGCGATATACAACCAATGTCAAAAATGTAGGGAAAATAATAATATATTTTTGACAGATTAAGATCGAGATTAGAATGTTCTTAAAAATACGAGGATTGCCTCTCTGATGTAATATCATTTTACCCGACCTGAGACTGGAACCTCTATGGTTAGTAGTAATGCTTGCGACCACTAAAGTAAAATGAATTAATGACGCAGTCATTAATAACATTATTTTAACGATAATATAGGCTCTGTCCTCTGTGTTTTCAGTTTACAGTTTCAACACGATATTGTGACAGAATACATAATAAATGTTTTAATACAAATAACCTTATAATTATACTTTATGTGATACTTAATGGGTTCAGCGTGAAATCCCTTGTGATCGTATCAAGGCTTAATGGCTTTTATTTTAGGCCTTTTTTTTTTTTTTTTTTGAGGATGGGAAATCATCAAATGACTCCTCCCGCTCTGGGTGGAGCAGAAGGGAGTGTCAGACTTTTACTGACTAAAACCCACCCGTGTTCCTTCCTTAGCCCTTTATGTTCCAGGGCAGCGGTAAACCCTTTCGGATGGTCCCGCTACCCTGGCAGGCTTCGGCCCTGTGGGGCCCCGTCACTTGCTGACATCTCTTTGAGGCGCGCGTGGAACACGAACACGCCGTCCGGCACGGGCCTAGTCCTGATCGGACGGAGAGCTACCCATTACTCTCCGCCCGCAGGCCCGCGCCTACGGTGGCCGGGAGTCGTCACGCGGCTCCCGACGCCCGGAGCGTCTCCCGCGGCGGCTGAGGCGTGAGGTGCGCAAGGCGCGTTCCCTCGCCCACCCCGCCACCTCCTTCGCTAGCATGACTGCTTCGCAGAAGGAGGTGACTGCCTCCCACTCCCTCTCACCCCGGACCATGGCTTGAACCAGGGCCGGGCGCGAGAGGTCGCCGCCGCTGCCAATCGCCTCTACGAGGACACGGCGGTGCTCTGCCCAAGCAGGGCAGACCTCCACCGTATGCTCCACCGTGTCCTCTGGGCGATCCTGACAGTGGTGACACCCGGGCGTCTCCTCCCGCCTGATGATGTGCAGGAACCTCCCGAAACATCCGTGTCCGGAGAGGACCTGCGTCAGGCGGTAGGTGAGAGCGCCGTGACGTCTCTCTAGCCACTCCTCAAAGAGGGGTCTTACCGCCGCTATCGTGGCGTGCCCTTTTATTTTAGGCCTTATGTGATGCCGTACTATAAACATCATTGTGACCCGTGAATGTAGGTACCTACTTAGTTTATATTGAAAAGCTTAATAACTGTAATGAACAAAGTCTGAAAAAAAGGAAAGGTATATAGGATAGGCTGGGATAGATTGGATGCAAAAGGCGGGGAGGGGGGGGGGGGGGCAATGTCCAACGGTGGACTGCGATATTTGAACGAGCTGAGTTATTTGAACGAACTAAGTATCCAGCCTAAAAACATAATTGGTTATACTGCACTCTATGAATCACTCCATAGTTATCCTCGGAGTAACTTAAAAGATGTTTGTACCTATATTCTATAGTATGACTTGAATATAATTATGGTATTTTTTACAGTAGCAAAGTCCGTTATTCGTCTCCGTCCTAGTAGGTATAGGATTAACAAGTTTTTGCAGTAGGTACGAGTATCTAGTGCTTAGTTTAGCATTGGACGCTACTAGAAAAAATGGTCGATTCTAGTCGAAAAATATCTTGTGCTCGTATACTTAGTCAAGTTTACTTTCAAACAAGATAATGTTTACATAATATATAAGCTAACAGACTAAAAATAATATTAATAATAATTATGTATATAAAAAAAAAATAGAAAAAGGTCATCAACAAATTCGTCCGCTTCGCTGTCAACAGGAAAAGTGCCCAAAACGTGGTCGTATACTTAATCAGTTTTTTGTTATATATTTGCTAGGTACAAGTATATAAGCACAGCTGTTTTATTGACCGATTTTTTTCTGAAACTAATCCAACACAAACAAAAAATTTAGTTGAAAATAACTGTGTTCTGGTTCTCGCCATGATATCGTATCGTTTGACAGGACAGAACGTGAATACAATATTTATATCGACGGTCAAGAAAACATTTACCATAGATCAATTTGAACCTGGTTAAACACACGATCATACGCATCATACACGATTATAGCACGATCATATGTAGCTGGCGATTAAGAAATATTTAAAATAATAAATCAAATTAGTTTAGGCAGAGGTGCTCATAAAGTACACCCGTATTGCACCAATCTGGGTGGAGCGACGATCTTCGCAGGATGGCTGGTAACAGCTGGATGAGAGTTGTCGAAAATCAAGTTGAATGGCGTGCAATGCGAGAGGCCTATAGAGGCTGATGCTTATGATGACGGGCACAAATCCAGACTCCGGGCTGCTACCAAGAAATTCCTGACAGAAAACCCAATAACACTTTGGCTGACTCGAAAATCGAAACCAGGACCTCATGCTCAGCAGTAGCGCTTACGACCTTAGTCAAATTGAAACATAGTCAAATTGAAATATAGTCAAATTGAAACATAGTCAAATTGAAATATATTCAAATTGAAACATAGTCAAATTGAAATATATTCAAATTGAAACATAATCAAATTGAAATATAGTCAAATTGAAACATAGTCAAATTGAAACATAGTCAAATTGAAATATATTCAAATTGAAACATAGTCAAATTGAAATATAGTCAAATTGAAATATAGTCAAATTGAAACATAGTCAAATTGAAATATATTCAAATTGAAACATAGTCAAATTGAAATATATTCAAATTGAAATATATTCAAATTGAAACATAGTCAAATTGAAATATAGTCAAATTGAAACATAGTCAAATTGAAATATATTCAAATTGAAACATAGTCAAATTGAAATATATTCAAATTGAAACATAGTCAAATTGAAACTTAATCGTTCGTAATAGTTGCTATGAACTTTATTTAATTAACTTGGTTAAGTTGATCGTATGTTCGTGTTACGCGTCGTGGTCGTGTATCTAATCATAGAAGTTTCCTTGTAAACCGTCAACAGACAACACGTCAACAACTTTCAATCAATGGTTACAAAGTTTTTGTTGTCGATATTCTACCCCGTCGTAAATCCTTGTATACGAGGAAGGTTTCAGGAAAACATGAGCATTAATTTATTTACGAGATACTTCGTTTTTCTTGTGATTCTGCATTATTTTTGTGAGATAATATGTTATTGTGTTTTTTTATGTTACTATATGATACTACAAATATTTTGAAAAAGGCTGTTTTCGTGTTATATCGCAAATTATTGATTATGCCGTTAATCCGTCATATCGGTAATATTGCCTGCTTCAAAGTGGTGTCAGGCTGTCAGTAGTGTTAGTCCTTAAATAGGTTTAAATACTAGACGTAGCAATACATTCAGACACTTCTAAAAATAATTACAGATATCAGTCTAGTATCTCTTTACGAAATTAGCTTCAATTTACCACTGAAAACGCTAGTTTTCGTGCCAGTTCGCACGTTATCGATTTTAGAGTCATACCTACCTACCTATTACTTATGTGCCGATAGTACTGCAAAGAGGTGTCATTTTGTAAGTACCTATTTGGCAACCATAGCATTAAACTCAGACATTTCTAAAAGTAATTACGGAGATTAGTGTGTCTTTACAAAATTACTTCCAATTTACCTCCATAAATAAGAGTTGGTAAATATTGCAAATTCCCGATTTTTTAGCAAGCGCTAAATTATTTGGATTGCTAGTTGACAGGAGGATTTAACAGCTAGGTAAGTAGGTACTTGTCATTATATTTAAGGCATAAAGATTATGACACAGGGCTGATTTTTTCAATGCCAGATAATTTTATCGGAAGAATAATTTTGAATTTTTGACAGTTCTTCCAAACAAAATCTGTCAGACGTAAATTTTATTCCACGAATAAAAATTATCGGTCGGATCAAAAATCAGCCCTTAAAAACAAATGTCACTGCATTGAGTACCCCACATTATTTTAATAAATATCGACGTACGCATCGTCGACTGGATGTCATCATCAACATTTTATATCTCGGTAGCTAACCACATAACTCCCCTCAAACCTTTATCTATACGAAACCGAGATTTACTGAGATTATAATAAAATTGAAATACGATAAGTGGCAATATTACACGTTTACTGCTGACCGATAAAATTGCCGTTATGTGAGACGGTTTTTGCAACGTTATAACCAGTTTAGAAGACCCGATATAGCTATGTAGGAAGGAACAGCTTCAAATCTGTGCATATCTGGTTCGTTCATTTGGAAATATCGCACAGTCAGTGGAGCTTTGGGTTGATAATGTTGACAATGACATCATTGTGTTACCTATAGTCGAATCTCTATCGTTCTAGATGATCTGCAGCGCTGCTAATCAGTTCAAACAAACTGTTTTAATTTTAGCCCTGCTGTCTAAAATATGGAAAATTAACAGATTGATCGAACAAAACTGTTGGATTCAGAACGGACGTTGAGTTCTAATTTCAAACAATAATAAAAATAATGGCGTACGTCCGGTTTTCTTTGAAAAGGTGTATTTCCTGTATGTTACATTATGCATCTTGTGTGTATTTAAAAGTCAGTTTTTTAAATTTGACCAAGGGAATGACCAAGATGGCGACTAATTGAGAAGTATGAAAGAAAAATTACATGTTGCGCCGATCCCAAATAAATTGAGAATGATGATTCTTTAAGCCGGATTAGCGCATTTTAATATTGTTTGAAGACCGACAATTTAATATTATGTTCGTGGTATTATCTTTTTATATGGTCGTCGTCCTTGAAAATTTCCGGCTTTTTCACTTGTCATTGTTAGCTCTTCATAATGATCGTCTAAGAATAACACTCCTTTTTTAGCGCATTTTTAATCATAGATGTCTCTAAACCCATCTTTGAACCGGGGAATAAACCGCTTTGTATAGAACCCATGCTGATATTTGATGCTATTGTAAGATAAGCGAGGTATTGATCGAATAGCCTACATGATGCGCATTTAAAAAGTAAATAAATGATAAAAAATAAAAATGCTTTTCAAAATCTCATTGAGTGCCCACGTCATGTGCAAGTTTTCATAATAGGCATAATCTAAGCTATGGTTACTGGTGATCCAAGATGGCATGGTAATAAGCAGTTTGGAAGAAAGGAGAAAAAAAATAAATTGACTTTCTCGATTTCTCTGTAGTCATTTTGTTTACAAGCAGCTCTCAATATCCAACAAATTGTGATTTGTGTCACCAATCTACTCTCTAGAGTTAGTAATA
Organism: Apamea sordens; assembly: GCA_945859715.1. Taxonomy (NCBI): domain Eukaryota; kingdom Metazoa; phylum Arthropoda; class Insecta; order Lepidoptera; family Noctuidae; genus Apamea; species Apamea sordens. The sequence continues at coordinate 13,031,045 of OX243995.1, forward strand.
ATAATTTAATTTTATAATTATTCAATGTATTTTCCTCGGGAACACGGCGCTTGTTTTAAACAACGGAGAATAATGAATTAATGAGTTTGAGTCTAGCTAGTGGTCGCCTGGGGTTATTTTTGCAGACCGAATTGTTTGGGGTTTTTTGGTCATTGTGGGTAGGTAAGTATTTTAGGTTTTTTATAACCTCGACCAGATTTTCCGTTGAGGATAAAAAGAGAACAACGCATTTTGTACAATTAGACCATAACTAGCTGCATAATTTAATTGGCATTCTGTAGTTTATGCCTACCCGATCCCATAGGAAAAATATCATATACATTTGTAGGTCTTAACTACTAGTCATTTTTAAACTTGTAGGTAATATTCTTTCACGTTACACCAAACAATCTGCAACGAGCAGTTGCAGGGTACCTAATAAAGAAAACATACCATATAACCAAAGACAAAAAAAAAACTCTAAAAAGAAAGTAGGCAGGAAGACGAAGAAAAATACTTTGTTCCATATTTCAAATAACAGCATCTTTTTAGACAGATATTGTGAAAAATATATAGAAATATTTATTAGGGGTTAAAGTATGAAATTGCCGATATGTACTGAAAAATTGAAATTCGTTTTTTTTTTTAATTCATCATATTTATTTAATCAAAATAATTACCATTATTATCTATACATTGCTGCCATCTAATAGGAAGGTCATTTATGCCTTTGCGATAGAACTCTCGTGATCTAGATTCGACAAAATGTGTGAAAGCATTTTGTACTGCCTCCTGAGAAGAAAACTTTTTATCACGTAGAAAATTGTCCAAATCACGAAAAAAATGGTAGTCCGTTGGAGCAAGGTCTGGCGAATAAGGAGGGTGACGAATGGTTTCTAATTGCAGTTCCTGTAGAGTTAAAACGGTTTCTCGTGCTGTATGAGGTCTCGCGTTATCATGGAGCAATAATGGTGAAGATCGATTCATGAGTCGGTTGTTTCACTGCTAGTTTTGCTATCATTGTTCGGAGTTCGGCACAATAGACATCTGCCGTTATTGCTTGACCAGATCGGAGAAAGCTATAGTGAATAACACCATGCTGAGACCACCAAACAGTTACCATTACCTTTTTATTGGTAGGCTTTGCTTTAGGAGACTGTTGCGGCGTTTGACCTGGGGTCAACCATTGCATTTTTCGCTTACGGTTATCGTAAAGAATCCACTTTTCATCACATGTCACAATTCGATCCAATATTCCTTCATTTCTGTATCGATCCAACAAGGCAACACAAGTTTCAACACGCGTTTCTTTCTGCAGATCAGGAAAATCATGAGGCACCCATTTCTCATATTTTTTTATTTTATTGATTTGACACAAATGAGTCAATATTGTTGGGTAAGTTAACGTTAAACCATGCCGCTAATTCCTGGGTAGTTTGGCTCGGATCGTCTTCCACCATCTCTTTCAATTCATTTTTATTCACCTGTGTGGGCGGTCTTCCACGTGGTTCGTTCTTCAAATCAAAGTTTCCATCATGAAAGCGTTTAAACCATAATCGCACGGTGCGTTCATTAGCAGTCCCCTCTCCAAACGCAACATTGATATTGCGAGCTGTTTCTGCCACGTTAGTTCCGCGTCGGAACTCGTATTCAAAAATAACTCGAATTTTCGAAGTAATAATAATATAATTTAATGTAATATAATCTTTCTTGTCTAAGCTGAATAAAAAAAACAACTGAAAGTCGATAATCGAATGTTGCACATTTTTTAAATGAAGAACTTCCTAGGTACCTACCATGTGAAAAAAGTTTCACTCAAAAATCTCAAACCATGAAGGTTCTAGTTAAATAGTAAATCCCTTTTATACTCACCCTCTTACACTCTTTCACGCACTTTCACACACTACTCACCGAGAGGTAAACCCTCCACACACCATTTTATTTATTTTGATTTAAACTTTTTCTTTTTCTGTGTGATAATGAAAAAAAAAAAAAAAAAAAAAAGTTTATTTCTGGCAGCACAATAACAACCTTACGAACGTAATTATAGTATATATTTAATTACGTTCGTAAGGTTGTTATTGTGAGGTTGTGTTGTTTGTGTGTGTGTGTTGTTGTTGTTGTTGGTTGTTGTGGTTGTTATTGGTTGTTTGTGTGTTGGTTGTTGGTTGTTGTGTGGTTGTTGTGTGTTGTGTGGTTGTTGTGTGTTTTGTGTGTTGTGGTTGTTGTGTGATATACTTACCTTCTGTTATTAGTATGTCTAATTAAGTTAGTAATGTAATCATCGTAAGGAAGAGCGCTGATATCTGAGATACAGATTTCTTTTTTCTAGTTCAGACACAGATACCTTTAGTATAAAATTAAGAAAACTTGAATGTGTCCTGTATATCTGAGGGGCAATAAATTCTCGTAATTTTAAGACCGTTCACAGTCTGATCTCAGTCTCAATCTGTCAAAAAATACTTCTAATTTCCCTACATTTTGACAAGTTTTTGACATTTGTTTGTCACTGAGATGAGACTGCGACTAGATTTTGAACGTTTTAAATTACGAGAATTGGCCTTCTGGTCAAATGTAACATATGTTCTGTGTCAAATAAATTATTTTTATTATTATGTCAATTCGAAGTACCTATTAGGTACAATAAAACGGCGATTTCATACTTTAACCCCTATTACTTACTGAAAAATCTGAAACATTTTTCAATACGTTTCCCAGGAAGGCCCGTAGGCGGACGCAACAGTATGTAGATAATGAACTAAATTTAAATGTATATCCACGGTTACGTGTCTTTCAGAAAATAAAACATATTAACAAAGGCAAATCTATATTTATTCATTTTTTAAATATATTTTAATATTATTATCTCCTCTCAAACAGAGCATCTGCCATCTTATCTCTTTACCACCCTTGGTTGACTGGGAGAGAATCTAGAGAATGCCTAAGGCCTTAGTTAAGTCCGCTTTTGTACGGCGTAATGTGTGCGAGAATTTTAAATAAATATAATATAGTATTACTTTCAGGAGGAAATAAAATGGACGCATTGACGTAGTTCTATTTAGTCGGAGTAGGAAATAGTTAAATTTTGTAGTTTTTTGTCACGAATAAATGGAACTGCTGAATAAGGTAACTATTAAGTATATTGGTTTACCTGTTTATTCAATGGGGTTACCGGAACTTCTCCTGGAAAATAATCCATAAAAAATTATATGCATATGTTCCATTTAAAATCATATCCAAGTCAATATACATGCCTAACTTTAAACATGTTTTGGTATGCCTCTGATAAGAAAGAAAAATGTTTACGTAAGTAAAGTCGCCAAAAGCGCCTTCAAAAGATTATCCGTTAGAATATACCCAAAGGGACAATCTGGAGTAAGTTTTCCTGTTGTGTCCATTTTTTCCTCATAGTTTTGCGTTACTTAATAATTTATTCGCAACATTTTACTCGACCGACCAGCGCTACCAAAAGTTTTGATCATATTATTTCAATCAGCGTTGCGATGTAAAAAACAAGTTATTATCTTAGATGCAACATCAAGAGACTAGAGTCCAACTAGTAACGTACTTACGATATTAGATTACTTACAATCTGCTAGCCAAAACAACTGACTCATGTTGTAGACGTAAGCCAATCTAGTTAGGTTAACAAACAGGTACTACGAGCCTACAGCCATGCAACCGGCGACGTCACCCGGTGCATAAAAACGTACCAAGAGTCTGCGTGCACTTTACAGCGGTTTCGATAGTAGATATAGGCAGAGTCTTCCAATTTCTCTTCGTTATTCTGTTGATATCTTACTCTACCGCGTCAAGTGAAGATAAGCGCGAGTGAGTGCGACGCTACACGATTTGGCGGTAAGAGTGCACATTGTACTCGGCTAGGTTCGGTACAGTTCGTTGGAAGTTGGAAGTCAGCGGTAGTCGTCGCCGGTAGCTCCACAGAGCAGCCGCGCGCACTCCCCCGGCCGCCGCGCCACGCACCGCCGCTATAAACAACTCATACTCTACTGACAGAAACACATTAATTGTTCAATGAAAACTAGTTAAAGCCTACTCGCTGGCACCGCCGATCGCTCCGATACATTCCGAGACGCAGTGAATAATAAATCTAGGTGACCGGCCGCTATGAATTTAGACAATAATAAAGCTAGGTTTAAAGCGATGTTGTTTCGATGTTTGCAGTGAAAGGAATCGTTGTAAGAGGCGATTCGGTGTGTAACTGTGTTGCGGTCATTTTATATTAGATGAATAAGTGGAGCGTTTGTCCGCCTGTACATTATGTACTTGAGTGATGAGTGCCGGTGAGCCGCGGACCTGATTGTGCTGATCCAGTGCTAGTCCGAGCCGCCGACCGCGCTCCTGAGAAAGGCGCTTCACTCCTGATTGTTCCTCTCTCAACTCTTTATATTCAAAGTATGTATTTTTCTTGTCTATATATGAATGCTTCCTTATCACACGACGTCATATCACTTGAGTTCAAGAGATTGACCGCTAAAGTATCCGATATTATAAAGTTTGAGATGCCGCGGAGTATGCCAACAAGATGTCTTTTTTTATCTAATCTCTATCAAATACTTCGCAAGTTAACAATTATACTATAACTCAAGAAGAAGATATCAATACAGACATGGTATTCAATTAAAAAATATTTTTTAAGACTTACATTTCATGTAGATACGACAAGGTCGCCTAATTTACGTTTGTTTGATTTTATTGGAGCAGGCGGATACAATGTCACAATTGTAGATATCGTAGGTAGGTACTGATTATTCTACTAATTAAAGACAATTTACTTATCGTATTATACAACGTTAGGCAAAGGCCATAACAAGCTGCAACTTTCTTTCTCGACAATCTACTTTGATTATAAATTCCGAAGCACTTTGATAGTTTCAAGTGCTCATTACATAGCAGAGAGAAATAAAACTTAAACACGACGCAATATGAAAAAACTAAGAAGTTATTGTTACCTACTGTTATTAATTTTAGTATATATATTGAACGTGTATAATCTACATTATATGTAACATAATAAGGTAAGGTTATTGAGTACCTATAAAGTTTCCTATTGGTTCCTGAAGTCAATATTTCGGTAGCTAAATGAAGGTCGCTATTGCCAAAATTGATTAACAATCCGCGAACGGATTCCGATCCAATCCAATCAAAGATAATTCTGTGGTATTCCTTAGAGCAGTTTATCAGAAAATCCGATTATTCTGGGTTTTAAAGCTAATAAGAAATATAGCAGAATTTACAGTAGGGGCCATAAATTACTACCTACATGCGAATTTTATGAGGAAGTAGGAGTACATTAAACACTTAGGTGCCTAAACATAAATAGAAACATACCTAATTTAACAACTAGGGGCCTTATCGGAGAAGCCTTTATATATTTCTTTAACGGAATTAATGTTATGGTAAGTATGAATGTTCTGATATTAATATTTTCACTACGAAAAACAATAAAGAAAGCCATTAAAAATAGAACCAAGTTCACAAATGAACATTAATAATGTTTTAATATACGATTAGTAAGACTTTCTTATAATAGTTTTATTAAAGGAACAGTATTCTAATAATCGTAAAAATAAAAAATTCGTAGCACCCCGTAGCCTCGTAGACCACCCTACGTAACTTCGTAGACACATCGGAAATTGCTTGCGGGGATCGCCAATTCGCTTTACAAGTACTTCTGCTGGCACATGGGGCACTCCACGAAAACTATTTTGAAGAAAACCCAATTCCAGTATCAGGAAATTTGAAAATGGACTTACAGTTCACCATTCACCATTATAACGATATTATAGTTATGCGTAGCATTTTAATTTTATTGGAGTATTAATTAGCATTTAATGTTTGTCAATTGTTTTCTCAGCGATTTACGCACGGAATCATATTCCGGATGTTTATATAATAAAAGTCTTAACCTGTCGGACGTCATCAGAAGTAATTAATTAAGACATGGGTTTCTTAAAAATGTTTGTCATTATTATGCAGCGATTTTCTTAAATGATAAGGATTATATCTTTTAATGTGGCATTATAAAGTACGATAGGTAGGCGCATTCCGGGCAGATGGTAATGGAAAATTTTTGAGGAGAGAAAAATGAACTATAAGTTTTTAGTAGCCAACACACATATACCTATAATTTGCCTATAATTTTTCCACTGCTAGGATACAGCCCTCCTCTCGGTGAGAGGGAGTGCATATTTCGGGTTGGTACCTAGATGTCACATAATGTCTTCGAATATTTGGTTCTTAGAACATGCCGGTTACCAGCTTAGCACTCCAAAACATACGACGATGTGGCTTTTCTGTTTGTGGTCCTACGTTATCAAATGTAAACGATAACCCCCCTGCAAGCTGAAAAAGAATAATGCAAAATTCGAGATCAAAAATTACGGTTTAAAATATCATTTATTTCTCAAGGATTTACATAATCACTTAATGAGAAACAAAGTTTTAACATGCAGGTAATTGTTAAAATAGTCCAGATCGCTCGTCGTGCAGTTAACTTGAATTATTTTATTTTAATTATATATATTAATTTTAATTTCATCAGTGGTGATTAAATTAAATACTCAAAGTAAAGTGCCTGTTTGAGTTCGAAGCTAGGACCTGCAACTCGTAAGGCCTTACCACTGGACCACTGGCCAACACTAGTGGCCAACATAGTACTATTTATAACATTTATGACTTGCAAGAACTTCTCAGTTATAGTATCGTAAAGAGATACTGTTTATTATTCGAATTTACATCGTTATCAAGTTCAACATTTATCTATGTTGGTCACGAAACAGCCATTCTCATAGTTTACAACTTACAGCAGTTCGAATGATGCCATAAACAATACGCGTGTAACGGTGTAACACTCTTTTATACATAAACAAGATGTTTTATGGTTTTATGTTTTGATAACGTTCTACGTACCTACCTATAAAGAATTATAATGATTGATGATTCTAAAAGCCAATTATTTTTAAAAGAGTAACCGTGGAGTTTCTTACCGGCTCTTCTCCATAGGAAACGACCAATTGGAACCGTGCACCTAGCTTCTGACATTTCATAAGTGCCCATGTAGGTTTATGTGAAATAAAATATTTTGATTTTGATTCTCGGCTCTGTTTTATCATCTTTAATTTGATAGACTAAAACGACAGTTGCGATCGAACTTCTTTTTAAGAACATGACATTATTTAGCATTTTTTACATTTTCTATTTACAAGCTGTCATTTTGGTCAAGCTAATTAAAAATCAGAGTTAAGATGATAGTTTCAAACTACATATGCAGATTTTACATGCGGAGGAATTTATCCAATAAAAATATATACAGTATAAACATTCGAGTTGAGAACCTCCTCATTTTTTTAAGTCGGTTAAAAATACATAAGTGCATAGTTTAGCCCGTGTTGTCCGTCTTTTGTTATCTTTTATATAAATTATGTTTTTTACAAATCAAGTTCATGTTATCAGTAATTGATATTATTATCAGGTCTTAATATAAATGTATTTGAATTCTTATCATATACTTAACCAGCTTCTATCCGCGTCTTTGTTCGAGTGATATTTCTTCTTTTAACATAAAATAAGTTCCTATCCCATATCATATAGCTTGTACCCCCGCAGGCTCCTTAGCGTTCTTTCAGACTTTTTACTTTTTGCTCGACCCTTAGGGTCGTAGAATGACGTCACGGAGGGGTCTCGGTATGTAAAGATGTTCACCCATCTACGGACCGACCGTGGCAAGCATAGCTTAACCTGATCGATTGACCCGTGCGGCTGCTATTACTTAGGACAATCGTATGCTGACCGTATACTAAGTGTGTGAACTGTTAGTATGTGTGTGTGTTTTTGTGATGTGGGTGTCGTCTGCGAGTTTTTTTTTTTTTTTACATAAAAAATTCTTACATAATATAAAGCTGTTTTTCCTCTCATATTAAAAAAATCAAAGTCATTTATTCAAATTAGGCTGAGAATCAGCACTTATCGGACGTCAAAATTACAAAAGACAGCCTCTCAAAAAACCCGCCCTTCACAACTTCCTAGTGCTTTCGTTGGGAAGAAGAATCTTTAAAGTAAAGCCACAACTAGATAACACATTATTAGGATTAAAGGAGGACACCAAAGGAAAGGCAGGTCTTAGTATTTCAATAACAAGTTTATTATCCTTTTCTTCATGTATTGGAAGGTGTGTTTTACTAACATTACGTGAAATGTGTGTTCCCACGCAAGACTAAAATAATACAGTCACTATGAGAAAGTTAGGATTACAGTCAAGTGGTAAGGGGTATTATAAGAAATAATATCTGTAAGCTGGAATGAGAAACACTTTAGTGATGAAGTAGGATCGATTTGTTTTTGCTATGGATACTCCAACACATAAGCAAAGAACATGAAATATATAATACAGAAGTGAAAAATAAATAAATAATTATTATAATATAAAGAATATTCTTTATATTTAAATACACCACCCACAATATATCGTTGTAGAGATACTTTATTTTTATTTTTTATAGAAACATATTTACCTACAACTAAAAGATTTAAAATGTAACAAAAACATCAACTTATGAAACAATATAAGTAAACCTAAAATAATCATATTTTATTTCTTTCTAAGAACAACTTATCTCCTTTGTAACAGCTACGGTAAGAAACTTTCTAATGGTTCACACAAGAAAAGTTCGCCTTTGAAAGAACAAGAGTTCTGCAAAGAACATTACCTGCATATTTTCAGACATCACGAAATTTTCATAAAGTGTTGTTATTGTACTTATTCCCTTTCTCTCTCAAATGGACTATGGCGCGGCGTAACGTTTGCTCTACGATTTTCGTAGACTCTAATGCAAATATGTTGGTTTATTGGTTTAATAGAATCAGAATCAGTTACTGATTCTTGAAAAGAAAATTTTCGTTTGGTTTGTTTTTTTCATTCTCACACAGTTTAAGATAGTATTCAAAAGGTTTGCTTATATTTAAGTCATTCGGACTGATTGCGTGTTATTTAGGTATGAAATTACTCTTTATTCTACAGAGCTATTAGTACCAGTGAATAAACATGTCAAGACCAAACCACTTATCATGGCTGATAGAAATGTAGCTATGTGTCTAATAAATAATTAAAGGAGGCAGTTTATTTCTTTTAATTTCAATAACACCAATTTGCATAGATTTAACAGTCGTAAGAAAAAATGAGATAAAGCATGTTTCCAGGTTACTACGAATGATTCTTCACTGTTTCAGATTCAAAATCAAAAGTTATTTATTCAAATTATGCTGAGAATCAGCACTTTTCGAACGTAAAAATTACAAAAGACAGCCCCCAAAACGCCCGCCCTTCAAAACTCTAAAGCCTTCAAACCATTTCTAAAATATGGTTGTAAAAAATAATCCAATATGTAACCTATTGTACCTAAGAGTAAGCTACCTTAACTTAGAATAACAGCGGCTTAAAAGAAACGTCCAAGTAAGGTCAATTAACTTCCAACGTTTCATAGACAAACGAGACTAACGCAAAGGTATTCAGCTATTCCACCTCCCATTAAAAGTAATTTATATCTCCATCGCGCTCAGAAAACAGACAATTTATCCTTGTGGAGGATCCTGAAGACCCGCTTTAATCTTCAGGGATTCAACAAACGGTACTGAAATGTATAGAAATAGGTTGAAGTGACGAATTTTAGATGAAGTTTTATTAAAGTATGTAAATATTATACTTGGAGACCCTCTGTTTATTTTTATGTTCCCTTGGCGCCGTGTTGTATGTTATTTATAGTTTCTTTCATGTTTCCCACAGTCATGGACGTTTTGTGTTTGTATCTATGTTCACTATATTGTATATTGGTCCCCATGAGAGCACTTAAGCTACACCAAACTTAATGTATTGTATACTATAACTGTATCAGAATCTATGTAGGTATAGTATAGTTCCATTTCCCGATATACCTAACTAAATTATGCCACTAATGGAATACGAAAGCGTTAATCTATACCTATAGTCATTTTCTCGAAACATAGATTGGTATTTAAATACTATATAATTGGCATTCTTCTACACAAGTGGCTCCTACATAATTATTTGGGAGATAACACGAAAAAAAGAGAAAAACGTCTGTAATCACATTACTTTTCCAGACAAATTACAACATTTCCTAGCCTCCAATACATTTATTGCGTTGAAATATTTATACTGGAGGTTGAAAGTAGTTGAGTATTGGATTTTTCTGATACAAGATTCCTCAGTAAAAGCAAGTATGTAGCCGCTTCGCATTTCATTGGCTTCCGATTTCTTCGAGCGCATTTATTTAAAGATTTGTTTGTATTCATTCGACACTTGATTGAAGCTACGAAACGCTTGATGGGAGAGTAAAATTCATTTTTACACACGAGTAGGCTTTATTTATTTTAAGTACTTCGACAGCTAAATTAGCACCTACTTAGTAATGAGGCCAAACCCTCGACAGGAATAAATAACGTTCTATGATATTTACTTTCTGTTTCTAATATTGAGGCACAGTATCGTTCCCGGAATTATGTTTTATTTATATTTGATATTAAAGTTTGGTAGAAAATATTTTCAAAACAATATATTACCCACTCTCGAGTTTACGTGACATTTATGCGTGTTGTGGCCCGGTCGCATGCTAAGTTTGCAGCTAAATGCTAGTTTAGGTTTTAATATATTTGTTACTTAATATACCAGGGTGCAAGTTAAAAGAGCCTCTCCGTGCTTCATGGTGACACAAGATCAAGAAGGAATGTACCATAACCTCGACACGAGTCGTAGTCACCAAGGTGGGCCCAATATTGTGAAAAGGTCAACACATAAAATTAAAAGTCATGATTTGCAATTCGCAAGACAGTCAAACAAGTATGTAAAGGTACATATTGCGTAGTCAGGTTACGCGCGGTCTGGTGCGCCGGCGCATCGGATCATCAATATTCGTGTCATGCACACAGGCGCACGTGCGCTATAACTATCATTACGTGATGTCACGGAGACATCTACATGACAGTTATCGAAATCGTTTTGCTATGATTGGTTCAGACAAACTGGTTCGACTCGTGCATGGAGTTATTGCAATTTGTGGCATGCTAAGTGCATCAAGATAAGTTCCTTGGTACCTAATGTTGAGCGATCTTCAATATCCCAAATTATCAGTAAAACGTTCTTCTTGCTATGTTGGGGACTTAGGTTAAGCGTTATAAATACGGATGGGTGAAATGCATGTCAATACTGCAGTACAATTATTATCCTAATACTGAAAAGGTACCATTATACTAAGACCACAAAACATATTTCAAGTTGTAAGTATCTAAAAATAAAGCTGAAAAGTTTGTTTGTTGCTCTTATCTCTGGCACTGCCAGACGGATTTGAAAAATCAAGCAATTGATCAAGTCCAATTCTTGAGGAAGGTTATATGCTATCTATGACCCTTACGAGCCAAATAAAGAGAAAAAAAGTTAGAAAGTACGCTAAGTGAAAACGAAGTCCTTAGTAGTGCGGCGGACGACGCGATACGGCGCGGTGGGTAGGGAAAACAAGAAATTTCACGCGACTTGGCAGAAGCTAGTAATTTATAATACCTACCCGTTACGGAAATTCTATTAATATTGTTGTTGTTATTATAACGTAAGTGTTTTGTTGACAGCTATATACCGACACGAACAAGAATGTTCTGATTATATAAAAACACTAGCCAATAAGTTATTTTTAGCATCTTCATTGATCCATTTATTTATAGATGATGTTTATCAACATTTATAGGCTTCTTCTTCACAAATATTTACACAAATCTCTGTTTATAGGACTGGGAATTTGATTAGGACTTGACATTTTAGACATAACTAATACGATTTTTTATTTATAGGTATGCCTATATGTAGGTATACGGATTATTTCAGAATAAGTATAACCACTTCTTCAACGGAAAGTAGGAAGATGTACGAATTCGTAAGTGTTTTCTTCAACAGAAAATAAAGTAAAAAAAATCTACGAATTCGCAAGTATTATGGAGACCATATAAATTCCACGCCGACACACTTTCGAAACCTGTTATCATTAAGTAGATAATTATGGTTCGGATACCAACAACGTGTGTCCTACAGCCTTTACGTAGTAGTTCAAGGTCTGTCGAACCCCTGCTAATAAAAGGTAGGCACTCAATCTGATTGTTTCATGCTCCGTGCTCCTGTATAATGCGCCATTCATGTAAAATATCCGTTTTATTGTGTGTATTAGCTCGACAGCGATCATTATCGTATAGGTTGCGAATGTTGATACAATCTTATCAGTCATCGGGGTTCGACACTTCAATGTAGTACAAATGTAGGAAGGTAGGTAAGTAGTAGCTCACATTATCTAACTGATTTTGGCAAGTCATGGTTCAAAACACAAATAGCGGACGCTGGCCGCTTAGCTGATGGACTAAAGTGGAACTGGGCTGGCCACATCTGCCGCCTGGCGGAGCAGTAATATGCAAAAACCACTACTCAGTGCAAATATAGCAGGAAACGACTACGCGACAAGCACAAAAAAGATTTCGGGATAAGCTGGACTCCTTCTGAGTGGATTGGCCCACAATCTCAGCAGACCAGAAGTGGAAAGAGGGAAGGGAGGCATTTGCCCTGCAGTGAAACAAAAAACTTGAGAGGTGTCAAGGGACACCCGGATGGAACGAAGTATAACTGGCTTGCTTTCTATAAGAGAGAGAGAGAGAGACAGACAGAGAAACACGCGCACGCCGCACGGCTTACAACTACATATAGCAAAAAGTGTCGTTCCAACTTTTGGTCTTAATTTTTTCCGTCTAGCCCCCTTTCGCAACGCGCGATAAGGAACTTCGTTCCAATACAGGCTTATAATATATAGCTCATTAAGTTCGGTAGCAATAGACATAGTAATTTATGTCTCATTAGTGGCAGTTGAGCTCAACAAACATAAATGATTATTAACTATAGCAAAACATCACGCCGGTATTTCTCGAAATGCAGAGAAAGTGAGAAGTTATCCTCAGTTTGCCAGTTATTCAAATCCGCAAACTGAAACCATTTATTCAGCAAATGATTCTAGAAGCGTAGCGTCGAAATTATTCGTCGGTTATAAAAAAAAACTTGAGAGGTGTCAAGGGACACTTGGATGGAACGAAGTTCAAAGAGAGAGAGAGAGAGACAGACGGAGAAACACGCGCACGCCACACGGCTTACAACTATAGCAAAAAGTGTCGTTCCAACTTTTGGTCTCACTTTTTTCCGTCTAGCCCCCTTTCGCAACGCGCGATAAGGAACTTCGTTCCAAAAAATTGCCGGTTCATAGAAAAGTGGAATCTTAAGCGGGCAAAATGTATGGAACAACTTTTCGAATAATTTCGACGCTACGCTTCTAGAATCAATGGTAACAGGTTACGCGCCAATGTCCCTGCCACCCTATAGAAATAAATGCCTAAATATTAAGCCTATATGAATAAAGGCCTATTCAATGTGAACGTAATCGTAGGTAATCACGTTTGTCAAAAGTGTTGTCTGGAGGTTGGATGGGTCAACCTTTTTGTAACGAAGTTACATAGATCTATTTACGTAGGTTAAAAATACATGTCGCGTTTATCTTACGAAAATTCTGAAACATGAAACACATTTAACTTGGAACATTCTGCAGAACTTGGGTAGTTATGCAGACAGACCTAAACCCTAACCTTAACCTACCTACCTTAAACTATGTTTAAAACTATAGCTTAAACGAAAACGTAGTACAAACTCATTGCAGGTTTCTGAAAGTTTAATCCGTTATAAGTTTATACGGTTACTTAAGCTGTGTGCAGATCAGAGCTGTAACTGGCTTTAAGATAATTTGCTTTCGAAAAAGTGAAGCCTCGCTCAAAAAAGTAGTGGGAACGTGTAACATCACGCCTGTATTCCCCGAAGAGTTAGGCAGATGTGCACCTATATTACACCCACAATAGGGGACGAGCCTATTGTCATTACTAGGGCTCAAATCCAGACTCGTGGCTGCTACTAAGAAATTCGAGATGGGAAAACCCAATACTTAAACACTTTGCTCGATCCGATACTAGAACTCATGACCTCATGCTTGGCAGTAGAGCGCTTGCGAACACTAGACCAAGAAGGTACCTGATATTATTATATCGCCTGGTGTTCTGCGGGGTAATTGTGTAACACACTCAGTAGCAATGGCGTTTATTTTGACAGTTTTATGTTGAGCAGATAAATTTTTCGAACACGAAGCAATGGATAAGCAATATTTATTTATATATTTACATTATTTAAAAATCTAACAGTCTTAAAATAATAATATGTACAAGTACATAAAAATGAGGGGAAATAATCAAAGGCCATCAAAAAATTCGTCCGCAATATAATCGCTGTCAATAGGAAACGTGCCCAAAAGGCTGACAGCATTGCCAGTTGTATGGCAATGCTGATTCTTTGGCCACAAAATATGCCAGCCCTCTGGTCACGTAAAGAGTCGACTAACCGCTTGGCGATGTCTCGAAATACTAAGTGTGCACTCGGACCCCATGTCCATGGCCCTAGTGTTTCAACCCCAAACAGCTCGACCATATAAGTTCCAAAGAGATTGGAGTATTTGCGTCGTTTGAGGTTTTCCGCACCTGCAGCAGCCTCCCCAATGAGCAATATCCTTCAAAATGATTCAGATTGAGATAAATAAGTAGTGGGTTACGTAATTAGGATGCTGTTCTGTAGGGCACAGTGTTAAGTTCTACAATTTACGCATTTATTGTAGCTACCAGCACTAAACTATGGATCCAGGAGGCATAAACCTAAGTGTTTACATCAGATAAGATTACTAGCAATTTAGAACGGAACGCTAATAAAACTGATCACTTGTAATCCTTCTCAATTGCTGGACTGGAATTATTAAAAGGTATTGAGTTATTATACCAAGAATTTAATCGTTGTGATCTTTGTACCTTTTTCGTCAAGTGACGTGAGATAATTATAGTAGCTAAGTAAACTTGTAAAATTATTATGCAAACACAATCTAATATAATCCAGGTTAATTCCAGTTTACCAGTAGGTAGGCACAATTATCTAATCTGCATTCAAGACTATTCATCAAAAATGTAAACAAATATGAGTTTATGGAAAAATGACTTTAATTCCTACACAATAAAGTTCAGTTTATGCTACAACTTCAAAAAATTTTATAACTTTTTCAATGGTGCTAGTCATTCTGAAATCAACTTAATCCGCGTTACAATAAAGTTGATATACGTCAATTTGAAACAAATAAAATTTGAATATAGGTAGTTTATGGTGGCGCCACTTGCCTTAACAAATGTCAAATTCAGTACAATTCAATTTAGTTCATGTTTTTGCCACTTGTCAAGACATCTATGCAGCCCGTATAGTCACGAGCACCAATATGTCAACACTTGGCAACTTTCAATTGCGATTTTTTCGCTTTTCGTTTCGATTGTTGTTGAAATACGACACATTACATAAACCTATGGGTTCGAAAATGCTATGTTCGTAACAACATAAAATTTCATTAAAAAATAAAGGAGTAAATCGCTTTTGAATAAAGCCGAGTGTATACATACTTTTGCTCGTGACTGTACACACTGATTGGTTACGCTGTACTTAATTTTTATCCTTCATCGTTGATTTGCAGCAATAATGATTTCTAATTGATGCGTTCCGTCAATGCTCAATACCACTCATATAGGTACCCACCCACCTAGAAAGAGACGCTCTTTTTCCTTCAATGTTATATTTGAGGTCGGTACAAACCACAAGTTTTCTTTGTACTGAAATAAAAATCATGGCGGAAAAAGCGGGAAATATTATCTTTGATTTTAGATCTATAAAAGGCGGAAAGGTAAACGTTCTTCTCCTGTATTCAGGTACAAATATAAATTAAAAAACCATTTTTTTTCGCCTTCTCCTAGATCAAAATAATGGAATCAAAAAGATAACTTCAGTTAAGTGGCAACCCTGTTACATTACAAACCAAAGTAGCTATGGGTACGTAGGTAGGTACCCTAGGTGCTTAGATATCCGTGTCAGGGATGCCGCGGTCACCACATTACACCCGATAAAGACCAGCCGATTGTAACACCTTACTCGGCTATTTGCAAAGGACCAGTATTATGCCGTATGGCAACATTAGATAGCCAATGTTTTGTGTACCTATCTCGGCAAACACGAGGTCGGAGTGTACTTATGTTGTAAGTAATGCTCATTCTGCATGCCCTTAGTCTTTATTATTAATATTAAAATTGATTCTCGTTTATCGGCAATAATATTATCTATAGACTATGTTGTTTTGTTAGGTACATATACAGGTATCTAGGTATCTACGTGCTTTTGTTACACACGTTACGTGTCGTAAATCATTTATCAAACCGTGATTCATGTTTAAGATGAAATTATTATGTAAACGGGATTTCCAGACAGTTTCTTCATACTTTGTAAAGTTCTAAGTTATTTACTTTACAACACGTCATTCCTTCTTTATTGGAAACTAAATATAAGAGACGACTGAATGTACCTATATAGACATAGCATTTTTGACATCAAAATATTATAATGAGTTCGCTTTTAGGGGCTAAAGAAAAAACTTTATTCATTTTTTCTTCCGAAACTTTTCAATTTCCCTCTATTTATTTCATTTAAATATTGAAAACACAACCTCACGTACTTTGGGACTTGGGGCATGTAAACACGAGCGTACTTGTATGTACCTTTACATACTCTCATATAAATATTCACCACACGACGCGTACGGTCTGCTTTGAGGTCCGAAAATAAATTACCAACGCTGAAAGGATTTCAAATTAGTGGCCAGTACGTTTTTAATTAACCCGAAGCCTGTGTTCTTTCAAATTAGTTAGGGCAATTAAAATTAAAAAGTATTTGCTCATTCATTATTTTGATAGGCTTGAAATATGCGCTTTCGTTTTAGGAGTTTTAAAATAGCGTCGTATGATGTGAATAAATTGCAGACACAATAATTACCTGCATATGTTGTTGCATACGACGTCATCATATAAAACGATTTTATTGATTTTTTAAGTACAAGTTATGCAGAACTACTTCATGGAAATAGCGAGACCTCTGACCTACACCTTGATATTTTTCCGAGTACTTTTAGCTTATTTTTTCAATATGCCGCGGGATAATTGCGTAACGCACTACAGTAGCAATGGCTTTGATTTTGACAGTACAATAAAATTCATTGTGTTATTTCCGTTTTTGAGCAGACAATTTTTTCGAACATAAGAATCAATGGATTAGCAATATCCTTAAAAATGATTCAGATTGAGATTGATATGTGTAACGCAATTAGTATGCAGAATGTTGTAAATAACATAATATTGAGTCTTGCATAAGTTTTTATTCTACTCTCCCGTTATAGTACATATTTGTTAGTACTTCCAATTTTCGCAAGCTCCGTGCGGTGTAGTATGCATTATATGGTTCCTACGTAAATAGCAAGTTTATTTACCGAGCTAGCTTTATAGACCGTGGGCGAAGTTTGTAACACCGAGCCCCGAGATACGAGACAATATTGACATTTTTAAGCACGTTACATTTAATGGATTCAATTTTACTTTACCACATCTGTACATAGCCACACACACTGGCCCACGCTGGATACGTAGGTGGTCATCACAAAAGAGGTTCAATCATACGACCTAAAGGCAAGGGTTTGACACTGAACTTCCTCGAGCTCTAATCGATCTTGATCGTGGACGTATCTATTGCAGTATTTGCAGTCTGCTACCGCTTTCAAGAAACCGTTCCTATCTCAGAACATCTCCACTATATGTTCGGCTGTGAACTGTGATCTTCATCTTCTTCTTCGTGTCTCTGGCACGACAGTTGTACAAATTTTGTTGGCTCATAACTCCGCCACTTCCACGGCGTTACCGGCGGCAGTGCAGCGATCACTTTGACTACATGTTTTAGGCCACAGGGATGGATAGAAGGTGAAGCATAGTTTTTGACACAGTCCTACATCCACACCCTGCTGTCGTTCCGTCGAAGTAACCCCACTTTACGAGGTAAACTATGGTAGTTTATACATACCTACTAGATTATCCATCATCAACCATTAAACTCGTCCATGATACGAGCCATTAGCCCCGCGGCTGTTACGATGTTATCTTTCTATTAGTAAGTTTAGAAGAACCATTATTCACTTTTCTTTTAAAAATGAGCGAGCACTGATATCAATCTAACTTGTTACAAAACTGCTGGGGTTTTGCTAAAGTTATGCTTCGCAACTTCACTGCTTTCAAAGTTTGAATTTATTAGCGTTAAAATTTTTCGCAGACAAAAGTAAAATCATTGTTCTATTATTTATTTTTTTATTGCTGAGTCGGCCTGCTCTTGATCTCGAGCACGCCTGATGGACAGCGATGGATGAGGTCTATGATGGAACTACCGTCCCCAGAAGATGCCTGTTCACTCTTGCTTTCAAGGCAGCCTTTATATAAAACACTCATTGAACTAAGTTTAAACAATAGGTATCACATTACGTATGTATCGATGTTTTAAACAAGAACTACCTAGTTTTCAAAACATAACCAGCCTAGAATAGAGTGGACCATTTTCAAGAGAATATGCCAACGGTTTTCCCTCGTTCAGTCAAAGACAAAGAGGTAACACCTGTGTTTTCACACTGTATAAAGTGGCGATGCTTATGTACTATGAACACGCGATGAACTAGCTGTGAAGGTTATGTTATGTTTGCATAATTGGAAAGTTCATTTCTCGTTGCCCGATCGATATAACAAATGTTTGGTTTAACTTTACAGCTTCCTTATATCTCGTGGTTATTTTAAACTGCCAGTTCCGCAATTAAATGGAATTGTCGCACTTTTCTGTTTTTGTAAAACACACAATAGGTAGATATGACAATTTTAGGGCTGGTTAAAAAAAAAATCGAGCTTACAAGGAAGGTACGACATTATAACATTCCAAAAAAAAAAAAAGCTTTATAGGTAGGTACCATTTTATCGATAAATAAAATTGAAATATGTCCGGTCCTTCCTTAACTCAACTGATGGCTCTAGCCTTCGTCTGACGCGAGACACGAAAGATATTTCCCCTCTTAAATTGAATTCGAGCGTTATATAGATCAAGTTTCGATATACCTTCAAAAGTAATAACCTCTTTTATAAGTAATTGATTGAAAGAGACGCTGGGCGCAATTTTGTAAAAATATCGACGCCATTCTTCAAATCTCACGTGAAATAAGATCCGATACACGGTTATTTTATAAGTAAAACATGTGTATTACAAGTTATTTTTTATAACCTTTGGAATATTTTATATTGATTCTGATATATATTAAATTATTTTACCTAGAATATACTGACGCCTGAAGTGACGAGTGCGATTTATTTTTATGCTGACTTTTTAATTTATTGAATCATGAATTCAAATGATCATTAAAATAGTTTTTTTTTTAAATAGCGGCAATGACAAGTGTTGTTTGTTTCAGTGTTTTATTCAAATGTCAGTGAAAAAATTTACATTAATAAATATTTTTGTGCACAACTTCCTGATGAATGCTTTAAAAAAATAAATGAGTATATATTAGTAGTTCGTTGATAAAAACAAAAGAGTAACTGCGAACTGAAATATTCTGCGAAAATGTTGCACATTTCTACCTGCTTCAACAGATTTGTATTAATTTACCGAGAAAATTAAAAGCAAATCGGCATTTTCATGAAAACTTATGTGGTTTTGAGAAAAGTCGATAGTGATGTACGTACCTGTGTCTATTGTACCCATGTAATGTAACTTTATGATACTCTTTACATACTTTATATATGTATATCGTAAATTACAAAGGAACAGGCGTGTATCTTGCAGGGAAGATAAATTGTCTCTGGCAAGCACTTAGGTAAAATGTCTTAAGCTTAGTATTTAGGGACGTATTTAGGTAGGGTCTGAACCCACCTGCTGCACCTGCTTACCGCACTTCATTTCGTAACCGAATCAGGATTTTCCTTTTAACTGGCTTACTTATATTATTATAAATGTTCATCAAATGGATACCCCAAGTCAATTTGCCGTCAATCTGTCAAAGAATTGACAGTTTTGATTTGAATATACCTACGGACAATTTAGAAGTAAATTTTGTTATCAATTAATTTCCCCGACTTTACAAGCTATCTATGTATGTGAGCCGAGTCACGTTAATTAACTACTTAATTACTTTAACATCTGTATCATATTAAGAAAAAGGTCCCCAGAGAAGGCGTAGTGTGTGGATCTTTGGGACTGAAGTTAAGTAACATTCTCTATCTCGACTATATACGTCTGTTTTATTTAACTTTTCACTTACTAAGAACATAGAATAAGTCTCCTAATGTACGTAGATACTTACACTTTGAGTCCTTTGTGACATAAACCTAAAGGATCTTTTACACGGGAGTTTATCGCTCTTCGAGAACTCGAGCAGCGAGAATGTCCATGCGAATCTCGTAGACGAAACTAGCCAGGACATTATTACGTTCATGTTCAGTGTTAAGTGATAAACAAATCTCACCTACGATTATTTCAAACGAGACTCGAATCGTCAAGCGATTTTCTGTAACTGTTCTAACCCTAATTGCGTGACACACTATTAATCACAATCTGAATCATTTTGAAGGATATTGCTAATTCTTTGCTACATATGTTCGAAAAATAAATTTGTCTGCTCAATAACGTAAAAAACGCAATGAATGTTGTTGAACTGTCAAAATACTCCACTGTGATTCGATTTTTCAGAGTTTCTAAGAGTTAGGGCTCGAAGAGTGTAGGGACACTCTTCATGTCCCTACACTCTTTGTGTAAATGAGCCCTCACCCTGCACAGTCTGCACTAGTTTTTGCCCTGACTTATGTATGAATATGCATGCGACATTACCGCAAGTGATGTAATTCGTTTAATCTTGACACACGACGCAGCCCTGGCACTGACTATGCTAAATATGCAATTCCAAATAGGTAATTCCAGCCTTGCTCTGATTTTTTTAGCAAGTATTGAGTACCTGGTTATCCTCATATTTTTTGTTGATAAGTAGTTCTGTATCCGATTTGGCAAGAAAAAACACGGATTATTAAGATATATTTTTATACTTCCTGCAAATAAACTCATTTAAAGTGATGAGGAAATCTGTAGAGACCTTAGCCCGGCTGCCAGAGAGAATACGGTCTTCTGAAAAAAAAATACCGGTGTGTTGTGAAACCTGAATAGGTACTCCAGAGTTCCAATGTACCTAGTGGTATTTCATTTAAAATTGTTATACTGATTATAAACAGATTGGAAAAAATTGCGTGTACCTACAGCACCGTACACGTGATATTAGAAAAACGTAAACAAATAAAAGAGATTTTAGTGTGAGAGAAAGGGGGAGTTATATCTTTCATCTCTCTCACGTAGGTAACAAAATGTGCCACAACATGACGCGTCCTTGAAGTTTCACTCAATTCTCGTCTAATTATCGAATCGCTGTCTAACAAGTTTCAATTCAAACACCTGCGTACTAATTATGCGAACACAGAACATATTTATCTGTTCTGTGTGTATGAACGTAGGCACACGACACAATGACATACAACACATTGCATGGCGCTGTACCTAAGTAGGTGTGTAACAAAGAAATTCCATCCACAAATGGGCCGAACATTTCGGTATCAATTAATCGTATCAACTTAACAACTGAGCCAATGAAGCGGATTCCTTTACATGAATACGGCACACAAAGCATTGCACTCAACAGCGGCGGCACATCGATTATTCATTAAGACCAGCATCGTGACGCGAATGATTTAAATTTGTAACAGAATTTGGGTCTATTCCGTAACAGAACATCGCTAGATGTATCGATTGTCCTTAGTTAAGTTATTCTTAATCGCGAGAATCTGGCTGATGCAGACGTAGCTTTATGTGCATAGCACAGTCAGCCTATTGGTTCCCACTGCTGGGACACAGGCCTCCTTTTAGTGAGAGGGAGTGGGCTGTAATCCACCACGCGGCCCAGAACGGTATATCACATATCTTCGAATTCTTGGTTCTAGGACATGCCGGTTTCCTCGAGTTTTAACTTTATGTAATGTAGGCATTTTAGTTATTATGGTAGACATGCTTTTAGTTTCTGTCTTCTGATTAAATGGCTTTACCTACCTACCTCACAATAGCGATAGGTAAATAAAATGTGAACTTCATTTTCCGTGAAAAACATTTTCCTCCAGAATTTTTTAGAACAGGCCTAATATAAAATCCAGATTTTGTAGACAGACTCAAAGTGTTAGTTAGTAGCTTATTTAGGCTAGGATTTACCTAATATGATACCTTGGTAGGCACTCTTTATAGGTAAGGTACCCGGTTCGGTGAAGAACGTAATTCTAAGATAAACCAAGTACCTATAATAAGTTATTACGTAGGTATGTACGAGTATTTAACTAGCTACTAAAGTATTCTACGTAAGTTCTACGTAAGTAACTAGCTACTAAGGATATTTACAAACATAGTGGAATTCATCTTAATACTTAAATGATATGAACTATGAGAAATATTACAATTATAAAATAAGTCGCTGTAAACATAAATATGACCAGGAATGTAAACTGTGTAAAGTATTGTATTTTACTTCTTCGTGTCCTCGCAACTGAAATAATTATTAATATTGCATCTGTGACACATGGACACAATATTAAGGTTTTATTACGACAGTGCGGATGCAACCAACTTCATCCGAATTGATTCTACGTAGTACCTACTTACGTGAACAAAAAAAAAAAACTTTCAGATACAATAATAAAATCACAACTTTGTGCAATTGCGGAAGTAATAAAATAAAACGATTAATTTTATACTTCACAAGGATTTTAATAAAACCGAGCAATCTTTCCATATTTAAATATTTATAAACGGCGCCTACGCAGAGCTTTGTTATCTTTAGCTCGAGTATTCGTAAATCAAAGTTGTTTAGGCACGTCGTTCATAAATAAATTGTTATGCTCATGATAATTCCAATCGGACTATAAATTTTCTCAAGGAAAACAAGGCTTTGAGAAAAAATAAGAACTAACAATACCTTGTTAATACCTAGTTCTTTTATTAAGTCTGAGAGCTGAAGTAGTTTAATTAATTTTAATCGTTGGATTTGATCCACATTGTTTTAGTCGCCAACGGCATGTCTTGATGACATAAGTAGTCCAGTTTTTTTAAAATCTTTTTTAAAGTACAATACTTTATCCACTTTAATCTATCCTATTAGCTAATAAGTCATTTATATATAACTAAAACATCTAAGTAACTATACAATTAAGAAATCGTCTAACGTCTTTCTTCTTCACTATAAGTTAAGAGGAAGACTAGATTCATGTATTCTTTATAGTCAGCACTTGCACTACGTAAAAAGGTAGATAGGTTCCTATCTGTTGAAACACAGTTTCACACCTAAGTATTTTTACTGTTGTCCCAATAGAAAAACTTAAAACTTCGATCCCTCAGATTGACACAGGGAATTCATCAAAAATTAATTGAATCAAAATTCAAATTCATTTATTGGGCTCCATAGATTTATAAAAAAAAAATGACAAATTATCGCTTCCCAAACAATTTTCCGCATAGTTTCATTTGCCAAATAATTACCTAATTAGCAAATAAACTCTTCACAAATAATTGTAACGCAAACCATGCGCAAACCTAATGTTTGGCAAGTGAACGTTTAAACAATAGCTTGCTTACCAACTAATACTTTTACCAAATTTTAATGAAGTCAAATGTTTCAGTTGGTATAACATATTTTACGCAAAATAAAATAAGCCAAATATTTATTATCGTCAGTTTTCAATTTACCATTTCTATTCAGTTAATTGCTTAGTCAGTGACAAAAGATTCGCATCTTTATGTTAGTTGCATAAAATATACAAATCAAATTACAATGTGTTTTTTAGGTTTGGTCTTATACCTATTATATGTTTCTGGGACTCGCCGGCCGCTACGGCGGCGGCACCACTCGCTTCGCTCGCTCGGCTTGTGCGTTGTGTGGTCACAGTTCTAACCTAACCTGTTTCGATTTAAAAAAGATATGCGTGTTACGTTGCAAATTTTCAGATTCTAACCTAACCTACAGTTCTGGCAGTAGTTCGTTCGTCGGTCGTTCGTAACCATAGATATCTTATCAAAAAATCTTATTTTTGGCTTTATATTTTTTTACATAACCAATCATCATCATCAGAATAGATGTTTATTGTTTAAAGATTGTTTGCTGTAATAAATCATTTTATTAATAATCAAATGCCTTAATGACTTGTCCTTGGTAAAAATGTCTTGATTTAAAAGAGTGTCCGTGGAGTTTCTTGCCCGTTCTTCTCCATAGAGATCTACGCTTTGGAATGGGCAACTAGCTTCAACTTTCTGACTAACTGACCGACTTTTTAATTTTGACAATTCAAAAGTGCCTGTAAATGGTTTAATTGAAATAAATGATTTGAGTATGAGTTTGAATATTCTGCCGAGTAAAAATTTGACCAAATGAAAATGCGCGTACTAAAATCATTCCAAATATTGCATTGGTATACTTAAAATAAAGTTGCTAAAATTTGTTTGGATAATGAAATTTTGTCAAAATAGTTTTGGCAAAACGACAGGGGGACATTTATTTGCACAACGATGGCCTCTTTACATTCTACCATTATAATTTGCTGTACAAATATTAAACTCTTTTTTTAAAGACCAAAAGAGACCAAAAAGATCTATGGAAATATATTATCACTTTGTCCGAGTTATGTTAGTCACAGACCATTAAACACGGAAGACCATACCATAAGGCTACTTGCATAAAAAAACGCAGGTACCTTACCATAAATCCAGAAAATAATGTGTCTATGGTGATTTGCAATGAAGAAGCCTGTCATAGTCGTTATCGCTTGGCAACACACGGAAGCAAGGTGTAGCCAAAGCGATAGTCTTGCAATGCGCCCTACTTATGCACTGATGCGATCTTTACACCCCACACAATACCACGGAACCCTGTGATAAGCAAGCAGCTGTCATACAATGTCATTACTTGTACAAGGCGTATTTACTTACGTACTTGTTGTACTACTTGTGCAAGTTTGAACAATGACATGACAGTCGAACGCGCAAAGTAAAGGGTTGTAGTGACACCCTTCTGTAATCAACATTGACAGTCAATGCGGCTATTGTTGGAGTGTCGAACTTGTCAACCACTATTGACATTCAATTGTTTGTATTTTGTTTACTAAATATAGACTAAAACCGCTGAATGTATTGCCATTGTGAATTGGCAGTATCTAACTCTTCATTGTAAGTTGTTGATCGCGAAAACAATATCGGGTGCGCCAAAAAGGATCCCTCTTGCAGTCAACAATTTCCCTAATAGTGATGACTTTGTTTCTCGTATCGATATCGATATCTCGTAGCTGTGCAGCCACTCAGTAAGGTGCGAGAGGGGTTAACTGCCCTGGGCGTTCCGGACGTACCTACTCAACCGTTAGCTGGCTTTTTTGTGAAAATAATCACTATTACCAGGATTGGTAAACATATCAGTAGTCAGCCAGGATAGTGTTGTTTCCGTCCCTTAAGAGCCTTCACCTGTTGCCTGAAGTGTGCTTCATGCATAACAATTCCGGTTCTTAATCTTGACAGCTGTAGTAGTAAGTAAGTAAGTACTAAAAGCTCAATAAGAAGTTCGACGTTTTACTTTTGACGTAAGGTTGAATCAATAAGAATCCCAGGAATAATTGGGAAAAAATAACGCTACAAATAGAGCAGCAGGTAATAAACAATGTACTTTGCTAATAGCTGTAACCATAGCCCATCGAAGCTTATAGAAGCGATACTTATTAGCATTTCTCTAATAACAAACCCTAGCTACAGATTTTGTTTCAAATTTAATTGAAGTTCTTGATCTCCATCCGTCTAAAGCCTGTCTCTATCTGAATTAGAGATTGTTCCGATCGCGGAGTTTCCTATCTAGTGACGTATCATTCCCATAGTTTCCAGTGTTTATGAGAGGTGCGAGTGGGGAAATAAATGACGATCACATAGTGAATACCCTACTTATGAGACGGGTACAAAGTGGTCCATGTATCTTTAAAGATGGTAGAATAAGAAACTCGATGTCTATTGAATTTGACATATTGCTTACTTATTTTTTACGCGACTGCGAAGACGAAGGGGACAGACTAACAGAGTAGATGGTTCGTTACCTACTAAAAGACGTTTGGGCAGACTGATTAACTATCAGTGTGCCCCGCCTTTTCCCGAGATCGGGTTGGCTTCCACTTTAATCGGATGCAGCTGAATACCAGTATTTTACATGGAGCGACTGCGTATCTGACCTGCACAACCCTCCCAACTGAGCAACACGATACCCCTTGGTAAGACTGGTTGACAGACTTTTGGAATTCTGATTACCCGTAATGACTGTCAAAAATCTAAGAATAACCGACTTAATCTGCTTTCCGAGCCACGAAGTGGTGTCGATAGGTAATGGATGGTCACCCATCCACGAACAAACCACGGCAAGCGTAGCTTACCCTTTGATCGACCCGTGCGTCTATTATTATTTAGCCACAAGCCCCTCACTAATAGAAATAGTGATAGCTCTTAAACTAAGCTTATCCTTTTACACATCATAATATTAGTTCCCTGGCTAGGATTCGAACTGAAATTTTCGTCTGACAATCAGCAGTCAAAATATGTGTTGGCAACTAGCACTTTATTGCCAAGACATTTAACAACCCAGTACCCGATCTTCCCTAGTGATTCATCTACTCTAATATATTACGATGCTTTCCTAGACAATGTATTTTTTACGACCGTAAACTTACACAATCCTATTAACATCGACGGAACGTTAACAGGATAGATATTTTCGGATCACGTAACTTTTCGACGTTTATGTCAGTCCCATACATTTTATTGAGGCAGCTATCAATCGCAGCAACTTTGTGTGGGAAGACAGATCGGTAGCGAAACGATAAAAACAATAAAAACTGTTACTTGCAGTGGATAAAGTTATTTTGTTAATGGTTTTATACGAAGTTGCAATTGAATTGCTTTACGGTCTTATGACCGATTCCAATAATTTACGGACCGTTATTGGTGGAATTCAGACTCTTGTATCTTTACCAATAATGAAGCAAAGACCTCACAGCTTTGCATAGTAGACCCTCCCATATGGAAGTAGCCATCACAGGTAAAATTAGTTTACGAATCTATTTATATGCCACCAAACAAAGTTACCTATTATTTAATTTTATCGTCTATTTTTAATATCTATATAAAAGAACATTCTTTACAAAGTATCCCGATTATTGTTGTCAATAAAATCCTTTATAAGAGCACCTCAAACATTCTTACTACCCTTTAACCCGTCGCAGCTTTGCCGCATGACTGACGCGGTACCTACCTCTCTCCAGAGAGTCCAGACACCGATAGGATGGACACGAGGGAAATGTTCTCTGAGTTGTGACACGATGCAGACACCACGACACACGTCACACGACGTGTCGCCGACGTGACGTCATCTGCCACTAGACAAGGTGCCCACTCTATGAGAAAACAACTCGTAAAATATATCACCCGTACAGACATTCGATCGGTATTTGTAAACAAACAGTTTTAATGATCGCATCTCTCATAAACACTAACGACTTCAATAACCTTAAGACTTTGCTTGCTAGATATCACATACCATAACTTTCTCTAGCGAGTTTCCAAGAATTGTAATTAGCGACATGTATTGCGTGTCTGTCCCCGGCAACGAAGCAACGTTGCCCAATGCTGACTGCCTTGTAACCCATAATGTCACGGTACACGCTGAGTTTCCATAGATGATCAATAGTCTTAGACATTACACATAATATGCATCAGCGTATCAAATATCTCACTCGTAAATATGCATCGACTCTCATAAAGTTTGAGTGTACTTATGTAGGTACATCAAAGGTTACGACGTTATTGACAATACTCAATAATACCCTTTATTTACTTCAACACCGCCGAGTTTTCATGAAACTAATAAAAACACTCGTTAATCCACAACATTACGTCAACGACATTGCGATATAAAACGATGAAAGTAAAAAAACGGTATCTGAGTGAAAAGCGGCGCCTGTTTTGGCCATAGAAAGGTCACCCACAGACGTTATACGTGAAGCCACGTGAAACAACTGAAATTGTCGGTGGAAATGTGAAAAACTGTGGGTATTCGAGAGTACTCTCATTTCGCCGGGTGTAATGTTTCGAGCGCACTCCTCAAATATTAAACGAAAGTGTAGCCGCGCCAACGAGCTCATGCAAATTGAGAATACATACTTAAACGTTTTAATTTCGTACCGTGAGGATTGACTGCAAATGAAGATGATACTGACTGGTTTTATAGCTAAACACGTAGAACACGACATCGATGTTATTATGAATCAAGTTTGTTCTGAACTCGTTTCGGTTTTTGTCTTGTCACCGAAAACATCTAGCTATACTCTTAAACGACTCTTCGACTCGATTCAACATTCTAAAACCGGAAGAATTTGCATCTATCAAGTCTACTATGGTAGTATATAAACATGACACCAAAGTAGTCGAACATCTTTTTTGTAGTCAATTTTATATGGCAATCGGAATGTATGCATAATCATAAAATATAGCCACAGTTCAACTGACACAAATAAAGAACGTTGTGGCTAAGAACTGGGTTGACTCAGATCTGATGACACTTACTAACATTTCTCCTTGAAATAATGTGTTTTAAATGTAGGTAAATGACTGTGGGTTTCAGATACCACATGAATATGTCATCGACCTAAGCAAATGATTTAATTTTATAGTATTTGCCTGTAACATTACAGGCAAATTAGGTAGGTACTCTTTTCTGTACGCACTATACATATAGTGCGTACAGAAAAGAGTACCTAAGTACCTAACTTTTTAATGTTATAGGTACTTTAGAATATGAAAATATGAAGTCATAAACGCAAATGTCACACGGTCGTAAACGTCTCCTGGTGAATATAATATGCTCTACTAACACTACCTTTTACAATATACGGATCGAAGATATTACCTATCATTCTGGCGATTATCCTCAAAACTTGTCTTGTCAAAGAAACCTTTAGTCATTTTCTAGAAAAATATCGATTGTCACAGGTCAGGTTTGTTTATAAGAACCGAGCATAAACTACACAACGGGTTTTAATGCGATTGTCACTATCATTCAGAGAATTTACTCCGGAAGGTTTATCTGTATAATAAATAAATATTAAACGTACAGTCACCAAAGAAGATAAGTATATAACCAGGTTCGTTGGATATATTTGAAGTTTATATTGTATATTGTATTTATTTTGATTTGTAAGAAACCGATGGATGTTCTCGAATGAAATTTAATTTGATAAATGAACCGCTTGTTTTCTATTAATTAAATTTAATTTTATTCGAAAACATCCATCGGTTTTTTACTTAACTTCAACTATATCCGACCCTGGTTACTTATCTTCTTTGGTGACCGTACATATGATAAAGATATCTAGATTTTTTGTCAAGTCATAAAAGCCGTGCGAGACAGGGGCAAGTCGCTAGTGGTTAATAAAATATGGGACCAAAAACATGAGGTATTTTGGAGGAATATTATGTAATATGGGATAAGAAATAAGGTTAGACTGGGAAGCCGACCCCAACATAGTTGGGAAAAGGCAAGGCAGATGATGATGATGGGATAAGAAATATGGAGGACATAAACGAGGCTTATGGGTAAATAAATAAATAAAAGCTAAGAAAATGATAACGTTGAGAATTCTCTTGACATTAAGTTCAATGAAATTCACAACAGAATAAATATATGGTGAAATTCAACAAACTTTTATATCTAGAATAAGTCTTATCCTGACAACATTGTTTTCAATTTTTGACAGTTTTTCCATGCTAGAACGGTCAGACGTCAATTTTATTCCACGCATAAAAGATATCTGACTTTGGTAAAATCAGCCAAGATCAGCTAAGAGGTTTATTTATACAAAAATCGATTTTTTATGAAACTAGCTTCTGTCCGCGATTTCGTCCGCGTGAAATGTGCACAGCTAAGGAGTGGAATCGTCTGCCTGCGTCTGCATGCCCGAGTTCATACAACCCGAATCTCTTCAAGGCGAGAGTGAATAGGCTTCTTCTGGGCAAGCTCGTTCCACCGTAGATCTCATCCCTGCGTCTGGGCTGGATTGAGGTCAAGAGGGAGCCCATAGTCAGTAAAAAAAAAAAAATGTCTTGTTCCCCTTCCTCACCGTGTCGCATCGCATCGTCTGCCCGCGCTATTACTTCATTTTCGCTTAGCGTTATTTCTTACTTTTTCTTTTTCCTCGGCTCCTGAGCCCTGGCGTGATGTTACATAGCCTATATAGCCTTCCTCAGTAATTGGGCTATCAAATTCATGAATTTTTAAATCCGATGTCATCCGTAGTCTCAAAGATTAGTGTGTTTAAACAAACAAACAAACTCTTCAGCCTTATTATTGGTAAAGTACAGATATTGTTAAATCGACTTTATACGAAAGATTCCGTTGTTTTCATACGTAATAACAAAACGCGTGGGCGTCCACGTAAATATTATTGAAAGGAACCCAATAATATCAAGTATATTTATTTCACATTCTTATTGCTTTCGAGTCTCCTCTGCCCTTCGGCATTTCGCGCCTGTATTATGCAAGGTAATCCGATTTGGTCTGGGAGCTGAAGAAGTATCAGATAGTATATGTATATACCTATCTTTTTTTTGTATAAATATGAATGGAGCCTGCCTTTTGTAAACTGTTTGTACAGACTTCAGGCTTATTCTTTGTACCTACCGTTATTTCTAAGGTTAATAGATTATGTTTTTCAACTTGACTGGATGAAATCATAAAGGGATTTTGTTCGCGTGGGTAAAAGGAATATGATTTTCGATTTTAACGCGTAAGTATAACGTTTTCAAAGGCATGTTGGAAAATACGCTTTGATTCTTCTCCAAAACTAAAGCGTAAAATATATTATGTGGTTCATTAATAAAACCAACCTATCACTAAATTAAAGTAGAAAAAAATGATACCTTTTAGTCCAGGTAGTAGCACGGGCGGGTTTTTCCCGCGGCGACTTTTTTGTGTAGGTACTAGATTTTTAACGCACTGGTTAGCGCCGAGAGTTGAAAATCCAAGAGTAGGTTTTTTTGACGCGGTGGGAAGCGGTTTGTTGAATTCTCAATGCTCGGCTTAATACCGAGAGCTGAAAATCCAGTGCGCAATAAAACCCCGCCGCGATATTTTTTGGTCCGTGCGTACGTGGGCTTACAATATCGATCCCACTATCATTTACAGTGGACACAATAACCTTCAAAAGGTTCATAATTTAGTTAATTACTACATCAAATGGGCTTTTATCATGCACACCGAGCTTTACTTTAATTGCGTCGAACAAAAGCGAGTTAACCGAATTAACATGTAAATACTCAGGTTAATACGAATTCACGCAAATATGTGCAGTCACGGAATGGAAAGTTTAAACATTTTTAGCTCAATTTTAAATGCACCATATCAAGAAAGTCTACTTGCTTGCTTACTTGCGTGCTTTCGTTGACTTGGAGATGGAAGTGTGTGGAGGGGAGAACTGTGATCGACACTATCCTTGTACGGTGTAGACTGGTGCTTGGTACAGTCACGAGCACCAATATGTCAACACTTGGCAACTTTCAATTGCGATTTTTTCGTGAAATAATGAATGCAACGTTGAAATACGACACATTACGTAAACCTATTGGTTAGAAAATGCTTTAATCGTAACAACATAAAATTTCATTAAAAAATAAAGGAGTAAATCGCTTTTGAATAAAGCCGAGTGTATACATACTTTTGCTCGTGACTGTACGGGCACTGAAATCTTATCTTATCATGAATACTTATGTATGTATGAAATTTTCTTTTCCAACTACTACCAGCCAGCCTAATGCTATAGGTACTTAACCAGCCTATTATTGTCACAATGCAGGGCAAATGCCTTTTCTCATGCAGAGAACGCACTAGCATTGGGTCACTCAAGATGGGTTGACGATTTCAGCCTTTTAATAAATATAAGTCCAAGTTTCCTCACGATGATTTCCTTCACCGAAGTTAGTAACGTCCAAGATAACCTTAGACAGTACTAGGTACAGACGCCAGCACATCAAGCTACTACAATCTGTCAAATTTCTTTAATAGTTTTTGAACTTTATCGCTAAAGCATTAAGGTTCAAGGTTGAATGGGAAAATTTGACAGTTTCGGGTAGCTTGACCTGCTGGCGTCTGTACATATGACTTGAAAAAGTAACATTACACACACAAAAAAATCTTAATAATTAATTAGGTACAATCAATAAGACGAATAAGTAATTTTATATCTAACTTAATTTTTACGTGATAATTATGTTAAGGGTCTACCCTTTATAGCAGAACTTTTTATGTCATAATATTGTTTTGCATAACAGCGGATAGCATAAACTTCATTTCGCAGAAAATCGTTTGGCAGACAGTCATTTATCATACATTCAAAATTCATAATTTTGTAAGTCAGAATCATCTTTAGGCATAAATTTCATATCCATAATAATTAAAAAGTAGAACCATCATATCGCAGAAAGTTCACAGTCAGAATCGTCTTTTGGCATACATTTCGTACCGATAGTCATTAAAAGGCATATCTCAGAAATTTTAGAGTTAGAATCGTCTTTTGGCATACATTTCATATCCATAATCATTACAGAAAATTCATTCATTCATTCACCATGCATGCAGCATGCAAACAAGCATACACCATGCATGCAGCAATCATGCAGCATGCAAGCAAGCATGCAGCATGCAAGCGAGCATGCAAACAAGCATACACCATGCATGCAGCAATCATGCAGCATGCAAGCAAGCATGCAAACAAACATACACCATGCATGCAGCAAGCATGTAGCATGCAAGCAAGCATGCAGCATGCAAGCGAGCATGCAAACATGCAAGCAAGCATACAAAATGCATGCAGCAAGCATGCAGCATACAAGCAAGCATGCAAGCAAGCATGCAAACATGCAACATGCAGCAGGCATGGTTTCTGTCATGGCTCCGGCGCTGCGGGGCTCCTCGCCCCTCCGCGCCTACGCGGGCTTAAATTACACTCTAGGGGTAGGGCAGACAAGACTACGTGGAGTCGGTTTTGCAGCGATTCATTTCTGTCACTAACATTTGTAGCACAACATATTATTGACTTTTCACGACAATGTTTTAATTTAAGTTAAAAATGCTATTGTATAGAAATGTCAATATGCCTAATAAAATTATTCCAAACGAAATTCTGCCATTTTCATAAGTATGCGAAGTGAACGTTATGCTAAACGAAATTATTATGCCAAATAAAATTCTGCTATCTTAAAACTATGCCTTTGTAAATTCGGACATATAAACATTCGGCCAAACAATAATTATATTAAATCATGTTTATGCCTTAAAAATATTCGTTTAAAGAAGATTATGCCAAGTGTGTTAAGCCAAATAAATTTCGGAGCATCAAGATTCTGCCAGATAGAGGGAACCCTTATGTTAAAACTTAGAATAGTATTGATTGTACTTTACACAAGTCCGTTCCACGTTTTAATGATATAAACACTTTGTTCATGTGTTATAAATGGGTCTACCCTTTATAGCAGAACTTTTTATGTCATAATATTGTTTTGCATAACAGCGGATAGCATAAACTTCATTTCGCAGAAAATCATTTGGCAGACAGTCATTTATCATACATTCAAAATTCATAATTTTGTAAGTCAGAATCATCTTTAGGCATAAATTTCATATCCATAATAATTAAAAAGTAGAACCATCATATCGCAGAAAGTTCACAGTCAGAATCGTCTTTTGGCATACATTTCATATCGATAGTCATTAAAAGGCAGAACTATCATATCTCAGAAAGTTTAGAGTTAGAATCATCTTTACAGAAAATTCATTCATTCATTCACCATGCATGCAGCATGCAAACAAGCATACACCATGCATGCAGCAATCATGCAGCATGCAAGCAAGCACACACCATGCATGCAGCAAGCATGCAGCATGCAGCATACAAACAAGCATACAAGCAAGCATGCAAGCATGCAACATGCAGCAAGCATGGTTTCTGTCACGGCTCCGGCGCTGCGGGGTTCCGGCGGTCCCACGCGAGCTTATCGTCGCAGATGGTTTTAAGGCTCACCACCGCAGCTTCGGCTTGCTGGCCGGCTTTGCCGGCCAGCCTCAGCTGCGGCGGCGAGCATTAATACCACCTGCTCCTCAGCTCGCAGGCCGCCTCGCCCCTCCGCGCCTACGCGGGCTTAAATTACACTCTAGGGGTAGGGCAGACAAGACTACGTGGAGTCGGTTTTGCAGCGATTCGTTTCTGTCACTAACTTTTGTAGCACAACGTACATATTATTGACTTTTCACGACAATGTTTTAATTTAAGGTTAAAAATGCTATTGTATAGAAATGTCAATATGCCTAATAAAATTCCAAACGAAATTCTGCCATTTTCATAAGTATGCGAAGTGAACGTTATGCTAAACGAAATTATGCGAAATTTTAACTTTGCCAAAAGTAATTATGCCAAATAAAATTCTGCTATCTTAAAACTATGTCATTGTAAATTCGGACATATAAACATTCGGCCAAACAATAATTATATTAAATCATTTTTATGCCTTAAAAATATTCGTTTAAAGAAGATTATGCCAAGTGTGTTATGCCAAATAAATTTCGGAGCATCAAGATTCTGCCAGATAGAGGGAACCCGTTATAAATATAATAGCTTACCTTTCGTTCTCCGAGTGTACGTGACATGAGTGGGTATAATATGTGATAGGTAAGTACCATAGAAATCCTATATATATGGTAAGTGCCTACATAAAGTTTGCTGGAAGCTCCGTTCAACTCCATGTTTGTAGAAAACTTTTGCATTGGAGTGAGGTTTAATAAGCTTAGAATTAGAAATGATGAATGAGATGGAAATAGTACTGAGATGCGAGTAAGTATGTACAGTCAACAGTAAAATTAGATGATCAAAATCAGAAATTCAATACTAATGAACGGAGTTCGCGTCAGAACTGTGTGGCGTCGAAGTGATTCAAAAGTATGTGATTGTAAATTATACCAAACATTTACTACTAGTACAGCTGCCATATAGCTGTGAACTCCGTTCATTAGTATTGAATTTCTGATTTTGATCATCTACTTATGCTGTTGACTGTACCTGCGGGGTAACTGCGTAACACACTAACAGTAGGAATGACTTTTATTTTGTCAGTTCAACAAAATTCATTGCGTTATTTACGTTTTTGAGCCGAGAAATTTTTCGAACATACGAAGCAATGGATTAGTAATATCCTTCAAAATGATTCAGATTGTGATTGATAGTGTATTACGCAATTAGGTAGCTGTGTCTGTATTCCTTGGTTTACCTTCAAAAAGTTATAACATGAACTTCCTGCCGTAGGAATAATTTCAGTTAGAACCACATCAATCGATTTGATCAATCTTAATCAATAGTGTATTTCTGAACATCAAGTTTCGCCACAACAAAACTATTTTCCAAGATTTCCGATCCAACTATTCTGTTACAAAGATCGGTTTCTCGACTTTCGACAAACATCTGAGACTTGGCCAATATGGCCATATGCCTATTATCCTCCCCCTTAACATGACCACAGGTAATAAACCTATCTAACAGGTAGGTTTTATCGTTGGGTTACAATCTAACAAACATTTAAAGTCGTTTTACACATACAAATAGTGGATTTAGATTTAAAAATTATGACGATCATAATCATAAATCACTAGGTACCCAAGTTATTATTTTACCTAATAAGCATAAGCATAATTATAACATTCCCACTACTGGGACACAGGCCTCCTCTCTGTGAGAGGGTGCGGGCCGTAATCCACCACGCGGGCCCAGTGCCGGTTGGTAGATGTCACATGTGACATGTCTTCGAATATTTGGTTCCAGGACAACCCGGTTTCCTCGAGATGTTTTCCTTCTCCATTTTGAGAGAAAAATAAATTACACAAAGTAATGCGCCTGCTTGGGTTTGAATCAGCGTTGCCAGACGTCCCGATTTTGGCTGGACGTCCCGATTTTTAGCCCGAACTTAAAAGTCCCGCGCGGGACAGCCTAAGTCTCGCTTTTCGGAAATAGAAAAATAAACTGCCTTACGTGGTAAGTACTGGTACCTAAACCAGACAGCTTCATTAGTATAGTAATGTATATTCATTAAAATTCATTTTCTATGGCTATCATCATCATCTTTCCTTAATTTAAACTCAAATACTAACAAGGATAAGTAGAAATATAAACGATCAAGCGTATTTTTTTAAATTACGTTTTTCTGTTATGCCGCTTTCGGCGAAAGAATCCCTCTTTTCTTACTCAAAAGATTACAAAATCCCACTTTTGCCGAAAAAAAATCTGGCAACGCTGGTTTGAACCTACGACCTATAACTCGTAAGACGGGGCCGTTACCACTGGGCCACAACGACGAGTACGACTACCATAAATCACTACTTCTGTTATTATTGTAATAACATCGCAAAAAAACAATCGCAATAACCGGCAGGGTATTACGGATGTAGGTATTGGAGACAATTCGCGAACATAAATATTATTGGTTAGGTACAGTAATATTTATATTTGTAAACATCACATTGGTACACGCGGCTACACATCCAGCTATACATTTCCAGTTTTAGCTGAGCTGGCATTTTATAGGTTTTTCGCACAGACGCCAGCATATCAAGCTACTACAAACTGTCAAATTTCTGAAATAGATTTTCAACTTTATCTCTAAATGTTGATTGGGAAAATTTGACAGTTTCGGGTAGCTTGACCTATGGCGTCTGTACAATCAGAGTCAGCGTATACTGGTTATGTATAGCTTCATGTATTGTGTAGCCGTGCGTACCTACTTATCATCCTACCATTTTGTTAATAAATCTTTCGATACGAGAATAAAATGACGTAGGTAAACCGAAATCATATGTAATAAGACGATGACAAGTTAGAAACAAGTTGCGAGTAATTATTGGGTACTTCTCCTTGTAGGAAAACGTCAACATCAGTTTCGGGCAAAAAATAAGACACCAACTTTGACTTGTGTCAAAAAAATAAATGATACGTAAAAATACGAACACGTACCTAAGTACATACGTACGTTACGTAATGATACGTTATAATAAATGGTTACGTATACTTCGAGAAACCTATAAAAAATCAAACATTACAAGTAGTTATTGTTTTGGACACAAGACTATGGTACTGACAATTGAAATCTGAAGTTAAAAGTTCTTGAAGATTCGTCCTTTCCAAAACATCAGAAAAAAGCAAAACTTATAAGTACAAAGATCGATCCTTTTTACTATAGAAGACAACTTGAATGCAAAGTTCCCCCAATATATTTTTATGGTATCAGCAATGTATTGTGCCGAGACAGCCCTGTCGTTAACTGCACACAAATCACATCTCCTAAAGATTCTGCATCTCGTTTAGGCAAGCACAAACTTTTGACAACAGACAAAAGGTACCAGACCGACTCGAGACAAATCCGAAACACGTCCCTTTTACTCACGAAGAATATAAGATGACAGGAAAAAAGCAAATTAAAATAAGTTGAAAAACCTCACGCAAAAATATACGTGTGTTCTTCCAAATTGTTTTGTTTCCAAATTTGTTATTTCAATACTGTGGGAATACGTCTCATGAATTCATTCAGCACGATACTTAATTCCATCAGGAACTTCTCAAATAAACTCTTTCTTAATAAACAAACATGCCAATTGTTGATTGATTGATTTGTTAAATAACATTAAAGTCGGAGTGAGTGACTGGAATGTCGAATACAGCATCAATAACTGTTCGGTCGTAAAGCTAATATTAGGTACAGCAGCTATGTTTGCTACTAATAGATCAAATAACACTAGAACCGGCATTCGAGTTCGACGACTATAATCTCCTGTCCAAGAATGAAAATAGATTATCGCATAACATGCTACTGGTCCTTCCGCAATGTACGAAGAGATTCGGTTTGCAATGTAATCTTATTTTAATGCTTCACAAAATAAGTTAGAATAGAATAGAATACCCCTTATCGTGTACACCATTAATATTACAGATAATATAAATGTACTAGCTGCGCCCCGCGGTTTCACCCGCATGAGTTTCGATACCGTCAGAATATCGGGATGAAAAAGTATCCTATCTGTCAATCCTGGTTATAAACTATCTGTGTGCCAAATTTCATACAAATCCGTTTAATAGTTTTTGCGTTAAAGAGTAACAAACATCCATCCATACAAACTTTCGCGTTTTTACTCGTAATATTAGTAGGATAGGATAGGATAAATTTTACAATTAGTGACACAATGGGCGTCTTCTCGCTAAAAGTGATCTTTTAAAGACAACCTTTGCAGCTTTGGATGGATTTAGAGAGAAAGGAGACAATACTGCAGGTAGTCTGTAGTGTAAGTAAAGTTCTTAGAATGTTGGAATAGTTAAGTTCTGCACAAAATATTATGGTATTAGCCGCTCGAATTTCAATATCCCCTAATAATGTCAATAGGCACTCTACGTGTCTACATTTAGGCACTTAAGGCTTATGATTAGTTGGATGCCGACGCGCGACGGTTTATCATATTCCGTCAAATTGAAGGTTTCATCGGCTCAATTAATTTGAGTAACTGGATGTTTGTCCCCCGTTAATTGAATTAATTGGAACGCGTTCGCCCCTCGCCGGGTTTGTCGCCCCTCGCAAACAATTACCTAATTAATATTATACGTAGATATGACTGCCGATTAATCCCGGTTAATACAATTGATTGATTGGTTTTTGAGAAGGGATTCTGGGTACTTATGTTTACAACGTTCTCTGTGGTTCTATTATTGTGTGGATCCTTCGATTATTCAAAAGCAAGATTAAATAGAAAGTATAAGGCATGCATTCGGTGCATTGCTTGTCAGACTAGGTAGGCAGGCACTAGGCCGCCTATATCTCGACTTTTATTCGTATTCAGTAACTTGACAGTTCAAAAAAAAATAATGTTACCATACCAAACCTATAGAGTGGGGGTAGTGAACAATTTTGCGTAAAGAACGAATGATAAAAATGATTTAATTTAAATAAAACTTTAAATATTCGTATGTAAGTTGTGGAATATAAGAATAATTATTCATAAAAGTAGTTATTAGTTAAAAACAAATATATATTAAAATAGTAATTTCCTTTTTTTATTTTCTTTTAACAGAAATAAAATAAAAGTCATGTTAGTTTACTTTTTTTTATTTTATTTCCTCTGGCAGCCCTAGACGTAGAGACGTAGACGTCATTCTTCTTATTCATTTTTAAGACATGTTACTCGTATTAAATTTAAAATAAAAAGTTTGCATTTAAGTACATTATTTAAGTTCATTCAATTTCGTTCATTCTTGTTTAAATTGAAAACCTCTTCAACTGTCAAGTTACTAAATACGATTAAAAGTCGAGGTATAGTCTAGCTAGGCAGACAGACGCGGTCACTAATCAGAAACATAACACAGCTCTTGAACTATTTTGAATATTTAAATTATTTACTTACCAACGCCTATGCCGTCGCCGTTATGCCTTTTGAACTTTAACAGCAAAAAATCGCCATCGGTCGGACAAAGGAAACTATTTTATACCACCACAGGTATTTCAAAAAATGAATGATACAACACAGATGAACAGAATATTCATATGTGTACATCATTATATAGGCAAATATAAAATATGACTCATGTTCTCATTGCAAAAAGATTTATGATCAAGAATAAGTATCTAGTGGTTTTATACCCATCTACTGCCACTTCAGATAAATATATCATAGATAAGTAAACCTGCAACTGTCAGCCCAGTTAGAAGCTAAGAAATATTTTCATGAACCTACGACCAAAGATAAGTAAGATAATTATGACGAACCATTCTATTTTAATAATAGAACCCTAATTATCTATAGTCCATCCATTACATTTTCTTTTTAAGTTAAACGTATTTGAAAGAGCCAATTACATCAAAATAAAGATGTGAAAGACTACAAAGAAAGGTTGGCCTTTTGTATCTTTTTTAACGATCAAAGTAAATCAAAGTTAACTAGCCTGTAGCAGGCAAAAGCGCGAAAGTTACAAAGTTCTAAACGTCTACTGTCAACGTTTTAATAATAATAAAACGGGAATTTTCAGTAGGACATTCCAGAAATAAATAATAGCGTCTATTCCAGGTTTGTTGAAAGATTTGCGGTTCATATCCAAGGCAATATTTTGGATGTAGCCAATCTTCTGTCATGGGTTTCGTTTGTCTTCATTCACTCAAGTTTTGACATTGAGTGTGGTCACTTAAGTTTGTCTATGTCACGCTTTGTGGTCTCTATTTGCCCATAGACACCGATTTCAAGATTCTATTATGAAATAAATTCTATTGATCAAACTTTACGGTAGGAAACTACGTAAATGCATGAAATAAACTACGGAACTTACCTACTTAGAAGATTTAAGATCCGCGACTAGCATGAGTCTTATGGTGTTGCCAAAACATTTTCACTGATATTTCAGCAGAAAATATCCAAAGTGTTCCCATTTCGTAGTAAAACGTTTTCTTGTTAACTGCATGATGTTTCAGTTAAAGCGATAACTTCTGAACACATATAAGTCGTGCCTTCACCTCTTCGAGAGTAGTTAAATGCAGCAAAGTCGGTCATTGGCCTGCTCTGACGTCAATGGTGATGTTGCACCTCTCTGCTTAGACGTATACAGCAGATACTTAACGCTTTATAATATTTATCGATACTGAAATAATCGAGGACAGCGTACAATCAGGAACATAAAGGAATTGCGAGTTCTTTGATGTTTCGCTTTTGTTGATCTGATTTGAATTCTCAACTTCGTTGATGCGTGGATAGTATCAACATTTTTTGTGTTCTGTCTTCTGAAGTTGACTGTACCTGAGGTCAGTGGCACTGTAATCTGTATAGCAGAGTGTTTTGGTAGTACCTACTCTTAAATTGCAGACATAAGCAGAAACGGTAAATGTAGGTTAGTGTTGAATACGTGTCGACAACATGTTTTATATTATGATTGTTGAGCGTGACGTAAAACGCAAAACATCTTTCACGCCAACATACTTTGTAGCTGTATATGCGGCTATTAACATCTACTTAATCGCAATTGATTCTAATCACAGTCTCAAGATCTAGTCTAGTCTTAAAATGTGAAACGTTTAGTTTGCCAGTGTTCTCTCTCAAAGACAAGCGTACCTATCTCTTAGATGTTTAATTGAACACTCAGAAAGTTTTATGCCTCAATAATACGGTTTCCAAATGGAGGCCTATTGTGTGAGTCACTTTATCTGAGGAGCCCCCTCGGCCACAATAAAAGTGGAAAAGCTAAATTTTATTAGAACGAAGAGTGCTCCATTCTGTTCAACGTAAAACAATTTATTTTGCCCTTCGGTAAATCATTTTGTGGCGTCCTTGGTAAACTGGTGGCACCGTCGGTTATACGCATTTAACTGAGCTAAATGAGTTTCGAGAACAAGGGAGCTAATTCAATTATGCCAAGTTGTGCGTTGTGCGGTGTTGTCCTCCTCGGCGACACGACGTTGAACTGTGTGTTCACTGTTCACTTGCTCCCCAGTGTATCGACATGATATGGGTCGCACCTACCCGTGTAATACAACTGTAACGCAATTAAGTGTACACGTGCGAGTTTCCTGGCATTTCCCCGATACCGACCGATGCAGAATATTGACATTGAAAATTAAATTTGCTAGAAATTCACTTCACTTTATTCGATTGTAAATCTGTCCATGGAAACAGAGATAGGTACTGCGTATTGAATATTTATTAGGAAACGCCTGGCAGTAAATCTTTTACACGTGAAGGGATGTTTTTGTTTTACTAACTTTATTCCCAACACCGAACATTTTATTTGATTACTTAGTTAACTTAGTCTTAGAAAGTGAAACATATTTACTTAATAGATACTAATTAGTATCTAATAGTAAAAACTCTTTTCATCAATTTTCCAATTTCAGGCACTAAACTACTGCAAATGAAACGGCCTCATTCGGGGTAATTGCGTCACTATCAGTAGCAATGGCTTTCATTTTGACAATTCAACAACATTCATTGCGTTATTTACGTTGTTGAGCAGACAAATTATGCGAACATATGAAGTAATGGATTAGCCTTCAAAATGATTCAGATTGAGATTGATAGTTTGTTACGCAATGAGGCTTCTGATTACATTAGCATTACAAGCACTATTTCGGAATTAGCATGTGAGTAGCAATTAATATTCCTACTGAACTGAGATATTAATGGCGTTGCGAAACAGTTATTAACTACCTACTCAACCGGCAGGTAATCCATTGTTTCATTTTTTCATAGGTACAACATTTCAAGAACGATCACAAGATGTCTTTCCTGGAACCCTGACCTGACTCAACGTGTTTAATAAAATTGTATTCAACTATTATTTGTATGAACTTGGGTTCGGTGTACGATAGCTCTATTTACATGTGATAAGTTATCACGACATACATAGTTAAACAAAAACAGAAGCACGTGTTCGTCTGACGCGTACCTATCATTCAAAACGAAACTCTTCTGTGCCTGTCTATAGTTAATGCGTTTATAACTCGAGAACTACTAATCCGATTTTCGAGTTTTTCAGTAGCTCCATGTATAATACTGGTATTCAGCTGCATCCGGTTTGACTGGAAGCCGATCCTAACATAGTAGGGAAAAGGCTAGGCAGATCATGATGATTATCCCACGCAAGCGAAGCTGTGACCAAAGATATTTGGAACTTTATTAAATACCTACTGAATTATTATTAGGATTTGTATAGGTTTACTATGTGCATACCTAAACAAATGAACAAAACCCAATCTTGCAAGTACCAACGACTACGAACAGTACGAACGTTCGCGCTACTTAGTGATGTAAACCCCGACATCCAGCTTGTTCTCTAGCGGCCGACAAACGTAAGCATGGCCGAATAATTCATGTCCTTGCTTTATGTTCGTTTGGCCTTTGACCTACGCTTCTTAGCCCACCGCATCCTGTAGATTGATGTCAGCAGTAACAGGGTGTATAAAAGAGGTTAATGTGCAGGCAGTTAGTTACAATCCTTGTGTGTGTAGTTAGGTACCTTTGTTTCATGGTATAAAAGTCTTTGGCACTTCTGAGCCTGTCTTAAAAAGCTGATCATGAGGTCCTGGGTTCGATTCCCAGGTCGGGCAGTGTTATTAGGATTTTCCATCAGGGATTTCTCAGTAGCAGTCCGGTGCCTGGATTTGTGTCCAGTTGATGATAGTAGGCTAGACTTTAAAACCATAACTGGTGAGTGGGTGAACTATAGGTACAACTCTGCCTAACCCTTCGGAAATTACAGGCGTGATGTTATATTATATTATGTTAACACAATGAAAATTGCCTTGTGTAAATTTCTTTCTTGCTTAAGATATAAACTCTTTTTCTCTGGGCAGCTAAACACTTCCGATGAAAAAAAAACCAAAAGGAATTCATGAAACAATCGGCGAGGCGCAGCAGGAACGTCGGGAATCTGTACTTATTTCATTCACTACAGTCAATCTGGCAATATGCACGACTAATTCTGGCAAAAAAGGAAATTCTGGCATATTGGTTTTAAAAAAATCTAAGTCAAGCAGCTAGTGTGATTATCAGAAATAAAGAAGACCTTAGCAGATGTATTAAGATAACGCCGTGAATACCAATAGCATATGAACAACCTCGAGTAAATAAATATCAAATGACTACTTATTGCATATATGTGTTATAAACAATTGCGTCTTAGAATACTTTATTACGAACGCAATTGTTACTACCCTACCATAGTAACGAATGACCTTAAGACAATGTAATTACCTACAACTAACATGACACTATGCTTCTATTTCCCAAAGGAGTAGCCGGTAGCAAAGATGTAGAACGCTACCACATTTCTCTACTCGCACGGTTTTTACTTCTTGACAAATCATCGAGATTTCTTTATTATATGCAAAGTATTACTTAAACGTACACATAAAACTTTCTGGAATAAATTCTCCAAATGATGTTGGAAACCGCATCATAGATATAGAATTCCCATGTAATAGTAACAAGGGGAGATCCTATTGGCTTTAGGCTGTTGCTGAAAGTGACCCCGCTCGAAATAACAGTATTCCCGACCCTGGGTTCGGTCCCAGACGCCGAGTAGCCGCGCTTTCGACCATAACACTAGCAAAGATAGTAAGTACTCGGAGACTTTATAATTACACACAGGTCCGGAATAAGGGTCGATACTACCTTATTTTTGATCAATTTTGAACGTGTGAACGATCCCGATCAATGAAGACAGCAAATAGATTCAGGGTCAAAAGTACACGT
The DNA here is from genome assembly GCA_945859715.1 of Apamea sordens. Taxonomy (NCBI): domain Eukaryota; kingdom Metazoa; phylum Arthropoda; class Insecta; order Lepidoptera; family Noctuidae; genus Apamea; species Apamea sordens. The sequence goes on from OX243995.1 coordinate 13,075,513, forward strand.
GACGTTTTCCAATAAAGCAAACTTGTAATCCTGAAATTGTCTGCTTTCAGTCCGTTATTGAACCTTAAGCTGTAAGTCTGGAGATATTTTATTACGAAAGATTCATATTGTAATAATAGCCATTCGGAATTTTCTCGTGAATCAATAGTCTGGATACATTTAAACTAGAAGGTCGCTCCAATAATCCTTGAGGTTAGTCTCCGTGGGACGAATTCGTCCCTGTACGAGTGTGTGTGACGATATCATGCAGGTTTTAAGTACTTACGGACGTGCCTCGATAGAGATCTGACCCGAAATTTTGTTAAATTGTGTGAAGTGGAGCGGGGTTACTGCTAATTGTTTTGAGTGTCAAACCGTGAGATACTTAGTTAGTTAGAAGCCTTTATATTGTATTACCATTATATTGTACTACCTACCATTTTATGTAACAAGCTACTAAACCGATAAGGAAATAAGGATAGAACAAGGAAAATTGCGAAAAAATATGTTTGTCCTTAACCGCAGAATAGGAAATAGTTTAACATACATATATTATTCCGTTTAATCGTTTCGACGTTTTTAAATATTTCATGACAAGTAGGTACCTAGAAATAAACGTACATTGTAATAGAAAACCGGGAAGTGTTTCCGTTTATCCTGTAAATAGTTTAAAATATCTTTAGTTAACTTTTAGTACACGTTTCCACGTAGAAACTATGCAGACATAAATAAATTCTGAGATAAAAATACCTCGCAAGGAGTGCCAAGTAAATATGCATTAGACCGTTAGATTACAACCGCGTGTGCGCATACATTACCCTCGTTTTGGTTCGCTGTAATTGGATAAAGTCGGACACATCCTATTTTTTTAAATTAAATTAAAATAATTGCTTTGTGCAGAATAAAATTAAATTTTAGCACACCATATGTAACAGTAGAATGTAAAGGGGCCATTATCTAAAAAAATAATTAATTCGAACTTAAAATCCTGACAAATGTTAACCCTAACTAGAACGGAAAGCTGTAGTATCTACAGTTCGAAAATATACAAACACATTTGCGAAAAAAGAAATGTCCTGTATAAGTTTCATGACAATTAAGTATCTATGCATTTTTTTCTCTCCTCAAATACAGAAACTTCAGCAGAAAAAGGGCAATCAGAAATTATCTAAATACATACATATCCACCAGCTATAGGTAGACGTCTGTATCTACATTGTTATGTAATGAATGAAGGACTATAATTCTTTTAACCTTCAATTTATATCTTTTGCCTCCACCGTGTTAGTACCTTATGCTCCGTTTGAAATATTAACAACGTTATACTTTTATTACCTTCATACGGCCTGTAATGTTGCTTGGTTTCTCTTTATTTATTACGAGTCTACGTACAGGTTACGAGGTTGACTCCCAAATGTAGGATTAAGAGATCTTAATTTAGTATGCCTTTAAAATAACTTTTGTTCTGGCTTCGAAACTTAGGAGGCTAAATTAAAATATCTTATGCAACGAAGAACATCCATGTAAGTTATATTACTTAGGCTCTTTTCTTGAGCCAATTCCCCCGCGCTCCATACACAGAATTCGACGCGCAAATTGATACCATGAATTCAGCAACATTTTTCGTCGGTTATCAAAAAATAAATATCCCTTCCATACATTTTGACCGCGTAGGTATTGGAATTTTCTATTTATTCAGAATCATGTACTGAATCCATGTTCACAGGTTGCGCGTCGATGTCCCTGCCATTCTACACCGTAAATCGTAACCTGCACGAAAGTAAAAAAGAAATAAACTGAAGCACACAGTCACTAATTACATAATTAACGTTGTCAAAAAGACAAAGACTTTGAAAAATACTTTCAAGAAACAAAACAAGATACACACTGAGTATAATATTGCGCAAATGTTCGCATACCTCGTCCATTCACCAGTTTAGAATTCCATCTGGTTAGCACTCTAGGAATTAATTCACATCATGCTTTATCTTCGAGAGTGGTAAATACACAATCTGGACCAGCCGATTTATTCTGTAAAAATCTCTGTTAATAGCGTCAATCCCTAGCATCCGGTAAAATTACAGCTCGCTTCACCTGAGTTTTTACAAAGTGATTTTTACAGAATAGACCGCTAAGCTAATGAAAGGCTATCTCTATCTACTCGTAGAAGTTTAGCTATTTCCAATGTTCTACTGTCTATTTATTTCAAAATGTAATTATATTTTTAAAACCAGATGAGTTCGGTGTTTCCTAACTGACTGCTCGGAGAAGAAAGACCAAAACAAACTGGAAGTTATCTAACTATCTACGGTAGTAGTGAGATAAGTAAAGAACGTTTGTATTCAACATCCCCTCGTGTTGTTCAAAAACATGTTTAACAATTAAAGTTGCTTGTAATCACCGCCGACTAACGGCCCAAGAACTAACGGTAGCGCGTAACCGTAAAATCACTGCCCTACGTTCACACAGAGCAGTAAAATAACAGATACTGGCAAACGCCATTTTGATTAACGTTCCACAATATTTCGCAAGTCAAACACGGATAAAACGACCCATGACATAGAGTCGCCATTAAGCAACATGACAATTTATTTTTTTATTATTTTATAAATATAAAACAAGGATTACGCTCGATATTGACGTAACATCAACAAAAAAAAATATAGCCATCCTGCTCTGCAGAATGACATAATAGGATAATAATCTTGTTTTACTGTAACAGCGTGGCTGTAAGCTTATTAAATAAGCGTCGTGTCGTTTTTCACCCCATTTAGCCGCCTGTGGGTTGTTTGACGTCACGGTTATCTCAACTCCTGGTCCTGATAGCATTATTTCAAGAATGGCTTTTTACGAATTTGGATTTCTCCGAGAAACATGTCAAGTTCACAGATGTCGCCCAATCAATCCATATTGGGTGACGTAATTGCTTCTTTGTCAAGATATTCCTTTTTACCAAAATATTCTGTATGAAGTATCATTTTTACTAACTGCTTACGCGAAAAATCGCCTCACAGATTTTATATTGAGTAACTATTTCACAATGTATATTACTTATTACTTTGACGGCACGGTTGGCGCAGTGGTTAAGCGAGTGACTGCTGCGCTGCGTGTCGCGGGTTCGATTCCCGCACGGAACAAATATTTGTATGACCTACATGTATTTGTTCCGAGTCTGGGTGTTTTTCTATCTATAATATGTATGTATTTACAAAAAAAAAAATGTATATAAGTAGTTTATCAGCCATCTTGTTACCATAACACAAGCATTAGGTTGCTTAGCTTGGGACTAGATGGCGCTGTGTGAAATGTCCAGGGATATTATATTATATTAAAATTTAGCAGGTACAATGTGATAATCGATTATTTAGCCGTAGATCATAAAAAAGTTATTACACATCGATATTATACACACATCGGCTGCGAAAAGCTTATTTTAAAAGGAAACGCACATTATTCGATCATTATCACGATTTTAAGGTTCATACTTTGCAAACAATGACGAGACCTTGTGGTCGGTCAATGTATAATCTGAGATTCACGGATAAACAAGTTTTTTTCTCATTGGCTTGTAACAGCTGATTTTATTACATGCCAACAATAATGTTGGTGTTTTTGACGATGCAAAATATTAAAAAGTGTTTTGTACTCGACTGTCTGTACAAATAGGAAGTTCTTCCGGATGTGTTATTGCGAAGGGTGGGCGGAAATAATCCTGTTAGGAACTCATTATTTCAGTCTCCGTTTCAGGAGCAATCATAAAGCTGTAAAACTGCTGAAAACTTTACAAGAGAAAATGGATTTTTCCGTTAAAAACTTTCAGTACTTAGCTTCTTTCATTACCATTATTATATCTAAACCACAATATTGTAATACCCTCAATTCCTCACGTCAACTGGACAGACACCCCCTCTGCCTAAACAGTAGATAGCGTGCCTAAAACATGTTCCCTTTGACCGTTCACAGCAGCGATCCTTAGATGTTAAAGTCATGATGACAAATTCTTTTTTTAGAATTTTGTTTGAAAAATTGTTTTAAAGATTTATTTTTGGACTATGGAATAGCTTACGATGAATACAGAGTTATAAATGTTAATTATGGCTTAAATGAATGTAAATAGGCAATATAAATAGAGTTGTTGTATCGAGTTTTACTTTATTTAACTTATTTTTGGTAGAGTACAAAAAAAGCGAACTGTTTATATTGCAATCAATATTATTTATGGTAAGCGGGTTCAGAGATAAATAAATACCAATGTCTAGTTATACACACCTTAATTAAATGGCCACAAAATATAAAAAATACACCTTATTAAAATGGGTATATTTACCTTATATAGTAGATCCGGTTATTCATGATCTTATTTGTCTTAAAAACGTTGAAATGCGACTAACCGAAAACTGCCATAATAAATTGGTGTAAAACATACAAACTGCCAGGTAGATAAACAAAATAATGTAGCTTATCGTTTTTCAAAGAATTAAATGAACCTGTTAACCTTTAAGTAGATGTTTATATTAATATCACCCCAACAATATCTCATTTCGTTTAGTACGTACCTATTGCTTTTAACACGTAGGTATCTACAAGTTGATCCGTTTCCCCGGAGAACTAACTAACTTGCCCAAAGAAAAAGTAGCTTCTCCCCTTTACTGCGAGTTAGTTTCTTTTCAGAGAAGTTTTATCGACATTCATTGCTCCGGAGAGACTTGTTTGAGTAACAAAGAAATATATCTTCTCCCAAGAATTCAACATTTATAGTAAAAAGTAAAAAAGTGTCTTTGCTTCGAAATTATGAAAATGATTTGTGTTTTTCATCATCTTTTAAAACTATAGTTTTCCATTTGCATAATCGATTTCAACTTGAACTCTCCACACATTTTAATTGAAATATTTAGCATAACTTGTTTATGGTCGAAAATCACGCTGTCATCGTCAGATTAGTCTAAATTAACCCGAGCTATAGCAAAAAATACCATCTATTTTGATACAAACCATAAGTTCTCCTCAAGGAGAACTTACACGTCAACGTGATGCGATGTTATGTTCCGATTCCGAATGTCAGTTCAATTGTTTGCAAAGGTCACGGAATCGGTACGTGTACCTAATCGATATTCGTTAAATATGATAAACGTTGACTGACGTTTCACTATTAATACTCGTATAATATTAAATAATTCAGCTAATTATTGCAGATAACGATTCAGCTCTTATGGCAATTTATGAGGGTTGACGTAGCAAGTCTTTTTATTCCATCTTTATTAGTTGTCATGCTTTCGTATAAAATTTTTTTTGCCTCTTACTTTGGTCCAAAAAAAATCAATCAAAATGTAAAAACTATCTGAGATGTGTGTGTGTGTGTTATGTAAGAGTGTGTGTATCAATATAATTAAATCGCCTAAGTTGCCAGCATCATCTGCTTCCTAACGTGCGCTTGTATAATTTCTAACTTGACGATATTATCGAGGACGTCTACGTCCATAAATTGTATGGAAATACCTGCACGCACGTTATAACGTTGTCGTGGACGAATATTTTTAAAACTGTCTTATTAGTTCTATACGTTTTGCTTCCCCGTATTATCATGCTGCCGTCCACGATAATATCGTCATCAGGTTATAAATTATATAAACGCCCAATACCTAACGAAACCTAAGCCATGCGTCGCCATTAATTTTGATGGATAACCAGAATACGGACACTGCCCACACCATGCAATGACGTCAATAATTAATGCTTGTGATAACGCTGATGTATCCCACGTCTTACCGATCGATATTTAAATTGACTTAGAGCTCACACACGCATCCTACGGTGTGTGCACTATTCATATTTCTGAGCTATTTTTAGTTCGACTAAAACGTCTATTTGGATGCTATTTCGAGCTAGCCATTTGCAAGTTCATGTTGAATATATGAATTATTTTACGGATGTTTCTTTAAATTAACAAATAAATAAAATTTAAGTGTCCGTTAGTTATGTCAAAATAACAGCGTTTTAGTAAATGCTTATAAAAGTATGAACGGTTAGGTAATAAAACAATATTTAAAATTTTTGTCTGTGTGTCTGTTTGTTTCGGCTAATCTCCGAAACGGCTAAATAGACTTAGCTAATGTTGTAAGGAGTAACAAAGGCTACTTTTTGTCCCGATAGCACGTTTCTGTGTGACATCCTCGCGGGCGAAGCCTCGGGCAAAAGCTAATTGGTAATAATCAGCATCTTAAAATAACAATCAAATGAGTTACCTAAGTACCTATTAGGTAGGTACTCAATTGAAAACCTCGCTTACCATAACATCAACATTCGTCAAAAGCTAATTTTATTTGCACTTATAGCCAAAGAGGTACTTAGGTATAAATAATACCTACCCATTATAAATACATCTGACTAATTATTCAGCAATAAAATAAACAACACTGTCTACCTAAATAAATAAAAACACACTCACGCCCACAAGCACCTAAACCTCTTGTCATTAAACCGTCTTTCTACAACGTAAGTAATAATTTAAAGTAGTTAGTTTTATTAAAAAAAATTATACACTGTAGGTACTTAAGTTCTTAATTATATTATATAAATATTTTTGTAGGTATTGTTTTTTTTTTACCAATACACTATATGTATTTACATAATTTAAAAATCTAACAGTCTTAAAATAATAATAAGTATGTACTTACATGTATATAAAAAGGAGTGGAAATAATCAAAGGGCATCAAAAAATGAGTCCGCATCGCTGTCAATAGGAAACGTGCCCAAAAGGCTGGCAGCATTGCCACGTTGTATGGCAACACTGATTCTTTGGCCGAAAAATAGGCCAGCCTTCTGGTCAGGTGAAGAGTCGTACAACTGATTTATTTTCAATTAATTTCTTCACTTACATGAAAATGTTTGCCTTAGGTACTTACATGGGAAGAGACTGGACCCCACGATACGGGGAATCCTAGTGTGAGGTCCAGGGCATTTGGAAAAACCTAGCACCTAAGGCACCTTGTAATCTGCTACTAGTTTTTGTTTTTTTTATATTGTAGGTACCGTGTTTTTTTTCTAAACTGAATAAAGTTTTTATTTATTTATTTATCTGAAGTTAGTTAAATTATAGGTAACGACATCTCGACAATCCATAAAAAAAGGATTAAATTATCAACATCGTCTGCAAAACAAACCAGCCGTTATCTCTACCACACCAAACAATATCCGAGATAAACCAACGATACGCTAAATCTCTTACCACCTCACTATATTAGCTAAACAAATACTAACCCGAGGCACTGGAGCGATAATTACTTGACTTTAATTATTCGCGCCATTGCCCAATTAACCCACTATAACAGAGAGCTTTAAGAGTATGTACCCAACTCTAATTTTTCCTGAATTAGGGCTGCCCAAGGGTGTTGTTACACCCATACGATCGACATCGCATCGTTGCCTTGATCTTCGTCGATCGCGTTGGGGAATAGCTCAGGGTGAACGATGATTTGACGTCTTTTAAAATATGTCGAATGAAAACAGACCGATTGGGAAACAATCTTAATTTAAGTTTAGACCAAACGGTCTCAAAACCTAGGAATTCTTGACATTTTATTTGGGATAGACCAATGAAGGAATGTTCTGTCCCTGTTTATCTATACTTATAATAAATCTGTAGAAGTGAAAATTCTGTACATTGAAAATATCAAAAAAATAATTTACAGGGGGTGTTACTAGACCGACACCGAACCCAAAAATGTGATTAAAAAAATTTTTGTCTGTCTGTCTGTCTGTCGGTCTGTCTGTCTGTCTGTCTGTTTGTTCAGGCATCACGCAAAAACTACCGGTTCGATTACGATGAAACTTGGTATAATTATTCTTTAATATCCTGGGCACCACACTGGGTACTTTTTATCCCGGAAAAGTATATACAATAAAAAACAAACTTAATTTTGCGGTTCGATCCCTAGACCCGATTACCACTGTCTGTACTGTACCAACCGCAAATACTAAGTTTGTCGTAGGTTGGGTCACCCGCAGTGGAGTTCATTTTTATTCCTTTTAGTTTTTAGAGTTATTTAGGTTTATTTTTATATGAGTCGTAGGTATAGATTTTAATTTTAAAGTATAGGTAGTATATTTGATAGTGTACGTAGTGACCGTAGGTTATTTTATAATACTGTTAGGTAGGATTAGTTATTCGTATAGATATTAGTTTTTAGGGATTGTGCTTATTTATTGAGTTTAGATTAGTTATCATCAGAAATAGGTTTATTTAGGTAGGTATTTAATTTTCTGTTATTGAGTTTTTTTTTTAATTAGGTAGGTACTTAGGTAAAGATATCATATAGGTACCCTCTTAATCACCACTAATGAGACACAATTGGTTTTCTACTGTAATCAGCCACAAAGGGCCCGCGAGATAGATGGCATTCTGGGGAAGCACATACATTTTATCCTGTTAGCACGTTCCCGTGGGATAACTTCCGACATCCACGCGGGCGAAGCCGCGGGCAGAAGCTAGTACAAAAATAATTTCGTAGAGTGGGGATAAAAAGTGCATTTTCAACCAGCAAATGCACTTTTTGTCTGTCTGAATCGACCTTTACGCATTGAAAATAGCTCGACATAATGTTCGTTGATCCATCTATGGTCGACGTTGATCAATGCTATCGATTGATTCAGCGATGATCGATAATTGATCGATCCGTAAAATATACGATCGATAGAATATCTATCAATGCCGAATAGATTAAGTTTGGTGTAACGGCACCAATCAATGTCGGTGACAGCCTGACAGCTTAATTTTATGTAATAACGTCTTTTACGCTAATCCAGTAGTTAAAAGCAATTCGGTGAAGGCCCCGAAGTGTTATTTTATAGTTATCAAATTGTTAAAGTAGCAGATTATCTATCTTCATTTAATGATTATCACTTTTATGACACTAGATACTGAAAAATAGATACGTGGTCAATGGCTGAATTGATATACAACTGCAGTGCACCGACCCGTTTCAAATGAATATTGAGCTTGAATTCACGTATGTTTCACTTTTATTTGTCTCCATTTTCCTTCACACGAACGAACCCCGAATGCACATAAAATGCTTTATTAAACTGATAAGGGCAGCTCGGGCTCGAGATGCGAGACGAAAGCACGAGGTTTTCCCCCCTAAGGGTATTGGGCGATATTGCCCCCATGTACACACGGCTACACATCAAGATATGCAAAACCAGTATTGGCTGACCGTTCATTGAGAGAAAATATCATACAAAGTGAGGCCAAGACAAACTGGTTTTGTATAGCTTGATGTGTAGCCGTGTGTACCGACTAACAAAGAGACAATATCTTGATAAATCATATGCAAGACTGCTGTGCGCTCTTGCATAGCATGTTTTATCTCAACTACACGATAGAATAATAAAGTGATTTTCTCTACGTGTTTCTTCCTGATTTTTGTTTCCTTACGCTACAAAGGGTAACGGCGGAAACATAAATATTTTCTTGTTTTCTTTTACTTCGCTTCAGCGCAGCCCTAACACGTAACGTAAAACATATCGGCATTTATATGTATATATATTATTTTATTCGTCCATAAAACCTTATGACGCTTCTACGTTGCTAATGGGGTAAACCATGGTTTACTCACTCAAGCTTGAGATGACGATAACATAATCAGACGCATTCATTCATGGGGCGAATGACCTTATAATTATCCCGTCGCTTGTTTAATTATTATTCATATTATGCAAATTGTATCGTGATTAATGTTACATGCTGATTATAAATCAAGCATTATCAGCATTTTATAATCTGATCTGAAATTTTAATGCATATACATATTATAATAGAAAACAAAGGCTGCTAATAGAAACGAAGTCTCATAAAAGTGCTACGCCGTGCTACGGAGAGCTACGAAATGCATAAAACTGTGAATATGTTTTTAATTGCTTTTTCTACTTTAATTTTGGCTATAAAATTTATGGTCTTTTTCAATTGGTGGATATTTTAAGGGGTTTCATATAATTTTATAGAGCTACGCTGGGGTACGAAGAGCTACGAATGTATATGTTTAAAAGTGTTAACTTGTTTATTTTTTGCTCAACATACGTATGTACCTAATTTAATGTTTAAATATAAATTTCCGTCCCTGTTTACTTAATTGGACATTTCAATGGGTTTAGTGACAAGTTGCCAGCAGCAGGATGATGTCGCCAGCCTGGCTGTGTCATAGGATATCAGTAAACATCTCGTCATTAAGTACCCATCGCTATATTGACACAGCAAAAAAGATTTCACGTAACACGTTTCGAGAAAAAAAAAAGAATGTTAAGAAAAAAAGAACTTCGTTTTAAAAAGCTTTATCGTTCGTTAATGGATGATTAACTAAAGGTTATTCCTATTTAAACGTTAAAATGTCATGTATGTATTAAGCAAATCTTCACTTTTACCTACATCTCCGAGAAGTCTAGTGTTAGGTTAACATAATAAATAAGGTTAAGTTTGCACCTAAAAAACACTTAAGCATCTTGAATGTAAATGGTATTTTGAAATAATTTCTTGTATAGTGTAGTACCTATATTTATTTGAGTCCGCGTATATTTGATACGCGTATACTCACTGATTCGTCAGTTTTGCTGATTAGACAGTTGCGTTACCTCGACAGTTTCCAGTATTTGCTAGTTTATTTCGGGGCACAGGTCCACATCAAAGTAGATTTCAGAGTATCATGACGAGACATAACCTCATTAATATAGGCTCAAATATGAAAGGCTTAGGTACTACAAAGGGGTGCGAAATTGCGAAATAGAAAGTAATTACTGCTGCCATGTCAAATTTTCAAACCACGAGGTGCCAGCCGTACCTACATAATAAACACCAGACAGTAATAAATTATAAAATTGCTTTTGAGGCAATATTTTAGTTCGATACTTAACTTACATATGATACTTAATGAACCATTTTGTTTTAGAGTAGGTATCTTTTAACGCATAATCAACCTATAATGTTCCCACTGCTAGAACACAGGCCTCCTTTCTGTGAGGGAGTGGGCCATAATCCACCACACGGGCCAAGTGCATGTTGGTGGATGTCACCACATGTCTTCGAATTTTTGGTTCTAGGTCATGCCGGTTTCCTCACGATGTTTTCCTTCACCATTTTTGAGAGCAGTGGTGATTAAATTAAATACAGAAAGTAAAGTGCCTACCTGGGGTTCGAACCCGCGACCTACAATTCGTAAGTCGGGGTCAATATCTCTCGGCCACCACTGCTCCGTCTTTTAACTGAAATTCTGAAAGTAATTTTAGGTTTCCGACAAGCTAAGTAGGTACTATACCGGCGAGTATACGATTCTACGCCAGCTTTAGTAGATATTATTTTCACAAAATATGTGAAAAGGTGGAAAAGTTTAAAACATTTCTACAATAAACAGCCGTAAACTCTCTAGTTCATAAACAGCTTTAAACACGAAAGCTTTAACTGACAACACCTCAAACTCAAACTCAAACTCAAATCATTTATTTCAATTAAACCATTTCAGGCACTTTTGAATTGTCAACATTTTAAATAGTCGGTCAGTTAGTCAGAAAGTGAAGCTAGTTGCCCATTCCAAAACGTAGATCTCTTTGGAGAAGAACGGGCAAGAAACTCCAAGGACACTCTTTTAAATCAAGATATTATTACAAAATCCTGGGTACATTATTCTTATTGCTTCTACATGTGAGAACAATGAAAAAAAGAACAATTTAAAATATAAAATTAAAAATAAGCCCTGGCAGTTAAGAGATGACCAGTCTCAACTGACGGCGCCCGTTCACGAACATGACGCGTGGATCAGCACCACCCAGCTCAACCATTTTGTAGGGAACCGAATGATCCAACACACGCGCCACCACCAGTGAGACATTTAAGTGAGCATGACATATTCTCAACTGCCATGCTCTTTCAAGTCAACATCAAAATATCATAAAAACGGATCCATGGTTCTTACATTTACAAAATTTTAAAAAAAATGCTTCTAATTTATACAAAACTATAGGAATAATCAGGAAGAGGTATTTAATATTTAAGTATTAAGAATTAAATCTTGATTGAATAAAATAAACATTACGTTCGTAATGTCAGAAACACAAAAAAAGGGGAAGCATCTCTTCCAAATATTGAAATTGTAATCAACTAGTGAGCCCAAGTGCCTGTGGAGCAGGACCAGCATTAAGCCAAGCATTTTTATCTACGATATACTCATCCAACTTATAATATGCTTGTCTACATAGTGTGCGTTTAATGCATGTTTTAAATTTCTTCTCATTTAATTGAAGAATATTGAGTGGTATTTTATTATAACATCTTACACAGTACCCCATAAAAGAAGTTTTTACTTTAGACAATCTGAAGCACGGTTGATCTAGTTTGTTCCTATTCCTAGTGTTAAAATTATGCCTGTCACTTATCTTACTAAAAAGATGTAGATTTTTTCGAACGTACATAATGTTTTCGTATATATATTGACAAGGAACCGTCATGATGTTAATGTTTTTAAACAGTTCCCTTAGAGATTCGCGTCTGCTGAGATTGTAGATGGCTCTAACAGCCCTCTTTTGCAGAATAAAGATAGAATCAATATCTGCAGCCCGTCCCCACAGCAGAATACCGTAAGACATTATGCTATGGAAGTAACTAAAATAGACCAGTCTCGCGGTATCCACGTCTGTTAATTGACGGATTTTCCAAACAGCGTAAGCGGCTGAACTTAGCCGCCCTGCAAGTGATGTTAAGTGAGGACCCCACTGCAGCTTTGAATCAAGCGTGATCCCCAAGAAAACCGTATTTTCGACGAATTCCAGTATCTCCTTATTCAATACAACGTGACATTGACTACTTCTAACATTCGGTAAAGAGAATCTAATGCATTTAGTTTTTTTCTCATTTAATACTAAATTATTTACAGTAAACCAATTATGGACCACAAGCATAGCATTATTTACGTCGTCAAGCTCCTGTGCACGTCTGCCTACTTTAAAAATCAGCGATGTGTCATCAGCAAATAACACCATTTGTGGCCGGGTTTTTAGTAAATGAGGTAAATCATTTATATATACTAAAAATAGGAACGGTCCCAATAGTGAGCCACCGGTGTCAAGGCTTAAGCATTAACAATAAGACAAATTGTCTGTGAGAACCTCCCCTTTTAGCCGGCCTTTCATAACTCTCACAAACTATAAGGCTGCCTGTCCATTGACGTAGAGCAAGTAAACGGAGAAGAGCGAGGGAGCGTTGCTGAAAAGGAATTCGCCAAACCGCGGTGCATGAGCGATGAAGCTATCAAAGCAGACTGAGGCTAAAATCCAAATTCATTTATTGTTTGCTACAGGTGGAAAAACAATTCTTATCTTAGTAATATATCGATCGCTGTAACATACGCATAGGGTGTACAATATTGTATATTGTTTTTGTAAGTTAAACTCGTAATGTTGAGCTAGATGCACACCATATTTGAACGCCTCCTGGCATAACATAGCGTTCTGTTCACCAAACTCAAGATCTGTATTTATTTACCTGTGTTAGCAAATAAAAGTGATTTGATTTGATTTGAATATCTAGTAGTCATTCAAAATCTATTGTATCATTAATATCATTATTTATGTCAAAATATGTACATTATAATCAATTAATAATATTACTCATACTGAATCTATAGGTATACATCATCTATAAACATCACTTAGCACGGCTTTGGCTTAGACATGCCTTGTAGTTTGACAGCTGTGCGACAGTGGAAGGAATAAAGCTTAGCCATAACCATAATCAGCCTATAATGTTCCCTCTGCTGGGATACAGGGTTCCTCTCGGTGAGAGGGAATGGGCCGAAATCCACCACGCGGGCCCAGCGCGTGTTACGCTTAGCCATAATACGTGCTATAAACTATAGATCATTTATAGATCACTGCCTGAGTGGACCTAGCTGTACATTATGTACGCAGAGCTGTGTCCGCGGTTGATATACATAAATCAGTTGTCCGTTAAAGTGGTACGGAAACGAGAATTTAATAGAATTCTATTGGTTAATGTTTTCTTCGCTCTATTCTTCTCCGCTCCAATGGACAGGCAGCCTAATAGGGCTTTGAGGCCCGCTCTCACGCGACACATAGGTACGTCTCAGTTACGCCGATGGTCGGTACAGAAATAGAACAGTACCATTCGACATTGATGGGAACAGACGGATACGAGTTACAATAGTCGATAGTTGCACATTCTTGATAGTAAAACTGTCTAGGTAGATATCTACAGTTTCATACAACACATAATAACACATGAACAAAGTGTTTATATCATTATATCAGACTCCAAGAAAGTGGACTTGTGTAAAGTGCAATCAACACTATTCTAAGTTTTAAAATAATTATCACGTGGAAAATTAAGTTAGATTAAAATTGCTTATTAGTCTAGTCTTATAGGCTAGAATGTAATCAATTATTAAGACCTTGCGCCCTAATAGTAACACACTATTACTCTTAATTTGAATAATTTTGAAGCATATTGCTAAACCATTGCTCCATATGTTCGAAAAATGTCTTTGCTCAACAGCGTAAATAACGCAATGAATGAACTGTCAAAATTAAACCCACTACTACAGCTACTGATAGTGTGTGTTCTTTTTAATGAAGGATAAAAAAAAACAACTAATAAGTATGAGAAAAGGTACGTGAACTTGACGTGACCAGTAGGTATTTTTAATTAACATTTGTAGGGGTGTGACGAAATTGTCAAGCTTCCGGAACATTTATTACTTAGCATCACTACATAATATGTTATGAAACAAAGTCCCCCCGCCGCCGCCGCGTCTGTCCGTCTAAATGCGATAAGCTCAAAAACTTCCTAACGGATTTTCATGAATACGGTTTTTACCAATAGACGGAATGATTCATGAGGAAGGTATAAGTGTATAATTCATTAAGGTGTTGTGTAAATTGGCTGAACTATGACGATGATTATTGAAGGTGTCGGAAAAAAATCATACCGACTGGGAGTTTTACTGGCGTGCGCCGCGTAAACCAAGAGTTATATGAAAACAACAATGTATAAATGGGATATTTTCCGACATCCACGCGGGCAAAGCCGCAGACAAAAGCTAGTTTTTTTATAATTATAAAAAAAAGCGGCCAAGTGCGAGTTGGCCTCGCCCGTTTTACGATTTATGACGTATTAAAAAAAACTACTTACTAGATCTCGTTCAAACCAATTTTCGGTGGAAGTTTACATTGTAATGTACATCATATATTTTTAGGGTTCCGTAGCCAAATGGCAAACGTTTTCGTCATGTCTGTCTATCTGTCCGTCCGTACGAACTGTCTCTCGCGCAAACTATATAGTTTAGAAAAAAATTATATTAGAAACCTCAATATCATTTTTGAAGACCTATCCAATATCCATCCATAGATACCCCACACGTATAGATTCGATGAAAAAAAAATTGAGTTTTAGTTCTAAGTATGGGGAAACCCCAAAATTTATTGTTTTTTTTCTATTTTTGTGTGAAAATCTTAATGCGGTTCACAGAATACATCTACTTACCAAGTTTCAACAGTATAGCTCTTATAGTTTCGGAAAAAAGTGGCTGTGACAATCAATACGGACGAACAGACAGACAGACATGACGAATCCATAAGGGTTCCGTGCCATGGCTACGGAACCCTAAAAATGAACGTAACTACTTAGACATTGCATGCAAAGGTGAAGGTTAATGTACCTGTTATTTTGTTTACATACGAGTAGGTACCTTAACGAAGTATTTGGACCGCTTTGTTCTTTTTAATGAAGTATGAGAAGATGTTTATTAAGATAATAAATTATAATCTCTGTTGACGATTTCAAAGTGCGCAGAAATCCTATGAACCTGAAGAGCAGGTTTAAAATACAAAATACTTTTTTTTTCCAAATATGATAATTACGTGAAGAAAAACTGCATGATTCATTTTTTTCTTACTAAATCATGGGTAGCTAGTGTTGCTACACCTCGTTAATATCACTTCGACAATAGTCGGAAGTAGCTACGACGTTTTGCAGTTATCTTTATTGAAATCACAACCCATTTAATATTCATCATTGTTGCGTTTGACGGAAAAAAACATTTTAATGAGAAGCTCATTAAATGTATTTATATTTCGTTACTTACATGGAAAATAAATTACTACGTACATACTCAGCAACTAAGTACAAGTACCTACCCAAAAATAAAGTTACGAACTTTATAGGTAACAAATTACGATATTGTAGGTAGCGAATTGCCAGTATTGGTTAGGTAAGTACGTTGTTGGTATCATAATACACTTCGCACTATCGTGTAGTTCTTATTGTGCCATTCGGCTAAATTCATTACCTGATAAAACAAAAATCATGCAACATTTTATTACCGAACTGTTTAATCGGCTGCTTAGAAAATAAATCGCACGAGCGAAACGGTTAACCAAAATAATCAGTAGAAAGTAAAAATAAACATTACTCTTGATAAAGTTAAAAATACCGTACCCTACTGACCGACCATTGGGGTAAATTGCGTAAAAAGTTTCGAGTACGGTCTGCGTCCCGAAATACTTGGGCCGAGTTCCCGGGATCCCGGGTTCACAGACCGGGAAGCATGCGACAGCGGTCGGCAGACGGCGGCGCCACGGCTATGCGATGCATGTAAATGAGCCGGCCACGTGCCACTACCAATGTGGACGTGATTTGGACCGATTTCAATGTTACGTTACACAAATAAGGATTATGCTTTTGCACGTAATAGCGTAATACTCATCTGCCGGGTAATTGCGTAACTCACTAACAGTCGCAATGGCTTTCATTTTGACAGTTCAACAACATTCATTGCGTTATTTACGTTGTTGAGCAGACAAATTTTTCGAACATATGAAGTAATGGATTAGCAATATCCTTCGAAATGATTCAGATTGTGTGTTGCGCTGATGAAATGATGAATTAGGGTGCTGGGTTAATTTATAGTCAGAATGGCGTGGCAAATCGCTCATAAAAACAACATAAATATACATACTCGTAACATTCTCAAATATTAATGACTGCTGTAACTTTCTAATCGGTTTGCAAAAACGGTGTAGAAACTGTAGAAACATTCAAACTGCTGAATTTGACTTTTACGATAAATTATTCTGAAGTCAATTTATTATCAGCGGTTTTTGAATAATCGTTTCTCAGGCGGGATTCATTTATTTTGTTCGATGTTTTAGAATTTAACTTGTAACTAGAAATTTTACGTAGTTTTTTATATAACCATTACATAAGTACTTTCTCTCGTAAGAGAAATAATGTTAATTGTTTACTACTATTAATAAGATAAAAACCTGGGGGCCTACTCCGAAGTGCTAAGTGCGAATGTTCGGATTGGACCGACACATAGCCGAACCGAAATTTATTGAAAAATGCGAAAAAAATTCGGATCGGCTCAGTTGGGTCGGGACCATAGTCAATATTCGAAAGAGTGTGGGAGTGTAGGATCGGGACCGACCGAACCAAATAGTAACTTCGTAGGAGGAAACGGCCGACCATTCGGCCGATATTACTTCGGAGTAGACCCCCAGCCCAGTTACTGGGTAAATACGATACCCCTTGGTAAGACTGGTTGGTAGACTTTCGGGCTTCTGACTACCAGTAACGACTGTCAAAGACCCACGAATGACAGCCGGGACCAACAGCTTAACACTATCTCACATGAACATATTCCTTCTCATATTAAATAATATGGGAAGCTAAGGGACCAGTTGAGACATCAAATATTAAGACCTACTTCGCAAAGAATGGAGACGTGTCATTAAGTTTGTATGATGAAACAAGGATTTACGTAATTGCCACTTATTTTCATAATTATTTTGTAACAGTTTCTTTACTTTGCAGGCCTTGTTAAGGTTATTAACAGCTTTAACAACCTTCTTCCGCAATCATGAGACTTTAATTATTCAGGTTCTGAGATTGACTGGAGCAAATTTTAGCCTCATATACACTTAAGTATATTTTAACCTCGGGGACACACAGACCTTGCTAAAATTTTACGCAATAAAGTGGAACGCTCTAAAACAAATTAACAAGTCCCAAACTTTTTAGTTCCTATGGCATAGACAATAGCTAATTAGGAAACTGTGAATTTTGTCTGCAAAGTTTTGTTGAATTGAATTACTATTAAGCAACGATTGTTCGACTGATTCGATTTGTATCAACGTTTTTTTCCAGTTCAATGTAAGCAACTGCTGTATGCGCAAAGGCATGCATTTAACTAAGTTAGCAAATTGTTCGGCATTTGCGTCAATAAACTCCCACCTAGGTACGCAAACTTGATGTTACACAACAAGGCTGGAATTCCCTGGGCTAGCCGACATTAGCATTATAATAACTCATTGGAATAGTCGGAATACTACATACCTATATATATATGTCTACAATGTTTCGTTTACCCTAAGGTTTGGCATACCTAGTAGCTTTACAAATATACAATATTATGGTTTAGTAAGTAGAAGTAAGCAAAAAATACCGCATACTTTCGAAACATAACCTCGAATTTTATCCGTCCCAAAAACGCCAAGTGCTAAACGATAAGTAACGTACTTATCTCACTTCTTAAAAGCCACCTTTTCTCACATACCTACATATTACGAGGCCACTTAAAATCGTAGTACCTACCCAAAAAAAATCGACACAGACACTTGAGAATCGGCTAAAACCCTACATCCCGATGTCGATCACAGCATAAGTGCCCAGCACTCGACTCCAAGTATTCACATCGTTTCACCACTTTATGCTGAACTGACATCGCAATCTCACTATTTCTGTTCAAACCCAGATCCCAAACTATCGTCGCGTCCGCGTCGGGTGGAACCAAAAAATAAAAGTAATTTCCCTTACTCTTATAACGAGGACTAATGTCGGTCGCCAACAGCTTTGGCGACAACACTAGATCCGAGTGGTAGTTTCATTATCCCGTATTCCCGCCTTTTACGCCGAGTTTTGGTTTTTCTGGAAGGACCCGACAGTTTTTCCACACATTCGTCTCAATTGCTGTAATTAATTGGAGGATTTTGTTCGCAGCTGTAATTTACGAAGTGTAGACGACATCATTTTGTATTATTAAACCGTTTTGAGATGTCGTCCACTTGTACGTCTAATTCAGAGCATAAAAAATACTATAGGTATTTACACATGAAATGCTTGATGGATAAGATTGGCGTAATCCGTGTTGGCATAGCCCTTGGTTATAATAATATCGGCGACAAACCTGTAAAAGTTTAAAAACTCATCATCATTTGCCGAGCCTTTTCCCAACTATGTTGGGGTCGGAGTCAGCTTCCAGTCTATCCGGATACCGCTGAATACCAGTATTACATAGAGCGACTGCCTATCTGACCTCCACAACCAGCTTACTGGGTAATACGATGCCCCTTGGTAAGACTGGTTCTCAGACTTTCGGGGCTTCTGACGACCCGTATAGCGACTGTTCAAGATCCACGAATGACAGCCGGGACCAACGGCTTAACGTGCTTTCCGAGGCACGGAAAAAAAGTTTAATAACTAACATATATAATATAAAATCAAGTTTGAATTCCCCGAAAGGTTAGGCAGAGGATCCACCTAGCATATCGTATAGGTAGATGTTGCTGTCCCAACCGTAAATGAAAAATGTGAAACAATACCTTATGTTGCCTTGTCGTTGTTACAGAATGCCAGCGCTCCGGCTGCTGGGGCGAAAATGGCTGGCAGCCTCAGACGATCTCGTGTTCCCCAGCATCTTCGAACTTCTCTTCAGATTTGTTTGGTATGTATCTAATGGCCATTTTTACCATCAAAGTTCTAGTTAACTTATCGGGCTGATAATTTCGCACCTTCTAGTATTTTTTTATACTTAAAGCAATATTTATAAAGCAGATAATTTAGATATTTTCTGAGACCTCTAATGCATTAATATTTTTTAGGACCTAAAATATTAAAATTGGCTGAATAACCTAAAAAAATTACAAATGCCATTAAAATCGAAGAAACAAAAACTTTTTCTTTATAAATGAAAGGGCTGGCTTATTTGTTTTTCAGCAATACCAACCAGCTATCGACTGGTATTATTGAAGACCTAATTGTATCGATAACATTTTTTAGGACCTAAAAATATTGCGATTGGCTGACAACCTCAAAAAAATTACAGATACCATTAATTAAATATCGAAGAGACAAAAACTTTTTTCTTTTAAGAAAAGGGTTTCTTCGGCAATACCTGCCAGCCATCGAGTGGTATTTTTTAAGACCTAATTGAAAGAGTAGATGAGTGATGAGTGTATGATGAGAGCAGATGTAGGTAACCTTCTACGAAAAAAAAATGCCTAAATATAGCTAGATTTTTTTTTCTAAAATAATAGCAGATTTAATATTTATCTTACAAATTAATTACTTAATTGTTAATTGTTTGGTTTACTTAACAATAAATTGATCACAATCCGATCAAGTAGTTCGATAAATAAAAGTTGATTACAATTTCGATTGCATCGGTCCCTTATGACGCATCATTATAAAATTTAAAAAAAAAAGAATCGAATGCATCGGTGGCGATTTTTTATTTGTTGAATTTAAATAAAAAATAACGCGGGAAACGAAATTGGTAAGCGATTCGATTATAATTTTTTGTTTACATACTAAATAAAATCGTCAATTTTATTATATTCTGTAAATATGGTTAAAACTAGTCAATGTAGCATACATTCATTACGACTCTCAGAACAGAAGGTTTGGAATATTATTAATATCTGGCAATAAAATTTGAGTGGTGGCTAATAAAACACATCGAATCGAGTATGTAGCGATAGTAAAATACCTAAACAGGCCACAACACTCAATTTAATGATCGCGTTATGTAGTAAGTGAGTAGTAGGTACATCTTATAGAAAATTCATCAAGTTCTGAAAGTATCCATCATCGATATTCCTGGATTTATCCTGTGTCAAATATTTCCAAGTTAACACAACCAATACGTTCACATTTTTTTGATCAGCACCTTACAACTATACTCGTATACCTACCTACTTGGTACTTAATTTGTTTGTCCGTCTAAAGAAATGTGATAAAACAATAACTGGCATACTGACATAATTTAGAATAATCATCGGTAATTAGCCTTAAATAGAGCTATTTTGGCACCTACTTCCGTTGACCACTAGTGTATGTATGAAGAATGAGGACATCTCAGGCTGAGAAGTTATATCAGTGGCTCTCTTTCACCTAGCCACCTAGTTAGATAAATTAAATCATACTGCACGTTATAGAAATCATCCACAGATCATTAGCGTTTATGGTTAGCTAAGTCATATTTAAGCTAAAGTCGCGTTTATGATGCTAACAAAAACAAAATAAACATTTATATTGTAGGTAGGCGTTCTGTTTACGTCAATCACGGTAAATCATAGATCTTCAGTAACTTGATAAAACAAGGGGAGATGCAATACAGGCGATAAAACTGTTGTGTATAAAAACTTTGCCAATAAAACGGATTCCCTCAAGTATTAACCGACAAATAAAGTTCGATAAAAGGGTCTTCGTGAAGAACGATTGACAGCAAATATAAAAAGAATGAATGGAAAGAAAATTCTCAGAAATCTTCAAACTTAGCTACACAAGAAAATAAATGGAAGGAAAAAGCTGTAAATATCATGAAAGAAATGTTTGCTCTTCCCTCCGGTAAACTCGATAACAATGATAAACTTAATGAAGGTTTTCATATAACAAAGAATGATTTTTCACTGAATTTAATAAGAATAAAAGTTCTTAGAAATGTATAAAAGATGTTCTTAGAACGTGGTATAATTTGAGACACCAGATTTAAGGGTAAACATCGTCTCGATTTGTTGATCAAATATGGCGGCCAGACCTTCCGATCTCGTACCTCACTTGTTGCGAACCACATTAATATGAATGAGCTTTCGCTCTCGATATTGGCTCGCAATTTCTCTGCACTTCAGCCGACCTTCGAATCTCGGTCTGATTGCCACGTAATTGATTTTAAATTGTCGCAACATCCATCGTTTGATAGACCATGTCCGGCGTCCGTTACTACGAATATCGTATTCGTTTAAAAATAGTTTGGTACAAATAAAAAAGGAAATGGTTACGTCGATTGTTCAAACTCCGATGTTGGTCAAATGGCTTCAGTATTCGCGCCTTTGTAGTTTAGATGTATTTCTCCATGTTCATTCACATTTTGTTACAATGCCAATGCACTTTGTTATTTGACATTCCTATTAATTATTTCATTCATAAATTTCGTGCCTCGGTAAGCACGTTAAGCCTTTGGTCCCGGCTGTCATTCGTAAATCTGTGACAGTCGTTACGGGACTTCTTCTGTTCTGATAACCAGTCTTACCAAGGGGTATCGTATTACCCAGTCACTTGGTTGTGGGGGTCTGATAGGCAGTCGCTCCATGTAAAATACTGGTACTCTGCTGCATCCGGTTAGACTGGGAGCCGACCCCAACATAGCTGGGACAAGGCTAGGCAGATGATGTATTCCTCCATGTTCATTCACATTTTGTTACAATTCCAATGCAATTTGTTATTTGACATTCCTATTAAAAAGATATACCTAGTAAAGACGACGACATGTTACAGATACAGCGCGGTTTCCGTTTCATTTGGGACAGTATGACATTCATCAGAGATGCATTAGCATATTTATTTACAAGATATTTCAACTTGATTTAGGTCACAAACACTTTTTGATGTTTTGCGAGACGTCAAAACAAAGCTCTTTGTGGTATTATCTTTTCAACAGCTGTAGCTGTCTTTGAAATCACAATCATCTTTATGATACAAAACAGTATTTTCAAAACGGAAAACGTTTACAAAAGCTCGGCCCTGGGAAGTTTCGGGCTAGCAAATTACTGTTTAATTTGATTAATCCATTAATTTATAATGCCAGCTTTAGGATTGGATTTAGTAGTCATAAACAGAACAGCGCTTCCTATTATTTATGCGGCGCCTGTTCAACAAATAGTCGCTCGCTAAACCGTTTGACAAGGGTCTAAATCCGAACCCTAAAGGTTATAAACGAAAGCAAATGTCTTAAAACACTTCAATTTTCACCTTTCCTTCTGTTCACAGGCTAGTATTAATAGCACTGGTGGTGGAAGTCCTGTACCCAGTAACATGGCAGTGTCAGTCGGAAGGTTGGCATGGCGGCGCGTTCGTCAGGCTGTACCTCATCGCAACCCTGACGCTGCAAGCAGTACTTATGCTGATGTTGGCAGCACTGGCTCTGCAGTCAGCAAGAGGGACCATCACCGACATCGATGCTAGGAAGATGGTGTCGCCACTGCTTCTAATAAAGTAAGTTGTCATTTTTTATTAGGAAAATATAATAACTACACTTTACTTTTTCAGACGCTAAACAGCCCGTATAGCTCCTAAAAACCCGTCGTCTATGAAAAAATCTCCTTAGTTTACATCTTTTAAGCTACAATTATATCAATTAAAACTATTTATTTTCATTTCCATTTCAAACACTTTACCAGGGCCCTCGCCCACGGCGACTTTTTGTAACGATGCAGTAGCGATGCTGTCGCGGGTCCGCATCGATACAGTCGCGAAGCGGTCGCTAGCTGTGTGCCCTCGCCCACGGACCCAGATTCAGTCGCGATGCTCACACGGCACAATACCTGCGATCGATCGACCGCGCGTTTGCATCGAACAGTCGCGATGCTGCAGCGCGTTAGTAGCGCGTTGGCATCGCTTCTGTAGCGCGTTGCAAATGCGACTAACACGCGTTAGTAGCAAATGTAGCGATGCTGTTGCGCGTTTACGAAGCGCGCGACAGCATCGCTACAAAAATTCGCCGTGGGCGAGGGCCCTAAGCGTTGAATTTGCCGAGATTTTCTTATTTCGTAGGTAACAATCGAAAACTATTTGAGTACATATAAAAGATTTTACAGATCTATAGTAATAACATTAAATATCACCCAACTTCCTTGTAATGCATATTATAAAATTAAGCACTCACAAAACTCGTCAATTTGTTCCAAGAGCCCCTGGTAACGAATAAAAGCGGTATGCGTGACCGAGAGCTCCCTAAAGAGCTTATGAGATCGCAAAATAAATAATACACAATCGAATGTTTACTTTTCTTTTTATAGCAAGAAATCAAATAAAATCCCGTACCTAATAATCTGCTTATTTGTTGTTATACGCTTGTGTATAAATAAACATACCTATGTTATGATCATTTTCCATCATAAAATAAACAGTGGATGCTGTCTTGTTTACGTTTTCAGGTCGGCATAGAAACGTTATAAATAAAACCGTAAACACCCAACGCCCCTCTATTTTCTCTCTTCGCAAAACGTGGTTAATATTACTTACTTTCTCTATTCAACGCAGCTGGTCCATTAGAAGTGGCCATAAGTTTCTAATCTGAGGCGCTAATAACCCACAATAGTTGAGCACACTCACGTCACCGCTACTCTCAATCATTTACTAAGAATAAAACTCATACAAGGGTACACCAGACAGAGAAAAGTGTTCGTGGAAGTTGTGAAAACTTTTACCTATGAGCGAATTGCGGAGATGCCATTAGACCCAAAAGTTTCAGAAGTGGTTAGGTATGTTAGTTACGTGTCCGCAATTTTTTGTGCTCGCATCGTACACCTGTTGGCACACATTTCTATTTCCTGGCTAGATTTGATTCGGTAATTAAAATAGCACGTTAGAATTTATTAACAGTTGATTCACTAACGTTAGACATTCATAAAAGTCTACGTATGTATTTCAATCTCGTTTTCTTTAAGTATGTAATTGCGAATGCGTGAATAATAATATTTACAGCTTTATTTCTTTATAAAGCGGGATGCTCGACTGTTACACGTTTAAATATTCTCCACTTTTATGAAGTAAAACTAATATAGATGTGCCATTTTTAGCCCCTGAGACTGTATACATAGGCAGTATGCATAATAATGAATGAAAATTGTGTCCACACGCCGATAACAATACGTACTTAATCAAATGATTTTTTTATGTTTGGTCTTCAATCTCGACTTACTACTTATGCCTTTGTTTACATCTCGACGAATAACAGTGAAAGAGAGGAGGTTTCGAACCGGAAACAAGTTTGCTAACTAAGTACATACTTACTCGTAGTTGTTTGTAATTGATACGAAGTTAATCAGAACTATAGTGTTAACAGGGGTTAATTTATTTGATAACTGACATCAGATATTTTTTATACGTAATTATGTTTGTAAAACACCGTCATATTATTAAAGACTAGCTTCTACCCGCGACTTCGCCACGTCGCATCGCATCGCCTGCTCGCGCTATTATCTACTCCGTTTGCGCTTAGCGTTCTTCCAGACTTCTTTTCTTTTTGCTCGGCTCCTAAGGGTCCTAAATAGCCGGTAGCCTTCCTCAATTAGGCTATCAAATGCAAAAAGAATTTTTCAAATCCTACTAGTAGTTCCAGAGATTAGCGCATTCAAACAAACAAACTCTTCAGCTTTATTATTAGTATAGATTAGTATAGATATCGATTTTATCATAAATACTATAATAATTTCTCACGCAATGAATTATTATTGGACATTTCTATATAAACTACCTCTGCACCTCCTAAGTAACGGTACTTAGGAGGTGCAGAGGTAGTTTATATAGAAATGTCTACATAGGACATAATATAGGATATAATGTTTATATAGGACTGTTTCCTTACGGTAGTAAGTACGGACTTACTACCGTAAGGAAACAGTCCCCTTCGTAGCCACCTGTTTATGACCGCTCACAAATACTTAAATTTGGTTTTGCAGAGTGCTGCTGGTGTTCCCAGAAACGGCCCTAAACGTCATGGGTACTATGTGGATGTTCTGCGAAGTAATACAATGCTCCGTCGAGGACAAGTTCTCCAGCATAGTCATACAAAGTGAGTTAATATTCCACCCTCGCAGTGTAAATTAGCCCACCCTTTGTACGCTGCCTTTCAACGCGGCACAATGAACGGCTTTCAACGTCAAAATTAATATAATAATAATGATATTGTACATTTTGTATAATTTATTCCCTTTTGTGAATGATTTAATTAATCATTATATGTTTCTAAGTGTTTCTTGTCGTCAATCAAAGCTGTGGTTTGGGGTCTTGACATCTAAATAGACCCTTTTGATTAGACTATACCGCCTGACTTTTTATAACCGTCTGGACAAAAACAGGGTAAAAAAGTGAATGGAGTAGAAGCTTATGGCACAGAAATTTATTTTAATTTCCACAAAAAAAGCGAATAAATCGACAAATAATATAAAAAATCAACATAACACCCTACTCTACGCGCGGAAATTATCAATGAATTTGTAGCGACAAAAGTGAAAGGTTGTCTTTAAAAGATCGCTCTTAGCGATAAGACCGCCCATTGTGTCACCCTTTATAAAATGTTTTTATATTTATGTTCTGTAATTTGTATGGTGTACAATAAAGAGTATTCTATTCTATTCTATTCTAGCGACATTCAATCCTTTGATTGAAGCCGGCCGATGGCTTTTTTTTTGCGGATGGGAAATCATCAAATGACCCCTCCCGCTCTGGGTGAAGCGGAAGGGAGTGTCAGACTCTTACTGACTAAAACCCATCCGTGTGGCTTAGGTATTGATAGAAGTTTAACATTCTATCAAAGTCTATCAATGAGAAATACCGTTTGAAATGTTTTGAAATTTAGTTTGCTTTGATGATTTTAATTAGTAGGTGACTATACTGTTACTGTCGCAGCTGAAAGGCTATTTATTCATTTACATGATTTCTGAAAGCCTGATGAAGTGCATTCAAATTCAACGTTGGAAATAACAACGACTAATCACTGCACATGCATTTTGAATAATAGGTAAATTAAATTCAAAAGGCTCTCAAACCGGTAGTTACGAGTATTCAATCAGTCGCTTTTGAGAGCAGTGGTGATCTGGTGGTGGGCGTGGTGGCTGGTAGTAACGGCCGCGACTCACGACTTGTAGGTCGTAGATTCGAACCCAGACAGGCGCTTTACTTTGCGTAAATTATTTAATCACCACAGCTCTAAAAACGGTGAAGGATCGCATCGTGAGGAAACCGGCATGTTCTAGAAACAAAAATTCGACATGTGACATCTACCAACCCGCACTGTGGCCGCGTTGTTGATTACGGCCCGCTTCCTCTCATAGAGAGGAGGCCTGTGTCCCAGCAGTGGGAACATTATAGGCTCTTTATGCTAATCAGTCGCCTTATGCATATGCATGCATGAGCTGATTAGCGTGGTGAATCTATATTTTAGTACGCGTCATACTATAACACCTAATACTGTCTACGTATTATAGCCACGATGTTCGATGATTTAATTCTATAATTTATTTCACAGGTATAGTCCTATTCAACTGGGTCCAACTAGGCCTCACTGTGTTCGGTCTTTTCATGGTGTTTGATCCCCTGGGCTCAGTGAACTATGGTGACATGCAAGATACGCCTAACCAGGTCCGACATCACAGGAAGGTCACAGGACTGTGGTCTAGAAGGTTCCGATGGGCTTTCTGCTGGTTGAAGAGAGATGAACATGGGAAGGAAGCTTTTCAACAAGTCGCAGGTAAATAATATGAATAAGTCTACCTTACTTGTTAATAGTGCAGCTATGAGCTAATTGTAAGTTTGCTAAAAATACATATATTCAGTTAATTTTACGGTCAGATCTGAAACATACGTACTCGTAAAAACTAATTCATTAATAATAAGAAACAAGCCAATGTATCATTGCCTATATCCCGTAAATACCTATGCCTATCACGCATCGTCATCCATACACCCCACCTCCACATACTACACACTACTCTTCAGTCCATCTTCATCCTTTTCTTGTAAATATATCTTTAATTGTTTTCCATCTCCCTTTTTCATTTTATCCCTTAACCATAGCTTATAGCTTTACCTGTCGCTATACACGACATTTTGGCAAGCTCGTTCCACCGACGATCTCATCCCTGCCTCTGGGCTGGATTGAGGTCAAGAGTGAGCCCATTGTCAATAAAAAAAAATACCTGCTAATAAAGATCGGCGTCCAATAAAAATTACATTCAATTGTAAAACTCGCCTAGGTAAGAATGCCAACTAACATCTTCATTCGTTCTTGGAAAATCAATTGAAAGAGTCTTATTAGCCAAACTCCAAAGACTCCAAAGAGTTCTTATTAGCAAAGGATTTCAGCTCTCGACCTCTTTACTCTTAAAATAGGTGTCTTCAGATAAAGCCCGGAGATGAACCTTTCCTGTCCGGAAATGACATAGCAAAGAGCTATACAAATCCATCACACTTATAGTTAAGTAGTGACCGGAAACACTTCAAATGAAATCTGATGGTATTCTGAGAAGATCCGTTTCTTCTGAGAATACTTTCCGCCTGGTTATACTCGTATATAGGTCTATACTCCAGGTTGGAAGACAACGGTTCTACTGTTTCTCTCGAATTGGTACGAACTATGTTAGAATTGCTCATGCTGTTTATAAGTAGGTTGTATTTAGTCGTAAACTTCAGTTCAGGGCAGTCGTCCAGAGTTTTACCACTAGCAGAGGCTAGGTATGTAAATGAAACCTACTAATCTAATCTCTTCTTTCCAGCTCTACTTAGCGCTTTATTCCGATCAACGGACCTAGTACCATCAGACGTGGTCGCCGGCTGCGTCCTCCTCAGGGTCCGGCAGAAGAGAGAGACAAGAGAAATGAGGAGGATCCAAATGCTGAACGACGAAGAACCGATATACACCACGGATGTGAACAAGATATTTTCCGAGACCCCTCCATGGATGAACCTGGACGATGCTTTGCATTACCTGAGGCTGTCCATAGCGGCGTATGGATGGCCTTATGTGCTGTATCAGCACTGCTTCACCGGTTTCTGTAAACTGGCGAGGCATCTGACTTGCTGTTGCTGTCGGTGAGTTCGTTTTACAGATTATTTGTTTGAGTTGTGTTTTGTTTTTGGAACGAAGTTCCTTATCGCGCGTTGCGAAAGGGGGCTAGACGGAAAAAATTAAGACCAAAAGTTGGAACGACACTTTTTGCTATAGTTGTAAGCCGTGCGGCGTGCGCGTGTTTCTCTCTCTCTCTCTCTCTTATAGAAAGCAAGCCTGTTTTTTTTGTCTGTGTTTTTTTATTTGTTAATAATAAAAAAAATATTATTATAACTTAAAAAAAAAAAAAATATTATAATTCCTTCACTAATTAATCGAAAGGAACTTCGTTCCATCCGGGTGTCCCTTGACACCTCTTAAGTTTTTTTGTTTTCAGCGTGGGACATTTGCGTTGACACACAAAAGAGTGAGAAAGTTATGAATTTTCGTAGTTGGTTTATGTTTTTTTTTTTTTGTTGTTGAATTTTGTAGCCTTCCGTTTCCGTCTTTCGTGTATGAGTTATTACTACCTACACGTGTCCCTGTCACATTAAGCGAAATAATGACGCAACCATACCTAACACATTAATTCCATGTACATATTGTACATGTGACAATTCCTAAATATAGCGTCGCTTTTCCGAAGAAATTCCATTCTCTCATAACAAGGCGTTACGAATAGATCCACAATAAGGAAGAACATTAAGTTCAATCCTATTAATAAAGCTTCTATTCTAATACTTCCGTCATATAACAATACCCGCTTAGTACCTCGAGTTCATGCAATCGTGGACAATTGCTTGTCACAACGCTATTATGGAAATCCTGCAGCGGTTTATCTTTTCAAAGAATACTCGTAATATAGTCGTTTTATGGAAATATCTTTTAGAGTCTTCCTTGATTGATATCGGAGAGTTAGCGATATAAAACGGTTGCTAATAGGCAGTTAAGGTAATTTATTGTTTCTTTTGCCAAAATAAAGATAAGTAACGCCTAACGGAGTTAATAAAACATTGCTTAAAGTTAAGTAATGATTAGCAACTGCTTGACCATACATTTCTGAAGTTTAAACGTCTCTTAACTTTAAGCAATGTTTATAAATAAGGGGGTAAATTTTTCTAAATCTTCTATAACGAAATATGATACGATATTTGATTTACTATCGTACAAAATAAAATGAGAATGTACGAGTCGTGAAACTCGTGAATTATTTATGGAAACTTCACGTTAGTCATAGCACGAAACAATACGGTCTGATGTCATCGCTAATCATGCCTATTGATTTATTTCGGTAGCGATTCCAAAATATTGAGGTAGGTATCAATGTTTTTATAAGTAGGTACCTGTAGTGCTATTCTGTAAAAATCTTACCGTGAAAACTTAGGTGAAGTGACCTCTCAATAGTGTCAATCCCTAGGCGGAATGACAGCTCACTACAAGCTCACGTCACCTAAGTTGTCACGGGGAGATTATTGCAGAATAGATAGGCTGTTATAAACGTAGGTCAGGTATATCATTACGGCAATCAACATTTAGGAATCCCTCTTTTGGTATAAAAACCCATTACCAAAGTCCTCCATGTAATAAAATTATCACTCTATTATTAACCCTTCATACATATGGGTAAACCTAACCAATTCACTAGGGCTTTTTTATATAATTAGGCAGGTCTCGTCCTTCGCAATAAATCCCTATAAATAAGCAACATTTATTGTCCTTATTATAACACCTAAAGAAACCACTTACCGAGATGGATCCTGATAAATGGATACTCATTTATCAACCACGTTGCAAAGCTTATCGTCAATGTTCCAATAAATAATTACATTTCAATCTAATCCCATCATCAATATTTTATGGATTTAGGTATTACTGAAGTCTTATAAAGACATCTAGTTAATTAATTAAGTACCACTACCTACCTACTTTTTTAAAGTTATTTTAAGTACCTACTATCTCGTCTACATTTTCCAACTACGAAAGACCCCACGATTATCTTTTACAGTTATTGTAAAATTGGTAAATGTAGGATTCGTCTGATGACGTGAAAAGAGATTAGTATAGATGTCGCAGTAAGATGGTTGAAGCCGTGACATAGTTATATCCCTAGGGATATAGCTAAATACCGTAATCAAATTATACGAAAGCAATTCATAACTGTCTTACTAGGAATATAACTATGATACGAGCATGAGCACGATCTAGAAATATAACTATCTTACTAATCTAGTGGAATGATGCTATATCTCTAGGGATATATTTATATTAACTATATCACGGCTTCAACCATTATAGATACTACAACACGTGGTGTGACTATAAACACATTTGTAATAAAAACTTAAGGCCAAGTTCGTGTGACGGTAAAAGTAGCGAGACCGACCTGCCGATGACGCGGTCAAGTTCTACTTCATTTGCATAATGTTTTCAATATCGTTTCCAAACACAACAATACACCTACTTTGTTGAAAAACAACAAGCGTGTATTGTAATTCTGTTGCAGAAATGCTAATGGTTGGAAAAGCAAAAACTCGATGACAGTTTCAAATTATTTTTAACGAGGGTCGAATATGGGGAAGCTTCCAAATTATTTCGTAATGATGAGACTACAGGTTTTTATCAGCATTATGTATATTATTATCATGCCATTATGTCATTTATGCGACTTTGACATTACTATTTTCGATGCAATGCCGATCCTCCAGAAAATTACGTTGTAGGTTCTTAGAAAATTGTCTGGTAATTGTATTCTTTGTTTTATTTTATAAATATTCTTACTAACGACCCGCCCCTGCTTCGTACGGTTTGTACGACTTGACAACACATCAAGATTTCTTTATTAGGTATAGGTACTGTTTTCCTATGATGATGATCAAAATCCGTTGCGTCACAGTAATATTACCGTGGTTGCGTAGTTTAGAATTACAATATGGCCAACTTGGTCACATCGTTTATATTTGAGATAATTTTCAAGTTATGGAACAACACACTGAATATGACATAAAAACGACAAAGTTCAAATTGCATTGCATCCAAAAACTTATTAGGACCTTTTTGTTACAAATGGTCACTCAAAAATCAATTTAGAATACATTTCACTAAAGTAGATAGGTAACTTATTAAGTGGCGATGGAATGTAAATAATCCGAGATTATGAACACTTGCTATACGTTCCATATCTCAAGGAGATATTTTTTTTTTTTTTACTATTGAATAAACTATCTTCCTCATTATCATCTGCCTGTCCCTATCGACCCTCCGTTGGGATGATCCTCCATTGTCTTGTGACATAGACTAATGTCCTCAGGTCTTTTCTGACATAAAATTAGAATTTTGTCGTCGCCATATCTTTTTACGCGAACATTATCGTATGTATGTATGCATTTATTGTACCTATATATGTAAATGGTACACAACTGACTTCCTGCAGTATTATCTCTCCTATATTCTCTCTAAATCCATCCAAAGGTTGTCTTTAAAATATCGCTTTTTAAGAGATTAGACCGCCCATAGTCCGCCCTTTTAAAATTTCTACGTGGGACAATACTTCTGAGGGCCTAAAAAGGCCACTTTAAGCAATACCTCTAAAAGCTATTTATTCCCTGAATTCCCAGCAGATCATTAGCAATTCCTCTAATTTTCATAAAATTTCATTTCATATCTAGTGTAAAAATTTCCGCATGAAAAAAATAAAAACCTTAATTTTATCGGTAAATTTTTCATTACCTACTGCTTTTATTAATCAAATTGTTTTTTATTTCTACAGTTTAAATTTTATTTCATTGTGATATAAATTGCACAAAAATCATATACTTAATGAATTGTCAGTTTGTGACTATTTTACGATTTTTAATATGATTCTGTCAAAGTGGCCTTTTTAGGCCCCCTTGATGAACGAAGAATAAATATGTATGGTGTACATAATAGAGTATTCTATTCTATTCTACTATCGATATGATTACTGAAATAATGACTTCTGTCTTATCTCTATCATACTCAATAACGAGATTGATACTTTTTAGAATCAAACCACGCGTTGATTTGACTGAATCAACCATTATAAGTCATACGCAGAGTTGCAAATCATTTATCTTGAAGATTATAGGGAAACCTTAATCGCTTTAAATACGATTACTTACATATTTTTAATTACCTTATAAACTTTAAAGATAAATAAGTAGGTAAAATAAAAGTAATCTTACCGGCGACCAAATCAAAACGTGTTATTTTGGAGTTTAGCTGTTCTGGGGATTACCACTGTTAACAAAATTTGTAGCGATTGAAGGGATTATTTTGAAATAGGTACAATAGGTAGGTACGGGTAATTGTTACTGCTAGGTCATTTTCATTACCTACATTGTCTATGGCCGACACCATTTTCAATACTTTGAGGGCTATTTACTCAGTCTTTGGAGGGCTACAGAAGTAAACATAACTTATAAACATAATATACCTATTAATATTAAAGGGCTCTATGTCAGGTCTTAGTCAACTATAGCTGCCTACCGTGTTTACATTCAAACAGATGAGTGATGAGCATTCATTATTCATAAATTAATCAGACCCTGGCTATAACTTACTCGTAACGAGACTCGGAGCTTAACCCAACAACTCAAGACCAGCAACATACGACCATAACATAACGTGCATAAATAAAATGATCGTGTTATGTATTTTACATTCTAAAAAACAATTTCCGAGACCTTGACACTTAATGTTCAAAAAATTGAATTCACAAAGCTCTTTCAACATTCACTTCATTTGATGTCTTGACAAGGCCGGGTTTCATATTAATTAATAAACTCAAGTCTACACAATTTAAGCCTCGATGGAGGAAGGTTTATTTTTCAACTGATTACGCAACGCTTCTGTTCAGCAACTTTTGACATTAGGTAACTTTGGAAATGAAAAGACAACAAGTTGAGCTCTCACTATCGAAGAGATTGAATTAGAAAATTCATTTTCTTTCCAGGCTTCAATTGTTTAGATGTTTTTGTCATGGCAAGATTTTGTAATATTCTCTAGGCAAACTTGCCCTGGAACATAAAGGGCTAAGGAAGGAACACGGGAGGGTTTTAGTCAGTAAGAGTCTGAACACTCCCTTCCGCTCCTCCCAGATCGGATTTTTTTTTTGTGGATGGGAAATCATCAAATGACCCCTTCATTTGATGATTTCCCATCCACAAAAAAAAAAGGCTATACAAACTTAAGCGAGTTGGCCTCCATTTCTTCTTTATTTCAGGCTTTGAAATTTCAGTAGATCGTTTGTTAAACAAACAAGTAATTTTTGACCCTAACTTAGTTTTAGCTCCAAAAAATCAATCTTCTTTAATAGTCTGAAGTTAGTAGGAAAAGTTTTCGAACTTTTCCTTACTTTATGAAAAAACAAGTTCAACCCGCTGATTGTCGTGACGGAGGGTTAACTTTTGACGACTTTATTTACTCTTCTTCTTGCCAAGTGCTATATTTAGCCTTCTCCGAAATAAGTATGACGAGTTCCAGTGTTTCGTTAAAAGTACATTAATATTCATTATATAGTAAAATAAAACAAAATCATAATTAACGCGCCATATCCTCCGCCCCGCACTGGGCCTGAGGCTCTGCGTGGTGTTACGGCCAACTACCTTCCGTAAAGTATACGCCTGTGTCCGAGCAGTGGGGACATTATTGGCTGATTATGATGTGCTATTTCGGCGATTAGGGCCCTGTATACTGTATAATAATAGTCCGCCAATCTCAGCGGAGACACTGATATTGTAGGTACACTTTTGTATACTATACCTACATAGTGACGTTAAACCGTAGTTTTACCTAACAATGACGAGTTTTTCCTATCTATATATATAAAATTCAAAGTCCTGACTGACTGACTGACTGACTGACTGACTGACTGACTGACTGATAGATCAACGCACAGCCTAAACCGCTGGTCCTAGAGACCTGAAATTTGGAGGGTGTGTTCTTTGTGAAGAGTAGGCATCCACTAAGAAAGGATTTTTCGAAATTCCACCCCTAAGAGGGTGAAAAGGGGGGAATTCGTTTGTATGAAAAATCTTATTCCTTGAGTTAATAAACTTGAAACTTGGCACGAATACTTATCTAAAGAAATTATAAATATTGTCATTTTTTTTTCTTCTAAATTACCCCTTAATAAGGGATTGGGGGGTTTCAAAGTTTGTATGGAAGAATTTTAGCGCGCAGTCCGATTTACTCGAAACTCAGTATTTATACTTAATATTGAAAGTAAAGAATAATGTGTATCAGGGTTTTTTGAAAATCTATCCCTGACGGGCTGAAATGGGGTAGTCAATTTTTCAGGGGAGGATTTTACTGCATGGCTTGATTAACTCGAAAATTAGTATAAATAATCTTTGAGTCCAGTTATGAATACATCCCAAACGATTTTTTTAATTCCACCCCTGTGGGGGTGAAAAGCGGGGATACAGTTTATATGAAAAATCTTCTTCATTAGGTTAATAAACTAGAAACTTTTCAAGAATACTCGCCTAAGTAAGTAATAAAGTTTATCATTATAAGTTTTTCAAAACTACCCTTCAAAGGGGGATATAGGGGTGTTGAAGTTTGTGTGGAATAATTTGAATGCGCGGTCCGATAACTCGAAACTCAGTGTTTATACTTAAGACCAAAAATAAAGAGTAACATGTATCAGGGTTTTTCAAAAGTCTACCCCTAACGGGTTGAAAAGGGGTAGTTAATTTTACAAGGGAGGATTATAATGCGTGGCTTGATTAACTCTAAAATTGGTATAAATAATCTTTGGATCAAGTTATGAATATTCCCAAACGATTTTTCAAAATTCCACCCCTGTGGGGGTGAAAAGCGGGGGATACAGTTTATATGAAAAATCTTATTCATTTAGTTAGTAAACTTGAAACTTGGCAAGAATACTTGCCTAAGTAAGTAATAAAGTTTATCATTATAAGTTTTTCAAAACTACCCCTCAAAGGGGGGGGGGGGGGATTAAGTTTGTGTGGGAGAAATTGAATGCGCGGTCCGAGTAACTCGAAACTCAGTATTGATACTTTTGACAGAAAATAATTAATAATAAGTATGTAAAGTTGTCCAAAATTTACCACTGACGGGACAAAAAGGGGTAATTCAGTTTTTAAGGGGAGGATTTGACCTTGAAACTGTATGTTACATTTTCACGCCTAAACCACTGAACTTCTGATTTGGCATAGAGATAGATGGCATCCTGGGGAAGCACATACATTTTATCCTGTTAGCACGTTCCCGTGGGATAATTTCCGACATCCACGCGGGCGAAGCCGCGGGCAGAAGCTAGTAGGTATTATAAAAGACTCCTTATCCACAGGCCAAAGAACTCGATAGTCACCGACGACAACTGCTGCATGTGCAACTTCGCGGGCGTCAAGTACATGTCGAACCTCGCCGCAGACGACATCATCTTCGCCTCTTTCAACAACCGCGTCTTTGAAGTACGTACTTTACACTAACAACCTTGTATTTTTCTCACACATTTAGTTTGTAAATTTTTTCCGGAACTGGGATAATTATCTTTCCATTATTATTATTCAAAATGTACCTATGCCCTTGGATATTGCTGTACCCAGTAACTAGGCTGTGGACATTTAATAGGCAGTCGCTCCATGTAAAATACTGGTATTGAGCTATATCTGATTATACTGGAAGCCGACCACAACATAGTTAAGAAAAATCTAGGCCGATTATTATTTTTCAATTTTTTTTATCAAGTCTTATGAAAGATTACGCAAAATATGCTTAAACAAGTTGCTACCACATTACACATAGATAGTATCTAACTCAAGAAAGGATTTGAAAGGTTGGCTCTCTAATGAATCCCGAAGGCATTAAAAAATGATTATTTTCTCGGTTTCCACTGTCAGCACTCACTGTCGGGAGCGCAACTATTAATTTATTTAACACTTCGCCTCTTAAAAGTAATTTACCTAAGTGTTGTTATTTTAACCGTCCGTGTCCCTGGACAGATTCTACAAAAGCACAAGAAAAAACGCAGCATAGACATGTCTGATTCCTAGAAATAGCAAGTTCTAAAAATATCTCCATTTATTTTGTGATTCATTCCGATTCTTACGCGACATGCAGTCATCGATGACTCGGGTGCTCAAAGACGGTGATGTGACCGTGAAGTCATCTGACAAACGTGTTGCACCTGGTGTGTTTCATTAAACTACATGAATATAAAAAGGTACCTAGTTTTCTGAACAGTATTATAGGCCATTCCACAAATCAATATTTACAAAAACTAAGTAGATGACCTACCTAAAAAGCCAATTTCCGTCGTTAGATATTTTCTACGCAGGTAAACATTTTCATAATATGGTTTCCTGTGTGCAAAATATACTGGAATTAGTCTGGGATTAGTTGTGAAAAGGTTAGATTCCGATGTGCATATATGTTTCAATTGCATTTTGTTTCGTTTAGCTCCCATTCTGCGTGATAGCTGACCACGAGCGTGAAAGCATCGTGGTGGCAGTGAGGGGTTCCATCTCCCTGAGGGACATCTTCACAGACTTCACCGCTGGCTCAGAACGGTTCGAGGCTGAGGGTAAGTTTTGATACAAAGTTTTGAAAACTGCTCGTTCGGATCGAATGAAATTAGTTTCATTATTCGAGTTTTGAAACCAGCTTGAATTCAGATGGAGCGCATTACACAATAAAGCTTTTATGCAAAACGATGACTAGGTAACCAAAAAACTGTACCCTTGATTACTTAGGGCTTAGGTGTTTTTTGGTAGTAGATTGGACTTATGCACTAAGCGCCCACGTTTTCTGTCATAGAATACAGCAGCTAAAAAACAACAGTTCAGTGTGGAAAGCCGGTATAGGTACCTATGTTAAAAGTTAAAAAAACAAACCAACAACGAACGCCTATCAAAATGTCCCTACAAACATAGCTAAACTATGGGTAGTTGCAATATTTACACAAAAAACTAACTAAATTATCTACGTATAATCCATCGTCATCGAACACCGGTCCTTCGGAACCCTTGTTCTCCAAAACACTACATGTTTTATGCTCAACAGGTCTACCCGAGGACACAGCCGCTCACAAGGGCATGTCGATGGGCGCCGCTAAGATGTTGAAACGGCTGCTGCCAGTACTCGACCGCGCCTTCGCACAGTACCCGCATTATGACCTCGTACTCACTGGTATGGATATATTTATGATACATTTTAAAAACTAGGATTTTAAGAAAAAAATGCGTAAGTTCATGTACCTGGTGTGTACAGTCAACAAAAGAGATAAGT
This sequence comes from Apamea sordens, assembly GCA_945859715.1. Taxonomy (NCBI): domain Eukaryota; kingdom Metazoa; phylum Arthropoda; class Insecta; order Lepidoptera; family Noctuidae; genus Apamea; species Apamea sordens. The sequence goes on from OX243995.1 coordinate 13,113,649, forward strand.
ATGCAGGGTCGTCGGCGTCGGATATAGTTGAAGTTATGTAAGAGACGGATTGATGTTTTCGGATACAACAAACAGTTCATTTATCAAACAAAATTTCATTCATTCATTCATTTTTTTCATTTTATTTTTCTTGTGATAAAACTCTCGAACCAAAAGATGGTGTAATGAGCTAGACAAAGCCATCAAACAATAGCCCAAATTAGCCCTGGAGCGAAATAGTTACGGTGGGAGGCCCTTATACCTAGCAGCAAGGACGATGCAGACTAATTGTAACCAGTATACGAAAAAAGTATTGAGTAAAAGAAAATTTTACTTTCTGCACGTGTTAGCTTATTTTGGCTCATAACACATTGCTGAAGATAATTTATAAAAAAAGATAACGCGATGACATGCTTTTCTCTGTTTTTCAGGTCACAGTCTAGGTGCAGGAGTAGCAGTATTAGTAGCTTTAAAATTAAGACCGAGGTATCCACATCTCAAAGTATTCGCGTTTTCAACACCAGGTGAGAATTTCTTTCACTCCAATTACTTAGTTTACTAAATTGCGGTAATAACACATACACGATCTCCAAATGTAATCATATTTTTTGTAATTATGTGGATCCCAAATACTCGTTCGTTTTAAAAGCCAAATGCGACCATCATCAATTTCCTCGGAACACAGTACGTTTTGCCCCTTTCTCCGCCCGTAGGTATCTCGTTTTCCCAGAAGCTAAAATATATGGGTGGTTGAGTTTTGCGAAACATTTACATCATTTTTTATCTCCTGCACAGTTGTAGTCTTAAAAGCTTAAGTTATTACGGGTTCGGGTGGCTCACCTGTTGAAATATTATACTAAGAGAAGGAAGATACTTTTTTAGTGTGTGTGATACTTGTTAAGTGTAGGTACCTATTACAAAGGCAGAGGGTGCACGGCTTTGTTCACGACATCGGTACCTCGTCCATTATAGAATGTTTTAACAACATTATGGCACGGTGACAAAATTAAATGCATAGGCACATGTTTTTATCAGTGATCTGAAGGCCAATTATCGCACTTGAAAACGTTCAAAATCTAGTCGCAATCTCATCTCAGCGACAATCAATGTCAAAAACTTGGAGATATTTTGACATAGAACTGAGATCTGCAGTGCGATTCTGTAACCATCTCACCGTGAAAACTTAGGTGAAGTGAGCATGGAGTGAGCTGTCATTCCAACTAATGCTAGGGATTGACACTACTGACAACTCACATCAAGTTCACTTCACTTGAGTTTTCACGGTGAGATTTTTACAGAATCGACCGGGCGGCAGTCTGTGAACGTTTCTTAAAATTGCGAGAATTGCCCCTCAGAGAGTTTTATCAGAATAATGTCGCTTAATTTACAATTAAAAGCCGCAAGCAACAAGTCGACTGCTTGACGACCGCCTGAGATTCTACCTCTTCACTAATCTATTGTTCTCGGATTATTTTGGGGCTGACTCTAACATGGTGCGAAACGAGCAATCAAAAACTCCGCTGAAAAAAGGGTCTATAGAAAGTCAACACGTAGCCGAAACCAATTCGTTTACCGAAATTATTAACGTACACAAACTCAGCAAACTATCACTAGAGAAAGTTTTTTTCAGGGTTTTTTCAATAACTTACTTTGTTTATGTTTCCAGCCGGTCTAATAAGTCGTGAAGCGGCGAGGTTCACGGAGACGTTCGTGATGACAGTGGGCGTGGGCGACGACCTGGTCATGCGGCTGTCCGTGCACAGCATCGAGAATCTCAGGACCAAGATCATTCAGACGATACACGCCACAAAGTTGCCTAAGGTAAAAACCACCTCATCACTCTACATAGGCGGAAGCACTACAGTCTCCCACAGACCGCATTAGTGTCCCAGTTCTGTAGTGTCATGGATGAAAGTGCTTTTCACTGCAATTAAAATATTACCATTTATATAATTTTAAAACAGCCTGAAAAAGTATCTCGCACTAAAACTGGGTTTACACCAGAGCTGTGCAAGGAAGAACGGTGAGAGAGGAAAAAATCACCACTAGAATAAGTTTCTTTTGAATAAGCAACACTGGTGGAAAGTCAGATTTACGTATGGGTTGGTTTTAAGAAATTGAGGTCTTACCCTAGCAGTTCAGATTGAGTCAAACACGACATAAAGAAAACACCTGCATACAATTACCACACTCACCGAATATTTCCTCTTCTAGTACCGGATAATGCTGAACGGCTTCGGCTACGCGTTGTTCGGCGTGCCGGCGCGCGACCTGGAGTCCACGTGGCGCCGGCCGGAGCAGCTGGAGGCGCCGCAGTCGGACGACTCGGCCGACGCGCTACTGGTCCATAGCGTGTCCACAGTGAGTGCTGTCAGTTACCATCTTTATACTAGCGTGTGGCTTGTGTGAGCTTCTTTTTGGCCTTTCATTTGTTTCGTGTAGTGGTAAGGCTTCTATTTTTTACTATTTATTTATGCGTTTTTTGTTTTAATTAATTGGGAGCGAGAGTTTTGGTTAGATCTCAGGGTCAATTCTCGTAATTTTAAGAACGTTCACAGTCTGATCTGTCTCAATCTGTCAAAAATACCGCAAATTTCCCTACATTTTTGACAAGTTTTTAACATTGATTGTCACTGAGATGAGATTGCGACTAGATTTTGAATGTTTTAAATTACCAGAATATTGGCCTTCAGATTTTAATCTGATGCCATATTATGACGGCTTAATGCCATCATGATTCCAGTGTAAGAGAGAGACGGAGCTATACATTGCCGGTAGCACCATCCCTTTTTCGCACTGGAATCATGTTGACTTTAATACTTCTTAATACGGCCCCTAATGTCCTCATTGCCAGTTTATCATCGCACTTCCATGTCGACTTTTCCGGTCATATACTTGACTTTTTCATACAATAAGTAACTGAAAAGTGTTCATGAAAAATGAAAACTTTAAATAACTTTTCAAACAATTATGAAAACTTTCTGAGACTTTTCATACAAAAATGGAAACTTTCTGTAAATTTTCAAACAAAAATAAAAACTTTCTGTAACCTTTAATACAAAAGTGAAAACTGACTGATATAATGATGAAAAATTATCATCTTCACATGAAAACTACATAAAACTTCATGAACTTCATATTTATCGAATGAAACACTAATTTAAAAAGGTTTCTAACCGTTGTGTTTACTAGTACTACAGAAACCTTCAGAACAATGTGCTCTATGCGTCATAAATAACATTTTTTTCTATCTATTTTAATAACTCTGGTGAGGAAAGAAACGAGTTTTTTTGCTTTCATAATATCTCTGGTAAGAAAGGAATCATGTTTTTAACGGCGGCGCTGTAGACGATAGCGCCATCTTCATAGAAAGAACTCTTAGACTAATTCAAAATATATACTTTCATATTCTCTATTCATTCTAGATTTTATTCAATCATTATATCTCTTATCTATCTTCTTTCCATATTATAAATCATTACACTATCCTACTGAAAGTAATTTCTTCTGTCAAGATAAAAAAATTGTAACTATCAAAATATGTTTCAGCTAAATATCAATCATTAACATTCGCATTACATAACCATTTTTATGTAATTACTTTTATTTATTATTTTATTATATGGTTTGCATTGAGTGTGTTTTAATTTTTGGTTGCGGAATAAATAATTACCTATAATTTTCAATGTGGAATGTATTGTAATATTTTATGTATTGATTTAATTAATTACATTTAATTGATATTTGATGTATGTATAAAATTGTTTCTTCTTTCAGTTTAATATTTTTATACGTTTAATAAACATTAAGTTATTAATTAACTATGTAGTTTTATAATAGGGTTAATAGAATTTTGTAGGAAATAGTAAAGAATTCAAGGAGTAACAAAAAAGTAAAATAAAACTTTAGGGGTCGAAGAAACTATAAAAATAAAACTTATAGTTAGTTTCCAAAAAGTCTGAATTCAAGACTTCGACCTGCCGCTACCATTTATTAGGCATAAGACCACACAGCAGAGGAGAAGCAATTGGCCAATTGAAAGGCCAACCGTAGACGGAAAAGGACAATATTTTATTTATTTTCCCCCATTTTTAATAAAGCTCACGAGAAATCTATATTTAAAACTATGTGCATTTGGATTGATTGATCTTTTTTTATTTCGTGACAAAAGGTGATTGTACATTTAGTCAAAAATAGTCAAAACTTATAGCCCAAAGTAAAATAGATATAGATAATAGATTGTAATATCCCTGTGTTATAGGAAGCAGCATTAGTTTCTCGTGACGTGTTCGCGCGACGGTTCTCTTCAGCGAGACTGTTCACACCGGGGCGGATACTGCACATCGTACGACGCAAGCGCATGGGTATCGAGAAGTAAGTTAATTCACACTTATTATTATACTGGTGCCTTATTTGTTTATGAAAGTAACGAGCAACTCTGTGTATAAAGCAAATATAGAAAACTAGACACCAGCGCACGCGCATAATGAACATAGCTTAGTTCTTTAATGGGACTATCCCCTCTACTAGAGTACTAAATTCACTTTGTATATTACACTTTATCCACTATAGTTTTGTCTAATTTTTATTCACACATTTTCACCCATGTCTGACCAAAGTGATGAAGGAGGCGAGGAAAGGTAATGTTTTATTTTATACATTTGGGTATTATTTACAGCTCAATTCAAAGTATGAGTACCTAAAAAGAGCTTCGAACAGATTTTTGTCTTTAAAGTTTTCCCTCATTTCGTAAGAAACCTCCCTAGAAGAACGAGTAATAAAAATCTCAATATGCAAACAATAATGCGTCAATCGTTACTATATAACACTTTAATTACTATAGTGCTAATTACCACTTTTCACACCTGCTTATTATGGCACTAAAACAAATAAAAATATAACAATTTTAAGGAAACTGTAAATATAAATATTGCTTATTTCATACTTAGAAACGCATTTACAAAACTAGCGACAAAAAAATATAATAAAATAAAATATAATGTTTTTCAATAAAATTTTGAATACTATCATTTAGGTAGGTAATATTATTTTTTCCGTGTATTTGACGGGCCGAGTAAGCAGTCTACCATTGTCCCTAGATGCAGACCGATGACTCGTTAGCTATAGGATTATAGCAAACCCCTTACATCAGTGCATATAACCAAAATAACTAATTCACTCCCAATAATTATTACAGAAAAGTGCGCACAACAGAACCCACGTACGAGATGCGGTGGGCGTGCCCTGAAGACTTCATGGAGCTTCAAGTAATGCCTCGCATGCTACTCGACCATCTCCCGGAGAACGTGACCCGCACCATACGCACAATCCTCGATGAAAGGCACCGCTATAGACTCACACATACCGTGTAAGTAAAGTAGGTAGAACAATGATGTGACATGTTATCTGTGGTATAACGTGTGTGATGGAAAATCACGTAGAAATGTAACATACATGGATATATTATCTGTGGTAGAAAATGACGTAGTGTTGTGACGTACGGATATATTATCTGTGGTAGAAAATGGCGTAGTATTGGGAAGTACGGATATATTATCTGTGGTGACAGTGTGTGTGATGGGAAATGACGTAGAAATGTAACATACATAAATATATTATCTGTGGTAATAGTGCATTTGATGGAAAATGACGTAGAGCTGTGACGTACGGATATATCATCTGTGGTATAGTATGTGATGGAAAAGCAGGCTTAGTAGAGAGTTTGAAGAGTGGAAAGGTGAGGTGTGAGAATATTATGGAATCTGTGGAGTAATGAAGATAAAAGTGATGCTGTTTGCTTCTGCGATGAAGTTCAATCTCAAAAACCTGGATGATACACATGTACCAAGAAGTTCGAGTTCGCTATAAGCTCAAGATAATTATTTCTGTAAATTGGGGCAAAAACACAAATATTTCAACTGGCATGGCCCGTGAGAAAAAAATAGAACACTGCATACTTGCATAGTAGCCAAATGTACCTACTGTAAATGAGAACGTTTCTAAAATGAGATATTACGTTAGATACACCTACTTCTTTAAACTCTTTCAGTCTTATTACAAAACGAGTCAAGTCAAACTATCAGCAAAAGTCAATGTTGTAATTTCAACTTTAGCGCACTTGGAATAAAGTTCAAAATACAAAAACTGACTTGAACGTTCATGGTTGGGTTAAAGTTTAGAACTGGTTTTGTAATGAGAACGTAATGAAAAACATGGACGTTTCAATTAGTATAAACGCTACTGTGTCTCTTGCAATGTAGATGACTGAATCTTATAACTTTGTAAAGAAAAAGTAATCAGCATGTTTATACTATTTTAGCATAGCTATATTGGTTTCTTACTTTTATGTCGCATACGACTAAACAAAACTCTGCTTTGGTCAATAGCGGAACTATGTACAGTCAGGGAAATTCAATGTTTATCAAATTGACACACTACGTCAATTTGCCATGTTATAGCTATGTCATTCACCTGTCAGAGAATGACAGCTGTGATTTAATTATACTTACAGAAAATTTAAGAAGTTAATCAATTTACTAAACAATTAATTTCGCCGACTTTACCATCAAGAATATGCCTTTATTTTGAAACGTAACTTGCCGACATGATATTGCCTGTTTAATAAGATTTGTATGTCAATATTCATAAAATTTTCAATAAAATAAAAATTCCAATACCCAAAGATCTTGAAGTAGAGTTAAATAAGCAACTCGGTTAGACATTGGTGTTGTTTTTAAAAGTGGTCAACTAGACTAATCACCTTCAGACCGAAAAGCAAAATACCAATATTATTAGACACATGACAAAATGCGACTCCCTATGAAGGATAGGGAGTCCCTATCTTTCATATGAACAGCCTAATTATGACAAAAAAACTACGAAGTACCCAATGCATTATTAAAAAATAAGTTGTCTTCGAAATGAGCAACTTTAAAAGAAAACAATTCTACTGTATAAGCAGTTTGTTTACTAAGTATATTGTTATTTTATATCGTTTTGCTGAGCTACATGACATGACAATGTGATTATATTTTATCGTTCCTAAGCTTAGAATTATACCTCACTGGGACGTCATACCGGCGCAGCCACGTCGCGTCGCCACCATAATATATGGTTGGCTGCGTAACCAAGAGCACGCCAGTCGAGCCACCCACTATACAATATGTAACATAACTAACGCAGGGCCTCATGCACCCCAATTAGAGTACTGAGTTAAAAGCATAATACAATGACCAAAACAATTTTTTTTAAAGCTATAATATAAAACTATATGCATTTAAAATTGAGCCTTATTGCCTTGAAATAAAATTTTAATTTTCTTTGGTCCAATTGGTGGTCAGTATGGCCAAACTAAATAATTATTGAAAAAATACTTATATTAAAACTCACTGAAATCGATTCAGTAGTTAATTATGAACTAACTGCTTTCAAGACTTGCGTTAATTCTGTTACACCTTTTATAGCTGTATACATTTGTGGGCAGCGCGACCTGGCGACGTCGCCATTGCGTCCTGGTGAGATATCGCTCTTAACGTGACTCAGATGCCTATCTCTATGAATCTTTTGTACATACTTAAAATTACTCAGAATTTCAATTTAATTGATATTGAAACAAATTGACAAAACCAGTGTCAAAATTAACTTGTAGTTTAGTATAACAACCTGTGAGAAGACTGTGATGATGTTAGTATGGAAATGTTAAAGTTAAGCGATGTGTGTGTGGATGTGTGCACGTGCCGCAACGGTAGCTATATTATTTTGTACATAATTTAGTATATAAGAATACTGTTTTAAGTTTCTGAGATGCACGGCTCTGGCATATTTTGGTAGCACGTTTCAGGCGTGCTACAGACTTGTTCGGGTCGGCATGATTCGGCTCAGCCAGCTGGCAAAATATACATTCGATTTAACGCCAACTATCGAATCATGCGGATGGCAACCTGAACATGTGTGAATTCAGTTTATTAAGCTTTCACAAAACGTGTCTAAACACGTTTTGTGAAAACATCAACTTAATAAACTGAATTCTACTGTAAATTTCATGACAAGATACGATTGGTTGTCTGTATTTATGTTATACAGTCAAATCAGCTTCCATGACCAGCATCAGTAAACAGCACTCAATTGCATTTGGCTTTCAGAAACCTGTGGTAAGAATGGTAAGCATATAAAATCAAACATTTTCCTAACGTCAAGTTGCAACGTTACGTGGTACAACATATGCCAAAGCCTTTAGGGAACCATACCTCGTCCCAATGTATAACATATCAACGTTGTAAACGTTTATTTTTTTAATTCCTCTGGGGCCACATAGCAAAATGTTAAAGTCATCATAATTCTGTTGCGATAAAGAGATGGCGCTATGCTGTCCGCATATCTCCATCTCTTTCTTGCACTGGAAAAATGATGGTTTTGACAACTTAATACGTGGGTCCTGTTCTTCTTATAAATTCGTTCAATTTGCTTAACGGCGTGACTCACGCAATAAATTGATTTGCTCAAACACAAGCAATCCTATCATTTCGAATAGTATGATTAGATACTCTTAATACTCTTTCTTTGTATAAATTCTACTGCCAAAGCGTATGACAAAATGTTTAAGACACTAACATGTAGGATGGTCGCAACAATTTCTTTGAGTCCATTGCGTTACCTGTACAGTATTATATTATCTGTGCCTGAACTCTATCTTGCCTATAAACGCAATGGATACAGAATATTGTCGTGGATATTTATTCATAATCACCTTTGGTTTCTCGAGCGGTGCTACTATCTAACTAGAAGCAGTCGAATGTTTTGTAGCTAACATAAAAATTAACTCTCTGCTTAATATTGAATGGCCTATACTATACCCAAATTGCGTTTATGGGGGCCATTCAAAATGCTCTCTTTTACGGTGGCTACATTATTTTTTATAGCCGACAGATGGCAGCACCGCCGGCCAAAATAAAATTAAACTAAATTCACGTTATTGTATCTCCTTTTTACTTTAAATTGATTAATTAAGACTTGCAAAGCTACCACTAAGTACAATAACTAGACCGTAGAAGTAGCTTACAACGTTACCGAAGTCAATTATGTAATAAATTATCTACATTACATAATAGTTACATTTAATGTAAGTACATTTAGGTATAAATTATTTTCATTGCTTACACCAATGTTTTAGCACCTGGCCGTAAATATGGCGCATCAGGTTTTAGAAAAAGTTCGACATTGTAGAGCTTCGTCTCTGTCACTAATATAGTAGACGCTATACAGGGTGTATCAGAAAGGTGTGGTCAAATTTAAGGATGTGGTACAGACCATCAAACTAAACAAATTTCTCTATGGGACCAACATCGTAATCGGGAAAAAAATCATCAGCCCATTTGGGTCAAATGGGTATCGCAGTTTTGTACGGGACCGTGCATAATTCTTCGAGTTTACGATGTGGGACCCACGTACAAAGTTGTTCAGTATGATAGTCTGTATCACACCTTTCTGATAAATGTTGTATAACAGACACTAATAGTTACACTCTCTTTCTAAAGCATCTGCCATATTTACGCCCAGTTACTATACGTAGTAAATATTTGTAAAGATGTATTTTTGTAAACTCTGTTGATAATAATGTTGCCTTTAGTTACCGAGCGAACAAACTGTTGTACACTTATATTGTTGCAACGTAAATTAGTATTTGTTATGTATTATATAATTATAGCCTTGTCTATGAAAAGTATCATTCTTTTTATACATATTTTTGTAGTTTATATGATCGTACTTAAAATCAATTGTCTTGTGTTATTTTAGCAGTCCCATTTTTATTTCTGTATGTTTTAACCGACTTCAAAAAAGGAGGAGGTTCTCAATTTTTAAAGTTTATGAAAATGCATCTCCGTTCTTTAAAATAAGTAGGCCTCATTGCAAATTAATTCTATCTTTGTAAAGACCTACATTTATTCCATTTTAGAGTCTACTGTTTTGAATATTTCTTGTAAATACAAACCTGAACCTCGGGAACAAAATTATTGTGACTTGATAAAAATATACTCTCGACTTCACTTTTAGGTGATATTTTTTGTAAATAAAGCATTTACTTCGAATAATTTACATTCCAATTTGTATTCTGTAGTCCTCAGTCCGTCGCCGGAGTATCGATGTTACATGGATATGGTCGCTACAGATGTGATTTTTAAAGATATTTTTTTGTTTGGGCAATATACATTATATGAAATTTTGTATCGCGCATATTTATATAGAAAAGTATTTATATTTTAGGTTGTAGTCTGTTATATTTGGACTTGTGTAAATGATTATCGGAATTTTGTGATTTTTAGATATTCAAAGTCCTCAAAACGGAGCAATTATTCTGGTTCGTTTTGAGGACTTTTGAACCAGGGGATTGTTAGGCAGCTCCTTTATTATTATTATTAGTAAATCAAAGTTATAAAGTACCTTTCCCAAATGTAGCCCACTTTCGTTTTGTTTATAGGTTACGATACGGCAATCTCAAACACTATGTGACAAGTTGTTAGTAGATATAAATATTTTAATATATACTTCAGTATGTTTGTATATAATTTTGTTTTAGCGTTCAGTACCGTTAATATGTTACTTAATTCTTCTATTCTTTGTATTTTTATAGTTTACACAAATTGGTACTGAATCGCGAGTATGTTCAAGTATTAGAAGGACTGAGGTTCTTTTCACTTGTACCCTAAATTAGGGCTTTATAATCTCTTTCACCTTATGTAATAGAGTGTAGCCAATGTCTTGTGTTGGGTTTTGTTTTAATTTATAAATAAAATCTATTTTAAGTATGATATCGTTTTATTAAAAACCCCTCATTGACCATTAACTTTCGACTTAAAATAATGCAGGATACCACTGTATGAAATATAAACTCGATAGCTAGCTAACTTATCTTTATTGCACCTTACTCCAAACCCTTAACAAAGCAAAACTTTATTTTACTTAATTCTCTCAATTTTATTCATATTAAGCTTGCTTGTATACAAAATGTTTAGCCTTGTGGGTATTCTACGATATATTATAAAGTTATTAATTTATATTATTGTAACAAAAGTTAAGCATAGTAATATTTAATATATATTTTAAACACGATATACAAAAATACACTTAATTCATCAGTCAATTCAAAAAAATTATCACAGCAATCGATTTAAATTACTTTTTTCTTTCAATAAACTTTAAATTGAAAAATAACAGATTAATATATGCATTTAAGCAATTTAGTAAGATATGATATTTGGTACAATTTAAAACTTAGTTCCTAGTTACAAATGAGCATTACAAATAGTACAAATAGTTGAGATCTACCTGTCTCGGAGTATATTATTTTAGTTTATATCATCTGCACAGATTACGTAGCTCTGTCATGGCTGCTTGGGATACTGTTGTCTTGTTCCTTTCCATCTTATATCTGCAACAAGTTTGAAATATTTAGTTGTGGTACGTAAATCTATGTATGACGGTTTATCCAATTCGGACAAAACAACACACCTAGGTATGTCTTGAAGTTTTGTATTGCGGATATAAGGTATGCTAAAGAACCAGAACCTACAATCTTTGAATATAACAGAAGAAAAACCCACGATTAATCTTTAGAGAACCAATTGATAGATATTTCTCGATTTTAGGCTTGGTTTACTAAGATCAACTTAGTGTAAATCGCAGTGAACTAAAGTATACGGATAAATTTTTCTCCTAGAGGTATAACAGGACAAAGGTTGACAAACATACCTGTTGAGGAAATCATGGGCAACATCTGGTCTATACATGGCCATATCTCGCAGGTACGCCTGGTCGTTGGTCAGAGTGCGTCTATATGCAAGTTCACGCCACGCCTCGCCGCCGCGACCAGCCAGTAGCACAAGGCCCTCCATGAAACTGGAATGAGAATCATTAGTGATTACAATGATGTACACAATAAATGAAGGCGTAGCTTCCAGTGGATCAAAGTTCGGAACATCTATAATAGCTATGACATGAGTGTATAGACAGATCTGCAAAAAATTAGCCTGTGAATGTAAACATGTAAAGTACCTATCTACTGTCAACCTTGAGGAAACATTCGATTCTGTGTGTTTTTGGGAATCTACTAAGTCACAATATTGTCCGCCCCACTTGTCTGCTCAAATTGTCAGGCTATTTCAGTGACGAGTTTTGTGTCTTGTGAAAATAACTTTAATAAAGGTTTAAAACACTGAGACAAAACATGGGAACAAAAACAAAGAGAGAGCAAAAACAAACTCACCTCAAATATTCACTAACAAGCCGATACAATTGCTCGGTGCTTCTATTCAATATAAGTCTCGTGGGCGACGCGTTCAGCAGAGATATTTGCAGCGCTATTTGTTGCGTAAGCGCCGCCATTTCTCCCGCGAAGCCGGTACACCCGCCCTGTAGGTATAGCTCGGCGGCGTCCGTACAATGTATCAATGCTGTGTCTAGGAGGGACCTAGTTGACACGTTGTCGTGTATTTGCAGCCAAGTCGGCGGTTGGAAGGGCCTTTTAGATGTTGCCTAATAAAAAGAAAATATAAACCATAAGTTATGGCATCAGGCCTTACTTTGCGGACATCCGCGTTGCGGTTGTTTTTCCATAACATTTAACAGAACATAATTATATTAATTTTAAGTATTTTACAAAACTTCTTACTCGGCAAAAACTAACTAAATCCCTGAAAGTTGTGCATCTAAAATCTTCATAAAGATTCGGCAGCTGAGTTAACAAAAAGGTCTCTATTCTGGGATGTAAATGTAGACCTATCTTGTGGTTCGAATCGAGTGAATTTTGAGAAAGTATCCCAGGCTTCGTTTGATACTTTGAATGCAAGGTTTTCGCTTTAAATAATGCAAAAATGAGGTGAATTCTACTTCATCATCTGCCGAGCCTTTTCCCAACTATGTTGGAGTCGGCTTCCAGTCTAACCGGATGCAGCTGAATACCAGTATTTTACATGGAGCGACTGCCTATCTGACCTCCACAACCCAGTTACTCGGTAATACGATACTACTTGGTATGACTGGTTGTGAGAATTTCGGGCTACTGACGACCCGTAACGACTGTCAAAGATCCACGAATGACAGCCGGGACCAACGGCTTAACGTGCTTTCCGTGGCACGGAGGGATCTTGGTATGTGAAAATGTCACCATCCACGAACCAACCGCGGCAAGCGTAGCTTAACCTGATGGATCGACCCGTGCAGCTGTTATAACTTAGCCACAAGCCCCCAAAGTGGATTCTACTTAATAAAATAAAATCTTACGTACCTTCGCAGCATCCAAAGCCATTTTCTCCAAATCATCGATGAGGTTCAGCGCCTGTTTTCTCTTCACATTCGCAGCTTCTGCATACATATTGAAATGCAACGCAACCATTATGTAGGTATCCGTATCTCCTGGACAATGGATTTTGAGGAAGTCGAGGAGTCCTTGCTTGAACTCAGCTATCTTGTCCCCTTGCTGGCCTAGCATGTAGTCGAACTGACCCAGTAGGAATTCAAACTGATGGTTGTCGCGTAAAGCCTAGAAATACGAGTTTATTTTATGTTTTATAAAAATGGTGGCCAACAAACAAGCGGTCCATCTGATGGTAAGTAGTCATTACCTTTTATGATTGTTTTGGCAACTGAGCCAGATTTAAGAATGTCAGTCAAAGGATCATGCTAGTTTAGGCCAACGAACCCGATCGTTAGCCTTGCCGCTTGCTAATGAAAGACTCTGACTATGTCTGCTTATAAATACAGCTGATAATAGAAGAGTCTACCAAGGCTGCTGTTGATGTTTCACGAACTAGTAGAGGGTTGCAAAGTACAGACTACACTTTCACATCAGTCAGAGGCGATTTTTTTTTAAATTCATATTCCTCTACCTCTCTTTTTGTTTTACTTTTTCTGGTTCATACGAGACATGAAAATTATGTCATGCTAATTGAAGTAAAGCTAAAACTGCAAAGATAGAAGTTGTGCTTGCAACTGTGCCAGTCGGAGATATATCCACGTAAAGCCAATAACTTACTTGAAACACATAAGCACACTCAGTGTACCGCGCGAGCCCCGTAAGCAGTCGCACCATGAGTCTCCACGAGCGCGCCGCCAGCAGTCGCGCCGCCAGCGCCTGCGCAGACCGCAGCGTCGTGGCCACGCCCTCCGTGTCGCACGCGCACGCGAAACACTCGTGTGCCACTACGAGGAGCTCGAGGCAGATTATGTTCACCTGACAATGACAAAATAAGAACCTAGTATGAGTTCATAAAATCAAATGAGGGATAAAAAATTGATAAGCCAAAAAAATACCAGATAATAGACGTTGTAATAAAATAAAAATATTAGTTTTAAAGTAACTTAAGTACTTTAACTAAGCATAGTTACCTGCTTGGTAGACAACTTCGCTCCTTTAGTTATCTTCCTGATATTCGACTTGACCTCATACCGAACATGCACATTATTCTTATTAATCACATCGAATAAATTCCTTCTGCAATCTCTCGACATTTTGTTACTGTAGACTGTGTAAACGGTCGACACTGAATATACTGACTCAGTCTCAGCTGACAATATAGTTCCTTCTTCAGTTAAGACTGATTCGGCTTCATCGCCTTCTACGTTTTGGTACTCTTCATCTATCAAATTTTCAACATCCAGACAACTGTCGTCTAACAAATTATCTGGTAATTTAGAAGTCCCATTACATTTGTATATTTTTTGAAAGGCCATCAGGTGATCTAAGATTAATTTGCCGATATGGCTGCAGGCGTCGGGTCGCATGTTGAGGAACATTTCGATGTCTGCGTTCAGCGCGTAGCCCCATAAGGTGTATTGAAAGTGCTCCTTTTGTCTAAATGTTGAGGTTTTCACTAGATGGGGGGATATTATAGCTGCTACTATTTCTTTGCAGAGGTATTCGGCGACCTAAAAAATAAGAGTCTTTAGAAATGCCGTCATCAACCATTTATCCATCGTATTGAAGACTCGGTCTTTAAAATATGCGGTACACACGACGACGTATCAAGCTATACATTTCCAGTTTTAGCTCCTCGCATTGTATAGGCTTTTTGTGTAGTGAGGAACTTCTCACTATACAAAAAGCCTATACAATGCGTACACTGTACACACGACGACATTTCCATGATAATCTAACTAGATTATAATAGAAATGTCGTCGTGTGTACACCACGTATTTTTAACCTATTATTTTTTGTTTCTTCAGTTTGTCAATGCTCTATTATTAAGGTTAGGCGCTCGCCCATTGACCGGAGCATCGCCTAGCCTTATAATATCTTATACTCCTAAACAGACACATTCGTACAAATTATTATTGGTGATTTTTAACACATTGAACGATGAATGAGACACAATAGAAGTTTAGTCCTGCAAAGTGTAAACTTTATTATAGCAACGTACCTGTTTAGAAGGTATATTGAATGTCTTGAAAACAAGATTGGCGAGAGACATTCTAGCTCGTCCACTCACAAGGTTGATAAAGTCAACGGCGCGGTTCTGATATTTCAACACGGATGTGTAGTTCCATCCTATTTGTAGCGCTATGCGGAAATAACTGGCAACCTGGGCAAGTGGAGAATACAATTATACTCTGTTATAACCAACTTAAAAACAAACAGTGATGATGAAAAAATAAGAAAATGAAGACTTGCACTAAGGTTAAAATAAGGTAATAAGGATCTCATACGAATTTTTCTGCCTTGTAATCTCATAACAAGAACAAGCTCAAAATTATCCGTGATTTTAATAAGGCTAACTAAAGGTAGCTTAGAACCAAAACATTTACATATTTTCTATCTCGGATGATTGACTATATTGCAAGCAAATAATATACATTCATATTTGTTTTTTCTACCTCTTTTCTTATCAGAACAAATCCGGTTAATGAAATTATGTTTATTTCTGTAAGTATATCTTTTAAAACACTTTTACACGTAAACTTTTTGGACAATATTTTAAAACTAGATGGTGCCAATGTACCAAGATTTTATTGTATTACCTGCTTTGCAAGCGTGAGTCCACTCCTGACAGCCAGAGCGTCGAGTGCAGACAACCGATCCGCTTCCTCGCGCGCCGCCAAGTGAGCGCTCTCTGGCATATTCTCTTGTTTCTCCTGAATCACCACTAGCTCCTCGAAACTCGCGTCCGATATACCTGATACTGAAAATAGGCATGATAATAATCTGCTTTTATTGTCTGAAGGGCTAAGCAGAAATGTCTAATATAACCACATTTTGCGAGTAATGGTAGGTTTAAGTCATATAATTAGAGACGAGCCTTTTGCCACTAGCTGACCACAAATTCTGAAAACTTCTTCGTGATGGGTAAACTCAATAACAGTTTGCCCGACCCTTGAATCGGACCCAAGAGCCCACGACACTCAGCAATCGAGCTTGCAACCAATAGGTCAACGAAAAAAACAGTTGTCAAAATTAGAGTTTAGAATTAGTTAGGCAAATAACTTACTTGACAATTTATTTTGCAGTACAGGAGCCGATATCACGAGTCTCAACTCTTGCGGCAGTTCATACGGCGTACACGATCCCTCCGCCAGCCTCAAACAAGTCCTCACTATTTGCACAGGACAGGCAGGAGGCCTGTATCTATACTCCGGCGGATTTTTGAACAAAGCTGATAACCGAAATGCATCAACTAGAAGCTTTAACTCCAGTAAATGGTTCATAACTCGTCTCCAACTGTCAATGGCTTCAGGCTCTTCGAGTAATACCACGTTTTCTATATTGCTAACATCCGATTCTATTTCTATCTCATCAAGCATCATAGAAAATGGTTTTTCTGCGCTAGCGATACCGATCTTCTTCGAAATATTCGCATCTTTCTGTCCGTTGATTATAAAATGCATCGTGCTGTGATAACTGTTGAGGAATATGCTTTTCTGTGACTCGCTTTTGAAGTATGCATCCCACATTAGGTGTTCGATCTCCTCGCGTCTTCGTCCGTATTCTAAATTCTCTTCGAACCAACTCATTATGATTCTGTAGGAGTAAAACTTTTGTGTCGTATCTGAGATGTTGTTTACGTGGGATACAAGGAATTCTGTAGCGTCTTTAAAGGTCACCGCTGCCTTTTTAAAGGCTTCACTACACTCCGCTATGAAGAGAGTAATAGCTTTATCATCAAGCATGTCGTCTTTTGCAAGTTGATTTTCGTACTTATGCGTCCATTCTGCTATCAAAATCCCATTGACAGGGACCCCAGAAAGCTTCGCGATTTTCAGAGCTACGTCATAATTCCGACTAGCAGTATACATTTCGACACATTCTTCTAAATAATGCTGAGAATCGTCTTGAAGCATTTTGGATATATTCACTGCTAACGATGTCTCCATAGATATTTTCAGTATTTCATACAACGTTGAAAAGTTTGGTGTCGGTACTGGAAGGCAAAAAAACAAAAAATATTATCCGGTTTATATGTTAAAAAAAAAATAAAAAGCACTAAAAAGTTTGTACCTGTGAATCCCTTTTCGAACTGATTAACAGCCAGACACTTGAGGAACTCCCTCTGATGATAAGCGCTATCAAAGTTATGGCTCAGTGCAATCTTGACCAAAGACACAGAGACTCTTTGCAGGGCCTCTTTGGACAGTTGCCAGGGGGCGCCACTAGCGCCAACGCTGTATTTACGCTGTGCGTGTTGCAGGAAACTCGTGAGGAGTTTCGTGGTTTCTGTGTCGAAATTGTGGTGGCGAATACAACGATGGAGGAACGATGTGAATGAGGTTAGGGGACTCTCCTGAAAAGTGTAATATTGTGGTGTTATTATTAATGGCTTTCTTTAAACTGGCCGCTTTAAAACCTTCTCTGGAAAACACAAAGGGCCAAAATACACTTAAATGAGGATGAAATTTAAAAAAATACGTTTTGATCAAGGCACAGTAAGGGCTGGCGCCCACTGGCGGCATGGCAAGGCAAGGGATTTTTATGCGACGAATAGAAATATAATTTAAATAAAAATTGAAATTTCAAGTTTCAATGATGATGCCGAAGGACGTCGCAGCATGCCTAAGGCTACCGCGGCATCGTTGCCGTTCAAATTTTCTATTTTAATGTCATACTTTTAAATTATATTTTTATTTATTCGTCGCATAAAAATCCTTTGCCGTGCCATGCCGCCAGATGGCGCCGGCCCTTACAGTTAAAGGAGCAGCCAAGAAAACGACATGATCCATTAACTGTGATTGGGTTTTAAGTTTCAGTCCAGCACCTTAATAGACGCGTAGTAAAATGATAGAATAGAAACAAACGACGACAAACTTAAACCTCTAAAAATTTATGGGTATTCTGAAGTGAATACTGGTAGTAACTTTACTTCCCGTTTAAGGAAAAGGGGCTCAGAGTTGTTGCGAATACATTTTTTTCTAATAAAAACTTATTGTGATTGCACGTTACTACTACACCTAATCTTATGTTTGTAATAGAAAGGTTTCCTACAATGCGACCGAGTAAAAATCACCATTTTCTTTTCATTCTATCAGAATCTCTTCAAAATTAGAATACATCCAGAACTCACCGGTAGAAATATCATCATAGCTTCATGTAGCGTGGTCACATAGCCCTCTAACAAACACAGCTCTGCGACTTTCTGGAACTGTTCTGATGCTATATGCTGCTGCGTCATCAGCTGCTGCAGCACTCCTTGAGATCGAGCGCTTGGAGACAAGGAGGATAGGATCCATTGAGGCCATAGTACGTCTATGGCGTTTGGCTAGAAAGGTCTATTCAGTTTAAAAAGGGTAAGAATTGAAACATGCTTATGTTCAGCCAGCAGTCTAAGATAGGTCGAGTTGATTTATGATTATGACTGTATCAGGGCCGTAATTGTCAATGACAATGAACGAAACCGCGCGAAATCTACGCAAGATTAGCGGAAATTAACTATGGAATTGACATGGTTTCGAAGTAAAGAATCGTTAAATGGTCATAGTGAATTAGGGTTCTGACTGGAGTCTGGATTTCTGCCCGGTTTATGGCAATAAGCTCAAACCTTATTCCATGGGACTTGAACATATCTGGCAAAATGTGGGTTTGGGTATGTACTATGTAGGTACACCTCTGCCTCATATCACGCCTGTTTTTCCCGAAGGCTTCGGAAAAAACAGGCGTGATGTTATGTGTTAAATTAAATACATTGCTACAAACCTCATAACAGCTAGCAATAAGTACAAGCAAGGGTTCCCTGCAGATATCAGCCGCCCTCAGCAAGGCCGCCGGCGGGTCCTCCGGGCCGTGACACGCGGCCGCAACCTCCCACAGTTCGCGACCCATGTATGCGCTCGAAGGGAACTCGAAACTACCGCCCTGTGTCGGACTGGGAGTCTGTATGAGAACAGAACCCTATATGGAATGACATAAGTTTCAAGAGATTAGAATTTGGATAGTTTTGGGAAGTGCAATGCGAAATTCGATAAGTGAAAGCGTGTGGAGGGCATCGGTTCTCCGGGCCGTGACACGCGGCCGCTACCGCCCACAGGTCACCGCCTAAGTAGGCGCTTGAAGGGAACTCGAAACTACTGCCCTGCGTCGTGCTGGGACTCTGTATGAGTTCAGAACCCTACATGGAATGACACAAGGCACCGGAGATTAGAATTTGGATAGTTTTTGGAAGTGACAGTAGGTTAGTTTGAAAAGTGTTTTATATGGTGCCACACAAAACAATAGTGCATTGGTGCGAGCTTGGAGTGCATTCAATGCAACTCCTCATTGTCTAGTGGTCTCAATTGATTCATTTACTGCAGTACATTTTGGAAATAAAGTTATTATATAAACAGAATATCAGGAATATAATATAAGAGTTCACTTACAATTTCCACCGAATTCATTCTCGAAACTCTTCTTTGCCCATTACTACTAGTAACCTTATTATCTTTTTCGACACCCTCGTCTACTGTTCGATGCAGCATAATATGTTTCAAATGCTCCGCATACGACCTCCTTTCAAACTCCTGAGCTAACTGCAGCATCTGGCTGAGCGGGTAGCGGAACACATCGCCGAAAAGAAGGAAGTTAAACCAGGAGTTCGTCTTCACAAACTCCCGTAACTGCAGTTCTGGTAATGGTAAGTTGTGCAACGTTGCGAACTTGACCATCGTCTGAGATTCGTACAGTACCACCGACATATCGACTTTTCCGTCCAACTTCTGCCTGTCTACTAATCTGCTCAAAGTAATTTCCTCCATGAACCGCAACATCTCTCTAGCAGCTTCGTCATTACTCTGGATCAGTTTCGACATGTATTCGTTTACGGTTTTATTCGCTTTTTCTTCAGGAAACCCTCTGTATTCCATCAAGTGATTCCTTATCATTTTAGCTGCAGAAATGTGTACTCTGCATCTTGTAGGATTGCAGCCTATCATTGCTATGAAAGACACCGTGCAGGCGGTCATAGCGCCGTCGAACCAGTTCTGCAAAGCTAAAGCATGGGCTTCACAGCATGCGCTTTTCACACTTTTGTCGTGCAAACGATTGTATGTCTGATACTGCTGCGATACGAACGCTTGACTTGCGTTACAAGGGCGGTACTGTTTCAAATAATATACATGATTCAACTTGGCAACATAGCCATATTTTTTCATAAGTTTCTCATCCGCGAAATCTGGCATCTCCATAGCTCTTTGGGATAAAGCTTTTATACTGGCAGCTTTAACATCTACGTCGCTTGACAGCAGACTGCCCAGGCTGCGCCTATCTGGCTTGTCAGACAGCAAGCTATTGGTGCTCTGATTGACCAGTTGAAATTCAAACATTTTGGACACGTCTAAGCCGCGGTAACCAGACAGCAACTGATAAACGTTCACGTCTTTAGACTCGTACGTCTGATTGACATCTGTATATTTCTTGTAAACATTATACAAATGTGTAAGCTTGTCTTTATATATCTTATTTGGCAATTTAAAGTCTTTGAACTGTAGAAAGTCCTCTTTGGAGAATATATCAAATAACTTTTTAGCATCTTCGAGAAGAATCATTCCTAGAACTAAGTGGGGATTAGAAGAGACATAGTCGTCGATATTTTCGTTAGCAATTTGTACACAAGTGTTGTATACCGGGAGCACATGGCTTTGTCTGTCAGAAGTTTGTTCAATGCTCTTGAACAACAACCACAGCTCTATGCAGTCTTTCGCCTCCTTTTCCACGTCAGATAAGTCAGTATCTAATATATTGCCCTCTACACATAGCGTCAGCACTTTATATAACTTGTTTTTGACGCAATACTTGGCTAGCTCCACGTAGAAGTGCTGTCGACTGATAGTGGAGCACGATTCAGTAAAGATGTCGTCAATGAGTTTCAAGTTCTGCGTGCGTGACAATCTTGATATAATTAGATACAAGTTGTTTCGCTCACTCTCGTTCACAATGCCGTATGAGGACAGTGTATCGTAAATGCAAAGTTTGGTGTAAGCAAAACAGTTGCTTTTGGCAACATTTTCGATCATTTCGTTGGTGACTGACCATTTACGAAATATTTCGTCTAAGTTTTCTAAGACATGCGTATCGAAGCCCTTGGTGTCGACATTCAGGAGTTTCTTCACGAATCCGTCGTTGTTGAAGAAGATGTACCGCGCGTTCATATCACGAACTACTTCCGATGTCTGTACATTGATCCAGCGGACTAGGATCATGGCTTTATTGTTCTCCACCAAATAGTTCCACATTTCAACAGGTGCTGAGAAGTCTAATAAGGAAAATTCTGAAATATAAATAAAAGTAGTAAAGTACATTGTTACCAAGGTAACATGTCAAGACTAATATTATTTTGATTCTTATGTGTATGTTTTATGGTTCAAAATTGTGTGTATAGTGTTGTACACAATATAAATCAATTAGCTTACAACACTGCAATTATAGTGTTAGATAGATAACTGATTTATTGATCTCAAATAACATTATCAAGACCAATGAGTAACAAACATTAGCATCAATGAATAAACAATGTTATGTTATCAATGTAAACTTATGTTGTCAAGTAATAAGTTACCATATAGCCCGGTTCCTTTAAATGTTTACCTAAGTTGATGGGCCATCTTAAACATAGGTTGGTCGGTCACAACAGTGATAGAAGCAGGTTACCACATGGAAAATGGATGTCATTGCCATGTGCCTTGTCTCACAGCCATCCACCATTACCCACATTTTTTACTAGCAGTATTAAGTCAAATGGCCAATAGCTTTGACCACTAAGTTGGATTAACAAATGAGTCACTGTATGCATATTAAGTAAAAAATGTGACAGTAGCTAGAGGCTGGGTAAACATTTCATAATGATTGGATAAGCAAGAACTCTGGGGCTCTAGCTTGATGTTATCTTATGTAATATTTGAATGTACACTCATTATGATTTTAGGTAATAGTCTAACAGAAAAACAGTGTGTGTGTTGCATGCATATGTTCTGATGATACACATCTTTACACACACATTCACAACATGTTTGTACACTTGGATACCACAAGTAAAGAGCACATCGCTTTGTAAGATAATAATACTATATTTAAAATATTACTCCAAATAATATCTTAAGAAACCTCTATTCAAACTGCTTAACACGTTGACTGCCAGACAACGAAACAATAGAAAATCTATTGTTGGTGGATGTTGTGTGACCGCAGTGGCAGTCAATGACTTAAATATTATTTACAAGCCCTATCATCTATGCACTTGATGATCTCATGACTGTGTCAGTGAGCAGAGTTTGCATAGCTGAATTTTGGGCCAAACATAATTGGACCTTTTTTGAAGAATGTTACTTTACTTTACTTACCAAAAGAATGAAAAAACAATGCCGTAGCAATTTTACTTTTCCATTGCTGTGAATACTTCTCTATCTTCTCAATAGTTAAAGCTTTGATTTCGCTCTCATTTACAACTATTCTGCCTTTGCCAGTCCCAAAGACCTTGTTCTGCTTGAAGGTCCCATCACTCTCAAATGATTTCTCAAGATATCTTAGGAGATTCCAATGTCTCTTGAACACAAGCCATTTTTCCTGTGTTTCATTATTCATGTCTTTGGACAGTTTCTCAAGATGTTCAACAATAAAATCTCGATGTTCAATTTGGGCAGAGTCCTGCGCAAGGGTCATCAGGTGCAACTCAGGGCTTACCTTGACCTTGTTAAGAATGTGTAGAACTTTGAATATTTGTTTTCTTAATAATAACTGAACCGTCCACGCTTTCACCTAAAACATTTGAGTAAATAATGATTAATTTTGTTGAACTGCATGTTTGGTGTTGGAATTTACAATATAAATATATAAAACAAAAAATGTGGGGCAATGAGTATGTAAGAGTAACGGTTCTAAATTATCATGATTAAATATTGCAATTTTAAGTAGGCGTCTATTATTATTTGCAGACGCCGACTATCAGTCTATTGTTGTAATTGTAATACAAATAAAAAGGTCATTCACCTCTGCCAGAAACCATTCTCTGGCAATAGATTCACTCCATCCATTTTTCTCCTTGAGATAGGAGATCGCCAGCTCGATGTGTGTTCCCTTTGCAGCCGCCTCCCTGACCACATCCCTCGGAGACTTTTCTTTCCAACATGACCAAATAATTTTCTCATTTTGTGTTAATCCCTCCATATTTAGCAAAACATTGAAGCACCGTTTAGATTGTTATTTTACAAAATGATCGAACAATGAATAACAATCTTTGCACAATACAAAAATATACCATTGATTAAATCATAATTTCGTCATTTCAAAATGAATTTTAGGCTCTGTTGCATAAAGTTCAGATTTATTTTACATTTTACTGGAACAATGAACAAAAATTAACTTCACTTCAGCTGACAGTGACAGCATCTATGGTAGAGTTGCTATATTCAAAAAAACATTATCCTCTCTGTCAGAATATTGTATTTATTTATTTTGAACATTTATCTGAAATACGCTCGCGCGTTAATAATGTGCATCCATTTTCCGGAACGTATAGTTCGAAAATGGGTAGCAATTCGAAAAATGTCTATCAAGCTTGTATTCATTACATATTTTTTCAAAACTTTTATCCACCCCCCCCCCCCCCCCCTAATTCTTTTTTTGTTCAAAAGGGTCTACTTCCCAAATGGTCAATTTCGACAAGATCTGATGATGAGTTTCGGAGACAGACAACGGAACTCTTCAATAAATTCCAGCAAATCAACGGCTATTGCTGCTATCGCTTATGTATGTATTGTTTACGCAATCGAACAACATAACGTCACACCTGTACACTCTAAAGGGGTAAGCAGATGTGTTCAGTATACCACGGTACACCCTCAAACCTCCTTTCTGTCAAAGTTGTTATTGGGGGTACCTCTAATCTTGTAAGTATATACGAATTTGTGTGGGGTAGGTATGTACACACAGACGCCAGCAGGTCATGCTACCCGAAAATGTCAAATTTTCCCAATCAACCCTGAACCTTAATTCTATAGTGATAAAGTTGAAAATTTTACAGATTGTAGTAGCTTGATGTGCTGGCGTCTGTACAACTAAAAAGTGAAAAATAAAAACTTTTTTACAAAAAAAAAACAACTGACTTCGAGTTTTTATTGATGTTATTTTTGATTAGTTTCGTTCACAGAGTAGATTTTTATGTTTCGTTTTTGTTGCCTAGCAACATGCAAAGCATAACAAAAATCTTTCACTAAATTCCTCAGTTTATTCGGAGATATCATAAAATTAATAATGGCAGAAGAGTTGCAGAAGGTCCATTTGTATTATGATGATATTAACAAAATCCGAGTGATAGAAACAAATGTCCTAAAAGAAACCGAGGATCTAAAGGACACATGCAAGGATTACGACACAAGTGAGTACTTACCTATTTTACGTTAAGGTACAAAACTGTACCATTTTTAAGATTCTAACCTGTGTTTTAATTATAAAATACTAGTTAGGTATGTACCTATGTACTATAGCCGAACAAATCCGGAAGATTTAAAACGATCCATTCTAGAGCATAACTCCGTGGCACTTCACTGCTTTCATTTCATAAGTTTTTATGAAAGCACAAGTCCAATATCAAGTGAGAATAGACCAAACTGTCGAATCTCCATTGTATTCTCCCACGCCAATGAGGCAGTAAAATGTGCTGTATGTGCTGTGCATGTATTCTGTGCTCAGTGAACAAAAATGTGTGCTCTTCAGTCAACGTGTCATGTAGGTACTAGTCCAATATTACTATACCTACTCTTTGTACTAGTCTCTTACCGAACGGGAGGATCAAGCAAGTCTGTGCCCAGATACTTTTTGACCTCTACTCTCATCTTTTACAGAGATTCAAGATTTCGGGAAAATAATCAACGCGTTGCTAGAGGAGCTCAAGGAACTTGGTGATAACGTCGAGAAGAAAAAAATGGCTGCCATAGGTTCCATGAACCTTTTAAAATCCACTTCGAAAGAAAGGGAGGCAGAGCAAGCTAAACTGCAAGTAAGTTAGGTACCATCTTTATTTTACCACAGAATACGTTTTCAGTACCTATCATAACATTGGGCGACTATTAAAAGTCTAAAACCGCGCTATTGTTTTCCGACGAAAAAACGGAGGAGGAGCTCAAGTCGACGCGTATATTTTTTATATGTGTGACCACCTGACCACGCATATATCTTTTTACAGAGTAGTCCGATTTTTCAACACTGCTCTCACAGCCACTTTTTTCCGAAACTATATGAACGAAACGAAACGAAACGTAGACGAAACGAAGATGAAACGTAGAAACGACGACGACGATGTTGAAACGTAGATGTATTCTGTGAACCGCATTAAGATTTTCACACAAAAATAGAAAAAAAAAAACAATAAATTCTGGGGGTTCCCCATAATTAGAACTGAAAATCAAATTTTTCTTTTTAATCAAACCCTTACGTATGGGATATCTATGGATAGGTCTTCAAAAATGATTAATATCATTTTTTTCTAAACTGAATAGTTTGCGCGAGAGACACTTCCAAAGTGGTAAAATGTTCCCCCCCCCCCCCCCCTGTAACTTCTAAAATAAGAGAATTATAAAACTAAAAAAAATATATAATGTAGGTACAGACGCCAGCAGGTCAAGCTACCCGAAACTGTCAAATTTTTCCAATCAACTTTGAACCTTAATGCTTTATCGATAAAGTTGAAAACCTATTAAAGAAATTTGACAGATTGTAGTAGCTTGATGTGCTGGCGTCTGTACATACATTACCATGTAAACTTCCACCGAAAATTGGTTTGAACGAGATCTAGTAAGTAGTTTTTTTTAATACGTCATAAATCATAAACCGCAATTTATCAAGTCATTATTGATTTTTATAGATAATGGTACGGAACCCTTCGTGCGAGAGTCCGACTCGCACTTCGCCGGTTTTTTTTTACATGGCGCACGGAAATAAGATTTCTTTATTTTCAGGCAGAGATTAACGACAAGTCCATGATACTGGAGCAGCTGGATAGTGAATATGATGCACTTCAGATTTTAGAAGCCACACAAATGGAAACGATTGAGTATTTGACGCAAATAAGATAATTTAAATTTTTATTACGATTGACTTATTTTTCTTTTTCGGGTTGTCTTTAGAACTACACTAAATTATTGTCAAAATTTTTGTTTTCTATTGCGAAAATAAATTGAGGAAAATGTGATAAAAAAAAAAGAATAATTTATTGACATGGTCTTTTCTTTTACCCTTCACAATAACACTTGTTGGGGTTCCGTACCTACTCTAAAACGGAACCCTTATAGAATCACTTCGTTGTCCGTCTGTCTGTGAAGACCCTTTTCCTCAGGAACGCGAGGCGGTTTAGAGCCTTGGAGCTGTAACAAATATCAAGCTTCTAATTCAACGCAATAAAAAATCATGCCGCATATTATTAAGAGTTATGATGACACTCGCTAAAAGATAAAAAAATCTCAAGGTACAGACGCCAGCACATCAAGCTAAGTACAACATCAACTAGGTATATCGCTAAAGCATTAAGATTCAAGGTTGATTGGGAAAATTTGACGGTATCGGGTAGATTGCCATGACCTGCTGGCGTCTGTACCTACTTCCCATTGATCTCACCATCACGGTAATTTGTAGTTACTTATCACTTTTTATTTATTACAAATTTACATTTGCAGTTGGAAAATTGGCCGTGACGTACATTGATATACGGGAGAATATTTTCTGAACTACAAAGTTAAGTTTGTCCTTTGAAATTTTCATAGGCCGTGTCACATGAGCGAAGCTGCGGGCAGCCGGGCATACCTTTAGGACGGAACCCACAGAGCGCGAGTCCTACTCGCACTTAACCAGTTTTTTATAATATAAACTTTGTTTTTTGATTAATTTTTGGTTTAGGTATCTTAATGATATATTGCTAATGGTCAAATAATTAACTATTAGTTAAAAATGTAACCATTAAACTAAAAATTTATCAAAAAACACATTTAGCAAATATTTAACCACTAGCTGACCCGGCAAACGTTGTTTTGCCATATAAATTATTTCTAGCTGCCCGGCGCTACTTTGTTCGCGTAGTGTCCTATCCCCTACCCTACATCTACTCTACTCCTACCCTACACCTACCCTACTCTTACTCTACTCCTAATCTACTCCTACACTACTCCTACCCTACTTCTACTCTACTCCTACCCTACACCTACACTATTCAAAACCCTTAATTTAATACGTTTCAATTCGAGTGGACCCGAGTCTACCGTACCGAAGGGACGATCGTCAAATGTTTGACAGGAAAGTAGGTAGAACAGTTTATATGGGAAAATGAAATAGTCGTTTTTACTATCTTCCTCGCAATTTTTCCATTTTTTCTCGCCTTTTAAACCTTCCCTAGACCTCCAAGAACATTTCAAGACTAAGATAAGATAAATCCGTTCAGCCGTTCTCGAGTTTTAGTGAGACTAACGAACAGCAATTGATTTTTATATATATAGATTAGTTACCATTTTTAACAATTGGTAGAGTTCAACTACGGATCAAAAAACCGGCCCTTAGAGCCTGTCCACATCTCCACGTCACGTATCGCGCCACGGTACGGCAAAGTCGCCGTGAGACGGCGCGTCACGTCGGCCGACGTGGCTCGATTCGATGCGCTCGCTCATGCTCTGTGGCTCAGTTAATGCTTCATTGTCTTAGCGATTAGTTGTGATTTTTGTGAATAAAAAATGTCGGAAGATTCACTGTGATTTATAAATCACAGGTCAATATTCTCCGACATTTTTGTGAAATCGCACTTGTCGAAGAACGTCCAGTGCTTTGGAACAAGACAATATTTACAAGAATTTTATAAGGTACGGCGACGTGCAACGTTGCTGCGTCGTGACGTGCATTTTTACGTTACGTTAACGTAAATTTGCACGTCACGTCAACGTACTGTGCCACGTTACCGCACCGTTCCACGTTGACGACGTCGTGACGTGGAGACGTGGACAGGCCCTTAGTCAATAAACGCAATGAGCAGCAAGTAATAAGTATGCATATTTACGATATCGTCACTTGATCCGATTCGTTTACTGAATAACGTTACGCCAGGGTTAAGCCGGGTCCAGACAGGTGTAACGTGTATTGTAATCCACCGTGTAATGTAACACGAATTCTACGTGTGGACGGCACTACGAGCATTACATGTAACGCTCGCGCCGGCGCTCGGGCTGATCCATCGGTTGTCGGTTTTTTGCGCGAACACAAAGGCGCTCGCAGTGCTCGTTTGGAGTGGAAACAGCTATTGAAATAGATTCGCGTACACAATTCGCTTTGAGTTCGTGTGCCGTCCACACTGTTGACGCTAAATTACACGTAATCTTACATTACACGTTACACCCGTCTGGACCCGGCTTTAAATGGACTAATTCTGGCGTAACTTTATTTAATCGAAGTAAACAAATAAGTAATTGACCCATCAAAATAAAACTAAGATTCAGTCGGTAAAAATGTAATTTTAACTGAAACACACATTGTAATTAACAGTTCCTAAAGTCAATCTGTAAATCATAGCTATTATTATTGTTATGGGGTTATCCGAATTCGCTTGTAATTCAATTAATTTCTACTATAGTAAGTTACAATTTGGAATTATTTCAACTTAATCGCAAAACTGTAGGATTTAAGTTTATTTTACAATACCTGTGATTACAAAAATATAACTACTTATTACTACAGAGTAACACAGATAAATAATTGAAATAAACATACATTCCCTTGATTACAATATTTTTATCATTTAATTTTATGTAGGAACATGCCAATGTCATAATTTTACATTTACCAAACACCAATTATGTCCAGATCGAGCTCTGTCTTGACTTCACTAGAAACAATAAGTCAATCATTGAGATTTCAAGAGCCTGTCTTGGATTATTAGTTAATTTATTATATTAGTCAAAGTACACATTCTAATCGCGTCATAATTACAAATAAAGTCTGTTTATAAAATATTGAAAATGAATAAATAACAGTGGCACTAATACAAACATTGCCGTTTCCTGTGAGTTTTGTATACAAAGTCAATGCTACCATTAGGAAAACAAATGACAAGCTTATCTACTAGAATCTTTGCAAATTTAATTATAAGCATACTATGTTCAAATACTCCTATCATCTATATTCAGTTTCATTATCATTAAAGAGAACAAAAATGCCAGTCCTAGCAACGAAAACCAAGAAATCTTTACTCTGCAATATATTTAAAGTGGGATTCAAAATAATTAGATCGTACACATTAACTTCTGTAACTTACACTTACAGATTAGCTTACTTACTAG
Source organism: Apamea sordens (assembly GCA_945859715.1). Lineage (NCBI taxonomy): Eukaryota > Metazoa > Arthropoda > Insecta > Lepidoptera > Noctuidae > Apamea > Apamea sordens. The sequence continues at coordinate 13,143,383 of OX243995.1, forward strand.
TTGCTATCGTCAACAATCAGTTCTGGAATTTATCATTAATTCTCTCCCTCTAAACAGTAAACTTACTACAATGTGTACCTTGTATTGGAAATACGCCAATATTTCGCGTATCAAGCTTCAATCAGTTTTATTTGTGTGCAAGTTGTACAATTGTAGTAAGTGTATGTTTCAATCACATTATCAATTGCAACAAACTACCTACCAATTAATATATAAATGCTTGAAACTATTTTCAAAAGTGGCGCGACTGGATGAACAGTCGGCCATGTTGCGTTGGTGGATGCCGCTGACATTATACTACGTCAACAACACTATGTGCATGCATAATTAATTGCTATGTTTTGTCTGTACGTCTACTTGTCTACAAATTGATTTATTCCAACACAACTATCTCTAAAGACACTGGCGAGTAATAAACACCGGGCCGCATTGAACCCGGGTAAGGCAATACCGACACGATGCAATTCACGTTACACATTTTTCATCAAAAACGAGGGAGATTTTTGTAGCAAAATATTGCTTAGTATAAATGATAAATTATTACCAATTAATAAGTAGAATATGCTCAATGAACCCATATGTGACATGACCTGTCTATTAATCATAATTTAAATTACAAAGTCTCCACCATACATTTCACAATACTATGCGTGGCTTGAACACTTTTGTCTATAATGTTTAAAGGTTTAGACACTTGAAGTCACTACTGAACTTGAGAGGGGATCATCGGTTTTTTGCCTTTTCGAGTCCTGTTGCTCCTCCTGGTTGTGCTCCTCTTCCGCGGCGCGTTTCTTGGCACCCTCCGCGTTGCTCGTGTGCTGTCCTACCTCACTGATGACTCCGTCTTTAAATCGTACAATAATAGCTGTCATATTGTCGCACCCGGTACCATCGCCCATCGTGCTCGGCGCCAAGCAATGGTCGAACATCTGTGAAAACAATTTTTTTTTTAAATTATATAGCTGAAACTATCAAGTAAAGTAAATGTCAATAGCTAATGCAAACAATACAAACCTCCTCGCAGATCTGCGACAGTCTCTCGCGACCTTCGGTTAACTTCGGCAGAATGAAGTCACAGACGTCTTGACTAGACATAAAGTTCCATATACCGTCACACGCCAGCACCATGAACTGATCCTTCTCTGCGTCGATCGTTAACGTCTTTACATCGGGCAATGCCGTGATCATCTGTTCCTTAGCACCCAAGTCTTTATTCTGTTTGTAGGAGTGGTCGCCAATGGCACGGGATAGGTTGAGGCCACCATTGATGCGGCCGTCATTCGAGACCTTTCCACCAGCTTTGGTGATTCTTTCAAGTTCAGGGGTGTCCTCTGGTTTGTGGTCTATTGACATGTCTACGGCTTTGCCCTCTCTGCAAATGATGCAGCGTGAGTCTCCAGCATTCGCCACAAATAACTCATTACCTATAAACATATAAAAAAGAATGTTATGAAATGATGGAACTTGTTTTAGAAAACACCGAGTTCTAGCATGTGTGTAACTCACCCCTGAGCAGTGCTACCACAGCTGTGCAACCACTGTCATTGCCAGGCTCCTCATTCATAGACATGTCCTCTCCATCTTCGTCACTTGATTCTGCCTCCAATTCATCGTCTTCTTCCTCCTCCCCATCTCCTGCAAATAGTAACATTGTATGGTCAAAATTATGATAATGGTACCATTAACATTTTTTGCGATCTCGGTCGTCGAAGGCCGCCAGCAAAAAAATAACTGAACTATAGGGAAGACCTCATGTATCTTTTACTTGGAAACTAGCCAAATTATCAATCCACTCACCATCGTTCGAGGACTCCTCAACACCATTAACATTTTCCTCATCAGACGAGTTGACCTCTCCTCCCTCAAAGGTTTCGTCATTGGAGTCGCTCTCGTCGTCGTCTTCCTCGGCGGCCTGGCGCAGTAAGGACTCGTACACGGCGGCAGCGGCGCGCCTCATCTTCGCCTCTTTGGGCCTGCCCTTACCATCAGAACTTGATACTGCTGCTGCTTTTTCTAAAATAAAAAGAAGAATATCAATATAAGCCTGTCATAAATGTTTAACAAAAAGTAGTGAATCATTGATCTAGTGGAAAATGATATTGAGCAACTGTTTTTCAACTTTTGTTTATCATAAATTACTTGGCTGTACTACAACAGTAACTTATGTTTGCTAAGCACCAAAGTAACTGATTGAAAATCACAAAGAAAAAAAAATAGCACAAATTACCTTTCCCCTTTGTTGTGGCTGAACCATTGGATGAGGTAATATTACTTTCCTCACCATCAACTTGCTTGGAGTCAGTGACCTCTCCGTTGCACGCGTCAGAAGTAGCACCATTACCCGTAGCCACTGAGCTCTTCGCATCTGCACTCTGTTCTGGCTGAAGGCAGTTGTCTTCGGAACTGTCTGGGGCAGTAGAATTGGCTTTTTCCACCTCCATAGCAACTGGCTCCTTAGCTTTCTCAACAGGCTCACTGGTTGAGACCTGTGAAGTGTTAGTACAGGTTATGGAACTGGAGTTTTTTTGCTGATTATCAACTATGTATGTTGGTTGCCCTTATAATTATTGTAATTTGAGCCAGTGATTGTGACTTGAACTTTATTCTAAACCATGACAAAGTTCTTAATACGAAAACTGACTTGAGAGCAGAATCTAAGTTGTCAATTTTGTATTAAGTATGTTACCACAGTAGGAATAAGGTTCAAAATACAATTTGGAACTTGTTTTGTATTAAGACTGTAAATGACTTGCAAAAAGAAAACAAAACTTACTTCTCCATTGACATCCTTATCTTCGTTGGAGTTTGTGGATGAGACACCTCCAGTGTCTTCATCTGCATTGCTGCCCTCTGCAGCTTCCTTTGTAGAAGCCAAGCCATTCTTGCTGGATGAAGCCTCTAAACTTGGCAATCCGGAGCTTGTGCCAGCTGCAAACACTAAACTAGAACTGGAGCCTGATCCACCAGCACCTAATATTAAACAAAGTACGAACTTAAAAGAAAATCCTATCTTTTGTTTTTGTGTCATTAGACAACTTCAATCTTGCCTGAGCAGTTTGTAAGAAGTTCAGCTGTACTTGACGCGTGACAAATGGGCGAAAAAGGTTGTTAAGCCATAAGTACGCGTACTTTAGCAACCTCGACAGTTGTCGTTAAAATGCTACCTTAGCATTTTTCAATGTTAGGTTTTTTTCAGAATTCACTGAATGACATAATTAATAAATATCCAGGTACCTGAACCGCCAGCTTCCTCAGTGTTCTTCTTGGCGCGAAGGCATGGCGACAATGGCGTGGCGGTGTCGCCGAGACGTGCACGATGAAGAGTGCTCAGCCGATTTTCGTATTTAGCCAAAACTTCCTATAATTTTTATAAATAATTAATATTTCTTGTCAGTTTCAATAGTATATTTGTTGTTTGTCAGACTGTGATCATAAATAAAAATCCACTGCTGAAAATGAGTTTCCAATCAATTGTAGAGAAAATTTACATAATCACTAAGCATCTCTAGACAGATTGGTGTGTGCATGGTAAGTGTGCATACACACGTGCGACACGCGTCAACGGCAGCGGCAACTGTAGCCCTCGCCGACAACATGCCGCTCGTGTATTTGAGCACAGTACTCAAATACACAAGTCGTTCGTTTGGATGAACAGGGTATTAACTCAAAATTTACGATTTTTAACCTAAAAATACAGTTCTACTAAATATCATGCGATCTTTGTAATGAACTTGGTTTCATAACGATATGACGTCAGATTGGCGGGGGTGCGGGGTAGTATCTTCGTCCTTTTCGCACTTTTTTGCCTGCCCGTTTGAACAACACTGTCGTATTCAGTCTTACTCGCAAAATTGTGGTGAGAAGACGTCGTTCGTTTGTGGTACACAGTTTTAACATTGAAAAACGCTGTATGCATTAAAAGGTGAGTTCTGTTTGAATACTATTATTTTGAGAAATAGAGAAATAACTTCAAGATAATACCCTCTTTGCGATAAGTTGTTGCATTTGGTTATTAACGGGTGTTTCTAGATTAGAGAACTAATTTGAGATACTACTATGTTCACAAGAGTTTTTTTGAATTTAGTGTAATTCTTTCTCGAAGAAAAATTATTAATCGTGAAATAATATCATGTAAATTTAAAATAATTTTGATTTTTATGGTTTGTATTGGTTATGATTCTTTATCGTTTAGAAAAAAATTAAAAAGAATAGAATTTAAACTAAAAAGTGTTATATTCAACATAATTTGTGGTGTATTTGTTTGAATTATGGAAAGAAATCATTTCTATATAACTACAGTTTTAATTTTACAGAATGATTTCACAAAGACTAAGGTTAATCAGAAATGCTGTCGAACCACCTGACCCAAGAGAAGGAGAATCCGTTTCAGTTTCTCATGATGGGACTTTGGGTATGTCTACTCAAGGTATTTTTTTAATGATAGGTATACCTATATTTATGTATAAATATTTAATATACCTACTTATATTTAAGTATCTGTGTATTTCCTATAAAGATTATCAACATTGTATTTGCTTGTTAAGTTATAAATAAATTTAATCGAAAAAAATCTAATTCCTCAGTATTATAGAAGCTTTTATGAAAACCTTTAACTATTTTTTTAAATATAAAACAGTTGACTTTGACTTGATTGTTTTGAAACTATTTACTTGTTTATGGTTATTACCTATCTTTCAATTTTATTTAGAAGTACTCTTTATGTTTTTTAAGTCTAATTTTCTCTCTAATATAAGATTTTGTGAAGATTTTTTAAGATTTCATTATGATTATTTTTATTCTGGTTTCTATAATCCTAGTCGAATTAAACTGAGCCTAACTGATTAGTAAAGTAAGTGAATTGTTGCAATGTGCCATCATTTAATTATAAACGAAGTTAATTATAAATACTCCACACAAAAACTGTTATAAATTAGTACAAAACCAACGACGGCCTTTTGTGTGCTCAAAGCGTAACTAGTGATTTAAATTAGTTTTAAATAATAAGCATAGCTAAAAACAGATTGTAAAACTATTTTCCATGTGATTTTTTTTAAAATAAATAAACATTTAATTATTAAAATTCTGTTTTTATTTTGTATTATTTTAAAAACTTATTCCTAATATTTGTGGAACATGGTAGTATTATGAATGTTCCTTAGATATAACTAAATGAATTAAAAAATCATAAAAAATAGGATGGCATAGCAAATAAAAACACTATGTTAAAATAATGGCTTAAAAAAATAATCGAAAGATCGAACATAGACCCTCAAAATTGCATTTTAAGAAAATTTAAATTTCTAGTTAGTACTTTGGTATATAAGTATTTTTTTGTGTAAAAAGGTATTATTATGTTCTGGTCTGTAGAATTTCTATTTTTTCTCTTTAATAGCATAATTGAGAAAGTCAGGAACTGAACCAAAACGTTATCAATAAAGTAAGCTTGAAAAATATATAGGTGAGGTTAACCAATTATTTATAGAAATGGAAATATATTGATTTAAAAACTTCAAATCGCTCTCCTGAAAAATAAGCTTTTTTGAGTTAATACCCTGTTCATCTGGACCAACGAAGTGGGAAGCTGGAAGTAAATCTTAATCTATTGATTTTAAAAGTTGCCTATAAACACCCACTACAGATGTAACCCTGTAAAATGCTACTGTTCTTTTGTTACCAACTGGATACTACACACAAATCAAAAAAGAAAAAGATCTTCCTTTGTGTAAAAAAAAACATATAAAAAATCTATTCTTTAAAGTTTAAAGTATAAAAAATTAATAATATTCTTTTAAGTATATTCAAATAACTGTTTACCTGTAATGGGAGCTTTGCTTCTTGGAATAAGTTGTTCACATTGTCATCTTCACATTCTTCCTCGTTATCACTGGGGCCTGGTGGATTTATTTCACCTAAAATTATTGACATAAACATAATTTAAAAACAACACATACTACCATGCTAAGCAAAATAAAATGTTCACACTAATAACACAATGTTTTTATGCATAGAGCATACCTAGAAGTAGAGAACAATCAAAATGGCTTATAACAAAAAGTTTGTGGGCAACTGTATAGCAACTTTCTCACAACTAATTGAAGACTCCATACCCAAAATTGTTTGTGTATAACTTTTGGATACAATAAACGTTATTATTATTATTATAATTGCATCAAGTCTCATCATATCTATCTATCTATATAAATAAAAATGAATCACTGAAATGTATGTATGCCCATAACTTCCGATCAACTGCACCAAATTGGATTACACTTTTTTTTTGTTTTTTATTGTCAGGACAAGGTTTGTATAGAAGAAAAAAAAATATGGCACTACGACTTTTGCCGGTTCAGCTAGTTATCATATAGTAATAGATTATATTTTTAAATTTCATTATACCAATTCCTTAGATTATTTTTTATTAACTTTTGATTCACAAGCAATTGGATACATCCTGTAATTGGAAACTTTTGATTGGTATACTAAGTGATGCTCAAAATTTCAAAAACAATCATAGACATTAAAATAACACAACAATGGTTTATGTTTTGAGAGTGTTATGTTGTAACTACACTAGTACACCCTTATTATAACCTAATGGCACAATGGGAGATACTTACTATGACAATAAACAAACAAACAATTTTAATTCAACAAAGCAAAAGAGTATATATGTTATTATTAACAAATGAAGAACACAATTTACGATTTTACAAGAAAACATTTATGCTTGTTGTAACATTATGAACATAATCAAACAATATATTATATTCAAATAATAATAAATTATAATTTTAAGGATTTCATGAAGTTGTAAATACAGTGATTCTAAGTCATTACGAAAACAATTGACCTCTGCCACATTATAATATTCCAGACACACTGAAGTCAATCAATGTTTTCAATTTTATTAGTGTCACTATCTTATAGTAAAATACTGTTAATTTTATCAAAACTATAAACGCACAACCAATAACTATGGCTGTTTAATAAAATATAGACTACGGATATGTCACCATAACCTCTAATTATACAATGAAAACAAATCACTTATTTTTGTAGGTTATATTTGGCAACAGTAATATTGTGAAGACAAAAAAATTGGAAAAATATCAATAGTTTTATAGTTTTCATAAGGTTTGAAATGTTCAGTGCCGCTTAGATATTATTATCATTAAGGATTAAAGGATTTATCTTAAGCAACTCACCAGCTAGCTCTTTCAGAATGTCCATGACTTCTTTAGTGGCAATGGAAGCATCAAATCCTAGGAAAGCATCTTCCAAAGCCTTTGTCAGCTCTCCACTTTTGTATGCATCTGTGTTTTTGATAAAATTTGGCAGATTTTGTGAACAATATGTGGCCACTTCAGCTCCCCCATGGCCATCATACACAGCAAACAGAGATGTGTTTGTATCATAATCTAGGATGGTGTTGTGTGCATCCTAGAATTATAAAGGATGTATTATCATCAAATTATCAGTATTAATATAAATCTCTAACTGTGATGCTTTCTAAATTTATAATACCGGATATAACAGATACGGTTAGTATGTATGAATATAATTCTAAAAGCTTTCTACCTATTAAATACCTCTCTATTAATAAAGTTATAATGACTCTTTCAACCATAGGCAACTCGAATAGAAAGCCTAGGCAGTCTAAACTTTATCTACTGCAAAAAATCTCTCAGTAAATAAGATCGTGCATTGGACATTGGACATAGTAAAATGCCTCGACATTTTAACATAGCGCTAACCAGGAACGGATAATATGATAGGACTATATATTGATTGATTACTGATCGATCGGAGGTAGTGATTGCGGATGATTGGTAATAAACATCGGCATTTTCAAAGACTGAAATGTAATAGAGCACGAACGAAACAATAAAGTACCTCTTGATTGACACGCCATCCCTGCATGGAGCTTGCGCCGCACTCAAGTTTATCGTTAGCTTCATCGCTGGACATTTTTTCCGTAACGGGTTCAGACAAATACGCACCCATATTGGAATGTTATTAACATGAATTATAATTACATAAAATAAATAAATGAGGCGCGAAAACCTCCGAAAAAACGCACAGGCGGCAAGCTAACCAGAGTCAGTCAACCGCCGAGAATGGGGCTGCCAATAAAAATATTTCAACTCCACCAAACTAAGCTCAATTTTTTATGTGTTTAGTCATTCAAATAGTTTTGTACAAAAATTAAAATGAATTAAGTATATTAGTCTAAATTAGACGGATTATCCGATTTATATTTACATAATATTTATTCGAATCATCGCCCGTGACTGTATGCTAGTGTGACCAATCAATTAACCAGGTGCTGATGTTGTAGTTCGGCGGAGTTGAATGTGAATCCTGTGTAATAAGCTCAAAAGGCGTATGTCATGTTTTATAAAAAGTCTTAATTATTTCCACCCAATTATAACTCGGAGAGTTATATTGATGATTTATTCATATACATATTCGGGGGTTCGATTCCCGCACAGAACAAATATTTGTAAGTCCTACATGTATTTGTTCTGAGTCTGGGTGTTTTTCTATCTATAATATGTATGTATTTACAAAAAAAAATGTATATAAGTAGTTTATCAGCTATCTTGTTACCATATCACAAGCATTAGGTTGCTTAGCTTGGGACTAGATTGCGCTGTGTGAAATGTCCAGGGATATTATTATTATTATTATATTAAGATTTATTACATAAATACATAATTATTCGTTATTGTAATGAATCGGATTTTAATCAACATGAAATGAAAAACATATCGTCGTTCTAGATGTGACACCTCGTAAATACGAACCTGTCAATTTTCCAAGAGAGACAAAAAACTGTTTTGATCATTATAATAATATGTTTAATGCTTTTGGTTATTTTATTGAATATTATGTCGGAGTCATTCGGAACATGGACTATTCGGAACGTTAGCGCCATCTCGTGGCGCTAGACAGAGTCTTGCCTGAGTTCGTGGGGAGACGAGAGCAACTGCTACAAAAGTGGTGTAAGCAGAGCTCTCGAGAAGATAGAAACATTGGACATCGTACGAAAACATGTGGATAGAAACTGTCGCGCGTTCCGTATCGTTGAGTTGTGTGTGTATGTGATTCGCTAGTGTGACTAACTGGTTCGTAAATTATAATCTGATTTGAACTGCAAACTGTTTCTCTATTGTGCTCCAACCAACACTACCCATAGTACGCCCACAGTAATTAAAATATGCCTGATGTTAACGAGAGACAGACATACTTTCTCCGTCAAATATTAAATAAAATACCGTATGTTTTCTTGTACACACGGCTACACATCAAGCTATGCAAACCAGTATTGGCTGACCGTTCATTGTGAGAAAATATCATACAAAGTGAGGCCAAGACAAACTGGTTTTGTATAGCTTGACGTGTAGCCGTGTGTACGTAAAAAATCACCTCGGCATGCTTGGTGACTATTAATCTTACAAGGTCCCACGGCCCACCTTCCAAAGTGCTTCAAAGTCTTGTTACGAGATGTCACTAAAAGTCAGTTTTTTCAAAATGTAAAATTGACCAATAATTGCAGTTACGAGCTTTATTTTTTTAAATTTGAGTTTATGTTAAAGTATGTCCTGGCCTACACCTACATCACCTACAACCTACATAAAATATACTTTGCTCAGCTCAGATATATTTAGGCTATCCTATAAATATTTGTCTCGCAGCGGGAATCAAACTACACGAAAAGCGTATGTTACGCCACAAAATTTTTCGGGACAATTTAATAGCACGATTGTTTAAGCATTATATTGTTCATAAGAAGACTATTCTAGTTGCAAAAAAAATATAGATGTATAAAATGAATAAAATCAGTAAACTAGTTATTATTGTTATGAAAGACTTTAATTTTGATAAATGAGTAATTTTGATGATATAATTATTTTTTTGTTGAAAAGATAATATTGACAGTTTTAATCATTCGGGATACTGAAATAACTTGTAATAGATCACGATAGACTTAACAACAAGATGTAATGTAAGGTAAAGCGCTTACCACGAAAAAAAAATCTAAAAAGAATTATTTTCCGCAACGATTTTTTTTTTCGTTTTTTTTTTTTTTTTTTCAATCTGTGAACAATACCAATGTACTAGAGTCCGCGCAATGCGGTAAATAATCATTTGATAAAAAATATTAGCGTTTGCGATTTTATGTCGCATGAATATGCGATTAAAATAAATCGCATCGCAATGCGCGCTTAGCCTAAGCTGATATGACATTTGAAAACAGATTTATTCTATGTTGACTTTGAGAAACAGCTGATTGGCTGAAGTGAAGTAATAGATAAAGGACTTGTTTTAAAATTGTCGTTATTATTAAAATCTGCTCAAAAGATCTTTGCAGCTTTGCGCAATGCCAGAGCTTGCTCATGATTGAACAGCAATGTGCTATGATGCAATTATTCAAGGGGGCAGACACGTCGACGTGCAAACTGTAACCATGAATTTAGCAATTGATTCAGGACCCCATACCGTAGAATTTTTTTATCGGTCATCAATAAATAAATTAGCTGTTTCATAGAATGGTCACCTACGCGGTCAAAATATATGGAAAAGCTATTTTTTTTTTAATTATTGAAGAAAAATGGGTTTACAATCATGTACCTACTCAATCCATGGTTACAGTTTGCGCGTTAATGTCCCTGACACCCTGTATACTGTGCTCAAAGCGGACAAGATTTTTTGCGCACAACGCAGACATAGAAAAGAGTACTTTTGTAAAGTTATTTGTGTCATTTTCTGGCTGGATTTCAAATAACTGCTTACACTTACAGTAATACACAGTCAAAGTGGACTCTTTCTCAATAATAATGCCAACAAGTTTCTTACAAGACAGTTTTTGGGATTATTATTGAGAAAGAGTCATATACTACTCTTTTACTTTATAATCAAGATCATATTCACTTAATATAAGCTAACATTTAAAATAATATTAAGTACAGATGCCAGCAGGTTAAGCTATCCGAAACTGTAAAATTTTCCCAATCAACCTTGAACCTTAATGCTTTACCGAAGTTGAAAATCTATTAAAGAAATTTAACAGATTGTAGTAGTTTGATGTGCTTGCGTCTGTACATGTATATGAAAAAAGAAGCATAATTCGTCCGCATCACTGTCAACAACAGTGCCCAAAAGGCTGGCAGCATTGCCAAGTTGTGTGGCGATGCTAATTCTTTGGCCAAGAAATAGGCCAGCCCTCTGGTCACGTCTTGTTAACCAAATATTAAAATGACTTTAGAAGTGTACTCTCTCTATAATAGAAACTAAGTAACATAGCTTTGATAACGTACTTATGACACGAGATAACGCGAGAAACATCTAGAGCGACGATATGATTAATGGAAATATTTGCTTAGGAGTTTATTGGGTTTCCTGCCAAACTTTCATTGAAGGCTTTTGAAGAGATCATAATTTACAATAGGTGGATATTTGCGTTAAAGCTTGATCAATGCTATTTATAAAATAACTAAATGAAAAATTTAAGATGTGTTCTAACAATTTAGTAATACCCGCGGCGCATCAGTCTTTTGTTTTTTTTTATTAGGTAATTGCCGTTTTTCTTAATTTTTTTTCTGACCCGCGGCCCCGGGTCTAGAAATTAGAGATGGATCGACTATGGCTTTGGCTGAATATCCGAGTCAGTCACTTGTGGTGTGATATCATGAAACGGACTACCCACTACCACCACCCACCACCCTTGGTTGACTGGTAGAGAATGCCTAATGTATTAAGTCCGCCTTTGTACCTTTTTGTGCGTAAAGTTTTATTTAAACAATAAATAAATAAACGGACATAGTCAAGAGCGTCACCTGTATACGAATTTCTTCCATAAAAGTACGATTTCATTTTAATAACGATCAATCATTTTAAAATAATTAATATTAATGAAGCCGGTAGTGACGTGTGTAATGTAGTGCGAATAGTGTGGACGGAATACAAACTCAACGTGAATCCTGTATGTGTTCGACTGCCAGAGCATTTGTGCTCGCGTTAAAAACCGACAGCCGATGGATCAGCGCGAGCGTCCTCCCGAGCCGTCCACACGCGCAGGCGAATTCGCGTTACATTACACTTTAAATAAATAAACAAAATACATTTAATTTATTTCAGGTCCGAGACCCATATAAAACAAGGACATATAAAAATACAAATACATAAATTATTGCTAAAACTTACATTTCAGAACAAAATTAGAAACTTGAATAAAACCTAAACGTCAGAATTAACTAAACTAAACAAAAAATAAACAAGTCGAAAGTAAAATACACAAAAGAATACAAATGTCAAAATAAATTGACGACTCGGTTGGCTGAGCGATCGACTGCTCCGCTGCGTGTCACGGGTTCGATTCCCACACTGAACAAATATTTGTATTGCTTACAGGTAGTTGTTCCGGGTCTGGCTGTTTGTGTAAGTGAGTTTAAATGTTTGTAAACGCACCCACAATACAGGAGTAATTTCTAGTGTGGCAACGTTTAAAAAAATATATTGTTATTTATACTATATACTTTAGGTATTGTACACCAAAAATACATAGCTTATAAAATACATGACTCACTACAAAATATACAATGGGCGGCCTTATCGCATTACTTCGATCTCTTCCAGTCAACCTTAGAATAGACAGTGATTTTCCTTGACATAAAATGGGACTGTCGTTGGTGCAAATATTATGTATACAATACACTAAAATAGATACACAAGTACAGACGCCAGCAGGTCAAGCTACCCGAAACTGTCAAATTTTCCCAATCAACCTTGAACCTTAATGCTTTAGCGATAAAGTTGAAAATCAATTAAAGAAATCTGACAGATTGTAGTAGCTTGATGTGCTGGCGTCTGTACATACATAATTATCTAAAATTATAGATATATAAATACATACATACTTTATATACAAGCAACGAAAAATAAAAGAAGACTGTAGATGATTGCAGTTAGGACAACAAGATCACAACGACAAGTAGTGCTCCTTTACAAGTCTTTTGAACACCTGTAATGACTGCGCGCATTTTATTTCAACTGGCAGTGCATTCCACAAACGAGCGGCCTGGACAGTAAAGGATTTATCAAAGATAGTTGTGGAATGCATAGGCATTTTGAGCTTCAAGTTATCTGATGACCTCTACAATTTCGTGTGGGAGTCGCAAAGAAACTGAAAACGTTTCTTGAGATAAAGAGGGGTGGTAGGGGAAAATAGCACATTAAACAGAAGGGAAAGAATATGAGCATTCCGGCGAAGGCGAATTGGTAACCACTTGAGCTTCACACGAAATTCGGAAACATGGTCATATTTGCGCAAACCGAATATGAACCTTATACAAAAATTTTGAAGCCGCTCAAGTTTATCTAGTTGGTCTTGGGTGATATCAAGATAGCTGGCATCGGCATAGTCAAGGATGGGTACAAGAAGCAATAGTGCTGAGTGAGCAAAATGGTGAGTGGCACTCAGTGGAAGAATGGAAAGATGGAAAAGATTAGTCAGAGACGAAGAGCGATGGTCTTTTTTCAACAGACAAGTATTGAAGTCACCCATGATTATGCTATGACTGTAAGGGACCAGCATTTCTAAGAGAATTTCAAAGGAAGAAAAGAAACTAACGCGTAAAGAGGGACAATAATAGACGCCCAAAAGTAATTTCGAATGGTGTAGTTCGACTTCAAGGAAGAGATGTTCACCAGCATTAGATGGTGGTGGCTGCGCTGACACATTGACAACAGAGTAGGGAATTTGCCTGCTGAGATATATGGTAACACTACCACCAGCACCGACCGCGCGGTCGTTTCTTATAAGCTGGAAACCGGGCAGAGAGTAACTTGTTGATGGGAGACAAGGTTTATGCCATGATTTGGAAATAAGTATATCATGTCCGTTCTTACAGTCAAAGCTTGCCAGCATATCGTGGAAATGAGGCAGTGCTTGCCAGTGAATCCATTGCGGTGAAGTCTAGTGATAGTAGATAGTGAGAAAGTTGTGAAGAGATAACGCTACACCAGAAGGTACCAACTATGTACTTTTAAAATATAACATAAATAATTATAAATACTGATTCTAATAAATTATATTCGTAATTCAATTTACGAATAAGAGCAAATCTTTTGTGTAACTATTACAACTACCCACGAAAAAAATCATATTATTAAAAAACATTAATTAGAAAATTAACATTAATTAAATCGTTCCACCATTCCATCCGATTGTGGGTGGTAAGAAGTTGTTCTTGTTTTATGAGTACCCATAACTCGACAAGTTTCTTGGAATATTTGGGACTCAAAATTCCTTCCTTGATCACTGTGAATCTCTAAAGGTACTCCAAACCGACAGAAGACTTCATAAACTAATTTATCTGCAACTGTCAAAGCTTCTTGATTTGGAATGGCGAAGACATCCGGCCACTTAGTGAAGTAATCCATCACAACCATGAAATACTTGTTAGCACTTTCACTTTCCGGAAACAGCCCCGCAAAGTCAAGGGCTATCCTCTCCCATGGTGCACCAATATTGTACAGACGCCAGCACATCAAGCTACTACAATCTGTCAGATTTCTTTAATAGATTTTCGACTTTATTCCTAAAGCATTAGGTTCAATGTTGATTGGGAAAATCTGACAGTTTCGGGTAGGTTGACCTGCTGGCGTCCGTACAATTTCAATACACCTCTAGCATTTTCCCATTTATGGCACAGGACTCCATCCTGAATCACCAAGCTGTCCCATTGGGCCCAATAGCTTTTTGTGATGGAACACATCGCTGAGTCGTCGCTCCACCTGGGCTTAGGAGCTCTGGCCTTCATCCACTCCAGAATCGCCGTGATGTCCGAATCAGGTTTTTTTTTTTTTTTTTTTTGACAATGAGCTCACTCTTGACCTCAATCCAGCCCGTTGTAGGCTTTCCTCGTTCCACTCGTTGCCGAGGTCTGTCTTGAGCATCCTCACAGGTACGACTTCTTTACTTTCTTGCCTAGTACCAACTAGTGTGCCTTTTTCTATAATCTGCTCCTGATCACAAAGGTTCGGCACACGTACCCCTGAGATGTCGGTGGCTCCAACCAAAGTTAATCCCACGTTCCATGGAAGGTCATTGTCTACCCTTTCTGCAGTTCGCTTAGGGCAACTGGATCGAAGGTGGCCCCTTTACCCACAGCCGTAGCACCTAGGGCTGTATCCCTTATTGCGGTCGCGAACTGTAGCCGCTGCAACCTCCCTGACGCGATGGGAACGATGATCCGTCGCACGGCTTC
Source organism: Apamea sordens (assembly GCA_945859715.1). Lineage (NCBI taxonomy): Eukaryota > Metazoa > Arthropoda > Insecta > Lepidoptera > Noctuidae > Apamea > Apamea sordens. The sequence goes on from OX243995.1 coordinate 13,158,655, forward strand.
CACCTCCAGTCCAAGGCGTCCTTAAGCGTCCCGTAGTGCCCGAACCTCACAGCAGCTCTAACTTCAAGGTCACGAATGCCGTCGATGAATGCCTGCACCAGGTTCCCATCAATAAGCGCAGGTACGGACTGCTAAGCTTTACGCACCAGCTTCTCCACTTCAAGGGCCCACTGCTGCAGGTTTTCATTACTGCGTTGCACGCAATCCTTGAACTGCGCACGAAACACCTGTTCCAGGTGAGCGTCGCCATACCGAGCCTCCAATGCCTCAAGGAACTGCTCGTAAGTCACTTCCTAGCTTCTTCTTCTTTCCCTAGCTTCCAGAACAGTTAAGGCCTGGTCGCGCAGGCCTAGGGTGAAGGCAGTCATGGCCTGACTTTTATTCCAACCGTTCGCCTTCAAGACAGCTTCAAACTGGATTTTGTAGGCCGACCAGGAAAAAGTGCCGTCGAACGGTGGCACTTTGAATCCACGTAGCGACGTCCCCGTGTTCCCGTGGACTGGAATTCCCTTATGGATACGTCCGGGGGGAAGGCCAGTCTCTGGGACGGTGCACCCTGGGGCACCTATACCTTGGGCACTATGTGCCTAAATTGCCCGTATGCCAATATCCTGTCGAAGAGGTACGCTCCACACAAGTCGCTATGAGGAGCAGAGCGGCAACTGTGGTGGAGTAAGAGCGGGCCCGGTGTGCACTTACCCTGCCGCCGGGCAGGCAGGAGGGGTAACTCCCCCTCCTGCCACCGCTAATCTCGTAGCCCCGGAGACAGTTAAGGTCATGTCTCTGGCTGTTGAAGGGGGTCGAGGGTCTTGGCTAAACCACCCGGACCGCGAGGAAGATTAACCTCTATAAAAAATTCCCCAAACCTCCAAGCGGCGGCGCACCGTGAGGGAGGTAGTAAGCTTGGCTAATGGGTAGCTTGATTTAGTCGCCAGTGCGAACCACGGAATTTGAGCAAGTACAAGAACATTTTTACTCGTGGGAACTAACATGGAAAAATTTAATAAACAAAACCCAACAGAAGAAGTGAGGAGTGATGCGGAGTCCGACTCTGCATCTGGAGGAGCGAGCACGGGAGGCTCAGGGAGCCCTTGCCGTGAGAAGGAGATGGCCGCTGCGAAAAGAAAGGTCCAAAGCAAGCACACAATCGCACTTAAGTCGCAAATGAAGATCGCTTTCGATGTATTCGCTACTATCGCAGAATCAAGTCTGATTAGTTCAGCCAAGACTATTAGTTCAGCTATTCGATAATGTAGCGGGACCATCCGAAAGGGTTTACCGCTGCCCTGGAACATAAAGGACTAAGGAAGGAACACGGGTGGGTTTTAGTCAGTAAAAGTCTGACACTTCCTTCTGCTCCATCCAGAGCGGGAGGAGTCATTTGATGATTTCCCATCCTCAAAAAAAAAAAAAAAAAGCTATTCGATAATAGATGGCGATAGTGACTCTATTAGTTCTGCTACTCGAAACTAGAAGGCGCTGGTAGTAACTAATGTCACCATTATCAGGCATTAATTGTGGCGCGCAACAATACTATCACGGCTGTATTCACCGAAAAGTAGGCAGAGGCACACCCGCATTTCGCCAGTTATCCGACTTATGGGCACTTTTTACCAACTAGTTGCGGTATAGTCGCTAACTACAAATACGGCCGGATACTCGGCTTTCCCGACTTGTCGGTACTTCTCTACTTGTTAATAATGTTTTTCAAACTGTACATGGGTACATTTATTTTTCTTTCTTCGATGTAGGTCCAAGTGTATGATGGTTCATATTTTATGTAAGGTATACCTATAATCATTATAGCATGAAATAAATTTAGATGAATTCTTGACGCAAGATGCTGCAAATAATAATAGTTAAGTAATTAGTATTATTAGCTTAATTGATGTTTGCATGCTAAAATGGCGTATTAAATGCTATGTCTCCATTTTATTGTAAATAGCTATATCTTACGCAAACAAATAAATAATCTATTCTAAAGTTTAATTAATAGGTAGGTAATAAGTAGTTCTACTGAACTTAGTATTGACGACTTGCCCGTATGTTTATAGCAATAATGATAAAAGAGACTTGATTAATGACGAAACGGTGTCTGTTAGATAACAAATATAAGTAAGTAAATAATGAGTATTGATATTATTTTTATCTCTTACAATAACTTAAACACGACGGTTGTTTATGCACAATCATAGTAGAAGCGTGATAGTAGTAGGATGGATTCTTTATATGAACGCGCGCTGTCCGAAGTAGGTCAAGAAGGAAAATTTCAAATAAGATTTGATATTTTTTATAATGTTTTGCTTTGTGCATTGTGGTCCATGGCATATAATAATATAATATTAGCGCTCACGATTACTCCACATATATGCAAACTTCCTGAAAATCCTACTAATTTGAGTGAATATTTCTGGAAGTTGAAATACATTCCTACGTAAGATACACATTTTCGTAAAGTGAAGTTATGTCCGAGTTATTTATAGTTGTTGTGTACTTTAACTTATTTATTTTTGCTCAATTGTGTTACAATTTAGTGTTGAAGACGCATCTGGAGGAACAAAATTTAGTGACTGTTTAATATATGATAACCAAGAAAACAATCATACTGAAGGTAATGCGTACTATAGCTATAGGTATGTGAGGTATTTGTAGAATATGTCATTTAACCTTTATCTAAAGTAATATTATAAAGAACAAGATTTGATTTTTTGTATGTTTGTTTGTTACGCTTTCAAGGTAAAACGGCAGGAAGAATTTGACATATGGGTAGACCATGACCTGGATTAGGACATAGGACTTTTTATCCCGATAATCTCACGGGATCGCGACTTATGCGGGTGAAACCGTGGGGCGCAGCTAGTTCTAATATAATTGATCGATATTTCATTTTCAGGATGTAGTATCTATGATTACGACAAGACTTGGTTTGAAGCAACAGTCCCGTCCGATAACAACTGGGTTTGTGAAAATGAACTATACGTGGCAAATATATTTGCGTACACTAAAATCGGAGAAACCGTCGGTTCTTTTATTTTTGGGTGGTTTGGAGATGTGTAAGTAGTATTTATAATAATGATAAAATTGACAAAAAATAAAACACCCGTTTTGACATTTGAGAATGCGTTCTTGACACTAGAACTGTCAATGTCAAAACGGGCCTTTTAAATTTTGACAACTTTAAATTTTAGATTTGTAGGAGAAGGTATGTCTGTCTCTCATTAACATCAGGCATAATTTAATTACTGTGGACGTACTATGGGTAGTGTTGGTTATTGCACAATAGAAACACGGTTCACAGTTCAAATCATATAATTTACGAACCAGTTAGTCACACTAGCAAATCACATACACACACAACTCAACGATACGGAACGCGTGACAGTTTCTATCCACATGTTTTCGTACGATGTCCAATGTTTCTATGATCTCGAGAGCTCTGCTCACACCGCTTTTTGTAGATGTTGCTCTCGTCTCCTCACGAACTCAGGCTAGACTTTGTCTAGCGCCACGAGATGGCGCTAACGTTCCGAATAGTCAAACGAATGACTCCGACAGATTTTATTTCTGTAATGTTATTGTTTATAAAGAAATAGAAATATACACAAAGCTCTTATTCAATAAAAATCGTTATGATACACTGCGAAATCGTTATATTTTAATCGCCCTAAGTGGAGCGCAGAAGATACCAAAGTTTAAGTTGCGCATTGCTAAAACGCTAGTGTCTGGTGGCCCGCTTGCATAACAAATTACGTTTAGCGTTAGACGATCGGTTTCTGTCTATTGTGTGAAGATGACAGCCGCCGCCGATCGCCGCCACGAGGACACGGCGTTGCTCCGCCCAAGCCGGGCAGACCTCCACCGTATGCTCCACCGTGTCCTCCAGGTGATCACCATTGTGACACACAATGGTGATTGTGTGGATCACCCGGAGGACATGGTGGAGCCCTGGCGTTTCCTCCCGCTTTATCCTGAACAGGAACCTCCTGAAACAACCATGTCCGGTGAGGACCTGCGTCAGGCGGAAGGTGAGGGCGCCGTAGCGCCTCTCAAGCCACTCCTCAAAGAGGGGACTTATCGCCGTTATTATGGCGTGCCCAGCACTGGGTTGCGACAGTCGCACTCTCCATGCCGCTAGGAGATCCCGCCGGAGCTCTGTCCGCTGTACCGTGATTTCTCGCGGTAGCGGAATTACGCCCCAGCGTTTTGCCTCCTCTCGCCACTCCCTTATGTTGGCGAGGACTTTGGCCTCCAGATCCCATGGCGGCAATCCGGCAAGGAGGCTCGCCGCCTCAGCGGAGACCGTGCGGTATCCTCGGACCAGCTGGAAGGCCATGACCCTTTGGGACTCGTTCAACCGGTGGGCTGGTCACCGCCTTCATCGTCAGCTCGACGCCGATGTGAAACCCTCCCGCCGTTATTTGTGAACCCGACGGTGGCGCGTCCCGAGGACCATGAAAACACATGGCCTCAGACTTGTGCAATGCCACCTCGAGTCCCAATTGCTGGATCCTCTCAACGATTGTCGCAACCCTGCGTGTCGCTGCTTCGGCAGCCGCCTGGTACGACCTCCCCTGCGCCAGAACCAGCGTGTCGTCATCGTCAGCGTAGCAAACCACGCTGACGCCACTAGAGAGTTCGGCGCGCAGCACCCAGTCGTACCCGATATCCCACAGATGCGGCCCCAGGACCGATCCCTGTGGCACTTCCGCACGACATCTCTCGCCGGTTCCACTCTCCCCGGTGACCGGGGTAGATGACGGCCGGTCAGATAGGCCTCGACAGTCCGACAGAGGTAGGTTGGTATCCGGTGATACCGGAGTGCCGCCCTGATGCAACTCCAAGGCAGGGTATTGAAGGCATTACCGATGTCTAGAGACACCGCCAAGACAACCCCACCCCGGGGCCACAGCATCCCCCGTCATGAGGGCTCACACGCGCATGATGGCGTCCACCGTAGAGCGCCCCCTGCGGAAACCAAACTGGCTTTCCGCCAAATCCGGCTTACCCGCACCAGCTGCCCGACAAGGCGGTCTGCAATGACTCTTTCAAAGAGCTAGCCCACCTCGTCGAGCAGCACGCACACACACGCACACGCTTTTATTATATAGTAGGTTTCTATATAATGGTATTTTTCTTATCAGGTTTAAAGTATTTTTAACTTTTTAGTCCTTTTTAATAACAAGTAATAAAGCTTGTTTTTAAAAAGTTTTTTTTTTTGCTTTTAATTTTTGGAATTGTTGTTGTTCCATTTCTTTCTTACGAATCTTACGATGGCCGAGACAGTAAAATTGATAAATCAGTTTGGTTTAAACTTTGATTTTCCTTTTTTTCAGATATGGACGCAAACCCACCTATATAATATCTTTAGCTATGCTGATAATTGGTCGATTTATATCAGTAATAGCTAGTTCTTCGTTTGTATTATTTGCAATGGGCTGTATCATAGCTTCTTTACCATCATGGTCAGCCACGCAGAGTACAGCTATTATATCCATGGAAATATCTTCTCCTAAACGACGAGCTGGTGTCGCAAAATTAAGATTAGTCTCTACTAGTTTTGGCTTATGCTTAATGCCTTTGTTTTACTGGTGGTTACGGAGTTGGAAAACTTTCATGATTTTCACAACAGCAACGCAGTTGCCTTATTTACTATTTTCTTGGTAACTAACAATTTAACTTTCTTTATCGAATTAAAACATTTATTAAGTATTAAAGCATTTTATAGTTAGTTTTTTGAATAATTTCAGGAATCTAATTGAATCTCCACAGTGGCTTTGGGTAAACAGAGAATATAAAAAATGTATTAAAGTACTTAAGCACATAGCAAACGTAAACAAAACCAAGCTGAGTACCAGTGTGGAGAACGAAATATTGACAAGCGAACAAGATGTGGTAGCTAGCAAAACGGAAGCCTTAGGACCATTAGCATTATTTTCTGGCTGGCGATTAGCTATTAATACTATCTTACAAGTATTATTGTGGTAAGTATATATGAAAAGAACCGTGTAATCAGTAGGTATACCTACCTAAAATGTTTGTTAAATTCTAAGTACAGTGTGTTTGTTTTTGAAGGAGCTGTGTTTCGATAAACTACACGGTGGTTTTATTAAGTTCCGCAGAAAAGTCCAGTGGAAATCCATTCTTGGACTTTGCTTGGCAAGCTTTAGCTGAAATTCCCGGATTTTTTATAGCATCGTGGCTAGCAGATCGTATCGGCCGTCGATACACAGGAATGATTTCAACAGCGTTAACAACTTTAATCTGGATTGTATGTGGTTTTCGTGACATTAGTAAGTATTATTTAAGTTTCATCTATTCTAAAGATTAATTGATAAATATGATTACAGTATGATTTATAATTTTATTATTTCAGGTAGTACAGAATGGCTAAAAAGTCCATGGGTGGGTACTTCCTTAGTTATTACAAACAGATTGACTATAACTGTTTCATATTACATAATTAATTTGCTAAATATGGAACTTTACCCAACATGCCTTAGACAAACAGGAATGTCTCTAGGCAATGTAGTGAGTGGTGGAGCGGGTGCGACTGCACCGTACATATTACATTTGGTGAGTTTTATTATTTTTTATGTGTGTACCTATATGAAATAAATAAAATAAAATAACATTTTAATGAGAGATCTATCATCTTTTTAGGGTCGTCGTTTTGATGTCCGTTATTCAAATGCTATATTGATTATCACGACTATACTTGGCGGAGTTTTAACGTCGTTCTTTTTGCCTGAAACTTTGAATGTAAAACTGCCAGAAACCTTAGAAGACGCCCAAAGATTTGGCAGACATAATCGACCTTATTACGTGTCCGTAAATATTAAAGACGATACAGTAGACTCTAACATTCCTGTTATTTAAAAAGAAATTCGTGGGTGAACAGTTGAATAAACGTGACTGTGGTTATTGAGGCTTTCCTTTCATTTAAATCTCCTGAGTGATCTAGTATTATTAATCATGGTATTTGGTTTGTATGTATGTACTATGCCCGTTTAAACGCATAAACTGGCTTCTATATCTATTGAGGTGACAATAAGTATTGAAGGACATTTCAATGACGTCGGGTAGATAGGGTAAAAGCACAATATGAGCAAAAAACATCAGTCTTTCGAAAATGAAACTAACGAACGATAAACGAATGAGATGATAAAATACCTTATTTGAAACATCTAAACAGGTAATATCATATTTCCCGGCAAATCATGTAGTAAAATTATAAAATAAAAATAAAAATTGTTACCAGGTTACAAAATAAGTTTGCCCGAAACTAAGCTCAGGTTTTTCAACTACTAAAATATAAATAGTGATGCACCACCCGATTCGACTAAAGATGCCACAAAATAAACTCTTTGTTAGTCTTTGGGTGCATTATACATAATTACGGGATTTTGTGTTGGTATATTTCTATTTATCAGTGTTTAATGAATATGTAGTTAATTATGTGATAATGCTATCTTAAGTCGAAATAATTGCAATTTCGATCAGAGTTGTAGTACGAGGTGTCGTATTTTCGTAAAACTATTGTATTCCACATTCGCAAGTCTAATTGGTTGCTAAAATGTCGGGCGACCACAAAACATTGATAAAAGGCAGCCCGTCGCAGTACGTGAAGCTGAACGTGGGCGGAACGCTGTTTTACACAACTATCGGCACACTGACAAAGAGTGATAATATGCTACGAACGATGTTCAGTGGCAGGATGGAAGTACTAACAGATTCTGAAGGTACGCTCAACTTGTTCAGATTGAACCTTGTTAACTTATCACGCATTTAACAGTTTGATGTACCTAAGGGGCGTATATGAAACAAATTTAGTTAAACTGATGTCCTTTCTGTTATAGGATGGATACTTATTGACCGCTGTGGAAAACATTTCGGCACCATACTGAATTACCTCCGCGATGGCACTGTGGCACTCCCAGATAGTTACCGTGAGATCATGGAACTGCTTGCAGAAGCCAAGTACTTCCTGATAGAAGAACTCACTGAATCTTGTCAACAGGCGTTGGCTAAAAAAGAAAGAGAAGCGGAACCTATTTGCAGAGTTCCCTTGATAACATCTCACAAAGAAGAACAACTGCTTATTATGTCAACATCTAAGGTAAATACATAGCAAGTATTTACTGTATATTATTATTATTATTGTTTTGTTAGGCAGCCAGGCAGATAGTTGGCTTAACGGTCAGCATAATAGTATTCAAGTATCCGATCATGTTATACTTATTTGAATGATTTTTAAACAATTTCCCGAACCAATTTGGTCCTTACTTTTTATGCCTTTGTTAACATTGTTGTAATACTTATATTTACTGTTTCAGCCTGTTGTCAAACTCCTGATAAACAGACACAACAACAAATACTCATACACAAGCACATCAGATGATAATCTGTTGAAGAATATTGAGTTGTTTGACAAGCTGTCTCTGCGCTTCAGCGGGCGTGTGCTGTTCATAAAGGATGTGATTGGTTCAAATGAGATCTGCTGTTGGTCATTCTTTGGACATGGCAAGAAATGCGCTGAAGTCTGCTGCACTTCCATTGTGTATGCAACTGACAAGAAGCACACGAAAGTTGAATTCCCTGAAGCAAGGATTTATGAAGAGACATTGGGAATTTTACTGTATGAGAGCAGGAATGGACCTGATCAAGATTTAATACAGGCGACATCATCGCGCGGCGCTGTCGGCGGACTGTCCTGCACTAGTGATGAGGAGGAAGAGCGGTCTGGCTTAGCCCGACTCAGGTCCAATAAGCAGAATAATCAATCTTAGCGGTTACAGTCGGGCTTGGCGCGCCTTCGAAGCTCGAAACGGACTAATGTCTGATACCAGGCTGGCTTCTTTTTGCCATTTTGCTGGCTGCCCTGCTTTGGTCTGTAGACTTTACTGAGCTGTGTCCTTCAATATAGGTCAGCTTGACCACTTTTCCATGGCTCTCTTGATGGAGGAATGAAAATGGCATGAGGCATTTATGATTATAGTCAGATCATACTATGGACAACTTTCTGCTAACACTATGTGTCTTTGTGTCTGTTCTGTGTCTAGTGATTAAATTCTGCCAGAAGTTAAATAGAAGAAAACGACATTAAAGTGCTAAACATGATGCAGGACTTCTACATATCTTAGATTCATGATCCAATCTGTACTTTTAGTAGTGTATCTCTATTACAACAATGTGATTGATGTCTATGTAGTATACGATTCATAAATGTATTTGATTAAATCTACAGTATTTGTTGTTCATGTGTAAATTTAGGTATAGTGAAAAATGCTGACATGCAATGAATGCTAAAGATTTGTCATAATGCACCATTATGAGCCTTCATTGGCAGGACTCTTGAACTATGTAATTGCTAGGTGTCTTGAAGCATGAAATGTACATTAATTTGATGTTGCATGATATGTTTATACAAGTGTAAAATAGTGTAATGATGTAACATTGTATGTGAAACAATGTGTACAAGCTTTGCAGTACATCTATGTCGTAACTCTAATGTAATATAAAGTAATTTTACGCTTAATAATATCACATAATTTTCGCAGCTCAAGTGATTTGCCAAATCAATGTTGTCTAGTATTAGAATCTTGTTCCTGAAGCATCTTTAGTGGATGAAGCTCATAATTTAATACCAACTTTGTTGTTAAGATTTATTCTTATTTCCTCTTAGGTAATGACTAGAATCCTTGATGTCTATATTTAATCATTGGTGTCTGTTATTCAATATTCTTATGAATCAATACATTATGTAATAGATTACTGCATTGCACTACTATTAAGATCTTTGTCACCGGATTGCCAAACATTTGGTATAATGTAAATAAAGGCATAAATACATAATAGACATGAAATTGATAGTCTTCAATTAGTAGAAATAAAGTTGTTCTATAATTATGATAAATTCTTACACTTAATGTTGTAAATCATGGTGTGTATGATTTTGCCAAATTATATAGGTAATGAGAGTGTGATTGAGAATTATAATTATTGTGAAAAAAAAACATGGAATGGTATTATGGTAGTTCAGATTATCTGCACAGTCTAGTCTGATATTTTATTGTTCCATTAGACTTTATAATATGAGGCGATATAGGTAGTAGTGTATTACAAATTACTGTCACTACAGGTGCTGCATTAGAAAAAAAGTGTGTAAAGCAGCACCTCTGAAGTACTATGATTTTTTAATAAAGATGTGTGCGTCGTACTTTTCTATTACCTATGTCATATGTGCCCCGGCACATTAGCACACGTGCATAATAAGATTAATTTAAAGTCACCCAACAAAGACATTTCATTCATAAAATAAAAGTTAGATTTAGCGAAATAAGTATGATGAATATAACCCCGCGTCCTAATAGATAGCAATCGTCACGTTCGACACTTATTGTTTGGAAAATCGGAAGCCGCGCTCTGTCGGCGCAACCACGCCGTCTTTTGTTAGTTAGGGTCCCGCAGACAGGCGCAACGCAAAAGCGCGACCAGGGGGCCTACTCCGAAATGCAAAGTGCGAATGTTCGGATCGGACCTCACATGGCCGAACCATATAATTATTATAGAAAAATGCGAAAAAACGTTCGGATCGGCTCAGTTGTTGGACCATAGTCAATATTCGAAAGAGTGTAGGTTCGAAACCGACCGAACCAAATAGTAACTTCGTAGCAGGAAACGGCCGAACATTCGGCCGATACTACTTCGGAGTAGACCCCCAGATTAGTAGAATTGTGCCGCACCGTTGCATTGTGACTGTCTGCGGGAGACTTTTATTCGCGCGACGATCGCTTTCTAGTAGGACGCGGCCTATTAATTAGAGGCTAATATTAAATTAAATGAATAAAAAAAAAGTAATATTGGTCATTGTATACAATGAGATGAGTAAGGAGTCCCTCCTAGTTACATTGCAAGACTGGTTTCATTACGATAGAAGCCATTTGAGTGGAGAATCATGACTTTTGTAAAATAAATAAATAACACTTGTTATATCCTTACAAAATATAATATGCTCACTGTTTAGCTGTCTTCAATTGTTTTATTGGTTGTTATATGAATCCTGATGCTAGTGTATTCAATAGAGTACACATGAGAGGTGCAGAGGACAAGCAGTTAAACCATACAATGCCAGTGGCAGCTGTATTCATCAATTTAAAATGCTTAATTATTGTGCAGTGACACCACTAACTGCATGGTCACTATTGTTTTTGCCAGGTCTTAGAATATTCACCTATTTTTTAGTAAGGTGTGTATAAGAATCGGACGTTTGTCCACCACCGCCGTCACTGGGACGTCACGTGATCGAGAAACTAGATTATTCGAGCTGCACGTGCGCTTTTATAATTTCTAAGATCACGATATTACACGATGATGTCGCCACGTTAGAAATCTAAAAGCACACATTGTGACGTCCCAGTGACGGCGATGGTGTGTCCACTGCAACTGAACTCTGCATGATAGACGGAAGACAACACAAACCAGACGAAAAATGTGTTTTGTATTGTCACAAACTCGGGCCGAGTTCTAACGGTCGTGACGAACTACTCGGAAAATTCGGCGACCGGGTTGTCGGTGCTCGGGTGACGGATATGCGGTGGACACGCGGCCAATGTATGTATCGCTAGTAAATGTGCCGTTGTCATCTTATTTTCGGCTGGTGATGGCGACGGGGCGGGGACAAACGCCCTTACATTGTAATTGAATTCAACCTCCTTTTGAGATGACTATGAAAAACCCAGCTACTGACGGACGTGTAGGGAACAGCAGCGCCTATTCTCTATCTACGACCGCCTGCTTTCTACGATTCACTGGTGGAACAAACTTTTCTTGCATTTTTTACAAGAGAAGTTGAGACAAGGCTCTTCCAGACAAAAATTCACACTGAGATGGCGGTTGCTGGCAGCGCCTAGCTCGGCAAGCAGTGATGCCAAAGCCTAAACTTTGAGAAACTTGAGTAAAGCTAACTTCAAATAGGGATTGCTAAAAAATGAGTTTCTTCTATCGATTTTTCTCGTCTACATAGTAATATTCTATCACCAACAACGCACTCACCACTGCACTTGGTAACCACAAGGAAAGCGCGCGTCGCTTCGCCATGTAAAAATACTATAAAAGAAACCCAGCGAAGGTGCCGCCGATAGTATATAGGAGCGCTTAGAAGCACTTGGAATTCTTTTAACCTTATATTAGATTGTAGTACTTATTTAAGGCATGGCAAGCAGCAAAAATCATTCCAGACATTTTAATCCAAAAATTACAATAATTATCATGATGCAATAATAGAGTAGTTTAATTAAAGGTCAATTTGAACTATTTGTCTAGCAGCATTATGGAGACGGTAACATGTGATTTACATAAGTTAAACATAACATTAGGACTAGTTAAATACTTTATTGAATAGATATTAGATTTCTTTTGTAACATTCTAAACTGCATAATGGAATTCCTGTTGTTGAACAGTTATACTTTTTTAAATTGTCACATCCATTCACACCACACTTTACTGGTTTTGGAGGGTCAACCGGAGTTCTTCTATCCAATGGGAATGGTACACCAGGTGGCAATGTTAAAGAGATGTCATTTCTATTGTTTTTGTAAACTATCATTGGTTCTAGTTTCCTAGTTGGTTTGCCTTTTGACATATTCTTCAATTTAGATTCCTGCTTTTTAAGAAGTCTGTCCATTGTTTTCTTTTTATCTTTCTCTCTCTTTTCATCAGCCATCTGTTTACGTTTCTGTGACTTTAAGGCAGCTTTTTGAATGGCTTCTTCTGTCATAACCTTTTCTTTGTATCCTGAAGGCAGTGCAAGAAGTACTTCTCCTCCGGGACTAGTCTCTTTATCTGTACCTCGCTCGTACATGGCTCGTTGCCTTGCTGTCATCATTTTTGGATCCTTAGGTTTTATTTTTCTGAGCTCTTCATCAACCTGAAAAGATAAATTGTAAGAAATTTAATAGCTTACTAGAAGTTCCTCAGAAGTATTCACTTACTCAAAGAACTGAAATAAGTTTTACTTACTTCTTCTAGTTTGCCAGATTTTATAGCATCAAGCCATCTTTCTTCTTCGCTAGAAGTGCCACTGTCCCTGCCTTTCTTCTTTTTCTTTGAAGAGGACGCCTTTGGTGGAGTGCTCGACGACGAGCCCGGTATGGACCTCCGAGAGTCTGATGACGACTTCATGGTTTGTGCCTTTAGCAGATCTGCGGCAGAAGTACCCGGGACGTCGCGCCCTTTCACCTTAATTTTATACGGCTTGTCCAGCGCGTCTTCGAACGATACGTCGATTGACGATTCGCTCTCGTATTCATTTTCTAGTTTTCTCTTCTTATGCTTTTTGTGCTTATGCCTTTTATGTTTTTTCGGCGGCGGTGTGTCTATAAATTATCATTTTTATTAATACTTTGAGCGATTGGCGATTTTTGTAATGTCAACAAAACAAAGGTTAGATATTATTTACCAATTACGATTTCGTCCTCTGTGGTGCTCTGTTCACGCTGTCTACGAACCATTTTTGGTTAATTTATTTATATTTCTAGTTTATTGTCGTCAGTTTTATCAACAAGCACTTAGGCAGTTTCTATTTTGTTGATTAAAATTACGAATTCGGAAATTTACACAAAACCACAAACAAAACGTTCATCTTTCTGTCAGTATGATGCAAAGAGTAAAGTACCTAAGTATAGAGAGGTATGATGGTAGATAAGTTGGTAGAACTGCCGAGTTGTCAAATTTAAATTGACATAATGCTAGATACACACGCAGTGACTTTAGTTGATTTCAAAATCTCTTCACATGCAGCTTTTGATAGATCTCTCGGAATGTGACTTGAAAAATAAAACCTGTCTACGCGGGAATCAAGTCAGCATTTCAGCGAATATATTCTGCTGTTATTAAGTATGTACATTGCACCCATGCGAAGCAGGGCGGATCGCTAGTTTTAATTAAATTGGAATAATGCCGGGAAAATTATGAAATATTTTAAAGTACAAGCACATCAAGCTACCCGAAACTGTAAAAATTTTCCAATCGGCTTTTAATAACCGTAAAACGGGGTGAATCGGGATGCATGGGTGAATCGGGGCGAAACTTTAAAATGGATTTTAACGTTGAAATAATATAGCTTGTTGCCAGAAAAGACTGTAATGTGTTTACTGTTTTTTAATTAAAGATTAAGTGTCCTTGTTAGCAGTAAACTATATTATTTTAAAGTAAAAATCCATTTTAAAGTTTCGTCCCGATTCACCCATGCATCCCGATTCATCCCGTTTTACTGAATCACTTTATTGATTCTACAACGATTGACATAACTAATAGTAAAAACAATAGCCCCACGATTAATACTGTTATTGAAGGTAATAGTATATACATAGTAGGGTTGATGAGGATTCCTCTTCCTCATCCTCATAATGCGGAAGTTCCTCATTTTTTAGCGATTCCTCATCCTCTTCCACATCCCCAAAATCAGGCATAAAATATTCCTCTTCCTCTTCCACATCATCATTCATTAAGAGGAATTTATGAGGAAGTGTTGTTGACGTAAAAGTAATCTCCGTCTCTTGCTCGCTGCTTTAAATAGTTACAGTGAAAAGAGGATAAAATATGAATTAGGTACAGACACATCAAGCTACTACAATCTGTCAGATTTCTTTAATAGATTTTCGACTTTATTGCTAAACCAATAGGTTCAATGTTGATTGGGAAAATCTGACAGTTTCGGGTAGGTTGACCTGCTGGCGTCCGTACTTTCACGATCAGGCATGAACGTGTTTCAACGTGTTTTAGAAATATAACACAGCACGCTATTGTATAGTACTGTAGTCAGTAGTGTACGTGCCCAGCCCACTGTAGCCACTTAGCCAGTCTTAAATTTGTTTAGTTATGGGTGGTCATACGTAACTAGAACTACGTAAGTCGTATAATTAGGTTTATTGTTAAGTTAAAAAGTTTTTGAGATGAAGCCAAAATGTAGTGCTGTATTGATATATTAGTGTATTTTAGTGAAGTGGACGTTTATAATGTTAGATGTAAAATATGTGACCAAACATATTCAAGGAAAGGGCGCGGGACTTCGGGGTTAAGAAGTCATCTCAAGTCACGCCATGAAGTAGAATATGCCGAGTATGAACAAAAGGATACAGCATTAAAAAAGCCACAAATACAGTCAATCGAACATGATGTTATTCAACACAATCAACACATTCATCATACCGATACCGACGATCCTCAACGATCAATGAGTTCTGGAGCTAACTTTTCAACAAGCAGATTTTTACAATCAATGATATCTGAGATGCTGGCCTCAGCTCCTAACGTCAAATCGCACCCATCGACAGATTTGTTATCCTGAAGTCACTAATAATGAATTATATTAAAGAGAAGAGAATAGGTCTTCAAGAAGACAGCCTTTTGTGGTGGAAAATGAATCCTAAATATTTTGAACTTTACAGAGCTGTGCGCCAGTATCTTTCAGTCCCCCCATCAAGTGTCCCTAGTGAGCGCCTTTTCAGTGGCGCTGGATTAGTTTACGACGAATTACGAAACCGTCTATCTGGAGAAACAGCTTCAAAGTTAATTTTCATTCAATTCAACCTCCCTATTGTAAATTTTGACTATTCAGCTGTTTTTTTTTCTTTCTAAATATTTAAGCGCCCATTCGCAATCTTTCTTTTATTTAAAATTTCAATTCGAAATAACAGGTTCTATCTTCCTCTTCCTCATCCTCTTCCTCATCCTCATCCTCCTCCTCATATCCTCATCCTCATCCACTTCCTCAAAACGTATTTGTTATAGTTCCTCATCCGCATCCTCTTCCTCATAACCACTTCCTCATCAACCCTAATACATAGAACCCTGTACGCCAATTGAAATAAGCAAAATAATTGCATCTTTAAATACTACCAACGCTGTGGGATATATGACGAGATTTCGACACAAATTATGAAATCGTGTGCTAATATACTGTCACCTATTTTAGCTCATTTGATTAATTTAAGTTTCTTTGAAGAAAAGTATCCACAAAAATTAAAGTTCTCAGTAATAAAGCCTTTATACAAAAAAAACAATAAACATGACTTAAATAATTAGGTCCAACCTTAATTCCTATAACGATACTGGAAATATGAAATAACGTAAGGGACATTTTGTCGAAAATGAGTTATATATATCGTTGGATTCGGAATTTTTTGCTCTATCGATTGGTATATTTAAAATCTCGATATCTTAAAAAAAATACCTTTACATCACATATTTTCCGTAGGCCTAGACCATTTTTTTTTCCTAGAAACTGGCTGTATATGACATATAAATTAATATTTTTATAAAAACTAATGTAAGTCTCTTTACATACAGTATTTGGTATTTACATTAAATCAAAATTGAAAGGGAGGTTAAAAAACTGATTGTTTGGGGACCTTCCCAGTGGCCATCATTTATGTCCGGTTGACCTGGCTGCCACTTGTGGTAGGTACACCTCAGACACGGCCTTCCCTAGAAAAGGTAAATAAAAAATTATTAAAAAAACAGATAGATTGGTTTTAGGTTCAGGTGTAGGTAGGGTTGCCAACCATATCTACCGTTAAAACAATGTTTGTAGTTTATCATAATTAGCCTACATAATCAATAATGTTCCCATTGCTGGGACACAGCTCCTGTCGATGGGAAGGAGTGGGCCGTAATGGGGAAAGCGGGCCCAGTGCGGGTTGGTACATACTACATGTCTTCAATGTTTGGTTCTAGGACATGCTTGCGATGCGATGTTGTCCTCCACCGTTTTGAGACCAGTGGTGATGAAATAATTTTGAATAGAACATAACTAAACGAACAAAAAAAAATGGTACTGGAATTGTAATGGTATATAATTGATTAATGTAATTTGATAAATCAGTAGAGTCATAATTTGTAAAATTGCATGCCTTCAGGCGGATTATGGAGAGACTAATATATATTTTGTATGTTACCTACCTATGTTACCCATTTTCGCAATAAATGAATATGAATATGAATTATATACGTACCGTCAATGGTCTCAAATAGTCCCAAAGTCCAACTAACCAATATGTCTGACATCCCTATAAATACCTGTCCTATTTAACTGTTCCAAAACGTAGTCACAGGTTGAGCCTCATCGTCGTCGTCAGGGTAGGTAGAACAAACTGGCTCCTTCCAGAGCTCAGAGTCGCTTCGCCTCAGCCCAAGTTTGTGTTGTCCTGTGTATCTTGTAGAAACTCCTCGATGCTTCTATACAAGCGTAGTCCTTCCGGAAAAACTGTTTATGTCTTTGTCCATCTACGAAAATAGTCACATCACAGCATATTGGATTGTATTATTCTGATCTTTAAATTTTTACTGACTATCCGCGTTTATTGAGTTTCAATAAGTATAAGGTATATATCTATTCATACACGAAATATTTTAAGTGATACACTTATAGATGGTAAAGAAGCCATAAAATAGAAAAAAATATTTTAGAATATTATATAAAAAAATAATAATAGCTTGACATACATAATAAATAGGTACTGGCTCCTTCCTGCTTTTTTAACCGACTTCTAAAAAAGGAGGAGGTTCTCAATTCGGATGTTTGTATTTTTTTTTTTTTTATGTTTGTTCGCGCATAACTCTTTCGCTTGCCAACCGATTTGAAAAATTCTTTTTTTGTTGGAAAGGGTATACTTCCCAAATGGTCCCATAGAAATTTCATCAAAAACGGTTCAGTAGTTTGGTTTTTAAACCAAAATTACTGGTAAAAATTACAACTTAAAAGTGAAAAATAAAAACTTTTTTGCAAAAAAAATCAACCGACTTCCAAAAACGACACTACAAAGTGAAAAATAACTTTAATTTCGGAAGTCGGTGGCAAACAACGAAAGTGTGAACCCAACGACACCGACTTCCGAAATTAAAGTTATTTTTCACTTTGTAGTGTCGTTTTTGGAAGTCGGTTGATTTTTTTTTACATCCTTTACGCTAGTTTCTATGTAGTAAATGTCACTGATGCGGAGTAAAGGGCTTATGCAAAATGTCTCAAGCAATTTTAAAATTATAATACTTCCCTACGTAAAAAAAAATTGATATAAAAAAGTTTGGTTGCTATTACTTACCAACTATTGATGTTTCTCTTAAATTATTTCGTGTATGAAAAGATATACGAGTACCATACATATACAAAACAGCGACTGTATTTTACTCACGTGAGAAATCCGATAAAAAGCACATACCTAAGAAAAAAAACAAACAAAGTTTTAGAAAACATTGTTGTAACTACACGACATGCGTCTTAACACTTGCAACAAGTACGACAACATTGTTACGTGAACGGTCTCAATGAAGTGAAGCTTATGAAATTCAGTTCGTCTTGCGAAGCTTTCTTCGGAATGAATTTATCTTTCTGTCAAGTGTTGCGAGGTACGTTGTGTACAAAATTATAACAGTTTACTTTTACACTTGACCAATGTTGACTTCTAGTACTTATCTACTTATGATAGATCGCGAGAAAATAAATTATATTATCATTCTATACAATAACGACACTGAAAGATATATCTCCTCATCAACAGGGTCAAATTAAATATACTAGCGAAACTCCGCATGAGTGTCGATATCTAAACAAGCTAAAACAAAAAAATAAATTAATACATAAGTTGATGTTTTTTTGAGGTTATCAACCGCCGAGTGTGTAGTCAGTTAAAACATCCGTTTAAAAATCTGTTTTTTTTGTGTGAATTTCTCAGACTTGCTGGGCGTGTGGATATCTCACGATAAAACAGATTTTATCAACTCACACTTCAAGTACCTAACAATACTGCCAGCGGGCATTGACCCCAAAAATACATCAAATCTTTTATTTTTTATTTTGTCGTGTTTAGATATCGACCCATCACGTTTGCGGAGTTTCCCTAGCTAATTTAATTTAAACGTGTGTGTATTTGACCGTGTTTATCTATTAGATAGATGGATGATTATATCTTTATATGTTTACGAAGATAATATAAACGATATCAATCACACATTACGGTACATTAAATTTTATGCCGTTTCATTTCACTTCGCTTTCCACTTCAATTAACCAGGTGGCCCGAGGGATGTTATATGTTTGCGCTCACGTGGTCCACTGTACAGTATATTGAGGTCGAAGATTGTAGTAGTATATTACACTTTATTAGTACTTACTTATAGTTACTAAAGGATAAACTCCTAAAGGATGCGAGAAGCACAGAACCGGTATCAGTGGCGGTGCTTGTGAGAGGCCTTTTTTTTTGGTTTGAAATCATCAAATGACCCCCGCTCTGGGCGGAGCGGAAGGGAGTGTCAGACTTTTACTGACTAAAACCCACCCGTGTTCCTTCAATTGCCAATTCCTGTGCCAAGGGCCACGGTATCTCTTTCGAACAACCCGCAGCCCTGGCGGCAGCTTGTGGGAGGCCTAGGTCCTGCAGTTCGGCCGAAAGGATGATAATGATGGTTAATATAGTTTGAGCTGAAATAAAATGTAATTTTGAATATCGATGCAGTGTTGCAAGCCTATCCGTGGTTTATTGGATGCATTTCGGTACCGAGGAAGCGCTGGCATTACCCAATTTAATCCCCTCAAGTCCATTCCATCATCGCACGACCAGACGTGCAGCGATGCGCCTCTGTGATTTGTTGGATATTTTGAAGCATTTACAACATTTATTATGCGTACTGGGCCTGCCGAATTCCGAATTCGGTCGTAAAGCGATCGCTATGAATGTCGAGACTGCAGCCCCAGGTAACGATTGAAACACATCTGACGGAATTTAGTAGTCAATTTTCCGTCATCTAACGCCGCTGGTACTCATAATTGCATACAAACGTCTCTCACCGTACTCTCCTCTCTTTCGTCATCTCTGCCCAATTTTTACAGAATACAGACGTGCTGTTATAGAGTTATTATTACTGCAACTGTTAGCTTGCATCATCCCACTGCTGGGCGAAAGCTTCTCCCAATGACTTACAGCTCTTTCGATCCAGGACTAAAGTGGACCATGACAGGTGGTGTTTTGCCATATAAATTATTTCTTGCTGCCCGGCGCTACTTCGTTCGCGTGGTGTCCTACCCCCTACCCTACCCCTACCCTACTTCTTCCCTACTCCTAACATACTCCTATCCTACTCCTGCCCTACTCCTACCCTACTCCTACCCTACTCCTAACCTACTCCTACACTAGTCCTACCCTACTCCTACCCTACTTCTACCCTACTCCTGCACTACTCCTAACCTACTCCTACACTACTCCTACCCTACTCCTATAAGTAAAACGCTGATTGATTGATAGAACCTAACGGACCCGGCAGACGTCGTCCTGCCCGGTTGAGTCATCATATACCGACTGCAGCGCCACCTACCGGGTCCAATTGGAACCCGTTGAAATATACACACAAAATTTCATCCAAATCGGTCCAGCCGTTCTCGAGTTTTATCGAGACAAACGAACAGCAATTGATGCATATATATATATAATAATACATATACTCGTGTAGATGATTAGGTATTAAGAATTTGGTTGTTATTTACGTACATAATTATTTTAATTGTATATAAATAATTACTTCTATGACATAATCTTACAATGATTTGACATTATTTACTATTCTAACTTCAGCTCGCCAGTTAGTGACTTTTGTGGACATGTTTTCTACTTTTTTTTGTTTTTCTACAGTTGTCATGAAAATCGTATCAATTGGTTTAATTCGTTTTTTTGTTTGTTTTACTACTATTATTTTAATTACCTTTTATATACATTATTCTTCGAACGTTGTAGGCCTTGTAGACTTTTGTAGGTAATTTCCTATTAGTTAAGTAAGTACCTCGTATTTGTTACCTACATCATCTTCCCATACTTACCTATTAACACTGTAATTTTAAAACATTGTAAAAGCTAATTATTTTTAAAAGAGTAACCGTGGATTTTCTTACCGGCTTTTCTCCATAGGAAACGACCAATGGGACCCGCTGGCCGCTTCTGACGTTCCATAAGTGCCCATGTAGGTTTATGTGAAATAAAATATTTTGAAGTTTATATAAGCGCTAGTTTGATCTTTCGCGCAACGTATGTAATTGACGTACACCAATAATCATACGACATCAGACGAAAAAACACAACTCATCATTTTGCTCCGAATAAAGTCAGTAGAAAAGCGTCGGAGTACGTAGCACTGCGTAGCACTTCGTAGCCCTGCGTATCCCTGTGTAGCACAGCGTAGCACTGCGTAGCGCTGCGTAGCTTCAACTCTACCAGATACTACAAATTTACGGTGTGAGTGACAGAACCAAACCTCTACAAACAATAACTTTTTCATAAATCAGTACTTAACGTTTTATGTTTTTGTCATTGTTTGATTCTTTATGATATTTTTTGTCGTTTTCACACAGTTCGGTTTGGTATTCTTTATGCGATGCATGGTTGAGGATTACGTTTTGCGGTCATTTATCCCGCACCATGTTGTAACAGAGCCGGTGTTTTGGAATGAAATCCCACGTTACGTTTGTTTTAATCCAAAAAATTACCACATCTGCAACGCTGATTGATGGAAGCCTACTGGCTTACTGCATGTTGTATCGTTTGTCTGGCTACAAAAATATAATATATCGCCCATCGCTTATATGAGGAATACTTCAGGAGTTTGTTAAGTGAATCTTCAATAATTATACAAAATATAAATTAAAGTCGCTTTTTGAGTGTTTCTGTGAGACCGCGTTGCTCTTCTGAACCGCAACGAATTTTAATGTTGAATACGATTTCAACGCTTTTTTAAGAGAATTTATTTTCATTATCATTTTAATACTAAACTTACATAGGTATAGTAAAGAAAACTCCATGTTTTTTTTAAAGTCCTCGAAACCGTGCGAAGCAGGGTGGGCTCGCTAGCAATTTATAAATAGAAATAGAGAACTGTGGATAATCAGCTCACTTGAAGATGAAGAAAAAGGTTCAATCGCCTCAAGTTATTGACGGGCATTCCAGGGTTGCCCCACGAAGCTACCGACCTTCAATAGTCCCTGTACAATTGACCGATCTTTCTATCTATTAATAATATCCCATTGTTTATAACACGGTCCCGTTCAATGCCAACCAGTTATGCCAGCTCATTGGCTACGACGTGCGACAAAGGTCAACTCAAGCGGACGTGTAATCGTAAGCACCTAATTTGATGGAAAACTTAAACAATAGCTTGTTTATACTTATATGTCTGTTGTAGTAGGTTCTAGTGTTCGTGTTCTTTTTAAACCCCGACGCAAAAACGACGACCTAATAAGTTTGACGTGTCTCTGTGTGTGTGTGTATGTCTGTCTGTGGCATCGTAGCTCCCGAACGGATGAACCGATTTTGATTTTGTTTTTTTTGTTTGAAAGGAGAATTTGTCGGGAGTGTTTTTAGCTATGTTTGATGAAAATCGGTCCAAAATGGCCGCCGCCACAAAATGGCGGATTACATATTTTTTCACAACTCCCTCAATATGGGTATCAAATGAAAGGGCTTGACAAGTAGAATACTATTTAATACACTATGACAAATTTCAAATCCAAGATGGCCACCACCACAAAATGGCAAATTACAAAAAACCTGATTAAATACCAAATTACCTGAATCTTAAAACGCAAGAAAATAAAAGAAATGAAATAATAAGGAGTCCCTACAAAAAGCATGAAATAAAAAATTAAATTAAAAATTTACAAAACCCCCGACATATTTAATCAAAAAATTTCATACGTACTTACTGGGGGTCATAATTTCAAGGTTATTTTTTTCTTTTATAGGGTTTCACGTTGTCGGGGTTTTTTAAATTTTCAATTTATTTCGTTGAATTTCTTCTCGTCTCGCAAAAGTGGGTCTATGTATAGTGTGTCGATGTGATCGGTGTACTTACTTTTTTATTAAAAATATTAATAATAATAATCTTTATTGATCATTTTCAAGTATTGCAATATATAATTTATACATGGTAAAATTACAGATTTGCTACAATTATAGTGGGTGCAGTTATGATCTCTTAACTAGGTTACAGTATAACCTGTATGAAGGAGTGACAGTTCCATTCCCCCTTGGATTACATAATTTTTATTTATACTGTTTACATATTTTATGTATTTGACTGCTATAAAAATATGGTATAACTAAAAGTAAAAAACTATTTCATGTGTGTGGTGGATGAGTATGTATTCTTGAGCAAGGGGGTGTGAGTGTGTGTATATTTGAGTGTGAGTGAGTATGTCGGGGTGTGTTGGGGCGTGTGTACAAGTGTATTTATGTGTGTTTGTTGTGTTACACATTATGTTGAGTGTGCTATGCTCCATTTTAACTTACCCTAAAATGTGTTACTCTTTTGTAGACACTAGACACAATATACATCGATGGGTTGTGATAAGGTACACGTCTGTGATTTTAGCTTGTTGTGTTTAGATTGTTAGTAAATTCATTCACAATATTAAATTCAACTGCTAAAACAGGTATTTACCATAAAAAAAACAATACCTATTTCCCATTCCACAGGTAATTTGAATTAAATAAACTTCAGGCAACTACCACAGAATATACAAAAATGTTTGTCACTGTATCTATTAACCTTTTCAATAAGACGGCCGTTCCGAACTAAAAAGGTATTAGCAACGACGGCAAAGGTTTAACTGCAATCCCATCAAGGAAAGAGGAATAAAAACTAACTTTGTTTTTATACTTGTTCTTGCATCAAGAGTTGACCGCTGGCGGGCCGCCCTTAAATTAATTATTCAATGTTTTCAAGTAATGCTTGGCTGTACAAGTTGAGTATTAATTACGGTCTAATAAACAACGGCGTCTCACCGTAATGTTATCAGTAAACTTTGTTAAATAATTTCTTTGTTTCTTTGAAAGAAATAGGAATTTTTTTGCTTGTGAAATTGTACAGGTAATAAATAACTTTGTTGTTTGAACTAACTACATACAAAAATCTTCTTTCAAGTGTAAAATCAAAATTAAGTTACGATTTCTAGCTCTATGTATGTGCGAAAGTAGTTAAATCCTGACGGATAACTGTATGATGGCACCCTGCCAGTACAAACTGCGATTTTCAGCCTGTGCGTGACTATGAAACGTGATTTCAATTAGATCTTTGGCACTATAAAGACCATGCCTCACTCGGTAGCTGTTACAAATTCACAGAGCGTAAAACCTTTAGATGGAAAACAAAATCCGGACTATTTTTACATAGAAGGTCCCAGAATAGCACGTGTTCCCATAAAAGTGCTGTGGACGTGTGTTGGTGGCCTTATGTTGGCCACTACCATCAAAACAAGGTTTCACAACATCAAGTTTTTTATGACGTATATAAATGCTGCACGCTGTTACACTATATCTTACCTACATCCATGCATCAAACCTATACACGGAAACCATGTCAAAGTAAGAATCTACAGTACAGGGTTTTTGTTCTGTAATCTGAGCTATAGGGTAAATACAAATCTATAAAAATGTTTTGGATGTCTTAGCCAATCCCTGTGTTGAGTTACAAGGGGAATTTTCCGTTTTTTACGAGTTATTTCCATTTAATACAGTCAAAAGAAGATCTCAAACCAGGTAGAGGCTGTAACAGATCACCAGGTATACCATCTCTTTGCGTTATGAAGGCGGAAATTAAACTTTGCTGAAAGTTACGAGCTGGGAACATTTTGAAAGTGGGTAATAACTAAAGGATAGTGAGAGTCAAGTCTTTGTAGGAAAGCAGTTGCTTCAAATTTGCGTCACTTTTGTGATTTTTACGCAGAGATTTCCACTGTGTGGCTTCTGAAATCCTTTTGCAATCCGCGTTGTACAGTTACTTATGTATTTACATAATACAATGTATTTATGCATGGCATAGAGTGTTTGTTTCTGTATTGAAAATGTACATAGGACAAGTCCTGGTTTTCCTAGAAAAACCTTTGTCTTTGTAGAGAACAATATTTCTATAACAACATTTTTTCTTGAAAACGTTTGCTCAAGTGCCTTCCGGCTCTAAATCGTCGTATCGTATACCGTTACCGCAAAGTACACAATTATTATATTTATAACGACAAGAACGTCTCAGTGGTGTAATATCTTTTTCGTGCAACCCTTTGAGTTGATAATGGCGTCATTTTATCATGGCGCCGCGTAACGTTTTAAATTAGTCCCACCTCCCCAATTCGGGTGGGCTCTGTTTATACGTCCTATAAACGTTAATGTTTAGCAACAACATGTATTCGGCGGCTTAGGAAATATGTTGGTCGGTGGGCATCAATCTCTAGGGATTTGTCGACTTACGGCGTGTCCTTATTAAGCTAGTTACAGTAAAGTGTACCGGACTAACTTATTGCCGCATATTTTTTCGTCGTAACTTGTACACGTACGTGTCTGGCTGTAACGAGCGTAATAGATTATTAAGTATAGTATAGTATACTATAAGTATATGTACCTACATATTATCCAAATAACAAGCCTTAAATATCAGAATGGTTACTATTTAGTTATTTACTGTGTATGAAAGTTATTATTGAATATGGTTTGTAGGAAAAGGGTTTTATGAAATAAAGCACAGACAGACAAGACTAAACATTTATTTAATTTTAGGCTTGTCAGTATTTAATCAGAAAACTAGTCGTCCGTTCGCAAAACTAGGTCATCATGGAGAAGAAGGACAAGAAACTCCATGGAAACAATAACAAAGTATTCTATCAATACATTTCTTACATTGTCATAAATTATCGTTATCTTTAAAAACAATTAATTCTATCTCTTGGACAACGGTCCAAGAGAATTCAAAGTAATAGCAACATAATAACAATAGCTAGGAATATTGACCATAATATGACATATACAACAACATTTTCATAATAAGCAATAATTAAGGTATAATAAAGGTAAATTAAGGTATAATTAACTTACGTGACATCTGGTCGATCTATTCCACATAACAACGGCACTAGAACTAACCAACTGAACATTTACCAAGGAACTATATCGATAACGTCGTTACAATCCATTTTATACAATACTAACGTCTTTTACGTAAAACATCTACCGCCATTTTGAACCAATCACAGATCATCATACATTTTGGTTTAATATCTTCTAACACAGGTAATAATAAACAAATCTTATATAGTGAAACCATTTTAAAACATTATAAGGTAATTAATCAATTTAATAAGAGTCGATTCTTAATTCTTAGACATCATCAAAAAGTATATCAACATCAACTGACAGTATTGTACCAATCATTTGAAACAACCTATTATATTAAAATAGCAATATAAAATCTAAGATATACTACAAAGGTAATCAAATATTAATTATTCATTTATAGTAATAACATTCAAGTGTTTTTTACTAGTTAAAACTGTTGTTTTTTGTAAACACAATATCTAGTCAACTTAGGTACTTCTAAGTTGGTCCCAAGCTTCGTAAATGTGACAGATTCCATTATTCAACAAACTATATTCTAAAATTATAATTATATTAAAATGAAATATCTAATACGGCCATACTGACATGTACTTCGTCCTCGAAGTACCTATGAAAAAAATTTTTTTTTTGTTTTTTTTTTTCTGTTTTTTTTTTGTAAACACAAAATCTAGTCAAGTTAAGTACTTCTAAGTTGGTCCTAAGGTTCGTAAATGTGACAGATGCCATTATCCAACAAACAATATTCTAATATTATAATTATATCAAAATGAAATATCTAATACGGCCATACTGACATGTACTTCGTCCTCGAAGTACCTATGAATCTACAATTTCATAAAAACAACAGCGTTTCATATAGACTAATTCAACAAGAAGTGGTTACATATTTTAGTATTATTATTATACAGTTAGTTATTAAATAACAATCTTATTTTAGTTGCTCAGAGCCAACTTTTTTTTTTTTTACCAATGTATCTAAATATCTTAGCAACTTCTGCTAATGTAATAGAAAAAGTTAAGTACTTAGGACATTTATCAAATAATTCAAATAAATCATCGCTCGGTCAATCTGACAATATAACTATTCAACAAACATTTTCTGTTAACATATTTAACAAATATTTAACATAGCCACTCTGATATGTATTTGATCCTTGAAGTATTGCCAGGTGATGATAATTTTGCATTAAAAAAATATATATGTTCTTATTTAGAGTATTTACATACACATGGAGGTCCACATTCAATTCGCTGCCATTGAGATAGACCAACCACAAAACAAATGGGTAAACCAGCTTACATTAGCCAACTACATAGATATGCCAGTCACATTCACCCGCTGCCCGTGAGATAACTTGACACCAAATAGGAGGCTACCAGCGGATAATAAACTTTAGCCAACTACATAGATATGCCAGTCACATTCACCCGCTGCCTGTGAGATAACTCGGCACCAAATAGGAGGCTACCAGCGGATAATAAACTTTAGCCAACTACATAGATATGCCAGTCACATTCACCCGCTGACCGTGAGATAACTCGGCACCAAATAGGAGGCTACCAGCGGATAATAAACATTAGCCAACTACATATATATGCCAGTCACATTCACCCGCTGACCGTGAGATAACTCGGCACCAAATAGGAGGCTACCAGCGGATAATAAACATTAGCGAACTACATAGACATGCCAGTCACATTCACCCGCTGACAGTGAGATAACTCGGCACCAAATAGGAGGCTACCAGCGGATAATAAACATTAGGTACATGATATTTTAAAAATAAATTTCAAATAAGTAATTTCAATATTATCTCTACAGCACAATCAATAATTTGAGATCAAATGAAACAAAATGCTTAATGGAACGTCATGAACCACATTTCATTGTGATTACGATAAAAGATGGATTGATATTGATAGATTTTTTAAGTTCTTCATAATGTTTCGTATTTCAAAATTAAGTGAGGTTATCCTACTCCAGAAAATAATTTATAAGCAAATATAGCTTAACATTAAATTAATTACTAAATTCCATTTTTGAACATTATTCTACTCTTTTATATTATTGTATTCTCAAAATATATTTTAAAATATAATTTCAATTGCAATTGGTTTAATGATTATCACGAAATTAACATAGTGAAAACTGTTCGTTCTTTATAAGCCAAGCGTAAACTAAATGTTACATAATAATTATCTAAAAGTATTTTGCAATATGTAACCTTTCAATGTAATTATCTTATCCAATTGCATTTCGTTTTGATGTAAAAGAGCCTCTAAGGGCCTTACCGATTTCAGATACTTCTTACTGCCGGAAAGCTTCTCGATATTCTTAAAGCAGATTGAGGTTCCGTATTTTCAAAGCTCGTAAAGTAATAAGCAGCTCCGCAGATCCAACGTCACAGGTGGCAGCGCGATGTCATTATGGTGTGAGTGGAGTCAGCGACCCACCGACCAACGTCTTCCAAAAGATCGTCAAAGCTCCAACATCAATCATGAAAATAGAAAAATAAAATGCATTAGCAAGTGGTTTTAAAGGCCAGAGAACAATCCCACTTCTGATAATAGATTATTAAGTATAGTATAGTATACTATAAGTATATGTACCTACATATTATCCAAATAACAAGCCTTAAATATCAGAATGGTTACTATTTAGTTATTTACTGTGTATGAAAGTTATTATTGAATATGGTTTGTAGGAAAAGGGTTTTATGAAATAAAGCACAGACAGACAAGACTAAACATTTATTTAATTTTAGGCTTGTCAGTATTTAATCAGAAAACTAGTCGTCCGTTCGCAAAACTAGGTCATCATGGAGAAGAAGGACAAGAAACTCCATGGAAACAATAACAAAGTATTCTATCAATACATTTCTTACATTGTCATAAATTATCGTTATCTTTAAAAACAATTAATTCTATCTCTTGGACAACGGTCCAAGAGAATTCAAAGTAATAGCAACATAATAACAATAGCTAGGAATATTGACCATAATATGACATATACAACAACATTTTCATAATAAGCAATAATTAAGGTATAATAAAGGTAAATTAAGGTATAATTAACTTACGTGACATCTGGTCGATCTATTCCACATAACAACGGCACTAGAACTAACCAACTGAACATTTACCAAGGAACTATATCGATAACGTCGTTACAATCCATTTTATACAATACCAACGTCTTTTACGTAAAACATCTACCGCCATTTTGAACCAATCACAGATCATCATACATTTTGGTTTAATATCTTCTAACACAGGTAATAATAAACAAATCTTATATAGTGAAACCATTTTAAAACATTATAAGGTAATTAATCAATTTAATAAGAGTCGATTCTTAATTCTTAGACATCATCAAAAAGTATATCAACATCAACTGACAGTATTGTACCAATCATTTGAAACAACCTATTATATTAAAATAGCAATATAAAATCTAAGATATACTACAAAGGTAATCAAATATTAATTATTCATTTATAGTAATAACATTCAAGTGTTTTTTACTAGTTAAAACTGTTGTTTTTTGTAAACACAATATCTAGTCAACTTAGGTACTTCTAAGTTGGTCCCAAGCTTCGTAAATGTGACAGATTCCATTATTCAACAAACTATATTCTAAAATTATAATTATATTAAAATGAAATATCTAATAAGCGCGTCTAATTTGGGTCGCCCTCTCTTTACAAAGGATAGTAGGTATGTTCACTAGTTTCTCAGAACTTGTTTTAAGTTGCTAATCCAGGCTTACGACGCTTGTTTGATCCTAAACCTAAGATATGTCTAACATAATCTAATAACCCTGACATGAAGAGCGGAAAGTCGAAATTGTGTTTCTAATTTATGTGAACGGTCACCATAACCCAGTACGCTGTCAAACTTTCTATGAAATACGAACGAGGGGAAAAAGATGCTAAGCAGAAAGAGTTTGTAATACATTTTTTGCATTGTTAATGAAGAGGACTGTCCCAGGAGGACTGAGATGGTCCAAATCCTTAACTTTGTTAACATAAATGTATATTGGCTGGAAGAAAAATCTTGTTTGTTTTATTACGATATAAAAATAAGAAGCTAAGCGCTATACTGTTTGCAGACTGTCTGGGGAATGGAATAGTTATTGAGAGTCGTCAGTTTAGCAACTTTGGCATAAATTAACAATGAGCGTTCGAACAAATAGCAGAGATTACTTTGTGAGTCTACAAGGGGAAGTTTTGTGCTGATTTTAGATTGGAAGACACAAAGCGTTTGGAAGTTTCGGTTTATTAGTAGGATGGGATGAAAAGTCAATCAAAACATATAATGAAGTATACGCTTACTGTATACATATACCGAATGAATATCCCAAATTCATTCGGTATATGTATACAGTAAGCGTTTTAGTATAGTATGGTTTAATTAAAATGAGAGCAGTGGCGGCTCCGTGGTAACGGCCGCGGCTCACGAGTTGTAGGTCGTAGGTTCGAACCCAGACAGGCGTTTTACCTTGTGTAAATTATTTCATCACTACTGCTCTCAAAAAGGTGAAGGAAAACAGCATGAGGAATTCGAAGACATCTACCAACCCGCACTGGGCCCGCGTGGTAGATTATAGCCCACTCCATTTCGAAGAGAGGATGACAGTGTCCCAGCAGTGGGAACAATATAGGCTGATAATGATTATGAATTAAAATCTATTTTCACGTGGCAATTTAGCAAACACTGCAGTAGGTCCTGGTTGCTATGGTTTGTGATCTAGTCCTCTGACACATACTTAACTGTGATATCTCATATCGCAGCTTGACCGAGTTTACTTTAGCATCCTTTTTTTTTCCATTCCTCTGGGTGGAGCGGAAGGGAGTGTCAAACTCTTACTGACTAAAACCCACCCGTGTTCTTTCCTTAGCCCTCTATGTTCCAGGGCAGCGGTAACCCTTTCGGACGATCCCGCTACCCTACTTCAGCATCCTTAGGTCACATACTTGATTAATATTGACTCCAATATCAAAATTATGAAAGACAAGTCATAAAATAAATATTGTAATGTCGCCGTAACACAATTGTTACGACAGAAATAAATAAATACAATTATAACGGTCCATCAGCAGCGGTTTTCGTGACTCGTGTCCGGGTTGTCCGGGTTGTCCGACTGTCCGGACCGTTCGTAGTGTCCGGGTGAGATTCGATTATTGGATCACTCGTTAATTAACTTTTGTGCATACAATCACGGTCCCGCTTGTTATGGATTTACTATTTACATAATCGATGGCATGTCTCGGTGTGTTTTAATTCTGGGTTATATAAGCCCATGTGTTTTCATTTATTTTGGTAAATTAATTAAACATTAATTTGACTGGTGTAAAGGTGCGTTCAATAAGTTGATCATTTTAAACTGGCAATTAAATTAACTGAAAAGGGTTTTACAATTGGAACAAGGTATCTTTGACAGCTGATGACGGCCATATTAGATTGTCTATTGGCGCGAACTTTGACAGTTGAGGCATTTATAAAGATGAGTCGCTATACAGCTGAACAGCGCGTTGAAATTATTAAAATGTCAATTCAATTAATTGTCACACGTTTCGTTCGTTATGAATTGTCGACATCGGCACCATTGCCATAGAGAAAAATAGAGAGAGAGAAACTTATGACAGACATGGCCTCCAAGATCATGTGATTTAACGCCCCATGATTATTTTTTGTGAGGTTATGTGAAATCAATGGCGTATGCGAACAATCCAAGAACTATCGAAGACCTAAAGAGGAACATCACACGCGTCATCAATGAGATAGAGGTGTCATTATGTCAAAAAGTGATGGGAAATTGGACCTCTCGTATTCACGCTACCATACGAAGCCGAGGTGGTAATTTAAATGGTATGGTTTTCTATACATAATAGAATATATAATCTTATTGTAAAAAATCATTGTGTGTCTTATTTCAATTCAAATATACCCGGTTCCTATTGAAAACCCCTGTATGTGATTGAAGAAACTTATCTGTCTTTTGAAGATGATTAGGACAAGTGTGCTGAAGTCTGAAAAAGAGGTAAAAACTTCAGCATACGCTCACTAAGTTAAGTAAACATACTCGATTAAATGTGAAGGCGTTTGTCAGAATATAATGGGTAATTAAAATGTTATTACTGGTTCAACACGTAATACAATAACAACACAACAAACACACGCACACACACCCCCACACACGCACACATATTTTGAAGATAACATCTCTAAAATCCCGTATCTACACAAATAAGACGACACTCATAAAGTGATTTTATGTATTCTAAATATAAAATGTATCTTTATGTATCTATAAGTCCCAAGAGTTTAACCCTCCAAAAGCGAGCGCCTAGAAAAGGCATATTCACGTTGCGTGCAGTCCATAATTTCCATAGTCATGCAAACTCCTAACGTAAACACATAGTCATTATAACGAACTCGAAGTCGCACGGACTCACGAACTCGTACGAACTTCCTTTAATTAACCCTACACTGGCTTGGACGTACATGTGTGTAATTAAAGCGCCAAGATATCTTGGTTTGAGTACTTCAGGCCCCGTACTGAAGATAAGGTTGTTAAATTGGAAGTAGTTAGCAATAGAGGGTTGAGTAATGACTTTTGAATTATGAATGTGTGATTGTTATTGTCTTCTGTAATTATTATGTTCGTAGATGAAGGTTTAATATTAATTGGTGTACTTACATGATTGTAGGGGAGGTAGGTATTACTGTAATTAATCTAGTGGTGATTTACTTGATATAACGTGATTATTCTTGTTTTGTAGATAGGTACATAATTATACTCTAGGAAAATGGCTCAGAAAGTCTGACAGTATTTTGAAACTTGTATACAATGCGGAGATCACAATACGACAATAAATGAAAACACTGGCAATAGTAATGCATACGGGTATTTAGAACTTCAAATAAATCCTAACATTGAAATAAAAAAAAAGTGGAACAATATTCTAAATAGTTGTGATGGGCCAACTATGCGTATTGCCAATCTTTGACTAAACTATTGGATTTATTTGATTGAATTTCTGTATGCAGACTGGGAACGTCATTATATACACCGTTAAATTTTGATCGTATTAATCCTTAAAAGAGGTCATTGTACATCATTATGAACAACTTTTACTATGGGACCAAACCTGAAATCGTGAAAAAAAATCAGTTGATCCATAGATTTATGTTCGCATAACTCGACGTGATCAATTGATTTTTTTGTTGTTTAATTTCTTGTCGTAATTGATGAGGTATTCCATTTAGAGCACTGATTTCAACAGCACTTGCCCGAACCGCACCTAAGCACTTCCAATAACCGCACTGAAACAAAATTTTGTAACGCGTCTCCACCTTGTATACTATAAAACAAAATGAAAATTGATAATGTAAGAATGTAGAGAAAAGGGAAAAGTGAAAACTCCTGGCCTGAAATACGAAAATACCAAGATAGATTTATGTTTTTCCTACATTCCGTAACTGAATCCAGATACCCAAAGACACGTACACATAATTAATCCCAGAAGACGGTAGATACATAACCATTACGAGGAATATCATCCTGATGGGTTAGTTAATAGAACGCGATTAATAAGGCGTCGTCGGTTCCTTGCGCCCGAAGTGTACACTGCATGCAGGTTGGAAGGAGGTTGTTTTGAATAGAATGGAGCTGGGTCGTATTCACTGCCAGAAGTGTACAGTATTGTTACTTTTTCGAATAGGTGCTAGTGTTGCTTCTTTTCAAACTCGAGGGTCTATTGCGGTGTAGCAGTGTACCAAAATAAAGGAACAGAATGTAGTGTGGGAAAATTGAATGTTTTGTGCGTTCACAGTACCTAAATCGCATTTTAGCTATAGGTACTTAAATAATCTTAGTTTAGGGGTACTTGTCCCTAGTTTAACCAATTAAACAGCTTAAATGATTAATTTCGTACTTTTTTTATTTTATTGGCGAATGGGATACTCTTGACTTCGATCACTCCTGATAGACAGCGATGGATGAGGTCTATGATGAAACGAGCGTGCCCAGAAGAAGTCTGTTCACCCTTGATTTGAAGGCAGACTCACAAAAATAACCCGAATATACCTTCTACTTATCCTTCAAATATGACATAGGACTTTATTCAAGCAGTTTGCCGCCTTCATGTAAAATACAATATCTACTTGATCCCTATCGATCCCATCTGATATGTTATTCCACAAACTACGTCACGATACGTCTAGCTATTCCTAGGCCTGGTGTCAGACTCGCTTAAGTTGTTCATGTCTAGGTTTTGACATTCTCTCGGGGGCATACAAGAGCCAAGGTAATAATGTTCTGGCTGTTTCAGCGCTAGAGTAGAATAATTATAGGTAATGTACTAGTTCTGGACCCTAGTTAGCAAGGTATGATGTAAGTTTCAAGGCCCGGTACCTGTTTTAGAATAGTTAAACATTTATTATAATTATGATTCATTTTGTTCCGTGTTGTTCTCGGCGGAAAATGGTAACTAAGTGGTAAAAGATAATAATGTAACAAACGGATTGGTGAAAATTTTATTTTGAACATGCAAATATATTTTTCCTTCCAAGGTGCACAAGTCCGACTTGCACGTTGGTGTTATTTAACGTATAAAGTACATGTTTATGCTTCTCTTCAATAATAGTACTTTTTAGTAGATTTAACATAACTGCAGTGCGATTCTGTAACCATCTCACCGTGAAAACTTAGGTGAAGTGAGCGTGGAGTGAGCTGTCATTTCAAATAATGCTAGGGATTGACACTATTGACAGCTCACTCTAAGCTCACTTCTCCTAACTTTACACGGTGAGATTTTTATAGAATCAATCAGCTGGCGAATTGAGGGTGTACACCTACATTGCATGTGTGAAGTGAAAGTGACTTTTTGAAGCATATTGTCAGACATTTTACACGTGCAGCCTCTGAACAAGCTGTACGCGAAAAACCGGCAATGCTCTTCGAGTCCAATACATACAATATTGCATTCAGGATGCTGCTGGGGCTGCCTCACTTCTGTAGTGCGTCGGGAATATTTGCTGATGCGCGCACAGATGACTTCGCAGGGAGCAGCCAGTCTCTTGAATGTCTCGAATAGTCACCTGAATATCATTGCGCAGAAGTTTGATTTCCCATTCGTCTATTTGTTGTCCAACCTACCTGTTTACCAACAAAGTTGTTAAGTTTAATGTTTACTAACAATTATAGATTTACTGAATTAAAATTATTATTATATGTAGTACACCTCTGTAAAACCCTTCAGGGACCCTACAGGCGTGATGTTATATTAGATTTATAAATAGGTAAGCAAGGACTTAACAATTTTTTGCATCATATACTACATCTAAAGTTGTCAAAAAATAAAAAAAATAAAAGGCACGTTTTTTTTTTTTTTTTAAATTTTCCAAACAAATTTTACTTCTGCCAAACTGCAGAGCAGTTTGTTGGCAGATGTAGATGTTTTTTGACATTGACAGTTCTAGTAGTTAATAAAGATCAAATTCGCAAAACACGTATTCGTCTGTTTGAGACTGACAGGTGTCAAAAATGCAATCTCAAATGTCTTCGTCAAAAAAAAAGGGGCCTTTTATTTTTTGACAACTTTAATCTTTACTTGACAACAAAAATTGCAAAAAAAAAAAACAAGTGAGCATGATCGCTCTTGTAGTACATATTCACTCCATAGGATAGATATGTAAACTCGTGGGATTCTCATTTAATATTCTGGTGCCTGAGAGGCCATTTAAGCCGTCTGAGCCCGACTATCGATGCTAGGATTTAGTCGTTAGAACCTGTGGAAGCTCTGATTATGATTCGCGACGGGAATTTCAATACATCTAATATTTGGTTTAGCGATAAACTTAACCGAATTTGAATAAGTGGCTGTTCCTTTTTTGGGCTATTTGGTTTATTTTTTTTAAATATATTCCTCATTTTGTAAATATATTATTAATTCTCCGGGTTTATTTGAGTTTGTGTTTAACCCTTCATATGTCGGATCGTAGATCCACGCGAGCCACAATGGCTTTTTTAGAAGTTTAGATCCCGTAAAACTTAAATTACTAGTACCAAGGCTTTTTTGCTTTGGTACAAAAAAGTTCATTAAAGTCTTTATCCATTAAAGTTTATTTAGCACTTAATTAAACGGTATCGAACTCTAGCAACCTTGAGATTGAATAAAATGGGACAACAACTCAGCGTGTGTCAGATAAATACCTATAGGTACCTGACGCTGATATTCAGCTTAATCCCTGCAGGGACATACGGACGTCGAGCTGACGAGATAAATACGCGATTTTTTATTATTGGGGTGAAAGTGTTATGTGCGGAGCGAAATTACCTATATAAGCAAACCTGCAATTTAAATGATGTATTCTACTGTAAAGTTTTGCATTGGAAAATAACGTACTTGTTTGATGATGTTTTAATTGTGCATGTAGAAAGACTCATTCCGAAAAAGATCTTTCACTTGGTAATTAAAAAAAATTATTCATACGATTAAGCGTAAAGTATTGCGTGTCACCGCTCACAGGTTATTAGGGAAACTTGTTCAAAATAAAATGGACAGCTATTTACCCGACGCGAAAAGGGTGAGGCACGTTTGAATGATCTAAAATGTATGGAGCAATACACATCATAATAAATTTGTACAAGGAAAATGTCTGCTACCCTAATTATTTTATGTCGTAAACAAGGACTAGTCAAGGGTAAACCAGAGTACCAGACCCGAAGATGATTATGTGGATAAGCCAACCATTTTTTAATACTAGCTGCGTCTCGCGGTTTTACCTACATACGTTTCGATCCCATAGGGATATCGGGATAAAATGATCCTATGAGCTAATCCAGGTCATGGTCTACCCATGTGCCGAATTTCATCCAAATCCGTTTAGCCGTTTTAGCACACACATCCGTTTAAACAAAAAAACAAATCGTTTCTCTTTATTATAATATTATAAGTTTAGATTATAAATGCGAAAGTAGCTCTGTCTGTCTGTTACCGTTTCACGCCTAATGGCTGAACGGCTTCCGACGACTTACCATTAGACCTTGCCCTGGGTTAGGACAGTAACCGGGTAGTAACCGGGTCAGAAATTATCCTACGGAAACGAATAATTTCTGACCTCCACGTGGGCGAAGCCACAGGCAAAAGCTTATTTATCCTACTATAATATTATAAATGTGAAAGTTTGTATGGATGGATGGATGGACGGATGGATGGATGTTTGTTACTCTTTCACGCAAAAACTACTGAACGGATTTGGATGAAATTTGGTACACAGATGGTTTATAACCAGGATTAACATATAGAATACTTTTGTCCTACCGCTGGGTGCCAGCTAGTATCTTCCATACTAGCTGCGCCTCGCGGTTTCACCCGCATAAGTGTTGATTCCGCGGGAATATCGGGATAAAACGTATCTTATATGTTAATCCTGATTATAAACCATCTCTGTGCCAAATTTCATCCATATCCGTTCAGTAGTTTTTGCGTGAAAGAGTAGCAAACATCTATCCATCCATACAAACTTTCACGTTTATAATATTAGTAGGATTTATGTTTAATTGAAAAATATACAATTTCTTGTACGAACACTCGTTATATAAAACACAAATATCATTTTGTTACTAGGCAGCGGGTTAGCAACAAAAATAATCCAACTGACAGGCTCATTTTGTGCGAGGCCAACATATCGAATGTTCACGCAAATATGTCTGTGTTAAGTAAATAGAAAGGAGTTTATGAGGTAATAGTGAGTAGGCGTATTTACCTATATTGCGTGGAAGATTTACAAGGATAACATTTTTTTTTGTAACTCCCCATAAACTGGAATATCTATCCATAGTACCTGTAAAGTAAAGTCGCTTTTATTTTAATTTAATTTTATTTCCTAAGAAAACTTACAGCTAACATACACATAGTTGACAGTTAGTGAAAGAAGTTCAATTAAAAGTAGTAGCACAAGAAACAGTGGACAGGTAAGCGAAAGCAAAAATAAGTAAGCACTCGGAGGGAATCAAGAAAAGACTGAACAGGTTTTAGTGATTTTCAAAGAAGTTTTTGTACATAATTGTTTTTAGTTTAGGAACGCTGCCGCGCTCGTGGAGAACAAATCAAGATCATCAACACTCTGACACAACGAGTTGTATGCCATGCTAGTCCTTAGGTATCATATAAGAGTTTTGTCGATTTATGCACCGCACAGAGGGAACATACAGAGGTTGATGATTCCTTAAGGTGAAGGATGGAACACGCAGCCCAATTTTGCTCATCAGTTCAGAACAGTCGGTTGAACCATTTGCTAAATTGAACAAGAATACCATGTCGGCAATTTTTCTCCGCTCAATTAGTTTTGTATTGTCGTCCGATTTACACATGCATGCAAAATTTCACTTCACTTCTTTAACTTGCAAGATTTTATTACAGACAAACATCGGGACAGGTGAAACTAAATAAAAGCTTGTAAAAAAGTTATTAGTTTCAAGGAGGATTTTGTCGCAGAATTTGCTTCCAATAAATGTTTAAACGCATAAGACTTCTGTATTCCCCAAAGGATTAGGCTGACGTGTACCTAGCTATAGTACACCGTGTACAGTAACTATGTATGTATAGCAAGCAGTGTTCATAATTTCAGGTAATTTACATTCCGTCGCCACTTTTAACCATTCTGTAACCATCTCACCGTGAAAACTTAGGTGAAGTGAGCGTGGAGTGAGCTGTCATTCCAACTAATGCTAGGGATTGACACTATTGACAGCTCACTCTAAGCTCACTTCACCTAACTTTTCACGGTGAGATTTTTACAGAATCGATCGGCAGTTATCTACTTTAGTGAAATGTATTCTAAGTTGATTTTTGAGTGACCATTTGTAACAAAAAGGTCCTCATAAGTTTTTGATTGTACTGGAATTTGAACTTTGTTAAATATGACATTCAGTTTGTTGTTCCATATCTTGAAAATCATCTTTATTTCCTGGCTCTAATGTAGTAACTGTTATAAATATTTTTTAATATAATTTTTTGGCCAGTCAACCGCTAATCTTGAAAATC
This sequence comes from Apamea sordens, assembly GCA_945859715.1. Classification (NCBI taxonomy): domain Eukaryota; kingdom Metazoa; phylum Arthropoda; class Insecta; order Lepidoptera; family Noctuidae; genus Apamea; species Apamea sordens. Next base: position 13,197,630 of record OX243995.1, read on the forward strand.
ATATAGGCCTTCCAAACACACACTAAAAAGAGTGTCAATCTATAGGAAAAAATAACGTATAGGCAATATAGTCAAAGTACCGGAACCATTTCCAATTACTATTGAATGGCGACACTATCCGGCCTAGTACACATGTTGCCTCAATGGCAAATTAACAGTATTAAGTAAAGGCAGCTCCTGCGTCAAATAGCCGCCTTACTACCCTCACCCTCTCTAGGCTATTTGGCTATTTCCTTGGCTACTTTATCACCTGCTCTAATGGATGTTAAAGAGCCTTATTATTTATTCAGCTGCTGTTGTCCAATGTAAACTTGTACCCACACTTAGTGTGTGAAAGGGGTGACCTTTTTTGCATGTTATGTGGCTAAACTGCCTAAATTTTTATACGGTTAAGTAGAGGCACCCAAAGTGCAGCAGTGAGACTTACGAGTAGGCTGTAGGTTCGAACTCAAGCCTGCCTGGCCTGGCTTTACTTATTGCAAATTATTTCATCTCCACTGTTCTCAAAACGGTGAATGGAAACATCGTGAGGACACCGTCATGACTTAGAAACACAAATTCAAAGACATGTGATATCTACCAACCTGCACTGGGCCCGTGTGGTGGATCACGGTCCATTCCCTCTCTCCGAAAGGAAGCCTGTGTCCCAGGAGTGGATAGTTTGCAACGGGCATTGGCCGGGTTTCCTGACAGAGACGCTGTCGATTTCAAGAAGCTGTGTCTGCTTTTTAGTCGTTGCGTTTGTAGCTGTGTGCCAGATAGTGGGTGTCTCCTGTTTGAGTTTCTCCTGGTGAAGTGGGGCTACTTTGACGGAATGGCGGTAGGGTGTGATTGCGGAGCTGTGTCACAAACCATGCTCCACCTCCTATCCTGCCCTCTGTGTCCCAAAACATGCAGTCAAAGTGACCTCTGCGCTGCCCCGACAACGCCGTGGAAGTGGCAAAGTTTTGGGAAAATAACATTTGAAATTCAGTCGTGCCAGCGAAGAAGAAGAAGAAGCAGTGGATACATTATAGGCTGAATATGATGACCCCGAAGTGTGGATTGGGTATACGGAAAGCATGAGCAATAGAACATGCACAATAAAAACAGAAAAACTAACATGTGAAAGAAGTGAATTTTTTCATGTTCTGTGGCTAAAATGTCTACATTTAGGTTAGTTGTAGGGTAGGAGTAGGGTAGGAGTAGTGTAGGAGTAGAGTAGGGTAGGAGTAGGGTAGGAGTAGGGTAGGAGTAGTGTAGGAGTAGAGTAGGAGTAGGGTAGGAGTAGGGTAGGAGTAGGGTAGGAGTAGGGTAGGAGAAGGGTAGGAGTAGGGTAGGGGGTAGGACACCACGCGAACGAAGTAGCGCCGGGCAGCTAGAAATAATTTATATGGTAAACACCGTTTGCCGGGTCAGCTAGTTATAATTAATTATAGTCGCTTTTCGTGTCTGTCTGTGTTACCGCGTTGTTCTTCTAAACTACGCAATGAATTTCGATGCGGTTTTCACCAACATTTAGACAATTTATTCCGGGAGGTGTATGTTTATAATAAATTAGTATTAAACTTATTATAATAAAGAAATCTCGATGTTTTGTCAAGTCGCAAAAATCAAAGTCGTTTAGCGACTTCTCTATAAAAATAATGTAGGGTTCCATTTGTATGGTGTACATACAATAAAGAGTATTCTATTCTATTACTTAAATTCGAAATATTATCTACTAGCTTCTGCCCGCGGCTTCGCCCGCGTGGATGTCGGAAATTATCCCACGGGAACGTGCTAACAGGATAAAATGTATGTGCTTCCCCAGAATGCCATCTATCTCGCGGGCCCTTTGTGGCTAATTACAATAGAAAACCAAGTGTGTCTCATTAGTGGTGATTAAGAGAGTACCTATATGATATCTTTACCTAAGTACCTACCTAATTAAAAAAAATTTACTCAATAACAGAAAATTAAATACCTACCTAGGTACCTAAATAAACCAATTTCTGATGATAACTAATCTAAACTCAATAAATAAGCAAAATCCCTAAAAACTAATATCTATACGAATGACTAATCCTACCTAACAGTATTATAAAATAACCTACGGTCACATCGTACACTATCAAATATACTACCTATACTTTAAAATTAAAATCTATACCTACGACTTATATAAAAATAAACCTAAATAACTCTAAAAACTAAAAGGAATAAAAATGAACTCCATTGCATGACTTAACCTACGACAAACTTATTATTTGCGGTTGGTACAGTATCGGGTCTAGGGATCGAACCGCAAAATTAAGTTTGTTTTTTATTGTATATACTTTTCCGGGATAAAAAGTACCCAGTGTGGTGCCCAGGATATTAAAGAATAATTATACCAAGATTCATCGAAATCGAACCGGTAGTTTTTGCGTGATGCCTGAACAAACAGACAGACAGACAGACAAAAAATTTTTTAATCACATTTTTGGGTTCGGTGTCGATCTAGTAACACCCCCTGCCATTTATTTTTTTGATATTTTCAATGTACAGAATTTTCACTTCTACAGATTTATTATAAGTATAGATAATTTACTGTTCGCAATTTTAATTTTGATTGATAATAAAATGACCAAAACCTAACACTAAAATGGTTAATTAATAATTCACAGTTCACACCAATCATCGCACGTTCCATATAATTTTTGCCACGAATTGAAAACCGCAAGCGAATTTCGCTGAATAAACGGAAACATACCATATGAAAACTGTGAACCAAAGTCGTGTTTATAGGGAAAGTTACGAGGCATCTCGAACTCGTGTCATTTAAGGCTGCAGTAACACGAACTCAGTATTTTCCGATCGTGAGTGCTCGTGTCAGATATTTGCACAGTACGCATACGCCGCAGGCCGCCGCTATCTATTCCCTTTATCGAGTTATCTCTATGAAATATTCAAGGAAAGGAATATTTTGATAATGATTTCCTTTTTTTAGGGAATATACAGTCAACCACACATCAGTGGCAATACTTGCACTACGAAAATCGCCCTTACTGCTACGACATAGAAGCGCTGCCAATATCAATTTTTTTGTAGTTGACTGTACGTTGACACAAAAAAGGACCTTCTCTCCGTTCGTGGTAGGTATAAAATAAGTAAAAGGATTTTCAGCCTACCTGATTCACAGGTAGGCTGTAGGCGTCGCTCAATCTGTGTTGTCGCTGAAAACTTATCCTTCAGTTAGGTACGTGCCTTTACAAGTTAGCCGCAAATCTGAGAATAGGTATCAGGTATGTTTGAGGTCAAAATTCGGGAATGTGAAGTTGACTGTAGATTGACTTTTATTAAAGGCAATCTACGGGACATTTATCTGCTTGTTATTGAAAGAAAATTGCGTAGCTATAAGATATCATTTCTAATTTAAGTAATGGAGACTTATCTTCTTTATCGAGAAAAAGTTTAGTAGTCAACTTGAGCTCCGCATACTTCTTTCAATCTATCACTATGATAGATCAAACTTTTTGTATCACCAGTGCAATGCATACATAAAGCGCTTTAACATAACCTTTGCAGCAGCTGCATAATTCTTATGCATTCACACGTAGGTCTGCAAGTGGTAATGTCGTCGCATATGTCTGATAATTTAAATCTCACCGCTGTACACTCGCTGTAGGTAATCTAATTGCAAATATTCACGGTAGCTGCGAGTGTCAGCTTGCGCGGGGTGAATCTCAAATTAGCGCTATATGACGTCAGACACTTTCGTGTTGTTAGAGGGCGAAGATCAACCTATTTTTAGAGAAACAAGAATCATCTTTATTTTATAGCCCTCAAGAGCACTATAACGAACGGTTGTCATTTGGCTCTAGCCTAACGCCCTTTGTACACGGCACGGCTTCTCTACGGTATGACGTATAAACCGCGCCATAGAAAAAAACGTGTCCGACAATAAGCTTCCATAATGATCCATACAACACTGACGACCTAAACACGGCGTATAAACCGTAGTTGTTCACGGTAAGAAAAACGTGTGTGTACAAAGGGCTTTATACTACAGGCCCGTGGCAAATTCATGGGATTGGTAGGGCCCTTCCTCACTGTAAAGAAGCTCAACCAACGTTATAATTTTTTTTTTACGGGCTCTTCGCCCGCGAGTTCGCCCCTACAAAATGGAATACCTGACTGCTTCTTTGTTCTAGTGGTCGAAAAAAGTTTGCATTTCTATACTTAGGTATGTTAGGATCTTCGTGTGCTCATAGCCCTCTCGGGCCGGGGCTCCCTCCGGCTAGGGGCCCGTGGCATTCCAGCCACCCTATAGTTACGCCACTGCTACAGGCCTCAAAAAAGACTTAGAAAGTACCTACCTAGTTGTTAGTTTTGGAGCCTCCATTTCCATTAACTTAGTGTACAATTATGACACGATGCCAGCAGGTCAAGCTACCCGAAACTGTCAAATTTTCCCAGTCAACCTTGAACCTTAAGACTCTAACGATAAAGTTGAAAATATATTAAAGAAATTTGACAGATTGTAGTAGCTTGATGTGCTGGTGTCTGTACCAGGCAATACTGTAGTCAGTTGAATTGAGCTTTTACAGAATAGTTCAGGCCAGTAAACGTGTGATCCATTTTCAGCAGAGGATGAAGACTCGCCCCCGTTTGACAAATGACATTCTTTTGTTCATTCTTTCTCACTGTGTTTATATCTTTTTGAAGAAGTTAGTCGATTTGTCACCATTATTTAAATCTAAACTTTACTCCGTTTGGTCTCTGTTCGTGATATTTATACGGGCTACAGTCGCATCCATTCCAGTCCTTTTATTCCGAGTATGAATAACAACACGGGTGCCATTTTTATTCTGCAGGTTTGTATAACTTCCTATGCTAAAAATACGACAGCTCTCCAAAGCTTATATTTTTGATACCATTTAAAATTCTCAACAAATGAAAAAGTTAAATTTTCACGATTGTTGTTTCCTTATCCCGTGAGAATATAAAATGTATGTATTTTCCATATTTTTGACAATGTTATGTCCTCTGGTCTATATTTATTGTGTCGATAATAAAATTTGAGTCGCATTCGCGTGTGAGGGCCGAAAATATGAACAAGTAAATATTCGTTAACATGATATACGAGGAAAACGCACTCATTGATACGCGGATATCGATGTTTTATGCTCGCGATAACAAAGTTAAATTCAACAATGCGAATTAAAGGGAAAAAATTGACCCATCATAAATAAATGTTGCTTTCAACCGTATTATATACTAGACTAGCTTATGCCCTCGACTTCGTCCGGGTATAAAAAGTATTCTATGACACTCGTACAATACCTACTGTAGCTTCCCATTACTGAAAAAAGAAGTCTGAATCGGATCGGTAGTTCCAAAGATTACCCCCTACATACAAACTCACAAATACGATTAGATAATATTTACATAATAATATTAATAATGTAATGAGAACGAAATATCTTATTCGTAAAAAAATATGCAAATAATAATTGCTTCACATAATTTTCTGTCTTCATATCTCTGCTGCATTTAAACTCCAATCAGAAATAAATTAAGTTATTATTTTGAGATAAGCGCGCCCGCCGCCATTACGGCTTCTATTAATTTTGATAGCTTTAAGAGATTTAAGAAGTTATTTAACAAGAATTTAATTTGCAAAATATGTGAAAGAACAGCTAATGCTACGTAATATTTCAAACACAGAGATTAATTTTATTCTTTACTAGCTAGGCATGCGGTGCAATGCAATTAGAATTTTTTTTAGGATCCTTTTCCGACGCTCTCACAACACCATACATACCAAAGTTTCATGACAATCAGTCGAGCCATTTTCGAGTTTTTGTGGGACTAACGCACGGCAATTGATTTTTGATAAACAGTATGTCAATTTATAACAATTGAATAACGTTCACACTCATAAGTAAAGGTTTTCGGCCACTTTCTCCGACTGGTATCTTTTAGGACAGAAGATCAAAGTCAAAGTCAAATCATTTATTTCAAATAGGCACATTAAAGGCACTTTTGAACGTCAAAATTAAAATTAAAATAAAATTGATTCTAGTCGCCACTTCCAAAAGGTAGTTTTCGTATGGAGAAGAATGGGCAAGAAACTCCACCGTTACTCTTTTAAAATGTTTTACAATATTTTGCATACATTAATTATATAATTATATGTGAAGACGATGCACCTAAAAATAAAATTCAATAGGTAAAAGAATTAATGAAACCATGACATATAAATTGACTATGTGATAGATACATGGTGCTCACATATTTACAAACATTCCAAAAGTAGACTATTTTCATAAATAAATAAGGAGTAATAAGTCCGGGCGTGACTTTAAGTAATTACAGAATGTAAATCAATGTCAAAGAGAATAAAAAAAGAGAATAAATTATACAATTACATTAGCAACCAGTTTGATTTTGTCTAGATCCTGGCAGCCTGCCTAATCGCACGGCAAAGTGTTAGTGATACGACTAGTAGAAAAGACGAATCTGTCTCCCTACTTCTAAATTATATCCTAGGTGCTAGGTTATTCTGTATTGTTTTTTTATTAACCCTCGAAATATTTTTACACGGTGGGCTTAAGTATCATGTACTGAATCCATGGTAACAGCTAGGTTGTGCGTCGAAAACCCTGCCACCCTGTATAAATAATAATGAATTGCTGGTCGAGACTTGAGTATTTTTTGCTTTAAAATGTTCTTAGTAGTCTTCTAGAAGTAGTAGTTCTTAAAGAAAAAATGGAAATGAAAATTGGAAAATTCAGGAAAAACTGGAATTGTTTTTTTTTACAGTTTTGAATTTATTGGGACAGAACAACGTCTGTCGGGAGAGCTAGTTGCTTATAAATGTATACGAATATCCAAGGATTTAGGTAATATTAAGGCATGGACAGAAATGTCTGTTCCAGTCCAATAATTCCTTTACTCCTAGTTCAAGTAGCCCCAGTTCGCTTTACCGAATCATTTTAGTGTATAGAGTGGAGCTGACGACAAACGTCTCTGATACAATTTGGTTATGATTATTCCCTCAAACGTACGCCCTTCGTGAGACCGATGTGTCTGTACTAACAGATATATGCCTATGAATATGTAGGCACAGCAAACTTGGCTACCTATGCCCGTATATTTTAATTAACACATGTACTTCAGTAGCGTGACAATTTTTAATGTCCGTGTTAAAAAAATGGATGGAGTTTTTGTAGTTGGTAAACGAATTTTGGAGCGCGAACAAGATGAAAAATTTGAGGTTGCAATCTGAAAACAAATATGTAATCTATTGCAAATTAATAAACTTTCGGCAGGTTGTAGTTGTTCTACCCACGTAAATAGAAAAGTTTTACCACAACAGACAGCTGTGCTGCTGGGGAGTTTGTTGTGCCATTTCTTCTTCCTAGTGGTGAAGGGCGGGCGTTTTTGGGGGACTGTCTTTTGTAATTTTGACGTTCGAAAAGTGCTGATCTCAGCCTAATTTGAATAAATGACTTTTGATTTTGATTTTCTAGATTGCAACCTAACGTTCTTATTATTATAGTACCTTTACATATTGTTTAGATACCTACCTAATAAAGATTTTAATGAGTTATAAGTTATATGTTTGGCTCTTACATAGGTTTACATCACGAACAAGTTTTAAGACATCACCAACTCTTCATAACAACCAATTTTATCAGCCAATTAAATCTGTTTATCCAGTACATCTTCACACCCGGAAAATATCGTCAAAATTATTTCTCTGTTGTTTGTTTCTCATTAAAAAGTTACCCAGTGTTTTTCAACTCGTTCAAAAACACGGTTTCAGCTGAGCTTTTACCGACGTTGCATTTCGTTCGTTATTTACCATTCGAGAGGTGATTGAGTAACAAAGGTGGAAATAATTCCTCACTCAGTATCCCGAGAGGGAGGGGGGAGGGGTTGACTTATTAGGTAATTTTCTCAGCATAGGTATTTTCCGGGTGGGTAGTTGAACTCCGGTAGAAGTGCTGTGCAGGTGCCGTTTTTCGCAAAGTTCTGCAAAGTTTCATCGACACACGTTCCTTTGAGAAGTAATTGAGTAGTAAACATGCTGCCTGACTTTCTAACGAACGCTAGTTAAAACGTATCACGGACTCGGAGTGTGAAAAGTTTAAGAGTCTTTTTAACATTGCGCTTTTCTGAGGCCGACGTGAACTGTCTGGCCTTCAATGCCCTCGTTTCAGCACTGACGGTGTATGATATCCCATATAGCGAGTAGAACGGCTATTGAAAGTGTACCGGGTGAAATTTCAAACCTGTGGTACTGCTGTGGCAAAAGTTTTGGCAAACACGCTCTCCATCCTGTGCTATTTCTCAAAACCATTGCCCCGCGCTTGCTTTAAAACGTGTGTTCGTTTATACGTCAAAACAATAACACCGAGCAACGTTTCGTGCGGCTAAACCTAAACGAACGTATTCAATTAATAGTTTCGACTTAAAACACTAACGAGCTAGCAGTCGGCAAGACAATTTGGTGCCATAGTTAGCGACGATCGCTCCCGCACGTGACGAGAGAAACTTTGTCGGTTCCACGGGGCCCTTAAATTGATTACCGACGCCCTTCCCCCGACCAACCCCTGTTAGAGTTTTCGATATGAATAATTGAAACTGTGATTGAGCTTAATTGTTATCAGATAATGGGATATGTGTGGTAATGACCAATATGATGTCATGCCAAACATAGTACATGGCAATTTTCTTCCTTTTGTCATTGAGCCGATATCGACTATTCTGCCAACGTCAACCAGACAGCTAGACGGTATCTCGTAAGTTCATATAATCCTATTGAATGACTATTACATGAAATATCAATAAAGGGTTATATGAACTTAGAGGGTTGTATTTATGTTTTTAATGATTATAATTCTGTAAAGCCATATTTGTTACGGTCGCGAATCATGTTTTAATCAACATACAATCTGACACTGACCCGCAAGTTGCAAGAACATAAGTAAAATAGAACTTCGCGGGCTAGCTTAGCGCATCCCCCTTAAAAAGGTCACTTTTGGCAGTCTGCATCAAAAGCGAAGCGTTTCAACGTTACAACTTTATTTTCCTTTTAATTTTTCCAGTCGACGACACACTCGATCAAGATTACCTACAGGATCATTGTCACTTGATATAACTTCTACAGACAGCAGAGAACCAAAGCTGTCGACATAGATTACAGAATAAGCACGTTGAAGTGGCAATGGGCCGGCCATATTAGCCGTAGAACGTTGGGGTAGACGTGTTCTTGAGTGGAGTCCGCGAATCGGTAAACGTAAGGTGGGACACCCTCAGGTGAGCGACGATCTTCACAGGATGGCTGGTAGCAGCTCGATGAGAGCCAGCAGTGGACTACTGTAGGCTGATGATATTGATGATAACTTCTACCACTAATAATATATGTCCACAATTCTGTAGCTTTTACTCTATTTGACATACATTATGTGATTGTTCAAAGAGCTTTATTTAAATTGTGAGTTACCACGATAGCTGTATTATTGTGACACAGTTGTTAGGCCTAAATAAAATGAGTCATAAACATTATGTAAATGACCGACCCATTTATCAGATATTCAATTTTATATTCGCGTGTTCTAAATAACGGAGTGCCTGTTCATTTTGAGCAGAGCCTTTGTTATGAGAGGTGTTGGATTAGGGTCATTTTTTTCTAAAACATTTTCGCTACAAGAATTTGTTGAGTTTTGTGAGTCTGTTCTGTTTAGCAACGGTCTTCTCTGATTGTATGAAATGTTAGTAAAAACATGGTACCTACCTAGATATGGGTAGATTAATCTTAGTTCTTACCCCACTATTCTTAGTCCAAAAGATAGATATAATATCGAAGATAAAATATACTAGATATAATATTGAAGCATCTGGTTTTGTCAAAAAATATAATTTCTGAGTAACTTTGTCTTACAATTACATCTAGAACGTTATTTTATGCACAATTCTTACCATCATATTGTGTTACTATGCAGACATGCAGAATTTTACAAAAACAAATACTTCGTACAGGTTACTGTACGAGTTTCGAAGTTTTTGTTTTATGAAAATTATAGGACACCAACAAACCCGTTTCACAGCGCACAGATGACTTGAAAAGCAAAAAAATCCGTCCATGGAGTAAAATTATAACACTTTATCACACTGGTACGTCTACATTCATTTAACAACGCGCAAGGTTCCGTACAAAACGTTAGTATAAACAGTAACGTTTCAAGTTCACAGCTATGCAAATTTTATTTCATAAAAGCGGTGAGGAAAATTACGTAGATTGAACACTTCCGCCGAAGTTTGAGCTGAGCAGTAAATCGGGAGACTCTGTGTAACGACCTAATGGCGCATCTACACTTACACAACTAGCGTCAAGGCCAATGAATGATATTCGGCGGTGGTTTCTGAACATTCCTTGTTATTCGGTGGTTCGCGGTGCGCTGCGATGGCGAGATGTTTGCGATTCTAAATTCAACATAACAACATTTTTTGCATGGAATTAGTATGTACTGTGTAGTTCTTATGTTTTACATAGTAATATAAATTATGTAGTTAATAATAAAGTGTGAAATACAGCCCTTTCACCTTTATTTGACCTCTGATTTTGCATCAATGTCCAAATCACAGTGATCTTTATTTTCATTCTAATTTCGTTGCTGTTGGGTTGCGCCCACTCAAAAGTCTGTCAAAATCATTGCGATCTTTATTCACACGTTACAATAAGGTTGCTGTTAGGTTGGCTGTCAGAGGTAAAATAACTGTGAATGGACTGTAATGGTAGTCACTTCAAGAATCTAGCAGAATACCTGACACATGCTGAGCGGGACACACAATGGTGCAATATCGAAACACACGTTGCACGTTTAATATTCCAAAATTGAATGTTTCGCTTGGCAATTGTCATGCTTGGTAATTTAATTGTTGATTTGTCTGTTGGTTGGCACTACTTTATTCCATTTTTTTTTAAATCTTGCTTTTAACTTGTAAAAGGTTGGGATATTTTACTGTTTTTAATTTAATGCTTATAGTTGGTTAATTAAGGGGCTTGTGGTTAAGTAATAGCAGTCGCATAGTCCGATCGATCAGGTTGTTTCGCTTGCCGCGGCTGGTCCGTGGATGGGTGACCATCTTTACATAAGAAGGACCCCTCCGTGCCTTAGAAAGCACGTTAAGCTGTTGATCCCGGCTGTCATTCGTGGATCTTTGACAGTCGTTACGGGTCGTCAGAAGTCCGAAAGTCTGACAACCAGTGTTACCAAGTGGTATCGTATTACCCAGTCGCTGGGTTGTGGAGGTAAGATAGGCAGTCGCTCTATGTAAAATACTGGTACTCAGCTGCATCCGGTTAGACTGGAAGCTGACCCCAAAATAATTGGAAAAAGGCTAGGCAGATGGTGATGAGTTTGATAATGAATGAAGTATAAGTTATACTTATAGGTTATGGTCGTTGGCTTGGGCATTACAAATTGTAATCCGACCCGTTTATATCAAACCAACGAACATTAGCAAACTATCTTCGTCGGTTCATTCTGAACGCAGCATAACACCTCTTCGCGTTGTGGTTCGATACGGAATAACCTTCAAGCAAATTCAAAGTGTCTAACTTTAAATGCAGGTTAGTAAGTTTGTTTATAACTCATTTTAGTAATTGTAACGATCCCAAGTCGAGTGAAGGCGTTGTTGAAGTTAATTGGGTGAATGTATGAGGCAGATTAGCATCATGAGGATCTATTTTCTGGTAATTCTTGGGATACTCCTGAATGATTAGCAAAATCATGAAGTCATTCGAGAATTAAACTCTTTTAATGCAAAGAACGATGTCTAATAAGAAAATGCTGCAGGAGACATCTTTTTTCAGGAAAAACCTTTTGAGCCAATTAAGAATCGTCTCGAAAAATACGTCAGTAGATACTTTATATTTTGCACAATTTAAAATAGACATTGTCATCTACAAAGCTGTCATCTGAGACCATTCCAGTCATTTTACTAACCGCCAATTTTTGCCTGAATCTAATTTGTTCTTCATTTTCGTACCTCAATTACAATTTACAAGTACTACCAGTTTCAGTTCGCTGGTAACTTTCCGTGTAATGGTAATTTGAGGTCGATGACCTGCGTTCATTATAGACTTTTTTGATGGTTATTATTAAGTTATGAAAATTTCCTACGAGCGTGTAACGAGCTCCGATAATCAAACGAGCTCGAACTCCTGTGCTGTATATTTTCAATAGCTTTATTTATTTACATGCAACCCTTAATGAACAGCCGGGTTTTTCATTGATCCAAGTTTATTCAGAAAGAGCTTCGAACAGTACGATGTAAAGTAAAGGCTTATTTTTGTGTCTGCTTTTTTCTGTTGACAGTTGCCCTAAATATGAGACGTTTCTTGCATGGAAGGTAGTTGCTTTAAATAACTTTGAAAGTAGAAAATAATGTATAACGGAATGCACAGCTTTCATTGTTCATTTTACGAATTCTAAGAAAATTTACAGCTAAGTACATTTGAGTTTGCAGTAACATTATGTAGGAAATGGCCAATTACAAGTTTCCACAAATGAACATAATACGTATAAAAGGGATTGAAGATTTTTATATGGAGCCTGGCATACCTACTGACCCGCCATTTTGAAAAAAAAACAATACGGTGGACCGGTAGGTACGCCACCGACCTTCAAAGCCCTTTAATAATCTCCGGTTTCTCATATCTGTCAAAATACACTTCAGTCTAAAATGACAACTGTCACTGTTAAATTTACAAAAAAAAAACACTATCCAGATTAACATAAAACTATAAATTAATCATATAACTCTATGACAAATCATAAAACAGAAAGAAAAATCAGTATTCCATTGAAAAAAATACTATAATTGCCACACTTAATCGAATAAGCGGAGACAAAGATAAAGTTGTCGCCTGCCCGCTCAGTAAAAAGTTAAATTGCATGAACCTTCCCTCCACCGGCACTGTGGCGCTCGAGAATTTGTTTGGACGAAGGCACGACCAACTACAATCGGGAAATCAGGATTAAAGTGGCGAATAGTTAGACAAAATGTTGTTACGCGAATTATAAGTTCACTTGTGATTCACAAAGGACGTGTGGAGGATGTTTACTGAGTTCAATGTGCTTTAATGTCTGTGGTAAACTGTATTTTGTTTGGTTTAATATTACCTAACAAATGACTGAACACACATGGAGTTACGACGTTTAGAAAAGACATTCTCGATCATTTATCGTTATAAATGTACCTGTGTGTTTGGATATGCTGCCACACATATTTTCCTAAATCACTTCTTATACAAATATCACAAATGGACGAAGTTCTTATACAAATATCACTTATTTCACCGTTATCGTTAATGAATGGTTTGGCGACAGCCAAATTACCGACTGAAACCCCCACACCGTGCGATACGAGGTCACGACTCGCGTCCTTGTGCAGTTCAACTACAGTAGTTTAAACAGTGAAAACAATTAGCTAGGACCACAGGGAAATTGCTAGATGTCAACAGAATGACACTGCATTGTTCGTGTTTGTGACGGTGACGAGCGGCCAGCAAGGGATGGATGGGTCAAGTTGAGCGGTGTTAATTGAGCACAGCGAAGATAAATGCAGCATCCATAAAAAAGTGTTTGTGAAATTCTGTTTTTCACGCATAGGTACCATAAAAGAGAATAGATGTTTTGAAATGGTTTTTCTACGTAATTGAAAGATTGCCGCTAGGATAAAGCACCACTGTACGGTTAAACTTTCCTTTTCCACAAGTGTTCACTAAAAATCACTTTATATCGAGTTCTTATCGTAACACCCTATCCAATATAAATTCACCATTACAGTGAGCTACTAGCTACTATCAGACAAAGTTAGGGCTCTATCAGTTGTCTAAACTTTCCTCGGTCGGCTATTCTATTCTATATAAAGTATGTAAAATCTCACTTCTCAGGGAACGACCAGGGTAAACGAACCGTGGAGAGTGTCACTCTAGTTTGAGATTTTATGAGGATGTAAAGTTCTTGCATTATTGGTCGTAACAGCCTGCCATACCTAGCATGTTTTTAAAACTGTTTCCTAAAACTAGAGCATGGCCGGAAGGCCTCAATTATTTACCTCCGCTGCTAGGCATCGGATCGCTTCACTGTTGGTATTAGGTATCTGTAGTTCTTCAACGTTGTTTAGTTTTTAATTTGCTTCATTAGTTTGGCGTAGTCGAAAATATTTGCTGTTAATTTCCTACTTTAAAGTCCTGTATGTCAAAGGTGAGTTTTGAGGAACGTGGACAATGTTTGAAATAGGTAAATGTCATGAACTATACGTGCATATTAGTGTGAATGCAAGCATTAGGTTGCTTAGCTTGGGACTAGATGGCGCTGTGTGAAATGTCCAGGGATATTATATTATATTATTATATTAATGATTTGATGTTATACAGAAAATGCTTTCGAAACACGTGAAATTATAATAAATTATAATGGCGCATGGCGCGTCAAGAATGCGCTTCAATTAAAGTTGTTCACGTTCTTGTTTTATGGATGTGTGAAACGCCACACTACGTTGCAGCAATATTAAAATAAAAGGAATGTATATTGGTTAGACACGACCATTTGGGAGCGTCCCTTTGTGTCGGAACGAAAAAAAACCGTATGGAATTTGCCGCAGCTGTCGGTATCGGCCGGCACAACCCGACGTAGGTTTAAAATTTAAGCAAAATTCCCGCATACATGAAACTGAACGGCTAGACACAATTCCACTGACGTTATCGTATTTTGCAGTAACACCCTCCCCCACCACCCCCTCCCTGTGGCAAAGAGAATGCTTGTTTTATTCTCATGGTCTATACGTGATTGGCGGACATCGAATTTTTATTGTGAGCTAGGTATTCCAACATGACATACTCAAAGTATAGGAATTTATGAAATGCTTGTGTGCGAAATGGATAGTGGCGTGTATAGAGCAGGATATTTGATAGTTTTGTGAATTTATTCAACTGTAACGTTCCTACGGCTCCTCTTTTATCCATTTTTATGCTTTTAGCTGTCGGATCGTTTCTTAGCACGTATTTAGATACCACTTCAGTTCCGACTCGGCTCTCAAACTTGACGGAATTGATCACAAGTAATAAATACCACTCTACAGTATCCATTTTTTGAAACTTTTATTTTCAGTTTGGTTTGCGTTTCATATTTATCAGCGCATTTTATGTGGAATCAGCAAGTAAATTTTACAGTTTCTATTTTCCGTTTGCAGAGATTGGAAAACGTATGAGAACGTGCAATATTTACGCAATATTCAAATCTAAAAATAAAAGTTTAATCCTGTACCTACCGAAAGTTTTTGCTATTCGGATCGCAAATAATGGATTTGAATTTGATATTCATCTTGTTGAAATTCTAATATTTTTAACGAGTTACCCACGCACTGAATTCCCATTTTTCGATGGCAAAATCCACACGAACGCGAAAATGTTACTTTCATTTAGTATTTGTTTAATTCCGGATTGGGAATCCATATTTGAATTGTTACGCGTACAAATATCTATTTAATTGTGTTCATCAAACTAGGATTACAAAATGTCAGGAAATAAAATGATCATGATACATTCTACGATATTTGTGGGGTAGATAGGTACTCAATCTTTCTTTCTTTCTTCACTTTTGAAAAAAGCAACAAAACTTTGTTAAACACAAAGCCACTTGAAAGGATCGGAGAGGGCCGGATGACAACGTTAAGTGGAGGCAAACTAAAAGGAAATAAAAATACGCGCAAAGCGTAACGAAGCTTAGTTAACCGAAGTGTCACCTCGATTCTCACCTTTCGCTTACGGTACATCACCATAAATACACATTACACCATGCTCGGGTTATGTAACCAGGTAACAGTGAAATATTCAAGTCGAGGATCCCTCTGAAATATGAGTATATTGTTCTATTCGACCCACGATATTTGTATTGAGACCGTGTCGATTTGAATTCAAGTCTCGCGTCGGCCGTTCTCTGTCTAAATCACAATGTCAGTATCTTCTTCACGTCTAAGATACATCTAATTTCTCAAGATTTTTGGCTGAAGTCTGCGCGGACAGAAGGAATAAAGATTGGTTTTTCCAAATGTTTTTCGTAAATGCTTTCATGATTATTGTCTACATCCAAAAACAAATTGGTTTAATTACGTTTCATCGACGATAATTACCAGCCCTACTACAATCGTGAACAATTACAGTTTAATGTTATTCATCGACGTTATCCACCAGGCTTAACAGCGTAATAAATTAGCAGAACAAAACCCAGGTGTCTGTACGTTTGAAGTTTAGAGCTCGAGGTGGGACGAGCGAGGGTTATCAATTAAATTGCGCACGTCGGCAGCTGCACCACAGCACCGTGATGGATGCCCTCTGCGTCCTCAACAATATCCATTCCTCTCGTTTATTACCTTATTTGTACCGACATGCAGTGTACTGCCATTTCTCTAATAGAAATGGGTGGCCATTTTCCAAGTGGACGTTGTTTGTAATGTTTTAGAAAGTTCATTCAACCCCCTTTCTCGTTACGTTCATTCTGTTAGCGGAATGGTTTAAGTTAACTCGATTGTCTTTAAACTTGACGATAACTAAGATATATGTACGTGGCCACAGTGTGATTATCTTACTTTTCGTTATTGCGTTTGGAAATGATACCTATCCAAGTATCGTTTGTGAAGCTAATTGCCGGGAGAATTCCCAATGTAACCTCAAACAGTAGATATGTATACAAAGGCAGGTTATGTATACAGGAAGTAATTGACGGTAACTGAAATCGGTAGTAATTTGTGGAACTGTTTGAACGTCACTGAAATAGATGGCTTTACCTCTCCCGGCGCGAATTGTGTCCCCATACGTGATGTCATGCCCGAAGCTATCAAGTCATGTTGTTGTATATCTGAAAGTGAAGTGAAACTCGACAGAAATTTCTAGCGGCGGACGGACAAACCACTCACAACTGAATGGCAGCACTCCACCTGATATATTTTTTACGTAAATCAGGTCTCTATTATGTTCTGCAGGAGTTAGTTGGGGAGCTTTTGGCTTTTATGTAGCCGGTCTACTTAGCCAAGTAGAATGTTTGTAGCTCTGTGTTTTGATTATTGCGAGCTATTTATTTATCTCTTACTAGGGTCGAAAACAAATACATAATACATAAAATTCTCAGCATTTTTACATGCTTTTATTAAACTTGTTTTCTAGGTTTGATTTCATTCAGTGATTTGTTTTTGAAGGTTTCCATTCAGTGATTTGTTTGTAAATAATGGGATTTTCTTACAGCAAGGCAATAATATCAAAATAAATCAATCAAACTGCCTAGTCTTTTCCCAAGTATGTTGGGGTCGGCTTCCAGTCTAACCACATTCAGCTGAATACTAGTATTTTACATGGAGTGACTGCCTATCTGACCTCCACAACCCAGTTACTGGGTAACACGATACCCATCCACGGGCCTGGCAAGCGTAGCTTAACCTGATCGGTCGCCCGTGCGGTTGTTATTACTTAGCCACGAGCCCCTCCAAGGCAATAATACCATCTAAATTAATTCCGGACATAGCTACGCACATAAGAAAGTCCTACAATATACTGCGTACCATACTTAGATTATTGAAATTTAATAATCCACATAAATGACAAATGTAACCCTTTTAATCAATAGGCAACGTATTAATATTATTGTACTGTATTATATTATTAAAAATTTTACGGCAACAATATGGTCGACGTAAAATATTTAACAGCCCCATAAAAATGGCGATAAAAATCAATGCGTGTATTATGTAAGTCGTTTGCGTATAAAGGTAATGGGCAGACATATTTGATATAATTTCGTGTAATAGTTAGCTATTTCACTAGACACGTCTACGTCCCTAGAGAGTTTTTACGGGACTGCGAACGATGTGGCTTTATCTGTAGAACGATTGCGTTTCTATATTGTATTTAAAATTGTTATTAAGTTTGTTGGAAACTTCTTGTGTATTTCCAATACCTATAATAATTGCTTATTAAACAACCTTTCCAAGGATTATTGATGAACTATTGTTTTGTTTATTGTAGCAGGGTTTTTGATTAAACGATTATTGGTTTTAGAGCGAGTGATTAGTTGAATTAATGAAATGTAAATTACCATAGGTAAATCAACGTAATTTACATTTTTAATTAATTGGATAGCTTAGCACTAGCGACTATCTATACATATTATAATAAAATAGTAACGAAGAAGTTTTGTCTGGATGTATGTTCCAGATTTGGATAAAAGGCATACATATAGTTTATAACCTGGATTCACCTATAGAGGTATGAGGGTAGGGTAACGCATCGCCACCCCGACTAATTAGGGACATCTCCGCAGACAGTTCCGACTCACCGTAAACTATGCGGCAACCGGTTCCGACTCACTGGAACCTCAGCTGGCCTAGCAAGCATCGCAAGATACAAGACTCAGCCCACTATCAACCCCCGATCTCCGGAGGGGAGTGATGTAGCGGTATCTACAACGCCACATGCGAACAACGCGTCATACTGACGTCACGCAAATCCTGCATCTTGCAAGCAGAGTTTACCGTGCAATTAGCATAGATACAATTTCACAACATCAATCGTTGGGCAATTGCCCGCCAGACACAACACCCGTCTGGTCGGACAATCCTCCCTTTTCTATAGAGGATGAGTGGACTTTACACCCTGTTCCTCATACCTCTATACCATAATATACCTTCCTGAACATTAAGGACCAATGAAAACACTAGGCTACGTCGTATTATAGATGCTACAATTACTTGCCACGAGCTACGTAATACGATTATTATGAGCTCCTGTATAAATATATAGAACATTATGATATACATTTATAGGTAACTTAGATATTGTTATGACTAAGCGGATTAAACGGTAATGTGTTTAGTAAAATTGCCTTATTTTCATGAAAATGCTTGTTCTCTTCGTCTTGGAGATCTCCTTAGGAATTAATCCGCCCATTAGTTTGATAACTTTTTAGGGTTCCGTAGCCAAATGGCAAAAAACGGAATCCTTATGGATTCGTCATGTCTGTCTGTCTGTCCGTCCGTATGTCACAGCCACCTTTTTCCGAAGCTATAAGAGCTATACTGTTGAAACTTGGTAAGTATATGTATTCTGTAAACCGCGTTAAGATTTTCACACAAAACTAGACAAAAAAAATAAAAAAAATTTCGGGGTTCCCCATACTTAGAACTGAAACTCAAAACATTTTTTTCATCAAACCCATACGTGTGGGATATCTATGGATAGGTCTTCAAAAATGATATTGAGGTTTCTAATATAATTTTTTTCTAAACTGAATAGTTTGCTCGAGAGACACTTCCAAAGTGGTAAAATGTGTGTTCCCCCCCCCCCTGTAACTTCTAAAATAAGAGAATGATAAAACTAAAAAAAAAATATGATGTTTCGGTGGAAGTTTACATTACCATGTAAACTTCCACCGAAAATTGGTTTGAACGAGATCTAGTAAGTAGTTTTTTTAATAAATCGTAAACCGCAATTTACCTTTCATTCAATCAACTCATGATTTATTTTTATAGATAATGGTACGGAACCCTTCGTGCGCGAGTCCGACTCGCACTTGGCCGGTTTTATTAGTAGTTAGCGTCAATCACATCGACTCATCCTATCTCAATCCACTGCTGGACATAGGCCTCTCCCAGGCTGCGCCACAACACCCTCTCCTCCGCCTTAGTCCGCCTCAGTCTGTTTCAGCCACCATCTTAAGGTCGTCGGTCCATCTAGCTTGGGGGCGTCCCATACTACGCTTGGCGGTACGCGGTAGTTAGCGTATGATCGTTATTTTACCTCATGTTAAACTCCATATTGTGTCAAACTCAAATCATTTATTTCAATTAAACCATTTACAGGCACTTTTGAATTGTCAAAATTAAATAGTCGGTCAGTTAGTCAGAAAGTTGAAGCTAGTTGTCTGTTCATTTATAGAAAAGTCAACGGCCATTATATGAAAGTTTAAACACAAGATTACGATAGGCAGTAACTACAATCTTGTGGCAAATGCCATAGTCTATTAGTCGGCTACTTTTTGATATACATACCAATGCCAGTCAATTAGTCACCATGATAAATGATCCGTCAGTATTTCCCTTTCATACTTTATACTACGTTGTTCTTCCATCCCTTATACCTACGTACGCCGCTTTTTTGGGTGGGGTTGAAAAACTATAGCACTTACTAGAACGTTGACATTAGTAGTAGCACTAGTAGCATAATATTTTACGCTAACTGCCCCGTTGGTCTTGTGGTCGCAAGCGCGTCTGCTGAGCCTGAGGTCCGGGATTTGATTCCCAGGTCGGGCACAGTATTATTGGGTTTTTCCATTAGATATTTCTCAGCAATAGCCCAGAGTTTGGAATCCCCCTAGCGGTGTGATACCCCCCTGCTTCGAAATGCATGTTAAGGCGTCGGTCCGGGCGTCGGGAGCCGCGTGACGACTCCCGGCCACCGTAGGCGCGGGCTCTCCGTCCGATCAGGACTAGGCCCGTGCCGGACGGCGTGTACGTGTTCCACGCGCGCCTCAAAGAGATGTCAGCAAAAGAGACGGGGCCCCATAGGGCCGAAGCCTGCCAGGGTAGCGGGAACATCCGAAAGGGTTTACCGCTGCCCTGAACATAAAGGGCTAAGGAAGAAACACGGGTGGGTTTTAGTCAGTAAGAGTCTGACACTCCCTCCTGCTCCACCCAGAGCGGGAGGAGTCATTTGATGATTTCCCATCCTCAAAAAAAAAAAAAAAAAGGCGTCGGTCCTGCGCCTGATCTCTCTCTGGTCGTGTTGGATTGCCGTCTCATCGGACTATGAGAGTGAGAGAAGACTGAGCACCTGAGTCTGCGCACACACTTGTGCACTATAATATCTCTCGCGTAGATGGCTAATCTCCGTTGAGATTGGCTGCCATCGCCGAAATTCGGTCTGGAGGATTATTATTGTTCATAGTTTACTCTACTACTAAAGTATTTTCTGTAGAAGGTTTTCTACCCACTAAAAATACATTTGGCGACAGTGACAAGTTACATACGGTACCTTACCACCCACGGGAGTATCAAATGTCGTTAACACGAGTACCTACCTATCGCAAATGTCAACTGGCAATTTCGGAAACCCTTTGAACAAGCTTTTATTTAGTTCCTCTTGTTAGCATGTTAAGATCGATTTTTGTAAGATAATTTTAACGACTATTTCTTGCCTTATCAAATTGAATTTTAAATAGTTAATCACCACGTTTCGATGAGAATATAAATATTGCTAGAAGATAGATAGAATTTAGGAAAACGTTTTAAGTGAAAACATACCTATACCCTGTCTATTAGGTTCACCGTTTTTTGACAGCTGTCTTAGAACGTAGGTACCTATTCTAGATTACGTAAAAGTTAACTTTAAATGCGTAATAAAATAAATATATAAACTGCCTTATCTTATTTAAGGCTTCTTACAGATATTAAATAATACCGTACGTGTATCAATCAATGTATTATGTGTTGCTGCAATCACTGGTTCCATCCGTCAAAAAATGGTTTACCTAATGGACAGGGTATAGGTAGAGCTTTTTTCCAAAAGGTTGTTTAAAAGTTAACTTTAATTACTCACATCAATCTTTCTTGAGACTGGATCCTGCTCATTACAGTAACTTAGAAGAATTTTCTTCCAACAATCTTGACATTACTACAATTCTACAAGGCTACAACGGAACTGGGGCCCGTTCACTACACTTAGCTTTAGTTAACTACAGTTAACGAGTCCGATATCGTTACGATAGCCGCGATAGCCGTCAGTGCCGGCTACTGCGATTAACTTAACATTGTACTTCGTAATTCGAAGAATTGTGCTGAAATATTTTTTTTAATTTTATGTTGTTTCGGGCTTGCCTGAAAGTTTAAAACTTTAATTGCATTAAATTGCAGTTAGTCGGAAAGGATTTGTTTTTATTATGGTAGGAACCTTGCTTACAAACTGCAATTTGAAATAACCACAAGAACTGCAATTTTAAAGAGAATTAATACGGTTTTTCGTAGAATGCTGCAACGAGCGGTTGATTGGGAACCATCCTACATCTAGGCACCTGACTCAAGTTACCACAGAACAATATGAGTAAGGTGATAAAATTAGAATACTTAGTTTTAATATGTGACTATTCTACCAAGAAAGACTCATGCTTCGAACACGCATCTGTCTGTCCCAGTTGATATACGAATGTCTATGACAGTCGAAACGGTTACACAAAACCCCGGAAATCTGAACGTTGTCTTACCTCGAAATATCGGTTATACCCAGTAATTGAGTAGTGGAGATCGAATGGCAGTCGCTCCATATAAAATATTGATATTCAACCTCATCTGGTAGTTCTCGAAGCCGACCTTAACCTAATTCGGAAAAGGCACAAAGTAAGGCTAGGCGGATCATTGACTGCAGATCTCTGCAAATACAAGGTAAACCGCAAATCTATACATATTGGTTTTTTTATTAAATGTTATTGGTTAAAGTATGAAATTGCCAATTTGTACTGAAAAATTGAAATTAGTTTTTTAATTTTTTTATTTTACATATTTATTTAATCAAAATACTTACCATTATTATCTATACATTGCTGCCATCTAATAGGAAGGTCATTTATGCCTTTGCGATAGAACTCTCGTGATCTAGATTCGACAAACTGTGTGAAAGCATTTTGTACTGCCTCCTGAGAAGAAAACTTTTTATCACGTAGAAAATTTTCCAAATGACGAAAAAAATAGTAGTCCGTTGGAGCAAGGTCTGGCGAATACGGAGGGTGGCGAATGGTTTCTAATTGCAGTTCCTGTAGAGTTAAAACGATTTCTCGTGCTGTATGAGGTCTCGTGTTATCATGGAGCAATAATGGTGAAGATCGATTCATGAGTCGGGGCTGTTTCACTGCTAGTTTTGCTATGATTGTTCGGAGTTCGGCACAGTAGACATCTGCCGTTATTGCTTGACCAGGTCGGAGAAAGCTATAGTGAATAACACCATGCTGAGACCACCAAACAGTTACCATTACTTTTTTATTGGTAAGCTTTGCTTTAGGACACTGTTGCGGCGTTTGGCCTGGGGTCAGCCATTGCATTTTTCGCTTACGGTTATCGTAAGGAATCCACTTTTCATCACATGTCACAATTCGATCCAATATTCCTTCATTTCTGTATCGATTCAAAAAGGCTACACAAGTTTCAACACGCGTTTCTTTCTGCAGATCAGTCAATTCGTGAGGCACCCATTTCTCATATTTTTTTTATTTTATTGATTTGACTCAAATGAGTCAATATTGTTGGTAAGGTAAAGTTAAACCATGCCGCTAATTCCTGGGTAGTTTGGCTCGGATCGGCTTCCACCATCTCTTTCAATTCATTGTTATTCACCTGTGTGGGCGGTCGTCCACGTGGTTCGTTCTTCAAATCAAAGTTTCCATCACGAAAGCGTTTAAACCAAAATCGCACGGTGCGTTCATTAGCAGTCCCCTCTCCAGACGCAACATTGGTATTGGGAGCTGTTTCTGCCGCGTTAGTTCCGCATCGGAACTCATCATATCATATCATACTTTAACCCCTATTATTAACTCACTTTTCATGTCTGTCGGTGTGACCGCATTGTTTTTCTAAACTACGAAACGAATTTTTTTGCGGTTTCACCATCATTTAGTGAATTTATTCTGAAAGGTTTATGTATGTGTATAAACATTATTATTAAACTTACAAATAATGAAGAAATCTCAATGTTTTTTGTCAGTCGTAAAAACCGCGCGAAGGAAGTAAATGTCAAATAAAAAAATTAAATATTTAAAATGTACATTCCATGTGCAGTTTGGATTGTGCTGCGCGGATTAGTCGGCCTATTTGCTAATTGGGAGCCGAAACTGTGGTAATCCAATATAGCCTTTAAAACCGTTGTTGTACGTTTTGTGTACAGTTTGACTACGATTAAACAAGTTGTTTTAGGTCTTTTATTACGTGAAAAAGGTTATTTGACGCATTTCGTTTAAAAATTGGCTCCGTTAACCTTTTTGGCTAATATAAAGATGTTTTTTAAAGTGTTGTCATACAAATGAATGTATACTAGTATTATTTAATAAGTTTTATTTAATACCTGATACTTACTTAAAAAAGATAAAGCAGTAAACGTACTTATGTTTTTTTAAGATGTTCAGTTTGACCTTTAAAAGTATTCTTTCAAAACGACATGAACGATAGTAGGCGTTTTTATACGAAATGAAAAGAAAAGCTTGTTGACATTGTTTCTTAACCTTATGAGTATATTGTGTTTCAACCACCTTGCTCTGGTTCTTATGTACAGACGCCAGCATATCAAGCTACTACAAACTGTCAAATTTCTTTAATAGATTTTCAACTTTATCGCTAAAGCATTAAGGTTCAAGGTTGATTTGGAAAACTTGACAGTTTCGGGTAACTTGACTTGCTGGCGTCTGTACAAAAAGCATTGTTTTACTTACTTCCTTTAAAAGTCTCTGAAAGCAATTTTCTTCCTTCCTTTAAAAGCATCAGAAAGGAGAACCCTCATCTTTTATGCTAAGTTATGAACACTGCTTCAATATTAGCAACTACGTGGGACGTTTTAACTGAAAAAAATTGGTAAATAATAACTCACATGATGAACCTGGCTTGTCGCTAAGTAATAACAGCCGCACGGGTTGAAAATTCAGGTTAAGCTACGTTTACCGCGGTTGAGACGTGGATGGGTGATCATATTTACATATCAGGATTGATTTCACATGATGAATCAAACCGTGGTTGAAAAGAAAACTACCAAATATGAACAGTTAAGGAGTCGTTACTTACAGAAGTAAATATTGATTTCAAAAAGTTGTGCTAGCGCAAACTGTGTGTCTTGTCGCTGCTACAAAACACAGAGTTGAAGTTTTCATCTGTGACTATAGACGCAAAGCTGTCGTTTGTATCTGCGACTAGACGCAAAGCTATCGTCTGTATCTGCGTCTCGTCGCTGCGACTAGACGCAAAGTTATTGTGTGCCTGTGCCGCCAGTCGTTACGACAGACATGGAGGAAGCGAACATTTTTATAGTCGTCGCGTTAAGGTGCCGAGCTGGCGCGGTCGTCTGTCGCATAGTGTGCACTATGTCTTATAATCCCTTTATGTTTACATAGGTATTAGGTAAGTACGTCAACCGTAAGTTGTACTTAAACATGTGCAAAGAGTATCAGTGTTAGGTGGTCTTAAAGCCGGCAATCCGGGATAATGCCAAATGTGAATTGTCCTCACAATAGTCTAGTGGGTTCTTAGTATTTTGTTACTTTTAATGCGATACTTAACACCTGAGAGGTTCTTCAGTTAGCTCGTTGTTTGAGGGTGTATAAAAATATATTTAATATTGAGTTTTATTGTTTTGTACACTGTTTATAGTTTCTAATGTCAGTACTCGTACCTACCTACAGTCCGGCCGACAAGAGAATGAGTCCCTGACGCCAGTGCGACAATTCTAGTAGCCAATAAAGATCAAATTCGCAAAACACGTATTTGTTTGTATGAAACTGACAGGTTTCAGGAACGCATTCTCTCGTCGGGCGCACTGTACTTAAGTAGGTTAAACACTTGTGAGTAGATAATAATAATAATAATAACTTTTTATTTTCAGGTATTTAACCCATAGCAAAATTACAATAGAAATAAAATCAATTAAAATAAATAATACACAATAAAATAAAATAAAATAAAATCAACACAAAAATACAAAGATCAACATAAAAATCTACAAAAATATCAATTAAATTAAAATTAAATCAAAAATAAAATAAAAACACAACATAATAAGAGATTTAGAAATTATGCAGCCAAATAGTGTGTTAAACACGGACCCGTGGCTAAATAACAACTGCCACACAGGTCGACCGATCAGGTTAAGCTACGCTTGCTGCGATTGGTCTGTGGATGGGTGATCATTTTTACATACCGAGACCCTTCCGTGCCTCGCAAAGCACATTGAGCCGCTGGTCCCGACTGTCATTCGTGGATCTTTGACAGTCGTTACGGGTAGTCAGAAGCCCGATAATCTGACAACCAGTCTTACCAAGGGGTATCGTATTACCCAGTAACTGGGTTGTGGAGGTCAGGCATATCGCTCCATGTAAAATACTGGTATTCAGCTGCAACCGGTTAGACTGGAAGCCGACCACAACATATTTAGTTGGGAAAAGGCTACGCAGATGATGATACTGTGTCAAACATAGCAGTGTGCAGTACATTCGGGCCTCTTGTATTTTTTATAATACAAGCTTCTGTGATAGTCAGTGGGTTCTTAGTATTTTGATACTTTTAATGTGATACTAAATAACGAGCTGCGAGCGATTCATACTCAAAGTAGGTGAACGTGTGGGTAGATAAAACCGGGTTAACCGGGCTGGTCTCTTGTATTTTTTTAAATAAATTTTTTATATCTTAATCAAGAGTCAGTGGGGTCTTAGTATTTTCTTACTTTTAATGCAATATTGTATACCTGAGAGGGTCTTGAGTCAACTTGTTGTCAAAAAATGGTTTTCAAATTGAGTTTTATTGTTTTGTTGCACTGTTTGGTTTCGGTACCTAAGCAGGTACAAAACGTGTGAGTAGGTAATTAGATCAGTTATATATTGTTAAAAAATCGAAACTATGCACCACTTGTGTATTATCATGCAATTCAGGCCACCTCTATTGGTTTATAATAGACTAGCGACCCGGCCCTACTTTGCACGGTTTTTACGACTTGGCAAAACTAAGAGATTTCTGTTTTATATGTAAGTTTACGATGTATTAAATAAACATAAACTTTTCGGAATAAATTCTCTAAATGATGTTGGAAACCGCAGTTTAAAAGAAAAACGTTGCCACACAGATAGACCCGAATAGCGACTGTAATTTATGATATGTATAGATATAAAAGCTTTATTTCCTAATAAAGAAAGATTTCCCAGCTAGAAGATGAAAGCGTTATGATATTTACATGGCCTTACTTTGTACCCAAACACATAATGCGCAATCCGTTGCTTAGTAGTACTTTATGATCCCCAAAGGAAGTAAAGGGGTAGTTTATTCGTAGTTGAGACAATGTAGCCGAAATACGTTCACTTATAATACGTTTATTTTGTGCCTGAGAGCTAAGGTTTCACGCATTTAGTTATTTATTTATTTATCCTTGATTCTGGAAGATCCTACTAATAATATAAACGCGAAAGTTTGTGAAGATGGATAGATGGATGTTTGTTACTCTTTTACTCAAGATCGGATTTTAGTTAAATTTGGCAAACGTATAGTTTATAACCAGGATTAACACATAGAATACTTTTTATCCCGATATTCCCACAGAATCGAAACATATGCGGGGCGCTGCTAGTTACAGTTTCATACATTTTCACTCAAAAAACGTCACCTAATCGCAAAATCGATTCACGGAAATCCGACAATCGATTTTCACGACTCGAGAATTTAATGCCCTTATAGCAGTTTAATTTATTTGTCGTTAGTAACAATTAGGAGCGAAATATCGATAGTGAGGGTATAGTGGGCAGGGGTAATCAGGGGCTGCAGTCTCGACGTTCATAGCGATCGCTTTACGACCGAATTTGGTCGCAAAGTCCCAAATTGACAGGTGTAATGTATGGAGTGACAGGACTTTGCGACCAAATTCGGTCGTAAAGCGATCGCTATGAATGTCGGGACTGCAGCCCCAGGGATGCTGGCTCTACGGACTCGTAACCACCGCGTCGCCGGAATTACCACCACTAACTTTTTAATCTGTCTGAAGAAAAGTGTCTTTCATTTCTTTTTCGTTATTTGTGTACGGACACAAGCATAAATATCTTGTGCTTTCGCAAAATGTAAAAGAGATTTGCTTGTGAGATAACGGTTGCAACTTTGAGAAAATACTATTTCATAATACGAGTAGTATGGAGTAACATTGTAAAACTTATTTTACTTTATATACATAAACTCGCGCCTTCTTCCCATGGGGATAGGCAGAGACTAAACTACACTTGCTACGATCCTTACATACTCTTTTTGCCTCGTATTATTTATCTTTATTATTATTATTTAGTTAGTTCACTATATGGCCTCGATCAATACTTTATAAAAAAATCACTTTTGAACAGTTGCGTAAGTGTAATGTATTTTACACTTGACTCTACAATGCTATATTAAATATTGGGCCAGGAATGTGTGATGAGATGAAAATTAATAGTAGAGTGTCAAGTAGCCGTGCCTCAGAAAGCGCGTCAAGCTGTTGGTCGATTACTAGGACTACGTCAATCAACTCAGTCTATCGCAGTCCACTGCTGGACATGGCCTCTTCCAGGCTGCGCCACAGCACCCTGTCCTCCGCCTTCCGCATCCAGTCCGTCCGGACGGACTGGATGTGGATGCTTAAGGTTGTCCCACACTACGCTTGCCGATACGCGGTCTCCAGGACTGGTCTGCTCCACCGGCCATCGGTCCTTCGATAAACATGGCCAGCCCACTGCCACTTCAGTTTGCTTACTCTGCAAGCTATGTCGGTAACTCCGGTTCATTTCCGGATAATTTCATTCCTGATTGTATCCTTCAAAATACTCCGCGAGCATAGCTCGCTCCATAGGACTGCGTAATATAACAAAAATCTTATGGTAATGTCATATTTTTACGTAGTTACCAATTATGAAAATTGTTCGTCTCCCACGCACCGCCCACGTACTTCAAACCTTTTATAATTTATAGTATGTAAAAACGTAAAAAAGAAATCATTTCTACCAGTACGTTTATGTCTTTAGGGAATTTAAATATTGACTAAGAAAATACTTCACTTTTCTAAAGCCTTTTAGTTTTATTTTTGTTTCTCTGTACCGCTTTGGTGTAGTCGACCTGTTAGGTTAAAAAAATGGTAATTCAACATTTATTTTTAAGTTAGCAATGAAAAGAAAATTTTTCAGTAATTCTCAAGATGTGGGAGTAATAAAATTTAAGAAAATGTTGTTCAGTAATTACGTCTATTAGTTTATAATTTACAACGTACTTACACCAAGGTTCAAAGTATATTAAGAACATCGTATGTTTAAAAAATAATTTAAAATATTCGTGGAAAATATGTTTTAAGAACTGTCACTTTGAAGAATGGTGCTTTTATGAAAGCTTACAAATATTAACTACTACTACTACTTCTGAAATAATTGTTATTTCCGAAGTATTGAATCTTAATCATACAGACAACAAATGTATAATTGTGGCCATAGCATAAGGATTGTTTAGTAAAATAAAATAGTAGCAGGCGCAGCACCTAGTGGCTACGCCTGCTACGAGACATAGCTGTGGCTACGCCTGCTACGAGACGTAGCTGCGGCTACGCCTGCTAGGAGACGTAGCAACGACTACGCCCACTACGAGACGTGATAGCGGCTACGCCAGGCCAGCAACAAGACATCACAGTAGGTGGTGCTCTGTCGTTTCTGCTTATCTCCATGGGAAACAGCGTGAGTTTTATTTGTGTACGAGCCGTGTCTCCGATGGGCTTTGCCTGCGGCAAAATGTCGAAATTCCATACAAGCTTTCATCCCTTTTATCCCTTTAGGGGTTGAATTTTCAAAAATCCTTCCCTTGTGCTCACTTTCGTTTTACCATTAAGTTACTTATCTAAGGAATGTGTGCATTTCATGCTGCATAGACCCAGCGTTTTAAGCTGTTGGTTGTATGTCAGTAAATTAATTAATTTAAGCTTTTTATAAAGAAGAATTTCAGAAATTAACTATCACACGTATTGTGGTATTATAAAGTTATTCTTTAATCACAAGCAGAATTATTATTAACATCTGTATTTGCTCGGTGCGTGCTGCTAAATGCACTGTTTTACAGTGGTACACTATTAGCTACGCTTGGATTAATAGTTAGGCGATACAAACTAGCACATAGCTCCTCAAAGTTGCTGTGAGAGGCAATTAGAGAATTCTATCAAGATTTTGTACCATAGCATCGTACAACCCATGATGATTAAAGCAACGTTTCTCATATCTCATATCATTCTCAAATCATAGGAATTGAAGGAACAATTGTTTTTAGTAATGTCATGACCCACAGTGGCATCCAAAAGTTAGTTGACATTTTTCTACTTTAGCTGTGATGCCACATTATGATTTAAAATAAAATAAAAAATAAGGTACGCCTATTACTTGATTATTTATTACGATAAGTCAAAGGTAGTTGAATTAGTTAATAAAAACGTTATAAGTATTCAGCCATTTGGACCACTAGAATTTTAAATCATAATTTGGCGTGTCAAAGCTGAAGTGTAAAATGTCAACTAACTTTTGGAGGCCACTGTATATGAGAGCTTGGTGCTCTCGACGATGTTCTCATTAAATATCTGTGCTCTCATTTATCAAATAACGCGTAATCCCAACATCTTTTTAAGTAAACAAAACCCGTCACTCGAAACGCTTTCCAAACGGAGTTGTATTAAGACCCTTAAGCTGATAAACTCAACATCTCAACTAGCTACTTGAGCAAAACGAAAACAGATGCTCAACTCTCGTAATTTCAGCAACCACGCTAATTTACTAATTACACAACTAATTATTAAATTCAAATGTCTCGTATACTTGCGAACCCGCTCTTACAATGTTAGCTCCATTATCCACACATAGATGGCTAAGTATAACAAATTTGCTTAATTACGACATTGCAAAAAGGTACTCTTGTTTACGTTTAATGCCACTTTATTCGATTAATTTCGTGGGTAAAATCGTTGATACTCGGTATTCGGGTAAAAGGCCCCGCCCCCTGTGTATTCCTTTGTACGTAATTTTAAATTGATTATCCTTTACTTCGTTAATTGCTATCGTATCGTTTACCATAGAGGAGGTATATCTAAAGGTTTAATATGAAGTTATATCAAATTTTGTTTCGTCCAATACCTGTGATAATTTATAATTTAAAGTATAGTTTATTTGGGAAGGCCGTCAACTTGTGAGTGCTTAAATAATTAATGACTGCTTTCAATAGTAAACCCTCATTTTGCTAATAGCCGGTTGTTGATATAGGGCTATCCCAAATTACGCCACATCATTCGGCTTAGCCCTCATGCATACTTAGTTTTGGTCAGACTGCCATGTTCAGATTGTCGGTTCGTTTACTGATTTAATTCTGTGGAAATATGTAGACTACAATACATTTCTTTAAAACTTCTCACGATTTCTACAACTGAATAAACTTTGTACAAAGTTAAATATAGATTTAATCAATATTTACCAACTATATTCAACAGCAACATGCTACAAGAACCTTAGCATCAAAGCGCTATTGTTGATCAGAATTCCTTGAAATTCAACGACTATTTTCATTTAAAAACATACAATAAACAAAGGAACCGTAGTTGTTGAGAAAATAGAAATAATGCAACTAAACAACAACAAGGTTCGTCTTGGATAGCGCAGGAATCAGTAACACAAATACGTCTGGCTCTCAACAAATGTAAACTCAAACTAAAGATTGTTTCGTAGTATTAGATGTTGTTCCAACATTGCATGATCCATCTCTATGTGCATTACTACCCTTTGTTTTGTTTGATATAAACTTCTTTGTTGTGAATGTATTTTTTTTAATGGTTAACGCTTTGGTATTTACTACTTTGCGCGAAATTGATATGCACGTATGCTGCATGTGTTGCAGCTTAGAATTAAATTTCAACTCAATCGTATGATTTTCCGGACTGTCTCATTGGTCTGGTGGCCGCAACCGCTACTGTTGAGCATGAGGTCCTGGGTTAGATTCCCGGGTCGGGCAAAGTGTTATTGGATTCGTCTATTTGGACGTTTTCAGTAGCAGCCCGGAGTCTGGATTTGTTCCCGGTTGATGGCAATAGGTTTACCTCCTATTACAAGTGACGGCTACACGTCAAGCTATACAAAACCAGTTTGTCTTGGCCTCACTTTGTATGATATTTTCTCACAATGAACGGTCAGCTAATACTGGTTTTGCATAGCTTGATGTGTATATAGCCGTGTGTACTATAGGTACAACTCTGCCTAACCCTTCGAGGAATACAGGCGTGATGTTATGTTATGTTTTTTAAATAAATGTAATAAATTGCTATTGTTATTTGTTATCTTGGTCCTTCTGCACTTCAGTATCTTGTGAGACGGAAGACTGCCAAAGAAAGCGTTGCGAATGAACAATGCCGAATGTATCTTAGTTGTGCATAATATATGTATCTTTTTGTTATTACTATTGTAGTTGTGAAGTCCTGTGTAGTGAGGAGATACAACAACGGTGTCATCTGGTTTTTAGGGAAGTATGGTTATATATATAATGTCATCTAAGTTATTGCAAAGTGTGGTAGACTTGGTGGCTCCTATTATCACTGATCTCATAAATCGTTCTTTTGAGACAGGTGTCTTTCCTAAAGCCCTGAAAAATCAATTCTAATCCCCATATATAAGGCATACAGGCGAATACAGGCGGTGTCAACAACACCATCTCCCATCCATCCATCCCCATCCCATCTCTATCCTTTCTTCTTTATCTAAAGTGTTTGAGCGTACGATTAACCACAGACTTAAATTTCTTGATGACACACAATATGGATTTCGAGCGCGTAAATCCACTGATGAAGCCATTCACACTTATTCTGACTTCTTGGTAAGAAAGTTAGACGAAAACAAAAAAATATGCCTGACCGTCTTTCTCGATCTTGCCAAGACTTTTGACGCAGTCTCTATCCCCACCCTAATTCGTAAATTAAATTATATGAAAATACGGGGAAATGAGTTAAAATTAATTACTGACTACTTGTCGAATCGCATGCAACAAGTAAGAATCGGTGACCACTTCAGTAATGAACTACCTATACGCACGGAGTTCCTCAAGGAAGTATTCTAGGCCCCACTAGAAGTATATTCCTCAGCTCAATCAGGTCTAAACACGGTCTGCCACTGGCTTGCTGCTAACTCGCTCACACTCAACGCAGATAAAACCAAATACATTTCTTTTGCAGGAATCAGGAGCGCAGAAACTTTACAAGATATACCTTCCATAAATGTGCATCAGTGTTCATTTCCTCCATTACATCAATGTAGCTGCTCAACGATACAACAGACAGATTATTAACGTATTCGATATTTGGGTGTAACCTTTGATAAAAGATTGTCCTTCGACGATCACATACACAGCTTATCTAAAAGAGTACGGAAACTTACTTATATTTTCAAAAGTCTTAGACAGGTAGCAAATGGTAAGACAATTAAAATGGTATATTTTGCCCTTGTGCAGTCAATCCTATCATATTGTATCACAACCTGGGGAGGTGCGGTAAAAAAATGTTAGAAATAGAAAGAGCTCAAAGGCTGATTCTAAAAGTTGGCCTTACTAAACCTCGACTCTTCCCCACTGCAGCACTACTATTTTTTTAATATTTTAATATTAATATTTTTTTACTATTATGACGTCAAAATCTTGTCTATTCCTGTCTACTTTATAAATAAGACAGGTATCATCTGCAAACAGTACAACGTCACAGATCCCCTTCAAATGGAAACATTGACATTGATTGCCCTTGGAATGGAATCATTGATACATACTAACTAGTAACTAGTTTTGAGTAACGACTTTTGAGGGCCTTGGGGTGGCTACATTTCAAGGAAACACACGAAACACGCGCACTTTGGCAGGTGTGTAAACACTCCCTTAAACCTGACCTATAGCATGTTCTAGTGGCTATCGAATGAGGTAATTTTCTTTCTTTACATGCTCAGTAAAATATAAAGTATGCTCGTTAGTTGGTTCACCGTTAGAAGTGGTTCGTTCCTATTCATCGTGACGCAACCTAAATATCATTTGGTGAATTTTTCATGATTTGGAAAGGTCTTAGCTAGTCGAATATGCCAGAGGTTAATCAATCTATACGACTAATTAATTATGAATCTATAAAATGTCGGCTAAATGTTACTAGGAACGTTTGAAGTCATAATTCTACTTTATAAACTGGGAAAAATAAGTTGTCACTTTACTTACTAGACGAGTTATATACTGAACATTTTTGCTCGCAAAGTAACGCGAAAGAAAATGCTTTCTTTTTTATATTTGTAGAAGTTAGAAGTTAGCTTGTATGACAGTTGTCTGGCAAAACAGCGACATCCTAGAAAAATATGAGCCACCAATATTTAAGTCGGTTGCTACAGTAAGAAAAAACAAATGATACGTGTCACCCGCTGTTGTCAAGGCTGTTGTTTTTTGCAAGCACAATTTAATTTAAGTTTCTCATTATTCAATGCTTGGAGATTAACTTTAAAACCACTATGGTGTATGAATATATAAATATAGAAAGAAGAAAGAAAGTCTTTCTTTCTTTCTGCGACATCTATACTTATAATAAATCTGTAAAAGTGAAAATTCTGTACATTGAAAATATCAAAAAAATAAATGGCAGGGGGTGTTACTAGACCGACACCGAACCCAAAAATGTGATTTAAAAAAAATTTGTCTGTCTGTCTGTCTGTTTGTTGATCACGCAAAAACTACCGGTTCGATTACGATGAAACTTGGTATAATTATTCTTTAATATCCTGGGCACCGCACTGGGTACTTTTTATCCCGGAAAAGTATATACAATAAAAAACAAACTTAATTTTGCGGTTCGATCACTAGACCCATTACTGTGTCAACCGCAAATAATAAGTTTGTCGTAGGTTACGTCACCCGCAGTGGAGTTATTTTCATATAAGTCGTAGGTATAGATTTTAATTTTAAAGTATAGGTAGCATATTTGATAGTGTACGTAGTGACCGTAGGTTATTTTATAATACTGTTAGGTAGGATTAGTCATTCGTATAGATATTAGTTTTTAGGGATTTTGCTTATTTATTGAGTTTAGATTAGTTATCATCAGAAATAGGTTTATTTAGGTAGGTATTTAATTTTCTGTTATTGAGTTTTTTTTTAAATTAGGTAGGTACTTAGGTAAAGATATCATATAGGTACCCTCTTAATCACCACTAATGAGACACAATTGGTTTTCTATTGTTATTAGCCACAAAGGGCCCGCGAGATAGATCCTGTTAGCACGTTCCCGTGGGATAATTTCCGAGATCCACGCGGGCGAAGCCGCGGGCAGAAGCTAGTTTTAAATATATTTTGCAATGGTAATTAAACTTTATGTTTAAGCATTAAGGTTTATAATAAACTGAAGTTGTTAATATTATTAAACTTTTTTCTAAGAAATGTAGATGCTTACGTGTGTGCAAACGTGGCCACTTGAGCGACTGATTTTTGTTCCTGGTCCTTAATCTAGTACTATTATTGATCGAAGTGGTGAAAGGTATTAAGAAAAGGCAATTTTTTGTAAAAATCAATATTTATTAAACAGAAAATTAAATCTTAATAACTTTAAACTTAATTTCAGTCTTAATAATTGCTTTGTTTGTTTCTTTTAATCACACACAGATTCACATTTAAACAGTTTAATCTTATAGTTATAAAACGAACTTAGTTAAAAATCATACTAATTCTTAATAACTTTACTATTATCCTAGTAATTCTAGTATCTAATCATTGGTCATAATCACAACATTGTTAATCCTCATTATCACAGATAGTTTCATAATTAAATAATCTAAATATAAATAATAAAACAGACTTGTAAATCAGTCTTTTAAATAATCAACTAACACATTAATTAGACTTGATGTTATAAAATAGGCTTATAAAAAAATCAGAGTGTCAACAGCTTTGTCCAACAATCTGTTCCTGAATTGTAATACTAATGCTACCGGACAAGGAGAACACTAACAATTTCGATAATCTTGTCTCATCTCGAGTCTCGGCCAGAAAGTCCCGGGACTCGAACAACTAAAATTACGAAAAGTCCCGGGACTTCGAGACACGAGACGTCCCGGGACCCAAACCCTATATGCAACCATCGTTCACTCAAAGCCTCTAACTCTGAACAACTGATAAACGCCAAACACACGATGACTTTCATCTCTTCTCTTCAAAGGAAGTCGATAAGGCTGACAAAGGAAATAAACTCACATAGAACTCGTAGAAGCAACGGTCATTATCTCATGTTGTACACAAAAGCCAAATCTGTAGCACCATCGGTACAAGACGGCGGCCACTCGTCGCGAGAGCAGTTAGGCCGAAGTTATCGCGGACCAGTTTAACTGGAGCACCCTCTGTCAGCAAGGTGCTACGTGCCTCGGATGCCCGCCAACTACCGAGTACCTACTACAACTTACACTAAAATTATATCCAACTATTATCTCTTGGGTTAACGGGGCTTCGGCGTATAGGTTCCTATTATGTATAACGAATCCTTACCTACTTGTAGTATTTTTAACGAAAATATGAAAATCGCGACATTCTATCTAAATAATAGCATGTCGACTAGTCCCTTATTATCAGTTCCGAATAAAGACTCAGGGGTTTATTTATAAAACTTGTTTAAAGTTAAAAAGTGATTAGCCACGGATACAGTTTTGACGTTTAAACATCTCTTAACTTTAAGCTACGTTTGAAAATAAACCCCAATAAATGTAAAAGTTCCTAGCCAATTTACAAAAGTGGGAAGGTACACAGTTATCAGCGATACGAGTTGATTTAGCAACTAACTAAAAATAAACCCATCTTTTTCACCACACAAGAAAATGCGAGATAGTTTAACCCGTAAATAAAATCCTGTCGCACTTTTCCCATCCGGTTTTTCATAGCGAAACTACGCTACATTTATTTGCTAACGCCGACCAAAAATAAAATAGTTACGAGAGCAACTAAATAGTCGGAAACTTGAAAGATACAAAAAGACCGCTGCGCCGAGTTTCTTCCGGTTTTTTCACGCTTAAGAAAGAAGCTCTTTTTCCAAACTGTTGGTTTCGCGACTTTTATATTTTATTCGCGAGGGAATTAAAGCGTGTGATTTATATCTCCACTTACTTTAATGAAATATCAATTTTAGTAGACGCTGGCTTTGAAAAGGTACTAACTTTTTCATAAACATATTTTTGGTGTCGTGTTAGAACCTTTACTCCGTTGGTTACAAAAAAACCACGTGATTCATGGGTGCTAAACCTTTTGTTACAAATTTTAAAATAATTTTATTTATTGAATATTCTATTCACAAGCGAAACGTTAACGAAGTTATTTTATATTATAATAGGCATTTTAAATGAAAATGTCAAAAGTTTCTCATGATAACCGGCTATGTTTTGACTGAATTTATATTAAACACAAAAGAAACCAACTAAACGTAATACTTACCTGTCTCTTCAGTTGTCATGCTACGTCACAGTTGTACTCTTCAATTTAGCAACGAAATGTTTAGAGAACCTGTCTTTTTGGGCTCTTTACAATAGACATAAAAAATATTATATTATTTTTATAAATCTATCTAAATAATTGTGCTTAATCAGTTACATCTACGAAGAATAATTTAAGAATAAATGATATAGTTTAACACACTAATAAAAGAGGAAGCTATCGTAAAAATAGAAAATAAATTTAATTTGGTTATAACGTATTTTTAAACAAGAAAGTGTCATCTATAAAAAACCCTTTTTACGATTTGTTTACCTTTAGATAATTACCTATGGAGTATAACTACATTATATTAAACTAGAAGACATTAACTAGGTACTTACTGTTTCAAGCTGTTTGTATCATATTTCTCCGGACACTTTTCTGATTGATCATCAATGCGATTATGACAGCAGTACTTAATCCTCATAAAACCGTTTATCATTTCAGTTACCAGGCTTATCGTAAAGATTGTGGTTTAAATAAGAGAAATCCTAATTTTAATATTATGCGAAAGTGAGTTTGTTTGTTTGTTACGCTTTCACGCTAAAACGGCTGAACGGATTCGGATGAAATTTAGGATAGACCATGACCTGGGCCAAGGACATAGGTTTCTTTTCATCCTGGATCGCAGACAAAGTCGCAGGGAGTAGCTAGAATCAAATAATAGCTCGTAACAACCGCCAAAATCAAATTCAGAAATAAGTAGGTGAAGCTTCTTCCATAGAATCGTTTACCGTTACCATTACTATTTACCGCCCATCATTCAATAAATCTGCCGGGTATGCAGTAAAACACGCTCCACATCTATTTAAAGTAAATTCCTTTGCAACACTTCAAGCAAAGATTGCGCTAACAACATCACCCTTTTAGCGTCTTGATAAAGCACCATACATACCTATTCCTGTTAGTGCTTTAAAATTACACCCTTCAAACATCAAACCTCGTTGGATACCCAGGTAATGAGGGCCAGACTCCGGCCAGGTACTGCTTTGTCATTGGAATTGCTCTATCCGAACAAAATGGCGACCAGTATTAAATTGCTCCAAGCCATCAGTCACCTGTCACCCGGATAGTGGTGCCATCAACCCCGCCTGGAGCCAAATTGAACTATTACAAGTTTTGGCGTTAACCTTCGTATTTACATGTACGTGAGAGAATTACTTAACATTAAACTACGCTCATTAAGTAGAAGAGGTAATTTTTCGTCGCTAATTTATGCGCAGTCGTTACAAGTTTACACATAATATATTCTGTAAAGTTTAATTATAAACAAAACTGTTAACTAGAGCTTGTCTTATAAAGTGAAAATAAATATCAGGATTAGGAAAAAACTTGTACCTATCCTTCTTGGCGGTATTAAAAGTCACGAATCTGCATTACTCTGAACACCAAACCCAACAAAAACTAGTGCATTTAATTAAAACCATAAAAGGTTAAGGGAAAACAAAGGTAACTCTCTCTTTATATTCAGTTCCGCCATTCCGGGAGTAATGTCTCTTCGCGCGCCTCATGTACTAATTGTTTGAGTAAAGTAAAACTAATTAAAACTGCTGTAAGTGTTGTAACACGGAACAAACGCCGCCGTCCCGGTAAGTACATGCTTCATAATTGAGTACCGGGTAATTATAGTGCGCAATACTAACGTGGACTTGATTTATTATCTTTCTTTGAATTTTACCACAACGGAGCACGTTTGTTTCACAGTGAAGGATTGCTTTTCCACTACCTCGAGGAATGTATTGAATTCCCCCGCTTCATTCTTTACAAATTCGCTGCTAATTCAAGCCGCGAAAACTTGTATGAATAATAGTCTGCTACTTGTGGAAAGGTCGAATCAATTTCAATTTTATTTTCACTTATACCGTTCTCCATTACCATATCACAGAGGGTAAACTACAGGTCTATTTTTAGATATTTCAGATTTATTTTTGGCAAAATATATGAATAATATTCATCCCACGGGGTTAAAGATACTTTACTCCGTAAACAAGATAATTATATCAAACCCTCGTACTATAAAGCCATGTTAGGTAATGTGGGTTGTGTCCATTGTAATCGAGTAATTTATTGCAATTTCGTCGACGAAGTTTCGTTAGCATTTTTACCAAAGTGGCATAATATAAATAAGAATAAGCGCCTTCACTTTCCTTATTTGCGTCTATGGTTTGTTTTTCCCGCAAAATACTTTTTGTTCGTGAGCTTAATATATTTTCACGTAAATTCGACGACGACGCAGATGTGACCTCAACGCTTTGATGTCGGCGTCTCTTGCTTAGATTTCTTGACACACGAGAATTTCATTAAGAGAAGTACACACGCCGAGGCTATGCCTGACAGTGGTTGTCTTCGTAATAAATTGTTGTTGTTCTAACATTATTAATTATGGTCTTG
Organism: Apamea sordens; assembly: GCA_945859715.1. Classification (NCBI taxonomy): domain Eukaryota; kingdom Metazoa; phylum Arthropoda; class Insecta; order Lepidoptera; family Noctuidae; genus Apamea; species Apamea sordens. The sequence goes on from OX243995.1 coordinate 13,237,308, forward strand.
ATGAGGAAACCTCGTTTACACATAAACGTTTTTAATTTTCTTAGGAATCCAAAAAATTATCTGTTGGTTAGAATAATATTTAATTAGTTTCGCTATCTTAAATTGAATGAGGCAATGTTAGTCTTTATGAATTCTAAACCATAATGCCAATAAAATAAATGTCAACATACCTAATGCCGACATTTTATTTGATTGGCGTTACTTAAATTAACTTTTTCAATTAAGGTAATGGAGCGAACGAGTTTAAGTTTATTTTTGCCCTACAATTGGATAATCTTAATAACCTTGTTCAGTTGTCGTTTCAGCTCTGTAATTAGGTGTGATATTTAAAAAATACAACACAATAAAATAAAAGAATATAAATTCCAAGGACACGTTCGCCTTTTAGTTATGTAGAACAATAAAAACTTTGGCAGTTTCTCGAACACGCAAGTGTAAGCATGTTGTGTTTCAGCCGTTACGTCTATATTTGCATGTACGACATTGATGTTTGGCGTGTCCGGATTGCGTGGCCCCTGGCTGTCCTTGGCCAAGGGTGGTCGCCAGTCGACACCAAACTGTCATAACTCTACAAAGCAGACCCGTTGTTTTTATAACCGCTGTATAATATGACTGTACTTTAATAATTAGCTTCGTGCATCTATTTGCTTTAATTAAGAGGGTTAAACGGCCAAGGCCGTGACGTACGGGGATGTCACCGCTAGTCCTTGTTTTGGAATATTTAAATACTTTATTTATGGTAACGCCGCGGGTACCAAACATTAGCATAGAAACGGGAGCTTTGTATTGACTTATTTAAGTTTATAGAATGGCACAATGGCACGTTGGGTCGCGGGTATAATTACCATTATTCTAATTTTTATTGAATTAAATACGTCTATAAATGGTGTATAATTTTGTGATTGCATAATACATGTGGTATTTGGCGGTGGCGACCAAAAGGTAAAACTTTGGTCCTGGTTGAAAAGTTGTTATTAACCTGGCGGTAGAACACATTTAACTTAGGTGTGAACTGGGCTATAAATAGAGAACGTGCAGGGTTTGTTTCATACAAAGACACTCGAATATGTAATTTTATTTGTATTTCAACGGTTAGTTATTTGTTGTTGTTACACGTGGCACTAAGTTGCTGCTATGTGGCACAATTTTGCTCATACGACCTAAAACCTGGGTAGTACCGTACGGTTTATTGTGTGCTGTAATGTTAGGTACTTGCCTTGCCTAGAACGAACTTATCCATCTTGCTTCCGTCGATGTGAAAGTTAGGTTCCCATAAGGATTGAAAAGCTTTTGTTGCACACTGCAGAAACATTAATAAGTATTTCCCTTTCTGGGAAGAAATGCAACAAGAAAAAACTTATTTTTCATAAAAAGATTTTATTACAAGCTTTTTTACAAGCTTTTATCACAAGCTTTTATTACAAACTTTTATTATTACAAGCTTTTATTTAGTTTCACCTGTCCCGATGTTTGTCTGTAATCAAATCTTGCAAGTTACATTTGATCCACTTCCCGGTTACTCATTGAGCTGAAATTTTGCATGCATGTTTTCGTCTTGACGAGTGCTTTGGTGCTAGATGGTAACCAGGGTCTAATGATGGTGCTGGAAGATGGCCATGTGAACTCGGTAATTAAACGCCACAACCCCATCGAGTTTGGGCTCGTATGATTCGTCTTGACGAGTGCTTTGGTGCTAGATGGTAACCAGGATCTGATGATGGAGCTGGAAGGTGGCTATAGGAACTAAGTAATTAAGCGACACAACCGCGTAGAGTTCGATTCGTCTTGATGGGTGGACTTATTTTGATGGGTGGTGAGTGGTGGTGGTTTGGTGGACGCGAATATGCGACCCCATCTTTGGGACAATAAGTTCGTTCGTTCATTAACGGAAAAACACTGCTACGCGCTACGAACTACGCCGACGTATCAAAAATACTAAAAATAAAGTTAAAAGAAAAAAACTTGAGAGGTGTCAAGGGACACCCGGATGGAACGAAGTTCACAGACAGACAGAGAAACATGCGACGCCGCACAGCTTACAATAGTTTACTATAGCAAAAAGTGTCGTGACAACTTTTCGTAAGAATTTTTTCCGTCTAGCCCCCTTTCACAACGCGCGATAAGGAACTTCGTTCCAATAAAAATCTTCTATAAATCAATTTACGTTGTTGAGCAGATAATTTATTATGTAGCTCTGCGACGACGTAGCTGCGTAGCGGATAATCTACGCATCGGCTACGGCGTAGCACTCGTAGCGATTGTGTCGTGACAACTTTTCGTAAGAATTTTTTCCGTCTAGCCCCCTTTCACAACGCGCGATAAGGAACTTCGTTCCAAAAATTATTTTAAAAAAAATGCTTTTATTACTTGTTAATAAAAAGAACTAAAAAGTTTAAAATAATTTAAACCTGATAAGAAAAATACCATTATATAGGTACCTACTAAATAAAAGCGTGTTACATTTTGATTGCAAAGGAAAAATAATGAAGGTAATATGCTAAATGTTCTTTAATGTTCTATCAAATTGTAACACGCTTTTATTTAGTAGGAAAAATGTGTATTATTGAAGCTACCTCAAAAACTGCCCAAGCAAACTTAATAAAATTTATATGGGACAGGCATACCCTGTCTCTTCCTTCTATTTGAAGTCGGTTAAAAATACCTATATGCTAATAACTGATCAATCAAAACATCGACAGCTTCCAGCGTTTCATCAACGATTTACATTTACTAACATTATTCTCTACAACAAACATTAGCAAATGCGTCTGTTACATTAGTACATTCGATTCGTGAATTAATTACGTCCACATTATGTCCGATCGCTGGGCCAGGACAATAATTATACGAATTAAATGGGAGCTGGCTCGAATTATTCTTCTATTTGGGGCGAGTGAGGAAGTTAACAAATTGTTGGGGCGAATTAGTGAGTCTGCGGGTTGTTAGATACCTTTGTCTAAGCATTGTGTGGGAAACAATCAGTCCCTTTTTATTTATTTTTTTCCTTAGTTTCTGCTGTTTCATTAGGTTTGACTGTGTGTTTAGTGTTTCAGGTGATCTGGTTGACTTAAGAAATAACAAAATTGGTGGTTTATGTTTTACCCGTAACTTTGACGTATCTTTTTTGTTAATTCTATTTTTAAATTGATTAGTAGGTACCTAAGGAAAGTCTTACATGCTTCATGAAAATTGGAAAAAACTGGTTTTGATCCTGATCATCTCTTCTGAGTATTGGTACTGTCTTACTGATTGGCATTAGGACTAGCTTTCTGATCCTGTAATCAAGAACGTCTAGTAGGTATTTATAAGTAGAAAAGCACTTGTATATAAGTTCGTTGTGCCCAAGGCTACTCATCTGCCCCGGCTTCCAGTCTCACCGGCTGAATACCAGTATTTTACAAGAAGTGACTGTCTATCTGACCTCCACAATCCAGTTACTGGGTCATACGATACCCCTTGGTAAGACTGGACTTGGTAAGACCCATAACGACTGTCAAATGTCCACGAATGAGCGGACCAACCGCGGCAAGCGTAGCTTATCCTGATCGATCGACGCCTGCGGCTGTTATTACTTAGCCACAAGCCCCTCCCAAGGCTGCTAAAGAATTAAATCAAGGGATCATAATAACGAATAATTGAGGCAAACAATTATCTTCAGCAATTATTGTGACGTACATACATTCTTTCAGAAATACGTATACTTACTAGCCCTGGCTTACTTCCAGCGCTGAATCTAATGAAGTGGCAGGGACTTTATTAGCATAAGATATTATTATATTGCGCATTTACTTACATCGCTTCCACGAGCCATCTATTTAATTAATTGTAAGAGGAAGTTCTAGGTACGTATTGCATTTTGCTTGGTCGAGTATGACCCTGTTTAAGTTCTTTTACACTCGTTAAAATGATAGGGTTATTAATTAAAAAGCACTTCCTCTCTCCTTCAAAACTATCATTATATTTTCTTTGCTCCTGTTTCATGTTTATTATTATATATATGTCGTGGATAGATGGCGCCGCAGTACAGCGGACAGCGCCATCTAACAATTTGATGGGTAAATGAATAATCATGTGATTGGAAACGCAAGCGAGCCCTACCCTCGTGGACACGATCGTCGGTGGAGGGGATGCAGCGAGGACTGGCGGAGAGACCGAATGCTGCGACAGTCTATAGTGGACAGTCGAGCTCGGACAGTCTTGTCAAACACTCAGTACCGTACGCACGTGCACGTGCACGTGTTTGTTTCCGACACACGTGTGCGTTTCGGATGATAATCGCTAGTTTATTAGAGTCAAATTATCTTTTCGTTCGAGTACCCACTACAGTGCCCACACCTACCTAAAACTATGTCAGAACGTGATGAAGACCCGATGTTTCGCATCTACTATATTTTTACATATACTATATGTCGCATCACTTGGTGGCCACACCCAGTGATGCGACATATAGTATATGTATTTAGATTAGTATAATATACTTTATGTATGTATTTATTGTATTATGTAAATGGTACACCTCAGACTACCTACACTATTTGTTTCTCCTTCCCTTTTTTAATCCATCCAAAGGTTGTCTTTAAAAGATCGCTCTAAGCGATAAGACCACCCATTGTGTCACCCTTTGTAAAATTTATATATTTATGTCTGTAATTTATATTTATTTATTATTATTTTTTATTTTATTTATATGATGTATATAATAAAGAGTATTCTATTCTATTAGCTTTTGAGTGCATTAGTGTTGTGTAAGCTTGAAGGTGTAAGAGCCTTAGATAAGGAAATAAAGAAAATACGCTTATTTGAAGTAAAATATGACGCAGAGAAAGAACACAAGAAGAACAAATTGGGGGAGAATATGCGTCACGTCCACGTAAAAGTTACATGCTAGTTTTAGTACCGGTGACCAGCGATTTATTGAGGTTTTATCATTTGTGAAAAAAAAACCCGAAATTTTGATTGAGTTCTAAAAACGCGATGCAGTCGCTTAATCGCCGATCGCCGATGCTAAACCTATGTAGTGGCGTTTCTTAGTTGATTGATTATTAAAACAAAACACAAGTAAGCAAAGTAATATTTTTAGATTTTTCTATTGATTGCTAAGTTAGTTAAATTAATAAGTTGAGTAGAGATCGGCGCTGCCATGGGATAAAAATCATCATTTTATATCCGAATGACTATATGTTTAAGTAAAACATTTGAATTAATTATGAAGCTACAACCTGACGTACGAAAATATAGCTAGCTCCATATTAAAAATAAATTAGTTGTTACAAAATAATGCAGAAGCTATTTTAAAAAGTCTTAAAAAAAACTTCACGATATTGAGCTATTTCTAGTTAAAGTTCTCGCAATTGAAAAAGCTTTCATAGCTATTTTTAGTAGTCTATAAAATAAACATCAGTGGGAGAATAGAAAAGGTCCCAGTTGTTCTAGCTGATAATGCAAAAGATAAAACAAGGATAATATATTCACAAGGTCTCGCTGAACTTAAAGAAAAAGTAGCCGTTCAAGGAAGCTGGAATAAATTGACGAAGTAGGCTGTAAAGTGAAATGATTCCGACTCTCCCTCGTTGATAGAAGTTTTATCTTTCGCGCATTCTCAGAAGCTTTGAGTGTCAACGATCGATGGAGAAGATTGCTCTAATTTTAGAAATAACTCGAAGTATACTGAAACTTCAATCAAATATGCACGAGTGAAGTTTACAATCCGTTCTCACTAAGCAAGCTAATATACGTTTTCTTTGAGTAATGAAAATGAATAGTAATTTGATATGCATACTATTGCTATTCATTTAAAGTAAATTATAGATTAATCTTGCTAATTAGTACAAACCTATTTGCGATAGTAACGATACTTTTAGGAAGCAATGATTACATTTAGGTAAGTTTATTTCAGCCATTTACGTTGTTTAATTAGTCAAATTGATATTCAACATGGAGTAGTAAAAAATCGAATCACCGTTCGTCAGTGAACTCGTCGCAACACTAGAAAAAACATTCACATCGGGTTTTGTACCGTACGTGTTCAAATGTCGAAACCTGCATGAATATTTTTGCTGAATTCTCGCATAGCGCCTCGTGCTGTCACTCCTTGGCTCCTTTTCGTAAATAAAATAACTGACACATAAAAAGGCACAGTCTCACAACCTCAATCTACTAATTGCATTACGGAATATTTAATTAAATTAATCTCCTCACATGCTTCATAAGTAATAAGACCACGTAGGCTCTAATCTTATAAAGTCATTAACCCCGGAAGTATTCGTGAGCTAAATCAACGCACCAAAAACGTTACCAAAGGTTGTGTATCCCGAAGATTTATGTTACGAAATGGCAACACTGTAGAATTAGTTGGTCCGCGGTCGGCGAAACGTTAGATCGTGCAGGGGTATTAAATTAAAAGGATCTGCCGGAGCCTATTCGTCACGTTATGCCATATGAGGCCCGGGAGACTAGTAGCTTTGTTTTAGCTCTTACGAGATTAAACCGTGTATTTGGCAAGATCGTGCGTAATACTGCCGTGTCGATAGCCTTGCGTGTATGAGTTTTGATATTAGTACGAGACGACGAAATTGGTTGGAGCAGTTTGTTTCGGGGTTTTCGTTCCTACCTTTATGAGTAAAGCTTGTCGGAGTTAAACATGAATGCTCTGGGATAAAGTCGCTCAAGACTAATAGGTACTTTAAATGAGTTTGTTTGTGTCATAAACAAATGTTTACAATTATTTTGCTACTTAGTTTCAGGGTTGACCAAGCTTAGAAGTTAATTATCGTGTAGCATGAGAACGATTAACATAACAGAGAATACTACAGCTACTATCATATTTCACCACTGTGTTGTTGCTATTTAAGTATTTAGTCACACTGCCTAACCATAGAGTCAAGTTCAAAACAAATGAAATGTAATAAAATCCTCTCAGGACTAAGACAACATAGCAAATTTAAGTACCTAATTTACTTTTTAAATACATATTTATGTTCTAAGTAAGTGCCGTTAATATTCATAAAGAAACTTTGTTAACTTCGTATTTTTACGACGACGCGCGACGACTCAAATGAATTATTACTTCCTAGGGGCTGTCGAGCTAATACGGGTGTAAAATTTTATTTTAAACAAAAGTATTCACATATGTATGGCCTCATTTTATTAGTCCCTGTCATTTTCATGGGGCTGATTTTTCCAAGGCCAGATAACAATATCGGAGGAGTAATAGAGTGAGCCCATTGTCAATAAAAAAAAAAAAGTGATTTTGAATTTTTGACAGTTCTTTCATACAAAAACTGTCAGACGTCAGTTTTATTCCACGAATAAAAATTATCGGTCGATTGAAAAATCAGCCCTAAATAAAACAATATTTATCCTCAAACATGTACTATGTCATTACTTGCCAGAATTTGATCCTTAATAAGGACAGTATTAGGTTGCTTAGCTTGGGACTAGATGGCGCTGCGTGAAATGTCCAGGGATATTATTATTATTATAGTATTGAATAGTGTAATAATACAGTGTGTTTTTTTTTAATCAAAATCAACGGCTCGATTCCTGACTAGAAATATGATTTTTCAAAAATCCAGTGATGTAGTTTTAGTTATCTCCAAAATCCAACCCGTAACTCCTTTGACTACTTTTCGCTATTCCTCATAGTTTCGGTTTTGGCCATCCACGCCCACTTGAAAAATTCAATATTGTATATTGATATAAGTACATAATGACCTCATAGTTTATAATGTACTTATATATGTCGATTTGACAAATGAAACGTCTTATTCTAAATCAGCGTATGAGTGGTGTAAATTAAATTAAGAATAAAAAAAAGGAAATGTACGGTTTTTATTCCTCGATGCTATTATTTGCTATTATTTGAGCATGAATAATCCTGTCCTTGTCCTATCTGTATCCTTCGTTTAAACCGTCATACTTTATAAATAAAATCACAAATTATACAAGCTTTTAAAGACCATTATGGTTAACCGATTTCAATGGCGGGTTATAGTAATCGTCAAATGAATTCGAATTTAAATGTCATTGAGGCCACATAATTCAGTAATTTGATGGTTCGATGCAGCTTTTAAAAACAATTTAACGCGATCCGCGTTGGGATTCATATTTAATGCTCGGTTCATGGTACTTTGATAATTATTTTGTCCTTGGAACAATTTTATCTTGAATACCTTCGAATTCCAAAGTTTTGTAAGTACCTGTGGACGTTTATTTACCATAACAGTACACCACACAGTGTTTCTCGGAAATAAGACAGAGATGTATAACATAGCCCCAGTAATTCACCAGTTTTGTTATAAGTCCACTGTAATTAAGGGCGAGCCTTTATATCCCCCGAAGTCAGCTTGCGTGCCGCAAAGCCGAACACACCGGTGTACATCTCCCGTCTACACTACACCACTAAGGCGGAGGACATCGTGGAGTAGACGACGACAGAAGACGAGGTACACGCCGAAAGTGCAGTTACAGGAGTCGCACCACAACGTCAACTTCAAGGCGTTCGTGGTGCGCGTACCAAATTGCTATCTGCCCGTTGTCATGGAAGAAGACTTCTGGCCGCAGGACGTGGTGTTCCGTCGCTTCCGCGGACAAGTACCACAGAACAGCTCAAGAACAAGCTAGTGAAGTGAAGTTTTATATTATAAAGATATATGTTTAGGTTAAGGTATTTATGTATGGGCCTGCGTCGCCTAAAATAAATTTAAAATAAAAATATCCAGTTAAAAATCCAGACTTGAGGTCCTGGATTCGATTCCCTTGTCGGGAAAAGTGTTGTTGGTTTTTCCTACCAGGGATTTTCCAGTAGCAGCTCGGAGTCTGGATTTGTGCCCAGTTAATGGCAATAGGTTCGCACCCTGTTGCATGGAATTTAAATATAGAAAGCTGGAGTAATATGGATGCATAGCTACATGTTTGCCTAACCCTTCGGAGATTTCCGGCGTGATTTTATATTATGTTAAATCCAAGCCTCGGGCTCCTACTGTGAAAAACCCAATAAAACTTCAAGTTAATTTAATTACTCGATTTTTTTTTAAACGTTTCTTCACTCTAGGAATTTCTCCTGTATCGTGGATGGGTTTACAAACATTTAAACTCACATGTACACAAACAGCCAAACCCGGAACAACTACTTGTAGGTCATACAAATATTTGTTCCCCGCGACACGCAGCGCAACAGTCAATCGCTTAACCACTGCGCCAACCGTGCCGTCAAATTAAGTTATAAACTTCAATAACACCCACATAAGACGGTAATTAACGAGAATGCATTAAACTTTTTTATTGTTTCTAAATCCATTATACAAATGATACTCCTTGATTGATACTGATTGATCAGACAGCAGGTGATCCCTTGGTGTTCTTTCAAAGTTTTCAACAAACTCGCTTCAGTTTGAGTAAAAACTCAATTCTCATATTTGAGGGGTCTCGGCACTAAACTTTGTTATGAAAACTATCATTCATCATTGTTCAGTATAACGTGAGATGTTATTTTATTATTACGTTTCGATTTTATTATAATCTTGCTTCGCTTTCTTTGTGAATGAAAAGGTTGTTATTATACCGAGTTATTTTTGGGATGTAAGTTCAGATGTTGTCAGGAGCAGATTTCTGCGGGTGACTCGCGTGGTTGATGTTGGAGAGTTGACCGTTTTAGTTCTAAGATATTTTGGCGAGTAAAGGTTTATACTCGCTGGAGGAAGTATTTATAGAATATTGTTAAGATATACGAAACATTGTAGCTAGGATATAAGCAATTATTGATTTTTTATATCCTATGTGGAAAATACCTTCGAGTATTTAATTGAACAAATACGCATTTGTTTACTGAAAGCTATAGAACTATCAGTAAAAATATTGGTAGATTTGTCTAGCACTTGTGTTAAGCTAGATTAAATGTAAAACTTTCCTAGAATCTCCTGGCTGGGTTTGTTAATCTTGGCATATTCCTAGAACATATTAATAACATTAACTGTCTAATTACTACTAAGACCCTAATCTGCTCCACTTTACCTAATTACCCACTTGTACCACCTTTACTACGGACACCAGGGGCTTACAAATAAAATCAACAAACACATTACAATATTTTACCTTTATTTGTTCGTTCCATACAAATGGGATGTAATAAGCCCTGCACATTAGTATCCTGACCAATGGCAGGGCGGGTAAAAATGTGCGGCTTCCATGGCATGCGTTATTCCTGACAAAGCGATGCCGCCAATAGCGACCTACTTTGTGACCTCCATTGTGGACCTGTCTTTATTTGTTTGTTGACTTTAAGCTACAATATTTATTTAAGTCGGGAAAACAAACAGAAACACATTTCTCAATTATTAAGTAGTGAAAAACATATGTAAAATTACATTGCTAAAGTTCTTCTATCTACATAATTATGAAGCTCACGATATTATCCACATCTTTTAAAATGTTACGTGATTTGGCCGCAAGTGAAACCTAAACGGAGAAAATTCCTTCATGACGCTAAGTTATGTGATTTAAAAATAAATATCTTTTATAGATTTTTTATTTATAAGTGTAGTAGGGTGAACGCCGCACACTACTTTCATTAGCTCTGTATACAACTTTCCATTGAGCTTCAATTACAACCTTCGCTTTACCAGGATAACCAGGTAACTTGTGTAAAAAAATTCATATATTACCTTTACTCAATCTTTAACAATTCTATAAACTGTTCCGATATTTTGAAAAAAAAATATTTCAACACTCCCATGAAGTGTAAGCGATATAATCCACCATTGCGCGTGCCAATTGCTTCAACCAATTATAGGCAGAATTCGTACATTGTGCGTGCAAGCAGAAATTTAAACGAGCTTTGTAAACAGTACGATATAGATCCATTCCTAACTAGTGTGTCGTCAGCCAGGAAGTGCTTAAGCCGTAACTTTTTCATTTAGTTTATTTTGTTATGATTGTTAAGCAGTTCGAGCAACACAACATAATATGCTGTAGTATATAGTAGTTGGTGTGAATGTCCTTAGAATTTACTTTTTCTTTTCTGTATTTTATAAGTGGAGACTTGTTATTGGCTTTCAGACTAATGTACTGTCCTTGTTCTGTTTGTTTTAGCTGTAAGTCTCCCATGTTATTTAAATAAATAAATAAAAAACAACAAAATACAGATTTTTATTCTAAAATCGGTCAGTGTTTTTACCAAAACCCCAAGATTTATAATAAACATTTGTATGAATACATGAGCGTAGGCTGTAGTAATCCGGCAGTCGGGATTCTGAGATAAACTGTGCGTTTTGAAGCCGTAAATCTGACAAGATTGATGATATCTCTGACCCCTGTACGCCTTCATTCCGACAAGACATTGCACCCCGGTGTACAATAGCACCCCACAGACATTACCGATGATTCGGTTAGTAATTGGAAGTGTTATCGTAATTAATTATAATTATAGGGGAGATTAATAAATAAACAATATTTATTTATCGGCAGTATTTATTGGTTAAACGCAATAAAAAAAAAACTTTTTTCCTCAAAAAGTTAGTATTTACAAGTATAATTACAAACTTAAAAAAAAGTTAGTAAAAAGTTAGTATTTACAAGTATAAATACTAACTATTTGAGGAAAAAAGAAAAATTTTTTTTTGCGTTTCTTTTCGTAGGTAGTGAATTCCTATTAAGTCTGTTTGAACAGATGATTTGTAACTCAGTTAGATGGAAAACGAGTATTTAATGTCATTATTATCTAACATTCAACTAATAAATCAACAACGGCACTCCTACCTCCAAAAACCACTTAATTTCCCAAAGACGTCTTCAAAACCAATCACAAAATACAATCCATGGAATAAAATACCTAATACGGTAGCTAATTCGACCGGACTTGTGAATAATTTGTTCTTTGTTCGGCTCATACGAACGATCGAGATATCAAACGAGTCACGTACACACGAGTGGGTGGCGGCGGTCACCCACAAACGCACATTGTACTGCGTGACACTGTACAGGAAGTACAGAAGACTTTTGAAATGGGGAACAAAAGAAAATCTTTGTGTACGTCGGTGTGAAAGAACCTCGTGCGTGCAAAAGACGTTGAAAGGTACAAGTACGGCCGATCGATTTTGTAAAAATCTCACCGTGAAAAGTTAGGTGAAGTGAGCTTAGAGTGAGCTGTCAATAGTGTTAATCCCTAGCATTAGTTGGAATGACAGCTCACTTCATGCGCACTTCACCTAAGTTTTCACGGTGAGATGGTTACAGACTCGCACTGCAGGTGTTATTGATAAAAAATGATGTACGCTATAAAATCAGCCTGGTGGACGCTTATTTATTAACTAGCGTTTGCCCGCGGTTTCGGCCGCGTGGATGTCGGAAATTATCTATGACAAAGTATCCTGCCCATGTCCTAACTCACATCATGGTCTATCCATGTGACTATTTTCATCCAAATCCATTTAGCCGTTTAGGCGTGAAAAGGTAACAGACAGAGTTACTTTCGGATTTATAATATACAGGGTGTTAAAGAAATTGCGTGCCATAGCTTAGGGGTAGGTTCAGTACCGATAAAGGAACCCAGGAAAAAAAAAAAAAATGGAGGTTAGTACCTACCTCCATTTTTTTATATTAAGGGCTGATTATTCCATCGCCAGATAACTTTTATTCGAGGAATAAAATGGACGTTAGACAGTTTTTGTATGAAATAACTGTGAAAATTTCAAAATTATTCCTCGAATAAAGTTATTAGGCGATGGAAAAGTCAGCCCTTAGATTACTTTTTATACATTTTATATTGGAATTAATTTACAAAATGATACGTTATTATATTCAATGTGTTGATTTCTGAAAATCTTGAATTTCTAATACATATGTAGGTACAGAGGCGGACTTAATGCCATTGGCATTTTCAACCAGTCAAACTTTGGGTGCTGTAACAAACAGTTTTAGGTGTCTACGAAAAATTGGGGAATAAATATTTATTGCATATACATATAAGCACAAATAAATATACGAATATACTAAATCAAAGAAGACAAACAGTGGGAAAACATTAACGTTGTGTTGATGCTTCTTCTTCTCCTCTTTGTATCGAGAGTAGGTTATATTAATTGGGCCAGGATGATTGCCACGTTAATTTTAGAGTATCACAGTAAAAAAAACAAGTATTTTCATGTTAGGTTTTTTTTTTTCACATTGGTATTCACATTCATTCATTTTTATTTTAATTTTTTTTTTTGTAACTTTCTTATTATTATTATCATAAGGGCCACAGCTCTTAAAGGACCATGAACAGAACATGGAATTTAAATTATCGTTAGGTACTATGAACAGTCGGAGGCGGAAGGTATCACATATAATATGCTGTAGCAAACGGATTGATGACCGCAGAATGTTGTCATTAGCTGAAAGCAGAACTGAACATTTATTTTGTTTATCATCCTGTAATGGAGAGTAGCAATGAGGAACAAAGCCTTTAAACCTACGCACTTAGAAGCCTTTGTATCAAGTGAGACTACGGCACGTTGGTATTTTAAGATTATTATACCTTCTGATTCGTCGGCTGCTCGTAGCACGTAGGCGGGCTACGGCGTAGCGCGTAGGTGGGTTACGCCGTAGCGCGCGTGGGTGGCCATTCATCTACACGGATCTTGGCGTTATCATCATTGTTGTACAAGTTTTGGGCGCTAAATGCCGATATCTAATTTAATTATAAATTGTTCAACGCTATTAGTACATCTGAATTGCTTTTGATAATTTACATAGAATGAGATGTTTTTAAATAGGTTTGATCTATTAACAAAGTAGTCTGGGAGAGGTTCTTCGCGTTTGAACAATTCCTTAATTGTTTCCGTCAGAATATACTTAATTATTTGTAGACGATGTAGTTAACTAATTTCATTTATAAACTACACCTTTTGTTGTTGTTTTTTTTTATATACACTGACATTAATGAATTTTATATATACTATGACATTTGCTTACTTTGTAAAGTACTCTATTATTTTATTTATTGTGAATGTGAAGACTATTTTATATTATTTTTCTCTCTGTTCTCTTAGTTTTTGTCATGGTCTGGCAGTTTGAGTAATTAATGTGGCCTACCCAAATGTCCTTTCTTTGGTATTGTTCGTCGGATCATTGAGCTCCTTAAGTTTTGAGTTGAGCTGCACGATTTCTGACAAATGCGTTCACTGACTGGACCGGTCATCCCAATCTGTGTGGTTCTTTTCTCAAAATACCATCTCAGACATCGACCTACATGGTCTTTATATGATCTGACCAAGATTATGTCTGGACTTTAAAAGAGACTGTGACGTCTGAGTTTGTTTCGGCCTTTCTTCTCAGACTAGTCAGATAAGAAACGCCGACCTCATCTAGTTTTTAAAATATGATTGACGTGTAAAAGTGTTTGTACAAACCTACTTACAAAAATAAAATAATTTATCATTTATACCTACACGCTTACAAAAAATTACTAAGACATAAAGTCCCTTTATATCACATAACATCATTACTCAGGTAATTAACATAAAATTAAGCGTAATGTAAACAACTAAAAATAGCTCGTCAGTTTCACTCAGATTAATAGCTACCGCAATGAACTGAATCACGTTTTCACCTCTGAATTGCAACATGTGACGTTTGTCTTCATACATATACCTTTATACAGATTAAGTAACAAAAACACAGAAAATAAATAACACATTTGCATACATATGGTGTTAACCAATTAGGTACGTGTAAAATCATGCAATCATAAGCTACGATAACTCGAGCTGATTGGGCTCGAATTCATTGAATCCAATTATGTGTGTGACTGTAAACTTACAGTAACTACGTAAAAGCATTGTTTTACACTCATGTAATGATTGAACCTGTAAACAAGTGGTGCGAGTTTTATTTATGGAGTTTTGTGATTTACGTGTTTGGTTTGTAGTTCGAAGCACCACTGCCTGTCGTAAAAAAATCTTTGTGTCGGAAGAGGTTTATTACCGTTCTTTTTTCAATAAAATCGGTACTTTTGTATGCTCCTCAGCCCCTGCGCTGCCACCGAGGAAGCCGTGGAGGTGGCAAAGTTTTGGGCTAACAAGATCTGAAATACAGTCATGCCAGTAAAACTAAGAAGAGGAATACCCCTCAGCTAGATGCACAGACTTAAAAGGTGGCTGCGACGGGCTGGATACGGAAGACGGAGAACCGAGTGACGTCTTTGTGGCGCAGCTTGGAAGAGGCCTATGTCCAGCAGTGGACTGCTATTGTTATTTAAAATTATAATATCTTTAAACTTGTGTAGGTTAAAATAATAATATGATTTGCATGCCCCATGTGACGGTAGAACATGGAGAACTCTTATAATAAAATATTTCCGTACTAAATACCCAATGTTTGCAAACCTATAAATGATTCGATTTGACTGCTAAAGATCTCGATTCTCGGCAACTCTCATCCATCCTCCTCCTGCTAATCATCGAGTTGATGGATACTTTTTAATATGTGCAAGGTCTGAGGGGAAATTCTCGTAATTTTAAGAACGTTTACAGTTTGATCTCAGTCTCAATCTGTCAAAAATGCTTCTATAATTAACCCACATTTTGATGAGTTTTTGACATTTGTTTGTCGCCGAGATGAGACTAGAATTTAAACGTTTTAAATTACGAGAATTGGCCTTCTGCTATTACTATATATACCTACCCTTTCATATGAGTTCATACCATAAGCAGAATGCTTGCTTTCTTTAGTTTACGATACACCTACTAATTCAGATAATTGACTAAGGTGTATTTATAGGAAATCTGTAATAACAGTTGCGGCTATAGAGAGTATTGGAGCGAAGATTGGTGAGCACACTGTGAACAATAGAATGTCAGTTCCTACATAGACAATGGGGTATGCGACGCTTTCTAACCGAGCCCATCAATAGACCAATATTCACCTGAACCTGTGCTTTGATTACATGTTACAAGCTCAATTGTTGAAGGGCTTTAGACTGCTGATGACGTCAATGACGACGCAAACAATGGGTTGTCTGCTCTTATGAACAATTAGTTGGTTTCTACCGGATGTCAGTTCATTAACTATGCTAGAATTACATTCAGAACAGCTTGCACGATGATGGCACGTTACAAACTCTCTTTCTTCTCCTTTTTTGTAACATCTGGGCCCGTATTCCCGTAATTTAAAACGTTCAAAATATAGTTACAGTATCATCTCAGCGACAAACAAATGTCAAAAACTTGTCAAAGTGTAGGAAAATTAGAAGTATTTTTTGACAGATTGAGACTGAGATCAGACTGTGAACGGTCTTAAAATTACGAGAATTACCCCTCTGGTGGTATGAACTTTCCTTCGTCTTCATTCTCCATTTCGTTATGTCTTTTTACCTATCGTATATTTGAACGTGGATCCACGCGAGATACAATGGCTTTTAAATTGTTCCTGTAATTACGGCATTCAACCGGTTAAGTCATCTTAGAAGATTTCTCAGTCTCTTTTGAAGAAGTCTATCTAAATCGAGCTTTCTCTGGATCTCTAGTCTCTTACTTTCGTAGGATATACTTTAGATCTGTAAACAGAAACACATTCCTAAACTATAGATCAATGCTTAGACGATTTTATAATTATACAGGTATAGAGGGTGGCAGGGACATCGACAAACAACTTTTTACCATGGATTCAGTGCATGATTCTGACCACCCAGCGTTGAAAATCTACTGTTTCATAGAAACAGACCTATTCAAATTCAAATTCATTTATTGGTGTGACCTGCGCGGTCAACAGCAATTTTTTATCAGAGTTCAGAATGACGAGGTGGGCAAGCTCTTTAAAAGAATCATTGCAGACCACCTTGTCGGGCAGCTGGTGCGGGTGGGGCCGGATTTAGCGGAAAGCCAGTTTGGTTTCCGCAGGGGGTGCTCTACGGTGGACGCCATCATGCGAGCCTTCACGACGGGGGATGCTGTGACCCGGGGTGGGGTTGTCTTGGCGGTGTCTCTAGACATCGCCAATGCCTTCAGTACCCTGTCCTGGAATTGCATCAAGGAGGCACTCCGGTATCACCGGATGCCGCCCCATTGTCGAGGCCTATTTGACTGACAGGGCCGTCATCTACCCCGGTCACTGGGGAGAGTGGACCCGGCGAGAGATGTCGTGCGGTATCCCACAGGGATCGGTCCTGGGGCCGTATCTGTGGCATATCGGGTACGACTGGGTGCTGCGCGCCGACCTCCCGCGGCGTCAGCATGGTTTGCCACGCTGACGACACGCTGGTCCTGGCGCAGGGAAAGTCGCACCAGGCGGCAGCCGAAGTAGCGACACGCGTGGTTGCGACAATCGTCGAGAGGATCCGGCAATTGGGACTCGAGGTGGCCCTGCACAAGTCTGAGGCAGTGTGCCTACCCATTCTGAAAACCAGTGCTCGCCGCATTGGTTTTCAGAATGGGTAGGCACACATTTTCGTTAGTTACCGTACTTTAAGGTAAAAAGTTATTGGTATACTGGGTATACAAACGTGTGTGGTCGGGAGACCGGCAGGAACGATGTTCAAAATGAAGATCCAAGATGGCGGCTGTAAAACTTTAAAAATTTTAAAATTTTCGCAGCCGCCTTTTGGATTTTCAGTTTTACCTCGGAGAGGGCACGGTAAAGCGCAGTGGTTAAGCGATTCACTGCTGCACTGAGTGTCGCGGGTTCGATTCCCGCACGGAACAAATATTTGTATGACCTACAAGTAGTTGTTCCGGGTCTAGGTGTTTGTGTAAGTGAGTTTAAGTGTTTGTAAACGCACCCACGATACAGGAGAAATGCCTAGTGAGCGGAAAAGTTTCTAAAAAAAAAATTTCATTTTGACCTCACTATCGGCTTTAGCACCCTTGAAAACCATAAAAACGACACCCATGATGAAAAATTAAAAAAAATTACAGCCGCCATTTTAGATTTTCATTTTGACTTTATTATTGACTCCAGCACTCTCGAAAACCATGAAAACGACACCCATGACGAAAATTTTGAAAATTTTCGCAGCGGCCATCTTGGATTTTCATTTTGACCTCCCCGCCAGACCGCTACTATTTTAAACTAACAGAACGTTAGGCTAATAATTAGACCGGTCCCCCGACGCGACAACCTTTAATAAAAAAAAATCATATATACTTACCTAGGGTCATAATTTCAAGGTTAGTTTTTTCTTTTTATAGGGTTTCACGTTTATACCTTTTTTGTTCTATTTGTGGCTATTTTTCATAGTTTTTTAACTTGTTTCGTGTCGGGGTTTCTTTTTTAATTTCGTTGTATTAACTTGAACGAGTAAAGACCAATGACAATGTGCGAATAGTACGGGAGCCGAGAAGGCCATCTGGCTACTGCCTACTGCCGCATGTGTTTGTATAGAGATTTTGTTTTTTGTTAGGTATGATAATTTTGTGTGGGGCACACACTCTAAAATGTATTTGACATGCTAATGGTTTATCGATTTATCGAGGTAGGCACTGCTTATATGCCTATATAGGCATATAAGCAGTGCCTACCGTTATTTGGGAATCCGACGGTGGCGCGTCCCGAGGACCATGAAAACACATGGCCTTAGACGAGTGGCGTGCATTGCATATGCAATAACGATAGGTTACGGTATAACGGTAGGAGGGGTTCACATCGGCGTCGAGTCGACGATGAAGTACCTGGGACTTGTCCTCGACAGCTGGTGGAACTTCGTGGAGCATTTCTGACGTTTGGCTCCCAGACTGGAGCGGGCCGGGGCTGCCTTGAGGCGGCTCCTGCCCAATCTAGGGGGTCCTAACGCCTCCTGCCGGAGGCTCTATGCGGGGATCGTGCGGTTTACGGGGCACCGCGCGGTGTGGGCGCGTTCCTTGAGGCGGCGACCAGCCCGCCGGTTGAACGCGTCCCAAAGGGTCATGGCCGTCCGGCTAATTCGAGGATACCGCACGGTCTCCGCGGAGGCGGCGAGCCTCCTTACCGGATTGCCGCCATGGGATCTGGAGGCAAAAGTCCTCGCCCACTTGTGGGAGTGGAGAGAGGAGGCAAAACGCCGGGGCGTAACTCCGCTGCCGCGAGTAGACGGTACAGCGGGCAGAGCTCCGGTGGGATCTCATGGCGACATGGAGAGTGCTATTGTCGCAACCCAGTGTTGGGCACGCCACAATTGCGGCGATAAGTCCCCTCTTTGAGGAGTGGCTAGAGAGGCGCCACGGCGCCCTCACCTTCCTCCTAACGCAGGTTCTGACCGGACACGTTTGTTTCAGGAGGTTCCTGTTCAGGATAAGGCGGGAGGAAACGCCAGGGTGTCACCACTGTGTGGATCGCCCGGAGGACATGGTGGAGCATACGGCTCCACCATATGCACCGTATGTCTGCCCGCCCGGCTTGGGCGGAACACCATCGCGTCCTCGTGGCCACAATCGGTGGCGGCGATCTCTCGCGTCCGGCCCTGGTCCAGGCCATGGTATGGAGCGAGAGTGCATGGGAAGCCGTCACCTCCTTCTGCGAAACAGTAATGCTCGCAAAGGAGGAGGCGGAGCGCGTGAGGGAGAGGCAATCTCTGCACCCTCATGCCCCTAGTCGCCGCAGGAGACGCCCTAGACGTCGGGAGTCACCAGCCGACACCGTAGGCACGGGCATGCGGGCGGTGAGCAATGGGCAGCTCGCCACCCGGCAAGGACCAGGTCCGGGTCGACGGCGCGTTGTGTTCCACGCGTGCCTCAAAGAGATGTCAGCACGAACTGACGGGGTCCGCTATGGCCGATGCCTGCCAGAGCCGCGGGTTGTTCGAAAGAGATACCGTGACCCCTGGCATAGGCAACTGAAGGAACACGGGTGGGTTTTGGTCAGTAAAAGTCTGACACGCCCTCCCGCTCCGCCCAGAGCGGGAGAAGTCACATGATGATTTCTCACACAAAAAAAAGGGGGTCAGAATCATGTATGGAATCCATGGCCACCCTGTATACACATAGGTTCGAGCACCATAGACTTTAGCAATGTTTAGAAGGTACTATATTAACTATTGTGTGGTAGCCTAGATATTATGAATGACCCTAATTGTTTGCCATCGTGCCCCGGCTTCATTGTATGCCTTGGTTAGTATGTTATTAGTCTGTATGCCAATGAGACCTGTGTGATGTCTGCCGATATTGAGGCCAACCATCTGCTGGGAATTTCTGTTTGCCTGGTAATTAAATCCGTGACGTTTAGATGTTGTGACTTCAAGGCTGTTTTACGGCAATAAAAAGCCTCTTTATAAATAATATAGGGTTCCTAGAATTACAGGACTGAATTCTAAATAAAAAACTGTTCAATAAATTAATGTTTAATGCCTCCAGTCGTGTATTTTAGAATAAGAAATCTGTAATAATTATTTGATGTATAATTCCTCGAATTTCTTAATGCGTAATTAAAAGAATATTAATGGGCTAATTATGCGTTCTTTGAATTTGATATACATTTTAATGAGCTTTCAGCGATTATTTAATGAAAATAAGCGAGTAGTTTTCTTTGGGGAATTATAAAATAGAAGAGTCGCCGTCTTATTTTTGATGCGCGTTTATCTACCTCTAAAAAAAAATGGTTGTTTGTAAGAAAAATGGTCATATTATATATCTTTTATTACTTCTCTTTACAATTATTCATATTATATTATAATTCATGGCTACTGACTGTTTATGCAAAATTTACAAATCTATATTTAAATATCTACATATGTTTTAACGCATGTACTAGCGCCAAAATTTATAACTGACTACCGTAAGGACTATTCCTGCTTGCAGTGCTTATTATTAGTCCACCTAAAAAGGACCCTCTTTTGTTTTACTTACGGACGCAGCTGTGGTCTTGATGTGCACACTGTGCATTTTGTTTTCAAAATGGCCAGATATATGTTTTGGCGATAGTACTTATCACGGAAAAGTTGATTCTTCTCATTGATAAAAGTCACAACGCACTGCACTCGCTTTCAACTAGGAAAGGTTAGTATTTGCCGTTCTCTCATAGGTATATTAGATATAGTCAACCTCATAGTTCCTTTACTATTTTTGACAACAATTCTCAGTTAATTGAAACTTCACTACAGTCAATTCACAGTTATTTATACTCTGATATTGAATCGCTGTCAACATCTCAGTGATCCTTAGGTATAGTTATTTTAATCATATTGCAGTTTTTTTTTTGTACTTAATTGTTTGATTCGCTTTTTGTTTGATTTATTATTTGTTTGATTATATTATTTTACCTTTGTTTTCATTCATCGTTCATCGCAGTAACTGCGATTTGATTCAGATACTGTCTTAATGCATTTTTTACTCGCGATGGTCATAATATACGCTACCGACAAGTCTGTCAAATCACAGTGAACTATATTCTCGTTAAAATAAGGTTGCTGTTGGATTGCTGTCTCTGTGCGTGAAAGAACTGTAGGGTTGAAATTATCTAACTATCACAGACAAAAATACACTCATTTTTTTCATACAGTCATTTTATGACGTGCAGTGAAGTGACATTCGACTTGAGGGTGATAGAGTAATTACTTTGACTATACAAAATGCTGTTATCTAGTCCAGTAGGTCGATAATCGCTCGATAGGTGTCGCCCGGATACCGCCTGGCTAATTAAACTGTCGCCTCCCGCACTAACTAAACTTCGATATAGCGTTCATTGATAAATTCCGCATAACACGAATCACGATATAATTAGATAATTTAGTAGTGGAATGGTTATTGAATATCCGATTTTCGACTGACCCAAATTTGCTTTATGAAGTCTCGTGTTAAACTACAAATCAATTTG
Source organism: Apamea sordens (assembly GCA_945859715.1). NCBI lineage: Eukaryota > Metazoa > Arthropoda > Insecta > Lepidoptera > Noctuidae > Apamea > Apamea sordens. The sequence goes on from OX243995.1 coordinate 13,259,064, forward strand.
TTTGACGTTATGTCTACTTGATTTTTTGTACCTACAAGACAAACTTATATGTACCTAATTAATCGGTCCAATCCTATTAATTAGAACGGAAATAACTTGATCACATAAGTCACATGATATTTATATGTACACCCTGTCCAGTAGGTTAACCGTTTTCCGACAGCTGCCTTAGAATACAACTATTTAATTCCAGAGGGGCAATTCCCGTAATTTTAAGACCGTTCACAGTCTGAAGGCCAATTTTCGTAATTTAAAACGTTCAAAATCTAGTCACAGTTTCATCTCGGCGACAAAAAAATGTCAAAAACTTGTCAAAATGTAGGGAAATTAGAGGTATTTTTGACAGATTGAGACTGACATCAGATCATAGAGTATAGTAACTAGATCAGATTGTGAACGTTCTTAAAATTACGAGAATTGCCCCTCTGATCTCAGTCTCAATTTGTCAAAATATACTTCTAATTTCCCTACATTTTGACAAGTTTTTGACATTTGTTTGTCGCTGAGATGAGACTGCGACTAGATTTTGAACGTTTTAAATTACGAGAATACGCCTTCTGATTACGTAAAAGTTAACTTTAAAATGCGTACTAAAATAAATAATTCATAAACTGCCTTATCTTATTGAATTATCTTATTTATGACTTCTTACAGACATTATAACGTACGAGTATAAGTTTTGACAAAAAAAAAAAAAACAATTGTTATGCGTATTCCATCTGTCACAAAATGGTTTACCTAATACTTCATTCAAGTTTTACTTACGATTTTATAAAACGTAGATGCAGAACCCTATAAACTATAGGTAAACGAAAAACTGCAAGCAATATAAAACAAATCTCCTTTTCTATCTGAGAAAAGCAAATGTCCAGGAAATTACTCACGGAAGTACTTTAGAATTCTCTGCTAAATTTGAAAATGTGGAAAACTCTCAGACATACGCTCGTGTCTGACTATTTGTACTGTACCTACAATCCTTTATTCTTTGTTTTATGGATGTCTAAGGAATGATAACCTTTTGATAAGAAAATGGGCAACAAAATACTTTTTCTTAATTTTATAATTAGATAATATACTTTTTGACGTTTTAACCACAAAAAGTTGTTTTAAATAAAACTAGCACAGGCATTGAAGGTCCGTGGTATACCTACCTACTGTCGGCCATTTTGTTTTTTTTTTTCAAAATGGCGACCACGCATGAAACCTTTGTAAATCGTTAGCTGACATCAATCCAAACGGAAAACATAAAATAGGATCAAACCACAAAGTGTCACGTTTCCGAGATATTAACGTTCAAACACACACACACACGACACGTTCACATGACATCCATGTTTTTTTAATTTGCTTACATCTTATTACATAGATGGTTGAAATAATCACTCTGAATGTTTTTATTATTGCATTTATCACGCACCATATAAAAATCTTCAATCCCTAGAAATAATATACAAAATGGCTTCATTCAAGTCATCATCTGCCCAGCCTTTTCCCAACTATGTTGGAGTCGATTTCCAGTCTGACCAGATGTAGCTGTATTTTACATGGAGCGACTGTCTATCTGGCCTCCACAACCCAGTCACTGGGTAATACGATACCCCTTGGTAAGACTTGTTGTCAGACTTTCGGGCTACTGACAACCCGTAACGTCTGTTAAGATCCACGAATGACAGCCGGAACAAAAGGCTTAGCGTGCTTTCCGAGGCACGGAGCGGTCTTGGTATGTGAAAATGGCCACCCATCCGCCGACCAACCGCGGCAAGCGTAGCTTAACCTGATCGATCGACCCGTGCGGCTGTTATTACTTAGCCACAAGCCCCTCAAAGTGGCTTCATTCAAGTATTGCAAATAAATACAAAATTGGAACAGGTAGCGCCTCAAAATAGATTTCCATTTTGCGTTCGTGGAACAGTGCCCATTATGAAGAACAGTTTAAATTATATTTACGTAACTGTGGCTACATTAAGTAGGCGAAAAGGTCACAGTTCAATATGTCAGCGTTTTAAAAACTTAAAATGCCGTACTGACCTTTAGCACTGGTTAAACTCGCGCTTGGCCGGACTTTTAATTAATCTTAGGAAATCTGCGCGAAGGAAAAGGGAAGGTAAAAAATATGAGCAAACCTTTTAAATATTAATATTTCATTTCAATTAATGTGCTTCTTTTACAGAACATTTAACTCTTTTATTTTGTTGTCTACTTTATGGTAAACTTAGAGGCAAAGTATAATGTTTGTATTTAAAACTTCGTTTGCATTATTTATGTTTTGTTCATAACAACATTGAAGCGACATGGACGTATTTAAATGTATGTAAATTAAACAGATATAGGTATTAATATTAACAACAAATATATTTCTCCGGTTCTTTGTTTTTGTGCATTACATTACAAGGAAAGATAATCAGTATTTGAGTTGCGATTTGAACATATTCAAGAATCATCTTAAAACTCACTTCTCTAATTAATAATTACGCCTAATAATGATCTATGATCCCAATTACTGGAATTCCCATTCAATTTATTCACAAAAGTGTCTACTTTACAGGAAAAAGAAAACAGCAAATTTCCATTAATTCCCTAAGCATTCATTAGTCAAATTCTGAATTATTTATCGGCGTCCTAATTTCCTGCTTTATCTGATATAGGGATAGTACTTGGCGTACTTGCAAGTACATTGGTATTCGTCCCGCATTTCACTGCGATTATTATGACCCGTCCGAGTTGCGGTCGTCTCTTGCCCCATATATTTTACAGGACACTGGTACACTGGTGCATTAGAACATAACTTTGGTCTAACAGGATTTTGGTTAAACTGTACTTGTTCGTAGCTTGAATCTGTCGGGTCGGATTGAATTTATGTGAAAAGGATTGGTTAGGTTTTGGCCTTGTATTTTTCGTAAAGTACAAACTATGGTTGTCTGAAAATTATTTTGATTTATGTGGCGGATAATGCACGTTTCTTAATATAAAATTAAGTAAGACCAAGTTTAACGGTATGATTAGTATTTCTAGTTTTCTTTTACAAGCATCTTTGCAGTATACCGAACTACTTATTAATTTGACACCAGAAAGAATACAGTAAGGACCTACTATAAGCAAAATCAGCTTAAATTGTTCCCACTGCTGGGACACAGGCCTCCTCTCGGTGAGAGGGAGTGAGGCGTAATCCACCACGCGGGCCCAGTGCGTGTTGGTAGATGTCACATGTCATCGAATTTTTGGTTCTAGGACATGCCGGTTTCCTGATGTTTTCGTTCATCGTTTTGAGAGCAGTGGTGATTAAATAATTTACAAGTAAAGCGCCTGTCTAGGTTCGAACCTACGACCTTCAACTCGTAATCCGTCGTCGCGGCCACCACTACTCTCAAGAAATACTATAAGTACACACACATGGATAATAGTCCGTTCCGTGTGTTGGTCATGTCAGAAGAAAAAAACAGCATTATAATTACTGCATCTACTGTTTAATTCGTTGGCCAACCCACATACCGAAAACGACACGTTTTTCCTCCTTAAATCTCCCGTGTACCAAACCCTTGTTACATAACAAGTTCAGAGAAGATTTGTGTCGCATTCCTCGCACATTATAATTAGGTATATATATACCTACAGGTGACACAGTAAACACACACGATCGGAATAACAACTAGGTAAACCTCAGTGAAGCTAAGTCCTGTGCCGCGGAAACACAAACTTGGAATACATTGTCTCATTAGGACGAGCCCATGTAATGAATAGTGTATGCAGCGCGGGCGCCGGGCCCCGGGCCCCGTGGACCGCGAGATATTGCATAATGACCAAACGAGACTATAGGGGCCCAACTGCAGATAATTTTCACGTGAATTTCGTATAATTTTGTGTAAAAATAAACGGTGAATGCTCTGTGAAAGTTACTTTTGTATTGTTACTGTAAGTTTGCATTATACGTGTGTTTATTAAAGGTGTTTTCATTAAAATCAAACACTGCAGTGTGGAATATCGATCAAGCATTACAGGCAAACCCTAATGAACTCTTGGGAACTATTAATAACCATTAGACTACCGGCGTCACAGTACTTAATGGCCTAGCTCTACAAAAAATAAGCATACACAATAATATCTGGGCTGGCCACGTCTGCGATATGCCCAATGAGCTGTGGGCCAAAATAAACACTATAACGTGGAGCCTGACACAGCCAGAAGGCATCGCGGCAGACCCCGTAAAAGATGGCGGAACGAGCTGGAGAAACAACCAGTGGTCCACTTTAGCCCTGGATCGAAAGAGCTTTTGCCCAGCAGTGGGATGATGCAAGCTAACAGTTACAGTAATAATAACTCTATAACAGCACGTCTGTATTCCGTAAAAACTGGGCAGAGATGACGAAAGAGAGGAGAGTACGGTGAGAGACGTTTGTATGCAATTATGAGTAACAGCGGCGTTGGATGATGGAAGATCGGCTACCAAATTCCGTCAGATGTGTTTCAACCCTTACGAGTACGCATAATAAATGTGTAAACGCTTCAAAATATCCAACAAATCACAGAGGCGCATCGCTGCACGTCTGGTCGTGCGATGATGGAATGGACTTGAGGGGATTAAATTGGGTAATGCCAGCGCTTCCTCGGTACCGAAATGCATCCGATAAACCACGGATAGGCTTGCAACACTGCATCGATATTCAAAATTACATTTTATTTCAGCTCAAACTATATTAACCATCATTATCATCCTTTCAGCCGACAAAAACGTCCACTGCAGGACCTAGGCCTCCCACAAGCACCGCCACTTGTACTGGTTCTGTGCTTCTCGCATCCTTTAGTAACTATAGGTAGTGTAGCGAAATATAAGACGGGATATCTTCGCTAGAATACGTTTTTAATTTTGATCATAAATTAAAATAACACGATAATCAAATACAAAACTTAGAAAAACACACGACGAATACACGGTTAGCGCAGTGGCTGAGCGATCGGACTGCTGCGCTGCCTGTCGCGGGTTCGATTCCCGCACAGAACAAATATTTGTAAGTCCTACATGTATTTTGTTCTGAGTCTGGGTGTTTTTCTGTCTATAATATGTATGTATTTACAAAAAAAAAAAATGTATATAAGTAGTTTATCAGCCATCTTGTTACCATAACACAAGCATTAGGTTGCTTAGCTTGGGACTAGATGGCGCTGTGTGAAATGTCCAGGGATATTATTATTATATAGCGAGTAAAAAAAAGGAATCTGAATGTCTTTGGTGTTTGTTTGTACCATAGGTATATAAAATTTTCGTGTATTATTGTTACGTGTCGACTAGGATTCGTTTGCAAACGTATCTTTTCGAAATAAAATAAATAAAAGTACGTTTTAAATGGCAATATCGGCCCCAAGTCAATTCGTTGTTAAAAACTAAGATAATTATTGAAATGATTGACTGATCTAAGTTTTAGCATTAGAAATATAAGAATATTAAGTAATAGGTTACTACTAAAGACAAAAACTACGAAATATCTGAAAATCCGATTCTAGGCTCCACAATGACGATCGTATGACTTCTCGCTGGCCGGAATCCGAATCTTCCCAAATTGGAAGCTTGTCGCTCGCTAAGCAGCAAACATGAAGTAAAGCCGTTCGGAGGAGCCGAGAAAGTTCGGCCTATAATCTTCGGACGAATCTAAAGCAAATAACGTAAAATGATGATCCGAGATGCAGGCAGAATCTTTTATAACAAAGTAGCTGAAGATAAATTAAGTCACATGCCAAGTCTGAATCAAGAAACGTGACTCTCCGCGTGAGAAGTTTTTAGTGCTGCATAACATGCTTGACTTAAAAAATAAGTTTTTCAGGAACCCTGCCTATGGCAAAGAAAAAAAAGGATAAAATATAGAAAACGAAAAGAACTTTCGAATGATCAATTAATTAAATCCTGTGATTCACCACACAAAAACTGGTCGTTAACCGTTAAAATCAATTCACACACATACGTTGGTTGTGAAACCAAAATAAAATATTTATTTACATCCGTTGTGTGTCAAAAAATCCTTCAAATGAAAAATCTCCGTAGGAGAAAAGGCATGACACTTTGAGATTCATAATTGAAACGAAATTGAAGAAAAAAAAATTCTGGTTAAAAATGAGGTTGAATTTATTAGAAAAGGTCGATTGTGATAAAATTTTAATGTAGCATTTGCTAATGCTGCAGTAGGTACTAATAGAGTGCACATACTACTACAATCTTCGACCTCAATATACTGTACAGTGGACCACGTGAGCGCAAACACATAACATCCCTCGGGCCACCTGGTTAATTGAAGTGGAAAGCGAAGTGAAATGAAACGGCATAAAATTTAATGTACCGTAATGTGCGATTGAAATCGTTTATACGTATATTATCTTCGTATACATATAAAGATATACTCATCCATCTATCTAATAGATAGATACACACACGGCCAAATACATAACCGGTCCAATTAAATTAGCTAGTGAAACTCCGCAAACGTGATGGATATCGATATCTAAACACGACAAAATAAAAAACAAAAGATTTGAGGTTTTTTTTGGGGTCAACGTCCGCTGGCAGTGTAGTTACTTGAAGTGTGAGTTGATAAAATCTGTTTTATCGTCTTGAGATATCCACACGCCCAGCACGTCTGTGAAGTTCACACAAAAACTGATTTTTAAACTGATGTTTTAAGTGACATTGTTTTAACATTCGGCGGTTGATTACCTCAAAAAAAACATCAACATATTAATTTATTTTTTGTTTTAGCTTGTCTAGATATCGACACTCATGCGGAGTTTCGCTAGTATATTTAATTTAACCCTGTAGATGAGGTTATCTTTCAGTGTCTGTATTGTATAGAATGATGATAATATAATTTATTTTTTCGCGAGCTATCTTAGCGAGTTGACTGAATTCTATTTGTCATATAATCTTTAGTTGATACTAGAAGTCAATTTGGGTCAAGTGGATAATAAGTTATTTTTTTTGTGACGTACGTGTGTTGGGTTTTTTTTGTAGACAACAAAAAAACCCAACACTTGACAGATAGATAATAAGAGTCATTCCGAAGATAGCTTCGGAAGACGAACTGAATTTATACTATATAAGCTTCACTTCATTGAGACCGTTCACACAACAATATTGTCGTACTTGTTGCAAGTGTTAAGACGCATGTCGTGTAGTTACAACAATGTTTTCTAAAACTTTGTTTGTCTTTTTTCTTGTGTGCTTTTTATCGGATTTCTCACGTGAGTAAAATACAGTCGCTGTTTTGTATATGTATGTTACTCGCATATCTTTTCATAGACGAAATATTTTAAGAAAAACATCTATAGTTGGTAAAGAAGCAAGTTTTTTTTACGTAATTATTATCATTTTAAAATTGCTGGAGACATTTTGCATAAACCCTTTACTCCGCATCAATGACAGTTACTATCTTTATTGATCGAAGGTTACTACGTAGAAACTAGCGTAAAGGATGTGAAAAAATAAAAAGGGGTCAGTATTTATCATGTGTGTCAAGCAATTACTTTAAAAAAATATTCATATATAAATATTTTTTTCGATTCTATGGCTTCTTTACCATCTATAGGTGTATCTCTTAAAATATTTCGTGTATGAATAGATACATCTTATATTTATTGAAACTCAAGCGCGGACAGTGAGTAAAAATTTAAAGGTCAGAATAATGAAACTCGATATGCTGTGATGTGACTATTTTCTCTTTCGTAGATGGACAAAGAGATAAAAAGTTTTTCCGGAAGGACTACACTTACATAGAAGCATCAGAGGGTTTCTACAAGATGCACACGACAACACAAACTTGGGCTGAGGCGAAGCGAGTCTGCGCTCTGGAAGGAGCCAGTTTGTTCTACCCAGACAACGACGATGAGGCTCAAGCTGTGACTGCGTTTTGGAAGACTAACTGGCCTCAAATAGGGGCGGTATATATGGGGATGTCAGACATATTGGTTGAAGGACTATTTGAGACCGTCGACGGTACGTATATAATTCCAGTACTTATTTTGTCCATTTAGTTATGTTCCATTCAAAATTATTTCATCACCACTGCTCTCAAAACGGTGGAGGAAAACATCAGCAAGTCCTAGAACCAAACATTGAAGACATGTGGGTTGTACCAACCCCCACTGGGCCCGCTTGGTGGATTACGGCCCACTTTTCTCATCGACAGGAGGCCTGTGTCCCAGCAATGGGAACATTATTTATGTAGGCTGACTATGATAAAATACAAACATTATTTTAACGGTGGTAATGGTTGGCAACCCTACCTACACCTGAAACTATAACCAAGTTCAAAAAAAAAAAATACATTTAACTTTTCTAGGGAAGGCCATGTCTGAGGTGTACCACAAGTGGCTACCAGGTCAACCGGATGATTATCAAAGTAAACAGGATTGTGCTGTTTTATTCCGGGCTGGCGACATGGATGATGGAAATTGTGACTCTAAGACTCACTTTATTTGCAAGAAGAGTCTCCAGTCTCTAGAGTGGAACCAACAATGCGGTATTCCCAATTTAGGTAAGTTTCTGTAAGTTAATGGCGCAGTTCAATTTATCGACAAAATGTGCCGGTAGGCGAAAAATAGCAGGCAAATAACTAAATTGTTAAATGCCTAACCGAATAATTAATATAGGTAATTATCGAAGTTAAAGTGCAACGTATTTACCTAGGTACTTAGTTTTGCACTTAACAAAACTGTGAAGAACGAGAATGACCTATTGCATTTTGTTATTTATCCAGTAGTTACATTTCTATATTCTTCAACATCGCGGGACGAGCTGATTGCCTATACACAGGATTGGTACACACTAGCTCAAGATAGAGAGGAGTGGAGAGGAGAAAGGGAGACCTGTGCCCAGCAGTGATTCAAAATAGGCTAAAAATAAAAATAAAATAATTCTACGGAAGGGCTTTAGGTAAAAAAAAAAATTCACTCCTGACAATTTCTTGTTTTACAGATTACACTTTAAATAACGATATTGGCAAATGTTACAAACTGCACACCACACCATTGAACTGGATGGAGGCACACACCGTGTGTCGCGCGGAACAGACCTACTTGGCTATGGTCAACAATCGGATGGAAGGAGATTACCTGGCGTCTTTAACAGAGTCCGCATCGAAACAAAGAGTCAGTGGGAACTACCTTAGAGGAATATTTCACCTGGGCTTCCATAACAGATTGTACGGGGGCTGGCAGACAGTTAGAGGTAAGAAGTGTCTGTCTTACCATCATCTGCCTAGCCTTTTCCCAACTATGTTGGGGTCAGCTTCCAGTCTAACCGGATGCAGCTGAATACCAGTATTTTACATGGAGCGACTGCCTATCTGACCTCCACAACCCAGTTACTGGGTAATACGATACCCCTTGGTAAGACTGGTTGTCAGACTTTCGGGCTTCTGACTACCCGTAACGACTGTCAAAGATCCACGAATGACAGCCGGGACCAACGGCTTAACGTGCTTGCAGTGTGCTTAAGTGTCTGTCTTACCGTCGAACATAAATCCGGGGCCTTCCATTTATTTCTTGCAATTACGAAATCAAGTTGAATGAAGTAAGTAGGTACTAAACAATTAAACAAACGCTATTTTCTATGCAGTTCATAAAAGATTTATGAACTGCATAGAAAATAGCGCCTTATGCCTATCCTACGTTATCCCTAATCTTGCAAAAGTTGGGGCTTTCTGAGCCTGACTTGTGAGAAAGACTAGCAGGTATCTACTTATGAAAGTATATGTTTTCACTCAGACCAGTGCAGAAATTCTTTGTATTGATCTCCGTCTGTGCGCAGTTCCCGTGTAATGGGGATGCAAGCAAAACGTTGATGTGTGATTTTGACAATTACTTCAAATGTTCATTTGGTTTTCTAGGGACACCATTGTTGAATGATGCCGACACCTGGTGGGGCAAATACCAACCTGAAGTAGACGCGAGTGAGCAGTGCGGCTCAATGTTCTACACCGGACGTCTGACTCACATCGATTGTGCTATGAGGAGCTTCTTCATTTGTGAACACGAACTAGACAACTCGAACTCGACCCAAGAGATTTTGGAAGAACAGAATGCTTGAAGAAATGCAGAAAAAAAAACAGAACTGCAATGTAAATCTATAGGCTATATGTTGTTGTTTTTATTTTATTTTGTTTTCTTTTATTTTGTTTTCTTTTATTTAGGGAATTTGATGCATACTTGTACTACTAGTTTTTTAAGTTATTCATAGTTTTAAATTGTAAGTTAAGTTAATTTTAAGACCACGCTATCGCATTAGGTATACACCTGTAATGATAGTGGTAGGGAGATTTTAATAAATAAATAAATAAATATCTACTCTTCAGAAGCAGCGTTGTTTTTCAATATTTTTATGTAATTACAATATTTTTATAGCACATATGTTTTATTACTTACTATTGATTACACTCTAAATAATTCGTTAGGCATCACCAATTCACTACCCGTGTTTATAATCAAATATCACGCGCCGATGTAAAATTACTTTTAGCTGGTTCACATCGGTGGCAGCATCGTAAGAGGCGCGTGGCACGCGCCAAAGGGTGCCATTATTGAAACGAATAAACTATAAATTAGTCTTTACTTCTTCATAATATTAATTTAACAAATTTAGAGTGCACCGACCGACAGTCCGACAGCTAAGTTCGGTCAACTACCAGCAAGCAGCCCATCCGTTAACAGTCGCGACCATCATGTCAGGCACAGGTTTACTAGCATTTTAATTTCTGACGGAACTGCATCACATCAACTTCACCCAGGCTTACTTTATAAGTAAGCCTGGGTGAAGTTCAGAAATCAACATTGAACCTAATGCTTTAGGAATAAAGTCGAAAATCTATTAAAGAAATCTGACAGATTGTAGTAGCTTGATGTGCTGGCGTCTGTAGGTACCTATACCTACCTAATACCAACCTCAAGAAACTAAACTGACATAAACAACACGCGGCACGTCACAGTATTGTTTTTTTTTTTGGTCTTTTTCTTTCAATATTATCTACCGCGTATTGAGAAGCTATACTTTGAAGTTTACTGAAATACCTGACATAGTGCGGATAGGTTTTAAAGTTACTTAACTACTTCGCCGAATACTTACCTACTTATTAATGTTAAGGAATACAATACGTTCGATTCATATTCGAGAAAATTAATCACTTAAGTCACGGATTGTTGTATATAACTATAAATAAACATTAAGTATGCTATAAAATTGTGAGGTAGGTGCCAATTACTAGTCCTTTAACTTCTAGTGTCCCATCTGCTGGGTTATCCCATACGTCTGTTCACCTGCACCCTTGACGATCTGAACAACACCTCTGAGGCCGCAATTAACGTAGCCAAATCCTGGGCCCAAAGAGTACCTATAATAAATATACGATACCGTCGATACGTCAGAAGTATAGAGAGTTTAAGCTACCTCATAACACTTCATTTGTAGAAGACACTGAGCTTTCTCACCTATGATATACTAAAATCCGTACAGCCGATCGATTCTGTAAAAATCTCACCGTGAAAAGTTAGGTGAAGTGAGCTGACAATAGTGTCAATCCCTAGCATTAGTTGGAATGACAGCTCACTCCACTCTCACTTCACCTGAGTTTTCACGGTGAGATAGTTACAGAATCGCACTGCTGGTACAGACGCCAGCAGGTCAAGCTACCCGAAAGTGTCAAATTTTTCCAATCAACCTTGAACCTTAAAAAATAAAATATAAATAAAATATCTCTATCTCTCTATCTTTTAATACTTCAGAAATAAAGTTGAAAATCTATTAAAGAAATTTGACAGATTGTAGTAGCTTGATGTGCTGGCGTCTGTACATAGTAATTCAATTTGTAAAATTAACACCTTCAGACAATAAAAGCTTAGAGAACTTCTTAGTCCATTGCACCATTAGTGCTATAAAGCGTAATCTCAATCTCAGATATAAGGAAGCTGTGCACCTAATGCACCATGCCACTTTAGTTCGAACTACGCTCCGGACGTATCTCGACGTCTGACGTTATGTCCGACACGCTCTGCGGAAAGTAAACCCGACCATTAGCACGCTGTTGCAGAAAATAATAAAGACTTAACGTTAAAACGCAAACTGTATGACTAATCTTCATTAGAACCTATAATAATAGTAAGTATAATAATTATGATGTGTATTTTACTACCATATCATGCTAAATAATAAAACATTGCAACGTGGTACGTGGTAGGTGGGTCATCATCATCGTCATTTCAACCGAAAGACGTCCACTGCTGGACATAGGCCTCCCCCAAGCACCTTCACTTCGACCGGTTCCGTGCTTCTCGCATCAAACGGGTTCCTGCGGCTTTAACAATGTCGTCGGTTCACCTGGTGGGAGGCCTTCCAACGCTACGTCTTCCGGTACGCGGCCGCCACTCTAGAATCTTGCGGCCACATCGGCCATTTGTTCTGCGAGTAATGTAGATAGGTACTTTAAAATATTTCACCTCATCATTTACCCGTCAATGGCGCCGATTCCCTTGTTCACAAACTAAACTAAATTTAAGTTAAGTGCATCTTTTTCTTTCTATTTCATTAAGAAAAGGACAGAAGATAAATGTTAGTTTATTCCTGCCAAATTAAGATACTCCACTCCGTTTATTGCTTTGTGGTACGGAACGTTTTTTACGTACCTACCTGCTGGAAGTTGTACGAGTTTCCCCAAGTTTTGTTTATCACGTACAGTCACCAAAGGAGATAAGTAACCAGGGTCGTCGGGTATAGTTAAAGTTTAGTAAGAAACCGATGGATGTTTTTGAATGAAATTTAATTTGATAAATGGACTGTTCGTTTTCTATTAATTTAATTTTATTTTATTCGATCGAATTCTTATTAAACTTCAACAATATCCGACGACCCTAGTTACTTATCTCATTTGGTGATTGTACAAATTTCCTATTGCCATACCTAATCTCTTTCCAATCCCTAATATGATTCACGTAACTAATTTGAAACGTTGTAGGTTTTCAAAGGAACGTGTAGGAGTATCCTTAGGTCGGTGTTTCTAGTAAAACGATCACTACATTAAGGAAAACCTAAATCTTATGTAAATACTTAATCTAAGTAGGCGGTAACAGTATATCTTGTACCTATCTAATTCAATAATTAATTACCTAATTAGTTCAGGCGGCAGTTTTGAGCACATTAATTTTCTTGGAAACCTAATACTTTGTGCCTACGAGTACATACTTAGGCATGGGTACATAATTAGGTAAAGATTTTTATGAGAGAAAATTATCTTAGGTTGTAATTTTTTTGGATTTTGGCAATAAATTTTCCAATTCTCTTTGACTACGTACCTACTTGTATTTATATCTAGTTTTATTAATTATAAAATAGGTGTATAAATGGCCTAAAGCAAACTCATACTAGTCTGTCGTCCTTTTTTGTTCTGTATCTATTTACAAAATAGCAATCTTTATACAACTTTATATTTTATTTCACATTTCACGCTACAAAGTAAGAGTGTCATTACACGGCTATCTGTTCGTGCGGTATCGTCCTTTACAAGCAATCCAGACCCACCGCTTCATTAGTTCACAAAGGGTAGTTGTATGCAAGTGCGGGGTTCGCCGTGCCGCCGTCTCAGTGGTCCCTAACAACTTTGTAGTGCAAGGGTCATTGCCCCTTATTATTAGGTAGCATAGGAAAGGTGTTTGCTTAAATTGAATTTATTGATAGGTTCTCGGGAAATTGCTCTAGAAAAATCAAGCGTGTATTTGTAGATCCACTATATAATAGTGCTTTATACAAGCAAGTGTGTATACACTTGCTTGTAAGTAATCAAAGCTGTCAGTATCTCGACCGTTCTTAATTGCGAAAGAAATAATCAAATAAAAAGAATTCAATCTAGCAGACATTTATTTAATGGAAATTAAGATATTTATTTATAGACAAGGGTATCCTTGTCTTAAATTTATCCTTGCGTGCAAAATTTGATTTGTAAAGGTGTTTGAATTCGATACTAGAATTAATTTCCATTAAATAAATGTCTGCTAGATTGAATTCTTTCTTTCGCAATTAAGAACGGTCGAGATACTGACCAGCTTTGATTACTTTTTCACGTCGTTGGGCTGAAAGCCTATTCTGTGATACTGATACTTAGGTATAAGACATGTATTTTAGTCTCAATAAATAGGTAAATATATTTATTAAGGTACTTTTCAGTAGTAAGTTTGTGATTAACATAGGCACCATTATGTACAACAATGCATAGTATCTGTAAGTACAATTAAATGAATTTCGAAATCGTTATCAAATTCTGTTTTTGTATAAATGTTGCTCATTATTTTCGAAACGGCTTTATGTTGTTACTAGCTGCACCCCGCGGTTTCACCCGCATAAGTTTCGATCCCGTGGAAATATCAGGATAAAAATATATGTTAATCCTGGTTATAAGAAAACAAAATCAGCTGTTCCCTACATTTATGTTCGCATAACTCGTCAAAATGTAGGGAACAGCTGTTTTTTTTCGCGTTTTCAGGTTTGGTCCCATAGTAAAAGTTGTTTATAATGATGATTACAATGACCCATTAAAAGGATTCCCATGAATTCAATTTCACCCTGTATAATAATATTATTTATTTATTTCAGTTGCCAAGCAGTTACTGAAAAACTTTTTCAGTTTCTTATAAAAATGTTCTCTATTTTAAAACGTTTTAGACCCGGTAGCATTCTCATTATTATAATTTCTTCTGGAAAAGTTCTTTCCTGCGAAAATGATTTTTATCAAGCTAAAAATAAAATGCAAGTTATCCTTCATCAATTGGCTGCTTTTCATAATAAATGCAGTCAGACTTTGAAACTATTATCCAATTACCTACGTGAAACCTTGGTAGGACTCGACAAAGTAATAAACTTTGATATGATTGCCTTATTAGTGTGGGTTATTGCTCAAGGCTTTATGACTGCTGATAATATGTAGCTTTCAATGCAGTGGTATTCAGTAATCTATACTTTCTTGTCTTTGTAACTTGGACAACCTTCGAAGGCCTGGGTTCTATCCCATGGTTATAAAGTGATTTTGTTTTCAGTAGCGGTCCGTGATTTAGTATATCAAATGGAAAAAGTATATTATTCTGTTAAACGGACTTGAACCCGTAATTGAGAATCTTATGTTCAAGAGTAGTGAAAAAAGTAATTATCTACGACTTACTTGTCTGCGACTTCGTCTGCGAGCCAGGATGAAAAGAAGTTATGTGCTTACCCAGGTCATGGTTTACCTGTGTGCTAAATTGCATCCAAATCCGTTCAGCCATCTTAGCGTGAAAGCGTAACAAACAAACAAACTCACTTTCGTATTTATAATAAGTGTAGTTCATATACCTACATGTCTATATAGATATTACCCCTGAGGTTTTTTACTTAGGTATCTACGTATTTAAGTAAACTATAAAATGTATGTATGTATGGGAAATTTGCTACTCCTGATAAATGTACAACTTTTGTAATCGTTTTTATTAAATAAATTATTATTATTTCGTTTCGTTTCGTTTATCTATCATTGTGTACAGCCAGTATATTCTCAACTAGTTTGGGGTCGGCTTCCAGTCTAACTGGATGCAGCTGAATACTAGTATTTTACATGAAGCGACTGCCTATCGGACCTCCACAGCCCAGTTACTGGGTAACACAGTACCCCTTGACAAGTCTGGTTGTCAAACTTTCGGGCTTCTGACGACCCGTAACGACTGTCAAAGATCCTAGAATGACAGCCGAAATCAACGGTTTGACGAGCTTTCCGAGGCACGGAGGGGTTTTGGTATGTAAACATGGTCACGCATCCACGGACTAAACCGCGGCAAGCTTAGCTTAACCTGATCGATCGACCTGTGCGGCTGTTATTACTTAGCCACGAGCCTCTCAAAC
Organism: Apamea sordens; assembly: GCA_945859715.1. Lineage (NCBI taxonomy): Eukaryota > Metazoa > Arthropoda > Insecta > Lepidoptera > Noctuidae > Apamea > Apamea sordens. The sequence continues at coordinate 13,274,950 of OX243995.1, forward strand.
CCTAACTTCTATAATACCGAATAAAACCTTTGTCCCCTCCCTCGTCTGCATAATCTCAACAATACTTCGAGAAGATTGGACAATAAAAACTTGAAATGGAAAGCCATTACATTGAACTTATCTTGAAAGCGGTCGAAAGGTCTTAAAAAGGCATGCTACCTATTTAGAGGACAAATGCCAATTTTTTTGGGTACATAAGCTTTGACTTTTATAAGTACCTACGTACTGAATTATTGTACTTTGAAATTAGTTTTATTGTTTACTAGGGGTGTTTACCAAAGATTGTGTTAACTCGGGTACAAGGTTGGTACAAGATTTTCATTTCAACTATGTAACTTTTTGGCTAACCTGAAGCACTTTGTGGTAAAATAAACATTGTTAGGAAACCTAAACCTAATAGTCTTACATAAAACGCCATTATGCGGGTAATCAATGTTCACTCCTGCTCTGTTAGAAGTAGGTACACAATGTTGTACTTAGTACGTACAATTGGATTATAAATGTTACTAACTTCTGCGTGCTTATTTAAGAAGTAATCTTTTAACTACGGTCGGACTTTTAATTAGCTGCAGTAAAAGACACTTCTTACTGTCATTTCGTAAAAAAATGCTGTCACACTACTCTACTAGTGACGTGATTAAAACGCAATGAAACGTCGTTTTAATTTAGATAATCAAAATTGACCAATTTTGATTTAACCGTAAACAATCAACTATTCTTTGTATTGATCGGATAAAAATATATGTATGTTGTAGTTTCACATCAGCGTAAATACATAGTTTACTAGACTATGGTTGGACTGACCATAGTCTAAACGTTTTAAATTATTTCAGGTCACTTTTGTTATAAAAAGTCAAAAATCACAAGCACCAATCTGGCTTTTGTTTTCAAAGCATACGAAATTTCGAAGCATATTCGTTCGAAAACGAAGTTTAATTTTTTTTTTGTTTATTTTCGGCCAGTTTTCGTTGTTGCGGCCAGTCTATCTTTATAAAAAAGTAAGTTGATTTCCTACAAAATGTATAGGAACAGTTTTTTTGCAATTTCTAGTATCCGAACCTCCGTTGATCCAATGGAAATTTTGAACAGAATCGATTGGCATCATAAAAAGTTTTTGTGAAAACTGCTCATTTTCTTCTTGACTGTATATTTTTTTCAGAATTTATGACATTTCTCAAAGAGTTAAGGACTGTCTCTTAAGACCGTTTTCTTGTAGCTACAGCGGTTAAGGAACCTGCGCTTACTGCCCCATCTCAAAATTCCACCCTGTATGTACAATATCCCTGTATGCTGAGTATATACAATATCCGAGCGGTAATATGGCACATCGACTCTTGGAGAGTCACTTAGATATACTAACAGAAACGACGCCTAATAAAGCAGAGTTTTTTTTTTATAAAACCAGAAGGCCAATTCTCGTAATTCAAAACGTTCAAAATCTACACTCGAGAGCAATGAATCCGGGTCACTTGAAGAATCCTAAAAATCTCGGAAACTAAAAATGCTAGGTTAATGCAATAAATTGTATTTAATAGACAATGTAATACTCCTTAAATGAAGGTATTAAAGCTTCTTAGTTATTGTAAAGTTATATCATAAAAAAATCAAATTTGAAAAAGGGCCACTTTCGAAGATGGAACTACGAAATTACAGCATTTGGTTTTGCTTTTGTTTGTAATCTGTCATTTATGTGGGTACATAAACCATGTTGATAGTGCTCTATATTCATTATTCAAGCTGAAATTATGTCGCTTACGCCTGAAGAATGCACCAGAATACTTACAATGCTGGAAACCGGCCGGAGTCAGCGCGATACAGCCAGGACTGTCGGTGTGTCGCTGTCAACAGTACAAAGAGTTCTCCGACGTTACGAAGAAACTGGTTCTAACCTACGCAGACCAGGAACGGGCAGAACCAGGTGTACCACAGCACGAGAAGACCGATACTTGGTGAACACCATGCTTCGAAATCGCTTTCTCACAGGAACTGAACTCACAAATCAGTTTCGACGCCTCGGAGGAAGTAACCCAAGTGCATGGACAGTAAGACGTCGGTTTGCTGAATCTAACTTAAAACCCCTTAGACCTGCAAACGGCCCTAAACTGGAGCGTGGGCATCGTATTTCAAGACTAAGATATGCCCAGAGCCACGTAAATTGGAGTATTGAAGATTGGTCAAAAGTTATGTTCTCCGACGAATCAAAATTTATGCTCTACAAGCACGATGGAAGACACAGAGTGTATCGAAGACCAGGGGAAAGATTCAAGCAAGCATGCATCGAAGAAAAAGTAGCCTACGGTGGTGGGTCTGTACTTGTGTGGGCCGGAATTTCTTCTGAAAGTCGCACAGAGCTGGTGATCATAGAAAACGGCTCTTTAACTAGCGTAAGATATGTGGAAGAAATCCTCAATGATCACGTTGGCCCATTTATGGTCAATTTAGGTGAGGATGCTATATTTATGCATGACAATGCCCGACCTCATACAGGTAGGATTGTGAATGACTACCTTCAAGAGATGAACATTACTCGTATGGAGTGGCCAGCGCGCAGCCCGGATATCAACCCGATCGAGCATGCTTGGGACAAGCTAGGCAGATGCGTAAAACAACGAAACCCTCCCCCAATCACGCTTCGTGAGTAATTTGTATGTAAGAAATTATTCAAAATTATTTAAAAAAGTTTGTTATATGGCCAAGTCACGTTATTTGGGTTCAAAGATTAAAAACAGCAATAATGTAATTAAAACGACCTGGTCTATTATTAATAGTGAAGCGGGAAGATCTAGTAACCGAAATACTGACTACAGCCTGTCTATTAATGACAACATAATAAAATCAGACTCACAAGTCGCCGAGGCATTTGAAAATTTCTTTTCAGATATTCCCGTTTCAACTACTAAATCCCTAAACTCATCACCTTCTGTTGCTGAGTCTTTGCTTATGGAAAATGTTAATGGTTGCGATTCGGAATTTCATTTTGAACATGTTACCTGTAGAGATATAATTAAAACCTTTCACACTTTAAATGTAAAAAAGACTGCAGATCTGTGGGGCAATTCTGTAGAAGTTGCTAAGTCTATTATTGACATTGTAGCACCTACTCTAGCTCTTATCTTTAATAGTTGTATTGACAGTGGGGAGTTTCCTGACCTTATGAAAAATAGTAAAATCATACCTTTGTTTAAATCAGGTAGTACATCAGACCCTACAAATTATAGACCTATTTCTGTACTACCTACCTTTAGTAAAATTTTTGAGAAATTAATTTTAGAACAAATGCAAAGATTTTTTAATAAACCAAATTATTACATAGCAAACAGTTCGGTTTTACAAGGGGTCGTTCAACTACTGATGCCGGTGTTGAACTTATAGGACATATTTATAATGCATGGGAAGACAAATGCGATGCCTTGGGCATCTTTTGTGATTTGTCCAAGGCATTCGATTGCGTTCTTCACGAAACTTTAATCAGGAAACTCCGCCACTACGGAATCCGGAACGCTGCTCTGGATCTTCTTACTTCATACTTGAGTAAGAGGATTCAGAGCGTTGATGTTAACGGAAAAAGATCTCCCGGATCTTTAGTAACAATGGGAGTCCCACAGGGCTCAATTCTTGGTCCTTTCTTGTTTCTTATTTATATTAATGACTTGCCGTACCTCATAAAGGATAATCATGATATAGTGTTGTTTGCAGATGACACTTCACTTTTGTTTAAACTTAAACGTCAGCAGCAGGTTACTGACGATGTAAATAGCGCGATCTCTAAAGTAGTCCACTGGTTCAATGTTAATAATTTACTTCTAAACGAGAAAAAAACCAAATGCATTAAGTTTACGTTGCCTCACGTTAGACAAGTGAAAACTAATGTGTTGGTAAAGGGCGAAGAATTGAATCCTGAAGACAGCACAGTATTCTTAGGCATAACTTTGGATGCTAAGCTTCAGTGGGGTCCACATATAGACAAATTGTCAAAAAAGCTAAGTTCCGCAGCATACGCTGTTAGAAAAATTCGTAATTTAACTGATATAGAGACCGCCCGTTTAGTGTACTTTAGCTATTTTCATAGTGTAATGTCGTACGGTATTCTATTGTGGGGAAATGCCGCTGATATTCAGACTATCTTTGTTTTGCAAAAGCGAGCTGTTCGATCAATTTATAAATTAAGTCCGAGACACTCGCTCAGAGAAAAATTTAAAGAAATTAATGTTATGACTGTGCCTTCTCAGTATATTTATGAAAATCTTTTATATGCCCATAAAAATATAAAATTGTTTAAAAAATACAGTGATATCCATGATATAAATACTAGGAACAAACACAAATTTGTTCTACCTACAACAAGGCTCAAGAAAATAGGTGGCTCGTTCAGATGCCAATGTATACGCTTTTACAATAAAGTTCCAAGCCCCGTTCAAGATCTAAGCCTTAATAAATTCAAATCATACATTAAACGTAAGTTGTGCGAGAAAGCATTTTATACCGTTAAGGCTTATATCGAGGACAAAAAGGCTTGGGATTAAGCTGCTTCCAATTTTTACATATTGAATGTGTTTATTTTTTATTTTTGTTTTGTTGATGTTTTTTTTTTTTTTTTTTTTTATATACACTTTGACATTGATGAATTTGATATATACTATGACATTTGCTTACTTTGTAAAGTATTCTATTATTTTAATTATTGTGAATGTGAAGACTATGTGGGTCATTGTATTTATATTATTTTTCTCTCTGTTCTCTTAGTTTTTGGCGTGGTCTGGCAGTTTGAGTAATTAATGTGGCCTACCCAAATGTCCTTTCTTTGGTATTGTTCGTCGGATCGTTGAGCTCCCTAAGTTTTGAGTTGAGCTGCACGATTTCTGACAAATGCGTGCACTGACTGGACAGGTCCTCTCAAACTGTTTGGTTCTTTCTTCAAAAAAACCATCTCAGACATAAATCTACATGGTCTTCACATGGTCTGACCAAGATTATGTCTGGACTTTAAAAGAGACTGTGACGTCTGAGTTTGTTTCGGCCTTTCTTCTCAGACTAGTCAGATAGGAAACGCCGACCTCATCTAGTTTTAAAATATGATTGACGTGTAAAAGTGTTTGTACAAACCTACTTACAAAAATAAAATCATTTATCATTTATGGAAAAGAAATTCTCATGTTAGTTTTAAGTAAAAATTTGCATGCTAAGTACAATTCTGGCAAAACACGTACGCTCTTTATTATAATTATTGAAACACCATGTATACCATGTTTTTTTGCAAATAAATACTTTACTTACTTTACTGTAATTTAATGTAATCACAGTAGATTAAATAGCGACGTCTTTTACAGTTCATAAAACTTGCCATATGGACGTTAACGTGCACAACCCAGGAGATATGGAAGAGACTGCACGTTAAATGCAGTTTATTAATCGTAAATACTGGATTGAGTAACAGATTGCCCAGCTGGCTTTAAAATATGGCGTGAAATACGATAACGTTTGGCTATTTTTATGGCATGGAATAAAATATACTATATAACCAGTTACAGTACTGTATTTAGCTTTTTGATGTATGGAAAATATTTAACTGAACCTTTATAAAGTTTGACCTTCTAATAATAGACACTTTTAGAAATTAGTGAACTATTAAAAACATTTTGCACTAATGCTGCACACATAAAAAAAAATGGAGTCTCTTTTTAACTTTCTGGGCTTTTCTTGGAGTCGGAGTAACTAAACTAGGGAACCCCGACCAGATAGGTTAGGTTAGGTTGGAGCTATGACCCCCCAGTGGGTTCCCGCATTGTCGAGGCGGGGGGGCTCAGTAGCCGTGGCTAGCAGAATCACGGTGACGCTAAGAGGAACCCAAGCGGGGGCCGCTCGTCAGGGCTTTGCGGCTAAGCCGACGACGTAGCGGCCGGCGGGTATGTTGCGGTGCCGCTTGGGCAACATCGCAACCTACCTAAGGCAGGCCGCGATGTCCCCCGTGTGGGAGACATCGCGGCTGAGGATTGGAGGCCGCGGCGGGAGAGGAGTATCGGTGTGACGTTGCCGCTCTCCCTACCTTCCGCAGCCTTGACGGGGCCGTCACTGTTTGATGCCGGACGCAGTGGGGCCGCAGGGGAAGAGGAGTGTCGGTGTGACGTTGCCGCTCTCCCTATCCTCTGCGGCCGTAGCCCCCCCAACGCGGGGGGCATGCGGGGCCTGCCTATTAGGCGGGCGTGGAGGCCAGCAGCCAGCAGGCACCGTTGCCTATATTGCACAGGCCTCCAGCAGTGCGGGACGGGAATGGCCAGGTGTTCCCGGCCATTCCCGTAGCCCCCCAACCTGAGGGGCATGAGGGGCCCGCCATACCATCTAGGCATGCGCCGGGAGGGCTGTGGAAGTAAAGGCTATGGCGGTTTCCCATGGCCCTCCCATCACGGCGATGTGGGAACACCGCTGAGTTTTAGTGGGTATACTGTCATTCCGACAGGGAGTCCCACATACCCCGTCTTGTCCCCCGCGAGACGGGGATGCACAAAGCATTTCTCAGCGACAAAAAAAAAAAGTTTGGAGCTATGACCAACCATGCGCCAGCCGAGCGATCGAAGCGAACGGTGCCGCGGCAGCAGCTGGCGAGCACTACATCCAAGTTGGTCGCAGTTACTTGACTATTTAGTATTTTTAGGACATCGAAAATTTAAATTATTTGAGGCACACAAAAAGAGGCGCGTTCATAATATTAGAGTGTTCAATAATATTTTTACGGCTGATTTTTCAATAGGCAGATAATTTTTATTCATCGAATAAAATTGACGTCTGACAGTTTTTGTATGGAAGAATTATCAACATTATTCCTTCGATAAAATTATCTCACGTTGGAAAAATCAGCCCTTAGGAGCACAAACCTGGAATGATTAGAGGTTCGATTAAATACCTGCCTTAATTAATTACACGTACATACGTGTACGAGCCTTTAGTACCTACCTTATTTCTTAGATCCATGGTATCATACATAGGTCTGTATTATTGTGTTGGTGCCTCACTAAGCTGTATTACGATTGTACTAATCAAGTACATCGCAGAAGTTCTATGAGATACGATTGGAATGCTGCAATGGCGGCTAATTTAGATTGATTCCGGGATTTCTCTAAGAGAGCGATTAAGGAATATTTTGTAGTATGTGTTCGATTAGTGTGGTGATTATATTAATAATAATAAGTGACGTCGTGGTGGGGTTTGCGCGCTCTAAACTCTAGGTCTGTGACGGAAGAGTTTAATTTGCCAGATCTCGTCTAGGGTGAGGAGCCAGACCAAGAGAGATACAGGAACCCGCAGGGCAGCATGTGGCGAGCTGTTGGGAAATAGCGACCTCACGGACCCTATCTCCCGGGAGAAGTCTTGTTCCCACCTCTAGCTTTCCTTAAATGGCTGGCTGGAGTGAACACTGGCGAGGAATAGAGCTCCCACCTCATTCTTGTCTTTATTGGCTGGCTTGAGTGGAGATTCGCAAGAGCAAACGTGCTCGGAGGAAGGAAGTATTTCAATAAGATGCTGGCTGGGATCTTGACCGTATTTCCGGGATTATCCTGATAGCCGTGGAATACATCTCCACTCCTCGCAAGCACCTCAGGACATGTTGTCCCCTTGTCGCTACGACACTATGTGCTAGCGACCGTTTTCGGGGGCATATTATTGAGTGTGCAAGTCACCCCCTGCCATTTTATCTGTGAATTATATTATCATTGGTCAGGCAGGGGACATAGACCTTCCACAGTTCAAGGTAACCGATCTACTATAGCCACCCACACCCATAGCCCAGTATATTTTGTTTCCATGTTCTGCAATAGTCTTGCACCAACCGGGGGTTGTTCTTGGGTGCACTTGCATGGTGCATACAGGGATAATCATGGGTTGGTCCCTCCTCATCATTTAAAATTGTCTAAAGGGCCTCTGCGAGTTGGCTTCGGCCCCTGGTACGCCTTTCAAAGGTCCGGGATCCAGGGATCCCGAGATATTAATTTAATTTCTTACGCATTGTCTATGTATGGACATAATCACCAAATTTTGCTCATGAATCGGTCAAAACAAACATTGGGTATATGCCTGTTTGTTTTGACTGTTAATTGAAATATCAATTCAGCTCTTGTTTTCAATCCAAATGTTTACTGTAAACTGAAAATCTGCACATTTCGCAAACCTTGCTAGTTCGACCTATAGTTTTGTTAAGATAATCAATTGTTGTTGAATATTTATGACTGATATTTGGAAAATAAACAAACAGGCAAGGTCCAATTAGTTACTCTTGATTAACTTTCGAGAACTGACCTAAAATTTGTTGATATTGGGTACAAATTACACAGGGGGATACGAAATGAAAAAAAACTAATGTTGGTTGTCAAGAGTTATTTATTTACGGACCCTACTCAGGTAGTTTAGAAATTTTTTATGTGGTCAAATATCAATCGGTAAGGGCCACTATTTGCCTTAGCCGTGGAGGGTTGAATAACGTCCGTGATTGATGCTGCTCGTTGGCCTGACTAGCAATTTTAGGGTCAAGAAAAATTTATGTGTTTAGCTTAGATACTATGTTATTCCGGACTAGGGTTCCTTGTTGATTTATGTGGCTGGGAAAAGGATCTCGTAATTAAATGTGTGTGGTTGTAGATTATAAATACCTACTACTTCCGTGGATCCATGCAGTCAGGTCGATGAAATCAGCAATCGTCTTTTTTTATTAATTGTGCCTGCTCTTGACCTCAATCATGCCAGATGGAAAGCGATGGATGAGGTCTAAGATGGAACGAGCATGACCAGAACATGCCTGTTCACTTTTGCTTTGAAAGCAGACGGATGCAATACCTAAGCAATTTTGACATACTTTGCGTATACCTAATTATGTATTTCGCAGAATAATCTAACGTTGCCGTTGAAGCAGTTTTAGGATTAGTAGAAGTATGCTTGTTATAGATCGAACTGTAGCCTTTTAAATGACTTAACATATCCCATAGAAGCGTGCTGGTAACATGATACTGTAAACATAAACCAATCTGATTGATATTGATCACCTTGGGAAGGCTAAATGTGTGGTAGGGGGAAGTTTATGAGATATTATGTGTTTTGTGTGGTCCCTAGCGGCGGATATTGCATTTGAGCTGTTGTTTATGTCATCCACTAAATCCCGTCCTCGTCGCCACTGCTTAATAAAAGACGTGCGCTCAGCACAACAGTTATTTTGAGACTAGCTTGACCAACTTATGAACACAACAGACGCCATGTTTTCGTGTATACTTGCTAGCCAGTAGGTACCACTGTAAAGAAAGCGTAAAAGAAAAACAAAAACAATGTTGCTTCGTATTTTATTTATTGAAGATGTAGGTACAATGTAACTTACAGAAGGGAGATTTAGAAGATATTTACAAGGTGTTAAGGTAACATTTAAAATTTTGTTAATACTTTTAAAATTTTCCGTGACTAACCGTAAAATAATCTAAGAAAGTATCTTCCAAAGTAAACTCAAGCTGAAAGAATTAAAAAGCGAAACATAGTCATGTAATAATAATTAACAATTGGTAGTCATATAAATTATATTTTTAGAGATTTTCAATGTCCCTAAATAATTTTATTAATAACTATAAAAATTATTGCCCTAATCAAAACTAACTACACCTTATGAACGTGCACAACATTTAACAGTGATTAAAGTTATCTAACAACTAGTGAATTATCTAACCAAATAAAGATTCTTATTTATTTAAAAGATTAACTTAAAATAGATCTTATATTAAACTTAACTAGGTATATTATTGAAAATTTTGATATGTTTGATATTTTTGTTTTACGCAACTCGTTGTAATTCTTCAAGTACAGTCGTGTGCGAAAGAGAAATGTATCTGTGTACATTCAAATGAAACTTTATCTACAACGTTGTATATTACGTAGGTATGTAAATATGAACACTGTTTTCAAAACTTTTAGTCAGGGACATAGAAATTAATTAAATTACTGTAGTTGATGCCAGTTCTCTACACATTATATTATTATGTGCTTTTAAATAAGATCGTTCACCAGGCGGTTTGAGAACGATATTGGCATTTAGTTTCGTTTTCTATTTTCTCTTTATACATGATTCTATTTTTGCATAACTGTACTTGAAGCAATTTCAACAAAATGCCATAAAATACGCAGCAAGTGCTTTATTAAATTCCATTGTAAATACATTAATTTAATTTTCAATAGGTTACTGTAATATCGTTACGAATATTCTCGTAAATGCGCCAATAAAAGGGTCAATAAAAACATATAAATATTCGTTGATTCTGGATTTTGGAAGCAAATATTCTACTTAAAAATAATTTCACCCTTACACCGACTGCGCCTCGTTCCGACTCAACATTGCGGGTAGGTGTTCCGCCTTGCAAAGATCAAGTACCCTAAGTTATAAGATATGAAACACTCAGATGTGTCGTTTTAAAATATAATTTATTTCTGAATTTTCAAGCAAATAATTGATTTTTTTAAAGAATTTCCAATAAATTACTCGCATTTCATATAGCTTAATCTATTAATTTAAATCTCTTTTCCATGTTAGTTTTCGTTCAAATAGTAAACATTGAAATCGTATGTTTAAAAGATCTTCATCACGCGTATTCTCATTTAAAGTAATGTATCATGTATCCGTATATTGCCTAGCATTTAAGTTTTATCGCAGCGATTCATCGATATTATTTTAATTATACTGTTTGAGTTGACAATGTGGTTCAGCTGTTGAAATCTGTGTTTTATTTAAACTTTCCATTCGATAGTTTTTTTTTTCATTTGTGGGATTTTTTCAAGGACAAATGGTGAATCCTGTATTTTCCGATGTATTAAATAGGTAGGATGTTCATGTAGATTATTCATTTATTTTAAAGTTTAATTCTAAACAGCCTTACCGTGTAGCTGACAAAAGGAGTTCGGGTGTTGATATTCGCTACGCTGTTTCGTAGCTCGTGTGCTATGGCGTAGCATGCATGCTACTGCCGTGCGATCTCAACGCCTTCCGAATGTTTTGAGAAGGTAAGCTTCGTCATGGCTGATTATAATGTTCCATCTATATATTTTCATTTCATATTTTTTCCGGATTTTAAAAATACATTCAATGGGTATAACCTGGTTTTAATCAATTTACTTTAATTCCTGCATGTAGAATACGAATAGTTATTTGCTTCATATTTTTCCAATATAAAATACATACGAAAATTTATACGTATATAAAATTTAAATTGATATACAAATATCTGGTTATCCAATAGGTTTTCATGCAAACGAAACATTATATTTTATGTTTCCTTATAATTTCGGGTAGTTTACATACAAATTACCCTTAATTATCAGGAAATGTAATGAAAAGAACAATATTATTTCTAAAGGCGTTATCGGCACGTATAGTTATATCGGGTACCATTTAGACATGTGAACCCGGTGTTTCACATATTACAAGATACTTAAAGCTTTAAAAAGCTGTGTTCAGGGCTCGCCGTCTCGTGTATTACCTATGGACATTTTATGCTAAATAGGTATTACTTAGACTTATTCAACTAACTCTTCAGTCTTGGACGTTACACTTAAATAGAATACTTCTAAAACCCGCGTCGAATTTATTCTCTCCAAAACTTGTAAATTAAGTAGAGTCTGCGTGTTTAAACTATTCCATGGCGTAACTCAACACACACCAAAGACAAGTTATGATAAACTACAAGCTATAGACGCACAATTGTGGATTAATTCATTGATATCCATGTACACTCACGTATACAGACAGTTTAATATCTCGACTACGATTTAATTTCATTGCTGAAGGTTATTTATTTGATATAGATTAAGTTTCTAAGATTTGGAAAAATCACATTCACTAATAAATGAAACACATTTAGGACAACGCACGACCAAAAGTTACGACACCTAAAGTAGTAAGCGAAAATGTACAACACTCATTCACTGGAACGTAATATTACTTAGTTCAGTTACATTTAGTTCATATTAATTACACCTATATAAAATTCATTAATTCTAACAAATGAAATTATCACAAATATTTAAAAAAATTCTCATTCTGTATAATAAACGCTGTATAATTAATACAATACTTAATTATATATAAAAATATATTGCTCAGGATTTCGGTGGGTCGGTCTATCAAATCAGTGCTTTAAAGTTGCCTGTGGAAAATCTATTTTTAATTTGTTTATGAAATAATAAAATTGTGAACCTAATTGAATGCCACATAACCATAACTTCACGTTGTTCCCCATTCTTTAGACGTTCCTTTTATTCAAACTTACTTTAGATTACAAACGACCGAAACGGAAACAAACACATTGCCTAGTATCGTTTTAAAATTTAAAATGTCTAATATAATAAAATGTTGCTAGGTATAAATAAAATATCTCTTCGGGTTTCTTATACTACGTTACGCTAGATGTATACATAAACGACTTTAAAAAAATTACTGACTAGTGATATGTATCATGATATGTATTTGATATGTTGATCACAACAAAGTAGTTCGGCCATCGCTGTACGCTGATGGCCCTTATGCTAAGTTCTCTAGTCTTCTGGCCAGCCGAGGTCTTCACCAATGAGGTCGTAAAACCTCTGGTTGTGTTGGATGAAGAACTTCCTTAGCTTGGTGACGACTGCGGGGTCGACCCGCGGGTGCTTACGACCCTTCGTTTCTCGGAGACACTTGTCTGTTGTGTCGTTTCGGAGGCAATAAAAGCCTTTCGTTTCGTTGAAGTAGAAATTCTTTCTTCCTGTTGAGATAATACATGGAGATTTTCAAATATGATTTTATATTAGAAGAAAACTTTAGCACGGTTACTTTGAAATTGTTAAAGCCTGGTTTATATTAAAAAAATCAGGCTTTATTTTATGTATATTTTACTAAATATCTGAATGTCGAAAAATTTTCATCATAATCAACATCTTGTTCATCATAACAAAATGGATCTTGTTGTCTGTAATATATATAAATAATAATAATAATCAGGTAGATTGGGCGATTATTTTGTAACTGATGTGTACTCTAAGGACGTTAGATCAATCCACCAATTTAGGCGTCCATGGATAACCTCAATATTAAACGATCACTTACCAATCTTGTGTTCGAGTCCAAGGAACTTCTCAATGCGTCGGAGCTGCGGCACCGGATCTTCAATTAGCAGATCACCGTTCACGACGAGTATCTGCTCCCGAGGGAACACTTCCAGCCACCGATGGAGGTATGCGTGGTACAGGGATATGGCTATTGGCCTGTCAGGAATTGTCATGTTGAGTTATATTATAATAATATAATTAGTCAAGACTGAATTTAGCTTGGTGTACTGTGTTCAAGTCTAATTCATTTAGAATATACGGGTTAAATTGAGAACCTTATATTTTAGTCGCTTAGAAATGCTGCTATGGTTTACAGGAATGTATATAAAAAGATGTTAGATACTCAAAAAATCAGATTTGGGATTTGTAATTTCAAGTTGTGCGGTTACAAGTTCCAATTACTTAAAAGGTATTTTTCCATACCTGTAAGCAATATTAATCGATCCATCGGGTGAGATAGCCAAATGTTCAAAGGGCTTGGCAGCGTCGGGAACTGGGTGGGCAGCTATTTGAGGATGCGCGGGCGCTGAGGGCGTGGCGCGACTGCGCAGTTGAGTGTAGTCCGAGATCGCGCGTGTTACTGGCTCCCGGACTATGAGTAGTAACCGGACTGAGGAGTTCATAGCTCGGACACGTTCTGGTACCTTGATGGAAAGTCAGTAAATTGGTTTAATTGGAGTAACATATATTTTTCTAAAAGATTTGAAAAAAAAACTCGTGCAGAAAAAGATCAAATTAGTTACATTTTTTCGAGTTTTGGAACAAAAAAAGATAGAACCTACTTAATTCGATTTAAATACTCTTATAATTATATGTAGCCTTTTGACGTGACAACGTCTTATAAATTGGTTTGCCGGGTGACACTTCAAGAAACTGCGTTACGCTCCGCTCACGTTATGCGCTCACAATGAGAGCGAGTGAGAGGCACGCGTCCCTTCCACTCGGGCATGGTTAGCCCGCCTAAGAGCGAGAGAGACAGACATAAAAAGTGAAAGGCACGCGTCCCTTCAAAGTCGTTGTCACGTAAAACTTTCGCCCGTATACCGACTTTACAGGCAACCAATTTTTTTCGTATTTTTTTATAATCACAAGGCAAGTTGGTGTCATACAAAACCACTCAACTAATGCAAACGGTGTTATTGCTATTTTTATTAATGCAAAACCATATATGAAAGCCAGATTTTCACTTACCTCAGGAGTAACAAAATAACTCGGGCTCTTTTCTATCGTGATCTGCCCTTTGAAGGAGAGCGGCATTTTACTCCTGTACCACTCCAGACCCAGCGCGTAGTTCTCGTCTCGGTCGAAGAAGTGAACCTCTCCTGACGCTTTCTGTACCATGGGGTGGAGGTACAGCATCTCTAGCAGTGCCCGGGTACCGCATTTTCTGACGCCGATTATAAGAGCCTAAAGAAAATTTTATGATTACATTGGTCATTGGTACAGAGTGAAAATGTAAATTAATTTAAGTGTAAGTAATAAGTACAATTACAGCGGTTTATTTATAAACTTTGCCTGAAGTTAAGATACGCTTTTTATGTCAAAAATGTATGGTTAAGCAGACGTTAATTATAACATAACTTTAGGCAATGTTTATGAATAAACACTTAAGTAACTAGGTACTATGCGCCACACCCAATTCATTTTGTAGAAATTGTTTCCTAAAAATAAACTTTTAAGTTATCAAACATTTATTTATGAAACTACTTACTTAGATCTGAACATTTATATTTTGTACGAAATATTTCAAAACTTCTATGTTACATAAATCTTTATCTATAAAATTTATAGTAAATACTTCAGAATTTAGGTACAATAAATTAGTGACATCACCCAGAAATTATTCCAGCCCATCTGCTAAGAATGGTGATCAAGACACGTCCCCCTGGGGCGCTCGTTGTCGGTCCATGGGGAAGGTCCATAATTGAAGATGTTAACTGGTTGGCAGATACATTTCTATAGCGGGTATCTCTAGGTGGTGTTCGATCCCTGGTGTATAAGCGTGCCCCTAGGTTCAGTTCAAACCCTGGGTCAGGCAATGTGTTCTTGGGTGTTTCCATAACGGATTCTAAGTAGCATTTGTGTGCAGTGGATTTGTGAGAAAATAGTTCATTTGTTTGATGTTGTTACTATATACTAATATGAAATTACTCAGCCTAAACCGTTAAGATTGCCACAAGCTGTTCCAGAACCAATTATAAGATCAGAATGGAAGACGCATCTTGGAAAACGTTTATAGTCAACCGCATTTGGTTAGGCTGAAAACCGACTCTAATCAAAATAAGGCCAGCCGGATGATAATGATTAATGATTACTATACCTGTGGGAGTCTGCGTGCAGGTCGTGGTTGCCGTGGAGGTCGCAACCGCTTCCGCAGTGCCATCGGATGGTTGATCGTCCTGGTGTTACTCTCTTGGCTCTGCAGAATCTTACGGCCTTCACTCGCGGCTGATGCCATGCTCGCCGCCTACCAGAAAATCAAGATCATGAATACCTTCAATTATTTTTTTTATAAATGATTCTTTAAAAACTCTTTGGGCTTTTAATGATGTATCCTTTTTTTATAAATAAGCCTCGAGAGGGAGTGGGCCGTAATCCAATTCGGTTGGTAGATGTCAATTTTTGGTTCTAGGACATGCCGGTTTCCACACGATGTTTTCCTTCGCCGTTTTGATCAATGGCGATGAAGTCCTACGACCAACAACCTGGCCGTTATCACTAGGCCACCACTGCTTTCAGCCGAGTCCTGGCCGATTCCTGGGCTTGATCCCCGGATTGGCTTAAGTGAAATTATATTTTTTCCCGTTTAATGGCACACCTCTCTTGCAATGTAATGTGAATCTTGCAACATAATTGGGCAAACCATTGGCAACCCTTTGGACCCATTGGCAACAGTTAGTTACCGGGGGGTTTTTATGTAAAGTAATTTACGCAAGGGGTGACAGTAAAAGGGTCTGTGACCCTCTTGGTGAACTTAGATTTCCTTAATGTACCACGATACCCATAATTGTTCGCTTAGAAATTGATAACGCAACCTGAGGTATCAGGTTGTGTAATAAGAAGGCAAGTATATCGCAGGAAATCACGAAAATATATGACTTTAGACATTATCAAGATTCTAGATGCGGCGTTCCAAAATATCATTACCGTAAAGACGAAAGGGCAAGGAACTTAGCGTTACCTTTTCCATATAATTTCGTATATATTTGCATATATTTTTTCGTGTGGTAAAGGAAAAGTGAGACTATCAATGAAAATAATCTTTTCAAGATTGCCAATATTGTAGTAGGTGTCTACTTATACGAGACTGGTTTCAGCCCGCGACTTCGCCCGCGTGAAATTCCACCAACACGTCGTCGCATCGTATCGCATCGCTTACCCACGCTATAACTACGTTTTCGCTTAGCGTTCTCTGACTTTTTTCTTTTTGCTCGGCGCCTAAGGGTTCTAGCAAGATGTTAAATATTCGACCGGTAAGAAAGAAAGAAAGAAAATACATTTATTTGGCACAAACCAAAAGACACACAATACACCAGATTGATACATGAGATCAAACAAACAATAAAATAAAAAATAAATAAAAAGTGTGAAGTCCGATGTAAGAAATTAGCATGAAAGTGTGCCTCACGGCTGCGCCAAAAAGGTGGTACGGTAGATTCAGAGATTAACGCGTTCCAACAAACAAACAAACTCTTCATTTTTATTATTAGTACTATAGATAGATATAGATAAGCAGAGACACGATTTTAGGATAGGTATAGACAGAAATTTCATGGAGTTCACACTCCATATTACCACTTTTCCCTATCTCGTATCCCCATTTCCTCCTAAAATTAAACCTCAAAAATTTACCCTATACAAATGTTATGATTAATGGATCTAATAACCCCCATACACAACACCACCAACAGTAGGTCATTGAGCTAGCTTGACATACTCAAACTGCCAGTCAGGTTCTAGTATAATTACAACCGTAGTGCTAAATGCTGGCCTAACAAGGCTACGTATATTGGACACCTGAATAGGTTAAGTCAATTATGAGATACCACTGTTTCTCGGGTTGCATCTGGTTTGGTGGCTATTGCTGCATAATTTGGGTATAGATAGATATATACACAACATCACACCTGTATTTCCCGAAGGAGTGGGCGGGCACAGTTATTATATTAAAATATGTAGCAACATATACACCGCCAATCCTGCATCGCGGAAGCAGAGTTTACCGCGTGACTAGCACAACAGCCCGACATGAATCATCGGGTAGTTGCCTACCAGACACGAGGATGAGTGAACTTTGCACCCTGTTCGTCATGCCTCCAAACTAATACACATAGATATCTACTGTATAAACATTTCCAATATTATGTATAGTATACTACTTCAAATACTATTTCTGAAACCCAGATAAAAAGTCAAATTTTCAAAAATATAGGTACTACGCGAGACAAACGCGAGAGTTGGAATTCAACTCCCAATTCAGCTTGATTCTGTGCCACTCAATTTAGATCGAGAAGTTAATTTACTCGTGTCATTGGTATTGATAGATAGGCCGCTTTGCCGTTAATACGTCACGATTTCACTAACAGCACAGTTATACTGAATACGGACGCGATTTCAACAGTTGAACGTCAGTCAATATGTGGTACTCATCTAATTATCGGTAATGGATTCACTTTGTCTGTTTAATTGAAAACGTAGAGTGTTTAATCCTTTTGATGTTTAAATAAAGTGGGTTAATCATCCCTGAGGAAGCGTGCCTTTTTGGTAGTGTAATACGATATTGTTCCTTTGGACGTGATTTATTTTTGGGAATAGGTACGGGGATAAAACCAAGAGTTTCGAAATTTTGAGAATTTTCTGAAATAAAATTTCTGTGAATAATTCATGAAAGCTTTCATTTTAACCTTGTAGCGTATTGTATGTGATAAAAAAGTACTCATGCTCCGTTATATTTTCCTTAAAACTTCGCATGACAAAAATTTTACATACACCCCTTCCGGCACTGAGGCCCAAGGCTATATACCTACTATAGGTTTATATCTATAGAATGTACTCTCTGCCTACTCGTTACTTCCACCAACTTGTTGATGTCGTAAAACTCGGTTACATTGTAAAACAAGGGTGCCATAAAAAGGGCGGTGGTATGTTATCTGCGGAGAACGGCTCCGAACATTAATTATGATTATGAGTTGGAACAAAATGGGTGGATCTAGAAGATCAACAAACAAGGAACTCTTTATTAAAAGTTGCTAATCTCACAATCACACAGTAACGCGACATTGCTCAACTGTACACTGTAACTTTTAATGAGTTTTGGTTATAGTAGAGAACAAAGTAATCTCGTCACCAGATCTGTTTGATCAGATGGTTGATCAGTAACTTTAATTATGAAATTTTTTGGAAGATTGTCTTTTGATACCTTACTATACCTACTTTCGAAAACATGGAAAAACAATCAATTATTTTTCCTTCACAATAAGAGAGAAGTCGATACATTGTTAATGAAACAAGTTCTAGCGTTTATTTTTTTCCGAGCCAGCTTTTGCCTATGTATGTACCTTCTGTATAACCTCTTTATGGGGTCAGGCAGGGTGCCCATGGGCTTGGCAACCACGCCTCGAGGCTTGGCGAGCCACGCACAGCGGAAGTTAGGCCGGCTTGAGGAAAGTAAGCCGCTTACCCGAAAGGGTTGCAAGCTTACTACGTTCGATACGCTAAGCGTGTTCGCTCCTACGATTTATAGTACGAAGTTACGGGCTTAAAGTACGAAGGGGCGTATTACAGTGTTCCGTCCTATCGGATGGATCTTGTACTATGGTAGATGCGAATACGTTATGGGTATTTAATGCTAGTACGCTTTTACTGAAACAAAAATGTTTGCGATAGTAGGTAAGTAACTGTAGTTGTGAAACTCACCCAACAATATTTTTATTCAATATAATATTTTTGGCGTTACAAATATGAAATATTTAAATGCTGATTTTTATTGCCGACACCGTCTGTTGAAATTTAAACCCAGTGCATACGAGTGCGTATTAAAATATACATGAAAATAAAACTTTTACCAACACAACAATAAGTTAGGAAAATATGTATATCGTGCGAAAGAGCAATTTATATGTTTATGGTCACTGCAGTATAGCTGGTGTCAAGGCTAACGTAGCCAGTGAGACGTGTTCACATTTGGATAGCATATTTCGTAATATTTTTATAGAGTTATACGTAAAATAATACAGTAAAAATTTTGGAAAAAATAGTTTTCTTAAATTTTTATTTTTATGTATACGTACGACGTCTACGTCACCACAGCGCGAGGTATCAGTACCTTCGTGTTATAGAGCGCATTAGTGGTAGGTGTGTGTGTGTGTGTGTCAGCAGCGTAACGGAGAGCAGCGCCGCCGCGAACTTGTGACATCAGCACAGCGCGGTGAGTTCGTACCTGTATGCTGTAGAGCGCGCTGTCATACAGCACATGGAAGGTGAGGAATAGTGACAGCAGCGTGACGGAGAGCAGCGCCGCGGCGAGCTTGGGCCGCGACACGCCCACCACCAGCACACAGTCTGCCAGCTCGCCCTCGGCCGGCCGGAACGACGACCGCGGCAACCATCTGTGACACAACACCACAGTTAGATAGGCACCAGGCTAGTTCTGGGTTAGTTAGTCAAGTAAATTATGGATACAGTAAGTATACATGTCGCAGGCGCTTGGAGCTACAAGAATATTTAGAATTTTATCAATGGAAAAAAATGTTAATTAAATATTGTTCCGGGTTTTACCTATCCGAGAACTAATAAAATCAGAGAGCTCACTATAAAATAAAAGCAGAAGAATCCCATTTAACAATTAAGTGTACTTTAAATTCAAACAGTCGAGGGGTTCGGAAGTAACCGAGATTGTTATGAGGTTCACAAGGACACACGTTCTAAGTAAAAGAAATACTATACTGCACATGTAATAAGGAGCTCAGATATGGACAATGTACTCAATTCTAGACTACTTAGAGAATTTTCAAACAGAGAAACGCAAGAACAGCTTGTCAGGTACCTAATTGAACTCAGATCCTCGCAGTCGTGATCACGAAAGAAGTTGTCATGTTTTTTTTTTAAATTAGAAACAAAACACTTCTTCTCAAAATCGCTCTGAGACAAAATTAATTACGCATATAGATAGGTAATTGTACATGCTTTTGTTACTTCAACCTTACCATATTGAGATGAGAATGCCAAGAGGGACGTGTGGTGTTACGCGAATCGATAGAATAAGATATGAGATATATGAGTATATAAGACGAAGTTTGAAAGTGACACCGGTGACTGACAAATTGTGTGGAAATCGGTTTTCGTGGTATGAGCATGTGCTGCGGAGGAATGAGGAAACTGCCGTTAGGAAAGTTTTGAGTTTGAATGTGGAGGAGTATACGAATAGGGGACGACTACAGAAACGATAAATGTACTGTTTGAAAAAATATATGGCTAGAAAGGGAGTGACTATCGAGATGACGACTAATAGGGAAGTATGGAAGAATAAGACTTGTTGCGGCGACCACAAATAAATTAGGATAAACGAAGGAGAATGATGATGACTTACAAAGAACTTTTTAACAAAAAAATTAAACCGCCGAAAAAACTGAAAAGCAAAAAATAATAAACCTTTTTTATTTAAACTTAATAACTAAATTCTTAAACTAATGTAAGTATACCTAAATAATTTTGAGTCGGCGTCAAACAATCGATAAACCAAGATCACTAAATTACCTTAAATTTAAACGGCGCTGACTGCTATTTTCCCATCCGGGGTTGGATTTTTTTTTCCAAAATTATATGGAACCAACTTTGGGTTATACCCTTTCCAATAAAAAACGAATTTTCAAAATCGGACTACTCTGTAAAAAGTTATGCTTGGTCATACATTAAAAAAAATATATACGCGTTGACTTGAGAACCTCCTCCGTTTTTTTTTTCGTCGGTTAATAATAACGAATAACTTGTAGAATTTAAACATCTGCATGTCATCATTAAAAGTTTTGCCTTTTGGTGTTAAAAAGTAATGTAGTAAAATATACTTTTTTATCATCGAGAATGCTCTGTCTTTTTATGACTTTGATCAAACTAATAAAAACTTTTCAAAAATGCGTTACCATCGCATTCCAGTTTTAAACATTGTTGCATCAGGTTGATGTTGAAATGTAACAAAAACTTTGGTAAAATAAACAGTTTCACCGAATCCCCAGACTGTCGGACTTTAAAGATGCTAAATGCCCTTCTGACTGCCAACCCTGAATGTGTTTGCGGATGAATGGAGTAAAATTGTGCGTATATGTATGTCTAGTGTTCTGTGAGAGAAAGTATGCAAGGGTTCACTGTTCCAAGTTAGTTTTAAATTAAATTATATACAACATAATTATTGTCAACGTAATAATGGTTCCTATGTTAATGATGGTATGGTAGGTGATGTACCGTTTTAATTAACTATAAATAAAAAAATCGATCCGAATGTTTTACACGAACATTCAAAATATTCCTCTTTTGTGTTCATATATGTATTTTTAAACGTGGTACTTTGTTAAATTTATCTCTTGCGAGTGTAGGTTCATTCGTACAATTTGTCTCATTCTACCCACGCATAAGCGTAGGTGTGATAAAACCGACAAAGCTTATCGAAAGCAATATTTTTTGTACTGAGATAATATAGATAATATTTTCTTTATGAATCAACTCTTTCTTGGAATTATTTTTTGGAGAAACAAGAGTGTTTTTCCTTTAATTTACTAATGGACGTCGGCTGAAAGTCAATTTTAATTACGTCTTTCACCGAAATGTTTTCGCAAATCGGTCTTGTAGAATAGTCAAACTAAATTAAAAAAAACATCACTCTGTTTATGTCAACTTAAGCAAGTCTGTTAGCGCTAAGTACCTACATGTAATTATTGATTTAGGGTACAAGTAAGGCCCTTTGTACACATAATTGTTCTTGCCGTGAAAACTACGTTTTATTCGCCCTGTGGCAGGCACAGTCGTCAGTGTTGTATGGAGCACTATAGAAGCTTGTTAACACACGTTTTTTTCCACGGCGTAGTTTATACGCCGTACCGTAAAGAAACCGTGCCGTGTACAAAGGGTCAAGGGTTTCATTATCACGCGAAAAAGATAGATATAGATTCTAGATTCGAGTGTAATGTACAGTCAGTGAATAAATCTGTTATTATTGCTTTTCCGACGGTAATGACGTAAGTATCCTTACCATGATTGTGATAATATAAGATCCGAAGTAAGATCGAATCACAAATCTGTTAACCGGATGAAAATATTTTTTTAAATCAAATATGGTAGGTAGGTATGTCCCTATTACACTGCCTGTGCCTGGCTACTCGGTAATAGGGACCAAAATTAGGTAGGCAACATAACTGTTACATGTTCTGTATGCTTATGCTTTTAATTGGGATCTAATTCGTTTGGTAAAATTCAGTCAGTAAAATTTAACGGGTGAAGGTCCATCTTACTTCGAATCCTATACTATGAATAAAAATACAGTTCGAAAAGGTGATAAACGCGCCAGCATATAGGAAAGGAATTAGTTTGAAAATTCCTTAAAATCCACGCTCCTTGACCGTATCTAATATCGTAACGTATAAATACTTACAGAATATCGAGCGGCAGAGACTGCGAGCAACTCCTGTAGGTTGCCTCAGGGCGGTGCTTGGTCGGCAGCGCGTGACTCATCTGCGCGCGCGACTCCATGCGGCTCCCATAATAAACTAACACATCCCCATCGCAATATTCTACGTCATTTCTAAAATACAAGCCATTTCTCAAATCACAGTTAGCTTTTGAATGTAGTGAACGCAGCCTCGAGGCTGTTTCTCATTTTCTCTTCGTAAATAGTTTTTCTAAAATCTGTAACAAAATATTTGGACTAAGCCTAGGTACGCACGGGCTCGTTTTTTCCGGGGTGGGATTTTATTCCACACTGGATTTTCAACTCACTGCTTAGCGCCAAGAGTTAAATATCCAACTATATGTTTTTTTGACGCGCTGGAATGCACTCTGTTCGATGCTCAACACCGAAAGTTGAAAATCCAGTGCGCGATAAAACCCCGCCGTGAAATTTTTACGACCGTGCGAACTTGGGCTAAGGACGGAGATAGAGAAATTGTTAATTTCACGTTCTTTCTTCTTTTATTTATCTCACAAATGCTAGTTACGTGCGAGAATCGAACCCGCCCGGACCATATCGCATAAGCCAATTGCTCGGCTAAATGTAAGTCCATTTTTATTGCCTTTACCATTACACAAATCGTCCAACAATTCAAACATTACGTGTCTAAAATAAACACACAATAATACTCTGCAAATGGTTCATAATACTCGAAACGCTACAATAAATTACCGTGTAATAAAGCTTAAGTAAGTAATGACATACCATATTACATGACCTCTGAAGCGCCTCCTACACCTGTAACAACAAACGGACCACGTGAAAATTATATCACAAGTTCTCTCACCATATATGTATAAATTAGCATTCAGTCGTACAAAGAACACGAAGTACACGAATGTGGGTGGTCAGGAAATCACAGTTGCTCCCAAATTCACGGCGGGCCGGACCGGCACGAAACGGGCACAGTACACTGTGGCGCTTTACGACTTGGCGGTAAAATAAGTTCATTTTACACGTTTTCACCTTTGTAGTGCCACACTACGGGGCAACACGGATTGCAGGTCGCCTAAATCTTAAGAATGGGCGTATATTTTGGTTGGAAGCACCTCTTCAACTTGGAATAAGGATGGCCGAAGCCGAGCAGGAATAATAGATAAGATTGGAATATTTTATTACTTCTTTGTTGTCAAGCATGGTAAATGTTTGGTTTTGAATTTCCAATCAAGTTAAAATAGAAATGGACTCGTAGAGTTTTAGGTATACATTATTGTATTGCGTAACATTCAGTTTTGTTATATTTTTAGGCCTAGCAATCACATTAGGAAAAAAGTACGTACCGGCTGTTACTTTCTAGATTACTTCACTTTATATTACAGTCATTATGTAGGGTATGTATTTACGTCACACCTCAGGTCAACAGTGTTGTCTGAATATAACTTCAACGCGTCAGAAATCGATTCTTCAATGAAAAATATTTGATGTTCTATATTTTTAACTTCACAAAAACTAGTGCTAAAAATACCGAAGCTAACTGCTGCGATCCAATTCGTGTAACAAAGCTGAATGGTACGAGCCCTATTTGTAAGCCGAGAGCCGAAACTATTTCGAGCATACCCTACAATTTGCACTGCTATAATTACAGACGACGGGTATTTCATACGCACCTAATACGCGGTTCTTGTGCCTAAATGGAGGGAAATATTTCACCGTATTTACCTTTTTACTAATGGGTTTAGTGGCGTGTAAGCTGTGTGGTTCATAAATCAGGGCGGTTATCGGCTCAAATGTGCTGGAGTGGCGTCATCGTGCTAACCACTCCATAACTCTCTTAATCGCAGTAGGCGATGGGATGGGTATGGTTCACCTATGTTTAATACCACATAAGTAGGGACCAGGTACTATAGTTACCATCCCATCAAGTGTGATGCTTATGGGATGGTAACTTTGTATTTAGGTGCTAAAGCGTTTTATAATATGTATATTAATTGTTTTCATTCATTTTTGCACGCGCCCACCGTTCCACTTAATCCTATAAACATGGTCCTTTTCCTACAGACACAAACTTTGTATATGTTGGTAAAAGACAATCGCCTTACTAACACTGTATTAGAAATCAAAATTGCATAATTATCACAAGAAAGAAAAAAAAATCGTTTTTTAAAAACTCACCTCAACTCGAGTAGAAATGAGTGAATACATAAAATCAAATTGCAAGTCAAAGTTTCAAATTGTCTAGTTCGTAGTACTTTCGACTCATATGCAGTAAAATACATATTTGATGAGAGCTAGATAAACTTAGGAACGTTCGCATAACTCAATAATTGTACTAGTTTCCTTGTTAATTCATCGAGTATTCAAATATGTAGTAATTGAAGTTTCACTGTAATTTTCAGTTTCAGCGAATGTAAACGAGCGGGGTACAATATTATGCGGAGTTTCCTGAGAAATTCGTTCCTAAATAATAGATGAAGAATAAAAATATAAAGTAAAAGATTGAAAGTAGAATTCAAGGAGAGAGTTACGACTTACATTCAAATTCATAGCGGCCACAAAAAAAAAGTTTTTTGTTACCTACTAAAAGAAGTATTTCAGCAATTTGAAAATATTTTAATTATGAAAGAATGAACAAAGAAATTGTTTTACAGGGTTTTTTTAATAAATTAAGTTTTAAGCTTCATTTATAATGTCTGAAATATAAAATGAAGTTTTGCAGTACCTTGAAATTTATGCAAGGTGTTGCTAAAACATGTATCTCATCTGCCATTCCTACAACATACACCTAAACAGGTATGAACAAAGGGTTGCGTCATACCGTCGGTTTTGTGGCAACATAAGTCACATTTCGGAAAGGTCAACGGGGGAGATGGTTTAATGAAATTATCCAGCTGTGTGGGGTTCAAACGGCATGTAATGCATTTTTAGTGAAACTTGTTTATACCTGCGGGCGGGGCGGTGTCTGGGGTGCGGGGTGAGAGCTCCGGGGGCTGAAGGCCGGGTCAAGGCTTCAATGCACCGCCGTATATATTAATAACGTACGAGCCCACGATCGCGTCACCTTACCTTATTTCCACGTGAAGGCCATTATTGGGTCAGGTTGCTAAATTTAACCCTCGGCGGGAGTCCAGCTATGAATAAGCCGACTGTGTAGCGAGATAACATCAAACTGAGCTGAGCATGGAGTTCACGCTGCTGTAAAGATGTGCGCTTACTAATGAGCAAAGTCATCAGTATCAGTTTCTCAATCAACGCGCAGCCTACCAAAAAGAGGTCAGGAATATACAAGGAAAACTCACCTTTAAACATTACTAACAATTCCAAACCCTTCCTCTATCAAAGGAGTCAAATTACTACCTTTGTTACTAATATTAAAGGAAAATAATAATAGAAAGCCAACCGTCTTAGATCATTTGAAATGAAATAAAACAAAGAAGATTACTTCCGCGGATAGACAGCAAAATGCCTGGCTTCTTAGTTTTAAGACACTTTGAAAGAGGTTTACGTTTTATTAAATAAGAATTCGAGAGGGAAATGGAAACAATTGAATTACAGTCTGGTGGACATAAATTATAACCAAGCTCCTGTACGTTCCTGTAGAGTAATGTTAGCAGAGGTACGACATTGAGACGGATGAGAGTTCGACCATGTACTGTAATGGTGATTACACATTAGTGATGTACGCTCTCCGACCCTAATGCTGCCTAAGGCTAATGGATAGGTACTACAGCTCAATACCATCAACAACATAGTAAATACCGCGATGTTCCATGTAAAACAAGAATGTTGCCCTAATTAAAGAACGAAATTGGCTCGCGGAGGCTCGCTTTTTTACGACCAATCATAAAACAGGCTTTTAGAGTACAACATAAAGTAACTTACCTACTCTGAATTTTTACGGGAGTCAGACGTTTTATTTGCGAAATTAAATTCACAGCTTCCGGATTTTACATCATGTCAAATGACAAATTACTTGGCAATTGCGGAAACCCGTTACATTATTCACGTACTTGTTCAAGTTTCGGATGAGCTAGGAAAGTCCGTAAACGGCGCTACGTATAGTATTTTAAAATAATTTACTTTTCAAGGAGAATTATTTTGGGAAGGTAAGTGAATCTTTGTGAGGAACTGAAACTTTGTATAAGTTATATACATACCTATAATTAGTTGGTACTACTTCATGGAAAGGACACTTTTTATTTTAGTCGATCATTTCATGTACTAGGAGGGTCTTGTGGCTAAGAAATAACAGCCGCACGGGTGCATCGATCAGGTTAATCTACACTTGCCGCGGTTGGTCCCGTGGATGGGTGACTATCTTTACATACCAAGACCCCTCCGTGCCTCGCAAAGTACGTTAAGCCTTTGGTCCCGGCTGTCATTTGTGGATCTTTGACAGTCGTAGCGGGTCGTCAGAAGCCTGAAAGCCTGACAACCAGTCTTACCAAGGGGTATCGTATTACTCAGTAACTGGGTTGTGGAGGTCAGATAGGCAGTCGCTCCATGTAAAATACTGGTATTCAGCTGCATCCGGTTAGACTGGAAGCCGACCCCAACATAGTTGGGAAAAGGCTCGGCAGATGATGATGTATTTATTCAATCGATGCGGCTGCGAGAATTGTATAACATGAACTTGGACATACCTACACATAGCAATACATTTTCAAATTACAATTCCATAGTAAGTAATATACATAGGTTGTAGGGAAACATTGTAACACTCGTTAAAATAAAAATAATAGGAACAAATTGCGATGGAAAAAAAACTTATTTATGTAAAATGAAATGGTTAGATTTCACAATTACAAATGGAAATATTCTGGGATATCGTAAAATGAATTTTACATTTTATTGAACAATTTAAATTCCCGTTTCACGAGCTACGCGGATTCGATAAAGGTCAGCCGAAATTAAATTAGAATTTAGGCTCCATTTTTATTAACTATTTTTTCCCTTTGTTAAACAACACCATTTTAATTTTATCGTAGTAATTCTAGCCTTGCGCGAAATATATTAAGACAGATTTTTTACTAGTCATCCTAGATAACGTTATAAGAATTAGGGCTGATTTTTCAATTATTCTTCGAATAAAGTTATCAGGGGCTGATTTTTCCATCGCCAGTTAACTTTTATTCAAGGAATAAAATTGACGTTTGACAGTTTTTGTATGAAATAACTGTCAAAATTTCAAAACTATTCCTTTTTCAATCGACAGATAGTTTTTATTCGTGGAATAAAATTTACATCTGACAGATTTTGTTTGGAAGAACTGTCAAAAATTCAAAATTATTCCTCGGATAAAAAATATCTGGCGTTGGAAAAATCAACCCTAAAAAGAGTTGGTAGGTAATTCTTATTACTAATTTTACGTGATAATCCAGGCATACGGTCGTTAGGTAAGTAAGAACTTATTTCCTTGCTTGTTCGTCGACGTTATCTGTTATACTTATAAGTAATAAATAATAATAGACAGCCGTGAAACACAAACTAGCACCTACCTGCCCATTAGTCGAGCATCTAGGCCGATAAATAATTATCAATTGATAGATAGCTCTTGTTAGTGATAAATTGTACCGAGTACGGCATTAAGGCCACCTTTTATACCTTGTGTTCAAAATACTTAATATTCCATGGTAAATTTTAAACTGCCGTTTCATTAAAGTTGGTATTACCAGCCTGCATTATTTCCATAATATGCAATATCGTGCCTCGTTCCTCGCAATTTTACCTTAAGGCCAAGTGTTGCAAAACGGTGCTTTAGAATAACAAGCCCCGTCCTTGTGAAGTTAATTTTTAAGGGTGTTTAGAAGAATGGGCAATAAAATTTCCATACTTATGAAGTAGCGACGATTACTGTACTTAAGGTGTAATGTCGTGGGAAATAAACGTATCTACAAACGTTGTGGGTGACGTGTGCCGAACGTTTGCATGCACTTAACTAACCTGTTATTCGCTGAATAAAAGGTGAAGGTCTTTAAAATAAACTGTGTAATTTCCATGAAATGGTTTTTTTACTTTAAATTCTGGTGAAACGTTAATGGTCTAGGTTAATAGTCCACATGTAGTGGCGGTCGTAAGTTGTCTTTATGCAGCTATTGTATGACAACTAAGCAACCTGCATAATTAGCTTATAATGTCCCCCCTGCTGGGAACACGCCTTCTCTCGGTGAGAGGACGTAATCCACCACGCAGGCCCAGTACCGGTTGGTGGAAGTCACATGTCTTCGAATTTTTGGTTCTAGGACATGCCAGTTTCCTCACAATGTTTTCCTTCACCGTTTTGAGAGCAGTGGTGATGAAATAATTTCAAACTCAAACTATTTATTTCAAATAAACCAATTACAGGCACTTTTGATTTATCAAGGTCGGTCAGTCAAAAAGATGAAGCTAGTTGCCTATTCCAAAGCGTAGGTACAGTCAACAGCAAAACTAGATGATCAAAATCAGAAATTCAATACTAATGAACGGAAGTCGCAGCTATATGGCAGCTGTACTAGTAGTAAATGTTTGGTATAATTTACAATCACATACTTTTGAATCACTTCGACGCCACACAGTTCTGACGCGAACTCCGTTCATTAGTATTGAATTTCTGATTTTGATCATCTACTTTTGCTGTTGACTGTACCTATGGAGACGAACGGGCAAGAAACTCCATGGACACTATTTACACAAAGTAAAGCGCCTGTGTGTGTGGAGAGGCCTATGTCTAGCTGTGGACTGCTTTAGGCTGATGATGAAAGCGCCTGTCTGGGTTCGAACCTACGACCTACTAAGCAACCTGACCCAACAATAATTATTATTGGAGACGAATAACAGACATCGTCACCACGTGAATCGATCTAACTACTCGTACGTCACTCACACAGACACTTATTACCCTTTAATTGGACAAAAACGTCGTAGTACCAACTTTCCGATATACACACAAGTGTTATATAGCAGACTATTGTGATAACTAACAAGCAACTTTCCTGTGTCGCCAGCAACGGCTTCAGATCCAAGCTATTGTGCACCAAAGGCCACGAAGTTCGGTGAATGAGCCCGAAAGGTCGCTCTCTATGTTGTATCTCTATTGAGAACACCTTTGTACAATAAATAGCCGCCTTCTGCCTTTTTTACTGGCAACACAAAGCAGAGGAAATCTTTAAGATAAACTTGTGTATATTTCGGGACGGCTGGAAATTTTTGGGATAATGATGACTGTAATTTTGGCGTCTTTTAAAGACGAATTTAGGAAACTTTTAAATGACGTAGGTAATCAGTTCAATGCTCACGTACCAACTATAAATTATTCATCCACGCCTCTTATTACACCCATCATCATCTGCCTAGCCTTTTCCAAACTATGTTGGGGTCAGCTTCCAGTCTAACCGGATGCAGCTGAATACCAGTATTTTACATGGAGTGACTGCCTATCTGACCTCCACAACCCAGTGACTGGGTAATACGATACCCCTTGGTAAGACTGGTTATCAGACTTTCGGGCTACTGACGACCCATAACGACTGTCAAAGATCCACGAATGACCGCCGGGACCAACGGCTTAACGTGCTTTCCAAGGCACGGAGGGGTCTTGGTTTGTGAAAATGGTCACCCATCCACGGACCATCCGTGGCAAGCGTAGCTTAACCTGATCGATCGACCTGTGCGGCTGTTATTACTTAGCCACAAGCCCCTCCCTCTTATTACACCCATTTGTGGTAATAGTTATCTTGTCTTATCCCATTTTAGGATGGGTGGGCGACAAAAAATTATACGACAAAAATTGGTTCGATCTGTAATACTTCGGTATCCGTTGTTATAACAATCAAAAGATTTGTAATTGCATCGGGTCTCATAATACGTCGATAAAATCGTAAGTTATTCGTAATGTGAGCAAAGTGGGTAGGTACTGCGGAACAACCGGAGGTTTGCGCGTATTACCATAAAGTACGGAAGCTATAAACGAAGCGTCTACTGAATTTAGTTCACGGCTTCACGTCGATACCGTAACACAAGAAAATATGAAAATGAATAAAACGCCGTATAGCTCTGTTGAATAAATTAATAAATTACGGCTTAATGGACGTTTTCATAAATTTTTCTAAAATATTTCACTTAATTACTGAAGTATGGGAGCGAGAATAAGTTATGGTTCGTTATTAACCTGTTTAATTTAATAAACAGCCCTCCTTGGGGATTTACGTCACTTCGCACTATGTGAACCTACTTCATAGGTAGGTATTTTAAGCCAAGGTACTACCTAAGGTCTATTTAACATGTTTCCAATTGCTGTTATTTCAAGTTAAACAAAAATCAACTTTATTTTAGTGGTAATTAAGTTGATTTCAGAGTGACTAACTAAAAACTATTTAAAAAGTTATAAAAATGTTTGAATTTGTAGCGTAAACTGAACTGTATTGTGTAGGAATTAAAGTCATTTTCCAAATAATCGTATTTATTTACATGTTTGGCAAAGAAATCGCGAACGGTGACTATACAACCTAGGTAATAAATATGTGTTTAAAAGGGAATCTCTAACTTTCTTTTATCACGTTCCATTACTTTTAGGCTTCTGTATCCAAAGGGTGCGAACGGAACCCTGTAACTAAGACTCCGCTGTTTGTCGTCCGTCCGTTTGTATGTCAGCGGGCTGTACCTATCTCTTGAACCGTAATATGCAGACAGTTGAAGTTTTCACAGAGAACTCTATTGCCGAAATTAAAGGGGCATACAAGAAACGTGTGCTTAGGCGTTTTTTAGGGACCCTTCGTGTGCAAGCCCAACTCGCACTTGGCAGGTTTTTATTTATTCAGGTTGAAATTGGAAAGGAAGCTATAAAATACTTAAAAGGTATTCAAGAGTAAATTTAGTAGTAGTACAGTTAGTAGGCTCCAATGTTATAAACTAGGAATGGCGGTAGGCAGACTTTTTATGAGTTGGCAGACATTTGATTACTTTAGGCATTTTTAATATATATTTAACCTAAAAAGAATAAAAAGGCTCCTTTCAAAATTAATTTCTGCCGATCGTTACCATTCTTTTGCTTGTTTAAAAAGTATAATGAATAATTAAGTCAACAAAATTAAATGAAAAACCAGTAGATAAAATTCGGAGCGCCCACAAATTTATTTTACAAAATTTCCGCCAACTGGGAAATTTTGAGAGTTTCAAAAATCCGATAAGCCGAAGGGAATTAAAAATATTACGTTCCCTAAGTAACTTTTGGTTAGCAACATGCTTTAATTACGAAATGCTTGTAACATTATTATAAATACGGTTTGTTTAATATCGAAATGGAAAGTTCGATAATTTTATAATCGAGGTAAGTAAGTAAACCTACAAAGTAAGCCTTCAATTAATTAAGGCAACTTTATGACAGAATGTTTATAAGTAAACACGCTATTTGTAGTGAATTAATACACATTTTTTTTTACTCCATATATGATAAAGTTAAAGTCAATGTATTTATTTCAAATAGGCACATAAAAGGCTCTTTTGAACGTCAAAATTTAAAATAGTCATCAATAAAATATAATTGATTCTAGTCGCCCCTTCTAAAAGGTAGTTTTAGAATGAAGAATGGGGAAGAAACTCCATCGTCACTCTTTTAAAATGTTTTACACTATTTTGAATACATTAATTAAATATGAAGGCGCTGCACCTAGAATAAAATTACTATACCACAATAGGTATAAAAATTAAAAATGAAGCCATGACAGGTAAATTAATTATGAGATAGATACATGGCGCTCACACCCATTCATGCTATGATAAGAACATATCCATAGTATGATAAGACTATCACACCATGGATAGAGTCAAGCAAGTTGTGTTTGCATTTCATTATGATCTTAAACCGGCTGTCGGTGGTGTCGGCTGAGGAGGCTGACAAAGATCCTTCAGGAAAAATGTTGATAAGATCACAAAATGTTTCAGTTTGGTCCTAGTAGGAAAACAACATATTATTATATACAACGTATACAGGCTGTTAGTGTGAACAGTAGCAATATTTAAGGAGGTGCATAAGTATCATGAGTAGATTGTAAAACCGTTGAAAAAATATGACCCTATTTTTTTCTAAGTTTTTCTTCTAATATCCCGAAAAATAAAAAATCATAGTCACATTACTGTTAGGCCTCTGCCCCGCATGTACCGGCGACACCCCGGCCGCTTCGTGCGTTATCGTCGGGTGCGGTCACTTCGCGTAAAATTTCGGAATTAGAAAACTGTAAAATTCGCAAAAGAAAAAAATTGCGACATACATTTAAAACTTTTGTAATATTTTTTTATTTAAGATTATCTATCCGTCCTTTAAAAGTTGCCACTGTTTACCCTTCCACCCTGTATACATATCATACCTAAGTACAACGATTTCAATTCGTGAACACGTATCTACGTAGGAGTTCTACCTACGTACTCGTAGGCACCTGGATGTCAAACGTCGAAATGCGTGCAACGCTCCCGGATAAAGGCGATAACCACGTGGCAACGGAGGCAGTTTCCACTTTGGTACCCGTTTTCTAACACAAAAATGTAATAATATGTACATCGGTGTATAACATGTAAATATTTAAGTGGTTTTCGATGACATCGGCGAGAACGCACAAGATTCAGGTACAGATAATCGGCTTTCCTTTTGTGCCTGAAGAAAAAGGAAATGTTTTTTCCATCGTACAGTTTGTAATATGTTTTTCAGAGGCGGAATTTTAACGCCCTGGGGATGTTTTTATGCTTAGACTCAGGGAAATTGGACAAATTGAATTCTGTGTTTTGTTTGAATATAATGCTTCTTATCCAAACTTCATAATATACCCACCCACTGCTGGAACACAAGCCCACTCTTTGTGATAGAGAGTATAAGGGCCGGCCCAGTGCGGTAGGTCACTTGTCTTCGAATTTTTGGCTCTAGGACATGCCGGTTTCCTCACGATGTTTTCCTTCACCGGTTTTGAGAGCAGTGGTGATGAAATAATTTACACAAAGTAAAGCGCCTGTCTGGGTTCAAACGTAACAACACCAACTCGTAACTCTCAAACCTACCTAATATCTGCTATATAAAGTATATCCTGTGTAAAGGCAATCTGCATGTTCATATATAATGGATGTTAGATATTCAGTTCTGTTTCCTTTTTGAAATAGGCAATCTTGCTAAGAATCTTCTATGCAGAGCGCTTTTGCTGAGATAATTGCATGCAGATGAATATGCACGTGTTTTATATTTAAAAGGATTTCTGCTGGTGAAAAATGCTGATAAATTGTATGACTATACACTCCTATCTAGAAGATTTATAAACTTGTAAACGTACGAAGGTACGTAACAGTATAATTTCCTAACCATCAGTTTGTAACGATTGTTATTTTTCTCAGGGACTCAAGTTTATTCTCATTAGACTGTAATTCATAACTCATGAACTCCAATAACTATAATTTTTATTTTTATTAGCGATATTTCTTCATATTATTGGGTACTAGCTTCTGCCAACGATTTCGTTCGCGTGGGAGTTATGTAACACCAGAATATACTAAAATAAATGCAGCCCATCTTATTCGCTGATAATGTATATTTCTATAGGTGGATGATTTAAAAAAAAATCAGTTTAGTATTTTTTGAGTTTATCCATTACAAAAAACATACAAAATAAAATTTTCAACTTTATAATATTAGTTTAGACTACTAACAGGACAAGAACTTAAAATTTATTAAAAGCTACGTAGGTACTGATTCAATAAATAAATTGTTTCTTAGAGAACGATTTCAAATAAAATTGTTCCTTCTAATATCCCCACAAGACCAGAGAAAAATATGTTTCGTAAGAAAGACATTTGTTAGAAGAATTGCAATATTTGTGTCGACCAGCGCAGTTCAGATATAACAAGCATCGGTTCACTCGTTCTCGGAGACAGCTCGCGTAATAAAAATGTAATAATATGTACATCGGTGTATAACATGTAAATATTTAAGTGGTTTTCGATGACATCGGCGAGAACGCACAAGATTCAGGTACAGATAATCGGCTTTCCTTTTGTGCCTGAAGAAAAAGGAAATGTTTTTTCCATCGTACAGTTTGTAATATGTTTTTCAGAGGCGGAATTTTAACGCCCTGGGGATGTTTTTATGCTTAGACTCAGGGAAATTGGACAAATTGAATTCTGTGTTTTGTTTGAATATAATGCTTTTTATATCTACCTACCCTTACGTTACTTCGTAAAAGTGGTTGCCTTTTATCCAAACTTCATAATATACCCACCCACTGCTGGAACACAAGCCCACTCTTTGTGATAGAGAGTATAAGGGCCGGCCCAGTGCGGTAGGTCACTTGTCTTCGAATTTTTGGCTCTAGGACATGCCGGTTTCCTCACGATGTTTTCCTTCACCGGTTTTGAGAGCAGTGGTGATGAAATAATTTACACAAAGTAAAACGCCTGTCTGGGTTCAAACGTAAACCTACAACTTGTAACTCTCAAACCTACCTAATATCTGCTATATAAAGTATATCCTGTGTAAAGGCAATCTGCATGTTCATATATAATGGATGTTAGATATTCAGTTCTGTTTCCTTTTTGAAATAGGCAATCTTGCTGAGAATCTTCTATGCAGAGCGCTTTTGCTGAGATAATTGCATGCAGATGAATATGCACGTGTTTTATATTTAAAAGGATTTCTGCTGGTGAAAAATGCAGATAAATTGTATGACTATACACTCCTATCTAGAAGATTTATAAAGTTGTAAACGTACGAAGGTACGTAACAGTATAATTTCCTAACCATCAGTTTGTAACGATTGTTATTTTTCTCAGGGACTCAAGTTTATTCTCATTAGACTGTAATTCATAACTCATGAACTCCAATAACTATAATTTTTATTTTTATTAGCGGTATTTCTTCATATTATTGGGTACTAGCTTCTGCCAACGATTTCGTTCGCGTGGGAGTTATGTAACACCAGAATATACTAAAATAAATGCAGCCCATCTTATTCGCTGATAATGTATATTTCTATATATAGGTATATTTATTTTATTCTCAGGACAACAAAGATCCCATTGGGTTAGTAACAATAACCTTATCCTATGTTAGTACATCCATTGGGTTAGTAACAATAGTCTTAACCTATGTTAGTACTTAACTACTAAAAATGGCAATGTACAGGTGACAAGTGACCTCACCAACGGGCTGTCATGTCTCCCGGCTATAGCGCGTAGAATGCTGTTGGGGCTGCCACGGAGTCTGTTTAGCAGCGAGGCCGCCTTCTTACGTAGTACAGCATTGAAGCAGTCTGTACGTGCCTCAGCGAACATAGATGATGCGCTACAGAACCGTGACAGACGCAACAGCACTCTAAATGCGTTGTTATATTGGATCCGCAGAGCATTGTAGGCCTTTTGGGTGTAGCTGAACCACAGGCTTCCCGAGTACAGCGACATGCAATATGCTTTAAACAGCGTTATTTTGACCGCCGCCGTACATCGGAAGAACCGGCGGGCCAGCATATTAGCCCGAACCGACAATGCTCTGCGCTCCCTCTCCATATCCGCGTCGTCTTTCAAATCGTCCGTCACCAAGTGGCCCAGGTATTTAAAAGAGTACACCCTGTGCAACTCCACACCGTTCTATAGGTGGATGATTTTTTTTTAAATCAGTTTAGTATTTTTTGAGTTTATCCATTACAAAAAACATACAAAATACATTTTTTAACTTTATAATATTAGTTTAGACTAGCTATAACAGGACAAGAACTTAAAATTTATTAAAAGCTACGTAGGTACTGATTCAATAAATAAATTGTTTCTTAGAGAACGATTTCAAATAAAAATTGTTCCTTCTAATATCCCCACAAGACCAGAGAAAAATATGTTTCGTAAGAAAGACATTTGTTAGAAGAATTGCAATATTTGTGTCGACCAGCGCAGTTCAGATATAACAAGCATCGGTTCACTCGTTCTCGGAGACAGCTCGCATCTGGGGCTATAACTCAAGTGGGACAACATTTGACATCCCAGCACACACCGAGAGCCTTGACCCAAACCTCGTACACGCGACAAAAATGATATGTATGAGTATACAGATAATATCTACATCTGTATTTTGGAAGAAATTGTCAGTCTAATGG
The DNA here is from genome assembly GCA_945859715.1 of Apamea sordens. NCBI lineage: Eukaryota > Metazoa > Arthropoda > Insecta > Lepidoptera > Noctuidae > Apamea > Apamea sordens. The sequence continues at coordinate 13,311,796 of OX243995.1, forward strand.
CAAAGTGTATTTGACATGGCTCGTCGAGAGTGTCATGATTAAGGATCGGAATCGCAGCGGTGAATGCTATCAACGGTATGGGTACCAACGCCAAAACATTTCCGTATCATTTCCGGGAATAATGTAGAGTTGAAATCTCATTATTATCAGACTCGTGTTTGTTTTCTCTTGTTTGTTCCAGGGCTCCCAATCCAGTCATGGTATAAAGGATACAATTACGGGAATACCTCTTTTTACCGTAAACAATAATTTTCATCAGTGGCTGACCTGTAAAATTAACGCTCTTTGTCGAGAGTAGGCACATTATGTAACCGCTATTTTTCATTAAAAAGCCGTTTCATTTTAAACTCATTTATAATGAAAAACAAGAGTGCGAGGAAATACGAGCCCGAGGAATCTAATAACAAAGGAATTACTGATAACAATTGGCAAATATGACGCGTGTATTTTGCCCTTTCATTCAAATTTCAGCTCCTCATGTGGTATTTGTATTAGCTGAAAGAGAATCATAATTTGCCTGTAAACATTATTTACGTAATTAAATGAAGTGAGATACGGTCTTAATATTAATTTTATAACTTTTTTGCCGAAGAACAAAGTTTGCTTTGATTAACCAGGAATTTTTGTTCCCTGTTACATCAACCGATAATTATAGGAAAATGCTTTGAACTTTTTAAGATGAAATATCATCAAAGTAAAGCTAAGGGCAAAAAATAAAGAAAACAGGTTAATTTGTGAGAACAAAGGAAGCAAGACCAAACAAAATGAAAAGCGCATCGACACAACGTGCTCTCGGTCTCTAGCAACAGAAAATTCAAAATGTAATCTACTTGAACATAAGAATAACAGAATTTCCGCAAACAGAGCCGCGGGCAGACTAGTCAATAATAAAATAGTCAAATCTTTTTTATTCCTCAAGTGCTTTCCTACGCTCAACTCTGAACAAGTGAATTTCAATGAAGTGAAAAGAACACAAATCCACCTTTTTCCTTTTTTCACTTAATAAAGAAGTAGGCACTTCGAGAAAAGTCTTCCCGCAGTAATTTTCCATCAGATTTTGTATCATTAAGTAGGTACATTAAGAGCCGTGTTTTTCTACTTTTTCTAGTTCGATAATTTATCATAAAAACTTCGTACTTGAGAAATTGCAGTTTTCGCTTCGCATCGAAAAGTTGGGATCAAGATTATAAAGTTGGATATCCCGTGGAGCGACGATTCAAAAAGCATTAGTCAGAACGACTGAGATAACACATTCTCTTTGAAAACTTGATCCTTTAGTGGAATTGAGAAATTATTTCGTTCGAGCAGTTTTTATGATAGTTGAAAGTTTTATTTTAAGTTTATAAGGGGTAAGTTTTTATTATTATTATAATGATTTATTGGAGTTGGGTGCTGTGAGATATTTTTCAACTGGTTTTTATCTTCATATATATTCCTGTAAAATCTAGCAGATGAAGCAATAATAGGTAACGTACTGCAAAACGTGCATAAGTAGTTGAATGTCGTACAAAATGAATATACATAATAAGCCTATAATGTTCCCACTGCTGGGACACAGGCCTCGACGCGGTGAGAGAGAGTGGGCCGTAATCCGTCACGCGGGCCCAGTACGAGTTGGTAGATATTCTTCCAATTTTTGGTTCTAGGACATGCCGGTTTCCTCACGATGTTTTTCTTCACCGTTTTCAGAGCAGTGGTGTTGAAATAATTTACACTAAGTAATGCGCCTGTCTGGGTTCAAACTTGCGACCTACAACTATACTGTTACATTAAAACATTTTTTGATCATGAAATAGGATTTGATATGCTTCATCGAATGAATAAATAAATTGAATGTTTAACGTAAGAAAAAATAAATCCTACGGACACCAGTTATGCCATTTACCGAGCTAATGAGTACTCAAGTTCTGGGAAAATGAAACGACCTGACAACACAGCTTTACAGGAAAGCGAAAACCGATCGGATTACAGCGGTCAATATTTAACTGAACCAACCGAATTACCGGTTATGAATTGATAGCTTTTACTGGAAAGTAAATTAATAAGGAATAATTTATTAGCCTTAGCGATTTATACCTAGGTGCGTGAAAACTTTTTATCTATATCTATACTAATAATAAAGCTTAAAAGTTTGTTTGTTTGAACGTGCTAATCTCTGGAACTGCCAGTCGGAATTGAAAAAATATTGTTGGATTTTATAGCCCAATTCTTGAGAAACACTTATAATAATAATAATAAGTATCTCCGAGTCATTCGTTTGACTATTCGGAACGTCAGCGCCATCTCGTGGCGCTGGACAGAGTCTAGCCTGAGTTCGTGGTGGGACGAGAGCGACCGCTACAAGAACGGTGTAAGCAGAGCTCTCAGAATAATCGAAACATTGGATCGTACGAACAACATGTGTTTAGAAACTGTCAGCGTTCCGTATCGTTGAGTTGTGTGTGATTCGCTAGTGTGACTGACTTGTTCGTAAATTATAATCTGATTTGAACTGTAAACCGTGTTTCTATTGTGCAATAACCAACACTACCCATAGTACGCCCACAGTAATTAAAATATGCCTGATGCTAACGAGAGACAGACATACCATCTCCGACAAGTATTTATTTTCTCACCACAATAAACATTACAGATATTGTTATATGATATATTATTTGGTTTAGTTTACTGTGGGAGACTGGTGCGGGCCTGTGTTTCAGGTCACCAGGTGTCCGCCCTCTAGCAGTTCGATACATTGCATGATAATCATAGTAAAACTGATTTAACTTTTGAATTAGGAGGTTGTATATTAGCTTTTAGAGTCTTTAGCTCAACATAAGGTGTTTTAAAAAAAAAATGAATGGACTTATAGGCACATTAACACCCTTAGGAGCCGGGCAAAAAGAAAAAAGAACGCTAAACGATGCGATGCGATGCGACGCGGTGGGTCGGGGGAACAAGACATTTCACGCGGACGAAGTTGAAGTCGCAGGCAGTAGCTATTAGTACAGACGCCAGCAGGTCAAGCTACACGAAACTGTCAAATTTTCCCAATCAACCTTGAACCTTAATGCTTTAGCGATAAAGTTGAAAATGTATTAAAGAAATTTGACAGATTGTAGTAGCTTGATGTGCTAGCGTCTGTACAATAAAAGTACTTTAAGCGTTGTTAATTTAAAAAAAAGGGTTTGTATGAAAATTTGTGCCGCAAGCCCACGCTTGCGGCTAAGTAATACAGCCGCACGGGTCGATCGATCAGGTTAAGTTACGCTTGCCGCGGTCGGTCCGTGGATGAATGACCATCTTCACATCCCAAGACCCCTCCGTGCCTCGAAAAGCACGTTAAGTCGTAGATCCCGGCTGTCATTCGTGGATCTTTGACAGTCGTTACTGGTCGTCAGTAGCCCGAAAGTCTGACAACAATTCTTACCAAGGGGTATTGTATTACCCAGTAACTGGGTTGTGGAGGTCAGATAGGCAGTCGCTTCATGTAAAATACTGGTATTCAGCTGTATCCGGTTAGATTGGAAGCCGACCCCAATTTAGTTGGGAAAAGGCTAGGCAGATAATGGTTTGCGTGCAAATAAAATGGAACGGAAAGATTTTGTGAGAGATGATATGGCTGGAAAGAATGGCAGTGAATATTGAGAAAATACCTAAGTTCGTCGGTGGCTGCCGTCGACAACGTGTCGCTAGAGTATTTTAGCACCGTACTCAACATGGACATGTTGTCGAAGGCAGCCGCCGACGCGTCGGAGACTGCCGCTGACACGCGTCTACGGCTGGACTCTGTCGTCGACGAGTGTCGCTCACTCGTATGCATACTAAGGAAGACAGTATGTACCGCATCAATTGGCTTAGAGTAAGAGGATACCGAATACCAAACCTTGCAGCAGCTCAACTGCAGCGAGTCTGACCAAAAACAGCTACCTAATTTTAAAATGTAAAGCTGATCTGGCAGCATTATAGCCTCTAGTTTCATTTATAAATAATGCAAGATTACTAGCTATTCGGGTCTTGCGCCGCACTGCGTCGTTTCGCGGCAATCCGTTTTTATGCAGTTATCTTGAAAAATACGAGTACCTATAGCGTGCAATATTGCATAAAACCACGATTATTCCATCTAGATTTTGCCCGCGACATCGGTCGCGTGGAGGTCGAAAATTATCCCACGGGAACGTACGCACGGCTACACATCAAGCTTCATATAACCAGTATAAGCTTACTTCTGATTGTACGATAAACCGAAGCGACAATGCGAAGTCAGCTAAAACTGGAAATGTATAGCTTGAGGTGTAGCCGTATATACTCGTACTACCGGGTTGAAAAGTATAGTCCGAACCCAGAGGGGCAATTCTCGTAATGGTCATGGTCTACCTGTGTGCCATTTCATTTCATCAAAATTCGTTCAACCGTTAAGTCGTGAAAAGGTAACAGACAGACAGTTACTTTCGCATTTTATAATTTGTGTATGAATTTATGCAGAAAGGTATTTATCCACTCTAGTAATATGGTTTATTCACGTCGTCACGTGAATAAACCATAACGTGAATTAACCAAATATCAAATGCGCCGAGACGTCTCTCGGCGCATTTGATATTTGCTGACTGATTCAAATGTCTAGACTGGACGACATTCTAAATTGATTGGAACGTTGAATTAAATTGGAAAATGTCAAGCTATTTTCTGTGAGGTTCGTTTGATTAGACAATGCGCATGATAGAGTTAAAGTAGTTTGTGTTTTGTCAAGTGTAAAAAGATTTTTGATTATGAGACTTTTTATAGCGAGTGTTCCTACGCCGTTAGAGTTTTCGTAAATCGATAGTCAGTCTGAAGATAGATTTAATCCTACTTCCTACTCATATTATAGATATAAAAAACGCGAAAGTTTTTGAGGATAGATGAATGTTTGTTTTTGGCACACAGATAGTTTATAACTAGGATTACCTAACACATAGGATTTCAGAACTTTTTATCTCGATATTTTCACGAGATCGAGACTTAGGCGGGTGAATCCGCGGAGTCTAGCTAGTAATTTATAATTATAAGTGAAGAATTGTTAGCACATAATAATATTTTTTTTTTGGTTAAAAGGTATCAAATTACCCTTCTAATATTATAAGCGGCTTTCAGACCCGTCTGGCAAGTAATTATAATGTTGCTATTTTTTTTTTTTTGTAAATTTAACCGGTTTATTTTTGTACGCAAAGGTATCTAATAACGTCCAAAATGTTGTATGTCAAGAGAAAAAGCCGCGATAACACGACTGAGTCAGGAGCCTTTATGTCAACAAAAATGAACGGGACCGTGTTTTATAATTTATCGTCACCAGCCGACATTTTAGGACGAACCGCTAAAAATACAAGCTGAAATACTGACACATTCGCTCCGTAACAGTTGAACATTCACAAAGGAACGAACGAACGAATGAAACGTGGGTTCGTAATGGAGCCGGTCTTATTAAATATTTAATAATAATGCTGGGAAACACCGGGAAAACAAGCTAATCAAATAAAATATTGGTTACCAATAAATAAGTATGTTTTTTGTAAACCTTTTTGTAAGTTGAAGTTGTGCTTTAAAATGCAATTATATGTATAGGTTTGGAATTCATAATAACATAATTACTCTTTATCCGTTTTTTTCAGGAACTGTAGGTACGGTCACCAAAGGTGATAAGTAACCAGGGTCGTCGGATATAATTGAAGTTTAGTAAGAACCGATGGATGTTTTCGAAAAAAAATAATTTAATTAATATAAAACAAACAGTTAAGTAATTTGTCTCAACCTTAACCATAACCGGCGAGTGGCGACCCTGGTTACTTATCTCTTTTGTGACTGTACGTACCTATACTAGTAGGTATCATATTATCTTCATCTGCTACGAATTTGTACATACAAAAAATTGTTTGCAAATAAACTCTATTATCTTATATACACACATGACGTCACAGACATCTCTTTAACATTTTAAATAATTCAATATACGAGAGGAAGAATCGGAGCAGACGTTTCTCAATTTATTTCAATCTGGCTGCGGGACTGAATTCACTCACCATTTTCAAAGGAGAAAGGCTTGAGAGAATTCCAAGTCCTGCATATTGGCACTGGTTTAACTGAAGCACGACCTACTTGCATGTGAATACCGTACAAAAGATATTTGATACGGATAAGGCGAGACCAATATGTTAAGAACCCCTGCATTTTAAATACAGAGATAGTTACGTTGTTTACTCATTTTAAAAAGTGTTTTATAAATAAAAAAATATATAATCATTTTTATTTTGAGGTACCTACCTCAAAATAAAAATGATTATATATTAATGATTATATTATTTATTTATATATTTAACTCTTTTGTGAAATACGACGTAGGGAACTCGTCTACCTACTTAGTTTTTTCACAATTATGCTGGAATCGGCTTCGAGCCTTAACGGAAGCAGCTGAATTCCAGTATTTTTACATGGAGCGACTGCCCATCTGACCTCCAGAACTCAGTTACCGGGAAATATGATACCCCTTTCACTGCTCTCAAAAAGGTTCAGGAAAACATCGTGAGGAAACTGACTTGTCCTAGAACCAAAAATTCGTGGACATGTGACATCTACCAACCCGCACTGGACCCGCGTGGTAGATTACAGCCCACTCCCTCTCGAAGAAAAGAGGCCTGTGTCTCAGCAGTAGGAACATTATACCCCTTTGTCAAAGACTGGTTGTCAAACTTTCGGGCTTCTGACTACACGTAACGACTGTCAAGGATCCACAAATGACAGCCGGAACCAACGGCTTAACGTACTTTCCATGGCACGCAGTGGTCTCGATATGTAGAGAATGGTCACCCATCCACAGACCGACCTTGGCAAGCGTAGCTTAACTTTTGATTACCCGAGCGGCTGTTATAATTTAGCCACGACCCGTGTGACGTAGGCAACTTACCATAGAATAAATTGATCTTCAAGGAAGACATTAGTTTTGCCAAGGCTACAAGCCAAACAATACGTAAAACAACAAAGTTTTTCAAATCACCGAAAACAAAGTTACACGACCATATCGTTACATATCCGAAAATATTTGTGATACTTTCGCTCTGTTGTCGATTGCGTTCATTGTGATTGACACGCAAGCAAAACTACCTATAAATTTTCTGGTCACAAAAAATTACCAAAATACTGTATTTCCTATTTCCTACCGAAATATGTTTCACACGTCTGCCGTTGGTCTAGTGGTCGAAAGTGTTACTGCTGAGCATGAGGTCATGGGTTTGATTCCAGGGTCGGGCTAAGGTTGTTGGTTTTTTCATCTAGAATTTCTCAGTAGCAGCTCGGAGTCTGGATTTGTGTCCGGTTGAAGGCAATAGGCACATAACAGAGTAAATTCTCGTAATTTTAAGAACGTTCACAGTCTGATCTCAGTCGCAATACCTCTAATGTCCCTACATTTTGACAAGTTTTTGACATTTGTTCGTCGCCGAGATGAGACTGCGACTAGATTTGGAACGTTTTAAATTACGAGAATTGGCCTTCTGAAATGTGGGTTTAGTATGGGTACGTACCCTTTGGCTACATATTTCACTTTTAGAAGTTTGATTCAGGATTAAGGGATATTTTAGAGCAGTGAATTTAGTTCATACTTTAATGCCACTAAATCTTAAAATTAAAAACATTTCATGGTACATTTCAAACCAGACATTTTTTTTTATCCTTTATTAAAAAGAACCAGGTTCTTAATAAATAATTACAATCTAGCCTTTAAGACTAATAAGCAATTTAAATCTAACTTAATTTATTACGTGATAATTATTTTAAAACTTAGAATAGTGTTTATTGTACTTTACACAAGACATGATACTTCAAACCAGACATGATAATTATATGCAAACCGAAAATCTCAATTTTCTTCTTTTTGTGTTCAATAATAATGTAATGTTTTGTGTTCTTAATTGATTTACTTATGAAAAAGTATTTACCCAAAACGCTGTTTACCTACTCAAATATTTTTTGTTTATATTCTCTCTTCTATCTGTGAAAACTTGTAATTGGCCTTATTTTTGTTACTCTCAATCGTGTAAAAGTTTTTAGCTGTAAGTTTTCCAAAAACTGTAAAATAAATAAATATTTGGGATTAATGATCATTTTCGAAGTTCTAGGGAAAAAATTGGTGTCACTCACACGTACCTACTACTTAGTAAACTTGTCTACCAAAGCAAGTTTTCTTTCAAAATAATATATCTAGATATACATTGTACGAGTAAATAAAAATCACTTTCCGTGACTGCCTGTTTGACCGTGTTGTTCTTCTAAACTTCGCATCTGATTTCGATGCCATCATTCAATAAAATCTTTTATTGAATGATGGCAACAAATATCTATTTCGGCAGGTTTATGTTCTTTTAATACTTACGCGCATAAAACCAGAAAAATCATACCTAAGTTTCACCCGCACGTCCTTGCCTACCCCACGTTTACTAAAGACATGTGGATTTATGTCAAGTCAAAAATCGCGCAAAGCAAGGGCGCGTCGCTATACCCCGTCCATTAGGTAAACCGTTTTTTGACAGATGGAACTAGTGATTGTATTTATTGATACACGTACCTAAGAAGCCTACGTTCTGTAAGAAGCCATAAATAAGATAATTCAATAAGATAAGGCAGTTTATATATTTATTTTATTACGCATTTTAAAGTTAACTTTTACGTAATCTGGAATATGTTCTTCTAAGACAGCTGTCAAAAAGCCGTTAACCTAATAGACAGGGTATAGTTATATAGTAATCTGAAAAATAAATTCTCATATAACTTCATAATGTTAAATCCCATACAGAATGTTTTATTCGTGCCAGTTTCTTTTCATTTCTGGGATAAAACGCCGTATTCAAGCACTTTGCATTGTACATTATTCTTGAACAATAGGTGCGATGAATATCCAGTATAAGTAATATTTCTTTAGTATTCTCCGTACCTATTGTTATTGTCGATTTAATTGATGTGCTTTTGTTTCTGTATGTACCAAAAAAAGAGCTTTGTTGTGTGCCTAGCTTATAGAACTAGAATAGAAGTAGTTTAAATATTCTGTACCGTGTGTGGTTGCGCTGTAACAGAAGACCTATTCATTCCAGTGTTTTTGAAAATAATAATATTCTGTTAGATTTATATCTGACTAGCTTCTGCCCGTGACTACGTTTGCGTGTTTCTTGTTCCCACCCACCCTGTATCATCGCATCGCCTGGCCGCGTTATTTCTTCGTTTTCGATTATCGTTCTTTCTGGCTCTTTTTCTTTTTGCTCGGCTCCTAAGGGACATAGCATGATGTTAAATAGCCTATAGCCTTTCTCAAGAATTAGGCTATCAAACGCAAAAATATTTTTTCAAATCCGACTTTTGGTTCCAGAAATTAGCGCGTTCAAACAAACAAAAAACAAACTGTCTTCAGCTTTGTTATTAGTACCTATAGATAAATAGTTAAGGTTTCTCTTCTTACATTACCAAAAGTACATAAAAAAAAATATCCCTTAGACTAAAATAATATGACTGTGGAATATCAGATTATTATCAAATAATTAATAATTGATAGGATTTAATCTACAAAAGAAAATTGTGAAAGTTGCTAGTCATTGGTCGAACATTAACGTCTATTTACCTTTCACCCCCGGGCAAGGGAAAACCAGTCAGAACATGACGGAAGTATTAAAATTTGGTCTTTAATTAAAATACTTACTTACTTTACTCGTGCGCTGCGCACTCTCAACACGGTGGCGGATGCCATAGACTTATTCACCTGTACACTGGGTGAGTTCACAAGGGCCACGTACTGTGTAGCATGTAAGGTTTAGTTAAGTACATTTTTAGTTACTTTGTCGCATTAGATTTATCTGTAATGGCAAAGGAAACATTTCATGTGATTAAAAATTATAGTACCTAGGTACTATAATTTTTTTTAAAGTTAAAATTTAATTATTAAAGGACTGGAGGCCCAGTGAGCAGTGGTAGCTAGCCTAATGGTAACAGCTGCGACTAACGAGGTGTAAGTTCGATCCCAAACAGGGGCTTTCAAACAACTCAGCCAATCGCAGTCCACAGCTGGACATAGGCCTCTCCCAGACTGCGCCACAACACCCTATCCTCCGTAACAGGCGCTTTACTTTGTGTAAATTATTTCATCACTACTAAACTCAAAACGGAGGAAAACATGGTGAGGAAACCGGCATGTCCTAGAACTAGAAATCCGTAGACATGTGACCCGCACTGGGCCCGCGTGGTAGGTAAAGGCCCACTCCCTCTCACTGAGAGGAGACCTGTGTCCCAGTGGTGGGAACGTTATACTTAGGCTGATTATAAAATAATACCACATCTGTTTTCCCCGCATGGTTATGGTTGCATATTAGAAAATCAAAACTTTCTCGAGTAAATTTCAAAAGAACAATAAACGAAATAACAAAATTTAAATGACCAAATGTTTTATTAAGAAAAATTTTAAAATCCCAATGTGTGTGACATCAAATGAACGACTGATCAAAAGTTTTTACATCGAAACAGCTAGGTTAGGTTAGGTTAGAACTGTGACCACACAACGCACGAGCCGAGCGAGCGCAGCGAGCGGTGCCGCGGCAGCCGCCGGCGAGTGCCAGAAACATATTAATTTCGGGAACTTCGTCGCCGCTCTTTGGGATTTCATCGATTTGGTCAATAGTGTAATAAATAATTTAAACATTGATATTCCAGACTTTGGTCAGCTAAACTTTTGATCAAATGACCATCTTTATTTTAAACTTTGTTGATTTGTACATTGTTCTTTTGAAATTTGCTCAGGAAAGTTTTGATTTTCTAATATGCAACCATGGTTACGCAGAGGCAACCCACAGTACACCCATCTTTCACAAGTCCTGTTGAATTCTTCTGCACTAATTTTGTTATCACTTTTTATCTCTCAAAACATCAGAAGCGCGATGCATCCTAAGGGGTAGAATTACGGAAGCGTCGGTCCGTTAGGTTTTTAATTAAGTAAATGGGCGAAATGTTTCTCTGCTCATGATTAATACCGGTGAAGGTAACCCGAAGGTCGCGGCTGCACCGTACATATTTATTACTTGGCCACTGTTTGTAAATAAACCAGCAGCCGTATTCATTGTTAAACTGTTCGGAAAACGATCTATATTGTGGAAACAGTGGTTGTATTAATATTGTAGTGTTGCTCTAGTTTGAAGTGTAATGGAGGTGTTAATAATAAATATACGGTGCCGCGTAGTTCCCAGAATAAGTCTGCCATTGAAGGTTTATTCTTTTCCATTTCATAAAACGTGACTGAAACCTGAAATAGCGTCATACATTGTGAAAATTTTAATTAAACTCTTTCATAAGCGCGGTAATTATAGTTGTGCGTAATTCCTAGGATCCATTAATGTTGACGTTTGTTTTGACAACCTAACGTGCCCCATAAACCTATTAGCGCATTAAAAATTACTTTGACATTATCTAATTTAGTTCATAACTCGGTGCTTTTGAACGTACCTTTTCATAATTCGATACGACAACACAATATCGGGCGCCCTTAATTAAAAAAGCCGGCGCAACAGACCACTCAATAAGTCAGACAGAAAAAATGTATAAATAAAATCGATTTCTATCAGAAAACAAAAGAAAAGGACACATTCATCGAAGCTTTCAACCTTGACCGAAGTTTAGAACACGTGTTTAAGGTTAAGGTGAAGAAAAAGGCAGCGCCGGCGCCTGGACGGATGTGACGTACTGGTGAATAAATAACTACCTTCCGCCCTACACCGCAAGTAGGTTCCTACCTCTAGACTGCCGATCAAGGCAGAATTGATTAAGGTTTCCGATGTTAAATGTTTTGGGTTCACCTATTATCGGACTTCGGTTGATGTGTAGCCAGTTAGTTTTGTGGCTAAACTTTTACGTCAAAACAGCTCCGAATGATTGTGTTTAGTTTTTAAGCGATGAAACTTTCTGTCTCCCAGTTTACGTTGCAGACGTGCTAAAATAGATACAATAAACAGCAACCGTTCGTTCACAAGTCTTTTAATCCTACGAATTTAGTTTTCGAATCAGTTATGTAGGTACACCTAAATACCTTGGTTATGTAAACCTTTCCGTCCCAGAACGGTTGCTAAAAATAATTACGCATTAAACTAATATGGAAACGGGTCTAATTGACACATTCTGGAGGCGTTTCCACAACTATCAAAGTTATTTAAAATTTAAACTAGCTTCATTTTAGTTTTGGTTGTCGATAAACTACATGACATTGATATTCACTTAACGAAGGATAGAATAAAGGTTTTGTTGTGTTAAATTAGCAGAGGTTTTACTTTACAAAAAATAACAAGGAAAATCCTGAAAATCCCTGAAATGTGACAGGGTAACACGCAGCGTGATTGTTTTGTTCAGAATCCCGCCAATTTATAGATGAGGAAATTCCACGTCTTGGTAATGAGCACTTGTCCCGTATATATCTGAATGAATTTTAATTATGTCGGGTTTTCTGAAACTTTCAAAGATATTATAAAATATTTACTTGGAATAATCACGATGATGAACGGATTGAGGATGGTTCTTATAATGAACTAAGTACCGATTTTTCAATCAAAGCATTTATTTCAAATAGACACATAAAAAGGCACTTTCGAACGAAAATTACAATAAAATAGAATTGATTCTAGTCGCCCCTTCCAAAAGGTAGTTTTCGTATGGAGAAGAATGGGCAAGAAACTCTACCGTTACTCAATTAAAATGTCTTACAAGATTTTGCATACATTGATTATATAATAATATGTGAAGATGATGCACCTAAAATAACATTACTATATCACAATAGGTAGTATGCGTGTGTCTGCTTAATGAATGAATTATGCAATCACCAGATAACTTTTATCTAAGAAATAAAAATGGTAGATTTCCAGCTTTTGATTGGAAAATAATGTCAAACCCAAACCGTTAGAATCACATAAAAGCTACTCGTATCGGACCAAATCTAAATATTTTACTATTCAACAAAATTATATTTTCGTATTAAAAACAAAAGAAGTTTACCCTTTGTTGCATGTTCAAGTTTCAATTTAATTTGAAATTGTAATGTCCTTGGTTATTAAAACGAGCAGAAAAAAGAAAGCCAAGATACACATTTAAGATTATTATAATGTGGTATTTGCATGCACAATATTATCAAATATTTGAGATCGAGCAATTTCTGTAGACAATGAAATATTCTACGAATGTCCACAGTGCGGTATTTGAAAATTCGAAACTCGTGATAGCATTAAATCTTCGATGTATAATTTAGAGAATTTAGTTTCGGTCTGGGGCATTCAACGTTTGCTTGTTCAAGTTGCGATGTCTATTGCTGGATTAAGTTAGATAAAATTTAATTATAAGTGTAGGTATTATTTAATATTATAATGAATCTTTTAAAGCTTTTGTTGCACATAGAAAATAATTGAGGGAATGCAATGTAGTTTAAGTATTTGTGACAATAGATAAGGACCTAATCCTAAAGGGCTTGTGGCTAAGTATTAACAGCCGCACGGGTCGATCGATAAGGTTAAGCTACGCTTGCCACGGTTGGTCCGTGGATGGAGTACCTATCAAAACCCCACCGTGCCTTGGAAAGTACGTTAAGCAGTTGGTCCCGGCTGTCATTCATAGATTTTGGCGGTCGTCAGTAGCCCGAAAGTCTGACAACCAGTCTTACCAAGGGTATCGTATTATAACCCAGTAACTGAGTCGTGGATGTCAGATAGGCAGTCGCCCCATATAAAATACTGGTATTCAGTTGCGCCCGGTTGGACTGGAAGCCGACCTCAGCATAGTTGGGAACCTGGAAGGACCTGATCCACCGTCTCCGGATAGACACTATCTAGGGTAATAAAACAAATAAACAGTGTTTCTAAGAAATTTCCTAACAAAAAGTTAACTGGAACTTATCAAGAGATGTAGTTATATGCCACATAAGCTTCACGTTCGTTACAGAGTAAACTCATGTTTATGGCAATGGCAACCCTAACATTTCAATAAAGTGTCATCGCACTTGAGATGGGCGCTGCGCAGATGGAGCAATTTTGACCCTCGAGGTTCGGCAACTAGCAACCCACAACTACAGTCCTTTCAAAGTAATTTAAACTCTGACAGCCGCAACCCAATAGCAACCTTATGATTACGGGAATAATGACCATTGTGATTTTGACAGACTTGACAAGTGCAGTAACTCAACAGCAACCTTATTATAACGGCAGTAAAGACCACTCTGATTTTGGCAGTGATGCAAAATCCGAGGTAAAATAAACGTGAAAGAACTGTAAGTACCTGTTTATGACGTTTATCAGGAAACTGCGCAGACGCAGATGTTGCTGCAACTGGCAACCGTTTACGGAAACCTTTCAAAAAGTTGTCAGTTGTGTTAACTTAAGTTACTATGTATGCACAGCGCCTAAGAGTTCAAAACATCAAGCCTGCTTCCGTATATGTTAACTGCTAAAGGTTGATGATGATGCAAAACAAGTGTACGTACCTACATGACATGTAGGTACGTAACACTTGTACATATCGTGTACCTTAAAAGCTTCGGAACAAAACCTGTCAATTGTTTTTCCAAACGCGTTGTCTAAAAACATCATCATAATTTGCCTAGCCTTTTCCGAACAATATTGGGGTCGGTGTCCAGTTTAACCGGATGCGGCTGAATATCAAAATTGGACATGAAACGACTGCCTATCTGCCCTCCACACAGTTACTGAGTAATACGATACCCCTTGGTAAGACTGGTATTCCTAAGTATTTAAAGAACAACGTCTTGTAAATAAAGATGTTTTATCAGACAAACTCAACACTAAGTAGGTACTGAAAATATACAAACTTAGGTATAAGTTTGATGAGACATTAAAATTGATCTCTATTTAATTAACAATATTTTAAAGACTTATATTTGTGAGGCCAACTGGAGGCCATGTTTGTACTCTGTTTGAGCAATCGAATACGTAGTTAAAATATAAGTAAATAATTAACTTAAAAACTTCCTCATGAATGTAGTTCAACAAACAAACAAGAAGATAAGACTCAATGCTAAGCTCATTAAGAAATGAAGAGAGCTACCAAATGAAATACAAATACGTAGTACAAGTACTATACTTTCCGCAAAATAAATTAATCCTGTAAATATTTAGACAACTTTAACTTTCTTGAAATTAAGTTATCCCTGTACTATATCTAAATACACTTGTTTGAAAATCAGATACATTTTTAAAACAGTAAGGTGAAGACTTACAAAGTAACTTTGACGTTTGCTTGACAGGCCCTAAGTGGAAGATAAACAAAGGCTTTGCTACTTATTGGACGGAACCTTATAATCTTCCCGTGGGCATAAATAAAACGGGTAATATGACACTAATTGCTACACGCTACGCTACTACGAAGTTGCTACGCCGTAGACCCCTTCGTAGACGCGCTTTGTACTTGTACTACACAAGGAACAGTTTTGCTTAACAATATTAAACATTTGATAATTTGTAACAAAGCACAATAATGTAACATTAATCTCATTTAATATAGCCATTGTAAGTTTAAGTGCTTTGTGGATAACATAACCATAAATATAAAGGCATTGTAATGGTTATCGTAACCTCTTATCAAAGATCAACACTTAACATGTTTACTACCTGCACGACCTCACATGCTATAGGTACACAAATATACTAACGACCACGAACGTTGACCTTCGACAAAAGTTATCTATCATTATTCAAATAACAGTAACATCTTACCGTTTAGACAGCCGCCTGAAGATTTGCGAGTTTTAGCACCACTCTCACATGACACAACGATTTGTTTGGTTTAATCACATTCGGTTAAACGTTGGTAGCGCGGTTGGCTTTAATCAAATAGTGATATCAGTTGTGACAGTTTATTAGTGTTTGTAACACAGCGAATTGTTGTGTGGGTTATCGGCAGCTGTCATGTGCTGGTGTAGGAGACGAGCGGGTCGCAGCGCGCGGCGGAGGCGACTGAGCCGGGCGGCGCGCGCCCGCGGGGCCGCCCGCCGGTCGATATACGCGGCAGAATAAACACGCCGTACTAGGACGCGAGTACCGCCGGTGTTGCCAGCCTCGGCCGAGGGGTGCCGCCTCCGACGTTTGCCGCCGTTTGTATCTCGCTTCCGCGTATTCTTATGCCGGTCTCGTGAACGCGCGTCCTAATGAAATATGACGCTGGTGTGTTCCATTCGAATGTAGCGTCCCTAACGTCGGTAACGTCTTTCCCCTTGTTTTACACTTTCACGTTCGCCTTATCGGATCGCCGAAACCCGTCGATATGCAATAGTTATTCAGCGGCGGTCGCTGTATAATTTACATGTAACCTTCACTTATCTCTACGTTGAGACAGGACCATTTCCATAATAGAACCATCTGTAGTCAGACAGGATCGCCCTGCAGTTTTGTCATAGAACTATCTCGGTACTTGTTATCTTTATGAGTTATTGTAAACGAATAGTGTGGGATAACCAATCAATATTTATGCATAGACGTATAGTCTAAATGTTCTATGAATATTAGGAATCTAACATTTCATTTCAGTTCAAAATGTTAAATATTTCGTTAATTTACATTTTTTTTAACCCGATCGCCCTTTATAGGTATGCTAATATATTTCCAACATGATAATATTATCTTTGGCATCTGTTATATCGGCAGAGGTTGTTCATATTCATGAATTCAGATTCGGTTTGCTAAGTAAACAGCGCTGCGAGGGAGATCGACTAACTACCAGATGTAGCCTACATATTTAACGTGTGAAATATACTTGTTGTAAATGATATCCTTTATTTATAAAATACCCACAATAATATTCCCGAGTGGAACCTGCCTTCTTGAAATAGCTCGAAATGATTAATACTAATTACTCGTTGACTTAGTGGCTACAGTTCCGTAGATACTAATCTGATTCACCAGTAATTACCTAAACAACATTTTCTGATTGAACCTCTCGTATTAAAAGGGAGGGCGTTATTTAGAAATGGGCCCGTCGCCCATGGCTAAATAATAAGAATAACAGCTGGACAGGTCGATCGATCAGGTTAAGCTACGCTTGCCGCGGTTGGTCTGTTGCTGGGTGACCATCTTTACATACGAGAGACCTCTCCGTGCCTCGGAATGCACGTTAAACCGTTGACCCCGGCTGTCATTCGTAGATAAAAAAAAAAAAAGATCTTTGACAGTCTTACGGGTAAGATCAGAAGCCCGAAAGTATGAAAACCAGTCGTACCAAGGGTTATCGTATTACACAGTAACTGGATTATGGAGGTCAGATAGACAGTCGCTCCTTTTAAAATACTGGTATTCAGCTAAATCCGGTTAGACTGGAAGCTGACCCAAAAATAATTGGGAAAAGGCTAGGCAGATGGTGATGATCTTTTGTATTAAAAAATGTTTGCTTAAAAATATGACGTTCTTTTAGTCATTTTGATCATAATGTTATTCTTATATTATTAATAATCTACAGTTTTTACAAATTACCTATTTTTATTCCCGATTTATTTATCTACATGTTCAGTGAGAGAAACGATACAGACAAACTGATTTTTTATTTGAAGCCAATTTGTTATATTAAAAGGCAACGTGTCGCTCTAAACCTGTAAAGATTTACTTGTCCCACTGCAGATCCACCGTGAGCGACAAACATACAAATAGAAAAGAAAATTGCATTATTTTCCTACGTTGCCACTGGTACCACTTATCTTTGAAATAATGCAATTTATTTCAACCGTCCTGAACACGACTTGTATTCCTTTATCAGAGTGTATTGAAGACATCCCACCTGGACATGAGTTGCCTTGGGTAACCTGGAAGTCTTTAAATAGACTCCGGACCCAGGTTGGCCGAAGCAAGGAAAACCTGTTCGGGTGGAAATTCACAGACGACTCCGCTTTGGAGTGTAAGTGTGGTGCTGTTCCGCAAATGATGGGACACTTAATATCATGTTCTGCGTGTCCTGTCAGCTGCACGTTACAGGAACTGATGGACGCTGGTGATGATGCCAAACAAGTGGCTGAATTCTGGACATTTAGATTGCTATCGATACGCTGAGAAGAAGCAGAGTGTATTTAAGTATTTATTTATTAAACATAGAGATGTGTGAAGCCTTGTAAAGATATTCATTTATCCTAGCTCAATCGGACAAAGCTTCGGATCTAGGAAGCAATGTTTATAATTGACCTATTTAGCGGGAACAGGGTCAAAACGTTCGCTTTCCCGTCGTGTTCGTACCCCAGCAGTAGTTAAAGTCCCTTTCAAATTTCCCGTAAGCACGCTTTTTACAGACCATTTCTTTATGCCGCCATTCATCATGGTCATTTGGAGCCTACCTATATGTTTATGTTAGCTGTTAATAATAAAAATGTTTCGAGTGAAAAGTTCGGGCCCGGTGAATATTGAAATGAACCTTTCGTGGAAATTTGGGTATGAAAAGAAAAAACTGGAGGTAAATTAATTGTGTTTCTAATATAACAAACCTTTTTGGTTTAAAATACTCCAAAAAGAATATACGAATACACTCATCAACTCCTAAGAGAAATAAAAACTTTGAAATCTGAAAAATCCTTCGAGCTGTGTTGTTTCAGTAACCTTTCAAAAGTTACACGTGATTTAATTTACTGGAACGCAAAATATTGGCATAGGAAACATTCCAGTATAAAAGAACGGAGTAATTGAATTCCGCAAAACTTACTTCAAAGTAGGTTTAAAAACATGAAGGGCCTTTTATTTGAATACTTTCGAGTGTACTCAAATAGAGTTAAAACCACATCACAGTATATTTGCATTGGTACCCAGGTACCCACCCTCGTGGTCAAGACTGAGCTGTATCAACAAAAATGTTATTCTAAATAATAAATAATAACCGTCTATGTTTTTAATTTTCCTAGACATAAAAGACTGTTTGATGTTGAACTCATACGAAAGTTATTGTTTTAATAAAAACTGTATTACTGTAATTAGAAAATATGTGTAGCAGTTCGTATTATAGAACAGTGATGGTTCCTTTGTTGAGTCCCACGCTCCGTTTGAGAGATTCGCTCGCCACTCGAGATATTATTTCATCTGCAAGGAAAAAGAAATGAAGACGATCTTGACAGACAAGTGGATAGGGAAAATTCTTTATATTCGCTTTCAGGCATAAATAAGGACTTTGTATAGGAGTTTCAACCAACTTTCAAAATGAGGTTCTCAAGTCGAATTAATAGGTGTTGTGTCCGATTTTTTATTCAAGAGTTTTCATATTTATTTCTCGTTGCGTAGTCATTTTAGACCTTGATTTTTAGTTTGTTTTAAAATATGGGTTTGTTTCAACATAGGAAAGTACTAATTGTTGATTTAACCATAGAAAATCTCTCAATTTCAAATTGCATTTTCATAAGGAAATGAAACGAAATCAAAGATTTAATATACCTCAACAAAATGTTTACTATCATTGGTTTATTGACACATTCAGTTGAACGTTCATTTTCCTCAAGGAAGAGTGTCAGCAGATGGCCCAATTTCTTAAATCGGAACGTCTGTAAGTTCAGACGGCGGCTGTAATATTGGAAACTTGAACCCGACTGTTACATACACAATTCATCAGCCTGCAGATTGTAGGCTATATTTAGGCAGTTTTCTTTTTCTAGCACGATCTATTTGAGGGACACATTGGAATGCCGTTAGAATAGAATATAATAGTTCTTTATTTGCACAGAAAGTAGGTACAAGTTACATATTATGTAAAGTTTAAAATGATCCTTATACTAACTACCTTAACTAAGGCATGCAAACAGTTTTAGCTATGATAATAAAGACTCATTAATATAATTATATTATTAACACATTCAATCAAATCAATATAAGTTCACCATGTTAATAAATAAAATTAAGTAGTCTAGGTAAGACTTCTTAATTTTATTTATTAACATGGTAAACTGTATGTTGGTTTATCTCTCATATTGTCATAACATAAGCATAGCTCATATCGTAAATAGATCATTCTTAATATAATCAGTATCAACACCGTGGTTGAATGACTTAAAAATGAATTAAAAAGCACCCTAATGTTAGTTTAATTTAGTTTGACAATCTCGCATGTTTCTCTATATCCACATAAATACATAATAAAATAGCTCTAATGTGGCTTAAACCTTCAGGGTAACATAACCCTGAAGCTTATAAACTTTTCGGGAAATTGAGAAAATTACTAACAGACAACTAGTGACATTGTTTCATCGTTGTGTTTATAATGAACGGGCGGCATCCGATGTCGGCACACAAAGACTTCCATTAAACCCAACATTTAACGTAAGTAATGGGGTAATTACAATAATTCGATTGTGGATTTTTGCACGAATAGGTCGATTAATGAAACGATAATAGTTAATTGTCGATTTAAATTCATTATTATTCTATTTGGAATTGGAGTTTTGAAGAGTTAATTGGTAAAGTACAGTTACTATGGTTTAAACCATGTTGTAGCATGAGCTGTGGTGGCGCAGTGGTAACGGCCGCAACTTACGAGTTGTAGGTCGCAGGTTCGAAACCAGGCGCTTTACTATGTGTAAATTATTTCATCACCACTGCTCTCAGAACGGCAAACGAAAACATCGTGAGGAAACCGGCATGTCCTAGAACCCAAAATTCGAAGATATGTGACATCTGCCAACCCGCACGGGGCCCGTGTATTCCTTCTCACTGAGAGGAGGCCTGTGTCCCAGCAGCGGGAACTTTATAAGCTATTTAGAAACCATGTTGTGGTTGATAATAATATATTCAGCAATCAAGTTTTATACATATTCGCTCACCTGAATGTGTAAGTAGGTACTACTTTAACCTTACTGTAAGGCCTACTTTAAGTAACTTTAAAAAAATATTACGGGCACCATCACAGCGAAGATTGCTTTCACAAAGATCTTTAACTGTTGCCCGCTTTCCATACTTGTCGGTTATCTGACAAAATACGTACAATTTACTCTTACTATAAAGTAGGTACATACGTTGGAGTACTCTCACAAAGGTGAGAGAATAATTCAACTAAGAGAACTCGGAACAAGCAAGCAGCAAAATTCCAGACTGAACATTCCAAGACGAGGCGTATTTAGAACAAGACTCACATTTACACTATAATCCATCTTCATCTACTTACTTGCATAATTTAGTAGGACAAGTGTTCACACTTAACGGCCACGCTGGCTGAGAATGGAAGATGCTGGCGGGTGTTAGCCTAACTAATTGACAGTGGGTACGAGGTGTTAGTCGAATAATAGGTGACAGTGTTTACGCCGCGCGGCTTTTTGTAAGATAAACATTCAGGGCGTAAGCTTGCGAGAACCGTTCCAAAATCTTAATGGTTTCAGTATGAATTGTGTCGAGGTTTATTCTGTAATGTTTTCTTATATCAATAGAATACAAATGTGTGTGGAGATGCTCAAATTTCGAAAGGCACACTTGTACAGTCAGCAACAAAAGTCAATTAACACTGTTACTTTTACAAATCGTCTAAATTGATACAAAATGATGCGATACATTGGTTTTCTCTATTTCATGTAATAGCAAAGAGTTAATTATTTTTAAATATTCTATTACTATATGTTTTTTAGGAATATTTTGCTCAATAATTAAGATTTAAAAAACTAAAGTGTTAACCGACTTTTGTTGCTGATCGTACATAGGTACGAGGGGTGTTCAATGTATTAATGGTATCAGGGTGATTTACTAATGATTTGGGGTATAAAGGTAAAATTTCATATAGTTGTGATCACTAGTTTGCTAGTTATCCTTAGTCAACGACCACTGGAATAGCTAACGTGACAATTTTGAAGAAAATCGAGCACCGCGCTGTTATTAAATTCCTTAAAAAACAAGGAAAAAGTCAAAAAACTATTTAAGAAGTGATCTACGGTTCAAAAGTGGTCAAGTTAATTTAAAAGGGGCAGAGAGAGTATTGAAGACGACACTCGCTCGGGCGGCCCGGTTATTGCCTCTACGGAAGAAAACATGAAAAAAGTTGAGAAGCTTATACTGGAGGATGCCCGAATGAAGATCAGAATGATAGCAGAGATGACGCACCTGTCTGTTGGTTCCATACCTACACACTATCATGACCTTCTTTACCTTTAAAAAATCAGTGCAAGATGGGTGCAGCGAATGCTCACGGTGGCGGCGCCTCAAAAGTAAGTGCGTATCGAGTGCTGTATTCGTAGAGAGTTTTAAGAGCTTTGTGGTGAAGTTCTATCAAGTACTTTCGATCGAATTGTTACTGGAAATGAAACGTGCCTACTATGTTTGGGTCGGCTTCCAGTCTAGCCGGATGCAGTCTTACTGGACAGCTGCATACCAGTATTTTACATGGAGTGACTACCTATCTGACCTCCACAATTCAGATACTGGGTAATACGATACCCCTTGGTAAAACTGATTTTCAGACTTTCGGACTTCTGACTACCGGTAAGGACTGTCAAAGATCCACGGATGACAGCTGGGACCAACAACGACTTAACGTGCTTTCCAAGACATGGAGGGATCTCGGTATTTAAAGATGGTCACCCATTCACAGACCAACCGTGGCAAGCGTAGCTTAACCTGATCAATCGACCTGTGCAGCTGTTATTATTTAGCCACGGGCCTCTTTGATAATTATAAGTATTTCTATAATAATGGTATTTGACCGGATCAAATAATTGAATATGCACGACTGAACCTCCATTTCTTTTCTACAAATGTCAACAACAAATAATGAATATTGGAGAAAATAAAGGAAAAAAAAATGAAATCACAAACTTTATGCTTTCAGACTGTAACCGCAAGAATGATGAAGTTGCTGTTAGCAGGATGTAATAAGAAACGGTTGCCGATCGACGGTAAATTGTGTTTTGAATTTTAATTAAAACATCACTTTTTTAGGTTTCGCATTTTATTGGATGCTGTGAGTAGTTCCAATGCTATAATTTTCTTTTTGATTTGTTGCAACTATATTTTGTTACAGCACTGGCATTTTTTTTTTAAAGAATCTTTTTATTTCTCTTTATTTGTTGTTTTTCGAGAGTACTGTTGGCCCAGTGGTATCGGTAGCGATTTAAGAGTAATAGTAGTACAGTCAGGCGCTTTATTAACCCCCGACGCAAAAACGACATGGTGTTATAAGTTTGACGTGTCTGTCTCTCTCTCTGTGTGTGGGGTTGTGTGGGGGTGTGTGTGTGTGTGTATGTCTGTCTGTGGCATCGTAGCACGGATGAACCGATTTTGATTTTGTTTTTTTGGTGTAAATTATTTCATCACCACGCTCTCAAAACCATCCTGAGGAAACCGGCATGTTCTAGAACCAAAAATAGGAAGTCATGTGACATCTACCAGCCCGTACTGGGCCCGCGTGGTGGATTAAAGTCCACTCCTTCTCGAAGAGAGGAGGCCTGTGTCCCAGCAGTGGGAACATTATAGGCTGATTATGTACTCTTAATTTGTACTTATGTAATCCAGTCAATATCACAAGGTAGATGTTACATATGATTATATTCTCACAGAATAATGCCTTTGATTGGTATCAAAATAAGTTGCTTCAATGTTGCTTCACTGTTCCAACGCGGGGTGGATATCGAAATAGGGTCTCCTAATAGGGATAGGGGGGGGGGGGGGTAGGGATTCCTAATATTCCAACAAAATATTTTCATTGTAACTGCAACCTATTAATAAATCTGCTGCAACGTAACATTTTATACCAGAAATTCATGAACATTCATGCATTCTCTGGAAACCTATGTATGTATACGCGTGGGCAAATAAATTATCTAGAGAAACTCCGTAAACGTGATGGGTATCGATATCTAAACATGATAAACCAAAAAAATAATTAACACAATAAAACAAAAAAAGATATAATGTTTATTTTTTTGGAGTCAACGACCGTAGATAGTGTAGTTGCTTAAAATATCAGTTTAAAAATCAGACATAAATATTTCACAGACGTGGTGGGTATTTATATATGTAAACACGATACAATATATCAAGAAACTTTTCTCAATTCATACTTCAAGTACCTACGCTACCACCGGTTTTCCGCACTCTACTTATTTAAGCTGTGCCCGATAGGGTTCATAATTGTTTCTGTATTTTTTTTATTTTACCACCTGTGTAAGTTAAGGATTGCAATAAACGATTTAAGATTTGAGATTTGGGACCCCAAATAAATTAACATTTAGAGGAGTTTCGCTAGCTAATTTAATTTGACCTATTAGACAATATCCATCCTTCCCGGCACTAGGAACTGCCGGGAAGGATGGATTTTAAAAGTCCATGATTTCCAGAAATTAAACTAAGAAAGTTTATTACCGGGAATCGTAGCTCCGTGGAAATTATAATTTTAATAGGAATTATATTATTATAAAATACAAACATAACCACGGGACCAGGTGTCTCTAATAAAATAGGCAGAATAACTGGCACTTATGAACCTCAACGCCTATTGATCTTCTGAACAAAAAAATCTGCGGGACCTAGCGCAAGCAATCAAATGGAGGCGCCTTGGTTGTGATCTGTAACCTAACTACGATTTTCTAGCAAAATGTCTTACTTATAAACTAAAACTCTACTCTTCTTTATGTCTAAACGCGAAGACTTGTAATTGGCTTTCCATCGACTAATTGTTTCCTTTTTTTTAGCTGTAAGTCTTCCATGCTGTAATAAATATATAAATAAAACATAATAATTAACATTTCGAAGAATAATTAAATTCAATTTTTATGGTAAGAACTAAATAACGCTCCAATTCTTCTGCATAAATATAATTCAAACAACAAAACATTCAGCCGTGTGGTACTCAGTGGCATAACTTAGTTGGAAACAATTCCACAGAAAGCCAGCCATCTGGCCACATTAGCCAAGCTTAAAATAGTTGTTTGGCAAGTGTGCGTGCCTGCGTGACATCTCCCGTTAGCCTTACATAACTCAGCTGCTATGAAAGCCTAACCGTGAAGATAACGTGACGAATGCCTATAGCCTGCAAGCCGACCCAGCCACCCCCAAGGCCAGCCAAACATTCCTACAGCTATTAGCGAGGGACACGCATTTAATTTACGTTATTTTACGAAATTTTGATTGATATGCTAATATTAAGCTGCATTCACAAACCATTCCGTATATTTTTGGAACAGAAATGCTAAGCGAATTAATTCGTACTAAGCGTTCGCGTCATTCTTGATTAATTACTAATTGGCGACTGTTGGAGAAATAACTTAATATTACGTATATTTAGCAAGTATTTAAAACTGCGTGGGTTTTCGGTATTTACTTAAGGTTAGAGAGAAATAACTTTTCACTTTTCATGTAATAGACTTACAGACAAAATCTGGAAAACAAATACGAATGTATGAAAGTTGTTTGTCACTGCGCTTGGTATCGCGTGTGACCGGTTGCCGCTAACTAATAATAAATTTAACGTGTTTTCGAGGCTAATACGATAGGTAGGTAGGTGTAAGGCATACACTGTGTGGTTTGTACTGTAACCTTGTTGCCGGACGAAGCTCATCATCGATGCATAAGTTCTGTGAATGCAATCGGTTCTCGCGACCTATTGCTGCTTTATTTCTGTCGAACACCCTTGAGACGGTCGACGCGTACATTTTCCTTGCTACATAATTTATTGTTCCGAAGTAAGGGTATGTATTACTAGAACCTATTGTTTCAAGGTTGAGTTTTATCAATCACTCTGAATAAATAAAATATGAGACAGCTCAAACACATTCTTCAAAGTCACAGAGCTCGAACTCTTGATTGTTTTAGACAGACGAAATTAATTAATTTTGACTTTTGTATAGATTACAGTCGATAGTAACGAGGTACCTACATCAAGCCTTTGTCTAGTATATAACAGGTATTTACATAATAGATTCCGTAGGTATATTATTGGTGATTGATTGGATAGAAATGAAACGTATTTAAACACACATGCTCATTAGTAGGTACACGATCAAAATACCGTTTGTATACGAGCGTGGAAAATTCCTGTAATTCAGTAGAGTCTGGGGATTTCGTGATTACATTCTAAACTTCAAACAAATTATAATTTATTTTACGCACTGGGTTTAAGTAATTATCTTATAGATAACTAGACCTTATAATACCTTTTAATTGTAATATTCTAGAAAATAACATAACACAACATCACGTCTGTTACCCCCGAAGGGTTGAGCAGGTGCGTGTATAGTATCACCCTTATTTTGCCAGTTATGTTTAATTTCCCAATCAACCTTGAACCTTAATACTTCAACGATAAAGTTGAAAATCTATTAAAGAAATTTGACAGATTGTAGTAGCTTGATGTGCTGGCGTCTGTACATGTATATGCTTGAAGTATTAAATAAATAACAGACCGACCTGGTAATCGAACCCAAGACCTCAAGCTCAACAGTAGCGCTTGCTACCACTAGTCCAACAAGGCAGTTCATTCCAAAATACTCCGCTTTTAATTAATCACAAATACGTGTGTCTAGCAAAATGTGACGAAGCGCAATGTTTTTATACCGTGATAGTTCTTAATTAAACTTTTATCTGTTGACAAACCGAACTCTCGGGTGACCCCTGACCCATAGTGGTCGCAAGGGCACACATAAAAAAACATAGATATATCTAGAATAGATACGTTTACGTCATTCATAAACAAGTAAATGTACTAATGTATTTGATAAAAAGATAACGTACATATGTGTTCCCCGAAGCGGTAGATAGAGATGACGATTTTTTTCAGTTTTCAGTCTCTTAGCTAATATTCAAGACCTTACACTCTGTAGTCGATACAACCAGCTTATAAAATTAGGTACCTAATTACTATTCCGAGGTATCTTATAAGTTTGTTGCGAATTGCAGTAATAAAATAAAAGTAAGCTACATAGAACACGCTCAGATAAAATCATTTTCCCCAAGATTTATAAAACGTACCATTCTCAACGTAAAGTTGTTACAGCCACTACCAAAGTAGCTATTAATCTTTTTACTATGATATCTAGAAGCACGTACTTACGAGATGATGCTTTCAGCAAAATTTTATTTCCATGTCTCAACCCTTAACGCAGTCGTGAATAATTCATAGTTGAGTTCCGCACTTAAAGCGGCAATCTGTCGCCCAACCTCATAAAATGGTTGCGGTTTTCTGTGCGACACAAAAACGTCGGAAACTATGTATAAAGTAAACACAGATACGTCGCAACGGTTAACGGTCGGCCGGTCATGTATTGACAGAGAGTTTTGTACCGCCGTGTATTTGCTCGTCCCCTTTCATACTGCTGCCGGAGGGCTGTCCATTACACAAATAGATTAGCTTTAGTGTACTGACAAAAACGTAGATATCTATAAAGGTAGAAAAACAACATCCATACACAGCTAGACACAAACAAACTGCCATCAAAAGATAAAAGTTTTGTAAAAAAATCGTCATAATCAGATTGATTGGATACAGAATACTGCTGCTTCTCATATTTTTGGAATAAAATTGCATGGTTGCATTTGACTCGAGAGGAAAAAGGGTTCCTGATTCAGGACTCAAGTTTTAACGTAGGTATCTGCATTTTACAAAGATGCTGATAAGAGAAGATCATATCTGTTTACGAGGTAGTTGCTACTACGGTTTTATGTATGCCAGAGATGGCAGCAACCGTTGCTTTAATTTACATAAATAGATTCTCGTGGATTTGAATATTTCATTCAAAACTAAAACCACGTTTGCATTACTTTTGCTTTAGGTTACGTACCTATGGAGGTTGAGTAAATATAGTACTATTATTATGATACTGCACTATCTCCTCTGTATTTATAGAAGAAAGGCGAATGCGCAGTCAGTTGCAATCAAAATACCACTGTTAAACTGAATTTATGAAACTAGTTGCGCAATATTATAATTTCATGACATTACTTTGAACGATAGTTTCACTTGTATGTAGCATAAAACTACTCACAAACCATACAGTATTAGTAACAATGACATGCACGATTAAATTAGGCATTTATTTATACGTGAAACTAATGTCATGAAACTAATATTGCGCAACTAGTTTCGTAATGTAAATTCGGCTAAACACCCAATCGCATTTTGCCCAACAAAGAATCCAACCCAGGCCAGGCTTGCGAAGGCACCATAAATATAGTTAACTGTTTTGGTTTCTAAAATATAAACGAGTAATTTTTTAATAATGGACTCGGCAAACAAAAGGACGTTACCTAAAATATTCATGCAAAACGTTCAACTACTATTTCAAACGTTTGCACAAAACACAACCCATCATTAAAATTTGTAAATATTCCACACTGCGACCATAATTCATCTGTGATTTAATTAACTTTGCCCAGATGGGTTTTAATTAAAGTATTAATTATACTTTAAAATTTTTGATATAACATTTACATTCTTGTCTATTGCAATATTTTCAGCTTCGGGCAAGTACGATTATTCGGGGCATAAACAAGGATTTTTTATTATTTACGAGCTGAAATAAATGTAAAAAATATGATTGCTATAACTGGATGATATACGATTTTCTTGTACGTTTGTATCTCTTTTAATGGAAAAAGGAACGGATAACGCTTTATATGATTTCTTAAATTTGAATGGTGTAAAAAGTTGCCTTCGAAAGCTCTTATGGAAATCATTCCCATTTCTTCTTGTTTGGGTTGTAAAGGAGGTTTTGGAATCCATTTACAGGTATGAGTTCTATAACCGATGGTTATTGTCATAGTACTGGAAATAAGCCTAGCACTTATAGTCATCGAATAGGGGCAGCATTAGTGCGCCCATATTGATTTTCATAGAGGATTACTATAAATATAAAGTAATGCTGTACGCACGTTGTTAATCTAAAATAAAGAATATCTAAAGTTTAATAGTGGTATTAATTAATTACCTTATAAATACATAAAACATTTATAAATTAATTAACTTTAATTTCAGTAAAGGTTACAAAAATATTATTGGAACGAAGTTCCTTATCGCGCGTTGCGAAAGGGGGCTAGACGGAAAAAATTAAGACCAAAAGTTGGAACGACCCTTTTTGCTATAGTTGTAAGCCGTGCGGCGTGCGCGTGTTTCTCTGTCTGTCTCTCTCTCTCTCTCTTATCGAAAGCAAGCCAGTTATTTTCGTTTCGTCTTTCTATTTCGCATTGAACAGTGTGGTGTCGCGACGATAATTTTTGTTGAGTGTATACAGGTTTTTTGTACATAATAAATAATAATAATTAATCGAAAGGAACTTCTTTCCATCCGGGTGACCCTTGACACCTCTCAAGTTTTATAATTTGCATTTATAAACACAATATCTATATTCTATATCTTTTGATCTTACATGGGCAGAGGGCTAATCAATCAGAAGCAGATTTATTTATAAACATAAACTTACCTTATTCTTTTTATTAAAAACAGTTACAAAGGCAATATGACGACATTACATGAAGCTGTCATAAGTTAAAGAAACCTTAGTTCTTTGTGCCCGCGGCCGCATCGCTCGAGGACGCTTCACCGCGACCCCGATACCCAACACTTTCTTTTATCCTCCATCTGACAGGTAACTTGGCTCAAACAAGGATATCCTGTATCTACTTTTAAGTCGATATGTTTGAAACAGAATAACGATCAAGGATTTTCGGGGAATATTTTCCGTGGCCCTTGTTTTGGTTTAAGTGGAGATATTTTGTTATTTTCTTTGGCGCTTTGGGTTTGGTATATCAAGATATTATTTACGATTAGAAGAGGAACAATACAGGATGCTACTGGTACGAAGATATTATAAAATTAACGCGTGTTTAAAAAAATCAATTACAAACACGAACAAACCTAGAGCCGATCCAGCGTAATCTTAGCTCAGACCGAAATCAATGATTTGTCCGCGGAGAATAAGAAAAAAATGTATAAAACAAATTGGCAGGGGCTATGGGAGAGCGCGAAATGACGACATTTGCTGCGGGTCCATTTAGCGAGATGGTTTTATTATGAAAATCGGTCCGCGAGGGAATCTGCGACCGGCGGCGCCCACATCGGGTAGGTACCTCTCGCCCTTCACCGAACAGAATACGGCTTTAAATCAAAAACTTTTATTGACAATTTATTATTGCAGATTGAATATTTGGCTTTCTGAATTTATTAAGAATTCTCTGATTGTACTTAATGCTTGTCATCTCTAACTGTGCAACACGAACTGAATCTGTTTGACAGTGCGAGCGGGATAGAGTGATACATGGCGTGGGGAAGTGGGGGCAAAATATGAATTTCAGCTGAACTATTACAAGCCCTTAAGTACTAACGTTTTCTATACACATGTTCCCTTTAAGTGTGTACCGTTTCTTTTTTATTTTATAATCTAATCTAATTATGAAACTATGCAATGGTCTTTATAAAAGCTTAAAATAACGTAACTACCTACTCAGTTTGACAAGCCTACAAAAAAATAAAATAAAACAATGACCACAAAGTTTTATCTGTACCCAGTTATAGGCATTACTTAATATTCCATTTACGGTGCGCGACCGAAAATTAATTAATTTAAGTAATCCTGACTTGCAGTTTTAAACATTGTGTTTCAACAATGTCAAACGAGTTTTTTTAATTAATTTCATAAGGCAATGTAACGAAACATGCCGTGCAAATGTCGAGAAAGAGGTTAATTAAGTGAAAAAGGTTGTTTTATTTGTTATAGTGGCCAAGTTGAAGCGCGTGTACTTGGTTAAGTTAAGTACTTAAGCTGGGGAAATAATTATAATAGGCTTATTAACGTAGTTATTTATAGGTTTATGTTTTTACTGAAAGGGATTTTGATCATAATATTGTAGTTTAGAGTGAATATTCTAAAAACAATGGCGCCGATTTCCTTGTCAACAAACTACCTAAACTAAAATGACCGTCTCCTCGAGAAAATGACGGTAACAGAAATTAACTAAGTTAGAAATTTCAAACAAGTGCTGATTTTTCCATCGCCAGATAACTTTTATTCAAGGAATGAAATTGACGTTTGACAGTTTTTGCATGAAACATCTGTCAAAATTTCAAAATACTACTCCTTGAATAAAGTTATGAGATGATTGAGAAATCAGCCCTTAGTTGTATGTCATAAATTTCGCTGTGTTTTAGTCGATACATTCTAACGTCTAAACTATTTGGAATATTTGGATGGAAGTTTCATTATACTTCATCTTTTTGACATCCCTTATTTTTGTTCATCCCTTTTCTTGATTTATTTCAGAGAAGTTTAGCTTGTGTACAAGGGAATCGACACCATGTCAATTATTATAGACGAGTAAGAGAGTTCGAATGGAGACATGCTCTGAAGTTGTCGATACGAGTTTGTACTGTGTTTTGATTAAAACGTGAATGCGCAACATCAACCTTCCGCCCTTATTCCAATTTATTTGGGGTCGGCGCACCGTGACTTTTCGATCAAAATAAGACTGCCTTCTTCATATATTATAACAATCTAGTTGTTGCACACTATATAACTTCAATAGAATATGGTAAACAAGAACTATTTATATAAGTTAAAGCCACCCATACCTGCACCCTAATTGAGTTAAACACTATCAATCACAGAATCATATTGAAGGACATTGCTAATCCATTGCTTTATATGTTCCAGAAATGTGTCAGCTCAATGACGTAAATAACGCAATGAATGTTGTTGAACTGTCAAAATGAAAGCCATTTCTACTGTTAGTGAGTTACGCAACTACCCCGCTGGCTTCAATTTCAATCAAACAATCAACTCGGGTATCGCAGTCCAATATGCTGGACATAGGCCTTCCCCATGCTGCGGTAAGACAGCCCGTCCTCCACCTTTCGCATACAGTCTGTATCAGTCACTTTTTTAGCAGGTTATCAATTCCGTTGTTTTTTTTTTTTTTTGTTTACCTCATAGAGCCGCTCCGTTATTTATAAGCCGATTTACAAAATTCAAATTTGAAAGGATATACTTTCAGATTGGTCCCATAGAGGCAGACGGTGGCAAACAACCAAAATGCGAACCCAACGACACCGACTTTCGAAATTAAAGTTATTTTTCACTTTATAGTCTTTTTGGAAGTTGGTTCTGTTTTTTTTTTTGTAAAAAATATTTTTGAGTTTGTCTGTCTATTCTACTTCAATACAATTTTTCGAAAAAATAATAGGAGCATCATTGTTTTCAACTGTTCCAAATCAATGGTGCTCCTTTTCTTGTTTCTGCCACTACTGGTTCTATTGTTTCTGCTCACAATAGACATTTCTCCACTGCGTCACGTTGTAAAAGTTTGACCAATAGCAACACTTCGCTGTATCGAAACATTTATCTACTACATTCTTTGATTGGCTACTTGGAAACGTACGGATCAATGGACAGTGAAGTGTGGCCTTTATATTGAGGCGTCATAAAAGATTTCAAAACTTCAAAAGCCTGTGAATTTCCTCTCTAACCTAAATTTATACCTCGACCTACTTTTCATGAATTCTAGGCTCAATTTTAATATTTTTGCAGACGTTGTGCCAGCAGCCCCTTCGTCTTAAAAGCACTTTCATAATTAAAATGGCGTTATGAAATAGAATAGTGAGATGAAAAAAGTATTACCTACCTACTACCTAGAAGATAATTATCACGTAAAAAATAAGTAGGTTATTAGATAGAAATACCTTTGCCAAGTAAGTCTAAATGCTAATGATTTTCATAAACAAAATGGAAATTTTATAAACCTAACAACATGAATAAACAAAAATTCTCTAGGATAGAGATATACATAATGTTATTATGATAATACAAACTTTGTTACGCAAACGAAACGTAGAATTTCTAAGTTAGACCAACTAAGCAGGGGTACTCGCGAAATTGGTAGAATTATTTTGTCTGTGTATATTAGTTATAACACAGAAAATAAAGTAGAATGTATCTGTGATATGGAATTATGGAGTGTTAGGAAAATAATAAAGCTAGAAGTTTGCATTACGGACAATATGATTTAACGTCCTTAGTCTGTCTGTATTTGCGGAAATGTCTCCTAAGGCCGGTGGCACGTGAGTCGTTGCCCGGAATGTTACTATTTTATAAATACCGTCTGTGTGTAGGTATTGATTATATAATATCTTATTTTTTATTTCTTATTGTGTTATTTATGTCTCATCGTATACTGCACCGGTTGACGTCAACACGTCAACGCCGGCTATCACTGAAAACCAGCTGTGGGGCTCCGTCTCGCATAGGGTCGTAGCATTTTGCTGAGAGATGGCCATTTTGTATGGATGTGACGCATATTTTCCCCCAACTTGTTTTTTTTGTGTTTGAGAAATAAATGTGTTTTACTTCCTTCTTATGGTTAATTATATAGAATAATCAGCCTACGGCGTTCCCACTGCTGGGACACAGGCCTCTCTGTGAGAGAGAGTGGGCCGTAATCCACCACACAGGCCCAGTACGGGTTGGTAGATGTCACATGTCTTCGAATTTTGGTTAATTTTATATAGGTAACTTTAAATTGTATCCGATTTACAGAGTATTTAGTTCATTCAGTATTAACGAACTAACTCCACAAGATAGAAGAACTAGTTCAGTTGTAAATGTAGTGAGAAAGCGAATGCAAGCGGTGTGTGGTGGCGCGGCTAAACTCTTTGCATAAATCACTATACCGCATTGGAGCACTGCTAACTTTGTTCATTAATTGCCCACTGGTGCTAGGAATATTGCCAAGATTATATCATACCTATCCTGGATGGACGGGACTTAATTACCTTATTAAGAAACCGCTCGTATGTTACAAGTTCTAAGTAAATAGAATTCTCTTAGAATTCTCGCTCTTTCGTAATGAGATGGAAACTGTTGGAAAGCTTGTCTGTGTACTTAGTTCGTTTTGTGTGCACATATATTTTCTAACTTTGTGCATACAATATCTAGGTAGGTACCCAACCAATTAATGTTTAGAGAACAGGATCTTTGAGTGTTATGGGATTTTAATCTCGTTAAAAATAATTAAATAGGGGGTAAAGAGGTTCAGTGAAGAGTTTGCAGAAGTAAACGTTTTCATCCCCAATCTAACAACGTTGTTAAGTTTCTTGCAGGTTTGCAAGAAAACCAATTGTTCTCAGTTCTAGAACATTACAATTTCAATTACGTAGTTCAGTGGACATACTAATCGTGACACGCGTCCCAGCAGTGTCGTCGGACTCGTTACGCGTCGGTGTGATGCGCGGCCGTTCGTCGCGAGCTTCCCGAGTGTCTCGTTAAGCTCAACGCTCGCATGGAGACCGATTTCACACCGTCTACACAATTTATACGCGCTATTTGTTAATAAAAATTAACAAATAGCGCGTATAAATTGTGTACAGACGCCAGCACATCAAGCTACTACAATCTGTCAAATTTCTTTAAAATATTTCAACTTTATCGCTAATGTATTAAGGTTCAAGGTTGATTGGAAAAATTTGACAGTTTCGGGTAGCTTGACCTGCTGGCGTCTGTACAAAAATCTTGCGTGGTTACGCTAGGTTAGTAGATAGGAGGTTTTAAAAAAAACCATGAATTGGCGTTTGCATCAATTAAGGTTTTCTGAAATGTCGTTCACTAGGTGGCAGCACTGGGACGTCAGAAAGGGCCATTCTCGTATCCTCCTATTTTTAAGAACGTTCACCGTTTGATTTCAGTCTCAATCTGTTAAAAATACCTCTAATTTCCCTACATTTTTATAATTTTTTGAAGATGTGATTGCGACTCTATTTTGAATGTTTTTAAATACGGGAATTGGCCTTCAGGTCCGGGCACCAGTCAAAAGTGTCAAAGCACTTATTTTTTCTTTAGTCGTGCCTGAATGATGGACGAAGGATGAACATCATCATATATTTAATATTCATTGTCGAAATGGAAGACCTCTTGTCAAAGTTAGAATTTACCTACCTACATAATAATTATGTAAACTGAAATAAAACCTGCTTGAATTCTATTGCTACTTCTATTAAAGTAGAGTTACATATAACTTGATACATGAAAATGCTTTTTAAATTGACATGTCAAGGACATTCATTCGATCCATACCTAAACCTTGTAAAGTTGACATAATATTTTTGTTTGTTTACTTACGTTATTGAAAATCGATAAGCAGTCAAGAGGGTGCGTCATTATTTACCAAAGTATAATCTTTCAATTGGTACTCGACCGACAGAGAGAGGCTTCTTACAGAGATGGGAAAACGATACCCCAGATTTAAATGGTCGCCGGTCCGCCAGGATCAAAGAAAGTGAAATTTTATTGACGTCCGAAAACGTTCGAACGAACATATGTCTCATACGACCCTAATAGGGATTTCGGACGGATTTCATATATGTGATACATGTCGTAAATAAATAATTTATTTATCAACACCGTATGGTTTACAAATGTACCTACCTACTTATTCTTTTTGATACATCGGTTGATGTTAGGAACACATTTGAGTTTAGTGCGGGTCTCGTGGCTAAACAATAGCATCGCACGGGTCGATTGAGAGTAAGCTACGCCGATGGGTGACCATCCATTAGATATCGAGACCCCTCCGTGCCTCGGAAAGCACGTTAAGCCGTTGGTCCCGGCTGTCATTCGTAAATCTTTGACAGTCGTTACGGGAAGTCAGAAGCCCAAAAGTCTGGCAACCAGTGTTACCAAGGGTGATCGTAAAGTGTACCCTATTGGGATCTGACCTCCACAACCCAGGAGTAACTGGGTTGTGGAGGTCAGATAGGCAGTCTCTCCATGTACAATACTGGTATTCAGCTGCATCTGGTTAGACTGGAAGCCGACCCCAACATAGTTGGGAAAAGGCTAGGCAGATTTATATTTTGTTAGGAACATGTACCTATTTATTTTGTAGTTTACGGAAAAATGCATTCACGCGTTACAACAATGTCTACCCTTTAAAAAAATATTTGCATGATGTTTATATTTCAGATTCCAGTCTTATCAGTCGTCTCTTAAACAAAAACAACAAAGTTATATTAATGTCATACCATCCCTCTCATTTAAAACCCAACCTTACAACGTAATACTAAGGTGTATTTTATTTACACTTGTAGTCTAATTATCCTATCCTACTAATATTATAAACGTGAAAGTTTGTATGGATGGATGGATGTTTGTTACTCTTTCACGCAAAAACTTCTGAACGGATTTGGATGAAATTAGGCACACAGATGGTTTATAACCAGGATTAACATATAGGATATTTTTTATCTCGATATTCCCACGGGATCGAAACTTATGCGGGTGAAACCGAGGGGCGCAGCTAGTCTTTCATAAATATACCACCAAAAAGAGACTTCACAAGGAGCTTAACTGTAATATAACTGTAACTGTAATAAAGTGGCAAAATAAATAAATAAATTAAATAACCTTTTACAATTTTGTAGACACTTCTTCGTCTTTCTTTGCAATAAGAACCTCCATCTTATTTAGTACTAATAGCCTTCTACTTTATTAATTACTGCGGCACTTAGGCACAAAATGTGCGCACATTACCTAGACAATTATGGCAATCTTTTGTAAGAATAATGGATGATGTGACGCTTCTCTTTAATTACCTTAGTTTACAACCGCGATAAAAGAACAAGACATTGTTGACTTTTATGTATTTCTCGATGGAAACATGGCGACCTGTTGATACATTTTGATTTTAACTTTGTATTTTGAATGGCAGATAGATTATGTTCATGCTTGACTGCTTGTGCTGCACGTAGGTTTACTGTCAGATGTTAGACTTTTAAACACCCACAGTTTGCTTCAACAAAGCGAGTAAAAATGTTATACTTAATCACCCAGTCGTAACATCAAACGTAAAAGTTTGTTCAAAATTAAATTCATAATTTCGTAAGTATTATTTTACGCATGAATAATGTTCTCTTTGGCTACGTCCATGGCAGTTGAACAATACCCCAAACTCTTTGTCTACAACGAAACATTTTTATTTTTTTCCGTTGCGGAGGCAGTAAAAAAGTTTGCAGCCATCTCCAGCACGATATCTACCAGCACCTTTACAAAAAGTTTAAAATATAAAACTCAACTCTGCGAGTATAAAATAGTAAAAAATATCGCCCGAGAATACCAACGGAGACTCGTTTGTTGAATTTAAATAATTTTATTCTTTGGTTTATTAAGCAAATTTTTTTTCTTTTCTTTCGCAGGTTAAGCAGGGTTCCAACTACGTTATCAGCATGACAAATGGCAGTAAAATGCTTCAAGCAACATATTACGACACTGTAATATTAAATGTGACCCTACTGCCTGTCGTAATTAGTTCCACAATGTTATGTGCTTTGCAGCAGAAACCTATGTATGATACGTCGGAACACGATGCAATTACTCGTAGGTAGATTCGGAGAAGTAAGGAATGGTATAGGTTTTGTTAGTGATGCTATGTTCGTACTTTGGATTAAAAATTAAAGACTGCATGCAGTACCTACTGCATCATAACTTTTGCGACTCGAAGAAAGTTTCATGAATTAATATGCGTAAGTGTCTCATTTGTTCCAGTTGACTTAAACTTGGGCTGAATAATAAGTTTTACTCTACAACTGATAAACTCTCAAACTCTAAAGAATAACTCAACAAACTTTGTTCTCAGAAAACTTCTATCCTCAGATTTTCCTGTGCATTTAACTCGAGAGGAGTTTATTAGATTCTATTTATTAATTGGATACTTACCTCTTTCAGTGCTCTTACTGAAGTTGCATGTGTTCTGTGAGAGCAAAGTTCTCAGGTGTCACGTCCACGTAGGGCCGAAGCTGATGAAACTTGCCGAAATTCGTCGAAGTTTACCAAAGTTGGCAACTCCCCGAATCACTCGGTGTATCGCCTGATTGATATCTAATAAAATATTATTGCCTGACATTGTTTCTTTCTTATTCTTGTTCTAATATTGAGGGTGTGTGACGTACCTGCACGTCACATGCCCTAAGGGGTAATTTTTACCGTTCCGTGTTTTCTTTACGACACTCGTTCGGGGATGGTTACCGCTACCCGACACGATTTAACGGCAGCATAATTTATGTTGCTTGTTACATTGTTTTGGTGCTTAAGGGGGTCTCCTTGCAATGATAATCCTCCGGCGAAAATTGTAACAACAAGCCGAAATGTACATCAGTTCAGCTGTGCTTGTAGGTTCCTGAAATTGCTGCTCAATTCTAGTTATATTTGAACTGTCAGTAATATTAATATGAATCCGCAGGAAAGCCGAAGCAAACACAC
The DNA here is from genome assembly GCA_945859715.1 of Apamea sordens. Lineage (NCBI taxonomy): Eukaryota > Metazoa > Arthropoda > Insecta > Lepidoptera > Noctuidae > Apamea > Apamea sordens. The sequence goes on from OX243995.1 coordinate 13,349,987, forward strand.
AATCATGCTTTCAAGTCAAATTAATATTCCATAGAGAATAATAAACCACTGATGCGAACTCGTAAGGAAGCTCTTACTTCCCAGTATATCCTCATACCTTCAACTTTGCCGTTACATAGAACCGACGTAAGTTCTCTGTAACTAAACCTTTACAATTTAAACTTACACTAAGCCCGTGGTGATTTCGACAAATGCAATGATAGTGAAGCGCTTCGGCCTCGGATATACGATTAAACTAAGGCATATCCGTACCTTAGTTAGGCACTATTTCGGATAATGAACTGTTGGAGCATTACTGGAATTGTATTGCTGAAATGTTAAATCCATTAGTTATTACAGTTACAGCTGTACTATTACATAGTACTACACATTTGAAAGAAATTATGTTCGTCATTCCTGAAGCTACCTGCACCCTAATTGCGTAACACACAATTAATCGGAATCAGAATCATTTTGAAGCAAATTGCAAATCCATTGCTTCATAAGTTCGAAAAATTTGTCTGCCCAACACGTAGGTAAATAACGCAATGAATGTTTTTGAACTGTCAAAATGAAACCGATTCCGATCGATCGTGTGTTACGCAATTAGGGTGCTGCTTTTGAAAATAATAATAGAAACTCCAAACTTTCTTAGCACTTTCAATAATTTTACAACCGTAATTTACCTTCAATCTCAAGAGTTACTTGACGGATCCCTTTCATATTAAGTTATATCCGCATTTCTATCCGCCAATTATTATGCAAATTGTTTGTATCCGCATCCGCGGCTCCCATATTAACAATTCCCATCACTACTTTACCGCTGAATTTATTATGCTAACTTTCCTTTTCGATTCAGAACTATTCCTCTTTGTGATATTGCATTCGTCTAACCACGGTGTTATTATTATAATGCACCGTTCCTTTGTGGCATTCTACAAATTGTACTAACTCCGCAAAGTGCTAAATTGCACCTATGATTAAGTTAACTTTGCTGTGAAATCGTTTGTTTCTTTTGTGGTACCTACATTTATAACATAATTTTTTTCGCTGTTCCTGTGGTAGCTTTGTGTTAAACCAAGGTATAACTATAATGTTTGTACAGACGCCAGCACATCAAGCTACTACAATCTGTCAAATTTCTTTAATAGATTTTCAACTTTATTGCTAAAGTATCAGGTTCAAGGTTGATTAGGAAAATTTGACAGTTTCGGGTAGCTTGACCTGCTGGCGTCTGTACTTCCGCACCTACATAATACAACAATCGATCTACGTAGCCTTTTCCTAACTATGTTAGCGTCGGCTTCCAGTCTAACCGGATGCAGCAAAATACCACCATACCGTATTTGACATGGAGAGACTGCTTATATAAACTCCACAACCCAGTTACTGGGTAAACCGATACCCCTTGGTAAGACTGGTTGCCCGACTTTTGGGCTTCTGACAACCCGTAACTACCGTCAAAGACCTATGAAAGACAGCTAGAGCCACGCGCTTTCCGAGGCACGGAAGGGCTCGATATGTGGGTAATGGATGGTCACTCATCCAAGAACCGACCGCGGCAAGCGTAGTTTAACCTCCCATCGACCGGTGCGGTTGTTATCTTAGCTACGAGCCCTTACTTACCTACATAACACATAATGAGCATGAAATGTATGGAAAGTACATTAATTATTGGCCATGACAAGGCAAGGTCCCATTATAATTATGTTTTAGGTACTATTAGTTAAGGAGGTGCATATAAAAGCGATAAAATAAATGAGTTATTGAAATAGTTAGCTCTATCACATCTGCTATGCATTTCATTTAATTCGTTTGATTGTGTCAAAACGATTCTCCTCTCATTTGTGTCTACCTTGAAATTAATGACTTACAAACCAAACATTACAAAAAGAATTAGGTCCTTTCATAATTTAAAGTACTTTTAAACGTTAATTAGTATTTCTGTACAAGCTGTTGTTTTGCATCCTCGTCAAATTTCAGGAGGCTGTTATGAAAGACATAAATAATCAAATAAAATTACCCTCCCTCGTAAATAATGAATACAATATACTTGTTTTTTTAGTTATTTAAGTTTGACAGTATTTCAGAATACACCACTTTCAAAGAACAGAATCGCGTTATGGTATCGTATAAGTGGCCGCGTTTTTATGTGTGTGTAAAAGGGCAGTTACAATGCAGTCACGCACAGGCCGCGTTTTAAAATGCGTATCCCAAACATGCCGATTTCCGAAAATTAGAAAAAAAAATACCTATTTATTTTATTATTGATTCGTGTCGGGAATCAGTAGCATTGTTACCTCCTTGAATTTGACAAGGATGCAAAACGACACCTTGTAGTATACAGGGGGCCTACTCCAAAGTGCAAAGTGCGAATCTTCGGATCGGACCGACACATGGCCGAACCGATATTATTGAAAAATGCGAAAAAAGTTCGGATCGGCTCAATTGGGTCGGGACCATAGTCAATATTCGAAAGAGTGTAGGACTGTAGGATCGGAACCAACCGAACCAAATAGTAACTTCGTAGCAGGAAAAGGCCGAACATTCGGCCGATACTACTTCGGAGTAGACCGCCTGGGTGGCAGAGACATCGACGCGCAACCTGGTACCATGGATTCAGTACATGATACTGAAACTCGGTCTGAACTCACGGTTGAAATTTTTCGTTGGTTATTAAAAAAAAAACATGAATTCATAAAAAAATATGAATCAAGAATTCATAGTTACAGTTTGCGCGTCGATGGTGCCACCCTGTATTTAGGTATACTTATATTTATAAATAAACGTGATTGACAAGAGTAGAGTCAAACAAAGTAGTTGCCGTTACCCAAGTAAGTAGCTAGGTACAGACGCGCTCATCAAACTACCCAAAACTGTAAAATTATCCCAATCCACCTTGAACCATAATGCTTTCGCGATAAAGTTGAAAATCTATTATAGAAATTTGACAGATTGTAGTAGCTTGATGTGATGGTCTCGTCTGTACATTTATTTATTTATTTATTAAGGAAAAACAAACAGTAACATATTACAGTGTTATAACAAGGCTTACATACTAAACTGTGATAAATATGCTACCCATTACGTTTTCCACAGATTACTTTAAATACTTACTTTATAACTAGAGAGACATATCATATATATACATATATATGATGTAAACTAAAAGTATAGTTAATTATAATTTTGATGCACATTATACAAAACTCACACACAATAAATACAAGACTCATACACAATTTGCATAAACCGGGCCATAGTACATATGAACAGAGCATACATTACAAGTTCGACTGCCGATCCTTAAGTATTGCCCGAATTCGCTGCCTAAATATATTTTTACTCAGAAAAAAATAATATAATGTTAGTAAAATAATATCAAATAAAACGGGATATAATTTAAAACTGTCCACAACATTTTATGTGAAGTGGTCAGAGTATAGTTAACTCTTAACTCTTTAAGAAAAATTGGTCGTTGATATCATTGCTGGACGGAGTTAAATTTTCATTTCATGTCGTCAACCTTTTTAGAATTTACACGAAAATTATTCGGCACTAGGAGTGTTGAATTCACTAAAGCCGCTCACTGCACGGCGTGTCCTGCCCACCTAACCAAACACTCCATTTTATGCAGAAAGGGCATTTTCATTACACTGGATTTAATTACGTTCCCACACAACAATGCTTTGAAGCTAACCATTTTTTTAGACAACCTCTGACTACAAAGCCACGTTAGAAAGAGAGTAAAACAACGCCCCACCCTCTCTGATTACCTCGAAAGGAATAACGAACGCTCCAAGAAAACATGTTTTCTATTCCTTTGAATAATTTAAATAAAACGCCAACAGTAAGTAGAGTTCGCGTCAACGGAGAAAGCGCGACAAAATTGCTATCATACTTTTTAAATGATGATTTACTTAAAATTGCTCTTGTTTTATATTTTATCGTGCTTTATTTTCTCGAGTGGTATGTAAAAGGTTCCTACGGGCAATTTGCACGAGCTATAAAGGTCGATGTAAGTGCTGGGAAGGCGGTGAATTTAACTTTAATAAGTTCGCATTGCGCCTCCGTGCACACTGGCGAGCGCATGTAATTCCCATTAAAAATACAACAGTACGATACATATCGGGAATTTAAGTAGGCACGTGAACCACGTGCTTGATCGCAAATGGCCATAGAGACGGGGAACGATAGCGTACAAGAGGCGCCGCGAATTTTAAATAAATGGAATCCTATTTGGCTGAGAAGATTTTCATATCTGCCAATAGGTACCTACTCCGAAATATCGTTGGATTACCTACATTCCAACAATGGCTTTTAAATCTTTAGTGCCAGAAGCTATCGCTGTGGCGAGACCTTTTTGAAATCGAAAACTGTTTTGTTTACGAAACTTTGGAGTACCTAGGTGAAGTACTTAGGTACCTACTCCTAATGAAAACTTAAGGATCTCAGTGAATACAAAGACAAATACAGAGATATTTATTCGTAGGATATGGTACAGGGTTGGTATGTTTAGGACATATCCTGCGCTAAAAGCGGCATACGAATAATTGCAATGTTACCCATAATATGAACATTTAAAATTTAACTTACACATAACGTAAACAGGGGTCACAATACAATCATATTGGATGTTGTTTACTGCTGGCTAAGAAGTTAATTTTCTTTAATAGTTAACAACCGCATAAATTACTGCGGCATACAATGCACGCCGCACGCCGCCTCTATGCAAACATTTACCATTTTTATTTAAGCTACGTGTACAACGGATTGAAACACTGTTTGCCTTCAACTATCGTGAACAAAAAAAAAAAAAATAGCCCCATGCAATGTTTTTTTTTTTTTTGTTCACGTTCTGATTCTGACCCATCAATATCTACTATAAAATATTTTAACAGGTACAAACTTTTAAAAGATTTTGCGAAACATCCTTAGAAAAGAAATATGTGACAGCAGCAGCAAATATTACAGCAGAGATATGAAAGTGGAAGGAATGCATTTGTCACAATGACTGGCATTTGATTTATTTTGTGTATTTTGCAACCGCGAAAAATCATTTTAAATATACTAAAACCTCCTCAATTTAGCCCCTCGTCTGTTAGGCCCCCTTATCTGTTATTAATTTCGGTAACAATAGAAAAAGTAATTGTGTCTCATTAGTGACAGTTGAGCTCATAACTTTGACACTTTAGAGAATTCATGAAATTATTGAATTGAAGACAATTTTCTTATTGAGGAAAATATCTTTCACATAACCTCAATGCACACTCTGCCGTCGTCTGTTAGAGAGAGGATTTCATAGAGTGTTCAGTGAGAAAAAACCCAGAACCTCCGCGTTCCATGTAATATTCTGCAGTACCTATCTCTAGAAACTTATTCCCACCTCTTCGGAACTCTTGAGCGCGTTATTCGTGAACTTTAGATCGACCTAGTATCCACGTACATTACCTAAGCGATCCGTACCTTGATTTAGGTCAGATGTAACACGCCAGTTTAGCTTTATACTATAAGTCTAGCAATTTTAGATGTACGACGTAAGTATATGAAGGCCTCCGTTTCTTTCTCAATCACCAAAAAAAAAAAAAATCTTATTAAGTATTTATTGCAGTTCTAGTTCTGATAAACTTCTCTGTGATACTTAGGTACGTTTCTTTTTTATATTTTGGTACTGGCCATTCCTGGAAACTCGACCAATTCAAATTCAACGCTTGGTACGCTAGGAAATCCGTCGTGACTACGATGAAATCCTCCATCATGTGTTCAGAAAGTGTCAATTTGCACACTGCGCATAAAAGCGGCATAGATTCACTTTTGTCTACCTTTTCTGCGACATTCATTACTGCTGTTGGCATAAATGTGTCTAACGAGGTACTCCATTTCTTTTTTAATAAATAGAAGATTGTTTAAGCTTAAAAAAAATTCTTTCTTTTGCTGAAATACGCAGCTAAGCTTAATCCAGATTGCTTAATAACCTAAATCAGAAATAAAAAGATAATTAATCAAGCAATTAACAGTATGAACTAAGGTTTACGAGGTTCGTTAAGTGACTCGCTGGCACTCGGTCGATGTCAGGCGTTTTTACGTAAATGGTGCATTACAAGGCTCGCTCATTGCTAGCGCCTGCCATCTTGAAGCTGTGAAATATGACTTTAATTTCGTCTCTTGTGACCAAAACTTCACGTGTATTGCGCTCTGACAAGAAAATCTGATAGGTATGAGAAATTGAAAAAAGTTCTCGAGAAACATTTTATTTTTCGAAGCAGAAGCTGAAATTAGGTTTATGTGCAGATTTGTAAATTCAAATAGAATTTGATATTTAATCGTTTGGTCCCAAAGACGTATATTTTAAGTTAGTGTGTGTTGTCACACTCACTTTGAATGTTGGTTGACCTATTATTGGCGACTGTATAGGTCTAATATTTCTGTTACCTATTGTTAAGAAACGCTGTATACATAAGCTGTTGGTTAACCTATAATAAATAAATAAATAAATAAATTTTTCTACTCGTTGAATTTATTTGAATGCTCTGTTGAAAACACGCTTTCCTTTGTTTTTTAAAGCTATTTTATTGAAGTTTAACGAAATCTTGATTTATTATATCGTTACGGGTTAAGTATTTCAAGTTCATTACTCTCTCTTCTTTTAAAATAGACAGTGATATAGGGAAGTAGGCGTTTTCAAAGTTTTCCTCAATTTAAGTTATTTCTTTCCATCTGTACCTAACACCTCACTGTGTGGTGTGCTCTAGCTATCAACATCTGCCTAGATTTTTCCCAACTATATTGGGGTCGGCTTCCAGTCTAACCAGATGCAGTTGAGCACCAGCATTTTACATGGAGCGACTGCCTACCTTACCTCCACAACCCAGTTACTAAGTAATACTTGATAAGACTGGTTATCAGACTTTCAGGCTTCTGACGACCCGAGTGACATCCGGGACCAACGGCTTAACGTGCTTTCCGAGGCACGGAGAGGTCTTGGTATGTAATGATGGTCACCCATCCACGGACCAACCGTAGCAAGCGTAGCTTAACCTGATCAATCGACCCGTGCGGCGGTCATTACTTAGCCACAAGCCTCTCTAATGCTCTAGCTATGTGAAAATGAAATTCTCGAAAATTTTGAAATTCTTATTAACTATGGGGACATTCATTCTGTCGTTTTAAGAGTGTCATCAATCAATCCCAGAAATTCTAACTACCCACCTGAGTTTGATTTACGAGATCATAGAAAAAGTAAACATTGCTGTCTATGAAATGCTTTTAAAATCTACATTTCATCGGAAAAGCAATTTGCTTATCGTAGAAATACATTTTTATCTGTCAGGGGCAGACTAGACAAACATATTATAAATTCAATGACACAAAGAAACGGGTGAACCGTTGAAATAAAGAAAGCTTGAATTCTAAATAATTGATGGAGATTCTCGAAGCGTAAAAAAGCAATAAGTTTGTTTTTGTAGTTGTGCTGTCATCAAGCGTGAGTGATAAACAGATCAAAGTACTTTTTTATGTAGATGTCTTGTTAAAATAAAGTTTTAAGTAAGGGACCTACCCTTACTTAAAACTTTATTTTTCTTAAACAAGACGAAATCGATATGTCAATCATTTAAATACAACATATATTTCTTTGTTCCGATAGGTAAGTACATCGATTATATTGACGCCTGAAACAGAAGTCCCCAATGCCGACGAACTGACAATGCACAAGTAGATTCTGCTAACTTTGACTGAGTCCTGCTTCTCCATTATGTACTATTACTTCTTTCATCATTTACGAAACAATGTCGATCCCCACATTTCTCTATTCGCTAAACTGTCGCTGCATTTCACCATCAATAACCGTTACGTTCAAGATAATCCAGATATATTTGCAGTGATAATAATATGGCAGGAGTGGCACAGCTGTAGTCACGTCGCGTTGCGCTGCAAAGCGCTTTAATATTGCATCGATGCCGACAACAGCTTGGACGGACGCCACCGGAATATACTCCGCAAATGTGGAAAACCTCGACGATGTCAGATATTATTATGTTACATATATATTTTTCAAAAATTCTTCTAAGAAAACTGTAAAATTAAAACAAAAAATCTACTGCGGGAAAGCTGGGAAGCTCGTAAAAGTTGACCTGTAAATTCGGGTACGTCGGAGTCGAAATAGGCATTTCGACTCCAACATACCCGAATTTACAGGACACTTTTAGATGTCAATTTCCTAAAAGTGGCTTTAAAGTTGTCCGACTATTTTATGTTTATCTCAAAGGAATCCGCAACTTTATGTTACATTATTTCTATTGAAGGCTGCAGGCAGGTGCTTTTTCAACCACCCTGGCAAACTGGCAACTACTTAACTCATAGATCTCTCACTGATCAGTAACAAAGTTTTCTTTTACTAGCCCATATTAACTCACTGCTGCGCAAATACATACTACTCTCCTTGCATCTCTGCCAAAAAAAATATTGGAACGAAGTTCTTTATCGCGCGTTGCGAAAGGGGGCTAGACGGAAAAAATTAAGACCAAAAGTTGGAACGACACTTTTTGCTATAGGTAGTTGTAAGCCGTGCGGCGTGCGCGTGTTTCTCAGTCTGTCTCTCTCTCTCTTTGAACTTCGTTCCATCCCTTGACACCTCTCAAGTTTTTTTTATTTATTTACACAATTTATTAGCTTCTGTGTTAATACTGTTGACATTACAATATATAAGGCCGCCAGTAACAGTCACAATACCCCCTGTACTAGTTGATACTGTATTACAGTAGGGTATTATTCCACATTCCTGTGATCCGTCGAGTGAGAGCTTAAGATTATAGGTTAATAAAGGCTCCTTAGGAACTTAAAACTTAAAATGAACTTAAAATAATTTTGCAGTGAAATTGCTATGCTTAACTTAATACTATTTGGCTTCTCGTGAATGTAAGTGTGTGAGTGACCAAAATAATGTCCTAATGACTCTTGTTATTTATTAATAAGTTATTTCACACCCACTGCTCTCAAAACGGTGATGGAAAATATCGTAAACAAATCGGCACTGGATTCTAGAAAAAAATTCGAAGAGTTTGCTAAGTCATTTATTGGCATAATAAAAGTATTTGCTTTATCTTTCGAAGCCGCACTGGCGCAACCTTTAGCTACAGACTACTAGATAAGAATTTTCGAAGCATTACCTTAGAAATTATTCAAAATTATTTAAAAAAGTCTGTTATATGGCCAAGTCACGTTATTTGGGTTCAAAGATTAAAAACTGCAGTAATATAATTAAAACGACCTGGTCTATTATTAATAGTGAAGCGGGAAGATCTAGTAATCGAAATACTGACTACAGCCTGTCTATTAATGACAACATAATAAAATCCGACTCACAAGTCGCCGAGGCATTTGAAAATTTCTTTTCAGATATTCCCGTTTCAACTACTAAATCCCTAAACTCATCACCTTCTGTTGCTGAGTCTTTGCTTAAGGAAAATGTTAATGGTTGTGATTCGGAATTTCATTTTGAACATATTAACTGTAGAGATATAATTAAAACCTTTCACACTTTAAATGTTAAAAAGACTGCAGATCTGTGGGGTAACTCTGTAGAAGTTGCTAAGTCTATTATTGACATTGTAGCACCTACTCTAGCTCTTATCTTTAATAGTTGTATTGACAGTGGGGAGTTTCCTGACCTTATGAAAAATAGTAAAATAATACCTTTGTTTAAATCAGGTAGTACATCAGACCCTACAAATTATAGACCTATTTCTGTACTACCTACCTTTAGTAAAATTTTTGAGAAATTAATTTTAGATCAAATGCAAAGATTTTTTAATAAACACAAACTATTACATAGCAAACAGTTCGGTTTTACAAGGGGTCGTTCAACTACTGATGCCGGTGTTGAACTTATAGGACATATTTATAATGCATGGGAAGACAAATGCGATGCCTTGGGCATCTTTTGTGATTTGTCCAAGGCATTCGATTGCGTTCTTCACGAAACTTTAATCAGGAAACTCCGCCACTACGGAATCGGGAACACTGCTCTGGATCTTCTTACCTCATACTTGAGTAAGAGGATTCAGAGCGTTGACGTTAATGGAAAAAGATCTCCCGGATCCATAGTAACAATGGGAGTCCCACAGGGCTCAATTCTTGGTCCTTTCTTGTTTCTTATTTATATAAATGACTTGCCGTACCTCATAAAGGATAATCATGATATAGTGTTGTTTGCAGATGACACTTCACTTTTGTTTAAACTTAAACGTCAGCAGCAGGTTACTGACGATGTAAATAGCGCGATCTCTAAAGTAGTCCACTGGTTCAATGTTAATAATTTACTTTTAAACGAGAAAAAAACCAAATGCATTAAGTTTACGCTACCTCACGTTAGGCAGGTGAAAACTAATGTGTTGATAAAGGGCGAAGAATTGAATCCTGAAGACAGCACAGTATTCTTAGGCATAACTTTGGATGCTAAGCTTCAGTGGGGTCCACATATAGATAAATTGTCAAAAAAGCTAAGTTCCGCAGCATACGCTGTTAGAAAAATTCGTAATTTAACTGATATAGAGACAGCCCGTTTAGTGTACTTTAGCTATTTTCATAGTGTAATGTCATACGGTATTCTATTGTGGGGAAATGCCGCTGATATTCAGACTATCTTTGTTTTGCAGAAGCGAGCTGTTCGTTCAATTTATAAACTGAGTCCGAGACATTCGCTCAGAGACAAATTTAAAGAGATTAATGTTATGACTGTGCCTTCTCAATATATTTATGAAAATCTTTTATATGCCCATAAAAATATAAAATTGTTTAAAAAATACAGTGATATCCATGATATAAATACTAGGAACAAACACAAATTTGTTGTACCTACAACAAGGCTCAAGAAAATAGGTGGCTCGTTCAGATGCCAATGTATACGCTTTTATAATAAAGTTCCAAGCCCAGTTCAAGATCTAAGCCTTAATAAATTCAAATCATTTATTAAACGTAAGTTGTGCCAGAAAGCCTTTTATACCGTTAAGGATTATATCGAGGACAAAAAGGCTTGGGATTAAGCTGCTTCCAATTTTTTTTTTATTTTTTACATATTGAATGTTTTTATTTTGTTTTTCTCTGTTTTGTTATTGTTTTTTTTTTTATATACACTGACATTAATGAATTTTATATATACTATGACATTTGCTTACTTAGTAAAGTATTATATTATTTTAATTATTGTTAATGTGAAGACTATGTGGGTCATTGTATTTATATTATTCTTCTCTCTGTTCTCTTAGTTTTTGTCATGGTCTGGCAGTTTGAGTAATTAATGTGGCCTACCCAAATGTCCTTTCTTTGGTATTGTTCGTCGGATCGTTGAGCTCCTTAAGTTTTGAGTTGAGCTGCACGATTTCTGACAAATGCGTGCACTGACTGGACAGGTCCTCTCAATCTGTGTGGTTCTTTCCTCAAAAGACCATCTCAGACATCGACCTACATGGTCTTCATATGATCTGACCAAGATTATGTCTGGACTTTAAAAGAGACTGTGACGTCTGAGTTTGTTTCGGCCTTTCTTCTCAGACTAGTCAGATAGGAAACGCCGACCTCATCTAGTTTAAAATATGATTGACGTGTAAAAGTGTTTGTACAAACCTACTTACAAAAATAAAATCATTTATCATTTATCAATTATATCTTGAAGGCCCTACACATTTAATAAGTACACAGTGGTCTTTAGGCACCAGAATAAAGTTGGTTTGTTGGTTTTTGTTGGTATATTGGCGTGTGTTAACTGACATGGCAAATAATTTTATTTAATGTAGGTATTGTGTTTCGTAATGGTAATACTGACTATTGTTTAGAAACAAGACCTTTTAACTGAGCAGCTATGCTGGTGGGGAGTCTGTTGCGCCACTTCTTCATCCCAGTTAAAGCGCTAGGATGTGGTGAAGGGCGGGCGTTTTGGGGGACTTTATGGTAACTTTTAGGTACGTTCAAAAAGTCTTGATTTTCAGCTTAGTTTGAATAAATGAATTTTGATTTTGAAAGAAAAGGTTACTTAAGTATTTGAATGATCCTCTAAAAACTTATTTACCTTCTTGTGTAGAAATCTTTTTTAACCGACTTCTAAAAAAGGAGGAGCTTCTCAATTCCGATGTTTGTATTTTTTTTTTTAATGTTTGTTCGCGCATAACTCCGTCGCTTGCCAACCGATTTAAAAAATTCGTTTTTTTGTTGGAAAGGGTATACTTTCCAAATAGTCCCATAGGAATTTCATCAAAAACGGTTCAGTAGTTTGGTTTTTAAACCAAAATTACTGGTAAAAATTACAACTTAAAAGTGAAAAATAAAAACATTTTTGCAAAAAAAAACAACCGACTTCCAAAAACGACACTACAAAGTGAAAAATAACTTTAATTTCGGAAGTCGGTGGCAAACAACGAAAATGCGAACCCAACGACACCGACTTCCGAAATTAAAGTTATTTTTCACTTTGTAGTCTCGTTTTTGGAAGTCGGTTGTTTTTTTTTTTGCAATAAAGTTTTTTTAAATTACCGAACCTCTAAAAACTTTTTGGGCTTCTAATGATACACACTCTTTTTAATCATTGAGGCTCTTTTTGTTCTCAGTAACTAAGCTAGGGTACTGGCCTAACTCATTTGATCGGGCCAAATGTGTTATGTTAGTTTAGAACTGTCGTTCCAACTTTTGGTCTTAATTTTTTCCGTCTAGTCCCCTTTCGCAACGCGCGATAAGGAACTTTGTTCCAAAACATATTATTGTAGCATAAAGGAGTGATGGCCCAGACGTAACGACTCTGACTTACAAGAAGTAAGTCATGGGTTCGAACCCAGTCAGGCGCTTTACTTTGTGTAAATATTTTTGTTGTGTAGAAAATTCATTATTAAGTATTCTAATTGAAATTGGAGTTTTGAAGAGTTTATTGGTAAAGTACAGTTACTATGGTTTAAACCATGTTGAAGCTTGAGCTGTGGTGGCGCAGTGGTAACGATCGCAACTTACGAGTTGTAGGTCGCAGGTTCGAACCCAGGCGCTTTACTATGTGTAAATATTTTCATCACCGCTGCTTTGAAAACGGTGCAGGAAAACATCGTGAGGAAGTCGGCATGTCCTAGAACCGAAAATTCGAAGGCATGTGACATCAATCAACCCGCACAGGGCCCGCGTGGTAGATTACAGCCCACTCTCTCTTACAGAGAGGAGGCCTGTATCCCAGCTGTGGGAATATTATAGGTGGACTATCCTATGAGAATGCATGGTCACAAACATCCAGAAGAGTCCATTAGCTAGATTTTCTCCTTACATACTAATATATTTTTGCTGTATTAAGTAGCTGCATCCGGTTAGACTTGAAGCCGTCCCGAACATAGTTGGAAAAAGTCAGAAGATTACGAAAAATAAAAAAAAATGATAAAGGGTTCATTCACATAACTAATTTTAACGTAGACATATTACCTCCGCCAAACTGCAAAACAGTTTGTTGGCAGATGTAGCTCCTAGCGTAATAGGTAGTATTAAAATCGGTCCGAAATGAATAATCGGAAACAAAAGATTTTATTTTCCACAATATTTAATAGTAGATGCCTTTTTTTTTTGTTTTCGTGGGGAAACCTTCGAAAGGCACCCGACTTCCGGGGAGTGGGGTCGGGGAGTGTGGGATTTTTATCTTACCAAAACCACCCCGGTGATCACCACCCGCACATAGGGGTGGTCCCAGTTCCTAATAGTAGATGCCTAGTCCCTAATTATCAAATGGATTGGCAACCACGCTACCGCATATGTTATTACAACGTTCCAAATACCTGAACCAAAAACACACATTCGACTCTATTTATACTGTGTGAACACTGGATAATGCAAAATGTGTAGTTATTTAATTGGATTTCAAGCTAATCATTGACAAACTAATTAATGGATGTCAACTGCAGATGAATTTAACAACGCTGTTTACATTGCATCGGCTGTATGTACCTATCATGTACCTATGTATTCTACTGTTGTTATTGCTAATAAAGTGTATCCGTATGTGACATTTGTGATCATTTACGCAAGGTTCAATTTACACTGATGGCGCACGCTTGTGATAAATAAAACACAAAAGTTTTACTCGTATTAGATTTTACAAATACTGCGTGTACACACGATTTTTTTTACATTAAAAAGCATAAGCAGTCAAATGCTCCCAGTATTGGGACACAGGCCTCCTCTCGGTAAGAGGGAGTGGGCCGTAATCCACCTCGCAGGTCCAGTGCGGGTTAGAAGAAGTCACATGTCATCGAACTCTAGGTTCTAAAACACGCCGTTTCCTCACGATGTTTTCCTTCACCGCTTTGAGAGCAGATGCTATATGATATTCTGAAAATTACATATCCTGCAGTGATGTAAAAATAATGCTTCTTACTTGCATCTTTATTACTTGTTTTATGCCAGCTACGAATGCTACGCAAGATGCTACGACCTACGAAAATTACGCTACGCGACCTACGCCAAAGTAGCCCGATTGAGACGAACATTTTTATAAAGACCATGATCAAGACAGCCTTCGAAATGGTTATAAATTGCGAGTCTTAGCTCAGATAAAGCTCTACAATATGTCCAAATATTGTTAACAAAGCATTGTTTACCGCTATTAGATGTTGTAACTGAATGCTTCATTTGTCTAGTATTCGCAGCAAGCGCTACTGCTGAGCATAAGGTCCTGGGTTCTATTCCTAGGTCAGGCAAAGTGATATTAGGTTTTACCTTTAGGAATCTCTCAGTACCAGCCCAAGTCATAACTGGCGAAATTTGGGTGTACTATCTAACACTTCGGAGATTACAGTCGTGATGTTGTACCTATTACATAGATGCTTAAGGAATACGCGGAATATCACAGAGCTAAAACTTTTGTAAGAAAATATACCTCCGGCGAAATATTTTATACCATTTTCATTTCTGAAGCAGACACAAAATAAACACAAGGTTTTAGTGTTGCATAAACACCTGAAACTTAATAAGGTGGCGCTACGTTCGTGACTTGCAACAAAGTGTATGTAAGTTTTTTCTTGTTAGTGAGTGCAAGTTTTCTTGTTAATCCCAACTAAGTTGTGCTAACTTAGATTATAGCATGTCGTATCGTTTATTCACATTAACACGGTAGCAGGGTGATATTAAAAACTAGTAGTAGACTTTGTCATATCGTTAGATAGTTTTATCCTAGTAATTACTTGGCCCATAATGTAAAAAAAGGCTTTTTTTTACAGTAAGTAAAGATTGCCCGCGATGGCAACAATGTTGTCTGCCCATCTCGCTGTTGGACGACATTTATCTCGTCTTCCAGGATTTGGACATCACAGGCGTCTACAGTTTATGGATGAGGGTGGCACAAGAAGAGGCCTATGCCTGCAGCAGAGGGTGAAGTGTGGATGATGAAGTAAAGATTGGTGGTCTCCTGTGTATTAGGAAAAGACTGCAGCCTACAGTTGGACAACTTACACAAATGGCTGGTATTCATTAATGACCTTTGTACCAAGTTAACTAAAATGCTATTTACTTAGGAGGATAAACATATAAACACTGGATACATTTCTAATCTATACTTATAATAAATCTGTAGAAGTGAAAATTCTGTACATTGAAAATATCCAAAAAATAAATGGCAGGGGGTGTTACTTGACCGACACCGAACCCAAAAATGTGATTAAAAAAATTTTTGTCTGTCTGTCTGTCTGTCTGTCTGTCTGTCTGTCTGTTTGTTCAGGCATCACGCAAAAACTACCGGTTCGATTACGATGAAACTTGGTATAATTATTCTTTAATATCCTGGGCACCACACTGGGTACTTTTTATCCCGGAAAAGTATATACAATAAAAAACAAACTTAATTTTGCGGTTCGATCCCTATACCCGATTACCAATGTCTGTACTGTACCAACCGCAAATGCTAAGTTTGTCGTAGGTTGGGTCACCCGCAGTGGAGTTCATTTTTATTCCTTTTAGTTTTTAGAGTTATTTTTATATGAGTCGTAGGTATAGATTTTAATTTTAAAGTATAGGTAGTATATTTGATAGTGTACGTAGTGACCGTAGGTTATTTTATAATACTGTTAGGTAGGTTTAGTCATTCGTATAGATATTAGTTTTTAGGGATTTTGCTTATTTATTGAGTTTAGATCAGTTATCATCAGAAATAGGTTTATTTAGGAAGGTAGGTATTTAATTTTCTGTTATTGAGTTTTTTTTTTAAATTAGTTAGGTACTTAGGTAAAGATATCATATAGGTACCCTCTTAATCACCACTAATGAGACACAATTGGTTTTCTATTGTAATTAGCCACAAAGGGCCCGCGACATAGATGGCATTCTGGGGAAGCACATACATTTTATCCTGTTAGCACGTTCCCGTGGGTAAGTTTCCGACATCCACGCGGGCGAAGCCGCGGGCAGAAGCTAGTACTAAATAAACTAACAAACTATTAAAATTAAAATAACCCTAACCTAACTAAAACTATAAATAAATTAAAATTCCTCCGTTGATAAAAGTTACGTATATAGATAGGTTGGCGAACGAATTGTAGTTTGGAACTTATATTATTAGTTTTAAGGGGAATATTGAAATTAGTCTCAGTGTGCATACACACGAGCGACACACGTCGACGACATATGCAACTGCCGACAACATTCCGCTCGTGTATTTGAGCACCGTACTCAAATATACGAGCGGCACGTTGTCGGCGACAGCCGTCAACGTCAAATACACGAGCGACACGTTGTCGGCGACAGCCGTCAACATCAAATACACGAGCGACACGTTGTCGGCGACAGCCGTCAACATCAAATACACGAGCGACACGTTGTCGACGACAGCCGTCAACGTCAAATACATAAGCGGCACATTGTCGACGACAGCCGTCAACATCAAATACACGAGCGACACGTTGTCGGCGACAGCCGTCAACATCAAATACACGAGCGGCACGTTGTCGGCAACAGCCGTCAACGTCAAATACACGAGCGGCACGTTGTCGGCGACAGCCGTCAACGTCAAATACACGAGCGACACGTTGTCGGCGACAGCCGTCAACGTCAAATACATGAGCGGTATACTGTCGATGGCAGCCGTCAACATCAAATACACGAGCGACACGTTGTCGACGACAGCCGTCAACATCAAATACACGAGCGGCACGTTGTCGACGACAGATGCAACTGCAACTGCCGACAACATTCCGCTCGTGTATTTGAGCACCATACTCAAATATACGAGCGGCACATTGTCAACGACAGTCGTCAACATCAAATACACGAGCGGCACGTTGTCGGCGACAGCGGTCAGCATCAAATACACGAGCGGCACGTTGTCAGCGACAGCGGTCAACGTCAAATACACGAGCGGTACGTTGTCGGCGACAGCGGTCAACGTCAAATACACAAGCAGCACGTTGTCGACGACAGCCGTCAACGTCAAATACACGAGCGGCACGTTGTCGACAACAGCCGTCAACATCAAATACACGAGCGGCACGTTGTCAGCGACAGCCGTCAACGTCAAATACACAAGCGGCACGTTGTCGACGACAGCCGTCAACGTCAAATACACGAGCGGTACGTTGTCGGCGACAGCGGTCAACGTCAAATACACGAGCGGCAAGTTGTCGACGACAGCTGTCAACGTCAAATACACGAGCGGTACGTTGTCGGCGACGGCGGTCAACGTCAAATACACAAGCAGCACGTTGTCGACGACAGCCGTCAACGTCAAATACACAAGCAGCACGTTGTCGACGACAGCCGTCAACGTCAAATACACAAGCGGCACGTTATCGGCGAGAGCCTTCAACGTCAAATACATAAGCGGTATACTGTCGTTGGCAGCCGTCGATACTGGTCGACGGGGGCAGTTGCGTCTGCCGTTGCCTCATGTCGCTCGTGTGTATGAGCACTGAGGGATCTAGAGCACTTACTTATAACATCTAAATAGAAGAACTAAAAGTACCTACCTTTCGTATTATAATCAATAGTAAATCACCAGAAAAACGTTATTACCTACTGGTGAAGATGTAATTACATTAAGCGCTTGTGGTTGGAGAACACGTGAGTTCCATTACTGTAATTGCAGTGACAACTATCTAAACAGCACATCTCTTTAGTAAATATTGCAATCGTTGAAGGTATAAATGTTACTGATGTAGATACAGAGCATGCTTGCCTTACCTAGGTAGGTATTGTTGTTTCAAAATGTACTCAGGATAATTTTTTAACTAGTGTGCAAACTGCAACCATGAATGAAGTATAATAATTCTGAAACCCCTGCTTTGAAATATTTCGTATGTTATTATTAAAAAATAATTGCTCTGCCATACATTTTGACCGCGTAGGTATTGCACTTTTCTAAAACAGCAGATTTTTTTTTTGATAACTGACGAAAAATTTCTACGCCAAATTTTTTTCTTCTTTTCCTTTTCTATTTCTATCTAGGATCATGTGCTGAATTCATGGTTACAGTTGGCACATTGGTTAATTTTTTTTCCTGTATTTGTTTTTGATCAAAAATGCAAACTTGCTTTTGTTTCCTCGGATTCCAAGAAAGTAGAGATAAAAGACAGTAAAGTACCTACCTAAAGCAGTTTACACATTCTTTCAAATGGCTTCTCCTCAAATAAAGTACAGTCACGAGCAGAAACATATTACTATGGACAGCTCAGCAAAAATATCTGACTTCATGATTTATCCATTAATATCTGTCGTCAAGATGACGGCAAATACATCTGATCATAATGGAAGGCAATACAAGTGGCAGCACAAATATGTTACATCAATGGAACATCAAAAATATCTTACGAGACAAAATATATGATGCCGCATCGGCTCCAAAAATATGTGTCACCTACCTGCCTACTCAGTTAAATTCAGAAGAATGTGATATCTCGTTGTGATCAAAAATATCTGATGACGGACAAAATAATAAAATAATCTTCGCCAATTTTGACACGATACAACACAATTAAGAACAGCAGCCTCAAAATGAATACAACTTGATTAACATTAAGTCTTTGTTGCATAATATTAAACGGTACGCCGGCGCCGGTACCAATTCTAAATAGAGGGTGGGCTAGAAATTTCCATCCCTGAACGATGCAGCTAAGTATTTTGTCGTAGCGAAAACCACTAACTACGCGGAAATTCTCGCTCCGTTACTATAGAGCCCCATTTATACTACAACCACCAACGGAAGTTACTTTTAGTTCATACAATTTTCTAACCATATTCAAGCCCAAATGACGTGTAATTATGGAGATTTTTTGTAACGAATAATAATGGAAACAGAATCACGTACTTAAGCACGAAATGTAAATTAAGATTCCTACCGAGATGTCGCGACGTCACGTTTTCGTCAATTATTCAAAAAGGAATGTTTTGTACCGGAGCGTTTCATAATACTTTCGTATTTCAGGAAATAGGTAGGTAGGTAGGTAGATGCTGTATGTAAAATGCTTTGTGAAGCTATTTTTCATTTGAACTGCCAATGTAATGATCCGAGCGCAACACAGCGATTTTTAACAGTTCATTGTGGGTAATTACTCTTTCTCGAGCTTGCTACGACACAAGTCTTTGTATTTAAGGCATGTAATTACTTTAATTACTTGCCGACTATTGTGTGAACTCTACATGATGGCAATTATTCGTTTCATTCAGGTGTGCAAGAATTGTGATAGGTGCTTAGTAATTAAGATATTGGCATTTAGTAACGCTTTGTTATCGGAATACAAAAAGTAGTCTGTCTTTGTTCGTTAATTTCACTGAAGTTACAAAAAAATAATAAAAAATCATCAATTCAATTATGAATCGAAGAAAACTGAGCCCCGGGGGCATAAAATATTAAGGACGATTCTACTTCACTTTTGTTACCTATCAAAACAAATATTATGGTTTATTATAACGTTTCCTAAAACTCAATAGGTATCATTCTCAGTAGGCAATGCTCAAAATGATTGCTACAAAATTAAAATCTCATCTTTGAAATGTTATCTCAAAGTCATTGTTATCAAGTATATCTGCAAGTTTATGCTATCCCCGCGGAGAAGGTCGTGTCCGTTTAACCCTCATGAATTATTCAAGATGGCGCAGACCAAGATCTCGACTCGATATCCTTTGTGGAACATGACCGTTCTCATAAAAATCGCAAACGTATCAAATAATATTGCGCCCATTAAATTAATACAAAGTAAACATGGGTTTCATTGGACAAGTAAACAAATTTCGAATTGAACTAATATATTAAATCGTCTTTCTGTGTAAAATTAAGAGTAAAAAGAAAACAAAGTAAAATGATACGTTTAATATGAATGTCGCTTTTGGTCCTTCCTTTCAATGTTTCGAGCCGTCATTCAAGCTCGGGTACCTACATACCTACAGCCCCTACAGATACTTGAATGTTTAAATTTTTGGGCCCCTGTGCAGTTCGACTGTACCTACACACCTAGTATCTTAGAATCAGTAGGTAGTTACTAACATACCTTACCACAATGTGTTAATGTTATTACAACTTCTATAAAGTACGTACTAATTAAATAGTTGTTTCAGTCTAAATAAACATAGGCTGATATTTCGACACTTTATTTAACTACTATGGCCAAAAAATATTTCCATGAGAAGGTAACGAAATAATTGTTTTACTAAAATTAAAACCACAACCTTTTAAGCTTCCATCTGTCACCTGTAGTTACATACGTCTACGACAACAGAGTCTCTTGGCTGGCCAATTGTTCTTGGCTAGCTAACTGCTCCTGGCTCGCAGCACTCCTGGCAACACGCGACAGAGTCTCTTGGCTGGCCAACTGTTCTTGGCTAGCTAGCTGCTCCTGGCTCGCAGCACGCCTGGCAACACGCGACAAAGTCTCTTGGCTGGCCAACTGTTCTTGGCTTGCTAACTGCTCCTGGCTCGCAGCACTCCTGGCAGCACGCGACAGAGTCTCTTGGCTGGCCAACTGTTCTTGGCTAGCTAGCTGCTCCTGGCTCACAGCACTCCTGGCAACACGCGACAGAGTCTCTTGGCTGACCACCTGTTCTTGGCTAGCTAGCTGCTCCTGTCTCGCAGCACTCCTGGCAACACGCGACAGACTCTCTTGGCTGGCCAACTGTTCTTGGCTAGCTAGCTGCTCCTGGCTGGCAGCACTCCTGGCAACACGTGACAGAGTCTCTTGGCTGGCCAACTGTTCTTGGCTAGCTAGCTGCTCCTGGCTTACAGCACTCCTGGCAATACGCGGCAGAGTCTCTTGGCTGGCCAACTGTTCTTGGCTAGCTAGCTGCTCCTGCCTCGCAGCACTCCTGGCAACACGCGACAGACTCTCTTGGCTGGCCAACTGTTCTTGGCTAGCTAGCTGCTCCTGGCTTGCAGCACTCCTGGCAACACGTGACAGAGTCTCTTGGCTGGCCAACTGTTCTTGGCTAGCTAGCTGCTCCTGGCTTGCAGCACTCCTGGCAACACGCGACAGAGTCTCTTGGCTGGCCAACTGTTCTTGGCTAGCTAGCTGCTCCTGGCTTGCAGCACTCCTGGCAACACGCAACAGAGTCTCTTGGCTGGCCAACTGTTCTTGGCTAGCTAGCTGCTCCTGGCTCGCAGCACTCCTGGCAACACGCAACAGAGTCTCTTGGCTTGCTAACTGTTCTTGACTCGCAGTTATAAAGCTGACATCTCTGGTATTACGACGGTTATATCCGGGATGGGTTGGACCTGTATCCCTGCTGCCGCCCTGGCGACTTCCACCTCCTCTAGAGGCTCTAGGAGTACTTAAACTGCGTGCAGTTCTAGTCGGAGAATATTCGAAAGTTGGATGACATTTTATCTCAGCAATAATCAACGCGGACACAACCGCTAATACAAATGTTAGTTTCAACATAACGAGTAATGTTTCGCGTACCTTGTATTGAAATGATCGCTCGATTTTGCAGCATTCAGTATTTATACCGGTGCATCGGGGTAAATGAGATACGAGATTAGTTCTTTGGAGAAAGGAAAGAACCTGGCAGACTATCTTTTGACCTGACGTCCCGACCCCTTAACTCGTGTAGCATTTGCTGGGTGCATGATAAGTTGATAAAGACTATCGACACAATTAAGTCATCTTTTCGAATAAGATTGTCTGTGCGTTATTGAATTTTTTGAAACAGTATTACAACATTTCTATTACTTTAATGAAAATATTAAATCCATGTTGTGTTGGACGAAAAGTTAAAATGACACGTAAAAAAATCCCATTGTATGATCCCTTTAAGGTCAGATATAGGTTTTACATAGATGCTGTCTATAGCCTACTGATGGACGGAAATAAGGACTTGCTCGCATGTGAATGACATCTGCTAGTATGTGGCAATAAAGCCCTATTGGTGGTACTACCTTATAAGGTACCAGTAATGGTTCAGCTTACATCAATGCGTACCCCATTGGTAACAAATTGGTATCTACTCGTTCTAGAAGTGGATGGGTAGACGTGTTTATATCATGTGAGTTCCTCATTGGTGACCAACTGGTACAACTGGCATTCGTGCTAGAAGTGGGTAGATGTCAATAACGCAACGGCTGGGGATCTGTTGCACTGCCGCTGTTTCATTGGGCGCCCTTGCCATGCGGCTGCAATTTTTTTAATTATTACTTTAAATTTTATCTTTCACTCACTGAAACTACGTATACCAAACTCAGAGACGAAATTATTAGAAGAAAGTGTGATGACGCTTTCATATAATAATTTCGACCCAATTTCGACTTGTTGTGTTGATTTTCACAATTAAACTTAATAGTTGTTTGCTATTGCGTTTAAATTACAAACGATAGTTTTCCTGTTTATCAATGCAGAGCAAAGGCCACAGACATGATATCTATACTTAATCCGCAGTTGGTTCAAACAATTTAATTTATAAAAACAATAAATACTTAGATTAACTTCTCAGATGATCCTGTTTATTTAGAGATAAGTAGGTTAGTAGTTAAAAACTAAATTAAGTTCTAAGTAGTCGTCGGTAGCATAAAGGAAGGTGCATTTTCTACAATGTTAGTCAAAATTAATCTTAACTTTTTAGAGATGAAAAGTTTGTTTGTTAGTATGTAAGAGGCAGTACCAACTGATCTGATTACAAAAATTATTTCACCGATCGAAAGCAAAGTACCATAAGAAATGTTTGCGGGCAGAACCAGCGGGGTAATTGCGTAACACACTATGAGTAGCTATGGGTTTCATTTTGATAGTTCAACAACATTCATTGCGGTATTTAAGTTGTTGAGTAGTATTTTTTTTCGAACATATCAAGCAATGGATGAGCAATATGCTTTAAAATTATTCAAATTGAGAGTAATAGTGTGTGTTATGCAAGCTAGTAATTTTATAGTTATTTTACTATGAACTCCAGTGAAGGTATCGGATATTTATAAATACAAACCGACTCCGAATACGTTGAGCTTAAAATACAAAGCGTAGGAATCCGACTCTTGGATTCAATGCTACTTGAGTTGGTGTGACTGAAGATGACTCTCAAGGACAGTCCGTCCTTCGTAACCTCTCCACGAACGAAGTGTATCAAGACACGTTTGTCGCGGTTTACTACGTGTAGGAAGGTATCAGTTTTATTTACCCATCGGAATATTTTTCTGACATAATATGACTTATCTACAGATATAGCTGAAATATCCAGATATTTGTTCTTGTCTTCTATAAAATGTAACGAAATTGTGGAAATCGTCACATTTTTACAAAAGTGATAATACCTTTTCACCTTGTAATTAAGCAAGTGTTGTTAAAAGTAAACAATAACTTCGAAAGTTTCTTATTTTGAAATTATAATAATAGATAGTGTACCTAGCGGGGGACCATCACGGGACACTGCTCGCTAAACAAACAGTTCCACACAATAGGTATAATGGACAGTCCTATAACAAGGGCTTGCATGGAAGCTGAGGAAACCGTATATGCTCTTTGAATGCACAGGCGTCACCCAGATTAGAACAGACACCCTCAGGGCACCCAGATCTTATACAAATATTCTTAACAAACCAGGAGATATTATCAACTTCTGGAGGAAGGTGGGCTGGTTGCAATAACCAACGACGGCCGCCATGGCCCGCGCACAATGGTCCACCTGAAAGATTAAATGCGGAAACTAGTGTTACTCAAATTCAAATGGTCCATCTGAAAGATTAAATGCGGAAACTAGTGTTACTCAAATTCAAGACCAAGACGAGACTTAGCCAGTCTTGTTCTTGCGTCAACACACCTGGTCTTGGTCTTGGTATTGCGGACTCAGTCTTGGTCTTGGTCTTGCAACAAGGCTCTCGCAAGTCTTGCAATACATGGGCAGCAACGGCGTCCTTTGACATGAGAGCGGCGGCGACACATAGTCTAGGAGCCGACAAAATTTTTACCTATTTTGGTAGGGTTGCCCAGAAAGATAAAATTAAATAAACACAACGTTTATCAACTTTTTAATAATTAGGTATCTACGATAAAATATTTTTTTTACTAAATTCATAAGTAGGTACTTACTCTAAATATCTTATTTGTAATTTTTGTTTTTCTTATATTATTATAAATACCAGTATTTTACATGGAGGTACTGCCTATCTGACCTGGTATTCAGCTGCATCCGGTTAGACTGGAAGCCGACCCCAACATAGTTGGGAAAAGGCTAGGCAGATGATGATATTATTATAAATTAACAATGATTATTTCGAAGTAATAATAATAATAATAACGTTTATTTATAAAAGTAGTAGAAGTAAAAATATTTGCAAAAAAATGCGATACCTACCTACTTAGTTATACCTATTGTTATATCATCAACAAGTTTTGTAAAAGATAAATCTTGCCCGACAGCCTTAAACGCTGTAAGCGTTCAAGTTCGAGCCAGTGAGTGTGAGAATGTATGTGACATGTGTATGTAACGTAACATTGGCTGACGCAAAAACTGTTACTACACGACTCGCTGTTAGTTTTAAACTTTGCTGAATAGAAGAATAACATAAACTTTGAAATTTAAGTAAGCTGTAATCTGTTGTTGGAAGTAGTAGTAGTTTGGTCTTGGTCTTGCGAAAATGCAAGAACAAGACCAAGACTGCAAGACCAAGACCGATTTTGGGCAACACTAGCGGAAACTAAACCGTCTAATATAAAACATAGTGTACCTAGCTATAGCAAGAACACAATATTTAGCAGTAGTAACACTACCTACATTTCCAGTCGTGCAACGAAAACTAGTTTTATGTCAAAGTATTTTACGAATTGGTTTTTCAATCACTTTTAGTTCCCCGTTGGCTGTAAATTAGAATGTGCCAACGTGAAAGCAAACGACAGATAGGTAAATTAGTAAATACGAGGTTTTGTCGGAAACAGAAATATTACGCGGATTGAACCGAATCAACAGAGTGTATTATACAGGTACCAACCAAAAGATTATAAACCAAAAATTATAAACTGGCCGATACAAAACATAACCGTATCCTACTACCCCTACTACCCTACTTACTCAACCCAAATGTATGGGACTGCTGATTACTTTATCTCGATTACGATGTTGGTCACTTGGAGAAAGATATTCAGTTTGATGATCTGTAACAGATTCTTAATTTGACCACGCCTTTCTGATACATCCTGTATACTTACCTACTTAATTCTGCATTTGTGCGACGGCGTTATAATAGGTATAGACACTTAGACAACGTCACTACGGGGACACCGGGAGCCCAACAGGTTTTAAAATATTATGCTTCTTTAACAATGAATTTGTTAGGAATATCCGAAGGAATACTTTCAGAATTGCTTTGTTGGTTGCCTTAAATAAAAGAAGAAGAAAAAAGAGAATGGCTTGGCGTGAATTCGAACGAACGCACCGCCCAATATCGCCAGTAAATACCGGCAATTATGCCCAACTAGCCAGCGAACACATCGCGATTGCGACGAATGTGTAAAGTAGGTACAGCTACTATCTCCAATCTAATTTATCATTCGGTCTCTGTTTAATTGATGTTTGTTATAATTTGAGTAAATGCATTCATTTTACTAACTGAGTTCAGTATAAAGTAAACTTAAGTCACGTCAAAGACTACGATTCTCATCAAGTTATTTTATTAAAGTTTAAATAAAGTAGGAAAGAAGACCTTACATTGAAACATACAAGTTTGAAATCTAAAAAAGAAGACTTCGTTACTGGGAATTAAAACTCCAGCCATATCCGCTTCAAGCGAACTTAAAAACTCCGAGCTAACTGAACTGTTATCAAATCAAATCATTTATTTCAGACTAGCTTCTGCCCGCGGCTTCGCCCGCGTGGATGTCGGAAATTATCCCAAGGGAACGTGCTAATAGGATAAAACGTATGTGCTTCCCCAGGATGCCATCTCTCTCTGTGCCAAATCAGAAGTTCAAGTTCAAATCCTCCCCTTAAAAACTGAATTACCCCTTTTTGTCCCGTCAGTGGTAAATTTGAGACAACTTTACATACTTATTATTAAATTATTTTCTGTCAAAAGTATCAATACTGCGTTTCGAGTTACTCGGACCGCGCATTCAATTTCTTCCACACAAACTTAACACCCCTATATCCCCCTTTGAGGGGTAGTTTTGAAAAACTTACGATAAACTTTATTACTTACTTAGGGAAATATTCTTGCCAAGTTTCAAGTTTATTAACTAAGTGAATAATATTTTTCATATAAACTGTATTCCCCGCTTTTCACCCCCACAGGGGTGAAATTTTGAAAAATCGTTTGGGATTATTCGCAACTTGATTCAAAGATTATTTGTACCAATTTTCGAGTTAATCAAGCCACGCATTATGATCCTCCCTTGTAAAATTAACTACCCCTTTTCAACCCGTTAGGGGTAGATTTTCGAAAAATATTTTTGGTCTTAAGTATTAATATTGAGTTTCGAGTTAATCGGACCGCGCATTCAAATTATTCCAAACAATCTTCAACACCCCTATATCCCCCTTTGAGGGGTAGTTTTGACAAACTTATAACGATAACCTTTATTACTTAGGCGAGTATTCTTGTAAAGTTGCAAGTTTATTCACCTAATGAAGAAGATTTTTCATATAAACTGTATCCCCGCTTTTCACCCCCACAGGGGTGGAATTTTGAAAAATCGTTTGGGATTATTCATAACTTGATTCAAAGATTATTTATACCAATTTTCGAGTTAATCAAGCCACGCATTATGATCCTCCCTTGTAAAATTAACTACCCCTTTTCAATCCGTTAGGGGTAGATTTTCGAAAAATATTTTTGGTCTTAAGTATTAATATTGAGTTTCGAGTTAATCGGACCGCGCATTCAAATTATTCCAAACAATCTTCAACACCCCTATATCCCCCTTTGAGGGGTAGTTTTGAAAAATTTATAACGATAACCTTTATTACTTACTTAGGCGAGTATTCTTGTAAAGTTTCAAGTTTATTAACCTAATGAAGAAGATTTTTCATATAAACTGTATCCCAGATTTTCAACCCCACAGGGGTGGAATTAAAAAAAATCGTTTGGGATGTATTCATAACTTGACTCAAAGATTATTTATACTGATTATCGAGTTAATCAAGCCATGCAGTAAAATCCTCCCCTGAAAAATTTACTACCCCATTTCAGCCCGTCAGGGGTAGATTTTCAAAAAACCGTGATACACATTATTTTTTACTTTCAATATTAGGTATAAATACTGAGTTTCGAGTAAATCGGACTGCGCGCTAAAATTCTTCCATACAAACTTTGAAACCCCCCAATCCCTTATTAGGGGGTAGTTTAGAAAAAAAAAACTGACAATCTTCATAATTTATTTAGACAAGTAATCGTACCAAGTTTCAAGTTTATTAACTCAAGGAATAAGATTTTTCATACAAACGAATTCCCCCCTTTTCACCCTCTTAGGGGTAGAATTTCGAAAAATTCTTTCTTAGTGGATACCTACTCTTCACGAAGAACACACCCTCCAAATTTCATGTCTCTAGGACCAGTGGTTTAGGCTGTGCGTTGATCTATCAGTCAGTCAGTCAGTCAGTCAGGACTTTGAATTTTATATATATAGATTATTTTCTGTCAAAAGTATCAATACTGAGTTTCGAGTTACTCAGACCGCGCATTCAATTTCTTCGACGTAAACTTAACACCCCTATATCTCCCTTTGAGGGGTAGCTTTGAAAAACTTATAATGATAAACTTTATTACCTAAAAAATGAATAAGATTTTTCTTATAAACTGTATCCCCGCTTTTCACCCCCACAGGGGTGGAATTTAAAAAAAATCGTTTGGGATGTATTCATAACTTGACTCAAAGATTATTTATACTAATTTTCGAGTAAATCAAGCCATGCAGTAAAATCCTCCCCTGAAAAATTTACTACCCCATTTCAGCACATCAGGGGTAGATTTTCAAAAAAACCCTGTTACACATTATTATTTACTTTCAATATTAGGTATAAATACTGAGTTTCGAGTCAACCGGACTGCGCGCTAAAATTCTTCCATACAAACTTTGAAACCCCCCAATCCCTTATTAGGGGGTAGTTTAGAAGAAAAAAAAACTGACATACTTCATAATTTTAGATAAGTATTCGTGCTAAGTTTCAAGTTTATTAACTCAAGGAATAAGATTTTTCATACAAACTTTCATCCCCTATTTTATCCCCTTGGGGGTAGAATTTATCAAAAACCTTTCTTAGCAGATGCCTACGTCATAACATCTACCTGCATGCCAAATTTCAGCCCGATCCCTCCAGTGGTTTGGGCTGTGCGTTGATAGATCACTATGTCAGTCAGTCAGTCAGTCACCTTTGAGTTTTATATATTTAGAAGATACTTTTCCGGCATAAAAAGTACCCAGTGTGGTGCCCAGGATATTAAAGAATAATTATACCAAGTTTCATCGTAATCGCACCGGTAGTTTTTGCGTGATGCCTGAACAAACAGACAGACAGACCGACAGACAGACAAAAAATTTTTTAATCACAAATTTGGGTTCGGTGTCGGTCTAGTAACACCCCC
The DNA here is from genome assembly GCA_945859715.1 of Apamea sordens. Lineage (NCBI taxonomy): Eukaryota > Metazoa > Arthropoda > Insecta > Lepidoptera > Noctuidae > Apamea > Apamea sordens. The sequence goes on from OX243995.1 coordinate 13,378,956, forward strand.
TGCCATTTATTTTTTTGATATTTTCAATGTACAGAATTTACACTTCCACATATTTATTATAAGTATATGTCGTGGATAGATGGCAACACAGTACAGCGAACAGCGCCATCTAACAATTTGATGGGTAAACGAGTAATCATGTGATCGGAAACGCAAGCGAGCCCTACCGCTTGGACACGATCGTCGGTGGAGGGGATGCAGCGAGGACTGGTGGAGAGACCGAGTGTGGCGACAGTCTACAGTGGACAGTCGAGCTCGGACAGTCTTGGCAAACGCTCAGTACCGTACGCACGTGTTTGTTTCCGACGCAAGTGTGCGTTTCGGTTGATAATCGCTAGTTTATTAAAGTTACTTTAAATTCAAATTATCTTTTCGTTCGAGTACCCGCTACAGTGCCCACACATACGTAAACTATGTCGGATCATGACGAAGACCCGATGTTTCGCATCTCGGCCACCCAGTGATGCGACATCAGAAGTGGTATTGGACCTCAACGACTCACGTGTTCAAAATAAGAACGTTTAAAGTGAAAGTGACCGTTGACATTTGAAATACAAAGTGCAAGCATGCGAACGCTAATAATCGTGTGGATCTGTCCAAGTTCGACCTAGACAAAGGAGATTCGGATGCGCACGCATGGCTGTATGCAGAAATACCTTTGCCGAGTGACGCGCAGTTGCGACTACCGCCATGTTTGAAAAATATAGACTAACCGACGTTTGAGTTCGACGTATCCCGTTCCCGTGTTTAGAACACGCGGAGTGACTTTAAGAATTGAGCCAAGCAGCCCTGCAGCCGTCAGTGAAGCCCTTCGTGTGCTGCAAGTGAGGGAAACCAGGACATATCGCAGCCTGGTGCACGAGTAGTGGCAGCTAAGCGGATGGTGGACAATGTGCTGGAAGTCGTGAACGGCGAGTAGAAGTCGTACAACTACCCTCAGACACGTTGGAAAATAAAGGTGAGCTGTATTGTTTTGTTTACGATACTGGTGCTGATTGCTCGTTAGTAAAAGCGAGTTGTGCAGCCAAATTAAGTGTCAAACGAGTTAATAATGTTCTTGCATTCAGCACAGAACAAATCGTATGTAGTGTTGCAATTAGCGAGAAACAGCTTGAGATTTGATTACTATGATCTACCCGACATTTACTTGCAAAGTAATATTATGATAGTACGTGAAATATTGAACCTAGGCTTTTCGATTAACATGTCGGCGACAGAGTTTTTGTTGCTTAGCTTAGCTTAGCTCTTGTAATAAATTCAGTTTTAAACGGTCAACAGCAGAAAGTTAGATTTGATAGAACAAAGGCAGCTCCAACAAAATGTTCGGTTGACGATTTCGTGTTATTAGAAAACGAAAAGTGTTAGATCAGAAGTAGAGAAGTAGCTAATAGAAAAAAAAAACTGAGTTTGATCAGAAGTTCAGAGGTCCGTTTACGGAAGCAGAAGTTTTGGCGGGTGATCGCTATACGTTAAAAACTTTAAAATCTAACCTTACAAGTATGCTCTTGATAGGTTAAAGAGAGTGCCGGAGTGCCAAGTACCGCTTGAAGTAGAAGAGTTTGAGTTGAGTGATAGTGGTGAATCTTAGTTCGGCTGGTCGGACCGTACCAGTAGCCATTTCGTAGCCGTAGTCCGTTAGAAGTCGGTATTTACTTTATGTAATCCGTGGATGCGCGGTGCGCGGGTGACTCTGGCGGAGGTCGGGTCTTGCAGAGACCACCGAGTCCGTGGGACTCGGCGTTCAAGGGAATGCAATAGTGTGTGAGGGCTTAGTGAAAAGCCACAGGCCACGAATCTGATTCACACTTTGTGTTATTGTTTTGTGATAATTTAACGATAACTGCTAATGGCAGGTTGATATGACATTGGTACTTGGTCACTCATGCATTCCTACAATTGATACTTAACTTAATTTTGCATTTAAATGATTAATTTGATAAAGGATTAAGTTAAATTTAAAATGATTATGATTAGATAATCAAAATTTGTTTACAATACTCTGGTTGAATCAATACTCTAAAAGCCTTCAACTCTAGGCGTAGGTATAAGTATGCTCACGATAGGTAAAGAAAGATGCTAGTAGGTCATGTACCAGTCGAAGTAGATAGTGATCACACTGGTGATGAACAAGCCTACATTATGGGAAGCACGCGAGTAGGGGTTCTCTATCGGCCGTAGTAAAGTTGTGTGGTGTCACAGGGTGATACACACGGATCCATGAGCTGGATGTGTGAGAGCAATGCGATTGCTGGTCGGCTCGAGAGCCGTGGCGTTAGAGTGGTTTACTCGTGTGTGGGTTTCTAGGTGTCTAGGGCTCTTAGTGATAAAAATGATTGTTAATGTGGATAACGATGGTACATGGCTCTACTATGATTTGTTTACATTACTCTTTCCCAATACATTATCGCTGGTTAAGCGAGTTATGTTGACTATCGCTGGTTAAGCGTGTTAGTAGTCTAATCACTGGGTAAGCGTTAGCTGTTGAATCGCTGGTTAAGCGTGTTATGATGTGCTTTCGCTGGTTAAGCGTTAGTGGGTTAATATCGCTGGTTAAGCGTTATTATTATCACTGGTTAAGTGATAGGATTTTTAACGCTAGTTAAGCGCAAAAATGTTAAGTACTGGTTAAGTACTTCAATGAATTTCACTACTGGGTAAGTAGTGATGCATGGTGCTGGTTAAGTGCTGTGGATTTGTTTGGTAGAGTCAAAATACTGTCTTAATTGAGTGCCTTTATTCTTTCATTTTAGTGTTCTGTTTGGTTCACAATCAATTAAACGCAATACTCAGACGGTTTAATTTGACCCAATTATTTTTGTGATAATGTCCCTGACGTGGGTCAGGATAGCCGAGCCATGAGCGTTGTATGTAATCTACGAGTTAGTTGATATAGTTTCTGACTAATTATTACTAAGGCTTAGAGAAATCTTTTGTTATCAATGATAGTTTGGATCGGAGTATTACTAACGAATTTGAAGAAAGTCGAGTAATAGTTTTGTTGATGAAACAGAGTGGAGATTAAGTTGTGTGTACTGTGTGGGGTTTCGTGAGAAACCATAAAGTCCAGGAGTGACTTGGCGATCCGAGGGGGATGCGCAAATCAATTTGACGGGTTGAGTAACTGGAGGTTACTAGATAGTATGAGACACACGCATCTTAGTTGACTATTTTTATTGTAACCTTGAGATTTGGAAATCAAATAGTGAGTAATGCTCTGAACTCTGCTATTGTTGGTTGGTTCGAGTTTTCATTGTGTTTTTGCCTGTACCAAATGTGGCCAGGAGTGACCGAGCTATGTGATACTTTGCGGGTATGTTTCTTTACAGATTAACACATGTGGACACGGAAGAATACTACAGCAGGCCGGTGCTTATCGAAAGTTCCGCTTCAAGGAAGTGCATTGATGATAACCTTGGGCAAGATGTCCACGAAACAATTATGGAGGCGCCTGCATGGCGAGGGGCTCAGGTGGTACCGGGCCAGCGCCTGCAGCAGCGGCTAATAGTGAGCGACACGCTTAAGTTTGCTATGTCAGCAATCCGAGCAGTGTACTGATGAATACTGGGTGAGTCGTATCCATTTTATTGCGATTCTGGCGTCAAAAGATTGTGTTAAGTCAAAGTGTTAAGTAGCCTGTACCCTACAATTTTTATCTGAGATTTTGATTAACAATCTGCGTTTAGAGATCTCATTTCATGTTGTACCAGTTATCTTAAAAAAGAAATTTAATTTAACTGACCGTAAGATGTTAGATCAAGGATTTAACGTTAGTATGACGTCTGATAGTATTGTTTTGCGTAATCACAACAGGTTGTTAGATTATGTAAAGTTTCAAACCCTTGTTTTCAAAATAATTTCGATTAAGTGAACACTGACGTGTATACTGACGTTCGGGCAGAGTTCGTTCCCAGTTAATTGATCTTTTGTTAGAATACCGTCTTATGTTTCTGGTGGTATTTCTAGATCCCGTGTTAATAATCGTTGGCCAGGAATAATGATAATAAGGCAAATTACGATGGTAATCAATTTAACCAAAGTCAAGTTAGTCTCTATATTTTCTTTTAATGGTTATGTTTTAAAGGCGCTTGACTCAGCGAACCTTAGAATACTGATTGTGTGAGGAGGATAACCGATCACCAAGTTCCTCGAGAATCAGAAGTAATAGTTAAGGATAGTGGTAGTGAAACCACCTCTGATTAAGAATGGCTTGTCTACTCATACTCAAAATTTTAGACCGCACCTCATGCGTAGTAGCGCGTGTGGCGATGGGTCTAGAAGGAATCGTTGGTGCGATTTCTGTCTGTGTTGGTGCACAGAGCCCCTCATGTGTTGAAGCATATGTGGCGGCAGTTAGGTAAAGAATCGTTGGTGCGATTCTGGTCTGTGTTGGTGCACAGAGCCCCTCATGTGTTGTAGCATATGTGGCGGCAGTTAGGTAAAGAATCGTTGGTGCGATTCTGGTCTGTGTTGGTGCACAGAGCCCCTCATGTGTTGTAGCATATGTGGCGGCAGTTAGGTAAAGAATCGTTGGTGCGATTCTGGTCTGTGTTGGTGCACAGATTAAAAATAAAGTTTTATGAGTTGAGTATACATTGCTTATGAAATTGATTTCGGTAAATTCTATCGGTTTTGTTTTTGATTTAACTTGTTGATCGGTCGATCCAGGTCTGTGTTGGTGCACAAGCGCCTCATGTGCAGTAAGTACATGTGGCGATAGGTCTCTTTGTACCGCACCTCATGTGCAGTAAGCACATGTGGCGATGGGTCTACAAGAAATATTTGATGTGATTCCTGTCTGTGTTGGTGCACAGAGCGCTTCATGTGTTGTAGCACATATTGCGTAAGATTTTTGAGAATCGTTGGTGCGATTCTTGTCTATGTTGGTGCATAGAGCCCCTCATGTGTTGTAGAATATGAAACAACTGATCTGTTAAGAATCGTTGGTGCGATTCTGGACTGTGTTTTTGCTTTTATTAAATAGTAACTGATTCGTTACAACTATTTTAATTTCATTTGGTTCAACTTATTGATCGAACCTTTTCTAATGATTAATATTGTATGGGGTGCTCTTTGTACGAAACCTTTATAACAAGGTATTGTAAATTATGACTAGAGAAATTAAAGTAACAATGAGACATGAGCTACCTTAGTTATAAGGTATTGGCAGGATAGCCGAGCTACCTTAGTTATTAGGTATTTGGCAGGATAGCCGAGCTTGTTTACTCTCTGAGTATATTTGGTCCACAGGTACTACACCCGAGGACGGGTGCTAGTCAGGGATGGCCGTGTCGTGGATAGATGGCAACACAGTACAGCGAACAGCGCCATCTAACAATTTGATGGGTAAACGAGTAATCATGTGATCGGAAACGCAAGCGAGCCCTACCGCTTGGACACGATCGTCGGTGGAGGGGATGCAGCGAGGACTGGTGGAGAGACCGAGTGTGGCGACAGTCTACAGTGGACAGTCGAGCTCGGACAGTCTTGGCAAACGCTCAGTACCGTACGCACGTGTTTGTTTCCGACGCAAGTGTGCGTTTCGGTTGATAATCGCTAGTTTATTAAAGTTACTTTAAATTCAAATTATCTTTTCGTTCGAGTACCCGCTACAGTGCCCACACATACGGAAACTATGTCGGATCATGACGAAGACCCGATGTTTCGCATCTCGGCCACCCAGTGATGCGACATATAGATAAATATCCAGGTAAGTCGAATTCTAACTTGCGTATATTTTACTGGGGTTCCTTGTCGATGAAACTGTGTAAACCTACTCTGTCTCTTAAATCAGAATAGACTTATACAAATTAAACATAGGCTTATACTATGACGCTTTATTTACCTGCCAAGGCCAAAAATTATTGCTATGAGAAAATAACATAAAAAACCCCACTAAGTGGAAACAGCACAGCAGTGCGATTCTGTAACCATCTCACCGTGAAAACTTAGGTGAAGTGAGCGTGGAGTGAGCTGTCATTCCAAATAATGCTAGGGATTGACACCACTGACAACTCACATCAAGCTCACTTCACTTGAGTTTTCACGGTGAGATTTTTACAGAATCGACCGGCTGATCTACCGACATTTTTTACACTGCAAAAAAGACTAATAATATTCTTAGTAATTAGAGAAGACCCCTAGTAGGTAAACGTCATTTTCAAGAACATACAATCTTATCCTAACCCACCCCTGCCTACATTCTACAAATATGCAAAGTTCGAAAGTACTAAAACTTTTACACTACAAAAGAAATTATATTATCCAACGTCAAATTTTAAATTTCATAAAATAATTACTAAATAATATAAAGTATAAATTATCTCATTTATCAAATTAAGCCATAATTTGATTAATGAGATAATTTATACTTTACTCGTCCTCTCCTACTTTGCTAAGCCCGAAAGGGGTCTTCAGAGATCAAGTCTTTGTAAAACCTATCACCTAATTCGCTATTTTGGAATGTAGATAAATATTCATTATCGAGTATCGAGTATCGGCCCGCAGCACTTCTGGCCACACGCAATAGTGTCTCTTGGCTGTTCAACTGTTCTTGGCTAGCTATCTGTTCCTGGCTCGCAGCACTCCTGGCCATACGCGACAGTGTCTTGGCTGGCCAACTGTTCTTGGCTAACTAGCTGTTTCCGACTCGCAGCACTCCTGCTGGCCTCACGCGACAGAGTCTCTTGACTGGTTAACTGTTCTTGGCTCGCGGTTATAACTCTGACATCTCGGATATTGCGACGGTTAAATCCGGGATGAGTTGGTCCTGTGTCCCTGCTGGTGCCCTGGCGACATCCACCTCCTCTTGAAGCTCTGGGAATACTTAAACTATGTGCATTTCTACTCGGAGAATATTCGAACGTTGGATGACATCATGTTATCTCAGTAATAATCAATGCGGACACAGCCACTAATATAAATGGTTAGTTTCAACATAACAAGTAGGTAACGTTTGGCGTACCTTGTATTGAAATGCTAACTTAATTTTGCTGCATTGAGTTATTTACGTATACTTACCGGTGTATCGGGCAAAATGAGATAAGAGATTAGTTCTTTGGAAAAAGGGAAGAACCTGGCGGGCTATGCTAAGTAGGTATAGAAATTATCGTATTACGTATTGCAAAGTGAGCGGAAACATAAACAAAGCATATTAGCAATAATGCGATAACCTAAGATAATGTTTAAACATTGTCATATTTTATAATGTAGCGGTTCTTTACCGGATAGACTAAAATGCCATTTCCATTACGTCAATGTCTATACCTATATCTACACAGTTTGCTAACGACCTTTGCTTTCTTGGTGTAGGTAGTACCTACACGTGCGATATCCATCACGTCAGATACTCTCGTGGTTTACTACCTTATTTATCTATACTAAAAATAAAGCTGAAAAAATAGAAGACCCGACAGGCAGTAGGTATGTTATTTTAGTTAAATCTCAGAGTTGATACCACCGACTGCTTGAAAAGTGAGCTAGTTTTGAATCTTAGTTGCAGTTGGGTTTTGATTTTGTAATTTTACTTTTATTTGATATATTTTTGGAATCGTCTTCTCAAGCGCTTTATTTTGATACCCCACATAGTAGATAAGATAAGGCACAATTTTTTTATCAAGATGTAAGGTCTTTGTTGTCGTGTAAAATCCGCCATTTTGATTTTATAAAAACAAAACCTAGCCTTTAACTAATCTCGACCCAAACGTGTCGATAGACTTCCCATGTATCCGGCCATAAGGATGCTTCGAGGTTACCTACTTTTTATCAAAAAATTCTCTCACACTGTAAAAACAGTTAGAAACAAGCTATTTGTGTAGTTTGGATTTACTTAAAGTATTCTAGGGATTTTCCTTCTTTTGGAATATTGTTGAACATTTTAATTGCTGTGATAAAGCTATTTTTAATACATAGGTTTGATGTGAAGGTTATATTTAGAACTAGCTTCTGCCCGCGGCTTCGCCCGCGTGGATGTCGGAAATTATCCCACGGGAACGTGCTAACAGGATAAAATGTAGGTATGTGCTTCCCCAGAATGCCATCTATCTCGCGGGCCCTTTGTGGCTAATTACAATAGAAAACCAATTGTGTCTCATTAGTGGTGATTAAGAGGGTACCTATATGATATCTTTACCTAAGTACCTACCTAATTAAAAAAAAATAAACTCAATAACAGAAAAAGCAACAAAAAAAGCATCTGCTTGTGCTCCTAAAACCACACGTACCCAAACTCAGGAACGAAATTATTAAATGAAAGTGTCATCTGTCAACTGTCATAAAGATTGATTTGTTGTGTTGATTTTCATTTAGCTGGGTGAAAAACGCTAAATACAAATAGAAATGTGTAAAAAGTAAACACAAATGAAATGAACAACCTCTTAGTGCTATAATTTAAATTCGTTTATAATCATGGGGGACGGACCAAACTCTTTGGGTAAGTATTATTTCAACAATCTCCTGATCGCTTAATACTTGGGTGTGGATGCGAACAACTACAAATTAAGAATGTTTACAGAAGACCATGAAATGCTTAAAGCACTGTATGACTTTGAGGCAACGTTGGCCAAAACCCTCAGCTTCACGGAAGGCGAGTTTTTCTTCCTTCAACAAAGTAACGCCAAACAGCGGAATTGGTGGCATGTCGTTAATAGAAAAGGTCAAGTTGGATTCGTGCCCTCGAATTACGTCGCCGGAGTCAAGGTAACAGGCTAAATTCATTACCATAATTATCACACTTCATAATTCAGTTACTAAAGTCAGTGTATTGTTCATATTTGTAACAGGTTGAGCCAGAGTTTTATCTTGCCTTCCTGAATGATTGCTTGAAAAGTATAAGTGAGAGTGGTGCAATGTCGCAGAAGCAAGATTTAGTAGCCAAGTTGAGTGAGAAGAAGAAACAAATTCAGATAAGTTTAAAGCCTCATGGGAAGAAGGCACAAGCTCCGAAGCCCCCGCCGCGGCTGGACGACTGCACTCCACCTAATGGTGTGTCACCATGTTTTGATTTGCGACCTGTAATTTCACAGCAGCACATCTGTGAAGAGAGAGAATCTTCCCCATCACCTACTAAGCCTAATAATAATGTGCCTCAAGGTAAACATCTGAAAACAAATTATGTGCATGAAACAAATTGTATGCATAAATCATGTTTATTTCTAAAGCATTCTAAATAATGTTTCATGGTGTGTTTTGCTGTTTATGGCTGATTTAGAGGCTTAGTTCCTGTATCAGTTTACTGCTGGTGGAAGTTTCTGTTTAGATACATTGTATTCATCTAGGTAGGTAAATAACAATTGTTTATTTCCAGTTATAACAGAGGATGAAGACGTCATGAAGAAACCAACGGTTGGCAAGACATCGTCCAACCAAGTGTCTTCAGATACGGATAACCAGGATGACAGTCAGGATAGCAGTGAAAGCATCAAACCCAATGCCATTTATGAAATAGTGCAGGCAGTGCGGAAGGAAACACAGCTCAGCCATGATATGTCCAAAGTAGCTGTAGAAACTGTTCTAATTTCATTGAGAGTAAGTATTAATAATATGTTTTTTTTTTATAATCATGATAAGAACTTAAAAAAAAATGCCTGTTACATAAATATAATTATTTCCAAATAAGATTGAAAATATCATACTAATTTTTTTTTCAACCCTACTGTTGATTTGTACAGAAATTCTAAGGCATAAAATAATTTATTACTAAGGTACATAAACTCATACCTTTTTAGACAGAAACTACAAAATGCTACCTGCTACAATCTGTTTGCTACCAGATTTTTTTTTTTTATTGCACATACTTACAAATTTCACATTATTTTTCTATATTTTCAGGAGTTCCTGCCAGGCGGGGCAGCACGTTCGATCATCGACGCACTTCTCCGCGAGGCAAACAGCAACATAACATGTCCTAAGAACGCCATCGACGCAGCCCCAGACGCGTTGCGTATGATGACGGCACTGAACGCGTTGTCGAAGGCAGCTAATGACGCACAGCAGAGAGGCTGGGCGTTACATGATGATGCGCACGACATACAGACGCAGCTGCTTGAACTGATCTCTGTCATGGTATGATACTCATCTTATCATCATCATTCTGTTGCCTTTATCCCATTTTTTTTCGGGGTTGGCGCAACGTGTATTTTCTTTCATGCTTCTCTATTGGGCATCATCTCGGTAGTCACTCCCTTCCCTTTTTCACACAATCCATCCATCATTTCTTTGGTCTTCCCCTACTTTTGTAGCATCCACATTCATACTCAAAACCCTCCTCACGACATTTTCCTTATTCCTCCATGTAAGTTGACAGTAATTCTAATTACCAGCAAACTACAAAAAAAAACCGTAGGTATTAAAGTAAATGTTTTGAAAAACTTCCTTTACGTGTTGATGCTTTAGCAATACAAAAAAGTGTTTGAAATTAACGTTCCTGATTCTAATGACTACTTACTATAATAATCGAACTTTCAAACAGTTACTACTTTAAAGATTGTGAGGGGCTTGTGGCTAAGTAATAACAGATGTATGGGTCGATCGAACAGGTTAAGCTACGCTTGCCGCGGTTGTTCCATGGATGGGTAACCATCTTTACATACCAACATCCCTCCGTGCCTCGGTGAGCACGTTAAGCCATTGGTCTCAGCTGTCATTCCTGGATCTTTTGCAGTCATTACGGGTCAACTGAAGCCTAAAGGTCTGACCACCAGTCTTACCAAGGGGTATCTTATTACTCAGTGACTGGGTTGTGGAGGTCAGATAGGCAGTCGCTCAATGTAAAATACTGGTACTCAGCTGCATCTGGTTGGACTGGAAGCTGATGAAGTATAGTTTGAGATTTGGATAAGTGTTAAAAAGTTGTCATAATATCCACATGTGTGTGATCTAATCAACGGCAAACACTTGAAATATCCTATGACATTTCACTTCCTTTCAATTTCTCAGGTTGTAAACAATAATTATTAAAATTTCTTATCTTATAGTCGAATGCTGACGTGAACATCTCGCAGCATGTGCTGAGCAGCCACAAGTACGCGTACGTAACTACACTTGTGCAGTACTACCAGATGGAAACCAGGTGGCCCCTGCGACAACTACTGCTGCAGGTAAATGATAAACAATTTTATTTTGGAAAGTAGGTTTGCTGTTTGCGCGTAATTTACACGTAAACATATTTAAAAAACTAGATGAGGCCAGCGTTTCCTAAGTGACTACTTTGAGAAGAACGGCCGAAAGAAACTCAGAGGTCATAGTCTCTTTTAAAGTCCACATAGACAAGACTTAATCTTGGTCAGATCATGTGAAGACCATGTAGATTGATGTCTGGATGGATTAGTCTTTTGAGGGAATTGTTTAACCGACGAAAAAAAACGAAGGAGGTTCTCAAGTCGACGCGTATATTTATTATACTCTCTTTTTAACCAATAGAATGCTCATTTAACTAAACAGTTACCAATGAGAATGTAAACTATAATAAAATATGATTATACCTTATGTAGTACTATACTAGACAGTATGGTTCGTCACCTTATAGACATAGGAATACTATTTGACTGTAAAATTCATTTGGAACTACATATAGAAAACATCATAACCAGGGCATTTAAAGTTTTATGCTTTTTTTAGGCTTTGTTATCAGAACAGCTACCGAAATAGCAAAGGCATATCATAAGATCCTTCTAGCAGGTTTATAAAGCTCACAATGTGACCTTTCGCAACATAGCTCATTGCATCGCTTTTTAAATTCATTTGATGCTACGTTTCCAAGAATTTCGCAAGCCACATATCCGCTGTTCATTGGATAAGAATTTGTATGGCACACAAACAATGGCCGTAAGAATTGAGTGTGCATAATGTTTACGTTGATAGTTATTTTTCCAATCTGCAATTGGCATTTTGTTTTTGTTTGGATTGTCGTTGTTTTGTTGTCATATGCCAGTATCACGGGCGCATTACGGATGAATTTGTATTGTCAATGTCAATTAGTGCGTGTTGTCTTTGGTCCCTTGCCCTGACATGAATCAATGGACAAAATTGTCAACTATTTATGTGCTATTTTTTTTTTAATGTAATGTTCGTTTTGTTTTTGCAGAATAAACAGTTTTTCTCTCTTTCTTCTTCTTTCTTTCTCTTTCTTTCAGTCTTCCGGTGACGTTGCGTTTATCGCGTATACTTGTGAGGAACTTTCATCCCCTATGTAACCCCTTTAGGGGGAGAATTTTCTTCCTTAGTCCTGTCCGTGGTCTGCCAATGAATGAATGAATAGATGAATTCAAGACTTTTATTAAGTAGATTTGTACGAATCAAAATCATACTGAAACGCGTCCAATGAACAGCCCAGCTGTCTTTCGCCTCAGAATGAGTCTGAGAAATGTAATCTAACTTTATTGCAGGCGTTTGGCGTAATGTGTGGCTTGGAGCGCACGGCACTGGCGACACTCGCTCTGTCGGCCCTCCCAGCAGAGATAGCGCGCGACATGCGCGATAATCCGCGCGCCGTCAGTCGACTGTCGCACTCTGCGCTGCTGTTGTCTATGGTACTGTCCATGGGGGACAAACTGCCCATCACGCATTTTGGTTGGTATTCAAGTCCATATTTATTTTAACTGCCTCGTTGGTCTAGTGGTCGCAAGCGCTGCCGCTGAGCGTGAGGTCCTGGGTTCGTTTTCCAATCGGCCAAAGTGTTATTAGGTTTTTCTTGGCCCCTTATTACATGGGACTTAACGATAACTGGCGAAAAGTGGGCGAACTATAGGTACAACTCTGCTTAACCTTCGGGGAATACAAGCGTGATGTTACGTTTTGTTCATTTTACCCTTCAATGTTCCTAGGCCCTCCGACTCCTAAGGCAGTTACAAATAATAGACCATTTCCAAATGATCTCATTAGTCAAGGCTAAGCATAAATATGTGCATAGGTCTTCGATCAATAATAGTACTAGATTCCCGATAAGCGCTTCAAAAACGGCCCGAAAAATAAGACCACAAATACTTTTGTGGTCTTATTTCAAATTAGTATGTTTTTAACCTTATTACTAAGACTTTAAGTTTCATTTCAGAATAAATGACTGAAAATTTAAAAATAGAATGATTTTATTTTCAAGCGACATTTTAAATATATTTTGCAATGGTAATTAAACTTTATGTTTAAGCATTAAGGTTTATAATAAACTGAAGTTGTTAATATTATTAAACTTTTTTCTAAGAAATGTAGATGTTTACGTGTGTGCAAACGTGGCCACTTGAGCGACTGATTTTCGTTCCTGATCCTTAATCTAGTACTATTATTGATCGAAGGCATGGGTTAAGCACGTAAACAGAGTCGGAATTAATGTCATTATGCAATTTCTGCCGGTCGATCTTTGGAAGATACAGGGACAAGTGAATAATGGTTCTCCAAATAGATTAATAGAACCCGGTTGGTGGATTACCAAGAAGAAGCCAGAAGAAGCCTGTGTCCCAGCCGTGGCAAAGGCTGATTATGCTATGCTATGCGAATAGATATGATGGAGGTTTCTGTAAATGAATACTTCAATAGAACCGATTTCTAGTTTTAGGATCCTGATCACAATTGTGTTCTAATAAGTTACCCAAATAAATGTAAAAATAAGTCTTAACATGTGACTGTTCCTAAATTACCCTAGGCTGATAAAATTTTCGTTTTTCCTAATTATGTGGAAATGTCAGGAAAATTGGTAAGGTCCCCCTTGCGGGGGAGAACAGTAAATAAGAAAAAAAAAATATAAATATATAAAAATAAAAATATAATATAAATATGCATAGTGTACCAACCCGCGCTGGGCCCGCGTGGTAGATTACAGCCCACTCCCTCTTAACGCGAGGAGACCTGTGTCCCAGCAGTGGGAATATTATAGGCTGATTATGTTATACACAGTGTATTTCTCAATCAAAAACTCTTATAAAAATCTCTAATTCCGTATTGCAGAACAACTTGGCGTCGACTTCGCAGTATTCCTACTAGAGCTGATAGAAAACCCTCCGGAAACAGATGTGGATGAACAGATACCTGACCTGTTCCTGACTTTAATACTCGCATACAACCTGCAGTTCGAAGACTCTTTTGATAACCTACTGCTGAACGCGTTGGAGACCAGAGATAATGCCAAGACTTTTTGTGAGAAAGCCCTTTTCCTTCTCAATCGTGAAGGTAAATATTGACACGTCAAAAAGTTCTTCCTTCCTTTCTATTGTTTCATCAACGTCACATATATTTTTTAACAATGTGTAACAAGATTATTATAACCGTATGGCGGCATTGCTGTCTTATTTCTCAAAATGTTTTGTTTTTCCATAAATAAAAACTTATATTTAAAATATGCAATGAGGGCAGGCTCGCCAAGTATACTCGCGTGTTCGCATTGTTCTAAAATCCCCCAAAGACAATTTAAATAAATTAACATTACAGAGGACCCGGTCCACATCTTCGACCACGAACCTGCGCCGGCGCACGCGGTTCTAAAGCTAGTGATGGACGTGTTCAGTCGCAAAAAGACGGCCGAGCACTTCTACACCAACGACGTCAAGGTCGCTATTGATATCATCGTGAGGCAGCTGGCTGACCTGTCTCCTGGAGACGCGGTAACTAACAAACACTGCTGCAAGGATCTTTGTGGCTTGAGTAACGTTGAGTTGTAGGCGTTGTTGGTAAACATGTGTGCTATTGTTTTGTGAAATAAGAAGAATTAGTTCGGTTTTTGGCTACGCGCCAGAAGATCCTTGAACAGCTATATACTTGAACATTAACATTCCATGCCACTTAGTCAAGTCTAATCTTAAGTCAACAAGAACTCATTGTAACATCATACTATCATTCATCGATTAGGTCATCGTAAGTGGCAGATAATTGCTTATCGTTTAGTATTTTTATCTCACGAAACGCGCTTTACTTGTTGTAACCAAGTGTTGTACACTTGGTTACAACAAGTAAAGCGCATGCATGATTGTGTGCGTGAAGACGAGTTGCGTCGGCAAATAACACACATTCCTCAGAATTCGCCATTACCTCTGACGGTACCGAGAACTCCTGCGAAGACGCACATTCACAGCGTGTTTGTACACTTGGTAACCACAAGTAAAGTGAACGTTGCTTCGTGAGATAAAAATACTGTAGGCCAAACCTCTAAAGGTACGACCCGCCAAACATTCATGCCGATAGCGTTCTCATAGAAGCTTCACATTTCTCCCACGCACAATCAAACCAACGTCTGTTTCCACAGCGGCGTCTCCAATACCTGCGGATCCTTCAAGGCATAATCCGCAATACAGACTACGGCGCCCACGTTCACCGGCGCGACGACCTGCTCCGATGCTTCGCGCGCATCTTCTGCGAGGAGGGAGAGTGCAGCCGCGAAGACCAAACCCTCGTGCGAGCCGTCTCCAACGAGTTCCCCCAATACTTCAAACCTTAAAACCTTAAGGTAACATCTGGCGTTGATGGTTACAGGTTGTCAGATCCTAAGACAAAATATTCGAGAAGTTCATGGTTCCAGAAATTCGTGCGTCTGTTGGGCGTGAGTTATTTTGTAACCACTTTTTCACATGAACTTATTATTTGGATTTGTCTATGATCAATTTTGGAACAAAAGAGGTCGTTGTAGTTTTCAATTTAGTTTTAAAATTCGAATCAAAGGTCTGGCAACCTTATGTAAGATAGAGTCTCGGTTAAGAAATTAAACTGTGTTCAGAGATGAACTACATTTTGGGAGACGCTTGGATTGGCTGTGGTACTTGTTAGAGAAGATTCGTCGTGTTACTGTTGCGTTATACAGTATGGAACTTACTGATCATTACAGTGCTTCTCGTTTAGAATACTTACCATTATTGTTAGCGTTATTACTTTAAGGGTTCTATGCACTTGAGCGGAAAATGACAGCGAAAAATGGCTGCCTTTTAATATCTTCATCTTTAGGCTCTTGAATAACAATCTCTACCTAAAAAAAATCCTAATACAGTGCTAAGCTATGTTCTAGGTGTATTAAACCCTTTTCAACAAACGATTTTTAAAGTATTCTTTGTATAAGTATTGATATTTGCATGTGGTCAAATAATTACGCAAAAAAAATCAGTATAACGATGTCGAGTTGTATTTAAGAGATTCAAATCAAAATATATATACGTAAAAATGTTCATGTGAATGTTACTTAGAAATCACTAAGTGAATTTTAACTTGCTTTGCAAATGTTTTATTCCACCTTGTTATTATCTCGTAGATTCAATTGTTGCACAATTAAAATATGTTTTGCATGGCAATTATATTTGCACATAACGAAACAATGCAATAGATAATATTTGAAAAAAAAAATGTATTCATATACTTGTTGGATATTAATTTTCAAAGTAATTTAAAAAAATTGATAGAAGATTAGGACAAAATTAATTTAATTAAAATATTATTCTTCTCATATTAACATAAACAGTATTTACACTGCATTTATGCGTTATTTTGTCTACTATTAAATGTGTCATTAAGTTACACAGTATTTATCTTAGGATGTAAGTAGTTTATTTTAATACTCAAAATATACTCTGTGAGATTTTGAACTTACTATAGCTCTGGCCTTTTATGGAAGAAATATTTAAAAAAATATCAAAACAGGATATCTTAATTCACTATTTACTCAATTACTTAAATCTAATAAATTAAACAAATAATATTAAATTTAATATTTCTTGTAAAAAAGTTATCTAATATAAAACTAACAGAGCTATTGTTTAAATTAAACTGCAAGGTTATAATCAAGAAAGACGTAGTATTGCCATTTATCACCAAAGATAATTGAATTCCTAGTTCGCTCGTTTAACAGTCAATTAAAAATGCTTTAAAGTATGTCCGATCCAAAAGTATGTGTGTATTTATTTTTACATTCCGCTACTTGAAGCACTCGTGAGCAATTTATCGGCCTAATGTGTGTGAAAATTTCAATGGATACTTGATTTATTAATTATTACTTCTAATATTATTGTGTTGTGTTTGTCGCTAGATGCCAGATGATATTATTAAAATGTAATTAATTGATTACTATCAATTATAGATTGTGCCAAGGCTTTTGCGATGTATACTCTTCTATTCCGTTACTCTCTAGGAACGAGTGCATTTCCATGTATTTAAAACAAATATTATGTTTATGCCATGAACCATCCTTATTTTAATTTATGTAAGTAATGTGAATTTTTTTAAGTGATATGTATTTTTTTTAATATTTAATGGTATAAAATATATTTTTACAATAACAACATTCAACTGGCACAATTTACCTTTGAGAAGCATACCATATTTTTACAAAAATAATTATTTAAAAGGCTTTGATAGAATAATCATTGTAGTTGGTCACCGAGTAGTTCAGGTCAGGCCTAAATGTGACATTAGAATCCTACGTGCATCACATGCGTTCGTACTTATAAAAAGAGCAATATTTTTCTAGTCAACAATCGTAAATGATATAAAAATGATATTAAATTAAATGTACTGGTAAATAAGATGTTGATTATATTGTAGTATGTTGATTTCAGAATATTCACTTAACTCCAATAGATATTTTTGGGCTATCATTCTTATAATATGAAAATAATAAAACCGTACATTATAAGACGGCCGTAACTAATTTCTAACTAGAATATAGTTTTATAAGTCTTTAAACCGCATGTCATACCTCTTTCACGAAATAAATTAAGGTGTGATCAAGAAAAGAAAAAAATACTGCTTAATCTTCATCTTCACCAACAAATTAAGTAGGTACCGATTTAAAAAAAACCGGCGTCACAACCAACAGTACTTATTATTCGGAGTACAAAATTATAAAATATACTATGTTCTGCAGTTAATAAATGTATATTATAAAGTTATAACTGTATTCTATCTCCTTGTTAAATGAGTTTCAACGTCGACCAACATTTCAGGGTGTCCGCATTAAAAACTATTACAAATAATATTATGTAGAACGTATTATAAGTGCATGATAAAATCACGGTAGATATATTAATTTCTCAATCTATTGTAATTTATCGAAAATAGATTTCTTTTATCATAAAAAAATAATTGGAAGTATTGAAAATGTTAAATATAAAATTTACCGTATTATCTATTTCTATTGGGAAGTTATTAAATAAACTTTGAACTATATTATGATGTTGGCCTAAATTAAATTTAGTATCTGATATAATATGAGCTTATTGTCGTTTCGGTTGAAAAATGCTCAAATCGAAGCCAAATTTTATTAGATTCTGTATATTATTCGTGCTGATCTTACGACTAATATGTAATTCCAAGACTTTTTGTGTAACTGTTAAATCAATGATGTCAAAACATCTGTGCATATTATTTGTATGGTTTAATGTAAAAAAATTGATTTCGCACATTCCACAATATTTCTCTCATGGCTAAGTATTTTACAATTATTTAAAATCTGACCCGATCTCTAAACCAAATGCATTACGGTAAAAATGTATTGCTACTAAAATATGACACAATAAGAATAATAATATGTGCAGGCCTTTTCATTGAATGTTCTACTGATTATTATCATTAACTTTTTAAGTGTCAATATAATTCATAGCAACATTGGTGATGTGTTACATGATCAAAAAACTCATGGCAGCTAAATCGCTTTTTTTATTTGATTGTGTAACATTGTCTATAGTCAGTTTGAAAAATGAAGTATCATGTCTCGTTAGCTTTTTTGCGCAAATTAATTATCTATAATAAGTATTAATTCTTATTGAACGCTCTTTATTATTAATATTTAGAAGGAAGGTTGTCAATATACTTACATAAATAAATGATGTTCAATCGTCTTTGGTGTTTATTCTTTAGACAGCTATGTCAGATTAACATATACCTCCCTGTTTATGGTTAAGATGAGAAAAACAAGAAGTTCGACAACCAGTCTTACCAAGTGGTATTGTATTACCCAGTAACTGGATTGTGGAGGTCAGATAGCCAGTCGCTCCATGTAAAATACTGGTATTTAGCTGCAACCGGTTAAACTGGAAGCTGACTCCAATATAGTTGGGGAAAGGCTGGACAGATGATTATTAGAAAAAACAAAAAATAAAGTTCGCTTGAGTTTTCTTCGGATGTAGCTTGAAAATAAATAATATCAATAAAAACTTGAACACAAGGTTCAGGTTGTCCAAGCCGAGCTTCTCAATTGTTACTAATTTTATAAAACTTTCCTGTTCCTTAGTTATCTATCAGTCCTGTCAGCTGCACGTTACAGGAACTGATGGACGCTGGTGATGGCGCCAAACACGTAGTCGAATTCTGAGCAGAGTCCATATATAGTATTGTCATCGACACACTAAGAAGTTGTTGCCTAATAATTACAATAAGACCCAAACTCAAACAATCAACCCAAACAATCGGTTTTTTAATTGTGAATTCGAATGTGATTACATTAATGTAACCTGCGAAATTCAACATTTCTTTGCAAAACCCTTCGATCAATAATAGTACTAGATTCCCGATAAGCGCTTTTAAAACGGCCCGAAAAAAATACTTTTGTGGTCTTATTTCAATTTAGTATGTTTTTAACCTTATTACTTAGACTTTAAGTTTCATTTTAGAATAAATGACTGAAAATTAAAAAATAGAATGATTTTATTTTCAAGCGACATTTTAAATATATTTTGCAATGGTAATTTAAACGTTATGTTTAAGCATTAGGGTTTATAATAAACTGAAGTTGTTACTATTATTTTTAAAAAATCTAAGAAATGTAGATGTTTACGTGTGTGCAAACGTGGCCACTTGAGCGACTGATTTTCGTTCCTGATCCTTAATCTAGTACTATTATTGATCGAAGGCAAAACCGGAATCACGTTAAGGGTGATCGCACATCTGACGGAAGATGCGTCACGTAACTCCAGAACAGAAGTAGTGCGTTAGTGTGTCGAGCGTTCCAACATGAACTAAACTAGGTCATAATCAGCCTATACTGTTCCCACTGCTGGCACAAACGCCTCCTTGTTGTGAGAGGGCGGTAATCCACCACGCGGGCCTAGTGCGGGTTGGTAGATATCACATGTCTTCGATTTTTTGGTTCTAGGACATGCCGCTTTCCCCACGATATTTTCTTTCGCCGTTTTGAGAGCTGTGGTGATGAAATAAATTACGCTAAGTAAAGCGCCGGTCTGGGTTCGAACCTACGACCTACAACTCGTAAGTGGGGGTCGTTACCACTGTGCGACCACTGCTCGCTAAACTACGTACCAACGACAAACTTCCAGTTAGTACCCTCAACGCACTAACGCATCATCGGTTGAGTGTGTAAGGTTGAATGTTGTACTATCGACTTGTCCGATGTGAGATCCACCCTTAGTAATGCCAAAGAAGAGTTTGACAAGTTCTCAACTCTACAACTTAATTCAGAAACCGGACGAAAGGAAACCAGGCTATGGAAGGATCAGGGAAGAACAAATGAAACAACTCATAATTATTACAAGTATTTAATGTACCTTATGAATGCCGTATAAATATTTCAAAATGTAAAACAGTGATAAAATTCATATTTCAACCAATATAACTGTAATCAACGTAACTAAGTATGCGAAATTATATTTCAATATTCAAAATAATTAAAATTGAAATGGTACGTATGAAACTCATCTACCATTCGCAACATATGAGTACCTACAACTGGAAATTATTTATTGTTACAATATCCTTAACTATAACATTAATAAGCAGGTACCATATTTAAATCTCTTAGTGCATTTTCAAATAAAAGGAAGCGTCGGACTTCATAGTGTTCAATGTTATGTTAAATAGGTAATAAACTTTGTCACTAATAGAAATGTTAACAAAATCTGCCTCAACTGTACAATTGGGGATCATATAATAATATAAAAACTTGGCCCCAGCATTTGAAAGGGATCCACAAAAACTAGAATTATTTTAGTTTGTAAATATCATTTGCAAAAATTATAGCAAATCCTGTAATTGAATACAAAAGGACCTACTTATGAATGCAGTCTTAGTACTGTTGTATATCCATCAAAGAATGATAAAGACATCAAATGCTTACATGGAATGCAATTTTATAAAATTGAATCCTTATATTATATTTTTATTATATAATTTAAAAGAAATGAACGCGTCGGTACCCCTCGTATAAAATTAACACGTTGAGCATTACCCTACAATTATTGATAAACATGCTACTTGTAATACGCAGTAATAATTGATTATAACAAACATATGACCACTTGACTTTACACCGAATTTGGCAACTTGGATGAACACTTGTCTTATACAAATTATCTATCATTATACATGTCAATGTTAACGGTGTCCAGCTTTTTGAATTTGAAAATTTGTAGTTTTTATTAGAAATTGTATCTTTTATTTTTAAATATGTATAAAAGAGAAAGATGTTTTCGAAATTCTAATAAGAACTCCAAAAATGCAGTGACCTCCGATCAAGTTACATTTAACACTTTATATCGTATTCTGTTTCAAGTTTTGATACATGCACGTATGTTTTACTGATCTTTATAAATATTTTAATGGTATTTTTGCTACTACTCCATCACATTCTACAACTATCGAACACTCGCACATTACATTAAATTAGATTAAAATTTATATACAAGTTACATCTAATATTATCTTAACTAATCAACCCTACGTAGGTTAGTTTGATACCAACAAAAATGTATCATGTCTATGGCCTCTGACTTTTTCATTTAAAAACAATAGATTTATATGGGTATTTTATTTGTGCTAGGTACTGATTATGTTAGACAATCCGTTACATGCTTAGTTTTGTTCCATACTTAGCTTACACTGCAAGTACTGTCCTAACGCTAGTCGCTAATAATATAATTTCACCACAGAACAGCGAGTACAAGGTTGGAAAGAAAACGAACCTATTTCCGGCTTATTCGATACATTTCTTCATCATAGCAGAATACAAAATCCTCCAAATACATTGCATTAATTTTATATTACTTACGTTCGTTAACTGCTTCCATTATTAGCGTATAATAGCTAGGTACTTATACAATGTTGTTTACATTAGCAAAGAAATGAAATAAACGCTACAGTTCCAAATATCAGTCGAATTAATTTTGACTAAGACGGAATCAACTCACCCATATTTTTCATCTAAAGATTTAAAAAATGGAACAACGCACAACCCCAAGAACAATCATAAATAATGTCACCACAATAGAATTTGTAAACCTAAAGTTAACAAATTGAGCTAAACAATTATATCCTTTAATTGAATTAGTCGAATATAATCTTCACAAAACACAATAAGACCGTGTTTCAGAATAAATAGATATTTGTCTTTTATTGCGCAAAATTGTCTATACATAAGGGAATTGGAAGAATTATTATATTATTCGATTTTATGCTTATGTTATACTACTAGTCCATAGTCATGGTGTTCTTTCGCGTCGAGCATAAAAACGAACTTACAAACTGTTTAAAAATGGTAGAAAATTGTTTGGTGACAAATCGCGGTTTCAATCTCCATCCACAAAGATACTATAGCTGCTCATTTTTTTTCCCTTCACAACAGATAATTTTCTCAAACTAGATTTTCGTTTTCACTGAGTTACGCACTGATGTCGCTATCCTCGTCAAACTTAATTGATGTGTCGAATCTTTACAGAAAGGACCCTGAAAATATTTACTGTCCGTGAAAAATTGACGAGTGTGATGAATTTCAATCGTTTTTGTTCTTCTTACACAATATTGCATGTCTTGCGACTGGAGGCTTGTCCGGCGGGCGAGAATGGAAATAATAATTTAATTAGCAGCCGCATTGCTAAATTATAATGTGAATGTTATTGCTTTATCGATATAAAATTGTGACAAATCTTAATATTGTTATTATTGCTTATTTCTTTGCTGTTGTCGGACAGTCCTCATCAGCGACATCAACAACAAGACACGTCGTTCCGCACAAAATAATTAGTTCCCTTAGGTGTGGTGTAAGCACCTAAAACATCAAGCGTAGGGTAGGGACGTATCGAAATAATCTCAAATATTTGACAGTTCATGTCAAAAAAGCGGTCTAGTTGTTGATATCGCTGACACACACACTCGTCAATTTAAGAATTTGTCACCAAACTGTTGTGGATTACGTCTAGATCTCCTGGTGCTTAGCTGGGGTGCTGCGCGGCCACCTTGCGCAGGCGGTACCCGCCGGTGCCGCGCACGGTGTACAGCACCAAGATGGCCACCGCCACCACCGACATCCCGATAGCGTTGATCACGATGGCCTCGTTGTTCAGCGTCGCGTATACCTCGCTCCTGTACACCGCATGCCCCGGGTTAGTTGGTTGGAAATGTACACGAATACAGAATTGTTAGGACTTGTCTGATTTCTGACGTCTTTAAACTCAAACTCAAAATATTTATTTCAAATAAACCAATTACAGGCACTTTTGAATTGTCAAGGTCGGTCAGTCAAAAAGATGAAGCTAGTTGCCCATTCCAAAGCGTAGGTGCCTATGGAGAAGAACGGGCAAGAAACTCCATGGACACTCTTTTAAATCATAATAATATTGTTACAAAGTATTGGTTACATCATTCATGTTCAAAATTATGCACGTGAGAACGATGCAGAACGTTAAAAGCGTCCGTAAAGAAAATATATTAAAAAAAACAATTCAAATATTAAATTAAATCAAGATGGGCAAAGAGTTGACCAGTCCCTACTGACGGCGCCCGTTCACGAACATGACGCACAGATTAGCACCATTCAGCTCAACCATTTTGAAGGGAGCTTTACTGGTTGTGTCTACGCCCTTATTGTAACTTAAAGAATCTGTCATGGTTCAAGAACGAAATTAAATGGACTCCAGAAAAGGAGGTTAGATATTTAAACAAAGTTGGGTATTTAGTTATTTTACTTTAGGAACCACACAATAAGAAGATAGATTTTATGCGACGTTGGCCCTCTTGCGCTTTAAATAGGGGTTAGAGTGCCAATAATTGACTCCAATTAGGTACTATCGCCAAAACCATATCTGACCACCGTAAGGACTACTTACGGACTTACGAACGTAACTGTGGTCATCATTTGCACAGGATTTTGTTTTCAAAATGGTCAGATATATTTAGGTTTTGGCGATAGTATTTATAATACAAAATCGCTAATTTAATTTTTTTTTCGCTAAATATCATGCGGTGGAGTTGATGGTAGTTTTCTCCCTGAACCCCAAAGTGCAACTTACCTTATCGTTAATATAATGGAGTTAAAGGCCAACTCGAAATTTGTTAATATTTACCATTAACAAATTTCGAGTTGGCGCTACGGTGACTAGTATAGTACCTACTCTACCTATACTTGAATTCACTATTTCAAAAATCAAATAAGAAAACATAACGATAGGGTTGATAGTTGATTGACCATTCATAACATAAGGTCCTAAAAAAATTTGGTTGCAATGGAATTTGAACTTTGTCTTGGCGTTATTGAGTTTATTGTAAAACATGACGGTTATCTCAGTTTCTGAATTCAAATAAAGGCGAGTGTTAAATATATTTTTTTCGGTTAGTGGATTAATTTGATCATGTCTAACAAATCAAGATTTGTATTTTATAACATATAAGTGTCGGAAATCAGGACAATAAATAATCAGAAATATAAAAACTGTACTTTTTAAACAAAATAAAGAAGGTTTAAACTAGAACGAATAAGTATCTACTTCCCGTTAGTAGAATAAAGCAGAGGTACTTACTGGGTAACGCCTATTGCAATTCAATTTAACAGGTATTGAATAACAACTTTTATGTAACATTTACCACATAAATGTTACATAAAATGTAAGTGCAAGTAAAGCGGAATAATGGTGCAAAACCACAAGCATAAACATAGATGCAGTCACTCCAACAAGCACACCAAGCGAAATGCTTACATAACATAAAACTACCTGCTTATTAATGTTTACTGTTTTTCTTCCGAATTTCTCCGACTAGTTTCGAATTAATCGGTCAAACTCGAATTAACCGTAAATATTAATAAGCATAAATATATCTTACAAATTAAATAATAATAATAATATCCCTGGACATTTCACACAGCGCCATCTAGTCCCAAGCTAAGCAACCTAATAAACTACTTATATACCTACATTTTTTTTTTTTGTAAATACATAGGTACATATTATAGATAGAAAAACACCCAGACTCGGAACAAATACATATAAAATATGTAAATATAATATAAAACTACTTGTGTGTATAGTCAATCAAAGAAAATGAAAAGTCCATGAGTAACTTACATTTATTTTAATGCAACAAAAATACAGTGTTGATTCTTACATTACGGAGTCATTTATTTTCCTATTTTATAGTAATTCTACATTTGCTAAAATTACCTAATGCCTACGTTATTTTGATCTGATACAGATCAAAGCTGATACAATAAAGCCTCATTTCTGTAATCTGTGTAAATTGATAAAAAATCTCTACATTTAAATACTCTGTATGTGTACCTACCTATCTCTAATAATGTAGCAAGGAATATAAGTTCGAAATAGGTTGCTTTAAGTATAAGTCAATAGTGATATCAAAAATATAAGTATTTGTCTCACTTATTTTACCAGCCAATTGCACTTATGTACATATTTATATGAAAAAAAAAAAACTATAAAAAATGCAAGTCGCAAAATCATTAAAAACAACTATTCTATCTATGTATGTGTACGTTTTGTGTAATCTATTTGTTTGCAAATTGTTCGAATTTTTAGATTTCAGAACCAATGATCAAATTAACATACCTAACATTAAATAAGTTTTTACATGGCTAAACTAATTTTAAATCGCATTTTTATAACTACTAATATAAGTAATCATTGGCTCTGATATCTAATTTTGTAATAAATAGTTGTATAAATCTAAAGGTCTACTGAGGCCCTTATATGTTGTCCGCGGGACTCCGGCGTACGGAACTTGTTTCTCGACAAGATATACATGACGACGGCCAAAATGGCGATGCAGGCGACTCCAATGGCGTTGATGATAATTCCCTCGTCGACCATGCCGCTGTACCTCTCCGCGCTGTGAATACGGAAACTTACAAGCAACTGACACAACACAAGACAGAACATAAAACTAAGACAAAAGACAATTCTAGGACTATGACATGCAGAAATGAAATCGAGCACACGTGCAGCGTACATACACAAATTGATAGTGCAGTGCTTATGGTGACGGCATTTATAGAACTTACACAACAGCCTAACTCCTCCAGTATTCTGTAAATATCTCACCGTGAAAACTTAGGTGAAGTGAGCTTGAAGTGATCTGTCGTCCCACCTAATGCTTGGAAGTGAGACTATTGACAATTCACGTAAAGCCCACTTCACCTTAGTTTCCACGGTGAGATTTTTATAGAACAGCACTACTGTTAGGCTGTTGTGATACTCTTCATTTTTGCATAGGCTTTGGTGAGCTTTGATGTCACAAAAGCCAATTTTAAACTGGTTTATCTAAACTCTATCGGCCTTATTACAAAACAAGGTGTATTTATAGACCCAGGTTTTAACGATCGAGCCATTTTTAATTTCGAACGATAGTCTGACAAGGTTTAAGTTCTTATTACAAAACTTAACGTTAAAAACACGAGTCTAAGTTGTCAATTTTGCATTATGAACTTTACACGGCGGTCGAAATAAAGTTCAAAATGCAGTAACTGGCTCGAAGGTTTACGCTAGGTCTAAATGTAGAGATCGTTTTGTAATAAAACGGCAAAGGTTTGCTCTAAAATCAACTATAGTGCCAAAATAGAATAAAAAAAAGCGAAGAAACATGCCGAGATTTCCTGTCCATATATAGACTTTCTACATACCCTAGGCTGAAGATTGCCTTCTCAGTAAGTCCAGTGAGGCAGGCGCAGACCCCAAGTACGAAGGTGAGGATTCCGAAGGCTGCGTGGACAGGCACCAGTGAGGCACGGAAGCCAGCAGTTCCCTTATTGCAGATCAACAACAGCAGGAAGCTGAAGAAGCCGACAGCGTACTGTGGAAAGTATTTAAAAAATTCGATATATGTGATGTATTTTCTTTTCGCAAGAAATTGTTTCAGCTGAGATTCTAGCTGAGTGTATTGTAGACCCTTAACGCATTTATTTTCCTTTAACGTGTAGGGATGTACCAGGACTTGCAGGAGATATCGATTTCATTGTTAAACTTTATCTATGATTAGGTAGGTGTCTGCCGATAATCTGTCTCCATGTAATGGGACTCCAGATAATGATAGGAGCTACACGATACGGCTACAGGGATCATTATTATTGACAGAATCATCTGCGACTCTCTCGTATTTGATTGATGCTTAAGTTCAATAGCGGACAAGGTGCAGCTTAATATGATATTGAAATGTAGGCAACTTCTAAACGGGTTAGAAGGTGATACCTATTTGTCTAATGTCACATGTGTTTATGCGAGCATTCTCAGTATTTCCGGTAGGTACCTAGTACCTATCGACCTATCGCTGAATTTGATATTTTATATAGGTAAGTAAAATCTCAAAATGAATATTGAAATCGTTACCATAATAAATTGGTCCCTTAACGTTAAATTATTTCAAAACGTGACCACAAGTCTACGAAAACCATTCGGCGTAATTGAAGAGCTCTCAAAAAGCTTTTGATGCAGCTGAACTAATTAATTTGGAAAAGCATTTGATCCGCAATTAGCTTATCGCATCCTGCCGTTAACGTCCCTAACGAGCCGGTTGCTTATCTGTCGTTGTGCCTCACTTAGGCACTATCTTCACGCTCGTTTTGCGAGCAGAACTTGACGATATCAGGTCCAAATTCATTTTGAAGTCCCAGCTTGACTATAAGATACAATGAATTTGCTTAATTAACAATTAAACATTACAGCTAAACACACGGGGAATCCCGTGTGTTTAGTTCATTGTGCAAAGCAAAGGCATCACGCTTGATGCAGTTCAAATAATTCTCAAAACTTTTCTCGACAGAAAAATGGTGTGCCTTGATAGAAGACAGAAATTACCTGTAATCCAAACAGTCCCATAGCAACGAAGCCGATCCAGCTGTGTAGCGAGTAGAAGTTGTTGATGCCCTTCTTGTTATGGTAGTCCAGCACGGCCAGGAATCCGATGACGATGCAAGGGAACGCCAGCGCGTGGAAGATGGCGTGCAGCAGCTTGACATAGATACGTCTGAAGCAGCGGCAGATGCGGTACAGGAGCACGGCTGTGGACATGGTTTAGGTCGTTGAAAGAAGGAAAGAAGCTTATGGTTACCTAACCTGTTAAATCTGACTAAAGAATTATTCGGCAGCTCAGGGTCGGTCCTATCTGCACTTTTGCAAGATATTTCGATCACTAATCCGTCTGCCCGTTTGACTCTCGTAAACGATTGTGGGTTGGATACAATGGACGCGTAGAACACGCGCGCAACGTGGCAGTGAATATAGAACGAGGTGACACATTTTCCGTACAAAAAGAACTTGGCCTGAGGTGTTGCTGTTATGATTTTCTTTCAAACACACATAATACATAAACTTATAAACTAACGCCTTTTTCTTCTACAGAACGTTACCTGCTACGATGCTTAATAAATACTTTTTTTGTTTTTTTTTTTTTTGATAGTCGGCTTTCATTCATCCTCACACATAATACTCCCAAAGAAATCCTATGATAGCAAAATGTCACTACGATCCTCAGGTGTATGTTTATAACGAGATATTTTATAAAAGGAGATATTGTTGGCCTATCTTCATATTGAAGACGAGCAGCCAACAATACGGCTTGCATAAAATCCGAGCTGATATTTTCAATATCGGGAATACTGTAATATCTCTTGCTCTATACTTTTGTATCGTTTTATCGGCAAAATGCGCCCGGAGCCATACCTTTTCTTCCGTCTCGTCTTGGAAAAATGTGACTCTTAAAACCTTCTAGTAGGATAGATATCAAACACTTAAGTAGATGTTGACTTTTATCTGGCAATCTTTCATTATGATTTATGATATGATTTATAGAGAGCAACCAACGAGCATAAAGACTCCATAAAAATAAAATGAACACCGTCTTGTCTTGGCGCGTTATGACAAGATGTACGTAAATGTTAAGGATCGTAGCAGGTGGCGTTCTGTAATTTTTGCCTGTCCCCATGGAAAAAAGTCACAAGTTACTCTAAGTGTCTATAGTACTTACAAAATCCGCTGAACGTGATAAATCCGGCCACCATAAGCGTAGGATGGAGGTTGAACTGCTTGTCGGGCAGATCATCGGCCCAGGCGTAGCCCTCGCGGTAGTAGAACACCCAGAACACGGTCAGGGCCGACACGCCGATCAGCAGGATGGTGGCAAGTGTGATGACGAGCGCATACTCGCACCACTCGCACGCCCCCCTCTCATGATCATCCGATTCGTACGAACGACTGCGTTGGCTGTAAAAGAAAATTAGATTATAGCATACGTCGTACGAATAAAAGAACAGCGAGAACTTGCTTTTCGAGAGTTCGCGCGAAGAAGCGACTTCTATTAAAACCTGTAAATTAAAAAACAGCCATATTCCTGTATTCCATTTTTGATATGGGGCATAAAACCTCCCCTGACAAAATTATTGGCGGTATAGGTATGGTTATACCCATAGAACAAGCTACATCCATAATGCCCGCCGGCATTATGAATGTAGCAGATTTGTTCTAACGAACGAATTATTACGGAATATAATTTTTATCCTCAAGCACCACCCCGCAGTTTTCCGAATTTCCATTCCACTGACGTGGTAAATGATATTAATGATTTAATTTCCATGCTGAACACCCGCGCCAAGTTCACCCTCGAAATTAAACAACGTTTAAAACTTTGCCATCGCAAACAACTGTCGTTTGCTTATCAGCATAAAACTGTTTAATGTTTCAATTTAATCTAGAAACATCATCAGAACATCCTCTAACCAGATAGGGATCGATAAACTTTTGATCTCAGTTCTCTAGTCTATTAGGAGAACAAAACCACATGAGATAAACCGGAACGAATAAATGGACTCGCGTTTCTGTCGGCGCTAGCTCCGGCGTTATCAAAGTTAGCCTGATCACACACGAGCAATGAAAGCCGTCTCATTGAATACTCCGCTAAGTTAAAGCAGGTTACTAGACAGGAAACCGCAGCTCCATTGATACTGAACTACTGAGCTAACTATCTACATAGGTAGCTATACGTATACGCATATGCAAAGTTTACAGTGTACTCCTGTGGACCACACAAGGGTGTCGGATGGCGTGAGATCATTCGCGCGACAACGCCGGATGCGCGGCGCGTCATGCAACGATGGAGTATCGAGCTTTTTCTACATAAAACTTGCTACATTATAATCTTAATACCTACCTACGTCGTATAAATTCTACCCTTTTCAAGACAAGAAAAAGTATACAAGAAAATGTGATATATCTCCTTGCATCCGTCTTCGTGAAGTTGCAGAAAACAAGTAAGTAAGTAATAACTGTCCGAAGCAAACGTGTTGGCGCTGGGAAAATGTTAGGATTTTTCATATCCTCGTGTAAACCGAGTGACATAGAGTTATTTCAAATTGTATTGTATGCACGCTCCGCAATTTTTCTTTTCAAGAAATTGTGTTTCAAATAGAAACAGACGTAGAAATAACTTAGCTATCTACGTGTTGCTGTATTAAGATAAAGGCCGTAGTGACGCAGGTGTTCATGGTATAAATACTTTATACCTTTTAGTTAGGTACAGGTCACTAAGCCTTTGCGTAGGATAGTCTTTGGTGACCTATTTCTCTCAGGCTTTTAAAATTAAAGCTGAAACACTGTTCCATTCCATACTAATGGGATGAAAGATAGTTACGATTTATACAAAACTTATTTACGGTTCATTGCACAAAAGCTCGATGAGGTCTGATGCTCTTTTGTTTATTTATTGAACGTTGTCTTTGATGCAACCATGGAATAAATCACTAATTTACCGGAGCGTGAGCATGTTAACCGTGTGTGTGATGTCATGAACGAAGCTTATTATAAAAATAAATGTCCAAACAACGATGTTACGATAAGGTCAACAGGATTTAGGTAACAGGTAAGTGCCTATAAAAACGAACCTGTAGCAGGTGGCGATAAAGGATTAGACCTTCAACAAAAGTGACAGGGTCGGCTTCAGTTCCAACCTTTATTTAGCTGGCCCTTGCATGCCAAAATTAAGTTGGTTAAAAATGTTTGCTGGAACCTTTTGGAGGTAGCAAATTCCTTACAATCCCTTTCGCCCACATTCTTTCCGAGCAATAGGGTGGTTAAATTCCATTTTGCATGAAATTGAGATTGGAGAGCTATAATATTTTTTCAATTTGGATCGAATTGCGAAATTAAAAAAAAGGAACGATAATTTATTTTAATTAGGCAAAAGCGTAATTCAAGATTTCTTACGTTTTTTGCAATTTGCAGGTCAGTATCAGGTTGTATGTCGATCTAAATGTGATTCGCGGCCGTAACAAATATGTATTAATAAAATTATAATCATAAAAATCATCAATAGGTAGGTACATCTCTCTAAGTTCATATTACCCTATTGAATGACTATTTCGTGAAATCATTGAGAGAGTGAGTTGTATTGTTGATTCTATATTCTAATTCCATCGCCAATTATATTTTAATCAACATACAATCTGACACTGAGCTGCACATTGCAAAAACGGTAAGATTTGAATTTCGTGGGCTACTTATCTTACCGCTTAAGGAGTCAAAGCTCGGTTGAATAGTGGTATTAAACCATGGATAGTACAAAGAATATCAACAATAAGATGATGTGTGCCAGTGTTACTCGTTGCCAGGTGAAAGTTGCGTAAAATGCAGAAGCGACCACTGCCCTACCTCGACGAAGGTACTTGCTCTGTAACTACCTATTATGTTGGCATACGGTACTTGAGGCTTTGTCCCGACACACATTGGCTTACTGCCCAGCCTCTACATTACTGTGTCTAGGACACGACTTTGGTGTCTTGACTTGGCAGAACGCTCGGATTAGCTTTACCGTAGGACTAGCTTAAGTTTACATTCCCCTTTGTCAAATACAAACTATCAACCATCTTATGTTCTTCCTTTTCTACTGTCACGCCTTGTAAAATGTCTATTTCTGTAATGTTTATGGTGCACATAATAAAGAGTATTCTATCTTATTATCCAGATCTTTGAAACATGAAACAACAAAGTTCTTCCATTTGCGAAATAACAAGAACATTGTCGATACATCTGTCGGCGACGGTTACGTGTGTACCTACCTACGTGTGTATGCAACTCCATGTGCTTTGTAACACAATATGAGCTTTCTCTCTAAACGACTGCATTGAGAATAGAAACGTTATTGTAGAAGCAAATGTGCTTATATAATTTAATCCAAAAGGCAATGACATGCACGTTCTGTTAGCTTTGTACCTATTGGTAATACAAACATGTTTGTTACTTATTTAATGCGAAATTACGTATGAATTATAAAATAGAAAATTCTTTAAGGAATTCTAGCCAGTGTGTTTGCAAACAGCAAAATTGCGTTCATCTCGTTCCACAGTTCGGTGCAAAATGGAATGTCTATGCAAGATTATCAGCAGGTGATTTGCTACGGACGCAAAACGCAGTACCCAGACTCGTGATAGGTCAGTCGAGAAAGTGGAAGAAATGCAGGTAGTCATGCTACCTTGCTGCCGCAGGCTTTTTACAAGCCAAGCTTTATACAGCTACGTCTTTATTTCGTAGTAATATCATATAAACGACGTGACTTGAATGTTGGGATCTCGTGTGTGTTACTGCGTAGTATAGTTTAGGTCCCTCGTTTGTGGCCGTAAATTAGGTTCATCGTTTGGAGTATCAATATAGTCCAAACGAGGTTTATCATGATGCTTCATATTTTTTTCATTTTCGTGGTACGCTACGAAAATGAAAAAAACATGAGCCTACGTTCGGTGAAACGTTATCTTACCCGCTGTGCGAGGCTTTTTCACGAAATAGCCATTGACAACCCAAGATAGCGTCAAGTGGAACCCTTTTATTAAAATTGCAACCAATTAAGGCGGAAATGACCAATCGTTTGGTCACGTCGGTGCAGCCCGTGCCGAGCAATCTTTGAGATAACTCGATTAACCTCGATCACGATCTGTGACCGCGTAACTTATAACTTCGGCTCCGGTCGGCCATAACCGAACATCTCGTAAAACCGCACAATTACCGCAAGCTGCCATAATTACACAGAGTACCCGAACGAAGACCCACTAAACGTTGAATACGGTGCAATTAACCGACAATAGTCTTACTGACCAAAGCCAAATTGTTAAAAACAGCTAAATGCATTACGTGACGGTAACGGCACAGAACACATACTTACGGTCTCAGAAAATGGACAATTGTTTTTTTACTGTACAGCATTGCTTTCTCTGACTATTCAGGAAGGGTTCACACATAACTACAACAATTAAACAATTTGAGACGAGATTTGATAACTGTGTTTGGCGATAAAGTTAAGATTTCTATTAAAAAAAAACGTCGTACAAAACTAGTTACATTTAATCTGGTGGAGCTACTTGATAACTCGTGTAGTGCGCCCGAGTGGAGAAATGTAGTAGTGCAGGGTCTAGAGGTGACGGGGAGGGGGGGAGGTCGTCGACCCCACCGCCCGTGGTACTCCTGGCCTACATGGGAAACGAAGAGCACGATCGCTCTTACCATAACTGGTATTAAGATTGACATCAAAGATGAACATTCAACTTAAATATTAAGGGAGAGAACAAAAGAAGCTCGTTACAATTTGCTTGGGATTAAGTTCTCTGACGAACATTTCACAACTTTGTTTTCATAATCCTTCTTTAGACAAATGTTTGCAAGATTGCGTAACTGTAAGAAGAACCGTTAAATTAACCACATTCATTCGGAAAGTTCTTGGAAGTTCGCCTCGCAGTCTCTAGTGTCCTTATCCAGTAATTAATTTGCCAGACGAATGAAGCCCTTAGCTCTGTCTGTGAACTCTAGCGAGGTGTTCATAAGAGTCACTTTCAATGCCACGCTCCATAAGTCATAAGTAAAAAGTCAAATTTACATTCATAAGCGAACGGAGAAATGGAAAATTGCAGAAACTGTTCGTTTATTAGTCGAACAAAGATAGTAACTTTTCAGTTGAACTTTATTCGTAATTAAAGTGCAGACGTACTAAATATTTAAAGTGCTATCTCAAGCATGACGCTTGAGACAGCAGTTGATGGAATAACAATAATGCCTCATTGGTGTAGCGGTAACAAGCAGGTCTGAACCTTAAGCCATCCTAAAAATAGTTTTTTTCTTAGCAGACAGGCGCGACGCGACCTTGCGATGGGATTCTGTTAGAACAATTTCCATGAAGTCTTCTTCATAAAAATTGTTCTACTAGAATGGCGTCGCGCTTGTCTGCGGGAACCTTCATTGAAGCTCCAGTAACAGATAAATGAGCGACTCCGATTATGTAAGTAAACTTGGTCCTCCTACTTATTACATTACTGAAACTGATTAGCAAAGGGTTCAAGAGCTCCCCCTTTGTTTCCTTTTGAGGGACTTAACTAGCCTCACAAACGAAATTCCAACGTTATTCCTAAGTATAAATATGGAAATCAGGTTATAAAAAAACTAAAGTCAATTCTCCAAACCTACGAGTATTTATTTATACTTACTAGTACCTATTACTAGTATTTATTTTTCTCTAGTATTTACTTTATAGATTGGCATAAATTGGCATTTTTATCAATTGACTGCAATCTAAATTACATAAGTGCATTATATTGACAATGAAAAGTTTTTACAATCTTTCAAACACAAACAGTTGAATGGTCGTGCTCCTTTCAAAATTACAAAATAAACGAATGCCATACAAACTTGGTGGCTCGGTAAAGCCATGAACATTTCAATGGAGATGGACTCTTTTGACTGTGGAGACCAGTGGCCTACTTATTCACAACTGAGAGGGGTTTGACGAGTGGTTATACAGCTAGCTAACAGCGATGATGAGTAACGTTGAAGCAAGGACACATTTTCCCCTTGTAAGTTCACTGCAACACCTACTTGATGTAATAAAAGCATACTGAAATTCTATACACTGATTATACTTATAGGTAACTTTAGGGATTAACTATTAATACATTATTCAGAAAGTCACAATGAACAACTGATACAACAAAAGCTCGCGCAGCGAATGTTTGCAAGACAAACTTGTGAATGTTCGCAGTGAGTACGTTCCTTGAGCTACCTATTTCAAAACCATTCCATACAAATCTTTTGTTTAATATAATGGAGTCCATACGCTATAAGTAAGTACCTAGCGGTTCTGTCATCTAAAACCGGAGGGCCTAGCCGCTCAGAATGACCCGCGTCACGCGGAGTGGTCTTTCAGCGCATTACTTTAGTAAACAGAGGTGGTAAACGAAGTAACCGTAAAGCCGCCAACAAATTCCGTCAGTGTGTAGCCTGCTTTATCGTGCACGTAAGATTACGACATATTTTAAGTACCATACAATTGGTCTGTTTTGGACACGAGCCATTTGAGTAGGTATTTCTTTAATAAGTAATAACCTATCTTCCTTTGTTTAGTCAAAGTCTTTGAAACGACTAGATTAGTTTAGTGATTGCATTTTGCGTCATTTTTCTGTGATGTAAGTATATGTAATAGCTATTCAATTACCTAATAAAATATGGCGATTATGCGGGTATATATATGGCCTATTTATTTATTCTATTCATCCGAGTTAACAAAAGAGCACTTAAAACGCAATTAAAAAATCTTTGAGAAAGACTCTTCGAAAGAGCTTGTACCATTCGAAATATTTTCAGCAATTTTTACCACTCTAGATTTCATCGCATACTGGAAACAACTTCAATAGTCATTACCTCTACAAAACAGTTATGTCCAAGAGACTAAATAAGGTGAAACACGGTCCATAATATAAATAACAAATGCCTGTTAGTTTCTCACAAAAATATGTACCTAATTGCGTTTTTTTATCCGTTTATGTCCGTGTATTACCGGTTGAATCTCACTGCCATTCTTAATTGTAACTTGTTTTCTCTTGGCATTGAAGCCGTAGATACGAATCTTGACACTCGCATTACTGTCGCGGTAAACTAGAACAAGTTGTGTTTAAGTTGTGTGTGTATGTGTCGTGTGCCTTAATAGGTACTTAAGCTTGCTTTTATCTGATAACTTTGGTTAAATTATGTGACTTATATTACGATAAAGATTTATATTAGAATTAGATACTGTCGTGTCTTTTGTTTTGTAATGATTTCAATATTATTAACTAGCCGGCCAGCTGGTTAGCTGGCCGCGGTTTCATCCGCATATATCGCGATCCCATGGGAATATCGGAATAAAAAGTATTCTATATCCTAATCCAAGTCATGTTCTAACCATGTGCCAAATTTCATCCAAATACGTTCAGAGATTTAGGCCTGAAAGCGTAACAAACAAACACTCAAAAAGTCAAATACATATTTTCTCAGTTTAGATATTTTCACGATTCCCGATTTTAAAGGCCACAACTTTTCCGAAATGGGAAGAGGAGGAAAACCTTGCGAATAAACCTGAATTATGTTAACGTGTTTGATTAATTGGCATGGGTAGGTAATATCGCATGCATTAGCGGCAATAATTCCTTCATGCTTGAATACAAGAAAGCTTCCAATGACATTATGTGAAAAGAGGATTTCCCACAAGCAGTGGTCAAAGGCTAGCTCGATATAACCCACTAACACTAATGCGTTCTTTAAACCTGGCGCATTAAGATGCGCGTGCGCTTCAAACGTACCCGTTAGTATCGGTTGAAAATCTCTTTTCCCAGAACCACATTTACATTAACAATAATGATTGCTGTATCAGTACAAAAACGATTTTACTCAATCGATTTCTAATAATTAAAGTCAGTTTTACATAAATATTGATGTTGGAAAAATACCTACAGTAGGAATGCACTATCTCCCCGTAGCGGCACATGAAAGCTGTCGCGGGAAACAGACATAACTAGATTTCCTTTAGTGCTGAGTTAGAAAGTGCTACAGGTATGTTACATACTTAGGTTTTAACCTTTAGTATAAGTAATGTATTTACTGATGTACAGACGCCAGCAGGTCAAGCTACCCAAAACTGTCAAATTTTCCCAATCCACCTTGAACATTAATGCTTTATCGCTAAAATTGAAAATCTATTATAGAAATTTGACAGATTGTAGTAGCTTGATGTGCTGGCGTCTGTACCTACGTGAGAAACGTAAAAATCCAAACTAATATTATAAATGCGAAAGTAAATCTGTCTGTCTGTCTGTCTGTCTTTGCTTCACGCCTAAACTACTGAACCGATTTGTGTGAAATTTGGTACAGACATAGTTTGGAACTTGAGAATGGACATAGGATAGTTTTTATTACAAAAAATAAAATAAAAAATAAAATTTATTCCGGACATACAGCGCCATCTATTGGTCAAGAGTCGGCATCAATTCAGTACTGAAAATTCATCGGAAAAATGTAAATAAATAGTAAGAACTATTTGGGTAAAACCAAAAATCTGCCGGAAGTCACTATTCCACGCGAACGAAGTCGCGGGCAAAAGCTAGTTATGAATAAAAATAAGGAAGACTTAAAATATTGCTTCAATTATCTCGTTCGTTAACAAAGAAAAACATGGATCGACTCTTACAAAGCAAAAATTTACTCACAATAAGAAGAAAGAAAAGAAAGAAAATACATTTATATGGCACAAACTAAAAGACACACAATACACCAGATACATACATCAGACAAAACATTTCCATCAAAGCATTCTTATATGTAAAGATAAAATAAAAAACATTATCCTGCAATTCCGTAAACACGAGCATGAAGAATCGGAATTATTTGTAAAACAATACTCGACTCAACTCAACTTATTTAATAACCTTTGTTGGCGGGAGTGTCCGTCTCTCCAGCAGCTTTTGTTTCTATGCAGAGCTACGGAACGTTTAACACAAAAGCGTTCGTTCATTTGTTCGTTCTGCGGTTCGTTCCATTTAATGAGGAAGTGCTCTAGAAAAACTACGGTACAATTATTGTTACGAAATGCCACCGTTCCGCCGTACGTAATTTGTACCGCTTACACAGTCGCGTAAGCAATCTCGCCCATGTGAGATTTGTGTTACGATCGAAGCTATTATGATAGGTATGCGCTACAGAAATGACAGTGATTTGCTTGCTGAGGCTTCATAAGGAGGCTGCAAGGATGCTTTGCATTAGCTATACTTTTGTTTTCAATGTTATGGTTGAAGCCGATGACGTAGAAATGATGCCAAACAATTCAAGGCCACCATCGACCATGACCACTGAGAATTGTTTGAAATGGCGGAAAATACGCTGAACACAGTTATCTCTAAGTAAACCGAAATGTTGTGTTACAGAATAAAACCATGTTGTATGCAAGTGGAACGATTCAAACACGCCATATAAGCATCTCTCAGAGGTTTGCTTTTCTTCCTTATTCCCTTCCCATGAATAAGGGAATGGGGACGTGCAAACATGGATGTAGAGGACGTCGCATATTTACGACATGTCGTGCAGCCTCACAGTACCGTGACCGCGGAGTAATGAAAATGGAGTGAATATGCGCTGCCGTACTGTCATTTGGCGTCTTCACAAACAGCTGTATCATCTACTATTATACACGAGATATTTTCCCCCTCTAGCTCGCATAGTGAATTTGCAAATTGTCCCCGTTGTTTATGAATTTTCCTTACTTTTCCGGCCATATCACTTATAATAATAATATGTAGTTGCCTTATGCTGATACTATAAGGCACAAATTATACGTGGTCAAAAAAAATGCTCAGTATTAATACACCGTGACGACTCTCTGTCTCTGATAGTTATTTCTTTAGCAAAGGCTTACGGGCTGATAACATGAAACTAAAATATGAACTAGAGAGTATAACTCCATTATGAGGCTTATTCAATGGCACGGTACGTAAGGTAGGACGCTCTCAGGCGATCTTCGCAGGATGGCTGGTAGCAGCTGGATGAGAGTTGTCGAGTTGAATGGCGTGTAATAGGAGAGGCCTATGTCCAGCAATGAACTGCTGTAGGCCGATAATGATGATGAAGGGCACGGTTCGTACTCCATTATATTCTATTCCGTGGTCATGATCATCTGTCGCGCCGGTCTGTCGTCGTGGCTGCTGTTGCATGTGTAAAGCCATTCCAGCGCCATTATATGCAATACTCTGACCCACTTCTCACCTCGACACATCACGTACATCTGGCGCATTTCTAATTAATTACTATAATGGCGTGTGGTAGTGGCCGAAAATTGAGTGGAGCCATTAATGGAATTTAAATATTTAATTGTTAGTTGATGATGGATAAATGCTAGTCATTACACTCTTCATTTTCGTAGACTCCAATTGTAATATAGATTTTAATACGTTAATTGCACCGTAAGTCATCTTTATCTACTCGTAGATATATTAACCGTTACCTCAAATATAAAATAAGTATGTAAGTACGCACAGCAAAACAAGCCTTACCTATTTTTGTTTTTTATTTCCAGCGTAACGTTACACAGTTTAATTTCATTATGTATTACCAATCTTATGAAATTGTTTTATATGCAGAGGCCACCTATCATCCCATTCACTTGCAGACATGTGTAACTTGCGTCACGTCAAGATGCGCACACTTCATTACGAATATCTTAATTACAAAATTAAATCGTATTATGTTATATTACTTGCTACTTGCGCAAGCTACGGCGGCGACTGCTTCAATCGAAGCATGCACGGGAGTCGATAAACAATATTAATTGCGTGTGCGACTGATGCGCGGTCGACCGGTAAATTGTGCTCACTTCAGCATCGATATCCTACGCTCTGGCGATCCAACACCTTACATACTAATGTTCGAAGACCTACTTTAAACCTTACAGCTTTTTCATGCGTGTGCACGCAATAATACATGAACTATGGTTACCAAATGTTTCCTAATATACCTATTTCTCACAAAGTTACTTCCGTACATTTTATGGGTACCTACCTAGTACCTACACAGTTGCCTACTTTCAGATTGAACGTGATTTTAATCTACCGTGGAAGCAACTGAGTCCGCTAAGTTAGTAAGATGAAGTTCCTAGACAAACTTCAAAGAACTTACCTACAAGTTTCAGTGTCCAAAGTTACCGTGCAGTTCTAACATTCAACTTAGCAGACAGACAGAGAAATTCAGAATGTTTTTACTCAAAAGTAAGGTGACGTACCGAAGAATTCCGGGTCGTATAATTAATTCGTGCTTCATTTATGCGAACATGAGAGAGTGTCGTGAGACGAGGAAGCTGTTGTCTAAATCTGTATTATCTTTGATTGAATGAATGCATTATCCGACACATTGTTTTATTTACTTATCTTTCAACTGAGAGAATCGGACAAAGTCACTGTCTAAAGTACGCAAGAACTGCAAACTTGATGTAACTTCGTGGTTTTGTGGTAACTTCTTGGCGCAAACGTGTCATGTTCTGTGGTCCACT
The DNA here is from genome assembly GCA_945859715.1 of Apamea sordens. Lineage (NCBI taxonomy): Eukaryota > Metazoa > Arthropoda > Insecta > Lepidoptera > Noctuidae > Apamea > Apamea sordens. The sequence continues at coordinate 13,419,456 of OX243995.1, forward strand.
CCAAAAAACTTCTTCTAATACGATAAGACCATTGTACTAGCAAGAACATTCGTATTTTGATCTAAACTTCTGTGCTTTATCCTAACTATATCAAAATTCTCGTGTCAGAATGTTAGTTACCATACTCCTCCGAAACGGCTTGACCGATTTTTATGAAATTTTATATGCATATTCAGTAGGTCTGAGAATCGGCTAATATCTATTTTTCACACCCCTAAGTGATAAGGGTTGTCCACCCCTAACATTTATTTTTATTTTTGGACATGTTTTTTTAAATATAATGTGGCATTAGAAAATACATACAACCCTAATTTTCACCCTTCTATCACCAACCCCTATTTTTTAATTGCGATATTTATATTATTCTGTTCCATCCACAGATCCGCAAGATGGCAATCGAATATAATAATTCATGTATAGTTCTATCAATCAATCAGCGTTTTACTTAAAGAAGTAGGGAAGGAATAGGGTAGGAGTAGGTTAGGAATAGGGTAGGAGTAGGGTAGGAGTAGGATAGGAGTAGGATAGAAGTAGGGTAGGAGTAGGGTAGGAGTAGTATTAGGAGTAGGATAGGAGTAGGGTAGGGGGTAGGACACCACGTGAACGAAGTAGCGCCGGGCAGCTAGAAATAATTTATATGGCAAAAAACGGTTTCCCGGGTCAGCTAGTAATATTTTAAATGCGAAAGTGAGTTTGTTTGTTACGCTTTCACGCTAAAACGGCTGAACGGATTTCGATGAAATTTGGCACATGAGTAGACCATGACCTGGAGAAGAACATAGGCTAGACTTTTCATCCTGGATCCCAGACGAAGTCGCGGGCATAATTTAGTCTGCAAAACAACTAAGAACAGTATGTTGCATTAGACGTATCAGCTTGTAAATGACATTGAAATAGCAAATGCAGCAAACGTGCTAGCGTGCACCTGTCACTTTTTATACTAGTTAAGTATGTAATTATTTCTAACGTGGAAGTACCTACGAATAACGTGTTCCTCTTATTGATTATAAAAACGTGCAATATAATCATGAAAATAAGTCTAACCTTGAAGTGGGTGAAGGTAAATTATTTGATCTTAGATTTCCGAGAATTAAGGCCCGTTGTTTCAAACGGTTGGTTATCATAACATACGTAAGCACGTCAAATAATAACGATTACGTACTCGTTACTATTTAACGTTCGGCAGGCCATAATTTTGTAATTGCAATTTGAAACGACGGTTTTTTGGTTTGACAATAGCGCCATTTTTTATTTTAGCCGTGCACGAATTGAACGTGAAACAACCCGCCCTATGTTATACTGAATGGTATCAGAATTAAGATAAACTTATGTTAGTTTTTTTTAGTAATACGATACATTTCGTAAATTCCGTTGACAAATATAAAATACCTGAATAATTGAAAAGATGATAAACGATAATGAGGTGACATACCTTTTTCATTGAGGAAAACAATGCCCTTATTGAGGAAAACAAGGAAACATTTTATGGAGTCGTGATAAAGAATTTATCTCACAAAATTGAATGACAGATAGACGTGTATCAATTTATTTCAATTAATTCATCAATTCATGTTTAAATTGGTGGCATTGAACTTTACAACAGAGTCTCTCTGTACCTACCTAGGTAATGATACTTGTTGAGGTAGGTAAGGAATTTAATAATTGACTAAATGTTTCTTACAAATACTTACTAATTTTCTTTTTGTTTTTGTTTACTAACAATAGATGTTAAGAACAACGTTACTAACAATTGGGCTTAGTTGCCATAAATAAACGAATATTGAATTGAATTGAATTAAAATACGCCATACAGGTAGGTAGTAATTGACTAACGCTTTTCTTATTGGTGCAATTAACTGCAATTGAACTTGCTGCAGTTGTTGCGTTTCAGTTTATTGTTCCTATTTCCGGACTTTGGGATTCATCATGGAAACTATAATATGTAGGTATTTCTTATTTTGAATCAATATCAATATCTACTTACTTATATAGGGTCAAATTAGCTAGCGAAACTCCGTAGACATTATGGGTAGCGATATCTTAACATGATAAAACAAATTAATTTAATGTTTATTTTTTGTGGCGTCATGGACCGCAGTTTGTGTAGTCACTTGAAATATCATTTCTTTTTTTGTGTAGATTTTGCAGTCGTGATTAATATCGATGTGTAAACTAGAGATGGGCCGAATGTGGTTTGAACCGAATCCGAACTTCGGCCGAACATTCGGTTAAAATGAAAAGTTCGGCCGAACTTCGGCCGAACTTCGGTTCAAAGTGTGGTCTAAGAATAAAGACAAGTTCCCTAACATGAGTTACTTGGCTCGAATATATTTATCGTCTCCTGGAAGCTCTGTATATTCTGAGCGACTTTTTTCGGAGGCAGGAAATGTATACGAAAAAAAACGTAACAAACTTCTGCCAGATAAGACAGTCTTTGGTGTTTTTGCACCATAACCTGCCTCTAGTAAATTTTAAATATGAGTGAGTCGATAGATGAGAAAAGTTTGTTTAAGGTGGATGCTCCAAGGTGGCCCGCGAAATTCAAATTTTGAGGATTATTCTAACTTAAGAAGTTGTATTGCTGATTCTAATGATTATAATTCTATAAAACCATATTTGTTGCGGTCGCAAATCATATTTCAATCAAATAAACAACCTGACAGTAACTTGCTAATTGCAAAAAATTTGAATTTCGCGGGCTACCTCGGAGCATCCACCTTAATTTGATTGTTTAATTTGACCCTTTGTAATATAATATTTTTGTAATAGTATGTCTAATTTTTATGTCTAATTAATTAGGCAAAGATTTTCAAAACTAATAAGAAAACCTGTAATTTAATTTAAGGTTTACATTTACAATCTTCATATCTAAAATAAATGACAATGACTGAGTAAAAGACATAATTTTATTTTATAGTAATGCTATTCTAATTCTATTGAATTTCGGTCAAAATAGTGCAAGTAGGTATTATTTTTCTTGTGCCGAATGTTCGCTGCCGAATTTCGGTTGAACCAAATGTGAACCGAATTTCGGCCCATCCCTAGTGTAAACACGATCAAACGAAATAAAACAGATTTTCTCAACTCATATTTCAAGTAACAGTACAACCAGCGGTCGTTGACCGCAAAAAAAGTCCATCAAATATTTTTTTTATCGTGTTTAGATTTCGATACCAATCACGCCTGCAGAGTTTCGCTAGCTAATTTACTTTGACCATGTACATATATCTGTGTATTGTGTGATAGGTTGCTATGCTGGTTCACTGGATACGTCTGCACACGTAGGTGTCAGTCGTTTCAAGTTTTTGTAAATATATACTTATTGTGTGATTTTTACTAACATTAGGTTAAGACTTTTATCTATACCTATACATATGGATCTCTGATCTGAAATAAAATATTTATTATTATTATATCTACAGTTTTCCAGCCTTCCCTTAATGAAACGTCTAGGAATATAAGGAAATTGATTATGAACATTAACCTTGTGCTCTAACGCTCTAAAACCAATTAGAGCCATTTTTGCCCGAAAAGGGACTATTTCTGTACCTGCTTACTGCGGTGTCACTTAGACTCCCGTCCCTTATTTGCACAAAACCAAGGAGAAACTTATGTACAATAGGGTAGTTTCCTGGGTAAAAAAAATATTATTATATTTAGTCCGTCAGTTAGATTATCGAAAAATGGACACGTATTTTTTCTTTTGTCAATCAAACAAAAAATGACAAAGATAAAGCGCGTCAAAATTTGGGAGCGGGGGATCGTGACGTCACGCCATGCTAAAAAGTGTAGCAAGGCGTGACGTCACGCGGAACTTTAACGGGCGATATCTTCATCATTTTTCATATAATTGACAAAAGAAAAAATACGGGTCCAATATTTTTTGATAATGTAAATGACGGACTAATTAGATTTTTTTAGGAAACTAGCCTAGCAATCCCCTTTCAGTACCAGACACCCATTAAGCAACCAGCTTAACTTGGCAGCGAGCATCTTTTGCGGGAAGCATTCAGACGTAAAGGTTTGCCAGAGTTATGACCCTAAACAGGATACCTACGTAGGCCGGATTACAGTCGGCCCAAACTTTTCTCTCTCCGTATTTCTCAGAGGCTCGCGAGTTCCATAAAGTTACACATCAGTGAGTATCGGTCTCGACGGATTAAGTCTGTGGGAAGAACGGAAATTAAACGCACTACACTCTACAGCTACACGGCTTGATGAGCGTGTGAACGGAACGCATGCGGTGAATCGCAGCGAGCCTTTTAAACCGTCCGAGGTCAAGGTGCTCTAAACGTAATCAGTGAAATGAGCCTTTTAAGTTTTACTTTTTTTTTACTGCATGTGAAAATTAACATAATGCCGCAAAGTGTCAACCTTGACATTAAATATAAAATATTATATATGCAGTAGAAAGTTTAGAGATTTACCAAGCCGACACGCGAAACACTTTTTACTATGTTTGCTACATGTACTCGTAAATATAAAATATTTCACAGTTTAACTAACCATTTTATGTGCAAATTAAAACGGAAATGCAACGTAACCTCTATAAATAAAATGTGCAACAAAACGGAATTCAAGCGCAGAAAAACGTTAAATATTTTGACTCTACGAGAATTTATCGTTAAGGCATTCGTGAATTCAAATGTACAAAAAAATAATTGTAGGTCTACTTTTTAGCGTAGAACAAGTCTTCAAATAAACACGTTTTCCTGGCCCACATTACATTAATTCTTGTAACCCAAGTGAAGTATAACAGACAGTTTAGCGATGCGCCCAATAAATGGTAAAAAGTGGCCCACTGACCGTATGCTAACGGTAAAAGAAACTACGCCTGTTTTCACTATCGGTTTTGTGGTCAATCTTGCTTACCAATGCGAGAACCTGTTCATTTGCTAGTAGTTCGTCTAGAATGCAGGTGTCGGATGCCAGATTAAGCCACTTGGCTGCACAGACCAACTCGTACCATTCGTGTATTATTTCTGAATTTCCGTCGCTCTGCATCAACCTGCATCCAAGGCAGATAAAGGAAACGTAAGGTATATTTATGGAGTACATTACCCCAATTTCCTATGAGATACCGGCTGCATATTCTGAAGTAGCTCGCCTTTTACAACGTACTAGGACTAAAATATGACCGTGTCTAAACTCAAGTTTACATACATTTATTTTACTTTTATCTTATTCAGTTTACATGGAATTCTTTTACATTTTAGAGAAACCTAGAGGGGAAGATTATTCACAGATACTAGAAAGCTATCTCTTTTAGCGATAAGACCGCCTATTGTCTCACCTGATGTAAAATGTATACATTTATATCTGTAATTTTTATAGTGTACATGCTACATGACATGCAACTATGCTCCACCTCCTATCCTGCCCTATATGCTCCAAAACGTGCAACCAAAGCGACCTCACGATAACGCCGTGGAAGTGGCGATTTTTGGCCAACAAATTTTAATTAACTGTCTTGCCAGTGACACGAAGAAGAAGATGGTGTATAATAAAGACTATTATATCTATCTAAAACTCATCTACCTAAAGGTGACATAATTTATTTAAATTTCAATTTACACAAACGCCTAAAATTTCCAATGAATACTGTCACTAATGATTCAAGCAAAACTAAACAGTCTCATCGGGGGCTTTTGATTAGTCAACATAATCCCAGCTGGATGAAAAGCTAGTCAGTCGTCTAATTTGTTATTCAGGGACACGTGTGCGGATCAAAAGCCTGAATGCTGCACGTGTACTTTCATTACCAGCACATAGATGAGTAGTTACATAGTTCATGAACTAGCTTTGTGTGGGATACACAGTTGTATAAAGTATAGTTTGTACGTTACGGCCATTTGATGGATCGGTTTGGAATTTATTGACTGATCTGGCTTGCTATTCCCTTGAGAATTGACAAGGGTACTGTCGTTCATCAGTAACGTTTCCATTTGGTATGTACTCTTGTCTACTTCTCTCATCTTCATGTCATGCCGTCGATATCCAGAAGACGTCAATTTTTAAAAGTGGAATATGGTTAGATGGGAACAGCTCTATCTGACTTGCTAAGGGTTTTATGAATCTTCACGGATATTTACCTCAAGAATATTGAATTTAGATGTTATATTATTAGAGCTCAGGAGATATTGTTCGAGCCAGTATATATCCAGCATAGTATAATTAATTTTTCTTAGTACCTAACTACGCCGTACTACATAATAATGAGACACGTAAGAATTCAACATGTGTCTGTACAATCACAGTGGAAATAAAAAAAAAACATTACACAACAGCAATAGAATATTTTATCATAAGTAATAAGCAACCAAAGGAATTCCTGTGGAATCATTGATGCATATAAACATGCCCTTATAAGCTGAATGTTTTTTTTTTTTGTTGGAGCAACATTAGCCTAGAATCTACTTTTTATAAGAGGTAGTCATTGCATATTCCGTAAATGGCTACAGATGAAAATGAGCCTTCAAAGAGACCGCTGACTGAAAACCATAACAACGACGCTGGGCAAACGGATTGATGTGCTGCTAAGGAGTTTGTTGAGCCATTTCTTCCCAGCGATAGCGCAAAGAAGTGGTGAAGGGCGGTCGTTTTGGGGGACTATCATATGTAATTTTGATGTTCGAAAAGTGCTGATTCTCAGACTAATTTGAATAAATTACTTTGATATTGATTTTATTTAATGTTATCGTATCAGAGAGAAGGATGCTGTTTGCTTAACGATAAGTACTGAAGTAACTGTATTAGGTACCACCAGAAAATCTGGAAGTGCTTAAAAGTTATTTCTATAAAATAGATCAACGATTTCCATTGATTTTAATTTTAGCTTTTATAAACGCTTACTCATGTGTATATTACGAACAGTTTCACACAATGGTGGTTATTAGCTGTACAGTGCGTATATATTGCGATCAATGTGCATTCTGTCCAAATTGACACTTTTTGTGAGTGTGTGAAAGTGCATACAATAACACCAATAAGTATGCCACTTCCATGTTACTTGGAATACTCGGGCAATTACATTATACTATGAGAAGCTTGACTAATGGCGGCGAGCAATGTGCAGCTCGCCGCCCGGTAAGGACCAGGCCCGGGTCGACGGTGCGTTGTGTTCCACGCTCGCCTCAAAGAGATGTCAGCACGAACTGACGGGGTCCGCTAGGGCCGATGCCGCCGGGGCTGCGGGTTGTTCGAAAGAGATACCGTGGCCCCTGGCACAGGCAACTGAAGGAACACGGGTGGGTTTTAGTCAGTAAAAGTCTGACACGCCCTGCCGCTCAGCCCAGAGCGGGGCAGACAGGCTTTTTTTTTGGGGGTGGGTGAAATCATCAAATGACATGAATGTAATAAAATAAATAGGAAGCAGTTCAAACAGCTAAAGCTTTTCTAAGCTCAGCCATTACTATGGTTGAGCTTCAGCTTCTCCAATAAAAAGTTTTTATATCTAGTTTTTTTTAACATTGATTTACATTTTACAATACCTATTACATTATTTATGAGTCTGCGTTTTTTGAAGATCAAATTTTGCGTAAGTAATTTTTTTTTTTTTTAGCCTACACTACAAAGGCGTTCCCTAAGTCTTTCCAAGAACTCGTTATCCGCGCCAGATCCAACCAGCCCTCACGATACCCGTCCAGGTCGTCTTACCACCCCATTCTTACTTCTAATACTATTACATAAAAATGACAAAACTTTACTCTAGCAGGATAACCACAACATCAGCAGCAAACAATACATATGTTTTATTTACTGCATTCGTAGTCATTGCAGTGGCTGTTCAAGACATAAAAGTTTAACGACATTATGTGTCCAAAGCTTTAAATGAAGACAAGATCTTTTTATCGCCGACATTTCTGAAAAAGGATATAAAGCTATAACAATGAGACAGCTATTCATACAACATATTTTAACCAAGAAGCACGCCACCCTAGCTTTTGACCCCTTGTTATATCACAAGAAACGTCGAGCGGATATTGTCTGCCCCTCTGTTAGACATAGAACTATAATGGCCAAGCGGCATTACATGGTTATTAGTGGTCTCCTTTATAATAGAATTAACAAACTACTTAATTTATATCCACTAAATCTAATTGAATTTAAAAAGAAAATAATATCCTGGCTTTTACAATTAAATTACTTAGCAACTGAAAATCTATTAAATCAATAATTTTTAGTTACCTATTTGTATAAATTAAACTCATAAACAAATCTTAAATATTTCCAGCATATAAGAATGCACCAAATCTGTGATTACGTTGATAAATTTAAATAAATTACTCTTTTCGCAAATACCACCAACCATAACCTCCCCACAAAGCACTCACGTCCTTACAAGCACAATAATCCCATCACCACATCTACACACACACCACATACTCATACACTTAACACAACATTTTAATGTGGCGAACCCATACTTCATAGTCTTACACTTCTTAGATAATTAGATAAGTACTGATTCCCTATCAACAGGCATGCCTTATTAGGGATTTCAGTGAGTCAGGTTCTTTTATACTACTGTATTGATTCATGTGAGCCTGTTTTGGGGCGGGGCGGATCAATTGCCTAGTTCCTGTAATACAGGTTCATTCCTAGCACAGGACTGGGTCTTGCTCTGCTCTCCACTCTAACATGCCTATGTTTCTGTATTTTTTATACTGCTGTAGTACATAAGATCTTTTGTTACTCAAAATGTTTTGCTCAATAAAGTTTTATTTATTTATTTATTTAATTAACACCTACCTACTATATTTTTCAAGTTGCATTTTTTATCTGTACCTATGACGTAAAAATATCGCGGCGGGATTTTCAGTTCTCGGTGCTAAGCAGAGCGTTGAAAATTCAGTGCGCAGAAAAATATCTCCGCGGGAAAAACGCGCCCGTGCGTAACAGGGCCTAAAATGTGTTAATTGCGCCTTTACAAGCTCAATTCATATGAAAATTAAAGTTGTGAATCATATAATTCATAAAAAGTAGGTAATTATTTGAGTTTATTTGAACAGTTGCGTGATCAATGACAAGGTGTGACGTGTTAACTAACAATAAAAAAACTTGAGAGGTGTCAAGGGACACCCGGATGGAACGAAGTTAAAAGAGAGAGAGAGAGAGAGAGAGAGAGAGAAACACGCGCACGCCGCCGCACGGCTTACAACTATAGCAAAAAGTGTCGTTCCAACTTTTGATCTTAATTTTTTCCGTCTAGCCCCCTTTCGCAACGCGCGATAAGGAACTTCGTTCCAATATCAGCTGACAAACACATTAACTGAAAATAACCATGAAGCATCACTATACACAGAGGTGATGGTATCACATCATAATCAGCTTATAACGTTACTGCTGGGACTCAGGCCTCCTCTCTTCGAGATGGAGTGGGCTATAATCTATTCGACGCGGGCCCAATGCGGGTTGGTAGATGTCACATGTATTCGAATTTTTGGTTCTAGTACCTACATAGTTTCCTCACAATGTTTTCCTTCCCCGTTTTGAGATGACCTGAATTCGTAAGTCGGGACTGTCACCACTGGGCCATCACGGGATGATGTCAATTAGTTTTATAAAACAAAAATGCTACTTAACTTAATACAACACCAGCTAGCGCGATGTCGAAAACAGTACTTCCTTTTTGTTTGTTAGTTTATTTTCCGAAATGTATTCATACTCTTAAAGTCCCTACACAACAAAAAGGATAAATACAATGTGTTTCAGAGGGGTGTGACTAAACTTGGGGGTGTGGTACAGGCCATCAAACTGAACAACTTTTTCCCGGGGACTAACATCGTAATCGTCAAAAAAACAGCAGTCGTCCCAATACATTTGGTCAAGTAGGCATTGAAGTTTTGTATGAGACGACTGCTGTTTTGTTGACGAATACGATGATAGTCCCCGGGAAAAAGTTGATCAGTTTGATGGCCTGTACCACACCCCCAAGTTTGGTCACACCCCTCTGAAACACACTGTATACGTAACTTCACTTATAGCACAGTGTATTAAGTGCCAATTGCTAGGCAAAGGACCTGTAATAGGTCGCTAATCAACTCCTAACCTACTGCTCTAGAAGGCTAGTAAGTACTCGTGACGCGATATACAGTTATTATGGAAAGAGTCATTAGTTTACAACCTACCTAAGGTTGTAAACTAATGGCTCTTTCCTGCCATATCAAAATTAAATTCCGATTAGTGAATTGCAGACGGGAAAGTCAAGAAAGAAGACAGAACAAAAGCAAGATAATCTCTAATGAATTTACATTAACTGACGTGATATTAAGTACATACATCCGTCCAATAAGTACAAGATACTTTTGCTTCTTTGTTTTTGGACTGGGCAGATAGCTCCGCTAGGGCTAGCTGCCCGACTTATCTTACTTAATAATATCAGCTGATCTATTCTGTAAATATCTTACCGTGAAAACTTAGGTGAAGTGAGATTGAAGTGAGCTATTAATAGTGGCAATCACTTACATCACGTGGAATGACAGCTCACTTCACCTAAGTTTGCTCCGTGAGTTTTACAGAATAGCAATGCAGCAGTGTGATTCTGTAACCATCTCACCGTGAAAACTTAGGTGAAGTGAGCGTGGAGTGAGCTGACATTCCAACTAATGCTACGGATTGACACTATTGACAGCTCACTCTAAGCTCAGTTCACCTAACTTTTCACGGTGATATTTTTACAGAATCGATCGGCTGGACATGACTGTTAATTTGTCGATAATGAATCACACATGAAGAAAATTAGAAGACAATATTGTTACGATTTGAGCAGTTACATTATGGCTCCGACTTACGAGTTGTAGGTCGCGGGTTCAAACCCTAGCAAGCGCTTTGCTTTGTGTAACCAATTTCATCACCACTGCTCTCAAAATGGTGACGGAAAACATCGTGTGGAAACCGACATGTCCTAAAACCAAATAATCGAAGACATCTGCCATTCTTATAGCTCATTCCCTGTAATCCCAGCAGTGGGAACATTATAGGCTGATTAAGCTGTATTGTTACGATTTCATTACGTATATTTTATGACACCATCTATGTCTGTTACATTTTCGAGAACATAATAGAACAACGAATTGAATTGACATACATGTTTGGACGATTTCAAGAACATGCTAACGGTATCCATTAGCACGTAAGCAATAATTTCGAATGTAAATGAACAACTGCGTGTTCTGGGTGAATTAGATTGTTTCCTTAGTGGTCTCAATATCATAGGTCGTAAAACTACTAAACGGATTGATGGACACGAGTCAAATATGATACACACTATTATTGAGGATGTAGGCAATGGCTTATAACTGGTGAAGAAGAGCCCCTCTTTCACCAGTTATATAAAACAGTTCGAAGAGACACATTTGCCACGCTATCTTGTCCTCCAAATTAGCATCTACACTATAAAATAACTTCCTTGTGACCATTTAAAATACAAATTGTGATCAGCATATCTATTCTGTAAAAATCTTACCGTGAGAGCTTAGGTGAAGTGAGGATGAAGTGAGCTGGCAATATTGTCAATCCCTACCATCAGATAGAAGACAGCTCACTAAAAAGACTACAAACCCACTTCACCTAAGTGATCACGGTGATATTTTTAAAGAATAGATCGGCTGCAACTAGTTAGGTACCCATGAAGTCAACCAAACGTGATATGGTAAATACTACTTCTTTGAGTGTTTAGCGGTATTTGGGAAAACCATCCTCGATAGTGGATGTTGATGAGCAACTATGCTTCATCTTTTTCGTGTCGCTGGCACGACAGTTAATCAGCCCAAAACTTTACCAGTGCTATCGGTGTCAGCGCAGAGGTCCATGTGGCTGCATGTTTTGGGACACGGAGGGCAGCATAGAAGGTGGTGCATAGTTTATGACTCAGCTCCACATCGACACCTTGCGGCCATTCCATCTAGTAGCCCCACTTTACGAGTTTCGACTTACACGCGGAGACGGTTCAGAGACTTCCAGCATAGTACCTTGGTCCACCCAAGGAACTATGCTGATAACTTCAATGTAATAAATGTAAGTTGTATGTCACGCCATGGAATGCGATACAAGCGATGTTTGATTGAAGTAAAGAATCGGTAGTGTTTGTTAAGTATTGAGTGCTATCATTTGTGATGTTTTATTTTAAGCGCTAACAATAGACGGCAATTACGATGAAAGGGAAAGCCTTTTGTTTTCCAGGACCAGCACTTCATTAGTACTTAACTGGGAATATTTTATTGCTGGCTTGTTTTTCCAATCTCCGATGAATGTCGATTTGAGCTTTGGGAAATAGATTTTTAGATTGAATGGTATAAAAACTAGCTAGATCTTAAAATAGGTCGAAGTTGGGTGTTACGAATAACTGGAGACAACGAGTAATAGCTGAAATAGTTACTGGATTCTTCTAGTAAAGAAGTGGGTGCCTATAACGTCACATACCGATATATGTACTTAAGTGGCTTGTTGTGGCTTAGGAGGGACTACACCATAATAATAATTTTAGCTGCTATACATGTTTTGTCAGTGATAACTGTACGTAATTAGACAAAAACTACTACCAAGAAAAAAGTAAATTAGACCAAAGGTGGTCTGTAAACGAAATAGCAACTGTATGCAAAGCGGGTAAAAGAACTAGTATTGCTTGGAGTAAGGATGGAAACTGCTAAATCGATCAATGCTCAACACTTAAGTTTTGTGTGAACGAACCTACACAGTGGTGGCCCAGTAGTAACGGCGCCGACTGACGAGTTGTAGGTCGTGGGTTCGTACCCAGGCAGGCGCTTTACTTTGTATAAATAATTTCATCACCGCTGCTCTCAAAACGGTGAAGGAAAACATCGTGAGGAAACCGGCATGTCCTAGAACCAAAAATTCGAAGAAAGAAGAAAGAAAAAACATTTATTTAGCACAGACCAAAAGACACACAATACATCAGATAACAACAAATAAAAGAACCAATAGAAAACTAGTATAAAGACCGATGTAAGAAATTTGCAGGAAAGTGTGCCTCAGGGCTGCACCAAAAAGGCCCAGTTCAGCAAAAATGCCAGACAATAGTGCCTGACGCTGGTTTTCTACTGAACCTGATGTGTGCGGGCCGGTGAGGGATGTAAATCAGTTTTAAACCGCAACGTGACGTGTGTATGCATACTTAAATAAGATAAATATGTGACAAATAAAAAATAGTAACAAATATGTACATAAATCCTAGTGTGAGTTGAGTAATATTGCAAAAAAAAACAAAAAAAATACTGACAAATATAATGAGTTGAGTGAATACATGTGACATCTACCAACACGCACAGGGCCCGCTCCCTCCGCTCCTGGATTTCAGCCTCTTGAAGAGAGGAGGCCTGTGTTTCAGCAGTGGGAACATTAAAGGCTGATTATGGACCAACACTTTAGAAAGAAACCTAACTGCTCGATAAGTAGGTACCTAAATCATGGAGTCCCATCGGTGATGAGCCACATTCCGACGTATAAGTTCAATACTACACGCGCAGTGGGACATCTGCTTAGTATTCCGATCACCGGGCGACACAAACACGGGAATCTTTCACCGGCATACCTCCTGCGATGTTGAAGGGAATACGGTACCCATGGCGTTTTTGTAAGCTGTATGAGTAGCGGTACTGTTGGTGGTCTCAATTTCTTTGTTGGTACCTAAGTTCGAATGTACGAAGGTACAGACGCCAGCACATCAAGCTACTACAATCTGTCAAATTTCTTTAATAGATTTTCAACTTTATCGCTAAAGCATTTAGGTTCAAGGTTGATTGGGAAAATTTGACAGCTTCGGGTAGTTAGACCTGCTGGGGTCTGTACCTACATGCTTGGAGTGTGTGTAGTCTGTGTGTTGCCAACGAAAAGGGTATCATAATTATTGACTTTAGTACTTAAAGTTACTGTTTGTTTTCAAATACCGTTTTTGTGCTTAATTAGGTTATTAAGATTTCTGTGAGTGTTAAGTGTCAGCTGAAGTAGCACATTTTAAGCTAATGACGACTGTATAGCTGCTTTTATATAGGTAATACCCTTGATTATCAACATCTATAAAGGAAGCCTTGCCTGTGGAAAGACAAGGAGTGTTGGTTGGTCTATTTGGAACCTACGACCCGGAAAATATCATGGAGTATCCTTGGAGTTTCTTGCCCGTTCTTCTCCGTAGGAAGCTACTACGCTTTGGAATGGGCAACTAGCTTAATTTTACTGACTGACCGACCCCTTTCCCCCGACAGTTCAAAAGTGCTTGTAATTGGTATTATTGAAATAAATGCTTGGAGTTTGAGTATACCTAAGGTTTACAGTCTTTTAACTGTTCTGTGGTTTACAGCAGTACCTACCTATTATGCAAATGATAAAATAATTAAACTGGAAGTATTCAATAAGGACACCGTAAACTTTATGCTACCTGCACGCAATCAAGATGAATAAGAACTATTGCCTATTCCGTATATATAATAAGCACTGATAGCAAAATACGACCGATGATTTATTATTTAATAAAATGATAGTAAATCCTAACTAGTCCAAGTAACAGTCGTAGCAGGTTGTTGATTTATTACTTCGACGTATCACGAAGATTTATAGGCCTGAAATTAGATTAAACTATATTCAAATAGAAGTAATAATTAAAATGTCATATAATTTAGACAACATCGTAATCCCTTTAGAAGGTAAACGGAAACCTGAGACACAAAAATCACAAACAATTGAATTTACCGTTACCATCATATACCTACTATCCATCTATCTGCATTCCCGATTTATTTGCTAAAAATGTAAACAAATGTGACTTTATGGAAAAATAACTTTAATCCTTACACATTAAAGTTCAGTTTACGCTAAAACTAATAAAAAAAATTAAAAAACTTTTAATTGTTTTATAACTTTTTCACTCTGAAATCAACTTAATTACTATTACAATTAAGTTGGTATTTTGAAATAACATCAATTTGAATAGACTTTAGTAAATCAAGAGCGGATGGTCCATAGGTACTAAAACTTTAAGCATTATCTTAACAATTAGAACATGAAATTGAAGGAGTGCGAATGGAAAAACTGGAAATCCTTTTTATATCAGTATAAAAATATGATGAATCGAATTGATACAATGATTTATCTCCGCAAAACATTCTTATGGCAAAGTCAAGACTCGCAAAAGCAAAACCATGTACGAGTATATCACATACATTTTAGGAGTGATCAATCAAAATATTTCAAAATAGGACATCTCGCAAACAAGAAAAACTTCCGAGATGTGATAACACAAGGTCATGTTTTGCACACAGATTCTTACTGATAAAGAGTAAGAACACAGCGTGACACTGATAATGAACGGCCTTCGAGATAACGGATGTGTTTGTAAAGGGTTTTAGTTAAAAATGTTTAACGTTGCTACCATTGTCTTTAATTTGGCAACGGCTGCTGTGATTTTCTAAGCAAAGGTACCAGATATAACGGTAGAATACAAACAAACTAGATACGACATTATCAATTTGAACAGCTTTTGAGAGATAAAACTAGCGTTTTAATACTTTATAAGTTGTTACTATCGCAGCAAAAGCAAGGTGATTTTTTTTTCATAAAAATTTTATATCTCCATCTCGCTGAGTATCACAGAAATATGAAAATATATATAAGTACAACCTACGACAATTGCATCCTCCTTATGAATGGAGGAGACATTCTGCAATAAAAGGCTTACGTTGCCAAAGAGGCTCGCATCGTTGGCCCAGATGTGAGGCGATAAAGCGCCATCACCGTCCACTGTTTAAACATGATTGTGCGAGCGCATACATCAGCGATTCGTGACAGATGTACGAATTACGAAACTGTGCGACGTGGGAGGGAATCCTGCTATTGTTTGCAACCTGTCGATGTGGGCTAGCCGTCCTCGAGCTTAACAAGTGCACTACTTTCTACGATACACATTAATATGTATCGTTTTGATAGGTAGGATACTGGCACCTACTGCAGCTAAGTCTGTGTTTGTGTTACAAGCTTCATCAAACAGTTATCTAATCTGCCCTAATCTAATCAAATAAAAACTGAAGTTGCACTTAATTTAAGATAGAAAGAACTGATAATGCACGAGTTTCTGTGACAAATAAACCTGTTTTCTTTTCTTCATCATTGACGTTAATATTATTACTTTATTGATTTTTCCTTAGTTCAATTAAAGGAGGCATGGTTTAGGAGTATAAGGACCGTAGTTGGTGGCGTTCTATAGTTTCTGCCTACCCCGATGGGAAAAGGGCGTGAGTGTATGTGTGTTCAATTAATATTAATGGCTGCATTACGAAACACATGAAACGATTGAATTATAACATTAAACCAATTCAAACTTAATCTCAACTCTGGAATTTCAAATTACTTACTTATCTCTTACCCGTAGATAACTAAACTATCCGAGCTATTCAATTGAAATCCGATGACAGCTTCACAAAACAGAAGTAATATATGACCTTTTTATAAGATAGTGGATAGGTACCATTGCGATTGAGACACCCGAGCAGCATGATTACCTTTCTCTAGCCGACGCAATTTCCGGCATTGATTGGACGGTATCAATGTTACCAAACAATACAATGTTTTATGTTAATCGTGATGTAACGCAGTCACTGACCTCTCCAATTTGTCAACACTGATCTCTGGAATTATTGTGAGAGTAACCGCAAGGGTTCAGTACATTGAGATTTATTGTTATTTTCATTTGTATGCGTTTAACCTAACGTAGGGCTCAATTAATGGATTTTACTATTACGTTATAAGTGTTTAGTGTGACTGGCTGCGTCAGCGAATGCTATCCGCGTTGCTGGATTTTGGGCCAAACAAATTTAAGAAAAAAAAAAAAATTGCCATCGACTATTGGAGTTTTCCATAAGAATTTGTCATTAAATTATATTAATACCCAGTTGATAGCAATAGGCTCGGCCCCTATACTTCACCAAGTACACCTAGGCTCTGCCAAACCCTTGTGGTTTACAAGCGAGTTGTTACGTTTATGTTACTACTAGCTTCTGCCCGCGGCTTCGCCCGCGTGGATGTCGGAAATTTACCCACGGGAACGTGCTAACAGGATAAAATGTATGTGCTTCCCCAGAATGCCATCTATCTCGCGGGCCCTTTGTGGCTAATTAAAATAGAAAACCAATTGTGTCTCATTAGTGGTGATTAAGAGGGTACCTATATGATATCTTTACCTAAGTACCTAGCTAATTTAAAAAAAATAAACTCAATAAGAGAAGATTAAATACCTACCTACCTAAATAAACCTATTTCTGATGATAACTAATCTAAACTCAATTATTAAGCAAAATCCCTAAAAACTAATATCTATACGAATGACTAATCCTACCTAACAGTATTATAAAATAACCTACGGTCACTACGTACACTATCAAAAATATACTACCTATACTTTAAAATTAAAATCTATACCTACGACTTATATAAAAATAAACCTAAATAACTCTAAAAACTAAAAGGAATAAAAATGAACTCCAGTGCGGGTGACCTAACCTACGACAAACTTATTATTTGCGGTTGGAACAGTAATCGGGTCTAGGGATCGAACCGCAAAATTAAGTTTGTTTTTTATTGTATAAACTTTTCCGGGATAAAAAGTACCCAGTGTGGTGCCCAGGATATTAAAGAATAATTATACCAAGTTTCATCGTAATCGAACCGGTAGTTTTTGCGTGATGCTTGAACAAACAGACAGACAGACAGACAGACAGACCGACAGACAGACAGACAGACAAAAATTTTTTTAATCACATTTTTGGGTTCGGTGTCGGTCTAGTAACACCCCCTGCCATTTATTTTTTTGATATTTTCAATGTACAGAATTTTCACTTCTACAGATTTATTATAAGTATAGATATAGATATAGATTACTAGCTCTAACAAGATTCATTCTACAAAGGAATGGTCTTATTAATTTCACGTTTATTATAAAAGTTTACCTATGTTATAAAAAGCGTAGAATAAGTAGCTTAAAACGCACATTTTCTAGGTGTACCAATCTGTTCTTACAACTAAAATGACATTGACTAACTCAGAGCTGATATTTCAATAGTCTGATAAATAAATCTGAGGAATAAATATTAGGTACGGCTTGACAGTTTTTTTATAGACAATCAAAAGTTATCTGACTATTGAAACCGATAATCGTTGGGGTAGACGCGTTCTTGAGTTGAGACCACGAATCGGCAAACGTAAGGTAGGATGCCCTCGGGCTAGGTGGAGCGAGGATCTTCGCAGGATGGCTGGTAGCAGCTGGATGGGAGTTACCGAAAATCGAGTTGAATGGCGTGCAATTGGAGAGGCCTATGTCCAGCAGTGGCCTGCTACAGGCTGAAGATGACTATTCAAAAAATAGCCCTTAGTTAAACTTTTCATGTTCTATCAGATATAAATACAAATCGCTATCGCCTAAGCAACGTGCTACAACCTTACAAACATGTTTAAACCCCAGATGCGTTTGCCAAACACGCTCGTACCCTCTACGTCTATGTTCTAAGTTGTTTCTTGTTTCTGCTGACTGTGTTCTATGTATTTGTATTATGTAGTTAGGGAGGGACGTGCTCACACATTAATTCTCGTTACAGGATAGGATATTTAGATGTTTTGTTTGCAGTTAATGTTATCTACCTAAACGTTTTGCTTAGCTAAGGTACGGGGTGATACTGGTACGATGCGTAGATATTGTGCAGCAAATATTTTAGAATAGAATGTAAATATTCTTTATTACATACACTATAAATATTACAGATACAACTTTTATTATTTTACTCTTTATATAACCTAAACATTTAAAACAGTTCCACGCCATCGTGTGCACCATACCTAGATATCTGTTTTTTACATTTCTATGGTGTGCACCATCATTAAAACTATTTTGTTCGACGACGTATTTATAACCGTATACGTGGTTTGTCTAATAAAACTACTCCCTATATGAAAAACAATTTTTTTCAAGAAAATGATGTTTAAATAATGCTTACTTTTCTTACTTTAAGACTTAACAATTTCCTAATTTGTGCCTAAGCTAACTACTAGTTTCTCATGAAGCAACACTGGTCTCTAAGACCAATTTCTTAAGACAAACATTATCGAGTATCTAAGCTTATCTTTAAAGCAATAACGTAAAAGTAACTAAACGACGAACTCGATAACAATTAACCACACTTCGCATTTAAGAATTAGTTAAGGTTAACCAAGTCTTATCTAACTGAGTCTTGACTCGGTTAATTATTTAAGATGAGTTAAAAATAAGTATAAGTATCAATAAGTGGTACAATAAAAGTTTTGTAGGGTAGTAAGTTAAATTCTACCTAATCTTAGAGACAAAAAATAGATTTTCAGCAGTTTAGGTACATACTCGTTCTACTCGTCGTACTTATACTCGTTCGTACTTATATTCGTTTTCGTAAATCTAATGTCTAACACTTTTTTCGTGTCTGTACTTGTATCAGTGGGATCAGTTGCCCGATTCAAAACATTCATTAGGTCAACTCATCCCGCGGGATAAGTTCAAGCGGCCTCAGTTGACTAAAGAGCCCTCCAAAAGAGCAGTCAGTGTCCCAGTGGGAACGGCCCAGACTTACGTACTTGATAGTCGTGAGTTCGAACCCAGCCAGCCGTTTTGCTTTGTGTAATTTATTTCATCTCCACTGCTCTTAAAAACGGCGAAGGAAAACACATCGTGAGGTAATAGCATGTCCTAGAACCAAAAATTCGAAGACATGTGACATCTACGAACCCGCACTGGGCCCGCGTGGTGGACGGTACATTCCCTCTCACAGAGAGGAGGCCTGTGTCCGAACAGTGGGAACGTTATAGGCTGATTATGAGTTAGGTACAGACGCCAGCAAGTCAAGCTAACCGAAACTGTAAAATTTTCCCAATCAACCTTGAACCTTAATACTTTAGAAATAAAGTTGAAAATCTATTAAATAAATTTGACAGATTGATGTGCGTCGTCTGTACTACAAAAACTTTAAAGAAAGAAGTTTGAAAGGAATTACACATTGGAACAAACTGATTGAGACGCATGGAAGGAAATCTTGCAGCTTCTGCACTCACTAATAATCTGGGATTATGACAGGAGGATGATGCCGATGACAAAGGAATGTTACCTTTAGCTCTGCGGGTTTATTACGAAGATACCTACGAACCTCATACTCATAGTGTTGACAATTGAATCTACGCAAGTAACTGCATATAGCTAGTACCTATGATATAAACAGTGGTTATTTCTTGGAAAGTGAAACTGGGAGCGCACTCCATGGCATTTACGTAATTACGGAACGCACAGGCCGTGGTGAGGCGACGGCGACGTCACCATGGCAACGCTCTAATACCTCAGAATAGTGAAACTAAGGACGATGACCTACACCATAAGGTGCCCGACCCCATTAACGAGAGATTTTACACCAATTTATGGCCACTTTTCAACTAGTTAGCTCTTTCTTCCTTTTCCAATAGGTAACACTTAAATAAAATGTGAATGGTTCACTACACCTACAGTATTTTCTCTCCTTCCCTTTTTTAATCCATCCAAAGGTTATCTTTAAAAGATCGTTCTTAGCGATAAGAGCACTCATTGTATCACCATTTGTAAAATATCCCCCATTGCCCATTGTTTGTTTTTTTTTTTGTTATGTATTTTCTGATGTGGAGATTTTCAACTTTATCTCTAAAGCATTAAGGTTCAAGGTTGATTTGGAAAATTTGACAGTTTCGGGTAGCTTGACCTGCTGGCGTCTGTACAGTAAAGTATATATAAATAAATAAATAAATATATCGGTAATTTATATGGTGTACATAATAAAGAGTATTAAATTTTTAATAGCACAGCATTGCAATTACAAACCTAAGCAATCATTTTATTCCTTAAATCGAGTGATTATATCTACAATGACGTTTGTGTTAATCTATCATTAACCTGTCTCTAAACAACGTTTATTTTTTTTATAGCAAAATCTTATGTAAACTTCAACATTTTTAAACAAAGTAAAATTACCGACTTCCGTCAAAATAAACTGAAGAAAAAACATAAGTAGCAGTAGTAGGTACCTACGTAAGTAGCTCTTGATATTGAATATGATAAAATATCAGATAAAATTTGCAACTGAAATATTTTCCGTCAAATATCTGTTACAATTGACACGCTAATCAATAGTTAACGCTTTAAAAAAACACGCTTCATTTCAAATTCAATTCAATAGAGTCTAGTCAAATTATAATGATTTAAAAATAAAGTGGCCTGAAGGCCATAGTTGCAGCTATGGCACAAAAAATATACAGCGTTATTTAAAAAAGAATACGAAATCGAAAGTTGAAAACGTTCTTAAATAATGGCACATATGGTGTAATACTATGTAGGAGTGAAAGATCGTAAAAATATACACCCAAGACTCTACCTAAATTCTCTGTGGGCGTATATAATGTTCTTTTTAGTATATTAGGTACTAGGAGTATGTATTTCAAAAATATTCTTAACATTTTAGGTGCTTACAAAGTCTAAAATATAGTCGCATAAAATGGTTTTGCGAGCTTATGTGCGGTCTTATAAAATAGGCGGTAGTCATAAAAGCGTTACAATCTCGGGCTTATAAAAAATCTGCCTGGATCCTTTGTTGTGGAAATCTCACCAGGTTTATGAGTTAGTCCTACCACTATACGTTTAGATCCACCATGACCCTTATTATGAGGGAACACGGCGATATCTCGTAACCATAAATTATGAAAATCGCTGAAATCTCGATGTTTTCCCGTGTCCTGTACTCTATTATTCATGAAAACCTGATGTCATGCAATTTAGATAAGCCGGCTCGGCCTTTGATGCCCTGGAGAAATTTAATTTGCACTTTTAAGCCCCGCGACTAACAAAGCCGCGCTATTTTCTCCTCGGGAAACCACTATTCAAAATTCTACCTTTTATAAAAGTGGGCGAGTCTGCAACCTTGTTAAAGGCAAATGGATACTGAGTGAAACTCAAAGGAGGGAAAACTTTAATATTTTTCAAAGCGTATTTTCCTCACTGACCTACTTATGTCAAGCAGAAAATCAAAACGTTACCTTATTACAAAGACCTACCTACAGTACATAGGTGCGCGAAAGTTCCTCTCCCTTTACATACGTTAAATATTATCGTTTATAGGACATGTTCAGTTGACTCGCCTCCGCTGAGATCAAGGGTCAATCATAATTGAGTTTGTCGAGTGGGGACCCTCCCTCACAAGTCAATTTATATACCTACTTACGTGCTATATTGGATTTCAAACACTATGTTCTGTGAGTGTGTATGTTCCAGCGCTCCGTGGGAGGGACGCTCGCTACTAAGTTAGGTAACAACTAGTTGCACGTGTTTGCACATCAAAGTTCGGCGAAGTACCCGACCGCCCGAAACGGTTCATACGGGACTTGGAACAATACATTCTGGATTACTCTACATAGGTGCGCCTAATTGAGGTGTTGTAAATAGTAATTGTGCCCCACCTCCCCTAACCCTTCGCCATTACGTGCGCATCACGACGATACCTTCAACCACAGCCCCACGCGGCAGAACAGCTCCGCCTGCCAATAGCTATTACATTAGACATGCTCAGATTAGGTACGCTCCAAACGCTTTACAATATGTAGTACCGTTTGCATACCGCAGATATTGTCTGAGTTCTGTGTAAGCCCTGTAAACGTCGGAGATTTAGCCACTTAAGGACTACCAGTAATATTCCAACATTCCTCACTTTATGGCCAATTAAAGTGGACACGTCTTAGTAAATCCGAAGCACGGGACGGTTGTGCAACAGTCCGCACACACTCGGCCGCAAATTATCGTACACGATTGTGCCCACGATTAGATGCTGACCTTTATCGCTGTCCAGGAATTAGCCAACCGGCGTGCAACACAGCCGTGGTACACCGCGGATACACTGCACTAATGTAATCATCTCACATGAGGAAACAATGCGCCTATAATGAACCTGCCAAACAGGGAAATGAGCTCGTCATCTCATAGTAAGTCTTATAGACACATTCGTGATGGATATCTACCACCACTTTATCTTTCCCTAGAAAGTCGAGTTGAATCGTTGAATGAATTTTGATTAGTTCATAAGAAAAGCGTAGGTTTATGCTTTTTAGTAGGTGCTAAGTCATTTTGCAGTAAAATTAAAGCTGCCTGTTATATGGCGCTTCATAAAGTATTGGGCAGGTTTCATGACAGCAAAATTTTATTGTTCTTAGTATTATCTATCAAGCACCGTGAATTACAAGCTGTGTGTGGCTACAGTCCTAATCCTAAAGTAGTGAATCATTGTTCAAATTATACGCTCCGGGTGCTTGATGACTTGAATTTGCGTCATTTCTGCAAACAGTGATTAGATTCTACCTTTCAGGTAATTCACCGGAATTTGTTCATCATGACTATGGAATTCTAAAGTAAATAATGATACGTGCAAACAAGCTAAAATTATAATACGTGCACGTTATTGTCTTTACTATTTTTAGTTCTCCTGGTCCGGTGTCATTATTACAAAAATCCTTTTTTTTTTTTAATAATACATCAAGGCTCAAATTCGATCGGTTCTAATTTTATTCTGTGAAGTCTCGCAGTCCCAGAACGTCCCGGGATTTTGATCGTGGATTGTCTCGTGTCCCGAGACTTTTAAAGACTGTCGAGACATCCCAAAGTCTACATTATCCAAGAAAAGGCTTTTATAAGTGTAATTTTATTAGTATAAGTTAGAAGTAGTTGTATATACTTACTAAGAACGAAAAAATATGGAAAAGTGCAATAAATGTTGTTCCCAATAAGATTCGGGTTTAATTACCTAACAGACGACCTACCGGTACAGAAAAAAAAATCGAAATCGTTGCTCACAAGGCAAAACAACAATAATTCAATGAGTGCCGACTGCATTCTTCCTGCCTCCACCCGACCACCTTGAATGTACTCGATTGTTTAACAAGTACTCGAGTTGCATACCTGACTCGATTAGCAATACTGATACAATAAAAATATTCAGATATTATCTACCTGTTTCTAATTATTTGTCTGTTGTTGTTGTTTCAAAACAAATGCGATTCCTCGAAAAGGCTCATGTAAATAATGGGGAATTTTGTTTATAATCGATTTTTATCGGTGAACCTATTCAATCGAACGTGCAGACTATGCATAAAGCAGAATGCAGTACTTACCGAATGGCGTGGTACTATTTTATTTATAAACAACGTTACACCACTATGTAGCGAAGCACTCTTCAAAAGGGCAGAAGTAACAAAAGACACAAACCCCTATGAACTCTTTTTATCCAATTATTTTTGAACACTAAATGAGACATTATAATCTTTTACTCACAAATACAGGAGAGAGATGAAACCATCCAGATATTCATGAAACAACGAAATTCGTGGAAACGAAACATCATAAAATTATAGTTACCTACGTAATTTCCCTGCGAGGGAAGAAGTAGAGACAGAACAATATTCCAGAATAATATTAACTCGAAGTAATTAACCTAACAGAAGTTTCGGTAAACAGAAGGCCTGCGGAAGAGTTCCGATCTAACTATCCAACTACCTTCGGGTAGCAGGCCCAAATTAGATTTACACCAACACCCAACTTGCTACTCAGAAAAACAATGTTGTATACTTAACCTCCCGGGGAAATGAATGGCTACAATTTACGGGTACTGTGCTGTAAATGAAGGTACCGTTGGTTTTTAATGGAAAGCAATGAGCATTAGTATATAATAGCCTACGCGAGTAATACTAAAGTACCTACCTCTGCCACTCGATGGATGGGAAAAAGGAAAGTAATGAATTTGTCAATTAACAGTGGTAATTCTAGGTATCTAATGGTGGACTAATTAGAATCCGGAATGCGGTGATCCGGCAGAGAACCAAAGTTATCCGGCCGGCCATATTGGCCGTAGAACCGATGACCGTTGGGTAGACGTGTTCTTGAGTGGAGACCGCGAATCGGTAAACGAATAGTAGGACGCCCTCAGGCTTGGTGGAGCGACGATCTTTGCAGGGTGCCTGGTAGCAGCTGGATGAGAGTTGCTGAAAATCGAGCTGAATGCCGTGTAATTGGAGAGGCCTATGTCCAGCAGTGGACTACTATAGGCTGATGATATTGATAAATGGACTATTAGTGATCCATTTATAAGTTCGTGGCATGAGATTACAAAGGAGGTTACTGAATACATTCAGTAGTAAATATCAGTGTATATCCAGTATTGAAATGATCAGAAATCCGTACAGAATTGATAAGTTACCAAACAGTTCGGATATCCACAAAGGTACCTGGTATCCGTACCACAATGACATTGAATGTAAGTGCGCAGTTAATTTACATTGCATAGAAATCATGACTCGAATTTGTTGCATGATTATCATTAATAACGCTCATCATGATTTTTTATGGCGGATTATTACATGCAGGAATGTTCTGTACCTATATCAACAACCTTTAATGAGATAAGTGAGGATTAATAGTGTCCTTATAAATATTATATAAGGTGCGTTTTTAACTTGTAAAACGGACCTACCCAGCCTTATGCTGAAAATACACTATCGCGCAGATCGCAATCGCACGATAGCCGAAGACATGGTTAAGAAAGTTCCTTAATAATATTACAAAAATAACGATTTTTTGTTACATCTCTACTTCGACATCATTTATTCAATCTATATCTGTTTGAAACGTGAAATGTCCTTACAAAAATATGTCTAGTACTATGACTCGTTCGTCCCGTTCTGTAATTTATGGTGTAAAAGATTCGGTATGCAAGAAACGTCATAAATTTAGGACCTAAAGTAACTCCTGTTTCCTATTTCACTGTAAAGATCACTTTGATATAAAAGTATGCTTCAACAACCCACAATATCACATAACAACACACAGCGAAACTGTAATATTTGTTATTGTGCAACGTTATTGGATAACAGACATATTGTCACAAACACCTGTGCTCATAGTCAGTTTACGTGCTATACGAGTCTCATTTTTACACTCGCTGTGCAAGAAAATTGGTTTCGCAAAAGACACCTTTTTTCTTTCGACGGTTGTATTGTTTCAAACTCACACGTTTAGAGAAGCAAAAAGTGTATGATTTGAAAATAATTCCGTTGAGACTAAAGTCAAAACCACCTCAATACTAATAAGACAGAGTAACGCTTTCAGTGATTCAGACTCGGCTTGAAAACTGTAAGGTATCTACTGACACTACACACTGTGCTGCTGGGGAGTTTGTTGCGCCACTTCTTCTCCCCAGCCAATGCACTAGGAAGTGGTGAAGGGCGTAATTTTGACGTTCGAAGATTCTCAGATTACTGATTCTCAGCCTAATAATATGAATAGATTACTTTTGATTTTGACTAGTCTCAAGCACAAACATGAATTTTATGTAATAGGAAGAAAAAGTGCCTACCAATCTCTGCCTGTCTAATTACTTTGGAGGTACCGATACTGCCGCTTTTAAACGTGACCAGGAGAGAATTTAATCCTAAATCAAAACGAATACTCAACCACTTATTTTCAATATATCAAAAGGAATCTCTAACTTGCATGTCCCCCAATCAAGCCCACCCACAAAACGAATTGATAAATCTAGGTCAATATCTAGTTCTTCACTTATAGGCTGACGCATCTATACAAAGATTGCTCCTGCAGTAGTGAGAAAATTGACGGACTGTTAGATTGGATTTGGAAGACTGTTTGTTGGCTGACAAAGAATCATATATAAGTTATATAACATAGTATCCTACTATATTAGAGAAGGCCTAAATACTATAATTATATTACTAAAAAAAAATTTCAAAGCTATGACATTTTCATTTCAATACAAAATGCCGAGATAATCGCAATATGGCCAGTATTAATCTCCTAAAAGCTGAATTAATGGTTATGAATGGAAAATTTAAAAAAAAAACTTGTTAATAAAGGTTCAAAGTAGCAAAAAATACGCATTTACAAAAAAAAAAATTTAAAGATCCTTCTTATTTTTCGCCATCTACTAAGTATATTTTCTACAGGCTTCGAAAATACTACATTTGATATAAAAAACTTGGCAACCCTAGTCCAGTGTCGCCAGGACATTATTTCTGTGCAATATTTAGTAAGTACGATCTAATTAATGAAAGAGTTGCCGAAACAACCGCAAAGCATCGTATTTCACGCTCAGTTTCACGTGTCAGAGTTTTAGTACGAAACCAGTCGTTAGCGATAATTGGCCACGTGTGACCCAACCGTATTGTTGGGAGTTTTTATAAAACAATGAATATTTGTAGGTACTAGAACTGATTCTGATCGGATATCGTAATGTTGGGCCGCATTGCTGAGTAATATTACGTTGCTTGTGAAAAAATGTTTCAATACAAGTCGTTTGGCGCCTATTTAGCATAATCAGCCTATAATGTTCCCACTGCTGGGACACAGGCAGGAGGCCTGTGTCCCAGCAGTGGGAACATTATACTCTTCGAAAGGGAGTGGTCATAATCCACGGCGCGGGCCCATTTTGGTATATTTAATCAGGCTATATTGTCACCTCACGATGTTTTCCTTTGCCGTTTTGAGAGCAGTGGTGATGAAATAATTTACACAAAGTAAAGCGCCTGACTGGGTTCGAACCTAGGACCTACAGCTCGTAAGTCGCAGCGGTTACCACTGGACCATCACTGCACCGGCACCTATTTAAGTACTGCAACTAAATTGGCGAAAAATTACTCGACGAGAGTTAGGTATTTGTCTAGCTAGAGTCGTCTAGACGATTAATTACAATGAAACAAATGGATGACTTTTTAATCTTTTGTACATGATCTTACATATAAAATCATGTCTGGGTAAAACAACATTCAAAGTATTTTCCTGAAAATTACAGATACACAAAAACCTGAACTATTCTCAGTACACATTTTTTTTTTTTCAGGATGGGAAATCGTCAAATGACCCCTCCCGCTCTGGGTGGAGCGGAAGGGAATGTCAGACTCTTACTGACTAAAACCCACCCGTGTTCCTTCCTTAGCCCTTTATGTTCCAGGGCAGCGGTAACCCTTTCGGACGATCCCGCTACCCATTCACAACAATTTGTTTTTCACGAGAAAAACGCTTTTGATTTTGCGTAATCAGATGCTCGTGACTACCGTAAACTAAAAAAACACTTTTCTTATATTATTCATGGTTATCTATTCCAAAACGTTTAAACTAAAAATCAGTTTTAAAGTTTTGGAATTTTATCACAAAATTCCTAAGGAAATTTTTTCTACAAAGTTTAATAATCACAATGTCAAAACAAGTTAGTCGAGCTCGATTTGCATATCAATTAAAACAACACCTCGGTTGCAGAACTGGCCCTAGCAGCCTAACAACGAGCCTTTTACCCGATGATTGGCGAACTATTCCGCATTCTTGTCTCTCCGGCCGGCGCAAACGCAAGCCCACGCTTCCCTTTACAAACCGTTCCACGCTTAAAACATTTCGAAACCTTTGTCCTTTAGGTTTTATGAAGAAAAATAAAATGAAGCTAACTTTTTTTTATTGTGAGAAATAGTTGCAGAATGAAGTCACAGATTATAAGCTGCGTATTGAATTTCATAAGTTATCGTTACGCGGTCCATTGCGTGTTTTATTTGAAACGATTATTATCAATTTATGTAATTGTTGCGTTGAGAATTAACTAAAATTATACTGACATGTAATACTACAATTTATGTCTTAATTCTGAACTTATTTTTGTATTGTTTGTACTCGCGAAGTCACGATTTGCTCTGTGTAGCGTTGCCAGGCGTCCGGATAAAGCCGGACATAGGTAGGCTTTTTGATTGCGTGTCCGGCCAAAATAAACGGTGTCCGGCTTGTCCGGCTTTTGTTAGGCTTTTTACATTTCGCAAACGAGCGAGCGCCGATGACTGATTATGACAATAATCAAATAGCTTGATATTACATACATTTTTTTTGTCGTACCTATTAATACTGAGACACAAAATCCTCAATAATGTAGGGTGTCCGGCCTTTCTACCCAAATGTCCGGCCAAACTGGCTGGTCTGTTCGGCTAATAGGTTTGGCGACCTGGCAACCCTAGCTCTGTGAGTATCAAGGCTATCTTGATAGTAACCGATTTAATTATAATTTGATGAGATGTTTATGCAATGTATGTCAGAACTATCATCACAAACATCTGGTTGTAAAGGTCCTGTTGCATCTCACAAACTCGTAGAGAAGATTCCCATTCAATTAGAAATGTTTATGAAATTATAATGGTGAACCTTCAAAAATATGTATTTGAGTCATCAGGCAACGGAAGTGACAATAACCTTGCTACGGGTGTCGGCTCCCGATCGGAAGGTCATGGGTTCGACCCGAGTACCTACAGTCGAGGGGCCAACATAACGATTCCAAACAAATTGTTCACTTTTTCTCCGGTCTTTTTCGATTCTTTATTGGCTACGCCCGCATCGAAACTTTACGCTTAATTTAGGGGACTTTGAAAGGTTGGTTGATCGAACGAATTATAGGAAATTGGTCTCTCGGGAAAAATATAATGGGAAAGGCGAAAACTGCGCTTTAGTTCAACTTGGGAAGGGTGAAAAATCTAAACTAAAACTTTTCACACTTTTCAAGTAAACAAATTACTTGAAAAGTGTGAAAAGTTTTAGTTTCAATCAGAAGGGCAATTGCGTAAGACACCGATAATGGCAATGCCTTTAATTTTGACAGTTCACATTCATTACGTTATTAACGTTGTTGATCAGATGATTTTTTCAAATGTATGAACCAATGGATTAGCACAATCCTTCAAAATCTTTTGGATTATATTTGAAGTGTGTTACGCAATTAAGGTGGTGGAGATTCTCAACGGAATTGTATCATGACCACCAACTTTACTTTTCTGGTTATTCAAATTCCAAAATCCATCCAGTAGAACCCTCGTAAACAAAGGACGGTGTCGTGTTTGGATTACTAAACATCCTGCAATCAAGGAAACAACTCGACAACTCAACTTGAGAGTTGCGAACAGGATACTCAATTACTAAATGACTTCGGACTCACAGGATAAGTATAATAAATGAGGATGGCCCTTCAGTTGTTAGGATCGGCTCTTTCTTCGTTCTAAACAACAACTATTAAACTCGTAAAGCGTGCAATTTTTCGTAATTCTTATAGGAGGACGGCTCTTTTTATTATTGCTAAAGTTTAGTAGTATCGCAAATAATTGAAAATAGAAAACACGAAATCGTATCTTGACGCAATGAAGTTTTACTCATTTTCCTTTTTGGATAAGCTTTAGGCTATGATGGTATTTAGTTACCTACAGTGGGCAGTGTGTCAATATCAATCTGTCTAGACTTTTCTCAACTATGTAGGGGTCAGCTTCCAGTCTAACCGGAAGCAGCTGAATACCAGTATTTTACATGGAGCGACTGCCTATCTGACCTCCACAACCCTATTACTGGGTTATACAATACCCCTTGGTAAGACTGGTTGTCAGACTTTCGGGCTTCTGACTACCCGTAACGATTGCCAAAGATCCACGAATGACATGCGGGATCATCGGCTTTCCGAGACACGGAGGTCTTATTGTGTAAAAAAATGGTCAAGCTGCAAGCATAGCTTAACTTGGTCGATCGTCCCGTGCGGCTGTTATTACATAGCCACAAGGAGGCCATTGAGTATACAGGGTTATTTATCAAAGACCAGCCAAATTTAAGGATGTGGTACAGACCATCAAACTGAACAACTTTCTCCGTGGGACCAACATCGTAATCGCGAATAAAAATTCAGCCGTCCCATATATACATTTAGGTCGAGTAGGTATTGAAGTTTTCTATGGGACAGTTGGTAAAATTTTCGCGATTACGCTATTTGTCCCATGGAGAGGTACAGACTATCAAACTGAACAACTTCAGTTTGATGGTCTGTACCACATCATTAAATTTGGCTGGTCTTTGAAAAATAACCCTGTATACACCGTGTTCCGAACAATATACATAAACTTCGATCAGAGCGGCAATTCTCGTAATTTTAAGAACGTTCACAGTCTGATCTCAGTCTCAATCTGTCAAAATACCTCAAATGTCCCTACATTTTGACAAGCTTTTAACATTTGTTTGTCGCCGAAATGAGACTGCGACTAGATATTGAACGTTTTAAATTACGAGAATCGGCCTTCTGATGTTCAGAAAATGGAAATAAGCATTTTTCACTATGGACACATTAATGAATTCTTATTTTTTGTAATTTTCATACAAACTAAATACCTTGACGTAAATCGCCTGACTTGCATGCCTCTTTATCTCTTTACCCGAAGCATTTGATAGTTTTATCATTTTAATTGCACTAAGCGGCAACATAGGCCAAATTAAGAGCTTTTCTTACTGCATAGCTCAATTAAATTTCATTAAATGAAATTACAAATATCTTTGTAACGAAGCCTAATTAAGTACTACTTCCTTTGTTAGATTTGACTTGTAAAAGCTATAGAAGCGTTTGACAAAGTTTGTGGATAACGTGAAGAATACGGTGTATTAAGCAAACATTTAACCACGTAAAATAGGAAACAAACTTTATAGTTTCGACACGCGTCTCATGCCACCCCTACGTTACCAGTCTGCATACCCTGGACCCTATACTCGTATTCATCAAAATTCCAAACCGTGGTCGCAAGGACGATATATTTATTCTAATTTATGTGTAGGTAACACTTCAGTCGTGTCCATTATAATAGCCGTATGACAAAATTCGAGCACATAACAATTAAGGTCACTTGCTGCAAATAACAAACTATTTTCGTTCGCATCAGATGCTGACATTAACACAATAGTATGCAGAACTATTGTATACTGTTTATATGTTTTTAAGTATGGACTGTCATTACATAATGATTATACTGATATTGTTGGTACTAAAGTGGGTTCTATTAATCAGCGTGCTAGAGATCTCGCGCAGAAAGCTACGAGATCGCAAGAGGTGTAGTCTATGCAATGCATCTTCAAATTCTATAACTATTTATGTCCTGGCAACTTGAGGAAGGGCCTTTTTGGAAAGCTATTACGTAGTATCCTATTCGCATAATATCTAAAACCATCAAAGTCCATATACTTTTACATACGTAAGGTAGGTAGGTACATCTTCCCATGGGCGCTGTAAATGTCGAGTAAGTGATTTTCGGGTTCACAGTTTGCAGCATTAATAATAATATCCTCTGAGAAAACCCTGTGTTTCTCCAATGGCTGAAGGCAAAAAGCTCATAAAATAACTAACAACCCGATGTTTCTCTTAAATCTTTAAAGCGTAAACTCCAAATTTTTTATTGGATACGTCATTATGGCTGCCTTATCTCTGAAAAATCACGGTGGAGAAGCCGTATTGTCAGTGTAAGCAAACAGTTCACTTATCATCAATCTTACTCAGTATTCAGGCTGAAGGACTTACCTGAAACAGAAAGATACATAAAATCAACAAACGAGCAGATGATACAAATTCAAATGTTTACTTATAGAAGTTTCCATGTCAATACCAGCCTGTTCATAGTTTAGAGTCTGAACGCAGTACGGGACACTTTTGCTTTGAAACAAGACAATTATTGTTTGCACACCCGACGAAGGTTTCCGTCAAACAATGTTTCATATTACAAAACATTCAACAACTGTAGTCTGCTGCCTGTAACTTTACTGAAACGTCGACATTTCTGCTCAATGAACCAACATCTCGCTGTTTTGTGCAAGAGAAACGGACAGTTTTTTGACAAGATGCTGGGACAATGCTATAATTGTTAACATCTTGATTAAGGTTAAATACGGCCTTACACTTGTTTGTTGTAACTATTTATCAAAGCTGGCATCGATGCACGTAAGGAATGCTATTGTTCAGCATTATCTGTGTTACTTTCTAGCTAATGTATTCAATAGGGAGGCATTTGTTATCATTTGCACGTATAAGATTTGAATGTACCAAATAACAACATGTTTAGTCACGTCAAACAAGCGGTCAGCGGGTCAAGTGGATGCAGGAGCTTTTGTTTTACTTAAGCTCGTAGGTAAACTATACGTACGGTCTCTGCTTCAGTTGGTATCTCTGACGCATTGTGACGACGTGTGACTAGAGGAAGGTAATGCTTGTAACACAGTGTTGAAGGCGAGATCACTATAACATGGGTTATTCACTAGATAACCGCACAGGACGCCGGGGAGCCACAAGCGGTGCCATCAATCGGCACGAGCACGAGACCGCGACCGAGCCGACACTGGACAACTCGTTTTAGAAAATTCGCAATTGGATTGAAAAAGTGCTAAATTGTCCGACAATTACGACAGGCGAGGATGTAATTAAGCATTACGGGTGAACGTGTATCAGTCGGTGGGTTGGGCGCGCGACTGCGGCGGGCCTGCGCGGGCGCACACCTCGCCCGTGTCCGCCGCGCCAGCCCGTGGCGTGCAATCAATTTATGCAAATTACCGACGGGGCGGTCTGCTCGCACGTCCAATTGACTATTAGCTATACCGGGAACGCTGCGAGATACAAACGACATTGATGCCTGTTATGGAGATAAATAATTTAACACGTTTAGAAATTTAGTTATTAAGTGCGCTGAACTCGGAGTGTGCCAACTAGGCGAAATAAATTTAGTTGTGGTAACAGCCAGCCTGCTGTCACAACAGTGTTCGCAATTCGGCAACGGTTCCGCTTCACTAGATGTTTATAAATACGGGTAAAGGTGTTACACGGATTTACCTACCTACTTAAAACTAATTACCAACTGATAACAGTTCCGTAGTTTTGTGAAACTAAGAAAACCTATTTTATTTTATTCACCTGCACATTTAATAGGGAGTTTGTTGCGCGACTTCTTTTTTCCGGGAAAGTACTAGGAAGTGGTGAAGGGCGGGTGCTTTGTGAGACTGTCTTATGAAATTTACACTTAATATTATAAACAATAAGCTAGATGAGGTCGGCGATGTAATTTTGACTTACGAAAAGTGCTGATTCTCAGCCTAATTTAAATAAATTACTTTTGATTTGATTTGAATGCCTCACACGCTCATCATTTATAATTCCTGTTTACATCGGCTATCTACTAGGTACGTACCTACTAAATAAATATATTTTGTAGAGTTGATAAAAACGCTGCAACATTCTAGCTGATAACAATTTTCTATAGTAGGGCTTATAACGAAACTTCGACGAATGATAATAATTTGCATCACAAAGGACCGAGAAGCTTTGAACCAAAATAAATAGACATGAAATATTGCATTTAAATGAATGGTCAATTACTATGTCTAAACTCCGAAAAAATAAATTGAATAATGCTAATAAGTACTAAGTGTCGAATTGTGTATCTAAGTTTTAATTACATCACGAATATTCAAATAGAGATTAGTATGATTTTGTTAGTCAACCCAGCATAATCAAAGCCCTTCCCTTTTGATAAAAAAAATAATAAAAAAAACACGAATAATAAACGATAACAACTACTTAAATATTATTATTGTAATTGCATGGTATACCTATAATTAAAGTTAAATCTAAAAATTGCCGAAGATTTAACTTGCCTTTTCCTAATTTCTAACGTGACGATATTGTCAGCGTCCTCGTCACGTCTACGTCACGATAACACGATAACTCAGAGAAATAAAATGTAAATATATTTATTTATTTATTATTTGGAGACACACTAGCAGCTAATTAGCTGATGCGTGTGTATCGTATAGCTTGGAGATATTTAATCTATTCAGTCGATTCTTGAAGCAGTTCAATGTGGATGACGTCACAACATTTTCCGGGAGGCTATTCCATGCACAACTCGGTTAGACAAGAATTGCTTCAACCGCTTTTTTTATGAATTTTCCCATAGCTTTAGGGAATGCCCACGCAAATGACAGTTCGCATTCAGTGTGTATAATGTCTTGAAGGCTGGGCATATATGAAGACGCTTTTAAATATCCGTCCACGACAACGTTGTAACGTGCAGTTATTTCCATTCATTTTATGGACATAGATGTCCACGATAGTATATACGTTAGAAATGATAAAAGCGCATATTTAATTTCATAAATCATTTTTTTTTTTTGTCTTGATTTACTCGTTCGCTCTCTCTACTTTTGATTGATCACCTATATTAAGAATCGAAATATTAATCATATGTCATGAGCCAAAAATGTCGACTGTCAAGCTTCTACCTCCCCTATATTATGATCAATTTCCACCATGTACACTCAGTTTTATTTCTATACTCACACAATGAAATGATAAATTATATTTATGGACACTTATTACAATTTTCACCCTTGGATTTTAGTGGCAAAGAAGTCTCCCTATTATCAATATTTTATACTTTATATTATAAAGAGGTAAAATTCGTGAGTTTGTATGTAGGGGGCAATCTTCGGAACTGCAGACCCGATTCCGAAAATTCTTTCATAAATGGGGAGCTTATGTATTGCCGAGTATCATAGGATATATTATTTACTAGTTTCTGGCCGCAGCTTCGTCCGCGTGGATGTACCTAAGTATCCCACGGGAACATGCTACCGGGATAAAAAGTAGCCTATATCCATCCCCAGGGTGCCATCTATCTCATTGCCAAGAAAAGGTAACATACAGTTACTTTCGAATTTATAATATTAGTATGGGTGTTAAAAAAAAAGAAATTTCATGCAGACGAAGTCCCGAACAAAAACTATTAAATAATATTCAAAGATACCTAGGTATTCAGCTGCGTCCGGTTAGACTGGAACCCGACCCCAATATAGTTGGGAAAAGGCTAGGAAGATGATATACCTACACCGTTAAATTTTGATCGTTTTAATCCTTAAAAGGGGTCATTGTACTCATCAATATGAACAACTTTTACTACTGGACGTGGACCAAACCTGAAATCGTGAAAAAAAAAATCAGTTGATCCATACATTATGTCGAGTTATGCGAACATAAATCTATGGATCAACTGATTTTTTTTTTCATTATTTTTGATTTATTAATTATGAGTACAATGACCCCTTTTAAGGATTAAAACGACCAAATCTTATCGGTGTATATATTATTTCTTTATTAAAGGTAAGTTTAAATCTTGCTTATAAATTATGCCCCACAAAACCGTTTTCACAGTTTGTCTGTGGGAACGGAAAAAACAGTACAAAAAAAAACAGATATACAAGTGCGGACACTTAATTTCCACTTAATAACCTTCCAAAGTAGGTAATAAATAAACAAACATGGTTTACACACTCTTGAGAAAGTACAGCTTAAGTAAGATGGCTTTCCCTTTTATTTTCTGAGTTCTTATATCAGCAGGCTCCACAAGACCACAAATGACGATACTAACAAAACCTAATATTATAACCCAGACTCATCTGCACCGTGTAAATTACTTACATAACATTATAAATGCGTACCTACTAATTACAGTAATTACCTACTAGTAACTCGTGCTAAGTTAAATCGTGCTGACTACAAAATGCGTTCGTGTAATCATTACTTTTACGTGCACTTTGCACATCAATTAATAAAAGACTTTGTTAATAAATACAACAGATAGAGCCCAAATAAACGTCGTATAAGAGAACAGTACAATTGTTAAAAGTAGGCCACAAACATATCAATTGATAACTCAAATAATGCGCGTACTAGAATAACAAAGACTTACTATAGTCAACTATCTACTAGTCTTTAGAATCTGCAGAAAATGTTGACGAACTTTGTAATCGAAACAACAACAACATAACATAACATTACGCCTGTAATACCCGAAGATAAGGCAGAGTGAACCCATAGTGCACCCACATTTCTCCAGTTATGTTAGAGTCCCACGTGATAGGGGGCGAAAAAATAAAAATCACAAAATAAATAAAAATATGTATTTAGGGTCAAATTAAATTAGCTAGCAAAACTCCGCAGACGTAATGGGTATTGATATCTAAAAACATGATAAAACAAAATATTTGTGGGGTCATTAACCGAAGTTAGTGTAGTCACTTGAAATATCAGTTTTTTTGCGTGTCAACTTTACAGACGTGATCGGTATCGATATCTAAATACGATAAAATAAAAGAAGACCGATTTTCTCAGTTTATACTTCAAGTAACAAGTAGTAAGTTGACCAAAACAAACATAAAATTTTTATTTTTTTATTTTATCGTGTTTTGATGTCGATAGGTACCCACGTACCTACCTCACGTCTTCAGAGTGTCCCTAGAAAATTTAATTTGATCTTGTATACGAAATAGAAATCTCTCTTGCTATTCTCATTTTTTCAATAAAGCAGTTTAGATCATAAAATGTAATTAAACTCTGCCTCTGTCACTCTCAAATTCCACAAACAATACATCGTCATATTTATATAATTGTTGCTATTAAGTACTTATGGTTAGCACACAAACAAGTAAGACCACAAAACTGCAAGTAAAACGACATTGTCATAAGAAAAGTGGCGAAAACCGACGACTTGTAAGTACTTTAGAAATAAGAGAAAGGTGACGATGAAAGTGTTTGTCAGACATCTCCGGTGTTATCGTTATCGTAAATAGAAAATCTGTCCATGACATGCTTTTATTCCTAGTAAACTATGATCTATTCTATGTCATTTAATAAACATCCACTAATAAATTAAAGTCATCTAAGAAATTGCTATAATCATCAGCTAGTCTGACAAGGAAAGATAAACACAGGCTACCAAACCATTCTTAAAAGTCTTTATGTCATCCAATGTAATTAATTACCGAATTTGATTAAAGACAAATGCTCAGAACATTCTTGAATAATTTTTCGGATAACGTTACTGTCAGGTCGCTATTCATTTCAAAATTACGCTACAATAAAACATCTCGAAAAAGCTTAATCAAATTCAAAATATTGCATAACGTATGAACTAAGTGTACTCTTATGAAACTTACAAAGTTACGTCAAAAGGTCATTGACACAAAAATATTTCCCCGCATGTGTGGATGGCAACTGGCAGACAGACGCACAGACAGACGGCAAGTAAAGTGGAGTGGTGCACTAATGAAGCGCAGCACCCGCCAATTAGCCGAGCTCGACCATGCAACATGAGCTCAGTATCACTCAAATGCAGAATAAATTAAACGCCACACGCATTTAGATGGCTCTTCTCCTTTTAAATCATTTGGATTTTCATATTTTTCCTTTACCTAAATTACAGGATTTTCAAGACAATAATGAGACCTCTATCTAAAGTATTACTCAAAAAAAAACATCGAATAGATTATAATTTTATAGGGGTGCTCGTCCTTCGAACTGGAATGATTTTAATTAAATTAATAATCATCAATATGTTTTCAGACATACCGAGATTAACATACAAGCAAACAACTTTTAGCTTTCAGAGAGCTTTCAGAGGGAGGAATGTAAATAAGTTAATTATTTTCATGCATTATTAATAAGAAACACACACAAAGTTTAAAGCTGAATTAGGTATCTTGCTCAACAATATACTTGGGTACTAATTTTACAAGGCATATTACGAAATAAATTATCTGTATTTATACAGTACATTCACTGTTAGCGGTTACGCCATTTGTCTTTCCAGTTAACTTGTGTAACGTAATATTTATTGCTTGATCAAGAATGTGCGATCATGTGCTGCAACTGTCGTTTGAGTTTACTTGCACTCCTTTGCATCACAATAGGTTTGTTTTTATTATGAATGTCTAATAAATTGTAATATTACCTAATAAGTACCTAGTAAAATACTGGTATTCAGCTGCATCCGGTTAGACTGGAAGCCGGCCCCAACATAGTTGGGAAAAGGCTAGGCAGATGATAACCGAATACCTAGTAAGGTCCTTCCATGTCCAGGGATATTATTATTATTATTTGTATGTGAGGGTTAAAAACTGGGGTTAGAATGATCCGGCTCGAAAGACCATGGTTAATCCCCAGCAAATTAACCGTCCTAGAATTGTCATCACAGATTCACCGAACTTGCTCAGCCTTCCCGTTTACTAAAATATCGCACAAAGATTGAGATGAATCAAAAACCAGTGTTTCAAAGAAAAATACGAAACTCATAATAAAAATCTCTCTGATCATTGTTAATCGAATTTAATATGAGATTATAATAATATGAGTGTGTTACCACTTCCTTTTATCAATAGTATCGATTCAAACGAAACTTTGTAAAATAACCGCCCATTGTGTCACCCTTTGAAAAATATCTATATTTATGTCATAATGTAATTTATTTATTGTACATAATAAAGAGTATTCTATTCTATTTGTATTGATTTTACAATAATAAGTAGAATGTACTCGTACATGGAATTTGGCAGATTTTACGATACGAAGCTACAATTCGAAGATAATCTTCAATGCGGTGAGTGAGATAGTCAATAAGTTACTTTTTTCATATTAATAATAATAATATCCCTGGACATTTCACACAGCGCCATCTAGTCCCAAGCTAAGCAACTTAATGCTTGTGTTATGGTAACAAGATGGCTGATAAACTACTTATATACATTTTATTTTTTTTGTAAATACATACATATTATAGACTAGCTTCTGCCCGCGGCTTCGCCCGCGTGGATGTCGGAAATTATCCCACGGGAACGTGCTAACAGGATAAAATGTATGTGCTTCCCCAGAATGCCATCTATCTCGCGGGCCCTTTGTGGCTAATAACAATAGAAAACCAATTGTGTCTCATTAGTGGTGATTAAGAGGGAACCTATATGATATCTTTACCTAAGTACCTACCTAATTTTAAAAAAAAAAAACTCAATAACAGAAAATTAAATACGTACCTAAATAAACCTATTTCTGATGAATACTAATCTAAACTCAATAAATAAGCAAAATCCCTAAAAACTAATATCTATACGAATGACTAATCCTACCTAACAGTATTATAAAATAACCTACGGTCACTACGTACACTATCAAATATGCTACCTATACTTTAAAATTAAAATCTATACCTACGACTTATATGAAAATAAACCTAAATAACTCTAAAAACTAAAAGGAATAAAAATGAACTCCACTGCGGGTGACGTAACCTACGACAAACTTATTATTTGCGGTTGAGACAGTAATGGGTCTAGGGATCGAACCGCAAAATTAAGTTTGTTTTTTATTGTATATACTTTTCCGGGATAAAAAGTACCCAGTGTGGTACCCAGGATATTAAAGAATAATTATACCAAGTTTCATCGTAATCGAACCGGTAGTTTTTGCGTGATGCCTGAACAAACAGACAGACAGACAGACAGACAGACCGACAGACAGACAAAATTTTTTTTAATCACATTTTTGGGTTCGGTGTCGGTCTAGTAACACCCCCTGCCATTTATTTTTTTGATATTTTCAATGTACAGAATTTTCACTTCTACAGATTTATTATAAGTATAGATAGAAGAACACCCAGACTCGGAACAAATACATGTAGGTCATACAAATATTTGTTCCGTGCGGGAATCGAACCCGCGACACGCAGCGCAGCAGTCAATCGCTTAACCACTGCGCCAACCGTGCCGTCAAATATATATATTGACGTCTAGATACTTCCTGAATTCCTTCCTGTCTAGGCACCTTATTCGGAATACCCTATTCCGAATAAGGTGCCTACCTATAGGTAAAGGGCAAACCTATGTCACCAATTATGATAATTATAATCTAATTTAACTAGGGGGCGCGCTGATCGCCAATGGGCCATTAACCTTGCATAAATCCAGACTCCAGCAGCAGTGCGATTCTGTAACCATCTCACCGTGAAAACTTACATAGGTGAAGTGAGCGTGGAGTGAGCTGTCATTCCAACTAATGCTAGGGATTGACACTATTGACAGCTCACTCTAAGCTCACTTCACCTAACTATTCACGGTGAGATTTTTACAGAATCGATCGGCAGGCTTCTGAGAATTTTACTAGGCCAACGAGCCAGTGAGTTTTTTGCATATCATTACCAATCGACCTACTAATAACTTGCAATAGCTACCCCGAAGCAGGCAGATCGCTATCGGCTATTTCCTATATGATTCGTATTGTAACTATGAAACTTGAGTAAGTATCTACTATACAAATAACTGGCATTATGATTTCAAATAAGTAAGGAGATTGGTTATTTTATTTCTATACTGGCTGCGCTCCGCGGTTTCACCCGCATAAGTTTCGATCCCGTGGGAATATCGGGATAAAAAGCATCCTATATGTTAATCCTGGTTATAAACCATCTGTGTGCCAAATTTAATCCAAATCCGTTCAGTAGTTTTTGCGTGAAAGTGTAATAAACATCCATCCATCCATACAAACTTTCACGTTTATAATATTAGGTTTCCTGTTCAATTCAGTTTATAATCTCGTACAGTGTTACATAATTTACTTTCACGATAAATATTGCGAACATTAAAAAACAAATGGTATCAACATCTTATCACAGAATAAATTCAGGAAGAAATGTAATCGGAACACCAAACGATACGTAATTTACGTTACGTTCACAACCAGACACAAACCACATTGTCGTAGAAGCTAACAGCGTGCGATATTTCCGAGTTTTCCGGCTTTTTCCGGCTGCCGGTGACGTCATACCGTCTGTCGGGCTTTCCGGAAAACTCGCAGCCGCTGCCTGTCTACCTTATCCTACAGACGTGTAATGGAAAATGGGAACGAAAAGTTAAAGCTACCAGATGCTGTTTGTCAGGATTATCATATTCCTTTTGAATGTGAAATGACTGCTGTATAAGGTGGGTTGTGTTTTGTAGTTTATCAAATATTCAGCGATACACTTCGAGATTACAGGCATTAATAAGAAAGTACCGAGCAATGGAAGTAACAAGGATATACATAAAATTCTATCCATAAAAATGACGTTAACGACAGTTACAGATTAAATAAAATTCATTTCCTGCCATGATAATAAAATGAGCAAACCTTCAACTTCCACTTTTCTAATAATATTCAAACCCCGTTCTTTTATCATAAGAGCGACGTCTCAGCTAACAAAAAAGAAAACTGAGGCTGAAACCATCGCAGACGCCATTGTCAGCGAGGAGAAAGATATTTGAATACGAAATATCGTAATATTCCTTCGCAGACTCGGAGTTTTATTTCTACTTGACAGACTTTCGTAGGCACGCCTTAATTGCACGACTACAGCACTACAGAACTGGAACAAAGGATCAGTTTCGCGGATTTGTCTTTTACGGGTTTATTTTAAAGCATTTGAGAGTCGCTTTAAAGTCGGCGAACTGTGAAACGTAATTATTTTTGCTGGAGCCTGTTTGTCATTTAATTTTTTTTTTTTTTTATTTGATTTTTTTTTCAACTATACCAAGGCTCTTCTTTTAGCTAAACTAAATATTATGATGAAAATACGCCTAATTTACTAAAATAGTAAGATCAAAACCAAACACCCGCTTGGTTTCGAATACAACAACAGTTTTCATGATTTCACTCCATTCCAGAGTTCTAACTAAAACATTACTTATAATATAACACTAAAGCTTCCCCGAATACAAGTTCCCAGGAAACATTCCAGTACTAAATTAAGGATAATTTCACCGCACAGTTACGACTAGAAGTAAGCACGTCGAGTGGGTGGTCAGATTTATGAGAGGATACAATAGATTGCGCCAAGGTCTGCTGCAATGACAGATGTCCGTCTCAATATGCCCGAGTGGCTGAGAGTTGAGAACATTGTCGGTCGGTCGCTACTCGGGATTGTAGATACTATAGGTAATGTAGAGTACGATTTGTCTGAAGGGGAAAAGTACATCTGTTCTCGGTTAGGATAAAATGACATTAAAGATGTTTGGTGAAAATTGGTAAGCAAGATTTAGGTACAATTTCTTGGGAAAAGAAAAGATTTGTGAGAGCAGATCGTAGAACTCAAGATGGAATACGAGAAATCTAGGATCCCTTTGGCCTCATTCGGGTGCGGAACTCATATCTGAAGGTCAATCAATTCCCATATTTAAAAATTTAAAATCTAATCGCAATCTCGTCTCATCTTATTATTATTTATTATCTCAGCGACAGTCAATGTCAAAAATTTTGAGAAATTAGAGGTAATTTTGACAGATTGAGACGGACATTAGAAAATTACGAGAATTGTCCCTCAGACTTCTGAGGGGTAACTCTCGTAATTTTAAGAACGTTCACAGTCTGAATTAATCGGATCTCAGTCTCAATCTGTCAAAAATACGTTTAATTTCCCTACATTTTGACAAGTTTTTGACATTTGTTTGTCAGCGAGATGAGACTGCGACTAGATTTTGAACATATTAAATTACGGGAATACGGGCCCTGTTCTGTTAAACAAATACTTAGTTTAAGTTTATCCAATCGAATGCTTTAACGTTATTTTACACCCATAGCGCTCGGAGAGATCTTAGCTTAACATTTTAATATTTATATCTGTGTATTTTACAATAATTGTTGAAGAAAGTTGAAAGTTAACATAAATATGCTGGGAGAAATTTAGCAATCAAATAAATACATTTAAAGCTGATCGTTTGCTAAATCATTACAAATTGTAAAGTAGAGTGTACGACTGCCACGACTCTCGGCCTCTATCACGAATTTACGAAGATACCCATAGTGGGTATCTTCATAAATTCGTGAGACAGGCCTTGAGGCAGAATTACTGCGGCTAAATATGGACAAACTGTCATTGGACCTCCCATAGACAAAATTTTTGCAGTATGGAACCGGTAAGTGATTGGTGTAGCGATTTAATTGATAGGTATGCGGGAACAAGACGACACACTCCTAATGTTTTGTCGGTTCTTATAAACAAAAACGAAACGTTTTGCTTATCAATGGTTGTATTTTTCGTAAGCTAATAAAATTTTAACTGCGATAGCTACTTCCATATGGTAGGGTCTACTATGCAAAGCTATGAGGTATTTGCTTCATTATTGGTAAAAATACAAGAGTCTTAATTTTAACCAATAACAGTCCGTAAATAGGAATCTATCATTGATATGTATAGTCTACATCGTAATTTCTTTATCACCCTAAGGTTGAATGTCACTTGCACGTCATGAAACGACAAAGGTACTTCTGATTTTGCATCACTGTCCAACAGTGATCTTTATTCTCAGTCTAACAAGGTTGCTGTTTGGTTGGTGCCACTGACAAGTCTGTCAAAATCAATGTGACCTTTATTTTCGTTACAATAAGGTTGCTGTTAGGTTGCTCCTGTCAGTGGTAATATAACTGTTAACGGACTGTATATTTTTATATGTAACATTTAGACAG
Source organism: Apamea sordens (assembly GCA_945859715.1). Taxonomy (NCBI): domain Eukaryota; kingdom Metazoa; phylum Arthropoda; class Insecta; order Lepidoptera; family Noctuidae; genus Apamea; species Apamea sordens. Next base: position 13,463,675 of record OX243995.1, read on the forward strand.
TATTAATCTTTTTTTTTTTTTTTGAGGATGGGAAATCATCAAATGACCCCTCCCGCTCTGGGTGGAGCGGAAGGGAGTGTCAGACTCTTACTGACTAAAACCCACCCGTGTTCCTTCCTTAGCCCTTTATGTTCCAGGGCAGCGGTAACCCTTTCGGACGATCCCGCTACCCTGGCAGAGATACTATTACCTTCTGGAAATTGTTGTCAAAAGTGGTAAACAATTATTAGGCCCACTATGCCTATGTGTTTATTTTTCCGACTAGTGATTACAGTGATTTACCACTGCGTTATTACAAGGTAATTATTTAAAAAATATACTTACAAGGAAAACCTTTCAGTATCCTGTAAGTAATGGCGCGTACGCGATATTATCTGTGCGATAGCTTGTCACCCGCAGCGGGAACATTATAATTGTGCATCTACCCTCCCTCACGTGACGACCACGGTCATTACCGTCCCCCTATCATTGGTGTCACTGAAAACGTGACAAGTACACATTCACGTCATAGGATATGCAATACTAATCTGTCCACACCATTCTGGTTGTTACGATTTCAGAAATAATGCCTAAAATAGGATGTGTGATTTAGAAACAACAATGCGCTATTTGATGCTTGTTAAAGAAGGTTTTTAGCTATTTTGAGCCTTATGCTCCGGTGCGAAGATTGAAATTTGTTTAATGTAGTGCTCAGTGGAAGATGCTTAAATTGATGCTTGACATTAAAAAGAAAGTGATGGTCTGATGCGCTCGATTCGATATCATTAATATACCATGTGTGTAATCAATTTGAAGAGTGTTCATGTTCTAAAAACAAGAATACTGCCTGAAAAGAGAATGTCAAGGCCTGTATAGATACCAACCTACAGGTACCTACAGGTATGTATAGGTACTTTATCTGCAAGTGCTAACCCTAAACTTCCCTAAAAAGTGCCGATTGGATGACTCGCTTGAAGGAAACCAACAAAAGCGTCTATAGTATTTATTTTTTAAGTACTAAAATAAATCAGCTGTCAAGACTTCCGCAAATTAAACCTCATGAAGTGAAACGTTGGTTAATTCCCATACTATTGAAATTAAACCTCCGGACATGCGGTTAAGCAAACAGGTGGTGAATCTGTTAAGCAATTGAATTGATTCCTAATTTGCTTCATTAGTTATTCATTTGCATGTCATCCTTCTATGTTAGGGCGACCATCATTACGTTAACTTGTAGGATAAATCTTGAACTGTTGACCAACATAAATTCCTAAATCTGTGTACATCATTGTCTCTCACAATGATGTACACAGACTTCTAGAATGTATAAACAAAACAACAATTTTCCTTCTTACTACACGTATGTGAGTAGTCAGATGTTGCCGGCAGCGATTATGGGCAACCAAATCCACTATTATTTATTGCTAATCTAATCACGATGGATGGATGGATGTTTGTTACTCTTTCACGCCAGAACTACAGAATGGATTTGGACGAAATTTGGCACACAGATAGTATATAACCACGATTAACACATAGAATACTTTTTATCCCCATATTCCCACGGGATCGAAACTTATGCGGTGAAACCCTGGGGGCGCAGCTAGTAATACATAAAAACAATGATAAAATTAAACTGACATAGTGATCGCATCTATCTACTATTAGATCATCTGTAATCCAATCACGCAAGAACTTTATTAAATTATGTCAGGTACTCGTTAGTTAACGTACAGAAAATAAGACTGAAAAAAATTACAACACGAATGCTGTAATAAAATTGATGAACAAACCTGTCGGTAGTCAATTACTACCAACAGTAAAGGTTTACGACTTTTCTCTACCTAATCGAAAAGCGACAAAATGGACATCCAAACCTCTAATTACACCTTTTATATTGAAAACGCATAGAAGGAGTTTTTACGATGAACGCTCAAGTATGCGCGGCAATAGTTGCAAAGTAGTGTTGCCATAAATCATAAGTGTTCATGAAGAGATAAAGAGATAGGTTCACGTCTGGTAGCACCGCTGTCGGCTTCCGCAATAAATCAGAGCAAATGTGTTGACAGACTGGATCTGGTGGCTGTTGCGGATACCACCGCCTCTCCGGGCTGACTGGTGTTATACAACCACTTCTAACTGCTAACTAACTCTGCTTTATGCCTACATTGTTGTGGTCTTTTCCTGGAGGCGAGCAGCCGTCCTAGTTATGGGTTCTTCACTCCATAACGGGAATGTAGGAGTCGTTGACATGGCATCAAAATCTTGGCAAGCACAGATTTTGTATTGGCTCAGCTACATACGACTTTTAATCATGGAAATCATAATTACTTTTAAATTACTTTGCTGTTACTTGAAATACATGACAAGATCTATATGCACATTGTAAAGTAAAATAAAACATTAGTGATTTAGCTCCTACTTCTACTAAACAAACAGCTTTACATTAATCGCGGTGCATATATGCAATATATTTGAGCCTTTTTCTTTCAATTAATTTCAGGGTCAGTTTACTTTCAAACGCAATATTATGCGCTACATTTTTCTACAAACGTTCGTAAGAAAGGTTATCTAAGCTAGCTTTATACAACAGGATAAAACATATTAATATGCTTTATAATATGAGTCTACGAAACAAGTCATTGGTTATAACAAGTTATTTAATTTTACATGTCTTGTTTGAAAGTAATTAAATATTTTTTTCTCTCCGTGTAAGTAATAAACGACAATATTTTAAAAAAATGTGCTCTAGTTTGGAGGACTCAAAGATACGGTAAATTATGTACCTACATTATTATCTATTCACCGAGACTAATTATAGACAACGTAACCAAATATTTGACGGTAGAGACAATATTTACATTAATATTATTCCATGTATGAAGAAATACACTTCACAACCGTATTGTTTTAAGTGCTTTAGGAATATTTTCGTGAAGGTTATGACACAATAATGAAGTAAACTGAAAATACGTGTCATTCCAGATTTCAAGCATAATTTTACCGCTTCTTTAAGAAGCAATAGATATTTCAAAGTGCAATACGGAACTATGTCTCAATAAGGTTCGAATATTAAAATGTTATGAAATAATTATCTAACAACTAAAAAATAAGTAATTGTTATTGATAAACCACCTAAGTATAGCAATAGTTGTACCACAATATTTTCTATTGTCAGAGCTCGGTATGCCCTGACAATAGAAAAGATTAGGTGCAACACGGACGATAAAACTTTGAAAAGTCCACTAAAGTGTATAAATCGAATATATTGTTTTACACCATACGTTATACACTCATGTATACAGTGGTGTACCATCTCACGGTCTCGTGTGGCTGTCCCGCCTGTAATAAACAGCGTCAATTTCATTCCATTTCCTGAGCGCGCTCCCGGCTCCCTTCCCTGTGCGACCCACTCGGCGAATTATTGGATTTAATAAGATAACACTCGGAGAACGAATACACCCGTATCTGTGGCGATGGCAACGTTACCCGACGGTTGTTATGTGGGTATTGTGGTCAAAAAGATCGATCAATTGGGGTGTTATCATACCACAATATCAGTCGTTTTAATATTTGGTGAACGGCTGAAGAGTGCTTTGTACAAGGAAATAATATTAGAGCTAGAACTAGTTATTTCATACTTATAAAAAGATTGATGCAATAAATATCCCCAAGTCCCGTAAGAACATTAAACGGGCGATAAGTCTACGGAAGACTCGATCTGACTTAGAAACCGTTACCGACTAGAAGCCATGAATACTTGGTGTCATCCTCGTATCGATAAAAACATGGTCACATTAACGACAACCTTACTTGGCGGGGCTGCTGCTAGTAAATAAAGTGGTGTAATTGCGGACTTCCCGTGTTATTACCGTTCTCACAAAACGTATGGTCACCCTACCAATTATCCTGTCATGTCGGTGGTACAGGTTTATAGTTTTATAAAAACTTTCACTTCGTAAAGTTATTAGAGATAATTTAGATATGATCTGTTTTACATTACATGATTTAACAATTAGTGAAATGTTCCCTTTAGCTAAGTAACCAATATTTGTCTGTACCTAACGGCTAACTTTTACTCGTGACTTGGTATAAAAATACTCATTTTTTTACCTCTGTTACAAGATCGTTCACTGTTTGTATATTGTTGTTTGTTTTGTTGTAAGTATGTTCATTCACTTTTCCTCCTCACTCCCTCAAAAATGTAAGTAAATCTATCTGGCGAACGAGTGTCGTAGAAAGACGATTTAATTTAATCTCTTTGATTTCGCCATAGGCACTTCTTAGGCGAATGTGTAATTAACTAATTACTCAGATTCGTAGAAGCGGCCCAACAATTAAATGATCTATTAATAGGAATGTCTAGAAACAGGACTCGCTTATCAGTCAACGCGCATGCACAAATTCATTTAGGCATTTGCGGTAAATAAAGATTTATTGTCAAAATAGCTATCGTAAATTGTGGTAAGTAATAAATAAAATTCGCTCAAAAAGAAATAGAATTAACATCGTTTTTTATATTATTTCTTAAAACTCCGAATTTTTCCTTTGAACCCTCATTTTGAGATAAGACTGTGGACTAAGTAACCACAGTAAATATTTTAATTAAATTAAAAAATTTACATACTTTTGAGTCTTTCCTCGCGCCATTTCTTCTTATTTGAACTCACAGAAAGAAATCACAGACGAAACAAAATAAAATTCTTCAAAAATCACAAAACACTAACACGATCGTTCGAATAAAATAGAATGTTCGAATAAAGAAATAAAAGTTCGAAAATTAAATATAAATTTTGGCGGCAATCTGTCACATGAGCATGTTTCCCGCGAGGTGCGTACGTCCACTCTCCGAGATCTCGACTCGGTCCGGACGCGGCAAGCGCCCTACTTCGGCGTAACCAGTCTTTCGCGTGAGACAGAGATCGTCAATTACAGAAATAAACATGATAGAAAGAGACAAAAAGCTCGATATTTAATGATTTCTTATTTTCTTTTATTACTATCGTTAATGACATTTATTGTTATTGCATTATAAAACCATTCTTGTGTGTAGAATTTGAATTTCACCATGTGACAATGATCTATACTCAACGTACTAGTAGCGCCATCTGCCGGAACAAAACTGTACTAGGCTAACAATCAGCTGGCTACCATTCATGCTCGCGACAGAAAGGTGTAGATCATGGATCACAGATGGCCGATGCAACGACAATAAGCGCAATAGATGGCAGCATTTCTTACTAAAGAGATAATGCAATCCTGCGCATGGATGTGGACGAATGGGGTAAAATCACTGTCTCTTAAACCTTGACTGCAAGAAAAGTTTTTTTTTTATAGAGTTGTATCTACCGACTTCTGATATGCTATTCTGGTGATAAGTAATTTAAACGTTTTTAAATGTCTCCTTTATTTCCTGTTCAATTTAGCCACTTTTCCCCAGGGAACAAAAAAACGCGTCGTCGATTCAATGCTACTTTTTACTGAGCGAATTAATCTACTTTGTAGTCGCTCATATACTCAAACTATCATCATCATCTGCCTAGCCTTTTCTCAACTATGATAAGGTCGGCTTCCAGACTAACCGGATGCAGCTGAATACCAGTATTTTATACTCAATATCCCACAACCTAGATGTAGCCGAGCCTACGATAACAAGGAATAGACAAAAAAATTGTAGAGGGTTAATTTTAAGAACGTTCACAGTCTGATCTGTCTCAATCTGTCCAAAATATCTGTAAAATATCAATGTCAAGTTTTTGACATCGATTGTCGCTTAAATGAGATTGCGGCTAGATTTTGAACGTAGGTAATTAATTACGGGAATTGGCCTTCAGATTTCTTCTCAATTGCAGTTTCGCTTTCCTTTCAATATTTTGTGTTAACGCAAGTCTTCGATCTATGCACCTTACGAATCGGATGTTTTTTGCGTAAACAACGCTCTGAAGATCTTGTTTGGTAACAAAGTAGGATAACAGTCCTTTGTTCGGGAGCGATTTATCGGCATTGACTTGACACGTTCAGGAGATAAAAATTTTATGGACACTCCTTTTACCTTGGAATCAAACTGAGACAAAAATATCGAGTTTATGGTCGCTGCTGCTAATGGTCTAGAACTAAAAATTCGAACACGTGACATCTACCAACCCGCGCTGGGCCCGCCTAGTAGGAAGACCCTTCCCTCTAGAAGAGGCCTGTGCCCAACAGTGGGAACATTATAGGCCGCTTATGTATGCTTATGCTGCTACAATACTCGTAGCTGAAGGGTTAACACGCCAGGAACAAGAATCACAGTGAATCAACACATAATCCACCGTAGTAATCTAATTTAGCACCACCCAACCCAGTCGGTCCCACCAGGCCAAAGGCTTATAACAATAACGTACACACAGCACTTGATCCTTGCCCGTAATCCTAAAAAGCCAATAATCTTATAACGCACCTTTAGATGGAGTCCTTCTTCCCAGAGCTAAGCACTTAACCGAAGGGATTGGAGTTCGAGGAAAATCAATATCCGGTTATATTGGAGCTCTTTACTTATTTACCATTCCCTAGTATTTCCGGTACTCGGGAAAATAAAATGATGCTCAAACAACATGCAAAAAAAATCTGGAAATGAAGATGTGTTCCGATTCCCGAACACCCTTTGAACGTTTTTATCGAAGTAAATACTTGGTATTGCTTGATGTATCAGTCGTTCGTTGTACCTATCAGTCGTCTGTGTATCAATATTTTATTTATGCTTACAGAACAGATGAAAGGGGTCAATCAGAATGTTTTATTTGACTTGAAATATTGTGTTCTCAATGTTCCCATACATAGAGATGTAATAGTCACTTCTGGGGGCCTACTACGAAGTGCAAAGTGCGAATGTTCGGATCGGACCGACACATGGCCGAACCGAATATTATTGAAAAATGCGAAAAAAGTTCGGATCGGCTCAGTTGGGTTGGGACCATAGTCAATATTCGAAAGAGTGTAGGAGTGTAGGATCGGAACCGACCGAACCAAATAGTAACTTCGTAGCAGGAAACGGCCGAACATTCGGCCGATACTACTTCGGAGTAGACCCCCTGAAAACTCAGCATATTTTGGTTTTTCAAGAATCAATTAATTGAATGGTTTTAGTATTACACCGTTTAAGATCAACGAGGTAATGGCGTAGGTAACACACTAATAGTAAAAAAGGCTTACATTTTGACAGTTCAACAACATTCATTGCGTTATTTATGTTGTTGAGCAGAAAAAATTCAGAGCATATAAAGCAATGGATTAACTATAACCTTCAAAATGATTCAGATTATGATTGGTAGTGTGTTACGCCATTAGGGTGCTGAGTTCAGTTTTCCAAGGATTCCACTTAAATCAAAAGTCATTTATTCAAATTAGGCTGAGAAACAGCACTTTTCGAACGTCAAAATTACACAAGACAGTCCCCAAAACGCCCGTCCTCCGCCACTTCCTAGTGCTTTCGCTGGGAAGAAGTGACATAACAAACTCCCCAGCAGCACAGCTTTCTGTTCAGTTAGAAAATACTTAAGGAAGCAGCATAGCCCAGGAGCGCCCTTTACATTAGTAATAGGCACCAGTTCTCCAATAATACTCGTAGTATCTAAGCTTAACTACACTACTGCCTACAGTGCCTACCGCTAGTCGTAATTGTAAGGTACGTCAAAACGTATTTTAATGAAATGATTACAATGCCCTACATTTTTCAGAAGTACAACTGACCCCTCGACGACTGAGACTCTACTTTTAAAATCATTTCAAGTGTCGCTTGTTGAGAGGAGGAATTAGTGTAAGAGGATATGGCTAGTTGCAGTTTGCGCTATCATCAAAAAACCGGTCAAAAAAACGGTCTCTAGGTTAATTATTTTAGTAAATTAATAAAAGTGTTATAAATATGTTAAATTAGTGTATTATAGTCAAACCTAAGTATTAAGTATTCTAAACAGTTATTATCAAGTGTTTTTTTGTCGCGAAAACTTCGTAAAACAGAGGATTCAAAACCGGCTGTCAACTCAACGTACCAACGGTGACGGATTTCAAACTTTCGTCGATCCCGGGGAGTATTTTGTTCTATTAAAGTGCTTTTAGTGCTTGTATTTACCGATCACTGAACATCACAAAGTACTGCTCAGGCCTCTGAGCTACGTCCATCACACACTGGCACGGTTTATGTCTCCTTTTGCTTGACAATTAGTGGAAGCAAAATCGACGACGAAAACATTCGCCCAGACAATAAACACTACATAATTTACTGCACAAAAATAAGCGCATTAGAGCTTATTCACACTATAAAACCTGTGTCTTAAACTTGTTATTGTCAATTAAGCTTCTTTGTGTTTTACAATAAAAGCAGTATCTATTCCTTGTAACTTCACTTCTATTTAACATCTCCATCTTGTCTCCATCTCATTCCCTAATAACTTCAACTAATTTTAAAATCCATTTGTTAACATTTCATTACTTATTTTTTAACTTACTTTAATTTTATTTTTATATTTCCCTTCTACCTCCTTCTAATCTAAATATTGGAACATCTTTTCTCACACTGTTATTTAGCTGCATAACTTCACACATTTCAGGTGACTGACATTTTAAAGAAAATGATGACCCGCAGTGCTACAATCAAAGATATGGAAACAAAACTAAGATCTACCTTGATGAAGCTAGAGGTTTCTGAAGCTACTTGCAAACAGCTGCTCTGTGAAAGGGAAGACAGCGAGGTGGAAATAAAGCTAATTAATGACAAGAACACTGAGCTTAAGAATCAGCTGACTGAACTACATGTACAGCATATGGACATACTGGACCAGCATCAGCACCTCCGTCAAATAGTGTCAAATTTCCAGGAATGTAGCGACACCCACGAACTGGCTTTGAGACGCATATCTGAACTAGAACAGGAATTAAGCAAGGCCCACAACACAATAACCGTTTTGGAAACTCTCAAAGCCCGTGAAGAGTCTGCGATCACCTGCAGTCTTTATGATGAGTTGGTTGGTAGCGGGTCCGGTCCCATATGTGTTGAGCCAGTTGTAACAATAGATTTAACTGATGATACTATAGTTAAAAATAAATTGTTTACTAGTCACAATAAGTTAAAAAAGTATATTAAAATTAATAGATTAATTAGAAAAACCCAAAAATATTTAAAATGCCAAAAAGTTAACAAATTAAATACAAAACTTAGGCAAGAAAAAGTAAATTTAATACAAGAATTAAAAAACTGTAACAATGAATTAGAATTGTGTAATGCTATGTATGACACAGACACTCGGCACCTTCAGGATGAATTGTTTGTTAGGGAATACGCTCTAAAGGATATCTTTAGTAAATATGAGGCTTCTCAACAAGACCTGAGTAAGCGCATGCAGGAGGCTAATGAGTTGGCAGACCTGGTCAAGTATAATGCGGAGAGGTATGAGTCTTTGACAAATAACCTCTCTTTTAGCTGTACCTGCTCCGGGGGACCCCAGCTTATTACACCCACTCCCTCAGTGGCTCAGCCAGTAGGTAGCTGTATTAGTGATGATAGCAATAGTTTGAATAATTTGATTAACACTACTTATATTTTTTCTGATAAATTTGGTCAAGGTTTTGGTAGCTTACTAAATCAGTGTTCGCAACAATATGTAATTAATAATTGTTTACCCGGTGCCAGTATTAGCCAATTAATTAGTAATATCAAATTGACAAAAATAAACCCCAGTTCAACTGTTATATTATTATATGGGGATAGTTTAAATGTAAGGAAAAAGGACTTAATTGAATGTGTCCATTTGATGTTGCATCTTAATGAGACTAATAATTGTAAATTTATTTTTTGTGCCTTGCCTTATTCCTATCATTTAACTGATGAGCAAAATAAGCATATTTATAATTTAAATATGTTCATTTATAATAGGACTTGTCGTCACAGTGATGCTATTTTATATTTTGATTGTAATCAATTCATTACTGATTACAAACTGACAAATTATACTATGTATTTGCCACCTAGTTGTAGGAGACAAATTGCTAATCTTTTAGCATACAATATACTCAGTGACACTGGTACTTGTAGTGTACCATTGATTACTGTTAGTACTGATACTAACACTACTTTTGATACGCCTTGTAGTTTAAACTATTAGGTGAGACAACGGGTCAGCCGCATATGTTGAATGTTGTACATCAAAATATGCAGGGTCTGTCCGGCAAAGAGCTAGAATTAAGTTTATTTATGGAGTTCTATGATGTTCAGGTGTTATGTTTGACTGAACACTGGTTGAAGGAACATGAAGTAGTGTTTATTAATGATGAAAACTTTACCGTACAGAGTGCATTTGTAAGAAAAAGTGCTATTCGCGGTGGCTCTTTAGTTCTTGTTTCAAACAAGTTAAAATGTAAACAACGTTTAGATTTAGTTAATCTTTCAATCGAGCGCACTATAGAGTTGTCTTGTGTTGAACTTGAGCGATATGTTATAATTTGCGTTTATCGACCCCCCTCTGGGGATTTTGTTAGTTTCGAATCGGTAATGGAAGATTCTCTCAATAGGTTGAAATCAAGTAACAAAAGCATTATATTATGTGGAGACTTCAATATTAATATTTTAGATGTTACTCCATTAAGTATTAGACTTCTCAATCTTTTTAGGTCTTATAATTTAATTAACTTGTTTTTTGAACCTACTAGGATCACAGCATCTTCGTCAACTTGTCTTGATAATGTATTTAGTGATTGTGATGCCAAACATAAATTAGTGTTAACTGATTTAACGTCCGACCACTGTGGTTTATTAGCCAGCTTCCCCATGCCAGTACATAAAAAACCGCATAAACTTGAATGCAGGCCTTATACAGCCAGTCGTTGCAAAATGTTTAAAAATAATATAGCTCATAGAATTACACCATCTATAGTAGAATACGAGAATCCCAATGAAATTTATGGTGCCCTTTTTGATGTTGTGCAAAAAGAGTACCAATCCACTTTTAAGACCAAAACTATTAACGTTAATGGTTCCTCTGTTGGCTTTAATCAATGGGCTACTCCGGGAATTTATAAAAGTAGAGCGAGACTATACGAGTTATATGGTTTGAAAAAATACAGGTTTGATACTCCTTTCCTAGAGTATGTCAAAAATTATTCAAAATTATTCAAAAAGATTAGTGCTTTTGCTAAATCAAAATTTTTAGGCGATACAATTAAAAATTCTAATAATAAAGTAAAAACCACTTGGAAAATTATTAACAATGAAACGGGTAAATCTGTTAAACAAGAAAAACAACTTGAGATTATGGTCGACAACAAATTAGTTAATAATGCAGCTGATGTAGCTGAGGCATTTAATGAGTTTTTTGCCAACATACCGATAACTACGACTCGCTCCTTAAATTCGTCCCCGTCTAAAGCTGAAGACCTTTTGCATAGTAGTGTACCTAAATGTAGTCCTTTATTTAGTTTCGAACATGTAACCTCGCGTGATGTAGTTAATATTTTTAATACACTTAAGTCTAAAAACACCGGTGATTATTGGGGCATCTCCATTAAACTTTTAAGTAATATAATAGACATCGTAGCCCCCTATCTAGCTGTTACTTTTAATAAATGTATTGATTTAGGAACTTTTCCTGACCTCATGAAGAGTAGCAAAGTCATACCATTATTTAAATCAGGTAATAAGAATGACGTTGGCAATTTCAGGCCTATTTCTATTTTACCTGCGTTTAGCAAAATATTTGAAAAGTTAATACTCAAGCAGTTGCTAAGACATTTTAATTTAAACAGCCTCCTCCATAATGAGCAATATGGCTTTACAAAGGGTCGTTCAACTACAGACGCGGGTGTTGCTCTGCTGAGACACATATTTGACGCATGGGAGAAATCACAGAATGCTATTGGAGTTTTCTGTGATCTCTCCAAAGCCTTTGATTGCGTGCACCATGACACGCTTTTGCGTAAGTTACGTCATTACGGTGTCCGAAACGTGGCTCTCAACGTAATAATTTCTTATTTACATAATAGGGTCCAATGTGTAGATGTTAATGGCGCGAAATCTTCCGGGCTACCAGTTCAGTTAGGTGTTCCGCAAGGCTCAATACTGGGTCCATTTTTGTTCTTAGTATATATCAATGATTTACCATTCCATTTGAAGGGCATCTGTGACGTTGTACTGTTTGCAGATGATACCTCTCTTATTTTTAAAGTAGACAGGAATAGACAAGATTTTGACGACGTAAACAGTGCACTCTCAATAGTTACAGATTGGTTTACGTCAAATAACCTAGTTCTCAATGCCAAGAAAACGAAATGTGTAAAGTTTGCCTTACCGAATGTCAGAAATCTAGGACCCAACATCGTCTTAAATAAAGAGGTGCTTGAAACAGTAGGCTCGGCAATTTTTCTAGGACTAACAGTAGATGCCAAACTTCAGTGGGGACCTCATATATCAAGTCTAGCAGGAAGGCTCAGTTCGGCTGCCTACGCCGTCAGGAAAGTAAGACAATACACTGACGTTGATACAGCTCGTTTAGTCTATTTTAGTTATTTTCACAGCGTTATGTCCTACGGTATTCTGCTGTGGGGCAAAGCCGCTGATATACAAAATATATTTGTCCTTCAAAAACGAGCTGTTCGAGCAATTTACCAGCTAGGTGCCAGAGTTTCTCTAAGAGATTTTTTTAAAGATATTGGTATTCTCACGGTTGCATCACAATTCATCTTCGCCAACATTTTATATATTAGGCAAAATTTGCACTTGTACACTAAAAACAGTGATATTCACAGTGTTAACACTAGAAATAAGGACAAACTACGTGCCCCCTTTCACCGGCTTCATAAGGTTCATAACTCATTTGTTGGGCTTGGTATAACCTTTTATAACAAGATACCCTCTTCTTTGCTAGACTTGCCTTTCAATGCGTTTAAAGCTCAAGTAAAATCTAACCTTTGCTCAAAGGCTTACTATTCCATCAACGACTACTTACACGATAAGAATAGTTGGTCGCCCTAATTAACTCAAGACAATGTTCATGTTCTTTCTCCAGAATCAGCTTACTGACAGGTTATTGTTATTAGTATTTACTTATTTATTTATTTTACTTCAATGGTCCTAGTTTTTCATCTGTGACTCAAGTGACAGCTATGTGACCAGAACCCAGCTATGCGTAAATATGTAAGCTGTCACGCCCTTTATGCCTGGAGGCTTTTATTTAGGTAGTAAGTAGTTATTTCCATTTTAATTAATTATTTTTCAGCTTAAGTACGTATAGTTTTTATTATATTTGTTGGTATATTGGCGTGGCTAGCTGACATATTTTATGGCAAATAATTTAAGTTTCTTGTAATGTTCATTACTGAACATATGTTCCTAGTATTGTATACATGCAACTATATTCTAACTGAACAGACAGCTGTGCTGCTGGGAAGTTTGTTCCGCCACTTCTTCTTCCCAGCGATAGCACTAGGAAGTGGTGAAGGGCGGGCGTTTTTGGGGGACTGTCTTTTGTAATTTTGACGTTCGAAAAGTGCTGACTCTCAGCCTAATTTGAATAAATGACTTTTGATTTTTGATTTTTTGATTTTTGATTTTCATCATTTTAAGATCATTAATCAGTTTCTTGGTTATAGTGATTATGGCAATGACTAGTTTAAAAAAACCGACGAACACGAAGGGTTTCCTACCATCGCACAATATTTAACACTACATATTATACATAATTTTTTAAATACGTTTCGTGTATGGGGACCCCCTTCAATTTTTAACTGAATTTTATTTTTATTATTTATACAGACGGACAGACGGACTGACGGACAACGGAGCCTTAGTAAGCCGGCCATTTCCAAAAACAAAAATTTCCAGCTGCAAGCTGATGAAAGATTTGTTGAATAAAACGTAGTTCACTTTCAACAATAAAAGTTGAACCTAGCCTGGGGTAACATAAAAGTCTACGGGGAACCTATAAAGACTCGTTAAACGTAATATAAGTGCGATAAAGGATAAAACGTCTTGTTACGAGTATCCAGCAGCCATATTATTTTGATGTCTTTTACAGACACTTCTGCACTAACGATTAAGATGATAGTTATTTTATTCATTCACACATTGAAATATAAGAACATATTCCAGCCATATAAGCTGAGCTATGCTCGAAAGTTTTAAGCTTACGAAGTACGACAGATGCAATCACTAATACCACTAAGCTTGCTGAAGGTCTCCATCCGAACGGGCAGTTACAAGAAATAACCATTGAAACCTTCACTTAAATATGTTGCCTTTGAAGGACCCATATCTTGATTGAGTAAGGGAATTTAATCATTAGATCATAACGCATAAATTCACGCCTGAAATACCCGAAGGGTGGAGAGGTGTAACTATAGTACACCCACATTTCTCCAGTTATGTTCAAGTCCCACGTAATATGCGAGCCTATTGCCTTCAACCGGGCACTTTTCCCGACCCGGGAATCGAACCCAGGACCTCATGCTCAGCAGTAGCGCTTACGATCTCTAGACGAACGAAACGAATAAAACATTGAAAGAAAGAAAGAAAAAGTATTTATTGCGACTCGTACAGGATCACTAAACTAAACACAGTTAAAAATAAAAATAAAACAAATTGTATAAAAAAGTAACAAAAGGAAAAAAATGAAACAGAAAGTCCTATACGAGGCCAAAAGGCTCCTATCTCAGCATGATGCTTCGACATTTAAAAAATAAATGTCGTAGTGCTGGTATTCTGATAGGGCCTGCTGTGATGTCACGGGCAATCACAGTAATAAGTAACCTCATTACTTGTCTATGCCCTGAGTGTCAGAAGCACTCTGTGGCATTGTTGTGACAAGTGAAGGGTCGCATGCGTCGAAAATAAAATAAAACTCAGCTTGAATACTCACACTTTAATTTTCTTCCCCTCCGCCTGGGATATGGTGGCGGGCGGCGGCGGCAGGTCGTCCATAGGAACCTCCTCGTTGGGGGGCGACGGCGGAGACTTGTCGAACTCCGCTATCGGCGCCAGCTCCGGCATGGGAGACACCGAGTTACTGTCCATAGCCGACAACTTTATGGGAGACACTTTGGCTGTTTTGATGACCTTTTCACACCCCCGGAACACGGGAGGAGAAGTTCACTCGAATGTTCGGAAAAGCCCGCAAATGCGAACTAGGACCACTCGAAACGGATTTCACGTTAAAGTTCACAGTTCTGTATTTAATTAAGACCCACGGCACTAGTGTGTTACTCCACACACGATACAGCGCACCACTTTCCCGATAGAATGTCAGCAACTTTCGGGATTAGCTCCGGCCGAACTTCGGGACCTGGAAGCGATTAAAGAGTTATTTATTATTGTACTTTCGTGTTCGTGCTCGTTCCACACAGATTTGAACTAAGTGACGATGTATTTATTGTACGGACGTCGTTGACCGGAAAGTTAAGTTAATAGCGAAGCTGTATTCATTGGTGCAAGGAATAGTTTTTTTATCATTGTTCCTATCAATCAAAACACCTGACATCACACCACCCTTGGTTGACTGGTAGAGAATGTCCGCATTTGTACTTTTTTTGTGTGCGAAAAGTTTAAATAAATACTGTTTGACTAGTGGTATTTAAGGGCATAATTCAATTTAGGCGTTACACCGGCAGTGAAGTGAGGAAGCGCAGAAGGGCAATGTCCCGCGCCCTACTGGCTATTATTCAACATTCGCCTGACGTGACGCCGCGGAAGGGACTGACACGATCCCCCACACCATGACGTTCCTGTTGTTTATACTAGTACCGGCTCGTTGACCACTACACGAAAGGGAACCGAAATAGATTCACACAAATATTATCGGACTTTATGTTAATGTTACTACTTCTCGCGAGACGAGCCATAATATTGTTTCAAGTCTTCAAAAGTTTATGTAACTTAAAATAGGGAAAGTACTGGAGTAAACGACGCGGCTTTTCTCGCAGAGTTCAATGTTTTTTGGGATAAAAGATGGCGGTATCTACGTAAAGGTACCTCTCAGCTCAGCTTCCTTTAAATTCGACTTTAGACACACCCCTTTATTCATAAAGGTTGCTTACAGATAGGTAACGACTAGCGGCTGTTTACCCATACATTTTTGACGTTTGAACATCACTTAACTTTAACCGTCGTTTATAAATAAACCCCTATCTGTCCTGTCTATCCCTTCTTCTAAACATTTCCAAAACGGACAGATATGTATGTACGTACTGTCTCATCGATGTATTGTATAATAATAAGTACATATATATTACGTAGGTGAAGATTGCCCACCAACGTATATACTCAATCTTGAAGTAATTGATTGTGCAATATCAATTGATTTTCATTTGATTGCTTAACAGTTCTCTATTAACATTACCTAACACTGCAATGTGATGCACAATGCTTTAGTAATAAAACGTTAATTTAATTAGTACTTAATCCTTTTTATTACCGTTCACATTTCCAGAAACAATAAAACAAAACGCAGTTGCAAGCAAGCGTTACCTTTTTTTTTCGGGGGGAAACCTTCAGAAGGCCCCTGGTCTTTGGGGATAAAACCAGGGAGTGTGGGATTTTTACCTCACTATCTGCACATGGAAGGGGCACCGTTACCTCTCAAAAGACCAATCCGGAGCCCCCTCTGTGCAACGCCTGTTAGGACACATCTCTGGGGAGACTGTAAAGGGGTTTCCCCGAAAAGCAAGTGTTACCTAGGATTAGTACGTGACTTCTTCTATTTCATTACAAAAATCCGTAAGTTTTACCCTTTAACAAAACCATAAAATGGTGTTTCAAAAGCTCATTTTCCTAAAGAAAAGAAATCGTCGATAGCTCAGCGCCGAGAGTTGAAATCCAACAGTGTGTTTTTTATTATTAGGCAACACCAACTACCAATATAATTAAATTATTGGTAAGTATCTTACACATCTTAAAGTTCACTGCTAGTGCTGTGCACTTCTGTGACGAATTCACAGTACCCAAAACTTTATGACATGATTTTTGTTTGTGCATGTTTTAGTGAGAAGTAGGTAAGTAGTCGTTGAAGTGCCGCATCTCATCATCATCTGCCTAACCTTTTCCCAACTATGTTAGGGTCGGCTTCCAGTCTAACCGGATGCAGCTGAATACCAGTATTTTACATGGAGCGACTGCCTATCCGACCTCCACAACCCAGTTACTGGGTAATACGATACCCCTTGGTAAGACTGGTTGTCAGACTTTCGGGCTTCTGACTACCCGTAACGACTGTCAAAGATCCACGAATGACAGCCGGGACCAACGGCTTAACGTGCTTTCCGAGGCACGGAGAGGTCTCGGTATGTAAAGATGGTCACCCATCCACAGACCAACCGCGGCAAGCGTAGCTTAACCTGACCGATCGACCTGTGCGGCTGTTATTATTTAGCCACGGGCCCCTCTGAAGTGCCACATCTATACATACTAATATTATAAAGAGGTAAAATGTCTTTGTTGTTTGTATGTAGGTAGGGGGTAATCTCCGGAAGTAATGGTGGGATTTGAAAAAATATTTTTGCATTTAATAGCCCAATTCTTGAGGAAGGCTATAGACTAACATCACGCTAAGACCCTTAGGCGCCGAGCAAAAAGAATAATAATAAATAATTTAAAAAAATAAAAAGTTTATTTTGGAACAATAATACAAGAATAAGTACAACAATTAGTAAAACGATGATAGCTGCAAAAGTATAAACTGTAGCGCAGCTAACAACGCCCTTCTCCAGATACAGAATGGAATGATGTTCCATGCAAAAAGTGCTTAAAAGGTAATTAATTTAGACTTAGTTAATTAATAATAAAACAAAAAAATAAGACAAAAATAAACAATATGTAATAGATGTATTTTAACGTTGAGTTTATGCGCTGAGTGTAAGTTAAATGGGTGTGTGGATGAGTGTTAAAGAGGTGTGCGAGGGTTGTTTGTGTTGTTTGTGTGTGTGTGTTATGTGTGGTTTTGTTGGGGTGTATGAGGGAGTGATCAGTATTTATAATAAACGTCCGAAAGAACGTTTAGTTAAAACGAAGTGGTGACCCACCCCGTTGAACAACAAATTTCACGCAGACGAACTTGCGAGCAGAAGCTAGTCAATAATTAAATTTTACAGGCGTCACGTAGTGTAAAATTAAAACCGGCATAAACGTTTTCCAACCAAATGAAGCCGCTGAACAACAAAGTTATCCTCCTTTCCACCTGGTTTCACATGTATGGCGTGTGACAGACAATTAGATACAAGCTTGTGCACCGCCCGTCTAATCAGCATCACCATTGTGTAATTGTTCGTCCACTAAGGAAACACCGGCTTTTATTACTGTTCAGCTAGACTTAGACCAGACTTTCGCTTTCAGCGTGAGAATCAACCAACTTGTTGACATGTTCACGGGTTATAACCGCGAAAATGAAAGGAGTTTGGCTGAAAGCAAACATGTTTTTTTTTTTGTATAGTGATATTATAGTCTGGGAATGATTAATGTACCTATCGTATTTTCTTTTTTTGGTATAGGCTTTTATTTATAGCCTAGCTTCATTACTGTGAAACTAGGTAAGTATGTGGCAATAACCTCGGGTTGAAGCCCTTAGCTTTGCGAAAAAAGGTCATTTTCACAATGCTGTAGTAAATTGCCAGAGTTTCATCCATCAAGACACACAAGCGTTGTAAATGACAACTGTATGTAGCTAACCTATTTTTTTTTTTTTTGTTTGTCTACATTGTGTCCCACTGCTGGGCAAAAGCCTCCCCTTGTTTCTTCTAGCTAACCTATTACTATTTGTTATTTCAATTTTATTCCATGTAATTCATACTGAAAGTAACTCTATCTCTCTCTCTCTCTCTCTCTCTTTGTCTATCTGTCTGTAACCTCTTCATGCCTAAAAGGCTGAACCGATTTAGATGAAATTTGGTATATCTACGGATATCTTTTAATCTCGGAGCTTAGTACGTTCTCGTGGGATAATTTCCGAACATCACGCGGGTAAAGCCGCAAGAAAAAGTTTAATATCTATATACTTGATAATACAGAATCACGTCCACAAAATATTGGAATTGACTTTACTACACTTTTATCTTGAAACTAATCTACTTTTATTTGAGAGAACTCTGACATGTCATAAAAACTCATACTTGGTGGATAGTGGTAGATATTTATTTACGATGCTTTAGAATCTACGACCGCTCGACCGGTACAACAATCAAACACTTCCTTGTTGGCAGTATTAGAAAAATGTACTGACATTTTAATAGTAGAGCCATCAAGTATTACCCTAAATATTTCAAAGGGAAAGCATGATGATTAGTATTGACTACCTATAAATAAATAATGTAAAGGAAATATATTGTAGGTTATTTAATTTCTTTCAGTGCTTCTTTTGCAACATTCACTTAACACTTTTGTAAATCTATCGAACATTTTCTGTTTCATTTTTTGAGAAAAAGAACGCCTGTAAATCAACGTTGCGCTTCTTTCTAAATATGCACAACATCACGCTTATTTCCCACAGGGGTAAAAGCATAAAGTAAAAATCTACCTTCCATAAGACTGAAAGCCTTTTTGCAGGCGAGAAAGCAGCATCCTGCATAAAATCGTGAATCGATACTGAATTTTCTTCGCAAGTTACCCCAAATCATGCCCGCTACGCAACTATAGTACCAGAGATCGCACATTATTTACACCTTGTGAGTTCCCCCAGGGAACGGAGGGTTGCTCTGAGAGTACTAAGACCCCAACTTGTACAACACTGGAGTGGAAACAAATTAGCCCTGATTCTGAACTACACGGAATCGTTTGTTGCCATTATTGATTGAGTAGCTTCGACTGTTTACTCGTAGTGTTTAATTTTGCGGGATACAAACTGTCAACTGTGTTCTTTTCTATGTTTAATGCAACCTTATCAGTGTAGTTCGACCGTTAAAGCATTCATACTGACAGATTGAGACTCTTACTTTCCCCATTTATTTTACAGAAAGATGTAAAACAGTGGTGTAAGTGGACGAAGGATCGCGAGTCCGTACGCCACGTTCGCGGTCTGCTCACAAATAGTTTTGATTGTTTTTTTTTTTATACTTTTGCTGTTTGTGCCGTTATACTGTGTTTTACAATATATATACTTTTACTGTTAAACGTGCGTTACATTAATTCAAAATATACCCAACACACACCCCTGAGAAGACACTCTCTACAGTGGTAAATTATGAATATTAATCATTTTGCAACTTACGTTACTGACATTTGACATTATTTCATACACACATTCTGACAGAATAAGACAGTTATCTACTTTCCCCTTTTATTTTTGATAGAGAAATAATTACATATGTAGAACAGTGGTAAATTATGAATATTAATAGTTATGCAACCTGTGCTTCTGTCATTTGATGACATTATATTTATTTTAATTTAATAGTTACACAACGAACAATACTAGGACATTATGCAATATAATTTTATTTATTCAAGAATATAATGAAGTTTGCGAATATAATGAGCTGTTGATCTACTTTATAGATATTTTGCTAAGCTTTGTAGAATGCTACAACTTGCACCAAGCTAAATAAATGATGCGTGACAGCAACGTGACATTTACGTTATCCTGTTATGAAATAACTACGAAATAACTGAGCAATTCCTCTCTCAGGCACGACACCATTCGGAACAAGAATTCCCCGCCATTTCCTAGCATTTCAGGTAAATATGACCGCGGCAAAGACCGCGGCACGTACGCCTGTAAGTGCTCTCCAAGTCCTTGACGTTGTAAGTTCCAAAGCAACTGCAATTTCTCTCGCGAACGTTTTCAGCTAAGCACTACAATTTGGTGTTATTGTTCTGTAGCGAGTTATCAAATTGAGATGAAACCAACCGTAAGCGACTCGCTACTGTTTCTGCTACAAAACAATGAAATGTCGCTTTCTTCTTCTTTCGGTTCTCGGTCTTTGTAGTTTGTTGAGTGCTCAGTTGTTATAGGTATTCAGTAGTAGTCTGTTTTTGTTAATTTCTATTCGTAGAAGCACTCATTCAAGGATTTTTTTGATCATTTTAATCAGAAGGCCGATTCTCGTAATTTAAAACGTTCAAAATCTAGTCGCAGTCTCATCTCGGCGACAAACAAATGTCAGAAACATGTCAAAATGTATAGAAATTATAGGTATTTTTGACAGATTGAGACTGAGATCAGACTGTGAACGTTCTTAAAATTACGAGAATTGCCCCTCTGGTTTTCGCTAACTTTTTGATTATTTTGTTGAGTATTGATTCATACTAATTACTCTACCTATTCTCAAAAAATTGTAGCGCACATTAATCAATGGCATGGTACCAATTTCAAGTTTACTATATAGGTAACTTTCAACACACAACAATAGAGTAAAGAAAATATAACATTCACTGAAAAAAAGGGTCTAAACAAATGACTACGCCGTGGAGCAAGATAATGATGAGTGCGCCAAGTGTGTGCCGGACGAAGGAGTGCGGAGTAGTGCGAAGTTGTGCGAAGTATTGCGGACTAGTGCGGAGGCGCGCGGAGGAGTGCTCCCGAGTGGCGAGCCTCAAATGAGGCTACGGCTCTCGAGCACGTCGATGGCAGCTACCGACTCCTTACCACCATTTTATTACGGAAAAGGATGCGGGAAGTTGTCTAGTTTTAATTTAGAGGTGTGGTGGTTGCTTTTCTGTTAGTACCTAATGGACACAGGCAGGTAAAAATTTTAGATTTATAATTATACTTCGGCTAGTTTTGTACGTTTCAAATTGACGTGTTTCGGGGTTTGCTGCCTTGTAAACTCACATCTCTCATCTCTAAGATCTCTTCTAGTGTACTTTTCCTAAGCACGATACGGAATGATGGATGACCTCGTATAACCATTATGCTTCTCGATACGAGTATACCTACATACGAGACAAGCTACCAATTTACGACGCAGTTAATATTACTGCTACTATTGAGCCCTCCAAATAATCTGAATTCGTTTGCATCTGTACCGTGTGAGTATTGTGCAAACTTGACCGCAAGCCCGTTGTCGCTTTATATTGGACACGCTCGGTCAGACAACATTCATTCATTTCGAAATAAAACTCAATGAAATAAACTACGTCTCGGATACTCAATCATTTAAGGAAACTACTACGAGCAGTTATCCAATCGTAGGTCAGTGAAATAATCAAATTGGATGACGACACCCCTGACCAAACCAAAATGGGTGCTCCATTGCAGTTGATTAATACGCCTACTGGATAGACCATTTCATCTGTCACTGAAGATAATTCACGAGATAAAGAGCTTCCTCATGTTCTCAAATCACGGCTGCTTTTTTATCAGTCGTTATGGCAATAAAGAGATTGAAATTAATTAAAATATTTGGAATACGATGCCTGAATTTAATCATAAAGTTATCTGAATCGTTAATTACGCTTACATTATCAACGATGGGTAACCCAAATGTTAATTAAATATCACGAAATCTAATATCGACCAAACTTTATCAATAAATAATCAAATCTTAATTAACACAACGCTTAAATGCCAAGTGTGAACGTAGACTTCAAGTGCCACAAGCTTATTATTGGGTTACTGGATCAAGGTCTGCCAAGTTAATAAAATAATTCGCGTCAAATATCACCGGAACAATGAACTACTAACCCCAACACTTGCGGGGCCCAGCACCTTTTACAAACGGAACTATAAGTAATAAATGAGATTCTCCACGAAAACCGACTTCGCTATTATTAATATGTATACAGGCTTACTCGGCGAAAGCACTCAGAAAATCGATACCAATTTTTCCCAAAACTATTCATCACATCCCATAATTCATCGATTAAGAACGAATGTGTGTTACCAACACAGCGGTGCAATTCGTCATCCTGATGGCTGCAGCTACTCCCGTTCCCGGGCTCATGTGCTAGATAAAACCGTGAGTTATGTGCTGGGGTATAAGGATAATAATTGAGTGGCAGTGAAGCGAGGAAGAGGACAATTTGTAGTGGCCTCAAATCAGTACGCTGGGGAAGGCTCTCCTACGCGACTAGATCCGTCCTACCTCGTGTAACTTCGCAATTTATTTGTGCAACACATCGCCATTTACGGTGCTATAACATGCGCTGTATCTGATACGAGCATCACGTATTTTAATTAAGCTCGATGATCTCAGAAGTTTTGCATTTTATGGGACATCGAAGGACCTAATGAGGGGGGCATAAATTCATTACATTTTGTCTACGCACTCAGCATACATAATTATTCATATAAATCAGCACGCATACAAAATATGACGCATATCAATTAACGTCGTTCCGTTACATAAAGGAGGGGACAAAGGAAGCAACTAACAAATGTAAACAACGATTTGTAAAGTAATTCCCCCCTAGCTGTCATAAAAATGTGCCCACGGAAGTGACGGGGGTCGTCATTAACGCGAGTGACGTAAAATTGTGACACTCCCGTGAGCGTGTCATACCGTGACATAAGGGTGCACCGGGGACCGATGACAGTGACAATGTGACAGGTCATTTTGTTAATTAACCTGGGGGATTCGTTTAATTTATCCCTCGTTTAGCCTCTAATTATTGTAACATAGTTGTAATGAGCGCAAGTTGTGAATTGTTGGAGACTGAATATCTAATGAGTACAAAATTAGGTCGGCTAATACGTTCAATTATTTTTCAATGTAGGTTTAGCTTGTTGTTGTTTTAATCGTTTTGCCTAAGTTGTAAACATTATACCTGAGGGGCAATTCTCGTAATTTTATGAACGATCACAGTCTGATCTCAGCCCCAACCTGTCAAAAATACCACTAAAATCCTTACATTTTTGACAAGTTTTTGACATTGATTGTCGCTGAGATGTGATTGCGACTATGTTTTGAACGTTTTTAATTACGAGAATTGGCCTTCAGATTAAACGCTCTTATAAACTGCAAATAAGTACTTAGATAAACATATGTAGATATGGAAGCATCCTGATAAAGTCTGTAAATAATGCCGAAAAAACCGCAAACGTAGAATAATCCAAAAAACCACTTCAATTTTTAATTCGCATGAGAATAATTAAAACATGAATATTCAGCAGCAAAAACCATAATAATTCAACGAGTTCCCCAACGCGTAAAGTGCGGCGAAAAATGGCCATCAGAGTAAAAGGGCTCACTTCTACTCCCACTTGATTATATCCCACCGAAAGTACTTGATCCTGGGGTCCCACAACCACACATTACAAGCCAAACGAATATAAAGCATAATCACAATGTCGCAAAATACACTTTCCTTTGACAAGTCTTATTACGATACTTGTCGCGCCCGAAGTGTGCTTACGAAGTAGCCAGGTTATTTCATACGGAATTAGATTTGTAAATTGAGAAATAAGGACGCTATTTATGTTAAACATTGCCGTTTTGGAATTAAATATTGCAGTTATTATTGAAATAAGGCGAAATATTAATGCCGTTTAGATAAACACGCTGTTCTATTGCACGTCTCTCCAAAACACCGTCTATAATACGGAAATATTAAAACCCTTGAATATGAACGGCTCAAATGAGAGAATGTAGGCATAGAAGAGCCAAGATTAAACAAAAGATAACTGCAATTATCTGTAAATATCTTACTGTGATCACTTAAGTGTAGTGAGTTTGAAGTGAGCTGCTAAGTGTCAATCCCTAGCATATTATGATGGAATAACAGCAGTGCGATTCTGTAACCATCTCTCACTACTACTGACAACTCACATAAAGCTCACTTCACTTGAGTTTTCAGAGATTTTTACAGAATCGACCGGCAGTTTCCGAAAGAATTTGTTCCTACATTTTTAGATCCTACATTTCCGAAAGAATTTGTTCGTATACACTATCAAAATGTAATGACCACAGAAAGACAGGTTTATCGAAACATAAACTAATACTTAAGCTCTGTTCCAAGTTCGTTCATCTGCGGTCATTCCATCTATTTTAGTTTCCATCATTCAAAACTGAAGACTGATCCTGGACGACGCTTAGTTAACCAAACATCCTAGTTTAACCTGGCTCTTATTACCACGAAATAAAATCCAAAATTGATTAGCTAAGTTCCTTTTACTTATAGAAATTGTGAACCCGTAACCACGGACGTTAACATCAAATAATTTTAAAGTAAATATTTACGAGAGGGGCGGGAGGGGGGAGGGGGGAATCTTTGGCACAGCTGTGTGGTCCTTTTATGACTAATTGTTTGTTTATCCTCCTCACTATTTTAGTTTGGAAACAGTTTATAAGTAAGTATGAGAAAAAACTGATACGTTCCAACACTGAGCAAACGCCTAACAATAAAATAGTAGAGTTATAATATAACACATAACATCACGCCTGGTTTTCCCAGTAGGGTCAGCCAGACGTGTACTTACGTAAATAGTACACCCACATTTCGCAGGGGGCGTGCCTATCGCCATCGACCAGGCACAAATCCAGCCTTCGGGCGAATACTGAGAAATTCCCAATGGAAAAATCGAACCCAAACCCTCACGATCAATAGTATCCCTTGCGACTACTTAACCAACGAGGTAGCGGGTAGTTTATATATTTCTTATTTCTTGTTGTTTGTTTCAGAATACTATATCCTACCATTCCTAGATCTGACATTACAATACCTACAATTTAAAGCCAAGAAGAAATAAAGAAAGAAGAAATCCACCAAAGAAATTTGGTATTCATCCTTGCATTGCACGTGGTATTTTACGAAGCAGCAGCGTTTGTACAAGATGTGCCATGAATTGCATCTTTAAAACAAAAGGTTTTCCAAGAGTTCACGTTAAAGAAACTCGTTTTTCTAGAGCTGATCTTTAGACATGGAAATGAAGGAAACCGTACTTTATTTTCATTTTAAACATAAAATACTGGATGAGAATTTCACTCGTGGATCGATAAACTTTGTGTTTAAAATTTTGACATCACAAATGTCACACAAAGCGAACATTTGTGATGTCGAAATTTTAAACACACGTTTAGACTAAATTATATTCAAATATAGTTGTTTTAAAATAACTAAAAATACATACAAAAACGAAATCTAAGTGAAACCTCATCAAAAACTACCCCACTTCCACATCAGAATTTTCAGTCTCACCACATCAAAATTCCTATGTTTGCGCTCTCAAGGAGAAAATGAATAAAACATTTTACACGTCCCTTAACGTGGAAATGTTAATTTAAACTAACCCACTTTCGCACAAAGCGTGCGAAACCAACAAAAGACTGTGTGTGAGGGTTGAATAAAGCCTATATTTAACATAGAGCCATTCAAGACGACCTTGTAGCACCAGCGTAGCGGAGGCTTCCCTTGCTACGAAGTTCGTAGCAATGTGCTACGAAGACCCTAAAACTGCGGGCCCTGATTTTTACTTGTAACAATAATTTTCTCGGCTTATGGTCATTTTACTATCTGTTTTATGTTTTTATATATTTTGTACAGGATGATAATATTATTTTATCACGTTAATTTAGGCCTTCAAGGGGATGTTTAAAAATATCTAAACCCTTATTTTTCTAATGTCAGATTTCGCCGAATAAATTCAAGTTACCGATATTTTTTAGAGGTAGTGAGTCTCAATGTGTTTATATTTCAATGAAAACTGCTATACACCATTCATAAATATCCCTCAGTAGGAGCACAAAAGAATTAGTTCTGAGTAAACAAGACAGGCCGTTTGAAAACAACAGGAAACGCTCGATGAATCTCGCGGATCAGACATTCTTTGTCTCTTACCGTACTATCCATTTTTAATTTTAATAAACATCTGGGTATGGTATGGTATGACACATATAGGAAATACCATTTTAGAAACATAAGCATAGTTCGTGAAATAACTTTTCGTGATTTTTTTCTTGGTCTTTAACGTTTGCTATGAAGTTTTCTGAATTTAGTGATTTTTCTGTAAATAATCAGTGGGTTATATTTTTGTGTTACACGACTACAATGAGAATTTTTTGTTACAATAGTCATTTAGAAATTTGAAAAAACTTGCAAAATGCTCCAGCGCTTGAACCTGATCTCGCCTGGTGGAAAACGACGGAAGAGGTCTATGATGTATCGAGCAAACCCAGAAGATGCCTATTCACTCTTGCTTTAACGGCTGACGAGTGGAAGAGAACACACACGCTGGCAGATAGTTCCACACTTTGGCCGTGTGCGTAATACTTAAATGTGGAGCTGAATCCAGGGAAAGCGCTGATTACGACTATTAGGTGCCTCCTGCCTTGTTCAAGATTAACTTTTGCACATAGATAAAATTTCGCTTTCATTTCTCGCTCAAAACACATTTAGCGAGCGCATCGCATGCAAATTACTTTTAAATATCTATGAAACAGTTGCGAAGTGAGTTCAAAGCGCCGCTGGATTCTCTCCAAAACTTATTGAGTGTAGTATTGAATGCAAACTACACAATACACCGATGCATTTCAACAGAAATTGCATCTCGTCCCAAGACGGAATACAAATCTGAGGAGAATAACAAAATGTTGTCGATAAACATTTAGGTGCTACTTGTGATTGCCGAAGTGCGTTCGATCGTGTGTCGAGAAAGTGATACGCGACCAGCATTGTTTAACTACACGGTAGAAACTGAGGCAATCATGTAGTAGATGTTTTCCTAGATATGTCTCTGTGAGAGATAACGTCTGAATACGGGCTCGCTTCTGACATTCGCGATAATACTGCTGTGCCAGTTAACTACGTAAACAATGATTTTGAAGGCAACATAGAATAATTAAATTAAAGCGACAGCAAATTGTCGTTCACATGTTTTTGAGGCTCGTTTTTTATTAAATATTGAGATCATGAACTGATTTATACTTGGAACTGAACTTCCGGCAGACACTAAATGAAGGAACATAAGTACACTGTCCATATGTAATTAAGTATCAGATATCAATTACATATTCTTAAGCGGATTATACTAAGGAAACTATAAAACGAATGAACGAGATAGCATCAACACATCAACCATGGAGTAGGGAGAAATGGAGCACTTATGTGCGGGTGGACGACGCGGCGTCAATTCCAACAAAAGCAGTTGTTGCCACTAAGGTGCCATTAGGATTTATGATTTTATCCTCAATAAGGAAAACATCGTGAGGAAACCGGCATATACTAGAACCGAAAATTCAAAGACATTTGACATCCGCCAACCCACACTAGGTCCGCATTGTGGATTACGGCACTCCCTCTCTCAGAGAGGAGGCCTGTGTTTTAACACCCGGCAGCGGGAATGTTATAGGCTGATGACAGTAATATATTGTGTTATGGGCTGTAATCAAATACGTATGTCCCTACAACTTATATACAGTACCTACTTACACACATGATTTAGGTAGATATAATAGGCGTTAGCATTCCATTTGCTTTCGTATCCCGATGTTACAAATAAGCACATAATGATGCACTACAAAGTAATCAGGCCAGCCTGTAACTACATTTGTCTTTATGGCCGATAGGTTATATTAACATTTCCCATTAACTAAGATTATGATCTGTCCAAGTTAATTTAAGCTTGTGAAAGTAACTTATTCGTAGATTTGTGATGGGTCCTCGATTGGAATAAGAACTACGTGTTTCGCATTCCGTTATAAGGGAGCGTGGGAAAATATCCCAGGTAATTGTACCTGTTAAGGGAAATTTTAACTTTATAGGCTCAACGGTTCTGTGGTTCGAAAGCTACTCGTACTAAAGAGTCACAACGATCTGAAATTTTCTTATTGAAAACAAATTAGGAAAAAAAAAGGGAATGTGCGTACCTACCTATCTTTTAAAATGTATTTTTTATAGATCATGCACCATCCACCAACCCGTACTGGGCCCGCGTGGTGGATGACAGAGAGGAGAAAGAAGACCTGTGTCCCAGCAGTGGGAACATGATAGGATGTATGTAGGTTATGTATTTGTATTTCTTAAAATAGTGTAGTGTTACCAAATATATTTAAATAGACCTGCTAAACTGGACACCGTGTCGGTATCAGTGTGCACAACGCGTGGTACGGTGGTATAAATCATCAACGAGTTGTGTTATGGCTAATTTCACCCGCACTTTATGTTCTATACCTCTGGAAAGTAACGTAGTCACACCGTCATGTAATGCAAAATAAGGAAAAGTAATAAAGGCTCGCTCTACCGCGACAAGTGTCTTCAATGTTGTTACAAGATTTGATTTATACCGACACTTGTCACAGGATATATAGGAACGTACCTATATGCTATTGACTTTACGTTCTCTAAAAATTTTAAATGCCTAGTAATAATTATATTAATAACTAACTTGTACCCGTGGCTTCCCCCGCGTGGATGTCGGAATTTATCCCACGGGAACGTGCTACCGGGACAAAAAATTAAATTAACGGTAAGCCTATGTCCTTCCCCAGGATGCCATCTATCTCATTGCCAAATTCTATCAAAATCCGTTCAGTGGTTTACGTGAAAAGGTAGGTATAGTATATTAGATTTCAAGGGTTGGAAATGGTTCCGTCTGTATGTACTATGTATATTAAAATTAGGCTGACAATCAGAATTAGTCAAACGTCTTAAAATAAAATAAAAGAATAGACCAAATAACGTCCATCCCTTATCTGAAAGATTGACCACCTATTTAGTTATCTATGAGGCTATGACAAAGTTTCAAAGTACACGTTGAAGCTAAAACTGTGCCGATCTTCCATTGGTAAGTAAGTCAGTCAGACACGGTCTGATGGAGTACCATCTAATCAGTTTGCTTGTTCCATTAACCCTGCACGCAAGTTATAGTAAACCAGTTATTGTGCATCATTATCTAATGTTATGTCACTTACTACTACTGGATATAAAGTCAGATGCGTCAGAAGTACCCACCTAATAATAGAACAATTAAGACAAAATCAATACATAATAATGTTACAGTACCTAGGAACCTAATTTTCAAATAAGTAACCGAGTGTAACTTCCGTTATGAAGAATAACGAGTGGGTAATACAAACTTGGATTGTAAGTAGGTACCACTATGGATTATAGGAAAGCAAATTCAGTACTATTAAACCGTAATTTCATAAGAACACGGTTTTCATCTAATAAAGCACGTTATTAATCGAATTTTCCGCTTGTCGGTACAAGAACAAATGGTAAATGAGATCGGTAGGTTTCGGTTGCACCGCGGCGGGTAGGGACGGCGGGAGAGCAACATGGCGAGCGGGCGGATGCTGCGCGTACAGCCTCCGCCGCGGGCGTAGTACGGCGCGAACAAAGCGTCCCACCCTACTCGCTTCCTGCCTCCGTTTCAGCCTCTTCCGGTCAAGTCGTCCGTAACACATTCTCATGTATGAAACAAGCACTGAATTGGATATTTATGATAGGAACATTCACTTTATAATTAAAGAATACTACTGATATCGACGTACAGTGATAGATAGCTGTGGATGAGATTCAGGAGCGTGTGTGCGCGTGTGTCGTCGAGAGCGCGGTCCGCGGGCTACTGGCGGCAGCCTCCGAGCGGGGGCGCGGGGGCGTGGGGGCGCGGGGCTGCGCGGGCCACGCTTTTCATTAAGGAGCCGAGCTACGCCGCCGTAGCAACGGTCGCCGCCCCGTCCACGGGAAAGCTCCCAGCCTTTGTGATTTATCTCAAAACCTCCAACTTACCGTCGGCGTTCTGCTACGAACATTTGGGCTGCACTTTCATGCATTTAAGGCAATAAGATGAGATCTTTTGAATTCAAACAATGTAGCTACTTAAATATGTTTTAATTAACGAAACTACTTAGTATGTAGCTACCGTCACCCGGATGAGGCATTTGAATCTTAAATAGATAACAATACTATACTTAGTATCACTTAAAATCAAACCCCAAGTCCTCAAGTTCACCGATCGCTCTCCCTTGCAACTACAAATCATACGTTTATCGGCTAGGCCACTACCAACAGGCTACCTGCTTATATCCACATGAGAACTAGAACCATGGCATCCCTGTATTCCTGAGTTCCGGAAATAAGATAAATAGATATCTACCTATTTTTAACCGACGAAAAAACGGAGGTTCCCCAATCGACGCGTATATATATCTATATTTTTTTTTTAATGTTTGACCACGCACAGCTTTTTACAGAGTAATCTGATTTTGGTTCTTTTTTAATAGTTACTTTTGGGCAGGTAGAATAGTTCCCTTCTGTCTGTGAGTTCTTATTGCATGCACCTACCTACATAATGATACTATCGTCATAAACTAGAAGGTCTCGATAATCCCGGGAATTTTGAGACCGCGTCAAGTCTCCTAAATCTTGTCCCGGGACTCGAGACTGCGTCGACACTGGAAACCCCCCGCTACGCAGTAACCCCACACGCACCTCATCACATAAATGCCTTCTTTCCTCCCCGTCATGTTACACATGCTGATGATTATGAGGTAAACAATGGGGCCGTCCAGAGAGGTCACCGTACTCTCTTATAGCAGGTAAATACTATATAATAAGTAATATAGATACCTCAATGTACATACTAATTCCATGAAAGTCTATCTTAAGCGAAAAGTGAAGTTTCATACGTTTTTACCCGACAATATCAAAGCCTAATGAGGGTTATTTTATTACTTTAACAGTCCATATTCACATTTATTAATTTTGTGAACACAGGGTGTTTTATAAAAATGTTTGACCCATCCTATGTTCCGCCGACAGGCTTAAAAATAGTGTGTATGTATGTTCACGGTGATATGGTTACAGAACTCTTTTAACTCTTAAAAATCTGGTGATATTTTTTTAATAAACATTGTAAAATAAAGTAGGAAAGAAAATCATACATTGCCAAATATTAAGTTTATGTAAGTAATATCAAAAAGAAAACTATGCGTCTGGGAATGGAATCTCCAATCATTTTCAAGTGATCTTAAAACCTTCGTGCTAACTATAATAGGTATTCTTCAGTATTGTTGGTTGTCGAAATACTTATTGTAAAATGTTTTTGTAAAAATACCAAAAGCTGTTACTCAGCTATGTTGAATTTGAAATAGTGAAACTTCGCACGAACGAAGCTGTGTGTACTTCCTTATACCTGCGCTTGATCTCTCTCCGGTCATGTCGGATTGCCGTCCCATCGGACTAGGAGAGTGAAGGAAGAGAGAGTGCACCTGTGTCTACGCACGTACTTGTGCACTATAATCTCCCGCGCCGACGCGAAGGCTAGTTTCCGTTGAGATTAACGGCCATGGCCGAAGTACGGTCTGGAGGACTAGATATATACACAATCTTATCTTAACGAGAATAAAGATCGCCGTGATTTTGACAGTGATGTCGGAACTAGGGTAAAGAGACTGTAGTGGTTTGACGGGTTCGGCCGATGGTTTAGTGGGTGTTTGACCCATGGAACGAATAAGTAAGTAGGTACTTTGAAAACTCCTTGGTTTGGTTTGACCTGTCAGCGGGTTTGACAAAATTAATGACATATTTCCTTATTTATCTTTCCTATTTTCATAAAATTGTTTTTTTTATATAATCATACAATAATAAATTATTATAAACTTCTACAAATGTCTACAATGAATGAACGGGAGGGGGTGGCTTTTTTATTTACCATTGCTAAAGAAATACAAATTTCGTTCACAAGTCCCGTGATATTTTTTACACGAAAAGATTATGCCGAAAACATTTTCACAACCATGAAGAATATCCATGATGCTTTACTGAAACAAGAACCACCCGAGAAATTTGCAGAAATCGTTAATTCGTTCCATATGGAATGGTTGGAAGCGGTTCTAGATGTAGAAAGGTTTTCTAAAAGGATCAAGGACACTCCGCATGAGGTCATCCTTAATGCACTCGATTACACTATGAATTGTACCCAACTGAGATATAACCACATTCTGGAGTATATTGACAAAATGTATTCTACTATGACGGAAGAGGAAAAACGGTTAATGCAAGAAAATCTTACAATCATAAAAGAAATGCAACATACGGTTAATAGTGCTCTGCTTGAGCAACTACAATATATCCGTTCACAGGCAGATCAAACAGAATACCTTACTAGGATTCATGATGAAACAGAAGAACTTTTACACTGGCTGGACAAACTAGAGGATAGTTTAGCAATAGAATTGTGTAATGTACTGAATTTTAAAGTCCCTCTTGCACCAAGTAAACTTGCAAAGACGTTAAAACAAATTGTTGACGAAGTTGCCCAGGATACTGCTCCAGAAGCTCAGAGAGTAGCCGAAGTAAGTCATGTAAGTAATTTGATGAGTTGTTCAGCCCGACTGGACGATGTCAACGAACTAGAAATAGAAAAAATTACTGAAAAAATTAGAGCTATAGAGTCTCGTATAAATCGATTACGTGCTGAAAAGTCTCATGCATTGATGGCTCTGAAGCATAAATCCATGTTTTTAGAAGATCGATTGCAATCGCTCGAAAATATTAGAACATCAATGAATAAGCTTAGAATTGACTGTTGGGCACAAGACTCCGATGAAAACTTAAATGACCAAAGACCTATAACTTTGATGATCTTCAATCATTTACTGCCTCATCAAGATCGTTGTCGTCTCGTGGAAAAGTTAATGGTGCTATGGAAAAAAGCATTGACGGAAAAAGGACATGATAATGAATCGATTATAGATATATTAAGCGCTGTAAACTTAAGAGAACAATTATACTCTGACGAGATAGGAAATTTTACCGTAGATAAATTTGGGAGAAAAATTTACACAACAGGAGATGACATATTATATCAATTAAATGACCGTACTAAGTTAGTCCCTCTGAGCGACGACGAAAAACATATTTATTTTTATGACTCTTGCGGAAGATATTATTTAGATGATAGCAGACAGCGGGTGTATAAAAACCATGATGGAGCTAATGAATATGTCCTAGATAAAGGCGGACTTCTTGTAAAGGTTCGGGAAGAAAAAGACGGCGTTGTATATTTCTATGATCGTCTCGGTCGATATTATGTTAACGCAGAAGGACATCATATATATCGCGATGAAAATTCAACCGACGAATACGAACGCGACGGCTTAGACAATTTAGTAAGAATTCATGAGCAGCCTTTCTATTATGCACCATGTTCAAGCGAACCGATTACTATGGAAGAAAACAAATATCTTAAAAAAGAGGTCGGCGACGCTCTAAAGAAGTGCATAGCTGAAGTAGTTGTACGCCAGCCTAGTGATCCTATAGCATACTTGGCAGATCTCTTAACAAAATATAGTGATAATATAAAAGCACATAAGAAAAATGTTAAGGATGAGCAAGAAAGATTTGAACTGAGCCAACTAATCCACACGACCAAAGATAATTCGGTAAGCCCCTCCTATGCAGGTGAAACCACTGTAGATATAAACTTCATCAACTACCAATTTGAAACAGACCTAAGTTTAACAAGCTTTTAAGGATGTTTAAACAAAAATGTACCGAGTGTTGAGTAGAAAAGTTCACCCAATGATTTTTATAATCTACTTTACTGAACCGGAACGGGGTTCTTGATGAATAATTTTATTTTGCTACTATGCATCGCGTTTTTTATTTGGATTGTTCCAGTTTGCCCCACCAATCTGCTCCACCGGTGGAACAAAGTGGAATTTACAATTTCGTCGTCCACTATCTCTCAATAATTGATTTGGTGGGGCAAATTACATTCGCATAAAGTCTGAATTCACTTATTCCCACTAGGCCACTGTTGGGTTTATTAAAATATTATGGAGATAATGAAACCAGATTTACTTTTCAAAAACATCAAATAGATATAGATACTATCCATAGGTATGACATTAGGTTGACTCTGAAGCAGCTTAGAAACAACAAGGCTACGGTGCAATAATTTTTTTTCGTTTCAAGTTCAGATATCGTCTGCGAAGTTTCTCTAGCGCATTTAATTTGACCCTGTATTCTTTTGCTAAAACATTGGCGCTGATTCCCTTGTTCACAAACTAAACTAAATTTAAGTACAGTGCATCTGTTTTTTCTATTTCATTATGAAAAGGACAGAATATAAATAGTCCTGTCAAATTAGTCAGCGCCTGACAAAGACCTTATACTTAAGGCCTTTGGCGCCTGACGTAAAAGAAAAAATGCACTGAACTTCAACTTAGTTTAGTTTGTGAACAAGGGAATCGGCGCCATTGTGAATGTGTTTGATTTTATATGACTAAGCAGTCTCTGTAATAGTTACTTCATTAGTTGTAAATCTATGATTTTAAAGGTAATTATGTACCTAGGAAGATGATACTCGTATATAAAAATTTCGATCTTACTTACCTATCTAATAGTTGAATCGTTACGCGTGCTACAGAACGTTGACATAGACGAGTATAGCTATAATTCCGTCATCAACCTTGTTGTTTTGAGCTGCTTCAGAGTCATCCGTACGAGATTACTCGTACGAATAGTTTCTACCTCTTCGATGTTTAAAGTAAAACACATCCTGGCGTAGGCACTATCGTGCCCCAGGGCCCCAAGTCTGCTATTTTTATAAATTCGTCATTCCAACACGATCCCATTGTCATTTTGCTAAAAGTTCGATCAATGATTGAAAGGTCGGTCAATGGTCTCGTGGTAGAATTGTGTTAAATGATATTAAACCCGTTAGTAGAAATGATTTTCGAAAAACTACTACCTACTAAATTTGAACATTTATTCATGCTGGATTTCATTTATATATATTTTTACCTACATATTATTTATTAGTGTTTTATACAAGTCAAATGTTTTATATAAGTCAGTCATTCATTTATCATTATGTACGAGATTACCATTCTATGCCATTTCTTTCAATGGAGTGTCAGTGGTTGACGATTGGAGGAGTCATAATGACGCCATTATATTAGCAGATTACCAAACTTGTCAAAATCAACCATTATGAACTCAATGATAGACCATTCTGACACTATTGTAATAGCAGACTTGAGGCCCTGATTTATTGTGCCAGTGCCAGCCTTAGTGGTAATAAATAAATCAGTTTATGCGAGTGTGATTTGGCCCTACGAAATCAATTAGTGAGACACAGTGGACAACAAATTTGTGAACATTCCACTTTGTCTCACTGGTGGGATAGACATGGTGGGCATAGTTTTTTTGTTTTTTGTATTCATTATTTCATATTAAAACAATAAAATGTTATAAAGATATGATACTTCGTTGGTCCGTTGGTAGTGGTCGTAAGCGGTCCTCTGGGTTTTTCCCTTAGGAATTTGTCAGTAGCATAGCAGCCTGAAGTCTGAATTTGTGCCCTGGTAATGGCAATATGCTCGGCCCAGCTCCTTAGGTACACGAGACTAAGAGTCTTAGCACACCTCCGAGGTGAAAATAATGATGCGAAACCGCAAAATGAATTCCGCTGCGAAACATGAATACATTATGTCAAGATTCGAGTAGCGGAACATCATGTGAGTCAGTCGAATTGTAGCAATCAGAGCAAAATGTCGCCGCTTTTGGCTTAGTAAATATAGGTCTACTTCGGACCTCTTGGATTAGCTTTTCCGTAAAAAGCTAATCTTTTTTTTTTTGTAAATTAAAAATCCATTTTACAAAAAAAGAGTTTCGCTTTATAAACTTGTCGACTGCCACAGATACGTGCGAAACAAACGCGGCACCGCAACAAAATAGCCGCTTTACCGCGGAGATGTAACCGGCTTCCGAGCAGATCGTCGAAATCACGTGGAAAAGAGAGAATCATAATCATATCTGTAGAAGAGGCAGTTTCGTTTCTGTTTCGCTTGTCGTACAACGGAAAAGTCATAGCGGAACTACTGCGGTTTCGCTGCTATGATTTCACGGCGGACGCGGAGGTTTGATGCCTGCCTTAAACTTATGCTTATACAAACTAACTGGCGAAGCATGGGCGTGCTATGCGTCTCTGTCCCTACGGAGAATACAAGCGTGATTTTAGGAGGCCATAGGAACACATATTCTATGAATTAGCTGATTACCGACGTTTAAAACATAATCTGGTCCAAACGCATAAGTAGGTGGTTAAGAATAGGCTCCCGTTGGCACCCTTCGATTGAGGAACCCAAAATGTACAGACGCCAGCACATCAAGCTACTACAATCTGTCAAATTTCTTTAATAGATTTTCAACTTTATCGCTAAAGCATTAAGGTTCAAGGTTGATTGGGAAAATTTGAGAGTTTCGGGTAGCTTGACCTGCTGGCTGGGCCTTAAAAATCTCCTCCCTCTCACTTCAGTTACCCCAAAATATGATTCCAAATCTTAGCACTGACGCAACCAACCCATGATAAGCTAGTAGAAGTGTATCATTGCTAAGTTTATGTGATAGGTTATACAGTACGTAGGCTGATTTATTTAACTTCTTACATACGTCATCGGCATGCGGTTTCCAAGTCAAATTGTTGTCAATCAGGATGCCTAGAAATTTCACTACGTTAGTTGTATCAACTTTTTGACCATTGTAACTAACAATTATCTCCTCAGCGCATATCCTTTGGTAGAAGTGCATCACTTTTGTTTTTCTTAGATTTATTATTAAGTTATTTGTATCAAGCCAATGTATAATTAATTCTAATGTGTAATTAATTTCCCTTTCCTATTCTTTTTATTGGTACACTTAACTATCACTGTACTATTGTCTGCAAATAATACCATGGGTTGTCGTGTCTGTCGTAGCAAGACATATATCTAATGGAGAAATAGGGGAGGTCCCAAGACACTCCCCTGTGGTACACCGTATTTGAACTCCCTACCGGCTGATGTATATCTAACCTCACATTTGGTTTCCAGGCCTATTCTAGACATTTCCGTATGTTGAGTTCGTCCAGTAAGATGACATTTCCCCTTGGCCCTTATACCATAACTATATAGTTTTTCCAAAAGGACATCATGGTTTACGTAGTCGAAAGCCTTGGTCATGTCGGTATATATAGCACATACAGGAGTCTTATTATCTACAATTGGCATTATATTGCCTAAGAATTTGCCTCTTATTAATAATTCTATTTTTCCTAAAACCCATTTGTTCATTGCATAATATATTATGTTTGTTTAAAAATGTGTATTATGATTCGTAAATAATCTTCTCAAATACTTTAGATAATATAGGTATTAACGCTACAGATCTATAGTTGGACATTTCCTCTTTGTTATTCTTTTTATGTATAGGTTTTATTTTATCTCTTTTTAGACTATTAGGGAATATATCCGAAACAATGCTCCTGTTCATAATGTGACATAAAGGTGGAGCTATAACATTACTGACGAATTTAAGAACCTCTGTGGTAATACCGTCATAGCCGAGACTTTTTGTATTTTTAAGACTTCTGATTATTCTAGCTATGCCGTCTGGTATTAACGGTGATATAAATATTGAATTCGGTATGCTGTCTAAACGAATAATTCTATCGGATGTTTTTTTTTCAGCTGTATTTTGAACTTGGTCAGTAAAGAAATCATTAAAAGATGTTGTTATGTCATCGGGATCTGTAATCAAAATATTTTGGTCACTGATTTTCGTTATTGGTTCTTTATTCTAATTGATGTTATTAATTATTAGCCATGACGCTTTGCATTTATTTTGAGCGTTAGCAATTATGTAGTTATTCTGTGCCTTTTGTGCCTTTGTGAATATGTCTTGAATGTGGTTTTATTCTTATATGACGGATTCATTCTATATTTCCATAGTAAGTTTCTTTGTTTCTTACTACATAGCCTAATATCTTTTGAGAAAGGATAAGCATATCACCGCCGCCCGTGAGAACACGGACGCTGCCCCAGCTGCAGCACCACATAAAAAACACAAGATCGCAGTGGTGTGAATTTGAGAATCAATATTCATACAGTCGGTTGTCTGAACCGGAAATGTGACTAACTAAAATACGAAAAAATCATCCTGCATTTTAGGGCACCAAGCGATACGGCCAATCATAAGGATCAATGCTCTCTGTGTTTATTAGGAGTAGGTATATATTTTAAAGAAATCAAAAACAAAACATAAGATACAACATTCGTTTATATTATCAAAATAAAGTTATTTTATATTAATAAAATTTCACTTATTCTTAATTTTTTTACCAGCTGCTTGAACTTTCGCAGGCATTTTATCTTTGTTAGGATTTATTTGACCTATTTTCTTCTTC
The DNA here is from genome assembly GCA_945859715.1 of Apamea sordens. Classification (NCBI taxonomy): domain Eukaryota; kingdom Metazoa; phylum Arthropoda; class Insecta; order Lepidoptera; family Noctuidae; genus Apamea; species Apamea sordens. The sequence goes on from OX243995.1 coordinate 13,502,704, forward strand.
TTTTTATTAAGTTTGTTTTTTAATTTCTTTGAAGCTGCAAGTGCAACTTGTTCTGTGACTTTGTCTTCATTTTTGCTTACGGCCTGTATCTGTGGATTTGCACCTTGTTGGTTATTGCCTTTATTCTTTTTATTCTTCTTTTTCTTTTTATTCGGACTTTGATCTGTTTGTACCGCGTCAGTTTTACTTGGAGCTGATTTAGGACTGATGTTGTTGTTATTTACCTTTTCAGGGACATTTGCTGCATTTTTATTATTTTTGTTTTTCTTACTACCCGGACTTTGTGGAGTACCTGACTGTTCAGTAGTGCTGCTGTTTGTTGCAATAGCCACTACATTTTTATTTTTGTTTTTCTTACTACCCGTATTTTGTGAAGTAGGATTATCTGACTTTTCAGTATGGCTGCTATTTAATACCTTGGCATTTTTGTTATTTTTATTTTTCTTACTACCCGGACTTTGGGGAGTAAGCGGAGTTACTGTTTTTTCAGTAGTGCTGCTGTTAGGTGCCTTTACATTGTTGGAGTTTTCTGCATTTTGCTTGTTTTTGTTTTTGCGATTTCTCTTTTTCTTTTGATTGTTATTTTCTGTGGGCTGGGCGTTCTTAGCAACTTGTGGTGGACTTGCAGGTCTGAAAAGGAAATAAACATTTTACTTATTGTACAGTATAATCAGAAATTTATTTAACCATTTATGTACACACACATAATATTATGTTTAACAAGACAAGAAAAAAAACAGAACAAAAAACAGATACAGAGGTGATGCTTATTTCATAAGAAATCTCTTCCAGCATACCTGCGATAGGACAATAGATAAGAGAGATGTAGACAGCGTGTGAAAGAGTAAAGGAAACAAAAAAAATACATAAAATCATTATAAACTAAACTAATATTATGAGAATATACAAATAATATGACTGTTTTGCATTCCATTATAACAGGTATTATGTGTGAATAAAACACACAAGTGTTGCAGCTAATCTCTAGCTGGTGAGCTGAAGACCCTATGACATTGCCAGCTTCGCACCAAGCGTCCTTCTTGATTAGAAAAGGACGCATGCTGCTGGATACCTTCCTTTCATTGATGCCATAAATTGGCATGGTCCTTCAGGCAACCCCCTTTGAAAGTTATGGTTTGATAGTTGTCAGTCGTATTTATTATTAGTGTTAGAGGGTGTGTTATTTGTTGTATAATCTGATTGTTTCCCTTTGCTTTTTTAATTTTGTGTTTTGTTTCTTTTGTAACGTGTTCTTTTGTCTTTGTTATGTGTTTTGTAAGTGGCGTGATGTTTCTTGTTTTGCACATCAGATGTATTCAAGGTTTTTCTCTCTATAATATAAGCCAGAGTGTTAAGCCACACCTGAGATTCACCTAAAGAAACTATGATAGGCTGCAAAGCATTTCGGCTAAAAAGATATGGCTCGGCTAAAAAGATTGGCTAGGAGAAACATCATGTACAGTAGCTTTTAATGAGATTTACAATTTCTTTTAAAATTGCACTTCACCCTCTTACCACACACAATCTGCATTGCAGTCTCCGATTTTTTATAAAACGGGAACCCTGGACCAAAAGTACTAAAAATATTTTCAAACAATGTGCTAATACTTAAACTAAGAGTTTGCTGATGCCCAGTCGAGCAATTCTCGTTTCGTGAAACACTAATCACAGAACAATAATACTCCTAACGGAGTCTTCTATGTTGTACTTATTCACAATGGAAAAACCCGACACACTTCACACACTGTCTACATCTCTCTTATCTATTGTCCAGTGTCCTATTGCAGGTATGCTGGAAGAGATTTCTTATGAAATAAGCATCACCATTCACCTCTGTACCTATTTTTCATTTCTGTTTTTTTTTTCTCATCTTTTTATATATGTGTGTAGTACATAAATGGTTAAATAAATAAATATCTGGGTTTACTGTACTGCTGTGGGGATATATTTAAATAATAGGGCAATATTTCAACAAACTCAACTCAGGATTTAATCTTCAACAATAGCAGAACCTAGAGTGGTATCCAGTTGCTGATTATTATTATAAGAACGAAAATAGCTTGAACACAAAGTATCAAAATTTTACTTATAACATTTACATTAAACCTTTGTAAGCTTACTTTGTCTGCGCATTAGGCTTGGCTTTCTTTTTCTGTGGTTGAGCACTGTCTGATGGAGCTGATCGTTTTACAGGTGACGGTTTTTTATTTTGTGTCGCCTTCTTTTCTTCTTCCGACTGGCTATCTCCGTTTGCTTTAGGCTCTTCTTGATTAGGATCAACTTGTTCGTCATCTTCGTCTTTAAATGGCTCCGGCTAAAACATTAAATAAAGTCAATGTACCATCTAGTCTAGCTTTTCTATCATAAAATTTGTGAAACATTACACGTATACTTACAATAACATTAGAAAACTTCTTGAACTTTGCCACAAAAAAGCCATCCATATTATGTGTGTGAGGGTAAAACCTTCTGGTCAGTTTCAATGATGGATGGAACCGATGGTGCCTGTACTTCACAAAACCTTCAGTGCCAAAGTCAAGACCTGTGGGCACTAACTTCACATTCCTGCGTTTCAATGCATAGTTGACTACCCATTCGTTTTCTTCAGGCAGAATTGAACAAGTTGAGTACACAACGTAGCCACCAGAACTAGACTTTGCACTGCAACAGTCAATGGCAGCAAGTAGAAGTTGTCTCTGGATGTTGAAACACCTCTGAATATCTTTCTGATCTTTAGTAGTCTTAACACTGGGATCTTTAGCAATGACTCCTGTACCAGTACAAGGAGCATCCAATAACACCCTATCAAAACCTTTCATTACGTCAGGGAACTCTCTACCATCATGGTTACAAATAACAGCATTCACTACACCCAACCTGTGGAAGTTACCAACTACAGCTTTTGTCCTTTCTTTATTAGCGTCATTAGCAAATAATGTACCCGTGTTCTTCATAATGGCTGCAATATGCGATGCCTTGCCACCTGGTGCTGCACACATATCCAATATCCTCTCATTCTCTTGTGGTGCTAAAGCCATTACTGGCAGGAAACTTGAGGCACCTTGTAAGATGTAGTGCCCTGCTAAGTATTCAGGAGTTGCACCAATTGGTACAGTAGAGCTATACACTACAAGACCTACTTTACTCCATTTACCCACAGGGTCTAAATTCACTCCTCTGTTAATAAGAGCTTGGGCTAAATCTCGCCGTCTGGTTTTAAGGCTATTCGTTCTAATAGTAACGGGTCGCGCAACTTCACTTGCTTCCAAAAATTCGACCAACTCTTGCACAGGAAATATTTGCAGAAGTACTTCCATAAGAAATTCATTGTAACTGTAATAAGTGCAAAGATCTTTTAGAAGCAGATCAGTATATTCACAACGGGATCTACCATCTTCCTTCAAGCGACTGAAATCTCCTAACACTATTACAATATCTTTGATTCTTTGAAGAACATCTTGGAGGCTTGCTGGATTGTTTAGTTCCTCTTCAGATGGGAATGCAAACACATCTTGTTTGGCAATGTTCAATTGCATCTCTTCATCAGCTAGCTTTTTATCTACTTTCTGTTTTTTCTTTAATTTTATATTTGCCTTCTCTATGGGCAACATGTCATCATCGTCGTCATCGTCACTGTCTTTTCCTCCTCCACTGGAGTCAGAATCATATTCTAATTTGCCACCACTAGCTGAATCTTCATCGTCTGATGTCGCATCACCATTTTCATTGTCTGAATCTTTAAATAAATCGTCCAGAGTACCAACCTGAAAGCAATTTTTATATGAAATCCAGAATAGTAGTTTTTTTTATTGTCTGAGGAATGATGATGTGATAACCGCACCGTAGCCAGTAAGGTTTAAAATAAGATGTAGTGACAAAAATTAAAAAGAGTATACTTTCAGATGGTTTCATGAATGAATGGAAACGACGGGAGGGGATGCCCTAGGAAGACATTTATTAGGCATTATACAAGGTGTCGTTTTGCATCCTTGTCAAATTCAAGGAGGTAACTATGCTACTGATTCTCGACACGAATCAATAATAAAATAAGGAAGTTTTTTTTCTAATTTTCGGAAATCGGCATGTGTGGGACACGCATTTTAAAACGCGGCCCGCGTGAGACCGCTCTGTAACTGCCCTTTTACATACACATTTAGCAGGGATCGTAATTTTATTTGATTATTTATGTCTTAAATTTCATAACAGCCTCCTGAAATTTGACCAGGATGCAAAACAACAGCTTGTATAGTGACCTTATTGGTGATGTGTACTTGGAAAGTAAGAATCATAGCAGGCGGCAGATTTAGTTTCGGCCTACCCCCATAGGATGAAAATAAATTAAATACACATACATACATAAACTCACACCATTTTTATGAATGTATGTTTAATTTATTTTATTACTAGCCGCGCCCCGTGGTTTCACCCGCATATTATTTCGATTTCTTAGGGAATATCGGGATAAAAAGTATCCTATGTATTAATCCTGGTTATAAACTATCTGTGTACCAAATTTCATCAAAATTGGTCCAGCCGTTTGAGCGTGAAGATGTAACAAACACTCACAAACTTTCGCCTTTGTAATATTAGTGTGATAGTAGTTACAGAATTACAGTAACAGGTATATGGTTGAAAATTAACAACAAGAATATGGTTTTCAGAAAACACTGTAAATAATCTAATGCTATGCTTACCTTATACTTTTCCCCTCCAGCTTTCTTCTGTACTGCGCTTTCATCATCAGAATCTTCTTCCATTTCTGACCCATCATCGCCCACCTCATCTTCATTGCCACTGTCGTCATCTTCTTCAGATTCCAAATCAACCTTTTTAGCTTTGCTTTTCTGTTCTTTTTTGGTTTTCTGTTTAGGTTTCAACCATTCCTTATTGTCATCAGTGTAACCTGTTATTAATAAAAAGATTTTGGTTTTAACCTATCAACTTGAATTACTAATTTATGATGGATGATTATTGTTTTTTTTTTTTTCAGTATTTAGGCAGGGCAAGTTGATGGCATGACGGTTTTTGTGGAGAAATAAAATATATATATATATATATATCCAGATTGAAAACTTACGATTGAAAGTTGGTTAAAAAGAAGGGATGATAAATTGTATAATTATGGGAACATGCAAGTTTGGAATTCAAAGAATTCCTAAAAACAGCTGTTGTTTACAAAAAATCTGAAGTTTATGTTTACCGGGACCAGTTTCTTCATCAGAACTGTTTGCAGCGTCCTCATCTACTGCCACCTCTGTCTGTTTAGCTACATTCTTCTTTGCTTGTTTCAATGCTTTCTTCTTTTCCACTAGTTCTGCCTTCTTCTTTGCTCTTTTAGCTGCTCTTTGCTTCTGCCTGTGAGTAAGCTTCTTGTCTGGTGTGTCATCTTCTACTGCAATTATAGGATACAGTGTAACAATAAGAATTCTAACAGTACCAGTTAATAGTACAACCCGATCAATTGGACAACATAAGCAGGCGGTACTGGGGCATTGGTGGCAGGAGCGGTAACCGCGCGAGGGTTAAGAGGGCCACTTGAGTCTCATGTTAACTCTTGCAGGTTGTCGGTAAATATTCTCCATGCACTTGCGTAGAATACATTAGATGTAACCAGTGCCACAAATAGAGTCTTACAAAATAATTTTTCATGTTGTGTTGTGATTCACAATTTCACACCTATTAACTTATATTGACCACAAATGAAAATATATCCAGGTGAAGTTTATACAAACCGTTATAAGTAGCCCTAACAAAATAAGTAAGCAAACAAATTATAAACAACAAGACATAAACAATTTCATTTCTTAATATACTTAGTCTATATGTTTAAGGAAGAACAAACATATTTTACCTCATAAGAAAAGGCATGTTGCACCAACTTCAACTAAATTGGGATAGATGAATGATGACAACCTAATTTAATCCATCATTTCGTAACAGATACTCCATTTACCTGGACTATAACTCTTGAAAAACGTTTGATAAATAGTATAAATTATAAACTAAAGGCAGGTTCGTGAGGTTCGTCTTTGTACCGAAAAAACAATTAAGTTTATATGTAATTACTATGCTCTTATTTCTGGGGCTAGTAGAAACAGATATTTATTTATATTTCTGGTCATTTACTTACACAGTTCTTTTTTAAACACGGGATCAGGCTGCTTGCGAGATTTTCTGCCGGGTCCTTTTTTCACTTTTTTAGTTTCATCGAATTTTGCCTTACGCCCCATGATAAATTATTAGCCTATGTAAATTCTTGTAACAATGCTTGGTTCTATTGTCGGTCTTCCGCCACAAATCCTGTTATTTTTATGAAAAACTATTGATTTCTAACTCTAGATCACCATGCACGATTTAAAATAACCACACGTGTTCACGAACGAAACTAAGGTTACAGTTGACAGATATTACTTTACTCTTTGGTAGGTTGACAGTTGACTGCAGTTGACAGTGTTGACATTGACAGACAGTAATAACAGTCCGGATACGGTTGATCGATTGACTAAGGCAAGGACAGACATAAGTGAGTTAGGTACGGACAGACATAAGTGAGTTAAGGTACGTACAGACGTCCTCATTCATCATCATCATCATAGTAAAAGCAAACAAGTAGGACATCTTCATACATTCGCACCGCGCACGGTTTGTATGTGAGCGCGCTCGTACGTATGCGTCGTCGCACGCACACACTGACAAAATTTATCGCTGCTAAAGGTGCGCCAGTCGTGGCTGTGACGCCGCCGCCGGTAATATCGCCCGCGCCCGCGCACGCTTCGCCGCTGCCCTGCTGCTCGTAATAAATAATTTGTACGTGTACCTACCTACCTCCTTTAACTACAAAGACTTCATAATCATTTCATTTTATTTGAATAAATGCATGATTCAGTAAAACCACGTTTTTATTAGTCATATTTCGATCGTAATTTTTCAAATAAAACACACACAACACACACAGTTAAGTAGGCAATGAAAAAAATGTAATCTGCTTCTGGTCTATGTAGAAAAAATAATTTTAAAAAACTTTGTATTAAAGGTCCCTGATGCTTACCCTACAGGGGAACATTGTTTTGTATAGAGATTGACTATGCATTTTTGACGATTGAATAAAGTATAAGTGACAGCCCTACGAGTTTAGGCTATTATCGCTCGCTCGGAGCTTGAGTTGGCCTACTTGTTTGCTTTTATTATGTCATCATCATCTGCCTAGCCTTTTCCCAACTATGTTGGGGTCAGCTTCCAGTCTAACCGGATGCAGCTGAATACCAGTATTTTACATGGAGCGACTGCCTATCTGACCTCCACAACCCAGTTACTGGGTAATACGATACCCCAACATGACGTCCTCATTACTAGCACGAAAGCATGCTTATAATGAGCAAATGCTCATTAGTAGCACGTGTGTCACAACATTGCTAGTAATGAGCATGCTTATTTTGAGCGTGCTAAAAAATCAACCGACGTTTGATTTTCGAGCATGCTATCTGAGGTGCGGGTAGAAGGGGGCGTGCTCCGAGCGCGTCTGAACAGGTTTGCTTATGAGCATGCTATTATCGATTCGATCTCAATCCGCGTCAATTTAAAATAAAAACGAAATAAACCCTCAATATTTCGCGTTGGGGAGAAGAAAACACTTTGCTCTTTGTCACAAAGTTTGTGTCTTATTATCGAAGTTACGAATGTCTGTGGAACACACATTCTCCTTTATATAATAAAAATAATATTGCACGAAATAATGCTTATTTATTCCGTGGCAAGCAATATGATTATTTTATTGAGTTCTGTACTGATTGCACCGTCACTATATCTTTTTAGGCCGAGAGCCTGGTGCCAAATAGCACGCCTGTCCGTACGTTTGCTCTGCATTTTTGAGTATGCTTAAAACAAGAATGCCTATTATGCGCCTCTAATGGATGCAGCTTTAATAAAATGATACATAACATAATCTGTGGTTGTTTCTGGTGTTAGCAACTAGCAACACTTGCCGCGAAGCTGCTAAGCCCATAGACTATACACTAAGGTAAGCCCGCTCCCGTATTATTATTATCCTAGACAGAGAATAGTAGGTAGACAAGGCCTCAGCGTATGGGGTATGAGATAGCGATAGTTCGACATAAGTACATTACTGCAGGTACGTGCAATTAATATTGCCATACTTAGACTTTTACCCCAATCGTGTGGGTAATATGGTACTTATTGAGTACTTTGATTGTACTACGTCTATTACGTCTACGATTTTTTGATGTTATATTTATTTATTTATATATACTCTATTGTACACCACAAAAATACATAGCATAAAAAATACATCGCACACTACAAAATATACAATGGGCGGCCTTATCGCATTACTGCGATCTCTTCCAGGCATCTAGAATGGACAGTGATTTTCCTTGACATAAAATGGGACTGTCGTTGGTGCAAACATAATGTATACAATAAACTGAAATAGATACACAAATTTATACATATCCAAAATTATAGATACATAAATAATTAAATACATACATACTATATATACAAGCAACGAAAAATGAAAGAAGACTGTAGATTTATTTATTTATTTAAAACTCTAAAACTATCATTACAGGTTTAGAAACCTAATGCGATAGCTAAGCCTACTTATAATATTAACTATTTTAAATAACACTATTACTAACAATTACAAATAACTACACAATACATTAACACATAAAAAATAAAAAAACAATAAAAGAAACAATAAACATAAAATTACACTAATTGTTGCTCTCGTAACATAATATATATAAACTTACTCTTGCGAGTTCACTAAAGTAACACGAAAAAATGTCCAACCTATTCTGAACTTCGTTAACAGTACGAATTGCTCGCGTGAGAGGTGCTTTGGCCAGCAGGTTGGTTCTGGCAGTTGGCACAGCCAGCAGTGGCGGGCGCCGCCGCCTCCACACGTAGCGGTCTGGAACAGAAAACCGCAAGCACTGAAGCACTCCCGGATTGTGCTCCTTACCCCGGAGCAATTTAATTAAATAAACGACAAGAGTAAACTGTCGTCGCACCCTTAACTCGTTGTACCCGACCATGCCCAGTACAAACAGGGTGGGGTACATCAGCGGGTACAATGGATAAACCCCGTACAGTCTGAAGTACAAGTGACGCGTGAACTTATTCTGTACGCGCTCCAGCATGACAGAGTACTTGGCTTCATGTGGAGCCCATATGACAGCACCATACTCCAAGTGGCTCCTGACTAGAGCGTCGTATAATACCCTTATAGTCGTAATATTAGTGAACCCCTGTGACTGCCTAAGTACAAAGCCGAGGTTTCTGTACGCTTTCTTACATATTTTAATGATATGCTCGCGAAACGTAAGATCTGGAGTGAGATATACCCCTAGATCCCGCACTTGCGTTACTCGCTGCATGAGTATCGCCTCAGCTTTGTACTCATAGTGGACAGGGGTGCGCGCACGACCAAAGGATATTACCGAGCATTTGGACACGTTGAAGTACAGTTTATTGTCATGGCTCCATTTCACCACTCTATCAATGATGATTGCAGTTAGGACAACAAGATCACAACGACAAGTAGTGGTCCTTTACAAGTCTTTTGAACACCTGTAACGACTGCGCGCGTCTTATTTCAACTGGCAATGCATTCCACAAACGAGCGGCCTGGACAGTAAAGGATTTATCAAGGAAAGTATATTTTACTTGATCTGGTGATAAGCCTAAAATAAAAACAGGAACGAATGCAACTAGCTTCAAAATGACGTGAGCAGATTCGGGAGTGATGACTTGGATGCCAGTTAACTCGGCCCGTACCCTCGCTCCACTTATTTCTTAAAAATGGTTCATTCGAAAAACTAAAAACAAAAATTAAAAATGAAATACGCTCAGTGATAAAAACAAATAAGTGCTGGTATCCCCGTTAAGGTATTATCCGACTATTGACAAAAGACACGAAGTAACATAGATAACCGCCTAACATAAAATGCTTCACACTTTGGTCGGTTAATACGAAAAACAAGTTAGGATTTAATCGTCTTTTTAGATGAAATTATCACAATATTTTGCTTAATAATGACACAAAATAATCTTAAAGTACAAGTATTTTGTTAATTTACTTGCTGTAATAGGTAAAAAATGCTACTTACCGATGAAAGGTTATGTTTGGTTGATTTCGTTCACTACGACTTTTACAGCCGATTACACAGCAACTCACCATCATTATTACACACTAAATATTACCTTTTGGAATATCAATAAAGTCAGAAATTACACAAAGTATGCGTTTCACAGTTTTTTTATCAACGAAAATATTTTAACACCACAATTTGTTTGGCATCGATCACATCGATGCCAAATAACATAAACCGATACGCAAATAGAGATAGAAAATGCATGCTATGTCCTGCTCACACATACACATTTTGACATGTGTCATCTCACTTTCGCAATTATTATTATTTTAACAGCTTGTCTATAAATCCTCTGTCTACGATTATTATACTCTTTGCTGCTAGCTAACTAGCTGTCATAGAAGTGTCAAGTGTCAATGCAATGTTGTTAGGACAGATATTAAATTCGCAAAAAGTCGAACACGGATAAAAATATTTTGCCGAAAAACACCAAAAGAATTCTTGTAAAATGCATTAAATTTATCTTTCATAGAAGTTATAATATTTAAAACAAATTTAGTACAGAAAATGGTTTTATCAAGAAGCATTTTTAAATGTGGTCGTAAAGTTCTCTTTTCGAACCAAGGATTTTTCAAGTAAGTATTTATTGAACCTTGTTCATTTATTATGATTCCAGTAAATTTAAGTGCTGTTGATGTTTTTTAAATTACGTACGTCTTAATTTTAAATATTTCATTACACTTCCTGTAGTTTTCAGGGTCATTACGTAAATAGACATAAAGACGAAAATGGAAGTCAATGTCATGGCACTGACCACCAGAAACGACCCTTCTTCACTTTTCCTAAAAGTGCTCGAACCCGTGAATATCGAGGGCGACAACTTGTTGGGTGAGTAGTTCTTTACTAGTTCCTGTTTGAAAATATTTACTAGCCAGAAATTGCAACAGGTGATAATATAATAGCATAAAAACAATACATAAAGCATTACATTTTTTCTGATACATTCTTAATGCATTATGAAAAGCAATTTGAAAAGCATTTGCATAATCACCCTCCTTTGTAATTATTCACAGTTCAATGGCTAAACATTATTTGCATAATTGTTATAAGTAGAATGCCAAAAACATTTAATTATTAGAACAGACATTGATTATTGGAAATTTGTGGCTAATTCAAGTCTTGACAAGCTTTTCCAGCTCACTTGAAGCACAGTTTTTCTGTATGATTTTTATAATTATTTTGGAATTTAAAAATCCTGGATGGATGCATTGATGCATGATTACAAACTGGGCACGAGTACAGTAGTGGTACACTGAGACAGTAAGACAGAGCAGGCAACATAGAAAATGGCAGAACAAAATGGATAGGTTCGGTCCAAACTAAAAGGAGGAAGGGCAGGCTTTGCCCAGGTGGGGAAGAACGCAGGCTAGAAATAAAGAATAATCCAGGATCTTTCATGTCATTAATTTTCTATTTTATATATTTTCAGGCACACAATGGAACAAATGTTTGAAGTTGTATCAGATGTTGACAACTACTACAATTTCCTCCCATGGTGTAAGAAATCCATAGTATTACACAAAACTCCTAAGAACCTTAAGGCAGATTTAATCATTGGTTTTCCACCAATAAATGAGTCTTACACATCTTATGTGACCCTATTTAAACCACATTTAGTGAAAGCAGAATGTGTGGATGGCAAGCTCTTCCATCACATGTTAACCCTTTGGAGATTTAGTCCAGGGTTGAAAAGGGAACAGCAGTCCTGTGTAATAGATTTTCAAATTACTTTTGAATTCCGCTCCGCGTTTCACTCACATTTATCGAATTTATTCTTTGACCAAGTTGCGCGACAAATGGAAGGAGCTTTCATCAAAGAAGTTGGCAGACGGTATGGACCAGCTACTATGCAGCCTAGAAACTTGTTGGTTGATAGTGCTGATAAAAGTTGACAGAACTTAAATAGGCCCTAGTACAATTTGTGTAAATGTATTTATTGTGATCAAGTGTTTGTGTTTGTAATTATTGTGATTATGATTAAATGTAACATTTATGAATGTTTTACAGAGAAGCTAAGCTTCCAATAATGTTACCGACAGAAAAAAATATAAACAAGCATTGTTCAACAGTATTTTATTTACATTTGCCCACATTGTGATATAGTAACTGGTATTTTTGGTTTATTGTTGGGTCCAGTGGGAACATTTTCTATTTTTCTCATTACCAGAAGTCCATCAATCACTCGTCCAAACACAACATGCTTATTATCTAAAAAGTTACACTTAGCACATGTTATAAAAAACTGGCAGCCATTAGTATCTTTACCACTGTTGGCCATTGATAATAATCCTGGGGAGTCATGTTTTAATACAAAATTTTCATCAGCAAATGTGCTGCCACCATAGATGCTCATAACACCAGTACCATCACCCTGAAAATAATAACAATTTTATAAGAACAAAAATGTTAACTCCCTGAAATATGCATACAACTTTTTTTTACCAAATCAATCAATTAGAAAATTATAATGAGATTAATCAATAAAATAAAAATGTATCTTTAGTAGGCAATTTTTGCAATGAAATTTGCTTTTAACAATGTTTTCTTGTGACCCAAGTGAAGATGCATTAAATTATTTTTATTAGACTGGAGCACACAGCAAATAGCCATAAGTTGAAAAAAATGAGGGATACTTTTGTTCAGCAGTACGACACCACAGGCTGATATAAAAAAATAAAAATTTCTCACATTGACAAAGTCTCCACCTTGGATCATGAAATCCTTTATAACTCTGTGGAATGTAGCACCTTTGTACCCAAGAGGTACACCGTCTCTTCTATATTCTCCGGTGCAGAATTCTCTAAAATTTTCGCTTGTTTTTGGTACGACATCGGCAAACAATTCAAAAATCATTCGCCCTATTTCCTGCAGCAAAGTAAATTCGAGAAAAGGTTAAATATTAATTATCATAATAGAAATTCAGAGATATAGCTCACAACAAATTGAAAAACTTACTGTTGTCCCAACAGTTATATCGAAAAATACAACAGGATTGTTTGGATTCCGAAGTTGAGACTGAATCTGATTCCAAGTTGGCATTTTTTAAGAGATTACTACAATTATATTTTAACAAAAAAAATCACATTCGTTTCCAAAAACTCACAAATTTTATAGAGATTTTAGAGATAGCTGTCTGTTCTGTTAGTCAAAACGTTTTAGGTAAAGGTAATTAATTAAACGCAAGATTGGCGGCTCTCAGTTTTAAATCTAACCTATAAATTAAACGTCAGTGACGGAACGGAACAGTTGTCATTGTCAAACAAACAATCCATCGGCCGGCACGGCAGATTATAAATAAAGTACGTCTTACGAAAGAAGTCTCGCAGCTACGGCGCCACTGGAAAGCGACGGAATCATAAATTTTTGTTTATTCATTTGGTAACGAAAAGAGTGTAAGCAACTGCTTTCTGACAGACAAGGCCCATTTCAGGCCAAACTGAGTGCAATATCAGGAAGCTTTGCTGGACCTCCTCAATATAGTATAATAAAAAACCCCCGACACAAAATAATAAGTAGGTAATAAAAAGGTATAAACGTGAAACCCTATTAAAAGTAAAAAAAATAACCTTGAAATTATGACCCTACGTAAGTACGTATGTTTGATTATTTATGTTGTACCGTCGAGGGACCGCTCTTATTATTAGCCTAACGTTCTGTTAGAGTTTAAAATAAAACAGTAGCGGTCCCCCGATGCGGCGACGACGGGACAATATTTAATCAAAAAAAGTGTTGTTCCAACTTTTGGTCTTAATTTTTTCCGTCTAGCCCCCTTTCGCAACGTAAGCCGTGCGGCGTGCGTGTGTTTCTCTGTCTGTCTATCTCTCTCTCTCTCTTTGAACTTCGTTCCATCCGGGTGTCCCTTGACACCGTAGACAGAGAATGCTCTCTGCCTACGCTTGACACCTTGTCCACGTTGAAGACCATAGACCATAATAATTACTTTGACAGAAAATTGACGACTGACATGTCTGACATTGACAAGGAAGTTAAAATTAAAATCGATCGAATGTGTTTCGAACATTGACATAGAAAAGTATGGACTGGAAATACCTACGAAAAAAGGGTGCATACCTACAACTCATATTGTCGCATAAAATGGCTGCCATTGCTAGGGTTGTGTCAATCAAGGAACAACTGTTATCTCGTTGTTACTATAACGAGTAACGATACTTTATACGAGTTTTACTAGTTATCACGTTTGGATCACGATGGATTTTGGTGCTGTGAAGTGTGAACCACAGGCCGGACCTAGCTAGGTCACTCGGACCGAATAAAACGCAAGATTATTTATGTTAACATCGCAGAATATACGGATATCGTTTCAGCGGAGGAACTAGTTTCGGAAACTATTACGGTAAGTCGGCAACGGTACAACACTATTCCATTATGATATCTGTTTGTAAACAAACGAATGAATTAACAAATATAATAAAAAGGCCTGTTATATGGAAATGAATCCAAATATCAATATCAATATGTCATGCTCACTCAAATGTCTCGCTGGTGGTGGCGTGTGTGTTGGATCATTAAGTTCCCTCCAAAATGGTTGAGCTGAATGGTGCTGATCCATACGTCATGTTCGTGAACGGGCGCCGCCAGTAGGGACTGGTCATCTCTTAGCTGCCTCGGCTTATTTTAATTTTTAATTTCTGAATTGTTTTTGTTTTTTTATAACGGACGCTTTTAACGTGCACGTATTTCTACATCGTTCTCACATGCTTAATTTCAACACGAATGATGTAATCAAATATTTTGTAACAATTTTATGATTTAAAAGAGTGTCCATGGAGTTTCTTGCCCGTTCTTCTCCATAGGTACCTACGCTTTGGAATGGGCAACTAGCTTCATCTTTCTGACTGACCGACCCTTTGACAATTCAAAAGTACCTGTAATTGGTTTAGTTGAATTAAATGATTTGAGTTTGAGTTTGAATACTTTAGCCATAAATTCATGATCGCGTTACAATTGTATCATAGATTGTGTATTATTGTATGTATTAATTCATAAAAACCGGCTACTAACCTGTGCAAAGACAATTGAGGTTGATTTTCATTCTTTCTTGCACCACACTTCACAATACAACACACAGGCATGTTGAACTTCTGTTTTCCAACATTTACATACAGTTATATAAGACAAAATCCTCGTAATTTTCTCGCAAATCTCAATAATACAAAAAACAAACAACCATTTGACAGCCAAACTTCCATGAAACTCGTAGCATAAGATGGCTGCTACGGCACTTACCTACAACTGTCACTACGTCAAGACAAAATGTTGCCATAATTAGCAACAACTTAAAATATAGTTGTCTCTTTTATCAAATAAGATTATCTCACTAGAAAGAATGAGACATAACGATATTTCAAATTCTGAATCATTTTTCACTCATATTTGTATAAGCAAATGTATGTACAGAATAGCGCGGCATCTCCATGTTTTTCCTATCTCAATGGTTTCGAAGATTCGAATCAGTCAGTAAATTGATGTTTTTAGTTTTTTGATTGTTTAAATTATCGTTCAATTGTGTATGTGAATACCAAACCTAAATATAATTATTATAATTTATGAAGTGACAAGATAATTGAGAATGAATTGCAGAGTAATTATTTTATGAAGAGTTCTGAAGACTGAAAGCAAAATAACCTAAAGTCTGGAGGTACCTATTTGTTTCTGAACTTATTTTTTCGTAGTTACAAAGAAGACGTTGTAAGTTAGAATGGAGGAGAAAGAGGAACTGATTATTATGGATTACTACAAGGCTTTAGAGTGTGATAGAACAGCGACATATGATGAACTAAAGAGTAGTTACAGACGTCTCATACTCTCTTCACACCCTGACAAGGAAAATCAAAATGAGGAGGCTATTCTTCAAAACCACGATGACCAGGCTTTTCTTCGTGTACAAAAGGCTTGGTCGGTTCTGAAGGATCCTCTGACTAGGAAGCAGTATGACGCGAGGCTATCATGTTATGAACATAGTGAGTGCTTCCTGTATGATACCATTTCTATAATGGACATGGAAATTGACAGTGAAGGATTTTATACCTATCCGTGCAGGTGTGGTGGTACTTATGTGTTTGAAATTAGTGATGAGATTTTCTCAAATGTTCTTGTTGGTTGTAATGAATGTTCTTTCTCCATTCAAGTTAACACTTTACGGGACATTGTACCCCCCCAGGCGTAATAACAATAAAACTTCTAAAGTCTTGTTTTGTGCCCTTCACTTGATTTTTAAACCACTAGCTTCTGCCTGCGACTTTGTCCACGTGATATTTCTACCCCCAACCCATTGCGTCGTATCCCATTGCTCGCCCTTGCTACTATTTCCTTTTCGCGTAGCTTTGTTTCTGACTTTTTATCCTTTTACTCGGCTCCTAAGGGTTGTAGCATGATGTTAAATAGCCTAGAACCTTCCTCAGGAATTGGACTGGTAGTTCCAGAGATTACCCCCTACATACAAACTAACCAACAAATTTTACCTCTTTATAATATTAGTATATAAGTATATAGATAATGATAGTTTAATTTATAAGCAACAATACCACACAATTTAATATTATTAAAGCGAATTGAAGCGTTTGTGGCTTCAATTCAGTAAAAAAAAAAATATCTGTCCGTTTGGTCCTGCTAATGTTCAAAAATTCTGATTTTGATGGAATTTGGGGATGGGGATACTTTAAATCCTGGGGAAAGACTGGTACTGTGTACTGTTTATTGACATACTGTGCAGGCACGGCCACAGGCGGAAGCTAATTTATAATATTTAACATGTATATTATATCTTAATCTTTATATATAGAAATGAATCCCTATTTCCCTTGGTCACATCATAACTTGAGAACGACATTACCAATTTCATCCATCTTTTTTTTTAAAGTTTTCTAATACTTTGTAGAAGGTTCTTACGGAAAAAAAAAATAAGAAAGTTGCTTCACGCGGACGAAGTCGCGGGCGAAAGCTAGTATTAATATAATTCTGTACGTGTTTTTGTCACCAACTCCTCCTAAACGGCTGGACCGATTTGTATGAAATTTTGTATGTATATTTTAATGGGTTCCTGGATGGTTTGAAACCACAAATGGACCCGGTAGGTGGCGCTGCTGTCGGTATATGATGACTCAACTGGGCAGGACGACGTCTGCCGGGTCCGCTAGTAGTATATAAGACTAAACATAGTACATAATCAGTCCAATGGTTCTTGTAGTCTTACTAACTTGGCATAGAAAATACTTCTAAATAATGTAGGTACCTACCTAATATGTAGTGAATATTATGTTTAAGCTGTATGTACTATCCCAAAATCTATATCTGACCATTTTAAAAACAAAATCCCATGCACATGATGACCACAGGCACATCTATTAGTAAAACATAAGGGGATCCTTTTTAGGTAGACTAATAATATGTGCTGCAAGCAGGAATAGTCCTTACGATGGTCAGATATAGATTTTGGCGATAGTAGCCTTCAATAACATTTTTTGTAGATAATGCCCTATGTATTTAGTACATATAATTTTATTTATGTAATTTATAAGCATGCATGTATTGTGTAAAATATTACATTGTGATTATAGTAGTAATGTCTTTTACTATGTTTCATTGTATAAACCTTTTGTACCAGTATTGCATTTTGGTTAGAGGTATCATGAATGTGAAACTGAAAACGGATTTTACAGAACTTGTAGGATGACTCAAAAGCATTGTTATATACCAAGATATTTAAATCATATGCTCCAGACCAATTTTCGCTCATGCGGCAACCAATCTCAACAGAGATTAGACAAGTATGCAGGAGTTATAGTGGACTAGTGTTTGCGCAAACTCGGGGGCGCTCTCTGTTACTTTACTCTCATAGTCCGCTGGAACGGCAATCCATGACGACTGGGAAGAGGTCACTCGCAGGACCTACGTCTTTACGTGCTCTCCAAGGCTCGAGGTTGTCACACCAGCAAATTCCAAACTCAGGGCGACTACGAGACCAATGGCGCATTCGGGGCCATATCACATGGTATAGTGTACCTACCTATAGTATACATATATGAATACTAAAATAGTGGCCATCTCCATACGTCTGAGCGTAGTATAGTAAAAAAACTCGAGTCCAGTCATACAATAATAAGACTGGTTCTCTTTGAAGACACCGTGGTTTTAGAAGACTTGAGTCTTGGCCAATAAAACTCGAGATTGGAGTTTTTCAAAGGAACTCGGGACTGAGTCATCCGAGTCCTTACCTTTAATATTGATAGTATAATACACTAAAGCTCATTAGTTCAGATCTAAGAACTACTAGGACTCCTCACAGGAATCAACAGACTCAAAGAATTAGTGACTTGTGAGACTAACCACTACTAGTTCCAGTCTTGAAAACAAACTTGTCTCGGAATGAAGACTAAAATACTCGAGCCTCGTACAACACTATCTGAACGCGTATATGGCGTGTGGGGTGGGAAGGAGTAACCACATCTAGGCACATTAATCAAACATTATTATCCTTTTTTCCCCAATCAATTCAGCGCATTCCCACGGCTTTCATGTCGATCCACCTTCGTAAAACTCTTTTGTGTTTAGATTTTGATACCCATCACCTCTGCGATGATGCCAGATAATTTGTCCTATAGAAGCCTCTTTTCCTCAGTTTCCTCTATGCCAGGATTCAATATAAATATTTGTTTATTTTTCCGTAAGAGGTGTCTCGGAGTAGTTTGTCGTCCCACAAACTGATAACCTAAACGTTGTAGCCAGCGTCGATCGGTGTGGTTGTAGCCGTGTCAGGATGAGCGCTCGCTTTGTTTCGCCACAATGGCTGCCTATAACCATATCCATACTTCTTACATCTTTGCGGGCAGAACAACAACAAGTCGACATTCCCACTATGTAATCAGCTTTAGAGTTTGTTATGGTGGCTGTGCCAAAATGAGTCACAGGTACTCGTATAATATTTATTCTATTTATAAGCGGTGTATTTGTGCCCATTGAGTCTCTTGGAATGAAATGATGGAATCCAGTATTTTAATAATGCCATTTATTTCGTGGTTAGAGCTAGGCTAGTACATAAATACAAGGTTTGACGGAGTACAAAGATTTATATTAAGGTTAACTCATAAAAAATGACTAAAATAAAATCTACATCTAAAGTAAAATTTTGTACAGGTTCAAGTAATAACATTACCTAGGTACTTAGATTGGAAAATATTTCATGCGGAAATGAATTAGGTACATACTAGGTAGCAACATGTCGATATTTTCGAGAGAATTCATTTAAATATTTTATACATTACAGAAGATCTAAGCTATCACATAATGTGAATTATAATTTCGTAATATTTTGCTTTTTACAAATACTTCATTGGCAAGATACTAATTTTAAAATAAAATAGGACATAAATTCATTGTAACATCTATAGAGAGTGAAGGGATAGAGAGATAATAAAATATTACCAGAGTCATATTATAAGCAATTTGCCATACTACTACGATAGCAAACAGTCCTATTTAACCAATCATATCGCCACCTCGTGCGATGTTCTTGAAACATTGCAGGGTGGTGATAACTTCTCGTATAACAGCAGTATAAAATAATTCACAAGCACTCATTGAGATTACGATCTTATTAGATTACCAATAGCAATGTGTTGATACACATTGAATCTTTAAATTATAGCCATACACAAAATATATACACATTGTGCACATGTTTGTACTTTAAAATTAGATTCACATAAATATGTAATTAAAGTCCAATATTGCAGTCACCGATCATACACACTCTGCAGAATGTTGGCTTGCCTATGTATTCATAAACAGCCGTTACACCAATAACAATCAGCACAGTCTCACTTTGTTCACGCATCTGTCCATGAAATTTCTTTTCCTCTTCGTTTGTGTGGCAGCTTCTAAAGGCGTGGGCAAAGATAGTTGTGTGTGCATTTGTTCCTCGGCTTCTAAAATGCCTTCGCAGCTACGGCATCTACGTGAAGTTTTCTCTATTTCGTGACAGTCTAGGTTATCACTACTCTCTGATAACATTTCTGGTAGACTATAAAGTGATTTTTCAGGAGATGTGTTCTTAGAAGTATTACAACTAGTAGGTAATTGTTCGCAGCTTTGTGAGGAGGCTAATAAAGATTTTCCCAAGGAGGATTGGCGATTTCTTCGTGGTCTGGAAAAAAATAAGCATATATTACCTATTTCAATTCTGTGTTGCGGTGAATTAGGTACTTGTAAATGGCGGACCTTCCTTTGAGTTCGTAATTTCGTGTTCGATTTTACTGTTACTTGCATGTCATGTAAAAAGACCCAATATTATTCGATATACTTCTCAGAATTTCATAAAGATAAAATCAGTTCGTATTTATTTTTTGTTCGTTATTTACTTTTATGTTTGGTCAGTAGGTATTTGTTAGAACATTTCAAATAAAACAATAACACACCTAACAGGCGGCAGTGTGTGTATGGGCGGCTCTAGTCAATCTGCTTTATCACTTCCTCTGCTCTCGCAGGAGGCCATACGCTGGTAGTTTGGAGGTCCTCGGCCAATGGTGGCAGTTCCGGGCGTTTGCGTGTCCCCACGACCTCTCAGTTGTCCGTCAAGCCGATTAGCGAGATTTGATTTTCCTCGGAGGAAGCTGGAAAGTTTTAATTGATTCGTTAGAATTTGGAAGTACGGATTTGATTTGATATTGCGTCATTGTGGACGGAGGAGCTATAATAAAAACAAACCAAGTATTTAAACAGTGCATAAAAAAACTATAGTTACCTTTCCAGCTTATCAACACATGCATCCTGATAGTCGTGTATCCATCTAACACCATTGAAGTGGCAAACTGCACGCATATCCTCGGGAAGCTCTTCAGCTTTCGGCCATTCAAAGTTGTCGATAATTGGTACAATATTGCACTGTGATTGCAACGCTGCCACTATCTCCTATAAAACATCGATTAAAACCTTGTTATATTGATACATTTCTATACACTTCAAATATGTGTGTGAATCAATCAATTTGGATAAGTAGTTACGTTAAAATTATAAATACTAAATAGATTATTGATCCATGCTACTGATATGTACAACTTTTCAAAATCGAGGAGAGGTTAGTACTTACTCTATGGACCCAGTCTTTTCTGTCAGTATCATTTTTACATCTGTCGAGTGCATTTGGCGTCAGAACCAGCAAAAAGTGTTTTGCCTGCCTTATGCTTTGCAGTAGGTTGTTGTCGAACTTCCCAGCCTCTAGCCGTTCTACATCTATAAACACTGTAAACCCTCGTAGCTGAAGATGGACTTTGAGTAAACTAGCCAGTTGCGATCCATTAGACCTCCGGTAACTAACGAATACATCCAAATTCTTCTCCATATTTTCTTCACCCTTACTTAGCAAACTACACTCGTATGCTGAAAACGTAATAATAATTATCGTTTATTGTACTAACCCATTATATATAAAGTATTTGTTAGTGGTGTGGTTATTTCTAAATGGTTCCATGTCAACTTGCTTTACAATGATCAGCTAAATGATAAGAACCAAGTTCTTGCAATCACCAAGTGGGCAATTTGAGCGAAATGAAATTGCAGTTGCTGCTCAAACTAATAATTGGGTTCATCAGGTAGAATAGTAAAGATCTGATTTGATCATTTGACAGCGTAACTGATAGACTAAAAAAATAATAATAACATGGGTAAAATTTACATACCTCTAATAGCGTTTAAAATTCTTAACCTATGTATACTATTCACAATTCGACACTCGTTCTCTAGTTGCTCATCACTTAGTCCTCGAATAGATTCCTTGTCAACGCCAGCATTTAACATTGAATACGTATAAATAGTGTATTCGGGTCCTATACCTTGAAGAAAGTCGTTTAGACTACTTGTGTCTCGAGAAGTGTAATCTGCCATTTTCTTTAGTTGCTGGAGTTCTCTAGTGAATCTGTAATAAGTAAAACACAGTTAAAATTTGCACACGTTTTTTGGATAGGTTTGAGCCTCTCGCTGGTAACGTAATAAAATAAATACCTTTTACGTTTGATTCCATTTTGCAAACCAATATCTTCCTTGAGGTTTTCTTCACTTATTTGTAGTAACAAATCTCCATCAACTCTACTGTCGTAAAAGTTAGTCGCATATTCTAAGAAACCTATCTGCTTTACCCATTCTCGAACATCTTCTATGGACCAAAGAGGAACCTGCTGCGATAATTTATGAGGCACTTCTTCACCTATCAGTCGCAAAGCTTGTGCAGCATATTTAGATGCAACAGCATTCGGACAACTAGCCACCTTTTTCAACGATTCTATTGCCCCAATCTCTCTAAATATTTCCGTGTTTCCCTGTTGTTTCTTGATTCCAGCCTCCATGCAAAAATGGAAGGCGGCTAGATTTCTGGCTTCTTCTCTTTTCGAACTTAACACCGGCACTAACCTCTTTAGCCAGTTCTTGCTTTGACCGTGAGCGTGTGCGAGATTTGATCGGGCGAATTCAGATGGGTTGTGGGAAGTTACAAATGGTTCCACTAAATCTAAGGTGCCAGATTTAAGGACGGCGGCTTCTATTTCTTTATTTGCAACTAAAACGGCGATAGCTAAGCAGGCATAGTACTTAATGTTATCATCATTATGGAAAGCTAAAGGGAATAGCCACATCGGTACTTTTCTCTTAATCATTGCTTCCTGATTTTCGGCTCCGCCGTACAAAGACAAATTAGCAAGTGCTGTTGCGCAATGCCTGAGTGTTTCCACATCATTTTTCCTACACTCAAACAAGACTGCGTCTAAACCTCCTAATTTAATTACATCGCCACACGTGCTTTCACTGTGTTTGAATAGATGTTCCAATATCCCTGTACCTATTCTTGAATGGTCTACTGAATTTGCGTGTTTTGTACAAGAGCAAGCGACGTTGACAACTTTTTCAAGACCATAACCTACCACATGAGCTCTATTTTCAGTCGTTAGACATTGTTCAAGCAGTTTTGCAGAAGAGAATTGTAATTCGGGATTATTATACTCCAAACAATTGCCCATAAGTATGTCAAGTCCTCCGGATTCTCTTAGTGTGTTACACAGGGAATATCCCAGTTCGTGACCGTAAGTTGGCACGGCCCACGCTCTTCGTAACATTTCATTCAGTTTGTTGAAATGCATTGATGCATTTTTCATATCCATTTGGTTATTCTTTATGGATGCAATAAACGCGTTCATTCTAGATGAATACTTTTGGATCGCCATTTCGACATCTTTTTGGTTAGAATTTGCATTTAGTTTATCCAAATCTTCAAATGTTAGATTTGTAAGATCTTCATCTCCCGGTTTAATTGTTCCATTTAATAATTGACTCATCTGAAATAACAAATGAATAAATAAATAATCATATTCATATTATTATTTATAATAAATATTCATATTTAATTTATAAATAATATTTTAACATTCATTTTTATTCAGTCACTTAAAATCATGATTATTACTGAATAGGGTTAATCGTGCACGCTCATGAATCATTTTTAATAACAGCACGAGTGAGTGTTTCGTGAATAATAGAACCTTTATGAATAAATTAACTGCAGGCGGAAAACACTTAAAAATTAAACATGTTTAATTGTTTATGCGCTTTCTTTGAGGTCCAAGCAGTATCAAGACATGTTTGCATTTTAATTATATATCTAAGTACTTTAATACACATAAAAAGTGTATCCAGTTGAAGATAGCATGTCATGGAAGATACCTATATTAAGAAATTTAATAAGCGTATATAAATAAAATAATAACATACCTGAGAGGAAGTGTGAAGTGTGGATTTGGTTGACAAGTTTTTGCTAGAAATCGTCATATTAGAGTGAGCAACGCTGGAGTGCTCCTTGTGACTAAACATCCCGCTCGAGGTAACTGTTTGACGTGCTTGTGCTGAAGCCATCGCCATTTTCTCTGCGCTGAAGGCCTCTGTCTGTAGTCTTGAACTCGAAGTTGTCATGTTATTTGCTTCCTGTGCTGTAACTTCACCCGCTTTCAACGATCTTTGCTCCTGGAATACACATTTGAACGTTATTTTATGTGAAAATCTATACTTATCACTTGCACTGGTTTTGATAGTTTCATTAATGACGAAAAATAAAAAAATCTTAAGCTTTGATTTCACGTTTGAGAAGACACTGGTGTTATCACTGAAATCACCAACAAACTTGTATAAACAATACACGATTCACAAAGTAAATATTTGATAGTTACGGCAATAGCGATACGCAATTTGGGTCTTGATCGTCGTTTTGAAGACATTATTGTTTTTTTAATAAAATTGCGACACGTTCGCCCCGGAATATGAAAACTACTTTTATATCGGACAGCGGCCCACGTCACTGCTCGGATTGTACGTACTAATAATTCCTTTTGGATATAGGCCAAACGTATGAAATTCGTGCGTTTTCTATGACTTTTGAAGTTTGTGTACACACGTCACGTGTTTTGAAGGTCGTTTGAGAAAATTTCCGAGTAAATGTACTCTCACCAAAGGATTTTCTGGCTGCGGATGAAAGCGTGCTAGGACGCCGCGGTGTACAGGCCACGGGGCGGACCCCCCTCCCGCAGACATTCTGATTCTATATTTAAAACCGTCTATTCGAGTACTCGTGCGCGCACGCGCAATAATTGACTTCCGCGTGTGCTCGCGCGCACGACGTTCAGGCACTGACTGAGAGAAGCGTGGTTCAGTAACAGCGGCGATAAGCGCCTGCAGATAAATGAGCTCACCGCTCCAGGCGATCCTCCGCGTCGCAGCATCCTGCCAGTCCATGCGATAATTCGTGCAGCCATGGTACGCGACAAAACTATCGCGTGATTTTAAAAACATTCACATGTTGGATGTTATCGAAGCAAGGAATCCCACTATACTGCGCGCTTCGCCGTGGTGGAGGCGGTTCTCTGTGATATCGATCGGTCGCATTCACGCGAGGTCACGTCCTTCGACGCGCCTTTTCGGCTCCGCAGACGATATTCCTAGACAACTAAATGTGGTAGTCGTCTGACTATGTTTTGGAAACTATTTATTCACCTTTGATTGGCTGGTTTGGCTGCCATACTTTTAATTTTTAACTACATTTGCATTAAAAAAAAATAGCGATATATTGTAATATTACCGATGCGATGTTTTAGGTACACATAGGTTTTTTGAAAATAGTTCACTTACTTGAAGGGATGCTGCGTTTTGTTCTGCAGTTAGACCCTCGGCCTGCAGTAATCGATGTGATGCACTAGCTGCGCTACGTTCCGCATATTGCATATCACCATGTTGTAGTCGACGCATTTTTGTACTGTTGGATGCAGATCTCGATGCACTATATCCATCAGCGACGACTCGAGTAGAAGTAGCAGAAGTCATACGCGCCGCACTGTACTTTAGTTCATTCGCTGCACTTGATCCAACAACAGCACTATTGCCAGAGAGTAGAGATGGTTTCTCTGTTATAGGAGGAGGCGTGTCAGATTCCGGAAAAGTTACTAGAGGGCCTTCGCTGGAGAGCTCACCCATGTCACTCATATCGCCCATGTCATCCATTTCGCTGAGATCCCGAATCACGGGCAAATTCCGATCGCCTAAGTCATCCTGATCTACTATGTTCTCCATTGAGCTTCTTAATCTGGAAATAGGATGATAATTTAAAATAATGTGGCACAGCAACCACAACAATATTTTCTTCACTTAATATAGCCAGCGTCCGCGGTGCGAGAGCACGAAAAGGGTTGCGCGGAATCAGTAGTGTTGCTATTGTTTGTCGGCGTGGTACTGAAAACAGAGAGTGGAGAAACAGCGGGTGGGAATTGGACGTGAGCCAAGGTCGCTCAGGTGAGCTCGCTTGTACAGGTTCGTGGCAAAAGTATCTTTAATGTTCTCAGGAAACCGTCTATGTTAACACCTATTGACTAAACATGAAACAAATATTGGCACGTTATGGATTTTCTTATGTAAGTAATAGTGTAAAAATAATTCCTTCTAAATATTATTTTGATGCAAGCTGACTAACCTTTGGCCAAAATTTTTCGCTGCGGTGTTACTTAGCGTCTTCATCTCAGAAATAGAGCTTTTGAGTTCAGTAAGGTCGGACTTCATAGAGCTCGCTTTCCTTTCAGTGTTGGCCATGTGCGCGAGTCGCTGCGATGAACTTTGCAACCTTTGGCTCGAGGAGGCGCTGCTTGAAGTCGTACTTGACACCATCTGAAAAAATAATGCATTTATGATTGAGAAAAAGGTCTTTGGGCACTGGTGATGATGTATATTCTAAAGTACTAAATATCAACCTTTTCTTAGAGAATTACAACACTCATTCACATTTGAAATTGTGAAAATGTAAGGAGGCACAATCTTGCGTATTGTTCCTTACGACTCGTTAACTAGACTAGGACTGCAGAGGAGTTCAGTGCCAATGCTAGATGAGATTGTTAGTTTGGGCGTCACACGTCTTGGCGCACCTACACGAACGAAGTAAATAAAGCCAGGGCTATACAAAATAGAAATACAGAAATAACAGGGGCATTTTAAAATTAGCACATGTATGAAAAATTGGCTCAATATACATTGATAGGTTATTGTTAGGTGTCCTACATTCTATAGGGTATAATACCCGTAATAGGCAATATTTTATTACGTATTATTTAAAAATAAAAAGCTATAAAAAGCTTACAAATCGTTGTCTATAAACTATTAGTCGGCTTATTATAGTACCATATTTTGGCATTGAATACTGTGATTGAGGAGCGAAAAAATGATTCAGCGCGTGTGGGCGGGCGGGATGCAACAAATCATGCCCTTGAACCTCGAGCGTACTTGATACTCCTAATGTTGTAGACCCGTTAGCGACGGTTGTCTTTAATTGCGTGGGAGATCGTGTTAATTCAGTTGTGAGTACAAAAAATATTTATGTATTCTTATATTGATTCAGGTTTTGGCAAGAAAATAATTTCAGCTTTTTAGAGTGATCAGTGATAAAATCTGCTTAGCAGAACACTTATGGTATCACTTCGTTTTCTATCACCGGTTAATTTAACTATATACTTACCTCTAAAATGCATTCGGTTGGGTTTTTTATTTTTTCGGATATTTTTTATGATTCTGTGTCTATATCCTATAATATAATTACAGCATAGCCTTAGAGTGCTAAACTTTAATAGAAAAGTCTCATATTATTCAGTGAATGCTTGCTTAGGTACTAGAATGTACAAGGTAGGGCATTGCAATGTCACTGCGTTACGAATAGTGATGGTAAATTCCCGAGAATATTCTCCTAGCGAGAACTTAGCTGTTAATTTCTCGAGTATATTGTTTTGCAAGCGAATATTCGAGAATTTAAGAATTTAAAAGTCTGATGTATGGATCTACTTCTAACTTATAGTTTTGAGTGTGAGTTTTACGAAGTTGACGTCAAATCAAAACGAATCTACTCCACAACGTAAATTCCACTATTTTTAATTATTTAAGAAAGAAAGAAAGAAAAAGCATTTATTTGCGGCAAACATGACGCATAAAAAAAGGACAAAAACACACAAAAAAAAAACAAGTTGGGGTTTGGGGGGCATTTAAAATTATCCATTTTCCGAGAATATTCTCCGTCGAAAAGATTGTCTATCGGAGAACATTCTCCGTGAGAGAATATTCTCACGACCCATCACTAGTTACGAATAAATGCCGAATTCTTGTCACTGTCAAGTTACTGATTTACGGACTTAACTTGTTTATTTAATATTGAAATTAGCGGCATAGCTCTAGCTCTGATATAATATGACAGGAGGCCCTTAGGGCGCGTTGTAAAACTTCATAGCATGTCGTCCTACGTTACACGATGTCATTATGCTCTTTGGCACTGAGCCAGTTTACAGTCCAGTCAGTTCATGTTCAATCGCAGCTGATATCCGATCAGACTGTAGTTTTGTCGGTTTTTCTTTGATTCGATCGACACGCTCCGAAATGTCAGCCATTCCCATCGTTGTTTACAGTGGGTTGCCAAATTATTAGGGACAGTCAAAAAATAATGGTACTTGTAAAGTAATAGTGTTAAATTAATTAGAAAAACACCGTTTTGGGAATGACAAAAGCTTTATTTATATAAAGTAGTTATTGACGAAGTAAAATAAGAACAAAAAAATTAAAAAATATAAACAATAAAAATTATAGGTAAATAAATAAGCGAAACGAAATATTATTAAGTACTAATCAGTACTTAGTGACATTTCCTTTTGCCTCAATTAGTGCTTCTATACGCCTGGGCATGCTCGCTATGCAGTTTATGGCACTTTGTTTTATTTTGGGATTGTGATGCCAAACATTAATGAGTTTTTCTATAAGTCTGACCTTGGTCGTTATCATTTCTTTGGCTATTTCAGCCTTGGTAATCTCCCATAAATTTTCTATGGGGTTCATGTCAGGAGAATTGCCAGGCCAAGGTAAAACTGGAATGTTGTGGTCTGCCAAGAACTTGGTAACGCTTCTGGCTTTATGACATGGCGCTGAATCATGCATAAACATGAATTCCTCTCCATCTGGGAACCATTCTTCAAGTGTCGGTAAAAGGCGAGTTTGTAAAACTTGTCTGTACTGGTCTTGTTTCATGGTTCCCTGGACAATGTAGAGGCGCCCTACCCCTTTAGCGCTTATGACAGACCACACCATTATTTTAACAGGGTGTTTTACCCTCTCCACGATGCAGTCAGGGTGGTATTTTTCTCCTGGGCGTCGCCTGACGAAGCTGCTCTTGTCGGCCAGAATCTCAAATGTTGACTCGTCTGAGAAACACACCTGTAAAAAATATTAAAATGCTTAGTATTTAAAAAAATATTATTTTATAAATAATCTATAACACCGGTAACAATGCAAACTAACCTTATTCCAGTCTTCAACAGTCTTTTGGCGGTGTTCTCTAGCCCAGGCAAGCCGTTTCTTCTTCATTGCATCAGTCAACCGAGGTTTTTTTACAGGTCGATGACCTGTCAAGCCTTCTTCTGCCAACCTGCGCTGCACAGTTCTCTTGGAAACTGGTATTCCTGACTCCTGGACTAACTGAGTTAAAAGCCCAGCACTTTTTTTTCTGTTTTGTAAACAGATGTCTCTTATTTTCCTGTCAGAACGAGGGGTAGTGATGCGTTTTCTTCCACTATTGCCTCTTTTATTCGGCAAAATTGGCTGATTTAGGTCCAAATTTATTTTTATTTTATTTACTGCCGACTTAGAGACACCAGCCATGTCTGCTATCTTCCTTTGGGAGTGATTGGTATGTTGGAGAAGGGTTTTTATTTCGGTTTTTTTTTTTGGAGTCAAATCGCACCCTTTACCCATGCTGGAAGCCAAATAAAATAAGAATAAATATTATTATTGTAATAATTTAGTTAAAAAAATAATTGAATAATATAATAACAATAATACTTACATTATAACAAAATTTTGTAGCTTAAATATGAAAATAACTTTGTTTAAAATATTCAAATTCGTCTTTCACCGTTTAGCGTCTACAGAACACTGCTGCTATCACGTTACTTAAAATGTTTTAGAAAATAAATATACCCTTTAACACTTAATATTCACTTTAAATTTGAGTTATAGAGACATGGCGAACGTAAATAATACATTCCTGCAAAGCTTTACCACTTGAAACTGCAGTCAAGTGCGCCTAAAATAGGAAGTTGATAAAAAATGTGACTGTCCCTAATAATTTGGCAACCCACTGTATATCTGCATTTTGACTAATTTAACTTTACCATGTTCAAGCGTAAAGCATCATAATTACACCATTTATTTTATTTCTGCTAATTCCGAAACAAAGGCATACTAATTTTGTACAGCTTCGAAATAATTATGCATTCTGACGACCTCGTCGTCATTAGTGCCGACAATAGATACATCTCGGAGGCAAATCGGAGTCGCATTTGCGTTAAAATTTTATTTTTCCGTAACTCGCGTTGGGCGAATTCAAAATAAACATACAATGTTTTATAAACCGAGGCCGGGGCTAATATAACTCACTATCTATATTTAAACCTGAAATTGTGTTCAGAATAATTTATACCATAAAATATTTCAAAAAAATGTTATTTCTTGGAAGGAATTATAAAGAAATTTTGTCTTCAGACGGCTAAAAAAGCAACTTTATTTTTTTGATAGAAATAACTTTTTCAGAGTGGCGGGTGTTGGTACAGCGATTAATCTAAACCGAATGATTTCTTCCTTTCAAAATCAATCAAAATCAAAGGTCATTTATTCAAATTAGGCTGAGAATGAGCACTTATCGAACGTCAAAACGTTTCCTAAACCCCCAATAACTAAATGAACATTTTGTAAATAGCGCATTCGTTTTTTTTAATTGCCCTCTTTTCACTTGATCTGTTTTATTCTCTCAATAATTATTCGTAATTGGTGGTGAGCAAAGGTCAATAATGTCCTCATCATTAATTATTTAAATCTTATTTACTGACAAATGAATCATACATTTTTGAACTACATATTTGTGATGGTTCTCTCTGTAGTTCGTGAATTAAAAAACTTGCTTGTAATGTGAAAATCTTTAACTGGATAGCTTTACCGTAATGTAGGTCATAAGGTCATGTTATCACTACAGAAATAGAGTAGGCAACTCCAACCGCAAGTGATAATGCGAAATCATTATCTCGAATGAATAGAACAATAAGTAGTTATTATTGTTTATACTGACATTCTAGCATTTAATTTAATAGTAATTCTGGCGATAAAGGAGATTACGGAACGTAACTGTCATATTTAATGGATATTGTACCGTTTTTTTTTTTTAGTTTTAATACAATGGATTTTTATATCCTAAAATCGAATCCGCTCCTGATATAGACCCTGACTAGAAGTTCCTGTTGAACCTTTCTGCTAGTGGCTTACCATTGTAACCTTACACAATCCTGAAGATGTTGTAATCTCTATGAACACATCTGTACAACAATGGTTTTCGTTATGGATCGTTATTCTGAAATTTAGTTATATGCATATTAAAGCCAATATGAGTATATTCAAAAGACTTTCATGATTTTTTTATG
The DNA here is from genome assembly GCA_945859715.1 of Apamea sordens. Classification (NCBI taxonomy): domain Eukaryota; kingdom Metazoa; phylum Arthropoda; class Insecta; order Lepidoptera; family Noctuidae; genus Apamea; species Apamea sordens. Next base: position 13,533,914 of record OX243995.1, read on the forward strand.
GCTTAAGAAAATCGTGCCATAAACTAAAATGTTTAATTCATTTACGAAACTTTTTGAAAAATGTATTAAACTAACCTGTTGTGTCGAAGAGCTAGTAACCTGGGTGTTAAGACTCTGATTTTGTCGAGACATGAGATTGCCTTTCTTCATGTTTTCCATGACGGAAGCCAAGTCCTTGGCACTGCCGTTCTGTTTTATATTGTTGCTCCCATCGAGCGTAAACTCTGGTATCTGTAACAAAGAAAACTTTCATTAATATTTTTAATAAGACTCTGTTCATTGTATACAGGGTGTTATTGACAGCCCTCCACAAAAACACAGGATTGATTCAGCTCCTTATTCTGAATCATATCCCACTGGAAATTTTCTCAGGAAAAAAAAATTTTTTATGCCATTTTTTCTGCTGATATTCCTTTATATCAATGTAAAATTGCGTTCTCTGTATGCAACACTCCATTTATGTAAATAAAACAGCTGAAAACAGCCTCGCTCAAGCTCGCTGCGCTGCCGTCCGCTACGTGCGTTTTGCCACGGTAACGATACGTTGCGTGTGAGGTAATAAAACAAATCTGGTTTTTTGGATTCCCATAATGTTCCTGAAAGAATTACATGTACCGGTCATCTTAATATGATGTACTGAAGCCACCCTATCAGTTTGCGGAGGGCTGTCAATAACACCCTGTATATAGAGTGTAAGCCATTATGCTATTAACGATAGAGATTAGAGATCGTCTTCACATATAATTATATAATTAATGTATGCAAAATATTGTAAAACATTTTAAAAGAGTAACGGTGGAGTTTCTTGCCCATTCTTCTCCATACGAAAACTACCTTTTGGAAGGGGCGACTAGAATCAATTTAATTTTAATTTTCACGTTCAAAAGTGCCTTTTATGTGCCTATTTGAAATAAATGATTTGACTTTGACTTTGAGAGCAGTATCGTATCGTAATATTTTTAAAGCAAGAAAATATTGCATATTGGTCAGCCATTCATCCTTCCATTATTATATCAGGTTAATGTCGATTCTTTTAAAACCCTGCCTAAAAGGTGTGGGTTAGTTAGTGTGCCTAATGATTACAGATTCTTTTATTACCATCGTAGGCCAACTTTATTGTTGTTCTTGGAACACAGTAACTACAGCGAATTCAGCACAAGGACACATCTAGTGCACTTATTGAACCCGTTGAATAAGGTCAAAGGACTCATTGACGGTGTAATGTAATATCAATGCGTGAGTCATCGGATAGTCCGGTAAGAGGGCAACGCTATTAATCAGAAACTCAGCTCACGAGTCTGATTGTCGAACGCAAAGACATGCTCGACGCATATTGATGGGGCCGCCTACAATACATCCGTAGCGTAGATTGTTTGGTTATGCCTACGATGTCAAAATATGTTAGTCAACAATTCGTACTCAACAATGAATATTTGATCAAGAGATTTTCAATACCCTTATATGGATTAATTAATCAAGAGTTTCCAAACATGTGTTTTCATAATGCAGCGCAGGCATCTTTAGATTGCGTAACATAAGAATTATTAGAATTGTAGCGTCATCTGCCATTTATAAACGCTATTCTAATTTATCATTCGCATAAACACAAGATTTAAATAATGATAACGTTGTTGATTGGCTGTGTGACACCGCGATGATTAACCTATCATGCGGAGAAACTGTTCGAGATTCGCATCGGATGACGCGCGCTGACGCGGACAGTGCTGATGTCATGGCCACGCCGACCGGCGCGGCGTCATCATAACGTCTCACAACTACTTGTTATTTACAATACCAACCTACTATACACTCTTTCAAAATTTGGATGACATATTAGGAAGTAAATTGAAACTAAGAAGAAATAAATCTGTGTGCTTTTGGACCGTGATGTCCCCGCTTAGAGCTGATCAAACATTTTTATAATTTGTGTAAATTCATGTCTAAAAATAAGATCAATGCAAAGAGAAGAAAAAAATTGCAGTCATCATAAATTATGTCATAGTTATTACGTATTTGCATTGATTATGTGCGTAAGTGCCGCCAGCTCCGCGTGTCTCGATGAGTAATGTCAATGCAAAAAAGAGGCTATTCAACTAATGTATATACAACAGGTCAATCGTGGTCCACGGATGACTCATATTTCGCAGAAATGTCGTCACAGTTCCAGAGATACATCATTGAACGTTTCTCTATGTAGGTATGTGTTACGCAATTAGATCACTGATTTGAAGTGTCAATTTAGCGTCACAGGATATGATACAAGCAACACATTGTTATACTACTACAAACGATATATAAATTAATTTTCATGCGTGTTGATAACGATAACATTTAGGTGATTACTAAAACTCGTATGCTTTAAGAGCTTTTACGATTGGTAAATAAAGATAAAAAAAAACAATGTATATTGTACTTATCTACAAAGTAAGCAACTTGTACCAAATTGTTTAGTAAATTCTGTACTTTTGGTACAATTGTTTAGTAAACCCTAATAGTGACAGTAAAACCACAATTAGGGCTTCAAAAAATACGGATTAATTCTGGAAGCCCTAATTGTGACTGGTGAAGTTTTTTAAGTACTTAGGCCACAATTACCTCTACACAGGGCTGGTCAAAAAGAATTAAATTTTGGTGTCCAAAAGAAAATCTCATATTACTTACTACGTACTTAAAAATACTGTTCATTATTATTGTCAGCTTTATATTAAGAAAGACTAGAATGAATAGCACGTGTTAAGGTTGTTGAAATGAAATTGTACGATTATTCATATATTTTTTAATTGGATTTATGATTTGGATTTCATTACACTAAACTTGTTAACTAAGTACATACTTATGTAAGGGGTTCCAATCAAACCCGGTGAATGTTTTGGACTTCATTCACGTATTTATTGAATATTTATACAGAAACATGCATTTATTTCCTTACGAGGATACCTCATCCTTACGCTATCATAGTCTCGTAGTTTACGTAGGCGACGACGTTCTCAGCTTTTGCGAGATGAAAAAGCATTGTTGTTGCTTTTGTTATGGTCAAAACGTAAATAATTATAAAGGGTATGATAGGAGATACTCCGGTAATACCTGATTTTAGTTATAGAATTAAGTACCTAACGTCAAAACTGTCATATCGTATAGCTTTAATTTGTCAATCGATTATAGTTATACTGTATTTATTTGCCATGTTTTCCTGCGATGGGAAATTTATAGCAAAACTCAAACAGGAAATATTTTTTTTGTATATTATTAAAGGAACTGTTTTCCATAGTCATTGAAAAGTACTTATCTAAAATCCATAGAGACATAAATCATAATGGTAACTGAATACAGCACCCTAATTGCGTAACACACGATCAATCGGAATCTGAATCATTTTGAAGCAAAATGCATATCCATTGTTTCATATGTTCGAAAAATTTGTCTGCTCAACACGTACAGTCACGAGCACCAATATGTCAACACTTGGCAACTTTCATTTGCGATTTTTTCGTGAAATAACGATTCCAACGTTGAAATACGACACATTACATAAACCTATGGGTTCGAAAATGCTATTTTTGTAAGAACATAAAATTTCCTTTAAAAATAAAGGAGTAAATCGCTTTTGAATAAAGTCGAGTGTATACATTCTTTTGTTCGTGACTGTACCTAAATAACACAATGAATGTTGTTGAACTGTCAAAATGAAACCGATTCCGATTGGTCGTGTGTTACGCAATTAGGGTGCAGATTTGGCTGCACTTTGAATTTATATCTTTGAAAATGTCAAAGGTTAATCACACAAAACAAGAATTTTGCGATAGCTTAAATGTACAAGGTTGATTGTAAACTAACAACAGCTACAATGTTGTCACATACTTTAAGCTTAGTTAAGCTGCGTTAGTTGAGATTATTTTATGTGCCTATTTAATGCATTTAGTGAGCAAGATCAACTTGACGTTTCGGAAGATATGGTACTGCTCATTACGTGCAAAAACAATTTAATACATATAAACATAATCACAGCTGTCTAAAACAAACGTATTGCGCTATCCTCGTAAACATTAAAGATAAGTAAAACGCAGGGCAGTCGTGAAACAAACAAAAGTCAATAGGTAACCAACATAAATCGAAATTAATGAGCAGGAAAATAATACTGCAATGCCTATGCCCATCACGTCAGTGTACAGTGCTTACTTCTGAGAACAGCTTTCACGTTTAACTATTCTGCATTTTGAAATTGATTTTATTTTCTCGCCACTCCCGCTGCGTAGTACTTCGAAATTGCATCTTGTGGCTGGTTGTATTGATGTCAAGTTCCTATGCACGGTTGACCGTCCATTTATAATGCACCTTAATGTTCTGGCTAATGCCAGATGCAGCACATTGCAGTGACCGTTGCATGCCGATCAAGGAGCATTATTACCGAAGGTCAGTTTGGCATGCACAATCATTTTATGTGTGGCATGATAGGGAAAACAAGAGAGCTTTATTACATAATAAACATTACGACTTTGCATGCAATTTGTATGCATACCTGAGCTAAATGTAGGCAGATTATAATCGGTCATCTAATACCCATAGTGCCTTTAAAACCTAACGGTTACAGAATTTACGAAGTGCATTGTGTATTGTAATTTTACAGTATTATAGGTATAATAGTTCTACTAAGTATTTTAGATAAAATACTTACAGGAATGGACTCGGAACCTCAAGATATATAGTTACAAATATTTAAATCAAGTGCAATTGCAATTAAGTTCACGTTAATAACGAACGAGTCCAAAGATTTACTGAAATAAGACAGGTTTTGTTAGTATATTAAATGCCTACGTACCATATACTTTATTAGCCAAGTATAGATATATTTCATAGATATGTTTATGCATAATCAATTTACCTCTCTTAACAACCAATCAAGATTTTAATGTATTCTTGCTAATTAGATGTAATTTATATGCATTTTTCTTTAAGCGCAAAGAAATACTTGTAACTGCACAAGCATTTTAGCGAAACAGTCAGTACATACAAACTAGTGCATACCTACTTCGGTCATGGATTTGTTGTATCCGCTGATAGCCGTACAATGGTCCCAGTTTTAACAGAATACGAGTAGATCATAATGGCTTTACCTTGTACTGCGCCAACAACTAACACTTTAATAACGTTGACTTAAATGTTTGACAGTTGGATTCACATAATGGTAGAACCAAAACGAGATAAAGTTGGTCTTTATCAACGAAGAGCACTGTCGATCACTTATCGTCATCACAGTCGCGTGTCGTGTATACGAACTGAATACGACCGTACGTGTCACTGTGGCGGCGGCTCCGGCGTGACTGCCGGCCGGCCGGCCGCAAACTTTAACTGGCGACCACAATGGGCTAATTAGAATGGGCGAGCCGAGCGAGGTGCGGGGTGGAGGGGCTACACCCACGGACCTTTGCATCCGCCTCACGGATAACTTTGATGAGAAACTTGGATCTTATCAATGTCTCCATCCCTTACTGAAGATATCAAACTACAGTCTCTTACGCAAAAGACTGAAAACACTTTGATATCATTGCAGTGCTATCGAATGTTGCCAAAGTTGTTTGACAGTAAAACAAAATTGAGACAACATTTGGCTATATATAGGAAAATACAATGATAAATTGCGTAGGTAGGTAGCAAACTGCTAGCATGAGGAAACCATAACTGGAAAAATGAAACATTTTTGGCTGCAATCAAATTTGTAGGTTATTGTGACATGCTGCAATGTAACTTAGCATGCTTCTGAATTATAACATACGTAAAATAGATTATGTTATAAAAAACGCTTTGCAAGGGAAGGGAGATCTGAGAGCCACTTCTGTCGTCCGCCGTAGTAAGTCAACGACCTTTCAATGTCAGCGAGATACTCGCACAGCGAATCATCGGCAGATAATTAAGCGAATATTATATATCTGATTTCCTTTCAAATACCGATTTCATCTATTTGATGATGATGATGACAGACAATTTATTATGGCACTGTCCATTTGAGTGGATTCATTAAACTGAATCGCTATAACCTCAAATGGGGTTTAATGTCTTTCATTAAGCGATAATTTCAGTCTATCGAAATAACATCAATTTAGGTGCTCTTTGCGTTCATTTTCTTTGCGCACCCACGCCGTATTACTTGAGTTATACTCACCTATTGCTCTAACCTTAAAGTAGCAAGTTGTACGAGTATTATGCTACCAGCTATTAGGGTCTAAAGAACTCCTCTATGTTGTGTGATTCACAAGGTCCAAATAATAATACCAACTAATAAAAAATACGAAATCTTATTTAAAAAAAAAAAAAAACAATTTTACTTATGTAGGTACTTGAGACAAAGGTTTTCTTCAAAAGAATTACCCGTTCCGTCAACACAATTTCTTAAAAGCAATAAACGTATGAATCACATTCACAATTCAACCAAATCGTTAAGCCTATACGTATACACCTACATACGATTCGTCTCAGACCACTGTAGGAAATTAAATGTTTATTAAATTCGTGAGTAACCATGCCTTATTCATTTCTTAGGATTAGGTATTTCGAATTGCGGTTTAATCCGACTACCACAAATATTTACTTATGATCGCGTTTAGCTGTTAATTAGCGCAATTTATGATTCCTAGTAATAATTAACTGCAAATAGATATAAAAGAGCAGTTCTACGTATGAACGCTAAATGTAGAGCAAAATCTTAAAATGACAATGAACTGTAAAAGCTGAAATGTTTTAGGAGTACGTTGGCTTCGAGACTGCGACAGTGGAAAATAAAGCGTCTGCCATATTTGTCAAGTATTATGAGTTGAGTAAACTATTATTAGTTTTCACGATTCGAAGAAAATACTTATCTTGCTTGCCTAATTTAGTAAGTAATGCAGTCTCTTACCAAGAAAATATCATATTTGAGAACAAAGACAAGTGTTCAAACTTTGCAATTTTTTTTTCATCTTCTCCTTGCGGATGATTTTTTGATGCCCTATGATTCTTTCTCCTCCCTTTTTTATACACTTGTACATATTATTATTATTTTAAGACTTTTAAGCTTTTAAACTATGTAAATATTTACGTGTGATTTATATAGGTAAGAGAAGATATAATAAGATTATCATATTATATCATCAACAATTCTACATAATCATTCTCCGGTCCTTATCCCAATTTATTTAAGTTCGGCGCAAAGTGTCTTTCTCTTCCATACTTGTAATAAGATTTTCATATATTTCTTTAAGCGGAAAGTGCCAGGGTAGCCCTGCGCGGGTTACCCTTGTACTTCCCCCTTGTGTCAGGTAATGATTATCATATTTTGCGAACAACTTACAACCTGAATTTGAATTTAGGGGGACACCCTGCCTCTTGACACTAAAAAAAGTTGGACATAAGGCTCCCAGAGAAATCGGTTTATCCAAATCTATTCACCTTAAGTTGTGCAATATCTTGGGTTGTCCTCATAGAATGACTATTACTAATTGACGATGTAATTAATATAACGATAACACTGAATAAATATGAGAAAACAACACCTACATTATGTGAACACTGCTTGACTCATATCAAGTATTATGCAGTTCTACGTAGAATATAAGTAACTGTTTCACAGTTAAATATGACTAAACAGTATGAGTATTTTCATTCATAAATGATTTTTGTCTATTGGTCACGGTTTAGGCACTATTTACGAGAACTTTATTGTCAATGGAGGCGTGAAAAATTGTGTCATGTGAGATAACGTTTATTACGATTTCTTACTTTGATAATAATATGACGAATTATATTACACGTGTTTAATTTGGAGTGGTGACTAATGTTCATTCATTATACAAAGAGTTTTCGTAAAAAAAAAACAGCCCCAGCAGTCATCTGTTTTTTTGTGAAATAATGGTATTAGTGGGTATTACAGTACGAAATGATTGATTCAAATTAAGACCAGTGACGCTTATGATATGAGTTAGTCCATATATTATTTGCGAATTTTGCGAATAACAGAAATATGAAAATGAAAGGATAAATCATTTAGAAGATTAGATGAATTGATACCAAACATTTATATCGTTGTCGTGAAAAGGATTCATTATGCGGCTGTAAAAAACAAATAAGTAAAATGGCATTTGGTCGTACCCAAACATAGGTATCTGACATGAAACCTGTGAATATTGATAAGATAATCTTTCAATATAAATTGAAGATACAATTTTGGAGATGATGAGCAGGTAGCTAAATAGCTCCATATCAAAACTCTTCTTATGAGAATACATCTAAAATTAATTAAGAATCAGCACCCTGATTGCGTAACACACTATCAATCTCAATCAGAATCATTTTGAAGGATATTGCTAATCCATTGCTTCATATGTTCGAAAAATTTGTCTGCTCTACAACGTAAAAAACGCAATGAATGTTGTTGAACTGTCAAAACGGAACCCATTCATAATGTCTTACGCAATTACCCCGCGCTGTATATATAGTTCATTGTCTGTCTACTACTACTAGGCACTACTCTACTCTACTAGTCTTCTAGGTCAGAAGCTTCAAAATCAAAATGGGTCTGTTTCGATACGAGCGATATTAAATTCTTTCCGCATTAATTATTATACGATTGACATACTGAAGTTCGAAGTCAACCGCTGAGTCATCAGTGGTTCACGTGGCCGCTTATCACTCTACATATTGTTATTACGGCACTTACCTATGTATAGTAGATGTTACCTGCGCGCGCGCCGATTACAACCACTATGACTCACAGTACATCCTGTTCGCCTTTGTGGGACTTTCACGAATATTAGCACTATTGGAAAGCTTTTGTGTATGAATTCAAATCGGAGTCACGTAATTAGATCAAGTTGTAATCGTTTTTTATTATTTTTATTTGCGGAATAAATATTGCGGATAGACAGCTTTTGTATAATTTGTCAAACTGTCATATTTGTTATTCAGCTAAAAGTTATCTGATTATTGAAAAATCAGTTCTTGTTAGATAATTTAACTTATTAAAAATTGAGTAGGTAATGCACTCAGATTTATTGAATCCTTATCTTATCTCTCATTAATCATTATAATATACTTACTTTATACAATTGTAAGTACACGGAATCAAGCGTTTGTTTATGTATGTATTTGCCTAGGTATATCTCCTTAATTTAGCATTCCAATGATTAGGTATACAGACTACAAACTCCATTGGTGATAAAATACCTATCACCATTTAAAAGCACACATGAGTCATAATTTAGTTCGGTCGGTCGATGATGATAAAGGATAAATATTTCTACTAAGTATTTCACAAAAAAATTCTAGATGAAGTCATACAATCATTGATAATAATGTAACGCTCAATGGCATCATCGTATGATACGAGTATCTATGTGTGATAAGCAATAACACAGGAAACTCCATAATATGATTATATGCAGACCCTAAATACAACCTTAGACCATTTTTTAGGGTTCCGTAGCCAAATGGCAACGGAACCCTTATGGATTCGTCATGTCTGTCTGTCTGTCTGTCTGTCTGTCCGTCCGTATGTCACAGCCGCTTTTTTCCGAAACTATAAGAGCTATACTGTTGAAACTTGGTAAGTAGATGTATTCTGTGAACCGCATTAAGATTTTCACACAAAAATAGAAAAAAAACAATAAAATTTGGGGGTCCCCATACTTAGAACTGAAACTCAAAATTTTTTTTTTCATCAAACCCATACGTGTGGGGTATCTATGGATAGGTCTTCAAAAATGATATTGAGGTTTCTAATATCATTTTTTTCTAAACTGAATAGTTTGCGCGAGAGACACTTCCAAAGTGGTAAAATGTGTCCCCCCCCCCCTGTAACTTCTAAAATAAGAGAATGATAAAACTAAAAAAAATATATGATGTACATTACCATATAAACTTCCACCGAAAATTGGTTTGAACGAGATCTAGTGAGTAGTTTTTTTTTAATACGTCATAAATCGTAACGTAACGGAACCCTTCATGGGCGAGTCCGACTCGCACTTGGCCGGTTTTTTTTCCTTTGTTTTGTAAAATGCTAGCATTTAAGAACTTATCTAATGTAACTCGAGATTATTGGCGCTGTTAGCCGAGATACCGATCGATTCTGTAAAAATCTCACCGTGAATAGTTAGGTGAAGTGAGCTGTCAATAGTGTCAATCCCTAGCATTAGTTGGAATGGCTGCTCACTCCACGCTCACTTCACCAAAGTTTTCACGGTGAGAATGAACGGTTACAGAATCGCACTGGTTCCTCCTAGTTCCTAGCTCCAAATGGTTCCTCTTAGTTCGGCTCCAAATGCTAAAACTTTTGTGTACTTTTGTTTTATCATAGCATCTAAACTGTAATGTAATCTAAGTACTGTTTTTTATGAAATAAAGCTTATTATTATTTTGTTTATATTGGGTCACTGTAAACTGTTATTCGGTGTTTCCGCTAGGAATTCCTCACAAGCAGCCCGGAGTCGGGTTTGTGCCTAAATAGTAGCCTTTATAGTTGATGGCAATAAGCTCACCCCCATTCCATGGGACTTGAACATAACTCACGAAATGTGGGTGTACTTTAGGTAGGTACGGACGCCAGCAGGTCAACCTACCCGAAACTGTCAGATTTTCCCAATCAACCTTGAACCTAATACTTTAGCAATAAAGTCGAAAATCTATTAGAGAAATCTGACAGATTGTAGTAGCTTGATGTGCTGGCGTCTGTACATCTCTACCTAACCCTTCGGGTATTACAGGCGTGATGTTGTGTTATGATGTTAAGGATAACTAAACATTTTGGAAGTTATTATTTCGCCTTCAAGTACAGTCAGTACCTAGGTGTTCCATGTTCGTTTCAGATTACGCGATATATCTAGAGCGAGTCATTAGGTAATTTATTTGCATGCGTATACATATATGTACGGTGACTTGTAATTACTGAACGATACTTGAACACATGATTGTGGTCATCATAACGAACAACTTTCCCAAAGAAACAATTTTTTTAATCTACCAAGCGCATGACCCCAATCATTCCGATAGAACAAGGGCTTCCATTACCGGGATCCCGGACATTTTTTTGACATTTTTCAATATCGGTATTGCAATATCCAATACCCGAAATTGGTGTTTTTATTTTATTTTCATTAGAAACTACAGTGACACAATATATATATTAAAAATTTTGCATATTATATTTCCAACCAAGTTTGTATCTGAGGTAAATTTTAAAAATTGCTTATTTTAATTATCTCGTGGTTATTTAGGCAGTTACTTAGATTTTACTACTACTTGCGCAGGTAAAGAATGGGATTAAAAAAGATAGTCTTTGTATTTTCCTGTCGGTGAAAGCGAGAGGTACATATTATAGAAGAATAGAAGTACTATCCTGAGATTCCCGAGGTGAGAAGGAAGGTCCTGAACAGCGTGGGGGAATCTGCCATGCGCTAAAAGGTGCATCCTACGGAAAAGTCACCCAGGGGTGACTTTTCCGTAGGATGCACCTTTGATGCACCAGACCGAATTCGGTCGCAAAGTCTTGTCACTCCATACATTACACCTGTCAATCCAGTACTTTGCGACCGAATTCGGTCGTAAAGCGATCGCTATGAATGTCGAGACTGCAGCCCCAGTAAAACCTCTTAAATATTTTATAGAGTGTATTATACTCCCAGCCTTATCCCAATTTATTTGGGGTCAGCGATGTTGCGCCCAAATAGTAATACTCTGTGTGTATGGAAAAAGTCTTCTTTCATACATCTCTATTAGCCGTCATCTCTGACGTCACCCCCTTTCTAGCCATATCATCTCTTATGTCTACAATCCATCGTTTCTTTCTTATTTTCCTACTTCTAGCCATGAAATCTTGAATAGAACGATTTTAGTTCTTTATAGTTGAGGTTACAATATACGCACAAGGAGTATCTGCCTGTACCTACAACTACAGGTATTATAGAAACTATAGGAACAGAGTCTAGAATGTCACTCATCGCACGATTTTAATCCCACATCAGCCTCGCTTATAAGATAACTCGTTGACTTAACTATTTAGACCGCAAACAGCACTTGATTTACGGTCTGAGGTAATTATAAGCCCATGCAGATAATTATCTAGAATAAGGAAGAATAGCATTAGTGGAAACAAACGGATGTTGATTAAATCGCATTACGACATGCACTCATTCTTAGGAAACTTATGAAATTATTATCTTTTCTTTATCTTTTAGTTATTCATTGTGTTTCCATATAACGAGGTTAACAATTCGTTAGCTAAATGAATGATACATATTTTGTTACTTTAGGTAAATATAGACGAATTACTTATTCCAAATACCATATTTTTTTAATGTATTTAAAAGTGTTGTCCCGAATTTCGGGACGGATGTCCCGGAAAAAATTTTGTCCTAAGGAAGTCTCCGTTTCTTGTCTCTATTCTTCGAAGTTTAGGCAAATAGGCACTACCTATTCCTATCACTGATAATAACTTCATTAACTATAGGTACTTATAAGTTTTCCTGTTAATATGGTTATGCAGGTAACATGTTAAGGTAACTTTTAGTTAAATAGTTTAATTAAATCACCATAACTAAATACGGCAATGAACATGGTTTATTAATTAACTTTCAATAAGTGAAGCTACTAAAATGCATGGCTCATTGTTTCCTTAAAATACCTATAACTCTTCAGCAAATTACCTACAGTCGTGAAAGCAAGTACAGCTTTGCAGGTAGTAAAGGATAATAAATTCCAAGGCTTCTTATAAACAGTTTTTATAAGAATAAGATTTGCAAAGGCTTCTTGAACCATTTAACACCCGTGCATGGTTCAAGTTCTGGTTTTATCCAAGTAAAGTATGTTTAAAATATGTAAAATATACGGCCTTTGTGGTGTGGCGGGCGCGAGCTCCACATGTGTTTGCTTAGTGACGCAGCGGCCACAATACGTTACAGAGGTATGTTTCGCGAATAATGTTACTCACCGATCCCACCGAACAAAAACTTGTTTAGTTGATATACTTAGCAGATTAGAACGACTTGCTAAGGACGTTTTAAAACGATTATAAATAACTTAAAAGTACAAAATTACCCTTGTTATAACATGTTGTCAAGGTTTCCATACTTTCGATAGGTTTCATAGTGGGGAACAATAATGCGGGCATGCATCAAAGCTACTGTTATCAATAATAGTGTTTCGTATATTGTTATTTTTATACGAACAGTTGTCGGTATGGAGAGCCAGGCAATTAATATGCTAATTCGTTTTTACATAACGCATTCCACATGTTTGAAATAAAACTTTTAATAAAAATACAACATTAGCTTTATATTACCCGCCACCTGATAATTACAAAGCAAAACATACCCATCGTGAACTCTTTGATGGCTTTTCCGGGGAAAGAAGGGACTCTTCCGAACGTACCTGAAACAAATGTGAAATAGAAAATAAGAGAATAGTAAAACATAATACAAATGCCGATCTAATATTAAACAACATCGATGACATGAAAATAAGGAAGCATCTTCGAAGAATCAAGATTCTTCGAAGATGCTTCCTTAAATGCTACTTTAAATTAAAAATAAATAAAATGAAACTCTATTTAGTTTTGTGACAAATCATCACCATCATCATCAGCCTATAGCAGTCCACTGCTGGACATAGGCCTCTCCTATTGCATGCCATTCAACTCGCTTTTCGGCAACTCTCATCCAGCTGCTACCAGCCATCCTGCGAAGATCGTCGCTCCACCTAGCCTGAGGGCGTCCCACCTTAAGTTTACCGATTCGCGGTCTCCACTCAAGAACACGTCTACCCCAACAGTCATCAGTTCAAATAATAGGTTACATCACATAGTTTTCCTTCAAAATAACTTTTAGCCACAGTAACTTTTGTAATAATATGACACCAATACACGTTAAACAATTGTTTATGCTTAGCTTGCAAAACTTGCAACCACCCTTCACGAGGGGCTTCCCTAACTGGCGAGGGAAAGTTGCGCGTTATAATTTTATTGTATAGCCCCCCTACGGATTACTGTCGCCCTCGCCGTTATTTTGGCAAAGTTTTGAATGGGGTGCGTGGATGGCGAAATCCGAAACCATAAGAAATAGCGAAATAATTAGAGTTGTCTCGAGGGGTATTTTGAAAATGGTATTTTCTGGGCCATAGCATGATTGGTATTTTCTTTATCATTGTAGGATGTCTTTGTCATGAAGCAATTTTCAGCACCACTTATAGTGATTTCTTTTCAGGAAAGCAATCATATTGTGTTGTGTTGATATTATGCTGCCGATGGCGAACTAGGATGTCTACGCATATGTTATACCTGTCCCTATGTGCAATTTGCCCTAGAGATTTAACTGGATACTAATTATTGTTGCACTATCCTTGTTGTCTGCATTCCGTAAGTAAGTAATAACATAAACATATGTTTCTATTGTCTAATCGATTACCTACCGATATCAGGGGTAAGTGCATTTGTTCATCTGTCGTGTCTTGTGACTCATCAAAATATTTCTGAATCGGTGACTCATAGTTCGTTTACCTGCTAATGTTTATATACTTCAGATGTCGTATACAACTATAGATATAGCAGATTTTCGATGTATTATACATACTGGAGATAATTTAATATGCCCTCAAATAATATACCGTATTGTTCAGTACCGTTATTGATATTTCTAGAAGGTAGTGCAACATCATGACGTATTAATGTTGGAAAGTTCATCCATAATTCAAATAAACTATAGATGAATTAAGGATGGGAAAGAAAACTTTTCTACGAAATGCTACTAATTGAAACACTAGTTAATTAATTAACTCCCGTTTAATAAATCCGAGACAGGTAGTCAGAAAAGAAAGTACGGTATCTACTTAGGTATGGTTGAGAGTTCGAGACGCTACAGATTGATTTGAAAAAACAATCAATCATTTTTTTTCAAAAATATGCTCATAATATCTTGAACAATCTTAAACTAATATTATAAAGCGAAAAGATTAGATTTTTTTTTGTATGTTTGTTGAACGGCTGAACTAATTTGGATGAAATTTGGCACGTGGGTAGAGACCATGACTTGGAGAAGGACACACTTTTCACGAGCAATAGCTAGAATTAAATAAAAAGTTATTGTTCTATTTACAGCAACTGTCGAGTTTGTTTTTGAAATGTCATAATTTCCACTAATTGTACGTGTCACCTCTGCGCGTTGATTAAATTAATTTATTTGTATCATTTTAGAGACAAACGAACCGCACATAGCCGTAATTTGTTATACGAGTATGTAGTAACATAATATGTTGTGTTTTTTGAATGACTACTTTTGTTTTTTATTCTGACGTCTAAAAAATTTATTGAAGCCTTGAGTATAGGAACTTTTCATGTTACATGTTTGACTTCAAATAATCGAAATATAGGTACCTATTCAAGAAACGCTTCGCTTAGGTAGGTACATACGTAATAAAAACATTTTGAAGTGAGCAGTGTAAACAAAAGGATAAAAAGTTCGAACCAGATTCGTTTCAATTCTACGGAAAATTATGCATCACCTTTGCGTAGTTCCTTATTTGGTTTTATATATGCATATCTTCGACCCACGCGAATGCAGTGTTCCGTTTAATTTCGCGATAAATATTCTACCTACATACTCTTAGAAGCGTATTTCATATATTTTTTGGTTTATATTCTGTAAACCGTATTCTATAGAACGCCTAGTCCTTTTTAACTATCAGAAAGGTCCAGCCGGTCGATTCTGTAAAATTCTCACCGTGAAAACTCAAGTGAAGTGAGCTTGATGTGAGTTATCAGTAGTGTCAATCCCTAGCATTATTTGGAATGACAGCTCACTCCACGCTCACTTCACCTAAGTTTTCACGGTGAGATGGTTACAGAATCGCACTGCAGTTGTTGTAGAAATGGAGCTGAGCTAATTTGTTAAAACATAAAACTCTGTGTAACCTATTGCATAGTATGAGCTAAGTCATCAACTTCATATCAGGTTCACATTTCTTTGGAACCGTCTGAATGAATCCCTTAATGGGCAATGATTTCAAAGTATGAGCAATTTAATTCAGCTTAAGAGACAATGCGTAGGCACATTGCAGCTCATAAGTGCGTTGTAAACTCAATAAGCGTCGAGACAGCTGTAGGCGGCCGGAAAAGTGGACCGGCGAGTGTTAGTCGACTTCCTACTTAAGAGTGCTCGGTGTTCGGCGGAAACGCTATTTTTGGCGCCCACCGTCGCTTCCTCCGAGGAAAGTTCACTTGTTGAATGCAATCACTTTTGATCAAATCGAAACCATCATCCTTATTTTGTTATATAGGTACTTAAGTCTATATTCTGTAAATTTTAATATCATAGCACTTTATGTCCATACAAAGACAGGAATTACTGCCTGCCGGAAAATTACGATTGCCGCACAAATGACACTGATTACATTTTCTTACGCAGGAAGTAATACATTATTATTACTTAGTTGGAAATAGACTTCGTCTGTTATTACCGTTTATAAAGCAATTATTCTGCCCACATAGCGGTGACAAATCGATGTGATAAAACGAAATCCGTATAAAACGTTGTGTGCACCTATTTACCGACTATCTGCAGACCCCGTTCCTGTATGAAAACTTGACATTGTCATGTGAGATAACTAATTCCTAAAACAAATAAACTACACAAAAAGCCAGGAAGATGGTCCGCACATTCCTTACCACATATTTGTACCCTTACGGATCCCGGTCTGCATTCCCTTCATTGTGTCCACGCCCATTATGGTGCGCGGGGAATGCACTGGGACTCTTCATTCACCGGAACACCCAGTTAAGGTACAATAAAAAGTTACGTTTTTGCAACAAAATATGAGTAAGTAAGAGGCATTTGTTTTCGATGACGAGTAAAATTATTTCTTGATACATCAACCATTAATAAAATATTAAAAAATCTAAGTAAGTAAGTGTGAGTAACTATGTAGGTATATTTGGTAAAATACACAATACAGGTTTTATTGTTCGCAGATGAATCATTTTAACACGTCAAACCCGACCGTCGTTTTTATTTCAAAATCCTATTTTGGAAAGGATTAATTACATGACCAAAATTTCATTTAATTTTGATGGGTAATTGCTGTTACACCTACCTGTCTTTACTTTTGGAAGAATAACAGCTATTAATGGGCTTTTACAGAAACATTATTTTTAGTAAATAAATTCATCACATGGTTATATAAAGTCGAGAATAAAATATGTTTAATTATACTGTTATTAGTGACGTTCGTTTAGGATATTATTGTCTTTGTAATCCCCAAGATTGGTATTGGCGAACTAGCACAGGCACGTACGAGATACACATAATATTTTTATTATGGCGTCCTTTGATTCCTATCTCCAGTTGACAATGACAACCGTGGCCTATATAGAAGGCAATCAATTATAATTTTGTGCCATACACGGCGCGACTGCAGTTAAATGTATAACCATAAAGTCGGAGGTCTGATGTGAATGCGCAGTTGACTCTTATCAGAGAGGGCGGTCATATAAAAGGAAACAACGTTTAATAACGATTTAATTTCTTGTCATTACAACAACAAGGTTTACATTCATTTGTCCCACAAGTTTAACCAGATGTGGGAATGGTTTTACCCTCTGACCTGCTTGCGCGATGGAAGAATTTAGTCCTTAACAGCGCTGACTTTGAGTTCAATCTGACGACTCAGTGCATTTGTAGGTCACCGATATTGCACAGGGGTCCTTGTGTAATAACAAGTATCTCGAACGTACGCGGATGCTGCGTGTGAACAAGACCGAAGAGAAAATTAAGAAACTTTAATTTAGAACAGGAAATACGCAAATGTTTACTTTTATACATAAATGTAGAGACTTGAATTTTGTGAGTTCACGTAAAGAGTTAGCATTCTTATTGTTCATGTGATGAATAGTGATACTTCTGGTAAACTATCAACAAAACCAACAATGGCCTGCTGCCATTACTGAGAATCCAGCCAAGGCCAAAATGTGAATATTTCTGAATTAGGTCGTCTAAGTGGAACGGCTTACACTTTAACTGAATCATAGGTTACGTGAAACATTATCATTCACATGATGATAAATATCGTTAATTTCTTTGTATTGCCATGGAAATTGTTCCTACGTGGTTTAAATAATGCTGTTTTTAACCATGTGAATTAAATAAAGGCCTTTACGGGGTTTAACTCAATCCACCTGTCTTCTACAAAAAAACAACAGTTTTTAACTATAAGCAATGAAGCAACTTCTTTATGTTTATTTTTTACATATCTATGTAGGTACATCCGGTGCACATTTATGTCCAGATAATAACTAGCTTATTATATAAACATTTTATGCAATGTTTATATAAATCCTAACCTGAAACTATAGGTATTTATATAATTCTCATCTTGTAAATCACCAAATGTTATAATTCGCTTCCAATTTTCGCTTTTTACCTGCACCTTAATTACACACTATTAATCACAAATTGAATCATTTTGCAGGATATTGCTAATTCATTGCTTCATATGTTCGAAAAATTTGTCTGCTTGACAACGTAAATAATGAATGAATGTCGTTGAAATAACAAAATGAAAGCCATTGCCACTAATAGTGTGTTACGCAGTTACCCCGCTGTCTACACAATTGTTTGCTATTAATCGCATTAATACACTGTGTATAAGTATTAAGTTATACTAAGTAATAAGAGAGAGAAAATGATTCAGTGATTAAATATTAAAATTAATATTAAAAATGCTCATGTTAGGATTTTATCTATTTTATTGTTGAAATGATTTTGAAATCACTACTGATGGTTTAACACTATAAAGATAATGGGAAGATACCATCTAATTGGAAATACAGGTAAGTACAACACAATCTATTTGATCTTCATTGACTTTAATTTATTTAAATAGGTATGTATAAAATTACTGCAGAGTCAATACAGTGTTTGTTTACATCGCATTGTGTTATCTGTTACTATGTCGTTGAATGTTAACTTAGAGTCGCTTGATAAGTAAAGTGGAGTGTCTTACCTTCTTCGGAAAGAATATTTTCGGTTTTCCCGTGTATGTGGAGTATGAGGCCATGTTATCGACTTTCGTCACAACCATAATTTGGCCAAAAACACTAAATCCGGGACGAGCAAACACTACCCAAACTGAGTAACACGTAAGGAAAACGTATTTTTTCTTTTGTATTCGAGAATTTTCGATGATCACGTGTTTTTCCGTGAGAGTGAATCTATAGTAACACTTTATGATTATAATTGTACGGTACGCATTAAGATCGTCACAAAAGTTTTTGTTCGAGTTGGTTCTCGTCGCAATAAACTTTTAATCCTTGGACGCGACGCGTCCACGTCACCGTCGTCGTCGCGACGATCTGTCTCTTACGTTGCTACTGTGTTCAAAATTCGATCGTATACACTATAAAACAACATTAAAATATTATTCGAAGCACTCATACAATATCGCTGTCACATCTTAACCTCGCCGCGATTGTTTACGAGCCACGTTGTACGGGAGTTCGCGCGCTGTTTCTTTTCAAACTGAATTTTCGTCGTGTTCACCAGTTGCTTTTATCAATTCATACGTCGGTTCTCCCCCCGCTCTGCTCTTTGTCTCACTCGCACCTTCATGTTTAAAGGATGCGTAGAGAGCGATAGCACAGCACGCCTCACGCTACATATTACATAACCACGGCAATTGTAAGTATGTATAGAACATAATGCATGGCATACGTTACATATATGTGGTTATAGTACGTATATAGTGACGCTTTGTATGGTAATACCACTAGTATTTGGCTTGAGATTTTATAATATAGAGAAACAAGATGTTATTAGGAAAAACACCTAGTACGGTCTATGTATATACATATGTATATGTGTATGTAGTCGTTAGTGTACCTAATAAAATGTAGGTACCTATTAATAATTTTATATACAGTAACAATTGACCCGATTTCTTGGCACCTAAAAATAATTTTATTTGTCTGCATCAAGGTGGACAGGCTAGCCATCCTGGTTTTGCACCTAAAACAGTAATGTTCAAAGATACAAAGAACTACCTACCGTTTTATTGTAATAAATAAATAAATGGTTTCCATGATATTCATGTTGTTCGTAAAATTCTGGCTCTACATTATAATATTGTTACCTATTTAATGCTCTAATCGTTACATGAAATAGTAGCACACATATCTTCAGTCTCAATACTATGCAATAATGAACAAATCACTGACACAAGATCTTTGACTACCTTTAGTTGCTGCGCGGCTTCATAAATCGCTGGTGAGGACCCTGTGCGAGGCATAAGGAACGAACGGACAAAGTAGAAGCATTTTACCATCTTAAAGGATGGACAAAGGAGAAATAGGTAGGTACAGACGCCAGCACATCAAGCTACCCGAAACTGTCAAATTTTCCCAATCAACCATGAACCTAATGCTTTATCGATAAAGTTGAAAATCTATTAAAGAAATTTGACAGATTGTAGTAGCTTGATGTCCTTAACAATCTTTCAGGACGATTCGTAATGAATAACGAATATACAAGGATACATTACCCATCGTGAAACAGTTCAGAAGTTCATCGAAATAAGGGGATATATTATTTTCAGCTGTCCTCCTTGTCATGAAGGATGAGGTGGGCATCATAGGTGGTACTCATTGGCGCCTGTGTGGAAATAGAAAGCAGTGACACATCAGAGGGGCGACGGCTGGCGAGACAACTGCCGCCGACTGGCGCCGTCCGTGCAAGGGGACATGATACATTTGGATTTATTTTACAAATGCGATGTATTTCACTGAAAGTGTGACTGCTGAGTCCATTATTGACGAAAATATATCAACGGGAACACTAGTCAGCTCTCTGGACTTATTCACTTGTTCAAAAAATAAATTCAATACCTACGTAACTGAAAATAAAATCTAGCGAGGTAAAGTTAAGCAAAAAAACGATATATATCATCTGAAATATCAGTATTGAGAAAAGAATCACATTGACTGAAACATAAAGTTAACAAAGTCTCATGCAGCACATAAGGATTGGCGAGTGAAGATGGGATATCACATAACTACAAATTGTGAAAGCTGGTATGCTTTGGGATCGCAGAAGATTGACAACCAACGTTTTATTCAGTCAAAACTTCATTTCAATGAAAAAAATATGGATCTGTAAAAATCTCACCGTGATAACTTAGGTGAAGTGAGCTGTCACTAGTGTCAATCTATAGCATCAGCAGTGCTATTCTGTAAAAATCTACCGTGAAATCTTAAGTAAAGTGAGCTGTCATTAGTATCAATTCCTAGCATCAGACACTTCACCTAAGTTTTCACCGTGAAACTTTTATTGAATAGATTGGCAGTTTACGTAAACGACTACGAAAATTTTAAAGAAAAGATCTAATCGAAAGACTGTGGCCTCAATATATGCTTATTTGAACATAGTACAAGATTTTGGTGATATTATATGAGCCTAAATACTTTTGTTTAATCACGATCCATTCATGAATTTGATAAGATTTTACAATGAATGACGCAAACGAAACTTCAAAATAGATTAAATTTTGTGTTTAATTAGCTGTTGTTATTACAACACAAGCCACGCCGCACATCTGCGCTTGTTGTTGCCAAATGAACGAAACTTAAAACTCTTTACTGTGAAACATTGCATTTATTTTACGTTTGAAGTACTTAGATGCCTACACGAATATGTCCTAAAAATAAACTACTTAGTTCTATTTGCAGAAATCACTTACAATAATCGGTAACATAAAATTGCTTTATCTTTGGACATGCAAAACATGTTTTCATGAGCTGACTAATTAGGTTAGACTAATAAGACAGCGGAATAATTAGTAGGTAGCTTATCTTTTGTTTCTCTCAGTAAAAGCAAAAGTAGCAATATTTTATATTAGCACCTTCTTCTAGACCGATACACAAGCATTACTCTATATTTAAAACTAAATTAGAGAGAGAGAAAGAAACTAGAGACTCTTGCGACTAGTGACCCATCTTTTAGACTTGAATGTCCATCGTTCCACAATACAGGCCTAAGATTAATATTAGGTGATAAACAGATAAGATTACCTGAGGCATAACTTTGGTGCTGTATTTAATACAAAACGAATTCCCTCTCATACAACATGTCACTGTTTTCTTTAACTTCATGTTACACGAAATAAATACTTCTTTAACACAAACCTCCCGAATCACGTAGTAATACACACAGCACATTTGCGAACGACTGCATCAAATAATGCTACGGATAATTCTGTCGCTAAGTGAAACAAAAAATCCTGACGGCGTATTTCATAAAAATCAGCGAGAATCATTACTCGACCGACTTAATTCCGCCGTTTTGCAATTTTGCTTCTATGTCTTCTATGCAATAAAAAGTAGTACATGACATGGAACATGTTTCTCTTTTAAGAATTAGAGTACCATCTTGATATTGTTGCTGTTGCCCAATAGAAAAAATGATGGACAAGCAAATGTTTTGAAGATTTTTAGACAAACAAAAACATCCATCAATTTCGTAAAAGAAAGTTAAAGTTATAATTCACGTTTCATTTAGGTAAACTTAAGTTTCACTCAAATGGCAATATACAATTTATTAAAAACATCTTGGGACAATTCAGGACGATGAACTTTGTTGAGATGAATGTTTTGATTATTTTAATCACGCGTGTTTTTAATTTATTCAAACGTTAGTCACGTCAGGTACACTTCCGAGCCAGGTCAACGCACTACCGGTCATAATATCTATTGCACTTTATGCATGCTTTTTGACACCCACAATGTGTAAATTAATCATAATACACAAATCAAAAGTGCACGTAGTTCAATGACTGACGTAGTAGGACAATGAATATAAAGTTGGCATTTATTGAAGGCATCGGGGTTGGCACCGATTCAATTGAATACAGCTTTGATTTTTTGTTTTGGATGGAGCAACAGATTTTCGAAAGATGACTAGCGAAAACTCTTCTCGGGTGATTTTACTGAAATTAGCAATATTAACAGAAAGGTAGAGCTGCAATCAAATTATATCAGCATTGACACAGTGAGAGATTCAGACATTTTTTTAGGTAGATTCGTGTATGAATAACTCGATATTTTTCCTTTTGAAAAACCCCTTTCGTCATTGTAGCACGCACCTACATATCAGAGAAGGCATTTTAAACCACTTACATATAAGTTTCAAGTGCCTTAACTAACTGAACAAAAATTGTTTCTTGATTATTTTAGAACTGAAATTGACTCTTGATAATTGGACTCAGAATCACACATCCGACTGCAGAATTTACCTTATTGGATATGTTGGAAATGATGACTCGGTTATAGTAGATATTTCTAAGGTAGTAACGGTGTTGGTAACATTACACGGCAAGCGGGTAGTCACATATTACACGCGCGACGCCATTTGCCTTACGACGTTGTTTACGTTTGAACTCACGTTGCTGTTGAGATGCAGCACAAAGTGCACAAAGACAGTAAAGTTGTCCATCCGGAACTGCTAGAACTGCTTAGTCAGATTAACACTTAATAATAGATTATAATAATCAGTATCGACCAATGAGGGCAGTTCTTGTGGTTCGAATGTTTATTTGAATTAACTACATCTACTGTATCAGACCTAACTGTATTATCATTATAGGTACAGACGCCAGCACATCAAGCTACTACAATCTGTCAGATTTCTTTAATAGATTTTCGACTTTATTGCTAAAGCATTAGGTTCAATGTTGATTGGGAAAATCTGACAGTTTCGGGTAGGTTGACCTGCTGGCGTCCGTACATCATCGTCACTAATACAATATGAGTGAGGTATACCCTAACCAACTACTTTCCCGCGAGGTACTCCGTATTTTCCATAGTTTCGTGACGAACCGTTGACGTACATAGGTACAGAGTTCATGCAAGCTGTCACGTTTTACATCTACAAAAAATTGGGTTCACATTAATACTAATTACATGAAGAATGCAAACATATTCTAAGCGTCTATGTATACTATTTCATTGTAGTTTATGTATACTGCGTAATTTGCTCTGGGCAATACGCAATCTCACGCAAAAATGATAGCAACACAAGCATACATGGCATCGCTTACATATGGGAAATCAGATACCGTACCGAGGACATTTATTTAGTCTTGGAGGCGCGTGGGAAACAACAGAAAATTGTAATCTTTAGGTAAAGTAAGTAACGCTGTAATCATAAATGATTTTATTTTTGTAAGTAGGTTTGTACAAACACTTTTACACGTCAATCATATCGTTTCCTATCTGACTAGTCTGAGAAGAAAGGCCTAAACAAACTCAGACGTCACAGTCTCTTTTAAAGTCCAGACATAATCTTGGTCAGATCATGTGAAAACCATGTAGATTAATGTCTGAGATGGTTTTTTTGAGGAAAGAACATAACAGTTTGAGATGACCATAACATAGCATCACGCCGTATACCCTGAAGGACTAGGCAGAGGCACATATAGTACACCCACATTTCGGCAGTTATGTTAGTTCCATTGTAACGGGGGGCGAGTCTCTTGCCATCGACCGGTCACAATTCCAGACTCGGTCTGCTACTGAGAAATTCCTGATGGAAAACCCAATAACACTGCCCGATCCGGGAATCAAACCCAGGACCTCATGGTCAGCAGGAGCGCTTGCAACCACTAGACCAACTAGGCAATCGTTGAAATCATAGTTTCTATATTCAAATTTTATTTGTTTTATTGACGTTGTTTCAAGTTAAATGTCAACTTTATTTTAATGGTAGTTAAGTTGATTTCAGAGTGACTAGCACTATGGAAAAAGTTATAAAAATGTTTGAAGTTGTAGCGTAAACTGATTTTTATTATGTGGGAATTAAGTTATTTTTCCAAAAACTAATATTTGTTTAGATTTTTGTCGAATCATGTTGTATTTATTTTTTATAATACCTGCCATAACATTACGTCAGGTGACAATATGAAAATAGAAGGACTTCATTGAAAATTGAAATCATCGGCAGGTCCAAACGGAGATGGTGGAATGAGCTGAACTCTTTTAATAAAGATTGGTCCTTGGCAGCCCTGGGGGCCTATATACCCCGAAGTGCAAAGTGCGAATGTTCGGTTCCGACCGACACATGGCCGAACCCAATATTATTTTTAAAAAACGCAAAAAAAAGTTCGGATCGGCTCAGTTGGGTCGGGACCATAGTCAATATTCGAAAGAGTGTAGGAGTGTAGGATCGGAACCGACCGAACCAAATAGTAACTTCGTAGCAGGTAATGGCCGAACATTCGGCCGATACTACTTCGGAGTAGACCCCCTGGACCGACAGAGGTGGAAAGAGAGAACCTTTGTCCAGCAGTGGCGGCATATAAATAGCTAATAAAAAAATAAAAAATAGGAAAGGAACATATTGTTTTACACTGAAGTTGACTTATGTTAAAAATTAACCCTGCGATCGGTACTGGTACCTACTACATTTGTTTTTTGGTAATTATTGTAGCTGTTCTACCCAGATTAATTAGGTACAGACGCCAGCACATCAAGCTACTACAATCTGTCAAATTTATTTAATAGATTTTCAACTTTATCGTTAAAGCATTAAGGTTCAAACTTGATTGGGAAAATTTGACAGTTTCGGGTAGCTTGACCTGCCTCGGTGTCGTCACGGGAAGTGCCGAGTAATCGCCACATCCGAGCTATCTCCACAAAGAGAGTAACTGCAACCATCTATGAAAATGTTTACAGAATCAATGAAAACGGACAAATTATCTTTGCATAATAGCATAATCAGCTGCTGGGACACATGCCTCCTCTCGGTGAGGGGGAGTGGGCCGTAAATCCGTAATCCACCAAGTGGGATCAGTGCGGGTTGGTAGACGTCATAATGTCTTCGAATTTTTGGTTCTAGGACATGCCGGTTTCCTCACAATGCTTTCCTTCGCCGTTTTCAGAGCTGTAAATAATTTTCACAAAGTAAAGCGCCTGTCTGAGTTCTAACCTACGACCTACAACACGGAAGTCGTGGCCCATTTAGGCAGTGCTGGCCACTGGACCACTGCTCTAAATTTAGTTTAAACATTGATTAATTTGGCACGTATACTCTTGGTTTTAGCGGCCCAAAACTTTCACTTCTTCGAATAACTATTTTTTAGAACAAGGCAAACCAGTCGACGATGATTTAAATAGGCACGCGTCGTGTACGTACACTGTACGCACCTAACATATTATACATAGCTACTACCCAATAGCTAAAAACCCAGAAAGCGGTGGCGTGATGACCTGGACACGAACTACGAGGGCTGGTTCGAGGTGGCACGGGAATAGAGTTCCTGGAAGGGCTTGGTGGGGCATTTGGTCAGCAGTGGGACAGTAAGACTAAACAAAAAAAAGGTAATTAGCTACCTACCATACGTGACTAGTTTAGGGTATCCTGATTTAACTTTACAAAACAGTAGGTAGACCAGTCACCATATGAATTGCCTCGTATATTACTATCTAGAATTCCAGATTATATGCATTATAAATTTATCACAAAAAAAAAAATGTTAGAATGAGTCGTTGAAAGACTAATCATTGTGTTCTAGCAAAAAAAGATTAGGTACCAGTTCCAATAACTCCAAAGTGTACCGTTAAGCGTAACTCGCTTTTTCACGTTTTTTCTTAAGAAAAAGCGTGATTAATATTTTATAATAATACAAACGACCCAAGCACTTTATGTAGGAAACAATAATAAAACTTCGCCCTTACTTAGTCGACATCTTCGCAGGTGTAGGTATGGAATATTGAATTACTTGACGATTCAGCTTTACTACAAAACATTAGATGCTGACAACTGACAATCATGAAACTTGTTTGACGCAGAACATATTCATTAATTTAGACACGTTCAAAACTTCACACGTAAGGCTTGGTACAGACGTCAGCACATCAAGCTACTACAATCTGTCAAATTTCTTTAATAGATTTTCAACTTTATCGCTTAAGCATTAAGGTTCAAGGTTGATTGGGAAAATATGTCAGTATCGGGTAGCTTGACCTGCTGGCATCTGTACTTAATCGATACTCTGCACAATTTCAGCATGTTAAGTTGTTTCTTTCTTAGGATTAGGCACCTACTTTACATTTTCTGTCACTAAAGTGAATTTTACAAGTGATATTATTGCTCTACCTAACTTAGAATTAGATTGTGCTTAAATAGCATAATAGCCTAATTAGCCTATAAATGTTCCCACTGCTGGGACACAGGCCTCCTCTCTGTGAGAGGGAGTGGGCCGCCACCACGCGGGCCCAATGCGGGTTGGTAGATGTCACACGTCTTCGAATTTTTGGTTCTAGGACATGTCGGTTTCCTAACGATGTTTCCCATAACCGTTTTTAAGATTTTGCTTACTATGATGAAAATAACATTCATAATCAGTAAGATAAGACCAGGGAGGTACCTAACACCTAGTGTTTCAAAATAACGTCATTCCCCCACCATTTGGATTGGCAAAGTTCGACACAGCATAGGTGAATGCGTTCACACGAATGCCAAACGGAACCGGATCGAAATTGTGAAAACATGATGACTAAATCTCGCATGGAATATCCCCAGGGCTCTATGTTGTAACAAAGTTCACTTCGCTTAACAGTTGTCAAAATATTTTTATAGTATGAAAGGTGTACTAAATCAAAATATAGCCCATACAATAACTATAGACTAGCTTTGTTAGTAAATATAGGTAGATTAAATCAAAACAACCCGAACGGTTCCACGCCGCTATCTCATTGAGTACACACCTGTGTTTGAGATTTGAGAACGGCTAATTGAATATTGATAGTAAGTAATAGTAGGCAAGGCGATTGGGTGCCTGCTTGCATGGATCTGTAGCAATAAATAAGGTATAAAGTGATACTCAAATTTACCCTGTCAAGAATAGGTGCAATCTAGGTAGGTAGGTCCGAATTTTTAAATTTTTGGAATGTAATCTATCTGAAGAAATAAAATCTTTAAAATTCACTTAAATCGGTCTGAACTGTGCTTCATAAAGAATAGTCGAGGTTGCAATTCTAGATTGAATCATTTTGTTTGACATTGCTATAGCGTCCTTCCTTAGCGAATTGTAGGCGTCGACTTAAAGCCTAAATTGTACGTAAACATAATAGCAGTCGTTTTCCAATTGGGAACACAAGTAATGCTGTGTTGCTATTACACCGTGATATCAGGATTGTAATCCGACACACTTGTGCACAGCGTCTTTAAACTACGTAGGACAATAAGCGCTAGTGCAAATAAACGTGTCGACCGTATCGTTGGACAGGACATCCCAATAGAGTCGACGTAAAGTTATTTGTTTAAGTTTAGTATCGTCCCACGTTCGACTCCGGGCTAAATTAGAATAATATGGTTTTATTGTACCTAACTCGTTCATTGTCCACTGTAATTTTTGACTCTGCTCTCACTTTAGTAACAATTGTTCTAAAAATAGTTAATACCTACAAAGCTGCATAAAATTATAAGTAGTAAACTCTTAAAAATAAACTAAAATGGGTATCTTCTAAAACGGGGTAGGTATCATGGGTATCTCGTTTAACCCTAAATGAAAACTAATGGTAGCGATAGATTTTCAAGACCGAGTCAAAAATTTTATAAATATTTATGATTTCTGTATTACGTCATCAACTTATTTCAAGTCTTCAATGTCCCCATCTTGATCAATATTTTACCTGAGCACCTAAGCTGCAGCTAATACAATAAGTTAGCACTAAGTTAGATAACTGTCCTTGCACCTACTATTTAGTAGTAAGTTATTATAAACGCGAAAGTTTGTATGGATGGATGGATATTTGTTACTCTTTCACGCCGAAACCACTGAACGGATTTGGATGAAATTTGGCACACAGATAGTTTATAACCAGAATGAACACATAGGATTTTTTATCCCGATATACCCACGAGATTCAAACTTAGGCGGGTGAAACCGAGTATTAAAATAAATGACTAAATACAAAATATCTATAGTTCAGTTTTTGTTTTTGGGTTTTTTGTCTTATCTTTTCCTTCTTCCTTATCACAAAATGTTAAGGACAGTGCTATTCATGAATGAATGTGTGACTTTAAATTATCGTAAATAATTATGAATGGGCATTATCACAATTTGGTGAATCATTAATAGTAAATTGAAGTGTATCCTTTTATTGTTTCTCAACAGCCAGGGCGAAATTTTCCTACTAGGTACTGGAGGGTATACAAAAAAAATCTTTAACCATTATCTTACCGCCGATGTTACGATAAAGAAACAATATCAAATCGGTCAATAGTCAAATACCGATTGTTTGTGAGTTAGCTTTTCCGCGTATCGGTGGTATCATAATAGAAATCTACAACATTTTTTGATAAACTATTTTAGTCTCTGTAGATAACTACTCGAAACACAGCACTTCCTGGAAAATTGAAGTAAATGGCAATCAGTATAGGTAGGTAGTACCTACTTACGTGACTCGTTGCTAAATAATAACAGCCGCACGGATCGATCAAAGACTAAGCTGCAGTGCGATTCTGTAACCATCTCACCGTGAAAACTTAGGTGAAGTGAGCGTGGAGTGAGCTGTCATTCTAAATAATGCTAGGGATTGACACTATTGATAACTCACATCAAGCTCACTTCACTTGAGTTTTCACGGTGAGATTTTTACAGAATCGACCGGCTGCTCATGCCGCGTCGGATCGTTGAGGGGTGACCAAACATTACATATCGAGACGTATGTACATTAAGCTGTTGGTCCCAGCTGTTATTCGTAGATCTTCGACTGACAGCCGGGTCTATTTGACAGTCGATACGAGTAGTCAGAAGTCATAAGTCTGACAACCAGTCTTACCAAGGGGTATCGTGTTACTCTGTGTTGTGGAGGTCATTACTGGTATTAATAAACCAAGAAAAAAAAAAAGAAAGAAGAAGATAAAGCTTTTTCTTTCTCTTTCTTTCTTTCTTTCATTCGTAGCTGCTGAAAGCCGCCCCAATATATTTGGGAAAAGGCTAGATGGAATGGGGCAGGCAGTACTTTATGATGTGAATGTAATATAGTTGTCTATGTGAATAACTGAAAATGATGCCTTCAGGATGTTACAGAAAACTCTACAGTCTCACTCTCAACGCTCAACGCAGGAAGTTCACAGTCTATCATTCATACCTAATTTCAATTAATTTTGCAATATCGATATTACAAATGAATAAATACACACACACTTTATCATATGTCTTGGTTTAGTCAGACATAACAAATACCATGAAATGACAAATTGTATTATCTATCTATTTAGTATATTTATACATATACATATATCTAGGCATTTATAAGCCGTCAAGATAAAATTCTTGTGATACCAAAGTTTAAATAGGTATATCCTTTTGTCTTTAACACAAATATTTACGAGTATGATATCATCATATTAATATTCAGAATGCAAATTTTTGAATGTCGTTCAAAATGTATAACACTTATAATTACTAAATTCCATTGGAGCTCTTTAAATGAATCACTTGAACGATGATTTCATTAGTCCTCACTACATAAGTTGATGTCAAGCGATCGAGCTCATTCATGAACGTAATGAAATTGTGTTGTGTAAAACATGGGTGTGTCATTCTGCTCTCTCTATTAAATGATCGTAAAAGTCGTTTATTAAAACTTATTGCCATTATGTAGGATCGTTATGATGTCAAGGTTGAACGTAGGTATGTATCGACAAGTGTAGAATAGAATAGTAATAATAATTCCTCATGCTTTGTTTGTCTGCTCCAGTGTAGTCAATATAATTACAATAAATGCTCTATTCTACGAGCAGTGGTGGCCCAGTGGTAACAACCGCGACTTACGAGTTGTAAGTCGTAGGTTCGAACCCTGATAGGCGCTTTACTTTGTGTGAATTATTTCATCACCACTGCTCTCAAAACGGTAAAGGAAAACAGCGTGAGGAAACCGGCATGTCCTAGAAGCCAACATTCGAAGACATGTGACATCTACCAAACCGCACTGGGCCCGCGTGGTGGATTACGGCCCACTCCCTCTCACAGAGAGGAGGCCTGTGTGTCACAAGCCTCCTCTCTAACAATTAGCCTACGAATTATGCTACTCTATTCATCAGGTGGATGTGTGAAAAAGTGATGAAATCAACGAATTAAATCATTTTTATTGATGTAAAGATTGTAGAGCATACGTTCGGAGTCAAGATATCTATTCCTCTTGGTATTTTCTTAAAGATTCAATGCTATTGCCAACAATTTTGTATCTTGTTTTGTTCAGAACCAAAGTTAAACCAATAACAATATTGTTTTGATCTAAACCACTCTTCCTGTACTTGAACTATTATTTTCGCGTTCGTTTATGATTGGTTGGTTTTAAAACCATGAACTGCTCACTTCTCTGTCTATTTCTAGAATATGCGCCCCGCTTTTAAATTGGCAACCATTGTCGTGGGAAAAGCTACATTTATATCTATCAAACTATGCTTGGATGTCGTTATTCGCTTTCTGCCACCTACGCGCTTTGTAAATCGTGATCTAATATGGAAATAACTGGTGACTTGTTTACTCACAAATTGCATCTTTTACCTGTTTACTCTGTGACGACTTGGATGCTTCTTAGTATTTGAGTCACAGTACTAACAACTATGTACCTATATCGAAATGTGAACTCACCGTATTAGGCTGAACTTTTAGACTTACCTGAAATACAAAATGGAAGTTTATAAATTGTTATCCTGTGAACACATCGTTACGGTATCACTATCGCATGATTCATGGTGTTACTCAAGTTTGAGGTTAAGACGAACGATGTTTGTATAGTTAGTAATATGCGAGAACATACGACATTGTTCATAAGATTAAACTGAATTACGATAGTTTAGTCAAATACCTTTTGGGTAATAATTTAATCCTTATCACATGAAATTTAATAGATCAGTCATAAGACTATTCCTGTTCATGTTCGTGCGCAGTGGCAGGTATTATCAAAAATGTAATCGTAATCTGCAGTTGCCTGTTGCAACATGGTTATACCAAAAATATGCTGAGAAATCACGGGTATAATGTTCGCAAATTCAAATTATCTTACGTTTACTGGAAATGACTTAAATTGGACTAATTGGGACATCGGTCTAATTGCCTTACCAATGCAACTAATTCAGAAGAAAGGCTGCTGCTGCATAGGCAGATCGAAACTTTTTTTTTATTGTCTGCTGTTAGAAATCCTAGACTAGAGAAAAACAGAATACTTTATTAACATTTGACTGTCATAAATACATAAGATACATGAACAAGGTGGAATTGTCCCGTACAAGACTAAACCTCTGCTAATTTGTATCGATATGTTTTGCTTGATAATCCCTTGAACAAAAAATCCCACCACTAAAATAATTAAAATATTTTACGTAGTTACTGTTCGGGAACTGAAATCAATATTGATAAACTGTTCCTCCGAACCGCACGTTACGAAACTTTGTTTCAATGCGGTTAGTGGAAGTCACTGGAAGTGCTCAAGTGCGGTTCGCGGAAGTGCTGTTCAAATCTGTGCTCTAAGTCGAATACCTCCTATTTTTTATATTTTTAAATGTTTTTTGTTTATCTTTTTGTTTGTAAAAATATTTTAAAATGTACGTAGGTACTCTACGTAAAGGAAATAAAAACGTCTTCATTAGTAATGGGTTTTGAATAACGTCGGTCAGTGACTACGTCACAATTTAAAATTGTTTTGTGCCTAACTTTGTAACGTTGTGTTAGGTTCGATTCGTAATACTTACTTACCTACCTACTATTGATTCACGATAAATCCTCGTAATTAACGACTATGTTAAGACATTGAGTCATGAGGAGTTTAATTGAGATACCTACCTGTAGTACCTAGTACATAGTAGTCCTAGTACATATTTATCTATTTGCATAATTTTATAGTAACTATCTACGAATTTTATGATTGTAATTGTATCAAGAAATATGCTAAGCTACAATCAACCCGCGGGTATACTAATCGAGGATTATCATGATTCTTAATCCGGTTTATGTTCAGTAGAACCCTATCCAACGGGCATTTATGTTTGGACTGATTCGAGTACGGTATTACATTTCAATTATAAGTAGGAAATGAAAGAAAATTACTCTTTTTTAAACATGCGTTCACATCCACGCAAAACGGCCATCGCTCAGCATAATGGTAAAGATCCTATACTAGACAGAGCCCCAGCGCTGGTTTTCAGGAACGTTAACTTTGAGCTTTACATCGTAATGTCAAAACACCGTAAAATTATGGGTTTTTATGAGAGTCATTATTTCAGCCGTTAGATGATGGGACCGCGCTATCTTTACTTGAGCTTTGGTTCCCTAAGGAAGCGGTGAACGGCCACGTAATATCGGCTGCCCAAATACAGCGGTTTATTAGGTACACCCTAATGTCAGTTAATACAAAATGGTAAAGAAAAACTTCGTGAGGAAACCGGCATGTCCTAGAACCAAAAATTCGAAGACATGTGATATCTACCAATCCGCACTGGGGTCGCGTGGTAGATTGCGGCCCACTCTTTCTCACAGGCGAGGAGGCCGGTGTCCCAGCAGTGGGAACGTTATAGGCTGATTATGCTAATAATTTCAGATGAAAATGACAAATTTTCAGGACAGCCGTTAAAAAATGACGGAACAGCTCTTCCAGGAAACTGAAGCCATTAGAGATATAAACCTACATTCATATATCTTTGTTCGATGCTACGGCTTGTTTTATCTAAAAATACACTGTTATAAAATCTATTTCGACATTGGTATTTAGGGCGTATAAACAAGCGGATTGTCTTGATCCCAGGAAATTCGTTCAGGAAACTTTTTGGTTCTTCAAATTAATATCCAGATATTTTTTTAGATCAAAGAACATTTGCTGTAGTGGCTATGATTCTGTAAGGTATTGTGCAATGTATAGGTAGGTACAGACGCCAGCACATCAAGCAACTAAAATCTGTTAAATTTCTTTAATAGATTTTCAACTTTATCGCTAAAGCATTAGGTTCAAGGTTGATTGGGAAAATATGACAGTTTCGTGTAGCTTTACGTGCTTGCTTCTGTACAAGGTACAACATGCTCAGTTGCTTGCTTGTTTTGTTGCTTTAGACTTAGGTAACCTATTTTCGAATAAAATTGAAATTGATTCCCCTATCATGCCCCTTGTACACGGCACAGTTTCTGTACGGTACGGCGTATAAATCGCGCCGTAGAAAAAACGTATCCGTCATTAAGCTTCCGTAGTGATCCATACGACACTGACGACCGAACCTACACACGGTGCCGTGAAAA
Source organism: Apamea sordens (assembly GCA_945859715.1). Taxonomy (NCBI): domain Eukaryota; kingdom Metazoa; phylum Arthropoda; class Insecta; order Lepidoptera; family Noctuidae; genus Apamea; species Apamea sordens. The sequence goes on from OX243995.1 coordinate 13,568,204, forward strand.
ACGAGTGTGTACAAACTGCCTTATTGCGATGTTCTTTTTTCTGAAGAAAGATAATAAAACAAAGGCATGGAACCGAGCCTACACACGGTGAATAAGCCGTAGTTTTTCACGGCAATAAAAACGAGTGTGTACAAACTGCCTTATTGCGATGTTCTTTTTTCTGAAGAAAGATAATAAAACAAAGGCATGGAACCGAGCCTACACACGGTGAAAAAGCCGTAGTTTTTCACGGCAAGAAAAACGAGTGTGTACAAACTGCCTTATTGCGATGTTCTTTTTTCTGAAGAAAGATAATAAAACAAAGGTATGGATCACAGGTTATTATTTTATTCATCATTCAATTAAATACTATTTATGCAAATGATAATAGCATTAGCGGTAACTTTACTTGCAAAATAAACACCTAAACGTAATTAGGTAGACTTACTTATTACGAAGCCGTTTTTAAGAGCGCGTATAAAGCAAAATTACCAATCTTATATTTGATTTTACATGAACTACATGATATTTCCGAGGGTTCACTTTGTTCAAAAACATGAAATAATAACATTTCCTCGATAGAAAAAAATCACGAAGTAACCTCTAATTCTCATATTTTTCCGTTTTGTACTCAATACGGTAATGCCTATTGCGACAAAAATTTGATGATTAATTATATTTATACAAGAGTAAAGGCTGTGCTGAGGCATTTTATGTAATTCCTTTTAGTTACGATATAACAGTTTTGGCGCATACTACGTTTTTTTTTCTATACTAAAATTTTACTGGCTTTAGGCGCGCTCTTAAGATAAAATTAATAGATAGGTAATTATCAAACCAAGAGGAAGGATTTGAGTTCCGCGGCGTTTATCTTTTCGGTTCCTTATGTGGTAGTAGTTAGGTCATTCGACAATACGGCGCCGGCGTACAAAGGGAACCCTGTTTTCTATCTTAGTCTTAAGTATTCGAGAAACATTGTTGCTAAGTTATTGGCCTGTTAACTAAGAATTGATATTAAATCTTTGTTCTTTATGTTACTTTGTTAAGAATTATCTTTACTGCGCGCGGCGCTGATTCCTTTGTTCACAAACTAAACTAAATTTAAGTTCTGTGCATCTTTTTCTTTCTATTTCATTAACAAAAGGACAGAAGATAAATATTACTTTAGTCCTGTCAAATTAGTCAGCGCCTGACGTAAATTTACGTATTTTTAGTAGCCATGTTTTTAATCACGTCTAATTTGTCTATGGAGTATCTTAATTTGACAGGACTAAACTAGTGGCGACTATTATACTTGTATGTGCATGTAATAAACACCATTATTGGTTTGTTTTCCTTAGAGTCGTTAGAGTGGGTGTGTCGAAGCGTAGAGCCCTAGGCTGTCTGTCTGTCAGCCTAGGTAGGAAAGTACCATAAGTATTGTGTCCTTTACAATATTGCCGAGGCCTTGTCCTGAATAGATGACAAATATTTAGGTACATTGACGAACAATAATACATATTATGTCTACACTTGGAAACTTTCAACAGCGATTTTTGTGTGAAATAACGAAAACGACACATTGCAAAAACCGGTCTAATTTGGAATTTGCGTATAGTAGCTAACTACTTGTGCAGTTATGTACAGGCCAGCCGGTAAAATAGCTATACATAGGTACGCATTATTTTCATCTTTGGGCAGCAAATAGAATAGTAATGATTTGTAGAAAGTAGATGATGCCAGATGTTAGAGACTCTACGGCGCTTGGGAGCTTTGGGTTACGTATTGTATTTGCTTATTGTCGAGTGTCGTAGTAAAATTCATTGTTTTATTCGTTTCTAAATTTTTTGTTAGTCGTAATATAAACAAAGATTATTGCCTGCGTCCATTCATAAAAATATGCATTTAGCAATACAATACAATAATTCATATAAAGTTAAAAACTACCTATGATTAATTTATTATCAGTCTAGATGTAATTACATAATACGATTATGTAGGATGCCGTTATCACAACCTATTCAAATTCTTGGAAGTCGAACAATATCTATGATCCAGAATTAAATTTAATTAAATTCAAAATCATTTAAAAATTAGTCAATCAATAATTTAATGTACGGACGCCAGCAGGTCAACCTACCCGAAACTGTCAGATTTTCCCAATCAACCTTGAACCTAACACTTTAGCAATAAAGTCGAAAATCTATTAAAGAAATCTGACAGATTGTAGTAGCTTGATGTGCTGGCGTCTGTACCTACAGTGCAATCTCGAAACGCCTGACAAATCATGTAAAGCAAGATGTGGTTCGCGTGTGCTTTGTTGACGTTAGTGTAGCGGCGCTTTATCAATAAAACCAATCGAAAAATAAATGCAGTACCTAGTACGTGTAGGTGTAGGTACCCATCGACATGTATATTGATATAAATATCAATGATTAATCTATGGAAAGGTGCAATTGATACACGGTTTGACCGTGATCCTGATATTGTCTATTCAATGGGTTCTTATAGTACATAATAATATTAAAATATTGTCACATTTATATCAAGAACCTATGAATTTTATATCACTTTTGCCGTATGACTTCGACTAGCTAGAACATTGCTGAAAGTGTTCCTTTTCGATACAACATGACTCATTGAAAAACGCAACAAAATGTTTATCACTTATTTTTAACGAAAGAATCGAAGTTATCCTCTTCCACTCTGTTGAAAAAAAAAAAGAGTCATGAACAATGAATTAAAACATTCCGACATATTTAGGTCGGCACGTGCTCTGATAAAACCGCTAAACGAATTCGTAAGTCGGTTAATGCCCACGCCGCCGTCCCGCAAACCGGACATGTCAGTCTTGCGCGGACGTAGGGAAATTGAATAAAGAAGAAATATGATACCGGCTACTTGCGACAGAATTCGAGTACCTAGGTTTATAGCGTGTGCTGCGCCGGCGACGACGCCGCCGGTCGCCAGGGGCAACGCACTTTGAGATGAATTCTCACAGCGCAATGACACACAGAACAATACAATGCTTAGTTTGAGTTAGACAAATGATTGCTTTATGCCTGTCTTTGTAATTATGTTCTCCATCAAAGTCAAAGTTAAAGCATTTATTTCAAATATGCACATAAAAGGCACTTTTAAACGTCAAACATCATTAAGGTATGTCAGAAGAACGAAGCTAATGAATTAAGAAGGACTTAAGATCTAACTGAACATTTCACGCAGTTTGAATTCTTCGTTACTCTTTTAAGTGCCTTTTAGTAAAAGCCAATAGAAGACGAAATTCAGTAGATCTGAATGCTATGGACCACAGTTTTTTACTCTTCTTAATTCATAACATTTACCTAATTTTGCAAATCTAAAATCAAACGCCTAACTAAGGTCGCCCCTTAAACTATTTTCTCATTCAGTGATATGACGCTATGTGCTCAAAGCCAGTTGCTACAAAGATTATTAAAAAACTTGAGAGGTGTCAAGGGACACCCGGATGGAACGAAGTATAACTGGCTTGCTTTCTATAAGAGAGAGAGAGAGAGACAGACAGAGAAACACGCGCACGCCGCACGGCTTACAACTATAGCAAAAAGTGTCGTTCCAACTTTTGGTCTTAATTTTTTTCCGTCTAGCCTCCTTTCGCAACGCGCGATAAGGAACTTCGTTCCAACAAAGAGGTACTTTTATCTAATATCCTTTCTAAAAATCAGCACAAGTTCCCAAGTATGGTAAACCCCAGAAGGCCTCCAATAAACAGGAGGCCTACAGCCCGTGCTTATCTGTTAATCCGGCACAGCTCAAGTGGAAACGTCGCTCTACTCCCGCCTTCCGTTTCACAACGATAATTGACAAATTACGGAACGGTCAAAGTACCGTTTCGGGACTCAAAAATGTGGTCACAGCAACCAAACTTTTCTTACAGAAGTCGTGAATTGTTAGCCGCATTTCTTAACAAATAATTTTTAAGAAAACTTATGAAAGTGTATATTTCTTTTATGTAATATATATATATATATTGCTAAGGTTTGTGGCTATGTAATAACAGCCGCACGGGTCGATCTATCAGGTTAAGCTACGCTTGCCGCGGTTGGTCCGTGGATGGGTGACCATCTTTACATACCAAGACCCCGGCTGTCATTCGTGGATCTTTGACAGTCGTTACGGGTCGTCAGAAGCCCGAAAATTTGACAACCAGTCGTACCAAGGGATATCGTATAGGTACACGCTCCATGTAAAATACTGGTATTCAGCTGCATCCGGTTAGACCGGAAGCCGACCCCAACGTAGTTGGGAAAAGGCACGGAATACATAAATAAGGTTTAAAAAGACCTTATTTATCTATTCCGTGGGAAAAGGCTAGGCAGATGATATATTTTTAATTGCGGAAAACTACTTTGTTAGGTTAATTCTATGACCAAAATGTTTTATGAGTGATTTTTCGCGTCGCAGAATCCGATTTCCGCCTATAACCCGAAGCCCTAAAGTTGTCAGTCTAGACTTATGTATTTATTCATGACAGACGGGTATAGGTACTTCAAATTGCACGTAAATAGTACTGATTTGCAGTAGGTATAACTATAACCTAGTGAAGCAAATAAAGAAATAATTCTTGTTGCGATCACGATTACTTCGCTTTACGTAAGCATTGAGACTCTGACGTGTGAATTGTATGTGCATAATATTATAATACCTATTTTCATAAGTGTAGGGTTGTCGAGTTGTAGATTTATGAAGATTAAGAAATTGTAAAAGCGGTAAGTACGTTGAAATATTTCTTCTTAGGTTGAAATATTTAAAAAATACTTTCCATCCATAAATCTAAGCACAACAACAATTAGGCCCACTTGCACGTCTAGTCGGGTTAAATGAATAAAACTAGAGTTTATAAACTCGGAGTTAAGTAATTAACAATTTAACTCTCATTACGCGTTGCGCCACTAAAAAGTAGCACCAGTGTTTTTTGAGTTGGGAACACTGCAGTTCAATCGACGAAACATAAAATAGAATTGCATTGTATGTGCCCTGATATGTATACGACCAAAAATGAATGGACGGAATGAACGGAAATTGTGTGGGACCTATCTCTTTTTTACACTACATTAGGATAGGTACGTAATACTTTTTTGTCTTTGAAATTTATAACATGACATTCAATTTTAATCGTATTGTATGTGATTTTTATGGAGATTTAGTTTATTGATTGACCAAAACGTCAGGTAAAGGAAAAATATGTTTTAAGTTTTTTTTTATAATTTGTTCTTATTTTCATATGTGTTCATGAATAAAGTGCTTTTGCTTACTGCAATGTCGAACAATATAAAATACAAAATAAGTTTTCAGCGGTACCTCATAACATAACTTTTTTTTATTTTGACATTACTAACACTAACCCGGAGTACATATGTACACATAATCAGCCTATAATGTTCCCAATGCTGGAACACAGACCTTCTCGTGGTGAGAAGAAGTGGGCCGTAATGGATTACGGCCCACTTCTTCTCCATCACTTCTTCTCCATTCACTTCTTCTCCATTCTCTTCTTCTTCTTCTTTCCATGCGGGCCTCAGGTTGGTTGATGTCACATGTCTTCGATTTTTCGGTTCTAGGACATGCCGGTTTCCTCACGATGTTTTCCTTCACCGTTTTCAGAGCAGTGGTGATGAAATAATTTACGCAAAGTAAAGCGCCTGTCTGGGTTCGAATCTACGACCTACAACTCGCAAGTCGTGGCCGTTACCACCGGGCCACCACTGCTCTCCCAAATCGGTGGGTTTAATATTTAAAAGTTTAACACTAGGTTTCCCTCTAAATGTTGGTGGCGCAAGATGACTTATTTGATAAACCCTGTAATATAAATATGTAGAATAGGTAACCCATGAACGCTTAATAAACTAGTGTAATTACTTAATCTATTAGCATTGTTACGTCAATGATTGACACCGCATATTAGTTTAATTATCACAATCACATCGCCATTCATTAATCTTGTAAACAAAACTGTGAAGTAATAATTAAGCAGGAGTCATGAATGAGCGGCGGACGAGTTAATTCCGACGCTTTAAATAAGATTGACACAGTTTATTAAGATCATCAATAAAACGACCTCGACTCATTGTTATGTGTCGGAGGCAACCCTATTTATTTTAGACACTCTATCGTTGAGACCACACGCGTTAAGGCGGTGAAAAGTCAACGCGATAATTGGCTGTCAGTCTGTGTTTGTTTCCAATGGAACGCGTCACGTTATTATTTTAGCTATTTGTCATGCAACTATAATCCTACTTGACCTTAAATTTTTTCGTGTTTCGTCTCTTAAAGAGACGAGTAAAAATACGTAGTCGTAGTTGGACTTTACATTGCAATGGATAGACAAGATTCGCACGTGTACTTGTTTTTAACTTGTATGATAATATTTGGTAGGTACCTGTTAGGATTATCAACACACGGATGCATGGTCAGATGCGGTAGTTGATAGACGCGATGCCTGCTCAGATGTATAGTCTACGCAAAGAAACTACGCAGGCTTAATAGCTTCAAAACGTCGAAATAAGGCGGATTTTGTCTCGAGGAAATCATTTGGTTGTAATAACAATATAAAAAATATGCCTATAGATAGACTAGCGCAGGCTATATAGGTTTTTGCGACGTAAGCGTTACGCTTACGCGGCCTCTGCGCATTTGAGTTACGACGCAGGTTCTACGTACCCTCTACGAATATGGCTACTACGCGTCATCAACACTGTTACTACGCGCCCTCTACGGAAGCGGCTACGACACAGCTTCTCCGCGCCCTCTATGATTACGGGTATTATGAGGCTACGACGCAGCTTCTACGCGCCCTCTACGAATGCGGCTACTACGCAGCTACAATATAGCCATTACGCGCCCCCTACTAAAGCGCTACGCGGTTACGACGGAGCTTTAACGCGCTCTCTATGAAAACGATTACAACGCGGTTACGACGCAGTTACGCTGTGCATTAATCTAACTACATTGGTAAAACGCGCAGAGTGGACTCTAAATAGATTGATCATGCTTTACCTAGAATTTTTCTGGAAGCCTTATTTTATTGTTACTGTCAATTAGTCCCATCCACCTTCAGGATGCTAATCATATCAACCGTAAACATGAAATTAATGTTAAGAGAGAAGAAATAAAAACAAAAGAAACAAAATATTTAACACGTTATCGGCAGACCTTCAATCGTCTCTGAATAGCACGTGCTGTCTAATTTTATTATTCATACCTATTTTATTTAAACAGGTAACAATGAATTATACGCAAGTCTTTTACAAATAGTTTGTACCTAAGTACAAAGGTGATGCTTTATTATGTATATAACCTAATTAATTAATAAAAATAACAAAATTATATCCTAACTTAACTAAAACTATTTACAAACTAAAATATAGCGTCGAAATATTCATCCGCATCGTCAACTGGTAAAGAACCCAAGAGACTGGCGGCATTACCACGTTGAATGGCAATGCTTAGCCTTAGTCAAGGTAAAAGCCAGCCCTTGTGGGTCACGGGAAGTGTCAACCAGCCGTTTCGAAATTTCCTTAAAAGACCATGAACACTTGGACCCCACGGCCCGAAGGTTTCAACCCCAAACGGCTCGAAAATATAATTACCAATAAGGTTATACCTAGGTTACATTTTCTGTTAAATCACTCATTGAAAGTAGAAATGACCCTACATTGTCTTGTATACAGTGGAATTGAGAAGCAAGAACAGTTTGAACAACTTATAGGATAATTACTAGTTAGATACCTATCGTTAATATCGATTTCAGAGGCAAAACTTCTAATGAAGTAAGTGGAGAAGAGACATTAACTGTGAGTTTAATGATCCGCAAGACCAGAGTGAATAAGCAATGTGATTTTTAATAAAGGGTTAACAATGCATAATAATTAGCCTATAATGTTCCCACTACTGGGACTTGGGACACATGCCTCCTCTCTGTGAGAGGGAGTGGGTCGTAATACATCACGCGGGCCCAATGTGGGTTTTCGTCTCATGTCTTCGAATTTTTGATTCTAGGACATGTCAGTTTCCTCACGATGTTTTTCTTCACCGTTCTGAGAGTAGTGGTGATGAAATAATTTACACAAAGTAAAGCGCCTGTCAGGGTTCGAACCCACGACGTACGAGTTCGTAAGTTGAAGTCGTTACCACTTGGCCACCAATGCTCTAATTAACAATGCATTACTTAAATAATTTTGATCCATATAGGAGTTAGGCTAAGTACATGCTTGTGAAGCTCCTGACACACAAACTAAACAGGCATATTATGTATCTCAGGTGTTAGCGTTCCTCCCTGCCAGTCACATTGTGAAGCCTAGCTTTCAGCTGCATGTTTCATGTATGATGGTGAGCTTACAAATAAATACAATTTTAGTATGTTTTTGGAAAAAAACAATGTTGAATAAATAATTACTTTATATTATCTCTAAATTATTTATATTAATATTAATGTGTGTGAAGAACTTGGGGCGTGGATGTGTGTGAGACTCACTCATGCATACACAATGCATGAGTGAGTTGATTGGTTGTATACCTAATTATCCAACGTTGTATATTGTAAATAACAAAACTAATGTAAAATTGGCTACAGTGCATAGTGCAAGTTTGCAATCGCCAGTTTTCATCTCATCCATTTTCTAAGATCAAATGCCAAATGAAACGACAAGGCGATGATTGAAATATGACACATAATTTTGCCGCCAAACGCGTGTTAAATATCAAGTAGAGTTTTATATATACAGTCATTTAAGTATGTTTTGTATTCTGTTTTATTCTATTATTGGCGCCGATTCTTAAACTTAGAATATTAGTTTAGTCCTGTCAAATTAGTCAGCGCATGGCGTAAATTGACGTTTTTAATCACGTCTAGTTTAGACGTGATTAAAAACGTCTAAAGAGTATTTTAATTTGACAGGACTAAACTAATATTTATCTTCTGTCCTTTTCTTAATGAAATAGAAAGAAAAAGATGCACTGAACTTAAGTTTAGTTTGTGAACAAGGGAATCGGTGCCACTGCCTCATAAAGTCATAAACCTAATTCCCTGCGTAGCTTTAAGGCACGAAATAAGATGTTCGAGATCGTTGTAGGTACTTATATATGTCGTGGTACCTACTTATTTTGCCGTTTATTTTTTCTTTCGTTCTACTTATTACATTGTCCATTGTTAAGGGTTCTGTAGCCAAATCGCAACAACGAAAATCTTTTAGTTGCGTTATGTCCGTCTATTGTAAATTATTAAAAAAAAAATACAATTATTAGTCTCATTAAGATGCAACATCAAATGGACACATATGTCCCAACAATGCATAAATATGTAAGCTTTCACGCCCTTTATGCCTGGAGGCTTTTATGTAGCTAGTAAGTTTTTATTTACATTTTAATTTTAATTAATTATTTTTTAGCTTGAATACATATACGTTTTTATTATATTTCTTGGTATATTGGCGTGGCTAGCTGACATATGGCAAATAATTTAATTTTATGTTCTGTGCCTTGTAATGTTAATTACTTAACACCTAGTATTGTATACAATCAAGTATAGTCTACCTAATTGAATAGACAGCTGTGCTGCAGTGCTGGGGAGTTTGTGGCGCCACTTCTTCTTCCCAGCGATAGCACTAGGAAGTGGTGAAGGGCGGGCGTTTTTGGGGGACTGTCTTTCGTAATTTTGACGTTCGAAAAGTGCTGATTCTCAGCCTAGTTTGAATAAATGACTTTTGATTTTGATTATTTGGTTTTGGTTAATGAGAGTGGGATAGAATGGGATATGTGAGGGAGAAAATTTTACATTATTCCGAACCTACATGTATAAATAATACAGTATACATATAGTATTTTTGTCTCACGAAGCGACGCGCGTTTTACTTGTGGTTGCGAAGTATACAAACACGCGGTGAATGTGTGTGTAAGCCCAGGAGCTCTCGATACCATCCAAAACACTGGTGAAGTCAGGAGTGTAGGTATGTGTGTTATGTTCTGACGCTACCTGTCTTCACGCACACATTCACTGCGTGTTTGTACACTAGGTTACAACAAGTAAAGCGCGCGTCGCTTCGTGAGATAATAATACTATTTATCTTTGCTAAATACGGTATTATTTACCAGCAGAGTCTATTGCGCAAACTGAAATAATACAAACAATCCATCAATGGCCCAATCAACACCTCGCTATAGTAATGAATAATGATAATGAACTACGATGTATTCAACCTTAGCTGTCAGTGTAATGTCTTCAAAATATAAACATGATTAGTATTCTGACATACTTACCTACCTACTGACTGTGGAAACTCGTGACTATGAACTTTACCTATTATAGGCACCTACACAATACTTTGGTGGTATATTTTCCGTATTTGCTTTTACTTACTGAAAAGTCTCATTTCTTTTATTCTTAGTAACCCAAGTACTTAACCAATAGAGTACCTATCTACTTACTTACAAACTGAGGATATTGGATTTGCTTCTAACATAATATTGAGATAAGCATCTTGAATTGACTATGAACCAAAGTAGTAGTAAATATTTACAAAATAATCAAAATTTTAACGTCATGCTGACAACATTGCATTTTGGAAATCTTATTGAATAAATTCATAATTGCTACGGAATTAACGACGCATGAGGATTTTTTTTTTAATTATTGTAAAAATGGGGTTTTACTTATCATAACTTTCGCAAAATTTTATCACAACCTGCCAATTTTACAAAGAAATGGAAGACGACATAAGCTCATCTCATCATCAATTTTACAAGCAGCTCGCAACTATTCTGTAAAAATGTCACTGTGACAACTTATATGAAATGAACTTGAAGTGAGCTATCAATAGTGTCAATCTCTAGCCTCAAGCATCCTAATTGCGTAGCAGACTATTATCTTAATCTGAATAATTTTGAAGGATATTTCTAATACATATTGCTTCATAGGTTTGAGAAATTCGTCCGTAACAACGTAAATACCGCAATGAACTTGTGTGAACTGTCAAAATGAAACTCGTTGCCATAAATTGTCTTTTTATGTGTGTTACGCAATTACCCCCAGGCGGAATGACACTCAATGATGCTCATCTCACCTAAGCTGTCACAGTGAGACTTTTACAGAATAGACCACAAGGGCAATTCTCGTAATTTTAAGAACGTTCTCAGTCTGATCTCTGTCTCAATCTGTCAAATTTCCCTACATTTTGACAAGTTTTTGACATTTGTTTGTCGCCGAGATGAGACTGCGACTGATTTTGAACGTTTTAAATAACGAGAATTGGCCTTCTTACCTTATAACCACCACTGGCCACCACTGAGATTGTATTTATTTGTAAGCTCACCATCATTAATACATGAAACATGCAGCTGAAAGCTAGGCTTCACAATGTGACTGGCAGGGAGGAACGCTAACACCTGAGATACATAATATGCCTGTTTAGTTTGGATGTCAAGAGCTTCACAAGCATGTACTTAGCCTAACTCCTATATGGATCAAAATTATTGTTAATTAGAGCATTAGCATTACGAGTTCGTACGTCGTGGGTTCGAACCCTGACAGGCGCTTTACTTTGTGTAAATTATTTCATCACCACTGCTCTCAAAACGGTGAAGGAAAACATCGTGAGGAAACTGACATCTCCTAGAACCAAAAATTCGAAGACATGTGACATCTAATCCCGCACGGGGTCCGCGTGGTGAATTACGGCCCACTCACTCTCACAGAGAGGAGGCCTGTGTCCCAGCACCCTATATGCGTAACCCACGATCAATCGGAATCTGAATCATTTTGAAGCAAATTGCTAATCCATTGCTTCATAAGTTCGAAAAAATTCTCTGCTCAACACATAAATAACGCAATGAATGTTGTTGAACTGTCAAAATGAAACCGATTCCGATTGATAGTGTGTTACGCAATTAGGGTGCAGATTTGGGAACGTTATAGGCTAATTATGTATAACCATACCTTATAAGCACTCATAATTGATTTTAATTGTGATAAGCATACCTATTACAGAGTTCTAAACTACACAAGGTCAATCGTAAATTTTCATTATCCATTTAAATGTTCATTATATCGAGTCGGGTTCGTCGTGGGCGGTAATTATCTTTAGTCTATTTCAATTGCACGTCTAAAAATATAGTTACTATCAAGATGATTCATAATCGCAAAAGCATGAAAAACTTCGCCCTACATCGGTTGGAAACGCTAACAGTTATTTATAAAATCACGAAATGAGAACGATAACTAAACGTGAATCGTTTTAGCGGAATATCTGACGGAGAAATGTTACGATCACCTGAAGCATGCGATAGTTATTAATAGCGCAGGCCAGCTCGTATTGTGAATTAATCATATAGTTACTTATTAGATCTATTTTCGTCCTACGTTATTTGGTTCAGCCAACGAGGTTAAAAATGGAAGTCATCTTTACAAAGCGAATACTTAAGCTGAAGTTTCTTAGCAGAATCAGCCTAAAATTTTCCGACAGCTGGGACACAGGCGTCGTCCCTGTGAGAGGGAGTGGGCCGTAATCCACCACGCGGGACCAGTGCGGGTTGGTAGATGTCACATGTCTTAGAATTTTTGGTTCTAGGACATGCCGATTTCCTCACGATGTTTTCCTTCACCGTTTTGAGAGCAGTGTTGATGAGATAATTTACACAAAGTAAAGCTCCCGTCTGGGTTCGAACCTACGACCTACAACTCGTAAGTCGCGGCCGTTGCCACTGGGCCACCACTGCTCTCTTAACATCACATAACATCACGCCTGTATCCCTCGAAGGGTTAGGCAGATGTGTCAGTATCTATAGCCCACTCATATTAGTTATGTTTAAGTCCCTTGTGTTAGTGCGAGCCTTTTGCCATCAACTAGGAACAACCCATAAACTTTAACTCTTTACCTCAAACTCAAATCATTTAATCCCACTAAACCAATTACAGGTACTTTTGAATTGTCAAAGGGTCGGTCAGTCGGAAAGATGAAGCTAGTTACCCGACCTCGGAATATAATCCAGGACCAGGACCTCATGCTCATCAGTAGCGCTTGCGACCTGTAAGATCAACGAGGAAGCTGAGGTTTTTTAAGCCTTGAATACACTGGGGACAAATGGAGCGATATGCTTCAAAACATGGCGCTCGACAACTACGTGCATGTACTGTGTAATGGACTTTTGTTTTTCTTGTACATAAACAATTTATAGTGAGATTGGTTTGTTTTCATGTAGTAAACACCGTCCTGTTTGAAAAAAATATCTGAATAGTCAAGATATTTTAATATCGTTAAAAATACTTTAGAGGTTAGAATTAAAAAGTAAGTTTATTTTAATGCTAGGAAGATGACATTCAGTTTTTTCGAGATCATTTACCAGAGTACATTGCATACATTTCTCTCAGAGAATTTTCCTAAATAATACGGCTGACTAAATCAATACAAAAAAAAGGAAATCTAAAATAGCATAAATCTATATATATAAAATTCAAAGTCCTGACTGACTGACTGACTGACTGACTGATTGACTGACTGACTGACTGACTGATAGATCAACGCACAGCCTAAACCGCTGGTCCTAGAGACATGAAATTTGGAGGGTGTGTTCTTCGTGAAGAGCAGGCATCCACTAAGAAAGGATTTTTTGAAAATCCACCCCTAAGAGGGTGAAAAGGGGGGAATTCGTTTGTATGAAAAATCTTATTCCTTGAGTTAATAAACTTGAAACTTGGCACGAATACTTATCTAAATAAATTATGAAGATTGTCATTTTTTTTTTCTTCTAAACTACCCCCTAATAAGGGATTGGGGGGTTTCAAAGTTTGTATGGAAGAATTTTAGCGCGCAGTCCGATTTACTCGAAACTCAGTATTTATACCTAATATTGAAAGTAAAGAATAATGTGTATCAGGGTTTTTTGAAAATCTACCCCTGACGGGTTGAAATGGGGTAGTCAATTTTTCAGGGGAGGATTTTACTGCATGGCTTGATTAACTCGAAAAATAGTATATATAATCTTTGAGTCAAGTTATGAATACATCCGAAACGATTTTTTTTAAATTCCCCCCTTGTGGGGGTGAAAAGCGGGGATACAGTTTATATGAAAAATCTTCTTCATTAGGTTAATAAACTTGAAACTTTTCAAGAATACTCGCCTAAGTGAGTAATAAATTTAATCCTTATAAGTTTTTCAAAACTACCCCTCAATGGGGGATATAAGGGTGTTGAAGTTGGCGTGGAATAATTTGGATGCGCGGTCCGATTAACTCGAAACTCAGTGTTTATACTTAAGATCAAAAATAAAGAGTAACATGTATCAGGGTTTTTCGAAAATCGACTCCTTAACGGGTTGAAAGGGGTAGTTAATTTTACAAGGGAGGATTATAATGCGTGGCTTGATTAATTCGAAAATTGGTATAAATAATCTTTGAATCAAGTTACGAATAATCCCAAACGATTATTCAAAATTCCACCCCTGTGGGGGTGAAAAACGGGGGATACAGTTTATATGAAAAATCTTATTCATTTAATTAATAAACTTGAAATTTGCCTAAGTAAGTAATAAAAAGTTTATCATTATAAGTTTTTCATAACTACCCCTCAAAGGGGAATATAGGGGTGTTAAGTTTGTGTGGAAGAAATTGAATGCGCAGTCCAAGTAACTCGAAACTCAGTATTGATACTTTTGACAGAAAATAATTAATAATAAGTATGTAAAGTTGTTGAAAATTTACTACTGACGGGACAAAAAGGGGTAATTCAGTTTTTAAGGGGAGGATTTAAACTTGAAATTGTATGTTACATTTTCACGCCTAAACCACTGAACTTTTGATTTGGCATAGAGATAGATGGCATCCTGGGGAAGCACATACATTTTATCCTGTTAGCACGTTCCCGTGGGATAATTTCCGACATCCACGCGGGCGAAGCCGCGGGCAGAAGCTAGTACATACATAATTCACAACAACAACAATGCAAATGATCGCTGAGTGTCAATCAATGGCGCGCGTCGTTGACATGTGACGTTCCATTGTACGTTATTGTTGATTTGATACCTACGCATTCATTTAATGTAATACTTTTAATAAAAAAAAAAACATGGATAATTATTACTAAGTCATTTTATACGTGAAATTAATGGTCAATAGGTGCGTTCGGAACATATTATTCTAAAAAAAATTCAAATAAATAGTAAGTTAAACAAAAACAATGTGGATCTTTTTTTTCGGCGGATTTTTTAAATCTAATTTTGTTTACCAAAAATATGTCCCATCGGCATCGTACCCTTTTACATTGATTGGCTTACTTAAACAGTATTAGCTTATAATATTCTTAATGGTTAATGACTTAGAGTTATTCATGGAGAATCATAATTAGATGGCACAACTTTTTAATAATCTTCGAAGATGGTACAGATAAGATGGATTGGATTATGCCTACATCAAATTTATTTATTTTAAAATCCTTCACGAACAACACGCGTTCGCGTTCGCTTCTTATAAAGATCAATTTACGCTAGTCAACAAGTTACTAGTCAACTGTGTTGAGATTTCATTATCTATTCATAAAGACCAATCATCCGCACGATGATTTACCTATCTAAAACCATCCATCCATTGGAGCATCCACCATCTTACATAGAAGTCTATTTACAGTTCTACTCATGAGTTTGTATTTATTTAGAACGCTTTTAGATATTATTTTTGTAGAGACTACTGATCAACGATTTTCAATCAATATAGGTACTTATACCCTGTCCATTAGGTAAACAGTTGTTTGACAGATGGAACTAGTGGTTGCAGCAACACACAATACATTGATTGATACACGTACGGTATTATAATGTCTATAAGAAGCGATAAATAAGATAAGGCCGTTTATATTTTTATTTTATAACGCATTTTGAAGTTAACTTTTACGTAATTTGGAATATGGATGTTCTAAGACAGCTGTCAAAAAACGGTTAACACAATGGTCAGGATATAGATAAATAACAACAACATCTGCAGTGCGATTCTGTAACCATCTCACCTTGAAAACTTAGGTGAAGTGAGCGTGGAGTGAGCTGTCATTCCAAATAATGCTAGGGATTGACACTACTGACAACTCACATCAAGCTCACTTCACTTGAGTTTTCACGGTGAGATTTTTACAGAATCGACCGGCAGTTTTAAACAGTAAAATTCACATAGCAGCTTCGTACATTAAAATTCTGTACACGTTTGTAAATATTCGTCTTTAGTGATTTACAAGTCTGTCTCAACGACGACAATGTGTCACCTTGTGTCCCTTCACTCTGTTCAAAATTATCACAATTACGTAATGCGACAATTATTGCGATGATGATCACGTCTCTATCCGCGAGGTTCTGTCCAATGGCATGGTGGCACGTCACGCTGGGTGATCCCTAGTTTGTTCAGTATTTGTCTGGCACTAATTACGAATTCAAACCGCTCTGATATTGATTGTTTTTGTTGTTTAAATTCGAGATACGATGTTTCCCTTTTCTTACGACGGTTACTTACGTGGTGTCTTCGTCGTCAAGATTATTATGTTGGTACTTCAATACCTAAAGTAGATAGACATTCTTTAAGTTCCATAACACGACGTTATTTTTCCTTAATAAGGAAAATGTAAGTTTGCTAATCGCATACAATGTCGCATATAAACAAGGAACCCGCACATATTTTAACGTCTTATATCCGTTGTTTTTTTATGGCCACATTTAGGCAGTCTTCACTGGCACACATCAGTAACCGGTTCTTTACAGTCAAGTCGTAACACACGGAGTTCTGTCCTCTGACTTCGAGGCACAAGATATAAAGCCTGCGACCACATTATATTCGTACGACGTACATAATGAGTGTAAAACACATTGTGAAGTGCATTAATAGCTGTTAATAACACATGTCATGTCGTCTGTTTATGATGAACGTGATTATTGTATCTACATGGTTTTAGATTTAGACTATTGTATTACACACATTCGCGTATAATGCATACATTGCTGATCAATTAAAAAATCTGAGACAAGAACAAAATGATTTAGAACTACCGCGATACCAATGTAGGTATTACGTTTGCGCATGGAGAAGGGTTAGCGTTATTTTTGTTGCTATATCTGCCTATTTTAAAGTGAAATGCTCAACCTTATCCAACTGAAGTTGTTCTTATTAGGTTTATTATAATTCTCTGCCACAGACGGACTTGCCACGGACATGCCATGGTAAACAAGCGGTGAACAATGGAATAAAATGGTAGTCAAGCTAGAAAGTTGTTAGACCAGTGCTTACATTGTTATGATTTCATTGTTACATTCTCTTTATCTATTATGAATATTTACTTACTATATGTAGTAGTCGATTGTAACACCACTCGAGCAGACATATCTAGCATTTCACAGGAAATGCGTGCGCATTTTCTATCTGTACATACATTCATATAAAACAGTTTCGTGTCTGATTGAACTAGGTACTGAAAATATATTCCGGCATGAATTTCGAAAATAATTTATGGTCCTTAGTAGCAGGGGTTTTAATAAAGGTACTAACATCCCCTACGGGGAAATAAGGCTCACACACCTACATTTCTCAGTAGCAGCCTTTAATCGGGTTTCCCTACTTGATTTCGAAAGTTGATAATTCGATTTTTACTATATCGAACATAGTGTGTTGACAATTCAGTTGTACGATGTTTTATTCCATCGATGCTTTATTGGTGCGATGTAACGTTTGTGCGAAAAATCCTGTTGCGAAAAACCCTACAGCGATTGCTCATTAGGTCGATAGTATGTCGGTCCGAAACGTCTACTGTTATTATTTATTATTATTTATACTGTTTTTTTTGTTTTTGTCCGTGACATTTAATTAATAATCTTATTTTGCACCAAAGAAGTTAAGGAAATGTCTTCATGCATATATTATCTTCACGTCTATTTTCGTAAAATGAGGTAGACAGGTAACAAATTCAAATGATATTTTCTATGTAAGTATTACTCTATATATTATGTTTTATATGTATTGAGATGACGACAAATAGAGAAGTATGGAAGAAAAAGACATGTTGCGCCGACCCCAAATAAATTGGGATAAGGACCGGAGAATGATGACACATTTAATAAAAAAACAATGAAAATGAATAAAAAAACAATGAAAATTAAACAAAAAAATATATTTACATTATAATATTGTAATTACAATTGTATGTGATTAGAAATGGAGGGGTTTGGGAGATACATATTTTTGTACCTTTTGTTCGCGATTTTTGCTACCATGTACGTAATATGTCTCAAACCAATGTATGATAGTTTCTGCTTCTTCTGGAAAAACCTTTTCTTTCAGAAGTTTAAAGGTCCGGTATCTCTTTAGGAGGATTTTAATATATTTAAATATAATTCATTAATGTATCTTTTTTTTTTCCCCTTTGTAAAGTATCACAATTGGTGACACTTTATTTACATTACAATCTAGCCTATTAGCTAATAAGTAATTTAAATATAACTTAAACTGCTAAGTAACTATATAATTAAGAAATCGTCCAATAACGTCTTTCTTATTCACTATAAGTTATGGGGAAGACACTTGTTTCACGTGTTCTTTATAAGATGTATCTTAATGTATCTTGATGTATAATTATATATTTTTGTTTTTATAAAAGGAAAGTATTTCCTTAACGTCTATAATGCAAAATAAGATTATTAATTAAATGTCACGGACAACAGTAGATGTTTCGAACCGGCACACTATCGAACTAGTAAATTAGCAAACTAATGAGCAATCGCTGTAGGGTTATTCGCAACAGGATTTTTCGCACAAACGTTACATCGCACCAATAAAGCATCGATGGAATAAAACATCGTATTACTGAATTATCGACACACCATGTTCGATGTAATAAAAATCGAATTATCAACTTTCGAAATCAAGTAGGGGAACCCCTTTAGTCTGTATTTGTGCCCGGTTCAGAGATCAGCCAAAGTTCCACAATGTCTGAAGTCCCGCTTCTATATCCAGTGTGTTCTGCCCACCATGACGGACGGTGCTGAGAACGTCATGGAGCATTCCATGCTTGGCATAAGCCTAATAAAACCGAGTTTCGGACGCCGAGATACGAAGACGTCCGAATGTCTTCGATATCGGAAAGCGTATTAAGTTGCCATTGTGGGCAGAACCTGGATGAGGGTGGCACAGGAGCGTGGGGATTGGCACAAGAAAAGAGATATAATGCCCAGCAGTGGGTAAAGTCAGGCTGTTGATGATAATGATGATGATGGCAATCGGATCGCCCCTGTTACCTACATACTTTCTTTTAGGCTGCTTAGGGTACAATTCTCTCGAGGTCAGAAGAAATAATGACCAAATTATTAATATGGTTAAGATCCTTCACGGTAAAACAGATGCTCCTGAACTGCTTGACGAGTTGTCCCATCATTTTGTTCCGGTAAACTATAACCGTGGCAGAAGGCATAGATTGTTCGCTGTGCCTTGGAGTCGAACAGTCGCGCGAGCCCTGTCTCCTGTTCCTCGCACACTCTCTGCGCTTAACGCGCTCTTGGACGCTAAGCCTGACTGTGATGTGTTCGCGGATAGATGGAAGAAGATCTTGTCAGTATGTCTGGGGTATCGTGAGATGAGCGTATGACTGGCGAGTAGTTATATACTTTGGTTTACTGTACTTTTAAAATGTGTTTGTGTCTTTGTCTTTAACTAATGTAATTGGCCTAGGCCGTTTTATGTTAAATAAATAAAAAATAAAATGGGACTTTAACTTAACTGGCGAAATGTAGATGTACCTACTTCTAAGTATTTAGTTCCAAATACGTACGTTGCGCTGCTAGACTTCCAAAAACTAACTGTACTGATGACGAGTACATTATTATGATAACAATTTTCATAAAAAGTCGTGCTCGTAGTCATACACCAACTAGAACCGAAATTGTAATGAGCATGATTGTAGATGATGGAATTATCTATGATATCATCACATAGGACTTCCTATTATTTGTGTTACGTATCAACGAAATGTTTTAGACATGGTATTCTAAAATTGTGATTAAGTCATCGCTTTATTATTATTTGTTTAGCAGAACTCGTGTAACCGGTGCAGGTGATACAACACTATTACTGAATATTTACAAGAAATTCTGGGAAAATTTAATCTAGAATTTACGTGTGTTCTAAAAAAGTTTCGTTAGTAATCTTTCTAATAACAAGACTCAGAACAGTATGATTCATTTTAAACCAAAAAATTCTATGTAATTTTCTTCACTATTTTTAAATCGTTAGTAAACGTTACTAGTAAGTACTCGTAATGACAGCCAGTCGCTCCATGTAAAAATACTGGTATTCAGCTGCATCTGGTTAAACTGGAAGCCCAACATTTGGTAAAAGGCTAAGTAGAAATGATGTTACTGTCACTTTTGTGCTGCTTAATTTTTACCGATCCTGCATTTGTGTTTCAGGAACCTAAAGAACGTTAGAGCCCTTTCCCAATCTGAGAATCGATAAAGGCAATCGCTAATTTAAGAGACTTTGCCAAGAAGGTGACAGCAGTAGGTAATCTCCTGTCGACTACACATTACTAAAATAATAGTCAACAATAAGTTTTGTCAATAATAATATCCCTGGACATTTCACACAGCGCCATCTAGTCCCAAGCTAAGCAACCTAATGCTTGTGTTATGGTAACAAGATGACTGATAAACTACTTATATACATTTTTTTTTTTTTTGTAAATACATACATATTATAGATAGAAAAACACCCAGACTCGGAACAAATACATGTAGGTCATACAAATATTTGTTCCGTGCGGGAATCGAACCCGCGACACGCAGCGCAGCAGTCAATCGCTTAACCACTGCGCCAACCGTGCCGTCAATAATAATTGGTTATGGATATTCAATGTACCTAATATTTGTAATGTCAATAGTGAACGTTTATGGATGCGCTTACGGAATAACTTAGTTACCTATTGCCTATTGATTCTATTTAAAGTTGATTTCCTTTCTAATTGAGATACTATCCCCGCTTCTCAGCGTGATTGTCACATTTGAGTGATTAGGTAACAGCAAAATATCGCCACGATTTAAAATATAATCTCGTTACAAAGTATTTTAAGATCACGTTTTGGGTGCGGCCATCTTTGAAACTGCATGCCAGTCTCAGCAGTGTATCACGTATGAATACTGATGTATTTACCGAAATTATGACGTCACGCATCATTGACCCGCCGTGCCTGCGTCTATCGAGATAGACGGACAAACGGATCTCTTGATAGTAACGCTTTAGCTGATAGATTTGCACATAGATTAAAGTTAGAAAAAAGCTAGGTTAATTCTCACCTGTTCTTGATACATTAATTTTGAACATGAATGATGTAACCAATACATTGTAACAATATTATTATGATTTAAAAGAGTGTCCATGGAGTTTCTTGCCCGTTCTTCTCCATAGGTACCTACTACAACTAGCTTCATCTTTTTGACTGATCGACGACAATTCAAAAGTAATTGGTTTATTTGAAATAAATAGTTTGAGTTTGTGTTTGTGTTTGTGTTTGGAGGCCACTGTCTGTACATACAGTGGCCTCCAAAGGTTAGTTGACTTTTTCCACTTCAGCTGTGACACACCACGTACTATAACGTTTTTATTGACTAATTCAACCTACGAATTATCATAAAAAAAATAATCAAGTAATCCCACATTAACATTGGTTGGGATAACCTGATTATTTTTTCATTTTAAATCATAATGTGACATCACAGCTGGAGTGGAAACAAGTCAACTAACTTTTGGAGGCCATTGTAGGTAGGTACATAACATAACGCCTTTTTTTCTTTAGGCAGTATCTGCAGTACACCAACATTTCTCCAGTCATGCTTAAATCCCATGTAAAAGGGGGCAAGCCTATTGTTGACTTTTAACTTGTTATTGATTTCGTGAAAATTGGAATACCTACTAAATACTGATATCATTTAGTATGTGGGTAAAACCCTTCGATCAATAATAGTACTAGATTAAGGATCAGGAACAAAAATCAGTCGCTCAAGTGGCCACGTTTGCACACACGTAAACATCTACATTTCTTAGAAAAAAAGTTCAATAATATTAACAACTTCAGTTTATTATAAACCTTAATGCTTAAACATAAAGTTTAATTACCATTGCAAAATATGTTTAAAATGTCGCTTGAAAATAAAATCATTCTATTTTTAAATTTTCAGTCATTTATTCTAAAATTATTTTTCGGGCCGTTTTTGAAGCGCTTATCGGGAATCTAGTAGGTACACACGGCTACACATCAAGCTATGCAAAACCAGTATTGGCTGACCGTTCATTGTGAGAAAATATCATACAAAGTGAGGCCAAGACAAACTGGTTTTGTATAGCTTGACGTGTAGCCGTGTGTACTATTATTGATCGAAGGTAAAACTAAATGATAAACTGTCATAGTAGATGATAGCTAAATTACCTACCATTGTCCTATATGCTATTATGGAAAAATAATGCTAAATCACAATATTGTTGTGTTGTTGCATGACTATGTCAAAATTATCAAATAATACAAACGAGCATATTTACACAATAATCATTGTGGTCAATATTAGGTAATTACATTTATTTTGGAAATTTGCCCGCATTTAAGAAGCCTTAATCTTCTTACACTCGTATCCGAATTTATTTGGAGTCGGCGCAACTAGTCTTTTTCTTCCATACTTCTCTATTAGTCTTCAATGTCGTCATATCGATAGTCACCTACTTTTACTATACTGTATTGTAGTATTTATCATTATGTAGTAAGTATAACTAAAACTTAGAATACCTAGAAACCACTGCTTGGCACGGTTTGTTCGATTTGACAAAACATGAAGATTTCTTCATTATATCTAAGTTAAATATTAATGTTTGATACACATAAACGTTTCGGAATACATTTTTTAAATTATGGTGCCTGAAAACCGCATTAAAATCCGTTGCGAAGTTTAAAAGACCAACGCGGTCACACAGCAGACACGAAAAGCGACTTCAATTTATAATATGTATAGATAAATATAGATTTGTTCTGTCTCCGGTGTAAAATAAACTGCCTTTCTTCCTATCTATTATGAAAATTGGTTAAACGTTCTAAATTGACAGACCATGATGTCAGCCTTATAACAATTATAAACGTAACGTTTTTAGCATGTACGCACGGCTACACATCAAGCTATGCCAAACCAGTATTGGCTGACCGTTCATTGTGAGATAATTTCATACAAAGTGAGGCCAAGACAAACTGGTTTTGTATAGCTTGATGTGTAGCCGTGTGTACCATGGTTTCGATGTTTTCTAAACTTTCACTGCCATCGTATTCGATTTCGTATGGGTTATATTCTTTTTATTTTATTTTGTTCAATTAAATAAATACTTATTTTTGTGCTAATAAAACCTGCAGACACGATGAATTAGAGTGAAAGTCTAGATTAGAATCTTTAATTAAAATCTGCGGATAAGCCTAATTTGATTTTATGGTTGGTCTCAGTTTTCAACTCATTGACAATGGTTTTCTGGAGTGAGTCTAATGAGTTATTGTTTAGAAAGTAATTAGTTGAGGAAAAACTACTTAGAAAAGTAACGTAAGAAATCGGTATTCGAATTTATGAGAAAATTGCAAGAAGTGACATTTAGGAAGTAAACGAAACAGGAAAAAGTTGGAAGATAAATTGAAAGTGCACACAATTTCGTCTGAATTTGCAGTTTTAGGATTTCCCTCGACGAAATACATTTCAAAAGAATAGCTCATAATAATTCACGTGCTTCCAAGATATTGCTTGGCACGCTCTCAATTTTAAATTTATAATCGCTACTTTAAAAAACTAGAGCCATCTTTACTTGTATTTAAATATTGCGTGTCTGCCATTACATAGTTCGTTTTATGCCGGGTGTAGTTAACTGTTCACTTGAATAGTGTAGGTCATGATTGCGATAAGCATGCTAACCGGAAGGGTACTTATATGAACGGGGCAGTAAAATATGTTCCGATTCCTATTTATTATAGTTATGGATTCATCTTTATTCGATCATTAAAACTTCATCGTCTAATCGTAACCTAACTATTTTTTTTTTTTTTTTTTCACCATCTTGATAGAACAGGGTAATTGTGAAACATAAGATCAGTCGCAATAGCTTTGATTTTGACAGTTCTACAACATTCATTGCGTTATTTACGTTGTTGAGCAGACAAATTTTTCGAACATATGAATCAATGGATTAGCAATACCCTACAAAATGATTCAGATCGCGATTTTGTTACGCAATTAGTGCGGTGGTATTTTTTTAATCTCATGGGTGTAAGCAAAGGTGATATTTTAAGTTTTAGTAGATAGATTAGGTACTTTGTACTGCATTGAACTTAGCCACAACCCCATATTATTTATTTATTTATATGTTTAGTATACATGTAAGTACTTACCACCACAGAAATACATAGCAAAAAAAAATTTATCGAACACTAAAAATATTGTACTTAATGAGCGCCCTTATCGCTTTCTGCGATCTCTTCCAGGCAACCTTTTACTTTGTATCTAGTAAACGTGTTACCTACACTTATAGTGTATTAATGTTCGTGTTGATTAAAATGAGGTAGTTCAATCCAAGTTATCGCCCAAGGCTGTCTTTATTGTGCTAAATGATAAAGCAAATACCCTTGAGTGCCGCGAAGTGGTGTTTTTGTGTCGGACTAGTAGGTACCATCACACTATTTGATTAAAGCTCTTTTACTTTCAACTCTATTATAATTGCGCTAAAACACAGATTCAAATACGCTTAATTTTATTCACTCATCAATTATTTACTTTTATTTACTTAAGTGTATGTAAAAATAAATTTCGATCGTGCCCACTTCTATGTAGTTAATCGATATAAACAAGTTCTCCGGTTTAAAACTGAATCGGAAAATCGATAGCTCGGCTTAGACAATTCATGTGGCCGACACAGGATATATAAAACAAACATTTTACGACAGGTCAGTCGCGTTGGAATGGCGTATGCACTCCATGCACTTAAAGTAATGAAACCTACTTAAACACACCTAGAAACCATCAAGTACTGATAAAAAAATAACGTTTTTTTTAAACTACCGTATCTTTTATTGAAAAACTGAGTTTATTTAGTTGGTTGGTATTTAGATGAGATAATGTAGGTATATAAATTATCACTAGTTAATAAGTAAAATAGGCATGCTAAATAACGATGATCGACTTCTAACAATCTTTATATATGGAGATGATTTCATGTACAAGTTAAATATTGAATAGATCAAAGTAAAATAAAATAGAAGATATTATAATTTGAAACATTTGTTAGCATTGAATGTTCAAAATAATAAATCTAAGCTAATGCTTAACTAGATTCTCATTTCTCAGTCTTATGGCTACTAATACTTATAATGCTCTCATACAATTCATTACTACACGATATTTCCTATTGTTTTCTGTGATTAGGAAACTGTGTTATACGTGGCGTGTTTTATACGTGGCGACGTAAAACTGGAACGAACACACACAAAGGTGTATCGTAGTAAGCGGAACGAACTATTGCAAGCACCAATGAAATCTTGCATTAACTCGGAACAGTCGAAGTTATTTCGGGAAATCGTCTGGACTCTCTCCAAAAAGTGGAGGGAGCAGAATCAAAATCACTCGGTCACTTTCCTCGTTGAGTCAATGACATGGGTGAGTAAGTATCAGGTCCAGAAACGCCGAATCTGTAAGACAAACGGGAGCGCTTCACAGAACTACCTATATTTATATATTTTTTTGCTTCATGACGTACTCGTAGTTTAATTTGACGTGGAATAAGGCGTGGGATTCGGGAAAAATCATATAGGCGGAATTGGTGAATCAATTCAGATAAATAACCCAGACAGACTGGATAGAAAGCAGGCAGAGGACGTTTTGTAAATGTAAATAGAACATATGAGTCAGATTTTTGTTAGGGATACGCATCGCATCACATACGCTAAGTCGTATGTCCTAAATGGCGTATTGCATTTTTTCTGCTAGGTATCAACATATTCATGGAATCTTTACAATACCTAAGTACGAGTAGAAGCTGATACCTAGGACATGGAATTCAAGTCATGAAGACGAAATGCAATATAACAAAGTCACACGTAAATGCAATACTAATATCATATAAGCACACAAGTAATCCACATGATAATGATAAAAAAATTGCAAGAGTTGCTACGAAAAATATAAATAATACAATAAAATCAAAACTACATGTAACTTTTTGTTCATTTGAAGACAGAAGAAATGAAATAAATCTAATTATAATTCCTGACAGAGTATTTTTGCCAACCCGACGCAAATTAGTCCTTGCTTCGAACAAAGTTGAAGGATTGACGAATCATTTCGTACTGTTTCATAAATGATTTTTTATAATTAAATTCAAAGAACACTGGCATCGTGTGATCGTTTACATTAATATTTATTTCTAATGCGATTATCTTAGTATAATAGTCCTTGATGTATAGCTACAATATATGCACATTAGATCATCACAGAACCTGTTCAGTAACCTTTAATCACAGAACACGAGCGTTAATGAAGTAAAAAGACGTTTTTAAAAATGGATAATTTGAGAAAATCTTCGATAGCCACTGTTATGTTAAAGTCTGATGTTTGTATTAGATTCAGGTAAAACAGATACAATGGATGTTCTGAGAGTCCATTTTATGTCAAGCATTTATCAAATAACGTTGAATAGGACCTACAACTTATATTTCGCTATTTAATGCTATGCACAGCAACGTATTTTAATGAATGTTAGGTAAAAACTACTTATTTTTCCTCTTGAATGGCTTTAGATAAGATTCCTACTTATGTTCAGCATTAAAAGAAAAATTACGTAGTTTTCCGTCTCTAGTATCACTTTTGTCGATTGGTAAATACATATTATGTTCAAGAAAACAACACACACTTGAGAATTCATTCATATTCAAATCAATTTTTTTAAGACGTTTTTGGAAATCTTTACTTGTTATTGCATCTGGATATCAAATATTAAAGTTATAAATTATACATAGCGACGTAAAACTGTTACATTTGCATCTTTGCATACGTAATATACACATTTTGGTACCGCTTACAATGAAATTTTGAATGCTGAATACGACTCGCACAACCTGACCTAAAACACGTTTTGGGTCGCTTCAAAAGCAAACCATTAGGTCCTCGTTGTGCATTCCATATTATAGCAATTCGCTTATTTTTATACGACTAAATATGTTAGGATGGACACCAAATTATACAAACGACTATAAATCTGAAATATCAACGTAATACCGTAAGCTATTAAATTCTACCGACGTCTTCAGATAAAAACATCCTACATCTGTTTTATTGCCGCCAGTCAATACTCTTAAGATAATGCACGTAAACAGATACCGGTCGAGAGTTATCATGAGTACAACATTAGCTGATGTAAAGCAGAGCGACCTACGGAGTCGGGCAGATTCGTTCCGCTACGATAAAGGGATTAGTTCGTCACGCCGCACGGCATTTGTAATAATCCTGTTGCTATACCTACGCGCTTTAGATATGAGGAAAACGTTTAACGCTTAGTTCAGAACATGTCGATAAGTACCTGACCGAAGAATCGTTCCCTCGCAGCCGCCATACTCTCCGAACGCGGTGAATTGGATCCCGAACTAGTGTCGTTAGCTTGCTGCGTCTCGTACTCCTCCTGGTGGGGAGGCAGCCCGTCGGGGACGTCTCCAGCGGGTGCAGCTGCCTGCACCAGCGTCTCAGCTGGTGCTGCTTTCTCGGAGCCGTCTTCCGCCATCGTCACCACGTTCTGCACGGCTCCGTTGCCTTTGCCACCACCCACACCGTTACTCTTCTTGTTGATACCCTTGAATCCTTTCGATTTCTTCTTGTTCTTCGGCTTCTTAGGCGGCTTGCCCACAGGGAAGCGTCCGCTGGCGCAGCACTGCACGTTACCCATGACGGTGCGCGCGCATGTCGCGGTTTACTCGGTCGGCGGGAGTCGGCTCGGTCGGTCGGTCGTTCGAAGCGCGTCGGCGTCGGCGCCGACTCGCAGAATGAGTGCGGCGTGAGAGTCCCCGGCGTCGCGGCGCCGCCCACCCGCCCCGGAATTTTCGACGTACTTCAGAATCGCACTGACCACTGATTACGCGGATGCCGTCCGCGAAGGATCGCACCCGAAAGCCGAACCGCGAGCCGGCCGCGCTGGCGTCATCGTGCGCCCCTGCCTCCCGCGCGCCGCAAGGTCAAGGCGCGCTCATTGTTCCCGCTGGTGCTACTGGCTAGACGCGCGCCGCTCCGCTCAGATGCCCGACAACTATGCCTGGCGCCGCACCACCACCACCACCGTTACACGCGACCCTCTCACAACTGCTATCGATCACGCGATGTTTATGTTTGGCTACCACGGGAACGGCACTGTACCTCGTCGATAGCGTCACGCCATTTGCACACCCCTGGCTTGCATATCGTTAACACCGAACAGTTGCGATGTAGTGTTGATTTTTGCACTTGGTACGTGTGGTGTCAGCACGAATGTTTAGTTACTAGTGTTGTTGTGGCGTGCAATGTTTTGTTATCGTGCGCGCGCGGAGCGGAGGTTGATAGCGCGAGAGGCGCACGTGTCGTGTCCGTCGCCTAGTAGCCGTAGTAAATAAACGCTCGTAAACCACATGCGTCGAGGAAAACTGACGATACCTAGCATGTTTGCGCAAATAAATTGTAGTAATATAATATTAATTGTTTAGCTAACATGATGTCCTGCAGCGATGCGGTTTATATTTAAAGAATAGAGATTAGTTATTTAAAATTAGAATAAGTACCTACCACCCTACTACTCAACAGCAAACTAGTCTATGATTAGGTAGTGATATTCTTTTTCTTGTAATCAATGCCAAAAGTGAGAAAATAGTTCACTGCAGTAAGGGTAGGTATGAGTTGTTAGCTTAAAATATCATAATGATTGGAAATGTTGACGGCACGGTTGGCGCAGTGGTTAAGCGATTGACTGCTGCGCTACGTGTCGCGGGTTCGATTCCCGCACGGAACAAATATTTGTATGACCTACATGTATTTGTTCCGAGTCTGGGTGTTTTTCTATCTATAATATGTATGTATTTACAAAAAAAAAAAAAAAAAAATGTATATAAGTAGTTTATCAGCCATCTTGTTATCATAACACAAGCATTAGGTTGCTTAGCTTAGGACTAGATGGCGCTGTGTGAAATGTCCAGGGATATTATTATGTATATTATTATTAATCATTACAATGATGTAGATCATACAGCTTATTCTCTCCTCAATGAACCGGTGATAGATTCACTATGATCACTCAGTGATTCCTTACTTACGTCAATTCCTTAGCTAATCACGCCAACCTCGCGTTCATTTCGCGCGGTTTCGGTCATTTTGTCGTAGAGAATATAACCCCGGGTGGGTTAGACTTTTTCGTGTAGAATATCGCTATCTTATACCAACCGCAATTAACAGTCGTAGGTATTCATGTATTTTATTACGCTTTTCTAACATCTCTTTCATTTCAGTCGCTTGACCTAATAACGAACAAAATTACAGTCGAATCACACTAATATTATAAAGGCGAAAGTTTGTGAGTATGTGTGTGTTTGTATGTTTGTTACTTCTTCACGCTCAAACGGTTGGATCAATTTTGATGAAGTTGGTATGGACGTAGCGTAGCTGACACCCTGGATTAACACATAGGTTACTTTTTATCCCGATATTCCTACGGGCTCGAAATTTATGCGGGTGAAACCGCGGGGCGCAGCTAGTAGAAATATAAACGCCTCGGCATCTGTAACATAATGATGTAAACAGAACGGTTTGGGATGCTGTGTTGACGCAATGTCGCAATTTCACTGAGGAGATGCGTATTTGGAGCACAGCAGGCAAGCTTTTAGCGAGTTTTTAACATGAATCGTGTTACACCGTCGTCGCCGCGTCGTCGCGGCAAAAAATAATATTGTTTCGCTTGGCTGCCGGTGGTTATCGTTTTTACTAGTTTTTTTACCTACTTGACATCATTCATTACTTGAGTTACGTGCATTTTTATAATCTATCACGATACCTAAGTAATATTTTTTTCTGTCAGGTAATAGGTACAGCGGGCTGGTATCCGCAACTCCACGACAATGCGCGTATTTTGCGTACGGTTCTGTCAGGTATCGGGACTTTGATTGGACTTTTTTTTTAAATCACTGTTGGTATAGAAATATTATTTATAAATGACGATTAAAGTAGTGACGTTTTAAACGTCAAAAACGTATGGTTAAACAGTCGCTAATCACTACTTAACTTTAAGTAACGTTAATGAATAAAAAGGTTTATGTCATCTTTTGGTCGGAGATTATTCTGAATCTTTAACAATTTCTTTTTTTTATCCATAGGTACCTACCGACGAGCAAACTCAAACTCAAATCATTTATTTCAATTAAACCAATTACAGGAAGAAGTTGCCCATTCCAAAACGTTGATCTCTATGGAGAAGAACGGGCAAGGAACTCCAAGGACAGACACCTTCAAGATATTACATCCATTGATTGATTTGATCCTGGGTACATTATTCTTGTTGCTTCTATATTGTGAGAACAATGTAAAAAAAATTAAGAAACAATTAAAAATATAGAAGCACAAATGTTACAGTTTGGTGTGATAATGCACCGAATTCCAGTTTCCCGGCTCTCGCCATAATAAAACATGGTGCGGCGCCGCACGCGCACACCGAAACACATGCTATTTACGATTCAGATATGGGTCGCGATTTGTCCGAGAGTGATAATGTTTATTTATTGTGAATATTAAAAATATGCCAGACACCTTTGAAGTGGTTTTATGAGCTTGAGATGAGAGAGTGGCAAATATTTTATTTATACCTGGACGCAGTGGCGTAGTAACTATACCCTTAGGGGCCAGTTGCAAATTCATGGGATTGGTAGGGACTTCCCTCAATGTAAAGAACAAGTCAACCAACGTTATATTTTTTTTACTGGCACTTCGCCCGCGAGTTCGTCCGCGTAGATTTCGTAATTTCCCATACAAAATGGAATACCTGACTATTTCTATGGTCTAGTGGTCGGAAAAAGTTTGCATTTCTATACTTAGGTATGTTTAGTATCCTCCTGTGCTCATGGCCCTCTCGGGCCGGAGGCCCCCTCCGGCTAGGGGCCCGAGGCATTTTGCCACTCCTGCCACCCTATTGTTACGCCACTGCCTGGACTTCTAGTACCTACATTTGCCTTTCTTTAAATATTTTATACGTCCAGCGACGCAAAAACTAACGGATCTCTTCTTCTTGGTCCCGAATTATATTTTAACGATTGATAACTGTTATTTTATTTCTGTAAATAAAATTACTTGCAAAAAAACACTTTTACACTTTTTTTATGTCAAATTTTACAATAATATTATTTTAAAACTAGATGTGGTTGGAATGCCAATTTTTATGAGATACTTGATATTTTGAGAAAGGCAATTTTGAAGAACGTGGGTTAATAAAAATTATCAGCGTTTAATTTTCCCACTGATGGGACACAGGACTCCTCTCATCGAGTGAGAGTGGTGGTAGAGTGGGTGGTGTGGTGGGTGATAATCAACCAAGCGAGCCCAGTGCGGGTTGGATTAATAATGCGGGAAATTAAATGCTATATAAAATATTGTTCAAAATAACTCTACATTATGTAATTGTAATGGTACAAAGAAATAAAACTAAGCCTGTTACTACCAATATAATAGTGTTCAAACATTTTCTGTGTGGCGTTTGAACCTTGTCGGTAATGGTCGTACTTAGTTCTCTTAGCGACGGTAATGGACTGGAACGTCATGGTTTGCTTAAAAGCGTAAAATAAATAAAGAACATGGGAGTGTTCTATATTTTGCCCGTTCGCAAGATTTTCATAGAACCATACACTTATACAGGCAATAACAGGGAATTCAAAGAAACTGTAAGATTTTAGTTTACTGTTAGTAGCTGAGATGAATCCGATCCGAGTTTCGATGAGATTTATATTTTAGGTAACAGAATCATTCTTTTTTGTGACTATCTAAACGTATCTGTTTTAGTTTTAGAGTAACGGGTTAAATAAATGAACTTCGCCAAAACAAAATGTTTTCAGAATGACTTAACAAAAAATCATTACAAAAAGCATTCGATTCAGAGTGAATACAAAAATATCGGTTTTGGTTTCCAGCAATGGGCGTATTATAATGCCGTTTATGAAAGCCTAAATAAAGGGTCCCCGAAACGATCAATTGCAATTGTCAATGTTTACATGATTGATATCATTGTGCAAAATGATCGTCTACAAAATGTAATTTAAGCTATTGACAATATTACCTACTACAAGATTCGATTTCGATTTTAGACAGCAAATGACAAAAATGATTGATGACAATTGGCATACGTAAAATTTATCTCATTTTAGTTTATGCCATTCTTCTTATCAAACGTCAATCTATTCATTTTTTCTGAGTTGGAACCGCCAGAAATTCCTTATCTTATTTGCTTTTGAAATCATATTGTTTATGAGTGACGCGACTTTTCTCAGCATAGTTCAAAAACCGAATGAGGCGTGAGCAAATGTCACCTGCGATTGGAGCTTCATTCGTTCATCATTTGAAATCTTCATTCACGTAAACATTGACAATTGCAATTATTGATAGTTTCGGGGATCCTAAAGATATGCAATGGCGCTGTATGCCGAGATACAGGACTCGTCCTAGTTCGGGTACAGATGCTCCCATGTATGTATATGTGTATATTATAATCCTAAGTACAGGACTATTTAAAAAAAAAAATATCACATCATCACAAAATTGTAATTACAATCCACTCACCGTTTCTGCATCGCTTTCTTCAGTAGCCATAGCCACTCCTTTATCCAAGTGGCGTTCAGCATTATCCAGCTCCCTGTCCAGTTCAGCGGATTCCAGTTCCAGCTGAGGAGATGACTGCAGTTCTTCAACTCCTGGCGACGGAGGATCACGATCGGTGTGCAGAATGTGGCGAGCAGGCATCTTCACCACTAGAGGTCTGAAGTTTAAACGGGAGGATCCTGCAAAACATGGAGAGAGAATCTTTACCTACTCATAGTAATCTATAGACCATGCCATCCATTATGTTACATGTTACTAATTGTTTAATTATACAATTAGTATGTTCATAATTTAATTTAGTTATATTGATTGACTTTTTAATACCGGCTTAATATAAATATTTATTCATAACATAAGATTTACATTATATAAGCTAACATTTAAAATAATAATATGTACATGTGAAAAAATAAGCAAAAAAAAATCATAAGTCATCAAAAAATTCGTCCACATCGCTGTCAACAGGAACAGTGCAAAATGGGCTGGCAGCATTTCCCACGTTGTATGTCGATGGTAAGTCTCTGGCTAAGAAACTGGCCAGCCCTCTGGTCACGTGAGTGCTTTATAAAAAATATTTGGAGTCTAATCTGGCTAGGTAGCCAGGCCAGGACCCTATACTCCCGTGGGTTATGATGCGATTGAATATGTGGTTTCTACAGACTTAATGGTCCACGCTCCAATTCTGTTTATTTATTTATTTTATTATTTACGTACACACAGTAAAATGGTAAAATGGATGCAGATACGACATATTATTAGTATTGAGTACAAAGGTACTGCAGAAATTTTCTTAAAGATTTTCTTTCTGTTCGTCATTTAAACGATGAATAACCAATAAGCTTCGCAGCAACTCTATCGGTACGTGTAGTTACTACATGCAGTCGATTTTATGTAGATGTTAAAGTAGTTTATGCTAATAGTTGTAGTTAATTTTATGAAGGAACTATTTGTTAGTAGGTACTTGCACATGCGCGTAAATTTTAGAAACATTTGTATTCAACATGTGACATTTAATAACTACCAACATTAACATCGATCGTAAACTACACTAAATAGCAGTTTACCGTTTACCACTTAAGATAACTTCGGAGAACCAAATAAAATAATATTCTTTTTAACATAAGAGATCGTTACGGCTGATTTATATTTAAAAAGAGCTTCTCTAAACAAGTACCGCGTACAGTCACGAGCACCAATATGTCAACACTTAGTAACTTTCAATTGCGATTTTTTCGTGAATTAACGAATGCAACTTTAAAATACGACACATAACATGAACCTATGGGTTTGAAAATGCTATGTTCGTAACAACATAATATTTCATTCAAAAATAAAGGAGTAAATCGCTTTTGAATAAAGTCGAGTGTATACATACTTTTACTCGTGACTGTACATAAGGAAGTTCTAATCTACCTATTGACATAGTAAACAAGTTACGCAATCAATACATAGCCTTGGTACGAATTTACAGAGAAGGTTAAAAATATTCATATGTACCCAAATCAACACTGATTTATGCCACGATTTCATAATGTAACGACTTTTGAACCTTTGAGTGGCAAATGTACAGTAACTGCGTTTCGCAGCTGGAATGCAGTTCATCTGAATGCACTCTTAAAGACATTAATTAAAGAGTGCATTACTTTTAATACCTTTAGTAGTTTTAGCACCTAATTAAAAATCTTTTCACTGTGCAAATCCAGGTGATATTTGTTTTTCAGAGGGAATAACTAAAACCGTTTTTGTCGAAGAAAATGGCATGTCGTTGGGCAGGAGAATGATGACTAGCTGCATTTTAACCCTAAACACCAGCTTGGTACTAAAATCCAGGGACGACGAAATCCAGGCACTTACCTTTGGAGTCATCTTTTTGTAATTTCTTCATTACTTCTCGTGCGCTATGCAGCGTCTGTGTTGCCGTAGAGTGAATGGGTCTTATGGACACACGCTGAAGCCCACTGCCGGGCAAAATCGATGTCATCACTTTTCGGGGCTCCTCTCTTTCAGGGCTCCTGTACTGAGTAATTAAGCTCTCATCTTGATCTGCATCTATATCTATGAAGCATTCCTCGAACTGCTCAAAGTTCTCGAGATCCGAGTCTAGTTCGCTTCTAGATCCGTGAATTTTCGGTCTGTAAAACGAGTCTGAATTTCTTCTGTAATCGATCTGCTTCGGATCTGGCGAAGAATAGCTTCGTATCACATACCCTCTTTGCAGAGCCTGAGGCATTGCGACATCTGGATCGTTTTGAGGCGCTGGTGATGAATAACTTCTCGGCAGTAGGCTTCTGGTGCTCTGCGTCTTGCGCTGCTGCTGCTGCATCGTTCTATTTGATATCAGGCTTTTACCGCGGCCTGCACTTTGTGCCTGCGGTGGCTCTTTACGCCGCATAGCGAAGTTTAAGTCTTCGCGTTTTATCAGCTCCTGCAACGTGTGGAACTGATTGGATCTCGGGACCAACTGACATACGGAATGGCACGGCTCCAGCTTGTATGTTCACTTTGTGATCTATGACTATCAAATAACAGCTGATCGAATTACGGTATCGTGTAACAAGGCCGGGTGCAACCAGATGATATATCATATGGTAAGGAACGGTGAACACGACCGACTTACTGATACTTCTGTACACAGATGACAATTTAATGTGTTAACAAGGCACTGGTTCACCTACGCCCTGATCTTCGATAAGATTCATAATTTAATCTCTGGTTCACGTTTCACGACCTGTTATTGCTGAGGTTAATTCAATTGCAAAATAAGGTATTGTCCACGTCTCTGGTACCACACTTCCATGCATCGCAGTCATTAACTGTCACTTATCTTCGGCACTTAACGCAATATAATAGTTTACTTTTGCGAGCACTGATTGTTTTAATTCACACGAACTTGTCTACAACTTCAGAGACATTTCTGTTTGCTTGGTAAACAGTTTCTATTTGTAATAAAATATATTCAAGTGCATGACGTAGGATAAACAGAATACTACTAAGCTTGATGTATTAAAAGTATACGAAGAGCCTTGCGTACGCGCATCGTGGGCGGACAACTTTCTCTTTTTAGGCGAAGCTCCATTGATATTAAAACCCATAGAACATATACTCGTACTTATTGCTAGTAACTAGCTATAGCACTTACTAGAGTTAAATTATATCGTACCACAGCTACTTGCTACGACATATCTCATAGTCAGTAGATTTTGTAAAAAGTCCTCATTCAATACCAACAGTGATTATAACATGAAATAGAAAATCTATTGTTACACTGTTTTATTGGAACGAAGTTCCTTATCGCGCGTTGCGAAAGGGGGCTAGACGGAAAAAATTAAGACCAAAAGTTGGAACGACACTTTTTGCTATTCTTAGTTGTAAGCCGTGCGGCGTGCGCGTGTTTCTCTGTCTGTCTCTCTCTCTCTCTTTGAACTTCGTTCCATCCGGGTGTCGCTTGACACCTCTCAAGTTTTTTTTAGCTGTCAAGGTCCCACTGCTGAGCAAAGGCCTCCCTACTCTCTTTCCACCTCCCTCTGTCCAGAGCTGCCAAGGACCAATCTTTATCAAAGGAGTCCAGCTCATCCTGCCATCTCTATCTGGGCCTGCTGCGATGTCCTATTGGGTCGTAAGTTTGCCACATTGATCGTCTGACATACGGCAAATGTGTCCAGCCCATTTCCTTTTAAGCGTGGTAGCTTTCAGAGTGACGTCAGTTATTTTAGTGATGGAAGGGATGGTTATATTACATACATAAAACAAAATTGTTAGCCTTTCCTTTGAAATATACGGATTATAATTATTTAATAGCCAAGCCATAACCCATGTTATTACGTGACACAGATAAACATATAAAGCTCGCGACTCCACCAAAGAATGCAAAGATTATGACCTACAATAAAATTATGGTATTTAAATGGTTACCGTGTATGGATAAGTAATAAAAATACAACCGACAATATGCAAAATAATAACCAACAGTTTAACGACGTCTTATCCTTTATATTTTTGCTGATGTACTTCTATATATGTTTGCTTCGGTAGCACTCGAGATAGGACAGGACACAGGACAGATAATAGATAGGATAAGACATAAAAAAACAATGTCATAAACGTCGCTAAACAAAAGTTGCGCAACGTTGTTGCAGAAACGTGATTTTGTGTTGCTTGTTTGCAACATGTTGCAAACAAGTTTCGAGCTTGAGGCTTTAGGATTATATTGAAAAAAATATATGTACAGTATCAAGTACAGTACCAACTGTACAAGTACTAGCCTTTTCCCGATTATGTTGGGGTCGGCTTCCAGTCTAACCGGATTCAGCTGAATACCGGTATTTTACATGGAGTGACTGCCTATCTGATCTCCACATCCTAGTTACTGGATAATACGATACACCTTAGTAGGACTGGTTGTCAGACTTTCGGGCTTCTGACTGTAACGACTGTCAAAGATCCACGAATGACAGCCGGGACCAACGGTTTAACGTGCTTTCCGAGACACGGAGAGGTCTCGGTAGGTATGTAAAGATCCACAAATCAACCGCGGCAAGCGTAGCTTAACCTGATCGATCGACCTGTGCGGCTGTTATTATTTAGCCACGGGCCCCTCAAATTACTTAAATATATTGCCACACATCGAGTTTAAGAAAAAATTTGGTTTTAGCATCACTGCTAAGCAGATTGCGTGGGAGTAGC
The DNA here is from genome assembly GCA_945859715.1 of Apamea sordens. Lineage (NCBI taxonomy): Eukaryota > Metazoa > Arthropoda > Insecta > Lepidoptera > Noctuidae > Apamea > Apamea sordens. The sequence goes on from OX243995.1 coordinate 13,605,758, forward strand.
ATTGCAACATCGTCCTGAATTATGATACTTAGCCTGTAAGTTGTACAATGTACAGCCCACTGGTGCGGAATCTCACCTAGAGGACAAATACTTTACGGGGTAAGAATACCAGCGTTGCGGAATTGGTTTTTAACCGACATCAAAAAAGGAGTAGGTTCTCAATTCGGTTGAATATAATACAACGTGTTTTTTTATATCCCATAACTCTAGGGGCTCATTGCATTGTACTCATCATTATAAACAACTTTTACTATGGGACCAAACTCGAAATCGCGAAACAAACATCTGGTGTTCCCTTCATTTTGACGAGATATACGAACATAAATGTAGGGAACAGCTGATTTTTTTTTTCGCGCTTTCAGGTTTGGTTCCATAGTAAAAGTTGTTCATAATGATGAGTACAATGACCCCCTAGAGTTATGGGATATCAAAAAAACATTTATTAATGCTTCAACTTATGGTATACCACAGGCAATCAAATCGCACCGTATAAATCAGGCTTTAGTTATTAAACACTAACATAGTCTTTAAGATATTAATAAAATAAATATGTAATGGATCTGTGGCATAATCAGCTTATAATTTTCCCACTGCAGGGACACAGGCTTCAGGTAGAGGGAGAAGCCGTAATCCACCACGCAGGCCCAGTGCGGGTTGGAGATGTCACATGTCTTCCAATTTTTGGTTCGAGGATATGCCGGATTCGGACAGTGATGATGAAATAATTTACACAAAGTAAAGCGCCTGCCTGTGTTTGAACCTACAACCTACAATTCGTAAGTCGCGGGCGTCAAATAGATCCGTGGTGATCTGATTAAATAAATAATTTTTTAATATTATTATGCTTCACCCAATCATTTTTGTCCTCATGCTGGTAACCACAACTTAAATTACCGCGCCATCTATACAAATCGATAGGAACTACAACACACGCTAACAACCACACTTATCGTGTAGTTCTAGCGGCAATCGCTAGATGGAAATATGGTATCAAATAGCTTGATGAGTCATGCAACTTGATGCAATTAGATATGAAATTCAAGTTAGATAGCGCCACCGTCGCGTTATGATTCACGTAACTTTGTCGGTACATTGTGTTTATCTAATTCAGACATGATATTATTTTGTCGTGTGTTGTCTGTCCATTCTGCACTAACAGTAACAATTTCATAGTTTTCACCTTTTTGCGCTGCTCTTGACGACCCTGTATAAAGACAACTTAGGATACCTACAACAACACGACAATTTAGGTATCTTCGAAGAGGGTTTATTACTGCTAGACCCCAAGACCTACACGTTTCGTGGAAAATAAAGAAGTAAGTACCTAATTAGTTAGTAAGTACCTACTGGTACTAACAATTTTTTTGATTCAACAAAAGTAAATAAAAGACCCTCCATTCAGTTCTATAAGCTACTGCGCAGAGAGAAAGGAGTCCAAACTAGTTTTATTAGTATGAGAGATGGAAGTAACTTAAACTTGTGCATGTCGATAAAAACAAATAGATTGTGATTTATTGGCTCGCATGTATATATTCAGTTATAAATTATCACAAAATGTAGGATTTCTAAACTACCTACTTAAAACTAGAATATTTTGCGGCCTACAGCATAATTGTGCTAAAATGCGTATTATCTTTTAGCGATATCCTGACAATGCAAATGTTAATGAAAGCTTTTACTTTCTCTAGAGTTAATATTTTTTTTTTGGTATTACGTATTAGATGTAGGATAATTAGCAGCCTAGGCTATAATGGTCCCACTGCTGGGACACAGGCCTCCTCTCTGTGAGAGGGAGTGGGCCGAAATCCACCACGCGGGCCCAGTGCCGGTTGGAGGATGTCACGTCTTTGAATATTTGGTTCTAGCACATGCATTTCCTCACGATTTTTTCCTTTAATCGAATGCCTTAGATATTCTAGAGCTGTATTTATAATGTTGTTTAATTTTATAAAATGTTTTAAAAGATGCCTCTGAGGTCAGCCCTAATTTGGGTTGATTTTCATTCGGAGGGTCTCAGGACGGGTTATCCGTCTCCGTGGAAACACCCATACAGCTAACAAAGACCACCCTTTGAACCGGTTTTGCTGGTTTCTCTCACAATTACTCATGATTCACAAGAACTTCTTATTTATTCAGAATTACACTAAGTTACAGAATTTGCATCGTCAAGTGCTGACACGGATTCAAGCCACCTTATTTACACAAGTACGCGGTTGCTAAATATTTTTATATGTCCATCGACAAATAAGCCTCCTCCCTTGCGGCATTCTTTAGCTCGTGAGTTGTTGCTGTTATACAACTTCAGTTAGCATGCGCCCGCGCACGCCTCGCTGCGTCTCGCACTGTTGGATCACAAGACATAACCGGTGTTCACGCGTTCTGAACAATTTTCACTTTTCGTTGCGTTTATAGAACTATTTACTTGAACAATCTGTTGTGCGGCGGTTCAAAATATTGTGTGTGATATAAAACTCTGTGTTGGATCTCGTATAAGATTTTTGTGAGTATTTATTAAAAAAATAAATAAGTTTATTTATAAGACGTTCTATATTCAATGTTAGTAACTGTATGTTATGCTTAGGGCTTATTTTTCAACGCCAGATAACTTTATCGGAGGAATAATTTTTAATTTTTGACAGTTCTTCCATACTATAACTGTCAATTTATTCCACAAATAAAAATTATTTGTCGATTGAAAAATCAGCAACTTAATTTTCAATCAAATAAGCTGAATTTCTCAGCTTATTTGATTGAAAATTAAGTTAATAAGTAATGGTACTGTGAAAATTTTGACTTTATCCGAAGTCTTTATCTATACACTAACGAAAGTTACTTCTTAAGGAAATAAAGAACAAATAAAGGAACTGTTAGTGGAATTCCAAATTCCAATGGTACTAACATTAAATAATAAAAACTAGGGATGCAGAGAGACTTTCAGAAGCTAAATAAACATCAATCTAATTAGGTAGGTAACGGAAAACCTCTTTTTGATTAACGGTAAACGTGATTAACCGTTCGGAAGAGCACGTTTATAACAGATGGTATCAGTGCAAATTAATGGATAATTCGTTGAACAATTTGTCCGAAAAACTACAAGCGTCGGTAAGGATAATCGTTTCCGTATTTAACTTCAAACATCCTTCCAGGAAGAATATAAGTATTTTTTACAGCCAAGATTTGTCGACGAGTAAGTACCCATTGAAAATGTACAGGCTTACTTTCGAGTATCGACCATTCGATGTTAGGAATGTGTAATTCTAAATATAATAAAAAAAATTGTACCCAAGTTACTTGCGTACCTTGTAGAATGATTGATGATGATAGCTCAAACACAATGTACGTAAGTACTAAGTACCTACCTACTATACACCGTGATTTTTTAGTCGTCTGACAAAGGTGGTCCACTCAATGTATCCGACATAAAATACCTCTAGGCGTGTTTTTTTTTACCATTAATTAAGATAATAGGTACAAAGAAAAATAAATAATACATTAGAATTATGAAACATCCTGTTAATAATGTTTACTTATGAAACAGTAGAACATACCTAACCATCGCACGAGTCGAGTAGATAGATCTTCGCTCGCAACAGAATGTTTCAACTACGTTATGCATCATAATACTGATTTTTTTTTTCTTTTTTTTTCCTCTTAAATGCCATTTTTTTTGTTATGAATGTGTAGCAGTCATTGGATACATGAAGTGGGCTGCCGTTGTCAGACGACTAAAAAGTCACGGTGTATATTTAGGTACCTACTTACTTATTTACTTTTGGCATAAATATGTTTAATATAACGGGTAAGGATATCGACTCTTTCGACTGTATGTTTTTCGCAAAAACAGATCGTTTCTTTTTATCTTTTTTTATTTGCCTGTGTTGGTAGGTACGAGTATATCTACGCATACAAATAAACTGTAGGTTTGTACAGACCCCAGCACATCAAGCTACTACAATCTGTCAAATTTCTTTAATAGATATTCAACTTTATCACTAAAGTATTAAGGTTCAATGTTTATTGGGAACATTTGACAGTTTCGGGTAGCTTGACCTGGCTGGCGTCTGTACAAAGAGGTACATACAAAAACAACGAATTATAATTCAATAAATTCTCTGTATGGGATGAGGACTTTGCCCTGCTGTGGGACAATAAAAGGTTGGTATTGTTACTTATTATTTTGTTGTGTATAAAATTATTCAATGGATCATGAATCCGGTTAAAAAAACACTATGAAACATCAATGTAAGTACATAATACACGTGCATTTAAGTAAGACGGATTTTCCACAGATTATCAAGCGGACGTTATAGACTGAACTTGTAACATTCCTGTAAAATACGGCAAGTAGGTAGGTACTGTTGAAGGCTAGAAGAGCCCTCTGAGGTAACGGGAGGAATCAATTTCTGTTTAAATGACCACTCTCTATTCTAAACCCAAAATCCTAACTAATATCTTTGACACTAGCTTGAACGTTCGAATGTCATCCGCGCTAATTTATATCCGGCCTGCAACATATGAGGTTGCCTTCGGCAGACAAGCCTCTACCGTACCTACCTATAGAATTGTCTAATACGTAGGTAGTGTTAATAACTTTAATGAATGGGGTGACCCAACTAGAAGGTTCATTGACGTGTTGTTCAAAGCCAAATCTAAGTTTTTTTTTGTTAAAATTACATAGTCGAACAGTAGATCATTATGCCTATGAATGTACATACCTACTGATAAAAATATTTAAAAAATGGCTTTCAAGTTGACAGTTCAACAGCATCTATTGCGTTATTTACGTTATTGAACTGACAAATATTTAGAACATATGGATTAGCAATCATCATCATCTGCCTAGCCTTTTCTTTTCCATTGGATTAGCCATATTATTTTCCATCAAAATGATGAAAGATAATGCACCCTTAATTGTGAACCCCACGATAACTGCAGCGCAAATTATTACAATCCACACTATTTGTATGATGATAGTATGCGGTACGATCAAAGAGAGGATAATTTGAAGACAAATGTATTTGCCAACCCGCACTGGCCCGCGTGATGGATTATGGCCCACTCCCTCTAACAGAGAGGAAGCCTACGGCCCAGCAGTGGGCACATTATATTGTTTAGGCTGATAATGCATTTTCTAGATATTGAATTGCTTTTTTTTTCTTGGTTTGATTTTTTTTTCTTACAACATGAGCATGGTAGAATTCTGTGTGATTTAAATTGAATGGCTGGGAAAAATAGGACGCACTACAAAGAACAAGGATCGCAATTACGTAAAGACGCCAGCACATCAAGCTACCCGAAACTGTCAAATAATCCCAATCAACCTTGAACCTTAATACTTTAGCGATAAAGTTGATAATCTATTAAAGAAATATGACAGATTGTAGTAGCTTTATGTGCTGGTGTCTATACAAGTGACTCGCGTATGCCTACCCACTATTGCAGTCTATTAAAATTCATTTTTGTGTTACCTAAGTAACCGGGGTTTTTAATTCTATTATACAATGCTACGGTTGTTGCTAATTTTGTGGACTGACGGGTGACGTAATTAGAACAACCACCTACCTACACACTACCTTATAGGTGTTTATAGGTGTGTCACGATTTATTGTCAACTGATTTCAAACTCAAACTCAAATCATTTAATTCAACTAAACCAATTACAGGTACTTTTGAATTGTCAAAGGGTCGGTCAGTCAGAAAGATGAAGCTAGTAGTATTTTAAGCTACAAATCCAAGCTATATATACCATTTAGCGGTAAGATATGAGCAATCTTCCTGACTGATTACAGTATCTAACAAATAGCTGATTTAAAAAAAAATGCACAAATTTGTTTTACTCTTACAACCGATATAATAAATCAATACTTAGTACTATAATGTTTTTTTATAATAATTGTATTACTGGTGTTATTCAGAGTATTTTCGCACTTGGGTCCAGCATAAGGGCCTATGCGTAGACGTCTACGTCTCTACGTAGACGTTACGTAGACCTATTTCTGTACTACCTACCTTTAGTAAAATTTTTGAGAAATTAATTTTAGAACAAATGCAAAGATTTTTTAATAAACACAAATTATTACATAGCAAACAGTTCGGTTTTACAAGGGGTCGTTCAACTACTGATGCCGGTGTTGAACTTATAGGACATATTTATAATGCATGGGAAGACAAATGCGATACCTTGGGCATCTTTTGTGATTTGTCCAAGGCATTCGATTGCGTTCTTCACGAAACTTTAATCAGGAAACTCCGCCACTACGGAATCCGGAACGCTGCTCTGGATCTTCTTACTTCATACTTGAGTAAGAGGATTCAGAGCGTTGATGTTAACGGAAAAAGATCTCCCGGATCTTTAGTAACAATGGGAGTCCCACAGGGCTCAATTCTTGGTCCTTTCTTGTTTCTTATTTATATTAATGACTTGCCGTACCTCATAAAGGATAATCATGATATAGTGTTGTTTGCAGATGACACTTCACTTTTGTTTAAACTTAAACGTCAGCAGCAGGTTACTGACGATGTAAATAGCGCGATCTCTAAAGTAGTCCACTGGTTCAATGTTAATAATTTACTTCTAAACGAGAAAAAAACCAAATGCATTAAGTTTACGTTGCCTCACGTTAGACAAGTGAAAACTAATGTGTTGGTAAAGGGCGAAGAATTGAATCCTGAAGACAGCACAGTATTCTTAGGCATAACTTTGGATGCTAAGCTTCAGTGGGGTCCACATATAGACAAATTGTCAAAAAAGCTAAGTTCCGCAGCATACGCTGTTAGAAAAATTCGTAATTTAACTGATATAGAGACAGCCCGTTTAGTGTACTTTAGCTATTTTCATAGTGTAATGTCGTACGGTATTCTATTGTGGGGAAATGCCGCTGATATTCAGACTATCTTTGTTTTGCAAAAGCGAGCTGTTCGATCAATTTATAAATTAAGTCCGAGACACTCGCTCAGAGAAAAATTTAAAGAAATTAATGTTATGACTGTGCCTTCTCAGTATATTTATGAAAATCTTTTATATGCCCATAAAAATATAAAATTGTTTAAAAAATACAGTGATATCCATGATATAAATACTAGGAACAAACACAAATTTGTTCTACCTACAACAAGGCTCAAGAAAATAGGTGGCTCGTTCAGATGCCAATGTATACGCTTTTACAATAAAGTTCCAAGCCCCGTTCAAGATCTAAGCCTTAATAAATTCAAATCATTCATTAAACGTAAGTTGTGCGAGAAAGCATTTTATACCGTTAAGGCTTATATCGAGGACAAAAAGGCTTGGGATTAAGCTGCTTCCAATTTTTACATATTGAATGTGTTTATTTTTTATTTTTGTTTTGTTGATGTTTTTTTTTTTTTATATACACTTTGACATTGATGAATTTGATATATACTATGACATTTGCTTACTTTGTAAAGTATTCTATTATTTTAATTATTGTGAATGTGAAGACTATGTGGGTCATTGTATTTATATTATTTTTCTCTCTGTTCTCTTAGTTTTTGGCGTGGTCTGGCAGTTTGAGTAATTAATGTGGCCTACCCAAATGTCCTTTCTTTGGTATTGTTCGTCGGATCGTTGAGCTCTCTAAGTTTTGAGTTGAGCTGCACGATTTCTGACAAATGCGTGCACTGACTGGACAGGTCCTCTCAAACTGTTTGGTTCTTTCTTCAAAAAAACCATCTCAGACATAAATCTACATGGTCTTCACATGGTCTGACCAAGATTATGTCTGGACTTTAAAAGAGACTGTGACGTCTGAGTTTGTTTCGGCCTTTCTTCTCAGACTAGTCAGATAGGAAACGCCGACCTCATCTAGTTTTAAAATATGATTGACGTGTAAAAGTGTTTGTACAAACCTACTTACAAAAATAAAATCATTTATCATTTATCATTATCATTTACGTAGAGACGTAGACGTTACGTAGAGACTTAGATAGATGCTGCGTAGGCGCCACTACATGATCGCGTAGAAGCTGCGTTAACGTCTATGCGATGCGCAAGAGACACGCGAATGCAAGGTTTAAAAAAATAAACAAGATGCAAAACAGTTGCAAACATTTTAAAAGCCTATTCAACCTGAACGCAGTAACTCATAAAATAATGCATAGTACACACTTGAATGGGCCATAAACGTTACGACTTACGATATTGTGGTACAGCTGTTATTATGACTTAAGCCATTAAAATAACCAATTAACTGCAATAATTGACATGGTGGCCACACATTGTTATGATATATTATGTACAATTAAAGTAGATAACTAAAATTAATAAAAAATATATAAGTAGTATAAAAAGAATAGCTACCAACTGATACGTTCATAAACAAACTGAAATAAAGATACGTGCCTGTGCACCTGTGTGGCTTGTAAATTGATCCACACCTTAATTTATTCATGTAACTAGCTGCACCCCGCGGTTTCACCCGCATAAGTTTCGATCCCGTGGGAATATCGGGATAAAAAGTACCCGTATTGTTAATCCTGGTTATAACCTATTTGACGGCACGGTTGGCGCAGTGGTTAAGCGATTGACTGCTGCGCTGCGTGTCGCGGGTTCGGTTCCCGCACGGAACAAATATTTGTATGACCTACATGTATTTGTTCCGAGTCTGGGTGTTTTTCTATCTATAATATGTATGTATTTACAAAAAAAAAATGTATATAAGTAGTTTATCAGCCATCTTGTTACCATAACACGAGCATTAGGTTGCTTAGCTTGGGACTAGATGGCGCTGTGTGAAATGTCCAAGGATATTATTATTATTGAGTGCCAAATTTTATCCAAATCCGTTCAGTAGTTTTTGCATGAAAGAGTAACAAATATCCATCCATCCATCCATACAAATTTTCGCGTTTATAATATTAGTAGAATATCCATAATGTTATTTAGGTAATTAGCATTCCTTTAGCATTGTTATTAAGGTATTAACTTGTAAAAATATTAAACCATGTTTTATAACAAACCAAACTAAAAATAATACAAGTCAATGTACAGACGCCAGCACATCAAGCTACTACAATCTGTCAAATTTCTCTAATAGATTTTCAACTTTATCGCTAAAGTATTAAGGTTCAAGGTTGATTGGGTAAATTTGACAGTTTCGAGTAGCTTGACCTGCTGGCGTCTGTACCAAAATCAAAATATTTTATTTCACATAACCCAACATGGGCACCTACGAAACGTCAGAAGCTAGGTGCACGGTTCCAATTGATCGTTTCCTATGGAGAAGAGCAGGCAAGAAACTCCACGGTTACTCTTTTAAAAATAATTGGCTTTTACAACATTTTTAAATTACAGTAGGTATGGGAGGACATCGTAGGCCTGTCAATAAGTACCAGGTACTTAATAAAATAAAAGATGGTCTACAGATCGAAAGTCTACAAGGTCTACAAAGTCCTTAAATTTACTTACAAAATATAAAAGAATCTATCAAAAGGATAAATAAAAAACTTTTTTGCAAAAAAACATCAACCGAATTCCAAAAACGACACTACAAACTGAAAATAACTTTAATTTCGGAAGTCGGTGTCGTTGGGTTCGCATTTTCGTTGCTTGCCACCGACCTCCGAAAATAAAGTTATTTTTCAGTTTGTAGTGTCGTTTTTGGAAGTCGGTTGATGTGTTTTTGCAAAAAAGTTTTTATTTTTCACTTTTAAGTTGTAATTTTTACCAGTAATTTTGGTTTAAAAACCAAACTCCTGAACCGTTTTTGATGAAATTTCTATGGGACCATTGGGGAAGTATACCCTTTCCAACAAAAAAAGAATTTTTCAAATCGGTTGGCAAGCGACGGAGTTATGCGCAAACAAACATAAAAAAAAAATACAAACATCCGAATTGAGAACCTCCTCCATTTTTAGAAGTCGGTTAAAAACCTATTAAAACCAAATGATATAATTGCCCTTACAACCACTAATAAAAAGTTGGAATTAGAATTGTCTTTATATAATGTCAAATAATAAAAAGATTATGTCAAAGAAGTATGTAAAAAATAAATAAACATCGTAATTTGAGAACAGTTAATAGACATTTACATATTTATGCCGTCAATGAGGTGCCATAAGCCACCTGTGCAGAAGAAATCATTGACAAAATAACTTTTCTTCAACGTAGTCTTTAATCTATGCTTTTTTGATAAGGCCACGTTTGATGAGGGTTTTGAACTTTCCATCGCTAAGTTCTGTAACCTGCATTGGCAACTTGTTATAAAAGCAGATGCGGTTTATAAGAAATGACTTGCTAGTTTTTTACTACGTGTATTTATATTAAGGAAATCGCTTCTTATTTTGAAAAGTCCTAAGTTTTTGCGAACATACAAAATACTTTCTAAGATATAAAGAGAAGGGAATTAGGGAATTATATTAATTTCTTTTTTGTGTCTAAGAGACTCGCGAGCACCTATTTGCCAACTTAACTTCCTTGAGTTTGCGACGAACCATTGCACGATAATCATACGACAAAGCTACACAGCTAATAGAACTGGGGGCGACAATTTCAAAATGCTCTCATTAGTTCAAGCTCTCATTTACTCGAACTAATAGTTCACGCGTAATTTACGCATCTAACCATCACCGTTCTTCGTGACACAACTTTTACGCAATCGTGTGAGATTGGTACTTACGCAGAAGTGGGTTGACTTGCATTACGGTGCGGTGTCAGAAACTTCTGACGCACAATAAAAATAATTTAACTTTTATTATATAACTAAATAGTTTCTGTCCGCGCCCGCGGCTACGTCCGCGTGGATATAGGAAATTATCTTATCTATATAAATTATAGATTATAGCAGACAAAAAGTAGTATGTCCTTCCCCAAGACGTCATCTATCTCTTTACCAAATTTTGTCGAAATCCTTTGAGTCGTTTAGGCGTAAAAAGGTAACATACAGACAGAGTTACTTTCGAATTTATACCACATCCTCGTACTACTTATATTAGTATGGATAATATCATCGAGCAGTGAATAATCTGTGCTGTTGAGAAACCGTCTCGTCTTCAAGCCCTTTACGAAATGCAATGCTTTAAAAGTCAGAAAGTTATGTAAAGTTGAGCATGGGAATCGGGTTGCTGACTGCTATTTAAGATTTATGTATATTATGTATACCTATGTGTCAACGCGGCTACACTTTGTAGTTTAAAGTCTGGTCAAGGCCCCTCATGAGCAAGAAAAATCAACGACCTTCTTCATTATTAGTAATAATATTAATATTTTCGTGGCTTTCATAAAAACTGAACAACTTGCTATGACGTTCGTGTAGAGATTAGGTACCTACATACCTACTTAGTTAAATTATCCAAAAAGGAAATATCTTGATAGAGGAACTTCTGAACATGGGTCCTGGTTTCGATTCCTAGGTCGGCCAAAGTGTTATTGGGTTATTCTATCAGGATCTGTGACCGGTTCTAACCTAACCTAATCTTTGTTTTTTTTTTTCTTGCTGAGAAATGCTTTATGCATCCCCGTCTCGCGGGGTCGAGACGGGGTATGTGGGACTCCCTGTCGGAACGACAGTCTCCCTCACGGGGGACATCGCGGCCCGCCTCAGGTAGGTCGCGATGTCGCGCAAGCGGCACCGCAACCCTAAACTAACCTAACCCTTCAGAGATTACAGGTGTGGCCCAGCAAGTAAAAGCGGAGGTAGGTACAGACGCCAGTAGGTCAAGCTACCCGAAACTGTCAAAGTTTCCCAATCAACCTTGAACCTTAATGATTTAGCGATAAAGTTGAAAATCTATTACAGAAATTTGATAGATTGTAGTAGCTTGATATGCTGGCGTCTGTACAAAAGCTTGTTTTAAGTTGGTACCTTGATGCCGTGGGACCTTTGGCCTCGTGTTTCCAGTTGAGTTGAAACTGTTGCCCAATAACTACAAAGTCACACGGTTTGCCTACCACAATAATTACTTGTGTGTAATAAAAATATAATCATCTTCTTGGTTGCGTACTTCATTATTGAAGGTCGTGTCCCTGAAAGGGCTTCGTGGCTTTATGTATGATGTTCTTCGTTCGGTTCTCGGTTCCTCTCAGAGCGGTCGTTACAAAGAGTCCAGTGAGGACGGATACTTGGTCTGACCAACGGTTAGGTAACCGCCCGCGAGGTCTTTTCCCATTTACCTTGCCCATCACCGATTTTCAAGGAGTCCGGAGTAGTCTCATCTTGGTGACATTGGAGACTTTTCTGTCCTGCCAAATATGTGTCAGCATACTCATCAAAAATATAATACAAACATAGATAGTATTCCAAGTGACTAACTGACAAGTTCCCTGAAAGACCTATGCGACTTTTGCTTTGTACAGGCGCCAGCACATCAAGTTACTACAATCTGTCAAATTTATTTAATAGATTTTCAAGTTTATCGTTAAGAATTAAGATTCAAGGTTGATTGGGAAAATTTGACAGTTTCGGGTAGCTTGACCTGCTGGCTGTACGTCAAGGCAGTCACTTTACTTTGTGTATTTAATTTCATGGCCACTGCGCTCAAAACGGTGAATGAAAACATCGTGAGGAAACCAGCATGTCCTAGAACTAAAAATTTAAAGACATGTTTGTTGACATCCACCAACTAGCATTGGATCAGCTTGGTGGATTATGGCCCACTCTCTCTCATAAAAGCTGAGGCCCAGTAGTAGGATCATTATAGGCTGATTATTATGCTTATCTATGACCATCATGTAGGCCAAACACCTTATCTTACAAACTCCAATTTGGACTGTATAGTGTATACTCGTCATCATCTGTCTAGCCTTTTCCCAACTATGTTGGGGTCGCCTTCCAATCTAACCGGATGCAGCTGAATACCAGTATTTTACATGGAGCGTCTGCCTATCTGACCTCCACAACCCAGTTACTGGGTAATACGATAAGACCCCCCCCCCCTTGGTAAGACTGGTTGTCATCGGGTTTCTGACTACCCGTAACGACTGTCAAAGATCCACGAATGACAGCCGGGACCAACGGCTTAACGTGCTTTCCGAGGCACGGAGGGGTCTCGGTATGTAATCATCTATAGACCAACCGCGGCAAGCCTACCTTGGCAGGCAGATCGACCTGTACGGCTGTTATTATTTAGTCATGACGGGCCCCTCATAGTGTATACTCGTGTTTTTACAAATAAATTATCCTTAATCTTATCCGAAAACTAGGTACCTAATATTTTTATACCTGCATGCGGTGTATGGCTAGAAAGCTTAGCGGAAGTCGCTTTTCGTGTATGTCTGTGTGACCGCGTTGTTCTTCTAAAGCCGTGTCTCCATTGTGTCTCCTGTGTTTTTAACCGACTTCTAAAAAATGAGGAGGTTCTCAATTCGGATGTTTATATTTTTTTTTCGAAAAATTTCACAACAACGTGAAAACAAAGAGGCGTGAAAACACGATGTTTTTGTTTTTAGAGCTGCATGGAAAATATTCCCCGCGCGGGTGAAGAGGGGTAGGGTTTGTTTCATTTTCAACCGCCACGAGCACCACGCACATCTAGCATTTAGCATTTTGTAAGCCAATTCCAATTGACACAGGTTTTGAGGTTATGTTGTCATACCTAAATCTAAAACTATTTTAATACGCATCCGCAGACAACTTGTGTATGAAAACAAATGTTTATGTGTACCTAAGGTTTTTTGCGTACCTAATGTTTCGAAAAAACACGTGCAGGAGACACGCCTTAAACTACACAACGGATTTTGATGTAATTTTCACCATCTTTTAGAGAATTTACTCCGGAAGGTTTAGAGTAATTCAATAGTATTAAACTTGCATACATATAATAAAGAAATCCCGACGTTTTGTCAAGTCGTAAAAACCGTGCGAAGCAGGGGCGTGCTATAAACCTTATAGAACACAACGTAGTCGGCTTAAGCATTTGTCGGTGAAAAGCTTTTTTACAAATAAGTACTAATTGTTTGCATAATATATGATTTTTAGTTTGTATTACTCGATCATGTTATTTTGTTTCCAATTTATGTTGTAAGTATTTTGTACCGACGTTTTTGTTGTCTTTTTTGTTTGAAGTATTTGTCAGTGGAAACTTATAAATGGCCTTCAAATGCATATGTTCATAAACACTGTTATATTAGCTGTAAGTTTCCCGAATAGAATAAAATAAGTAACATCACAGCTGTTTTACCCATAATTATACTTGCAGGTTAATTAATTAATTTATTAGGTTAGCCAAAAAAATACATTACAATTGACAAAAATACATTTACAAGTGTAACAATCACTTAAACGTCAGCACCGCATGTACAGTGAACGGCTTAAATTAGAAAATTAATTATTTCAATTATTTTAACAAAGATTTATGTTAGTTTGATCTTAATATAGGGTTAGTTATAACATTCGAATAATAATAAAAATAACGTAATTATAACATGAAAATGCAATATTGTAAATTAATTATTAAAAGGAAAAAAAGTACATCAATTAAAATCATTATATTTAAATTAAGAAATATAAGATTAAATCTATACTTATAATAAATCTGTAGAAGTGAAAATTCTGTACATTGAAAATATCCAAAAAATAAATGGCAGGGGGTGTTACTTGACCGACACCGAACCCAAAAATGTGATTAAAAAAATTTTTGTCTGTCTGTCTGTCTGTCTGTCTGTCTGTTTGTTCAGGCATCACGCAAAAACTACCGGTTCGATTACGATGAAACTTGGTATAATTATTCTTTAATATCCTGGGCACCACACTGGGTACTTTTTATCCCGGAAAAGTATATACAATAAAAAACAAACTTAATTTTGCGGTTCGATCCCTATACCCGATTACCACTGTCTGTACTGTACCAACCGCAAATACTAAGTTTGTCGTAGGTTGGGTCACCCGCAGTGGAGTTCATTTTTATTCCTTATAGTTTTTAGAGTTATTTAGGTTTATTTTTATATGAGTCGTAGGTATAGATTTTAATTTTAAAGTATAGGTAGTATATTTGATAGTGTACGTATTGACCGTAGGTTATTTTATAATACTGTTAGGTAGGTTAAGTCATTCGTATAGATATTAGTTTTTAGGGAGTTTGCTTATTTCTTGAGTTTAGATTAGTTATAATCAGAAATAGGTTTATTTAGGTAGGTAGGTATTTAATTTTCTGTTATTGAGTTTTTTTTTTTAATTAGTTAGGTACTTAGGTAAAGATATCATATAGGTACCCTCTTAATCACCACTAATGAGACACAATTGGTTTTCTATTGTAATTAGCCACAAAGGGCCCGCGACATAGATGGCATTCTGGGGAAGCACATACATTTTATCCTGTTAGCACGTTCCCGTGGGATAATTTCCGACATCCACGCGGGCGAAGCCGCGGGCAGAAGCTAGTAGATAAATATAAAATTTGAGTCAATCAGTTAACGAGATATAAGTACCTAAGCTATAGTAATTACGTCAGGTTTCCATAAGTATACTTTCCATAACTGTAACCAAGTCTTACCGTTAAGTACGTACACCGCTACCTACTTCACGTGAACATTGATGCAATTCGTCATAGGTAGGTTGTTTCGAACATTGCAAAATGATAGGACTACTTACCCCTAATATGGTACTCAGGAAGATGTTTCTTATATGTGGCAACATCATCATTAAGGACAGTATTGTAATAATAAATAGCTTTCTCTTGAATCTATTTTTTTTTACTGTTGAGATGCTGATGATCTGAAGGCCAATTCCCACGTTCAAAACCTAGTCGCAATCTCATCTCAGCGACAATCAATGGCAAAAACTTGTCAAAAATGTGTTTCCCTACATTTTTGACAAGTTTTTGCCATTGATTGAGATGTATTTTTGACAGATTGAGACTGAGATCAGACTGTGATCGTTCTTAAAATTACGAGAATTGCCCCTCAGGTTGATTTTCAGGACCATTACGGGTCGTCCGAGGCCCGAAAGTTAACCAGTGTTACCAAGGGGTATCGTATTACTCAGTAACTTGGTTGTGGATCAGATAGTCAGATAGGCTGACGCTCCATGTAAAATACTGGTATTCAGCTGCATCCGGTTAAATTGGAAGCCGACCCCAACATAGTTGGGAAAAGTGAATGTAACAGTGAATTCTTTGATTGTGACACTTTATAATTTAATCTATATTTCTAGTGATATTTTTAGGAGCAAAATATATAATACTTGACGCAGACCATTTGACTTTCTACTTGACACTTGTAGGTATTTGTTTTTTTTTCCTTTTATCTCTAACACAAAACAAAACATCACGCCTCGTTTTCCCGAAGAGTTAGGCAGAGGTTTTTCCAGTTATGTTTGAGTCCCATGTCATGGGGGGGGGGGGGAGGGGAGCCTATTGCCCTAAACCAGGCACAAGTCCAGATTCTGGGCTGCTACTGAGAAATACCAGGTGGAAGAAAAAACGGTGGAAGAGAAAACCTGAGAATCGAACTCAAGACCTCATGCTCACCGGTAGCGCTTTTGACCACTACACCAAGAAGGCAGGCCGCCTCTAACAATAATTTAAGAAATCCAAATCTCTGATTTGTAATGAATTCATCATAAAGCAACGCCATTTTGTAATTTTATATTCATGAATGTGAAACTGTCAGTCTTATCATCAATATGCACTATCGGAAACAGCTGGTGAAGAGCGGGCGTTTTGAGGGGACTGTCTATTGTAATTTTGACATTCGGAAAGTGCTGATTCTCAGCCTTATTTGAATAAATGACTTTTGATTTTGTTATTGGTGTAAAAGTTCTTAGTCACGCACTTGAAATGGTGAGAGACGCATTTCACTTATTGAATGAAAGTTGTAAAGTGCAGATCATTGACAGTATACTATCGTAATCGGTCACGTGACTTACCTATACCAAAAAACTTGAGAGGAGTCAAGGGACACCCGGATGGAACGAAGTATAACTGGCTTGCTTTCTATAAGAGAGAGAGAGAGAAACACGCGCACGCTGCACGGCTTACAACTATAGCAAAAAGTGTTGTTCCAACTTTTGGTCTTAATTTTTTCCGTCTAGCCCCCTTTCGCAACGCGCGATAAGGAACTTCGTTCCAAAAAAAACATGACAGCTAAAAATAGTAAAACAGTTTTGGCGGGAATTCTTGATGAGCGTTACATAACCTCAAACATAACTCAACATTGAGTTTTCCGACCTATTTATTATAAGTCAATTAATCTGCCTAGCCTTTTCCCAATTATCTTGGAATCGGTTTCCCGTCTAACCGGTTGCAGCTTTTACATGGAGCGACTGCCTATCTGACCTCCACAGCCCAGTTAAGGGGTAACACGATACCCCTTGATAAGAATGGTTAGTCAGACTTTTGGGCTTCTCAGTACCCGTAACGATGGTTTATTATATTTTTTTTTTTATTTTCCAGTTGCCAAAATGACTTCGGAAGTGAACGAATGGTACAGAGGGAGGAGCGTTTTAGTGACGGGTGCCCTCGGTTTGATGGGCAAGGTCCTAATAGAGAAGCTGCTGTACAGCGTGCCGGGCTTAGGTTACGTGTACGCACTGGTGCGGTCCAAGCGCGGCAAGTCACCGGAGGCACGCATTGAAGAAATGTGGAAATTGCCTGTGAGTGTTGCAATATAGTCATCATGTTTGTTGAAAGGGTATAATGTATCTAAGCACTTAATTGCGTGAATGGGCGATTGGGAAGAAGTAAAAATACGAGTATAGCCCTATATAGTTTGACGTAATCGCATTATTTGAAAACACTTTTTTTTAAGCAGATATTTTCATGACTGGATAATTGTTGCCCTAAACCTTATTTGTCCTTCGTACGCCATGGATCCACAGCATGCAACCTGTTAAGAACGGTTCTTCATTTTTTTTTTTATAATTTTGCTTTTAAAGTCTGAAATCGCCAATCCATCTTGAGCAAGTATGGTGATCAATGCTCAATTGCTCATGTGTACTCTGTCTGATGAGAGGCCTTTGCCCTGAGTGGGATAATAATAGGCTGGTATTATTAATCATTTACAATATTACTTATAAAACCCTATACTTATAAAATTCCAGCTGTTCAAAAGAATAAGAGAGGAGAAGCCGCATGTTATGAAGAAGCTGATCCCAGTAACTGGTGATATCATGAACGAGGAGCTAGGCATTAGCGGTTCTCACTTGAATGAAATCTACAATGAGGTAAGTATCATATTGATTGATAATCGTGTTTTGATCAAGGGAGTGATAAAGTGAGATACTATATTATCAGCTATAACGGTGATGGAGAATTAAAAAATAAATAGGACTGACTTAGGCTTAGCGACTATACTCTGTTCATTAGGTTAACCGTTTTTTGACAGATCGAACTATTGAGCAATTATATTTTTTTTTGTCAAAACTGGTACACGTACGGTATTATAATGTCTGTAAGAAGTCATAAATAAGATAATTCAATAATATTATGCAGTTTATATATTTATTTTATTACGCATTTTAAAGTTAACTTTTACGTAATCTGGAATAGTTACGTTTTATAGCAGGTGTCAAAAAACGGTTAACTTAGTGGACAGACTATACAAAACAAAAACAACACTCTGTTGAAAGTCGTTGTAGAAATACGAAATGATTTGAAAGCGATCGTCTCTTGTCTAGGCCCACGGAGAAAACCTAATCGATTTTATAAATAGTTATACGAGTACGTTGACAAGTTAAGTGCTTCCGGGGCGCCCTGCGGACTCTCCGTCCGCATACCGGCCCATAGTGCTGCTCGACGAGGTTGGCAAGCTCTTTGAGAGGGTAATTGCGGGCCGCCTCGTCGGGCACCTTGTGGGGACTGGGCCGGATCTTGCGGATTGCCAGTTTGGCTTCCGCAAGGGGCGCTCTACGGTGGACGCCATCATGCGCGTAAGAGCCCTCACGACGGGGGACGCGGTGTCCCGGGGTGGGGTGGTCGTGGCGGTGTCACTCGACATCGCCAACGCGTTCAACACCCTGCCCTGGAGCTGCATTGGGGAGGCACTCCGGTATCACCGGGTGCCGACCTACCTCCGTCGAGTAGTCGGGGCGTATTTGACGGACAGAGCCGTCATCTACCCCGGTCGCGACGGGAACTGGAACCGGCGAGAGATGTCGTGCGGTGTCCCACAGGGATCGGTTCTGGGGCCGCTCCTGTGGGACATCGGTTACGACTGGGTGCTGCGGGCCGACCTCCCTGAAGGCGTCAGCGTAGTTTGCTACGCTGACGACACGCTGGTCCTGGCGCAGGGGAGGTCGCATCAGGCGGCGGCCGACGCGATGACACGCGGGGTTGCGATAGTCGTGGAAAGGATCCGGCGGTTGGGTCTCGAGGTGGCATTGCACAAGTCCGAGGCCATGTCCTTTCATGGGCCTCGGTACGGGCCACCTCCGGGATCCCAACTAGTGGTAGGAGGGGTTCACATCGGCGTCGAGACCACGATGAGGTACCTGGGTCTCGTCCTCGACAGCCGATGGAACTTCGTCGAGCATTTCCGACGTTTGGCCCCCAAACTGGAACGGGCCGGGGCCGCCCTAAAGCGGCTCTTGCCCAACCTGAGGGGGCCAAACGCCTCCTGCCGGAGGCTTTACGCGGGGGTCGTGCGGTCCATGGCCCTATATGGGGCCCCGGTATGGGCGCGTTCACTGCGGCTTCGAGCCGCACACTATCTGAACGCGCCCCAAAAGGTGGTAGCCGTAAGGCTGATCCGGGGCTACCGCACGATCTCAGGCGAGGCAGCAAGCCTCCTTGCCGGACTGCCACCATGGGATCTGGAGGCGATAGTCCTCGCGCGCCTATATGATTGGCGCGCGGAGGCACTACGCCGGGGGGAAACTCCGCATCCGCGGCAAACCGCGGCGGAGCGGACGAACCTCCGGTGCGATCTCATGGCGGCATGGAAGGAGCGACTATCGCAACCCAGCGCAGGGCACGCCACGATAGCGGCGGTAAGACCCCTCTTTGAGGAGTGGCTAGAGAGACGTCACGGCGCTCTCACCTACCGCCTGACGCAGGTCCTCTCCGGACACGGATGTTTCGGGAGGTTCCTGCACATCATCAGGCGGGAGGAGACGCCCGGGTGTCACCACTGTCAGGATCGCCCAGAGGACACGGTGGAGCATACGGTGGAGGTCTGCCCTGCTTGGGCAGAGCACCGCCGTGTCCTCGTAGAGGCGATTGGCAGCGGCGGCGACCTCTCGCGCCCGGCCCTGGTTCAAGCCATGGTCCGGGGTGAGAGGGAGTGGGAGGCAGTCGCCTCCTTCTGCGAAGCAGTCATGCTAGCGAAGGAGGTGGCGGGGTGGGCGAGGGAACGCGCCTTGCGCACCTCACGCCTCAGCCGCCGCGGGAGACGCTCCGGGCGTCGGGAGCCGCGTGACGACTCCCGGCCACCGTAGGCGCGGGCCTGCGGGCGGAGAGTAATGGGTAGCTCTCCGTCCGATCAGGACTAGGCCCGTGCCGGACGGCGTGTTCGTGTTCCACGCGCGCCTCAAAGAGATGTCAGCAAGTGACGGGGCCCCACAGGGCCGAAGCCTGCCAGGGTAGCGGGACCATCCGAAAGGGTTTACCGCTGCCCTGGAACATAAAGGGCTAAGGAAGGAACACGGGTGGGTTTTAGTCAGTAAAAGTCTGACACTCCCTTCTGCTCCACCCAGAGCGGGAGGAGTCATTTGATGATTTCCCATCCTCAAAAAAAAAAAAAAAAAAGTTAAGTGCTTAGATATTCCTAACATATAGGTTACTAAGTATATTGGCACTTGCAATTTAATAGAACACACTATAGTTTTCATATAACTGAACATTGGTGATTGGCTGCTCACTGAATAGGTACCGGTGTAGGTACAGTCAGCGAGATTAATGGTTAAGCTGATTGAAACTGCGTCAATTTGCCGTGTTATGCCCCTTTTCATACTACTATTAAAGAATGACAGTTGTGATTCGAATATACGGACGATTTAAGTTGCTGGACCATTTTCTTCACAATTAATTGCCCTGACTTTACCTTTTACTCGTTTTAAGAAGTCCTAGCTACACAAAAACGTTGCTGGTTTTTGTGAATACAATACAATTTCGTCTCTATCCGGAAACAGTGGTGTCAAGGACCTCAGCTTCTTGATCTTGATTGAGGGTAGTTCAAGGTTCCCCGCTTCGTTTACAAGAAACAAACAATTGACGTCGCAGTTATAGTATCAAAGTCAATGCGCGAAGATCTTGGCGTCACTAGTTTGAACTCTGTGCAAGTTATGTTTGTAGCACCTGTCAGATTTTGGATTTTTCAAATAAGATATGTTAATAATTATTTATACTTCTGACTGTCAAAACTCACACAATTCGACATTTGTCGAACAAAAAACACTTGATAAACTGACACAAACTGATCATACAGGGTTATTTGTAAAACACCAACAACCTCTTAAGAGGTCATTGTACTCATCATTATGAACAACTTTTACTATAGGACCAAACCTGAAATCGCGAAAAAAAATCAGCTGCTCCATGCATTTTGACGAGTTATGCGAACATAAATGTAGGGAAAAGCTGATTTTTTTTCCGCGTTTTCAGTTTTGGATGCCATAGTAAAAGTTGTTCATAATGATGAGTACAATGACCTCTTAAGAGGTTGCTGGTGTTTTACAAATAACCCTGTATATATAGGAACAGTAGAAGTAATAAATCTTTTTATAAGCATTTTATTCACAAGGCAAAGTCCATCAATGTGGCCTCGCTTTTCAGGGCCCCAAGTCTGCTATTACAATAGTGTCAGAATGGTCTATCATTGATTTCGTAATTGTTGATTTTGACAAGTCTGGTAATCTACTAACATAATGGCGTCATTATGACTTTCCAGTGGTCAACCACTGACACTCCATTGAAAGAAATGGCATAGAATGGTAATCTCGTACATAATGATAAATGAATGACTGACTTATATAAAACACTTGACTTGTATAAGACACTAATAAATAATATGTAAAAATATATATAAATGAAATCTGGTAAACTAATTAAGTAGTGGTAGTTTTTCGAAAATCATTTCTAATAACGGGTTTTATAATAATGACAATAGGACAATGTCATTATGACACAATTCTATTACGAGACCATTGACCGACCAATGATCGTCATTATGAATTTAGCAGATTACGAACTTTAAGCAAAATGACAATGGTATGGGAATGGGATCGTGTTGGAAAGACGAATTTATAAAAATAACAGACTTGGGGCCCAGGATAGACTAACAGGCGTAATGTACAGTCAACAAAAGAGATTAGTATGCAGGGTCGTCGGATATAGTTTAGTAAGTTTAGTAAGAAATGGATTGGATTGAAACAAACAGTTCATTTATCAAACTAAATTTCATTCGAAAACATCCATCGGTTTCTTACTAAACTTCAACTATATCCGACGACCCTGGTTACTTATCTCTTTTGTTGTACATTAAAAGATAATAACAAACAATATCGTAATAACAGCTGTTGTACGTAAAACCAGATATATGTAAACAGAGAAAGCGGTTTGCAATGTAAAGGAAAGTGCAACCACGTGTTTAAATCACTCTTGATTCTTGCGCGAGAAACCTGCCCAAGTGCCCATGGAGTAGTGACGGTCATAACCGTAAAGGATTGCTCAAACAAGCAAATTGATTTGTCAACACTTGTTAATGATGCAATGTGTACCTTAAGTTATTTAGATAAGTGTGGGACATCAATATAGATAAATTGTCAAAAAGGCTTAGCTCCGCAGCATACGCCGCGCACCGTTAGAAAAATTCGTAATCTAACTGATTTGGGCTGATTTATCAATCGATAAATATTTTTATTATTCGTAGAATTAAATTGACGTCTGACAGATTGTGTATCGAAGAACTGTCAAAAATTCAAAATTATTCCTCCAGTAAAATTATCTGGAAATATTTGGAAAAAACAGCCCTTAGAGGCAGCCCGTTTAGTATACTTTACTTATTTTCATAGTGTGATGTCGTACGGTATTCTGTTGTGTCGAAATGCCGCCGATATTCAGATAATATTTGTTTTTACAAAAAAGGGCAATTAGTTCAATTTATAAATCTTTGACATTTCATAAGAAAGTTTCGAAGTATGAACGAGAAAATCGCTATCCCTATGTTTTCGAAATAAACATGAACAGAGTCACGGGAAAAAGTTACTTCTATGTTATGATAGATACCTACAGGAGATTGCATAACCAGTCCGTTTTTGCTTTTATTATGCTTTATTGGTTACAAGTGTTACAACTCGATTCATATCTGCCACACTTTCTTACGGCATTGAATCAGGTTTTATGCGCCGCTAACCCCATTCCACAATAATCGTTACTTAGACCATCTATGTACCAGTGGCAGGTGGGTGGTGGTGGCAGGGATATCGACACGCAACCTGTAACCATGAATTCAGCACATGATTTTAGACCCCTTAGCGTAGAAAGTTTTTGTCGGTTATCAAAAAAAATATTTGCTCTTTCATAGGAAAGTGCAATACCTACGCGGTCAAAATGTATAGAACAGCTAATTTTTTTTTTAATAATCGATGAAATCTATCGACTTGAGGGTATTTAGAATCATATGCTGAGTCCATGGTAACAGGTTGCGCGTCGATGTCCCTGCCACCCTGTATATACATACAGTCACGAGCATAAGTATGTATACACTTGGCTTTATTCAAAGCGAATAACTCCTTTATTTTTTAATGAAATTTTATGTTGCTACTAACATAGCATTTTCGAACCCATAGGTTTTTGCAATGTGTCGTAAGTATTTAATTGTTGTTTTCGTTATTTCACGCAAACATCGCTATTGAAAATTTTCAAGTGTTGACATATTAGTGCTCGTGACTGTACATACATAAATATAATAAAATAGCAACAATGTTAAAACTGTACATAGTTTCTTTTTTAAAGTAAAGTCTGCAATGAGTGTTCCGCATTCCGCAAAAACTACTGAATAGACTCTGTTCATTTTTTGCATATTCCTTAAACGTCTGATTATTGAATAGACTATACGGATTCAAATTAAATTAGCTAGCGAAACTCCGCAAACGCGATGGGTATAGATCGCGCCGTATGTTTTTTTTTAAATATTTCTGTCAAAATACATGTTTTTCAATTCTAGGTGTCAATAGTATTCCACTTTGCGGCAAGCTTGCGACTGGAAGCCCCTCTAAAGGAAGGTCTGGAGATGAACACCAAAGGCACCCTAACGGTACTGGGCATGGCAAAAAATATGAAGAAGCTCGTCGCCTTCATACATCTGTCTACCGCTTTCTGTTATCCTGACTACGAAAGAATGGCCGAAAAGGTAAAATCTACGCCTGAAATTTTGTAAAACTTTCAAACAAATATGAATTGTATTGCTTTATTACCCGGGTATTAATTTAAAGCTAGTTAAATTAGTATACATTGAAATTTCCATTAATTGCTGTGACCTACTAGAAAAAAAAATCTTAAACCATAAATTCACTGACTGACTGACAACCCATTGCCAAGACTGCTGGATCTTAAACATGAATGTTTTCACAAGAGTTCCTTATATTTATGACAACGAAAGTAACCACTATGGAAGGATCTCAGAAAATTCATCCCTTAGTGTAGTTACCGCCGGAAGGCGCGTATGTGTTCCACGCGCGCTTCAAAGAGATGTCAGCACGAGTGACGAGGCCCGATAGGGCCGAAGCCTGCCAGGGTAGCGGGATCGTCCGAAAGGGTTACCGCTGCCCTGGAACATAAAGGGCTAAGGAAGGAACTCGGGTGGGTTTTAGTCAGTAAGAGTCTGACACTCCCTTCCGCTCCACCCAGAGCGGGAGGGTTCATTTGATGATTTCCCATCCAAAAAAAAAAAAAAAAATGTGTAGTTATATAAGGGATGAAAGTTTGTATGGTAGTTTCTTATAATAATAATAATCTCTTTAATTCAGAATACAATTCCATAATTAGAAAATTACAAAAGGTACCGAGATGTTAGTAACATAAAAACTTAAAAACTATGTTAGTAGACATTACCAATATTATTATGCCTTACCTTATGCCGATGGGAAATCCTTTAAGGCTTGTAATGTTATAAATTAAGATATTTAAATAACTTTACCATCATGTCCTCAAAACCTTTCATGATGCATTCATTCCATGTACCCATGGAACACCAATCGGTGAATAGTCCCCCCTATTTTTAGCGATTTATTTTTATTTTTCCAGGTGTTCGATCCTCCAGCGGATCCACACGAGGTTCTTCGCGCAGCTGGCTGGCTGACGGAACAGCAGCTCAACCTTCTGGCACCTTCCATCTACCAGAAGCATCCCAACTCCTACACATACTCCAAGCGGCTAGCAGAAGCGCTGGTCAGGGAGAGCTACCCGCAACTACCTGCCGTTGTTGTTCGACCTAGCATAGGTGAGGCAGAGCAACGTTTTTATCCGATTAATTTATTTCGTGAATACGGGAGAGTACACAAAATAAAATCACCGAAGAAGGAAAGGACAAATAAACTGATTGTTTTTTGTTTTAATGGACACATCATGCAATTCTCATTTATGTCAGTATCGAAAATGTAAAACAGAACCAAGCTGATGCAATGCCCTCTTCAGAACTCGATTCTTTTCGGCTGGAGTCTTCGTCTTTGACATAAAACCTTATAAGATGGAGATACTGGTTACAAACATACTTGCGATCTTTAAGCATAACCTTTTCCTATACGCTACGAAAGAGAAACTTGGCCAGTTATTTTAATCTATAAACTCTATATTGTATTCTATTATTATTGTTCTCTATATTGTATTTTATTGTATTTCTCTATATTGTATTCTAGTAACTCCATCGTATAAGGAGCCCACTCCTGGCTGGGTGGACAACCTGAACGGTCCTATCGGTCTGATGGTGGGCGCCGGCAAGGGTGTCATCCGCTCTATGCACTGCTACGGACACTACCACGCCGAGGTCATTCCCGTCGACATCGCTATCAACAGCATCATCATCATTGCTTACAAGACTGGCAACGATACTCAGAGGTACTATTACTTTCTTAATTGGTTTATTTTCCTCTGTTTCGCCTTTATGGAGTATCAGACTTAAGCCCTATTTTAACGAAACAAATATCTTGCCTGTGGCATAAAATAAAGTTAAAGCAACGAATGACTTGCATCATCTAAACACTGTTTACTAAAAGCCGCAAAAATTTCCTTGGGTGCGTGAGTCCAGCCAAAGGCAACCCCTCCACGGAAAGATGTGATCTTTGGAATGAACAGCTTAAACCTCTTGATCTCTTTATAAAACTCCCATCTTGCACCGCATGCCTTGCCACACCCTGCACACGTGAGGACCTAATGGCCGCTTCAGCGAATGGTATCTGCGTTGCTGAATTTTGGGTCAAACTGATTTTAAAAAACTAGGTTAAATTTTCTGTTTTTGCCATCGACACGCTAAGAAGAATATGGTGCAAGTTTAATTGTTATAGGCTACAAGCAATTCAATCACACAGTGTCAATCAAGGTTTTAGTATTCGAAAACATTTTGATTTAGCAGCCTGAAGTACAACTGGGTACCCCAGGTACAATTGTATATCGTCGTAACTAAGATCCGTATAACTTAGTTCATTCTTGTCATTAATCTTGGAGTTCTTTATTTATTGCTTTAACATGACCATCATCATTTCCAGCAACGTCAAAACGACAAGTAAATTAAGTTTACCCTTTCTGACAAAAGACTGTCTTTCTTTCTTCCGTTTAAACCATCAGAGTCATGTTTAGTATCCAAGACATCGTATACTTAAAAGAGACTTTTACTTTTATTTCAGACAACCCGAGATCCCTGTATACAACATTACGACCGGAGACGACCGTAATACGACGTGGAAGGAAGTCCTGGACATCGGCAAAGCCACCGTGCGGAAGTTTCCCTTCGAGGGGCCGCTGTGGTACCCCGACGGAAACATAAGGCACAACAAGTTCATACATGACTTGTGTGTGTTCTTCTACCATATCATACCGGCTTACTTCATAGATTTCCTGCTGTTCTTGTTTCGACAGAAGCGATTGTGAGTACTAAAGATTTTTTTTTTATACGACTTACCTAGCCCGTGATGTGACGTCATGCGTGCGGAGCGAAATTTTACTAAGTTTTTGTGGGAAGTAATGGGAGAGTGCCCCTGTTACCCCGTTCTCCCAGTATAGATATGTACTAACAGATTCCTCACCATACTACTGTAACTTCCGCGGCTGGTCAGAGCATTGTTTGGATTTACCTACCACCATTTTCTAGGAACCGAAAATAATTTTGATAAGTTACAAACTTGGATAGATTATATGTAATAACTCTTAACTTCATTTATTACTACTCCGCATTGATTGTATAACACTTTGTACCTGATTTTTTGTTATGTACTGACCTACGAGTACCTACCTGCCTACCTTGCGTTACTGCCGGTAAACTGGTAGTTAGGGTCAGCGCTATTGACCTCTTATATACACGCGAGAATCTTATATAATCATATAATATAACAATAAAATAAATAGTAGGTAGTGTGTACCTAAAAACCCCGGCCAAGTGCGTGTCGGACCACGCCCAATGTAGGGTCCCGTAGTTGGAATGACATGAATTTATCCCAAGAACAAACTTTGTAGTTGAAAAACATGGTGCCCCATACATTTAAACTGCAAATGTAAGTTTTTACGCACAATATTGAGTGATTCACCTTGCTATTTTTAGGCCATTTATAGGTTTTTCTGTAATATATAAGTATAGAAAAAATCGGTTTCTTAATTGATTGGCCGGAGACATTACAACAGGATTATTTGTTTTCTTTAAATCCCTATCAAGAATATAAGAATATTTGTGAACGATTTTTTATTTAAATGAAAATGCATTCTATTTCAGCATGGTACGCATCCAGAACAGAATAACAATTGGACTGGAAGTCCTCCAATACTTCACGACTCGGGAATGGTGGTTTGATACGAACAACTTCAAGTCCTTAGTTTTACTTCTGAACCCTGTTGACAAAAAGACCTTTCCAATGGACCTGACCATCATTGAGGATGAGCCGTATATAGAAAGCTGCATGATCGGAGGAAAGCTGTACTGTTTAAAGGAGAAGTTGGAGAATTTACCCAAAGCTAGACTGCAGAATCACATGTAAGTTCGGTTTTTCCATTTTTCTTTTCAAATTACTGATGTAACTAACAATTGAAAAAAAAAGAAAGAAGAAAAGAAAGAGCTGTAGTTTTATAATTAATAATATAGGCACTTAATTAAAGAAAAGATAATGCTAATTTGAATCCAGCCTGCAGGTCCTTAATATACTAAAGGCGAATTAGTAACCGAATTCTAAAATTAATGGTGATCATATAATTTACTTTTGTCACTTATTCGTATACGTATTTCTGCCAAATACACAACAATATGTTTTGTTACTTGTAGCAATGTATGTTCATGTATTCACATAACAAATTACTGGCCATAATACTATTGAATTCAATTCATATTCTCAGCTCATTTTGCGTTTTTACTGTTTCATTCGACATTCTACATTGGAAATGATATAGGGAAAAACCAAAGTTTAACACAGATCTGGTTGACGACAGGGCAATAATACGTTGACAATTCATTTCATATATCATTTCATAAATAATACTAAAATAACTGCTAAGCGATCCTTAATTAAAGAAATAATTATGGGGTGCCACAAGGAAGCGTACTGAGCCCTTGTTTTGATGTTATCTATTTAAATTACAATATTGACGTTATGATTAAAACAATAACAATTTAATAATCATATGATTTGTTGGACGGACAAACTTATTTTTAATGTTAAGCTAGTAAACAGTGTTAGAACTTGAAGGAATGATCCTGCTATTGCTGCTAACCTAACAATATTTTTTTTGTTCCCAGTCTGTACATACTGGATCGCCTGGTATCAATATTCTTCTACCTGGTGCTTCTGTATTGGATCGTGTCTTACTTCGAACCGGCGAGGGAACTACTTTCTTACGGTGGCCCCGCTGTACGGTACTTGCCTCTAGTAGGTAAGGCGGTTTTTAAAGACGCATAAAATAATGAATGTATAATCAGATTATATTTTAAGTTTGGAGAAGATTGATCCTTAAACTGGTGATTTATAATGTTATCGAAACGTATTTTTGTGACATAATTTTATGTATATTTTGTCAATTTTCACATTGTCACTTTTGTAAGTAGGTGCTTGGTGCTTTATTTTGTAACACCTTTAAATCGACTTCTATGTTAACGTTTATACGTCCATATCATATGGATGTACCATAATGATTATATTTTGACAATTAGAATGTAAGTTCAACAGTACCTACTATATAATTTTGTACTTTTTTATAGTAACTTGTATCATATTTTGTTAAGTTTATTGTAAAATATGCATCATAATAATATATTAATACTTGTACCAAATATACGTATTGAACACCCACAAAATTTTGTTGAAATAAACAGTCTTCACTGTAGGTCACTCAGGATACCTACATCAAGGTCTGCATATGGAGGAACATACCAACATGAGTTTCGCTTGTAAACGGTTTTATTATTCTATGCCACCACCTACATAAGGTTGTAATATAGGTCGCTCTGAATTTATTAAACTGCTGCTAAGAGGCTCAGGTAAGTTATCGACTTCGTGTTCGCAAATGAAGAAGCTCCTCATATCGCAATCGGTGTTCACCAGACGTCCGTTGAAGAACATTGAGCCGCACCCCTCGTGACTGTCTCCGTCCGGTTGGTAATTGTCAAACCAAGCGTCGAGCTCTACATTCATGCGTGTTCCTGGAAGAAAAGAATATTTTTTTTTAAATCTTGGTCAACAGCATTGTGTGAACAATAGTGCCCAAGTCAGATGATGTCAATTTTATAGTCGCCTATTAAGATTTCCAAAACCGTGAAAATTATACACATGAGTTTGTGACTCAGTAAGCATTTTTCTATGGCCATATCTTGAATTAAAATTAACGACTACCATTTATCATAGGAAGACAGAAAGTCAAAACGTTTAAAAGCTGCATTATGGGAGCTTGGGACACATGGATGTCCCAGGCTGCCATAATGCAGTATGTTACGGCAGGCACAGGGTTTTAGTGGTCCGACTACGGAAGGCACTTTCCTACAAAATCCTGTCCATCTCTCCTTTCAAAATACCTAAGGAAAACACACACACGTACCTCGAACTGTCTGCCAGCCCTCCTTGAATCTGTTATGAAAACCCAGGTGATATATTCCTCTTTGATAGTTCTCTTTGAGCCTTGGTTTAGGTGTAGATTCCGTTAACTTTACGAGGTAATCCGCTTCCAGCCGATTGCTAATCACTGCCAGGTTGGATTGTTCTAGTTGGCACGTGGCATATGCTTCGGTCCAGTTCAATGGAGTTGTGTGGAGTTTGTAGCACTTGCCATTGTTCTTATTGTAACTGTAATCTAATAAAAAGGAAGTCATAACGATGACTAAGGTGGATGAATGGGTCAGGACTGAATTGGCCTTGGGTCCGGAGTCCACAAGGCTAACCAATGGCTCTTCTGTGTCACAGATAATGCGCACTGTAACTAGGTACTCACTTTTACAATCATAACGGCATTGCAATTTGTACGCCAAGCTGTCACATTCGTTTTTTATCAAGTCCACGGTACGCGAACACGATATACTCGTATAGGGTAGGTATTTTGGAACTCCGCAATGACTAGCCAAATTGGAAATAGAAAAATCTATAAGTGTTTCACCTTACTCACAGAAATAAAAACGTACCTACCTATGTTAGACATATCACATTGATAGTTCCACTCTAGTGATTGAAGAGTCTTCTTGCAAAGGAAGGGAAACTTTTTGTCACATTCGGAGTCATCCAGGTATCCACGTCCTTCATGTAAAAATATGTACACACAGTCCTGTCCTTTACCATAATTGTCCGGGTTACCTGACTGCCAGTTGTTGTACACCTCAGAGATCGACTTACCTAGAAATAAGAAAATTTAGGTATCATAATTAATATTATAGGGTAAAAAAATCAACTGGTATGTTTATATTGACGGTTAAGTTGTATGATTTTAATTCACCAATATTAAATACAAATTTTTTGGGTTTGTTACTTTTTCTATTCATTTAAAAAACATGTATGGTTCTTAGTTAACATAATGCTTAAAACATAATACGTACCATCAACGGTCTCAAATATTCCTTCAACCAATAAGTCTGACAGCCCCACATACATAAATCCAGTTTTGGGTTTATTTTTTTTCCAAAATGATATCAAAGCGTTTGCTTCATCGTCGTTGTCTGGGTGCCCAAGAGTGGCCCCTTCCAGAACACACACTCGTTTGGCATCAGCCCATGTCCGTGGTATCGTGTGGATCTTATAGAAACTCTTGGATTCTTCGATATAATTGTAGTCCTTTCGGAAAAAGTTTTTAGCTCTTTGTCCGTCTATGAATACATTAGAATAATGTAGAAAAAGAAAGGTACTTTAGGAAAAAATAAAGCTCTTTACAATTATACCCACTTTTTTAAGTATTTATAATACATAATGATGGCATTTAATTTAATTTAGGCTCCGGGCACGAAAAAAACCCTTTTTTGTCAATTTCTAATCTAATTATGAGAAAGCTTGAAATAATTGAAACATTAAGTACTTATGTGTGACTACATATAAAAGTACAGGTTTCGTGGCGCTAAACCATTCGTGTCAGTCACAACACCTGAGGGGTAATTCTCGTAATTTTAAGAACGTCTAATTTAATACGTCTAATTTCCCTACATACAAAATGTAGGGAAATTAGACGTATTTTTGACAGACTGAGACTGAGATCAGACTGTGAACGTTCTTAAAATTACGAGAATTACCCCTCTGTTAATAGTTTCATAACATTTGCGCTTTCGAAAATATAGTTTACTAGCTGTTGCCTGCGACTTCGTCTGCGATCTAGGATGAAAAGTAGCCTATATCCTTATCCAGGTCATGCTGTGTCTGTGTGCCAAAATTCATCCAAATCTGTTCAGCAGTTTTAGCGTGAAAGCGTAACAAACAAACAAACTTCTTTTCGCATTTATAATATTAGTTAGGATTCCGCCTTTGATTTACTTAATGAAGATTTAGTATTATCATAAAATAAAATTTTGATATGATTTCAAGGATAACTGAAGACTACAGTGTGGTTTTTAAATTTCTAGAAAAGGTTTGCTAAATAATAAGAAAAACGCAACTGATTGTGTTTGTTTCGAAATGAGTGCCCAGCGACGTGAAAGAATATCATTTATTGATGTTGATGACATTTTTTAATGTTCAGAATCAATAGTAGTTAGTCTAGTAAAAAAATGAAGCGAGACCTCTCGCGTAATTTTTTTAAAAACTTGTTGCGAATATTACTGATTAGCCAAGAACCAAGAACCAAGAACTAGATTTTTTAAATCACAAATAATTTTTCCCTTTCTCACAAATGATGAACAAAATTGATCAAAATCAGTCGATGTCGTGCACGGCCTCTCTCAATATAAAACAAACTTACACTAACAATAATACAATAGGTATTATAAAATATGGTCATAGACCATTTAGTTAGGTCTAACAATATCGTAGATAAGCACTTAAAATGAGAGAAACTTTCATTGTAAATATACTTACACGAATCTGACACAAAGTTCACAATTAGAAAGAGTAAAAAGATTTTCGAAAACATTTTGTGGAATGATACGACAGACATCTTGAACCGCGTCGGGTGAACAAACGTAGGAGGATGTTTGGCAGATTCATCGACCGTCTTGTCCAACCAGTTCTACTCTGCGACCTCATGAGCGAGATCGGTGCATATTCGTGTTTTCGCTTCTAGTGGCCGCAGAGCGTATAAACGTTATTGTTCGCAGTGCGCTATATCGTCCATCATCGAGTATTTCGGCACATCGGCAAGCCGCTGGTCGACCCTTCAAGTGACCAGAGGGTTGGCCTATTTTTAGGTCAAATAATCAGCACTGCCATCTAACGTGGCAACGCTGCCAGCATTTTAGGCACTTCTCCCACTGACGGCGAAGCGGACGATTTTTTTGTTGTCCAATAAGCTCTTCTCTTTTTATCTTTTACATACTTGTACATAATATACCGGCTGACTTTTTTACCATCTGGACAAAACAGGGTACCTTATAAAAGGTGAACGGAATAGAAGCCTATGACAAAATTTACGGAAGTCTCATACAAACTTTCACCCCGTAGTTTAAGTGGGGTAAAAGTTTCAAGTTTTAAGATATTTTTGTTGTGTGTACTATTACTAGCTTACATACTAAATTTCAGCTTTCTAGGACTTCAGGAAGGACCTTAAGAATATAGATGATCATCAGTGAGTCAGTGAATAAGTGACGAATCAGGGTATTTTATATATCAATAAAATCTAAAGTGTAAGAGCTATGCAATTGAAACTTTATAGGTTTAATAAATCAACCACTGACATCATATCCCGAAAATTTTGTTTATCTGGTATAATCCAAACCCAAGTTAAGAAGGTTCAAAAATACGACGAAGTGCTTCGAGAAAAGGTAGGTAGTGCCCTTGCGCTTCGCTTGGCTCATCTTGACTTGGGCACTCCCGTGCCCCCAGATAAGCATTTTTAAATTTTGTAAATGTAAGAACCATGGATCCGTTTTTTTTACGATATTTTGATGTTGACTTGAAAGAGCTCACTTAAATGTCTCACTGGTGGTGGCGCATGTGTTGGATCATTCGGTTCCCTACGAAATGGTTGAGCTGGGTGGTGCTGATCCACACGACATGTTCGTGAACGGGCGCCGTCGGTTGAGACTGGTCATCTCTTAACTGCCAGGGCTTATTTTTAATTTTATATTTTACACTGTTTTTTTTTTTAATTTTCTCACATATATAGAAGCAATAAGAATAATGTACCCAGGATTTTGTAATAATAACTTGATTTAAAAGAGTGTCCGTGTAGTTTCTTGCCCGTTCTTCTCCATAGAGATCTACGTTTTGGAATGGGCAACTAGCTGAGTTTTGAGTTTGAGTTTATCATCCGTCGTCCTCTTGTCACTGTCGGGGTGCCAGCTGTTTTAGAATCCAACGGCCTGGCACGCGACGATGGGAAGAGACCAGACGGAAGTACCATACTGCCCTGAAAGTTAGGCAGACCTTTAGTGTGGGATACAACATGTGTCGACACCCTTGCGCCATCCCATCTTCCTAGCACGGTGGGCAGTGTTGGAGCGACTGCTGCTGGTGCAGAAAACCTCAAACGGCGAAAATATTCCAACCTGATTTGGAGTTACGTTCGAGCCGTTTGGGGTTGAAACACTAGGGCTATTAATGGGGTCCGAGTGCCCACTTGGTTTTTCGAGATATCGCCAAGTGGTTAGTCGATTCTTCACGTTACCAAAGGGCTGGCCTGTTTCATGGCCAAAGAATTAGCATCGCCATACAACGTGGCAATGCTGCCAGCCTTTTAGGCACTGTTCCTGTTGACAGCGATGCGGATGTTTTGATGCCCTATGATTATTTTGCTTATTTTTTTAAATGTTAGCTTATATAATGTAAATAAAAGATATTAAGATAATGTTATTCAAATAATGTTACAACCCTGTAAATATTGTAAATCCGTAGAAATTATAAACGTCAACTAACTTTTGGCGATAGGAATTCAAGGAAATCACAACTAAAAGCCGGTTATCAAATATAAATATCAGGTAATATATATTATAATAATAATAATATCCCTGGACGTTTCACACAGCGCCATCTAGTCCCAAGCTAAGAAACCTAATGCTTGTGTTATGGTAACAAGATGGCTGATAAACTACTTATATACATTTTTTTTTTGTAAATACGTACATATTATAGATAGAAAAACACCCAGACTCAGAACAAATACATGTAGGACTTACAAATATTTGTTCTGTGCGGGAATCGAACCCGCGACATGCAGCGCAGCAGTCCGATCGCTCAGCCACTGCGCTAACCGTGTTGTCCAATTTCAATTATCATATCATTTTGTACGTTTTTCATAGTTTTAAATTGTGTATGTTAATTTTAAGACCACGCTATCGCATTAGGATTACCTGTAATGATAGTAATTGGATATTTTTAATAAATAAATAAATAATAAAACCTTGAATAGAAAAGTGTTACGACGGAAACCAGTCGTTAAGTTTTCTGTTTTTGTAAAATTACCTAAGGTAAGGCTGTCCGTCTTTGGCACCTATATCAAACAATTGACGGGCATCTCAGATTGATTGTTTAATGTTGTCAGCGGACATTAGCGACACTTTGAAGAAGACTGTTAAGATAAGTTAAGATTTTCAATGCTTCCTCTCTTCTATGATTTTGCTGTAACCAACAGGGTCCATTATGATCTCATTAAATATAAGTCACCACCTAAGTACGCATTGTGGAATGCAAACAAAGTATTGAGTGTTGAAGATGTACAATAAATAATTCTCATTCGTAGAATAGATCAATGATTTTTAAACTTAGGATGTTCGTCCTAAAATGTAGCCGCAGCATAAGGAAAATACAAATACATTATACGTATCTAAATAATAATTATATTTATTTGTTTATTTTAGATGTTTATGCTAATTGATGAGGAAAACCTTTTCAAGAAATACAGACGAATTTGTGTTAAAGTAAGATAAAAATTTACTGTTATAAATCGAATTTACTGTTATAAATCGTCTGCACTGTTATAAATATCCTGCATTGATATGTATAACAATGCAGGATAAATTTTCTCAGAACTGGTCATCGTATTAGTGGTTCAGCAGCTTCAATATCATCAGGGTTGAGCCGGAATATAGCAGTTCGTCGTGGATGCGGTACGATAGCGGCTCCCCTGCCCTTACCTTGTTCTGGAACTATCACTGTGAACATTGTTTTGGTCATAGGGTGCATAGATATTTTGGGACAAAATGTATACTTCGTTTTGGTAAAATAAATTGTATACTATATTTTATGCCAGTAAGGGCTGATTTTACCAAAGTCTTTTCTCCGTGGTATAAAATTGACGTTTAACAGTTCTGGTATGAAAAAACTGTCAAAAATTCAAAATTTATTCTCAGGACAAGGCGAATACAATGTTATGGAACAATGGTTTTAGATAATAAAATGTTTCCTTATCCGTGTATGCATCTTTTTGTGCGGACTGTTCGAGCATTATTTAGCCCAGTATGTATTTTTAAAAGGATATTTGGCATAAAGTGAAACGCACAGTGACATATTGTATTATTAAAACATAATTATGTTTATTTTGCAAGAATATCAACAATCACACATAGATTGTAGGTATAGAGAGGTATACTTTGATCAATCGGGTGGAATCGGTTCGATCGATAGGCGATTATTTCGGCGACAACACCGATAGTACATAAAGGAAAATAAATGAGTTTCGCTTCTACTGTTTTATTTATTTATGCCACCACCGACATAAGGTTGTAAAACAGGCTTCGAATTACTTAAACTGACGCTAGCAGGAATTATGTCGTCAAATTCGTGTTCACAAATAAAGAAGCTCTTCATTTCGCAATCAGTGTTGATCAGACGTCCGGTGTAGAACATTGACCCGCACTCCTCATTCTCTTCCGTTTGGTAATTGTCGAACCAGGCGTCATCCCCTACATTCATCGGTGTTCCTGAAAAGAAAATCATCTATGAAAACCATCATACCCAACCTAACCTACCTAACTGATAAAAAAGGTTTATCGCTGGAAAAATATTGGTAGTCGTTTCTATTTCGATCTCAGAAAGTCATGTTTTTCACTTTTACAAGGTGACGAAAACACCAACTAACAACAATAATAACTTGTTTTCCTCATGGATAACCAGTTATTATTGATGTGAGATACCACGAGTCACCAACCTGCCTCTAACTATGGGCAGTTTAAAGATGTCTGCCAAAAAAAATCGGTATCTTGCAACTTGCTGTTTTAACAAGGATAACTTTCTATACCTAATATCTATCTATATCTTTCTAACTTTTGCTATAGTTGGATCTCTGAGCTACGTCCATCACATACTGGCTCGGTTTATGACTCGTTTTGCTTGACAATAAGTAATAAGTAAGTATATAATTTCTCACCACAATAAACATTACAGACATTGTTACACATGATATCTAGAAATCACTAGTGGTAGCAAAATGGACGACGATAACATCCGCTTAGACAATAAACACTACATTTACTAACAATTTCGTTACTAAACGTTTTCTCTACTAGCTTCTAAGGCTTCTATCAATCTAAATCACACTCACGTACCTTTAACTGTCTGCCAGCCTTCCTTTAATTTGTTATGAAAGCCCAGGTGATATATTCCTCTTTGATATTTCCCTCTGACCCTTGGTTTCGGTGTGGACTCTGCTAACTTCACAAGGTAATCCACTTCCTGCTTATTATTGACAACTGCCAGATTGGATTGTTCTAGTTGGCACATTGAATATGCTTCGCTCCACTTCAATGGAGTTGTGTGGAGCTTGTAGCATTTGCCAATATCATTACTCAAAGTGTAATCTGAAATAATAAACGGTGTGTGTCTATTTTGATAAAAGCAGATTTAATAAATATTTATTTATGTGGGCATTAAGCAAAGGATTTTGTTACAATGTTTTCTTTTAATTTAACAGTAAGTTTTAATTTAATTTATTAAATGGTTTGTATTAAATGAATGTTGAAATATGAATTGTGACATTACACTAAAATCCATTGTGGGAAACTTAGTCAGGGTGCTCCCTCAGGAGCGTCTCCTTACTTACAAAGATTCAAACCTACCTAAATTAGGCATATTGCAGTTATAGTTCCACTCTAGTGTCTTAAGACTCTTCTTGCAAATGAAATAAGCCTGTACTCCACATATGTAATCATTCATTTTGCCATCTTTGCTCAGACTAACACAGTCCTCAACACGGCCATGATCGTTAGGCTCAGCGTGCCTCCAGTTAGTGTACACCTCAGAAATTGGCTTTCCTAAAAACGAGAAAATAGTGTAGGTATGATTATTAAAAGCTCGGTAGACAGCGCGAAACGCATAATTCTAATTGAAAAATCGTTCGAATTAACATCAGGTTTACACTGAGCTCTCATCAATTGGGGTACGAAAATTTGAACGATTTGGGCGTATGTGGCCGTAACGGTATGGCTGGTTACATCTTTGAAGAAATCATCATCATCATCAGCCTGTAGCAGTCCACTGCTGGACATAGGCCTCTCCTATTGCACGACATTTAACTCGATTTTCCGCAACTCTCATCCAGCTGCTACCAGCCATCCTGCGAAGACCGTCGCTCCACCTAGCCTGAGGGCGTCCCACCTTACATTTACCGATTCGCGGTCTCCACTCAAGAACACTTCTACCCCAACGGTCATCGGTTCTACGGCTAATATAACCGGCCCATTGCCACTATTACTAATACACTTGACGAGTTTCTCAGTGATGTGTATCACTAGACTGTTATAACTATTAGCCTTTTTAATTTTAGTGACATAATATTTTTTATTTTCTCTTGACATTTGTATCGGTATATTGAATTGAATTTTTATTTTATATAACTACATATCAGTGGCTTTTGGATTTTAATTGTTTAACTACGAATATTGTTTTAAAATTTGTCACTCATGTAGGATGTATTTATAATATGTATGTATTTGTTATTTCTTATCTTTAAATTATATTTCATGTTATTTTAGATTTAAATATTGTAATACATTTCGAAACAATGTAAAAATTGTTAATGAAATAAATAAACTTCAGCTTGCTTATTCTGTCAGCTATGTTGACAACTTTGGTTCTCTGCCTGATCACCTCGTTGCGAATTCGTATTCTTTGCGTTTGTTTCTTTGAAGAAATATTGTTAACGATTCCACGACCTTATTTAGCACACTAAACAGTATTTTTAGGATTCCGTTAATTTTTTTAGCTAAAATTGGGCGCCAACGCTAAATAAAAATGAGATACTAAACAAATAAATGTGTTTCGCGACCGAACCGTGATTTTAGAAACTAAGCATTTTACCGGCTCAAGACATATTCATGGTAGAAGCGCAAAACGTGCTGAACACGAATTAGCAATGAATGGTCAAAACTGTTATACTTGTGTGTCAAAAACACCGAAATATTAGGGATTTGTGGTGAAAATGTACCCATAAAATACTTTAATAAAATATACGTACCGTCAACGGTCTCAAATACTCCTTCAACCAATAAGTCGGACAGTCCTATCCATATTGACGTGATAATAGGCTTAGTTTGGTTCCAAAACGATAGCACGGCTCTTGCTTCATCGTCGTTTTCTGGGTAGAATAAAACGGCCGCTTCCAGTGCACACACTCGCTTGGCATCAGTCCAACCCTTTGGTGTCACATGAAACTTATAGAAACTTTCGACTGCTGGTATGTAATGGTAATCCTTTCGGAAAAACTTTTTAGATTTTTGTCCATCTATGAATAGATAAGATAAAAATGTAGAATTTCATTAGAGAACAATTCGCTCTGCGAAGAGGTGTCTAGTACAAGTTTAAGGATTAGATTTAAGATTTATTAAGATAAGGTTAGATACTGTCATTAGTAGATGTGCAGTAAAATTTAAGACTACTTACATGAATCCTTCACAGAGCTTACAATCAGAAAGAATAAAAGAGTTTTCCAAAACATTTTACTGTACGACTGGCGTCTTCACTCGCGCCACCGAAACAAACTTAGGAGGATGTTTACCAGATGCTTCAAAATGCAATCCTGTTCAACCAGTTATATTGTTGTGTGCTGCGACCATATTAGCGAGGTTGGCGAATCGCGGTTTGTTCGCACACATAAGAATGCTCTTTGGTTTTGGTTGTATTTTGGCAAAAAACGATTAAAGCTTAAAAGAAATATAAGAAAACTATTGCAGTTTTCAAAAGAAGAGTGAAAGAACACTATCTGTCCACTACATCATAGTTGTGTACGTATTTTTTTTTTTTTTTTGAGTATGATATAATTATTACCATTCTAGTAATATTTATTTTAAAAGTATTTATGTATGTTTATTTGTATTTATGTTAGTATATTCTCGTAATTTTATTTGGTTTTTAAGTGAATTGTTTTTTTGATTCTATGTATTATTTTTTGTCTCCTTTGCTCTATCACACGCTGTCTACATCTCTGTATCCATTGTCCTATCTCAGGTATGCTGGAAGAGATTTCTTATGAAATAAGCATCACCTCTGTACCTATTTTTTCTGTTCTGTTTTTCAATGTCTGTTTATATATGTGTGTACATAAATGGTAAAATAAAATAAATAAATAAATAAAAGATTTAATAATTTTTTGCTAAAATTATAATGCAATACAGATTTGTAGTAGAAGTCTAAAAAGGAGAAATTCTTCTCCTTTTTAGAACGGCAACGGAACCCTTATGGATTCGTCATGTCTGTCTGTCTATCTGTCTGTCTGTCCGTCCGTATGTCACAGCCGCTTTTTTCCGAAACTATAAGAGCTATACTGTTGAAACTTGGTAAGTAGATGTATTCTGTAAACCGCATTAAGATTTTCACACAAAAATAGAAAAAAAAACAATAAATTTTGGGGGTCCCCATACTTAGAACTGAAACTCAATTTTTTTTTTTTCATCAAACCTATACGTGTGGGGTATC
This sequence comes from Apamea sordens, assembly GCA_945859715.1. Taxonomy (NCBI): domain Eukaryota; kingdom Metazoa; phylum Arthropoda; class Insecta; order Lepidoptera; family Noctuidae; genus Apamea; species Apamea sordens. Next base: position 13,646,302 of record OX243995.1, read on the forward strand.
TATGGATAGGTCTTCAAAAATGATATTAAGGTTTCTAATATAATTTTTTTCTAAACTGAATAGTTGGCGCGAGAGATACTTCCAAAGTGGTAAAATGTGTGTCCCCCCCTGTAACTTCTAAAATAAGAGAATGATAAAACTAAAAAAAATATATGATGTACATTACCATATAAACTTCCACCGAAAATTGGTTTGAACGAGATCTAGTGAGTAGTTTTTTTTTAATACGTAATAAATCGTAAAACGGAACCCTTCATGGGCGAGTCCGACTCGCACTTGTCCGGTTTTTTTATATTAGCCGTTAATGTCCCACTGCTGGGCAAATGCCTCACTACACATACACTCTTTCCAACTCAAAAAAATCAACACATTCGTTACCCTTAATTTAATAAACTTGAAACTTGGCACGGATACTTATGTAAATAAATTGTGAAGATTTAAAGTTTTTTTTCTAAACTACCCCCTAACAAGGGATGGGGGGTTCCAAAGTTTATATGGAAGAATTTTTAGTATTTATACCTAGGATCGAAAGTAAAGAATAATGTGTTTCAGGGTTTTTCGAAAATTACCCCTGACGGGCTGAAAAGGGGTAGTTAATTTTACAGGGGAGGATTTTACTGTATAGCTTGATGAACTCGAAAATTAGTATAAATAATCTTTGAGTCAAGTTATGAATACATTCCAAACGATTTTTTTAATTTCCACCCCTGTGGTGGTGAAAAGCGGAGGATACAGTTTATATGAATAATCTTTTTCATTAGGTTAATAAACTTGAAACTTTTCAAGAATACTCACCTGAGTAAGTAATAAAGTTTATCATTATAAGTTTTTCAAAACTACCCCTAAAAGGGGGATTTAGGGGTGTTAAAGTTTGTGTGGAAGAATTTGAATGCGATTAACTCGAAACTCGTGTTTATATTTAAGACCAAAATTAAAGAAAAACATGTATCAGTGTTTTTCGAAAATCTACCCCTAACAGGTTAAAAAGGGGTAGTTAATTTTACAGGGAGGATTATAATGCATGGCTTGATTATCTCGAATATTAGTAATAATACTTTTGACAGAAAATAATTAATAATAAGTATGTAAAGTTGTCGAAAATTTACCCCTGACGGGAAAAAAGGGGTAATTCGATTTTTAAGGGGAGGATTTGAACTTGAAACTGTATATCACATTTTCACACCTAAACCACTGAACTTCTGATTTGGCAAAGAGATAGATGGCATCCTGGGGAAGGACATACTTTTTATCCTGGTAGCACGTTCTCGTGGGATAATTCCCGACATACACACGGGCGAAGCCGCGGGCAGAAGCTAGTATGAACATAAATCTCGATTTTTTTACGATTTCAGGGTCATAGTTTGACCAAAACCGCTGTACCGCGCCTTCGGTATGTGCGCGGCGAGAAAATCTCACCGTGAAAACTCAAGTGAAGTGACCTTGATATGCTCACTCCACGCTCATTTCACCTAAGTTTTCACGGTGAGATGGTTACAGAATCGCACTGTAGGCCGCTCATTCGTCATCGCTCAGGGCGTCCCGCCCCCCGCTTCGCCGCGCATTCCTAAGGCGCGGTACAGCAGTTTCGGTCAAACTATAGTCCCGTACTAACAGTTGTTCATAATGATGAGTACAATGACCCCTTTTAAGGATTAAAACAATCAAAATTTAACGGTGTATCTATATATATAAAATTCAAAGTCCTGACTGACTGACTGATACGTCAACGCACAGTCTAAACCGCTGGTCCTAGAGACATGAAATTTGGAGGGTGTGTTCTTCATGAAGAGTAGGTATCCACTAAGCAAGGATTTTTCACCCCCTAAAAGGGTGAAATGGGGAGTTTTCGTTTGTATGAAAAATTTTATTCCTTGAGTTAATAAACTGAAACTTGGCACGAATACTTATCTAAGTAAATTATGAAGATTGCCAGTTTTTGTTTTTCTAAACTACCCCCTAAAAGGGGATTGGGGGGTTTCAAAGTTTGTATGGAAGGATTTTAATAATAATAATAAATAAATTTATTTCAGACCAGGTTGATATACAACACACATTACAATTCTATACAAAAAACATACATACACCGTGAAAACACAAACCTACACAGTAAAAAAATACACCAAAACAACTTATTTTAAATATTGGAATGACGCACGATGAGTGGTCATCCATTGCCACATCATTGGACTATTCTATCCTGTCGCGCACTCCCCGCATCAGGGATGCTATCCATGTCCGCATCATTGCGTAAAAATCTGGCACGAAATTCTCCGCTGAGCGCCCCCCAAGGTGCCTGCTGGGTCAGTATCATAAAATTTGTTACCCGCTTTGAAAACCAGTAGCTCGCTCTTGGTCGCATTGTACCTGAGGCCGTGAGTCACCGCATAGTCCTCACAGATGCGAAGAAGCCTCCTAAGTGCACTGACCGGCGGGCTCAGCAATACCATATCATCCACGTAGCTGATATTATTGACGCAGTGCCCGTTAATGGAGCACCCGATATTGGTATTGCTAAGCTCACAGATCCGCTCGTTTACATACAGGTTGAATAACTTGGGTGAGCTGATTCCCCCCTGCCTCACACCGCACTCCAACCCGTATATCCTGATAATAATTTAAACTAGTCAGTGAGACAACAAAAGTTACCCCTTCAAATAACCAATTATTATTATTACATAATAATAAAAAGGTATCTTCTGTCAATATAATTAATAATAATAAGAAACTAAAGGGTGTGCAACATATTTTAAAATTATTTAACCAAAATATCCAAGGTTGCGCTTCCAAATTACTGGAAATAGAATTGTTTTTGGAAAACACCAAGTTTGATGTCATTTGTTTAACAGAGCATTTGTTGAAAGATTATCAAGTAATGTCAATTAATTATGAAAATTATCGTGTAGTAAGCCATTTCAGCCGACAACGTATGATACATGGCGGGTCATTAATATTACTTAAAAATTCTATTAAATCTAAAGAACGTAAAGACATCATCGGGCTGTCTGTTGAACACATCATTGAATTGTACTGTGTTGAGCTCGATAAGCATGTTATGTATGCGTATACATACCTCCTAGTTACCAGAATCTATCTGTGTTTGATTCTGTAATGGAAGATGTGTTAAAGAAACTTAGTACTAGTAGTAAGTCAATAATCGTATGTGGAGATTTTAATATTAATTTATTGGAAAATAACTGGAATACCTACTGTCAGATTATTGAGTATTTTTGGGTCATTTTATTTGTCAAATGTGTTTATGGAACTAACCCGAGTGACAGCTTCTTCTGCCACTTGTATAGATAATATTTTTTGTAATTGCGATTACGTACACAAACAAATTGTAAATTATTATAAGTTGCCATCCGATCACAGTGGACAAATAATAACATTTAGCGCCTACATGCCTTTACAAAAATTTGAAATAAGGTTTAGGCTAATTACATGTGAAAATTTAGAGAAATTAAATAATTCTTTGGTCAGTAAATTAGGTGATCAGTTTTAATAGTATAGATGACCCCAATGAGTTCTACACCGAGTTCTTTTCACTATTAAACGCGCAATTTTATGACACTTTTCCACTGAAAACTAAAAGTATTTACATAAAGTTTTTATTCAGTGACTGGGCTACTCCAGGTATTCATAAAAGCAGGGAAATACTTTTTGAACTTTAAAGCAACATATGAAAAATACAAACTTTCATCAGTATGTTGCAAAATATTCAAAAACTTTTAAAAGGGTTTGCCAAAGAGCTAAAGCTCTTTATATAAGCAATAAAATAAAATGCCAGGTAGTTTTTATTTTATCATCAGCTGGATGATAAAATAAAAAATAATGAAACAGGTAGGACAAAACAGCGAAATAGTGAATTTAATTTAGAGACTGCACGTGGCACTGCATCAATAATTCAGGTGTAGAAATAGCTCAGGAATTTGAAAATTATTTGCTAATATTCCCCTTAAAACTACTGAAGCTTTAAATTCTTCCCCCACGCTTTCTGCTGCCTTACTTAAAAAGAATGTAAAGGCAAAGGCCCTTTGGAGCTTAGGTTTCAGCATACAAACCCCCAGGCTGTTATAAGAGCTTTTAAAGATCTTAAAATTAAATCAACAGAAAATCTCTGGGATATGTCTGTTAAAGTATGTAGATCTCTCATCGAAACCATTGCGCCCTATTTAGCTTTCATATTTAACACCAGTGTTGACCAAGGAGTCTTTCCGGATCTTATGTAACATAGTAAAGTAGTATAGTACCATTGTTCAAATCCGGTGATAGTAAAAAACCGAACCGAACCGAACAATTATAGACCTGTGTCAATTCTGCCAGTTCTCAGTAAGGTGTTTGAAAAGTTGATGCTCAATCAAATGTTACGTCACTTTATTAAAAATGACATCTTTCATGAACACCAGTACGGCTTCACCAAAGGGCGTTGTACCACTGACGCGCCGGTGTTGCCCTAATGAAGAACATTTTTAACGCCTGGGAGGAAGCACAATATACTATTGGAATCTTTTGCGACCTCTCTAAGGCGTTCGATTGCGTAAACCATAAAACACTTCTGATGAAACTCGAGCACTATGGGATTAGGAAAACAGCACTTGACTTGTCAAGATCATACCTGAAAGATAGAAAGGTTAAAGTCCAAGTAAATGGCGTAAACTCGTTGGGGTCTGAAATGACAATGGGCGTTCCTCAAGGTTCGATATTAGGTCCAATCCTCTTTTTAGTTTATATTAATGATTTACCCCAATTACTTCAAAATCAACCGAAGATGGTATTATTTGCAGATGACACAACATTGATCTTTAAAATAGACCGACGGTCACTAAATCTTGACGACGTGAATAACTCTATTCTTCAGGTCCAAGATTGGTTTACGGTAAATAATTTAGTACGTAATGAAAAAAAAAAATACAAATGCATTAGATTTAAATTACATAATGTTCGAAGTAGCGAATGTGACATCATATTGAATGGCCAAAAACTAGAATTTGTAAATCAGACAGTTTTCCTAGGAATCACGCTAGACGAGAAATTACAATGGGGACCTCATATAACATCTATTGCGGGGCGGCTAAGCTAGGCCGCATATGCTGTTAGAATAGATGAAGAAACCGCGCGTTTGGTCTATTTTAGTTACTTCCACAGTATTATGTCATATGGCATTTTACTGTGGGGTCGGGCTGCTGACATTGAATCCATTTTTATTTTGCAAAAGAAAGTTGTCAGAGCCATTTACAATCTACATCGCCGCGAATCTTAATAAAATTAATCTTAGGGAACTATTTAAAAGGGTCAATATTATGACTGTACCTTGTCAATTCATTTATGAAAATATTATGTAGGTATGTAAGAAAAAATCAACATCTTTTTAATAAAATAAATAAGTGATAGACATAATTTTAATACTAGAAATAAAGATAAATTAGATCAACCTTTTTTCAAATTATCTAAAGTACATACATCTTTTATGGGGTACTGTGTTAAATGTTTCAACAAAATACCTTGTGAAATAATGCAATTAAATGAAAGAAAATTTAAAACTTATATTAAAATTACACTTTGTAAGCAAGGATATTACAAATTAGAGGTTTATATCCAAGATAAGAATGCTTGGAAACATGCTGGTCCTGCTCCATAGGACAATCTGCTCCTTACTTCCTCCTTCTGACAAATTACTCCTTATTTATTTATGAAAATCGTCTACTTTTGGAATGTTTGTAAATATGTGAGCACCATGTATCTATCACATAGTTATTTTATATGTCATGGTTTCATTCATTCATTTTAATTCTTTTACCTATTGTGGTACAGTAATTTTATTTTTAGGTGTATCGTCTACACATATAATTATATAATTAATGTATGCAAAATATTGTAAAACATTTTAAAAGAGTAACGGTGGAGTTTGTTGCCCATTCTTCTCCATACGAAAACTACCTTTTGGAAGGGGCGACTAGAATCAATTTTATTTTAATTTTATTTTTGACGTTCAAAACTGCTTTTTATGTGCCTATTTGAAATAAATGATTTGACTTTGACCGTATGCATCCGACAGGACACCCGCCCACTTAACATAATTGTATTGGTTTTTATACCAATACTTTAGCATCCTAATAATATCGCTTGGGAGTTCTTAACATTTGACAGTTTCCTCCATAGGCATAAGATATGAGGTCGAAGGCCTTGGAGAGGTCCAGAAAACATGCATATACAGGTGTTTTCCTACTTGAATAGTATTGAACAGTCTGTTTGAGGCATAGTATAGCTGTTTCCGTGGATAAAAGTGGCTTAAACCCAAACTGGGGCAACGTTGAGTGTTAAGTGCTTATCCAGCTGCTGATCAATCAGACTGTCCAACACCTTTGCAATGATGGTCGCCAGGAATATAGGCCTGTAGTTGCTCTTGTCACTCGCATCTCCAGTCTTATTTTAATAATGGGCACAACAATAGTTTTAAGAAAATCAGCTGGAAGATACGAGTAACTCAGGCACAAGCTAAATAACATTGCTAGCACTCGCGGTAAATGCTCTATACTTAGGCTGTCATGACCCGGCGACTTGCCTCTCTTTAAGTTGCGTATGACAGCAGCCACCTCCCTGGCCGCAAACCTAATAGGCACGTCTTCGAACCCCCCACCACCTCCTATTATCACGAATCTATTGATACCTCATTCATAAAAATCGGTTCAGTAGTTTAGGGGCTACGGTGGAACACACGTAAATACAAACATACATAGACTGCTAAAATCATAACCCTTCCTTTTGGCTTTGCCGTAGTCGGATAAAAATACATACATCACATCACTACAAACTGTATGCTGGTGCCGTTCGTGGATTGTTTTTTTTTTTTTAAATAAACTGTTCTATCGAACTGTACTTATCAACATTTTGTTTCCATGCGGTTAGTGGTGCCGTTCAGTCAAGTGCCGTCAAAACCAGTGCCCTGAGTGGAATACCTCAAAAAAGGACATATGTTTTGTTGTCTTCCGTTTTATTATTCTATTCCACCACCTACATATGGCTGCAGCACTGAACCGGTTAAACTGACGCTAACAGGTGAATTTATGTTATCTAGTTGGTGTTCACAAATGAAGAAGCTCCTCGTGTCGCAATCGGTGTTGATCAGACGTCCGGTGTAGAACATTGAGCCGCACTCCTCTTGGTCATTGCCATCCGGCTGGTAATTTTCAAACCAGATGTCAGCATCTACATGCATCGGTGTTCCTGAAAAAGAAAATGAACAGTCAGAACAATCGCATAGTAGTAGACAAATATTGAAATTCCTTTTCTTTTTACTCTCAGGACAACCATGGTGTTTCCTTATGATTCTCTATTTCGCAAGGAACCCAAGTGGCTCCTGATCCACCTTCGCAGCCGCATTCAGAAAACTTCTCAATATAAAAAAAAAAATACATGTATGACGTACCTTTCACTGTCTGCCAGCCCTCGTTTAACCTGTTATGAAAGCCCAGGTGATAAATTCCTCTATGATATTTTTTCCCTTTGAGCCTTGGTTTCGGCGTGGATTCCGCTAACTTCGCAAGGTAATCCGCTTCCCGTCTGTTACTGACCATTGCCAGGTTGGATTGTTCTACTTGGCATATGGCATATGCTTCGGTCCAGTTCAATGGAGTTGTGTGGAGCTTGTAGCACTTGCCAGAATCCTTACTGAAAATGTAATCTGAAATAACAAATGTAATGTTACATCACGATAAATATGTTTTATTGTAAGTACACCAAAGTATTTAGACAATTTCGCACCTTTTTGTGATTTAGTTGCACCGAACGAAGGTGCGATTTATTATGTATTAGAAAAATTACATTAGATAATTCCTCGTTCTTCAAAGAAACTCCGAGCACGGACCCTTTCCTATCGAACAAACGTACTTTCTTTTGATTTTTTTGTATTGCCAAAATAAAAAGTATTGTCATTCCCAGTGAGTTATTACGCAATAAAGTTGCTCTGTCCTTGCTTTACCTACAGAGATTCAAACCTACCTAAGTTAGGCATATTGCACTGCTGGTTCCACTGTAGTGACTGGAGACTCTTCTTGCAAATGAAGTAAGACTTTATGTCACATAAGTAATCATTCATTTTGCCTTGTAGGTCAATGTTCAAACAGTCCTCGTTTCCTCCAGCGTTGTCCGGCTGACCCTGGATAAACCAGTTGGTGTACACCTCAGAGATTGACTTCCCTAGAAATATGAAAAACGTATGATTCATTATTCAAGGTGTGGCGTAAATAGGGTTAGCTATGACACACCACAATTTGAACAATTTTTGACCATAGGTCTCAGATTATATTGTTTTTTAATATCTTTTTGTAAAATTGACACCTTGCTTTACTAAAATGGCTGCAATTTTCATAAACTACATAATTTATTTTATTTTGTTTATAAATGCTAAATACATGTGCTTAACATGCAAACAATTTTGTAAATGTAATTTCAACTCGAATCTCTGAAAAATTTAGTCATGTGTGTTGGGGTGCGAATGAAACATTTTGAAACTTGTGGGAGAAAATAAATAAATTTTATTATTATTTATTGTTTTATCTTTAGCCGTTAATGTCCCACTGCTGGGCAAAGGCCTCCTTACTCTCTTTCCACCTCTCTCTGTCCAGAGCTAGCAAGGACCAAACTTTATCAAAGGAGTGCAGCTCATCCCGTCATCTCCGTCTGGGCCTATAAGTATACAGTGTTCAATTTTGATCGTTTTAATCCTTAAAAGTTGTTCATAATGATGAGTACAATGACCCCTGTCATTGTACTCATTATTATTAACAACTTTTACTACAGGAGCAACCCTGAAATCGTGAAAAAAAAATCAGTTGATCCTACATTATGTCGAGTTATGCGAACATAAATCTATGGATCAACTGATTTTTTTTTTCAATTTTTAACCGTGTATTATTTATTATATAAATATTATTAATTGTGTAAATCATGTACTACACCGTTGGTGCCCATTACGTTAAAAAGTTGTCCAATCAATGCAGACTCTAAAATAGTACAATAACAACTGATACCACAATTTAAATAAACAAAAGTTATAGCATATCTCTATTGAAAAAGAGCTGGATTTAACCAAAAAATACACATTTTATTTGATATCATTACAGGTGTTGCAAAATGTTTTGGGCCACATAAGAAGTATTTGTCTAAACTTTTAATAATATGTTATTTGAGAAGAATTTATTTCTCAATAAATTATTTTTTTATTAAATAATTCTTCAATCGACAGTAAATCGTATTCATCATTTTAAAGAAATAGCTAGCCATCTGTGGCACTAAAGGAATAAAATACGCACCGTCAACGGTTTCAAAAACTCCTTCCACCAATATGTCTGATATTCCCACCCACAACCACATGATAGTAGGCTTAGTTTGGTTCCAAAACGATAACACTGCACTTGCTTCATTATCATTTTCTGCGTAGAAGAAAGTGGCTGCTTCCAGAGCACACACTTGCTTGGCTTCAGCCCAAGTCCGTGGTATCGTGTGGATCTTATAGAAACTCTCGACTGTTTCTATATAATGGTAATCCTTTCGGAAAAACTTTTTGGCTTTTTGACCATCTGTAAAGAGACAAAGGTTCTTAGATAATAAGTTGGTTTGTTTTTTTTTAATTTAATACTAACTTGTGACTCTCTTTTGGAATCATAATAGCAATTCTTAAAGGTATGCGCTAAGTTCGAGGACGTGTCTTCACAGAGCACTACATTCTTACGAATAAATAAATTCTTATTCTGATTCTGACAGGATAGCCATGTTGGATCTTTTCATGAGAATGCACTTGAAAACGAAACAAGTTTGAGATAAAATAAAAATATGTATACTTACATGAATCTGACACAAAGTTCACAAAAAGAAATATTAACAATGTTTTCGTAAACATTTTATGATCGGTAACGACATTCGTCTTGAACCGCAGTAGGCAAACTTAAAATAATAATATGTTAATATTGTGCAGAGTCTCCGGCAGTCAATCTTGTTTATCCTGTTTTACCCTGCGGCCACATTATAGCATCGGCATCAATGCTCGCGTTGTCGCAATCGCGACGCTGTGTCAGTAAAGCGCGCATCAAAATGTTTTGTCGCGGCAAACTTCGCTCACCGCAAAACTTACTTGGTGGGTCAGTAAGATGTGCGTGTTATTTTTTAGCAGCAACACCTGTCGAATAACGTGGTCAAAAACAGTTGTCGATTTATGCTATAGTTACCAGCTACTTACGAAGTTTTTATTGCAACCATCCAACACGAATGTTCGCCCGATAATGTGTCCGCAGCATAAAGCCGTCAGTACGTATTCATGTTCATTTACTAAACAAGCAATAAACAAACATGTTTAGTTTATACTGCTAGATATGAGGAAAATATGAATTAATCAAACGCTTTGATTTGTTAAAATACGTTATTTCGTCCACCGTTTTTAGAAATCAATAAATCCTGTTTTTGCTCATCTTACGATGAAATCTCCGTTATTCAGTAAACCTACCAGTATTATTAAAGTCGCAGAAAATACCTGGGGCTGCAGTTTCGACATTCATAGCGATCGCTTTACGACCGAATTCGGCCGCAAAGTCCTGTCACTCCATACAAACCGGGACTTTGCGACCGAATTCGGTCGTAAAGCGATCGCTATGAATGTCGAGACTGCAGCCCCTGGATGAGAGACGCACAGAACAGGGCAGTACGGCAGATGAAAGGGGAGGTATATACCCACCAGTGGTTGATTCTGGGCTGAAATAATGATGACGACCAGTATACACCTAGATTAACTTTTTTTCATTGTTTCCTTACTACGACGTTGCAGACAGTCGCGCTGTTTACCGAAGAGTTGTGTTGAAATCGATTGTCATGGTATGACTTGTGATGCGGAGGCATGAGAAACATTGTCATGAGGAAAGGTTTGAGTATGAATGTGGATGGTTACTTATCAGAGTAGACTAAAACAAAAAAAAACGATGGATGGATTGTGTGAAAGATGATATGGCTAGAAAGGAGATTGAGAACCCCATTTTTGTTCAGATGTTTCTTCGGATTGCTGCTGTCCGACCTTTGCCAGTAAGAACTTCCTATCCTACTAATACTTCCTACTAAAACTTCCTATCCTTTCGAACACTGGTTTGGTACAAATAATCTTAAGCTCAACGTAAATAAAACAAAATGTGTACTATTCAAGTCGAACGTTCGGAATAACGCTAGTCTCGAGGTTTTGTCATGTGGCAACAAAGTAGAAGTGGTTCACTATGTGAAATTCCTAGGTGTTCACATTGATTCATTGTTAAACTGGAAGGTTGAGACATCGTCTGTAGTGAAGTCTGTTAGCTCGGCATGCTATGCAATCAGAAGCCTGAGGGAAGAACTGACATTGACCCAGCTTAGGATGGTATACTTTGCTTGCTTGAGTCTAGGCTTAGGTATATTATTGAGTTTTGGGGCAACAGCTAAGTACAATATCCACTCGGCATTTGTAACTCAAAAAAGAGCCTTAAGGACAATGCTCCGCTTAAAACAAACGGATTCGTGCTGGGGCCATTTCATTAGGCTTAATATTTTGACAGTGCCATGCCTCTATGTACTGGTGTTGCTAACCAGTTTTGTTAAGAACTTGCACAAATCTAAAACTGATGACCAACGACAAGTTAGAATTAATACACGTAGGAAAGACTTGCCAAACATAATCCAACCGAAACTTAACGTGGTTCATCACAGTCCTAGGTACCAATCAGTATTGTTATACAACAAGCTTCCCGTAGAATTTAAAAGCATACATAGCGCAAACTTATTAAAAACAAATTAAAGACATATTTATTGAGGAAGGGCTATTATAGTGTCGATGAGTACCTAGATGATAAGCGACAATCGTAATATTATCGTTCTGGATATTAATTTATTGAATGGAATTAATTTTAAATGGCATAGTTGACTATTATTATTCTGAAATTTTTACACTTCATGTTGTTTATTTTTATTTTTTATTATGTCTTTTTGTTTTTATTATTGTATTTATTCCTCATATAGATTATTAAATGACATCTTATCTTAAGTAAAATTTCTACACAATGTATATTGTTTTGAAATAAATGACTTTATGACTTTAATATTATAAACGTGAAAGTTTGTATGGATGGATGGATGGATGGACGGGTGTTTGTTACTCTTTCACGCAAAAACTACGGAACGGATTTGGATGAAATTTGGAACACAGATGGTTTATGCTGGCTACAATATACAGTCAAGATGGGCTACTATTTTTTGTGCCAGTATAAACTTTCCTATATATTTAAACTTCATGCGTATTGGTAGACCTAATGCTACAAGTCAACAGTCAAGTAATCTGCCAGTCAACATTTTAATTAAAAGGATAATTATTCTCTAGATAATACTAATCTGACATTTATAACATTATGAATATACTTATTTATTTATTTAAGGAAAAACAAACAGTAGCACAATAAGAAACAGTCATAATATCTTAAATATTACCTACATTTTAAAACAATTATGCTACCCACTACGTTCTCCACAGATTACAATTTAAAGTATTTAAAAACTTAACACAGATACAATACCTAAACAACCGACATTATCCTAGAACTCATATCTGGATATTTAAAAAACTACTCCTACTATACTAACCACTATACTACTATACTTTTACTGTAGAAGTATAGTAGTATACATAGTGGTTAGTACAGTACAGTGTAGTTATTTTTCTTTTATAAATTTAATATCCAGATATGAGTTCTTTTATAGTGCTGTTTTTAATTAAATAAAACAGTACTACAAATGAGAACACCTATATATTTAAGAAAATTTTAATTGACGCATAAACATTAAAACACTATAGTATTGCTTCTATAGTTTTATCATTCTATTCCACCACCGACATAAGGTTGTGAGTGAGATAAACTGACGTTGGCAGGTATAATTACGTTGTCTACTTCGTGTTCACAAATGAAGAAGCTCTTCATATCACAATCAGTATTGACCAGCCGACCGTTGAAGAACATTGCACCGCACTCCTCATCCCCGTCCGGCTGGTAATTGTCAAACCAGGTTTCAACATCATGTACTTTAAATGGTGTTCCTGGAAAAGAAAGACATTAAATAAAAGACAATGCTCATGGATTTTTATTCGAAAACATCCATCGTTTTCTTACAAAACTTCAACTATACGACGACGACCCTGGTTACTTATCTCCTTTGGTGACCGTACCTTCTGGTCTACAGTCTATAACTATACAGGTGCAGGATATAAGTCAGGAGATTCACACACTAACGTACCTCTAACTGTCTGCCAGCCCTCGCTGAATCTGTTATGAAAGCCCAGGTGATATATTCCTCTTTGGTATTTCCCCTTGACCCTTGGTTTCGGCGTGGATACCGTTAACTGCACAAGGTAATCTGCTTCCCGCGGATTGCTGACCACAGCCAGGGTAGATTGTTCTAGTTGGCACCTTTCATTTGCATCGGTCCACTTCAGTGGAGTTGTATGGAGTTTGTAGCACTTGCCAGTAGTGTGACTGATCGTGTAATCTGAAATAATTTGATTTATTTGTTTTATTGTAACACCTTAAATATATCTTTACTGATTGCCCAAATGCAATAGTTAATTACACATGTAAATGTAATGTAACATTTAGAATAAATTAAACCACTAAGTATCTTTACGTGATTTTGGGCAAGATGTAATTTTTAACAACATACAATATTTTGGGACTCGATTTTTTATACAAATATACAAAGTGTCGTTTTGCATCCTCGTCAAATTCAAGAAGGTAACTATGCTACTGATTCTCGACACAAATCAATAATAAAACAAGTACCTAGGTTTTTTTTTCTAATTTTCGGAAATGTGTGGGACACGCATTTTAAAACGCGGCTTGTGTGAGACCGCACTGTAACTGCCCTTTTACACACACATAAAAACGCGGCCGCTTATACGATACCATAACGCGATTCTGTTCTTTGAAAGTGGTGTATTCGGAAATACTGTCAAACTTAAATAACTAAAAAAACAAATATGTATTCATTATTTAGTTTACCAGGGATCGTAATTTTATTTGATTATTTATGTCTTTCTTATCAGCCTCCTGAAATTTGACGAGGATGCAAAAAAACAGCTTGTATTGCCCTTTCCACAGCAAGCTGGGCTACTTTTAACCCTTTTTTGTTGTACACATTCATTTCAGAGATAAAAACCTACTTACCTAAATTAGGCATATCGCAGTGATCGTTCCACTCTAGCGATCGGAGGGTCTTCTTGCAAATAAAGAGCGCCTTGCTGTCACACGGATAATCATTCATATCTCCTACTTTACCTATGTACGTACAGTCCTCATTACCGTTAGCATTGTCTGGTTGACCACTCTGCCAATTGATGTATACCTCAGAACTTGGCGTTCCTAGAAATGTAAAATTACCCCACCCCAAAGGTTTTTTTATGTATTTGTCAGATACTTACATTTGAAAAATAAAGAAATGTTTTGCTTGAGTAAAAATTTTTTACCGAGTTAACTTCAATATACGTAGTACATAATGTACAGGGAACTTCCCTCGAGGGCTCATTCGAACTTTCCTTCTTGAATGGAACTACAGAATATTAAAACATTATGTACCTATGTACTTACCGTCAACGGTCTGAAATCGTCCTTCAACCAACATGTCGGACAGCCCTATCCACAACCACGTGACAGTAGGCCTAGTTTTTTCCCAAAATGACATCACTGCGCGTATTTCGTTTTCGTTCTCTGGGTGCCAGAAAGTGGCCCCTTCCAGAGCACACACTTGCTTGGCATCAGCCCAAGCAATTGGTACAGTGTGGATCTTGTAGAAACTCTCGGCATTGTCTAAATAAGTGTAATCCTTCCGGAATTTTTTTTTATGTTTTTGTCCATCTGTGAATACAATAAAGCAATGTTAGCTTAACGAAAATAAATAGTCAACATTCACATTCTTTTTGAGTCTCCATGGCTACGTTATTGTCAGAATACATTATTATTTAAATTTAAAAAAAAAAACCTAAAGCAAGCATAGGTACAAACAAAAATACAACGAACAAAGTATGCAAAACTAAAACGACTATCAGTATTTTGTATTTAATATGCTAAGTTCGAGGACGAATCACTCACACACAGGATGGCCGTCAAAAATATGCACTCGACTCTTAAAAACGAGACATAAACATAAATTATAAGTACCTAAGTAAATATGTATACCTCAAATGTTCTTAATTGGAAAAGTGTAAAATAATACTTACAAGAATCTGCCACCAAGTTCACAATAAGAACGATAAACAAAGTTTTTAAAAACATTTTTCGGAATGATACGACTAGCGTCTTGAACTGCACAAGGCAAATACATACGAGGATAGTTCGCAGATTTTCCGGCAGCCAATCTTGTTTAACCAGTTCTACCCTGCGGCCACATGACGGTGCTTTTAAACTAAATGAGTGGTCATTCTAGTCCCGCTCGGTCATATTCGCTTGTAAACGGACATAGAGCATTTGGTCGTTGTTCTATCAATGTTCGTGCAGGTTCTGATAAATGTTCTTCTAGAGTGGAATAGAATACTCTTTATTATGCACACCATATAAATTACAGACATAAATATAGACATTTTTTAAAGGGTGACACAATGGGCGGTCTTATCGCTAAGAGCGATCTTTTAAAGACAACTCTTTGGATGGATTAAAAAGGGGAAGGAGAGATAAATACTGTAGGTAGTCTGAGGTGTCCATTTACATACTACAACAAATACGTACATAAAGTATATTATTAGGGATTAAAGTTTGAAATTGGCGAATTGTACTGAAAAATTGAAATACGTTTTTTTTAATTTAACATATAATTATTTAATCAAAATAATTACCATTATTATCTATACATTGCTGCCATCTAATAGGAAGGTCATTTATGCCTTTGCGATAGAACTGTCATGATCTAGATTCGACAAACTGTGTGAAAGCATTTTGTACTGCCTCCTGAGAAGAAAACTTTTTATCACGTACAAAATTATCCAAATCACGGTAAAAAAATGGTAGTTTGTTGGAGCAAGGTCTGGCGAATACGGAGGGTGACGAATGGTTTCTAATTGCAGTTCCTGTAGAGTTAAAACGGTTTCTCGTGCTGTATGAGGTCTCGCGTTATCAGCAAAAAAGGTGAAGATCGATTCATGAGTCGGGGCTGTTTCACTGCTAGTTTTGCTATCATTGTTCGGAGTTCGGCACACTAGACATCTTCCGTTATTGCTTGACTAGATCGGAGGAAGCTATCATATGAATAACACCATGCTGAGACCACCAAACAGTTACCTTTTTATTGGTAAGCTTTGCTTTTAGGACACTGTTACGGCGTTTGATCTGGGGTCAGCCATTGCATTTTTCGCTTACGGTTATCGTAAAGAATCCACTTTTCATCACATGTCACAATTCGATCCAATATTATTAGATTTCTGTATCGATTCAACAAGGCAACACAAGTTTCAGCACGCGTTTCTTTCTGCAGATCAGTCAAATCATGAGGCACCCATTTCTCATATTTTTTTATTTTATTGATTTGACGCAAATGAGTCAATATTGTTGGTAAGGTAACGTTAAACCATGCCGCTAATTCCTGAGTAGTTTGGCTCGGCTCGGCTTCCACCATCTCTTTCAATTCATTTTTATTCACCTGTGTCTTCTGGGCGGTCTTCTACGTGGTTCGTTCTTCAAATCAAAGTTTCCATCACGAAAGCGTTTAAACCGCACGGTGCGTTCATAAGCAGTCCCCTCTCCAAACGCAACATTGATATGCGAGCTGTTTCTGCCGCGTTAGTTCCGCGTCGGAACTCGTATTCAAAAATAACTCGAATTTTCGAAGTATCCATCTTTCTTGTCTAAGCCGATTAAAAAAAACAACTGAAAGACGATAATCGAATGTTGCACATTTTCCATGAAGGTTCTATGTCCTAACCTATTACAATAAAACGGCAATTTCATACTTTAACCCATATTATATTATACTAATTTAAATAAATAAACATGAAACAAGAGCAAAGAAAATATAATGAATAAATATAAGAATATATAATGAGAAAATATAAGAATATATAATGTTTAAGGAGAGAGGAAGTGCTTTTTTATCATAATTTTAAAAGTGGACAAAGATTGAGCACTCCTTACCGACACGGACAAGTCATTCCATAAGCGTACTGCTTGAACACTAAAAGATTTGTCAAAAAAACTGGTAGAATGCAATCTCTAGTCTCAGGTTTTCCGATGACCTCAGAGGGGCAATTCTCGTAATTTTAAGACCGTTCACAGTCTGATCTCAGTCTCAATCTGTCAAAAAATACTTCTAATTTCCCTACATTTTGACAAGTTTTTGACATTTGTTTGTCACTGAGATGAGACTGCGACTAGATTTTGAACGTTTTAAATTACGAGAATTGGCCTTCTGATATCTATTATGTGTGTCATGAAGGAACCTGAAACGTTCTTTATGATAAGAGGGGATTTTAGTATATAAAAAAAAAAAAATACTATAGAGCTTTCGACTTCTTGATCTTTGAACGAAATTTAGATATGTGATCATATTTACAAGCAGATATCTTCAGCTGATTGAGCTGAAATTATGCATGCATGTGTAAATCGGATGACAATGCAAAATTATTATGACATGGAGCTGATCTGATGATGGAACCGGAAGGTGGCATAGGAACTCGGTAATTAAACGACACAACCTCATCGAGTTTAGGCTCGTATGACTCGTCTGGACGAGTACTTTGGTGCTAGATGGTAACCAGGGTCTGATGATGGAGCTGGAAGATGGCCATAGGAACTCGGTAATTAAACGACACAACCCCATCGAGTTTAGGCTCGTATGATTTGTCTGGACGAGTACTTTGATGCTACATGGTAACCAGGGTCTGATGATGAACAGGTAGCTTAAGTGCAGTAAACGCATATAACGGAAAAACACTGCTACGCGCTACGAACTACGCCGTAGTCAATCTCGGATCAAAAATACTAAAAAAATAAAAATAAATTAAAAAAAAGCGTGTTACATTTTGATGAAACATTAAACATTAACAGAACATTAAGAACACAATGGAACACGCTTTTATTTATTTCTTATTAGGTTTAAATTATTTTTAATTTTTTAGTTTTTTTTTTATTAATAAGTAATAAAAGCTTGTTTTTTTTTCTTTTATATTTTATTTATATTGTATTTCTATTCAATTATACTCGGCGGAATCGGCGCATTCGCTTTCTAGTAATGCATCTTGCCGAAAACGGCATCTTCGGGTAAATTTAAAAGAGTCAATTAAGGTAGATAATAAATAACTAACGCGATTACATTAAAAAAATAATACGAGACTTGCGAATTTATTAATAATTAACATAATAAAATTAATTTATAAGGTAATTTACTAATTAGCTTTCAGCTTATTGTTAAATTGTTAACAAATTCAACACCTCTGCTTTCCAATATTGCGCTAATCTTGTACAAATATTTTTTTTTCCAAGTCATCTGTATTCAAATTTTCAAAATTCGGCAGTAGCTGCGTCAGCGTTTGAAAAACTCGACGACCTCTGTCGGCATCATTTTCGCTCTCCTTAACAGATAACCAAGTATCGAAGACAAGCATTCATGAAAAATAACACTTAAATGTTGTACCTTAAACAAGAAAAAAATGCTTAGTTCTTAATGTGAGAATAATTTGTATCTCGTAGCATGCTCGTAGCAAGCTCGTAGCATTTGCTACGAGCTCTCCACCACTCACAGCTGCAGTTCGATGCAGATAAATTATCAATAATTTGAAAATAGAGGTATTAACACACATTTTAATATAAAAACCATACGTAAAACATTATGAGAACATAGTTAAAAGCTTCCATACAGAAACAGTAAAACAATATAAAGTCTTTTTATGTGCCTTGTCGTAGCACGGTAATTTATACATAAATACAAATGTAAATTGACAAACAATACTTAAAATAAATCATACATACCTTCAACTTGAATATCCATCTCAAACAAATAAGGCACAAATAATAAATTCTATGAAAACACGAGCTAAATAATAACTAATTAGCAGTTCGTAATAATGCTATCAGGGGGTACGTACGATGCGTTGACTTCCGATGCAAAAAAAGAAATGTAGCCAATAAATAATTAAAATTTCTTAACCCTCAGGTAGTATGACTAATAGTGAGTAGTTAGGCGAGGTATCATGACATTATTCCAACATCAGTCATCGAAGCTAATGTCCTACTACGGGACCACAGTGCGCTGTGTCACTAAAGCGCGCATCAAAATGTTTTGTCGCGGCAAACTTCGCTTACCGCAAAACTTACTTGGTGGATCAGTAAGATGTGCGTGTTATTTTTTAGCAGCAACACCTGTCGAATAACGTGGTCAAAAACAGTTGTCGATTTCTGCTATAGTTACCAGCTACTTACGAAGTTTTTATCGCAACCATCCAACACGAATGTTCGCCCGATAATGTGTCCGCAGCATAAAGCCGTCCGGTACTTATTCATGTTCATTTACAAAACAAGCAATAAACAAACATGTTTAATTTATACTGCTAGATATGAGGAAAATATGAATTAATCAAAAGCTTTGAGTTGTTAAAATACGTCATTTCGTCCACTGTGTTTTAGAAATCAATATAACCGGTTTTTGATCACCTCACGATGAAATCTCCGTTATTCAGTAAACCTGCCAGTATTATTAAAGTCGCAGAAAATACCTGGGGCTGCAGTCTCGACATTCATAGCGATCGCTTTACGACCAAATTCGGTCGCAAAATCCCGGTTTGACGACCGAATTCGGCCGCAAAGTCCTGTCACTCCATACATTACACCTGTGTAATGTATGGAGTGACAGGACTTTGCGGCCGAATTCGGTCGTAAAGCGATCGCTATGAATGTCAAGACTGCAGCCCCTGGATGAGAGACGCATAGAACAGGGCAGTACGGCAGATGAAAGGGGAGGTTGGTTAACCCACCAGTGGTTGATTCTGGGCTGAAATAATGATGACGACCTTTATTAACTTTTTTTCATTGTTTCCTTACTACGACGTTGCAGACAGTCGCGCCGTTTACCGAAGAGTTGTGTGGAAATCGATTGTCATGGTATGACATGTGATGCGGAGGCATGAGAAACATGTCATGAGGAAAGGTTTGAGTATGAATGTGGATGGTTACTTATCAGAGTAGACTAAAACCAAAAAAACGATGGATGAATTGTGTGAAAAATGATATGGCTAGAAAGGAGATTGAGAACCCCATTTTTGTTCAGATGTTTCTTCGGATTGCTGATGACCGACCTTTGCCAGTAAGAACTTCCTATCCTACTAATATTATAAACGTGAAAGTTTGTATGGATGGATGGATGGACGGGAGTTTGTTACTCTTTCACGCAAAAACTACTGAACGGATTTGGATGAAATTTTGCACACAGATGGTTTATGCTGCAATATACAGTCAAGATGGGCTACTATTTTTTGTGCCAGTATAAACTTTCCTATTTATTTAAACTTCATGCGTATTGGTGGACCTAATGCTACAAGTCAACAGTCAAGTAATCTGCCAGTCAACATTTTAATTAAAAAGATAATTATTCTCTAGATAATAGTAATCTGACACTTATAACATTATGAATATACTTATTTATTTATTTAAGGAAAAACAAACAGTAACACAATAAGAAACAGTCATAATATCTTAAATATTACCTACATTTTAAAACAATTATGCTACCCACTACGTTCTCCACAGATTACAATTTAAAGTATTTAAAAACTTAACACAGATACAATACCTATACAACCGACATTATCCTAGAACTCATATCTGGATATTTAAATTGATATAAGAAAAAAAACTCATCATTTGCTATACTAACCACTATACTTCTACTTAATGAAATAAAACAGCGCTACAAATGAGAACACGTATTTAATTAACAAATTTTAATTTACGCATAAATTGCTTTTAGGTTTTATCATTCTATTCCACCACCGACATAAGGTTGTGAGTGAGATAAACTGACGCTGGCAGGTATAATTACGTTGTCTACTTCGTGTTCACAAATGAAGAAGCTCTTCATATCACAGTCAGTATTGACCAGTCGACCGTTGAAGAACATTGCACCGCACTCCTCTTCCCCGTCCGGCTGGTAATTGTCAAACCAGGTTTCAACATCATGTACTTTAAATGGTGTTCCTGGAAAAGAAAGACATCAAATAAAAGACAATGCTCATGGATGTGTGGTGAAGGTCGGGCGTGTTTGGAGGACTGTCTTTTGTAATTTTGACGTTCGAAAAGTGCTGATTCTCAGCCTAATTTGAATAAATGACTTTTGATTTTGATGTATGGAATCCCGTAACATGCTGCATCAAAGTCAAACTTTGTTTTTTATAGACTACACTTATCATATTTATTGTAAGTGTAGTAATTATTTTTAACCGATTTCAAAAAAAGGAGGAGGTCCTCAATTCGAATATATATTTTTTTATGTACCTATGTTCGGGCATAACTACGGAGTTATGCCCGAACATACATATAAGAACAGATTTGCAAAATTATTTTTTTGTTCGAAAGAGGTTTTTCCAAAATGGTCCCATTTAAATTTCGTAAAGATCTGATGAGGAGTTTTAGAGACAGACAACGGAACTCTTCAATAAATGCCAGCAAATCAACGGCGGTTGCTGCTATTGCATATATAGGTATGCATTGTTTACGCAATCACACAACATAACATCACTCCTGTACCCTCGAAAGGGGTACGCAGTGTGTTCAGTACACCTTCGTACCCTCATTTCTGTTCGTGCAAGTGCTCACGAACTTGTCCCACAACCCGGGAGATTTTCAAGCAAATCGAAATAACCTAAAAACTAGGTACTTTATTTTGTTTGACATATTATACACGAACCGCCATTATTGCTCTCAAATAATATCGTTTGAAAATGGTAATTGTTCAATTCGAGACAATCCTTTTAATTTATCATGATTTGAAGCCGATGTCTGTGACGTCTGTGATGTATTTACGATTTCCATATGCGAATATAGTTGAAGTGCATTAAGAAACCGATGGATGTTTTCGAATAAAACTTAATTTGATAAATGAAATAATTGTTTTCTATTAATTTAATTTAATTTTATTCGAAAACATCCATCGTTTTCTTACATAACTTCAACTATACGACGACGACCCTGGTTACTTATCTCCTTTGGTGACCGTACCTTCTGGTCTACAGTCTATAACTATTCAGGTGCAAGATATAAGTCAGGAGATTCACACACTAACGTACCTCTAACTGTCCGCCAGCCCTCGCTGAATCTGTTATGAAAGCCCAGGTGATATATTCCTCTTTGGTATTTCCCCTTGACCCTTGGTTTCGGCGTGGATACCGTTAACTGCACAAGGTAATCTGCTTCCCGCGGATTGCTGACCACAGCCAGGGTAGATTGTTCTAGTTGGCACCTTTCATTTGCATCGGTCCACTTCAGTGGAGTTGTATGGAGTTTGTAGCACTTGCCAGTAGCCTGACTGATCGTATAATCTGAAATAATTTGATTTATTTGTTTTATTGTAACACCTTAAATCTATCTTTACTGATTACCCAAATGCAATAGTTTTTTTAGAAAATAAATTATTTTAGGACTCGATTTTTCATAGAAATATATTAGGTGTCGTTTTTCATCGTCCTCAAATTCAAGGAGGTAAGTATGCTACTGATTCTCGACACGAATCAATAATAAATTAAGTAGGTATTTTTTTTCTAACTTTCGGAAATCGGCATGTGTGGGACACACATTTTAAAACGCGGCCTGTGTGAGACCGCACTGTAACTGCCCTTTTACACACACATGAAAACGCGGCCGCTTATACGATACCATAACGCGATTCTGTTCTTTGAAAGTGGTGTATTCTGACTGTCAAACTTAAATAACTAAAAAACCAAGTATGTATTCTTTATTTACCGGAGATCGTAATTTTATTTGATTATTTATGTCTTTCATAACAGCCTCTTGAAATTGAGGATACAAAACAACAGCTTGTATAGTCCTTTCCACAGCAAGCTGGGCTACTTGTAATCCTTTTTTGTTGTACACATTTATTACAGAGATAAAAACCTACTTACCTAAATTAGGCATATCGCAGTGATGGTTCCACTCTAGCGATCGAAGGGTCTTCTTGCAAATAAAGAGAGCCTTGCTGTCACATGTATAATCATTCATATCTCCTATTTTACCTATGTGCGTACAGTCCTCATTACCGTTAGCATTGTCTGGTTGATTCGTCTGCCAATTGATGTATACCTCAGAACTTGACTTTCCTAGAAATATAAAATTAATGTATATTTAAAGCTATGTATTTGTAGGCCACCCCAAACGGTGGGCTTAATTACTACTATTGAATATATTTTAAAATTATTAATTGGTTTAAGGAGTCTGAACGAGACACAAGTTTTATTATTAGGTACATATTACGCCTATGGGCGCCTATTGTCCTTCAATGTATCAATTATATCAAGAAAATAACAGAATCATTTAGCATCTGACATTTCTAATTATCTATTGTTCATCTATTCCTCTCATTGATTTATATCTATTTATAAACTATACCTGGCCTAAATCCGGTCATGCTTATAAAACATGCCATACGATAGGAAGTACAGGATACACTTCTTGAATGCCTAAAAACCTTTATTTTTATCTATTTGTCAGATTCATTATTTGCGATACAGTAAATGTCCAGCAGGACGACTTTCAGCTGAAACGGTGATGATGACACCTCATGGTAAAGCAGCGACGGTTTAACTTGTAGTTTAAAAATAAAGAAATGCTTTATTCGAGTAAAATTGTTACCGAGTTAACTTCAATAAAGTACATAATGTACAGGGAACTCAAACTCAAACTATTTATTTCAAATAAACCAATTACAGACACTTTTGAATTGTCAAGGTCGGTCAGTCAAAAAGATGAAGCTAGTTGCCCATTCCAAAGCGTAGGTACCTATGGAGAAGAACGGGCAAGAAACTCCATGGACACTCTTTTAAATCATAATAATATTGTTACAAAGTATTGGTTACATCATTCATGTTCAAAATTATGCAGTGAGAACGATGCAGAACGTTAAAAGCGTCCGTAATGAAAATATTAAAAAAAAACAATTGAAATATTAAATTAAATCAAGATAAGCCATGGCAGCAAAGAGTTGACCAGTCCCTACCGACGGCGCCCGTTCACGAACATGACGCATAGATTAGCACCATTCAGCTCAACCATTTTGAAGGGAGCTAAATGATCCAACACATGCGCCACCATCAGCGAGACATTAGAGTGAGCATGACATACTCTCAGCCGCCAAGGCACATTCAAGTCAATGAAAGACGTACCCAGTAAATGGTGGCTTTATAGTATGTACATAGTACTCACATACGTTCTATGCAATTATACAATACTAGGAGATTGAATTTATATAATGCAAAAATAGTATTTTAAAATCTTCAACAGCTCCAACAGTATGTAGGTAGGGTAGGCGTGTGAGAAGTAATTTCAAATGCTAATCAATTTATTTATGCGTCCTGTGGAGCAGGACCAGCGTTTAGCCAAGCATTTTTGTCAGCGATGTAATCCCCCAACTTATAATATGCTTGGCTGCATAGTGTGCGTTTTATGTAAGATTTGAATTTCGTTTCATTGAGTTGGAGTATGTGGGGAGGTATTTTATTATAACATTTTAAACAGTACCCCATGAAGGAAGAGTCTACTTTAGCCAGTCTGAAACCTGATTGAACTAATTGGTCCCTATTTCTAGTTCTATAGGTGTGTCTATCACCTCTTTTACTGAAAATATTTAAATTTTTCCTTACGTACATGATGTTTTCATAAATATATTGACAAGGTACCGTCATGATATTAATAACTTTAAACAGTTCCCTTAGAGAATCGCGCCTGCGGAGGCCATATATTGCTCTGACGGCTCTTTTCTGCAGAATAAAAATAGACTCGATATCTGCAGCCCGTCCCCATAGTAAAATACCGTAAGACATGATACTATGAAAATAACTGAAATAGACTAGCCTCGCGGTATCTACATTAGTAAATTGACGGATTGTTCTTACAGCATATGCTGCTGAACTTAGCCGTCCTGCAAGAGATGTTATATGAGGACCCCATTGCAGCCTTGAGTCGAGCGTTATCCCCAGGAAAACAGTTTTATCGACGAATTCTAGTTTCTCTTTATTCAATACTATGTCACAATCACTACTTTTAACATTTGGTAGAGTAAATCTTATGCATTTAGTTTTTTTCCCATTTAATACTAAATTATTAGCAGTGAACCAATTTTGCACTTGCAGTAGGGCGTTATTTACGTCGTCAAGATTTGATACGCGTCTATTTATCTTAAAAATTAAGGAAGTATCGTCAGCAAATAACACCATTTGTGGTTGTTTTTTTAATAAATGGGGCAGGTCATTTATGTATACTAAAAAGAGGAAAGGACCTAATATCGAGCCTTGTGGAACACCCATTTTTACTTGTAAACCAAGTGAATTGACACCATTTATTTGAACTTTTTGTTGTCTATCATGTAAATAAGATTTTACTAAACTGAGCGCAAGTTTACCTAGTCCGTAATGCTCAAGTTTCAAGAGTAAGGTTTTGTGATTAACGAACTTCCCTGGAGGGCTCATTCGAACTTTCCTTCTTGAATGGAACTACAGAATATTAAAACATTATGTACCTACTTACCGTCAACGGTCTCAAATCGTCCTTCAACCAACATGTCGGACAGCCCTGTCCACAACCACGGGACATTAGGCCTAGTTTTTTCCCAAAATGACATTACTGCGCGTAATTCGTTTTCGTTCTCTGGGTGCCAGAAAGTGGCCCCTTCCAGAGCACACACTTGCTTGGCATCAGCCCAAGTAATTGGTACAGTGTGGATCTTGTAGAAACTCTCGGCATTGTCTAAATAAGTGTAATCCTTCCGGAATTTTTTTTTATGTTTTTGTCCATCTGTGAATACAATAAAACAATGTTAGCTTAACGAAAATAAATAGTCAAAGTTCGTATTCTTTTTGAGTCGCCATGGCTACTTTATTGTCAGAATACGTTAGTCATATAAATTAAAAAAAAAAAAACTATAACAAGCAGACAAACAAAAATACAACGAACAAGTATGCAAAACTAAAACGACTATCAGTATTTTGTATTTAATATGCTAAGTTCGAGGACGAATCCTCACAGGATTGCCGTCACAAGTATGCACTTAAAAACGAGACATAAACGTTAGTTATACCTAAGTAAATATGTACCTATACCTCAAATGTTCTTAATTGGAATAGTGTACAATAAAGATTCTATTTATCGATACTTACATGAATCTGCCACCAAGTTAACAATAAGAACGATAAACAAAGTTTTCAAAAACATTTTTCGGAATGATACGACTGGCGTCTTGAACTGCACAAGGCACATAGGAAGATGTTAATGCAGATTTTCCGGCAGCCAATCTTGTTTAACCAGTTCTACCCTGCGGCCACATAAAGGTGCTTTTAAACTAAATGAGTGGTCATTCTAGTCCAGCTCACATTCGCTTGTAAACGGACATAGAGCATTTAACCGTTGTTCTATCATTGTTCGTGCGGGGTCTGTTAAATGCTCTTCTAGAGTAGAATAGAATACTCTTTATTATGTACACCATATAAATTACAGACGGGTGACACAATGGGCGGTCTTATAGCTAAGAGCGATCTTTTAAAGACAACCTTTTGATGGATTAAAAAGGGGAAGGAGAGATAAATACTGTAGGTAGTCCGAGGTATACCATTTACGTAATATATTACAACAAATACGTACATAAAGTATATTATACTAATATAAATAAATATAATAATAAACACGAAACAAGAGCAAAGAAAATATAATGATGATGTTTAAGGAGAGAGGAAGTGCTTTTTTATCATAATTTTAAAAGTGGACAAAGATTCGAGTGGACGAGTGGACAAAGAGAGCACTCCTTACCGACACGGGCAAGTCATTCCATAACCGTAATGCGCTCCGTAGCTTAAACAGTAAAAGATTTATCATAGAAACTGGTGGAATGCATCGGCATCTCTAGTCTCAGGTTTTCCGATGACCTCAGATATCTATTACGTGTGTCATGAGGGAACTTGAAACGTTCTTTAAGATAAGAGGGGATTTTAGGATTAAACAAAATACTGTAGAGCTGAAACAAGATATGAGAATTCCGACGAAGATGTATAGGTAGCCACTTGAGCTTTGTACGAAATTCAGATATGTGATCATATTTTTATATTCTATTTCTATTCAATTATACTCAGCGGAATCGGCGCATTCGCTTTCTAGCAATACGTCTTGCCGAGCACGGCATCTTCGGGCGAACACAAATGTCCGTTGTGGTGCAGTTTCGATCGCTAAATCAAAAAGGTCTTATGGCTACCAACTGCGTGTGCTAGTGGAGCACTGGTGGCCCACTGATAACGGCCGCGACTTGTAGGTTGTGGGTTCGAACCCAGACAGCCGCTATACTTTACGTTAATTATTTCATCACTGCTGCTCTCAAAACGGTGAAGGAAAACCTCGCTAGGCATTCGGCATGTCGTAGAACCAAACATTCTAAGACAGGGTGTAAAGTTCACTCATCCTCCCTTTTCTATAGAGGATGAGTGGACTTTACACCCTGTTCCTCATGCCTTCAAACTGGTGACCTTGAGTATGAACGTCAGCGCAGCCTTTGTGCAAATACTTCAGCGTGACGTCGTCATCATCACTCCCGCAAGCTTTAGCGGCGAGTCACCCAGCCAGCCAGCATCCGCGGCTTCAACGGGTATCCTGACCACCAGCATGCAGCGTCCGCGCATACCTGGTCATCACCCTCAGCCTCACCAGCAACCTTGGCACAGCACACTGCACTTTCGGCCGGTTAACAAGCAGAGCACTCTCTCCTGGTTGACGCAGCAGCCAGCCTCAACCCGGCGCTGTACCCCGACTCACTGGGGACATCTCCGCAGACAGTTCCGACTCACCGTGAATTATGCGGCAAACGGTTCCGACTCAGTGGAACCTCAGCTGGCCTGGCAAGCATCGCAAGATATAAGATTCAGCCCACTATCGACCTCCGGTCTCCGGAGGGGAGTGATGTAGCGGTATCCACAACGCCACATGCTAACAACGCGTCATAATGACGTCACGCAAATCCTGCATCTCGCAAGCAGAGTTTACAGCGCAATTAGCATAGATACAATTTCCCAACATCAATCGTTGGGCAGTAGCCCGCCAGACACAACACCCGTCTGGTCGGAGGATCCTCCCTTTTAAATAGAGGATGAGTGGACTTTACACCCTGTTCCTCGTACCTACCTCTATAACATGTGACATCTACCAATCCGCGCTGGACCCGCGTGGTGAATTACGGCCCACTCCCTCCCACAGAGAGGAGGCTTGTGTCCCAGCAGTGCAGTGGGAACATTATAGGCTGATAATGCAACACTTCTTTATTTAAGTTGCAACGTAGACTTTAAGTTTTAAAGGAGATCAGCCATATTGGGCCCATAATCCAAAACGCTAACGAAAAAAAAAGTACTACCCTGGTCGGGGAAGTCCTCCTTATCATTTTTTACTCCCGCCGAATCTCTACGACCATTTAAGAATCGCATTCTTTTTCACATCTTCGACAAGGCTAGGCAATGCCCTTCTATTTAAATATGCGGTTATACTAACTATAAGTGAGGGGGGGCGTGGCTAAAAACAAAACAGGTCAATCGATCAGGTTAAACTACGCTTGCCGTGGTTGGTCTGTGGATGGGTGACCATCTTTACATCTTTCAAAGCACGTTGAACCGTTGGGCCAGGCTGTCATTCGTAGATTTTTGAGAGTCGTTACAGGTAGTCAGAAGCTGAAAATCTGACAACCAGTCTTACCAAGCGGTATCGTATTACTCGGTAACTGGGTTGTGGAGGTCAGATATAGGCAGTCGCTCCATGTATTCAGCTGCATCCGGTTAGACTGGAAGCTGACCCCAACATAGTTGAAAAGGCTAGGCAGATGACTAACTATAACTGAGGGGCTCGAGGACAAGTACCAGCCGCGCGGGTTGATTGATCAACATAAAGTTACACTTGATGGGCCGTTTTAAACCGAGACACTCCATACCTCAAAAAATCACGTTATGCCATTGGTTCCGGCTGTCATCACGGTTGTCAAAGATGTCTAACCAGAAGAACCAATCTTAACAAGGGGTTCATACCTAAGTAGCTGGGTGGTAGAGGTCAGAGAAGCAGATGGTTCTTTTATAATTCTGATATTCGTGAACGTCAGAATCGCCGGTCAACAGTCGTATTTATTGTTGCTGGTTGTTTTGTATTGTTATTAAAAAGTTTTAGTTTCCTAGGTGATCGGCAAGAGCCTCAGAAATTACTGCAAAAAAACATGTTGTTAATAAATACAACCATGATTAAAACTAATATAGAAACTCCTATAACCAAATAACCAAATGGTGCCTATTTGGTTATTACAGAAAATAAAGAATCGAGTAATAAATAATAATACCTTTTGATAAATAAACGCAATTTTCGACATACGTCACTTTGCTCTCATAAATTTAACAGGCGCAGGGGCTTTTAAACTCTTGGCTAGCTTAAAGAAAGAATCACAGGGTCTAGGTTTACAATTTGTGAAATAAGCAATTAATAAGCAATCTTTGCCCCATTAAAATTTTAGTAATTCCACATAGTTACGACTCTACAGAGATTGACCAGCTATTCTGATATCAGAATAGTCGGTCAATCTTAAAGTTAGATCTTAAATGTTTTAATTCTTTTAACAGATGAAATAAGCAATTCTCTTATCATGGTAAGCAAATATAAGCAATTGATAAGTAATTTTTAGACACAATTTCAAAGCTAAATACGACTGTTGACCAGCGATTCTGACGTTCACTGATATTCTCTCTGGAAGTCGACCCCAACATAATAATAATTGGGAAAAGACTAGATAGAATTTTTTGGGAGACTTTTTCTTAAATTCAATGTATTGTACAAATAAATGCCACATAACTAACAGATTTAATGAAATTTGGCACACAGATGATTTATAACCAGGATTAACATATAGGATACTTTTTATACCGATATTCCCACGGGATCGAAACTTAAGTATGCGGGTGAAACAGCGGGACGCAGCTAGTACGAGTATAATGACAGAAACCAATTTAGCAACACATTTTAAAATAATATTTATTGAAAGTATAAACAATACAATTAGTTTGAAATATAACACACACACTGAATTTCCTCAATTGAGGTAAAACACCTGTAAAACCAGTTTCAAAACTAGCCAAGAGGGTGTCGGGCTCCCCCAATTAGAGTTTCCCATCGCCATAAAGTTAGAGCCAACTAATTATATCATGACGTGAGCGCAAATGCAGCGGAGATGCACGTAATCCTACTTCCTACTAATATAGATATAAACGCGAAAGTTTGTATGGATGGATGGATGTTTGTTACTCTTTCACGCCAAAACTACTGAGCGGATTTGGATGAAATTTGGCACACAGATAGTTTACAACCATTATTAACACATAGAATACACTTTTTATCCCGATATTCCCACGGGATCAAAACTTATACGGGTGAAACCGCGGGCCGCAGCTAGTTTTAAATAAGCCTAGCTTTTACCCCTGAGTTTCGCTTCTACTGTTGTATTTATTTATGCCACCGCCGACATAAGTTTGTAAAATAGGCCGCTCCGAATTACTTAAACTGACGCTAGCAGGAATTATGTCGTCTAATTCATGTTCACAAATGAAGAAGCTCCTCATTTCGCAATTGATGTTGATTAGACGTCCGTTGAAGAACATTCCGCCGCACTGGTCACGGTCATCTGCTTCTGGCTGGTAGTCCTCCCACCAGGCGTTCCGATCTACTTCCATCGCTGTTCCTGAAAAAAACATCACCAATCATTTAAATCAACAACATAATATGCTGCTCATGGTCTTTTTAAGGAAATTTCAAAATGGCTGGTTGACACTTCTCATGACTCAAGGGCTGGCTTTTAGCTTCGCCAGAGGCTAAGCATGGCCATTCAACGTGGTAATGCCGCCATTCTCTTGGGTACATTAATCGTTTTAGTTAAGTTAGGACATAATTTTGTTATTTTAGTGTTAGCTTGTAAATTGTAATTGTTGTGTCTTTGTGAATATTACAACATGTTGTAGCAACCCAAAAACTCAGCACAAGTTCGATTCAAAATAGACCATAAAATGTGAGCTTGGTTAAATTACGTAAACGTTTTTTTATGATGTTATAAATAAATGAACATCTTTATTTTAAAAAAAAGTGACAACATGGTTACAGATATTACATTTACAACATACAAAGTAAAATCTCAAACATAGGTCCTCTGGTTCCCATACTAGGTATATACCTGTGACTGAGTCAGTGTTCCTCCATTATAAAAGTCATTACGGATGTCGTTGGTTGTGAAAAGAAAACAAAAAGGCACATTTTTTTAACATTAAGTACAAAAATAACAATCATCAATCGTGTGTGATGGTGTGTTGTAAGAGAGTGTGTGAATGAAGAGATGTTTGTGTTGGACTATTGAGTAGGCGAGAATAGAAGATTATTTATTATGATTTAAATTTGTTCGTCTAATGTACAGACGCCATGAGCAGGACAAGCTACCCGAAACTGTCAAATTTTCCCAATCAACCTTGAACCTAATGATTTAGCGATAAAGTTGAAAATATATTAAAGAAATTTGACAGATTGTAGTAGCTTGATTTGCTAGCGTCTGTACCTTCTGGATCCACCAATCCGCACTGGACCCGCATGGTGGCCCACTCCCTCTCACAGAGAGGAGGCCTTTGCCACAGCAGTTGGAACATTATAGGGTAATTGTGTACCTTCCGGTCCTATATCAAAAAAAGTGCAAGATATAAGTCACGGTCTCCTTGGAAGATACACACACTAACCTCTAACTGTCTGCCAGTCTTCGTTTAATCTTTTATAAAATCCCAGGTGATATATTCCTCTTTGGTATTTCCCCCTTATTCCTGATTTCGGTGTGGATTCCGTCAACTGCACAAGGTACTCCGCTTCCGGCCGATTGCTGATTATTGCCAGGGAGGATTGTTCTAGTCGACACACTGCATGTGCTTCGTTCCAGCTCAATGGAGTTGTGTGCAGCTTGTAGCACTTCCCAGTATCCTTATTGAAAGTGTAATCTGAAATAACAAACGTAATGTTTCGTTATTTGGCGAACTATTCGTCCGATAATTTAAACGGATAATAAGTAGTACAGTTTGCAAATAGTCTTAATTATATTATTGTTAGTATATACGTACAGTCAACATCAAAAGTACGTAAAGTAACGTAAACTAATGAACGGAGTTCGCAGCTATATGGCAGTTGTACTAGTAGTACTATGTTTGGTATAATTTACAATCACATACTTTTGAATCACTTCGACGCCCACACATTTCTGACGCGAACTCCGTTCATCAGCATTGAATATCTGATTTTGATCATCTACTTTTGCTGTTGACTGTACATACAACATCAAGCTACATATTTCTGGTCCTTAACATCGAAAAAGGTGTGAAACAAGGTGATCCCCTCTCATCTAAGCTGTCCACAAGCGCATTGCATTTTTTTGACAAGTTGCCTGATTCGTGGCAGTCAAGAGGCATAGATATTAGCGGCCAGCAGCTAATAAACCTCCGCGTCGCAGATGATATTGTTTTATTCTCCACATCACCTTCAGAACTTGAAGAAATGCTCCAAGATCTGAGCACGG
This sequence comes from Apamea sordens, assembly GCA_945859715.1. Taxonomy (NCBI): domain Eukaryota; kingdom Metazoa; phylum Arthropoda; class Insecta; order Lepidoptera; family Noctuidae; genus Apamea; species Apamea sordens. The sequence continues at coordinate 13,679,137 of OX243995.1, forward strand.
CAAGTCTTGAGGTTGGACTTTCAATGAACAGATCCAAGACACAGGTCATGACCAACAGCATGAAACGTAGGGTCGAGGTAGACGGACATGGGTTGCAATATGTCGATGAGTACACATACTTGGGCCAGATAGTGTCTTTCAAGAACAGACAAGACAAGGAAGTCGAAAGACGAGTCCAAAATGCTTGGAATACCTTCTGGGCCCTTAAAGAACACATGAAAGGTAGTCTTCCTATATCACTCAAAAGGAAACTCATCGACAAGTGCCTGTCTTAAACTACAGTGCACAAAGTTGGTCACTTACTGAACAACAGAAGTCCAAACTCAATATTTGCCAACGGGCAATGGAGCGCAGCATAATAGGTGTTAAGCGTACAGAAAACACCACGCTGCCCTTCATAACTGAAGTAGCGGATGTTAGAGATAAAACAGCCAGGCTGAAGTGGGACTGGGCTGGACACGTTTCACGAATGCACCCGGAGGGATGGGCAAAAATCGCCTCACTGGACGCCTGAGGGAGGACATTGCCGTTGAGGTAGACGACGGCGAAGGTGGTGCGACGATGTGGTAACATTTGCAGAGCCAACTTGGCCAGAAATCGTACAATACAGAAAGGTTTGAAAGAAACAAGGGGAGGCCTTTGCCCAGCAGTGGGACATAATGTGGCCATAAAAAAAAGTATATACGTATTTCGGCCATAACGGCTAATCGCAAAGGAGACTAGCCTTCGGCGCGGGAGATACGAGTGCACAAGTAAGTGTGTGCGCAGACACAGGTGCACTCACTCTACCCTAACGCTCATAGTCCGATGAGACGGCATGCAATTCAAATCCTATTAAGTAAATAATAAATAAAGTCCCAGCCATGGCGACCAATCTCAGCGTAGACCAGCCTTCCTCACTCTTATAGTCCGATGGGACGGCAATCCGACACGACCGGAGAGATCTTCGGCGCAGAACCAACAGCTTAACGTGTTTTCCCAGACACGGGGCTATCACACCGCTAACATATATACGTTATTGTTTTTTCCGATGGAAAAACACTTTGCCCGACCCGGGAATCAAACCCAGGATTCTCAGTAGTCATTCTTGCGACTACGAGACCAACGAAGCCTATTAAGTACTAGGTACAGTCGAGTTCACTAATATATTGGCAGTGACAATGTCTCAAAATATTGTAAGCGTTAAAATGATCATATTATAGTTCTATACAAACTTAGACATCAATAAAATGTTATCATATAAACTGTTCATAAGTATGTTACGGTAGTTCAGTCAAAAATATCTGACTACTCTTCGGAACATAAATATCTAAATACTCTTTCAATATATTTGGTGCAACCTAGGATTCGTAAATATCTATACAGCTTTGAATATTCAACTAAATGGCCTTTACCATTAAATTTAGTTTTGCTTGCCGGAGCAGAAGTTCGAGTAATAATGCAATGTTGCCGTTCGTAATAGGACTGTATCAATCTGACAACGTTCTATATCGGATATACTTCTGGAAAGAGATTGTTCCAAGAATTCAAGACAACAATTCAAATTCAAATTGTCAAGATATTTTTCATAGAAATATTGCATAGATATTTGTGAACCTAACTTTTCGCTAAATAATATGAACAAGGGATTGAGTTTTTAGAGTTTAGAGTCTTTGCCTGTAGCAATATTATTGATATAATGTAGTCACATATTTATGATGTCACAGATTCTTTACAATTTATTGTAAGGCAACCGACTTCCCACAAAAAACCACTACTTAGAGAAAAATAACTTTAATTTCCGAAGTCGGTGTCAAAAAACGAAAATGCGGAACCAGCGACACCGACTTCCGAAATTAAAGTTATTTTTCTCTTTGTAGTGGTTTTTTTTTGGAAGTCGGTTGTTTTTTTTTTTGGTAAAGTAATTTTATTTTAAGTACATCTTTTTCACATATTATTATATAATTAATGTTTGCAAAATATTGTAAAACATTTTAAAAGAGTAACAGTGAAGTTTCTTGTCAATTCTTCTCCATACGAAAACTACCTTTTGGAAGGGGCGACTAGAATCAATTCTATTTTATTGTATTTTTTGACGTTCAAAAGTGCCTTTTAATAATAATAATATCCCTGGACATTTCACACAGCGCCATCTAGTCCCAAGCTAAGCAACCTAATGCTTGTGTTATGGTAACAAGATGGCTGATATTATACTGCTTATATACATTTTTTTTTTGTAAATACATTCATATTATAGATAGAAAAACACCCAGACTCGGAACAAATACTTGTAGGACTTACAAATATTTGTTCTGTGCGGGAATCGAACCCGAGACACGCAGCGCAGCAGTCCGATTGCTCAGCCACTGCGCTAACCGTGTTGTCAATTTTTACGTGACTATTTGAAATAAATGCTTTGACTTTGGTAAAAAGCAAACTGTCGTCACAATTTTTAATGAGCGCTGCCAGTTTGGAGGTACTTAGTAATTGGAGGAGTCTTATCAACGGTTTATTTTTTCGAATAACTGGTTGTTTCGGATATATATATTTTGATAAATAACTTGTTTGTGATAATATTAGAGGCCGGGACGTAAACGTAAACATAGATATCAGAGGTAAACTCAGGTCAAGCTGTAGCGGGTATTTTACTGACGACGTAATTTGTAACGTCAGGTGACCTCAGTTTCCGCCAGGGCTGCGGGTTGTTCGAAAGAGTTACCGTGGCCCTTGGCACAGGCAACTGAAGGAACACGGGCGGGTTTTAGTCAGTAAAAGTCTGACACTCCCTTCCGCTCCGCCCAGAGCGGGAGGGGTCATTTGATGATTTCCCACCCAAAAAAAAAAAGGTGACCTCAGTTTTAGGTAAACCGATTTCAAGATTCATTCAAATAACACAACACGACGCGTTGTGTTGTGTTTTTTCGACGACAAGACTCGATCCGACTTTTTAACATTAATTTGTCTTCAATATTTTTTTAACAATAACTTCAAAGACAAAACTGCTTCTATACCTACTGGCAAGAGTACATACATTATGAGTTCTGATAAACGAGATCTGTGCATTCCAACTTGATAAAAAATTATGTTCTTTGCGAATATGCACATAGTAGTGCGTGTGCGTCCCTTTAAGTACTTATATGGAAAAAAAAACCTACCCAAATTAGGCATATCGCATTGATAGTTCCACTCGAGTGACTGGAGAGGCTTCTTGCAAAAGAAGGAATACTTTTTGTCACATGCGTAATCATCCAGGTATCCAGGTCCTTCTTTTAAATATATGTACACACAATCCTGTGCATCACCAAAATTATTCGGCTCTCCTGGCGGCCAGTTGTCGTAAACGTCAGAGATTGACTTGCCTAGAAATATACAATAAATATTATCATTATTTCATTATACTCCAAATCAACTGTAAGTATATTATAGTGACATTTAATTTTAAGTTTTACATTAATATTTTTACATCTTTTCATATAATACAATTATGGTCTTGTCTTTCTATTCGTTTAAAGATTCTTGGTAAGCTAATAAAATACTTGAATCATAATTATACGTACCATCAACGGTCTCAAATACTCCTTCAACTAATAAGTCTGACAGTCCCACGTACACCCACTCGATATTAGGCTTGGTTTCCTTCCAAAACGATAACAATTCATGTGCTTCATTGTCGTTATCTGGGTGCCAGAAAGTGCCCCCTTCCTGAGCACACACTCGCTTAGCATCAGCCCAAGTCTGTGGAACCGTGTGGAGTTTATAGAAACTCTCGACTGCTTCTATATAATGGTAATCCTTTCGGAAAAACTTTTTAGCTTTTTGTCCATCTATGAATAGATATTTTTTTTGTAAAGACAATAAAATAATATATTTATTTATATCCATAGTGAGTAAGTACCAGCGCTAAGTTCGAGGACACACACTTCCTTAAACTTAGCGCCGGCATTGGCGCGCAGGATCTACGCGACCATAAGTACTATTTTGATCACACGATCATACATAAACAACAACATATACAACATAGGTAGGTACTTACATGACTCTGACGCAAAGTTCACAATCAGAAGGATAAACAAACTTTTAGAAAACATTTTGCAGACTGATACGACATACGTCTTGAGCCGTTCCAGTTAAATATATTCTGTATGATGTTTGGCAGGGTCTTTGACAGCCCAATAGACATGGGTAGATTGGGTAGCTCGTGAGCAAGTGATAGAAAAGAGCTAGCTCTTTTCGATTGACGTAGCTCTCGCTCACTCACTCGCTCGCTGGATAGCTCACTAGCTCAGTTAGCTCACTCAGACTCACTAGCTCAGTACTTCAGCGAGACACCGAAGTAACCGTCCAAACGACTCATTCGGCTCACTTCGGAATGCTTCGGTGCGCATCGTTCGTTCAGCTCTCCGACACAATACGTCATTGTAAACTTGTCATACGACGTAAGTCACAGTAAATCTATCTTTATTCTCATGGTCTTAAAGTAGAAAACACATTGGCCACATTATTAAAAGCAGCCGCATTGTAATTTTTTTTACATGTTGTTTACGTAAAATCCTATTAGAAACAAACAATAAAACTTGCTTTATTTTCACTTACTTAAAGTAGAAAATACTTTGGCACATTATTATCAAAGGAACCGCATTTTTTTTATATTACGTGTCTTAAAGTCATAAAATAATAAAAAATAAAAAAACAAAACGCCGTCAGTCAAATGAGCTAACAGTCGGCGTCTAATCACTCACTGAGCTATAGAAGAGCTACTGCGCTAGTGAGTAACAAAGAGTCCAAACTTCCAAAGAGCTATTGACTATTGAGCGAGCCGAGCCGTCTCCTTCGACGCGCGTGCGGCGAGAGTCAAATGAGCTAACAGTCGGCGTCTGATCACTGAGCTACAGAAGAGCTAGAAGAGTGATATAGCTCTTTAGAGTGAAAGAACTAATCACTCTTTTTCTTTTCACTGAGCTATTTCGCCCATGTCTAGCCCAACGAGTTCAACCAGTTCTACCCTGCGGCTGCGGCCATATTAGCGGTATCAACGAATTTTTGCATTTGTGACGTCGCGCGTCGTCGTCAGTCTGGCCAAGCCTGTGTAGCCAAGTAAACACCGTGTCTTTTCGGATGAACACGAGACCTTTCGCCACACGCATGTCATTTATTTATTTATTAAACTAGCGACCCGCCCCTGCTTCGTACGATTTTGACGACTGTACACATCAAACATCCAGATCGCTTTATTAAACCTAAGTTTAATTTAAATAATAGGAATGAATAACGCGGTAACAGACAGACACGAAAACCAACTTGAATTTATAATTTATTAAATTAAATTAGAAGTCACATTAGTCAGCACCTGACTGACGTAAATTGACGTATTTTTAGTAGCAGATTTTTGAATCACGTCTTAACTTCTCTATGGAGTATTTTAATTTGACAGGACTAAACTAATATTTATCTTCTGTCCTTTTCTGAATTAAATACAAAGAAAAAGATGCACTGAACTTAAATTTAGTTTAGTTTGTGAACAAGGGAATCGGCGCCACTGTAGTAGGGCTAACGGTCACGGTTAACTTCACGTAACTACAGTTATACGTAAAAGTGTTTTTAACATTCCCGCCAGCCTAATATTAGGGGTTAAAGTATGAAATTGCCGATTTATTGTAATAGGTACTTTGAATTGACATAGAACCTTCATGGTTTGAGATTTTTGAGTGAAACTTTTTTCACATGGTACCTACCTATAAAGTTCTTCTTTTAAAAAATGTGTAACATTCGATTATCGACTTTCAGTGTTTTTTTTTATTCAGCTTAGACAAGAAAGATGGATACTTCGAAAATTCGAGTTATTTTTGAATACGAGTTCCGACGAGGAACTAACGCGGCAGAAATAGCTCGCAATATCAATGTTGCGTTTGGAGAGGGCCTGCTAATGAACGCACCGTGCGATTGATGGAAACTTTGATTTGAGGAACGAACTACGTGGAAGCTACATACTAAAAACTATATTACCTACCTATATTACCCATTTTCGCAATAAATGAATATGAATATAAAAACTGAGAAACTAAATAGACACTACATGCCTGTGTTCAATCATTTCAATGTTGTTTATCCACAAAGATTTTCCTCATACCTATAGATAAGTTAATAATAATGCAAAAAGATAAAAAATATACATAAGGACATTTTTTATCTTTTTGCATTATTATTAAGCATAAGCTATGACCATAATTATTATTGTCGGACGAACTTGATGTGGGTGGTAAAAACTTTATTCGCGAATCGATGATGTCCATTCGCTTGGTTCAGGCAATAAAAGGTGTTGTATTTTTAAGGCGGATTTTTTCTTTGCTCCTTTGCAGGCGTGATATTAAAGAAAATTTAATGAAAAACACTATGAAAAGCGATTGCATTTTTATACCTATATAAAAGGAGGAAATTAGGCAGATCTTATTTACCGTATAAAATTGCCAAGTCTGAAAAATATTAATAAAAAAAATATCCGTTAATTTTCGTTTGTATTAAAAAGAATCTTAATTTAACGTTGTATGCTTCCGAATTGGCCATCCTGTGTGTGTACAGATATTTATTTTATAATATTTTATCGAAAATCCAATCATCGTCTTTTTTCCTCCAAAACACTATTTTCAGCACTTCTAATTTAATTTAATAAATTATAAATTCAAGTTGGTTTTCGTGTCTGTCTGTTACCGCGTTATTCATTCCTATTATTTAAATTAAACTTAGGTTCAGTGCATCTTTTTCTTTGTATTTAATTCAGAAAAGGACAGAAGATAAATATTAGTTTAGTCCTGTCAAATTAAAATACTCCATAGAGAAGTTAAGACGTGATTCAAAAATCTGCTACTAAAAATACGTCTATACAGGTGCTGACTAATGTGACAGGACTAAACAATATTTATCTTCTGTGTGTAACTTTGAGATTTCTTGCTATCAAGAAAATTGTATACAATTGTTTATTTGCAACAGACAGTACTTAGCAGAAGTCCTCATTTTTACTGTATATTAATTTCAAAGTGAATACTGCCGTACCGTTGAAACTACAGCCATTCATGCTAAGACAATTCTCGTAATCTGAGGTAGTACATACTCTTCGGGTGACGTCACTAATCTTTGCACTGTGACGTCACAACCCCTTTTTTTTTTTTTTTTTTTTTTTTTTTGTCGCTGAGAAATGCTTTATGCATCCCCGTCCCGCGGGGGACCGAGACGGGGTATGTGGGACTCCCTGTCGGAAGGACAGTATACCCACTAAAACTCAGCGGTGTTCCTACAAACGCCGTAATGGGAGGGCTATGGGAATTCAATACTTCCACGGCCCTCCCGGCGCACGCCCGCCAAGGTGGTATGGCGGGCCCCGCATGCCCCCCAGGTTGGGGGGCTACGGGAATGGCCGGGAACACCTGGCCATTCCCGTCCCTCAAGGTGGAGGCCTGTGCAAAACAGGCAACGGAGCCCCCGCACCCGTTGCCTGCTGGCCTCCACGCCCGCCTGAAAGGCGGGCCCCGCATGCCCCCCGCGTTGGGGGAGCTACGGCCGCAGAGGATAGGGAGAGCGGCAACGAAACACCGACACTCCTCTTCCCCTGCGGCCCCGCCGCGTCCGCCATCTCACGGTGGCGGCCCCGTCAAGGCCGCGGAAGGAAGGGAGAGCCCCTCCCGCCGCGGCCTCTATCCTCAGCCGCAATGTCTCCCTCACGGGGGACATCGCGGCCCGCCTCAGGTAGGTCGCGATGTCGCAGGCACCGCAACCTACCTGTGGGCCGCTACGTCGGGCTAAACCGCACAGCCCGGACGAGCGGCCCCCGCCTGGGTCCCTCTTAGCTTCACCGTGGCCCGCCCAGCCACGGCTACTGAGCCCCCCCGCCTCGACAATGCGGGAACCCACTGGGGGGGGACGTCACAACCCCTGCCCTATGGGTTTAACCGTCACTTGACGGCACACATCACTTATACTACTCACTCCTCGCCCTATCATCATCACCGTAATAGCGAAAAGAAAAGAAAGAAAGAAAAAGAAGAAAGATTATACGTTTACTGTTTTTAGCGACGCAGGTCGTATCAAGGGGCCTACGCTCTAAGTCCGTCAACGTAGATACGACACTTCGGAATGAAATGTAGGTACCCGTATTTTTTTTTTTTTTGTGTGGTAAATCATCGAATAACTTCTCCCGCTCGGAGCGGGAGGGTGTGTCAGACTTTTACTGATTAAAGCCGACCCGTGTTCCTTCAGTTGCCTGTGCCAGGGGTCAAGGTATCTCTTCCAAACAGACCGCGACCCTGGCAGGCATCGGCCCTAGCAGACCCCGTCACCCGGCACAGTCGTACCTTCGGCCGAAACTTCGGATTTCGTTCTTAGAGAGTAGCCCCCAGGCGAGAATGATTGTTTCGGTGGCACAGGCATACAAAGAAAAAACAGGAGTTTCGCTTCTTCGGTGTTATTATTCTATGCCAGCACTGACAAATGGCTGGGATCTGATAGCAGGTGAAATAATTTTATCTGGTTCGTTTTCACAAATGAACAAGCTCGTCATATTGCAGTCGATGTTGATCAGACGTCCGGTGTAGAACATTGCGCCGCATTCCTCCTGGCCTTTCGGCTGGTTGTTGTCGAACCAGACGTCGCTATCCACATTTAACGGAGTTCCTGAAAAAAAAAACAAAGAAATTTTACACAGAAAGCGGCAATTATTATAGGATTGTAGGGAAATATGGTTGTAAGGATGCTGCATCGGCTGTGATACCTCTTTGTGATAAAAATATCAGACGTCAATTTGGCAGTAATAAAAACAACATTATAATGTTTCAAGTTTTCTTCTATCGCAACTAGTGCCTCTCATATTGCAAAATGTGACATCGCACTGGCAGTATATGTGTAAATCATCTTTTTTGGAGACGATGCGGCATGCTATGTAAATATGTAAGTCATCTTTATGGAGCCGATGCGGCATGCTATGTTTTGGCATTGCTTGTCTGGTCAGATAGTTTTGGGGTTCCTTCGATTTGTGTTGCCACTGTATATGTCCACAATTTATCACATATATTTGCCGTCATCTTGTCATCTTGACGACAGATTATTAGTCTGGTATTCAGCTGCATCTAGCTGCATAAGGTTAGGCAGATGATGATGATGATTTTGACGACAGATATGAATGAATGAATCATGAAATCAGAGGAAGAATTCTCATAATTTTAAGAACGTTCACAGTCTGATCTCAGTCTCAATCTGTCAAAAATACCTCTAATTTCCCTAGATTTTTTACATTTTTTTGACATTTCTTTGTCGTCGAGATGAGACTGCGACTAGATTTTGAACTTTTTAAATTACGAGAATTGGCCTTCAGATATTATTCCCAAGCTGTCCTGAACTTATCCATATATACCAACTTGTACTTACCATATCCGACGAATAAATATCTTTGTCTTTATGCTTGTGACTGTACTTAATTACCTTACCTAATTATAGTAGGTGGTCTATGTGTTGTACACGTTAAGGCTAAAGTCGCATATAAAAATGAAACGTCTAGTTTACCCAGTTTTTTTTTTAATTTCATGAATGTGCAAGTTCCAAGATGTTGAATGCCGTGACCATAAATGAATTGAAACCCATACGGTGAAGAGGTATCTGAAGAAACAAGTTCCAAAAGAAGCACGGAGGTTGTGATCGAAAAACTACCTATATAAGATCTTGAAGGAATTCCATAGATTACAAGGAGACCTTACCTTTAACTGTCTGCCAGCCTTTGTTAAACATGTTATGAAATCCCAGGTGATATATTCCTCTTTGGTAATTATCTATGAACTTTGGTCTCGGCGTGGATTCCGTAAACTGCACAAGGAAAGACGCTTCTAGACGACTATTGATCATTGCCAAGGAGGTTTGTTCCCTTTCGCACATGGCACTGGCCTCTGTCCACTTTAATGGAGTTGTGTGAATCTTGTAGCACTTGCCAGAATTCGTACTGAACCTGTAATCTGAAACAATAAATAATGTGTAAAAAAGGGGGTTAAATATAATGACCACCATAAAATGCTTTGATACCCTTAATTCTTGCACTTCAAATTGTATTCGAACACCAAATGTAGACTCAATCTTAGCGTGCAAATTAATGCGCTATTTCTGCCTAAATAAACCACTATTTTTGTCTGTTATATGTTACTATATCTGGTGGTAAGTTAAACATAAACCAAAAAAAAAATGGCAGATTTGATAAATATACAAATCGACGTGCTAATATGTCCGTAGATAGAAGCTTGGTCGGCAGCTAGATGGGACTCACCAAGCAAAGCTAACCGCAGCGAGCGCGCTGTGAGAATTACATACTTATCTTACAGTAGGTACCAATGGGCACTGCAATGTACCTATACGCCCATTTGATAGTTTTTTTTTTTTCTTATGTTTCCTGCTACGACAGTATACGATTTTGACAGTATATATATATATGTAGCAAACACAAGAAAACTCTAGGTATTTAGTGCGTCCGCATACTAGAGATAATAACTTACCTAAATAAGGCATGTTGCATTTGTGGTTCCACTCAAGTAACTTGAGACTCTTCTTACAAGTGAAGATTAAACGTTTGTTACAGTAGTCATTATTCATGTAGCCTGCTTTGTCAATGTGCACACAGCTCCTGTTATCTGGTGGTAACAACAATGCTGCTGCATTGTTCTCCTCCCAGGTACTGTACACCTCAGCGATTCGCTTTCCTAAAAATAAGAAACACTGCATTATTATAAATTTTATAAAAATACTAGGTGCGCCCCGCGGTTTCACCCGCATAAGTTTCGATCCCGTGAGATTATCGGGACAAAAAGTAGTCTATATGTTAATCCTGGTTATAAACCATCTGTGTGCCAAATTTTATCCAAATCTGTTTAGTAGTTTTTGCGTGAAAGAGTAACAAACATCCTACTAATATTACATATAAACGTGAAAGTATGTATGGATGGATGGATGTTTGCTTTTAATTAAGTCTTGAGGAAGGATATAAGCTATTTAACATCACGATAGGAACCCTAGGAAATGGGCACAAACAATAAAATTAGAGAGTACGGTAAGCGAAAAAGCTAATAGTGCGGGCAGGTAATGCGATGCGACGCGGCGAGTCCAGAGACAAGAATTTCACGCGGACAGAAGCTAGTACTTATAAAAAAAAATTGAAATCAACACACAACCAAAACCACTGGGCATAGGAACGTGAAATATTGTATAAGACTTCGTTTTATTCTGTAGGCGAGCACTAAGAAGGGGTTTTAAAAAATTCAAAGAGTGGATCCCGTTTACTTATAAAAAAATCTTATTCCTTTGATCTATAAACTTGGCCCGAATACGTATCTAAATAAATAATAAAGACCGTAATGATTATTTTCCAAAACTAGGTATTCATATTTTTGGAGGAAAGTATACTAAATACGAACGGTTCAGTGGTTAAGCCACCTTTTTAGACAAGAGTTTACTTTATGTTGAGGTAACAAATATACATATTTTTCGCCTATACTCGTAGGTATTGGGTATTAGTGTCATTAGTGTGAAATACTTAAAAAATATACAAAATACTACTCGTATAATTACAAAACGTACCGTCAACTGTCTGATATATTCCTTCGGACAATATGTCTGACAGCCCCACGTACATCCAATTGATTTCAGGCACAATTTCGTCCCAAAGCGACATCACTGCGTGTGCTTCATTATCGTTATCTGGGTGCCAGAAGATAGCTCCTTCCTGAGCACACACTCGCTGGGCCTCAGGCCATGTCAGTGGTATCGTGTGGATCTTATAGAAACTCTCCTCGGGTTCTATATAGATGTAGTCGCTTCGGAAAAAGCTGGTCGGTCCTTGTCCATCTATGAACGTAGAATAAAGAAAAAATTGCTTTACGAAATGAAAAAGCCAAGGGGGTCTACTCCGAAGTAGTATCGGCCGAATGTTCGGCCGTTTCCTGCTACGATGTAACTATTTGTTTCGATCGGTTCCGATCCTACACTCCTACACTCTTTCGAATATTGACTATGGTCCCGACCCAACTGAGCCGATCCGAACTTTTTTCGCATTTTTCAATAATATTCGGTTCGGCCATGTGTCGGTCCGATCCGAACATTCGCACTTTGCACTTCGGAGTAGGCCCCCAGGTTTAGAACCATCTACTTAGCGAATATCTTTTGCAATTACAAAAACGTACATACCTAGTTACCTCATTGATATTTATAGGTATCCATGTAAAAATACGAACGGCTAAGTTAAAGCATTCGTGTCTTCACAGGATATGTATATTTTTACATTTAAATAGTTTATTCCTCAATTTTCGTTATTGCGCCTACAACTGTTTGTCTCCGAAAGATTGACTGGTAGAAAATAAGTCTCCTCTGTACAGTTGTAAATAAATAAATAGCCTAGGTGATTTTAAAAACGAGTCAAAACGCTGATTATAAATATACTTACATGAATCCGACACTATGTTCACAATGAGAAAGATTAGCAAAGTTTTCGAAAACATTGTATGCGTCATACGTCTTGCTTGAATCGCACCAGATAAACACACGAAGTAGGATGTTATGATTCTCCGCCAGCTTCAAAACCCAATTTAAAACTGCGGCCACACTATCGATCGGGATCGGCGAATGCGAATGTCCTTCGCGGCGCTGCCAAAAGTAGGCGAGACCGGGCTGGTTGATTTTTTTTTTCAGTTATTGATCTATATTTCTGGTGTTGCATAATTCACGTGCATAAAACTAATTTTAGATCGTAGGTTCTAACCCAGACAGGCGCTTTACTTTGTGTAAATTATTTCATCAGCGCTGCTCTCAAAACGGTGAAGGAAAACAACGTGAGGAAACCGAAATGTCCTAATATCAACTATGCTTTAAAACGGTCAAAACTTTTATTTTTTATTTTAGTAATTCTGCTGGCATCCGGTGAAAAGCCGTATTTTTTAAAAAAAAATCTAAATATAGGGTTCGGACTTTCGAAATTGTCTACCTTTCTATGTAGGTGATAAAGCTGTAATGCGTTTCTAGCCAAAGTTACAAGTGCTTAAAAGGGCATAACTTAACCCCGAAATTATTGCCCTATAAAGTGAAAAGTCATAATTTCCACGTTAAGCCCTTTCTTACTAGTAAAGCCAGTTTGCATACTTGTAACGCCGCAACTTTAGTTTTAAGCCTTTTCATATTATCACATTTATCGATCATGATTTCGATATCCTACAATCAAAAGGCGTAATAGTTGTTACGGCTTTTCAACCTCGCACGTCATTAATGACTTAATACAAAGATGAAAACCCGTTACAACTATAACAACGCGCGACATTTTCGAATTTACTTTATTATGTTTTATTTTGCAACCTACAAAACATAGAGTTAGAAACACAGAGAGAGAGTCTTTGCTACAAAATATCGCCCAACATATTATTATGTCACCAAATCTTATAAAAATATTTTCCTATCGTCTAAAGGCGTAATATTTCAATTAAGACCTTAATATTTAAAATAATCTATACTCTATACTTATAATAAATCTGTAGAAGTGAAAATTCTGTACATTGAAAATATCCAAAAAATAAATGGCAGGTGTTACTTGACCGACACCGAACCCAAAAATGTGATTAAAAAAATTTTTGTCTGTCTGTCTGTCTGTTTGTTCAGGCATCACGCAAAAACTACCGGTTCGATTACGATGAAACTTGGTATAATTATTCTTTAATATCCTGGGCACCACACTGGGTACTTTTTATCCCGGAAAAGTATATACAATAAAAAACAAACTTAATTTTGCGGTTCGATCCCTATACCCGATTACCACTGTCTGTACTGTACCAACCGCAAATACTAAGTTTGTCGTAGGTTGGGTCACCCGCAGTGGAGTTCATTTTTATTCCTTTTAGTTTTTAGAGTTATTTAGGTTTATTTTTATATGAGTCGTAGGTATAGATTTTAATTTTAAAGTAGGTATAGGTAGTATATTTGATAGTGTACGTAGTGACCGTAGGTTATTTTATAATACAGTTAGGTAGGTTTAGTCATTCGTATAGATATTAGTTTTTAGGGATTTTGCTTATTTATTGAGTTTAGATTAGTTATCATCAGAAATAGCTTTATTTAGGTAGGTAGGTATTTAATTTTCTGTTATTGAGTTTTTTTTTTAATTAGTTAGGTACTTAGGTAAAGATATCATATAGGTACCCTCTTAATCACCACTAATGAGACACAATTGGTTTTCTATTGTAATTAGCCACAAAGGGCCCGCGACATAGATGGCATTCTGGGGAAGCACATACATTTTATCCTGTTAGCACGTTCCCGTGGGTAAATTTCCGACATCCACGCGGGCGAAGCCGCGGGCAGAAGCTAGTAATTAAATAAAAGCTTCTATTCTAGCTTCAAAATGCGTTAAGTATTTATAATATTGTAAAAAGAAAAGGCTATGAATTTAAGGCTTTTCTACTTAGTGATTGCCTAGCATTGTTTTTTTTTTTACAAAATTGAAAGGAATTTAGACTTTAGAAATTTGACTTCTTTTATTCTCATTATTGGCCTCAATTTCTTGATTTTCTTAATTATAAGTGTAGAATCTGAATCGGTTGGTGCATAAATGAACATTGTCGATCATCGAACACAAAGTTTTTATAAATATGATATTGCGACACCGAATGTTCGTCCGAAAATGTAGTCACACCATAAGGATACAAAACCTGTTTATTAACTTATTTTATTAACTTGTATGCTTTTTAGGAGGAAAATATTAGTTGACGAACAACTTTGAACAGACTTCATTGACATTATAGCAATATCTTCCGTTAAAATCGTGCTTAATAAAAAAAAAACGTACTAAATAGGTTACTAAAATGGGTACCTGATTTTTTAATACATTTTTTTTAAACGTACATAATTATGTAGCCTATTGGCTGAAGCGGAACTTGAAAAAAAAACTTCATATAGATCCAGAACTCTGGATCCAGTAAATGTAACAAGTGCCATAATTTCGTCCCTTTGTAACCTACAACAAGAAGACACGATCTGAGGTAGAAATATTGTAAGTCGGCTGATTTGACTAACAACCGATTCGATGTCACAAATCAATACAATAACCTGCTAACGACGATTAGTAGTCAATATGAACAGAATGGGCTCGACGCCAGTGAAAATCCCAAAGCAACTTGGGATATCGTAAAGCCCATAAGCTACTCGTATAGAAATACCTCACACCCACAAGTAAATTGGGGGATCTCCTTAATACAGGGTGTCTCAGAAAATATATTTATTTTAATATATTTTTTTAATATATTTATATATACTCGTACACATTAATTACAAAATTAGAAACGTAAAACATAGGAAAATTATAAAAAACAAAATAACATTATTCAAATGTCGTCTTTCGCGACTCTGGCACTCTTCAAAGCGATCTCTAACGTTCTTGAAAACGCGGCTCAGAAGTAGAGTAGACTACCTATAACCTATACCTACCTGTACCTATTCTACTTCTGATATGGTTGATGGATTATTGTTGTACACCCGACTGTTCAGATAACCCCAGAGGAAAAAAACCCGGAGGTGTGAGCTCTGGGCTCCTCGGGGGCCATCTGATGTCACCTCCATTCGAAATAAACGATATTTTTGTCGAAATGCACGATCACATAAGATTTATTGTTTTCGACGACTGAATTTCCACAAAATCGCATCTCACTTGTAATTTACCTCCACACTGCGTTCCGCTCCTTTTTTTATTAGAATACATTCAAGTAGTGAGTTTATTCTGAGACACCCAGTATGTGCAGTGACACTGATGCCTGTGCCAACTCAATAAATAGTTCCTTCACAAATGTTGCAGGTAATCTTGCTCAGAAAATACATCAGGCTCAACATACTCACAATTCAAAGGAAATCATTCAAGTGTCGAACATCTTATATCCAAAAATGTAAGTACTGTTTTCTTCCAGAAAAAAAGTACTGTTTTCTTATGGGAAATAACATTGCGAGCATTTTTTACTATTACAGCGAAAGTATTAAGGGGTTAATAGTAGCCCCCTGGCTGCTATTTGATATTGAAAATGCCAAATATCATATTTTTATACCAAGTGTTTCAAGCATAACATTTGAAAAAAAAACAATGTTTAATTGAATATAACATCCCCAACATGTTTTGTAGATCTATATTGTAATAGTTAAAACATGTAACAATTCGTAACAGTATCCCGTATACGAAAGTTTGTTTCCAATGAAAAACTCAGAAACGTAGTTTTTTTCCCACTGTTGAAAGGTGCGTCCAGACCAGGCGAATGCGCCGCTCTGGTGTGCCGCCTAGGTGCAACTCCGGTAAGGCTCTGCCTCTGCCTGCCTGCTCTGCACACTATTTTGATGCCTGCGAAGACCTCACCGATACTCATTCGATTCTGTACTGCGCGGCTGTAGCGGCATGTCGTGTAGCTCACGTCAAATTTGCCAATGACTAGAGCTACACAACCGAAACCAGCCGTACCAGCTTGGCAGCTTGGCTTGCAGAATTGAACGCCGTATTGGTGGGGCCAGGGCGCTCATCGGCAAACTAATCTGCTTCAGGGAGGGCAATAATCGTTCTAGAGTGATGCGCTTTGTTAGGTGGGCGTTCTCAGGGACAGATAAAATGCCTCAAGACTATATGTGTTGTGTCACAGAACGCAACGACTTCTGAGGCAAAAACTGTATGCATGGGCGAACCGAATTCATCGGTATAAGCGGCGAGTAGAGCGATTAGGGGTTGGGAGCGACCGGATTAAGGTGTGGCTGACACGCGCCTGCCGGATGATGATGCCATGTATTCCTTCTGGCGCAGTATCTGGTCGGTCTACGGATATCGAGGGACATGTCTTGTAGGCGTGGCAACTGTCGCCTCCATGCAGCTAAGCTGTTCGGTGCGCAGCGCTGAGATATGGATATCGAAAATTGTTAGTTGTTCTAAATAAAAAACTACGTTAAGAACCTGTCTTACAAACATTTATACATTTTATTTAAGTTTTCTGAAAGATCCCTCCCCTGACCTGTAGCTTGCTTCCCGATACAACGCGAAAGAAGCTATGTGCGCACGAGCTGCGCGCGCGCTACACGCGCGGCCCACTCGAGCCTTGCCGGAGTTGTACCTAGATGGCGCACCAAACGTAGTCACATTAGTGAATTTACTTGTGAGACGAATGTTATTGCAATGAATAATTTGATCAAATGACTGCTAAATAACACGTTAACCGAGGCAAGAAAATGGTCCACCAATCGCTCAACAGACGTAAATAGGATAGCGTCTCTGTTATCCATGAAACCACACTACCAATTCAGCGTAGTTTTTAACAACACAGAAGACGTACTGAAATATCAGAACGAAGACATAAACCAGCACCCTAATTGTGTAACACACAATTAATCGTAATCTGGATCATTTTGAAGCAAATTGCTAATCCATTGCTTCATAAGTTCGAAAAATTTGTTTGCTCAACACGTAAATAACGCAATTAATGTTGTTGCACTGTCAAAATGAAACCGATTCCGATTGATTGTGTGTTACGCTATTAGGGTGCTGAAGATTTGAGTTTTTTATTTAAAACCACTAAGAGGCTTAAGTTAGAAGGTACGAAGGCCGACTACCAATTGAGCCGGAACACAAAGGTAAGTTGGGTACAACCAAACCACAAGCATAAGCTAAATTTAGAAACTTAGAGAAGGAGAAACAGCGAATTGAAAGCAGATTACAAACATTTTGAAATTATAACTGTAGATAAGTCAGTAAGTGTGTCCGTATACTAGAGAATAAAACCTACCTAAATTAGGAATGTTGCATTTGTGGTTCCACTCAACCATGACGTGGCGGCACACGCCACTTACACACACGCTCGTCGTTCTATCATCACCAATATTGACTACCTTGATGGCGAGAGTGATTATTTCGGTGGAGGCAGAGGCATACAAAGAAAAGACAGGCGCTTCTTCGGTCTTATTATTCTATGCGAGTACTGACATACGGCAGTAAATCAGGCTGCGCTGAAAAAGTTTTATCTGAGTCGTTTTCACAAATGAAGAAGCACGTCATATTGCAGTCGATGTTGATCAGTCTTCCAGTGTAGAACATTGAACCGCACTGCTCACGGCCTTCTGGCTGGTAGTGGTCGAACCAGAAATCGTCATCCACATCTATCGGAGTTCCTGAAAAAAAAAATCAAAGAAATATTATATAGACAGAGACGTTATCGACTGTATTATACAGACATTTAAATATATTTTTTTTACTTTTACAGAAAACCTTTACCTAAGCATATTATAGGATTATAAGAAAATATAGCCATCGGCTTCAAAAATATGAATCAACTCTTAGAATGCAATTATATCGGACATAACTAGTCTTATAAATATTTGCCTACTCAGTTAAATTCAGAAAAATGTGGTACCTCGTGATCAAATATATCTAGATTTTTTTTTTTTATTATTGAAGCTTACTCAAAATCAAGCAAAGTTAGTAAAATTTATATGGGACTACCCGTATAAATTTTACTAACTTTGCTTGGGTAAATTTTGAGTAAGCTTCAATATTAAAAAAAAAAATTGGTTGCCTGTAAAGTCGGTATACGGGCGAAAGTTTTACGTGACAACGACTTTGAAGGGACGCGTGCTTTTCACTTTTTATGTCTGTCTCTCTCGCTCTTAGGCGGGCTAACCATGCCCGAGTGGAAGGGACGCGTGTCTCTCACTCGCTCTCATTGTGAGCGCATAACGTGAGCGGAGCGTAACGCAGTTTCTTGAAGTGTCACCCGGCAAACCAATTTATAAGACGTTGTCACGTCAAAAAATCTACTTAGTTTATATTGATAATGTTGTAATAACTTCCTGTCACTAATATTTACATAGCAATTAGTGTTATAGGAATTTGTGTGGTGTAGGTTCAACTAAAAAGTGAAAAATAAAACTTTTACGAAAACTAACAAACGACTTCCAAAAAAAAACACTACAAAGTGAAAAATAACTTTCATTTCGGAAGTCGGTGTCAAAAAACGAAAATGCACGGAGCTTGTGATCGAAAGAACTACCTAAGAAAATCTATCTACTATCTAAAAGGAATTTCTCAGATTTACCTGTCTGTAAAGAGATACACACAATCACGTACCTTTAACTGTCTGCCAGCCTTGGTTAAATATGTTATGAAAACCCAGGTGATATATTCCTCTTTGGTAATTTTCTATATCGTTTGGTACAGGCGTAGATTCCGCCAAATTCACAAGAAAATTCGCTTCCAGGCGACTGTTGATCATTGCCAAGGAGGTATGCTCTCTTTCGCACATGCCACTGGCCTCAGTCCACTTTAAAGGAGTTGTGTGGAGCTTATAGCACTTGCCAGTATCCTTACTGGAACTGTAATCTGAAATGATAAATTTTATTGTGTTAAAAAAAAAAAATTATATGACAATGGCAGACATCGACATGATAATATGCCCATCGACAGAAACCAGAAGGTCAATTCTCGTAATTAAATTAATTAATTAAAACGTTCAAAATCTAGTCGCAGTCTCATATCGGCGACAAACAAATGTCAAAAACTTGTCAAAAATGTAGTGAAATTAGAAATTATTTTTGACAGATTGAGACTGAGATCAGAGGGGCAATTCTCGTAATTTTAAGAACGTTCACAGTCTGGGCCCATATAGTCTGGGCCCCGTAATTTAAAACGTTCAAAATCTAGTCGCAGTGTCATCTCGGCGACAAACAAATGTCAAAAACTTGTCAAAATGTAAGGAAATTAGACGTTTTTTTGACAGATTGAGATTGAGATCAGACTGTGAACGTTCTTAAAATTAGGAGAATTACCCCACTGATCTGTCTCAATCTGTCAAAAATACGTCTAATTTCCCTACATTTCGGCAAGTGTTTGACATTTGTTTGTCGCCGAGATGAGACTGCGACTAGATTTTGAACGTTTTGAATTACGAGAACTGGCCTTCAGACTGTGAACTTTCTTAAAATTACGAGAATTGCCCCTCTGATCGGCAGCAGGATGATGGGGCTTACCAGGCAAAGTCACCTACCACAGCAAGCGCGCTGTAAGAATAAATTTTCTACTGTACCAATTGACATTGCAATGTACACACGGCTACACATCAAGCTATGCAAAACCAGTATTAGCTGACCGTTCATTGTGAGAAAATATCATACAAAGTGAGGCCAAAACAAACTGGTTTTGTATAGCTTGACGTGTAGCCGTGTGTACCTAAATGCCAATTTGACACTTTTTTTTGTTATACTATTACTGCAATATTAGTATACGATTTCGGAATTATAGCTAGCACAAGAAAACTGTAGGCATGTAGTGCGTCCGCATACTACATATTATAACCTACCTAAATTAGGCATGTTGCATTTGTGGTTCCACTCAAGTAACTTGAGACTCTTCTTACAAATAAAGTTATACAACCTGTCACACTCGCAATCATTCAAGAAGCCTTGTTTGGTAATCTGCACACAGTGCTCTATACCACCTGCATTGTTCGGCTCGTTTAGCGCCCAGGTGTTGTACACCTCAGTGAGTGACTTTCCTAAAAATAAGAAACACTATAAATATATCGTTCTTTTTAGACAGGCTTTATAAATTATTGGCTAGTAAACTCCGCAGACGCGATGGCAATTGATATCTAAACACAATAATAAATAATTTGATGTATGGCTTCGTTATAAAATATAGGTGAGTTGGAAGGGGTTTTTGGAAATTCAATCTGTAAGGGGGTAAAGCGGGCTGGTCCACGAATTCAAGGTCGCTCAGCGCACTATGGAGCGAGCTAAGGATAAAATCAGGAATGAAATTATCCGGAAAAGAACCGGAGTTACCAACATAGCTTGCAGAGTAAGCAAATTGAAGTGGCTGTGGGCTGGCCATGTTTGTCGAAGGACCGATGGCCGGTGGAGCAGACGAGTCCTGGAGTGGAGACCGCGTATCGGCAAGCGTAGTGTGGGACGCTCCCCAGCTAGATGGACGGACGACCTTAAGAAGGTTGCTGGGCCGGACTGGATGCGGAAGGCGGAGGATAGGGTGTTGTCGTGCAACCTGGGAGAGGCCTATGTCCAGCAGTGGACTGCGATCAATCAATCAACTCCGCCTGAGTTGATTGATTGATTGAAGAGGATAAAAAGTGATTTTGTTTGTATGAAAAATCTTACTCCTTTGGTTAATAAACTTGAAACTTGGCACAAATACTTACCTAAGTAAGTAACAAAGTTAATCATTATTATTTTTCCAAAATTACCCCTTAATGGGGGGTTTCTGTGGTGGTATAGTTTGAATGGAAGAATTTAAACGCGAGGTCTGATTAATCCTAAACTTTTGACAGAAAAATATCATATGTTTTTGGGTTTTTCAAAAATCCACTCTTTACGGGGCAAAAAGAGGTTGTTAAATTTTGAAGGGGAGGATTTTCTTGCTTGATTAGCTCAAAATATGGAGATAAAGCAATCGATTTTTCAAAATTCCACCCCTGTGGGGATAAAAAAAGAGGGCATCCACTTTGCATGAAAAATATTATTTGATCTATTAACTTGGCCCGAATACTTATTTAATTATTATTTTAGAAAACTAGTGGTTAAAAATTTTTAGAAGAAAGTTTCGCACTTTCCTCTTAAATCCTCTATCCCGCTCCGACGAAGTGCTTGTAGCACCTCGCCTGTATTCCTATATAAAATCAAACATTTCCTAACAAACTAGGTAAAAGGATTAAAACTAGCGTATGTCCTTCTTCAGGTACCATGCTATATCTTTCTCAAAAATCATTACGATCAGTTCAGTGGTTGAGCTAACTGTTGAGACAAGAGTTCAACTCATGTTGAGGTATTTGTCATTAGAATGAAAATTATACAAAATACTATAACGACATATCATACGTACCGTCAACTGTCACAAATACTCCTTCAAGCGATAAGTCTGATAGCCCCACGTACATCCAATTAATTTTAGGCTTACTTTTGCCCCAAAGCGATATCACTGCACGTGCTTCATCGACGTTGTCTGGGTGCCACAAGGTGGCCCCTTCCAGAACACACTCTCGCCGGGCATCAGCCCATGCCAGTGGTATCGGTTGGATCTTATAGAAACTCTCTTCGGTTTCTATATAGGTGTAGTCACTTCGGAAAAACTTTTTAGCTCTTTGTCCATCTATGAATGTAGTAAAGAAAAATTATTGATTTACAAAATGAAAAAGCCAATGTCCTCGTTTAGAACTGTCTAGTGATTCTAGCGAATATCTTTTGTGATAACAATATCGTGCTGTATATATGTCGCAGCCAACCTTCGTTGCCTAGTGGTTGCTGAAGGTTGGCTGCGATATACCTATGGACATACATATGGAACTGTTAATGATACTAGTGTACCATTAACAGTTCCATGATGGAACATATTAGCCGTTTAGTCAACCGCCTGGCCTTTGGAAGTACTGCTCGCCTCGCTTCACTCTCTCGGCTCGCACGCGGTTGATCACAGTTCTAACCTAACCCATGTGGTCGGGATGCCCAGGGTTAGTTACTTTAAAAAAAAAGTATCTTTATTAACTCTAGTTGTACAGACGCCAGCAGGTCAAGCTATCCGAAACTGTCAAATTTTCCCAGTCAAACTTGAACCTTATTGCTTTAAAGATATAGTTGAAAATCTATTTTAAAAAATTGACAGATTGTAGTAGCTTGATGTGCTGGCGTCTGTACACAAAACACTTATGCAGCGTTATAACAAAGGAAAGGTGATTTCGATGAACTCTGGCACCCAAAGTAAGATTTAACTTGTGTTTAGGGTACTGCGACCAATTCGGCTCGCTTGTTACAGTTCCAGCCAAACTATAGTTTATTGAATATCACTCAGACCGTTAGTTGAACGGCCGCCGTTTAGTAAAAGTCTAGGCGGTTAACTAAACGGCTAATTAAACTAGTTAGCTGCGACATATAGATTGCCATGGACACGTTATGAAAAATAACATACATACCTTATAGTTACTAATACCTCATTGTTATTTATAGGTATCCATGTAAAGGAATGAAGCGCTAAGTTAGGAAGCACTCGTGTCTTCACAGAATATGTATGTCTTTATATTATAACTAGTTTCTGCTCTCGACTTCGTCCGCGTGGAATTTTAACGCCTACCCGCGCTACATGTTCGGTATCGCTTAGCGTTCTCTCTGACTTTTTTCTTACTGCTCGGCTTCGAAAAGTCGTAGCGTGATGTTAAATAGCCTATAGAATTGGGCTAACAAATGTATAAAGAATTTTTCAACTGATACTGACAGGTAGTTCCAGAGATTAGCGCATTCAAACAAACAAACAAACTCTTCAGCTTTATTATTAGTAATATAGATTACCTCAACTTGAGATAGTTTAGGAACGAACGTACAACAGAATTACGAGGAGGAGAATGAACGAAGTTATTATGATACCAAACAACCGATAGAATTCAACATCCAACTGTTTTAACATTGATGATTTAAGGTGGATGCTCCAAGGTAGCCCGCAAAATTCAATTTTTCTTACGTTTTTTGCAATTTGCTGGTCAGTACTAAGTTGTACGTTGATTAAAATATGATTCGCGGCCGTAAAAAATATGTATTTACAGAATTATAATCATTAAAGTCATCAACACAACTCTCTAAAATCAAGTAATCCTACTGAATGACTATTTCATGCAATCCTGACATTTTAGGATTATGCTAACCTAACAAGTTGTATTACTTATTCTAATGATTATAATTCTGTAAATACATACAACATCCGCGCGAACGTAGTCGTGGGCACAGCTAGTAGTTAATAAATAGCCGTACTAGATCATGACTTTTAAAAACGAGACTAAACGTTCGTTATAAACAATTACTTACATGAATCCGACACTAAGTTCACAATGAGAAAGATTAGCAAAGTTTTCGAAAACATTGTATGCGACATACGTCTTGCTTGAATCGCACCAGATAAACATACGATGTAGGATGTTATGATTCGCCAGCTGCTAAATCCAAATTGACACTGCGGCCACACTGTCGATCGGCATCGGCGAATGTTCACGGTGTCATCTAGCGCGAATGTCCTTCGCGGCGCTGCCAAAAATAAGGGAGACCGGGGCTGGCTGACTAATTTTTCACTGATTGTTCTATATTTCTCGTGGTTTTTTAATTTTATTATGTGTGAATTCTGGGCCGAGTCCATTTAGATTGCTATCGCACACACTAAGAAGAAGTACATGTACATAAATGATTTTGACTTTGAAGTTGTCGCACCAGAACGGGCGGGAGCGACGTGAGATGATTAAAATTACTTTATTTGATAGTGACACTATTAGCGTAATAATTTATCGTAGTAATTGTTATTTACTGTTTTTTACAGAACAACAAACCTTAGTGAACCTACCCCAGGACAGGGGTAGATTGACCACAGACCTATGGTAAGTTGACTAATACAGTAAATATTTATTTACATAATTACTACCTTACTCCACTAGTTTATCAAGAATGCATGATCAAATGAAACAATATTTCTGTCCATAAGCCACAAAAAACTACCCAACTTAAACCCATTCTAAAGTAAGAACGTTCAAAACAAAAATATTAACTTTTTAATAATTGACAGTCCCATTTTTCGCATCATTGTCTTGTTTTTTTCATATTTAAAGTTTCATAATGTATGTCAAACCCTTTTGTCACCGCATAACGCTTATTTTGACAAAAATAACTAAGTGACAAACTTTCCTATAAGCCAACTTGCCCCACAAAATGTAATTTGACGAGCCGCATACGCCATTTTACTCTTTGATGACCCGGCTAACCTAAACACTGAATCGATTTAAAAATATTTATGTTTTACGATATATGGTCCACGGGCGTTAAGCAAACTTTTATGTTACTAGAAATATAGTCTCCCATAATATATCTGTAGACTTCGCAACGAAAAGTATGCGAGAGTAAATTTCAGTTTTGGGTATGATAAAACAAAAACATGTCACTACAAATGGGGGTGCCGAAATGTAAGCTTTTAGCTGCCACTTAGCTTTTAGGGGCCACGGTATCTCTTATGAACAACCCGCGGCCCTGGCAGATGTAACCTTGGGTGTAATTAGTCCGGCCGGCGAGAGAATGCGTTCTTGACATTCATCAGTTTCATACAAACGAGAACGTGTTTTGACGATTTGATCTCTCTATATATATTTATTTTTTACTAGCTTCTGCCCGCGGCTTCGCCCGCGTGGATGTCGGAAATTTACCCACAGGAACGTGCTAACAGGATAAAATGTATGTGCTTCCCCAGAATGCCATCTATGTCGCGGGCCCTTTGTGGCTAATTACAATAGAAAACCAATTGTGTCTCATTAGTGGTGATTAAGAGGGTACCTATATGATATCTTTACCTAAGTACCTAACTAATTAAAAAAAAAAACTCAATAACAGAAAATTAAATACCTACCTACCTAAATAAAACTATTTCTGATGATAACTAATCTAAACTCAATAAATAAGCAAAATCCCTAAAAACTAATATCTATTCGAATGACTAAACCTACCTAACAGTATTATAAAATAACCTACGGTCACTACGTACACTATCAAATATACTACCTATACTTTAAAATTAAAATCTATACCTACGACTCATATAAAATAAACCTAAATAACTCTAAAAACTAAAAGGAATAAAAATGAACTTCACTGCGGGTGACCCAACCTACGACAAACTTAGTATTTGCGGTTGGTACAGTACAGACAGTGGTAATCGGGTATAGGGATCGAACCGCAAAATTAAGTTTGTTTTTTATTGTATATACTTTTCCGGGATAAAAAGTACCCAGTGTGGTGCCCAGGATATTAAAGAATAATTATACCAAGTTTCATCGTAATCGAACCGGTAGTTTTTGCGTGATGCCTGAACAAACAGACAGACAGACAAAAATTTTTTTAATTACATTTTTGGGTTCGGTGTCGGTCAAGTAACACCCCCTGCCATTTATTTTTTGGATATTTTCAATGTACAGAATTTTCACTTCTACAGATTTATTATAAGTATAGATTAGTTAGCCTACGCTGTCCCACTCCTGGTCAAAGGCCTCCCCCCATTCTTTCCATTTTTCGCGAGCCTAAGCGTCCTTCTTCCAGATTTGACGGAACCTATCCAGCTCGTCCGACAATCTACATACACATAATAGTTACTAGAATTTATTATCGCATTGATAGGTACTCGCACTAGACTTTTTCAGAGGCAGAGAGCGAGAGCTTTCTGTCTCTGAGAAAGTGGAGGGGGGGCATAACGCTTATTCGTTACTTGACGATTTCTACCAGTCAACTCCTACCGGAAGCCGCGTTGGAAGAACTTCGTTCCAAAAAACAGAACATTTTTTTTTTTTAAATAAATGTAGGAAATCATTATTGTATAAACTATTAGACTAACAATTGTTTTCAAAACTCTAAAATCGGAGGTAAGCAGAACCACAAGCAGTTTGTAGTTTGCAATTTTTGAATTTCGAACTTTATTCCGACGACAGTAAACTTCTTAATACAAAAACTGAAATTAAAATAATATCCCTGGACATAATAATAATATCCCTGGATATTTCACACAGCGCCATCTAGTCCCAAGCTAAGCAACCTAATGCTTGTGTTATGGTAACAAGATGGCTGATAAACTACTTATATACTATAGAATAATTATTTTCTCCTCTTTTAAGTTTTTAGTTAATAAGTGTTTTTTGTGGAAGAAAATAAACATTTTTATTATTATTATACATTTTTTTTTTTTTTGTAAATACATACATATTATAGATAGAAAAACACCCAGACTCGGAACAAATACATGTAGGTCATACAAATATTTGTTCCGTGCGGGAATCGAACCCGCGACACGCAGCGCAGCAGTCAATCGCTTAACCACTGTGCCAACCGTGCCGTCATCAAGTCGTCGTCGTCGTCAAAATCAAGTCTAAGTTTTAAATTTTGCATCAAGAGCTTTACGCTAGTCGCAATAAAGTTCAAAATAAAATAACTGGCTCGATGGTTTAAAACTGAGTCTAAAGATAAACTGTGTTTTGTGCTGTGTTTTGTAAATGCTTTCGGCCTTATTGGCCGAAAGCATTTATTTCACTTATACCATACTAGCTTCTGCCCGCGGCTTCGCCAGCGTGGATGACTGAAATTATCCCACGGGAACATGCTACCAAAGCTAGGATAAAAAGTATGTCCCTCCCCAGGATGCCATCTAACATACAGTATCAAGCTGAAATCCTCCCCTTAAAAATCGAATTACCCCTTTTTGCCCCGTCAGGGGTCAATTTTTGACAACTTTACATACCTACTTATTATTAATCATTTTCTGTCAAAAGTTAATACTGAGTTTCGAGTTAATTGGACCGCGCATTCAATTACTTCCACACAAACTTCAACACCCCTTTGAGGGGTAGTTTTGAAAAACTTATAATAATAAACTTTATCACTTACTTAGGCGAGTATTCTTGCCAAGTTTCAAGTTTATTAACTAAACGAAGAAGATTTTTTATATAAACTGTATCCCCGCTTTTCACCCCCACAGGGGTGGAATTTACAAAAAGCGTTTGGAATGTATTCATAACTTGACTCAAAGATTATTTATACTAATTTTCGAGTTAATCAAGCCATGCAGTAAAATCCTCCCTGTAAAATTGACTATCCCTTTTCAGACCGTCAGGGGTAATTTTCGAAAAACCCTGATACACGTTATTCTTTACTTTCAATCATAGGTATAAATAGTGAGTTTCGAGATAATCAGACCGCGCGCTAAAATTCTTTCATACCAACTTTGAAACCTCCCAATCCCCTTTTAGGGGCTAGTTTAGAAAAACATAAAATGGCAAACTTCATAATTTACTTAGATTAGTATTGGTGCCAAATTTCAAGTTTATTAACTCAAGGAATAAGATTTTCCATACAAACAAAATTCCCCCATTTCACCCTCTTAGGGATGGAATTTCGAAAAACCCTTTCTTAGTGGATACCTACTCTTCACTAAGAACACATCCTCCTCATGTCTTTAGGACCAGTGGTTTAAGCTGTGCGTTGATATATCAGTCAGTCAGTCAGTCAGTCAGGACTTTGAATTTTATATGTATAGATAGAGGCTTGTCAGTGAGAAATATGAAGCTAGTTGTCCATTCGAAAGCGTATTTAATTTAATTAATATGTACCAAATATAACCAAATGGTGTCCTCCATTTGACTTTGTGCGAATTATAAGTGCAGAATGTGAATTGGTTGGTGCATAGGAACATCGTTGATCATCGAACACAAAGTTTTTATAGTGATATTGCGACACCGAATGCTCGTCCGAAAATGTAGTCACACCATAAGGATAAATAACCTGTTTAACGAGGAAAAATATCAGTTGATGAACAACTTTGAACAGACTAGACCAGACTACTATACACGTCAGGAACGATGACGGTACTTGTCAATATAATATATCTAATAAAGTATCACACGCGGTTTGTTTTAAACGGTGTATTATAAGCAATTTTGCTTTGGCTGCTTTATTTTGAATGATTTTTAACGGTTACAAGTAGGTGACGAAGGTGAGCAGATTAACAAGTGCTATGTCATGAAAGGTCTGAGGGGGTAATTCCCGTAATTTTAAGAACGCTCACAGTCTGATCTCAGTCTAGGAACATCTTTTACGCGAATTCTAAACATATTTCAGGTAAAAGCACAAGTTACGTTACATAATAAAGAGTATATTCTATTCTACGTTTTATTTTGTATGTGTGTAGGTAATGTATGTCTTATATAAATCGTTATTCTAATTAAGACCCGTTCACGAATGTCTCAAAATGATATTATCTTGATTTTGCTTCCTATTTTTGTAAATTATTATTTACTAGCTTCTGCCCGCGGCTTCGCCCGCGTGGATGTCGGAAATTATCCCACGGGAACGTGCTAACAGGATAAAAAGTATGTGCTTCCCCAGGATGCCATCTATATCTATGCCAAATCAGAAGTTTAGTGGTTTAGGCGTGAAATGTAACATACAGTTTCAAGTTCAAATCCTCCCCTTAAAAACCGCATTACCCGTTTTTGTCCCGTCAGTGGTAAATTTTCGACAACTTTACATATTTATTATTAACTAGCTTCTGCCCGCGGCTTCGCCCGCGTGGATGTCGGAAATTATCCCACGGGAACGTGCTAACAAGATAAAATGTATGTGCTTCCCCAGGATGCCATCTATCTCTATGCCAAATCAGAAGTTCAGTGGTTTAGGCGTGAAAATGTAACATACAGTTTCAAGTTCAAATCCTCCCCTTAAAAACTGAATTACCCCCTTTTGTCCCGTCAGTGGTATATTTTCGACAACTTTACATACTTATTATAAATAGCTGTGCATTGCGGGTGACGAAACCTACGACAAACTTATTATTTGCGGTTGGGACAGTAGTCGGGTCTAGGGATCGAACCGCAAAATTAAGTTTGTTTTTTATTGTATGTACTTTTCCGGGATAAAAAGTACCCAGTGTGGTGCCCAGGATATTAAAGAATAATTATACCAAGTTTCATCGTAATCGAACCGGTAGTTTTTGCGTGATGCCTGAACAAACAGACAGACAGACAGACAGACAGACCGACAGACAGACAGACAGACAAAAATTTTTTAAATCACATTTTTGGGTTCGGTGTCGGTCTAGTAACACCCCCTGCCATTTATTTTTTTGATATTTTCAATGTACAGAATTTTCACTTCTACAGATTTATTATAAGTATATAGAATAGATTATTTTCTGTCAAAATTATCAATACTGAGTTTCGAGTTACTCAGACCGCGCATTTAATTTCTTCGACATAAACTTAACACCCCTATATCCCCCTTTGAGGGGTAGTTTTGAAAAACTTATAATGATAAACTTTATTACTTACTTAGGCAAATTTCAAGTTTATTAACTAAATGAATAAGATTTTTCATATAAACTGTATCCCCGCTTTTCACCCCCACAGGGGTGGAATATAAAAAAAATCGTTTGGGATGTATTCATAACAAAGATTATTTATACTAATTTTCGAGTTAATCAAGCCATGCAGTAAAATCCTCCCCTGAAAAATTGACTACCCCATTTCAGCCCGTCAGGGGAATTTTCAAAAAACCCTGGTACACATTATTCTTTACTTTCAATATTAGGTATAAATACTGAGTTTCGAGTCAACCGGACTGCGCGCTAAAATTCTTCCATACAAACTTTGAAACCCCCCAATCCCTTATTAGGGGGTAGTTTAGAAGAAAAAAAAACTGACAATCTTCATAATTTATTTAGATAAGTATTCGTGCTAAGTTTCAAGTTTATTAACTCAAGGAATAAGATTTTTCATACAAACTTTCATCCCCTATTTTATCCCCTTGGGGGTAGAATTTATCAAAATCCTTTCTTAGCGGATGCCAACGTCATAACATCTACCGGCATGCCAAATTTCAGCCCGATCTCTCCAGTGGTTTGGGCTGTGCGTTGTTAGATCACTATGTCAGTCAGTCACCTTTGAGTTTTATATATTTAGAAGATACTTTTCCGGCATAAAAAGTAACCAGTTTGGTGCCCAGGAAATTAAAGAATAATTATACCAAGTTTCATCGTAATCGAACCGGTAGTTTTTGCGTGATGCCTGAAACAGACAGACAGACAGACAGACCGACAGACAGACAGACAAAAATTTTTTTAATCACATTTTTGGGTTCGGTGTCGGTCTAGTAAAACCCACCCTTTTTTTTTTTTTTGAGGATGGGAAATCAAATGACTCCTCCCGCTCTGGGTGGAGCAGAAGGGAGTGTCAGACTCTTACTGACTAAAACCCACCCGTGTTCCTTCCTTAGCCCTTTATGTTCCAGGGCAGCGGTAAACCCTTTCGGATGTTCCCGCTATCCTAGTAACACCCCCTGACATTTATTTTTTTGATATTTTCAATGTACAGAATTTTCACTTCAACAGATTTATTATACGAGTAGATGATGCGCCATGTGATTATTAAATTCCAATCTGTCGGTCTATTAGGTAAAAATCTCACCCTGAAAACTAAGGTGATGTGAGTATGAAGTGAGCTGTCATTCAACCGCGATGCTAGGGATTGACTCTTCTGGCGGCTCCCTTTAAGCTCACTTCACGTAAGTTTTTACTGTGAGATTTTTACAGAATACATCGGCTGTTTTCAAATTTGAAAAAGGTGGCTGCCATATTGTTTTCTTGTTTTTTTTTAATCGATTATAAATATCGAGCAAGCGTGCGTGTGTGTGCGAGGCCGTGGCCTTTTGTGATTATTTAGATAACTATAATTTAAAGTTTAAATTATAGTTATTTAAATGAACTTTGTAGGTGGGAGGGCTGAAAAGTTTTTCCGGAAGGACTACAGTTATGTAGAAAGATTGCAAGGTTTCTATAAGATGCACACGGTACCAAAGACTTTCGCTGGTGCCAAGCGAGAGTGTGATCTGGAAGGAGCCAGTTTGTTCTACTCAGAAAACAGTGATGAAGCAGAAGCCGTGATAGCGTTTTGGAATAGAACCCAGCCGACTATCCCATAGGTGTTTACTGGGATATCAGCCTCAATAACTAAAGGAGTATTTGAAACCATTGACAGTAAGTATTGAGAATTTGTTTATTTTTTGAAACCTTGTAACTTATATGCATTATAATGATTGTGTTCGTAATATTTATGAAAAAAATTAGATACTTGGGTATCACTGTATGAAAAAAAATACCAAAAATAAGGTTGAATATATTTTTAAAGACGGTTGATTGTCATAAAATTTTAATGTAGCATTTACTAATGCTGCAATATGAATGATGAAAAAAAAGTCACATTGGTACTTGTCCGGATTTAACCCACAAATCCATGTATAAGCCACTTTTCCATCATGGCATTGTTATAACCGGAAAATATGATAATTGGGGCATTTACCGATGTTGAAGTTAAGATAAATTTATTGAGAGTTTGAAGTCAAATCGGGTCAAGTCGCAAGGTACATTTTTATCATTTAGCAGATGACCTTTCACTTTGGGACAAAGCGATTTGCAAATGATTGTTTACAAAAAGATTTCTATGATGTCACTCTGAACTTCTGAACCTATTAAGGCGATATGAAGAAATTAAATACGCTTCACTTACTTGTAGGCGGTGGTATAATTTTGTAGCGTCTGTTGCACACGCATATCGTATATTCACAACAATGTTTTCTAAAACTTTGTTAGTATTTTTTCTAGTTTACTTATCGAATTTCGCACGTGAGTATTGTATCGTTTATTTTATTCAAAATAAATAAACAATCCCTCGAATATCTTGCTACTTTAGTTAAAATCGTGAAGTCAGGACAAAAATTTCAATAAATGTTATGATTATTTTCCTATTCGTAGATGGACAAAGATATAAAAAGTTTTTCCGTAAGGACTACAGTTATATAGAAACTACGGAGGGTTTCTATAAGATTCACTCGTCACGTCTGACTTGGGCTGAGGCCAAGCGAGTGTGTGCTCTGGAAGGAGCTAGTCTATTCTACCCGGACAACAGAGATGAAGCCAACGCTGTGACATCATTTTGGAAGAGTATCCAGCCTAATGTCCCACGGGTGTTTATTGGGATGTCAGACATATTATCTGAAGGAGTATTTGAGACCATTGATGGTACGTTTCTAATTTTAATATGTCTCTAATGAACAAATGGTTTGAATGGACTTTTTTTTAAATTAATTCTGTAAGCGTTCCATTTGCCATGAACGCTGAGGACTGTTTTAAAATACATGCTTACCTATAAAACTGGCCATGTATTAAATTGAATGTTCATGTAAACATACCAGTTAACTGGGCCTTAATCTTTTTAATTTAGTTTTGTTTCATATTTCCAGGTAAATCTGCCTTTGAAGTGTATAACCAGTGGCAGCGAAGTGAGCCGAACGATTATGGTGGTAACGAGGACTGTGTGCACCTGAACCTACAAGGAAACTTTAATGACGTCCCATGTGATTTAAAGTCTAACTTCATTTGTAAGAAGAGCCTCCTCTCACTAGAGTGGAATTATCACTGCAATATGTCCAATTTAGGTATGTTTTAATCTCTGTATGTAAGTACTTATCTATGGATTTCCAAATGGTGCAATGGCAGTTTTCATTGCTAAATTCTATCTGTGAGCAGAATAGAGTTACAGAGGATATAGTACAGAAGTCACACACAATTACAGCTAACTTTCAAGCCTCTTTTTGTGTTTCGGACTTTATTCTACCTACTACTAATTTACAATTACTCAGAAAATATTTCAAAGTTTTCCTTAACGCAGCTGGTGGTAGGAGTAGACTGGTAAGGAAAAAGCGTTACCGCCCCTTTTTTTTGGGTGGGAAATCATCAAATGACCTCTCCCGCTCTGGGTTGAGCGGAACGGCGTGTCAGACTTTTACTGACTAAAACCTACCCGTGTTCCTTCAGTTGCCTGTGCCAAGGGCCACGGTATCTCTTTCGAACAACCCGCAGCCCTGGAAGGCATCGGCCCTAGCGGACCCCGTCAGTTCGTGCTGACATCTCTTTGAGGCGCGCGTGGAACACAACGCGCCGTCGACCCGGGCCTGGTCCTTACCGGGCAGCGAGCTGAGCGTTATCGCCCCTCTAACCGACTTTCTCTATCTCTCTTTCTATTGTATATGAGTGTGTCTGTGCGTGCGAGTATCGCGTAAGGAACTTCATTTCTGACAGGGTTCCCCAGACCGCACACGTTTTTGTATTAAGAACTGTATTTGATGGAAAAGGGCTTTTCGTCATTGTGACCAGAGCTGAACTTATACCGAAAGTTCAGCTCCGGTCACAATGCCGAAAAGCCCAAGCGAGACGCGTGCTTCGTTTATATTAATGACTAGCTGTTGCCCGCGACTTCATCTGCGATCCAGGATGAAAAGTAGCCTTTGTCCTTCTCCAGATCATGGTCTACCCATGTGTCAAATTTCATCTAAATCCGTTCAGCAGTTTTAGCGTAAAAGCGTAATTCTTAAAATTTTCTAATTTTCTGCGAAACTGTCTTATTTTTTTTTTCCGTAAGAATTCCGTCCTTCTACAAAGTATAAGAAAACTTAAAAAAAAAGATGGATGAAATCGGTAAAGTCGTTCTCAAGTTATGGCGTGACCAAGGGAAATAGGGATTCATTTTTATGTAATTTAGACAGTCACGCGACTATGCACGTTAGTTTAAACGCCTCCTTACAAGTAAGTTAAAACAATCGGCGCGAGCGCATTCCGTCCCGCATCCCATGCGGGATTCGCGGAATTCGGGCCAGAGCTATTTGTCGTAAGCTTCTTAGAATATAGTTCGTTTACTACAATTTTATTCCTTTATTTTCAGATTACACTTTTGATCAGAATAATATTGGCAAGTGTTACAAGCTGCACTCAACTCCATTGAACTGGATGGAGGCACACGCCGTGTGTCGCGCGGAACAATCCTACCTGGCTGTGATCAATAATCAGGTGGAAGCGGATTATCTTGCGCAATTAACGGAGTCCGCATCGAATCGAAGAGTCGGAGGGGACTACTTCAGAGGAATATATCATATGGGCTTCCATAATAGATTACACGAAGGCTGGCAGACAGTTACAGGTACATGAGTGTGTGTTCAGCACGAAGTTCCACGGCCGAAGCCGCCGACAAATAATAATTTAATAAAGCTCTGTTGCAAATCTAAATTAATTCGTTGTCTGGAATACACTTGTTTTAATTTAAATAACTCAAAACTTCAGATATCCCAATTAATTTCCATGCACAATGTTGTTTATGATATTGATCCTAATATTGAGGTACCTACCTATGTTATAAAGTTATATGCTGGGGAGTTTGTTGCGCCACTTCTTCTTCCCAGCGAGAGCACTAGGAAGTGGTGAAGGGCGGGCGTTTTTGGGGGACTGTCTTTTGTAATTTTGACGTTCGAAAAGTGCTGATTCTCAGGCTTATATGAATAAATGACTTTTGATTTTATGTCGTTGATTACATTGTTTTGACTTATAATTACGTATTCCAGGAACACCGCTGACTGTAGATGCCAACACCTGGTGGGACAACCATCAGCCGAATGGAGATGACCGTGAGCACTGTGGCTCTATGTTCTACACAGGACGTCTGAACATTGTCAACTGTGATACGAAGAGCTTCTTCATTTGTGAACATGAAGTAGGCAACTCAGATCTAGCCCCAGAGGAAATTCGATAATCGAACAAATAACAAAAAAAAAACGTATTAAAAAAAAAACACCACCTCAAGTCAAATTATACTTATGTCATGCAAACCTAATCCAAGTTATCGAACATCGAAATGTAGTTAGATCAAAATTGCTTATTAATCTTATAGGCTAGATTAATTATTATAAACCTGGTTCTTTTTAATAAAGGATTAAAAAAATCTAAAGGCTTGCTAGTCGGGTTGTCTAAAATTGTTGTTCATAAACGCATTATAGAACTAAAATATTCCTTAAACCTACCAGAGGGGCAATTCTCGTAATTTTAAGAACGTTCATAGTCTGTCTCAGTCTGTCAAAAATATACCTCAAGTTTCCATACATTTTTGACAAGTAAGTATTTGACATTGATTGTCGCTGAGATAAGATTGTGACTAGATTTTGTACGTTTTAAATTACGAGAATTGGCCTTCCGTTAGGAAACCCAGAACCCTACTATAACAGTTATATAAAGAAAAAATGGCTGACTCTACATCAGCTGAAATGACATATGTAACATGTGTGAAAAGTCAATTTCGTAAACAATCTTACTTCGAGGAGCTGCAGTTGTATTTGATTTATTTTGCACTTCGGTTTAACCAATTTAGTGTATTATTATAGGTATACCTACAATGCAATATAGAAGCGAGGAACCTACCTATGTAGTTTTAATAGTATTTTTTTTCATTGTTCCTCTC
The DNA here is from genome assembly GCA_945859715.1 of Apamea sordens. Taxonomy (NCBI): domain Eukaryota; kingdom Metazoa; phylum Arthropoda; class Insecta; order Lepidoptera; family Noctuidae; genus Apamea; species Apamea sordens. The sequence continues at coordinate 13,715,025 of OX243995.1, forward strand.
AACCAAAGCACCTGCTATCTAATCTCTTCGCCACCCTTGGTTGACTGGTAGAGAATGCCTAAGGCATTAAGTTCACCTTTGTACGGACGCCAGCAGGTCAACCTACCCGAAACTGTCAGATTTTCCCAATCAACATTGAACCTAATGCTTTAGCAATAAAGTCGAAAATCTATTAAAGAAATCTGACAGATTGTAGTAGCTTGATGTGCTGGCTACTGTACCTTTTTGTGCGAAAAGTATAAATAAATAAATAAGAAGAGCGAGCATTTTATCGAGTAGGTCATTAATAAAAAGCTTCTAATTGGGCATTAATATCGTACTGGATTTTAAAATGACCCGCTGATGCATAATGTGATTTAAATTTGGAACCTAAACTAAAAATATTGTATGAAAACTTTTACCGTAAAAAACTGTTTTTCTGTTAAATTACACCTTGACCAAAGAGTTCTCACTTCATAGGTTTTAGTTGCCGTCGACGAACTACCCGTATAACAATAAAATGAAATAGATAAAATAAAAATAATTACAATAATAAAAACAATTGTTTTCTGTGTGTGGGCAAGTCCAAAATTATTGAATAATATACATAGTAGACTCGATCAATCGCTGTTTCTACATTATCTGTGGCCATCTGGCCATAATGGAATGTTAGCATAATATCGATTTGACAACACGGTTAGCGTAGTAGCTGAGCGATCGGACTGCTGCGCTGCGTGTCGCGGGTTCGATTCCCGCACAGAACAAATATTTGTAAGTCCTACATGTATTTGTTCTGAGTCTGGGTGTTTTTCTATCTATAATATGTATGTATTTACAAAAAAAAAATGTACATAAGTAGTTTATCAGCCATCTTGTTACCATAACACAAGCATTAGGTTGCTTAGCTTGGGACTAGATGGCGCTGTGTATTATATCCAGGGATATTATTATTATTATTATCCGTGAATGAATATTAGATTTAGGGCTGATTTTTCCATCGCCAGATAACTTTTATTCGAGGAATAAAATTGACGTTTGACGGTTTTTGTATGAAATAACTGTCAACATTTCAAAACTATTCCTCGAATAAAGTTATCAGGTAATTGAAAAATCAGCCCTAAGTCGTCATTATATACCATTATTATTTTTGTATTTTTATAAACTTGCTTGAGTGTAGAAAATTGTGTATGAAACCCCCCCACATAATAAGGTATTCTCCGGTTATATTTTAACAGTTTCGTGGTTTTTATTACCTTTCAGTGGGTGCGAAAATTAGAGTAATCTCTTTGGGAATAAAGGTCGAGCTTAAATCCCGCGCTGCATTCGAGATTCTAGTCTTCTCCCTCGCTGCACTCGAAAGCCCTAGAATCCTCTAGCCCTAGAGTCAATATAGCGCCCGTGATTTACGACACTACTTTATCCCTTTAGTGAATAATCTACTAAAAACCAACTAACATACTTCTTCTTCTTCATGTCGCTGGCACGACTGAATTTCAAATCTTGTCGGCCCAAAACTTGGCCACTTCCTCGGCGTCGTCTGTGGCAGCGCAGAAGTCACTTTGACTGCATGTTTTGGGACACAGAGGGTAGGATAGGAGGTGGAGCATGGTTTGCGGCATAGCTCCACAATCACACCCTACTGCCGTTCCGTCAAGATAGCCCCCTTTACCAGTTTGGACTTACATATTCCCACTTGTGCCCGGAGACGGTTTAGGGACTCTCAAGTGGACCACGGAAGGTTACATAATACATATCAACTTAACATACATACTTACCTTACCCTACCCTACTTACATATTATGAAGCTTAGTTGGTCTGTTGGTGTTTGGATATGTTATTGTTTATTTAAGCTTGTCAAGCTTCACTTTAGTTTGCGACAAGCATGAACGCATTAAACTTTGCAAACTTTTTAATGCCACATGGGGCTAGGTTACCTACTAACCTAGCATGTTCTTCGGAAAAAATCTGCAACAAAGTAGACAAGGCAAATTCATATCATGCATTCATAGGTTTTTCAAAAGTCAGGTATTGAGCTGACATGCCTACAGTAGACCAGTGAAAACAATATTCTGAAGTGTGAGAAAAACCACAACCTCTCCGTAGTAGTCGTCCCTTCGACATCCGCGAAAGTTCTCCCGTCAGGCCTATTGTGCGACAAGAAGCGTTGCAAACCGGAACACAGCAACACCGATGTAATAACAACATTCAACATAGTATCTGAGCTGAGACTGACACTGCCTAATTACTGTCACTTCTGCGATTGAGCTTCTCGCATCGATGGTTGCGTGACGTGTGTCTTCTGGCGACAGATGATGTCAGGGGAACCGCTGTCGTACCACGTCCACGACGAACTGCTATATTCCGGCACAATCCTGATGATATTAAAGAAAGAAAGAAGAAGAAAGAAAATACATTTAAAGCTGCTGAACTACTATTACGATAACCTATCGCCTGGTCTCCTGGTTAGAAAAGTGCCCATGCGAACCGGGGCTAAGACTTAGTTGCACCGCATATAGTTCAAAATTGATCTCTTAATTTTTTGTAATATTTTGACCTTGATCCAAGCTGCTCCCGTACAATGTTGAGAGCATGGTAACAAACCGAGAAACAGGTAAAATTTCCAATTTTGCGTTAATTAATGTAGGTAAGTTGTTTATCGCCAAAACGTTTTTTTAATTGAAGAGTTCAGTCACCTCTACTTTTTAGTAGCGCTATACATGCTGAATTTTTAAGATGCTTTTGTAATTGATTCTTTTACTAAAGCGTCCCTTTTTTTGGGAATGGCTTCTCGCAGTTCTGCCTATGAGGTTGTCGTCTGCTTAACCGAGCTTGCCTGTAGATGCCTCAATAAATTAAGACCTCCAGCCAGGGCTTAAAAAACTTAAAAACTAAGCGACTACACGCTAAGGGCACCCCCTGTGGAGTACGGACCTCGGTTTAGGGCGTCGCTGGGAGAGGGCAGCAAGGGACAGGCTGGATCAGCATTAACTAAAGTGTGCGTTAACGCGGGAGTTATAGAAAGAATCCGGGACGGCTCAAGATCAGGCATGCTGATCCCGTGCAGTGCTTATAGGTGTGTGTTAGATAATTCATTCTAATATAATTATTTGTTGGATAATGGCATCTGTCACATTTACGAAGCGTGGAACCGATGTTGAAATACCTTATTTGAATAGATATTACAGTGTTTACAAAAAATAACAGTCCCAACTTATAAATATCACTTAGATATTATTACCTACTATATAATAAATGATTAAGGGCTGATTTTACAATCGACCAGCACCCTAATCGCGTAACACACAATCAATCGGAATCAGAATCATTTTGAAGCAAATTGCTAATCCATTGCTTCATAAGTTCGAAAAATTTGTCTGCTCGACACGTAAATTACGCAATGCATATTGTTGAACTGTCAAAATGATTCTGATTCAATAATCATGATAATAATAATGATGACAAACAAATTTTCCTCGTTCATAAAATTTATAGTTGTGTGCCTAATCACAAATGCTACAAAACATTTTGCCGACACGAAATAACCAGGCGCTTTCTATGAAAATTTTAGTAAAGTTAAAATAAAGAAAACCACTGTCTAATAATGATATTTTTCAACACGTACGCAATGTACACTATTCGTACAACAGTTTTCATCAAAAAACAGTGGCGTTTATCTTTCCTGAGTACATGTTCTGCGTGGCTCTGCTAGGGAGTATGCTCTCCAGCAGAGCCACAATCAATGTCTATTTTATCATTACCTACAGCACGTACAGCGATAAAGGGTATACGTACATTATGTACGTTTGACGTACATCATTTTAAGATATAATTGATCGTTTCTAAAATGGTGGCTCTGCGGCAGAGCATGACACGCAATTAGGGTGCGAATTTCTTTTATTCGTGGAATAAAATTGACATCTGACAGTTCTTGTATGGAAGAACTCAAAAATTCAAAATTCCTCTGATTAAGTTATCCCTTAGTAATATTTAATTATACTTGTAGTATATCTTAGATGTTATATTGCAATTTTAATATAATAGGCGGTTTCAAAGGGATTGGCAGAATACTGTAAGTTAATGTTGAAATACTTTATATTTTTTTAAATTATGTCTAATAGTTACGACTCAACTCCTATTAAATTGCTTAATTACCTTATAATGTTTTAAAACGATTTCACTACATAAGATTTGTTTATTTGTCGACTTGTTTGTTTGTTGTAAACTTGCTGATTTGTTTGTGAATTTCTAAAGCCAAAATGTATGCTGATTTGTGATTGGTTGATAATGGCGTTAGAAGTTTGACGTAAAATAACGTTGGTGCGATAGAAAAAGGATTGTAGTGACGTTATCGGGTCACCAGTCCGATCACTATGTATGGCAAGCCGATTCCTTGGGGGAAGCAATCCAAATACGTGATCCTTGACCACCACCTTACCTAAAGGGAGTACATAAAGAACGCTCATTCGCGCGCCGGCTTCGCTCTCCAGTACACTCCAATTCATATTGCCCGCCCGCAGCTAATTGTCACTCCTGTGCAAATTGCGCATTTACTCCACGGTCATCCGTCCCATCATGATTTATGCTTGAGTCGTCTACGCACGTGTTATACCACACTTAATAAAGATACGGTACTTAATTTTAACCAGTATTGTGCCACACGACTGCACCAAATAAACAGAAAGCAAATAAAAAACATACGTTTGTTCCATTTTAGGTACAAACAAAAACTAACGCTGGTTAGGAACGTTTCATTTCCTCCCTGAGGTCCCGTTTCAAAAATTCACCCTGTATATACTACCGGGGGAATTTTTGAGATAGGCGATAAATTCCGACTGCTAACTCCCACTTTATAAGCCTCACATTTTTGTAACCGTTCAGATAGTGTCCAGTCTGCTCCAAGAGACGCTTTTCGTATAGTCACAACAATGTTTTCTAAAACTTTGTTAGTCCTTCTTATCGTGCAGTTTTTATCGGATTTCTCACGTGAGTGCCTACTGTGTTGTAGATGTTTGTTTTTAAAACTTTGAAACGCTCATAAGTGCTATCTTATTATCTACTTACTTATTAATTGTGTTCACGATTATTATGTTTTCAATCGACAAAGTTACGCAGTAAAATATTCCGCAAAAAAAAATATCTCCCTTTAAATCCCGCCAACACTCTAGGTCCTAATTACAACTTTCCCACCCACACCGTAAAAATCCCCCTTATAAACCTTATTCCCTCTTTTAACCGGAATAGGGTTGATGTTTCATGCTGAGGCTTGTGTTTCGTTGTTTGAATTAGAGATGTATTATATTATAGCATCCGGTCTTTCAAGCAACGCAGTATGATCTTCCCCAGCAAACTTAATGTCGCTTTTCAACTCCATCCCATAAGACAAAAATCCTTTAAACATCACGAAATTCTTTACATAATTAGCCTATAATGTTCCCACTGCTGGGCCTCAGGCCTCCTCTCTTCGAGAGGGAGTGGGCTGTAATCCACCACGCGGGCCCAGTGCGGGTTGTTAGATGTCACATTTCTTCGAATTCTTTACATTTTTGCCGCCACCCGTAGTTTACACCCTTAGTACGGACGCCAGCAGGTCAACCTACCCGAAACTGTCAGATTTTCCCAATCAACCTTGAACCTAACTCTTTAGCAATAAAGTCGAAAATCTAATACAGAAATCTGACAGATTGTAGTAGCTTGATGTGCTGGCGTCTGTACTTAAAAAGGTTAGTGCCTAGTAGGTATAAGGTGTATATAAAAAAAATTAAACATTGAATTCCTTTTTTTATATAGGTAGGTACATAGCTACATAATATGTTGTATAGACAGAAGATGTTAGTAGTCCTGAAAATGTTTATCGTTCTCAAATATGTTTATTTTCCGTATTGTAGATGGACAAAGGGATAAAAAGTTTTTCCGGAAGGACTACACTTATATAGAGTCAGAGGAGAGTTTCTACAAGGTCCACACAACAGCGCAGAGTTTTCCTGATGCCAAGCGAATGTGTGCTCTGGAAAGAGTCAGTTTGCTCTACGCAGAAAATGAAAATGAAGCCAAAGCTGTTATATCGTATTGGAACAGAACCATTTTTTTTTTTTTTGTTTCCGGGGTGGAAAATCCTCATGGATGTCCGCCGCCCTGGGGCGGGCGACGGAGTCTGTCAGACTCTTACTGACTAAAAACCATCCCGGTGTTCCATATCACACCTACGCCGGGGGTCACGGGAACGTACGATCCTTCCGCGACCCCCGACTGGTGCCGGCCCACCGCAGCGGGCCTCCTCGGGTCAATTGGAACAGAACCAAGCCTAACATACCGTGGGTGTTTGTGGGGCTATCGGACAAAATGGCTGAAGGACTGTTTGAGACCGTTGATCGTACGTATACCTACAGGGTGTAAAAAGGTGTCAAGGGAACGAGTTTCAGTTTAACTATATTTAATATATATATAATGAGATTGTTCATTTATACAGTATACACATAACTATTTATATAGGTAAGCAAGTTATCAAATACGTTTAGAGGCATGAGGAACAGGGTGTAAAGTTCACTCAACCTCCATAGAAAAGGGGGAGGATCCTCCGACCAGACGGGTGTTGTGTCTGGCGGGCTATTGCCCAACGATTGATGTTGGGAAATTGTATCTATGCTAATTGCGCGGTAAACTCTGCTTGCGAGATGCAGGATTTGCGTGACGTCAGTATGACGTGTTGTTCGCATGTAGCATTGTAGATACCGCTACATACGTAATTAATACATCATCGAAAACGAGTGATTCCCAATGCAAAAATTTACTGCAGGGATCTGGCAGAATTTCAGCATCAGGTACCTGACACATGCTGAGCTGGACTCCCATTTGGTGCAACCTTCAGATAAACGCTGCAATTTGTATGTTCGTTCCTATATTGCATTGTAGGTATATAATAATACACTAAATTGGTTAAACCGAAGTGCAAAATAAATCAAATACAACTGCAGCTCCTCGAAGTAAGATTGTTTACGAAATTGACTTTTCACACATGTTACATATGTCATTTCAGCTGATGTAGAGTCAGCCATTTTTTCTTTACATAACTTTACATAACGGTTATAGTAGGGTTCTGGGTTTCCTATCAGAAGGCCAATTCTCGTAATTTAAAACGTACAAAATCTAGTCGCAATCTCATCTCAGCGACAATCAATGTCAAATACTTACTTGTCAAAAATGTATGGAAACTTGAGGTATATTTTTGACAGACTGAGACAGACTATGAACGTTCTTAAAATTACGAGAATTGCCCCTCTGGTAGGTTTTAAGAATATTTTAGTGCTAAAATGCGTTTATGAACAACAATTTTAGACTGCCCGACTAGCAAGCATTTGGCCGCTTTCACATTAGGACGTTAGCAGCGCGACTGTCGCGCTGCTAACGTCCTAATGTGAAAGCGGCCTTAGGATTTTTTTTTTACCCTTTATTAAAAACAACCAGGTTTATAATAATTAGTGGCTAACTTGACGACTATGCTACGTGGACGATTTGTTTCTTCGTTTAATTTTGCAACTCTATGAAAAGACTGGATTTCATTGTCTTGAAGTTCATTACCCACAATTCTACCCAACTGTTTTACGATCGTTAAAAGGTTTTCGGTCTTGTGTTCAGGCACGCACTGTATCTCAATATTACTCTCACGTGCTAATTGATCAACTTGCTGCAGTTTAGTCTCCAATTCACTCACTTGAGCGCTCATCGTGGCGTTATTCTTGAGAAGTTCGGCAATATAGCTATTATTTCTGGCATTTAATTCGACTTGATCATCATAAGCGTCAGAAAGAAAAGTAACAGTCTTCTTAAACTCGTCCAAGTCTTCGTGAATTGAGGAAAATCTTAAGGTTAGGTCATTAATTTCCGTTTGGACCTTATCTAGAGTGGATTCGAATTTCGCCAAAGAGGCCTGTTGACTATCAAACTTTTCACTCATTTCCCGCCGTAAATTATGAATTTCTGAGAGTATTGTGTCTTGCAAGTTAACTTCTGAGCCAACGCATGCCACTGGAGGCGTACCTGGTGGTGACTTCTCAGCTGGCGTGAGTCTCTGACCAACGATTGTTTTTTTTCCGCTATTAGATGGTCCCGATATAGAGGAATGCATTATAGCCGGTTCAGCAACTGGAGCCGCTTGGTCAGTTTGTACAGTGTGACCTTTAGCATGGACTGGTGTATTAGTGTTATCCAGTTTAGGGCGGCCAGAGACGCAAATTGGACAAGTCCATTTAGTCCTAGGTGTTGACGCTTCATCATACTTAACGCATTCCAAATGGTACTGAAGGACACATTTACTTAAACAACATTTAATTCTCTTTTGCGTAACGAGAATAGTAGCATTACACCCAGCGCAAATCATTTCAGCAAAAAAAAAAAAAAACAAAAGGGCAAAAAGCAAATTGGATGTACTGGGATTCGAACTCGGAACCTCGCAAGTCTCAGCCTCCGCCGTACAAACGCTGCCACGGACACTTTAGAATTGTCTCTTGAAATATAAGTATTGGTGCGTAACCGTATTATCAGCGATCAGAGTGAAGTAAGTTGGCAAAGTTTTTTTTCAAAACACCCACTTTCGTGTTATCTGGAACTTGCAAAGTCACTCTTGTTTAATTGTTTATTCCATGTTTCTGCTACAATATAGTCACTGATCACTCTGCAAACGATATCACGTATGTCACATATACTTGGCTATGGCTTCCACACAATGTTTATATCGTAAGTAAAGTTATTGTAATATTAATACTTAGTTTTTTACGGAACAGCAAAATGTAAGTGTTCACTAATTGACTACCCTACACATTTTTTCATCGTCATAAATAACTATAACAAGCAATTATAACGATAATCATTGTTTTGACAGCCGTCAAATCTCCGGTTAAGTGAAATTCGGGTTGCATCATTTTGATAATTGTCACAATTGTCAAAAAAACGTCACAAATAACTAACATTAATCGCCCAACTTCGGGCGGTTAAGGGCTATAGTTACGGGTTGTGTCACCATTTTTTTGGAGTTTGGCATTGAATTCCATTACAGTGTTGTCCCATGCTTGTTTTTTTTTGGTGTTTTGTGCTAGTCTCGTCTGTTCTTTGCACAACAAAAATGTGTTTTTCTGCAAAGATTTGTAATCTAGTAACTTCAACGTTGCTAAAATTAACACCTCAGTGCAATCATCATATTTGTTCCATAAGCACAATCAGCCTTTATTGTTTCCACTGCTGTGACACAGGCAGTGGCTGTGGGAGGGCACTCCCGCCCATCGAGAAGAAGCCTGTGTCACAGCAGTGGGCCGCACTGGGCCCGCGTGGTGGATTACATTGCGGCCCACTAGCTGCAACGTAATCCACCACGCGGGCCCAGAAACTATCGCTGTCGCTCTGTCTCGCTATCTCTCGTCTATTCGTGCGATAAGGACAACTGCAAATCCGACTGAATAGCCTAACCTCGAAAATGTGACTTTTTACTTAGGCTATTCAGTCGGATCTGCAGTTGTCCTTATCGCACGAATAGACGAGAGATAGCGAGACAGAACGACAGCGATAGTTTCTTCAAATACCTAATTTTCAAAAGTCTTTCCACCCGCATTTCCTCTTAACCGTTTTGAGAGCAGTGGTGATGAAACAATTTACACAAAGTAAAGTCCTCTCTGGGTTTGAACCTACGATCTACAAGCTGTAAGTCGCAGCTGTTACAACGGAGCCGCCAGTGCTCAGCGATAAATAGTAGGATTAAATGGTGTTTAGAATGGTCTAAAATCAAACATCACATAGTATATATAACAAAGCATTTTTATTACTGTAAGTACTTATATTCATTTCAACGCCAGACGAGTTAGAAGTAGGTAATATTTCATCTAAAGAAGATGCAGGTCGCTCTACCGATAAAAACTTAAATACCGCACGCTCCACATTACATGTGCATTACAGCCAACAGTACTAACGTCTGCCCACCAAACAGTTATCCAGCAAGAGCAGCTTGCTGTTAGAAATTGATGTTATCGATCGATATAAACGTATTCTAACTAATATTATTATTGTTCTTTTTGGTGTGCTGGAATCCACTGCAAAATAATGTTCTTTCCCGCAGTCATCAGGCACAGTATGCGTTTGTTGTGAAAATCGACATAGAACAATCGGCACATCTGCAGCAGTCTCGGGCAATGTCTTCGCACATTGCGTTGAAATCTTACTGAACAATAAAATTAACACGACATCCTTCTGGAGTAAATGCTCTAATGCTGTAATGCATCTTCCAATAACGCGATCCTTCAATTACATACAGGAAAACAGAAATATCAATTTCAGGCAATTCGAAAGAAACGGAAAAATAAATTTATTTACTTTACTTTTTTTTTTTTTTTTTTTTTTTTAATTTTATTGTCACTTGACACGTCTTGTCTTTCTGACAGTGTCAGGTAGTGATGCGGCTCGATTTTATATTTACCTCGTTACTCGAGTAAATAAAAGACAAAGTTCTCTCGAGGTGCCACTCGATGTAGTCGCGATTAGATAAATATCACCAACACTGCCACACTAGTTAACTGTCATTCTTTGATAACAAACGTAGGAATAGATATATTTCGTGTAATAAACCGTCAAAATACTGTGATGTACAGAGTCACAGAGTTTTAATAAGAGAAAATACATGTTCTGTGGGTTAGTGCTGACAGTTGATAAAGTGTAATATTTTGTCATTAAAATCTTCATTGATTATCAGATCAACCTGATAATCAGTGGAATCTCAGTAGGACATAATGCTTTTTACAAAGTCGAACAAAGACAATCTTAGCCGAATGTCACACCGATGTACAGACGCCAGCAGGTCAAGCTACCCGAAAGTATCAAATTTTTCCAATCAACCTTGAACCTTAATGCTTCAGAAATAAAGTTGAAAATCTATTAAAGAAATTTGACAGATTGTAGTAGCTTGATGTGCTGGCGTCTGTACCAATACAGAACGGTTACTGTATTTTGGATATTGCTACGATTCTTTTCTTAAAGTTATTTTTGTGTGCGTTTCAAACGTACGAAGCAACAACCAACTTGATTGAGTTTTCGAATTACATAATCGAGACATCGAGTCCATTTATGACTGAGTAACATCACTAGAGCCAACAAAAGAAAGCGACAAGCGACGATGACAACAAGCTTGAAGTGCTGCCCTTGTCAAAAAAATTACCCCACTTTAACGAAAAGAGTTCCTGGAAGGATTTGAGGGAAGCCTTTGCCCAGCAGTGGGACAGCATAGGCTAACAAAAAAAAAACATTAATTATGAATATGGATAGTATTGCTATTATTTATTATATTAGTTAACAAAAACAGTTTTGGTTACCACCTCAGACTGTGACTTATATATAATATGTTTTCATATTTGAAAACGCGTTTGCGTTTAAGGAATAATCCCATCGAAAAAATAAGTTTGATCTTGGTTATTTTTGAAAGAGTGATGACAACAAGCTTGAAGTGTTGTTCCTGTCAAAAAAATTACCCACGAACATTTTGGGGAAATAAGACCTCTTATCACTTGTCACCCTTTTAACGGTGCAACAACAGATAATAGTTAGATTTTATGGTCATGCTTATTGTTAAAATTAAAATTCACTTTGATGTAACTATAACGGAGCTTTTGATGCAACTCACTTTTGCATGACATAAGTATAATTTGACTTAAGGTGGTGTTTTTTTTTTTGTTATTTGTTCGATTATAAGTATAGAATTTCCTCTGAGGCTAGATCTGAGTTGCCTACTTCATGTTCACAAATGAAGAAGCTCTTCGTATCACAGTTGACAATGTTCAGACGTCCTGTGTAGAACATAGAGCCGCAGTGCTCACGGTCATCTCCATTCGGCTGATGGTTGTCCCACCAGGTGCTGGCATCTACAGTCAGCGGTGTTCCTGGAATACGTAATTATAAGTCAAAACAATGTAATCAACGACATAAAATCAAAAGTCATTTTTTCATATTAGGCTGAGAGTCAGCACTTTTCGAACGTCAAAATTACAAAAGACAGTCCCCCAAAAACGCCCGCCCTTCACCACTTCCTAGTGCTATCACTGAAGAAGAAGTGGCGCAACAGACTCCCCAGCATATAACTTTATAACATAGGTACCTCAATATTAGGATCAATATCATAAACAACATTGTGCATGAAAATTAATTGGGATATCTGAAGTTTTGAGTTATTTAAATTAAAACAAGTGTATTCCAGACAACGAATTAATTTAGATTTGCAACAGAGCTTTATTAAATTATTATTTGTCGGCGGCTTCGGCCGTGGAACTTCGTGCTGAACACACACTCATGTACCTGTAACTGTCTGCCAGCCTTCGTGTAATCTATTATGGAAGCCCATATGATATATTCCTCTGAAGTAGTCCCCTCCGACTCTTCGATTCGATGCGGACTCCGTTAATTGCGCAAGATAATCCGCTTCCACCTGATTATTGATCACAGCCAGGTAGGATTGTTCCGCGCGACACACGGCGTATGCGTCCATCCAGTTCAATGGAGTTGAGTGCAGCTTGTAACATTTGCCAATATTATTCTGATCAAAAGTGTAATCTGAAAATAAAGGAATAAAATTGTAGTAAACGAACTATATTCGGATGCGGGACGGAATGCGCTCGCGCCGATTGTTTTGACTTACTTGTATGGAGGCGTTTAAACTACCGTACATAGTCGTGTGACTGTCTAAGCATTAATATAAACGAAGCACGCGTCTCGCTTGGGCTTTTCGTCAGTGTGACCAGAGCTGTACTTATACCGACTTTTCCATAAAATAAAGTTCTTAATACAAAAACGTGTGCGGTCGTGGGAACCCCGTCAGAAACGAAGTTCCTTACGCGATACTCGCACGCACAGACACACTCATATACAATAGAAAGAGAGATAGAGAAAGTCGGTTAGAGGGGCGATAACGCTCAGCTCGCTGCCCGGTAAGGACCAGGCCCGGGTCGACGGCGCGTTGTGTTCCACGCGCGCCTCAAAGAGATATCAGCACGAACTGACGGGGTCCGCTAGGGCCGATGCCTTCCAGGGCTGCGGGTTGTTCGAAAGAGATACCGTGGCCCCTGGCACAGGCAACTGAAGGAACGGGTAGGTTTTAGTCAGTAAAAGTCTGACACGCCCTTCCGCTCAACCCAGAGCGGGAGAGGTCATTTGATGATTTCCCACCCAAAAAAAAAGGGGCAATAACGCTTTTTCCTTTCCAGTCTACTCCTACCACCAGCTGCGTTAAGGAAAACTTTGAAATATTTTCTGAGTAATTGTAAATTAGTAGTAGGTAGAATAAAGTCCGAAACACAAAAAGAGGCTTGAAAGTTAGCTGTAATTGTGTGTGACTTCTGTACTATATCCTCTGTAACTCTATTCTGCTCACAGATAGAATTTAGCAATGAAAACTGCCATTGCACTATTTGGAAATCCATAGATAAGTACTTACATACAGAGATTAAAACTTACCTAAATTGGACATATTGCAGTGATAATTCCACTCTAATGAGTGGAGGCTCTTCTTACAAATGAAGTTAAACTTTAAATCACATATGACGTCATTAATGTTTCCTTGTAGGTACAGTTGCACACAGTCCTCCTTACCGCCATAATCGTTCGGCTCACCTTGCTGCCACTGGTTAAACACCTCAAAGGCAGCTTTTCCTGGAAATATGAAATAAATATACATTAAAAAGATTAAGGCCCAGTTAACTGGTATATTTACATGAACATTCAATTTAATACATGGCCAGTTTTATAGGTAAGCATGTATTTTAAAACAGTCCTCAGCGTTCATGGCAAATGGAACGCTTACAGGATTAATTTAAAAAAAAGTCCATTCAAACCATTTGTTCATTAGAGACATATTAAAATTAGAAACGTACCATCAATGGTCTCAAATACTCCTTCAGATAATATGTCTGACATCCCAATAAACACCCGTGGGATATTAGGCTGGATACTCTTCCAAAATGATATCACAGCGTTGGCTTCATCTCTGTTTTCCGGGTAGAATAGACTAGCTCCTTCCAGAGCACACACTCGCTTGGCCTCAGCCCAAGTCAGACGTGACGAGTGAATCTTATAGAAACCCTCCGTAGTTTCTATGTAAGTGTAGTCGTTACGGAAATTTTTTTTATATCTTTGTCCATCTACGAATAGGAAAATAGTCAACATTTATTGAAATTTTTGTCCTGACTTCACGATTTTAACTAATGTAGTATACTGATATTCGAGGGATTGTTTATTTATTTTGAATAAAATAAATAATAAAATACTCACATGCGAAATTCGATAAGTAAACTAGAAAAAATAGTAACAAAGTTTTAGAAAACATTGTTGTGAATATACGATATGCGTGTGCAACAGACGCGACAAAATTATACCACCGCCTACAAGTAACTGAAGCGTATTTATTTCCTTCATATCGCCTTTATAGGTTCAGAAGTTCAGAGTGACATCATAGAAACCTTTTTGTAAACAATCATTTGCAAATCGGTTTGTCCCAAAGTGAAAGGTCATCTCCTAAATGATAAAAATGTACCTTGCGACTTGACCCGATTTGACTTCAAACTCTCAATAAATTTATCTTAACTTCAACATCGGTAAATGCCCCAATTATTATATTTTCCGGTTATAACAATGCCATGATGGAATAGTGGCTTATACATGGATTTGTGGGTTAAATCCGGACAAGTACCAATGTTACTTTTTTTTTCATCATTCATATTGCAGCGTTAGTAAATGCTACATTAAAATTTTATGACAATCAACCGTCTTTAAAAATATATTCAACCTTATTTTTGGTAATTTTTTTCATACAACCCAAGTATCTAATTTTTTTCATAAATATTACGAACACAATCATTATAATGCATATAAGTTACAAGGTTTCATAAAATAAACAAATTCTCAATACTTACTGTCAATGGTTTCAAATACTCCTTTAGTTTTTGAGGCTGATATCCCAGTAAACACTAAACACTACTAAACAAAAAATATTTTTCACTTTTTAGTTGTACCTACCCCACACAAATTCGCATATACTTACAAGATTAGAGGTAGCCCAATAACAACTTTGACAGAAATGAGGGTGTACCGTGGTATATTGAACACATCTGCGTACCCCTTTAGAGCGTACAGGCGTGACGTTATGTTGTGTGATTGCGTAAACAATACATACATAAGCGATAGCAGCAATAGCCGTTGATTTGCTGGCATTTATTGAAGAGTTCCGTTCTCTGTCTCCGAAACTCATCATCAGATCTTGTCGAAATTTCTATGGGACCATTTGGGAAGTAGGAAGAAGGACCATGTGGCAAGCGACGGAGTTATGCGCGAACAAACATAAAAAAAAAATACAAACATCCGAATTGAGAACCTCCTCCTTTTTTAGAAGTCGGTTAAAAAGAACGATTCCCAATGCAAAAATTGCTGCGAGCTGGACTCCCATTTGGACCTTCAGATAAATGTGTGCAATTTGTATGTTCGTCGTTATTTGATTAAAAGTGACTCATAGAAACATTTAATTTCATTAAAAAAGTTTGTTTTTGCATGTTCCTTCTATTTTCCTCAAATATTTTTTATCATTTTATTTTGCTCTTCTTTTTGTGTACCTATACTAAATAAATCATATAATTATGTAATATATAATTGTGAGCCTTCTCAGTACAGACTATGTACAGACACCAGCAGGTCAAGCTACCCGAAACTGTCAAATTTTCCCAATCAATCTTGAACCTTAATGCTTTAGCGATAAAGTTGATAATTTTTATAAAACATTATTTTGACAGATTGTAGTAGCTTGCTGTGCAGTCTGTACTATATCTACAATGACTGCTGTGAACAATGTGGTAAATTTTACTTTATTTTACATTTTTTATAATTTTTAGGAAGGCCAATCACTGAAGTGTACAGTAAATGGCAGACATATCAACCGGACAATTCTGGCGGTATAGAGCACTGTGTACACATGGACCTACTAGGCACTATGAATGATTACCTGTGTGACCCCAATTCTTACTTTATTTAATAAGAGTCTCCAGTCACTAGAATGGAATCATAACTGCAATATGCCTAATTTAGGTTGGTTATTTCTTTTAAGTAACGCGGTTCTTTGTATTTTTTTGTTACTTGCTCTTATTTGGTTTTATCTTACTAAGAGATTCTCCGAATAATCAAACATAGAATTAACATAATGTTGTTGTTAGAATACATTTTCTCAACAGTATTTATAAATAAAAATAAAAGTATTAATTCAAAATACATTTAGTATCGTGCATAAATATGTATTTAAATCTTTCATCATCAAATAGACACATCAAATATTTTATCATTTCAGATTACACTTTCAATAAGAATACTGGCAAGTGCTACAAGCTCCACACAACTCCACTGAACTGGGCCGAAGCATATGCAATGTGCCGAATAGAATATACCTCCCTAGTAGTGATCTGCAATCGAATGGAAGCGAATTATCTTGCGAAGTTAACGAAATCCACACCGAAACCACAGATCAGTGAGCAATACCAAAGAGGAATATATCACCTGGGCTTTCATAACAGATTCAACAAAGGCTGGCAGACAGTTAGAGGTACGTGAGTTCGTGGCTTAGCAACAGCGACCTCCGTCAGATGTTGAAAGAGGGGTTCCGCTGTAGAAGCACTAAATCAATACAGCGGTGATATGCGCTTTACAACTACATAATTATGTATTTTGTGGTCTACTTCATGTGTAACCAGATGTGTCAAAACAACTTTTATTACGTTCTGACATCCACGATTAAATAAACAAGAATGCAGTAGTCAAGCTTAACTTCCCTGTGGCTCTGATTGGAACAAATGAAATTACTATTAAAAGTGACTAAATGGCCGTTTGCACACTGCAACGATAACGACATCGACACGTCGACGTCATATCGTCAGCTCGGACGACAACGATATCGTCCGACGATATCAAGACGACGTTTTATTTTTCTAATATGCGTCTTGTTTGTGCAGAATAAAAAAAAATCTTTTTTTTTTTACTTTCTATATCGATATGCCACAGCAGTCCCGAATAGTTGCGTTGCGCCTGCAAAAGCTCACATCGCCTCGTACTTCCAAAAATGTATTCGAGGTAATAAAGGCAGTAGAGAATAATAAAAAAATACTTAAAATAATAACGCGGGCGACGCGGTGCGGCGGTGAGCAACAGCCGTTCGGCGGCACCTATCCATGTTCATCTGCTTCACCCCGCACCGTATCGTTCGCCGATATCGGCACGACAATCAATGTCGGCGATATCGTTGACTACAACGACACAGTGTGAAAGCGTTTAGTAGTAATTGAATAAATTAAAATTAGATTAAAATTAATACTAGTAAATGAAACTACCAGTACGATGATATCGTGCCGTTATCGTTATCGTCTAATGTGAAAACGCCCGATCTGTCTACTATTGTGTATGTGTCCACGGACAGTGTCTCCGTCACCGAGCCAGATGAGCTTGCTGCTCTGTAGGTACACTACTCGCCGAGGATCTTTGTGTCTCTGAAGTTATCTGCGGGTAGCCCTTTTGCGTCAGTTTCATGAAAAAGTAGAAGAGATCCCAGAAATCTCGGTTGTTGTTTAGATTATTGATTTATCAAAAAAAAATCCGAAAACACAATTAAATGTAGATGCTGACGCCTGGTTCGACAACTACCAGCCTGACGGAAACCAATATGAGGAGTGCGGCTCAATGTTCTACACCGGTCGTCTGATCAACACAGATTGTAATACGAAGAGCTTATTCATTTGTGAACACGAAGTAGGCAGCTCGAACTCATACATAAACTGCGATCATTTATAAAAATGGTTTAATATTGTTAACAAAGTAATAAAGTAAATAAAATATTATGTTTCCTTTTATTAATACAGCCTTTATTACATAATATTTATAGCTATAGATAGTGCAAACTAGAAAGGGTTTTTAAACTGAAAAAAAAAGTTCTAGAATTGACCCATTTAATTTAAATACTAATAAAACGGCAGAAACTAATACGCACCAATTTTTAACCACTTTAGAACTAAAAATAAGTGATGATCTATAGAGTTATGTTTAGCAATAGTATGGAATCGTATCATAGCATTTAGAGCCCGTTCCCACTAGGGCCCTGTATAATTCATCCGATAGAATACAGGTAACAGACGACTATCCGACCATTGTACAGACGCCAGCAGGTCAAGCTACCGGAAACTGTCAAATTTTCCCAATCAACCTTGAACCTCAAATAAAAAAAAATAAAAAAAATCGTTTATTATCAGGCGTCAACGGCCCATAGCGTGTTAGATTTACCAAAACTTAAAAACTATGTTAGTAGACTACTTAGGCACACATGAATACAACCACAAAAAGAAAAAGAAATCACAGCCACCATTTAGAGGAAGATTTATCACGTTACATGTCTGACATGTAACTTGATAAACCTATCCATTGTTGGCCCTTCCAACCTTTCTGAAAAAACCTTCAGAATGCTGTTGCTGCCCCCTCTCACCCTACGCATCACTGATGCCACCTTTTTGCGCATGATCGCAAAATAATCGTCCGTGTGCGCATCAGCGAACATCCCTGACGCACTACAGTAAGGCGGAAGCCTCAGCAGCGCCCTGAAGGCATTGTTAAATTGGATGCGCAGTGCGCTATCTGCTTTTTGGGTATGGTTAGCCCACAGACTGCTGGTGTAAAATATTTGACAAAATGCCTTAAAAATGCCTTAAAGCTGTAGCGATAAAGTTGAAAATCTATTAAAGAAATTTGACAGATTGTAGTAGCTTAATGTGATGACCTGTCGTGATAATGAGACAAAAAACTGTTTTTGACCAATTTCATTGGTTCCAATAGGGCCCAGTGTTAGGGCTAATGGAGGAACATCAAAGGAAAGGCTGTTATAAGGATTTTATATAATACGTTTATTACGAGAAACAGCTACGTTAAAATTATATCCTACTTCCTACTAGTAATTATAAACGTGAAAGTTTGTATGGATGGATGGATAGATTGACGGATGGATGGATGTTTGTTACTCTTTCACGCAAAAACTACTTAATGAACGGATTTGGATGAAATTTGGCATACAGATGGTTTAAAACCAGGATTAACATATTATAGGATACTTTTTTATCCCGATATTCCCACGGGATCGAAACTTATGCGGGTGACACCGCGGGGCGCAGCTAGTTTCCTATATATTTTACGACCAAATGGGGTATTCCCAAACTACTTACATACAACTTATCAAAGAGATCTTCTTCCGCAATTACCTAAATGTAAATAATGACCATATTTTTTGCATTACAATTGTTGCCAGACCTCGTATCCTTGCCCCCTTATCCTTAAGACTTTTGTCAAAAATATTCAATTTTCAGTATTGACTTCGTTACGATTTTATTACATGTAACCTTTAGAACAATCACAACACAAAATTGAGTTTATGATTGTAGGTTTTTAGTCATAAAAGCAATCGAACTAACGGTTTGGACGAGAGGCCAAATTTAATGAACTCTATGGCCTCGACTGATGAGTTGACATGAATGAGCTGAGCTCGAAGTTAGTTTCACTTATATTTTCCTGTTTAAAATTATTAATCTAAATTAATATTATAAAGGTGAAGAGTTTGTTTGGTTGAACGCGCTAATCTCAAGAACTACTGGTTCGAATTGAAAAAATATGTTTGTGTTAGATAGTCCATTTATCGAGAAAGGCTTTAGGCTATATAACATCACGCTGCAACTAATAGGAGCGTAGCATCAATAGAAAATGTTGCAAAAACGGGAAAAATGATTCCTTTTTCAGAGCTTCCGTTGCGTGCGCTGCGTAAACGGTTTAAGTTACGAAAAAATCATGTATGATGGAATTGTTCTTCTTTAAAAGTTTTAAGAAAAAGTCCGTGATCAGTTGATCACATATGTCTATCTTTTAAGATTGACTCACTATAAACTTTTTTATGGTAATCAAATTTGTTCCAAATTGATGCATTATTCGCGAAGTGTTTAATCAACATGAAGTTAATTCTTATCCAAATAAATACGTTATTCATCACAAGTATTTAATTGTGAACAAATTTGCCCTCGCCATAACTTGATTTCAATCAACATCTTAGGAGAGGAGCCGAGAAAGAAAGAAAGAAAAAAAGTTTATTTGGACACAGTTCGTGAAACACAAAATACAAAAATAATAAAAATAAAAAATAATGTTTCAGAAAACAATAGTGTGTGCCTCACGGCTGCGCCAATAAGGTTCATTTCAGCATTAATGCCAGACAGATGCTGTCTAACGCTGGAAAAGTGACGGGGAGCACACACAGTCTCAACATATCTAATACATACCTACTACCGAGCAAAAACAAAAGTCAGATTGAAAGCCAAAGTAAAAGGGCGATGCAATGCGACGGGCTGGCGCGGGGGAACGAGAAATTTTACGCGGACGAAGACGCGAGCAAACGCTAGTAAAATATATTAACCATATTTGATAAAACTTATCTAAATATATCTACATCTACAGATATATACACTTTATGCAAATGATGCAGTCTGTCGGAGAATCTGCTATCTGCTGAGTATCCTCATTTATGTTTGCGCGGCGCGGTTCAACACGCGTGTATCTTTAAATAAGATGTTTTCGAAAACTTTGCTCGTATTTCTTTTAGTGAACTTCTTGTCGGATTATTCATGTAAGTAATTATTTTTTTGTTAAAACGTTTTTTTTTAAAGCTCTCTGGATAGCGATTGCAACTGATTCGCAATTAAGTTGCTAATATAAATAAATAAAAACTGACTTATTTAGCGATGAACGCCTTAAGAGTGAATTAAGTGAGTGGTCTTTTTCATTGTGTGAAATAAACTGCCTAATTATATATATTTTTTATTGTATTAATAGGTGGACAAAGGGATAAAAAGTTTTTCCGAAAAGACTACACATACTTAGATGCTTCAGAGAGTTTCTATAAGATCCACACGTTACATAAGTCTTGGCCTGAAGCCAAGCGAATGTGCGCTCTGGAAGGAGCCAGTTTGCTCTATCCAGAAAACGAGAATGAGGCCCATGCTGTGTTATCGTTTTGGAACTATACCCAGCCCTTCTTATCGGTGCATGTGGGAATATCGGATTTAGTGGTTAAAGGAGTTTTTGAGACCATTCACGGTAAGAAAGAATACTTATAATATTTTATTATTAGCAATCGCTCGGTTAAAAGTAAAATAGTTCGAATAACTTTAGATACCATAATACGTAATATTATAATATCCAATTATTCTAACTAGTTATTCTATCTAGTTATTCTAACTATTTTCGAGATAACTACGGTTGATTCTCATATGTTCATAATACATATTGGTCGACTGAACTATTGTTTTACTTACTCAATTTTGATTAAACTAAAATTAATTGCACCAACGAACGAATAATCTAATGGCTTTTTTAAGATATTGGATATTTAAACTATGTATAAAATACCTAATGGACGGCTCCCACAGTTTATTAATAATGCGTGCTCATTTTATTTCTAAAGTTGTGGGTAGGTAGTTGTGGTCTAAGTTATAAGTTATAAAAGCAATAATGTTAAGACGTAGTCGACGAGCCTCTATTTCTGTCTGCAAGGTATAAAAAGGAACCTAACCAAACCGAACCTCAGGGTGCCTCTGACGTCGACCGTCTTCTTCTTTCAAAAGCAAACAAAAACAAAAAAACAGACAAAACCAGGTTAGAAAAAACCAACAGTAGGTGAATCGTCCGGTAATTAAATCTGGTCAAAGTTTATTAATTGTAGCTGAATAAACCGTAGGCGAATTAATCGTAGGTTAATTCTTCTTTACGTATTACTTTTACGTTCATTAGTTATAACAAAAATCTGTCAAACGATCTTTATGTATTTTAAACAGTAGATCCCACGTTAAAGTTCAGGGATCGTATAACAAACTCCTTTATCAGAATTATTTGAGTCGTACTTCAGAGTATGAAAGAGATGTGGCTATATACTATTTATATATTTATTAGAAACGTACAACTCACATTTTATAAATTTAGATATGTACGCTCTTAATCAGAACAAATTTAGAAAAATGGCTATTGATTTACTTTCTGGTGATCCTTAACGATGACTGCTTCTTGCTGACGTTATGGAGTGATCTGATTGGTGGTGTATTGGACGGCGAGCGCTGTCTTGAGTTGGTTTGTGTGACTTTTCAGGATTATTTTTATTTTCTTACAGTCCCTTTCTGTATACGTCCATTTCCTTCTTTTAAAATCGATATGATTCTGTGGACAATAGTGTGGGTGGTGCGTTTGTTTACTAGTATACCTTAGCTAACTATTAATGTTGTAACGCATAACTGTTTTTGGTCCCAAATAAATAAAATAAAAAATACGCAGGACGTATACTATCGGATAGTACTATCCCACACGGAAGATTAAAATAAAACTGCTATAAGTATGAGGTGCTGGTAACCTGGAGCTAAGTTTCGAAAAATTCTATTAATCAGTGCACTTTTACACTCTATCTCAGTCTTACAACATTAATACACAACATATTGGCTGTATGATAAAATGGTAGAAGTTATCAGCATACAGCCAATAAGTCAGTTTTGTTTTTATTTAATAGTAATCTTAGTAGTGTCAATTTAATGTTCTTATATACCTTAATAGGTACAGTCATCAAAGGAGATAAGTATCCAGTGTCGTCGGACATAATTGCAGTTTAGTAAGAAACTGATGGATGTTTTCGAATGAAATTTTATTTGATATATAAATCGTTTGTTTTCTATTAATTAATTAAAATATTTTTTAATCGAAAACATCCACGGGTTTCTAACTAAACTTCAACTATATATCCGACGACCCTTGTTACTTATCTCCATTGGTGACTTAACATTAGAAGCTACCTTACGTTTAAGAGAAATCCTCCCTTCATAAGAAACTACGTATTTTGCCAAGTTTTACATCTAGAACGCAAAAATGTATTCACTAAAAACTGTCGATCTTTTCCTTAGTTTTGAATTACGAAGTTAGTAAGATTTTTTTTTTTTTTAATTTCTTGAACTATTGCTTGCTTTAGAATACACTAAATCGGGGTTCATGAAGCGTTCATGTGAATAAGAAGAAAAAAAACTGCCAAATAACGGTTTAAAATCGGTTAAAAATTTGTACAAAATTGTTGACCGAAACCGCTTTTGTAATGATAATAATTATCATCGTTTTCAGGTCACCCCGTATCAGACGTGTACCACAACTGGGGTCCTGGCGAACCCAACGATGCCGGTGGTGTTGAAGATTGCGTCATCCTTAGAAAAGACGGCACCATGAACGATGACGTATGCCATAAGAAGAACCCTTTTATATGCAAGAAGAGTCTCCTCTCCTTAGAATGGAACACACAGTGCAACATACCTAATTTAGGTGGGTTACATTGATAAAAATATGATGTTTCCAAACATAAAATATGTTTCTATGACCTGCACCCCAATTGCGTGCCACATTCAATTACAATCCGACGGACTTTGAACAAAATTGCTAATCCATTGCTGCAGATGTTTATAAAGTTAGTCTTCTCGGCTACGTAAATCACGCAATTGAAGGGTTTAGAACAGAATAAGCCAGGATTGAAGTAATAATTGCAGATATATACCATACTACATGTGATAAAATCGGACAGACTGTGAACCCTGTTGGTAAGGCGGATCTCACAGTACCACGCGCCAGGCTCTGGTGCGAGGGGCAGGCGCCCTCGTTCGAGATTTCTACGCGGGACTCCGTTTCCCGTGCCCCGTCGCGTAGTGCGTTGTTGTGTGAGATCCGCCTAAGTGCAGGTTCATTCAACCCAAATCCAACCTTCAAACGCGGACCCGCCACAGCAACCGGTCTTTATCTTCGTCGACATTAATACAAAAAAAGTTTTTTTTTGTTAATATTTCCATACGATTTTCTCAGTTGACGTTCCAATCAAATCACATTAACGACCAGCGGGTCATAATGAAATTCAGTACAATATTAATGCCCAGCTAGAGCCTAGGGCTTAAATGAGTTGCTTTATGTAGGTTAGGTTTGAACAAAGAGATTTAAGATAGAAATAACTTAATGTCTTTGGGTTTGAATAACATATAATTTGACGTTAGAGGTGAAAAAACTTTTACATTACTAGCGTATCTATAACATGACCATGATAGAGAGTATACCTACATCTATAGTGGCGTATTTCTGTAGTAAAATGACACTTTTAGCTGTTTGGACATTTGTTCTAACAGCAATCAATGTTGTTACATTTTCAAAGGCTGTTAAGCAGACGGCAATCTTATAGGTTGAACTGCGAGATGCCATCCCCAAAAAAAGGCATTGTCATTGTAAGTGTGTAACGCAATTACCCCTGTATTTACTAGTGGTTGCAAGAGAGGTTGTACTGGCAATTAAGAGCTATCCAACGTTCAACTATGCCACAAATTTCAGCCGATTTGCAAAATTTCTACCTTAGTTCGAGTCTACATAAAGTTTGAACGTTTTGGTTACAGAGGGATGAAACAGTGTCGAGCATATGAATTTTTCAAACATATGCAGCAATGGATTAGGAATTTGCTTCAAAATCCTTCAGATTGTGAAAAAAAGTGTGTTACGCAATTGGAGAGCTGGTAACGTTTAGTTGTTTCAGAGTTTTTGTTTACATCAGGGGTTATCTGAAGTGGGTATTCACGTGTTAACATATTATATTGAGATTAAATTGTCAGTCTGAGGTCAAGGATGATAGAAAAAAAAAATCTCTAAGTAAAATTTTACTAACGAATCTGCTACAACTTGTTATTAAAAAAACGACGATAACGGGACAGTCCCCGACATTATTGGCGCGTTGACCCAAGACCTTAACGATTTATTTACGTAGGTAAATGCTCCGTCTCAATAGCAGGAAAATTGATAACTTTCGGCTTATGATGACAAAATATTGTATATGTGACCCCGCAAAATGTCCATATTTTTATGTATTATTTGCCTTGTGTTAATGGTTTCATTTTTAAACAGTACCTATTATAATTAGAAATGAAATGGATATCTGGCAAAATCCGACTATCTAGTTTACCCTATAAGCCAGATATCCGGTATCCGACCAAACGACTGACCGTTTCCGCAGCAATGCTAATGTAAGCATTTTTCCGTGGACCCAGGCCCCAGGCAGAAACTGCAGAACGCCACCTGTACACAATACTTACATATACTTACTCCTTTTGCTTCGTATACGTTCATATACCTGAGGGGCAATTCGTAATTTTAAGACCGTTCACACTTTACCAAACAACACATGCTCTACTTTAAATAACGTAGTGAAGTCCTAACTAGACAAAAAAGGGCTAAGTTTCGCAACCTACCTACTGTATCAACCACCCGGTCATAAAGATCTATAAGAAAAATGTGTAATATGTCTGAGGGGCAATTCGTAATTGTAAGACCGACGGCCGGGAGCGAGAGATCGCTTCCGCCTATTGCCACGATGAGGTCACAGCGCAGCCCTGCCCAAGCTGGGCACTCCTCCAACGTGTGCTGCGCCATATCCTTCAGGCAAGCCTCACAGTGGTGACACACCGGTGTCTGCTCCCGACCTATACGACACAGGTACTTTCCAAAGCAGCCGTGGCCAGAGAGTACCTGCATCAGCCGGAAGCTGAGGTCACGCCTCCATCCACGCCTCCATGACGGGTCTTACCGCCGCTTTAACGGCGTGCCCCGCAGTGGGTTTCGCAAGTCGCGTCTCCCAATCCGCTCTCAGGGCCCGGTGGAGCTCAAACCGCCGTCCTTTAATAACTCGAGGCAGGTCGCAGGACGAGTCTCTCGCCACGCTCCAGCACCTCCCCGCGCCACTGATAGTGACGCAAGTGTTCTCACCTCCAGGTCACAAGGCGGGGATCCGGCCTTCCGGGGTTGCCGCCTCGAATGAGATCGTGCAATACCCACGAACAATCCTGACGGCCTCTGCGGCCTTCGCATTAAGATTGCGATGTTGCGAGCCGTCAGGTTGTTTGCACACACGGGCGCCCCGTAGAGCGCCATCGACCGCATGACCCAAATCTTCCCGTAGTCCTAGATAACCAGATCACTTTAGCCACCCAAACCCGTAATTCAATATACATGTTTGTTTCCATATCTTGCAATAGTCCTATACCAAACGGGGGTTGTCTTTGGGTGCACTTGAATAGTGTGTACAGGGATAATCTTCGGTTAGTGCCTCCTTTTATTAAAAGCGTCTAACGGGCCTCTGCAAGTTAGCTTCGGCCCCTCGAACGCCTTCCAAAGGTCCGGGATCCAGGGGTCCCGAGATATGTCAGACATTTTAAAAGTAATATAATAAGAATGAAAGTATAAGATCTCACTTTTACCAAAACAATGTATTTCTAGCAAATGCTGATCTTTCTCAATCTGTCAAAAATACCTCTAATTTCCTTCCATTTTTGACAAGTTTTTGACATTGATTGCGATTAGATTTTGAACGTTTTTAATTACGGGAATTGGCCTTCTGGTCACACACGCACATCGGACCTTTCTGCACAACATGATCATCATTATATAACATGTATTGCAGATTACGTTTACAACGAAGAGATGGGCAGATGCTACAAGTTCCACCAGAATCCCTTGAACTGGACCGATGCCTACATCGTGTGCAGCGCAGAACAATCGTACCTAGCAGTGATCAACACCCAGTCGGAAGCCGACCTTCTCGTAAGGCTAACGGAAACTAAAACGAAAATCAATGCCTCAGGAAACTTCATAACTGGAGCGGTTCACTTGGGCTTCCATAACAGACTCAATGAAGGCTGGCAAGCAGTGAAAGGTAAGAGACGATTTCTTTCCTGCAATGTAAATCTCCCTGATAAATATGGTCATACTGTCTATGACTAACTAAGGTACTAGTGGCAAGTAATAACAGCCGCACAGGTCGATAGAGAGGAGCTTGTGGCTAAGTAATAACAGCCGCACGGTCGATAGATCCGGTTAAGCTACGCTTGCCGCGGTTGATCCGTGGATGGGTGGCCATCTTTACATACTAAGACCCCTCCGTGCCTCGGAAAGCACGTTAAGCCGTTAGTCCCGGCTGTCATTCGTGGATGTTTGACAGTCGTTACGGGTCGTCAGAAAGCCGAAAATCTGACAATCAGTCTTACCAAGGGGTATCGTATAGTCGCTCCATGTAAAATACTGGTATTCAGCTGCATCCGGTTAGACTGGAAGCCGACCCCAACATACTTGGGAAAAGGCTAGGCAGATGATGACTGTACTTATATGACTAACTAGACCTGGCTCAGGAGATAGAGAAAATGGACCCTAATCCACAACGCGGGCCCAGGGTGGCTTGTTGGATGTCACAGTCTGATTGCTTCGAGATCCAGCGGTTTAGGCAGTGCATTGTTTTCAGTGAATTCAAGATTATTAATAAGTAGATACCTAACTTACTTATTTGTTTACAGGCACACCGCTTGATGACACCGGTTACGTCTCCTGGGGCCACAACCAGCCAGACGGGGAGAACCGAGAGCAGTGCGGATCAATGTTCTACGACGGGCTGCTAAACGATATCAGCTGTAACACAAGATGCTACTTTATCTGTGAACACGAAGTAGATACTCTCATTTCGCAATATGACGATCGATTTGGTGACCCTGAAATAGTGTGATCAATTATTTTATTACGGAAATGACTGTTATGAATATGTCTCATTGGGCCCATGTTAACCGATATTTACTCAACCTATTTCCCCCTTAGTTACCCTTGGTACACATGCGTACCAGTTAGCTTTTCAAACAGTTCCTACCTAAGGGCCGGCGCGCACTGCCGGCATGGCACGGCAGATTGTGCTGCGGCATCCCGCGGCGTTCCGTGGCATGCCGTGGCATCCCGTGGTATCCCGTGGCATGCCGTGGCATTCTGCTGAAAGCCCAGCCACTGGCATCAATCAGTTTTGCTCCGCGCGGATTCGAAGTTGGTTGTGTCGTTATGGTTGACTGGGATTTATTATTAATAGCACTTCTAGCTGAAGATGAAGAGAGACAAATGAGTCTCGGTCCATATGTCTCGCGAGATGCAATGGCGTGCCGCGGCAACGCATGGAATGAAACGGCATGACTCGTCATGCCGCAGCATCCCGTAGCGCGCGTCGCGTCATTCCGCGGCGTGTCGCGTCATGCCACAGCATCCCGCGGCACGTCGCGGCATCGTGGTATCGAAATAAAGTAACATGAACTCTAAACTCATAGGGGCATGTTACATTGTCAATAATATCACGATACCGTGGTAATATTGATGGTATAATAGGCCGTATCACTGTATCGTGCTCAATAATTGCGATATCGCGATATTAGGATCGTGATAATATTGACAAATGTAACATGCCCCATTGAAATAAGATTCAAAATAATTTTATTAGTAATAAAATCCTTTACCATGCCATGCTGTGCCGTGCCGGCAGTGAGCGCCGACCCGTTGTATATCTATTACTTTAAATGTCATGTGCAGTTTAAATATGTAATCGATTGATTAAATATTGGTGAACACGACCTATAAAATGTAAGTAATACTTTAAGAAATTAAATATGTTTAAGAATACTGCAGATATTTTTTATGCCTTTACTGGTTTTTATCGAGATTCATCATCAGAAAAAAAGACTCCGTGAAGAGAATACTACTAAGTACTGACAACCGCACATCAGTGGCAAGAATTTGTCATCGACAGCCCTTTATGACATAGTATTAAGCGTGATTTTTGTAGTACAAGTTTTACCACTGACGTGGGGCCGGTTGGCGCTCCTCCTAGACTTTTCCAATCGAGAGCTTACCTATTGTCCGTGGTGGGTTTGATACTTAAGATCAAAAGCCATAATATCAGCAGTTAAAACATCAACACCGTATGACCAACGATTCAAAATCTCAACACTTCAGAATGTCAGCAGCTTAGTAAATCAACAGTTCACCAGACCAAAGTTTAAAATCTCAACTTGGAAATAATTAGGTAAATACTAATTAATGGTTGATCCCTAAGGCACTAGGATGCCGTGAGTATTTATTGCGACTCGTAGGTACAGGTTCATAAACTAAACACAGTTAAAAACCACCGCAACAAACCTTACATAAACCACAACCTGGCTTCATTTATTTATAAGCCTCACTTACTGAAGTGTTTAGTCAAAGTTGTTTATCAACTAATATTTCCGCGTAATTAGCATACAAGTTAATAAAAAATAAAACAAGATAATAAGCAGATTATGTTATTCTTATACTTTGGCTACGTTTTCGGACGAACAGTCGGTGTCGCAATATCACTTGATAAAATT
The DNA here is from genome assembly GCA_945859715.1 of Apamea sordens. NCBI lineage: Eukaryota > Metazoa > Arthropoda > Insecta > Lepidoptera > Noctuidae > Apamea > Apamea sordens. Next base: position 13,744,328 of record OX243995.1, read on the forward strand.
TGTGAAACGAAATCACGTCATCTTGCTCTTACACCTACAATAAGTTTGTGCAATATTTATACTGACTCAATTTTTTCCAAAATTGTTTTTTTAAATTAAATGTTTTTGAAATATGAAATCACTTTTTTTATATAACTATACTATACAGGGTGAAATTGAATTCATGGGCATCCTTTTAAGGGCTCATTGTAATCATCATTATGAACAACTTTTACTATGGGACCAAATCTGATGAGTATACTGACCCCTTAAAAGGATGCCCATGAATTTAATTTCACACTCACCAAAATCGAGTTAGGTCGCAAAAAATTGCACTGTTCTGATTTTTTGGGATGTTGTTAGGATACCAATAGTGTAAAACCGCAGCTTCGAAAGGCCTCTTAGCTGTGTGGTTCTCGAAAAACCTCGAAATTTTCGGACTTTCAATTTTTGACTAATCAAATCTAGCATCCTACGGAGAACATCGCAAAACATCTCAAAACGATGAAGGAAAACCGACATGCCCTAAAACCAAAAATTCGAAGACGTGACATCCGCCAACCTGCACTGGGCCCGCGTGGTGGATTATGCCCACTCCCTTTCACAAAGAGGAGGCCTGTATCCCAGCAGTGGAAACGTTATAGACTGATCCTACGGAAAAGTCATCCAATACATTTTTAAAATATATAAAACTGTATCTCGAGTCCTACAGAGCTATGGCTGCACTCAAGTTTTGTATACTTTAAAAATTGACTAGTGACTTTTCCGTAGGATGCACCTTTTAGCACGTGGAGCATCCCCCTCGCCGTTCCCCCACCTTCGTTTTCACCTCAGGAATCTCAGGATAGTACTTCCATTGTTCTATGTACCTCTTCCTTGACCGAGAGGCTAATAAGTACAAAATCTTATTCTTTACCTGCGCAAGTAGTAGTAAAATGTAACTAACGGTCTAAATAAACCACGAGATAATTAAAATAGGTGCAGTTTTCAAAACTTAACTAGATAAAAACTTGGTTGAAAATATAATATAGAAAGGTCATTACTGTTGTACAAAGAAGATGGATAACGGTCCCATACAAGCTTGGTCTAGAAATGGACACAAATTAAAGAAAATGTTTTATTTATTTTTGGCCCTTTTTTGAAATCTGAAAGTGGTCTCCTGGCTATCTGAAACTTTTCAAATATATTTTCGGTGTTCTCTTCTCATGCCACACCTACTCAGCTATCAACTTTTCACCCTGAATATGCTTGCTCGAAAACCCTCTGGGCTCCCTACCAATAGTATAATGCCAAATGACAAACAGTTTTTATCACCAAGCGTAAAATGATACTGGACTTTTGCTGGTCATTCCAACCTATATAAATCTCCCTGGAAAAAGTATTCTATTGAGTTTTATTATGTAACAATTTTAATATAAACTTCGCTTTACAAAAATGTCTTTATTTTCCTCGTAGGTATAGTATAAAGCACTAAATATCACTCAGGAGTAAGTGCGATTCCCAACTCGTTTGTATTAATTCAAACTACACCCTCTCGTTAGTAATCGTTGACTTTCTCCCCTCGGTGAACAATATTCTATTTTTATTTACTTCACTAGCTTCTGCCCGCGGCTTCGCCCGCGTGGATGTCGGAAATTATCCCACGGGAACGTGCTAACAGGATAAAATGTATGTGCTTCCCCAGAATGCCATCAATCTCGCGGGCCCTTTGTGGCTAATTACAGTAGAAAACCAATTGTGTCTCATTAGTGGTGATTAAGAGGGTACCTATATGATATCTTTACCTAAGTACCTACCTAATTTAAAAAAAAACTCAATAACAGAAAATTAAATACCTACCTAAATAAACCTATTTCTGATGATAACTAATCTAAACTCAATAAATAAGCAAAATCCCTAAAAACTAATATCTACACGAATGACTAATCCTACCTAACAGTATTATAAAATAACCTACGGTCACTACGTACAATCAAATATACTACCTATACTTTAAAATTAAAATCTATACCTACGACTCATATAAAAATAAACCTAAATAACTCTAAAAACTAAAAGGAATAAAAATGAACTCCACTGCGGGTGACCCAACCTACGACAAACTTAGTATTTGCGGTTGGTACAGTACAGACAGTGGTAATCGGGTATAGGGATCGAACCGCAAAATTAAGTTTGTTTTTTATTGTATATACTTTTCCGGGATAAAAAGTACCCAGTGTGGTGCCCAGGATATTAAAGAATAATTATGCCAAGTTTCATCGTAATCGAACCGGTAGTTTTTGCGTGATGCCTGAACAAACAGACAGACAGACAGACAGACAGACAGACAGACCGACAGACAGACAAAAATTTTTTTAATCACATTTTTGGGTTCGGTGTCGGTCTAGTAACACCCCCTGTAAATTATTTTTTTGATATTTTCAATGTACAGAATTTTCACTTCTACAGATTTATTATAAGTATAGATTACTTTGTTAACAATTTTATACATTTTGTTCGAATTATATGTATTACTTCGCGCTATAAACCTCGTGTTCACAAATGAACATGCTCCTCGTATTACAATCTGTGTTAATCAAACGTCCGTTGAAGATCATTGAGCCGCACTCCCCATATTGGTTTTCGTCAGGCTGGTGATTGCCGAACCAGACGTCAGCATCTACATTCATTGGTTCCTGGAAAAGATAAATCAAACAGTGATCCAAACAGCAACCAAAATTTCCGGGATCTGCTTCAGCGATTTTGTATGGAATGCGTACGCATCCGATCAGCTTTACGGATGCGTACGCATTCCATACAAAATCGCGGTTTTCTAAGGACAAAAGCTGAAGAGAGCTGAATAAGTGTGGTTAATCCCTGATTGTGGATCTCAGAACGCAATCACTGTAATTTTGACACATGTTAAACATGAAGTCGAACACAAAATAGTTGTAAAGCGCGTGTAACTGCTGAATTTATTTAGTGCTTCGACTGTGAATCTTCTCTTAGAATTCCGGGGGAGATCGCTGTTGCTAAGCCATGAACTCATGTACTTACCTCTAACTGTCTGCTAGCCTTCTTTGAATCTGTTATGAAAGCCCAGGTGATATATTTCTCTTTGGTATTGTTTAGTGGTGCGTGGGTTCGACGCGGATTTTGTTAAATTCACAAGGTAATTCACCTCCATCCGATTGCTGAAAACTGCCAGAGAGGTATATTCTTTTCGGCACATCGCATATGCATCGGCCCAGTTCAATGGAGTTGTGTGGAGCTTGTAGCACTTGCCAGTGTCCTCAAACTCTTCTTACAAATAAAATAAGACTTGGGGTCACACAGCTAATCATTCATAGTGCCTAGTAGGTCCATGTGTACTGTAGAGGCTTGTCTGCCGAAGGCAACCTCATATGTTGCAGGCTGGATGTAATTTAGCACGGATGTCAATCGAACGTTCAAGCGAGTGTCAAAGATAGAAGGTTCTAGAAGAGGAAGTGACAATGAGACAGAAAGTTGTAAAAAGATTCTATAAATATAAATGTAAAAGGGATCATTGTGTTTGATTCCTCCTGGTACCTTGGAGGGCTCGTCTAGCTCTCCACATGTGGTGGAGGCGCCGGGTATGCGACGAATTTGCGCACGCGAAGTTGCGCAGTGTGGGAAGAAACGTTACCCCATACGAGTAAATTTGGAAGAAGCGAGAAGGCTCGCATACTGAGGAAAGAACAGGCGCAGAAAAGCCGCCTGGAGTTTATACGCAGCTAAGTGGTTTTATATTTTTTTTCTAAAGAGAGTAAGATAGGAAGATGGCTCAATTTTATACGGGCAACAACGGATGCCTGGAGGAGTTCATTGAGGCATTCAAAGTAGTTGCCCACTACAATACATGGCGTGAGAGCGATTGGGCGCTGATATTGGGCGTATATCTTAAGGGTGCTGCCCAGTATGTTTTTAAATTTACGTACCGTGATGGTATGAGTTTTGAGGAGTTGTGTAATGTGCTACGAGCAGAGCTCCCGTGCCGATGTCACAGAGCATTTTATATGTTGCAACAAGAGGAGATTGCACAAGATCTGTCTGAAGGAAGTGGACAGGAAAATGTTATAAATGTAGATGTTGATGCTTCTCTATTATCTAGTGGAACACAAGATGACCCACTACAAGATGAGCAAAGCTGCCTAGAAAGCAGCGTGGAAGGAGATGATGACGAGCGCAGCAGCCAGGGGTGCAGCCCTGCAGAGGAGGAGAAGAAGCCGATAGAAGTGCTCGAGAGTGAACACGAGGAAGACATTGACGAATCGGGTCAGTCCAGTCCTTGTATTAACGTAATTAGCTATGTTTCAGAGCATCAGGATGAGCATCATGATCACGATGTGGAATCCATTAACAACGACTTCGTTGGTGATCAAATTGTTGAGGATAATTTTTTGTTTACTGATTCCGAAACAAAGGAGAATGGTCATGTCGAGTTGTCCACGGAAGTAAAGGAGAATGCTCAAAGCGTCGGAGTGTCGTATGACCACAGTAAGGTGGATAATTACGAAATTAACAACAACAAAACTAATGTAGAGTTGTGTGCAGTCAGAGACAAATACACAGAGGTGATGAACAGTTCTGTGCAGTTGAAAGACGTATTCAATTGTCCTACAGATGAGGGTGCAGACTTTAGTCGTAGTGATTTTATCATACATCGTGTAGATAACCCCGAGAGAGATATTTCAATCTCAAGTCAATTCATTCCATTTATTGCGGGTAAATTGCGATCATTATTGGTGTTAGCAATGTTAATAATTAATATGGTTCATCCACAAAGTGCACTAAATAATATGAAAAAAGCACGAGTGAAGAAGAAATACTCATTTGTTAGAAAAGCTAGAACTAAATGTTTCCTTGTAAAATGCTTTTCATTGATATGCAACATTTTAAAATCATTTTCTAAAAATAATCAACATTTTATAAAGAAGTTATTAATTTTAAAATACAAGTTTAGAAAATGTAAGTTCAGAGATAAAAACTTTTTGATAAAATCTTTTCACATTGTGATGTAAACTTGTTGTCTTTAGTTGTCATTCATTCTCATGTCAACGTCAGTTAGATGAAAACATCACTTTTAGTAAATTATTTTATTTCGATTATTATGATGTAGTATATTAACATGATAACGTTTGTATGTTTGCATATGCTGGGACAAAATACCGGACGCGGCTGGGAGCGAGTGAGGTGCCACACCTCACAGCTTCAAGGAGCCTTAGGGAGTAATTATGTCGACGACAATAGTAGGCTGTTAATAGGCTGATATAGCATGAACGTACTCCAGAATTGTAGTAACGCGAGTTAGGAGAGATTTTTAGATTTGCAAACTGTGGTCACTCCTTGGTCACTCCTACAGGGGGGGGTGACACTCACCTAAGCTGAAACCAACTTTGCTTACGGGGCATAGCCTTTGCAAAGTGTGTTTGGTTGACACAATTGGTTCAACTTATAGTGGAGGACCCACAGTTATATCAGTATGGACTGATGTTATATGGAGTTTACTGAGAGCGGAATAGATTTTTGGAAATGTTTCTTGTGGAGTACGGGCGTGAGTTAGGCATTTTCGATGGAAATTGACCTCTTAGCCTTTTCCCTCCCTCTGGCTCAATACCGTCCGATGGGGTAAAAGAGTCTGAAGTTAAGACCATTTATTTTTTTAAGCCTCATCCAGGCTGATGTGAATTGTCACGTCGATTTGTTTATATTTAGGAGGCCGCGTCGCTTCTTTTCCGCCAGTTTTGGCGCGACGAGGTTTAAGCAGGACTGCGTTAGTTTATGTTGGTGCACAGTGGCACATGTAAATATAAATTTACCTGACACTTGTCATAGTGTCGGGCTCGCGATTCGTTTGTCCTGACTTAAGCCTACTCTTGCAAGAGTTGGACCTCACACTGTTTGATATCTGGCGTTAGGTAATTATCATCATAGTGTGACTGTTCCTAAATTACCCTAGGCTGATAAAATTTTCGTTTTTCCTAATTATGTGAAATATCACAGTTAGATCGGCTCTCCCTGCGGGAGAGAGAACACGCCCCAATCCACCGCGTGCTCCTGTAGGGTTTCGTCGCCAGACTTGGTTACCCTCCCACCGTTATAAGAAATGAATCCCCATGACCTAATGTGCCACATCCCGACTTAGAAAGCTTGGGGATGTGGATGGGATGCAAGGTGATGTTAATGGGGATTCACAGTTAGGATACATAAGTATTATAATTACCAATATTATATGAAGCTAAGAAGACAAGAGGGTATGCAAAGGTATATAACATAATATATTAGGTTTAGTATAATAAATGTTGCTCGCAGGTAGCCACTGAGATCTGTAATAGTATTGATGATTAGACGGGGTAAATAAAGGGAACGTTACGCTTGCGCATAAATGAATCATATATAACTACGTTAATTATCTGTTTACAATATACCCACTTCAGTGAGACTGGGAACCGTTTTAAAACGTATGCCTCATTGTACGTGTTCTGTTAGACCTAACGCATAGAACCTCTGAGGACACTAATGCGATTCTAACAGAACACGCTCCCTAAGCACTAAATAAATGTCTTACTCAACCCTAGGACAGAGTACTGCGAAGTCCAACTGTTATTGAGGAAGACAAGTTTTGGATAGTTCTCAACGCGTATCAATATGAAAGACACCCTTACGGCAACCTATCCCTTTTCTAGGTACACAAACTAACACAAGCGTACCGCATCGTCAGTCGGTTGCAGAATTCCTTACGATTGCCTTGCTCGCTATACGCCGAAGTGGTTATTTTAAATCGTCACCTCACACTTCCTTAATCTACCCAATTTAGAGGATATTTCCAGTGTAATCAGCAGCCGTGCATCCATACTTGTCTACCTACTTATGTAGCAACGGAGCCTTTCTATCTGGGTATCCAAATTATGTGTCTCGCTAAATATTATATTTTTTTCAGTAAATGGCCTACGGGGGCCGGGTGTGATTTAACGAGACACAATCCCTAGCGTTCCTTAGAACGGCTATCCATCCAGTTAAGGGTTGTGTAGGGAGCCTAACCCTCTCCCGGAAGTGTGCGTATATCGAGAGCAATGCAAAGTATCCTGCAGTCAGTCTGTCCATAGGGAAAAGGTAGCCATCACTAACGTTTGGTTGGTTCGTGTTCGTAAACAACAGACTACAAGGAAGCACTATAATTACAATTGGCCCTAACGAGTTGCGAGTTCGGTTCAGCCTTCCATAAGCGGTGTGACTGCCCTAAGCGTCATGTCTTGGTTGTGGTTGTCTATGGTCTATTGGTAGAGCATTTGTCTACAGTATGTCAGTAAGTGTCACACATTATAGCGGGCTTTCCCCGAGTCCCTACGACCAAACGCATGTGTAGGATACCTCGGTAACGTCAGAGAAAGGAACAAGGAGAGATATAATAGTCAACACTCACCTGATCGTTCACAAACACACTCACTGAGATTCGCGCACCTTACACGCTACTTACATTAATAGTATGCTAATATAACCTAGTCTCAAACAATACTTATTATTTATCGTATTAAATTACACTCCCGCACTCTCGATCTCTCAACAGACACACAGGTTCAATGCTACTGCCCTAAGTTCTAACTCTGCTAGCCTAGTCTACGCCATCCGCTCACCCTCGTGGTCTTAAACCAACCGTCTCACACACTACATTAAACACTAGATTAGCCTAATCTGGGTTCCAACCCAACTATATTTTAATTAATAACTATTGCTCGCTATTTCGCGACAGCCCTCTCGGACATAGCCCCTTGGCATTCCCTAAATCTCCTAACTTAACTAGCGTGGACTAGGTAAGTCCATACCCTATCACGGTTCGAACACCAATGCCTCGAGTTATTACATCAGTCCCTCCACCATTCCTCAAAAATACCATCGCTAGCTCAGCCTCCATCCCTTTTTTTGTAAGATTTCTCAATTGTTTCAAGGGTTCGTCCGTCCCACGGCCTATCGGCCGACTTATGCTCAACAGATGTTTGGGCTCGTATTGTCCGCTACATGTAAGGATCTCAGCGTTCTCAGAATCAGTACAAAATATTGCATCTTAAGTGACGTTAAGTATCGCCTTCTACTAATGACTCGCCATAATTGCCGGTCTATTTCCCATAAATTATAAATAGAATGGATTTCTAAGGGTCTCAATATTGTTTTACCATTTTAAAGAAATAGGGTATTTTGTTATTTATTAGGGTAGCATGTCGAGCTGTCAGACCATAAAATTGAGATTTAATGCATTTCCAACGGTCGATATCGTGGGACTATTATAAAGTAAGAATTTAGAATAAGATGTTTTGTTATTAAATTAGGAGTAAGTGACAGACAGTCACATTCCCCCCTCTGAAAATCAGACGCGTGACGCAGTTCAGCGTATGAGCTTTCACAATAGGATGAACTCTGCCTTTCCTTGAAAGTGTCATAGGTTATAGACCTATACTTATTTGATGTATTTATCTAATCAAATACCTACCAGAATATTGTAAGTATTCCAGTATTAATCCTACAAGATCCCAATAAGATGCAATGTCTGCTATAATGTAATACTGTATCGCAGGAGCATTTTCAATCGATAAATTTATGATTGCTCTTTAATATTTGACCTATAACTGTTCTTGCAAATACTCTTTCCAGGATAATATAAATATCATTATACCGCGCCTCATAATCCTGTGCATGCTTATTATTTAGTTTTACATACCAGGGACTCTTTTAAGAGTATTTATGCTATTCAGCAACACTACCTACGGCGCTCCCTCGTTCTAAACTCAGCCTGTCGCAGTTGCCGCTGGACAGAGGTCTCTCCTTATGCACCTCAATGCAGAGTCAGCTTAATCAGCTCCCCGCAGGCGTACCCAGGAGTAGCTGAAATAGTCCGCACATAAACATATTAGATTTGATTCCAATTAGACGCCCCCCTCTGATTCTAAGAGGTTAGAGCAGTTTTGAATTCTAATAAGAGTTGGGAAGTTATACTGATTAGAAAATATAAGCATCCTAGACTGTGCAACCAATTTTTGGCTTACTAGCACACAATGTCGTTAACTATTCCTTCAGATTATGAAGGTGTTGACAAGTACATTCTATGGTATACTTGAACTGATAACTATAGCACCCACCATTACCCTAAAACATAAATCTATAATATCTCATGAGATAACAAAAATCATACCACGTAACTACGGGTAACTGACGTGTATAATAAAAGTGAAACTTAGCTTCGCAACAGGAGCCAAGCCAGCCATGGGTACTGCTGTTGAAGTCAGCCGATGTCAGCCTATTTGGAAGGAACTTCTAACCAAGCGCAACTCACAAACCAAAGGTTCAGACATAGCGTAGTGGCAGCCGAGTGAAGACTTAATATCCTGGAATTTGAAATAAGGCCAAACGAGTATCTATTCAATTATACGACATACGTCGCCGATTGCAGAGATGGAAAGATTGATGTTTATTTCTTATGACGATAGTTAATGTACCTTCTTAGTAAATTAATTGTCATTTTATAAGCTTCACGCTTCGTAGGTCTAACTTGCTAATAATATTAGATCTACCCGTACTATGGGCGTGTCTTATACCTAAACTCATTCCACATACACACATATAAATCACAAACACATTTTCATATCCACATACTATCAGATACTAAACTCGCACTTTCAGAGGGTCGAACCTATTATTTCAGGTAGTCACATACTGTCAGATACTAAGTTCACGTTTCCAGAGAGCTGACCCTATTATTACAGTTGTTCACATACTGTCACATACTAAACTCACGTTTGCAGAGAGCTGAACCTATTATTATAGGTATTCACATATTGTTAATTAATAAACTCACATTTGCAGAGAGTTGAACCTATTAATACAGATATTGAAATACTGTCAGATACTAAACTCTCGTCTGCAGAGAGTCGAACCTATTATTTCAGTAGCACAGGCACCCAAGCAACAATCGTACCATTACCTACAGTAGCGTCTTAATGAAAGCCCTACAATTGATGCGGGAATTGAACCCACAAGCCGTGACACAGGAATTCCACAAAAAAAAACATGAAAAGAATACATCTTACGGGAATCGAACCCAATATATAATAATCAAACGCTTACAAACAAAGATTATCAAACATAAGTTATTGTATCATCCAATAACATCAGGCGGGATTCGAACCCAAGATCTACGACAATGGAATATATGTAAGCATATCAGCAATTAAATCATGCGGGGATTGAACCCGCTACCAATAGTTGAAGAATTCAAACACTATTATTAAACCGTAACTTACACACAAGTATATGTAGCCGTTGTAACGCTTGCCGTCGCTAACAATTAATATAACCATAAAATTACATTGTGTTATTTCTTCAATTGATGCGGGAATTGAACCCGCAACCAATAGTTGAAAAATTCAAACACTATCATCAAACCGTAACTTACACACAAGCATTGTAGCCGTTGTAACGCTTGCCGTCGCTAACAATTAATATAGGTACCTAGCCATAAAATTACGTTGTGTTATTGCATACGTTGTGTTATTTTTGTGTACGTTATGTTATATTCGTAGTAACCCATATTTAGTTATTTCTCGTTGCACTGAAGTGAATCAGTACATTTAATGACGAGAATCCTGGTCACGGCACCACATGTGACTGTTCCTAAATTACCCTAGGCTGATAAAATTTTCGTTTTTCCTAATTATGTGAAATATCACAGTTAGATCGGCTCTCCCTGCGGGAGAGAGAACACGCCCCAATCCACCGCGTGCTCCTGTAGGGTTTCGTCGCCAGACTTGGTTACCCTCCCACCGTTATAAGAAATGAATCCCCATGACCTAATGTGCCACATCCCGACTTAGAAAGCTTGGGGATGTGGATGGGATGCAAGGTGATGTTAATGGGGATTCACAGTTAGGATACATAAGTATTATAATTACCAATATTATATGAAGCTAAGAAGACAAGAGGGTATGCAAAGGTATATAACATAATATATTAGGTTTAGTATAATAAATGTTGCTCGCAGGTAGCCACTGAGATCTGTAATAGTATTGATGATTAGACGGGGTAAATAAAGGGAACGTTACGCTTGCGCATAAATGAATCATATATAACTACGTTAATTATCTGTTTACAATATACCCACTTCAGTGAGACTGGGAACCGTTTTAAAACGTATGCCTCATTGTACGTGTTCTGTTAGACCTAACGCATAGAACCTCTGAGGACACTAATGCGATTCTAACAGAACACGCTCCCTAAGCACTAAATAAATGTCTTACTCAACCCTAGGACAGAGTACTGCGAAGTCCAACTGTTATTGAGGAAGACAAGTTTTGGATAGTTCTCAACGCGTATCAATATGAAAGACACCCTTACGGCAACCTATCCCTTTTCTAGGTACACAAACTAACACAAGCGTACCGCATCGTCAGTCGGTTGCAGAATTCCTTACGATTGCCTTGCTCGCTATACGCCGAAGTGGTTATTTTAAATCGTCACCTCACACTTCCTTAATCTACCCAATTTAGAGGATATTTCCAGTGTAATCAGCAGCCGTGCATCCATACTTGTCTACCTACTTATGTAGCAACGGAGCCTTTCTATCTGGGTATCCAAATTATGTGTCTCGCTAAATATTATATTTTTTTCAGTAAATGGCCTACGGGGGCCGGGTGTGATTTAACGAGACACAATCCCTAGCGTTCCTTAGAACGGCTATCCATCCAGTTAAGGGTTGTGTAGGGAGCCTAACCCTCTCCCGGAAGTGTGCGTATATCGAGAGCAATGCAAAGTATCCTGCAGTCAGTCTGTCCATAGGGAAAAGGTAGCCATCACTAACGTTTGGTTGGTTCGTGTTCGTAAACAACAGACTACAAGGAAGCACTATAATTACAATTGGCCCTAACGAGTTGCGAGTTCGGTTCAGCCTTCCATAAGCGGTGTGACTGCCCTAAGCGTCATGTCTTGGTTGTGGTTGTCTATGGTCTATTGGTAGAGCATTTGTCTACAGTATGTCAGTAAGTGTCACACATTATAGCGGGCTTTCCCCGAGTCCCTACGACCAAACGCATGTGTAGGATACCTCGGTAACGTCAGAGAAAGGAACAAGGAGAGATATAATAGTCAACACTCACCTGATCGTTCACAAACACACTCACTGAGATTCGCGCACCTTACACGCTACTTACATTAATAGTATGCTAATATAACCTAGTCTCAAACAATACTTATTATTTATCGTATTAAATTACACTCCCGCACTCTCGATCTCTCAACAGACACACAGGTTCAATGCTACTGCCCTAAGTTCTAACTCTGCTAGCCTAGTCTACGCCATCCGCTCACCCTCGTGGTCTTAAACCAACCGTCTCACACACTACATTAAACACTAGATTAGCCTAATCTGGGTTCCAACCCAACTATATTTTAATTAATAACTATTGCTCGCTATTTCGCGACAGCCCTCTCGGACATAGCCCCTTGGCATTCCCTAAATCTCCTAACTTAACTAGCGTGGACTAGGTAAGTCCATACCCTATCACGGTTCGAACACCAATGCCTCGAGTTATTACATCAGTCCCTCCACCATTCCTCAAAAATACCATCGCTAGCTCAGCCTCCATCCCTTTTTTTGTAAGATTTCTCAATTGTTTCAAGGGTTCGTCCGTCCCACGGCCTATCGGCCGACTTATGCTCAACAGATGTTTGGGCTCGTATTGTCCGCTACATGTAAGGATCTCAGCGTTCTCAGAATCAGTACAAAATATTGCATCTTAAGTGACGTTAAGTATCGCCTTCTACTAATGACTCGCCATAATTGCCGGTCTATTTCCCATAAATTATAAATAGAATGGATTTCTAAGGGTCTCAATATTGTTTTACCATTTTAAAGAAATAGGGTATTTTGTTATTTATTAGGGTAGCATGTCGAGCTGTCAGACCATAAAATTGAGATTTAATGCATTTCCAACGGTCGATATCGTGGGACTATTATAAAGTAAGAATTTAGAATAAGATGTTTTGTTATTAAATTAGGAGTAAGTGACAGACAGTCACAATAGGGATAGGCAGGAAGGGCCTGAGTGTTCGAATGGTGTGAATAAAAGTCTTGTTTAGAAGCGGGAGTATACGAATCCTTTTATTCAAGGATGGGCGTAGCTGATGTAGAGGCTTGTCTGCCGAAGGCAACCTCATATGTTGCAGGCTGGATGTAATTTAGCACGGATGTCAATCGAACGTTCAAGCGAGTGTCAAAGATAGAAGGTTCTAGAAGAGGAAGTGACAATGAGACAGAAAGTTGTAAAAAGATTCTATAAATATAAATGTAAAAGGGATCATTGTGTTTGATTCCTCCTGGTACCTTGGAGGGCTCGTCTAGCTCTCCACAGTAAACAGTCCTCTTTACCGCCAGAATTGTCCGGTTGATTTTGCTGCCATCTGCTGTACACCTCAGAATTTGGCCTTTCTAAAAAAAAAATATGATTTGAAAATAATGTTGTTGTTGTACAACAGAATTAAAAAACGGGTGTAAAATTACCCTTAATGTTGATGATGAATGATGATTAGCCTATACTGTCCCACTACTGGGCATAGGCAAAGCAAAGGCAAAGGCATTCTTCACATTAGTCATTGTAAAATTTTACTGTACTGTGCCATACCAGGGGACCGATTTGGTGTAACCAAGTGGAGATATTGTAAATCGAGGTGACACCCTTTTTCATTGCATTTTTTTTTTTCGAAAATATGATGGTTTAAATCTATGCAGTTCAAAATAAAATTCTTCCACCAGAATTTTTTTGCTACTTCATCATCATCTGCCTAGCCTTTTCCCAACTATGTTGGGGTCGGCTTCGATTCTTACCGGATGCAGCTGAATACCAGTATTTTACATGGAGCGACTGCCTATCTGACCTCCAGAACCCAGTTACTGGGTAATACGATACCCCTTGGTAAGACTGGTTGTCAGACTTTCGGGCTTCTGACTACCCGTAACGACTGTCAAACATCCACGAATGACAGCCGGGCCCAACGGCTTAACGTGCTCTCCAAGGCACGAAGGGGTCTCGGTATGTAAAGATGGTCACCCATACATAGACCAACCGCGGCAAGCGTAGCTTAACCTGACCGATCGACCTGTGCGGCTGTTATTATTTAGCCACGGGCCCCTCCTTTTATCTCTTTGTCCATCTGCAAAATAGAAAATAAACATATTGGAGAACGGTAAACATTTTTTAAACTACCTAACAAATAACTCTGTACCTATATTATAAAAAAAGAATCCAATGTACAGTACAGTGGAACAAAATCAGTATAAGCTGGCCTCTTATTCTAATGAAACTCTGAACTACGCTAGGCTAGCTCAAGGTCAAAGTATTACCACCAACATGCGGCTGGCTGTAATTCCCTTTTTGTATAAATATCTAATACCTACTACCTGCCATATACTGTCAAACAACCGAAAGCGCCACTAATGACAGAAACTAGAATTTGACAAATATATAACAGCGTTGATTAACATCGTGAGGAAACCGGCAAGTCCTAGAACCAAATTCGAAGATATTATGTGACATCCGCCAACCCGCACTGGCCCGTGTGGTAGATTATGGCTCACTCCCTCTCACAGAGAGGAGGCCTGTGTCCCAGTAGTGGGAACATTATAGGCTGATTATGCACATTTTATTCTTTAGAAAAAGTTCCTACGTCTAGATTTTAAGAACAAAAAGTGTTCAAGTTGAGAATCGTGAAATAACATTTTCTGAAAAATAATATGTAGCGGTTTGGTAGGGTAATCTTTGGGAAGTTTACAAAATGTAAAGAATTTCTAATTCAAACAACGAAACACGAGTCTAAGGATTTATCAATACGCACAAGTCAAAATATTATTGAGGTTAAAAGGGGGAACAAAGTTTATCAGGGCGAATTTTACAGTGTAGATTGTGAAGTTGGAATTACCTCCTAGAAAGTTGGCAGCTCTGATCTCTGAAGGGTGATATTATTATATTATAATAGGCGGAATATTTTACTGCGTAGCTTGGTCAACTCAAAAGATAATAATAATGAGTCACATAACGATCTTCTTCTTAGCGTATCGATGGCAAAAACTTTTAATATTTGTGGTCCAAAATTCAGCTGCGCGTACTCCGCTGACTGACGCAATCATAAGATCATCAAGTGCATAGGTGACAGCCCGCATGCGGCGCAGGATGTCGCCGAGATGAGATTGCGACTAGATTTCGAACGTTTTAAATTACGAGAATATGGCCTCTGGTATTAACAACCGTTAATTTTACATGTATGTAACCCGCGTCACCTCGTGTTCGAGGAGTGATGTTATAGGTCATGTTATCTTAGCTCTATTAGAAAAATAGGAATTCTCCAAATTAAAAAGTAATCTTGGAAACAAAACATCGGACAAACCTAATTATTTTATCAATATTATTGTACAGATAAAAGTTAAATAACAAAAAGTACTGTGATAAATTGGCCAGGCAAGGGACATAGACCTTCCATAGTTCAAGGTAACCGATCCACTATAGTCAACCCAAACTCATAGCCCAATATATTTTGTTTCCATGTTCTGCAATAGTCCTGCACCAACCGGGGGTTGTTCTTGGCTGCACTTGCATAGTGCATTCCGGGATAATCGTCGCGGTTGGTACCTCCTTATCATTTAAATTTGTCTAAGAGGCCTCTGCGAGTTGACTTCGGACTTCCATATTATTATGTTGGCAACATGGTTAGCGGAGTGGCTGAGCGATCGGACTGCTGCGCTGCGTGTCGCGGGTTCGATTCCCGCACAGAACAAATATTTGTAAGTCCTACATGTATTTGTTCTGAGTCTGGGTGTTTTTCTATCTTTAATATTTATGTATTTAAAAAAAAATGTAATTAGAGAGATAGGAATGTAATTATTTTATTATTTGTCATTATGGTCCAACTATTACTGCTTGGGCTGCCTTATGGTGATAGAACTAGGAAGTGGTGAAGGGCGGGCGTTATTGGGGGACTGTCTCTTGTAATTTTGACGTTCGAAAAGTGCTGATTCTCAGCCTAATTTGAATAAATAACTTTTGATTTTGGTGCAGGTCTGAGCTACCATATTACCACGAATGCCGAATGTTCATATCAAATTCTGTTATGGTAAGTTTTTAAGGTTTTCCTGCAGCTTATTATTTTTTAAATATTTATTTTCTAAGATTGACCTTATCAACAAAGTCAATTATACTTATATTATTAAATTCGAATATAACTGTCTGTATCTTACCTTTTCACGCATAAACCACTAAACGGAATTCGATAAAAATTTGACAAGGAGAAAGATGGCATCCTGCAGGATAGGCAACTTTTTGTTTTTTTCTGATATCCACGCAGATGAAGCCGCCGGCAGAAGCTAGTTATGAATAAAGGATGAAAAATAAAAATACGTTTCACGAGTGAAACTTGTATTTTGTAGAAAGGTACTCTTCTTATGCATACTCTCTATAAATACTCTTTTTCTTGTTAGGATGTTAAGTTAATTAAAAGTAGAAATTTAAAAAAACAAACATAATTACTTACAGACAAAGTTATTCACTAGAAATTCCCGTGCGCCGATCAAAAATGGAAACTATAGGTATCAAATTGACAAAATATCTATTTCGAAACTGCAGACATAGATTATGTTACAGATTGCACAAATATTTTTATACTACGTTTTATACATAGGTAATTAGTATAAAACCTAGTCGCGTAATCATAAGCGACTGTGCTCAGATCTAAATTCGACAATGGATAGTTTGAATAAAACCGATCGGATTTGTACCTATTAAAAAAAAAAGTATTTATTTATTTTACCATTTATGTACAGACGCCAGCAGGTCAACCTACCTTAAACTGTCAAATTTTCCCAATTAACCGTGAACCTTAATGCTTTAGCGATAAAGTTGAAAATCTATTAAAGAAATTTGACAGATTGTAGTAGCTTGATGTGAGTGATGCTGGCGTCTGTACACACATTTATAAACAGACAAGAAAAAAAACAGAACAGAAAAATAGGTACAAAGGTGATACTTATTTCATAAGAAATCTCTTCCAGCATATCTGCGATAGGACGATAGATGGAGAAATGTAGACAGCGAGCGTGTGAAAGAGTACACACATGAAACAAAAATGCAACAAACATTATGAGAATATACTTCCATCTAAATAATTTATTTAGCTTAAAATAAGAAGCAATTTTGTATTTAATTATAATTATCACAGTTATTGATATGAAAAAGAATAATGATAATATAATTAATTAGGTTTTTACGAGTTTTGTTTATGCGATTAGTGAATACATAGTCCCTATAAAACATAGTCACTTTTCGTGTCTCTGTGTGTGACCACTTAGATCTAAATTAGATAATGGTTTTTGATGTGGCTTTCAACATCATTTAGAGAATATTTATTCTGAACGTTCATGTGTATTTTAATTAGGTATACCACAGAAATGTCGATGTTTTGACATGGCGTCACATCCGTACATTGCACTCGTGCGAAGCAAAGACGGGGTCGCTTGTACTACATAAAAACAAATCTTATTTTTAAAACACGAATTTACCTATTATTTCATATTTTCTTCGGATGAATGAGCAAGTTCGTGCTCACAAAGAAATAAGCTCTTCATATCGCAATCTGTGTTGATCAGACGTCCGTTGAAGAATATTGAGCCGCACTGATCACTGTCACCAGGCTGGTAGTTGTCCCACCAGGCGTGGGCATCTACATTCATCGGTGTTCCTAGAAAAGAAACATGTTAGAATTATTTGATATTCATTAAAAATATAAAGCATAGTTATTTCGCTAAAATATTTGGTAAAATTCGTTTTCTACGAAAATCATTTCTAACTACTTTAAGATTTCTTTCTGTTTACTATCCGGTTATTTATTAAGTATAGTATTTTTATGTGACGAAGCGACGCGCACTTTACTTGTGTTTACCAAGTGGACAAACACGCTGTGAATGTTTGTGTAAGTGCAGGAGCTCTCGGTACGGTCTGAGTCAACGGTGAACTCGGAAGTGTGCAAACACACACACACTTCCGTCGCACGTGTTTGTTTCATGTGCTGACGCTACTCATCTGTACGCACACATTCACACCGTGTTTGTACCCTTGTTTACCACAAGTAAAGCGCACGTCGCTTCGTGAGATAAAAATTATGAACGCGTCAGGTTAAACGTGAAGTCAACCCAAAAAATAATAGAAAGTTAAAAAACAGTGGTGAAAAAAAAATTTTTTTTTTTGGTTTAGCCTCTACTGTCCCACTGCTGGGCAAAGCCCCCCCCCCCAAATCCTTCCAGGAACTCCATTACCGCGCCACCTCGGACCAGTCCTCGCGGTACGCATCCAGATCATCTCGCCGCCGCTTTCTGGGCCGACCTCATGTTTATAAAAGTTAAAATATGAATATAAATATTTTATTTCTCTTCTCTCTCTCTCTTTATATTGATTTGAATCCACAACAACTTGAGTGACTTGACATGTCCGTGTGAGATCAGAGTTACCTAAGGAGATACACTCTCACGTACCTTTAACTGTCTGCCAACCCTCGTTGAATCTATTATGAAAGCCCACGTGATATATTCCCCTTTGGTAGTTTCCTTTGACCCTAGGTTTTGGTATGGATTCTGTTAAATTCGCAATGTAATCCGCTTCTTGTCCATTGCTGATCACCGCCAGGTAAGATTGTTCTAGTTGGCATGCAGCATATGCATCGTACCAGCTCAATGGAGTTGTATGGAGCTTGTAGCACTTGCCATTGTCCTCATTGAGAGTGTAATCTGAAATAAAAAATGTTATATGTCTATTCTGATAGAAGAGAATTGAAGATTGATCTGATACCTAGAACGTTATCATGCACCAAACAAAATGAGTTTTGAATAAAAAAAAGGTGGCACTCTGGGAGTGCCGGCAGAAGTGAAAACTTGAATATTAACGTAGTGCATTTTTGATATTTTGGAATGCGGTCTACTCTTGCTCCGTCTTACGAATTTTCGATCAGGTCACGTGTCCTGACGCGAGTTTAACATTTTTTACCCATCACAAAAAAAGTGCACAGCGCTGCTAAAGAACTTTTCACTTCAAAAAATCTATCTATAATTGTTGAGCAAATTACTGGTTGTCCTGGTATGAGTATATTATAAGAATGGGTGAAACTCATGTGGCTAAAAGAGCCCTGATTATAAATGTTGATACCTAAATGGAGGGAAAGAGAGAGCCTGAAAAATATGGATAGATTAATACAAGGGATGATATTTCAAATGAAAAGGAAGTGAAAGAGGTGATGGCTGACAGGAAATAATACAAGATATATTTTGTGCTGACCCCAAGTAACAAGGAAGTATTTACGGATAACTTGCAATAAATTGAATATCAACAGTAGATATCCAACAGAGAAATAGCCCATAGATGAGAAGGGTCTATATTAGCCATCGAACCGATAGCCATTGGGGAAACATGACCTTGGGTGAATAATAATAATAATGCTTTATTTGCCAAAATGTAGGTGTACAAAGTAGTATGATCTTAATATAAATGTGGCCCATTTACATTCTACCATTACATGTGGTGTGCAAATCTTTAATTCTAGAACACATTAAATTATTAAAAATGTCATAATATTCCTTCAGTTATCACTATAAACGTTACAAAATGTCTGATTAAATAAATTAATTGCAAATATTTAATTTCACAATACATTACAAAATTAAAAAATGTCCTAACATTGCATAAGTTACCAATATGAAGGTTATACAAAGTCAGATTTTATGTATTAATTGAAATGTCAATGTCCATGAATATTGTTATAATGTCAAAATAAAAATAATATTAGTAAGTAAATGTCAAATTAAAAAATAAATAAAATATATATAAACCAAATTTATTGACATTACTTTCTTTCCTCGACATGTGACACAAATTCATTAACAGTGTAAAAACATTTTTCTTTAAGCTACTGAATCAGTTTTTTTTTAAACATAAGCAAAGGTAGTTCTTTAAAGGCGTTTGGTAATTTATTGTAAACCTTAATAGCTATTATAAACGAATTTCTTTTATATAAATCGAGCTTGCATTGTGGCAAGCAGAGCCTATGTTTATCTCTAGAGGAAACATTCCTTTTGGATACATCTCAATGTTTAATAAAATTTTCAGGATGTTGTCGTACTAATAGACACAATTCTTTAATATACATGCATGCTAACGGTAAAATTTTGTACTTTTTAAACAGTGGCTTACAGCTATCCATGTACCCAGCTCCACAGATTGCACGTACACATTTTTTTTGGATTATAAATGCTTTATTGACATCCACCGAATTACCCCACAACAAGAGACCGTATGAGAGTACGGAGGAAACATATCCGTGATATGCACAAAGTGCCGCTTCAGTAGAGACCGTGGCTCTTAATCTTCTTAGTGCATAGATAAATCTGTCTAGTTTGTCACAAACATAGTCGACATGCTTTTTCCAGTCGCAATTTTGATCCAATTGTATGCCCAGAAATGCAGCACTTACTACTTGTTCTATTGTAGTGTCATTATATTTAATAGTCACCGTTAATGGGTTTCTCCTGTACGTTTCAAATTGCATCATTTTTGTTTTCTCCATATTAATTTGTAGGTTATTGAAGTTCAACCATTGTATTATATTTTTGATGGCTTCATTAATCTCATACTCGTAGGTGTCGACTCTTTTACACTTCACAACAAGGGTCGTGTCATCAGCAAATAAAATCACTGTGTGGCGAGTGATATTTGGGAGGTCATTGATATAGAGATATACAGACACAGATACACTGCCCTGCGGCACACCGAAATTATTTTTCTGATAGCCGCTTCTATATGACACCTTTTCGCCATTATGGATTCTGGAGATTTCCACACATTGTTGTCGGTTTTATAAATAGTCTCTTAACCAGTCGTTCGCTTTTCCTCTTATTCCGTATTTTTCTAACTTGTGTAAGAGCAATTCGTGATCTATAAAATCGAACGCCTTGCTCATATCCAAGAGGATTGCCGATACTGGTAAGCCTTCATTTATCGCTTGGGTGACAATCTTCATCAAATTGAAACAAGCCAAAGACGTGGGACTGTTTTCCCTAAAACCAAATTGCTCGTCTTTAAGAATACGATGACTAATCGCAAATTCTTGGAGCCTTCTCAGCATGATTTTCTCCAAGATTTTTGACATGATTGGTATCAGAGTCACTGGCCTATAGTTCTTAATGTCAGATGTATTACCGTTTTTAAAAAGTGGCTTTACTATTGATTTTTTAATGTCTCTGGGAATGCACCTTCTTCAAAAGAAAAGTTTATTAAATAACTTAACGGTTGACAAATACATGAAGCGCCTAATTTAATTACCTTTGTTGTTATGTCATCCAGTCCTACTGCACTTGTATTTCTTAGATTTTGTATTATTCTAAATACCTCGGTAGCATCAGTAGGTTTAAGAAATATCGTGTGGTCATTATTGCCACCGATAGGGTTCCCTCTATCTGGCAGAATTTTGATGCTCCGAAATTTATTTGGCATAACACACTTGGCATAATCTTCTTTGAACGAATATTTTTAAGGCATAAACATGATTTAATATAATTATTGTTTGGCCGAATGTTTATATGTCCGAATTTACAAAGGCATAGTTTTAAGATAGCAGAATTTTATTTGGCATAATTTCGTTTAGCATAACGTTCACTTCGCATACTTATGAAAATGGCAGAATTTCGTTTGGAATAATTTTATTAGGCATATTGACATTTCTATACAATAGCATTTTTAACTTAAATTAAAACATTGTCGTGAAAAGTCAATAATATGCTACAAATGTTAGTGACAGAAACGAATCGCTGCAAAACCGACTCCACGTAGTCTTGTCTGCCCTACCCCTAGAGTGTAATTTAAGCCCGCGTAGGCGCGGAGGGGCGAGGCGGCCCGCGAGCTGAGGAGCAGGTGGTATGAATGCTCGCCGCCGCAGCTGAGGCTGGCCGGCGAAGCCGGCCAGCAAGCCGAAGCTGCGGTGGTGAGCCTTGAAACCATCTGCGACGATAAGCTCGCGTGGGACCGCCGGAGCCCCGCAGCGCCGGAGCCATGACAGAAACCATGCCTGCTGCATGTTGCATGCTTGCATGCTTGCTTGCATGCTTGCTTGTATGCTGCATGATGCATGCTTGCTGCATGCATGTTGTATGCTTGCTTGCATGTTTGCATGCTCGCTTGCATGCTGCATGCTTGCTTGCATGCTACATGCTTGCTGCATGCTTGGTGTATGTTTGTTTGCATGTTTGCATGCTTGCTTGCATGCTGCATGCTTGCTGCATGCATGGTGTATGCTTGTTTGCATGTTTGCATGCTCGCTTGCATGCTGCATGCTTGCTTGCATGCTGCATGATTGCTGCATGCATGGTGTATGCTTGTTTGCATGCTGCATATGCATGGTGAATGAATGAATGAATTTTCTGTAATGATTATGGATATGAAATGTATGCCAAAAGACGATTCTAACTCTAAAATTTCTGAGATATGCCTTTTAATGACTATCGGTATGAAATGTATGCCAAAAGACGATTCTGACTGTGAACTTTCTGCGATATGATGGTTCTACTTTTTAATTATTATGGATATGAAATTTATGCCTAAAGATGATTCTGACTTACAAAATTATGAATTTTGAATGTATGATAAATGACTGTCTGCCAAACGATTTTCTGCGAAATGAAGTTTATGCTATCCGCTGTTATGCAAAACAATATTATGACATAAAAAGTTCTGCTATAAAGGGTAGACCCCCACCGATAGTCTTGTTTATCTCGTCAACATTGTATCTAAAAATTGACTTATTGGTCGATTGTATGTAGAATTCATTAAATATGTCACTTATTTCCTTAGGGTCTACAATTGTACGATTATCTTTAGTTATTACGTCAATTTGCTTTTTAGCGTTTAAATCATCAATATTTTCATGGGATCCCTTCTTTTCGCATAATATTCTTTTTCCTAATATACTTTGGCATAACGATTTTGGCATAATTCGTTTTGCCATAATAATACTTTGCCATATTTTTTTTTGGCATACAGTTTATGTTGGCATAATTATCTTGAAGGCTAATTTGTTTTGGCATAAATTTAATTCGCATAACGTTACTAGGCCTAATGATTATTAGCATAATAATATTTAGGCATGCAATTAATAGAAATAATGGAAACAAAGAGTTATTTTTACGTATTTATTTTTACTCGAATTTGAATCACTTTTTCCAAGAGTCAGGGTGCCCCAAGATCTAACACATCTCGATTTAGTAAAAAGGCAATGAGAACTCACGATGCAAGAGCGAGCGAAGCGAGCTCGGGAATTGGGGCACCCCGACTCGGACAGGTTAGGTTCGAAGGGCCTTCGTGTTAGGTTCCTTTAAACCCTGCAGACAGAAATAGGGGCCCCGCGAAGCGGGGCTCCGTCGACTACGCCTTATTATTATTATGCTTTAGAACTTTATGCTTAATAAATTTATGCTTTAGAATATTATGCTTAATCATTATTATGGTTAGAGAAATTATGCTTAAAAAAATTATGCGTAAGCTGTTATGCGTAATTATATTATGCGAAAATATAATTATGCCAAACAAAATTATGCTAAGTTATATTAGGTCTTAAAATTTTATGCAAATGGATAGGGAACCTATTTTCATTAATCACTGCCCATGTGGCTTTACACTTATTTTTATTATTGGCAATATACTTCTTACTTTGTAGCTGTCTAGATTTATATATACACTTTTTGAGAATGTCACTATATGATTTATATTTATTGTTTATTTTTTTCCTCTTAGTTTTATTGTGTTGTTGACTAAGATATAGAAGCCTTTTTTTTAAGCACGATTTTTTTATGCCTTTTGTCAACCACTGTTGGTTTTCTTTATGAGATGACATCTTTTTTGAATATATTGGAAAGCACAAGTCAAAAGATAATTTAATAAGACCGTGAAATTCCTCGAACGCTTCCTGAAAACCATGTTTTTCGTATACGCTAGAAAAAGTGAGAGATGTGATGCAGCTATAGAGCTTGTCCATGTTTTCCTGACTAAAATCTCTGACCTCCTCATACCAAGTGCATATTTCGTACTGTAGCATTGGCAAATGCTACATTATAATTTTTTCACGAATAACCTTCTTTTATAACAAATCCTACCTTATTTGTAACCAGAAAGGTTTTTTCTTCATATTGTTTTTTTGAATTTTGAATCAAAAAGTGTCGTCTTTTCTCTGGCAGTGTTTTTTTTCATTTGAAGCTTTTATTTGGGCACAGGACGGACGTCTATTTTACTTTTTTTCCCGTTTTACCATATTATATTTATTTGCCACTATAAAGATTTGAACGTCCGAGTTCGTCCGTTGTGCGACCGGACCAAAGGGAACTGTTCCCGAAATTTACTGCATCTAAAACTTGCGAGACAGGTTTCATCTTTGAGGACTTGGTATGTAATTTAACTTTTACTTCATCTCTTATGTTATAAAAGATTCTGCCTGCGTCTCGGATTATCATTTTTCGTTATTGTCTGTAGATTTGTACGAAGACTATAGGCGAATCTTAATTCGCCCCCCCCCCCGCTAGCCTGGGACCTGGCGACTGCGAGCTGCGTGTTGCGATCCGAACCCTACGCTGGTGATTCCAAGTACCAGCCAGCCAGCGAGCCCTCTGACTGACATCCTGGAGGCTAGGACCGGATCTACGTATTTTTTGTTGTATTTTTTAAATTTCTAGTAGATTCTTTAATATCGTCGTATTTTATGTAAATCAGCTATATCAATTTTATTGTTGCCTGACCTGACAGATCGACTTGGTGCGCAGTTAGCCATTTAGGATTACCGAATTTTTATTTATTGCGGAAGTTAGGAACGTTTGCAAACGTATCGTGACCGACGCGTAATTGTAATTTTTTTTCTTTGCGTAATTATTTTTGATTTCTAGCCCATCTGTTCGTATCTTTTTGCGCAGTTGTTTGCTAAGTCTCTCTTTGTTCTTTGTTTTTGATTCTTAGCCCAGCTGTTCGTTTTTTTGCGCAGATGTTTGCTAGTATCTATTTGTCTCTTTTTTGATTCTTAGCCCAGCCGTTCCTGTGATGTCGCGTCGTTGTACTATTCCTCTACCAGCCATATTAGGGGAAGGTGGGGTAAGACGGGGTAGCGAGGTAAGATGGGGACCATACCAAAACAGATTATACAATGTCGCTAGAAAATTTATTTTAACGACATCTGACGGTATTTAGCAGGAGTTTTTAGTGTCACAAAAACTTTGGTCGACAGTGTGCACGTTGTAACTTGGTAAGTATTTTTTTTTAATTTTGAGTGGTTATATCTAATTTTTGACGAAGATTAAGTGCGTGACTGTTCATAATGTATGGTATACAGGATGTGTGTCATGTGTTTTTATTGATGTTTGTTTATTTTACTACTCTAAACTCTTAAAATCGTTCCGGCTTGTTTGTATTTATAACCTCAAAAAAATTTATACAGCTTGGGAGTCCACTTTGGGAAAGATGGGGTACCTACCTGAGGGCAAGACGGGGTGGTACCCCATCTTACCCGCTTATTGGTCACTTCTTTTATTTCGATATAATTAAATATGATTGTCACTAGTTGGGTTAGTTTAATAATTTTTTTTATAGATTACGGTTCGAAATTACAAAAGAAAAACTAGGTAACAGAAGAGGGTGGAGTGAAAATCAAATGAAATTAGCCATTCAAGAGGTTTTAGATGGAAAACAGGGTCATAAATTAGCAAACAAGGCTTATAATGCCCCACAAACTACCCTCGAGCGCAAATTTAATCAAGCGAGTGCCTTACAATGCACACATTTTTACTGAAGACGACTTCATTGCTGCAGAGGCCAACGATATCGTATTGGACGCTGAAATGGAACCCGCAGCTGATACAGCTTCGACACCATCGATAGCAGCAACCTCACAACCAACACTGACAGTTCAACAACCAACACCATCAGTAACATCTTCAGCCCATGATACCCAAACGGCCACCTGCACCGCCTTAAATTCTACAACGAACACAGTAGCACCTCAACCAACTCCTCAAACCTCATCTTTAGTAGGTACAGCGAACAACAGTAGGTAAATGATTCTCTGGATAATGCAGCATTTCAGCTAAGTGGGCGTATTGTGGCTGTGCAGGAGTGGAAGATGACGATGATGAAGCTGTCCATATCTGCCCTGTTTGTGAAGATGAAGACGATTCAATATTTAATACCCCATCTTACCCTAGGGGGTACCCTGTCTTGCCCTACAGGTGGGGCAAGATGGGGACATTTTGTTATTTTTTTTAAGTTGATATTTCTATGAGAAGAATTTTATATTTTTGTTTTGACTGATTATAATTAAAGAGAGAAAGACTGATCATTTTTGCAATAAAAGTTCCTAATTTGTGCAATCAAAAACAGAGGGTTTTATTGATGAATTACCTTAAAGTCCCCGTCTTACCCCACCTTCCCCTACTCCGTATCTAACACTTTTCTGCTACGTGGAATCTGACCCATATATTTTTTGGATTTGTTTTTATTATGGTAGTTGAAGGTGTGATTATTTGGTCGGTTTCGAGACTGTTTAGGTTTGCTATTTGTTTTACAGCCTTGCAGTCCATTTAGGGTTTGTTTGCCTTTCGATTCTCGATTAACTATCTTTTCCTTGCTGTTATGTTGCCGTACGATTCTCCGTCAGATTTATCACTAAATTTCTAACTCTTTCCAACTTCATACATATTAGCAGATTTCGTATTTAATTTTGTTTTATCTTTATTGTATTCTAACATAGCAGATGAAGGGTTATTTCTATCGACGACATCGGTCCATTGCCAATTGTTTGTTTATGGTTAGTTAGTTTTTTATGGTTGGTGGTATTTAGTCTGATCTATTTTTAACCGACTTCGAAAGAAGAGGTTCTAATTTTTTTAAATTAAAATTTTCTTTAGGTATTCCCTGTTAATAAAACGGTGGTTTGTTACCAAGTTGTTTTATTAATCTTCAATTACCGTTTTTCGTTGTAGGTAATCAGTTTTTAAATTTTCTTACATTCTTTCATATCGATTTTCCAACACAAACTTGTGGTTACCTATAGTCCTCAAGCCAACACGGTTGAACGCTTTAATCAAAGTGTCGTTACGTGTTTGAGCATATTTGTCGTTACGTGTTTGAGCATTAGTCTGAGAAAGCCAAAGAAACTGGGCAAAACTTTTACCCAAAGTCAAACTCTATCTAAATTCTTGCATTAATTTAGCTACAGGTTTCACTCCTAATTTCCTAATGTTTGGTAGGGAAGTTGTTACTTCTGGTCGTGCCAGTAATCAGACTCAAAGCGTAAATTTAGCTGAAAGTCGGGTTCAACACGCCTCGAATCTGTCTTCCCTTGCCGAGGTTTACGCAAAAGTCGCTGATAATCTTTCTATGGCTTTCCTCCGTAATTCTCGGGCGTATAATAGGAATCGTTCGCCTGTCACTCTCAACGTTGGTGACACTGTATGGAGACGAAACTTTTCTAGATCCTCTGGGGCAGATTATTTTTCAGGTAAGCTTGCTCCACGCTGTATTAAATGTCGTGTAACTAGGGTTATCTCTAGGACCACATATATTCTTCAGGACTGCGAATCTGTCCATTCTGGGCAATATTAAAGATATTCTTAAATAATTCCCATGATTTCTAAACAAGTAATCCATTAAATCTTTCTATATTCCGAACCATACTTTTACTTATTACGTTACTATACGTATCACTTGTTCCCCTGTGATATAGATTCGTATAATTTTAACTTTAACTCATTTCGACAGCTAAAAAGTTAGCAGCGACATTTATTCGTTCCAAATGGAAACTATATTTGTCAACAAACTTTTGTTTGGTACTTGTCAGTTCTGTCATAATATCACTCAGATGACGTGGATTCCTTCATAGAGTTAATGACAGGTCTAGTGTTGGGACACTGTCGATAAACTCTTGTCGATTACTTAAGAATAGTGTGGTGTTATTAAACACCTTTTTTAATTCATCGATTTAATTATCAATTAGGTACCCTATTATTATGTTGTTTGCTTATTGTTATTTCCTTTTTTTGAAATTGTTACTTCGCCTTCTATTCTTACTTCTTGATTATTTTGTAAAGAAATAACCTGGCGATGATTATTTATTAGGTTAAGCTAGTCTTATTTGGATTTATTAGTCTCTAGTTTTCATGTGATTTCTAGTTTTAGTCAACGCATCGGGAGTTCGCACTGATAACGTTTAGATGGAAGTCGTTTTCGTATTTATTCTGTATCCGTTGCACTACGATGTCGTTTATTTAGGTTTAATTTCGATTAGTTACTTATTAACTTAGGCCTAGCAAGGTTAATTCTTACAGAACCTTGTAAGAATTGTTCTTACCTTTGATTATTATTACTTTTTTTCTTCTATCACTTAATTATTTTTTCTTGGAAAGGGGGTACTGTAGCATTGGCAAATGCTACATTATAATTTTTTCACGAATAACCTTCTTTTATAACAAATCCTACCTTATTTGTAACCAGAAAGGTTTTTTCTTCATATTGTTTTTTTGAATTTTGAATCAAAAAGTGTCGTCTTTTCTCTGGCAGTGTTTTTTTTCATTTGAAGCTTTTATTTGGGCACAGGACGGACGTCTATTTTACTTTTTTTCCCGTTTTACCATATTATATTTATTTGCCACTATAAAGATTTGAACGTCCGAGTTCGTCCGTTGTGCGACCGGACCAAAGGGAACTGTTCCCGAAATTTACTGCATCTAAAACTTGCGAGACAGGTTTCATCTTTGAGGACTTGGTATGTAATTTAACTTTTACTTCATCTCTTATGTTATAAAAGATTCTGCCTGCGTCTCGGATTATCATTTTTCGTTATTGTCTGTAGATTTGTACGAAGACTATAGACTATAGGCGAATCTTAATTCGCCCCCCCCCCCCGCTAGCCTGGGACCTGGCGACTGCGAGCTGCGTGTTGCGATCCGAACCCTACGCTGGTGATTCCAAGTACCAGCCAGCCAGCGAGCCCTCTGACTGACATCCTGGAGGCTAGGACCGGATCTACGTATTTTTTGTTGTATTTTTTAAATTTCTAGTATATTCTTTAATATCGTCGTATTTTATGTAAATCAGCTATATCAATTTTATTGTTGCCTGACCTGACAGATCGACTTGGTGCGCAGTTAGCCATTTAGGATTACCGAATTTTTATTTATTGCGGAAGTTAGGAACGTTTGCAAACGTATCGTGACCGACGCGTAATTGTAATTTTTTTTCTTTGCGTAATTGTCAAATTTATAGGGCTCTAACACCAGGGACGTCGCCTCAGAGCTATTACCATCCTTTGAATCGTGCTGTGCCCTTCATTAAATTTTTGATAACAGTTTTTTTGATTTATACAAAATTAAACGTGTACTAGTGAAGATTTGGTTTTTATTTCGCTACAGTACGTTTTAATAGTCTTCATCGAAAGCGTTTGTCCCGTTTCATGATCGGACAAGGCAAGATGATGCACCTCCGGTTTAGCTTGCTTGACGTTGCTTGCTATCTGATCTAAGCACGACATCTGTCTTGTGGGCGTTTTAACATGCAATTCGATATTAAAATTTTTCAAAATGCTTTTTAGGCTTTCATAACTTTTGTTTGGCTTTAAGATGTCCAAGCATCCCCGCATAAAATAATTTTTTTATGCTTTCTCGTCAGTCTTATTAGCAACTGTTCTAGATTTCCGAGAAATATTTGAGGATTACTATTTGGAGTTCTATATAAACAAACAATAATAATATTATTTATTTCTACGCCACATTCAAAATTAAAATTATATGTCAAGTCGTTAATATTACTAAATTTTTTATATTTCATATTATTATTAAGCAGTATGCAAACCCCTCCTCGTTTATTATCACGAGAATGTATGATGCCACTAATTGGTATCCAAGAATTTTTAAAAGCATCTCTGTACCTTTTTTAATAAAAGTTTCAGTCAGACACACTACGTTTATTTTCGGCCCTTGTTGCGATAGCTCGTGGATTGCTAATGTTAATTCTTCCGATTTGTTTATCGCGCCGGCAATATTCTGGTGAAATATTCTAAAATTAAAATCCGAATTAGGGACGAAAACATTTCTGTGTTGGCAATGGCAACTTTTTGTCGGATTGCAAAGTTAAACACGGTGTAATTTTTTTAAAATAATATGGAATGGTTCCCTTCTTGTGGGTGTCGGTGTTTATCATTACCTGCTTACTCAAAGAGGCAGTATTCGGGTTAATATTTTGACCATTATCGCTCGAATGCGTATTCTTATTACGTTGAAAGTAGAATGGAATAGTGCCTTTCTTAGGAACAGTTGTGCATTCTGTTTTAGCCTTCGCTGTATTCATTAATAACTTAATATTTTTAAAACATAAAAATGTCCTGTCATAATAATTCGAGTCAATGTTAAAGTTAATTTTGTTACATACCTTTGACAAATAGCAGTCCTTCTTGTACTGTACCGTACCCGTGTCCTGTACTGTTGTGTTGTACCTTTTATATTCACAAATGAACAATTTTTAAAGTTGCTACATAACAGTTATAAGTTGTTATTTAACAAACTACAATTCAAATATTTGTTTTGCAAAACATTAAATACAAGCACGTTAAGTTTTTGAAAGGATTTTAGCAACGATCCTACTTCTAATAGTATTTTAGGGGTAGGGGTAGGGGTTGGTATCATTTTCCCCTACACATATAAGTAGATAATTATCTTCCAAATCTTCCAGTTTGTAGATAGGCTTGAGAATCTCTTCTGTGGTGGCGTATGGTTTGGTATTGGAAGAAATATGGTAATTCTTGTACTTAGTATTGTTTCTAGATTGTATAAGTAGCGTAGCCAATCCTGTGAGTTGTTGTCCTCCAAATATAATTAACTGAGAATTTGATTCGATTTTGGTGCATTTAGTCAGTACTTGATTATTGTTTATTAAATTCACTTCATGAAGATTTAGCAAAGCGCCATCTAGCTTGTTTTGATCGTACTTCTTCAAATCTGTGTCACTCTCTTGGGGCGACCCGCTCATCATCACTCGACCTTCAGCGCCATCTGTTGCACTTTCTTCGCACAATTTGCTCTCTAGATCGATTAAACCAAGTTTCTTTTTGTATAGTAAATCAAGATTCTGTACCTTACTATTCCTTTTTTTAGAATTGGAGTATTTTGTGACACTATTTGTTGGTGCGCTACATAAGTTTTTTAAATGGGTTATGACATATTGTTGTTCAGCAGTTTGTTTCTTCAAGGTGCTGTTTTTAACCGACTTCTAAAAAAGGAGGAGGTTCTCAATTCGGATGTATGTATTTTTTTTTTATTTTTTTTATGTTTGTTCGCGCATAACTCTTTCGCTTGCCAACCGATTTGAAAAATTCTTTTTTTGTTGGAAAGGGTATACTTCCCAAATGGTCCCATAGAAATTTCATCAAAAACGGTTCAGTAGTTTGGTTTTTAAACCAAAATTACTGGTAAAAAAATTACAACTTAAAAGTGAAAAATAAAAACTTTTTTGCAAAAAAAATCAACCGACTTCCAAAAACGACACTACAAAGTGAAAAATAACTTTAATTTCGGAAGTCGGTGGCAAACAACGAAAGTGTGAACCCAACGACACCGACTTCCGAAATTAAAGTTATTTTTCACTTTGTAGTGTCGTTTTTGGAAGTCGGTTGATTTTTTTGCAAAAAAGTTTTTATTTTTCACTTTTAAGTTGTAATTTTTTTACCAGTAATTTTTCCATGATTAAGTTGTCTATTTCATTATTAGCGGCATGTAACTGCATTCTCAGCTGATTAATTTCTTCATTTACTTAGTCTTTCAACCTCTTCGTAACATGCCAGTAGACAATTGCGGTAGGCTTTTTGAAAGAAATCAGAATTGGTGGATTCGAATGACGAATTAAGTGAGTTAATTGTTGTTTTATTTCTTCGTAGAGTTACATTTTCAAAATCCATATTTGCCAAACTTCCTTGTTTGAAGAAAGCAAAAGTAATAAAATGATCTTCAAAAAACACAAAAAGTTGAAACAGCTGAGATTCGAACTTGCGTCTGCCTGTAGCATAAGCGAACACATTCAATAACGGCCACGGCTACTAACAGTAATTATACCAATTTTGGGATCTTCTTCTGATTACTCAAATTTTGAATTTTACAATTAATGTCGTTATGTTGACTCATTAGTAAAAAAAAAATTCCACATTCTTGCACTCACTTCACAACACTTTTGTTTTTATTATTCTGTTGTTTTATGTTGAGCACCAAGCGCACTGATTTAGAATGGCTTTATTTTTGACTAGCTTCTGCCCACGGCTTCGCCCGCGAGGATGTCGGAAATTATCCCACGGGAACGTGCAAACAGGATAAAATGTAAGTGCTTCCCCAGGATGCCATCTATCTCGCGGGCCCTTTGTGGCTAATTACAATAGAAAACCAATTGTGTCTCATCATTAGTGGTGATTAAGAGGGTACCTATATGATAACTTTACCTAAGTAGGTACCTACCGTGGCCGTTAATGAATGTGTTCGCTTAAGCTACAGGCAGACGCAAGTTCGAATCTCACCTGTTTCAACTTTTTTTTTGCCGGATGGCGTGTACGTGTTCCACGCGCGCCTCAAAGAGATGTCAGCAAAGCGACGGGGCCCCATAGGGCCGAAGCCTGCCAGGGTAGCGGGAACATCCGAAAGGGTTTACCGCTGCCCTGGAACATAAAGGGCTAAGGAAGGAACACGGGTGGGTTTTAGTCAGTAAGAGTCTGACACTCTTTTCTGCTCCACCCAGAGCGGGAGGAGTCATTTGATGATTTCCCATCCTCAAAAAAAAAAAGAAAATACCTACCTAATTTAAAAAAAATAACCTACTTACCTAAATAAACCTATTTCTGATGATAACTAATCTAAACTCAATAAATAAGCAAAATCCCTAAAAACTAATATGAGTACGTACCTACACTTCAAATATATGTACTACTATACTTTAATACTTTAAAATTAAAATCTATACCTACGACTTATAAAATTAAACCTTAATAACTCTAAAAACTAAAAGGAAGGTCGCACAGATAATACTGCGGGTGACGTAACCTACGACAAACTTATTATTTGCGGTTGGTACAGTAATCGGTCTAGGGATCGAACCGCAAAATTAAGTTTGTTTTTTATTGTATATACTTTTCCGGGATAAAAAGTACCCAGTGTGGTGCCCAGGATATTAAAGAATAATTATACCAAGTTTCATCGTAATCGAACCGGTAGTTTTTGCGTGATGCCTGAACAAACAGACAGACAGACAGACAAAAATTTTTTTAATCACATTTTTGGGTTCGGTGTCGGTCTAGTAACGCCATTTATTTTTTTGATATTTTCAATGTACAGAATTTCCACTTCTACAGATTTATTATAAGTAGGTATAGATATAGAAGATAGATTACTACACATGAAATGTTGTTTATTTGTTAGAAAATTAGGAGTAAAGTCGTTTTGTCAATGGTTCGTGTCAATGTTTTTTTTTATTTGAGTTTCGGGATCTTATTTGAAAGATTTAACACTGGATAACACTTTCACTAGTACTTTGGAGCTTTAGGAACAATATTTATCACTTTAAAAATGTATAAGTCGTTTGTTTATCGCGATGATGATGATGTGAAGACCGCGAATCGGCAAAGGCTGGCTAAATAACAACATTCACGGGTAAATTTGAATGACGTAAAACCATAAGAAAGATATTGCAATATTCTTCTTATCTTATATTATAATAAAGTGTAAATTAGAATGATTGCAGTTTCATAAAGCTTTTGGCAATTATTCTAATTTGTGCCTTACCTTACCGAGATAAGAGTGACATTGCAAGGTTTTACGTCGATTGTGAATGTGCTACTCGTACCTTAGTGAAGCGACGTACTTTTTGCGTGGCCGGCATCGATGTTCTTTATTAGTGATCGATGGCTACGAACTTAAATATTTTGAATCAACTTCGGCAAACATGATTGAACTGGCATTGGTTCTTTATTAGTGATCGATGGTGGCCGGATATTGAGGAATGATAATGGCAGAGGACCAGGCTTGGGAAGTTATAGGCTAATGCTGGTAAGTAATTTGATTTAAATTCCGTAAGTCATCATCTTCAGCCTATAGCAGTGCACTGCTGGACATAAGCCTCTCCTATTGCACACCATTCAACTCAATTTCGGCAACTCTCACCCAGCTGCTATATTCCGTAAAATAATATTTGTAAATAATTATAATTTAAGTCGTTATTATGTAGTTATACGTTCCCTGCAAAGATTAAAGCCTACCTGAATAAGGACTATTGCATTGATAGTTCCACTCTAGTGACTGAAGACTCTTCTTGCAAATGAAAGAATACTTATAGTCACATGGCCAATCATCCAGCTGGCCCTCTTTGTAAATATACACACAGTCCTGATTACCGCCATAATCGTCCGGCTGACCCGGCACCCAGTTATTGTACACTTCTGAAACTGACTTGCCTAGAAAAATGAAATAAAGTTTTTTTTTTTTAATGTAATGTCACTAATGGAGATAAGTATCCAGGGTCGTCAGATATAGCTTAAGTTTGTTAAGAAACCGATTAATGTTTTTGAATAAAATGTCATTTAATTCATAGAAAACAAACAGTTACTTAATCAAATTAAATTTTATTCGAAAACATCCATCGGTTTCTTACTAAACTTCAACTATATCCGAGGACCCTGGTTACTTTTCTCCTTTGGTGACTGAAATTTTTTACACACACCGATTTTCAACAAAGTAAATGTAACGAACAACGAATAAATGGAACATTTGGCACTAAACAAAACAAATACTAAAATAATTTTCGTACCGTCAACGGTCTCAAACAGTCTTTTAACCATTATGTCTGACATCCCCACATAGACCCACTTCAAATGGGACTGGGTAGTGTTCCAAAACGATATCACCGCCTGTGCCTCAACGTCGTTGTCTGGGTGCCACATAGTGGCTCCTTCCAGAGCACAAACTCGCTTGGCATCAGCCCAAGTCCGTCGTACCGCGTGGATCTTATAGAAGCTCTCTGAAGCTTCTATATAACTGTAGTCCTTCCGGAAAAACTTTTTAGCTTTTTGTCCATCTACGAATAAAATAGTATAGAATAGAATAATTTATTTACGAAACATAGATAGTACATAAAGAGATCTTAACGAATTAGGTAGTCCTCTATGTTTTGTTTTATAATACACTAGCGGACCCGACAGACGTCGGTCTGCCCGGATAAGTAGCGCCACCTACCGGGTCCAATTGTATTTTCAAACCATCCAGGAACCCATTGAACTACACACACAAAATTTCATCCTAATCGTTCCAGCCGCTGTTTAGGAGGAGTTGACAAGGTGACAAACACACGTACTTACAGAAGTACTATATAATAATGGAAGATAATAAGATGATAATAATATAGATGAAGATAATAGATGTTACTGTAATAGCTTGAACTAGGGTAAATCCTAACTTTTGCTTCCAACATTAACTCGGTAAATCTTAAATCACTTCTACACTGACCGGATGCATCTGAATACCAGTATTTTACATGGAACGACTGCTTATCTGAATAAACAATCGCTCCATGTAAAATACTGGTATTCAGCTGCATCCGGTTAGACTGGAAGCTGACCCCAACGTAGTTGGGAAAAGGCTAGGCAGATGATGATGAAGGGCAGGCTGATAATACAGAAATACTATTTATTACATTATTAGCAAAATAAAGAATACTAAATTCACCCCAAGACACACATTTTATTCCCAGTACCTAATCGTCATTAGTAGTAGGTACGTAGGCTAGTACTCGTATGTTACAAACACAAAAGCCGGAAAAATCTTCTTATTTGAAAGCAAAACTAAATCGTTTTTGTAAATCCTGAGATTTACAAGTAAACTCTATTGACGACCGTGGACGCCATTTTTTTTTAAATATCGCAGCATTATTCTGAGATAAGAGCGTTTATGGCCTCGCATAGGTCTTTATTTTTTTTTTTGTGGTCTTTGGCCTTTTATGTTTTTGATACTTACTCCTTTTTTATCAGTTTGTATTTCCAGTGCGTGTCCTAATTTTTATTTTTTTATTCATAAATGTTCGAGGGAATATACGTTTAACTTAAATTATCTTTTGACTAAATAGTTAGTTGTCTATATTAAAAAGAAAATATGTACTACGTTCTTGTGGTTAGACTCTCACACAGCCGAAACCGCTAAAGAAATTATTGATTTTGGAGTGTTGGTGGTTGTTTTTTATAAAGAATACGGACACTAACTTTTCGAAAATCAACTCACTAGGCACACCTAGTGAGTTGATTTTCGAAAAATCCGTGTGTCCGACCAACTCGTTACTCAGAATAAATATTTTGTACAAAAATGTAAAGTAGGTAGTTTAATTTCTTAAATATCCAACCACAAGGGATAATATAGTTTTTAGGTGTGAATTTGACTAGCTGGAAAGTTGGCATAAATAATAAATGACGCGAATACAAAAATACCTGGTTCTACAATTTTTCAAAAATCACGCTTGGAGGTCAAATAATTCATTTCGTAGGTTGGTCAGCAAGGCAGATGGTTTTAATCTATTTCTCTCTTTGTTTTAATATTACATAATATAACATCACGCATGTAATCACCGAAGGGTTAGGCACAGCCGGTCGATTCTGTAAAAATCTCACCGTGAAAACTCAAGTGAAGTGAACTTCATGTGAGTTGTCAGTAGTGTCAATCCATAGCATTATTTGGAATGACAGCTCACTCCACGCTCACTTCGCCTAAGTTTTCACGGTGAGATGGTTACAAAATCGCACTGCAGATACCTATAGTACACCCACAATTCGCCACTTATGTTAAGTCCGATGTAATAGGGTCCAGCCTAACAATATTGTTTAGAGAAAAGTGAAAATGAAAATTTGCCAAAAAAAGTGGTCTGATTGAAACTGTATTGTGGGCTCGGCTTTAGGTGACTGTTACCATACCAGTACACAGGCCTTAATACAAAACAATAAAACACCTATTTGATAGTGCCTGGAGTGGTAGGTTATCACCTGGTCGACTTTTCCTTATAAAGTAGTAATATTCAAATATAATAATATTTTGAGCTTTTTACGACCCAATACTCACGTGTGGAACCCGAGAAAAAGTACACTACAAGAAAAACTAACAAAGTTTTAGAATACATTGTTATACTATACGACACGCGTGTTGTCTCTTGCAGTATGTGCGACATAGGTTGCTTATAAAGCGCGTCTTATCACAGTTATTGTTATTGCATTTGTATCTGTACAATAATAAGGATAAAATATTGCAATGAAACTTGTCCGCAATTAGTTAGATAAGACACAGGGAATACCAACCTATTATTTCAAAAACGATATCGAACATTGCGACAATAAGGACGGGATACTCCGAAGGTTATTGAAATCATTAACGGTGTGTTCGAGTCAGAATATAAATAAGATATAAATAACTTATTTTTGCGATATCTTTATCCTGCCTGTAGACTGCAAACTCTTGCTCAACATCGTTCAACAATTAAGTTTGACCACCGAAAAAACTTATTTCAAAACTTAAATTGACCGCTGACCGCACTATTCCATAATCTGTTAAAGTCGCTATCTGATTTTCTCTCAGTCTGAGTTTCTACAAGGTCCACATGACAGCACAGAGTTTTGCTGATGCCAAACGAATGTGTGCTCTGGAAGGAGCCAGTTTGTTCTACGCAGAAGATGAAGACGAAGCCAACGCTGTTATATCGTTTTGGAACAAAACTCAGCCTAACATACCGTAGGTGTTTGTGGGGCTGTCAGACATAATGGCTGAAGGATTATTTGAGACCATTGACCGTAGGTACGTATACCTACAAGATGTTAAAGATACTACCAAGCTGAAACAAGTAATACGTATTATATATAGTCACTATGCAAAGTAGCAAAAACCATTCTAGTAAACGAATTTTATTTGAACTGTAAGGATTTATACCATTATATTTTCGTATAAAAAACACAATGAAAAAGAGTGACATCTTGATTTACAATATCTCCACTACGGATATTTGTACGCCCCTTTTTTAATTATACTCCTTACCGTATTAGTTTTCATCGAAATCAGACCCGAAGCTCCTTAATTTAACAATTTATCGACAAAATAACTTTAATGACAAAAAAACCAAAAACAGTTTTATAACATTATTTTCAAATCATTTTTTTTTTTTTTAAAGGCCAGTCACTGAGGTTTACAGCAGATGGCAGAAAAATCAACCGGACAATTCTGGCGGTAAAGAGGCCTGTATACACATGGGCCTGCGACTCCAAGTCTTACTTTATTTGTAAGAAGAGTCTCCAGTCACTACAGTGGAATTATAACTGCAATATGCCTTATTTAGGTAGGTTACAGTTACTTTATGTAAGGCAACGCTTTGCTTAATAAGCTCCACTTTATAAACTTACCTGAAAAACCGTCATATGTATTGTTCCCTACGGCAAAGTAAGGAGTTTTTAACAGTCGACATGAAATTATCGTTGAAAATACAATGAAACTAATGAACTTGTCAGCGGCTTAACGCTATTCACCAAGTGCGGCGCGGGCATTGTAAAGGGCTATGCACGGATGAGATATGTAAGTTTCTCAGAAGAATCAAACTTAAAATTAACTAATGTTGTTGGTAAAATATGTGTGTACATTTCCCAACAGTATTTAATATTTATATATAAAATGTATTAATTCAAAACGCATTTTGTATTATGCGTAAATACCTATTTAAATCGTCCATCATAAAATAGACGCATTATATATTTTATCATTTCAGATTACACTTTCAATAAGAATACTGGCAAGTGCTATAAGCTCCACACAACTCCACTGAACTGGGCCGAAGCATATGCAATGTGCCGAATAGAATATACCTCCCTGGCAGTGCCCAGCAATCGAATGGAAGCAGATTACCTTGCGAATTTAACTAAATCCACACCAAAATCATGCATCAATGAGTATTACCAAAGAGGAATATAGCACCTGGCCTTTCATAACAGATTCAACGAAGGCTGGCAGACAGTTAAAGGTACGTGAGTTCGTGGCTTAGCAAAGCGATCTCCCTTGGATGTTGAAAGATGCGTTTCATAGATAAAGCACTACATAAATACAGCAGCTACACCCGCTTTCCAACTTACATATCTCACCGGCAGTAAATGAAGCTTAAGACTTAAACGCGAATTTGTGAACAAACTAAACCTATTTCCTTGGAATGTTCTATTAAAAGTTAATACCGATCAGTTTCTCGAATGAGTATGAATAAATTTCACATTATGTTACTTTAAAATTGACTTGTGTAAAAAATATCCCAAAGCTGTTTTTAAAATTCCCCAGGAATGAAAATAAATTTTATATTATTTTATAAATGACCACTGGTACCCACTACTTTTTAATTAATTTGTCAATGTAAGTATATTTTTTAAATAAGTTTGAAATTCCTAATAATAATAATTTATATCCCACTTAATTAATAATAACAATTTATGTCCCACTTAATAAAACATTTTATACCATAAAAGTAACCATTTTGTAGCGGTTCCGCCCAAAAAAAACCTTAATACTTAATCGAAACCTCTAGCAAATCGACGGTTGGAAATAGCTGTGCTGATCTATCTTTTCACGTCCACCGACGCGCCGTCGTCACCGAGCCAAATGAGCTGTAGATACACTACTCGCCGCATATCTTTGTGACTGTAAAGTTATCTGCGGGTAGCCTTTTTGTGTTAATTTCCTCGTCCATAGAAAGAGCTCACAGAAATCTCGCTTGCTGTTTAGATCATTGGTTTGATTTATCAACAACTTTTCCAGGAACACCAATGAATGTAGATGCAGACGTCTGGTTCGACAACCACCACCCTGACAAAAACCATTATGAGGAGTGCGACTCAATGTTCTTCAACGGACGTCTGATCAACACAGATTGCAATACTAAGAGCATGTTCATTTGTGATCACGAAGTAGATCGCTCGAACGAATATGTTTAATTCGAA
Source organism: Apamea sordens (assembly GCA_945859715.1). Taxonomy (NCBI): domain Eukaryota; kingdom Metazoa; phylum Arthropoda; class Insecta; order Lepidoptera; family Noctuidae; genus Apamea; species Apamea sordens. The sequence continues at coordinate 13,784,423 of OX243995.1, forward strand.
CAAAATGTATAAAATTGTTAGAAGTTAAGTAGTACGAAGTAATAAAAACATAAGTTTCCTTTTATTTTTAGGGACAGTCTATAAGATTATTCACAAAAGTAAAAATATTTATAGGTGTTGGTACTGCAAACTTAAAAGTGGTTTAATTAGAATTTGTAATGTAATTTTTGTAATAGAATTAATAAGGCTAGTAAGTTTAAATTCTTTCATTCTTAAAACAAAAGTTCTTGAATTGGCTCTTTTAGAGCCCCCGCCAACTCTTAACCCGACCAATCTATCGGTACATAAGTCTGTAGGTACCTACTTTCTATTGGCCGATAGTTTGGTCGGGTTAGTCTACTAGGGGACAGCGGTATACGCTGGCAGAGTGTGCCGCTTGGGACGAGCCGCGCCGTGCCCTCATCTCAGGAGTGGGCAGTGACCTGTCGCTGCCAGCATAGTCGACTCGAAGGACGGCAGCGAAGAGTTCTGGGACGCGGTGGTTTCCTTCTGCGAGACGACTGTTTCGCAGAAGAGCCTGCGGAAAGGGAGAGCGATATCTCGTTCACTCACCCGGCCCGCAGCAGGCGCACCGGGCGTCGGGGTGGACAACGCCCTCTTCCAGCCCCCCTAAATGGGCCAGGGGTGACGGACTCGGGGAACAAGCTGCCACGGAGTTTATTATCATTCTCCTCCACGAAGACCTAGTTTTGGAATGGATAATAGCTTTCTCATTAACGCTAGAGATCGTCTAATTTAAAATGGCACGCCCCTCCGCTGCTTGTTTCATACACATTTAAAATGTTTGTATAGAAATTTTAGCGGAGGGGTCGTTTTAAATTAGACGATCTCTACCTCTTTATTAACAAGCCTAATTTAAATAAATGCCTAGTCCTGCCTCTCTGTGCTTTTCTTCATAAAATCCATTCCCTACACCTCATATTCATAGGTAGTCTCATACAAATTAAATAAAGATTAACCATTCTGACACTCAAAGCTTGCTAATTAAGTGTATGTCAATTATCTTGAAATGTAGTTTTCATTCTCTTTCTAACACCTGCGTCGCGTCGTGTCGAAAATTATCCCATGGAACGTGGACTAAATGTAACGTACCTAATATGTCCTAAGCCGGGACATGGTCTTACCGTGGGCCAAATTTCATCCGAATCCGTTCAACCATTGAAGCAAAGTGGCAGGTTTTTTTATAATTTATAATTTGAGTATTGATTATTTTTTATTATTTCTTTGCACGTCTACATAAGTCTTCGGCACGTATTACGATAATCATTTGCAGGACAGTTAAAGTGCTGGGCAAAACAAATTATGCAGCACACATGGTTCTCAATCGGCCACTTCATTTTACACAAATTTTAATACTGGCACCAGCAAACTGACAAACCGATAAAATACCCAATTATTTAATACGAGTAAGTTGCTTATCGCTAACACGTTATTTTTATTGGAGGGTATCTTTATTTAAAATGCATGAAAAATTTGGAAAACCAAATTGTTACTGATCACGGGCTTTATATTACTAGCAACACTAACTCCGGAAGTATGGATTAGTAATCGTTACAAAAACAGTAAGTTTAGATTTTTTCCTGAAATCCCATCTCAAAAAATTCACACTGTAAATACACAATTCGGAAAGCGACCGCAGACCGCAAACCATAGCGACGAAGCCGCCCAATCGCATTAACAGACTGCAGCGAAACTACTGGTGTCTATGTCACTCTATGAATGCGGTCCGAGGGGGGCAGGGTCATGACCCCCCCCCCCCCCCAAATTATTCAAGCTGTCGAGAGTCTGCCTTACTAACTTACTACTTAGTGAACCCACCCCAAAATCTTGGGCTGCGACCGCGCCTGCCTGCAGATGCAGGCGAGCGGCCGACTGCAGCAGCAGGGGGTGTACCTGTAGCACGGTCAGGGGCTGCCACTATCAGAGCGACCAGACGTATTTTGTGTGTTTGACAAAAACCGCGAAACTAAAACAGAGAAACCACCCTGCTAGAAACATTGTCACTCAAAGTTATTATCAACCGCAACGCCGCGCCGCTGTGGTTTGCGGTCTGCGGCCACCTTCGGAATTGTACCATAAATGTTATGGATTAGTTAAATGCCTTCTGACTGACAACCCTGAATGTGATGTGTTTGCGGATGAATGGAGTAAAATTATGCGCATATCTCTGGTGTTCTGTGAGAGAAAGTATGCAAGGGAAGTCCACTGTTCCGTGTTAGTTTTAAATTTAATTTTAAACAAAATAATGATTGTCAATGTTATTTATGGTTTCTATGTTAATTAATGTAATTGGTATTGTAACGTTTTAATTAACTATAAATAAATAAATAATAATAAAAATATCCCTGGACATTTCACACAGCGCCATCTAGTCCCAAGCTAAGCAACCTAATGCTTGTGTTATGGTAACAAGATGGCTGATAAACTACTTATATACATTTTTTTTTTTTGTAAATACATACATATTATAGATAGAAAAACACCCAGACTCAGAAAAAATACATGTAGGTCATACAAATATTTGTTCCGTGCGGGAATCGAACCCGCGACACGCAGCGCAGCAGTCAATCGCTTAACCACTGCGCCAACCGTGCCGTCAATATAATAATATAATTAAAAAAATATATAATACTAGCTTCTGCCCGCGGCTTCGCCCGCGTGGATGTCGGAAATTATCCCACGGGAACGTGCTAACAGGATAAAATGTATGTGCTTCCCCAGGATGCCATCTATCTCTATGCCAAATCAGAAGTTCAGTGGTTTAGGCGTGAAAATGTAACATACAGTTTCAAGTTCAAATCCTCCCCTTAAAATCTGAATTACCCCTTTTTGTCCCGTCCGTCAGTGGTAAATTTTCGACAACTTTACATACTTATTATTAATTATTTTCTGTCAAAAGTATGAATACTGAGTTTCGAGTTACTCGGACCGCGCATTCAATTTCTTCCACACAAACTTAACATCCCTATATCCCCCTTTGAGGGGTAGTTTTGAAAAACTTATAATGACAAACTTTATTACTTACTTAGGCAAGTATTCTTGCCAAGTTTCAAGTTTATTAACTAAACGAATAATATTTTTCATATAAACTGTATCCCCCGCTTTCGCCCCCACAGGGGTGGAATTTTGAAAAATCGTTTGGGATTATTCGTAACTTGATTCAAAGATTATTCATACCAATTTTCGGGTTAATCAAGCCACGCAGTATAATCCTCCCTTGTAAAATTAACTACCCCTTTTCAACCCGTTAGTGCTAGATTTTCTAAAAACCCTGATACATGTTACTCTTTATTTTTGGTCTTAAGTATAAACACTGAGTTTCGAGTTAATCGGACTGCGCATTCAAATTATTCCACACAAACTTCAACACCCCTATATCCCCCTTTCAGGGGTAGTTTTGAAAATCTTATAATGATAAACTTTATTACTTACTTAGGCGAGTATTCTTGAAAAGTTTCAAGCTTATTAACCTAATGAAGAAGATTTTTCATATAAACTGTATCCCCGCTTTTCACCCCCACAGGGGTGGAATAAAAAAAATCGTTTGCGATGTATTCATAACTTGACTCAAAGATTATTTATACAAATTTTCGAGTTAATCAAGCCATGCAGTAAAATCCCAAAAAAAACTGACATCACATAATTTTTTTACCCCATTTCGGCCCGTCAGGGGTAGATTTTCAAAAAACCCTGATAGACATTATTCTTTACTTTCAATATTAGGTATAAATACTGAGTTTCGAGTAAATCGGACTGCGCGCTAAAATTCTTCCATACAAACTTTGAAACCCCCCCAATCCCTTATTAGGGGGTAGTTTAGAAGAAAAAAAACTGACATCTTCATAATTTATTTAGATAAGTATTCGTGCCAAGTTTCAAGTTTATTAACTCATGATATAAGATTTTTCATACAAACGAATTCCCCCCTTTTCACCCTCTTAGGGGCGGAATTTCGAAAAATCCTTTCTTAGTGGATGCCTACTCTTTACGAAGAACACACCCTCCAAATTTCATGTCTCTAGGACCAGCGGTTTAGGCTGTGCGTTGATCTATCAGTCAGTCAGTCAGTCAGGACTTTGAATTTTATATATATAGATAAATGTGTTATAGGGGAGACAGGGGCTGGTTGCCAATAGAGTTGGGCCGCCTGACTCCCCAAAAATCTTCAGCAAGAGTAAGAGTTTAGGGTAACATAATCACACTCGAGCATGCAGACGCGCGCCGTTTAGAAATGGAGACAGGTTTTTGTTTTATTAATTATCATACCCGAAAGTAAACTTTACTGTTATTTATTTAGAGAGAACCTATAAAACTAATTTAGATAAAATTTACAAACTACAACAACGAATCCTCAAAAATATTGCACCATTTAAAATTAAAACAAAATACCATAATGATTATTCTGAACTATTTCATTATATTTAATTATTCAGACAGCACGGTTAGCGCAGTGGCTGAGCGATCGGACTGCTGCGCTGCGTGTCGCGGGTTCGATTCCCGCACAGAACAAATATTTGTAAGTCCTACATGTATTTGTTCTGAGTCTGGGTGTTTTTCTATCTATAATATGTATGTATTTACAAAAAAAAAAAATGTATATAAGTAGTTTATCAGCCATCTTGTTACCATAATACAAGCATTAGGTTGCTTAGCTTGGGACTAGATGGCGCTGTGTGAAATGTCCAGGGATATTATTATTATTATTATTGCAACATGAAAAAAAAATTTGGCCCTCCCATAGTAAATCAATCAGCTGGTAGTCAGTTTTGTAAGGGAGGGCCAAATTTTTTTTCATCCCACCATCTCGGAAAGAGTATTTTTAATCTTAAATATCTGAGTGGAAAAGCCGTTTTTATTCTCTAGAGGATAAAGTAAATTGAATTTAGAACATCGTGTGCACTAAGTTTGTGAATTAAAAAAAACATTAAACCTATTTACTGCTACCTTTATGGTGCCGAATATATCATACAACTTTTTTTTAATTTGTTAAAAACTCAGACTCGGAACCTTCTTGGTGTTCTTTTTTCAATTTGCTTTGTACGCGGTTCTTTACGCGGCATTTTTTCAGTTTCACGTCATTGTTAAACCTTATATTAAAAACAAGAAACTTGAAAACAAGTGAAAAACTAAAATGAGTGATTCTAGCGACGAGGAAGTTTGCTTGACGCCAACAGAATTGACTGAAACTGTTAATAATGCGCAAATGAGCTTTCTCCCTCAACAATCACGCGAGAAGTATTTAAAACAGTACGATATGTTCAACACGTGGCGACTAGCAAAAGGAGCCAAAACTTTCTCAGAAAACGTTTTGCTGGCATATTTTATAGAATTATCCGAGAACAAGAAAGCAAGCACTCTATGGAGTACGTATTCGATGCTAAAAGCAACAATAAAGATGAAAAAAGACAAACATATCGATACCTATCCTAAATTAGTGGCATTTTTAAAAAGAGCCTCATCTGGTCATCAACCAAAAAAATCGAAGGTTTTCACAGTATCTGATATTGAAAAGTTTCTTAACGAAGCACCCGATTCCGTATATTTGGCGGCAAAAGTAAGTCAGTTGCACATTCAGTATCTACTTAAGTATATTAATCTCAATTAAATAGTATACTTAGTAGATGTTGATAGGCATAATTATGCGTTCATATCAATTTTATTCATTTATCTACTACAATACTCTTTACGTTACAGGTTGTTCTTATTATTGGAATAAACGGAGCATGTCGAACTAATGAACTAACACAACTTAATGTCAAAAACATTGAGAAACATTCAGATGACTTACTATTAATTAATTTACCTAATACAAAGACAAAAAGAGACCGCAACTTCGTCATTCGCAAGGAATACGTAACGATTGTTGAGAAATATCAAGCCTTACGCCCGCCTAACACTCCAATCAATCGATTTTTTCTACAGTATCGCAATGGAAAGTGTGTTAGACAGCCTATGGGTACTAATAAAATTGGCAGTATCCCACGAGAAATAGCAACATTTCTTGAACTTCCAGAACCCCTGTTGTACACGGGTCATTGTTTCCGACGAACTTCAGCCACACTTTTGGCTGATTCCGGAGCTGATCTCCTGTCCCTTAAGCGCCACGGAGGCTGGAAGTCCAATGCAGTTGTAGAAGGATACATAGAAGATTCCATCCAAAATAAGTCTAAAATATGTGAAGGCATCGTAGGAGCCATTACACTGAAAGAGCCTCAATCGGATCCTTGGACTGGCCCTTCTACATCAAAAATAAGCCGTTATGAAACACCTAACCATCTCCCTCTCTCTCCAACATTCACGCCAAGGGAATCCGATGAATCGGTACAACTATTAAGTATGACAGATAGTTTACCGAAAAACAGTACACAAGTGACTAACACCAATATTACAGTACCAAACAAAAATATTACACTCAATTTAAATAACTGTAGCAACGTTACTTTAAAATTTTCTTAATTATACCTTAGTATTATTTTGTTATAATTTAAAGATTATTCTGTAATACTTACCTGTCATAATGTAGTAATTAATACCTAAACTGAAATAAAAGTGTACGTATCTTGTGATTGTAATCGTTTTTTTTTTTTTGCATTTAGTCATTTCCTCGCTGAGGTGGAATGAAAAGTTACGTGTTGCACTCGAGTGCAAAGATTTTTCACCTCGTGCTCTTTTGATTCCCACGCTAACGCTCAGGATTCTAATTTTGAATTTGATTCAATTTTAGAATCCTTCGCTTGCTCGGTCATCAAAATTGAACACGCGGTTAAAAAGCAACTTTGCACTCTTGTATAACAAATAACTATTTTCCTATTTCGACCTATGTTCTTTGGGGAAAGTTGTTGAGTTTCATGAGCACATTCACCTCCTTCAGGGTTGATACCCCCCTTCCGTTACACGCTGTATAAGCCATCAAAGGCTTCTGTGGTTTTTAGCATATAATAATTTAAACACTGCGATATACATTTTGAACATTAATAAAAACAAAAAAAAAATTGTTAGTGTCACTAACAAGCAAAGTAATTTTAATACATCATCATCATCATCATCATCTGCCTAGCCTTTTCCCAACTATGTTGGGGTCGGCTTCCAGTCTAACCGGATGCAGCTGAATACCAGTAATATTTTAATACTTATTATACAAATATTTAAACACATGATATATAGACCAATAAGTCAAAAGTTAGTGCACCAGCCGGGGCCTTCCCTATATATGTAGTTCAATAACAAAAACAGTGATAAGGCGTATCTACACGAGTTCATTAAAGCCGTATATGTAAGCCTCATTTCGTTGTAAGCATTCACATATAGTCGTGCCTGCGGCAAGAGTTTAGACGCATGTTCTACGTATAGTAACAACGATGCATTCTAAAACTTTATTTGTCTTTCTGGTTGTATACATTTTAATGGATTTCTCAAGTGAGTATCAAAGTTGTTGACGTTTTTTTTCTTGCATTAAATTTCGACCATCTCTTAACTATATTATCTCATATGTTATGCCTCAGTAAAACATGCCACTTTATAATATGACTATTTTCTATTTCATAGATGGACACGATAATCAAGAGTCTTTCCGGGAGGACTACTTTTATATAGACGCAGTAGAGAGTTTCTACAAATTCCACACGACAGAGAAGAATTGGCGTGATGCCAAGCGAGAGTGTAATCTGGAAGGAGCAAGTTTGTTCTACCCCGAAAAAGATGATGAGGCCAACGCTGTGATATCGTTTTGGACACTGTACCAAAACAATAGCCTGCCTAACGATACATGGGTGTTTGTGGGCATATCAGACATAATAACTGAAGGTGTATATGAGACCATTGACGGTAAGTGTATAATTTTAATATTGGTTTTGTGCTGATCCCAAATTGGGACCAGGGCAGGTGGGTAACACAAAGCTGTCCAGTGTAAAAAAGATACCAATTAATTTGGTTTAGCAATAAGGGTTAACTGAGAGGCTTTTTATTTATATATTTCGTTTTCTAGGTAAATCAATGTCTGAGGTGTACAACAACTGGAAGCTCAATCAGCCGGACAATAGTGGCGATGAGGACTGTCTGCACCTGAACCAAGAAGGCAATTTTAATGATATCACATGTGACGCAAAGTATAGATTTATTTGCAAAAAGACTCTTCCGTCACTCGAGCGGAACTGTAGCTGCAGTAATCAGCAGTCCAATTTAGGTAAGTTTTAACCACTGCTCTTGCTCCATTGTAGTGAAATACAGTTTTCTAATAGAGCTACAGAGCGTTGACTAAGAAGCTCTATGATAACTCAGCTGAGTCTTTTCGCTTTTCCCTACATAACGTCGAGTTATGCCAACATACATGTGAGAATTTGAATAAGAGGCCAGCTTATACTGGTTTTGTTACCACTGCATATTGACTTATTTTCTTATAATATAGGTACACAGTTATATAATAGGTTGTTAAGACAGAAGATTTTAGTAGTCACAAAAATGTTTACTATTCTCCAATATATGTTTATTTTCTATTTTGTAGATGGACAAAGGGATAAAATGTTTTTCCGGAAGGACTACACTTATATAGAGTCAGAGGAGAGTTTCTACAAGGTCCACACGACAGCACAGAGTTTTGCTGATGCCAAGCGAATGTGTGCTCTGGAAGGAGCCAGTTTGTTCTACGCAGAAGACGAAGATGAAGCCAAAGCTGTTATATCGTTCTGGAACAGAACCAAGCCTAACATACCGTGGGTGTTTGTGGGGCTGTCGGACATAATGGCTGAAGGATTTTTTGAGACCGTTGACCGTACGTATAACTACAAGGTTTTAATGATACCACCAAGCCGAAATAAATAATACGCATTATAATAGGTATGCCAAGTAGCAAAAAAAATTCTGGTGAACGAAATTTATTTGTACTGCATAGACTTAAACCATCATATTTCGTATAAAAAAAAAACGTAATGAAACAGAGTGACATCTTTTCTTCTTCAGAGTGAGTCTTCTTTCATTTTTACGCCCGTTTTTTAACTATATTCCTTACCGTTTTAGTTTTCATCGAAATCAGACCCGAAGCTCCTTAATTTAACAATTTATCGACAAAATAACTTTAATGACAAAATAACCAAAACCAGTTTTGTAACATTATTTTCAAATCATATTTTTTTTTTTTTTAGAAAGGCCAATCACTGAGGTGTACAGCAGATGGCAGAAAAATCAACCGGACAATTCTGGTGGTAAAGAGGACTGTGTACACATGGACCTACTAGGCACTATGAATGATTACCTGTGTGACCCCAAGTCTTACTTTATTTGTAAGAAGAGTCTCCAGTCGCTACAATGGAATTATAACTGCAATATGCCTTATTTAGGTAGGTGACAATTTCTTTATGTAAGGCAACGCTTGGCTGATTGGCGCGCGGAGGCACTACGCCGGGGGGAAACTCCGCATCCGCGGCAAACCGCGGCGGAGCGGACGAACCTCCGGCGCGAGCTCATGGCGGCATGGAAGGAGCGACTATCGCAACCCAGCGCAGGGCACGCCACGATAGCGGCGGACCCCTCTTTGAGGAGTGGCTAGAGAGACGTCACGGCGTTCTCAACTACCGCCTGATGCAGGTCCTCTCCGGACACGGATGTTTCGGGAGGTTCCTGCACATCATCAGGCGGGAGGAGACGCTCGGGTGTCACCACTGTCAGGATCGCCCAGAGGACACGGTGGAGCATACGGTGGAGGTCTGCCCTGCTTGGGCAGAGCACCGCCGTGTCCTCGTAGAGGCGATCGGCAGCGGCGGCGACCTCTCGCGTCCGGCCCTGGTTCAAGCCATGGTCCGGGGCGAGAGGGAGTGGGAGGCAGTCACCTCCTTCTGCGAAGCAGTCATGCTAGCGAAGGAGGTGGCGGGGTGGGCGAGGGAACGCACCTTGCGCACCTCACGCCTCAGCCGCCGCGGGAGACGCTCCGGGCGTCGGGAGCCGCGTGACGACTCCCGGCCACCGTAGGCGCGGGCCTGCGGGCGGAGAGTAATGGGTAACTCTCCGTCCGATCAGGACCAGGCCCGTGCCGGACGGCGTGTATGTGTTCCACGCGTGCCTCAAAGAGATGTCAGCAAGATTGACGGGGCCCGATAGGGCCGAAGCCTACCAGGGTAGCGGGATCATCCGAAAGGTTTACCGCTGCCCTGGAACATAAAGGGCTAAGGAAGGAACACGGGTGGGTTTTAGTCAGTAAGAGTCTGACACTCCCTTCTGCTCCACCCAGAGCGGGAGGAGTCATTTGAAGATTTCCCATCCCCAAAAAAAAAGAAAAATGCAACGCTTGGCTTAATAAGCTCCACTTTTTAAACTTACCTGAAAAACCGTCATATGTATTGTTCCCTACTGCAAAGCAAGGAGTTTGACATGAAATTGAATTTGAATAAATTATTTTCATTCTAGTAATACTTATTTTAGAAGTATTTACGAGTATGTGTGTTTATTTCTATGTATGTTAGTACATTCTCGTAATTTTTGTTTAGTTTTTAAGTGAATTTGTTTTTGATTCTATGTATTATTTTTTGTCTTCTTTGCTCTATCACACGCTGTCTATATCTCTCTGTATCTATTGTCCTATCTCAGGTATGCTGGAAGAGATTTCTTATGAAATAAGCATCACCCCTGTACAGTCACGAGCACCAATATGTCAACACTTGGCAACTTTCAATTGCGATTTTTTCGTGAAATAACGAATGCAGCCTTGAAATACGACACATTACATAAACCCATGGGTTTAAAAATGCTATGTTCAAACATTTGTGTTTTTCATTGTCTGTTTATACATATACCTATGTGTGTACATAAATGGTAAAATCAAATTTAAAAAAATTAAATTATTGTTAAAATACAATGAAACTAATGAACTTGTCAGCGGCTTAACGCTATGTAACTTTCTCCGAAGAATCAAACTTAAAATTAAATAATGTTGTTGTTAAAATTTAAAATACATGTCCAACAATGAGATAAATGCGTTTTGAATTAATACATAAAAATGTATTAATTGAAAACGCATTTTGTATTATGCTTAAATACGTATTTAAGTCGTCCATCATCAATTAGACACATTACATATTTTATCATTTCAGATTACACTTTCAATAAGAATACTGGCAAGTGCTACAAGCTCCACACAACTCCACTGAACTGGGCCGAAGCATATGCAATGTGCCGAATAGAATATACCTCCCTGGCAGTGCCCAACAATCGAATGGAAGCAGATTACCTTGCGAATTTAACTAAATCCACGCCAAAACCATGTATCAATGAGTATTACCAAAGAGGAATATATCACCTGGGCTTTCATAACAAATTCAACGAAGGCTGGCAGACAGTTAAAGGTACGTGAGTTCGTGGCTTAGTAACAGAGATCTCCCTTGGATGTTGGAAAATGAGTTTCGTAGACAAAGCACTAAATAAATACAGCAGCTACACCCGCTTTCCAACTTCCCTCACCAGCAGTAAATGAAGCCTTTTTTTTTGTTGCGCGTTAGAAATCTTCATAGACTTCGTCCATCATGGGGGTGATAGAGGGGGACTCTTACCGGCTAAAACCACCGCGGTATTTATTCCACCTGTGCCTATGGCCGGGGGTGCAGGATTCGCATAAGCATTCACCGCTCCCAGTACATGAAGCCTAAGACTTAAACGCGAATTTGTGAACAAACTAAACATATTTCCTTGGGATTTCTATTAAAAGTTGATGCCGACCAGTTTCTCGAATTGCTTAGTGTGAATAATTTCACATTATGAATTGCTTAGTGTGAATAATTTCACATTAAAGTTCCCCAGGAATTAAAACAAATTTTATATTATTTTATAAATGACCACTGGTCCACTTCTTTTCAATTAAATTGTCAATATATATTTTATAGATAATTAGAAATTTCTAAAAATAATAATTTATTTCCCACATACATTTTCTACCATAATAAATAAATAACCTCTAGCAAATCGACGGTTGGAAATATCTGTGCTGATCTGTCCTTTCACGTTCACCGACGCGCCCGCCATCGAGTCACCGAGCCAGATGAGCTGTAGATAGGTAGATACACTACTCGCCGCATATCTTTGTGACTATAAAGTTATCTGCGGGTAGCCTTTTTGTGTTAATTTCCTCTGTAACTTTTTCGTCACTAAAAAGAGCTCCCAGAAATCTCGCTTACTGTTTAGATCATTGTTTGATTTATCAAGAACTTTTCCAGGAACACCAATGAATGTAGATGCCGACATCTGGTTCGACCACCAGCGGCCTGACAGAAACCATTATGAGGAGTGCGGCTCAATGTTCTTCAACGGTCGTCTGATCAACACAGATTGTAATACTAAGAGCATGTTCATTTGTGAACACGAAGCAGATCGCTCGAACGAATTCTTATAATTCGAACAAAATGTATAAAACTGTTAGTAGTTAGTACAAAATAAAAAAGTGTATAAAAATAAGTTTATTTTTATTTTTAGGGACAGTCTATAAGATTATTCACAAAATTAAAGTATTTATAGGTAGGCATTGGTACTGCAAACTTAAAAGTGGTATAATTACAACTTGTAACAGAATTAATAAAGTTAGTAAGTTTGAATTCTTTCATTCTTAAAATAAAATTCTTGATTTGGCGATTTAAGAGCCAAAAGAGTAATTAATTAAAGGTAGAGTTTATTCTAAATTAGACCTTAGTACAAGTGAAGTAACTCCTACAATCAACCTATCACAACCATCTTGAAAACTGTGTGATATATACGTTAAACTAGATTGTATATTCTATAAGTTACGTTATAATAACACGATATTAAAAAAAAATAACGTAACCACCATGTCATCTTCGAATTACGTCATATACGATATTAGGTTTCATTATGGTTTCTTTCAGATAGCAACATTTTAAGAGAAAAATGCTCACAGCATTGCAATAGGATGAAAACACAAAAACTTACAACTTTTTTTGTGAAAAGAATTTAGTTTTTTTGCCTCTCCTGTAAAGTCAAGTTAAGTCCTGAGGGGCAATTCTCGTAATTTTAAGAACGTTCACAGTCTGATCTCAGTCTCAATCTGTCAAAAAATACTTCTAATTTCCCTACATTTTGACAAGTTTTTGACATTTGTTTGTCGCTGAGATGAGACTGCGACTAGATTTTGAACGTTTTAAATTACGAGAATTGGCCTTCTGGTTACATTAATTGATATTTCCGCTGACAATTATATAGGTAGGTACTTACTGTATCAGTTATATTTCCGACTAGCTTCTGCCCGCGGTTTCGCCCGCGTGGATGTCGGAAATTATCCCACGGGAACGTGCTAACAGGATAAAAAGTATGTGCTTCCCCAGGATGCCATCTATATCTATGCCAAATCAGAAGTTTAGTGGTTTAGGCGTGAAATGTAACATACAGTTTCAAGTTCAAATCCTCCCCTTAAAAACCGCATTACCCGTTTTTGTCCCGTCAGTGGTAAATTTTCGACAACTTTACATATTTATTATTAATTATTTTCTGTCAAAATTATCAATACTGAGTTTCGAGTTACTCAGACCGCGCATTTAATTTCTTCGACATAAACTTAACACCCCTATATCCCCCTTTGAGGGGTAGTTTTGAAAAACTTATAATGATAAACTTTATTACTTACTTAGGCAAATTTCAAGTTTATTAACTAAATGAATAAGATTTTTCATATAAACTGTATCCCCGCTTTTCACGCCCACAGGGGTGGAATTAAAAAAAAATCGTTTGGGATGTATTCATAACTTGACTCAAAGATTATTTATACTAATTTTCGAGTTAATCAAGCCATGCAGTAAAATCCTCCCCTGAAAAATTTACTACCCCATTTCAGCCCGTCAGCAGGGGTAGATTTCCAAAAAACCCTGATACACATTATTCTTTACTTTCAATATTAGGTATAAATACTGAGTTTCGAGTAAACTGTGCGCTAAAATTCTTCCATACAAACTTTGAAACCCCCCAATCCCTTATTAGGGGGTAGTTTAGAAGAAAAAAAACTGATAATCTTCATAATTTATTTAGATAAGTATTCGTGCTAAGTTTCAAGTTTATTAACTCAAGGAATAAGATTTTTCATACAAACTTTCATCCCCTATTTTATCCCCTTGGGGGTAGAATTTATCAAAATCCTTTCTAAGCAGATGCCTACGTCATAACATCTACCTGCATGCCAAATTTCAGCCCGATCCTTCCAGTGGTTTGGGCTGTGCGTTGATAGATCACTATGTCAGTCAGTCAGTCACCTTTGAGTTTTATATATTTAGAAGATACTTTTCCGGCATAAAAAGTACCCAGTGTGGTGTCCCAAAAAAGTACCCAGTTTGGTATAAATCATTGGGATGTCTTCCATGTAGTTCTTTTTGCCTTCACTTCCTGTGTATCTTTCTATATGTCTCGCTTTATCTACTGTCTCAATATTGCTATCATCGCTAAGGTTCAATGGTGTATATTGTTTGTCTATCTCTATAATTGTTTTGTGTAACTGTCTGTAGTTTTTCTTCCGCCAGAAAAATTGTTTTAAATTTATGACTTGTCTTTTATGAAGATGTGATATTTCGATTAGTCCCCTGCCACCTTCTTTTCTGGACATTATAACTCTTTTTATTGCTGATTTGGGATGGTGATATCTATGTTGTGGTAGTTTGGTTCTTGTTTTTACTTCAAGAGCATTTAATTCTGTATTAGACCATTTTATTACACCGAAAGAATAATTAAGTATAGGAATTGCGTATGTATTTATGGATTGAAATAGGTTTTTACTAGATGCATTTTGCATAACGAATGTATTCTGCTATTGTATTTTTTTTAAGTTTATCCTTAATAATCTTATGTTCTAACAATCGTATTTGATTGTAACCTAAATATTTATATAGTTCTTCGTCTTTCATCGCTTCTATTACTTCTTCGGTGTCTGTTGAGTAGTTTCCTTCTTTAATCTTTCATTATATTTAGTTTCCGGCATTTATCTAGTCCAAAATCCATTCTTATATCTGTCGAAAATGTTGTTGTTATGCTTTTATTATTAAAATTTAACTATATGTCAACTATATATTACTCCTTTTTAATCTGATTAATGTTCTCTATATAATTGATGTTTGTCTTATTCTGGGACAAATTCAAGCGGTTAACTTCATGTTCACAAATGAAGAAGCTTTTCGTATCACAATCAATGTTGTTCAGATGTCCAGTGTAGAACATTGAGCCGCACTTTTTTTCGTCTTCTGCATCTGGTTGGTAGTTGCCCCACCAGGCGCTAGTGTCATTCAGACGTTTGCCTAAAAAAATAAATGAAAAAATACTTATTCTTAATCGCGATATCATTTCCAGAGGAAAAAGTAAAGAAGATCTTGAACATTGTGTCATAATACCTACATCAATGTGGCGTTTAGCTGTGGGGTCAGGCTGCTGACATTTTGCAAAAGAGTGTCAGACAGTCAAAGAGGGAGAGGAAGGACGATTCCTTCGGTTCCCAGGGATCTTCTATTATACTCTTCATTCATCTTTCGAGGGAGTTGCTAAAGGTCACACACACATACACACTGAGAGCAACTTTAGTGAAGAGTAGAGTAGCATGTAGTGATCACGTACTGCCCTATACCGTGAGGGGTTGGAGAAACGAGTATATCCCTAAGACGTGTCAAAGGCATTTTTTAGCCGATAGAAGTCCGACATAATTAACCTGCCATCTTACTCAGACGGTGTACATCCTTGACCATATATCTACACTTTAAAAATAAAAGCGGTGATACACCCTCTCACATACCTGTAATTGTCCCCCAGGCGTTCATGAATTTGTTATGGAATCCCAAATGATATATTCCTCTTTGATATTTCTCTTGGACCCGATTTGGTGCGGACTCCGTTAATTTCACAAAGTACTCAGCTTCCATCGGAGTGTCAATCACTGCAAGGTAGGATTGTTCGGTGCGACACGTGAAATATGCATCATTCCAGTTCAATGGTGCTGTGTGTAGCTTGTAACATTTGCCAAGACTCTCATTCAAAGTGTAATCTAGGAAAGAAAAGAACTGTTTCAGTGGAATAATAGAATAACTGACGCATTTCACGTGCACGTGGTAATCATTGCAAATTAATACTTATGTCAAAGAATAATTAAGATTACATATCGGGAGGCCCGCTTACAGTGGCCCAAAACTAAATTTTGAAGTCACCAACCAAGGGCTCTCAGACCACCAACATTGATGTTCAGTGATTATTTTTTTACTTCAGAAGAAAACTTAACTCAAAGGGAAACATTTTGTTCAACAAAAATCATTCGAACATACTTGAGGGTAATTCAGAAAGTCCTTAGACAGAGGCTTAAAAAAATGGGGCCTCATATACATATAACGCTTGCTCGTGTTTTGTGCGACTCAATTTTTTTCTGCTATATAAGGTTCTTTTAAAGGGGATATATTTTTACTGCAATATCCGCAAACTTGCTGCAGAGTTCTGCCGAAAAAGCTCGGCAATACCCCCAACAGATTGGTTGATAATTTTGTCTTATAAATGGGAAACGGATAAGGGCTGTTGCCCTTATCCGTTTCCCATTTATAAGACTGGCTGCTGGAATCAAATCACCAGTAGAACAGTTATTTATCTATAACTATTTACAGATACATACGTACCACGAAGGTGAATCAAAGGAATCTGGGCAGCCAGTCTTATAAATGGGAAACGGATAAGGGCTGTTGCCCTTATCCGTTTCCCATTTATAAGACTGGCTGCTGGAATCAAATCACCAGTAGAACAGTTATTTATCTATAACTATTTACAGATACATACGTACCACGAAGGTGAATCAAAGGAATCTGGGCGATGGAAGCCCCTTTAGTTCAACACTGTCAATTTCGGAAATCTGAAAGATATGAAATTTATATATACCTAAATTGGCCATATCGCAGTTATAGTTCCATTCAACTGACTGGAGGCTCTTCTTGCAAATGAAGGGATACGTACTATAACATACTTGATCATCCAAGTAGCCCTGTTTGTCCATGACCACACACGACTCAGTGGAGGTTCCTTCGCTTGGCTGACCTGGGCCCCAGTTATTGTACACCTCAGAGATTGCCTTACCTATAAAATATGTGAAATACAATTTAAGTTAAGGCACCGTCGCTGCATCAGTTTACAGAGTTCCGTACCCAAAACTCCAACGGTCGTCGGGAACAAAGCTTACGCCGTGTTTCTGTCTGTCACAGGAGAGCGTATGCGCATTGCATACGATTCAAATAAGATTTGTATTCAAGAAATTACGCGAATAAAACCCTGACAGAATTCGCCCGAATGAAGTTCGGATCTAGTAGTAGTAGATAGTGTAAATCGATTATTAATTGATAGCACTAATTAAACTACTTATATTACTTTCGATTGGAAAATTTTCCATACTTTTTTACACCTAAAATCATTGCAATCCATAATCAATATTTTAATGCAATTACCTACAGAATGATATTTCGTTTAATAGTATTGAAAAATTAATAACAAAAAGCGAAATATTTGACCGCTATATGCGACGTTGCCAACCATCAGAATGCACCCTTTTATACAACATACTATGACTTACTTACTTGACTTACCATCAATGGTCTCAAAAAGTTCGTTAATAATTAAATTAGTCAACCCCACGAACACCGAAGTGGTATCAGACTTAACGGTTTCGTTCCAAAATGATATCACGGCTTGTGCTTCATTTTCGTTTTCTGGGTAGAACAAACTGGCTCCTTCCAGAGCACACTGTAGCTGGGCATCAGCCCAATTCCGAACTTTCAAGTGGAACTTATAGAAGCCTTCTACTGCTTCCAAGTAAGTGTAGTCTTTACGGAAAAACTTTTCATCTCTTTGTCCACCTAAGAAAACAAAAGAAGTCGTAAAAGAAAAGTCTGAGGGTGACAAATCAACATGTAGCTATGCTGCGCTGTACTGCGCTGTGCTGTACTGTGTTTCTTAAGCTACGTTTTTTTAACAATCAACATCAAGCTGTGCTGCACTTTGCTTAGCTCAGTATTAAAAGTGCTCAGCAGTTCGTGTAGTCGTTTATCTCGTCAAAAATGACTTTATTACAGACTTTAGCACAGCTCGACACAGCGCAGCATGGCAGAGCTCCATAAAAAACATAGCACAGTTGGGCACAGCGCGGCTCAGCACGGCGGGTAGCGCGCCTCGCTCGAGACTATACTGCGTTTTTAAACAGAGCGTAGCCTCAGACAGCGCAGCACAGCATGGTTTGTTTGTATCCTCATTAAAATATTAGACGAACGAGTTGACCAAACATAGCACAGCGCAGTACAGCGCAGCATAGCTCGATGTTGATTTGTCACCCTGATACGGAGTCGGACTCCACAATGAGGGACACTAAGCTGTATTTTGGCATCTAAGTGCTGCCGTTTAAGGCTAAAAGTAATACAATCACCGTCGCATCTTATTTTTTTTTCCTCTATAATCATCCGTACTCTGGAAGCGTACGTGTTTGTATAGGACAATGCTATGCTATCTACGAAACCACTTGCTAATTTCAATAATAATAATTTGGGATTCGTGCGTAATAACAGATGTAGAAAGACCTGTCACCAAACCGAAACCCATCACCAACCGTAACTGACATTATAAATTGGACCGATGGCTGAATTTTAATGATTAAATAAAAACTTCTACGACACAATACTCACGTGAGAAATCCGATAAAAAGTACACGACAAGAAAAGCTAACAAAGTTTTAGAATACATTGTTGTAACTACACGACATGCGTCTCTTGCAGCAGGTACTATAATGTTCGAACGAGAATATTAAAGCTGACACAGAATATAACAGGGGGGCCTACTCCGAAGTGCAAAGTGTGAATGTTTGGATCGGACCGACACATGGCCGAACCGAGTATTATTGAAAAATGCGAAAAATGTTCGGATCGGCTCAGTTGGGTCGGGACCATAGTCAATATTCGAAAGAGTGTAGGAGTGTAGGATCGGTACCGACCGAACCAAATAGTAACTTCGTAGCAGGAAACGGTCGAATATTCGGCCACTACTTCGGTATACTACTTCGGAGTAGACCCCAGGGTTTTTGTTATCTCATGTTTATGTAGTTACGTTTTATCACACTTATTATATAACTAGCTTCTGCCCGCGGCTTCGCCCGCGTGGATGTCGGAAATTTACCCACGGGAACGTGCTAACAGGATAAAATGTATGTGCTTCCCCAGAATGCCATCTATGTCGCGGGCCCTTTGTGGCTAATTACAATAGAAAACCAATTGTGTCTCATTAGTGGTGATTAAGAGGGTATCTATATGATATCTTTACCTAAGTACCTAACTAATTTAAAAAAAAACTCAATAACAGAAAATTAAGTACCTACCTACCTAAATAAACCTATTTCTGATGATAACTAATCTAAACTCAATAAATAAGCAAAATCCCTAAAAACTAATATCTATAGATACGAATGACTAAACCTACGTACACTATCAAATATACTACCTATACTTTAAAATTAAAATCTATACCTACGACTTATATAAAAATAAACCTAAATAACTCTAAAAACTAAAAGGAATAAAAATGAACTCCACTGCTGGTGACCCAACCTACGACAAAGTTAGTATTTGCGGTTGGTACAGTACAAACAGTGGTAATCGGGTATAGGGATCGAACCGCAAAATTTAGTTTGTTTTTTATTGTATATACTTTTCCGGGATAAAAAGTACCCAGTGGTGGTGCCCAGGATATTAAAGAATAATTATACCAAGTTTCATCGTAATCGAACCGGTAGTTTTTGCGTGATGCCTGAACAAACAGACAGACAGACAAAATTTTTTTTAATCACATTTTTGGGTTCGGTGTCGGTCAAGTAACACCCCCTGCCATTTATTTTTTGGATATGTTCAATGTACAGAATTTTCACTTCTACAGATTTATTATAAGTATAGATATAGACTAGCAGCGCCCCGAGGTTTCACCCGAAGAAGTTTCGATCCCGTGGGAATATCGGGATAAAAAGTATCCTATGTGTTATTCTGACGAACAAGCTATGTTACTGTAAAGTTTTATCGAAATCCGTTCAATAGTGTTTGCGTGAAAGAGTAACAAACATTCATCCATCCATACAAACTTTGGCGTTTATAATATTAGTAGGATTATATACACATTATATAATAATAATATCATGTAGATAAAATAATAAATGTTCGAGATGAGTTGTTTTAAATGCGCAGAACTTAATATGAAGATAAGAATTATGGCGGCTACTGGAGCACGCCGCGGCGCATAACATACCTATACCTACTTCTAGCACTGTATCTTGGAGTGTTGTGGACAGACTCCCAAGCCCGTCACACAAAGACCACACCTTATGACCGCCGGGGATCGCTGAATGTCCTCCGGTGCGGCGCGGCGTTAGAATAGATGTGTTTCTTTCGGAGAGCCTGCTGTAATTCTGTATGTTACTTTGCTACGGTTTTCTTTTCGCAAATTGTTTCATAGAAAATCTGATTGTTATAATTGACTCTATCGACCAGTTCCATTAATATGAAGTTTAAAAAGTTAAATCTTAAAGTAAAATTGTGCTCATTATTCGTAAAACAAGGTCCCTTTGTGACGCCGGGGCGCCCTGCGGACTCTCCGCATACCGCCTGCCCATAGTGCTGCTCGACGAGGTTGGCAAGCTCTTTGAGAGAGTAATTGCGGGCCGCCTCGTCGGGCACCTGGGGAGGACTGGGCCGGATCTTGCGGATTGCCAGTTTGGCTTCCGCAAGGGGCGCTCTACGGTGGACGCCATCATGCGCGTAAGAGCCCTCACGACGGGGGACGCGGTGTCCCGGGGTGGGGTGGTCGTGGCGGTGTCACTCGACATCGCCGAATTTTACAGGGGTGGATGTTACTACATGGCTTGATTACCTCGAAAATTAGTATAAATAATCTTTGAATCAAGTTATGAATACAACCCAAACGATTTTTTAAATTCCACCCCTGTGGGCGTGAAAAGCGGGGATACAGTTTATATGAAAAATCTTCTTCATTAGGTTAATAAACTTGAAACTTTTCAAGAATACTCGCGGTAAGTAATAAAGTTTATCATTATACGTTTTTCAAAACTACCCCTCAAAGGGGGATATAGGGGTGTTGAAGTTTGTGTGGAAGAATTTGAATGCGCGGTCCGATTAACTCGAAACTCAGTATTAATACGTTTGACAGAAAATTATTAATAATAATTAATAAGTATGTAAAGTTGTCACAAATTTACCCCTGACGGGGCAAAAAGGGGTAATTCGATTTTTAAGGGGAGGATTTCAACTTGAAACTGTATGTTACATTTTCACACCTAAACCACTGAACTTCTGATTTGACAAAGAGATAGATGGCATCCTGGGGAAGGACATACTTTTTATCCTGGTAGCATGTTCCCGTGGGATAATTTCCGAAACCCACGCGGGCGAAGCCGCGGGCAGAAGCTAGTATATAATATATATAGACATATGGGTATGGGTGGGTGGTATATAATGTGTTACAATGTATGATTAGTAGTTATATGCTACGGTCGACGTCAATGGCGTTGTGTGGAGCTTGTAGCACTTGCCAGTATCATCATTGAAAGTGTAATCTGAAAAAGAGGACCGTTCAGTAGATATTTGATTCTCATTGCAAATACTTATGTAAAATACCTAATACCAAAAACAAACGAATATGAACAATGTGACTGTGTGTGTGTTATGTGTATTACTAGATATCAGATGCCAACTCGGGTCAAGTCATAAATATTATTATTAGGTATAATCTTGCAGATAATGTATCTAGCTAGCCTATCATGAGTTGACCTTACACTTTAGGAGAAACCGATTTATAAATGCGTGTTTCCACGCCATCTGTCATCGGCACCGTCATCGAGAAGGAGATGAAGGCACCGCGACGTAGTGATACATAAACTTTCAAAAGCCGCGTGTCCACCGCATATAACCTGCTGAACGCAGACGACGTGACATTAATGACAGACCCAGGTGTACTAGTGCCCGAGAAGACCGTTATATTGTTTCCACTGTGTTGTGAAATCGCCACCTTAATGCAGTTGAAGTCCAGCAACAACTTCTTCTACATTAGTGACAGTACAGTGAAAAGAAGACTTGCTGAAGCAAATCTGAAACCCCGAAGACAAGTGAGTGGCCCCAAACTCGAGAGAGAGCATCGAGTAGCGAGACTGCGATACGCCCGTGAACACATACAGTGGAATGAAGAAAAGTGGTCAAGAATTTTGTTCACAGATGAGTCTCGATTTTCACTTTACACTTCTGATGGAAGGCAAAGTGTCTACAGGCGGCCTGGTGAGCGATACCTTCAAGACTGCTTCTCAGA
Organism: Apamea sordens; assembly: GCA_945859715.1. Taxonomy (NCBI): domain Eukaryota; kingdom Metazoa; phylum Arthropoda; class Insecta; order Lepidoptera; family Noctuidae; genus Apamea; species Apamea sordens. The sequence continues at coordinate 13,806,755 of OX243995.1, forward strand.
AAGAATTCAGTATGGACTGGCATATCTTCAGAAGGTCGCACAGAGTTATTGGCCATGGAAAATGGCACTCTGACTGGGGAAAGATATGCCCAAGAGATTCTCAACGAGCATGCAAGGCTGTAGTTAGCAAATATGGGTGATGGATCGATGCTGATGCATGATAATACCCGGCCACACACGCCTCAGGTCGTGCAAGAGTATATTCAGGGGGTTGGTATCAGCGTGATGGCTTGGCCATCAAGAATTCCTGATCTCAACCCGATTAAGCACGCCTGGGATGAGCTAGGGAGGCTGGTCAGAAGCCGCAGACCACCACTTACCACCCTCAGGGCACTAAAACATGCCCTGATTGAAGAATGGGAGAATATTCCCCAACATCGGCTCCGAAACCTCGTGTTCAGTATGCCAAACCGGCTCGAATAGTAGTCAGAGCCCGAGGAGGCAATACCAGTTAAGTATTAAAAATTAAATAACATGTAGGTAAAACATACTTAAAAATGTTAATTGAGTTCTTTTACACTAAGGTTAAAATGGCTATTTTTATTGTTTTATCTTTTTTTAAGTTAAAAATACTAATGTATAATTTAATAGTTTCAAAGAAAGCTGATAAAATTTGCTTGAAATTTTAGAAGTGTACCTAGTAGTACTTAGTTTTCCAGGCCAGTGTAGTATCTACGTGACGTTGACGTCTACCAGATTGTCGACAATATAGCACTCCGTACTTACTTACTCACCATCTAACTTACTTCAAAATGTGTCTCCAATAAGAGAAAATGCCTCTCCGTTCGATCTTCGGCAGTTTGTTGGTTCCCAAAGCAAGGATAGCTGCACTGTGTCTGTCTGCCAAAGGTGCCCGGCACAGACACTTCTAAGAACCATTTGTGGAGGCTAGTTTTGCTAGTGGTTGCTTGGACTGCCTCCTTGGTCAAATGGTCACAAGTTGAAAGCGCAACTATTGTGCTAGCTGGAATGCAATGTTTCCGGTCTATCGCCGTGCATTTTTCTGCTTGCTCTGTAACTGTAACCTACTTCATTATGCAAAATTATGGGCGTGAGAGCAGTGGTGGGCCAGTGGTAACGGCCCCGACTTAAAGAGTCGTAGCTCGTAGGAGCCGTAGGTTTGAACCCAGGCAGGCACTTTGTGTAAAATTTCATCACCACTGCTCTCAAAACGGTGAAGGAAAACATCGTGAAGAAACCGGCATGTCCTAGAACCGACAAATTCGAAGATACCTATGTGACATCTATCAACCCGCACTGGGCCCGCGTGGTGGATTACGGCCCACACACTCTTACCGAGATGAGACCTATTTCCCAGCAGTGGGAACGTTATAGTCTGATTGTGTTATGATGGGCGTCATAATTTAACATAATAAAATAACATGACTAACTCAAACTCAAAGCATTTATTTCAAATAAACCAATTACAATTTTGAATTTTCAAGGGGTCGGTTAGTCAAAAAGATGAAGCTAGTTGAGTATTCCAAAGCGTAGTAGTAGAACGGGCAGAAACTCCTAACGAATTTGAATACAGTCAACTTACAACTGTGTAGCTATCACTCTGCAATTGGCATTTTGTTTTGATTGTTGTTTTATTTATAATTATAACAACCGTTGAAATAAATATGTTGACATACATAACATAGACAATTTCTGATTTTCATTGAAATTAATTAGTCTCTTCCTACCTTTTTTGGAATACAGTCGTAGTTATAGTGTACTAGCTGCGCCCCGCGGTTTCGATCCCGTTGGAATATCGGGATAAAAAGTATCCTATATGTTAATCCTGGTTATAAACCATCTGTGTGCCAAATTTCATCCAGATCCGTTCAGTACTTTTTGTGTAAAAGAGTAACTAACATCCATCCATCCGTCCATACAAACTTTCACGTTTATAATATTAGTAGGATTATGATGTTGATGATTTTTAATAAGTAGGTATTTATGTATTCAGTTGTATTTTTCATGTTGATGTTGCTGTGTGAGATTTAAAATGTTGGATAATCTTGGACACGAAATAAAAGACAAAAGATATTTTTTATAATTTTATCTTGAGGTGTACGTTTATTCGCATTTAACAATTTTTCATACAAATTTCCTCATTTTGTACACACCTTTCTTGGTTTTGTTTTTGTAGTTATTATATTTTATAAAAGTTGTTTCTCTAAATTTTAACATGTCGTCATGTCTGTTCCCTATATCTAATTCGCTTCACCGCTGTTGTTAAATCATGTAACAAAAACAGAGGATTTACTAAGGCAAAATATTAGGAGGAAAGTAAAATAGTTACTGCGGACTAATAGATTTAAGAAATAATAATTATACAAAATTATTGTGTTTCGATGAACACGGAATGGGCCCTTATCTCGTAATATCAGCCTTCCCATCGTTCGACGTGGCACTAAAGTGTAATATAGAGTTGGGCGTTAGTGCCGCAGCGGGGCGGCGGTGCCACGCGCGCTGCATCCGGGCAGACCGGGTACGTATTACTAGACATTGCACACATCGCACTGGTATCAGTGGACTCCAAGCCAGTCCACAAGGCTGCCAGTTACACCTAATAAGAAAATTCGTTACTAAATAACAACTAAATCACTTTAAAATCAATTCAAAATGTACATTACTCATCTTATCCATGTAAACAAATCTAATCTGCTACAAAAATTAGCAAATTTAAATACAAAGATCACCTAGTCCGTCTATTATAAAATTAATCACTTAAGTATTAGAAAAACACAATAGTGAGAGTGTTTGTTGCGCTGCAAGCTGCAACTCACTTGTGATATCGTTTATTATGCCTTCTAGTGTACATTCAACGAATGAATAGCGAAACATATTGCGTTGACACATTAAAACTAAAAAATTGACTGTACATTTTATATTTAATATGTAAATATTTGTACATATTGCACTCTGAAGTAACAAAGTTATTAAGAAACATCTGTCGAAACGAAGAATATATACGCAGAACAAAAATATCTCAGTAAATACAAATTCAAAGTAAATAGCAATCACAATGTTCGTAGCTCGTACACTAATCTAAGTCCCTATGGCTTACAAAGCTTACAAAAGATAAATACAGAGGTCATTTACAAAAAATATACTTCTACCCAAATAATATAAAAATAACAACAGCCATCTGTACTTTCTTAGATGAATAAAATTAAACGTACATATGTCAAACATATGACAATAAAATCTAAAGGTACCTATGTACAAAGTTTAATGGACACAGTAGACTTTATCAAATCCACCATATTTATTTATTAGACTGGACGTGCCACGTTTGGTCACTACAATACTCAGTGCTTCCGAACAATATGAACTAAAGTATAGATCAAAAGGCATTGAAGAAGGGCAACAGCCGAACTCGCACCTCCGCCGTGTGTCGCGAACCTTCGCCGATCCAGTCTCCCCGCCCACCCGTCTATCTCTCAGCCTGGTGCTGCCTATGCATGTCGTATCGTATCTCTTTCAAATATTACATCTCGTCAAGCGATATAAACTTATTATCTTACTAATGTTCCATTATCAGCTAAAGACACAAATTATATTAGGGTATCTCATTACTTATTACTTTCTCATGTGAGATTATTACATACTTAATAAATCTATTACAATTTCGAAATTGAATAATATGTATCAAATACGACCGGCTGTGCACCGTCAGAAGCCGAAATCTATGAAGCTATTTATGAAACTACGCGTCGAATGATGTATAACAATTACTTATCGAATGGCAGTTATATTTGTCACAAACTTGAGATGCGGGCGCGCGACGAGACCGCGGCGCGGCCCGCTGCGGCCACGACGCGCACGCATCTGTTATGTTATAAGGCAACGTATCGTAGCGTTAGATTTCAATGAATAATGTTCACTCCTATCATCTACAGTTCACAACTGAAACATTTATCAATAGAAAGACCCGCTATATCACGCATACAAGATCGCACCATGCAGTTATTATACGTTTATAATGGCAGTGTGTTTGTTATCAATACGCCCCTATTTCAGCAGAGACACTTAAGACACTCCAGTGACGTTTGTGCTTCGTTTGCTATTTTAGAAACGCCTAATGCTACAATAAAATTATACAATGTTTATCGAAAAGATCATTTATAAGCGGCCTAGCGCGCGGTCCGCGGTGCAAGCCCGATCGTCTTACGCTGATTTTATACGTATATTAAGAAATGCATTTCCAAAACTCCAAACACATGTATTATGTAAATATACAACACACTTAATGGCATGTAAAGAAGACACATTCAACACGCACCAAACAGACACTTACGTTACTTATTTATCGATTAAATGTAATGGATGAAGTGTCGCGAGCTGTGACGTGGAGCTGAACGTGACACACGATACCGGTGTTCTACCTATGAACAAACATTGCGACAGACAGAAGGCTTCGAGACGGACACAGTACAGCATCAACTATGAAGGGAACGCGCCGTCGAAGTGAGCGAATGAACGAACGACGCCCAGAACGGAAAACACGCTTAACGTATTCTTTAACAACGCTTACCGGTAATTGAGATCGATTAATTTTATGTTCTATATACTATGATTTTCCTCTCATCAACAATGTAGGTACACGATACAGGTAACGCGAAATAAGGCATTTCGTATGTGAGACATAACTCTTTATGGGCAGTATGTTTTATATGTCGAATAAGTAGTATTTATTGTATTTAATAATGTGTTCATATTATATTGCTACAACGAGTTTCTTACTGTATGTACTGACTTACTGACGGCAGACAGGTTCGGTTCGCGCTGCGTGCATGTCATCTATCAACATGTTTACACTTTAGTGCCTACACCAATATTGTTCCCATAGAATAAGCTCGGCCAAATCGATACTACTTCGCTATTACTTTTATATTGAAGCCATAGAATAGAGGTAATTCAGCTGCCATTTTGTACTTTTTATAATATACATAGAAATAATTAAAGGAATGTTGTATCTAAACAATAAAATAAATACTTACAAAGATTAATGTTTTAATTTTTAGGCTCTACCGTTTATTCCATACCTAGGTTACAGCTGCCTTAGTACATGCACGCAATGTCATGTCAACACATAAGTAGAACGATACTATATACACAATGTTAGAACAAGAGTGAATAACTGGGATTAAGCCAAACCTGTCTCCGTTTACCTAAGCGTAATGTGACACAAGTAGTCTATTTCATGTACGTCTATCTATTTTATTGTATGATTATGAACGTAACCTTAAATTGCACTGATATTTAAATTATTACTGGCTTCAGTATCTAAGCTTTAAGTGTTAACAGTACGGTGTATTCGTTTAGATACTAAAGTCGGGTGATATTAGCCGAATGGTGAATGTACATCGTTTATTATTGCGGGCCGAGTGTCCATGTCAGTGAAAACACTTACTAAACTGAGGAGAGGCTTGCACGTGTGAAAGCTATCGACGACATACAGTTTGTATTGTATTAAGACGCACTTATATCAGCCTACGGTAGTAGATAATCAACATGTTATAAATGTAATCACAGCAATAAATTATAATTACTCATTTAGTCGAGGGACGCGGGCACAGGACGATGGAACATGAATCGGAACTAAATCGACAGGACACGATAACACGCCTCACATAAACTATATATAAACAAACATGTCGTAAATCACCACGAGGACGTGGACACAGCGGACGACTCCTCACAATATCATATAGTCGAAAGGTTAATCAACAAATAATTGTTAATTTTGGTAAATAAACATAACTATTAACTTTTCACCCAATAGAAACATCTCTTCATATATTACTTTGTCTCTAATAACTCTCGTAACGTACTAACGTACGTATGTGTAATTTAGGAGGTGTACTTATCGAACGAAGTCTTATCATACAGTCGTATCCGAGTGACCAACTCAGTATCCAGTCGTAAACGAAATAAATTCGGAGCCGCGGCGGTCGTCGGTCGAGCTCGACCGGCGACGGCGCGGGCCCGTAACGATCAACACTAATATATATTCTCCAAACGTTCAACAACACATATATTCACTAATCTCTCGCACACATCGTCGTCGGTCACCGAATACGTACGAAATCGGGTAGGGGTGTACCCTCTTAAGTGTTAAAATTCGTCCTTATAAATAGGTTGATCACGTCCGACGTCAGTGTCCGTGCACTTCACTAAAACTAGCCAGTCTATGAGCGTTCTCTCCTGAGGGCCGGGCGGTGCTGGTGGGCCGGGCCGCGGGCCGGCCGGGCGGGCCGGGCCCGGGGCGGCCGGGCGGCCGGGCCCGGGCCGGGCGAGCTGGCCGGGCCGCTACACGCGCGCGGCCGGCGGGCGGCGCGCGCGCTAGAGCGCCGCGTCGGCGGGCGGCGGCGCGGCCGCGGTGGACACGTCCGCCACGTCCCAGATCTCCTCGAGGAACGGCGGCAGCTTCCTGTTCTTCAGCTTCAGCGAGATGCACATGTTGGAGTTCTGCATGCCGAGCGTCCGCAGCTCCGTCAGTATCCCCAGGATCTTGCCGAAAATCACGGCGCAGCGCGGCGACGCACTGTTCTGGTTCAGGATGTACACCCGCAGCGTGTTCAGGTAATATCGCTGGATCTCCTCCACCAATAAGGGTTGCTCGAGCCCGGGCCGGTCTGAAATCAAACGAGCTCATGTTATTTTCTGTAAGTTACTACACAAAGGACCCAAATAGATCCACATGAACCGGAAGAACGGTTGGAAATGGAAGGGAACATTGCTTAATTCAGCTAAACATATTAGGACATTCTACGGTCCATTTCTCAAATAATGCCTTAGTCACCTTCTACACGCATGTTTGACTTTTCATAATTATGTCAATAACTTGACTACAGAATGATAATAATTAGACCGGAACCAATATGAAGCAGCTTACCTGAGAAAATGACGATGGCCGTAAGCAGCGCGTAGTGCACATTGTCCATCATCATGGAGTACATGCACCGACAGAAGTGCAAGAGGTCTTCGATGACGTAGGCCATACCCGCCTTGCGGTAGTTGTCGCGAGTGTACGCCTGGTTGTTGGCGAATAGCACGCTGTCAGTCGCCGCGTCGTACCGCCGAGCCACTCGAAGCATCATCACCTCACTTGAGCACGCCTGCAAGTTAGACAACAGTTTATGTTAGTGAGTTACGAAGAATGAAACAATCTGATATTTCGAAGGCTATGTGAGAAGCCAATTTGAAGTATCTGTATAGTCATACCATAGTTTTGATAGCGTGGTTACTAGATCTTGATTCTAGATAAATATTTTAATTCTAACAACATAGTGCGTAAATAGCAATTTGTTACCTTTAATAACGTGATCTGATCCGACTGCGAGATCTTGGCGAAGCCTGGTAGACCTTTTGCGAATTCTACGATGAGCTGAACTGTCAGGATCGTCATCTCGGTGATCTGGCGGAACGGCATATCCGACTCCTCTTCATCTTCGTCCGACTGCCAGGTCTGAAAGTGATAGATATCATTAACGATATAATAAAGATTAAAATAAGAATGTTACTGAGGCTGTGTCAACAAAACTTAAGTTATCAACGTCTTTGAAACTTAAAAACATTACTTAGTACCATGTTAGTTAGTACTAGTTTTAAAATGACGTTGTTATTACTCATAGCTCATACATAGCTATGGTTATTTAATTGCCAATTTGAACAGTAAAATTCTCATTTTATTATAATTTTGAAACAGTGATATAGATAAAATCGATTGTACAGCTAAAAGCTGCTCTCGTGTATCTGTGTTTTTCGAAAGTGAAAAATTACTTTAAATCGACAGTCATAATAGAAAAGTTCGGTTTCGTAGCTTTTAATTTTCCAAAAATACTAAAACGAACTTTCCTTTTTGACTCGAATGAAAATTTGAACAACGAGAGTCAGTTTCTAGGTGTAAGCATAATCATGTTCCCACCTCTGGGTCGCAGGCCTCCTCTCTATGAGACGGAGTAGGCTTTAATCCACCACGATTTTTTGGTTCTAGTACATGCAGGGGGTCTACTCCGAAGTAGTATCGGCCGAATGTTCGGCCGTTTCCTGCTACGAAGTTACTATTTGGTTCGGTCGGTTACGATCCTACACTCCTACACTCTTTCGAATATTGACTATGGTCCCAAACCAAATGAGCCGATCCGAACATTCACACTTTGCACTTCGGAGTAGGCCCCCAGGTTTCCTTGCGATGTTTTCCTTCACCGTTTTGAGGTTCAGGGCGCAAGGTAGGACATTCACAATCGACGTTAAGTCATTAGTAAGTAAGTCATTGCCATTTCACATGTTTTATAAAACTCACGACACGACAATCATTCTAATTTATACTTTACAACAATATAAGATAAGAGTTACATTGCAATGGCTTACTAATGGTTTTACGTCATTCGAATGTGAATGCGCTGGTTCAGGGCGTAATGTAAAATTATCAACAAGAGACAATTACCTGCGTGACCCTCTTGAGGTCCTCCTCTGAAGGTTGCTCGTAGCCTTCTTGGTACCACACGAGCCTCGCGATCAGCGACTTCTGATTGGCAGTGAGCGGGGGCACGTTCTTCAGCCGGTTCTGTTCCATCAGCTTCTCGTTGAGGAACCGCGGCACCACCTCGTGCTGCAAACATTCCAGCTTCACATAGGAAACCGTCGGGTCATTATTTGCTTCGAATATTAAGTGTGTGGGGGGGCTAGCTCTGAATTTGTTGTTCAAGACTTTGTGATGATTTTTTAGACTAGTGATTAACTGTTATAAGGAATGTGAATTGATGATTTTTTAGACTAGTGATTAACTGTTATAAGGAATGTGAGTATGGTTTGAGGAATGGAGTAATTAATGATGAGATACTTTGTAATTTGCAAAATATCTTTGCTGTAGGATGTGCATCAATTTTTTTTTTTCATGTATATTTAAATGTATAGTGTATCCTGATAAAGTCCTACTCTGCATGCATGAGGAGATCATGATAATACAAGAAGCAAAAGACCGGGATAAGTTCATCCCGCGAATACAGTAACGTTATTCATTTACATTTCAAATATAAGTTACTATTCGAAATTCATAAAACCCGACCGACGACGGTCTCACACAAACGTGAATAGCAAAACAGAATTCCATTAATTTTGCTTTAATATTCAGCGTGACTTAAAATAAAAAGTACGACAATATTCTTAATTTCAACTTTCAAGTAGCATGTTGCACGTCGGGAAAATAATCTGTATTTTGAAAACTATTGTGATTAATTTTCCAACTGTTGTACTGCTACTTAGAAATCAGTTGTAGTTACACTGTGGTTGATTAATGAAGGGCAATAGTCACAATGAACTTACAATTCTTGCGGCCTCTGGGGGCGGAGGATCACATTGCATGATGGGAGGCATGTGATCGTCTACCGTCGTCGTACTGACGGGTAACTTGTCTTTTTCCCTCTGTGCCTTCTTCTCTTTCCGCTTCATCGCACACTGGTTCTCTGGCACCACACACTCGGGCCTCATGCCCACCGCAAGACATTTCTTCAACCGACATTCCTGACATTTTCTTCGCATATACATATCCATCTCGCATGCATGTCCGAATTTGCATATGTACACAGCATTTTTGGTTACACTCCGCCTGAAGAAACCTGGAATTTTGAAAACCGCCATGTTTAGGATATTTCACAACATCTCCCAACACTATCTAAGAGTAGGTGATTCAGACAATGAGCGGTGATGGTGCAGCATTTGCGAAACCAGTTTTTAACGATAACATAATGGAGTCATGAACGTTAAGGTCGCCTGAAAGGCGAGGGTCATTGACAGCAGCACGTATGCCGATTTTTATTACAAAACAAACAAGATAGATAGCTCGCAAATGACTTGAATTGAACGTAATTGGTATGGACAAAGTATGAACCTCTATAATATGTATAGTCAGATTACGGGCGCGCTCGGGGTTTATTCAGCGGTGTGAGTTAAATAGGCATATTTATTCTCGGGTCGACAGTGAAGGTTGGCGGAGACACACGGAGATGTCCGATAGGCGTCGGTGAGTCGTGAAGTAGACGCCCTGCAGACAGCTATTGTGACGACTAACTGTCTCTTACATGCACGCGCAGTTCATAACAACCTCGGCACAATGCGCCAATTTAAAGCTGAATTGGCACATTCGTGGGCGAGCCACAACTGCCACAAGGGCTACGTATGTGTAAAATATCTAGGTTAGCAACGCACATGACCTAGTTATGCTAAAAGTGTTCCGAGAACGATTTTGTTGTTACATTAGCCGTATTTTTTGCAATCATCTAACTTTTACGCGAATGCTATTTAGCGCACTTCAATTCAATTCTTTTGAGTTTCTTGTCTTTTGTTTTGCATAAGCTAAAATAATGATGCTTGTTCAGTCACGTGACATTCTCGACTCATTGAACAGAGCCATTCATACCTTTACACCCTTCACATGTGAGCGCGTTGTAATGGTACCCGGAGGCTCTGTCGCCGCAGACGAGGCACAGCTCCTCCTGCTGCCGCGGTGCTGGACCTTTCTTCTGCCGCCTCGCTTCGCCATCTGTACTACAGCCGTTTACACTCGAAGCTGGTGACAACTCCTCACGACCTGAGAACAATACAAATCGAAATTTAGCTTCTGGGATTAAATGCAACTGCGTACTAATACAGAGACTCGAGTCCGGTGGCCGCGCGGCGCCGTGTCGAGAACATCTAAAATCGGACGCTATAAAATTTGCATACATTTCATGAACCATTTGTCGAGTCGGCGAGCGAATGAAGCTCGTTTTATTTTTCGTTTTTACATTCGGGGCGATGTTCCTTCGTCGAAGAGATGTTTTCGTAACGAAATACTCGCAAGTAATTTTCGGCAGAAGCATGGACATTTCCTGCCCAAACAAAGGTGGCTAGAGCGGGGCCCGCATACAAATGAGGTCCAGTATTCAGTTTTGGTATTCAGAGGCGCGGGAGCGGGGTGCGATGCGCGTTGGAAATGTAATCGGCAATTGTCAATCACGCAGTCGGAACTCCATAAAAAGTAACGATAGAATTGCTAATAATACCTCCTCAAGTTCGTGCAGTAGGTATGACTGTCGTCAGTGATAGTAATCAGGCGATAAACATATTCGCGAAAAAATCAGTTAGTTTTACAAGTAGGCTATGATAGCATGATTTATGAGCTCTAGTTTGCGATAAAAATGTGGGGAATTTTCTCGGATCCTCATCATCATCATCATTTCAGCCGAAATACCTCCACTATTAGATATATAGGCCTACCAAGCGATAAAAAGTTCTCGGATATAATTATGTAATTCCTAAAATAAACAAAAGTATGGACATTGGCGCCGATTCCCTTGATCACAAACTAAACTAAATTTAAGTTCAGTGCATCTTTTTCGTTCTATTTCATTAAGAAAAGGACAGAAGATAAATATTAGTAAAAAGAAGAAAAGGGAGAAAATAAATATGTATAAATATATAAATTAGTTTAGTCCTGTCAAATTTAGATACTCCATAGCAAGTTTAAACATAGCTACTAAAAATACGTCAATTTACGTCATACGCTGACTAATTTGACAGGACTAAACTAATACACATTTATCTTGTCCTTTTCTTAATGAAATAGAAAGAAAGAGATGCACTGAACTTAAATTTAGTTTAGTTTGTGAACAAGGGAATCGGCGCCATTGTGTATTTTCCATTCCTTAAAAGCGTAAACACCGCGCAATTTGCCATGGGCGGATAAACAAACGACAATGATTAAGTCGGACGAATACCGCTCTAGCATATTAACCGGGGGTCCATTTAAGCCTCTCCTCAGTCCTCATTAATTTTATTTACATTTTATGGTGTCCATTAAGCGTCGCGGCCGTGTGGGTCGCTGGCCGCAGCCGCGTGTACCTGAGTTACGCAACCGGCCGAAATAGCTGCTGCCAAAAAACTAGTTCCATGTGGGATCGGAGCCAGCGGCATGCTTCGCGGAATCATTGCCGATCTCAATGTGAGGAAAACAATTGCAAATGACCCGATAACCTCGTATCGTGGACATCATTAAAACTATTAAAAGCTTCAATGATATTTAAAAAGAGACCTTTAACTATCTATCACCAGCACCCTAATTGCGTAACACAATCTGAATCATTTTGAAGAATATTGTTAATCAATTGCTTTATATGTTCGAAAAATGTGTCTGCTCAACAACGTAAATAACGCAATGAATGTTATGGAACTGTCAAAATGAAAGCCGTTGCTACTGATAGTGTGTTACTACGTAATTACCATTTACCACCCTAATTGCGTAACACACGATCAATCGTAATCTGAATCATTTTGAAGCAAATTGCTAATCCATTGCTTCATAAGTTCGAAAAATTTGTCTGCTCAACACGTAAATAACGCAATGAATGTTGTTGAACTGTCAAAATGAAACCGATTCCGATTGATTCTGTGTTACGCCGCTTCGGTAACGCTGTAAACATTACCGATAGGTTCGATTCACTCGCGTTTCATCCGATGCGTGCCAATTTTTCTATTACACTCTTTACGATGATTGGTGAAATTATGTATCGTGGAAGGCGGGCTGTAATAATTCACTCGATAAAAATGTCTCAATAAAGAGGTCAAGAGCGTCGCTTTATCGCGAAGTTATTTACATCGAAGTGACCACCAGCTACTGTTCAATTTAACAACACCAGTATCTTGATCTTCACATTGTACTGACCTACGCAGTAGGCACTACATATAATTATGTATACCTACAGCTACACTACATACCAAACATTTGTATTACTATTGTTAAATATAAATGTCGCAAAGAAAGAACACAAACGCAAAAAAAACATGGCAAATTATGCGTCACTTCCATCTTAGTAGATATTTCACTAATGTTCTGTTAATTATTTTATAAGTACATCCTACTTTTTTTTTTTATTTATTAATCAAAAAACAAAAACAGATACAAGTGAAACAGTGAAACATACCGCACAAACCATCGCGGGTTTAACAGCGGTATGGCCGGTATGGTATCTTACTAATATTATAAACGCGAAAGTTTGTGAGGATTTATGAATGGATGGATAGAGGTTTGTTACTCTTTCACGCAAAAACTACTAAACGGATTTGGATGAAATTTGGCACACGGATGGTTTATAGCCAGGATTAACACATAGGATACTTTTTATCCCGATATTCCCACGGGATCGAAACTTGTGCGGGTGGAACCGCGGGGCGCTGCTAGTATAAATTATAATTCTATCTACTATCATAGGTAATTTTCTGTCTTTATTAGTAAGGCTTACTTAAAATACTTGATCGAATGACCGTTGGCCATAGTTGCACAAGATCTTGGCACTACATCACAGGTAGTGGTTATTCCGAATAAGATAGATGACCGCGTTCATCAGGTTACCCGAATTAAATAACTTTTGTGAGTTGACGCAACGTCATGCCTGTTTGAGAATACCGGTGAAAGTAAATAGCATAATCAGCCTATAATATGCCCACTGCTGGGATACACATACAGGCCTCCTCTCGGTGAGAGGGAGTAAACTGTATGTAATCTACCACGCGGGCCCAGTGCGGGTTGGTAGAGTAGAAGTCACATGTCTGCGATTTTCAAAAAGGTAAAACCATCGTAAAATTACTAATCTGGTTTTCTAAAGTTGCAAAGTATTTTTTTTATCATTTCTTTATCGTCAAGTCAACGTAATAATAATAGAAGTATCGATTCTTTCAATCTTATTTACTTTATTTTACTAAACTTCTATAATTAGTAGCACTGTCCACACAATCACTGTCCGTGAAAAAGAAAGCTAATCAAAAGTTGAATGCACGGATGACCGAGTCAGTGTGTTATGTTATTACGTCTCAGCTGTTCAGTGTGTTGCGCTCGCGCATTGGAAGGTCTAGTTCGTGGCAGTTCGGCGACGCTCGGGCGTGCGAGCGAGAGGCTCTTGAGGAGCGACAAGTGGGGCGCGAGCGTCGACCGGGGGCAGCGTGCGGCCTTGACTCTTGCGTCCCCCCTTCCCCACTTCCTCGCCACGCTCGCCGCGCAGCCACATTATTTATGATAGCATCAGAGCTCGAAGCAAGCTCGCGATTCTCTTCAACTAATAATAACTCGTTTTTCCTCTCACGCCATTTCGTTTTTTCAAATCACCGATGACTTATGTTGCAAAGTGAGGCTTTGCGGTTTTATAAAATGTGAAACATCAATCGTTAGAACTTTTCGCTGGTGGAAAGTACAAAACTAAGATTTGAAGTTATTGTAAGCTGACGCATGTTGAGAGACGGCGACAGGCATTGATTAAACAATACGCAACTTTCACTGACCTCAGAAAACAGACAACGCAATCATTTCGCAGGCGGGCCGCGTAAGCGACTAGTGAAAGTTACCCAAAAGTAGGTATTGCACAAGCCTACATGGCACACGTAATTTAAATTCGGGTGCGGCGAAAGTAAGCTGCTCTATGTGTTGTGTCATCACATTTAGGGCCTGTTTGGCATTCATCAAATGCGTGCGATGCGCAGAGTAAGTTGTATTCAAACGAAGTCCGGTGGCGCTCAACTAGGCAATAGGCAACGTCTTTTGTAATAAATTGCATGTGTACATGCTAGTAGATTGTACAATGTATGCCACTTATTAGGATTTATAAGGTTTTTAAGAGAAACGTGATACACGATAAGAATCGAGAAGCATTCCAATAATCGAAGTTGGCACGCGTGGTCTGATACAAGCGGCGAGTCGGGAGACAGAAAAACTGAAGAAGAAAAAGTGGTGTACACGTGATCGATGCATCGGCTGGGCGGAGACAGAGTCGCGATGTTACTTTCTACGATACTTTCTAGCAAGAGATGTGGGCCGGAGCCGGCGCAACTAGAGCGATCGGTTTCTCCGCGCGCCGGGAAAATCGGATTGAAATAGAAATCGCATCGCGGAGAAAATCGCCATTTTCACGTCACTCTGCACGCCAGCGTGGAAACTTTGTAGATGAAATACATTTCAATTAGTTTAGCAGTACGGTTCTTAACTATGAGTATGTAGAAACCCAAAACATCCATTTCATCACGAATATTGTTAGGAAGTGGTGTGTATGTGACACAAAATATAGGAGTCGTGTTTCCTCGGTTTGGGTGACGTGATCTATATTTGAGGGGAATCAGGAAACGAGCGGCTGGTGTGCTGGGAGTGATCTTCAGCGAGGAGGGCGGACGTGTCGGGCGGACGCACGTGGAAGTGTTTACATCCGTCGAGATCGAGCAGAGCCCACTGCCGAGTGCACGCCATCCGGTGTAGTTAGTTAACAGCATGTTCAAAAATTCCTACTCACATTTTTTTGTGAACCTCACATTTGTGAAATTCACAAAATATGATTTTGGCAAGTAAAATGAACACATAATCAGTGCTGGCACTTCCTTATTACTTTTACACAAACAGTTTCTTTTTAGCCAACCTTGAATGGTGAAATCAAAGACGCGAATTGTTATTACGGCTTTTCCAAAATAACTTATTTTCAAGTAGATTTTTCAGAAATTCTTGTCGTCGTCTACGAGACGATTGTATTTGAATTGAAATTGCAATGTAGAAATAGTAAGTGCAGATAGACGGAAGTTGCTTTACCAACTAGTAAAGCACCTTAAGATTCCGAAAGGTTACGTCATCGCCCAAACCGAACCGTAAATTAGAAAGTGGTTGCCGGTTATCACGTACACACGGCATGAGGAGTACGTAATGGATATGCCACAACTCCCCAACAGATTGTTCCATTTATTGACAGAGTGCTGGTGTATATCGGGCCCTCTTGCTTCCCCATACCATACTTAATAGATAAAACTAGGTTTTTTGTCTCTGTCTACTCCCCAATTTAGTTGAGCGCGCACCCACGCTCCGGCGCGCCTTTTCGAGTAAACATCGGAATGGGTAAATAGAAAAGGGAGGGAGATATAATTAGAATAAATGCTGCATGCTTTCAGAACTGTAATGAACTTTTGAAACCTTTAGCGTCCTCTGCTTGGTAGCATTATACCTTTGAAACCATCGTCATGATGGCTAAGTGCGGAATTAGCATGCATAAGAAAATCCCATTCATAATTTCTGATGTGAATTTAAGAATGTAATTTAAACTGCATTTGCTGAAGCCGTCATTCAAGTCAATGGGTCAATCTCAATGCTTAGTGCCTCTCACAAAAAAGTGGCCTCTGTTTTTACCGCGTCGTGAATACTTGTGAACTATGTTTTGTGACGCATTAGGGCCATCGCGCAGCGGACCGTGACTCGTCGGTATCGCCGCCCTTGCCCTCCTCCCGCGCAGCCGACCTCGTGGCCACAGCGCGCAGCCGTTGACACTAACAGTTAACCATCTGGCATTTACTAACACATATCAACGAATTACTCCGTTTATTAACAAAAATATGCATAATTTACCCCAAACATTAACTATTAATTTAATTATTAACCTTATTTACTTAACATGTTTGCTAAAAAGTAGGCCAAGGCATGATGATAAACTCGGTGAAGTAAAATAATCGACCGCATAGTAGTCGCCTAAGGGCTAAAATTATAAGGAGCCAGTGTACCAATTGGGTCAATGACTCTGTTCTTGATGCTGATAACTTATCTGACACAATGACATAACCCGCTCCATATTTGTATGAAAAAAACACGGATTTGTAGCAATATGAGAATCTATAACGTTCACGTGTCTATATAAAATAATGCACTGATATTATTGTTCCTTGTTAGTTTATTACTAAATCAACCTCAACAACATTCTCTATGTAGGTCATTAACACTGAATTTCTGAGAAAATGGTGCGCGTAAACGAGGAAAATAAAGTGACGGAATCGCAATGTAGGTCGCGTAGAGCATCGAGGAATATCGAGGCTGAAATAACAAAATGTTTGTCCCAGTTAAGTAACCAATGATAGTAGCACATTCACGTTTCATTGCTACGTTTATTTTGGGCAATGTTTTGACCGCTATAAATATAATAATGGCGGCGTTCGCAGTCACAGACAGCGACTATCGATAAAGCTGTTTCACACTGCAGTCAAGCTGCGGAAATGGACACCGTTTACTCACGAATTTGTATTTCAAGAGTGTCTTAATATTAGTCCGGGTACTGTCGAGGTCACTGACCGGGTATCAGTGGAGATATGCCAACGCCGCGGCGCTTATCACCGACAAAGAACGTCTTTGTTTTCGTTGTATTTGACGCCATACGACAGCACTGATTAGATCAGTCACGTTACATACCAATTCTTATTTCCAACCGCTTTTTATCTACCTAATTGTCATTAGTGGCCATTCACTATTACACTCAAAAACCTGTCTTTTGGTGCAGTGATAACAAGTAACAGTGAGTTTTGACCAGGTTCAAGGAAAATAATAGGAATTGTAACAAAATCGATTACTTTTCCAGATAAGATTACAGGTAAAGAGAGACAAATAAAAGGTTGAACACGTGAGTGAATTGCTCATCGAATCTAGCACCTGAGTTCGAAAAACTGTACACGAAAATGTATTTATTTTATTATCTTTGCTCGCGAATTTCACGCACGAAGTTTCGGGCAGAAGCTAGTTATAAATATAAATGTTATATATGATCACAACAACACATCTAAATGTTAGTGTTAGTCGATATAGTTTCAAAGTAAAGTGGTCATACCAGCAGGGCCTCAGCCGCGTGACCAGATCTCGGTAACGAGCAAAAACTGTGATACAACATCACTGAGGCGGTCGTGGAAAAAAACGTCTGACAAGAATACTGGAAGGGGCAACGAAACTGTATTAGTACATTAGTTATTTCAACTGTGAGCGTCATCATTGGGCACGCGAAATAGGTAGCACACGGAATGACGAAATCAATGGCATTCCTAGGAACTACATGTTATATTATGCAAAAAAAATGCAGCCGAGACAAAATGAATTAAGTACTTTGAAGTATGTACAGCTATTGTGGGACTGATAGTACAACAGAAAGTGTCCTAAATATTACAGCAGATTTACACTGAACGTAAATGTAGGACAAAATTAGCACTTTTCGTAAATTAAGACAGATGAAAGTGGCTCGCTACAATGTCGCGAGGTATTCGTACGTAAAAGTGATGAGACAGAAATAATCGTTTGTGGTGGCTGGTGGCACATCTCGTGAACTGTGTCATGGGCTCGGCCCACGCTCGACGGAAGGTCACCCGCCCTCCAAGACGGACTCATTACTCAATAGTCTGCCGTTTACGACCGAAAGTCAACACAGAAAATTCCATGAGTCACCATCTCCACCGGACGTGAGCCATTTTTGATCCTACCCTTTTCCCTTTACAAAGTTTACTAAAGGCTCCCGCAGAAAGGCGCGACGCGACTTCTAGTAGAATTTATATAATAAAAACTTCGTGGAAATTTTTATACCAAAATCGCGTCGCACCGTCTCGTCGTCGCGTCTCGTCGCGTCTATCTGCGGGGGCCTTAAGTCGTTAAGTATATGTGTGATTTTTTACACAGTAACTACGCATCAAAGTAAATATGAAAATGAATTACGAGCTTCAACAAAACCCTTTTCTAACCCCCCATACGAATTTTTGTGAAAGGTACGCGCAAGTACGCGTTGCCCGTTGGTAGCGGAGTAATAATAATCGGTGCTGTCAGTATGATGGATGGAGGCGGGATGACGAGGCGTGGTGGATACCGAACCACCCCGACCCACCTCCCTTGCCCTCTTCATCCATTCAGCGCCGTTACCGCTGACGGCAAGTACATGGACGGAACTGCTAATCACCTCTCTTATAAGATTAATTTATAAAACTAAGCGTATTCCCTGTACAGAGATTCCACGTTAACGGTACCTACCTTTGTCTTGGTTCAAAAATTAGTAATGTTCTAACAGTTTCCACACGTCCGAGCCGAGAGCGAGAAAACCATTTTGACTCAGAAAATAAGATTGTAGGTAGAGAAATTGGATTTATTTGAGTTCTTGTTCAGCTCGTAGGTACGAGTTCTAATCTTATCATTATGAACTTCAACGACTTTTGTTTATCGGATCCGATTTGAAGTGCAGTTCGAAGGAGACATTTCCGACTAACAATAATAAAATCATTAATGCTTTAACAACACGTCTTCCTGACAACACTAACGGAACCCCCCATCAACGCACACCTACGCCTCTCAAACCATGTGAGAAACACGGAAATTATTTATCTAACGTCATAGTCATACTCATAAAGTATTACCGAGGACATCTCATTTTATTATGTATCGCCTTATGAGCTGTGGAATTCATCATGTCGAACTAAAATAGCACTTGTCTAGGCGCATTGTTAAAATTCGGCAAACAGCCAGGTAGGAAGGTCGACGACATTACAAACACCAAGTAATATTCGCAACCTATTATAAGTAGGTGCCCAGTGCCCACAAACACTGCTGAAGGCTAGCTCAAGTATTTATATTAGCTCGATGCACTTATACAACGAATAATTTGCTCTCGAACTACTTTAATAATACCGTTTAGCACAAATGATTCTTTGACTGATAACATCCAAGTTGCGTCCAAGTGTTCCTTTAATGAATAGAAAAAGAATAAATTATCATTTCTGCAAGCACGTTCCCACGTTCGAACATCGGTCAAAAACACTTTTTTAATCCTATTAGAGACACTACAATGCAACTGGCGAGCTAACGAGCACCAATTGGAACTCCATACGAGGAGAAGTTTTATTATAGCAGCTACTGAAACAAAATACATTGTTAGCGCATTTGCAATCGCTGTCGGGTAGTGATAGCCAGTGTAGTTAGCGAGAGCAAGAGCATTCCTGTGGGCCGGCCCGACCGGTTCCACTCTGCCTCTTTATGGCTGGACCAGATATAAATAGATGCGCTGCAAACCATCCATCTTAATGCTACCATTTTTAAATGTTTTACACGAATAATATTCTACTCTCCATAGCTCCGTTACCAATATCAACTTAGAATCTTTGGCTTCAACCTCTCCAATGTTCACCCAAGCGACGCAACGAGGGATCAAGTATAAAACCTTGCCGATTTAAATTGGTCGATAGTTTGAACACAGGATACGTTCGTGATTTATCATTTGAACGGGTCTTGTTCTCACTGACATATTGTGTTGTTAGAGCAATTTATTCGTCTATAGACAACTACATATTATCAAGACAATAGGCCTTGTTAAGAGTTGACACGTTGACAGAGCCATAAAACAATCTAATCAATGCAGCAAGTAGTCAGATATGGAGTGACGGATTGCGTCTGGCTGGACAAATGCAAGAAAGCCGCGGCGGTTAGTTACAGATCTGTATCTGCAGACATTATTACTGGCATGCGAGTAGTTCATTGCCGACACAGCTTAGAAACATTGTCGATAAAATCTGCTAAGTAGTTAAACGGACGGGCAGTTGCTCTCACGAGCGTACTCGCGGTATTCACTTTCACTACGAATACCAATCTACCCTCTTCCATAAACGTTTCGCGAACGCGTTACATTCCTTGCGCTGCAGGTGACCCAATAACAGCCTCATGAGCTTGTCGACTCTGAGAGGACACGGCCGTTGCATAACGAACCACGTGGAGTGGGGAGCGTTGACCCCGGAAAACGTGGTTGATAGACAAGCACTATCATATCACAGAGACAAACGCACCTGTAGTGGTGATAAGCGCGATATTTGGGCGAGGCACGATAACGTCGTTCGACAAGAAAGAACAAAGCCAACGAAAACACTTGAGCAATCAAACCAAAAGTCGAGTCATCGTTCTTTTAATCATTTTCGGGCCGTAGATACGAGATGGCCTTACTCAACCATCTCTACATTCCGTCCGCGCTGGAGTTACCCACTTGCAGCCGCGCCGTTTGCCAATTCGTTGCATAAACGACCCACTAATGTCAAAGGAGGTCATTGTCGCATTACACGAACGTTCGCTCGCCTCGCAGGCGCAGGTTGAGCGCTAGTTGCAGGTTAGATAATTATATCGATTGAACTTCAGTCTCCTTCGGCGTGTCTGTGACCCCGATGTAAATAACTTGAGGCGGTTGTACTGTAAACAACTGACGCTGCTTGCGTCAATCGCTTGCACGGTGTAGCGACGCCCGTCTCGGCTCTCGCTCCCATTGATGTACGCGTTTGACTTACTGCAGTACTATTTAAAGCCACCAGAACAAAAACCATCTAGGGAATGGAAAACTTAGAATACAAATCTATGACGCCACGAATTATTTTCGGTTGTTGTGAATCCGAACCGTCATCTAGTCTTGTAAAATAAATGTAATGTAATGAGTAATAATTAATGACGTTCATCTGCATTGACGTATTTTCCTTTTTTTTATTTTAAAGCTAAATTCTGGCAAAGGCCAATTCTAAAATAAAGCCGCGATTTCTACAGATAAGCTGCCAATCTAATTAGCGACTTTACTGAGAATCTACTTTGATATTTATCTCAATCTTCCGTGTTTGAAAGACTGACATTCTCTCTCATTTGTTTCAGATTCAAAGATAGCAGCCATGAAGGATATTTTATTTTAAAACAAAGCAACGTTCTTGGTAATATCTTGAACATTATAAAGTGGCATCGCGGTCGTTATTGTTGAGTCGCGTTCAAGGTATAATTACTTACTCGTATTTGTTCTGCGACCGTGAGTATTGAACGCATGTACAGTCAACAGCAAAAGTAGATGATCAAAATCAGAAATTCAATACTAACTAATGGAGTTCGCAGCTATATGGCAGCTGTACTAGTAGTAAATGTTTGGTATAATTTACAATCACCTATTTTTGAATCACTCCGACGCCACACAGTTCTGTCGCAAACTCCGTTCATTAGTATTGAATTTCTGATTTTGATCATCTACTTTTGCTGTTAACTGTACTATACCTACTATATTATATACTCTTACATTGAATAGTACAAGATGGAATCTTATAGGCGACGCGCGACGAGGCCTATCTATTTTTCATAATTTTAACCTTGAGTACCGGCTGAATATAAAATAAAAAATAAATCGCTAAAGAAATTATATTCCATGATATATTTCTACTCGTGCAGCGCTTGCGCAGAGCTAGTGTAACGACTATCTACAAAGTAAGGTGACCTAAATGATAAGATTATTTCAATGCTCGCTACATAGGCACACATGTGCGAGGTGTGAGTGTGTGTGAATTTGCATCGGGTTCGCTCGTACAATGACATTGTCGACCTTGACTACTGCCTCGTATATCAGACACGCACACAGACACAGCGGTGCAAGGAATGAGTGCCCCACAAATGTTATTAGTCTGAATAAAACATAGTGTTTACACACGGCTGAAAACACTCGAGCTGCAGGAAACGAGTGATGTTTAGACAAATCCAGGTCTTATGAACTTGGTAAGATAGATTGTTGGTGGGTCATTTATTTAGCACCAAGCACCTTTACCTCGTCGCTAATTTATACAATAATTCAAAATATAGGACGTGATAAAAGAGGTTTTAAGATGCATCTTTTGCAATGTTTAAAAACAAATTGGGCGTTTATAGACTGCAATATAGGTCCACGATTGGTCCAATAGATACAGAACAGTTCAACACACGATAAGGCGCACAGCGACCAAGGCCAGGCGAGCTGAATTATCACAAGTGCGATATAAACGAATACTTACAAATACATGTGAAATCATAATAAATACTTGCACATACGATTTAATACTTCCATTTGTTAGTATCTACCATTGATTGGCTTTTGACTCATGAAAAATCTGTCGTCATCGGACATGCTGAATAAAAAAATAAAATGGATGCCGTTTCGTTCTTAATTTGTATGCTCTAGTGATGCGCTACGTTACTCGTACATATCGATATAAGACTAGTTTTCTTTAATACGAAAATAATAAATACATTTTTTTCCACATTTGTGTTAAAAGTAAATAGTAATAAACAAATACATTTCTTAATAAGATATTGTGATGTTTTTGGTTTGCCTCATTAGAGCGCGCTGGATACACGAGGATGTTTTCATCCAACGTGTTATCATGTAAGACAGATGTCAATTAATTACTTAAAGCAATGCGTTATATATAATTAATAAACGATATAATTTACATTATTAACGTCGACGCTTCGTTTGGAATATAATTAGCGAGGTTGTTATCCTTGTCTATTAGCAAGATGTATTATTATTGGTAGGTAGTAAAAAAAAAAAAATCGATCTAATAATATAATTTGACTTAGTTTGTGTTGACAAAAAAAAAGACTGTATGTAACGCACAGCCCACAGGTCAAGAAAACATATTAATCACAAACAATACAACATTCAAATACTCGGTTCAGACCTCACACCTGACATGTGTCACTTTATTATGGTAATTAGACGTGATCAAATTACCATATCACATTATTCAAAGTCAAAAAATATTTTGTGTAACTTCGTTTATTTCCGTATTGTTATAACAACTCATAATATGTCAACGTACTGGTCATAAACCGGTTTTGACTTTTAATAGACATTAGCTACGTGTTTGAAACAATTACCCAAGTTTTACTGTGAGAACAAAGTTCGTTCGCCATCATAACAGGCCATCGCCCTCCACATAACGTAACATTTTTTTAAGTATACGTAAAAAAGAAAATTGAATAATAAAATGTGTTTCTAGATAAAACTGATATACATACTGCATAGGTAGTACCTAATCGATGTATCATGTGAGACCTCACTAGATACCTCATTTGTTTTTCTGTCAGATTGTCAATTTATTAATTTAAGTTTGGAATTTGAAATCGTACGCATCGCAAACATAGCAGCTGTTATTGTACCTACTCTCATGATGTAAAGGGTCCTACTTGTTACCTCACCTACCATTCTTGAATTTGCGCGTGGTTAGTCTAAAATTACTTATTGTGTAAGCCGTGAATGTCGTCCACAACGAGTCCTGAGATTCAACCTCTAGGATACAACACATCTAGTGTCACGTAAGAACTCAGTTTAATGCCTTATTTGAAGCGGAACACACTATCAATCTCAATTTGAATAATTTTGAAGGATATTGCTAATCCATTGCTTCATACGTTTGAAAAAATTGTCTGTTAAACAAACGTAAATAACGCAATAAACGTTGTTGAACTGTCAAAATGAAAACTATTGCTACTGATAGTGTTAGGCAATGGACAATGGTCCCACTGGTGTAAACGGGCAAGTATGCTCATATCATGGCTAAAGAAAGAATGAAGTGTGCAAAATGAACTTCGGCAATTTAAAAGCAGAACAAAATAACAGTTTTAGTTTTTTTTTTTTTACCTCTTTTACTACCGAGAATACATTAACTTAATGATAGGTGATAGATAACAGAAAAACTATATTATTAAAACTTACTTTACCTTATGTTAAGGTAGTATATCAGAGTGATGACGCGAACATTATCGATATCGACTAATGAAAGACGTTTCCGCTTATCGAATCAAAGAAATGTTCGATTATTGGGACTGATAGCGTAGGTATCTAGTACTCAATGTCATTTGTATAGAATGACGTAAAATGTGATAATAGATAGAGTAGTCTTGATTGGAGGCGCCGCGAATTGTTCTACTGCTCACGATTCCTATATCCTGTGGCGATGGCGCTTCACTTGTTTTTTTTTGTGAAAACTTCTATAGGTGCACTTTGCGCCGTTTCTGAACAGTAGAACAAAACGGGGACCTATTCTTTTACTCCGTCAAAGTCAAAGATTTTTATTTGTTAAACATAGGTGTAAAAATATGTGTTTGAAATAGAATAGGTAGATCTCTATGTTATGCCGTTAACGTTCAAATATCAAGTAGGTAGGCATACGAAATCAAGGAAGATATGGGCCCGTCCGAAAGTAGTTCAAAACTTTGAAGTGAATCTTTCACCCGATTAATTAACTTTTTGACGAGCACAAACACATAGGGAGTAAGGGACAACTGTCTAATCGAAGTGATAATAATTCTTAGGTTGGGTCCTAAACTAATCTTATGTTTGTAAGTGATACGAAGTAGTAAGTTTGCCCGAAACTACGGATTTTGTGCGTTCAGAGTAGACTTCCTGAACTGTCACGTTGAATCGGGCGGCTCTTGTCGATCGGTGACGCTGAATTCCGTAAACTCGGCGCTAAATCGCGTAGACTCGGCTCCATTAGTAAGTTTTCACTTAGACTTTCGTGTGGTCATAAGCACACCACCTTTTTAAATTAATTTTCTTTTACTAACCCCAATAATAGTACAAGTATAATGGGCCCTATTTTACTTAGTGGGCGAGGATGACTGTGCGTAAACGAGCATTTTATTCCACAACTTTTTATAGTTAGCTATAACAAGACCAAGACCGAAACATTCACGTTATCAACGCTAGAAATCACTGTGCTATAAAATTATTAAGGTATCATAAATCCAGTTAAATTTAGTAAGGTAAATTGCATGGTTGGTATGTGCTAATAAATTCAAATAACAGGTTTAACTTGTATGGAGCTGCAACAATACAAAGATCATCGCCCTACGTGCGTCTTTGATTGACAATGCCTAAAGATACGCATTTTAACTACACAATGATAAAGCTATACTGCTTGGCCTGCTTGCTATACATTGTGTACACAATGACATGCATAGATTTAGCGTGACCGTTATGATCACTCGATTTATATCGATATTCGTGAGATCCGGGATGTGTTCACAGTTAAACAGTCACATCACTACAACAATGCCAACTTTGTTAAGAGTACAACCAATGGATATAACAGATGTTATCGATTAAAGACATTTTAAATTGATTACTTCGGAATGCTCATCTTTCAATTCGATTTCGTGCAATGATTTATCGATCATCGATTTATGACGCAATGAAATAAAATTAATAATGGAAAACTTGTCCGATTTGGATCATGGCTATTCCGGGAGATATTGCCGGGAACTAAAAAAGTAGTTATACATATAAGCAATATTTAATCGCCTAAAGTATTGTAAAATAAAAAAAGAGAATATAATGTTAAACGTTAGGATAAAGCGTCAGTTTCTGTACCCGTTCATAACGTTGACATTAAAGAATGGTACGAACTCAACCATCCACAACTAATCTATGGTCATAAAAGTTCAACATAAAACACGAACTGAAACACAACTCACTATCTTTTGAATCGTGGCCTTAAACATATCAGAATATAAAGGTATAACTATAATAAAACGTTGGTTTACCAAGAAATTCAAACTCCAGTGATTTGTCTCAAGATACGCGATCTCAAAGATGGTTACAGCGGCCGCTTCGAGTTGAGATAATAGAAGTAACAAGCGACGCGATGGCAGCGCTTGCGCAGCCGAGCGAGACGCGCGTTCGACCGCATATCCGCCGCTATGCCTCTTCCTAGATTCACTTCATCGTCATTAGAAAAAAAACCTTCTTTCTCTGTCTTTGCAATTCACTTTTCAACAGAGATAAATAGTCCCTTGGAAACCTAATTAGCTTCGTTAAATTCAACCAATAAGAACGTATCTATACTCAATTAATTAAGGTTGAAGAGTTTGTTTGAATGCGCTAATGTCTGTAAGTACCAGTCGGAATTGAAAAAATAAAAAAAAGACGTTATAGTCATAACATCATGCTACAACCTTTAGGAGCCGAGCGAGGCGGGTGAAACCGCGAGACACAGCTGAGTAGCTGTGTCTCGCGGTTTCACCCGCCTCGCTCGCACTCACGTTGTGTGAGTACACAACGTTTATTTATTTTAAAAAAAGCACAACCACATCACCTACACTAAACTTATGCTAGAAATAACCTTATAACTAAAGGACTAATGTACAGCCAGCATATCAAGCTACCCGAAACTGTCAAATTTTCCCAATCAACATTGAACCTAATGCTTTAGCGATAAAGTTGAAAATTATATTAAAGAAATTTGACAGATTGTAGTAGCTTGATGTGCTGGCGTCTGTACATTGACAATTACGACGTACATAGCATTGATTACATTTCTTGCTGCCTTGAAATTTAATACAATAAACTAAATTAATCGACTTTCGATGAATCAGACTATTAATAGGTTCTCTGATTCTATCTAACCTAAGCAACATGGTTCGTCTCTAATAGGAAATACGTCCTTAGAGCTTGAACACTAAATTACGTGCTTGAGTTGAGGAAACGACTATCAGAACGGTCATTACTACTCTTTAGTATTTACGTGAATCCGGAGCACTTATCAACTCATGACATCAGAATGTTGAATAATCGTGATAATAAAACCTTAAATTCTACATCTAAGGGCAAATTTTTCCATAGACCTGATAATTTTTATCTGAAGAAAAAATTTGACATTTTGATATATATTCCTTACAAAACCGCAATATTTATTCCTTAGATAAAAGTTATCTGGCTATTGAAAAATCAGCCCTATGTAAACTATTAAGTAACCATACATTATTATGTAAACCTACATACATCACGAACTCTTCGGCATTCTACTATCAAATTGAGAAAACTCATGTGATTTGATGTGACGCGGTCAGTTTTTTTATATTAACTGGGTGTCAATGAACTTCAAACAGATTGAATACCTAACAAGGTATTTAAAACTGACATTTTAAAAAAAACTTTTATTAGTAACAGCCAGAGGGGTAATTCTCGTAATTTTAAGAACGTTCAGTCTGATCTGATCTGTCTCAATCTGTCAAAAATAACTCTAATTTCGCTACATTTTTGACTAGTTTTTGACATTGGTTTGTCGCCGAGATGAGACTGCGACTAGATTTTCAACGTTTGAATTACGAGAATTACCTTCAGTTCTTAGAAGATTTTTCAATAGTTAGAAAACTTTTCTCTGAGTAATAAATATTGCGGTTAGCTTTTTTTTTCTGGAAAATATGTCAAACTGTCATATTTATTCTTCAGATAAGTAACCGGACTATTGAAAAATCAGCCCTAAGTCACATAATTACATTTAACCCAGTCCTAATTCGAAGGGTCCCTAACAATAAAATAGTCACGACGCTTTTAAAAGCCGCGTGCTTAGAAAACAGGGGGTCAGACAGACCATTAGATTATACAGTCAAAGGGTTGCCAAAAACGTTTTATTATTGAAAAATATATGACCCTCGCTAATGTTAGAAGCAGCTGCCGAGTTTCGCTATAGATTAATATTATTTTAACACTAAGCCCGGCTTAGCAGTTAAAAGTAATCGAGTTGATCAGTTTTGTATATATATGCTAATTCAAAGACCAATTATAAATGGACGGAAATCTACATTATGGTAGATATAAATAAAATAAGAATAACAACATCTTGTTACGTGACTTCTAATCGTTACATAACACGGTTTATTTAAATCAGATGAAGTCATAAGCTATCACTATGCTCCTCCAACGGGTCGTTGACCCGCTTGATTAAGGAATCATCAATCATGCATAGCTCTACGAGAGGGTATCGCATTTCACACATTGAAAACGTTTGCTCGCATATAAGTAATCGTTATAAATGGGATTTCGGTGTCATATTCTGCAATAATTACAATAGCATTCTAGTGGTCTTACTGAAACCATTACAGGTCATACAGTGAAGTGCCTACAAGTATCTGCTCTACCATCTAACATAGGTACTTGACTGAATAATAATGTGATGTAAAACAAAAAGTATTAATCACATAACACTTCGTACCAGTCCACGAAGGCTGTACAAAATTAATCAGTTAAGATCGTCGCACGCTTTTTTTTTTATTCCAGCTGTCAAATCGGTGGCGGCAAGGTCCCGCCGAGGTTCGTAACCCTTTCGTTGCGATAAAACAAACGATTATTCAAATTCAAATTGAGAAACAAATGATTTCCGGCTAAGTGAACTGGGTATATTTACTGGCATGAAATAATTAGTGCCGTGTACACTACACTGGCTGACTTCTCGACTATTTATATGCGACGTGTCAAAAAACGGCTGTGACCTTGGCGCCCCCACGCGGACGCCGCGATACATTCACCTCAGGTGAGGCCCGTGGGGTTCCACTGTACCCTACGTTTATTTTGCAATATATTTCGTAACTATCGACGATAATAAATCATTCGTCAACTGGCAATCTGGACATTCCTCGACCATTTCCTTACCACATCTATTCAACGATTCCACAAAATTCTGTCATGTTTACTCATAACACCAAAGTGTGATTCCAGTTTGTAGTGTAACAGATAAATTATAAAATATTCCTCGCCTACCAAGGTAATCTGAATGGGATTCGTTTGGCCTTTCAAAACAGACAACACACCAAATGATTCGGATCGCTTACTATAGAATTACAAGAGCGTTGATTGACCCAGTTCATTTCTTACAGATGAATAGGCATCAAGGTGTTAATGGAACCTTTTAGGCCATCTGGTTTTTCGACCATTTAGCGACTTTATAGCGGGAAGATTTCATAATAAAAACTCCTTTGAAGTCAATCCTTTACAAATATTTCAACAAAGGAATTCTTCAATAAGTGAGCGAAGATTGTGGATGTAAACAATAAATTATTACTAACTGAGATAAAAATGGTGGTATTGTTACTAAATGGATTTACTTATTACAATATACAAAACTTACTTAAGCAGGTACAGTCAAAGCTAATAAATAAAATTGATAATGAAGTCTTTCAAAGGATTCAACCAATTTCGACGGAATCTTTTCAGTTGTTGTCGGAATTTTACAGAAGAATAGAGAGATACGCCTAACTTTCACAATCTTGAAATTAGAAATTAAGTTGATAATATTTTTCCTATTCAATTAGTAATAAAATTTTGAAACATTACATAAACAAATAATTACTGAAATTTAATTAAGTTTAGGCGATTTTACTTGAAAACTCAGTTAATGATTACATATATTATTCAGTAAATTAAGTGCTTAGAAATTATTCTTACTAAAAATTTTGACAGTATGGCTTTGACCTGATATTAGATTATTCTGAAAGAAAAACGAAGTAGTTAGTTATTCTTGGTTATAACTATAACCGAACCTATTTTCTGAGCATGTAAAACTTGATGGATTGCCCGGCTAGCGCTATAATGACGAAGTACCTAGAGATTTATTATTCACCGAATTATAATTCAGCAACAACTGAATTATGAGCGTAAGGAATAAATCTTTTCTCACGAAACATATTAATATTACACAGCCAATTCGAATGTTGTAAGTAATATTTTTCAAGTAGGGTTTGATTAAGTGGCTTAGTCGCAAAATATCTACTAGTCGCAAAACGTCTCTTTCGCAAAATGTCTACTGTTCGTAAAACGTCTCTTTCGCAAAATGTCTACTGGTCGTAAAATGTCTCTTTCTAAAAATGTCGCGTTAATAACTCCGAATAAAATTTAGCCAGGTTTAAAAAAAAGGTAGTTTTTTCTAATTTCTTATAAAATGTTTACAAGTTTTACAATTTATTAATTAATACTACAACTAGCATATATAATAAATATATATGAATCTGTTGTTATTGAAGGAGAAACCTTTTTTTTAAACCTAGCTAAATTTTATTAGTTAAGTTACTAACGCGACATTTTGCGAAAAAGACATTTTACGATGCAAAGACATTGGACCGTGGTCGCTTCGTCGAACCTCCACTGCAACCAGCTCTCTTAAATTGTTTAATACAGTATTTCTTAGCAAATTGAAATAATTTCATCACTCACTGAACTGAGGTTCGAGGTTCGCTCTTTATTAAGATATTTTCCGTGTAACCTGGCGCAAAGATTTTGCATTTTGCGAAAGAGACGTTTTGCGACTAGTAGATATTTTGCGACTAAGCCACGTAATCAAACCCTACTTGAAAAATATTACTTACAACATTCGAATTGGCTGTGTAATATTAATATGTTTCGTGAGAAAAGATTTATTCCTTACGCTCATAATTCAGTTGTTGCTGCATAATTGTGAGAAAGCGACCTTTTGAGAAAGAGTCATTCTGCGAAAGCGACATTATGAGAAAGAAACATTTTACGACCAAGCCAACTAAGTGAGATCAAAATAAGTACGAAATGGATTTAATAGAACGAGGAAAGATGTAAAAACAATCATCCCTAATAAAATGGCCCGCATACACGTCATTTGAAGTAAATGCGTCAATAAAACTGACTGTGAAGCCTCGGCTAATAGTAACACAGATAACTGTAGTATGCGGGCTGTTACCATATAAAATATCTCAGTACGCTGTAATAAGGGAAAGAAGAAATCTGGGACTGTCGGAAGAGACTGCAATGTTCTTTAAATAATTGTTTAACTTTAATTAAAAGGGTGTGGATTCCCGACACACGAGAGTGACCATCTGGCTACACGACAGCAGTGTTACTACGTCTCGAAGTATTAATCAACATAGACAATACAGACCATCAGAATTATGATGAATTAACCATCAGACAACGAAAAATTTTCAAAAAAATTACCTAAGCTTAGAAAATGCACGATGACATCAATGTGTACCAATTAACACGGACATGTACAAAAAAGCAATGTTTTCGAGGAAGGACATTGAGCAATTCTGCCAAACTCGGAAGAGACCCTGGCGAGCTCGAAATAGCAAAGCACACATTCTAATCTAACCACAAGTACCTCACAATACCTCGTGAGTAATGTCATGTGCCACAAACATTATTCAGGGTTTCTCTACAATCTCAAGCAAAACTTTTTTTTTTTGTTGAAAGGCAGAACCTATGAAAGTGTGAACGCCGGAGTCAAAACAGTTTTGTTTATACAGAGATACATTTTTGTCTTTGTCAATGAAACTGTTTTGTCGCGAGTGTGTACGCCACCAATGTTTTCATAGAGCGATAGTCTGTCTAATGCTGGGTTCCTAGAAACAAAAATATAAACATCCGAATTGAGAACCTGCTCCTTTTTTTGAAGTCGGTTAAAAACGAATCGTTTCGCATTTTTATTGCCAAACTGGGTATATAAACAGATTTGTAAGCAAATTTTACCGGTGATAGCTACTTCCATATGGTAGGGTCTACTATGCAAAGCTGTGAGGTCTTTGCTTCATTAATGGTAAAGATATTATAAGAGTTTTAATTTTAACCAATAACGGTCCGTAAATTATTGGAATCGGCCATATTGTATGGAATTAGTATGTACTATGTCTAAAGAGTATATGTCTCAAGTCCGTACAGCCTAAATTACCTCAAAACTATTGTCACTTCAATAAATACATTGATTAATTTTCTAGAGAGCTGATTCTGAATAGTTAATTATGAAACATTAGCAATTATCGAGATATGTACCGCGTACGTGAAACTTGAATTTATCGCATGGCCGCGCATTGAAGAAAGTGGAAATCTGCAAGGGGTGACGATTTTACACTATCGCTAGTGTTTCACCAGGTAAATCTGAGTAATACTTATTTTATCAGTGATAATTAAATTAATTTTAAATTCTACAGAGAATGAGATTATGAGAATCAGAAATTATAGCTTTCTTTTTAACATCCAAAAGAAAATTCGAGTTGTTGATCAGATATATACAGGCTGGCAAAGACGCGAAAACTGTAACCATGAATTCAGCACATCTAGCCCCCAACGTAGAAACTTTTAGGAATCATGTAAGTTCTGAATCTATGGTTACATGTTGTGCGTCGATGTCCCCCTGCCACCCTGTGTAACACAAAGGATCTCTCAATATGATGGTAGTTTATGATTTAAACTCTACTTGACATACAATTTGAAAAGTCTTTTCAAATGATCCAAACAGGCGTCATAAAGTCGTTTACAGCGTCTAAATGCGACTGCGAAGTGCAATCGATTTACTTCACATTCAGAGATCACAATTTGGATTTCCTTACCTTTTTTTTGTAACATCTTTACATATAGTTAGTTAAAGTATATCATGTGCATACGTGCCTTGTCAGGCGATGCGATTTACCATCAGAAGTAGTCTTGAAACCGGTTGGACCGGCGCGACCGTGGTCGCTTCGTCGAACCTCCACTGCAACCAGCTCTCTTAAATTGTTTAATACAGTATTTCTTAGCAAATTGAAATAATTTCATCACTCACTGAACTGAGGTTCGAGGTTCGCTCTTTATTAAGATATTTTCCGTGTAACCTGGCGCAAAGATTAACAAACTAAGTTGCTCTACGGTCGCAAGATTTCAAAGTATTTTTGTAACTACAAATATTTGAAGTAGGTATCTCAAGGTTATTTTTAGAATATAAGCTTATGTCGAGATATATACGGACATCCAAACTTGTGTTTTCAATGGTTGCAATCGCAGAATATTAAGTAGGTGTTTATTTAGTAAATTTTTATAATAATGTGGACTTAGTTTTGTTTTGGAACATTCTTTTGTGTTGCTATTTTTGTAAATAGCTTCGTTACAAGAATAGATTATTTTACTAGTTGGTTGAGAGGGTGCGGCCCTCTTTTCGTCCGCCCTCCCATTTGCGTCCCTCTACGATTGATGATAGATTAAGCATACTTGTACAGTTCTAAGAATATTTTCTCTATGATCGTGAATCCTTGAAGAAGATTTAGTGTTTTGTAAAGTCATACTTCATACAATTGTCACTTTATTAGTCATCACTAGATGCATCTGAGCACTATGACGCAAGATCTATGCAATGTTATGTTTTTGAAACACGTGACTAATACAATTTGAGTTACGAGGTCAATTTTTGTAAATTATAGTCATCAAATATTCAAATCAGAGCAACGCGAAATCGGCACAAATTGTGAATCATATTTTTGTGTGTAACTTCTACTAATATTGCAATCCGTATTGTAAATAAAGGACGTAACTAAAAACTACCTAATTTAGTGAGAATTTACTTTTTATGTGCCAAACATTACAGAGATGCAACGCTATAGGAAACTTATTAAGTATTTAAATTAGGTATGATTATAAAATTATAATATAATAATAAGTGCATCTAATGTTGTGTAAATACCTTATTTAATATTCCATTTAAACGTCAATCAATTGAATTCTACTAGGAATATCGCAAAAAATCCAATTTCACATGCGACACAGTAAATTTTCGATGGTAACCTTGAATTTGTACCTAGTCGCGATATGAACTATTTATACTAGTGCTGATCCTCCTACACTAGCCGTAGACGCTAATCAAATGGCAAGACGTAAACAATTGTTTACTAAGAAACTAAACTAATTAACGCACATTAGAAACCTTATGTGGAAAACCACAGATAAGTTTATATGTAAGTGTTTATAACTCTTTTAAAGTCGTATTTTTGGAGTCGTTAGGTATAATAATGATTTCCTCATAAAATTAGCACATAATCCAGTGCATCTAGATGTCACTGTTGCTAATTCAATACCTACGAATACGTATTAAGTATACTCAAGTATTTTTAGCCGAGCGCCCACGGTCGATCATTCCTAGATTAGTCAGACGAACACTCGCACATTCAAATGTATTGTTATGGTGGTGTGATAAAATGCAATCAACATCGGTTACATACCTACTTACTAGATTATTCATTGAAATACCTACTTCTTAATACACACCAACGCGTATTTTAAAATAAAGCGCGTCTAATTTGTTTCTTTCCAAAGCACTTCGACTCGGTAAAACGTAACGTAAATGCTCAGACAAGTAATATAAATGCTATTACAATGCTACAAAAACATGATACCCTTCCATTCGTCGAACTGAATGTAGGTAAATAAAACGATTGTGATCGCTGTAAGGGCAAGTAGACATTGGCTCGTAGCGGCCGGTCAAGGTATCCGGGCCAAAGGTCGATGACAGTCGCAGCTCGCTCGCGGCCGAGCGCTACGATTGCCGCCAAAAAATACGCAAACTTTTTTGCATGATACATTACAATATTCACAACAAAAATAACCTAGTCCATTATTTTTAACTTTTTTTTTTTCAAACTAACCTGATGACATCGACTCATTTTCTGATTTCGGTGTTGTCGGGGGCATTGGTAAGGGCATCGACGGTAGGGGTTGTGTTTGCTGTGGCTGTTGCTGCTGTGGGGGCTGCTGCTGCTGCTCCATGGTGCAGGTGCCCAGCGACTGCGCCATGCTGTACGTGATGCCATCGTCGTAACCCCACAGCTCCAAGCCACCGTACTCGGGCGACGCGAGCGACTCCGGGGACATAACCATAGCCGGCGGCAGGCCTAGCGCTGAAGACGATGTCACCTCAGACGAGCTCTCCTCGAGCATTCGCAGCGTCTGGAATCCTCCGTTGTTATACCAGCGGCGTCTCATGTCTGCGAGCGTGTCACACGCTCCGGTATCCACGAGCGCCGAGGGACATCCTCCGACGAAGGCTTTCACTTCACTTTTTCCTCGCACTAAACTATCTAAACGTGACTCTATGGACATGCACCACTCGTCTACGCAACGTTCAAACCGAAACGAATCGCTATCCACTGTCTCGACTTTCGTGCAATCCAATAGAACTCGGGAAGTCTCGTTCGAGCGGCGACAACTTTTTCTAGTCACAACACAATCCGAGCAACAGGTGAGAAGAGCACGCGAGTCCCACGAGTTCGTGCGGTGATGTGGAGACGGGGTTCACGCGTTGTTCGAGCAATAAAAACGAGTACGTTGCGCGCGCGCGACCGTCGTCAGCGGAGTACGTAGAGCGAGCGAACGAGCGACGCGGCCGCTCTCACTACTCACTGCCACGGTCGGCGTGACGTCACGTACCCCGCGCCCCGCGCCGCACGCCGCCGGCCCCCGCTCGCAACCGTGGCACAGAAAGTCAAGCCACCGGCGACAGAATGTAGCGCGCCGATAAAACACCCTCAATTTATGAAGACTCGTTCTATCAAAACAACTTCGCTGTTTGTTACGCAACTTTTGAACTTGAGAAAGTTATTTGCGAAATTATCTAATGGTAAACATTCCTGACTTCCTGTTTATCCGTTAGTGTCGCTGGGTGGTTTGTTCATTTTGACATGTACCTAGTTACCTACCGGCTACCTGCTATGCTGCGGTTATTACCCTGCATTTATAATCAGTTCTACTGCACGATATATTATATGCGGCATAGTTATTTAAAACATAAATACTGAAGTAATTAAAGCAGATCTTATACAATATTATAATGTCATGCTAATGTAGCTATGTAACCTCAGTCACTAGTGCATTTTAAATGCTAGCACGTAGATGCTTCGTTCATTATCCATTTAGTTGTGTGATTATGACTACACTGTAACCACGGTTAGGTAGTAAGGTATTATATGTATACGGTTACATACAGACAGCCGGCAGGTAGGTATGTTATTAATTATACTTATAGACCGAGACCCATTTTAGCAGACGCCCTTAATAGAGAGATAAACAGCATAGGTACCTACCTACACCGTTTGTTTTACTAGACGTAAGTGACACATTGACACGAATCACTCTGATGTCCTCCACCGAAAAATGGAACGACGACCCAAATTGCAGCATTCAGGTTATCAGACTCTTGGGCCGCACGAAGGTGTGGCGATCATTTTTATCTGCACAACCGGCAGCGATAGCATTGGTTTGTTTAGATTACATTTCGTTGCGTGCTCCGCGTGAACTGTGGCGTGTTTCCGTGCGAGCAACGATGTATAACGATTTGTTTGGGTATCGTCACCGGCTAGATTAGATTAGAAGTAAGAATGACGAGTGAGCCATGATTGTGGCGAACGTTGTTTAGCGTCACAGCATCACGTGGCGCGGAGCGTTGACCCGCCATGTTTTGGAAATACACCGCCATTGCCGTGCCCAACGTGTATCCGTCATGCAATAAAAACAACTAATTATCTGCATACGCTATGTTTAAATTATTAATTTATTATTTTTGTTTAGCACCCATTTTGTACGCGAGTACGTAGGTGTGAGACGATTTGTCTGTTTCCCTAGGTGATTTATTTTTAAAAAGATAGCCGACTAAGCTGTCTAAAATATCTGAAATAGCTACCGCATTTTTGCTATGATTCAACAATCTGGTTCATAGTGGGCGATGAAAAGATTATTCTACCATTCTCCCTGCCTGAGACGCTTCCACCAAATCGCATCTATTAAAACGAGGCAGTTGCTAAAATACGTTTTTAAATTTGTATTATTTATACGATGTATCATGTCCAATCAGAGTGATCGATCTATGTCTAAGGTAACTCCTATTCGCGTCATTCTATTGCTTACATTTTATTTCCTCTCCCTAAAAAAATATCTAAACTTATATCATAGATCATCTTCACTAAATACGGCAAGTAACAGCAATGGTTCCCATATACGTTTTTATCTTTTTACATCCGATTACTAAGCGTCTACTGTGGATTGCTAAATGACAAGCGATTTGGTTTGTAGCTATCCGATTTGAAACATTTCGTCATGATTTTGTACAATTGGGTACAGCCGTACAGCGATATAAATGAAAATAAGTACCTATGTCTAAAGTTCTTTTATTTCTATTTAGCAAGAAATCTGCTATAAGTACCAGTAAATTAACTTAAATGTGCTAGTTATGAGGTATAGCTGTATAAGGTGGTAGAGATAAGAATTTAATGAAGATTGTATGTATGTAATAAAATGTGTATTTTGTAGGAAGCGACCGCGCACAATATTATCAGTATCATAAGATATATCGACCGAATAAAAAGCCAGATCGGAAACCTGCGTTTCATCTTTGGGGCATCGCTTTACCAAAACGAAAAATGAACGCACTCACTCACTTCGAGTAGCCGGCAGCTTCATTTGGAAAACAAACAAAAATCACGAACGGCTGAAGTCTTTTTTCCTCGTCTGTACCGTGCAAAGTGTTTGTACAGTGGAGTCGAGTCGTGAGCTCCAATCGTGCGTGCAGTAAAATGCTCGAATGCTCGATTGGTTCCTGTACCCCCCTCCCCCCACCAGGTCGTCCTCTTTGCCGAATTGTAGCAACCTTGCCGACCAATTGGTACCGAACATCGGCCTATTTAAAAATAATTTAGATAGCACTGCTCTACGTGGAGAAAACGCTTTTTAACACCAAAGAGAAAAAGAAAAAAGATTCGAAGTTAATGAAACCGAACAGCTCGCTCCGATAGAGCTGTTGAACATACTTCAACTTATTAGACATAGAATTAATACTTGGTACTTAGTCGGTAGGCAAGCTGTGGAACTGCCTCAACAATCTACATACATTGTAAAACTTTGTAAACTTTTAAGCCGCAACATGTACGCCAAAACGCTTTCCTAGCAGTGCTTTGGCACTGATTGTAGCATTCCTGATCTGGCAGGGATTACTAGCCTCATTCCTTCATAATCAGTCTATAACGTTCCAACTGCTGGGACACAGGCCTCCTCTCGATGAGAGGGAATGGGCCGTAATATAATTGGTAGTTTTTATATTGCTAAATGGGCCTGCTCTTGACCTCGATCACGGCTGATGGAAATCGATGGATGAGGTCTATGATGGAACGAGATGTCACATGTCTTCGAACTTTTGGTTCTAGGACATGCCGATTTCCTCACGATGACGGTCACGGTCACGGTTCCAGTTGTCGTAATAATATTCGCAATAATTTCGGTATAAAATATCTCAGAATTATAATTCAGTATGGTAACAGAATGGTATCCCAGAGAAGGAAAGGAAAAGAGGAAGACCATTTCAAAGATGGGAAGATGACTTGAAAACTACTGCGGGATGACATGGAGTAGAAAAACTTACGATCGTGAGCTTTGGAAAAGCCTGGGGGAGGCCTATGCTACAGAGCAAAGCAATCTAGAGATTTCAGATGCCTAAACTTTGAATTTAATTAAATGGTTAAACTAGTTTTTAAGACTGCTAATAAAGGCTATTTGGAATTGAAATATTTCTGGATATTTTTCATTATTCGTCGTGTTCCATTGTTTGAAGTCCAAGTTGGAAAGCTTGTTATTACCACTTCAATGCCAACCGAGATTTAAGTTAAAGGAGTCAATTTTATACTTCGCTAGTTACATACTGTACTGGTAAAGGCAACTATATTTTTTATGATTTTCTCATCAATAGCGTCGATGGTCGAGAATTGCAAAACCAAAGAGGTATAGATTACGGATACCTCTTTAGTTTCATCGACAGAAAAACTTGTATGGTCTGAAACGTATTCCAGCCACGATTCGTTACAGCCTTGTGTCTGTATTCCGGTACGTAGCTCTGCTCTGCTGAGTATTGCCATTTTTTGCTCTTAGCTTTTCCATTAAATGTAAATTAGAGATGAAATTGATCGATCTCAGTGCTGGCATCAAGGTTACCAGAGATAACTACTTGTCACTTCGCGGTGACGTCACCTTCGCAGGTTTTTTCGTAAACATTACCTGCTCAGTCGTTTAGTTTGTTTTCTGTAACACCTTTTACATCTTATTGGAATTCATTTTTAAATCTGTTATAATCAAAAGCTTTTATAGTTATCTCATAAATTGATCGCTAATGGCTAATACTTTTCTGGTAATCTTGTTGGCCCATTCAAGTTTTCAATGATATTCATCGAAATAAATAAAACTTTTGTTTCTTTTATGTTCGGCTATCATTAGTTGGTATGTACGGATTTATAAATGGCGAGTTTTACGTACCGAGGAATGATTAATATAGCCGAAAGTTGGCTGTATGCCATCAAGCCTTTGTTGTGGCTTTCGCGAGAAAGATGGAAAACACCGAATATTAATTTTATATATTTTTTTACTTACAGCCTTCGCCTTCGGAACCTCGTGTAAAAGTATTTACAATACCTTTATTACTAACATCTATCACCATTTCTGTTCTTAATTGGTTCTTACCTGAAACAAAAATAAAAATAAATAAGTACAAAAGTCAAAATTTTGTTTTTAAAAGGTAAAAAAGTCATAGTCTTTATGGTTTATTCGCTTTGCTTTGTCCGTGTCTACTTGAAACTTATGCCATTTCGTGATCATAATAACAAGAAAGCTGATTTATCGAATAAGATCTGCAAAGGATTCAGAATGTCTAAGTATGGCTTTCTCGGTAGAGCGCACTTGAGGTAAACCAACGAGTTTGAGGAGCTGTCGACTGGTTGAGTTTTGTTCGAGTTATTGCACCATTTAGAGCCGGCTGGGTAGGCGTCGTTGTCGTGTTTTTACTAGCGATGTGCAGGCGCATAAAAAGTAGCCGCGGCGGAATGGTCCGAGCAAGCGCAATTAAGACCAAGGTCTCCGGGTTATCAAACCCGTGTCGGCGACTCGCGATGCCGGCCGCACCTCGCTGCGGTCGCAAAAAAAATGTAGCGAATAATGAAGTCGATGGTATTAAAAGATAATAGCAGGGTTAACACGCCGGCTGCATAGCTTTAACTGCCCACGTCGCACACTCGCAACGGCTGACCGGCCATTCGTTCAGCATTACCGCGACATAATAAGACGACAGCCGCACCTAGACATCTCATTCCTCTTCGGCCGCGTTATTACCTTTAATGTGGCCGGAATCGAGTATGCGGGCGCCGGCAATGCTAATGCGGAGCCATTCTGGTACAAGCTTCAATTTATGGCTGTTTATAAAGCAAAATAATACAGGAGTTTCCGAAGACGCGTAGTGGGTCAGTGAATGGTTCTGGCCGCGAGCCATGCTAGCCACAGGAGGAAGTCAAGGCTACGATGCGTCTATTGCATACGCAATGCTAAATCCTGTTCGTTGACTCCTATGCACTTGACAGCGACTGATGTCATTCGCACCAATGTGACCTGCTAAGGAACCATGTTACCGTTCCTCGCAGTCACACGAACACTTACATAATGCAACCTAGACAATGTTAACCGGCGTTAAGTAAACTTGGACTGTTTGTGAAAAGCCTTGGCTTTACTTTCGCTTGCATGCATTTCGCAGAGCACTGCTCAAGTATTCGCATTCGAATGAGCCTACAAACGTGTGGGACAGGGAAATAGAACCTTAAACTTGTTAGCAGAAGCTCTTCATTTCAGTGTCAAGTGATATAGTGTAAGTCGTTCTTGGTATACTGCGTTCATACTATCATTTACGTGATGTAACTATTGAGTCCGACTAGTGATATGAAATTGCGAGTTGGATAGAGACCTGCCGGTTTCCGACGCATTGTAGTCCCTGGGAATGGCCTACGAGGTATCGATGCGTGCATTGTGCCAATTACTGGTAGGGTGCTTAAACACAGAAATAGCTAACTGTTATTTCTGATTACTCAGTACCTTTAACTACATATTTGCGATCACGATAGCACA
This sequence comes from Apamea sordens, assembly GCA_945859715.1. NCBI lineage: Eukaryota > Metazoa > Arthropoda > Insecta > Lepidoptera > Noctuidae > Apamea > Apamea sordens. The sequence continues at coordinate 13,847,830 of OX243995.1, forward strand.
AATACTCGAAGATATATCAGATTGCTCTCGAGCTCGACTTCTGCCAACGCCGACCGTTGGTTTGTAATGGCAGCCAGTTAGCGTGAAAAGGATATTTCTAATTTGGAAACTCGTACAATATCCTGTTTTGACACCGCAGCTTACCTAAACGGATATTAATCATGATTAAAGTCAGCAAAATGTAATAATTGGGCCCGGCAGAGCTTTACGAGCTTATTTACGAGTTCAGCGCGAAAACGTTTTTTTTTTTTCTTGAAAGTAAAATGTGAAATACCGATGTTTGTTTTAGGTGTTTGTGCAGGCTTTTTAACGAGTTTACGTAAACACCCGCTGTCAAGATATTAACGGTATTACACGGGCTACCAAAATTGAGGCTGTAAATTATAGAACAGTTTGTAAAGATGGAAGAAACTTTCAATTTCAATGTAGCCACCTTATTTATGTTGCTGGCAAAACATGAAGTTTATTTTTAGCGCTTTCGCTACTTGCTAACACTTTGTAAAACAATACTGTAGACCTAGTTACTACGTTGAATCATTGGACCTTCATAGTAATATGACCCATTCTCTCCATTTCTGATAAAAGAACACCAAATAAAGTACAATAGTGTTTACTGGAATCAAACAGCAATTGGGTCACAGAAGCTACGATGCACCGGCGCGGCTGACCGTTGCTCGGTGCGCGTGCGTCGACTGCCGATGCAGGCGCACTCGTTGCGTAATGCATTGTCTTCACTACTGTAATATTAGGTGCGGTGACACAACGATAACATGCATTTGGGTCGCTTTTGTTGCCAGGGGGGGCTTATTTAGCAATTTTATAAAAATAAAACGGCAATTCCAGCGTGGTCGCAAGAGTTAAAATTAAATAGCTCAGAAAATACGCCCATCGGAATTATCGTGGACAGCAATTATTCACGATCACAGCGGAACAATGAGATTGCAAAAGTTGTTTCTTTATTTTTAATTCTAGAAAAACTACCTATTTATTTCTCTGACATGAGCCGTGTCGACTGTCAGAGAAAACGTTGACTCCGTGTAAAGGAGGGGCTTATGCCAAAAAGCTCAAACTTGCGGGTTATAATAGCACCGGATTGACAGCCTGTGTCGTGTTCTACATCCTTGCCAACTTTGTAATTAGAAAAAAAAATATCACCACATTTAAATATTATATGACATGTGCGAAGCTGGATTATTTGCACGTTTGCTTTAATTACTTTGAGATCATAGTTCGTATTTAGACCATTCCACCAGATGTCATGCAACTGTTCAACAGTGGCTCGGCCTCCAAAGCCAAAGTATTTTTTCTATACGCTATTTCGCTATAACGCAATAAAAACCGGCCAAGTGCGAGTCGGGCTCGCGCACGAAGGGTTCCTTACCATTATCTATAAAAATCACGTCTGTTGGTAGGTATGGGAGCCCCTTAAATATTTATTTTATTTTAATTTTATTATTAAAGTAAAAATACAACTGAGTATTGGGCGAATATTTCAAGTGCCTACCTGTTGCCATTATTGATATCGAGCAAAAGAGGGCACAACAATCGCGTTTGTTATATGGGAGCCCCCCTTAAATATTTGAACAGAAATACATAATTTATGAAAATTTCAAAAGTCTAGCTATCGTGGTTCTTGAGATACAGCCTGGAGACAGACAGACGGACGGACAGACAGCGAAGTCTTAGTAATAGGGTTCCGTTTTTACCCTTTGGGAACGGAACCCTAAAAATGTAATTCAGAGCAAATAAACTTCCGCGGTAATCTAACGAGGCTTAATTTGCGAAGGCAAAATAATTGCAGAGAGCTAGTCAGACATCAGTCCAGAACACCGCGAATAACATTGGTAGCAGCACAAATTGAAGGTAATTATATCTAATTGCGAGTCACGGTCATGGCCAATAAGCACCAATAAGCAATAACATGGTAAGGTAGACCGAAGGTCTGTCGTTACCTCAACTAAGTTATTATATCATCGCGTGCACATCTCGTTCGTTACTTTGTTCTCCATCAGATGGATGGGTCGCCTTCCTCATAAATCCACGAAAAGCGATGACGACAATGTGCAAACAAGTATGAAATAAGATCTACATCTTTGATGTACACTTCAAACAGATTCATAAGAGGCAGTATGCATTCACGGAATAGCTGCGCATTTGATTTCAAGGAGCAACAGCATTTCATTCACCCGTGCAAGTAACTCTTGAGTAATTTATGTAGCCAGCGTTGCGAATTCCATATAACCTATTAAGGCGATTGCCAACAAACGGTCTACCGATAGTCACCTATGAGAGCTTGCCCCAGTTGTGCTGGAACGACGCCAAGGCCTTGTCTAGTCATGGCTTTGGCTATTCGCAAATATCTCAATTCGTACGAGCTTCATATCTTAATTCCATAAATACAAACTGCAGAGAGGCGCCTCTAAGTGAGCTTCATAAATGATGTGATTTAAATATGGCCAGCGCCAGCGCCAGTACAATTTGAATAGCAGAACCAGTCGGGCTCGTTCTTGTTTACACAAACTTGGAACGTGAAAGTTGTAGACGTAAAAAGAAAATTACAATAACACAATTTTCAGTCACGTATGTAGCAAAAGTAACGTTTATAGTTCTTAATAACTCAATCAGAACGTTGCTAACAACGCGAAAAATATCAAAATAGTGCATTTAGTTAGCGTGGTGTGTTGTGGCGTGAATGCGCGCGGTGCCCGGGTCACGGGCACGTCCTGCCGTATTTATAGCATCGTAACTTGCACCAATGATCGGTGGACGGCAACAAAACCGGCTATATTACCGGCAGGCCTATTGTTCGTGCTAGGAATAAAAGTGGAATAGTCGCAAAGGCGTGCGTCGCCAATATAAGGTGCACTTGTTTCAACTTCTCTTCTCGTTCGTATAGGTAAAACAATAATACGTGAGCTTTACTGCCGCATTGCGTTGCATACAACTATGTTCTTGATATTTCCTATATCGCAGATGTTTTGTGTCATAACAGGGCCGTTTGTTCGCGACTGTGCGTGAAAATCTTGAGTAACGTTTTAATTGTAAGATTTATTAGTTCAGAAATTGCGAGATGTCGTCGAACTGCAATTTATTGGTTGTGAACGTATAAGAGAGACTTGTAATTACGGACGACCATAAACAAGGCGCGATGGCGAAACCTTTTGACTTTTAATTATTGCACAGAACCGACAATAGCTCAGCTCGAGAGCTGCCTGGCTGGCTGCTCGGGGTGCTGCCCTTTAATAAAGTCTTGTAAATCATTTTGCCAGACGCTTCATTCACCCAATACGAAATCAAGATAAAATTGTTGCAGTTTTAAACATTCAGTTGACGCAGAGGATCGTTGCATTTATTTACGCTCGTGTATCTTTGTATCTTGCCTCTGAAATTACTGTCGTTCACCTTTTTCCTTTGCAACATTTTCTACTATATTAAATATTATCAAGAGACGGCCCTCGAGGTATAAGTAAGCAGTACATTTATCAACAACCGTTGGTTATTGTGAATGAAATGGCATTTACTGCATGCACATGTTTGTAGTGGCCAATCAGCATAGTTTGTTACCTATAATAGGTTTTTATTATCATACGGCAAAATAATAAATTGTTTCCCTCGAAGCAAGTTGTAGTCACACTCGCAGATCACGTCCAAGCCGTTGTGGACTTTTTATAGAAGCTTTTATACTTCACATTAACTCTGACATTTTAAACGGCCACCTATCGCCATAATTACTTGCCATAATATCTCCTGTCTTTGTCTTGTTCTTGGTATAAAGTCTTTCGTCCTTGTCTAGCGTCTAAATAATTAGTGGGTGCTGTTAAATACTAACTCAGGTTACTCAGTTATTGCATTATAACTTGGATCGTTATAGTAGTCTTAATGCACCTGGGCCTAATGCATCCGTAATGCAGGAAACGTCATTTCATTCTTGTTAGTATAAATTATGTGTTATACATTTTAAATGTTAGGCTGTAGGTACGGCTACTTAAATTACATTAAGGTTTTTGCAGTGAAACTGAAAATGTTTGTTGGTTTTCCAAGACATGTGTGCGTTATAGCCTAGTCTGTAGACGTCGTTTTTAAACTATATGAAGGCGTATCAAGAACATATTTCATATCATCAAAAGAAGCTATTTTTAAACTAATATTGTAAACTGGAAGCGAGTGTGGGACGCCCCTCGACGGTGTAATTTCGTACTATTTCTATCAATATCTAGTCATCTTTTTTAACAGGCATAACCATAATCCCCAAATCGTCTCAAGTTTGAACTGATGAAAAACATATTGCGCTTATAAATAAACACAGACTCCTTTCTAAGATATAGAGACAAGGGTGCCAAATTATCTTACAATACCCAATTCGTGATCAATTGGATGAACATATTCTCTCGTTTTGGCGAGAGTAAATCGTGAAATGATTTATCCGAGAATAGATTGAGTAACGTTGGCAAGGAGCAGAAATACATCAGATTCCGTCACTTTGTCGGAAGCGCGCGGTCATCTATATCCAACCATAGCACAACTACTTAAGAATAGCTACTTAAAATCATCCGTAAATTACGAACTATATTTCCGAGTTTGTAAATCATTATGTTTACGTCCTTGTTGTTACTGAACGTGTCATTAATTCTGTAACAGGAGTTGAGCTTGTTATATTGTCTCTAGCATCTTATTATCCGCAAAAAGAACCATTAAAACCTCGTTTTTGATTCTTTACAAATGACGTATAGGTTAACGAATCGTGGGCGGAACGCGACATAAGTATAATAAATCACTACAAGTACTCGTAGGTATGCTTGTTATAGGCACTGACTGTGTATTTTTGCACTCAAGTGTATGCATAAATCTGTTCTTGAGATGCAAACAAGCTGCATTTCTTTTCAGTTTGGCAGTTAATTTGTGAAAATGTGAATGAATGTCTCTGTTTATTTATTTTAGATTTAGTGCCTGCCGATGGTCTTAGTGTCCAAAAAGGTTTATCTTCATCAAAAAGCAGTTTTTGAACCCAAACTCGAATATCAATGCCAGACAAGAAGTTTCCAAAGTCTAATTATGAACAAAGTCAACATTAACACTCTATGGAATGTAGCATAGACTACAGATGCTCGTGATGACGACACACTCATGTTCATGTCATTAACAAGTTGCTGTCCTGCGCCGCCGCCGGCGCAGGCCTGGCCTTGAGTGCGATAACCAAGCGTTTGTCGATAGGCGAGACTCGGTTATGTAATGTTACAAGTTGCAATATACATTGTTATTATACATTCAAGTATTTTAATTCCACCACATTGAAACGAGGGTACGGCGACTGACTGATGGCTAAGTGGCTCAGTTATGAACATAAATTAATAAAAACTGCAAGCACCAATTGGAAGTAGAGCTGCTTGCATATCTGAATGAATATCATTTGTGATTTAAATGTAATTTATGTGATTTTGTAACGTGCGGGTGTCTCATTAGAGATGATAAATTCAATGGACGGTGTGTAGGTCTTCATGTCAATTTACTACTATTTTTCCAGAGTTTTTTTCAGAACTGAGCTATACATTAGGTGTCATAATAGTCAGCCCATACAAATGTTCCCACTGCTGGGACACAGGCCTCCTCTGTGTGAGGGAGTGGGCCGTAATACACCACGCGGGCCCAGCGCGGGCTAGTGGATGTCACATGTCTTTGAAGTTTGGTTTTAGGACATCTCGGTTTCCAATTAATTAAGAGTGCAGTGAGTTATCGGTAATTAGGAGTGCCCGTGTATTTGATGAGCATGACGCCTTTTTTTTTGGGTGGGAAATCATCAATCTCTCCCGCTCTGGGCTGAGCGGAAGAGCGTGTCAGACTTTTATTGACTAAAACCCACCCGTGTTCCTTCAGTTGCCTATGCCAGGTGCCACGGTATCTCTTTCGAACAACCTGCGGCCCTGGCGGCATGAACATGACGCCTTAGGCTCAATTTATATTGCCGTGGAACGGAATGGAAGCGATTTTTGTACTAAGCATAATGAACTTTATGTCAATACTATACCGCACAAATTAGATACACACATACGCACAGGTCGCGCATCTTCTGGAGAATTATCGCGCATTCTCGGGAATTCCCGCAGTAACAAGCACGTATCTGATCTACAGTTTGTACGTTAGACAATTGACATAAAGTTCATTTTGCTATGTACAATTAATATCGTTACGAAAAGTCGCTTCCTCTCCGTTCCGCGGCAATGTTAAATTGAGCCATAAGCCGGATTGGTCCATGTTGGCGCAGGATCGAGTTGACTGGAAAAAGGAAAGGGAAGCTTTTACCCTGCAGTAAGACAACACAGGCTTTCATTTTATTGTTAGATTATAATTGGTTATTCTACCATAGATTGTACTTCACGGTCATCACAAGTTTTTGTTTGAACAAATTGCTTCAAGACCATGTTGCTACGTAATCGCATGAACTCTTTAGATTACTGCAGTTGATATAGCAACAATACAATGCAACTATTCTGATAATCTTGCGTGCCGTTATAATATCGATTTCTAGCATAAACAGGACGGGAATAAATAAAATAAAACAATCTTTATAGTGAGATAGAAGGTTACAGAAATACACTGAAGGACTGAAATGGTTATAGAGATAGAACTAATCTTTATACAATGTGCAGAATACTTACAGATGCCATATAAGTTGTTTCTATAAAATAAATAAATAAAAAAAACTATAATATTAAATGGACATATAAAAAATGGATATTATAGGTAAATTATTACTATCGCATGCCAGCCATTTTTCTTGGTCCCATCCATAGAAATTTAAAAACTTATGGTCACATCGCATCGGTTTTTTTGTTTTTTTATTAGCAGCCTATGTCCCATTACTGGCTGGGCACCTCCCTACTCTCTTAAACCTCTATCTGTCCAGAGCTGCCAGAGTCCAGTCGGAATTGGATAACTTCATTAAGAAATCTAAATAATTTTGTATGTTTAGAAGAAACGAATGGAAGGCTATGCACATTGTAGCAAAGTATTTGAATTGTTTTTATAGTAGATGCGTAGAAGCATATAGTTACTAGTTACACAGAGATAACCAGAAGACACAGACTCCTATAACACAGGTACCACGTAACACAGGAGTCAGCGCTTCAATTGAAAATGTAACACCTTTATGTCAGCAAAACATTTTATTATTTTATTAACTAGGTATACGGAGGGTGACATTAATATAAAATTACCATTGAAAAAAAAGTAAAAAACCTGGATAATTTGAAATCACAAAAGGTATTGGACAGAACACCAAGGATTAGATGATTTTCCTAATGTCAGAGGGGTAATTCTCGTATGTTTAAGAACGTTCACAGTCTGATCTCAGTTCAATCTCTCAAAAATACTTACATTCTAATTTCCCTACATTTTTCACAAGTTTTTGACATTGATTGTCGCTGAGATGAGATTGCGACTAGATTTTGAACGTTTCTAATTACGAGAATTGGCTTTCTGATGTCATGACAAATCGTTAACACAAAATAGTTCATTCGCAGCAAATCGGATACCTAAGCAAATCTAGACAATTGCCCCAGTTCGGAGGCACTCCGTACCACGAGGGGATGAAACTGGGTCACGGGTATCATAAATTGCCTGCCAATGACAAGACAGGTCGGATTCAAAACATAGTAAACATAGCATAAGTTTCTGTATCTATGTACACACGGCTACACGTCAAGCTATACACAACCAGTTTGTCTTGGCCTCACTTTGTATGATATTTTCTCACAATGAACGGTCAGCTAATACTGGTTTTGCATAGCTTGATGTGTAGCCGTCTGTACCTATAATACATACGAGAATTATAAATGAAAGCCACTTTTCGTGTCTTCGACCGCGTTGTTCTCATCATCAATTATTATTTAGATAATCGATTCCGGAAGGTTTACCTATGTGTCATCATCATCTACTTAGTCTTTTCCCCAACTATGTTGGGGTCGGCTTCCAGTCTAACCGGAGGCAGCTGAATACCAGTATTTTACATGGAGCGACTGCCTATCTGACCTCTACAACCCAGTTACTGGTTAATACGAAACCCCTTGGTAAGACTGATTGTCAGAATTTCTGGCTTCTGACAACCCGTAACGACTGTCAAAGATTCACGAATGACACCCAGGACTAACGGCTTAACGTGCTTTTTGAGGTACGGAGAGCTCTTCCACGGACCAACCGGGGGTTTATGTATACTTATTACATTAATAGTAAAAACTTATATATTATAAAAAAATCTGGATGTTTCGTCCAGTCGTAATAACCGTGCGAAACAGGGGCGGGTCGCTAGTGTTCCTATTCCTATATGATATAGTACTCGTATTATACAAGGAAAATAAACATAGCACATTTAGATGTAGTCAAACTAGGCGACCACTTTATGGTCTTTTGTTTCCAAGGCGTTTGTATTAAATATGGTCATAACTTAGAATATTACCGCGGAAGTCATTTTGAGGGTAAACAAATAGGTATTATTGTTCGTCTCCAAGAACGGAATATAGAAGTTTTTTGTTTGATAAGACGTGCTTTTATATTATCATTGCGTTTAAGGCTGTCTGATGAAAAAAGTTGTTTTTATGTATAACGCTTGCAACACCAATACAAACTATTTGTTGTTATGTTATAGAAGTTTAAATGTTCGATAACCTGCCTATGCCTAGATATATTGACGTATAGGCAGGTCGATAAGTATAGGCAAGTCGCTACCTCATCATAACAACCTACACAGGTTCAAAGTCTCACGATATAGCTCAGCGTGAATAATACATATAAACGTAAAACGACATATTTAGGCGACTGTGACGATATTGAACTTCAGTGAAACCGGGCCAGAATTGTCGGGGCGACGCGCGACTCTTGCGCAGCCTTGACCCCGCGCATGCGCTGTGAGTCAGCGGCGGTGTCGCGCCTGCGCCGTGCACTTCTCGTGCAGTGCCGTCACCGGGGGACAGTGGCCGACTTCCACTGTCCTCCTGATAAGCGCCCACGCAGTGACGTCACCAATAGAACTCGTAATCAACCAGACAAATGACCGTTGTACGGACGGTTGTACTATTACTCTACTATTCCTTGAATTAGCTTGTCACCTATTTTACTTATATACTTACCTATCAGGTGACTTATTGACAAACCATCTTCTTAATTTTATTGGTCAACCATTATGCCATTATTGCCATCTCTTCAAGGCGAGAGTGAATAGGCTTCTTCTGGGCAAGCTCGTTCCACCGTAGATCTCATCCCTGCCTCTGGGCTGGATTGAGGTCAAGAGTGAGCCCATTGTCAATAATAAAAAAAAATATATAATAATTTACATATCCTCATCGTAATAAATCAGATCATGTAAAAAAAATCGTCAGCGTCGTCGTCGCTGCCTAACCAATGACCCCACTGGCCTACTACGCAAGCCGATTTCAAACAACCAATGATATAAGTATAACCATTTTGAAATCACAGGGTGATTTCATGAAGTGTAAATTTAATGGTACTGAAGTTTCAATCAGGCCAACAAGCCGCTAAAAAGCGCATCCTGCTCGGGCCAGCAGCGGTAACTAGGCCGCGGATCGGGGCCAAGGATTCCCAGGACACATTATTCTATCAAGCGCACTCCAGCTCGCCGCTATTTCTGGGCCTACAGCGGCCTCCACTCTTATTTATGAACCTCTACCCTGACGTATTGCTCCATAGGAAATAAATATAAATCTCTTCCAACATTTATCGCCTTACGTTTTAGTTCAAAACCTTTCACAAATAAACTACCTACTTTAAAATGTTTAACGTCTGACTGCGTAGCGTTAAAAATATCCTTAAATGCACACACTCAAGTAATGTCCCAAAATTATCGTGCCTTATCTACGAGGTCAACCTTGGAGTTCTTTCGGCGACTTGTTTACCGAATTTTAAACTGACAAAAAATATGAACATACACGTTGTATTGATGTTCTACTGATAAACGTCTTTATAATTTGGCAGAGTTATAATGGATCGATTTCTTCCGCGTCCACTTAAGGCCGAGATAATTCTTATCAAACGCGACCTCAATATCAAGGAATAAAAACAAATGCATTTCATGATATCGGCGAGACCTTCCTAATTTAGGCAGTGTAGATTGTGTTGTTGTCGTTTTAATCTGACATATAAGACTTTCCACTATTTGATTCATTCATGTACGTTAGAACGTTATTAAAATTATTTAAAATACTATTTATATTTAATATTTATAAACTTAAAGTTCGAGCACCTTTAACCTATTTTCATGTGTCGGGTGAACTGTGACATTTTGAACCGATGACTGATTAATATTTAAAGAGCTGGAGATTTCACAATATGACAAAAATCAAGTAAGGTATTTTGGACAAAAAGATACCTACTATATATAAAACTTTGGACGAACAGTTTGCTATGTCCTTACCTGTCAAATATAACCTTACCGAGATTACCACTGTTTATTTATGTGTGTATTCTAATAACGTGATCAATCTTGCATGTTTAAAAATATTTTATTAAATCTCCAATATTTTATTGGTTTAATAAATGTTTATATATAACCGGAAAAATATAAAAGAATTAAAATATAAATTTAAAGTTATAATCACAGTGGTCGCGGTTAATTAAAACCTTATTTTTTGTTTACTGAAACACATTGTGTGTGGATATCCAACATTTGAACAAAACAGGCGGATAGTAGAGCTTTTATCGATAAATGATAATCCCCTATACCCGTATCAATATAATCCTGCAGTATCCTACCGCTGGGAAAATAATATCCTGAGAAACAGACCGTTAGGTAGTTTACCTAACACGCAGACATTCCGCTTGGATATTATTAAATAAAGATATAGATTAGCCATATCATGTATGTATAATTCAGTAGATACGCAGCGGGGTCAGGGGTTCGCGCTATCGACAGCTCACACGGAATTTATATTTTACATTCGTGAAATGTCGACTTCCATGTAAAAGTTTAATGTTTATAACATGTAAATTCGTTATATTTTTTTAAATTGTCTAGTTTAATGAGAATTTATTGTCAGATTAAGTGTGATGATTATTCTTTGTCGCAAACGATGGAGTATTTATTACCATTGTCAACGAACTGCAGGAGATCTTTGCTGTTAGGTACTTGCGCAATTCCGTTGCACTGTTTAACATAACAAGTCTAAATCGAGATAGTTGGGCAGTAGGCACACTAGTGACTAGTGACTAGGTACAGTAAGTGCTCACTGCGACAACCTTGCGTTATCTGAGTCCAGTGCCCTTGGTCCACTTACCGCGCTATCTCGGGCACATCGTCGCCATCTGATAAACATGCTTGTTTGTTCGCCTGCTGTGCTGATCGTAATTCATATTTGCAGTCATGTTGTGATAATATTAAATGTATTCATGTATCTGGTTCGGAATGCAAAATAGATATGCGCATGGATGCAATGTTGCAACGTGTAGACTGTTGGAATACAAAATCCGGAGCACATAATGCAATAAAAGAATATATCATGTAGGTATCAGTTTGACGATCAGCGGGGGAATTGCGTAACACCACTAACTCAGTAGCAATGGCTTTGGTTTTGACAATTCATTGCGTTATTTACGTTGTTGAGCAGACAATTTTTTAGAACCGATGAAACAATGGATTTGCAATAAAAAATGATTCAGATTGTAATTAAAAGTGTGTTACGCACTTAGGGTGCAGGTCGTTATGAAATAGCATATTCAGCCTATAATGTTCCCACTGTTGGGACTTAGGCGGTGGGCCATATCTACCACGCGGGCCCAATGCGGGATGGTGGATGTCGCATGTCTTCGATTTTTCATCGGTCGTTATGGAATAGAATTCCGAAAATGCAGACTATAATAATGACTGTATACGGAAATAGGCGAACATATAATTCAATAGGCAGGCACAACCGTTTTGTTTAAACACAAAAACCAATCAACTTCTACGTGATTCGATTTAGATTCCTAATGCGGTTTTTTGGTCGAGTCGGTCGATTCGACATAAGATATGACTGCCGAAATTTGCGACTTACAAAAAACGTACAATGACTATCTAGCCGCAGATCAAATTATACTACTATTAGGGTTTTTCAGAATAATGACGGGGCGGCGCGTAGCGGTAACGTGGAATGGTAGCCAGCGATTATTGAGCACATTTCCTTAGCACATAAAGTCTAATTCCCCAAAAACAATTACGAGACGATGATTCAACGTAGAACAATGAAGCTTGAACATCAAAAGATTATCTGACAATGAGAAGTAACAATTAACGCGAAGGTTGCTCAAGTGTAGGCGACGGAGGAAGCGGAGTACCGTTTGATAATTTCAATCTGTCGGCCAACGTATCAAACCGATAGAGCCTTGAGCATGTTATGACAAATTCGTTACTGAGTTCCTACTATGGCTGCATCTAAATTATCCCAACGAACATTGTACTCGTATTTTTAAGAATGATAATAATTCACATAAGGAAATATTTCTGTTTCCTTGTGCGAAATTTAATGTCATTGATACAGATATGGCGACCGTACACGATACTTTAGGTACCTACCTACTAAATGGATACAGGTTAATTGATTGAATTAATGAAGCACAAAAACTAAACTGCTTACTTGCTTAGTCAAATAAGTAACAGTTGGTTTATATAGCATGTTTTGCAGAAATAACACTCTATAAATTGAATTCAGCATACTTACACAATATTAATTCCTGACTCATGTAAAATAATGTTTACAAATACACTGTACAAAAATAATCCACCCGCATTTTCTAAATCCATCCACAGGATTAAAATTCATAGACTTTTAATCCCAACAGCAATTGGCCAGTATTGTGTGGAAACTCCATCAAACTTGTATGATTAATCGGCGAGTTGTGTCGTAAACAAGTGATAAAAATACACAGAGCCTGCAGAAGCTAGTGGAAACTGTGTTTTTATGCAAAGTTCATACGTTGCAGTGGACAATGTGACACCTGCGCCGCCGCCGCACCTGGATGGAATTTATAAATAGTTTCAGTTAGATCGCCCGTGACATGGACGCGGTTTTAGTTATGTTTTCGCTATCGGTTACTTTGTCCTTTGTTCTCCAAATGAACAGAGAGGAATTCTCGTAATTTTAAGAACGTTCACAGTCTCATCTCAGTCTCAATCTGTTAAAAATACCTCTAATTTCCCTACATTTTGACAAGTTTTGGACATTTGTTTGTCGCCGAGATGAGACTGTGACTGTGACTAGATTTTTAACGTTTTAAATTACTAGAATTGGCCTTCTGGACAGGGTCATAAGAATAAATGCTTTGACATAACCACAAATAGGATTGACGTCAAATCAGCCATACCAGATGATACAACCATTGGACTATCGTATGATCTTCTTACAAGTATTTCGTTGTTTACGAAAAGAGATCCTTCTATTTTTAACAACCCTGTTTCAAAGTTCATGTTTTCTTATTGTTAACATTTATGAATGTTGTTTACACAACAGGAATGTTCACAAAATGAAAGTTAGGTGAAAAGCTGAAATTGTCGAGTTGTTTACGAGAACACTGCAATTGTTCGTCAAACTTTCTGGGAGTACACAATATGATCAACTTTTGCTTTAGATAATTTACTCCTATTTCAGAATTTGTATAATTTTGATCCTTTTGATATTTGACTTAACATCAATTACCTATCTATGTAATACTTATAAACCGCAAACTGGTTTCTTTACATAGTTAATTACAGGTTTACAGCCAACGATAGGTAGGTATACCGTTGACAGGTGTTTCTTTAATAGAAGTGACATTTGTATACATGACGACAGTTGCATTCTAATATGGCATGTTTTATGACAAAAAAAATCATGATTATAGTCTATAGACAAGTACCGAGTTACCGACCAATTCATTATCATTAATAACAAGTTTCGAACTGACAACCAGTGTTAATATTATTCATAATATTTAATTGTTTTACTTAGTAGCGGTGTACTACACCGTGATGACCCTGATACTGCAAGTACAAAATACCTAAGTGCATCAGTCAATAATATTTATAACTCTTCGGTATGATTGATGCCTAGTTAAGAGGCAGTGTGTGGCAGTATGATGGACGGTCAGTCAGGGGTTGCCGACATTCGCCTATCGGTTAAGACTTTTCCACAATTCACTGTGTTATCTATCCGAGGTTACGATTGTTTACGCGTTCCATTTGTGTCACATATTGTTTTAAACACAGTTTTAGATGCTATACGTTCTGTAACGTTTATTTTAATAATAAGAATGTTAGGTACCTACCTATAACAAAAAAAAACCTATTAACCTTTGATAATCTTGACTCTGACTGTTTCTTGGAATTCATTAATTGAAGAGTCATGATTAATGTAATTTATTTCAGTTAATGAATTCTCAACAGTATTTATAAAGTTACATCATTTTATCAGAAAGAGGCAATTTATTTTATATCTGCAAATATATTCTACACTGAAAGCCAGATGTAGTTAGATTCTCAGCCTTCATTACGCAAACCCTCGTACAGACGTAATCCAAAATTATAATACCTCCGTCTGAGAGTAGGTATAACGGGCCATAATTACTAGGATTGATGCAATAACTACAGCTCGATAACGAATACATCGAATGAAACAAGCGCAGAACATATGTTTATGACTAAACATTACTGAACGAAGGGTGAGAAGGAATCTAAAGAAACATCAATTAAGAAGGAGGCACGTTCAAGAATATCTTGCTAACAAGAAACACAATTATAGACATAAAACCAGATTATAAATCCAGGCATGACTCGAAATCGTAGACGTTATTATCTATTTCCTTCGTGCAGAAGTAGAGATGGTTCGAAGTGAATACAGATAGGCTAAAATAGAAGGTAATAAAACTAAGCTGCATATAATAGAAAATATGACTGCTGCAATGAAGAGAAGAGTAAAAATGAAATTAAAGTTTAATTATGATTGACGTTAAAGAAAGCTTAAATATATTCTGCTGAGGATGGAACAGAGTGATCAAATGATTTCATATATATGGCTCTTTCATATATAATGGCTCTGATTCTGATTCTTTTTAAAGAGATAGAATAGATATGTCATCCAAAACATAACGTAATAGATACATAGCTCTGATAGATAAAATAAAAATGTTTCAAAATAACTAAAGACTTTTACAGGACTATTTCTGGGGTCAAAAGGTGATCCGATATTAAACTCAATAACAGTTTTACGACTGTGCTAGTGATAAAATAAGAAAACTATGCAATCAAAATGAAACAGCGGCTTGACTCCATTTTGAAGTCTCATATTGCTGCAATATAGTACATTTTACTGAGTATTTATCATTTATTATTAGTCTGGGCTCCTGACCTAAATACCTTTCGAACGAAACTGAAGAGGAAAATTTTAGTCACCACGGAATAAAATTGCATTTGTTATTTAGAACGTTGCATTGCAATGCAACTGGAAATGATAATGAGCCCGCTAATAATTTCAAATATAATTTATGAACGAAAAGAGAAAATATGAGAATATATTACTTTTTTGTTGGGCCTACTAATGGCGTAACATGGAAACCGAGTGCCAAAGAAAGTTGCCAAAACTCGCAAATAAGATGACTGACAAATACTGACAATAGATTTTATGTGCCTAGTTGCTAGTTATTTTTAGCTGTAGATGCTTTGAGAATATTTTTTTTGTAAACATTACCAAACCTACAACTTCTACACCAACATTGAAAAAAAAAAATTACGCATATGACGAAACGTCAAACTTATAACCGTTTTACGGTGTTGTTCTACCATGTAAGCAAAATATGATAGAAATGAGAACACAGTACCTACAGAACTGACCATGTTTCGCAAGTTATCGATGTAACGGTTAATAGATTCTATGAAATAACGGGGGCAGAGCATCCAAATCTAGTAAGTAAAAAGTAACCACTCACATAGTATGCGTAGCCATATTACAACATAGACATTGGTAGGTTCATCTGAGAAGCGGTAATTGGTAGGCTAATGTTTGATACGGCATCGCTTTTGTTGGTTGTAACTGTTCCCATGTTTGACGGCGGAAAGAATTTCGTTGTTTGCGTTTTTGAATGATACTTGGTGAATGAGAACAAATTTGTTGCAGTATGGGAAGATAAAGACAAACATAAAATGTTTACTATAGCGAATAAAGACATGATTAACAATAACATTTAACATTTATCCCAATTCGCTTTAAATACTCTTGTGAAGATAACAAATACGGTAAAACAGCACCCTAGAATAAAAGTACCCTAAGAAAACTTATTTTACTGAGATGCTAACACACTGCCTCGCCTATTCATAATTTGTAAGAAAAACTGGTGACTATATAAACTCCGTGCAACCAAAGTGCAACATAATAAGAATTCAAGGAAACTCCGTAGAAATATTAGGAAGCAATGTGCTGTTATATATAAATACTGAGAAGTTTGCTAAAAATTGGAGGTCTTACCAAGTTTGTTCATTAGCATAGCATAATATAGGTACGTCAGTGTCGTCTTGAGTCACGACCACAAATGACATTGTCATACTTATGCAGAGGGTTCCAGATAATTCTGTTTGTTGTTCGCATATGATATACCTATCTGCTACCTGTTTACTGTTATCCAAATACATTTTGATTTTTAGCAAGAGAGAAAATACTGTTTTATGTTTACGAATACGGTTTGGCACTCGACTACACTCAATGTTTCTTTTGAGTTATAAACTTTGTGACAGCGGTTTTAGGCTGGTACAAAAACAATTTCAACTAACTACAAAACGTTACGCTCAGTTAGTGATCTTAATCTAATTTAATTTGTGGATGTAAAACTAGACTGTGTCACACTTCTCAAGTAATTTGTGGTACACAAATAAAAAAATAGTAACAAAATGGCTGATCTTAACAGTGTAATGCAGTAAGTTGCGCAAGATCATGCTTACTGACCCAAACGGCGCGTAGCCCTCATCGTCTCGGTCGAACGCTACACGTGGCAGTGCCGACTCGGACGAATTAGACAGTCGTGATTTTAACTATTTCGACACTGCTACACGGCAGAATGAAGATATCTCAATGTTTGATATGAAAAAAAAACCCCAATCGATATGGCAAACAGATTTAAAAGATTGTCAAACATTATCATCACTGTTTGACTTATTGGGGGACTTATTAATTCATTTATGTCTGTGTCAATGGCTGCTTTAGAACGTCTTCAAACAAAAACTCAATTGGACTTTGGTTACACAGCCAATAGAGTATTTTAAAAACGTTCAATTCAGTTCAGAAAATGTTAGGACAATGATCACACAAATCGAAGTGTTCAAGGAAGTAAAACTGCAAGATACTTAACCGAGGGTCAGTGTTTATGGTGAAGGTTTGACTCATGATTCATGGTTTGATCATGGTTTATCTTAACGCAAGGTTACGAGTGGTGTCACCTGTCATAAGCACATAGTAAATAGTATACATATCTCAAACATATTTTTGAAGCTTTGGACGGAATGGGAGCGGTTTCGATGCTCAGAATTCTTTGAATAGTTTATTGGAGCGTGAATATATCAAAATGCTTGGATACCAATGTTCCGAGGACTTCGCTGAAGATGCTGTGGTTACCTATATAGCATGATTCGATCCTAAAAGTATGCAAATAATTGTACTGTAATGGTGAACATTCATTTATTTGTAAAGGTTTTTCTTAGAATGAGATGATTTCTTAGAGCGATAAAAATCATAGAAAGGGACAATGACTATGTTGGGCAACAAGTTAATAGGAAAATTGACTCCTACAGGTACCTACATACCTACACAAAGAAATTCTATATCTCTACATTCTCTACGCAAAACCAATGAATAAAACAATAATCTTTGTTTCAGGTTTTTTATCAGTAACATTTTTACATTGCTTGATAGTGTTCAAATTGATAATTAACGCATAATTATCAATTTGAACACTATCAAGCAATGTAGGCAGTCCGTATTATTAGGAATTCTTGATAACTTTCACTACAGTGTGATATCAAAAGTAAATACAGCTCATGACGCCAATACATCGAATGCCTAGCTTTGATTGTAAATGACAGCTATTAAACAACGTCCGCAATGTATGTCAAATTAATGAAGCAAGCTATGATTTGGACTAAGTGGCGTTTCAGACAGATTTATGTTTTTGTACAGGATGTTAGCTGTTTATACATATATAGCGAACGCTGCTATAATAGCTACCAAGATTACCGCCGCGCAAAAAACACTTATGATATTTTGTGTTTAGCGATGTACCGTGTATATTATGTACATATACTCTTATATAATAATCTTTTCTACTGCACCCAGGGTCCCAGACGTGATTCAAGAGATAGCTCACAAGGGCAATGAATTTATAATACCCATTTTTTATCATAATCCATTTCGCAGCAATATAGGCAGATAGAAAATACATATTAATAATGCATATGTGTAGATATTAATGTGACATTCGTGCTGTGTGTGTGTCTAGATATCGCGTCCGTTGCCCCCTTACAACTCGGTGACATTGGCGGAGCACAAATAAAGTGATAACCGCACATAAATAATAATGTAGATAGATATCTCGCATCTCTGTCTACAAACAACGTGTCATCATTATTCATTCTGTTCGTCTATCTAATTTTCCCATGAATGAATTGAACGATTCTGATTTACATTCGGATTGGGCGTGATTCAGAACATTTATAGAGTCTTATTTTTCTATTCTACCTGGCACTGTCGCTTGATAAAAAATATTATAATGCGAAGGAAATTCGCTCAGTGATGTATGAATCGACCCAAACCAGTTTTTATGGTCGTACCAATCGAATCGAATATTCTCGATTGGATAAATCTCACTATCCACATATTCATGTCTCCACGGTTGGAAGGAATCGTTAATGTGGAGATCTTCAATTGTGAATTATTTGGAATTCTATTTCTGACTTTGTCTAATAATCATTTTATTCGAGTTTGGAGTGAAATATTCGCATTCAATTGAACGTCTAATCTGTGGTCTGGTGCTGTACATTTTAGGAGTAATGTACATTTAAGCTGCCATTCAAGCGAGAAAAAAGATAGGTTGTCGTTGTCGTGCGATAAAAACTTGCTGCCTCTAGACGAGGCCGTGGTTTTTCGATTTATTAAAGGTAATCACAATCTGTATGTAGTACCTACATACACATAAGTTACGGTACGTGTACATGTACGCGCTAAATAAATGTTGTCAAGGTGCGAGATCAATCTGTTTGTTTTTCAACAAAAACGAGTGGGTGCGAACTTGAAAGACGAGATGATTGAATAATGACTAACGTGCCTTAACCATGGTGGTGCAATGATCTCACAACATAACGCAACAAGAGAAAAACCTAGCTTGCTTGCTAACGTGTTCAATTTCGGTTATTATGACGCCACGGACGGTACATATAATAGAGGCACTTGGCTAATGTACGACATAACAAAAAACTCGGTAATATTTAGAGTTGCGATCATAGAACTCTGCTCAGAGGCTATTCATCTAAACACACCAAAATACAAAGTGACGTAATCTGTAAAGTTTAGTGAACGCTCGCGGCAGTACTGTGGCCGCGCGCACGTTGCCTCGATCTAATAAGTCGGTGTGCTCTCAAGGTCTGCGCGCGCGCTTGATCAAGGCCATCAGTGGCAGGAAGGCTCGCATCGTGGCTCAGCCTGTGATTATTTCGCTGTATTCGCTATTAAGTTCATACGTACCTTGTTATTGCCTATTATAAAATTCGTATTCATACTTCTCAACCGATTTCTTATAATATAACACTCTATTTTCTTTCTTCGTAAAGATTTCATTTTATTGATAACATTTTCTGCTTGTCTAATAACACGTTATTGGCAGTAATTTTAACGACTCGGTGGTTTTAGATTCTCGTCTCACGTAGAGTTGCGTCATTTAAGACTCAAAGGACTGAGTTCGGATAAAATATTTAATCAAATGCCAACAGTGAACAGAGCGATGCCAAAAAACTGCATGGAATGTTGTTTACACTCTTTATGTTGGAGCGAGACTTTTCATCCGAGTTGTTGAGATATACTTATATCGATAGATGGTTTTGTGTGTATGTGAAGGAAGTGATTTCGGACAAGCTTCCTTATTTTGAACATAACGGCTGTTATATTTTAAAAGTATCCTGTAACGCTTTCGCGTTTGAATGTGGGAAGAACAATGATTTTCTGACTGAAGAATTCTATATTATAATATCTGCAAAAACTTGAATAATAGGATCATCAACTTTTTTCGATTAAGCCGCCAAATTGTTAACTTTTATTAAGAGTAATCAAGGCTTATTGATATTTGATTGAGTCTGATTGACTAACCATATTTAAATAATAAAATCACAAATCATGTCATGATTACAGCTCCCAAATTAATTAAGTTCATTCAACCATTTCTGTGGTTTTCTAACATAACATCAACGTTTTTTATATGATAGATTTACAGAAGCTTTTGGGCTCGTGGCTAAATAATAACAGCCGCACGGGTTGAACAGCACATCTGCCGAGGTCGTTCTGTGGATGGGTGACCATCTATTACATATCGAGACCGTCGCTCGGAGAACACGTTAAGCCGTTGGTCCCGGCTGACAACCAGTCTTACCAAGAGGTATCGTGTTCGTGTAAATTGGGTTGTGAAGATCAGATAGGCAGTCGCTCCATGTAAAGGTCTGGTATTCAGCTGCATCCGGTGAGATAGGAAGCCGACCTCAACATAGTTGGGAAAAGGCTAGGCAGATGATTATAATTTACAGAAGCTAGTTAGTTGAATAAAACATGTGATTAAAATAATCCAGCATAGTATTACAGTCATGGGAAGTGAGTCTGAGTTTTTGTAGCGTCAGAAACGTAATTATTGTCAGGTAGCGGGCGATGGGGCCGCGATAATACAGCTTTTTGTCTTTATTTCCTCACTGGAACTAAAATGGGAAATACCCGGTGATATGCCTTTGAATTTTTGGCTTTAGGTATTTAAGATCAAGGTCATAAAGCCATTCACTTATCAGGTATAAGTGAATGGCTTTTTTAGGGTTCCGTACCTCAAAAGGAAAATCGGCATCCTTATAAGATCACTTCGTTGTCCGTGTCTGTCCGTCTGTCAAGACCCTTTTTCTCAGGAACGCGTGGAGTTATCAAGTTGAAATTAATATCAAATACTCAAGGTTACAATCCCCTAAAGCAGTGAAAAAATCAAACTCCTAAGTCAACGCAATCAAAAGATACGGGCGTTTATGTTCCGTAAATGCCGCATATTTTGACACTCGCAAGGGAATTAATACCTACAGGGTATACCGTTGACCTAAAATCATGCAATGTCATCTAGCACAAGTAAAGGAAGAAATCAGAAAACCGTAAAGTTGTAGTTTTTACATTCTCGATCGATTTTTGTAAAGTTATCTCTATCATGCATGATATCTGTATTCATAATCACGAATATATTAGTAGTACAAAATGAGGTCTTATACCAGTCTTCAATAAATAAAGCTCCAATAAATTTTACACAATGTATGATTAAGAAAATTTCTATACAATTATATACCTATATTTCTCGCTTATCTCCGCAACGGGCCACAAGTTATGCCCGGTCGGGTCAAGCCTCATTTTTCTCCTTTCTTTCGGCCAAACTCGTGCCGAAAGCACTGATGTGCGATAAAATTGAAACGCCAATAAATACGAACAGAATAAGCCGTCATTATTTCTGCATTTACGCTACACAAGGACCAAAAAAGAGCGAAAAGAAATCGTACATGAATTATGAATGTAGGTATGAGACGAACGGTTCGGCGAAACGGTATAAAAAAGTTGAGTTTTCCAGACGGTATTGAAAAGTTCTTTTTTTCTTCTATTGTGTTCCCTATCTATTATCTTTTAGATTCGTTTATGTACTAGTAACTGGTAGTAGTTTCATATATTTTGTTACCTTTATTTAATTGGAAATAATAAGTTATTTAGTACTAGCTTTTGCCCGCGACTTCGTCTGCGCTCCAGGACAAAATAGTGGTCCTATATCCTTTTCCAGGTTATGGTCTACCCATGTGCAAAGTTTCATACTAATCCGTTCAACCGTTTTAGCGTTAAAGTGAAACAAACTTAATTTCGCATTTATAATGTATTAGTTATGATTTATTTACTTCCAACATAGAGAAGAAAATCATGGACTCTAAAAGAAACCTAATAATGAATTTTTAAATTCATTATTGTGAATTAATAATTCTCATTACTCTTTTAAAGCTTTCATTAAATAAATGCTGCTGTAAAAGCTTAACATTTAATAAAAATGTCTGTGCAACGGTCGAGTAAATATAAAATATTAGCACTCTACTTTGTGTATAAATCAACATGAGTTTTAGATTAATAATGTAAGAATTTGTTATGACACATTGTTGGCAATCTAGAATTAAATATATATTCTGAATTTTGTACACATATCCCATGTTTTATGTTATATCAGGTTTGAAAACAAAAATGTCTCGTAAACGACGCACGATATTTTACAAACCTGTTTTATTTTGTAACTCGTAACCAACCTTTGTAACCAACAGCTGATTCACGTGATTTAAGGCAGTAACAAAATTAATTTTGGAAACTATACGAAAATCTTTTGCGGCAAAATGTTCCAAAAACACCAGTTTTTGGGGCGTAACCCTGGTTCTTAGTAATTTATGTGTATTGTAATGGTACAATTATTTGCGAAGGTTTTTTATTTATTTTTTCCACTCGTGGCAAAGGCCCTACTCCACCTCTTTAAGTACCGTTCGGCTGTTATCTTCGCATTAAGTTACCAAACCGTTACTTCCCACCTCGGGTTAATATCGTTCAGGCATGTGAGCAAACACAGAACCCTATAAAAAAAAAAAATATTCTGTTGCCTCTAGTTGAGTAAACTGACCTACCATGCGATGGGAATTAAATTATACGGTAACATCGTTTTATATGGCAACACCAATTAAGTAAAATAGTTCGTGAACTTATCAATAGACTGAGGGGTAATTGGCGTAACCACCGTCGTTATAAAATAGGGCATGGTAACACAAGTATTGGCTATAAAAACTTGTAATTTATTAAAGATTTTTATTTTAGAACGGAGAGGAAATTAGTCAGCATTATTTCCTCCATGACTCTTAGGAAGCATGACGTAATTTTCCTTTAACTGTAAAAAATAGCAATCCTATAACCCCACACGACATAATTACGTATAAGTATATTTCATAATTTTTTCCTGGTGTGCTTGAACTTACATATACACAAATGTAATATATTGAGACGTTGTACCAGGGTATAAGAAGTGACAAGTTGATCGTCTGTCTCGACTTCGAGCAAAATAGTAATACGTTTGCCTTAATCGACTAACTAAAGCGTCGGACAGAAGGCTTCAGTCGTCAGGTGGTCAGGCAGGCCTGCCTGGGGGCGTTACTAGGTCTGTGTGGTTTCTATGGGGCCTCTGGTGCTTTCTTGACTGACGCGGTTTATAGAAAGTCAAACGTTACATGACTTCGCCCTACTTGCCCCACTCAGGCATGTGACGCGCGAAATTATGACTCAATATAAATAGAAGTAGAAGAACAAGCAAAGCAGATTAAACAAACGGTTATATGTAAGTATATATAGAAAACTTGGGCGGCATAATTTCCTTTCTGCATGTAAGCGATTCTGAACCAGACATTATCAGGTCGCAAGTGGAAGCATTAATAGCTGTAGTCAGGGAATTAAATAATAGGTATTTTTTTCGACTACGTAATGTCAACGCGGAAAAGAAAATGTAAGTATTTGAGAACTGCTTTATCTAATCGGTTCGTTCAATTTTTATTTTGGACCTTGAAAAATAATCCCTTGTCTAATTTCAACATCCCGAAATCCCTGCAGCAAATCTGACATATCAATTTGACATCCATCGCGGGTTCTAAGCCGATTAACATTTTGGGCTTTCGGTCGACACACACCTTGTCTACCGGAGATTAAAACTATACAAATGTGTCTATATGCGTTCCAAAATGAGTAAGTATATATGATGCATATCAAATAACGTATACCGAGGTTTTTGTTGTACTAAAAACCTGTTGTTTTGGAGCTGGTTGCAGGTGTCTTGTCATCTCCCAATACATCGTTTAGAACGTTGTTTTGTCCATACAAAAACTGGCAATACAAACATAAGAAGAGTCATTACAGAAACAAAAGCCAAACAACCCTTATTTGCTGCCTTAAAAACTTAAAACACTCAACAAACAACCGGCCCCGTTCAAAAAGAACACCAAGAAGTCCTCATACATTTTTAATAAACTCCACTGACGGCAATAAGTTAAACAGGACAGGATTCTCGGTTTCACGGTCACACTGTGAGACGGAGGGACCTTGAGGCTACAGTATGTGGTTAACGTTACCGTCCTCCTTACAAGTACACCTGATCAAACACATGGGCCGATAAGGGGACACTTGATGGGCCTCCAGCGATAACGACGCCTTCCTGGATCTGAACACACTTGAACATAACACACTTCAGGCGTTTGATTGTGAACTGACTGAAATGTTACATTAATCTATCGTGTACACATGGCGCATGTGTGGGTAAATATCGGGTATATTCGTATATAGTTCCTAGCTACAGACGGTATTGTTTTTATATACTTTGCAGTATTGGCATTTTTGCGATCAAGCTATATTTCCTTAGAAGGAAGGACTTTAATGGCCACGACATTCCACAGTGTAAGTGCATTGCTCGAATCGAAACCACATGTTGAAATAAAATGCCGTAAAAAAACAAGTGTAACTTTTTCTTTCATTCAAGGAACAAAACAGAAATAAACATAAAACCGGGCGTGAAGGCAACAAACAGTTTTCGCGACAAGTGCAGCGCATTGAATACGTCTGGAGACGTAGGTATAAAGCAAACTGCAAGACTTAAGACTTTACTGCACAAGTGATTCAGTAAAAATCAAAACATTGAAAGAGTCGTCGTTTCATATGCAAATGGCTATTGATATGTGCATGCGAGACACACGGACGCTGCACATAGCTAACAGCGAACCGCTGCAGCGAAACACAATAACTTACATTTTACAGACGCTATATTTGCCGCACAGACAGAAACATGTAGGAGGAAAACTATAACTACAAAGGATAAAGATACGTCGAGCTTGAAGAAATAAAACTCGCTGGACAGATATGTAAGCATGAAATAATTTACGGCTTGAAGGGCTATAACGTATAGGCAAGGGTTTTTATGATATATTTTAAGCATCCAAGACATTTTATGACACCTCGGTTCCATAAGTTTGCTGAACTTGGAGCGCATGTGTTCTCGTCAGAACAGACTACTTTTTTTATCGGCTATTGTAAGTTATTGTGAGACTGCTTAGTATGCGGCGAGTCTCTGAGCGCAAAACTAATACAATGTAGACAGGTAAATAGGTAGACACCGACTGAGATAAATGGACCCCGGCTAGTCGCAACAACGCACACGTCTACCAAAAATGCTCGTAAATTTCAACTGCAAGTGAATACACGCTCGCATAGTATAAAGTGACGCTCGTGATCGGTCCATCAAATGCCTTTAAAATGCGGCTATAAAATGAAGAAGATCGAATGGATAATAAAGCGGGATTAATTTACTATTTCATGCTTTAACATGTGAACGTGAATAAATGTTACATGAGCCGGACGACCGACCACAGTATTCAACACGTAACCTAATGGTGGCGGAGGACCTAAATGCCTCTTCCCTCCAATTCAATGCGACCCAGGCGGAATTGATGTCCCATTATATGTAAGCCAGGCAACTTGGCCCTGGCCAAAATTTCAATAGCCCAGGGCGATTGAACTGACCGGCACACGTGTAACTTTTTGTGCAAAACTCCTTGGAATTCTTTTAGTAAAACTTCAGAAAAGGTTCTGGGTTGAATATCTTATTATGCAACATTTTATAATAGGTTTCGGATTATTTAAAGTTTTTTTAGCTGTAAATTAGTAACTTGTTCGGAATTATAGCCGTCATCAATCATCTTCGGATCGCGTGTTCCCATTTTTGTGGTGTAAACTAATGAATCAGTTAGAGGATCAGTCAGTGACAGGTCCGGAAACAGAGTGAATGAATCAAACCAACGATAGATAATGTCGTAGTAGAAGCAGCGTGCAGAGCGGTCGCGCCGGCAACTTTCTACGCGACCTCGAAATGCTGCATTCACTTTCCTCACGACTCGACACCGGTTACGCAACCGACACCACGACCGACATATCGACGCAGCGCGCGCGCCGTCACCACCCGACCTGCGATGACTCCCAACATTCTCAACGCAAACACTAAAAGACACTCCACTCGACGCTCGACACCATCATTAATGAGCACCTGCTATCATCACTCCCTCCTTAACTTCCAAACAAACAGTTCATTACATCACATCGCGTAACAAAAGCCCCAAAAAAACGTGGAACCACTTCACAATGAAGGGACCTGGAAGAGTTATAAAATAAGTTCGCAATTTATTCGAAGGGCAAATAAAAACGCCAGGTGCCATGCCTCTTGTGTCCAAGGTCAGCGTTTCCTAGAGCTGCATATAGGTATTCTTTTTATTCGTTGCATGTCCCTTCGCCGGGACCGGCTAGCGTGCCCCAAACCAGTTTGATGCTGTTCTCCATTCCACTGGTAAGGCTGAGCGCCTATTACACTCCCAGTTTTTATTTCTCTGTTTTAATGAAATCTATGTAATTAAACTACGCATTACTATTCCACAAGTATTTTAACGACATTTTAATTATTCTTCGGAATCCAAACGAACCATACTTGCACATAGGAGAGCTACCTTTCTGCATAGTAGCAAATAGATCGTCTGTCAAACGAAATAAATAAACCAGTTCTTCAAATAAAATATGTTTTATAACAAGTTCTTGTATAACTTTCCATCAAATTCAGAACAAAACGCTCCAAATTGGTAGGTGGGCGTGGAGCCTTAGCCCGTAGCCGGTAAAATTGGTAAAGCAATAGGAACAAAACATTAGGCGGCCTGCGAATTTGGCTTTTTCTTAGAAGCATTCGACAACTGCAAAGCGCGCCAGCAGGAAGTGGGGACGGACTAAGTTTATGTAACCTAATCACCTGCCGGGCTCGAGGCCAGCCTCGCTGATTCAGAAAAAACCAAGGCCACGCCAGACAGAATTCGAGTTTAGTCCTACCTAATATGTATCTAACCCTCCCTTACTTTAGTGCGTTCGTATACAGCAGGATGTTGCATAAGCTTTGTTGTTTTGTTATTCTTCGCGTAGAGTCCGCATCGCATTTTAGATTAGTTTTTTGTGCAGACGCGGGCGTATTCTTCTTATTACATGAGACACACGAATTTGAGCGTTAATAAATAAAGCAGTAGAACTGTTTTTAAAGCAAGCCACATCTCGAGCAGTGGAGGGACTAAAATATTCACTTCGGAGTTAGTCGCGATGCTCAAAGTTTGCTGAGACCATCAAACTATTCTCATTCCCACGTCCCGCGTCGTCGCTACATATCTGTGAGATGCGCTTAATATCTTAAAAGTGTGAAAGTGCATCGTTTTTCATGTAACTTTCCCGATTCTAGAGCGTCTTATTTTGCTCTTTTCAGCGATGCGGGTGACTCGGCGCCAAGGGAAGGAAACTTTTAGAGACTAAATGACCTGGATAGAAATTGAGTGCTTGGTAATGTAAACTTGTGGACGTGTGTGAAAACGACCGCTGGGATTGGAAATGTTTTAGTTAGAAATGCTCTCAAACTTCACCTTAGTGCCGGACGGTGTTACGCAAATGGAATTCTGAACAAAATAAAACTTCAGTCTCGAGATTTGCGAGGTGTCATTGAAGATATTCAAAAACTCCCGAGTTGAATTGAAGCAAACATGTAAAATGAGTTTTGACAAACGCATCCGTATGGGATGGTATCGTAGCGGCGTCGAAAGAAAAAAGTATACAGGGGGAATTCCATGCGGAGGTATTTTGTGGGTGAGTCGAAAAGGGCACCATCCCCATGGTTCCCCGCATGTGCATGGGGCGCCGTTGCCCCGGGCAACATGCACTATCTTTGTATCAATGAACACAGCGAGCTCATAGAACGCAATCTCATAATAGAAAATGGACTTGAAGAGACAATGTATAATTGTGTTGCTGTTGACATTATTTGAATGATTTGGGGCTCGAGTAAGATTTATTGTCAGCTGCGTGTGTCTAAAATTATTATTTTGAAAGAAACAAACCATACAGGATATGAGATGTGGCCATGCACAGTCGTTTTATTTATTCAAGTGTTTAGTTTAATGACACATTAAGTCAGAATTTTATGTCTAAAGTTATTTAAGGCATCGTTAAACATGAAAAGCATAATTTTGAATATGTACCTATATGAATTCTGATTATATGTATGTGGGACGATGAAGTTTTTGTTAGAGACGAAAAATGAGAGAGTTCAATAACTATGTTTACTAAAAACTTGTAAAATTGTAAAGAGCTATAATGTAAACTATTTACTCTATAGGTGTTCAATATTATCCATATGTCAGCTGTTGCTTATCGAGTTGCGTTGTAATATCTTCTATAGCTATACAATGGCAACATTTGCAATAAAACGCCATTATGCCATTACTGTCATATTCATTGCTCAAGACTTCCTTCACAGATAAGTAGTAGAGTAACACATCATTTTTTTTGTTAGAAAAGTTCCTTTATTTTATGTATACCTTTAGTAGGAATACATAAAACATAGGACCTTTTAAAGTCGAGTTACGGATAAAAGTCTTCAATAGTTTTAAATAAAGGTAGATTAGAAATCTAATCTAATATAGATGATTTAAGTTATGACCATTTTTAATAACATCTACAAATACATGTATTAAGGATCCTGCTTAAGTTGTAGGTACAGGCGCCAGCAGGTCAAGCTACCCGAAACTGTCAAATCCCAATCAACTTTGAACTTTAATGCTTTAGAGGCGATAAAGTTGAAAATCTATTAAAGAAATTTGACAGATTGTAGTAGCTTGATGTGCTGGCGTCTGTACATTGAGAAGGCGACCGCCTGCAGGACGTCTTAGTTAAAACAATTTTAATCGTTTTACTTTTGAAAACATCTGTTACAAAGACACGTAGGTATTCGTATATAATAACGCGGCACAAACAAAAGATATTTTACAGACGCGTCCAGACGCAGGTGCAAAACGCAACATTTTGTAAAATAACCTTTTCAGTATTAAATTAATATTACTATGTACTAGTATTTATGCTGTTTGTATGTTGTTAAGAGTGCTCACTTTCATTCGCTGCATTACATTTTTGTTTTAGCGACGTTTCCCACAATTTTGTTGGAAGCAGAGTAAATGGTGTGGGTTTGGCCAGGCCTATGTGGGATACCTATAGCTATAGGATGATGATAATAACTACTACAAAGATTAATGTTTTTCATACTAAAGAGCGGTGTTCACCAAAGTGAATTACAAACCATTACCAAAGATTTTCAATCAGCTATTATTTCTGCAGTTTTGTGTTGTCGTAGAATGTCTGTTTTAACTGAATATAGCAATGTCATAAAAACACAACTTTTTAAAATTAGGTTTTAAAATGCCTTTCCAAATAACAGTTTAGCAGCCTTTTCATTTTTTCACTATTGATTTTATAAAAATAGACCGTGTATTTATAACTACTTAGCTATGATGACAGGACACTAATAAATAACTAATGACTCAGTGACGCAAGTACAAATTGATTGGTTTTGACAAAGTGTACCTATGTAATGTCAGAGACCTTGACTGATACCTAAACAAATTGACTATCAACGTAAATTGCCCGAAATTCAAATCACAACTGTTATTCATTGTCAGTCATATAAAAAGGCTATAACATGGCAAATTGACGTAGTACTAACTTGCTGCATTGGCCTTAAAGTCCGTAAACGAAGATGCGGGCGCGTTCGAAAGTATTTGATCCGTAAAAACAAGTGAAAGTGGACATATTACAGATCGGGATTTGGGATAACTGTCAAATCTTGTTGTCAGTACGGACCCCGAACTAATCTTATGTCTGTAAGTGATACGGAGTATGAAACGCCCGTAACTTTAGCTGAAACTGCGCATTTCGTGTTTAGGGAGGAGAGACCCTCTGTCACGTTCCTCTACTGTACATTCTGTTCAAGTACTACAAACAAACAGTGCCTTAATTAAGGTCGCTTTCAAGTACTAAACTCAAAACTCAAGGAAGAAATGGAAAAGTCATAAAGATAATAATTCTGTAGCAAAAGCTAATAAAGCTTTCTAAAAAGAATGATACCTGAGAAA
The DNA here is from genome assembly GCA_945859715.1 of Apamea sordens. Lineage (NCBI taxonomy): Eukaryota > Metazoa > Arthropoda > Insecta > Lepidoptera > Noctuidae > Apamea > Apamea sordens. The sequence continues at coordinate 13,878,134 of OX243995.1, forward strand.
GTTCCAACGATGTAGAAATTGTAGGAAAGCATGAATCAGATATTTATGCTTCTGAGGAAGTTGTAAATGTTGTAGTATTAATCGGAACGAAGCTTAGGGAAAAGGGAGCGTTTGAAGTGTGCTATAACTTTTATGAACAAACTCTTATGTATATTAAAACTGATCGTTCTAAAATTCAATTTATTTTAATGGGCTGGTTTGAGATCCTGGGATGGTTGTGTTTTGAAGATCTTGTAGATACAACTTGTGTTATACGGCTCACCCGTCGGTCTCGTGGTTGCAAGCGCGATTACTGAGCGTGAGATCGTGGTCCTGTCCCGGGTCAGACAAAGTGTTATTTGGGTCTTTCAATAGGAATTTCTTAGTAACAGTCCGGAGTTTGGAAGTTGCCGGTTTAATACCCCCGTGCCTCGGAAAGTACGTATAGCCGTTGGTCCTGCGCCTGATCTCTCCCCGGTCGTATCGGATTGCCGATGCCGTCACAACGGATTTTGAGAGTATAGGAACAGAGAGTGTTCTTGTGTTTACGCACACAATTGTGCACTATAATATTCCTTCGTACCTGGCTTATCTCCGTTGAGATTGCCTACCGTGACCAAAATCGGTTGCGAGGCTATTATTACTATATGGCTCGCAAATGACAAGAGCTTTAATAATAATAATCTCTTTATTTGCTTTAGCAGCATGTTTTCAGTTGTCTATCAGTCTGTTACAAACGTCACTGATACCAAGAGTTTGAACTTTCATTTATTTTAATAATATTCTGTACTCAATTATGTATTACCATTACTTAATATATCTTCTGAAGTAGAACAAGTAATTGAACCACCCAATTACCGAGCATATTATACAAAAACAGGACACTTTCAAGAACCATCCACTACATTATCATTTCCATAATATGATGCCAGTATTGTAAGTTCTTACTGGCACCGATATCACGGACAAGACACAGAGTGAGTTTAATGTCGAACATCTACAATTATAATGCGCCCGCGCCGCCGACCATAATATTTTTCAAAAGATCTCCATGAGCCATGAATTATTTATTTCCCGCGTAGACACCATTACAATTATTTCTTTTCTACTTGAAGGAAACGACTTGTGAATAATAAGTATTGGAAGATTTGAAATTGTAAAATGTAAGATAAGGTGGTCACGGCGAAATATTCTGAGCATTCCTATTTATATCTTTACATTGTATTCATAATCTTTTGGTATTGGATATTATATTTCTACCTGGACCTTCTTAGGGCGAATTTCACCAAACTTTTACACCTTGAATAGGTCTTATCCTGAGAATGATTTTTGACAATATTTCTATACTAGAACTATCAAACGTCAATTTTATTTCAAGAATAAAAGATATCTGGCTGGTATCAGCCCTTAGTCACATATTCACTTTTCTTTCAACAAATAAGCAAAAGAACAAGGCGTGTATTTCTTTCTCATGATGCCTAGCCTTCTCCCAACTATGTTTGGGTCGGTTTCCTTCCAGTCTAATCGTATGCAGCTGCATACGATTGTGTTTTTGGAGGCAGTCGCTCCATGTAAAATCCTGGTACTCAGTTGAGTACCAGGATTTTACATGGAGCGACTGCCTATCTGACCTCCACAATCCAGTTACTGGGTAATACTATAACTCTTAGTAAGACTGGTTATCAGACTTTCCGGTATATTTCTTCTTAATTTGGAAAATTTGTTGTACAGACGCCAGCACATCAAGCTACTACAATCTGTCAGATTTCTTTAATAGATTTTCGACTTTATTGCTAAAGCATTAGGTTCAATGTTGATTGGGAAAATCTGACAGTTTCGGGTAGGTTGACCTGCTGGCGTCCGTACAATGTACATACGTAAGTCATCATGAATTCATCCATGCATGTAATTTTCTTTTGAAACAAACCGTAAAATCTTAAGTTTATCATTTCATTATTTTATACATGCATCCATTTGCGTACGCTTGACGAAAACACAAAGATAAGTGACCCAAAAATAGCCGTCCATATTTAGCATGACAGATCCGTTCATTATTGCAACTTTAAAAGTTGACAAATTACATCTTTTGCGAGCACTTTGTGCATCAAAAGATCAAAGTGAGAGGCAATCACTGTGGTCCTTTGAAAGACGAGCAAAAAAAAAAACAAAAAGGTCCTTCACGAGTCACGGATTGTGGTCGCGAAAGAGGTAAACGTAAACAGTGGGGTCATCGACCTGGGTTCAACTTGACACATTTTTGGTTGCCCCAATTGTACGGGAGCGGCGACCTGCGCCGCCGCCTTGCGCAACGGGAAGCCGGTTGTGTTGTGCCAATCGACTTCGGGAATCGGAACCGAAATGGAACATGTTTCCTGTGAAGTGTTCGGGATAAACCGTGGCATAGGGTCTTAGTGTCACACGCTTTTAGTCCGGTTATGCAAATTCTTTTGGAAGCTGGAGAGTTTTATTGTAACATTGATTTTTTTCGGAGAATGTTGTTGCGTCATGCAGTGTATTCTTCGAGACAATCTATGTGCAAAGAAATACAATGACGATGAATGATGTGCCTTATTTAATTTGAATCAATAAAATTGTCGTCATTGTCATCTCTGAGTTCAAAAAAGCAATAAAAAGCAAAACTGTACGTGCATGAAAGTCTATAAAGAATTAACGAGGCTTGTGTAAACAAACAATAACATATTTTTTTGGCAACAACATTTAGGTAAGCAGTGTTTTCTTAAATCAATTCATTTATTTGGCAAGTATGGTTCTTGTTGAATTCTAACCAAAATAATCTTTTATGTTGTCAAAATGGTGCGATGCGTAATTTTTCGTTAATTAGGTACCTACGTAGTACGTGTCAATCACCCAAAAATTCCGTTGATACCTGCATGTGATGACGCAGATAAGTTGTTTACTTACATAAATAAGCTAAGAATGTGGTGAAATTACGACAGCAGTGTCAAGAAACTGATTTAAAAACATTAATAATGTTTAATGATTTTCAATATTTAACATGTGTTTTCTTTCAGTGCGTGTGGGTAGGTAATCTTAATACATACGAAACGGCTCATTAATGTTGAACAGGAAATCTGATGATCTACGAGTAAGGTAGGTACCAATAAAATAATGTCATAAAATATGAGATCAAACGAACTTCTTGAAGTGAAGTTCGATCATTATTATATGAGTCGCTTCATTCGAAGATACAAATAACCATGTAGTGCCTTTAATCTACAAGGCTCTATTCGCACGTTTAAAGAATCGACTTTTAGTCGATTGTCGTTTTTTTTTTTTTTTTTTTATCTGTCACCCTCACTAGCGTGGCGCGATGTTCGTGCTGTGTACTTCATTCTTGTTTAGAGATCAGTTTTCTACGATGGGTTTGGGTGGGTGAGGACTTTGTATCTTCGAATGAAGCGACTCATATAATAATGATCGAACTTCACTTCAAGAAGTTCGTTTGATCTCATATTATATTTCGTCGCTTCATTCTTCAGATACAAATAACCATGTAGATGTTTAGAGATAGGTTCTAAGATTAGTAAATAAAGCTTTAGTTATCAGTAGAAAACTTTAATTTGAATAACAAAAATAATTTGTTCTTAATTGTAAATAATTATAAATTAAGTACCTAATCATTATTAGAATAACAGAAAAGATATTAAATACCTAAATGTATTTTGATTTAATCAGTTTTAAACTTACATTAAGTAGCAATTTATTACTCTTGATTTAAATTACTTATGGCGCAGACAGATCGAGCAAATATTCCATCATCAATTAATGGTCGGTTATAGAACCGAGCAAACGTCTGAGACGAGCTAGCCCAGCCAGCCGTCTTCCTGATGGTGTCAACACAGACTCCAGCGGAGGCCGCCGCAGAGGTGGAGGCGTGGCGCGTGCTGTGAGCACTGAACACTGTGACGTCGACGCCGCTCTCCGCTAGGGTCTGTTTGATCCACCTACTGATTGTCTGTGACGATGCTTTTTTATGTGGTCTTTTAACTGTAAGCAATAGACAATCGGTTCCTTCAGGTCGTGAAGCAGACGTTACCTCTAGATAATCATCGAGAGTCTTTGCAGGGCATATCCGCGGGTTTTCTACGAAATACGGTAAATATAAAACAGGTTGTTCTCGATTTGCTGCAGAAGTTTTTATCATGTCAGTTATGTTTATCTTTATACCAGTAGGGGATCTATTGATATTTTGAACTCTTATAAGGGAGAAAGTTTGTACTCGGTGGGAAGTACATAACGCTAATAAAATTGTCAATTTTTTTGTTAGTTTAGTCAGGTCAAGATTGGTATTAGGGTACCATTGGGAAACGTAGTCCAGTATTACTTTTGGGTCCCAAGTTGTGGTATATTTGGGACGAGATGGCTTTTGCCTGTAAATACCTTTGAGTAGACGTTTTACTCTCTCGTCTGCTCCAATGTTATTCCCGAGGAGTAATGAAAGGGCAGATCGATGGCTATTGATAGCACCGTATGATGCTCCCTTGTGAAAGAGATCCACCAGAAAGGCTATGACTGATGATACTGAAGCTTCAAAGGTATTAAGGTTATTTTCGAGACAATATTGCCACCAACATTTATAAGTGACGGAATATTGTTTCATAGTATTATCCGAGATGGAGCCTAGCATTAAGTCTAGTGCTACGTCCGGGGTATTCAGTCTCGTAAGTGCTGCCCTGAGAGCGTCGCGGCCCCCAATGTAAGGCTGCTGCGAAGCGGGTGGCAAGATCTGTAATTTGAATGCAAAAGATCCTCATTAGGTTCAAAGAAAACAATATCTGACATGAGCATTCTTTTCAGCAATGGAAACCAAGGTTGGCCAGGCCAATAAGGGAAGACTAGGATACCGGTGGCTGAGTCATCAATGATTTTTCTCAAACATTTTAGGATTAAAGCAAACGGTGGAAAAGCGTAGAAAAAAGCTGATTGCCAACTAACTGTAAAAGCGTCAACTGTTATGGAGTCAGGGTCCGGTCTCCATGAAATGTACTGGCTACATTTGGTATTGGCGCGGGAAGCGAATAGATCGATTTTTGGTTCACCTAAAGTTTGAACTATCGTTTGGAAGGCCCAATCCGATAGTTCCCATTCTATGTCTGTATTAATTTTCCGAGATTCTTCATCGGCTTCTATATTGTCATGTGTATTAATATAAGACGCAAATAAAAATATATTTCGCTTTTCGCACCATTGCCAAATGGTTTTGGTCAGTTCACTTAAATGTGGGAACCGAACTCCTCCCATTCGGTTAATATAGCTGATAGCGGTTGTATTATCCACACGCAGCAATACGGAACAGTTAGAATGCAAGCTTGCAAAGCACTTCAAACCTAGAAAAACCGCTAGTAGTTCGAGGTAATTTATGTGGAAAGATAATTCCTGATTTTTCCAACCACCGTTTGCTCGATTACCATTACAGACTGCCCCCCAGCCGGTCCTAGAAGCATCAGTGTAGATTTCTAAATCGAAATGTTCATCTCTTCTCAACGCGTTGTATGTTAAGTTGATGTTCCGTTTCCACCATTCTAGGTCAGGTAAGATGACTTCCGACAGTCTTATTTTTGCTTCAAAGTCACCGTACTTTTGAAGGACTAAATATTTCTGACGTTCAAGAGTTTTGGTGTATAACCAACCATATTTAACTGCAGGGCAGGCTGCAGTAAGTACTCCGATCAACTGTGATAATTCCCTAATGGAACACTTAGGAAGAGAAGAGAACTTAATGACCAATTGCATAATCCCTGTTCGTTTGTCATCTGGCAGGCCTAGTGACATATCGACGCTATTAAATATAAAACCTAAAAATTTACAAATTTGTCGAGGTACAAGACAACTTTTTTTTTTTTTTAATGACAAAAGCTAAGCATTTGAGCAATGTTATTGTTTCATCAACGTTGTCGCGACATTCATCGTAAGTATTACCGATGCAAAAAATGTCATCGAGATATATTACTGACCTATAACCCCTGTGTCTTAGATGGTTAATGACTTCCTTCATTAACTTCGTGAAAACCCTAGGAGCAACAGATAGACCATAGGGCATTGCGTTGAACTCGTATGTTTGATCATACTGAAAGCGTAAGTACTTACGATGCTCTTTGCAAATAGGGACTAAAAGGTATGCTTCCTTTAGGTCAATACTTGCCATGAAACCATCTTTAGGTAAAAGTCTAGCTGCAGTCCTATGGTCCTCCATTTTAAAGTGAGCAGTGGAAACAAACTTATTTAAAGCTTTTAAATTTAAAATAAACCTTTTGTCTCCATTAGGTTTAGCAGTTAAAAATATTTTGGAAACGAAATCATTTTTGGATCTATTACAAGGGGATATAGCTCCTAACTCTAATAATTTTTTGATAGCCTGTAACATATGTGGTTGGTCGCTCGGGGATACAGAATTAGGCATGGCTGATACTTGTTTCACATTTTTTACAAATGGAATGGAGTATCCTTCTGATATCCACTTAAGAATTAATGGATTACCAGTAATCTTAAGCCAACAATTATAAAAATGCTGGATTCTCCCAGCGTGTACCTTTATTGTTGAGCTGCCGCACGCAGTTTGCTCTGGGCAGATGACTTCTGTTGAGCTGCGCCTGTCTGGGGCTTGCGAGGTGCTGGGGCAGTCCTCTTTGGCCCTCCCCTCCCCCCTCTGTGTGACGAGAAGCGAGGAGGGCCTGCCCAGTTTCCCTGGGAGCGCGGCCGGTTTGATGTTGGCTGGTATGCAGTAGAAGGTGTTTTGAGAATCGGTGCGGGCTTCTTGATTTGCAAACCGTGTTTTTCAATCACTTTCGTGGCTTTTATCTTTTCGGAAAGTTTGCTTCCAAAAAGCAATTCATCACGATCACTATCTTGCATGATATTTAAAAAAGATTTATCCAGGCCCGGAGTGACGAACTTCTTTCTCGCCTCCGTTTCTTCGAAGTGCAGGTCGCACAGTAAGCGACAGCTGTCGCTTAAAAATTTGATGGCCTGAACTTTGTCTTTGCCATCGTCGAGAAGCAAGTCTAAACCTTTATTAAGAGCGGCTATTCCGTGACCTAATTGCTGCTGTACTCCTTCCACTCTTTTGTCACGAGCACGGGTACCTTCATTTACTGCGGCCGAAATTTCTGGATTTAATTTAGGCGCTTGTAATAATGAGCAATTCTCCGGAATTAGGTACTCTTTGTGAAGCCTCTCCTTTGTCTCCTTATTCATCCCTTTGCGGAGAATAGGTAGCCAAAGCCGCGAAAGGTTTTCATGTATTTTAGAGCCAAATTTTGGCGTCTCTTCCGTGGTCTCACCTAAGGCGGAGAGAATATCCGGATCCAATTCAGGTACCGGGGTTGATTCCTGTTCACCATCAGGATTGGTCTGCTCATGGGGTGATATGACGTTCATGCCTGCTTGATCTATTAACCCTATGGGGTCTGGATCGGCGTCATTACGACGTGGGTCGTCTAAAACAATAGAATAATAAAAGTTAAAAAATTGAAGGTAGACGAATTTTTTATTTTTTATTTCATACCTTGTATTAACACACGGTTAATCTCTCAGGTAAAAATACAAAGCTGAGGTGGTACTATAAATAACCGTCGTGAGGATACACGATCCACCTCCAGGCATTTTATTTGTTTTAACGTAATCGTTTTTTTTTTAAACAATTACGGATTACCATTGTGTTAACACGCGGTTAACCTCTTGGCTGTATAGCAAGTTACCTTCGTGATGACACACGGTCAACCTCCAGGCATTATATATCAACGCACATATCACTTAATAAATAATTGATTTACTAACCTGAATTTTCATCGGAGTTTTCAGATGACGAATAAATAATTCTTTTATATTTTGTATGCTGATTTTCCAGTTTTCGTATTTTACGTTGATAACGTTCAATTCTATCTTGATTTCTTCTTTTCGGCATTATAATGACGATTGTTGAGCACGAAATATTTAATAGTTATAAGGCACGTGCGAACGATGCCTCGCAAGAAAAAGGAATGAAGTACACAGCACGAACATCGCGCCACGCTAGTGAGGGTGACAGATAAAAAAAAAAAAAAAAAAACGACAATCGACTAAAAGTCGATTCTTTAAACGTGCGAATAGAGCCTTGTAGATTAAAGGCACTACATGGTTATTTGTATCTGAAGAATGAAGCGACGAAATATAATTGTAAGCTATTAGTAAAAATGTTGAGTCAATTTGTTTACACGCCCATTGTAACAATGCAAAGTTAACTGTGAAAATTCCGGTCGAACACCACAAACAAAAACTAGTTACGGAAGAGTTAGAAACGGTCGAGTTGTAAGCGAAAGGAATCTATATCCCTTTGAGAAGATTCCGCTAATGTCACGAGGGGATGCACGAAAAAATGCAGGTAGGGCCCCGAGCAACGACCCCGGGGTTTTGGGAGGTGACGTCATCGCCTTCTGCAGCCCGCTCAATAACACGAATGTGTACCAGCGTTACGTCACGCGGTTCTTTAGTTTTTTACAACCCAAGAACTTGCGGCTTTGTGGTTCCATATTCCATATCGCGAGATCACGACCGTGAGTCGCACTTTTGTTTCGAAATAAAAAACGCAATGAATGGTAAAGTACTAAGACTAAAATAATCTAGTGGCATCATTGCCCATTTTGCCCAAATGTCGAAACAAGGATAAGCGCATACATAAAAATAAACAACACATTCGCGTTCTTGACAGATCCCTGATATTCTGAGAATTCGACTGAGCACGCATGCGGATCCGACAGCAAAATGGGTGTTATTTTTTGCTTTTCCAATGTGTAACTATACAATTTGCACTAGAGCCCCGGTGTCGATGACCTCTCGCCAGCTGTTTGACTATCGTGGTTTACAAAGCAAGGTAAGACGGGTTACTAAGGAATCGTACGCAGTACCGGTATACGCTTTTATTCGAACCGTAACAAAAGAGCCGTGAATAATGACATCATTACTTTCTTATAATGAGTAGGTACCACAAACAATGGCAACCACGTAGATAAACACTTCGCAGTTTCGGTTGTTCAAGAACAATTCTGTTACGCCTTTACGACGTGACGTCGAAAAAATCTAACATTAGTAAAGGAAGATGTAAAAGTCACCGTAGAGTCGGTTAACGAATGTCATTTGAATGTATACTTCTTATTTAGAATGTGTTTTGAATGGAATATTAAACAGGATCGAGTCATGGGTTTAATGTGTCGCTGCTGCTCTATAGCGTGGGTCATGAGGAAGCATAAATTTAGAGGAGTCGATAGCGGCAGCGTGGCTCCACAAACCCACAACAGCTGTAGACAAAACGCCACGCTCACCAACACATGCTCGCACCCCTGCAACACGCACACCACTGCACGCTGAACACGCACACGTAACGTAAACACACGCAGGTTTATGTACACCAGATGCCCCCTACACCGAGCGAGACGGACATATTAATAAACATCGTGTTAGAAGAGAATGCAACGTTGAGGGAGTTAGGCTCGCTTTGACAACATGCAGAGACGTCTAATTAAATGTAGACTTTGAAGGTCGAAAAAATAAGAGGATGTATGATACATTATGTCAAGCATTCGAATATGTGAGATGTAAAAAGCAGTCGGACGCAGCTGTAACGACTGACGACCGTGTGCATACGAACCCAATAGCAATGCCTTAAACAGCGAATGTTTCGTAGGAACCAGCTAATAGAAAAATAAACAGAGCCGGTCCAAGCGAGGCCGTTGTTAATTAACATACAGATAGTTTAATAAAAGGCAGGAAACAGGCAGCAAGGGGAGTAAGCAATGAAGCGGTAAAAATAGAAGCGGGGGCGACAGAGACGCGCAGGAATCGATCCTACGAACAATGCGAGGATGCACCGCTTCATGCCAATCAATAATAGATGCTACCAGCGGGCAACAGTTCCGTGTGTATGACGCTTATTATTTTGGATTATTGAAATTGCATCCCGTGATTTGTTACTCAAAATTTTGTTTTGCTTCCATTGTAAATTCGTTTCAAGCCAGTTTTAATTCAGCTTCCAATAAATACTCGTCAGTTTCATATTTTATTTAAGTATGTACATTGTAAATATGTTTAATTAACGATACAATTTTTTTTGCCAAACAAGCTTTATCTATTATCAGTTTCCGTTAGTGTATTATGTCGTTGATAATTTTGAATGTTTACGTAATTTATACCATTTTACCACGTTGTATCCTCAATACTATAGTATACTAGCTGCGCCCCACGGTCTTACCCGCATAAGTTTCGATCCCGTGGGAATATCGGGATAAAAAGTATTGTATATGTTAATCCTGGTTATAAACCATCTGTGTGCCAAATTTCATCCAAATCCGTTCAGAAGTTTTTGCGTGAAAGAGTAACAAACATCCATTCATCCATCCATCCATCCATCCATCCGTACAAACTTTCACGTTTATAATATTAGTAGTATTGTATATATTGATAGCATTCCAAATGAATGACCTCATTTAATATAATCATGTTAAATTCCTAAATCCAATTGGATTTCTTATTTTTCATCATGACCTGACCGTCCATAAATCCATTCCCTCGCTAAACATTGGCATTGCAAAATAAAAGCTCTCAAAGTCCAACTAAATAAAACCGAACACTGCAAGCAATCAATTTAAAATTTCGAAGGAAGTCCCAAATGGTCAGACAGCGGTGGTGCAACCACGTTAATTAACAAAATGAATCGATGGTGAGTGCGGAAGTGGTCGGGGACACCCGTCCCGGTTATTTTAGCCACGGCGCGCAACCGCCGCGCACTTACCGTAGGTCAGGCACAGGAACACGAGCAAGCCCTAAGTACTGGGGGAACTGAATATATAGGTCATACAGCAACATGAGACGAACCGTGACGCGTTGTACGGGTTCGCTGCAAATTGGGTAGTTTATCAGTCATGCGGCAATGTTGCGGCAGGTCTGGAGGTCATTCACTTTGATAAGGTTCACTGACGTAATTCAATTAGCTATATGCTCGCTGTTTTGATATAGGTTATTTGTGGGTGTGCATATCGACCAATTATGTTACTGTATTGACGCATGTTTGTTTTCGTTTTAGAAGTGCATCCAAATTGCTGGAATTACTAAAAATAAACCATGCATACCGTGAGCTCAAATTACCCATAACCATTCGACATCCATATTTACCGGTGGAATAAAATTGGTGTCACATTTTTGTTCTTATTGCGATTCCACGGTCTCTTTTTTTTCATACCGCGTACACCGCAGTGAGAACACAGCAGGAGTCTACCGCAAGCCGTACAAGAGCGCACCTCGATGCAGCCAGGCAAAACCACGTCTAGACGCCTCTGTATACAAACACTGCCATTATAGCCAGACCTGCAATATTCATTTACTTTCCTTTATTTAACAAGGTTGAATTAGCACCGGTGGGGTGTGGAGGATCAATTTACATTGGCCGACTGATATTTATTGCGAATGCGTTTGCAGTTTTAATTTGTTTTAGGCTCTGCTAATCGTGTATCTTGTCGGGTGGTCTTGATTAAAATTTGCAAGCGTGTGTCATTTTTTACTACCAAACTCATATACTCTGCCCAGTTTACTTTACGACGTTCTTTTAGCGTGTCGCGTTCGAGCTAGGCGTGAGTCAGCTCGTAGGTATTTAAGCAACCCTTTGTTATGGTCGCGCAGTGTAAACGACCAGTACAAAGGCAGTCGGGCGATCCGCCCTTCAGCTGACTGAGACCTTGGCTGGATTTAGATGCGGTTCGACGGACTCCCCGACGACACTCGATTTAGTTTTCATGTCGATTTGGACCTTTTCTAGCGATTGGCACAGGAATGCAACACGCAATCTCGGATGGGCTTCAATTTTTTTTGTCTATTTAGAAAAAAGAATGTTCGGAATACTCGGGGCATTTCGAATTCTCGGTTCGGTTTTTTCGTAACCACAAGTATAAGGTCATTGTCCGCTGTGGGACCTTGGCCGATTTTAAACGCAAGTTCGACGTTCGACGTCTGAACGGGCGCGCTTGCGTCGGCGGCGTGTGCGTTTTATAACTTTCCCCGGCTAGCGATAAAGTTCATGTTTGAACTTTGTTTCCTGATGATCCGTACGGTGTATAAATAGACGCACATCTGCCAGATGGTAGGTGAAGACGGTCATAAAATGTTTATGGAAATATTTAAACAGTGAACTGGAAATTGAAAATCCAGCGATTATAGCTCATGATTCAGTGAAGAAGAGTGAAACGAACTGTAACTTATGAGTACTAAGGCAGCGCTAATGGTTGTTTTCAATTAGTAGCAAATCACGTTCCATTATAGGAGATCATTAATCTTGTTTCTAATAACGTTTAAGACTCCTCCACAATAGAGTAAGCAGATGTTTTTTCCTTATTTAAATGTCGCTGGTCTATTTGTAAGCCGGCTTGGGATACCTGCCATCTCGCCGGTAGACCTTGGCCGAATTTAGCCGGGGTCATCGCACTGCAGGTCGCTTTCTCCTTAGTGGCGCATGCGCGATGCAATCAGAGCCGTCTAGCTGAACTTGGTGCTATTGTGTTGAGTAACTTACGAGATAATAATTGTGTGACGTAATAAACTATCTTAGTCTTGGAATGAAAGGAAAGCGTATGATGTGTGTCTTGAGTTGTACCTACGTGTACAGCTTCTTGTTGGGTGGTGGGAGAAACCCAGGTTGACACTTACCTAAATTTAAGAAGGAAAGTGACGTATTTATTTTTAACACTGACAGAACTTCATTTTTTAAGAACAGTGTGGGAAAGCTCGGCTTTTGGCTTATGCCTTCCTAAGTCATTAAAATAAAATATGTATAATATTACACATATATGTATGAATATATATGTACTTATTTTAAAAAATGACGTAAGTACTTACATGTAGAATGTATTTTTTTTGTTTTGTATTTTCTGGTGTACAACTTTATTGAAAGAAAAAAAATATTTATTTACCTAAAATTAGGTACTTACTTACCTAATTTAATTATAGATAAATAAATAATTTCTGCATGTACGTCATTGCAATTGTAATTTCGCGGGGTTATACGGTTATACCTAATGAAAAAAACCAACCCCGCGAAATGTCCAACTTGTGTTTATATTTTCTACCTACTGCTTGAACTAGAGCAATTAATTACTATAGCCAAACGAATACTAATTGTTGTATTATGTTCTCATTTGAAACGCAACTTGCATAATAATATCAAGCAATGTCATCTAAACACAATAATACGAGTCTAAATATTCCTAACTGTAGGCTATAAGCGTCAGATTTGCATACCAAATGGTCTAGATTTTATAGTTATGAAATTAGGCTGAGGTCGAACCAACTATTTACATTTAATTATATCATAAGATATAATAATGCTATGGAATCAGCGCACTCCTGTATATTTATAGCAAATTTTATAGGAAAATTACATCAAAGTTAGTTACATTTTATTGTTAGCAAGATTGATTACTGGTTTGTAAATTACTGTGTTGATAAATTACATCATGATTGTAATGGTAATTTATATCATTTTCATAAATCAATTGTAGTGTGATTAACATAATAATTATAGATACTTATTTTAATGTTTATATCAGACTTCTAGCAATTCCAATACACTTATTGCAATTCGCACGGTAAGTATAGTCAAAAGTGTACACACGGCTACACGTCAAGCTATACAAAACCAGTTTGTCTTGGCCTCACTTTGTATGATATTTTCTCACAATGAACGGTCAGCCAATACTGGTTTTGCATAGCTTGATGTGTAGCCGTGTGTACCTACGTTTTGTTTGACCGTCACGACTCTTTTGTTTTTTCATTTAGTTTTTCTTAAACGTAATTTTTTTTTATTGTGCCTGTTATAATTTACTACATTATATTATTACATAATTTAATCGTTGCTTAAGATTTCTCAACGAATTCCAATGTTTTATGTTAAAACATGTTCTCGATTTTTTATAACCCTAATAAACGCGTGTCCTTCTATTAGGAGTCGATAAAACATTAATAGAGATTGTAAAAAACACAGGAAAAGTGAATAACATACTAGTCACACACTTCCCTCACCATTACATCCGTGATTGGGATCGATTGACGCATTCGGAATATTGATACAGCCACCAACGATTGTGCTCCGATCATAATCGAATACTCGCCTTAGTATCGATATCTCAAAGGTAATGCGATACTTATTTAGCAATAGGCAGTCGAGATTGTTTCTCGGATACGATTAGTTGGCAATAAGCATACTGCTGACTCGTGTTGATGTTTTAGGCTTGTTTTGTTACCGTTTTCTGACGTGTAGCAATAAAGCTAAATTACGTCGTAAACAGAAATAACGTTCCTTGAAAAAATAAACAGAATCGCGATAGTTTTCGCCTGTTTCCGTCCTCTATTTCGGAATTAGGACAGTCGATTCCAATTATTCTTCAAAATAGTATACCAAAGTCAAATAGAACTTACGTATACCAATTAAATAACTAGAAAAATAAGTCGTTGAGTACTTTTCCAATTATGGCAAAACATGGCTCCGTTTTCCTGTAAGCAATCAATTGCTAGCTAAACTTCTAATTAAATAATTCAGATCTCAGTTCACAATTTATTGGCATACAATAATAATTCGAAACAGCAGTTACTAAACTATGTAATAATAAATCAGTCGGGAAACACCTTCACCTTGCTAATAACGAAATTTATTAGATATACGATAAGCCTCCGATACGTAGATGAAAATCTACTAAATCATTTTTCGGTCGTTTCTCCGGCACGAAACTGTATTTTATGAACGCAAAAAAATATATAGGTAAGACTTCTTTTGTTTTTTTGTAAGAACGGCCTTATTATTGCGTGTATAAGTGGCTAAATAATAACAGCCGCACAGGTCGATCGGTCAGGTTAAGCTACGCTTGCCGCGGTTGGTCTGTGGATGGGTGACCATCTGTACATACCGAGACCCCTCCGTGCCTCGGAAAGCACGTTAAGCCGTTGGTCCCGGCTGTCATTCATGGATCTTTGATAGTCGTTACGGGTAGTCAGAAGCCCAAAAGTCTGACAACCAGTCTTACCAAGGGGTATCGTATTACCCAGTAACTGGGTTGTGGAGGTCAGATAGGCAGTCGCTCCATGTAAAATACTGGTATTCAGCTGTATCCGGTTAGACTGGAAGCCGACCCCAACATAGTTGGGAAAAGGCTAGGCAGATGATGATGGCCTTATTATTGCGTGTATGATGGGATTGTTAACCTTGTACTAGTCCGACTCAAAAATATCAACCTTGCCTCTGGTTACAAATACGTAATTGTACCTACAAAATAGTCTCTATCCGGTCGTAAATTGTCAATATCACCAGTTTTATGGCTCAAATTGTGATTGATTAATAAATATCTCATAATAATGTTCTGTTAACTGCTAATTGGATTCTCATTAAGAAAGTTTTACTAGGTATACTAAATGAAATTAAAATCGACACCTGTGGTTTTATAAGTTTTAAATTTTATCCAATTATTTAATCACGTATCATTTCTTTCTTTTTGAAGAAAAAAAATTCAAAAGAAACGTTTTTGAACTTTTAAAAGAGTCTTTGCCCGTGCCCCTGACTTTATTTCGCACTTTCTTATCTGGGGTAGCTAGATGACAAATGTCGACTCCATCTACCATTTTTTTTATAACTTGTGCCATAAAAAAAGCTGAAAGCTAAAAAAACAGTGATTCCAATAACCTATAAATTACAGAATAAACAATTTCATTTCATCCCATTCCATTTCATGTGATTAATTTTTAATCAAAATTAAATGACGATGTTTGCAAAACACTTGAAAACCTTTCAACGAGGTAATCCAATATTAATTTGAATTGTAACGTAAACAAACGTATATGTAACTGAGATATCAGAAGGGCCGCTTAGAGACGCTTTCCCTCATAAATTGAGCATATCGTTACGTTAAGCAAATAACTTTATGGTGATTCCTTAATCTGCTGCTAAAAGCCCACGATGTTGGCAACGCCTGCTTGCTATGTTAGGTACCGACAACAAACAAACTCAATCCATTTATCAAAGTTTACTTTGCGAAGTGGCTCGACCTTGGAAACGGATTCAAACACCCGAATTATTTATATATACGAGATTATTAAAAGTGTTCCCGAGAAATGATCACACGAATAAGTGTTTACTTATACTTTATTTTGAAGTGGATTATTGTTGTTTGGGTTTTCTCAAAGTGGAATACAATAGCAAATTGAGACTGTTCAGTGTTTAAAACACAGTTAGTTTTAAATTTGCATTATTCATGAAATCTAGAGTAACTTTTAAAATAAAGTCTGGTGTTACCTAAATTACTTAATTTGAAGAAGTTTCTTTAACTCAAAGTAACCGTAAGTAATTGTTTAACATTTACTTTAGTTCAACATTGCCACATTATTCGTATTAGATCCCCATACAGATTACATATTACAATGATTTTACCGAGGCGATGTTTTGACATATGGAAACTTAAAAACGAACAAATCGAATACCATAGGATGTGATTTCAAAATGTCAAGGTTTAAAAACCTGTTCTATAGGCGATACACCCATGGAGTTAAATGCTAATTTAGACTATATTTTTGTATCAATTATTTCTTTGGGAAAAAACATATTGTTACATAGATCATTCGATTCTAGTGTTACATATCATTAAAAAAAATGTTGACTTTGATCGAAGATGTTGATTTCGTCTAGAAAAAAACACGCCCGTATTTCTCGAAGGGTTGGGCAGAAGTACCACCACCACTCCACACCACCACATTAATACCACCAATTATGTTAAAGTCCCATGTAAAGCCGAGGAAAAACTCGGACTCCGGGTTGCTACTAAGAAATTACAGGAATGAATGAATGAATGAATTGCACCGATCCCAGCGTGGTTTGACCAGACTCGATTAATCGAATGAACCCCAAGATTCGCACTAGCTCCTGTAGCCTCATGTTCATGGTGCTACAGCCACCATTGCATATCAAGAAGTAGACCGGGGGGCGCGGTTTTTGTAGGGAAGACGTGCCCGTAGGAAAGGATAGGATTTAATAGCCTACCGGATATGCATCCTAGAGTAAGCATTGGACTAGTGGAGAGATGGGTAATATTTGTCTACTAAGAAATTAAGTACAGATGGATAAACAAACCCAGGACCTCATTTCCAGCAGTAGCGTAGCGCATGCGAACCATATACCAACGGCAGTTTCGTTTACGTTGGTAATAAATATACATGACTGCTGTGTAAAGAGTTCTGGGTGTCATTCATACATATGTCGGAGAAAATGTTACTGAGTTATCCATTAGGAATTTCCCTGCCTCGATTTATACCTGTAGAGGTAATAGGCTCGCCTTCTATTAATGGGACCTAAACTTAAAAGGCGACATATCAAGCTATAGATTTCCAGTATAAGCTGACCTCTCATTGTACAAAAAACCTATACATTGAGAGGTCAGCTAAAACTGGAAATGTGTAACGTCTATTCAAACTTATGTTTCAAATTTATGTTATTTCAAGTTAAAGAAATATAAACTTTATTGTTATTGAAATTACATTGATTTCAGAGTGACAGTACTATTGAAAAAGTTACAAAAATGTTTGAAGTTGTAGCGTAAACTGAACTTTATTGTGTAGGATTTTAAGTTATTTTTCTATAAACTCATATTTATTTACATTTTTGGCAAATAAATCGCGAATGCAGATTAGCTTAATTATGTCGCCGTGTGTACTAAGACACCTCTGCCTGCCGCCTCGGGGTATACAGGTGTGATGTTGTGTTACGTAATAAATAAACACTTGAGAAATGGAGAATCTTGATATGTTTTTTTTAGACTTGCTTATTAATGGCTTTATTTGCTAGTTGCTATGTACATACCTAATTATTTTACTTTGTTTGAGTTTTAAAGTCTTCGCGTCGATACGCCAATTACAGCTAATTTATACTCGTAAGAGTGACTTGCCTGAATGATTTTAGACAAAGTTTCAATGGTTTGACCACATAATGAACGTGTATACTCGCGTTTCTGATTGGAAGACGTATAGAAACAGCTTTATAAAACTATTCCTTGTATTTATTATGTTTTCTTTTCGATCAAAATCTTTACAACTCGGCTTACGACATCATCGTCATAATCATTGGCAGACTTGTTTCACCGCTGTTGTATAGATCTACCTTTTGTGCCAGTACTCTTCCCTGGTATGTGCGAGTCTCTTAACGTCAAAGACCTCATCAGCATCTGCCTAGCCTTTTCCTAATTATGTTGGGGTCGGCTTCCAGTCTAACCGGATGCAGCTGAATACCAGGATTTTACATGGAGCGACAGCCTATCTGACCTCCGCAACCCAGTTACTGGGTAATGCGATACCTTGTTAAGACTGGTTGTGAGACTTTCGGGCTTCGGACTACCTGTAACGACTGTCAAAGATCCACGAATGACAGCCGGGACCAACGGCTTATCGTGCTTTACGAGACACGAAGGGGACTCAGTATGTAAAGATGGTCACCCATCCACTGACCAACTGCGGCAAAGAGCTTTTTATAACAATTAAGTTAGCATATGCTTCATTTTTGTGTAAATAATTGAGTAGGTAGGCCTACTCAATTATTAACACAAAAATGAAGCACATGTTGGTTTTCCCTACATACTTATACGTTAATTTTGAAACGAGTTGGAAACTGTTTAGGTTCCCTACAGTTAAGTAAATACCTAACATTTCTTATAAATTCTGACGTTAGTCTATTGTCTTTTGTTTTATTTATATTATTGACTAGCGTCCGTGGCCGGTGGATCAAAGAGCTGGCCACCGGAAACGAAAGAGGTCGAACGCATGACGTCATTTTAAACATCGCATGAGCAAAATATTAGATTTATTATACGATACAAACTCCTCATTTATCATAGATTAAATTAATTTATTATAGAATGAATATACTGCGCAGTGTCAGTGTCATGTATGCTTGCGTGGGCGGGCGACTTCTTATTTTAAAAGTAGCCAGGTAGGTAGGTACTAAACATTTTAGCAACTAGCTTCATATTTTCTGACTGATCGATTTCTTGACAGTTCAAAAGTGCCTGTAAGTGGTTTAATTGGAATAAATTTTTTGAGTTTGAGTTTGACTTAGGTATTTAAAATTATTTTAGAACAATATACGTTTAGTAACTTATATTGCAAAATTAAAAATCTTAAACACTATCACGATGTTAGAGCTATGATAATCTTTGAAGTACATTAATTAATGTATTTTGTTACCAAAGTATTCATTAATATCCTTTCAGACTTCGAACCCAAGGTTATACAGGTAATTAACAGTATCTCGACGACTCTGGACTATTCAAAAACTAATTAGTACGATAAAAAGGAGAAAAAATATGCTTGTTTCGAGTGCATACCAGGGTGATATGAAAAGAAAGAGATCTGTCTGAGACTGTTCGCTAGTTTGTTTACCTTCATTACAGACACAAAAGCCGCTTTGTAGGAAAAAAAACGCTCCTTTAATTAAATAATATTTAATATACCTTACACCAAGCTCATTGTACCTACGTAGCGTTATAATTGCTAAGTCTTTACTCCAATGAATATTAATACATTTACGTAAATAGTCCGACGATTTTAACTTTTGACATCAACAAATATTTAATTATTCATTTACAAATGTTTAAAGTGTAACAACCTCTATATTGTGACTAATAAATTGCGTTGGTTTAGGTAGTTATGCAATTTAAATTAACATTTATGTGGTTTTAAACGTAACTTAGGTAGCAATTTTATTGTATGTAGTATTTGATTTTATATATAAATACCTAACATGACAATGAAGCGTTGCTAATAAAAAGCATATTTATTTAAATACATAGTTATAACACATAATATTACTTAAATATAATAGACATGAGAACCACGTCCCGCCAATGGAAATTAAATCAATAACTCGGCATTATTGAGTCTCTCAGCCGTTATTTTTATAATAGACACCCAAGAAGACTTACGCTGTCTGCTTATAAAACAAAATTATGCTCACCTTCAACAAAAATTAAAAAATTGGAGTTTAGAAGCTCAACGAGCAAGTCTACTACTCATAAATCCGCTTCGCCGTCCGCCACCCAATCGGTTTTAATTGAGTTTTACAACAAGCCTTTATTTTTTAATCAAGAAAATTCTTACATCGCTAATTACTCAATTCATTGCTCGCACAAAAGGCTCGGTGTCTCATAAATTGCCACAATTCCTTCAATTAGAGATCGACGGATAGCGTCCGCGTACAATTTATATAGGAACAGCGACAGAGCATTAATCACAATAAGGTCGTTGCGATGGAGTGATGAGATCATTTCGCCGAGCGATAAAATTGACAGGATCTGAAGATGTAGGGTCAAGACCGACCATTTAGAGGACTAAGGAGTGAGACAGAAACGTTTTATTAGAATGGCATAAATTGCGAGGTGGGTGAGTCAATGCAAGATATTTATTTATAAATCAATAATTTTATCTCTGGACGTTCGTTGGAACAAGTTGAATTGCGTTTATGTCCAGAGTCATACATATATACTCGTATACTCGACCGGCGCGGGCGTGCGTATAATAATATGACCAGAGAGGCAATTCTCGTAATTTTAAGAACGTTCACAGTCTGATCTCAGTCTCAATCTGTCAAAAAATACGTCAAATTTCCCTACATTTTCGACAAGTTTTTGACATTGATCGTCGCTGAGATGAGATTGCGACCAGATTTTGAACGTTTTTAATTACGGGAATTGACCTTCTGATGATGATGATGAACGTAAACGAGGCAAAAGGAGTATGTAATGATCGTAGCAGCTGGAGTTCCCCTTCTTGAAACTAGGGTAGGTACCCACGGGAAGGAGGCGTGGGTTTATGTATCATAGATTCAGTTTATAACTCTAACAGTCTAGCAGCAAGTTTTGATTCCATTACGATAGTTCCCATAGCCTAACACATTATATGTATTATTCAAGGCGCATAAGAATCTAACACAATTCTCACATATAATTTCTTCCCTCTTGAAGCTTGAAAATAATTGCAATTAAAACACAAAGAAATCATCCATTCATAGCTTCACGCTTGAACGGAGGCAGGGAAGGCAGACAGGACGGCTCATTAAGTTATCGACATTAACAATAATGTACTACCAATAGGTACTTTACTGTACCAACTTCAGCCTTATAATTATTAGTTATAACGTAGAAGCGAGCTCGTTCGTGAATGATTAAATTTAACAATGATTAATTAACTCATCATGTTATTAATGTTATCATGATCTTCTGTAATGGTTCGCTCGTGGTTTAGTTTATAGGTTAATGGGTTTTGAACTTGAGCAGACTTTTAGGTACATACAAGACGCCCAGAATATAAAATGGCGAATTTATTTATGTCATTTAATGGATTTTGTAAAGTCAGCATCTTAAATTGTCCGTATATTCAAATCTCAACTGTCAATCTTTGACAGTTGTATCAAATGGCTATATGACGGCAAATTGGCGTAGTGCATCAATTTGATAAACTTAATTTCCAAGACTGTAATTATACAACTTTAGCTTTATAAGAATAAGAATAGAATAAGATTATGATTAATAGGCGAATGTCATTAAATACAGTGAATTGCTGTTTTATTTTTGGCGATGTTAATTTTTATTTATTGCTATTCCTTGTAAATGTGCTCACAAACTTCGACCCCCTAAAGGCAGACCCGCAAAAATATTTTTTAACACATCAACACCCTCCAAAGAACAACATGCAGGGTGTAAGGGACATCGACGTGCACACTTTTACAATGAATTCAGATTCAGTACATGATTCTGGGTAGCGGGACCATCCGAAAGGGTTTACCGCTGCCCTGGAACATAAAGGGCTAAGGAAGGAACACGGGTGGGTTTTAGTCAGTAAAAGTCTGACACTCCCTTCTGCTCCACCCAGAGCGGGAGGAGTCATTTGATGATTTCCCATCCTCAAAAAAAAAAAAAAAAAAGTACATGATTCTAGACCCACCAACGTGGACATTTAAGTCGGTTATTAAAAATCAACTGTTCCATAATACAAAAGTACTCGTATGTGTTATAAAAGCTATATCGATTTTAAGCCCAATCTTATTACACTAGGTTCCACGAAGAAAAAGAAAAGCTGTAATTAATGTTAATAAAACAGAAGGATCGTTGACTCCGCCTGTTAAAAGTCAGGTAAACTACCTTGACTTTTAACTCGGGCGGAGCCAAGAGCCAACGAACAACATAGGTATTAAGTATGCATGGAAGTATAAATATCACCGTATCACACTTTTATTTTAAATATTCCATCTGCGGTTGTATTCAGCAGGTTTTTAGCCATTTGGCATTACAAGATGCACACTTTTCTACCTTTGCCATTTAAAAAACAAAAATCTAGGTATTTTTAGATGCAATCTTCCACCTTTTAGCTAAATTCGTGTCCTTAGTACGGGTAAATAGTGAGTCTTATTTTATGAATAAAATATGCATTTTCGGCACATTAGGCATACAACTGTACATTGACTTGCGATGACATTTCCAAATGGTAAAGTCTAAAAGTTAAAATTCACACGCCATTTGCATTTTCATTGTGTAGTTTGGGCGGTCGTTATTATAGCAACAATAGAATAGTTTCATTATAATTCTTATGTGGCCATCGGGTTTTTGGCATAAAATGTTCCAGTTTTTGAAATAATGGTTCAACTTTATTACTCGTCCTTGCTACTTAAAAAATAACAATTATTTTTTCTGAGTTGCAACATTTATTCAAGTTTCAAGTCAGAGCATCGTTCTAAAATAAGTGCCAACTAGTATTATAACGGTTCCCAAATAACTATCAATTACAAAATCATTATTTTCAAATAAATTGATTGGACTACAAGTTTTTCGACGCGGCACACGTGCCGTTCCCAGAGCGATTTATTGATTAAAACGCGACATGCTATGGTTGATGGTGCTGCTACTAATCAATATTAGGGTGGGTTTGCTGGGTGCAGTTCCGTTGGGATCAAAATTCATTAAATTATTTATGGGGATTCGTTATTAGGTAGAAAGCTGACAGTGTTAGTTGTCATATTAATATTATGATGGTTTTTTTGTAGTGGAGCGACCATTTCGGTACCGATAGCTAAAAAAAATCAGGAATTCCATAGACCCTTTTATTTTCGAGATAAATGTAAGAAATAAAATCATAACAACATTTTTTTGTCCTATATGTACTGTTCCACTGCTGGACCAAAACATAATTATGGCGTAAAATATTGTCACACACACACAGTAGGCAGATTTTTTTCCCGTACAGTGGTATGGCTAATCACCGAGCGTGAAGTGTAACGACCACTGTCGAATACAACGGCTATCTTATTTTAGTAAATAAATGTTCTTACACCATAGGTAGGTACCTAGTGAGTTACACATAACCGTTGTTGGGGCACTTTGAGGCAGGCAAACACTGCCAGTTTCATTCTTAAAGTACGAACACTACGAACATAACGACACAGGAGACGAGCCGGAATGACGAATGCGACATGCAACCGTGTAAACTGAGTATAGTCTTCGTTAGATGCAAGTATAATATTAGGGTGAGTTAAGTTTAGCAAGTCTGTCAGCTACCAGCTTTGAGGTGATCAGGCCATTATTTACAAGCGTCACGTCTATTCAACTAAGTAGGTAGTCTGCCTATTCCTACTATGGTTATAGGGGTCATTTGTGTTAGTCTAGCCATTCGGAATCTCAAGAGCAGCTGACAAGCTTAGTGAATCACTAAATTCGCACTGCACTGCACTGCACACTTCCAGTGTGCAGTGCCACGGATGGTCGAAATTAGTGATTACTTGACATGGTTTCAGCATGAAACCTCCGCGGGTCTGTTATACGTTGATGGCGTAGTTACGAGACAAACATTGATTTGTATTTAGAAGAAAAAACGGTAGGAGTCAGTTGAGCTAACATGGCGTGTGTTACGACAGCAAAAAAGTGGTATGATTCCCTAAATAAGTATTATTTAATTCCAAAGAAGTGTGTTATTGATGTACCTCTCTCACTCTACCTACTAGAATCGCGTCGAAATACATAGGATACTGAATTGAATCTGATATTCTCAATGACAACCTTGACCACTTTTTATGATATGTTGGGCACACTGTACCTAACTTTGTGTTACTTAGTGGAAGAACTAAAAGAAATTAAGTAAGTCATTAACATTTTTTGCGCAGTTTTAATAGTGAATTAGAGGAACTAATGTGAAACAGTTAAGTAATTTAGTAAGACACGGATGCGAAAAGCAATTAAAATAAAGTTATTTTGTAATTAACGGATTTAAACTAGTTTTGTTTAAAAGATGCTTTAGAAGATATAGAATGATAGAAAAACGTTTGGGGCTTATAGTAAGTATATGGTCGTTTATTTCCACTGATAAATCTAGTGAATAATTAATTACAATAACATGTAGAAAAGATATCTTGACATTAAAACCATCAATATATTTAAACATAATGCATCAATCAAGCATTTATAGGTATTTGCTGTCAAAGCTATTGACCATAAATTATTGATAAGTAAGTATTTTTTTTTTTAATCGAACGCATATGATATTAACCATGTCAGGTCATATGTCTGACCAAACATAGTAAACAACACTAGGGCAACAGTACATACCTACTATTTTAATTTTAATAACACATTGTTTTTCAACCACGTTTTTCTTTCGTGCCAGTATTTTCCAAACAAAATAGTAAGCCACAAGGATAATCGTTTTTATATTCTGCCAAAAAGTAAGAAAAAAAAACAAACGTTTAGGTCGGAGCCAAATTGATTCAAAACAAGATTATAAAAGACTATAGAGGATCAAATTATTCAAAAGTCCTCAATACCTTAGTCCCTCCGTGCCATGGTCAGCACATAAAAATTCCTAAGTACTTACGTCTCTTATATTTGTTTTTTTATTATTATTTTTACGAGTCAATGTCGTTTAGGACGAAAAGAACATTGTTGCACCATTAACGTGAACTTTTACACGAGTTTATGTGTTAATTTTATTGCAGTACAGTGCGTGTTCGCTGTAGCCCTTTTTCTAATTTAACAGATTGAAACAAGAGAATAGATGGACACCAGATTAAATGAAATGAGCATAAAATTATTACAACTTAAAAAATAGAATTTTATTAATAAGCAATAAAGGTTTTGCAAAAAAGCTCTTTAAGTATATTGTTTCATTACAAGTTATTTTGTTTTTTCAAAATAACTTGTAATGTACGTACTGTACCAACTTTAATCACAAACATCGAATAGAAATACCTACACCCGATATTGCTGTACGAAAGAAAGAATACTTCAGCAGGCATTGTAGCGCCATCTACCGGTTTACGCTGATATTAAAATTAGAGTTCAGAAACACAAGTACTAAAAATTAGGCATACAACAACTTTTTTACTATTAAAATTTTAATGATCGCTTGGAACCATTATTTTTAGACAGAGTTTGGTCTGTTAGTAATTAAAGTAATTAGCTGGTCATTTGTGACTATTCACCATGCATAAATTAAATCCGTAATAAAATATTTAAACAAAAGGTACGAAAACTTCCGAATGAATGTTATTGTTACTAGGCATGGTAGTATGTTATGCCATACGCGAGTCCATTCTACGCTCCAATCCGCTGTTGTGTTGTGTTGTGTCACGGCAGGCCGCGGCGTCGAACGAACTCGAGAGCTCAGTCAAGAACGTTCGTTAACCGCGCGCGTCACCAGTTTCATGTAACAGTGCCCCCATCTAGCGGTCAATGTCGGCATGACGTAGTGAACCAACTGAGTTCCAGCGTTTTGTAAGAGATGGCGTTAGTAGTATGATGTTGCGGTAAAAACCGCGTGGTGTGAGTTTTTACTTTCTAATCATTTTTTTTTTTTACTAAAGTGGTGTAATAAAATGTGATTCATGTGATATTAT
The DNA here is from genome assembly GCA_945859715.1 of Apamea sordens. Taxonomy (NCBI): domain Eukaryota; kingdom Metazoa; phylum Arthropoda; class Insecta; order Lepidoptera; family Noctuidae; genus Apamea; species Apamea sordens. The sequence continues at coordinate 13,904,055 of OX243995.1, forward strand.
AATTTTAAACTAAAGCTTGTTATAAAAACGAAAGCCTGTACCCATAATAATTTTTAGACTGTCCTATAAAAGTTCATTTTTATGGTGTTTGTGGTTGCACCTACCTATAGTTTTCTTCGAGTTAATATCAGTCTGTTTCTGCCTATGTTGTGGAACATTACACAAACAATTAAATCATACATTCAGCGGAATGATTGGTATAATAGAGTAATTAGTGGGAGGGTTCAGCACAAGCCTCATTTTCGAAATATCCACGTAATTAACCTAACCAAGTGCTTGTAAAATGACTTGCATGTACCGAACATTTAACTAGGTATTCGATTGACCTTTAAGTATTCAACCAGCAGCTGCTTTAAATTCTACAAAATTAAGTTATCATACTATATCAGATGTAGACAATTCATAGAAAAAAAAAAAAAAAAATTTTAGTAAGATTTAGTACTGAATGCACTTGTGTTTGAAAGTATAAAATGTTAGCCTCATTCACGATTCGACACACCTGTCACCAAGACGATGCAGATTCGCTATCGTGATTTGTCTAATAGTACTTTCGCCTAGGTACCAAGTCCAAACAAGCGAGCGCAATTACAGACGCAATGAGTTTTGCAAATGGCCGCTGCGACAATATAGTGTAACGACTCTGTTGGCGGCAGCTTAGAATTAGCACCGCTGAAAGTGATCTCATCAGTCCACCGACCATTACTCATTGGTAGCTAGCAATCAGACTGGGTGTTGCTCACACGTCTAACCGAAATAGATGTTTAGATGCGTTAACAAACAAATGATTGTATTTTGATATCGTTTTTGCATTCATTTCAGTGTTGTGTTTAGGTCTTCAGTGACAAATATAGTTTGTTTTGCATTGTTTGTTCTTTGTTATTTTCGTCGGATTTACTTTGTCTATCTTTGCTCTTTCTATTTCGTCCTTCCAACAATTTGCAACATGTTACTAAACAATGCTACGCTGTAGGTATAATCACACTCATAGCATCAATTTTCAAAGGCAATACACCAAAAAATTAAATGGAATCAGATGCAGAATCTAATGACAAAATTGAATACACAATAGTTGCAAAACAAGCTTTAGATAATGACGGTGTCATTAAAGTCATTAGCCGACATAAGTCGAGAGGGCCCGACATGCCCGCGAAATGCCTTGATAGCTGTGACAAAATTTAAATGAGGGCATTTTGCGGTGACGTCACACAACCGGTATTACCCGTAAGTACCACGAACCCCTTTACAAAGGTAATGGCGTTAAACATGTGCGGTCGCTTGATTAGCTAGGTACCTACTTGGTTTCGATTATGCTGATGCTCTTTTTGGAAGTCTTTGAGTTCATTTTTGTTTTCATGTGACGGAATAACAGTTTTAAAATTTGACGCGTAACCTGTAATATCATGAGAAGTGAATTAGTTTCTAATTAATTTATATGAGCTCCTGTGCTCATTTCCTCTTTTCGGGTCTGTTTAATGACTCGATTTAACTTAATTATGGTTTGGTAGGCCTAATGCTAGTCCATCATTACTAATCATTCGTTCAATGTCTTTGGTCACGGCATTTGGCCGAGCGTCCAAACAACAGTCAAATCGGTCAAGTGCATAAGTACCTTAAATGAAGGCAAGTAGGTACTTCTTTTTTAAAACAGCATGTAATTATAGTATAGCGTGACATTGTGATGAGGTTTGAAGATAAGGTCAGTTCACAATGGAGGGCGCGTCTGCTGCAACTATTGTGTCGAAGAATACCGCGCCCTGTGGCGGCGCGACGGCGCGTGACAACCAAACAATGAGCCCCGAACCAATTAGTCACCTCCCATAATTATGTGCGATTATATTTAGTGCCAAAATGGTCTGCTATAGGGTTAAAAATAGAAACCTTGGTGTAGGTCATGCTATAACCGATTGTGCGCTCAATGACGAAATAAATGCCAAAGCGAGACTAAAAGACTTAATATAAAATGGAGACGTTAAAGCTTCTCTTCATAAAGTTGCGTACAATATAATTGTCTGTCAATTTGTTTGAGTAAATTACAAAATTACGCATGCAGCAATCGCAGTAAGTGCAATTGGAAAGTAATATCAACTGAGTTTGCAGATGCCTAGTTTAAATAAGAGGGCGTATCTAGTGGCTAACCGCGACACTTTCTACTACGATTTCACTGCGTTTTGTGGCTTAGCATTAGACGCAAGTATAGCAATCTTTAGCTCTATGCAACGTGAATTATTCTTCTTTGTTATTGACTTGACTATATTTTCGTAATGAGGTGGAGTAATATCGTTATCCACTTTTATTATTGTGGTTTCATTATGAGCATCGTTATTATCAAATGTTGCGGTGATAGACACATTTTCTTCTGAACGAAAATCTTGTCTTAACTTACCTTTCGTTGCCTCTTGCTTAGATGGAAATGATTGTGGAATATCCTTACCTGTAACAAAATAAATAACATTTTAATATATTCTGACATTCTCAGGGGTATCACAACAATTCATATAAAATGCAAAGATATTAATTCAAAATATTATGTTATTGCCCGCAGCAAAGCTCTCATTACTGCACAACCAAAGTAGTACTTAGCCACAACCCAAGTACAGGCAGCTTCAAGTACTGTAGAATTCTACATCGCAACAATAGTGTCCCTCAGCGAATAACTGCAGAGTGGCTGCACATAGCTCAATGATTCCCAAAGGAGGATTATAGCACTCTGGAATTGATTCTCTAGAATAGAATAGAAGTAAACAGTTCCTTGGAGAGCTCTATTGTGTTCCATGCTGACAATGGTCTGTGAGCTCCGAAGGACTTTTGCTCCTTTTTGTAGTGTTTGTAACCACAATTTATGGTTATGACAGATATTTTTGAGAATATAAAGGTGGAAATTTTAGTTTGAACTGTACTTGCGAGTTTGTGTGCATTTTCATGCGATGGGACATGCGATACTTTCAGTCAGTCCTTTGTGATGTTGGCAGGACTGAATATTTTACAACAATATTATCCATTGAAACGAAACTATTTATACGGATTATGTCGCATTATATGTGAGTTCTTTATGCTTTGCGTTCATGGATATTCGAGCGATTTTCAGTGCGAGATAAAACCGATTTAAAATGAAAAAGCTGTTTCAGTCCGATGCGCGATGTTTTTGGAACGAATTTACTTATCGCGCGTTGCGAAAGGGGGCTAGACGGAAAAAATTAAGACCAAAAGTTGGAACGACACTTTTTGCTATAGTTGTAAGCCGTGCGGCGTACGCGTGTTTCTCTGTCTGTCTCTCTCTCTCTTTGAACTTCGTTCCATCCGGGTGTCCCTTGACACCTCTCAAGTTTTTGGAACGAAGTTCCTTATCGCGCGTTGCGAATGGCGGCTAGACGGAAAAAATTAAGACTAAAAGTTGTAACTACACTTTTTGCTATAGGTAGTTGTAAGCCGTGCTGCGTGCGCGTGTTTCTCTGTCTGTCTCTCTCTCTCTCTCTTATAGAAAGCAAGCCAGTTATATTTCGTTCCATCCGGGTGTCCCTTGACACCTCTCAAGTTTTTTTTAAGGGTTTTGTTAATAACTTGAAATATTTTGATTCAATGCTATAAACATCATCTGCCTAGTCTTTTCCCAACTATGTTGGGGTCTCCTTCCAGTCTAACCGGATTCAGCGATTCTGACCTCCTAAACCCAGTTACTGGGTAATACGATAAGATACGATACCCCCCCTTGTTAAGACTGATTGTCAGACTTTCGGGCTTTTGACTACCCGTAACAACTGTCAAAGATCCACGAATGACAGCCGGGACCAACGGTTTAACGTGCTTTCACCCATGTCACCCATCCACCGACTAAACGCGCCAAGCGTAGCTTAACCTGATCGACCGACCTGTACGGCTTATTATTGAGCCACGGGCCCCTCAATGCTATTCAATGCTATAAACATAACATTATTATTACCTAATTAAAATATAACTTTGTCACCCGTTTCGAAATTAGGTAATTATAATAAGAATGCTATTAAAAAAAAATATGCGGAAAAACCGTTTACTTACTCATTTATTACACAAAGTTAAAGTTATATTGTTGTTGCCAAAAAGTTGTTAACCATAAAAAAAAACAATACCTTCAGTTTCCAATTCGCACTAGTAGATAGATATTGGCAAGCAATCAGCAATGTAAAGCGGTGATTGATTGGCACACCACTATCGGTGATGGCGACTGATGGATGGTTCGACACATCCTACTAATATAATAAACGTGAAAGTTTGTATGGGTGGATGGATGTTTGTTACTCTTTCACGAACTACTGAACGGATTTGGATGAAATTTGGCACACAGATGGTTTATAACCAGGATTAACATATAGGATACTTTTGATCCCGATATTCCCACGGGATCGAACCTTACGCGGGTGAAACCGCGGGGCGCAGCTATTGCTAAATAAAACTGGTGCATTTATCAGTATTGGCTCGACATGTGTGTGTATGTAGGGCGAAAATATATTTCGTAAAATGTTTTTGTTTCGGCAGAATTCCATGCGTAGTGGGTCGGTGGGGTAATAGGGTAGTTTCCTGGGTAAAAAAAATATTATATATTTAGTCCCAGTTAGATTATCAAAAAATAATGGACACATATTAATTTTTTCTTAGGTCAATCAAACAAAAAATGACAAAGATAAAGCGCGTCAAAATTTGGGAGTTTCGTGACGTCACGCCATGCTAAAAAGTGTAGCAAGGCGTGTGGTCACTCGGAACTTTAACGGGCGATATCTTCATCATTTTTTATACAAATATGTAGTTGACAAAAGCTCTACCCTACAGCACTAGTAAGTAAAAGTAATACTAATAAGTAAAAGACGTAGGTAAAGATAATATAGTTTGTCCATAAAATTCTACAAAACATGCTTTTATAGCCAAATTTTACCTGTACCTCGGACCTGTCCTATACAATAGACTAAACTCGAAAGCAAACATTTATTCCCTGAACTATACAAATTGTAAGAGAATCCTCAAGGAGGCTCTCCAAAGCATGTCTTACGAAGAAACAGAGAATTTACTAACTGTGTTAAAGTAAATATAGGTACTTATACAATTATTTATCCAATTTAGAAACTAGGAGTTATGCTACTCAACCTAATTATAATTATTTTTCTATTGTCAACTTTTGATTATTTATTAATTTTTTAAGACTATTTTATCTCTGACACACAGGAAACACACTATTACCTAGAAACACAGTAAATTAATATGTTTGTGTTTTTGTTACAGATAAGGTTGTAATTTATTGTCAAAATTAATTAAATTAAAGAATTAAATGTTTATTTATTATATTTTATCTCCCAAAGTTAATTTTATTCATAAAATGTTGTCCACTTTTCTGACTTATAAACTCTTTGCTAAGATTTTAAAAAGTACCGTTCGTTTTAGATGGAGCATCTTGATAAACCGTGCGTTTTACATTACAATAACGCACAAATACGTAATGAGATACAATACGATATTGAAATTGGTGAAATAAGAGACCCTTTACGAGCAAATGTGTTATAAAATCATTTATCATTTCCCTCTAACCGAAAGTGTGTCCGAGAAGTAGGAACATTATAGGCTGATTATCGTGTTGATGCTAGGCTATAGCTTTACAGAGGAGGACAAGATACTAGCTGTATTTAAAAACATCTACTGTGACAGCCCAAAAACCGTTTCCAATAAAGTTTTTTTTTTTTAATCATGAATCTGCCGGTCGATTCTGTAAAAATCTCACCGTGAAAACTCAAGTGAAGTGAGCTTGATGTGAGTTGTCACTAGTGTCAATCCCTATCATTAGTTGGAATGACAGCTCACTCCACGCTCACTTCACCTAAGTTTTCACGGTGAGATGGTTACAGAATCGCACTGCAGTTGTCTGCATCCTTTTTAATAGGATTACAACATGTAAATAATTGCTTTTGGTATTATAAATCACAGCAGTTCGTAGTTGTGGGACAAATGCGTTTAAATTACTAGAATTAAATATGATAATGATCCTGGCCAGGAGGAAGTTACTTTGTCGGCGACCATTTTAAATTTTTCTTAGATTTAGAGTTCTGCGTGTTGGAGAGACTGAAATGAAAATAAGTGTTCATATTCTTATGGAAGGGTTATTTGAGGATGATGATGACTGAAGCATGTACGCAGGACAACATTTATCAAGCTACACCACATTACCAGTATAAGCTGACTTCTCATTGTACAAAAAGCGATTGCGAGGTCAGCTAAAACTGGAAATGTACTTATAGCTTGATATGTCAAGAACGTTATGAAGTCAATATTGAAAAAAATGAACGTGGCTTTTGAAAATCAGTGGGTTTCGATAAACTTAGGTACTAAATTGCAGATGGTCGATAATCTTAAGTGCCAATCAGACGAAATCAATGCATTGCATAAAGGTTTAATTGCTGTGATTAAATTGGTTGAATTGATTGATTGCATACCATAGGTTGAAGCAACAATTAAAATTGCACCATCTTAAACTGTTTAGACGATTCAAGTAATTTTTTGCTTCAACTATATTGCATGTCACAGGCAAAAAACTTGTGCGGTCCATGGCCCTATATGGGGCCCCGGTATGGGCGCGTTCACTGCGGCTTCGAGCCGCACACTACCTGAACGCGCCCCAAAAGGTGGTAGCCGTAAGGCTGATCCGGGGCTACCGCACGATCTCGGGCGAGGCAGCAAGCCTCCTTGCCGGACTGCCACCATGGGATCTGGAGGCGATAGTCCTCGCGCGCCTATATGATTGGCGCGCGGAGGCACTACGCCGGGGGGAAACTCCGCATCCGCGGCAAACCGCGGCGGAGCGGACGAACCTCCGGCGCGATCTCATGGTGGCATGGAAGGAGCGACTATCGCAACCCAGCGCAGGGCACGCCACGATAGCGGCGGTAACCCCTCTTTGAAGAGTGGCTAGAGAGACGTCACGGCGTTCTCACCTACCGCCTGACGCAGGTCCTCTCCGGACACGGATGTTTCGGGAGGTTTCTGCACATCATCAGGCGGGAGGAGACGCCCGGGTGTCACCACTGTCAGGATCGCCCAGAGGACACGGTGGAGCATACGGTGGAGGTCTGCCCTGCTTGGGCAGAGCACCGCCGTGTCCTCGTAGAGGCGATTGGCAGCGGCGGCGACCTCTCGCGTCCGGCCCTGGTTCAAGCCATGGTCCGGGGTGAGAGGGAGTGGGAGGCAGTCACCTCCTTCTGCGAAGCAGTCATGCTAGCGAAGAAGGTGGCGGGGTGGGCGAGGGAACGCACTTTGCGCACCTCACGCCTCAGCCGCCGCGGGAGACGCTCCGGGCGTCGGGAGCCGCGTGACGACTCCCGGCCACCGTAGGCGCGGGCCTGCGGGCGGAGAGTAATGGGTAGCTCTCCGTCCGATCAGGACTAGGCCCGTGCCGGACGGCGTGTACGTGTTCCACGCGCGCCTCAAAGAGATGTCAGCAAAAGAGACGGGGCCCCATAGGGCCGAAGCCTGCCAGGGTAGCGGGACCATCCGAAAGGGTTTACCGCTGCCCTGGAACATAAAGGGCTAAGGAAGGAACACGGGTGGGTTTTAGTCAGTAAAAGTCTGACACTCCCTTCTGCTCCACCCAGAGCGGGAGGAGTCTTTTGATGATTTCCCATCCTCAAAAAAAAAAAAAGGCAAAAAACTTGCATCGTGTAAATGTGGCTTTAAGGCAACCGCAGACAGGCGTGGCGCGATGGTATGACGCGGCGACGCGGTTCTGCCAGAACAATATCCATGAAGTTTTCATAGAATTTGTTCTACTACGTATGTACAGACCCCAGCACATCAAGCTACTACAATCTGTCAAATTTCTTTAATAGATTTTCAACTTTATAGCTTAAGCATTAAGGTTCAGGGTTGATTGGGAAAATTTGACGGTTTCGGGTAGCTTGACCTGCTGGCGTCTGTACTAGAGTCGCGTCGCGCTGTCGCATTTTGCATGTCTGCGGGAGCCGTTCATTTTCATTTGTCTATTTTATGATTTAACTTTTTAGTATTTTTTTTTAAACATCTACTGAATATTATGTTTCTGCAGCTGCTCACTCTTGACCAGTATTTTGTTTCATTCATTTAGTTTGACCTATGACAACCAACGTCTTTCTGTCAAGTCGATTCAAATTTATTTTAACCTGTTTTTCATTCAATGGCACTTGGTTGAGAAAAAAACGTCGAGGCCTTGGTTAAATCAAGACGAGAATAAAATTGAATTGTCTCGCTGTGGCTGCGAAATATTACTTTAGATAATTTAATTTCATGAAAGAATATTTGATGGAAGACTGTGTAGATGGAATATAAAAGTTTAGGCACCGTGCGTCTTACCGTAAACGAGGAAGCAACTAGCAGACAGACAGAGATTGATTATCTCTCTCTGTGTATGTTATCATGTATCTCGTTTACTTACACGGGGATCTACAATATTTTGTATGTTTCTTGAAAGAGACATAAATATTTGATCTCTGTTCACACCGCTGACGAGTACTCGTTTGTCGCAGCGACAAGAGCTATCAATGACTGTACTCGCTCAGCGACGCTCGCTGGACGGGCAGATCACCCGCTGAGAGACTTAAACGCTTGGTACAGACGCCCGCAGGTCAAGCTACCCGAAACTGTAAAATTTTCCCAATCAACCTTGAACATGCCCTTGCTTTAGCGATAAAATTGAAAATCTAAATATTAAAGATAGTAGCTTGATGTGCTGGCGTCTGTACATAGGCATACTAGAGAGTAATCGCTCATCACCGTCGTGGTCTCGCTGCTCGCCAACATGTTTTTAGTTGCTAGGTCTACTCGCTTCTCAGTATTCACTGGTGGAGCAGGTGCCTTTTTTTTTTTTTTTGAGGATGGGAAATCGTCAAATGACTCCTCCCGCTCTGGGTGGAGCAGAAGGGAGTGTCAGACTCTTACTGACTAAAACCCACCCGTGTTCCTTCCTTAGCCCTTTATGTTCCAGGGCAGCGGTAACCCTTTCAGACGATCCCGCTACCCAGGTGCCTTAAGCTGGATTTATGTAAATATGCCAAAAGATCAAGGTGTAAACCCTTACCACTATTAATTTCAGAAGTATGTATTTTTTAATAGCAAGATCACTGTTTAAATTGGTTGTAGAGTTTTCATTAATTTCATGTATCAAAAACACAAATGTGGACGCGAAAATAGAAAACGATTTAAAAAAAAGCTATTTAAATGAATGCATGTAATGTAAATCCTACTAATATTATAAATGTCAAAGTTTGTACGGATGGATGGATGTTTGTTACTCTTTCACGCAAAAACTACTTAAATTTGGCACACAGATAACCAAGATTTATAACCCGGATTAACATATAGGAGGATACTTTTTATCCCGATATTCCCACGGGATCGAAACTTATGCGGGTGAAACCTCGGGGCGTAGCTAGTACTCTATAATAGTACCAACAAAGAGAAAGCCTTCGAACTAATGATAAACACGTGTAATGTAGAGAGAGGTGAAGCCACAAAACTATCTGTCAAGCTCTCAACAATGATGTGACCGTAATCCCAAAAATGTTCTTTTGCGAAATATAACAAGAACTTTAGATTCATTGCTTTAAAACGATTGTACAATGTATGACAAAATTCTTGATCGTTAATAATTGCATTTTTGGTCTCTGAACGATTGCACGAATTGCATTTTTGGGATAATGTAAAAGTTATTACCGACGGAAATGTTTTCAAATTCACCTTGCATAACAGGAGGCCAACATCGGAGGGAAATTTAGGTATTTTTGACAGATTGAGACTACACTAAGAGACGGGTATTGTCCCTCTCAAGCAAGATGTTCCTCTAAAATAACTCAAGGCGGAAATTACGCAGCCATGGGTATGAATTTTACAGTAGTCAATTTACTACTGCTGCCAAGGGCCAAGGTACCGAAGCCATTTAAATTGGGCCGACCTCGATACCCGTGGTCGTTAGCTCTTCTCTTTTATGGACACTTAAATTGCCATTATACAATAATGCAGTCTTTACATCATTAGTTATTTTTACGACTTAATTGCGTACTTACAATTGAGATGTTCTAAAATTTAAGGAACCTTGCTAATGATGCTGCTGAGATATCTGCAGGTCCTTTTTATAGGGTTTCATTGCTAAGCTTTTTTTCGTGGAGACTACATACGAGTTAAGGTACTTTTTTATTGCAATCTTTTTGATAGTGGAACACAAAGTTTCCAAATAATATTAAAAACTAAGGGCAAATATACACACGATATTTTTTTACAAGTAGAAGAAATGCTTTTTATGAAGGTACTCTAATAATGTTGACAGAATATTGTGAAAGTCAACTTAAGTACCAATGAAGATCAGACTATTGATGTTCAAAGAAGAGCGAGCAAAGTGATTGTTTTTTCGAAAGTAGAAGAGAGAAGAAGAATGCAGTAAACCAACCATCAACCAGAGAGAAGAATCGAATAGCAGTACCGTACATGTAGCGATCTAAAGAACCGAATCCCGATTTCGGACACACCAACCAAATGGTCAAACATGTTATCAAAGAGCCCGATTCTTTCAGCTTCAAAAGCTTTTCATTCAGTCACATTACGTCACCTGCATCGTGATCGTTCTGTATCGCCTGCAAGCAGTCTGCTCGCCCTTGAATACGGATGAGCATTCAACTGCTATGCTCATATGTTATGTATGCACGCTGCAATCGCCCTCGCTTCGACCTATCTTGTCTTTGTCGATCTCGATTTACGTATTTTGTAATTTAATTGCAGCTGTACCGTGTGTCCGTGTATCTACGCCTTAACTCTTTTTATTTTAATTCGATATTTGAATTTTATTGATTCTAGAAATCGATGTCTATGGAAGGAAAATGTTTATTTGTTCGAGGCACTGACCTGTATTATACAAGTACGCTGGATTAAGTTTAGTATACTATAAAAAATGACAGTTCTTTTATTTGTCGATTCAAAGCGCCCCACTCGACCGTCTCAGGAACTAAAATTTACACATTGCCGCAAATGGCCGTCGTTTTGTTTTGGTACGTCTCTGATGATTTAGGTCTAAATCGTGGAATAAGACTCTTTTGTGTTTACTACGAGCTATTTAGAACATTTTTATCCTAAGAGTATGCGCATCTCATAAAACTCGCTATCAAAAATATTAGTTCCACGGACGCTCACGTTGTTGTCAGCGCCAAAATAGCGAAAATCAAATGTCTTCATTTTTTCATCGATAGTATGAAGTCAGTCAGATGTTTATTCCTTTTTATTTTTATTATAAAGTGTTCGAATTTCTTACGTAAAAATAAAATATTAAAGTACGATCGTCTATTTGTAAATCGAGTTAAGTTTCCATTTGAAGCAATAAAAACTAACGATTGCAATCTATATTGAGTTACGGAGGGTTTCGTTTTTATTTTAGACAAACATAAAAACCTATTGACACGATTCTACTTCATGTTTTTGTTGTTGCAGTTTGTGCAACTTTGATGGCGGAGTTATACTAATTTAAATTCATGGATTCCACGACGAAATACTGTTGTGCACAGTTTGTTGGCCGTTCTGTGACGAATATTGTTTTTCAATTGCCGCCATTCGCGTCATTCGGTCGGTTTTAGAGAGTCATCAATGGTGAAATATTCAAAATCTCCTCTTTTTGAATATCAATGCATATTCGCGCGTTGTGTAACGTTGCTTGAAAAGAACCGTTTTGTGTTCCACAAAATTATGTTGTTGATCGGAAATGGATTAGTGTTACATACAAAGTGGCGCTACAATGGCGACATTAATTTGACACACGGGTAGGGCTAGTGGCCAGTAATCATAAAAATTATAACAACATAAAAAAAATCGTAACTTGAAAACTTCCACCTGCGCCGCTTGCCGACATAGGGCTCTCTCTCTTTCCTTCAATTCGCCTTCTCTTTGCACGTTTTTTGTTTTAATTATATTGATGCGATGTTATGATCCGTGACCTCGGCAAATAACCCCTGCGCTACAGTTCTTTAAGTCAGGTTGCTCTAAGATGCTATTTTAGAAAATAGTTAATAAATAAATAAATATTAATGTTTAATTAAATTAAAATATATTCATAAAACTAAAACGTGAAACCGTATACGTGTGTTAAATTAATGTCGCCATTAAAGCGCCACGCTGTATAATACATAAAGTTTATAAACACTATCTTTAAGACAGAGATATTTAAATTGGGTTCGTAGCAACATTTCATTATCATCATTTTCCTTATAAGTACTAATTTATTTGGGGTCGGCACAACACGTCTTTTTTTTCCAAACCTCTCTATTAGTAGGTAGTCATCTAGGTAGCCCATCCCTTTCTAGCCATATCATCTTTCGCACAGTAATTCATACATCGTTTCTTTGGTCTTCCCTACCTATCAACTTTGATCAAATATAATTTCATGGTACTAGGTAGCTTTCTCTGTTACCCTATTAAGAGTTTAGTTATAATGTGACGACATGGTTGGCGCAGTAGCTGAGCGATCGACTGCTGCGCTACGTGTCGCGGGTTCGATTCCCGCACGGAACAAATATTTGTATTGCCTACAGGTAGTTGTTCCGGGTCTGGCTGTTTGTGTATGTGAGTTTAAATGTTTGTAAACGCACCCACGATACAGGAGTAATTCCTAGTGTGGGGCAGTTTTTTTTTTTTTTAATGTATTCTCTTTTCAATAGAAAAAGCTTTTTGAATTAGTTAGACTAAGATTAAATACGTAGCCAACCATACCAATAAAGGCTACCAATAAAGAATAAGAACGAATTTGTTATCCCGTCTACAAACCTATACGATGATCATGTCTAGGCGCTCAAGTAATTATTGTAAGGTGAGTAGGTACTTTTATTACTTACTACAGTTGTAATTTCTGCCTGCGGCTTCGACCGCGTGGACACGATCGATGTAATCAAATATTTTGTAACAATTTTATATTTAAAAGCGTGTCCGTGGACATTCTTCTCCATAGGTACCTACGCTTTGGAATGGACAACTAGCTTCATCTTTCTGACTGACCGACCCTTTGACAATTCAAAAGTGCCTGTACCTAATTGGTTTAGTTGAATTAAATGATTTGAGTTTGAGTTTGAGTGGATGTCGGAAATGATCCCACAGGAACGTGCTTTCGAGGCAAAAAGTAGCCTATGTTCTTTTACAGGATGCCATCTATCTCTTAGCTAAATTCTATCGAAATCCGTTCAGTGGTTTAGGCGTGAAAAGGTAACATACAGACAGAGGCATTTACAAATTTTTTTTCACCCAGATAAGGTCGATCGATCGCGTCGCGTGGGAATATCGGGATAAAAAGTTTCCTATGTCCTAGTCCAGGTTATGGTCTACCCATGTGCCAAATTTCATCCAAATCCGTTCTGCCGTTTTAGCATGCATAGCAAACAAAAAATCAAATCTTTTCTCTTTATGATATTTTTTATAATATATTAGTATGGATGTTGGTATCAATTCCATTAATTCTATACGGTATCTTAGCTTTTTGTCCAACCTTTCCCAAGCTGAACTGTTCCTAATATCCCCGAGGCCATTTTAGTGCAGTACTGTTATACCAGGCCATGGCCTAAGGCGGAAGTAATTCGAGTAGCCAGTGAAGCCTTCCAACTCAATCTATTTACTACAACACTACTGTTCGAAACATACAAGCAATTATACACTCTACTGCGACCACAGATGCGTGATTATCGCCTGCAAGTAATCCTTAGTGAAATAAGTAGGGACGTATAGAACGTCCGTCAGATTTTCGATTAGAGTTTTTTAAAAGTATTTTATGTAGTTAGATCTATGAAATGTTATTCGATACAGAAATTATTTATTTTAAGTTTCATTAGGTATACGATGAAAATGTTTTGCTGCCTCCTGTTGCGTGAGGTCGCGTTTAATCATTGGATCAGACAAATTGGTTTTCCTGTTTTTCCAACTGGGAATATTCAGCAGTGACTTGGACTCAGGCGTTAGGTTGATGGTGATACGCTCGCCCTTAACGGACATAAAAAATTTGGGTGTACTAGCACGTCTGCCTACCCTTTAAGGGATTACAGCCGTGATATTAATTATTACACCGCTGGTTATTTCATTAAACCCTTTACATGTTCGTACGTTGAATTCAATTGAATATTGAGAATACGCGTGGAGTATTTCATAAGTGCTGGTATTCTGATTATTGATTGCCACATTCACAGAAATATGGAACTGTACGGAGGAATTACATAAATTAATAATGCTGTTGGTTGTGGTTTTGTTCTTGTTTTGTGACGTCATTGTATTATTTATTGTAATTAATAATCCTCTAGCCCTAGGGCTGCAGTCTCGACATTCATAGCGATAGCTTTACGACCGAATTCGGTCGCAAAGTCCTGTCACTCCATACATTACACCTTTCAATCCGGGACTTTGCTACCGAATTCGGTCGTAAAGCGATCACTATGAATGTCGAGACTACAACCCCAGGAAGAGGTGGTGAGACGACCTAGGAGCGTACGGCAAGGGTTGGATCGTGGTGGCTCTAGACGAGGATGCCTGGAAGGATTTCGGCGGGGAGGCCTCTGCTCAGCTCCAAAAAAAAAACCCTTTCGTCAAGCATGATGTGATTAACATTATTTTTTTTTGTTGACCATGGGCTCACTCTTGACCTCAATCCAGCCCAGAGGCAGGGATGAGATCTACGATGGAGCGAGCTATTATCCATAAGCTTTCATAAAAACTTGAGGAAATAAGAAGGTTTCTATACATGGTTTTCTATCAAGAAGAAAGCGTTTCTGTCCTATACTCCTTATTATAGCACCATTCTTCTAAATGGGTAGGTAATATTGGCTCTCATGATCGTAGATTTAAGATGCCAAGAAATATGAATAGGCTTTAGATATGAGTCTTTGACCTAACAAAAGGATCTGTCTTGGCATACTGGGCGTACGGCAAATAAACCAGGTTACGACCGGGTCGCAGCCGGGCTGTCCCGGATCGACACACTGACCCATATAGACGAATAATAGGAAAATGTATTGAAATATATCAAACAATTATTCTTGTGTAAACTTCTAGTTCATAATAATGTTAAATAAAAAAATATTTGGCTGAAAATTTTTCAAGAAAAATAATTTTGAACGTTATATTTTAAGTTAGTCGTCAGAGCAGAGGTAAAATAATTGATAAAATTCATCACCTTTGTATTTTTAAAGCAATTTTTCAGTTCAAGAAACTAATGCGATGAGATCATTTAAAAAGTCCTTTGAGTGAATAACTAATACGTTAGGACTCGTGAAAAGTCGTTATGTGGCGCTCTTGTTAACGTACTTAACGTATAACGTACTTGTTAACGACTATTTAATTTTGACAATTCAAAAGTGCCTGTAAATGGTTTAATTGAAATAAATGATTTGAGTTTGAGTTGAGTTTGAGTTTGTACTTAAAGATACTTTATAAAATACGCTACGAAAAAATATATCAAAGATTTCAATTCAATCTAAACGGATTTCATCAAGCAATAGACAAAAGTGTCAACATTGTTATGCTTGAGTACGAGTCTTTTGACTATGTGTATCTTATGTCTTTTTTTATTATTATTTTTTATTTGTAATTATGCGTTTTGTTTGTGCAGAATAAAATATTTTTCTTTCAATTTTTTGCAAACCCTACAAACTCCCAATCACATCTCTACCAAACATAAAGCCAAAACCACACTCACTTCTCGGTACACTTGATTCCAAGAACTGTTCAATAGCACAAAACTAGGAGCACACGGCACGCGTATCATCCCTGTGGAACTGGGGCACGGGGGAGGCTGGGCGCCCCACTTCGCAGGCTCACGCCGCGACCTACCTCACGACCTGTTTGTTGCTGACTTTATCCGATACGTTAAGGATACGGTGACGCCACACTTCAGAGGGCTTTTTGGATTGTGGAAACGCTTATAGTGTGATATATATTTATAGTTTGATGTAACGTACCCTATGTATATGAACATAGGATTTAAGCCGTACGCAAAATACGCGCTTTGACTTGGAGTTGTGGACACCGGCCCGTGTTAGCTATTACCTTATAGAATTTTATGGCACAGTGAAAATACGGGAGGTATTGTAGATACCTACATAAACAAATTATATCTAACATATTTTATTTTATGAAATTGTTGAAACGTTTTTTTTTAATATTCCAGTCTACCTCTGGTTGTGATAAAAGGCACGTTTGAAAAGGTATGAAACCATGATCACGACTAAAGTCAAAGCTATGTTGCTATTTCCATAATATTCGCAACAATGAATGGTTGCTAGATGGCCCTTTCTTCACCAGAACAGAACAGGCCACCCACTATTCCCTTACCATTTCAAAAATACATCTTTATCTTACCATTTTTAAATCTTTCGTTTACCATATTGTCCCTAACGATACTGGTTAGATAGTGGAGTTTAAAAAGAGAAATGTTTCTGTTAGCACGCTTAGCACGCAACGTTACGAGATAGTCACGATCGTCGCGTGTAGCTACCCTAATGGCCGTGCTAAGGTCGCTGCATACGAGACGCGATTTAAATATGTGTAGACGAAGCTTAATGTTATATTGTATTCGAAAATGTTAACGATATTTAGATGTTACACAATTATAATATATGTATGTATATATATTGTGGATCATAATATGCATCCGAGTATACGTAGTAATAACACTTTATTACTACGTATAGTCGGATGCATTAAATTAAGCTAAAATTACTACTTATTTTTGAAAAACTCCTTTTAACCGGAGTTTTTCACAAAAAAAAATGTGAATCCTTTGTGTTTGAAGGTTTATCCTGAAGCATAGCAGTAATAAGGGCTGATTTTTCCTTCGCTAGATAACTTTTATTCGAGGAATAAAATTGACGATTGACAGTTTTTTTAAGAAATACTGTCAAAATTTCAAAATTATTCCTCGAATAAAGTTATCCGATGATTGAAAAATCAGACCTAAAAGCTATATATAACGGAACTAAGTATAACGTATATGTAAGAAAGAAAAATATTTTATTTAAGTCACTCACAGGAAATACAGAAATTGACGGTAGCGTAGTAAAAAAAAAATAATAAATAATAATAATAATAAATTAATTAAAAAAAATAATAATAATAAGTAAGAATAATATTTTCACATTCATACGTCACTTTTGTTTACGATTTGCTGTCCATTTAGTCCATTTACAAGCTGGAGTTCTAACTTCGAGAAAAAAATGCCTAAACAAATGTTTTTGTCGACCCATTCTCTTGCCAATTTGCAAAGATACCTCTTTGTCTCGTGTCGTCCTCGTCCCGTTCCGTGTTGTCGGACTTAGCATGCAATTTGGCCGGAGTTAGCGCCATTAGGCCGCAGGTAGCATTCGTGACTATTAACGTAATGTGTGCCTTGTATCGTGTGTGTTCGCAACTTCCCTACCTAGGATTAGGTACAGGCATTTACTTGTGACTATTGGCAGGTTGAGGAACCAACGTTTTGTGGTAATTATCTTTCTATTTACCTAGCCAGATGCATGAGGTCTATTTTTGATTTTTCTTAATAATGTGTTCAATTAAATCTTAGGAAAGAAAGAAGAAGAAGTTAGTATGGGTGGATGTATGGATGTAACCAGAATTAACACATAATTTTTATTCCGATTTTCCCACGGGATCGAATTTATGCGGGTAAAACCGCGGGGGGCAGCTAGTATTATAAGCGCTAAAGTTTGAAAGGATGTTTGGTACTATTTCACGCAAAAACTACTGAACGGATTTTGATGAAACTTTACAATAATATAGCTACATTACAATAACACATAGGATACTTTTTATCCCGATATGCCCACGGGATCGACACTTATGCGAGTGAAACCGCGGGGCGCTGCTAGTAATAAATTGCGATTCCCTAAATAGGTATTGTTTTGTAGAATGTTATCACTAAATCTTTACCTAATTATCGTCTGTTAAGAGCCAAAAATGTAGTAATGACTCTTTGTACAAGTATGTACATACAGAATTGTATTTATTTTTAGAAAAAAAAATCAGGTTAACAAAACAATTTCACAAGAAAAAAAAAACATCCGAATTGAGAACCTCCTCCTTTTTGTAAGTCGGTTAAAACATTAACATAACAGAAAAAGTAGTACGAGTACTAGTACTATTGCTTATAGTTTGTGTCTGAATAATGAAAAAAATATTGTATTCTAGACACCGTAAATTGAAAGGTGATAGGTTAGATCTACTGTCTTATAACCTTTGCGAAAGCACAAAGGTAGAATGATCTATGGATCTTCCCACATCTATAATATACCATAGTAAAGGTATCTGATACGCCAAAGGAATTTAATGATGTGTTGACACATGACCTTTATCTATGGGTACCTCCTCTGTTTTGCTAATAAAATATTCCTTCCATATATAGTTTGGGTGTTTTTCTATCTATAATATGTATGTATTTACAAAAAAAAAAATATATATATATATTAAGTAGTTTATCAGCCATCTTGTTCCCATAACACAAGCTAGGTTGCTTAGCTTGGGACTAGATGGCGCTGTGTGAAATGTCCAGGGATATTATTATTATTATATATTTTTTGGCAATTATACGCTATAAATATGAAAAATAAAAGATCTTTATTAAACTTTTTTTTGTTTTTTTATAAATTCTGGTAGGTGAAGAGCCAATGACTTATAACAGGTAATAAAGTCTATAAAAGTTTATTAACATTGAAGTAATTTTAGCACTGGCAATGATGTAATTTTTATTCGCTCATATTAATAAACTAGCTGCGCCCCGCAGTTTCACCCGCATAATTTTCGATCCCGTGGGAATATCGGGATAAAAAGTATTCTACGTGTTATTCCTGGTTATAAACTATCTGTGTGCCAAATTTAGAGTAACAAACATCCATCCATCCATCCATACAAACTTTCACGTTTATAATATTATTACTTATTTAATAAATATGTATAAGTGTGATTTCCTAATAAATACGTCTTGTGTTTTGCTAGTTTACATTTTTACTTTGATCAGAGGGGCAATTCTCGTAATTTTAAGAACGTTCACAGTCTTATCTCTGTCTCAATCTGCCAAAAATATGTACCTCTAATTTCGCTTTATTTTGATATTTGTTTGTCACCGAGATGAGACTGCGACTATTTTGAACGTTTTAATTTACGCGAATTGGCCTTCTGATGCATACATTACAACTGACGATTTATGTCTGTCTGTCTGTCTGTCTGTCCGTCCGTATATCACAGCCACTTTTTTCCGAAACTATAAGAACTCTACTGTTGAAACTTGGTAAGTAGATGTATTCTGTGAACCGCATTAAGATTTTCACACAAAAATAGAAAAAAAAAACAGTAAATTATGGGGGTTCCCCATACTTAGAACTGAAACTCAATTTTTTTTTCATCAAACCCATGCTTGTGGGACATTTATGGATAGGTCTTCAAAAATGATTTTGAGGTTTCTAATATCATTTTTTTCTAAACTGGATAGTTTGCGCGAGAGACACTTCCAAAGTGGTAAAATGTGTAACTGTAACTTCTAAAATAAGAGAATGATAAAACTAAAAAAAATATATGATGTACAGTACATTAACATGTAAACTTCCACCGAAAATTGGTTTGAACGAGATCTAGTAAGTAAGTAAGTAGTTTTTTTTTAATACGTCGTAAATCGTAAAACGGAACCCTTCATGGGCGAGTCCGACTCGCACTTGAACGCTTTTTTTTAAATTGAAACTGTTTGTATTTCATACAAATTAAACGTTTCGTACAGCTGTGATTCTAAGCGCAGCGAAAAATATAATTTATAATATGAAAACTTTTATTTCAGACAAAGTCCATAGGTTTAGTAATAATTTTACTTAACTTCCCACGCATACACATTTTAGGTACCTTTTAGATACCTAGCACAATTAGCCTATAATATTCCCAATGCTGGGACATAGGCTTCTCGGTGAGAGGGAGTGGGCCGTAATCCACCACGCGAGCCCAGTGCGGGCTGGTAGATGTCACATGTCCTCGAATTTCAGGTTCAAGGACACGCTGGTTTCCTTCCGTTTTCCTTCACCGTATTGGAAGCAGTGGTGTTGAAATATTTTACTCAAAGTAAAGAGCCTGTCTGGGTTCGAACCTACGACCTATTATAACTCGTAAGTCGCGATCGTTACCACTGAGTCGCCACTGCTCTCATTTATTACAAGTAGTATTTCTACATAAAGTTTTCTCATACGAAAATTCTGACATTACTATTAATGTTGTCATGGTAAAGGTTTTGATATACCCCTATTATCGGCCATCTTGAATATAGGCTAACTGTTGTTTCCTTCAGGATAAAGGACATAATAGCCAAGCAGCTTAACGGTATTTAAACTGAATCGAATTTCCTATTTATCAGACAAAATCCAGCCGTGAAGCAATTAGAAATGTGCCCCGAAATCTCCATATTTTATATTAACCGTCCAATTTGAAACAAACTCCTTTAACAAGAGTTATTCAGCCAACTTTTCCTGAATCCTTTAAGTCGAGTAATCCAAATTCTTATTGAATAAGTGCTTTCTTTTGTACTTCGGCTTCAAAATAAATTGGTACCCTGAAACCTTTTTATGTTCTTCAGAATATACGTACTCCTCTTTAATACCTAATTTGAAGTGCTTTAGACAAATTGGGAGTGACATTTAGCTGGGAACAGTATTTTTATCTTACCAAGCGACTCGCGTTTTACTTGTAGTTAAGTGTACAGACACGCCGTGAATGTGTGTGTAAGCGCAGGAGGTCTCGGTACCGTTCGACACAATGGCAATTTGGTGAAGTCGGAAGTGTGTGCGTGTGGTACTCGTCTTCACGCACACAATCATAGCGTGTTTGTACTCTTTGTAAACACAAGTAAAGCGCGCGTCACTTCATGAGATAAAATTACTGCAGTTCGTAATCTTGTATATTATGCGGGTTTCGAGATAACAGTTAGATGTAAGTGCAAGTGGTAATAGATTACTTAAAGCACCGAGAACTGGTCTTGCACTTGCCTGTGCATAACCAGTTTCTGAAAGCAGCGCAAACTAGTGTTCGGTTAAGAATATTATAGATACCTACTATGCTACCTTTCTTATGCATCTCTTCATTTATTGGTAAAATGTCATCAAAACAGTGAATTATTGTTTTACTAGCGACCCATCTCGTCATCTAATGTGGCGATATGTAAAAAAATTGAGATTTCCGTGTTATGTAAGAGATCACACAGTCAGGCGCGAAACGAAATGCGACACTGTTTAATAGTATGTACTGCTTACACTTGATTATTTTTAATTAATATAATTTATTCAAAGCCAAAATGATTGTATTGTAGTAGATTCCCGTGGAAATATGGGGATACAGATTATCCAATGTCTTCCTAATACAGATCATGTCTACCTATGAGCCAAATTTCATCCAAATTAGATCAGCTGTTTTAGCGTGAAAGCGTAACAAACAAACTCAAAATCTGGCTTTTCTCTTTAGTTTTAGTTTAGACTAGCTGCGCCCCGCGGTTTTACCTGCATAAGTTTCGATCCCGTGGGAAAATCGGGATAAAAAGTAGCCTATGTGTAAATCCAGCCGTTTGAGCGCGAAGAAGTAACAAGCATACAAACACACACACACTCACTCACAAACTTTCGCCTATATATAATATGTATTAGTGTGATATATCGGGCTGATGGTGTCCGCAGCTCTACAGCTTCTGTGTATTTTGCGTTTCAAAATTCATCATCTCATTCTGCATATGGTTTCTACATATAATGGTAACTTCACCCACGATTTACTGACACATATTATACCTATTGAAAGCGAAAACCTCCGCCTTGCTGATTACGAGTACATCCATCATTCTGACTCCTGCATAAGAGATGTTATCGTTTATACAAACTAAGCTGAGAGTAATTTCATGCATCGGTGCTTGTAAATAAACAATGCAATGCCTTTGTGTGAGTTACGATTGTCGCTCTATATACATACCTATATATGGAACATTATTTTATATACTACAAAAGGTACTGGCTAAGGTTGTCACAAGTACTTTGAAATAGTCGGGTTAATGTAAGTCAGTCGGTGACCGCACTAGTTTTGGAATTGAGGAATATAAAAGTTAAGGTAAATGTAGAATAACCTGCCAAGCCTCTAAAGTTACTTGAATAATGTTTCTGAATTGTGGTAAGGTGGTTTTTCTTTTTTATTTGTTTACTAGCTGTGCCACGCGGTTTCACCCGCATAAATTTCGATCCCGTAGGAATACCGGGATAAAAATTATCCTATGAATGTGTTAATCCTGGTTCAGTAGTTTATGCGTGAAAGAGTAATAAACATTCATCCATCCATCCATACAAACTTTCGCATTTATAATATTAGTAGGATTTAGGCAGCGACAAGCCACGAAACAACTGGGTTAAAAAGTGTTTTCAGTAAGTAGTTTTTGATAGTGAAGCTGTCAATTTTTATCTAAAGTTCTAGTCAATATTGTTTTTTTTATTGCAAAATGAGGACCTCATCCATCGCCTGGCGGGAATGAGGTCTATGATGGAATGAACAGAATATGCCTATTCACTCTTGCTTTGAAGGTTGACGGGTCACGTGGAAGGGAACACAGACGCTGGCAGAGAGTTCAACAATTTGGTCGTGCGCATAATAAATAGAGAACCGAAACATCAAAACGACAAATTGATAGATTATGGTGAATCCTGTAATTTTTTCGAATACATATTGGCATGTTATTGCAATACATGTTTGCCTGAAAAAACTCTGCAACTAAACTTATTATTTATTAGGTACCAAACAACAACACAAAAAAAACGTTGTCAGCCCTATAATATAGTACAATTGTTCGCGCATCAATTCTGCGCACGATCCCCTACAATGGAATTTGTCGGCGTCGTTTGTAACACGCGTGCGAGTCATTATTCGCGCTCAGACCTGCGCCTACTCGTCCGATCTACACTTTACAACTATTTCCTCCATTTTATTTTTAAATTAAATTATTGAAGGATAATTTGAATTCTTGTGGTCATGTTTTAGGCATTGGTTGGACACTTATCTGGTCGCATTCCTATTTGTTGATCCTAAGTTTAAGGCCCGCACCACAAATCACTAAATACGTTTAGGATGGGTGACCATCTTTACATACCAAGACCCGTCAAACTCAAACTCAAATCATTTATTTCAATTAAACCATTTGCAGGCACTTTTGAATTGTCAAAATAAAATAGTCGGTCAGTTAGTCAGAAAGTTGAAGCTAGTTGCCCATTCCAAAGCGTAGATCTCTATGGAGAAGAACGGGCAAGAAACTCCACGGACACTCTTTTAAATCAAGACATTTTTACAAAATCCTAGTTACATTATTCTTATTGCTTCTATATGTGAGAACAATGTTAAGAAACAAATTAAAATATAAAATTAAAAATATAAAATTAAAAATAAGCCCTGGCAGTTAAGAGATGACCAGTCTCAACAGATGGCGTCCGTGCCTCGGCAAGTATGTTAAGCCGTTGGTCCCGGCTGTCATTCGTGGATCTTTGACAGTCGTTACGGGTAGCCAGAAGCCCGAAAGTCTGACAACCAGTCTTACTAAGGTGGTATTACCCAGTGGTTGTGAGTCAGATAGGCAGTCGCTCTATGTAAAATACTGGTATTCAGCTGCATTCTGTTGGACTGAAAGCCGACCCCAACATAGGAAAAAGGCAGGGCAGATGACATTATTATAAATGATGTTAGTCATTGATTAGTAGTTTACGAACACTCGATAATTTAACGAACGAATTAATGAAGATTGTGAATGGATCACTAGATTGTGGTTTTGTGCTATTGAGAGACGATTCCCTTCGAGCTCTTGTGGTAGGTTCAAATCT
This sequence comes from Apamea sordens, assembly GCA_945859715.1. NCBI lineage: Eukaryota > Metazoa > Arthropoda > Insecta > Lepidoptera > Noctuidae > Apamea > Apamea sordens. The sequence goes on from OX243995.1 coordinate 13,927,907, forward strand.
ACAACTATTACCATATTTATAGACTGGAAGCTGACCTCAACATAGTTGGGTAAAGGCTAGGCAGATGATGACGTTTAGCGCTAAACGATTTTAAAAGACCGTTCTGTTTCAGCGTTCGTTCAGTATCAGTCTTTTAAAGATGCATAAGTATAATCCGTCTAAAACGTTCCCACTGCTGGCTGGGATAGAGGCCTTTTTTGTAGGCACAAAAAAGGCCTCTATCCCAGCAGTGGGATACCACTCGCTCTTACAGGCGTAAGAGCGAGTGGGCCGTAATCCACCACGCGGACCCAGTGCGTGTTGGTAGTTATGATATGTCTTCGTATTTTTGGTTCTAGGTCATGACGGTTTCCTCGCGATGATTTCCTTCACCGTTTTGAGAGCAATGGTGATGAAATAACTTACACTAAGTAAAGCGCCCGTCGGGGTTCACACCTACAACGTACAACTCGTAAGTCGCAGCTATTGCCACTGGGACACCACTGCGACACCACTGCTCGTTTGAAGGTGACATAGACAGAACATTGATTTAAATATGTTAAAAGTATTAAGTAGTTTGTCGTGCAAGCGAGCCTAAATTCGGAAAAACCTGTAGGTAAAAACAGTTTTTTAAAATAAATAAATAATATCCCTGGACATTTCACACAGCGCCATCTAGTCCCAAGCTAAGCAACCTAATGCTTGTGGTAATGCACCTAATGGTAACAAGATGGCTGATAAACTACTTAAAAAAAGAAAGAAAAGAAAGAAAGAAAAGAAGAAAGAAAGAAAGATTGTTTTGTTTTTTTATATTAAACGTTGCCCCACACTAGGATTTTCTCCTGTATCGTGGGTACGTTTACAAACATTTAAACTCACATACACAAACAGCCAGACCCGGAACAATTACTTGTAGGCCATACAAATATTTTTTCCGTGCAGGAATCGAACCCGTGACACGCAGTGCAGCAGTCAATCGCTTAACCACTGCGCCAACCGTGCCGCAATTCGCAATAATCGTGCTGATATTCAAATATCAGTCTTAGTTATCTTTCTTGGTTTGACACTAAAACTAAACTGTTACGCCTACACAATTTGGAAACTGATATAGCATAAAAGATAGGTATGCAGAATGTTTTTACATAAAAGTAGGTGAGCGCCAGATTTATTCTTTAACAATGTGTGACCTATTTTCCTTTGAAATATCCAAACTGCTTTTAGTTTTTCGCTAGGTTTTTGTGTCAGGGAAACACTATTAAGTTTTATGTTTAAAAGCCTATGGGTGTAGGTATACTTTTAGGTAGGTACCTACTACATATATATTTAGAATTTTTTCAAAGGGAAAATGTTAACTGATCAAAAGCTTAAAGATCTTTTAATGCTGTGCACTTTTTTGAATTAATGAATTTCTTAAAACTTTTCTAAATAGTCTCATTTTTAACCGACTTCAAAAAACCGGTCAAGTGCGAGTCGGACTCGCGCACCGAGGGTTCCGTACAAATTTGTAGGTATGTAACGAAAAATTTACGGTTTTCGCAATTTTTTCTTTATCTGTGCTATAAGACGTTGCTTCGTACCAAATTTCAAGATTCTGAGTTCACGGGAAGTACCCTATAGGTTTTGATTCCCTTGCGAGTGTCGAAAATTTGCGGAAATTTGCGGCATAAACGGCTGTACCTTTTGATTGCGTTGGCTTAAAAGTGTGATTTTTTCACAGCTCCAAGGGTCAAAAGACTTGAGTATTTGATATAAATTCCAGCTTGATACCTCCACGCGTTCCTGAGAAAAAGGGGCTTGACAGACAGATGGACGGACGGACAACAAAGGGATCTTATAAGGGTTCCGTTTTTTCCTACGTACGGAACCCTAAAAAGGAGGAGGTTCTCAATTTTGATGTTTATATTTTTTTAAAGTCTTGTTTACAAATATATGTCAACTTGTTTTTCTGTAAGTCGTTTTCATGCAATTCCTTCAGTTTATAATATTAGCTAATTCCTATGAATAAAACTCCGCCATTAAATTCGTAGTACTATACACTTCTGCGTCATCGGCCTTGATATAATTAATGAAACAAGCTCTTAGAAAATACGTACTACACATATCTATTATTAGGTCTACACGCTCGTATAGTCACGCTAGACTTCAAGGGACTTGAAACAGCTGTTCATTTGCATACGATAAAAAATCGCGAATTAATGGCGACGTTATTAGGTATATTATGGAGTACGCCAGGATCGTAGCAGGTGGCGTCCGGTAGTTTCTTTCTACCGCCTTGGGAAGAAGGCGTGTGGTTACGTAATTTTATACCTAGACTATACCTTCGAGCCAGTTACAGTATTTTGAACTTTTTTCCGACAAACGTAAAGTTCTTAATGCAAAATCCACAACTTAGTCTCGGGTTTAACGTCCGTTTTTATAATAAGAAATTTCACTTATATGACTTATGACGGACTTATGACGGATTATATAGATCGAAATTATTTGTGTATAATTATAAATGGCTCGATGGTTTAAACCTGAGTCTAAAGACAAACCTTGTTTTAGTAATGAGGCCGTTTGAGTTTGAGTTTAAAAAATCTAAATAAAATCCTCTTTGCAGACCTTACAACCAACAGCAGTATTGATGACATCAACACAATGAAAGTACCAACGTACACGGTACACGTCGCGTGTCATCCTGTCCACAAGGTCACCGCACACTATCATGCATTCACACCGCACAATCGTCGGACTCGTCGAGTACCTTCCATTCATCACTTTTTTTTACAAAGTCACTGCGCAACGGAACCATAATGTTCTGCTGTCGTGATTTTCTCCTTGGTAGGTTCTAGTTGTAGTAGTGTCATCATGTGGTAAAATAAACAGAGAAGCTGCTCAGAGTCTTGGCACGAACGCTGGTACTGGATCAAGTGTTTACCAATGCCATTACTCAGGATTAGGTTTGATCTTTCGTTTGTTTCTGAGAAGAAATGTCTAGGATGTGTCACAGTTGAAAATAGTGCTGCCGCGGCCGTCAACACTATACAGGGTGAAATTAAATTCATGGGCATCCTTTTATGGGGTCATTGTACTCATCATTATGAACAACTTTTACTATGGGACCAAACCTGAAATCGCGAAAAATAAATCAGCAGTTTCCTTCATGTATGTTCGCATAACTCGTCAAAATGTAGGGAAAAGCTGTTTTTTTTTATCGCTATTTCAGGTTTGGTCCCACAGTAAAAGTTGTTCATAATGATGTTTACAATGACCCCTTAAAAGGATGCCCATGAATTCAATTTCAACCTGTATACCCACGTATTCTGTAAGAATCTCACTGTGAAAACTTGGGTGTATGGAACTTGAAGTTAGCTGTCAACAGTATCAATCCCATAGCATAAGGTGGAATAACAGCTCACTTTTAGCTCACTTCACCTAAGTTATCACGGTGAGATTTGTATAAAATAGAGCGGCAGGTAGAATGACAGCTCGCCTCACCAAAGTTTTCACGGTGAGATTTTTACATAGAAGAATAGAGCGGTTGCTTCAGTACATAAAGTATGTTTTCAAGTGGCTAACAGTACGTAAAAAAACAAAAGAAAAACAGTCCAGTGTTTCGTAAACCCGATTCACCCTGAACAATAAAGCGCTCCATAAAAACAGCAGTAAAGCGAACGATAGGGGTGTAATCTGTGCTAACGAGCATTAGATTCGGTCGATATGTTGTGTTACGAGGTAAAGATTGCGCCACACTAGGTTCACACAGGTTCAGACGGGCGATATCTGCGGCCTTGGCCCCCGCGCGATAAACAATGGTAATTATGACATCGCTGGCGAAAGCACGCTATTGATACAGACAGATCTGATACGGTTCATATACTGTTGTCGAGGTTAATCATGTATTATGTACTGGAGTAGCAGGGGAAGTATTAAAGGTAAGTGGAGCAAGGGCATGAACATAAGACGGTTCTATGGGGTTGGATGAATGTGAAATCGACCCGATAAGAAGATTGAGAATATACTATGTAAAACTGTCTATGAAAGCAGTGGTGCCTCAGTGGTAACGCTCGAGACTTACGAGTTACAGGTCGTGTGTTCGAGAACCCAAGCAGGCACCTTTATTTTCTGTAAATTATTTCATCGCCACTACTCTCAAAACGGTGAAGGAAAACAACGAAGAAAAAATCGAAAACATCGAGGAAACCGGCATGTCTGAAACCGAAAATTCGAAGACATGATTGTGACATCCGCTAACTCGTAGTGGACCCGCGTGGTAGTTTATGTTTTTGAGTGTTTTTATTATTTATTCGTGTGGGGTTGATTATGTATGCAAGACTGTCTACTTGTTAAACTAAACACATTAATCATATAAACAATCTTAAGTAATCATTGAATACCTAATTTACACTGCCATGCTGTACATAAATATGGTAGTGTAAATTAATGGTACAACTGACAAGTACCAAATTATGATAATAAAGTTTCAAAACAAAGGTGCTTTTATAAAGTTTAATGAGGTTGTATGGCTCGAGGAATATTAATGGTAATTTAGGCTCCAGTAGCCATTTTGGCAGAAAAACATCAGCGTTACCAACACAAGTTCTTTTGGAATATAATTACAAAGTTACTAGAAGAAAACATGCAAGGAAAAAATAACCTTAAAGTTGTGACAAAGTAGCACCCTTATTGTGTAAGTAACACACAAAAAATCACAATCTCAATCATTTTGAAGGATATTGCTAATCCATTGCTTTATATGGGTGAAAATCTGTCTGCTCAACCACATGGATAACGCAATGAATGTTGTTGAAATGTCAAAATGAAAGCCATTGCCACGGATAGTTTGTTACGTAATTACGCCGCAGGCAATGTGTAGTGTTATAGGGTACTATAGAGGCCTAGAAGAGCCCTCTGTGGTAACGGGAGGAACCAAACACTATATGACTCCTTTTATATTATATTGGAAGCACGTTTCTGTCTAAATTATCACTGCTTATTCTAAACCCAAAATCCGAACTAATATCTTTGACACTACATAGCTTGAACGTTCGAATATCATCCACGCTAAATTATACCCGGCGCCTCCACCAACTATAGAGGACTAGAAGAGTCCTCTGAGGTAACGGGAGTATACGAATCCTTTTATTCAAGGATGGGCGTAGCTCATGTAGAGGCTTGTCTGCCGAAGGCAACCTCATATGTTGCAGGCCGGATATAAATTAGCGCGGATGACATTCGAACGTTCAAGCTAGTGTCAAAGATATAGTTAGGATTTTGGGGTTTAGAATAAGCAGTGATAATTTAGACAGAAAGATGTAAAGACGTGCTTCCAATATAATATAAAAGGAGTTATTAGTGTTTGTTCCTCCCGTTCCGTATCTCTCCTAACTCGCGTTATTAAAATTCTGGAGTACGTTCATGCTATCTCAGCCTAGTTACAGTACCTACACGTCATAGGAAAGGTCAAAAGGTAGGTAATAGTCCAATAATTAAATCCTATATCGAAATCTCAAACATCCATGGAAAATCTAAACAAACGTACATACATCCACAGATCGAGATAAAATAGGATATTTGATTCTATATTATAATATACATATTATTTGTTATATTGAAGAGACAAACACGTCACTTTGATTTTATTGTTCCTATTGTATTAAATTCTTAGAAGATATTAGATATGTATAAGATTAATTCAAGAAATAGTGGTGGTATAGCATCCTTACGTTATGCAATAAAACAACTCAATGAACCAAACTCGATGCCAACTTGGCAAACAGCACTATATCGTGAATGTTCTCAGTATTTTGACCTCCTCCTCCGTACGTATTTACATAATAAATGTGTCATTTTAATAATACATTTGATATAAGAGCTTTAGGGACAGTCATATTTATATCTATTCAATCTGTGTCGAGTTCCGCGTAACGGTGATGTGAGCATGTGGGCTCGTTTCATGTTTGATTTGCGTTCTGTGATTGAGCCACGTTCCTAGCTATATTTGTTTTGAGTAGTGGTAAAATTATTTGGAATTTAACCGTTTCTAATTATACTGCATTCGCGATATTTGATAAAATGTATGTCTTTTGTACGGAATACTCGTATTGTAGTTTTCAAAAGTATTATTAATGTCAAAAACTTGCTTTATATGCAGATAAACTGAAGGTCCTAAATAGGTAATATAGTACATACTAATTCCATGGGTATTAGAGGTATTTTTGACAGATTAAGATTGAGATTAGAATGTTTAACGGGAATTGCTGCTCTAATTTTATCGCGGGATGGTTCATAATTCCATACTATACCTAATCATCTAGGTATGTACACCAATTACCAGTATTTTATTAATATATTGCATCACCCTAATCACCTGCCATATACTCTGATATTATAAAGTATAAACAGTGACATGTTTTAATCTATTAGCGTCCTGAAATTACCACAATTTACATTTCGTCGTAAATTCGCGTCAAATATAACTTCGTCGTAATCTAAGTTATGCTAAAACATTAACTTAGGTCACAAATATGAATAATTCATTAAGACTAATAGTCTGTCCATACGAATGGATAAAGTTTCATTTAAAAGTTGCACATAAATCTATATGAATTCGACTATATGCGATTTTGTGATAAATGAGTTCTAATAATTTGGAAGATATTCTTGTGTGGAAGCTTTATAATATCAGGGTTCGGATGAGCAGAGGTTACTTTGGGTGGGGTTTCCCATGTTCAAGGAGGGTGGCTCATATTTCAATGTTGTAACACGAAGTATCGAATTTCTTTGAGGTATGTATGTTGTGGGCCCACAAGAGAATCTTGTCAAAAGTTCAAACTGTAGGTCGTCAAACGAACATTCACAAAAACTTAGAAGGAGACTCATCCAAATTCAAATTACCAGTTTTCAATACAACATTTTGTAATATGGGTCACGCATAAACGTAGAATGGTCTATTTAGATTTTACAAGCCAATTCAATTCAACGCAAAATCGGCGAGAACAGAACAAAATAATAAACCGAGAGTATTTCTTCAGCACAAATGTAATTTCAGTTGAACGACACACAAATAGGTGCGGCAAAGTATTGAAGATATAAATCAATGTTTTCCACGTTGAGAACCATTTTATGACCTTCCTTTCTATTATAGTGCCTCATTTAGATGTTTTCCGAGTGCTCTTCCATCGTTTTACAAGTATAGAAACGTCTCGCCCTCAGAGAATAATAATAGATACAGTAATAACAGACAGAAATCATTGAATTTACAATGAATGTCTGCAGAAAAATACTGCTATTTCATCACGTATATTGAATGAAAACAAAAAGATGAAGTGCGATTTCAAGTATGGGTAATACGTTTATTGTTTCGACGCCAACGTAAACTTGAGTGGGTTTGCGTGAGTGCAGAAAATGAAATTATAAGGCTATCTAGTAAACTATTTTGTTATAAATACTTCATAATCAGCCATTATGTATCCACTGCCGGGATACAAGCCTCCTCTTGAGAGGGAATGGGCCGTAATCCACTACGCGGGCCCAGTGCGAGTTGAAAGATCTCACATATCTGCGAATTTTAGATTCTAGGATATACAGGGTGGCAGGGACATCGACGCGTAAACTGTAACCATGGATTCAGCACATGAGTTAAGACCCCATAGCGTCGAAATTTTTCGTCGGTTATTAAAAACAATATTGGTGTTCCATACATTTTGACCACTTTTCTATGAAACAGAAGATTTTTTTTTTTTGATAATAGACGAAAAATTTCGACGCTATGGGGTCTAAACTCATGTGCTGAATCCATGGTTACAGTTTGCGCGTCGATGTCCCTGCCACCATGTATGCCGGTTTCCTCACGATGTTTTCCTTCACCGCTTTGAGAGCAGTGGTGATGAAATAAATTACACAAAGTAAAGTCGTGGTCGTGGGTCCGAACCCAGGCTTGCAGGGTTCGGAACCACGACCTCGACAACCCGTAAGTTGGGGCCAGTACCAGTGTGCCGATACCACCTATATAATATAAATACTTGTTGTTACTTAATTACTTTACTTATCTTAGAGTTCAGTGTACAGGCGAACATAAATACTGTAGATATAATTATATACACGGAGCATAAAACCCAGTGTTTAGATACTTCTTGTGCATCGCCGAGAACGCTTAGTATCGACGCTGTAAAATAACAAAACTGAAATATTTTATCGACGGCGCGTAAAGCTCTGAGAAAGTTATGGCTATTGGTTTGTCTCGTAGGGCATCGGGCAGATTTTATTTCTTTATGTTTTATTGCTGGTTATTAGAGGAAATATACTTTTTGTTTGTATATAATCGTGTGATATTATAGCTGTAAAGTTATGAGTGAAAAGTGTAAAGTTATTATAGCTGTTAAAATATGAATGTTGTTCCATAAAAGGTTGAAGTAAGTTTGCTGGGAGAAACCTAAATGCTTGCCTGCGCAATAAGTACATTTCGGTGTGTCCGTTTCAAAAATCAAATTGGAATTCTTTTAATATCTCCAATGCGCTCTCAAACGTCTTGTGAGATACTGTTTTTTATTTTTTCTTTTATTTCTTGTGTTCGTTGGCTGCCGTGCGACCGCACATCGTTCACAAAAAGAGCTAAACACTTCTTCCAGTGATTATCGTAACTGACATTTTGTTTAATTCATTCTTAACTGATCGTCTTGATTTATGTAAGTAGCTGTTTTTATTTGTACATATATTAAATCGTTTTGATCTAACGATTGAGCCTTGATTTTCTCTTGATTAAGAATATTAATTTCTTGTGTATTCTCTAATGTATATTCTAGATAGACTCACTGGACTTTTAATTATGCATATCTGCGGGTAACTTTGTAAATCATCGTCCAGTATACCATTTTTTGCTTGCACCCTTTTAACTTTAAACATGAAGGTCGGTCTGTTGCCTTAGGTATTAGCACTCTTTTTATTTCCGCAAAAAGCTCTCGTGGGACACAAATATCTTCGAATAAATCTTAACGAGAAAATAATGAGGGACACACGTTGCAACACTTGTAACATGATGCTATACATATTCTTCCTTAGTAAGTTATTCTAAATAAGTTCTCGGAAACTTATTCCAGTTTTCATCGTCGGAATTAATAAAATGTGTGTGAATCATTAAGCCGTTTTCGTCTTTAGTTGATCGTAATGGCAAATTAAATTCAAGTAGCCGAATCGGTTCATTTTTGTCGGAGACTGACGTCATAATGTTTATGGAGGTTCGATAATTCAGTACCGTGTTAACGACTCACGGATTTGTTGAATCACTTAGATCGAGTTAGAATCTCCCACGCACATTCTGATTCGATCTCGAAGTTACGATTGCGGTGAAAATCTTTTTTGTTTTTGTCAAATCTGCAGATCGTTTTATTTTGTTTTTACAATCACACCTAAAGTCGAGGCGGAGGTCAGGGAAGGTTAAAATATTTAAAAATATCCGCTGGGTTTTAGCATAGGCTTCAGTGTGAGTATGAAGTGTGCGTGCGAGCGCTCCCGGCTTGTTGCTAATACGCGCAAGACTCTAGTCCTCATTACATACATCAATCCACGTCTTTTGTGTTCAGACATTCAAATAACGTGTTTTCCTAGGTTTGTTAGCGGAGGAGCGCGAACTCGGCCTGACCTCGAGGCTAATTTGACTTCGTATACGGGTAATGGAAAATCTCCGACTTGACGTTAACGATTTACCAACGCCCATAAGAGTCTCATTTTATTTGAATTGTTGCCGGTATGTTAATGGGGTTAGTGTCAGGGGAATTAGCATTTTGTAGCTCTCTCTTGGTTAGTAACGATTTTATTTGTGTGAGACACTTTTACGCTGGTACGAAAACGAAAATATCTACATGACGGCATTGCTATCTAAATCACGCAGTAGTCAGGTCATTGCCCTCATTATCGCTTTGCACGATAACGTGGAACACGGAAAAAACTCATCCTCAGACTGATAAAGATGTCGACCAGTGTTGCGTGATCTATCGCGATCCCCGTCCGTTTTAGAGAATGAGGTCGTTGAGTTGAGTTTTAAAGTTCTAGTTAAAATGGGTAATGAATGTGTTAATAACACGAATAGCTTAAGTAAACAGAAGCATGTCCTTGGTCGCGGCTGGTCGCGGTTGGCGGCGCAGGCGCGGGCGGTGAGGTCGCGAGAGGTCGAAATCGTACTATTGTAAATATTTAAGCTGCCAACCTGTAATCTTTTAAATTCGTCATTTTTAACAGTGTGCTTCAGTGGCACCTACTGTGCGAAATATCCTCATCTTTAAAATCTGTGGCGAACATACCTAAATTCGATGAATGAACAGTGTAAAGTGGAGAATTTGACATTTTTTAAAATATTTTCATGATGTTTATCGTATTTAGAATAAAGTTAAAACACGTTTTGATAATTTAATACCTAATTGAAAAGATAACTGTAATTAAATTTTCCTGGTATTTTCCCAGTCAACTTGACCGATAAGAATATAGATACTTACACGCAATTTTTACTGCGTGATAAGACCAATCTCTAATCTTAGATAATAAGTAGGTAAGCGTATTTGCACTTCACTAGAACATTATGTTTGTCGCTGTCGTCATAATAAAATGCTTATCATCCATAAAACTGTTATTACTTTCTTTCTAGTATCTCTTGCAAATTGGGGACGGGGACGTGGCATACTAATTTGAGTCAATTCGAGCTCACCTGTTCTGATTATCACCTGAAATACCTGCTACTTACCTAAAATGACTACTTTTTAATGTTTTTTTTAAGGTTTACACAAGTGGCACTGTAAGCATAGGAAAAGAAGAGATTCTTGGCTTATCGGAAAATAGAACATTACTTATATAATACCAATCAACAGATACTGTGAAGGGCTAGATGAGCCCTTCAAGGTACCGGGAGGAATCAAACAACGATACGATTTCTTTACGTTTATATTGACTGAAGGACTTTACATATTGCCGACTAAACTAGCACTGACTATTCCTACACAAAAAAACCTAATAAAATATTTGACACCCCGTTCTAAACTTGCTTGAATGTTCAAATGAAACCCGCGCTAAATTACAGGGTGGCAGGGAGGGACATCGACGCGCAAACTGTAACCATGGATTCAGCACATGAGTTTATACCCCAAAACGTTGAAATTTTTCGTCGGTTATCAAAAAAAAAATATTGCTGTTCCAAACATTTTGACCGCGTAGGTATTGCACTTTTCTATGAAACAGAAGATTTTTACATAGCCATAGCCAATAGTTGTACCCACTCTGTGAAATAGTGTTTACATATTACGGTTCAAAAGATAGTCCTGTGACAGACGGACGGACAGCGGGGCTTGAGTAATAGGGTCCCGTTGGCACCCTTTGGGTACGGTATACTAAAAAAGACGACTGTCTATCTAAAATAAAGCCAAGGGAAGGTTGGGTCCGGCAGAGAGCCAAAGTTGTCGACATAGCCCACAGAATAAGCAAGCTGAAGTGGCAATCGGCCGGCCATATTAGCCGTAGAACTGATGACCGTTGGGGTAGACGTGTTCTCGAATCGGTAAACATAAGTTAGGACGCCCTCAGGGTAGGTGTCTTCCTGCCAGGGTAGCGGGACCATCCGAAAGGGTTTACCGCTGCCCTGGAACATAAAGGGCTAAGGAAGGAACACGGGTGGGTTTTAGTCAGTAAAAGTCTGACACTCCCTTCTGCTCCACCCAGAGCGGGAGGGGTCATTTGATGATTTCCCATCCTCAAAAAAAAAAAAAAAAAAGGGTAGGTGTCTTCGCAGGATGGCTGGTAGCAGCTGGATGAGAGTTGCCGAAAATCGAGTTCAATGGCGTGCAATAGGAGAGGCCTATGTCCAGCAGTGGACTGCTATAGGCTGATGATGATGATGATGCCATGTTTAACCCCAAGTTGTTATTCTTTTTTTTTGTGTTTGTGTTCTTTTTCATGCGTCATTTTTGCCGCAAATTAATGTATTTTCTTTCTTTCTTTCTTTATGATGATGAAGGTTGAGGACTAAGAGGATTATTGCACAAGTATTTTAAGGTACGTCAACATATTACTATTATAATCATATACGTGATATAGGTGCTAGTTGGCAGAAGTACGCGTGGGTTCTCCCCGATAGTGTTTAGAATTTCCCAGGTCTCCTCAAGAATAGTAAGTGCACACCGTTTCTAATTACCAGCATTGGTAATCCCTCATATTAAGTCATTATTTTAATTAATTAAACACGTGAATATGCATTTGTTTATTTGTGATTTCAATGGATAGGAATGTGCATGATTTTATGTTCAACCAATAAATTAAAATGGTGCGCAGGTACCTACAAGACAAGTTAAGGCGTATCAGATTCGGTATGTTAATCTTACCTTTGTGAGTTGATTTGTTACTCATTTACTTAGGATTTCAAAACCATATTTTAGGATTTTAATACAGGCAGCCAGAGAAAAGCCGCTTGTGTGGGCTCCGCCGAAATTTGTATCAAGATAAATGATGACATTACAAAGCCGCTCAAAACACGTTCCATCTTCTCTACGGAAATTATCATAACTATTCCGAGAATCCCATTTTTCATTGATATCGTCTCACTTCGGACATCTTATTCTGCTATTCTAAAGTATCAAGAAAAATGGCCCTTCGACATAAATCGTAGTTTTTCGCTATATATCGTGTCATCCGATCAGTGACGCGCAAGATACCTTCGTTACTTTGTCATTTTGCACGGAAATGGACGAGATACCAAAACCCTTCCCCTTTCGTTCCGAGATTAACTATGGAGATATGGGAATCGGATAACATTTTTATTTCATATGCACAATCTGGGAAATTTATTGGCACAAACACACTAAGGTCTATTTTAATTTATGTTTCCAATTGGTGTTATATCAAGTTAAACAAATATCAATTTTAACTTAATGGCAATTAAGTTGATTTCAGAGTGACTAGTACCTAGGTACTATTGAAAAAGTTGTAAAAATGTTTGAAACTGTAGCGTAAAATTAACTTTATTGTGTAGGAATTAAAGTTATTTTTCCATAATCTGATATTTGTTTACATTTTTGGCAACTAAATCGCGAACGCAGATTACGCCAATTTTCCGTGTTATGGCCATTTTATACAACTATCAAATAACGGATAATTAAACAATTAATTTACCTGACCTTTACATTCAGTTCAATTGATTCAGCTTATCCTTTTACAACAAAACTTTTCAGATTCAGGGTAGTACTAAAGGAATCAATTAATTTTTCTCAGTAAGTTTCTTTAATGGAAATTTCGGAATGGCCGCTACTCACACTTGGAATTAAACTTAATGAGGACATACACAGACTGGATCCCGCGATCCTGAGAATTGAGGCAGCAACTACAATTTAGGTTAAGCTGAACTATATAGTATAAGTTTATAATTGAATTTTAGGAATTAGGACCCTTGTCCTTAGGAGTCTCGTGTGTCGTTCAACCCGCAAAGATCTACTGTGATGGTATAATTACATAGTTTTCGCTTCTAATTTTACCTTTGCCTATAAGAATACAAGGTGGCAGGGATGTCGACGCGCAAACTGATACCATTGGTAAATGAAAAAACCAGTCTGACTTAAAACATTTAGTCGGTTATAAAAAAAATGCTGTTCAGTACATTATGGCTGCATTATTTTTTATTTTATTAATTTTGTGTTTCACGAACTGTGTCCAAATAAACTTTTTTCTTTCTTTCTTTTTAGATATTGCACTATTCTATGAAACAGCAAATTTTATTTTGATAATTGATGACAAATTTGCGCGTCGTAGTCCCGGCCAGCCTGTATAGTATAAATTTATAATTGAATTTAGGGAAATAGGACGATTGTCTCTTAGAACTTAGAAGCCTCTTGTTCATTGCGTTCCGCAAAGATCTACCATGCTCCTAATGTCACTTCATTGGCTGAACATAACATAATGAAAGAAAACGGCACGGACGGCACGGTTGGCGCAGTGGTTAAGCGATTGACTGCTGCGCTGCGTGTCGCGGGTTCTATTCCCACACGGAACAAATATTTGTATGACCTACAAGTAGATGTTCTGGATCTGGCTGTTTATGTATGTGAGTTTAATTGTTTGTAAACGCACCCACGATACAGGAGAAATTCCTAGTGTGGGGCAACGTTAATTAAAAAAGAAAGAAGAAAATAAAAATTTATTTTACAGTTAATTTAATAACAGTAAAAGTGCATCACATTTCCTACTGTCCTAGCTTATCATTAACAGCTGAAGGTTGTTGGGAAATGGACTACACAAGTCCACATAGCTCTTTGTTACGCATGTAGGCCACTCATTCAATGCAGGATTACGGTTCTTCACTTAGATCCCTGCTGTTACACAATTACGTTCGGTTACATTATGAAAACTGGGTCGAGAGTTGACATTGTTTGTTAAGAAATGACATGTGTTTTAATTATGTACAAGCGTAAATTTATGCTTGTGAGTATTCATGGGTAATAGGGAGTGACAATTAGTGTCAGTCTTAGTTATATGCAAGCGCATTTAACCAAGATTACGAAGCGGTAGTGTTTAGCATTTTGCCGGAAAATATTGGAAAATAGTTAAACAGAGTGGCAAGGACATCGACGCGCATGCTGTTACCGTGGATCAGTAGGTACATGATTCAGAAGCCCCTTGGTTTGAAACTTTTCGTCGGTTAGAATCAATGTGAAGGTTGCAGTTCGCGCGTCGATGTCCCGCCATCCTCTATGTGAGGATAACCGTTTGTTAGTATAGTTAATTAATATGGGCTTAAACTTCTTGGGAGACGAATCGTTTAGAACACTTTATAGATTTAAAAGTGGTGATGATGGTTGATATGACCTTCTAATCATCATTAACATTATATACAAAAAATGTTAGCGTTTATTTTTCGACGGGGTTACTCAACTTGATATAAGAGGAAAGATATTAAAATTGAAGTAAGAAGGAAGCTGTGGTCTTATGCTCTTGACAGTAATGACCTATTGGGTTATTCTCTGGTAGTTTTTATTCGATTATATTTTCGAGAGCGCGTTTCCTTCTTGAACATACATTTAGTGTGCCAACATTTCGGAGTCTCTAAACTTTTCCAAGGTTAAAAACAATTTTAATCAGTTGTTTACAAAGTAATATCAATCGTCAAAATGGGCTATCTCACCAAATTAACACGATTAACGCGTGCTGTGGTAAATTAAATTGTTTTCCCTGTCTTTATCATCATTCGCTCAGACACTAGGTTAGAGGTTAAGTGCCTACATAAATCGGGTTTGCTTGTTTTGTCTTTGTTGCATGCATCATCTAAATTCTAAATTAATAAGTCTTTTGACCATAGCTCTAGATGTGTGTGTGTGTGATGTGTGTGTGTGCTCTAGGCGTGATAGACGTAACCAATGATGATTATTTCTCTCCTGGTTAAAGCATATTCTTTGTACAAGGAAGATCCTCTTCCAACACTCGCCTGAAAATTTTCTGGCTGTTTACTAGCTAACTGATTGGTTGTGCAGTAATCTATTTTTCAATAGGTACCCATTGTAAAGATTATTCAAATCCTTATTTCCAATTGATGTTATTTCTACTTAAACAAATATCAACTTTATTTTAATGTAAATTAAGTTGATTTTAGAATAACTAGTACTATTGAAACAGTCATTCATAAACAAATAAAACTTGAAGCGCAAACTGGACTTTACGTTTGGGAATTAAGGTTATAGGTACATTCCATAAACTCGTATTTGTTTACATGTTTGGCAACTAAATTGCGAACTGAATTAGATCGTAACACCGCTAATCGTCATGAGAGATAATAGACAAATGCGAGAAAAAAAAACAAAAGACTCACCTATCTTTCCATTAGGGCTGTAGGGCCCGTAGCTGCCCGATGACAATGGCGAGGAGTACCCGTTCGGCTGTGGCTGCACCGGCGGGCCGGGTGATGGCGAGCCGGCGCCCGCGCCACCAGCCATCCAGTCGCGGACGTGGCCGTTGGCCTGGTGGCCGTTGTGGCTGACCCCCGGCTCGGCCTTGACCGCGCCCGGCAACACACCGCGGTACGCCACCTCGTGCTTCAGGTCCATGCCGCTGCTACCGCATGCTGTTCCTCCGCCGCCGGCCCCGCCGCCCGCGCTCCACACTTCTAGAACAAAAGAAAGGTTGAGTTATTTCATTGTCGTTTGACGTTGTAGCGAAAGAATTGCTTTAAGAGAGATGACTTGAAACTTGAAATACCTACAACCCAACTTTTCTGCTTAACACCTCAAAGAAGGAATGTAAGCTATGATCTTGTACTTTTTTAGGGTTCTGATATTATCATAACCATAACATATCTAATTATAAATGACAATTTTTTGCATTGCGAAGAAAATATTTTGTTCCTTATAAGCCTATTGTTCATGATAGAACTTTCAGTGCTCATGCTTATCTTGTATCTTAAGGACGATGACAGTGCAAGCTTAAATAGCATTTACTTTAAATTCACAATCTTTCGTTATTATAACAGATATAATTTCCAGATCAATTAGCGATATTCCAAAGAAACGAATAAACATTATATGCTGCATCTTATCTTACGTAGCGGTTGTATTTTAAGAGTATACAATCGAATGACCGAACGGGTATAGTTCCCATGGCCGCTGTAATCTTTGATCTCATCACAGATAAACAAGCCGCGGTTTGGCAACAAAGGGATTTGAAGGTGAATAGAAAGTTCCGACGAACAGTAGACCTCTGATTGTTTGTTTAAGAGAGTATCTGCAGGCCGGAATAGTCGGAAGACATTATTACTGTCCTTTATTTCGAAGTTAAAGAAGAAAGAGATGGTATAAGATAGAGGTGCCTAATCAGCTTGTACTAATTTATTGAAGTATAGACTTCTCAGGAAATGCCAACTATATTATGATGAAGTTGAGTTGTAGACATGTGGTTAGGTACCTTTGTTTGATAATTCAATTCTTCCGTCACATTTGTCCTCAGCCGAAAATAACAGCACAGTAGGTATTGTTATTTTTGGCTGAGGACATAGTATATACATAATAGTTTAGGTTACAAATTATAATATTCAAATAACTTGACACCTCCTCAAACCGATTTTCAATAGGTTTCAGGCATGTTTCATGTAGGTATGACTGAATCATACGTAAATGTCATTCAGATTTATTCTCTGTTAGAAAAAGTTGTTATTGCCAGATAGAAGTTTAAACATCAACAAATTCTATAAGTACCTACTATTTGAAAATGTGAGTGAAATATAATGCTTTCAGCTTTAAATGTCCATATTAGTGGTCCATAAAGTTCTTGGTCAACTGGTATTCATTTGAACCCAGAGGGAATGAAGCGATATTATATGTAGATACTAATAGTAATAATAACCGAATGGTACATGGAAGTGTAATAATCATAAAATAATTTCTAATCTAGAACTAATAGCAACTGCAAATACTAAATACAGATATTGCCCCCACAATAATAATGCACTTAACTTGCTACTGAAACATTCCTAGTTTTACTTCATACCATAAACGTTATATTTTGAATCATAATTTAGCACCACATCAAATATAGTGTTAACTACGGGTGCTTCCCTGCCCACGATAACCTTACTACTTATAAATGAAATTACATTTCTGAAAACTCATCTCAATGTAAAAATAATAATATGAATGAAAGGACAATGGTTGAAGCAGATTGCTAATCCATTGCTTCAGAAGTTCGAAAAATTTGTCTGCTCAACACGTAAATAAAGCAATGAATGTTGTTGAACTGTCAAAATGAAACCGATTCCGATTGATCGTGAGTGTTCGCAATTAGACTGCCGGCCTTATATAGTGCTGCAGATAGTTCTAGAACCTTCTATCGTAGAAACATCTAGAAGGTTCGAGTACATACCGGCCCCGACTGACCAGATGTCGATAGTTCTAGAAAGTTCTAGCATCGAAATTTCGAAGAAGGATCTTGACTCTGTTAGTTCTGCTACTCGATACTAGATGGCGCTAGTGGTAACTAAATTCACCATCTACCAGGTACTAATTGTGGCGCGCAACAGTATGTACTATCAAAATATACGAAATACGAATGGATAATAAAGAAACAGCATCAAAATACCCGACAATTGGGGTCATCTAAACTTAGGACACTCTCTTTCAATGGCCTGAAACCTTTTACTCTGATTATTTCACAGCGAGGAAGAAAAGTTGTATGAAATTCTGTCCTTTACCGAAGTGTATTTACAGAATATCATCTACTAACGACTAGTCTTCTTAAGAAATCTAACTAGTTCCAATATTTGACAGGGGCATCATTTTTTTTTTTTTATGGGCCTGGTCTTTACCTCGATCAAGCCTGAAGGATAGTAATGAAACTAAGTATCAATGAGTAAGTTTCAAATCTTCACAGCTAAGGCACCACTGAACTGGTAAAGAGCAGGCGTCTTGGTGGACTGTATTATGTAGTTTTGACTATCAAAAAGTGCTAATTCTCAGCCTATACTCTGTCCACTAGGTTAACCGTTTTTTGACAGATCGAACACGTGACGTGAGAAATTATATTTATTTTGTCAAAACTGATACATGTACGGTATTATAATGTCTGTAAGAAGTCATAAATAAGATAATTCAATAAGATTACGCAGTTCATTTATAATTATTTATTTTAGTACGCATTATAAAGTCAACTTTTACGTAATCTGGAATATGTAGGTTCTAAGACAGCTGTCAAAAAACGGTTAACCTAATGGACAGGGTATAGTTTGACTTTTGATTTTGAATGTTCTGAAAAAGGGATATTTTAAGCTTTCGTTATGATACGACGTTTCATTATAACAATTGTCTTTTTTTTTGTGTACAGACGCCAGCAGGTCAAGCTACCCGAAACTGTCAAATTTTCCCAATCAACCTTGAACCTTAATGCTTTAGCGATAAAGCTGAAAATCAATTAAAGAAATCTGACAGATTGTAGTAGCTTGATGTGCTGGCGTCTGTACCTACCTCCGTTAAATGTTTTTCGTACTCTGAAATCCTAAGTCGTATTCCTTGCATTTTTCTTAGATTTGGTTTTTCCTAAAGCGAATATTATCATCTTCTGCCTTTTATCGCTTTTTAATGTTCTTTGATAAGGATGTTCGTTCTCATAAAGTGCCTTAATCATCATCTGCACTGCTAGAGGAACTAAATTCAAAAGACCCTGTCTATGAAACGCATGTAAACTCATTCTTTGTCACAATTACGGCTAGTTCTAATTACTCGCTCTGGCCAACACTGCTCCGGTCTCCTTGGTCAGTGAGATTAAATTTCAGCAAACTAGATAGTAAATCTAGTTGGTGTATCAGCGATCGCGGTAATAAACCGCAGCGTCCCGGGATTAACCGGGATCGATCCGGGATGACGACAATCCCGGGATGTTAACAATTGCTTGTGCATTGTGTAGATCGTAAAATGGATACACGGGTTTATGGGTTGTATTTTGGTACTGGTGTTGTTCCGTTTTGTTTTCTTGAATTTACTTAGCTTGTTTTACGTGACAACGACAATGAGGGTTCATAACCCTTTTCAGTCGTCACACTGTATGTATACGTTGTTCCTATGTTGTTCAGTGAAAGTGTCGAAACTGCTTGATCGATTTTGATAAATGAGGTGTCCGTCGAACTTGTGACGTGGGTGCGGTCCGTTTTAGACAGTTTTAGTAGCCACGGGAAAAGTTTTATTTTTGAGAGAAAAACTATGTTTTTCTATTTAATTTTCCCGTAAATTTTAAACAACGTAGTACAATACTTTAACATCACGGAAAAAGTTATATTTTTGAGAGAAAAACTATGTTTTTCTATTTAATTTTCCCGTAAATTTTAAACGATTTATGACTAGATTTTTCTTTGAAGTTTGTATTTTAATGTTGTGGTAGAAGTGCTTTTGTGTTCTCTATGATTTTGTATCACATTCCGAAGAATTAGTTCACATCTTTTAAAATCTACAATAAAGAACCACTTTGCGGTGGTATAATTTGTTATAAGATTTATGCACCTAACTACATATGTGTCTAGTTTATGCATTTTAAAATTTGTAAAAACATAAACATATCATCTAGATTGTTTAAAATCACACAAATGTTTTCACATTTTCCTAGATGTTTATTCTTAATATTTTCTATTATATAATTTATTAGACACTCTTCCAAATCACTGTTACTATTCATGACACGAATCGTTTTTCAGGTCATTGACACCACTTATTTCCCGAGGTAATTTATTTTCTATGGATACCACCATAAATAATACGATAGCCGTTTCGTATCGATCTGATAAGCGGTTTTGATTGGATTCAAAACAAATAAAAGTCGTGACGTCATTAGAATAGTACTTTTTATATTTTTTTGAGCTAACAAAGAGTAAAAGTGTGACATTTATAGAGATATAAGTATGGCAGGAAAACAAGTGCAGCATAATCAGCTAGAATGTTCCCACTGCTGGTACACAGGCCTCCTGTGAGAGGCCTAGTAAGCTGTATTCAATAACGCGGGCCCAGTGCGGGTTGGTAGATGTCACATGTCTTTGAATTTTTGGTTCTAGGACATGCCGGTCTCCTCACGATGTTTTCCTTCACCGTTTTGAGAGTAGTAGTGATGAAATAATTTACACAAAGTAAAGCGCCTGCTTGGGATCGAACCCACGACCTACACTTGTAAGTCGGGGCCGTTACCACAGCCACCACTGCTCCTCAAACACGTGCAGCGCTGACCTCAAATAAATCAGGATAAGAGCAGGAGGATGATTATGGTGATGATATTAGACTAAAGCCGCATTTACATTAATGTGTTGTGTCGCTTTCTGACGCAGTTTTAACCAATCAAAACTCGTGATTTGACGTAGCCCTGAACAGATACGTTTGATTGGTGTATTCCGAGCCGCGAAACAACACAACACAGTAATGTGCCGGTGGCTTTAGTGTCATGTCTGCCGCTGTTGCGTGGATCTAAATTAGGTTCACCACCTTACCTATAGTTGTGGGTCAAAGAGTAAGTAAGTATTTAATAGAATTTCAACTTTATCGCTACAGAATTAAGGTTCAAGGTTGTTCGGGAAAATTTGACAGTTTTGGGTAGCTTGATATGCTGGCGTCTGTTCTTTGGGTCATGATTTAATCCTATCGGTCCTCCAAGATTATCTGAGTATGACCTTCCTCAAGACTAATCGGTTCAACCGAAACCAGGATTAACTATGAATGAATCCGAATGTTGGGCCTTGTTTATTCCGACATAAACTGTGTGACTGTGGGGTGTGTGTGTGATCTACACATGTAAGTATGATTGTCCATATTTTATGGTCCCCACAGTAAACTTTGTAACTTTAAACATTTTATGGCGAAACATAAAATGTGAATATGCAAAACATACTATTTCTCCGGAACAGCGGGCGCTGCGATGAGTGAAATATAATTTAGTAAATCTGCATATAGCAGCAATATAATAGATAAATGTTTTACGACGTTCCCATAGGTTACTTAGCATTATTGCTGAATAGAGTATTTTTTACCTGATTTTCAAGAAATTATAACCCTGTTAGGGTTAATGGATGAACACCAAAAGAAAGGCTGTTATAAGGTTTTATGTAATACGTTTATTATCCTTTTATATTTATATAATGGAAGGTGTGTCTAATATAATCAGCCTATAATGTTCCCACTGCTGGGACACAGGCCTCCTATCTGTGCGAAGGAGTGGGCCGCAATCCACCACGTGGGCCCAGTGCGAGTTGGTAGATGTCACATGACTTCGAATTTTGGTTCTAGGACATAGGCCGGTTTCCTCACGATGTTTTCCTTTACCGTTCTTAAGAGCAGTGGTGATGAAATAATTTACACAAAGTAAAGCGTCTGTCTGGGTTCGAACCTACGACCTACAACTCGTATGTCGCGGCCGTTACCACCGAGCCACCATGGTTATCAAACATTTTTTTTTGGTTTTGTTATATGAGGACTAAACTTTCCCGTCTTAAAGGACCACAGTTTTGACCGGTACGATTGTTGGAATACCAAAGGTGTCTGAACTCATTGAACCTAACTCTAAGATATCAATATCATCTTTAGAGGTATGAGGAACAGGGTGTAAAGTTCGCTCAACCTCCATAGAAAAGGGAGGATCCTCCGACCAGACAGGTGTTGTGTCTGGCGGGCAATTGCCCAACGATTGATGTTGGGAAATTGTATCTATGCTAACTGCGCGGTAAACTCTGCTTGCGAGATGCAGGATTTGCGTGACGTCGTATGACGCGTTGTTCGCATGTGGCGTTGTAGATACCGCTACACATCCAATAAGGTCAGAATTTCAAACTATGTCTTTAGTTATACCCTAGAGAATAAAGAGGTAGCACCTTGTCACTTGGAAAACAACTGGGAAATCGGAAACTCAACCCAACATAATTGGGGTTAGACATCTCTGATCAATAGAACTTAACAAACATTGATCAATAAATTACCCCGAAACTTGATGTACTATGTATAACATAATGAAGGTAAAGAATAACATAGAATTGACAAGATTACTAACAAGACAAAGTAATATAACGTTACTTGTTCAACACAGTTAGTTTCCCATTAATCAATAAATTATCTCCGTATCCTTTAACATAATTGAATAAATCCACTCGTTTGTATTGCAGAGGGGTAATTGCGTAGCATTACATAAAATGGCAATAGATCGCAATGCCTCATTTTGACATACATCGCTTCATAGGTTTGAAAAATTCGTCTGCTCAACAACGTAAATGACGCTATGAACAGGGCTGAACTGTCCGAACGAAAGATATTGCGATCGATTCCCATTTTATGTGCGTTAAGTAATTACCCCGCAGGTCTAAACCAAGAAACACGATTGAGACAAGGAAAATTCATTAGAAATGAAAATAATGCCTCCGAGGTGGAGATATCGCTGAATCATTAGATTTTCCTTTTTTTGATGACGTAGCAAGAGGGTAACCCACATCTTGGTAATTAAGAAATGTGCGTGAGCTTAAGTGATAAGTTATGTTAGGTTAAGCCGTGATTTACCCTGGAAAATTGTAATTGAAATGACTCATTGAGAACATGATTATGTACGAGTCGCATAATAGTGATGGTACCTGTATTTCACAAAGTTGCATAACGATTGTTTTTTGTTTTAAAGATCCTCAGTGATCATTGATTGACGTGTAACAGTAAAATCTCCAAAATAAAACGTATGAGGGTGTGCAGTGACTTTGGTTGCAGTGAGCACCGCGGCAGCGGCGCGGGCGCGGTTGCACAACGCGCTCGCAGAGAAAGCGGGTGACGTCACGACCTCGACACGCTCACCTACTTGCGCGCGCGCCGGCGCCGCCTGCACCAACCCACTTCTGCCGATACCGGCCCAATGTCGCCGGGCTTTCTCTAACCGTGTACCTCTTCACGCAAACATAAACACAACGTAATCGTCATGTTACTATCCAATGCGTAATACCTCTCCATGGAAAACGATACGCAAATGTATTCTAAACACGGGAAAAATAAAAGTGTTAACACTGACACCGTTTCGGTGCACAGCCGCATCTTTTTGCGCTCGTTTTTTCAGCAACAACGCAGCCAGTGAAAGTTGATATTTTTAAATGTTATACTATAAATATCACCGGGTATCTAGAGGCTGACCTGATATACCACTTTCGTTTCATCAGAGCGAATGCAAGTGTGCCGGTTTAGAAGGCAGCTTCATTAACCATGTGCAGCTGCTAAGCACGCGCAAAATTACCGTTTTGTTCAAGAATTGGTATTTAGCTCAAGCTCTTTTATTTTTCGCTCTCATTCTTTATCGTTGCCTTCAAAGATAAAGTTTGTAAGCGATAACATTTGAGAGGGAAAATGATTCATATAAATGCATTTTAGAGTAATAAAAGCAAGCACCAGCGGCGCCACTGTGATCATTAAACTAAATTGCATCCTGTGGCGCTGCACTCCCTAATTTTTCAGAAATCGCATCTTCCCTCTCAATCTTCCCATTATTCGACAATTGGCACCGATTGGTGTCAGCACCGCGGTGTGAGCTTTGTCTCACACTCGTAACATCAACGTTCTCGCCTCATCGCATCGTACCTTCACAGTTCAGACCCAACGAAGGATTCACTTTTACGACGTGAGCAATAAACTTTTATGACTCATTACGATAACGTTAGAATAAAATACGCGAAGAGCAATCGAAAGAATGTAAGTGCTAGCTCGTTCCTTACTGGAGTCGTTCGGTTCTGTATTTTCTTTTCAGAAAATATTCATTGCGAGGACTCGCTAGTCATCGCGATTGCGATCGTCTGATTTATGCGCGGTACTATACAAGAGAGCTGGAGCTCAGAAAATATTCTGTGAAATAAATCCGGTGCGGTTCGGTGGTTCACGCGGAGAACGCGCGCATAAAGTATCTTCGGTGCGGTCAGCGTATATACTATCGCATAAAAGTATTGTGGAGAGAACGAGGACGTGCCGCGACGGCGTCCTGAGAACATTCCGGGACGCATGCAGCTCGCT
This sequence comes from Apamea sordens, assembly GCA_945859715.1. NCBI lineage: Eukaryota > Metazoa > Arthropoda > Insecta > Lepidoptera > Noctuidae > Apamea > Apamea sordens. The sequence goes on from OX243995.1 coordinate 13,952,365, forward strand.
CTCGATGGCACTGATGTAGTGTCGCAGCCGGCGTGGCGCGCACCGACTATTTGACTCATGCAGGTTGTCGCAATATATATGCAAAGCTTTGTGGCAATCGTTCGCTGCTGAGGCATTAAAGAATTGTCGATGACGCGGAAATAGAATTTACGACTGTTGCGACCCCCGCAACACCGTGTGATATATTGAGCGAGGTCACTGGCTCGCCAGGGGCGTGCTGTTGCTGTTGCGTCACTGAAGACTAATAGCCTTGTTATAATATACATTTATGTAGGCATAGCATATTTCTAGGTGGAGGGTTCGATAACCGTGCCCTGAGGTGGGAATAAACCGTTTGTGTTGTTCGCCGTAATTAGAGAGTCTGTTCGGCGCAGCGGACGACTGACTGGCTTCATGCATTATTGAGTTGAGCGCATGGTAGGCAGACACCGGGCTCAGGTGATTGCGAGCAAATTGTTATAGTTCCCACGGGATTTATAGCCATGTTTGTGGGCCGTTTTACGTAATATTAATGAAATTTAAAGCGAGTAGGTACCGCGCAATATTTACTGCTTAGGAACGCTAAAAATTTATGCGACATTTTTACACAGTTTTTAAGAATTCATGGTATGGCGGATAAAGTTCAGGTGAATTGGAAAAATTGCTCTTTCTGCGACATATATTTTAATTAAACGGACACCCATTTACCCACAGCTAGTCTCGTCGAGGAGAACTTTCATCACATAAAGAAGTTAAACGACATTCCCAACCAACCCACTTTATATTACGAATGCAGAACTCTTGTGCAATTGAACGAATCAAGGATCGGGACGTCTCTCTAACAAAACTGCATTTTCACTTTATTGTCTGCGAGAAATGAGAATGGCTTTTCAGCAATAGCTATAGAAAACAAGAAACAAATTTCTAGCAATAAAAATGTTACAAAATAAGGTATCAAGTAACAATAAATATATAAATCTGTTCCCCTGATTCAAGATATTCGAGACTGGCAATACGGTACTGATATCCGCGAGGGAGTGCTTCAATAATGCGATTTCTAAGCTTAGTCTGAATGTAAAGTCGTCGGATATTCCTGCCAGATGACAGTCCGTGTGTTTACTGCGTCTTTGCTGGAACACGAGACGATCCGGGCGGATGGGGAGAGATGAAAAGATTGCAGCATCCCGAGCGGGGAAATCACGTAGCTATTTTATCGGCGCATCGTACCGTCTCGATGGTCCGCCACACTACCACTACTTTTACGAAAAGGATTCCACTACATGCTGAGATTTTAAATATAGCATTTCAGAGTTTAATATTTGACTGACAAGCTTTCAAGGTAAATAATGAAGAAAATTTAAATGTAAACAGAGTTTTATAATAACAACCATTTCAATGAAAACAAATTACATTAGCGAGATTAAATTCAAATACTATCAAGGCCGGGATTACGTATTCATAAACATAGTTAGGAAATAAATTGGACTCCCTATCTACGTACAAGTAGTTACTGTACTAATTCTAGTTTTACGTCTTTGATCAAGATTAATTACCAACCATTTTGGGACAAAAGACATGTTCCGTACTGACAAAGATTTACAGATGTTCAGATGTGTCACAAGCTCTTTCGAAATCTAATGCATCATGTCAATGTGCCAAAGGTATCAGATTATGTCTTAGTAGACATATTGTTCGATATAGTTGCGTCAAACGTTGCCCAACACGACTCAATGGGCACAATTCTTTTATTAGTCCGTACCAACGAATATGGGCACAATTTATTATGAGGGGGACCAGTTTGATTATGTTTGACATAGCTTCGTTAACCATTTCGAAAGTGGTAACTAGATAAACTAATAAGGAGCTTGTATGATAGTTTACACAATGTTACCTTTGTTCGATTACCGACAATGTTTGCAGAGGCGTAGGTATTAGAAGAGGACGTAGATGGTAGGATTAATATTAGTGACATACTTATATACCTACTATTGGCCTTGTATGTAAGTGAAATGTATTTCAGACCAGCTTATGCCCGCGATTCAGGATGAAAATTAGTCTATGTCCATCTCCAGGTCCCAGACTACCAATGTGTCAAATTTCATAACGGTCGGTTTAGTGATTTAGGCGTGAAATTGCCAATTGCCAAATTTATTGCCTAATTGCCTTTACATTTAGAGTATAGATTAATGGAGCAAAGATTAACGAAATAAAATATTAAATGGTAATTAGAAAAAAAGTAAATAATTCCCGAAAACAAGCGGACAACTTGTTAACATTCTACCATAAAGACATTCAAATCATACTATGATTAACCTGCACCCTAATTGCGTAACACACGATCAATCGGAATCGGTTTCATTTTGACAGTTCAACAACATTCATTGCGTTATTTACGTGTTGAGCAGACAAATTTTTCGAACTTATGAAGCAATGGATTAGCGATTTGCTTCAAAATGATTCAGATACCGATTGATCGTGTGTTACGCAATTAACTACAAAAGCTAAACTACCCACTTATTAGAAAACAAGGTGTTTCTTTAGATCAGGATAGCTAGTTATTCAATTAAGAACCTAACTGTTATAGAAACGTCGTTCTTGAGGCAAAAATGACAGCACAGTTCGGTGCTAATTAACATTTTAGTATTAAGAACTTTGCTCAGAATACAAATACTGGTTCCAAGATTTAGGCTAGAACTAAAGTTAGATTTTATTTTGAAATAAGACGGAAAAGTTCGTTTGTATCTCCTTTAATATCAAGTTAGATTTATGAAAGACCCATCTAACCGTTGTATCGTCCGTCTTAATTTGAGAAACATCTCAGGCGACTAAGAGGCTGCAAACTCCTCCATTATTTCCGAGATAAAAGGCTTCGACCCATTTCATTTTTACTTACAGAAGACACGTGCCTTCATGAAATTCGCAGTTCCCACCGGAAAATAATAAGAACGAATGTAAAAAAGAGGGAATTCGATATCAAGTATTACCTCCGATATTACTTACTCGAGTATGAATTGCTTTGTTTGCTTGTAACGAAACGTTAAAATCGTCGAGCGCGAGGAAGTGAGTGTCCATAAAGTTATTCCCTACATGTTTTGAATTGGAATCCTTTACATAAATTTTCTTACTGAACACTATTATATCTATCGTTAGCTTCAATACACTATAATTCTACCATACCCATGTTAATGGATGCTTGTGTGTCGTCGTACAATATACTTTTATTTTCTTTGTTCTCTAGTTACAGTGCGAAGATTAAAATCTGCATACCTTCGATGTTTGTATACTTTAAGATTATTGGTACTGATGCTGTACAAGATAAACTTGTGGACAGTTCTGCTAATAAAGGACCGCTATTTTGAGCTTAAAAGGTGTACGTAAACTATCCTTGGTGATGGGTTGTATTTCTTTGTAAATAAAGGCTGCGCGGAGGTCGTTATGCATGCGCGAAAGGGTAAATAAGCACGTAATATTTTTATTTTAGCGTCAGAACTTGCTGATATGTGGTGACTAGTCAGGCTTTAGGTTGATGTTATTGTTTCCTTAAAATTAACTGCCAACAAGATGACATGAAAAGATACAAATACAATATTGTCTGAACGAAAACGAAACTAATATTCCCAAAAGATATTCGGATGTCTCGCAACGGCAAAATTGCGAACGAAAACATTGTCACGTCCTCCTCAAATAGTTATTCTATTCCAAGGGAGCTCTGAGAATTTCTAGAACATTCTACAGTTCCATAATGGTGAAATGCATTGATAAAACCAAGGCTAATCAAAGTGCAAGGCTGAGGCAAGGGCGGGGGACCTTGCGTCCTACGATGAGCTTTCATTTTGTTGTTTTCACACGCAAACTGTACAATTTACTGGTTTGTGTTGATTAAACTAGAATTTACTCGAATAACATACAACGATAGTGTATTTTTCCGTTTAATATTGTGCAATATTAAGACTACGATCTAGAAGAGAAAGGAATATGGTAGAACTGGTTTAGACGATGCTGATATAAAAAAGCTTGTAATAAAATATTCCTAGACTTTAGTAAAAGATTAACCAACAAAGAACACGTCACCATTGAGGAGTAAGCACAAGTAGAAGATTTTTTAAGTGCTTTAGAACTCCTAAAATTGGCCCTTGCATTACTATTACTTCCACATTTAACGACCAGATTTTATTAAGATAAAAGTAAATACAGGGTGTTATTGACAGCCCTCCACAAAAACACAGGATTGATTCAGCTCCTTATTCTGAATCATATCCCACTGGAAATTTTCTCAGGAAAAAAAAAATTATGCCGTTTTTTCTGCTGATATTCCTTTATTTCAATGTAAAATTACGTTCTCTGTATGCAACACTCCATTTATGTAAATAAAACAGCTGAAAACAGCCTCGCTCAAGCTCGCTGCGCTGCCGTCCGCTACGTGCGTTTTGCCACGGTAACGATATAAAACAAATCTGGTTTTTTGGATTCCCTTAATGTTCCTGAAAGAATTACATGTACCGGTCATCTTAATATGATGTACTGAAGCCACCCTATCAGTTTGCGGAGGGCTGTCAATAACACCCTGTATATTATTTGATCATCTAATAAAACTTAATCTAGATAATATCATACGAAGGAAGATGGTGGACATTCAGACACTGAAACATCAAAATTCCCACTCTCAAACGACAAAGTTATAAGTTCTAACATAAAGTTCCAATTGTTCATTGTTCGTACGTTCAAGTTAGACTGTTTGCATAATAGTTTTACTCCTATTTCATGTTCAGCTGCATTCCCTTCGAATATTATTGGAAACTCTTTAAATTTCGCTCAATAGAATATTTTTACGATGCTAAATTGCTTTCAGCTTTATTCGAGTTGTTTGCGAACGATATATTCGTATCTATTCAAGTGTGTTATTTTATTATTTATTGGTTCTTTAGTTAAGTAGATTATTATGCGTAATGATAGGTATAGAGTATTGTGCTAAACGTGCTCAAGCGATTATATAAGTATAACACTAAGAAGGCAAAAAAAACTAAGTTGCCAGGCAAGTTATTTTGGCCTTGCGAATATGACAAACTGCGTCTAATTTTTTGCAGTTTTAACGCATGCTACCTTAATTTTATTAACGACAGTAAAGTATTAACAGAATTATTATTTGTATATTTATGGCTATAAAATCTGGTTTAAAGAACCTTGTATTTACCTATAACTTATCTACCTACAGACATCTTTGTACAATTAGTTTGCAAAATTATTACACAGGAGGATTGTTTTTCAAGTATTAATAGCATTCAGCAAGGCCTTAATTTGAATAAAGGATAAGGCAGTGGGCAGAAAACACTTAAACAATTTGATTTTAATTATAAAAAATATATCTTTGCCATTGGATCCCTTCTTTGGTTATGACGATCATGAGTGTACGATAAGTCAACGACACTTAAATCGACTTTTAAAATAATGACGGTAAAAAGTGTCGTAAAAATTTACACGTTACTCATTTGTTTGTTGCTTTCAAAACGGTGAAGGAAAACATCATGAGGAAACCGGCATGTCCTACACCAACAATTCGAAGACATGTGTCATCCACCAACCCATACTGGGTCCGCTTGGTGGATTACGGCCCCAGAAAGGAGGCCTGTATCGCAGCAGTGACAATTTTTTTATTTTTTTTTTATTTTAAAACGTTGCCCCACTCTAGGAATTTCTCCTGTATCGTGGGTGCGTTTACAAACATTTAAACTCACATACACAAACAGTCAGACCCGGAACAACTACTTGTAGGCCATACAAATATCTGTTCCGTGCGGGAATCGAACCCGCGACACGCAGCGCAGCAGTGCGCCAATCGTGCCGTCAAAACATTATAGGCTATATGTGTAGATCGCAATTACATGGGACTTATCTGGATGATGTCCTTTGTGCATCGTTTTATGGTTGCCATAAATAAACGCCCACTTCACCACACACAGATTTATTGCGTAGAAATTTAATTAAGAATTTGTTCCGAGATATGACGGCCGCTGCTGCGACCCACACCCGTATATCAACAATCAGGACATGCGCGAGTTAAATTGTTATTTACGAAATTGTACGTAGCAAAAAATATATCATTCTGAACCGAAGAGTTAATGCTTAAAAGAGCTTAAAAATCTTCAAGCTTGAAAAATGTTCCAGGTACTGTATTTATATTTTCTGCCTATACATCAAGCTTATGTTCAGTCACATTAAAGCCTCTTCAATAGGTAATTTTCTTGTGACATTTTTCAACTAAATTACTGTTTTTCTTTTACTGTATTCATAAATGTCAACTATTTATTATAGTTTCTGTATTCTACGAGTAGAAACAGAAATATATCGCTTTAGATTTAAATAGATAGAAGCACGTGAATTTATTTAGCTTGTTACAGCGGTATTGCAGTGAAATGCAGAGCGATAATACCCGTCTGTAAGCTGATCAAAGAAAAGAAAGAAAGAAAAATGCATTTATTTGCGGCAAACATGACGCATAAAAAAAGGACATAAACACACAAAAAAAAAGGGGTAAACATGCGTCACATTCACGCAAAACGGCCATCGCTCAGCACACACACAAAAAACACACACACAAAAAAAAAAACATCCAAAAATTCAATTTATCTAGATACCTAGTGCACTAGATAGGTAGCATTATAGGCTCTCCAGTGTCTCCATTCATTGTTTTAGCTTTATACTGTCAGACAGCTAAATCTTAGTAAGACGCTTAAGAAAATCGAAACAAAAATAAAACAGTCAATACTTAATTGACTGTTTTATTTTTGTTTCGATTTCCTATATCTTAATATCAGGAGTTGGTTACTCAAAAATAGAGAGTGGATAACCAAGCGTAATTTTGTAGTGGACCATTTAATACCCCCTTTTTAGGGTTCCGTAGTCAACAAGGAACCCTTATAAAGGGGGTCACTTAACCCTTATAAATCGCCATGTCGTCTGTCTGTCTGTCTGTCCGCGGTTTAGCTCAAAAACGATTGGTACTAGAAAGTTGTAATTTGGCATAAGTATACACGTTAATGACGCCGTAAAAGTGGTAAAATAAAATTGTGAAAAAAAACCATTATTTAGGGTACCTCCCCTACATCTAAAGTGGGGATGATAATTTTTTTTTCGTCCTTCTCGTAGTGTGGGATATTGTTGGATAGGTCTTTCATAAATATTAGGGGTTTGGAAAGGCCGTTTTTTGAAAAAAAAAAAAAAAAAACTTATCGTGCAAAATTGTCGGATCAGGTGAGGATTTGTATAGGAAGTCAAATAAGGTAGGTAGTCATGTTTGGCTTTTAGTTAGAGCATGGTACGAAACTATCAGTCAGCGAATAAGACCCGCACTTGGTTGTTATAATAACTACGGAACCCTACACTGCGCGTTTTTGACTGACTGTTGACCGGTTTTTAAGAACAGTTAGGAATTGCTCTACCCCCGGGCTCATCAAAATAAGCCTTGTGCAATCAAAACGATTAGTTTTTTACATAGACATAAGGCATATGGATCGTGATAAGTTATTTGTTTGTGCTTGCTACTAGGGATTTAATTTCCGTATGTCTGAAAGTAGGCCGTAGAACGTATCAGCTGCGAGTCGTCCCGCGTTGTTTAAGTCAACAAAGAGAATCAGGTTAATGGTGCTCGCAGGCAATGCCAATTCATATGTGCAGTTGTTCGATTTTGATAGCAGAATGGTTTTACAGCATTTCTCACTGTCAAAATGATGATGTTGGTTTTTGCAATGCGTGTCGACTCCCTTTACGAAGAAAGATAGCCATGTGGTATACAATACCTAATACTAGTTGAGATTAAATAGTTCTTAGAATTATGGATTCCGAAGTAAATACAGAACAAAGTTTCTGACACAAAAAATACAACCGGTAACAGAAAACAAACTCACTGAACCTCACACAAAGTCCAGTTACCAACTTGCTTCAATAAAAGAAAATACAGAAACATTCATCCATTAATCAGGAGACACAAAACAGAAATGTTACCAACGTTAAATTTTATTGTACGGAACTGTAACGTTACTATTACGAACGAGTTATGGTATAAAGCAGTTATTTTATAGTCAATCTCGCCAAATAAATCTGCTATAAACGTTATGTAAAAAAGGAATATTTACAGAAATAACAATTCCATCGAACCGATATCAATAGTTTGTAGGAAATCCTTATTCAAATGTTTCCTTATTACTAGAAATAAAAGTAACTTCTTTCTGTTTGAATATTTGACTTAGATCACTTACGTAACTTCCAAACTACGGAACAACCATCAAGAGTTTATTGAATGAGTCGTTACCATAAAAAAGGGGCTTGTGGCTAAGTAATAACAGCCGCACGGGTCGATCGATCGGGTTAAGCTACGCTTGCCGCGGTTGGTCCGAAGATAGGTGACCCTCTTTACATAACAAGACCCCTCCGTGTCTCGGAAAGCACGTTATGCTGTTGGTTTCGGCTGTCATTCGTAGATCTTTGACAGTCGTTACGGGTCGTCAGAAGCCCGAAAGTCTGACCATCAGTCTTAACAAAGGGTATTGTATTACCCAGTGACTGGGTTGTGGAGGTCAGATAGGCAGTCGCTTCATGTAAAATATTGGTATTCAGCTGCATTCTGTTGGATTGAAAGCCGACCCCAACATAGGAAATAGGCAGGGCAGATGACATTATCATAAATAATGATAGTCATTGAATTTGTTTCTTTATTAGTAGTTTAAAAACACTCGATAATTTAACGAACGAATTAATGAAGATTGTGAATGGATCACTAAATTGTGGTTTTGTGCTATTGAGAGACGATTCGCTTCGAGCTCTTGTGGTAGGTTCAAATCTACAACTATTACCATATTTATAGTTTTGATGACGTAAAACCCACAGGAAAATGTTTGATTAGTTTAGTTCTGTCAAATTAGTCAGCGCCTGACGTAGATTGACGTATTTTTAGTCGCCATGTTTTTAATTACGTCTAAACTGTCTATGGAGTATCTTAATTTGACAGGACTAAACTAATATTTATCTTCTGTCCTTTTCTTAATGAAGTAGAAAGAAAAAGATGCACTGAACTTAAATTTAGTTTAGTTTGTGAACAAGGGAATCTGCGCCATTATTAATCCTACCACATATAGACATATTTCAGTGTCGTTAGATAATTACAATGTCCGATTCATGCCAAAGTCTATTTATATTTTAAGTGCAAGTGTTTGTAAGCGGAATCGAAGATGTTATTGAATATTCAAAATGAGCCATCAAGTATTTGTATTCAATACGTAGAGTACAGGTAAATAACAGCGCGTGCAATCGCCTCCATTCTTGAGGCTGCAAGGGGTCAACAACCTGAAGGCCTTCATACTCCACAAATAATAACGTAAATTGTAAAGTGGTTTTCTACAATAATAAATTTAAGTAGGTACTACCAGAAACTCATCGTTGTTATGTCGTTAAATAGATTGCCAGCCATAAACCCTTTTGTATGCCCGATTTTGTGTGAAAACTAAAAGAAACAAACGTGTCACTATTATAGTTTAGTGGAACCTTGAAACCGAATACATGTTACGGATCAAATTGGTGCTCGCTACCGAAGCACCGACGCGGACCCTGCTGCGAGGTCGGGATAGCACTAAAAAGAAATAAGAGAACGTGTATTCTCACGATACATAAACAAAGCGGAACGACCACCAGAACACATTTGGAATCTTTGCTTTCAGAACCTTGAAAACTATTTCCAACATGGACCGAACATTACACCTTTGGGATACATTTCACTGCAGTTGTAGCTGTTATTCCTACTTCTCCAAATAGTCGTTATCACATCGCATCGGTTGTTTTGAAGGCTCTTAATGTGTAGAGGAGGGAGGGGAAGGGGGTCCTAGACGCAAAATAAGGCTGAGTGCGCGGCCGCCGAACGTTCTGTTGTGTCTGCCAGTCTGCCTGTATCGATCCGGCGCCCTCATTTCAGGCCTCGTCGGCTGCGCCCACAATAACGCAAATGTAGCAGCCGCTTCAGGAGCTATGTGTGCAGGCGATCGTAACAATGCACATTTTTGTGTTTGAGAGAACAAAAACGTACTCTTTAGAACGTGGTTCAATTTCGGAACAAATTGCTTGCATGTTCCTACTAACAAACGGTGTGTTGCGAATTGCGACGTGCTTTAGAACCTTATACTGAATGGTGCATAAATAATGTTGTTCTAGTGAAACTGGGTATTTTGCACTGGCTCGTAACTGGTGTGTAGCTGTGGGGCGTCGGCGTGTCGCTGTGAATATTGCTTATACGAGTGGCTTATGTGCTTATGTTGGTCTTAGGTTACATTTATATTATCTTTCTTCTATTTTCTTGTAAAGGTTTCTTTTAAATCTTACTTTACGTCGACTATGTATTTTAGACTATCTTACTTTACTGAAACTATAATTTTTTCGATTCTCGTATAGAAACATCGTATTTGTCAAGATATAAATATTGCACAAGTCCGAGAGCACTCAAGTCCTTCAGGTTTTCGATTTCCTCGACAACTATGTTCTGTACCTCGGAATGGTATCCAATTTCCTGTGAAACCGTATTTATACTATCGCAATTTTCAAAGATCCTTGTATGTGTAGGTACAATAGTTGTAAAAGCAACGTATCTATTTCATTGGGTGTTCATTCTTCTTTCTTTTTGTATATTAATGTGTGTTGTGTAAGTATATATGTATACAAAAAAGTAGATATAAGATAATGGAACCGACTAAAGTTACCAGTTCCTTCCTTTTATTCCTTTTCTAGTTGTTGTTATTTTAAAACCTTGGAAGGAAATACTTTACGAAATACTCTTTAGAACACACATAAAATATTCTACACAATTTGTGCAACCAAAGGGACAGATTTATTTCGATACATGTCTAGTTTCGACGCCAAATTGCACAACTTAGGACAAAGTGAATGTAAAAACTAACTAGATGATACTTCGTCTGTATCATATCTAATTCACGACTAGCCGAGTGGTTACGTGACGGACCCATGCATAATATTATAAGCATTACTAATAACGATTCTAGATTGCGATAGTCTTGTTTCATAAGCAATTTTGCAATTCCGGTGACAAAATTGCGAAGTTTAGGGCTCTAACACACGTGTCTTTAAAGAACTTTTTTTGAATGTAATGGAACTGACAGATGTCACACCAGCCGATCAATTCTGTGATATCTTAGGTGAAGTGATCTTGAAGTGAACTGCCAATTGTGTCAATCCTTAGCATCATCCTTAGCTCACTTCACCTGATGCATCAGTTGATGTAGATAACGGTAACCTTGTTAATCACGTACTTCTAAGACATGCCCTTTTACAAATAACTTGCAATGCATCCATGACATAAAGACATCGGCACATAGTAGTGCTGCTTAGCGGTAAAAATAGGTATAGTGTAATGCTACCATCGATTTATTTAGGTTCGAGTCTTATAATTTTTATTGTTGTCCGTATCCCTGCATACTAATTACTGATGATGCAATAAAACAAATGTAATAAAAATGTCCTGTTACAAAATATCACGATTCAGCTGTCTCCTTTTCTTTGCTTACGTCAATACACAATTCAACTTCCTCGTCGTAATGTGCAATTTCGATGTATTAAACACATTCAAGATTCATTGAATGCGGCGTCAATGCAGTCGGGTGTCCCGCATTTTTGATGAAGCCGCCATTTTGCCTTCGTGGTCTACATCGTTAAGCCGATGAAAGTACAAAGTCGATCGATATTGGACGCAGCACGTGTGTTCATGCCCTAGTGTAGGTGAAGTCCGGTTTTACTGTTTAACTTAGGCTTTAAGACTGACAATATTGGTCATTAAATTTAGCAACTTCGTTTAGCTTTGATCGTACTTTGTCAATGGATAGTTTATCGTGTTCGGCTAGCTAATTCCCAATATATGTATTTTGTTCTTTTTCGCCCGTATTTCTCTATATTGCATAACTTTGGTATTTCTTTGTGACGCAAATACTCCATTTTGAACAATGAACGTGTTTCACGGTAGCACATTTGTGAATACAGCAAATTCTTTCGGTTTTTTGGATTGTCGGTTTCAATTGCATCATGGGACTTGCGTCTTTTAAAGTGTCAGTTATGGCATCAGCAAACGTTTGTAAAACGCCATTAATTATGAGGTTATATTCAGACAAACATGTTTCAATATAGTTCAATCATTTGAAAGCACCGGAAGCAATATAATCACACATAAATCTCGAGGCCTTCCTCTGTCTGCAGCAGTTGATACATTATGTTCACCAGCAGTGTAACGGGTTCAATCTGTTGATTGGAACTCAGCACCACTATTTACATTACCCCTATAAATTCCAACCTCCTGTTTCGCAAAACAGAAACCATTTCCCTAATTGAATTTGTGTTGTTTTTGCTCTTGTGGAAAATTGGCTTTGTGCATTCAAAGCGGGCGAGCGTGAGAAAGTGCATAACTTGTTTACATAACCAACACAAATTTACACGGAGTTTCTTATTTAGAAAATGTGCTGGGATGTCTGCCATGAGTGGTTGATGCTCCGAGATGAATAGTGAGTGAAACATTACGTGCTTGTCTGTTTACCAGGCAGTGTATAATTTGGTATCTTTTGTATCTAACAAATATGGACTGCGATGTGGGATAATTTGAGTTTATGCTTGAACGAGAAATTCAAAGAGAAGCGATGGTGGAGGCTTTTAAACGGCTTCAGGTGCAAAGCCTTGTTTATTTTTGTTAAGGTTGGCGTCTGTATGATTATTTATACGAGGTTCTTGCGATCAACAAATGGTATGATTGCTGGCTCAAATATCTCTGTCAAAGAAAGCATGTAAACTGGTGAATAAATGGGAACTTACAATATAAAGGAAGAAGTTTATTATAGTATTTCAGCAAAAACTTACGGTGGCCAGTCACCGTTAAGATTGGCTGATCGGATTCGCCGTGGGAGATATTATAGTACACAAGTATGTGCGCCGATACTGGTACTCAGCTGCACCTGGTTAGACTGGAAGCCGACTCTAACATAGTTAGGAAAATGCTAGGCAGATGAAGTGTGTGCGCAGACACAGGTGCACTCTCTCTTCTCTCACACTTATAGTCCAATGGGACGGCACGCAAGCGGACACGACCGGAGAGAGATGAAGCACAGGGAGAGAGACCAACGGCTTAACGTGTTCTCCGAGAAGGAAGAAGAGATAGACCGCGATACAATTAAGTCAACATAAGAATTAAGTCAACTCAGTTATATAAGTCGTATATTTGTCGCAGGACAAAGCTGACAAGTTAAGTTTAGTAGTTCATAATCCAGGGCAATATCTAAGTGTGCCAAAAGTAATCACAGTTTCGTAATAACTTGAGGCCATTTCTCCCGAATGACCTATAAAACCGCGTGGGTATCGCACCATCCGATACAATGTTTTCCTTTGATTCCCAGATAGTGTAATGTCTTTGTCTTTTATTTATATCTATGGTAGAGTTCCATAATTCTGTTTACACGAAGTGGCTAGTAAATTAATATAACATTCTTGCTGAACGTAGGCGCTTACGACTTGGTTTGAGTTTGTGTTGCTGTACAAGTAAACAACATTATTGAATATCAGTCAGTAAGTGTATGGTTTTTATGGAATATCTTAATATTCCATAAAAACCAATAAGCTACTGACTTCTGCTCAATTCCTTATTGACTAGAAACCGGAACTAGTCTGAAATTGCCATTATTCAATGAGAAAACGCGGTTTGCAATGCTGGGTCCTTCAACATAAGAGGCATCTGCACTGCCGTTTGACATTATTAATTAAGCTTGCAGTGTCAGAAGTATGAAAAAATCCTGGTTTAATCGATATTACTTCCATTTAAACATTTTATTTATTACTAGCTGCGCCTCGCGGTTTCACCCGCGTAAGTTTCGATCTCGTGGGAATATCGGAATAAAAAGTATCCTATGTGTTAGTTCTGGTTATAAACTATCTATGTGCCAAATTTCATCGTAATCCGTTTAGTAGTTTTTGCGTGAAAGAGTAACAAACATCCATCCATCCATCCATACAAACTTTCGCGTTTATAATATTATAGAAGGATAGGATTTAACTATTTATGTACACACATATAAACAGAAAGGAACAGAAAAATACGTAGGTACAAAGGTGATGCTTATTAATTAAGAAATCTGTTCCAGCATACCTGGGATAGGAAACTACACAAAAAGAGATGAAGAGCGTGTGTAAGAGTAGTGACATTCACCTCCTCATGTAGACAAATCTTCATAAAATGCGCACGTTCGACCTCAAACTGACCACCATTCGTAGTTTTGTAGCAACGTACATGTAACAATTTATTTTTATAGCAACGTTTTACGATTGCGACGGCCAGGGGTAAACAAAGGGCGTAGCTAGAGTTGCCAGTCTCCTTGGCGAGACGCGGGTCGCAGGGAGAACTTAGCAGGGCTGCCAAAAATAGGCTATAATTTTTGTTGCATAATCGGTTATTATTATTATATATTAGAGTGCGTGGCTAAATAATAACAGCCACACAGGTCGATCGATCAGGTTAAGCTACGCTTGCCGCGGTTGGTCTGTGGATGGGTGACCATCTTTACATACCGAGACCCCTCCGTGCCTCGGAAAGCACTTTAAGCCGTTGTTCCCGGCTATCTTTCGTGGATCTTTGACAGTCGTTACGGGTGGTCAGAAGCCCGAAAGTCTGACAACCAGTCTTACTAAGTGGTATCGTATTACCCAGTAACTGGGTTGTGGTCAGATAGGTAGTCGCTCCTAGTAAAATACTGGTATTCAGCTGCATCCGGTTAGACTGGAAGCTGACCCCAGTATAGTTGAGAAAAAACTACGCAGATAATGAAATGGTTATGTAAAAATGTAGTTATTTGTTTTATGCTGTGATGGGGACGCTCGGTGCTATGTACTACAAAGAGATGAAAACGTATGTGCAGTAAGGTAAGGTATTTACAATTCTTAAAATCATTCATTCATTCTCTGGCAGGCAACGCACGGCCTAAACTATATTACTACGGAAATAACTATACATGAAATTTTGCACTGCATCAGTTCTTTACATAACGAAGGTAAGTAAAGAAGGCTTTTTGAAATCTCATCCCAGAAAGGGGTTCAATAAAACATGAAAATGTGGAAGTTCGTAATTTTTGCCGATACGGAATCCCATCGCACTCGACCTGTTTCAATAAAAAAAAAAAAAAAAATGCGTAGCGGAATAAAAAAATTGATCAGTTTTGGTAGTGTCAGTAGTTAATGATTGAATTGTATTTAAACCAAGGCAACCAAACCATTATCTAAATCTAAACCATTAAATATAAAAAAACAAGGTGCCGATGTAAAAACAAAAAGAAAAACACACATCGAAGTAAATTTTAATATTAATTGTTAATTAATATTTAATTGTTTCTAGAAAATGTTATTTCAGACTAAGTTAATAATTACCATTTGCATACATTATTGCACAACAATATGCAATTATGCACATCATAGATCAAATCACACGGTTATAACTTTTCCCAAGGATGCACTCAGGCCAAGGATTTCGATTGCGTGGCAGCCCTACTTCAGACTATTTACGTTGACGAGGCTGGGCGAGGTGACCTACCCGTGACCTTTGACCCGCAGCCTGTGACCTACATCGGGAGTCCAATCGATACGCACCCCGCTGTATCTGTTGCCTTCGATAAGGACGCGCTTCATTAAAACTTTTGATTGACCGGCGGCGTCTGCCAGCTTAGTGATAAAACGGTAATGGATTTCGTTTTTACTTTTTGACATTTCTATTTTCGATGAGCGAGACTAGCAAGTAGTGTATGTCGAATTAGGTCGGGAGCCGGGAGGAGTAAGGCGATTTTCTTAGAGCGTTCGTTCATGCGATTTTTTGCCTGATGACGTATAAGATTGAGACTTTGAGAGATTGTAGAAGTGTGTAAGTAGTGACAAGAAGTAGCTGGCTCATTGCCTACGAGTATCATTAATTTCCACGTTTCTTTCAGTACGACCTGAATGAAAAGATACGCAGATAACGTCATACGTATTTATTTTCCTTTTTTTACTGCAGCCAAGGAATTCTGTTGCTACAGTTTTATGATCATTTGCATTTTTTGTTTGAAAAGCTGTTAATATTTTGACACCATTACCAAAATATATTGTTCGCGATACCACCATTAATTCAAGATGGCGGTGAATCACGCAATGTTAAATTATAGTTTATGAGGACACAAACTTCACAAATATACAATATGTAGGTATAGTATACCAACGTATATTTCAATTTCCAAACTTACAAGATTGATGAAATCCGCAGAAGCTACACTATTATATTAACTATTTCAATTTATATTCCGTCGAACTCAACCTTTAAGCAAATATTCCAATTCAACGTGCAACTTTCATTTCCTGCTACAAATTCCCGAAGGTGCAATGGACCACCAACATTCTAAACTAAATATTTTTAGCAATAACTCATATGTGCTTCGCCGACGAAATGCTACACTCTTGCACAATATATCGCGATTTGTATGAGAAACACTTTGATACCTTCTCAGCATGTTTTGTTAGAGTTGTATATAGTGTTTGTTATTTTCTTTGTTTGTTTATGAAGAGTTTTGTATTTTTAGGGTCCCGTACCTAAAGGGAGCCAACGGAACCCTATTACTAAGCCTCCGCAGTCCGTCCTTCCATCCATCTGACTGTCAGTGGGCTGTAAGTATCTCATAAACCTTAATACGTAGACAGTTAAAATGTTCACAGAGTGTGCATATTTATTTAATTGGCGCTATAACAACAAATAAGTCATTTGCTGTCATTCTTGATTGAACCAAACAAAAGTTTAATTATTTGTCTGATCTACCCATCCTCCACTTTACATTTTAAGTGAGTCTTGGCACTTACCTTAAGATTTAATCGGAGCCATAATTCTTCCCATTTATGCGTCGTAAACCTATTTGCAAAAACACCAAAAAAGGAAAATTTACTCCAACGTAAAACGAAAGGTGAACTTCATAAAATTTTCATAAAGTGCCTTTTTTATTAAACACGCTGTATAAAGCCATATCGAGTTAAATTACTGTAGCTGTATCGCGATAACCCAATTTAATGCATGAACAAAGAATAAAAAGACCGTTAAAGAAAAACGCTTTCATTATTTCATACAAAATTAAGTAATTATAACTGTTGTGTAAAAGATGTCCTATTAATTAATAGCTATCTTATTATCGGGCAATTTATGTATTCTTTTGCTGTTTTATGGCAATTAAATATTATGTTCACTTACATTAAATGAATACTGCGTAGTAATAGGACCCAGCACCCTAATTGCGTAACACACAATCAATCGAAATCAGAATCATTTTGATGCAAATTGCTAATCCATTGCTTCATAAGTTCGAAAAATTTGTCTGCTCAACAACGTAAATAACGCAATGAATGTTGTTGAACTGTCAAAATGTAAGCCACTAATACTGATAGTGTGTTACGCAATTCCGCCGCTGGTTTCTGTAATGTATGTATTATTTACTTAATGATTATTCTGTGACTGTAACACCTAATTTGGAGCGTATTTTGCAAAGTTCCATGAACGAACATCAACGTCATCGGTGGTTTTTCTTTGTAATGCACCTCGCAGTTAAACCTAGGAGATTGTCGTCTGCTTTACAGGACTTGTCTATGGTTGCCTCAATAAATTAGGGCCTCCATCATCATCATCTGCCTAGGCTAGGCAGATGATGATGGAGGCCCTATTCCCAACTATGTTGGGGTCGGCTTCCAGTCTAACCGGATGTAGCTGAATACCAGTATTTTACACGGAGCGACTGCCTATCTGACCTCCAAAACCCAGGAAAATTAAAGCCTCCAGCCAGGGATTTAAAAACGTAAAAACTACCAACGTCATCAAACATCCTAACTGCTTTTTAAAGATGACTTTCCATTTCAGACCAACCATCAAACCAACCTTTCAAAGATATAACTAAATACCGTATCCTCTATCATCAAGTAATAGAGCAACATTAACAATCCCATCATCATCATAATGGGACCGTAATCAAGTCATTACAACTAATTTGCACTTACAATCATGTTCCTTTAATTTCCTTTGGATCGCGATCGCGACTAGATGTAATTACGCTGTCTCTTCGAGCCATTAAAGGTTAATTCAGGGCAAGTTGTTCGATTTATATCCTTCGTCATTCGATACACTACAATGATGGCTGTTTAAATGACTTCAGTATTACGAGAATAGATTTCTAAAGGGACTGATATAAAGATTTTACTGTAAATCATTGACAGTCGTTACGCCCGAAAGTCTGAGAACCTGTCTTACCTAAGGGTGTCGGTTTATCCAGTAACTGGGTTGTGTAAAATATCCTGTAACTAGTATTCAGCTGTATCCGGTTAAACTGGAAGCCGGCACGTGGATATTTGGGCAAAAGCTAGGCAATAAGGCAGATAATGATTGATATTAAAAAAAACGAATCCAATTTTATTACGTGTAGTTTATTTCCAAGAAATTCAACTCAAATCGTACTTTCCGTAAAGCACATTTCGCTTCTTCCTATAGTTTTTTTTCCAAAATACTGTACACATTCTTGTTCCAAAATGGCGGGACTTTCTGTCTGACTCAGCGATACCGAGAAGTCGTTTGGCTGGTTAGCGGTTCCCATTTTCCTTAATATATCTTTCTTGCAACGATCGCACCACCCGTGTTTTACGCTCGCTTAGATTCGCTAAAAAAAACCTAATTAGCGAAAACTTAACAACGTAATTTAGAGCGGTGTTGAGTGCTGTAATTAAAATATTATCCGTAACATTATCTGGTACTTTGTTCAGTTTTTTTGTTTGAAGTCGGTGCGTGGACGACTTTGAACTAGGAATAGTACAAAAGATGATTCTGAGAGATTAGCTAGGAGTACAAAAAACAGTACCATTGTACTTAATCTAACAGTTAAACAGTTTTTACAATACAAATGTTGTCATTAAGGGTCATTTGTGAGGTCATGTAAACAATTATTATCAGTTGTAAACAAAGCACTAAAGATCAATCGTGGATCGCTTCAACCAAGTAATGGAATTAATCTGATGGATTGATCTTCTATAAAAAGACTGCTATAAAGGATTTGAATTGTTTGGTAGGTTTGATTGCACTGAATGGTCTTTTAAAATTACGAACATACAAAGTGTACAAACCTATATTGGTTTTACAAAGGAGCTTATAATAATTTTATGCCATTACAAATAATATAAAATGTGATCTGAAACAGTCTATTCTTCGATGACTCTTTCTATTTATTTAATGACCAAACCAAATGTTCACACTTTACTGAATTTGCTATCCAAGAAGCCGAATAGAAATCCAAACTTAAAAGTTGTCGTCGTAAACATAATTTACAATAATTGGATGAGTTCATAAGCCATTAGCCATTAGTAGAGCAAACACTAGCAAAGTCCTTAATTACTGATTTCCATTAAAAAGACGACCACAGACAAAGCAAAATAAATACGTAGCATGACAGGCAATTATACGAAACTTTTTTACGGCTTGCTCAGAGCATAAATTTTCATTTTGAAAAAGGAACGTTAATTTTTTTTTTATTTATGGCATACTAGCTGCGCCCCGCGGTTTCACCCGCATAAGTTTTGATCCCGTGGGAATATCGGGATAAAAAGTATCCTAAATGTTAATCCTGGTTATAAACCATCTGTGTGCCAAATTTCATCCAAATCCGTTCCGCAGTTTTTGCGCGAAAGAGTAACAAACATCCATCCATCCATACAAACTTTCACGTTTATAATGTTAGTAGGGTAGTAGGATGTGCATGGGTATGTTTAGTTGTAACTGTGTTCCAAGTTAGATTTTCTGGTTTCCTAACAATGTCATCCGTATTATTTGGTGACACACATCGCAGTCTTCTGCCTGGGCCCGGGGCTGCGACCGGGTCACGCCCCCCGCCCCGCTTCTCTCCCGGCCCGCATCTGCACTTGAACTGGTTGGCGTACTTTCAGTTTCTCTCGCCCGGGACCCGGGAGCCTGACCTACCCGAAGACGAACGGTAAGACGCAAGCCGCGTAGGGATGGGTCTCACTAGAATGTAGGGGGCTTGTTGCGTAAGACAACAATGCGAGAAACTTTATATTGATTGTGCAGAATGCGGGTGTTGAATAGATATTTATGCTTTGTGGCATTATGTTGGCTTTGCGTACAACGTTTTGTACATGCAATGCAGGTTATATAAATATGTTATCTAGAAATTACGGGGGTATTAATTTAGTATTAATTCTCTGCAAAAAAGGCCAAATAGGGATTATGACGTCAACGGAATATAGGTTTTTGGGGCTTTCGAAACAGCCATAAAAGTAATTTTTAACACAATTTTCTTTCGCATAACAAAGGACACAATCGGACGTACGAAATCTGAGAGATAGAAAAACACACACGCGTTAGCAACAATTGAGAAAATATTACGAGCAATACAATGCGAGAGCAATCAATAAGGGCCTATGATGTGAGCCGTCACAAAAGCCACTAATGAGGAAGGTCCACGGTACAATGCGCTATTTCCTGACATTATCACATGCCTCTATTGTTGGACATAGGCCAGGCCTTGGCCCCATATGGCGTGAAGACATTCAAGATGTCATAATTGCCATAACTGTGACATTATTGAAGATGTGGTTAACTAAGTTCGCATTTTCGGCTTGTTAGTGGTCCTGTATTTGACATACTTTTAGGTTCCTACGAAAGAACACACAAGATAATATCACGCCTGTTATTCCCCAAGGGTTAGGCAGCGCTGTACCACGTCTTGATGTAGTAGTTTTTGAAGAAGAAAATTGAGTTATATTCTGAAGTCTCTCATTTAAAAGGTATATTTGACTAAATGTACAGCTACTACAATCTGTCAAATTTCTTTAATAGATTTTCAACTTTATCGTTAAAGCATTAAGGTTCAAGGTTGATTGGGAAAATTAGACAGTTTCGGGTAGCTTAACCTGCTGGCGCCTGTACAACATGGAGTGCCAAGGCAGAAAATAACTAATGTCCTAATTTTGCTTCCATATACAAGAAAAACATTTTTGTTTTGTCTAAGCCTGAACTTTGGGTTAAGTGTTTCCACAATAGAAGCTTTTTGTAGAACAATGACATATTATGAACGAAGAAAATGTTCTTACATTAGTCAGACAGGAGTGACAAACGGTGTACCAAGAAAATATGTTTAAGAAAAACAACTCTGGAATATAATACAGGCTATTTATAAACGTACCGAGATTTGCCCGTCTCACAAGCACAACATGGAATAAATTTGTTTCACACCGGAAAATTACATGTATGTCTGAGTAAAAGTCGTCGAGGGGCTTGTGGCTAAGTAATAACAGCCGCATGAATCGATCGATTAGGTTAAGCTACGCTTGCCGCGGTTGGTCTGTGCATGGGTGACCATCTTTACATACCAAAACTCCTCCGTGTCTCGGAAAGCACGTTAAGCTGTTGGTCCCGGCTGTCATTCGTGAATATTTGACAGTCGTTACGGGTCGTCAGTATCCCGAAAGTCTGACAGTCTTACCAAGGGGTTTCGTATTACCCAGTAACTGGGTTGTGAAGGTCAGACAGGCAGTCGCTCCATGTAAAATACTGGTATCCAGCTGCAACCAGGTAGACTGGAAGCAGATCCCAACATATTTGGGAAAAGGCTAGGCAGATGATGATACCTATCTGAGTAAAATTCTTTTAGAAACTCGCATAATATATTTTAGATGGAAAACGTAACGTTTATTATGACGTGAATGTAATTTTTAATATCAAGATTCAATTTGTATTCATTTATATGTATACCGTGCAATGGTAGAGTACCTCCCTTTATCCACCACCAAAGTTGACCAAAAAGTATAACGGTATAAAGGTACTTTGAGTCTATGTTGAACAAAAAAAAAATTTTATTGTTGAAGACAAAACCATACGTCGTCTTTCGCGTTGACTCAAATATAAACCCCCCTTCATTATGTCACGGAAAAGAAAACCAAGTATGTATTAAGTTACAGAAACGTCGACCTTATAGCAAGTATCTTTATTTTACTGACAACGATTTATGCTTCCAACACGCTCTCTAAAGTAAGCGGTAACATGAAAAAGGGTTTTATGTGTAAAAAAGAAAAAAAAAGACTTCTGGCTTTAAATATTACATGCCATAATTTCAATACTTATAAAGTGATTACTAAATTAAATAACAAACAGATATTTCAAAGTTGTCTAAATACTAGGTTTAACCTTGGAACAAAAAATCGTCGACATTCTTCATTTGAAATTGAAATGACAGAACAACGTCATCCAACTATCAATATAAAAGAGGCGTTTTTGTTTTGAAAATGGAATACGGGCTTCCTGCTCTCGCGCAATTGTCGTTGTAACACATCATTCCATTTTTGGTTAAGTGTCAAAGTGACCATAGATTTCTAGACCTTGCATTTACTGGTGCGAGAAGTGTGTTGATAACCAAAATATATTATGAAGTTTCAAAAAACAAAAAAAACACCCCATAATCCAACCTATTGAACTCATCAAAACAAATCATAGTTTTTTTTATTTAGTTTTAATTAGGGTTTTTTGTTAAAAACAAATCATAGTTATGAGCCCAAACTCGAGGGGTTTGCTAGTAGCCACTGAAGAGTTCCACTATCCTCAGGCTCCATCGTCAGATCAGTTCCAAGATACCAAATTATAGTTTTGTCATTTGAACTACATAAACATACAGTGTTTCATTTCGCTACGACGATTAGAAGTAGGTTAAAATTGAGTTCTAAGATTTGATTACACTGTTTTTCATTTAGTTAGTTACTAGCTTCTGCCCGCGGCTTCGCCCGCGTGGATGTCGGAAGTTATCCCACGGGAACGTGCTAACAGGATAAAATGTATGTGCTTCCCCAGAATGCCATCTATCTCGCGGGCCCTTTGTGGCTAATTACAGTAGAAAACCAATTGGTGTCTCATTAGTGGTGATTAAGAGGGTACCTATATGATATCTTTACCTAAGTACCTACCTAATTAAAAAAAAAAAACTCAATAACAGAAAATTAAATACCTACCTAAATAAACCTATTTCTGATGATAACTAAACTCAATAAATAAGCAAAATCCCTAAAAACTAATACCTATACGAATGACTAATCCTACCTAACAGTATTATAAAATAACCTACGGTCACTACGTACACTATCAAATATACTACCTATACTTTAAAATTAAAATCTATACCTACGACTCATATAAAAATAAACCTAAATAACTCTAAAAACTAAAAGGAATAAAAATGAACTCCACTGCGGGTGACCCAACCTACGACAAACTTAGTATTTGCGGTTGGTACAGTACAGACCGTGGCAATCGGGTATAGGGATCGAACCGCAAAATTAAGTTTGTTTTTTATTGTATATACTTTTCCGGGATAAAAAGTACCCAGTGTGGTGCCCAGGATATTAAAGAATAATTATACCAAGTTTCATCGTAATCGAACCGGTAGTTTTTGCGTGATGCCTGAACAAACAGACAGACAGACAGACAGACAGACAGACAAAAATTTTTTTAATCACATTTTTGGGTTCGGTGTCGGTCTAGTAACACCCCCTGTAAATTATTTTTTTGATATTTTCAATGTACAGAATTTTCACTTCTACAGATTTATTATAAGTATAGAAGATAAGTGAAGCTAATAAAAGTGTGTTAAAAAGAACACTTCCGCTTATGCATCGTTCTTGAAAATCCACGCTTTCTTTAAGACCACAACTGATACGAATATTATCGTTTTGTCACGTTGTATAAAAGGTCGAACCAACTACGAATTTGTCAATGTGTGACAGCACACGCACATGACGACGTGCACGTTATAGATTTATTTATAATTAGTTTTTACCCCTGGCGCGGTTTGCGGGGACTTTTTTAGTACGGTGAAAAAACATGTTATTTGGCTTTCTGTTTGACTATGACTGGCTCAAAAAGTCAAAAACGAAGAGGTTTTTAGGTATTTACATTTAAAACTCAATATCTAGAGCCATTCTTTCCATGAACAGACTTTTTAAGAAGACTTAATACACTACCGTTTTGCTCTGAAAACATACTTTTATGTTTGACGCGTTATTGAAGTGATTCTTAGGCGGCGCTTCGATATAATTGGACGAGAATTGAGAGTGAAATTTCAAGAATGCGTCACGTTTAGGCACATGTTTAGAGAGAGGAATGATATAACTCTCTCTGTCTCTCGCACTAAATGTCCCTTATTCTTTATTTTTTAAGAAGCTTCACTTCCACCACGTGTATGGTGTCGCACGCGTGTTTGTTTTCAGATACCTATCAGTACCTATTTTCCATCGAACATCCATTGTATATTTATGTAGGTATGTACTTCTTATAAATATTTTCGTGTAGCTATCAAAACATGTCAATCTGTCTAGGTACACACTGTATATAGGTAGCTTGGTATATAAGATACCAAGCTATACATTTCCAGTATAAGCTGGCCTGGCATTGGTTCGGCTTGCCGTAAAATAAGAGGTCAGCTTGTACTAGTAAATAGCTTGATATGTAGCCGTGCGTACCTAATAAGAACAATATTGGCGCCAACCTATGAATTGAGCTTAGGGGTATAGATTTCATTACCAAGCTCATGTATCTGACTGTTGACAGATCATGGCCACTGAGAATGATCGAGACGGGGATAATGTATTTCCATTTCTTTATATTATTAGGGTTAGTAGTATGTACATAGAAGAATATCAACATATTTTTATTCAGTTGGTGTGTAAAGCCCTTTGTACAAACACGTTTTTTTGGCCGTAAAAAACGGTTTATTTGTCGTGTGTAGCCACGGTCATCAGTGTTGTATGGATCACTATGGCAGATTGTAGACGGACACGTTTTTTCTACGGCGCGGTTTATACACCTTCCCTCATATAATTATTTTTAGCGCCCCATGAGGCGTTGGTCGCTAGTCTAGACAGTTGTCGCAACTAATGAGGGGTTCGATTCCCAGATCGAGACGGTAGTAGCAGCACGGAGTCTGGATTTGTGCGCGGTTGACAGTAACAGCCTCATCCGTATTACATGGGACTTTTTTTTTTTGAGTATGGGTAATCGTTAAGTGACCCCTCCCGCTCTGGGTGGAGCGGAAGGGAGTGTCAGACTCTTACTGACTAAAACCCACCCGTGTTCCTTCCTTAGCCCTTTATGTTCCAGGGCAGCGGAAACCCTTTCGGACGATCCCGCTACCCTGGCAATGGGACTTTGCTAGACTTCAACGGCACGGTTGGCGCAGTGGTTTTGCAATTGACTTCTGCGCTGCGTGTCGCGGGTTCGATTCCCGCATGGAACAAATATTTGTATGACGTACATGTAGTTGTTCCGGGTCTGGCTGTTTGTGTATGTGAGTTTAAATGTTTGTAAACGCATCCACGATACAGGTGAAATTCCTAGAGTGGGGCAACGTTTATTTAAAAATACAATTACTTCTGCCTAACCTTCTTCCTTATTTTATACGAGCTGCGCCCCGTGGTTTCACCCGCATAAGTTTATATCCCGTGGAAATATCGGGACAAAAAGTATCCTATAATTATGTTAATCCTGGTTATAAACCATCTGTGTGCCAAATTTCATCCAAATCCGTTTAGTAGTTTTTGCGTGAAAGAGTAACAAATATCCAACCATCCATCTATCCATCCATTCATACAAACTTTCACGTTTATAAATATTAGTAGGATAACTTTGAACGGATGTCTGCGCCATTATCTGTACGTAAGTACACCAATATTTTTCTCACATAATACATAAAAATTACGTCTCTATGTTATTTACCTGTTATTGCCTGCTTATATACAAATATGAAGGTATTATTATTTGTGATGTAAGCAATCTTGATGTATGAATGCTTTTATTATATTATTTTCAGAGTAGGTACAGTGTAACTTTAATGATTACATTTCAGAGAACTCGTATTATATGTACCTATTATGTGAAGAAATATTCGTTGTTTTTTGTTTTTATTTTGAGTAATACGAGTATGTACCTACCCTGATGACTGATGGCGATGACCTCCAGAGGGGCAATTCTCGTAATTTTAAGAACGTTCACAGTCTGATCTCAGTCTCAATCTGTCAAAAAATCTTCTATTTCCCCTACATTTTGACAAGTTTTGGACATTTGTTTGTCGCCGAGATGAGACTGCGACTAGATTCTGAACGTCTTAAATTACGAGAATTGGTCGTCTGGTTGTACGCCTGTTAATAACAATCAATACTATATTATATAGGAATAGGACTTAAACATAACCTGCCAAAAGTGGGTACAGACGCCAGCACATCAAGCTACTACAATCTGTCAAATTTCTTTAATAGATTTTCAACTTTATTACTAAAGCATTAAGGTTCAAGGTTGATTGGGAAAATTTGACAGTTTCGGGTAGCTTGACCTGCTGGCGTCTGTACTTACTACAAAACCAGCCTATAACGTTCCCACTACTGGGACACAGGCCTCATTTCTTTGAGAGGGCACACTGTAATCCACCACGCGGTCCTAGTGCGGGTTGGTAGACATCACATGTCTACGAATTTTTGGTTCTAGGATATGCTGGTTTCCTCACGATGTTTTCCTTCACCGTTTTAAGAGCAGTGGTGATAAAATAAATTACACTAAGTAAAGCGCCTGACTGGGTTCTACCCCAGCATCTATAACACGTAATTCGGGGCCGTTGCCATAACGCCAGCACTGCTCTGTGTAAATACGGGTACTATTCCTATACAACACAACTCTGCCTACACGTTCGGGGAATACACGTTATGATAATTGTGTTTTATCTAATTATCTAATCTGCATTTGCGACATATGCGCCAAAAATGTAAACAAATATGAGTTTATGGAAAAACAACTTTAATTCCTACACAAAAAAGTTTAGTTTACACTAACACTTCAAACATTTTCAATAATGCTAGTCACTCTGAAATCAACTTAATTACAATTACTTATAATAAAGTTGATATTTGTTTAACTTGAACTAACGTCAATTTGAAACATAAATCAAATTTGAATATACCTAAGTGTCATTGGTTACCTCACCCTTTTACTCCAGCAGTGCGATTCTGTAACCATCTCACCGTGAAAACTTAGGTGAAGTGAGCGTGGAGTGAGCTGTCATTCCAAACAATGCCAGGGATTGACACTACTGACAACTCACATCAAGCTCACTTCACTTGAGTTTTCACGGTGAGATTTTTACAGAATCGACCGGCTGGTCCAGAGTACATGATTGAATTACTGATTATAGCCGTATGTAGTTCAGTACCTAGTTCTAATCTAACACAAGGTGACATTGTTTATACAGCTGCGATTTGTATAACTTCATAGATATAGTACCTACTTATACATATTTATGTATTTTCTGTAATCACTGAAAGAAAACACTAAAAGAATGCGAATGAAAATGAGACTGACCTAACAAAAATGAGGTCAGAACCTACTTATCTTTTACTAGCTTGTGCCTGCGGCTTTGTCCGCGTGAAATTTCATATTCCCTTGACTCACCTCATCGCTTCGCATCGCCTGCGTGTTTCCGCTTAGCGTTATTTCTATCACTTTTCTTTTTTGCTCGGCTCCTAAGGTTGCCCAGCGTGATGTTAAATAGCCCAAAGCCTTCCTCACGAATTGGGCTATCAAATGCTTTTTTTTTAAATCCGACATGTAGTTCCGCGCGTTTAAACAAACAAATAAAAAAATAAACAAACGTCAACTTTATAATTAGTACTGATAAAAATAAAAAAAAAACCGAAATAATCTTCAGAAAGAAAAACCTGAATTTTTATTTACTCTGCGAATAATTATAATTAGGGATAGTATACCATACCTATCTAGCTACTAACAATGTTTTGTAACCATATTTAATATTTAGATGTCATTTAAAACATTATTTTGTTCCCAAACTGCTTTACTTTAATTAAAAAGCTTTTAAGTTAATTCATAACGGTGAAAATAAATCAGTGAGCTGACAAACTAAAGAGGACCTTAATTATTTATTTTTAAATTGCTTTTCCGTGTTCACATCACCAAGTTGCTGTAGGTACATCTTTAACTAACATCTGATCGACGTCATCATAAGCATAATCAGCGCTACTCAGTCAGCGCTTCTACTGACCATGAGGTCAATCAATCAATCATTTATTTGCATAAAAACATGGTAGGTAACAAGATGTTCGATGTTTGTTCTGGGTTCGATTCCCGGGTCGGACAAAGTGTTTTATGGGTATGTTTTTTACATAAGGATTTTCTCAGCCCGGAGGCTGGTTTGGTGCACGGTTGATGGCAACAACCGGTCGAAGTGGAGGTGCTGTTGGAGGCCTATGTCCAGCAGTGGACGTCTTTTGGCTGAAATTATGATAATGATGATGATGATAATGTTAACAGGCTCGCCCTTATTAAATGGAAATTAAACATAATTTGCGAAATGTGGGTGTACTATACAAGGTGTTGTTTTGCAACCTCATCTAGTTTAAAATATGATTGACGTGTAAAAGTGTTTGTACAAACCTACTTACAAAATAAAATCATTTATCATTTAACCTCGTCAAATTCAAGGAGGTAACTATGCTACTGATTCTCGACATGAATCAATAATAAAATAAGTAGGTTTTTTTTTTCAAATTTTCGGAAACGTTTGTGGGACACGCATATTAAAACGCGGCCTGTCTGAGACCGCACTGTAACTGCCCTTTTACACACACATAAAAACGCGATTCTCTTTTTTTTGAAAGTGGTGTATTTTGAAATACTGTCAAACTTAAATAACTAAAAAAAAAGTATGTATTCATTATTTACCAGGGATCGTAATTTTATTTGATTATTTATGTCTTTCCTGGCAGCCTCCTGATATTTGACGAGGATGCAAAACAACAGCTTGTAGAGTCACCTCTGTCTCACCCTTTGTGGATTACAGGTGTCATGTTATGTTATAAGAAAGACGATGGCATAATTATCTATATATTTGTCGGCAATTATTCGGACTTTGGGCATCGTTCGACTAATATGAAGAGATTATTCTTTCGTAATTTAAACCTAAGTTATGGCCTGAAGCTTTTCCCATTTAGAAACACAAATTGTTTCGACAGCATATTTACAAAGTGTCGCTCTGTGCGTAATCCTAAAAGATTGCAACAGATCACTAGACGCAATACCAATGCCCCACCCATTTCCTCTAGCCACCTTGTTTGAACGTGCCTGAATAGTGAATACCTAAATAATATCCTTCTTAGGGCTCCGTGACCTAAGAATGCCAACGGGACCCTATTACTAATAATAATAATTTTATTTCAAGTAACAAGACTCATAGTGTTAGTAACAATATACTTACAAACTATGTTAGTAATACACTTACAAAACAAAACCAAAAACAGAAAAACAGATTGTAACATCACTGCTGCACGGTGACAGGCCCAGCCGAAACCCTGCAGCAGTGGTTCACAAACACACAATCAAGCCTGCTCGCTACTTATCATAGACAGGATGCTGATGCTACTAAGCCTCCGCTGTCCGTTCGTCCGTCTGTCTGTCAGAGGGCTGTATCTCATGATCCGTAATATATAGATAGACAGTTAAAATTATCTATCGCTGCTGTAATAACAATGAATATAAATTAAATAAAGTTTAAAATTAAAGGCAGTCTCCATACAAGAAATGTGTTTTTCGCTTTCGTCATATCACAAGCATTAGGTTGCTTAGCTTGGGATTAGATGGCGCTGTGTGAAATGTCCAGGGATATTATTATTATTATTTCGTTTATTTATTTATTTTTCTTATTTTGTTACATTTTTAAATAGGTATTAGTATAAAAAAAAAACATTTAAAAATATAAAAAAATAGTGATCCACCGGTGTCGGGAGCAGGGTCCAAGCTACCGGTGGTTAGGGCTCCAGAGATAGAAACTTCCTCCTTATTATTATTATTATTATCGTATTTTTGCCTTGTGGTACGGAATCTTTTGTGTGAGAGTCCGACTTGGCCGGTTTCGAACGGACGTAAAAATATCGCGGCGGGATTTTATCGGGCACTAGATTTTCAACTCTTTGATTGTTAAGCCGAGCATTTGATTGAGAATACAACAGCGCGTATTCGCGAAAAAAATCACCGCGGGAAAAACGCGCGCGTAAGTACCTGCGGGGTAAATGCATAACACACTAAGAGTAGCAATTTCATTTTGACAGTTCAACAACATTCATTGCATTATTTACGCTGTCGAGCAGACAACTTTTCGAACATATTAAGCAGTGGATTAGCAATATCCTTCAAAATGATTTTATTTCTTTATTTATTTAACACTTCCAGCACACAAATGTACAGAGGCGAACTTAATGCCATAGGCATTCTCTACCTTTGGGTCATGATTCAGCTATTATGATTGATATTGTGTTCCGCAATTAGGCTGCTGGGTTAAATCAGTATGTTTAATAGTTGTAGCAGGTTGTAGCAAAACATATCCCATCTCGAGTAAATCGAGACCTGCCACTATGTACATTCATAAGCGGATTAGCACATGTCGTAGTGAGAAACGATTCCGTTTTCGCAGCGAACTTGCTAATGTGTCACCGCGATAACATCGCGACACACACCCACTTGGATAAATCACATAGATTGCTTCGAATTAATGGAAGCGCCTTTATTAGTCAACACTGTGATAAGAATACTTTACTTGTTTTACACGTTTTTATTACAGACAGATAGATTTTATCTCAGAGTTGGAGTTACTCGTGTTTAACGTGACAAACAGGCTTGACTTGAGATCGTGTGTGAATTTTGTTTGGTGTGTAAAACTATGTTGTTGGCGGTATCTTATCTAGATTATCTTTAGAATATGTAGAATGTAAAAGTTTATAATGAAATACAAGTTTCTTGTATGGAGACCCCTTAAACTTTTAACTTTTTTTTATTTAGTTGCTATAGCGGCAATAGAAATAAGTACACACTCTGTGATATTTCAACTGTCTCTTACGCTTCATGAGATACAATCCGCTGACAGACAGACGGACGGACGGACAGCGGAGGTTCAGTAATAGGGTCCCTTTGGCACCCTTTGGGTGAAGTTTCTGCTTCAAAATTAACAACATTCTAATAGGTATGTACAGACGCAGTGATCCCAATACTGGTTGATGATGAAAAAAAACGTGATAACATAAAATATTCCGTAGCAGCCCACAACTCATTTTAGCAACAATTTCAAATCAGATAAAGTCTAATAAATCAAAATTGTTACATAGTATGCAATAGTACACGAACACGAAACAATAGAGGAAGTAGGCAAAACAGAATTCGGCTCATTCCGGAAATGGACTGGCCGAAACAAAACGGTCATTTAGTATTTTCTTTGTGTTAGTTTCCAGACGATTTCGTACGCATACATTTATTTCGAGGCTACTGTACTACGTCGCATTTGTTTTATGTAATGTTCATGAAGTGTTATAATGAGGTTGTTATCTCAGAACGAATCCCTTTGTTCAAATCCTACAATGGAAATTCGAAACATTTTATCAAAAAAACACTCGTAAATCAACTTTATTTTGTTTTACCTGCGCCCTCGTAGCAGGGTCTACAAGGGTCTACGAATTTGCTACGCTGCGAACGACGCCGATGGCTACGCAATTTTTTGGCAATAATTATAAATCTTTCACAGGCGGTAGTATTTTTTGTTGACAATAATATTCTTAAAATATGTGTGTATCTGGTTCTGGAAATAAGTCATTTAGCTGCATTGATGACAAAATCTTACAAAAAAAACAATTCGGCTATAGATTGTACCCGCAGCGCTTCAGTCTTTTGTTTTTATATTTGGTTTCTTCCTTTTATTTTTTCTCCGCTAGAGCTCATCTTTAATAACAAGACAAGACATTTCTTAGTCAATCGAAAAGACGATCGCACGACCCGTTGTTCAATAAACTTTGAATATTTCATCGCAATCAAAATTCACTTAGGTAGCTCATACTTTGAACAGAAGAACAGTATGTTACTGAGTGAAACTGGAAATCGGAGTTTAAACGAGCGATTGACGCACTACCCTGTCTCAATGCATCGATTAAAATACATAAATATCGATATTCCTACATCTCGATTCTCGACTCGATCGTTCAAACCCGGTGGCCACCCAAGTTACATCAGCATATTTATCTCTTGAAGTGCCATGTTGAGCGTAGGTGCAGCGTAGGTATCGCGCTCTGAACATTTTGATTGAGCACACATGGACGCTCTCAAAGTCAAACGCATAAGAAAATCAATGATTATGTATTTGTATTAGTTAAAGAACGGGTAAAATGCATTATATAATTTGTTTTGTGGGTACTTCATGTTTATTTTGTTTCTGACATCCGGTTGTTTGATAAATTGTGCGCATACGTAAGTGTCATCTAAATAAATGTATGTCAAACGTTGCGTGTGTTTTGATTGCTGGTATGTATTTGTATTATGTATTTTGGGTCTAGAATAATCAGTCTATAACGTTCCCACTGCTGGGACACAGGCGTCCTCTCTGTGAGAGGGAGTGGGCCGTAATCTACGACACTGGCCCAGTGCGAATTGGTAGGTGTCTTCGAATATTTGGTTCTAGGACATGGCGGTTTCCTCTCGATGTTTTCTTTCACCGTTTTGATGGCAGTAGTGATGAATTAATATACACTAAGTCTTCGATCAATAATAGTACTAGATTCCCGATTAGCGCTTCAAAAACGGCCCGAAAAATAAGACCACAAAAACTTTTGTGGTCTTATTTGAAATTAGTATGTTTTTAACCTTATTACTTAGACTTTAAGTTTCATTTTAGAATAAATGACTGAAAATTTAAAAATAATTCTATTTAAAAAAAAAAAAAAAAAGAAATCTATTTTGCAATGGTAATTAAACTTTATGTTTAAGGTTTTTAATAAACTGAAGTTGTTAATATTATTGAACTTTTTTCTAAGAAACGTAGATGTTTACGTGTGTGCAAACGTGGCCACTTGAGCGACTGATTTTTGTTCCTGATCTTTAATCTAGTACTATTATTGATCGAAGCACTAAGTAAAGCGCCTGCATAGGTTCGAACCCACCACCTACAACTCGTAAGTCCACTGCTTGTATTTTGGGTTTAATTGAAACTATTTCTAGATATTGGGAAACACATCGCGTGCAATTCGGTTTAGCAGCTCATGAGGTACGCGTCTACCGACAGACTAGACTTGTCAATGGACAACCTGTGATTTTGCAGTAGATATCAGTCATATCGTCCACTTTCATTTAATAACACAGCCACATCGTGTTTGTAAACGTTAAACATGTTGCGCCTGCGCAAACTAGTTTCTGATTTCTCTGCCGATGTAAATATAGGGCTGGGTATAACGTCTAGAAAAACATAGGTGTTCACAATTTGCACCTCATTATTTAGAAATCTGTATGGTATCACGTTTCTTAGAACTTTAAATGGAATAAAGTTTTATTTTAATATATTCATCATGTTATGGTAATTAGTTGAGTAGGTTCAGTTTGACCTACTCGTAGTTCCAATAATCTTAGAAAGTGATTAATATTCACACAAGTTGAGAAAGGTCAGTACTACTACGTCATGCGGCTATTAGATAATATAAACTAAATATAGCTTACGAACGTTGAACGTTATATCATGGTACTGACCCTAGTGTACTTATTTACTGAACTCAAAACTAAGCCAAAATGTGCTTAAATACTTATATTTAATGATCTTTGATAGCCTAAGTTAAGAAAACGTGACAGCCCTATTTTGTGTCCCGGCGCATGCGTCAAGATCGCGCGTACATTCCGGACGTAGACGGGACGCAGCGGCGGCGCGGCGCGGCAGCGGTGCGGCGCGGCTATGGCGCGCATTTTCTCTCTGATCTTTGCCCAAGCGCAGCTACCAGCCTCTCCGGGAATGCATCGCAGTGTAGCGGGTTTGCGCAATATATTAAGCAGATAACGCACCGATGTGGGGAGCGAGCTCAAACGTGACTAGTATACGCAAAAATAAAGAATATCCTTATCTCGGCGTTTCGTTGTCGGAATCTACATTGTACACGGATTCGAAATTGCTTTTGCTCATCCCTAGCTGTTTTACAATAGGAATAAGTAGCTCTTTATACGAGTATCCACTATTATTCGATGCAGGGTTAACACATACCCACAGATGCATCGGTAAATATCAAATTCTCTGGAATATTTTGTTTATAGGTTCGAGTGGCCAGGAACTGTGAGAGATTGTGAACCAAAGTTAAACGAATGATTAATTCATGTTTAGGCATTGTGGCGCCATGTATTCTTGTAACAATTGATATTATGCTATATAAAAAGTCGTTATGTGTCTTTTGACATTTGAAGATTTACCGATTCATATATACTCTTTGATTTTTATATTGTTTATGTTAATCGGGGTCAAGGATATGCAATAAGGTGCCTGCGACGAAATGGATCGACTACTTTTTTAACTAATTTATTTTTTGTTTGAAGTGTTTTTGTTCAAATTATTTATTTTACCATTTTTATGCACACATATATATATAAACAGACAAGAAAAAAAAACAGAACAGAAACATAGGTACAAAGGTGATGCTTATTTCAATTATGTTGGTTTTATGTATGTTTTACCTCTCTAGTATAGACTAGAGAGGTAATACCAATTTTCGGCTTCAAAAACCTATCTACAACAACATTCCTTTAAAAAAAAAAAACAATAGTTTAGGACATTGCAAACATACGTACACATGTAAGTGTCGGAAGTATGTAGGCAGGCGCGTTGGCGAGCGATAACGCTATCTTAGTGGGTCAACAACCTATTGCCCAGCATTGGAATATCGTCCAATCACGACCACTTATCATCTTGTCTTCTAAGGAAACCCTTCGGTTATGAAACTACTAATTTAAGTTGGTTACAAGTAAATTGTGGGAATATTACTGATATTTCTGAAACCTGTTTTGCCTATTGCAGGCTTGCTTGGAGTGAGAGAAATAGGTGATTTTAGTGAATCGAACGTGTAATTCGTGAAGGAAATCATCGTGAGGAAACCGGCATGTCCTAGAATAAAAAATTCGAAGACATGTGCTATGTACCAACCCGCACTTGGCCCGCGTGGTAGATTATGGCCTACTCGGGATGTCGAAGAATGGAGGCCTGTGTCCCAGCAGTGGGAACTTTATAGGCTGATTATGCAAGGTGTAATCAACTCTTGAGGTGATTTTAAGGAATGTGCGGCGCTGACCATTGTAATCTTTAAGAGCCCAATGATCCTACAAACTTCGATGACACGGTTGGCGCAGTGGCTGAGCGATCGACTGCTGCGCTGCGTGTCGTGGGTTCGATTCCCGCACGGAACAAATATTTGTATTACCTACAGGTAGTTGTTCCGGGTCTGGCTGTTTGTGTATGTTAGTTTAAATGTTTGTAAACGCACCCACGATACCGGAGTAATTCCTAGTATGGGGCAACGTTTTTTTTTTAAAAAAAACTCCTGTTTACGATTTTTTGTTGTTGTTGATATCGGCCATACCAAGTGATGCGGTAACCGGTTAATCCGGTCAAGAACCCCTATGTCGAGGAGATAAGGGCGTAAACAAAGTAGCATTCTGCGTGTCTCTGTGTCATTTGTCGCTTTAAGTTCAGCTTACTTTGTAAAGACAATTTAAGCGTGAAAATATATAGCTATTCACTATCTTACATCGCCATAGTCTACTATCTTACTAGGTAAATAGTTACTAGTAACGTTACACAGACATATCAATAACACTTTGTGATTCCGATACTACTTGTGTTAGTTAAGAGAAACATAGTCTATCTGAAAATAACAAATAACTATGTATTATGTTACTCGTGTTATCTAACTATATCTATTACACTAAAGAAATATGCTCTATTTTAATTATGTACAAGATATACACAAAGCATTGCGTGATACCCAACAGTTTGCTCGACAAAGGTAAAAGTGAAGAAAATATAACCTTTTTAACGTAATCTTTTAACAATGAACAAATGGTCTGGGAGTAAAAACCTCCTTCATTTGAATTAATTCTATGAATATTTATTTCTGACGTGTTTTTTTGTGCCATATTTAGGGGTTTTTGTTTTAATAGATCTATTGGCTTTTCGACATGTCTTATGTTTTCCTTGTTCTATTTCGAACTCATCGACTTGCTATTATTTTTCGGCGAGATAGGTTTTTATTAAGAAATAACAATTATAAATGACCAGTGCCCTGCAGTGCGATTCTGTAACCATCTCACAGTGAAAACTTAGGTGAAGTGAGCGTGGAGTGAGCTGTCATTCCAAATAATGCTAGGGATTGACACTACTGACAACTCACATCAAGCTCACTTCACTTGAGTTTTCACGGTGAGATTTTTGCAGAATCGACCGGCTGTTACAGAAAAAAATACCATAGGAAAGACTATAGCTTTCTACCTGTATCCTCCTGACAAGTGACCTTTTTTATCAGCGATAACAATGTCCACCAAGTCAAAAATGTATGGAACTGACTTAAGCCACCGAAAAGTTTATGTCAATCCTGCCGATGTAAAAATGGCACCGTGAAAACTTAGATGAAGTGAGCTGTCAATAA
This sequence comes from Apamea sordens, assembly GCA_945859715.1. Lineage (NCBI taxonomy): Eukaryota > Metazoa > Arthropoda > Insecta > Lepidoptera > Noctuidae > Apamea > Apamea sordens. The sequence continues at coordinate 13,988,947 of OX243995.1, forward strand.
TAATAATAGTCGTCCAGACTGTATTACGGCCATGGCGGCTAATCTCAACGGAAACTACGAGCGATAGGTATTATAGTGATCAAGTGAGTGCCCAGACACAGGTGCAGTTTCTTTTCCCTGAGAATAATCTCATAGTCCGATGGGCCAGCAGGCAATCCGACATGACCGGGGAGAGATCAGGTGCAGGACCAACGGCTTAAAGTGCTTTCCGAGGCACGGCATCACACCGTGAACTTCCAAACTCCGGGCTGATACTAAAAAAATCCAAATAGAAAAATGTCTGTCATTAACTAGCATCAGGTGGAATGACAGCTCACTTCAAGCTCACTTTAACTAAGTTTTCACGGTGAGATTGTTACAGAATAGACCTGCTGTTGATAGTTGTAGAAATATATAACGCTTTGACAGCGATTGCAACTTGTCTACACCCTCTGGTTTATGTTACATAATTTCTGCTTCTGCAAAGCTTGGCTCCCAATATCTATGTATCAACAAAATTGAAATAAACCTCAGACAGGTGTTCAGATGTGCAATCTTCGTTCGGAATATAATAAGAGCACGTAGCTCGGGGTGCTCACGATTTGTTAGATTCATCGTTCCTACATAAATTCGGTCGTGAAAGTGTTTTGACAGCAGCCATTTTGATTTACAGCTGGGAAATATCAAACGTGCCGCGTTATTATGTTCTAGGTGTGGTCAGATTTAAGGCTAAACTGTTTTTATTGACTTTAATTATGTGGTGGTGAAATGTCTGGCTATTATGCATGTCAGGACTTGACTCTGGTGCATTTAATGCTGCGTTTTATGTCTTAACTAGAGTTGACGTGGCCAATTTTGTTTTTCACTGACACTCAGAGACACCTGAGTAAAGGCTCACTGTTGGATTTTTAACGTTCGGCGTTAACGCTGAGAGTTGAAAATTCAATAGGGTAATCATTTCATTTGGATGTTCCTTTGTGTTATTGAAAACGGGGTACCTAAGGCATAGAAAACGTGGTTTATCAAACAAATATAGGCTGAGATCAAAAATCTTTAAAGGAAGTGGGATAATGATTAGGTTATACTAACCTATATTTACAAACCTACATTTAATATATAAATAGATTTCAATTACAGACAGGATATACGAGCGGAAGAGCCTTTATAAAGAAAAGCCTACACGAAATAAATTCACTCGGATATTTTTAACTGTTTCTGAAAAACCGAATAATGCCGTGTAAATAATGGAAGAGTGGATTTCAGAGAACAAAAAAATTGTGTGGGTTAGGAGAGAGATAAAAATAGGTATTTATATTTAATCGTAAAAACCTTCGGGCTTAGGTACATTCAACAATGATGTGTTCAAAAATGCTAAATAAATAGGCATATTTGTATAATTTAAAAACATGTCCGCCCACACGGCAACAGATTTTAAAATTAGCTAATTAATTTCGAGACATGCGTTATTTATTGCCGTGCGATTTTTCAAGACGCTAAAACTCATTAATATTCGAAAGGTTTTTATAGAAAATTTGAATTGCACGGGTCTTTTAAACGACTTGGGTGCTATAAGTCTGTTTATGGAAGAAATATTGTTGTTAGTTATTAACACTAGTTAAGTAAAGCAATTAAAAAACACTCCTGAAATGGAAAGTAAACAGAATGTAAATAACAACTTTTATACGATTTATTCATAAAAGCTCCTAAGAAAGACTCTCAATTGAACCGTTGGAAAGGAAGTTTCGACTGATCCTGCATAAGTTCATGTCAAGCAAACTAACTTAATGAACATAAGATTTTTGATAAATAATAATGTTTGAGGTAATCTTTCTTTCTCTATTTTACTGAAAAACAAAACAGAATTATTACATGTAACAATTATTACCTCATTGTGGCTTTCAACAAAGAACTAACAGATTCAAATTTATTTGATAATCATAATTTGTACAAGAATTAGGAAATAAAGTAGACCGTGACCCCCAAACTAAGCATTTGCCTATATCTTGGGAGTCAGAGTTGCGACATTTTCAAAGTGTCAAATCAATAACAATAAATTATTCTAAGTGAGCTGTCAATAGGTGTCCATCCCTAGCATCCGGTGGAATGACATTTCTCGTGGCTTACTTCAAGCTCACGTCACCTCAAGCCAAGCCGCCGTCAGCTTCAAGTTTTCACGGTGTATTGTTTATCTTCTTCATAGCGTGTCATAATTACATAGGTACATAACATAATAGACCAGCAGTTCTTTTTCAAAATCACATTTTGCACAAAAAGCACATCATAATAGTCACCCTTTTCTAGTCCAGTAAAATTTCCGACTTGCTCAGATATTCACCAACTGACAATGCATTTTATATTTCCCCTTTGTTTCTAGATCAGGGGACAATGGAAAATATCAGCTTCGTCGGAAAATCACAGTGAATAGAATATCTCAGTAAGGCGCTATTACAACGGCTTGTCATTTCACATCATAACTGACTGACGTAGGGGTAGAAAGACCGTTCTTTTGTCCGATACATTAATGTTAAAGATGCCTTGTTAATGTCAATAAGATAACACGTCTTCAAGATGACTGGCGTTCAACTGGATAGAGATATTGATACCTATATGAATATTTTTTAGTCTATCTATCTTAGGTTCTCGCTTAACGCACCCTTTTTTTTTTGAGGATGGGAAATCATCAAATGACCCCTCCCGCTCTGGGTGGAGCGGAAGGGAGTATCAGACTCTTACTGACTAAAACCCACCCATGTTCCTTCCTTAGCCCTTTATGTTCCAGGGCAGCGGTAACCTTTCGGACGATCCCGCTACCCTGGCAGGCTTCGGCCCTATCGGGCCCCGTCACTCGTGCTGACATCTCTTTGAGGCGCGCGTGGAACACATACACGCCGTCCGGCACGGGCCTGGTCCTGGTCCTTAACGCCCCCTTGTATGCGTTTGAGACTTTCAGGGGGCTCTATGGGTCTTCTACCAGAGAAAATTATATGTGTATCCTATCTTACGACTATATAATATTACACGTTTAAATATAATCGTGGCAATAGCTGTTTCAGATTCGCGATAGGCGGTAAAAAAAATGAGAGCCTCTAGAACAAACTATGATTTTTACATATAAATAGAAATGCTGTTCGTTGGTAAGCGCATCACTTCAGAACAGCTGGACAGATTTAGCTATGTTTTGTTTTAAAACATTCGTAATAGTCCTAGTGAGGTTTTGGAAAGAGAAATAGGAAAAGTTTCCTGGAAAAATAGAAAAATTGAAAGTGCTTTCTTCTTTGGTTTTTTTTTGTATCACAACCGTATGGAATTTTTGACAGAACAAAGTCTGTCGAGTCAGCTCATTTCAAACAAAGATTAATTTCATATTGTAACATAAGCTTAATGAGATAAAAATCAAGATAATATTAACATAATCATTCGATCCTTTCATTATTAAATATCACGGTTAATTATTATAATAAGCCGTATAAATATCAGCCCACCGAGTTAATCGATACGAACGCTTAATTAAAATACAAAGGGCACTTTTTTCCGCAAAATATGTTCATAATTATGATTCGCGTATACATTACTGACCTAGGGCAGTAATGTATACGCGAATCATAATTACTATTCTATAATAACTGACATCATATTCTATAATTAAGGCTTGCGACGGTGTTACTGTAAGAGAAATAGGTTATAATGTTACGCCCACACTTCGGTCGCAAAATAGATAGGAACAGAAGAAGGTCGGCTCTATAAAACGAATGAACAGAGGTGCAAACACACTTATGCTTCTATAGATTTGTGAAACGTAACATGAAAAGTAACACACGTTGAAATACCCTTAGTTGTTGTGTTACATTTCATGTTGCATTCATACATTTGGACTTGTCATTTGTGTTACATTTCATGTTAAGTTACACCAATCTGTATCCGGCTTAGACGCATGTATATTTATGTCACGAAGTGACTTGTGCTTTACTTGTGGTAACCGAGTGTACATAAGTAACACGCTGTGAATGTGTGCGTGAAGACGAGCACATAGCACACACATGCACACAGACACACACTTCCGACTTTGCCATTATCTCGGACGGTAGTGAGAACTCCTGCGCTCACACACTCACCACAAGTAAAGCGGGCGCCCGCGCCTCTTCGTGAGATAAAAATACTATACCTGAAGTGTATTCATTTGTGCGTGCGTTATCGCTCGTTGTATGAAGTCGAACTTCTGAATCTATATTTATGTTAGGGCGACACCCACCCATACAAAGTATACATATGTGCACATTACTTGTGGTTGTGTTAGTATCGATGCAAAGGGTGAGTCAGGGTGCTTATACATACATTATTTCAATTAATTTCTTTAATTATACACCTAGATTGTAGGTTATCGTCGTCGAGTTATTTCAGTGGCTGAAGTTGAAATTGCAGTTCGATCGTTGTTCATTGATACCTATTGATAAATAATGTTATTATTTTGAGGAAGGAAAGCTTTAATATCTATTATGTTTACTGGTTTTTGTTATGACAAAGGGATATTTAAGCAAAAAAAAAACAGTGGTAAAGTCACGTCGTGTATATATACAGGAATATATGGGGTATTATTTATACGATTTTTTTTCCTAAATTTATCTAAGTTAGTGCCTGTGCCAGAACTGTTACTGACCTAGTAATAACATAGTCTTTTATGACTCTCTTCACAACTTTATAGCCTCATAATATTAAGTAGATTCTTTCATAACTTCCGATACTAAAAACGACGGAAAATTGCTTTTAGGGACAAAGCACGCACGTTGCTTTTAAATAAATAAATAAATATGATGGAAGAAGTGGAGGGAGGCCTTTGTCAAGAATGGGGACAGACCAGCACCCTAATTGCGTAACACACAATCAATCAGAATCGGTTTCATTTTGACAGTTCAACAACATTCATTGAGTTATTTACGTGTTGAGCAGACAAATTTTTCGAACTTATGAAGCAATGGATTAGGAATTTGCTTCAAAATGAAGCAAATTCAGATTACGATTGATCGTGTGTTACGCAATTAGGGTGCAGGCTAGTAAAGAAAATCTGCTTGTGTTGGCCTACTGCAAGACAAAAGGCTCTCTTTCCTTTTTCCACAGGATACTTTTAGCTTGTCAAAATTGTCTGATACTGGCGACGATTCTCTTGTTCACATAATAAACAAAACTTATGAGAACTGACATCTCTTACTGACAGACAGTTCGAGAAAAGAACGATGATTGAGCGGAACTGACTTAGCTATGGCAAATGTCAAATTTTATTAGATAATAATGCTTTGAATTTCGTTGTGTTTTTAGTCTAAAAGCCTTTTGATTTGTCAACTATGTCTGGGTATGGAAATTTTAGGTCAACTAAAATGAAAAGGGGGCTTACCAACAGCTCTTATAGCAGGGCAGAAGTTGAACTGAACTGCTTTTTGTACTTAGGGATAAAAAGAAAAAGCAGTGCAGTTCTACTTCTATCAGCACTAATACATGTTCGTCCCTTTCTTGGTTTATTAAAGAGAAAAGGCTGGAAATAGTCTCAACAGAATCGGTAACATTGTTCGGCTTTATTCCATTTTCGTTATTTTCCAGGCAGTTAAAAATATAATATGTTCGACACTCGTGTTCCAGAAATAGAGAGGTTTAGGTATGCAAATAGTGCCTTTTTAAAGGTTTTTGGTTAATTGTGTTGTGTGTTGTTTTTACTAAAAGCTTTTATTAAGGTCTACATTTTAATACATTATGTAAGTATTTATGCTATATCTTACCACTGGAGGCGTTTTCCGAGGCGAACAGCGGGGCGGCGTTGTAATCTGTAATAAATAACATTTCAAGGTTAGGTACAAAATTACGTTCATAAATTCATATAGAAAAACAATATGAGTACTTTTTTGAGACTTATTTTTATAAAATAAAATCAATAGTCTAGCCGTTGCAAGTTACCAAATTCAATATTTAATCTCCAAACAGGTTTATACAAAGAAAAACTTAACTACATTTTAACACTTTTGGAATGTTCATTGGTCTAGACTAGACCAATGAACATTCCTATGACTCCTAGCTTAAACCAATGACTAGACATGCTCAGCAATAGCGCTTGCAACCACTATAAGTGGTCATGAGGTCCTGGTTTCGATTCCCAAGTCGGACAGTGTTACTGGGTTTTTCAATGAAATTCTCAGTAACAGCCCGGAGTCTGGATGTCTGCCCGGTTGATGGTAATATGCTCTTCCTCTGTGACATGGACCTTAAACCCCTTGGAGCCCTTAGACCATTTTTTTTTTTTAGTATGGGAAATCATCATTATGACTCCTCCCGCTCTGGGTGGAGCAGAAGGGAGTGTCAGACTCTTACTGACTAAAACCCACCTTGTTCCTTCCTTAGCCCTTTATGTTCCAGGGCAGCGGTAAACCCTTTCGGATGTTCCCGCTACAGCCCTTGGACCCTTAGCCCTAATAAGGAAGCAATGTGCGTCGCTGCTGAGTCGTGTTATGTCCAGCAGCCACAGCTTACTAAGCGTGTTCGCGGACAGGTGGGACTTTCCACTGCTGCGCCACTGGATGCGCTTGCACACTGCCTTGTGAGCAGTGGACATTTCCTCCTCATCAAATTTAATATGTTGCTTCTTTTATGTTGTCACCGCTATCTTATTATTTGTATCGTTTGTATTGTATTGTTTTGGTGTAGTTTTGAGATTTTGTTAGTATGTGTATTTTATTGTATGTTTCGTTCTATGTTCTGTAAGTGTACGTATGGACAGAAAGTCTGAATAAACGTTTATTATTATTATTAAGCATTTCGCAGGTGTAATAACACTAGTACACCTTTGCCGAACCCTTCGGGGATAAGGTGTGATGTTAAGTTATGTAATTAATAATCTAGCGGTTGTAAGTTACCAACTTATTTAATCTGTCTTCAATCATCTTTAAACAAAGAAAAAATTTGCCAGGAAAATGGTAATATTGCCACACAAAAGGTCCAGAAATTAAATCTCAGAATTGAAGGATTTTAATATGTCTTAATGTAATATGACAAATAAATTGATGTAGACTTGTAGAGTTAGTTGTGTTTGTTTGTTTACGAATGGAGTATGAAAAAAGTCTACAGCCTACCAGCACCTGTGTAATACACTATCGATCTCAATCTGAATCATTTTGAAGGATATTGCTAATCCATTGCTTCATATGTTCGAAACATTTGTCTGCTCAACAACGTAAATAACGCAATGAATGTTGTTGAACTGTCAAAACGAAAGTTGATAGTATGTTACGCAATCACCCCGCTGTATGTATAAACTACATGGAATTAGGGCATAACGTAAAAAACACTACCCATTATATCATCTGCCTAGCGTTTTCCCAACTACGTTGGGTTGGCTTCCAGTCTAACCGGATGCAGCTAAATATCAGTATTTTTCATGGAGCGACGAGTGGTAGTCAGACTTGAGCTTCTGTCGATCCGCCACTGGACACCATTCGACTCGTCGATCTATCTATGTAGTTTGTTTTGTCATGGTTTTGTGAAATATATTATTCTGCTTTGCTTAGTTACCGGTGTGATACCAGAGGGGCAATTCTCGTAATTTTAAGAACGTTCACAGTTTGATCTCAGTCTCAATCTGTCAAAAAATACTTCTAATTTCCCTGCATTTTGACAAGTTTTTCACATTTGTTTGTCGCTGAGATAATAATAATATCCCTGGACATTTCACACAGCGCCATCTAGTCCCAAGCTAAGCAACCTAATGCTTGTGTTATGGTAACAAGATGGCTAATAAACTACTTATATACATTTTTTTTTTTTGTAAATAGATACATATTATAGATAGAAAAACACCCAGACTCGGAACAAATACATGTAGGTCATACAAATATTTGTTCCGTGCGGGAATCGGACCCGCGACACGCAGCGCAGCAGTCAATCGCTTAACCACTGCGCCAACCGTGCCGTGCAGTGAGACTGCGACCAGATTTTGAATGTTTTAAATTACGAGAAGTTTCCTTCTGAGATAGTGACACCTTATAAACTCTTAAGTAACATAAACTCTTAAGTAACACCATGGTTTTCCCAAATCAGGTACCTACCTATCTTTAAGAAACATAAAAGGTGTAGAGTATTTTATATTCACGACAACAATACAGCATTCTTCACACGGTGATTCACTTAAAATGTTAATGATTAGATAAACGGTTTTTCCTTAGGCTATTCTGTAAAATTAATTCTTATAATTCTTGTGAAAATATGCGAAAATTTTACTGTACTATCTAATTTTTCCTGCTATGTAGTATAATTTGAACAGGGAGAAGTGGAATGAGGGTATGGAAGTTTTGCCCTGTAGTGGGACATCATAGGCTGATGATAATAATAATTATGTAGTATAATTACTCTTTAAGTCCGTCAACGAAGATACGGGCCCGTTCGAAGGAAGTTGATCCATTAAATCGAGTGTCAATTTCAATTTTTCGGGCGGGCAAATTCATATCGGGAGTAGAGACAACTGTCACTCAGACAGATTTTTAGTTTGGTTCCCGAACTCATTATGAACATAAGTGATATGGAGTAGGAAACGCCCGTAACTTTGGATGTCGTGCTTAGAGAGTAGACCGCAGTTCCTTTGTCCACTATCTTCTTAATATTTCGTTTGCCCCGTTGGTCTCGTGGTCGCAAGCGCGACTGCCGTGCATAGGGTCCTGGGTTCGATTCCTAGGTCGGGTAAAGTGTTATTGGGTATTTCTATTAGGGATTTCTCAGTAGAAGCCCGGAGTTTGTGGTGTGATACCCCCGTGCTTCGGAAAGCACGAAAAGCCTTTTTCACCATACCTAACACATGAATGAATTCCGAACGCAATAAGAAAGACCTGCCTTCAGGTGCCATTTGGCTTTTTCGTATTCCTTACTCGTTTTTTGACACCCTCTTTTTGCCATGCATGAGATATCTGAAGGCCAATTCTCGTAATTTAAAACGTTCAAAATCTAGTCGCAGTCTCATCTCGGCGACAAACGAATGTCAAAAACTTGTCAAAATGTAGGGAACTTTTAGGTATTTTTGACAGATTGAGACTGAGATCAGATTATGAACGTTCTTGAAATTACGAGAATTACCCCTCTGGTTATTGCAAGAAGTGCCACCAACTAGTAAAGGTCATGTTAAAAGAAAACACAACACAGATATCGTGAAACAACTAGATAAGACAGTGTCATTGATGTCATGTGAGGAGGAAATCGTCTGTGGGCGTTAGCGGACGCCTGTACAACCCGATTAACCCACATTGAGCCGAGACAGATGAAATTTTTTATGAAATTTTTATGTCAACCATTGTAGAGGTTGTTTACTAGGAATTTTTAATATTAGTCTGTTAAATTCAATTTACAGACTAATATTAAAAGTTATGTCATTGAAATGAGGAATGAAATAACAAGAAATTCGAATGCAAACTTGTTTTTTTTTAAAGATTTCTTTTATAAGTTCTAATTTCTAGGAAATATCACCTAACGATTTTAATAAAGCTGAGTTGATTGACTATTTAATTAGTCGAAGTTCTCAACTAGCACCATAATTTCCGAAACACCAATTAATTATTCAACGATAGCTTTAATTTCTATCCAATTCCTTTCCAAACGACTTCGATCGATAGAAAACCCCAAACACAATTGAACGAAGAAGGAAGTTTCGACCGAAGGCCACGGGGTAAACGACACTCGTTCGAACGATTACACAACCACCGTCCATTTAACTTTGACCTCTATCCCCCTATCAGAACGTAAACAAAACAGTACGCCCGCGGGGGTTTTTATTTAATGGACGCGGTGGACACCATTCAATTAGGGACTGCCGGTATGCAGTTTTTGTATTGTGTTGCGAAGGTCATTTTGTATTATTATGGGAATTAAAAGCGATAAGAAAGAACGAGTTTCGTGTTAGGTATTAATAACATGATTATTTTAGGTTTTAGTCTTTGTTCTGAAGGGAAATTTTAGATTTAAAAAATTGATTTAATAAAATAAATCTGTTCATTTAGCGTAGGTAACTGTTATGTTTGAATCAGAAAGCAGACTCAAACATGATGATTGAGCCTCTGATTTTATTACCTTATTCTAACAACGTGAAAGTTATAAATTATATCGATCGAGATCCATTTCCAATCAAAAGGTAATCGCTTAATTTATTGCAGCTGCTCGGTTTCTATAAATTAGATTCTAAGAAAGCCTGACCAATAAAAACCTAGTATAGATTCCAATTTAAATCGAAAGGAACCTTCAAGACTGTTAAGATTGACTGAAAACCTTCATTCTTTATTTACGTTTGTAAATGAAGAATGAAACGAATGAATGGTACCTAAGAAAAAAAAGAAACTAGGAATCCTCCTTCCCAAAGACAGTTTGACATTTGAGTCATTAGTTAGGTGAGGTGGCATGCCCTACGTTTCGATCATGTTCATTATGTTCAACCACCCCGAGGTCATTGACCACAACATTTGAATACATGCCAAGGTAGCTACATTAACGATCATTAAATTGATTTGGTGACAGACAGGGAGACAGGTGAAATGGCGTTTCATGCATCGTGAATTTCATGACGTGACTAATTTTTCAGTGGTGAAAATAATTGTTTCGGGCAGGGTGAAAAGTACTAACAGTTTATTTTTCCTCTGCTATTTTTATTGTGACTAATTTAAAAGAATTTGATGACCCGCTTAGATAAAGTTTAGATTAATGTTCAGAACTGTATAACTGTAACTGTATAAGTACTTCGGTGTGTAATAAATTCTCGAAAATTTCGATGTTGCAGTAACAAGGCTTTAAATATTTAATCACAGCATTGGGGTATAACACCCTTACAATTGCAATGTCTTTCGTTTTGACAATTCAAAAACATTAATTGTGTTATTTAGGCTGTCGAGCAAATGAATTTTCGAACATAATGAAGCAAAGGAATTGAAATTTCTTACAAAATCCTTTGGATCATGAAAGAAAGTGTGTTACGCAATTTTAGTGCAAGAAGGTTTGATCTAAATTGAACCTGCAAATTGCGTAACACTCTCACTCTCAATAAATCGTAATCTGAATCTTTTTGAAGCAAATTGCTAATCCATTGCTTCATAAGTTCGAAAAATTTGTCTGCTCAACACGTAGATAACGCAACGAATGTTGTTGAACTGTCAAAATGAAACCGATTCCGATTGATTGTGTGTTACGCAATTAGGGTGCTGGTGTAGGGAAAATAGAATTGCTCTTGCTGTGGAGTAGTCACTCTCCTTATGTATTTAAAGGAACTTTTCTACCCTGGTTAGCAAGGTGACATACATAACCGAATTTAAATAGTAGCACATCAAATGTCAAATTGCCAACCTTTGGATCGTTATTTTGGCAAGTGGCAGTGTGTCAACGTTAAAAGGTGAAGTTTCCGTGTCAAAATTACGTGTTTAAATAATTCAAATACGTCACATTACCGAAGTAATGATGGCGACTGTGAGAAAGAGACAAAAGAACGCCGGAATGTCTCCTTCCATTGTTTAATTATTGTGTAGTAAAAGGTTGACTTGACAGTTTCTAAGGCACCGTTAATCATCATTGAATGACACTAGATAATAAAGCGAAGTACCTACTTTTAGTAACGACAGCTAAAATCAACATGAATTTATATAAAAACCTCAAAGTCACACCCAAGCTATTATAAAGAAAGTATAATATGCATTGATATTGAAAGGAGACTCGGTATCAAAGTGACATACTGATCGAGTACTCAGTTGTATGGCTGGCTACTTTATGTATGAACTGCTGTCTACATCAGCCGCATGCAAATGTATTATGTATGCCTCACACACCCACACACCCATACACACTACACACATTCACACCATGTTTACCGAACATTATTCTAATACAGGTTTCGCACACACACATGGTTGTGCCCATGTGTGAGCAGGACCGCGGCCTCTTTGCGTATAACTATAAGTTATTGTATCCTCAAAATGTAGTGTCAAGTGAAAATAGCGATATTGTTATCTGTTCTTATAATTTGTTAGTCATTATTTGAAGAATAGATAGAGTTGTTGATTTGGGTCTATCAGTTTCAAAGCAAAAAACTATGTGGAGTATTCTTAGGAATTTGTTTTAATGGTATGGTGGGCGAGGCAATAATAATCCTTTTCTTTTCATTGGAAGTGGTAACAAACTAATCCAGCAAAAACTGTAAAAAAAAAAAAATAAGACAGCTCGTCTATAAAAATAAACTTTTGACAGTTTTATATTCTACGAAGTTTTATAGTTTATACTCTATGAAGTTCAGTAATCACTATTACGCCAAGCAATCTAATTCTTTCATCTTTTCTTTTTTACTTCCAGAAAAATAACTCCAAACTCCAAAACTCGAGTAGGTCGAATAAAGATATTTTCGCAAGGTGACTTCCCTTAGACTCAGCACGAACTTGGCAATTCAATAAATCTCACTCTGGACCCAGTCAGGTACCTACCCAGACCGACTCGACCGACGTTAGGGCACTAAACCAAGAAATATGCGAGAAAATAAAATTTTATAGCATCTAGAAACAAAAGTGTCTTCAATGCGTAGGTATACCATGCACTTTTATGTGCAATAACTTGCGAACATTTTGTTTAAATTTTATAACGACCAAATATGGCTTCTGCTTTATCACGTACTACGGTACGTGATAAAGCAGAAGCTTTAAAGTAGGAATTTCAATCCATAAGTCTTTGTAGGTACGCCTACAAAGTGGAAGTGGCTTATGGATTGAAATTCCGAATATCGTCGATAATTCCCGAGTATTCCCGACCTATGTCACTTAGGAACGATCAGTGTATGCCCGACTGACCGTACTCGCGTCGCGTCGTGCACAAATATACGATGCACGATGTATAAGTGCATGTATACACGACGCACACGCACAGCACGCGCCCCTATGTATTCATTACGACTCCCCGTCCCCACTTTATGTAACAGGTTAGGGCTTGCGCGGACGAACCTAGGTTTTAAGTGATTGCGGAGTAATGGTGGGTTAGGCTTCACGTTTTTATGGTAGACGCGTTTGAAAGTTGCAATATTCGTTATGCTTGTCAGTTAAAATTACCGATGTGACTTTAAAACATTTGAAATAATGATGAAGTTCAACCAGTTTTTGGAAATAAACTTAAAATCCAATTAAAGCAAAACCATAAAACGCAAACCATACTACAAGCAAAACTTATACACAACAATAATCTATTTGGCTAGACCAGGCAAATCCCCATGAAGCCTGCCTCAACAACCTAATGGCGCTCCGTCGAGCGTTACTAACTCAATTTGAAACAAGCGCCCTTGGGATCTAGACAACCCTGGATGAAGGGGGGAAGGGAGGGGGGCAAGTCCTGACCACGCACAACCGCCAGCCGTTGCGTTCGCCGGCCTATATTTAGAGTTGCATTTCTCTGTGCATGTATGTGTATGTTTACTCAACGGCGAAACTACGTTTTTAGATTTAGTACTTCAAAAGCGTATGCGTGGTTCCTTCGATTTCGAAGCTCCATTTCAGTTGTTTGATGTGGGGATTGTGATGAATGGTGTTTTGTCGGGTTAACGGATTTTTGTGTAAATATTACAGTTTGTACAGATCAAATAGAAGAACATAAACAGGATTACACGTCTAACATTCACATCGTTTAAGGCTGTATACTATTTTGCAAACTTTGAAGTACTAGATATATAACCTGCATATCTTCCACATGTAGATTCATTTTCAAGTAAATACGTTTCCCTATTTAGCAGAATTTCCCTCGAAACATTTAATTTATATGGGAACTTTATTCATGAATAATATTTGCATAATACCTACTGTCATTTGCGATAGTGCGAAAATACTTAATTGACATTACACTTAATAAAGACAGGTGATACTCAAACTAACTTATAAAGGAAAATATTGTGATGTAAAAGCTGAAATTAAATTAGCTCTATGATAATCAATCATAAACAATCTATGTTTAACAAAGGGTTCACTCTTTTAGTTACTTTCTGATAGAAAATATAAATGTTATTAAAAGATACCCCTTTTACTTGTTAACAGTTGGTTAAAACTGAAGACAAGCTTGACCGTCAAACGATGTGTGGGTAACAAGGTACACTGATGTTAATCATTACGTAACTTTAACCAACGTTTATAAGTAGTGGGTAAACGTCAAAAATATTACAAAAGTGCCACAAATAAATCATAATATTAAAAACTTTTATAAAAATGACGCATAAGAACACAAATTGCTACTTTCTTGTCGTTCGTAGTCGCCTGCAATTGTAAGATAAATGGCTGTTGCAAGCATGTTATCAATTAAACGCATGAATATTAACGTCGGCCCGGAGACATGCTCCATTACCGATAAATGTGTGACATATAGCTTGTATTACGTAGGACTCTCTAGGTAGGTCTATTGTGGGCTGTCATATGCATCTAGAGCTTATGAGAATATTTATGTGGTCAAGTAATACATTGCATGAGAAATTGGAATTGTGTTTAAATCTTCTTGAAAAGTGACTAGGTGCGATTTCAGTACCTAAACTTGTACAAGGATCTCTTGACGCGTGGCCAAAATCAGAACTAACGCCGCTACTCGTATAGTTTTTTCAATAGGTACAATTCCACAGAATGTTTAACAAAAGCGTCAAAAGTTCGTTGTGGCATTGTACGTGCACTTATATTGAAAAACCAATCATAATTTTAGCCCATCTCAGCCTGAATCAGCCTATTGGCGATGGCCTATTAATAATAAACAACGAATATATGGGGCAGACGTGTTCTTGAGTAGAGTCCGCGAATCAGAAAACGTAAGATAGTGACGATCTTCGCAGTATGGCTGGTAGCAGCTTGATGAGAGTTGCCGAAAATCGAGTTGAACGGCGTGCTATATGAGAGGCCTATGGACTGCTGTAGGCTGATGATGAACGAATATAATTATATCTTTTAAGTTTTACTGAAAATACGAATATAAGTACGACTAGCAAAAAGAAACTGGTTTTTAAATCTTATCGAAACCAGTGTAGAAAATGAAAGACTAAAACCTAACACTGCATATGATACAGATATATATTATATTGGAACTCTTAGAAACCCATTCCATTTATATTTTATGGGAAACAGACCCGGCACTTATGGTCATCAGTAGATTATTATATGTACCTACAATAAATTATGTAGTTCATCATGTTGTCACTTTCTGTCGGCTTGTATGATTATAAGTTCTCCGTAATGTGAAGAATTTAAACGGTTGGTGATTTTCTGATTGCTAGGTTCAATTTTATAACTACAACGCTACTAAGGGAGACATTGAACTAAGAGGATGTATGTACGCCCATTTCCCTTCGAGGACTGACAATAGGTACTGTATTGAACGTTTTACTTTTAGCTTTAAGGCCTGCCTAAGTATCTTCCAATGATCCTTCTTATCCTTTCATAGTTCTGTAATTCAATGTTCAAATATAATATGATTTTCATAATCTATATCTCTGAAAATGGAATTATGAGCTAGTTATCTTTGATTACCTCTTTTATTAACCAGATCTTTAAGCAAGTCTTAAATCATCACCAACAGATTCTTTCGCAGTAACACTACTAAGACTATTTTAATATCAAATACTTTGTCAAAATCTTGGCTTCGCACCTCTGCAATTAAATTCTCTGTCCAACTCTTGGCTAGTTGTTTATCTAGGCTAGTCTATTATATTATTTTTATGTCTTCGTACACACGATTTGGCCTAAATACACATACGATGATTTAGTGTTACTAACACCATCATCATTCTAGTGTAGTTTCTTCTTTATAGTCCTTATCTCTTCTATTACTAGAACAATTGACGCCTATTCTTTGTACTTTACATAAACTAAGTACCACTATACCCTAAGGCTATTATAAATAATTATAAATGGTGCAGCACACAGGCCACTAAAAGTCAGCGAATATTAAAATAACATGACCACATCGTCCATATAGACTTCACTCAAGCCGTCCTACCTACGCGTACGCCTTTATGTGAAAAGAACTGACGTTGTGCAACACAAAACACAAGTTGCGAGGGAAACACTAAGCAACATGTTATTAAGTATTGTAGCGAAAGCAATAACAACCATGTTACTGTCGCTACGACATTGAACTGTGAGAAACCAACGCCCATATCCCTTCTACACAGTACTTAAAATTGCATAGCAGAACTTTATGAAGAAAATGTACGAACTAGCAATTTACGTAGATACTTATGATAAAATTGAGAATGGTGACCAAAATTAAGAAAAGGAAGACAACGAATGTTTAGAGGTTTATAGATAAAAAGGTGATGATTGATATAGAAACATAGGTCGAAATAAAAGCAGTACCTAGCAAAGGAATTTAAAACAGAATTACAAAGATGAAAACATACAACATAGGCGTCAATAAAACATGAGTAAATAGTGACAGTATAGCTTTTATGCTTTGTTCAACTAAACAAAGCATAAAAGTTGAAAAATATGCAAGGATTATTAATTTAATTTTCAGACTTTTCATTTTAAACGGACCAAGTTCACCAAGTTAAATTAAGACAAAGAATGTAGCAAGAGAACTTCGCAATTTCAGTTTTCTTCATTATAACTTAGACTTTAATGAATGTCAGACTAAACAAGTTTTTTAACGGCTTTAAGATTAAAATAATTAGAAAATCTGTTTCCAAGAAAACAATAGAACCAACACTATAAGCTCAACTGAACAACAAACCAGTGATTTGTTTTATGGCAATCCAATAAGATGGTCTAACACCATGTACTTTGATGTTAAGATGCCCATGAACCATCTAAGGATTCCTACATGAGGTACCATAGCATCCCACATGGTCAGACATAATGTCGTCGGGTACAATAGGCTCATGTTCTCCGGTTATGCGGCTATCTGTAATGGCCGCTCGTCACCTCTCGAGGTGTCATCGCGTGTGTGGGTGTAACCGCAACCCTCCTTCCCCCCAGACCTCACTTCGCCCTCTGCCCTCGAGCCTCGAGAAGCCTATGCAACTTACTACCCAACGAGAAGCTTTCAATGTGATTTATTTCAATAGATAACTTGTACATGATTCTAATTTGTGACTGTCACTCGACCAGTGTCCGTTTGAAGACAAATTTTGTGGAGTCCAATCATAAATTGCAATCTACATAGTTTATTAGCTATGAACAGAGTACTCCATTTGCAGCTTGCTATTTATTATGAGGATTAATTTAATAAAATTTCCAATTAACTAAATAACGTTATAAACTATGTTCAAAGTTATTAAGTTTTATAAAATGCAAATTCATTAAGACTGCCAAGTTGCTGACCGACGATAATAAATTACATGTTATATTACAACAATTTAATCACTCCTCATACTTAATAATCTATATGAAAAACATGGTGTATCAACGCGCTGTCTGTGTTTACTGTTCCGATAAAAATAATACTAATTGCTTAATAGCATCGGTGTGGAGAGCACACCACCGACTGTACGTGATCGGAACAATATCACGAGTGAAATCATATTTTCCAACAAGTTTCACTCGGGTCGAGCTTTCTGCGAAAGAGAAACCGAGCGCGGCGCAGCGGAAAGCGAAGAAAAACTTCATGAAAAATGCGTTAAGGCAAGCGGCGTGACACCACGTCCTACACAATAACATAAATCGATAATAGGAAGCCCTCCGACTAGTTCAGCAGTGCGTGCGACCGACCTAATACACCCACTACGGCGACCGCATGCAATGCGGGCTAAATATACAGGGACCCGCTGCGTTCCTGCGTTGCAGCGCGCCGAACGGAACTTATGTCGCAACGACAACGTCCACAATTGCTTGTTCAGAGAAAATAACCGGTTTCAACAGCGCAGCGAGCGATTCGCGACCCTGTGCCGTCGGCATGCGGTGCTGTTTGGTCTGCAGTGGGCGCGGAAGAAGGCCGTTTCGCAAGTCAGCCGCCGCGGTAATAACACAGCTAGGTGCATTCTCGCTGCAATTTCGCTCTCGGTCGGGCTGTGTGTTTGTGGCGCGCTGAAGATCAGGGCTAACGATCGGCGTGCGTGCTCCGTCTCGGTCGCACCCGCTCCTCGGCGAGCGTGTCTCGCAAAAGAAACGCTACAACTTTATCTGACAGCGACGCGACGCGACGCCCGAGAGGCTTTTGTGCGTTTACCATGTTTATGTTTATAGGAGAGCACGTACAAGGGGTGCTTGGAACGCCAGTTGCTTGCTGTTGCGTGGTTATAAATTCTGCGACGGTCTTGTTTTTATTTCAAAGCGTGTGTTTGTACCGAACGGTGCTATGGCGGCGTAGTTTTCGTGCAATAATCTTGTTAGACCATAAGATTTTATTATTAGCGTCGGTATTGGGTGTAGGTGTGTTGATTGTGGGAAGAATGCAATAAATGGAATGCTGTGTCTATTAGCACGTACTATAAAGTCTTGGCTAATATCCTTTTTGTTGTAGTCTGAGCAGGATGCGCGTAATACAATGAAGTGGTCCTCATAAACAATTTTAATGCCATGAACTTGGAAATATTTTCATCATTACATCACACTCTATCATCAAAAACAGTTTTAAACTGACATAGAACTATATCCGAAAACCGAACAACTGAATAGGGGTGAGCTAATTTAGCTTCATTCAAATTCGATGACCACGGATTATCATACGAAAATAGATACGTTTTGGTCAACGTGACGTGTTCTAGTCGTGTTTTGACGATTTTATAACAATAATACGAGTATTGTAGTGTCACAATCAAAAGGTTTATAAATGTTACTCATTGATTACAACATTCCTATCTGTTTGTTTACAAAGATTAGGAAAGTGTGTTAAGTGAGAGGACTAATACAACGCCTCCGCCATGTATACTGTGTTCACTGAAGCATGAGACAAAATGTAAACATCAACTCTTATGTCTTTATTTGTTATTGGATTGAGAGCTCAGACAATGTTCATTGAATGAAGTTATATCGAAACTATGCGCTGTGAAAATAGCTAATTAATTATAATTACTGCAGTGAGGGTGTCAAAATGTATGCCAATAAAACGTTTGCGTGGTCATTTTAGATTTGAACGTTTTGACTTACATTTTAACGTTTTGACTTAAGTACATTTTGACTCCCATTTAAGTAAAAAGGATATTGTGGATTTTAAATTTTACTGAACCTTTGGAAGGTATATTATGAACTTCCAGAAAGAAATCTAGATTGTAATTTTTGTCATGAATAACATTCTCTGTTTCTCCCATACAGTTTCAATTTTATAGTTTCCAATAGCAGATCGTTACTCAAATTCCGCACTTGCTATTTAAATCTCCCTTACTTTAACGGAAAGAGATGTCATTCAAGGCCCATATATTTTGCTCAGAGCTGTCCCTTAGGTTTTGTCGTGGAGAAAAACACCGGTTGTAATTACTCACATCTATTTTTATGTGTTTCTTGAAGTGAAATGATGCTGTTCGCTCTTGTAGGCTTATTAGGTAGAAATGTAGTAAGGAATAAGTACAAAATTCCGATAAACAAGTTGTCGAAGTGGAAAATTGGATTATGATAAGTATTATTTGGACACAGTGGAATTGTAAATGTTGGAAATGACATTTTCTATAGAATTTAGGGAATAATCGAAGATGCATGCATACATACACATAAGTTAAAATGCTCGATCAAGAAAACGCAAAGGGGTCATCCAGTAGTAGATACTTGGACGACGAAGAATTCTTACAAGAAGAATTTCGCATAATTAATGTCATATATGAACCTTAATTGATTAACGTCCATACTATTCATCATAATTAGAATTTCCAGTAAGTTGTACCCACATAGTTGCATAGAATGGCCGGCTGCCAAGAACAGGGTTAAATCAGAAATCGTACACTAGATGTAGAGTAGACATTGTTGATCTCTATGGAGTTATGTAATGTGCTGTAATTAAATGGGGGTTCGATTTTGTCTGTTGTTGTTTATAAGATGTCTTATAAGAGCTTGTTTACTTCTAAGACCTTCTTGGAAACTCAAAAATTTGTTCGCTTTAGATCGTATTTTACTTTGTATTTCAGTATGACGATAGTGACTAACAAAATGAAGTAGTAGTTAAGTACTTTTTGTGCGCATTGCGAGACTTTTCTACATAACCAGTTACATCGTGTCATGCATATCAATAGCAAGTCTGTTACACACTAGACGAGCATCCGGTACAAAGTCGATGCGTCCAAGCGTCATGTGTCAATTCAACCGCAAGAAAGCTTTGTATAATAAAATCTGGGGAGGTCGGCACAAATGAGATCTGAATTGACTTCGACGAAATTCGGGAAGGACACCATTTGGCGGTACGTTACGGCACGATGGCGTAACGGAACGAGTACTAAATTTACTTTCGGGCACGTGTTCAGAACTGAATGGGCGAAGACCTTGCCCTTGAACCCGGGGGGAACGCACGTCGCCGCCCGCGGCACGCACCGCCCGCCCAAACGGCGACTGGCCGCGCCTCTGCCCATACCCCGCACCGCCCCGCCCCGCACCGCACACCCCGCTACCCAAACTGATCAATAGCCTACTTCCTATTTACATCGCTTCCAACTTACACGAAAGACCCAATTTGTTCGACTGAAGGAACAATTTAATTTTAAAAGAAACTTATTAAAGGAGAGGATTAAATTAGAGACTTCGAGGAATTGCTAAACGTCAACTTTCTCCAATACTTATAATTACGAAGCTTTCTCTCTTTATCGAAGTTTTTACACCGAATAGACAGGAAAACTTTTATGACATAATAATAACTAAGCAATTACAGTATTATTTCATGCAATTACTTGGAGCCGTCCGAATTGTGTGTTCTTCATTGAATTTGCCGTAAACTTACGGCTTCCCACGAGAATGATTACTTTTTGCATTTATTACTGGCATAAAAAATATAAACTATTTCCGTTTTAGTATAGTTAGCTTGGTGCAAATATACTTGGTCACGCGAACACGATAAGGTGAGGTATAATTATATGGTCAAGTTAGGGCCTTACCTGACTGTGTAGCGTTTAGGAGTTGATAGTGACGTGGTACTTAAAGTACTATGAGTTATATGGCATTCTTCTGATACAATGTTGCTCAGAATTGATGATGTGTGGTCTGGGCGAGGCATACAGACTACTTTGTATTAAGAATACACAAGGGTATACAAGGCCTTACTGTGCGTTTGATTTCGGACGTTCAGCGTTTTACAGCATAACAACAAATCAGTGTGTACAATGTTCTTGAAAGTATTATATGAAAAGTGTTTATTTTATCTTGAAATAGAACTTTTAACAGACCATGAGGTAGCCCATGGTCTTAAAGGAATTGTAGTAGTACAATGGATATCAGCTACTTCATGCTACTTAGGACCGAAGGACCAATACGATCAAAAGGACCACTGTATATCCGTTGTATGTGGTCCTTTTTCTACATTTATATGTATAATTTATTATGGTGTACATAATAAAAAGCATTCTATCTATCCGTTCTTCAACATCACTTGCCTGTCTTTTCTCAACTATGTTGGTGTCGGCTTCCAGTCTAACCGGATCCAGCCGAATACCAGTACTTTACCTGGAGCGACTGCCTCTCTGACCCCCACAACCCGCACCCTAATTGCGTAACACACGATCAATCGGAATCGGTTTCATTTTGACAGCTCAACAACATTCATTGCGTTATTTATGTGTTGAGCAAACAAATTTTTCGAACTTATGAAGCAATGGATTAGCAATTTGTTTCAAAATGAATCTGATTCCGATTGATTGTGTGTTACGCAATTAGGGGGTGTGTTAGGTTACTTGGTAATACGATACCTGGTAAGACTGGCTGTCAGATTTTGGGCTGCTGACTACCCGTAACGGCTGTCAGACATCTACGAATGACAGCCGGGACCAACGGCTTAACGTGCTTTCCGAGGCACGGAGAGGTCTCGGTATGTAATGGATGGACTATCTACGAACCGACTGCGGCAGGAGTCGCTTAGTCTTCGATCGACCTGTGCGGCTGTTATCATTTAGCCACGAGCCCCTCCGAGTATTCCATCCATCAATCTATCCATTATTGAACGTATTCCTTGAAGGGGACTGCGCTAAGGTGGTTGCATTGATGTTTCATGAAAGAGTCATTCAATAAGGTTATATTATATGAACTTAGAGGGTTGTATTGATTTTAATGATCATAATAAGCTAGTTTCCTAAAAGAATCTAATTAGTCCGTCAGTTAGATTATCAAAAAATATTGGATCCGTATTTTTTCTTTTGTCAATTATATAAAAAATGATGAAGATATCGCCCGTTAAAGTTCCGCGTGACGTCACGCCTTTAGCATGGCGTGACGTCATAGCCCCCCACTCCCAAATTTTGACGCGCCTTATCTTACATGTCAATTATTTTTCGATAATCTAACTGACGAACTAAATATAATAATTATTTTTTTACCCAGGAAACTACTAATTAACTACCTATTATGTAAATAAATGATTCGCCGTCGCGAATCATATTTTGTAAGAACGTAAGATAACTCGAATTTCGCGGGCTACCCTATCGCTTCCCTCTTAACTTGTTATGATATTCCAAAATTATCAAAAGACCGCTTCATCCATTTCCTCCTAACATAGACCAGTAGTTAAGTAGTGTAAACTTACAGCATTACATACATAAAGGTGATATGTTCCGCAGTCGCGATCAATAGCTTACCGTCTAGTATATTCAGGACCATTGCAGTTAAATCGAGGGAGGGAAACGGTTCGAATTGTGTTAACGAAGTAGTGTGTGTGTGTGTGTGAATAAGTGGATGTTATTTTGTAATGAATCAGTACAACTTTTTAGTGCTTGTTTGTATGTTTGTAACAATTGTGTTTTGTATGTTATATTCCTTCACTTTTACTGTCGGAGGTTTGCTTCTAGAATATTTTTGTGCAATAAGAGTTTCAAACGTTTTAGATAGTTCACAATTACATACATGATTTCACGCTTGTTTTCCTCGCAGGGTTGGGCATAGGTGTGCCTAATAGTACCTCGGGGAAGGCGGCGCACAGTGGTCATGTGCTGCCTTGCACACTTGCACAGTCGGGCTTCAGGAAGACCCCTTTACAGTCTCCCCAGAGACATCTCTGGGGAGACAATGCCAAAGAGGCAATGCCTTTTAGGGCACATGCCCTAAAAGGCATTGCACAGAGGGGGCTCCGGATTGGTCTTTTGAGAGGTAACGGTGCCCCTTCCATGTGCATATGGTGGTGACCACCGGGGTGGTTTTAGTGAGGTAAAAATCCCACACTCCCTGGTTTTATCCCCAAAGACTAGGCGCCTTTTGAAGGTTTCCCCATGAAAACAAAAAAAAAAAAAAAAGGTGTCCCTAATAGTACACCCACATTTCGCCCGTTACGTTTAAGGGTCATGAAATAGGCGTCGAGCCTATTCGCATCAACCGGGCACAAATTCAGACCCGGGCTGCTTTTTAAAAAATCCTGATGGAAAAACCCAATACCACTTTGTCCAACCTAGCAAACGAACCCAGGACCTCGTGCTCAGCAGTAGCGCTTGTGACTACTAGACCAACGAGTTCAATTTCACAATTAATTATTTGCATATTAAAAAAACTTCAGAGGTGTCAAGGGACACCCGGATGGAACGAAGTTCAAAGAGAGAGACAGACAGAGAAACACGCGCACGCACGGCTTACAACTACCTATAGTAAAAAGTTTTCCAACTTTTGGTCTTAATTTTTTCCGTCTAGCCTCCTTTCGCAACGCGCGATAAGGAACTTCGTTTCAAAAAAGGGAACGGATTCACTTTCTATCACTTTTGCCCAAAGACTTTTTGGACACTAGCAGTAAGAGTATCAAACGCTTTAGTCAGTTCATTATCATTTCTTTACAGACAAACCGTGTGTCTTATGTGATTTCCTATCGGCCTAAATGACGAACTTACATACAAAGTTTCATCCCCTGTGTAACACCTTCTTTGGTGGTCACTTCTGCTATCTGGTAAGGGTAAGGTAAAGGTAATAACTCTTGTGCAAAATTTCATGCCCTCCTACTACATGAGAATAGTAAGGCCACCAGTACTTTAAGAAAGTACAAGTCCCGCCAGCCGTCCTTCCGTCCTCGCCGCCGAGGCCCGTTGCGACGCCCCATACCATGTCCGCCCCGACCCTTGCTCGAGCCAGCCCGTGCCACTGAGCCTGTAGTTTTAAATTCAGCCCTAAATAATTCCGATCCAGCCTGTTCCTTGCTGTCCTCTCCCAGCGACGCCCTAAACTGAGATCCGTATCCCACAGGGGGTGCCCGTAGGGTGTATAGTCGCTTAGTTTTTAAGTTTTTTAAGTCCTGGCTGGAGGCCCTAATTTATTGAGGCATCCACAAGGAAGCCCGGTGAAGCAGACGACAACCTCCAAGGATGAAAGGTGAGAAGCCACGCAAAAAGAAAAAAAAAAACATGCTTTTAGTCCCAGCGGTATACGCTGTGCATTGTTGTCTGTGAGTAAATGAATGAATTTAAGATTTTCATAAAGTAGAAAGCATACATTAACAAATCAGAGGGGGGCAATTCTCGTAATTTTAAGAACGTTCACAGTCTGATCTCAGTCTCAATCTCTCAAAAAATACTTGTAATTTCCCTACATTTTGACCAGTTTTTGACATTTGTTTTGCGCCGCGATGAGACTGCGACTAGATTTTGAACGTTTTAAATTACGAAAATTAGCCTTCTGATTTCCTAAGTAAATTTTCAAGTAAACTGTATTTTTTAAATGTTGCAATTATGATTGCAATATCTGCGTGCGATCACAAATTGGATACCGCTAACAAAATGTCACAAATTATAATTATCATAATCCATATCATGACATTTAGGATTATAGAGGAACTGTCAAGTAAATAGGATAGCGATCAACAATGAATAACGTGATTGCGATGCTAACTATTAAAATGAATCATTCTAAATATTATATTCTAATATACTGGGAACAATTTATAGTTGTCACCACGATAATATTTACAACTTGGGAAGATAATAAGTAATATATCTGGTTTATATGGCTTCAATATATTCAGTCTGGACATGTGAGCAAGTGTCATGACGCGAGAACATAAAATATTTATTGTGATGACTATATGTATTTTAATCATGGAAGCTTTTATTTCTATCGTCCACAAACTGCAAACCTGAAAAAAACCTGAAAAAAAGCTGTGATTATTTTTAAGCAGAGGAACAAAAATACTTAGTCTTCCACGTCTCTAACACAATTAATATAATAGTTTTATCTACATTATCATTACTTGAACCAGAACGAAATAGGACAATAATTGAGTGTTAATTACGTATGTGGTCGATAAAAAAAAATTACTAAACTCAATCTTGTCCTATTAATTAAATTTATGGATACTTAATAACAATTTTAAATATTTATCTTTGCTATAAAATGGCTCCTTTGTAATAAAAAATTAAGTTTATTAAGCAACCAACTTGTCGCGTAACTATAAATTAGAACGAACAAGATGTTAGAATCAGGTTAAGTCGCAAACTGGTCTCACCTTGGCCAGTTTTCACATCTGCCACTTGTCGCTCCGCTGGACAAATAGGCCGGCCAAGCTTGACCATTGTCAATCACGTTGCGCCTGCGCAATCTTCTTGGCCATTGTTTCACAAAATGGAATCGTTGGGAACTTAAAATTTCATTGTTTGCCTATCATGTGCTTGAATACTGTTTCCGACGCCAAAGACCGGCCTCGTAATCCGATTATATAGGTATCAAAATAAGCGAGTTCTGCAATACAATCTCAATTGTCAAATATGAAGAATAAAAAGCGATTTTAATCGATCTTTAGTCATGGTTATCTGGTCGATCTAAATAAAGATGATGGATTCAACGTGTCTTTTAGACTATGATTGGTACATAAACTGTTTTAAGAATTAATTTTAATTGCTTACTTCGATAACCGGAAAAGAACAAGTTGTGTTTAGTTCTAATGGTGCACATTCGACGAAACATAATAAATATTTAACAACCACTTACAAAATGAATTCATTAAGAAAGAATGCTATAGCTAACAAAATATTACTCTACTTCTTTATTAGTTTGAATGCTACATAATAATAAACTATCAGTTACTTAAATGTTAATGGAGCATTATTGTCACAATAGATACTAAAGGTCCCAGTAGCCAAATATGGTACAGATTATCACACTATGTGCAAAGATCATCGACTCTTAATTATTATTCTCAACATCGAAGGCCGTATAGTGAATCGTCTATACTTCTATAGCTAGAAACATAAAGCTAACCTTAGAAGCGAAATAAACATTTGAGAGGGTATTATATAAAGAGCCCTGAATCACGATCCAGTTCCCAATTCCTAAGCTCCATTTATGTTTATTTTTTATTTCGGTCAACGGCCGCAGGCGGCCCCGTTGTGCCCGCTCCATTGACATCGATTTCTAGGGTTAGATTTGAAACGACCGAAATAAACCACATGAATTTTTAGTGCTATTATATTCATAAAAAAAACTACATAATAGATGAGCCGTGCTGGCTGGAGACAAAGCTTTTGCCGGCCTTTTTAATCGATTTCTCAAAAAACAGGCTGTATCAGCTATCGACTCGCTAATCGTGAACGGTAGCGTAGTTCAGAACAGTAAACTCCAATAAATGTTACGCTTTAAAAACCTTTACTGTTTTAACACAAACGACTAAATTATTCTTACGAGCGTGCAGATTTCAAAACCCACGCTCGGACTACTTGTTTTTCAAGGCTTTTTTTATTATGAATCGAGCCGCGGCGTACAATCAGATATACCTGGCCGCCGATCAGTAAAAACTATACAGATATTTAATGAGAACTTTAACCTCACCCTGCAGCGGATCCAGTTAACGTTAAAATTTAATTCATATTTATTTATATACAATTATAATAACAACTTTGAGGATGTTATTCGAACGCGTGACGAAACCAAAAAACCTATTTAAAAGAATATTTTGTTTTAAAACTTTCCGTCAATAAAATTTATCGTAAAAAATATGACACCTATTAAATGAATAAAATGGCGGAGTCGACAGTATAGTCATCTTTCATTCTCAAGGTTGTATTATGGTGACATTATAGGTTACTCGTGGATGTACATGTACCTAATAACGAAAAATTTCTTTGTTGGCTTCCACTGAACGGTGTTAGCGAACCATTTAGTCTACTGAAGCATAACTACGAGTGTAATCAAAATACTTATGTGTTTTCGACAAAAACGACGTGATCTGAATGAGCATAAGAAACGGTAAGTACAAAATTCGATGGTCGCCAACAATGAGAGATCATCGAAATTCAGTGTAACCATTCATATATCTATGGTTAGGTCATGGGGCAGTGTTTGGTCTAGGCGTTCGTTGGTATCGAGCGTGTGTTGACCGGGCGATTCACCTTGAGACCGCACCTCGCTTCTTATAACCCCACCACGGCGAAATACACGTGTAGCAGTCTGCAGACGACGTAAACTGGCCGCGTACCACGTTTGGTACAATGCTCGAGACCGGTCCGCTTGCTGTGGGTGAGCGAGTTGTGGAATGCACGGACGGACCGAGACGCCGAGATTTGAAAGTGTGCTCCACCGCGCCGCCCGCGCCGCCTATCGACACACTAATATTTCCGATACCGATTCAATACTCTTTCAACAATGAAATCCCCCAATTTTCAATTCACTACACCGTATTCAAATAGTGAAACTTATTATTAAAACTTCCAGAGCGTGAGCCTTCGTTTTTTCCAACCAATTGTTTTGTAATTCAAAATTGCCTGTAATCACACGCTGTGATCTTCATTTTATATTATTACTGTTGGTTGGTAATCAAATTATCATATTTAAAACATAAACACACTGTAAGTCGCACGCGCAGCCAGTGAGCGAGTCAAGCAAAAAAATTGGGTTTCGTTTGTGTTAGAAAAATAATTATGATAATTTTCTGTCAACATCTCATCTAGGTTGGTCAACACTGCTGTTTTTTTTGGACAACAATGTGTCATGTATGGTAAATCAATTCTTGACCATATTAATATAGCTGGTACTCAGCTGGTAATACTGGTATTCAGCTGCAGCCGGTTAGACTGGAAGCCGACCCCAACATAGTTGGGAAAAGGCTAGGCAGACGACGACGACGGCAGACGACGATTAATATAGCTGGTAGGTACCTAATGCGGAACAACACAGATACTGGTACAAATCTGCCAAGCTTTCACATAGTTTTAATCCGAGCTGTCCCAAATAACATCAACAAATCGTTATAATAAAATAAACGAAAGGTTTACTTATTTTCATGACTAATCAATCACAATTTCCACGTCGGAGCTCATCGAATCGGACAGACAATCAAGCTTCCTTGTCGTTATCCAACTTTGTTTACCTCCTAGATAGTTCCTACGCGCGTCATGATTGTTTGCTAAGAACTACTTACCTAGTTACACTACCTTCTAGTCATCCTATTATAATTCTAACGCAGCACGTTGAACCTTTTACGTAAATGTTGTGTGACGCAACGGACATAAATTATGTGTACTTTGTGAGAGTTATATGTGTTAAATAATAAAATTAACGATACTAAAATAAATAAATATTAACCAACTAAATACAGGTGCAGTTAGTTTTTAGTCAAAGTAGGTAAACTGCCAGATAGTAATAAGTAATAATTTATAATTTATTCTCTCTTCACAAAGCTGACTTAAAGTTAATGTGTACAAGAATGTTTTAGCTGTCTTCCACCTTTGCGAGAAACTGGTGCCTGATGTAGGTATTTGGGAAAAACCTGTGTTACAGGTCACCAGATAGCTTTGCAATTTGACTAAAATACGCTTGTGTTAATATAGGAAGCAATGGTGGATAATCCAGTTAACTGTGAATGATTAATTGCAACAAGCATCACTGAACGCCAGACGATATCGGTACGAACAGCAATTAGCATCCACATGTAAACAACCATGAATCTAAATTAGATAAATAAATTAAAAATTCGCATCAAACGTCAGACTTGTTTCCTGACCAGTAAACATAGAGCTCTGGTATTCCAATCATTCACCCCTCAATCATCATTTCGTTAGTGTTTCAGGGGAGGCGTTAGAGGTCTAATGAAACTGGACACAGTTTTAGTAAATGTAGGTTCGCCCCAATTCTGTTCGGCGGCGTCAGTGCGATGAACACTGAATAAATGATGACACTAAACGCGCCTCGTAAATGTTACGGGTTCACTTCAATGATACAGTTACTTTGTTACTAAGTTATACAAGCAAACTAAAAGCGATGCTAATTAAAAGTAAAAGTCGTGAATTATCCACAAAGTGTACCTTCATCGTGTACTAGTCTTAAGTGAAATTTTGTGAACCAGTTTCCCATGCCTCATCCGTGTATAACTTTCTCACGAAAAAGGCTTTCCACCGTTGCCTTTTTTGGTTTTGTAGGCTTAGTAACACGAGCTTAGGTTGTTAATTGGCACAATCATTCGTAGAGAATTACCGGACAAAAAACAACCATAGAACTCTAATAAATGACCTCATCGCTTAAGGCATTTAAGGAACCAAATTCTTGCTCAAACGAAAAAAATGATCCAATCAAGCCCCAAACTGTAAAAAAAAACTTGCTTTGTCTAATCCATCCTTACGGCTCGACAATGTCTTATGATTTCGACCATTAATTTAAGTCGGATGTCGACGTGGTGGCGTCGAGTTTGTCACTCACTCCTACGCCCACGGCATAGAGTTGAGGATCGACTGGCATAAAAACGCCCACTCAGGTGTGGCGTGTAACTATTTGTTTTCATCGTACCCACGACTCGGAAACCCCGATGTTTTAACGTGCCGCCCCAATTCAAGTACCAAAATAACTGGGCTCTGTCCCAGATTTGTCCCCTGCTCCCTACGACGGACGTACGATACGCAATGCCTGATTGTTGCCCCAACTGTGTTGGTCAAATGTCCCCCAGTGCATTGCTTTTACAATCGGATTCAAACTTTCCATTCCGCTTGAGCAATCGATCAAAATGAATAGATATGATAGAGGGGAGATAGCTGTAAGTAGTTTATTAGGTTTTTATGTTTATAGGTACACGTATTGAGGTCAGACAACCTAAAAAATTCTTTTTTTTTATCATGAATTTAATTTGGAGTCAAAAAATATTTTTGGGAAACCGACCAGTTCGACTCAAAGGCCCAAAAAACCGAAACGATAAATCTTAAAATCGATTCGTGACATCGAATTAGCGATCAAGTCGTGCTTGTATTCGGCGACATGCCTCGCATTCCCTTTTGTTTCCCGCGCGACACGTGTCTGCCGTCGCGCGTCCGTCTGAGGCCCGTTATCGTATAGCTCGCTATAAGTATGGGTGGTATAGTATCCGAATATCGGTGGCGTGCGGGGTGAACGACCTCTCAGGCACCTGCAATCGGCCGCTGTTGACACAAGCAACTGACGGCCGTGACGCTTCCAAGTGATAATGAGTGTCAGTGTAACGTACTTGAGATTTCAGTGTGGCTAGGACAAACTCAACGATTATTGGCTCCTTCTCCTCAAAAATTTGATCTGATGTGTTTGTAAGTTTTGCTTGCTGCTGTTCTTTGTATTTAGTCTGGTTTTAAAACTCTGTATACATTGGGTGCTTATCCTACAAGGATAAAATATGGTTTCCTTATTATGACGTAACATTTATTTACTTTTATTTTAAAATTTTGCCATACTTACAAAATAAAAATTATATCTTTACTTTCATCAAAAAGGTTTTTGATTGCGACTAGCCGTTAATTACTTTGATAACAACTAATGAATTGTATATAATTATGCAAAGTGACGGCAAAAAGGGGACGGCGAACATTAGAGGACGCATGCTCGGGTGACAAAATAAAGGTCACAACGAATGTAGCGTTGCAATGAACTTTTACACAAGGTCAATTCGCTATTTTTGCTATTTATTGTTTCATAGAAACAGTTATTTTTCATTACTAAGTGGAGCACGTATATTTTTGGAAGATTCAATTTGATTTTTTCGATCAAAGAGTAGAAATATCATGTTACTGTACAGACGTGTATGAATTCACAATTGAGAGTTTATTACGCGATCCACAGTTTTCCCGCGCGGGGAATGAGGGCACGGCCTTGTCCCGCTTCTCAGATTGGCACATTTTTATCTACTCTTTGAACTATAGCCAACGCCAGGCAGACTTTCGATTTGATTGATAGAGTATAGTGTACATAGTACGATAGAAAAATTAATATAATAAGTCTTTAAGGTGGATGCGCCAAGGTAGCCCGCGAAATTCAAATTTTCTTACGTTTTTTGCAATCTAAGTTGTACGTTGATTAAAATATGATTCGTGGCCGTAACAAATATGTATTTACATAATTATAATCATTAGAATCAGTAATACAACTTGTTAAGTTAGCATAATCCTAAAATGTTAAGATTTCGTGAAATAGTCATTCAGTAGGATTACTTCATCTTAGAGAGTTGTGTTGATGACTTTAATGATTATAATTCTGTAAATACATATTTCTTACGGCCGCGAATCATATTTTAATCAACGTACAACTTAGTACTGACCAGCAAATTGCAAAAAACGTAAAAAAAATGAATTTTGCGGGATACCTTGGAGCATCCACCTTAAGCATAAATAACAAAATTCTAAACCAGCTCTTTGTTGTACCTAAATCTATTGAAAAATTTACTTTTTTCTAAATTTTGAATGAGTACGATAGTTTTGAATTGGCCAAATAAAAAAACACGAGGTATTCCCACTTAAAAGAAGAAGTTATTGAAACTGATAAGAAACACCAGAAATACAGAAACATTATGTTGAACTCTCGAACTTGGAAATAAATTGATGTAATGGAAATAGCCATCAAAATAACAGCAAAACAAATATTCCGAAGTTATTTAAATCAGAAACAAATAATACAATACACAACCCCGAGCTAAATAACGATATTGCAGGATTGTTTCATTTCCAATTTGAAATACAAGTTGGATTGTTGAATTTCTAAATTTTCATTGAAGATGAAACGGCTGCGAATTTCGAAAACTGATTTATTTTGGAGCAGCTTTGTCTAATTAGAATTTTTATATCTTCTAATACTGCTTTGTCTTTATCGTCTAGGTACTAGTTGACCTATCTCTTTGAATAATTGGAATCTAATAAGAATTTTAGTTTTTCCAACTTTTTCTGTCTTTCTATCATTATTGTTTTCTAGATAATTGTTATCATCAACAGTATCTTTCCTGGTCTTTCGAGTCGAACTCTGTGCAGAAACAGCGGTGTTATTTGTGCAAGCGATCCGTTTATCCAATGAAGGCATTAGTATAATTCTATTGCAATGGACTTGGCTTTACTAATTCAATTTGCAAAGCTAAGACTAAGCTATTTACGTTGCAAGTTGTTGACCTAAGTTCAACATTAGGTACTAAATCATCTATGTCTACTGAACTGTGGAATTCAATTCATTAGGTATGGCTATTTCTAACTCAGCTCAGCTTTGCATATCTAAACAATTTACCCACATTTGATTATGTTCAGTAGGTATGTTATTGCGAAGTTCAATGAAATATTTGAAAGGTGCGTGTGTGCGGCGTGTTCCAAATACAATCTCTATTTTTAGAATAATTACATGAGCGTGATTTGTAAATATTCCGAATCCAGAGTGCTAAAATCAGTGAGTTTTTATGAAACGGCGAATGAACTCCATGAACTGATAAGAACTATTCTACATAAAATATACCAAACGTAATGTATATTTTTGAACCGCAAAGTGAGGATCTAACATTTGTAAATAACAAGCTGACCCGACAGACTTTGTCCTAAGTTTCAATAATTGATACAGTATTCCTATAGAAAATGCACTTTTATTTTCCAATTTTCCCGGCAACTTTTTATTTATTTCCGTTAAAACCTGACTACTATACTGAGTATTTTTGTGGTGTCCAATAAAGTATATATAAATAAATACTACGAATATTTTAAAACAAAAATTTGCCAAATCGGTCCAGCCGGTATGAAGTGATGTGCTTACCAACAAACAGCATATCATTTTTATTATAAATATACATAGATGAACTAAACTAGAATAACAACCAGTTAACGAAGAGAGAAAGCATCCTGTGGTGAATTAAAATATTTTTGTCATTGCAATGCTGAACACAGTAGCTCAATATTAACATGTGTATCCTGTGTCGTGATGACCGCTGTCGACTCTCTCAGTTTCACGCACTGCGCTCAAATAACGTGGAATGCATTATACAGTAACAACTGAATCACGAAGAATTATATGCCATCATAATTGGCTACAATGAGCTCAATTGATATGAGGTGTTGCTGCGTGAGAAAACAAATCAGTCAGGCTCGACTGCAACCGACCCCTAACCCACTGCCAACTTTCCAACTTGCATGCTATAAATATTCAAAGTCGCTCTGCCAGCAGCTCTCACTGGCTACACTACTTCATCCATCAGTCACAAGTTGCGATACCCACCTAGATACAGTTTGGGCTCAATTTTGACGACCCGCTTTCGCACTCAGCCAGAAATACAGTCGAGTCGGTGGTCCGCGCACACACTGGCTTCTGTCTACTCATCCATCACTGCACATCCGCACGATACTGCGAGACTCACGATTTCACTGTCACAGCACGCGGCGGCCTGTGGCCAGCCGGAGTCACGGCACGCACCAGCACAGACGTTTCAATAGTACCGCGGCTACCGCTGCAGTGGTGTGGACGACACGAGCATCAGTCGGCGCGCGAGGTGAAACCTCTGAGGACCGAAACTGCGACGCGCGAGGTCGGCGCGACCTCCACGCTCGAGAGCGTGAGAGCCGGCAAAGCCTGAACGGTGGCAGGTGTGCTGCGCGAAGTGCAGCGTAATGCGGAGAGAGCTGTACGAGACGACGCGCGTGACTCGCCGCCGCCGACTGACGGGCGCGCCGCGACGAGCCTCGCTCACCACCACACGCGCACCCGCGCACACTCGCGCCGCGCCGACAGCCGACACCACACGCCGACACAGAGTCGCGCTACACCGACACGCCGCGCCGCCAACCCACCACACCAGATCCAAACATATTTTAAAGTTTCATACCCAATTTGACTTTAAAATCTCATCGGGCCCGTCCAAGACGCGAGCCAGTCTGTCAGCCTGAATATTAACCTGAACAAAAGCATTGCGGTGTCTCACTGGACGCATCGGTTGCGCAGTGAATGGACAGCGCGTGTAGAAACACTGAGAGCGCATGCGCCACGCACACTCCCCCGAGGCGCCTCTGTACTTACAAAAAATTCGAACAAGTGTGACCGTAGTTAAGCGTGTCCGAAACGAGGCTGGGAAATTGAAAAACAAGCCTTTGAAACTTGGAAACGTGTAAACTTAAATACGGTGCTGTGTATACTATTTATAGCATAGATACGATAAGTTCTAGGAAGACTGAGTTCAACTGACTTTATTGATAAAGCGTTTGAAATAGAGATCAATGGTCAATTAGTGAAATCAGCTCCGGTTCAGTGTGCGCTGTGCACTTATACAACACATATCACTGCATTATGCAGCCCGTGCAGTCACAGTAAGGTCATCAAAATGCTGTAGATGTGATGCTACAAATTGCGCAAATAGATGTTCCAATGAACTCGTTTAATAATAGCGGGCGTAGTGAGGGCGTCACTGAAGAGAAATACTCATAGAAATACTAGTCGAGTAGTCGCTACTCGACTCTATGTGAGACTGGCTCAAGGTTGCACTACACGTATGTTGTCATGGAACACTACTCACGGAAACACTCATAAGAATATTCAATGATTAGCTATTTATCTTTGACCTCTCTCATTTTAGAAAAAAGATTGTTATAATCAATCTACTCCTTTATTGGAATCACGTGTAGCTGTGTATTTATAACAAGAACGCAATGAATTTGAAGCAATTAAAAATGACATTGCAGAAATTAATGATACGACAAAAAGAGGAGCGGCCTCATCAACCGGGAGCCGTCACAGAACGTCAAATTTCAGCGAAAACAAATTTGTTCTCTTTTTGGCTTACGATTTTTTTCGTACAAAATGGGAACTTTAAAATTTAACATGACATGGCCAAATGAAATAAGTAATTGGAGTTGTTGTAACGTTGAAAAACTTGGAAAGTAGCACAGACAATCAAACGTTTAGAAGAAATGTAGTAAATAGAAGTGGATATACTAATTAAGGCCGTGTACATATCACCAAAGAACACAAATAAGCTTTCAAAACTGACAAAGAGTTAAATAGATACCAACACAAGTTATGTATTAAAACGAAGTAGGTTGAAGAAATACTGAATGATCTAACGTGGAAAATGTTTATAAGATAAATGATAAAGATATGAAAACAAAGAGTAAATAAACATGGACATCCGAACGATAAAAACAAAAGAAGGGAAAAGCTACGTTGAGGAGGTAAAAAGGAGGGCAATGATCATGTAAAATAAAAGCTTAAACATTACACCAATGCCTAACAAAAGGAGAACAACAACGACAAAACTCATCATGACGGAAACTCCAATGTAAAAATTCATGTCTAAAAGAATGTCCTGCATTATTTTTCAATAACAGATGAATCCATTCATTCTTACAAAAAGACAATTCAAATATTTTCATGTTGTGAAATTCACCAAGTGGTCTGTAGTCAAAGAAATACTTTTAAAGGCCAGACAAAGATGGGTCTGTTTGCGAGAGGTGGTCGCCCGGGATGCCGATCCTGACTTCCGCCGGCGCCCGATCATTGCCAGAAACACTTAGGGGGAAAAACTCGAGCATAAAACGGTCCAAATTATATACCACGAAAAAAATCTCCAACTTTTAATTCTTGTTGTCTCTTTATTCGTTGTTGATATTAAGTTCTTGATTTAAAGACATTGCATCTTCATTTTGCATATTTTAGAAACAAGATAGGTACCTTTAATAACTTCTTGCCAAAAAACTTTTGGTGAAGTGTAAAATTAGTTGAAAACGGTAATTTTTTCCTTCAAGATAAAAATACGATCCAATACGGAGTAAAGTTGGAAATAAAAAGTAACGCGCGTAAAACTTTCAGTGACGGGATGCGCGGGCGCAATGCGTGAAATTCCAAGTCAGCTGATTAATTCTCCGCAGTGGCAGCAGCGTATACTTTTTTTTTTATTTTAATAAGCGTGACATTGCAGATGGAAATATATTATTATTATAAGAATTGTTATGACACGCTGTCTCAAGTGGATTAGTTGGCGTATGTCATAAATTAAGCGACATTAAAATAATAATGTTTAGGCTGCCAGTTACATATAGGTAAATGAAAAAGTTACAGCAAAGATGCCCGACGTTGATACTTCTATGCATGCAGCAATAACTCATCCAATCCCAAGAACGAATAAAGAAAAAAATACAATAGAAATAATTTAATCAGGTGCATGTAAAATATAACGACTATTCTTGTAAACGAAAACAACAAACTAATATGAAAATTCTGAATATCGTTGCCGAACTAATGGTTTGAAAACGTTTGATATATCAGATTGAATTCAAAGCAAACCTGGTTTATTTGCAGGTCTATTGCACAGCTCGATATCAAAAACAGAGGCCAAAAAGGAACGCGTTCTGTGTGGTCTTCAGCAACAAACAACTTTGATCACAAATGTGTACTTGCTTGATGGTTTATACAACTTTGTCCTTTGAAAGATCCAAGCCGACGCTAACAAAAGCCTTCTGATTGGCTCGAACACATCATGGACCGGACAATGCGACATAAACGTTTGTATATTTCTGTCGGACGTCAAAGAAACATTTTCGCATTTCGTACGAACGTAAACGACGTAACAAACAGTCATAACTATGTACAAACAAGCTATTTACACGTACAACTTGAAAACTCGTAACCATAATAAGGTGTTTTCACGCGATTGTTCGCGGCCGACACTCGATGGAGGAAGTCTGCGGTACCCTTTGCGAAGATACCTTCGGACGATTGACCTCTGTTTTGCTAAGGCACAGGCTCCACTCAATTTAGAACTTTGCAATGTTGTGTCAACGACCTACCGGAGGATGTCGGATAATTTGGACATTTTCATAAAAGCGCTCATCAACCACCTTTTTGGGAATGACGCATAATGTTCGATATCAAACCGCCTTGTTATGGTGTATTCAGCCGTAATAATTAAAATTTGTGTAGGCATTCGGTGGAACCCCATTCCCCATTTAATCATATTTTATTCATTTTACCGAGAACTAAAATAACATTTAGATTTCTGCAGAGGTTTTCTATCTTAATTAACGTTGAGATATTGCTAGAAATATATACATAAACACAGTGGTTACAGTGTCAACGAGGACGGCACCACCTTTACGCAAAGTCGTTATCAATTAAATAGTCAGCAGCAATTTGTCACTGCAGTCACCGTCGATGCAGACTAATAATTTAGTACAAAGGATGAATGACAGAACGATACATAGTTTATACAAATTGCAGCTTGCCGGGTCTGTCAGGCTGTAGTTGGCTTTTTTCAAAAATGCCTTCGCAATTATCACCTGCAGAGGTCGGCTCTCTAATGAGTGGCACATCCCCGGCGCCTGAGCACCCACGTGCCTCCCACACATGCACACCAATGTCAATTGTGCACGTAAATCAATGCGAACCATCAGAAAGCTCACTTCCATTGTATAATTACGAAGGAGTATGATTTATGTGTTGTTTTTTTAGCAGCTGTTGTTCAAAACCTTCATTATTCAGTATTTTTGTAAGTTTTGTTTGGCTTGGCTTTCAAGGTAAGGTCGATGACTTTGTTTTTCGAACAGATGATGTATTGTTAGAAAAGTTTGTTGAAGATAAATTCAATAACAATTATAAAGTAATTGATTATGAATAAATGATATTAAGTATAAATGGAAAAGAAATAGTTATTTTGACCAATTTCAAAATTAGTGTATTAGTTTTACATACTTGTTAGGTATTGGCGCCGATTCTCTTGTCCACAAACTAAACTAAATTTAAGTTCAGTGCATCTTTTTCTTTCTATTTCATTAAGAAAAGGACATCAGATAAATATTAGTTTGGCCCTGTCAAATTAAGATACTCCATAGACAAGTTTAGACGTGATGAAAAACATGGCGACTAAAATAACGTCAATTTACGTCAGGCGCTGACTGATAACCTCTACTACCTCTTCTAGTGCTACTCTCACGATACTTTCGTTTGAGCTTTTGATTGAACAGTCAATTTTGTTTCGGATTCATTCGTTACTAGCTGCGCCCCGCGGTTTTATCCGCATTAATCTGTATCCCGGGGGAATATCGGGATAAAAAGTATCCTTTGTCCTAATCCAAAACCGTAATGGCGTAACACACTATCCATCTCAATCTGCATAATTTTGAAGGATATTGCTAATCCATTGCTTCATATGGTCGAAAAATTGGTCTGCTCAACAACGTAAATAACGCAATGTGTGTTGTTGAACTGTCAAAATGAAAGCCATTACTACTGATGTTACGCTATTATACCGCACGTCATGGTCTACCCATGTGCCAAATTTCATCCAAATCCGTTAAGCTGTTTTACCGTGAAAGCGTAACAAACATACAAAAAATAAAATCTTTTCTCTTTAAATTATGAATGTATATTACTAGCTGCACCCCGCGGTTTCACCCGCACAAGTTTCGATCCCGTGGGAATATCGGAATAAAAAATATCCTATATGTTAATCCTGGTTATAAATCATCTGTGTGCCGAATTTCATTCAAATCCGTTCAGTAGTTTTTGTGTGAAAGAGTACCAAAAAACATCCATTCCATCCATAAAATACAAACTTTTACGTTTATAATATTAGTAAAGTAAAGTAATTATATAATTATAAGTTTAGACAAGCCGTGTGTCCGAAGAGATTTCCCATCAGCGAAAGTTACGAACTTCATTAAAAACTTTCATGACTACGAATTTTCAAAAAACTTGTCTTAGTCCTACGAATAATAATCTTGTCCCATCGGTTGAGGATGTGCGTTGCCTGTCAATGATTGAATGAGTGAATTAATTTTATAAAAGAAGATAATAATACCACATCTAAAAACAGTACAGTAATAATAATTGTAATAGTTACAATAGTAGTTATAAATGCGTCGGTAGTCTCGCGTATCGGTTGCGCCGCAAGTAGGATTTCCTTTTTAGACCACACTCGTCCATCATTGGGTCAGTGTGCGAATGCGAGCGATTGAAGAGCTGTCATACTTTCCTGCAACCGTGTGTATTTAATAGTTGACACTGTTGTAGGAAAGTTAATTAAGGCTGCACCAATACTAAACTGTGTAAATGTATGACGTAGAGGTGTGATTTTAACCAACGCGTCCAACGATTTATCTGCGTCATGTGTTTAAAGTTTCAATAAATGTGACACTGTTTTAGAATCTGTATTAGCAACAGCCCTCAATATTTTCATATATAATCGAATCATGAAAATCTAGGTTTGAATTGAGTTGATTTGTAAGTAGGTACCGACGGAATAACAGAACTGTGCTTGAATACTAAATAACGTTCAAAGATAGACTAGGAGCCTAACCGAAAACAATTATATTCTGTTTTAAGGACAAAGCTACGACAATAAATTAAATTACGATAGATACCTATCGGCAAGTTACTGCCAAATAATTTTTAATTTAAATAACATGTCAAACCAAATAACCTTTTAAGGCTAATTTTCATTGTTGTAGAGTCATTGGCTTAATGCAAAACTAATGCACTTGGCTGTATGTACACCCATACCATTGCCAAATGTATATTTAGTGCAGAAACAAGTTTAGCTTAGTCGATTTTCTAATGTCACTATTAATGTCCTCATCTCTATCAACGTCGAGATACGCGTGTATTTAATGTTACAATGTCAAACGTGATCATAATAACAAATGTTAGCAAGAATTAGATGTCTTGTTTATATGTTAAATAGGTCAGGTAAATTAAAGTACGTAATGATAAAAAATACTGTTGGAAATAGTGGGTACAAAATAACATAAAGCCCTTAGTTGAAACTAAGTCATCATTATCATTTCAGCTCCAAGCATTGCCACTTCGACCGGTTTGTTCTTCTACGGATTCCTGCGTCCTTCACCAGGTCATCGGTTTAAAATTAATAAACCAACGAAAAACCTTTTCATTTCTAGGTAATAACTAACTTTATTAATATGGCTCGTACCGTAGTTCT
This sequence comes from Apamea sordens, assembly GCA_945859715.1. Classification (NCBI taxonomy): domain Eukaryota; kingdom Metazoa; phylum Arthropoda; class Insecta; order Lepidoptera; family Noctuidae; genus Apamea; species Apamea sordens. Next base: position 14,029,120 of record OX243995.1, read on the forward strand.
ACTATAAAACATTATTATAGTAGGTACACATTTATACGTTTACAGTTGTTATTTAGTGTGAGTGAGTCGTCCACATTTCGAACGCGACCTAGAAAGGTGAACAAACGTCCGATATAGTTGAGTTCAACCCAAATTTTTGACCCGATTCGATGTAAAAACGCGGCGAGGCGGGCTAACGACCGCCTGACGTAACAGGGAATAGACAAATAAAACGAGACACGGAATGCAGCCAGTTTTTGAGCTTTCCTCTCGACGTAACGGGAATAAACGCAGTCGGCGTAAAGACAACCGAGAAGCAACCATGACCCCACCAAATTGTGTTCCAGTTCTCGCCTTATAAATACGTGTTCAGTAGTTCGTTGGCAATAGATAACGCGTTCTTCCAATCGTTTGTTTATATTCTATCAATTAACTAGGTTACGTTACATAGACACCTATCTACATTGTTATCGAAATTGACATATGCCTAAATGGCGTGGCTAGATGCCAAAGAACCGAAATAAATGTGACAACTGGCGTTTGCCACGACTGAAATACCCCATGTATTATAAATACGAGCCCAAGAATTGCTTGAAGCCTATTTAGATCAAGGTGTTGATTTCAATATAAAATAACTAAAAATAATTACAATAGGCAGATGAAGAATACGTCCGACCAAACTTTTTCAGGGCTCCGAAGCCCATATTAAAAAAAAAAACCTTGAATAGTTTCTTAGTACCCAATATGACCAAAAATATTTATTTACTAAAACTCAGAAAAAGGCCAAAATTGTTACTATTTTTAATTATATTCCAAAAAACTCCTCTTACACAAAACTTTTATTTTAATAAAATATTATTCTTACTACCCACTAACAACAAAATAATAATATGTTTCGCTCCTATTAAATATTTGCCGCAACAAAAACCATTTTTGATATCAAAGTAAATATTTAGGTTACCCTAATTGAATGAATAGTGAACCACTATTATATAAACTATTACATCAATATTAATTTTGTTATTATTAAAAACAGTTTTGCATAACAAAACACGAAATTATAACAAAAATCAATCTGTCTTGCCTTTCCCAACTATGGGTGGGCTTCCAGTCTAACCGGATGCAGCTGAATACCAGTATTTCACATGGAGCGACTGCCTATCTGACCTCCGTAACCAGTTACTGGGATACTCCGATTGTCAGACTTTTGAGCTTCTGACTACCCGTAACGATAGTCATACTCGTAGATCTACGAATAACAGTCGGGGCCAACGGCGTTCTTTCAAAAGCACGCAGAGGACTCAATATGTAATGGATGGTCAATTGGTCACCCATCCATGAACCGACCGCGGCAAGCGTGGCCGTTATTATTTAGCCACGAGCCCCTCTACAATTATTACAAGCAATAATATTTTCCCTTAGTCTAATTGAAAGTACTCGAACTCGTGCCGGATCAAGTAACCCATTGTTTTATTAATAGGAAGAAACAAGGATAATTTCTACCTTGAATGTCAGATAGTACTTCGAATTTAATATCTTCAAAAGCAGTTATATCCTTATTAATTACAAAAGGTACGTAGTTACCGCCGTTTCAATTGGTTGTCCAATGGATTATCATTAAAAAACCATAGCGATTCGGTTTATAACTATGAGATATTTAAATATGCAATTATGGTTGTGTAAAAGCACCGAAGCAGCTTACCGACCAACCATGGAGAATTCTATGGGATTATAAATAGGTTTAATGCGAGTGGAAGGAGCAGAGATCACATAATACGGGTTCTTTTTCATTGTGGAAATAATTTTAAATGAGTGGGGTTTTGCAAGAAAAACGGAATATCGACTCGTGTCTCTTATAATAGGTATGCAAATACTCAGTAATACAGGGAATTTCGTAATTATGAGGAGTTTACGAAAAATACACAATTATGTCGTTAAGTATGACTGGTTGTCAGACTTTTGGCCTTCTGACGCATGGAGCAACTGCCTATCTGACCTCCATAACCAGTTACTGGGCAATAAGATACCCCTTAGTAAGACTTGTTGTCGATTTTTGGGCCTCTGATTACTTGTAACGAATGTCAAAGATTTACGAATGTCAGCCGGGACCAAGAGGCGCGGAGGGGATATGTAAAGAATGGCCACCCATCCACGAACTGACTGCAGCAAGCGTAACTTAACCTTGGATCGACCCGTGCGGCTGTTATTATTTAGACATGAACCAGAATTTATTATTTCATTTTCCATAACTCTAGCGATAGAAGGATTGATGTGTTTTATAAAGTCAAAGTATTTAATACTGGCGATTTTATACTTCGCTTTGCGTTTCCCGAAGATATAGGTATAGTCGCCGACTATTCGGCTTTCCCGACTAGTCGGTGACTAGTCGGCTAAAACCGCCGACTAGTTGGCCCACTATATACTAAAAACCTATCTTCGGGAAACGCAAAGCGAAGTATAAAATCGCCAGTATTAAATACTTTGACTAATATGCTATATATACTTTGATTAATATGCTTAAAAATATAAAAGAGGTGATAGAAATTAAATTGAAATCTTTACTGTTATTATTTTGTTTGTTATAGAATCAGTTTTACAGTATACTTTCAGTGCAATCTAGAATAGGATAAGAATATGACCCCTTCGTGTGGCATGAATTAATTGGTCTTAGATGCAGAAATTAAATAAAGTAAAATGAATTAATACTTCTAACAAAAAACAGAACTTTACAGCTATCACATATATATACTATTATTATTGCCGATGTCACCCGAACTCAACCGAAAGCAATGATCGGCTTGACCGACTAGTCGGCCATTTTGCAGCCGACTAGTCGGCTAGTCGGCCAAAGTTATAGTCAGCCCATCTCTAGTTTTTAGATTTAGAAGGTCTAAAGAGAGGCATCTATTTAAAGTCTGAACTTGTACCTAATATTAAGTATGAACTAATGTATGTCTTTGAGACCACGGATTTCAGCGAAAGCCTAAGACTTTAGGATGAGACTCTTACATACATCGCCTTTGATTTAAGCTTCTCTGCATGACCGGCGACCTCAACTCAGCCTTCTGCCTCCAGTCCGTGCCAGTACCTAACTTAAATTTTAGTGGTCGATAGGGGCAAAACTTTATGTCTAATAAATTTAATTGTGATCAATGGTCGTGCTTTCTCTGTATAAGAAGCGGCTTTTGCCTTGCAATGAAATAATAATAGGCTAGTATTATTATTATAGCTTAGAATTATGTTTATAAAAGCTTCAACTCAGCCCATCGCTATACACTGCTGGACATAGGCCTCTCCCAGGCTGCGCCACAACACCCTGTCCTCCGCCTTCCGCATCCAGTCTGTCTCAGCCACACACTCTTAAAGTCGTCCGTCCATCTAGCTGGGGGACGTTCCACACTACGCTTGCCGATACGCGTTCTTCACTCCAGGCGGTCTACTCCGAAGTAGTATCGGCCGAATGTTCGACCGTTTCCTGCTACAAAGTTACTATTTGGTTCGGTCGGTTCCGATCCTACACTCCGACATTCTTTCGAATATTGACTATGATCCCGACCCAACTGAGCCGATCCGAACTGTTTTCGCATTTATCAATAATATTCGGTTCGGCCATGTGTCGGTCCGATCCGAACATTCGCACTTTGCACTTCGGAGTAGGCCCCCTGGACTCGTCTGCTCCACCCCCCATCGGTCCTTCGACAAACATGGCCAGCCCACAGCCACTTCAGTTTGCTTACTCTGCAAGCTAGAAAAGCTTACTGTTACAATACTTGCGACAAGAATAGCATTCACAAAATACGCGTATTCTGATAAGCCTCATACATAACCCACCCTCCTCTTTCCTTCCACTCAATTAAAATCATGACGTTATTACACGACATAGATGCATAAACAAAGTACTCATAGTGATTCCATTCATACCCATTGCTATACGGAAGTCAGCGGAACAGCGTAGGCGGCTTTCTTCTGACGTCATGAGATCTCAAGAATGAATGCAGGGCATCGCGGCCTTACGTAGTAACTATATAGTAATCTGTGGCCTTACTCATAATAAGTACATACGTAGCGTAGGCACAGTCAGCCTCAAAAAGATGTGTACTTTGATATGAATTCGTTTGATTGTCTACAATTTGTGTTCCATAGATAATACTGTTTCAATGTGTTGCTATAATTTAGTAGGTATTTAATGTGTACTTAATATGTTTTGTGACTACACAGTACACTTTGATACAAATATTCAAAGGGGGTTGTAGACACATAATTTATTGCCTTTATTTTATTTTTAAGGGGAATCAAACAGTACTATGTATATTAAAAATGTATATTAAACAGAACTAACTTCACAAAAATGTAGTGGGTAGCTACAACATTTTCGTTTTTGAGGCTGACTGTACCTACGTATATACCAAAGTATGCCAAGCATGTCCGTAGTGCGTCAGTTTTTTTTTTCTCATTTCGTGACCTGTTTTATATGTAATTTATGGGTTGATGCACCGGAATCAGATTGGTCCTTAAGGAATTGGAAACAAATGGATTAAAACTAGATATTCCTTTCAATAACCGTAGTAGTAATAGGGTAGTACGGTAGGTATTTATTTACAGCATTTGATCAATACCAGCTGAACTATCAAATATGTAATAAAATAGTGTTCGATTCCCGGTTCAGGCAAAAGCTATTTCCAAAAACAAAAATGCAGTTTTATTTTCTTCAAAATTGAGATCATTTTTAGGACTTTATCCCTAGGCCTATCCTAAATTCGGAACTATGAGTAATATAACCCATCATTTCGAATTTAGGCTGACGCGCACTCGTAAAAATCATGTTCATTTACGTGACTGACATAAATATGATACTAGTCCCCTCACTTCCATGCAGCTGACTATTTTTTTGGGTTGAGGAACCCAAAAACCCCAAAAACAAAAACCCCCAAAAACTTTTGGCGTTTTGGCGCGGTATGAAATTGCTGTTTTATAAGTTTTTTTTACAACTTTGACATGCTCTAACTTTAGACCACTGACGTAGCTGACACTCAGATCTCTTATGCACTAAGGAAAAACTAATTTTGGTACGATTTTCAGCCAGTATGAAATTACTTTTTTATACTAACGCAATGTTATGTAAGGTAAATAGAACTAGCCTGATATAACGGACAAAAGAATTGGTAAAATGATTTCTTCATTCTTGTGACATTATTAAGAAAATACTCGTTCTAACATGTTATTGACAAGGGTTTCAATGGACATAAAATGGGTAGAAAATTCTAGCGCAGATATAACAAAAGAAGAAAGGAAAAATCTGTGAATAGTCTTTAAATTCAAGACAATAAGTCTAGCCCATGATTCAGTGTTCAGTCCGGATCACTTTTAAAAGTATTAGAGCTTTTAAGGTCGAAAGTAATTCTTTTTAAGACGAGTTACTTAAAATTAAGTACTGTTTTTAGTACTTACTTAAGTTATTTCAGGGCTCAAAATGAAATATACACTTTATCACTTTGAGTAGAAAATGTTTTTTGTTTCGTGCCTAAGGTGGTACGTAAAGTAAAAGTACAATTTTCACATTAATTTAGTTCTAGGATAACTTCCAAAATACGCCCATTAAAACTTCAGTGACGTTACCAAAACAAAAGAGAGTTATAATGAGTTTTGCACGAGGACCGAAACTCTTTGCTCTCGAAAACTTTCACGATGTTTTATCATACTTCATAAAAACTCGAAAAAATCCGGAAACGGGGAAAAGTCTCATTCAACGAAATTAGTTCTGTTTTCTGTTTATTCAAGATTTTATTAAGTGCTGTTTCTTCGCTACTACGACTATTAATTAGGAGTTTTAAGAGGATCGCGAGAGGCGGTTTCGCAAAAATCGTTGTAACTCCTTTCCGGTCTTAAGCAAATGGTTCTTTGACGAAAATCTTGCTACTTATAGTATTAGGTTTCTTATTAAAACCTCATAAATCTTCAGATTGCAGAAGCAAATGTTATGTTATGAAACAAGATTCCGAGCGACAGAAATGTCAAGGGAGTAATCAAAAATACTTCAACAAAAAATCTTGGAATCGGCAATTTTCTAAATTATGTTTTTAGGTATCTTAACCTAACCTAATAATATATTCATCAAACACGATATTGAAATGTTTTCTAGACTGAAATTGTGGTAGTTCCTAGAGCAATTTAGACCCGTTCCCTTTCCGCCAACCGAATATTTACCTTTATGTAACAAAATACCTATTATTACGTTGGTTGTTAGTATACTGGAAGTTTCTTTTAGCTAACTTAGAATCTTCTAAACTGTTGTATAAGCCGTGTTTCTGTACCTATAAAATAAAACTAATAATAATAATATCCCTGGACATTTCACACAGCGCCATCTAGTCCCAAGCTAAGCAACCTAATGCTTGTGTTATGGTAACAAGATGGCTGATAAACTACTTATATACATTTTTTTTTGTAAATACATACATATTATAGATAGAAAAACACCCAGAGTCGGAACAAATACATGTAGGTCTTACAAATATTTTTTCTGTGCGGGAATCGAACCCGCGACACGCAGCGCAGCAGTCCGATCGCTCAGCCACTGCGCTAACCGTGTTGTCAAACTAAACTATATGTATAGAAGTATCCTGAAAATTAAAGTTAGGATACCTAACATTCTTCTTGTAATAATCGAACCATATCGAGGAAACTCTTTTGTATGATTTACTTACAATTTTTACTAATAAAAACCAAGAGGCAATTACCATCACTTCAGACATATTTTATTTTCCTAATAAAGCTTTATAAACGTAATTATAACATCAAGTCTCAAAAGAAAAAAATAAACGAAATGAAAAGAGGAAGTCTTATGAAATTCGAACAAAAAGCAATTTTGTTTTGTCGTCCGTAATTCTCTGATTGAGCCACTTACTTTCTTTACGAATATTGTTGGAAGCTTTGATCCGTTTTTCTCAGGATAATGCCCCGTTAGACTACAGAAGTGAGAATGTTATACGGGTTTTTTATTATGAGACGAAATTTCAAGGAAAATATTGTGGGTGTTACTTAATGTTACAACAAAACAGGTATTTTTGTTATTCGGACTGGTTTCATTGTTTGACGACGTAGCATATCAACTGGATATGGAATTATTAGAAATAGATTGACGTAATTTGGGAAAGCGACCGTTCAACATTATATGTAGGTAGTCGAGTAGATGAGGAGGCGCATGAATGCTCAGCGTAAGAAGCTTTTGGGATCAATAGATTTTTTTGTGCTAAATATTCTTTGTTTCTTAAGATTTTGAAGACAATTGCTGTATTTAGGCACAATTTAACACCAGTGCACGTGAGCACCTAATGGCTGCGTCAGCGAATGCTATACGGGTTGTTGAATTTTGGGCCAAACCAATTTAAGAAAAAACTATACTTATGTCATCGACACGCTAAGAAGGAGACCCCTGTAGGATGTATAGGACTTGGTAAGGCGTCCAAGCCTTGTCAAATCTTATATTAATTATTAAAAGTTATGCGATTAGAGAGCAGAGAGCATTATAGGAGGGGCCCATGGCTAAATAATAACAGCCGCATAGGTCAATCGGTCAAGTTAAGCTACGCTTGCCGCGGTTAGTCTGTGGATGGGTGACCATCTTTACATACCGAGACCCCTCCGTGCCTCGGAAAGCTCGTTAAGCCGTTGGTCCCGGCTGTCATTCGTGGATCTTTGACAGTCGTTACGGATAGTCAGAAGCCCGAAAGTCTGACAACCAGTCTTACCAAGGGGTATCGTATTACCCAGTAACTGGGTTGTGGAGGTCAGATAGGCAGTCGCTCCATGTAAAATACTGGTATTCAGCTGCATCCGGTTAGACTGGAAGCCGACCCGAACATAGTTGGGAAAAGGCTAGGCAGATGATGATGATGCGATTAGAGAGCAGTGGTTTCCCAGTGGTAACGAACGCGACTTAAATATTGTGGGTCGTAGGTTCGAACCCCGACAGGCACTTTACTTTGTGTAAAACATCACCAAATACACCACACACACATCTCAAAATAATGAAAGAAAACATCGCGAGGAAACCGGCACGTAGAAACACCAACAAGCATCCTAGAACCAAAAATTCGAAGACATGTGACATCTACCAACTGCACTGGGCCCGCGTGGACTACGGTCTCGAGGCCTGTATCCCAGTAGTGGGAACATTATAGGCTGATTTATTTATTACTTCAAGCACATACACGTACAGGGCGGCCCTTAATGCCATAGACATTTTCTACCAGTCAACTTTTAGGTGATGCAAAGACAAACAGTGGTAGGTGCAATCATGAAATCGTGCTGATTATGCTATACAGATATCAGCAGCGTGCAGATATCAGTACCCACGGCATGTTGAGAGCATTGAGTGACCGGTGGGACTGCCCGATGCTTGGTCGATGGGTGAGACTGCACACGCAGATCGGCTCTAGATAGCTGTGTGTGCATTTTATTTTATTTTATTCCTATTATTATTATGTTATTATTATTATTGTGCCTATTTGTGATTTTTATGTGTGTGTATTGTGTTATTTTTATGTAATTTGTGATGTAGGTATTTCGATTATGTTATTTTTGTTATGATGCTTATTTGTAATTCATGAATATGTTTTGATGTCAATATTTACTAATTTAGCTAATTCTATGGACTTCTACGTCTGCAAATAAATGATCATTATTATTATACGATTAAAAATTATCGCCGTTAAAGCTTGGTCAAATAAAACATTTCCAATGGCTTATCGGGCTGATTTTCCCATAAAACTTATAGATGTAACAACTAAGTATGTTAACGGTTCTTATTCTCTTATGCCTCGAAGGACCAAATGGTGACTGCGCTATTTCATGGGAAGGAAGCAGACGTCTTGAAAAAGGACGTTGGCTATTCTTTATTCCGATTGAATTGCCCGCTCCGTTCCTTTCGACTGAGGAATGAAATATTATTTATGTCCCTTTACCCTTGTGTTAAAATGTTACAAGATGTAACATTTTAACGCTTTTTTGGGTGTGAAATATTGCTGTTTTTACTGGAGCTAAATGATTTCAGATAATGGAGGGATGGAACTGGCGACGGTAAGTGATTAATGATCAGTTGGAAAATATGAAAAGAAGATGAGAGTTGTCGAGGGAAGGCAGTGGAATAGGAGACTGTAGTCCTCTCGCTGACAGTAAGAGATGAAGATGATGAGCAGGTATTGACGAAAGAACGATAAGGCCCGTTGTACACACACGTTTTTCTTGCCGTGATAAACTACGGTTTATTCGCCGTGTGTAGGCACGGGCGGTCGTCAGTGTTGTATGGATCACTATGTATGCTTGTTGACGGATACGTTTTTCTACGGCGCGGTTTATACGCCATACTGTAAGGAAACCGTGCCGTGTATAAGGGGCCTAATTCTATATTCGATTATTACAGATTCAGACCCCACAGTCAAACCTTTACGGTACACACTACTACGGTTTTGTGGGGCTTAGTTTTAGTTTATATTATTTAGTATGCTGTGAACTTATAATAAATAAATAATAATAATAAAAGGTTTAAATTAAGAGAGTGTGGTCCTTGGCTAAATAATAACAATAGCCGCACAGGTCGATCGATCAGGTTAAGCTACGCTTGCCACTGTTGGATGGGTGGCCATCTTTACATACCGAGACCCCTCCGTGCCTCGGAAAGCTGTTGGACCCGGCTGTCATTCGTGGATCTTTAACTGAGTCAGAAGCCCGAAAGTCTGATAACTAGTCTTACAAAAGGATATCGTATTAGCTGGTAACTGGGTTGTGGAGGTCAGATAGGCAGTCGCTCCATGAAAAATACTGTCGGTTAGACTGGAAGCCAACCCCAACATAGTTGGGAAAAAGCTAGGCAGATGATGATGTAAAGGTTTAAATTAAGACTTGAAGAGGAAGATTGTGATAGTAATAATCTACATTAAGTAACTAGGCTGAAATGATTAACATACTGTCGTACATCATGTGTTCTTGCTCCAACATAAATTTCGACTCAACAATGCAGGCTGTTGTCGGCCTGAAAACCCGGATTCGGAAATCGGAGCAAAAGTCCGAAACTTTTACTTCAACTTTAGCCATATGTTCTCACATCTACTCTACATAGATATTCACGTAGGAGGCGAATAAAACCTTCCCATTTCCTGCGGCAATCCTGTTTACCAATTCTTTACACGTTCTTTAGAAATAATGATTTGATTTGTTTCCAAGAATCGTTCTTTGATGCGCTAAAAGGAAAACAATTTCATTATAACATTTTGGGTAGGTGCTGTCGCAAAAGTTATTCGAAGAACTAATTCTGAATCGACTAATAAACCAAGCTATATTGAAAGTGCAAGCAGTAAGGAATTCATTCCTTCCACTTGCGAGTGGGCCACTGTGCGTGTAATAACCTAGTAGCAAAAAGGGCGTATATGTCGAACTTTGTCCTTGCAATTGCGACTGTATTGAGTTGAAACTAAAGTGCATTTTTGTTCTTTTCTTGGGCGCGTTCAAGTCGTTTAAGTTATGTGTTCAAGTAACTATTTATAGAAGGACGAGTAGCAAAACCTGTGCGGCAGGATAGTGGGCATAATGAGAGAAGCGAACTTGGATTATTGCAACAAGTATCCAGTGTGAGTGATGCCTAAACTCGCGGTTGGTTTCGCTTGCGGGATGAAAGGACTATTATTACTTAGGTGAACAAAGAAACCCTGTTGTAACACTTGCAAAGGGAAAACTATTTAGTTCACGATTTTAGACAGATTGCGGGCTAAAGAAATCTGTTCTATCTGTCATTTTGTTTATCTGTCATTTTATTCCGTCGACAAAAACCGTGCCTATGGTGGTCACTGGTCATGCTTTGCGTCCTGGAAAGGACGTCCCCAAAGGATCTCTTCAATGTATGATCAAAGCCACAATTATAACTATGCACATATACACCATGTTTATTGATCGTATTGGTGATCGTAAAACTCCAAAAGCACTCTATATCATATAGCGTACAGCAAAACATTTCATAATCCGCATGTTATAAATTCTTTAAAGTCAATCATTCAGTCATTTTAATGGTTGACGGGGTAGCTGAAGCTCTTCCATGAAACGACCGTCCCTAATAGCGCAGCACTGGCTATAAATAAAGTCATGATATGTCATACCGTACCTGTATAATTAATTCTAGGAAATGTAGGTGTGCCGTGCAATTTTAATAGTAATCAAATAGTACAATAGAGACCCATAATGTTATAATATACGTATATATGATAAAAAATAATAATAAACCGTTTATTTAAGACAAGTTATGTTCGTTCATGAATCGCGTTGTTCAAAGACTACTGGCCACCCAGGGCCTGATTCCTATTGTTTCCGTTTTATGATCTATGAATATCTAAGCTCTATAAAATACAGGATCAGGTTTCGTATCAATGGGACAGCCCACATATTCCATACATTTAATGGTTGAACAATGAATGGTAAGGAAGGAAGTGAAAACTGAGATGATGGTTGATTGAGATGTAAATGGAACTGCAAAAACTTCAAATGAACGGGGTGAGGACAGGAAGATGATGATGATGGCGACCCCACTTTTTTGGATGTCATATTGATTTTTTGTTAGTATAAAATATACCCTTTGTTACACGGACTAGTATTAGTAACGAATCGATTGACCTCATTTCTCTAAATCAGATGAGTAGTTGAGACAAACGGTGGAACATACGTAAATTCAAACAAACATACATACACTGCTATAAACATAACCCTACCTCTTGACTTTGCCAAAGTTGGGTAAAAATTAAAAGAGTTTACTTATAACTATTATATTGCTACTGCAAACACTTGCATTGTATTAAAGAAGTATTCTCAAATCAAATGTCTTCATTCAGTAATAGAATTTGACAGGTTGACATGAAGATAAACTATAGTTTTACTGGAAACTTCATTATGAGTATTTGTGTACTATGACATAAATAGGTAACACACATCCAGAATGTTGATACACTTATCTGCTTTGTGCTATTACTGTGAACGTATCTAGTGCAAGCATTCACTTTGATAACAACTGGAAAGTCTTTCTAAGAAATCTGCTTTCCCTTTAGACCTTATGTTTGTATTGAACACCTGTTTGTACTTTATTGATAAAATAGATAGATTTTGCAGGAGAATGCTTTACCAATTCCCTTTCACGTTTATCTCTGTTCCCATATCGTAGTCTGCGGCAGTAAACGTTTGTAGTCAAACAATCTATTGAATAAAAGCCTTATAAATATACTGGTAGTCGCTTTATATTCAGTATATGAGACACAGAATAATGTACCAGCTTAGTGTTCTGGCTATAATACCTGACTATGAACCTAAATGCAAACTCTTTACAGACCCCACAATGATTGCTAAAATGTACTAACAACTTCCTCCAGGCCGAATTTCTCAACGGAGATCAGCCTTCGGCGTGGGCGATATTGTACTGCACAAGTGTGTGCATATAGACACAGGTGCCCTCTCTCTTCCTTCACTCTCATAGTTCAATGGGACGGCAATCCGACATGACCGGAGAGATCAGGCGTAGGGCCAACGACTTAACGAGTGTTCCGACACACGGAGGTGTTTAATTCCGATCCAGCCTGTCCCTTGCTGCCCTCTCCCAGCGACGCCCTAAGCCGAGGTCCGTACCCCACGGGGGGTGCCTTTAGCGTGTATAGTTTGACCGAAACTGCTGTACCGCGCCTTAGGAATGCGCGGTGAGGCGGGGGGCGGGACGCCGTGAGCGACGACGAATGAGCGGCCTGCACTGAACCGACTCGCCCCCCCGTCTCGCCCCGCACATACCGAAGGTGCGGTACAGCGGTTTTGGTCAAACTATAGTCGCTTAGTTTTTATGTTTTTTAAACCCTGGCTGGAGGAAAATTTACGTTCATACAGAAATGATTCATTCTACGACACAGCAAATGATCCAATACAAAAAGTCAATGTTTGTCAATATCGAATCAGTCAAAATCTAAATAATTGTAAAAGGCAACGTAGTACCTACTGTCATTGATTGCTGACCATGGCACTCTGAATGACCGCTGCAACATGCGGTCATTCATTCTATGACACAGCAAATGATCCAATACAAAAGGTCAATATTTGTCAATATCGACTCAGACAAAATCTAAATAATTGTAAAAGGCAACGTAGTACCTACTGTCATTAATTGCTGACCATGGCACTCTGAATGACCGCTGCAACATGCGGTCATTCATTCTATGACACAGCAAATGATCCAATACAAAAGGTCAATATTTGTCAATATCGAATCAGACAAAATCTAAATAATTGTAAAAGGCAACGTAGTACCTACTGTCATTAATTGCTGACCATGGCACTCTGAATGACCGCTGCAACATGCGGTCATTCATTCTATGACACAGCAAATGATCCAATACAAAAGGTCAATATTTGTCAATATCGACTCAGACAAAATCTAAATAATTGTAAAAGGTAACGTAGTACCTACTGTCATTAATTGCTGACCATGGCACTCTGAATGACCGCTGCAACATGCGGTCATTCATTCTATGACACAGCAAATTATCCAATACAAAAGGTCAATATTTGTCAATATCGACTCAGACAAAATCTAAATAATTGTAAAAGGCAACGTAGTACCTACTGTCATTAATTGATGACCATGGCACTCTGAATGACCGCTGCAATATGCGGTCATTCATTCTATGACACAGCAAATGATCCAATACAAAAGGTCAATATTTGTCAATATCGAATCAGACAAAATCTAAATAATTGTAAAAGGCAACGTAGGACCTACTGTCATTAATTGATGACCATGGCACTCTGAATGACCGCTGCAACATGCGGTCATTTACTCTAACGTCATAAAAGGTACTCATGCTAGGCAGACATACTTACTGGAAACTAACTCGCATTGACAGACAGACGAACGTAGCTGCCCATCATCTTGACAACATAATTCCCGTCGCTTGTTAAAATCTAAAGTCAAAACATTATAAATAAAGTTAACACTAATTTATCTCGAAACTAACCTACTTCTATAATGACTGGTATACAACTACAAGTACCTGACAATACGCCTAGTTACGTTTCATGGAATCCATCTTGAATTAACATAAATTTTTTCGTCTCAAGGTGAGCGCTGATGTCAGTGACCGCTGTAGGGCCAATCTCCTCAGATTTTGTTTATAACACTTCCTATTATAATGTTTAAAAAAACTTGCATGAATGGGTTTGGGTCTTGGAATGGATCGTTAAAAATTCGGTAGCTGTAGTTTTTTTTTTGCGGATTGGGCCTTCGTTCTCTCTTCGGCATTTTTGTACGTGGAAATTAACTACATATAATAAATATAAACTGAATATAAATTCTTCTATTAATTTTATGTTCATAGGTATTAATTTTAGCAATGAATATTTCTGTAATTAAAAGCTATAATTATTTTTCACGTAAAGTCAAATTTCGAAAGCACATTTGAAATATGCCAAAATAAATTAAAACAACATAATTAATTACTCCACATCTACATTTCCAGCTGGCTCAATTTCCTTCATTATGATAATGGATTCGAAGGTTAATACATTAGTGTTGGCGTAATTATTCAGTGCGAACGCACCGCACTATAGGCGCGGAGGTCGGCTGCGCCCGCGCAAGTCAATAGCCCACCGCTCTATAAAAATTAGTTCTACTTCATGGTTTACGCTACGTTATCGTATACACGAGTCTTTGCATCCATGAATAAACATGATCTATTTTAATATCCTTTAATGGTTTAGTAGATTAACATGTGATTTGATACGCTGCTTTTAGTTACGATATTTATGACGTCATTTTGTTTGGAGTTCACATTTTTTGTCAGTGCCGACAATGGGATATAAAAATAAAGTCCTCCGAATATCGAACATAGCGACCAATCACAACGGAGATGTCGGCGCGGGAGATAAATTGAATGCACAAGTGTGTACGCAGACATAGGTGCACTCTCTCTTCCTTCACTTTCGTTGTCCGATGGGACGGCAATCTGACACGATCGGTAAGAGATCAGGGCCTCAAGTCTGCTATTACAATAGTGTCAGAATGGTCTATCATTGATTTCATAATTGTTGATTTTGACAAGTTTGGTAATCTACTAATATAATGGCGTCATTATGACTTTCCAGTGGTCAACCACTGACACTCCAGTGAAATGGCATAGAATGGTAATCTCGTACATAATGATAAATGAATGACTGACTTACATAAAACACTTGACTTGTATAAAACACTAATAAATAATATGTAAAAATATATATAAATGAAATCTGGCATAAATAAAGTAGTGGTAGTTTTTCGAAAATCATTTCTACTAACGGGTTTTATAATAAAGGCAATACGACAATGTCATTATGACACAATTCTATTACGAGACCAATGATCGCCATTAATAATTTAGCAGATTACGAACTTTAAGCAAAATGACAATGGGATGGGAATGGGATCGTGTTGGAATGACGAATTTATAAAAATAGCAGACTTGGGGCCCAGGCGTAACGCACGAACAGATCCTTCCGAGACACGGGGGTATACCACCGTCAACTTCCGAACTCCGGGCTATAGTTTGACCAAAACCGCTGTACCGCGCCTTAGGTAGGTGCGCGGCGAGACGGGGGGGCAGTGCAGGCCGCTCATTCGTCATCGCTCAGGGCGTCCCGCCCCCCGCCTCGCCGCGTATTCCTCCCGCCTCGCCGCGCATTCCTAAGGCGCGGTACAGCAGTTTCGGTCAAACTATAGTACTGAGACGAGCGAGCGAGCGTTGTGTTATTGGGTTTTTGCATGGGGTATATTCAGAATACCATCGGTGTCGTTTGAAACTTTCGCCATCCGCTAACTTTAGTAGGCTGCTTTGACTGGTACACAATCCTTTTTTAAATCTCATGTTTAACCTTCACCTTATTTTCGTAACACGCTTTCTATCAGAATCTGAATCATTTTGAAGGATATTGCTAATCCATAATTATAAAATATTGCAAATTTTCATATATTCGAAAAATTTGTCTGCTAAACAACGTAAATTGCAATTAATGTTGTAGAGCTGTTAAAATTAAAGTGTTACGCAATTACCCCGCTGTAAATGTAAATGACATCAACGAGTCTTTGAATGTACAGCAGCCACAAACCTTTAGTAACCTCGTTCAAATCAACTAGCTATAAAAAATGGCGCGCGATGACAACCGATTGAGCTCCGATCTTATCTTTATGTCTCCAGATCTGCATGGACATCACGCGTGATTGAAAACAAAACCTTTATTTTGCTAAACGATCACGTTTCGAAAATCCTCCACTTTATATATATTATTGAAGAACTTGTTATTTGTCTTTCAAGCTACATTAATATTAATTTTCTCGGTACTTCGCATTATAAGTATTAATGAATATAAATCGATGAAAACTGAATCGTAATGTCATTTGTTCATTGTTGTCACATTGCAATTGGTGTCAGATATCAACGTACTGTAGGGCAACCGCTTAACAATAGTACTGAATTAATAATATCCGATATTGGTTTGTTCTTTAAATATCTATGGGTTAAAGACACGGAGGCCAAAAACTTTTGTTCAGAAACAAAACACAGTTATAATAGGCTTATTTGAAGACATTATCGATGTCATGATTGATGGCATTGTTTATGTAAGGTTGCCGGGGCGACGAGCGACGGGGCGGTGCGGCGGCGCGCGGTAGTCGGTACGGACGCCCGACAATTGCAATATCCGACGCGCCGTCTGCCGCGCCAATTGCGACTGCCCACCAAATCGCTGCACCCAGAAAACGGCCACCGAGAAAACTGCAACTATGACCTCATCCTATTGTCAACTGCACGTAGGAGTGACCGCTAAATGGATCTAACGTTACTAGTAATTAACGACTCGCTGATGTATTGTTGTACTACGACAATGCGTGACCGAAGGCTATCAATTTCACTGGCAATTAAGAAAAACATTCAGAGCGCCAGCAAGGCCGGTCGTTGCCCCCGCGGAACCCACTGTTAGCCGCCTAAATTATAAACGAATCTGGTAAACGTAAACGTAAAACACACTAATAATCGTGATTACGTGGCCGTATCGTGCGACATTGAGGCGTTACCTCATATTCGTATGTGGACGACCTCTTTATCGGTCATCTTGGACGTTACATGCATTTATTATTTAAATTCAAAGTGTCTGTGACTAACAGCCTATAATAACGTACGTGCTTTGCGAGGTAAGTAACAGACTAACTTTGACACTTAGTTGCCTAAATGTTTAGCTTGTTGCCCCGAGTGAAAATAAGTACTCGAAATTATAACTACCTATGTATAATAAGTTTACTCTTCCTGCCGCTTGCTTGCTGCTATGTTTGTTATGTTATCTAACTTTTATTTTGGTCAAAAACACATGTTACTTCTATGACATAAGTTTTGGTGATAAAAGTCACTTTTTTTTTCGCTTTAGAATTAATGTAATCTCAAGTGACATCAAGCAATAAAACAGCAGCTATATAAAATTTCGAGAAAATGGAGATCATTCAAGCAAATATTTTCAAAAGTTACTCTCCATGGTTGGGCATAGGGACGACTTTAGAAATGTAACTTTAGACGACATAAATATCTAAATATAACGAAAGCAAAAATAAAGTGAGCGAAAACGTAAATAAAACAATCTGCGTAGCATTTTCCCAACTATGTTAGTGTCAACTTCCAGTCTAACCGGACGCGGCTTAGTACCAGTATTTTACATGGAGCGACTGCCTATCTAACCTCCACAACCCAATTACTGGATAACACCCCTTGATAAGACTGGATGTCAGACTTTTGGGCTTCTGGGCACCCGTAACGACTGTCAAATATCTGCGAACGACAGCCGCGACCAACGCCTTAACGTGCTTTCCGAGGCACGGAGGGGTCTCGATATAATTACTACTAATACTCGACCATTATATTATAATGGTCATAACAACACATCCACGAACCGACCGTGATACCTAAATGTAACTTAACCTTCGATCGTCGACGTGGCAATGCGACTGTTATTTTTTAGCCCAAGCACCCTGAGCGAAACATAGATTAATAATAATAATATCCCTGGACATTTCACACAGCGCCATCTAGTCCCAAGCTAAGCAACCTAATGCTTGTGTTATGGTAACAAGATGGCTGATAAACTACTTATATACATTTTTTTTTTGTAAATACATACATATTATAGATAGAAAAACACCCAGACTCGGAACAAATACATGTAGGTCATACAAATATTTGTTGTGTCGAACCCGCGAAACGCAGCGCAGCAGTCAATCGCTTAACCACTGCGCCCACCGTGCCGTCAAATTTTAGATTACTGAGATCATCTAAGCAAATATTTTCGTTAAAGTAAGTATAATTTGAAAGTAGACGTTTTTCAGCCGACGTGTTCATAGATCAGTCACCTGAAATAACTGAAAGGTTTATGTTTAGCGATCTTCACAACTTTCAGTGTCGTTTGTGCTTTTATACGCCGTGAAACACATTTAACGTCTTACGAGGAAATTTCTGGAACATTAGGTTTAACTGTATTTAACTAACACCATTTATTGCATCTAATAAACAAGCGTGGGGGACTAGAGGTTACGGACCCGAATCTTTAGGTAATAGTAAAAAGTCTATGGGCTAAATATTATATGTTATTTGTTATGGAGCAGTGTTGGTCCAGTGGTAAAGGCCGCGACTTACGAGTTGTAGGTCGTAGGTTCGAACCCAGAGAGGCGCTATACTTTGTGTAAATTATTCCATCACCACTGCTCTCAAAACAGTGATGGAAAACATCGTGAGGAAATCGGCATGACCTAGAACCAAGCTCGAAGACGTGTGACATCTACCAACCCGCACTGGGCCCGCGTGGTGGATTATGGCCCACTGCCTCTCACAGAACGGAGGCCTGCGTCCTAGCAGTGGACATTATAGGCTGATTATGCTTTATGCTATGGGTTAAATCTGCTAATGAAAATAACCAGAGAAGTCATATTGTTTTGAGTATTTAACCTGCCTACCTTTTTTAAGTAAATAGATATCAATTGACTTACGGTGAAAGAACATGTAGCGAAGAACGCACCGCTTGTGGACAAGCGGTGCGTTCGTGTACAGGCTGTGTACAGGGTGGCAAGATCGACGCGCAACCTGTTAACCATGGATTCAGTAGATGATTCTGGACCCCAGCGTTGAAGTTTTTGGCCGATTATTTAAAAAAAAAAAAACCGTTTCATACATTTTGCCCGCTTAAGTATTTCACTTTTCTATGATACAGTTGATTTTTGTAAAATGTCTACGCTGAGTGGTCTAGAATCATGAGTTGAATAATAATTTCAATCTGATTATTAGGTAGGTAGCAGAACCCCACCAAAATAAGTAATTAATAAAAATCAGTTCCACAATTTAAAAATCCTTCACAGCAATTACAGGAGCATTTATTCATTAAGAGAGGCAAACCACCAAAATCTAAATTAATTAAAATGTTACCTTTTGATCTTGATGTAATTGCGGTCTACCGGATACAGTGGAGGATCAAACACGATTACTTGTCTAATTGAATTCAAATCGATTTGATTCCGAGAGGTTCTTGTTTATCTATGTACATTAGACCAAAGAGATTGGTGTACAGGCAGCTAGCTTGCAAGTACTTTTAATTGGTAGGTAGGTAGCTTTTTTAGTACGTATGCTTTTAAATAGAACAAAAGAAAAATTCTTTATTCTGCACTGTTTTCAATGTCTTCGTCCAATGTCTTGCTACTGTCCGCTTTCGGTTTTTAGTAAATCACTCTAGCAGCTTTCTTGATCTTATTTCGGTCTTCCACCGTATTTATCCAAAAATGTATTCCCTTGTCGAAGTATTTCTTATCCTATTTTAGGTTGGCGTTTCATGTGTAAATAGGTTGACCGGCCTTCTTGGATTTGGCAGTGTACCGCAGGTCTGGTTTGCGGCGCCTGTATACATGTGCGAGGTAGCACATCCTGTGATTCTTGATGCGTTTGGTTACGGTCTTTTCGTCTAAGATCTCATGCATTTTCTTTTGTCATGGTTTATTCCTAGCGTGGTTAATTAAGTCTCTCATTATAACTCGCTCATATAGCGAGTACATACATACTTTTACCAGCACGCCGTTCTTCATCTAAGACCCTTTTAAGCGAAATATGTGGTCGTCTGTTGATCTATTGTTTAAAAAGGCAGCTTGGTAGTTGTGCACGTATGCCACTTTTGCACCGTTTTAAAATATTTTAATTTGCAACACAGACAAACAAATCGGAAACACCGTTCGATTTCAAAGTTGTAAACCACGTGTTGCGCACGTGGCATCAAGCGAAAACAAAGGTGGTACGTCCGTCGCCTTCGACAGTCAGTATTCGAATCTCAACATTTAAACATAAATTACGTAACTTTTTAATTGCTAAAGCATACTACACGATCCAAGATTTCTTGAATTATTGATTGAATTGTTGACCATGTATTAATTTGACTGTATATTGATATTTTGACACTTACAATACTAAATTAGACCCGTAAAATAATTTTAAATCTAATTCCACTATATAATTATTGTATGCCTATTAGGCAGGACATATTGGAACTTTAATTTATTGTTAAGACCTGTAACTAACATAATGCCCACAATAAAGATATTTTGAAATTTTACACTTTTCATAGGTGTCTTATAATTAAAAAGTTATGAAGCTCACAGTATTGGCACTGCCGTGGAAAGATTAATATTGCTGCGGTTTCTCCCTGTATACCTAACAATTTGTTTGACTGTAGGTACGCAAAGTGACGTGTTTGTTTCGGCCTCCGGATATTTAAGAGATGGGATACGTTTTCGATTTGAAATATATACTTTTTATTTGCCTTTTGGCCCTGAGTTGTATCCTATGTTGCTTGGGGCCTTATGGTTGAATAAAATGACTACCTACTTAGAAATTTCTAATTAAACACATCTAAAATTAAATCGGCTGCTTACTAAAACATTAAGTTTGCTGAAGAGAGAACCTTCCACAGGATAAACCAGCACTCTAATTGCGTAACAGAATAATCAAAATCTGAATCATTTTAAAGGATATTGCTATATGCTCCATTGCTTCATTATGTTCCAAAAATTGGTCTGCTCAACAACGTAAATAACGCAATGAATATTGTTGAACTGTCAAAATGAAAGCCATTACTACTGTTAGTAAGTTACCAATTACACTGGTCAAATAAGGTGATTTTCCGAGATATTATAGTTGTTTTAATCATGTGACAATTTGATTTAACTTAGTAGGTGGTGACTGACTGCCTCTCATGGTAAGCTCTACTGCTGAGGATGGGCCTGATTCTTTTTCCTTTAGGAATTTCTCAGTATCGGTTTGAAGTTTGGACTAGTGACTGACTAGTCATTGGACTTAAACATAACTGGAAAAGTGTTGTTTCAGTCAATCTTTATGGCGGCACAGAACATCAGGCGAGTCGTTGCGCAGTAACAAATTCACGCGTCAGCAGGGGTGAGGGGTGAGGTGCTACGCAGCGAATAGCGCAGAACCGCCATAAAGTTTGAATAGGGCTGTAGACATAAATTTATTTGTGTGGTCCGCTAATTCACTCTGATCCATTTATTCGTCAAACTTCGGCTCTTCCGAAATAAAACGAACTTTGGAAGAAGACAAGTTTAATGTGTACCTGTGTCCTAAGTTGGACCATTTATTTTCTATTGTTGCACGTTATTACTAACAATAGTTCTATCTGACCTAGTGTTGTGACGTATTGGTCTATGGTAAGATCGTTTTGGTAATAGATCCTTTCGTGTAAAGTCATAGAAATAAATTGTTTATCAAATTGGTAGTCCGTAATACGGACAACCAATTTGAAAAAAAGACTGTTATGATTTATATATACGGACTCCGTATATACAAATCATAAAAGTCTTTCTTTGACTCGGCAAATTGACGTAGTGTGTCAATTAGATAAACAACTAATTTCGCTGACTGTACCTACTACCACTATTCGAGATTTCCATACTCGACGAATACAAAGGAATACCTTCATAAATATTAAAATGTGTTATCTATTTTCGGGTTTTTATTCAATACATTAGTGAATGAAACATGCCTGCTTTGTAATTTATTAATGGGACAGTGTGGGAAGAAGAATGTGCGTGTCAAAGGGATATAATTGTGAGGCTCCCCTTTCATTATTATTTTCGTAAAATGCTAATGATAGCCATCATTAGCATTTTATGTTGGAAAAACTAATCGTATTATGTTGGTAGTAATTTCCGTAGTAAGTAGTTTACACTAAGTGCTTGGCCATATTTATTGTAGTGTTTAGGTTCCCAGTTATGATTTTTTTTTCTTAATTAAATTAGTAAAAACACTGTAACGAAGCCTGGACTTTATAGTTAATCATCATTTGCCTAGTCTTTTCCCAACTATGTTAGGGTTGGCTTCCAGTCTAACCGGATGCAGCTGAATACCAGTATTTTACATGGAGCGACTGCCTACATTTTTTTTTTTTTGGGTGGGAAATCATCAAATGACCCCCCCCCCCCCCCCGCTCTGGGTGAAGCGGAAGGGAGTGTCAGACTTTTACCTGACTAAAACCCACCCGTGTTCCTTCAGTTGCCTGTGCCAAGGGCCACGGTATCTCTTTCGAATAACCCGCAGCCCTCGCGGCATCGGCCCTAGCGGGCCCCGTCAGTTCGTGCTGACATCTCTTTAAGGCGCGTGTGGAACACAACGCGCCGTCGACCCGGGCCTGGTCCTTACCGGGCGGCGAACTGCCCATTGCTCGCCGCCCGCAAGCCCGCGCCTACGGTGGCCGGGAGTCGGCCTACCTGACCTCCACAACCCAGTTACTAGGTAATACGATACACCTTACTGGTTGTCAGACTTTCGGGCTTCTTTCATAATTCCGAATGGTTCAAAATTCCGAATATTACAACTCCGACTTATCATTATTCCTATTTTTATAATTCCTAAATTTCAATATTCCTAACGTTTATAATTACTATTCTCAAAATACCGAGTTTCAATAGATCGAATAACAAAAATTCCGACTTAATGATAGTTCGGAACGTCAAAAATACGAATTCCGATTATTAAAATACCGATTAATAGAATTCCGAAATAAAAACGCTTTGTAAAACTGTTAACTGTATAATGAAACAAACCGAAACTAAGGAAATAGGTATATAGCGAAAGAAGAAAAGATAAATAAAATAATTTTACAGAAAAAACTATGATGAAGTACATTTTTTACAGTGTATTGGTTCTCATTAAAAACTATGTTTGTTTACTTTTGTTTTCCTGGTCACAATTCTAACCTAACCTAACCCAAATGATTCACCAACAATAGAGGGGATGTGGCACTCGGCGGCCACTACCGCGGCACGCTCGCTTAGCTTGCTCGCCTTCGCGCTTTATTAGTCACAGTTCTAACTTAACTTAACCGAAGTGATTCATCAATAATACAGGGGATTTGCAGCATGCAAGCAAGTATGCACCGTGCAAGCAAGCATGCAGCATGCAAGCAGGCATGCAGCATGCAAGCAAGCATGCAGCATGCAAGTAGGCATGCAGCATGCAAGCAGGCATGCAGCATGCAAGCAGGCATGCAGCATGCAAGCAAGCATGCAAGTAGGCATGCAACATGCAGCAAGCATTGTTTCTGTCACGGCTCCGGCGCTGCGTGGTTTGGGCGGCCCCACGCGATCTTATCGTCGCAGATGGTTTTAACGCTCACCACCGCAGCTTCGGCTTCGGCAACTGCTCCTCAGCTCGCGGGCCGCTCCACCCCTCCGCGCCTACGCGGGCTTAAATTACACTCTAGGTTTTGCAGCGATTCGTTTCTGTCACTAAATTTTGTAGCACAACATGTTGAACTTACAACTTTTTATGACAGTATTTTAATTTAATATTGAAAAGTCTACCAAGCGACTTTCGGTAAAATAAATTTCGTGACTTTTAATAATAGACATTATAATTCTTAGGTACTATGAAATTTGGACTTTTGAAAATCGGAACATTGAAATTCGGAATAAAATATTTCGGAGTTTTTGGGTGTTCCCTGTGTAAAGATGGGCACCCATTCACAGGCCAACCGCGGCAAGCGTAGCCTAACCTGATCGATCGAACTGTGCGGCTGTTTTAATTTAGCTACGGGCCCATCTCATCTCCCCTGGGCTGAACTGAACTGAAATCGCCAACCTGTCTGCGATCAATGCTCATATCTTTTCTGTGTGAGAAGAGACCTTTAGGCTGGTATTATCATTATTTATTTAGATGATTAGGGACTTTTATAATCGCAATGCGTGTGACAGTCCCATCATACCCTAAATCCATTTAAGATATTACGTTTGAAAGATCTAAAAGACTAGTTTGGGGGACTTAGGTTTATATTGCTGAGCCAATCCTTTTAAATGTTTTTGTAGAAAACTGGATGTTTTACTTGACCTATATTTTTTTCTAACTTAAAGATTAAGTATTAAAAGGATCTTTAAAAGGTTTCTGTTTTTCTTCCTAGCTTGCAAAAGAAGTCTATTTTTATGTATTTAGATGAAACAGTGCGTGGTTTAATGCAAGATTTTACATGAAGATCGAAGTTTGGTATAGCTTAGCTGTGCTTTAATCACGTGTTTGATATTAAATTAGCCTGTTTCTAACTAAGTGTCAAAAGTCCGCACTTAGAGTCTGCCAACGGGCTATGGAACGAAGTATATTATAGGTGTCAAACTCACAGACTGCGTTAAGAACTCTATACTTCGTTCCAAAACACAAATAGCGGACGCTGGTCGCACAGCTGCTGGGCTAAAGTGGAACTAGGCTGGCCATATCTGTCGCATGTCGGAGCAGTAATATGCAAAAGCCACCACACAGTGGATCCCAAATAGCAGGAAACGACCGCGTGGCAAGCCCAGAAAGATGACGAGATGACGATCGATCGATCGATGAGATGGCGGGATGAGCTGGACTCCTTCTCAAAGGATTGGCCCACAATCGCAGTAGACCAGGAAAAGTGGAAGGAGGGAAGCGAGGCCTATGCCCTGCAGTAGGACAACACAGGCTCATAATAATAATATTCTTACTGCTGTACTGGGAGTGGGCCGAAATCCACCACGCGGGCCCAATGTGGTGGACAATGAAGCGGATGAAACCGCTTAATAAAATTTCAACGAATAAGCTGGTAAGAGCGCTTTAAGGATGAATGAGTTTGGATAAGATAAGGTTTAATTTCATTGATGTTAGATTTATTGATGAAGAAGTTCCGAGTTTTACCTTGTTGTTAAAAATTGGGATTGTAAAAAAAAAACTTCCGTTTTCTTTTAAATTTTTCTATCTTCGGATTTGTATCGAATAATTATTAATTATAACAAACAAAATACCATCTCAAATATTAGACAATAACTTTGAAGATACCTAGGTATCCATTTGTTTCTGAATAATGTTTCAAAGGCAAAACTCTGTTTAGTATTATAATAGCGATAACAATCAAAGTGGGGTTTTATATTAAAAGTTTATTACCGTGAAAACATTTAAGAGCCATTTGAATATTCTGAATTGTAATCAACTAATCTAATTACAATAGTCTGAGAGCAGTCTACTAAAAACTTAGCATTCTCTATCTACAATCTAATTCTAGAATCCAATGTTAAACTGAAAAATTAATGCAAAATTCTCAACTTAATGTCTTACAATATTATTATATTATTATTACTAGCTTCCGGCCGTGATTTCGCCCGCGTGGTATTTCGACGAAACGTATATGTAAGCCTATGTCCTTCCCCAAGGTTTAAACTTAAAGTAGCCCCATACCAAATCTCATCAAAATCGGTCCAGCCGTTTCGCAGATTAGCCGGAACAAACAGACAGACATTTGATTTTTTTTATATAAGTACCTACCATATTATACTTTCCTAATTATGCATTTAGTAAAAAGCTGTTATTTTGAAATTAAAAACAAACACTTTCATTTTATTTATTAGCGTAAATATGTTTTTCGCAGAAACACAACTACTAATACCTGAGAACCGTTTATAATACTTCTAAGCCTTAGCCATAAATTAATCATCCAACGATTCTCAAGAAAGACCAGGCCGTTTGTGTCCCATTTTTATTACCTACTACTTACACCATGCTATTTTAATTAACCCCCAATCATTAGAAATCGTCACACCGACCACATGTGTAGGCAATACAATTAACTATTCAAATTAAACTAGGTATAGTTAAACCAGTCCAATCACTAGATTATTAATAAGGAGCCGTCGCGTGCTGTGCACAGCATGACTGCAAAAAAACCACATGTCATGACCGATGGCAACCATGATGAATAGGACATCAATATTCGAAGCGGATAGTGCCAGATTCACCGGCGGACTCATGCGACGTGACACTATAGTCACAAACAGCGTGACACTGACAGACTTGTAACAATTAAAATGATATAAAACATGACGATGGACTGATGGATATCGGCCTTAAAATATAAAGTGACTTTTTCTGCAATATGTAGTGTTATTCTGTAACAATCTCGCCGCGAAAACTTAGGAGAAGTGAGTTTGAAAAGAGCTGTCAATCCCTAGCATCAGTCGGTATATTCTGTAAAAATCTCACCGAGGAAAATTAGGTGAAGTAAGCTGTCAATAACGACAATACCCTCGCATCAAGTGGAATGACAGCTCACTTCACCGATGTTTTCAAGGTGAGATTGTTACAGAATTGACCGGCTGATGTTTTAATTTGAACACGTATTGCGGTTGGTTGCAATTTCGATTCTTTTTGATGGATAATGTTGTCGTTTACTTTATTTTTGTAGCATGTAGCACATACGGAACTTTAATTCCAAATCAGCATCAAGATCAGGACACTGCAAGAAATGGTCGCAATATCCAAGACTCCCATACCTGGTAGGAAATCACATTGAGGTTGCGGTGTGTCTGGTATTCATCCATACTAATATTCCTATCACTACGAGTATCATAAATGAGATAGTTTCTATGTGTGTTACTCAATCACTCAAACACGGCTAAACTAATATGGATGAAATTTGGCATAAAGATAGTTTATAACCTAGAATGGCACATAGGATACTTTTTTTTATCTCGGAAGTTCATTCTCATGGGATAATTTCAGGTAATGCAAAAACAGTCTTCACCACTAAACACGCCGAAACCATTGAAATATGTTTTATAGATATGTAGCCTGGGACCTAGAGAAGGAAAAAATTACGGCCCATTCCCTCTCACCGAGAAGAGGCCTGTGTCCCAGCAGTGGGAACATTATAGGCTAATTATGATGCCATCAAGCTGGAGGGGGAACCAGGAGGGGCCCGTGGCTAAATAATAACAGCCGCACAGGTCGATCGGTCAGGTTAAGCTACGCTTGCCGCGGTTGGTCTATGGATGGGTGACCATCTTTACATACTGAGACCCCTCCGTGCCTCGGAAAACACGTTAAGCCGTTGGTCCCGGCTGTCATTCGTGGATCTTTGACAGTCGTTACGGGTAGTCAGAAGCCCGAAAGTCTGACAACCAGTCTTACCAAGGGGTATCGTATTACCCAGTAACTGGGTTGTGGAGGTCAGATAGGCAGTCGCTCCATGTAAAATACTGGTATTCAGCTGCATCCGGTTAGACTGGAAGCCGACCCCAACATAATTGGGAAAAGGTTAGGCAGATGATGTATGATGCCATCAAGCTTAATATCGTCCTAAAGACACGCTACCCTTCCACGAAGAGAGGAGTTTCTGTAGTCTCTTCAATTGCTAAGAAAATCATAGCAATACTCTAAAGTTACGTAGTTTCTATGCTGATTTTGAAGCAAGAAATATTCACTCTGCAGCTGCTTCGCATTTCGCAGAACTTGTGCAAGCCGAGTTGAATTTAGTTTATCTTAAGTATTTTATAGAAACCAAGATGACATCGGAACTTTCATCTTTTGAGGAAATCGAAAGTCACAATATAATTTCCACGACTGCGTCTCTCAATAAGGTTTAACTTTTACAAAATGAAATGTTTTTTTTACAAAATGTCAGAGTCGAGGGAAACACCTGTATGAGGGGCGCACGGAACCGGGAAGTATGGCAGAAGAAAGAGGAGGCCTAAATAAGCAGTGGGTGATTCCGGGCTGAAATGATGATGATGATGGTGCATCGGAATCCTAACTTAATATTATAAATGCGAAAGTGAGTTAGTTTGTTTGTTACGCTTTCATGCTAAAACGGCTGAATGGATTTGGATGAAATTTGGCACATGGGTAGACCTGAAAAAGTACATAGACGTCTTTTTATCCTGTACCGCTGATGAAGTCGCTTGCAACAGTTAGTTTCTAATCATTTAAAACTTATTACTAAGCCTTAGGTGGGAGGGACTCGGGGCTAAATAAAAACAGCCGCACGAGTTAGTCGAAGGTTAAGTTACACTTGCCGCAGTCAGTTTATGGATGGGTGACCATCAATTAAATATCGAGAACCCTCCGTGCCTCGGAAAGCACGTTAAGCCGTTTGTCCGGGCTGTCATTCGTAGGTCTTTGACGGTCTTTACGGGTAGTCAGAAGCCCACGAGTCTGACAACCAGCCTTACCAAGGGGTATCGTGCAACCCAGTAACTGATTTGTGGAGGTCAGATAGGCAGTCGCTTCACATGGAATGGTACCTGTCAATAAATTGTTTAGTAGAGATGGACCACCTCTAATAGAACTCTAGAAACAATTTGTTGCTAACACACGTTGTACATACACCTATGTACTGTAACCTATTAGGTTTGTCACGTAAGGTTTAGTTTTCCTGCTTATCATCTACTTAGCCTTTTCCCAACTGTGTTGAGATCGGAAGCCAAGCTCAACGTGTATTAGCAACAAATTGTTTCTAGAATTCTATTACAGGTGGTCCATCTCTACTAAACAATTTATTGATAGGCACCATTTACGAGCTGATAATTTTGCAGTTTAATTTTACAACCAAACATTATAAATATGAGCAGATTAGCTCCTAAGTGTTTAAGGCAGATTCCTTCTAAATGGTGTAATTAACGAGAACAATAAAAATGTAATCTTAACTTAGCGATCCATATGGCTTTTTAATATCTTTTCGAAAAATATCTTGAGCTTGAAAATATTTTGGATATTTTTGTTAGTGAAACACTTAAAAAACTTTTAATGGGGTCATATTATTAAACGCGAAAAATTTCAGAATTTTAAGAAGCAAAAGCCCCATTTTGTCTTGGAGAGGGAGAGGAAGGTCAATGAAAAGATGGATGGATTAAGTGAGGAATGATATGAAAGAAAAGGGAGTGAATAATAGCGAGGCTGTTGATAGGGGTGTTAAGGAGTGATGATGATAATGAGGGGGATTTCTACTAGACCGTATTTCGTTGAAAGCGTCATAGCAAAACAATTGAATGTTCAGCAGTCATATGACTTCAAAGATAGATAATAAGAAGTCATAGTTTCCGCTGAAGTCATGAATGATTGTTTGTATGATCCTGAAGAAACATTGGCAACATCACAAACCAGATTGATGCACATCATAAAAGGGCCGAAGCCTGCCGGAGTAGCGGGATCGTCCGAAAGGGTTACCGTTGCCCTGGAACATAAAGGGCTAAGGAAGGAACGGGTGGGTTTTAGTCAGTAAGAGTCTGACACTCCCTTCCGCTCCACCCAGAGCGGGATGGGTCATTTGATGATTTCCCATCCACAAAAAAAAGTGCACATCATCATCATCTGCATAGCGTTTTCCCAACTATGTTGGGGTCGGCATCCAGCCGAACCGAATGTAGCTGACTACCAATATTTTACATAGAGCGACTACCTATCTGACCACCACAACGCAGTTACTGGGTAACACTATACCCCTTGGTAAGACTGGTTGTCAAACTTTTCGGCTTCTGACAACCCGTAACTGTCAAGGAGCTACGAATGACAGCCAGGACCAACGGCTTTCCGAGGCACGGAGCGGACTCGATATGTGATGGATGGTCACCCATCCACGGGCCGTCCTTAGCAAGCGTAGCAAACCAGATTGATGTTCGCAGCATATTTAGCATCAAAGGAGGATGCTTGCTGACCTTCTAAGTTTTTCTCAAACAATAAAACACTCCCTTCATTAATGATTTATTCAATATTTTTTATCAACATTAATTTCTTAGAAGTTTTAAAATCCTCCTTCAAGTTACCGTAATTAAATCTTATCAGAGAACTAAGCAAAGCTGGGAAAGTTATTTGCGAAGTTTTCATCAAAGTATTATCTTTTTAATTAATGTCTTATTTATTAGAAGCAACTGTAGTTGCTTTTATTCTGTCGTGATGAAGACTTGAATTGAGAAATGAAAACAAACTGTCGTAATATTGGTTGGTCTAGTGGTCACATGCGCTACTGCTGAGCATGAGGTCCTGGGTTCGATTCCTGGGTCGAGCAAAGTGTTATTGGATTTTTCTATCAGGAATTTCTCAGTAGCAGCTTGGGTCTGGATTCGTGCCCAGTTGATGACAATAGGCTCACCCCTATTACAAAGGAGTTTGTGGGACTGTGCACAATTTAGGTATTCTATAAGGTACACCTCTGCTTAATCTTTCGGTGATTACAGGCATGATATTATGTTAAGTTACCGCAATATTAATGCTTTTGGTGTGAACCAGATAAATGAGCTTGTTAAGGAGTAGTAGATCATAATAAAAGGGGCCATGTTGCCATTATTATTAGCATTGCTTTAGGCTACAAATAGCCGTAATGAGATAAGGCCAATGCACAAATAATGGCAAGCCATTTAGATCATCGCCTGCGACCACGATACGAAGTCATTTACTTAAGCACTCAATTTGCTCGATCTACTAAAGTACACTGGGATTTTTTAAGTACGTGTTTAAGGCATGACTACTAAACCTGCTCAACGTGGTGCTTGAAAAGAGAATTCCAAAAGCAATTTTAAATAAAAGTCAAATCATAGAAATGAATTGAGTTTGAATAGGCATACAGCATATAACCTATGGCACTGAAACGTGGTCGCTCACAATGGGCCTTATTAAAAGGCTAAAGGTCTTGGAGTGGGGAACTCCAAGACCTTTAGCCCTCTCTACGTGATCGAATCAGAAATGAAGAGACTTTAATAGAAGAGCCTTATTAGAAGGCTAAAGGTCTTGGAGTGGGGAACTTCAAGACCTTTAGCCCTCTCTACGTGATCGAATCAGAAATGAAGAGATCCGCAGGAGAACCAAGGTAACCGATATAGTCCCAAGAATTACCAAATATAATTGGCAGTGGGCACATTGCTCGTACTACAGATGGCCGATAGGGTCAAAAGGTTCTGGAGTAGCGACTGCGTACAGTCAGCATCAAAAGTCAATTAACACTGTTACTTTTACAAATCATCTAAATTGATACAAAATGATGTGATACATTGGTTTTCTCTATTTCATGTAATAGCAAAGAGTTAATTATTCTTAAATATCTTATTAATATAAGCTTTTTAAGAATATTTTTCTCAATAATTAAGATTTAAACAACTAAAGTGTTAACCGACTTTTGATGCTGACCGTACCAGAAGATGTAACGTTGGCAGGCCTCCCACAAGGTGGACCGGTCTTGTGAAGGCTGCAGGAGTCCGCTGGATGCATAGAACCGGTCGAAGAGGCGGTGCTTGGGAAAGGCCCATGTCCAGCAGTGGACTTTCGGCTGAAATGAGGTGTATAGCCTGAAATATGCAATTTATATGTACCGATGTCGGAAAAACTGAGGTATTCCACTTATAGCACTGATTTAAACGGCACTTCCGCGAACGGCACATGAACATTTCCACTAACCGCACTGAAACAAAATTTCGTAACGTGCGGTTCGGAGGAACAGTTTACCGTTATTGGTTTCAGTTCCCGAACAGCACCTACGTAAAATATTGTTTTAGTGATGGAAAATGCAATGACTAATGAAGAATGCAAATGTCGTGAGGAAAGTTTTGAGTATGAATGAGGATGGCTATAAGAGATGGCTACAGAGATGACTTCTAATAGAGAAGTATCGAAGACAAGACACGTTGCGCCGACACCATTTAAAATGAGGTAAGGGCAGGAAAATTATGATGATGATGAGGCATATGACAGGGGAGCGGGAAGTCGTGGGAACTAAAACCTCACCCGTGACACGATTGTCGACGTTATTTATTTTGTTAAAAATCTAAAAGTCCACATATTATTAAATATTCCATTTTATTTACTAAAAGTGGGTATGTAAGGTACCTACACATACCCATTTTTTTTTGTATTAAACGTTGCCCCACACGAGGAATTTCCCTGTATCGTGGGTGCGTTTATAAACATTTAAACTCACATACACACACAGCCAGACTCGGAACAACTACTTGTAGGTCATACAAATATTTGTTCCGAGTGGGAATCGAACCCGCGACACGCAGCGCAGCAGTCAATCGCTTAACCACTGCGCCAACCGTGCCGATACTTTATTAGGTATGTATAAAAAATATTATGAAAGCTCTATGTAAATTATAAAACAGCGAACAATTAAAACTCACAATAAATTTTAATTTCGCTTCATTAGCACAAAATATTTAAAATATTGTGTAAATATTACGTATATGTACTCGTATGAGTAATATGAAAATTCGGCCGGTTATTACGTGTTAGAATAATATTTGCTTTGCTAGGGTGCGTGGGGAGTGTCATTGTGTAACATAGATATTAGATGTAGCTACGTAAGTAATTGTCAGTACCTATATGTATAATGACGTCAGACTAAGCAAATCTAAAGCCCACTTTTTTACACAGCGCTTGAAGTTTTATTTGGCTGCTAGTTAATTTTCACACTCTTCTTAAGGCAAGTGTGACAGTCCAGTGTGGCTTTCCACGCATCACGATTATGATCATGTACTTAGTGCGTAGGTGAGCTTCTGTCGCAGTTCGATGATAAATATCTTATGCCCTTACTTGTGTCTACTCTAGGATCCATATCCATATCCGGTATGGCTCTTAAATCCTTTCCTATCCTAAGGGCACGTCTTCCCTTTAACCATTACAGCACTCCCCGGTCTACTCTTTGATATGTAATGACGGCACGGTTGGCGCAGTGGTTAAGCGATTGACTGCTGCGCTGCGTGTCGCGGGTTCGATTCCCGCACTGAACAAATATTTGTATGGCCTACAAGTAGTTGTTCCGGGTCTGGCTGTTTGTGTATGTGAGTTTAAATGTTTGTAAACGCACCCACGATACAGGAGAAATTCCTAGTGAGGGGCAACGTTTAAAAAAAAATAAAAAAAATAAATGGCCTATGTAGCACCATGAAACGTGTCGTCAGGGGCTAGTGCGAATCTTGGGGTTCATTCAATTAATCCAATCTGGTCAAACCACGCTGGGGTCGGTGCATTTCATTCATACATTCATATGGCTTTACTTATAATTAAGGTTGAAATTTGCTCCGAAAAGCGTTTTAAGGTGATGATTAACATCACCTTAAAATGCTTTTCGGAGCAATTAAGAGCATTGTTGGCCCAGTCATAACAGGCAGACGCTTTACTTGGAGTAAATCATTTCATCACCACTGCTCTCAAAATGATGATTGAGAGAATGCTATTAGTTTTGTTCACACAGTCGTCTAGGTAATAAATTCCTGCAATTAAAACGATGGTAGTTAGGGAAACAGCTGTTCCATATTATGTTTTTAAATTGTCACCACATGCATACATAATTACAAGAAAAAGGTGACAGACTGACAGCTTAGTTACAGGCAAACAAATGAATAAAAAAAGCGCAACAGTCATTTGTTTGAGCCCGAACAACGCGCTACACGCAATAATAATTTATCACCTTCAAACAACCGGTAATGGAAGGAAATCGGTAAGTGCAGTAATAATTTAAAATAACGCTTAAAAGAAACCCGTTGGCCCTTCATACTTTATTTCTGGACAAAAGACATCTATAATATACATAATTGTATACTAATGACGTATACTGACGGCACGGTTGGCGCAGTGGTTAAGCGATTGACTGCTGCGGTGCGTGTCGCGGGTTCGATTCCCGCACGGAACAAATATTTGTATGACCTACATGTATTTGTTCCGAGTCTGGGTGTTTTTCTATCTATAATATGTATGTATTTACAAAAAAAAAATGTATATAAGTAGTTTATCAGCCATCTTGTTACCATAACACAAGCATTAGGTTGCTTAGCTTGGGACTAGATGGCGCTGTGTGAAATGTCCAGGGATATTATTATATGTTGTTGTTGTTGTTGTTACCATTATGTTGTCTGTATATTTCATGTCTCACCATCTCTTTTTTTTCTGTTTTTTTAATGTATGTTTATTTTATGTTATTTCATGTTTTGATTGTGGATTTTTGTTTGTGTCGAATCATATGTTGCAATGGTTTATTTTATTTCTTGTTTTGATTTTTGTTTTTATTTATTTATGTTTAATTTCATGCTGCACTTGTACGTCACACGTCAGTGCCGGCTGCCGCTGAAAACCAGCGCTGGGGCTCTGTCTCGTATAGGGTCTTAGCATTATGCTGAGCGATGGCCGTTTTGCGTGAATGTGACGCATGTTTACCCCCAACTTGTTTTTTTTTTGTGTGTTTTTGTCTTTTATTTTATGCGTCATGTTTGCCGCAAATAAATGCTTTTTCTTTCTTCTTTCTTTCTTTCTTTCTTTCTATATTATTATTATTAATAGTTTGTTTGTTTGGAAGCGCTAATCTCTGGAACTACCAGTGGGATTTGAAAAATGTGTTAGCCCAAATCATGAGGAAAAAAAAAAGAAAGAACGATAAGCGAAAACGAAGTTATAGCGCGGGCAGACGATGCGATGCGACCCGGTGGGTTGGGGGAACAAGAAATATCATGCGGACGAAGTCGCGGGCAGAAGCTAGTATGTTATAAACATAGAAATGACATAAAAAAGGAGATATGCCCGGTAGTTAAAATGTATAGGAACCCAGTGTCGCTGGTATCCCCCCTTCTACGCGCCACTACTACATATGCAGTTCTTTCTTATACATATCTATGGTTATAAATGATAACAAGGCTAAACATTATTGAAGAGTCCTATTATTATTATAAACGTGAAAGTTTGTATGGATGGATGGATGGATGTTTGTTACTCTTTCACGCAAAAACTACTGAACGAATTTGGAGGAAATTTGGCACACAGGTGTTTTATAACCCGGATTAACATAATATACTTAGGATACTTTTTATCCCGATATTCCCACGGGATCGAAACTTATGCGGGTGAAACCGCGGGGCGCAGCTAGTAAGAAATAAATACATCGGGTTTTTTAGCTGAATGAGCAGAAAGGAGAAATAAAGAAATCATGTCCCAAATGTAATCACATTACTCTGTTTTTACCAAAACATCTTTTATTTGCCTCGGCGTAGTGAATTACTTTTGGGTAGGTACTTCCATACAAGAAAAATTCGAACCAAAAATTCTGGCTGATGTTCAAAATGCATCTTTTATTTAAGAATATTTATCATTTTCTTGCGATCCTGTCATAGCGTTTTGACAAATGAAGCTTGTTCGGAATATTCAGGTCTCCGAGCCCCATCCATCTTCCAAACTATCGTCAGATAAAGTTTACGATGTAAGTCCATGGAGTTTTATTCTCCTGTGTTTTGTGTTATAAGTAAGGTACCTACTGTCGTGTGCAAAAAGAAAAAATATATTACGAAAGGCAAAAGCGATTTTTACATAACAAAACAGCAAGTCTGTTTACTCCAAAAGGTTAAGCAGAGGTGTACTATAGTACTCCCACATTTCGTCAGTTATGTGATTATATTATATATGTCGGAGATGGTAAGTCTGTCTCTCGTTAGCATCAGGCATATTTTAATTATTGTGGGCGTACTATGGGTAGTATTGGTTATTGCACAATAGAAAAACGGTTTGCAGTTCAAATCAGATTACAATTCACGAACAAATCAGTCACACTAGCGAATCACACACTGTAGGTACACATTTAACGTAACGGAACGCGACAGTTTCTAAACACATGTTGTTCGTACGATGTCCAATGTTTCGAAGATCTCGAGAGCTCTGCTCACACCGGTCTTTGTGGCGGTCGCTCCCACCACGAACTCAGGCTAGACTCTGTCCAACGCCACGAGATGGCGCTGACGTTCCGAATAGTCGAACGAATGCCTCCGACATATATTATTATTATATTCCCATGTAATAGGGGAAGAGCCTATTGCCATCAACCTGGCACAAATCCAGCCTCCAGGCTGCTACTGAGAAATTTCAGATCAAAAAACCCAATAACACTGCCCGACGCCCGAGGACGAGCCCGACGCCGAGGAGCCCGTGGCTAAATAATAACAGCCGCACAGGTCGATCGGTCAGGTTAAGCTACGCTTGCCGCGGTTGGTCTGTGGATGGGTGACCATCTTTACATACCGAGACCCCTCCGTGCCTCGGAAAGCAAGTTAAGCCGTTGGTCCCGGCTGTCATTCGTGGATCTTTGACAGTCGTTACGGGTAGTCAGAAGCCCGAAAGTCTGACAACTAGTCTTACCAAGGGGTATCGTATTACCCAGTAACTGGGTTGTGGAGGTCAGATAGGCAGTCGCTCCATGTAAAATACTGGTATTCAGCTGCATCCGGTTAGACTGGAAGCCGACCCCAACATAGTTGGGAAAAGGCTAGGCAGATGATGACTTTGCCCGACGCGGGAATCGAAGCCCGGACCTCATGCTCAGCAGTAGCGCTCGCGACCACTGGACCAATGAGGCAGTCAAGCGATTTTCTCATGGAGTAAGGTAGGTATTGATTTTAATGTTGAACGAAACATTACCTTAACTAACTGTTATAGTCTGTGTTCGTAACTCTCAGTAGGTAGGTATGTAATATCTATAAAAAGTTTTATTTTTTTATCAGACCAGAAGGCCAATTCTCGTAATTTAAAACGCTATACTAGTCTAGTCGCAGCCTCATCTCGGCGACAAACAAATGTCAAAAATTGGTCAAAATTTAGGGAAATTAGAAGTATTTTTTGACAGATTGAGACTGAGATCAGACTGTGAACGTTCTTAAAATTACGAGAATTGCCCCTCTGATTTAAGCTTCCTGTTGTTTTTAGTAAGTAGATATAACAGTATGTAGATGCTATGGCCCTAATTCATTATTATATTGTTTCTTTTTTAATTTAGGCATGAATGGTCGAATTCGAAGCTATATAGATATTTTTGGAGAGTCACCTTCACAAGTAGGTAGGTACTTAAACTAATTATTTTATTATTATGTAGTGTATAGCACCTAAACTTAAGTAAAGTTTAGTTAAAAACGACAATTATGCAGCCAATAATGCAATTACTCAGCCTGTAATGTTTACCTACACTGCTAGGAAACAGGCGTCCTCTCGGTGAGAGGGAGTGGGCGGTAATCTACCACGCGGGCCCCCTGCGGGCTGGTAGATGTCACATGCCGGTTTCCTTCACCGTTTTGAGAGCAGTGGTGAGGAAATAATTTACACAAAGTAAGGGCCGGCGCCCACTGGCGGCACAGCACGGCAAGGGATTTTTATTCGACTAATAGAAAATAAAACTTAAAAGTATGACAATAAAATTGAAATTTCATAAAACGACTGTCTGGGTTCGAACCTAAGACCTACAACTACAACTCGTAAGTCGTAAGTAAGTATTTTAGCAATTATAATGAAGTTTATTAACAGTTCCAATTCAGCATTGTGAGTGAGGTCAAGGAGTGCACTAACTTGCTTCGCCGATTCGATTTAATATCGGATCCTTGAAATTAAATGTAATTGTTTATTCTGTAAGTAGAATATCGAAAGACTTTTACACGTATATTATAAAAATAAATAAATAAGCTAGATCACTCTGTTGTCACTCTAAGAAGAAAGGCCGAAACAAACTCAGAGATCACAGTCTCTTTTAATGTCCAGACATAATCTTAGTCAAATCATGTGAAGACCATGCAGATTGATGTCTGAGATGGTTTTTTGAACCTTACAATTAAAGTACCTAAATTGTATAAGCTTCGGAGCCTTGTAGTATCAAAAGTCCGTAGAATAACATAATATCACGGCTTATATGCCCGAAGGGTTAGGCAGTGCATATACCCACATTTCGTCAGTGTCCCATGTCAAGGCAGTAGAATATTCCCGAAAATGTCACGAACATTTTATTTCTTTAAATAACCCGATATAAGCTATAACCTGCTATTTGCATCTTAAAAATGCTTTACATTTTCAGCCGTAGGTATGTCTAAAGTCTCAGCTAGGTGTTGTGTAATGGGTTTTCTGATATTATTTACAGTTTTCAGCAAAAATAAAATAAACCGGTCAAATAAACAGAAAAAATGCTAGACGAACAAATGAATAACTAAAAAAATATTTAACACGTTCAACGGTTGAGCAAACAAGATTATTTCATTACGACAGCTTCCAAGTGAGTTTTGTTAACAGTGCCATTAAATTTTCCTCAAAAAAGTTGTAAAAGGTTTTTTAAAAGGTTTTTCGCAAGGGTTAGTCCATTATGCCTAAACCAACTTGGTAGCAAATCAACCCTGTTACCTATACCAACAGCTAGCGAGTTTCTGTTAGTGTCAACAAAATTACTCGACAAGTGTCATCGAAGCAACGAATCACGCGGCAGCCATCACTGACTCGTTTTCGGGAGGTCATTGTTCGCAAGGGATGACGTCACGGATGACCTTGACGCGTTCGCGGCCCGCCCGCTCGCCGCGCGTCGCGCTTCACGCATGAAAAATGTCGCTGTCAAAACGCGAGTGTTAACTGTGTGCCGCCGCTTTAGTGTGCGGCCATTTTGTTTTTGTTTGTTTTTTCTCTTTGTTCAGCCTATCCTGTAACTAGTGATAAATGAGACTTTGGTAGATTTGTTAGGTTCTATTTTAGCTGGTTAATGTAACGTATTTAATGTAGGTACAGACGCAGCAGGTCAAGCTACCCGAAACTGTAAAATTTTCCCTATCAACCTTGAACCTTAATGCTTTAGTGATAAAGTTGAAAATCTATTAAATAAATTTGACAGATTGTAGTAGCTTGAAGTGCTGGCGTCTGTACATTAAATCTCTACGAGTACCTACTTGTTTGCACGTATAGGTATATGTTGCCGCAATGATTACGTTATTTAAACTTTTGACGCTTTTGATCTCATTGTTACATAGACAAAGCTTCATAGCTTATTGTAACGTAGATTACGTTACAATAAGCTATGAAGCTTTGTCTCGTATAAAAGTGAAATATTACATTAACACCACATAAGGCAAACAAAATACTTACCTACCGAAATTTCTTTGCCCACGTTTTTTTTTCCTGAACGCTGAATGGAGGGCGTCAATTCACATAACTACTTATTTCTTCAATTGACATTTACAGGATGACAAGCAGATAACTTATTGTTCTGTTTTTTATACTTCAATCATAATGATCCCAAATTGGTATGGATATGACGTATGTATTGTCATCAATCATAACTACACCTTGATACGTATTGTACACACTGAGTAGGTTGGATAACTGGCCGGGGGAGCGAGGCCGAAGTGCTGGAGTACTCAAGCACTACGGCCAAAAGTAGTTGAAGAATACCGTGTAGGTTTAATCAGACAGATCCCTCCCCACATCCATGAGGATTTCCAGTAGCCAAAAAAAATGGCTGCCAACTATACTTAGTTAATATAGTCGCACGACACACGCTATTCTCGTACGTCTCATGTCAACACGAGATCAGGAAAAGTAATACTTTGAGACTCAATCCTTCCATCATATCACGGGCCGTCACCGCCTCTAGTCCCGGGGGAATTGTGATTAATTAGCAATTAGTGTAGTAAAGGCCGGGTGAATCAACTGTCTGACATTACGCGCCCTTGCGCCGTCCTCCTGTAAGTTAAACTTAGGGCTGCATCGAACTTACCCTGCAGTTCAACATTTAAAGTACGGTTTTGATGTGGTTTGTAAGATTAGGTTGTTTCGGTTGAGGTTTTGATTAGATTGTTGGTTGTGTTTCAGTGTTTCTTTCTTCTATCTATTCTTAAATTCTTAGTGAACAGTGATCTTCTTAATGATTAGTGAAACTGTAAGTTTTGTGCACGTCAGTAAATTTAGACTAATACTATGCAAAAATTCTTGTTGGGTTCCTACACTTAAAAAAAAAAAAAATATTGGCACTTAAATACTGTGTTGACACACCCCTAGCTAAAGCCCCAGCGTCACACTGAGCGGTCAACAGTGTTGTTCTTTATTTCTATATTGATAAATGTCAAAACTGCACGTTATTGAATCCGTACGCATTTTGTACTATAATTTTTTGGCTCGAAATGTAATATTATAGCGAGTTTTTGTTCATTAAAACGAACATTTCCGGCACATAGTGACCTTAGGCTTTTCACAGACAAGATTAAGACAAATGACTTATATAATTATTATTGAGATAGCAACCGGTTGCTACAAAAAACATAACCTTTACTATTTTTCGACACAGTGTAATCGAATACTATTAGGCTTTCGGCAATATGTGACAGTGAAACAATACGTCTAGGCTGTGACGGCGTGGTAGACACGTTACACCTCGCAATATTACTTCGAGTCTCCAATCTGTACAAAATAGAGAACGGCTGGACAGATTTGGTAAACGGTTGGACAGATTTGGTAAACGACTAGATAGATTTGGTAAATGTTCTTTTTTAAATGTCCGATAAAGGTTTTTAGGCAAAGAAAATTGAAAAAAAAAATGCCCGAAAAATTGGAAAATTCTGGAAAAATTACGATAGTTTTATCTATTGGTTTTTTTTTTAATTGCAATTTGGGCAGGACAACATCCGTCGACGTACCTAGTGTTTCATAAAAACATACGTTACAATAGGTAAACTAAGTTTAAAACTCACCGTTTATCAAAGCAAATCCGTCGGAAGCGTTTGTAGATATCGTCAGAATAACACTGTATCTGTGGACAAGTAAACACAAGATAAATATTTGCAAGTGCTTCCCAAACAAAGTGGACAAATGTTATTGTTTCATTTTCTTTTTTTGCTTTTTTTACATTTGATATTTATTATGTTGAAATGAAATGATAACACCTCTGTTTTGAATCGAATTGCGTTCGAACTTAGACGGAATACTCTTTATTATGTACAGTCACCAAAAGAGATAAGTCGGATATAGTTGAATAAACTTCAACTAGAAAGAGACCAATGGATTATTCCGAATGAAATTTAATTTGATAAATCAACTGTTTGTTTTTCATTCGAAAACATCCATCAGTTTCTTACAAAACTTCAAGGTTACTTATCTCCTTTGGTGACCGTACACCATAAAAATAGAGATAAAAATGTAGATGTTTTACAAGGAGGATCTTTTACAGACAACCTTCAGATGGATTAAAGGGAGAAGGAGAGACATTACTGTAGGTAGTCGGTAGTGTACTATTTACATATACAATAAATACATAAAACATAATTATACTAAAAGTAGGTAAAAGTAAAGGTGTGTAATTAGGTAAATATTACCCTAGGAAGAGGAGAGAAAACTTAAAAGCTCTCTATCACTCCCGGCTAAGTTGCTTAGATTTTTAATTCAGGCAAATTAATTATTTGTCAAACAACTTAAATTATTCGTATATGCAAATCATCACTGTCATTCTTTGACAGGAAATCGCCATAACACGGCAAATTGACGTGTTTCAATTTGATTAGCCGTGTTTCATTTTGATGACGGCACGGTTGGCGCAGTGGTTAAGCGATTGACTGCTGCGCTGCGTGTCGCGGGTTCGATTCCCGCACGGAACAAATATTTGTATGACCTACATGTATTTGTTCCGAGTCTGGGTGTTTTTCTATCTATAATATGTATGTATTTACAAAAAAAAATGTATATAAGTAGTTTATCAGCCATCTTGTTACCATAACACAAGCATTAGGTTGCTTAGCTTGGGACTAGGTGGCGCTGTGTGTGAAATGTCCAGGGATATTATTATTAGCAACTTATTTCCCTGACCGTATGTATATTACGATAGAGTCAAATTGAAACGCCTAGCTTCTAGGTAAGTCATTTGAATCGTTTGTAGCACCACACCAACAATCACTGTGGACAACAGAAATCATTTCTCCATAAATATCAGTCTTTACAGTCTACCCTCAAATCTCGAAAAAAACTGCAATAAACAGCTTCAAAGTATGACATATCAGACGTTTACGAGATTTTAAATTACGACGCATGAACTTATTTAAACGAATATTTACCGAAGCGGATTTTATGCTCTAGGTGTCAAAATAAATTGTGGTTAAAACCTAATCGCCTTAGGACTTTATCTGTAAATCAAATAAATGGATGTACGAGTGTGGAAAGCAAAACTTGATAACTTTATGATGGATTTTTTATTCAAACGTAGCGAGCCCTGATTTGTCAATTATATAGGCGTCACCTAGAAGATTCGGATTGTAGTAGGATGCTCTCAAGTTCGGTGGAGCGACGATCTTCGCAAGGTGGCTTATAGCAACTCGAATGAGAGCTGAGGTAGCAGGATCGAGCTGAATGGCGTGCATTGTGAGAGGCCTATGTCCAGCTGTGAACTGCTGTAGGCTGATAATGGGATTCGGCAGAAGGCATTCAGCAAAAAGCAACAGCAACAATTGCTCGAGAA
The DNA here is from genome assembly GCA_945859715.1 of Apamea sordens. NCBI lineage: Eukaryota > Metazoa > Arthropoda > Insecta > Lepidoptera > Noctuidae > Apamea > Apamea sordens. The sequence goes on from OX243995.1 coordinate 14,071,714, forward strand.
TTAACCGAAAACCCTTCATCAAAATTGGTTGGATCCAAGCAGAAACACAGACTACTTCATCTTCTATCGTTTTGACAGTAAGAACCTACACTATCTACGTATCTTTATCAGCTCAGTGTGTTGCTTGCTACAAAGCATCATCTGCCTAGCCTTTTCCCAACTATGTTGGAGTCGGCTTCCAGTCTAACCGGATGCAGCTGAATACCAGTATTTTACATGGAGCGACTGCCTATCTGACCTCCACAACCCAGTTACTGGGTAATACGATACCCCTGGTAAGACTGGTTGTCAGACTTTCGGGCTTCTGACTACCCGTAACGACTGTCAAAGATCCACGAATGACAGCCGGGACCAACGGCTTAACGTGGTTTCCGAGGCACGGAGGGGTCTTGGTATGTAAAGATGGTCACCCATCCACAGACCAACCGCGGCAAGCGTAGCTTAATCTGACCGATCGACCTCTGCGGCTGTTATTATTTAGCCACGGGCCCCCCTTGCTTGCTACAAAGCAGGGGTATGCAATGCAGTATAAGATGTGACATATGAGTCATACTTATTGATACCAGATTTGTAGCAGCTAAGCTCTACTTTTCTAAGGATAATCCCTACCGTAAGATTATATAAATCAATATTACCAATGTCCCTAATTTCTGAAATTAAGGCTAATCCAACATATTTATGCGATTAGGCAAATTTATTGCGAATCAAAGGGATTAAATTACGATTCATGACGGTAATTCAAATCGGTATGGATACAGCCTGCCTGTAAATTGAACAATGTAAACTATCTTCGATTTGCAGTTAATAGTAATGATTATGTTAGTTAGTACTGTCTATTATCTTGCACAAAATACATTAAATTATCGAATAATTACTTATCGGTATAGGCGTGGGAGTATTCTGAGAAATATGCTTTATATACATAGTTACAAGGAGTTGATTTGGGTCTATTGCAATGACCATTAAGCGTTTTCTGGGACACAGACCCTCTTTCTTCGAAGCTGTAATCTACCACGCGGGCCCAGTGCGGGTCGGTAGATGTGACTTGAAATTTTTATCTTTAGGATATACCGGTTTCCTCACGATGTTTTCCTTTGCCGTTTTGAGTAGTGGTGATGAAATTATTTACTCAAAGTAAAGCGCCTGCCTGGGTTCGAACCCACGATCTACGACTCGTAAGTCGGGGCCCTTACCACTGGGCCACCAGTGTTACCATCATCATCATCAGCCTACAGCAGTCCACTGCTTGATATAGGCCTCTTCTATTACACGTCATTCAACTCGATTTTCGGCAACTCTCATACAGCTGCTACCAGCCATTTTGCGAAGATCGTCGCTCCACCTAGCCTGAGGGCGTCCCACCTTACGATTTTGTTGTCTCCACTCAAGAACACGTCTACCCCAACGGTCATCGGTTCTACGGCTAACATGGTCGGCCCAATGCCACTTCAGCTGGCTTATTCTGTGAGCTATGTCGACCACTTTGGTTCTCTGCCGGATCACCTCGTTGCGGATTCGATCCCTCAGAGACTCCAAGCATAGACCGTTCCATAGCTCGCTGAGCAACCTTGAATTTATGGACCAACCGTATCGTGAGTGTTCACGTTTCAGCTCCGTAAATCATAACTGGCAGGACGCACTGAGTCTTTAGGCTCTGTGGAATACGCGACGAGAAGACTCGATGAAGCTTCCCAAACGCTGCCCAGCTCAGCTGAATTCTTATGTTAGCCTCCCTCTCAAAGTTGTTCTTATCAAGCTGCAGAGTTTGCCCGAGGTAAACGTTTTCTTGAACAACCTTGAGAGCACCACCACTGACAGCAATCGGTCCCGGGGAACGTGTTCGTTGAACATAACCTGGGTTTTGCCCAAGTGCTACCAACCTTAGTTCAATTCATTCCGTTTTTAATGCCGCCCGCAAAGAATGAGAATACTTGTTGCTCCTATGAGAAATGATGGTTGCCAAATCCACACACCACACCATATCTTTACTAGGAAGCAACCTACAGAATAATGTAGGTACAGAGCAAGTTGGATTGATGAGACTTACCTATATATCGAGCTTACTTATGTTAGTCAGACGTCGATCTTAAAGTTTTCAAGAAAATAAACTGCCAAACTTAATCTCTACTACCGAGTGCCAGACGCGTACATTAAATACTCTCTTTAACATTGAATTTATATAAATTGACCGTAACAACTTAATTTATAGGACTTGAAATACGTTAAATCAGCCAGATCGTAGCAATTACCCTTTATTAGTTTAAGTTAACAAGACGTTCGCTGGCCGTGGAATAATTAACTGTTAAGTAATGTAACATAATTCTTTAGTAACGTGACATGTCGGAAATAAAAGCAAATAATAATTGATTTGGTCGAGTATTCAGCTGACTCAACCACTTGGTGGTAACAAAACCTGTATACTCAACCATTTGGTGGTAACAAAACCTGTATACTCAACCACTTGGTGGTAACAAAACCTGTATACTCAACCACTTGGTGGTAACAAAACCAAAAGCTGGCCTGTTATTCTGTACAGGGTGGCAGGGACATCGATGCGCAAACTGTAACCAATTCAGCACACGATTCTAGACCCCGTGCCCAACTGTCCTGATTGACCAATAAAATCAGTTCCGTCCCGAATCTTTTACTTTCCCTGCGATGCGGGGTAAAATTACCGTCTGCTGCATGAGACAGTACCTTTAAAGAAATAACTTAGTTTTCCCGCACAGATAACGCGCAACAGAATTTAATGTATATCGTTTTTTTTAATTTCGCAAGAATTCATAAAAAAAAAATCGATATAAATTAAATTCTGTTCATTGGTAAGCGCATCAGTGGAAAACGGCTGGACCGATTTGGCTATTTTTAATTTTTAAATCTTTCCAATAATCCGAATTGGGCTTTTATAGAAAGTTACATTGGCAAGGTTTCCAGGAAAAATTTCAAATTCTGGAAAAACTGAACGTCCCTTTTTCTTTGGGATTTTTGTTAGTGCTCTTGAAATTTGAACAGGATAATGTCTGTCGGGTCAGCTAGCGAGACATGAATATCCCACCTTTCATATCCGTAATGACTAATTAAAATACACTTGTAGTACTTAACTGAGTAAGACGTTCGATGTCTGAAGAATAATTAGCCAGTAAACGTAATACCATATTCTGTAGCAAGGCGACATGCCGAAAACAAGAGTAAGTGAAGTGTCTTTGTTATGCTAATTACGTTCGTGCCTTTCAATTTCGGTAGAGAATTAACGAGGTAAGTCGGTAACTCAGTCTACTTAGCGACGTATAAGAATTCAGTGAAAGAATGGAATTTTACAGTACAGGAGCAATGACTTCTTCGTTTTCTCTTTCAAGATTTATAATATAATGGATGTAATGTAATTATATAATGAAGTGGATAAAGAATAAAGTGGGTTTTTTATTGTGACTAAGTACCTCATGCAATAATCACTCTGATAATGTCGCAATTCCGACCGCCCAGATACATGCAAATGCCTAATTTGGGGGTCACCGTTCAATCTATTCTTGTACCATCATCAGCATCATCATTGCCCAGCCTTTTCCCAACTATGCTGAGGTCGGCTTTCAGTCTAAACGGATGCAGCTGAATACCAGTATTTTACATGGAGCGGCTGCCTATCTGACTTCCACAACCCAGTTTCTGGGAAAAAGATACCCCCATAAGATAGATAGAATATGGTAAGATTAGTTGTGATATTTTGAATCTGTTCTTGTGCAATATGAAAATTAATTTAAAAAAATTGAGATAACAATAATAAAATTATGGAAAATTTGCACAGGTTGGAATTATGTACCTGTATTACTTTCCTCAGGCAATAAGCAACTGTGGAATAATAATAATAATAAAGGGAGGAGGGAGGTTTTCTGCTCCCGACACCGGTGGATCACTATTTTTTATATATTTTTAAATGTTTTTTTTTTATACTAATATTTAAAAATCTAATAAAATAAGACAACTAAATAAATAAACGACATAATAATAATAACGTTTATTTATAAAAATGGTGCAGATTTACAATAAATTATCATAAAAATTGTAGAGGACACAGTTGCTCATTGGAATGTCGTGAGAATGGACTATAAAAGGAACGGCAGTAGCGTCCTTCCGTCTGTCACTTAGCTGTATGCTTTGAAGGTTACTGCCGATACGATTCAGCGGTAGCCAGACGAACAGTTTCTATTGACAGCCACTGACACCTATGGGCTCGGGTGCTGTCTTCAACTTATGTAGATTATTCAGATATCGTTAGAGTACACTTAAAAGCTTTTCTAGTATTACAAAGAATAAAAACTGGCGTATAATAATAATAATAATAATTTATTTATTTAATTTGGTAACATTGGTCCAATGGTACTGGTAATAGTACAGGCGCCAGCACATCAAGCTACTACAATCTGTCAAATTTCTTTAATAGATTTTCAACTTTATCATTGAAACATTAAGGTTCAAGGTTGATTGGAAAATTTTGACAGTTTCGGGTAGCTTGACCTGCTGGCGTCCGTACAACAATACTTATCAACGAAGGGTTAGTAATATTAATTAATTAAAACAAACTTATTCAACCCTGCCGCACGAGCAACCTGACAGAGAGTCGTATTGGTGCATCGTGTTTTTCGGCTAGGGCTTATAAATATCTGCAAAAATATGTATTGTAAATCTCTTTTTGTTTTCTCATCTTGCATAAGGTAAGCAAAACTCAAAGTTAATGCAAAGCCACTGTGAACAAACACATTAGTGGATTGGAAAACTTTCTGAATTACGATTTATATCAGAGACATGTTTAAAACTGAAACTCCAAATGATAGAGTGTTTGTTCGTTTGCTTCATCACTTTCCCTCGCAACTTTCCGCGAAGATTTATAATCTCTTGGACAATATTTTGGCGCGCACCAAAACAATTTTAATTATAAAATTCCTAAGCGAAATGATATATTTTTAATCATTGTTAAAAGTTTAGTCTTTTTTTCATGTGTTTGTTGTACAGTTAGATGACACCATAAAAATGACAGTTATAAATGTAGAAATACAAGGGGTGACACAATCCCGCCAGGGCTGCGGGTTGTTCGAAAGAGATACCGTGGCCCTTGACAGGGCTAAACTAATATTTAAGTATCTGCTGTCCTTTTCTTAATGAAATAGAAAGAAAAAGATGCACTGAACTTAAATTTAGTTTAGTTTGTGAACAAGGGAATCGGCGCCAGTATATTATTTGATGAAGCTAAGACGTCTCTCTATGTTGAGTGACGAGAAATTAATTTAAGTTTAAATGGAAATTAGCTTTAAGTATAGGAAAAGTTGAAAGATTCTCTGTTTAAGTCAAATTCATGATGGGCTGAAAGCTGCTACTTACGTTACATGAACAGTATTGTTCGTAATTCTTAGCGAAACAACAGTTCCAATAGAAAAATATTGACAGCCTGAAAAATCACTAGAATGAAAAGTTCAGCAGTAAAATACTGACTGAATCATAAGTAGGTATTTTATGTAGATGACGCGTTCAGTTTTACATATGGAAATTAAATATCAGGGCAAAAGTTGCGAGCAACAAAGCAAGATCATGCGCATAAAGCTAACGACAATGTTATAAGGAACGCTAGAATAGGACCCGGGGTGGTCTGACATTTATATTATTATTTCATAACGTTTTCTCAGGTGAAATTAGTCGCGCTAAACACTAATGAGAAAATTGATTATCTTTAGAAAATGTGTATTAAAATTACTTAGCTCTAAACCCCGGCATTCAGTAATGTAAGCCTTCATAAAACAGCCATAAAATATTGTTTATGGTTTTTCATTACAACGTGGCAAGGAAATCCTCTAACCGACAAACTTCAACTTAGTAAAATGTACGTTACTTGGACTTGGATTTTTGGTGTACTAAGACAAAGAAGGAAAGAGAGACACTGTTGAGTAGAATGAAAGAAAAAAAATATAACATTGGTCCTTATTTTTTTGGTGGGAAATCATCAAATGACTTCTCCCGCTCTGGGCTGAGCGGAAGGGCGTGTCAGACTCTTACTGACTAAAACCCACCCGTGTTCCTTCACTTGCCTGTGCCAGGGGCCACGGTATCTCTTTCGAAAAACCCGCGGCCCTGCCAGGCTTCGGCCCTAGCGGACCCCGTCAGTTCGTGCTGACATCTCTTTGAGGCGCGCGTGGAACACAACGCGCTGTCGACCCGGGCCTGGTCCTTACCGGTACGCTAAAACTTTAACTTTAAGTTTTAGCGCAGCCTTCATCTGAGATAGCAAACCTACTTGCTGATTTGTTTCGACATTAATGTAGTTTAGGTTATAGGTTTATAGTTTAAGTTATGATGAGGCTGACATGCCACTTTGGATAAAATCCCCTAATAAAATTTAAGAATAAAAAGAAAGTATTAAGAACAAAGTAGAAACATAAATAATAGGAAACATTATATATGAGGTGGCTTATTATTCGATTCGCACGAATTTACTAGCCCGAAACGTGAATCGCTGTGACTTCGTGTGAGTTGCCTTTTTTTTATTAGCCGTTACTGTCCCACTGCTGGGCAAAGGCCTGCCTACTCTCTTTCCACCTCTCTCTGTCCAGAGCTGCCAATGACCAATCTTTATGTAAGGAGTCTAGCTCATCCCGCCATATCCGTCTGGGCCTGCCGCGATGTCGTTTGCCATTAAGTGGGACCCACTGGGTCGTATGTTTGGCCCATTGATCGTCTGACATGCGGCAGATGTGTCTAGCACAATTCCATTTAAGCGTGGCAGCTTTCCGAGTGACATCATAGTTAGTGATGGTACTCAACCAGGTACTTATAGAAAAAATTATATTATTTAAAACTGACGATTCACCCATTTCGGGCGAGTAAATTCGTGCTTAACGACTAATAAGCCGTCAGGACTTTGTTTTCGACAAATAGGGAACGGTTGATTTTTGGAACGAAGTTCCTTAACACAGCTTGCGGTAGGAGTTGACTGAAAAAGAAAGAAAATAGAAAGAAATAAAAAAAAAGAAGAGAGAAGTAGAAATCGTCATGTAAGGAAAAAGCGATATGCCCCCTTCATGCGATATGCCCCATCCATGCGACTTTCTCTCTCTCTTTGTCTCTTTTTTATTAAATACGAATGTGTGTCTGTGCGCAAGTATCGCGTAAGGAACTGCATCCCTGATGGGTGTCATCCGAGCGCACACGTTTTTTCAGGTTTGGTTACATAGTCAGTCCGTCAGTCAGTGCTGGACATAGGCCTCTCTCATGATGCGCAACAACACCCTGTCCTCCGTCTTCCGCATCCAATCTATCCCAGCCACCTTTTTGAGGTCGTCTGTCTATCTAGCTGGTGGGTGTCTTGTACTGCGCTTGCCGATCCGCGGTCTCCACTCCAGGAATCGTCTGCTCGAACGACCAGCGGGTCAGATAGTAAAAGTTGTTTATAATGATGAGAAGGTACAAAACAATGGCCTCTTTTCAGGTCAAATATCATTTTAATTACAGCATAATCAGCCCATAACGTTCCCAATGCTGGGACACTGGCCCCTCTTTGATAGGGAGGCTATAATTTACCACGCGGGCTCAGTGCTGGTTGGAAGATGTCACATGCCTTCGAATTTTGGGTTCTAGGTCATGCCGGTTTCCTCACAATATTTTCCATAACAGTTTTGAGAGCAGTGGTGATGAAATAATTTACACAAAGTAAAGCGCCTGTCTAGAACCAAAAATTCGAAGACTTGTGACATCTACAAACCCGCACTGGGCCCGTATGGTGGATTATGGCCCGCTCCATCTCACAGAGAGGAGGCCTGTGTCCCAGCAATGGGAACATTATAGGATGATGATGTAAAGCGCCTGGCTGGGTTTGAACCCAAGACCTACGGCCCTGAAGCCGAAGCCTGCCAGGGTAGCGGGATCGTCCGAAAGGGTTACCGTTGCCCTGGAACATAAAGGGCTAAGGAAGGAACACGGGTGGGTTTGAGTCAGAAAGAGTCTGACACTTCCTTCCGCTCCACTCAGAGCGGGAGAAAAAAAAAAAAATAGACCTACAACTCGTAAGTCGGGGCCGTTGCCACTGAGCCAACACTGTTCCCTTTTAATTACACCTTGTAGATTTTACAAGCTACATTCGTCCTACGTCTCCGATTAACTATTCTGAAAGCGGTAGGTACGTATAAAAAAATCACATAAGGTAATTTTCAGCTCACGAAGAAAGCTCAAAGGAAAGTGAAGTATGTATTACGTATGTATGTGAGATGTTAAGTATTTGGCTCGCTCGCGAATCGTAAAGTTTTATTGGAGTGCTCGCTCTAAATTTAAAGAAGGAAAGGGGGAACAAAGAGGTTAGTGTAGCAGCTAGTTGCAATGGCCGCCTGCGAATTGCGTGTTGTGTATTTAGTAACGTTTAACGTTTATTATGAATTTCTTTTCTGAAGGCCAATTCTCGTAATTTAAAACGTTCAAAATCTAGTCGTAGTCTCATCTCAGCCATGTCAAAAACTTGTCAAAATGTAGGGAAATTAGAGTTTTTTTTGACAGATTGTGACTGAGATCAAACTGTGAACGTTCTTAAAATTACGAGACTTGCCCCTCTGGTTAAGAATAGATACCGGGTCGGTCAATGTGTGTTTTTTCCATTAGGCATTACTCAGTAGCAGCCCAGAGTCTAGATTTCAGCCTGGTTCCAGGCAATAGGCCCGCCCTCTATTGGGCCGCTTTCACATTAGGACGTTCGCAGCGCGACAGTCGCGCGGCAGAAGCCGTTTAGCCAATCCAATTAAGCGGATTGCTTCTGCCGCGCGACTGTCGCGCTGCTAACGTCCTTATGTGAAAGCGGCCTTGGAATTTAAATATACTTCACTGGAGAAATGTGGATGTACAGACGCCAGCAGGTCAAGCTACCCGAAACTGTCAAATTTTCCCAATCAATCTTGAACCTTAATACTTTAGCGATAACGTTGAAAATCTATAAAATAAATTTGACAGATTGTAGTAGCTTGATGTGCTGGCGTCTGTACATACCTACTATAGGTAGACCTCTGCCGAATCCTTTGGGGATTACGTGATGTTATGCGAATTTAACATTAAAACTGTTTTGATCCTATCGCTAAAATATTCAGTGAAATCAAACTACCTTTCCGGATAATTTCACGATTTTTGTGCTAATCATCCCAAGCGCTCGACCGTAACGACTGCGCGGAAATTTCAGATAGATATTATGTACAAACGCCAGCAAGTCAAGCTACTCGAAACTGTCAAATTTTCCCAATCAACCTTGAACCTTGAGGCTTTGGCGATAAAGTTGAAAATCTATTAAAGAAATTTGACAGATTGTAGTAGCTTGATGTGCTGGCGTCTGTACTTACTTGATTTTTATGTGAATAGTATAATCGATATCTAAACTAATAATAAAGCTGAAGAGTTTGTTTGTTTGAACAAGCTAATCTCTGGAGCTACAAGTCGGATTTGAAGAACGATTTTTTAATTTGATAGACTAATTTTTGAAGAAGGCTATAAGCTATTAAAATCACGCTAAGACCAATAGGAATCTAAGTAAAAATGAAAAAGTCTGAAAAAAACGCTAAGTGAAAAAGTTTTATAAAAATGTGACTGGTATTTTAATATAGGCATCGCGTATCTTATCCACGCGAACGAAGTGACGGGGTAAAGCTAGTGAATTATGTAATACTAGCTGCGCCCCGCGGTTTCACACGCATACGTTTCGATCCCGTGAGAATATCGGGATAAAAAGTATCCTATGTGTTAATCCTGGTTTTAAACTATCTGTGTGCCAAATTTCATCCAAATCCGTTCAGTAGTTTTTGCGTGAAAGAGTAACAAACATCCGTCCATCCATCCATACAAACTTTCGCATTTATAATATTAGTAGGATATGAAAAGTACAGTTTCAGTACATTATTTAAATGGAAGTAATAAAATCCTTCACCTGTTACTTTATTTAAAACAAAAATATATTTTAAGCGAAAATAACGACCCTAATAAAACGTCCCAAAAATAACTGTGTACGTACTTATGTACTCGAAGGTATTTCCATTTTCCTCAATAGCAACGTATCCATTAATAAGCTTGGTATGTTATTAAGTCAACGTAAGCTTTATTTTTGTATTAAGTCGTTGCTGAAAATACATAAGCAATGAAGAAAACATCTCAAAGAATTCGCTTTCACTTTCCTACGTGAATAGAAACCCTGCAAAGTTCAAATAAGGTTTTGAACAGTCGCGTGGAGCAAGCGTCCAGTACTTTTTAGGGTCCCGTACCCAAAGGGTGCCAACGAGATCAAGGCCGCCGCAAGGCCACAAGGCCCCGCTGTCCGTCAGTCTGTCATAGGTCCGTATCTTTTGAACTGTATTTTTTTTTTTACTAGCCATTGATGTTCCACTGCTCTGTTCAAAGTATGACAACCAGTCTTAGCAATGGGTATCGTATTACCCAGTAACTGGGTTGTGGTGGTCAGATAGACAGTCGCTCTATGTAAAATACTCGTATTCAGCTGCATCCGGTTAGACTGGAAGCCGACCCTAACATAGTTGGGAAAGGGCTAGCCAGATGATGATGATGTTCCACTGTTGGGCAAAGGTCTCCCTATTCTCCTTCCACCTCTCTCTGTTCAGAGCTCCCAAGGATCAATTTTTATTAAAGTCCAGCTCATCACACCCACCTACGCACTAAGTAGACACTTAAAATTTTCATAGAAAAAAATATTTTAGTGGTAGTTTATTTTTAGGCACTATAAATGTATGGGAAATTTGTCACTCCTGGATAAATGTACACCTTTTGTAAACGTTTTTATTAAATAAATTATTATTATTATTATATTATAGAGTGTGCATGGATCCTATAAAAACAAATTATATAAAAATAAAGTTAAAATTAAAGGGGGCCCCATACACAGATTACTAATATGTAGCAAACTAGTCCCATTCAAGAAACGTGATAAATAAAGAAATATGTATTGTAGTGTTAAATTTTGACGGTGGTACGGAACCCTTCGCGTGCGAGTCCGACTCGCACGTGACCGCTTTTTATTTTGTTCTCTAGCTTGTTTTATATTTATTTCAGTGTTGAGATTTCGCTCTTGCATTCTTGCCTTTTTATCTTGCATAGTACTCGCTACGGTTCGATGCCCGTATCGGTTTCTTATCAGATGTATTTGCCGGTTTTAAAACATTTTTTGCATCAATTATCTGAAGGCCAATTCTCGTAATTTAAACTGTTCAAAATCTAGTCACAGTCTCATCTCGGTGACAAACAAATGTCAAAAACTTGTCAAAATGTAGGGAAATTTAGAGGTATTTTTGACAGATTGAGACTGAGATCAGACTGTGAACGTTCTTAAAATTACGACAATTGTTCCAATGCCGTTTTTATTGATTGAATGTGTGGCGGTGACTTTACTAGTTTTTGTCATAGGCTTTTTTGATGTGGTGTTAATATTTCTGTATGTGTGTGTGTCTGTATGCTAAATAATTTCTAATTAAATTTACGTCAGCTTGATAATGCTAATGCTTTGCGTTTTTTTTTAGTTCTGGTAAACACAATAAACTTTACCACTGTTAGCTGCTAGCTAGTTGCTTAGTATACGAGGGCTTTTGATCAAGGAAACCTTCGATCAATAATAGTACATTAAGGATCAGGAACAAAAATCAGTCGCTCAAGTGGCCACGTTTGCACACACGTAATCATCTACATTTCTTAGAAAAAAGTTTAATAATATTAACAACTTCAGTTTATTATAAACCTTAATGCTTGAACATAAAGTTTAATTACCATTGCAAAATATATTTAAAATATCGCTTAAAATAAAATCATTCTATTTTTAAATTTTCAGTCATTTATTCTAAAATGAAACTTAAAGTCTAAGTAATAAGGTTAAGTTAACATACTAATTTGAAATAAGACCACAAAAGTATTTTGTGGTCTTATTTTAGGGCCGTTTTTGAAGCGCTTATCGGGAATCTAGTACTATTATTGATCGAAGAAGGAAATAGATCAACTGAAATGTAATAGTATTTTCAAATACAGTCCTGAACTTTGTGTATAGCAACAGAGTTTTTTTAAAGGAAGGTGGAAGGAGAGTAGGGATGCCTATTCCCAGCGGTGGGACAGGAAAGTCTAATAAAAAACCAAAATGAGTTTTTGTACAGACGCCAGCACATCAAGCTACTACAATCTGTCAAATTTCTTTAAGAGATTTTCAACTTTATCGCCAAAGCATTAGGTTCATTCTTGATTGGGAAGATTTGACAGTTTCGGGTAGCTTGATGTGGTGGCGTCTGTACATTACATATACAGAGTGGCATCCCGACATCGACGCGCAAACTGTAACCATGATACTAGACTCTCCCTAGTTTAGAAATACTTCAACAGTTATAAAAAAAACATCAGCCGTTTCAAAGAAAAGTGCAACCTACGCGGTGAAAATGTATGGAACAGCCATTTTTTTTTTATTATCTGCCAAAAATTTCAATGCAGTGTTTCAGAATCATGTTCGCCGTGCCATGGTAACAGGTTACACGTCGATATCCCTGCCACCGTGTATACACGGAGGAATAAAGACAAAACAATTATTTTTAAGGCACTTTGTAGAGCTTGTCATGGTTGACTTATCACTGATAACGATATCACAATTAGCATAACAGGAAAGAAAAAAAAACTGGGTAAAGAATCAAAGATAACTCAGTAACAAACTTATTATACAAGGAAAACATCAAACAAAAAAGTGTGTAGGTAATATCACCTTCAACATAACGTTACGTGTTTTTCCGTAGATTTACGCGATAGTCACAATCTCACGTATCTTCGCGTTTTACATGATATTCACTTGTTTCTGTGCGTCCCAGTTAGGGTTACCATCTGTGAGGACTTGTCCGGACATGGCCTGCTTTTTGGATCCCCGTCACTACTTGTCATTTGTCTGGTTCTGGGTGTTTTCGATTAAGGATTTTTTTTGTTGTTGCTGAAACTAAGACTAATTCTTAGAACACTTAAAAAAGAAAGATTAAGAGTAAACAACCCTGTGGCGAGCTGACCGTGAGGTCCTGGGTTTGATTTCCAGGTCAGACAAAGTGTTAATGAGTTTTTCCGTCAAGAATTTCTCAATAGCCACTCGGAGTCTGGATATGTACCTAGTTGATGACTTAAAAATACCTGGCGAAATGTGGCGTACTACAGAGGGGTAATTCTCGTGATTTTAAGAACATTCACGTCTGATCTCGGTCTCAATTTGTCAAAAATACCTCTAATTTCCATACATTTTGACAAGTTTGTCGAGATGAGACTTCGACTAGATTTTGAGCGTTTTAAATTACAAGAATTGGCCTTCTGGTAGGTACACCTTTGCGTAACTCTTCGGGGATTATAGTCGTGATATTATGTGTGTTTTGTTTTCCGAAATGGTTACCCTAGTCCCAGTTGACGGGCGAGGGCGCTGTAAGGGCGAGCGCCGGATGTGCGCAAGAGTCGATGCGATCTGCGGCGTGTTTCATTTAGTCACACCGAAACACGATACATAAGCTCCCCTTTGATGTTATTTGATTTTCGTCTGACATTCGCTGAGGACTCGTAAATAAACTGTTGTTCTGCAACACGCCTTGATTGTGAGGGAAACTTGAGATGATGATGTATTTTTATGTTTTTTTTTGGGATAAGATTGCAGCGATATTTTCGTTACTTCAATGGTGTCAGTACAAGATCCTAATTAGCAGGGAAAAAAATACACTATGTATCACATTTTTTAATGAAATTGTACGAAAATAATACTTAATTAAATTTGAAGTGACTGTTTGTAACGTCAAATTAACAGCATTTTACAAAATGTATATGAAAGTACACAAGTACAGTACTGGTAACAAAAATAAAACCATTTTTTTAATGTTTGTTCTGGCTATCCTCCGAAACGGTTTTGACGGGACTTTCGCGGGCTTAGAGCTGATGTTATAAGGATTAATTAAGGCGAAGGATTTATTTTAGAAAAAGAATTAGGGTTCCATGCAAAACATTAAAACCCACTACCACACGGGCGAAGCCGGAGACAGAAGCTAGTAATTTATAAACATAAGCACAATGGAGACGCCGACGTCAACTAAAGAAATAAAGAATGTTATTAGAATGCATAGAAAATGGAAAATGTAAACTAAGTTACAAAACAAAACATGGCGCTAAGAAGTCTCAACATCATAGTTCAACAAAGAAAATATTATAAAGAAACTATCTTTACAATGGCATATACTTACGAGTACTAATTTAACCTCAAATAATTCCCATTTTGCTTTTCTAAAAATAATATTGAATGCGCCTTTAATATAATGAATGCGTCTCTTTTTGTGACCCTCTGATAATTTAATATAATGAATGCGTCTCTTTTTGTGACCCTCTGATAATTTAATATAATGAATGCGTCTCTTTTTGTGACCCTCTGATAATTTAATATAATGAATGCGTCTCTTTTTGTGACCCTCTGATAATTTAATATAATGAATGCGTCTCTTTTTGTGACCCTCTGATAATTTCTGTAAGTAGGTTTGTACACACACTTTTACACGTCAATCCTAAAAACTAGATGAGTTCGGCGTTTCCTATCTGAATAGCCAAACTACTGACCTAACCTCGGTCGGGGTGTCTTAGGTAAGTAACTACGATCAATTCGGCTCGCGCGTAGTTGGTCACATTTTTAATCTAACCTGTTTGGTCGGGGTACCCTAGGTTAATTACTGCAACCAACTGAGAAAAGGTCAGACATTTAAAACAATGCTCATTTATAAAACAAAAACTATGCATCATTAGAAGCGCAAAGTTTTAAGATCTTCATTTATTTTAAAAAGTGTGCAACATTATTCATTAGGTAAAATTTTTAGTGGTTCATTAATTCAAAAAAGTGTTCATCATTAGAAGGTCAATTAGTTTTTAGAGGATCAGGTAAATATTTTTTTATCTTTTACAATCTGCTACTACTTATATAAAATATTCCTTATTCTGTAAGTTCATGTTTCGTCTTAGTCACTATAGTTTCCAGTATCTTATTTTTAAGTATTCTTTAAGCGAGTTAAGTGAGGTTCAAGTTACCTAAAGTAAAACCGCCGATTTCGCTACTGGTTTTAACTTTCGGTACAAAAAAGAGATTAACTTTTGGTAAAAAATATCTAGGTGTTTGTGTCGGAAATTAAGGTTATTTAGTTTTTCTTGGTTGAGCTGAAGCTTAGAATAATACTGTATTATTATTTACTTTTGGTACTAAAGCTGGTACGGAAGGCCCAACGTCAGTAGTAACCAAATCAGTGTAGGCTTCTCGTTCTATTGAAACTCAATAAGCTCAAGGTCAAGGAGAAGGTGGCTGGGGTAGACTGGATGCGGAAGGCGGAGGACAGGGTGTTGTGGCACAGTATGGGAGAGGCCTATGTTCAGCAGTGGACTGCGAAAGGCTGAGTTGATTTAAGCTCAAGGTCAAAGTGTTACCACCGAATGTGTTCAGTTTGATGATCTGTACCACCCCCACTAAATTTGACCACAACTTTCTGGTACACCGTGTATGTGATAGTTAGATACTTTCAACATTAGTGAAGGTTCCATTTGGGAACTGTTGCCAAAAGTAGTAAAGCAATTACAAGTTCGACTATACAATATTATATATACCTAAGAGCAATCTGCGGTATTAGTCCATTCACATCCTGCAGACCTCTATTTAAAAAATAAAAACTTTTCAGACTAACAAAAGAGGGGCTCGTTATTTTGTGACCGTTCACAGTCTGATCTCAGTCTCAATCTGTCAAAAAATACTTCTAATTTCCCTATATTTTGACAAGTTTTTGACATTTGTTTGTCGCTGAGATGAGACTGCGACTAGATTTTGAATGTTCTAAATTACGAAAATTGGCCTTCTGGTTTTCTCATAATGCAAGGTGGTGTATTTGTGAAAGAGCATTCAACATTTTTTATAAAATGCGATTTGCATTCAAAATATTATAGTCGTTGCATAAATATATTCAAAAAAAAAAAAAAATCGAACTCCCTCTTAAACACTTTAAAACCAAACTACATAAATGGCTCATTGCTAATTGTTTTTATAGTATGAAAGAATTTAATGATAAAAAAGTAACAGATAAATATGATTACTGATTTTCGCTATATTACCTACTTTTTGTAAGTACCTATTATTGTTAAGAATTCACAAAAGTTGTTAGACATGTCGGAATAATAATTATAACAAATTATCCTTTTAATTTTTTACATGTAATGTGTTTAAATATTTGTATGCCAGTCCTTGGCGATACATGTAAGATCATAATTCTATTTATAAGACCTTAACGTACTATATTTTAAAGCAAATATTCTATTCTATTATTCTATTCTATACATAGATCCAGATCAACTTCCCCATATTATAAGCAGGCAGACGTACCTAAATAAGTTTTGGGTTACATACGTAAATCGAAAACAAAATATATATCGAAGTTAATCGCAACGCGTGGGGCTTCTTTGACTTTGTTTAACTTTAACATATAAGCAAACAAATACTGGCATTGTTAAGTTTGCCTTTATGTAAATGTATTGTGAGTTGTGACGACTGTATGTAAACATGTTTTGAAGAAATTGATCCCTTGTGACTTTAGGGATTTCTATACCAATATTATTGTGTTATGTACAAGTGTTGGCAAGGTTATGTACCTATTTTGTGAGGATATTGGGTCCGATACAAAGTTTGATTAAGGTTGAAGAGTTTGACTTCTGATCGTTATTTCGGAATACAAAATAAACATTATTAGGTCGAGCTTTAAATTTTTTTGAGTATTTTTGAGAATATATTTTTCTAGAGCCCCCAATTTTTTAAAATTTCCTATGTGGCGAATCTGAAACAGCTATTGGCACGATTATATTTATACGTGTAATATTATATAGTTGTAAGATAGGATATATAATTTTATCAGGGTTTTCAACTGCCCCCCTGAATGTCTCAAACGCCCATGAGGGGGCGATAACACATATGTTGAGAACCTATGATAAAGACAGTTTACTTTAAATCACAGCAAGACATGACTTGACGTAAATGCTACGGCCACATTGTCGCGATAAAGCGTAGATTTCCGTTGTCGCGATACGTCTGGACAAGCAATTAGTCACATCACGAATCATCAGGCAAACTCGAATGCGAAACTGCGAAGTTTTGTAACAAAGTAGCCGATATATTTCGTCGTAGATCGAACACGAAGTTTTATCGCGACAATACGATACGAATCATTGCGCGACAATGATGTGGCCATAGCATATACGTCAAGTCATGTCATGCTGTGATTTAAAGTAAACTGTCTTTATCATAGGTTGTCAACATTTGTTTGTTATCGCCCCCTCATGGGCGTTTGAGACATTCAGGGGGCAGTTGAAAACCCTGATAAAATTATATATCCTATCTTACAACTATATAATATTACACGTTTAAATATAATCATGCCAATAGCTGTTTCAGATTCGCCACAGATAGAAAACCAAAAAAAAAATTGGGGGCTCTAGAAAAAATATATTCTCAAAGTGGGCGATCGGCAAAATAAGGTTGGGAACCTGTCGTCTTTATGATTCACTGCAATGTTTCCAAGTTATACACAACTAAAGGGTTTTTCCTTGAGGAGCCTCACAATACGCATTAGATACATACTAATGTGCAATACCATTGATCATGTTGACGATCTAAATATAAACAAGAACACACGCACCGCGGTACGTACGGCCGTGATCTCTGTACCGTACCACAGTTAGTGATGGAGGGTAATACATACCTATTATACATGCGAAAGTTTGTATGGATGGATGGATGTTTGTTACTCTTTCACGCAAAAACTACTTAACGGATTAGGATGAAATTTGACACATAGATAGTTTATATCCAGGATTAACACATAGGGCTCTTTATATCCCAATATTCCCACGGGATCGAAACTTATGCGGGTGAAACCGCGGGGCGCACCTAGTGGTACATAATTATGAGAATTTTCATGAAAATCAGTGCAGCTAATGTGATCTATCTTGTATATCATGTAATACAATAGTAAGATAGTCAAAACTGAACATTGAATAATAAAAAATTGTTACGAGGTGTGTAAATAATTTCATCACCACTGCTCTCAAAACGGTGAAGGAAAACATCGTGAGGAAACCGGCATGTACTAGAAACAAAAATTCGAAGACATCTACCATTCCGCACTGGGCCCGCTTGTTAGATTAAGGCCCATACCCTCTCACAGAAAGGAGGCTTGTGTCCCAGCGGTGGGACCATTATAGGCTGCTTATGCATTATAGCGACACACTGATAGTGAACTGAGTATGCGCTGTCTATTAAATTATTCAGCTCCCTATGGCCAGCGCGGAGAGGTTGCGTGTCGCGACCGCCACCGCACATCAATCATCGACGCTCAAACCATTCTAGCGTGCCAACACATCAGACGCCCTCATATCCCACGACATTTTACATAAACCCCATATATTAAATTCCATTTGATGTAACGTCACGAGACGTTGCTCTACACTACAACATGAATAAATTACTCGCACGCTGCACAATTTTCAGCTCATATTAAACACATCAATCATTCCCAACTTTTTGCAGCACAAAGGAGCAATCATAAAAGTAAATTGAAGCTCGTTGTTTGAAACTAAAGTAAAGAGGATAGTTTGGGTAAAACACGGCTTTTATCAGTCCGAGACGGATGAAGAGCCCGGAGCGATGCGGGGCTCCTTATCCTGTGCTATGCTCCCTCCCCGCAGCCTCTCTGCGGTGCAACTAGATAGAGCGTGCTTAAGCCACGATAGCCGGAGGGTACTACAAGGCAAGAACAAAGGTGCACGGCCCTGACCCTGTAATAGTCTCGGGCCACGCCTGGCCTTAATTACGCTCAATTTGTAGCTCTAGATTTCGTTTTTCGAACATTAAGCGTGTTTTTTTTCTCTTCAACAAATGACTTTAGTCACGTGTGTGGCAGTTTGATTATTTCAGCAGAATAAATCCGTTTGTTTCTGCGAGGAAACGCATGGAACTCGTATAAATCGTCCCGAAGTCGACCGTAAAGTACGCGTTTATCTTAAAGCTGCGTACCTAAGTAATTATATTGGGTATGGGCACATAACTGGACGAGTTTTATAAGTCAATACATTAACGGGAATTTAATTGGGCCAGTTGGATGTTGTTTGTTGGCGGAGTCAGCTATAAGTTGTTAGAGCAATATTTATAGGGACTTTAGAACTCACTAACTGCCCTATGAATTATTGGGTACGACTGCGGGTCCCGCGGTGGAGGGCCGTCTTTTGAATTCTAGGACTGAAGAATCTCAGCCTCTAATTGAACTTGTGCTGGGTAATTATAAGAATTCTAATGAATAGCATAACCGTGAAAATGTGTGCTCAGAATAGAATACTTTTGCACAATCCTTCGGGCACCATGCAAGGGTAAATCTATAGAACCAGCTGTTACTTCAGAAGATTTTATGTTACCCTTTTATTGCCAAAAAACTCCAAAGAATAAGGAACAAGGGGTCGCAATCAATGTTGCGTGTCAATGGTCGATATACTAGTCCTTGAAGGTCAAAATTGACAACTATTTAGTGAGGCTCGCAGGGGAAATCAGGGTGTATTCGCTTATCTCGCGTCATTAGGCAGGAGCCGTGATGCTAGCCTGAGGACAAGGGCACAGGATTTGAGGAATCCGTGGGGAATTAGCCGAACTGGACGGTAAATCGATTTGTTATAATATTGGTGAGAAGTCAATGTATCCTGTATGGAGCACGCTTATTAAGATGGACGTCGGAAAACATCCTTAATGGATTTTTAATTAGAGTCGGGTAAAATAACTAAATTATAGGTTGCAAGCATTGTTTATTTATTTGAACGGATATGAGCGCACTTAGTGCTTGATAGTATCTGGTATATTTTTTACTAAACCACAAGTTTTTCTTAGCAATCCTTCGGAGACCGTTTTATATCTCCTTAGATTAAAGTGCACATTTAAATTGAATGGATACGTAAAATGTTCCCTTTTAAGGATTCCGCTGGAACAAAACACTCATCTATCCAATTCAATTACGAAAGAAAATACCAGTGATGGTGCAGCGAAAGTTCCACTTTCTTATTCAAATAACCCTTTGGCTGCGCGAGGAACAAAGCGGGCTATTCATTAAAATAATCCGGTGCAACTTGCGCAGTAACCGGGGGTTATAATAATACGATATACACTGCGCGCTTGCGAATTACTAAATGGAGACGCGGTGGTGTTATGCACCGGGCTATATAAAATTGCTTATATGTATCGTTGTTGTACATACGACTAAGGAGTTAAGTGTGCAGACAAATTAGGGACATCTATGCAGATGGCTGACATTGGAATTGTGTGGGTAAAACGTTTACGTTAGCACAGAGCGTATGAAATTAGTTCGATATAAGTTATAAGATCTAATAAAGACACGCCGAATCTATGTACGGACGCCAGCAGGTCAACCTACCCGAAACTGTCAGATTTTCCCAATCAACCTTGAACCTAACCCTTTAGCAATAAAGTCGAAAATCTATTAAAGAAATCTGACAGATTGTAGTAGCTTGATGTGCTGGCGTCTGTACATACTCGTATCTAGTTTAAAGAATTTGACCCAAATCATAAAAGTAAAATAGAGGTGTTATTCATAGGCATGACCCGTTCATCCAATTTATGAAGGGATCTTAATTTTGTATAATACTTTTTCACCTTAAGTTTGTCTATCTTCACCACCCTTAGCTGGATAATGGGACTTTCGATTCATGAACTTGCCATCGTCCTACTTCTAACGTTACAAATACAACAGCATTTTTGGAACGAAATCTCATAATAAACTCTGCACACTTGGCTAATAAGAGCTAGACCGTAAAAATAACGATCAAGTGTGAGTCAGATTCGCACACGAAGGGTTCTGTACCACAAGGCAAAAAACGCCGATAATCCCCGTTTAATTTTTAATTTAATTTTAATTATTTGTTGTCATAGCGGCAATAGAAATACACACTCCGTGAAAATTCAACAATCTATTATATATTACGGTTCTTGAGATATAGCTCTCTGACAGACAGACGGACGTACGGACAGAGCGGAGGCTTAGTAATAAGGACCCGTTGGCACCCTTTGGGTACGGAATCATAAAAGTGTAACATTTTGACCTTCACAACACATTTATTACGTGACAAAAGTGTGCAAAAGCGAAAGGAAATTCGTTCCAACCGGGTGTCCCACAACTCATGACAGCTCTCGTTTTCATTTTCATGACACGCATCTCGTAGTTGCCCTCAACTGCATATTAATCTCTTTTGCTTACTGTACCAAATTGCACAAAGTTCGAATATAATTTGTGCAAGTGTTAAGTAATTAGGTAGACTGTTTAATAAACATTAAGCAATGGCTGCTATCCGTTTGAAGTTTAATTACTTTATGTAACGTGTGTTGGGTACGACAGCGGGATCAAGTTAATTTTGAATTTCTTCTCTCATTAAGATTTCAGTAGCGTGAATATTGATGGTTTAATCATGTCAACTCGTGTGCATAATGCTGGTTGGTAGGTGGCTATATAATGTTTCCATTCTGGTAGGTGCTAACCTTATCAGTGTGGTGAAGGCTAAAATGATGTTGGCTTGAGAAATCTGAAAAATATTTATGAATACACACATAACATAACGTCACGCCTTGTTTTCCCGATGGGTTAGGTAGGGGTGTCCCCATAGTACACCCACATTTCGCCAGTACCGCAGAAGTGCTTGAAATTTTATTCATAATTTTGTTGAAAAATCAAAATTTTCATTGTAATACGCTTCTTGAATTTTGATTTAACCCGTTAAGGTACTAACGGACTCTCTCTTTTTCCAGGTTTTTCACACTACACAGGAGAAAATTGCAGAGAATTCAAACAGAATTGGAAACTTTATTAACAAACATTTTAAGATACTTCCGACTTCTTTACCATCGAATTAAAAAACACAGAGGATTGTAGAAGGTGATTGCTCCTAAAATTCCCTAAGCTATAAAAACACACTTTCAACCAAACCAATTACATTTTCATACATAAACCTCTATAACGAGCTGCACCCAATGTCATCAAGTCCCCGATCTTCCTTTATGCTTTTATAGCAGTTCCAACGTCCTTCAGAGAGGACCTCTAAAGCTTATGCTCTATCTTTGAAATTGAGATATCCACGCTTGGCTTCACTAAGTAAGTTTATAATAAAGACTTTGTGCACTGGAAGCTGCCTGTCCACGGGTAAGATATCCTACGGGCTTCATAGTTATTTGAATGTATATTTTTAGTATAGGAACCTGGCTTTGTGTTTTAGTTTATGCAATTATGTGTATAAAATACATAGTCATCTTATCCATTGAACTATTTTTTCCCTTTGAATCACAACATCTATCTATATACTTATAATAAATCTGTAGAAGTGAAAATTCTGTACATTGAAAATATCAAAAAAATAATTTACAGGGGGTGTTACTAGACCGACACCGAACCCAAAAATGTGATTAAAAATTTTTTTGTCTGTCTGTCTGTCTGTTTGTTCAGGCATCACGCAAAAACTACCGGTTCGATTACAATGAAACTTGGTATAATTATTCTTTAATATCCTGGGCACCACACTGGGTACTTTTTATCCCGGAAAAGTATATACAATAAAAAACAAACTTAATTTTGCGGTTCGATCCCTATACCCGATTACCACTGTCTGTACTGTACCAACCGCAAATACTAAGTTTGTCGTAGGTTGGGTCACCCGCAGTGGAGTTCATTTTTATTCCTTTTAGTTTTTAGAGTTATTTAGGTTTATTTTTATATGAGTCGTAGGTATAGATTTTAATTTTAAAGTATAGGTAGTATATTTGATAGTGTACGTAGTGACCGTAGGTTATTTTATAATACTTACTGTTAGGTAGGATTAGTCATTCGTATAGATATTAGTTTTTAGGGATTTTGCTTATTTATTGAGTTTAGATTAGTTATCATCAGAAATAGGTTTATTTAGGTAGGTATTTAATTTTCTGTTATTGAGTTTTTTTTTTTAATTAGGTAATTAGTACTTAGGTAAAGATATCATATAGGTACCCTCTTAATCACCACTAATGAGACACAATTGGTTTTCTACTGTAATTAGCCACAAAGGGCCCGCGAGATAGATGGCATTCTGGGGAAGCACATACATTTTATCCTGTTAGCACGTTCCCGTGGGATAATTTCCGACATCCACGCGGGCGAAGCCGCGGGCAGAAGCTAGTATAACATATTCTTTTTGTGTAATATCAGCTTACCAGCTCTTAATTTCCAGAGGGTATTTAGTGTCCAAGTGGCAGTAGAACACTGACTCCTAAGTCACAGGTATTCCTAGTTTAGGAGTCAGGGTTTCAACTTTTGTGCGCCTTTATTATTGTGAACTTTAGCTAGATATTAAGCATAACTGTAAGGATTTGCATCAATAAAGTATTATTATTATTAACTATTGCATGACACAACATCATACCCTGTCCATTATGTAAACCGTTTTTTGACAGATGCAACTAATGATTGCAGCAACACACAATACATTGATTGATACAGGTACGGTATTATAATGTCTGTAAGAAGCCTTAAATAAGATAATTCGATAAGATAAGGCAGTTTATATATTTATTTTATTACGCCTTTTAAAGTTAACTTTTGCGTCATCTAGAATATTGTACGTTTTAATTATAATAATTCATTTATTTTTCAGGCAAAGTCCATTACATTACACATTACATTAAATTAAAACATAAAATAACACACACATGAATACTAAAATACTGAACATTTAAATCAAATAAAATATAAAATACATACACAAATCAATATGTCATTCAAAACAAAACAATTATAAAATGTCATTCAAATAAATAAAATTAAAATAAATAAACATGTCATCCAAAACTAATACATTAAAAAAAAAATTAGGACAGCTGTCAAAAAAACGGTTAACCTAATGGACACCCTATAAAGACACGACCAGTGACTTTATTTTTTACCATCAGCCCATAGGAGTGTCTGTGCGACATTTGCGGCAACCTTTTTACATTTTGACCAAAATGTAAGGTTTGTACAGTTAGGCCTTGTAGAGCTTTCCTCTACATTAGATCTGATAGCTTTTTAACTAAACTATTTAAGCATGCATACCATGTCACGTTGCAGTATAAAACTAATTTACATCCGTCACCTAATACAACAGGTCCAGTTGAAAACCAGCGTCAGGCACTCGTCTGGCATTTTTGCTGAACTGATCCTTTTTGGCGCAGCCGTGAGGCACACTTTACTGCTAATTTCTTACATCGGACTTTACACTTTTTATTTGATTATCTGATTGTTGATGTTTCTGATGTATTGTGTGTCTTTTAGTCAGTGCTAAATAAATATATTTTCTTTCTTTCTTTCGTTATGTTAGTCTTGGCAACATGAGTGCTTTACATGAAATGTTTTTGTGGGATAAATAATTATAACTGACTCTTGTAGTCTTCGAGAAAAATATTAACCCATTATTAAACAATAATGTTTTAAGTGATCAGTGATCATTCACTGTTATAGGCTAGATGCTTGGTCAGGAAAGTTCACATTTTACGGTTCTGAAGTTTAAAAATCTCACTTGTTTGAGTAGCTTTTTAAATTTTCGAGTACACAGTGCATCGTTAGTCGTGCCTCCGATGCACTATTTCTGGCATCCGAAATTACGAGATAGACTAAATAAAAGCACGATCATACACAACTACAGTTTATCTTTCGCGTCTACCCACGTAGTTAAACTAACTACAGTCTCCTTGGAAACTCGGTACAGTCGATAGGTAACGTCGCCAATAAAAGTGGATTTACAACTAAACACTATACGCACTAGTAAACAACAGGAAACACTAAAACAATAATTATATATTTCGAGCTGTAGTTATTTATGCATTGCTCGCTCATAATGAATTTACGATTATTATTTAGAAAATTTTCTAATAATTTCTTATACGGAGAAAGTTAATTTGTACTAGAATAGGTCGTAATTCAAATTTTAAGTTTTATGTTTCTATTAATATTTTATGGTCCTTCCAGATATGCACACAAATTATTTTAATTGAAATAATTGCGTTGTGAGAATGTTACATTTCTACGAATCCACAAGTAAACGTGTCTTTATGAGCGTTTACAACGTACGACATTTCATACAAACTTTCAAGTCCTTGTTTTTCGAAATGCATGAACTGATTTTAACGAAACTTTATATGCATAAGCAGGATATATAGGTCTAAAAAGTTAGTAAAGAAAATTTTCGAAATGTCTTTAATTATCCTGCTTATGCGTAGGAAGTTTCATAAAAATCGGTTCATGCATTTCGAAAAACAAGGACTTGAAAGTTTGTATGAAATGCCTTACGTTGTAAACGCTCTTAATAAGTTTAATTTCTGGCTTTCACAGCAAACGACTTGTGAACAAGACTGTACCCCGACCCAGAGTATTTACCTTGAAGCAAAGAACAAACAAGTAAGCAAATAAGTTGGAAGACAATGCACAACACTAGCGCTGAGATGTGGTACAACACTAACTAGATACATTTGTGTGATTACGTGGCCGAGAACTTGCAGATACGAGACGACTGAATGTGTGCTTTGGGTAGAGAAATACTGAAGGTAGTTTCTTAATACCTATTGTACGTATTTCAGAAAGTCACTGAGAATGAAAACGGGTTTTTCAGTTTGGAATATAAGCTGGTCTGTTCTATAAAAATCTCACCATGAAAACTTAGGTGAGCTATCATTTCATCTGATACAAGGGATTAATAATAATAAACGTTTATTTCAGACTTTCTGTCCATAGGTACACTTACAGAACATAGAAACAAACATACAATAAAATACACATACTAACAAAATCTTAAAAATACACAACTCATAAAAAAGATACAAACAATAAGATAGCAGTGACAACACAAAAGAAGCAACATATTAAATTTGACGAGGAGGAAATGTCCACTGCTCACAAGGCAGTGTGCAAGCGCATCTAGTGGCGCAGCAGTGGAGAGTCCCACCTGTCCGCGAACACGCTTAGTAAGCTGTTGCTGCTGGACATAACACGACTCAGCAGCGACGCACATTGCTTCCTTTATTGACCGCTCCGAAGTTTTTACGGTGAGATTTTTACAGAATAGCACCGCTGATGGAAGTTCCTTAAATGAAGTAGTAAGATCAACGTGATTTGTCTGCGCCAGTGGGACCCATTTGCAAAGGCAGTAATAATAATAATATCTCTGGACATTTCAGAGATCAGGGGGCTATTCCCGTATTTTTAGGAACGTTCGCATTCTAATCACTCAAAATCTGTCAAAAGTACCTCTAATTTCCCTACATTTTGACAAGTTTTTGACATTGATTGTCGCTGAGATGAGATGGCGACTAGATTTTGAACGTTTTTAATTACGAGAATTGGCCTTCAGATTGTGAACGTTCTTAAAGTTACGAGAATTGCCCCTCAGATATCATTTGGTTTGAAAACCCAACTTATGTAAAACGCAGTCACTGTCCCTAATTTGTTTATTCTGGCATGGAATTACAGCTTCTATTGCTTATAATTAAGACGAAATTGACATCATAATTACTATAATATTGTTATTAATAATTTCATTTATAGTTAACAAAGGTCTTTAATTTCCTTTGTTTTCTGAAAATACCTGTGTAATCATAATAAATAAATATAGGGTGGCAGTAGAAATCGGTTACCATGGTTTCAGGTTTCAGCATAACATGTAAAATTTTGCTGTTCCATACATTTTGACCACGCAGTTATTGCACTTTACAAAACCTATTTTTTTGTTTTGATAACTGACGATAAATGTCTACTCTGGGGTCTAGACTCATGTGCTGAATTCATGATTATAGTTTGCGTGTTGAGGTCCCTGCCATCCTGTATACACCACAGTACTAATTATCAAATCATGTCCTATTTTGGAGGGCAAAAATCTTAATGAATTTGTAGTCTAAACATATTCTAAAAATTACTTGGACAGTCCATAATCCATATACACAGAAGGTTGAAAACGTGCAGCAAATTCTCGTCTACTTACGTAAACAGGACTATGTGAACTCTGAAACTCATAACTAGAAAACATTTAACTTTACAGGATTAGACAATATTAACCCTCGATTAAACCGTTCAGTTTTACATTCGATAAGCCGCAAGGGATCTACCATCGTTTGACAGCTACACTTCGGGAAACATCGGAACTCCGCCCACACGCCGAAGTTAACCGATTGTAATTAAGAAGTGCTAGGTGGAATGCAAATTCAGTGCCGTGGTAGTTTCAAGATAGTAACTTTTGACTGCCGAAGCGACGTGACTTCATTTGAAGTCGCGATTTAATATACCATGAGAATTCTACTTAGTTAGAACTAGAATTTAACAGCAGTTAATGGTTGAACAAGGTGTTTTTGGTCTTTTGTATCTAGATTAAATCCAAGAGCACTAATCGCCAGACACTAGAAGGTCGTACCTATATTCTCCAGAACATCTTTTTTTTAAAATAGATATCGTTGGAATACGATCACAGTACACGTTTTAACTTTACGCGTCACAAATAAACTTTTGACACCCTTAACAATCCCTACGAGAAAGTGTGATCTATTCTTAACACAAAGACCGATTTTTGCCTTCTGAGAAAAGCCTACTTACGTGTCCTCATTCCTATCCAAATCTAATCCACCCAGTACGACTACCAGATTATCCACCCACGGCAAGTTACGGGGTACTCTATTTTTAGCCAGACCTTTTAAACCTTTATAGCCCATAATTAGAGGAAGGTTGTTGACCCGTGGTATCCCATCTCAATAATAACCTGTTTTCCTCACGATCGTTTACAATTCTCTTGGGATGTTAATGTTACTAACTGTTAGATGTACTTAAATCTGCTTTGATACTTTGGCATTTCAGGAAAAGGTAAACAAAATAATTCGCGACCGTGAAGATCGAAATGTTTTGCTTGGGAAAAAAGAACACTGTCGGGACGCAGACTCCCAGCTAAATAATAGTGGATGCGTGAGTTAGTTAATATTAATTTTTAGGGAATCGAGTAATATTGTTTACTTCGTCGAGTTGTTGAGCTCTTCCTCAACAACTCAACGAACAATACCAAAGAAAAGACATTTTGGTAGGCTGCCTACCAAAATAATAATAATAATATCCCTGGACATTTCACATAGCGCCATCTAGTCCCAAGCTAAGCAACCTAATGCTTGTGTTATGGTAACAAGATGACTGATAAACTACTTATATACATTTCTTTTTTGTAAATACATACGTATTATAGATAGAAAAACACCCAGACTCGGAACAAATACATGTAGGTCATACAAATATTTGTTCCGTGCGGGAATCGAACCCGCGACACGCAGCGCAGCAGTCAATCGCTTAACGACTGCGCCAACCGTGCCGTCAAAAATGAATGATGGTTTGGCAGTTTGAGTATGTACTTACATACTCAAACTCAAACATCATTAAAACTAGCATAACTTTACATCCACAATGATTAAAATAAAATAATACTTAAAACAAAGTAAACTATGTATAATATAATATTCATCATTGTCAAAGTATATTAAGTGGTGTATAAAGATGATTTTGAATGATATTTAAAAAGTAGATAGTTCTATGGTTTTATCACAAGGCTTAGCAGAGCGAGCAGCTCAACTCCAAGCCTTTTGTCTTCTAAATAATTAGAAATTTTATAGTTCCCTTTTTTACAAAGTTTGGTTTTAATACAGCTTTTAAGTTTAATGGGTAAGTTTCAAATGTCGCGTAAATATCACTTAATTTTGCTTCTGCATTTAATTTCGGAAAATGGTAGCAGCGATATTTTTTTCATCTCAATGGGTTTTACAAACATACATCACTATTCAAACAAGAAAACAAATTAACATTTACCTGAAAAAAAGACATAAATAAACAACAGCCTAACAACAGAATGCGTACAAACAAAATAAAATGTGCACAAGATCATCGGGTCATCGCCCTCTAAGCATCATTTTAGTGTCGCCATGAGTCATTCAAATGCAGTTTTGAATTTATTCTTAGAAAATAAGAAATAGAACTGTGACTCACACGTCATTAGCCAAGGACTTGTGCGAACGTAATTCCGACGCATGCCCGAGACGACACGCACGACACGTTATTTTCGACGCGAAATAGATTCACTGACGAAATAGAAACGTCTTTCTAAACAAAAAATTATGATGTAAAACTCATAAAACTCTTTTAAAACATTCCGTTCATTCCATTGCATTTTTCCGCTCAAACGTAAAAGATTAAAATTCCGTTCGCATGGAAACAAAATACAGTAGAGCGGACAATAAATCTAACACTGTCACAACCACAGACAAAAAAAAAAATAAGCCCATTTTTATTCAAAAATATCACCACAAAGTCGCAATTTTAAGTGTCGAATCCAGCATGGCTGAGCATTACGTAACAAATTATAACGGATATCCGAAATCGGCGTGTCCAACGAAGCGGAGGCAATGCGATCATCCGTGAATGTCAGGACGATATTCGTGTTAGAATCGCCTGGGGACATCCGGACAAACACGTGATCTCGGACGTGAAATTTGAATGCTAGGGATGTGCCAAGACTTGTCGATATAATAAAAAAAATAAAACATAAACTTTATATCAGAGTTACGCAGTTAAAAGAGACACATTTTCAAATAGGGCAAAAGGAGTTGCCAATAATCGCCAAGCGTGTTGGTGATCTCATATTGGATATACTGGCGTCAGCGTAGTGATCAGTGAGATTCGCACTACTAAACCACTTCATGATTCTGTTACTAGTGTGCATGACAAGCAGTTGTAATATTTGACGGCATGGTTGGCGCAGTGGTTAAGCGATTAACTGCTGCGCTGCGTGTCGCGGGTTCGATTCCCGCACGGAACAAATATTTGTATGACCTACAAGTAGTTGTTCCGGGTCTGGCTGTTTGTGTATGTGAGTTTAAATGTTTGTAAACGCACCCACGATACAGGAAAAATTCCTAGTGTTGGGCAACGTTAAAAAAACCAAGCAAAGGCAGCATGAAAGTACTTTAACCCTACAGTTAGTTAAGTTAGCATACATGTGATGTGGCCTATTAGAAGTTGATGAAATAATAGTAAATGTTACGTGATAAATCATGTTGATGTACCGCCGTGATCTCTAACCTAGACACGTGACACTTGTGGCTTAGATGCACATAGTACCGATATCGATATAACTTTCTCAATGCGTACTGTGCAGATTTCTCTGTTCAGTCATAAGTTAGATGTATAATGTGTGTGTGAGGTGGAAGACATGGTCGTGAACAGCACGCATTTTTTATTGCATGGAGCTGACTGTCGTACTTGAAAACCTTACTAGCCGTCCAAGATAATTAGAACCCAGTTGGGGTGGAAAGCGGCCCACACACTCGCTTGACGCCTCCGGTCTAGCATTCGTCTTTGAATGTTTAATATTAGTGAATGACAATTATGCCAATATTATAGTGGTGCTACTATTAATTTATGAATGACTGTTATGTCTAAGTATTATTATTATGTTTATTTGTGTTTGTGTATTGTCTCGTTAGCTATTAGATATTTATTTAATTAAAGGAAAAAATAACTATAGAAGATAGTTTTGAGACAAGATTCGGTCGCAAAATCCAATAAAATTACCTCCTAATACAGAACTTTCCTATCTCTAATGGTCATGTTTGACGGCAGTCGCTTCACGTCTCGGTTCCCGCTCGAGAAGCTCGCTATATCATGGATGAAGGACCTCGTTAGCAAACGGTAGATTAAATCCTTTCAACAGAATCGTCCCAAGTAGTAGGCTGCGGGAATACTCCAGAATAAAGAGTGGTACCTATCTGTGGTAAACTCAGTTTAATCGAGTAGAACTGTTAGCCAGATTACATTGCGTTTTGTTATTCATGTTATCTGAGCTGCATGCACAATGACCGCTGGGCAAGAGCCACATAATTGGGAATGATAGGTCCCGCTAAGGGTGGCCAAGAAAGAGGTAGTGTGATGATTCGGATGGTTCTGGAAAAACTAATAAGGCAGGTCCTGCCCAGAAGTGGGACAAAACCATAATAGTGTTTCAACCATGAAGAACAATGGCTGGCTACGACTGAGAGTCTTTATTAACCTAGGCTCATTCAAATTATGTTATGGTCGAAAAGTCCACTGAATGTGGCTGACCACCGCAAACCAAAAGCCAATTACTGAGGGACACCAAAATCATAAGGACTTTGACCTGTTGCGGTTCTTATTGCTTGTGGCGACTGTACCGCAGAGGCAACATCAACTGACGCGTGTCGCCGACTGCAATAGGGTAGGTGCCTGGGTAAAAAAATGATTATTATATTTAGTCCGTCAGTTAGATTATCGAAAAATAATAGACCCGTATTTTTCTTTTGTCGATCAAACAAAAAATGACAAAGATAAAGCGCATCAAAATTTGGGAGTAGGGGTCGTGACGTCACGCCTTGCTAAAAAGTGTAGCAAGGCGTGACGTCTCGTGGAACTTTAACGGGCGATATCTTCATCATTTTTTATATAATTGACAAAAGAAAAAATACGGGTCCAATATTTTTTGATAATCTAACTGACGGACTAATTAGATTTTTTTAGGCATCTAGCCGGCCTATGCCGCTGACGCATGCCACTCATGTATATGAGCACTTAAGCTCCTCATATTGGTTGATGAGCAAAATTACCAGTTGTCTTACCAAACAAACAACATCTAGAAGGAAAAGAAATCAAATTTATTCGGATTACATTAATTTAGGTATTCTTCTTCTCTCTTTTCGACATGTAGGTAACAGTCGAGCGCAAATCTTTGGTAACAATTTGACCTTGACCTGGCGAAGACCAAGACCAAGAGACCAGCTTAATACGGGGTGGCAGGGACAGTGACGTGCAAACTGTGACCATTAATTCAGTATATAATTCTAGACCCCAAGAGTAGAACGTGGGGTCCCGAATCATGTACTGAATCCAGGATAACAGGTTGCGCGTCGATGTCCCAGCCAGCCTGTATATTGATTTTGGTACTACTGGCTTGTGGCGTATTGTACCTCAAACAGCCCAAGTATCCATGTTCCTCCGAACCGCACGTTACAAAATTTTGTTTCAGTGCGGTTAGTGGAAGTGCTCAGGTGCGGTTCGGGCAAGTGCTGTTGAAATCAGTGCTCTGAGTGGAATAGGTACCTCGTCTTTTCTAAGATGTCTCGGAAAATAAACAAAACAGATGACTGCGGAATGAGGAATTCTAATTTCTTCTAAAAGGCAATTATAACAACTGTATCCTCATTTTGAAGTAAAGAGCTAATTACTTAAATTAACTCACACCTCAAGTTGCATGAGCAAATATAAATTGGAATCACACAATGTTTTGCTTACATAATTAAAGTGTTTGATACGAGATATCTATAATTAAGATAACGGTGCTAAATAAAAGTGAAATTGTTGTGTTTACAAGTCGGAAAATTGCGGTATTGTGAACTACGGATGGACGGAGGTTTGGAGTTAACAGGGAGAATGTTTAGAAATGGTACTTCAACACGTGTCTGCGGACGAAGACATGGTGCGTTTGAGTTGTAAATTGGTAGTAAAAAGTACTTGCAATGGTTTATTAGCATAATCAGGTTAATTAGCCTTTAATTATTATTATTATTTTCTTTATTTCATCTAATTACATATAATTTACATTTTTCAATATTTTTATAAACAACATGATAAAAAAACATTAAAAAATATAAAAAATATTATTATTATTATTAATATTCCCACAATGGACACAGGCCTCCTCTCGATGAGAGGAAAAGGGCCGTAATACACGCGGGACTAGTGCGGGTTGTTACGTTTCACGTTTATTATATCTTATGAACGATAATAGATGTCTCATGTCTTCGATTTTTTCGTTCTAGGACAGGCCGGTTTCGTTACGATGTTTTCCTTCACCATTTTGAGAGCAGTGGTGATGAATTAATTTACACAGAGTAAAGCGCCTGTCTCCGTTCGAACCTACGACCAACAACTCGTAAGTCGCGGTTGTTACCACTGGGCTACCACTAGGTACTCAGTTCACGGAACGGTGTAAGTATTGGGTCTTCGAAGTTCTTTACTAATAAGTATTTAGTGCGAATGGCTGTTTCGTTACTTAAAAACACGTCTGAAGTCTCCAAAGGACCCCTCCTTCGGAGACTTCAGACGTGATTTCACACCCGAATTCCCACAGTAATTTTTTTTTTTTAATATTGCCCCTCACTAGGAATTTCTCCTGTGTCGTGGGTGCGTTTACAAACATTTAAACTCACATACACAAACAGCCAGACCCGGAACAACTACTTATTGGCCATACAAATATTATTTGTTCCGTGCAGGAATCGAACCCGCGACACGCAGCGCAGCAGTCAATCGCTTAACCACTGCGCCAACCGTGCCGTCAATTTAAGACTATGTCAATTTGGAGTCAAGAGCTATGAGAGTACTCCCACATTTTGATAGTTATAAGTTTCATGTAAAAGGCTCAAACTCGACAAATCTTCGAATTGTTCTTGGGAATTTGTATTTCAGTTAAAAATAAATTTTCTTTTTGTCTATGCCTGCCATTATGGTTTTCTTTCTTTTACATGACGGATTAACATTAGGTACAGACGCCAGCAGATCAAGCTACCCGAAACTGTCACAATTTTCCAATCAACCTTGAACCCAAATGCTTCAGTGATAAAGTCGAAAATCTATCAAAGAAATTTGACAGATTGTAGTAGCTTGATGTGCTGGCGTCTGTACTTGACTGTCCTCCGCTAACTTGTACCTCACATCGAAGTAATTTTCTACAACATCTGCCAGACAGAACTTAATTTTATACACGAACGGTTTTCCAATACTTTAATGTCTTCATATCGTTGGCGAATTAACATTTTACGTAATTACCTTCAGAGTTACGAGCATTTGTTTTAAAGGTTCTTCTCGAATTGAAGATTGAAGCATTCCTGTGTAACTAAAGAAGCTCCTTCCAACTCGTAAAAACAAATTGGCATCTAAAATCCGCCTTACTTTTCTGAGAAAATCCTCATTGATACAACCCTCTATCTGGGGAATAAGGAGACTCAAGCCCCATGGCCCTAAAGACTAAAAGTTTATGTTGTTCCTCATGCTAAAATTACCGCCAAACGTGGAATTTGCTTGCTATGGTAGTAATTATTGCAAATGACTGCATCATAGTCTAGTGGTCGCGAGCGCTACTGCTGAACATGAGGTCCTGGGTTCGATTTCCGGGTCGCGCACAGTGTTATTAGGTTTTTCCATCTGGAATTGCTCAGTAGCAGCCCAGGGTCTGGATTTGAGCCCGTTTAAGGGCAATATATTCGCTCACAAAATGTAAAAAAAAAAATGCTTTTATGTGTATGTCCAATTAAATGTATTTTCTTTCTTTTTTTCTTCCTGTTCCTGGGAATATTCTCCCTGTTACATGGAACTTAAACATAACTGGCGAAATGTGGATGTACAGACGCCAGCAGGTCAAGCTACCCGAAACTGTCATATTTCCCCAATCAACCTTGAACCTTGACGATTTAGCAATAATGTTGAAAATCTATTAAAGAAATTTGACAGATTGTAGTAGCTTGATGTGCTGGCGTCTGTACTATAGCTGCACCTCTGCCTTACCCTTCGAGGTATACAGGCATGATGTTTAAATTGTCTTTGTCCAGCCGTGACCGTCTATCAGCTGACATTTAAAGATGAACTAATTGGCCCACTTCGACATTTAATAAAATAGTAACGAAGTCAAAAAGGTACATTGAATGTTTAAAAAAAAAGTAATTGCTACAAGGTGTGGGAACGAGTCTGATGCCAAAATATACTTTTTGAATTTTTGCCCGTTTGTCTGGATGTACCTACTTACGTTGCGGATTGGCGCAAAAACGGCTGAACGGATTTGAATGAAATTTGTCTCACAGAATATAACCTGAATTATCACTTAGAGTACTTTTACTCTTGGCAGTACGTTCCCATGGGATATATTATATTATAACAGCTCTCAAATAGATAATAGAAGGAGAAACGACTTTGTATTCAAAACCATTCCACACAAGACAGTCTTTGCAAAAAGATACCCTTATATAGTAGCTCCCTATATTTACAATAAAATGAGTAAAAATGTGTCCCTAAAGAAAATACGGCATTTTAAATTTAAAAAAGTAGCTACGAACTTGTTAGTTGTATTAAATTACCAAGAAACTGAAAACCTCTTAAGCATTCTACTTTTTAATTTCTCTTATTGTTTTTACTATTTCATTGTAAAGTACGCGAGTATAATAAATAAGTTAATTAAGTATTTCTACTTAATTAACTTATTTATTATACTCGTAATAATAACGGATTTTTGTACAAAACTATTTTTAAGTAAATAGATCAACCACGAATTGTTACTGTTGCACGGGTACCTACCTAGTTTAAGTGACAGTGTTCATTTTTGTTAACAAATTTATTTGAACCAATAAACGTTTTTTATTATTATTATTATTGGGTAAGTATAGATAGCGAACAACTTGATCTCTTATGATTTCTGTTCCTATTTTTATACCAACGTAAACATCCTTCATCAAACCTTCCACCTACACACTTGAAACCAAGCTGTAAATGTCAAGTTATAAGGACGTATTTACATTATCAAAACCTTTTTCCCAGATCATTATAATTAGTCACATGAGTAAATAATGAAAAAAAAAGGATCGGTAATGTTAAAATAATAGAATTTTACCTTTAGCGAGGTATAAATTAACGTCTTGTTTGGCAAAAGATTTCTTATAAGGTTTCTTTGTTGTTGTTAGATATTAACAGGAGGAGTGTGCTTATTCTTTTGTTGTTTACATGCTAACTAAATGACCTGTTCTAACGGCTGTCAAACGGTGATGAAAATACAGGATCAATAATTATCAGCTGAACACTCAAACACAAAGCATTGATTTCAATTATACCATTTACAGGCACTTGGAGTTGGTTCTTCTGAAAGATTAATCTAGTAACACTGGCATCTGGGGAAGTTTGGAACAATGAGGCTTTTGTTATGAGCACAAAAGGGAACGCTGCTGTCCATGCAGTTTACACAATCTAACAAGCCTTTCAGAGCTCACATAGTAACAGTTCAGTTTCAATCAAATTCATACAACCACATTTCCCGATAGACTGTAAACCATGCATCCTTTGTTCCAACAATCCAACCAATAAACTTCCAAAGCATTCCACCGACGAACCAATCAACGTATTCCATTAATTTCGATTGTATCAACTTCTGCATCGAACTTTATTAACGGCTAATTGAATAAAACAAACGTTTAGTTCGCTTTAATTGCAGGTGGAGTGTTGAGCGCCTGCGTGCGACCTGGTCACGGGAACTGGGTCACCCCTCCTCCGCAGCCTCAATGTGGCCTGATTTAACATCGCTCCCGAACATCATAGAACGCTATCGTGCATTTTTACATGTATAATGACGTATGTCACCCCAGATGTGGTTAGGGTGAAACACTTTTGGAAAGCACAGGTTACATCAATGTGACTTTTTTGAACTCGTAACATATTGTGTCATTTTGGAGGGCATTAACATCCAATCTGTCATGATTCAAAATACCCTTGCTATGCTCTAACTTGGGACCAGCCATACGCCTAATGCACAAGCTCAAGACAACTAAACCTTCAAACCGTTTTGAGCTAGTAGAATTTACAGCAAAATAATACACGACTTTTTCGATTGCATCAGACGACACACAGTTCCTTTATTATTTACCACCGGAATACCATGTCTTTTTCTCTCTGACAAAAATAAATGTCTATTGGACAAAATGAAGGGAAAAGGGAACTGTTCCCACGCAACTTGCGAGGATCAAGGAGGGTTACTTAATGACACTTACAGGCGGCGGTAGAGGCTAACAATTTGTCTCTGTTTATGGACGGTATATCTTCTATACTCTATAGCTTAGGTTAGGTGTGTGTTGTTCTTGTTGGACAAGCTTCCAATCTACGCCCATAAAGGCTCCCTTAGGTACTCAATAGCCAACGCAGCTTCAGCATACATTGGAAGACGGTAGCCAACTTTGATTTAACGTGACCAATATTTGTAACTTATTCACTGCTTTGTAGCCGTAAAAGCAAAACATTTATAATGAAATTATTAATTGAAGGCAGCCATTTTATGGATATCGGTATGAAAAAAGCTAGATTGCAATTGTCGATTTACTTTATGCATCTAACGTTCCTTTCCTTATGCTCAGAAGCAAATAAAGCCTATTGTGCTATTCCAATTTCGTAATACAAGTAACCTAGATCTTTTTGACAAATCGTTCCAACATGTGTATGACCAACATTGGCAGCTGTGTTCAGTAGTCATAAAAGTGGCTAACCTTCCACGCACAGCGTTTGGGATCGAACAGTTCTAACCTTGGGTCACGGCCGTTCTTGTCGCGACCCAAATGTCATCCAAACATCGTGTTCATTATACCTACTTATGCAGCTATGTAGTGTGTTTATTTTGGGTAAAAACGTTTGATAAGTTTTCACACGTCATGTTGTTTTTTTAGTTCTCGATGACGTAAGTAGGTTACCGCAATGGGCGTTAGTTGGTTTCGG
Organism: Apamea sordens; assembly: GCA_945859715.1. NCBI lineage: Eukaryota > Metazoa > Arthropoda > Insecta > Lepidoptera > Noctuidae > Apamea > Apamea sordens. The sequence continues at coordinate 14,109,384 of OX243995.1, forward strand.
TTTTAATAACTTTTAACACATTTACCAACTTTCCAAGTAATTCTTAGTTAGGAGGTGAGAATGAAATAGCGAGTTTCTATGTGGGTAAAATGTTGGTTACGTTAAATTTTTAATTTTTCTTCTCCGAATTTGTTATTATTAATTTATAAGTATAAATTATAGTAAATAGTAATGTATGTGTATATAACCTATTTATGTATTTGTGTACCTAGTTGTAATAGTTTTATTTAATCATTGTTTCTCTCAACCAAAGTACCTGCCATCTAATCTCTTCACCACCCTTGGTCGACTAGTAGAGAATGCCTAAGGCATTAAGTCCGCCTTTGTACCTTTTTGTGCGAAAAGTTTAACTAAATAAATAAATCCACCGACACCCAAAGTTATTCTATATATCCTTTTACTAAGTACACAGCCAAGCCTGATAATTATGTTAAAAAAATTCTTCTCCATTCTTCTTGGCGTGTCGATGGGAAAAATAACACAAGAAAATATAAATAGATTTTTTAAATTAGTCCGTACCAGAATTCAGCATCGTGAATACCGTTTACTGACGCAGGCATTAGGTCCTCGCGAGTGCAGGTGACAGGGTGTGTCCGGTGTATACAAACAAAAGTGAAAATTTGAAAGCAATAGACTTTTTGGGGAAGGAAGAACGTTGTTCAAAAATATTGATGCTCTCTAGATGTTAACCCAACATTTTCTCTAATAAATATAGTCCTGCGAAATATCCTTAGGGACGGTATTTTGATAGCAAATACCATATTCGCATCCTTCCGGCGCTCGTGCGGATTCCGGCTGGATGTCGTGCGATACTTTAGTTTGACGCCTCCCATCCGCTTTCGTCTCGCTAGCGGTCCGCCCCCAACCCGCCCCCGCTCCGCCTACCATGTGACGCGGCCTTTATTGAGCTGCTTGAAAAAAATACTTGTTTTTCTAAGGTATCTTGTTATTAATAGTTTAACATTTACATACATTTCTGCTGACCTACTAATGTTGGCTGTACAAAAAATCCGCAGTCTTTGTTCGATTCAACCAAGCATACTTTTCTTTTTTTCGGTTTTTTGCTTCGCCTAATTATCAATTTTATCTCTGTCCATCTCTACGCTAGCTTTTTTTTGCTTCATTAGAATCATTATCATTTGTTTTCAAGCTACCGTGATCATGTTTTTGCTTATTTCTAAGATGTAGTTGTATATTTCTAGGTATTTGTGTCAGTTAGTCTTTTGTTAGCAAAAAAATATTTGAAACCGATAAGTGGAATCCCATCGTCACAATAATAACTATAGGGTTGTTTAAGTAGTCGTTCTTTTTTTATTTTTTTGTTTCAGGGACTTTTACAACCGTGTAAGACAGTCCCATCATACCCTAAATACATAATAATAAAATACACGCTGCTATGGATTACATTTGGGCCGTGAACCTGAACACTCTTCGCATCATCACCATTTTGTTACAAACTAGTAGACCAATAGAAACTCGACTGATAGAAATCGAGTGTTGCCACTTAGTTTTTGTTCTGGCTTTCAGCAATTCTTTGTAGTAATGTTTAACTTTTGTAACACCATTTAAAATCCGTACAAAAACTGTTTCTCAGTGAAATGAACAGTGCCAACAGTAATGTTGTTTAACAAGTTGAATCGTCCATTAGTCCCGTGAGATTCGGTTTGTAGGCCGTCTCGTTAATTATAGGGTCGTTTAAGTTGTCGTTGATCGCGGTCAATCAGGCGGTACGACTCGGCCATCCTACAAAATTTATGAAGCTTTTGAATTGACGGTTATTTTGCTAGTGAATTTTGTTTTGTCGAGATTGAAAAGTTAAAAACCTTTACTGTATTGGTGTATATTGTAGGTGTCCCGCGATTTTATTCTTTTTTTTTCTCTTTTTGTTTTGTATTGTCTAGTCCAACTAATTTTGTATGCCATAAATGGCAAAACATGTAGCCACTTCATATTAATTATAAGACCTTCATACTGTACTCATGTTTTACAAAATAAATATTATCTTATCTTATCTTATGGAGATACCCGGGCAAAATAAATAGGAATAGGAATGTCACTCGGGAATAGTATAACTTGATCGACCGTTATAGATTTACTTGTGCTAGGTGTCTATGGGTCAATTTAGCTTTTTAATCTTCGTTTTTTTTATGTTTCACCTTTTTTTGATGTTTTTTTTTATTACTTGTATTGTGTCTTTTGTTGCACTGAATAAACGTTTTATGTAACTTTCTACCAGTGAAAGAAATTCCGTAATCGAATCAGTATTTTCAGGGACTAATTATTACCCTTTAGGTACAGACGCCACATCAAGCTACTCCAATCTGTCAAATTTATTTAATAGATTTTCAACTTTATCTTTAAAGCATTAAGGCTCAAAGATTGAGAAAATTTGACAGTTTCAGGTAGCTTGACCTGCTGGCGTCTGTACAAACATTTTAACAACCGGAATCTGTCAACCAGAGTCTAGTTTTGTGCCCGGTTGACGGCAATAGCCTTGCCTCCTACTAAATGTGACTTAAACATAACTGGCGAAATGTGGGTGTACCTTTGCCTAACCCTTGGCGTACAGGTGTGATGTTATGTTATGGTTTTCTAACAACATGAACTGTTCATCGACTTAATATCATCATCATCTGCCTAGCCTTTTCCTAACTATGTTGGGGTCGGCTTCCAGTCTAACCGGATGCAGCTGAATACCAGTATTTTACATGGAGCGACTGCCTACCTGACCTCCACAACCCAGTTACTGGGCAATACGATACCCCTTGGTAAGACTGGTTGTCAGACTTTCGGGCTTCTGACTACCCGTAACGACAGCCGGGACCAACGGCTTAACGTCCGAGGCACGGAGGGGTCTCGGTATGTAAAGATGGTCACCCATCCACAGACCAACCGCGGCAAGTGTAGCTTAACCTGACCGATCGACCTGTGCGGCTGTTATTATTTAGCCACGGGCCCCTCATTCATCGACTTAATATTAGTAAAAAATTATAAATTATATTATAATTCTATTACATTAATTTTATTATTTATTGAATTATTATTTATTTGAGTTAGGGCTGATTTTTCCATCGCCAGATAACTAATTTTGTATCCCTATAATTGTGGAATACATATTTAAGTAGATATGTATTCCATAATTTCCTCTGTGGAACTGTCACTATAGGTAAACAATGGATGGTCGGACTAGATGATGAACGGCAAATAGATAACGGTGGCCGGATTTTGTGTTTACGACATAGGAAAACACTTCTAACTCTACCGAAAACTTTCAGTTGTCTTTTACGAGCCCCATGGGTCTCTAAAAGTAAGCACCAATTCTAGTTCCTTTCAACTTTAGTGGAAACAACACAACACAGTAGATATACTTAACACACAAAAAAGTTTCCGCTTAGTTGCCCATACACATCAAACCTATTTGGAAACCGTAAAACTATAAAAAAGTGGTCAGACTATAAATCATTGCTAAATTGTTCGTAGTCAACATTTTTATTTTCAAGTAGCAATTCTCATTTACTCGATGTGGCGTGAAGAAACCGAAATTGTTGTAATGCGTTAAGTTGCAATTGGAATCCAACTTGTATCTTCCCATGAAAATTGTTGGAGAAAATATAAAATGCGTCGACACGAATGGTGATTGACAATCTCAATAGATTTTGCAATCAAACTAAACTACATTAGTAACGCGCCATTGAAAATATCTCCAGTTTGATTAAAACTCAGTGTTATTATTAAACGATAATTAAATTCGTCGTCCGCGCAGACCTCAATCATCCTCATATCAGCGCTAGACTGACACGCTTCCCCCGTGCAGTTCGGTTGCACCCGAAATAGAGTTCGTGCGTCTCCGTCTGCGCTCGGGCTCGATCGTTTATCTTTTTCAATCCGCTGTAACACAAACGAAAAGGTCAGAAGCCGACGACCCAGTTTCCGAGCGGCGAATCCAAAGGTCACCCAGACATCAGCCCGGGAAGCGTTGATAACGACTGGCAAGGCTGCAATGCACGCGAATGTTTGCGAGTTATGCAATAATATGATTCAGTTCTAGCTGTGAGCACGCGAGCTAATGTCTATAGTCGCCTGGTCTAGTTGAATGATCTGCTGGCATTACTTTAGGCCGAACTGTCGGGTTGAATGTGTTTAAATGATAGAAGGATTTGTAAGAGATTTTGTGCTCCATTTGATGTGGATGTAGGTCTATTTTGTTTATTGCGTAGACATTAGGTAATATCTATTGATTGATCTGGGCGTGGGTACTACCGTAATGTATTAGCTGTGTATTACTAAACATGATGTAAAGAGTTTTCTTTATAGATATAGATTGACTAACTAATGCTTACAAACATAGGATAGCTATGAAAACGACGTCTAAAATATTATTTGCTCTCAACATTCAAAATTAATATTTACAAGAATTTACAAAGTAGGGCTTAAGTCGCCAGACGGCTTCAAGAAGACGCTTCTTCAAATGTTGCCAAAGAAAATAAACAAAATCGACATCTGGGTCACTCCCAACTTTCTAAAATAATGATATTACTTCGTCGAGTGACAGTCTACCCTAAAGTGATGCCCTCAATTGTGAATCACACAATGGTTCCTCCGTTTTGATTAAAATTACGTTTATTTAATAAGTTACGAGCGAGAACGCGTTTACGATTGTCCGCAATAAAGTGATTTATGTATTTCCAATCACAATGAAATATTGTCGAAATTAAATACTGATTCGTTTCGCAAATATTTCATTTGTGACATAGATGACGTGATGATGGCAATAGATAGATAGTAGCAATGGGTTCCATTATGACAGTTCAACAACATTCATTGCGTTATTTACGTCGTGGAGCAGACACATTTTTTGAACATATGAAGCAATGGATTAGTAATATGCTTCAAAATGATTCAAATTGTGATTGCTTTGCTAGTGTGTTACGCAATTAGGGTGCTGTTCCTGATGTTAATGCAATTGGTAAATATACTGGTGGACACTGAGTAAGCTAAAATAAATTGTTGGATGACGATATAATAAGATATGTTTTATTTTGAAGTTGAATTACGGCAAACTAAACTAGTCAAGTAACTCAATGAGGAAACTAGATTTAAACAGAATGATTTTATCTATGGAAGGATGTAAACCAACTTACCGTGTTCTTCCACATCCTAGACAAAGCGGACAATGGCAATAAGCCGGGAAAACGATAAGACAAGAACATAAACGTTGGGAAGAAGAAGATTGCAGTGACACATGAGTAAATAGAGATACACGATGTAAGTATCCAATTTGAGACTGGTTCAAATACTCGGAATGATATCGTGATCATCCAATGAAGAGCAAAACTTTCCATTCTTTGACATTGTTCACCTTTAAAGACAAACTGTTACTAAACGATTTTTTACAATAACAATGTTCTATGAAAAAAATAACTTTTCTCAATTTTGTGTTATTGTGCTAATAAATACACCTCCTATATCACCTCAAAAGTTGGCTCAAAGCACCATGATTTTAATTTCTATTGCGAAAAAGGCGTGCATTTTTTTAATTTAAGCTCCTGTTTAAAAAAAAATATTTTCGTTTAGTAACGGTTTGTCTTTAAAGGTGCGATAGACCTCTTTTTGGAAGATAGTGGGAAAAGAAGGCACGTAGGCTCTCAACTTAACATAAAGATGGTAAACACTAAGATACCATTCTTTCCTCGTTCATACTTGTTGCGTAGCGACACTGAGGGGTCACCCAGATGATAAACATCATAAATTATACATTAACTATGTACAAATTAATACAAATAAAATATAATTTAATTTATTACAACCCAACTTAAATAAATTAGACCCAACTATATCCCAATACACATCTGCTCCTACGAGGATATCGACCTCTGCCGGGGGAAAATAGTTAAGATCAGTTAGAGATAGAGAGAGAGAGAGTGATATTTGACCACCATGCAATAATATAATTTAATTTAGCATTTAATTAGATGATAAACCGCAACGTCGAGGTCATTAGGAGACCCATACTTAGCAGTTAAGGTTATTGAGGATTTAATGACATCAAATAGCTGACACTAAAGAACCTCCCCTCTATCATGGCTCTGTCAGATGGAGAAACAAGGGAAACTGTCCATGCATTGAGTTTGGTCTCAAAAAAACAAAGAAGAATTTAGTTTTCAGAAAACACTAGATAACACAGCTAGAAGAAGGTCTTCATTCGCATCCAAACAAAATGAAAAGACACTAACTTGTACCCAGCAATTTGTTTACATATTTAATGTTAATGCTAGTTGAGAACTCCTTCGTTTAAAGTCGATGGAGTCCAGGCGACCTTAAATTGCTAATGTAAGAAACATGTCGTGCAAACTTGGTATCGCGAGACAGAATCTTCATACTAATTTAACACGTAGATTAAGCTCTTATTTAAAATGTTGTAGGTAACACCGTCTGGTACTTACATGGACTATATTATGTCGATCGTGGGTAAGTGTCAAGGCAGTTAGTAGCAGGTGCATCGATATTGGTTGAGCAGTAATGGAGTCGCAATATGTAGGATTATTTCAATGTAAAAGACGTGTGAAGATATCCTAACTTTAACATTACAAATGCGAAAGTGAGTTTGTTTGTTTTGATTTCACGCTAAAACGGCTGAACGGATTTGGATGAAATTTATCACATGAGTAGTCCATGACCTAGGTTACGATATAAGATACGTTTTATCCCAGTAGTACGTTTTCGTGGGATGATTTCCTACCTCCATGCGGGCGAAGCCGCGCGGGCAAAAGCTGTATTCCAGGGTCACATGCAGGAACGGTAAAAACCTGGCCACTTTTCTAACGTAGATTTTCTTTAGAGTGGTAGTAGGTATTTTCTTGGCCGACTCTCAGACAGTAATAAAGAAGAGATGCTCTGAGATGCAAGATCTGAGATGCTCTCTTTCGAAAATAGGCATCAATTAAATTAGTAGCAATCTTCTAATGCTCATCTCACATTGTGTCGATAAGACCTTGCATCTGTGTCATTCTAAATGTCATTTGGAGACTTGACCTAATGATGTCTCTATCCTAAAATATCGAAATAAATACCGGCCAAGTGCGACTCGGACTCGCACATGAAGGGATCTGTACCAGAAGGCAAAAATCGCCGAAAAAGACACGGTATCTTTTATGGACCGCCTTTAGTTTTTATGAACTTTATTTTATTTTTCTTATTTGTTGTTATAGCGGCAATAGAAATACATAGTCTTTAAAAATTTCAGGTGTCTATCTATTACAGTTCATGAGATACAGCCCGCTGACAGACAGACAGACGGACGGACGGACAGCGGAGGCTTACTAATAGGGTGCCGTCGTAGGCATCCTTTGGGTACGGAACCCTAAAAAGCAAACACATATTTTTGGTAACCAATTAAAAGTATCTTGTTTTATTTTGTCAAATCAATAATGTTATAATCGAATCTTTTTTATAAATGTCAAAATAATGAAAATCTAATACAATTTGTTATAGACCTGTTTTTGTAACAAGATATCGTGTTGAAGCTAATAAAGAATTGCCATATAAAAAAAAAGATGAACCCAAAAATTTTAATTATTGATTAAATGTGGGATTTCACACAATCTTAAATCAGTAAAGATTTTTTGAGGGTATTTGGATCTCTTCATAATAAAAATATTATCGTTAGGTATTATCAACACACTTTAAAATGGATTGGTGCTCGTAGTTGGTAATGTCCCTGCCACCATCTCATAGTGTATCTGCCACATCGTATAGTTCTATACGATGTGGCAGATGAGGATGTGATGTCATATCTGATAGTGCATCTACCACATCGTATAGTTCTATACGATGTGGCAGATGAGGATGTCATGAGGATGTGATGTCATACCTAGAACCACTGTTGAGACTTATCGTAGGTAATAAAAAAATTTGATGTTCCATAGATTTTGACCACTTCAACAGCAGAATATTTTTTTTATAATCGACGGAATTTTTAACTCAGCGTGGTCCAGAATCATGTACTGAATCTGTCGTAACAGGTTGCGCGTCGATGTCCCTGCCACCCTTTATAGCAGACAATAGGACGCTACTGACTTTACATAATCAGCCTAAGTATATTGTTCCCACTGCTGGGACACAGGCCTCCTCTCATCGAGAAGGAGTGGGCTATAATCTACCACGAGGGCCCAGTGCGGGTTGGTAGATATCACCCATCTTCGAATTTTTTGTTCTAATTCTAGGACATGCCGGTTTCCTACTGACTTTATTTTACACATGGTCTCTTAGACTCTTATCGATGTCTTGTCATACACATGTTCCTGAATATTTCCATCTTTCAGCTCCAATTTCCATTATGCACAGGAAACTACGTAGCACGAGTCCCGTGATACGTAGTTCACGGTGCATGATCATACACGTGCAGGTATACACGTGTATGATCTGTCATCCGCCAGAGCTAACAAACCTTTGTTTCCCTGTCAGTCCGTCCCTTGTTCGCCAACTATTGTTTCACTGACAGTTTGATGAAGATCAGCCTCCAACAGCGTAGGCAGACAAGAATATTTAATTAGCTTGCAATCCTTCATTTTTTATACCTAAATCAATGTTTATTTTTATTAACGCTTTATTGTCTCGGTGCATTTGTTATTAGTTTTTTGCTGCGTCTTAATCATTCTGTAAACATGTGATTTGTGTTGTAAATAAATTACAATCTCATTATTGGTGTTTTGAACTTGGTAAATAATCCTTCAGAAATATTGATGAGATACAAACTTACTTAGGTATTTGACATGAGCGACACGATTAGTATGACCGATTTCTGAATACTACTTTGATCATACTCAAAAGTAGGATTTTTCTTTTCGAATTAATTTTTTATACATAGAGTTTAAGTTTCAGAAGTTTAAAATAAAATTGCAAAAGAAAGACGTTTTAACATCACGCCTGTATTTCCCGAAGGGTTCCCGAAAGAAGGGGGCAGAGATGTACCAATGTACTATAGTACAGTCACGAGCAAAATTATGTATACAGTCGGCTTTATTCAAAAGCGATTCCTTTATTTTGGAATGAAATTTAAAGCCGGGTCCAGACGGGTGTAACGTGTAATGTAATCCACCGTGTAATGTAACACGAATGTAACACGGGCTGATCTATTGGCTGTCGGTTTTTTGCGCGAACACAAAGGCGCTCGCAGTGCTCGTTTGGAGTGGAAACAGCTATTGAAATAGATTCGCGTACACAATTCGCTTTGAGTTTGTGTGCCGTCCACACTGTTGACGCTAAATTACACGTAATCTTACATTACACGTTACACCCGTCTGGACCCGGCTTTATGTTGTTACGAACATAGCATTTTCGAACCCATAGGTTTATGTAATGTGTCGTATTTCAACGTTGCATTCGTTATTTCACGAAAAAATCGAAATTGATAGTTGCCAAGTGTTGACATATTGGTGCTCGTGACTGTACACCCATGTTTCGTCAGTTATGTTTCAGTCCCCTATAATAAGGGGCTAGCCTATACCCATTAACCGGGTACCAGTCCAAACTCCGTGCTGCTGCTGAAAGCTAGATGGAAAACACCAATAACACTTTGCCCGACCCGGGAATCGAACCCAGGACCTTATGCTTAGCAGTAGCGCTTTCGACCACTAGACCAACAGGGCAGTCACAAATAGATGCTTTGAATACAATTTCTTCGAAAAAAACTGAAACTAAAGTATTAGTTTGGGAGGCGGAAAGACCGTGTTTTTCTCAGTTCATTACATGTTATAACAGTATCGTAAGCTTGCAGAGTAAGCAAACTGATGTGGCAGTGGGCTGGCCATGTGTGTCGAAGGGCCGATGGCTGGTGGAGCAGACGAGTCCTGGAGTGGCAATAGCGTATCGGCAAGCGCTCCCGATCCCTTTGTAAGACTGGTTGTCCTGCTTGGGCAGAGCACCGCCGTGTCCTCGTAGAGGCGATTGGCAGCGGCGGCGACCTCTCGCGTCCGGCCCTGGTTCAAGCCATGGTCCGGGGTGAGAGGGAGTGGGAGGCAGTCACCTCCTTCTGCGAAGCAGTCATGCTAGCGAAGGAGGTGGCGGGGTGGGCGAGGGAACGCACTTTGCGCACCTCACGCCTCAGCCGCCGCGGGAGACGCTCCGGGCGTCGGGAGCCGCGTGACGACTCCCGGCCACCGTAGGCGCGGGCCTGCGGGCGGAGAGTAATGGGAAGCTCTCCGTCCGATCAGGACTAGGCCCGTGCCGGACGGCGTGGCCCCATAGGGCCGAAGCCTGCCAGGGTAGCGGGACCATCCGAAAGGGTTTACCGCTGCCGTGGAACATAAAGGGCTAAGGAAGGAACACGGGTGCGTTTTAGTCAGTAAAAGTCTGACACTCCCTTCTGCTCCACCCAGAGCGGGAGGAGTGTCATTTGATGATTTCCCATCCTCAAAAAAAAAAAAAAAAAAAGACTGGTTGTCAAATTTTCGGGCTTCTGAATACCCGTAATTACCCTACCTTCTACCCCACCTACATAATATACCTAACTATCTAGGTTATGGAATATACGATCTTCGTGGAATAACCTGTGACATTTTAAATTGCATGTGTATAATATACGAGTATCACGGGCCAACGGTGCCAAGTTTATGGACCCATCCTGTCACCACAGGCTTCAAATGAGATGCCCATAATAAGTCCTCATAATATTCGTATTTTTATTCGTTTCCCATCAAGTTATATGTTGACGTGACTATAAATTTAGAATGAGGACGTAAAATATGAACCTATTCATAGAAACGGATTTGTTTTTTCATTGCCTAGGGGTGTTTTACCGAATAACGTTACAAAAATATACAAATCCCAAATATATAAATTTCCCACCAGTGGGACAAAGTGGAATGTTCACAATTTTATCGTCCACTGTGTGCCATTAATTAATTTTGATAGGGCAAATTACACTCGCATTAACTCTGAGTACCTACACTTTTTCCCACTAGGGCTGAATCGTAAACATTCCACTACCCACTAGTGAGATAAAGTGGAGAAATCCCAAATACTGCGGTAGAATACAAAATCAAATGAAATTTCATCTTTGGCTCCCGACAGACCCTTAGCGCAGTCAATATGCAAATAATCTTTTTTCCGTCCAGTAAATCTACAAAATCGTGCCTCTGCCGCTTAGATAATGAATATAGATAAAATGGATACGTGAGCAACTCGCTAATTAATCACACCAGGTTCGAGCCGCCCTCAGCTATTTCCTTAATTAAAATACTAGTTGATGTTCACTAAGTACTAATTTGCTAATTTGTTTATGAGACTTTAAAATCAAGTTACAATGTTTTTGAGAACGCGGTAATTGGCGGATATATGATTATGCGTCATGTTCAATTTAATCATAGTAATTAATATAATGTTATGTAGTTTTGAGCACATGACAGCGCAATGGGGAAATTAAAAGCATTTAGTAAAAGCGTGAATGTTGGAGTGATTAGTTTAAAAAGTGCGAGGTCATATGTCATGGTTGCTCCGTATATTATGAGTTCGTGATATTGCGGGTCACGATTTAGGTTCGGAGCGGGGGGCGGTAAGAAGTCAGTAATGAGGTACTGTCCTACAACGCAAATGAGATAGCATAAGCATAGTATAATATGCCTATATCTTTCCCACTGCTGGGACTCAGGCCTTCACTCTGTGAGAGTGAGTGCCATCCACCACGCGGGCCGAGGATGTGGATAGGTAGATGTCACATGTCTTAGAATGTTTGTCAAATAAAACAAACCTTATAAATGAAGAGCATTATCGCCGATAATGCTCAAAATGATGCAGTTAATGCAGTTGTTTTTTTATACAAAAATACTCATTAGGTTCCCTGAAATGTTTCATATAATATAGTTGTCAACATCTAGCCTAGCCTTTTCCAACTATGTTGGAGTCGGCTTCCATTGCATCTGATTCATTCATTGATGCAGCTGAATAGCAGTATTTTACATGGAGCGACTGCCTATTTGACTTCCACAACCCAGTTACTTGGTAACACGATACCCCATGACAAGACTGGTTGTCAGGCTTTCGGACTTCTGACTGCCCGTAACGATTGTCAAAGATCTACAACTCGACTCGATGGCTATGGGATTTTGCGTGAATGAGACGAATATTTCCCCCCAACTTGTATTTTTGTGTTTGTGTTCTTTCTAAGCGTCTTGTTTACCGCAATTATACATTCTTTCTTTCTTTCCGAGGCACGGAGGGGTCTTAGTATGTTTCATATAAAAGTGTCATATTCAATCATAGTCAACTGCTCACCTGTCTGTCACCGGGGTGAACCCGGCGCTCCTCTTGGCTCCCGTTATATTCTCCACTTTTCACTCTGCACTGAACCGCGGGCGAAATTTTAACTTACACTTAGGGAATTGACTGATAACTATATTACTACCACATTACTACTTACGAGTATATTAACTTTTCGATACACACGACTTTGAAACCGACGAATTTAGACCTGAAACAAAAAGAAGATTTCGTTAAAGATAATAAAAACAAATTCAGTCTAGGCACGATTCAATTTAGAAATGATAATAAAAATACAATTTCAAACGGACCACGTAATAAAAATAAAATGAGAACATTCAATGTCATGTGAGGTATTCTGCGGTTCCTTTTAATCAAGGCGAATGCATATAGCGTCTATTTCGATGCCGCCCCACGAAATATATTGAAAGTGATGACGACCACGAAACAATGGGTTCGACCGCGAATTCATATCAGTTCGCCGACAATAGCGAATAAGTCTTTCAGAGATGAAACGGTCAACAGATCCGAACGAATAATTCGTACCCTTGCCCTTGAGTACGAAATGCACGGTCATTATGAACTGCGAGCTCGGGTATCGAATGCAATCTCCGGAGACTTTCGGCTTAACGAAAATAAACTTTAATACCAACAAGATTTGGATCGTAATTCGTTAACAAGGATACTGTAGATCTGCATTTGGCCGTCAAGTGGATACACCGATGCAATGAGTTAGCTAGACTGTCTGAATGTCAAACCAATGATCGGCAGCGTCTGCTGCACCAACGCAATAAAAAAATAATTTATTTGCGTCTGAGTAAATAACATAATGGCGCGAACAAAATTTGGACTGAATAGCCACGGCAACTGGGGTCGCGTCGTAACAGTCGCTTTGTTCCAAATCGGATCACTTGGGAAACAGCCAGAAAAAGAAAAGTGCTGAATTCCAATTCAATTGTTTGCTTCCTAAAGAACGAAACTGCGAATACGCTGGAAAGTTACAAAAGAAAATGTATTGTTTCTACAAAAATATTTAAAGCGGCTCAAACAAAACGTAAGATCTAATAAAAAGTTGAGCTATAAATTATATGAATTACATCGTTCATGCTGCAAATAAATTACACAATTTATACAACCGTAGCAAACATCTCAACAAACAAATTATAGCCCGTATCGTGTCCATTCCAAATTGGAGCGTAGACTTTAATGATGCTAAATATTTTATTGAACTAATTTGCATAGATTTATCGTAAGCAATATATATTTCGAGCGCCGCTTAAATGTACAAAAAAAATATCTAAAAACATGATATTGACATTACTTGTAAGGCGAGAACGGAGGGAACTAAGTGTTAGGTATCATCAATCACAAAAAACTTTAACTTTTGTGACATATCCGAATATGATCGATGAATTTTACCCATCTACGGAGAGGAAGTTTCAGTAAAAGCGTTTCTTTTTACATGCAAGAAGTTCTATGTACAAACTAAAAGTATTTATACACAATTTACAATTACCGACCTACACTTACTGACTGATAAGCCTTAAGAATTTAATTTTGAATGATGTATTTTCAAATAAAGTCAATCAAATTAAATAATGCACTCCCTCTCAAAAGAAGAGGAGACCTGTCTCCCAGCAGTAGAGGAACATTATAAGTTGATTATGCTTCATCATCATCTGCTAACTATGTTGGGGTCGGCTTCCAGTCTAACCGGATGAAGCTGAATACCAGTATTTTACATGGAGCGACTGCCTATCTGACCTCAACCCAGTTACTGGGTAATACGATACCCCTTGGTAAGACTGGTTGTCAGACTTTCGGGCTTTTGACTACCCGTAACGACTGTCAAAGATCCACCCACGAATGACAGCCGGGACCAACGGCTTAACGTGCTTTCCGAGGCACGGAGGGGTCTCGGTATGTAAAGATGGTCACCCATCCACAGACCAACCGCGGCAAGCGTAGTTTAACCTGACCGATCGACCTGTGCGGCAGTTATTATTTAGCCACGGGCCCCTCCAAGTTGATTATGCTTATGTAACTTAATGCATTTATCCATCCTGCATTATAGGTAAGAATTACATTTCTACTTATGCAGAAGTTATTATAGACCACAACATTATTAATATGTTCAATACAAAACTGTAATACATTGAAACTTAATTATACACAAGCAAAGTCTGAAAGGAAATTTAAAAAATCGTACGCACTGCCTCCTAATCACGCACTACGATGTTATGAAACCTTATACCGATATTATTGGAGATCTTTTCGTAAAATTCTTCATACAATACTGTGTTTTCATGTAAAGTTTTAGTGGTATTTCATTCAGAAACTGCGATGGTGTTTGTATTTGTGTATTAACTCGGATTTGTTGTGTGCGTCAAATGTGCTGAAGGTCGTCAATTGGGACGTGGTTCTAGCGAGGCATTGAACTATGAAATATATCCGGAAGACGGGGGCCGATGACTGATGAACGTTAATATGTGAATACTAGGGCTGTGACTGTCTGCTGCAAAGTTATTATCCTGCTTTATGACTGATACACACTTGAATATTCATAGCACAAATTATGGTTTATGTTCCTTTACAAGTTTCTTATTTATTCTTGTTACTGTTATTTTCTTTTCATTAGTTTTATGTACCAACTGGTCGGAACACTTATCCTTTTTAATGACAATAATTCCATATGCAAAAAAAAGTCAAGTTCATTTACTTCATTAGATCAATGGCAAGGTTTTGTCCACTTGGCAACAGTTAGCAGCAACCCTAAACAATTCTGTTTGTGTCAAAGCTGAAAAGAATTTGAATAAGTAAGTCATGATGTCAGCGTTACACGTAATGTAAATCAAATCGGTAATAAAATACAATTGAATGAATGTCAGATATTCAAATCACGACCTATTAAGGAACTCATCACCATTATTTCTTCTTTCTTTCATTCGTGCAATCAACAAAAAACGTGCAACGTCCGAATTATGCCCGTCGGCTTGTGCATGATCAATAAAATCGATTTTTATAATAGCTCATCCGGTTTTTTGCAAATTCGAACCAGAAGCGGGTTCCCGAATTCGTGATGTCCAATCGAAAAGAGACGTAACACTGATTTCTGACCGGATCGAGCAAAAACCCTGCTTTTCGAATAATTTGGGAACGTTGACAGCGAGATCTTTTATTTTTGTTTAGTGTGAATTTATGTAGGTACCTATGGAACGAAAAAAATTGTAGCTCACCTTCCTCGGGCATGTTTTCGCAGAAATATTCCAGGTACAATGCGAAGTCCAAGCATTTCTCGCAGAAAGTGTTAAAAGCGCATTTTTCCACAAAGACACATGGAATGTAAACAATTTGTGCTCAGTTGTGACTTGTGACCAGTTTGTAGGAAAATGACCGACGGAAAAACTTCACCGTCTAGTTCGCGTAGACGCAGGTTTATACGTACGACTGCCTTTGTCGGTAACTTGGATAATTGGTTAGGAGAAACTGGCTTCTATGTGCTTAATGATTTGATAGATTAAGTGCCGCAGATTCTGATGTCGACTTTAACTCACAAAGTAAACGACGACCATCTAAAAATACTTTCAATTGCGTTTGATTCTGAAAACACTGAAAGTTAATTTATAAGATTAGATAATGTTACCTAGATTCTCGTAATCTTTCAAGTTATCTTCGATTTCATTAGAAACAACCGCTATGATTCTATTCAATGCGCACGCGCGTGGAACAAGTCTGACTCCAAGTTTAGGTATAGCCTGCAAGCGGCGCGGTGCATTAGGTCAGTGAGTTACATTTTTGGTCGTTGCGCTCTTCAGGCGAGTAGGTAGTACCTACGACTGCAATTATTTTTTTGGACAGGACGAATATAAGTCAAATCTACAATTACAAAGCAGAATCACGTTTTGGTTGTTGCTTCGCAGCCTCAGTTGACGCAAGCCCACATTGTTTTAAGTATCAATACACCCGAAAAGTAACCTTGACGGTAACTTAGAGGACGTCGTGAATGGTTTTTTGGCGTTGAAACTTTTTGTCGGATACATACTGTCTCACAATGGGGCTGAGTTTGAAAGGAATACATTACTTGAGCGGTCGATGGCTCCAACCGTAGCGAGCCTTCTCTTGTTTAGGTACGTACAAATTGGATACTGATACCCGCAATGCCTCAATACTAATGGGCTGTGAGGATCCGAGACAAAACCTTTACGGGCATAGGAACTTGTTCACGTGAACATCCATGCGGTCGGTAAATTACATTTAGGCTCCATCTCATTGGTCGAATCTAATTTGCAAACGGACCGCCGTAATTGTGTGCAGATTAATGTGGAGATCTCGCCTCCTAAATCAAATAACAATAGCGAACAAGATAATTAGCGATAATTTAGTACAAAGATGAGGGCGATGTCTTCGTGAGGTGAATTATTGCTACAAAATGTATAAATGGAGAGAAACTGACGCTACAATTTGGTTTTTATTTAATAAAAATCCTCTTGTCTAAAAACGTGTAAGTTTTTATTAATTCGTTTCGTTAATTTAGTTATATAATTAAAAGCGAACCTAAAGCTACGGTTTCCCAGAAGAGGTGTGACCGCCATATGCAGCCGTAATATCAAAATACAGAGCGCTTTTTGATTCCTTAAAATGAAAATCTGTCATTTTCAACTGTATCGACAATACTGACGATTTCACAAGAAGTATAAGACAGATTTTTTTATAATTATGTTATACATAAGTATGACATGATCGCTGTCAACAAAAACAGTGCCCAAATGGCTGGCAGCATTGCCACGTTGTATGGCGATGCTAATTCTTTGGCCAAGAAATAGGCTAGCGACGGTCACGTGAAGAGTCGACTAACCGCTTGGCGATATGTCGAAAAACAAAGTGGGCACTCGGAACCCATGTTCCTAGTGTTTCAACCCCAAACGGCTCGAACATATAACTCCCAATCATGTTTGAATATTTTCGTCGTTAGAAGTTTGCTGCAACTGCAGCAGCCGCCCCAGCACAGCCCACCGTGCTAAGAAGATGGGATGGCGCAAGAGTGTCGAGTGTCGACACATGTTGCATCCCACACCAAAGGTCTGCCTAACTTCCAAAGAATTATGGTCATTCCGTCTGGTCTCTTCCCATCGTCGCGTGCCAAGCCGTTGGGTTCTAAAACAGCTGGCGCCTGCCCTGATAACTAGCTAGATTATCAAAGCTATTGTATGAGCTTCAAGACTACAATATTTAAGAATTTTATTTCTTAATCGAACATTCATCGATTCCATTCTAGAAGTTACCACCATGATTTTTTTGCTCTAAAAGTGACAAAATGAAATTCCGTAAGTCAGGTTTTGACACTTTCTCCTGTGGCCTTGACTTGCATTGACCGCAGAATCCAATCAAGTTATTCACTTGAGATTGATACCGACCTTGGGTGCCTTTATTGGAAGATATTTGTCACTGTAATTAATCTTAGCTACCTGGGGTAAAGGATGTTTTGATGAAATTGTTGTGGAAGACGCCAATATTTATTTATTAGATTTATTTTGTAGACTTAACAGGTCAACCCAAGGCGTCTACAAACAAGTTACATTTGGCAATATATGTATACAGTTGTTTTCAGCATAGATATTATTATTATTAAATAGGTACTAATGTTTAACTACTAACTTATAGTACACAGAGCTTGGTTTAGTTATGTAAAACACGTATTCTAAAAAGATGAGTAATCAAGTTACAGTATGACAGTGTGTGAGGTGGGCATTTGTCGCAGATATAATTTTGTTCAGCTTGTCAGTGAACAGGTCCACATCTTGAGTTAATAAGATTGAGTTGAGGAGCGCAAGAGTACGCTGTGTGGTTGCATTTCTTGCGGCACGGGTGCGGGAGCCGGCCGCAGCCAGCAGCGGCCGCCGCCGACGCAAACCGCACTCAATATTATGAAGAAGCCAATAGTCTTGTTGGTAGAGTTCTGGAATTAATATTGTTGGCACTCGGGGTTAATTTGGACTAATTTAAATAATGTTTATGGATAATTTAAGGCGCGGTGAGATGTAATATTTTTGGTAATTGACAATAGCGCATTTTGCCGCTATGCGCTATTGTCAATTACCAAAAAAGGTGAAAAAAGCCATGCGTTGGATGTTAGTTGAATTTGAATCAAATGACTATCAAAATAAAAGTAATTATTCAGTTTTAATTAAATTTCAAAATAAATGCTTAGTGGAATATTTTTTAGGTATTTTTTTAGGTGATCATAAAATGTAATTGTTTATGCTCAAAACTTTTGAGAATTATGCGACAAAAAATATTTTTTTGAGCTCTGTGTTACGATTGTTTTATCATGATACATTTTTTTTTTTTTGTGAAATGTTTTTGAATAAGTTTTTTCTTTGAACATTTGACAACACACTCAATTTTTTTCTGGTTTGTAATATGAGTACCAATACTTGCCTAACTGACAACAAAAAACTGAGTGTTTTGCGGTGTCCTATCTTTGGGCAGCGCCTTAAAACTACCTACCTACATTTCTACTACAATGTAAGAATGAATTCCCCTTTTCTTTTCAAAATAACCAACTTAATTAACATATCAGTCAGTAAAATATACCTACAGACCGTTTTTATGTGTATTTCCATTCTGCGTGACTACAAAATTTCTAATGAAATCGTACAGGAACTGAACTTAGTTTCTATAGCGGTAAACCTTGAACCATGGCTTTGTGTTCTCTCCTTTGAAAGTTCACAATAATTCTAAACAAAGCAATCTATACTCGTGTACTTGTAAACTATAGAGGGTTTCCTATTGTAACAGTTTGACGAAAATAGCTAACTTTTCAAGGTTTCTAAGTAATTTGAAAGATTTTGGGGCGACAGTCGCGTATTTGTGGGGCAACAGTTGCGCGTTTGTGTGGTGACTGTTGCGGGCAACCTTTCGCTCGAATTGTTAGGCCCATCGTCCACAACGCTCCTCAAAAGTTACCAGTTGCAAACTCAAATTCAGTGTTGCAACTCCAATGACAATCTAGAATGTCACTGCACTATCTAGTATTTCATAGTGGTCACAACAACTCAACAAATCACAATACGTTAGTAAGTCGCGTCTACCATTGAAATACTTGTGCTGTGAGTTCACATTCTGACTACTCACTGGTGATTTAAGTTCGTAAGTAAACACGAGCGACACGTGTCAACGGCACTGGCAACTGCAGCCGTCGACGAGTGTCGAGGGCTGCCGTCAATGCGTATCGGCGGCAGCCGTCGACATCATGTCGCTCGTGTATTTGAGATTTTGAGCACCAATGGCTGTAGTTGCATCTGCCGTTAACGCGTGTCGCTCGTGTGTATGCACACGAACACGTTACTTTTAAACCGCGTCGTGGACGATGGGCCTAAGTCCTCTAACAAGCCTCCCCACTACGAATTTCTCGCTAGACTTGGCCCAACCAGGGTTTGCATGAGCTATTCAAATGTAATCTTCAGTCGAAAGGGCTAGGAAGGAAATTGATCTAAGTCTTTGTCTGAGATAAATGCGCGTAAATCTTTTTGTCTGCACTTACACGAGCGTTGGTTGGAATTAATTGTAGCTTTTATATAAATTGTTCTGTGCGTTATAAACGTTCATTGTTGAACGTTTCCTAGACTCTTTTAGCATTTTCTGTTATCACGAATTGCTTTTGTTGTTAGTGTTTGGTACATTCAGTGTTTCTTTAAAGATGACAACTCTGTGAGCTGCTTATCTCTTTTGAGTAGGTATAAAATGCTGTTTTTTTTTACTACACTATAATTACTATGAATTTTATTGTTGTATTCCTCAAATTATGGCCAATCTTTGCATGCTGGCAATGCAACGATATCATAAGGCAATAGGTACTACCCTATTGCCATAAGTTAGCGTTATAGAGGTTTAACCGTTTAGTGTTACGCGTAATTCAAAGGTTGTTTGTTATTGTAGGCTTGAAAAAGTAAATACATAACATGACAAGTAACTGTTATTTCTTTTCATGTTTGTTGCCAATGTCATTCGTCCACGTAGGTAAAGTTTATTAAAGGAAAAAACTTGGTCTGTATTTGGACATAATTTTGTGGAAGTTTTACGCCCACTGAGGGGTCGAAACTTGTGGCGTCGGGAACATGCTCAGGGACGTTTCAGAAACATGTCGAATAAATACAACATAAAGATTGATAGATGTGTATCTAACTTGTAGGTAGTTTGATAGCTTTTCTTTTCTTGTGATACAATAATATAGTTATTTAAGCAGTAGTAAACATACTGCACAATCAAGGTATGGTATATTTCATGAGTTAATGGATCAGAAAATATAACTGTGGATCAGTGGATGCCAATTTGTAGTGCAACTTACAAATTGAGTATTTTGATTTGATTACTTAAACCTGATTTTTTTATTTTAAATCACCTTAAAAATCTTTTTCATTTGACAATTGAGGTTAATTTTATAACCCCAATTTTCATTGATGATTTTTCAATTACCAATTTAATAATAAAAGAATTGTTGAAAAAAGTGGTGAAGTGATGAAAGTTGAAACCTTCTAAATACAGATGAATGTGTTGCTAATTCCCATTAGCGAATGATTGCGTAAGTATTTAACCTGAACTTGAAACTTGTTTACACTTTCATTGGATACTTTTGGAACAGATTATGTATCCTTTATTTTTTTTGGAGTTGTCGTGGACATTATCTACACTTAAAACATTCATAGCTTTTTCAATGAATGGAGTAAGTACCTATTTTTATTAAGTAGGTATTATATTGTATTGTAGCTTTTTGATGTACCTATCCAAAATTACCCAAAAGTTATTTTATAACTATTTATGTTAAAGCAGACTGGCCACTGATATTGGCTTACTTTGCAGGAAAAACAGGTTTTTTAACATTATTTTCAAATAACAAAAATATTTACATAATAATTTATTTCGTATAAAAATTGGTCCCTTGACCTTAACAACAATGGAATTATAAATTAACTTGCTTTACATTGGTTTGGCTATGGCCGCTATAACTATAAACATTTTGACAGTTTTCAAGGTAAACGAGTTAATATTCAATTTAACAAAATTATCATATTTATTGCTAATATTATTTAAATATTTTAAAATGGTGGTTTTGTTGCTAAGGAGAAATAATAAGAAGAAAATATTACTATAGCCTACGCTGAAGACATGTTGCCTTATTGCGTCTTCATTATCATACAGCCTTCAGTTTTCAGCTCAGCCTATTCTCTGTGCTGCACGGAATATAAGTGCGCCTGAAAATGATTTTCCAATCCAGGTTTTGAAGGTGGGTTTATTTTTATAATATTTATTTTGTGATTAATTTAGCTGTAGAATCATTAAAAATCTTTGTATCTGTTAAGATATTACTAAGCATAAACCATCCGTGCCTCAGGTCATTGCCTATAAACAACATTTTATTGTTTGTTTAATCTTTTGTGCATGCACCTTTTCGTGTATTTTAAAAGCTGTAAATCTGAGATGCATCAGTGTACAAGGCAAGATGGGCAATAAAGTTAATTTGATTATGTCAGTTGCCAATAGATCCAATGATAGCTATTAGGTTCAGACGCCAGTACATAAAACTACTACAATCTGTCAAATTTCTTTAATAGATTTTCAACTTTATCTTTAAAGTATTAAGGTTCAAGGTGGATTGGGAAAATTTGACAGTTTCGGGTAGCTTGACCTGCTGGTGTCTGTACCTATTTTGTTTTTGTCTTTTTTCCACCCAGATACTGAGTTGTGGAGGTCCGAGAGGCAGTCGATAATAAAATACTGGTGTTATATAAAATACTGGTATTCAACTGCATCCGGTTAGGCTGGAAGCCGATGCCAACATAGGGAAAATATATAATAATAAAATAACTCACCTCAAACATTCAACAACTACCGAGATGACGACTAATTATGGATGAATAAAAAATCTATGAAGATAAAGACATGTTGCGCTGACCCCAAATACAGTGGGATAAGGGCAAGCGAATGACTGTGATTGTGATTGATTGCGCTTAAAAAAAAAATATGATGATTTTAAACAACTTATATTATATCACTAGAATTTTCTGAAATAATTTAATTGCTAATGTTTTTCAGGTCAATTCAGTAGATAATTTAATAACGTTGAAATAAATCAATCGTTAGCGTTTCGGATCATTGCTTTACCAATCTAAGCGTATACTGTGATCAAATCGAACAAATGATTTAAAAGATAATTCATTTGTAATCTGATTATTAAATTGTTGTGAAAGTAAATAAAATTAAGAGGAAACAGAACAAGTTTGGTTTAATAAAAAGTCTTACAGTTACTTCAATGATAAATTATTATTTCCGTAATAAAAGGAATCAGATAAATATTGAGAGAATATAAACATTGACCCTAGAGTTATGCCAAGAGAAAATTTTAGAAATCTATCAATAAGTTATCAACTTTAAATGATTTTTAATTTATTAGAAAATTTTCGTGATTAATCGCAAATATACACAGTCAGATTTATTAATTATGGACGAGTTAAATATACATAGATTAACTGTACCTATCACGTGTAAAATGACCAGTATAGAAACGGGTTTCGTCGACGGAAGCAGTATATTACATTTTCCACGAATTTCAGCAGCGTAAATATGGTAGATATCGAAAATTTGGGATCGGGCTTAACCGATTTACGACACGTGAGGAATTATGTCGATAACATATTTTCGATTTACGTTACCTTCAAATATGTTCGGAAACAAAGGAATTTAAAATGTATGTAGCTGTATTTCAGAATGTTTCAGGCAGTAACCGATAAAAGGCTGGTATATTCATTTTATATGTCTGCCGCGTAATGTCTGGAAGTGAAAAACGTTTCAGTTGTGGTTCTTGGCGAAGATATTTAATTTTAATGCGTTTATAATTTTATTGCAATTTCCAATGATCACTACATTGCTTGAATAATGAGTATGTTGGTAGGCTGAATTAGATGCTTAGGTAGGTATAGCAGTCTATTATTTTTAACCGACTTCAAAAAAATGACAAACATTTTCCACCGACTTCTGAAGTTAAAATTATTCTTCAGTTGGTAGTTTTTTTTTTAAGTCAGAGGTTTTTTATTTAGTAATAAAGTTTTTATTTTGAATTGTAATCAACCTGGTGCTCCAATAAGGCATTTTTATGTAAAAATGGAAAGATACAATACAGTCAATACATGTACGACCAGCCGGTCGATTCTGTAAAAATCTCACCGTGAAAACTCAAGTGAAGTGAGCTTGATGTGAGTTGTCAGTAGTGTCAATCCCTAGCATTAGTTGGAATGACAGCTCACTCCACGCTCACTTCACCTAAGTTTTCACGGTGAGATGGTTACAGAATCGCACTGCTGGTATGGATAGAGAATTTACCGATCGAAAATATATTGTATTTACATAGAAATAAATCTTAGACTGGCTCATTGAAAGTCCATATCATGCCTGCTTATCTACTCCGACCGTAAAAAAATGAATAGACCCTAGGCAATAGAAAGTCTAGAATTGGTCACACTGGACGGTTGAAACCTAATAAATGTATTTTACTAGTAAAACTTTTTTATTTTTCGAGACAATGATACCACCAGCCAGTAAATATATGTACCTATTGAATTCATTTCTTTTTTTCACAGAACTTTTTTAATAGGCTAGGCTATTAAAAAAAGGCTTTGTTAAAGCGAAATCGAAATTTCTTTCAGTTTAAATATAGTGCCAGCTTACGAAGACCAATATGGAACAATGTGATCATAAATATATCGCTTCAGCAATTCATTACGTAAAGTTAAACAAGCGAATTGACGGTATTTGTTAAACGTGCCGTTTAACAAGGGCATTGCTCGAGCCTCGAGCTATGACGCGCTTCCTCGAAATAGCTCACGAGCTGCATCGAGCAATGACGTCACTGCACAAGAGCTTTTATTACGCAAAATGATGGAATGGGCACAAAAGGCTCATTGTGATAACTTGACACATAGGCAGGAGTGGCTCGTGGCTAAATAACTGTTGCACGGGTTCATCTTCAAGGTTAAGCAACGCTCGCCGACGTCGGTCTGTGGATGGGTGACCCTCCATAACGCACCAAGACCCCGCCGTGTCTAGCACGGCGCACGGTAGTATGTTAAGCAGTTGGTGGTTGGTTGGTGGGTATCTAATCTAGCTGCATCCGGTTAGACTGGAAGCTGACCCCAACATGATTGGGAAAAGGCAGATTGATTGAGGTTGATAACAGAAAACTCATGCGCCTGAAATTGTGCGCATGCAAACTGTGACTAACGGCAAGGTTGCAGATTTCAGTTTCGTTGAAACTTTATCAGTCTCAATACAAAACGAGTTCTAATTTTGACCCAAGTTCAAGCCCTCAAGCCAGTTTTTGTATTTAGAACCTTATTCTGACTATGTCTAAGTTCTTAATACAATATTGACTAATTAGACTCGGATTTAAAATGAGTTTTTGTATTAAAAAGTTTAACTTTGTCTAATAAAGATATACTTACCTTTTTTGTAATTAGGCTGCGTTTGTCTATATTATATTGTTCATAATTATTGCTTTTTTGCTAAGTCTGCGTCGTGTATATACACGAGCGACACGCGTCGACGACATATGCAACTGCAACTGCAACTGCGACCCGTGTCGCTCGTATATTTGAGTACGGTATACTTCTGTCGTCGACGCGTGGCGGTCGTGTGTATGCTCACTAAGAGTGACCCTTCTTAGTGACTGAGCTAAAATGATAGCACTTAGTGACTTTTTGGGTTACATAGACTTCTTCATGTCCAAGGGACATGTTGCACCCGTAACTCAAAATTAAAAAAAAAAACATCTGTTTGGTTTTTGGAACTTAGTTTCATACTCGTAAAACTAAAAAGAAAAAAAAGGGTATTTTAATTTTGACATGTTCTACACGTTGGTGGAGTCAGATTAAAAGTCCCTAAGTGGACTTCTGTAACTGGGCCCTTCATATATTGTTCATAATTATTGCATGTTTTCTAAGTCTGCCAGCACACGAGCGACACGCGTTGACGACAGAGGCAGCTGCAACTAACAACATGTCGCTAGTATACATAATATATGAGTACGGTGCTTCTGTCGTTGACGCGTGGCTATCATATGTATGCTCACTAAGAGTGACCCTTCTGTAAATATTTATACCATGGCAAAATTGCCTTGCGAAGCGCTGCCTCGACAGCGTGAATAAAAATTGAAATATAAAAAGTGTGTTATTGATTTTATTACTGAGTTAACTTTAGAACGACAGCTGATTCAGGCTTCAGTAATAGAATTTTCTTCTTCTTAGGGTGTCGGTGGCATTCTATATAGTCAGTCCAGAATATGGCGACGAACTTGGCGCCTTTCAAAAATCAAAAGTCATTTATTCAAATTAGGCTGAGAATCAGCACTTTTCGAACGTCAAAATTACAAAAGACAGTCCCCCGAAAACGCCCGCCCTTCACCACTTCCTAGTGCTATCGCTGGGGAGAAGAAGTGGCGCAACAAACTCCCCAGCAGCACAGCTGTCTGTTCAGTTAGAATATCGTTGCATGTATACAATACTAGGAACCGTTCAGTAATTAACATTACAAGAAACTTAAATTATTTGCCATATATCAGCTAGCCACGCCAATATACCAACAAATATGATAAAAACTATACGTACTCAGTAGTGTCCTTTAGTAGTGTCCCTCAGCTCTTGTAGCATGTAGACAGCAGGACACGCGGGACACGATATTAAGTGTCCCATTGTTGGTGGGACAATACAACTTTCAGTAAATATTGAAACGGTGGCATAACTTAGGTACTTTACGATGCATGGCGGAGGTCTATGTCCAGCTGCAGTGGACGTCTTTTGGCTGATGACAGGATAATAGTGACGTTTTTCAAACGTATCATAATCCCGTGACCAGTTTTACGCATTCGTTGCATTTAAGGCATGCTACACTTGGGGGGCAAAATTGAATAGATATATATATTTGGCGCCTGACTGTGCCGAATCATGCCAACCAGAACAAGCAACCCACATACCAATCAGCCAAAAGACCACCCACTGCTGGGAGACGCCGCCTCTCTGTGAGAGGAAGTTGGCCATAATCTACAACGCCGGACCAGTGCGGGTTGGTAGATGTCACATGTCTTCGATTTTTTGGTTCTAGGAGATGCCGGTTTCCTCACGAAGTTTTCCTTTACCGTTTTGAGAGCAGTTGTGATGAAATTAAACACACTAAGTAAGCATCCCTGATTCCGCACCCTAATTGCGTAACACACAATCAATCGGAATCGGTTTCATTTTGACAGTTCAACAACATTCATTGCGTTATTTACGTGTTGAGCAGACAAATTTTTCGAACTTATGAAGCAATGGATT
This sequence comes from Apamea sordens, assembly GCA_945859715.1. NCBI lineage: Eukaryota > Metazoa > Arthropoda > Insecta > Lepidoptera > Noctuidae > Apamea > Apamea sordens. Next base: position 14,135,999 of record OX243995.1, read on the forward strand.
AGCAATTTGCTTCAAAATGATTCAGATTACGATTGATTGTGTGTTACGCAATTAGGGTGCCGACTCTACATTCGACAGACGAGCTCTACATTCTATACAATTTCTCTTGTATACGAATAGACCAAACTAAAGTAATAATACTTACACGTTTAATAACAATATTAGACCCAAACATATAATACCCACGGAATGGGTACGCTCCAACAAAAACTACTTTCACAGACCAAATAGATTCTTTCAATAGACTCGTTCCTTTCATTGCCGTAACTAGATCGCAATCTTTTCATAAAGAAAACGGTTCAGTCGACAGTAAATAATCGTAATATCGAAGGCAATTTGTGGTTCATTTCACACTGAAACCGGTTCGTAAGAATACCCTCAAATTCATATCGGAAATAAAGGGAATGCACTCATTTAGCAAGTACAATGGTTGCATCTGAACTTGGCCCATATTCTCACGATGCGAAGGGCAAGCCACAAAAGAATGAGTGTTGTGCATAAACGACATCAGTTTTATTGGCACACAAAAGCTTGCGATCGTGTGCACCGTGCACTACGTCCCATGTTCTGGTTTTTTATTGTAATCGTACGCAGAGGGGAGAGTGCGGAGAAAGTCATTACCTATGCAGTTCCAGTTTTTTATTATTATTATGATTTGTTTTGCTGCTTACGATTTTTCTATGCGTATTAATTTCTAATCAAATTCTAATTAACACTTTAAAAATACTTTCATAAGAATATTCAGATATTAACTAAACAATTCCGCAAGTATCTATTTATAGGTGTATCCATGAGCAATATTGGTTTGAGTTAGATTTCCATAAGTCTTCCTTATAGTAAACAACCCACGCAGGCTGAAACATTGTAGATAAAGTAATTGGATGTTACATACCTAACTCTTCTAATAACTTACTGTTAAAATACCATACGAATAATGTGCATACCTGACATACCAAGTACAGTAATTAAGCCAGAAATAAGCACGGCTTAATGATGATAATGAATTAAACATAGCGAGGATTCAAACATTCTACCATGCAAGCATTAATTTGCACAACACTATTTGTACGCAAATTGGATAAACATTCGAAAAAAAATACCGCTGAAGTTTACGAATCGACTCATGCTCCCTTATACGATTCGCGTAGTGCAACCAGACATGGTATCTGTGCACAGCGCTGTAGGCATGCAGTTATTGGCTAGTTTTCGTAACACGACCTATACTATTGAATAACTTGCGACACGTTTTAATACTATGTATATCAACCGCTTGCAGGTCTTAAACTGCAACCATATGCTGCACACTGTATAAACTAGTGCATTTGGCTCAACATAAACACTCATACAATCAGCAGGCACAGTTACACGATCGTCTAAAGATATGCATGTACGATGTTGCTGAAACGCCGCGGTAAAAATCAGAGTTTATTTTAGAGAGTGTCCTCATTCCTGAGCGCGCTGCCCAGCGAAAGTAACACTCACATGCGCTCACATTACCTAGATAATACTTACCAGATACCCTGCCTCACGTCTCAGCACATAAACAAGCACAGGCTTACAATAACATCACTTGGTTCGTTCACACTTACCGTTTGTGAGCTTCGCGACGCCACCAGCCCGGTTTACAGCACCATCAGGAAATAAGTGTTTATAATATAATAATAAACAATAACAGCGGAGCAGAGGCGAGGGAGATCGCCTGTTATTGACGTAATCGTAACGCAGTTTTAGGTTAAGTTTTTGAGGATCGCGCGCGGTGTTCTGCGGCCTGTGATGCGAGCGGACGCGTCACGGCATGCGTTATCGAACAGGGATTAGGATAATTTTGGAGGGATTTGTTTTGAGGAAGAAAGAAGTATTTAGATGGTGTAAATGCAGTATTGTCGCGGGGCACGGAGCGTGCGCACTCGAGTCCGGGCGGGTACTGGCGGCGGCCGACAGGCGGCGCTGCGCTCGACGTGTATTGATAAAAGCGCAAAGGGCGCGCGACGGCCTGGGACGAGAGGATGCGATCGCGACACTGTACTGTGTAGCGGCAGCGCTTTCAGCGCAACCAACCTTGAACCCGCCACATCGAATATTAGATAATGTGGGATAAGATAAAATTATGCCGTAACAACACGCGAACTGAGCGGAATGTCTGCGTCGCTACGTCTCTGTTTACATTACAGTGCGTTCGCGTCGGATTATTCATGTCGAATGTAATGCATTTGTTCTCGACCACGACACTGTATGGACGATGGAGATTAATGAACTTGGCATTTGTATATTATTGGCTATTCACGGAGCACAAAATGAAATACACGACTGCATGTTGCATCTAACTGGCGGCCGTTTTGAGAATATGCTCTGTAGATAGCCCGCTTTGTAATATAACGTACAATCCTTTAACATACTCTATGATAATTTTATGTACATTTTCGCAAAGATTTAGTGGGACTAGCTTGTTTATATGTATATCAGTAGATCGTGAGACGTCAATGACTTGCCGTTTGAATATTCATACGCATAGGTACCTACAATATAATCTTTCATGGAGAACGTGACAGGAATTCATTATGATACCGACTGACATCTATAGAGAGTTTTGTTAAATTTTAAATCTCTGTTAGCTATGTAATTATAAGATAATTTGCCTTTTATGAGGCTTTGAGACAAAAGCTTTTTTAAAACATGCGTAGATTTTCTACATACCTAAGTACCTAAGTAGTTATTATTTACTGGCGCCCTAGGAATGTTCGATAAAGTTATCAGAATGTTCTTAAAATTTTAAACGCCAACCATTTTGAGAACTCACTTTTAGTTTGTCGGAATGCAACCTCAATGATTGTCTATGTGACTACTATACAGAAAAAGTGAAATATTATAGCGATACAAACAAATAAGTTACTCTATTATGAATTACCCTATTCCCTGCCTACCCCAACAGTTCCCCTCTTCCTTCTAATTTTTAATCTAATCTAATAAAATATTTTATTAAAAATAAAAAAATTATTATGTTTTTTCATATTAGGCTCTAAAGACATTTCTCCATCCTTTACTACATTGTAGCTTCAAGATTTATCAGCTCTCCTTTCCCAATATCCATTTCCATAATGTACTCAGCGCATGCCCCTTATAATTCCTCCATTATCTCCACTTTATAACATTATAACTTGTAACAAAATCACTTATAAATCGGGATACTTGTTGCCAGCACTGCTCAGTCGTTATGGGCAATCCGCGCGCTTGTGCTGCGTGACCAGCATCACTAATAGTTTAGCACATCATTCATTTCACGTTACGTCAAAACGTATCTAATTGTCGTCGATAACTTGCATTTTAACGTTGTAGGAATTTTAAGCATGTGTGGTATTAATATCATGGTTATTTTTATTAAACTAGTATGGAAAATCCTTGAGTGTAGTCATGAATTTTAGACTTATAAGCAAAGAAGGAAATAAAGAAAGTTAAGAAGTTTATTCCTGCACTAATAAAACGCACATTTTAAAATATACACACTAATAAAAAGTACTGAGCCAAAAGCCCAGTAGGTATTTGACAAATAAACAGTTTTACATTATTTGTCTATTGCTTGATGTTAGAACAGGGGCTTCAGTCTCGACATTCATAGCGATCGCTTTACGACCGAATTCGGTCGCAAAGTCCTGTCACTCCATACATTACATCTGTCAATCCGGGACTTTGCGACCGAATTCGGTCGTAAAGCGATCGCTATGAATGTCGAGACTGCAGCCCCTGGTCCCAATATTAACACTGACATTGCGAGAGTCCTTTCACAGTCGTTTAACCTCTGATTTTTCATCACTGTCCAAATCACAGTGATCTTTATTCTCATTCTGATAAGGTTGCTATTGGGTTGCTGCCACTGGCAATTCTGCCAAAATCATTGTGCTCTTTATTTTCGTTACAATAAGGTTGCTGTGAGTTCTCCCTCCGTGCCTCAGAAAGCACGTTAAGCCGTTGGTCCCGGCTGTCATTCGTGGATCTTTGACAGCCGTTACGGGTCGTCAGTAGCCCGAAAGTCTGACAACCAGTCTTACCAAGGGGTATCGTATTACCCAGTCACTGGGTTGTGGAGGTCAGATAGGCAGTCGCTCCATGTAAAATACTGGTATTCAGCTGCATCCGGTTAGACTGGAAGCCGACCCCAACATAGTTGGGAAAAGGCTAGGCAGATGATGAAGGTTGCTGTGAGTTGGGGTGCCGCTGTCAGAGGTAAACTAACTGTGAACTGTACAAGGATCTTTTGGCGCTTTGATGACATTGATTCATTGGAAAAACGTTTATGAAAAGGATTTGAAAAAGCAAGATGGCGGCATTCGTTCCGATTTTGGTCACACGCCAAAAGATCATCATCATCAGCCTATAGCAGCCACTGCTGGACACAGGCACTATTACACGTCATACAACTCGATTTTCGGCAACTCTCATCGATCTGCTACCAGCTATCCTGCGAAGATCGTCGCTCCATCTAGCCTGAGGGCGTCCCACCTTACGTTTACGTTTTCGTGGTCTCCACTCAAGAACACGTCTACCCCAACGGTCATCGGTTCTACGCTAAAGGATACTTGTACAAATACAATTACATTTCTTTTACTTCTAATAGTTTTCTTCTATTTGCTCTGGATTATGTAACTTCTTCAGCGGCAGATTACCCCGTAGTCAACAGTAGCTGCTTGAAATTATGAAATGAGAACAATCTTATTTTTGTTTGTTTCAGATATCAATTCGATAGGTACCTAACCTACACAGTCATCATGTCTGTGAAATTTCACCTGATAATTTAATTTTGACCGTGTATAAAATGTAAATCCTATCCAAGACGCTACTTTGTTAGTAAGAGTAGGTACCTAATAAGTTCGGCCAGTCTCATTGAGTTGTGATTGTACATATATACGCAGGTTGGTACATCAGACGAGTAGGTACTCACAAAGACGCTCAGAACTTCTATTGGAAATCAATAGGCTTAAATTCGTAGACATACGAAATGTAATATGAGTGAAAATGTTATTCGAAAGACGGATTAAGATTCTCCTTTCCTCAAACCAACTTCTAATATGAGGTGCTCGTGAATGTACCACTCTCCATCTCCATATCAAGAATATCAAAAAGGTGACTTGCCAACAAGATAGATAGCAGTGGCGCAGCCTGAAAGTCTGTGCGGATAGTCACCTTCCTATCCTACCGTACCCTAAGAGAATCCGAAGGGAATCGTGATAAATTTGTATAAAGGCGCACGATAGTCTTTACCGCAGAAGTTACCATCGTATCACTGTTACCAGCCAGTGTCATTCTTATCCATCCTTTTCGGTATTTCCAGTAACTTCGTAATAAAACGAAGCGGCGCCACTTGCTGCGCCGTCGAGTACCTAAATCTTTTTCCACCAGCTGCTCCTGGTGAAATGTGGTCAAAAATTTGATCGAGGTCAGTCAACGATAGACCTGTCTGACCACACATTCGCGTTATTATTTTGTTTTGCGGATCCGAGTTAAATTCCCATTTTCATGTTTTTAAATGCATTGCCTAAATAAAAGGGCGCTGTCAGATTGTTAACTTTCGAGCGTTGAAAATTCAACAACGCGCTTTTATTTAGGCTTTAATTTAGGCGTCCCCTAGTGTTATTGAAAAAGAGCAACAGGGGGGTCTAAGAAGGCCGCATTGGCAAAATCATAATAGGATAATATTATGAATCATATTATAGATCGTAAAATGATCACAAACCGACAATTCATAATATTATCTGCGTACAATTCATCTGTTTGACAGTTTTGTATAGAGACTCGTACCTTCGTAGACTTCAACCCAGTATCAGTTTGCTAAGCCACGTTTAGTAGCGATACATAAGTGCCACGCCACATTAAATCTGGCGCGGTTTACAGCGTTGGCATTATCAAAGTACTCCGAGAATACTTGCGGAAGCATTATGCTTACCAAAAACACGATTTGACTCACAATACCACTTTGCTTGCACGTCATCCACTTCACCACACCCGAAATAGCTTGAAAATTATCATTCCCGGTCTATTTTGTACTTTGTTACCATACCGCAGTATAACAACGTATAACCAACTAAGCTCAAATAGGTGCAATCAGGGACAAAAGTCTATCAATGAATACTCAACTCAGCCTATCGCAGTCACTGTCGCACTGTCAGTCGCTGTCGCTGGACATAGGCCTCTCCCAGGCTGCGCCTCAACACCCTGTCCTCCGCTTTCCGCATCCAGTCTAGCCCAGCCACCTTCTCAAGGTCGTCGGTCCATCTAGGTGGGGGGCCACCCACACTGCACTTGCCGATACGCGGTCTTCAGTCCAGGACTCGACATCAAGTATGTACCTACAAAAGTAAGATTTCTGTTAGTCAAACTTCAGTTTCCGAAATCTTAATTACTGAGCTAAACATTACTTTCGCTAATAACAAACTACTTTCGCCAATCCATACTCCATACCAATAATATAAATGCGAGGTAACTCTGCCTGTCTGTCTATTAGTTACCTTTTCACGCCTTAACGACTGAATAGGTTTCGATGAAATTTGGCACGCAGGAAGACCATGACATGAGGGGCAATTATTGTAATTTCAAGAACATTCACAGTCTGATCTCAGTCTCAATCTGTCAAAAATACCTGTAATTTCCCTACATTTTGACAAGTTTTTGACATTTGTTTGTCGCCGAGATGAGACTGTGACTAGATTTTGAACGTTTTAAATTCCGAGAATTGGCCTTCTTGTTTAGGACATAGTATAGGCACTTTTTATTCCAATATTACCTAAATTCCCGTGGTATAACTTGCGACCTGCGCGTGGGCAAAAGCTAGTTCTGTTATGCATTGTTTATTATCTACCTACCTATAAGTACGTCTAGTTGAAAGTGCGAGTATGCCAGGCTAACGAGTAGGTTTAGCTTATCGCGCCACATCGCCTGGCCCGCCGCACCGGACATTTGCATCGGCTAGCCTACCCCGTACCAAGGTATCTTTGTAAATGAAACTATATTCATTATCGTTCAAGACATCTACATAACAGGCTAGACGGAGTCACTTTCTATTCTATCAAAAAAAGGAAAGTTAATTATGGAGCCATTGTGATTTTCAAATAATGAAGTAGAGACAGGCTGCAATGATGGATGAATAAAATTGACATGGCTCATAAAAAAAATCTCGAAATGAATGAGTTAATTGATGATATCAACCTGTATGTCCATAGTATTATGCAAAGTAAAAGCCTTTTCTCATACAGAGTTACAGAGACGGATCTAATATAACCTATTCACCGGGGCGTAGATTAGATTTCAGTCGAGGTTCCTACAAAATGTCAATCAACCCTATTGTCACATTCTAGATCTTCAAAATGACGAGTGAAATACTCCGGTACCTACATCTCAAAACACTTCAAAAAATTAAATCGCGTTTGTGGCACAATCTACGACATCTACTTATATTCTTAGTATTTTCATATGCGTCATGCGTCGATAGTAATCGACAAACTTCCAATACAAATGCAATAACCTGCAATATGAATAAATTGTAAACAGCTTAATAACATGTTTGGTATACAAAGGTCTTCTTACCAATTTCCATACTGGTCTGGCACAAAAAGTAGGAGGGTTTCAGATGGTTATCATTGCACACTTGTCGTATGTTTAATATGAAACGTGTTGCTAGTTTTAACAGGTATAGTAAGAATAATAAGATTGTCAATTTCAACATTTCCATTCAAGAAACCAACTTATCAAAAAAATAAAGCGAACCTAAAACAGACATAGGGACTGTACACAACACACACACACTACATATACACACTGTACATATACTATAACAGCATGGTTGGCATAATCCCTGGTTGGTGCACAACCGCACACCCCCATGTCACAAACTCTTACTTCATAGTCAGCCTATAATGTTCCCACTGCTGGGGCACAGGCCTCCTCTCGTTGAGAGGGAGTGGGCCGCAATACACCACGCGGGCCCAGTGCGGATTGGTAGAACCCTTTTATTTTTTTTTGAGGATGGGAAATCATCAAATGAACCTCCGCTCCACCCAGAGCGGGAGGCTCTGGGTGGACCGGAAGGGAGTGTCAGACTCTTACTGACTAAAACCCACCCGTGTTCCTTCCTTAGCCCTTTATGTTCCAGGGCAGCGGTAACCCTTTCGGACGATCCCGCTACCCTAGCAGGCTTCGGTCCTATCGGGCCCCGTCACTTATGCTGACATCTCTTTGAGGCGCGCGTGGAACAAATACGCGCCGTCCGGCACGGGCCTGGTCCTGATCGGACGGTGAGTTTTGGTAGAACCCTGACTTGATACACTCAATTTCCCTTCAAAAATAAGTACTAATTATGAGCTTTCATGGCTTAAAGGTCATCCATGAAAAACCTGACCTGAGCTATGTATTCCTGACCTTTAAAGTTGTAATTGTATGTATAACAAATAAAAGGATTATAATAAAGGCACAAATCATGTTAATTCGCCACAAACAAGATTACTGTACACGCGTAAAAGGCTTTTCTCATAAAGATTTACGAAGGCGTTATCACAGCGATTGACTACCAGTTCATTATACGAGTTAACTCGCTCATACACACACTGAATCCTGTTTACACGACTCATTAAAATTCCAACACGAAAGCACTAATCCCTTCGCACATTACTTAATCTCTGCTCCCTTGAACTTGACATTTAGAAAATCGTCCAAGAATTCATGTGAACTGTGTAAATAAAGAAACGAATCTATACAAGCGATAGTGCAGGACCATTACCATTTGTTACACGTGTTGACTGCTCGTATATCCGCCGATACATATCTACTTCGCGGCACATGGCAAACGGAGCTGGAGTTGTCCCGGCCGAGACGCACCGACCTTGAGATGTTGCACTTCTATACTCCCTACCCTCTTTTCCCCCCTTCTCCCCCTTCCTCCTCGTCCAACTCCCCCCGCCTCTCTTTCCCCCCTCTCCCCATTTTGCACCACGCTCACAGCGCTTTCCTAGGACTTACGATTGCCCTAACTTATGCTTACCCTGCTATATTTACAAGTTTTGTAATGGACATCTACTACGTTGTTGGCTGGGCGCTCTTTAAATTCAAGATGTGGCTCGTTCTTTTTATTTAGATTTATTTTACTATTTTCTGCAATACAGTTTTGTACAACCAATCAGAAAAGTAACGTGTATTGAAAGAATTGCAAATGAACATATCAGCAATGTTCATAATTCTTTAGCATTGTCGAATCAGACTTCGTTATAAAATAAGTAAGTATAATAATTTATCAAGATTTTAATAGCGCTGAATCATTGTAATTTCATTCCTTAATTATCTTCTTAAGGTCGGAGTAAATAATCCTGATCAATAATTTGGTTATAGTCACAATACCTTCGATACCGAACGGTTATTATTCATCTTCGAACCCGACCGTGATTTAACAAGATTATCGAGTGGACACTCGGCGGATCGTTGCAGTTACCTACACGAATTTATCAAATTGATGAGGGTCCAAGTCTGGGGTGATTCTGGGCTGGACCAGGCCAGCTGTAAAGCACGATCATTTTGAAACCATTAGCGTACAGTGATTTATTATTATGAAAATGAAGGCCTGTTCTGTAGGATCAACGCGAACCCTTAATTTATCGCCTCCCAGATTTGACAAAATTGAAATACTTTTTATGTTGACCGTTATAGAAGTTAAGTTGCCATCAGTCATGACGACTTTAAATAAATTATAGCATGTGCTCTGGCGCGAGATAAGATGCTTACTTACGGTTAAGAAAGGCGAGACCTTTCTTAAAATCCGAGGATTTTCATCATTTTGAAGTGTTAATGCGGATTATGCTAAGTCTATTTAATACTTGTATATTTTGTTTCTATCAAGATGGAGGGTACAAACATACTTTATGATCAGTTTAGTGTTTTTTTTGTTTTGTTGAAATATTAGTTCGGGTTTCTATGCTACATTACCAATGCTTTGGAGACTGTTGTCAGTGCACAAGAAGAAAACCAGCGACCAATAACGGTTAACATTTGTCGGCTAAAATCTCCGGATGATAAAAAAATATCTATTCAAAGATAATTTTATCGTTCACTGCCATCGTTAAAGTCAGGATTTCAACATTAAAATTCTTATATTGAAAATATGAGATCTTATTCCTCGGTACCTCCCGTAGCCGTCGAGCGGAATGTCAGACAATTTGTCAGTCTGGCGGGCTGACCGACGAATAGTCTGCCCAATACTTTGGGCGTTGTTTTAGCCTTTTACGTTTTATTTTTGGATACGTTTTGACGACTAATGGTCGGTCGGGTTTCGCCGATAAATATAAGATGCCGCAACCCGCAGTTTTAAAGATTATACCGTCCCATGATAAACATGACACGTCATAAATATGCTTTAGGTTCAAATTTAAATACGTTTTTTTGGCATTTTGCTTAGAAAGGTCAGGTGGGTGGTGCTTCTATTAAGTATGGCTTAGTCGTGTGTTTTGAACAAAGTATCTAATTTTTTATGACTGTACATAGAAGGCTAGAACTTTATACCTACACTAAAATTACGTATTATTCGTAACCGTCTAAAATAACTATACAAACAACTTTGTAACTTTATCGAGCGTACACTAATTGAATATTCCATGTTACCAAGAATGTCGTCGAGTATTAAATTAATTGAGCACAATTTATTCGCCATTTAATGATATTTAAAGGTGTCGAAATCCGTCGGAAACAATATTTTATAGCTATAATGATGGACACTTGGAGAGAAAGATGGAAACAGTCCAAGGCAAACCGTTTTGCGAGATTCGTCAAATATTCATGGAGCTGCTACACCCCCCGCTACGTGTACTTCTAAAGGGAGATTTTATGAAGTGGTTTGGTTATGTAAGGGTCATGTTATGATGGTTTGTTGGTGCTTGCAGGAATATGCATCGAGTACATCGTCACTAATGGCCGCTGATTGATATTTATGAGTTTGGATACGTTCGTACGTATCGCATTGACACGGAGCCAGCTTCATGCTTCAATCAGCCAGGAATGACTTAACTACACTCATTACTTTAACTTAGTGATTAATTTTAATGTAAGCGAGAATAATTGTATGCTAATCTTTATTGATTATAGTGATGATCTTGCTGTAGCAAGAGAAGATGCTTAATTATGTTTTCATTGATCACATCTTCGCCTGCGTGATTGTCGGAAAATATCCCACGGGAACGCACTACCGGAAATAAAAGTACCCTATTTACTTATTTAACCATTTATGTACACACAGACACACTTATATAAAAAGACAAAAAAAACACACAACATCGTGAGGAAACCGGAAAATGTTCTAGGACCAAAAATTCGAAGACTTGTGACATCTATCAACCCGTATTGGGCCCGCGTGGTGGATTACGGCCCACTCCCTCTCACTGAGAGGAGGCCTGTGTCCCAACAGTGGGAACCTTATAGGCTGATTATGTGTGTTATGTGGGCGAATCGACTACTCCAGAAATATGTAATAATAATGTATTTTATTTTTTGCCACAGAAAAAAAAAATATTCTAAGCCATTATGTGACTAATATTACCAAGTAGGCTGTACAACAAGCTGTATCAGCCTGAACAACAAGAGGTAAATGAGATGATTTATCAAGAAAAACAACTCAATCAGGCACATTCAAACGACAGACCAGAAAAATAGTCAACGGGTAGGTAGGAATGTTGTATGTCTCATATACATTAACAAAATAACTTATGCATAATGTAAATTATGTATTGATTTGTAACTCAATTAACTCCAAACATGTTTTATTTATCAAATATGTGAAGAACCCCAATTCCTTTTGAATAAAATCAATGAAACTAGATATTTTATCCTTTATCCTCATAAATATTTTGTTCGCACTGCTCTCAATAACATCATTGAATTATTTAACGACGGATTCAATATTTGTCACGCTAGTCTTGTTCCGTATACCTATGCCATGAAGTTTCAGTTTCCCTATTAATTTTGTTTCATGAATCCATTCTGTGGGCACTAAGTGTGAATTTCAGCAATTAAAATAAACGCGATCAGCCGATCGACTCTGTAAAAATTTCACCGTGAAAAGTTATGTGAAGTGAGCTTAGAGTGAGCTGTCAATAGTGTCAATCCCTAGCATTAGTTGGAATGACAGCCCACTCCACGCTCACTTCACCTAAGTTTTCACGGTGATATGGTTACAGAATCGCACTACTGCACATCAAAACAACGTTCAGGAGCTGTTAGTGTCATCAATGTCGTGGAATACCGACACTTGAACGCAGCTTAGACGTGCTGATCGCGTTCAGTTTCATTGGTGAAATTCGCCCTTAGTATCTTCTACTAGCAAATCTTTTAAATCTTAACCCTTTGCGAAACACACTATCAATCACACTAGCAATATCCATCAAAATTATTCAAATTGAGATTCATTGCTTCATATGTTCGAAAAAATTGTCTGCTCAACAACGTAAATAACGCAATGAATGTTGTTGAACTGTCAAAATGACAGCCATTGCTACTGATAGTGTGCTACGCAATCACCCACCCTTTTTTTTGGGTGGGAAATCATCAAATGACCTCCGCTCTGGGCTGAGCGGAAGGGCGTGTCAGACTTTTACTGACTAAAACCAACCCGTGTTCCTTCAGTTGCCTGTGCCAGGGGCCACGGTATCTCTTTCGAACAACCCGCAGCTCTGGCGGACGCAATTACCCCCCTGGACTAAACTTCGATGGCATTTCGATATTCATTCATGTAAATCTTTTTCGTCGGATGTGTCTACCTACGATTCGTCAAGGCGAATTCGCTGAAAAGAGAGAACCCTGTTCAAGGTATAAAATTAATACATTTGCAAACATATGTTTTTGTACAAATTCTCAAATCATGTTGTTTCTCATTCTTACATCAGTGGACACTATCTTGCGACCTTAAAACAACTTAGATAAGATAGAAGAATCACCTACAGTACCTAGAGTGCGCGCAAGCTAAGTATGCGCGCGTGATTGAACTTCAAGACTATAACCCTGCCAGCACTTGTAATCACATTCGGCATAATGATGGCGAATATTTACTTTGGAAGACACGGAACACAGCACACTCTCTTGACACTTGAATAAACGTCGTGATGGCGGCAAACGATTATTTCCGATTTTGACAGCGCGCAGATTTAGTTCGCGCGGACTCTACCTACTTAACTATTGATAAATGTTTGACAATTAAAAACCTTTATGAACTCAACACTATCTATATTCTCAAGGATAAGTATTTACTGAAGGGAAATTCACGCTCCACATTTACCGCCCCTGTGGCCTAATGGATAAGGCATCGGCCTCCTAAGCCGGGGATTGTGGGTTCGAGTCCCACCAGGGGTACACAAAATTTTTATGCATTTCTTAATTTGGCAAAGTTAATTGCGTCCTAGTTATATTAATAATAATTATATTTCTTATGATCATAAAAATAAGCATTTTGATTTTACCTGTTTAATTTTCATTTTTTACTAATAGTGACGTATATAAAGACAATTAGCTTGGGCCCTCGCTTACCCCGTCGCTTAGTTTGCTTTCTGACTTTCTTCTTTTTGCTCGGCGCCTAAGGGGACGAGCGTAATGTTAAATAGCCTTTTAACTTCTCATGCTCTGAAAGTGCTTCTTTGTGCAGGGTATAGGCTGCACAAAATCGAATTTTGTGCACAAGGGCATTAACGTATCTACTCATAAATGTATTATATTAAGGCAAAGAAAATGAGCCATACAGCCAAATGCAATAAGAAGTTCATAGATAGAATTTGTTATTATATAATATTTACTTTAATTTATTTGCCTTATGTGTTTTTTAAGATATAATAGATATTAAAATTTTAATTCAAGTAAGGTAGGTTAGTTGATTTAAGATAATAATTATTACAAAATTAATTTAATAGTAGGCTGTATAGGTCTGCAGCCTAATATCAATATCGTAAGATTTAAAAACAATTTCCTTCAGTATTCAAAACTGTTCTAATTTTACTTTGAATTGTAATTAAAGAAATGTTATGTTATACTACTGTTTTATTTCCTCGCAATCGAAGTGAAAAGCAGAGTTTATAACTCGTCCACAAAACCGTTTTTATCCTCAACATTACTATCAGCCCTCGCCTTCGGCTCGGGCTGCTAAAAGTCTCGGATAAAAATGGTTTGTTTTGTGCACTTGTTGTAAAATCTACTATTCTCAAGCATTGGGCTATCAAATGCAAACATTTTAATTTTTCATATTTTATCCAACTATACTCCGTTTGAAATAAGATTAGTTTAAATAAACCGCTTTTACAGTCCGTTTAACTGATTTTGACTTCTATTGCGTTGGTGGCATGAGAAATGGCAGCTGCAGTAAACAGTTGGTATTGTAACCACTTTTTTGCTTTTAATGCCATCCTTAAGCCTACTGAATAGAATTCAAAATCGGCTGAACGGACTGTAAAAAAGGCTTATTTAAATGTCTAATCTTATTTCAAATGGAGTATAGTAGTTCCAGATATTAGTGTGTTCAAACAAACTCTTCAGCTTTATTATTCTAGTATAGATATAGACTTATTTTTCAAGAAAATGACGAAGTAGATATATGCTAATACGTATTTTGCAAATTGCAGGCCAGTATCAGCACCCTAATTGCGTAACACACGATCAGCACCCTAATTGCGTAACACACGATCAATCGGAATCAGTTTCATTTTGACAGTTCAACAATATTCATTGCGTTATTTACGTGTTGAGCAGACAAATTTTTCGAACTTATGAAGCAATGGATTAGCAATTTGATTCAAAATGATTCAGATTCCGATTGATCGTGCGTTACGCAATTAGGGTGCTGGTTGTATGTTGATCTAAATATGATTCGTCGCCCTATTAAACATTCCTTTATATAATTACTAGCTTCTGCCCGCGGCTTCACCCGCGTGGATGTCGGAAATTATCCCAAGGGAACGTGCTAACAGGATAAAATGTAGGTATGTGCTTCCCCAGGATGCCATCTATCTCTATGCCAAATCAGAAGTTCAGTGGTTTATGCGTGAAAATGTAACATACAGTTTCAAGTTCAAATCCTCCCCTTAAAAACTGAATTACCCCTTTTTGTCCCGTCAGTGGTAAATTTTCGACAACTTTACATACTTATTATTATTTATTTTCTGTAAAAAGTATCAATACTGAGTTTCGAGTTACTCGGACCGCGCATTTAATTTCTTCCACACAAACTTAACACCCCTATATCCCCCTTTGAGGGGTAGTTTTGAAAAACTTATAATGATAAACTTTATTACTTACTTAGGCAAGTATTCTTGCCAAGTTTCAAGTTTATGAACTAAATGAATAAGATTTTTCATATAAACTGTATCCCCCGCTTTTCACCCCCGCAGGGGTGGAATTTTGGAAAATCGTTTGGCATTATTCATAACTTGATTCAAAGATTATTTGTACCAGTTTTCGACTTAATCAAGCCACGCATTATAATCCTCCCCTGAAAAATAGACTACCCCATTTCAGCCCGTCAGGGGTAGATTTTCAAAAAACCCTGATACACATTATTCTTTACTTTCAATATTAGGTATAAATACTGAGTTTCGAGTAAATCGGACTGCGCGCTAAAATTCTTCCATACAAACTTTGAAACCCCCCAATCCCTTATTAGGGGGTAGTTTAGAAGAAGAAAAAACTGACAATCTGCATAATTTATTTTGGTAAGTATTCGTGCCAAGTTTCAAGTTTATTAACTCAAGGAATAAGATTTTTCATATTAACTGTATCCCCCCGAATTTTGAAAAATCGTTGAGAATTATTCATAACTTGATTCAAAGATTATTTATACCAATTTTCGAGTTAATCAAGCCACGCATTATAATCTTCCCTTGTAAAATTAACTACCCCTTTTCAACCCGTTAGGGGAAGATTTTCGAAAACGCCCTGATACATGTTACTCTTTATTTTTGGTCTTAAGTATAAACACTGAGTTTCGAGTTAATCGGACCGCGCGCGCATTCAAAATATTCCACACAAACTTCAACACCCCTATATTCCCCTTTGAGGGGTAGTTTTGAAAAACTTATAATGATAATATTTATTACTTACTTACTTAGGCGAGTATTCTTGAAAAGTTTCAAGCTTGTTAACCTAATGAAGAAGATTTTTCATATAAACTGTATCCCCGCTTTTCACCCCCACAGGGGTGGAATTAAAAAAAATCGTTTGGGATGTATTCATAACTTGACTCAAAGATTATTTATACTAATTTTCGAGTTAATCAAGCCATGCAGTAAAATCCTCCCCTGAAAAATTGACTACCCCATTTCAGCCCGTCAGGGGTAGATTTTCAAAAAACCCTGATACACATTATTCTTTACTTTCAATATTAGGTATAACTACCGAGTTTCGAGTAAATCGGACTGCGCGCTAAAATTCTTCCATACAAACTTTGAAACCCCCCAATCCCTTATTAGAGGGTAGTTTAGAAGAAAAAAAACTGACAATCTTCATAATTTATTTAGATAAGTATTCGTGCCAAATTTCAAGTTTATTAACTCAAGGAATAAGATTTTTCATACAAACGAATTCCCCCCTTTTCACCCTCTTAGGGGTGGAATTTCGAAAAATCCTTTCTTAGTGGATGCCTACTCTTCACGAAGAACACACCCTCCAAATTTCATGTCTCTAGGACCAGCGGTTTAGGCTGTGCGTTGATCTATCAGTCAGTCAGTCAGTCAGTCAGTCAGTCAGTCAGTCAGTCAGGACTTTGAATTTTATATATATAGATAACCATAAAAATCATTAACTACAGTAATTTGTCTTAACCATTTCCTTGCCTCCCTATTAACTAATGATCGGTTCCTATATAAAAAAAAAACGAATTGTTTTGCTTGCCAATGGTAGCTTTTTTATTGCCAAACTGGGCATATAAATAGATTCGTAATTAACTTTAGCTAATTTTACCGGTGATAGCTACTTCCGTATGGGAGGGACCCTCCCATATGGAAAGCTATGAGCTCTTTGCTTCATTATTGGTAAAGACACAAGTCTTAATTTTAACCAATAACGGTCCGTAAGTTATAGGAATCGACCATAAATGTAGAAGAATATAGAAGAAGATATAGAAAAAGATATAAAAGAAGAAGGATATAGAAGGAGGATATAGAAGAAGATAGTTTTGTTAATCTGAAAATTATTACAGTTTTTTGCGTTCAATACGCTCTTCTGTAAGCTCATGGTATTGTAGATAACTGACTTACTTACTACTACTATTTACTTTACGGTACTTTATGGCCGTTGATTTTAAAGATTAGATTACAAATAACTTAATATATCTGCATTGATAATTATGATTTTATGGCTAGATTTTTAGCAAGTTAATAAACACAAGCCCGTTGAAATAGTAACGCAATAAAATAAGGTATTTTACTTCGAATCTATGTGCTGTAACTATTTTACCCTGTGACTCATTACATTATGCGAACCATAAAATGTTCATCCAAAGCCGATGCTTCAAATAGCGCTTCGTCAGGGATCCAGCGTAGACCTTAGACGTGAAAATGTAAGCTATTTGAAGAGTACTATAGATGAAAACAGATGAGGGTCGCAAAAGCGATTTTTTTTAAACAAAATCCGCTATTATGTTTATGTTCTGTAATTTGTATGGTGTACAATAAAGAGTATTCTATTCGTCGTCATCATCATCTGTCTAGCCTTTTCTCTCTAGACTGGAAGCCGAACAAAGAGTTCAGGGTTCGGCTTCGAGTCTACCCGAATGCAGCTGAATACCACTATTTTACATGAAGCTACTGCCTATCAGACCTCCACAATCCAGTTCCTGTGTAACACGATACCCCTTGGTAAGACTGGTTGTCAGACTTTCAAGCTGCTGACTACCCGTAACGACTTTCGAAGATCAACCAGCCAGGGCATAACATTCTTTCTAAATATATCCATTTATAAAATAATATTTTACAAGCAATAAAACTACGATAGCTATGTCGTGCATGATTCTTCCAACAAATTCGCCATTTATCAGCGCACGCGCAGCCCGGTCGCACACTTGCAAGAGATCTTTAATTGCAGCTTGCAGTAGCTGTTGCCCACTAATTGCAATAGTTCAGACCTCGGCGGGCAGTTATTAATCGATGTCTATTTCATAATAACGTAATGTTCATAAATCCGGGTATTTACGCAGCTGTACGCGCGTTGATATGCAAATTATTATAACAGGTTCCAGTGGCAAGCTGAAAATTAAATCGGAAATTAATTTGAAGTACCTATCAGATCAGCTGTATTTTATGCATTGCTTATGCAAAGATATCTAAAGCTTTAGAAGCTGTTAATCTTATGTGGAAGAGATGTCACACAATGTAGGGAGGTACTCAATAAAAATTAAAAAAACTTCCAAACCCGAACTTTGCCCGCGTGGTTAATTACGGCCTACTCCCTCTCACTGAGAGGAGGCCTGTGTCCCAGCAGTGGAAACATTATAGGATGATTTTGCTATGCTGCCAAAAGAAGGAGTCACTAATAATCGAGAGAAACTTAAGATTTTTGGGATAGTTGGCCAAGTCTTACCAATGGGAGCAACACCAGATGAAGATGACGAAGAAAAAATTTTGATTACCATTATCCTCAGGCTTGGCAAACGAAAGAGGGGGTAGATTATCATCTATTGTACTCGTACTACGTAGTCACTTTAAAATACATAATATCTAAAAATACATTGTAAAAATATTCAACGGGCAGTTCAGCCAGCCATATTTGGTGAATTATGGCGGTACTGACCGTCGAATATTTTTTATTAATATTTTTCATACCGGGTTAACTTCATGTTTTTAAACCAATAATTTCTTTCATGGTACACCAAATATTCCGAATTGATTGAATTGATGTTCGTAGCGGCACCCACCGCCGCTATGAACTATGAAGGCATAGTTTGCCCAAATTCCGAACTTTACATCGCGAAAAATTTGAAGTGGCGTTGCCTAATAGCTGTAAATCACCTTTGATGTCTGCTCTATTCATTTCTGTCACGTTAAATTCAACTTTTAGGCGCTGAGCCGTGCGTTAAAAATCCAACAATGCGCTTTTCTGATAGGCATTCATTTCGGTGTTAGTCAAAGTGTTAGAAAACGACAAGGTTATTAGTATTACGTAACACAAAAACTAGCAATAGATTCCATTTTGACAGTTCAACAACATTCATTGCGTTATCTTCGTTGTTAAACAGACAATTTTTTCCAACATATGAAGCAATGGAAATATCCTGCAAAATTATTTAGATTGTGATGTATCGTGTGTTACGCCATTAGGGTGCAGGTTTTCAAGTTCTTGGTCCTATTGAAAAGGAAAGAACTTTGTAGGTATTTGTGTAGTAATATAATTTCTGTACTGTGTGTGAGTGTGTGTGTGTACCTAAGCGGACAGGTGAAGACTAACTAAACTAAGGTAACGTATTGAATTCTATATTCCTAACGGTTTTCGATATCTAGGAACCATTCCAAACACTGCAACAGTAGGAAAACATCAATCTATTTAATAGCAGAATAAAAGCGTAATGGGATTAACTTAATAGATACGTATTTACCTCTAAACATGATCGGTAGGTACAGTCCAACAAAGCGATTGGTGTACAGGCGGCTAATTTGCAGCTACAGTCCGGCTGTCGATAGAATGCGTTCTAGACATCCCTCAGTTTTATACAAATGAATACGTATTTTGCGAATTTAATCTTTATTAGCTCCTAAAATTGACGCACTGTAGTCAAATTGTTTACATCATCCTTTCCGTCCTCCAATCCAAGTTTTTTACATTATCGTTTCTGTTTTACATTAATATAGTAAATGCGGAAGGAACTCTGTCTGACTGTCAGTTACCTTTTCACGCCTAAAACATGTACTCGTAATCGTTATGAAATTACACCCTGGAGAAGGACATGGAGTACTTTTTATCCTAGAAATATTGTATTATAAAATGGTTAAATATACATAATATACAGGCACATAAAATCACGGGCAAAAGCTAGTTATGAATATTTTCGTCTGCATACCTAATTCTTTGCTTGACTGCACATTTTCCCTGCACATAGATTTACAACTACACGCTAACATTTCGTTAAATTGCTTCAGCTTGAAACACATTAAAACTCGTTTTTATAGTCTCAGTTAATTTCTTTATATATTTATGTTAAGTAGTAACATTTCCTTTAATGACTCCATCATTCTGAAACCGTGTTCAGAAACCTCAGATTTGCACTTTTTATTTTTTTAATTTTGCGTTAGTACCTTCTAATCATGTTTATCTATGCATCAAGAGATCAATCAACAATTAACTCAGCCTATCGCACTCCACTGTTGGACATAGCCCTCTTCCAGGCTACGCAACAACACCCTGTCCTCCACCTTCCAGCCACCTTCTTAAGGGCAAAGCGCTAAGATAGCCCGCGAAATTCAAAATTAATAAAAACATTAATTTCGCGGGCTACTCTGACGTTTTCACCACAAGGTCGCCGGTCCATCTGGCTGGGGGGCGTCACACACTACGCTACGGTACGTAAGTAGGCATCAAGCAAGAGATACATGCTAGATACCTATTTTATTTTTTACCAGAAATAAAACTCTTTCATTATAATTATGGGCTGACAGTCAGACAATAATTAGGTCCGAACGGAAACCTAAAAACGAAACGAATAGAACAGCGAAACGAACAAAAAATGAGTCCAACTGAAAACTAATCGGAAAATATTTACAACTCCGTCATCAACAATGGATTTATTATTTGTTAGTAAAAGTCGTCTACAGATGCAATAATTTGTACACCGGAGGAAACCGGCATGTTCTAGAACCAAAACTTCGAAGACACGTGACATCTACCAACCCGCACTGGGCCCGCGTGGTGGATTACAGCCCACTCCCTCTCACTGAGAGGAGGCCTGTGTCCCAGCAGTGGGAACGTTATAGGCTGATTATGTATGTATGTGAGCCATTATACATACAGCAACATAGCAGCTACTTTATCGGTCAATGCTTAATTTTTAATATTTTGTACGTTTTTGTACGTTGAGTAATAATTGTAAATCAGGTACAGACGCCAGCACATCAAGCTACTACAATCTATCAGATTTCTTTAATAGATTTTCGACTTTATTGCTAAAGTATTAGGTTCAAGGTTGATTGGGAAAATCTGACAGTTTCGGGTAGGTTGACCTGCTGGCGTCCGTACATCGTCTTCATATATGTATAATTATAATTATTGGGTACAAAATATTGTAAAACATTTTAAGTAATGGATAATGGTAAGATATTTACCACCCAAAAAACCCCCATTCCCCTCCCTTTTTGGTTTTTTTTCCATCAAAAATGAAATCAGCGGCCCCTAATTACCCAGAAACAACCTCGTTTTTTCCTAAATATCCACAGGGGCTCGCGTTTGTTTAAGGGTTAAATGAATAACTATGGAGCTTCTTGCACATTCTTCTCCACCTTTTGGAAGGGGCGCCGTCCAGAATCATTCTAATTTCTTGTAAATTTTGACGTTCAAAAGTGCCCCTACTCGAATTACATGATTTAATTTTGTCTTTGACTTTGTTAATAATTTTGTTATCTATACTTATAATAAATCTGTAGAAGTGAAAATTCTGTACATTGAAAATATCAAAAAAATAATTTACAGGGGGTGTTACTAGACCGACACCGAACCCAAAAATGTGATTAAAAAAATTTTTGTCTGTCTGTCTGTCTGTCGGTCTGTCTGTCTGTCTGTCTGTCTGTCTGTTTGTTCAAGCATCACGCAAAAACTACCGGTTCGATTACGATGAAACTTGGTATAATTATTCTTTAATATCCTGGGCACCACACTGGGTACTTTTTATCCCGGAAAAGTATATACAATAAAAAACAAACTTAATATTGCGGTTCGATCCCTATACCCGATTACCACTGTCTGTACTGTACCAACCGCAAATACTAAGTTTGTCGTAGGTTGTGTCACCCGCAGTGGAGTTCATTTTTATTCCTTTTAGTTTTTAGAGTTATTTAGGTTCATTTTTATATGAGTCGTAGGTATAGATTTTAATTTTAAAGTATAGGTAGTATATTTGATAGTGTACGTAGTGACCGTAGGTTATTTTATAATACTGTTAGGTAGGATTAGTCATTCGTATAGATATTAGTTTTTAGGGATTTTGCTTATTTATTGAGTTTAGATTAGTTATCATCAGAAATAGGTTTATTTAGGTAGGTATTTAATTTTCTGTTATTGAGTTTTTTTTTTAATTAGGTAGGTACCTAGGTAAAGATATCATATAGGTACCCTCTTAATCACCACTAATGAGACACAATTGGTTTTCTACTGTAATTAGCCACAAAGGGCCCGCGAGATAGATGGCATTCTGGGGAAGCACATACATTTTATCCTGTTAGCACGTTCCCGTGGGATAACTTCCGACATCCACGCGGGCGAAGCCGCGGGCAGAAGCTAGTAATAATATAAATCCAGAACCTATTGATACGGATTATTGATCCGTACCTACAATTGCGGATCGGCAAAGCTCTCTTGAGAGTAATCCTAACAGTCTTCATAATTTCGGTTTATTCTCATTATACAGGATGGCAGCCTGTTACCATACATTCAGTACTTGATTCTCGACCCCCCTGCGTGAGTAGTTTCGTCGGTTACTAGTAACAAATAAAAAAAAGTATTTTGAACCAAATACTTGTACACATTGTACACATTAGTGAATAAGCTGTTCCATAGATTTTGACCGCGTACCAGCCGGTCGATTCTGTAAAAATCTCACCGTGAAAACTCAAGTGAAGTGAGCTTGATGTGAGTCGTCAGTAGTGTCAATCCCTAGCATTATTTGGAATGACAGCTCACTCCACACTCACTTCACCTAAGTTTTCACGGTGAGATGGTTACAGAATCGCACTGCTGTACTTCTCTGAAACAGCTGTTATTTTTTTGATAACCGACGAAAGTTTTTTTGAAAACCGAAGAAAATTCTAGCCTAGAATCATGTGCTAAATTCATGGTTACAGTTAGCGCGTCGAGGGGCTTGTGGCTAAGTAATAACAGCCGCATGGGTCGATCGTTCAGGTTAAGCTACGCTTGCCGCGGTTGGCACATGGATGGGTGGCCATCTTTACGAAGCCGTTGTTTCCGGCTGTCATTCGTAGATCTTTGACAGTCGATCGTTACGGGGTCGTCAGAAGCCCGAAAATCTGACAACCAGACTTACCAAGGGGTACCTACATATCGTATTACCCAGTAACTGGGTTGTGGAGGGTAGATCGGCAGTCGCTCCATGTAAAATATTGGTATTCAGCTGCATCCGGTTAGACTGGAAGCCGACCCCAACATAGATGGGAGGAGGCTAGGCAGATGATGAGTTAGCGGGTCGATATAACTGCCACGTGTAGAATCAAGCGATAATTACAGGCTTCCAGGCAAATTCCACCCTAAAATTAGATCTAGGACATTCGAGCAATCAATCAGGCTTAGGCGCTTACAGTCTGATCATGAAAGTAGGGTAGTCAAAATTAATTCAATTTCTCAAAGGAACTGTCAGTTTCCATCGACGACAGCGCCCCTTTATGAATCAAAATTAGATAATGAATAGTTAAATTCATAATGAATTGATTTTGATAATAGGATGGTATGGCTCCCATATATAATTATACTACCGACCCGCTTGCTTCATGTTGGGGTAATTAATAATAGAGAGAATTATTTATTTGTATCGCTATAATATTTTGCAAGCATTACATATTTTTCTCAATTGTCAAGTTGTAATAAAAAGAACATCACTTCACTTTTTCTGTGAAGTAGTCGCATAGACAATAAATGAGGTTGCATTCCGACACTCCTCCTCGATTTTATGTAAATATCTTTGGAACTTAAAAATAATTAAATTAAATGAGTATACTCCTACAAGATTACTCACACAACTATGTGTGTTATATCAATACTTTGCATTGTTCTCTGAGCATCTTATGTCTTGCTATCGCTAGTGAAAATATACTTCTCGTACACAAAAAAGATACAAAGGGGACTTAATGCCTTAGGCATTGGCGATTCGGATTCCCTTGTTCACAAATATCACAAACTAAATGTAAGTTCAGTGCATCTTTTTCTTTCTATTTCGTTAAGAAAAGGACAGAAGACAAATATTAGTTTAGTCTTGTCAAATTATTCAGCGCCTGACGTACATTGAAGTACTTTTAGTAGCCATGTTTTTAATGACGTCTATCTTAATTTGACAGGACTATACTAATATTTATCTTTTGTCTTTTTCTTAATTAAATAAATATGAAATATTTTATTAATATTACTTTTTCATAAGAAAATATTATGTGTTATTAAAAAAATAACTGTAATACCCACCCACACAGTTCAGTTTGCACTACAGCTTCCAACATTTATTGACTTTTCCAATAGTTCTAGTCATTCTGAAATTAAGTTAATTTACACTGTAATAAAGTTGATGTTTGTTTATGTAGAAATAAAATCCATTGGAAAAAAATAAGGAATAGGGATGCAAGGTAAAACACCATGATGTATTGATCAATTTATATTCAGTATTTAAATTTTTAATTAGCCAATATTGTAATGATATTATGAAATATCGTCCTATAGTGCTAATAAATAAATACGAGTACTAAATTAAGTGTTGCAACGGTTTTAGGTGTAAGTTGCAATAATTAATAATTTTGACATTTGTTTGCCCATGAGGCTGATCACAGAAACTGTCTTGGAGACTTTTTGTTTCCCATCACAAATAAAATGAACTATATTTTATAACAAAATCAATCAATTCTTGATCAGAGGGTCCTCTGTCAACATGATATTAGAACTTTTATCAAAAACTGGTTTAAAATCTTCACTTTCTCCCGACTGGTACATTTCTGTGCTAGGGTCACAAGCCAGTGGTAACATATTTGTATTTGTTAATTCGCATGTAGTCCTTGTACAGGTGGCAGTTTTCCAGCCACAATGATCATCACATAAATCAGTATCCTCTGTTAGTTTTTCTAGCAAACCTTTGCGTAAAACATTACTTATTACGGATTCCGCATAAATTGCCTGCAGTGGATCCATTTTAGATAGCTTTTTGGCCACATTCATTCCTGAAATGTCAAACTCTGAAAGTTCCTTGCCGTTTGCTTTCTGAGAATCTATGGAAACGTAACTTGATGTAGCCTTCCTTTTATTTCTTTTTGATGACGTGGCCGTCGCAGTTGGAGCCGCATAGGTACCACTGAAAATAATTATTATCTCTGTTGAGTGAATTTATATTAAACAAAAGAAACGGATTAAACGTAATACCGTCACTTCAAATTATTATTCTACGTCATAGTTGTACTCTCAATTTAGCAACAATATCGAATTCGTTGTATATTTTTAAAGGTTTTAGGGAACCTATCTTTTTGGACTCTTTACAATAGACCGGTTACAAAATATTATATTGTTATTATAAATCTAACCAAAAAATTGAGCTCAAGCACAATTACGAAGAGTAGTTTAAGAATGAATAATAAAGTTTGACACACTAATAAAGCAGAGACTATCTTAATAATCTAAAATAAAGGACAATAGGTAATCTTGTATGGGCCCCGTACTAAAAAAAAATGATTTATCCATTCACCTTTAATTTGGTTTTAACGTATTTTTAAACAAGAAAGTTTCATCTATAAAGAACCCTATTTACGATTTGTTTACCTACGAGTTAATTACCTAAACCAATGGAGGAGGCAATGACGAGTATAGGAACCTAAATAAAAATTGGTACTTACCTTACCTGCAACTTAAAATGTTGAATTTTACAATAAGTACTAAAATACTCACTAATATTACATTAATACCTAATAATAAATAAATCAATCTAAATCCTACGAAACTCAACTTACCATACTTTGTTCATCCTCCGATAAGCCATTGTTATCATCGTCATTGGTCAGGCTTTCATCCTCTAGATCTTCATCGGTGTTAAATACAGGGTGAAATTAAATTCATGGGCATCCTTTTAAGGGGTCGTTGTACTCATCATTATGAACAACTTTTACTATAGGACCAAACATGAAATCGCGAAAAAAAAATCAGCTGTTCCCTACATTTATGTTCGCATAACTCGTCAAAATGTAGGGAACAGCTGTTTTTTTTTTTTGGCGATTACTGGTTTGGTCTCATAGTAAAAGTTGTTCATAATGATGATTACAATGAACCTTTAAAAGGATGCCCATGAAATCAATTTCACCCTGTATACCACGCGTAGGTAATTCTTGGTCTTTTGTGAACAGCAAATTATCGAAGTACCAAAGGGAAGTTTTGTAAACGTCATCTCCTCTTCTTCCACTGCGCTGGCTCTCTTCCATTTTCTTCATTTCCTTTCGAAATGAGCCTCTTAAACTCTGTATTTTCTTCACAACAAAATCTCGGTTGGCTTCGTAAAAACCTTTTTCCTTACAAAAATCAATTAACTCATTGTAAGCTTCCTCTTTAAGGTATTTATTTTTGTACTCCTCGCTTTTAATTTTCCACAAGCAAGGAAACGATTTGTATAGTGTAATTAATTCCGCTACTGTAACCTTGTTCCATGAGCGTATGTCCGCCATTTTGTATTGTAATCGCGCGGGAAAGAATGTGACGTTTGCTAGCGACTGGACACGACAAGATGCACGCCCCACGTCGCGTCCACCGAGACTTAACTCCCGCAGTCTCTTCCCTCACTTCAACATTTTGCGCGTGCTCTTTCACGCACGATTGCTGTTTCACATGCGACAGAGCGAGTGTAAAGACGGCTATGTACGCACGGCTACACATCAAGCTATACATAACCAGTATAAGCTGACTTCTGATGGTACGAAAAACCTATACAATGCGAGGTCAGCTAAAACTGGAAATGTATAGCTTGATGTGCCGCCGTGTGTACGGACGAATTTGACGTAAAACTTCTACTGCTTCACTCATAATTTGAGGAGAAATTCAATTGAAACTAATATTTAATTGCTCCCAAGACCAGTACTATCTACTTACCTAACTGTCAAAGCCTGTAACTAAACTGTAGATGTAGTTATAAATACACCTACCGAAAAAAATCTATCGTCTAAAAAGGTTCCATAAAATCACCGAAAACCGTTACCATATCTTTTGTTAACGCGTCAAACAAAACACGTCAGTCAGCCGAATGAAAAATCGCAGTAAAAATCATTCAAACGGCCTATCGATTGACCTGAATCCAGTCTCTTTGAGTCAGGGATGCACCCGTAGCAAGCACTCTTCATTGAGAACCCTCGAGTATCGCTTGCATCTGTCGTGGAAGCCCTGGTGACGTCAGCAGCGATAAACCTCGACAACTTGACACTTTTTGTAAAGTCGGCATGTCGATTTTTGTTTCACTGCAGTATTTCTGATAAATGTAGTACCTACAATCAGCCTCAAAAAAATGTGAAAATCTTCAAAAAATAATTTCATTGACTACAATTTTTGTTCCATAGTACTGTAGCTGAAGTATTGTTTGGGTGCAGTGGTGGCCCAGTGGTAACAGCCGCGACTTACGAGTTGTAGGTCGTAGGTTCGAACCCCGACAAGCACTCAACTGAGTGTAGATTATTTCATCACCACTGCTCTCAAAACGGTGAAGGAAAACATCGTGAGATAGCCGGCATGTCCTAGAACCAAAAATTCTAAGACATGTAACATCTAACAACCCGCACCGCACTGGGCTCGTTTGGTGGATTACAGCCCTCTCCCTCTTACAGAGACGAGGATTGGGGGGACCCAGCAGTGGGAAAATTATAGCCTAATTGATAATATTGTATTAATATGGCTTTACTTTTAAAATTTATGTAATTTGTTTTTTATAGAGTTCCGTTAATACATATTAGGTATTATAAGTACACACGGCGACACATCAAGCTATGCATTTCCAGTTTTAACTGACCTCGCATTGTATAGGTTTTTCGTACAATCAGAAGTCAGCTTATACTGGATATGCATAGCTTGATGTGTAGCCGTGCGTACAATTCAACAGCATGTCTATGGTTACATATTGACAATGACAGCGTAATAGCCATAAATATAAGAAATACACTTCTATGGTAGTAGCAGTTGGGCGATCTAGTCGAAACAAAGATGTGTAATAAAAAAAAAAATACAAGCGAATTGAGAACCTCCTCCTTTTTTCGGTTAATGAATTCCCGTCGATGAATTTATGTAGACTTAGGGCTGATTTTTCATTCGACCGATAATTTTTATTCGTGGAATAAAATTGACGTCGAAAAACTGTCAAAATTTCAACATTATTCCTCCAATAAAGTTATCAAATTGAAAAGTCAGCCCTAAGATTATTTCACGAAACGATTGTCAAAGAGGAATAGCCAGCTTATCTTTGAAAACAGAAAAACTTAAAGGTTAGTTTAAATAAAACAGGCACGAAAAACGACAAATAAAAGTTGTCGCTTTTCGTACCAACAAATTCCACAAAGAAGGGATGAAGTGAGAGTAAATTTAGAACACTTTAATATCGCCCCTGTGGCCTAATGGATAAGGCATCGGCCTCCTAAGCCGGGGATTGTGGGTTCGAGTCCCACCAGGGGTACGTCTCTCTTTTTATTTCATGCTTGTTTTATTCGATACCTACTACAATTTTTAAAAAGATAAAAAGTAATTGTATGTAGGTACTACAAAATGTTATGATATTCAATAATTAAATAAATTAACTAGATATTTTCAAACAACTAGTAATTTTATTCCAACACACTGAACTTTATTTTAACCCAGTACCCCAGTAGTAGATAGGAGAAGAAAAGATTTGGTTTGTGCTAACTCTCAGACTAAACCTGCTTTTGCTAATCGATTTTATTTATTTTTAGGACCCTATTTGTATAACCAGTTTAACAGAGTGCTAAAGATGTATAGTTTAAGTTATAATAGGTGTAATTTACTAGTACAGGAATATTTGGCAAAACTCAATTATGCAGACACGGAAAAACTACTAGAAATTTTAAAATAAAATCTATCTACCTACCCAAATTATAAGTCTCTTCCTTTACCTAATTAATCATAGTCTCTACTTTATGTACCTACTTTAATATTATTCGTTAATTTATCTACACATTACTGTATATTTTACATAATCTAGTTTTAAAATAATCTAGCCAGTATACCATCTTTTCAATTTAGCTTCTAATACATTCATTGTTGTCTCCTTTTTAAATGTTTGATGTAAATTGATGGCCTGAAACACAGGTTTTTCATAAACCTAGATCAGGCAGGTCTACATTACAGTTAGAATTTAACTTTCCTCGATTGTAATTAACGTAAATCATATTTTTACTTGAATAAAATTTTTATTTTATTTATTTTATTGTTCAATTTAGGGCAGATTTTTCCAAAGCCAGATAAATTCGTGGAATAATTATGAATTTTTCACAGTTCTTCCATACAAAAACTGTCAAACGTCAATTTTATTCCTCGAATAAAAGTTATCTGGCGATGGACATGTCAGCCCTAAAAGTAAATTCAGCTAAATAATAAGTATGTACAAAAACCTGGCGTAAATAAAATACTTACAGTAATTTTGGTTCTACGTCTCATAAAAGAAATCTATCTCCAAAATCTTCAAACCGATGATTACTTTTTTGTACAATAAAAATCAAAAACCCCGTGAATCAGACTCTAATTCATTCTATAACATTTAATATTTCAACGTACGATCATTCATTTGACGTTTTCATGTTCTTTACGACTTTATATTAACAAAATCCCTTTCATCGGACTTTACGCACACCAGCACATCAGCAGGTAGGTGGAGTACAATATAAATGTAGGCATGTATAGGGTGTAATAAAATGTTTCTGCCTAAAGTTTAATGGCCGACCGCATGTACCGACGAGGTGCAGGTACATTGAGGCGTGCGTGTGCGTAACGCCGCGTGTGTGCGTACGCCGTCTGCGACCTTGGCGAGGGTCGTCTGAAGCCTGAAATTCTGACTGAATCGCAGAGTGCGGCGCTCGGGGAGGGACAGGGGGGCAAAAGGAGATGGGCAGAGGTCGATATTCAAATTTTAATCACAGAACAATGCGACGCTTTTAATTTTTTTGATTGAATCCTCATTTTGATTGTTTTGCGGTTGGAGCATATTTGTCTGGAATTTTTGTATTTATTAAGTATTTGTATTGAATTTCAACGTCTGGCGACAATCGTAAATATTTATTTTGAAGGATTGGGAATGTATTTTTTTTTTCCTGTACATATACTTAAATTACAAGCTAATAACAACAAACATAGTAGAATCGTAACAATTTACAAGTAAGTAGGTATACCTACGTTCTTCTTCATAGATCGATTCGTTCAACAATCCTGATGGGACATTGCCAGTCTGCCACAACCGCAAGGCCATCTTGGCATGCGGAGTGGTAATTTGAACATCCGATATCCAACGTAATAGAGAGGGATGAATGCTGTTCCGCATTTGCCTAACTTAGGATAGTACGAAAACTTAAATTAAGATATCCATAGGAATACCTCTACCATTAGAAAAGATTAGGAAGCAGTTAAAAAGGTTGCCTTATTCTTGTACTTATTTATTACATGTAGGCGCAGTGGTGGCCCAATGGTGGCCGCGACATACGAGCTGTGGGTCGTAGGTTCGAACCCAGACAGGCGCTTTACTTCGTGCAAATTATTTCATCAACACTGCTCTCAAAACAGTGACAGAAAACAGCGGGAAGAAACCGGCATGATAAAGAACCAAAAAAATCGAAGACATGTAACATCTACAAACTGCACTGGGCCCGCTTGGTGGATTATGGCGCACTCCTTCTCGCCGAGAGGAGGCCTGCGTCCCAGCAGTGGGATCGTTATCGCACATCATGGTGAATATTTTCATGCAAAACAAAATAAAATTTTCAAGTTCAATTTCACCAAAACTTGAATCAATATACAAACACACCGAATCCTTCTAAAAGCGTCCTTTGTAGACTGTAATGGAACACTCAAATTTCAATCACAAAACGGAGTTCCGTAAACAAATTCGAAACTCACAATCAAACGGTTTTCGATTAACGACAACAAGGAAAACGGGACCCTTCAAATGCTACAAAGCCTTAAAAATATATTTTATTTTTACGAAAAACTTCACAAACTAGTGTATTAAAATAATATATTATATACGTAACACGAGAAGAATAACCAGTGGGGTAAAACACTAACAATGGCAACGCCTTGCATTTTGACAGTTCAACAACATTCATTGCGTTATTAAAGTTGTTGAGCAGAAGAATTTTCAAACATGATTATAAATTAAAGGATTAGCAATTTCTTTCAAAAGCCTTCGGATTGTGATTGTAAGTGTGTTACGTAATTAGGGCTGGATGCCAGTAACCGATGCAAAGTAAGCCTTATACATAAATTATTATTTCTAAAAACATTGAACTGTCTTCTAATTATATAACCAGCAAGTTCATGCAAGTCACTGTACTGGCTTCATAACTGTCACCGTATTTGGACGACCCACATTGGATTTAGATAAATTGATTAGGCTGTGGTACCCCCATATTGGATTCCAGGCTTGATCCTATGACCATTAAAGAGCTTAACACGAATCTAACGGCAATCCATTTATCTAAGCCTGTTCGGTGATTAAAGTTTTCAATGGTAGGATGCCAAACAGCTCTTTGTTACTAAAAAAGACATTTAAAACGACCCTTAAAGAAGAACGTTTCTATTTGCAAACTTTCCTAATTTAATTTCCCAGCGTGAAATAAAATGGAGTTTCAATTCTTTTTTCGGGATCTACGGAACCCTCGTCAAAAATATTTTCCACGTGGAAACTGAAATTCAATAGTTCGATCCAGACTAATCAGGACCTCATTTTTTGTTTTTATACATATGTAGTTGTCAAAGACTTTCGCTAACTCCATTAGCGCAAAAACTTAGGACATAGAAGACGGCACCTGGGTTCACTTCAGGACCTACATCAAACCCTTTCTGTCTGTCACTTTAGCTTTTCAATGCATTTATCATTTTAACAACATTGTCTCTTCCAACTTTCTATACTTCTATTCCATTATCAATTCTAATTCAATTTGAATAAAGTTCCAATTTAAATGCAGAAGACTTCTACACCAAAATATTGGTCGAGTACTAGACTTAGGTTCGGTCGACCTCTGAGGACGGCCAATGAACGCCTATGACATTGGCCGGGACACGGGTAGGCCCCACACCCCCTAAAATATGCCTCTAACTTGCACTCCCTTAACGATCCACCCCCACGGAGGGGGTGAATTTCAGAAAAATCGTCGCTGGCAGACGCATTGTATGCGTTGAGTAAGGGGGGAGAATCAGGGCCCATTTAGCCGTATTTTACGTCAAACATAAACCTAAGTTGCTATAGTACCTACCTACCTGCTTAGTCCCTAGATTACTCGCGTTGCTGCTATCTTTTTTATTTTTTGAACATTTCACACGAGCGAATACATTATATATCCAAGATGATGATAAATGATATGATATTAATTTTTATTTTACAAGGGAATGCCCATTACCGTGAGGTCGTTCAACCTTTGCTTTATGAATTGTTCAATAGTGCTATCAGAACTTTAGAATATTTTGATAGTAGGTACGTTCATTCATTGCTTACTTAATGTACCTAATTCTCTTATTTCGAGTCTATTTATTTCTTACTTCTGAATTTTAAAAGTCCCTAAAATTATGTCCCACTATGCTTAAGCGAATAGAAGAAAGGTTTACGTGGGTGCATAAAATATTAGACAAATTCAGTTTTTCGATGTAAATTTACTTTTAGGAACAAATATAATTTTAAATTCAATTCATTTTTTGAGTAGGTAGATAGCGCCGACGCTATCTACCCAAACTACGCTGGTAGCCGAGCTACCAGCGTAGTTTGGGTGACTATCTCGATGATGACCCGCTGTGACTTTTTATGTTGTGAAGGTTGAAAGTGTAAGTAAATAAAATAAGTTGTAAGTACTATATTATAGTTAGCTGCCCCGACAGGCAGTGTCCTGCAATTTTCTAATATTTCGGGCAATGTTTGACAGTAAAACCTTACACTTAAAACCTTATAATACCTACAGCCTCAGGCTCAAGTGCTGCACTTGCCTACGACTCTACGAGTAGCATTTAATTTTGATTGATATAACTAGATAAGTACCGCAAAAAGTAGTAACTTAAACGGAATATAAGAATACATTCTCTTATTTACTAATTAGTAGGTAGGTACCAAACTAATAACTAAGTATGTACCTATGATCATCAATATAAATAATGGATTATTGCAATCATCTTTAACCGTATAAGTTGAGCTGTATGCAGCAGTGTGTGTGATCTTAGCATAAAATGCATAGAATCGAATACAATTTAAAAAAAAATGCTAAATAATTAAAACTCATTCGAATAAGCGCTACCTATCGGAATTATGTAGAACTAAATCCACTTTTACACTAACGCCATCTATTGAAGTTACCACGAACTTTTTAAGTTGCGCGACCATAGCTGCATTCGACAGTTTCCGTATCGCCTTCCAGATGGCCCGCATAACTACATTTAAACAAAACAAAAAAAGGCAAAGGTCTTTCGGGGTTTCCCGGCTAGTCCAACGACATCAGAAGGGTATGTAGAGTTACAGCTATTCATATTGGATAATGGAAAATTACGACAGAAATGACTGTGTGACTCAGGCCCTCCCCTTCTTAATGTTATGCCACTTAAGGATCAGTATCAATTGCATCAAACTGACTTATTGCGTTGTTGGAGGGTGGTGCTTGATCCGGTAGGCCGAGAAGGGATGACAGTCGACTAAGATGCAGAGGGTGAAGAACTCCAAAATCTTAAAACCTTGGATCAGTCTGATCACTACGTATCAGTCCCAATTTCCATTACTGTACCTACACTACGTGACCCGGGGGATCTATCGATGGCATTTCGGTTTAGACGAGAAACCAGACCAAAACCAAAAGACGAACTTGTATTAATAAATGGGGCAATTTGAACACGGCACTGTATAATAATAATAGTATAGTGCAGTGACCGTTATCGCTAAATGGATATGTGTTATAAGGATATATAGTTTAGTCATCAGCTCGTCGCGTTGCCTTATTTGGGACTCCAAACAAAGAGCCGGATATAATAATAAAAACTATGTCCAATATGTCCAAGTCACGAACCTACGAAGGTTACCTTTAGCTTAGCTGATATCTAAGCCAAAAGAACGCACTGAATCCAATCTACATTCAAGTAACACCAGCAAGCGCGGGGCTCTGTCTCAAATAGGGTCTTAGCATTATGCTGAGCGATCGTGACGCATATTTACGCCCAACTTGTTGTTTTTTTTTTGTTTGTGTTATTTTTTATGCGTCATGTTTGCCGCAAATAAATGTATCTTTTTTCTTTCTTTTTCTTCTTGACGCTTTCATTGACCACCCATCGACAGTAGGTCCATCCTGTCGGAATGATTATGTTGACAATCATGTAGACGGAATCAGGTGAATAATCACAATAAACTTTTAGATTTTCTACGGAATCTAGAAGTTCGGAATCGTCAATAACTTAAATCACAATCACTTAATATAATTGACTTTAAGGATAGATTCTGCACCCTAATTGCGTAACACACGATCAATCGGAATCGGTTTCATTTTGACAGTTCAACAAAATTCATTGCGTTATTTAGGTACGTGTTGAGCAGACAAATTTTTCGAACTTATGAAGCAATGGATTAGCAATTTGCTTCAAAATGATTCAGATTCCGATTGATCGTGTGTTACGCAATTATGGTGCTGATATTCCAACGCTCGTACAATTTATACGTATGCAGTGAAGCGTACAGGTTTGGCAAAGTATTAAACACAGCCATAATAACATGGTTCTTATTATAATCTATATTTATATTATTTCGATGACGGCACTTTTATACATGCTCTAGCTTCTGCTCGTGACTCGTCTGCGTGTTTTTTTTTTTCTTTTAGCTCGGCTCCTCCGCCGCTCCGTTGCGTTATGTTCCTTGCCGGTTCTTCTCCACAGATACCTACTACGCTTTATAATGGGCAACTAGCATCATCTTTCTAACTGACCGACCCTTTGACAGTTCAAAAATGCCCGTAGTTGGTTTACTTGAAATAAAATCTTCGAGTTTGTGTAAAATAGACTATACTTAACCTTCCTCAAGAATTAGGCTGTGAAATGCAAAAATCGGAGTGGTAGTTCCAGAGATTGGCGTGTACAAACAAACAAACTCTTCAGCATTATATATTATATTAAGTAGGTATTGATGTTTGCCAGAAGCCAACCATCAAATGCTCAATGGAGCCACGGACGATTAACTTTAATGTAAACAACGTAGGTCGTTCAGTACACTCTGCTATAATCGTAGAATGTTCTCACTGCCTAATAATTTTAATAATGATTCATTTTTTAGCTTTAAATTGCCAAATGATCAGGATATACCTAAGTACACTTATTCGAATTAATTATCTGATCTGAAAGGCTAGACGGGATACGCTATATATACGGCTACGGGATATAATTACGCCATGATGATATGGTTCATTTAACTTCATCGCATTTAGTCTTCGTCAAAAATTCATGTCTTGGTATTACCTGCCTACCTCTCAAACGACACTTAATACACCAAGTACTAGAAAACAAGTGGGTTCGAATAAATTAACGCAATAGGCGGGTTGATCACGACCTTCCTGGCCTTAACCTTTGACGAACGTGGGCCCACTCCTAGCACAATCCAATTGTTATATCAGATACCTCAGTTATATAAAAACTGTAGCTGTCCTTCTAAGTTACCAACGCAGTGCTGTAAAGAACGTCTATTCCCTCTACTATTGTAGTAATTTAATGGCTAAGTAATAACAGCCGCACGGGTCGCTCGATCAGGTTAAGCTACGCTTGCCGCGGCTGGTCCGTGGATGGGTGACCATCTTCACATGCCAAGACCCCTCCGTGGCTAGGAAAGCACGTTAAGCCGTTGGTCCCGGCTGTCATTCGTGGATCTTTGACAGTCGTTTAGGGTTGTCAAGAGCTCAGAAAAGTGACAACCAGTTATCAAGGGGGATACCCCTTGATAACTGGTTGTCACACTTCCGTATTACCCAGTAACTGGGTTGTGGAGGTCAGATTGGCAGTCGCTCCATGTAAAATACTGGTATTCAGCTGCATCCGGTTAGACTGGAAGCCGACCACAGCAGAGTTGGGAAAAGGCTAGACAGATGATATTGTTGTAATTTAACTTACTGGTACCTATAACCCGTCAGCTTTCAAAGCAAGAGTGCCAAATCTCATCCATCGCTTTCCATCAAGCGAGATCGTGACCAAGAGCCGTAATAAAATAGTACATTAGGATACGTGTGACTTAGCGAGGGTGCTAAATGCCGTGCATTAATAGACTAATTTTATCTCACACGTCTCGCACGCTTTTCTGTGTAAAAATGGACTTAAGTCACAGAAAAGTCTGACTTAAGTCACAGAAAAGTCTGACTTAAGTCACAGAAAAGTCTGACTTAAGTCACAGAAAAGTCTGACTTAAGTCACAGAAAAGTCTGACTTAAGTTCGGGTTTAGGTCTCACAGTGCTTTAAAAGAAATAAATGGTATCTTCAAACTTAAAATACAAAAAACATCATAATTCTTGTATCGCCGCCCAAAATATAGAGGCGGTATGCACCTCATAGTCTACAGATTAAAGTATAGTGACGCAACGGCGGAGTGGCGTTTCGCAAACGAGCGTCGGTGCGCGGACGCCGGCTCCATCTTATGCAACACTTTCTTTGGGACAGACCTAATTACCCCTGCGTCATGTTAGTAATGTTCTGTTTATTTAGGTCATCATTTAATAGCTGATTTAGGGCTAATATTTCCATTGCCAGATAACTTTTATTCGACGAATAAACTTGTCAAAATTGACGGATTCAAAATTATTCCTCGAATAAACTATCTGGCGATGAAAAAATCAGTCCTTAGTTAGAAAAACAACTTTTAAGACTAACCTTTATAAAGTTTACTCGTAGATATGTATAATTCCGTTTCTTTTTCTAAGCTGCTTTCGATTTTTCTGTATTTTCTATGAAGATTCCTTGTCAATTGCGTCTTCATGTCCTAAATCCTATAGCTAAGTACTTGATAGCGACGTGCAGGTGCAAATGTCTCAAGAAACTCTCTTTGTCCAGCTGTTGCGACCGTCTAAGGATTCACCACTACTGGATTGTCTGGTAAGACAGTTCGTCAACAGTAAATCAAACCAAATCAGCAGTCATTTATTCAAATTAGACTGAGAATCAACCCTTTTCGAAAGTCAAAATTACATAAGACAGTTCCCCAAAACGCCTGCCCTTTACCACTTCCTAGTGCTTTCGCGAGGAAGAAGAAGACACTCAACAAACTGCCTAGCAGCCCATAAGTAGTAGATACGTACTTTGACTTCTAACTACATAATGGTCTTGCTATCAAAAACCAAACCAGCCAGTATTAGTACGAGTAGTATGACTAAGGCAAGTTAAATATGTCTCAGACTCTCAGATTACAGTCCAGACATGCGCAACATCCAGGTTCTATTAAGGTCAGTCATTACGGGTCTCGTGTTGTGTCAATCTTCTGCACCAATTTCATGTCATTTAGGTTCCTTGTTAATTCCTGAAAGTTATTATCTTGTTAAGGCATCAAGATTAAAGGCGGAAATTAGGGCTGCAGAGAGAAGATCACGATAGTGATTGTACACTACAATCAGTGTAATGACTGTAAGGACGTCCTGCTTCCAAGTTTCGTCTGGAACATTTAGAATGAGGAACTGAAAATGTAAATTGTGTCCCGTGGTCTTCTTGTTTAAAATATTAGGCGTCATTTCATGAAGTCTTTCACTGCTTGCACCAGTTGTACAAACACTGAAAGTAAAGCAGGTAAATTCGTCCCATTCATTGAAGTATATATATAATCTAAATGGACAGTAACTGAGAAATTCAAATCGGTGAATACAAAAAGTGTCAGAATACCAGTATGAGAGAACATTTAAGAGGTGAGGTAAGTTTCACAAATTTGCATAACTCAGGAAATTCTTCATAAATAAAACTGCACGACGCAACTATCATCAGCATAAAATCGCCACAAACGCTTTTCAAACTTAACAGGGTCCCAAATAGGTTTATTTCTGAACAATAGATCACAATAGAGCACGCGCGGGTGCGCGTGCGTGTGTGTTATAGTGCTTACAATAGTAAGCACTCTAAAATATTTCCTATTTCTACAATACCTCGATATTGCAACCTATTTCGAACTAAATGTTGAGCCATAAGGAACTAGTCCCAAATGCCATGAATCTTCTATCAACCGCATAAAGCTCATTGCACACGTATTGTGACGGATCCGCTACCTATATGGAATGCAATAGAGAGGTGGTGACGTAACACGATCGTTAGCTACCCGCCGTGTGTACATAATCTTATGAAGAAACGTAGCATTTATGTAATCGATAATAGATGAACTTTATTCTGGTTGTTTGATAGAAATTAAGAGTTTGGAGCTAATTGGTTGCTTGTTATAACTGCTGATTGAACGGTATCTGGGATTTTAAAATTGCAGATTTTAGTCAGATTTATTTTAAAATAAATTTGATCGCTTGTATTGACTTTCATGAAAAACTAAGACCATATTATTTTGGTCTGCAAGTAAAAAAACTTATCAGTAAATAATAATGTACATATACATACATATATGCCTTTTTTATTACCGAATAGGCTCTTGACCTTGGTCACGCCTGATCGATGAGGTCAATTGATGGAACGAGCGTACCTACTACGATTTTTTTTCTTTTAACGCAAATTAAATCAGAAAAAGGAATTTCTTAAATGAAAATAGTTATAGCAACCGTTGGAAATCATTTTTTCCAGGTCTTTAAGTTATATAATTGTAATAATAAGATTTAGATTTCATAATAAATCCTACCAAAGATCAATAGGCCTTGAAATAGGAATTCCGGTCATTAATTCGTCTTTGTGTAAATCTGCCAACATCTGCGGATGCTTGATACAACACGTGTGTGTGCCAAGATGACCACTTTCAAGATAATATTAGCCGGTTTAAGTTATTATGAGGCTGACATACCACTGTGGCTACAAGCCTCTAATAAAAACTAGATTTAAAAAAATATATTATCCGGTATTATCACTATGGATCTAATGTACCAACGCCAGTACATCAAGCTACCCGAAACTGTCAAATTTTCCCAATCAACCTTGAACTTAATGCTTTATCGATAAAGTTGAAAATCTGTTAAAGAAATTTGACAGATTGTAGTTGCTTGATGCCTTACGATCGGTATGACCTCTGCCTTTGAATAAAAAAAAAACATTGACCAAGAACGAAAAGGTTGTCACAGTTCCGTAGACCTATTGTTAGCAATACAAAGACAGTTAACTCTTTAATTAATTATTTAAATTTCAAGTACTCATAGATATTCTCAGTTACTAATTGTTTTAATGTTCTTTCTCAGTAAGTAATTGTTTACTGCTAATATTGCTAGCTCCCAGTATTGGAGAGTCCGGAAAAATATGATTTAGTTATTCCGGTCGGATCCCCTGAACTGATCAGGGTGCTGGTTGTTATTACGTGTTAATTCTCATCCACTATAAACTTGTCATTCTGTTCTGATCCCCTTTTTCTTTTGTTTTTATTCCGGTATATTAGGTAGAAAGAAGTAAAAACAAAACATGATCAAAAGGGAAAGAATACAAACTGGGCTCTAATAAATAGTTTACTGAAATAAATAAAGACGGGGGACCTGACCCATTTTCCTGACATCGTCTGCCTAGCCTTTTCCCAACTATGTTGGGGTCGGCTTCCAGTCTAACCGGATGCAGCTGAATACCAGTATTTTACATGGAGCGACAGCCTATCTGACCTTCACAACCCAGTTACTGGGTAATACGATACCCCTTGTTAAAACTGGTTGTCAGACTTTCGGGCTTCTGACTACCCGTAACGACTGTCAAAGATCCACGAATGACAGCCGGGACCAACGGCTTAACGTGCTTTCCGAGGCACGGAGTGGTCTCGGTATGTAAAGATGGTCACCCATCCACAGACCAACCGCGGCAAGCGTAGCTTAACCTGACCGATCGACCTGTGCGGCTGTTATTATTTAGCCACGGGCCCCTCAATTTCCTGACATTTCCACATAATTAGGAAAAACGAAAATTTTATCAGCCTAGGGTAATTTAGTATTGTATGTATGGTCTATAAGTTTTATACAAAAAATTATAACTGCAGACAATGTTAAAACTTAGGAACGACTATCTTGGAACCATAATGCAAAAAAAAATCGAAAGAATTCCGAGCAAATTAATTATAACCACTTTCTTTTCTATAAGGATGGGTGTCAAACATAGACAAGCAGGATGTACGGCGATACCAGTTTGGGTATAAAACATAAAAATGTGTAATATTATACTTTTAAATAAAGCTATTAAAAAGAGTTCGTCTAAGAAACACTATCAAGCATAAATCAAACGCGATCTGCTTGCCATGTGTTTTCTGAGAGTACATACATGCACATAAGGGTTTCATTCGAGGTGAAGGGAATATTGCATTTGTAACATAACATCAGTTGAGTAACATCATCTAGCAGATTATAAATGGATTATTAAAAAATATGAAAGGGAAAAAGCACACATTTGACAAAACAAACAACAATGGAAATGTGACATCAGAGGGGCAATTCTTGTAATTTTAAAAACCTTAACAACCTTCTCAATTTGCCAAAAAATACTTCTAATTTCCCTACATTTTGACATTTGTTTGTCGCCGAGATAAGACTGCGACTAGATTTTGAACGTTTTAAATTACGAGAATTGGCCTTCTGGTCTGTACATGCCCAACACATCTGATTTGATTCTTCTTTAAACCTGCCGATGAAATATACTTGTATATTTAAATGTCTTTGGTCCAACCTATACTTTTGCTACACTTACAGCGCTTTCATCAGAGTCATTTAGCTAACGCATATTTTCATAGCCGTGTATGGATTCGATGTTAACATGATTTTCTTTTTCACTTTTATAATATTGTATTACATCATCATCTCCATAAAAAGTAAAACACATTCCTGTCCTTCCCGTCCTTTCCTCATTCGTGACATATTCTAGGAGACTTTCACTTCCTCCTGATATCGGCTTCTGCATCGTTATTTAGTGAGCTACTTACTAAGGCTAATGCTCTAGGTATCACTGTTCTATCTTTGCCTGCTTGTCTGGCACATTTTGCAATGTCACCTTTCTCCTTATTAAGTGAGAAGGAAGCTATTGGGTCTTGCTTTTGTGTTTGCTACTACGTTTGGAATTGCATTCATAGTTATTTATTATCGTGCTGAATTTTGTTACTTGTGGTATAGTTACGTCAATGGCTTCATCAAATAATGTTCTTTATGGGCTGTAGATAGTAGATACGTTTGTATCGTGTCAAAAATATATGTAAAGAGGTTTGTTTAGGTCCGCTTTACAATTGAGGTGAACCTTCTCTATCACCTTCTTAGAAATATCTATGGTTCTATTCATAAACAGCATAGGCATAGTCAAGCATTAGAAAAGAAAGAGATAAACATAGATTGTTTTATATAAAACATCGTCAAAACCACGCTTTTTTCTTTCGTGTTATGTAATACCGTCTTACTTATACGCAGATTATGACACTTCTATATTAAGATTACCATCACTGAAAGATCAGTTTGCTTTATTTTTGTTAAAACTCCATTATTTCAATAATGTAACACTCTAATTACGTCACTTTTGAATAGAATGGCTTGCCAACTCCAGTTATAATGTAATTAGTATCCGTAAGTTGACATCTTTAATCTGTGTTGTTTAATTTCGATGTTTGTGAAATGGACACTGGACTTTAAGGCGATAATGCTTTCTCATCGATTTGAGATGATTATTTTATTGAGACCAAACAAGAGATTGCGCCGAAAACTTAAATTAATACAATATAGAAACATAAAAACACTGAAAATTAATTTTGATTAATTTGCTGTATTTTTATACAGCGTGTAACGGAAGGGGGGTATCAACCCTGAAGGAGGTGAATGTGCTCATGAAACTCAACAACTTTCCCCAAAGAACATAGGCCGAAATATGAAAAAAAAATTTGGCCCTCCCTTACAAAACTGACTACCAGCTGATTGATTTACTATGGGAGGGCCAAATTTTTTTTTCATATTTCGACCTATGTTCTTTGGGGACAGTTGTTGAGTTTCATGAGCACATTCACCTCCTTCAGGGTTGATACTCACCTTCCGTTACACACTGTATAATTGTATTGTATTAATTTAAGTTTTCGGCGCAATCTCTTGTTCTGTGACTTAGCGTGTCGATGACAATCTAAATGGTCTCGGCCCAGAATTCGGCTACTTGTTTTGCGCGAGTGTACTACGTGAGCTCGACAACGCTGTCACTGGCGTCCAACAGTTCTTGTAACCTACAACTGATAGGACACGCAGTATATGGTATTAAGTGCCCCATTGTTTGTGGAACAGCACCACATTTACATTCCAAGGCGGAGTTGTCTATGAATGTCCACCTGAACAGGTTTTCTTTGCTTCGGCCAACCTGGGTCAGGAGTTTATTTAAAGTCTTCCAGGTTGGGCTCAATCTCTATTAGGATTGAAGTGCAATAATATGTAGAAACATGTTCATTAGTGCACAAGCAAAGCATCATATGTACAGACTCTTTCAATAATAAGCAACAACCAGCTATGATTAATAACTACACGCATGTCCAGGAATATTTTAAATATTAATTATGAATATTTTTCTTGGTAATATAATGTCATAGACGTAAGTTATTTGACACAACGTAACTCATTGCGCACACGCATGCATAAATAAACATTAAGTTAAGAACTACAGTCGTTATAACAGATTATTAAATCAAAGTCGTTTAATTATCTGTTACAACAGCATCTTAAAACGATCCATTCTTAATAGAACCAATAAAAATACAATAAAAAGTAAAAGTTGTAAGCAAACAACGCGTAAAAATGAAAGTGATTTAGGAAAACAAAAATAAAAGTGATGTGGTCACGTCGTTTTCGTCAAAGTAAAGTATAGTGTTACGTTTTACATAAGTAAGGGCCGGTCGACGCGACGGGGCGGTCAGTGGGCCAGCGCGTAAAACCGCGGACAATGTCCGTTGTCCCATTTTCAACCTTATTCCCTTAGTAATAAAGTTGAAAAGTGGTTTACCACCTGTGTCCGCGATGGTACGGTGACGGCAATCTTGGCCGACGTGGATCTGTGTCACCGGGTGCGCGTGCACAGTTGGAGGGGCGCGGGCGCCACAATGCCGTTAGATAATATTCTGACCTTTGCAATGTTTGACAACACTATGATATAAGCCACTTGCGCTGCACCCTTAAAATATGAAGGTTATACGAATTTTTGGTTAGTTTTGGAACGAAGTTCCTTATCGCGCGTTGCGAAAGGGGGCTAGACGGAAAATATTAAGACCAAAAGTTGGAACGACACTTTTTGCTATTGTTGTAAGCCGTGCGGCGCGTGCGCGTGTTTATCTGTCTATCTCTCTCTCTCTCTCTCTCTCTCATAGAAAGCAAGCCAGTTTTTTTTTATTTGTTAATAACAAAAAAAACATTATTATAACTTAAAAAAAAAAAAAAAATTAGGTACAATTCCTAATTAATCGAAAGGAACTTCTTTCCATCCGGGTGTCCCTTGACACCTCTCAAGTTTTTTAATTAGAATAAGTAAGCAATGTCAAGTTGGTACACGTATGAAGAGGTACCGTGTTACCCACTTACTGAGTTGTGGAGGTCAGATAGGCAGCTTAGACTGGAAGCCAACCCCAACATACTTTGGAAAAGGCTAGTTATATGATGATGTTAGGTTGTATGCCAGTTCTTGCCTTTTTCATGTTTTGTAATCTTTATTCAAAGTTTAAGGCGGGGGTACGTTACCAATACTGGACAGTTGCAGAAAACTATCTTAATCCAACACAACATGATAACGCAAGAATAAAATCATACTAGGTGACAGAAACTGGTTTGCTGGTGGTACAGTCGCCAGCACGTCAAGCTAGCAAGTTGATTGGGAAAATTTGACAGTTTCGGGTATCTTGATGATGTGCTGGCGTCTGTACATACTCTCCAAACACACTCTAGTCTTTCTTAAGAAGTGGGATAGAGGCCCACTTATTGCAATAGTATTTTTTAGGGTTCCGTACTCAAAGGGTGCCAATGGGATCGTATTATTAAGGTGTATTTCTAAGGCTCCGCTGTCCGTTCGTCTATCACAGGGCTGTATCTTTTGAACCGTAATCTGTAGAAACTTGAAATTTTCACAGAGTATGTATTTCTATGGCTGCTATGTTATTAGAATTAAAAACCTGTGAAGTCCCACTGCAGGACAGAGTAGGGACTCTTTTTCCACTTCTCTGTATAAAGCTGCTGAGGGCCAGTTCTTATTGAAGGAACTATGGCTGCTATAATAAAAATAAA
Source organism: Apamea sordens (assembly GCA_945859715.1). Classification (NCBI taxonomy): domain Eukaryota; kingdom Metazoa; phylum Arthropoda; class Insecta; order Lepidoptera; family Noctuidae; genus Apamea; species Apamea sordens. Next base: position 14,180,516 of record OX243995.1, read on the forward strand.
ATACAGATAAAAATTTAATGAGGCCTCTATACAAGAAACGTGTTTTAAATATAATATGTAAGTACCTAGTGTTAAATATACGAGTAGTACGGTGTTACGGAACCCTTCGTGCGAGTCCGTCTCGAGAATAGCCGTTTTTGCATATTCATTGTAGAATGCAATTGTTGAATTGGAATGGTCGCTTTAGGTTATGTAATAAGGCCCATAATAAAAACCACAGATTTGGTGATTAGCTAAAATGTCTAATATTCTGATCTACGAGTAATCTATCATTTTATTTTATTGCACGACGTTAAACTTAACGATGACGGTATTAAAAAACAAGGAATATTAAAGACTTTATGTTTCTTGAATATTTAAGTAGGTAGTTATTCTAAAAAATATTTAAGCTGTGGATACTTACATCACATGAAATAAATACTTGTGTGTGGATAATTTAATTGAATTTCCGTCAACTACATTCAAATAAATCCATAGGTACTTTTCGTGTCTTTTATTATACAAGGTGGCAGAGGGACATCGACGCGCAATTACCTAGTATGGATTCAGTACATGATTCTGAACCTGTGGCGTGTTTGATGTCCTGGCAGGGGCATCGACTCGCAAACTGTAACCATGAATTCAGCACATGATTCTAGATTCATGATTCCCTAGCGTTGAAATGTTTCGTCTGAAATCTGTTGGTTCATAAAAAAGTGCAACTTACGCGGTCAAAATGTATGGAATAGCAATTTTTTTGGAACGAAGTTCCTTATCGCGCATTGCGAAAGGGGGCTAGACGGAAAAAATTAAGACCAAAAGTTGGAACAACACTTTTTGCTATAGTTGTAAGCCGTGCGGCGCGTTTCTCTGTCTGTCTCTCTCTCTCTCTTTGAACTTCGTTCCATCCGGGTGTCCCTTGACACCTCTCAAGTTTTTTTGATAACCGACGAACAGAAGAAAAGTTTCTACGAGCCTGAAGACGGGCGTCGTCACCGAGGGAGGCTAAGAAACGCAGGCGTGAAGATTTGGAGTCGTTCCTAACCGATTGGACGGAGAAGGCACAGCACAAGGAAAGGTGGAAGAATATGGGGGAGGACTTTGCCCAGCAGTGGGACGGGACGGTATGGGCTAAAGAAAAAAAAACCGACGAAAAATGTTTACGCTGGTGAGTCTAGAAAAATGTGCTGATTTTATGGTTTCAATTAGCGCGTCAATGTCCCTGCCAGCCTGTATAGCTGGGTAGCGGGATCGTCCGAAAGGGTTACCGCTGCCCTGGAACATAAAGGGCTAAGGAAGGAACACAGGTGGGTTTTAGTCAGTAAGAGTCTGACACTCCCTTCCGCTCCACCCAGAGCGGGAGGGGTGATTTGATGATTTCCCATACTCAAAAAAAAAAAACCCTGTATAGCTCTGCCTTTTACCTACCTACCTACATATGTTATAGACACGTATGAGAACCCTTAGGGGCTTGGGCTAAGCAATAATAGCCGCACGGGTCGATCGATCAGGTTAAGCTACGCTTGTCGCGGTTGATTCGTAGATGGGTGACCCTCTTTACTCTCCGTGCGTCAGAAAGTACGTTATAGCCGTTGGTCCCAGCTGTCATTCGTGGATCTTTGACAGTCATTACGTGTCGTCAGTAGCCCGAAAGTCTGACAACCAGTCTTACCAAGGGGTTTTGTATTACCCGGTAACTGGGTTGTGGAGTTCAGATAGGCACTCGCTCCATCTAAAATACTGGTACTCAGCTGCATCCATCCATGCTTTCCCAACATAGTTGGGAAAAGGCTAGGCAGATGACGACGTATGAAAATCCTTAGAGATTTTCTTTTATCAACAATCCTTCACACATTCACATCACGTTCAATTTACTCATTTACCTATCCCTATCTATCTGTCAATCAACCTTCGTGTCCGTCAAAGCCTTATTCCGATCACAAACAAATACCTAATAGAAAAGGTTTTGCCTTTTCAAATGATTACAATACAAGCATTTTTGCCGATGGGATTTTCCATCGGCAAAAATGAGCAACTTCCACACAAACTTTAATCCTCTATTTTACCCTTTTAGGGGACGAATTTTCAAAATTAATTTCTTACCACTGTTTGATAGCCCAATTCTTGAGGAAGGTGCGAGTCATAGGAACAGAGCAAAAAGAAAACAAAGTCAGAAAGAGTGCTAAGCCAAAACGTAGTAATAGCGCGGGCGGGCTATGGTTCGGCGGAACAGGAAATTTCACAGGTCGAAGTCGCAGAAGCTAGTATATTATATAAGGAACTCTCGTTCAACATTTCATGCTTCTTAACCGGAGGCTTAGAGGTAGGGAGGCCTTGTCTGTCAGTGAATGAATTAATTTATGATTTTTACTAAGTAGACTTAACTTTTTTAATCTTATTATTATGACCAACTGAAGTAATGGACGAAGGTACTATCAACTTTTAAATCTCTTTGCTTGTAACTGCCACTTTCAAAAAGCAGTGATAATCATCATTAGTCTTGTTAACTAAAGTATGTACTACTTATCACCTGGACTGACTGTCGACAATTACTTTCACTTCTGCCAAGAATGGACGGACTGCTTCAAGCTGACAATTGCATGTCAAATACATTGTCATAATTATCTGGCTAGCCCTTTTATAGCTATGTAGACTTTGGCTTCTAGTCTAACCGGATGCATCTGAATATCAGTATTTTACATAGAGCCACCCCTAAGCACAATGTCATGATAGAATTCTGGTCCTGCATACTCATCATCATCAGGGAGCTGTTCGCCATAATGGCTTATGGACGCTACTAATACTGTTATACTTATTCAATGCATTTAAAACTCAGCTCAGCCAGTATTTGTTAGACTTCTTAAGAAATAATGGGTTTCGGATATGTTGATTAGTCTGTAACTGGTGATGTCGGACTTTTTGTAAATTTAAATTATGATTAGTATTGTTCTCAAGTAAGTGACATGTTATGTTTTCATTGAGAATAAAAATTCGTCAAACTTAAATAATTATTTCCCACGATACGGTAACAGAAAAAGTTGAAATTCTTAAAGCCAATAACAAGCAGTTATTTTATGTAACCAACCATCAACTACAAAATATCCTTTAGCGATGATTCTAAGAAGATCTATAGCCGTAAATGGGATAGCATCCGTTTTTGAAGGATTTTCCTCGAACATGTTGAAACAGGCTTCGCAAATTCATTGAACGTAGTTCGTATGTATGACGTGACTTGAAACAATTGACGTCACAACCAACGTTCCTTATAAGTTCATGGCGACATAAATCTTGGGTAAACAAGAGAGTCTCTCTAGGAATTATTGAGGTAATTGCTTACAGCCAAATAACTTCTTACTAAGAACTGACTGGAAAGGAATTGCTATTTGATCATCTGGTATCCACTGGTTTTTTTATTTTTTTATTTTCAGGATGGGAAATCATCAAATGACCCCTCCCGCTCTGGGTGGAGCAGAAGGGAGAGTCAGACTCTTACTGACTAAAACCCACCCGTGTTCCTTCCTTAGCCCTTTATGTTCCAGGGCAGCGGTAACCCTTTCGGACGATCCCGCTACCCGTATCCACTGGTCTTGGCTTAAGTTTGATAACCTGACAACAGTGGTACAGTCCTTTCACCTTCGATCAATAATAGTAGATACTAGATTAAGGATCAGGAACAAAAATCAGTCGCTCAAGTGGCCACGTTTGCACACAAGTAAACATCTACATTTCTTAGAAAAAAGTTTAATAATATTAACAACTTCAGTTTATTATAAACCTTAATGCTTAAACATAAAGTTTAATTACCATTGCAAAATATATTAAAAATGTCGCTTGAAAATAAAATCATTCTATTTTTAAATTTTCAGTCATTTATTCTAAAATGAAACTTAAAGTCTAAGTAATAAGGTTAAAACCATACTAATTTGAAATGACCACAAAAATATTTGTAGTCTTATTTTTCGGGCCGTTTTTGAAGCGCTTATCGGGAATCTAGTACTATTATTGATCGAAGCCTTTCACAGTTATTTTACCTCTGACAGCAGCAACCCAACTACAACGTTACTGTAACGTGAATAAAGATCACTGTGGTTTTGACAGACTAGGCAGTGGCACCAACCCAACAAACAGCAACCTTATTGTAATGAGAATAAAGATCACTGTGATTTTGACAGACTAGGCAGTGGCAACAACCCAACAAACAGCAACCTTATACAACAACCCAACAAACCGCAACCTTATTGTAATGAGATTAAAGATCATTGTTACTTTGACAGACTAGTCAGCGGCAACAACAACCCAACAAACCGCAACCTTATTGTAATGAGATTAAAGATCACTGTGATTTTGACAGACTAGGCAGTGGCAACAACCCAACAAACAGCAACCTTATTGTTATGAGAATAAAGATCACTAGGATTTTGACAGACTAGCCAGTGGCAACAACTCAACAGCAACCTTATTGTTATGAGAATAAAGATCACTGTAATTTTGACAGACGAGTCAGTGGCAACAACCCAACAAACAGCAACCTTATTGTAATGAGATTAAGATCACTGTTATTTTGACAGACTAGTCAGTGGCAACAACCCAACAAACAGCAACCTTATTGTAATGAGATTAAGATCACTGTTATTTTGACAGACTAGTCAGTGGCAACAACTCAACAGCAACCTTATTGTTATGAGAATAAAGATCACTGTGATTTTGACAGACTAGTCAGTGGCAACAACCCAACAAACAGCAACCTTATTGTTATGAGAATAAAGATCACTAAGATTTTGACAGACTAGGCAGTGGCAACAACTCAACAGCGACCTTATTGTAATGAGAATAAAGATCACTGTGAGTTTGACAGTGATGAAAAATCAGACATAAAATAATTGTGGATGGACTGTAGTAGATATCCTTAAGGCCTAGAGACAATCGCTTTCAAAGCGTTTCGTATTTCTACAACGACTTTAAACTGGATTGACATAAGGTTCTTAGGCTGTATTCCGGACGGCACGGTTGGCGCAGTGGTTAAGCGATTGACTGCTGCGCTGCGTGTCGCGGGTACGATTCCCGCACGGAACAAATATTTGTATGACCTACATGTATTTGTTCTGAGTCTGGGTGTTTTTCTATCTATAATATGTATGTATTTACAAAAAAAAAATGTATATAAGTAGTTTATCAGCCATCTTGTTACCATAACACAAGCATTAGGTTGCTTAGCTTGGGACTAGATGGCGCTGTGTGAAATGTCCAGGGATATTTATTTATTTATTTATTCCACCAAACTTTTATACCTATAATAAGTCTTATCTTGAGAATATTTTTTTAACTTTTGACAGTTTTTCCATACCAGCAGTGCGATTCTGTAACCATCTCACTGTGAAAACTTAGGTGAAAGTGAGCGTGGAGTGAGCTGTCATTACAAACTAACTGCTAGGGATTGACACTATTGCCAGCTCACTCTAAGCTCACTTCACCTAACTTTTCACGGTGATTTTTACAGAATCGATCGGCTGATCTGTCAGACGTACCTATACCTCGGATAAAAGATATAAGAAGGCCAATTCCTGTAATTAAAAACGTTCAAAATTATGTCGCAACTAATCTCAGCGACAGTTAGAGTGAAAAACTTATCAAAAATGTAAGAAAATTAGAGGTATTTTTGATAGATTGAGACATTGTGAACGTTCTTATAATTGGAAAAATTGCCTCTCTGATTTTGGCGAAATCAGCCTTAATAGCAGATGTCAATCCATTTCATTTTTGACTTTTCCATAATCGTTAGCGCTGATATAATTTCAATTCGTCTTCTCCTCCAGGCAACGTCCAAGTGCTAAAAAGCAAACTAATTAACGGATGGCCTTATATTATGTATTTTAAGACATCAATATATCTCATAAAATTATAACAAATTAATATTCACGAAGCATTCACTTTTTCGCTCATTAATTATTTTTTATAACAGTTCAAGGTACGATTAAAAGTTCTAAAATTGTAATTCTCCTTGCATACGTCGTCAAGTTTAAACTAAGCATGGTTCTACGTGATGCACATGTTACTAAGTAGCACTGTATCCTTAATCATTTATTTTATTCATTATAGAACCAATGGAAATAAATTGTCTATGTGGCAACATTTAGAAAGATAGATGGATATAACTAATAGATTTTATTAAAAACAGGTCAATCAAATTAGCAAAGTTTCAATTATTTTTAGCCTTTATTGAAATTACTAACTTCTACCAGCGACTGTGTGCGTGAATTTTCTTGTTCCTCCGACCCACCTCGTCGCATCGCATCGCCTGCCCGTGCTTCGTTATCGGTTAGCGTTCTTGCTGACTCTGCTCGGCTCCTAAGGCTGTTAGCGTGATGTTAAGTAGCCTATAGAGTAGCTTATAGAGGGGCCCGTGGCTAAATAATAACAGCCGCACAGGTCGATCGGTCAGGTTAAGCTACGCTTGCCGCGGTTGGTCTGTGGATGGGTGACCATCTTTACATACCGAGACCCCTCCGTGCTTCGGAAAGCACGTTAAGCCATTGGTCCCGGCTGTCATTCGTGGATCTTTGACAGTCGTTACGGGTAGTCAGAAGCCCGAAAGTCTGACAACCAGTCTTACCAAGGGGTATCGTATTACCCAGTGTCATGTACTCACTAGTTTAAGCCTAGCCTAGTTTAACTATGGTTGTATACATTGTGCTAGAGATTGACCTATGGAGCAGGACCAGCATGTTTTCAAGCATTCTTATCTTGATTGAAGTGTAATTTTAATTTAAGTTTTAAATTTTCTTGCATTTAATTGCAAATTTTTAAAAGGTATTTTGTTGTAACATTTAACACAGTATCCCATAAAAGATATATGTACTTTAGATAATCTGAAAAATGGTTGATCTAATTTATCTTTATTTCTAGTATTAAAATTATCTCTATCTAAATATCTCTATCTAATTATGTCTATCACTTATTTTATTAAAAAGATGTTGATTTTTTCTTACATACATAATATTTTCATAAATGAATTGGCAAGGTACCGTCATAATATTAACCCTTTTAAATAGTTCCCTAAGAGATTCACGGCGACGTAGATTGTCCTAAATGGCTCTGACTGCTCTCTTTTGCAAAATAAAAATGGATTCAATGTCAGCAGCCCGACCCCACAGTAAAATGCCATATGACAATACTGTGGAAGTAACTAAAATAGACCAAACGCGCGGTTTCTTCATCTGCTAACTGTCTTATCTTTCTAACAGCATATGCGCCCGAGCTTAGCCGCCCCGCAATAGGTGTTATTTGAACGGGTGGGGGGGGGGGACCCCATTATAAGTTCTCGTCTACCGTGATTCCTAGGAAAACTGTCTGATTAACAAATTCTAATTTTTGGCCATTCAATATGATGTCACATTCGCTACTTCTAACATTAGGTAATTTAAATCGAATGCATTTAGTTTTTTTTCATTAAGTACTAAATTATTTACCGTAAAACAATCTTGGACCTGAAGAATAGAGTTATTCACGTCGTCAAGATTTTGTGACCGTCGGTCTATTTTAAAGATCAATGATGTGTCATCTGCAAATAACACCATCTTCGGTTGATTTTGAAGTAATTGGGGTAAATCATTAATAAAAAGAGGAATGGACCCAATATCGAACCTTGAGGAACGCCCATTGTCATTACAATCAAACTTGATAAGCTAACCGAAAGGAAAGGTCATTGATTTGAATATCGGAAGTCGTTAATTAAAACTTGTTTTTTATGTCCGGTCGTTTTTTGCAGAACGAATCCATGAATGTCAAATATTTAAAAATATATATACAGCTAAGGCCATCATTTCATGTTTTTTTCGATTTGTGCCAATGGTAACTGAAGGCCAATTCCAGTAATTAAAAACGTTCAAAATCTAGTCGTAATCTCATCTCAGCGACATGAATGACAAAAATTATAAAAAATGTAGGGAAATTTGCCATAAGCGAACAACATCGCGGCAGGCCCAGACGGCGAGAGAGGCGAGATGGCGAGGTGAACTAGACTTTTTTCATAAAGATTGGTCCTTGGCAGCTCTGGACAGAGAGGTGGAAAGAGAGTAGGAAGGCTTTTGCCCAGCAGTGGAACATTAACGGCTAATAAAAAGAAGGGAAATTAGAGATATTTTTGACAGAATGAGACTGAGATCCTGACTGTGAACGTTCTTAAAATTACGAGAATTTCTCCTCTGGGCACAAATAAGATCTATAAAAATTCTCGCATATAAACTTTGCAGGCTACGTTGTCAGGTCAATTGAGATGAACCTTATTCGTTATACAGCCTGGCTTTAATGGTGCTGTTGTAACCTTGTCCTAAGGTGCTGTGACTCTGTGAGGTGAGCTCACAATAAAAATATTATTTTGGATATTTTGATGTCAGTAATTTGTGTAACTCTTTTCAGGTTAGGAGTCAACCAATCTGCTTAGCGTTTACACAACTATGTTGGGGACGGCTTCTCTTCTAACCAAATGTAGCTGAATACTTGGATTTTACATGTAGCGACTGAATATCTGACCTCCACAAGCCAGTTACTGGGTAATACGATGTCCCTTGGTAACTGGTTGTCACACTTCCGAGCTCTTGACAACCCGAAACGACTGTCAAAGATGCACGAATGACAGCCGGGACCCACGGATTAACGTGCTTTCCTACGGAGGGGTTTCGTATGTTAAAATGGTCACCCGTCCACTGATCAACCGCGGCAAGCGTACCTTAACCTAATCGATCGACCCGTGTGGCTGTTATTACTTAGCCACAAGCATCCATTAAGTTATCTATGTGACGGGTTTGGCCAAAAGTCCACAAGACACGTATATGGCTGTTACTAGATTTTGCCGGCACCATACAAATATGGAAATTGCCAACTGGCCCAAATTCGCAAAAACGCGTGTTTCTACTTCGCGCCACACTATACTTAAACACCAAAGCCGAACAGTCGAATATTGCCAGTTTTTCTTTGAGGAGCAATATCTTATTTTATTTTTTTGTTTTACTTCTGGGCAAAAGCCTTCCCAAGTCCTTCCAGAAAGTCTTTACCCGCGCCACTTTTATTTTACTTCTAAAATATTTTAATTATTTATGGAAAACAAACATTATTATATTAAAATTAAATATATGTAAATAACAATTAAAATTTAGTTTTTCAGAACTTTCAGTTTTTAGAACTGGCAGAACAGTGAGGTGATTCTGCATGTTGAAAGAGTCCTTATCTAATCTTTATCTTAAAAATCTAATGAAGCGGGCCCTATCAGAATACCAGCGCTGCGACATTTATTTTTTCAATGTCACAGCATTATTCTGAGATTTTCTCCTCTGATTCTGATCCTTTTGGCCTCGTATAGGACTTTCTGTTTCATTTTTCTTTTTGCTACTTTTTTATATAATTTGGTGTTTTATTTTTGACTGTGTTTAGTTTAGTTTTTGATATTCCTGTACGAGTCTCAATAAATACATTTTCTTTCTTTCTTAAGTTCAGTTCCTTTGGTTCAACACATGCAAAGGAACTCAGTGAGATCTTTCTGAGTGAAGTCAACTTGTGAAGCCTTTGCAAAGTTTCCAATATCCTGACCAGCGGGATAATTGCATAACAAACTATCAGTAGCAATGGCTTTCATTTTAACAGTTCAATAACATTCAATGCGTTATTTACGTTGTTGAGCAGACAAATTTTTCGAACATATGTAGCAATGGATTAGCAACATCCTTCAAAATGATTCAGATTGATAGTTTGTTTCGCAATTAGGATGCTGGCCCTACCGACACCTTTCTACAGCACCTTTTATGAAATTAGTACCTATGTTCTTAAATTAACTAACTCGTAGGTACAGTCAACAGCAAAAGTAGATGATCAAAATCAGAAATTCAATACTAATTAACGGAGTTCGCAGCTATAATATTATGGCAGATGGCAGCTATACTAGTAGTAAATGTTTGGTATAATTTACAATCACATACTTTTGAATCACTTCGACGCCATACAGTTCTGACGCAAACTCCGTTCATTAGTATTGAATTTCTGATTTTGATCATCTACTTTTGCTGTTGACTGTACCTTAGGCCCCACGGACAAGCAATTGATATGTTCTAATTACTAACATTTGCTTGCGAAAGTCTTGATTTCCCTTAGGGCAGGGTTATTGAGGTTAGTCAGCAGCTTTTAGTATGAATGTAAACCTGAATGCCTCTATGACTACGTTTCTAATAACTAGCTAGCAAGGCCTAGAAAATTGCATAAATTCAACCATAAAATCCTGCCTATGTGTAAAATAAATAAGTAAAAGCGACCATGGGCGAGTCAGACTCGAACGATTCACACGAAGGGTTCCGTACCACAAAAAACACGTTTCTTGTATGGTTTAAAAATTAAATTTAATTAAAAATTAAAGGGGAAAGAAGAACGTCAAAATCAATTCCCGTACGGAACAAATATTTGTATGACCTACATGTATTTGTTCCGAGTCTGGGTGTTTTTCTATCTATAATATGTATGTATCTACAAAAAAAAAAATGTATATAAGTAGTTTATCAGCCATCTTATTACCATAACACAAGCATTAGGTTGCTTAGCTTGGGACTAGATGGCGCTGTGTGAAATGTCCAGGGATATTATATTATAATCTCCCTTTAACTTTATTTTATTATTATTATTCGTTGTTACAGCAGCAATAGAAATAGATACTGTGTGAAAATTTCAACTGTCTAACTATTACGGTTAATGAGATACAGCCCGCTGACCGACAGACGGATAGACGGACGGACAGCGAAGGCTTAGAAATAGGGTCCCGTGGGCACCCTTTGGGTATGGAATCCATAAAAATCAGATAAAGATAACTTATTGAAGTTTACTGCTTGATTTATTCCCTGCCCAAGTGCCCAGCACCATTACATCCAGCTCCACTGAGCTATTTGGGCACGAAATTTTTCATCAAATACGAATCACAAAAATAAACTTTAATTCCTTTTTCTAATTAACATGGAGCACACATACAAACACAAATTAGAAAACTGTGACGTCATAGTATTCGATAAAGATTTCCATTATGTAAAGTAATTACAGTGTTACACTAGATTAATATTCATTAAAAAATATCGTTAAATTCTAAATGTAAAGATTAGTTGTTCGGTTATTTCGTGGTGATCATTAGTACTGCGCACGCGCTTAGTTGCGAAACCGCGGGTCCGCGGGTCAAACGTTCACGTTTCGGGTCGATGTGGTCGTAACCGGTGTAATACGAAAAGAATATTTTATGAAATGTACAAGAAAAGCCAGAGGACTAAGGTAAGAGCTAGAATTAAATAAGTTAAGTAGTTTTGTTGAACCCTAATTGCGTAACACAATATCGATCAAAATCAGAATTATTATGAAGGATATTGCTATTGCTTCATATGTTCGAGAAATTTATCTGCTCAACAACGTAAATAACGTAATGAATGTTGTTGAACTGTCATAATGAATGCCATTTCTACTGTGTTACGCAATTACCCCGCTGGATAGGGAACAATAAAAGTTATTATAAACAGTGCTTAAACGATGCAAGTATTTCGGTAATTCAACTTTACTGTACATATGCCACGGGCAAGAAACTTGCATCGTGTAAATGGAGCTTAAGAATTATAGTCACGTTGCTAAATATATTTTCATGATAGAGGTTTTACTAGTAAACCTGGAAAGGCCACAACGATACACGGTCCCGATATAAATCATAACATATGAACATGTGCAAAGGTACTAGAGAACTCTCATTAGCAAACAGGCCTTTCTTTTTAACAAACATAATACTTAATTTGTGATTATATTTTCCTCAAAAAGCGATATATTTCTGCGATTTTCCTCGTATTTGCGATTCGCGTCGCCGACCTTACATACCTTTCTTGGCTTCTATGTAATGCTACTTTAGCCAAGTCTGTCTGCTAGGTATTTTTATAACTGACACAAATACACAAGTTGCCTATATTAGGTACAAGCCACGTACTACGAGTAGATGACCCGAGTAACGTTGTCCTGTTCAAATCTCAATGAAGCATTTTCATGTTTTTCTGAATTTTTAAATTTTCCGTTCCAAATTTCCAATATTTCTGTTCTTAAATCAAATCAAATCATTTATTTCAGATAAATATCCATAAGTTGAAATTTTCCCAGAGTATGTAATTCTATTGCTACTATAACAAAAAATAATAAATTTAAAACAAATTTAAAAATAAAGAGTATCCATTCAAGAAACGTGCTTTTTTCGGCGTGTTTTGCCTTGTGGTATGGTTCTTTGTAAAACAAGGGACCTATGCTATGCAATAGGAGAATAATAAGCTGGTATTAATATTATTAAAGTATACAATCCCTGTACACGATTTTCCCTGTGAATACGCAAAATAATTTTATGATTAACTAGTAACACCCCCTGTAAATTATTTTTTTGATATTTTCAATGTACAGAATTTTCACTTCTACAGATTTATTATAAGTATAGATTTACGGATACGAACATCTTAACTGTTATAATACAGAGAAAATATTTGATTATTTGTACGTATGTTTGATACGCTTTCACGGTGAAACGGCAGAACGGATTTAGATTATGCACATTGACTGGACCGAGGATGAAACAGAAGAGAAATGTTACAGCCGTCTATCGCACATAGGTAGACCATGACCTAGAGAAGGACATAGGCTATTTTTTATCCTGGATCGCAAACAAAGTCGCGGCCAACAGTTAATTAGAAATAAAGCAGTACAAAAAGCTAAAAATTAAATTCAGGTTACATAATTACACAACTTAGCAAACTTGAAAATTAAACCCAATTCTAACAATAATATTTGAACATCAATACACCTTTGCATAACAATAACACAATCAGTATGTAGTACATACATTGTTACTATACCGTCAAATCAGCTTGTTATCTGCGCCCTTTGTAACGGATGAATCAATAAAACTACATTCAATTAAACAGAATAAACGCGTGTGGCCGGTATAGGCATCAACTGGGGTCTTGTCCTGGTTTAAAATGTTCTGCAAGACTTATTTTGTCAGTTGTCTTCAAGTTTAGAGGAAAAACAGTTACCAACAATCCATACTAATAATATTACAAATTCGAAAGTAACTTTGACTTTGTAACTGTATGTTACCTATTCACGCCTTAACCATTGAATGGATTTCGATAAAATTGACAAGGAGATAGATGGCATCCTGGGGAAAGATATAAGTAGGCTACTGTTTGTTCCGGTAGGACGTTTCCGTATGGGATAATTTCGCGGGCCAGAACAATACAGGGTTATTTTTCAAAGACCAGGCAAATTTAAGGATAACCATCAAACTGAACAATTTTCTCCGTGGGACCAACATCGTAATCGCGAATAAAAATTCAGCCATCCCATACATTTAGGTCAAGTAGGTATTGAAGTTTTCTATGTGACAGTTGATAAAATTTTCGCAATTACGCTATTGGTCCCATGGAGAAAGTTGTTCAGTTTAATGGTCTGTACCACATCCTTAAATTTGGCTGGTCTTTGAAAAATAACCCTGTATATGATCTACAAAAAGATGTTTTTACAAAAGAAAGTACTGCATTAAGCTCAGTCCTTTAGCTTCCTTTCTTAGTTCGGAACTCATGATAGTAGCCAATAGGAAAACTGTTGTTTGTAAAACCAGAGAATGAATATAGCAGCATCAGCTTCCAAAGTCCTAGTGCCGAATTGCGATCTTCAATTGTTTTGCTAGGCATTTTGTGTACGCCCGAGTAATCAGACGACTGGAACCGCTGTCAACCTCATATCGACGGTTGAAAGGCTAGTTGACCTAAGCGACATTTTTCGAAAAAAATTAGAACCTGACTCAAACGACGAAGAAAAATTTGCTGATTCCGAATAATTATGTATATAACTCATTACTGCAAAAAAATGTCGCTTAGACCAATTAGCCTTTCAACCGTCGATATTATCTTGTGGCTACGGTCCACTGGAGAAGTCGACCTGTGCACTTGCACACACCGCACCTGACCTGCGCAAGCACACTTGTGCCTATGCAGGTTGATCGGAGCGTGCATTGGAATAGACAATTGGCAATAGCTTTTAAAAGATTTCGTATTTCTACAACACTATTCAACGGTATTATCGTAAGATTTCGTTTGCTTATGACTTTAGCAGTCCCATAAATTTTTGAGGTTTCCATCACCGTTACTGGTGGTTGATAGCATGTCACTTTGTCTAGGCCTTATGTGCAGTTCCTGAGATATACGACATCTGCTCGACCAGCACACGCACACCTGCACAGGAAAGCCACCCCGGTGGACTGTACCGTTTACGTTATAAACATCCCCTACTACATGAGACTTCGATACGCAGGTGTACAATATGTACATCTCTGTCTAACCCTGGGGGAATTACAGGCGTGATATTATGTTATATTATTACAAAAGAAAGTCTGCCAGTAAATACAGTGTTGTTCAAATAAATCTTCGATTTCTTCACGTCCCCGTTAATGACGAATAAAGATGCACCGGCTTGTTTGTTGTGTTGCAAAGTGAAAGTAAAAGCATTGTCCTAAAGGGTAAACATTGATGTTCACATACATAATGCAAACTCCGAAACTTTATTATAGACTTTCGCCACAGAGGAGCCGTATTCATTACTTGTGATAAACTATCATCAAAATACATAGTATGGAGGTGGACTTTCGCAATATAATTTCACTTCGTATTAAGCTTTGTCTCAACGCATTTCAAGCTACCGCCCGGTGCAAAATGATGTACGCTGTGTTTTCAAAATCAAAAGTCATTTATTCAAATTAGGCTGAGAATCAGCACTTTTCGAACGTCAAAATTACAAAAGACAGTCCCCCAAAAACGCCCGGCCTTTTTGAGGGACTATTTTGTACTAATCACCATAGACAAATTATGGAATCAGAGGGATTATATTTAAGGCCCTTTGTACACGGTACGGTCTCTTTACGGTACGGCACATAAACCGCGCCGTAGAAGAAAGGTGTCTGTCAACAAGTTTCCATAGTGATCCATACACCACTGAAAACCGTGCCTACACAAGGCGAGAAAAACGTGTGTGTACAAAGAGCCTATTTTTTTTTCGTTGCTTGGTTTGGGTTGCCTACTTTTCTGAAAACTCTCATTTCTTATTTATTTAACAAAATTTCTATCAACTATCCACAACGCAGGTATAGTAACAAAATTCACGCGAGTGAACGTTGGCAATAATTAAGTAGTACAAATTTTAGCTGATCTCCTTGAGGTTTCAATGTCGTGGCTTGACCATGCTTGACCTACAAGTTTAATAAAACGAAAAAACGATTAAGAAAAAAAACTTTAAAACGTAACGGAAATACGAAGGAACTATAATTTATGAAACTGTTAGGACAGCTTTCATATTTGACAAAGTTTAGGCCAAGCGATCGACGCGCGAACAAGTTTTATTTTTTACCAGTATTATTTAACCAAAATAGCCAAGTGAACACGACCACTACGTTCATTTTGTTAGGCCTTGCGGTTTTCCGAACTGATGAGTGACATATAAAAGCGACGATCGCGAATTCGTCCGACGGTGACTTTGGTTACCACGCAGAGTAAGGATAGCACTATTTCTAGATTATAAATAGCAGTTTAGTCACTTTGGAGCACCTTAATCCTATGTATATCAATGCAACAAGAAGTGTTAGTCGGTTTGTGGGCTAAGATAGCACGATATCCTCGCAAATAAGATAATTCGATACTAGGTCAGTGCCACCTTGTGGAACGCCTATTTCCTGCAACTATAAACTATAATATATTAGTGTCTACCTACAGACAGTTTTAGGATTTGAGCGTCTTGTATCTTCTCCAATATCCGAAAGTCTGACAACCAGTCTTACCAAAGGGTATCGTATTACCCAGTAACTGGGTTGTGGAGGTCAGGTAGGTAGTCGCTTCATGCGTACACATACTGAATCCGATTAGACCAGACGTCGACCCCTGCAGAGTAGGGAAGAGGCTGGGTAGATGATCATCTTCTCCAATATCAAAGCGTTGTCAGAGCTTAGATTAAATTGGACAAATAACCTTGCTTTTTTTTAAATCTAAAGACAATACGTTTTTGGCAAAACACAAATAAAACGCCAAAATAAATGTCAATTTTTGAGATAGGAACCGGACGTAAAACTCAAGTCAAATCACAGTAACCATATTCGCATCCAACATAAATTCTCATTACTCAGTAAGAAGAGATAAATCACAACGATTATCAAAATAACTGTGTTTTGCGGAGAGCGGCGTGTACTTGTAAAATTATCCCTATTAGTTATGAAACACACTTTGCTAATAACACAGTGATTGTGTAACGTCTTCATGTTTTACAGCTCATGCTACAATAAAGTAATAAAGTATTAGCCAAGCTACCACCTAAGTTTATTTCCTAAGCTGTTATATAGTACTTATTGCAGAGAACTGTTTCTTTATTTCTTAGTCGCAAAAGCAAGGTTCATAAAGATTTTTTTTTTAAACTTTGCCCAACACTAGGAATTTCTCCTGTATCGTGGGTGCGTTTACAAACATTTAAACTCACATTTTTTTTCCTATTATGAATTTATTCATAATAGGTACAAAAAACTTTCCTCGAAAAAACCAATATTCAGAAATCTGAAAACTACCAAATATTATAATAAATAAGGTGTTTTATCTCAAAACGTTGAAGAAAAATATCGCGAGGAAACCATTTTTTGGAATTCGAAGACATGTGACATCTACCAACTCGCACTGGGCCCGCGTGGTGGATTACGGCCCACTCCCTCTCATAGAGAAGAGGCCTCTGAGTGTCCCAGCAGTGGGAACATTATAGGATGAATATGCTAGCTCTTTTAGGTTCATACAAATTCATTCAACTTCTTTAATGACTGGTCATTCGCCTCAAACTAAAATCACAAAGTGTTATCACTAGGATGTGACGAAACCGAGCGACGTTACTTGCAAAATATCCGCTTCCAACAAGGGCACTTACAATAAAATTGCATACCATTTTTCAAAACGCTCATAAAACATTAAGTACACCGAAAATTATTATCAAGGAAACTTTACCTCATCGGAACATATTTAAAAACTACCAAATCTACTTTTAAATATTTGAATGGCAACATTCAATGAACGCCATGATTGGTCAACATAATTACAGCCTTAATACGAATTAATGTAATCTTTAATTAAATTCTATCGCGTAGAAATCATGTTAATAATTCGGGCGTAGTTGCGCTTGCGCGGTGTTGGGCAACCCTGCGCAAGGGCATGTGTACTTGCCGTAGATAACGACCGACAATTTATCGCTTCAGTTCTAAAGTTTTGTGTACGTATGATAGCTGTTTTAAACAAGCTTTATGACTAATTACAGTACGAAGGCGTAAATATGACTATTCGAACTTTAAAAAGATAATATCACCGGTATCGGTGCCAAAGACGACGCTAAAAACTGAAGGTTTTTTTTTTTAAATGTAACTGTAAATTTTAGTTTACCAATAGAATTTCAAAGCCATGAGCATCAGAGCAAAGTGGCCAAAAAAACCAAGAGGTCGATTTTGTAGTAGAAAATTGTAACTGCGTTTAAAATAACTTTTCTAGCATATGACCACTTTCTGACTTATAACCCAATAACCTATTGACAGATAGCTACTGATGGTAGCTAGTATAATTATAACTGTCACTATAATATAATCATACAGAGCGCCACTGATATAGATTATTGGGACGTTAAAACCAGAGATAGAGACAGGGTTTTTCTACCTCCAGTATGCCAAAACTGGTGATAGATAGCTAATTAGGTTCGGCCGTTAATTAGATACATGTGATTAAGATCTCTTGTTGATAATCAGAATCACACACACTAGGTATATAAGACCTCATTTGTTTTATCGTACCTACATACTTGTAACCAACACTTAAGTATGTAAGTATAGTGTATGTATACACAAGTATTACATAAACATAATGCGGCTTATTTAATTCACATTAATTTCAGCCTAAAACACACAGAATTACGTATGGGTAGTAAGTAGCACTGTAAGTGCGTAATAAGTGTTATTATTTATAATAATGCAAGTATTTACATGTAATTTATATATCCGCACATCGCTGTAATTGTTTAGTAATTAGTCATTATAAAACGTGGATTGTGCTACGTTTAGTGTGCGTTAAACAAAGTGAGAAAATTGTGTCAGCAAAATCTGAGGAAGTAAGTCATCTATCGGAGTTCATAACATACATACTCAGCCTATGACGTTTCCACTGCGTCAAGAGAGGAGGCCTGTGTCCCAACACAGGCCTCCTCTCTTGCCCACCCTCTCTCTCTTCGAGAGAGAGTTGGCCGCCACGCGGATCCAGTGTGGATTGGTAGATGTCACACTATGGTGTCTCCATCCGAGTATTGAATAGAAAAATAATATTACCCTTTTTTTCCGGTTGGTTTAAGAAAA
This sequence comes from Apamea sordens, assembly GCA_945859715.1. Taxonomy (NCBI): domain Eukaryota; kingdom Metazoa; phylum Arthropoda; class Insecta; order Lepidoptera; family Noctuidae; genus Apamea; species Apamea sordens. The sequence continues at coordinate 14,198,946 of OX243995.1, forward strand.
TAATTCTTTATATTAAAGTCGTCATAACCTTAAGAAGGATGAAGCCTTGATGAAAAAGTCTCCATCAAACACAATTTAGATTTCGTCCTCGTCGAAGACAAAGATTTATAATGCTTTCATCACAGGAATTACAGAAGAAAGGCAGATGATTATTGAAGGAGAAAAACAACAAGAAGACTCTCTAATCCTTGCTCCTACTCACACAGCAAAAACGTAGGCTGTAGATGAAACCAAAAGACCTTTTTACACAGTCTTGTGGCTTGAATCCTTTTGGTCCCAAACAAATCTTCAAAGGAAAGCTATGATCAGCCCTATGAGTAATGAATAGAAAATTTCTCATTAGTATTGTTACTACAAACAGGAGTATACGTATATCTTAATTTCTTAACTCATTAGTGTGATATACTTCCAGCCAGCGTATTTACTTACTTATGACAAATTTTACGTCATTCAGTTCCTTAGAAACAAAGATATTTTCGACTTATGTATGTTGCTTAATAGTAACAACTTAGAGTCCAAGCGAAATCCAAAAGCGCGCTGGGTTGACTATATTGCGGGAAACACCTGGATGAGGGACGCACGGAACCGGGCAGTAGAAAGGCGAGGCCCCAACAGTGGGTGATTCCGAGCTGAAATGATGATTAACAACATAGGTACGGAGAAAATGCTAGCTAAAGTGATGACTAGGAAACGTTTCTGACAGATTCCCCAGAAAGGCAACTAGTGTGATGTGGAAGAAAAGAAAGATGTTTACCCAACAACTGAACTGCTCTATTCAATATAGAGCAGTTCAGCTGTTGGGCAAACATCTTTCTTTTCTAAAAAGGACAAACAAATTCATATTTAAGCATTAATCTGTGAATACTACTAATGGCGCCAAACACGTAGCCAAATTCTGGGTTAAGAGAACCATTTAGATTGCCATAGAAGATAAAGAATCTGGGAGTGCTGATGATAGGTGCAATAATTTAAAAAAACAAATCGCCAGCTTTTCAAGCAGCTCAAGCAACATCTTGTATAAAGATAAATATTTTTTAGCATTTACAATCGTAAGAGAAATAATGCAATAAACAGCTAAAGGTGTTTGCTAATCCAACGTGTTGCGAGCTTATGTTACGTCATAGTATCCACAGCTGATCGAAGCAGAGTGTTGTATTTTCCTGTTCTTGTTTGGATTTAGTAAGAAAGATAATAGTAGTTTTAGTACAGACAATACTGGGAAAACCCTTTAAACGACATGAATTTTAACCGAAACCTACGAGAAATTGGGTATCGGTAAGACGAAGTTCAAAATCTAAGTATTTATTAATTGCACTTCTGAATTATTCTCAAGCAGTCTGTCAGTTAGTGGTTGCTAGTTACACGTTCCATAACGTAGATCTCTAACTCTAAGGAGAAGAACAGGACATGTAACGAAAAATAAAGCTTTATGTATCCCAAATACCTATAGCCTACCATGTTGGAGTGTCGAAAGTTTCTATACAACTGCACTTCTGAGGATCTAAAAAACGCCGCTGATGACGCTATTGGCGTGGGCCTACCTCATCTAACATAATAAAATATTTTTATTTCGCCATCAACTCGAAAAGAAGAAGACCATACCCATATTCTTTTACCATCTACGAACTTACTAGTTTACTTTTCCGTATTATGGCATTGTCAAGTAGCTACACAATAGTGCGTGTCCCCATTTAAATATTATTTAGCTCGTACATTGACCGACATGATAAACAGTTACGACCTACATAAACATTGCGACAAATATTTGCAAAAAAAATTATAGTATCAGCGAAAACCAAATTCTTTTAATAAATACAACGGTAATTTATGTTCTATGTGGAAAAAAGAAGTCAAATGTACACAAAAAAAGTCACAGTTAAGGCATCGTTTGATTAATTGACAACCTTTAAATAGCTAACTGTTTTACGAGTAGTAGTAGAGCTTTTTGCGAAAGAACCGGTTCGGGGAAGGAACCATGTTCCATTTTCTGAAGGTCTGTATTCGCTAGGCGCAAGTGCGAGGAGTCAAAAGTCGCGTCTCCGCGCGGGCTAGCGGCCTATAGAGGTATTGAAATTAATGCTAAACAAAAATGTTGACTTTTGTACAAAAAATGTTTTTAAACTGAAAAATACGTAGAAGTCCAGGGACTTACAAGCACCAAACAGGACTCGAGCTCGCGGGACGCGCACCAGCAGTGCGATTCTGTAACCATCTCACCGTGAAAACTTAGGTGAAGTGAGCGTGGAGTCAGCTGTCATTCCAAATAATGCTAGGGATTGACACTACTGACAACTCACATCACGCTCACTTCACTTGAGTTTTCACGGTGAGATTTTTACAGAATCGACCGGCTGTATACAGCTAAGGCTGGTAAGTAGGGTCAAGCGGCTGTTCGGTACAAATAAGAGACATGCATGTCATTCCATATCTCTGGAATGGCAAGGTACCTGCGATTCCTCTGGTATTGGAAAATACCTTACTGCTAATTTGTGTGACGGCGTGGCGGCGCAGCAAGTGGTGCCGACTAGTTTTGTTACGAAGCACCGACAAGGTCGGATAAGACTGACACTGTTTGATTACTGTTACTCTAGTAGAGCGTCGCGTCGCATCGATGGTTGCGTGGCGTCTTCTGTTGACAGAGATGATGTTATGACAGCGGCTCACCCGCTATCATACCACGTCCACGACGAACTGCTGTATTCTTTACAATCCAGGGCCCCAATTCTGTAATATCGCCCGCGAAATCTCACGTGCAAACCACGTCAATATCGTGTCTTGTTAACGGCGAGGAATCGAAATGTCTAACTTTTTTTTTTCCTTTTTGGCAACTGACTCGATGTCGAATTCTGCCAGTGTCATGTAGTGACAGCAGCACAGCAAGATATGCCGTCGAATATGGATATTGACATGTATTTTTTTATTGACAATGGGCTCACTCTTGACCTCAATCCAGCCCAGAGGCAGGGATGAGATCTACGGTGGAACGAGCTTGCCCAGAAGAAGCCTATTTTGACAGATCAAACCACACCATTGTGTGTGTTATCTATATCTATACTTATAATAAATCTGTAGAAGTGAAAATTCTGTACATTGAAAATATCAAAAAAATAAATGGCACTTGGCACACAGGTGTTACTAGACCGACACCGAACCCAAAAATGTAATTAAAAAAATTTTTGTCTGTCTGTCTGTCTGTCGGTCTGTCTGTCTGTCTGTCTATTTGTTCAGGCATCACGCAAAAACTACCGGTTCGATTACGATGAAACTTGGTATAATTATTCTTTAATATCCTGGGCACCACACTGGGTACTTTTTATGCCGGAAAAGTATATACAATAAAAAACAAACTTAATTTTGCGGTTCGATCCCTAGACCCGATTACTGTTCCAACCGCAAATAATAAGTTTGTCGTAGGTTACGTCACCCGCAATGCACAGCTATTAATAATAAGTATGTAAAGTTGTCGAAAATTTACCACTGACGGGACAAAAAGGGGTAATTCAGTTTTTAAGGGGAGGATTTGAACTTGAAACTGTATGTTACATTTTCACGCCTAAACCACTGAACTTCTGATTTGGCATAGAGATAGATGGCATCCTGGGGAAGCACATACATTTTATCCTGTTAGCACGTTCCCGTGGGATAATTTCCGACATCCACGCGGGCGAAGCCGCGGGCAGAAGCTAGTAGAGAATATCTACGTTAACAGCAGATGTCGATTTGTTTCGAAGCAAGAAATCGTAGGATATTGAAGCTGCTGAACCACTAATTCGATGACCACTTCAGGCTTTTCTACGCCGTTTTATGTATTGGTTCATATTCGAGAATTATTTAAGTATGCGAAACCATGAACTACATGTGTACGTAGTTTCGGCTAGTTAGGAAGTGTTGAATAGAAGCATTCTACCGTTACTAAGTAAATATTTCAAGAACGTTGTTAATAATATAAGTATACCTGACTATATAAATTATAACCTGTATCTAATAGTTTGTTAGCAACGTGACCAGAGTAAAGAGCATTAGGTATGTAAATGATATTTATTTCTGTAAATAGGTTTAAATAAATACTTTTATACGTCAAAAATAACATATGTTTTAAAACTAGATAAGTTCGCTGTTTCCTATCTGACCACTCTGAGAAGAAAGACCGAAACAAACTCAAAGGTCAGTCTCTTATAAAGTCCAGACATAATCTTGGTCTGGCCATATGAGAACCATGCAGAATAATATCTCAGATGCTAGGTACGTATGGCCTAATGGGCTACCCCATTACATTGCAGGTATAATATAGCTTTCGAAAATAATAAGCATCTTTTTCCTGGCCATATCGCAATTTATTTGTGGTCGGGGCAACATGTCTTTTGCTTCCATACTTCTCTATTGGTCGTCATCTCGATAGTCCCATTTCTAACAATATCATCATACACACATTCCATCCATCGTTTCGAAAATAATGTGGTTATCAAACTTGTAGACATGTCTGTCATCACTGGCACGTTGAAATTATCCTGAAGACTATTTGAGCAGTGCATGACTAATACAGTTTTCGTCACTCCTTAGAGTTTTGCAGTCCACTATACTCGTATTACAAAAGATCTGAAAAACTATATACTTGTTTAGAATTACATCACGTCTATCGACTCGCATTATTATTGTATTGAATAAGTGGCTCTATTTGTACAGAATAAATTGAATTACCCATTCTGCAAATGCATGTAAATCAATTTTATTCGCAATTTCAAATGAGTACCGCAACCCTATCGGCCTATTGGCTGTTGGTCAACGCCTTGATGGCAAATGGACATACTGTCAGTGTCAATATCAGCCTATAATGTCACTCCTCTCTGTGAGAGGGAGTGGGCCTTAATCCACCATGCGGGCCCAGTCAATACTGGGGCTGTAGTTTCGACATTCATAGCGATCGCTTTACGACCGAATTCGGTGGCAAAGTCCCGGATTGACAGGAGTAATGTATGGAGTGACAGGACTTTGCGACCGAATTCGGTCGTAAAGCGATCGCTATGATTGTCGAGACTGCAGCCCCTGGACGTAATAATATCCGCAAGTTTATGACGCGTGACGAATCTTCGCAAAACACTAGTTAGTTTTTTTGATAATTGAACAAGCACTATTTACAAAGTGGACATTCTTGAGCAAAATAGTACTAAGTATACAGGCGTTCGCTTAGACAATAGTGACATTACACCAGAAGGCCAATACCCGTAATTAAAAACGTTCAAAATCTAATCGCAATCACATCTCAGCGACAATCAATGTCACAAATTGAGAAAACTGTAGGGAAAGAGGTTTTTATGACAGATTGAGACTTGATATCAGACTGTGAACGTGCTTAAAATTACGAGAACTGCCCCTCTGTTATCAAATATGTGGTGGTACAGATGGCATTAACTTGGTATCGAGTATTAGAAAGAGAACTGTCACAAGGCTTGTGTGAAAGAGACAACGCTCTACAGAATCGTAACATTTAAAAAAAAATTACAACGGCTACGTATTATCTCGCAAATCTCGTTATGGAATAAATAAAAGTAAGTGAAACAACTAAGTAAATATTCGGCTATGAAAAGAGTTTAAAAAAAATGCCTTCTGTAGTCTTAGTAATTTTCTTACGGTTGGTGCATTTTCAATGCGTATTAATCTCGAACAGATTTCTAACACCTACCCTACCCCTACCCGCAGACATTATCAACTGAATCATTAATTACATCAATGATCACATATCCTCTTCAATTATCCCACTTAATAATACGATCCCACAATTTTCTAGCAGAGATGAGTGTTCTTTCACAGATACTGGAAAAAGGGCCATACAACACCAAAGTCGTTTATTTTCATCTAATTTTCTGACCCACATTGCTGTTCTAATTAACGTTATGTAATACATTTCTCCTCACGCTGATCAACGCCCTAGTTCTATTTCAGTCCTTCCTTCTATTGCGACGTAATATTAATTTATTTTCCAACAACCTATTTATGTATGGGTGTATAAAACATATGCCCACATAGCCCACGCCGCGGCCCGTCGAGGGGGGCCCGGCCAAATTGGTGATGTCCGCTCTTTCTAATCAAATTGGGCACATGTACGAGCAAACTACGCGACTACGCTATACGTATGTACTTAAGGTCACCGTTGAAAGTAACAAGCAGTATGCTAATAAATGTGGTATGCACATATAAATTTGTTGTGTTTCGACAGCTTAGCGAGATTAAATCTAAATTAGTAGATTTGTTCCATGTGCTCGAAATAGTTATGATAATTTTTGAGTGGTATTTAATTTGAATGCCTTAGGATATCCTTGATATTATTGGGTTTTGCTAAACTGATACACTAAAAGCCATGGCAGTAGAGTTTTTAATGATAAAATTGTAAATAAAAAAAAAAAAAATAAAAAAAAAAAAAAAAAAAATAAAAAAAAAAAAAAAATTAAAAAGAAAGATAGATTAATAAATAAAATTGGGTAAATCCGTTTATTCACCACAAAAAATCCAACCTATGGTGGATACGCGGAAACGGATGTCCGAGAATCCTCCCTAAGCCTAGTTGGATAAAAGGAATTTATAGTAAGGTAGATTCACTTCAGGGTGATTGTTTTGGGGTGGCTAAACGGAATTACCGATAAAACACCCTGTAAAACAACAAAACCACTGTCATATCAATGACAAAAAAACACAATTCTGAAACAAATGCCAATAATAAACTAACAGACACGCCTACATTCGCATACCTGCACGTGAACATGCGTACATTATAGAAAAGGTATTAAATAACACAGAAAATATAACTATAGGAAGTAAAAAGTAAATCATAACGGACTACATTGCATACCAAAGTTACATAACAGCAGTACATGAAGTTATCAATTCAGAATGAATAATGAATTATGTTTTGCTTTTTATCAGAGGATTCTGATCAAGTATCTGATCCGTTATCTTTTATCGAATCCCATGAAAGCTGCTGTTATTAGTATCGGTGGAAGTAACGACAGCCAATGCAATAACTTCACATAAGATTTGTCAACAGAAGGGCAATTCTCATACACAGTCTCAATCTGTCAAAAATATCTCTAATTTCTCTACATTTTCTGACAAGTTTTTGACATTGATTGTCACTAAGATGAGATCGCGACTATAGATTTTGAACGTTTTTAATTACGGGTTTTGGCCTTCAGATTAAAATTGATATGATCACTAATTTTAAATGTCTTGTCGAATCTCATAAAAATGGATGTAGTTGCTTGGCGGAATAACGGCTCATGAGTAGTTCACCAGATTCGTAATTTGCCTGGTTCTCGATTTACCAGGTTCTGGATTGACCAGATTCGACAGCCGAAGTCGAATAACTTCAAGACGCGAGATTTGAGAATCGATTATTGGGCTTAAAATAAATTGATGGTTGCATTTTTAATCGATGTAGATCAGTCGATGCCAAGTTATCTTTTCATACATACACATACATGTTTTCTTAAACGCACAACTCTCACTAATCCATTTAACTTATAAGAATACTTGAACGATAAACAGAATTGATCTACGTGCCATACTTGGCTTCTACTGCGACACATTTGGTATGGCGGTGACGGCAAGCAATCAATGTCAACCGATTTCACTCACTGATGGATTTAGATGAAGAAAAAGTGGTCGCACCCTTTTAATTAACGGCACAAAAGAAAAAAGATAAAGATAATAACTACTTAATTGACTAAACAGCTGACATTGGTGTCGGTATGAAACAGATGGCCGACATGACGCAAGCGCATCGCGTTTTACGCACGAATGCGAATTCGGGCCAGTGCATGAGTCGACGAAACTTGAAGCGTTTACTTCAAGTTATAGTATAACATAGTTGTAAGTAATGTATGCTATGATGTTGTTGATAAGTAAAATCGAGGCCAAAAACTAGCTGGTTGCTGAATGAAATATTCAAACTTATGCACAATTGTACATATATTTAATCACGTACTACTAACTTAAGAAACAGATTACAATCGGCCATTTGTAATAATGATGCATTTACTAATAACTGTATATTATTTAATTTTATTAAAGGCACCTGTGTACGGATTTAATAAATATAATTATGTAACGCTACTCCAGTAACCCCGATACATATTTGTAAATCTCGTATATTTAGCCTAAACTTTCCTCATTTCTTCATCGAAGTTTTGATGCGAGTAGATTCCCTCGTACTGGCGCCGAAACTATGTAACAGTTCTTGCTAAAGACAGCTCTTCAGTGCTAATATCTTAACCATACTTTGCAATTATCGAACGGTGTCGCCGCGCGAACCCGCAATGATGTTTGTAAACTGAAATAAAATTAGAGCAGTAGTTTTTGAGAACACTACAGATTTGCAACAGACCCATGTTTGCAAATCTTTAGTGCGACAAATGATCAATGATTAGCTCATCAACTACGAGTAATACTAACCACTCGACAGTGGCGTCTCAGCTTGCCACCTGGTTGCGATGATCTAGCTTCATGACGTAGAAATGATTGCTGGGTAGTGAGGAGGTAAAGGGATCATTGAAGGGGACACATTATTTTAAAATATTTCAACAATTTGCAAATTTTACCTTTGCCAACATTATCGACTGTTTCATCGACACCTTTAAACATTTATGAAACTTTTGTACCTAGTTGCATAGCTGATTATATGAAGATGTCTTCCCCGTAATTTGTAAGCTTAGTGTTATAGTAAAATTTTGAGATAACTGGTGTCAAAGTTCGTGTACGTAGATGATTTTTGAAAATAGTTAGTAAACTTCTTAGTTTAACTTTCAACTGTTTGATATTTTAGAAAATTTGGTTACATCAATAAGTGTGTTAAAGTATTAGGTAGCCAATGGAATAGCTATGAAATCCAATATTTTTAATATCCTTAATTAGAGAATTTAGAGATAAGTGATATTTAGTGACGATTTCTGGGAAATTTAAAAAAAAACATGAAAATCGGTTTTTCTCGGATTCCATGAACTTTCACCTAGGCTTTATGGGGTGCTTACTTGTTGCAAATGGGTCACACTATCACGCCCTGGAAGGAACACGTCGACTTTCCCTGTCACCCTGTAGAGAAAAGCCCTTTGTACACACACGGTTTTCCTGCCGTGAAACACTACGGTTTATTAACCGTGTGTAGGCACAGTCGTCAGTGTTGTATGGATCATTATGGAAAATTGTTGATAGACACGTTTTTTATACGGGTAAACAAACCGTACCGAGTACAATTTAAAGGTCCTTATAGCCGACCATTGAGACAACTAGAATAGACATACAGTTTTCTTCTAAGAAAGAAAAAACAGAATTTATCGACAGTTCGCGTCTGCGCGTGAATGCACCTGCAATCGAGACGTGTGCGCAGCGGCGCGTGCGACTATCATTTCTCTACTCTAATTCCTATTCGTTTTCTTTATAAATAACATTCCATTTCTTTTTGCAGTAAAACAGTCTTGTTAGCGGTGCAAGTAGCTTTTCAAAGAAAATTGTTTTGTGTATTTACCTACAAACAACACCAAAATAAGATAAACGCGGGTATTACCGATATACCGGTCGAAGTGGAGGTGCTTGCGGGGCCTATGTCCAGCAGTGGACGTCTTTCAGCTAAAATGATGATGATGATGATTACCGATGTTTAGTAGTAAATTAGCCGATGTTGTTGGCCCGATTCTGGAATCTGTATTAAAACCTTTAAAAAGTTACGGGTCGTTTAAGGTAGCATATTAAAACTCGAAAACTAGCCGCATATATATTTTTGTAATACCTAAGTAGGTATTAAAAAAATTAGATATGATTTAGTACAGTAGTTTACGCGTAATCTGTACAAAAATAGGTTTTGCGTTTGTAAATGCTTCACTAATGTAGGAATAAAATCGTTTATTAGGACCACGTAAAGTAGGAATTATCTTCATTTCTTCACCTTTCCTGTTTGATTTCAATTATCTATAACACGGCTTAGCAAGCTCATGATCATTAGAGTTGCTCAACTACAATTTCCTACCTTTCAACACAGAATTTTCCGTATTTCCCTCGTCACTAAACATGTCATTTACATAAAATATAGCATGTCGAAACACAGACAAACACAACATTCAAACACCGCTTCCTCATGTGTCTTCAATTATATTTTCCAACTACCCACTATAATAATAATATTTTAACATATTGCAATATTCAATGGTGTACGCAGAAAGGTGGTCAAGTAAAGTAATGTTATACAGCTAAATGAACAAGTTTCATCGCTACACACCAGGATTTTCCTCGATCACTTTCACTGTTGGACTGTGTGCGTGCGCGCAGGCCTGGTTGCAACAGAATCCGCTTTATCTTGCTTGATCGCTTGATGGTCAGATCGTATGGGAGTAGAGATTTGTAATATCCGTCAATATGTAATCTTTGTATGTTATATTGGGGAAAAACCATATTATCTATGACTAAATAGGTGTTTGTGTAAAATGTTAGTTTGAGTTTCTATCGAAAAATTTAATCGATGCGCAGATTTTGTGCTATGTTTGTGATATTCCATTTTAGTCAGTTTTGTCAGGATTTTTTGCGGGGAAAGCTTCAGAAAAATCAGGACATATTTCTGGAGTTATTAGCTCTAACTCTCACGATTCAATATTTGAGTTTGAGTTTACATCCGTCCTTTTAGCTAAGTATACTGAAATTCCGGGGTCATCAGCATTCAATCCGTCTCCCTTTACCAGTTTTTATTTCCCGTTCTCGCGTATGCAAATCAAACTTTCCACATAGGATACCGGTTTGATTCGAGGTCAAAAGATCGCTACGCGTATTACTCATTCAAACTCATCATCTCCAAGTAGACCCACTAATTTGAAAAGGAACTAAAATTGAAACAATTCCTCGACTGGCAATCTATGACAAATCGTTCTAACATTAGTACTCCTTAAAAGATTAAGCAATTTAGACGTCCGATTCTAATAAAGATTACCTACAGTCCATCGATCTAGAAAATTCTACACGTTCCGCATGCGTGAGCGCAGCGCGAATGTCTAGAAACTTCGTCCGATGCAGTTTGTCATTAGAGCGTTCGTTCGTGAGGAGTGAATGATTTAGGAGGCGACACCCGTCTGGGGTTTATAAACGATGCATACTGTTCCTCAAAGTGAACTGTATACTGTTATTCGAAAGGAGGATAAAATTTTTGTTGTTTCGTTCACCTCGAAAAGTAATGAAGATCTGTAAAATGTGGGAAAAAGTTTAACACTGGTAAATCCCCTTGTTCTTTATAAAGCTAACAGTCTTAGAATAATAATATGTACAAGTACGAGTATATAAAAAGGAGGGGAAATAATCAAAGGGCATAAAAAATTCGTCGATGTCAATAGAAAACGTGCCCAAAAGGCTGGCAGCATTACCACGTTGTATGGCAATGCTGATTTTTTGGCCAAAAAATAGGCCAGCCCTCTCGTCACGTGAAGACTCGACCAACCACTTGGCGATTATCTCGAAATACTAAGTGTGCACTTGGACCCCATGGCCCTAGTGTTTCAACCCCTTGTTATTAGGTACATAATTACGAATAAACATAACGTTACACACGAGATACACATGTTTCTCTTCTAGAAATCTACAATGTTGCATTTGCATTCTACCGCTTCACCATTAAATTATCATCATTGCCTTGTTCACCCACTATTTAGTTTAAGGCAGAAGCCTTTTGTGCCATACTTTCTTTAACACTTACCTAGTTTTATTTTAGAATTTAGCTGCTGAGCTGTCATAATATCCAGGAAAATAAAAACGGTTTGGTTTACGAGTATATGAACGTGAACGTGAATCATTCACAATGCCTAAGTTTATAAACCATAATATGAACAACACGTACCTACAACAATACTAGTTAATACGGAAAACAGGAAACACACATCTTATTACATAATTTAAATCGAATGACAACATTAATTAATAAACTAGATATAACTAGATAAGTAATCCCATTAGATAAAAACTCTAATGAATGATCCTTGATTTCATAACAGACCTGACAGACCATAGAGAAAGGAACCGTTCTTTATAAAATATCTAATATACATACTTGACATTTGCGCATTTGTTTTTAAAAATATCGACAAGCTCACTGAAGTAGAAGATACGCACAACGTCAACACTCGCCTTATAAAGAGGTTATGCGCTCCATCCTCAAGAATTAAAATGTCAAGTGATAGCCCATACTATATGGCAATAAAAATATATAATAAGTTGCCCAACATATTTAAAACTGAAAAATCTGTAACAATATTCCATAAAAGGCTAAAACTATACCTAATCCAAAAATGTTTCTACTCAGTAAAAGAATATTTAGAGTCCAAAAGTGGTGATCTGTCCTGTACATGAAAAGGTAAGAAATATAACTATGGTCCTATACAAACAAAAACATTTAGTCTATCCTATTTAACTTAATATAACATTATAATTTGTACTACCAGAAAAGGATGACATTAACATATTGCTTAATAATTGTATTAAATTCATTATTATTGACATTTAATTTTGACTTAAGTAATTTCTCAATTTAATTGTAGGTACTAATATAAAAGATAATAATTAATTAATAATAATGTTAATGCATGCTAATTTATGATCATAAGGGCAGGCGAATGATAAAATTGCAATGCTTGTAAAAGGCTGTTAAGTCATAAGTATCTACTAACATAACATAACACCAACATTGTACACTTTTTTTTTTTTTTTTGTGGATGGGAAATCATCAAATGACCCCTCCCGCTCTGGGTGGAGCAGAAGGGAGTGTCAGACTCTTACTGACTAAAACCCACCCGTGTTCCTTCCTTAGCCCTTTATGTTCCAGGGCAGCGGTAAACCCTTTCGGATGTTCCCGCTACCCTGGCAGGCTTCGGCCCTGTGGGGCCCCGTCACTTTGCTGACATCTCTTTGAGGCGCGTGTGGAACACGAACGCGCCGTCCGGCACGGGCCTAGTCCTGATCGGACGGAGAGCTACCCATTACTCTCCGCCCGCAGGCCCGCGCCTACGGTGGCCGGGAGTCGTCACGCGGCTCCCGACGCCCGGAGCGTCTCCCGCGGCGGCTGAGGCGCGAGGTGCGCAAGGGGCGTTCCCTCGCCTACCCCGCCACCTCCTTCGCTAGCATGACTGCTTCGCAGAAGGAGGTGACTGCCGGGAGGCAGTCACCTCCGCCGGGGCGAGAGGGAGTGGGAACTCCCTCTCGCCCCGGACCATGGCTTGAACCAGGGCCGGACGCGAGAGGTCGCCGCCGCTGCCGATCGCCTCTACGAGGACACGGCGGTGCTCTGCCCAAGCAGGGCAGACCTCCACCGTATGCTCCACCGTGTCCTCTGGGCGATCCTGACAGTGGTGACACCCGGGCGTCTCCTCCCGCCTGATGATGTGCAGGAACCTCCCGAAACATCCGTGTCCGGAGAGGACCTGCGTCAGGCGGTAGGTGAGAACGCCGTGACGTCTCTCTAGCCACTCCTCAAAGAGGGGTCTTACCGCCGCTATCGTGGCGTGCCCTGCGCTGGGTTGCGATAGTCGCTCCTTCCATGCCGCCATGAGATCGCGCCGGAGGTTCGTCCGCTCCGCCGCGGTTTGCCGCGGATGCGGAGTTTCCCCCCGGCAACATTGTACACTTAGTTTGCAATAAACGTTTTGACTTTATAATGTAAATTATAAACATAGCACCTTCTTCATCTCCAGCAAGGAAAGGCTTCCGATCCTCAGCGCCTAGGCAAGTGGCAATCTCTTTAAAAACTTTTCGTATTTCTGAAACGCAGCTTTTCGGTAGCTTGTCAATCCAATACCTATACAGATTTTTGAGTTTTGCATCATCGTTAACGCTGATAGAATGTCACTATATCCAGTTCCGTCTGGTCTTATTTACGTGTCATAGACACAAGGCAGGCTTCAAGATGAATTAGGTGCGTGTCTACAGCATTTTGGAAAGCCAGGAATGAGGCGAAAACTTTAAACAACAGTTGCATAAGGAGGCCCAAGGTAGTTACAGACTGTCATCGTCTTTAAACGTACTCGTGGGGCCTTCCAAAAGACGGTCAAAGGTGAAATTGCTATAATCACTACCTTGAAAGACGGTTTTTGTTGCTATAGACCTTGCATTTGTACCGCCCTCGTGACATAATCCCTTTGTTGGTCTTTTGTTATTGAGTGGAAACGAATCTAGTGGCAACAAAGATAGAAAGTGACTGGCCTTGCCTTAGACATCTACAATACCAGAGACATGCAGTCACAGGTACATTGCAATCCCAGTGATGCAATGATGATAGGTGCGATGGGATGATTGTATTACACCTCCCTTGAAACCGGAACATAGAAACGCTGCCGGGTACCGAAAATAACATAACATTGTGGCTTGTTTCCCCGAAGGATTGGGTGAGAGGAGTACTTATAGAAGTACCCCCATTTCGCCAATTACGTATAAGTCCTTTATATATTGGGTGTGCCTATTGGCTGCTACTGTGAAATTCCAGATAGAGACACCCAATAACACCCGACCTACCCGGCCTGGGAATCGAGCCCAGGACCTCATGCTCAGCAGTAGCGCTTGCGACTACTAGACCAACGAGGCAGCCCAAAAATAAATAGCAGTAATCCCTCGGACGACCTCCTTTATAAACAGCTATCCTATCTGCTTATCGCATTTCACGACGCAGACCAACTGGTGTATTTTGGCTTATTAACCATTAACTATGTCTCAAAATCATTAATCATACAATAATCAAATACGCAATAGACCAGGTACAAGAACAACATTACGACTATATTTAAAGCCACGATTTGAAGGCAATACTTGTGTCCTGGTCCAGTGCCTGAGTATTAGTCCTTCTGCCCTAACGGCCACAGTGACCAAGTCTGTTGGCGCTGCCCCGACGCTTATGCATTGCCGAAAACCGTTTGATACCGACTGACCTTGAGGAACCAAGGATAGAGCAGCGATACACTTACTTCGACCAATGACTTTCACAACTCTTCATGCAATAGTGGCGCCGAAATAGGACGATCATTTCTCCATAATGACCGGCGGTGGTACACTAATGAATCGGGCGGGCTGGCGTATCGTTCGCGCAATTTTCGTAATCCTATTACATAAAGGTGCCCGCGGTTAGTGTGCTGACAAAATATACTGACATAACACTGTCCAATATGAGCTTGGAAATAATTGTACAAACATTGGAGAAATTAACAAAAACGAGCATCACAATGGTTTACAACCAGTTGAGAATAACAATGATGGGTGCCAGGATAATCCTGGATTGTCCCATAATTTAAATAAATGAGAACAATAGCCTGTTGTTGTTCAGAATATCAAAAAGTGCAATGACGATAAAAATGTAGGCTCACTGCTGTTTACCTACCGAAGGACCAAAGGATCATCTCTATATAAAAGGGATTAATAACCCCTGAGTCCAACAGCTATTGAAGACCAACATTTCTCGACCCAAACAAAAAATGTACATTATGAATAATCAGACGTTGACCTGTAAACATCAAAAGGATACATTAATTCTCAGAAACCTAAAAGCAGGTCTCAAAATACCGTTAGCTTGAATCGAGTGCCGATTGCAAAGATGACTCATGGCTGCAAGAAAAAAGCTTAATGTCTCTTTAGCGTTATCCTTACTACTAAGCAGAAATTCAGGAAGCTTGCACTTTAATCTTACAAACTATACCTTATTAGTTTCGCAGAAACTGTTTTGGGCCACATACTACCGAATCCGTGGCTAAATAATAACAGCCGCACAGGTCGATCGGTCAGGTTAAGCTACGCTTGCCGCGGTTGGTCTGTGGATGGGTAACCATCTCGACATACCGAGACCCCTCCGTGCCTCGGAAAGCACGTTAAGCCGTTGGTTCCGGCTGTCATTCGTGGATCTTTGACAGTCGTTACGGGTAGTCAGAAGCCCGAAAGTCTGACAACCAGTCTTACCAAGGGGTATCGTATTACCCAGTAACTGGGTTGTGGAGGTCAGATAGGCAGTCGCTCCATGTAAAATACTGGTATTCAGCTGCATCCGGTTAGACTGGAAGCCGACCCTAACATAGTTGGGAAAAGGCTAGGCAGATGATGACTACCGAATCAGTCACAGATTGGACTGACAAAGGAGTTGGTATGCATGAGGTATTCATCCTAGATTGTTCTCACTGCTAAGACACACGCGTCTTCAGAGGGAGTAATCTACCACGCGGGTCTAGTGCGATTTGGTAGATGTCACATGTCTTCAAATGTTTGCGTCTTGGATTATGTTTTCCTTCATTGTTTTGAGAGCAGTGGTGATGACATAATTTACACAAAGTAAAACACCTGTCTGGGTTCGAACCTACGATCTACAATTCTTAAGTCGCGGCTGTTATCACTGAGCCACTACTAATCCGCCGTTCGCCGATCGCCGGTCGCTGATGTTAAAAGTATCGCAAACAACGATGGTCATAAAATAATTCAACATGTGAATCAAATAAGATTTCACAGATAAAGTCGACAAAACCATCATCCATACTGTACAGTCACGAGCACCAATATGTCAACACTTGGCAACTTTCAATTGCGATTTTTTCGTGAAAGAACGAATGCAACGTTGAAATACGTACTTACATTACATAAACCTAAGGGTTCGAAAATGCTATGTTCGTAACAACATAAAATTTCATTCAAAAATAAAGGAGTAAATCGCTTTTGAATAAAGCCGAGTGTTTACATTTGCTCGTGACTGTACGCGCACACAGCTATTCACAACCACTCGATACACTTCCGTACCTACCGTACATTCGTAGGAGTCATCTAAACGCTATTCTTTTGACAATTTGCGGTCGGGGGCAAGACAAATCAGGTTATCGAAATACGTGTCGAATGTGTCGATACGATAGCCTGACGGATGGTTGTGAATATCTATACTGGACCAGCCAAAGAATGAACGCAAGACGGATTCAACCGCAGCATCGCAATACGTCTTGTGTAAGTTATCGATAGATGTTACAACGCGTGGATAGTTTTCAACAACATCATTGATTACCAATTTAGCATATTGCTTAAATAATATGTTTTTTGGATGACTTGCACGCGTTCATCGAAACGGTAAATAATTTTATGCATTCGACATAATATTTTTAACTGTATATGATGAATGCATATTTTACCGTAAGTACTTCAAGGATAATAATTGACTTATCGTCCCAGAATGGAGAGATTGTGCCTTTAATAATTGAATGTCTTATTCTTTACAAGCTTTTACCCGTGACTTCGAAAGAAAGAAAATACATTTATTTGCGGGAAACATGACGCAAAAAAAAGAACATAAGCACACAAAAAAAATAACAGGTTGGGGGTAAACATGCGTCACATTCACGCAAAACGGCCATCGCTCAGCATAATGATAAGACCCTATACGAGACAGAGCCCCAGCGCTGGTTTTCAGCGGCTGCCGGCGTTGACGTGATGACGTAAACCAGTGCAGCATGCAATTATACATAAATAAATTAAAAAAAAAAAATCAAAACAAGAAATTAAATTAACCATTGCAACATATGATTCGACACAAACAAAAAAAAACTACAATAAAAAAATAAAATCAAATAAACATACATTAAAAAAAACGATGGTGAAACATGAAATATAATTATGATGTGGACTTTGCCCGCGTGAGGTCGGAAATCGGGAACGTACCTACTTCAGGGATAAAAAGTATCGATAGGTACTTACGTATTCCAAACATCCAAATCCGTTCAGCCGTGGTAACAGATAGGCAGACAGTATTGCTTTCGCATTAATTGTAATATTAATTAAAAAAATAAACTTATTATTATTTATATTATTTATTATATTTTAAAGAAGGCTTACAGACTAACAAACCAATGACATAAAGAATGTAATATTAAAAAATTGCTAATAACATGCCTCCACTCATAGTTAAGGTTAAGGTAACCAGGTTCGGTAGGTTTTGGTTAAGGTTACCATCGCTGGTAGAACCGGGATGAACTGGCAGAGGAGCATGGTGATTGGCACATGAAATGAGAGGCCTTTGCTCAGGAGTGAGTGAGTCGGGCTGTGGATGATGATGATGATTAAATTTGAATTACAGAATGAATGTCGGAAGTTGAAGTTGCTCATTCCAATACGTAGATCTCTTACGGAAAAGAACGAGCAAGAAACTCTAAGGACACTCTTTTACATCCAGCCATACAAAATACATTCTGGTACATCTTATTCGCGGTCCTTTTAAGACAAATTATAAGAGGTCCTAGGACTACTTAAGATTATTGTAATAGTAACAGCACGTAGGATGATGTAATGTAACAATGTGCGCTCGGCGCCCGGAAGCTGGTCATAAGCGGATAACTAAATAATCGAGACTTCGATGATGCTACCAAGATTCCAACTTACCACAGACCTCTTAATGCGATGCATGTTCATCGATATGTCCAAGTTTTTAAACTCGCAGAATGGAGGTCCAAAAATGTTTCCGCATATATAGCAGAAAGTTTTTACCTGTCATAAAATTTATACAGGTTGGCTGGGACATCGACGTGCTAACTGTAAGCATGAATTCAACACATGATTCTAGACCTAGCGTAGAAAATAATCGTAGGTTATAAAAAAAAGCGGCCAAGTGCGAGTTGGACTCGCCCATGAAGGGTTCCGTTTTACGATTTATGACGTATTAAAAACAAACTACTTACTAGATCTCGTTCAAACCAATTTTCGGTGAAAGTTTACATGGTAATGCATCATAATTTTTTTTTAGTTTTATCATTCTCTTATTTTAGAAGTTACAGGGGGGGGGGGACACATTTTACCACTTTGGAAGTGTCTCTTAGATAACACACGAATGGGTTTGATGAAAAAAAAATTTTGAGTTTCAGTTCTAAGTGTGAGGAACCCCCAAAATTTCTTGTTTTTTTTTTCTATTTTTGTTTGAAAATCTTAATGCGGCTCACAGAATACATCTACTTACCAAGTTTCAACAGTACCTATAGCTCTTATAGTTTCTGATAAAAGTGGCTGTGACATACGGACGGACAGACAGACAGACAGACAGACATGACGAATCCATAAGGGTTCCGTTTTTGGCCATTTGGCTACGGAACCCTAAAAACAGCTGTTTCATAGAAAAGTGCAATACCTACGCGGTCAACGTATGGCACGGCTAATTTTGGCTGCGCGTCAATGTCCCTGCCACCCACCCACCACACTGTATGGCAGAAACTTGTTACCTGTCAGAGAATTTATACGTCCCTAATTGCGTAACACACGATCAATCACAATCTGGATGATTTTGAAAGATATTGCTAATCCATTGCGTTATATGTTCCAAAAATTTGCTTGCTCAACAATGTAAATAACGCAATGAATGTTGTTGAAATGTCAAAATGAAAGTCATTGCTACTGTCAGTGTGTTTAATTACCATTTTTACCATGGCATTAGGTAATTCCAAAGGTAATTTTTAGTCTAAGAAGTTTGAATAAAAATTTCAAGATATCGCCAAGCGGTTAGTCGACTCTTCACGTGACCATCAGAGGGCTGGCCTGTTTCTTGGCCAAATAATGAGCATCGCCATACAACGTGTCAATGCTGCCAGCCTTTTGGCCACTATTCCTGTTGACAGCGATGTGGATGAATTATTTGATGCCCTATGATTCTTTTGCTTATTTTTTTACATGTACATATTATGTATTATTATTTTAAATGTTAGCTAATATTAAAATTTTAATGTAATTTTGTAATATTAGCATAGATTGATTGATGTGATTTGGTGTAAACTATTAGCTTATATTTGATGAATAAATGAGAATGAATGAATAAATATAAAATGGATAGGCTGATGCGGAAGGAAAGAAAACAATTATGAAAGTAAACGATTATTTGATTACGGCTGATACGAGTATTTTACTGTTAATCGGTATCTATTGGCAAATCAGTGGTACACCACATTTAATGTCTCTAATAAGAATGCCCCGGAGCTATTTAAGAATCGTGTGTTAATACTAGCTCAGATGATGGCACAAATTCTGTACCAGTAGGTTTGCTAAAGGACATTTTTCTTTAGGAAACTCGAAAGAAGAATTATGTTGGAGCTGGAGGGGTCTAGGAGAACTGGTTGACGGGGGATGTTTCTTAGTTTAGAGGATAAAAGCTAAGCTTACACTCACACACATATACCATCACGCCTGTTTTATCCGAACGGTTAGGCAGAGGTATATAGTAGTAGAAGTGTATATGTGAGTGTAAATAGTACACCCACATTCCGCCAGCTATGTTTTAGTCCCATGTACCTAATAGGGGGCAAGCCTATTGCCTTTAAACAGGATTCTTAGACCCCGGCTCCGGGCTGAAATATTCCTAAAGGAAAAACCAAACAACACTTTGCCCGACCTGAGCATCGAACCCAGGACCAGGGGGTCTACTCCGAAGTAGTATCAGCCGAATGCTCGGCCGTTTCCTGCTAAGAAGTTACTATTTGGTTCGGTCGGTTCCGATCCTACACTCCTACACTCTTTCGAATTTTGACTATGGTCCCGACCCAACTGAGCCGATCCGAACTTTTTTCGCATTTTTCAATAATATTCGGTTCGGCCATGTGTCGGTCCGATCCGAACATTCGCACTTTGCACTTCGCAGTAGGCCCCCAGGACGCTTGCGAAGTTGTAGCTAGACTAACGAGGCCACACATTAAACATTATTCCACATCCAAGTTTGTAAGAATTCAAGTTTGCTCAAGAGTGTTTCATTTTGCAAGGCGCGGTGTATTCGTTTCAAAGACTGCGTACAAATTATTTACTTTCATTAATATAATAAGTCAAATGTGTTCAAACCCTATGAAATTTAATAACAACGGGACATTGATACACCCCAGTTTGTTTGTGGATCATTTACATACATGTGTTACTTGACCATAAAACTGTGAAAATGGCCCAGTATATTTTAATAATATCCATACTTAATATTATAAATTGTATGCGAAAGTAACTTTGTCCTTTTGTCTGTTACTGTATCACGCCGAAACGGCTGAACGGATTAGAATAAAGCCAAATCTATCCGTTCACAGTTTCTATGACAGGCCATAGGAACGGTCGACGGATCAAATACTTACTTACCTACAACTTAAAAACTATTTATACCCCTACTTACTTATCCCGGCACCACTTACCCGTGGAAGTATGTAAATATGTGAGCACCATGTTATTATAATTACCACCATAGATAATTTATATGTCATGGTTTCATTAATCCATTTTAATTCTTTTACCTATTGTGGTTTAGTAATTTTATTTTTAGGTGCATCGTCTGCACATATAATGATATAATTAATGTATGCAAAATATTGTAAAACATTTTAAAAGAGTAACGGTGGAGTTTCTTGCCCATTCTCCATACTTAAACCTCTTGAAAGGGGTCATCTCATGATCTGCCTAGCCTTTTCCCAACTATGTTGGGGTCGGCTTCCAGTCTGGGGTTACCATGACACAAGCATTAGGTGGCTTAGCTTGGGACTAGATGGCGCTGTGTGAAATGTCCAGGGATATTATTATTATTATTAGTCTAACCGGATGCAGCTAAATACCAGTATTTTACATGGAGCGACTGCCTATCAGACCTCCACAACCCATTTACTGGTATAATACGATACCCCTTGGTAAGACTGGTTGTCAAACTTTCGGGCTTCTGACTACCCGTAACGACTATCAAAGATCCACGAATGACAGCCGGGACCAACGGCTTAACGTGCTTTCCGAGGCACGGACAGGTCTCGGTATGTAAAGATGGTCACCCAACAACAGACCAACCGCGGCAAGCGTAGCTTAACCTGACCGATCGACCTGTGCGGCTGTTATTATTTAGCCACGGGCCCCTCTTAATGAAATACATAGAAAGAAAAAGATGCACTGAACTTAAATTTAGTTTAGTTTGTGAACAAGGGAATCGGCGCCAATGTAACACAACAAAGTAATTCAGTTTAAACTTTGTAGTTAGTTAAGTAATTAAATAATTCTGAGTAACCCAACGGTTCAACAAGTTCAGATTACCGCGACCTTTATATCAGAAAGGGACACCCCCAAATTAGATTATTAATTTCCGTTTTATAAATTTATAAAACGGAAATTGATAATCTAAAATGTGTTGTAATTACTCACCCGCTGTGAAGTTAAGAGAACTTAGTTTGACTCATCCTACTATAATACGAATAGACTAGAATAAATTTCATTTTAATTTAATTTTTGACGTTCAAAGTGCCTATTTGAAATAAATTACTTGACTTTGACTTTGAATAATTTCCGACCTCCACGTGGGCGAAACCTCAGGCAAAAGCTAGTAAATAATAAAGCATTCAATCATTAAGGGCCTGTAAGTTGTAATAGTTCAGCTAAAATTCATATTTTGCCCCCACTTTTTCGCCGCACAATAGGGTGGTTGCCTGGGTAAAAAAATGATTATTATATTTAGTCCGTCAGTTAGATTATCGAAAAATAATGGACACGTATTTTTTTCTTTTGTCAATCAAACAAAAAATGACAAAGATAAAGCGTGTCAAAATTTGGGAGTAGGGGGTCGTGACGTCACGCCTTGCTAAAAAGTGTAGCAAGGCGTGACGTCACGCGGAATTTTAACGGGGTTATTTTCATATTTTTTTACATAATTGACAAAAGAAAAAATACGGGTCCAATATTTTTTGATAATCTAACTGACGGACTAATTAGATTTTTTTAGGCATCTAGCCTATTTTCGCCATCTGAGGTAGTACAGGCC
Source organism: Apamea sordens (assembly GCA_945859715.1). Taxonomy (NCBI): domain Eukaryota; kingdom Metazoa; phylum Arthropoda; class Insecta; order Lepidoptera; family Noctuidae; genus Apamea; species Apamea sordens. The sequence continues at coordinate 14,221,708 of OX243995.1, forward strand.
ATTAGAGGCACAATTTCTTCGTTCTAGGGTGACAGTAACAAATACGCCAGGCAAATCTGACTATAAATAATAAACCTACCTACACATCATCATCATTTCAGACGGGATAACCCACCCGGTTCTGTGCGTCTCTCAACCAGATGTTTCCCGCGGCTTTGATGATATCATCAACCCAGCGCGCTTTTGGACAGCCCTGGTTTATGGCCCTGGCCACCATTTAGTCACAGCTTTACTCCATTGGTTCTTCGACTATCGATGTCCTGCCCAACTCCACTTGAAGCGCATCGCTCTGTTCCCGACGTCGTAGACTTTCGACTGACGACGGATTTCCCTACACATACATACAAACATCAACTCAGGCGTTGTTCCAATGGAAGAAAAATTAGGTACCTATGTAAAAAAAAAAAAAAATTACACGTTTTACGGTTTTACATAATTCCTATGAGTTGCAAGCATTAATCAGTAACAACTCCTAGTGAAGAGTGGTAATTTTGTAATCAAAACAAAAAAGTTATAAAATACAGGACCATTGTCATTCATCGCATACGGAAAGAATGCGATAGATAGGAGTGAATGTATCACTTTACAATAATGACTAATGATAACATCTCACTACAAGTGGGGCCTTAAGAAATGATAATAATAAATTCAAGGACTTGATTCAGAAAGCGGTACAGACGCCATCAGGTCAAGCTACCCGAATCTGTCAAATTTTCCCAATCAACCTTGAACCTTACAGCTATAACGATAAAGTTGAATATCTCTTAAAGAAATTTGACAGATTGTAGTAGCTTGATGTGCTGGCGTCTGTACATCTGGACATGGCTCATATTGTTAGGAGGTTTCGCTCACTTGGAGCTCAGCACCTTAATTGCGTAACACACTATCCATCTCAATCTGAATCATTTTGAAGGATATTGCTAATCCATTGCTTCATATGTACGAAAAACGTGTCTGCTCAACAACGTAAATAACGCAATGAATGTTGAACTGTCAAAATGAAACCGATTCCGATTGATCGTGTGTTACGCAATTAGGGTGCGGGTCATGGTCTACCCATGTGCCCCTCTAAATTGTTTCAGCTGTTTTAACGCGAAAGCGTTACAAATAAACAAATAAACTCACTTTAGCATTTATAAGTTAGGATAAATAAGTGTTTTGTCACCATTGAATAACCAGACTCAAATTATTTAGTGAGACTAATGGGAATTCAAAATACTTCAATTATTCCCGTTCGTCCCACTATATCATCGGGACGAACGGGTTTTTTTTAAATATTATTTATTTCCGTTCGTCCCACCAGTGGGACCACGGCAATAGGAACACGGTAGTGGGACGAACGGGAATACATGGTAGCTTTTGGCCCTGATGCCAGTGGAGATTTTTTTTAAATGTTTTTGATAATATTTAATTTTTTAAATGTACCTGATCTGTACCTAAGTGTTTAACACACAACCTGACTTTCTATAAATATTTTAAAATAATCCTTCACAATGACACCATTTTTCACAACTAAGCAGAGAAAGGAAGACAATAGGCAAGAGCAAACAATAACTAAAAGATAACAAAGGAGTTTCAATTCAATCTCTATCTTTTGTTATCTTTTTACTTTGGAACCTGTGAGCTTTGCTCTATTCTGTGGGATAGCAAGTTTACGACCACGCGGACTCTACTCGGAATTAAGATAATAGCATAATAGAACTCCACACTGATGTGTTAAGAACTGTGTACATTTGCGTACTGGAATATTGAAAAAAAAAAACGATGTTATTAGAATATTGCGTTAGTCACGTATGTTGATTTGGTTTGAAATAGTAGCATTAAATTGCGTTATATTCACATAATGAAATGTGTGAAATGTATAGCTAGAAAGGGGATGACTACCGAGATGACAACTAATAGAAAGAAATAATAATAATTATAATACTAATAGAATATGAAAGAAATAAGTAAGACGCGTTGCGCCGACCCCAAATAAGTTATTATGACAAAAAAAACCTAGGGCTTTATAATCATTAAATTGCAAGAGTTAACATCATAAACGCTGAAGTCAGGTAATAAGGTTAATATTTTAAAAAATGAAGATTCAAACGATAATCCTGGCCTTAGTGTAAGGCTGCCTACAATGTTTCAAAAGTTAAAAGGGCTTCAATTTTGTATAATAAAGTACTCATGTGTTGTAAACAAGCATTATAAAAACTTGCACCAGTTTTTATAATGCGGTACTGTTTTTACATTAATTAAATATTGAGTATTTAATATTATGTAAGTAGTAACATCGTTAACATTGAAACACTTAAACGATTACGTGTTACACATAATATTATGTAGGTATTTACATTTATATTTGGAACAATTTCAGTCTTTGACCTAAATACATAAGTATTGAACACATTACATAAATTAGTACTTCTGTTGTTTTTTTTAAAGGCCAGAAACCATGCAAGTTTCAAAACTACATGGCCCTAAAACTCAGTCTGAAAAAAATATTCAGTAAGTAGACTGATACTCGTATATTATACAAGGTGGAGACGACAATACGACAACAAAATAAACTGCGTATATCTAATGCCGTCCCCAGTATGCATACGAAAATTCAATAAAATTATATCCCGTAGTTTAGTCACTATAACCTAGCCGCTTATCGGCAAACCCCAGTCGGCTCATCACTACTAATGATTTTGTTTGAAAAAAAAACACGTTTTTAAATTAGATGCTAGAATTTATTTGACAGTACCACAATACTCTCATGCATTGCCCGTGGTTTCATTTATTGTCATATTGTTGACTTCACATTGCATACATTATTTTTATTTTATTTAGCCTACGCTGTACAGTCACGAGCAAAAGTATGTATACACTCGGCCTTATTCAAAAGCGATTTACTCCTTTATTTTATAATGAAATTTTATGTTGTTACGAACATAGCATTGTCAAACCCATACGTTTATGTAATGTTTCTTATTTCAATTTCGCATTCGTTATTTCACGAGAAAATCGGAATTGAAAGTTGCCAAGTGTTGACATATTGGTGCTCGTGACTGTACCACTGCTGAGCAAAGGTCTCCCCAAAATCTTTCTACGCATCCTTTTCTGGAGCCACCTCAATCCAACCCCGGCGGGACGCGTCTAGGTCATCTCATCACCTCTTCCTGTGCCGGCTATATGCATAATATTATGTTACAAATTATTTCCTTAAGTTCTTTAAAGTTTCATTCCGAAAACCACTACCGAATTCTAACTGTAATGGACCGATCGAATAATTCATTCATGTTAGAAAAGTATCATCATGTAGCAAAAATGTTGGATCTTGGACACCCAACCTAACTGCCCACGTGGGTGTAGCGACCCTGTAGACCAAATATTAAATATGATTCAACGATTACAATAAACATTAGCACATAGCTCTGTCAGTCAAGGCTGAAGATCCTAGTCTCCAGACTATTCTGTCAAGTGGTAAGGTCAATCTTCATTTAAGTACTCCGTTGTATCTTAGTGCGTTTGGCAAACGTTTTATGACTGAGAGGAAGCATTAGGTTGGTTCAGTGGCTGCCTTGAATTTTAAATTAGTATTACAGCAAATGTCTTTGTACCATAGAGTCAGGAGATATTTGTCGGTTTTGTCTCGAAGCTGTAGCGCCAGCGCTGCCATGCCTCCTGGTTTAGGCGGTACCACTTTGCATCAGGATTGTATCTCGTTAAGTTTGCAAAACAAGGGTTATTAGTTTTTATTTATTGCAATTAACATACACAATTTTCAATGCAATTAAAAAATAAAAACTTAAGAGCAATAACAAAACTACCCTAATCTTGTTGTCGATTGTATATTGATTGACGTTTACCTTTCCAACGACACATTTAAAAAAGGCAATAGTTTTTTACTGATAGCAGTTTTGGCAATGATCATAAAACCGAATGTTTTTTGCCAGTTTGACCTCTTAATTTTTCTAACGGATAGAACAGTCTACTAACATAACAACTACACGTTTATAGGTACATTTACTATGATGGGAAACTATGCTTGAGTGAGAGATTTAACCAATCCGTTAGACATAACAGCTTGTCAAAAGTTAAACTAGATTTGGTACGTTCGATCTCCATGTAAAGCTGCTGACACAGTTAACAGCGCTTTTTACCTGTATTTGTCCTAGAAAAAAATGTTCGTTCTAAGAAGTCATGATGAAATGAAGCGAGCGATTCAAGCCTATACTAGTTTACCTTGTTTGTACAAGTACGTTACGTTTGTACCGTGGATCAGTGGATATTTGGAGCGATATGGGTCACATCGTAACTAAACGAGACTTGTTGATGCGTAATCAATGTTACGCAACTCGATTTTGAATTAAGCTACAAGACACAACTGATTAGAATAGATAGTTCCGTTTACGCAGAATACATTTTCTTGAATCATATTGAGTGCTTCGACTCGTTTCCATTTTAATGTCCATCAAATGGATATAAAGGTATTGATATAGATTTTATTTAAATTGGAGAACATTTTATCGAGCCTCTCATTACCATAGCATAATAATCCCATAAAACGAAGGGCTTCACTTGAAAGCCCGTATGGCAACACTAGAGGAAACAACACACAAAGGGTAAGTATCCAGTTTCCATTAGGCGGGCTCTTGATCACGTTCCGCATTTTTTTTTTAAGTTTTCTTACTTAATTCAGTAATATCCTTCGGTCGTTAAATTAGAAATGTTAATAGATTAGATTACAAAAGTCTACAAAGAATTTTTTGACGAAATTCGTTTTTTCCAGTTCCATAATCAGGACCACTTTACTAAATGGTCACAATAATGGGTCCGGCAACGTCGTAATGCATTTCGAAAGATTGAAGAGAATACGTAGAATTCCACCGACAATGATACGACAAAAAATTGTGTGACAAGTTCATAGACTCCTCTCCCGTCTCATAAAGGATTTAGGGCCCTCGCAGCGGGAAGCGGTAAGTGGAGGTGGTCCTTATCTGAGACTGTTTCAACAGCGCAGTCGACGGCGTAGTGGGGTAATGCCGCGCTACCACTTCGCGCTCCATCGCGACTGACGCAAGCCGCGCCCGCGCACACGACCGCTACTTTCAAACGAGCCATTTTCGATATTCAACTTTTAAAAATGTATTCGAATGAAGTGAGGTGAATCGACCAAAACTGTTCAGTGAATAACAAAGTGAAAAAAAAAAAAAACAAGTGTTTTGGAACAAATTTTTGTGAAGGATTTACTTTTGTTAAGGAGCAACCCTCTACAAATCCAAGGTAATTGTCGATGTTTTGTTATTTTAGTTGTTTGTCCGTTCGTGTGTTGCGGCAACAGCAACGGTGTCGAGGCGACTTATTGCAAAGTGCAGTTTCGTTTTGCAGCTACCTATTTACAACATACGTCGTCGGAATGTCCGGTTGTAGACAGACTTTCTCGCGGCTGTTTCGCGAACAGTTGAACTATATCAAAACAAACATTTGTAACAACTGGCCGCTTTACTGCCACTCAGGTAAAATTTAGTATGATGGGCAAATAAAAGAAAATGTCTTTTTTTATGACCAAACCAGTTGAGTAGGTATGGTAGCGCAATTACAGCCAGCGTAAGTGTAGAAAAAAATGTAATTCAAAAATACTTACTAAGAAAATGTTAGCAAACAGTCATTTCATTACTTTATGTAATGTTACTTATAAGTGCGCCTAATTGAATACTTACCTAATAGCTTGATTCACTTTAATAATTGTCAATCTGTCACGGGTACTGACACGCTTTCTTGTATGAAATAACTTTTTATGACACAAAAGTTATTTGGACTGTTGAATAAGTAGATTGAACTCCCAAAAGTGTCACCTACTCCATGCTTAGTTTCACAAGTAGGGTGCGCAAATCATAAGTGGTTTTGACATCTTTTTGTTTAGGCAACATTACCTTAATCGTGGTATTTACTAGACTTACCGACTGTATTATGGTGAGAGTATTTTTTCTTTAATAAATATAGGTTAGAAAAATAAATATTGCACACTGTCCAAACCGAAAATATATAAAAAAAATATGCTTAACTTTTTCATCTTTGTGTTAGATTACACGCAATCCACGTTTAGGTGCACCCAAATGTAGATTTTTGACAAATGAAAATTTGCATAAAATAGCATTAATTATAACGAAAAAGTCAACGCAACTCTATCTAAAATTAATCATAATGAGACACATGTGTGGGAAAAAGCGATATTGATTAAATAAATCTTCTCATTATGTCTTCGTGTTAGCGTCGATTTTCCCAAGTTTTCCATAATTGATGACTAGGGAAAGTTAAGTTAGTTTCTAATGCACATCACTACGAGTGCATCCTTACACATCTACTAGGTAGGAAGATGCTTCTCAAAATTTATGTTTTGTTAAAAATTTAAAAAAAGGGGAGGGTTGATGCCTTTGCCCTGAAGTGGGACAATACAGGCTAAAGTTGTCAAAAAATAAAAGATCGTTTTGACATTTGAGAATGCGTTCAGATTGTCACCTGTCAGTTACATACAAACGAATACGTGTTTTGCAAATTTGATCTTTATTAACTATTAGAACTGTCAATGTCAAAACGGGCCTTTTATACCAAATACTCTCTTAACTTTAGGTTAAGTTAAAAGCATTTCTGTTTTTAGAACATCTTTCTTCCGCTCTGTTGCTTTCAGCGAAAAAACTGTGCAATTATATTTTTTAAAGTGTCAAGTCATCAAGTATTTTTTGTACTATTATAATACTTCCCTTCATTTTACAATCTCGAAACATTTTTTTAGTGATGTCCGTTATTCGGTATCCGAGTGATAACACTAGAGATGTTCCTGATACGATTGGTGATATCGTAACATACGTAACTGAATATGAAACTAGATATGAAATCTGAGATCACGATGTGTGCTTTTATCCCATCAGTTAGATCATAGAGAAAGTAGGTGATGCTATGACCGTGTGAACAAATAGTAAAAAAATTACAATTGATGCCATAGCGTTCTACTTTTATAATGGTTTTTTTTCTTCGAAGTGATGATATTCTTCATTAGCATACGTACATAGCGCCTATGTATTTTAACGTGTAAGTTATCCTCGTAATTAAAACGTATATAAATAATGCATGTAGGATGTCTTGTGATAAATTACTAATTTATACAAAAAAAGGTGAAGTTCATCAAAATAAAAAAATTGAAATAATCTTTATTTCCTGTTTAAATTACAATGTTTATAGTAATTTATTTGCAAATAAATATGATTTATTTAAAATACCGTAAGCTTAATATAAGACATTATGCAGTTAAGTTAACTTTTGCTTGAGGTAAAAAAAAAATAGTATGTTAATTTATTGAAGTGTGTAAAATGATTATTTAAAAAAAAACAACAAATTGACATTGCAAGGTTTATGTAAAACTATAGGCATGGCACTGTTGAAAAATAGAGGCAAGTCTGTAAGCTACTGTAAATTGTTCACTTTCAGATGTCAATAGAAGGCACTCGTGCAGTCACTTTTATAACCGATACGTGTACAATATGTATTTTACTGAAGTTATTTTTGTAACTTTTAGATTTTCTCTACGTCGACATAACGATGTACCATGATCAATTAAAAAAATCTTATAATTGAAATTACTATGATGTTTATAAAGTCAGTGTTTTTTTCATAACTCACTATTTTACTATTTTTAAAGTGGAAACCTGGCTTTATAAATAAAAGCAAAGTGCTGAATCAATATGTCACGGATTTATCGATAAAAGTAGTCCCACCACTAATTTAACGAAACGACAATGAACTTTCCCAGCATTGGTCACACGGAAAAACGTGGTATTTGAAAATAAGAAAAAAAAAATAACTAGGTATGCTGATATCAGTACCACGTGGAGTAAAAATGCAATTGTACTTATTTCATTGCCAACATTAAGTAGTAAATAACTCATATCAAATGTGTGAACAATAGTTTCTTTTTATTTCTTTTTTTCATTACCGTACTATTGCAGATGCAATATAGTACGGTAATGAGAATGATGTATGTGGCATTTTCAAGCATTTTACATTATTTTTCACAGATTTCAAAAGAAAACTATACAGTGTATAACTAGTTTATTAGGAATCTGAGTATTTTAACTAATAATAACGTATTAGAATACAATAAAAAGATGTTAATTATCTTAAAAATGTACTTACCCATCTACATTAAAACTGATCAAGCATTTTTCTCAGTCAAGTCAGATAATAGTGTGGGACGCCCCCCAGCTAGATGGACGGAGGACCTAAAGAAGGTGGCTGGGACAGACTGGATGCGGAAGGCGGAGGACAGGGTGTTGTGGCGCAGCCTGGGAGAGCCCTATGTCCAGCAGTGGACTGCGATAGGCTGAGTTGATTGAAGCATTTTTCTCACGGGTATAGCTTGCGGGGGGCAAGGATGGGCAATGCCTGCCTTAGAAACTTCTTTGCCCACCCTACAAAAATCGACGGTATTGAAGAATGACTTTATTAGAGCCGTTAATTTTGACAAAGATGTAAGGTTTGTAGAGCTGGGCCTGGTAGAGTTAGGGGCTTAGCTCTACATTGGCTCTGATAACTTTTTAACAATGAAAGCGTTATTTATGTCTTAGCAACCTACTTTTCATGAAATATTTTTGGTGGGATTATTTATTACGAGGCATCATTTATGATCTCTCATTAAATGACTGTGGTTAGTTCAGCTAGATTGCCCCCCTAGACAAAATCTCTAGCTACGCCAATGACTTTTCTACATGTATAATGTCATCTACTATTACAAAATGTTACCACCTGTAGGTTGTTAAAAATTTATACACTCTGTGTGTATAAATTCTCGACACAAAAAAAAAGGTTGTAAATCGTTTTGGGAATTTACACCCTATGGGGAATCCCTATCTATGGCCAGAGCAAAAAAACAACATCCCTTGGACGTCTATTTTTAGTACACTCGTACCTGCTGAACAAAGGGTTTTTTGTGCAACATCTAAGGGTGGCACCGTAGCACGTGGTTACCTGTGTCCAATTTTGACTTTATACTGTAGTATTTTTTGCCTTTGCCATATTCTTTTGCTAAGAATAAAGGAAAGGTCCAAAGTCCGAAAAGGGCAAGAATCAAATCTTGTAGTAGAGAGAGCATAGTGCAGAAGTGCAGATCTATATATTTTATTTTTGACACTTTTTTGCCAAAATGTACCTTTTTTGTAAACTGCACTTAAGGGCTTAAGCTGAAAATCAGCGCTTAGCAAGCCGCTGGGGTACCTAAACATAATGCTGACGCCTGTGGGCCTACTCCGAAGTGCAAAGTGCGAATATTCGGATCGGACCGACACATGGCCGAACCGAATATAATTGAAAAATGCGAAAAAAGTTCGGATCGGCTCAGTTGGGTCGGGACCATAGTCAATATTCGAAAGAGTGTAGGAGTGTAGGATCGGAACCGACCGAAAAAAATAGTAACTTCGTAGCTGGAAATGGCCGAACATTTGGTCGATACTACTTCGGAATAGACCCCTTGATCCTTTTGCTTCCGACATTAAAGTTTTGAGTATGTCATACACTAACACTACTAACTATACGACTAGACAATAAACGTTCATTCTATTTGTTATGATCAAAATATTTATAGCACTTAGACACTTGAAGACTTCAGAAAGTCTAATGGGTATCTGCGATTTAAAAAGTAACCTTCAGAGAACTCGGATAATGGGTATAATAATACCAGCCTATTAAAAACAGCCGCACAGGTCGATCGGTCAGGTTAAGCTACGCTTGCCGCGATTGGTCTGTGGATGGGTGACCATCTTTACATACCGACCCCTCCGTGCCTCGGAAAGCACGTTAAGCCGTTGGTCCCGGCTGTCATTCGTGGATCTTTGACAGTCGTTACGGGTAGTCAGAAGCCCGAAAGTCTGACAACCAGTCTTACCAAGGGGTATCGTATTTCCAGTAACTGGGTTGTGGAGGTCAGATAGGCAGTCGCTCCATGTAAAATACTGGTATTCAGCTGCATCCGGTTAGACTGGAAGCCGACCCCAACATAGTTGGGAAAAGGCTAGGCAGATGATGATGATGAATACCGGCCTATTAAAACAATAATAGGCTATGCAGTGCGTGCCTATTTCTCATACTGAGAAGGCACGAGCATTGATAACCACGCTTGTTCAAGACGGGTGGGCGGTTTAGCGAACAGTTGTTCCTCCTTGAGTTCTATTTGTTGTGTGCGTTTAATTAGGTGTGTTATGAACCCAACCCCACGTATCGTAACTTTGCACTCGCTGTTTTTCGCATTCCCTAATTCCCATGGAAATTGCTATTGTATTCTAGTCATTACGCTTAATATGTATTCATTTTCTACATTGGTAATTGGTACACCAGCCGGTCGATTCTGTAAAAATCTCACCGTGAAAACTCAAGTGAAGTGAGCTTGATGTGAGTTGTCAGTAGTGTCAATCCCTAGCATTATTTGGAATGACAGCTCACTCCACGCTCACTTCACCTAAGTTTTCACGGTGAGAAGATTACAGAATCGCACTGCTGCTCCGCTAAATTAATTCAATATTTGATATTTTTTCTATATTGTCCCAATGCTGGGCAAAGTCTTTCCCCATTCTTTTCCAATTTTCTTTATGTTGTGCCTTCTCCGGTTAATCGGTGAGGAACGAGGCAAAATCGTCTCGCCAGAGTTTCTTAGGCATGCCTCGGTGACGAGCCCGTCTTCAGGCACCCACCCCACGTTGTGACGATTCGATATATAGTGTGGGTATTTTTTCTCATTACATTAAACACACGTGCATGTAACTATTGTTTCTAGCTAGTAACAACATGTTTCTAAGCTTTAATCTCAATCATGTTAGTTCCATGTGATGTTAAATTAGAAGTATATTCATGGATGTTAAAATAATTAATATTAGCAATGCAATTTTACAAAATAAATCTTTTTTGTTGAGCATATAATTTTTTGTTAATTTAATAAGTCACGGCTTCGTGAAGTTCATCCATATAGAATTAAACAGACATTTAAAAAAACGTTATTAATGGATGTTCTGCCCACGACTACCTCATTACAGCATAATCAGCCTATAGCGTACCCACTGCTGTGACAGGCCTCCTCTCTGTGAGAGGGAGTGGGCCATAATCCACCACCGCGCGGGCCCAATACGGCTTGGTAGATGTCGCATGGGTCTTCAATTTTTTTAGTTCTAGGTCACGCAGTGCGATTCTGTAACAATCTCACCGTGAAAACTTAGGTGAAGTGAACGTGGAGTGAGCTGTCATTCCAACTAATGCTAGGGATTGACACTATTGACAGCTCACTCTAAGCTCACTTCACTTAACTTTTCACGGTGAGATTTTTACAGAATCGATCGGCTGTTTCGTCACGATGTTTTCCTGCACCGTTTTGACCACGTCATTTACCAAGTCACTATTTATAGAAGACTTTACTGTATTGTTTTCGACCGACTCATACTTACACAGCTAGAGTTGATGAAGCATGAAATTTAGCAAGTAAAACATCTTTCATGACGTGACGAAACGAATTGAACTCAGTCCGCACTTAGGTAGCTGGAGTGTATTATCTATGGAATATATAGGACCAAAACATGGTCGTGAAATGGCTGTATTTATTATGGACCATAGATTAGAACCATCACGATTAAACCAGCTTTCAAACCAACAAAACCGCAACAATATCGGTTCATCCGTATAGAAGTTATGATGGGCCACAGACAGATGGAAAGTCTCTTTTAGTCTCCTTTTTAATTGTGGGGACATTGAAAAAGAGTGTTCGGTTTGCTTGTTCTAAATGTTTTATAACAAAACATTTCAGGTACCTACCTCCAATATACTAACACCATTATGGTTTGTAATGTCCCATACAATTAATGGAACAATACATCATGATCGGTGCCCGTGTCACGTCCTCTTGCATAAATTGTGATTGGTTAGTTAAGAACTAACACGCACACCTGACCGTTTCGAAAACTTTAACTTCGTGAATCAAGGTTGGTGTTGTGAATTCGAGAGAGATCGCCTTCGTTTTGCGCCAAATGTTTGTGGCATCTGTTGCGTGGATAAAAAAAAATCCTTTTAAGGCAAAGGAGGTGCGTAGTTGTTCACTTTTTCATTGGCAGTGGGTACGTAATGTATACAGGGTTACTTTTTTTCCTTGACATAACATAACATAACCTGCATAAAGTGACTATTGATTTTGGAAAAGATTGTCGTTTTCAGGTAAGTAGGTCGAAGTGTTATTAGGAATTTCTCAGAAGCGGCCTGGGGTCTGGATTTGTGCCTGATGATGCGAACAGGCTCGCCCCCGGCGAAATCTTGGTGTAATCTCCTAAGGAGATTCTCCTAAGGAGATTACAGGCGTGTTAATTTGTTTTGTGTATGATAGTTTTGAAACTGATCGAATATGGAAGAATAAAGCTTGATTTACACGGTGCGATTTAATTGCCTGTGGAATACCACATGTTGAAGCAACAATAGTAGTTGCTCCGTCTAACTGAACAGTGTTTAGACGATTCAAGTCATATGTTGCTTCAATTTTATTGTATGCCACAGGCAAGAAGCTTGCATCGCGTACCTATAAGTTTAGAACGGGCCACACGCGTAGCAACTGGATATTATAGACTAATATTATTACGTATATATATATATATATATATAATATAATATATAACTACATATTATTAAAAACATTATTTTCTTTAACGTGGAGGAATTTCCAAAATTGAAGTAATTGCAAACTATTCAATCAATTCTGAATAAATTGCACTGCTTTTTCGGAATAACTTTTTTGGGCACCTTTTGAAAGCAATAAACTCGACATTTTACGTAATCTTTTGTATGTTATAAAAACTGCTGCATTGACTTAATAGATTTTCTTATTTAAATTCTAAAATCTTATGCAATTTCGTAAGGTGAATCAACTTAAACGTAGAGTGAACGGGTAGGTGTCAGGTAACTTTGGTCTAAACCAGCCAGTTTGTATTGCAAAATTAGTGAAGGAAGAATAATATACTAGCCTAAGGTTGCATTAGAGCTCTACCTCTTCAACCTCCTTAGGAGATAAACGTTTTTAATATATCTTTTTTCTTTCTTTTTCAACCGTATTTTATTTTGTACCAAAATACCGTAACAGTTTCCTTTACAACAATCAGGGTTGTTCATCATGTCATCTTTTTTGCCAAGATCTCTTAACAAGTCATCCTCATCACTGGCTTATTAACCGACGAAAAAAAGAGGAGGTTCCGAGTCGGCGGGTATATTTTTGTTTGTATGTATGACCACGAATAGCTTCTTATAAAGTAGTCCGATTTTGACGATCTACTAAAAGAATTATTAATGACCGATTCCTTCTTGGTTAAAATTAAGACTATTGTATCTTTATCAATAATGAAGCAAAGACCACATAGATTGGCATATTAAATCTGTGAAAACTACCATAGGGGAGGGTCTCCCATATGGAAGTGGAAATCGCAGGTAAAATTAGCTTTCGAATAGTTATTTGCCCAGTTTTACAGTAAAAAATGCTACCATTGGTAAGCAAAACGATTCGTTTTTGTTTATAGGAACCGAGCATGGACACCAACAGGTCGCCACAGTTCTCGTAGGTGTAGCGTAGCGCTCTCTATATCCATATATCTCAGTACTAACTGCTTCGCAACAAATATCAAGTTATACAGATAAAGCAATCTGAGTTACATTTTAAAAGACTTGTTTGTTTGCAACAGAGTGAGCGTTAAAATTGCTCAATAAATAGCGAAATAAGATCACAATGTCCGTCTACCGTACGTCACTATTTATGTATTTAACTTTTGTGCGATAGTCCACTCCATTTTAGAACAGAGCCCGATTTTGGTCCAGTTTTTGTCGTATTTTGGCCGAAGTTTAATTCCAGTTACGGGAAGGCTTGTACCTAAATAGGAACAAGTATCTTCAACTTCTGCATAGCTTTATCAACATTTTAATAATTATATATTTTACATACTGTGATTGGTTTTTTTGGGATAACGTTTTATCCACGTTGTGGACGTTATCTGCCCTCCATAACTAATCACATATTTGGGTTCAGTGTCGGTCTAGCAACACCCCCTGCCATTTATTTTTTTGATATTTTCAATGTACAGAATTTTCACTTCTACAGATTTATTATAAGTAATAATAGATTATATATGCATTATACGCATAGGAACGGGTTTCTAAAATGGCATTTTATTTAACTAAAGTTCACAAAGCGATTGGCCCCGTAGAAACTAGATTCTTAGGAATGTCATTGATTTTCGTATTACGTATTAATTTGTTGTAGGCAGTAGAGGTAGGCAAGTATTTAATTTCGCCTTGGTTATACATTTTTTTTAAGTGCCTGCGTATTGTGAACAATATTCAAGTTATTGTCCTTGTTCATAAGTCAATTAATTTATTTCGCACATAACCTTTAAATAGAAAGACGGAAAGGAGGCCTTTATGTTTCCGTGGAACACACCAGCACCCAAATTGCGTAACAATAATTTTGAAGGATATAGCTTATCCCTTGCTTCATATGTTCGAAAAATTTGTCTACTCAACAACGTAAATAACGCAATGAATGTTGTTGAACTGTCAAAATGAAGCCCATTGCTACTGATAGTGCGTTACACAATTACCCCACAGGCTCATAATATTAAAGGCACTGTTTTCATCTGACGCTAGGGATTGCCACTATTGACAGCTCACTTCAAACTCACTTTACCTAAGTTTTCACGGTAAAAATTTTACAGCACTACAGTAAGTACTATAGTCAAACCTATATCTGACCATTTTGTAAACAAAAGCCCGTGTACAGTCACGAGCACCAATATGTCAACACTTAGCAATTTTCATTTTCGATTTTTTCGTGAAATAACGAATGCAAGGTTGACACACATTACATAAACCTATGGGTTCGAAAATGCTACGTTCGTAACAACATAAAATTTCATTAAAAAATAAAGGAGTGTATCGCTTTTGAATAAAGCCTAGTGTATAAATAATTATGCTCGTGACTGTACATGATGACAGCAGCTGCGTCCGTAAGTAAAAAAAAGAGGATCCTTTTTAGGTCGACTAATAATATGCGCTGCAAGCAGTAATTAATAATCCTTACGGTGGTAAGATATAGATTTTGACGATAGTACATACTCGCGAAAATCGCTTTTCAATTTCGCAACATTATTACGTTCCCTTTAATTTAGATACAAGAAAATACTGTAACTCATAATAGTGCGATTCTTTTCCGTTTTGTTGACTTACAACAGTAACAAGTGTGCCGTACTATATAGTGGTACATTTAACAACGTGAAGTTACACCGTTAGTTAGGTAATATCGCGGCATTATGTAACACTATTGTTTATACATTTTAAAATGTCGGATTCTACATTCGCATCCCAGACTGCATTGTTTTACAGGTGTATTTAAAAAAACTCTTATTATGTAAGTTGTTACCTTTTATATAAAATAATTGTAAAAATAATTTGCATAAAATTTTTTAGTTTCCGAGTTAAGTGTTATACATGTATTGTGATATTGACCCAGAAAAAAATTAAGCACGGTTTGTGAAGAATTAATTTTGGTAGGTACTTAAATTAATTAATAAGCAAATAAAAAAATCTGCCTGGCCTTTTCCCAAGTATGTTGGGGTCGGCTTCCAGTCTAACCGGATGCAGCAGAATACCAGTATTTTACATGGAGCGACTGCCTATATCTGATCGCCACAACCCAGTTACTGGGCAATACGATACCCCTTGGTACTGGTGGACTGGTCGGACTTTTGGGCTACTGACGTCCCGTAACGACTGTCAAAGATCCACGAATAACAGCCGGGAGTCGGGACCAACGGGAGGAACGGAGGGGTCTTGGTATGTGAAAATGGCCACCCATTCACGGACCAACCGCGGCAAGGTAATTAATAAGCAGTTGGCATAAAATCATTTAATAAAGTACGATGACGTCACCAAAGATTTCGATTATAAGATTAATATACAGAGAGATACTATAAAATATCGATAAAATATGAGTTCAAGGCCAACCCTTAGGGTTATGTATGAACTACGATTTACGACATCATCTTGGAAGTTGCGAATTAACATTTTCGCTTAATTAAAAAAGACACGTATATACATGTTATATACGTGTCTCTTATTCAAAGTATTACGTCCTCGTCCTCAACAAAAAAGTTGTTAAATAAATCCACAAAGCAATAAATATTTATATCGCATTAGGGCTTCTGTAGACAGGCGCGACGCGACGGTACGAAGCGGTTCTGGTAGAACAATTTCCATAGTTTTCCCATAAATTGTTCTAATAGAGTCGCATCGCGTCGTGTCTGCGGCAGCCTTTAAGTACATGGTGTTATAGAAATGGACACTTTGCATAATAAAGATAAAATTATAATTCTTTGTTTATTAATATCTGATACTTTTAATAAGCTATTACACATCTTTCGCACCTTTAGTGGGTACATACCAATTTTTTTTTCGCAAACAGTTTTTCTTGGAATGCGGAAATCATATCACCATGTATCTTTATGACTGCTATATTGAATAATTTAATGAAGTACTAAATTATAGGAAGAGCGTTGTCTGTCAGTCAATGTATGAATGAAATTTTAAATTAAGTAGATTATTGCAACTTGCCTTTGCTATTGAGCTTGCGAAAATAAAAACATCATAAACAACTTGACTGTTTAAAATTAACTTTACATGACAATATCTAATGCATTTTAATCAACAGTTGTAGATGGATACATAAAAGATGAATCAGTGACTATACAGCTTTATTAAGGGGAAGCGTCGGGGTAGCCCGCGAAATTGAAATTTTCTTACGTTTTTTTTGCAATTTACAGGTCAGTGTCAGATTGTATATTGAATAAAATATGATTCGCGACCGTAACAAGTATGTATTAACAGAATTATAATCAATAAAATTATCAATACAATCCTCTTAGTTCACAAAATATTAGTGATTGGTATTTCATGGAAATAGTCATTCAATAGGATTATATTTATGAACTTCGCGGGCTATCCAGGCGATTTCCCCTTAAGGAAGGAGCTGTGAAAATGGATATGATAGGTACTACTTGTTTTATTTTAAAATTTGTTTAATCAATGAGACAGTTCTCTGTTCATTTATAACATAATATTTTCTTAAATAGATACGTTATAGGTAATATGTTTTAACACAGTCGTATTCAACTCTTATAATGTAATGGTCTCTCGTCTCGCTACATTCAATGAAATAATTACAATAATTGTAACGTACATTTTCCAGTCTCGCATTACAAAAAATAATTCAACAAAATTATCCAAGAGCGTGACGCCCTGGTGACTGCTGCGACATCGGGCCGTCACAAAATCATTCCGAGTTCTAGCGGTCACGCCGAACTATTCGAAACTTCGGCCGGAATGACGGCGCACCCGAGCGCCGCGGCGCTCGGGTGACGGAGGTGCGGTGGACACGTGGCCAAACTAAATGTTATGTATCGATACTTCGGCACCGTCATCTCGTTCTTGGTGACGTTCCGATGACGGCTGCGGTGAACAAACGCACTTATTTGATTATCCGCATTTATTTGTTGAAAGAGGCCAACGTGTCATGACGTTATAATCAATGTACGTCGAAGGTAAACAGGACACCACATTATGCCATAGCATGAAGTATGGTGTGTAAACTATATACCCATAGATATTTCATTTATACGGAAGCTCATACGAATACACTAGGAAGTAATTAATTATTTAATTCTCCATAAGTTTCCATATAAAGTTCTGTGCTTTTTGTAGGGTACCGCCCTATGAAGTACCTACGATGAGCATACAACGATACTACTCATTAATATTTCATTTATACGGAAGTTCATACGATAGGAAGTAATTAAAGTTTTCATATAAAATCTTAATAAGTCGTCAACAACGTAAGTTTGTGCATTTATTTTGAAGGATAACGACTTTCGATTTTTTTGACGTCATAAAAACGATACGTAAAAGTTAATCGCTGACAAAAGTGCCAAGTTTCCATGATATTTGTTTTACGGTTTAACAAATTTTAAGTGAATGTGGAAGTTTTCACTGTGCTTCCCTGTAATTTGTTATTTAAATGTCATCTTTCACACCTGCTTCGCTTCACCCTCTGAACTTTAAATAAAAAATAAATTGCCACATGTATGAAAGGTCATCACTTGGGAGCAGCTCAACCGATTTGGCAGCATTTTGTTGTGTTCGTTATTGTCAGTACAAGGTTTGCAAAATAGTTTTTTTTGGAAAAACCACCAGAAAAGTCAGGAATTTGGATGGTATTTGTGTATGAAAATCTCAATAAAAATAACAGAAAATAGAAATGTAAAATTCACCCGGGTGACGCCGGGCACATACAGTTAGTATCTAGTATAC
This sequence comes from Apamea sordens, assembly GCA_945859715.1. Taxonomy (NCBI): domain Eukaryota; kingdom Metazoa; phylum Arthropoda; class Insecta; order Lepidoptera; family Noctuidae; genus Apamea; species Apamea sordens. Next base: position 14,240,101 of record OX243995.1, read on the forward strand.
AATATTTTTAACCTAGCTAGGATAGTATTTGTATTCTCCACACGTCTGCCTATTCCGATGCCGATCTCGCATCATTAATTCCATAAAACGGCGAATCTATACACATATAAATTAAAGACGCTTTTCGTGTCTGTCTGTGTGACCGACTTGTGTTTCTAAACTACGCAACGGATTTTTATGCGGTTATCACCATAATTTACAACAAATATCCTGAAAGGTTTTTACGTATTAATATTATAAACTTGCATATAATAAAGAAATCTCGATATTTTTTCAAGTAGTAAAAACGAAGCAGGGGCGGGTTGCTAGTGTTTAAAATAAATACATTTTCAGTTTTCATCCGTTTTAGGGCTTTTACTGAAATAATAACCGGTGATATTAAACGTATATGTAGCAAAAATATAAATAACACAGTCCAATTTCACGCTTGCCCACTTTCCGATCGTCGTCAGATAAGCATGCGATGTAGAGATCCGAAACAATGACAGATCTCATTAAGATAGCATAGACATCAAAGTATGTACAATCACTTTTTCCATATACCACGCTGCATACAATAACATGCTATTGAAATAAAACTATGTATGTATTTCAGGTCATTTTAGAGATTATTGAGTGCAACGGCTATAAACATGGCGGATTTCTATACTGCTTTTAATAATCTGCGTTTCCGATACAATTTATAAAGGTTTTAAACGTATACAATAGGTTTGTGGTCCTGTTTTTTTTTTCACTCAAATGTGTTTAGTTATCTAGTAACTTAATCACAACATTAGTGAAGGTTTTTCCGTTAACTTTAAAAGCCCTTTAGTAAATAACAAAGATAAAATAAAGTAAGTACCTACCTAATTTGTTGTTTTATTATACCAAGTGGAATAAAACTATAACCAGAAATAATACAAAGGCTGGTTACAAGAGCTGTAGTCCTTGATTTAAAAAATAAAAACACTTTTGTTAACTGCATGTCCAGTTTAACTTGATACTTAAATAGGCCCTGATGAACTGATGTTCATCAGGGCCTATTTAAGTATCAAGTTCAAAAAATGTTCTGTACATTTTTGTTCATGTGTTGTACATTTTTTTAAGTTTCGTATTAGTCACTAGCCAAGAAATACTGGCCACTAAGTGGAAATTCTGGTTTTTTTTTTATTCGAAGTTCAAAAAAAATTTGCTGCACATTCAATGTTGATAGTCAGGGGTATCGAACGTACAGGCTTCTTATTTGTAATAAGGTTCAAAATACTGCAAATTTTTACTCGAATATAATGCTTATGTTGGAAAATTATCGTTAAATAGTAGTCTACGTGCTATAGCCGAGAGAGTATATAACAACCTATTTGTAAGGATGCTCGACAAATTATTGTACAAAGTCGCTGTTGTACCAACTTAGTATAATAATATTGTTACTCCCAGGGATTAGTTACAATATTCTTATACTAAGTTGGTACTGATAATGGATCCCTGTAATCAGATATTTAAAAAAATGTCAAGACACAAAACGTGAACAACCGGATAAGACCAGTTTATGGCTTTAATTCGCCGTAAGTAAAAGTTATTCCTAGAGATATGTAAAAATGATTTATTTTAATTAAGTAATTCAAATGGATACTTAAAATGTTTGATTATTACCCATTTACTTTTTATGATACCTACTGTCAAGGTTCAATCGGCAATTAGGGCTGTGCCAGATGGTTGTTGAAACCAGTTGCCAATTATTTAAAAAACGTATGTACCTACTCAAAGATATATAATTGATCATCGATATAGTGTTATTTATTACCCAACTAACAATGCATCATACGAAAAGCTTATACAAAATGGCTACCAAGATGATTATTACATAAATACACAATACTTAATGTGATACCAAGTAGTTAGGCTTGTACATATTCGATCTGTGCAACAGAAAATTCTACGCTATCTTAGTAACATAGACTCAGGTGTACCCACCCGCCCAATAAGTTCAGTGTATTTTGTCTATAACTCACTCGATTTTGATTCTTAATATAAAGTAGCAGGAGGCAGACCATATATTTTATTAAATATGAAAAAACATGTAACTACAAGAAACTTACTAGAACCGCTTCAACAAAATATAATTTATTGAGCCGCCAAAATTATTAGAATGTTATGGGAATGCCTGTGAAATCGAATTTATGTTACATAATTGCACTAACCGATTCGCGTGTTAAAGGTACGTACTATAACTCAATTCTGATATACCTAGTTGACAGGCGGTGCGCTCTATGCGCAGACTTGAATCTCTGTAACCAATTTTTCAGTACCTTTGACAAAAAAATGACAATGTCAAAATTGTTAAAAAGCTACTGAAAACCCGGGTTTCACGCACAATAAAACTGTTCTGGCTACAATAACAGACTTACTTAGTATTTGAAAGAAATAAAGAAGAAAGAAAATACATTTATTTAGCACAGACTAAAGTGCACACAGCAACATCAGAGGGGCAATTCTCGTAATTTTAAGAACGTTTAAGAACGTCTGATCTCAGTCTCAATCTGTCAAAAATACCTCTAATTTCCCTACATTCTTGACAAGTTTTTGACATTTGTTTGTCGCTGAGATGAGACTGCGACTAGATTTTGGACGATTTTAATTACGGGAATTGGTCTTCTGATAAAAACAAATAAGAATCAAATAAATGAGTGAAAACTCCGATGTAAGAAATTATCAGGAAATTGTGCCTCACGGCTGCGCCAAAAAGGCCCAGTTCAGCAAAAATGCCAGATAACTAGTGCCTGACGCTTGTTTTCAACTGGACCATGTGAGGTGACGGATGTAAATCAGTTTAACACTGCAACGTGACTTGTGTATGCATGCATAAGTAAAATATAATTTGTATTTACTAGTAAGTTAGTCATTTTCGTTCTTAGTGTAGGTAAATAGTTAGTTGTGTAATCACGGTATACAAGCTGTTGTTTTGCATCCTCCTCAAATATCAGAAGGCTGTCATGAAAGACATAAATAATCAAATAAAATTACGATCCCTGGTAAATAATGAATACATACTTGTTTTTTTAGTTATTTATGTTTGACAGTATTTCAGAATATTACCACTTTCAAAGAACAGAATCGCGTTATGGTATCGTATAAGCGGCCGCGATTTTATGTGTGTGTAAAAGGGCAGTTACAGTGCGGTCTACTCACACAGGCCGCGTTTTAAAATGCGTGTCCCACACATGCCAATTTCCGAAAATTAGAAAAAATAAACCTACTTCTTTTATTATTGATTCGTGTCGAGAATCAGTAGCATAGCTACCTCCTTGAATGTGACGAGGATGCAAAACGACACCTTTTATAAGCTTTTTATTGTTAATAGTAAACAATAAACAACTTATCTACTTATCACAGACTTATTAGACGTATCACTTTTTCATGGTATCCACTGTCTGTATCTGTATAAATCTTCTTTGGGATTTTGTATCAAATATTCTCAGTAAACATCAACCTATAAGTCAAACTGTCGAACTACAAGAAGATTAATGACCGATTCCTCTAATTTACAAATCATTTAAAAACATTTATTCCTAAAAATGTACTCAAAACAATTTGGCATTCATACGATGCTTCGTTCGTACATTATGTAATCATTGGCTCTAGCAGTTTCCAATGCAAATCTCACTTTAATATAATTAAGCTGTCGGGCCTACACAAGGTAGGTAATATTTCGTACACGGTGCAAAACCTATTTATATCAAAGGCCGTGGAGTGAACGGCATAGCATGTGTTTGGTTTCCTGAATACGCAAATATTACGCGATTTAATTTGCCGTGTTAATTACTAAGTTATAGCTCAGGCATTGATACTTCAGGGTCTAATAATTATGCTGTTTTTAAAGATCTAGTGTATGCTAGAATAATAATAATAACGTGTTTAACGATGTGTGTTGAAATAATAAAGAATCGTGTTCAATAATAAATGGCTTCAACTAGCTCCAGGCTTGCCATTCTTGCGATATCGTCGCAATGTTGTTAACATTTAGGTATACATCAGATTCAATTCTTGGTCCGATTATCAGGTCTGGTAAAGTGTTATTGAATTTTTTGTGAGGAATTTCTCAGTAAAGCCCGGTGTCTGGATTTGTGCGGTTTATCGCAATAGGCTCGCCCCCTATTTAGTAATGGGACTTAAGCATAACCGGCGAAATGTAGGTGTAAAGACGTCAGCAGGTCAAGCTATCCGAAACTGTCAAATTTTCCCAATCAACCTTGCACCTTAATGCTTTAGCGATAAAGTTGAGAATCTATTAAAGAAATTTGACAGATTGTAGTAGCTTCATATGCTGGCGTCTGTACATGGATAGAATATTCTTTATTATGTACACCATATAAATTACATATATAATTGTAGAAATTTTACAAAGGGTGACTGGGTGACACCGGTCTTCACATACTAAAGTACCCCTCCTCCCAATCCCTCGGAGAATCACAGGCGTGATGTCATAATGTGATATATTAGAGCATTAATTACAAGTCTATAAATTATAATAGAACGTGTAAAAATAATGATATCTCCGGGTATAATCACCTCTGTAATTTTAGCGTCACAATTTTCCTGTAACATTTTCTTGCTTATGTAGTTTCTTTGAGCACGTTATCACCCGCAAAGTAAAAGATAGATAAGTATTATTAGTTAAAGTGGGCAGGTACAGTCACGAGCACCAATATGTCAACACTTGGCCACTTTCAATTGCAATTTTTTCGTGAACTATCGAATGCAACGTTGAAATACGACACATTACATAAACCTATGGGTTCGAAAATACTATGTTCGTAACAACATACATTTTCATTAAAAAATAAAGGAGTAAATCGCTTTTAAATAAAACCGAGTGTATACATACTTTTGCTCTTGACTGTACATGTCTGAATATGTACCTAGTGAAATAATTAATCATCATGTCCATACTAGAATTATAGATTTAGTAAATTAACCGTTAAATATTAAAATACGATAATTTAAAATAATGTAAAATAATAATCGAACCCCTGAATTGCGTTAGATAGAGTTAATTAAGAACATAAATTGCTGTAAATAAGTACTCGTAATAAATACATAAGGTCCTTTTAAGTTAACATGTCCTCTCCGATAACTCGTTTAGATACCCCAAGTTTAGTTTAACCATTTGATTAAATCATCGAATTAAGAAACGGGTTTATCTATTTCGCAAACGTGCGGCAAGTGGTCACGTAGGTCGGATACCTATGTAACTACTTTATACAATAACCATGTTCTTTACGGCATAATATAACCATTTATCATAAACATTTGCTGCTCCCACTCCTCTGGGGGGTAAGTACAGTCAGATTAAGTTGCTGGTCCTGCTTTCCTAATTATCAAGAGGAAACCGTGAGGTTTTAGACGTTTGGACTCCGACATAATGTTTCCTTCCTCCCATAGTTGATGTTTTCATCCACTATGGGGGGAAGGAAAGATTACCTTATTAGAAGCGTGCCTTGTACACACGGCTACACATCAAGCTATGCAAAACCAGTATTAGCTGACCGTTATTTGTGAGAAAATATCATACAAAGTGAGGCCAAGACAAACTGGTTTTGTATAGCTTGACGTGTAGCCGTGTGTACAAAGGGTCCGAAGGTTTTCCTTGAGAACCTTTGTATACGGCACGGTTTCTGTACGGTACGGCGTATAAACCTCGCCATAGAAAATACGTGTCCGTCAACAAGCTTCCATAGTGATCCATACAACACTGACGACCGTGCCTACACACGGCGAAAAATTCGTAGTTTTTCACGGCAAGAAAACGGTGTGTTTAAAGAGCCTCACCTCAATAAAAAAACGGGTTGCACTCCGGGAGTGCCGGCAGAAGTGAAAACTTGAATATTAACGTTGTGCATTTTTGATATTTTGGAATGCGGTCTACTCTCCCTCGATCTTACGAATTTTCGATCAGGTCACGTGTCCTGGCGCGAGTTTAACATTTTTTAACCATTGCAAAAAAGTGCACAACGCCGCTAAAGAAGTTTTCACTTCAAAAAGAAGTTTTCGTTCGACGTTCAAAAATGTAGATCTTAAGTGGAGACCTCCTTTTAGCAGAGCGATTTACTTCGTCCATTAGAAAGATACATTGTGGTTACTGCTGCAAAAGTGAGCGATTAGCGACCAAATCACAATGTTCGAGTTACATCACAACATTGCACCGACACCGTCGTACCACAGCGGCTTGCAACACCGCTTATTAACCCTCCCGCCGGCACTATCTTCCTGGACATGACTAGACAGCAGGTATACTAGCTGGCCGTAAATATGGCACATCAGAAAGAGACTGTATACCACATAACGTTCCAATGCTACAAAATTGTTACATTATAGAAAAAATTGCGTAGCACAGAAATGGCAAATATGAATGAGATACTATAATGTAGACTTATCACTACAACTTATATTTACAGCTTTTCTGTTACAAATGTGTGGCTTAGAGTTTTGTGGAACACTTACTTATAAGATCTAAAAAGAATGTAATTTAAAGTTTTGTGGTGTAGGGGCTAGGCGTAAGTGACGGAGACAATGCTCTACAAATCCAAACTTTTTCTATAAACTTATGTGCCATTTTTACGACCAGGTACTGTACCAATAACGTTACACAGAAAACTGAAGGCAACTATTATTTCTTTCTGCAAGTGACATCGTAGTGCTAATTAGTCACAGAGACGTAGCACTGTCCACATCTTTTGTCATACAAAATACAAGAAAAGTACCTACAACAAAGAGGTGGCTTACTGTCTTATTGTTTTTGTAACAAACTTAATGGTGCTTGTGAAATATGACGTTGCGATTCCAAAACGAAAAAGTTATGGGAAAAAAACGGAAAAGACGAAGCTTGGAACAAACAGGTCAATGTCTCCTCAAGCTGACTGGAACTCGACCTCGTTTAGTCATAATGTTGAATAACATCTCAAACAATTGACGACCAAGAAGCATTGAAGACACATTCTCAAATTGTGGGACACTTAATTTTGAACGGAAACTGAACGTAGTTTAACGTACCAGCGAGTAACAAGCGGAAACGGTCGGTGGATCGAATGTGCTGTAACAAGAGTTATCGCAACGCTGGTTGCAGCAATCGACGGCACACATAACCGATGGCCGTAAGCTTGAAGCTGCAATGAAAGGCATCTGCCAGATATTACACATAAATTATTGATAAATACCTCTTAAACATAGTTGTAAGAAGTAGATTGGTATGCAAACAGAAAATGAGTTTAGAATTCATCTTGCAAAAATATGTTTATTAGGTAGAAGAATATCCAAAAGTTAATAACAAAATGATACTCATGTAACTCTTGGAAAATTTCTTTGTAAAAAATTGCAACATCATCTAGAAAACGACCGCGACCCAGCTAAGAAAGGTATGCATGGCATCCGTGAGTGAGGTTAATTTACATAACGTACGGTTAACAATGGACACAAATTCTCTAAGTTAGGGTCACTTCGGCTTTTTGGAAATCGCGTGCGCCGGTCGTAGGTCAAACAGGATGGGTTTCATTGCCGTGGGCGGAGAAATTACACTTCACATGGACAAAAGTTAACAATTGTTAATTGTGTAAACGGTGGGCTAAATTATGAACGAAGGAACGTTTGAATACGAACATAATTGGTGAATGCATCGCACGCATGACTTAGTCGCAACCCGACATCTTTGTCCGGTATTTCAATCGTGGTGAACACGTGCAATTCTAGAACTTTACCACTTTCATAAAAAATACGATGATAAAATCCAGTATCGTTAATACTTTCATACCGTGATTAATTTGTGTTGAGTAAATATTATTTTACACGGCATATTATTCAATATCGTGGATAGAAAGCGACTGCAGTGTGCATGCGATGATGCGCGCGCGCTCACCGACACGCGACGCGCCGCTAGCGCATTGCTCTATCGCGATTAAGAATAATTGCCGCGAAACAAACAAAGCACAATCACCGTATGTCAACAACAAACCACCGAACATTACTCGGGACAATAGAGTTTCGAAAGCAGACCCATTATTGACAAATAATGAGATCTCATCTGACCATAGTAAACAGACCTAATAATAATATTTGTCAACATAATTTAAAAGGTGAAAGTTTCATACTGTACAATTAAAACCTGAGTTAATTAGAGCTCAGTGTTTATGAAAGTGAACAGAAAGTAACAACCATTTTATAATCCGGTTAGCCTCTCAAGTGCGCTGTAGGTAAACATTCAAGATCATTATGTAGAAACTAAATACACAACCTACTTTGATTCAAGAGCAATGGAGTTGCTATATGAGGAAAACCGAAAAGAAAATGATGATGTCCATATTTAGGAAAGGACGCATGGGAATAGGGCTAGTGGAGCATAACAATCGCCTACAATTAGTGTTACGGAAGTGGTTGTTGAATGAGGAAAGCCCATCGGTGCGGAGCCTCGAGGCAGCCTCGTATGCTCCATTTGCCTCGACTCAGCCACGACCCAGCCTTGGAGACGGCCTCGTTTCGCCGCCTGTCTGAGATATTAGAAATTTTGGTGCAGACATTGCCGGAAAATACGCGAAAGGACATAGTAAACTCGTAGTCGAATCGACCGCTTTGTTTACTTAATCAAATAAGATCAAAATTATTTATTTAGGAACATAAAATGACTGTGGTGTGTGCAAGAGATGTTACATACATATAAAATTCAGTGCAAAGAGACATTCATGGGTCATTTTATTTTTTATTTTTCTCTCTGTTCTGTTAGTTTTTGCCATGATCTGGCAGTTTCAGTAATTAATGTGGCCTACCCAAATGTCCTTTCTTTGGTATTGTTCGTCGAATCGTCGAGCTCCACGATTTCTGACAAATGCGTGCACTGACTAAACAGGTCCTCTCAAACTGTTTGGTTCTTTCCTCAAAAAAATCATCTCAGACATCAATCTACATGGTCTTCATATGATCTGACCAAGATTATGTCTGGACTTTAAAAGAGGCTGTGACCTCTGAGTTTGTTTCGGCCTTTCTTCTCAGACTAGTCAGATAGGAAACGCCGACCTCATCTAGTTTTAAAATATGATTGACGTGTAAAAGTGTTTGTACAAACCTACTTACAAAATAAAATCATTTGTCATTTATCATTCCCCCATTTAGGGATGCAATGCAAATATTATTTAGGGTTGACAAAGGTTATGCTAAAGTTTTTATGACCTTACTTACTCTACCATAATAAATTATCCTTAATTCTGCATTTGCGCAATTTAATTAAGCAGTAGATACTACTAGATATTCACATGTACACATAATTGGATCATAGAAAAAAAAGTAGACTGGCGTCTGAGCACTTTGTCTAAAAGCGTGAGATTTGGCAATAACTAGCATATTATTCGATTTTAAAGCTTAACACGCTTTGGCCTTCGACATAACTATCACTATATCTAATGTATACTGCAATACTTAACTGCCTGCAGATTACCTGTTAATGCCCTTGCGCATGCAATACTTGAGACTACTGTCAAAATCCTTCACGACATCAAGGTTCAGAAGCAAGGCTTTTTAATATAAAAAATTATTTTCGATGTAGGATGCGCATTACTTGCGAGAATATTCAAGTATCATTGTTCAACATAAAGTACCGCTTAATTTTTGCGGTTTAAAATTTTCTGACAGCTCTGTAGACCCACCCGCTGCAAAATTGTATACCTAGTAATTAAACGAGTAATTTTGTACACTCGGGTTCATAACCACGTCATTATTCTGACCAATCTCAGTGATCATTTCAGATTTTTTTATTAATTGATAATGTCATCGAGATTATTAGTGACCTTTTTTATCTTGCCAGGCCATTTTATGAGCAAAGGAGTATTTTGCGTGCTCGGCAAGTAATTGACGGCTGACAGGGTAGAATGGAAGATGGAAAATGTGTTGCACCGACCCAAGTAACATGGGTCGAGGGCAGGAAGATGATGATGATTGATACAAAAACAGATTTTTTGTTCAGTATTTCTCCGTCTGGATATGTTTGATGATTGATGTGCTTTCTTCTCTTTCATTTACATAATAAATTATTATTTTTAATTTCTTAATGCGCTTGCTCTTGACCTAAATCACGCCTGATGAAAAGCGATGAATGAGGTTTATATTGGGTCAAAAATGTCTATTTTTTTTTTAATTTATACTTTTGTTGCTGATTGTACAACGAACAAGACAGTGTAAGACGGTTGCGAGAACATTTGCCAATAAGTCTGCAGCCGCGAGTTTTAATACTCTCACGTAACAGATGATCTTTATATACATGCCAAATATTATGTAAAATATGTGTACGTAGTTTGTGCAGTGTATGTAAAATATGTATTTTGTGCAGTGTTGTGTCTTACGTGCTTGTTCGTGACATAGTTGGGTGACATCACTAAATTATTCTTTTGACTTGGTTTTATAGTAAGACTAGCGCCCCGCCCCCGCTTCACACGGGTGTAATGCTCTGATGTGGCGACGTGTCAGAACAGCGAGTTTTATGTGCTATATCTTAGTTAAATACATTACTACAAATACATTGACACTATTGCCCGAGGCCCGTGGCTAAATAATAAAAGCCGCACAGGTCGATCGGTCCGGTTACGCTACGCTTGCCGCGGTTGGTCTGTGGATGGGTGACCATCTTTACATACCGAGACCCCACCGTACCTCGGCAAGCACGTTAAGCCGTTGGTCCCGGCTGTCATTCGTGGATCTTTGACAGTCGTTACGGGTAGTCAGATGCCCGAAAGTCTGACAGCCAGTCTTACCAAGGGGTATCGTATTACCCAGTAACTGGGTTGTCCCGGTCAGATAGGCAGTCGCTCCATGTAAAATACTGGTATTCAGCTGCATCCGGTTAGACTGGAAGCCGACCCCAACATAGTTGGGAAAAGGCTAGACAGATGATGATGATGACATTGACACTATTGACTTGAGACTGAGACTTGACTATTGAGCTCACTTCACCTAAGTTTTCACAGGTAGACTACATTTTTTAACGATCGTAAGGTATTGGTTAAAAAGGACGAGTCGATAATCCCCGCACCTGGACTTTAAAATGAAAATTATGAATCTTTTTAACGGTAATGACAAGATGACAAATAACACTGAAAGTCAGGACCTTTCAGTGTTATCTTGTCATTTTAGCAAGCATACATTTTTGGACAGTATACATCATAATGTATTTAAATCTTATTGATTAAGTACCTAAATTATATATGTAATTTGTCAAGATATTTTTTTATATATTTTGTTTTTTTAATCAATTATACATATAATTAACTAATAAGCTTACCATAATTACCGTGACCTTTTGGATCTTCACTGAATAGTTGTATTACTTACTACCACTTATTTATTTATGTAAAATTATAAATACATAATTACATATGTACCTATTGCAGGCCTTCAGTCTTTCTATGTGTAAATCAAATTAAGGTTGTATTTACATACATTAATAGTTGGCATTCACACCTAAATTTACAATTTTAAAAGGTTTCTTGTGACATGACTATTTATAAACTGGTAAATGTTAAGTAAGTTCCTCCTGGACTGGACCCTATTACTAAGGCTCCGCTGTCCGTCCGTCCGTCCATCTGTCACAGGGCTGTATATTTTGAACCGTAACAGGTAGGCACTTGAAATTTTCACAAAATGCTATGACCGCATTAATAACATGAAACTCAAATGAAAGAAAGAAAATGCGTTTATTTGGCGGCAAACATAACGCATAAAAAGAACACAAACACAAAAAAATAACAAGTCAGCGGAAAACATGCGTCACATCCACGCAAAACGGCCAAATCATGAGGGCTCCCTTTTATTTTGGAAAATTGATCGATTGAGCGTCAGTTGTTTCCACGTAGCGAAAAACAGCTTAGTTTCGCTTAGCTACACTAAATGTGCAGAGATGTATGAACATAAACGAAGCAAAAGGAATATGTAAGGCAGAATAGCAGGTGGAGTTCTGTAGTTTCTGGCTACCCCCATAGGCAGAATTCGTGAATTTATATATGGATGTATGTATGATCCGATGAAATACAATTAAAAATACATTTAAAACATAATAACTGCTTTACGAAACACATAAAACAATACAACTAAGTCCAAAAATGTGTTATAGTCATTAAAATTCTAAACAGTCAAGCACGCCAGTCGGCCAGTAGTTACGATTAGGACATTAGAAGCCTCGCCATTACAAACCACGTTCGTTAATATTGCGTGCGCATAATTAGAAACGCGTATTAAGAACATTGACAACCCTAGCCATTCTTTAGGAACAAGGTAACATCGCAGATGGCACTATGACCCTAATCTTACATAATTTAGTTATTAAACCTGTTATTATATATGATAAGTTGCTGTTTGAAAACTGCCTAAGTGCATTGTGACTTGTTAGGTTTCTGAGTTTCAATTTGCCTAGTAGCTAGGTGCTTAGGTATTTTTTTACGTTAGAAAGAAAAGAAAGAAAATACGATTATTTGCAGTAAACATGACGCATAAAAAAACACAAACACAAAAAAAAATAACAAGTTGGGGGAAAACATGCGTCACATTCACGCAAAACGGCCATCGCTCAACATAATACTAAGACCCTTTAAGAGACAGAGCTGCGCTGGTTTTCAGTGACAGCCGGCGTGGTCGTTATTTTAGGTTGGGTTAATCTAGTAAGCCTAGAGGAGGCCTTTAAAAAGAGGCATGCTGAATTGAGAGACATACTCTAACAACATACAACAGAGTAAAAACAATTCAGAATAAAGAGGCTTATGAATAAATAAAAAATCTAGCAAACGGCCCACCAAAGTAGTCGCCCATGAACATTTGCAATGCTAGACATAAACATTGCAGATTCGTTGCTATAACAGAGAAAAAACTGATTTTTTTGTGTGTCTTTATTTAAACTGGCACTCAAACCGCAATAAAAGAACGATTGATGCCACGCTGCAGACGTAGGTGTGGTGGTTGTACAGACGCCAGCACATCAAGCTACCCGAAACTGTCAAATTTTCCCAATCAACTTTGAACCTTATGCTTTAGCGTTAAAGTTGAAAATCTACTAAAGAAATTTGACAGATTGTAGTAGCTTGATGTGCTGGCGTCTGTACTTCCTCGGAAAAGCTCCTCTACAAAGACCTCCTTGTTTTATTTTCGAGTCATCAAGGCTTCTCCTATTGCACGCCATTCAACTTGATTTACGGCAACTCTCATCCAGCTGCTACCAGCCATCCTGCGAAGATCGTCGGTCCACCTAGCCTGAGGGCGTAGTCATCGAATTATTTATTTTCGAGTAACAAATGATAACTTAAAAAAAAAGATATACGTAACGAGGGGAATTCACCCATTGGGGGTACCTCGTCATCAGAGTCCAAGTTCAACATGGTGTAGGTAGGAAATAATAGTCTCAACACTGATTATAGCCCTCTATTTATTCACTCTCGATAACAAAATAATAAAATCTCAAATGATCAAACCGATGGAAATGGATTAAAGTACGGAAACGCGGTAAGTTCGGTGCAGGCTGGCAAAACGACCTCTCGCCCTCGTGTCTCACTCCAAAAGTAAGTCTCTCAAATCAAATGCATCCAATGTCAAAAAGAATGACAACTGACAGCCGACAGCCGACAGCTGACAGCCGACCGCTGACAGCTGACAACTGACAGCCGACAGCCGACAGCTGACAGCCGACCGCTGACAGCTGACAACTGACAGCCGACCGCTGACAGCTGACAGCCGTTAAACAAGACATGCCACGCCCCGCACCGACCTCACCCAAGCAGACTGCTTGACGTTTCCGACAAACGATAACAGATGGCGTTGTACTACATTAACGATAATCAATAGTGATTCTAATAGTTGTGCCTCTGTGTTGATTCTGCGACACGGCCATCTTGACAATTCACACGTCCTCGTGTGAAGCGTCTGAAACAAGAATCTATGGAAAGTAAAGCGTCCTTTGCTCGGCCTTCCTGGCCAAGATGTCGGAAAATGAGGTTTCACAATTCAAACAACAATTTTATTCTGAATCACATATTCTCATCAAATCTTATCTCAACATTTAAATCTCTTCAATAACCATTAATTTTCAAACCAATTCATGAAACTTTCCGACCAAATCTAGTATGCAATGCTCTATTCAGTACTCAGTTCATCACACACAATACAACACATTGCCTCCATCCGGCAATCTTGGGACCTCCATCCGGTACCCAAAATCAACACATCACATCGCCTCCATTCGGCAACCTTGGGACCTCCATCCGGTACCCAACATCAACACATCACATTGCCTCCATCCGGCAACCTTGGGACCTCCATCCGGTACCCAACATCAACACATCACATTGCCTCCATCCGGCAACCTTGGGACCTCCATCCGGTACCCAACCTCAACCAATCACATTGCCTCCATCCGGCAACCTTGGGACCTCCATCCGGTACCCAACATCAAGACAATACATTGCCTTTATTTAGCACCTTTGTCGATTACCTACATTGCCATGCTGACGCAAGTCACAAACCCTAAGCTCGCAGCCACGAACAGCATTGCAATGTATGCAATCTGAGTCACTTGCATACTACATTTGCATTTTTTTATTCTCACACTTATGGTCCAACAACTTCATTATCAGCCGGTCTCGTCTGGTCGGTCTTGTTAGAGTCAGGGTCAGAGTCGGTGTCAGAGTCCTTATCGTCAAAATTGTCGCTGTCGGGCATTTTACGAAGACGGTCATGCGCATACTTGTATGTCCGATTCGAATTGAGAGCTTTAAGTACGTACCGGTCTCGTCTAGTACCTCTATAACTTTGAAAGGCCCTTTGTATTTAGGATCAAGCCTTGTTTGGTTTCGTTCCTCGTTTTGCAGCAAAAAAATACTATCAAGATGTCATACTAACGTTAAATTCTTGGTCTAAAATCTTAAGGCATGTTAAAATATCACTTTTATGATAACTATCCGGTACAATATGAAATGAGAACTCTAAACGCAGATCGTTACTCAACATCACAGATAAAACTTGTAGGGTACTTTGCACACTACCATAACGGATCCCTGTTATGTTGACAATATTATTTGCACGCTTGCCAATTCATTTTGACACAACACAATCTTTGATGAAAGAGCATTCTAAGGCAAAATCATAATAAAATGGATATGACCCACCCAGCACACATCAGTACACTGCTCGGATTGCTGACATAGCAAACTTAAGCACGTCCCTGGCTATTAGCCGCTACTGCAGACGCTGCGCACTGGCCCGGTACTGCCTGGGCCCCTCGCCGTGCAGGCGCCTCCATAATTGCTTCGTAGACATCTTGCCGAAGGTTATCATCAATGCACTTCCTTGAAGCGGAACTTTCGATAAGCATCGGCCTGCTGTAGTATCCTTCCATGTCCACGTGCGTTAATCTGTAAAGAAACATACCCGCAAAGTATCACATAGCTCGGTCACTCCTGACCACATTTGGTACAGGCAAAAACACAATGAAAACTCGAACAAACTAACAATAGCAGAGTTCAGAGCATTACCCACTATTTGATTCTCAAATCTCAAGGTTACAATAAAAATAGTCAACTAAGATGCATGTGTCTCATACTATCTAGTAACCTCCAGTTACTCAACTCGTCAAATTCATTTGCGCATCCCCCTCGGATCGCCAAGTCACTCCTGGACTTTATGGTTTCTCACGGACCCCACACAACTTAATCTCTACTCTGATTCATCAACAAAACTATTACTGGACTTTCTTCAAATTCGTTAGTAATACTCTGATCCAAACTATCGTCGATAACAAAAGATTCCTCTAAGCCTTAGTAATAATTGGTCAGAAATTATATCAACTAACTCGTAAATTACATACAACGCTCATGGCCCGGCTGCCGCCGCAGCTAGTGACACTCATGCCAACCATATCGTCATCACCTCAAGTGATACGACCAACACACATCACTTCACATAGAGTCTACGACTCCCAGGTCAATACAAGACCAACACAACAATAGTCTCCTTTGAGACCCGGGGCTGCCCATCGTCCCCTGAACAACTCACAACTAAGTTGCAGTTACGACTACAGACAAGTGCGTACAGTGCGACCTAATAACTCGGTGGAGAACCTCTCCTCATCGTCTTCTACGTTTAACTCGTTAGGAACATGATCGAAGGGAACACTACATACTTAGCGGCCTCGTTTGTATGTGAGCGACTGAGCGAACTTATACGTACGCCTAAAGTTGAAGGCTTTTCGAGTATTGATTCAACCAGAGTAATATAAACAAACTTTGATTATCTAATCATAGCGTAAATCATCAACCAGAGCCATGTAAACAAATTTTGATTATCTAATCATAGCTTAAATCATCAACCAGAGCCATGTAAACACATTTTGATTATCTAATCATAGCGTAAATCATCAACCAGAGTCATGTAAACACATTTTGATTATCTAATCATAGCGTAAATCATCAACCAGAGCCATGTACCACCGTTATCCACATTAACAATCATTTTCATCACTAAGAGCCTTTGACACCTGGAAAGCCACACACGAGTGAACCACTCTAACGCCACGGCTCTCCAGCCGACCAGCAATCGCATTGCTCTCACACATCCAGCGCATGGATCCGTGTGCATCACCCTGTGACACCACACAACTTTACTACGGCCGATAGAGAACCCCCACTCGCGTGCCTGCCATAATGAAGGCTTGCTCATCACCAATGTGATCACTATCTACTTCCACTGGTACATGACCTACTGGCATCTTTCTTTACCTATCGTGAGCATACTTGTAAGGTTAGAATTTAAAGCTGTTAACGTATAGCGATTACCCGCCAAAACTTCTGCTACCGTAAACAGACCTCTGAACTTCCAATCTAACTTAGTTCGTTTTCTACTAACACACTCTTCGTTTTCTAATAACACGAAATCGTCAACCAAAAATTTTGTTATAGCTGCCTTTGTTCTATCAAATCTAGCTTTCTGTTGTTGACCGATTAAAACTGAATTTATTACAAGAGCTTTACGCAACAAAAACTCTGTCGCAAACATGTTAATCGAAAATCCTGGGTTCAATATTTCACGTACTATCATAATATTACTTTGTAAGTTAATGTCGGGTAGAACATAGTAATAAAATTTCAAGCTGTTGCTCGCTAATCACAACACTACATATGATTTGTGCTGGACATGTGTAATGTTTGACCAATACCAGTCAATGCAACAACGTTATTAACTTGTTTGGCACTTAATTTGGCTGCAAAACTCGCTTCTAACAAACATTCAGCATCAGAAACGTAAACAAAACAATACAGCTCACCTTTATTTCTAACGTGTCTGTACGACGTCCACTCGCCGTTCACAACTTTCAGCACGTTGTCCACCATCCGCTTAGCTACCACTACTCGTGCACCGGGCTGCGATATGTCCTGGTTTCCCACAGTTGAAACATTTGGGTCCAGCGTAGGGCCAATCGGGAGGTTCCTCTTCGCGTCAGCACCTTCACGTTCATCACCACCAGACAGGGCGCTCCTCTTCAGAAACGAAACAGCCTTCAGTTCCCGGTGTAGATCGTTGCGGGTTTTGATGTCCGTAGTGAACGACAAGCGCTGGACTCGCGTATATACTTCGCGCGCCATTTTTCCGTTTCAGTATCACGTTCAAACACGCGCGCATTGTCTTTACGCTTTTCTTGGCTAGCACTATCACTTACACCACGTGGGGCGTTTGAGTTGCATCCCACTTCTGATAACGAGGGGAATTCACCCATTGGGGGTACCTCGTCATCAGAGTCCAAGTTCAACATGGTGTAGGTAGGAAATAATAGTCTCAACACTGATTATAGCCCTCTATTTATTCACTCTCGATAACAAAATAATAAAATCTCAAATGATCAAACCGATGGAAATGGATTAAAGTACGGAAACGCGGTAAGTTCGGTGCAGGCTGGCAAAACGACCTCTCGCCCTCGTGTCTCACTCCAAAAGTAAGTCTCTCAAATCAAATGCATCCAATGTCAAAAAGAATGACAACTGACAGCCGACAGCCGACAGCTGACAGCCGACCGCTGACAGCTGACAACTGACAGCCGACAGCCGACAGCTGACAGCCGACCGCTGACAGCTGACAACTGACAGCCGACCGCTGACAGCTGACAGCCGTTAAACAAGACATGCCACGCCCCGCACCGACCTCACCCAAGCAGACTGCTTGACGTTTCCGACAAACGATAACAGATGGCGTTGTACTACATTAACGATAATCAATAGTGATTCTAATAGTTGTGCCTCTGTGTTGATTCTGCGACATACGGATATACCTTACTAATCACAATACAAAGTAGCTACTGTATATTTATAACGATCTGTCAATAGTCAATATTATATTCATTTCCTCGCGTTAAGGTTTGTTTAACCTCAATACTATATCTTCTGAATCAATAAGCCGCTTAGTAATTAACAATAGCATTTAACTGTGTACTAAGTGGCAAGGAGTTCCAAATTGTTTGTACGAAACATTAACACATAGTAGACGCTATTATGTTTAATCGTATACTCAAGTACGTGTGTCATTATGTACTTACCAGCCCTATGTAAAACTTTTGTAATAGGTACCAACAGACTCGTGCAAGATTTTCATAAAGTTCTTGCGCTATGGAAATGCACACCCTTATTGGTTATTTTTTCTTTGACATATCTCAGGACCCTGGGATCCCGGACCTTTGGAAGGCATATGGGGGGCGAAGCCAGCTCGCAGAGGCCCGTTAAACGCTTTCAATATTGGTTATATTATCACGTGTCTATGAAACACAACAGCTGTCATCAACAAAATAAGAATCTATATAGGACATCTTGGATATCTTGGGCAATGATGACATCAGTGAAGGAAAAACATCGTGAGGAAACCAGAAAGCCAACTCTCGTAATTTAAAACGTTCAAAATCTAGTCACAGTCTCATCTCGGCGACAAACAAATGTCAAAATCTTGTCAAAATTTAGGAAAATTGGAGGTATTTTTGACAGATTGAGACTGAGATCAGAAGGCCAATTCTCATAAATTTAAAACGTTCAAAATCTAGTCGCAGTCTCATCTCGGCGACAAACAAATGTCAAAAACTTGTCAAAATATAGGGAAATTAGAGGTATTTTTTTACAGATTGAGACAGATCAGACTGTGAACGTTCTTAAAACTACGAGAATTGCCCCTCTGATTGTGAACGTTCTTAAAATTACAAGAATTACGCCTTTGGACTTCCCCTCTTTCTTGGATTCTGAATTCACCAAACCGTCTAGAGCAAGCGTGGTGATCAATGCCCTTCTCTTTGCCCTGCATTGGGACAATAAGGCTGGTATTTTTATATCATAGCCTATAGGGCATCTATAGTAACACTACCTACATTTTTCTACCACCTTTCCATTTTCCTTTCCTTTTCCTTTCCTTTTCATTTTTCTACCTCTTTTTTTTTCTTTTTTTTTTTTAACCATATGATATTTATTGATTTAAAGTACAAAGGCGGACATAATGCCTTATTTTTTTTTTTTTTCAGGATGGGAAATCATCAAATGGTCCCTCCCGCTCTGGGTGGAGCGGAAGGGAGTGTCAGACTCTTACTGACTAAAACCCACCCGTGTTCCTTCCTTAGCCCTTTATGTTCCAGGGCAGCGGTAACCCTTTCGGACGATCCCGCTACCCGGACATAATGCCTTAGGCATTCTCTACCAGTCAACCAACTCTTGGTTGACTGTGGTGAAGAGATTAGATGGCAGGTGCTTTGGTTGAGCCGAACAATGATAAAAACCTTTCAAATTATTGAATTAGATATAAATAAAAAACGTACACAAATATAATATATAAATAGGTTAAAAACTTATGATACACATTCATACTATTATATGATATGCATAATAATATGTGTGACCTATGCCTAGAAACTCGAGACCAATGCACCTTATTAAAAGTCAACAACCTCGACAGATTATCTTTTTAAGACAAGGCCGTCTACTTCTATCCGTATGAATGCATTTGCACTAAATATGATTAAATTCAAAGCAAAAACCAGTAAACTTCGCAGACTTACATCGTAATGATAAATGTCACTTTTAAAAAGGAATCACTGAGGGGCTATTTCACCAATGAATTAGAATGCGATCAGCACCAACCCGCACTAGGCCCTCGTGGTGGATTACGGCCCACCCACTCTCAATTACAGGAGGCATGTGTCCTAGCAGTGGAAACGTTATAAGCTGATTCATAAACTAAAGTGTATATGAGCTGATTATGCTTATGCTATACTTATGCAGCACATCTTAACCGCGTTCGAGAGCTGTCAATGTCATCATATTTTCATGGAATATTGACACTGACAGTTCTTGAACGCGGACTAAAAGTGCTGATCGTGTTCATTTTCATGGCGAAATTGACATTAAGCAGCACTTACCATCTTTTTACATAATATATTTGCGTTTTATGGCTCCACAAGCTGGTAGTTACATCTTCGCATGTTCTAACACAATCTCGCAATTTATGGACAAAAATAACTGCATTTATAATTTTACAACCATTTCACAACCCTGTAAGAAATACGTAAGATTGCGAAAGTGTCGCCGTCAAGTTTTATAGTCTACGATTATTTCAACCTGTGTCAAGGCTTAATAGTCTGACAATGACTTCCAACTTGTAATTAATCAAACATTTTACGCTGAAAAAATGTTAATGGTGTTAAAATCACAGTTACTGAAATCATAAAACGATTTTGAGACGGGTCAGGGTGAGAAAAAAAACGACGAATAGTGGTGTCAATAGAGGTCAAGATGCGTTGGGTGGCTATTAGATTCAATGTCGGAAAAATGGGTAAGATATGGCACGTACGACTCCCAGCCACCGTAGGCGCGGGCCTGCGGGCGGAGAGTAATGGGTAGCTCTCCGTCCGATCAGGACTAGGCCCGTGCCGGACGGCGTGTACATGTACCACGAGCGCCTCAAAGAGATGTCAGCAAAAACGACGGGGCCCCATAAGGCCGAAGCCTGCCAGGGTAGCGGGAACATCCGAAAGGGTTTACAGCTGCCCTGGAACATAAAGGGCTAAGGAAGGAACACGGGTGGGTTTTAGTCAGTAAGAGTCTGACACTCCCTTCTGCTCCACCCAGAGCGGGAGGAGACATTTGATGACTTCCCATCCTCAAAAAAAAAAAAAATGTATGGCACGTGGGCAGAATAATGATGCGAGTTTATTAATAACTAAATGTGCCCTGCGGTTTGTCATCATCATCTGCCTAGCCTTTTCCCAACTACGTTGGGGTCGGCTTCCAGTCTAACCGGATGCACCTGAATACCAGTATTTTACATGGAGCGACTGCCTATCTGACCTCCACAACCCAGTTACTGGGTAATACAATACCCCTTAGTAAGACTGGTTGTCAGACTTTCGGGCTTCTGACTACCCGTAACGACTGTCAAAGATCCACGAATGACAGCCGGGACCAACGGCTTAACGTGCTTTCCGAGGCACGGAGAGTTCTCGGTATGTAAAGATGGTCACCCATCCATAGACCAACCGCGGCAAGCGTAGCTTAACCTGACCGATCGACCTGTGCGGCTGTTATTATTTAGCGGTTTGTACCACCGTTTAATTTAAAAGAAATCGGATTATTTATAAACTAGCTTCTGCCCGCGGCTTCGCCCGCGTGGATGTCGGGAATTATCCCACGGGAACGTGCTAACAGGATAAGATGTATGTGCTTCCCCTGGATGCCATCTATCTCTATGCCAAATCAGAAGTTCAGTGGTTTAGGCGTGAAAATGTAACATACAGTTTCAAGTTCAAATCCTCCCCTTAAAACCTGAATTACCCCTTTTTGTCCCGTTAGTGGTAAATTTTCGACAACTTTACATACTTATTATTAATAGCTGTACATTGCGGGTGACGTAACCTACGACAAACTTATTATTTGCGGTTGGAACAGTAATCGGGTCTAGGGATCGAACCGCAAAATTAAGTTTGTTTTTTATTGTATATACTTTTCCGGCATAAAAAGTACCCAGTGTGGTGCCCAGGATATTAAAGAATAATTATACCAAGTTTCATCGTAATCGAACCGGTAGTTTTTGCGTGATGCCTGAACAAACAGACAGACAGACAGACAGACAGACCGACAGACAGACAGACAAAAATTTTTTTAATCACATTTTTGGGTTCGGTGTCGGTCTAGTAACACCCCCTGCCATTTATTTTTTTGATATTTTCAATGTACAGAATTTTCACTTCTACAGATTTATTATAAGTATATAGAATAGATTACTTCGTTTTTGCTTGTCGTTCTTTCTGACATTGTTTCTTCTTGCTCGTCTCCTCAGTTGCGTATTTTTTTAATACGACTAGTTTTCCAGGGTTTAGCGCGTTCAAATAAAAAGTACTTACTCTCTTCAGTTTTATTATATTAAAGTATAATATAGTATAGATGTCAACAAAACATTATATTCTATCTGGATATGGTAAGTATCTACTACGTTAGCTACCTTGTATAAAGTAGTTATCTACGGTAGGCATGTGATCTCATTTTTACCAATAAATAAATATAACCCAATTTGTAGAAAGTTGATAGACTTGAATCTCAGCGAGTCATGAAGTAAATAGTAACAAAATGTATTCTTGGAAAATAAAGCAAGGAAGTAATATAAAATATTGACTGAAGAATACTTACTTATAAACATCATAACTGGGAATGACCGTGGTGCTATGCCTAACCGTTTTAATCGATTATGATAGACTGAAAAATTGTTTTGTAACGACACAGACCGTAAAATTGGCGGGACAGAGATTGTCTCGATGCATTCTAGAAAACACGAATGTGAAATCAAGTACTTACCTAACTACTATGATTTTCTTGGTTTAGAAGTGGTTGATTTTAAAATTCTAAATAAGCTTCGAGCAGAATTCGGCCGCTGCGACAGCGTTATCGTTGGCCATGCAAAGGTCATCCACAGTGCAGATGTTATTGCACAGAGAGCACAAGAGGTGAGACATCGTTTGCAATATGGCCTCTGTGGCTCATCGGGGTACCTGACTAAGTTGTACCTGCAGGGGCCCACCTGGCTTCCTAGTCGAGTAGGAGAGGTCAAGGTTGGGCATGGCAGTTGGTTGCCCGCTGCAGGCTCAACATAGTCAGATGAAGAGATGTCTGAGAAACTCAAACATCTTAAAGCTGTGTGGTAATCTTTAACGCAATAAAAAAGCAAGAAAGCATTTTTTTTTTTTAACGTCTTTAGACATTTGCAAAGTTAGTTAGTTCTTCCTTAGTTTCTTAAAATATACATCTTCTTTCGTCTTGTATTTGTAGACAGTTACAAAGATCTCTAGGCGTTTGAATCACATAGACAAAGCGCGCTGTTCGTAAACATTTGTGAAATTGTGTAATAATGCAAGATGGCGGTGTCAGTTCCGATTTGACAACGCGCCAAAAGAATCTTGTACAACTATAGTCTATCATTCTTCTTCATCATAAAAAAAGAAACGACTTTGTTCGCGTGGAAGTCAAAGACACCACAATATACCTAAATAATTAAAAATTAAATTGTAGGAAAACAAACACAGGACAATCGCGCACCGCTGCGCACGATTCATTTGACACATGACGTAAACTAAGTAAAGAGCCGTTGACCGGGCTGCACTTTCACAACACCGACTGCAATCTACTTCTATTAGTAGTTGCGAATATGTATTTACTTCTTACTTACTTAAACACCTCTTATTTACAGAGAACAAGGTGCAGGTAAAAAGTAGATTTTTTACGCTATTTGTGTTGTTTCTGATGCAGACTTAATTTGGGTCGCTCACATACAACGTACATTCATAAATTTTCTGATTTTATTAGAACCTACGTTCTTCGGGACTAATGTGACCACCACATTCTTTAAATCCGAATGCACTATACATTCGGCAACTCAGTTTGAGTGGACTTATTTTTGCTGGCTAACAACCGACTTTTCCCGAGTCCACTGAGAATACAATTTCTAACTTATTTTATATCCATTATTCTGACTGAAAAGTCGAGAGATGACGCGGGACACCCGTTTGGGTCGAGGTTCCTTTCACTGTTTAAAATAACAGGCACAATGAAATAAATAAACAACATTTGAGATAAAACTAAATGAAAATAAAAATGTCGCGAGTCAAAATGTTACACTTTTTTTGGTCTAGCTCTCAGAGAGAGGTACCTATGTCCAGCTTATAAAGTGCGATTACGTTTTAGCTTCGTCCCAAAAATCTCCAATTGTTCTCGGCTCAAACGTATTTGCGTGAGATTCCAGGCAGGCAGGTTACGCGTTCTAACAAAACCATTCACAAATGCAATCTCATCTCATCTCGCGCCTTCGACATAACCTTCCATGCAGCGCGGTTGGACTCACCTTCCATTGTGCCAAAGAGTAACAACCTCTTACATAACTAATTACGTTATAAGATTATTATGCAAACTATCCTCATTTGTGGGTACCTAAACTGTCCTTTACTATCCTTTCCTAATTACCGTTTAGTATGACCTCATTAGTAGAGAATGCAGTTGCTATGTCAGTGAACTATAGGTAGATGCTGTTCACGCTCGTGGCCTGCCACGTGGTCAACTGAATATTTTGAGTGATAATAATTTCAATATTTAGTTTTCCCAATTTTTGACAAAAAGGTTTGCAGGAGCTTCTTGGAAGCTCAAATTAACTTGTTTTAATAATTCGATTCTAACACAATTTAGGAACTACTAACTAACATCATCACGACTGCATTCCCCGCAAGGTTAGATAGACTGAGGCACACCCATATTTCGCTAGTTATTTATTAAGTCGCATATAATAGGGAGCGAGCCCATTGCCATCAATCGAGCAATAATCTAGGACTACGGGCTGCTACTGCCTTATAACACTTTGCCTGACCCGGAAATCCAACCCAGGACCTTTTGCTCAGCAGTATTGCTTACCACTACACCAAGGAGGCAGTCATTTTAGGAATTGTTTCCTAAAATGTTTCAAAAGCAAACAGACTAACAGTATTGTGAAACCTACAGTCCGGCCGTATAGGGTATGCGTTCCTAACACCTTACACAATTCTAGTAACTCACAAAGATCAAGTTCACACACCCCGTATTCGTTTGTATAAAACTAACGGGTGTCAAGGACGCATTCTCCCGACGGCCGGAAGGTAAAACCCTTTTGTACCCGGGGTCATCTGCGATTGGATCTTTAAGATAAAATAAAGTTTTACTAGCCAACTTCATATCTCTCATAGGTAACTACCCGGATTTGACAAGCTTAACGCAACTCGTCCTAGATTTATCATAATTTGTAATATGACACGGAAGCTACCATCGTAATCGGTACCTAGTAATCCATGTTAATGTTTTACAAAAGAATCATGTTATCGATATTACTTATCATGTCATCGTTTGCATATTTTTGAAGTGATAATATTTTTTTTAAATTACATCAGTTTACATAACATTGGGTATGATGACTACTGACACAAGCTTTATAACAAGCGACTAGTTTTTAAAAACGTGTCGTTGAAACCATGTGTCATAATAGATTGGAGGGTTTGTAAATGCTTATTTATGTTCGGCGACGTTCGTTTGAATGCTAGATTATGACGTTGATGTCTTTTGTAAGGACGGGAAAATTGTTGTGAAAACCTTTGTCTGGGAAAGTTGCATGGGGATACCCCGCTGAAGCGAGACACTCCAAACAGTAGATTTTGTCCTCAATAAATATAACCCTTTCCTTATGTACCTACTGAGGAGCTCCGCTGAGCATCGTTGCTCCGCGGACTTTTGACATAAGCTGGAGACAACAAAAGCTTCTCTACCAACATCTACCTATTGTTATTGATTACGTAACCTTTCAACAATTAATTATTATTATTATATTTGGTACTCCTTAAAAGACTGAAGTTTGACAAACTTCGAAAGGACGACACTTCGATATGCCATGACTTATCTCCACCAGGCTGACTGTAATGGCGTTTGGCGGAAAGCTGACTGTAATGGCGTTTGGCCAAAAGCAAGTCACAGTTCCGTCTGATGATGTGTTAGTCGAGCTTGGTCTTAAATTCCTAATTATAATTAGTTTTGAACACTGTATTGATGAACCCAAATTAATGTTACAAGTCTTCATAAAAAATGAACACGCGGACCATCGACACACATTCAGTCTCATCTATTAACATTTTTTTGTATAATATGACCGAGTTATGACCAGTCAGTGTTTTATAAAGTTTTACACTATATAAATGAAGTGTTTATAAGTGAAAGGTAGCTGTACGGTCGGTCAAGGAGTTCCACACCGATGGTCTACATACATACTTATCAGATTTATGTTTTTTAATCAGGTACAGAATAATTATTGCCGTTTAGGTTTGTGTTTAAGGAAAATTGAGAGGAAAACATGGTAATATAGGTATTGCAAGGAATTTTTTCGATGCCTGCAGCTTCAAAGCTTTTATGTGAACCTTTTTCGTCTACTTTATTTTCTTCAAGCAAAACAATACAGGTTTGTTTTCGTTTGTTTTTTCTTAAGGATCAGCTGTTAATTTTAGTGTTTTTATTTTTTACGATGTTTGTCAACAACACTACAATGACAGTGATCATTTGGGGCTTAAAAACTATAGAGAGCGACTTTCTGGACTAATTATGAAATTCATACAATTTTCATTCGTTGATAGAGATAATGTTAGCATTAGGAATGTCTCAGTAATAGTCCGGTGTTTGAAAGATGGTGGTGTGAAGCCCCCGTACCTCGGATAGCGCGTTCAGCCGTTGGTCCTGCGCCTGATCTCTCCCCGGTCGTGTCGGATTGCTATCCCATCGGACTATGAGAGTAAAGGAACAGAGAGTGCGCCTGAGTTCGTGCACACAGTTGTGCACTATAATATATCCTCCGCACGTGGCTAATCTCCGTTGAAATTGGCCACCGTGAACGAAGTCAGTCGGGAGGATATTTATATTTATGTTCAATTGAAGTTGATACCTAAGTGTATGTTAAATACGTTGTATCATATGTATTTAAAACTACATGTTTACAATAACTACAAGACAAAGAACTCTTGTCTAAAGAAATTTCTACAAGAAATGCATCGTATGGTAACTACCTGTTCAAGTAAACACTCGTAAACTACAGTACAAGGTTAATTCCTTATTATCTAGGAATTAAACTTGCATCTATAACCCTTGTAAGTAGTAATATTGTAATAATAAAATAGAAGATACGAGAATAATATGTCAGTACAAATGAGTTATAGAAATGTATTCTCGTTTACCTTGTTACCGTACAGACGCCAGCACATCAACCTACTACAATCTGTCAAATTTCTTTAATAGATTTTCAACTTTATGGCTAAAGCATTAAGGTTCAAGGTTGATTGGGAAAATTTGACAGTTTCGGGTAGCTTGACCTGCTGGCGTCTGTACATTGATTTGCCTAACTCTATCATAATTAGCCTATAATGTTCCCACTGCTAGGATACAGGCCTCCGGCCTCCTCTTGGTGAGAGGGAGTAGGCTGTAATCCATCACGCGGGCCCAGTGCGAATTGCTAGATTTCACTTGTCCTCGAAATTTTGATTCTAGGACATGCCGGTTTCCTCACAATGTTTTCGGTCACCATTTTGAGAGCAGTGGTGATGAAATAATTGACACAAAGTAAAGAACATGTCTGGCTTTGACCTACGACCTAAGTACGACTCATAAGTTGCTGTCATTACCACGGGGCCACCGCGCATTTGCCTACCCATAACTGTCTATATCTATTTAGACCGTAATGTCCCTCTGCTGGGCAAAGGCTTAACTTTCCCTTTCCATACACGTCAGAATCAGAATAATTTATTTGTAAACATAGGTCAGATTACAACGGGGTGTGAGGTGTTAAAAATAGATAGATTCTCTATGTTTTGCCAAGAGGCGTACAAATATATATAATTAACATTGTCAATTATCATTTACCTTCTGAGATTATGTAAACTTTCACATCATTAATAAATTTAAAATTAATATTAATTGGCACATCATTACAAATTAGATTAAATTATATCAGTTTCACTAAATGTCACAGAGATTAAGTTAATTATAATGTCATATTAATACCAATGTCACGTCGTTACTAACTGGTTCAGAATCAAATCCTAAACATTGACAAAGCGGGAGCAAGTTTCTTTTCGAAATGAGAACCAGCTTTTGCCCTGAAGTTTGGCAAAAACAATATCGTTTCAGTTAAAAAAAAAAAACTTTATTGATAATAACTTGATATTGTAACCGGTGGGTTAAAGACTACGTGTGCATACACAAGAGATACAGATACACACATAACAACGTGTCACTTGTGTATTTGAGTACAGTGCTCAAATACACTAGCGGCATGTGTTCGACGGCAGCCGCCGCCGACGCGTAGACGTCGGGCGTCGACGGGTGACGACGGCTGCGGTCTACGTGTTTCGACGGATGCAGATGCCTCTGTGGTAGACGCGTGTCGCTCGTGTGTATGAGCACTTCCATTATAGTTACACCAGCTTTGGGGCATCCCCATTTCAATATTGCAGGAGAGCTTCTACTTATAAGGTTTTAATTTCCCACTGAATTACCTTAACGCGATACTAATACTTTAGTTAGTAGATTCAATAGCAACTATTAGTTCTTAACGCCTATTATATTCATCGAAACTAACGTAAGGCCAGCGGATAAGGCCGTATCTAATTACCTAACTACCTTAGATTCTACGATCTAGATTTAGAAAAAGATAAAACTTGCATAGTATCTATTACTAGTGTGCGGTATTTATTGCACGACAATGTAAAAACGCTATCCAAGATGATTGAATATCGTGAGCTTTTTAATTTTACAATGAGTCGGATTCACTTTTTTTTGTCAGCCTTTTTTGTGTCCCAATGCTGGGCAATAGCTATCCCTTTTTCCTTCTAAATCTCTCTACTTTGTGCGATCTCTAGCCATGCTAGCTCCACAAACATGATCAGAGGGGCAATTCCCTTATCGTTAGGAACGTCTGCATTCTAATCTGTCAAAAATACCTTTAATTTCATTTTTCACATGTTTTTGACATTTGATGGTCGCTGAGATGAGATTCTCACTAGATTTTGAACGTTTTTATTTACGAGAACTAGCCTTCAGACCGTCACACCACCATCGCCTCGACCTCGACAGCGATGCCCT
Source organism: Apamea sordens (assembly GCA_945859715.1). Classification (NCBI taxonomy): domain Eukaryota; kingdom Metazoa; phylum Arthropoda; class Insecta; order Lepidoptera; family Noctuidae; genus Apamea; species Apamea sordens. Next base: position 14,269,287 of record OX243995.1, read on the forward strand.
CTGTCAGGCGTCCTGTGGGTGGCGATCTTTGAATATCTGTCTCGGATTCACATACAAAAAAAAAACACTGGGACTAAGTCATTATCGTATTCAGCTACTGCTATGCTCTTTGCCAACGGTGGGCATTTATTTCTCTTTATTGACACGCTATCTATACAAGTCACTTTACTTGCTAGATCGTCCTTAGTCCTTAGAAATACATCATGCTGGCGAACACGATCTTCTTCCAAAGCTCTGCATTGCACTGGGCCCGCGTGGTGGATTACGGCCTACTCCCTCTCACTGAGAGGAGACCTGTCACAGGTCTCCTCGTCTCCTGTGGTACAGTGCCACAACAGTCAGAACATTGTTTAGGCTAATGTTAGGTTTAATATATGTATTTAACCTGAATAACTACACTAAATATATAGGCACAATGCTGTGTTACTGTGTGTACTCTATTTTGTTTCCTCACTCGTCCTTCTCATAAACTGCTTCGCTTTAGTACCTTTAACTAATTAAAATTATATTGCATTATACATATATGAGTACAAAGCAGCAACCACAGACTCATCAGTTAAACTGACAGCTTAAACAATGATTATAAAACATCATCATTAGGATGTTTTATGAATATGGTCAAAGAATTGTGAGTCGTCGCTAATCCTAGAATAGTCAAGGTTCATTTGACTCCTCTACATACATACCAACTCAAGACTGGCTATTCTTAGTGAGCTGCATAGACAACTAGGCATGTTTACATAAAAACCTGCTTTTAAACCCAATTTTTTTTTTTTAACTAGACTGCTTGTGTCAATTCAAATAAACCGAAATTCAAAATCTCTCAGTCAAATCAAAAGAGACCGATTTTTTATGGAACAAGTTTGCTGTTCATTAGAAGCTGGCTGGACATTTGTACATTCGAACAAACTATTTGGTATCTGTACAGGCAAAAATATACATCTTTCCACTGCACTGCCAATATTATTATTTTTTGTGAGCATGGTAACTTCTTAAGATTATGGCGAGAGTGATGTAAAATAATTGACTACTCCGAACACTTACAACCACATTATTTAAATGTATTTACTTGAAAATTAGTGGCCTGTTTCATAATCATAATAAATAGCTTGTTCGACCGTACATAATTAAAAAACAAAAATTCATATCTAAATAGCACAACAACAATAGAAAATGAATAATTTTACGGTGCATCTGATGGTTAAAAATCAATTTAATAGTATAAAACGGTTTTGAATCACCATGTCCTATCGCCAAAATCTATATCTGACCATCGTAAGGACTATTCCTGGTTGCAGCGCATAGTCGACCTAAAAAGGATTCTCTTTTGTTTTACTTCGTGCGGACGCATCTGGTGGTAATCATGTGCACGGGATTTTGTTTTCAAAATGATCAGATATAGGTTTCGGCAGAACAATTATTTTTCTGTTCTGTTTTTTTTTCTTGTCTGTTTATTGTATATGTGTTTAAATGGTTAAATAATAAATACATAAACACCCTAGAAAGCCAGGCCATTCATCAAAATCGTAGAACTGCAATGACCTCGAATCCTATTAATATTGTATGAACTAGTAATATTAAAAGGTAAATTATCGGTTGTTGCAACAATTACGACTCAATGTCGCAACAAGTCTGGCGAAGAAAGTCAGCGGCCGTGAGGCGACCTCCGCAGAACTGATTATTCACGGTTTTTCTTAAAACACTAGTTCTTTTATTTTCTTTTATTTTAGTTTAGATAACTGAAAGGTACCTACAGTAATTTCAGTGAAATCTTTAATTAAAGTGAACCTGCACGTGGGTGTTGTTTTAATCACAATATAAAATGGAAGGTAATAAAAAAAAACAAAAAAAGTGTTTTTTAAATGGAAGTGCTTCCGCGAGAGCGCCAAATCTAACGAGAATGTTCTCGAACTAAATCTAATTCAGTTTTTCATAGTTAAACACTAAAATACCAAAAAGCTGTCTTCGTGTGAATGAAAATAATTCTTCATCATTCCCATAAATTAAATAGAGTCAACACCTGAAAGAGCTGAGGCTCTGAAACTTCAGCTTTAGAATGACCGTTTGTTATCAGACTGGGGACAACTAAGTGTGTAGTAAGTACTAAGTACGTTTGTGTAAACAAAGTTAGGTACACACTCCAAGTTAGTAATAGCAGAAAGGATAAGATAAGGGCAGGAGTACCTCCATACTCGCCCATACTGTATACGGAGGTGTATGGAGTATCGTTGAGTATGGAGGTAGGATGTGTGGACCCACATCCTGATGACACAATTGCCTTTTATGAATAGTACTATGGCCTTTTTTGTTTAAACCACACAGTAGCACACTATGTTGAAACTTTTACCACCATTACGCCAGAGGCTGTTAACAGATTTCTTACGGTTTATAACTGAGCATGTTTTAAGATTCGCAAATACCAAAGTACCTGCTGTGATGTAAACCACACTGTAATGAACATCTGTGCTTAAACCGCAGGTAATCACAGTTGTTACTGGTTCTTTAAGAATCGCTGTAAATCATGATACTTATATTCTTCTAAGACTTAATACTTTGGAACCGTTAAATTGTGGTTAAAGATCGTAACTCATAACTGGACGTGTTGTAAAAAAGATAACTCATTTCATTAGTACTGACGAGTTTAACCACTTTTAGACCGAGCTCTGTTACTCGCGACGTCTGATTTCAAAATCATCTGTATTGACCAATCAATTACTTGCAATATTATGAACTGATTGGTGTTTATAAGACTGACTAGGTATTCTCGTATCGCATATAATCTGTTGCATAACTTCTTGTGGAATATACAAGGTCTCATACGTCCTTGTTAGGGGAGAACTGGTACAGCTGTTTATTAGGCTGCAAAAGAGCATTGCTTAACTTTGTAGGTATTGATGCCGGTGAAATTACAGGCCCATGAAAAAAAAGGCTCAGTGCGAATTGGTGAACCATTTGATTGGCTGACGGCATAATGTATTTGCCATTATTAACAGCAAACCAGGATATACGACGTATGCGCAGGTTCTTAATTTCCTGATAAGTAACATTACTTAAGCATAAAATAATGTATATTCCTAGATGTAGAGCTCAAGATAAACTTACAACAACGACATCTAAAAACCTAATTTCATATAACATTAAGTGCTTTCTGAGAGAAACGGCATATTAGAACTGCGCAATACCTATGAAACCGCAGTCCGCTGTTATGATGCGGTAACATAAAAGATTATTCGGAATTGAGAGACATTACATTAGGCTCACAGTGTTTCTACCGCAGCATTAAATGTACTGTCGGTAATAGGTATACTTTTATGTTATGTAGGTAAGTTCTGCAGACGCCTGTAGTGTCCCCGAAAGGGTAGCCCGCGAAATTCAAATTGTCTTAAGTTTTTTGCAATTTGCAGGTCATTATCAGGTTGTATATTGAACTTAGTATGATTCGCGGCCGTAACAAATATTCATTTATAGAATTACTAGCTGCGCCCTGCGGTTTCACCCGCATAAGTTTCGATCCCGTGGAAATATGTATATGTTAATCCTGGTTAGTAAGTTCATCCTAGCCATGGTCCGGAGCGAGAGTAAATAGGAGGCCGTTACCTCCTTCTGCGAAGCAGTCGCGAAGGAGGAGGCGGAGCGCGTGAAGGAGCGGCAATCTCTACGCCCTCATGCCCCTAGCCGCCGCAGGAGACGGCCACCGTAGGCGCGGGCTTGCGGGCGGCGAGCAATGGACAGCTCGCCGCCCGGTAAGGACCAGGCCCGGGTCGACAGCGCGTTGTGTTCCACGCGCGAAAGAGATGTCAGCACGAACTGACGGGGTCCGCCAGGGCAGATGCCGCCAGGGCTGCGGGTTGTTCGAAAGAGATACCGTGGCCCCTGGCACAGGCAACTGAACGAACACGGGTGGGTTTTAGTCAGTAAAAGTCTGACACGCCTTTCCGCTCAGCCCAGAGCGGGAGAGGTCATTTGATGATTTCCCACCCAAAATAAGGGTAGTATTGCTGATTCTAATGCTTTTAATTCTGTAAGTGTACGGTGGCGACTCATATTTTGTCCAACTTACAACCCGACACTGACCTGTAAATTGCAAAATACTTAAGACAATTTGAATTTCGTGGGCTACCTTACCGCATCCAATTAAGCAATGGTTTGTCACCTACTTCTTGTTAGTAATTCTCACAATGTTATATTATATCTTAAATTCTCATGAAGACATCTAAGTATGTCTGTGTAGTCTTTTTAAGGTGCCTAAAATATCCTACCTATTTATAATATTACCTAAATATGGTCATGTATGAAATGTTTGTTCCGGTGCCGGTGTCACCGACGCCAAATTCGCTATTTGCACTTTTGAACTCATGTTTGATGATGAAGTGGTACCTAAAACACTTTAAATATAATTCAGCAAAGCTTCTTAGAAATATAATAGCGTAGATTACCAACCTATCTATTAAAATTAATTCTACAATTTAATCAAACGGACGTGCATTTTGCGTTTCGCACCAACAATCAATCATCGTTTTGCATCATCAATAAATACATAAAACAAGTCCTCGGTACACCTATTTAGAATAATTAGTAATTTATATTGCATAATTAGTCGTACTGGCAACGTTAAATGCGACACACATTTACTTACACATTTAAAAACCTCGTTGGGCAATAGAACATGACATCTATTAGCATAATTAGCCTATAATGTTCCCACTGCTGGGACACAGGTTTCCTCTCTTCGAGAGGAGCTGTAATCTACCACGCGGGCCCAGTGCGGGTTGGTAGATGTCACATGTCTTCGAATTTTTGGTTCTAGGATATACCGGTTTCCACACGATGTTTTCCTTCTCCGTTTTGAGATCAGTGGTAACATATTTTTTTACAAAACGTAAAACGCCCGCTTATAGTGCGTCCAGACTTGGCGAATGCGCCGCTCGCGAGCCGCTTGCGAACTGCGCGCCTGTTGCTCGCGTGCGGTTACAGCCTACGTTTGATATGCCGCCTACCTAGGTGCAACTCCAGCAAGGCTCGCATGGTGCGCGCGTGCAGCTCGCGCGCAGCTCGTGCGCACATAGCTTCTTTCGCGTTTGAACTAACTATGAGCCTCAGTAGTGAATGGTGCGTAGCTTGCACGCGAGCGGTGCGCGGACGGCGCAGGGGCTGCGTGCGAACATGAAATGCACGCGAGCAGTTCGCAAGCGGCTCGCGAACGGCGCGTTCGCCAGATCTGGACGCACCTTAGGGCTCGAACCCACGACCCACCACTCGTAAGTCGGGGCCATTATCACTGAGCCACCACTGCTCTGACATTTATTAAAGGAATTTAAATGAGTAGGCATTGCTCAATAGTTAATGACATTTCGACACAATACATTTTAATTGACTAATAGATAATAAATTAAATAACCAAGCACCATTAATCGACAGGTTTTTATATGAATGCAAATTCATACAACAATTTTAAATTGGGGGCAGAATACCGTCCAATGATTGAAAACCAGCTAGATACCTGTAACTACTTAGCCAGTTATACCACGTAATATTGAACACTTAGAACGACCTGTAATTAGAGCAATGATTATGAATCAGTTTAACGTTTAAATATCTTGTAATTGGGTATGAATATATTAGGACTTGATAACTCTTGGCTTACTTACTTAGATTAACTTCGCAGATCAAACAGTTAATTAAACGTTTTTCCCTACTTGTACCTTACAGGTTATATAATTTTATGCTTTACTCACCAAGACGTGTTAAAGAAAATTACGTCGTTTCATTTATAAGCACATGTGAGCTTTAATATGTCAACCTTACTAAACCTAATTAAAAAACCGCGTGTTTTGTTAAAAAACCTGTAAAATCTCAATCTTATTACTCAGTTTTGAGGTAAGAAATGTACTTTTTGCTAAAACAAAGATTTCTACCTAATAAATAAACACAAATGACGAATATTTTTACACAAATTTAAACAATAGCGATTCATTTTCCTATATTATCGACCGCTAACCCATTCAATGATATGGAAATCGTTGTACAATACCACAATTTTGATTTAATGTTATTTATTAGTCATCGATGACTTACAGAGGTGTACACCTTTAGATATTGACTTGACAATATCTAAAGGTGTACACCTCTGTAACATCTTTAGATGTGTATATCATTATCATCGGTATCATCATTATCTGTTCATGTGTACATCTTTAGATATTGTCAAGTCAATATCTCCTCTGCCTAACCCTTTGGTGATTATGTTAATAAACATGTAGTCCATATTATGAACTATTACCTACTTAGACATGTTCATGTTCAATTTACTCTTTATCTTCATCTAACTCCATATCTCTTTGTTACAGATGGGTTGCAGACTAACAATAGTGGACGATGTCCTCAACAGATCCTTCTACAAACTCGGCCTGGTCGTCGGCAGACAGCCAGGCTACTTCATCATCATCCCCATTCTCCTCTCACTACTCATGATCACAGGCTACCAAAGAATACACTATGAAATGGACCCAGAATACCTGTTCTCCCCCGTCAGTGGACAAGGCAAATTTGAGAGGAGGATAGTAGAAGAAAATTTCAAAGTCAACTATTCACATAGGTTTAATGTTGGAAGAATAACGCGGGCAGGTTTGTAAAACACATATTTGGTTACATGAGCGTTTGTTTTGTTTTTTTTTTGTTGATTTACCACAGGAACGTGATTCTACAAGAAACGGTCACATTATTCGTTTTCGTTGACACGCCTTAGGCCCCATTTCCAATGATATATAAACTATAGATACGTTGCCCGCGCTCTGTAGTGGCAACATGAATGCAAGGCAATTGCCGGACTTATATTTAGTCGCGTACCAACCAGTGCCGCGGCAGTACGTGACATTAAAATAACTTTCTTCCTCAAACAAGGAAAAAAAATGCCGTCCTGTGTTTTTAGGACACGTAAAAATTATACTTTAACTGTAAAAGATAAAAAAATATCATTTCATGCGTAAGTATCCAGAAAAATGTATTTTATTTTATTTTTTTCGATGCCTCTAATGGCGGCTGGCGCCTGAGGTAAGTCACGTGCCACTATGGGAAGATGGGGTACTTTGCATCAGTGTTTATGTTTTATAACATTGTTTTTATTTTGATGAATTATACCTATTGTTTGAATATAATATGTGTTATGAAACCTAATGATCAATATAATAATTAGGTTACCTAAAGATGGGCTTATGAGGGATTTTTAATTATTCACATTTTTTAATAAAGATTTTTTGTTCATAATATTACATTTTGTTTTATTAATTAAGTAACAATAATTACTCTTGCAAAATACTGTTTTCATATTTTTAAGGATCGAAAATAATATTATTTTACCCGTAAATCTACTGGCCTATATCAACACGAGAAAATCGAGTGTCCATTTTTCCCCACATGCCTCCTTTTGTTCGTGCTCGGCCAATGAGCATGCACCACAGAATGACAACGGAATTAAAGAAATATATTTATCTCTCTCTAGCAATAGAATTCCGTAGATGAAATTTAATTTTCTTTCCCATTCTTCGTGCGTCTAAGTAGCTATCTAGCTACCGACAGTATTTACGCTGTTTTCGACAACCGTGATGTTCATGCATGACGCGTCTATTTATAATACGTCATTGCCCATTTCAGTGTAATTTTTTGCCTAAGCAATTATTTAGTGAAACGTTGAACTCTTGCTCCACCACAAAGAATTGGCATTGTGATTACCAACGTCCATAATCTGCTTAGAGACTGCGGTCAACATCCTTAAACTATATTCCACGAGATTTTTGGTACTAGTGTGCGCGAGGAAATCTCAATTCTTTTTTCTATCCCCAGGACGATTCGGTAGAGTAATAATCGTAGCGAAAGACAACACCACGAATATGCTGCGAACAGAAGTATGGAAGGAGTTGCGACAGCTAGACGAGCTGGTACAGAATATGACGGTGACCATGCCGAATGGAGACACCTTCACTTATAAGGAAGAGTGCGCGCGATGGGAGGGACAGTGCTTCACCAACGACATTCTCAATTTGGACAAGATTATTGGCGAGGTAAGGAAACTATTTAAACAATTAAAAATTACTTCATCACCACACTCGCTCTCAAGACACTGAAAGAAAACATCGTGAGGAAACCGGCAAGTCTTAGAACTAAAAATTCGAAGACATGTGATATCCGCCAACTTGGTCTGGGCCCGCGTGGTGGGTTACGGCCCACCCCTCTCACAGAGAGGAGGCCTGTGTCTGTGTGTGTGTGTGTGTGTGGTGTGTGACTATGTGATTATGCTAAAGGAAAACTAACCATTCAAACCTCATGATATCTAAACATCACAGGGGCTGCAGTCTCGACATTCATAGCGATCGCTTTACGACCGAATTCAGTTGCAAAGTCCTGTCACTCCATACATTACACCTGTCAATTCAAATTCAAATTCAAAATCATTTATTTGCTAATATGGGTAATTACATAAAGTTGTTAAAATAATAGAGAAAGTTCAACCATATTACGCCTTGAGGCATGCAAATCTCAGGCTTAGACTTGATTAGACTGTATCAAACATTAATATACAATTACTTGCAACAATAATCTATACATATAATAAAACAGTAACGAAAGAAAAACTGTACATTGAGAATTTTCGAGAAAAAATAAGTGGCTTTTGTTAGAAAAACGTAACTGATGACAAAAAGTGACTTTTTAGAATTTTTGTCTGTTTGTCTGTGTGTATGGTACGGCTTCACGCCAAAACTACTGGATAGATTGAATTGAAATTCAGCAAAAATATTCTTTGTAAACCAAGGAAGGCTTTAGGCTACATATTATCACGCCGTATGTTATAGGAGGTAAGCAATATTGATTTTAAAAGGTTTTTGTTCGTAATTTAATGCACAAAATAATTGAATGCACAAAATTACATGTTATTTATTTAGTAAACCATAATTTAACTCTGGAAACATATTATCACGCTATCACCTACGGGGGAGGAGCTGTGAATCTTTATTTTTCTTACCTACGTATTCTGTCACAGCGTGTAATCTAACGACGCATATTTAAATGTTTTTTTTGAGTAAGCCATGCTATTATCTAGCTTTACACTATAAAAACGCTACGCCATTTAAGTAACTTGGGCAGAGAAACATAGTTTAATTAATGTAAGTAGTATAATGAAAATTTTGAAGCAGCGCCATCTATGAGATTTCATAAAAATCAAATCAAGTTACATGTTAACACTTTTTGGAAATAAATAATTTAAATTTGATCATGTTGGCGAGGTTAGTAGTTAGTTATTCTTAAAATTCATAGATGGCAATGTGCATTTTCTTCATAAAAGTTGTATGGTATAGTTCGTTTCGACAAATTCAAGTTCCAACAAAACCCTCAAAATCTTGAGCAGAGTTGAGGAAGACAATTTAAAAAAACACGCTCTGTGAAGTCGACCAGTTTGCGAGATCCCTTACGTATGACGAGGTGCCTTCATATTACACGTACGACAAGCAAAGGGGTGTATTTAACCGACGTCGACGAGGAGGTGCTGTGGAAGGCTTTCCGGGAATTTTCAAGGACACCGCATTGGGTAGGGTTTATACCGTGCATCCGAATAATGGCGAATGCAATTTTCTGCGGTTGTTACTTCACACTGTCCGAGGCCCAACGTCTTTCGCCTTTCTGAGGACATTTGATGACGTGGAGTATCCCACTTACCGCGCAGCCTGCGTAGCACATCACCTTCTCGACGGTGACCAAAATTGGGATGACACCCTCGCGGAGGCGAGCGTCAGTGACAGTCCCAGCTGCATGCGTCATCTGTTTGCCGTCATCTTGGTGTTTTGTGGAGTCGTGAACCTGGTAGCTTTGTGGGAGAAGTATCGCTATCATCTGTCTGAAGATTTTCTACGAGCTTTGAGGCGTGTTACTGGAGACGAAGTCGAAGTAACTGATGAACGCGTGCTGAACACCTGTCTCAGTTCACTTCAAGATGTGGTCATTTCTATCGGCGGCAATCCACTGATCAAATATGGGTTATCAGCTCCCACATCATTACCGTATAAAAACCGTGGAAATCGGGAGTATAACGCTGAGACAAATTACGATCCGGGCGAAATGACCACCATACGAAATGACTATGTCGCTTTGTTCTCTTCAAAGCAAAAACACATTTATGACACCGTCCTTGAAAGCGTTGGGCAAAACCAGGGTAAAATGTTTTTCTTGGATGCTCCTGGTGGAACAGGAAACACATTTGTTACCACTGGCATACTTGCAGAGGTCAGGAGGCAAGGCAAAATTGCTATTGCTGTAGCGTCGTCGGGAATCGCTGCCACACTACTTCCGGGCAGCAAGACGGCACATGCCATGTTTAAAATTCCCATCGATTTAGAGAGCGCCGAAACGCCTGTTTTTGGTGTGTCACGTAACAGCAATAAGGGACACGTGCTCAAGGATTGCTCTCTGATCGTATGGGATGAGTGTACGATGGCCAATAGGAAGGCAGTTGAGGCCGTGGACAGAACCCTGCAGGACATCCGCAGGAACGTACATTTGATGGGTGGTGTCATAGTTCTGTTCAGTGGCGATTTCCGGCAAACGCTTCCCGTGGTGACGCGGGTATCGAGGGCTGACGAGGTGAATGCTTCGTTGAAACGATCTTCGTTTTGGTCACGAGTTCGTACGCTGCGCTTGACCATTAATATGAGAGCTCAGCTCGGCGGCAATGCATGTGCTCAAGAATTCTCCGATGTCCTTCTAAGTCTTGGCGAAGGCACTCTACCAGAAGAGAGAGGTGGACAGGTGGTGCTTCCAGAGTCTCTCGGTAGAGTGGTGTCCAGCTTAGAAGAACTCATTCGCTGTGTGTACGGGGACATCAGTCATATATACTGCACCAGCAGAATTCTTGGGTGTGTGAGCGGGCCATTTTGACGCCCAAAAATAATCAGGCTGCAGCAATTAACGAATGCATTCTCTCGGAAATTGAGGGGAATGAAGTGGTCTACACCTCGATAAACACTGTTGTCGAGCAAGATGACGCCACACATTATCCCGTGGAATTTCTGAACTCCCTGTCAGCAAGTGGACTTCCAGCGCATACCATCAAGCTGAAGGTCGGTGTCCCGATTATGCTTCTTCTGTACCTATCTCCTCCGAAGTTGTGTAACGGAACCCGCCTTAAAGTCATCTCGCTCCACAGACACACCATTGAGGCGGAAATTCTTACGGGTTGTGGCGTCGGCGAGGCAGTATTTATACCACGCATTCCTTTCATACCTCATAACTACCCGTTCCTGTTCAAGCGCGTACAGTTCCCCGTGAATGTTTGCTTCGCGATGACCATCAATAAGTCGCAGGGGCAGACACTGAGGGCAGCGGGTGTCGACCTCAGGACGAGTTGCTTCTCACACGGGCAACTGTACGTCGCTTGCTCTCGCGTCACCAGTCCTGACTCTCTTTACATTTTGGCTCCTGGCAGCGTAACTACCAACGTAGTTTATAGGGAAGTGTTGTAAGGTATGATACCTTTGTACGTATTTTTATTCTTTTGTGTCCTGAAATGTATTCCTGCATTATTTTCTCTATTTCCTTCAGTCACATCTCATGACTGAACTCAGCAGGATTCCCATATAACTCTCTTCACTTGCTTCGCTTGCAAAAAAAACTTATATTTTAATGCTATTTTAAAATTTGTTTACTTATAATGCTAGAGCGACACTGGCATCTTAGGTATTTTTGGTGCTGTAGAGCCTTCACGCAGACGACGTCGCGGGCAGCAGCTAGTAATATAATAAATAACACATTTTGGTAATTTCACCGTGGCAATTAACAATGACACATTAGCAAATATTAACGTCACAAGAATATATAAAGATTAAAATGTCATGTATCAAATGAGAATGTCAAGATATATTTGTAAATAAATGTTCAAGTAATAGTAATAGATAATTAAATGGCGCATTAATCGCATGTCAGATCAATAACATTATTTCTGAGGACAATGTCCTTATATCCTCTGTTAAATAATCCTGGATACTGTAATATCATTTACATAGCAAGAATTTTTTAAATTTCTTTTTAAATTCGTCGATGGATGGAGTTTCTAGAATAGACTTTGGTAAGTGATTGTATATACGCGGTGCCATACTGACTTTGCGACCGAATTCGGTCGTAAAGCGATCGCTATGAATGTCGAGACAGCAGCCCCTGGCCTCCATTAAAACAATAAAATTCTTCACGATTCGCGATACTTAGGTACTTATGTCTACTGGAATGTTGATAAGCGCATGCTACGGGGAAATAATGCCATTTTTAAACAAGCCTCGCAAAGTCGCAAAACGTCCAAGTCTACGAGAAATGGTTCGCCATAACAAAGTGGCAGTCTCGTAACAGGGATCTAAACAGACTTCTGAGACATGGTGCTTGCTAGTCGCGTCCTTTATAGAATTCTAGAAAATACTTATACTATCATTGCATTTATACTGGAGTTGATTTATTGTTGTTAGTCACATGCACAAATGCCTGTGTCCTCGTGTAGACCCGTGTTTGTCCTCCGTTTAATGTGAACCCCACTGTTGAGGCACAGGCCATCTGTGAGAGGAGGTGGGCCGTAATCCACCATGCGGGCCCAGGGAGGGTCGGTGATCACATGTCTTCGAATTTTCGGTTGTAGGACATGGTTTCCGCACGATGTTTTCCTTCGCCGTTTTGAGAGCAGTGATTATGAAATAAATTACACAAAATAAAGCGCCGGCTTAGGTTCGAACCCAATGCTCCAAAAATGTAAACAAATATGAGTTTATGGAAAAATAACTTTAATACCTACTAACTTCAAACCTTTTTATAACTTTTTCAATAGTGCTAGTCACTCTGAAATCAAATTAAGCACTGTTAAAATAAAGTTGATACCTATTTGTTTAACTTGGAATAACGTCAATATGAAACAAATGAAATTTGAAAATAGGTACTCTGCTCATTAGGTACAGTTTCAATCAAATCACAAACTATTATCACCACATTTTCCAATTTGCAAATTCCATTTAAGTTAATGAAATATGTATTGTTTGTCGATTCAACAACTTATTGTGTTCTCTAGATGTGGCATTGTCTTCTCGACCAATATAAACACAAATAAAAGTATTTACCTATACAATAAAGAGTGGTCAGTGCAGAGTCAGACCAGTTCAACAAAACACGTGGAAATGTGTCAGGTGAAACTGAAACCGGCGCAAATGTCCCATATACATACGTAAACATCAACATTAAACTTTCGATTTCTTTGGAGGCTTTCTCTTTGAAGACGTTTCTTGAAAACAGGCTGCTTACACTACACTCATTAAAATGAAAGTGCTCCTTACATTTAGGTAATTTACATAAACATACATACACATAAGCCTTCTTCCCATGGACACAGAAACTATTAAACGCCACCTGCTACGATCCCTAGCATATTATAGTGAGCGCAATCTTGCATAGCAGTTAATGTAATAATGTACCTACCTAGGTAGTCCTAGGTACCTAATAAATGATTATTTTACTTGTTCTTATTGTTACCTCCAATACCTACTGTAGGTACTTAATACTAAAGTCAGTCACCTAAATCGACACAGAATTATTCGATACGTTGTATTTCAGCATTTTATATAAAAGCTAAGATTCTTTTAACTTTATTTCGTTTCCTTATCCCCGACTCCCGAAAGCCGTAAGAAACTTGGGGGATTCCAAAGTGCCTAGAGATCTACTTGGCAATAACGCGGAACGCCATCCAGGTAATAGGTAATATGGCAAAATTATGAAGAAAATTGGATAATAGAAAAGCATATAACAATAATAATACTTTGAATGTTTCGTAAACCAATTTAAATTTTATACATATCGCAAAGAATAATAACTTTTATCGCACAGCAACCCGTTTCTGTAACATTTCAAGCAATTTCAATTGTGACGTGTAGACTTATCGGCAAGAAAATCAGCTGTTCTATACATTTTGACCGCGTAGGTATTGAAGTTTTGTAGGAAATGCTGTTTATTTTAATAAATGAAAAATTTTGGCGCACCGTGTGTTGACGTTTTTCGTCCAGAATCATGTAGGTACGGAATCCATGGTTACAGATACACCAAAGTAGGTATATTATAAAAGTTCTAGATTTACATTGCACTCAAGATTGCAAATATAGAAAGTAAAATATGTTTACCTATAGCGACCATCACGTTGAAATAGAAGTTTACATGAACGCGACAATTTTATTGAATTTCAAATCAACTGAATTGATTTCGCGTTCCGAAATTAAATGGTATAGAGACGAAAAGCTTGAAAAACAAAAACAAAACACAACTTCCAGTTTTTATTTGCCAAACAATACAATGCTATCAATGGCGAACCATGTCAATGACATGGCCGCCACCAGGAAATTCGCGGCAATACCATGAGTTTTGACACCTGCTTAACATTCAATTCATACCAAATTCTCACATTGAGTCAAGTCAAGGCAAGTCAGAGTTCATTTAGTCATCATTATCAGCCTATAATATTCCCACTGCTGGGACACACTCAGGTCTGTGACAGGTAGTGGGCCATAATCAACCTCGCGGGCCCAGTGCGGGTTGGCAGATGTCACATGTCTTCGAATTTTTGGTTCTAGAACTTGCCGGATTCCTCACGATGTTTTCCTTCACCGATTTGAGAGCAGTGGTGATGAAATAATTTTCACCAAGTGTTTGCTTGGTTTTGAACCCACGACCTACAACTCGCAAGTCACGGCCGTTACCACTGGGCTTCCAATGCTGAGTTCGTTCAGTGATTCACCACAATTACACATCAAAGTTTCAAATACAATAGTCAGTAAGACATAATATAACAGTTCCGATCATTCATATTATGCGCATTTAACCGCAGACCGCACACTGAGCTGCTTACCTTTATATTGCATTGTTGAACATTAAGGAGGAAAAACAAAGAAATTTTACTTGTATTACTGTGGCTATATGCTTATGCACAGTTAATTTAGGAACTTGTGCTAATCAATAGGAAGCAATCTAAATAATTCCCTGGGTACTGTTATCCCCTAAGTAGTTACACTTATTATTTTCCCAGTCGCAAAAACGGAAGCCTTTTGTAATTTCCAAAATGCAAAGCCAACATGTAGGTCTGTACGTGTATGTACGAGTGAAAGTTCGCTAATGTACCAAAAAATATTTTTTCCTTGACTTTCTTGTATTTATATTGTACTAGTGCACATCTAAAAGCGCTCTTCCAGAAATTCTACTTCAGGCACTTCTCATTTACCAATAGGCACAACTGCACCGTGTATAAGATCCAACTTATACCTACAAAAAATCTGAAAGACATCTACCATGCAACATTTTTTTCGTAGGTCAAAATGATTTTCTCAAGTAACTAGGTACATTATGTGTACAATGTAACACATTCCCACTTACATCATACCATCATAATGTCCTCCCCTGGCCATAAAGAGAACAATGACAAATAGCAACATACGCAATTTTGTTACGGTATCGCTTTCGATTACTGCAATATTAGGCAAATATACGCTTTAAGATTACACACATACTTTTGAGGCAATATTTCTATTGTTATTAAAATTACAATAAAAACCACCACATCATAAAATACATACAATTAGTCGGTTCCAAAAGCATAACAATAATAACAATGTGTCATCCGTCATTTATATTCTAAGCATCCTTCTCGAGAGATCTTGTACCCACAAGGATTCGTCATGTCTCGCGGTGTAGTTAATGGAAATTCTTTGTACGTGTGATTAGACTCACGCCTTCACAAAACATGACTGTCTTTGAAGAACTAGAAGAACCTTTACCTTTGCATTGAGAAGTACCTTTTAGCCTCTATTACCTTCGCAGAGCATCATTCTACATCCTAGCGCTTTTCCGGCGTACCGACAGGGTCAGCAAGGTAAAGGAACTAAGTACCTACTCATGATCATCATAGCAAGCGCACGAAACTACATGTTTATCCAGGTTTTGATGAGCCATTTTGTCCAGCGCTGATTGACTTCCGCAGTTATAAAACATTATCTTCCATTATGTCGATGGCACGATTTCCATTTACGCAGCCTGGTATGTTTTTAATGTCATGTGCAATGCTTTAGCTAATGTTCATTGGCATCTCTTGCGTGTAAAAGGATCTATTCTATATCTTGCCAGAGCGCAAACAGCCCTCATTAGCCAAACTGTGCAATTTAAAAGCATGCGCCTAATGATAGCGTTTATTTGTTTTTCGTACCACAGGTAGAGCGCGGTGAACTAAATCTGACGTTTCCCATAATGTTCAATCCTGTAACATGGGAGGCCCATGCGTTCCCTGTATTCTTCGGCGGATCGAAGGTGGTGGATGACATCATAGTATCCGTGCCAGCTGTCCAGCTAGTCTGGTTTGTAAGAACGGATACTAAATTACAACTGGATGGAAGGTGAGAAATATTAAATGATTATTGATTAATGTTCAATAAAAATTCATTGAAAAAAGAACGAACCACTAAATCCTAGCTAACAGTCGGAACGCAGATCGTGCGTAGATCAGTATTATCTTACCCGTAATGAAGGATATCCTTTAAAATAACTGTAAAGTACCTACTCAGAATAGCCATGCATGCAATGCAAGGAAGAGATGATTGTAGCAGTGATTACGTTTTGGAAGGAAACAATGAGCGTTTCTATAGTTCACTTATTGGTTCTCATTACGCTCATTCTGCTTTATTTAGCTTTTTATGACTTCTTTTGAATTTCAATAGCATCATACTTTGTGAAAACACACGGCGCTATAACTTAAATAATAGACTTCGATCTTGACACCGTTTAAGAAATCGTTTTGAATACTAAGCACTGCGTAATATTGGACAAGAATACGAATGGAAAGCAGGGCTCGGAAACCGGTTGAAATTCTTAACCGGTTACGGTCATTGACCCCAAACCGAAATCGATTTAGGTTAAAGGTTGCACTTTACCGGTTTTAACCGGTTTTTGCGGGAAACCGGTTTTTCATGAATTTTGGTTTTGGTAGTGAAAATTAACCGGTTAAAACCAAATTTGAACCCCCGCGGCCCCCGCCACTTTCGCAAGCACGGTCTGGACGTTGCGATGTCATTTAGTTACAAAATAGTCGCATCAAGTCCCATGCAAGTTCGCAACGTCGTTGCCACCGTTTTCCTTCACCTTTCGTAACTTCAGAGTTTTATATGAATTAATAATGTTGACTTCATTTTAACTAGCTTTCGTCTTTTCTTTACTTATTCTTTCCAGGATTAAAGCGAAGCAATTCACCATTTCCTTTAGACTCAGAAGATGACGATTTGGAGCGCCCTTTATCTCGTAGTAGTCGAGTAGTATAGGATTAGGGTAGGAGTAGTGTAGGTATAGGGTAGGGGGTAGGACACCACGCGAACAAAGTAGCGCCGGGCAGCTAGAAATAATTTATATGGCAAAACAACGTTTGCCGGGTCAGCTAGTATAATATACTCGTATAATTCATAAAATTGTTTTATTTTTGTACTCAATCAGTAAACAATGCCACGACTCCTAATTATATGCTTAATATAAATCACACTGAAAATAGAATAGAATAGGTACTCTTTATAATTGTACACCATACAAGTTACAGAACATAAATATAATAATATATAAAATTTTACAAAGGGTGACACAAAGGGCGGTCTTATCGCTAAGAGCGATCTTTTAAAGACAACCTTTGGAGGGATTAAGAATTAAGGAGAGACAAATATACTAGGTAGTCTAGTATAGAAAATAGTATTTATAAGATTTTTTTTTATAACAAAAATAAAATAATAATCAATAAATTAAATAAATAATTATTAAATTTAAATAAATTATTCCGCAAGTACCCATAATAATCTTGATGTTCGGAGGGCTTGGAGTTCTAAATTACAGGCCTAGGATTAGTTCACAAATTACAACTGTATTCATTTGTACACAAAAATTTAACTTAGATGAAAAAAAATCTTTTAAGTATTGAATTTGAATTACCAACGATTCATAATCAAGAAATTAATAATAATAATATTTTGATACAACTCACACATCTGATCCCCAAACTAAGGCAGAGCCTGTATTATGTCAACCAGACAACTGATAAATATACTTATCAATTTCTAAATACATACATATATAGGTTGACTGACAATTCAAAAGTGCCTGTAAATGGTTTAATTGAAATAAATGATTTGAGTTTGAGTTTTGAGTTTGACTGGTAACACGACGTATTCCTTCCAGGGCGTGATAGTGTGTCCCATTTGCAATAATTAAGCACCCCATAAAGCCTAGGCGAAAATTCATGGAATCCGAGAAAAAGATTTTCATGTTTTTTTTTTGAAACATTCCCAGTATTCGTCACTAAATATCAAAAAGTGATATTTATAATAAAAACTTAATGTCCAGCCAGCCTGAGTTCAAGCTGGCTGGACACATGTATCTCCGCTGCCTGATGATCTACGGCCTTCGAAATGTGTTCAAAATTTTGTGACGGGGACGATAATGATATCCTGAATTTGTAACGGAGAAACTTTGCGTAGTTTCAAAGATATTGATCATTTAAATTTTCCCATACAAACACTGCAGTAGGGTTACCAATATTGTAGGTTTTATGTAGGACTAAGTATATTTTAAGGTGTTTTCTTTAATGGACGAAAATCCGTGTATTGGTGATCCTAATACGAACCACTGTAGGTATTTAAATCAATAGAAGACAAAAGTGTAGAAGTGAGGAAGGGGGGGGGGGGTGGTAATGTTTTTAGTGTTATTCATCATCATCATCAGGCACCGGAGATACATGACGTGTCCAGCCAGCTTGAACTCAGACTGGCTGGACATTAAGTTTTTATTGATTTCTCGTAAACCCCTACATGTGACGCCATAAATCAAACGTTATTACTGTTACACATTGCATCACTAAATATTAGTAAAGGAATCATATTCGAAAATGCTCCCGTTATCGAGATTCGGAAGTGCCAGCCAGAAGTTTTATACGTAAATTCAAGCTGGCTGGACACAGATTTTTGCATTTTTCTACTAAACCGCTGTACGTATCACAAAACTTTTACCTGGATGCCTGTTACAAATTTATGTGACGCCCATTGATATGCAAAAAGTCGTCAAAATCACTTCCGTTACCGAGATTGAGAGACCAGCGAAAAGTGGTTTTTCAAGCTGGCTGTACACGTGTTCGATCGATTTTCTATGATTCTGTAGCGTTACAAATTCTGAAATAAGGGTGTTTAGCCGTCACATAAAGTGCCCTATTGACCTAGTTAAATGCGAGCTATTTTGAACATTTGTCCAGCCAGCCTGAGTCACATGATTAATGACATGATAAATAAAAGATTATTTCTCAAAAGCTTAAAAAACCGAGTATGTTTAAAATTTAAGAGTTTATACGTGCGCAGTTGTTTAAAAATCAGGGTAAAAATACGCGAACTAAGCGACAAACGATCGGTGATTAGCTCATCGACTGCGAGTAATACTTACCACTCGAAAGTGTGGTCTTAACTTGCTAGGAGGTGCGGAGATAAAGGGATAACATAAACCAGTAAATTAATTCAATTATCACATCATTTTAAAATATTTCAACAATTTGCAAATTAGACCTTCGCCAACAGTATCGACTGTTTTATCGACACCTTTGAACATTTATGAAACTACACCTCGTTGCATAGCTGATTAAATGAATATGTCTTCTCCGTAATTTGTACGCTTAGTGTTTTTGTAAAATTTTGAGATAACTGCTGTCAAAGTTCGTGTACGTAGATGATTTTTGAAAATAGTTAATAAACTTCTTAACTTTAACTGTTTGATATTTTAGAAAATTTGGTTACATCAATAGGTGTATTATAGTATTAGGTAGCCAATGAAATAGCTATGAAAGCCACTCAATTAGAGAATTTAGAGATAAGTGATATTTAGTGACGAATTCTGGGAAATTTTCAAAAAATCATGAAAATCGGTTTTTCTTTGATTCCATGAATTTTTGCCTAGCCTTTATGGGGTGCTTAATTGTGCAAATAGGTCACACTATCACGCGCTGGAAGGAACACGTCGAGTTACCAGTCACCCTGTATACAGGGTGGATACGACCTATGAGATTTCCTTTGAAATACCTAATGCTTCTGCCCATAGAAGTGAACAACTTTTCCAAGAAAGTAATAGTCTATTCCGAAAAAAAATTTGGACTTCCCGTACTAATTTTGATCAGCTGATGATAACTTTATATGGTAAGGCCATTTTTTTGTGGGAATAGACTATTACTTTCTTGGAAAAAGTTGTACATTTGTATGGGCAGAAGCAGTATTTCAAAGGAAATCTCTTAGGTCGTATTCCCCCTGTATAAATTAATAGAAAAAAGCACACGAAGATATTCCTTTTTTTTTCTCCCCAAAATATTCACCACAATAATAAAAAAACTTGAGAGGTGTCAAGGGACACCCGGATGGAACGAAGTTCCTTTCGATTAATTACTATTTTTTATTATGTATAAAAAACCTGTATACACTCAACAAAAATAATCGTCGCGACACCACACTGTTCAATGCGAAATAGAAAGACGAAACGAAAATAACTGGCTTGCTTTCTATAAGAGAGAGAGAGAGAGAGAGACAGAGAAACACGCGCACGCCGCACGGCTTACAACTATAGCAAAAAGAGTCGTTCCAACTTTTGGTCTTAATTTTTTCCGTCCAGCCCCCTTTCGCAACGCGCGATAAGGAACTTCGTTCCAATAGTTATATCTCCGCTGTGCGTTTACGAATTGTAACCAAACGCAATGAACGAAACAAGGAGTGAGTAGCGACTGGCGTAGGTTTGCTCGACGCTTTGTTTGCGGGCGCGCAAAGAACTAAGCAAGTCGAAACATGATTGTATTTGACGTCCTCAGATCAAAAAATGTTTTTCCTAATATTTTCTGGGGTACTAATGTCACTATAACTTGTTGGAAGTGTTAAAAAAGTAGGCGAAAAATATTTACGAATTACGGAATTAACCGGTTAATTTGGGTGCCAAAACCGTTTGGGCTTATGTAACCGGTAACCTTTATCATTTGTGTTATATAAGAACAGTTCACTTGTTTAACCGGTTAATGAAGGAACGATATATTTACCGGTATTTAATCGAAATTAACCGCTCTTTTTAAACCGGTTCAGAGCCCTGATGGAAAGGCAGAGAAGAACAGAATGTGGGTCAATATTTCGAAAGGTCTATAAGTTCCTGATACGTTTTTAAAGAAACACTTTAAGAGAACGGACTGAAATGATGTTACATAAATGACTATTTTTATATCTCTATCCTGTCTCTATGTCATAATGTATTTAAAATAGTGATTAACATAAATCTTCTTTGTGAATTACAGAGGTGCAGCATGGGAAGACGCCTTTCTAGACACAGTCGGCATAGCGGAAGACACCGGCCGCTTCAAACACATCTCCGTCGCTCGATTCGCCTCACGTACCCTCGACCACGAACTAGAAAAGAACACGAGGACCGTCATACCATTCTTCAGTTCCACTTTCATTCTCATGGGGATATTCTCTATAGTAACTTGTATGATGGGCGACTGGGTTCGCTCAAAACCATGGCTGGGTTTGCTGGGCAACATCTCGGCTGTGATGGCCACGGCAGCAGCGTTCGGATGCGCCATATATTTAGGCATTTCCTTCATCGGTATTAATTTAGCTGCACCCTTCTTAATGATTGGTAAGTTTCTGCACAGTATGTTTTACCCTAATAATTTTCTTACCATCATCCCAAAAAATTAGGGTCCTTTATAATCTTCAAGGCAAGCTTACTTACTTAGTGCGTCAGCACTAAACGCAGCTGGTGCGAAGCAGTTATGCTACGCACTGACTGCGCTGTGGAGGTTTTCTATTACAATAAAATCTATAATCTTTCTCAGAAGGTAGGACTCATTCGTTTTTATTATAAACGTGTGGTTTATTTCTACATTGTACCACCCATTGTATCGACCACATAATATTATTACAACCACATGTTTTCGACGAGTTTGTTTTGCAATGTTTCAGGTATTGGAATCGACGATACTTTCGTGATGTTAGCGGCGTGGAGACGAGCCTCTCCGAAGCTCCCGGTGCCAGAACGTATGGCCATCATGCTGTCAGAAGCAGCGGTGTCCATCACGATCACCTCTGTTACGGATATGCTCTCGTTCTTCATCGGTATCTTCTCTCCATTCCCGTCGGTGCAAATATTCTGCATGTACTCTGGTAAGTTTAATGAACTTTAGTTTTATACAAAACAAATCCGTACTTAATCCACAGTAAACTATCAGTCCAGTGCTAAGTATAGATAATAAAAAGTTCAACCATATCCCTTAGCTTGCATAGGTACATAATATGATCACCTGGATAGCAGGATTGATGGCTGTAATACGGTGACGCTGATGATGAGAAGATTCCATCACGGGATAAGGCTACAATATCACATATTTTTGTTCACATTCCAGGTCTCGCCGTTTGCTTCACTTTCGTGTGGCATCTGACATTCTTCGCCGGATGTGTAGCCATATCGGGCTACCGCGAGAAACAAAATCGACATACGATAACTTTCATGAAAGTTCTGCCGGAATCGAGGGCCAGGAAAGGTAAGACTGATTGATCACCGAGTGTTTCACGAACATATTTATAAAACTTCATTATAACCACGCTAGTTGGCAGGTTGCGTCATTTAGTCAAGTATTAGGACAAACTATTGACTTCGCTCTGCTACTGAGATATTTCATTGACTGCCCTGGGACATAGTATGACAGTACAAAGAAAAAAACACCCAGAACCCTCATGTTCCTGGCTAGGCTAGCAACCTATTGAGCAAATCGCAGTAGAGTAGTATAATTTGTATCTTCAGTTCAGTTTTAGCAGTGGCGGATCCAGGAGTGTCGTTTGAGAGGCGCTTGACCCCACTGAGGGCCGGTTTTAGCAAAGTAAACACTAAAAAAGCGCGCAACATTTTATTTTGCTTAACGCATAACAAGCCTCCTTCCTTGGATTACTTTTCGCAAATTCCTCAATAACTTCGTTAGGTTGTAGAGTACCAGATATATCTCGGTACATATTTATCGGCAGCCAAACCGGTTAACCTGTCTTCGGTCATTGTTGTACAAAGGTACGATTTCCATTAGTTGCGAAGAGAAGCTGCGCTCCACACTACAAGTGGTTACTGGTAATGTAGCAAGAATTTGTAAGAGATTTTTTTTACCTATTTGGGAAAAACTCATTTTTCTCTTGATGCGCTTCCGCTCCTGTTTGGGCGAGATGTTGGGATATCACTCCAAAGCTCCTTCAAAAGAGTTATTTCTCCAAAAAGTTTAGTTTAGAATAATATCACTTTAAGATTTGTCACGGAAGAACTCATGCTTTTGGGGTTGCTTGGGCCCATTAGCTCCCCCCGCCATTGAATTAAAGTGTGTTTTTAATGACAAAATAAGCTTTTTACTAAATGTACCTATATGAAATTAGATAACAAAAAACCCATTTTAATATTTTTTGTCTGTTTCTTCCGGCTAATCTCCGAAACGGCTAGACCAATTTTGATGAAATTTGGTATGTGGATACTTTTTATCGACACTACACAGGCTAAGCCAAGGGCGGAAGCTAGTTTTTTCATTTATAATAAAATATTATACTTACTTAAACCACTTTTATTTTCAGAAGAAAAATCATGGATGTACAGAATGTTCTGCAGTGGAGGCATAGACGCAGCCGATCCTGATAACCCAATAGACAACAAGGAACACGTCATCATGGCCTTCTTCCGCACAACCATGGCAGATTTACTGAACAATGGCTATGTGAAAGCCCTAGTTATCGTAGTTTTCATAGCATACCTGGCAGGGGCAGGGTACGGAGTGACCAACCTCAAAGAAGGCTTAGAAAGAAGGAAACTGTCCAAAGTGGATTCATACTCTGTAGAGTTCTTTGATCGTGAAGATCTGTATTACAGAGAATTCCCATATAGAATTCAGGTAAGAATATACATATGCATATGTTATTTATTTAACTTAAATGGCCACACTTTTAAATACCTATTTAAATTAAATTTCGTTTCACATAAATATCACATAATTAACTAGGTCGATTGAATGCATATTATGGAATTGGATTCTTAATTTTGCATTTAGATGCGCACATCTTCATCATCTTCTGCCTAGCCTTTTCCCTAACTACCTATGTTGGGATCTGCTTCCAGTCTAACCGGATGCAGCTAAATACCAGTACCTATTTTTTATGGAGCGACTGCCTACCTAACCTCCACAACCCAGCGCACATCTTAATAATAAATAAAAAAACACTAGTGTGCGCCGCAACACTTGCGGTTTTTTGGGGCTTAAGCTTAAGCCTTATTTATTTATTTATTCGTTTATTTCAGGCGACGCAGGCCCATAGATAAATACCTTAACCTAAACATACATATTTTTATTATAATATAGTACTTCACTAGCTATTTTTTGTGCTGTTCTGTAAGTCACTCAGTCCGACAAGGCGTCGTCGGACTGACTGAATCAAACCGTCTCGTCCTCTCCCGTGCTGGTGAAAATGTGAAATACGAAGCTCAACAACACTCACAGCCGTCGCTCCGTCCCATTTCACCCGTAGAGAATTTGATTATATGCCCTAAAATTTCGGTTGAATTTTTTTCGATCCGCCCGCTGTCCCTTTTCACGCATAGGGAATTATATCATAAACTGTTAGTCGTAGGTACCCAGTTGTTTTATTTAATGTTTAGTAAGAAAATATTCATTTTTTTAATATTATTTAAGATCATTACAACTTAACCATTTTCGTTTTTTTCTAGGTGGTTATAAGCGGCGAGTACAATTATTCTGATCCAAAAGTACAAGATGAAGTGGAAGCTTTGACCAAGAGCTTGGAGAACACATCGTACATATCCAACTCGCTATACACAGAGTCTTGGCTTCGAACCTTCGTCGACTACGTATCGAGAAACAACGACTACTTGAACATTACTATCGATAATGAGGATGAATTCATTGAGAATCTTAAAGAGGTTGGTACAATTTGGATTGAATTGGACAATTGAATTATATGATTAGTGGCGTCCTACGCTTTGTTCCTCTCGATCTGCCGTCTACGCACAAGGACTGGTCTGTTCCAACGGGTGCTGGTCTTTTAATAGACTGGATTTTAATGTAAAATATTCTAAAAGATTTTAGTAATCCCCTAATTTGTTTTACTTTTTTAAACAGAGATTTATTCCTTTTTTCTTCTATTTACAGTTGTGGCTGTTCCCAGCAAACCCATTCTCTCTAGACGTGAGATTCAACGAGGAAGGAAATCGAATTGTTTCGTCGAGATTCCTAGTTCAAGCAGTTAACATAAGCGGAACAAACCATGAAAAAGAAATGGTCAGAGCATTGAGAAACGTCGTTGCTCAGTCTTCTCTGAACGCCTCTGTATTTCATCCTTATTTCGTATTTTTCGATCAGGTATATTTTATCAATTATATTTTGAAAGTTGTTATCATGCCGACATAATTTCCTGGAATGGTAATTAATATACATCCTTTTTTCATTTCAGTTCGAACTTGTGAGGCCAACATCTCTTCAGAATCTATGCTACGGTGCTCTTATGATGATGATCACGTCTTTTGTATTTATCCCTAACATCCTCTGCTCTTTGTGGGTAGCATTCAGTATAATATCCATTGAAATCGGTGTCGTTGGCTACATGGCCCTCTGGGACATCAACCTTGATTCCATATCCATGATAAACTTGATTATGTGCATCGGTTTTTCAGTTGACTTTACCGCACATATCTGTTATGCTTACATGGCGTCAAAAGCCAAACATCCTGACGAAAAAGTCAGCGAATGTCTCTACTCTCTCGGATTGCCCATAGTTCAAGGATCATTCAGTACTATTCTCGGTGTAATTGCTTTGCTGCTAGCTGACAGTTACATATTCTCTGTATTTTTCAAAATGGTGTTCATGGTTATATTCTTTGGAGCAATGCATGGCCTCTTCCTTCTTCCAGTCCTTTTGTCACTATTCGGGCCTGGCTCTTGTACTAGAAGGAAAGACGATATCAAAATGGCAAAACTAGAAAAAAGTTTTCCCAATCCCTACTGTATACCACACCCACAGCTAGTTCTTAATGACCAAATATATAACGGCAAGAATTTAAACCCGAATGGTATTTATAAGATTTATGGCGATGACAAAGATCTTGGAATAGGCACATCAGGCGAGGACACAAGCGAAAGCAGTTCTAACCAGTCGCAACGCCGGCAAATAGGCGAAGATGAGAGCGGCCAGAAGAAATACGACGTCGGGTGGAAGCGATCTAGTTATTGCCAGAACTCAGCGAGCCAGTTTCAGCCATCCGGCGAATTAGATCTTTATGGCCACGATATGGATCGTAATTGGCAACGACAGCGCTGTGAAGACAATCGCCGGGTTTTCGACAATTACCGGAAACCTCCGGCAGCGTCCAGGACGCGCGATGATGAGTGGGTGTCATCAACGCGGAAAATGAGCGACGCAGGGCCGCGTCGTGAGGGCACGTACAGGGTGATGCGAGCCCACTCACAGCACAACATCCACCGGGCGCGCGCTCCCAGACGCTCCAACTCACATCACAACTTAGAACATTTAGACTACGTTGCAGAAATGCGCTTTCCCTGACAGTGACCGTCTAACCTCTCTAAAATAATATTTAAAATAAATCGAGTGCTCAATTTATGGACCAAAGTATAAAGCTACCTTCGTAAAAAAACGAAATCGGTAGTCTTAATTTCCTAGAAAGTGAAGAACAATAAGTTGATGTAAGAACGCTTTTTCTTGAAGGTGTCAAGTGTTTTTTGTGAGTGATAAAAACTGTTTGTCATCAACGTGTAGTTAAGAAATTTTAACGGAGCTTTGTCTAAAAGCCTTATGCCAAAATCAAAATAAGTAATCTATTAAAACAGTCTATCTACCGACTTCTTACAGGTGTTCAGTAAAAAGTCCGTTTATTTAATCATATGTACAGACTTACTGAGTACTCACATTAGGTCTTTATAGTAGGTATACCATGGTAGCACTATCTTCACAGACAAACACTACCTTTTTTTTTCATCAAATATCAGTAGACGCTTACGTTGACAACTGTATGGAGTAAGATGTATATAGACTGCTATATAATAACGTTGTCTTCTCTATGTAAGATTTATTTCCATGTGAATAAATAAAAAGCTCAGTAGTACACCAAAGTACGGTCGGTTCAATAACGATATTATCTGTAAGTAAGTTATTGATTCGGGAGACAAAAAATATGTAATTATTATAATGTTAGTAAATGTAACTAGTAGTTTAATAAGTATTTCGAGATTTTGGTACAAGGCTGAATAAGGAGAGGTTATGATTGTTAATCGCTAATTGCCTAGTATAATATTGTGAAAGGCCGCCGAAAAGTTGTTTAGTTAGATACTTTTTGTTATTCGACATTGAATTGCAATAGTAAATCATACAACCAAATATTGCAATTCAATCTAAGGTCACTCTCTCATTGTGATATTAATCAGTACTGCAAACTTATCGCTTCTACATTCCAATGAGCGCGTATCAAACTCAAGTCAAGGAGACAGGCCCGTTGCAATGGCGTTCGGTAAGTTTTCGGTACCTGTTTAGTACCATGAAATAATACCTACCTAAAAAGAAATGAGAGAGCAGCCTAAGATCTACAGAAGCGTTAAATGTATATCAACGCATAAGTTTAATAAATGCAAATATTTAAAGGAGCAATTAAAACATAAACTTTTACAAAATAATTTATTACAACTTAACTAGTTCCTACAGCTTAACAATAACAAATTAAACTACTTCACCGTTTCAGTCACACACTTGCTTTCGACAATCATACCTAATTTGGCAATCATAGGGTCTAAATAATATAAGTCTATTTAGTGTGATATAAAATTGGGATGGGTGATATAATAAAGGTGTGTAAATACACGTGTGTAAGCAGAGGCACAACAGAAACTTTTCTTTTCGAAACTGTTTAAAATCAAAATATTTTATTTCACATAAACCTACATGGCACTTAGGAAACGTCAGAAACTGGGTGCACGGTTTTCTATGGAGAAAACAGAAGATGGAGAAAAAAGAGCCGGCAAGAAACTCCACGGTTACTCTTTTAAACATAATTATTGGCTTTTACAATGTTTTCAAATTACAGTAGGTATTGGACTGATAAAATAAAAAATGGTCAACAGATCTAAAGTCTACACGACCTACAAAGTTCTCACCTTTACAAAATATAAAAGAATCTATCAGAAGGATAAATAAAATATAAAAACCTATTAAAACCAAGTGATATGGTTGCCATTACCACCACGAGTTCAGTTCAATTACCTAAACATAATATACTGAATACCAAATCCAGAAGCAATTTTGGGTTGCAAAATTTATGAAAAAAATAAAATAGTAATTATGCGACTCCGAAGTAATTTCGGTTCTTGACAGCATTACAAATATTATACTTATTATTAATTATTTTCTGTCAAAAGTATCAATACTGAGGTTCAAGTTACTCGGACCGCGCATTCAATTCAACCAGTTTTTTACGATGGGAATAGAAGGTAATCGCGAAACAGTTTCCCAAAACAAAAGTTTATATTGTGCCAATTTATGAAACTTTTTAAGTCTTTATGTTTATACAAATAAAGCTTTAACCATTAGCTGTCTAAATGGGTTGCTGTAAATATTAGGTGTGATATTATATATTATCTCGATGCCATGTTCCATCCCTGTCTTACGTTTATATGTTTATGCTATTCTACAATTAATATTTTACTCTATGTCCTACAAATAACTATGTTCTGTCTGTGAAGACATGTTCCGTCATTGCATTTGTGGTGATAACAGCAAGTGACTCTAGTGTTTGTTCCATGTGTTGTGTAAGAATTTAATGATTGTGATCGCTAGCGGTTGCTCATCATGACTGAATAATGTAAATATTACCTGTTTTACATTAAATAAAAAATAGTTTTATTAACAGTTTTTTTTTTTCTATCATTCTGATATTCCTATCGCAAATTAGGTACCTATGTGGTTAACTAAAATCTAGTAGTAATAATAAAACATAACTCGCATTCAACGAAATATATGCGACTATCTAAAACATACATACTCACAACAGTATCATACAGTCACATCAACACAATACAATTTGCAACTGGATGTAAACAATAAAAATATGTTATAACATTATGAGAAATTACATACTAATGTGGGTGGAATTATATATGATATGATACGTGATTAAAACTCAGTAACATCACGACTAGATATGAACGGCTATGGTAGGATGCAGTCTTATATTAGCGTTCATTCTACGCATTGATGCAATCAGTCAAACGAGCCAGTAAACTCGCAATTCACCACTTACCGTGAGCCATATCTAGCCAATACATATTATATAAACAACTCTACAACACTGTAAAGGAATTATCTAAGGAAATGCAGGCTTATCATAAACAGATTTCAGCACCTCGCTACAAAACAAAATCAAATCTTTGGGATTAAACCTGTCACACATGTATTCTCGAATAAATGATAATTCCTTATTACTACGGTTCTGTTCTGTGGTGTTATTCCACTGGTCTTCTAACACTCTGTTCAGGAGAGTCTTAGCGTCTGACGGAGTGATCTTCTTCATTAACACATCAGTTATAGCACTGAATGGCAGTTTGTCAGTAATCTGCTGGATAGAAGAGTCTTCTAAATGTTCGCTAACTTGCTCCACGAAGTCTTGTCTCTGGAAGAACGAATAAAGTATGAATATTTCGTAAAATGAGTTCAACATACATTGGTATTAATTAAACCATTAAAATAAATAAGAATACATTTTGTCGCGCTCAATTTGATTTAAAGGAACATAAGATAGATAGACGTTCTAAATGCTTACCTCTGCTAATAATGATTTAACAATATCTGCAGTAGATTTACTGCCTGATTCGTCGGTCTGCGCGACTGTATGCGCAGTTGGAGTGGTCTCAGTCTGTACAAACGTAACAGCGGTCGGCGTAGCAACTGTTTGTACTTCTATCTCAACGCCAACATTTGTAAATGTTTGCGCTGCGCTGTCAACATAAGACTTCAAGTCCGGGTCAGGCAAAGGCTCGTCAAAGATAGCCTCATCTATAGTCACCATCACATCACAAGGCGGTTTTTCTATCTTCTTAGAAGCATAATCTGTTAAAACTTTCCTTGCCACCTTCACTTTAGGCGCTTTAATGCATAACCTGTTCACTTCAAGTTCTGTCATCTTCGCCAAATCGCCAACTGTTTCCACCTTCCCTAATAATTCTTTAACAAGCAATGACTTCATTGCAAATGACGATAATTCACCGGCAATGTTGTCTATGGGGTCCTTACAATCTACTAAATCTGGGCATATGGGATCAGTGTCATTTAACTCGCTTGCTCTGACAATTTCAACAATGGGTGTTGCATCTAGTGACAATGGTTGAGTGTCATCAGGAGTACCAGTTGTATCAGGAGTACTAATCACTGTAGTGACTGTGAAACTTTCTACTGCTCTGTTCAACACCGTGTCTAATTTAAACGCGTGGTCTAATCTTTTAGGTGATTTTAGAGGTGTATATTGGCGTAGTTGTCTTTCAAGGCGTTTATGCGCAGAATTTTGTGGAGATCGAACACCTACCGGTTCAATGTACTTCTGAACGGACACCGTCGTTGACACAGGAGGGTCATGGAAACTCACTCGTTTTCTCTGAAAAAAAAGTATCACGTTACTACAAGTTCCTTCGATTATTAAAAAAAAAAAATCTTCTTTCAGTTGTCAACAATAATACTCACTTTACTGGCTGGCGATATCGTGGCATCGTCAGCAATCTCTACAAGTTTCCTCTTCAGTATGGGACCTGCCGGACTGCTATCAACCGCAGGCAGCGATCGCCTGAACTTGAGGAATTTGTCAATGTCTTCATTTTCACTGGGAGGCTCAATATTTTCACTTACAGAGTTGTATAAGACACGTAAGTTCCTTCTAGCAGGAGTACTGGACGTGCTATTCTTCTTGATCTCTTCTGCTTCAGCCTTTTCTTGATTTATAATAGCTTGGACTTTATCAGGAATGCAGCATAGTCCTAACATTTGTGCGGCTCGACCTCCTGCACGCACTTGAGGTCTGTTCTTCTTAAGTGACAAAGAAGAGCTAGGACTAGTGTTAGTCACCGTGACTTCAACTCTAGGCGGCGACTGATCCCTTTTATCAGGAGATACTTTGTCCTCAGTAAATACTTCAGGTGAGCCACATTTTTCAAACGGTTCTCCATTACTGTTCACCGGTGACGACAATGTTATCACCACAAAATCACCGCTAGTGTCAGGAGATGGTGATTTTTTAGTTCTTTCAGGACTCATATTTTTAATCGGCGATATCTCGAGCGTGTTATTTAAGAAATCTTGTTTTCGTTTAGCGTCATCTCCAAACGATGAAGGCGATGAAGCTCCGCTCTCCTTTTCTAACTCCACAACAGCTGAATCTGATAAAGTTATTGTTATATCTTCTGGAAGATTTACTGATTTTTCACTGATCGATTTATTTATTGTCGAAGATTTTCTCTTTCTGTTATTACAAATTTCATCAGTAGTAATGTCTACAACAGTCAAACTTGTATCCATAGTCTTATGTACCACATCAACCTCCATAAAGTTGTTAGGACTGGTTGGTTGAGTATCAGCTTCAGCTATTTCTTGTGTTTCTGGTCCTACTTCAGTTTCATCACTGCTTATAGTCAATGGTGCCGGGACATCGTCAGTTATTATAACCACTTCCGAGAGATCTTCAATTGGTTCGGTATCCATATTCTCAGTGAGATCAGCTTGACTTTGTCCCTCTGAAGCAGTTTTGTTCAACGGTAATTCACTATCATCTTTACCCTCTTGATTGGACTTTACCGATTCAAAAACGCCGACCATTACACACTCTAATATGCTTTGAGATTCATTAATTTTGTCAGCTTTATCCGGAAATAGGTTAATTTTTTCCAACGTTACCATGGGAACCCTCTTAGAAACCTTCTTTGTTGATTTAACTGATATTGTAGTAATAGAGGAGTCTTGTGAGCTTTCAATAACGTCGTCCGAGTAGGGAAGATCTTCTGTAAATGAAGTCTGTTCTTTTATTTCAGTATCTTGTCCTTGGCTATCATCAACTGTTAGTGAGGAGTTTGAACTAGAGCTATCAATGTCTTTATTTTTCTCTTTTACTTTCTTTTCAGTCTTGGCTTCAGATTTTGATTTGTTCAGCTTCTCTACTAAACTTTTTCTACGATCTGTGCCGGCGGATTCTAAAGCTTTTCTGGTCCATCGTTTTTGTGTTTGCATTTTTAAATATGGGTGTCCCTCTACCATGTCTATTGCTAATTCTTTTTCGATCCTTGATTTTCTAACAGTCTTTTTAGTGGTTGACTTTGTTTCTCCTGTCCCTTTATTCTTTGATTGTTGTTGTGGCGTTGACGGCTCTATAGCATCGTTTTTGCTAGGATTTGTTTCTTTTTCACTGGATTTTTCACCATTTTTGTTATTCGGCGTTTCCTCCTTTTTATCAGAACTTTTATCCTTGTTATCATTAGAGCTTAGGTCTTCAATGTCATTTGACTTTTCCCCATCTTTGTCAGATTCTTTAGGCTTATTGGCATTACACGTTTCGTCCTTCTTGTCATTAAAACTTTCGACCTTCTTTTCAGTAGAACTTTCGACGTTCTTTTCAGTAGGACTTTCGACATTCTTTTCAGTAGAACTTTCGACTTTATTTTCAGCAGAACTATCGATTTTCTTTTCAGCAGAACTTTCAACTTTCTCTTCAGCACAACTTTTGACTTTCTTTTCAGCAGAACTTTCGACTTTCTTTTCAGTAGAACTTTCGATTTTATCCTCCATAGACCTTTCGACATTATTTTCAAAAGAACTTTCGACTTTCTGTACATCTGTTATGTCATCATTTTTGTCAATATCCATATTGTCATTTAGAAGCAAGTATGAAGGATTTTTTTCTACTATTTCTATATCAATGTTTAGAACTTCTTTAGTTATACCAGTTTCACTTTTAATGTCACTTTCATCTTTCTGTAATTTTTCATTACTCTTAGCCTCATTCACAACAGAAATTTTAACATTTTCAGGAACTTTATCATCATCATCATTCATCGCATCTTCATCAGGAATAGACTCTATTGGAGGACTAGCATCTTCTGCCGAGTCAGTTTTCGAAGGAGTTGTGTCAAGATTGGATTGCATTGATTCACATTTAGATTTTAAGTCTTGTAAAGATTGGCGACTCTTTTTGGCACATGTAAGTAACTGCAGCTCATCAAACTTTTTCGGCTTTCTTTTAACTCGTGAGGGTCTATCTGCTGAAACCAGTGGAGGTGCAGAATTTACGATATTAGCCGTATCATCGCTTTTAGACTGTGTTGGGGTCTTTATAATGGTTTCAGTCTTATTTAGATCTGAAGAAGTATTTTTATTTTCTTTTTGAACTCCTGAATTTTCTATTAAGTTTCTTACATTGCGAAATACGCGATCTTTCAAATTCATACGAGGTGATTTAGTATTTTTAGGTGTAACAGCCTCAATTTTCATTACTTTTTTATCTGCGGGTATTATGTCTTTTGTAATAGTAGGATCTTTCTTAATATTTTCGGCAAAGAAGTTTTCCAATATTTTAGTGCTTGGTAAGCTTAAAAGCTTTTCCGTAGCAGTTTCGTTACTGCCTGACTTACAAGATTTGCTTTCCGATTTACTGCTATTAGAAGTGTCTTGCGAGTCTGTCTTCCATGAAACAAGTTTAAATTCATCTTGAGATTGTGATAAATCTTGGTACAAAGCAGGAATATCTTCTCTTTTCCGTTGTAGTTTTTCTTTTTGGTTTTCTGTTAGTTTTCTAGGATTGAACTTCCAGTTTGATTTCACTACAACATACTCTTCTCCGTTTTCTACGACAGTATTCACGATGCTTGCTTCTTTTTTCTTTGTCCTTTTTGGAACTTCTTTTGTTTTCGGTGTTGTGAATTTATTTTTATCGGAAGTTTGATTCTTTTCTTTAGCCATTGTTTCGTTTTCAATATTATCTATTAAGCCTTTAATTTTTTTGAAAGTTAAATCAGTTTCAACAACTATTTTTGACTTCAATGTTCTCATAACGTAAAGGACTGTATTTTTAGTTAAAGTTTGTTGTGATAGAAACGAAGAACAATCTAATAATTCGTCAACAATAATTGGAATAAATCTTTCATATATTTTAACTTGAATTAATGAATCTAATGACTTCAATAAACAATTAATGAAAGACAATATGTGGGAGGCCTGTAAAAATAATTGAACATTAATTGATTGTTTAACATGTGCATTTTTATTATTTTAATACTGTTTTTGTTTTTCTTAATTATTTTATACATCTATAATGAAAATGTAGAAAGCATAATATACTACATGACAATACTTACATCAGTCTCCTGCTTGCATGTTAATGTCATCACTTTGATCATTTTCTTCAAACAGAATAATATGTACCGTGCAGCAGTTTCATTAATATTTGTTACAATAATACTGATTGTAGCGACAACTCTATCAACTAGTAAAGGAAATAGTTGTTCATAGTTGTAGTAATTATCAATACGACTGGTCACGATATGTAGCTGTTCTAATTCTTTTTCACACGCTGAACCTGCATAAAGAGACATTGCAATGAAATATATTTATACAGTTAATAAATTATTTTGAATTCTTTTTTGAGCAACATCATATTACTAAAGAATCATCAAACAACCGTCAAAGTAACTAGCTGAACCCAAGTTGCCTCATTGAGTAAAATACTATACAACATGTGAGATATTCTAATTAGACTTAACATTAGAAAACGTAAGTGTTGCTAACAGAAACAAGAGTATTGCATTTTTATCAATATAATGATGAATATTTATAAAAACTAGTTATTTCGCGTAAGTTATTAATTTCAAAATAAATGCAATAGTTTTGTTTCATACAAGTTATTTCTGTCTCACTGACTTTACAATGATCAGTAGTTGATGCTACAGTCACCAAGATTACAGCGAGCGGGTCTTGGGCCGAGTCTGAGCTTAGTTAGCTGTTGACAGGACTTTATGGATGCCTTTTCTAATCATTTGTTGCCCATACATAGTAAATCCGTTGCGTAAAGACGCACCTGCCGAAAATAACGTCGCGGAATTCGGCGCAGAAGTGTAAGCTTCGGCGAATTTGGTTATTGTTATATCCAAGTCGAAATAAACTCGTCGCAATTAACATAAAAAATGCAAAGATAGCGACGTTGACCAAGTTCGCCCGACCGATTTTTGCACATACGTCAAAAAGCGTCATAATTCGACCTGATGCGTTGGTGGTCATTTAAAAACTATTGAAAGCTTATGCACGCCAAATTTCTACACGTGACTTCGGCAGGGGCGTCGCAACACTTTTATGCAACAATCCTGTACTTACAATTCTGTTCAGTCATTTTGTGCCTTAGCACGCAAAGTGTGACACACAGTTTGAAATATATCGTAGAATGAGAAACAGCTGTCCCATTAAAGAGGAATGTCGAAATAGCCTTCACAAAGATCTCACTATATTTCAGTTTTGGATATAATAAGTCATACATTGTGTACCATGTCATGGCAGAAACCTTTACCTGAAAATGATATAGGAAGTTAAGATTTTTCCTCAGCTTAGCAATGAGTGTGTGTGAAAATTTGATACAAAAAGAAATAGAAGAATAGTATGTGATCATTATACAGAAATATCAATCAAAATAGTTGTACAAACACATAAAGCTATGTACAATATTCTTTTTACTAGTGCATAAAGTTTTAATAGATAAACATGTAAAAAAAAGAGTATTCTATGTCAAAACTACACACTGGATTTTGATACAGTTTTTACCATCATTTAGAAAATTTATTTCGGAGTGTTAAAACATCATCAAAACATCACGATCGATCCATCGATCGATTCATCATCATCACGTCATGTGTTAATACATTAAAACTTATATAGCACATAAATCTCGATGTTGTGACAATATGTCGCAACCTTAGTGCATTGCACCCAATATAACATACAATATACGTACATGAGTAAATTCATTTATTGATTGCAATGGCCACAGGATGGTTTCACACAAAACTTGTTCACAAGTGATGTTTTGTACCATAAATATAATTGACTCTGCAAGTGCAGTCCAAAAAGTCAAAGATATGTCATTCACAGTCAAGGTCTGTAAAACGAAGCGTACAATACAAGTGGGTTCAGAGTATTCTGGATCTAATAACACGTCTGTCACTTTTCTAAGTTTTGTAACCATCTCTTTATAACTGCAACTGCAAACACAATAAATAAAATATAAACATGAGGAAAACAAACATTAATATAAATGTACGAGATCAATTCGCGCTGCGTGTCGCGGGTTCGATTCCCGCACGGAACAAATATTTGTATGGCCTACAAGTAGTTGTTCCGGGTCTGGCTGTTTGTGTATGTGAGTTTAAATGTTTGTAAACGCACCCACGATACAGGAGATATTCCTAGTGTGGGGCAACGTTTTTATTAAAAAAAATAATTATTTCGTTTGATGAATCAAGAAACAACAGTGGTCAAATCTGCCTGATATTAGTGTAACTAAAAAAACCAAAACACATAAAACATAGCCACAATCAGGCTCAAAGGAATAAAAATTACCTTTCATATGCAGGTTTCAACGCGGGGTCTAGTATAGCCGTTATAACCTTGCATAGAGGACGATTTACATCCTTTTCTCTGGTCTTAAGAAGTTGTTTGATTCTTGTATCTCCATCAAATAATGATAGTATCAATGCATTGAGCACTAACTCAGAGTACTTGGCATTAGTTTCACATTCCTGAAAAACCAACATAAATTAATTATTAAATAATTAAAATATGATAAAAACATTCAACATTAGTTAAGAAAAAAATAAATTACCTTCATCAAAAGTGATAATATGGATAACATTTCAGAGAACAGATCTTTTCTTATGTTGTTTTCGGGTAGTTCACCTATGGTCATTAGAAATGATTTCCACAAACATGTCATTTGTTGATTTGTCAAACCACTATCAGGATTAGTTGACATCGTAAGGGCCGAAGTCAAAGAGAAGACCCAATAGCTCCAGTTATCCACTAAATTCTTAGTGTTAATCAATTTGCCACTCAATTTAGGTAAATCAATGCAACCATCACAATTGACATGGCCAACCATTTCCACAAGAGCCTGTATACATTGTTTTTTCACTGCCGTGGAAATTAGTCCAGGTATTACTAGTAGATTATCTGAACGATTGGGTTTTCCAAAACAGAAATGTAAAAATGAAACCAAATATGAGTCAATGAACTTATCGATTTTGTTTGGGAATTTTTCTAGTAAACGCCACCAACATTTGAACTTAGCTAGTGCAGTTGCTTCATGTTTAGCATTATTTGATTTTAGTGGAATTATTAACAGCTTGATTCTTTTGTTAATATTACTTTCACTTGTTTCGGAGGAGAAACTATCAATGAGTACACTCCAGCACTGGAATGCTTTACACCGGTTCACCACATCTACTTTGAATGCTGCTTCAACGACTGGCAGCAAGGAATTTATAGGAGTTCCTATATTACCCACTGGCTGTGTCACTTGGTGCTTTAGAAGTCTGATGAATAGTATCCATATTCTGTGCCAAATATCACTCCCCTTTTGCAATAGAGACTTCATGATAGCTGGGTACCTAGAAATTAAATAGTTGTTAGAATAGAGTGGATACACAATTAACTTTCAAAGTGAAGGCAAAGAGAAAACTTAGTAAAGAGGATTTAAAACCTACTGCTATACTAGAAAACTAAAATTATATGATTCAAATGCAAATCAAATTATAATAATTGCTAGCTGACCCTTCATTGAAGAGCAATCGGGCCATGAAAGATTAAATGAAGGGCGATGGCAGCTCTGGACAGAGAGAGGTGGAACAGAAAATTGCGCTGTCCAAATTTCAAATGCCATAGAACTTTTTCTATGGCAATTGAAATTTTGCAGGCCTTAGGTGGCCCAAGACCTTTCAGTTTTTCTCAAATTTTCCCATTTTCTGGTCCACTTTTCCATTTTTTTTCCTTAATAACCAAATTCGGACTATTACAAACATTTATAAGCGATTCAGTACAGCCTTTCTCAAGAGATGCACTTACCAATGAGCTCTCATTGGTAAGTGCATCTCTTGAGAAAGGCTGTACTATTTCATTTATATTTATATAGATCATATTTTTCAATTCAAAACTAACTCTATGTTTATGTGTATATTACAAAAACACATAGTTTTTGTCCACTTACTTTTTTGTATTACAAATACACTCCAGAATGTAGTGCCAATGTTGATTGTCAGTGTAGTCAATTGCAATGAGTTCTTCAGTCAAAAGTTCAAGTAATTCTACTGTCATTGCTTCTTCTATGATTTCCAAATGCATACAAGCAGGAATCACTCTTGAGAACCAAGCTGATAAACCTGTTTCCACAAACTGTCTCCTTTTTTCTGGTGGTAGTATTTTTAATAATTTGTGCAGTACACTGCATGCCTAAAGAAATAGTTTCACAAATAAAATAAGTGACAAATTATTAGTAATGCACCTTCAAAGTTGTTATCCTACAAATATACATATATGTCAAAAAAGCTATCAAAAATGTTAAAGTATGTATTCAAAATATTGAGAGACAAAGCAAGCATTTAGACAAAGCATAGCATTGGTTTTGCACATAAAACTGAACTACTGGATGACTTTTACCATAACCTCAAATCTACCAACAAATATACAATTGTTTACACTTTAGATACAATTCATAATCAAGTTTGATCCAAGTAACGGAATAGGCTTTGCAGCTATGATCTATGAAAAAAAACACAAATGTACTGAAAAGTACAAATAGCTGTTCATAACAATATGTATTTAAGTACAACACTTAACTTATCAGTGCGTGATCACCACTCATACCTACCAAACATGTACATACAAGTTTAAAGTTTGACATGAAGTAAGTGAATAAGCATAATACCTTCAATCTCATTCCGACAGGTATCCTCATATTATGGCAGTACAGGCTGAAGATGTCCACTACATCTTGATGGTGCTCTGAGGCTGCTATAAGTATGTCATTAGGGTATGATGACAGTGTGTCAAAACATAACTGATGCAGTACCTCCACCTTGCTCTGGAGAGCAGCCGTTTTTGTGATATATATCACTGCCAGGGCTGATGGCAACAAGTTTGGGTTAGGGTCATATCTACCCATCTGCAAAGTTGTTTACAAACATTACAATAACATAAGGTATGTGCACTTAAGTCTATTGATAGTATGGATCTCAATTACCTGGACTCTGGATATAATGACAGAAATAATGTTCATGATAGTGGCAGTGTACCTTATATCGTCTCTCAAGTCGTGTACACATATTGCCAGTAACCTCTCAGTTTCTGTTAAGCTTAGGTCTTCACCCTTCTCCAGATTCAACAGTATTTTGGTGTAATTTAGATTTCTACTTGTGTGATTTTTTAACGCATAGTGCTCCAATCTGTCCAATGCCGCTTTCACGTCCGAACCAATCTTAATTTCGTCCGGCATTTCTAAAATAAGATTCCAATGAAGATTGCTCGAAAGAAAAGATTCTATAGAACACAAATTAGTCACAAGTAAAGCCCTAGAGTTTATATATTCACACAAATGTATTCGTTCTCAGCAAAGCTGCTATACATGTAGAGTTATACAAAAAGATATCGCCGTAGATAAGTACGAAACAAAACCGTGTCAATGAACACTGCTATTTTGTGGAAGTCTGTACCAGGAACTAAAAAAAGTTAACGAAATATCAAAAACAAAATAAGTACATACTTGGTTACGTATATTGTACGTTAAAAAGTCCCAAAAATGCACGTTATCCAGTTAACAGAACATTTCATGAACGAAATAAAACTAACACATTTTGACATTTAACGCATTTCTGGCGCGAAGTAAGACGGATAAACTATTGCCATGTAAAATATCGTGTCATAGACTAAAATAAATTATTTATGTTATTCGGGTTGGATCTTTTGAGACCATTTAACTAAATGGTTGGGCATTGTAACTAAATGATCATAAGATTGGATATCGGGGGCTTAGATCGGAGGAACCCAAAGGCGTAACTACTAAGGCGCTAAGTAGTTCCGGGCACCATGGCCTACGGTTTGTGGGGGCTCACTCAATGTAAGGTTCGGGAGGATTACCAAGTCAACAAGGCACCGGTCTCGGCTTCAGTCAGCGAGAGGGCTTTCGAATTACATAGCAAACTACGAAGTACACCTTAATTTAAAAAAAAAAACCGGCCAAGTGCGAGTCGGACTCGCGCACGAAGGGTTCCGTACCATTATCTATAAAAATCAATCATGAGTTGATTG
Organism: Apamea sordens; assembly: GCA_945859715.1. NCBI lineage: Eukaryota > Metazoa > Arthropoda > Insecta > Lepidoptera > Noctuidae > Apamea > Apamea sordens. Next base: position 14,309,789 of record OX243995.1, read on the forward strand.
AATGAAAGATAAATTGCGGTTTACGATTGATGACGTATTAAAAAAAAAACTACTTACTAGATCTCGTTCAAACCAATTTCCGGTGGAAGTTTACATGGTAATGTACATCATATATTTTTTTTAGTTTTATCTTTCTCTTATTTTAGAAGTTACTTGGCATATATTTTACCACTTTGGAAGTGTCTCTCGCGCAAACTCTTCAGTTTAGAAAAAAATGATATTAGAAACCTCAATATCATTTTTGAAGACCTATCCATATACCCCACACGTAAGGGTTTGATGAAAAAATTTTTTTGAGTTTCAGTTGGTTCCCCCAAAATTTATTGTTTTTTTTTTCTATTTTTGTGTGAAAATCTTAATGCGGTTCACAGAATACATCTACTTACCAAGTTTCAACAGTATAAGTAGTTTATAGTTTCGGATAAAAGTGGCTGTGACATACGGACGGACAGACAGACAGACATGACGAATCCATAAGGGTTCCAGCCATTTGGCTACGGAACCCTAAAAACGGCATAATCCAACCCAATTCATCCTTTAAATGGCCAAAAGAAAATCTAGCCAATCTGAGGCGAGGTGCAAAATTTTTCGTGCACGCTTCGTTCGCTCTTGAAGCCTAGGTTCCCTTTGTTTGAAACTTTTCTACATATGTCGACAAAGTAACTCCTATTTCTATATGAATCAGTATACTATTGTAGTCTTTGGTATGAATGTTCTAAATAAAATGTTTCGAATCCGAGGTGGGTGTTACGTAAATGTTTGAGCTCGCTTTACTCACATTCAGAGTTCTCAACTTCTCATAGTGAGTGAATTGACTGCCAAACCTGTAGTAGCACATGTTAATATTTAACCAGCGCTAGCGACCAGTGTTGTTCGATTAACATTTATGATTTCATAAAAAAGTTTCAAATAATAAATATAACCCGAAGAGAGACAAAAGTTGAAAAGTTGAGTTTCAAAAAGTAATAAAATAACTGATGTTGGAAAATAAAATCACGCCGGTGAGATGGGTGACGAGGGCAATTTCCTCTTTAGACTAGGGCCTCTGAGCAGAGGGGCAAATTTTGTAATTAAAAGAGAACGTTCACAATCTGAAGACCAATTCCTGTACTTAATTAAAGACGTTCAAAATCTAGTCGCAATCTCATCTCAGCGACAATCAGATTGAGACTGAGATCAGACTGTGAAAGTTCTTAAAATTACGAGAATTGCCCCTTTGATGTCAGTCTAAATCAGTCAAAAATACCTCCAATTTCCTCCGTTTTTAATTACGGGAATTGACCTACTGGTTTTGGCCACGCGCCAAACTCCCACGGGGCCCGTGAAGGCCAAGGCCAGTAGCTGGCGCACGCAGGAGTTGCAGGTTTATATTCTTCTGTAGTAGTAATTACGCGAGCGAGAGCTAGAGGTTGCGGGCTTGAACGTGGCTAGGCAATTCATATGTACAGACGCCAGCACATCAAGCTACTACAATCTGTCAAATTTCTTTAGTAGATTTTCAACTTTATCGTTAAAGCACTAAGGTTCAAGGTTGATTGGGAAAAGACAGTTTCGAGTAGCTAGACCTGCTGGCGTCTGTACTTCACCTGAAAGCCAAACAGTAGGGTGCGGTGCTTTTCCTATGTTCATTAAACTGCTTAGCTAAATTGACCCTATCTCTGCCAAGAGTGCCAACAGTCGTAGGTGGTACAATCAACCGCACTTCCATGGTAACAGTTTGACAATAATAGCGCTTTTATGTCGTTGTGGTTAGAGCGGTTTTTGTGCTATTCTTAGGTGCTTGGTAATATCGGGAGCTAACAATCAATTTAACTCGCTTGGGAATATTTTTTTACCCAAATCTTGAATGCCTGTAACTGATAACCAAATCGGCCTTCTATTCATTGACAAGCTGATTAACCGAGAAGTCAAATACTGAAAGACACAGGATGGTAAGTTAGCGCAGTGTAGTTTCGCCTGACGCCTACTTAGACCGTATCACAGAACATATAATATAAGTACCTTAACGGGGACCGTATATATCTAATGTACAGACGTCAGCACATCAAGCTACTACAATCTGTCAAATTTCTATAATAGATTTTCAACTTTATTGCTAAAGCATTAGGTTCAGGGTTGATTGGGAAAATTTGACATCCGGGTAGCTTGACCGGCTGGCGTCTGTACTAGCTAACTGAAGGCCTGGATTCCTAATAATTGGCTTAACTTTTAATGTGACCAAGCCAGCAAGCTATGCCTCTCTAACAATTTGATTCTGAATCGAAAATCAACACAAAAAAAGTTATCAAATTGTCAACTGCCTTTTCACTGAATTATCAACAACACAACTTCAACTGTGACTCGTCGTTGATTTTTTTCTAGAAATAGGTCTGTTTCTCAGGATCAAAATAAAATTGATGGTAGGTAATTAAATAAAGTAGGTACTATATGACGAAACCTATTAAGGCGTATCTACCTATGTTCATACCTTTAAGTTTGCGCACTAAACACAGCCGGTAGTAACGACTTATATAGTACCTACCTATGTTTACTTTATTCAATCCCAAATTTAGCTTTTATTCGAATTTCACCTACTTCATAATTAGTTAAAGTAAATTAATACCTACCTAACAAGTAAACATTCTACATAATAACTATAATAAGATGAATTAACTATCAAGTTCAACCATTGTTTAAATTAGCAATTCTCTTATCCGCCCACTAGGTGGCATTTTAATGCCTCATCATCACCCACAGCTAATACCGATGTGGATTCGTCATCATCACACGTCTCTGGTGTAGGTATTTATTTATTCATATAGTTATAACAAACCACTTATATTTTAATCACTATATTATTGTTAGTCAAATAGTCATCATAAGCTTATGATGACTATTTGACTAACTTGCTTACCTTAATTAATGTATAAACATTAATTTGTCTAGGTACTAGGTACAGACTATTGGGTAAACCAGCTTATCATTTTGAAATACGTAGATAAAGGTACTACGTTAAAAACTGCTTTCAAAGTTTGCGTGTGAACCTCAGTTCGTTTACATTTCTAATATCTATTGCATCTTCTCTAGCGCTCGTTGCGGTGGCTCGCACACGCCTCGCCATTTGAAGACAAGTGCCGCGGCGTGCGCCCGCGCATATGTGCCTCGTAACTCTCTCGTCGATTGCATCGTTCGTTTGTCGAATGTCCACGCGATCCGTGCTGAGCATAACAAACAGTGTTTCCAAGCAAAGAATATAAATTACACACAACACCATATCTGGACGGTACGCGCGAACGTGTGGTGATAGTTATGTGTCCAAATGACTGGTGCTTCTGTACGCAAAACATCCAAGAATCGTTGTGACTGCTCACAACAGACAGTGTTTGTGTTCACCTCGTTGTAAGCAATGCCAGGACACGCGGGGAGCCCCTACTGGGCTGCTGTGGACTTCGACAGCGAAGGAGAAGAAGCCCAAACGCCTCCGAGTAATCACCGGGTGTATCTGGATCCTTGGGACAACGAGGCTTACGGGATGATGCAAGCAGAGCCCGCGGAATCGAGTCAGGGAGACAACTTCAATTCGTTTGCCGGCGAGCCAGTCAGTGCTAGTTTTTATTATGTGCCCACGAAAAACTATGATTCTGGAGAAGAGCCGCCGCTGCCGCCGCCAAGGTGGAAGAGATCGCCGCCTGAAGAAGTTATTGCTCCGGAGTACGCTATGTATGGGCGCAAAGCATCTCGAACAATCATCCCAGACTTTCCTCCTGATGCAGCAATATACGGCGAGAGACCAATAAGTGAGTAATCATGTAATCAACCAGTTCAATTAAAATTAGCAACTGACCAATATGTAGCACTTGTGGGTAGACCTTAATGACTTGTAACGATCGCACGAATTAAAAAAGGGGAATTCATAGATTTTTATCAATAGAAATTTTTCGTTTCCTTCCTTTCGTTTATGTGTAGGTACGAGTATCTAATGAAGTTCATTAAAATATTTCTTAATTTGTAATAATTTCACATTGTGTAAATTAATTACTTCTAGTAGTTAAAAATTTGTTCGTTAGCATTGACTTTGAAGTGCTCTATGGAAATAACTGAACCGGTAAAAACTGAATATTCCTATGAATCTACCAGATTAACGAAATTCAGGTTGTAAAAACCAAGTTCCTTGGGCTGTACCCAGGAACTTGGTTTTTAAACCCATAGATTTTCGCAACTAGATACCTATAGCAGATATTATGTAACCAGCAGATTGATTTTATTGATGTGTGTCAATTAGTAATATTTACGTTACGTTTTTCGGGACTTATGTTTCAAATCTGGAACCTATAGGTAGACACCGTAGATAGGTACAGTCTGCAACAAAAGTTCAAAATCGTTTTTACCTATTACTGTTTTAAATATTCTATGATATTGAAAGCAATAAATATATATTTTGTTACAAAGTACAGTACAATAATTATCAAATATTCATTCGTAACTGACTCCTGCAACTTTTGGTAGTGTAAACCTACTTATGTTTCTGGCTGTGCCTTAATTTTACATTACCATAATATTGTATCAATCCGTTATATTATAAGTTCGATGATATTATGGTATGGGTGGCATAATAAATATTCCGATTATGAACTAGGTAGGTATAACCTATTCAATGCGAAAGGATCTACAACGTTACGCTCTTTCTCTAGTGCGCGGTGACCAGAACATTACTGTTTTTTGAACAGCATTTTAAAAACAGATTTAAGTATAGGATGACCTACATAGATTAGGTACCAATTTATTTTATTCGGTTTTTGCTGTTTTCTCTCCTCTATAATAGGGTAGGGTTGCCTGGGTAAAAAAAATAATACTTAATTATGTTTAGTCCGTCAGTTAAATTATCGAAAAATAATGGACACGTATTTTTTCTTTTGTCAATCAAACAAATAATGACAAAGATCAAGCGTGTCAAAATTTGGGAGTGGGGGGTCGTGACGTCACTTGCTTGCAAAAGTGTCGCATGCAAGTGACGTCACACGGAACTTCATCATTTTTTATAACAATTGACAAAAGAAAAACTACGGGTTCAATATTTTTTGATACTGACTGACGGACTCATTAGAATTTTTTAGGAAAATAGCGTATTAGCAAGGTCTTTTTTGTTTTTTTTTATGCACGCCTGCATACACTGAAACTTGACTTATCTATTCCGTGCCAATTAGGTAGGTAGACAGAGGAAACAAACTCTACCAAACTGCCGAAAGTCAAACTCTCAGATGCAGTACTATCTAGCACTCTAGCTAAACCTAAGGCTAAGTAGGTACTGGAAGTCTTAGCGACATCCAAGCCCAAGTCTGTCTGTACGTTACGCAGACAGCCGCAGGGACGATGCTCGCGTGCACCTAGTTACATCATGCTGATCGTGCATGGCGACCTTACGAATTAATTCACAAGCGTTCCTCGAAAAGTCTAGGCAGACGATGATGAAGCATTACCTAGTAAAGTTAGTGTCTCATGGGAAACTGGGAATCCGCTGAAAATAGTGATCGCAGAATCAGTCACTATGACGATATTTAGGACAGGCAAATGTCCACCTGTGGAAGTTTTTTTGGCTGCTATGGTGATAATGAAGGTTGATTTTGGTCAATGTGTGGTTTGGCTAACCGTTATTGTCTGTGGGGTTGCTGAGATCACTGTCTTATAAAGTAGGTGCCTAGGAAGTCAACTATCTATAGTAGGTAATTGGAGAAAAGCCCAGCTAGATGACCCCTTTTTCATTCCGATCAAAATGCACTGACTTATTGTGTATACCACCTTGTTCCTGACGTTTCTGTAATCACTCAGACTTATCGTTTAACGTTTTCTTACTTAATCTTCACGCTTGATCCATATTGTACTGCGTGCATTCGAAGGGCTTGTTAGCACCCATAGCTATTATAGCTAAGTATAGGCCTCCTACCTTTTGTACTGTTCTGTTCGAGTCCTCAGCCCAACTTTTATTGATCTGCCAACATTCCAAAGCTTGCGATCATAACGAGAAATCGCCATCAAATTAGCTCGTGGACAGCTCGGCACAAGTTTAGATACCTACTTGCTAGACATCGGAAATGCACCAGAAAATGGTGCACCCCCTTGACATAATCATCTGTTACGATTTTACGATTACGCGACTACGAGCGACTTAAGTACGACATAGAAGAAAATAGTCGTCCACTTGGCTTCTTCACTATTCTTCATGAATATGACAGAACTACGAAAAACATGAATTGCTAAATAATTTTTGTTAAAAAAAAAACTGTTCTCCAAATTCCAGGGGATCGCAGAAGGTCCATGTTCGTGGAAGAGCCAACGTACGTTCCACACCCGATGTTGTACGAGCCACTCTACGGAGGTGTGATACCGCCAGGGTATATGCTTCCGCCTCCCAGGACTCGAATGTCGCTCACACATCCTCCGGAATATGTGATGGCAGGTCTTGGATATCCCAACAGTAGAAGGCACTCCAGGTAAGGTGCTCACAGTGTTTTAACCAACCAAGGATTTTTTTAAGTTAGTTAGGAAAACAAGTAGACTTTTGATAGCTTAGCAAAGCTGTCAAAATTGCACTAGTAGCAGTGGTAACAAGTCACTCTTGAGTGCATAAACATTATGCTATAACTTTTATTCCAAACATAAATAAATACCTATTTAAATATTTTAATTCTAGGGTTCCCTTACTTACACATGTATGATGGACAATTATAAAAACAGATAACTACCTACCGCAGATTGAAATGGGGTGCATAATATCTAGATATATTGCATGCTCAAGGTAGCTGATTACTTCATTAATGCGAATGTAATTATGCTCTGAGCTCTCGAAAGTGCAACAAAAAGCTAAAAAAACGTAGAGACACAATATGTTCTATTCAATGAGAACTTGAATGTCTATTTACATAACCTTTAGCAAAGCGAAGTTTCACGAGCCTGGCATTTTAGTTCGTGCGAATATCAGATCGAAGAAACGCATCTGGAATCTAGATATGAGTTTGACCGACCGACTATTTGTCCTGCTCATAAGCAAATAAATCAACAAGCGCAAATGTAGTATCAAATCCATGAAGTTCATTTTGAAAGATGCAAGAAAAATAAATGTGATACGCATAGATACAGTTCTGAGTTACTGACCTAGCCAGTAAGAAAAAAATGCAATTGAACATACTCAATAAGCTTGCGTTACACTCGTCGATCAGCGGGATAACGAAGTGTAAAAATATTGTAAACAGGCAAAGAGCTCAGAGTTACGCGTTGTGGTCACGACATCGCGTCTCTCCAGCCGCTAGGCACCACGACAAAACACGAAGACGTTTTCACACTAATGAGATAAATAATAGACATGCACGGGTAACATCTGCGGATTTCTACACTTGTTGCACATACTGCACGTAATTACACTCTCCTGATAGTGAAACTGGCTAATAGCACCCAGTCAAAGTCGAGATAGTAAAATATAAGTCTTGCTACATTACCTACGCCTCGAGCGGCCTCAAATTAGAGAGCAAACTGTTTAATTAATACCATCTTCTAACATAAACACTAACTAGGTACATCATTAATTATAATTTGTAAGTCAGGCCTTGCATTAAAGTTGCAACGTTTATTGAAAAATAATGGCGACTCGTGTTTGCCACTTGCCATTTCAAATTGCATATCTGTGAATGGGAAGTTCGCGTTCCCAGCACTTAGGCGTGACTTTAGCTTCCACGGAAAGTTCAACGGCAAAAACGGCCATCGTTAGTAAAGGCAGTGTGAGGCGAGCGATTCTGTATTATAATAACAAGCATTGTACATCCGTCGTGTGAACGCGCACCAGTTTTTTGTTTCCTACAAATGAAAGTTGCACTTGTGAGAATGTAGCTCGGCTCACGTATGTGTATGTAGGGAAACTTGTTCCCCTAACATTGACCTTAGTTAGTGGGCGCTATATTTACGTAATTACTCATGGTGTTGCACCCACAACATTTTACATAACAATAAGGAACCGCTAACCTTGCATGATTGCAGCCAGCAGTTACGACTTGACTATCAATTTTTGTAACGATGGCGGGCTACCACTTGGTTGTTATGCTAATTTATGTAAAGTTGTAAACACAAACCAGTATCTTTAGTCGGAAAGGTATCTATATATTATTTGTTTTCAAAAGATCCGTTTGCTTATTCTACATTTTGGCAGTCGATGCAGTTTCACTTTCCATTCCTGTGTTTGCCAACACAACATATATTTTGTATGCACTGAGCCACTAGCTGATATCAACGATTTTGTATGTATGCGCTAGGTGTGCGTTTCCTTATTCGCCTCAACAATAATTAGATACCTAAAGGAATTACGAAATAACTTCTGATAGGCAGCAATACCGAATAATGTTGAACCGACAGGTAAAACCGGTAATGAGTCTGTCAAACAACATAGCTTGCCTTTTAAACAACAGGCATTAGAGCAATTATTCGGGTAACACACCACTTTCTAGTCACGGATTACGTGAACGCACCTTTGTGAGGTAAATTTAGCGGATAGCTAGAAAGTCAGTCATGCCACTCATGATGGGTGTATTCTTCATAATCGTCATAACGTGAAATAGTGCGAGGTGGTGACGGCGACGCTAGGAAATAGTCCGATAGTTATCTAATCCGCTTCTGATCGTGTATTGACACGGATGGGAGATGGCGTGCGTTACATTGATGTTGATGTTGATTTTAACATTAATCCGTGATTTCCATTCGGTAGATGTTATCATTTCCGTTACGGACACAACGTAAACAAATAAACGTGTCACATAGATTTCGCATTAAACTGATATGAAAGTGTGAGCTGCTCTGTAAATATGCATTCCTGAGCAGCTATTTGCCTCATGAGCTCCTGCTCATGAGGCAAATAGCTGCTCAGGTTGCCAGTGCTCTGTTTTGAGCGTTTTTTCCAAGACGACAAGAAAAGATCGCGGATGCAAAACTGGAAAAACTTTCCAATGACGTTTAATTGTTTTGTCGACAGGATGACCGATGCCTACGAGCAATTTGCGTACGAGAGCCTATCACCTGAATATGAAGACTGGGCGCGACCTTTTCCGAAGACCGCTCCGGATAACTTCCATTTATCCAGATACGGACACCTCCAGATTGACTACTCCTGCAGTTGGAACTCCCTCGACAGGCTTATTCGTAGCCAGCACCGAGGGTAAATGGTTACAAAACAAAACAAAACTGACTGAGACCTGGGGCTGAATACAGATTCCGAAACGCATCGACAACTGTGTGCTTCATGCATGCATTCCTCAGTGTGGGCAAACACAATTATAGTTAATATGTAGTGGTATTTAAAGTAATTTGTATGTTTCGGTCGCGGTAGAATCTTGCGCATTTTTGTGAACGAACTAAAAATGTAGAATAGTTACGATGAAACTCGTGCGCTCGCTGTCAGACGGATGGAACGGATCGAAAGTTGGTTCCGGATTCTCTAAAAACTCCGAACGCATCCCTGCGCAAGCACATGATACTTTAAAACGAACATTTACGAATGTAATCGTATGAAATCCCGTTACGCGTAATTTAATGTATCTTCCACACTTCTGCCAATCATACGCTTGTGTTTGGTCCCTTAAATTTATTTTAAAAGCCAATTTAGCCAGTTGGTAAATGAAAATTACTCAATCTTACATAATTTTTAGGGTCTACCCTTTATAGCAGAACTTTTTATGTCATAATATTGTTTTGCATAACAGCGGATAGCATAAACTTCATTTCGCAGAAAATCGTTTGGCAGACAGTCATTTATCATACATTCAAAATTCATAATTTTGTAAGTCAGAATCATCTTTAGGCATAAATTTCATATCCATAATATTTAAAAAGTAGAACCATCATATCGCAGAAAGTTCACAGTCAGAATCGTCTTTTGGCATACATTTCATATCGATAGTCATTAAAAGGCAGAACTATCATATCTCAGAAAGTTTAGAGTTAGAATCATCTTTTGGCATACATTTCATATCCATAATCATTACAGAAAATTCATTCATTCATTCACCATGCATGCAGCATGCAAACAAGCATACACCATGCATGCAGCAATCATGCAGCATGCAAGGAAGCATGCAGCAATCATGCAGCATGCAAGGAAGCATGCAGCATGCAAGCGAGCATGCAAACATGCAAACAAGCATACACCATGCATGCAGCAAGCATGCAGCATGCAAGCAAGCATGCAAACATGCAAACAAGCATACACCATGCATGCAGCAATCATGCAGCATGCAAGCAAGCATGCAGCATGCAAGCGAGCATGCAAGCAAGCATGCAAACATGCAAACAAGCATACACCATGCATGCAGCAAGCATGCAGCATGCAAGCGAGCATGCAAACATGCAAGCAAGCATACACCATGCATGCAGCAAGCATGCAGCATACAAGCAAGCATGCAAGCAAGCATGCAACATGCAGCATGCATGGTTTCTGTCACGGCTCCGGCGCTGCGGGGCTCCGGCGGTCCCACGCGAGCTTATCGTCGCAGATGGTTTTAAGGCTCACCACCGGAGCTTCGGCTTGCTGGCCGGCTTCGCCGGCCAGCCTCAGCTGCGGCGGTGAGCATTAATACCACCTGCTCCTCAGCTCGCAGGCCGCCTCGCCCCTCCGCGCCTACGCGGGCTTAAATTACACTCTAGGGGTAGGGCAGACAAGACTACGTGGAGTCGGTTTTGCAGCGATTCGTTTCTGTCACTAACTTTTGTAGCACAACATATTATTGACTTTTCACGACAATGTTTTAATTTAGGGCTAAAAATGCTATTGTATAGAAATGTCAGTATGCCTAATAAAATTATTCCAAACAAAATTCTGCCATTTTCATAAGTATGCGAAGTGAACGTTATGCTAAACGAAATTATGCGAAATTTGAACTTTGCCAAATAAAATTCTGCTATCTTAAAAGTATGCCATTGTAAATTCGGACATATAAACATTCGGCCAAACAATAATTATGTTAAATCATTTTTATGCCTTAAAAATATTCGTTTAAAGAAGATTATGCCAAGTGTGTTATGCCAAATAAATTTCGGAGCATCAAGATTCTGCCAGATAGAGGGAACCCATAATTTTTATGGTTTATGAATGTAACTTCCGCAATTTTCGCTCTGTTTTTAAACAAGATCAATTTTAATCTGTGTACTTAAGGCATGAGAGGCTGCTTGCTTACGTAAGCATTTTTGACAGAATGGTTATAATTTTTAAGTAAGGTGCTAAATGATAATGATTATCGTTCTTCTAATCTTGAGAAACTAAGTGCTAGCCAAAGATAATAAAATATGTATATGCTTATGTTTATTTCATTTAAGTTTTAACTACTATTCTATTGTTGTGCTTTAGGTTAACTATGAGGCTGAAACCAATAAAACACCTTTCTTGGTGTACAATTATGTACATAGATTCTTTATAAATGTACCTAAGTAATTGTGTGTTCTTACTTTGTAATATTTTAAGAAAAACGTTGGAATTATAAATGATACCAAAATTATGTTTTCTTTTTAAATCACGTTAGAAATTCCCAACTTTTTCCTATTTACCTGAGCAAGTAAGTAGGAAAGTCTTTTAAGAAAATTCTTGTTATTACGTTCTTACCTCCCTCATTATAATAGAGCTAACATCGCGCTTTCTTACGGCACGAGCTGTCGTTTATGTTATATTGACAGCAATTTCTGTTTATTATCCTATGGTGTGGTTAACTTTCAACATTTTCATTAGATCGAGAGCCTAGACTAGATAAGCTTGAAAATACATCCATCTCTCTACACTTTCACTGTCGGACAGCACTGAGCCTATTTGAACTGAATGACAGTATTTGTATAACTTTCCTATGTTGTTTATGTCTGGCTCTGTTGCGAGTCTCCGCTGTTTTATAAGAATCGTTGTAATGCATACCTACGTGCTTCGACATAAGAGTAAAACTGCAGGTGTCCAATTCGGCAGATAATAGACGAGTGACGTATAGCTTCGCAGATGATACCGAAGCTGTGTTGGCATAGGTACGTTTTCCATAATTGAAAGTAATTTGTATTTATAATTCAATGTTACTTAATGAACCATAAATCGCATGTACAAACAGTTTAGATGGCACACTGATATTTCGTGCGTAGGTACCTAATTGTAATTACAGGGCATAAATTATTTCTAACCAAATAATGTGGCTAATAAAGCAATTCACGCTTCAGGGGAAGTAGGTAGGATTTAAACGACGATATGTAGGTCATCTCGTGATGTAACTTATGAATATGTACTATGTAGTCATGTAGTTATTTTCATAATCGCATTCTTATTCGTTGTAACAGGTATCAGATAAAGCAACGGCTAAATTAGAAAGAGCCACCGTTGCACCGTAATTGCTTTTTCGTTACGAACAGTTATTGTGGCGAGACTATAGTGTAATGAAATACTTAATTAGGTACTTAGGTACTGCTCATTTTGTTGTTATGTAATGGTTTATTATATTTAATTTTGAAAGGTTTATTATTATTTTTCTTTCAAGTTCTATTGAAATGCACTTGATTAAATTGATGAATCATTTTGCTCGAACATCGATAAAATTAAAGTGAGCGGAGTTCGCTCAGCTGAATATTGGGCCAAAGATGTTAGAACTTTTTGCCATCGATACGCTAAGAAGAATATTAGGTAAGTATTGAAACAGTCACTGGTTGATAATATTAATTACAAGCAATGCATCAACATTAGAAAAATACCTACCTTGATTGTTCTCATAACTCAAGGTAAGTAGGCACCTACTTGTTTATTTATAGGAGAACCAACAGCTATAACAGAAGAATAACAATTGTATATGAGACAAAGCCAATTAGTGTCCATTCACTCATTCTATAACACGTCCTAAAGAATGATCTTGATGACCAAAGCTGCACTGTAGGTTCAGTAGGCGCCGTAGCAGAGGTGGTAAAGGGGTGATGTAATCCCACGACCTACATGAGTGATTTTCACTCCTTCGTCCAGATCCCGTAATATGATATTCTCACAGTTTAGTCATAAATCCACCATATAAAAATTTATTTGCGTCATGAATATATTGAGAAAAATAACCCTTACTTACCGCATTACGCATATCATCATTCTCCTTATTTTATTTTGTTCCAATTTATTTGGGTTCGGTGCAACATGTCTTTTTCTTCCATAGGTACCTAATTCCATAATCTTCTTAGTCGTCCTTTGATTATTCTTATCATCGTTTCTTTGGTCTTCCCCTAATCTTATAGCCATCTACGTTTATACTCAAAACTTGCCTCACGACATTTTCCTCATGGGTTCCCTCTATCTGGCAGAATCTTGATGCTCCGAAATTTATTTGGCATAACACACTTGGCATAATCTTCTTTAAACGAATATTTTTAAGGCATAAACATGATTTAATATAATTATTGTTTAGCCGAATGTCCGAATTTACAAAGGCATAATTTTAAGATAGCAGAATTTTATTTGGCATAATTTCGTTTAGCATAACGTTCACTTCGCATACTTATGAAAATGGCAGAATTTCGTTTGGAATAATTTTATTAGGCATATTGACATTTCTATACAATAGCATTTTTAACTTAAATTAAAACATTGTCGTGAAAAGTCAATAATATGTTGTGCTACAAATGTTAGTGACAGAAACGAATCGCTGCAAAACCGACTCCACGTAGTCTTGTCTGCCCTACCCCTAGAGTGTAATTTAAGCCCGCGTAGGCGCGGAGGGGCGAGGCGGCCCGCGAGCTGAGGAGCAGGTGGTATTAATGCTCGCCGGCGCAGCTGAGGCTGGCCGGCGAAGCCGGCCAGCAAGCCGAAGCTGCGGTGGTGAGCCTTGAAACCATCTGCGACGATAAGCTCGCGTGGGACCGCCGGAGCCCCGCAGCGCCGGAGCCATGACAGAAACCATGCCTGCTGCATGTTGCATGCTGCATGCTTGCATGCTTGCTTGCATGCTTGCTTGTATGCTGCATGCTTGCTGCATGCATGTTGTATGCTTGCTTGCATGTTCGCTTGCATGCTGCATGCTTGCTTGCATGCTACATGCTTGCTGCATGCATGGTGTATGTTTGTTTGCATGTTTGCATGCTTGCTTGCATGCTGCATGCATGGTGTATGCTTGTTTGCATGCTCGCTTGCATGCTGCATGCTTGCTTGCATGCTGCATGATTCCTGCATGCATGGTGTATGCTTGTTTGCATGCTGCATGCATGGTGAATGAATGAATGAATTTTCTGTAATGATTATGGATATGAAATGTATGCCAAAAGATGATTCTAACTCTAAAATTTCAGAGATATGCCTTTTAATGACTATCGGTATGAAATGTATGCCAAAAGACGATTCTGACTGTGAACTTTCTGCGATATGATGGTTCTACTTTTTAATTATTATGGATATGAAATTTATGCCGAAAGATGATTCTGACTTACAAAATTATGAATTTTGAATGTATGATAAATGACTGTCTGCCAAACGATTTTCTGCGAAATGAAGTTTATGCTATCCGCTGTTATGCAAAACAATATTATGACATAAAAAGTTCTACTATAAAGGGTAGACCCTTTCCTCATTCCTCCGCATCACATGACGCATACCATAAAAGAAAAAAATGTTAGAGGACGAAACGTGCAGTTTATTACAAATGATAACTTAAACAATTGCAAGAAACAAAATCTCTTCAACTTCCGTTTGACAAATTAAAAGTCTTGAAAGTCTTTATCGTTGTAAAGTTTCCTTTTCTTCGTTATATGGAACAGACCCTTTTTCTCTGAACTTTTCGCCTTAGGAGTTTGATCGTTCTTATCGTAATAAATTACTTGCAGACTGTTTGTCGTCTTCGGGGCCTTATTTTGTGAATGTTGTATGGGAAATTTACTTGTTACATCCTGTACTGGGTGTGAGTCTATGGTATGATAGTCTTTGTACAGGTTGGCTGAATAAGGTCTTTCAACGTGATTTTCATACTGCTGCGAAGGGTAACTGCTCTGCAAGTATTGCTTGAATTGACTCTGTTTCAATTTCTCCTCTAATTCCTCAAGTCGCTACAAAATGAGTGTTTATGTAAGTGAAAGCGTTTTATAATCTTATGCTATTGCTAACATTATCTACGACAGTGTTATGTTTAAACGCAGTTTTAATGGCCAATGACGGGGGATACCGATATGTAATTATATAGCTACGAGCTAAAACTACGGTTTGTTACGTTGCGGTAAGTTATAATAAATGTCTGTATTATTAAAGTGTAGGGGAACGCCGGAAGCCACTGCCGTCTCCTCTCTCTTTAGACGCTCCATTACTTTAGAGAAATGGGTGGGGCGGTTTCTAATGTTTCCCCGACTGTATGGAAGATGGAATGCATAAAACATGGTTGTATATACATAATCGATAATATACTGCCGTACGACAGTGAATGAGGAAACGATTGATACTAAAACCCGCGGGGTAATTGCGTACCTAACATACTATCAGTAGCATAATGGCTTTAAATTTAATATTGATAGTTCAATAACATTCATTGCGTTATTTATGTACGTTGTTGCGCAGACCAATTTTTTTAACATAAGTAATAGCAAGCAAGCCTTTAATATCCTTTAAAATGATTCATATTATGATTGAAGAAAGTGTGTAACGCAAATGGTTACTAAAATACTGGGGTGATATAATATGGTACAGACGCCAGCACATGGACGTATAGTATAATACGTCCATGCGCCATCACATCAAGCTACTACAATCTGTCAAATTCCTTTAATAGATTTTCAACATAATCAATGAAGCATTAAAAAAAAAGTCAAATGTATCGAAATTATCGGCACCATTGCCATAGAGAAAAATAGATAGATAGACGTATTTTTGACAGATTGAGACCGATCAGACTGTGAACGTTCTTAAAATTACTAGAATTGCCCCTCTGATGAACGCCACTGACGAGACTTGGGCACAACACGGGACACGATTAAGACAACTGATTTAAAAGTAACGTCCGCGTCGCGTCGACTCGAAAGAAGATGTGATTTGATGAGCTGTTATTTTAGCCGTCCAATTACAGCGATTAACGTGAGTTTGACAGTACTTATGTTTTAAGAACTCGGAACAAATATTAGCTAACATGGCATGACAAAACTGTTTATAGTCAATCTAAGTAGAAGTACTAACAATAAAGATGCCGAGTTTGTGTGTTTGTACGCGCTAATCTCTGGAACTACCTACCAGTCTGATTTGAAAATGTATTTTTGCATTTAATAGCCCAATTCTTGAGGAAGGCTATAAGCTATTTTATCACGATAGGGTCCTTAGGAGCCGAGCAAAAAGAAGAAACAATCAGAAAGAACGCTAAAACGAAGTAATAGCTCGGGCAGACGATGCGATGCGATGAGGTGGGTCGGGGGACAAGAAATTTCACACGAACGAAGTCGCGGACAGAGGCTAGTATTATTATACCACGGAACTACAATACCCTACCTATGTATATACATACAGCTCTGATGATCACCTACTTCGTCAGTATCAAAATAACTTTCTAAGGAACTCCCATTTAGATCCTACATAAGTAACTAGCGATACGAACCCGTCTATAAGCATCAATGTTCAGGTCAGTGCGTGCCGTCTCCCGAGCCAACTCTTCATGCAGCTGAGTCGCACGCGCAGCTTCGCGCTGTACCTTCTCTTCATACTCCAGGACTACCACGTTGATCTGCAACATTCATAACAGAGAAACCATCGATACATCCTCATTCAGAGTTCACTGCTGGACAACGCTGGACTTAGGGCAGTCCAAGCAGTTATATTAAGCAGACTGTTACTACAACAACCATAAAAACGCAGTGCAACTCTTTATTTATAGAAATTGCATCGTAAATTCGTGAAACCCGTATTATTTTGCAGCAATACCTATATCTCTACGAGAGCTGCGGAGAAAGCGCGGTTTTAAATTCTATCTTCAATCTTACCTTCTCCTAGGGGTGAACCCTACAAGAAAGTATAAGATTGAAGATAGAAGGTCCAAGACCAAAGCATAAGTCGCTTCACTAAGTGAGGTGAGCAAAAAAATCTATTTATTTGTATTTAGAATTAAGGTAGATACTTACTAGAAATTATCTAGGTACCTAGAAATCATTCGTGTCCTCACATCACAGTATCGTGAACGTGATTACTTTTTTATAATACGAACCTTCTCTCTATGCTCGGCTTCCATTTCTCTCATCTTAGCCCTCAACTCTTCGATGACACACGTAAATTGCGCCACCTGGGCGTCGCATTCGTGCTTTATCTGTTGAACTAAATACTGCATTTAGTACAACTACAATTTGGTTCAATTAGCTATGCCTGTTTCAAGTTGGGATGTGGGTTGGTACCTACCTATACTATTAATAGGGCTGCCATACATACCGGGATTTGTCCGGTGTGAAGCGTTATGTCCCGGTGTCCCAGTAAATAAGTCGTTGGTCCCGGTTTCGAAGTTAGGACGAGTTTATTTGACCACGAATTCCTTCGTTAGGATGCAAATTTTTTCGAAAACTTTCGAACTCGCTTCACTCGCTCTCGAACGTAGGGTTTCTTAATTCTAACCCTTTTTTACATAAGTCGTCAAAGTAACTCCTACTTTTGTATGAATGATCCAAAGAAAACCTGCCCTATCCAAGGTGATACCATTTACAAGTTCGCTTCGCTCAGCTGTTGCATCCTGGGTTTTTAGAAAACCACCGTTATTTTAAGTTACGTAGATGGACTTGCGTTTCCGCCAAAAAAAATTAAGATTTCAAAAACAAAACCCGACCCCAAAAAAAAAATCGCAGAGAGCCTTGTAAAATATATCTTGCGTACGCTCTACGTAATTAATTCGATGGCAATAGAAGTGCACTACTGATATTGATTTTAATTCAACTCCTCATAATTCACTGAAAGGACACAGTTCGGACTGGCTCATCATTTAGGCAAGTATCAAGCCAAACTACCGAGCCCTTCGTAAGTGGGTATTTGATGATGAATGATAGGTACCAACTTTCCCTTTTACTATCAGCCTTCAATTCTTCAATCTGTTTCTCATAGGCACTTCGCAATTTCATCACATTTTCGTTCTGTTTCTGTAGAGTATTTTCTTTGTCCTGTAAAGCAAAGACTGGTCTATTGAATTTAAAGTTCTAAGTACAGACGCCAGCACATCAAGCTACTACAATCTGTCAGATTTCTTTAATTGATTTCAGCTTTATCGCTAAAGCATTAAGGTTCAAGGTTGATTGGGAAAATTTGACAGTTTCGGGTAGCTTGACCTGCTGGCGTCTGTACTTAGTTTGTACTACTACAGGGATGGGGCTTAACTAGCGTAGTTTATGCTGCTTAGTGCGTCGCGTAATCTAGTCGAAAGAAAATTTCTCGATTCATTTTGAGCGACGTAAGTAAAGTACATAACTGCTTTTATATAGGTATCTACTTGTTATTATGCTCGTCTGGCTGTCCAAAAATAGCGCATACCTACAAATGCCTACAATATTCCATAGAAATCAAGTACTTATCAGTCAACCCAACACCAGTGGTAACAATTTGACACTGATATCACCAGTAGTAGGCAGTAAGGGCGATATTCGTAGTGCAACTATTACCACTGATGTGAGGTTAACTGTACCACACTCTTGTCTCTGAATCGGTAGGACCGTGGTTGGAGAGAACTACTTATCTAAGTAAAATGATGTTCTATTAAAGATGTTACGTGGGAACCTTTTCTATATCCGCAATGTTGAGGTCTTTCAAAGAGATCTGTTCCTTCAACTTCTTTACGTCCCGCTTCAAATATACCAGCTGTGACACAGTCTCCTGAAGGTTCCCGATCATCTCTCGCGATGTCAACAAATGGTAGCGATGAGACTTCTCCATTTCACGAACTTCCTTCAATTCCACTTCCAACTTGGAATTAGCGTCACGTAATTTCTTGCACTCTTCGTTTTCGTTTGTAAAATCCTATGTCATACATAGCATTATTAGGTATTTTTAACCACGGTTTTTAACCAAGAGAGGGTTGTTAATTTGTTTATAGATTAATTTAGTGTACGTGCTCACAATTTTACACCTTGATAAACTGTTCAGTATATTTTGGAGACGACCATCAAGAGCAGTCTTTTCTTCTTCTTCTTGCTTACAATCCATTCCAATAAATATTATTCCGCTATATCAATATTCTCTAAGCCAATATTATTAATTATCTTGTTGTTTGAAAAGGCCCGCTCGAATTTGTTTTAATTTTTAGGGTAGGTGAATGAAAACTGGGCAAAAGCACAAAACATTGGCGGTCTTTGTTTGTTATGGTAACAAGTCAAAAACACAAAAAAAATACTTTTATATTTAAAATTATAATATAACACATTACAAAGTCATAAAACAATTTTAGTTTTGTTTTTAGTTATTCTTACCTTTTATTCTCTCTATACTTACTTTACTCTTTGCCTTTTATTTTAAAATAAAATCTTTAACAGGCTGAAGTGGTTAAAAAAATCTCAAATATCGCCATTAGATTTGGAAGAAACAAAACTGTTTGCTTTTTAATTTATTTTTTGGCCTCCTTATAGTATACTAACCAATTATTATTTTCTGAATAATTTTAGTTAGATTGGGCTTTGAACTAATAACTTTTTGTTTTTGTGTATTGACTAGTTATTCAGAAAATGTTAAAAATGGGGATGTTTTTCTTTGTTTTCGTCTTGGTTATGGTCAGGTCATTGTGAGGGGAAGCGCGGGAAATTCGTAACGAAAGGGCGCCTTTTTTAAAACAAATTTTCAAAATAATTATTTTATTTATTCATAAATTAATTCGGTTGCTTTTCTCATGATGGGGAAGAAAGGGAATCCGAAGAAAAGAAAAAAAGAAGATATTTCGTCTTCTGCTCCACCATTGGCGTCCTCTGAAGACGACGGTGGAGCCTCAAGCTCTTCAGAGGAATCTATAAAAGAAGAAAAGGATAAGTATCGGGAATTCAGGATTCCCGACTACATTAGGTCATATCCTGAAAACGGAGGCAACTTTGAATATGTTGTATTTTTAGAAAGCATTGACTTAGTCCCGATCGGTGATAGAGACATGATGTCCCTTTCAACCAGCATTAAAAAATATAATAAGGGTGTAAAACAATTATTACGCATGAATCGATACAAAATTGGCGTTATTTTCAAACGTCCTGGTTTAGCTAATGCAGCGTTATTAAACCGAAAATTTTTGGATAGCTATAAATTGAAAGCCAGTATTCCAGCAGCCGCTACGGAAAATACAGGGGTCATTATGCATGTTCCAATTGAACTGAGCAACGAACACATTTATAACGCAATAACCAGCACAAAGAACATAATTTCTATTAGAAGATTTATGCGTCGCACTATTTCAGAAGGAGGGGGGGTGTCCTTCCAGCCTACGAAGACGGTGTCCATCACATTCTCGTGTGCAGCGATCCCCGATAGTGTAGACCTGAACAGCTGGCGATTCGAAGTACGTCCGTACATTCCGCCGGTAAAACAATGCCTGAAGTGTCTAAGGTATGGTCATATAGCTAAATTCTGTAAGAACTCTCAAAGATGTTCCATATGTACAAAGGACCATAATTATAAAGAATGTCAAGTACCACCAACTGAGGCAACATGTTGTCATTGTCAAGGTAAGCATGTAGCTATTTCGGCACAGTGCCCTGTCAAACAACAAAAAGTGGAAGAAAACAAAAACAAAATTTATAAAAAATCATATGCAGACTTATTCAATGAAAAGTCATTTCCATCTCTTTCAAAGTCCAGTCCTACTAAACAATTACAATCACTAGTTGAAACAGAACCAATTTTAAATATTTTAATACAGACAATAGTAACATTAATTTCTCAAAATAAAAATAACGAAAAGAGTATTTGCACTCAAAGCATAAAAGATGTTCTATTATCAAAAATTCAGAATAATATAAGTAAACCTTAATTTTATGGATCAGCTGAATATTGTACAGTGGAATGCTCAGAGCATAAATAGTAACAAACATGCTTTTTCGTATTTTTTATATGAGTATAACATACATGTAGCTTTATTGTGTGAGACTTGGCTCAAGCCTCACATGAGATTTAGTATTAAAGGATATAATATAGTAAGATTAGACTCAGGTAATACACACAATGGTGTAGCTATTTTAATACATAACAGTTTACAATTTAGTAAAATAGATACTTTATATGATGATTCCATACAAAATATAGCGATTCGTTTAAAATATAGCAATAATAAAGAAATTTCATTAGTCAGTTTTTATAGTCCCGGAAACGCTTCATTCACTAAGTATAAGTTTGATAATTTAATTCGTAATATTCCTGGTCCTCTCTTGATGGGTGGAGATTTCAATGCACATCATTCAGCTTGGGGATGTAACAGTGTGAACATCCGCGGCCGAGAGGTGCTTGAAATCTTTAATGACTATAATTTGGTTTTATTAAATGATGGAGAAATGACTACTGTAGGCTCTGATAGGTGGCAAAGAAATGCACTTGATTTAACTGTAGTATCGACTTCAATTTCATTGTCTTGTAACTGGTCTGTTCATGATGATCCTTTAGGTAGTTACCATTTGCCTGTAATTACAAGATTACTTATTAATAACAATTATAATATCCCACATGATATGTGAGAGTCAAAATGGCGGGTGTACCTTAACTAATCGAATCAACCTATTTACCAAAAAAATGTACCTAAAATGTACCATTTAGTACCTAGGTTTAAAAAAATTGTACCTCTTTCAGAACTAAATTATTTCGAAATTAAGGTACACCCGCCATATTGACATCAAGATGGCGGGTGTTCTATAATATTTTATTATTTACGCATTACTCATAAAATATAATTATACCAAAAAATTGTACCTAAAAAATACTCAAGTAAAAAAAACACACACTTGATCACTTGGAGAGAAATAAAACAACCGTGTCTTGTGTATAAGGAAACACGATAATTATCATGATATATTGATATAGTTATTTATACATTTATGTTTTACGGATATTTATTAATTACGAATTAAATGCACACGAATAATTATTATATTAATAAGTTACTATATAGCAACCGTCCGCAATTAGCTTCGTAAATGCACATTCATGATAAAGTATGTTGCGGGTAGTTGATAAACAATTTGCAATTTGCACTCTGTTTCCTGATTCATCATACGAGCTTCATAGTTTACAATACGCATAACTTTATTTTCATTAATATAATTTTCATCGCGATCATATAGAATTAATCACTATGAAACGCGGAAAAAAAAATGTTGTTGATTTAAACGAACAGAAAAAAGTGTTTTGTAAATATAAACAACATTTTCCATCAATTCATGATTTACCTTCACCCTGTAGTGCAATATTTTCAAAAATGTCTAGTGAACTTCAACGACAAATATCGCCTAAAGCACTTTATTTATCGATTAAAAGAAATTTTGAATACTTTTTTCCCGTGGAGGATGAAAACAGTGAAGATAAAAATTATGTAGGTTCAGAGAATAAAACAGAAGACGCAGATATATTAATTACGAAAGATGTTGATACAGAAAAAGAGATTGAGGAAGAAAATAACGAAGAAAATTTTTACGTCGTGGATAAAACTATATGTACTGAAGAAGGTAAATCTTTTAATTTTTCACTTGATTTATATCAATGGAGGAGAATTCGGCCAATCTCAAAATGCTCTGTTCGTATGAGAGCCAATAATCCAGTTAAACAAAAAAAGTGGATATTACCTAAATATGAGTGGGCAGACTTGTTAAGGGAAAAAATTTGGGAAAAAACAAAATCTCCTTGCAGTTGGTGCTTTAAAACTTATTATGTTAAATGCAATGAAAGAGTGACTTTTCTCGGTGAATGTAAAGAATGCAATGCTAAAATAAAAATAGTGATTACATATCCTACAGAAAATACTGCTTATTGCAAAAGTTTAATTACAGATTTTGATAAAAATATTAAACATAATATAAGAAAAAAAATCAAATTGTCACCCATAAAGCGTAAAGAATTGATGGAAGAAATGAAACATGAGTCTCCGATAACTGTTCATAAAAAAATAATTAGTTACGCAATGGAAGTTGGGGATCCACAGCCACCCCATCTACCTTCACATGGAACTTTACGACAGATAAAGCATGAAAGTAATCTTAGTGAGTATTACCATAAAGATCCAATTTTGGCTTTATTGTACATGGCTCAAAACGTAAAACCCTATACCGATTTTATTAAACACATAACAATTCATCCCCATTTTTATATTTACTATTGGTCTACGTCACAAGAATTATACTATAATCAATATCGTAAAAACCATAGAGTTATACTGAGCATCGACGCAACTGGTAGCATTTTTAAAGAAACTGACTTAATTGTGAAAAATTACTCTTTGCTGTACGTTGCTATAATGTACAGCGAAGAAAATAAAAGAAGTGTTCCGGTTGCTCAAATGATTTCTAGTTCTCAGACGATGGATACTATATTAAACTGGTTAAAAACTTGGAAAAATCAGAAATCAATTCCTAACGAAGTGATTTTGGACCAATCTTCAGCGCTAATAGGAGCCACGATCAAAGCTTTTACTGAACATAAGTGTACTAATGATTATCTTGTAGAATCGTTCAGGAAACTTGACGCTGATGAGACATCACCCGACGCCTTATATGTTCGCATCGACACAAGCCACTTTGTAAAAACGATATACAACCTTAACTGTTTTCGGAACGTGGACCAAAGAACTAAAGCGTTTTATTGTAAGTGTATTTTGTATCTTAAAAATCTAAATGACTACGGAACTGCAAAACAAACAATTTTAGATATAATAACCGTAGCTCTCAATAAATACGATAGTATTGGATCTCCATGCGATGAAGCTAAAACAAGGTTAAAAATATTCGGTAAAACCATGAATCTTCCAGATTATAAAGATTTGGAACATTATAGTTTGCCAGAACAACTTATATTGGAAAAAGTTAAAGACGTTAAAGAAGAACTTACATTTCCCAAATGGTATCAGGACAGATTAGATCGCGAAAATTTGTTAGTTACATTAACAGATGATGACAGTGACTCCTTATCACACGAAAACTTATTTTACATGCCTACTTTTATACCAACACTAACCCGGTTAGTACAGCAACTACCGTTGTGGTCAAATGTAATGATTCCAATATATAATTCAGAAAACCAAACTGCGTCTTCATCCAACGTGGAAAGTTATTTTAAAACACTAAAGAGATACTTATGTCATATTGACGTGAAATCCAATAGATTGAGATTGGACCAATTTATCGTCAAACATGCAGATTTTATAGATGGGGAATTAAAAGAAGCTATAGGTAAAGTAGAAACTACAGAGAAGGGTGACTTGAAAAGAAGAAAAAATACGAAAGCAAAGGTAAATAAAACAGAAGATGATTTCCCAACAGACTCAATTTTTTCTAAAACTCCATCGTTTTCTGAAAATTGGAAGGGCAAAGGTGACGCTCGAAAGGCCACGAAGAAAAAAAGAGTGAAAATGCATAAACCTGTGCCACTATTGTTAAATGGAACAAGACTACGAACTGTCATGAAGGATTTACACGTATCGAATACTTGCGCATTCGACTCGGTTGCACAAGTAATTGCAGTAGGGTGTGTTGAAGGGTTTTATTTAAATACTCATGTACTCAATCATCAAAATGAATTTTGTCAGTTCATAAAAAAAATGATTGATGTCAAAACTACCAGAACAGATTTATACAAGTACCGCGCATACCTTCTTCAGTCATATTTTAAAAAAACTGATATTAATCATAAAGTTTTCATCTCTTGTGAATGCAATATAGCTTATATTTTTGAGAATATTTTGATCGACGCAATTTACAGTGCCTCTGTACAAGAATCATGTACGAATATTGAATGTGGCATTAACAAAGTACAAAGAAAAATTGCTTTTCTCCCACTTAATTTTAACATGCCAAATATATCAATGCTCAATCAATCGGCAGAGTCTATGTTATGTGAAGAAAATAATATTGTACAGTGTAGACGTAATGACTGCAACGGCATACGAACATTAAAATACGAACTAAGTAATACAATAACTTTTGAGCTGAATCAAACAGATGTAATTTGTCTTAAAGACATACCTATAGAAATAACATTAAATAATACAAAATACGAAGTTCTTGGATTAATTGAGTTTTTACCGTCCGGCGGCGATGTTACAGACATCCACAATATTGGTCACTATCGGGCTCATTGTCGTCGTAATGCTGAATGGAAATGTTTTGATGATCTTAATAATTTTATAACCAAAACTCCAAATTCACTTATCGCTAATTGCATTATGTATGGACGAAAATAAAGAGGTACTTAATAACTTTGAAGCGTTATTAAAATTCATGATTTATAATTGAATAATTATCCCTAAAATATATATATAAATATGTACCGAGATCAATAATTCATAATAATAAACAAAAGTTAACGAGACATACCTAGTTGTTTTATTTCTCAGGAAGTATCCAACATATCAAGTGTGTTTTTTGACTTGGGGTACTTTTTAGGTACAATTTTTTGGTGTAATTATATTTTATGAGTAATGGTTAAATAATAAAATATTATAGAACACCCGCCATCTTGATGTCAATATGGCGGGTGTACCTTAATTTCGAAATAATTTAGTTCTGAAAGAGGTACAATTTTTTTAAACCTAGGTACTAAATGGTACATTTTAGGTACATTTTTTTGGTAAATAGGTTGATTCGATTAGTTAAGGTACACCCGCCATTTTGACTCTCACCATGATATGGTAACTTCAAATTTATCAAAACATTTTAATTTTAACCTGGTTGATTGGGAAATATACAGGAAGAGTGTTGATAGTTTATTAATGGATTTTAAAATTAATCAAGATAACCCATTACAGTCATATAATGACTTGATAAAGTTATTAAATTTAGCTGTTATTAAATCATTACCAACTATAAGACCTGCTACATCTTTTGATACAGCATCAGTAAATAATAATCGTAAAAAACGCATTCCATTACCATGGTGGAATTTGAATTGCACTAAAGCAGTAGAAGACTCTAGAAATGCCTATAAAGTATTCAAGCACAATCCCACATTGGAAAAATATATTGAGTTTAAAAAATTACAAGCTCTTAAAAAGTTAGTGTTAAAAAGAGAAAGATATTTAAGTTGGATTTCTCTATGTGAGTCATTTAATAGAACTACTCCATTATCTAGAGTTTGGCAAATTTCAAAAAGATTTAATAAAACATTTACACCTCCAAGTAATAATATTTCTCCTTGGGTATTCGATTTTCTTAAAAAATATACTCCAGATACAGTCGAGGGGCCATTTCAATCAATTCCTCATGAGGTAAAAGCTTCAGGACATTATGAGTATCTAATTTATTCATTTTCTCTTCAGGAATTAAAATCTGCAATATCATCTAGACGTGATTCAGCTTTTGGCCTTGATTGAATACCTTATAAAATGTTGAAAAATGTATCAATTAAGGCACTTTCTAACATACTAAGTGTTTTTAATTTACTCTGGCAGGAAATGATCATCCCTAATGAATGGAAAACAGATTGTCTTATTCCAGTACTTAAACCTAACAAAGTAAGACACAAAGCAGAATCATATAGGCCAGTAGCATTAACATCATGCATGGGAAAAACCTTTGAACAATTAATTAAACAAAGGCTAGAATTTTATATAGAAAGTAATAGTCTATTACCATCCAATCAATTTGGCTTTCGACGCGGTTGCTCCACTCGGGATAGCATTTCTCATTTGCAATTAGACATATACAATTCTAATAAAATGGACAGTCATTTTGTTGGTGTCTTCTTTGATGTAGTGGGTGCATTCAACAACATCAATCTGCACATTTTGTCGGGTGAACTTCGTGCCCTTGGTATTCCTGAAAAAATTATAATATGGATCTTTAACTTTTTACATGGTAGAGAAGTATATGTCAAGGTGAATAAACGTTTAATAGGGCCACGTTTTTCATACAAAGGGGTATGTCAAGGTGGCATCCTCAGTCCATTGATTTACCTTCTTTATATACATAGACTAAACATTGTACTTGGTCTTGAAGTGGCAAATTTGCAGTTTGCAGATGATTTGATTATCTATGCTTCAGGTTCACATATAAGTTCTGTTGAAAGTATTCTAAACAAAGCTTTAACTCGACTAAAGAACTATTTTCATTATCTAAACTTGGATATTAGTCCAGAAAAATCTAAAGTTATAGTATTTGGAGAATGTGAAACAGACCTACATATTTATTACAATAATAGTGTTCTTCCAATAGTGAATGAAGTGAAGTTTCTGGGTATAATTTTTACAAGCAACCTCTCATGGACTAAGTATGTTGATTCTATATTAGGTAGAGCTAATAAAGCATTTAATTTTATAAAATCACTATCAATTGCAGCTGATCCTAAAATTTTGCTTATGCTATATAAATCTTTAGTCCGTAGTCATTTTGAATATGGATTTTTATGCTTTGGGTCTGATCAGAGATTGGTTCACAAATTGGAGATTCTTCAAAACCACAATCTTAGATGCGTAACTGGTGCAATGAAGACAACTCCAATTAATTCACTTCAAATTGAGTGTAACACTCCTCCTATGAATATAAGATTTCAGTTTTTAAAATCCAAATACATTCTCAAGCTTTTATCTTTCAAAAATCATCCTTTATTAAAGAAAATATTATTTTATTATAGAGTATACAGTCCTTCTAATTCCGTAAATGTCCCTTTTATATTTCATGACTTTTCTAATCTAATTAGTATTGATGATCAATATCAAATTGAGAAATGTAAAGGCAGATGGCCATGTTACACTGGTAATTATATCAGCAAATTCTGGCCCATGGACATTTATGTTAATCGTGACCTAAGGAGTAAAGAAGACGTGTATCAGTTAATTGCTGAGTTCCCTGGGTACAGGCATATATTTACTGATGGATCCAAAAACAATAGAAATGTTTCGCTAGCTATATATCTACCTCATCTTACTGTTGGACATGGAGTTCGGTTACCTGGAGCCATGACTATATTTACAGCAGAATCTCTAGCCATTTTAACAGCTCTGCAGTACATACATGAAAAGAATCTTGGGCACACAACTTGGCTTATAGTGACCGACTGCATGAGTGTTCTCATGGCCTTACAAAACCCGAAACTGGACGCTAATACCGGAAATATTTTACATGAGATTCGAACTTTATACGCTGAGCTTGGTTCTAGAGGATTTTCAATAAGTTTAATATGGACACCCTCCCACATAGGAGTAACAGGAAACGAAAACGCAGATTATCTTGCAAGAGTTATTGTTGACGTTGACAATGTTGACATCCCAGAGACAAGAAATGTTGCCATACCAAGTTCCGACCTGCTTACTAAATTACATGAACAAAACACCTGTATTTGGCATGAGAACTGGCAAGAAACACTAAGAACTAAAGGAAAATGGTATGCGAAAATAAATCAAACCATTGGTTCTGCGCCCTGGTTCTCCAGATCTGTTCTTCCCAAAAGCAGAAAATTTTATACCACTTTAAATCGTCTAAGACTTGGACATGGAAGATTCAATGCACATTTAGCCAGAATGAAAATTATAACATCGCCAGTTTGTATCAATTGTGACTTATCTAAGGAAGTGATCAGACCTTAGATCATATAATTTTTGAATGCCCTGCATATGATTTACAAAGAATTCCTCTAATCGATAAATTATTGGAAATATATAAAACGTCAGCAAGCATCCCGCGCGACACTCAAAGCTTGCTGGAAAATTACAGTACATACATAGCACTGTATAAATTTATTGACAGCACTGGATGGGCAATTTGACCGTTCGGGGCGACATAATAGAAGGATATGATCCGGATATGACCTTATTACACAAAATGTTTATGACGAATACACGGATATGACAACATATTATTAAGATTTTGACTAATGAATACTGAAGATGTGGCTTTGGCCTAAATTACATATAAAACAAGGTATAAACTACTAAAGACGTGGCTGTGGCCTTATTTACTTTTGGACAAGAAGAATGAAACTATAGACGTGGCTTCGGCCTTACTTATTTTTGAACAAGAAGGATGTAACTGAAGACGAGGCTTTGGCCTTACTTTTAGTCAAGAAGGACAATAAAGACTGAAGACGAGGCGGTATGGTCCAAGACCTTAGCCTGCCCAAGAAGGGCAAAGGAAAAAAAAAAAAAAAAAAAAATGGTTATGGTCACAGAGTACATTTTTTGCTATGGTTACATTCGTTGCCGTTTGTCAATGTCACTGTCAAAGCGTCAATCAAAGATTTGTCATAAAAATGTGTTTAGGAACAGTGTGTCAGCGTAGGTTATAATTTTTATATAAAATAATATTCCAGTGTTTCACTAAAACCCGAAGATTTAGGTACTGTGATATATATATTAATAATTCAACCGATATTTTGAGATTGCAGTAATTGTAATACCAATTTAGAAAATGGCTGCTGCATACGGAATACATCTGGGAAACCATTCGGCGTCTTTGGCTTCTTATTCTAATGGTGCACCATTAATTATCGCCAATGATGCTGGAGACCGAGTGACTCCTGCTATTGTAGCACTAAACGGCACGGAATGGGAGATTGGACTACCAGCGAAATCTGGACAAGCGTCCTCCAAATCGATCATAAAGCACAATAAACGCCTCATGAACAGTGACTTCAATGCTGATGACCTCGCGTACGTGGAATCATCCTCATCATGTCGCATCCAGAATGAAGACAAAGTGGTGTACGAGTTCGAAACAAGTGAAACGACTGTCTATTCTAGCCCTGATACCATTGCTACTAAAATCTACGCTAAACTGTTTACTATTGCCAGCCATGCTATGAATAACGAAGGAGATTTGAAGTTAGTACTGGCTGCACCATTGCATTGGTCTACTACAAGTACAGAAAGGCTTGTGAAGTGTGCTGAACTGGCCGGCTTTGATGTTCTACAAGTTATCAGCGAACCAGCAGCTGCACTCCTTGCCTATAACATTGAAGAAACAGTAGAGGATGTCAATGTCTTGGTTTATAGGCTAGGAGGATCCTCATGTGACGTCTCTGTAGTAAAGGTGTCTGGCGGATTTATGACAGTTGAGAAGAGTATTTATCGCTCAGACTTAGGAGGACAGTGTCTCACAAAAGATTTGGCTGATTATATTGCGCAGGAGTTCAGACAAAAATGGAAATTAGATCCTCAAGAAAGTAGAAGAGCTATGGGAAAACTACTAGTTCATGCTGACAATTGTAAACATGTCCTGTCAACATTGAACTCCGCTCATGTATTTATTGAATCACTATTAGATGGTGTGGATTGGAGCCAGAATGTGTCCCGTGCAAGATTTGAAAATGTGATCTCATCAAAGATAAATGCATACATGGAGCCTGCACAACAAGTCATTGAAAGCTTTGGTGGACCAATTCACAAAATAGTTATTTGTGGTGGAAGTATGAAGATACCAAAACTTCAGTCTGCAATTGCAAATCTGTTACCTGAAGCTGAAGTACTTTCGGGGATAAGTCCAGATGAAGTGATTTCTGTTGGATGCGCTCGGGAAGCTGGCTTGCTGCTGGATATTCCAGAGTTTTCTCTGGGTGACTTGAACACAGAAGTTGAATTTTTAGGAAAAGATATCTATTTAAAGTATTTAGACCAAACAATTCAACTCTTTAAAGAAGGAACTGCACCCTATGCTCAGAATGTTCAGAGTATTGATGCAGGAGGAGACATTAAAGACATCAGTTTTTCTTTGCATGAAAACCCTGAAAGTGAAGAGTTTGCCACTGAAACTTTCAATGTGGAAAGTTTGAATAAACCATTTACATTAAAAGCCACATTACAGCAATCAAATGTCTTGTTACAAGTAGAATAAGTTTTTTTTTATGTTGTAAAATAAAGCTGTGACAATCAATTTATTGTGTAGTTTATTTTATTTATTCGAAGGAAGTACAAAAAAAAAAAATATATATATTAAATGATAAATATGGTCACATAAAGATACCTGAAAGTCTTGGAAACTAAGAATGCTAGCATAATGAAATAAATACAGTTCCTTTAATTAAATGAAAATAATAAAATATATGTGTCACTTTGTATGATATTCATTAAAAATTACATAAATCAAAAAATATCCATTCTAAACTAACAAAAATAGAAAAGCAAATTTTTTTTCTACCCCTAAAATTTTCTTGAGTTTTTGACTTACACCCATAAACTGTCATCATTACGGTTATGCGGTCTGGCATGCTGAACACCAAGTTTTTTATATGATATTGGGGAATATTCTCCCATTCCTCTACAACCTCTACGAACTTTGAGCTCTTGAAGCGTGATCGGGGAAGGGTTTCAGTCATAGAGTAAAGTAATATATCGGGTTTCAGTGTCTTACACATCGTCCGAGTCTGTCCCAAGCAAGCTCGATTGGGTTGAGGACCGGGCTGCATGCTGGCCACTCCATACAGTTACTGTTCACCTCTTGAAGGTTGTCATTCACAACTTCACCAGTACGAATGAAGCCGAGCATTGTCATGCATAAAGATAGCATCCTCTCCCAAAGTGACCATAAATGGTCCAACATATTCGTTTAGGATTTCTTCCACGTATCTTTCGCTAGTTATAGTTCCGATTTCTATAACCACCAGTTCTGTGCGCTGCGACTCTGCAAAAATTCCGGCCCACACAAGTACGGATCCACCGCCATAGGCCTCTTTCTCTCTTCGATGCATGTCGTTCACAAAGAGCATAAATCTTGATTCAACTGAGAATACAACTCTTGATCAATCTTCAATAATTAAAATACGGTGGCCACGCTCCAATTTAGTGCCGTTTGCAGGTCATAGTGGTTTTAAATTTGTTTCAGCAAGTCGTCGTCTTACAGTCCATGCATTTGGATTACTTCCTCCGAGGCCGGAGGCGTCAGTTAGTCAGTACTGATATGTAAGTGTAGTTCCTGTGAGAAAGCGGTTTCGAAACGTTGTGTTGACTAAGTATCGATCTTCTCGTGCTGTGGTACACCTGGCCCTGCCAGCGTAGGTTAAAGCCGGTTTCCGCGTAACGTCGGAGAACTCTTTGCAGTCGACACACCAACTCATACAGTAGGTATAGTAAAAGCATAATAAAAGCAAAGAAGTAGGCCAACTCAAGCCCCGAGCGAGCGATAATAGCCTAAACTCGTAGGGCTGTCACTTATACTTTATTCAATCGTCAAAAATGCATAGTCAATCTCTATACAAAACAATGTTCCCCTATAGGGTAAGCATCAGGGACCTTTAATACAAAGTTTTTTTTAAATTATTTTTTCTACACACGGCTACACATCAAGCTATGCAAAACCAGTATTAGCTGACCGTTCATTGTGAGAAAATATCATACAAAGTGAGGCCAAGGCAAACTGGTTTAGTATAAGCTTGACATGTAGCCGTGTGTAAGTACTAGACCAGAAGCCGACTATATTTTTTTCATTGCCCACGTCATGTTATCTGTTTAGTTATTTGAAAAATTACGATCGAAATATGACTAATAAAAACGTGGTTTTACTGAATCATGTATTTATTCAAATAAAATGAAATGACTATGAAGTCTTTGTAGTTAAAGGAGGTAGGTAGGTACACGTACAAATTATTTATTACGAGCAGTAGGGCAGCGCCGAAGCGTGCGCGGGCGCGGGCGATATTACCGGCGTCACAGCCACGACTGGCGCATCTTTAGCAGCGATAAATTTTGTCAGTGTGTGCGTGCGACGACGCATACGTACGAGCGCGCTCACATACAAACCGTGCGCGGTGCGAATGTATGAAGATGTCGTACTTGTTTGCTTTTACTATGGTAAAAGTAACTAAAAAGGAACATACTTTATATAGTTATAATACTCTTTGAGGACCAACTGTACTTGTCCTTGCTGTATCATTTTTCCTATCTCAATGGTATCTGATGGTATCATATTAGTCTATGGCTGTATCACGCTGACTCCGGCCATAGAGTCTGGAGTCCAGAAGCGAGGATTTTAATGGCCAGTGCGGCATGGCAATTACCTAATGTACTTGTATCCAAACTATGTAAAAAAGCAAAAATGTCATAGAAAACTCATGTCAATGTCAATCAACTGTCAAAACTATTATTTATTTTGAAATTCACAGGGAGAAAGCCAAACTTTAAATCTGAAAAAAGTTCCTTTTCAAGTTTTTCAATTACAATTCTATTTTTGGATATAAATTATGAATTTATTAATCTCAGCTTTTCTCTTAGCTTTAATATACGACATAGCATCAGTGGGGTCTAAAACAAATTATATTCGCCATCATTTAGGTTCACGCACACCTTACAGGTTTAGAGCTAATAAGAATGATTCAAGAATAAAGTATCCACGTAAGTGTAAACAAATTCAATTGCTTTCTTACTTACTGGTATTTTGTTAAAGTCTTTCCTGCATTTATGTGTAAATATTTCGATTTCTCACCCCAATAACCAACCTGATGCAGTAAACCATTTTAAAACTGGGTTTTTTAAAACATACAAGTAATGTGATGGCTTACATTAAAAAAAGCAATTTTAATAGCACTGCATTCTTTGGGACTGTTTAAAAATGAACATTTTACGTCAATTGAGTTTTCTGACATCTAGCTAAGAATTTTACAATTTGGATTTCAGATTGCAAAGATACAAAAATATGGATGGTGACTCGTCATGGCACTAGATTACCAAGTCGTAAAGATATACATGCTGCTCCACAACTAGTAGAGTTAAAGTATGAAGTGTTAATGCAACACGAACATGGAAAAGGTTTGTAATATTATACATCTTGTTTGATACAGCTTTGCATTACCACAATGACTGAGCAGTTTATAATCTTTTTGCTTGATTACATGATCTGCCCAAGATTATATTTGGACTTTATAATGAGGCTGTGATGTCTTCAAGAAAAAAAAAAACTATTTTACAGTTTTTACTAAAACATTACTCATGTCTGAAAATAGCCTTGCTAAGATGTTTCTGTTACTCACTTACCCACAATTTCGGGTCTGCAATTATATATAATATAATAATATGATATAATATCCCTAGAAATTTCACACAGCGCCATCTAGTTCCAAGCTAAGCAACCTAATGCTTGTGTTATGGTAACAAGATGGCTGATAAACTACTTATATACATTTTTTTTTTGTTGTAAATACATACATATTATAGATAGAAAAACACCCAGACTCAGAACAAATACATGTAGGACTTACAAATATTTGTTCTGTGCGGGAATCGAACCCGCGACACGCAGCGCAGCAGTCCGATCGCTCAGCCACTGCGCTAACCGTGTTGTCAATTTACACTGTCACGTTTTTACAAACCTCTCTCGGTCCCCGACCCACCGCGATGCATTGTATCGCCTGATCACACTGTCACTTCGTTTTGAAATACACCTGGTAGTTTCAGAGATTAGCATGTTCAAACAACGACGACGTTTGACGACGACGATGTTTGACGACACGGTTGGCGCAGAGGTTAAGCGATTGACTGCTGCGCTGCGTGTCGCGGGTTCGATTCCCGCACGGAACAAATATTTGTATGACCTACATGTATTTGTTCCGAGTCTGGGTGTTTTTCTATCTATAATATGTATGTATTTACAAAAAAAAAATGTATATAAGTAGTTTATCAGCCATCTTGTTACCATAACACAAGCATTAGGTTGCTTAGCTTTGGGACTAGATGGCGCTGTGTGAAATGTCCAGGGATATTATTATTATTAAACAAACATACACTTCAGCTTTATTATAATATAGTATAAATAATTTTTAATTTACTGTTAACTTTCTACACTTTCAGGTCAATTAACAAATGAGCAATTAAACAATCTAAAAGACTGGAGAACAGATCTTGATGCTGATGAAGAAAGCTACTTGACATTGGAAGGTCGAGATGAAATGATACTTCTAGCTGAGAGGATGCAGAAAAGATTTCCCAATGCTATCAAACAGAGATATAACAACAAGACATTTTTAGTAAGTTGAATATGTGCCTTTAAAAAATGTTTTTATCAGGTTAAGTATAAAATACTATTATTATTAGGTATGCTACATTCTACCTTGGGCACAGCTTTTATGGTGAACAAAAGTATAAAAACTGGCATAGAAAACATGATTTCTAGGTAATCAAAGTTTATAGACACACACAACAATCATATAATTACAAAAGTATCATTTATTTATTTATATATACTTTATTGTACACCACAAAAATACATAGCATAAAAAATACATGAAACACTACAAAATATACAATGGGCGGCCTTATCACATTACTGCGATCTCTTCCAGGCAACCTGTGTGTGAGTGGTTTTCCTGGCCATAAAATGGGACTGTCGTTCGTGCAAATATTATGTATACAATACACTAAAATAGATATACAAATAAATACATATCCAAAATTATAGATACATACATACTATCCAAACTAATATTATAAATGCGAAAGTAACTCTGTCTGTCTGTCTGTCTGTCTTTGCTTCACGCCTAAACTACTGAACCGATTTGTGTGAAATTTGGTACAGACATAGTTTGGAACTTGAGAATGGACATAGGATAGTTTTTATTACAAAAAATAAAATAAAATAAAAAATAAAATTTATTTCGGACATACAGCGCCATCTATTGGTCAAGAGTCGGCATCAATTCAGTACTGAAAACATCCACGCGGGCGAAGCTGCGGGCAGAAGCTAGTACATAATATACAAGCAACGAAAAATAAAAGAAGACTGTAGATGATTGCAGTTAGGACAACAAGATCACAACGACAAGTAGTGTTCCTTTACGAGTCTTTTGAACACCTGTAACAACTGCGCGCGTTTTATTTCAACTGGCAATGCATTCCACAAACGAGCGGTCTGGACAGTAGGTAAAGGATTTATCAAGGAAACTTGTGGAATGCATAGGCATTTTGATATGATGACCTTAACAATTTCGCGTGGGAGTCGCAATATCGAAAGAAATATCATTAGTGTGGAGTGCAACAGAAGCATTAACATACAATTTTCAAGTCACAATAAACTAATAGCAAGAATTAAAAAAAACTATAATAGATAGCGAACATCATCGAGTCCGGTGACGTGACATCGAAATATGCGACGCCGAATAACGCAGCGCCTAAAGTTTGCAATAACGAATAATCTAATGACGAAAGCACCAAGCAACGAGAACCTGTAATAAATGTACAGACGCCAGCACATCTAGCTACTACAATCTGTCAAATTACTTTAATAGATTTTCAACTTTATCGCTAAAGCGTTAGGTTCAATGTTGATTGGGAAAAATTGATAGTTTCAGGTAGCTTGATGTGCATGTCTGTACACTGTTAATAAATGAATTATCTCAACTAAACTTTCTTTGTAATACATATTCCAGTTCCGCTACACAGCAACACAAAGAGCACAGCAAAGTGCGAGATACTTCACAAATGGCTTGTTCGAGAAAAAGGAATCACAAGATATCATATTTGCACCAGCTACAAGAGTTGATCCAGTGTTACGAGTAAAGTTATTTTTATTATTTATAATTAAATATCATTAATGATACAAATCTGATGATGAAGCGCTACAATACGCGGCGTACTGTACGGCGTAGTCGCACTCATAAGCACTGGAAGATGATTGCAATGAGATGGCGATGCACGAAACAAATAAAATTCCGTTCGACGTTTACGTTATGCGGCCATTATGTTTGTAGGAACCTATCTATTGCCGCGATTTCGCATTGCCGTCACATCGCACACACACACGCTACACACGAGCGGCACGTTGCCTCTGCCGTTGGCAACGTGCAACTTGTGTATATGAGCACTAACCTGCACCCTAATTACGTAACACACGATCAATCGGAATCGGTTTCATTTTGACAGTTCAACAACATTCATTGGGTTATTTATGTGTTGAGCAGACAATTTTTTCGAACTTATGAAGCAATGGATTAGCAATTTGCTTCAAAATGATTCAGGGGGTCTACTCCGAAGTAGTATCGGCTGAATGTTCGGCCGTTTTCTGCTACGAAGTTATTTGGTTCGGTCGGTTCCGATCCTACACTCCTACACTCTTTCGAATATTGACTATGTTCCCGATCCAACTGAGCCGATCCGAATTTTTTTTCGCATTTTTCAATAATATTCGGTTCGGCCATGTGTTGGTCCGATCCGAACATTCGCACTTTGCACTTCGGAGGCCCCCTGATTCCGATTGATCGTGTGTTACGCAATTAGGGTGCGGTACTGCCGCCGCCTTAAACTCCGTTTGAAACTTAGACCATTTAACTCTTAACTTTAAGCTTCTCTCTTCACTCAGTTGCAATTTTTCAGTTTTACAAACACTGTGACAGGTGGCTAACACAAGTTAAGAGAAATCCAGAAACTTACAAGGAGACCAAGTTGTTTAGTCATAGTCATGAAATGAATCAGACGCTGGAGTCTATTTCTCATAGACTGGGCCTCAATAGAGTACTGGAATTCGGTTTGTAAGACTATAACTGCTGCGCTGTATCGCTGAAGCTTGCTTTAGTTTGCTTGAGTGCCACAAACCTTCCATTCTTCGTTATTATTTCTGG
The DNA here is from genome assembly GCA_945859715.1 of Apamea sordens. Lineage (NCBI taxonomy): Eukaryota > Metazoa > Arthropoda > Insecta > Lepidoptera > Noctuidae > Apamea > Apamea sordens. The sequence goes on from OX243995.1 coordinate 14,347,425, forward strand.
TCTGACTGTTTTTATTTTACCCTTCCATCACTAGTTGAGCTGCATGGTGTTGCGATAGGGCGCGATCGTAGCGGCTGTAGTCTACTTAAATCGATGTCTTGCGTTTGAGCAAGTAACACACGGCGTTATTTTTTTCCTGTTCAGTTTTTATGTATATCATGAACCATCAGGTTGCAGGCGCATTCAAAATAACCCAATAATATACGCATAAACTAATCTACACAGGACTTTGTTTTTTTTTAAATTATTTTAATATAATTTTCATTCTTTAATGATGGTGTTTAGTTTATTTGGTTATCTTCCAGTACAAGCCACAAAGAATACTTTTTCTTTTTTTCTTTACATCTACACGCATGTCTTGCCTTGCATTTTATCGGGTAAGCTTATCACCTTAAAATACAAAGACACTCTGTGGCCCTCGGTATTAATAAACGCGTTGCTCTGCCCAGCAAAAAATCAGGAAATAACCTTATTGGTATTATAGAATTAATCCTGGTATTTACAATGTAGGTACGCAGTATTTTTCATGCTTAAATCATAAGAATCTTTTGAACAAAAACTTATTTATTATACCTACATTTTCATTTACAGATACAGTGAATTTGATGTACAAGTACTGTGGATATGAAACTTCGTGGGATAAACACCATATATCGCCCTGGTGTTACGGGTTTGATGAAAAGAGCATACAGGTAACTTCTGCACTGGTAGCGCAACGTCGTAAAGCCACCGGCACATTACTGTGTCGTGTTCTGTCATGATGCACCCATCATATGAATATCCTTTTGAACGCCAGAGCATAAACGCACGCGCGTGCCCTCCACGCCAAGCCACAATTTCACCCCAAATACCTACAAAAAGAATAGGGATTCCAAAATGACTTAATTGTTTATTTCGTGATAAAGTGCACCGCAATTTTTTGTCACATATTTGTGTCGTTGGCGTACAGGGCACGCGCTTGCTTGTCACGTATATGTGACAATTGCGTTCAAAAGGTTATGAATATGTTCAGGACTACGTCAAATCACCACGAGTTTAGATGGGCTATCACTGCGTCAGAGGGCGTCACGACACGATAGAACACAGTAATATGTACCTGGCTTATGACATGCAAATACTATGACGGAGAAAACTAGTTAACACAGAAAAAACACTTAAAGATTTGGGAAAATACTTGCCTTTTCCAAATTCCATTACAGTAGTCTTTTTAGTATAATTTCTGCTTACGACGTGACGACAGTAATAAAATTGTTTTATCTATACTTATAATAAATCTGTAGAAGTGAAAATTCTGTACATTGAAAATATCCAAAAAATAAATGGCAGGGGGTGTTACTTGACCGACAACGAACCCAAAAATGTGATTAAAAAAATTTTTGTCTGTCTGTCTGTCTGTCCGTCTGTCTGTCTGTTTGTTCAGGCATCACGCAAAAACTACCGGTTCGATTACGATGAAACTTGGTATAATTATTCTTTAATATCCTGGGCACCACACTGGGTACTTTTTATCCCGGAAAAGTATATACAATAAAAAACAAACTTAATTTTGCGGTTCGATCCCTATACCCGACTACCACTGTCTGTACTGTACCAACCGCAAATACTAAGTTTGTCGTAGGTTGGGTCACCCGCAGTGGAGTTCATTTTTATTCCTTTTAGTTTTTAGAGTTATTTAGGTTTATTTTTATATGAGTCGTAGGTATAGATATTAATTTTAAAGTATATTTGATAGTGTACGTAGTGACCGTAGGTTATTTTATAATACTGTTAGGTAGGTTTAGTCATTCGTATAGATATTAGTTTTTAAGGATTTTGCTTATTTATTGAGTTTAGATTAGTTATCATCAGAAATAGGTTTATTTAGGTAGGTAGGTATTTAATTTTCTGTTATTGAGTTTTTTTTTTAAATTAGTTAGGTACTTAGGTGAAGATATCATATAGGTACCCTCTTAATCACCAATAATGAGACACAATTGGTTTTCTATTGTAATTAGCCACAAAGGGCCAGCGACATAGATGGCATTCTGGGGAAGCACATACATTTTATCCTGTTAGCACGTTCCCGTGGGTAAATTTCCGACATCCACGCGGGCGAAGCCGCGGGCAGAAGCTAGTTGATAATAAAAGTAGAAGTACATATATGATTTCATCATTTGATATGTTTACACTTAAGTTTGAACATCTTTGTTTTATTTTCAGGTGTTTGAGTATTACCATGATCTGAAAGCGTATTGGCTCGATGGCTATGGACACGAACTAACGTATCGCCAAGCATGCATGTTAATGAAAAACATGTTTGAATTTCTTGGGTAAATAACTATAACTATATTTTTTTTTTCTCAAATTCATAGTGTTTTGTATTTTTTATTAATCATATTGTATGTAAATATTACACTAAATAACTACACAACATATTATACTTTAATAGTACCAGTAAAAGATACGCATCTACAAATTCAAGCTTCCCTAAAAGTTGAGAAGGAAAAGTTAGAAGTCGACTCAAATTAGTATTGCTGTCTGTACGCAGTCACTAATTTGTTTGTAAACTGCATTCGCAATTTAGTTTCACAAAAATGTAAACAAATGGGTGTATTTTTAACCGACTTCGAAAAAAGGAGGTTCTCATGCAAAATGACTTTAATAATAACCATGAATTTTAGTTTGCCCTAAAACTTCAAAATCTTATGACTCTTTTTCAATAGTACTAGTAATTCTAAACATAACATACTATCACTTCTTACTTACTACTTCTTCTTCTTACTACACTTATCACACATACTATTTTTATCTGTGAAGGCTTATAATTAGCAATTTAGTTATATGTTACTGTTATTAGTCAGAAAGGTTTCCAAAAAAAAAAAACGCTTGTTGGGAATTACCCACCCACATTACTAGTACTATTCTGAAAACAATAAAATGTTGTAAATAAAGTTGATATTTGTTGAAGTGGAAATAACATCAATTGGAAACAGAGATTTGAATAGGCTTTAGTTACTTTTTATTATTCCTTGTTTTCTAACTCACGATTTCATTCCATGCAGCAAAGAACGCGGGTATCGGTCAGTCTTCCTATTCAGTCACTCGGGCGCTGTTCTGAAGATCCTGACGCATCTGGAACTCTTTAGACCGCCGTCTCCGCTCAAAGGAGACCAGATAGTGGAGGACAGGGAGTGGAAACTGTCCGAAATAGACTGCTTTGCGGCTAACTTAGCGTTTGTGTTGTTCAAGTAAGTTACGTATGAGTATAGTTTTTTTTTTCTCACGAATTGACGCGTATTTTACATGTGGTTACCTAGTGTACAAACACGCTGTGACTGTGAGCGTGAGGACGAGTAGCGTCAGCATATAACACACACACACGCACTGGCACAGTGGCACACACGCTTCTGACTTCACCAATATATCGGACAGTACCGAGAGCTCCTGCAAGTACACACACACATTCGCAGCGTGTTAGCGTGCCAGTGAAATTCAGATTAATGGGCACTTGAGCGCGCTAATGTAGGCAACAAGTCATTGGCGCCCATTCCTTTGTTCACAAACTAAACTAAATTTAAGTTCAGTGCATCTTTTTCTTTCTATTTCATTAAGAAAAGGAGAAAAGATAAATATTAGTTTAGTCCTGTCAAATTGAGATACTCCATAAGTACCAAGTTTATACGTGATTAAAACATGGCTACTAAAAATACGTCAATTTACGTCAGGCGCTGACTAATTTGACAGGACTGAACTAATATTTATCTTCTGTCCTTTTCTTAATGAAATAGAAAGAAAAAGATGCACTGAACTTAAATTTAGTTTAGTTTGTGAACAAGGGAATCGGTGCCATTATATAAACCAGACGAACAAAGTAGGAGCGCAGTTCTATTATTATAGAATGTTTCATTATAAAACGGTTGCGAAAAATCTGTTATGAAGAAATATGTAGGTTAACACTTTATTTTAATGTTTCGTTGTAATTTGAAAAAATAGAACACGACGTAATTAGTTTATGTTTGGCATCTAAATGTAATAGAAAGGAGTGAGCTTTCGTGTTTTTCCATTCAGCAAGAGTGGTGTTTGTTTTAAGACAGTAGACCTTGGCCCAGCATTGGGACTGTTTAAAATTGGTACAATATCTACATTTTTATCTGGGTATTAGCTAGCTTCTGTACGCGACTTCGCCCGCGTGAAATTTCTTGTTCTCCCGTCCCACCCTAATAGTGCTAGCGTGATGTTAAATCTTCGATCAATAATAGTACTAGATTAAGGATCAGGAACAAAAATGAGTCGCTCAAGTGGCCACGTTTGCACACACGTAAACATCTACATTTTTTAGAAAAAAGTTTAATAATATTAACAACTTCATATTACCTTAATGCTTAAACATAAAGTTTAATTACCATTGCAAAATACATATATTTAAAAGTCGCTTGAAAATAAAATCATTATATTTTTTTAATTTTCAGTCATTTATTCTAAAATGAAACTTAAAGTCTAAGTAATAAGGTTAAAACCATACTAATTTGAAATAAGACCACAAAAGTATTTGTGGTCTTATTTTTCGGGCCGTTTTTGAAGCGCTTGTCGGGAATCTAGTACTATTATTGATCGAAGTGTTAAATAGAATAGTTCCTTCCTCAAGAATTGGGCTATCAAATGCAACATGATTATTTCAAATCCGACCGGTAGTTCCAGAGAAAAGCGCGTTCATACAAACTCTTCAGCTTTATTATTAGTACCTATATCGATATCGATTATAATTATGGCCTGTGCATAATAGGGAGATTTGGGGGAATAAATTATAGATGGCTAAGGATGTTTCTCTAATAATATTAATCACTAGCTTCTGCCCGCGGCTTCGCCCGCGTGGATGTCGGAAATTATCCCACGGAAACGTGCTAACAGGATAAAATGTATGTACTTCCCCAGGATGCCATCTATCTCGCGGGCCCTTTGTGGCTAATTACAATAGAAAACCAATTGTGTCTCATTAGTGGTGATTAAGAGGGTACCTATATGATATCTTTACCTAAGTACCTACCTAATTAAAAAAAAATAACCTACCTAAATAAACCTATTTCTGATGATAACTAATCTAAACTCAATAAATAGGCAAAATCCCTAAAAACTAATATCTATACGAATGACTAATCCTACCTAACAGTACTATATTAATAACCTACGGTCACTACGTACACTAACAAATATACTACCTATACTTTAAAATTAAAATCTATACCTACGACTTATAAAATTAAACCTAAATAACTCTAAAACTAAAAGGAATAAAAAGGTCGCACAGATAATACTGCGGGTGACGTAACCTACGACAAACTTATTATTTGCGGTTGGTGCAGTAATCGGGTCTAGGGATCGAACCGCAAAATTAAGTTTGTTTTTTATTGTATATACTTTTCCGGGATAAAAAGTACCCAGTGTGGTGCCCAGGATATTAAAGAATAATTATACCAAGTTTCATCGTAATCGAACCGGTAGTTTTTGCGTGATGCCTGAACAAACAGACAGACAGACAGATAGACAGACAGACAGACCGACAGACAGACAGACAGACAAAAAATTTTTTAATCACATTTTTGGGTTCGGTGTCGGTCTAGTAACACCCCCTGCCATTTATTTTTTGGATATTTTCAATGTACAGAATTTTCACTTCTACAGATTTATTATAAGTATAGATTATCCATACTTTTCATCCCCAGATGCAAGGATGGCGACCACGTTTTGACTCTTCACCAAGAAAAAATAATTAAGCTACCGATGTGTGAACACGAACTATGTCCACTGGAGCATTTGAAGGAACATTTCCACGAAAGTATATACAATTGCAACTACACCGATATGTGTAGTCTTGACTCCAATGTCACTGAGAGCAAAGGAGGGAAAAAACGCCTATGAATTGTTCACATTGTTAGAAAGAAGATGGCAAAAACCTTTGTACTTATACAGTCGATCGCACATAAGCGGTATCAGTTTAATGTGGACAGCGCTGGTATGGCGTAGCAGTAACGGTGGTTTTCGTAGTGCATGCAAATGTTACCACTGTTGTGCGGTTGACTGTACATGTGCCACCTATTTTGCTTTTAAGTATGAACCTAGTGTGAAAGTTCAGGGTTGTTTAAGCTTTAAAGAAGGTTCTATTTCCTCATGCTATGCAAATCGCTAAAACAAAACACGCGATGCTGAAGCTATTGCATACATTGTGACAATATTGCACAATTTTAATCATAATATGCTTTGTCATGTTATTCCCAGTACATAATACATATATTTATGACGTCACTGTCCAGTGGAAACTGTACAAGTACCAGTTTTATTTTTTTACTAGATTAAGTTATCGTTAAAACATCAGTATTACGACAGAAAAGGAACAATTAGGCAGTGATTACACTTTCTGACGCGGAATTGGCTTCAGCCAGTCAGAAAGTGTATGAACATAAAGCTTTTTCTGATCGGCTCAAGCCGGTTCCGAATCGGTAAGTGTGGTTACTCCCTTAACGAAAAAAATCGCAAAGACTAAAACCATTGTGACGAAAAATCGTAAGAACTTTAAATGAATTTAAAAAATATACACTAAGCTTATGAAATTGTTATACGCATATGAATTGCTTGAAGTTGTTGTATTCAGTAGTTTTATAATGAATTAAATGTTTACACTGTTATATAATATATCGAAATGTACAAACGACATTGTTGAAGTCATCATAATAAACGCTACACACGCTTTAAGTATACATTGTGTTTTTATTTGGTAGCTTTGGTGTTGTTACAGCCAAGCATGTCTAATTGGATATTAAAGTCGCCCATCCACTGTAAGGTTGTATTCATGTAATGGTAACCGGCGCCAATATATAATGCCAGCGTTTGTCAGCACTGACAAGCGCTGGTTGTCAACGGTGGTCGGCGTAGGGCGCAGATAGTATTCATGCTTTTTACCAAATCAGCGCGAACCGTCGCCAATAAGCGTCGACAAGTAATAATAATATCCCTGGACATTTCACACAGCGCCATCTAGTCCCAAGCTAAGCAACCTAATGCTTGTGTTATGGTAACAAGATGGCTGATAAACTACATATATACATTTTTTTTTTGTAAATACATACATATTATAGATAGAAAAACACCCAGACTCGGAACAAATACATGTAGGTCATACAAATATTTGCTCCGTGCGGGAATCGAACCCGCGACACGCAGCGGAGCAGTCAAACGCTTAACCACTGCGCCAACCGTGCCGTCAAATTCAAAGTTCCTATTCCTATTTGAATTAGTCGGTGCTGGTTGCACGGAGAGGTACTTACTTTAGCTGCGCAGTTCATTTGTTTGCCAGTCACACGTCTGCGAGTAGCGTGCAGTGGACGGTCTACATTTTTATACGAAGCAGAGCTACCCTCACAGCGACACAGTGGCGGTACACATGCGTAACTTAGGTAGCCGTGGGCTGCTGTGAAGCAGCGTCCGCATCCTCAGTTACTGGATACGGGTACCTAGATGTAGATTAACAATAGTGTTTATGAACGAAGTGTACAAATGCTTCTGCAACCCCTATGGAGAATACCTATAGATACATGCGACCGTGTCATCATAAGTCGAGACCACAATAGCTTATACGTACATAATAATTATTTAGCCTTGTCTACGTTTAAAAGAAGGTGTACCTACTTTATGCATAAATGCCACTACTATTATTGAATCTGAGTCCTGTCGCCTACATTTGGTTCAAATAATCTAGATCTGCCCACTTCATACTTCAATTATTGTTTGATCACTTGGGTGGGATGTTCATAAGCTAGTAGTAGTTCGGGGAGAGTTACCTACGAACAGTATCAATGTCCTTTATTTAACTGGTACATTCAATGGAAGGATCACTTTTTATTTGACATTTCGGCAGTGGCCAGACGCTTAGTTCGGTGGGTAGCTATGTAATTACCTACCTGAAAAAAGCCTTTTAAGGAACATAATGGATAACGGGTCGTCCAACACGACCCAAATCTCTGCTTATTCTATAACCGAGTTGTTACCTACTGGTTTTTTCTCTCTTAACACCCCGTAGGACACAATGTAACAGTATTATTTTCCTAGAAATGCGTACTTTGTAAAAGTGTCTATAAAAACTGTCCCTTAAAAATATCTGTTAGAGTTTAGTGAACAGCATGTACCTACAGACGCCAGCACATCAAGGTACTGTCAAATTTATTTAATAGATTTTCAACTTTATCACTAAAGTTTTAAGGTTCAAGGTTGTTTGAGAAAATTTGACAGTTTCGGGTAGCTTGACCTGCCTGGCGTCTGTACTTAGAATACCGATTCTATTATAGCTTTGGTTGATATCTATGTACGGGCACAGAATAAGAATAAATAGAAGCGAAACGCACCGAATGCATTAGGTATATATTAAATGCCTACAGTAGGTCTAGATACAGTTCCAGAGTGGCTGTGCGTAAGAAACGTTCAACAATCACTGGTGGCGTAACGCGCTACGCTACGTCGCGTAGCAGCTCGTAACGCGAGCTGCTACGCGACGTAGGAGCTACGTACTATAGACATAGGCTTTTGCATAGAAAAATATAGAACTTACCCTAAGTTGTTGTTTGTTGTTGTGTGTTGTTGTTGTGTTGTTGTTGTATTTTTATTTTGACACGCACAGGAAATACAAACAATAAAAATGGAACATTAAGAATTCCCGCAAATTTATGCGCTCACACATAAAGAAGCGGCTAAAACTTGAAGTACCTAACCGTTTCTTCCTGAAGATCAGCCAGCAGCGATCTGTACAGTCGGGGCAGAAATCCCGTGGTAGTAGGGCGGTCTTCTTCTTAGCGTGTCCATGGCAATCTAAATGAACTCTGCTCAGAATTCGGCTACGTGTTGGGCGCCATCTCTAGCGTCTATCAGTTCCTGTAACGTGCAGCTGACAGGGCCCGTAGGATATGGTATTAAGTGTCCCATCGTTTGTGGAACAGCTCCACATATACCTACACTCCACGGCGGCGTCGCCTATGAATCTCCACCTGAGCAGACCTTGTTTTCCTTGTGAATTTATATAAATACTTCCAGAAAAGAAAAATACCTACATTCACGAGTTTTACTTCTATACGATTTTCTTGTTCTATTATAGGTATGTAGGTACAAGAGACAAAGTGATAACGGCTCGGTAACTCGACGCCGAACTTCAATCAAACTTAAGACGCTGTAGTTGAAGGCTTTGATGGACTCCCTTATTCTCTAGTTTATTACTTGGAACTTCACTCCATCTTGATCGTGATCGAGTCTCGGATCATTGGTTTTCTGACAATTGGTTTATAAATAGAATCGGTAGGTATAGTATTGCCTGCGGTGGGTAGGTACAGTGGAACGATAGTTCCCGGATTTCGATTTAATTATAAATTTTATGTTGATTGAGTGCTGCAATTGTTCGTAGGCGTTTGCTATCCGATACTGCAGGCAGGTACGAGTACAATCTTTTATTTTTTTACGTTAGCCATACTAGGAATAGCCTGCGGGTATCGTGGTTGCATAATAAACACCCAGACCCAGAAAATCTCAGTGTCTGTAAGTGAAAGCTAAAGAGAATGTGACCTTACTTTTGTGTGTCGTATTTTATGTAATTTATTTATTTTGAGTTGCTGCGCTCTAGTCCCCGTTGACAGGTTGTAATTCTATTTTTCAGTTTTGAGGTGAATTTCCATGTCTAGCACCCGTACGTCAAGCATGGTAGGTGACTGGAGTTCATAACTTTCGTTGTGATGGTTATATGGATGGGAGGTTACTTTTAAAGATTTCCTTTAAACTTCAGTATTTGTTCCATGTTTGTTGTATGTACCTACTCTTCTTTCGACTTCAAGTTCGTTATTTTTTCTGTCAAAACTAATTTGCTTCCCCAGATAGATGTATTTATCTGTGTATTCAAGTGGCTCTCCATTGATTGTTATTAAACTTCTCTCCATATTTGTCATTGCCATAGTTTTAGTAAGATTCATTTGCAATCCCATCTGGACACTAGCTAGATGTATAGTTTCGATCATGAGCTGTAGCTGGGAGCTGGACTCTGATAACAACACTAAGACATCTGCGAATCTCAAGTGGCTTAAGTAATCGCCCTTTATACACAGTCCTGCCTTGCTCCAATCTATCTTGCTTATTATAGCCTCCAGGGTGGCTATAAATATTTTTGGAGATAACGAGTCGCGCCCTGCCATACGCCTCTTGCTAAAGGAAAACTAGATCCGAGAGTTTCTAGCTTGATTAGCTACCCTTATTGTTGTTACATATTCTGGTGACCTTAAAAACCTAATATATGGCCTTGAGCCTAGTTTAGGCACCAGTATCCCACAATATAATGCCCCTTCTATATGTCACCGTAGAAATAAGAGAGTATTATTGTGGAGAAAATGAACTTTTTTTTTTTCTTTTTTTTTTTAATTGTTGCCCCACACTAGGAATTTCTCCTGTATCGTGGGTGCGTTTACAAACATCTAAACTCACATACACAAACAGCCAGACCCGGAAGAACTACTTGTAGGCCATACAAATATTTGTTCTGTGCGGGAATTGAACCCGCGACACGCAGCGCAGCAGTCAAACGCTTAACCACTGCGCCAACCGTGCCGTATTATTATTTATTATACATATATGCTTTTGATGGTCTTTATATTTACGTCATCTAGGTACTTGTGTGTGAATCAGGTTTATCCGGAAAGAAAAAAATTGAGAATTTGGCGGGTAATTTAAAAAATTGAAGTACCAAATTATACTATAGAGTACTAAATTATTAAGTACAAAGAAAAGGATTTTCACAAGTAACGGTACAAAGTTAGAATATGGGTAGGTAAATATAAAATATGAAAAGGGCATAAAACTAGAATTTTAGTACGTGCCCCATGAGAGGAGACCATCACATCGTCCGATAAACTGTATGTTAACGACGCCTTTACCGCTGTAAAGAACATCGTTTGTGCAACAAACAACAATGTAGGTACTAAGGAGCCGTGATAAAACCTCTTGAAAAGCTTTAGTACCCACTTCCCTGTAAATATATCGTTTTCAGACAAATTATCACCATAAAACATACGTTAATGTCAAAACTTCACTGAAAGCTTCGCGAGTCATCGCTGAAGCGCTGAAAACGGCTAGCGGCTCTAAATTGATGTGAGCTATTATGGCGAGTAATACAACATCCTTCCTACAAAATAATATGCTCTCTCGGGAAATGTTCGCTTTTAGCGCAGGACAGCTGCTGTCTTGCTAAAGTTAGAGAAAATCAAAATAACTACTTACCCCCGAATGGCTGGGTCTGCTGTTTAAAATTGTGAAAAAATAAGTACATCAGAGAATAGCTGAATATTAACCAAATTAATCAGTCTTTTATGTTCCCACTGCTGGGCAGGCTTTCTCTCTGTGAGAGGGAGTAAGCCGTATTCACACCACGCAGGCCAGGCACGGGTGGCGGATGTTACATGTCTTCGGATTTTTGTTTTCATTCACCGTTTTTGGGAGCAGTAGTGATGAAATCATTTATCTACATAAAGTAAACTGCTTGCTTGGGTTCGTTTGTAGATTACTCGAAGGCTTTCGACAGCCTAACACACGAAGCCATATTCTCGGCACTCAAAAACACGAAATAGAATGCACTTAGGTATATACACCTGTTACAAAATATATATCGCAATACTACAGCAGCCATTCGCATAAGTACCACCGGGTCATCCTTTCCAATTCAACGAGGAGTCAAGCAAGGCGACCCGCTGTCTCCCAATGTCTTTACAGCTACGCAAGTTACTTCCACAGTATTATGTCATATGGCATTTTACTGTGGGGTCGGGCTGCTGACATTGAATCCATCTTTATTTTGCAAAAGAGAGCTGTCAGAGCCATTTACAATCTACGTCGCCGCGAATCTCTTAGGGAACTATTTAAAAGGGTTAATATTATGACGGTACCTTGCCAATTCATTTATGAAAATATTATGTATGTAAGAAAAAATCAACATCTTTTTAATAAAATAAGTGATAGACATAATTTTAATACTAGAAATAAAGATAAATTAGATCAACCTTTTTTCAGATTATCTAAAGTAAGTACATACATCTTTTATGGGGTACTGTATTAAATGTTACAACAAAATACCTTGTGAAATATTGCAACTTAAAACTTATATTAAAATTACACTTTGTAAGCAAGGATATTACAAATTAGAGGATTATATCCAAGATAAGAATGCTTGGAAACATGCTGCTCCTGCTCCATAGGACAATCTCTAGAGTCTAGACAAAATCAAACTGGTTGCTAATGTAATTGTATAATTTATTCTTTTTTTTTTCTCTTTGACATTGATTTACATTCTGTAATTACTTAAAGTCACACCCGGACTTATTACTCCTTATTTATTTATGAAAATAGTCTACTTTTGGAATGTTTGTAAATATGTGAACACCATGTATACCTTAGTTAATATAAATGTCATGGTTTCATTAATTTAGTTTAATTTTTTTACCTATTGTGGTATAGTAATTTTATTTTTAGGTGCATCGTCTTCACAATTAATTATATAGTTAATGTATGAAAAATATTGTAAAACATTAAGAGTAACGGTGGAGTTTCTTGCCCATTCTTCTCCATACGAAAACTAGCTTTTGAAAGGGGCGACTAGAACCAGTTTTATTTTAATTTTATTTTTGACGTTCAAAAGTGCCTTTTATGTGCCTATTTGAAATAAATGATTTGACTTTGACTTTGCTAGAAGAGGTTTTCCAGAAATGAAATCCGAACTGGCAGGACAAGGGTATATTGTCGTCGGGGAAAGGAGATTGAGCAATCTACGTTTCGCCGACGACGTTGTCCTCTTTTCTTTCTCAGCAGCTGAGCTAGGTCAAATTCTCGAACAACTGAGCCACGCCAGTCTTCAAGTCGGACTTACGATGAACATGTCGAAAACAAAGCTGATGACGAACAGCACCGAACGCAACGTAGAAATTGGGAGTGTGCAGGTTGAATATGTCCATGAGTATATTTACCTCGGCCAAATAGTATCCTTCCAGTCGAGACAGGACAAAGAAGTTGCTCGATGCACAGAAAACGCCTGGAAGAACGAATGATGAATCATCTCATGAAAGAAACTCTCCCGCTTTCACTAAAACGAAAGGTCATGGGCATGTGCATTCTTCCCATCCTCACCTACGGAGCGCAAACATGGTCTCTTACAAAGTGTCAAAAGTCCACACTTGGAGTCTGCCAACGGGCTATGGAACGAAGTATATTATAGGTGTCAAACTGACACCGCGTTAAGAACTCTATACTTCGTTCCAAAACACAAATAGCGGACGCTGGCCGCACAGCTGCTGGGCTAAAGTGGAACTAGGCTGGCCATAACTGTCGCATGTCGGAGCAGCAATATGCAAAAGCCACCACTCAGTGGATCCCAAATGGCAGGAAACGACCGCGCGGCAGGCCCAGAAAGAGATGGCGGGATGACCTGGACTCCTTCTCAAAGGATTGGCCCACAATCGCAGTAGACCGGGAAAGGAAGGAGGGAAGGGAGGCTTTTGCCCTGCAGTGGGGCAACACAGGCTCATTATAAAATAATTGGGTTCAAACACCCGACTACAAATCGTACGTCTCAGCCGATACCACTAGGTCAAAGCTGCTCGCTACTAGCTTTTTTTTCGATCTTTGCCGGTTTCATTGTTCATAAGATAGGTTAGTTAATCCCGAGGTTCTTAAGAGGGTGCACACAGGTCCACTAGCGCCACTCCTTTAAAAAAATATTATCTCGTGACTGAGAAGGAATTATGAAAATCTGTTCAATCAGCGACCTCGGTAAATGTGTCTAGAATTTTCTAATACCTTTTATAAAATTTCATATTGAGACACGAAGCAACAAAATTCGGTCTAAAGAAAAGCGGCCACATTCCTATTTATGTCGTATTTAGTTGCTTCGTGTCTAGACACACTTACCGAGGTCGCTGATTGAGCAGATTTTCATAATTCCTTCTCAGTCACGAGATAATATTTTTTTAAAGGAGTAGCGCTAGTGGGCCTTTGTACAGGTTCTTAATACCTGTGGTAAAATCTAGTAATAGTAGATTAACGGACAAACAGCTGGTGTATTCTGTAAAAATATCACCTGGAAGACTAAGGTGAAGTGAGCTTAAAGTAGCATCAGGTGGAATGACAATTCCACCTGATGCTACGCATTAATACAATTGACAGCTCACTTGAAGCTCACTTCACCCAAGCTTTCACCGTGAGATTTTTACAGAATAGATCTGTAGGTTTACACCAGTCCCTCGTCCGATGTAGCAGGCAGTGGCTTCGTTTGAGAATTATATAGTGGAACGAACAAAACATTTCCCGTTTTTTACGTCAGTGTAGCACAGTCCGCCGATACAGACACAAAGCGGAAACCTTTTTCGACACGCTTTGAGCATTGAGCAGGCGAAAATATTTTGTTTTGTTCCCAAACGTACTACTGTCGAACGATACAATATTTTACAGCAGCACATTTTACTGGTAATTAATTATTTCTCCTTTGTAGTACAAGCTCGCTGATTCATCCCGTTAATGACGAAATTCTTGGTAATCATTGCGAAAACAAATGTGATTTGTGTAGGTTTGAGAGATAGCGAACTTTGCGCTACATCTTCATACAGCATCTTAGTAAGCTGAAATGGCTGATGTTACCTACATCAGCCAGGTAATGTCTTCACCTACATCGTGAAATGAACACGGCTTTTCCAGTATAAATATTTCTGTACTTATTTATATTGTTGTAGGTACACATACAAACTTTGTATATAGTAATTATTTAATTGGGTACTCAATAAAATATCAATAGACTTCTTGAAGACTTCTTGGTTTCGAGACTCGAAGAGAACTAACTTAGAAACTAGGGCTAGGCGATGCTCCAAACATCATATTTCCGTTTTCGTTTCGTTAAAAAAACAGTACTTTTACGGTAACTATTAAATGATACTTTTAAACTTTACGACTACACTGATACAAAAATCATTTGAGGTAAATCACATAATTTCATATTTAGTATTTTAAATATTTGAAAAATAGGTTCATTTCGCTTAGAACGCAGATAGATACATACCTAAAACCAGCAAAACGACTAAGTACATCTGTGACTACCCACAGCACAATCTCATTCAATCATTCTATATTTTTCCAGTTGTGGTTTTGATATTATTTTAGCAAAATCATAAATCCACTGTTATGTATTTCTACCATTCATCCGTTCGTCATTGAAAAGGCCGCGCTACATAAATAAGTAGCTAACTAGGTATATTATGTTTATAGGTACCTATTATCTGTCAGACTCGTAGATTAATGTTCTTGAATACCACTAAGGACAAAGATATCTACTTTGTATAGCTCTGAAGCTCGTTTTGATGATCTGTTACAATAACAACAATACTGAAACTTTATTCAGGTCATGAACGTGGGTATTTAAATGTTTTGTAAATCCGTCCGTGAACAATGCGCTTTATTTTATGGGCCATTAAATGAATGCTGTACAAAATAGAGTAACGGTATTGAATAATGTTAAAGACACTCTTTTATGAACGGGATTAAATAGTATATCATCTACATACAAATAAAAATGAAATGTTGTTCGTTGGTAAGTTCGTCACTTGAGAACGGCTGGACTGATTTGGCTATTTTTTTGTTTTAAAATATTCGTAAATAGTCCAAATTAGGTTATTATGGAAAGAAAATCTGGAAAAGTTTTCCGGAAAAGTTTTAATTTCGGGAAACTGAACGTCCTTTTTTCTATGGGATTTTGTATGAATGATGGAAAATCGGACAGGACAACTTACCTACATCTGTCGGATCATAAATGTTTTATTTTGTACTCTTGTATCGATCGATCGATAATAGTTTCGTACTGAGCAGAACTTTAATCGCGTAGACACACTATCAATCACAATCAGAACCATTTTGAAGGATATTGCTAATCCATTGCTTCATATTATGGTCGAAAAATATATTTATGTTTATTTGTATGTACATAAGTACTTAATATATTCTCATACTATTTGCTTTATTTTATTAAGTGAATTGTTTATGATTTCATGCATTTTATTTTCTCTTTTACTCGCTGTCTACATCTCTTTATCAACCTACTTTCCTATTGCAGGTTTGCTGGAAGAGTTTTTTTAGAAATAAGCATCACCTTTGTACCTATTTTTCTGTTCTTTTTTTCTTTTCTGTGTACATAATTAAGGGGTTAAATATTATGACTACCATAAAATGCTTTGATACCTTTGGTTCTTGCAAATTGTATTCGAACACCAAATGCAGTACTTAAATGATCACTAAATCTTAGCGAGCAAATTAATGCGCTATTTCTGCCTAAATAAACCACTATGATTGCCATAAAATGTAGGTTTACAGGCTGTCGAGAACCGAACATGATTTATTTGGGTCGGGTAAAACGCGGGTTTAATTTTGGTGATCATTTACTATCTTTGTCTGTTATATGTTACTATATCTGGTGGTAAGTTAAACATAAGCCCATAATTAATTATTAAATAAAATAAATAATTGTCTGCTCAACAACACAATGAATGTTATTGAACTGTCAAAATGAGAACTATGCCTACTGTTAGTATGTTACGCAATTACCCCGCAGGCTGCAAATATTTTAAACTTTAGACAGGTGTGATATTTTAGGGAATTCCAAAATAATCTGTTGCGTTTATTTTTATGAATGAATGTTTTATCTGCTATAGTAATAAAGTAGGCGGCGCACGGTGGGCGGATTTTTGTTGATGTGGAGATCAACGTGCAAAGATAAAGTTCTTCAGATGTTTTTTTATAAAAGTTTTAGTTGTTTTTTATAAAAAAGAACGAACGACAATAGGTATTGTTGGGATGTTTAAAAAATACTGATAATTTAAGAACCAAATTTTTATAAAAAGGTAAACATGGTAATACTTAGACAGGGTAAAATTATTAGCAAAACTTCATGTTTAGTCATCGACCCATCACGTCTGCGGGAGACGTGATGGGTCGATGACTAAACACGATTAAACAACAACAAAAAAAAAACGGTTTTTCACAACTTATACTTCTTGTAGTAACTACAGTACCAGCGGACGTTGACCCCAAAAACATGAAATCATTTTTTTTTTGTTTTTAGATATCGAGGGGCCCGTCGCTAAATAATAAGAGCCGCACAGTTCGTTCGATCAGGTTAAGCTACGCTTGCCGCGAATGGTCTGTGGATGGATGACCATCTTTCTATACCAAGACCATCGTCATCGTCATTCGTGAATCTTTGAAAATCGTTATGGGACGTCAGAAGTTCGAAAGTCTAACAAACAGTCTTATCAAGGGGTATCGTATTACCCAATTACTGGGTTATGGAGGTCAGATAGGCAGTCGCTTCATGTAAAATACTGGTATTCAGCTGCATCCGGTTAGACTGGAAGCCGATCGCAACATAGTTGGGAAAAGGTTAGGCAGATGATATGTTTAGATATCGATCACGCCTGCGGGGTTTCGCATGCAATTTTTTTTTTCTATACTCATTAGGTATAAGAGCAATCTATATAATATATAAAAATGAATCCCTGTTTCCCTTGGTCACGCCATAACTTGAGAACGACTTTACCGATTTCATCCATCCTTTTTATAAGTTTTCTAATACTTTGTAGAAGGTACTTACGGAAAAAAAATTAAGAAAGTGGCTTCACGCGGACGAAGTCGCGGGCAGAAGTTAGTCAATAATAAAATAAAACAACTAGTATTACACAGGTATTACATTTATTCGGAATGCTATAATTAAATTATCGTTACTATTTTATTAGGGAATGCAGAATTACCTTAATATGTAGATATAGTATCAATTAGATTACCGTCGGAATATTAGATGTCTGAGCGCAAATTGTCTGCCACGTTGGTCTTGTGGTTCGAGCGCTACCGCTGAGTATGAGGCCCTGGGTTCGATTCCCAGGTCGGGCAAAGTGTTATTGGGTTGTTCCACCAGGTATTCCCAGGTCGGGCAAAGTGTTATTGGGTTGTTCCACCAGGTATTCCCAGGTCAGGCAAAGTGTTATTGGGTTGTTCCACCAGGTATTCCCAGGTCGGGCAAAGTGTTATTGGGTTGTTCCACCAGGTATTCCCAGGTCGGGCAAAGTGTTATTGGGTTGTTCCACCAGGTATTCCCAGGTCGGGCAAAGTGTTATTGGGTTGTTTCACCAGGTATTCCCAGGTCGGGCAAAGTGTTATTGGGTTGTTCCACCAGGTATTCCCAGGTCGGGCAAAGTGTTATTGGGTTGTTCCACCAGGTATTCCCAGGTCGGGCAAAGTGTTATTGGGTTGTTCCACCAGGTATTCCCAGGTCGGGCAAAGTGTTATTGGGTTGTTCCACCAGGTATTCCCAGGTCGGGCAAAGTGTTATTGGGTTGTTCCACCAGGTATTCCCAGGTCGGGCAAAGTGTTATTGGGTTGTTCCACCAGGTATTCCCAGATCGGGCAAAGTGTTATTGGGTTGTTCCACCAGGTATTCCCAGGTCGGGCAAAGTGTTATTGGGTTGTTCCACCAGGTATTCCCAGGTCGGGCAAAGTGTTATTGGGTTTTTCCACCAGGTATTTCTCAGTACCAGCCCCGAGTCTGGTCCCCTATTACATGGGACTTAAACATAACTAGCTATGACTAAACGTGGGTGTTCTATAGGTACTCCTGTAAGGTCTACCTAACCCTTTCTGAATTACAGGCGTGATGTTATACTAGCTACGCCCCGCGGTTTCACCCGCAACTTTATTTCTTTCTTTCTTTTCTTTCTAATTTTAAGAACGTTCACAGTCTAATCTCAGTCTCAATCTGTCAAAAATGCTCCTAACTTCGTGGCAAGACTTCTTATTTTTGATAAGTTTTTGACATTTATTGTCGCTGAGATGAGATTGCGACTAGATTTTAAACTTTTTTAATTACGGGAATTGCCTTCTGGTAGTTCCAGAGATTAACGCGTTCAAATAAACAAACCAACTCTTCAGCTTTATTATTAGTATAGGTACAGATAATGTGCCTGGAATGGTATCAATTCGATGCTAACACGATTGGCGACGGAATATTAAATGTCTGAGCGCAAATTGTTTCAGACTCTAATTACATGAATATTATTATGCAAATGTAAATTGGGGTCTAGCGGCAGCGGCAACCGCGTTCAGTTGCACATCGCCACTATTTAGATGTGTCGAGCTAAATTAGTTAGTTAGGTACTAGGTGTGCAGGTAGTATACCAACATAGTAGTAGTAGGTATACCTAAATGTATTAGTAACCAATTCTTCAATTATTAAATAGGACTTTAATTTAGGAAGTATGAATATAAAAATGCTTGTATTAAGTATCTACAGGGTGACAGTAAAACTCGACGTATTCCTTGAAAGGGGTTATACTAGAGGTCATTAGCAACAAATTAAGTTCAGTGAACTAGGGGTCAAAACTGGATGGTTAAAAAATAATAGTTTTGCTATTAAAGACCTTTTATTTTTGAGATTATGTAAGTTTCGCAAGCATTTTTTTTAAATGATCACTGATTTTTCAACTTTCAGAAAGATATCAATTAAATGTTTGGAGTTGAGTAGTTTTTTCTCATAATTAATCGTTTTTGTTAACAAGTCAGAAAATTTCAAAAGAACCGACACAGCTCCGAACCGTCCAGTTTTGAACCCTAGTTAACTGGATAAAATTTGTTGCTAATTACCTCTAGTATTACCCCTTTCAAGGAATACGTCGAGTTTCCCTGTCACCCTGTATACATATTATAAACTAACTTCCGCCCGCGGCTTCGCCTGCGTGGTAAGTCGATAAAAAGTAGCCTATGTTTCTTTTATTGCCCAGGATTCAAAGTATCCCCTTACAAAGTTTTATCAAAATCGGTCCGGCAGTTTCGGAGATTAGCCGGTTATTGTTATAAGTACCTTACATACTTTATACATTTTTAATTACATTTTTTATTTAGTTTTTAAGTGAATTGTTTTTTTGATTCTATGTATTATTTTTTGTCTCCTTTGCTCTATCACACGTTGTCTACATCTCTATATCTATGAAGAGATTTCTTATGAAATAAGCATCACCTCTGTACCTATTTTTTCTGTTCGGATTTTCAATGTCTGTTTATATTATGTGTGTACATAAATGGTAAAATAAATAAATAAATAAAATACTTTTATATGCATTTAATAAAAAGCTGTTATTTTGACATGACACATTTGATGCGGTTTTCACCATAGAAGATTTATTTCGGAAGGTTTATGTGTAGGTAAGTTTCATCATCATCATCATTTCAGCCGAAAGACGTCCACTGCTGGACATAGGCCTCCCCCAAGCACCTCCACTTCGACCGGTTAGTACTTATAATACATAAATATTAAACTTTGCAAATAACAAAGAAATCTTGATGTTTTGCAAAGTCGCAAAAACCGAGGGTTTCTAATATCTAAAGCAAAGGAAGACATTTTTTAAAGTGGTTCTAGATAGGACTTCAGTTTAGGATGTAGGTAGATGAAAACGCTTTTATTACTAGCATTTCTAATAAAAGGAAAGGAAGTCTCTTGGGAACCTGAAAATGTTCCTTTTGATGTATTTTCTTTCTTTCTAATACCTACACCTAAAATAAGTTCATTGTTTAAATTCTTGAATTTTTCTATGATCAATTGCATAGAATTGAAACGATGCGAAGTCAATAAGACAATTTAAAACAATTATATAAGGTAATAGAGCAGTGGTGGCCCAGTGGTAACAGTCCTGAATTACGAGTTGTAGGTCGTAGGTTCGAACCCCGGCGGGCGCTTTACTTTGTGTAAATTATTTCATCATCACTGCTCTCAAAACGGTGAAGGAAAACATCGTGAGGACGGGCATATCATAGAACCAAAAATTCGAAGACATGTGACATCTACCAACCCGCACTGGGCCCGCGTGGTGGATTATGGCCCACTCCCTCTCATAGAAAGAGGAGGCCTGTGTCCCAGTAGTGGGAAAATTATAGGCTTATTATTTTATGTTTAAGGTCATCATTCTCCTGCCCTTATCCCAATTTATTATTATTTTTATTTAATTATTTGACGGCACGGTTGGCGCAGTGGTTAAGCGATTGACTGCTGCGCTGCGTGTCGCGGGTTTGATTCCCGCACGGAACAAATATTTGTATGACCTACATGTATTTGTTCCGAGTCTGGGTTTTTTCTATCTATAATATGTATGTATTTACAAAAAAAAAAGTATATAAGTAGTTTATCAGCCATCTTGTTACCATAACACAAGCATTAGGTTGCTTAGCTTGGGACTAGATGGCGCTGTGTGAAATGTTCAGGGATATTATTATTATTATTATATGTATAAGGTAATGCAAAAATATTATCTGTATAATCTGTGGGGAATTACCGTGTGCACACTTGAGATCTGAGCCATCCATAATTCCCATTCCACAGATCATGGCCCATCTTCTATCCTGGGGGCTTACTACCTACCCACGAAATCCGTTGTTCAGGCCAAAGTTACGGGCGTTTCGTACTCCTTATCACTTATGGACATAAAATAAATTCGAGGGCCGAACAAATAAATAATGAATGATAACACGATTCTTCAGTTCTGATACTCCCGATGTGGTTTTGCCCGTCCGAAATATTTAATTTGACTTTTTTTTTTTTGAGGGTCTTGTGGCTTAATAATAACAGCCGCACGGTTCTCTACGCTAGCCGCTGTTGGTCCGTGGATAAAGGTGACCATCATTACATACCAAGACCCCTCCGTGCCGACAGAACGTTACGAAAGAGTTACGGGTCGTCAGAAGCCCAGCAACCAGTCTTACCAGGGGGTATCGTATTACCCAATAAGTACTTAACTCGGTTGTGGAGGTCAGACAGGCAGTCGCTCTATGTTAAATACTGGTATTCAGCTGCATCCGGCCAGACTAGAAGCCAACCCTAACATGGTTGGGAAAAGGCTAGGCAGATGATGAGATGACGATTTTTTTATTTTTTTTATTTGACGGACTTAGAGACTAAACCACAACACGCCACATCCCTTGCCCTGTCAAGTGTACAGAACACTTGATGATGTTTTGACTGCGTCAGTGAGTGCAGTTCGCATAGATGAATTTTGGACCACCCGTGCTTAAACTTTTTGCCATCGATAGGCTAAGAAGAAGGCTGTAAAATCTACATAAGATACGAGTGGCTTGACGATTCATTCAGAAACACTTTGCGTAGAAAACAACCACGTCCTCTAATCCTATCGAGCCTTTGAAAACTGTGTCCAGTAACTGATGACGCCGATGGATGATGGTATTAGGTTCATTCGCAATTAATCGGCCACGGGTCCTGCATCGAATAACCTTAGAATTGTAGATTTTTCAGTGAGGGGATAAATCCATGTCTTATGTCACGGGAGCTTTATTGAATTATAATAATAATAATATCCCTGGACATTTCACACAGCGCCATCTAGTCCCAAGCTAAGCAACCTAATGCTTGTGTTATGGTAACAAGATGGCTGATAAACTACTTATATACATTTTTTTTTGTAAATACATACATATTATAGATAGAAAAACACCCAGACTCGGAACAAATACATGTAGGTCATACAAATATTTGTTCCGTGCGGGAATCGAACCCGCGACACGCAGCGCAGCAGTCAATCGCTTAACCACTGCGCCAACCGTGCCGTCAAAAGTCCGAGAGCAGTGAGGGAGTTACAAGACCAAAACACTTTTATCCCCGGCGAGTACTCTACTTTTCACACCATCTGCGAGATACTGCAAAACAATTTGCATATATTTTTTTCTTTTTTTGTACGAATACACATTTTTGTTGAGGTTCCAAATTCAAATGACATTATTGGCAATATTATTATACTTTAGGTTAGGTTTGCATGACATATTATTAACTATAATTTGACATTATCTAGCGGGCGATGTGAAAACTATATTAGGAATGGCTATCATTGCCCATAAGTAGGCTATGTTTCATTATAATTTTGCCAGATTGTGATATGTAAGTAATATTTAAGTAGTTAACTATTGTCAAGTCTGTTCAAAACCGTCTTATTCCTGAAAAATTCAATAAGGTCCCACTGCTACTAACAACAGAGAAGATTTGGCGATATTGCAAATTCTGTTTTACATTTTCCAGAACTTCTCATATACTCGTAATTAAATTTCTAGTTAAAATACGGCTGGAATAACCGCAACGAAAGCACCGGCTATTTGGGCGGACATTGAATGCCGCGATCCTAAAATTACTATGTAGTATGAATGGCGGTCGTTCGGCGTGGTACAGACAATAGCGTGTGCAGTTGGCACGCACGCGGCACAGTTATGGTGCCACGGTGTTGGCAGCGTCCCCAGCGGCCCGGCTGCACGGGCACTGTGCCATGGACCCGCAGTTCAACGGCACCGCACTAGCCCAGTTACTTTGCAGGAACGATCAGCAATTGATTAAACTTCCGAGACAAGATTTATTACGCATACTTACCTATTTATCTCTTGGTATGGTATGTGCATTTTAAATTGAACGTGTTAGTCATGCCGAACTGGAGCGTTCGGCATACCTGACAAGGTATGCCGAACGCTCCAGTTCAGATACTTAGCTCACATACCGAACTACAATGTGAACGACACACCTAGAATGTGAAAGATGTAAGCAGTTCGAATTTGTTAATGATGGAGCCAGACTAAGTAGGTGGGTGACATAAAAGATTTCAGGACGAGCAGGACAACATTGATTTCTAACTAAAATAGCCCATCCAGATTTGAAATTCTGAGAACACAGGCTAACTGGAATAATAGTAGAGGAGAACAAAGGAATGTTGATACAAGTACTTCGACTAGAATTTCACAAAATAACAATGATAACTTTATGGAGGGGTGTTAAAATTCACAGACAACATACTAGACGTGTGCAGTGCTATAAAACCCGTTATAGATTGCACCTTATTGCATTGCATTGCATTGCGCATGCCTCATTGAGAATTCATAATCCGATATGGCAGGTGGTGTAACCTATGCAGTAACATAGATTTGTCGAGTGCCGAGCGCCAACACCGAGTTATTACGACGAGTGACAAGGACTAAGTATTCAATAATTCACGATAGGTAAGTGGCGACTACTAAAGCATAGGTTCTCAAAGCGGCGACTACTAAAGCTACCAATTAAGCCCCATCAGCATTCTACGCGCTATAGCCGGGAGACATGACAGCCCGTTGGTGAGGTCACTTGTCACCTGTACATTGTCATTTTTATTAGTTAAGTACTAACATGTTAAGGTTAAGACTATTGTTACTAACCCAATGGGATCTTTGTTGTCCTGAAAATAAATAAATATATATGTATAAAGCATAGGTTCTCAACGTGGGCGATAACGACACCTCGTGTGCGTTTGAGACATTCAGGGCAGTAAAACACCCAAAGAAAATGATATATCCAATCTTACGACTATATAATATTACACCTTTGAATATAATCGTGGCAATAGCTGTTTCAGATTCGCGATAGGTGGTAAGTAAAAAAAATGGGAGGGTCTAGAAAAAAAAAAAAGTGGGTAATGGGCAAAATAAAGTTGAGAACCTATGATCTATCTATGTTGGAAAGGTTCTAGGATATATGAGATACGTTTAGGGTAAAAAGAGTTCTATGATAGATTTTGGCGTTGACCACCACCGACTTCATGGTCACTCATGGCTTACTTGTCTCTTCAAGTTGATGAGACAAGTAGGAAGAAGGTGCACGTTTCGGGTGACATGATTTTGAAATTTTGAATTACCATCAGAGTGCACACACATCAAATTGTCGGAATGTGATATATGATTGAGTAATTTAAGTTTGAGTGGTAAATTATGTATTAGTTTGAAAGCATTAAGTATCAGCCTATCATGTTCCCGCTGTTGGCTCACAGGCGTCCTCTCTATGAATGGGTGTGGGCCATAATCCACCACACAGGTCTAGTACGACGATAATATCGCCGCGATTCTCTCGCTCGTGGAGGCGGCCCCTTAGGGTTCGAATCTACGACCTACAACTCGTAATCCACGGCCATTACCACTGGGCTTCCACTGCGCTCATGCCTACCTATAACTATCTATGTATTTAGCTCGTAATGCCCCATGCTGGTCCTCACTTTCCCTTTTCCATGTCCTACCTATCTGGTTAAGAACAAATCCTAAACTTTGACAAAACTGAAGCAAATTTCTTTCTTTCTAAAAGTTTAGTTTTAAAGACAAATCATCAATTATATAGCATCGCCATATAACGTGGCAATGCTGCCAGCCTTTTGAGCACTGTTCCTGTTGACAGCGATGCGGACGAATTTTTTGATGCCCTATGATTCTTTTGCTTATTTTTTCACATGTACATACGTATTATTATTTTAAATGCTAGCTTATATTACAATTTTAATGTAATTTTGTAGAATTAGCATAGATATAAGCACATGTACATCTATATATATAAAAAATAAGTCCTGACTGACTGACTGACTGACTGACTGACTGACTGACTGACTGACTGACTGATAGATCAACGCACAGCCTAAACCGCTGGTCCTAGAGACATGAAATTTGGAGGGTGTGTTCTTCGTGAAAAGTAGGCATCCACTAAGAAAGGATTTTTCGAAATTCCACCCCTAAGAGGGTGAAAAGGGGGGAATTCGTTTGTATGAAAAATCTTATTCCTTGAGTTGATAAACTTGAAATTTGGCACGAATACTTATCTAAATAAATTATGAAGATTGTCAGTTTTTTTTCTTCCAAACTACCCTCTAATAAGGGATTGGGGGGTTTCAAAGTTTGTATGGAAGAATTTTAGCGCGCAGTCCGATTTACTCGAAACTCGGTAGTTATACCTAATATTGAAAGTAAAGAATAATGTGTATCAGGGTTTTTTGAAAATCTACCCCTGACGGGCTGAAATGGGGTAGTAAATTTTTCAGGGGAGGATTTTACTACATGGCTTGATTAACTCGAAAATTTGTATAAATAATCTTTGAGTCAAGTTATGAATACATCCCAAACGATTTTTTTTTAATTCCACCCCTGTGGGGGTGAAAAGCGGGGATACAGTTTATATGAAAAATCTTCTTCATTAGGTTAACAAACTTGAAACTTTTCAAGAATACTCGCCTAAGTAAGTAATAAAGTTTATCATTATAATTTTTTTAAAACTACCCCTCAAAGGGGAATATAGGGGTGTTAAAGTTTGTGTGGAATAATTTGAATGCGCGGTCCGATTAACTCGAAACTCAGTGTTTATACTTAAGACCAAAAATAAAGAGTAACATGTATCAGGGTTTTTCGAAAATCTACCCCTAACGGGTTGAAAAGGGGTAGTTAATTTTACAAGAGAGGATTATAATGCGTGGCTTGATTAACTCGAAAATTGGTATAAATAATCTTTGAATCAAGTTATGAATAATCCCCAACGATTTTTCAAAATTCCACCCCTGTGGGGGTGAAAAGCGGGGGATACAGTTTATATGAAAAATCTTATTCCTTGAGTTAATAAACTTGAAACTTGGCACCAATACTTACCAAAATAAATTATGAAGTTTGTCAGTTTTTTTTTCTTCTAAACTACCCCCTAATAAGGGATTGGGGGGTTTCAAAGTTTGTGTGAAAGAATTTTAGCGCGCAGTCCGATTTACTCGAAACTCAGTATTTATACCTAATATTGAAAGTAAAGAATAATGTGAATCAGGGTTTTTTAAAAATCTTCTCGTGACGGGCTGAAATGGGGTAGTCTATTTTTCAGGGGAGGATTATAGTGCGTGGCTTGATTAACTCGAAAATTGGTATAAATAATCTTTGAATCAAGTTATGAATAATGCCAAACGATTTTCCAAAATTCCACACCTGCGGGAGTGAAAAGCGGGGGATACAGTTTATATGAAAAATCTTATTAATTTAGTTCATAAACTTGAAACTTGACAAGAATACTTGCCTAAGTAAGTAATAAAGTTTATCATTGACGGGACAAAAAGGGGTAATTCAGTTTTTATGGGGAGGATTTGAACTTGAAACTGTATGTTACATTTTCACGCCGAAACCACTGAACTTCTGATTTGGCATAGAGATAGATGGCATCCTGGGGAAGCACATACATTTTATCCTGTTAGCACGTTCCCGTGGATTAATTTCCGACATCCACGCGGGCGAAGCCGCGGGCAGAAGCTAGTATGTATTAAAATTTTAAATGTTTAAATAGAAGAATTACTTGTTCAATAAAGATTTGTAAGTATCTTCCTAAATACCAATATTTAGGAAGATACTTAGCAAAGCGCCAAGCGAGATGAATTGTTTTAAAAGCGACAATTAATATTTCATAATTGAGTTCTAAAGTTTGGAGCTACATACAATTTGTGTAACTTTAAAACAAGCATTTTCTTTAGGGTTATTAAAGAAAATGCTTTCCGCTGGAATCTATGTTAGAAAAGTTTTCTCTCCTATTAAATTGCGGCCCCGTATCGAAAGTGCCGCCAGCAAGTTAAATGATGGCTATTATTTACAAAAGAGAGCTTGTAACGATAGCTTAGAATTAGTTTTTAAATTACTATGTTTGTGGATCTTAAGGTTTACGCAAGGGAAAATGTAAAATGTTGTATTATATGTGAAGTTGGCGCAGCACCAATACCTATAACTTGAAATTGATTTCGAATAGTTTCTTGGCTGAATGCGAGTTTTTTGGATTTATAGAAAGATTGTAAGAATTTTATACATAGTAAATTTTTATTACCGTTAACAAAAACTCTAAAAATCATTGTTTTGGGTTATATTTCGATCATAAACGATTTTATTATATATGTATTGGTTTATCTTTAATTCAGGCACATTACCCATAATTTTGTTAGTATTACTTAAAACTATGTTAGTAACTATGTATCTAAGAAGAAGAAGTACTAGTCATAGGTACTTATTAAGCCATCTTCTGGAGTCACCCGGCACAATACATGCACTGATCACAGTTGCCTCATCTTAGTCTTAGGCTCAATTTAAATTGCCGTGGAACGGAATGGAAACGATTTTTTTTGTACAAAGCATAATGAACTTTATGTCAAAAGTGTAACGCATAAATTAGATACACATACGTACAGTTCACGCATCTTCCTTAGAATTATCGCGCATTCTCGGAAATTTCGGCAGTAATAAACTCGTATCTAGGTTTGTAGGTACGTTTGAAAATTGACATAAAGTTCATTTTGCTATGTATAATATCGCTACGAAAACTCGCTTCCACTCCGTTCTGCGGCAATGTAAATTGAGCCTTACTCGCAACAATGCTCAGGAGACTAATATACTCAGGAGAGTAATACATCTACGAAACATCATTGCGCAATAAATTATGTTTCGAATCATGATCACTACCTAACCATTACCATACTCCACTTTCCTTGAAATGGAATCGTCTTTAATACTAATCCAATTCGTTTGAAATATTTAAGAAGTGCGGCTGAATATCATTTACAGAGAGCGAGGCGTTAAGCGAATACTACATATTGAAATCTGAAATAAGCATTTTGGGTTTCAGCCCGTGACGACTGTAATAGGTATTCGTATAATAACCAGTGCCAGTGTAATGTGCCCTCTGTAGAGACACTGTATGACTGTATACAATATGACTGACAGAAATAAAGGTATTAAGAAAACACTCTTTTCTTAAAAGCACCACTATACTCTTTCACAATAAACGGCCGACTTTGCACTACATTTTCCCATTTTAAAAACGACTTTTGTCCCACCCAGAAAATATAACGATTATATCATAACCGCTATTTCTAAGTAATGCCAAAGTAGAACAATACATTCAGTTGTCATAATGAATATACATTTAAAAGTTACAATATTAATAATTTGTACTTCGATAGTGTTGTTGCCACAGTGGATATTATATTATTCGGTATTAAAACAATACATAAAAAAAATTAAAGAAATCACGACAAAAGAAATTATCATAAGATTCGCAAAATGTGGGGGTGTGGTCCACCCTTGCCTGGGGGCACTGCACCGAGCCCGTTTCACAAGGAGGAATGTTACGTTTTGCATTCGTACTTCAAACTGAACTTAGGACTTTCAAATATGTATCTACAGAAAAATATGCACTTATTATCTAGTCATATTATCTTCATAGCCCGAAGAATTGCCAAACTTAAGTAGCAGTGGGCAGGGCACATTTCCCGCAGAACAGATGGCCGATGGGGCCGAAAGGTTCTGGCGTGGCGACCGCGTACCAGAAGACGTAGCGTTGGAAGGCGTCCCACAAGGTGGACCGACGACCTTGTGAAGGCTGCAGGAAGCCGTTGGATGCGAGAAGCACAGAACCAGTTGAAGTGGAGGTGCTTGGGGGAGGCCGATGTCCAGCAGTGGACGTCTTTCGGCTGAAATGATGATGATGATGATTATCTACTTATTTTAATAGGTAATTTATTACAATAATAAGGTATATTTAGGTAGGTACTACTGATTTCATTTGAACGATTACATATTAGGAACGAGATTCGAATACTTAGATACTTTACTTCAATATGTCAGTCAGCATGTATTTTGGGTGCGCGTTAGTCACTGCGGTGTATTCCAGACGGGAAGGTACCTACTACCTACACGTGTCTGGGATTTGTCAGTGACTCAACATTTTATGGCTCCTGCAGGTATAATTTATACACCAGGGTACCTAGTAAACAAACCACACAGACACAGCATGAGTGCTTTGTTGAATGGCTGATATCTGTAAGGTAAGGTTGAATTTGCAGCAGAATTTTTTTGGAATAACATTCTTTAGTATGAGAGTCAGACCATGAAAGTCTACCAATGGGTTCTTCCTATTGATTGTATGATATCTATCGGTAGTGTCATCATACCCGTCCACACCATAAATTGATCTCATTGTTATGTTTGCCTAGTCTATAGTATAATTTTTCTTACTGCAAATAGAGCTATAATATGTATTGTACTAATAACATAACATCATGCCTATTTTTCTCCGAAGGGTTAGGCGGAAGTGTACCTAGGTATAGGATACTCACATTTCACATTGTAGGTAATAAATAAGCACTGTAAATATTAATATAAAAAAATAAAATATAATGATAATTTTAGTAAGCATGCTATGCTTACTAAAATTATCATTGTACTAGCTTTTGCCCGCGACTTCGTTCGCGTGGAATAGTGACTTCACCAATAGATGACACCGACTCTTGACCAATAGATGGCGCTGTATGTCCGGAATAAATTTTATTTTTTATTTTATTTTTTATTTTTTGTAATAAAAACTATCCTATGTCCATTCTCAAGTTCCAAACTATGTCTGTACCAAATTTCACACAAATCGGTTCAGTAGTTTAGGCGTGAAGCAAAGACAGACAGACAGACAGACAGACAGACAGAGTTACTTTCGCATTTATAATATTAGTTTGGATTATATTTTTTTCTCCTAATTTTAATCAACCTATAATGTTCTCACAGCTGGGACACAGGCCTCCTCTCTCAGTGAGTCAGCCGTAATTCCCCACGCGGGCTTAGTGCGGATTGGGAGATGTCACACTTATATGTGATATCGTGAGTAAAAGTATGTCGTAGAACAAAAAATTCGAAAACAAATTCTTCGATTTTTTTGATCTACAACATGTTTTCTTTTACCGTTTTGAGAGCAGTGGTGACGAAATAATTTACACAAAGTAAAGCGCCTGACTGGGGTTCGAACCTATGACAACTCGTAAGTCACGGCTAAAAATTAATAGATTGTTCCAAGCAGTTTCAAAGAATGGATTTTGTTGGACCATTGTAGAGGCAACATGAGCTAGCACTAAATTTGAACGTTACATAAACGTATATTTCTGCGTTAAGTATTAGTTAAGACAGCCATCTCACTCGCCACTTTACGTTTTGATCCTTTGTGTTTATCCCTCGCAGCAATGCCACCAATCCTAAACGAATTTCTACTGACCCAAATCTAAAACACATTTGGATTGTTTGATTTCAAAGACGCTTGAATACATCGTAAACCCAAAGAAATAAAACACGAAACTGATGAAACAGAAACAATACGTCCTGCGTACGACCGTTTTGTAATGAATGAAAGTTCATGCAAGATTAGATATAGGTACCTACTCTTCTGTATATAAAATGTCTGGGTATAAAAATCAACTAACCTAACCTACATTCTCCAAGTACGGTAGATGAATCCGTTTTTGTACAATATTGTATATTACAAAGGAAATAAATACCCTTTGACTCGTTTCTACGTACATTTACGTTATTATCTTCAAGACAAGATTACCTCTTGTTGGGGTGGTTTCCTTGACGTCATACATTGTTGATGACATACTACTTAGGTTTTATGAAAATTGCCATTTTTGATATCTTATTGCCATTCTTTCATATTACTGAGTTTAATCCAATCACAAATTTATAATAAATGATGTACCTAACTAGGTAAGGACATATTGTTTTGCAGCTTTTTTCCCAAACCTAGACCTTCAAAGGTCAGTTTCCTTCGATTTGGTCTCCATAGAGAGAAACCATTTATAAATGTGCAGTGTTTTCATACAGCCCACCAAAGAGAGGCTCAATCATGATTGTCGAAGCAGTAAGGCCCATAAATAACAACAAGAGAATTCTTTAAGATTTTCCTTTGAAAAGTTTGAATTTCATTTTGGGTCTTCGTTGGCCCCAAAATGACAAAGGGCTACATTAAGATCGGTGACTGGTTACAACAAAGCAGCTAAGTACCTACTCGCTCAAATGATTCCTTAAAGCTAATTATTCGGGTGTACACCGCAATTACACCTTTCTCGGGGTTTACCTGGTAGGTTACCTGGTTTTTCGGTGGTGATTAGGTGGGTACAGATTCAGTCAATACCTAACTGAGTTGTAAATACCCCGTACCGGTAGGTATATGAGCAAGCTTACGCAGCTACTTTCAACACTTCAGTGTTGAATTATTATCTATACCACAAACCTCAAGTTGTGGGATGATTTAAACACTGGGGTGGTTTTTCAGGCTCTCTTGTAACTTTTGTCATTTAAAAAGTGCTGAGCTACGAGCTCAGATTCTGAATTTTGAATCAACGTAGCGCTTCGTAGCTATTACACTTTCACAAACCTTAGGTCCTTTCAATAACTTTATAAATGTTTACTGCTGCCCCGTTGGTCTCGTGGTCGCAAGCGCGACTGCTGAGCGTGGGTTCGATTCCCGGGTCGGGCAAAGTGTTATTGCGTTTTTCAATTAGGGAATTTCTTAATAACAGTTTGGAAGTTGGCAGTCTGATACCACCGTGGCTCGGAAAGCACTCTCGTGTTGTGTCGGATTGCCGTACCATCGGACAATTAGAGTGAGGGAAGAGTGTTGTGCAC
Organism: Apamea sordens; assembly: GCA_945859715.1. Taxonomy (NCBI): domain Eukaryota; kingdom Metazoa; phylum Arthropoda; class Insecta; order Lepidoptera; family Noctuidae; genus Apamea; species Apamea sordens. The sequence goes on from OX243995.1 coordinate 14,379,777, forward strand.
TACATATCGCTGCCCTAGTTCAACAGTAAGATATGTTGAACAAAGTATGTTTTGAGTTATTCATACTTTTATGTTTTTACTGTCATTATTTCAATCGTTATTAATTGAAATGTAGTTGATTTTTCTCTGTGTAGAAATAAAATAAAAGTAAAAATCTTCCTGACTTTATAAATATCTTAAGATGTCAGAATCTTGAACTTAAGGTCGGTAAAAATATGCTTAAATGTCTCAGTAAGACATTGAAATTTAGGCACTTTGTTTGCGTTTTCCGATCCGATTTTTGAACCGAATAGAAGAGCAAATTTTTCACATGAAACAAAACTTATCTCAATTTTGATTTTTTTAAAGATATCTTACTGTTGAACTAGGGCAGCGATATGCTCTCCGCTGAGATTGGTCGCCAAGGTCGAAATACGGTCTGGAGGATTTTATCTCTTTCTAGCAGAAACAAAAAAAAAAAAAAATTAAAAGTTCGTCGTTCCCCAGTGTTAGTAATGGAAATCTTCGGAGCGTTTGTTTAACGGCGTGTCGCTGGCACACGTCATTGACTTTAACGACGGACTCCGACATTTCATTACAGCATTACGCATACGTTATGTCAACTTTGCTGTTAGATTTTAAGTATAATCACAAACAACGCATCGTGATTTTATTTTATTATGCATACTCTCGTTCAGTTTTATTCGAAGTTTCATTAATATTCGTACAAAGTGAAGTATGGGTGAAGTAAATCTTGATGATAGATTGAGGAATGATGAGATAAGACAACGTTGCAGTTTATAATAAGATGTAGGAGAACATTCTAGAAGGACGTAAGTACCTACGAGTACTTTGATTTTATTGGTGTTGATCTCAAAAAGGTCAGTGTTTGTTCTTTACATTTTGCCTACACATGTTCAATATTGTATTCATTAAAATTTCTGTTTATTTATATCTAGTTTGTCTATACGACATCCAACCATAATTTTGAGTATAGTATTAGAAACTACATATCTGGACGGTTTCTAAGGGTTTCAGAATGCGAAGCCTTTCTTGTCGCAGTTGCTGAAATACTTATAGCATACGTAGATTAGAAGTAAGGGACATGTTGGGGGTTGTGTGGGGGGGGGGGGGGGGTAAGGCACATGTTGCTCCGACCTCCAATAAATTGGGATACGGGCAGGTATGATGATGAAGATAGATCATAAGTCTGTGAGGAAAAATTCTATCCGGATTTTGTACTTGTGCCCGGTTGATGGCTATAGACTCGCCCATTGTGGATATACTATGGGTATACTTCTGCCTAAGCCTTCATGGGAATACAGGTGTGATGTTATGTTGTGTTTGTGAGAAAAAATGATTTAACCGAAGCAGTTGGCTGCACCCCAAAAATTATGACCAAACGGAAGACCTTTTTCACATACAGACATAATATCATACACCCCCCACACACCCCACACACACCATAGTAATACACACACTCACACCCTGTCAAAGCACCTAAACCTCTTGTCATCATCATAATAATTTTAGTTAATTTGTTTTATTTAAAAAAATTTAAAGGTTCTTAATTTGTATTTTTACATAACTCCAAATGTGTGCCTTACTTGGGAAGAGATTGGACCCCGCGACACAGGGAATCCTAGTGTGGGATCCAGGGAATTTGTAAAAACCTAGCACCTAAGGCTCATTGTAATTTATTACTAGTTTTGTTTTTTTTTGTACCGTGTACCGTGCTTCTTTTCTGAACTGGATAAAGTTTTCTGTTATTTTTTTTTATTTTAGTTACAGTCAATAATATCCCGTTAATGTTTAGCTTTATTTACACCTGTTTTCAAGTATGTTACAAGGTACATTACAGATATTAATAGCACTCGGTAGATCAAAGGCATTCCCTTGGCATAATAATTAATCAACTAAGTGCTTCTCGTGGATCGATGTAGCAGTTAACAGTGCTGAGAAAATTTTTACGGTTATTTCGACCTACTGAGTGATTTAATCTCACATATTAAAATCGACTGAAAATAATCTCGCGAATCTCGCGTTTTTAGCGAAATTCTTTTATAGTCAGCATGTGGTTAGCACAACCATAAAATTGAGATCTGGTAAGCGTCAGCTGCTGATATTTACGTGTTAGTGATTAATGGCATCATTGTTTCGGTGTCAGGTGTAGGTATAAGGAACTGTAGTTAGTAGATATAGCTGTCGACGATAGACAGCTTATAGGGATTTACTCGTTTTTTAACGAGCGGAGCAAGCAAAGCGTGGAATGATTATGCAGTGGCGTTAATCCCGTCTGCAGTGCAGTCGTGCCCGCGTGTCGGTAATACGCGCACACGCAATCCGTGATTCCCGTCTTATCGTACCATCGTAGCGCTCGCTGCGACATCTCTACGGTCTTATAGTCTGTGTTTATGTGTGACAGGTCTGTTGCTATAGTAACGCCTTTTATTTCGTAGATACCAATCACTATTCGCGCGCATTTTTTTAATAGATCTCGGTGAAATTAAAAACGTGTTTGTGTTTTTTTCTAATCAGTCGTTGTTTTGTGTTTTAGAACTGACGTAACAATGAATCTGAAGCTGAACAATGACATCAAAGGTTCGATCACAACGGAGAAATCATCAGAATCACTTGTGAAGGTAACGGACTTGAAAAGTTATATTAAGTATGTAGTGAAAAACTAACTTGGTGTTTTAATTAAAAGCTTTTAACAGGTATGTGTAACTGTATGTTGTACTAATGTATGTAAAGTAGAAGTTTTAACTTCGACATAGTTGTTTTCGTTAAAGTTTAACTTAGCACTTGCTTTGGGACCGCAGCAAAGTTTTACTTACTTGTACCTAACTACTATCATGGTTGACATTGCTTGGAGTTCATTCGCACTGTAAAAAAAGATGAGCACAATAAAACTTAGAGAATTAATTGATTTACCTAATTAATTTAAATAAATTGTTAGGCACCAATACCTATCGGTTATGGATAAAAACGTTTTATCTGTATAGATACTAAGCTAAAAATAGCTAAGTAAATAGGTACGTAGCTATTTTTTTGAGTATCTATACAGATAAAACGTTTTTAAACAGGTGTGAATGTTACAAACTGATTTCTGTTTTATTTTGCTAAGTGCAGATATTTTCCAACGCCAGATAATTTTATCCGATGAATAATTTTGAGTTTTTGACAGTTCTTCCATACAAAATCTTTCAGATGTCAATTTTATTTCACGTATAAAAATTATTTGTCTTTTGACAAATCATCAAATCAGCCCAATTGTTTCAAAGAAAGTGATATTTTCCCGCATCGTGTTTGCCGGTAAGTTAACTAATATCCCAATATCTGTTGTCAATTTTTCTATAAGTGACACATTATGTTATATCTAATGTTTACCGATGTCTTTCGGTAACAGAAACACACTCCCTCCAAACCTTCCCATGGCCCTTCCAACGTTCGTTATACGGGCTGTGAAACAGAGGGAAGTGTATAGAAGGAAAATGTATATGTCAGCTCCAGTTTGCAGGTACATAGTACATAACCTACGTTTTACCTACTATTTGCGGACTTCTTGCCATTTTTGGGCGCAATCCAAACTCCGGCCTCTGATTGATAATGATCAAACATTGCGGGTATTATTTAGGCATCGAAATCAGCACCTTTATTGCGTAACACACTATCAAACACAATTTGAATCATGTTAAAGGATGTTACTAATAAATTACTTCATTTGTTCAAAAAAATTTTCTATTCAGCAACGTAAATAACGCAATGAATGTTGTTGAACTGATAAAATAAATGCAGTTGGTGTTTTAGGCAATTACCTCGCAGGCCGGTGATTCATTTGTATTCAGTAGGTACCTAAATCAAACATTTAATAACTTGCTTAGCTCTTGTATTTCCCTAGTTTAACGCTACAATGCCACCGAGTTTTATTAAAATTGCATTATTCCCTCGACGATGTTTCTGAGAAGCACATCTTCAAAGATATTTTAAAAAGACGTAACAGATGAAGGAATTTTCTATCTACAAACTTCAATTAGAATATTTTTAATCGTTAAACATCATCTAACTAAAAGAGTTTACTTTTAATGACCTCGTAGGCAATGGTTTACTACATCAATAAACTTTACTAACATTTTTTATTACAACAAATTATAAATGTCATGAGTCACATTCATCATTTTTACGGTTCAAAATATTCCGAATAGTTTCAAGTTTTTAGTTTTTTCCAGTATCTTATCGATGTCTTCGTAGGAAGCCGAAATTTGTTAGGAAATCCCGGAGCGCCCTTTTGTGAAAACTTGTTCGCAGTCTATGAACTTTTCTTGTTAAAAGTCGTTCGAAATGGCGTATGAGTTTGAGAGAAGAAACCATGTTGGTGTCGGTGATAGATAAAATTTCAATTTACGAAACCTTATTTATTTTATAAAGAGAGCCTGCGTGAGAGCTGCATACTTATGTATTGAAATAAACTGCTCAATCGAAACATGATATAAGCATTTACCCTCCCATAGCTCCCCATAATTTCAGTGCAAATCAATAAACTCTATAAACAGATCAAGAAAAATGAACGAAGTAACAAATATCCTTTGTAAATAACGCCCTCTTTATTTACGCCACAATATAGCCGCTTGAGTGAGTCAAAAGCGAATCAGAGGTAACATCAATATGGCGGGAGAAAAATTAGGGTTTGCGGGGAACTCAGAAAAACGGCAACAGCGGGGTAAAGTAAGATAAAGGGGGTGAGTTTCCCGGGACCGACACTATCCTTTCGGACCCCGGGGGACGTTAAGCCGTCTGTCCAAGTCCCCGTCAGCTGTGGCCGCGGGGTACTTTCAAAACCAGACAACACTGAATAATCTCCTTTGTGGTCACAATATTTATGACGGATGCGATGAGAGATCAGAATAATTTGTATGACTGTCATTTTGAGTTTCTATATTTTGCGGCTAGTTTTTCTTAGCGTGTCGTTGGCAATCTAAATTATTAGAGTCAGCCCAGAATTATAATAAATATAGAAAGATAACACGCGGGCAGCACCGTGAGTTATCATGCTTATACAACAAGAAATCAGCAATTGTATTGATAGAATAGTGTTGAAATTAATTGGAGTCTTTAAAGTATATTGTAATACCATTGGACTATTGACTATGCTGCATTGCGATATGAAGTTTGGCTTTATGGTTATTGCAATAATTACACAGGAGGACAAAAAAAGACAAAGTATAAACTTGAATATATCGCCTTGCTCTTCTTTTGCAGGATGAGCAGAACGCCAAGCGGTCTCAACGAGAGGTACGTTAGTACTAAATGCTAACATACACAGTGCTAATTATATTAAAAACACAATTGTAGTACCTCATTCTAATAACAATTTAATAGAACCTAAACTAACAAGGTGATAGTTTCAAAGTTCATAACATTTTGCTTGAGACAACTTACTGAACATAACTCGAAAACTCACTATTAATTATAGCTTTGATAAAATACATTCATGAAGAACATTATGTACCTATTATTTTACATCCATCTACACTTGGCCTTGGCTTGGCTTGGTAATATGGGGACACCTTCGGGGCATACAGGCGCGATATTGTTGTGTGATAAAAATAACCCTCCATGAGTGAAGATGAGACCTCCTAGGAGACTCGACAGTCAGTACCGACGTTGCTGACTGAAATAATCGGAATCGGCTTATAATGTTTCCACTGTGGAGACACCGGCCATCTTTCTGCGAGAAGAAATGGTCTGTAATCCACCATGTGGAGTTTGGTACATGTCATAATACATCTTCGAATTTTTGATTCTAGAATTACTGACATAAGATAGCCATCTTCTTCTTCGACGGTCCCCTAAATCGTCTCCAAGTTATGCAGTCTTCTGCAGTCTGAACTGCTCAGTAAATGCTCGCCGGCGCTCTGCCTTGAGCGCGCTTTCCAGCACTTTATCACAACACCCACCCGGTTTTGCACCCGGCCCAGTATCACAACTCTTTTCAGACAAACCTCATGATAGAGTAATAGAGACTGGTCAATAATATGAATATGCAGGGTGGTAGGGACATCGACGCGCAGGCTGTTACCATGGATTAAGAACATGATTTTGAACCTCCAAGCGTAGAAAATTTTCGGGGGTTAAAAAAGGAATCTGCTGTTTCATAATAAAGTGCAAAATCTACGCAGTCTAAATATATGAAAAATCGATTGTTTTTTGTTTTGTTTCAAAATCATGTGCTGGATTCATGGTTACAGTTTGCGCGTCGATGTATGCCGCCCTGTATAGTCTGATAGTACTCGAGTAGGTTTGTTTATCAATCACAAATTAATTGAGTGTGTGGCGAAGCTCCAACCGACCATGGTTCCAATCATGTTGAAGCAAATTGGTAACCTTTCGGTCCCGGTTTTGGAAACAGTTTGTCGTTGCTTTGTTTGGATAAAAAACTTCAATCCCTCATTAAATCCCTCCCTTTAGGGGTCGAGTTTTAAAATCACTTTTCTTAGTAAACCAATAATTAGATTTTCAAAGAAACTTTGTTTTTAGTTTCAGTCGTTTAGGCTCTATCTTATCTTCCACAGTATCAAAGCTGCTTTATCTACAATGCATGTAGAAGTTCTTAAGTTGTATTGGTCTACGGCGATCTGTCATAACCAGTACCTAAGCAAAACAATAACCAACTCTTTGTTACTTAACGATTATTATGTAAACAGAACTTGTTATGGACTACGCGACATCTCGAGACAGCGATTATTGGAATGAGATAATTTGTGGAATTGTTTTCGAAAGGATGATAATCGCAAAGTTAACTTACTTAAGTTTTTGTATTAGTACCTACATGCAATACGGTTTCCACAACATAGCACAACTGTAGTATCTACTATCCTGCTCTGTAGCGGACCGACCTTTGCTTGTAGGATAGCATACGATAGGACACTGTATCGGACCGACCTTTGCTTATAGGATAACGTAAGATGGGATACTGTGGCGGACCGACCTTTGCTTGTAGGATAGCATAAGATAGGATACTGTAGCGGACCGACCTTTGCTTGTAGGATAGCATACGATAGGATACTGTATCGGACCGACCTTTGCTTGTAGGATAGCATACGATAGGATACTGTAGCGGACCGACCTTTGCTTGTAGGATAGCATAAGATAGGATACTGTAGCGGACCGACCTTTGCTTGTAGGATGGCATAAGATAGGATACTGTAGCGGACCGACCTTTGCTTGTAGGATAGCATAAGATAGGATACTGTAGCGGACCGACCTTTGCTTGTAGGATAGCATAAGATGGGATACTGTGGCGGACCGACCTTTGCTTGTAGGATAGCATAAGATAGGATACTGTAGCGAACCGACCTTTGCTTGTAGGATAGCATAAGATGGGATACTGTGGCGGACCGACCTTTGCTTGTAGGATAGCATAAGATAGGATACTGTAGCGAACCGACCTTTGCTTGTAGGATAGCATAAGATGGGATACTGTGGCGGACCGACCTTTGCTTGTAGGATAGCATAAGATAGCACACTGTAGCGGACCGACCTTTGCATTTAGGATAACACAAGAAAGGATAGGTGGCTTACTAACTTTTTCCTACATTTATAGTGACAGTTACTTTGTGCTTTTAAACTAGGCACACAAATAGTGTGATATAAGAGCCAGTTTTCTATGTTAATTAGCGCCTTGGCTATGATATCATAGTGGTCAGCTGCAAGTAAAAAGCTTGACATCTCAGAATAAAAATCAAGTACTTATTTCCGAGTTCTCCTGCTCATTTTGTCTATAGTTTAGCCTAATTTAGTGAGCTCACTGACGCAAAAATAATTGACGTTAATTACTAGATTTTGCCTGAGGTTTTGCCTCGGGCTAAATCTAGTAATAAACGTCAATTAGTTACTAGAAGTGTTTCTTTCTTTCGATCAGCCGATAATAAGACAAACATCGGTGTTTGATGTTGCATTAACCGCCTCGTGTAGGCGATGTCTCAATCTGCGGTTTATTGAATCAGGTTCCTGATTGATAGCTGATGCGGTTCTCACGCGGGACCCGTAGGTGCCCAGGGGCGGACGTAATCTAATCACAACCCTAATATTGTTAGGTACGGGATATATTGGCTTCATGTTTAGATTATACAGAGGTCGACTATAAAAATAGATGACAGTTCTTCTCATGTTGAATTGTTTGCAAGGGGTTGATATGTATCTACTTATGTCCTGTTGGTAGTTGTAAAGAAGCATGAAAGTAGAATCAATGCTGTGGAAATGCGTTCCTTGCGAAGCATGTGTGGTGTGACTATGAACGATAGGCTGAGTCATGACGTGGTAAGGCAACGATGTGGTTTAAAAGAAGATGTAGTGACAAAAATTAAAAAGAGTTTGCTTAGATGGTTTGGTTACGTTGAGAGGATGAAGGAAAGGTACACCAAAAGGTATTTACAAGGCAGATGGAAGTGAAAACGCCGGGAGGGCCTTATTGGTGATGTGCTTATGTGCTTCAGACAGGTGAGTAGTACTTGCAACCGGCGTGCGTGCATGACCAGAGGGGCAAGGGGCAATTCTCGTAATTTTAAGAACTTTCAGTCTGGTCTCAGTCTCAATATGTCAAAAATTCCTCAAACTAGGGTTTGAGGAATTTTTGACATCATGCAGTGTCATGTCACGACAAAAAAATGTTAAAAACTTGTCAAAATGTAGGCATTTTGACCAGTTTTTAACATTTTTTTGTCGCCGAGATGACACTGCGACTATATTTTGAAAGTTTTAAATTACGAGAATTAAATTGGCCTTCACCCTACATTTTGACAAGTTTTTGACATTTGTTTGTCGCTGAGATGAGACTGCGACTAGATTTTGAACGTTTTAAATTACGAGAATTGGCCTTCTGATGTATGAACGTAAATGAGGCAAAAGAAGTAAGTAAGATTGTAGCAGATGGCGTTCTGCCTACCCCCACGGAAAGAAGGCGTGAATTTATGTATGTACGTATATAAGTAAGTACATAAGTACTTGGGTACTAAATGGGCTTGGAACAATCTTTTCTTGTTTTATATTATTAACTTTAGTATTATGAAGATAGTAAAAAGATAGTAGGAGATAGTAAACTAGAAATAGTAACTATATGCTATGCAGGCGTCTAACAAGATCTAGTTTTTAGTTGTGTGTTTAAAATAACCTATATCAGCCTGATGCGTGAGCTTTTCTCTTCAGCCGTCAACTAAAGATGGCTGCCACAATAATAGATGAAGATTTATTTTTCTTTTAAATACATTTTTATTTATAATACTTAGTAGATGGGTGTTTACATTTTATGTCCCAAACATTACACAAACACAAGACAGTTTTTATAGCTTTTAGAAATGATTAACAACGCTCATTTTCGTGGCAAGTAGGTATATTCTTTACATTTCCTCAATCTCAAGATCTATTATCGGCGTTAACTAATCATAAATCCATCATGGAATCAGTTTTGTTGATATCTCAGGCCATTTCTGTTTGATCAAGAGCGAAAATTAGACATTTTCTACTCATTTAAAAGCGATTTTAAACCTGACGTGACGTCAGAAGGGATAGAGTAAAAACATCCGGTAGCACTCAGCTCCAATAAATAGGTATAGTTATTTCGTATTTTTCATTCTGTCCTTGCTTAAAATTCTTTCCAATTTGTCTACTTCGCGTTGTAAAGGAATCAGTCGTGCACGTAAATAAGCGAACGAAAAGTTTTAAAATTTTAGAGAGAAAATGTAGGGTTTGTGTTTTAGAGACATTATATAGTTCTTGTCTTTATAGATTATAATATAATACCTATTTTATCTATGAGTCTCGTTTATATTTCTGTGAAAGATGATTTGGCTAGAAAGATGGTGACTACCGGTATGATGACTATTAGTCGTTATTTCGTATTGAAGAAAACGAAATGTTGCACCAACTCCAAATAAGTACATTGGCATAAGAGCAAGAAAATTATGATAAGAGGAAAAGGCCTTACTTTTCGGAACATCATGACATGTATGGCTCTCTTGTGATGTGATTCAAGTGACTAGGGATGTCAAGAGGACGGGCAGTGTCCCTTATTTTTAATAACGACAGCATTTCAAGCAGGGTTCAACAATCCGTCTGCCTATTGTGGTGATTACCAGTAATAAACATAAACATAACGTAACGCTTAACCCTTCGGAGTATACAGGTGTTATGTTATTAACACCTGTATACTTCGAAGGGTTAAGCAGAGGTGTACCTATGTACACCCACATTTGGCCAGTTAAGTTTTAGGCCCATATAATAGAGCCGAGCCTGTTGCCATCAAAGGGGCACAAACCAGACAGTAGCTGCTCTGCTACTGAGAAATTAAATATAGCGGTCTATATCCCTGAATATAAGTTTACAGGATTGCAGTACCTACATCTTGTATTCACAAGGTGATAATAACGTCCGTGGTCGCCCGTTACATCGCACAAAATCGCAGGGACTCGTGTCGCAGAACTCGCAGAACATTTCGTTTACGACTTGTCAGACGCGTCGAGCGAGGTTTTGCAGTGTTCGCGCCATATTGCATGCGACACCGGTGGCGAGAAATTATTTTGTCGCATTGTGGAGACGAGGCTTCGTCCAGTGCATTTTTACTTACTTAGGTATCTTTTTTGGTAAACAAACACGATACGAGTTTTCGCATCAATAGCAATCTTTTATGTTAGGATGAAACCATTTTCATGAATATCCATTCACGAAAATGGTTCTATCCAGTAAACACATTAAAACTGCTTCTAATTTACAATTTAAACTCAAATCTCAAATGGGAATTCCACAAGGCAATATTTTGTTTACCAAACAAGACACGAACACGTTAGAAATATGTTTGCATTTTCCTTTTTTAATCGTTATCTTTTGCTTTTTACCACTACATATCTCAGTCGATGCGATGGATTTGTGCCTGTAACAGTGTCTTGTTAAAGCTGTTTTATTTAAAAATGCTACCATAAATTTTACAGGAAGAGCGCCGCCGCACTGGCCGGTACATTGCCATCCTGGTAGGCATCTCGCTCTTCATCCTGGCGCTGTACCACGCCTGGGTCCGGCGCATCCCTATCGTGGCCAGCCTCGTTGTGCCAGCCCTCATCATGTTCGTGTACGTCGCCTGGATACTCTACACCGCCTCCAGGGAGAAGAACAGGGTAATTATTTATGGCTAACTAACGAGTTATGTTTGACTGGTCATCTGATATGGTGCACCGTTGAGCTTAAGTCAATGGTGACTGGAAATTACTAAAGTATTTAGCGCGATCCATGGATACATTTTGATGCGTTCTTGATAGAAGGTATAACTACAAAAATCATAAGATATGTTCTGTCAATTTGGTTAGGCTTAAAAGCTAGCTACGTTGGCGAGGTTGTTAATTACAGAACATTGCAGAAATGAATAATATCCAAAAATACAACTCATGTTTGCTAAACGGTCTGTGTTTAACATGTCAATAATGGAATGAACCATGAAATTGAAAATGGATCTGCAAACGTTAAAAACAATGTTTCGCAAGACCTTTACTGCTCTTTACGACTTCAGTAAACAATATTGTGTACTGTATGATCGTGGAATCAACATTCAGACACTGAAATACAAACAAATTTAATGCATTAAGTTTTCTGAATTGCAACTTTATTTTTAATGAAGATTTTAATATGATCACTCTGAGATATTGAAACATAAATAGCTTATGTTTATTATGTTAAAAAAACTGTGTACAGTCAGTAACGAAAACATTGTTCAAACAACAAACAAACACAAGGTTCGGAAGAGTTTTGTTGCTAAATGTTATATTCAAATTACGTAGGCATATTCTGTATCTCAAAACTGCACAAGTCAAGGTAAACAATGAGCTTTTGTATCTGCTCTCAGTTATGCCAACCACACAAACAATAGGCTTTAATCAATGAAGATTTCAACGATATTTTCCACTGAAATAATCCACGGAAATAGTCATAATTATTGGAGTCGGATTTTCAGTCGGAGCGGATGCGGCTGCAACTGATATTTTATACAAAGGAACTGCGATGGTACCGCAACCCAATTAGTGTTAATAAACCTGATATCATAAGGCTAGACTCGTTGTCAGAATTTTAGATTTCTAACCAGCTTTGACCACTATTATTTATGACGACAAAACCAGCTGTTTACACAGTTAAATTGGTTGTACCCAATAAACCCTTAGATACTAAGTAGGTAGAGATCGTCTGATTTAAAATTGCACACCCCTCCACAGCTTCTTACATACACATTTCAAATAAGTGTATATATACATTTTAGTGGAAGGGCGTGCAGTTTTTAAATCTACTATTTAATATCAACTAGCATAATCATCCTATAACGTTCCCACTGCTGGGACTCTGGGACTCAGGCCTTCTCTTGGTGAGAGGGAGTGAGCCGTAATCCACCGCGGACCCAAAGCGATTTAGAGATGATAGTAGATGCTACACGTCTTCGAATTTTTGGTTGTAGGACATGGCGGTTTCTTCACGATGTTTTCCTTCACCGTTATGAGTTGATGAAATAATTTACACTAAGTAAAGCGCCTGTCTGGGTTTGAACCTACGACCTCAAAACCCGTAAGTTGCGGCCGTTACTATTGGGCTACCTCTACTCACTATCAACTAGCAAACGCATTTATAGTCACACTGTCCAGAGTTGTGAAATGTTGTAGAAACCATCTTGTTGAAATACTCCTTGCCTGAATGAAGTTACGATAAAATGAAGAGAAGATGTGGTTATTTGTGCATAATGTGGCGTTATAGAGGAGTATCACTTTAACTGGAAAAATGTCTGAACCGGAATATCTCGGTCCTAGTGGTTTTAAAATGGTTTTCGCCGATTTCTTCTTAATCTTCTCATAATAAACATAAAGAAGGCACTTCCAGACCATAAAATTCCAAGTTCCCTCAAGATGTTTTCCTTCGCCATAAGTCAGCAAAACTAATAGCTTGAGTGCATTGAAGGATTTCCCCTGTTCTATAAACCCGAGTTGTTTACAAAATTTGGAAGCATAACGGTGGGTCACTCGGCAGCGGCACATTACTCAACATGTTTGCAAACAGACGTGGCACAACATAACATAACATTTATCTCTCACGATCCCGAACATTTTTTCAAACGACAACTTTTGTACGACGAATTATTTATATTATGATTCATAATTTCTCGAGTCCCTGTTGTTGCCTGTTCAAACGAACTTTTGATGTCTTCTTTGTAAAGGAACTCCGGAACTTCGGAGTACAGGATAAGAAATTGTGTATATGAGTGTTGCGGTAAGTTTTTCTTTTGGAAAGTTATAATTCTGCTGGATACATCATCCATCATCATCATTTATGCGGGTGAAACCGCGGGGCTCAGCTAGTATCTAATAAAGTAAAACCTCGATTTTAAGGAAAACACTACCTGACCTACCTACTATGCTTTTTACAAAAGCTACATGTGCTTATTTCTAAATTACGGATTAGTCACGCCTTTATGCAATCACAATTAAATGAAAATGTAGGATGTTGGTTACTCAAGTCAAAATTTGAATAGGTACATGACATCATTCAGAAATATGCCAAATAACAACATCAAAGTCGAGCTAGAGGACGAGGTAACGCGGCATGATCGGCAGTAAGCGTTGTCTGAATCACCGCGAACGTGCGTTTATGCGAACGCAAACATCTGCGTTAGCGTAAGCCCCCGATTGATGCTGCTTCGACAGCATGTTTATAAAATGCGCAGCGAACGATTAAAATACGAACCAGTCAGAGTCAAGATAAATAACGTGATTATCACTGAACTAGATGTATTACCCAATTTACAGCTGTCAGTTTCTTTCCAAGCATTCTATTTTCTTGTTTGAATTTAGACTAAAAGTTTTTTTCTGAAACATCGTAAATCGTAAGCGATTGATTCTTACAACTTTTACGTCAGTGTTGCAGAACCATGGTGCGTTCGTTTTCAAAAAAATAAGTGTAAAATTTTCTTACACATGTTAAGACTATTCACGATCTTTCCTGCAAATTAGGTCAATGCTAAAACAAGCTTACTATGACCGGAATTAATAACTTAACGAAACGGATGAAACAAATCCATTTACTGTAAAACATGGTTAGGTCTGCTTCATAAACAGTTGAACATAAAAGTGTATTCCATAAATATTATACGAGCCAATCGGGTGTATGTTATGAAGAAGGTTTTATGTTCCCGGTTTTGTCTACCGTACACACGGCTACACATCAAGCTATACAAAACCAGTATAGGCTGACCGTTCATTGTGTGAAAATATCATACAAAGTGAGGCCAAGACAAACTGGTTTTGTATAGCTTGACGTGTAGCCGTGTGTACAACGATAAACTCTGTTTCCTCGGTGCAACAGAAAATATTATGCGTTAGTAAGTATAGCAGTATAGTAGAGGTATCAGGTTTCACGAACAAGATAGTGCATATATAAAAAAGTTTGTAGGTTCTGGTTTCTTTGAGCTTCAAACTGCAGAACTTACTTTTATCTTTGTTCTTTGACTCCAGAAATAGAAATATTATGTAAAGAGGGGTTTATTATTACATTTAGATGCCAATTATGGACCCATCCATAGAATGGATGGCTTTAGCTGTTCCAAGTGTGATAGTAGTACATAGTGGGTGGGTTCATCGGATTTATCTTTACCTTTTACAGACCTTTAGGCAGACACAAATTAGCCCAAACATTCAGAACATCTGGTAACATTGGTTACACAGGTGCATTGAGCCAAACTCAGATTGCCAAGTCGGTCGTCAAACATATGACGAATTCAAATGACTTTGAGAAACAACAATATTCTGCAATGGTTTGAAGGCTTTGAAAGCCCTGTGTTTAGTCTGCATCTACAATAACAATGCGGGGAGCATCGTAACTCGTAGCTACGTAGTTCAATGTATACCGAAGTCTACAAGGCATTCATATATCCTTTTCACATAATTTAAAGAAAATAATTTGGAAAACTGTTTTAAATGCATAATTATCATACTTTTTATAGAACTGCTGAAAACTTTCTGGTGTTTTCAAATAAATTGGAATGTTCTTCTTATCTTAAACATCGTAATTCATCGTACTTGATTTATGTAACTTGTCTAAAATATATGAAATCATCTTTCTATTAAAGTAAAAATTGTTTGTACAAAAACATGCGGTGTTAAAAAACTGTAAAATATTGTTAGTATCGATGGATGGTGTACGTCAAATTCCTCAAGGTTCACAATTATAACTGGTTCGGACTTCACCACTCAGTATCCGCTCCGACAACGTTTTGACAGCGATAGTAAAGTTTCGCAGACTCCATTGATGAGTTGAAAGGCGCAAAGTTTATTTACCATCTCAATGTGTTGTTGAAACTTAAATTTTAATTATAATAACTCAGCAAGGTTACGTCAAAGTCACGAGCACCATTATATTGGGTTGCTCTTCAAAATTAAATGCCAATAAATTTTGAATCAAACATTTACTGGCTGCGGTTGAGAAATGAAGAATGAAGAAGTACCTTTACATAAAATTGCTTTTGCGCAAATCTGTTTTTACTGAAAATAAATAGATCTTTGCCATCAATAATGTTTCTGGACGTTAAACGCTTACGTGTATAAGAAAGCTGTATGTTTTGTATCAATATTTTTAGCGTAGATAAACTAAAGAACAAAAGAAAATATCGTTCTTGTTTGTAGAATGTTTACTAACGTATGTATGGTAAAGGCGGAATCGACCTTTTCCCCATGGAAATACATTCATAGACTTTATACATGTGCGCCGGCAAGCGATGCGACCTCTTTTACATCTTGACAAGTTGTACGTTTCAGAATTCCATCATACGAGAATCCAAACAAACCACATAGATACAGAAATCTGAAGGAATAAGTAATGTTAGTAGTTTGATTCGCTAAATATCACTTTGTTATTCTAATACTTTCTCGCTCGCTTTAGGGCTCGCTTACAAATAATTGTGACCGGTCACTTGATTGAGGTTCGGAGTCAACTTCACAGCAGAGCCAGTGCAAGTTTCACTGTCAGTATTCAAATAACCGTGGACCGACGACCTTGTGCAGGCCGCGGGAACCCGCTGGATGCGGGAAGCACAGAACCAGTCGAAGTGGAGGTGGTTGGTGGAGGCCTATGTCGAGCAGTGGACGTCTTTCGGTTGAAATGATGATGATGATGATTCAAATATCAAAGGAAACACCCGAGTGAATCATCAAAACACGTAACCCATCTAATAAAATATTACTTAAGCTGCATAATTTATTCTGACATATAGACGAGCTATTACATAATGGCTAAAAGAAATTGCCCACAATCAGTTCCAATATAACAAATTCCCTAATAAATAATTGGGTTAAACGAACTTTATTATAAACGTGAGGAGAACGTCAAGTAACTCCCCAACGCTACGGGTCGTAACTATGTAGTAAGTCACGGATCATGTGTTGGCTTCGGGCCAGGATGAATACTGACCGCTACTAATCGTTTCCGCTGACCGTGCTACTCAGTTAATGATTCTTGAATAGCTTTTTGAAAGTTCATGCTGTGCTTTATGCTCATACATAGTTATGTGAAAAGCTGCAGCAGAAATTGTAAGGTATTTTTTTAAACCACGTACTAACAAGCGTTATCTATGCTCGTGTCTTCTATATATATATGAGAAAAGGCTTTTGCCCTGCACTAGAACCATAATAGGCTGGTATTATTGCAGTACTCTGTCGTTATCATATCATAAACTTTACTTGCTCCCAAGTTGGTTGTGGTTGGCTCCTATTCTGATGAAATGCAAATCAGTGGCAAAGTTTTAAAGTGCTTTAAACTAGGGAATTCTAACATCAAGTTTTTATACCGCAGACACCAAAACTTGCTCGGGATGAAACAGCACCCCAGACAATACGACCCGATTTTTCTTCTCCCTCAAGATTTCTTCTATTTAATGCAAAGCTGTGGTATATCTAGGACGAACTAGAGATTCTATTGATTTTTTTAGAAGTATTAAAGGACATCTGTCGTTCGCAGTCATAGCGGTTTACTGAAGCTCGGATTATATAAAAATCGTTTAGGTATCATGAATGGCGACGTGTCGAGAGGGCCCGATGTAAATATTCGTTTTTCTTTTTCATTGATGTTAACGAGAGTTATCTTTTTACACATATTTGCTCGCGTTTCTGGTAATGTGTAAATATTTTGGGAGGCTATGATTTTTAATGGTATCATGTTTTTGTATAGGTGCCAAATCAGAGGAGGGAACAGCCATATTAATGTGTATTTTTATTTAGTCTCATTAGATAAACCTGCGAGGTGATTGCGTAATACACTATCAGTGGTAATGGCTTTCATTTTGACAGTTCAACAACATTCATTGCGTTATTTACGGAGTTGAGCAGACAATTTTTTCAAACATATAAAGTAATGGATTAGCAATTTCCTTTAAAATGATTCAGATGATGATGGATAATGTGTTATGTAATTTGCGTAAATGTATGACGTTGTAAAATAAAAGAAATATTCCTATATAATCACTATGCTTAGCTAATAGATTTATAACAGCAAGATGTTGTTATTTGTGTCCTAGAATGATTATGCTGCCAATTCTCTTGACATAGTACACAAATCAACTCTCGGGCACTTACTAGACGATTAAGGTCGGACTATTCTACTACACCGGAAACTACATACCTAAATCTCATTATACCTTCATTACGAACATTTAACTAACAATTGGCCAATGAACCGTATTCAATAAATAAGGAATGAGAGTAGGATTTAGCTTCATTAGCCGCGTATTTCGGTAGTTCGAGTAAATCTCGTAAATGGCACAATACTCATGAGATTTGTTTCACATTCCGGCTTTACGACGCTTTTGTGGCTTCCGACATGAGAGATATAGGGTGACATCGACGCGCAAACTATTGCCATGATTACAGAACATGATTCTAAACCCCCCGTCGAAATTTATCTTTGGTAAATTTTGTTTTGTGAGCTTTTCCTTACATTTTTATCGTATAGGTATTGCACTTTTGTATTAAACTGTTGTTTTTTTTAATAACCTAAAAATGTGTCAATATTCTTTATACAATACTGGGTGGAAATACTGGGTATACTGGGTGGAAATACTGGGTACACTGGGTGGAAATACTGGGTATACTGGGTGGAAATACTGGGTACACTGGGTGGAAATACTGGGTATACTGGTTGGAAATGTTAGTAGTCAATGTTACCGGTATTGGAAAACTTTGAATTTCATAATATTGTTCCTTCTTTACGCACTGTGTTTTATGATTACTGTTTTCAGCTTTAAAATTTATATTTTTGGCATCAGAAACTTTTCAACCTGTATACTTGTATGTTCAAACGAAGAAACATTATAATATGAGGGTATGTTTATGTTGTATATTTACGTCTCAAACGAACTTGCTCGATCTTTGTTTACTCGCAGTTCGACAATAGATTGCTTGTGAGCAATTGCCGACACAATGTTAGTCGTTGTGCTCTCAGTAATGAATTTTCATTACAATTTATACAGCGTTCTGGTTGGCATTTATAATTATTTTACCGTAAATTTTGTTTGTACTCAATCTACATAAAGTTATTTCAAGCTCTACCGGTCGGCTGTTAATTTTACATGTTCAAGAGCTTTTGTACAGTAGAGTTTAAATATTATTCAGCTTCTGTAAATATCCGCAAATGAAAAGGTTGTTTATTTTGGGCACGGCGCTGGCTTCAATACACTTCAAGCTTACCTTTCTCTTTTATAATAATATCAAAATCGTGAGGAAACCGGTATGTCCTAGAACCAAAAAATTAGAAGACAAAAAACATCTACCGACTCACCGACCCGCACTGGGCCCGCGTGTTAGATTACGGCCCACTCCCTCTCACCGAGAGGAAGCCCGTGTCTCAGCACCAGCAGTGGGAACATTATAGGCTGATTATGCTGGCTCCAATACTGGGGGTCTACTCCGAAGTAGTATCGGCCGAATGTTCGGCCGTTTCCTGCTATAAAGTTACTATTTGGTTCGGTCGGTTCCGATCCTACACTCCTACACTCTTTCGGATATTGACTATGGTCCCGACCCAACTGAGCCGATCTGAACTTTTTTCGCATTTTTCACTATTATTCGGTTCGGCCATGTGTCGGTCCGATCCGAACATTCGCACTTTGCACTTCGGAGTAGGCCCCAAGATTCAAGCTTACCTACCTGTCTCTTCTAAAATAATATCAAAATTCTAATTGGCAGGGAAGGTGATCAAAGCAGAGATTACTCGGAAATATTTCCATAATCTTCCATCGTTTTACTTTAGTAATTAAAAGATCAACGTCAGTAGTGTGCTTTTACAGCATAATTACTCTCAGAACTCCGTAACAAGACCGATCTCTATCTTAAATAATAAGAAAATGGCTGCTTAATTATCTAAATTGTTTGTAATTCCAGTTTCGCTTGTTCGACGTGGAGATGGGGCAGGGCGAGCTTGAGTACGCCGACGGCGATGTTGCCATAACAGAGCTGACGCACAACAACGTCGAGATCTCTGTTGTGTCTGGCAAGGAGGCGTCCACCTCGAGCCCCGAGGACAATGTTACCAACTGGTCAGAAATATCTACAGCCCTTATGAAAGGAGACAAGAATGAACGCACGGAAGTGGAACACAACCGGCTACCCATTATACTAGTAAATGATAAACCACCAGAAGATTTAGACCAGAAAGTGATGAACATTGTTGAGTTGTCGAATAATGATAAACTAAAAGTGTTTCATACTCGAAGAAAGTATAAACGGAAGTTCTGTAGAAGCAGAAGGCATGCTGCGTTTAAACGATCTTACTCGATCGGCTGAATTCGATTTTAAGGGTCTCTTGAGTATCTCGTAGTTAAGTACTGTGATTGTTTTTACTTACATAATTTATAAGTAAGCGAATGAACTGCCTAATACTATAGTGGAATATTAAATCCGTTGGTCCGTAAATAAACGACTTTCTTATTTCAACTTGAAGACACAACACAGCCTATTTCCAATTGTATTGACAATATCGAAACAATATCGAATACCTATTGCTATTGCGTAAATATTTATAAAATAGTAGGACGTTTGTTTACATCTGGAAATTTCTGCAACAACTAGTTGTTTTCTCAACAATAACTTGGTTTTAGGAAGCCTGCTGTCGACGAACTGAACGAATATAATTAATATAATTGTGACATTTGACATTACAATTGAATAAGCTGAATGAAACCAGTTGGCCCAGCATGAACGCCCGGAGAAAACGTTACGCAAATTCTACTTGTTTCGCACCTAAAT
The DNA here is from genome assembly GCA_945859715.1 of Apamea sordens. Lineage (NCBI taxonomy): Eukaryota > Metazoa > Arthropoda > Insecta > Lepidoptera > Noctuidae > Apamea > Apamea sordens. The sequence goes on from OX243995.1 coordinate 14,400,065, forward strand.
ATTATTATTTAGCTACTATAGATGATAGGTACCTACTCATTGTGCTTGTCGTGAAAAATTAAACCAAAATGCTATACAGGATGGCAGGGACATCGACGCGCAAATTGTAACCATTCAGTACATGATTCGAGACCCCTTACCGTAGAAATGATTAGTCGGATATAAAAAAAAAAGAAATCCGCTGTTACGTGCAATTAAAGTGCAATACCTTCCATATGCGGTCTAAATGTAAGGAAAAGCTTTTTTTTAAATAACCGACGTAATATTTCACCGCCGGGTGATTCAGAATTATATGCTGAAACCATGGTAAGAGATGCGCATCAATGTACCTGCCACGCTGCAACTAGGGTGTGTACACATTCCTACTTTGTGTTGTTATGAAGTAAATAATATTGAAATGACTAAATTAGAAAAAGAAGAAATGTTTTTATTTGTAATCTCGTCAATGTGTGTCGAACTGATCAAAGCAAACCTTCACCCCGCGTAATCATCATCATCATTATCATCAGCCACAGCCCGACTTCACCCACTGGTTAGCAAAGGCACGGACAGGCACGTGGGGATTGCAGATTGGCACATTAAGAAGAGGTTCTTAATGTGCCAATCTGCAATCCCCACGTGCCAGTCTTGTAGCGGTATCTACAACGCCACATGCGAACAAAGCGTCATACTGACGTCGCGCAAATCCTACATCTCGCAAGCAGAGTTTACCGCGCAATTAGCATATACAAACTTCCCAACATCAATCGTGGGGCAATTGCCCGGCAGACAGAACACCCGTCTGGTCGGAAGATCCTCCCTTTTCTATGGAGGTTAGTGAACTTTACACCCTGTTCCTCATACCTCTAAAGTCTCATCCAGGTTCTACCCGTGATGGTAAAAATGTCGTCCAATAAACTTATCAGATTACCCTTTCTCCCTGACTTGTAACTGGAATGTAATTTTACAATGAAAAAGTACGCATTAGGGAGAAGCATACTACTCATTTGTCACTGAGATTCTCGCTCTTCAGTGAGCTTTTTCAACTTGGAGCTACGTTCTTATCTGTGCTGCACCTTCCAGTTATGACACAGAGTTATTAATGTTTATACAAAATGTTTTTTACTTTTTACCCATTGTGTTCTTGCATCCTAAAATATTTAGGTACATATCCAATGCTTGTTTTATTTTAAAGATGGCATTAGATGACATGGGACAGCACAAGGACATGCTAGTGAAGTGCTAATTTAATGATATTCAACAAAAATATGTATTTTTAGATTAAGGTAGGTATTTATCTCTGGGCCTACGTTACCTGAAATAAATAAACAAATTATACATTGGCATTGAGCAAATCGTTTAATCACGATATGAATGTCTTTTTCTTCAAGTCTCAGCCTACTTACTTCCAGTTAGGTGTTGTAGTGAAAACAACGTATAATAAGTCTTAAATACGTCATTTATGGATTAATGTAGAACAATTCGACTTTACTGAATGTCAGCAAATGACAGTGTCATAAAGTTAACCAGCATATGAACGTGGATGAAGAAATAGAAGAATATTATATGGATCCTCTTTGGAAAAAGGCGTGAGTCAATATAGCTTCGTATATCATTGTAATACTTTCAATGTGTGAGTAGATAGGTCAGACGGTATTATTTGATGATGACAAAATTTTCGACATTCCTATAAATAACGTAGTAAAACAGTATTGTTTGTATTTAATTCCAGTAGCGAATGAAATGCATACGGGATTACAGGCAGTGCGGAGGCGTTTTCAATGAAACTGCTACATACTCGTACATCTATGTATAAGGTTTTTGAATTCCATTGTAGGTATGCGATGTAAATGATATTTTAAATAATCAGAGTACTTATAAAGAATAGACAAACAATTCTTTGTAGATTTTCATGTTTGATTCGACCTGTGGGCCTAGCACGTACGCGTGGAGTAAACATCTTAAGTAGTTAGATCGATTTTACAATTGAAAATACTCGTTTTACACATAACCTTTACTTCGTTTTAAGACTTCATTCATATATTTAGAGATACTAATTCTGCTCGTCGCAAAAATTTAAACCAAACTGATTTTCGATTAATACATTACGTTAAGTTTAAATTACGCGTTCGTAGTAGAACAAAACACATTTGCCCAATGATACTCACGTAGGATCGCAAACATTTCCAATTCAAGTTAATAGCCGGTCATAGCTCCGCAACTAGGATAGTGGTAGGCAATCCTTAATCGAATAGTTTCATTGGCTTGCCCTTGGTTAGATTACAATCAATTTGTTGGAGCAGCACGACGTGTACCACAGAGAGGCGTGGTCGTTAGAGCGCGCCAATTAAAGCCACTGTACGGCAGGCCCCACGAGACTCGCTTTGAACCCGTTAACCCACGCAGTAAATAGACAACCACCGCATTGCATCCCGTAGAGCATAATGGCAGGTAATAGCTCTCCTGTTAAGAGGCCACTCCACGTATTTTTATTACCCCCTGCGCCAGCCATTACGAAGGACATTTGTTCCAATCGTAAACAAGTGATAATCAATCAATTGGCTTTGTTACCTTTCAACTTTGCCGAATTTTACGTCGATTCCGGTGATTGAGGTTAATTTAATAATCCTCGTAGCGTCATTGATTGTTTTGCTTATATTCCTGAAGTAAATCTATGTATTAGATCGGGTCGCACATGACATTTTTCACTGAAAATATCAACAGATTTGCAAATACTAAAACAAGATCAAATGTTAGGTAAGTGTAAAGTGATAAGTCTTCCATCAAAGTCTGTTTCAAATCAAGAATCAGTTTTCCAAACTATTGGCATCACAATCGGTTAGAGTCACAAAGAAAAGCTAAGACACGAGGAGCGGTCGTAATTTGCCCAATCTGAGGGCGCGAAGCGTGGGCGTTCTGTCGATGTGCAAATATCAAGAAACCACAGATATTTTGTCACTTATTTGAATTCCGAACATACTCCGACGGGATTTCACGTCGCGATTGTGATCGTTCGCTCAGATTCCCGCGGCTGTTCGACGAATATCAATGTTTTTTTTTTTATATCGTCTCAGGACCTGGCACAGGTATAAATTGAAAGCCGCTTTGTTAAAATAACACGTTGCGCGCCGTGTCTATTTATGAAGAACGAGAACAGCATTTTTCTTTGAATCATGAGGTAAATGAAAATGTTTGTTAAGATTTTTTTACATTTAGACTAACGTGGGTATTGAAAGTTATTCAATTCATTTCACACACGTGTATTGAATTAAGTCTTCTTTTTGTTTCGTTTATATTTCTCGTAAGAAATTTTATTTATTCATACGTAAACTTATTGGATTGTGTAATCCAGCCTTTTATCATAGGTACGTCCTGGATATAGGCCTTCAAATGCCAAAAGCACTTTTTGTAGGTTCCTCCACTTCCACCTGAATAAAAGGTAAGATGAAATGATTAACATTTGAAGCATAGTCACAGTAAAAATTATACTAATCCGTGCTCGATTATACATTCACCTCGCAAAACGCTTGTTAAAGATCTTAGGGTCGTCCAATTTGCATGAAATTGTTTCCAATATTAGTTTATGTCATAACGGTCGGGTAGCCGTCAGTTAGATGTTAATAATTATAATTACTAGGGCCGATTTTTTGATCCGTAGTTGAGCTCAACCAATTGTAAAAAATAGTAACTAAAGTGGTCAAAAAATAAAAGGCCCGTTTTGACATTTGAGAATACGTTCTTGACACCTGTCAGTTTCATACAAACGAATACGTGTTTTGCGAATTTGATCTTTATTAACTACTAGAACTGTCAATGTCAAAACGGGCCTTTTATTTTTTGACAACTTTAATGGTTACATTTTTGCAAAATGTGATTTTTGATCAATTTTTAGTTTATCTAATGATATAATATCATTGCTAATGGTCAAATAATTAACTATTAGTCAAAAAAATAACCATTAGATTAACTAAAAATTGATCAAAAAACACATTTTGCAAAAATTTAACCATTAAGTAGTTACTATTTTTAACAATTGGTTGAGTCAAAAAATCGGCCCTTGATAAACTAACGTAGTTAGTCAATCTGGCAGAGACGTGGGCCGGATCCATGTTAATTGTAGACTTGGGAGCCTAACAAGGCCACTTTGGCAGAATCATAATAGTATAATAATATGAATCATTATTAAAAATCGTAAAATGGTCACAAACTGACAATTCATAATATGATCTGTGTGCAATTCATATCACAATGAAATAACATTTAAACTGTAGAAATAAAAAACCAATTTGATTAATAAAAACTGTAATGAAAAATTTACCGATAAAATTACGGTTTTTATTTTTTTCATGTGGCAATGTTTACACCAAAGGAGATGTCCGCTTTTTGTATGGACGTTGGTTTTTTATTGCGAGAAAAATCTAACAAGAATCAAACTACATCCAAATAAAAGCTACAAAAATGGAACTTGGAACCACTGAAATTATATTTTTAGACCCCCCATATCAGAGAAACATTAAAAACTATTTAATGTTAGTACATATAATTTATTCGTTATGGCAGCCCAAATTAAACCTCCCACACACTTTGACAATGTCTAAATATGACAGATGACAGTGTTGACCGTCAGACAGGCCCATTGACATAGAAAAGTATGGACTGGAAATACCTACAAAAAAAGGGTGCATACCTACAACTCATATTGTCGCATAAAATGGCTGCCATTGCTAGGGTTGTGTCAATCAAGGAACAACTGTTATCTCGTTGTTACTATAACGAGTAACGATACTATATACGAGTTTTACTAGTTATCACGTTTGGATCACGATGGATTTTGGTGCTGTGAAGTGTGAACCACAGGCCGGACCTAGCTAGGTCACTCGGACCGAATAAGACGCAAGATTATTTATGTTAACATCGCAGAATATACGGATATCGTTTCAGCGGAGGAACTAGTTTCGGAAACTATTACGATAAGTCGGCAACGGTACAACACTATTCCATTATGACATCTGTTTGTAAACAAACGAATGAATTAACAAATATAATAAAAAGGCCTGTTATATGGAAATGAACCCAAATATCAATACTTTAGCCATAAATTCATGATCGCGTTACAATTGTATCATCGATTGTGTATTATTGTATGTACTAGCTTCTGCCCGCGGCTTCGCCCGCGTGGATGTCGGAAGTTATCCCACGGGAACGTGCTAACAGGATAAAATGTATGTGCTTCCCCAGAATGCCATCTATCTCGCGGGCCCTTTGTGGCTAATTACAGTAGAAAACCAATTGTGTCTCATTGAGGGTACCTATATGATATCTTTACCTAAGTACCTACCTAATTAAAAAAAAACTCAATAACAGAAAATTAAATACCTAGGTACCTAAATAAACCTATTTCTGATGATAACTAATCTAAACTCAATAAATAAGCAAAATCCCTAAAAACTAATATCTATACGAATGACTAATCCTACCTAACAGTATTATAAAATAACCTACGGTCACTACGTACACTATCAAATATACTACCTATACTTTAAAATTAAAATCTATACCTACGACTCATATAAAAATAAACCTAAATAACTCTAAAAACTAAAAGGAATAAAAATGAACTCCACTGCGGGTGACCCAACCTACGACAAACTTAGTATTTGCGGTTGGTACAGTACAGACAGTGGTAATCGGGTATAGGGATTGAACCGCAAAATTAAGTTTGTTTTTTATTGTATATACTTTTCCGGGATAAAAAGTACCCAGTGTGGTGCCCAGGATATTAAAGAATAATTATACCAAGTTTCATCGTAATCGAACCGGTAGTTTTTGCGTGATGCCTGAACAAACAGACAGACAGACAGACAGACAGACCGACAGACAGACAGACAGACAAAAATTTTTTTAATCACAATTTTGGGTTCGGTGTCGGTCTAGTAACACCCCCTGTAAATTATTTTTTTGATATTTTCAATGTACAGAATTTTCACTTCTACAGATTTATTATAAGTATATAGAATAGATTAATGCATGAAAACCGGCTACTAACCTGTGCAAAGACAATTGAGGTTGATTTTCATTCTTTCTTGCACCACACTTCACAATACAACACACAGGCACGTTGCACTTCTGTTTTCCAACATTCACATGCAGCTTTAAAAGGTAAAATCCTCGTAATTTTCTCGCAAATCTCAATAATACAAAAAACAAACAACCATTTGACAGCAAAACTACCACGAAACTCGTCGCATAAGATGGCTGCTACGGCACTTACCTACAACTGTCACTACGTCAAGACAAAATGTTGCCATAATTAGCAACAACTTAAAATATAGTTGTCTCTTTTATCAAATAAGATTATCTCACTAGAAAGAATGAGACATAACGATATTTCAAATTCTGAATCATATTTCACTCATATTTGTATAAGCAAATGTATGTATAGAATAACGCGGCATCTCCATGTTTTTTCCTATCTCAATGGACAGGCCTCAGCCGTCTGATACATCACACTACAAATAATCTGACAAACAAACAAACTTTTCAGCTTTATTATTAGTATTATAGATTATTACAGAGGTAAATAAATAATCTGATTTTTGGACATGTCCTTTGAAATCAAATTTTACGAAAATTAGAGAAAAGGCTAATGATCTTCTGGGAATTCAGGAAGTGAATAGCTTTTAGAGGTATTGCTTAAAGTGGGCATTTCAGGCCCCTTGTTGGCATTTATCAATAACATTATGACGTAATTGTATGATACACCGCGGTTGGATTAATAAGTTTAGGTTAGGCAAGATCATTTAGCCACCATTTTGCGTGTTATTGGGAACCATAGAGCACGGAGGCAGCTCGGCTGGAGAAGTGGCACTGTCAATACTTTCACGTCACGTACAACAGCAGAGGCAACTACAGCCGTCGACAATATGCCACTCATTTCCTCTTAATATAGTTCATAGTCTGTAGGCCAATTCTCGTAATTTAAAACCTTGATCTCAGTCTCAATCTGTCAAAAAATACTTCTAATTTCTCAACATTTTAACAAGTTTTTGACATTTGTTTGTCACTGAGATGAGACTGCGACTAGATTTTGAACGTTTTAAATTACGAGAATAATCAGTTCAACAACAGATTACTGTCAAGTAACTAAACCCAAGAAAAAATTTCATCTATCAAATATTCTGGCTGTCATGCCAAAATACGAATTACGTTTAAAAAAACCATTTAAGACCAGTAATTATTTGGCAAAAAAGGTTTTGACTTAAGAGGTGAGGTTTTAACCGCAGAGGTAAAGCTCTATTGGTCTCGTGTTGCAGCACACTGCTCACTAACGTTGGTTAAGGGGGAGCAGATAGGGCACGCCACGATAGCGGCGGTAAGACCCCTCTTTGAGGAGTGGCTAGAGAGACGTCACGGCGTTCTCACCTACCGCCTGACGCAGGTCCTCTCCGGACACGGATGTTTCGGAAGGTTCCTGCACATCATCAGGCGGGAGGAGACGCCCGGGTGTCACCACTGTCAGGATCGCCCAGAGGACACGGTGGAGCATACGGTGGAGGTCTGCCCTGCTTGGGCAGAGCACCGCCGTGTCCTCGTTGAGGCGATTGGCAGCGGCGGCGACCTCTCGCGTCCGGCCCTGGTTCAAGCCATGGTCCGGGGTGAGAGGGAGTGGGAGGCAGTCACCTCCTTCTGCGAAGCAGTCATGCTAGCGAAGGAGGCGGCGGGGTGGGCGAGGGAACGCACTTTACGCACCTCACGCCTCAGCCGCCGCGGGAGACGCTCCGGGCGTCGGGAGCCGCGTGACGACTCCCGGCCACCGTAGGCGCGGGCCTGCGGGCGGAGAGTAATGGGTAGCTCTCCGTCCGATCAGGACTAGGCCCGTGCCGGACGGCGTGTACGTGTTCCACGCGCGCCTCAAAGAGATGTCAGCAACTGCGACGGGGCCCCATAGGGCCGAAGCCTGCCAGGGTTGCGGGAACATCCGAAAGGGTTTACCGCTGCCCTGGAACATAAAGGGCTAAGGAAGGAACACGGGTGGGTTTTAGTCAGTAAGAGTCTGACACTCCCTCCTGCTCCACCCAGAGCGGGAGGAGTCATTTGATGATTTCCCATCCTCAAAAAAAAAAAAAAAAGGGGGAGCAGATCTAGTGGACACTTTGTCGGCGGTACGTAGCATATGTGCCCTTTGCCTAATGTGCTGAGGCTAGCCATGGGCTGTGATAACTTCGCCTTCTTCATGAAAATGTCCTCGCCTATAAACCGCTTCATATTCTAAACCATCGGTATGGTTGGCTCCATCGTACTTCTCATCGTTCTTCTTCTTTTTCGCACATGGAAAAAAATAATACCACCAAATTTTATTATCATTAATTTTAAGCGCCCTTTTTAAAGCTGTTGTGCTAATTACCTCTTTAGACCTTATTAGCATTGAAACAAATCTTTGTGTTTGTATAAAAAATTAGGTGTTATCCCACTCTCGAGATTAAATAAGATTTTATTTATGAACATTTCATTCGCAGACATTATAATTATATTTCAAATATCTCTGTGGATCCCATTTCGCAATAATATTTATTTTATGCTCTGCACTGGCACGCTGGATGAAATGAACGTGATTTTCCCGCCACAAAATGGAATGCATTACGAAAAATGAACGATTAATTTTGAAAAGGTATTAATAATAAATTGTTGGGTGTGAGTTTAATAAATTGTGACAGAAAATATAATTGATTGAATTTTTTTTTTTTTTGACTAGCGGCTATGCTCGCAATTACGTTCACGTGGCTGTCGGTATCAATAATGTTTGTTTGTTTATTTATTTTTTAACAAAACGTTGCCCCACACTAGGAATTTCTCCTGTAATGTGTAGCTTAGAGAAGGTGTAGGTACATACAACTCCCCCATTGAAAAGGATGAAGATTAAATAATTATTTTCTACAAGTATAGGTACCGTGTATACTTTCATATGCATTTAGTTAAAAGCTGTTATTTTGACATTAGAAAGCAAGAAAATTCATTTATTTGCAGTAAACATGACGCGTAAAAAGATCACAAACACAAAAAAATAACAAGGTGGGGAAAAACATGCGTCAAATCCACGCAAAATGGTCATCGCTCAGCATAATGCTAATAAGACCCAGTGCAGCATACGATTAGATATAAATGAAAATCAACAATCAAAATGAGAAATAAAATAAATATACATTACAAAAAGATGGTATAAACATGGAGTATATTATGATGTGGTAACATTCCGGGCAACGACACGCGCCGCCGATTTATGATTACAAACAGACATTTCAATTTTATTTATTTGTTTGTATGTATGTATATACAATACAATACAAACATGCGTTAGGAATAAAAGTCTTTATATCGAAATCAACACTATAATTAGAGGTATGTTCTACCCATCAAAACACATGGAATACGTTCGTCACTCATAGAGAAGGGGGGTCGTCTGCCGGGTCGCGGGCGCACACCGCGGGCCGCGGCCAGCTTTGAGTGACGTCACGAGGCTGCCTGCTCGGACGAGCCCATGCTGGTAACAATACTGTATTCATGTATAGATAATAAACTAGTAGAAAGCCCACTTGATGATAAGTGATTGATTACCAACATTTATGGAGATTTGCAATACTAAAAGCATCATATCAAGCAGATGATAAATGATTTTATTTCTGTAAGAAGGTTTGTAAAAACACATCTACACGTCAATCATATTTAAAAAAAAAAAGAGAAAGAGAAGTAAGGCCGAAAAAAACTCAGAGGTCATAGTCTCTCTTAAAGTTCATACATAATCATGGTCAGATCATGTGAAGACCATATAGATTGATGTCTGAGATGGTCTTATGAGGAAAGAACCACACAGATTGAGTGGACCTGTCCAGTCAGTGCACGCATTTGTCAGTAAAAGAGGAGATGCGTTGATACATTGCAACTATAGTTTTGTATAATTTAGAAGCATTTTTTCAATTTTGTAAATGTGAGTACCGTGAATTCGTTTATTATGTATGTTGACTAGAAAGAGCATGCCAGTTGAGAGTATATACTACAAAATGGTTGAGCTGGATGAAACGTTCAAAATCTAGTCACAGTCTTATCTCAGCGACAAAAAAAAATTTGTCAAAATGTTGTGAAATTAGAGGAATTTTTGACAGATTGAGACTGAGATCAGACTGAACTTTCTTAAAATTACGAGAATTGCCCCTTTGGTAGTAAGTAGTACTTCCCGAACAAGATCATTAACTAAGAGCTGTACTACTGGGTACTATTAAAACTCATTAAAAGACTTACCAAGAAACCGGTACAGTCAGGGAAATATTTTTTTTAATTTGCCGTGTTATATAGTCAGTTCAAACAATCACTTGTGATTTTAATATACGGATACGGACAATTCAAGTTGGCAGTCCGTTTGTTTAACAATTATTCTTTGACTTTACTACAATATTTACAAGACAATATAGAGACTAAAACTGTCTAATAATAGTATTAATCAGCTACTCAGCAAGCGCTAGACTTGTAGTCCCAATTAGCTATTCAAGCGTCCACCGGTAAATGACAAGTGCTGTTTTCTAGCTACTTACAAATGGTTTACTTGTTGGTTAAAAGAAAAACATTTGCCTTTATAATTAAATGAATACTTATACTTCTATATCTATAGATATTTATTAAGCAAACAGGCACGACGTGACTCTCGTGGAAACAAATCTAAAACTTGAAAAACTTGAGCTTTTCTTTGGAAACTTCATAGAAATTGTTGTTCTGACCACGAAGTGTTGACCCTATGCAACGAAACTTGATACAATCTTACCGTCATTTAGAGGTGTGTGTTTAAACATAAATAATTATCAAACTTACATAAATATAATAAGGAAAACTTGATGTTATGTCAAGTCCTGAAAACCGTGCGAAGAAGGGGTGGGTTGCTAGTTTACTGTAATGATTATGAAAGTTATATTTGCGCAGTTTGGTCTACGTAGACTCGTGAAGCGATCATGCGAATTATGCGAAGTCTCGCAAGGTGTTAGCCCGACGCTGAATATTCATCAAAGTCTCAGATGCGTAAGCTGTAATTAACCTACGCAGATAACATACACCCACTTACGAACTATGAAGTTCCACGACACTAATATTAAGTGAATTTATAGGAATCGCCGTATCATCATTTGAATTTCTGATCCGAGTATCAAGGAGGTGCTAGGAAATTCGCAATAGTTTTGTTAGTGCTAAAGTCAATCTACCTATCAGTCGTGTATTTACATCAAGACTAATTTACAAATGAATTAAGCCAGCGGCTCTGCCTGCATAAAATCCGTTATCGTTCGTATATCGTTCCAAGTATTTAGAACACAAGCTCCAGAAACGTTCGACATTTCCGACAGCCTACGAGTTGTGAAAAGAGAAACGAAGACGACTAAGTAATTATTACTTTCAAAGGGCCCGTAGCTAACAGCTACAAGTACATCATTAGTGAATCCTCAACGAAGAGCGGCCCTTCTAACAAACCGTTTGTCACTGTCGCTTGCTACGAGGAATGCTACGGCGTAGCTCGTAGCTGGAACACGTCAAATTATATTCCAATTTCCACTACAGTTAAATGTTAACGTAATTCAGTTATTCGGCACCCAATTAGGGCAGGCTTCTAGTCTAAATAAAAGAGCCACTCTAAAAGGGTAATTTACTTTTGATGTTTAAAAAAATAATAACGTAAGTATAAAATCATGTTTTAGTTGTTTACACTGGGGAGAAAAAGTATGCCTTCATTTTTGTTAGACTTTTAACTAAAAGACTTAACTAAACTTTTATACTAATAGCTGTTTGTTACAATTTACAAGATTACACAGTGAATATAAATCATTTAGAAGAAACGAAGCGAAAACTCAGAAGGTAAGTTAATTTTCAGTTGGCTTCTGAAACTCACTGGGCTAAATAATTGTGTTGTAGATGGTGCAGCTGTGTCGTTCAAATTTGTTACGAGCATGTCGGTGCATGCAAAGAGCGCATCAGATTTCTGACTGACATGTTCATTAAGCACCACCCCACCCTCGCCACTACAGCACTCATTACAGAGAGCCCTCTATAAAGGAACAGAGAGGAAAATCCCCATCTGAATATTTGGGTCACTAGTTATACGTCTATGTATATTTATGTTGGCGAAAAAGAATTACTCATTTCTTGCAAATCCCTTCTTAGAAAAGCCGAAATGTTTTTCAAGATCGGCTTACTGTTCAAAATGGGATCTTAATTGTTCCATGTTAGGATGTAATATAGGTAGAAGAACTGTTGAAACTAATGAAACCCAGATAGAGATAGCGCTGTCATCACGTGACAATGCGTGAAATAAGCTCTAAATTCAATCTAGCCGCGCAGTGGAAAACAAATGGGGAAAGCACAAAACAGATGCTCAAATAAGTATAAGTTGTTGCGGAAAGGTGAGCAAACCCAGGAGCTCTGGTGACACACTTTATTTATTATTCACGCAGTCAAATTGGGCTCTAAGCGAATTAATGAATCGCTCCAAAAGGTTCGGCCTCTTAATCTGTTTGACTACGCAGAGAATATCACCGTTCAGCAGTTTAATGATACTCATACATATTTGAGACCCTCGGGACTTTAATTTAAGATAGGTTCTTTATTTGATGAGTAAAGGAGCGTGCCGCACTTGTAGATTTACTTAAACGAGGATTATATTTCAATTACGCATAACGTATTATCGTATTAATTTGATCAGTTTTAGTGACGTCATTTTGTGCCGATACGAACGGTACGTACGCTATAAACCGGAGTTCATTACTAGAATGGAGGTACATATTGGCTGACTGTTAATGAAGTCATCAAATACAACAAAACGTGCCTAAACATCGATGCCACAGACTGATAAACATGTTGAGAAACTACCAAATTACTTTACGTAATGAATTCAAGATCCAAAGCGATGAGGCTTCATGCTAATAGGTACTAACGTGTAATTACATGGGATCCTCAGATATAATAAATAAATATAATTATTATATTAAAATATAATAATTATAGTTAACTATCTAAATATTTAATTTAGTACGTAGAGTAAATAGTTAGTTGATGCGAACGTAAATGTATGGATCCGCTGATTATTTTTTCACGATTTCAGGGTTGGTCGCATAGTAAAAGTTGTTTATAACGGTGGTGAGTACAATAACCCCCTTTAAGGAATAAAACCATGAAACTATAACGGGGTGTAAGAAAGAATAAAATAAATAATTACCTATAGTATTTCATTGAAAGGATTAAAATGTCACATTCAATTCAACGACACTTCATACTATTGAGACTATTAAGTTTGGTGTATAATAGAAAAGGGTACAGATTTCTCCAAAATTGCATCAGTCTAACCATGGTCTCACCCTAAAATGATTACATACTCCAAGAACTATGTATAGGACCGCAAGATTATTCTAAAAAAGGTGCCATTTCTCATTTACAAATTGCGTAGTTTTGATTTAGCGTATCTCGAATAAGATTCGCAAGTAATATTATTTCATTAAACAGCGGAGGGACACCAAGATTAACTTATTAGGGAGGCGGAGTGGCGGTGGGGTCTTTAAACCGACCTGTTTGCGCAGAGGTCTGCGGCCTACGGACTGGCGAGAAGTAATTATGTTATTTCAATAAATGTTGGATGTATTTCTGCGTATTTATAGCTTTCGAAAATTGCTTTAAATATACAGGTTGAAATTAAATAGCTGCGCCTGATTAAAATATCTAATTCAACGTGTTATATGTGCATGTCATTAAGGAAAAAGATGCACATACATGCGCGTAGGCGAGCGATTTGGCAACGTCGACGTACGCACTTCTTTTCGTAGAAACAATCCAAATTAGGTAAATACCGCTTATGGAGCGCGGGCTAAAATTGATACTTTAATTTCCTTAATTGTTTTGATATTTTCTTACTGGAAATACGATAATTTGTGTCTACTTGAAGGCAATAACTTAGTTTGCACTATCTAAGACGATACTTACACGATTTTTTTAAAGAATTTATGTTTGGGAAATGACAATTTATAATGATTACTGCGCCTCCTGTTTCGACTTGGCGCAAATTTTCAATTTCATCCTGTATATAAAATGTTGGAAAGTTTCTTTGTTTCTACTCAAACTGCGCAGCTGAGATGAAGTTGTTTCTTATTGTTTTTTTCAATTGTAGTTCAAAATTACCGTAAGCCTTATACGAAACGTATAAATGAAATATTGTTGGCGTATAAAGAAACTGACATGGGTCAAACAAAATAAGCTTAAAATATCGAGATACTAATACTTCCAAAGTCCTCGCCCGTCACAGAAACAATAACTAACGAGTCAGCGTTAATGTTCCCATTAAGATAAACGTTATTAATTGCCCCACTCCGACAGTCATTCGTAAATGTCTAGTATTTCGTTCGTCATTTCACAAAAACGCTGACGTAAAATATTCGCCGGTACGTTTGTGAATTTCACATAGTAATCTTTTCAGCTGTAACGCACGACAGCCAGTTACAGAATGATGAATACTTGCGTGTTGAGTACGTCGGCGGACGCGGCGGGCTATCTCTCTTAGCGAAGACTCTAAACAAGCCACAATGATCCATATTGTGAGCACAGTATGGTTGATTCTGGTGTGCGTGTATAGGTGGTGATATACCAGTGAAAAGTTGACGTAGACATTAGCCTCTGCGCGTAAACTGGCTTCACCGCTAATGTGTGACGTCCCCACACGTTTGTGTTAGCACCTTCATCAAACTAACAATAAATCATCCAGGTTAACGGGCTCAACACGTTAATGCTAAAGAAATATTATTCTTAAAAATCCGTTTGTGCTTCAAATATTTTGATGCCTTTTCATATCTTTGAATTAGGTAATTTCCAATAGCCGAAGACTTCTGCAAATTAATAAAGCAATCTCGAATTTCAAAGAAACGAATTACGAGACGCAGATTAAATTAGCTCGTTTCTAAATGTAATGAGAAGGAGCTTTGAGTTAAGGCTGTTGTTTTTGTTATTTCAACGTTAAAACTTGTGAAATTTCAGGTGAGGTTTATCGAGTGCTTACAACTAAACGACCGATACATTAAACCTGTAGTTTTATTTGAAATGGAATGGAACTTGTTGTTTTATGAAATTTGCAAAAACTTCCAAAAGCTCATTCAAAAGAAATCAAGAAATCATAAAGATAATAATATGTATATGTTATTATAAATAATAAAACTGTAATTATGGCAACACTATTGAATTAGGAAATTCCTGTAATGATAGTGATGTTGAGTTAAAATAAAAATAAATATATAATATATTAGCTTATTATAATATGTTTTACCCGCATAAGTGTCAATCCCGTAGGAATATCGGAATACAAGTATCCTATGTGATAATCCTGGTCATGAACTCCCTGTGTGCGACATTTCATCCAAATCCGTTAAGTACTTTTTGGGTGAAAGAGTAACAAACATCCATCCATCCATCCAAACTTTCGCGTTTATAATATTACTAGCTGCGCCCCGCGGTTTCACCCAGATAAATTTCGATACCGTAGGAATATCGGAATAAAAAGTATCCTATATGCTAAACCTGGTTATAAACCATCTGTGTGCCAAACTTCATCCAAATCCGTTCAGAATTTTTTGCGTGAAAGAGTAACAAACATCCATCCG
Source organism: Apamea sordens (assembly GCA_945859715.1). Lineage (NCBI taxonomy): Eukaryota > Metazoa > Arthropoda > Insecta > Lepidoptera > Noctuidae > Apamea > Apamea sordens. The sequence goes on from OX243995.1 coordinate 14,415,709, forward strand.
TCCATCCATCCATACAAACTTTCACGTTTTTAATATTATAGTAGGAATAGGAATAAGTAGTAGAATTAGTAGGAAGTAGGATAGGATATAAGGCATTTTTTCTGCGTGACAGATTCGCGAAATATGTAGGTAATAATTATATATAGCATTTAACTACGTAATTACAAGAAGCCGTAGAAATAAGTGAACCTTTTCTTTAAGATATATGCTTGGATCCTAAATATAGGTACCTACTAATAAGCATTTAATAATATTTATATTCTAAATAGCAATTATAATCTGAGTAAGAACAATGATAATTATGGTTAAATCAGGGAAGCGTCAGTTATTTACTAATACTCGTTAACGATGATCGCTTACATAAATGATGAATTTTATTTTTGTAAGTAGGTTTGTACAAACACTTTTACACGTCATTATATAACAAACTATCAATTTATATCCAATATAATTAACTATCTATCATCATCATCTGCCTAGCCTTTTCCCAACTATGTTGGGGTCGGCTTCCAGTCTAACCGGACGCAGGTGAATACCAGTACCTACTTTACATAGAGCGACTGCCTATCTGACCTCCACAGCCCAGTTACTGGTTAATACGATAACCCTTAGTAAAACTGGTTGTCAGACTTTCGGGCTTCTGACTACCCGTAACGACTGTCAAAGATCGACACGAATGACATCCGGGACCAACAGCTTAACGTGTTTTCCAAGCCAATAATTCCAATATATTAACTATAGAAGACTCGTTTATTATTTTATTTAGATAAAACCAACTCACAAAAGCACGGTTGAAAAACGAAAAGTAGTATTTAAATATTCAATTTAAGAAAAAAAAAACCTGTTCAAATTACGGCTGGGCTGAAGGAAATCAGGGCGGGATTACTTTGACTATAGGGTTTTTCGCAGCGACTCAAGTGGAAATGTTGAGTGCTTATTCGCGTTATCTGAGGGCAAAAGGTTCTATTGTCCTCAAAGGTTATGTTAGAGCTACTCGTGCGGTTAAGTTGGCGAGTTAATTTGGTAATGTTGGGAGTAAATCGTAGGCCGTAGCTTGTAACCCGTAGGCTTTGTGCGGGATTGACAAATGCCTTGTTTATTGTTTATACGGCTCTAATTTTCATAGTTAATATGGTTGATTAAGGCTCAATTACACCACTAATTAAAAAAAATTGTTAGCCTATACTGTCCCACTTCTGGGGCAAGGCCTCGCCCAAATCCTTCCAGGAACTCTTATCCCGCGTCACCTCGAACCAGCCCTCGCGGTACGCGTCCACGTCATCTCGCCATCTCTTTCTGAGCTGGCCTCGGCGGCGCCGTCCATCTTCAGACACCCATTGTGTGGAGACTGCCCAGCGGTCATCGTGCATGCGGCTTATGTGACCCGCCCAATCCCATTTGAGCCTGGCAGCCTTCTTTCCTACATCCAGTATGCCCGTTTTGGAACGCAGCGTGGTGTAAACGAATCGAATGTTGTCCTGTCTTTTTAACCGACTTCTAAAAAAAGGAGGAGGTTCTCAATTCGGATGTTTGTATTTTTTTTTATGTTTGTCGCTTGCCAACCGATTTGAAAAATTCTCTTTTTGTTGGAAAGGGTATACCTCCCAAATGGTCCCATTGAAATTTCGACAAGATCTGATGATGAGTTTTGGAGACAGACAACGAAACTTTTCAATAAATGCCAGCAAATCAACGACTATTGCTGCTATTGCTTATGTATGTATTGTCTACCTCTACGCAATCACACAACATCACTTCACGCCTGTACCCTCTAAAAGGGTACGTAGATGTGTTCAGTATACCACGGTACACCCTCATTTCTGTCAAAGTTGTTATTGAGGTACCTCTAATCTTGTAAGTATATACGAATTTGTGTGGGTAGGTACAACTAAAAAGTGAAAAATAAAAACTTTTTACAAAAAAAAACAACCGACTTCCAAAAAAAAACGGAAGTCGGTGTCAAAAAACGAAAATGCGAAACCAGCGACACCGACTTCCGAAATCAAAGTAATTTTTCTCTTTGTAGTGTTTTTTTTTGGAAGTCCGTTGTTTTTTTTTTTTGTAAAAACTTTTTTTTAAAGCCAGAATGCTGTGTTCCAATGCTCTTCGGCAATCTCCAAAGTGGAACTTTTGCGACTCGGTGAGCGCCCCATGTCGATGAGTTTGCGCTTCAGAGAGATCATCAGATCACCCTTTATTAGCATCATCATTGACCACTAGTTTTTCTAGGCTTTCTCAATTCGGCGATCGATGTGCCTGTCTAATTACCAGTTTTCGGAAGAAACTAACCGTCCCAAGTCGACATAAATCGACATAAATTATTTTCTGCCCATCTACCTCGACCCTACGCTTAGTGCTGTTGGTCATTAGTTGGATTTTAGTCCGATTCATCGCAAATCCCACTCTGAAGCTAGCTATGCTCAGCTCTTGGAGTATGGTCTGGAGTTCTAGAGCTGTGGGGGCAAAAAAGACGATAGCGTCGTCAACTCGAAGGTTTGTCAGCCTCTTCTTACCGACGACAATACCGGTGACTTAAATATCTCCTCAAGTGTGCCCGTTATCAATTTGGAGAGAGCGGTTCACCTTTATAACACTAAGCGTATTTAAATTAAACAGAGACAGAATGATGTTTTGAATATGTTTATCGGTAAACGAGGTGTGGTGCAATCGGCTTAAATGCCACTTTTTACTAGTTTGCTGTCCAACTAAGTATTCGGCTAAACCCTCTAAGTATGTTAAATGACATTAAATTCTTACCGTAGTCCTTGCAACAGCCCTCTGTAGTCACTGTCTTCATCTAGATTTATCGCAATGTCTTTAATATTTAGTTGCTCTATCCAATTCCCTAACAAACACAGCAGCTATTGGGTAACATAAAGAGCAATGTCTAAACAACGAAACTCCCAGTTAATCTTGAGCGATTTAATGCTATTACTAAATTATGCCTCAACTTGCTAACTATTGCATTAACAATACCGCAGTTTAAAGTTTCTAATTGGTATCTTAATTACATAATCTGTCTTGACTCCACAACTTTAGGCAAGTTGATCCCAGAATTGGCGCGTCCGGTCAATGACTTTCAGAACTTAGACAAGAATCGTCGTAATATTATAAAAAGTTAAGATTTTCTTTTTTTGGATTTCATGTAGTATCGTGAATGTTTTAATTATCTTGTCGTATGAAGTTTAAATGGGGATCCGTTGATATCAAGATCAGAATAGGGAGAAAAGCATGTTTAGAGTAGACTACGAAATAAATGTACTAAAAATAAATGTAATTTTATTTTTATTGTTTACTGATATAGCGGCAATAGAAATACAAACTGTCTACCTATTACGGTTCATGAGATACAGCCCGCTTACAGACAGACGGACGGACAGCGGAGGCTTAGTAATTGGCACCCTTAGTGTACGGAACCCTAAAAACCATTTGTTCACCGATTACTACAGGCGTTGGGGCAGGCGTTGTCATAAAAGCATCAGTGACGGCTGACCAATAAATAATTGTTCAATGTGGAATATACTTCGTTACCAAAAGTGTTCAAAACTCCTATCACTTCAACATTTTTGTTTCTATTTCTGTTTCGTACAGTCGTGAACACACTCTTATGTTCCGAGTTTGGGTTAAGTGAGTTCACTTGCTTCGGTACTATGTGCACTTAGCTTTAACGTAGCTCCCGCTGAGAACACTTACAGTACTACGCCTAAGAAGTTAATAATACAATTATTTTAAGCGACGACAAACGAACTGTCCTCATTCAAATAATTGTATTATAATCTAAGATAAGTAAGATAATTGAAGCCGTGATATAGTTATATCCCTAAGAATATAACTATCTTACTTGACAAATCTAGTGAAATAATTGTAAGTAAGTACATATATATTTTCTTTGATTTGCACTACTAGTTACAAATTTTAAATGCTGTATTTTTAAAGATCGCTCTTAGCGATAAGACCGCCCATTGTGTCACCCTTTATAAAATTTTATATATTTATGTTCTGTAATTTGTATGGTGTACAATAAAGAGTATTCTATTCTATTCTATTTTTATACAGCTTCTACCATCTTACTGCGACTTATACAAACAAACATACTTCACACGCGTACACTGATTCTATGACTAATTTAACTTATCTTGTTGTAAATATAAATAAATGAAAGTACAGTAGATAAAGCTACAACGAAGCTTCCACGTGTTACCATTAGAGCCTTAGCACACCTCCGCAGCGAAAATAATGATGGGAAACCGCTTAACGAATTTCGCTAAGAAAAATTACTATATTATGTCGCGATTCGAGTAGCAAAATATCATGAGATTCAGTTGAATTTTAGCAATCGGAGCAAAATGTCGTCGCTTTCGACTTAGTAAATACAGTATTACTACTTCGGACTTCTCAGATTACATTTCCAGAAAATCAACACCCATTTAAAAAAAATAAGTTTCGCTCATAAACTTATCGACTGCCAAAGATACGTGCGAAACAAACGTGGCACCGAAACAAAATAGCGGGCTGAGCGCAGATGTGCAACTGACTTCCGAGCAGATTGGCGAAAAATAAAATCTGTGCTTTAAAACCGGCAGTTTCGCTTGTCGTCCAACGTACCAGTCATGGCGGAACTACTGTGGTTTCGCTGCGGAGATGTGATACCCTTAAACTGCCCAGTAGCCCACTGACAAAAACAAATGAAAAACACAAATGACAGAATCAAAATCAAAAGTCATTTATTCAAATTAGGCTGAGAATCAGCACTTTTCGAACGTCAAAATTACAAAAGACAGTCCCCCAAAAAAGCCCGCCCTTCACCACTTCCTAGTGCTATCGCTGGGAAGAAGAAGTGGACAGAAAGTTAAAACAAATAAATCGCAGCAATGCTGTAAGGGATATCTACAGAAAATTGGAAACATATCCTTGATTTTGCGTAGTAACTTTATTAGGGCACGTGTTACTTGCTTCATGTAATATATGGTATAAAATGACATTTAAGTTGGTAGGTATAACATTAAAGTGTAACAAAAAGAGTAGGAGTAGTACTTTTGTATACAAAAAACCGGTCAAGTGAGAGTCGGACTCGCGCACCGAAGGTTCCGTACTTTGTAGGTATGTAACTTAAAATTTACGGTTTTCGGATTTTTTCCTTTACTTGTGCTACATGACATTGCTTCTTGCCAACTTGCAAATTTCATGATTGCTGAATTTGATGAAATATGCGGCATAAATGGAACATAAACACTACGTATCTTTTGATTGCGGTGACTTAAAGTTTAATTTTTTCACTACTTCAAGGAATTGCAGCCTTGAGTATTTGTTATTAATTTCAACTTGATAACTCCACGAGTTCCTGTGAAAAAGGGTCTTGACAGACGGACAAACAGACGGATAACGAAGTGATCCTATAAGGGTGCCGTTTTTCATTTTGAGGTACGGAACCCTAAAAAAAAGTAAACGAATGTTTCCAATTTAAACGTTTTTTACGAGGTCTTTGAAAAACAAATAGGAATACTATGCAATGAAAGGATTTCGTGTCGAAAGAGACGGCCTGAAATTGAATGGGATTAATTCATCAGTAGAAGCTGCACGAAGCCATTCGAGGTCGGGTTGAGCCGAAAACAATTACAATTTGGAGGTATCGTAATCGTATTTGCCTGTGAATCCTGAGAAAGATACGTCAAAAACACGAGCCTCAGCCCGCAAACTGTAAACAAACAATAAACAACAAAGGTAACAAAACAGAACGTATTATTGAGAAGATTGTATCACCTTTGTCGAGACAGTTAAATAACGCTGTAAAGCACGAATTTGGTGCTTTCCAAAAATCAAATTAATGTTTACTTTCATCACAGCGGGCCCTATCAGAATACCAGCGCTACGACATTTATTTTTTAAATGTCGAAGCATCATGCTGAGATAGGAGCCTTTTGGCCTCGTATAGGACTTTGTTTATTTTTTTTCCTTTTATTACTTTTTTATACAATTTGTTTTATTTTTCTTTTTAACTGTGTTTAGTTTAGTTTATGATCCTGTACGAGTCGCAATAAATACTTTTTCTTTCTTTCTTCTTTACTTTGCTATCTTGTTTGGTAATGCTTAAGAAGAATAAACAGCCTATAACGTTCCCTCTGCTGGGACACAGGCCTCCTCTTTGTGAGAGGGAGTGGGCTGTAATCTACCACGCGGGCCTAGTACGGTTGGTTGGTTGTCACATGTCTTTGAATTTTTGATTCTAGGACATGCCGCTTAGACGCAAAGCTTAAGACGCCACATTGAAATATAAGCCTTTCTACCCGCGACTTCGATTGGGTGAAATGTTATTTCTTTTTGCTCAGTTACTAGCAGTCGTAGCGTGATATCAAGTAGCCTGTAAACTTCCTCAAGAAATGGGCTTCTCAAATTCAAAAAGATTTGTTCCAATTCAACGGGTAGTTCTAGAGATAAGCGTGTTCAAACTAACAAAACAACAAACCCTTTTAGCTTTATTATTAGTACAATAGATACACAGGGTCATGCTTTAAAATTCCATTAGACCACATTCTCTGCCACCTTTGTTTAGGATCTATCTGTAAGCCAGCGAGTGTATAATATGTACACGTGCGTGCGTGTGTGGGGGTGTGTGTGTGTCTGTATTGTCCCTTTACGTTATCAAGTTACCTTCCCTTTGACTGCCCATTAACTAGTGGACTGTATGGCAGGCTCTATTTATTGCGCGGACACACATTATGGACGCCGCGTCGATGTAACGCGTTGTGTTGTGCTTTACACAAACTATTATTCTTGTTAAGACTTCTTTTTCCATAGACTTTGACATCGGGTTAAAGTCGGTCGAAGTCCAGGAAAAAGTCACAGATGTCATTATCTTCTCTTTAGACAAGGTAAAAGGTAAAACAACAAATTGATATTTTTATAACTAACAGTTAGAGACCTCGTTTATTTCCAGTTTCTACAATATGGAGTAGGTATGCCAAAATTCACGATTAAACGCTGGCAGCAGTTTCGTACACACATACTTATGTATATTCGCATTAGTATAATTGTAATAAATCGATATTCAAGAGATAATCGGCCTAAGTTCGACTAAACTCTATCTTTGGATTACCAAAGATAAAGATTAATTCAACACCGCACTTTCTTTTAGAGGAGCCGTAGGTAGCTTTGTTTCGAGGATTTTATTGTACCTACTCACAATGAATACTAAACGTCTCCCGGATTAAAGTTAAAATTGCTCTTTTAGGCAAACACATTTCCATTCAATTGAGCTTAAAACTTTAAATCGGCGAATCAAATTACCACTTTAGACCTCAGAATAAAGTGCACTGGGGTCGCAAGGAAAAGTCCTTCAGTCTATAAATATTTTGATCGGTTTCCGCTGACTTTCCCCACAAATTGATTAAATCCTGTGAGGCGTTCGATCTCCGGGGCGTGTCGATCTCGCTGCGTGAAATCTTTTATGTGATGTGAAGTGAAATGTTTTTCTAAAACATTTCATTATCTCTTAGAACTTTTTCCCTATGTCAAGGGGGAAGTCGCTGACAGTAGGAGATAGGCGTCTCTCGCAAGATGCGATTATAAACCGCGCATAGATTGGTTGCTGTTCTGACAGTTCATATTATAAAGGCTTTGTGGTTATTTTCTGAGTATATCTCGAAGATACTCAGACACGGTTAAACTTCGCTATTGGCGTGACGTAAATGTTTTATATATTTTGGCGCACGGTTGGCGCAGTGGTTAAGCAATTGATTGCTGCGCTGCGTGTGGCGGGTTCGATTCCCGCACGGAACAAATATTTGTATGGCCTACAAGTAGTTGTTCCGGTTCTGGCTGTTTGTGTATGTGAGTTTAAATGTTTGTAAACGCACCCACAACACAGGAGAAATTCCTAGTGTGGGGCAACGTTTTTATATATAAAAAAAAATATATATATATACCTACTGTCACTCAATATTTGGATCACGATAAACAATTGGATTTTGGTTTTAGGTTTGGATTAATATTATTGGTTTGTAACATTTATGTTAATATTCTATTTAAAATAAGAATTTCGATAAGACGTTTAAAAAAAAAGTCTTTACATATTTAGTTAATATGAACAGATTTATTTTGATATTGCTGGTTACACGGTATAATAATAAACATCACTCTCACTGGCTCGAAATGTAGCACAAACAATGTACGTAGCATAAACAACCGAAAAACTGAGTCACACTACCTACATACACCTGAAAAATTCAATGCTTTTACCATCTCAGTACAAAATATAATCAATACACTTCGTGCGGTCTCCACGCCTCATCTGTAAAGATTTATGCAGCTCTGGTTTTGCGCCAGCGCCATTTCTTCCCATGCATATAAACAGAGAAGAAAATTGTTTATTTCCTGTCTCTTCGGCTTTCGGGGGCTTTCGGAAGCTTTCGGCTTCATAATGCGCCGTCGGCGTCGGCTTCGCTCGGGACGTTTGTATTCGTCAACTGTTTATCTGAGCCATTAGTTACTGTACGAAAACATTTGTTTTAAGTTGCTTTTGTTTTTGTGATTCATTGAAGATGGTTATTTATTCATTTTTTATTGGTTCACCAACAATTGTTTATACCGATTCTATGCTAAATGTAACATGCGAAAGTGTGTGTGCAACAGTGCAACAATCACTTACAGGCAAACTCCGCATGCATAAAGAAGTTGTGCAAAAAAATAATATTAATAATCTAATTTAATGTTAAGTAACTTAAGTATCTAAAAGTGCAGATGATGACAATAATGATATATTTAGTAAAAAGTAAAAAATTTAGGTACTATTTTATCTAAACACACACACTATATTTATGAAGGTATTTAAGAAGTTTGGCTTTCAATTTGCTCAACCTTTCGAAGTGCACATCGATTTGATCACTGCAGCTATTTATGACCCCGCATAACCTTGCATAGGGGGGATTGGCGCCTAAACTGTTCTTCTCTTTACATAATAATTGCGAATACCATAATTTGTTGCTTTAAAATATGATAATACCTAAATGTACATGTAGGTATTTTTGGTAGGTATATTATTAAAAGTTGAAAAAGTTGAAATCATCAAGAATGCTATTTTATAGCGCGCCTTCCTTGTAGGTACCTACTATTTCATCGTTGGAAACTTCTCGCCCGATAAAGAGCAAGAGGCTCGCTCTCAATACATCCAATACTTGCCCCCTTACTACATATTATATTAACTTATTACATTAGGTCCTACCTTCTACTAGGTAAGGTAGAACGAGCAGTTTGGTTTTATTTTTAGTTCAAGAAATCCAAGCTTGGGGCTAAATTTGATGAATAATAAGAATGTTACGCCCACAATCGAGTATTGTATTAACAATGTATATTATATTCCCACGTTGTCAAACATCTAGACAAAAGGTTATTTACGTTAAAAAGAGACTTCAGACACGTGTAGTACGATTAGCTTTAAGAAAGTTTACAGTGATGATAAAAGCACTTTTTGCAGAAGGATTTAGTTATTTATTTAAATTATAATAGCTTCACAGACTCATGCAAGGCGATGTTAATGTACACAAATTAAAAACAAATGACTCGTAAGTAATATTACAAAGAAATCTATACTTATAATAAATCTGTAGAAGTGAAAATTCTGTACATTGAAAATATCAAAAAAATAAATGGCAGGGGGTGTTACTAGACCGACACCGAACCCAAAAATGTGATTAAAAAAATTTATAATATCCGACGTCCCTCAATTATTATTTGTGCCGTTTGAATGAATTTCGGCGGCGACAATAGACCGCAAAGGCTACGCCTAACACAAAAATAAGCTTCCTCGGCATACAAAACAAAAGCTATCTGGTAGTCGTATAAACTACCCACCTATATGTAAATTAAAGCAATTTTCTATATGCGCATATAGTGAAGGTGATCACACGGGTGTCGCACTGTCGCGCGGCGACAACTTGACGGGTGTCGGGTGTCTCCGCAAGCGAGCAGCGAGCAGTGAGCGCAGATAACTTGCGTAATTGAGTTGTCTCGCCGACCACCTTACTTCGTTACTCAGAAACTTCCACTCCTGCTAATCCCACGTTCGGAACTCAATATACCTGGTAATACCTGCGGATTAAATGCCTTGTGCTTAGATACTTAGGTTACTTTGAAGTTCACGTTTATTAATTACCGTTGTTAAAGCGTTCAACTTTCTTGTTCTAATCGTCGTGAAAAAGGAGCCTTGAAACATCCAGTGGGTATTACTTACAGGCTTTGGTTTAATACATTAGAACATTTTGGCTTAATATACTTACAGGGTTATGGAACCAAACCTGAAATCCCGAAAAAATAATCAGCTGCACCCTGCCCTACATTTTGACGAGTTATACGAACATAAATGTAGGGAACAGCTGATTTTTTTTGCGAGATTATTTGGTCCCATAGTAAAAGTTGTTCATGATGATGTTCTTCTTAAGAGGTTGTTAGTGTTTTTCCAATAACCCTGTATATCTAAAGGAAGTCAAAACTGCATATTGACTTATTATTTTACGTGTGGGAACGAGCATGATGCTGAAAATATAATTTTTAGAATTTTTGTCTGTTTTTCTGGATGTACCTATAATAAGTACTCTTACTCGGAGATGTTGCAGATTGCCGCAAAAACGGTTGAACTGATTTGGATAAAATTTGGAACAGAGATAGTTGATAACCTGTATTAACACATAGGCTACTTTTAATCCCGGGAGTACGTTTCCGAGGTATATTTTCCAACATACACGCGGGTGAAGCCGCGGGCAAAATCTAGTTGTGTTAATAATAGATGTTGATTTAAAAACTAATCTCAACATTGTCTTTTTGTAAGCCACACGCGCCACACGGTTTTACCCGCATAAGTCAATATCGGGATAAAAAGTACCCTATGTCCAAATCCAGGTCTTGGTCTATCAATGTGCAAAATTTCATCCAAATCCGTTCAGCGGTTTTAGCGTGAAAACTTGACAAACAAACTAAAAATCAAACCTTTTCTCTTTATAATATTGAGTTTAAATATAGAAAATAAAGTATAAAACTAAACAATTATATAAGCTCGTAACACAACTTGAAACTCAAGCATGCCCAAAATGTTCATTTGCAAAATATTCATTATTTTAGCGATGTGACAGTCGCGGTAATTCATCATGGGCCATTAATCATTGGAGAGAGAACTTCAGGAATAAGTAATTAGTGAGTAAGTTGAAGTGGCGTGGTAGGTAATTAAATGTATATTTTTCTTTGTCCTAATTATTATACTAAATGTTGTGAGCCTCATTTGAATGAGTATCAAAGTTAGGTATACAACTATTAATTGGGATATCTACTTAGCTCAGAGGGGCAATTCTCGTAATTTTACGAACGCACACAGTCTGATCTCAGTCTCAATCTGTAAAAAATAGCTCTAATTTCCCTATAGTTTTGGCAAGCTTTTGACATTGAGATGAGTTTGCACTAGATTTTGAACATTTTAAACTACGGAAATTGGCCTTCAGTTATAATTAAGAGACGAAGTGGAACAGCATTGTAGAACATATGTAGATGTAATGTACATAGCTCAATATAATCTCGTAGAAATCAATATATCCAAATATTTTATTTAAACTATTTCTAAGTAATTTTCATGATTCAATAGAGGAATGAGGAACAATATGGAAAACACCCTCATCCTCCATAGACAAGGGAGTATCCTCCGGGAGGAGGGTATCGTACTGCCCGATGGTTGATGTCGGGTGTCTGTACCTATATCTGCCAATCGCGTGAATAGCTCTGCATCCGTGATGTGGGATTTGCGTGACGTAAGGTACGCATGTGGTGGTTCCGCCACAATTGTAAAAAGTTTGCAGAATCAGAATAATTTATTTGTAAACATAGGTCAGATTACAACGGAGTGTGAGGTGTTAAAAATAGATAGATTCTCTATGTTTTGCCCAGAGGCGTACAAATATATGTAATTAACATTGTCAATTATCATTTACCTTCTGAGATTATGTAAACTTTCACATCATTAATAAATTAAAAATAAATATTAATTGGCACATCATTACAAATTAGATTAAATTAAATTATATCAGTTTCACTAAATGTCACAGAGATTAAGTTAATTATATGTCATATTAATACCAATGTCAAATACAATTAAGAACCACCAGAATAGGTCAGGTGACATGCAATTTTATTATGTGAACTTTTATATAAAGTCAATAGTAATAATAATAGGCACATGCATATCATGATAAATTAAGTAAAATTAGTTTCAATAAATGTCAGAGATTGAGTTTCATGCAAACGAACGAATACCAAAAATTACTAGATTAACAAACTTTGGTTACATTTGATCATAGAGATGGATCACAGATTGCAACATTAATTGTATACAGATTATAGAACACCTGTCAATGGATTCTGTATAATCTCACCATGAACATTTAGGTGAAGTTGAAGAGTGAGCTGTCATTCCGTCTGGGACTAGGGATTGACAGCTCACTTGAACGTTGAACGTTGTGTGAAATGTGTACAGAATACACTTGTAGGTACTGGTTTCTGTAGCACCAATCGAAAGGGATAGGGAACTATAGTCAACCATGTCATATTTTATATTTAGATAGAGATGAAATTTAAGCAGGTTATGTAAGTACTTACCTACTTAATAATATGAGTAAGGATTATTAATTTAGAGTTACTTTGAATCTTATGCTATCGTATTTGGGTTTTCAATTCTCTGGGAAACAATTACTCAGAAGAATCACGTTATGGTACATCCGCTAAGATGATAGATTATTTTGTTATCCTCACACATATTAAACCCACATTAACTTAAGCAAGTACTATTTTATTGTCTGTTTGATATTATATCATTCAGTTGATTGCTCGGTGAATGAGTATCAGAAGGCCAATATTGTGTAAAAAAAAAACGGCTTGAGAACCATAGTAATCCATTTTGTCGAATTTCGAAGCATCATTGAAGTGTTGTAAGCTGAGTGCCCTACTCCCTTCGGTAATCTGTCAAGCCACTTTTACTAACGACGGTGGCCGACTGTTTCTCATTTTTGGGGTGACCAGGTCAGACCAGTCTGCACAGCCATTCTAAAGTTTTAAAGAGTTTTGCAACCTTACAGTTTGTTATTATGCAGAACATGTAAATTTAACGCTAACCAAATTTTAAATTGAACCTGCATGTTAATTCGTATCACAAATGTAATAATAATAATAATGTAGTAATAACAAGCCCCTTTAAATAAATATAAAAAAAATGTAATAATGAATTACAATAAGCATTTTGCAGGAGTAATTTGAAATAACTCAAATTCAACTCAGCTTATCGCAGTACATTGCTGGACATAGGCCTCTTCCAGGCTGCGCCATAACCTTCATCTTCATCTTCAATCTTCTTTGCGCCTTCGGCATCCAGTCCCAGCCGGTCCAACTAACTGGGGGACGTCCCAACTCTTAAATTATCTCACGTTATCACTGGGTTAAGCACGCCGGATATGTGGTGTGTCATTATCATATTGTGAAATGTTATGTAACATAACTATTTTTCAGTTAATATTGTAGTTGATTGTTTGTTGTGATCCTTGACACTCGTATTTAAAATAAAAAATGTTAGTTAATTCTGTGAGTTATCCCTTAATTATAGTGTTCTCATTAGTTGAAATTCACTACCAATACACAGTGTAAGTAAATTAGTTCACATTTTTTTCTTCAACGAATGCAAACCGCCATATTCCTCGATGGGATCTGTGGGAACAGAAGCCCTTATATGGCACTATAAGCTTCTATATAATTATTATATTCTATATAACAGGTTGAACTTAAAAGTCGCCACAACGAATTGATTAGCATTTGAAATTACTGATAGACCTGCTGGAAGTTGTAAGATTAGCTTTGCATTGTGAACACTCAATCTTCTTCGTATAATATATATACTAGTACTAATAGTACTAGTACTATGTATCGTATGCCTTTCATTGTCTTGAATGTAGTTACGAACTTATTTATTTTTTAATTTCAGCGGGGCAGTTTATATACCAACATGTATATCAAATTGTAAGAATGGCTATTGTAAACACCCAGAAGAGTGTGCGTGTAATACTGGGTACACGAAGCTTAAGGATATCTGTGAACCTGTGTGTAAAGGAGACTGTGTGCATGGCATCTGTGTTGCTCCGTACACGTGGCAATGCGTCTCTGGATACAAATTAGTGTACGACACATGCGTTAAAGAACAAACCTCTAGCAATGAAGACACGACGACGACCACAAAGGATCCATTTAACACGATGAAAACAAATAAGTATTATTACAATCACACTGGAACAACAACAACGCTAATGACGACTACTTCTGTGCCATATTTTGCGAGCAACAGCACTTCTACAGAACGAGTTGTTAGCAATGATGCGAATACAACTGTCACTTCGGGAGATCCGATGGAAAAGTCTTGGTAAGAATATTTATTGTTGTAACCAATTTTTCTTTCTTTCTTTTGTGTTTAAATCATAATTCATTACAAAGCAAATTGATCGATTGATTTTGGTTTGAAAGCTTTAACTAACTGTGCTCATCTCAGGCCATGCGGCTTTTAGTTTTTCAATTCCATCAACAAATCTGCCCAACTACGTTAGGGTCGGCTACCATTCTAACCAGATGCAGCTGATTGTATTTTACATGGAGTGACTGCCTATCTGACCTCCACAACCAAGTTACTTGGTTACACGATACGCCGTGATAGACTGGTTGTCAGACTTTTGGGCTTATTTATGGACTTAGACTACCGGTAACATCTGTTAAAGATCTACGAATGATAGCCGGGACCAATGGCTTAACGTGCTGTCCGACACAAGAAGGGAACTCGATATGTAATAGATAACCTTCGATCGATTGATGGAGCTGTTATTATTTTCAGAGAGACTAAAACTAAAATCGATTAATTTTTTGTCTTTAATTTTCAGGTTGCAACAACATGGAATGTGTATTTGGATACCGATTATTGTAATACTAACTATTGGACTAATATTGCTACTCGTTTGGCGAAGGACACCTATGAAAATAGTTAATTTCTTCAAAGGGAGGAGTTATAATGTCCAAGGTAAGTATGTTCCACGAGTAGGTATATAGGGTGGCAGGATCATCGACGCGCAACGTGTTACAATAAATTCAGTACATCATTCTGAACACACCGGCGCGGCGTTAAAATTTTGAAATGAAACTGCAGATTTATTTGCGGATAACCGACGAAAAATTCTACGCTAGGGTCTAGTGTATGGTCATGTGCTGAATTCATGGTAACAGTTTGCGATGTCCCTGCCACCGTGGTCAAGACTCGAGATATAACGGAGGCCATCTTAGCGGAGGCAAAGCTGCGGAAGTGCTGATAGCTTGCTCGTACGGAGGCGGAGATTAATTAAATATTTATTGAAGATAGTCTCTTAGTAATCTATTTTTAGTATCTTTTTTCCGCATTTGCGGTGGCGGAGCGATCTTTCGTCACAACCCTAGTCAAGACTAATAATTCAATTTCAAGTAATAGTGAGTAAGTGTTCGCAAGTATGATTGCTGAGTCCTGGATTCGATCCTTTTATCTTAGAATTCTCTAAGTTTATCTATCTGTGTTGTAACGTTATTACTACTGATTTGTCTTCGATTAAAAGTTCCTTATTTATTTATTTCGATTACGATGCACCTAGTGAGATGTGTATATTTTTGTTTCAGTTGCTTTTCTTAAAAGATCAAGATCGCTTGGAAGGTTAGAGATCATACCAGATGAGTGAAAAGCGCAGAGTTAAGTAACTAACAAGCTATGTTTTGGGTTGTATCTACGTAGCAAATAATAATACGTAACGTACATACGTACGTACGTACGTAATAATAATAAGTATTTATTAAAAAAAAATATAAGGCATGTAAATTAGTACAGTTTTGCTTAAATGTAAATTATGTTCCTAAGACTTTACGTGCCTGAACTAGGTAATCCTGTGTTTCAGGCGAAAAGAGCTAAAATAGTCTTTAAAAATGAATAAATAATCAAAAGTTGATAATCTTCGATCAATAAAATTATTGATCGAAGTTGATAATAGAAAAATAATTACCTATATGTTGAGTAGCATAACTCCTAGTTTCAAAATATGTATAATATATAAATAAATATATTTTGTAATAAATGTTCCTGGAATTAAGAAGCTGTTATTTCCTCTTTTATTCTACCTTAATCTTTAAAGGGAAAGTTTCAGGAAAGTTTAAATCGATTAAATTGAAAAGCAATCCCAGTAGAAAGGTTTTCCATGTCTTATCGCATATAATTACAGTAATGCTCTCTCGCGGTTTCTCATGATCGAATAAAATCGGATTGCAAAAGGTTTGGTAATATAATCTAATAATATTTGATAACTTTGAACAAGTAACAACGTACTCACGTATTATTAGGTATTTGTTAATAGTTACCAAATTAGAGGTTATGAATTTCATTTAAATGGTTTTTCTATTTTTGTTTTCAGAAAATACTTATTAGGTACAACTAAGATGGCAAGACTCACACAATTATATATGCATAGACAGTACATAGACTATACAGTAGTCATATTGTTATAACCTTGTCATAATAGGTTCCCTTTAGTCGAGGACACATTTCATAGCCATTATTCAAACTTTATAATTAGAATTGTAGAAATAGGCTAGGTATCTATTTCAACCATTCTAATTATTTTTGTACTAATAAAAAGATTAGGTATACTTATCGACCAACCGATGTCCTTGGTTTCATACAAATTAGACTTTCACATTCCTAGTATTATATACAATCAAGTATTTTCTAACTGAACAGACAGCAGTGCTGCTGGGGAGTTTGTTGTGTCACTTCTGCTTCCCAGCGAAAGCACTAGGAAGTGGTGAAGGGCGGGCGTTTTCGGGGACAGTCTTTTGTAATTTTAACGTTCGAAAAGTGCTGATTCTCAGTCTAATTTGAATAAATAACTTTTGATTTTGATTCGTAATTAATGAAAAATGTATGCCAAATTAAAGATAACCTAATATACAAATTACCATCAACTCGTAAATTTTCCTAAGTTCTGCATGTTCTCAGTTCGAGTCAACTGCAACAGCACCCCTCCTCTTGGCTATATAAATGTACGTCCTATTTACCAAAATGCCATAGCAACAAGGAACGCCCTGACGTTATCATACCTACCGTTTGCGAATCTTTTCCTAAAATAACTCGTGATAGATGAGATTCTTATCTTTGCTTTTCCGGGGTAATGTACTTTATCTTGCAATAGTATTGGCACATAAGATATTTATTACTAAATGTGGACTTTCTTTTACTAAAAACCGAATTATTATCCGAGACCACATAGGTCTCAAATAATAATTCGGTTATTTGTTTTATAAATGGCTTTTGAATTATAAATGGTGCCTACTAGCTTTAACCCGCGGCTTCGCCCGCATGGAGGTCTGGAAACGTATAAGAAGTAGGTATTTTATGTCCTAACGCAGACCATGGTCTATCCGTGTGCCAACCTTCATCCGAATCCGTTCAACCGTTGAGTCGTGAAAAGGTCAGATAGACATAGTTATTTTCGAATTTATAATATTAGTAGGAATGAACTAAATACAATAATATCTTATAATATCTCTTAATATCTATATTAATATATCTTATAATTATTATAATATCTTAAAAATGATGCTGCAATGTTTAGACAATAGAAGGACAGCACCCTAATTGCATAACACACTTTCAAACACGATCTAAAACATTTTGAAGAATATTACTAATCCATTGCTTCAGATGTTCGAAAAATGTGTCTGCTCCACAACGTAAATAACGCAATGAATTTTGTTGAACTGTGAAAATTAAAGTCATTTGCTACTGTTGGTGTGTTGTGCTGTTATCTGTCTATCTTTGTCTTCCCTGCACTGTCTGGAATTTCCTTTCACACGTGTTGCGAGGTATGCTCACGAATACCTCTGCATAACTAAACGTTACATAATCATCTTGAATGTGATTGTAGTACGTACAGTCAAACAAGCTATTTGGCATATAGACTTGCTAGCTCGAGCTAGCTTGCTATGTGAGCTTGCTATGTTGTTGTGAGCGTGATGAGTAATCAATTATTTTACATCACTCACTAGCCATGCCATTAGCTTAAAAACTTATTAAGTACTCAGTAACAAAACTTTGGCCTACCAAACGACTTGTTCGACTATACATTGTTTTATTTATCCTCCTAACGGAACGCCATACAGCAATTACACCAACGGAGATAAAAAAATACTTCATGTGCTGCTTTCCATCCATCCTGTGCGCGGTGGACATACAACGGGCAGCGATGGATCGCGCGCTCACACATCAACTCCATAGTTCCATTACTTCATCTATACCTATTGCGCACAAACTTTGCGAATTTTTTGAGACTCAATGCATTGTCCAAAAATATTGTTGCATAATGTAGCGGGTAAAAACTTCCTTGGAATAGCATCATCATCATTATTTCAGCCGAAAGAAATCATCACGTTTAATGCTGGACATAGGCCTCCCCCAAGTACTTCCACTCACTCGGTTCTGTGCTTCTCGCATCCAACGGGCCTTCACAAGGTCGTCGGTCCACCTTGTGGGAGCAAACTTGGATTAGCGAACTGTAGAAACATGTACATACGACCTGTTGAGGGTTTCTTCTAAGAACCTTTAAAGTCTTTAACATGACGTAATTCAATCAAAATTTACATCGGTTGTTTCCTAGAAAGCCCAATTAGTAAAGGTCCTGCCGACCGACTTGACTAATGGGGGAGCTTGTCCACTCCCGACGCGGGTGGTCGCCACCCAACACTGAAACTGAATAATTACATCTATCATACATTACTATACCACGTCACGACACAATACAGCTCAATCAGGGTTTCCGTAATTAGATAACACACTATTGACAGCCGCTGGAGTGTGTTAAGCATATTATTATGAAGCGTTTATTGTTGTAGTAATGAACACTTTAATTGTAATAGCTAATGTGGGATCAAAGGATTTGTATCAACCCGCACTGTAAGTAAGTAAATGAGTTACTAAAACGTCCTAGAAGTTTGTTAACGACGTTTTGTTTCTGTAACAAAGAAACACTGGATGTAGGACACATTCAATTACAGTTCGCTGAAATTAAGAGCCTGTCTACACAATAGGTGAATGAACGTCAGAGAGTACCGCTTGATCCCTTCCAAACAAACGATTTTACCTGACAAGAGAAAGGACTGATGTTAGCACTCGTTCACTATGCCGAGGGTGAAGATACCTCACGACAATAAGAAGTCAAGTATTTCCCCAAAGGTCACATCGAGTTGAAACGTTACAATCTCTTTAGATTCCGATTTGAAATGTTACAGTAATAATACTAAAATTGCTGTAATTTCCACGTCAGATTCCATTCGAAGTTCTGCCACCTCACGTTTCAGCAATTTCATAGATTTTTGCATTATCTCCTCGGGCAATAACCAAGAGCTTGAAGTATCCTATTCAAGTTATTGAATTTTATAATCCTCATTCAATATCTATTTTCCCACTCGAGTGTTGGAACAGAATCATTACACGGGAATTATTTCCAGTGACACCCAAGGCGCAAAAAGGGACAAAATGCTTCAGATTTTTAATATCCTTCTATATACGACCATCGTAAAAATGTTTTACGGTCCTATGTTTTGTAAGCTATTTTAGGGAAAAATCCTGAGGTTTGTGTTGCCCAAGCCTGGGCCCCTTTTGTCTTGCTCAAAATGAATGTGGGCTACCCTACGTACATTCAGAATAGGGACATATTTATCTGTGCGATCTTTTAAACGATGTCATTTCGCTGGTGATTTTGATACGGTAAGATCGATTAAATAGATAGTTTATGTACAGGTTTAATACGATGGTTTAGTTAGTGGGTTCATTTCTTAGATCCGCATTAAATTGAGGCTGTATTTCCTCATTATAATCCGCTGTGCTGAAGCGCGGCTCGGAACGCCTACGTAAAGAAGGCTGCAGATATTCATTAGGTAACGACTGAGCGTGGGAAATTTACAACGATAGAGAATATTTAAAGAGGTAGTGGCAGTAAGTAAAATCAAAAAGGAGTCGTCCTCTTTATTGTATTCGGGAAAGTGAGCGAGTTCTACGACTACATGTGCTAACAGCTAAAGTATAAGAGCTCACTGTCTCGTGCCAGAGTGTGTGTGAGGAAATAAAGTAACCCAGCGTTTAACTCTTCCTTTGTAACGATAGTAAACAAACTATGTTGTAGTTTGTTCATCATCCGGTCGGGTAGGTACTACTGTAAGGAAAACTTTGTTGTCCACATAACGTGTGCAAATAACTGCTAAGGCTCCAGAGAGAGAGAGAGAGCAGTAAAGTCTGCTGTTAAACATCATGAAATGTACACTGTTTTTGTTCAACAGTAAAAATGGAACTCGACGATGAGCAAAGAATCTTAAAAACTGGTTTAAAACCGCCATTATCGTCGAAGTATATAATAAATACAGCAGCGTTTTGAACTCATACACACAAATAGTTGTTGTGAACATAACAAAAGTGAGTTTGTGTAACACTTTGGCAAAAGTTAGTATTCGGGCTTGATAGCTCGCTAGTTTACTTTTACACATAGTAGTTTTCTACGTAAGTTTTCATATTTCAGGACCAAGATATATTTATTTCACTACAATTTATCTACATTGTGTAAGATACAAACTACTTATAACTGTAGTAGATAGTGTCTTCAGATACGAGTACTAATGAAATCCAGATGTATAATAAAAAAAAAATACACGGTTACATTAACAAGAGAAATAACAATGAATAGGAGAACAGCCAGTCGATTCTGTAAAAATCTCACCGTGAAAACTCAAGTGAAGTGAGCTTGATGTGAGTTGTCAGTAGCGTCAATCCCTAGCATTATTTGGAATGACAGCTCACTTCACCTAAGTTTTCACGGTGAGATGGTTACAGAATCGCTCTGCTGAAAACTATATTACCAACAATAATCAAAGGTCAAATATTACAACAGCTCACTTCGTAACCTTAGGTACTAAGAAACTATTATCCGATAAACATCATACTTGTCACTCAATTTGTTCGACGGAACTGTGGGCGAGCTGTTTTGATACTAAACTACGCGAGTTTACTTCAGTGAGTCTTAAGCCTTAAGTCTAAACTACTAAGCAGACTTCGAACTAAAACTCTGAAATCAGACAGGAATATAAACTATTGTATAATTAAAACGGGATATTAAATTAAAGGGCTAACGAGTACTGCAGGGATTATTAAGTTACTAGCTGTTTGATTACCTTGTTGGTTTAGTGGTCGCAAGCGACTGCTGAGATTGGGGTCCTGGGTTCTATTTCCAGGACAGGCAAAGTGTAATTGAGCTTTTCAAATAGGAAATTCTTAGGAGCAGATCGGTGAACTGGCATCTGCTCCGGCGATTGGTACTTTCATGTAATTGGCAAATCAATTAAATAAGATTTGTGTCACACCAAATAAATTCAAAATATCCATTGCACTTCATCTAGAAGAAGAAACACGCGGATGAAGGAGCTAGTTTATTAATAAAGGTTAATTCAATAATGGCTCTATTCACTGGTTCAGAAGCCTTAACAATTTCTAAACTATCTACGTGAGAATATTGCTATAACAACCAAGTAAGACATTCCTAAAAATTGGTGACCGCAGTGTTTTGTTTTAACAGCTAGAGAACGCTGCTCTTCAATACTTCTTTAATGCACCCCGTCCTTGAGAAGCAGGTCTCATGTTCAGGGAAATAGATCAATATTAAATTAAGGCATCACACGTACAAGTGTACGCTAGACTAATCTCTGAGTACGAACCCCTATTGTTCTAACATCTACGAGGCGCTTTACGACACTGCACCCGACAGAAGCGATAGTGTCTAATTCCTTGCCAAGAACAACACGATCAATATCAAAACAGAATATAGCAAAATACACTGTCAATAAAAAAACCCGCAGTCCAGTTATAAAATTTTAATTAACAATAAAACGGAATGAACATGATGAAGCCTGGCGTTGTTAAAAGCAATATTGCTCGACAAATGGATCACAAAACGTACATTGGTGGAAATAAAATTTATTGTTCAATAATTCTGTACATTTGTGACCCCGCGGCGATTACGGGTTGATGTTGGTGCCAGACTAGCCTCCCCCCGTCTTCTGTTTCCGAGCATTCAATTACGACAAAGATAAACTGTTTGCATGGAGTTTCTTGTGATAAAGAAGTCTGATACTAAGAAATAGTTGTAGAGCAAGAGTCTGTTGATGTTTGGTTTTCTCTCTTTGTACATTTTTTTCTTAGCTGGACTGATCTGAGGGAAGGCAGAAGGCCAATTCTCGTAATTTTAAAAACGTTTTCAGTCAGAGGGGTAATTCTCGTAATTTTAAGAACGTTCACAGTCTGATCTCAGTCTCAATCTGTCAAAAAATACTTATAGTTTCCCTACATTTTGACAAGTTTTTGACATTTGTTTGTCGCCGAGATGAGACTGCGACTAGATTTTGAACGTTTTAAATTACGAGAATTGACCTTCTGATCTCAGTCTCAATCTGTCAAAAATACCTTTAATTTCCCTACATTTTGACAAGTTTTTGACATTTGTTTGTCGCCGAGATGAGACTGCGACTAGATTTTGAACGTTTTAAATTACGAGTATTGGGCTACTAATGTCTTTCCTAGGACTCTTTATTGTTACAAATTCATGTTACATTCGATTGTTTCCATTTAAGTTCTTTGCCAGCGTACAAGAACCATTAACGTTATTAAACATCCACGAAAATAATTTCCAATAATTTTACATTTTCTGCGTTTCTTAGAACATCTTTTATGTTTTGTGCTCTTTTCAAGTCTTCTCTGTTTTATAAATCATCGTTTCTAGAAAATAAAATCGTTACAGGAAGCAATAAAGCCATTTTGCTGCTAAATGCTGTAAATAAGTTACCTGTAAGATTCCTGAACACAATTAAATAAAAGGCTTGGTAATTCTTGGAATATTTTTGTTGTTCATAAATTATTTTCACTAGTCACGAGTTTCTTTTGAAATCGGAATATTGTTAAATACATTAATATCACAATAATGAATAGATAGGTGTATATATCAAATACTTCTAGCAAATGGGCTTAATGGGTATTTAGAGGCATGAGGAACAGGGTGTAAAGTTCACTCATCTTCCATAGAAAAGGGAGGATCCTCCGACCAGACGGGTGTTGTGTCTGGCGGGCTATTGCCCGACAGCGACTTGACGTTGGGAACGTTGATGTTACGATTGATGTTGGGAAATTGTATCTATGCTAATTGCGCGGTAAACTCTGCTTGCGAGATGTAGGATTTGCGTGACGTCAGTATGACGCGTTGTTCGCATGTGGCGTTGTAGATACCGCTACAGGTATAAGAAAACAGGAACTCGACGCAATCTAGGGTGGCACATAAGTTCCGATTAGATAAATGGATATAGATATAACTTTCGAGGAAATGGAAAAAAAATATGGAATTTGCGATAACAACTAACTAACTAGTCTGTATTGTCCCACTACAGGGCAAAGTCCTCCCTCTCCCTTTTCCACACAATTCTGCCTTTAGCGAGTGGCGAGCCGGTCTTTACCGTAGGAGTCAAGCTCGTTCCGCCATCTTCGTCTTGGTTTGCCGCGAAGGCGTCGTGCGTTTAATGGGACCCAAACGGTGGTTCTCTTAGCCCAATTGCCATCTGACATGCGGCAAACATAACAACTAGAAGATAAAAATATACTATAAAAGTGCAGAGTGATGTGCAATGCGCAAAAAAGGTTTACCGTGCATGCATCTTGTTTAATCATCTGCAAACTTACGATTTATTCACCGATCTACTGTTTGTAACACTTTAAAAACTTGCATAGCAATCACTTTGTCAGGCTCTACTCTACAAAACTTTCAGCACGCCTTTTAGAAACTTTTCCTCTTGTATCATTTTATTTATGGCAACTCATATCTTGCTTACTCATACAGGGAACATAAATCTCATAAGGCATTTCCCCTTTCGGGTGTGATTTAACACCGCTATCGGTATGTGGTTTCGGAACGCATCTCACGCCGCCGTCCCCTCGTTTGTTTGTTTGAGAATTTATTCTGATTACACTTGGATTCCGAACGCGACTCCATCACGCGTTCCTTATATTCTTGTACGTAGGGAATAGGAAATTGTATTCGAATATCTGCGACACTATTTTAGTACCTAGCATTGGATCATAAAGATCCTTGGACTTGTATGACCTCTTTCGCTGACCTACATACGAATGAAGGTGTAAGGTAATGTTATAATTGCTTAGCTCAATAATAGAAAGAGAGGAACGAGAGTAAATAACATCCAATGGGAATCAGATTTTCTTCGGCAAGACAAAATTATTTGAATATTTTTTTGCGTAGGTAACTTGATACCTACTTTTAACGCAACTCCGATGATACCAAAGTTTCTTAATTACAAAAGCTGTAATGAGTTTTGGGAAGTAATAAAAAAATATAAAACGATATTACTTTTGCTTGAACAGAAAAATAAAACTGGAATCACGATGATACAGGAGTGTCGCTTCTTGTAATTTATTAGGGGTGCCTACGGTCGGTTGCCTGAGAAAAGTGTCCACCCTTCCAAACAGTTTACTTGGTTGGGTGGATACTTATCTGGGTGGGTATACCAACTGTACATTGAGTATATGTTTCCTTTTTGTCTTTCGTAATGTCTTATCTAAAGATCATTTTTCATTTAATAAATCGTTGTAACTCTATTTTCAAATCATTCACCTATTCATTATTAAATTATTCATTTAGTTTTTTTATCTCAAATGCCAAAATCATACCTTTTCTACAATACTGGCCACACACATATGGTAGTACAAAGTGGTACTGAAGACGAAGCTCGTGATGCTGTAAGGAGATGTGACTAGATCTTCTTTGTACCTGATATTTATGGAACAGATACTCCATACTAAGCTTACCGTCCGAAAATATATTTTTAAACAGAAATATGTACTGAAAATAACTTCACCGCTCTAACTGAAAATATTTCTATATTGCGTTTCGATATTTCTGTTGCAGCTTTTTTCTGTTCAATATTAAATTTTAAGAACCAAATACACCGATTTATGTACGTGTAGGTATATTTCGATTAATATTAGAAGACCCGACAATAGAATTGCATTGATTTATTAAATCAAATACGATCTTTCGACAAGACATTTAAACTAATAGACTTAATAAAGCGCCACCAAAAATTTTGTACCCTAAAAATACTAATATAGCTAACATACTACTCTAAACTTGAACACACAGCTGTTCAAAATACTTCTTATAATTAACAAACTTACTTTTACCTATAATGTTTATAGCAACGGATCTCATTAACTAATTTCGGCACTTCGGGAGTGTGGTGGGAAGTTACGACTAAATAAAAGTTTACGTACCTACAGCATCGTTGTTCTTGATAACTATTACTACTACTATTATAAACATAGGCGAAGTGAGCTGTCAATAGTGTCAATCCCTACAAGCATCAGCTGGAAATTCAGCTCACTTTATCTAAGTTTTCGCGGTGATTTTTTTACAGAAAAGATCGCCTGGGACTCTAGTAACTGCATTTGAACGCGATAATAAGACCGACCTCGCATGCTTTTCCTTAAATTTTCATATTATACATGATCATAGCAATGTGGGCTACGAGTTGATAAATAGAATTAAAAGTAAACATGGTAAAAATATCACTATTTAAAATTCAAGCAAACAGGCGTAAAGGCGTATTTGCCTTAGGCATTTCCTACCAGTCTACCAGAATTCTATCGATCCACAATTTATTATGCCTACATTGTGGAACGCAAATAACTGAGTATGAATATGCAACGGCTACCAGAAATGCAATGATTCTATGTATTATGAACGGTAGTTATTTAGTTAAACGCCGTGCAATCAGAATCAAATATAAAAATGTACATCGCTATATCATAGTAGTACGAGTATCTGTTCCGTGTCTGTGGTCACGAAGGGTTACTTCTTCACTTGTTGAGCGCTATTTTTCGCCGATCTGAGCAGGGCGTCTCCCCCACGTCCCACTCCCCACGCCGCACGAGCCTAATTTGCAATTCCCGGGCCTCCGGCGCCTCACCCCCTGCATCTTCATACGACCACTTGCGGAAGACACCCTAATTCACTTGTTTCATCAAGTTCTGTTTGACAACACCTTCACACAAGCGAGCGTTTAATTGTTTGTATAGGCTCAAGTCGGACTTTGATTTAACGAAACATTATTTAATGACATTTTCCACATTTTGCTGATTGACCGCTAAATTGTGATAGATGACACTCCTTGAGGTAACACTTAAGTCTGTCGCTCGATTTTCGCTGAATACGTGACCTTTGCCAGTATCTTCACATTTAGGAATTCAAGCGGATGGAATTTAAAAAAATCTTAAATGTTAAGAAGTCCCACGCTTCGAAGTTGTCCTCGTTTTGATCAAATAACCGAGACAGGTACTGATGGAGCTTTGGGGGAAAACATCATTATCCTAAGTACTTACGCAAATAAAACAAAAGAAACTCGCTGTCTTGTAGTCATAAATATTTTATTTTGTCAACGTAAAGGAATATGTCGAGTGTAGACACTTTTATTGTGAATTTTAAGTGGAGGTACTTTCTATTCTAGTTTAGGTAAGAAATATCGAATGTTCGTTGTTACGATTAGTTTTTAGATTTGGGAAAAAGGGTCGCTATTCTAGAGGTATAACGAGTACCGGGCGGACTGAGGGACCAAAGAATACTAAGGTAAGGTATTGACACCATTTCAAAGGCCCAATGGTCCCACGTGTCATTTGGACCGCTCTTAAGATTTCCATTGGATTCAGACATAATTTCATATTGATAAAATGGAGTTATCATTCTGACAGCAACGGGGTAATTACGTAATATACTAAGAGTAGCAATGCCTTTCATTTCGACAGTTCAACAACATTCATAGCGTTATGTACGTTATTGAGCAGACAAATTTTTCGAACATATGAGGCAATGAATTAGCAATATCCTTCAAAATTATTCAGATTATGATTAAAGGTGGGTTGCGCAATTGCAATAGAACCAACCCACCTTCAATCTTTCTTTATTAGCAATAATAATGGTAAAAGCAATTTTGAACTAAGAAAAGTGTTTCAAAATGAATGATATTTAGGGCCCACAGAACCCTAAAAGTAAAAATAAAATTGTTCATAAGCGTGAAAACGGTAGGCTCTTAACAAAGATGTATCTTTCATTTTTCTCTTTTTTTTGTCACAGGGTTTATAACATATTGCGAAACCAGCGACACATGAAATTACGTGACTCGTGATTATTACGAAACAAGTCTTATAAGATTACTTCTCGGCGCCTATTTATACTAATTATTTGAAAACATTTAATTTTACAGTTCTAATATGTTACTATGTAATCAAAATTAGTTATGGATATAAAACCGTCGGATTCTGCCGCCGACAGCAATTTGTGAAGGCACGATTTGATAGCATTCCTTATAATACTTCGTACGCATTTTCATCACGCGCACGCACTCATAGAAAATTTATTTCTTTTCTATTAAGACGGCTAAAAATCCCATCTACTGACGACAATAGGATTTATTTGGAAACACGTTTCGTGTCGATGTAATGTCACATTCAAAATATGTTCGTCATCATAAGGGATATTTTTTATCATTGCGCGATAGAATCTGCTTTACCGACTCAGCATTATAAATTTAGTTATAATTTCAGTACTGCAAAATGCCATTTACCCATCTTCTTTACATGTCAGATCACTTTAAAAATGGCACACTGGCAGACTGACAATTAAACATAAAAATATGAATATTTAATAAAATGGCCAGGCCATTCAAAAGTTTTAGATTCAGTTCAACTCTACAAAGGTCAAAGGTGTACTATTTTGATCTTAGTCTGCTCAGTGCCGTGGCTTCAAAAGGTATTATTATAATCCTCCATCCTAATAGCGTAACACACTTTCAATCACAATCCAAGATTTTTGAAGGATATTGCTAATCAATTGCTTCCTATGTTTGAAAAATTTATCTGCTTAACAACATAAATAATGCAATGAGCGTGGGTGATCCGTCAAAATCCCATTGCGATCAATTGTTATTTTATGTGCGTTACGCACTTACCCCGCTGATAAAGGATTTTTAAACTAACGAAGATATAATAGACTACACTGTACCTTCACTCTCTTCACAATATCTCAGAGGGAAAGTTTGGGAAACACGAAGAACACTTTATCCACTTACTGTAGTGGTTTCGGGCGGGCGCAGCAACAGGCGTGGCTACATATAGGTACCTCTTCTACAGGTATTGTCTGAGATACTTACGCTTTTCTTCAATATGTGAAGCTGTAAAGTATTTTGTAAACGTACAGAATTCATATCCTGTATAACTTTTAGTATATATTTTAGTATACATATACCTACACTGTTAACTTTTAATTTTTTTGCGAATGTAATTAAATAGAGCCTGTTAGCCTTTTGTCGTATTAGGACGCGACGCTCAGATGTTTTGTTTATGGTATATTGATTGGCTGAATGCTATCATTTCATTGCAATAGAATTAAAATTTTGATTCGGCCTTTATCCAAGTTGCATTTATTGTTGATGTTGTATAACATTTATTGGTTGATGGTTAATTATTTATTACTTATTTATTTATTTAAGGATTGAGTACCAACGAGATACATTACATTTATCTTTTACCATAATAAAACTTGTATAATATACATTATCCTGTAATGCACACTCACTTACATGTAACCACAGATTACACATGCTCTGAATACATAATTTAATTACAAATACATTTTAAAAATAAAGCAAAGCAAGCAATTACTATTTTAAAAAATTGGAACTAAAAAGAATACTTAATTTAAAATTAATATTTCAAATGGTTTGTTTGTGCTCTTGAAAGTCGAATCAAACTGTTTCGAAATTCATTTAATTAATGAGATTTCGGGTCGCAAACCATGCTCTTCCTTCTATCCTGCCCTCTGTGTCCCAAAACATTCAGTCAAAATGACCACAGCACTGCCACCGATGACGCTGTGGAAGTAGCGAATTATTGAGCCAATAAAATATGAAATACTGTCGTGTTGCGACACGAAGAAAAAGAATCCAAATAAATAGGTGAGTGGTATATTTTCAATAGATTTCCGAAATATTGGTGCGTTGGATCGGCTGAAGAGTAAAGGCACGAAGGCGTGCGGCGGCCGGGCCGGCGGGCAGGGCCACAACGCCACTCGTCCTGCGACCGTCTCGAACCGCGCACGTCCCGCGCCTCACCAGACGCCGTCCGCACACGCACTCAAACATTGCGCTGTGAACTCACTGGAACTGAACCTAGTATGTGCTAAGTGAATTAACGATTGCCAATATGAAGGGTCGTCACCAGTTCAGGCGCAGATTCAGTCTGCAACCATCGTTTATGAAAGAGGATCATGAGGAGGAGCGGAGACCCCACAGGTGATCATATACCTTAATTATAATAAAATAAGAATATAATAATAAATATAAAACTAAAGCTAAGTAAAATTTAATTTTTCATCAAAAATATTCGTAGCCTTTACTAACTTCGTAGCACTGTCTACGAAGACGGGCGCGTCTCGTAGCGCCTCGTAGCTGTTTTGTTTAGGTTTGCTACGTCAACTCACAAAATATTATTATAATATTGCGCACCCAATTAGGAACCAGAATTTTAAATTCTCGTTATTTAGAAAGAAGAGCTCACTACCTTTTATATGAAACATTTGATAAAAGTTAATGTATTCTATAACGGAGTATTTGTTAAAGCTCTTCTGACAGTTTGTTCAAGATAATCTAATATACGTGTTCGCGCACTTTGTATCGCTGATAAAATATTTAAATAAGCGTCATATTTGCGCGTAATATTAATAACTTTCTTATCGTTTATCGTTTGCAAAATGCGTTACGTTCATACGACAAGCCACTTTCAGGAAACTCGTTATCTTAGTAAAAGGAAGGCAATTTTGAGCAATTTACCTTCGGCTCGACTTCATCTCTACAATGAATATTCTGATAAGATCGCGACGGTACAGGATGTGACTTTTCTCGTAATTTCTTGAAAAGGATTCGATTTTAGAATATTTTCCGGAAACATATTTTTATTAATTGTAAATGTGTATATTTCTGCACATTTGAAATGTTTATCAGCTGATAATAGCACAGAAATGCAAAAAAAAAAGAGAATCAGCGTCATTTTATAAAATAAGTAACTGTTGCCCGCGACTTCGTATGCAATCCAGGATGAAAAGTAGCTTATGGCCCTCCCTAGGCCAAGGTTTATCTGTGTGTCAAATTTCACCCAAAATCCATTCAGCCGTATTTACGTGATTGAGTAACAAACTTTCACATTTGTAATATTAAATAGGATAAGCTAAACTTTGAAACTTTTTAAACAAATATTAAGCACCATTTCGTTTTAGTTTTATCGTTTGAGGCTTTTCTCAAAAGACCCGTTTCCGTCTTTTCTATTAAGCCTTAAGTCGCTTTTGTGCTGACTTTATTTTGGTAGGCATTGTCCATACAATTCCTACGAAAATAAAGTAAAAAAATAAGCCCAACCTACCTATGCTTTTTAAGAGTAGGTATACATTACGCTTGCCAACCCAAAAAATGTATCCTGTTTATATTTGATAACGGTTACAGAACATTAATATACCCTTAAGAAACATTTCCGGTTACTATTTATACCAGGATTTCCTTATCCTGGTATAAATATGTAGTAACCGGAAATATATTGAAAGGGTAGGAATAACGAAACATGAATATTAAGATGTACTTTATGTGTACATTTTTGAGAGCAGAAAAACCGGGATAGGAGTGATTAATATTGGAAAGAATAAAATAGGCTCGTTCTGTTTCCGCATTCTGAACATAATAATTATGGGACTGATATTTGTCAATGCTTTGATATAAAGAAGTACTATAATCGATTTTCTCTTCGAACGTTTTAATAAAATAATAATAATCATGTACCTTCATAAAACATAGTCGTAAAAAAAACATTTTATAAATTGAAGATGAAAGAAAGAAAGAAAGAAAAAGTATTTAAAATAAAAAAATAAAATTATATTTAAAAAAATTAGGTAACCAAACCAAATTATGTATATAAAAAAGTAGGTAACAAAACCAATTTATATAAAAAATAAAGTATCAAAAAGAAAAATGAAACAGAAAGTCCTGTAGGTACGAGTCCAAAAGGCATGATGCTACGTCATTTAAAAAATAAATGTCGCAGCGCTGATATTCTGATAGGGCCCGCTGTGATGTCACGGGCAATTACAGTAATGAATAAATAAATAATCTATTTTATTATTTAAATATATATAATTATTTAAAACATTATCAAATAAAATAAATAATTAATTCTTAATCCGCGCCAGACGTAACCTCAATTGTACTTGTCTATGCCTTATATGTCAAAAGCAGTCTGTGGCATTGCTGTGACAAGTATAGGGACGCCTGCGCCGAAAGTAAATAAAATAAATACAGTATAAATTACGGCTTTGTACTGGAACAGTATTACAGTGAATATTCTATAAAAGTGGAATGTGGTAGTAAATTAACGGCATGAATGAAATGTCAACAACAACAACGAAACACAACAATGTGTAGGTCAGCAATAACAATATGAAGAAGATGCTGCATAAGAAATCTTGATGCAGTAGGTCTGTACGCTTCGTCAAGATCTCAATTTAGCTTCAACGCAATAAAACTTATTTTATACCTATCTCAGAAAAAAATAAAACATCTAACGGGAAAGCTGAACAGACAGAAACCAACCAACCTCAAACACCCCTCCTCTATCTTTTCAACTTTTGAATATATCCGATAAGAAGAAAATCTTTATACTGGAATAGACAGTTTTAGAATATCTAGAACCAGATTTATTTTGTCTGATTTAAATAAAGGACAATGACCAAAAGTCGTACCAAAAAGTCTCATGCATCAAGATCAAAATATTATAGTAATTATTTTCATAATTTTAACGACATTACGCGTCGGGGATTTGATTTTTGAACAGGGAATTTAATTTAAATTAAATAAATGCTGATATTCCCTTTACATGACGTTCCGTTTCAAATGATATGATTAAAATAACCTTGAATTTTGAAAGTGTCATGATCACGTCTTTCAAAAAACGTAAAAATTATACATTGCTTATTCTACGTTAGTTAAAAATAACTAGAATAAAAATTTTATTTAAACGATTATCATTTTTTTGAAAAATAATGGCCGTTCCTGTATGATATGTAAAACAAAATAAAGTACCTAGATTTCAGGTTATTTAGATTTTTTGAAAATCTCCGTATCCCGGGTTTTGTTTACAAAAAGAACTTTTAAGTTAATATGATAAGAGTATTCTATAAAAAACAAAGTTTATGCAGCATGGTACGGGATTCCATACATCCATGTCCTTTACGAACAAATCCTTGCGGTGCGCATTTTGCATCTGCATCGACTTAACAAGTCAATTTTATTGCATTTCAAGACGGCATAACAAGATTTATATCAATTTATTCAGTAGTCTCAAGTATTGCTTTTTCTTAACAAAAAATCTGCCTCTGCGACTTTAGTTTATTTTATACAATTTATCGTTGGTCTATTTGTCTCGAAAAAGGGTGCAATTTAGAGCCATTTATATTTGCAGTTTATTTTTATTAAGGGTGTATAAAGCCGTTTGACCTGGCTCGAACCTTTTGCAGTACAATACATGATGCGTCAGCATTTTATACATGGAAACCATCCGTTTTATGTGTGAATAAAACGCGGCATCGTCGACAACGCACCCCCTTCCAGTACGCGGGTAGTTTGACACTCACGGAACCAACAACCAACACGGACATTATAACATTTCCATACCTCACACTAACTGATATGGTGGGTTAGATTTCTATATTTCTTCGAACAAAATATACACGTAAGAAAGTATTGTTTGGAAATAATATATTTATATAACGCCACTTTCGTTCACAGAAAGAAAATGTCGACACTATACTGTTTATCAAACGTCACTCCATATCAGGCACGCTGTAAGTCCATTTTCCTTATCGCGCATATAGCGCTGTATTTATTACTTTCCTCCTTTTTCCTGGCTGAGTCCAGTTACGAGTCCTACTTCCAAAATGTGTTAGGGTACTACTCAAATGCCTTAACATCTATCGGATTTAAAAACACGATAGTTGCGAAACGAGTTTCTTGGCTATCGACCAACATAAAATAACCATTCATAAAAAGGAGTAATTGATGTTCTCGGTTATTGCCTGAGAGGTGTGCCGGAGCAATGGACGCCATAAATTATGAATATTATAGCCATTACTCGCCAGACTTATTTAAATCTCGTAGGGTCGGTAAACTTGTTAGAGAGTGGAACAAGAAAGTATTAAATGTTTTCTATTGACGCGTAGGTTTCTGAAGCTATTATACAACATATTTAATGTGGTTTTGGTTACATTTATACGTATAACTGCAGGTCTCCTTGTTTATTTCCTGCAGGGGAAGGGAAGGCAGAACGGATCACTTCAGCAAGAAGTAATCTAAAGAAAAACGATTCGTTTTATTAAATATTTTTGAGAACAAACAACAACATTTACTCTACGCTACTTATTAATTAGACTTAAATATACTCATAGATAATTAAGGTAGTAGATAATTTCTAAAAACTCAAATTGGTCCGGTCCACACAGGAAGGCAAAACGGATTTTTATAAGAAAAAGCTGTCAGTCAGAACATTTTGTTCACAGAGAAACACTACCTCATCATCTTCGTCACAACCACCACCAGCACAATGCCCCCTCAACGCAAATCTGGACATTGTACCTATCCCCCACTTGATGTGTCGATGATTTCATTTTATTATTTTATCACTCTTCTTTCTTGTATGAACAATTGTTTTCTTTAAATCTCTTCCTATTCGTCCGGTCCGTTTTGCGTTTGCATCTGACCTTTCTGAAGAACATCGCACCTGCTACTATCCTTACATAATTCATACATCAGAGGGGTAATTCTCGTAATTTTAAGAACGTTCACAGTCTGATCTCAGTCTCAATCTGTCCCTGTAATTTCCCTACATTTTGACAAGTTTTTGACATTTGTTTGTCGCCGAGATGAGACTGCGACTAGATTTTGAACGTTTTAAATTACGGGAATACGGGCCCTGGTCATACACGCATGTCGGTTGCGAATACTACGCACCTAACCTTTCTGAAGAACATCACCAATAAGGTCACTATATGTCCTCCTCGGTCGTGCCGGCATTTCCACTCACATTTTCCTTGTTAGTCGCCTTTCATTCATTTTCTCAACATGTCCAAATCATCTCAGCATACTCTTTTCAATTTTTGTCACGGCACCTTCTTTTAAATCACACCGTCTCCTTATCCTATCATTCCTCAGGCTATCATTTATAGTCACACCTTCGCAAGGAACGCTTATCCACAGCATTTATTATACGAGTACCTGTATGCTTCTTTTGCCAGACCCAACATTCACTTCCATACATACACGTAGGCACCAGCACACCATTGTGAACAGCCAGTTGAGCCCTTTTGAGCATCAACTGGTTGGTGTCAAGTCCATATGAACATAAAATATACTTAGTTTATAATTTTATACTTAGGTCAATTTAGAAATAATAATTTCTAATTTCCATAACCAATATTTGTGTTATGTTACATCTCTTGTTTCAATACAGGCAACATTATTTGAGACTTTTTGTATGCTTTTTAACTCAGAAAATTTGTCTCCTTAAAAATATGGAAATAAAGAGGTTTTATTTTCAAAATTAACGCATTTAATTTCGAACAGTTGGTCACAATCGCATGTGTAGCACCATTTACTTAATTTCCCGCATTTACTCTCCTTTCCACACCTTCATGAATCTTGCCATCCCCGTAAATAGACTCCCCAATTATACGAACTCACTTACGCTCACTCACTTAATTAGTTGATATTTATTTGTATTTCGCATTAAAAACAAGTGTATGTACAACAAAAGATGTAAGTATGCAGGGTCATCGGATATAGTTGAAGTTTAGTTAGAAACCGATGGATGTTTTCGAATGAAATTTAGTTTGATAAATGATCTGTTTACCTAATCAGCCGATAATGTTCCCACTGCTGGGACACAGGGCTCTCCTCTGTGAGAGGGAGTGGGCCGTAATTCACCACGCGGGTCCATTTCGGGTTGGTAGATATATGAACTGTTTGTTTTCTATTAATTAAATAAAATTTTATCCGAAAACATCAATCCGTTTCTTACTAAACATCAACTATATCCGACGACCCTGCATACTTATCTCTTTTGTTAACTATACTTGGAAAAATACAGAATAGACTAGAGTTCATTGCGTATTCAATTTCCAGAAATAGAACTACTATCAAAGCTAGAAATACTAGCCTTTATCACTATGCGTTATTTTATTGGACGCCGGTGTATTTCTATTTCTGTTCAATGTCACTTTGCATTGATTTATAACTTAATATATGAAATCTTTTTTTGTTAGATTATTCAGAAAGCCACCGAACATTCCAGGCTTTATCAACTTACACTATCTTGGACGCGAGATAACATTGATAACAATACACAATCATACATATGCGTAGATATACCTATACAATATATTATGTGCCTACATAAAGTACCATAGATAAATAAGATTTTTGCGAGTCCTTGTAACATTAATTAGCTAGTAGACTTAAGCTTCGACGAAATAAGGTTATTTATACATATACCAGCAAAGTTTGACCTTTTGTGATCATAGTAGATGAGTACATATTTTTTCTGGAGGATTCGCTATATTCTTCTTAATAACTTAGCGAGTTGTGCTCGAAAAACTGAAATAAGAAGCTATATTATCAGCTATTCCCCCTGACACATGAATTAGTGATGCCTTGTACAGTCAACAGCAAAAGTAGATGATCAAAAGCAGAAATTCAATATCTAATGAACGGAGTTCGTAGCTATATGGCAGCTGTACTATTAGTAAATGTTTAGTATAATTTATAATCACATACTTTTGAATCACTTCGACGCCACAAAGTTCTGACGCGAACTCCGTTCATTAGTATTGAATTTCTGATTTTGATCATCTACTTTTGCTGTTGACTGTACGTGAATTTCCAAACTAACCAATTCTCCTAACAAAAACTGGAGAGAATATTTTGTGAATAACCTAGTGGTGTAAACTTCGGTGATACTTTGCGAGGTTACTCCCTAAGGCCGCGTTGGAGATGATAACGTTACTGCAACATACTACATCGCACATTGTCATTTCATGCATGAATTCAAAGATAAAATAATTTTACGGTCGTTTGCACGTTTTTAAAAGATGGCTGCATTATTTTAGAATACCTATTTAATCTCAATTTCTTTGAATAACTTCTATAAAAAAAAATCAAATTTGTATTTCGAGCAAAGACTCATTTATGTTGGATTTATAACATTCCTTTCTTAAGCGTAAGTAGATATTAGTAAATATCTACTTAAGTACTTCTCTACCGGCTTTTCATTCCAAATATTTTATTTTATATTCTTTTGAGTGTTTGAACACAGTTTTTATACGACATGCCTTTTAAAAACTTTCAGTTTTTGCCACTGACAGTTCCCCAAAATATTTTCGTTACTACACACAGCGCACAGTCACGTCCCGCGCTGCGCAAAAACGTCCCCCGATTAAATTTCTTCTTAACTATAGTATATAAAACTTTCTATTCTTGTAGAACAATAATTTGATATAAGTATACCCTTCATAAAAGAATAAGTTTTATGAATCATTATTCCGCAACATTACATAGTCTGGCTCTTTTATTCTCAAACACGAGTACCTACACGAGTAAGTTTCTTCTTTCAATAAATTGCTATTTGATACAACACATGGAGCACACACAAAAACATCTGTTTATGTGACGTTTATGAATAAATCGATTGTTAGAAGTCGATATTTCGAGTTGCAATAACTTGACTGGTTTTCATATATCTGCATCGCTCTCAACTTCGATCGACTGTATTTATAGCACATTATGCCAGCTTATTTGATCAGCGCATATTGTTTTAGTTAGTCATATGCTTTAATTAACTTCGATGTTTGTTGAATAGGTAAAATACTCGCTAATACTAGTTTACATAAATCCGTTTATTTTACTGGTGGATGTTTATTTTACAAACTAATTTGCATTGTAGTCTTGATCTTATAAACACTTTTGAGTACTTATTGGAAAAACTTTCAACTGAACTCAAGTTGTTGTTTTATTATTTCTTTCTAGAATAGAAGATGCACATCTCTATTCTGCATTTGCAGACTATAATCAGTTCCACACTATCACAGCTCTTAATACAACAATACCTTTCCAATTTACGAATATGTCCCAATTATATTTCCCCAATTTTTATTTCCCTTTGAAAACCGTGTGCTGCGGATTACTGCAGGCAATCTTTTTAAATTGACACATTGTTCAGGATTTCACATTGAATGCTTTAGTTGCGACGTGTCTGTCGGATGCTCGTAACCCTTAGTTACCTACTCTAAATTGCCACTGGGGGAAGCTTTAAGTCCAAAGTCAGACATGAAACAAAATTGTACAAAAAATGTAACAGGCCAAAATGTTTTGCGCGTACTTTGACGTCGAGTGCCTTTGAATTGGCTTTTTTCGAAACGTCACCGGAAAAGCTAAAGGGAAAACGTTTTGGAAAGTACACTTGAAGGAAATCGTTTATCTATTTTTTTATTTGTTCAAGCATATAAATTAAGGTGCGGCGTATCTTAGTAGATAATAATAAGTATTGTCTAATTTTCGTTTCTGAATTCTTTATCATTGATAAGACTGTGATCGTTCATATAAAAAGAGAAAGTATTATTTCAGCTTACTGTCACACTTCGTATCGACACAATGGAAATAAGAATAGGAATAATCTTTCCTTGGGTCTTCCTAACTTCACTTTGATAAGTCAGTACATAGCTTCCTACATCTATACAATTGTTACCCAACACAACTTTATTGAAAAGCTCACAATATTTCAGAAAGGGCCCATCTCATTCTTATTACGATCGCATTGTAACTTTCTTTAAATAGTGTCACTCTTTCTGATTTACCAAATTTATTTACATCATAAATATCAATGAAATTTTACCAGATTTTAACCAAGAATTTGATATGAATTGGTAATAACAATTAATTTATTCATTGACGTTGATGGCTCATCAACGTCGCCGTCGCTTGCAGATTCCCGTCACCACAACTCCCATTAAAGGATCATAGTAAAACAACTCTGATTTACTTTTCACATTGAAATAATTGCGGGAAAATAATAAAATACTGCTGGTTTTGGAACACGTGCCAAATGTTTCTGTATTGCGTTTGTGGGCAATTAAAATAACGCTACATTATTTTTTCATTCATGTCGTTTTTTTGGTACCGTACCCAAAGGGTGCCAACGGAACCCTATTACTAAGCCTCCACAGTCTGCCCGTTGGTCCGTCCATCCATCCGTCCGTCCGTCTGTGTGTCAGCTGGCTGTATCCCATGAACCGTAATTGATAGACAGTTGAAATTTTCACAGTGTGTCTATTGCCGATATAACAAAAAATAGCACTAGGAAGTGGTGAAGGGCGGGCGTTTTTGGGGGACTGTCTTTTGTAATTTTGACGTTCGAAAAGTGCTGATTCTCTGCCTAATTTGAATAAATGACTTTTGATTTTGAAATAATAAAAATAAAATAAAGTAAAAAATTAAAGGGCTTTTGCCTTGTAGTACGGTCGTAAGGAACCCTTCGTGTGCGAGTCCGACTCGTACTTGTTCTGTTTTTACCACTTCGGCGTATTTTATCGGATGTTGATTGGATGCCTTTACCAAAAGCAAAAATGACCAGTTCTCCGAATTTCGTAAGACAAATAGTCTCCTTCATTAAGTAGGTACTGATGTCAAAATTATTAGTAGGTATTAAAAAGATAGTAACATTGACCAACATTAACTTACACGCTCATCTCATGTAGTTATGATCAAAATAAATTTCCAGGAGAGCGAAATGAAGTCCGCCCTGTACCTACATGTATGTGCTTGAAGTATTAAATAAATAAATTACCTACTTAGTTACTGCTGTGTAAGTTATTTAGAGAATAAAGAGAACTCTAATCACAGCTCCTTACAGAAAAGATATCTAACTAAATCATTTATATTCACAACATAACATTTCGACTTTATGTAGCTCCAAAATCCCTAGATAAAGCGAACTCGGTCATTGTTTTAGTCTAGCATTCCAAAGCAAATCTCCAGGATAACAGTAGCCCGGAGCGAACGAAATGAATGAAATGAACGATCTGTGAACCAAATAAATGTTGGACCCTGAGAAGACGTGACAGGAAAGCTCATTACTAGCAACTGTCTGAGGTAGGTTTACCTACCTGGTACAGTCAACAGCAAAAGTAGATGATCAAAATCAGAAATTCAATAATAATGAACGGAGTTCGCGTCAAAACGGTGTGGCGTCGTAGTGATTCAAAAGTACCTATGTGATATGTGTGTAGTAGTTGATTGTAAATTATACCAAACATTTACTACTAGTACAGCTGCCATATAGCTGCGAACTCCGTACATTAGTATTGAATTTCTGATTTTGATCATCTACTTTTGCTGTTGACTGTACATAGGACTTTACAACTGAACATAGGTAATAGACGGGCAGGTGTCCACAACTCCATTGCTGTACAATGTATACAAGGTAGACGGATACATACTATCTTTGTAGCCCGTGACTTAGTTCTCATAAAACTTCAACCCCGCTTGAACCACTCTGAAGACTTTCAGAAATTCCTTTGTTTAGTGTTTCTTAAGCCCGTTCAGGAACATATTTTCAAAACTTCAAATAGGTCATTTGTTGAACAATGATTATGCGGGGTCAATTAAATTAGCTAGCGAAACTCTGCAGACGTGGTGGGTATCGATATCTAAACACGATGAAAAAACAGAAAAGAAATTAATTTGATGTTTTTTTTTTGTATGGGGATCGCTATTGATGTATTTACTTACTTGAAATATCAGTTTTTGAACTATTTTTTTCTGTGTAAACTGCACAGACGTGATTGGTATCGATATCTTAAAACGATAAAAGTCATTTTCTCAACTAGTACTTCAAGTTACTCATTCTTCACAATACTACGAGCGGTCGTTGACCCTAAGAAAAAACATCAAATCTTTTTTATTTTTCTTTTTTTCGTGTTTAGTTATCGATACCCGTCTCGTCTGCAGTTTCGCTAGCTAAGTTAATTTGATCCTGTATATAAAAGGTCACAGGCCACCAGCATGTTTGGTCTACGGTAGGGAATTGATCGCTGACGGGTCTCACTCACACACCAAGGGACCATTACGCAATGAACTCGGGTGTCCTATCATACATATTCGACAAGTTACAGTCTGACGTAGCTGGTACGGGACTGGTTTATTTTGTATATAAAAAAAAACTATAGTCTTTTCTTAAAAACGCTGTAGGGCTACAAGTATTTTATTTTTCATAGGGCTGATTTTACCGGGGCACGCCGTTATAGCGACTGTAAGACCCGTCATGGAGGCGTGGATCGAGAGGTGGCATGGCGCCCTCAGCTCCGGCTGACGCAGGTACTCTCTGGCCACGGCTGCTTTGGGAAGTACCTGTGTCGTATAGGTCGGGAACAGATACCGGTGTGTCACCACTGTGAGGTTTGCCTGGAGGATACGGCGCAGCACACGTTGGAGGAGTGTCCAGCTTTGGCAGGGCTGCGCGGTGACCTCATCGTGGCAATAGACGGGAGCGATCTCTCGCTCCCGGCCGTCGTTTAATCGATGGTCGAGAGCGGGAGCGCATGGGACGGGGTTGCCTCCTATTGCGAGGATGTCATGTCTGCAAAGGAGGCAGCCGAGCGGGAGAGAGACGCCGCATTCTCTCTCCTCTCCCGCAGGAGACGCACTGGGCGCCCGAGAAGGGTGCAAAGCGATCTGCGACCTCCATGAGAGGTGGCCTGCGGGCGGCGGACTAGGGGCGTCCGTCGCCCGACCAGACAGGCCCGAGTCGCGACAATGAAGGAGCACATCTCCTTAATAAAGGAGAACTCCGAGGAATTGGTCAAGCTGCGAGACAGTCTGGCTAGCAGAGAATGTGTTGAGGGGAAAACTTACGCGGGTGTAGCGTCTGGGAGTAATAGCCACACTAGGGCACAAGCCCCGGAGCGAACGACGCTGCACTCCGTAGTGGTCTCCTCAACGCAGGAGATGGATACCGGGGCCGAAATACTCGAAAGAGTTAGGAAGGCGGTGGACGCGAAGGAGGGCTGGGTGCGAGTAGAGAGGGTCCGAAAGGCCAAGGACCAAAAGGTCATCATGGGGTGCGCAACGAAGGAGGAGAGAGAAAAATTGAAGAAGCGACTTGAATCGGCCGGAGAGAACCTCGTCGTCGAGGCGGTGAAGAATAGGGACCCGCTCCTGGTTCTTAGGGATGTGCTGTCAGTACACAGCGACGAGGAGGTTTTGAGAGCCCTTAAGAACCAGAACCGGGAGATCTTTCACGGCCTCGGGGACGAGGAACTCAAAATGAGCGTTAAATTTAGGAAGAAGAGTCGAAACCCGCATACGAACAGCATTGTGCTGAGTGTTACCCCAGCAATCTGGAAGAGGGCACTCGAAGGGGGCAAGCTTTGGATTGACCTCTAGAGAGTGCGCGTCGAAGACCAGACGCCTCTGGTGCAGTGTACCCGCTGCTTGGCATACGATATATAAGAGTCCGGCACTGCCCAGACTGGCTCAATAGTGAGGCAGTCTGGGCGTCCATGAGGAAAGACAGGCCCGAGTTGGTGCCGCAGTGTTCCACCCGCGCCACTCGAGAGTGGGTGCGACCATTGTGGAACCCGCTGAAGAACAGCGGGTAGCGGGTCAAGGTCTGTCGGGGGAGCGGTGAATGCTTATGCGAATCCTACACCTCCGGTCATAGGAACAGGTGGTTAACACTGCTGTGGTTTTAGCCGGTAAGGGACCCCTCCGTAACCCCCACGATGGAGGAAGTCCTTGAGGATTTCCACCGCAAAACAAAAAAAAAGGACTGATTTTACCAAAGTTAGGTAAGTTTATCCGTGGAATAAATTTGACATCTGCAGTTCTAGTATGAAAAAACCATCAAAAATTCAAAAATTATTCTCAGTACTAGCTTCTGCCCGCGGCTTCGCCCGCGTGGATGTCGGAAATTATCCCACGGGAACGTGCTAACAGGATAAAATGTATGTGCTTCCCCAGAATGCCATCTATCTCGCGGGCCCTTTGTGGCTAATTACAGTAGAAAACCAATTGTGTAGTGGTGATTAAGAGGGTACCTATATGATATCTTTACCTAAGTACCTACCTAATTAAAAAAAAACCTCAATAACAGAAAATTAAATACCTACCTAAATAAACCTATTTCTGATGATAACTAATCTAAACTCAATAAATAAGCAAAATCCCTAAAAACTAATATCTATACGAATGACTAATCCTACCTAACAGTATTATAAAATAACCTACGGTCACTACGTACACTATCAAATATACTACCTATACTTTAAAATTAAAATCTATAGGTACCTACGACTCATATAAAAATAAACCTAAATAACTCTAAAAACTAAAAGGAATAAAAATGAACTCCACTGCGGGTGACCCAACCTACGACAAACTTAGTATTTGCGGTTGGTACAGTACAGACAGTGGTAATCGGGTATAGGGATCGAACCGCAAAATTAAGTTTGTTTTTTATTGTATATACTTTTCCGGGATAAAAAGTACCCAGTGTGGTGCCCAGGATATTAAAGAATAATTATACCAAGTTTCATCGTAATCGAACCGGTAGTTTTTGCGTGATGCCTGAACAAACAGACAGACAGACAGACAGACAGACAGACAGACCGACAGACAGACAGACAGACAAAAAATTTTTTAATCACATTTTTGGGTTCGGTGTCGGTCTAGTAACACCCCCTGTAAATTATTTTTTTGATATTTTCAATGTACAGAATTTTCACTTCTACAGATTTATTATAAGTATAGATAAGGCTTATTCTATGTATAAAAGTTTGGTGGAACGCGACTTTACTCATTATTAATACAGATTTTTTTATATTCGTTCAATTTAGGGCTTAATAACTCCTTCATAAGCGAAAATAAGTTTCACACTTGACAACAAAGAGTGAGGAACCCCATTTCTTCCCTGAGGGCGTCATGAAAGGTGATTAAGACGCTTATCCGATGGATGGACACCCGCGATAACACAATCTGGGCTCTGATAAAATCATTTCGCGAAAACTGTTGTTATTTTTTAAACTTTGTGGGTAGACAAAACTCGTTATAACTTGCTTGAATGGGACTGGCTAGTGGTGACGCGTTCGCTTATGTTATTAGAAAGTAACGCAGACAGTGACTGGAAACAAAGACATCGTTAGGACGACTAACACAGTACTCGTCAGTGTAGACTTGTAGAGCCATTGTTTGTGAACATTATAATAATTAGATTGCCATCGACACATGATAAAGAAGATTATAATGACAACTTCCTCTGCCTCGCTGCACGATATACGAGTATATACCTATACTTACGAGTCTAGCTCCCGTGGTGATAAAAAAATTACCTAGTCTGTAAGGTTGATTGCCCAGGGTGCGCTATAAACAACGCAGATAATTCTGAACAGCAGGAAATTCATACTATGGACGATTTAATACGAAGTCGACGAGTCTATTCAAAACTCCTAAAACCACTCGAGCAATTTCAAAGGTTAGGTAATTTGATTCAATGTAAAATTTACATTGTGTCTGAATTTCAAGTTGTCTGAAGATTGTAATAAACCAACGGATCGATCGAGGCCAATCGCATAAACTGCCAAATATCTTGGTAGCGCTCCGCAGTGGTTTGTACAACACGCTCGGGAGTGAGCCGTAGTAATCCAACTAACTATCACTGGATACATATCCATCACGCTACTACGCCTTAACTGGAACGACACCTAACTCGGAGTGACCTACTATGTCAGACTTGATTCCTAGTATTTAGGGTAATGAAATATAGGTTCTAGCTTTTACGCGAAGCCGTAAACTCATAATGACACATGATTTCATTGCGGATTTTCCCTTTAGGTATCATAAGTTAGTTAAATATTTTTACCTGGCTAAAATGTACATATGTCTAAATGAAATCGTACAAACATTGGAATTTCAAATCTGAGTATCGAAAATGCCTTTGAAGTGATTTTATTGACATTCTTCGCGAAATAGTATCTAAAAATACCTTAATATTAAAACAATGTCTAGACGTTGCCTACGTATCTATATTCAGCTTTATGCAAAAAAAAATTCATGAAAAATGGCTATTTATTGGACTGGACGAAATATTACTAGGGTAAAGTTGTAACTGCAGTTTAAACCAGTGTCCTGTTTTTTAATAGTGATTTGTTTTTCGAAAAAACAGTCGGTCATAGCGTCTGTTTCTTAGCAGCCTCTGCTCTATCGCGAATTTCGTTGACTGCATTACCTACAGCTTCAACTTCACATACAAAAACTTACCTAAAAAATCAAAGGCATATCGGTCACTGATAGGTAAACTTAACAAGGTGGGGATGACAATACGATAATAAAAAATGAAGATTCGTATATCCTATGACGTTCCCAATCTGCTTACAAAAAATCTACAATAACCAATAGTTCAGTCAGTATAGTCAAAGATCGGCAAAACCTATTGTCGGCTCATCCCTACTATTTAGTTTGTTTGAAAAAATCACTGCTTTATTTTGATGTT
Source organism: Apamea sordens (assembly GCA_945859715.1). Classification (NCBI taxonomy): domain Eukaryota; kingdom Metazoa; phylum Arthropoda; class Insecta; order Lepidoptera; family Noctuidae; genus Apamea; species Apamea sordens. The sequence continues at coordinate 14,460,557 of OX243995.1, forward strand.
AGAATTTATTCGATAGTTTCAAAACACTCCCATGTATTAATATTACCTACCAGTGTTTACATTCATGGTTGTGTCAGTTGTCGTCTCAATTTTGTATAATAATCAATAATTTCTTATCGCTCACAACGCTCGTTAAAACCCTTGACTGATCAAATACTAAACATTTATCCAACAATTCCAAAATTCAGAATACACTGAGATGATAAAATTAAGTGAATAACTTAATCACTAGATTGTAATTTCGTTATAAAGCTATGTCAATGTCTGCTTGAGTTTGGAAATATTTGATTGCTCCGTTTAGATAGAATTATTTCTTGTCAGAACAGATTTTCCTTTATTTTACCTAAAGGTAGGTATGATTTAAAAGCTTCAGAAGCTTGCTGTATCAATTTTGCAACATTTTTCGTAAAACGTTTACGCCCACATCAATGTCTTTTGTTGCTTACACGCACTAATAGAACTTAATGGAGCGTTTATTAATGATCTTACGTAAACTTAAATATTATGGGCCAATATCAACACTTTGTAACTTTTAGTATCGAAGAAAAGATAGGGTCTTTAAACCCTATCTTCTCTTCTTTAACAATAAACTGACCGTAAGTAATGTTCTTATAACGGTTCATTATCTTTTCGGTGTAGGCACGAACAATGTTTTTGTTAAAACTTTAATGCTGTTACACAAAAGTTACAAGGGCATTGACCGCACACAATTTTACAGCAACTCTTTGAGACAAAGTTTACAAACTGGCACAAGTTCAAAAGTTGAATAGAATTTATTTTATGTTTGCTTGGCTTCCTCTTGTACTTCCTAGCCAAGAGAAGCATTTACAACTGTTTTATTATACCGGCCTTTTAACTTTGCTAAACTTTTCGAACCTACATGAAAATATGACACATTTTAATGTCGCTTCAAAAAGTTTTGAACTGAGCGCTTCGTGTTTAAATTATTATTCCTTAAAATAACAATGAGCGTTTCATTTGTTTTAGTCAAATGTTTCTCCAACAATTAGTACCTAGTACGGGACCGACATTATTGTGGAAACAAAAGAATTAGGTACCTTCGTGCCTTCGTCGGTCGTATTCGCACAATTTGAGATAAAATTGGTATCTGTATGGCGAGCGACGCCGGAGCTGGGAAATACGGGACCCTTTCATTTTATGTGGACAATCAACAGATGTTATCGTTAGGCACTGGTTACGAGCTCATATACGTTTTTATCCGTTATTAAATGCTAATGTATCACGAGATAAGAATATTTGTTTTTTTACGTCCTTGTGCATTTTCTCTTCAACATTTTTTTTTGGCAAGTATCGTTATCTCGGGATTAGGTACATAACACACTTAGACAAATGTTATTCTAGGTCGAATGAAGTTTGCTTGTACCTATAAAAGCTTCTTGCTAAGAACTGACTACACGAGCTTAAAAAAATATAAGATACTCTGTATTAGAAATAACATCGTAGAAAACAGTTTCAACAATAATTACGTGTCAATCTTTGGTGATTCTGCAGTCTATTTGAGATTACAAAGAATCTTTTGCGTAATGATCCAAATGTTTGAATAATAAAACATTGCATTAAAACTGACAGCTGCTGGCTTGTCTTATTACTTTAGATTATTTTCCTAATTTTCCTTAATTGACTCCAGAAAGTTGTTGTAAAGATTATCGCAATCTTCATTTTCTTCCCTTGTATTTTCACAAAGCAAACGAGATATATTGTTGTATACATTAAATTAATTTTAATTGGTACGAAGATACCTACCTAATATAAAAAGGAAGATAAATATGGAAGCATTATTAAATTGTCAGATAAAAGTCCAAGTATACCTACTCTGACATCATCCTTCGGGCTCTTGTCACCGCCGGCAGACCGCTGGCACGCGACTATGTGAAGAGGCCAGATGGAATGACCATAATGCCTTGAAATTTGGGTTGGCCTTTGGTGTGGGATGCAATCTTGGGGCAGCTGCTGCTTATCGGGAGCTATATGTTTGAGCCGTTTGGAGTTGAAACACTAGGGCCGTGGGGTCCAAGAACTCATCGAGTATTCGCACATCGCCAAGCGTTGGTCGACTTTTGACGTGACCAGAGAGCTGGCCAATTTTTAGGTCAAAGAATCAGCATTGCCATCCAACGTGGCAACGTTGCCAGCAAGATTAAATATTATGAGTAGATATCTAATGAAAAATTACCTACTCTGTAAATAATTAATTTAAACGATTTTACAATTTCAATTCAAATTAAATTTTAAGTTAAATTATAAAGCACAGGTGTTACAAATGGTTCTGAACTCATGTGTAATATTGTAGGTGTTTGTTTGTCTTCAGTTAATTCATAACAAACTTATTGCTGGCGGTAACACTCTCGCGACAACCGCAAAGTTTGAATTTATGTGGAACTGAAGTAATTCGGTCTCGGAATTCATAAACTGCTGTAACACGTGTTAGGAGTCACGCGCCTTTGACAAGCAAATATCCTTTGCGGGATTAGAAGCACATCATTTTCAGTCGTTAAAGGAAATTGTTCGGGTGTGAGTTTAAAAGAACTGTAATTAGTATTCAAACAATTAGGAAGTACGGCTTTAATTCATATTTTAATGAAGTGTTTACTGTTTCATGATTTAGACTAAATAATCAAATGGCCTTACAGGTGGGTAAATAAGTGGTGTGCACACATAAAGCCATTCAATCATACTTTTTAACGTTGGTGAAAATACTTCTAAAAGATAATGCCAGGACCATGCTATGTATTACATAGGTACATAAAATAATAGTGAAAACTTTAAATGGTTTTATAAGAATCTGTTTTCGAGTCATGTCGAGCGAACACCAAATAAATTGGAATAAGGGCGACAAAATGATGAATTATCTCCTGTTAAATTTCATATCAATCGCTAACAATTAACGCTAACTGCACTGTAGTTAATTAACTAACAAGTAATTTAAAAAATATACACAACACAAAAACGGCACGTTAAACTGGTAATCCTGTAAAAATGATAACATTTACCAGCGCGTTGATCGTATCCGATTCAGCGAGACTGAAAATAATCGCCGAATCATTTTCATTCGAATTGAAAGTACGGAGCTGTGTTTTTTCGTAATCGATTCGTTTATTTGATATTAGATGTGATTTGCGGCTTTCGATTTGAGTTAGATAACATACTAGGAGATTCGGTGGATGAAAAATCAGCCGTAAAAATTGTTTTCTTTTTACTAAACCATTAAAAGAATGATCAAGTCTAAAATAGAAATGCCTAATACTTATCTGTCTCAAAGTACTGCCTGGGTTCTGAAAATGTTATGAGCTTATGTTCACTGTTCTTTGATCACTACTTTATATGCAATTTAAATATTAAACCCACGTGTTTTTTGACATTTAAAATGTATGTAACTCGTAAACTTCTAAAATATTACGGTAGGTACCACTGGTATTTTCATGGAACTCAATCACTGGCGAAATAAGAAAGTCAGACCATTCACCGCCGCTTACTTTGCAGAAAAAATATTAACGTAACATTTTATTCTGTTGTATTTTCAATTTTTCACAATCGCTAAGTAGTCGGTAACAAGAATTCTTTAGAATAAAAAAAATAAAGCCTATAATACCTGCAATATACTTATTTTAGGGCAAAACCATTGTTGTTATGGTGTGTTGTTGTTGCCATTGTTGTTGTTGTGTGTTTATGAAAACACCTTTTCAGCTTATTTTTATTTTTCTTTAAGTGCAAAAACTTCGGTGCTTTTCTATTAAAAGGCACTGGTTTTCAGCATTCGTAATTAATGGAAAATAATACTCAGCGACAAAACTTTCCTATGCGACATTTACTCAGAGTAACAATATATATTCAGCTGCTCAAAGGCTTATTGTGTCCCACTGCTGGGATACAAGCCTCCTGCATCAGTCCAGCATCAGTGAGAGGAAGTGGGTCGTAATCCACCACGCAGGCCACAAGTGCGGCTTGCTAGATATCACATGTCTTCGTATTTTTGGTTCTAGAACATGCCGTTTTCTACACGTTTTTTATTTCCTTCATCGCTTTGAGAGCATTGGTGAAGAAATTATTTACAAAAAGTAAAGTGCCTGTCTGGGTTCAAACCTATGACCTACATTAATAAATCGTGGCCGTTAGTACCTACCTACCTACCTACTAAATATATCAATAATACCAGCGACAAAACTTTCCTACGGCACATTTACTCAGTGTAACAATGGGCCAATAAAATTAATATGATGCCACCCGCTGCTGAATAAAGCGTTTCGATCGTAAAGTGCCAATAAGCACGTCCACGACACTAATGCCGTGCTCAGGGTAATTTACAGCAGCTCATCTACGATCGTGTCTCAAGCATTTTATTTATTTTTACGACCTCAGTCAAGCTAAACTACAAGCGATACTTTAGGAGTATTGCGGCAAAGAGTACAGACACGTAGACGTCTACTGAAATATTTTGTCACCAAACACTTGATATTATCGTTGGGTTAGCACACTTCGACACGCGTAAAAATATATCCCTTTGAAATATAAGACTCGTTTAACGTGAAGTGAAACTACTTCAGTTCGCACAATTCTTTGTCACAGGTTTACGGTATACCTGTCAGAAGCAAAACGCGAACTTTTAAAACAGTTTGTAAACTTTGGATATTGAATTTTTTTGACTAGTCGACAATTGACCGTGAGAATTTAGTACCTACTCGTAGTTTTAGCAAAGGTCAGACAGAAGTAAAAAGGAAACTTATAATATGTTTAATTTATTTTAGACAAAGTCCAATACATTAGATTAAATAAATACAAAAAAAAAAAACACAAAAGTGCATCACAATAATTAATACTTAAACATTTAATTCAAATAAAATTAATATACACATGTCAGCTTAGAGATAGAACTTTTCATTTTGTAGTTGTGATGGGCAGCTTTTCTTTTGAGAAAACGTATATATCATGGTATTTTCAAAATAACATTCGTTACTCTATATTAAATACACCTACACTTTGACTTACTCTACATTAAATATACCCAGTGTGCCCACTGCACACTGGGTAAAAATATAATCAGCCGAAACGCTACGCCCTTTCATCCCTACATCATCATGTACGAATTCCGAGAATTCCATGAACGATCCGGGCAACTTTATAATTGTTCTTTACAACCTTTGAAGCCAGGAAAAGTGATATTTGAGAGCTCCACTGTGAGGGCAACGGTTTCGTGATCCTCTCACATTTATTTATTTCTAGGCGTGTACACTATTTGCGAGTATTTAGACGCTCTCCCCAAGTAATCGGCCATAAAGCTATTTAGTTAGCCGATTAGGCCTAGGTTGGTACCTATAAATGTAATTGTACCTAATAAACACGCCAAAATAATATTACTACATTAAATACTTCTGCGAGTTGGTCCTATGGCCAGTTAAGACTCCAGAATCCACAAAACATTTTACGCACACCAATTGATTTTTTGCTGTATTTACAAAAAAGGTTTTATAAAATGAAACTCAATAATACTCCCACAAAAGCTCAAAGTACATAACATTCAATTTTCCTTATATGCTCTGCGTAGTGTATCTCACATTTTAGTACCTACGTGGGTGTTTCTCGACGCTCTCGTTACTGAAACTCGATGCTGCGGTCTTCGTAGGCTGAACACTGAAACAAGTGAGCATTCTACCTAACATCAACGTAACCTTTTAGCAAAAGATTACCATAGTAGTATGTAGTTCCTACTGTACAGTGTTTTCAGCGGGGTTTGACTTTACGGTGCCAAAAATGCTCTCTAGGAAAATACACCAACTTCTTTAATAAATAACGTTTAGTGACATCATTTGCATAAATTACGGATCCTATGTGGCAGCCACCGCTCTTCTAGGTAAACGTAGTTTTAGTATAGGAACTCATGTTTCACTTTTTTTCTTACTTCAGACGGTAAAAGGCAGATGTATTTTAGGTCTGTCTTTCATTGTCGACCTTCAAAACCCTGCAACCTAATTATATTGATTTTTGTTTTTTTGTTCCGAAAATATCCGCGTTTTTAAACATCCTTCTCAAAATAGCAGTCGTTAGGTATTAGGTACTGTGAAAAAAAATACATTTGAGTCAATTGATGATATAGAAGGGAAAGGTCTGCCAGAAATAATTATGAAACAAACTAGGACATTTGCTAAGTAGGTAGATACTTACCCTCCACAATATTTTAATCAATATTTGTCCGGGCATTTTGCGTTTTGCGATTCCAGTTTGGCCATCGAAAGGAGAACGGATATGTCCCAAATTTGTTATTTGGAAGCGATGCCTATTTTTAGTGTAGGCCTAGGTTAGTATCGAATAACAACGCGATATCGATAACGTAAAGCTATTGTAAAATGATAAGGAGACAGCCTCTCAGGGCATCCTGATATTATTTATTTAATTGTTCGTTCAACAATGTTGGTTTTTTATTTATTCTACCGCCTTGAGGCCAAAACCTTAGGTAATTTTAATTGCTTACTCACCCCCGCTCTATTGTTCTGTCATATTTTCTAGTAAACAAAGACTTGGTATCTTTCTTTACTATTCCAGTTGTAAAGCTTATATTAGCAAATCGTACTCATTTATACTACTATTACGGCATTTAAAATGTTGCACGGTTTTGATGAAATGGAGACTGTTATTTGATTCAAAGTCCAGGGTTTTAATTTCAAGAACTTTATGCATTTCGTAGAAAATCCCACTCACCTCCAAGAGAGAGTAGACCTGTAATACAGACGTAATATAATTTACATTTCAAAGAAAGTAATAGTTGCATTCCCATCTACGTTTCATCATTGAAAATGTGGGTGTATTTCAGCGAAGTCCTGTAAAATACAGAGTACAATATAATGCTGGGAAACTATCATTATTTATACTTCAACAGAAAATCTCAATGATACTTTAGGACTGACGCTGTTCTTGCTTCGGCAGTACCGGCTGTCATTCGTGGATCTAAGAGCTGGTTCACATTAGGTCGGACCGACAGTTTTACCGGCCCGACAAACGTGTCGAATCCATATTGGCGTATGTATGTCAATAGCGCCGTTCACATTAGGGCGACCCGACCAAACTGTCGGAGCCGACACTTTGACCGTACGTCCAGCCACGATTTCTGTCGGATTGGACATAATATTGGCGTACTAGCAAGTATGGCGCCGTTCACATTTGTCGGCGCGAAGCGGCGGCGACACCCGCCTGCCATCCTCCCACCCGCCCTTACCCCGCTCTCGGCACTCGCGCAAGCAGTTTCGTCGACGTGTATGCAGAGAAGACACGTTTCAATATGGAGGGCGAAATTAATGTAGAAGTTTAGTATGTAAAACGACCGTACCGACAGTTATATTCACATTAGGTTCGGGTCGGCGGCGTCTAGTGTGAACAGCAATACCCGGCAGTCGGTGAACGGCAAACTGTCGGTCCGACCTAATGTGAACCAGCTCTTACGGGTCGTCAGTAGCCCGAAAGTCTGACAACCAGTCTTACCAAGGGGTATCATACCCAGTCACTGGGTTGTGGAGGTCAGATAAGCAGTCGCTCCATGTAAAATACTGGTATTCAGCTGCATCCGGTTAGACTGGAAGCCAACCCCAACATAGTTGGAAAAAGGCTAGGCAGATGATGACTTTAGGACTGACGCAGTTTTGGTCAAATCTAAACCTAAATTAGACTAGTTTCTCAGAGTATTAAAAAAGCGGCCAAGTGCGAGTCGGACTCGCGCACGAAGGGTTCCGTACCATTATCTATAAAAATCAATTATGAGTTGATTGAATGAAAGGTAAATTGCGGTTTATGATTTATGACATATAAAAAAAAACTACGTACTAAATCTCGATCAAACCAATTTTCGGTTGAAGTTTACATTGTATATTTTTTTTTAGTTTTATCATTCTCTTATTTTAGAAGTTACAGGGGACACACACACACATTTTACCACTTTGGAAGTGTCTCTCGCGCAAACTATTCAGTTTAGAAAAAAATGATATTAGAAACCTCAATATCATTTTTGAAGACCTATCCATAGATACCCCACACGTATGGGTTTGATGAAAAAAAGAGTTTCAGTTCTAAGTATGGGAAACCCCCAAAATTTATTGTTTTTTTTTTCTATTTTTGTGTCAAAATCTTAATGCGGTTTACAAAATACATCTACTTACCAAGTTTCAATAGTATAGTTCTTATAGTTTCGGAACAAAGTGGCTGTGACATACGAACGGACAGACAGACATGGCAGACAGACATGACGAATCCATAAGGGTTCCGTTTTTTGCCATTTGGCTACGGAGCCCTAAAAATTATTTAAACAATAGAATAGAATACTCTTTATTGTACACCATACAAATAACATCTTATCTCATCTCTCTCTCTCATCTCATGGTATTAGCTAGCATTTAGACAGGCCTGAGTACCCAATATCTTTACCCATTAATTAGGATTGGATTTACTTTATCCTATCAAATTGCAGGAGAAATAATAGCAAGCAATCAGCTCAAGGAATTATGAATAACGGCGATTAGAAAGGTTTTATAATATTTCAGTGAAAGGGTTGGGATATTGAGGTCAATTCCCAACCCTTTATTAAACCTTTTAATATACTTAATATAAATATTTCACATGGTGGGTTAAAGTCTACCCACCATGTAAAATACTTATATTAGGTAGGCAGGTAGGTACCTATTGCTTTTTAATTAGAGATACCACGTCATCACCTTCGTCATTATGTTTGCTGAGTGTTATTTTTATTTTTTCAAACATTTCTCATTCTAATTCAATTTGAAATGAGCAAAATGTAGGTCCGTCCTTTCGGGGAACACAATGTAATGTTATTTATTCATTCAACGTATTCCAAAAACTCACTATCTCGGACAGCTCACTAACTTAAGTCCAAAATCATTTTATAAATTTGTAAAAAAAAATAATAAATAAACTCAGAATGTTAAGTTTATAAGTCAGGCTGACGTGTTTATTTATTGAGAATGAATATAACAACAACGTATACCTAATTAATAAATATAATATCTTAACTTCACTTAGTTTTTCGACGCCATATCCTACCCACTTCCTACTAATGTTATAAACGCGAAAGTTTGTGAGGATGGATTGATGTTTGATTGTTACTCTTTCACGCAAAAACTACTGAACGGATTTGAATGAAATTTGGCATAAGGATAGTTTATAACCAGGATACTTTTTATCTCGTTATTTCCACGGGATGGAAACATATGCGGGTGAAACCCGCGGGCCGCGTCTAGTTTTAGTGCACTTATAGTCGAAAAATTCCTCCGCATCGCTGTCGACTGGTAATGTACGAAATAAAGTTAAGCACTTTATGAAACTCAGAGTTACCAATGCACTACTCACTACTGTGGACATATACATTTACATATTGTACACACATAATCAGATTCCACCATAATAATACAGCGTAGTGGAGCTAAAAGTTAAGTTAAAACTCGCTATCATGGTATCCTGGTTTCTACTTTACCTCGAAAGGTACTTTGCAGAAACACAATTTAAATTCCAAATGGAGTTTGCGATGTGCCTCTATTCTATACATAAAAGTTATTCTGATAATAAAGTTACTGTACATATTATAAAATTGGTATCCGTTAGCTAATTTGTGGAGAGAAAGCTCAGGTATATTCTTTAATCGATAGCTATGGAATTAACCTTTTCTATTATTAATTACGACCCTCTCCTGCTTCATACGTTTTCTACGGCTTATCAAAACATCGACATTTAGGCATTATAATAATATGAAAGTTTAATGTATAGTAGGTGCACATAAACCTTACGGAATATATTCTCTATTTTATGACCAAAATCGCATCAAAATCCATTGTGCAGTAAAGAAGAACTGACTGGTCACACAGATACCGCTCCCGCTTTTGCTTCGCACGTTTTTTACGACTTGACGAAATATGGAGATTATATTATAAATGCAAGTTTAATGGGTGCACATAAACGACCAGCTTCTTTTTTCATTATGTTGTTAAACCTCATCAGAATCCTTTGCGTAGTTTAGAAGAATGCACGTACAGCTAAACTTTATTTTATAATTATGTAGGTATTGTATATAGACTTACTATTTATAGGAGACAATATGTGCACTTTTGCAGAAGGTAACATACTTTATGAAATCTAGGTAAAGTTCAACAGCAGGTTAAGATTCAGAGAGGTGAAAGATTCAGATTCAGAGAGGTGAAAGACACTTTTCGACAAAACGATCGCCTTTAAAAGTTGTAAACTACGGCTATTGTCGATCCTTAATAAGAAAACGTACTAAAGTTTACATATTTCATTCGAACCGGTCATGATATTGTTACGTCCTCCTCGACTCTGTTTAGACGAAGGTGCGAACACAATGGCGCAATCAGCACGAGCGGAAACATTCTGATAATAATGAGCGATTTAAATGGCCGCACCGAGGCTGGCAAAGGAAATAACTGCTCAACGTAGTTCTATTGTAACTGGCTTCAAACTCGATCACAATGGTGGAAATAGTTTGAATACGGATAATTTTAATGATTATGAATAGCTTATAGAACTTTTACACGGCCATTCCACTTGACCGCCTCTCATCAAGGCTATTTAGGCTTGTTAAATGACGTACCCTGGGCAGCCAGGCCCCTTACCATCTTGATAATTGGCTAATTTTTACCACTCTGTGTGCTCTCGTCATGTATTTGGTGCTTCGTTCTTCAGCCTGTGCACAATCAGTTTCTACAACTCTTTTATAGGATCATCTTCTAGTTTCTATCAAAATATTTATAACATAAACATGTAAGCATTATATTTATCGGCAAATCTCTGTACATCATTGTATTGGTCGTCCCACGCAAGAGGAAGAGTAAACCCAAGGAAGTGGGTCAATGCGTTGTAGATTACGGGTTAGAAGCCACAATGTCTTTATGCCGCTGGAGTATCGCTACAAGCTCCGAGTAGACTGTTTACATACCTGACTTAATCCAAGTCCACAATTTTACAAGTACTTACCGATAAGTACTTGTCGCTATGATAGCTTGTCAATAACTAAAATTCAAACAGCATGTAGTACATGCCATTATTGATCGATTTGTTTTCCGATAAGCTGATGACACATCTAATTTATATTAATGATAGCAACACGTTGACACTGATATTCCAGATATCAAAATTCAGATAAAAATTCATATGACAGAATTTTTCCGTTCAGAAGATATTGTACAGTACTCCACTAATTACTAATGTTTACCCGATCTGTTTGTCAATTAGCTGTGCCATATGCGGCCAAGTTCCGTTGATAAGGGGTCTAGTGCCCTTGCTAGTTATCGACACCTACATGAATGTATTAGCTAGACATGTCATTCGCAAGGTTATATCGAAGAACCCCGATATATTGTAAGCCTCAAACATGTTTTGCATGATTATCGCTCTGTTTGCAAAATGTGCCCCCACGCTGTCGTAAAATTTATGACCCGATTTATTTCAACCGTTAAATTAGGTCTAAATTCAGTGATCTGTTTTCATGTAGGTAATAATGTTCACTTGTGTTATGATAATAGCACCCGTATAAACCATTCGTGAAAGCGGATTTATTTCAAATCTCATATTAAAATAATATTGATATTCGGGGTACTCAATAGATTTTTATTTGCAGGACGGAGCGAACGGAGGACACGGTGTCAAGCAGTGGCAACCTCACTAACAACGCGGTGCGACACAAAATAGTAGTTTTAGGAGCTGCGAAAGTTGGCAAGTCGTCGCTCATATCGCAGTTTCTATATAACACATTCTCACCAAAGTACAAGCGAACCATAGAGGAGATGCATCACGGGGACTTCAACGTGTCCGGAGTGAGACTGACGCTGGATATATTAGACACGTCGGGGGCTTACGAGTTCCCCGCGATGAGGACGCTGTCCATGCAGTCCGCCGACGCCTTCATACTGGTGTACGACATCACTGATGCAAACAGCTTTACTGAAGTGAGGCTTTTGAGAGATCAGATCCACGAAACTAAAGATAGCACAGCCGTTCCCATTGTCGTAGTCGGCAATAAGGTGGATCTGGCGGAAACGGGCGCGCGGCAGGTAAGCGATTCTTTTATTCTTTCACAAAGATGAATCATAATAACAGAAATGAGGTTTTACCTCACGTGATATTATCACGACCTCTTTTCTATGAACAATTCCAAGTTTAAACAACTGGTTCTTTGCCTCATGTTTTTACTTTTCGTTGTTAAACATCTGCCTCTCATATTTGTTGACTGTGTGTACTGAGAGTTTAATGTGATGAAGGTTGGTTAACAAAGTGACGGTGGAGCGGATCAAGCGGGTGTCACGTATCACAAAACCCGGAGGGATATATTCAAAATATTTCAAGAAGAAAAACATATGTCACACGTACTACGTAAATACATGGGCAAATAAAGATTTCGTTGGATATACGTTTGCCTTTCTCAGGATTTGTTACAAAATGAATTCATAAATCAATAGTTTGCCATATAGGAGCTATAATGGAAAACCGAGTATCGAAAACGAGAGCAAATAAAATACGATTACCGTCACAAATCTCTTAAACCGATCTGGAGCATTTGACTGCGCATTTACTATGAAGTCGTTTCCAACGTGTTATGAGGAAAATTGAATTTCCGCGATGTCACAAGTTGCAATATGTGAAGCGAAAGGTCGAAGGAAGCCTAACAACCAACGTCGGTGCTCGTGACAGTAACCGGATGTGACGAAATCGACTGCAATGCTTCTGACAGTGTGATGAAATGCTTCCCACTCCTTTGAGCATTTTCCTTACTGTATTAATATGGAAAGTCAGCTCTTTTTTCTGGCGTTATTATTATTAATGCACTTTCTGGTTTTCCTCAATAACTCAGTCCAAAAGACATTTAAATAGAAAACTGATTGTTACTGCTCTTAGACTCAGATCTGGACACATTCCATGCAAAAAATTTGCCTTCTTGATGAAGGAAATCGATTCACCTAATTGTGAGGAATGTGGAGTAGTCGAGGACCTACAACATTAATTGATGGAATGTGTCCAATATGAGTCCAGTAGAATTAACTTAGTAAGGTCCCTGAATTTGAACAGAACTGATGTAGGCATGTTCCATACAATTCTATCCCAACCAAATGGCGACGATGCGAAGGGTGTGTTCAAATTCATGGCTCACGTCTTGTGAAAGTATAAGTGTTTAGGATACGATGGGACTGACATACGCTATGCGTAAAAGCCCCTATGAATAAATAAAGAAAAAAAAACCACATATAAATGAAAAACTGTGGGTTTACCGTTTAAAGACAGCTATCTGATAAGTTTGTAGTGTTAAGTTTATTGACGTAAAGCAGTATTTACAACAAAGCGTTATGAACAATATTATGTAGTTGCTAACTATTGCAAAGTGCCGGAACCAGATCATTAAGTAACAAACAATGCATTGTTTATGTTTCCAACAAGGGATTTATAATGTTTGCAAAGTGATTAAGCTAACGTGAATCATGTAGTTTATACTTTATAACAGCTGTGAAATGGCAATTATAATGTGGAGTAGATAACATATTAGGTTTCCATTGATTTTAAAGATAAGAGAATACCTAATATGTTACTCAAAACGTGTACGATTCCATTTTTGTTGAAAGTAATTATATTTTTTTAAAGCGATGGCGTACAGTCACGAGCAAAAGTATGTATACACTCGGCTTTATTCAAAAGTGATTTACTCCTTTATTTTTTAATGAAAATTTATGATGTTACGAACATAGCATTTTCAAACTCTTAGAATTATGTAATTAGTCGTATTTCAACTTTCCATTCGTTATTTCACGAAAAAATCGCAATTGAAAGTTGCCAAGTGTTGACATATTGGTGCTCGTGACTGTACAAAGGCAACTTGTTCTAGAGACATACTATATCTCAAAAAAAAAATCGAAGAATAATGTCTCGTACCGAATCCTTATAACTGAACGGAAATTATAGTTGATTACTTTCCTTAATCATAATAAAAAGAAAACGGAAAAGTGAAGAAGTTTTGTAATTGGTATATGAAATGTTCAAACTCAAACTCAAATAATTTATTTCAATTAAACCATTTACAGGAACTTTTGAATTGTCAAAATTAAATAGTCGGTCAGTTAGTCAGAAAGTTGAAGCTAGTTGCCCATTCCAAAACGTAGATCTCTATGGAGAAGAACGGGCAAGAAACTCCAAGGACACTCTTTTAAATCAAGATATTATTACAAAATCCTGGGTACATTCAATAATGTCTCACATATAGAAGCAATAAATGGTTAATATAGTAGTTGTGTGTTGTTGTGTGTATGTATAGTATTGTAATGAAGTATTGTAATCTATATATATAAAATTCAAAGTCCTGACTGACTGACTGACTGATAGATCAACGCACAGCCTAAGCCGCTGGTCCTAGAGACATGAAAATTGGAGGGTGTGTTTTTCGTGAAGAGTAGGCATCCACTAAGAAAGGATTTTTCGAAATTCCACCCCTAAGAGGGTGAAAAGGGGGGAATTCGTTTGTATGAAAAATCTTATTCCTTGAGTTAATAAACTTGAAACTTGGCACGAATACTTATCTAAATAAATTATGAAGATTCTCAGTTTTTTTTTCGAAACTACCCCCTAATAAGGGATTGGGGGGTTTCAAAGTTTGTATGGAAGAATTTTAGCGCGCAGTCCAATTTACTCGAAACTCAGTATTTATACCTAATATTGAAATTAAAGAATAATGTGTATCAGGGTTTTTTGAAAATCTACCCCTGACGGGCCGAAATGGGGTAGTCAATTTTTCAGGGGAGGATTTTATTGCATGGCTTGATTAACTCGAAAATTAGTATAAATAATCTTTGAGTCAAGTTATGAATACATCCCAAACGATTTTTTTTTAAATTCCACTCCTGTGGGGGTTAAAAGCGGGGATACAGTTTATATGAAAAATCTTCTTCATTAGGTTAATAAACTTGAAACTTTTCAAGAATACTCGCCTAAGTAAGTAATAAAGTTTACCATTATAAGTTTTTCAAAACTACCCCTCAAAGGGGGATATAGGGGTGTTAAGTTTGTGTAGAAGAAATTGAATGCGCGGTCCAAGTAACTCGAAACTCAGTATTGATACTTTTGACAGAAAATAATTAATAATAAGTATGTAAAGTTGTCGAAAATTTACCACTGACGGGACAAAAAGGGGTAATTCAGTTTTTAAGGGGAGGATTTGAACTTGGAAACTGTATGTTACATTTTCACGCCTAAACCACTGAACTTCTGATTTGGCATAGAGATAGATGGCATCCTGGGGAAGCACATACATTTTATCCTGTTAGCACGTTCCCGTGGGATAATTTCCGACATCCACGCGGGCGAAGCCGCCGGCAGAAGCTAGTTGTTCATATAGAAGCAATAACAATTTATTGCTTCTGTATGTGAGAACAATGTAAAAAAGAAACAATTAAAAATATAAAATTAAAAATAAGCCAATGTTTAGTAGGTACTACGTTATTAAGCGCTGATTTTTCAATCGACATATAATTTTTATTCGTGGATTAAAATTGACGTCTGACAGTTTGGTGTATGGAAGAACTGTAAAAAATTCAAAATTATTCCTCTGATGAAGTTATCTGCCGTTGGAAAAATCAACCCTTAAACAAGAAATATATTTAGGTACTATGCTGATAAAGCACAATGGCCGGTTTTTTCACTCTAGTTTTGCATAATTATGCAAACAATTATGAAATGCTAAAACCGTTCTTGCCAAGTCATAATGATTTACTTCACAAATGTATAAATACGTGAAGTCTCAAGAATAATTACATAATCAGCCTATAATGTTCCCACTGCTGGGACTCGGGCCTTCTCTCTGCGAGTGCGGGTTGGTAGGTGTCACATGTCTTTTAATTTTTGGTCCTAGGCATAGATATCCGAGGTTCTAGGACATGCCGGTTTCCTCACGATGTTTTTCTTCAACGTTTTAAGTGCAGTGGTGATGAAATAATTTACACAATCAACCGGTCGATTCTATAAAAATCTCAACGTGAAAACTCAAGTGAAGTGAGCTTGATGTGAGTTGTCAGTAGTGTCAATCCTTAACATTAGTTGGAATGACAGCTCACTCCACGCTCACTTCACCTAGGTTTTCAAGGTGATTTGGTTACAGAATCGCACTGCAGGGTTCAAACCTACGACCTGCAAGTCGTAAGTCGCGGCCGTTACCACTAGGCCACCACTGCTCTCAACAATAATTGAAACTACCCAAAAGTTACTCAGAGTAATAGGTATTTTATTGAGTCAGTAGGTAAGTACTCAGAGAACAAAACACGAAACAGTTGAATCGTGTCGAGTATCTAATATCCTAGTGTTCTAGGGAACAAAGCAAAGTTCTGTCTGCACAGACCTAAAAAGGTTAACAAAAGTATTTCACTTTACCTTCAGAGCAAACGAAGCATCGTGATCTAATACAATGCCAATTAAAAAATTGAACACCGTGTGCAATACCCAACATTTTATAACAAAAGCTTCTATTTATTTTCTTCTCGGAACGATGTATTTAATATTGCAGATATATAATTTTCTGTTGTAATTGGTTGTTCGCTTTTATCATTTCTAACGTGACGATATTATCGTGATCGTCCACGGGGCATCACGATAACACAGGGAATTAAAAGTCCCGGACTACTAAATCGAGTCACTGTGCAATTCCATGCGAGGTATAAAGTAACCTAAAACATCGAAATAATTATGAGTTAATGAAGAAGACTGTATGCAGTTTTGATGCCGACATCAACTTGTATTGGCCATCATTTTGATGTCGTCATTGATATGAATATAAATTCACGACCATTTAAACCGTTATAGAATATACTTATATACTTCTATATAATAGACTTCTATACAAAAGAGCTCGATTTGGGAGTTCGGGAATTTATATGAAGACGCTTTTAAATTTCCGTCCACGATATCGTTATAACGTGCACGTATTTCCTTAAATTTAAGGACGCGGACGTCCACGATAATATCGTCAAGTTAGACATTATAAAAGTGCACAATAGTTACTACACGTGATAATTATGTTGATTAAGAAATTCTACATTAAATAAACATTGGCGAAATTAATTAAATGTTGCTTTACGAACGAAATAGAGTGTTCTCCGTTTCAGTTCGGACTCTCTGTCTGTCTAACACAATAGAGTTTATACCCAGTGTATAAAACAAAGTTAATTTAATTTGTTAAAACTGTACCTACTAGAACATTTATTGGCAGGCTCAGTATGGAGTACAGGCACAACAGCTTCAACTTTTCTCGCCAGTATTGTAATTGCAACTTGGTTGTTAACAACATGAAGTAGGGATTTTCATGGGCTGTTGTGCGAAGTTGACTTAATTTGATACATTATTTAACGTACAAACAGCCCTACATTAAACTGACTGGGCTACGTATTAATGTTAACACATTACCAGCAACGGATACTCGATGGTGATTAACTAAAACCGCTTAGCTTTGCTATTGTCCGACGGGCTTTCAGATAAGAGAAATGTCAACGAAAATTGAATAGCTGGGACACTTCATCGATAACATAAACAATGTGACAATCGAGCATAATCGGCTTAATTTCGTATCAGCGAAATTCCAAACTGTATTTGTAGTTAACTAGAACAGCGTAATACCGCGTTGGCTGCAGCATGTATATTTCATAAGCCGCGTGACGAAGTTAGTTGGTCGTACCGGAACACGTCTCGTGCTGGTGCGATAGTGTCCGGAACACTGCGCACAATAGCCGCAGGCGTCCATTGGCTCTCAATATCCGCACTGCCGCGCACTGTGCACTACTATAACCTTGTTTTTATTGAAGAGAGAACGGACGCTCTAATGGAGATTCCAACAGTCTTTGGTTTTTATTATTTTTGGCGATTATCGCAATAACTCTTCGCATTCTTTATGATTCTGCCGAGTGTCGTATCACTTCTGCTAAGTAAAAAACGTTTTTAAAACAGAAATATTTTATGAAGCTTAGGAATACCCGTATAAAAGTCTTGTGTAAGATATTCTAATCCTCATTATTAATACTACTTACCAGACTCGAGAGTTGGGTGTCTCTCGCTTAGTTTCGGGACACATATTTGGAGAATACTTTAAACTTACCTCATAAAACAAAACTTAGCGTAATAAATCTGTACGAAACTCATTTGGGTTAACTAAAACAGAAGTCGATTTACCGACAAAGATATGCTAATTACTAATGACTTATTCGCGAAAGTTTTATGAGTTTTGGTTTTCACGAAAGTTCCACATACCTATTGCATTTTTTTCATTCATTCAACTAGGAGTCTTTACCTACATCTGAGTAAAATAATCCAAAAGAATGTTGTTTAAATATTTTTGCATTTCAAATGAATAGACTAATATTTTATATCGGAAACAAACTTCCTTTTTAATTTATATTAACATTACTTCAAAATGAGAAACGAATGGACGACATTTCGCCTATTTTCGCATTTTCTGAGAGTCAATCCGAAACTGAAATTGTGGGCCAAGAGCCTCAGGAAATGTTGACGCAGCGGTATGGCGTCTGCAATATTTGCTTCATAAGTAAAATGCTTCAGTAAGATTCATGATTAATGCTGACACAAATAACTACTGATTTTTTCTTCATTGTCAGGAATAAAAACATAGTATATTGCATTGCCTTAAGGGTAAAATTTTCCGTAATAACTTACACGTGTGCACCCTCACCTCACTAAAGTGAAGTGTGAGAAAAGATAAAGTGAAGAGAAAA
Organism: Apamea sordens; assembly: GCA_945859715.1. Lineage (NCBI taxonomy): Eukaryota > Metazoa > Arthropoda > Insecta > Lepidoptera > Noctuidae > Apamea > Apamea sordens. Next base: position 14,479,330 of record OX243995.1, read on the forward strand.
GTTGAGGGTGTATGTACAGTACATTACAAACCAATTTTTTTTTTAATTATAACTTTGATTTCTTTTACAGGTGGAATTTCACACAACAGAATCCGTGGTGACAGTGGACTGGGAGAACGGTTTCGTGGAGGCTTCGGCGAAGGATAACCTGAACGTGTCACAGATTTTTAAGGAGCTGTTGGTTCAGGCAAAGGTGAAGTACAACCTGTCGCCTGCGCTGCGCCGGCGGCGGCGGCAGTCACTGCCCACGGGCCCCCAGGGCCCTCCGGGGTCCAGCCCCACGCCGCCCGCGAACGCGCCGCACGTGCCGTCACCGGCGCAGCTCGCGCATCTCCAGCAGATCCGCGAGCGACACGGCAATAAACGCAACTCCTGCGTCATCTCTTAGGTCGACATGCGCGTGCGGTGTTTCGCGGTATCACGGTATCACTGCTAGTTAAGGACCTCGGGTAACTTTCGAATTTTCTATACGTACCGATAAAACTATTTATATAAAACTCTAATTACAGTGTACTTTGTATTAGATGTTCATAAAAATTCGCTGTCATCGCTATTTTCTTCAGCCAGCCTTCTAAGTAAGTCACAGTGTTACAGTAATATGTATGAATTTCAACGTTTTTACCATGGAAACGGTTTTTACCATGGTTTTTTTTTACTACCATGGACACCTAAAAATAAAACTAACACTTTTTGATGCGTGAAATTACAAATGATTCATATAAGTGTAAGTAAGTTTATTAGCTACAAAACTGGGCAAGGTCCCAAGTTGCAAGTTAAGTTCATTATCAAACTTTACATATTTCCCATGTGCCGTTTGTCATGTCGTGTGATGTTTACAAGCATACGTCATCTGTCTCGTCCCCGCCCAGTTCATGGTTCCACTTATTTACGATTATGTTAGGCAATAAAAACATTTCTTACGTGATATACTTAGACCCATTAAGATTTGTCCATTCCTTCGTGATGTTACTACTTTATATGTGTAAAACTAGATAAGTAGTGGAAATAACGCCAACATACAAAATATACCTTTAGAGTTAAGGTTCTAGTGTATTACAGAGTGACAATGTAGGGAAAAGTGATAATGTAGAAGTGACAGGTATTCGTGACTGGTTTATACTCTAGGCTTATAATAAAGTTATAATAACTTATTGGTAAGTACGTAAGTACGAGTTGTGTGAGGAAGGCGCCACAAACGACTGAGTGTTCCACGATATATCAAATCAAACAAAAGATAATAAGTGTTGGTATTGGATCTGTCTTCGATAATATTTGTGAGAGGTACCTATGTATAAGGGGTGATCTCGTTACACAAATTACTTCGGAAAGAATAATGACCTAACGAGGGTGTGTAACAACCCCGAATGTGGTAACAAAGGCTATCCGATTACTTGATAATATAATGATAAGAATCGTCTATGTGTACCTAATACAATCCGTTTGCCAAAACAGTATTAATGAATTTGTGGATCTTATATCAATACCGTGTCTAATTGATAAAAACTTTCAATTCAAGTGTATTAGAGTAACTTGACTTGTAAGTTGTAATTGTTTAAATACTATACTATTTTCTGACTTCAACTGAGCGTTATATTGTAGGAATAACTTTTATCATAACTTTAACATTAAGACAAAAATTTCTCTCTCGAACAGTTATTGTGTTAGTCTGGATTTAATATGTAACGAAATTCATTTTTAATTTGGAAATCTGAGGGTAAAATGTCTGGATCTGAAATCGTACAACCATAGGTATTTTATTTTGGTATGAAACTATATGGAATTTGTATTATATACGAAAGAAAAAATACAACTATACCGGCAAAGTAATCACGATTCACGAAAAAATATAAACGAACAATGAAATGTTAAATAAATAAATGTGTTTTATTTATTGATTGATTTGTTATGATTCATAATTTTCATTTTGATATATTACACACTATGCATTCGGTTTTTTTTATTTACAGACTGTAATAAAACTTGCCGATCGATTCTGTAAAAATCTCACCATGAAAAGTTAGGTTTAGTGAGCTTAGAGTAAGCTGTCAATAATTAGTGTCAATCCCTACATTAGTTGAAATGACTGCTCACTTCACCTAAGTTTTCACGGTGAGATGGTTACAGAATCACACTGCTGATCGGACACTATTGTAAATTGAACACTTACCAAAGAACTGGAACTATTACTTCAACGTAAACCGTAACTACAACTTTGAGAAAAACTTGTTGATACTTAGGGACGCTAAGTATCAACAAGTTTTTCTAAGTTTATGATTATGATGAACTAACACCAGTAATTAAGCAATATCATCAAATGAAATATAAGATTAAATAATGTTATTAAATAAACCTACATTTACCAGTTTAAGCTGCAACCCTTACCACACCGCAATCTCTTAAGTAGTAGGTAATTAATTATTTACATGACACTTAATTTGGCCAATGTAATCATTTAGAGCTGTAATAGTGGTCTCTTTGCTGTGGTTTTTTGGGGTTTTTTTACTGTGGTTTTTTGTGTTTTTTGTTTAAGTTTTTCTTCTTTACTTTTTTATGTGTACATTTGAGTATTTAGTCCTCAAAAATGTTTTTAATTTCACACTGAAGGTTTCATAGGAACATTTAACATGGTTACAAATCTACTTTAATATTTCAAATTATATGGATGTGCCTTTTTTAAAAGATTAGTCTTCTTAGTTAGTAGAAATTGTAGCTTTGGTTGAATGTATTTAAATGTATTTATGACAAATTTTATTCCAAAATTCGCTTAAAAAGAAAAATGTGTTCGCTTCCTTCTATTGCGTTTCAAATACGTACGTAGTTTTATTGTTAGTTTTTAGAAAATGATAGAGATAAATCTATGAATATTTATTATTAAATTTTAATAATATTGGATAACATTTAAAAAAATATGTGGTCTATCAATGTTTGTACTTTGACGTACTTTTAGCAGCGGTCTGCGCACTTATGGAAATTAATACATAACAAAATATTATCTAAGAGATTTTTTATGATCCTTTGTATAAATATAATGAAACTGTTCGTGGAACTTAGCACAGAAGGATTTGACATGTGTAGTGTGTGTATAGATGTTAATTTTCCACTCAATTTAATAGTCACATACTTATCTGTAGTAAATTAATTTAAATATTTATATTATATGTTTCAAATACAAGTATTTACTTCAATATTTGTACGGATGTACCTAATGAAATTGTCTCTGAATAAAAATAACTAACTTCTGAAACGTTGTGATTTTATTCTCATTAATATTTCTTCTTACTTTTATAGAAAATGTCACAGAAAATACAACGATTTGTCCAAAAGTACTAGGGAAGGTAGAACTTCATAATTTAGTTTGTAAAGACAAATTGAGACGATCGTGTCCAGAGTGCGTAACTAGAATGCTCTCTAAGAAAAATAATACAATTAATGGGCTTTTATTCTTCAAGTGTTCCTTTCAAACTCTCATTGTATAAAGTCAAGTACGGCTGAGGGTAACAAAACAAAGCGGCAAATGAGCGTTTTAAATGCTGCTGTGGAGTATCATCGTGTGGATCTACGGTAGCATCCGCTGTTAAGTACTTTCTACACTTTTTCTGGAGTAATAGGCGCGCTGCAATTCGACTTAATTGGTTATACTAGAAATTCACCTATCATCTATCGTTTTGTAGAAAGTTGCTGAACACATTGTTGCGCAATGCTGCACATGTGTGGGACGAGTGCGTCGCGCCTGCGGGCGGCGTGCGGGCGGCATGCGTGCGGCGTGGCGGCGGTACGCAGCGACCGCCTCGCGGCACTTGTTGCGCAGCGCGCGCGATCGATATCCCTCCCCCCGCCGCGCCCACCTGCCGCCACCTCACACCACCGCCCCACAGACACTTTCCATTCAGCGCCGAAACCATCCTCACACCCTTTGTCACCAACCAATTCAACCAGGAGAAAAATCTCAACCACATTTCCATTTTAAAATTCATCTCGTTTCGTTTTTTGTCTTCAACAATAAAATGACCTCCATTATTAAATAATAAGTTGTTATGAAGGAATTCAACGGTTTCCAGAATCTATTAAGTGGCATTGTCAGGTCTAGAGTCTCTATAAATCATCCCCGCCGGGAGGCAATTCCGGTCGACGAGCTTTCACTTTGCACTAATGAATAAAAGAGAGGAATTATTGAATTCGTTGGCAACGTGATACCTACTTTCTTTAAGTATCAACAGGTGCTGAATTTCAACTTATAGACATTGTAACCATGTTTAAATTGGTAATCTGAGCACATTTTACATGCCATGTTAACGTTTAAATCGCTTGTTAGCCGTATACAGGTTACATATACCTCAATCTCTCAATCCTCAAAGTCTACGTAGCTCTTTAGTTATATATAGTGTAATATACATAATAGCTAATCGCCTCATTATGAAATTCCGCACGAACTGCGGTTCACGCGTAATATCCGAACACATGTGCTATAGCCGATTAGCGTGCAAATCCGTAGCAAGGCGTAGCCGCGTAGCAGCGTAGGCCGCGTAGACCCTCGAACAATGCCTCCCACATTCCAAGTCATTAAACCCCACCGCTCGATACAACTGCTGATAACAAGCTCTATAGTAACAACAAAAGTGTTTTATCTCATTTAAAATATTGTACAAGCGCATAAATCGGGCAGTTCACAATATTGTTGAGTGTGACGCACGTCTCCGCCGAGACTCTTTTCATAAACTTGCATGCATAATAAACAACGCGCTTTGTGGTAGACGACAATGCTGTACTCTGCGCTCCGCTTGCTTTTACCATCTCTGAAGGTAATTTATCTTTGCCAAGAATACTCTTGTATTGTGACAAGCTAAATAACTTGGCGGTGATAACGTGAAGGTGGCGGCGGTTGTTCTGAATCAATCAGATTCAGAACAACCGCCGCCACCTTCACGAAGCGCTTTCAATCTTCAGAGCGCTTCTGCTAAGTTGAGTATTTCAATTGAAACAGTTAGTTGGGTAAATCTTATTAAAATGGAGTAATAACATTACATTACATATAAAAGGTTTCGAAAAGGTCGTAAAGATTGTTTACAGCAAATATTCTGTAATATAAAATCAAAGGAAATTAACGAACAGCCCCAAAAAGTAATAAATATTAAGAGTTCTTTAGACGTGCCCCAAAGTTTAGTATTGGAAACCACAAATTTCAATATTGAACAGAAACTGTGGTATTTATTTTCAAGTTTTTCTAATTAAATGACCCGTTTCAGCGGGGTTCCGCGGAAAGATTTCACTTAAACATCGGCACTAAAACGACGTAAACAGAGCTGCGGCCGGTACAATTAATTTTGGCATCAATTCTAATATTATGACGTTTATATCTTTTGTTTAATAAAAGTACGTGTAAGAAATACACTCGAGAGCAATGAATCCGGGTCACTTAAAGAATGTTAAAAATCTCGGAAACTAAAAATGATAGGTTAATGCAATAAATTGTATTTAATAGACAATGTAATACTCCTTAAATGAAAGTAAAAAAAATATGAGTCACCATACATTTTATTAACACAAATTTACATAAAGAAAAAAACTGCTGATCTCTCCTTAAAACAAAAATAGGAAACATGAAATTTTTGAACTTTATTACGATTTTCTTGAATTTTAATACTTCGTATTGCCTCCTCGTGCTTCCATTACTGCGTTTACGCGGTTTGGCATGCTGTACACCAAGTTCTTTATACGATTTTGGGGAATATTCTCCCATTCCTCTGTGAGAGCAATTTTGAGCTCACGAAGCGTGATTGGGGGAGGGTTTCGTTGTTTTACGCATCTGCCTAGCTCGTCCCAAGCATGCTCGATCGAGTTGATATCCGGGCTGCGCGCTGGCCACTCCATACGAGTAATGTTCATCTCTTGAAGGTAGTCATTCACAATCCTACCTGTATGAGGTCGGGCATTGTCATGCATAAATATAGCATCCTCACCTAAATTGACCATAAATGGACCAACGTGATCATTGAGGATTTCTTCCACATATCTTACGCTAGTTAAAGAGTCGTTTTCTATGATCACCAGCTCTGTGCGACTTTCAGAAGAAATTCCGGCCCACACAAGTACAGACCCACCACCGTAGGCTACTTTTTCTTCGATGCATGCTTGCTTGAATCTTTCCCCTGGTCTTCGATACACTCTGTGTCTTCCATCGTGCTTGTAGAGCATAAATTTTGATTCGTCGGAGAACATAACTTTTGACCAATCTTCAATACTCCAATTTACGTGGCTCTGGGCATATCTTAGTCTTGAAATACGATGCCCACGCTCCAGTTTAGGGCCGTTTGCAGGTCTAAGGGGTTTTAAGTTAGATTCAGCAAGCCGACGTCTTACTGTCCATGCACTTGGGTTACTTCCTCCGAGGCGTCGAAACTGATTTGTGAGTTCAGTTCCTGTGAGAAAGCGATTTCGAAGCATGGTGTTCACCAAGTATCGGTCTTCTCGTGCTGTGGTACACCTGGTTCTGCCCGTTCCTGGTCTGCGTAGGTTAGAACCAGTTTCTTCGTAACGTCGGAGAACTCTTTGTACTGTTGACAGTGACACACCGACAGTCCTGGCTGTATCGCGCTGACTCCGGCCGGTTTCCAGCATTGTAAGTATTCTGGTGCATTCTTCAGGCGTAAGCGACATAATTTCAGCTTGAATAATGAATATAGAGCACTATCAACATGGTTTATGTACCCACATAAATGACAGATTACAAACAAAAGCAAAACCGAATGCTGTAATTTCGTAGTTCCATCTTCGAAAGTGGCCCTTTTTCAAATTTGATTTTTTTATGATATAACTTTACAATAACTAAGAAGTTTTAATACCTTCATTTAAGGAGTATTACATTGTCTATTAAATACAATTTATTGCATTAACCTAGCATTTTTAGTTTCCGAGATTTTTAGGATTCTTCAAGTGACCCGGATTCATTGCTCTCGAGTGTATTTTATGAGACAGACTAATCCTTCACACAAAATTGTAGTTGAGTTTAACCTGAAGGTTAAACCCAACCCACAGTTGACACCTTGAATACTAAACCTAAATTAAATCTGCCGAAAAATACAATGCTTTGAACCTCCAATTTTTTTTTAAAGCGAATCTAAATTCTAATAAGAATAATATAATCTTATGTCGGTGTGTTTTTGGCCCAGAACTCGATATAAAGTACATCAAAACGTAGAACAAGTTGTTTGCGTTTATTTCAAGCTCAGGTTAAAATGATTTGTTTTTTTTTTAATATCAGAAAGTACGGTTGTAAATATATTCTTATTATTGTTATAGAGGAATTTTCCTATAATATAAGTTAATAAGCACTTGTATTGTTTAACACATTGTATCTATGTTTACGTCTTAATCATTGTAAGCCCTGCAGCGTGCACTGCGCGCATTTTGTGATAGCGCTAAACATAGCCTTTTCCAATAGACTGTAGCCGTAACGAGCACGATGTAGCTATAGCTCTCTAGCACAATGTAGAGGAAAGCCCCGTAGCACAATATAGGTGAGCCCTATAGCACGATAGAGAGGTAGCGCCGTAACACCTTGTAGCGGTATCCCCGTAGCACAATCTAGCGGTAGCCCCGTAGCACGGTGTAGCGGTAGCCCCGTAGCACAATGTAGCGGTAACCCCGTAGCACAATGTAGCGGTAGCCCCGTAGCACGGTGTAGCGGTAGCCCCGTAGCACAATGTAGCGGTAACCCCGTAGCACAATGTAGCGGTAACCCCGTACCACAATGTAGCGGTAGCCCCGTAGCACAATCTAGCGGTAGCCCCGTAGCACAATATAGGTGAGCCCTGTAGCACAATCTCGCGGTAGCCCCGTAGCACGGTGTAGCGGTATCCCCGTAGCACAATCTAGCGGTAGCCCCGTAGCACGGTGTAGCGGTAGCCCCGTAGTACAATGTAGCGGTAACCCCGTAGCACAATGTAGCGGTAGCCCCGTAGCACGGTGTAGCGGTAGCCCCGTAGCACGGTGTAGCGGTAGCCCCGTAGCACGGTGTAGCGGTAGCCCCGTAGCACGGTGTAGCGGTAGTCCTGTAGCATAATCTAGCGGTAGCCCCGTAGCACGGTGTAGCTGTAGCATAATATAGCGGTAGCCCCGTAGCACGGTGTAGTGGTAGCCCCATAGCACAATCTAGCGGTAGCCCCGTAGCACGGTGTAGTGGTAGCCCCGTAGCACAATCTAGCGGTAGCCCCGTAGCACGGTGTAGCGGTAGTCCTGTAGCACGGTGTAGCGGTAGTCCTGTAGCACGGTGTAGCGGTAGTCCTGTAGCATAATCTAGCGGTAGCCCCGTAGCACGGTGTAGCGGTAGTCTTGTAGCATAATCTAGCGGTAGCCCCGTAGCACGGTGTAGCGGTAGTCCTGTAGCATAATATTGCGGTAGCCCCGCAGCACGGTGTAGCGGTAGTCCCGTAGCATAATCTAGCAGTAGCCCCGTAGCACAGTGTAGCGGTAGCCCCGTAGCACAATCAAGCGGTAGCCCCGTAGCACAATCAAGCGGTAGCCCCGTAGCACAATCAAGCGGTAGGCCCGTAGCACAATCAAGCGGTAGGCCCGTAGCACAGTGTAGCGGTAGTCCTGTAGCATAATCTAGCGGTAGCCCCGTAGCACGGTGTAGCGGTAGTCTTGTAGCATAATCTAGCGGTAGCCCCGTAGCACGGTGTAGCGGTAGTCCTGTAGCATAATATTGCGGTAGCCCCGTAGCACGGTGTAGCGGTAGTCCCGTAGCATAATCTAGCAGTAGCCCCGTAGCACAGTGTAGCGGTAGCCCCGTAGCACAATCAAGCGGTAACCCCGTAGCACAATCAAGCGGTAGCCCCGTAGCACAATCAAGCGGTAGCCCCGTAGCACAATCAAGCGGTAGCCCCGTAGCACAGACAAGCGGTAGCCCCGTAGCCCAATCAAGCGGTAGGCCCATAGCACAGTCAAGCGGTAGGCCCGTAGCACAATCAAGCGGTCGTAGCCCCGTAGCACAATCAAGCGGTAGCCCCGTAGCACAATCAAGCGGTATCCCCGTAGCACAATCAAGCGGTAGCCCCGTAGCACAATCAAGCGGTAGCCCCGTAGCACAATCAAGCGGTAGGCCCGTAGCACAGTCAAGCGGTAGCCCCGTAGCACAATCAAGCGGTAGCCCCGTAGCACAATCAAGCGGTAGGCCCGTAGCACAGTCAAGCGGTAGCCCCGTAGCACAATCAAGCGGTAGCCCCGTAGCACAATAAAGCGGTAGGCCCGTAGCACAGTCAAGCGGTAGCCCCGTAGCACAATCAAGCGGTAGCCCCGTAGCACAATCAAGCGGTAGCCCCGTAGCACGGTGTAGCGGTATCCCCCGAGCACGATATAGCTGCACCCCGTAGCACGATATAACTGTAGCACGATGTTATGTAGGAATTTATTTATTCACCGTAGCAGTTTCATTATTCACAAATATTTTATTTAAAAGTTGAAGTGTACAAATTACTCAAAGAGATTATCAACATTTTTTCTTAATAATAGCCTTCTTACCCGCTTCGCTGAAACCGGTCGTTAGGTTTCCCCATTAAAGAATTGTCTTCTTAACAATGCCGGCAACTAATCTTTATTATTCTTTCCCTTTCAATTAATTTTAAATGCAAAATAAAAGCAATAAGGCGCAACTTTTTTAACTAAATGAAATATTCCAGTCGCGTTTTCACGTCTTCAGGACAGTTAATTGCGTTTTTTAATTTCTTTCAATTTATCCTTTGAAAATGTTGCTAAAAAGGTATTTTTAGACGGAAAAATCTTTACTAATATGAACATTAAAAGAAGGTTAACACTTTGATACCTGAAAGCTGCGTATAAAAAGGTAGATACGCTACAAAGCTCTCAATACGACATAGTTTCAAGAAACGTGAAACTTAAATTTACATAGTAGAGGTTGCAATACACTTGACCATCATCATCACCTGCCTAGCCTTTTCCCAACTATGTTGGTCGGCTTCAAGTCTAACCGGATGCAGCTGAATACCAGTATTTTACATGGAGCGACTGCCTATCTGACCTCCACAACCCAGTTACTGGGTAATACGATAACCCTTGGTAAAACTGGTTGTCAGACTTTCGGGCTACACACTTCGGGCAATACACTTGACCATTTTCAACAAAATATATGTAGAAAACCTATATTTGTCAGTCTGAATTATGGGCTCAGTCATATTTAGGAAAAAGGGCGGCTTTCATTACGGGTGGTTTTAGTGGTCCAAGATGTTTACGGTTGGCTCTATGTCATAATTTAGCTTGGAACCGTCATAAATTTCTAAATAGGATGAGAGTGCCTGTTGATATGGTCATAAGATGATACGACTACATAATATGTTAGATGTTAACAGAAGGCTTTATTATTTTAACTGTCGTAAATTAGAAAGGGCATATATTTTTGTGTTTATTAATTTTATTTTCGAATCAATATTCCTTTTTATTCCCCGCAAAAAAATTTACATTGTTCCCTAACGCTACTTATTAGCAGTTGTTGTCGGCTGATCGTTCAACTTCTCAACGGCTGCTACTGACATAAAAAGCACCACTTGGACACACTCCCTCCCTCCCTCACCGTCTACTTGAAACCTCCCCAGATATTAAATCCTGATAGCAAGCATTTCCTGTTCACCTCACCTCAAAATACGCTACTTTGCTAAATGGAATTTGCCCAGCAGGACACAGAAAATTAATCTTACTTTCAATCTTTTATATAATTTATACAGTTATTAATATACCCGTCGTTACTGTCAGTGCCAGCAATCTGTAAAATTTAAGACACCCAGTAAAACCAAGAGGCGATTCTCATACTTTATCCAAGAGACAGTACATTCATTTTGCTCTAAACCTAAACAAATCGTTATTGCGATACGTGGAAGACGTATTATCTCGAAACCCTAATCCAGGAATAAAATATATTACCTGTATTACTCTCCATGTGTATTTTCCTAGTTTAATGATCCATCTGATTGGACAGATACTACTCGAAAAACTTTAAAAAATCAAGCTCTCGTTTCCTGATTGGCTCGCAAAAAGTTTTCCGTTCAACGAGAGCGCCATACAGAGATCAAACGAGTATTAGTTCAATATATTGTTAGCCTTTGCTGTCTGGGGTAGACATGTAAGATGGGACGTCAAAGCGTTTTCGTTCACGCATGATATGTTATTTGGAAGACGTTTTCGTGCGTCCTGGCTTTGTACGCGTAAATTGGTGCGACTTGAGACGGTCGCATGATGCGTGTGCAATTTCGCAATGACTACGTACGCTTTCTCGTACTTGTCAGAGACAGAGCTATATAGAACAGAGTTATATATATCCTATTAATATTATAAACGTGAAAGTTTGTATGGATGGATGGATGTTTGTTACTCTTTCACGCAGAAACTACTGAACGGATTTGGATGAAATTTGGTACACAGATATTTTATAATCAGGATTAACATATAGGATACTTTTTATCCCGATATTCCCGCGGGATCGAAACTTAGGCGGGTAAAACCACGGGGCGCAGCTAGTTGTTCATATCCTAAGGCTGCGACTATGGCTGAGTAATAGTATGCTCTTCAATTACACACGTAACGCAGGTATTACAAGGTGAATTGGGCAGTGAGATTCCAATCGAAGTTTACAGAATAGCACTTCGTAGGTACCTTTGTTTACAGTTTCAGTTTATTATTGCTCTGCGTGCAGTGTGTACCAATATAATGTAGGTTGCTATTATTATACCGTAATTATCACAGGCACCTATTTTCGTACGTAATAATTAATGTAAGCATTTTTAGGTTATGGGCGTTCTAAAATGTTGCTTTCGGAACTAAATTTGTAGCTAAATTATAGCAACAGAGAAGCTCGTTAATTCAAATAATTTGCATATTACATATTAAATAACACATTAAATTACATGCAGTCTCGCATGACTGATAATAATTTATTATAATGAAAACAATATACAAGGAGAAAATTGACAATGTGAGCTACATTGTCAATTTTCACCGTGTTGAAAGTACTTTTCACTTGCCCATTGATTTCATTTTCCAAGCACACCAATGAATTGTTTACATATATCTTTGATTAATCTTTGATTGCCGAATACTCTGTCAAGTGAGGTAAAGCGTCAATTTTCCATTTGAAAGTTGACCGCCTAGTTAATCATAAGTTCATTATAACTTTGTCTTTTAGCCCAGATACAGTCTGCTTATGATTCAATTAAATAAGTAAGTAGGTATGTTCAGTCACGAGCAAAAATATGTATACACTCGGCTTTATTCAAAAGCGATTTACTCCTTTATTTTTTAATGAAATTTTATGTTGTTACGAACATAGCATTTTCGATCCCATAGGTTTATGTAATGTGTCGTATTTCAACGTTGCATTCGTTATTTCTCGAAAAAATCGCAATTGAAAGTTGCCAAGTGTTGACATATTGGTGCTCGTGACTGTTCATATATCAGATTTGTCACACAAATATTGCTAACTAGCTGCGCCCCGCGTTTTCACCCGCATAAGTTTCGATCCCGTGGGAATATCGGGATAAAAAGTATCCTGTATGTTAATCTTGGTTATAAACCATTTGTATGCCAAATTTCATCCAAATCCGTCCAGTAGTTTTTACGTGAAAGAGTAACAAACATCCATCCATACAAACTTTCACGTTTATAATATTAGTAGGATATATATATTTATATATAATATATATAGTTAGTAAGATTGGACTAACCGTTATTCAGTGACCGAATACCGAGCTCACCACCTTTCAGCCCAAATAGCAGAAAACCCGTGACTAATTAAACAACTAACGATACAATGAGATAAGCATCAATACATTAGCGTCGCAATTATTTGCCTTATCCAGGCCAATCGCGTGAGGCATGCGAATAGGGTGTTAGGAGCCTGCCCAGCCTTCCTGACGCCGGGTACTTATGTGGTATGTTATTAGGAGATTAGCTGTATATAACACATGTGCCTGCAAAATGTGCCTGCAAAATCTACTCTTGAACCTCCAAGGTCGTTTCATAACAATCAGGCGTGGCTTATAGATGCAAAGTAGTCCACTTGTTTTGTACTTACCTCCTACCTCTAGATGTAATAAATAATACCTTTTTGATAACCTTTTAAATTAAGTCTGTAACCTTTTTGGAAATAAATAAAATTTATTATTATTATAGATTCGCGAGATTGGAGATTCGTCTATGCTGTAATTTTTGTCAACTTTTTATAGACATACCTAAATATATGCATGAACAACGTGGTCGTTTATTTGTCAATAAGGAATGGCCCTATAAACTGGAAAAAATAGGTTAAATGGATAGATAGAGATTAATTTTAAGCGTAGAAAATAATGCTCCCTTGTTACTGCGTAAAACCTTCATCGCTTTTTACGGGGCTCGTGGGTATTAAAACATTCTTAGCTAGAAGTCACAAGGATGAGGTAAAGTAAGTATATGATTAAAACATATCGATTTATAATAAAAAAAATAAATAGTGGGGCCCTTGGCTAAATAATAACATCCGATCGATCAGGTTAAGCTACGCTTGCCGCGGTTGGTCTGTGGATGGGTGACCATATATACATGCGGAGACCGATCCGTGACTCGGAAAGTACGATAAGGGGTTGGTCCCAGCCGCGGGTTGTTCGAAAGAGTTACCGTGGCCCCTGGCACAGGCAACTGAAGGAACACGGGTTGGTTTTAGTCAGTAAAAGTCTGACACGCCCTTCCGCTCAGCCCAGACCGGGAGAGGTCAATTGACGATTTCCCACCCAAAAAAAGGGGGGTTCGTCCAGCTGTCATTCGTGGATCTTTGACAGACGTTACGGGTAGTCAGAAGCCCGAAAGTCTGACAACCAGTCTTACCAAGGGGTATCGTATAACCCACAAACTGGGTAAAATACTGGTATTCAGCTGCATTCGGTTAGACTGGGAGCCGACCCCAACATAGTTGGGAAAAAGCTAGGCAGATGAGAAAAAAAAAATTACTTACTGATTGCGAAATCTGCTGATGATTGCGAGAACTACCTACGTGTTATTTTAGTTGCCGACATTTATGTAGTAAATGTAAAAATATCCCTTTCAAATGGAAATAAATTCACGTTCTAATAACGTGCAACCTACATAATATCATCAATGATTAATAATAGTCACTACTAATATTGTTACCGATGACATGTGGGTGTGACGTGACACCCACTGTACTCCTCTGCAAAAACCACTGGGGTATACGTGACGTGTATTTACATACCTACCTAAAGTGACTAAGTTTAGGAACGACTTCCATAAATCGTGTTAATCGTATTTCGAAACTATTTCACAGATGAGCGCTTCGAAAGGGTGATTTAAGGCGAAAACTATTATCTACGAGCGCTGATTCTGATTTAGGGGTTAAAGTATGAAATTGCCGTTTTATTGTAATAGGTACTTCGAATTGACATAGAACCTTCATGGTTTGAGATTTTTGAGTGAAACTTTTTTCACATAGTACTTTAGAAGTTCTTCTTTTAAAAAATGTGCAACATTCGATTATCGACGTTCAGTTGTTTTTTTTTTATTCAGCTTAGACAAGAAAGAAGGATACTTCGAAAATTCGAGTTATTTTTGAATACGAGTTCCGACGCGGAACTAACGCTGCAGAAACAGCTCGCAATATGCGCAATGTTGCGTTTGGAGAGGGGACTGCTAATGAACGCAACGTGCGATTTTCGTTTAAATGCTTTCGTGATGGAAACTTTAATTTGAAGAACGAACCACGTGGAAGACCGCCCACACAGGTGAATAACAATGAATTGAAAGAGATGGTGGAAGCCGATCCGAGCCAAACTACCCAGGAATTAGCGGCTTGGTGTAACGTTACCTTACTAATAATATTGACTCATTTGCGTCAAATCAATAAAATAAAAAAATATGAGTAATGGGAGCCTCATGATTTAACTGATTTGCAAAAAGAAACGCGTGTTGAAACTTGTGTTGCCTTGTTGAATCAATACAGAAATGAAGGAATATTGGATCGAATTGTGACATGTGATGAAAAGTAGATTCTTTACGATAACCGTAAGCGAAAAATTCAATGGCTGACCCCAGGTCAAACGCCGCAACAGTGTCCTAAAGCAAAGCTTACCAATAAAAAGGTAATGGTAACTGTTTGGTGGTCTCAGCATGGTGTTATTCACTATAGCTTTCTCCGATCTGGTCAAGCAATAACGGCAGATGTCTACTGTGCCGAACTCCGAACAATGATAGCAAAACTAGCAGTGAAACGGCCCCGACTCATGAATCGATCTTCACCATTATTGCTCCATGATAACGCGAGACCTCATACAGCATGAAAAACCGTTTTAACTCTAACAGGAACTGCAATTAGAAACCATTCATCACCCTCCGTATTCGCCAGAGCTTGCTCCAACGGACTACCCTTTTTTTTTCGTGATTTGGACAATTTCCTACGTGATAAAAAGTTCTCTTCTCAGGAGGCAGTACAAAATGCTTTCACACAGTTTGCCGAATCTAGACCACGAGAGTTCTATCGCAAAGGCATAAATGACCTTCCTATTAGATGGCAGCAATGTATAGATAATAATGGTACTTATTTTGATTAAATAAATGTGTTAAATTTAAAAAAAAAAACGAATTTCAATTTTTCAGTACAAATCGGCAATTTCATACTTTAACTCCTAATATATTGTCCTCTTACATTTACTCATAAAGAGACGTAACCAAAAGCGAACTAAGAAGAACCCTTTATTGTGTAAAGTTGGTTATGTGGGACTCGTCCCAGCTTTGGTGGTTTTTTTTCGGTGGAAGTTTATGGTAATGTACATCATATATTTTGTTTTAATTTTATCATTCTCTTGTTTTAGAAGTTACAGGGGGGGGGGGACATTTTACCACTTTGGAAGTGTCTCTCGCGCAAACTATTCAGTTTAGGAAAAAATGATATTAGAAACCTCAATATCATTTTTGATGACTTATCCATATATACTTATACGGCACACGTATGGGTTTGATGAAAAAAAAAATTTGAGTTTCAGTTCTAAGTACAAATTTATTGTTTTTTTTTCTTTTTTGTGTGAAAATCTTAATAGGTACGGTTCACAGAATACATATACTTACCAAGTTTCAACAGTATAGTTCTTGTAGTTTCGGAAAAAAGTGGCTGTGACATACGGACGGACAGACAGACATGACGAATCCATAAGAGTTATTTTTACCATTTGGCTACGGAACCCTAAAAACCAGTAAATAAGCTCACCTACGCAAACTATTAAGATCCTGCCGGTGCGGTAGCCTACATCTATAAATTATGAGAGGATAACACTAACACGCAACGGTTCTTTTCATAATATTTTTAATCTTGGTTGTTATATAACGGGTGGTCTGACCTTTACCATATATTACAAAGTTGTGAACAGTACACAGGTATAGATAGTATAAATCAACAATTTCGCAACTTTGTTGGAGTAGGCACCCAGTTTGACCAGATGTAAATTCATCTTTATTTTTAGAACGAGTGATATCCCGATGTCTAGCAGACATCAATCTACTAACGGATACGAAATGACGAAACTGATAAATAAATGTAGTCTTTAAGACACGAAAAATCCCAATTTTTTCAAAAACGATCATACGTACGAAGTGTGACCGGAAGCAATATTCGATCGGACGTAATCAACATCCCCGAAAAGTCTCGAAAAACGGCCATAAAAATGATTGATAAATGTTATGACTCTTATAAACATCCACATATAAAAGTCACAGTACCTAAATGTACAATGCCCTCTCACTTGTTGAACGGCTGATAGGCCGCAATCGATAATCACTCCTGTCGCACGGGACGATTGCGGCTAGCCATATTAATTCACGTTTGCAGCATTTCCAATTTAATTAATGTATTCCTGTGTAGCTAAACTAAGTGAAAACGTGTACATGTTTCTACGTTGATGTATATGTTAGTGATATGTATAAACTGAATCTAGATGCCGTTAAATATGATAAATGTTCATAGGGGTGAGAGCCTGGAGAACTGTCATACAGGTCCCGAACCTAGTCCAGACTCCAGCTCTCACAAAGGTTCTAGCATAGGGCAAAATTTTATATACACACTTCTATAACACTGTACCTATAAGAGAGAAATAAACTGTATTATTATTATTATATGCTATCTATAGAGGTAATTCATACGAACAGTTGTTTCCAGTTTAGAAATTATATGAAGAAAATAATTCATGTTACAGACTGATTGTAAAGCGAAAGTTACGTTCAAAAGCACTAACGAACTTCATCTGTGCACCATTTCTCTGAGTTACAACAAAGCACTCGGACAACGCCGCAAGTATCTAAACGAGTTACTATTGTTGCTGTTATGTCACTTCGAAATAATTTATAGTTTATCGACAGCAATAAACAGCACACTCGAGCTTTAATATTAAAACTTCGCTGCGACAAGACGCACTCTTATAAAAATTACAAATAGTACCGTACTATCACTAAAACAGCCCGTAAATCGTTGAAGTGAATCATACCGAGAAAAAAAAATCCAGAACAGAAAGTAACGACCTAAAAAATCACTGGAACAAGAACTGCAATCTAAATTAGACGCAATCTGGAAAGTTTAAAAGCTATTCAAGCAGTCCTTCAGAAAAAACTGTTGCTTAAGAAGGAACAGGCTTTAATCTAGACAAGTCTTCAGGCTGAAAATCGGGTAGGCAATCTCATCGTTTTGCTAATCGAATTTGTTTTTCAAACAGGGTAAAGTAAAACGAGCCTCTAACAATCACTTTGAATGTCAAAACCTTTTTAATAAATTATATTATAACCCTACCCACCCCCTACCTATCGTTACCCTTTACAAATAGGTTAGTAGGTATACTAATCAAGTACTCACTGAACAATCTCATTACTTTAAGGAATCGGTAACTATATTCGTCTGCGTGTAATATTTATGAGTCACTGCGAATAGAACAATAATGAATATCTGAATCGATATGAACAACACACAGTATCACCAGCATGTAGGTAGATTTCCTGTTGCCACGAGTACTTCCCGCTAGTCGTTATCGGCTGTTAAGCTGTCACGGGAAGTGAACTTGGTAGAATTGCCTCAACTTGCTTTAATATACGTCTGAACTCTGACTACTGTTCAATACGGTACTGAAGTTTGAAGCTGCGTTTTTTAAATATTAGTTAAACTACTTTACAACAAATTACTGTTTCAGACTTCCCCAGGTGGGTAGTCAGGCGTGTATTCAATCTTGGAGTATTAAAAAAAATATAAAAACACAGGTTAGAAGATGCTTTGCGAAGGTAGTAAATTAAGAAATATATTCTTACATAAAACATCTTTATCCCAAGATGTTTGTGTATATTAAGGTCGGTACTCAACTGCGCAATATTAGCACAAGACTGCGACTTATGAAAAACCTATTTTTATAATCAAAGTTGCTTTTAAACACTTCTCATTTAGAAGAATGTGATATTTTTTCTGTTGAAAAAAGTATTAATATCTACAACAATGTACCAACATTAAACATGTACCTATTAAAAGTAGATATCACTGATCGGGCATTCAGACAGTGTATCAATACTTAGTGTACCTGGGTTCTCCTAATAGCCTAGTTAACACTTGAGAGATGCACCTGCTCTACCTGACATTATATCTGCCTACACAAATTAGGTTAACATCTCCGTGATCTCATTATACTGAAAGGCTAAACCAGATAATACGGCGTACGAAAACTAGGAGAAAATAATAAGATAACAATCGCACGAACGGTTTCGAATAATTAAGCGACAACACCTCACAATAGATTTTTTTCGATCCTGGGAACAATTTGTGGTTGGCCTATAAGGTATCAAGCACCGTAAATAGGCAGATAAAAAAGGGTTGGTTGTACGAGCATTTGTCAACATTATTTTATAGACTAGCAACAATCTCGTGTCAAACATTTTAATAAATCGACAGTATACCTACATACTGAGTTCGTATGGGTGATACTGATCATACAAAAAATATAGTAGCTACTATTATAACGCAGAAACATTTTAGCAAGCGTTTGCTTGTTGATTTTTATAAACTACAGTGCGGTCAATGAGAGAATGCGCACTTGACACCTATCAGTTTCATACAAACGTGTTTAGCGAATTTGATCTTTATTAGTTACTAGAATTGTCGCTAGAAGGTAGCAGGGACGCATTCTCTCGAGGCCGCACTGTAAACGTAGAAATGTATTTTTGTTAAAAAATATTTATTTAAGTTCATGAATTTGTAAAATTTCTTGGAGAATTTTTACTCAAGTTTCGGACTTAAAGACGAAAAATCCTCCAAGAAATTTTGCTGATTATTTTTTTTTTACCCACCCTTCGAAAAACCAGTGATTCTGTGTCTATAAAATCCTACTAATATAGGTGAGAGTGGATCGCTTTGTTTGACACCTTTTTCTATGTTGTTTGGACCAGAAATATGTATGTAACTTAATGCTTTCAGAGCTACTTCGATACATGGGATCAATGAGGTCGATATAAGTGTATGCAACGTTTTGGGACTCCAAGGCATTAATAAGTGACTGATGGTCTATGCTGTCATATGCCTTGGCATAAATGTCCACAAAGATCAGGTAAAGTGGTTTGTTAAATGAATTGTATTTTTCGATTATTATTGTATGGAGATGATCGGTTGTGGAGAAATGGGGACGAAATCCAGCTTGTTTAGGAGGCTGGTGAAGGTCAAGGGTCGGAGCGATAGGGTTCTCTATTACTTTTATAAACAACTTGTATACATGTGAAATGAGGCTTATGGGTCGATAGTTTGAAATGTCAGCTTTGTCTCCTTTTTTGTAAAGTAAAACTATATTCGAATGGCACATTTCAGGGGGAATTTGACCTGTGTGTAAAATGGTGTTGAAAAAAGCTGTGATATGAGGTACGAGAACATTTCGCCCTAATTTCAATACTTTTGTAGCTATTCTGTCTGTCCCAGGGCTTTTATTGTATTTCATCTCGCGAAGCGACCGTTGAACCTCGTACGGACTGATAAGATCAACCGTGTCAGGGGCAGTGATAAATAAAGTGTCTCGGCTGTTTGAGTTGATCTTGGTATAATAATAAATATAAACGTGAAAGTTTGTATGGATGGATGGATGTTTGTTACTCTTTCACGCAAAAACTACTGAACGGATTTGAATGAAATTTGGCTCACAGATGGTTTATAACCAGTATTAATATATAGGATACTTTTCATCCCGATATTCCTACAGAATCGAAACTTATGAGGGTGAAACCGCGGGACGCAGCTTTTGTGTGACAAATCTCATATGAACATACCTACTTACTTAATTGAATTATAAGCAGACTCTATCTGGGCTAAAAGACAAAGTAATAATGAACTTATGATTATCTAGGCGGTCAACTTTGAAATGGAATGGAATGGTCTGATTCAATTTAATTTTCTAATAAAATTCTGTTTTGTCTGTTATTTGTAGATATGGCCTGACATGTATGACCTACATATATGCACACAAGAAAACAAGAGAGCACTTTAATAAGACCACTCCACATTTTCAAACTAAAGTTTCGGGAACGAAACCCATTATATTTCAAGCATCAAATTACCCTCATAAAGTAGCTAAGCTTTATGTGAATATTATCACCGGTACGTACCTACCTCATTTCTAAACTAATATAATAAAGAGAAAAGGTTTGGTTTTTTGCATGTTTATTGGTTACGCTTTCACGCTAAAATTTGGGCATTTGGGTAGACCATGACCTGGAGAAGGATATAGATTACTTTCATTCTAGATTGCAGACGAAGTCGGTGACTACAGCTAATGAATAAATATATTATAAACAACTTAAAAACAACAAATTTAAAAAAACTTCTGAGAGTTTCCTTATTTAAAGACTTGCGGAAACTTAAAGTCAAGCGATTTTCGCACCTAAAACAAAATCTATCTGTAAAATGTAATTATACAGCCTTTGTTGAAACTTTTATGAGTAAATTCAGTTTCGGCCTCCTTGCAAAGCGAGGTGGGATTAAGTTTCCACATGTTGGTACATTGTCGCACAGTTGTGTGCATATGTGCGAAATCTCTTGCTTGCAATTTATTGCTGTGTGTTAGTACCTAGTATACAATTATCTAAGTTATATGCGCATTTCCTGTAGATATGCAAATTGTACAAGTTCTCCACGTATGAATCATGTGTTTTATTCATAGCGTCATCTACAGAGTCCGCCTGTTGCTTTTACTCTTATTGGTAACATTCATTTTGTAAAGCTCAATAATCCCCCTATCCCCAAAGCCCGGGCGCCTTTGAAATTTCCCCCGAAAACAAAATAAACTCATTTAAATATAAAAGTACACATTACACCGTTCATTTCTTCCATTTTGCAATAAGTTACTAACGTAACGTTTATAATTACATACGACTAGGTTCAACCAAACCGCCCAGCCCCGAAATATGAATAATTATTTGCGATTTTAAAACTTAATACGCTTACGCTCAGGGCGGACACCAATGATCCTTATTCGTCCCACCCTGTCGAGTTGAGTGGATCGATGTTGGCTCTAAATGACTGTCAATCGGACGGTATTAAATAAATACTGGCAGCGCCGAAAAATGGTTATGCTCCAGGGTTATAATGAAGTCGTGTCAAGTAGTCGGTCATCCATTACCTCGCTATGTAAACATTTTTCACGAGTATGATTTATTACCGCGGAGGCTGCAGCACCAGCGAGCGTCGGTTAAGTCACAGCTCATTAGTCAAAGTGTTATGATGTAATATTCTCACACACGTTTACCGTTAGCTGATGACACACTGTATCGATGAGCGCTCGTCCTGACCCAGGCCGGCAGCCCTGACGACTGACACTCGATTAACTATCTAGTTTTTTCTAATAATGCTAACGAGAAACCTTGTTTCGTTGTACCTACCATGTGTGATCTACTTTTTTTTAATTAATTTATTTCACTAACAATTTTTAGTGTCGAAATGTATTAGATCTAAATACCGTTTCACCTTAGGTAACTGAATTTATAGCGATACCTTGTATAACATGCTCTGTAGGTAGGTACACATATTTAAAACATAATCATGGCATATGGTACACGAACCAAACAAAACTAAAAGGTTTTATCGAGATAACAAGACAGTCTGTTGGGCTCCGGTAATGAGAACATAATATTAAGTTATTATTATACATACATTCCTGTAATGGCGCCCCAATTCTGATCGCATGGATGAGAATGTTGTAGGTACCTAATGATTAGAACACGTTCTAACTAAACATTGTTATAATCCATTTCCCTCAGCTGAAACATAGTGCTGCATGACAGGCACAGATAAAACATTGCTGCAAAACTTTTAATTTCCGAAACAATACGGGAACAAACCTACTTGCGCTACCAGTAGGTTATCACAAAAAACATACACAGACTCTCTGAAACAGGTTAGCAAAAAGTCCATCAGAGCTCACAAAGCTGGCTAACTCGCATGTTTGGTAGAACCGCTCTGACGAGAGTGGAGCGCCGCCAGAATTTTTTTTCGACACGCCAAAAGGATTAATGCAAAAAAAATATATACTTTTTTTGTACTCTGCCGATTCACATTATACTGTTTCTGATTTGTCTCGAGCGAACTACAGAAACGCGTTCTCTATTATGTGTTTAATCTGTTCTGTGTTTAATCGGACGTTATGGAAGCCGAAAATGTGAAAATGCTCGGAAAATTTCAACAACGTGTCTAATTCAGCATATTTATAATTCACGTCTGACAGCATTCGGACAATTTCTTTTAATTACGAGTGATTATCATTGTTTACGCCTTTGTTTTTATCTACACGTTAGATGTAAAATGTCAGCGTGGGTGGTGGAAATGAAGACATTCGCATATATTATGATGCTGAATAAAATTTATATGAAGTAATATAATATTATGAAGTAAGTAAATTATTCTTTTCATACAAATAAATGAAAAGGGTTTATAGTATCTCTTGTATTTTACGCCAAGTTTTCATATTCACCTATTTAATTTACAACATGTATCACTCGTATGAAGTAGAAAAAATGTCGTAAACCTACATTCTCTTTATGCTGACATTAAAGGCTATATAGGGCTGCTGCGCTTGAAATACTAGACTATAACAAGAGATATAAAATATACGCCATTAATTTAACGGTTCTCATTGAATTTAAAGGGAACTACAGATGGATTGTTTGAACGTATTTTTTTAGTATCTTCCGCCCTGACTGGCCTCATATATATTTATAAAGTAGTTTCGTTTATCAAAACAGACCAGTGATTGACTGAGATACTGATTGATCGTTTGTCTGAGTGATAGATAGCCTAAATCACTAAAAATAGAAACTCGTTTTACCAATCTTGGTTTCAGGAGGACCCGTGTTCAGATCAAGTTTAGAGACAAATATGTTGTCCTAACCTAACAGTCCTAATATAAATAGATTGTTATCTCAGGGCTCAGGCCACACTGGCCCTTTTATTATATTATTGTAACCCTTCTTACTAATTTCAGTGGGCGGGAGAACAGCCGCACCAATTAGTTTATCCTCTTCCCGATTAACGCAAAGTCCTTAAATGTTAAGGAAAAAAAATAACTCAAAAGGCTAATCCTTATTAAAGGACCCGTTTTAATTGTTTGAGGTACAGATTGGAGGCTCTGATCCTTGTTATATAATTGAGATTTTTTGTTACTAAATCACTCTGTTTCAGCATTGAAAAGTTTTTTATTTGAAACGAAGTTTGGATTGAATCGAGGCTTTTAAAGGGTTATTAAATTATATTTCTTGCCAAATTTATTTACTGGTGGTTGTTATTTTCTGACAACCAATGTCCCAACCCCTAACGCAAGATTCGAAGGCATAATTACAAAGGCTCAGTAAGCATTTAAAAATGGGTAAGGGACGAACAGCGTTCCATCAATATTGGTAGGATATCGTTCTGGTGCGCAATTTATCAGGAAACGATTACCGCACACAAGAGAATATGTAATCTGCCAGTAGAAACAGCAACGCTAGAAAAGAGATGAAACGGCATGGAATGAAATTTAATCTTCTACCGCATTGCCGTAAAATAACTTTGGAGGAAATATGTTTCATTGACTAGAAGGAGACATGCATTGATATTATAATACTGTGTTTCTCTAGTGGGATGAATCAAACTCAACTCAAACTCAAAGCATTTATTTTAAATAAACCAATTACATGCAGTTTTGAATTGTCAAGGGGTCAGGCAGTCAGAAAAATGAAGCTAGTCGACTCATTCCAAAGCCTAGTAGGTACCTATTGAGAAGAACGAGTAAGAAACTCCACGGACACTCTTCTAGATCATAAAATTATTACAAATAAAAATAGAGATAGAATAGAGGTGGCCACTATCACCTCATGATACGCTCACGATACACGCTCTTTAAGAAGGCTTGTGGTCCTAGGGTATGTGTATAGATAAATAGATACAAAGAGGTTCGATATCTCTTTAAATGTATGACAGGGTTGACAATGCTGGCCGAATTAAGAGAGAAAAATAAAATGAAGCCATAGTGTGAAAAAAAAAATAAAAAAAATTAAACTCTAATGGCATCACTTAAATGTTTTGACCGCGTCGAGCCAGTGTTTCTGATTTCGCGTTAAGAGTTTGCATTAATCTATGAAAGCCATTTTGTTTTTTTTAAAGAGAGAATTAATTACCTGTTATTTTTATTACACTGCGCTCTCAGCGCTGTCTTTGAAGAAGTATCGTTTGAAGCATGCCTCAACTTAAGGTGGATGCTCCAAGGTAGTCCGCGAAATTCCAATTTTCTTACGTTTTTTGCAATTCGCTGGTCAGTACTAAGTTGTACTTTGATTAAAATATGATTCGCGGCCGTAACAAATATGTATTTACAAAATTATAATCATTAAAGTCATCAACACAGCTCTCTAAGATCAAGTAATCCTACTGAATTTCATGAAATCGTGACATTTTAGGATTATGCTAACTTAACAAGTAGTAGGTATTCCTGATTCTAATGATTCTAATTTTGTAAATACATATTTGTTACGGCCGCGAATCATATTTTAATCAACGTACAACTTAGTACTGACGAGCAAATTGCAAAAAACTTAAGAAAATTTGAATTTCGCGGGCTACCTTGGAGCATCCACCTTAATGCGCGCTGTGTAGGTACGATGCACATGTTGAAAACTTGTGATATGAATTTTATTCAGCCCTAAGATTAAGCAGCCCTACGTTCACATGTCATCGTTCCTTTACAGTGATTATATTTCATAAATGCTATTGCAAAACGTAGGTACCGTGTTTAATATCCTTAGCGCCAACGTGATGATGTACGAGTAGCTATGATTTATCACAGTATTACTTACTCGTTGGCAGTCCGCTCTGACAGTTTTACTACATTATCCAGGGATGTGACGTTATTGGACATTATCTGTGTGATACGAGACATAACTCTTGAAGAAGGCTTACAATCGCTCTGTGAGGATTCTAGTGTCTGGGTATAGTTTAGTTTCTGTTCTGTACAAAGAGGTTCAATATCTCTTAAGTTGTACGGTAGGGTTGAATGTCACAAGAAAAAAATTTAGAGACCATTTATTTGTGAAAAAGAAATTAGAAAAAATAAAACTTTATTGGCATCTTAACAAAATTTTTACCGCGTTGAGCCAGTATTTTTGTTAAACATATCCGAAGAGATTATAATAAACCAACAACCTACATTTTGTTTACTTTGTAAAATGTTTTTTTTTTTCTTATGGTTTGAAGTTATTTTTTTCATAATAGATTCTTGCTAAATCTAACCTTCCATTTAAAATTCAGGTTATACTGTTTACATATAGACCAATATTATTTACCTACCTTCCTACACAATATCTTCTATACTTATAATAAATCTGTAGAAGTGAAAATTCTGTACATTGAAAATATCAAAAAAATTAATGGCAGGGGGTGTTACTAGACCGACACCGAACCCAAAAATGTGATTAAAAAAATTTTTGTCTGTCTGTCTGTCGGTCTGTCTGTCTGTCTGTTTGTTCAGGCATCACGCAAAAACTACCGGTTCGATTACGATGAAACTTGGTATAATTATTCTTTAATATCCTGGGCACCACACTGGGTACTTTTTATCCCGGAAAAGTATATACAATAAAAAACAAACTTAATTTTGCGGTTCCATCCCTGGACCGATTACTGTACCAACCGCAAATAATAAGTTTGTCGTAGGTTACGTCACCCGCAGTATTATCTGTGCGACCTTTTTATTCCTTTTAGTTTTTAGAGTTATTTAGGTTTAATTTTATAAGTCGTAGGTATAGATTTTAATTTTAAAGTATAGGTAGTATATTTGTTAGTGTACGTAGTGACCGTAGGTTATTTTATAATACTGTTAGGTAGGATTAGTCATTCGTATATGACGGATCGTCAGGATGGTTTGAGCTACGATCAGCCACCAGGCGGGTTTATGTGGGTATCGTGCAAATAAATAACAATTACTTAGGCAAATAATCACTTTAATTAATCACTACAACACAATCAACAACTATTATGGCTTTTACCCTGCTGTGAGACAATGGCAGGCAATAAGGATGATGGATCAACAAAACGTAGGACAGTTCCGAAGCGTCTTCACTGCTCGATCACCAGGATCAAGAATGCCAACTTGGCGCGTTCTCTTCAACCTCGTAACCGACCGGAAACGCCCCGACTCTGTCAAAGCGCGCCAATCCTAGTCCTGATAGTTGCCGCTAGGTGGCGTGCCTTGTTTTGTTGTAAACGTCAATTGCCGGATGCGACACGGCCATCCTACGAGGACACACGTCCTCGTGTGTTAATCTGAAACAATATTACAACAGCACAGTATACGTTCGGCTATGCCTGGCATCGATTCAAAGTGTATGTTGCTATCTGCTTGCTTTCAATTAAAGAAATTCGGACTGTAAAGTTTGTTTATTTAACTAACAATTACATCATATTTCTAACATTATTCTATTAACTTCCCAAATAGCAAAATCAATTTAAAACAATAGCCAAACAATTAAGTAACAACTCAAGTAGTAGGCAGAGATAACAATTAAATAAGCAATGTGACAATCAATCAGAGTCCACGTACTATTGAGGATAAGGTACACTGATAATTTAGGAATTGACCCAAAGTTATTAACCAATTAACAAAGCCCCAGGTATCTCATTCGCGGTCAACGATCACAGCTATAACATAGCTGCATCACATTTGTCACATACGCACTTCCCGCAGGAATGCCGAGTCGTCCTTGACTCTACGGTCTTGGCTTCGAGGCTAGACCCGACCATACTACCCAGAGCTACCGCGTACCACGTACCCACGGTCTAACATGTAGATGCCGATTTCTAACGGGCTATGGCTACGATACTCTGGTACGGTCTCCGACCCAACGAATCGAGAACCTGTGCATCTAACACAAACAATTCAATTCGACTTTACTTCTACTATCTCGTCTTCCTCAACAACCTCAATGTACTTGGCCTTTTTATTATCATTCCTGTGTCACGTACTCTATTATCTCGTCTATGTTAATATCAGTCACATCGTCATCAGTCGTCACTAAACTAAGCCTATAAGGCAGACGATTAACAGTAATACAACGATCTAAAAGTTGAATTTACAACTGTCCTCATGTAACACGGGATCTAGACATACCACCAGAAAAATAAGACGGTATTCTAACAAAAGATCAATTAACTGGGAACGAACTCTGCCCGAACGTCAGTATACGTCAGTGTTCACTTTATCGAAATTAACTTGAAAACAAGCGTTTGAAACTTTACATAATCTAACAACCAAACCTGTTGTGATTACGCAAAACAATACTATCAGATGTCATACTAACGTTAAATCCTTGATCTAATAGCTTACGGTCACTTAAATTAACTTTTTTAAGATAACCGGTACAACATGAAATGACATCTCTAAATGCAGATTATTAATCAAAATCTGATAAAAATTGTATGGTACTTTGTACACTTTGACTTAACACAATCTTTTGATGCCAAAATCGCAATAAACTGGATATGACTCACCCAGTATTCATCAGTACAATGCTCGGATTGCTGACATAGTAAACTTAAGCGCGTCGCTCGCTATTAGCCGCTGCTGCAGGCGCTGGCCCGGTACCGCCTGGGCCACTCGCCGTGCAGGCGCCTCCATAATTGCTTCGTGGACATCTTGCCCAAGGTTATCATCAATGCACTTCCTTGATGCGTAACTTTCGATAAGCACCGGCCTGCTGTAGTATTCTTCCATGTCCACGTGTGTTAATTCTGTAAAGAAACATTCCCGGAAAGTATCACATAGCTCGGTCACTCCTGACCACATTCGGTAGGTACAAGCAAAAACAATGAAAACTCGAACAAACTAAAAATAGCAGAGTTCAGAGCATTATCCACTATTTGATTCTCAAATCTCAAGGTTACAATAAAAATAATCAATTAAGATGCATGTATCTAGTAACCTGCAGTTACTCAACTCGTCAAATTCATTTGCGCATCGCCCTCGGATCGCCAAGTCACTCCTGGACTTTATGGTTTGTCACGAAACCCCACACAACACATACAACTAAATCTCTACTCTGTTTCATCAACAAAACTATCACTATCCTCAAATTCGTTAGTAATATTTTGATCCAAACTATCATCGATAACAAAAGATTCAACCAGAGTAATGTAAACAAACTTTGATTTTCTAATCATAGCGTAAATCATCAACCAGAGCTATGTACCATCGTTATCCACATTAACAATCATTTTTATCATTATGAGCCTTAGACACCTGGAAACCCACACACGAGTAAACCACTCTAACGCCACGGCTCTCCAGCCGATCAGCAATCGCATTGCTCTCACACATCCAGCGCATGGATTCGTGTGCATCACCCTGTGACACCACACAACTTTACTACGGCCGATAGAGAACCCCTACTCGCGTGCTTCCCATAATGTAGGCTTATTCATCACCACTGTGATCACTATCTACTTCGACTGGTACATGACCTACTGGCATCTTTCTTTACCTATGGTGAGCATACTTGTAAGGTTAGAAAACTTCGGATCTAACTTAGTCTTATAATCTGATTTCACTCTTAGTTTTCTAATAACACGAAATCGTCAACCGAATATTTTGTTATAGCTGCCTTTGTTCTATCAAATCTAGCTTTCTGTTGTTGACCGTTAAAAACTGAATTTATCACAAGAGCTATATGCAACAAAAACTCTGTCGCAGATATGTTAATCGAAAAGCCTAGGTTCAATATTTCACGTACTATCATAATATTACTTTGCAAGTAAATGTCGGGTAGAAATGTAATAAAATCTCAAGTTGTTGCTCTCTATTCGCAACACTACATATGATTTGTTCTGTGCTGAATACACGCGTTTGACCAATACCAGTCAACGCAACAACGTTATTGACCCGTTAGCCACTTAATTTGGCCGCACAACTCGCCTTTGCTAACGAGCATTCAGCACTAGAATCGTAAACAAAACAATACAGCTCACCTTTATGTTCTAACGTGTCTAAGCGTAGTTGTACGACGTCCACTCGCCGTTCACGACTTCCAGCACGTTGTCCACCATCCGCTTGGCTTGGCTGCCACTGCTCGTGCACCCGGCTGCGATATGGCCTGGTTTCCCTCACTTGTAGCACACGAAAGGCTTCGCTGACGGCTGCGGGGCTCCTTAACTCCATTATTAAACTCACTCCATGTCATTCCTTGGTATGCTATTTGCGATAGTCACGTTGATGCTGCTCCTTTGTACGTCTTATTGATGGTCACAACAAGTTGACCTTGCAGTGAATTTTCCGCAAAACACAAATCAGCTGTTGTGCACTGTTATGTTTGCACACGCCTTATACTGCTTGTTCTAAACAATCTAAACACGGGAACGGGATACTTCGAACTCAAACGCCGGTTAGTCTTTTTTTTTCTCAAACATGGCGGTAGGCGCAACAGTCGCGTCACTCGGCAAAGGTATTCCTGCATACAGCCTATGCCCAAAATAACATGTCCCATGCTCGCGCATCAGTATCGGCATTGTCTGGGTCGAACCTGGACAGTTTTGTAATTCGAAAAGTAGACGCCATTGTGTATCACTGTTACTCACACCGTTTGTCGATTCATTTACACGACTGAATCCCAGTTCTGATGACGGATCGTCAGGATGGTTTGAGCTACGATCAGCCACCAGGCGGGTTTATGTGGGTATCGTGCAAATAAATAACAATTACTTAGGCAAATAATCACTTTAATTAATCACTACAACACAATCAACAACTATTATGGCTTTTACCCTGCTGTGAGACAATGGCAGGCAATAAGGATGATGGATCAACAAAACGTAGGACAGTTCCGAAGCGTCTTCACTGCTCGATCACCAGGATCAAGAATGCCAACTTGGCGCGTTCTCTTCAACCTCGTAACCGACCGGAAACGCCCCGACTCTGTCAAAGCGCGCCAATCCTAGTCCTGATAGTTGCCGCTAGGTGGCGTGCCTTGTTTTGTTGTAAACGTCAATTGCCGGATGCGACATATAGATATTAGTTTTTAGGGATTTTGCGTATTTATTGAGTTTAGATTAGTTATCATCAGAAATAGGTTTATTTAGGTAGGTTATTTTTTATTAATTAGGTAGGTACTTAAGTAAAGATATCATATAGGTACCCTCTTAATCACCACTAATGAGACACAATTGTTTTTTTATTGTAATTAGTCACAAAGGACCCGCGAGATAGATGGCATCCTGGGGAAGCACATACATTTTATCCTGTTAGCACGTTCCCGTGGGATAATTTCCGACATCCACGCGGGCGAAGCCGCGGGCAGAAGCTAGTTGACTTAAATATTTCGCTTACTTCTGTACATATCAGGTCAGGTTCGTACCTATATTTTGACGGCACATTTGGCGCAGTGGTTAAGCGATTGACTGCTGCGCTGCGTGTCGCGGGTTCGATTCCCGCACGGAACAAATATTTGTATGACCTACATGTATTTGTTCTGAGTCTGGGTGTTTTTCTATCTATAATATGTATGTATTTACAACAAAAAAAAAAAATGTATATAAGTAGTTTATCAGCCATCTTGTTACCATAACACAAGCATTAGGTTGCTTAGCTTGGGACTAGATGGCGCTGTGTGAAATGTCCAGGGATATTTATTTATTTTATTTATATAAAACGTAAATATTGCAATATCAGATATCCAATATTGCATATATTATACACAGACACACACAAAAGGTCTCGATATAGGTAGGTGCGGACTGCTCGGGTTAGAAATCATAACCAAAATATTGTTATACTTTAAGGCGCTCCCTCACCAGGAGCTGTAATGTAACAGTTAAAATTCGGGCTTTACATCAGTGAGGGTGGAGAACCGAGCATTACAGTGGGAGCACCCGAAATACAATTTGCAACATGAATGCGAATATTATCGAATCTTGGATTGTAACATTACAGACGAAGGCTTAGGGTATTCGTCTGTGATTGCGCGCGAAGGAGCGCTTTTAGACACAGGTAAGTATATATTATTATTAGCTTCTGCCCGCGGCGTTGCCCACGTGTAACATTAAAAGTTAAATATATATAAATAATAGTTAATTTTTAAAAATAGAAGTAGTCTTGACGAACGATACTTTTGATCAATGCTAACTAACGATGAAGCTCTCGGCGTGGGACCGGTGGGTTCGGACGTAAGCCTCTCCGTATTACCTACCACGATTCTCGCTCGTCATCCGCTTTTGTTTACCTCTGTTTTAGATATTGTTTTTTTAACCAATTGTCGGAAATGTGTAGCATATATTTATAGCAGTATGTTCTCCTTAAACCTATTTAAAAACTACACCACAACAAACAAACTTGTTGCACCTCTTATTTGAGACGCCTGTAATTTCCAATACCTATCTATGTTTATCCCAGATTCTGTCAGAGTGCTTAGCGAGGGCAAAAAATCATCGTGGCGTAGATTTTCATAGTTTTGATTTTTGTAGTTGATAGCTGCAACCTTTGGGAGATGTCTTTGTGTCTCGACCAATCTTTGGATGTACGTTTATTTTAAATATTAAGTAGCACGAAGCTAATTTTGTACGGCATTTTTCCTGATAAATGAATACACTACTAGACTAGACACAGCAGACGGAGGTTCCTTTGAGATTGGACAAAGTTAAGTTTAATTTATTGCGGACTACACGGCAAAGATAGCGTTACAATTACACACACACATACCACATATGTTACTACATCTACATGTAGCAACATAAAAGAATATTTTATGTTTTTAATTTTCTTGTAAAAATTATGTTATTTTTGTTATTTGTAGGTGAGACATGCAGATATGGCCCACGAGAAACTAGAGAGCACTTTAATAAGACTACTTCACATTTTCAAATTAAAGTTTCAGGAACGAAACTCATTATAGGTATTTCAAGCGACAAATTACCCTCATAAAGCCGTAACTAAGCTTTATATGAACATTATCGCCACGGGGGTACCTCATTTGATTTATAAACAAAAACTTCTTAAAATTTCCTTATTTAATGACTTGCGGAGACATAAGTCAAGCGTTTTTCGCACCTAAAACAAAATTTATCTGTAAAATGTATACGGCCTTTGTCGAAACTTTTATAAGTAAATTCAGTGTCGCCTTCATTGCGAAGCGAGGTGGGATTAAGGTTTTAAGAGAAAGTTGTAAGACAATTTGCCCATGTTTTGGTACATTGTTGCAAAGTTGTGTGCATGCGTAACCTTTTGTTTGCAATTTATTGCTGTGTTAGTACCTAGTACACAATTATACAAGTTGTATGCACATTTCATGTATGCAAATTGTACAAATTCTCCACGTATGAATCATGTTCCTTATTCAAGGCGTAAACCGATTTCTACTTAGAGTCCGCCTGTTGCTTTTACTCTTTATGGTTGCTTTTACATTCATTTTGTAAAGTTATGAAATAACATGTCAGTAAAATATTACGGCGCACAGAGCCCGCGTGCTGCCTTGCACACTTGCACAGTTAGGTTCCGGGGAGCTTTACAGTCTCCCCAGAGGTGTGCAGGCGTAGCACAGAGGGAGTTTCGGATCGGACTTTTGAGAGGCAACGGTGCCCTTCCATGAGCAGATGGTGACCCCCGGGGTAGTTGTAGTGAGGTAAAAATCCCACGCTCCCCGTTCTTATTCATAAAGCCCGGGCGCCTTTGAAAGGACATGGTTAAATGACTGCCCCAAGCATGAATATTAACCTCACATTAACTCGTAATATTTAATTCATTTATATTTATATTCATTCATGAATTATTAAGCGTTTAATAATTTCCTAGAACTTTCGTGAACTGTTAGACGAAAAAAAAGTATAGGGTCTTACTACAAAAACTTATACACTTGTTGAACGAGTGTTTAATGTCAGTATTATGTCAAAGTCCATATAATTATGTCGTGTTTAAAAGGTTTTTAGCCTAAACAACTGATAAACACTGTTTTGTGGTAGTCCGGTAGTAGTTGCTTTTTTTGATTGACATGACAAGTTCAAGGGGAATAATAATACAGTACCGCAAACTAGGGACGTCATATCGCTTTTCTAGAATGTCAAATCAAAACTATACTTATATCGATTTCTGATAACAGGTATCGAAACGATTTATTTTCTGAAACTAAGAAGTGGCAATCAGAGTTTTTGGCGGGAATCGATGGCGTTCAATTCGGTGTCCTGTTCAAAATCAATAAATCAACAACTACAAAAAGTGACAATCGACTCAATTCAATTCCACTGTTTTCGTATCAAAATCAAATAAAAATAACTGAAAGCTTCAGAATGTGCAGTTTCTACGTTTAATGTTACTACCTATTTTGAGTCGAAAAATATTAACTGAATAGAGGTCGACAAAAACTAATTATATTAAACTACTTGACCGTCACTGGAAGCTTTATTATGAGATGGCATTTCCGTTTCCCGTCGATTTCTTACCAGTTTTCATACTTTTATCCCCTCTATACTTCCGGCACAGTGGCGCCACCTGGTGGTTGCGGGTAGTTTTATAGTTCTTGTAAAAGGTGTCACGCCATTTTGTTCATTGGCTTTTTATTCTCCGTCGAAGCAACTTGTGCGCAGTGACTGCGACTGCGACAGTTGCAGAATACGTAAAAGTGAATATTAAGTGAATACATATTTTAAAAGTAAAAAAGTGTAAAGTGTTCTTCAAAGAGGATAAGTCTTGGACCGTAAGTACCCTCTTTTAGAGGTAACACTTTTTGAATAATTCGTACGTGATCAATGTTTTTAACGGGTTTTCCGTTCGGATCACTGCTGTAATTTTTTACTTTGAATATTTACCAGTAAATTTTCGTAATCAATATTTGAATGTAACTGTGTAAAGTGGTATAAATCCATTGCACGAGATCTTACGTAATTCGTTTCTGTGATGGAGAGTAACCACAACTCTGATACCCAGCCACAGGCTGTGGCTGGTCCGAGTGGACTGAATTGCAAGCGAGCCCGAAGTAGCAGTAGCAGCAGTAGTGCTTCAAGTGTTAGTTCTTCGAGTACGTCTACTCAGGGCAGCAAAAAAGCGCGGTCTAACCACCGCCGCCGCCGCCATAAGAAAAGGAAACGTGCTCGACGTTCCAGCCATATGATAGACAAGCTTTTTAAGGAAATGGGTGAGCTTCGCAAACAAATTAATACTACAAGTAACATTGATACAGCTTGTTATGATAACGCTTCTGTTTGTTCTGGAATTAGTGGTAAACTTTATGAACAAATTAGTGACGAGGGTTGTTCAAATCAAGAACATCAAGATACAAGTTTAGATTTTACTTTTGACATTGATACTAAGCTTAAGGAACCATTAGTTCCAAAAACCCCCGATAGTTTTTTGAAGAAGTTGGTAGATATCCAGCGTTTTGGTAGTACTTCTTGGTCAGAAGTGAGATACGCCGATACGCAAAAATTGTATAATCATACTCCTGGCTTTATAGACCTGGAAACAAATGAGGAGGTAAAAGCATATGACACCTTACGTCATCTGGCACATGCCGATAAATCCTATGCAGCCTTAACCTACTGCATATTAAAACAACGGCAATCATTGCAGGAAGGTATTCGTAATCTTCTTTCATGGGCAAAAAATACAGAATGTATCAATTTTGATAATTTAAATGGGAAGATTGACGAATTATTTCAGAAGGGCGAATTTCATAAAATATCCTCAGACCTTTTGCAATTAGCCTGCGGCCATAGAGCCGAATGTATTGAAATGCGTAGAGAAACTATAACGAGTCAAGTTAGAGATCCACTAGTGAAAGCATTCCTGAATAAAATACCTCCTTCAAGTACTTACATATTTAACGCCGAGCCCTTTACCTCTGCTCTAGAGAAGGCTGGCGGGGTCCGTAAGGCTTTTTGGCCCCCAAAAACTGAAAGGTCTTCACAAAAGCCATACCAACCCAGTAGCCGCCCCTCGCGGGGGCAAGGCGCAC
This sequence comes from Apamea sordens, assembly GCA_945859715.1. Classification (NCBI taxonomy): domain Eukaryota; kingdom Metazoa; phylum Arthropoda; class Insecta; order Lepidoptera; family Noctuidae; genus Apamea; species Apamea sordens. The sequence continues at coordinate 14,514,826 of OX243995.1, forward strand.
GAAAACCATCAGTTCCATCGCGTGGAACTCAATCTAACGAACCAGGATCGCACATGCATACCTGTCATAACCCACCCTCGCGGGGTGAATACCATGGTCAGTGCCAACATACACATCACTCTTTCAGAGGTAACTCCTCGAGTAATCAAGGTGATCACTTCAATACTAGAAGTTCATTTCGAAACCGAGGCTCGCGGCCCGAACGTGGAGGTACACGAGGACGTGCAAACTCCTCAAAAAGTTCCAGGGGAAAAAGACATAAACAATGACATGACACCGTTTCGGGCGGGTCGGTTGATACACTACCAAACACAATGGGCGGAAATGGGAGCAACAGAAATAGTTCTAAAATTAATTCAAGGGTATCGCATACCTTTCTTTCAAAAGCCCCCACTTCTCTATCCAGATGTAACGAAAGGGCCTTTTCAAACCCCTGTTTCAGAACAAATGTCTTCAATTGTAAACAAGATGAAACAGCAAGGAATTCTAAAGAAAGCGCTACCCTCGCCAAGCTTCATTTCCCCACTATTTCTGGTTCCAAAATCCGACGGATCTGCTCGTCCCATATTCAATCTAAAATTACTAAACGAATATGTGATGACCGAGCCGTTTCATCTAATAAATATGTACCGCATTCCGGACTTTTTACAAGCTCAGGACTGGATGTGCAAGATAGATTTGTCCCAGGCATATTTTCATGTAAGCGTAAACAAATCGCACAGACGCTTTCTGCGCCTAATATACAACCAGGAGTTATTAGAAATGACTTGTCTTCCATTCGGTCTGAGCACTGCTCCAAAAACCTTTTCCATGCTCACGAACTGGGTGGCCCAAACATTGCGGGAAACATGGAACATGAGGATCCTGGTATACCTGGACGATTATTTGCTAGTACACCAGAATGTTCACACGCTTCGCGAGCATGTCAAAATAACTGTACAATTATTACAAAAACTGGGGTGGCAAATAAATATCGAAAAATCTGTTCTTTCTCCTCAAAAGAGTATAATTTATTTAGGGATACTATGGAAACCATGGGAAAATCAAAAAAATCCTACCAAAGAAAAAGGCTCAGGGCATCATCACAAAGATAAATCAGGCTCTCGAACAAGAGCAGTTAACTCTGAAGGAGTTGCAGAAAATAGTAGGACTTTTAAATTTTGCCAGTTTTGTTGTCCCACGGGGTCGGCTCAATCATCGACGGTTAGTCATTTTCATGAATTCACTGCCAGTCCTGCCACCAAAGACCTACCCACTGCCACAAGGTGTCTTAGACGAACTAAATTGGTGGGCCCAAAATTGTCAAAGGTCAACACCTCTTCAGTACCCTCCTCCAATAAATTTTCTAGCTACAGATGCATCAGATCAAGCGTGGGGGGCGCAACTGAACAATTTGGCTTTGTCAGGAACTTGGTCGCAAGAAGAGAAAACGCTGCATTGCAATCAGAAAGAAATGCTAGCAATATTATACGCTCTTCAGAACCAAGTTCATTGGCTTCATCAAAGTTCGCTCCTCATTCAAAGCGACAACAGAACTGCGGTCACATACCTACGAAAAGAAGGAGGTACGAGGACATTATCCCTGTTGGAAATAACATTCCGAATTCTGAATTTGTTAGACCAACATCAGGTACACTTCAGCATACACTACATTCCGGGCAAATACAACAATCATGCGGACCATTTATCGCGCCTTCGCCAACCTCCAGAATGGCACTTACTACCGACTTGTGTAGAAATAGTATTTGCAAAATGGGGAACCCCAACAATAGATCTATTTGCCTCGGCGACTGCTCACGTAGTGTACAATTATGTGACTCTAGATCTAAAAGATCCTCAAGCTCTGTTCCACGATGCCTTCAGTGTCCCATGGAATTACCAGCTCGCGTGGATATTTCCACCACCATTTCTAGTCCCCAAAGTCCTGTCTCACTTAAACCAGTCGACAGGAATATTCCTAATAGTAGTACCTCGATGGGAGAGGGTATTTTGGCGTGCGGATCGCAAAGCCCGAGCGCTCGCGGCTCCATTAACTCTGAGAAATCTACAGAGATACCTAATAGACACGTCGACGGGCCTCCCACCACCGAAGGTCGAGAACATCATCCTCGAAGTTTGGAAATGTGGGGGTGGTCCGACACGATAAAGACATGGAACGCTCAACAACTATCACTACTTAAAAATTCTTGGCGTAAATCGACTCTAAAAACCTATGAGGTAGCCTGGCAGCGCTGGGCGTCGTGGTGTCGTAATAAAAACCTTGAATTAATTAATCCCCCTGGTTCACAATTAGCGCAGTTTTTATGCGATTTATATTTAATTGATAAGTTGTCGTATAATTCAATACTTTTACATAAATCAGTAATATCGACACTAGGTAGCGCTGAAAATTCAAGTCGGTTAAGTTCACACGTTCTAGTAAGACATGTTTTAAAATCAATTGCCCTAAAAAATCCAAAGGTCACTAAGCCTCCAGTTTGGGATGTTGGTAAATTAATTTCATTTTTGACTAATTACACAATTGATTCAAATAACCTATTTCAAACGTCACGTCATACTGCAATTTTACTGTTGCTTTGCTCTGGTAGGCGAATACACGATTTAACGCTGCTTGATATTGACCCTAATCATTGCATAAGATCTGATAACAGTATAATATTATGGCCTCGGTTTGGCTCCAAAACTGACAGCAGTAAATATAGGCAATCCGGATGGAAATTGCTTTTAAATAACGATAGTTCTAATCTTGACCCTATATTCTGGATAGAGAGAACTATAGCATTATTAAACGACAGACGTAATGTGGCAAAATCAACAAATTTATTTATGACGGTAAGAGGTGTGGCTAAACCTGCTTCACGTACAGTCATTGCAGGGTGGGTAAAGACCCTGTTTGGGGAAGCTGGCATTGCAGCCACTCCAGGTAGCACCCGGTCTGCTGTAGCCTCCAAAAGCTGGTTTCAAAATCATCCCCTCGATGAAATCTTGGCTCGTGGAAATTGGCGATCTGCCAATACATTCCAGAAGTTTTATAGACGAGAAATAATGAGAAGTACTGATTCACAAAACATGACACAATTGTTCAGTCCAATCGATTAACATTGCAGAATAAATATTTTGTTTACCTAGAATGGATACCTATGTTAATGATTTGAATTTATGATTTTTCATATTTAAAATAAAAAATAAAAATTTGCTAATTATACTTGTAAGCTAAAGTACACTTATGTAGGTGCTTTAATTGAATTACTTTACTTATACATTTATTAAAATATATGCATACTTATTATTTACACTTTTGTTTAATTTCATGCTTTATCACATTGGCTTATAGTATAATACTACATACTTCCAAGCATATACATCAAAGTGGCGTCACCAGGCGATAACAAACAGATCTCATAATAAAGCTTCCAGTGACGGTCAAGTAGTTTAATAGCAGCGTTTTACCTGAAATAAAACGCATATTAAAATACTTACCTCACTGGAAGCTTTCACTTTATTTCTGCCTGGTTATATGAGACAATGAACAAAATGGCGTGACACCTTTTACAAGAACTATAAAACTACCCGCAACCACCAGGTGGCGCCACTGTGCCGGAAGTATAGAGGGGATAAAAGTATGAAAACTGGTAAGAAATCGACGGGAAACGGAAATGCCATCTCATAATAAAGCTTCCAGTGAGGTAAGTATTTTAATATGCGTTTTATTTCAGGTAAAACGCTGCTATTTTTATCTTCAACCCTATCGATTATTTTATTGATTCTGTTACACTTGACGTTCAATCCCATCTCTATGAAAAAAACAAACGTCAGATGTTAGACATCGTTGGAACCCCACCTAGGGTATTAGTGTTCTGTGGTTGGAACGCTCTGCCCACGCTCTGCCGTTTGCTTGTTCGTTGTGCTTTTTCATTTTGGATTTTCATTGACCCTCGCTTGGTTATTGGACTTATTGTGTGTGCTTATTGCCTACCTACTGACCTCTAGCTACTCGACACGGACTTGACTTGCTATCAATTCATCATGCGCTGCATAAACTGCGGTGTAACCACGCAAAGACTGCGGCGGCATATCGTCTCTTCATTGCCTGCTTATCTACTCACTATCTTAGCACGATGGTTGACAATTGAGGTAAGTCATCTACAGCTAGAATCATTCTAGAACTAATAAATAGCTAGAATCATTCTAAAACCACTTGAAGTCACATTTGTTCGATGTTTCATAACATCGAACAAATGTGACTTCAAGTTGTTTACCGTGTTTTCAAAATACATAATGAACTCAAAGGCAATGAATCAGAAAGACTCATCTCGTCTCATCACGACCACAACACGTCACGACTACAACAGACTGGTTGCTTTAGATGTCATAATAATCAAATGTGTAGGTGTTAATTCATGTAGGTACTAAGGTATAATTAAGTTTGTTCTAGGTTCCAAAAATCCTGCCGCCTGAGTGTTATTCTTGCGCGCGTTGCCCCATTCAGCGCCCAGAACCCGCCTCTCGAGTCCATTTATTTTCAGTGAATATTAATCCTTATTTTCAAATACTTTCATCATTTCAACCACTTACATAAATTGTCTGTGAAAACTGTCTTTATTTCAACTCATTTGAATAAGTAGTTTAGGATTTACAAGAGTTTAATACTTAAATGACTCCGTACTAGTCGAAACCGTGATACAGTTTCGACTAGTACCGAGGACAGTGTAAATCGAATGCTACAACCTAAATAACGATATCAGTGTAAATAATTTTTGTTGAGTGATTAGTGCTTAAATGCTAAATAATTATAATGCGACGTAAGTACCTACTTAACGAACAACATATAAAAGACGTTAGAAATGTGTAAAATATAATATCACAGTATTGGTTAGTATTTGAGTGAGGGATTTGCGTTTGTAGTGTCTACCTACCAAAAGTTAAAAATACCTAATTATATGGTTGTTTGTTTGTTTAAATACATGCGGGCGGAGAGTGATTTTTGCGCGGATTGTAGAATGCTCGTTGTGTCACGGTTTTTGGTGCAATTACCCCTTTGTAAATATTTACTCAAGTGCCACCGTGCGAAATCGGGGTGGGTCGTTAGGCAAAAATACAATTATCAATAATATCGCCGATACATCGAAACGCCTAGGTAAAAGTTCATAGCAATGTTATTTATTTGCAGTTTTTGTATGCCTATTGACGTAGGAGTTACACGATTTCATTTTCCGGATTATAAAGATATTAAAAGTTAGAAATACTAAGATCCAGCTATTCAGCATTGCTAGGTACCCTGTTTATTCATTGCTGACAAGTCGTCCATACTTCTGTTTAGCCATCTCCTTTCACCCCGAACATAAAAAAAATAAATATAAAAGTACATATTACAACGTTCATTTCTTCCATTTTACAACAGTCTTTCCTCCTTGTTTAGATCACTAATGAGTACCAATTAAAAAAGTTTATAATAACAAACGGCTAGGTGCCGCTCCAACCCCGAAATATGAATAATTATTTAGTTGCGATTTTAAAATTGAATACGCTTACATCAGGGCGGACATACATGAGCCTTATTCGTCCGACCCTGCCGAGTTGAGAGGGTTGATTTTGGCTCTAAATGACTGTTAATAGGACGGTATAAAATAAATACTGGGACCGCTGAAAAAGGGTTGTGCTCGAGTGATATTATGAAAACGTGTCAAGTATTCGGTCATCCATTACCTCGCTATGTAAACATTTTTCACGAGGATGATTTATTACCGCGGAGGCTGCAGCACCAGCGAGCGTCGGTTAAGTCACAGCTCATTAGTCAAAGTGTTATGATGTAATATTCTCACACACGTTTACCGTCAGCTGACGCACTGGCATTGTATCGATGAGAGCTCGTCCTGACCCAGGCCGCTGCCGGGCCAACCCTGACGACTGACACTCGATTATGCAGTTTTTCTAATAATTCTAACGAGAAACTTTGTTACGTGATACGTCATACATAACATGCGTGAGCCACCTTTGGTAATTCAATGTATAGCTTGTATAACACGCTCTGTACACATATTTAGATAATAATCATGGCATATGGCACACGAACTAAACAAAACTAAAAGGTTTTAAACAGACCAGAACTGTCTTGTCTGTTTAAAACCTTTTAGTTTTTTTTCCCGGAACCTGTAACAGTAACAGACTGTTGTTACAGATTCCGGTAATGAGAACATAATATTATGTTATTATTACACATACCTACCTGTAATGGCGCCCCAATTCTGATAGCATAGATGAGAATGTTATAATAATCATCAAACCATGTTCTAGCTAAACATCGTTATAATCTATTTCCCTCAGCTAAAACATAGTGCTGCATAAGAGGCACAAATAAATACTACAAAACTATTAATTTCCAGAACAATAGGTACAGGAAACCTACTTGTGCTACCAGTAGGTTATCGCAAAAAATATACACAGACTCACTGAAACAGGCTAGCAAAAAATCCAGCAGAGCTCACAAAGCTAACTCGCATGTTTGGTAGAAACGCTCTCACGCTTTCATACATACATTGCACGTTAAATATAAGTACATTTATGTCGGAGTTATTCGTTTATTCGGAACGCTAGCGCCATCTCGTGGCGCTCGACAGAGTCTAGCCTGAGTTCGTGGGGGGACGAGAGCTACAGCTACAAGAGCGGTGTGAGCAGAGCTCTCGGGAACATCGAAACATCGTACGAACAACATGGGCTTAGAAACTGTCTTGCGTTCCGTATCGTTGAGTTGTGTAACTAAAGTGTGTGATTCGCTAGTGTGACTAACTTGTTCATAAATTATAATCTGATTTAAACTGCAAACCGTTGCGATATAACCAACACTACCCATAGTACGCCCACAGTAATTAAAATATGCCTGATGTTAACGAGAGACAGACACACCTTCTCCGTTATATATAATATACATTTTTTGCATTAATCCTTTTAAAATGTTATTAGTCAATACAGAGGACCGGACTGCATGGAAGCCGTGTTCGCAAAAAAAACATTTAAAAATTGTCGGAAAAGGTGTATTTAACGCCTGACAAAATTCGGAGACTTTCTTTTAATTACGAGTGATTATCATTGTTTACGCCTTTTTTTATCTACACGGTGGAAATTAAGACTTTCGCATATAAGACGCGCATAAAATTTAAAGCGAATATTATGAAGTAAATTATTCTTTTCATACTTGACAAATAAATGGGTTTATAGTATTTCTTGTATGAAAACTTGGCGTAAAAACGCCAAGTTGTCATATTCACCTATTTAATTTACAACATGTGGTGTATTACATATATGAAGTAGAAAAACTGTCGTAAACCTACATTCTCCTTCTGATGACATAAAAGGCTATATAGGGCTGCTGCGCTTGAAGTACTAGACTATAGAAGTATATACTTTAACAAGGGACATAAAATAGAAGCCATTAATTTAACGATGCTCATTGAAAAAATTTAAGCGAACTCTACATCGATTGGATTGATCGATTGCCTGAGTGACAGACTTCGGACAGCCTAAAAATACAAAAATCTATTTACCAAACTTGGTTTCAGGAGGACCCGTATTCAGTTCAAATTTAGAGACAAATATGTTGTCTATTACACTAATATGAATAGATTGTTATCTCAGGGCTGACACCTCGCTGACCCTTTCACTATATTATTGTTACCATCTTCCTAGTTTCCATGGGCAGGGATTAGCGTCACCAATTAGTTTAAACTCTTCCCGATTAAAACTAAGTAAAGTAATCTAAAAAAAAATTTCATTAAAAATAATTCCGAAAATTTAACTCCACAGGCTAATCCTAATTAAAGGACCCGTTTTAATTGTTCGAGGCACATGTTGGAGGCTCTGATCCTTTGTTATATAAACGAGATTTATTGTTACTAAATCACTTTGTTTCAGCATTGAAAAGTTTTTACGATTTTTTATTTTATTTAAAACGAAATAGGCTGTTTCATTTTCATTTATTCAACCCAAAGGGAGTATCGTTTGGATTTAATCGAGGAGTTTAAATGCTTATCAAATTGGGTCTCCCTTGTTTCATCGAAAAGAAATTGCCAAATTATCACTTCCCAAAAATTTTTTCGCATACTTTCATTTGCCAAATTATTACTTAGCAAAAAATCTATTCACAAATAATCGTAACGCAAACCTAATGTTTGGCAAGTGAAAGTTGAAACAATGACTTGTTTACCAACTAGTACTTTTACCTTACCTTAAACCTTTAAACCTTCAAACTCGAGCATTACGGACTAGGTCAACTTGCGCTCAGATTAGTAAAATCTTATTTATATGATAGACAAAAAAAAGTTCAAATAAATGGTGTCAATTCTCTTGCTTTAAAAGTAAAAATGGGTGTTCCACAAGGCTTGATTTTAGGTCCTTTCCTCTTTTTAGTATATATTAATGATCTACCCCATTTATTAAAGAACCAACCACAAATGGTGTTATTTGCTGACGATACTTCCTTAATTTTTAAGATAAATAGACGTGCATCAAATCTTGACGACGTAAATAACGCCCTACTGCAGGTACAAAATTGGTTCACTGCTAATAATTTGGTATTAAATGGGAAAAAAACTAAATGCATAAGATTTGCTTTACCAAATGTTAAAAGTAGTGATTGTGACATAGTATTGAACAAAGAGAAACTAGAATTCGTCGATAAAACTGTTTTCCTGGGGATCACGCTCGACTCAAAGCTGCAATGGGGTCCTCATTTAACATCTCTTGCAGGACGGCTAAGTTCAGCAGCTTATGCTGTAAGAAAAATCCGTCAATTTACTAATGTAGATACCGCGAGGCTAGTCTATTTCAGTTACTTTCATAGTATCATGTCTTACGGTATTTTACTATGGGGACGGGCTGCAGATATCGAGTCCATTTTTATTCTGTAGAAAAGAGCCATCAGAGCAATATATGGCCTCCGCAGGCGCGATTCTTTAAGGGAACTGTTTAAAGATATTAACATCATGACGGTACCTTGTCAATACATCTATGAAAACATCATGTACGTAAGAAAAAATTTTAATCTTTTCAATAAAAGAGGTGAAAGACACAACTATAGGACTAGAAATAGGGACCAATTAGTTCAAACAGGTTTCAGACTGGCTAAAGTAGACTCATCCTTCATGGGGTACTGTTTAAAATGTTACAATAAAATTCCTCCCCACATACTCCAACTGAATGAAACGAAATTTAAATCTTGTATTAAACGCACACTATGCAGCCAAGCATACTATAAGTTAGGGGATTACATCGCTGACAAAAATGCTTGGCTCAATGCTGGTCCTGCTCCACAGAGGCGCATAAACTAATTAGCATTCGGAAACATTGTTGGAGCTGCTGAACATTGGAAAAAAAAAACTATTTTTGCATTGTATAAACTCAATTGTTTAGTATTGTATAATTGCATAGCACACGTGTGAGCACTATGTACTTTCTATAAAGCTACCATTTACTGGGTACGTCTTTCATTGACTTGAATGTGCCCTGGCGGCTGTGAGTATGTCATGCTCACTCAAATGTCTCGCTGGTGGTGGCGTGTGTGTTGGATCATTAAGTTCCCTCCAAAATGGTTGAGCTGAATGGTGCTGATCCATACGTCATGTTCGTGAACGGGCGCCGCCAGTAGGGACTGGTCATCTCTTAGCTGCCTCGGCTTATTTTAATTTTTAATTTCTGAATTGTTTTTGTTTTTTTATAACGGACGCTTTTAACGTGCACGTATTTCTACATCGTTCTCACATGCTTAATTTCAACACGAATGATGTAATCAAATATTTTGTAACAATTTTATGATTTAAAAGAGTGTCCATGGAGTTTCTTGCCCGTTCTTCTCCATAGGTACCTACGCTTTGGAATGGGCAACTAGCTTCATCTTTCTGACTGACCGACCCTTTGACAATTCAAAAGTACCTGTAATTGGTTTAGTTGAATTAAATGATTTGAGTTTGAGTTTGACCAATTTTTATGTAGTCAAATATTTCAGTTAGAATAACTCATTTTACACAAAATAAAATTTGCCAAATATTTAGTGTCGTCAGTTTTCAATTTACCATTTCTATTCAGTCAATTGTTATGGTCTAACCAGTTCAGTCTCGGGTAGCCTTTATTTTTCCATTTTTTTTTTCTATATAGTCAAGTAGTAAATTAGTGCGCTTACCATCAACGATTGCATCTCTGCTTTCCATCAGGCGGGATCGCAGTCAAGCGCTAGTTTATAACATTAAAAAAAAAAAAAGTAGTTTCTGACACTCGCCGGCCGCTGCCGCGGCACCACTCGCTTCGCTCGCTCGGCGCGTGTGTAGGAGGTCAAAGTTTTAACCTAACCTACCTAGCATTTTTTTTAAATAATTAACCTCGTCTAACTAGTTCGTTTCTAGACAGCCTAGACTCGCTAAAATTTGTTTGGGTAGTGAAATCTTTTCGGCAAAATGGCAGGATCCCTATCAAATTATATTTGTTGTCAAATGTATTTACTGGCTGTTGTTATTATCTGAGAACCAATTTCCCAACAGCTAACACAAGATTCCAAGGCATATTTACAGATTAGAAGCTCCATATGCATTTAAAAAGAGGGTAAGAGACAAACAACATTCCATCAAAATTGGTAGGATATGGTTCTGGTGCGGTGTCAGCGCAATTTATCAGGAAACTATTACCGCACCCAAGAGAAAATGTGTTATGTAGAAATAGCAACGCTAGAAAAGAGATGAAACGGCATGGAATGGAATTTAATCTTCTACTGCATTGCCGTAAAATAACTTTACAGGGAATACGTTTCATTGACTAGAAGGAGGCAAGCTTTGATATTATAATACTGTTTCTCTAGTGGGATGAATAGAGGTGGACACTATCGCCTCATGATAAATAGCTCTTGATGAAGGCTTGTGGTCCTAGGGTCTCTGTTTGAATAAATAGGGTATGTACGAAAAGGTTCGATATCTCTTGTGATCAGTGGCGTGCGTTCCATAAAGACAGAAAGACACTGCCTACCCTAGTTCTGATAATAGATCTAATATTATTCTATCAATAAACAAAACAACATAAAAATCTTAAATCATAAATCAGCTCCACCTATCGAGTGCCGGTGTTATCATTAAGATCGATACAGTTTACTCACTAGCGCCACCTCGCCTTTGCAACGGCAAAGACACAAACTATTCGTCTCTGAATATATTGTATGTGTGCTCCGTGGAAACTCGTGGTCATGCGTATTTTTATGTGTGTGCGTTCCTATAGCTACGTGGGCTTTGCTGACACACAATGACAAAAATCACGCACACAACTGCATGAAAAGCCAGTGTCTTGTTCGAGTTGTTCTTAGCTAACACGAAAAATTACGATCCTAACCGAACATTTCCGACGAAAGTTTGCTATGCAATGCGAATATTTTAAGAAGTAACATTGTTTCATTGAATTTTATATAGTTAGATTGCCATCATTTTTTTGTCGTATTAATTTTCCTTTTTACTACGTAATTTCAATAGTCAATAGTAGCCATTATTGTTTGATGTGTGTTGTGTTTGTGACTTACGCTATCAGATATTTAGGATTTTAACATTGTGATTAGAGTGAAAAATGGATAATATTGTCTGTGAAAGTTGTTAAGATGGTGTGTGTATTGATAAAATAAAATATGACGCGTTTTCAAAACTATCTTTTAGTGAAAAAAAAACAAGTTATCGAGATAGGTCGTCCTACACCGGATTTGCAATTAATAAAAAAAAAGGTAAAGTCAATCGTAAATTCAATACAAAGCAATATGATTCATATCATTGGCTGACAGGTTGCATACACAGTAATCGGTTATTTTGTTTCGTTTGTTGACACTCGATGGACTTACAAATTCGCGTACTGTAAATGTAATTTTCAATTCTTATTTACATTTAGTTGATTTATTTGAGGATATGGCTGAAAACGAAGACTCTTGGGATGGTGAGACATTAAGTCAAGTTTCGTATTTGTTACACAATTTAAAAGACTTTCAATTCCAGTTTTTACTTCATGTGTTTAACGAAATATTCGCAGAAACTAATGTGCTTTACGAAATTATGCAAAAAAAGACATCAGATGTGACTTATTGCATTAAAAAAATTAGGGACTTTGAATCATTTTTGGAATCATTCAGATCTAGGTTTGAATTAAGTTTTGAAGGCGTAAAAATAATCACAGGGTCGCCAAAACAAAAACGTAATGTTGTGGACGCGAAAACCAATTTTAAGCGCATTTTTATTGAAATTATAGACAATATATCCATCGAATGTCGCGACCGATATAAAAATCTGAAAGAGTTAAAATTTTTTGGACTACTTTCATGCGAAAATTTCAATAAATATAATGACAATTTTCCGGTTGAATTAGTATCGCAATTCGTAAATGTTTATAAATTATACGACTTTAACTTAGACCGCCTTATCAATGAGCTCAAATGTGTTTATAAATCTGCCGAATTCAAAAACCTTAGTATTTACAAAATTATAGAACATTTTTACGAAAATAACTTATATACAGTTTTTCCCGAAGTACTGCGTTTGGCAAAATTAATTGTTACAGTTCCCGCGAGCAGTGCTTCAACCGAAAGGTCATTCTCGTCGCTAAAACGTATACACACCTACCTATGAAATACACAAGGCCAGCAACGACTTACAGATCTTTCCACGATTTCAATAGAAAAAAACCTTCTTACGGAAATAAAACGCCTTCCCAACTTTTACGATTCCATATTGCAGATATTCTTACAGAAAGATAGGCGTGTAGATTTAATCTATACTTATAATAAATCTGTAGAAGTGAAAATTCTGTACATTGAAAATATCAAAAAAATAATTTACAGGGGGTGTTACTAGACCGACACCGAACCCAAAAATGTGATTAAAAAAATTTTTGTCTGTCTGTCTGTCTGTCGGTCTGTCTGTCTGTCTGTCTGTCTGTCTGTTTGTTCAGGCATCACGCAAAAACTACCGGTTCGATTACGATGAAACTTGGTATAATTATTCTTTAATATCCTGGGCACCACACTGGGTACTTTTTATCCCGGAAAAGTATATACAATAAAAAACAAACTTAATTTTGCGGTTCGATCCCTATACCCGATTACCACTGTCTGTACTGTACCAACCGCAAATACTAAGTTTGTCGTAGGTTGGGTCACCCGCAGTGGAGTTCATTTTTATTCCTTTTAGTTTTTAGAGTTATTTAGGTTTATTTTTATATGAGTCGTAGGTATAGATTTTAATTTTAAAGTATAAGTAGTATATTTGATAGTGTACGTAGTGACCGTAGGTTATTTTATAATACTGTTAGGTAGGATTAGTCATTCGTATAGATATTAGTTTTTAGGGATTTTGCTTATTTATTGAGTTTAGATTAGTTATCATCAGAAATAGGTTTATTTAGGTAGGTATTTAATTTTCTGTTATTGAGTTTTTTTTTAAATTAGGTAGGTACTTAGGTAAAGATATCATATAGGTACCCTCTTAATCACCACTAACGAGACACAATTGGTTTTCTACTGTAATTAGCCACAAAGGGCCCGCGAGATAGATGGCATTCTGGGGAAGCACATACATTTTATCCTGTTAGCACGTTCCCGTGGGATAATTTCCGACATCCACGCGGGCGAAGCCGCGGGCAGAAGCTAGTATACAAATAAAACAATCCTTTATAGGTACCTACTTAGTATACTCACACCACCATCTTTTCAATGATTTTATTTAAATTTTGCAAATCACACAAACATTACCAACCATCAAACAAACGCGCCAAAAGGCCACTTCGAATATAAGTAAATTGATATGTCTATAAAATCAGTCAATCTATGGACATTTGAGTTGGCATTTGGCAATTACCTACATCATCAATCGACAAGACGACCAACCAAAACCAACGTGTAGTATTTTTGGTGAGTACAATTTTCTGCCTACCCTGTCTTAAAACTGTGTGCACGCCACTGCTTGTGATGTATGGCAGGGTTGGCCGAACTACAAGAGAAAAATAAAATGAAGCCATTCGCTGTAAAAAAAACTAAACAAAGAAATCTATACTTATAATAAATCTGTAGAAGTGAAAATTCTGTACATTGAAAATATCAAAAAAATAAATGGCAGGGGGTGTTACTAGACCGACACCGAGCCCAAAAATGTGACTAAAAAATTTTTTGTCTGTCTGTCTGTCTGTCGGTCTGTCTGTCTGTCTGTCTGTCTGTCTGTCTGTTTGTTCAGGCATCACGCAAAAACTACCGGTTCGATTACGATGAAACTTGGTATAATTATTCTTTAATATCCTGGTCACCACACTGGGTACTTTTTATGCGCGAAAAGTATATACAATAAAAAACAAACTTAATTTTGCGGTTCGATCCCTAGACCCGATTACTGTTCCAACCGCAAATAATAAGTTTGTCGTAGGTTACGTCACCCGCAATGCACAGCTATCAATAATAAGTATTTAAAGTTGTCGAAAATTTACCACTGACGGGACAAAAAGGGGTAATTCAGTTTTTAAGGGGAGGACTTGAACTTGAAACTGTATGTTACATTTTCACGCATAGACCACTGAACTTCTGATTTGGCATAGAGATAGATGGCATCCTGGGGAAGCACATACATTTTATCCTGTTAGCACGTTCCGTGGGATAATTTCCGACATCCACGCGGGCGAAGCCGCGGGCAGAAGCTAGTATAACATAATGACATCTCTTAAATGTTTGACTGCATCGAGCCAGTGTTTCTGTCTTAGCATTAATTAAAGAGTTTTCATTAATCTGTAAAAGCCATTTTCAAAGAGAATGGTGAAGAAACATTTAATGGGCAATTACCTGTTATTTTTATTACACTGCGCTTTCAGCGCTATTTTCGAAGGACAATAGTTTAAAGCATTCCTCAACTCAATGCGCGCTGTGTACGATGCACGCGAATAGTGCCAGCAGACGTGTGTAACTACGTCTACTATATAAAGTCTTATGATATAAAGCTACTTTTGATTAAGCAACCCTACGCCTGTCACCGTTCCTTTACAATGACTGTATTTCATAAATGCTATTTCAAAGGTACCGTCTATTTAATATGCTTAGCGCCAACGTGATGATGTACGAGTAGCTATGTATGATTTATCACAGTATTACTTACTAGTCGGCAGTCTGCTCTGACAGTTTTGCTACATTATCCAGTGATGTGACGTAGTTGTTACACACCCCTGTTGTATATGCGTTAAAATCCTTATTTAAATATTAAAACATTGAGCTCTGTTTTCTTTTTTGCAATGAGTTCGGGGTTGTAACAATATTGGGTCACTATCTGGATTAAATTGACATCTTGAATAAAAGCGATGTTTTATTTTATGCAGTAAAAAATAAATTTGCATAAATTAAGGTAGCAAGCTGTTATATTATAATACGGCTTTCCTAAAGAGGTAAATGGTGGTGGACACTATCTGTCTATGTAGTTCTTGATGAAGGCTTACTATTGCTCTGTGAGGATTGTAGTGAAGTTTCTGTACAAAGAGGTACAATATCTATTGAGTTATAGGTACTCATGGCAGTTTTAAAAGCGCTGGTTTTATGTCACAAGAAAAAATATAAAAACCATTTATTTTTTAAAAAGAAATTAAGAAAAATAAAACTTTAATGGCATCTTATCAAAATTTTGACCGCCTTGAGCCAGTACCTTTGTAAAACATATCCAAAGAGTTTTTAACAAACAAGATCATCTAAGATTATTGTAAGTACTTTTTGAAATATTTTGTTTACTTTAGGTAGACTTAGTTTTTCTCAATCGTCATGTCCATTTTACTAAATCTAATCTTGCACTTAAAGTTCAGGCTGTACTGTTACACATATATAAATTAATATTATTTACTAAACTACACAATATTGAATTAAATATTACTCTTACCTCTGCTCGGTTCAGGGTCAGGTTCGTACCTATATAAAATGTATTGTAATATTAGATATCCAATAATATACACACAGACACACACAAAAGGTCTCGATATAGGCAGGACTGGACTGCTCGGGTTAGAAATCATAACCAATACAATATAGCTGTAACTTAAGGACCTCGCTCACCGGGAGCATTCGCCTGTAAAGTAACAGTTCTGCTTTACATCAGTGAGTGAGGAGAACCGACCATTACAGCGCGCAATACAGGGGGCCTACTCCGAAGTGCAAAGTGCGAATGTTCGTATCGGACCGACACATGGCCGAACCGAATATTATTGAAAAATGCGAAAAATGTTCGGATCGGCTCAGTTGGGTCGGGACCATAGTCAATATTCGAAAGAGTGTAAGAGTGTAGGATCGGAACTGACCGAACCAAATAGTAACTTTGTAGCAGGAAACGGCCGAACATTCGGCCGATACTACTTCGGAGTAGACCCCCAGGTTGCTGATTTATGAATACATGATGCAATTTGTAACATTACATTCTCTGGGTCCATTCGCCTAAAATGTACCTACAAGTAGTTACTGCCCGTGATACAATTTGCAACATGAACGCAAATCTTGTAGAATCATGGATTGTCTTAGGGATTCTTACATTACAGGCGAATGTTCGTCAGTCAGTGAGGCGGTATTTTACCTAACGTAAAGCTCAAAATCGGATCTTGGGTTGTTACATAGGCGAATGCTCCAGTGAGGAAGCGCCTTTAGACACAGGTATATTATTATAACACGATAAATTCTGTTCCCTTTTATTCGCAAAATATATATTCATTATTTGCAATAAATTCTTTGTTTCACAATACAGTGATCTCGTCTACTGTTATTCTTATCTACTTTTTTCAAGCCTTCTGACAAAACCAGGCTGAATTGATGAGCTGTTTTGATAATATCTTTATTTTTATGCCCTATAAAATCTTTGAAGAGAGAAATATGATATTGAATAATGTACTGTTATGGTAGAATCTATTGAAATAAATACTTTTAAGCAAAAAACAATTATGGAATTTTAAAAAATGCTCTGGAATTTTCTTATTAAAACGGTAAGTAGGAAATCAAATTCCGATATGAAGGAACGTGTTCGTTTAAAATTCTAGCGTTGAAAATAATTTTCTAAGAAAACATTGTTAAGGGTTTTTCGCATCCGGCGCTGGTCCAGAGCAGACTTTTATTCAACGATAAACCAAATAAAAGGTATTTTATCTTTACCCATATTTCATCATCATTTTTCGAAGTGTTTTTCGGGCCCAAAGCTCCTCATTGAATGCCATTCGTCCCTATTTTGCATTACTCTTACATTAGAGTAGGTGTACGTTCGCCAAGCTTGTAAACTTAGTTCATCTTCCAAGTCATCGTTTCCCGTACGTTTCGTGTAGAGGTACCCGGACAACTCCACCTTCAGATGTTGAAGACCTCATGTTCGATCAACTCCACCTTCCGACTCCAAATGAAGCAATTTTTGATATCTTATCTGACTTTGTGAGTTAAAAAAGTCGCTGGCTGGATAATGAACCAACGGAACAATTTAAATACAATTCTCTTTTATTTTACTTTCCTGAAAACTCTCCACTACGCGTAACAAATAACTTCGAAATCATGCACACTTCATTCAAACAAACTTCATTAGACAATCACACAAACGACCTAAAACTGAAGGGGCTTCCTTTTTCATTTTTCCCTCGTGGTCCTAAAATGACCACGTCACAATAGAAGGAACCGAATGAAAAGTTTTTTTAAACAAAAATAGACGTAGTTTTGACGAACGATACGTTTGAACAATGCTAACTAACGATGAAGCGCACTCGGCGTGGGACCGGTGGGTTCGGACGCACGCCTCGCCGCACCACGTACCACGATTCTCGCTCGTCATCCGCTTTTGTTTCTCTCTGTTTTAGAATTGTTTTTTTTTTTTTGCTAACTGTCGGGGATGTGTAGAATATATTTCAGTAGGTCGATGCTTATTTTGTACGGCAGGGCGGGAGGTTTTTATAAATGAATAACACTACTAGACTAGACACAGCAGACGGAGGTTGCTTTGAGACACACCACACCACACGGCAAACATAGTGTTACAAATGATTTTACTACATAAACTCGTAGCAACATATTAGAATATTTTAGGTTCAAAAGGTTACATAGAGTGGCGATAAGGCTACCACATTATATCTGTTAAAATGATAAAATAAACAATTATACCTACCAAAAATAAAATTAACGTAATGCATTTTTCAAGTAAAATAGGTACGTAGGTAAATAGCGAAAAACTGTCACGAAACAAACCACTCTTGACAATATTAGTTTACTGACCTGAAAGCGGCAATGACGCACACACGGCAGCTCCAGACAGGCAGTATAGGCGCTCGCCGCTGGCACAGTATAATTAAGTAAGCAGTGTTACGTCTTCGCAATGTCCTTGAAAGAATTACCTACGGCCGATCGGTATATAAACGCGCACTAAGGTTGCCCACTGACTGTGTCTCTTTAGTAGTAACTGTACTTTGTAAGTCCGGCAAATTTAATGATAGGAGAGCATTCTTTTTCAAAACCTTGCGATTGGTTGTAGGTAGTAGGTTGTGTCCTGTACAGACGCCAGCACATCAAGCTACTACAATCTGTCAAATTTCTTTAATAGATTTTCAACTTAATCGATAAAGCATTAAGGTTCAAGGTTGATTGGGAAAGTTTGACAGTTTCGGGTAGCTTGACCTGCTGGCGTCTGTAAATTAAAATGTTTTTCAAACATCCGGTAACTTGTGGTGTCAGGTTTGTTGGCTAAATTCTCTCGGCACATCAGCCGCAACCATTCTGATAGTCTGAAATAAAAATACATACTTATTATCCATTTATTCAGGTTCAAATATAAAATACTTTCTATAGAAAATTTACATAAACGGCCTATAAAAGTCCGCGATGACATTTATATCTAAATGCTTATGTTAATTCATAAAATAAGATAAGAGTTGTATAAACAATTTATGGGTCTAGAGTAATTTAAATAGGTAATGTTAAATCTATATCGATATAAATTTGCCATCCCCAGGGAAATAGACCGGAACAGAAGACTGTAAGCACATTTTTCGCATGATTTTTACGTTAAGCAATTCGGAATCATAACGTTTGAACTTCGAATCGAATCTTCGCCGGCCAAGGGTCGTTGTACTACCTACTAGTATTCGTCAGGTGATATTTCGTGTGTTATGCACCTACCTGAACGGCAATTCTCGTAATTTTAAGAACGTCAGAAGATCAGACTGTGACAGTCTGATCTCAGTCTCAATCTGTCAAAAATACGTCCAATTTCCCTACATTTTGACAAGTTTTTGACATTTGTTTGTCACCGAGATGAGACTGCGACTAGATTTTGAACGTTTTAAATTACGAGAATTGGCCTTCTGATGTTGAACGGTACCGCGGCTAACACGTTACTTGTTATTATTTTATTGTGTAGGTACTTTCAAAGAACATCATGTTGGATACGTAAATACCTAATATTCGATGTGAATGTAAGTCAGTTTTGTTTATTTTATTTCTCGTAGGCTTTGCTTTTCACAACATGAAGCACCACTACCTAAATCCTTTGTAACATTTTAATGACATCTTTTTAGGGTTCCATAGTCAACAAGGAACCCTTATAGTTTCGCCATGTCCGTCTGTTTGTCTGTCTGTCCGCGGTTTAGCTCAAAAACTATTGGTACTAGAAATTTGTAATTTGGCATGAGTATACACGTTAATGACGCCGAAAAAGAGGCAATATAAAATTTTGAAAAAAACAAGTATTTAGGGTACCTCCCCTACATGTAAAGTGGGGATGATAATTTTTTTTGTTTTTGTCCTTCCCATATTGTGGGATATCGTTGGATAGGTCTTTCAAAAATATTAGGGGTTTGGTAGACCGTTTTTTGATTAAGTAAACCGTTCGTGACTCATCAAGCTTTAAAGTACCAATTTTCGTTAGAGTCAAGTATTCCCCCCCCCCCCCCCCCTCTACCAACTAACCGGTTGTAGTTAGAAATTCAAATGTCACGGCAGTAGTACCTACCTATATATAACGAAGTTTAAAGGAAAACTATCACACTTAAGTGGGCTTTACAAGTTTACGAATAATAGTCGACCAATTGTATTAGACTCGAAAATTTCGAACAACTCCATAGAAATGTCGATAGATGGCGCTAAGCGTCAGTTGTATCGCGCTATTGTTTCATCTATACTTATAATAAATCTGTAGAAGTGAAAATTCTGTACATTGAAAATATCAAAAAAATAAATGGCAGGGGGTGTTACTAGACCGACACCGAACCCAAAAATGTGATTAAAAAAATTTTTGTCTGTCTGTCTGTCTGTCGGTCTGTCTGTCTGTCTGTCTGTCTGTCGGTCTGTCTGTCTGTCTGTCTGTCTGTCTGTCTGTCTGTTTGTTCAGGCATCACGCAAAAACTACCGGTTCGATTACGATGAAACTTGGTATAATTATTCTTTAATATCCTGGGCACCACACTGGGTACTTTTTATCCCGGAAAAGTATATACAATAAAAAACAAACTTAATTTTGCGGTTCGATCCCTAGACCCATTACTGTCTCAACCGCAAATAATAAGTTTGTCGTAGGTTACGTCACCCGCAGTGGAGTTCATTTTTATTCCTTTTAGTTTTTAGAGTTATTTAGGTTTATTTTCATATAAGTCGTAGGTATAGATTTTAATTTTAAAGTATAGGTAGCATATTTGATAGTGTACGTAGTGACCGTAGGTTATTTTATAATACTGTTAGGTAGGATTAGTCATTCGTATAGATATTAGTTTTTAGGGATTTTGCTTATTTATTGAGTTTAGATTAGTTATCATCAGAAATAGGTTTATTTAGGTAGGTATTTAATTTTCTGTTATTGAGTTTTCTTTTTTAATTAGGTAGGTACTTAGGTAAAGATATCATACCTATAGGTTCCCTCTTAATCACCACTAATGAGACACAATTGGTTTTCTATTGTTATTAGCCACAAAGGGCCCGCGAGATAGATGGCATTCTGGGGAAGCACATACAATTTATCCTGTTAGCACGTTCCCGTGGGATAATTTCCGACATCCACGCGGGCGAAGCCGCGGGCAGAAGCTAGTTCCTAAATAAGTTGTATAAAAAAAACAGTTGCTGTCGAATAAAATTATAGTTAGTTGTGTCTAAGTAATTAAATTAGTTGAGGATTGTGTCAAACCTAAAAGATCTCATTTAGGTTATTCATATTTTTCAGTTTTGTGTAACAATTATTAGTACCTACTACTTTTCTAACTAAATGACGTTGTCGTCGAATTAGATCTCACAATGGTTTCGTTACCGGCAAAACCATAAGTAGTTAAGAAAATTATTGATTTCTTGAGATTGTGTATTGAGCTGAAATAGTTGAATTGTGAACTTCATATCAAATCTCGTTGAGTGTAGGAATTTGCAGATTGAAATAGTTTAGTTAATAATTGGAAAATAGATACTTAGATAGAATAGATAGAATACTCTTTATTGTACACCATACAAATTACAGAACATAAATAATATAAATACAATTTTACAAAGGGTGACACAATGGGCGGGCAAAATAAATTGGGTTATAAGTTATTCGTATGCAATTTTATTTAGTTATTTTCTGTTTTGTTTTCTTCTTTGTCGCTTCGCTCTTGGTAGACCGGTCGTGGTCAATTGGAGGCTTCCGTGTTGGTGTTACAGGCGGACACAGCTTGCTTAACGATCTTCTGCCTTCTCTGTTTGCAGGCGTAGTCTGACACACGGTTTTAGTTAGAGCATGGTACGAAACTATCAGTCAGCGAATACGACCCGCACTTGGCTGTTATAGAAACTACGGAACCCTACACTGCGCGTGGCCCGACACGCACTTGACCGGTTTTATTTATTTAATTAAGTATACCAAAAGAAGATGGTGTCTGGAAAAGACTGGACGTGGGTGGGTGAGGGATGACCGCTCTTGAAGAGACCTCAGTTCAACACTTCATAAACCTGATATAAAACATCAAAGATAAATGAGACTGTGTGAAAACAAAGAGCTTTTCTGTTATCATTTTCAATATTATTATCATCTGTGTACATATATATTACGTAGATATGACCTTTAGAAGAAAAATAAAAGAATTTTGCATGCTATGTTTTATCCTAGCTAAACATATTTGTGCTATTATAATTATATTTGAACACCATTGTATACCATATTTTTATACAAATAAATTATTTATTATTCTCCCTGTGAAAGACTGGACAATCGGTTAGACTGAAAGCCGACTCCAACATGATGGGAAATGGCTACGTAGATAGAAAAGTCTTTATAATATTTAAAAAAAAACTTTTTAAATATTATAAAGACTTTTCTATCTTCAATCTATCTGTCCATAATTTATTTTCTGTGTTAATTTTTCTTTAGGTATAAACGAGTATTCTAACTAATTGTCCTTTTTCACTATACGTCCTCCGGCTTGAAATAAAACAGTAATCGAATTAATGAGCGATGTACCGCGTGGCGTGATGGCCAGTCTGCCAGCCTGCCGGCTTCGCCGTCCATGATGCAATTAAAAAGTAGAACGTCAAAGAACACGCTAATAAAATTTCGCAAAATGTTCACAGTTAGGTATATTTTGTTAGCGGTTGAAATTATTATGATTGTTTTGTTTGTTTGTTTTGTTTATGAATGTTTGTGTTGAACTTGAAAAAATAAGGCTGAATTGAATTAGGTGACGCGAAATTATTTTAATTTATTTTCGGGCGAGTGTTTGTCAAATATGAAACTAAGTTTTGTTTTCAATGTGTAACGAAGCGACTAAAAGTAGTTCAGGAACTTTAAAAGCAAATAAAGAGACTTCGCAAATAAACAAGAAAAAGCCGCTTTGCAGCCATATCTTTGACTTTCTTTCTATCCTCAGGCTCACCACCTCCGCACACATACCGGTGAGCTTCCATGCCAATGCCCAAAGTGAACCTAGTAACTTTAAGAAACCCATCATTTTAGTTTTGGTTAGCGTTATTACTCACTGGTTTACTTATTGATTTCCTAGATGAAAGGCCTACAAAACCGTAGAAATTCGTTCCATTATGAGTAAAAGAAATCGTCGGACGCTTACTAATGAGCACACTACCTTTTATATAGCCAGACTTCGAAATAGGCCTGAAAAGCATGGAATGGAGAATAAAATTAATGATACCTACTCGACGCCTATCCTCATCTCTAACATATTTTATAATATTTATGACAGGAACCAAAACTTTGACATCATTAACGTGTGAGCTTCTTCACGGTTGAGGAAACCTGAAAATGAATGAGTTTTCTTTTTGATCTAGTAAAATGTTTTCGAAAATCTTATTGCACCCACGCTTCTATCCACGTGTAGGTACTTAAAGGTTCTTTTTTTCAAAATGAATCCTTCGTGAAAATATATTATCAAAATTGGTTAGTTGTGTAGGTAGTAGTCGAAATACAGGCTTACTTGATCACATATGTGCGTGTATTCGTTAATATCAAAGTTTATGGCAGGCTGGTGGTCAGACATACACATGGCCCTTGGGTCTGATTCTGCACTCAACAGTGAATACGTTCAAGCAGACGATCCTTAAAAATTGCGTCATTTATTTACGCCTATACTTCGAAAATTATATTATGGAGTACGCACGTCTACACATCAAGCTATACATAACCAGTATAAGCTGACTTCTGATTGTACGAAAAACTTATACAATCCTCTACAACTGGAAAAGTATTTTTTTATTTTACCATTTATGTACACACATATATAAACAGACAATGAAAAACAGAACAGAAAAAATAGGTACAGAGGTGATGCTTATTTCATAAGAAATCTCTTCCAGCATACCTAAGATAGGACAATAGATACAGAGATGTGAGATGCGTGATGTGTGATGTGAGAGGTGTGTGTGATGTGTCGCACGCTAGACAGCGTGTGATAGAGCAAAGGAAACAAAACATAATACATAGAATCAAATAACAATTCACTTAAAAGCTAAACAAATATTACGATAATAAGAATAATTAATCGCTCTTCAGGTGGCTGTGTAATTGGGACCTAATTATTTATATATAAAGAGCCCTGTTTATTATTTTGTAGCGATAGGGTATAACAATTGCATAACGTGGATAGTAATTTATCGTAATTTTACGAAGAAAAAAACAATAGAATGTCTGTCCTATTTTTGACGCTGCAGCAAAGCAACTTCAACCTAATTAAGCTTTAGCGTTGTTCTTGCTCACATTCGCAACAAATGACTGCTGCTTTTTGAAAAAAAATAGAACATCTAACGTCTTCCAAAACGAACGTCATAGAAGGGAAATTGCATAGCTATGTGTATACTATCAACGAGAACGCTTCAGCAATTACCTAATTGATAAAGTTCTCAACTATTCCGTCAGAATTACTTTGTCCATTGAATTTCCGACGTTATTACGTTTGGTTTATAATCACATTTTTGCTGTGTCCATCCATGGTTATTATGTAAACTAGGAACTGACCGGTAGAAGATGGTCGGGACATCGATCATGCTTGGCAGGTTGGTTATGCGATGAGTAACAAATATTTTGTCACTGGCAACAACATTATCAAAGGGACAAAGTTGAAACAACAGCATGAAGGAACAATCACATTTTCGGTAAATATATTGGAATATTTATTTCAATAACAATGTTTTATTTTCAGTGAGATCTATGTTTATTTTATATATTTATAAAACAAACATAAAATGACTGCTCTTAATAAGTAATAATGAAATCTCTTTGCGCTTACTGAGGGCGTATTAATAAATATTATGACGTTGAATTAACTTGTGATAATTAAAACACTCACGACAAAGTGCTTTAATATAAAGTGCCATCTTTCACACTCGTCCGTGGTTATGAGGTATAATACGTTACAGTCACAGAGATAAAAGTTTTACGCACATCTGGGAAGTTACTTGAGTAATCGGCTGTCGTAATTAGGTAGTTACTTTACTTAGTTCTTGAGTCCTTGTCGATGTTTTAACGACGGGTATGGGCTAAAACAGAGATCTTCTAAATCTTGACTATAAGAATCATTTCCTTGAACCAAGAACCTTTCTATTTAAAGACTACCTTATTTACATCCGTGGTTTCAGTTATAGCAAAAATATTAACGCTGCCAATAACATTAGCGTACAAAAGCTCAACGTACCACATAATGTACATCTATATAAATAAAACAAGGTCGGGTTAGTTATCCCATTTATGATTAAAGAACGGCTGGACCGATTTGTCAGCTAGTTGTACTATTAACCCAGTTTAACTGACAAAACAAAATTAAGAAACAGGAACTTTACACCTTGGTATCTGTATAATCTGCTTATAAAAGAGATATGTCATCTCATCTTATAATCCGTTCAGGTCATTGCTACTAAAAACGCTTCGGAGAGCCCGCCATTTTATAATGTTATTGTCCAAACTCAATTTTGGAACAAATTAGTTTTTCCCAAGCTAACCCAATTCATCTGCAGCGGGTTGGAATCAACCAGTTTAACCTAAACCAATCTAATTATACCGAGATAACTGTCTAGGATAAAATGATACAACTTTGTCTAAATATAAAACAAAAACAAACTTGTGGGTAGGTATTACCGTGGAATTGACTTTCTGATCAATTTTTATTTATAACTAGCTGCGCCCCGTGGTTTCACGCGCATAAGTTTCGATCCCGTGGGAATATCGGGATAAAAAGTATCTGGGGGCACTCCCGTGCCCCCGCCAAGACGAGCCAAGCGCAAGGGCACTACCTACCTTTTCTCGAAGCACTTCGTCGTATTTTTGAACCTTCTTAACTTGGGTTTGGATTATACCAGATAAACAAAATTTTCGGGATATGATGTCAGTAGTTGACTTATTAAACCTATAAAGTTTCAATTGCATAGCTCTTTAAATACTTTAGATTTTATTGATATCTAAAATACCCCGATTTCGTCACTGATTCACTGACTCACTGATGATTATCCATATTTTAAGGTTCTTCCTGAAGTCCTAGAAAGCTGAAATTTGGTATGTAAGCTAGTAATAGTAAACAAACAACAAAAAAATCTTAAAACTTGAAACTTTTACCCCCACTTAAACTAGGGGGTGAAAGTTTGTATGAGACTTCCGTAAATTTTGATGCTAGATGTCTGAAAATTTATATAGGGGGTCCTTGTTATAAATAATAAGATATGTATTTCAGGATTTTTAGTAAAGTCCCCTACCCTTTAAATTAAGGAATGATTTGTTTCGGTTTTCCCACAAACTTAAAATTCCCATACAAACTTAATTTCATGCTTGAGATCTGAAAATTATACAAGTACATTCTTCTTACAAATTAAAAGATAATTTAAAAAAAAACAACCTTCAAACCCTTGCATTACGGGATAAAAGTGTATAATATGGTTTCAGAATATTCTTCACTACATTATTATAAAAGCAACACAAAAAGAAATGAAATCCCACAAAAACATTTCATGTGAAATGTTGCCAAGACGAGACCATGTAGCTCGCACTATCAAAAAGTAATCAGATCTCATGTAGAGCCAAGCTTCTAACTCTACACGCCCTAACTCTACAAGGCCTAACTTCGCAAACTCTACACCTTAGTCAAAATTCGTTTCGTTACTACAAGAACCATTGTATAACAGTATGAGAGTTTTTCACCTAACGCTCATGTGAATGTAGCGAAATCGCCAAGCCACATATTTTGACTAAGGTGTAGAGTTAGAAGCTTGGCTCTACATGAGATCTGAAGGCCAATTCTCGTAATTTAAAACGTTCAAAATCTAGTCGCAGTCTCATCTCAGCGACAAACAAATGTCAAAAACTTGTCAAAATGTAGGGAAATTAGAAGTATTTTTTGACAGATTGAGACTGAGATTAGACTGTGAACGTTCTTAAAATTACGAGAATTGCCCCTCTGATTACTTTTTGACAGTGCGAGCTACATGGTCTCGTCTTGGCAACATTTAACATGAAATGTTTTTGTGGGATCCTATATGTTAATCCTAGTTATAAACTACCTGTGAGCTTATTTTCATCCAAATCCGTTCAGTAGTTTTTTCGTTCAGCGTGAAAGAGTAATAAACATCCATCCAAAGTTTCGCATTTATAATATTAGTAGGAAATACGATTTTATGAAGCGATCTGGGTATTTAGTTCAATAAATGGAAGCAGGTTCTTTACCTACCTACTTCGGAAAATGTTCGGGTTACAGTAAATCTGAATAAAACTGATGTCGGAATCTCGAATAGCTAATCTATTCACGCTAGCTAGCTCATGCAGACAAAGGAGACGAACCCTTCGGAGAACCCATCCGTCATTCTTTGCGATTATTGTTTCCTTTGCGACTCGTTCACACGATACATCACATCCACTAGTTAAAGGCATATCTCCAATAAATGTTACAATTAACGATGTTGTTTATACGCGTAGTTCGGATGTCATATTATTTAATCTCTTAAGAATTCAGTTACAATTGCGTTAAGTAGATACTCAAAATCCTTTAACAAAGTGTTGGTGTGATTAATTGACTTGTATATTTTTACAAACATAGTTTGTACCATATATTT
This sequence comes from Apamea sordens, assembly GCA_945859715.1. Taxonomy (NCBI): domain Eukaryota; kingdom Metazoa; phylum Arthropoda; class Insecta; order Lepidoptera; family Noctuidae; genus Apamea; species Apamea sordens. Next base: position 14,542,355 of record OX243995.1, read on the forward strand.
CCCGCTTGCCTGAATAGGACTTCTTTCATATTCCCATACCGAATAACAATAGCCAAGCGTGTATGGTGCAGGGCGGTGCCAAGATCCGTTCGTTCGTTCACAGTCGAGCGGACAGGCAGGCGGCCCCTCCGCTTGTACGTCGAACCGAGCCGAGCAAGCCTCCCGATTCTGTTGACCTTTACGTGCATCTATAGCGAAATGTAATCGCGAAAGGTTGAAGTTTATCTTAATGTTTTTATGTTCGTGTAGACTATTTCAAGATTCGAAGATTTCAAGTAAGATTTTCCACTATGAGTTCGAAGCCTATTTTGCCCAATTTGGCGATAATGATAATCATTTAATTTTCCAAGAAAATACTTTGATAGTAATTTTAAAGAAAAAACAACTTCAGATTAGTTTCATCTCAGGAAACACAGCCATCGTTTCCTTTATACAAACAAATCGTCCAATATCAAATTTGGCAACAGAACCGATTTTGCAAGCGACCCATTTTGCGAAAAATTCTTGTTAAACTCCAATGTTTGTTTTTATTAAATAGTCAGTTATCGAGGTTCGAATTGACACACCCACAGTACAAAACGGTCACGTCACCAATTTCCTTTTTCCGAGTATTTTGTCTGACTTTTTACCCTTCTAAGAACTGGATGGAAATTGGGCGCTTGACTCTTAAGGGAATTTAGCTCCAATCTGTTACGAACGTTGCAGTACTTATACAAATGTACATGTATAATTACAAAATATTTGTAGCTAATTGATCACTCGTAATGCTTTAATAAAATGTTTTCTTTTCTTTCACGTTTCAGTGAGGATTTTTGGTAGGCCGGAGGGTTAATTTGTAAGTGTGGATAAAGCTGTAGCCCTCACCATGTATTATACAAAACAGAAACTCTTCAAGTATAAATACAGTGATCAGTCAAGTTTCCGCGTTACATGACTGCGCAGTTTCCCGACGCAGATGACTTTGAGGGGTCTTCAATTAATATTACTTACGCGCTGATAAATGATCTCAACATAGTAATAGTTAATTATAATAACGTAGAATACAGGAACAAGTTAACGTCTATCAACAAATTGAAATCTCTTCTTAGCGCTCCACGCTAAGGATAAGTTCTGGAAACGTTTTTCAATTACCGATCAATTTTGTTGCATGTATTTTTGCTTTTCTATACGGCTTAAGCAAATGAAGGAGGGTTTTGACTTGAACTCTATGTTGGTAAGCGTATATTCTACTTTGCAGATTTATTTTTGTTTTATAATATTTACCGTATCTTGATCGAACTTGACGAAACGCATTTTTTTTTTAAAATAATGTTAGATAAATTTCGAGTCATCATGAACTGAATCCATGGTTATAGTTTGTGCGTCGATGTCCCTGTCACCCTCTATAGGATTTCATAAAGTAGGTAGGTAGGTACCTAGCTAGACAAACTTTTACAGATAACTTTTACAGAAGAACGGGCAAGAAATTTTCTTTTTATTTTACAATTCTTACCTAAAATTTATCAAAAACAGTGAATAGCGGTTCGGTAATTTAGTCACGAAAAGGTATCAGATACACATGGACAGGTAGACTCGTTACGGAAGTTTAAGTTGAGTAAAGTACTTGTTGAACACTTCCAAAAGTTCGGTTGAAACTTCGGAAGGCGGGCTCTGGCGAAATCTGGTATTATTCACGCCAGGCAACAATAAAATCCACGTAGATACGGGGCAAATTAGAAAAACATTTGAACTCTTAATTTTAACGGACCCGAGGAACATCACCCTTATGAGCAAATGGAATGGTAGAACCAGTAATGTTTTTAGGGTTCCGTAGCCAAATGGCAAAAAACGGAACCCTTATGGATTCGTCATGTCTGTCTGTCTGTCTGTCCGTCCGTATGTCACAGCCACTTTTTTCCGAAACTATAAGAACTATACTGTTGAAACTTGGTAAGTAGATGTATTCTGTGAACCGCATTAAGATTTTCACACAAAAATAGAAAAAAACAATAAATTTTCGGGGTTCCCCATACTTAGAACTGAAACTCAAAAAAATGATATTGATTTTTTTCTAAACTGAATAGTTTGCGTGAGACACACTTCCAAATTGGTAAAACGTGTCCCCCCCTGTAACTTCTAAAATAACAGAATGATAAAACTAAAAAAAATATATGATGTACCATGTAAACTTCCACCGAAAATTGGTTTGAACGAGATCTAGTTAGTAGTTTTTTTTTTGAATACGTCAGAAATCGTAAACCGCAATTTACCTTTCATTCAATTAACTCAACGGAACCCTTCATGGGCGAGTCCGACTCGCACTTGGCCGTTTTTTTATAAGTGCAGCGAAGAAATTATACCTAGATACGTTAGAAGATAAAAATGGCTAGTAAGTTGGCGTACCTATTGTTGCACAAAAACCGCACATAACTGGTAATCCAGGGAATCAAACTAATAATATATACAAACGTTTATAATATATACAAACATAATCTGCGGCTGGAATACGTCCGTACAGCACATTGGTCTACCGCCGACCGCAGCCGCAGCATTGATTACTGGACTACCCCTATATTATACACGAATTAGGGAACGCGGTATTCAACCGTGTAATTTTAGGAGAGGTACTACTAAACATAGTATATAGTTGATAAGTCCGCCTCTGTACATTTCCGTGCTTAAAGTTTTAAATAAACAAATAAACGATCCCAACTGCTGTACATGAATATAGGTACTTGAATAATCTCGTTAAAGTGTTTGTGTCTCGTTAAAGGCTATTTATGGGTGGAGAATAGGTCCTCCCGAAAGTGTCGTAAAAGGCAACCAAAGGATTATGTCAACAGGTTGGTCATCATACGAAGGGGTACCCTTCGAATGATGACCATAAGCTTACCAATGACCAAACGGAACGAAAAAGGTAGATATTGCCATCGGAAATGTCTGTGTCCATCTTATTGAAATTATATGCCAAGTTATCTCGTCCCTACTTCGCCACAATGTTATTATTACAGTATACTGGATAATCCATGTTGAAATTTCACCTGTTTTCTGTGAACCTGACCCTCACCAGCGGAAGTCTTACAAGCGGTTCACGAGATCAATAACTACCTATTAGTTGAAGACGAACATGTTTGGCTTATCGTACAAACTTAAGTTTTGACCCAGAACTTTCAACCTCTACCAATATAAGATAAAAACTTGAGAGGTGTCAAGGGACACCCGGATGAAACGAAGTATAACTGGCTTGCTTTCTATAAGAGAGAGAGAGAGAGACAGATAAACACGCGCACGCCGCACGGCTTACAACTACCTATAGCAGAAAGTGTCGTTCCAACTTTTGGTCTTAATTTTTTCCGTCTAGCCCCCTTTCGCAACGCGCGATAAGGAACTTCGTTCCAATAACCAGCTTTAAACTGTCTTTGAATACAATTTTCATATTCCTTTCATAAAACATGAAAGAGTTTTGCAAAGTTTGAGGGGACGTTAGTGTCGTTTCTTGAAGGTTCCGCTCTTGGACTTGGCATTAAAAGTTGTGGCCTCCCTGCCGAACAACAAGGAGAGATAAGCTCAACCACAGGGGGTAATTCTTTTAAGAAGTTACTGATGTCTCCGTTCAGAGTGTGGGCTTGTTTTATTGAGAATTCGGGAACCTTCGAAATGTAATTTGCATGAGGAGCGACTTAAGTGTATTCCGATAGGAGTGGGACGGTATTTACTTGAAATACGTATCTATTGTCTTTCGTTTAAACGATTTTTCTTAACAGTACGTACCTAGTAAAGTGCTTTCAAGAACCGCCCACTATCAAAGTAAATACCTAAATGTAACATTGAGAGAGACACGAACTCTCATAAAATTTTTATTTGTACAAGTGATTTTCAAACCTACTCAACGACGGATATTGCCATTTTAAAATAGAAACACTTCACCACCCTCTGAACTGGCACACGATTTTTTTAAGATTCTACAATATTGGAGACACAAACTTTTCTAATTCCGGTTCTGAACGTGAAAATTCAAAGGCACGGTGTACAAGCTTATGAAAAGTCAATCAGAATTTGTAGGCTGAATGGACAAGGGGCCGACCCGATGTGACACTGGCTTTCAGCGGCGAGCTACCCGACCGGGTGGGTAAATATTTGCTCGCCAGTGTAAATTTACGCCAGCCACTACCAACGCAGCAAATTGAACACCAATTCGGCCGGACACGAAAATTATACGTAGGATCAACAAATATTTTGATGCGACTTTACAGACACAGTTGACTTTCATTGTAATTAATTAAATGGTAATTTGTTTACAGTTTTCCGTTAGTACCTTTATATATTTTAGTGGAACACAAGTTATACTCTATCTATTCGGTAGTATGACTATGTGCACTATTATGTTTAACGTAATTACACTATTTGATTAATAAGAACTTTTATTTTTATAAAATAAATCCAACATTTTTTACCTACCTAAGATAAAAAAACTACCAGAAGTAACAAAACATTAAAGCCTGTTTAAGTCGATTGATAAAGCTATTCTACTAACTGTCCCTAAATAGAATAAACTGAATGCCTCAACAATTCGTAAGCGTTAATCTAATTAGAATTATGCTAATCACTCGAACAAAGTTATCGTTTGTTTACGCCTGGAGCCTGAAGCATGAAAATATCTCTGAGAGATATTCCACTGTTTTCTCAGGCGGCCATCTTGTGGAATATTTGAATAACAGGAAGAGAAAAAGCGCTCGTATCGAGTCTACAGTCGGAAAACCGAGGTGGCGTTCGTCTGTACTTCAGTCTGCTATCGCCTTGAATATTTTCGTAAAATTTTAGTAGATGGCGCTGAGCGTCGCAAGTTTTCGTGAAAAGCGAACGAAGTTTAGTGTTGAAAATAAATAAATCTGATTACCTAAGCCAACTTTGTTTGTTTTGGTGTAGATTTTTCCTCTCATTTGTATTTTATAGATTACATAATTGATTACTTTCAAGAACTGAATATTTTCCGGTATTATATTATTCGACTACGGCGAGACCCAAACGGAGGAGAAAATTTTAGTTTTTTCTATACATAGGGAAAGTGGTTGGATAGTATGATGGGTAAACTCACCCCTTTGTCGGCTGCAAGTGATTAAATCACCACCCTGTATTTATGAGCTACTTGCAACAAAAGAATTTCCTTAAATTCAAAACCTCTAAAAATTGCCTGTCGTCTTTTCCAAAGATAAAAAAGGGCAGGCTGAGTAGGTACCAGTTGTGTGTGTAATAGAAATTGTAATAGAGATATACCCATGCAAACGGCGGACGTAAATGGTGCTTGGGGCAGCAACAAACAACTGGTGAATCGAAAGAGCCTTGCTCGCAGTCACGCAGCAACCTGCGTAACTCATTAACAGACGTCCTTGAGCTCCTTTTTTGGCGAAAATCACACGCAGACCTCCACTGCGGAAGTTTCATCAGCAGTGTGTCAAAAGCTTTAAGTTTGTTCAACGAGTGATGTAACCTCATATAAAAGTAACCGTAAAAAAGTTAACGTTTGTGCCACGAAATAGTTTGAATATCAACCTACAGATTTGGAAAAATGAATTCATTTTATGAGGCTGTATGTCATAGTCTGATATTAACGATTTTAATTACAATATTTCACGCCAAACCTTGGTCATATTGAACGCCTAGGGAGTAATACAACCATGACCTACCCATCAGCTGTGTAAACTAATGGATAATATAAAAATAGCTCATCAAATATTTGCACCTAGGCTTTGTATACCACCGTACAATTTCCATAGATATTAATATAGTTATTCTAATTATAGAAAGCCGGTTATATAGAGCTCGCAATATCCGTACATTATGATTTATTACTCTGTCTGTTGTTTGCTATATTTGGACTTCATTCAAACGACTCTGGAACAATTGTATATTCCTAGGGAGGCGTGTGCTTCTGGGTTTTAGATAGGAACCAATAAGAAAAGAAGTGACAAACGTCCTTCTAAGCCTCAGCTGCCAAATAATAAGCAATTACAAAACATTTGTAAGACAAGATTGACCAATTGGTGGTATGCTGCCATGATTTCAGACATCCCAAATTAGTGATAAGCAGAGCATATGTATAGACTGATAAAAATGATATGCAGCAGAAACTACTAATAATCAGACTATAAAAATAAGAATCAATGGGTCGTTTAACAATCGCTCAAGAAACCGCTAATGAATTGTCATTTGCGGTTTCTTAAACGATTGTTTAATGTGATGTTGATAAAAGATGATTGTGTACGTTACATAGGAACATGTGTATACGTAAAGGTAAGTACTCTTATTACCATCAATCTAGACCAAACAATGGGACCTTTTCAAGAAGCCTATTACCTACCAAAACATACCTACCAAACGGCTTTATGAAGAAAAATTTAAAGATGTCGGACATTCAAAGACGTTAGCAATAATTGTAAAGGCAGCGTGTCATGCCGTGACTTGTGTTATTGTAGCCTGATTGTCGTCAACTGTCGGAGCTCCCATTTGCCCTTTACCGTACATTGTTTTAAGTGTAGTTACACTTAATTTGAATGCTTCTTCATAAAATATTCATTAGGTACACATAACATAATCAGCCTATTCCCACTGCTGGGAAAAAGGCCTCCTCTTTGTGAGAGGGAGTATTAATATTAATTGCTCTAGCAACACTATAAGACCTTTACTGAAGATGGGAGGCTGAGATTATGAAGGCTTCTTTTTGAAGAATTCAACTAGTAAAGATTGGCAGCAAAACATTCTAGCATATATTGTGTGTCTCCTGATTAAACGTTAATGTTGCCTGTACGCGGTGCATCATCATCTTTTTTTACCATTTTTTTTTTGTCAATGAGTAGGTAAACAATGTGTAAGCAATGAATGTCAACGTCACTGCTTGGAAGGGCTGGTCATGCGTTGTAATTGACTTACCTTCCATTGATTCGCTTAGCTCTCATAACATTAATATTATAGCTTGTATATAGCTGCACATGCCTCAGTCAATGCGTCATCAAACTACTTAAGAATTTAAGCGAACGGTTTAGATAATACTAAGTATCTTCTAAAATTAAACAAAATCAATAAGCTGATGTAAAGCTCGTGTCAGCGAGATGTCAGTGAGGCCACTACCATAGAATTTTAAAGTTCAATTTGGTGAATCAATGCGGGCCCGGCTGCCAGCGATACACGAAAGGTCTGCCTTTACTTATGGAGAAATATGGCATTGGATGACGAAAATATAAATTCAATGTATGCATTTTGTTTGCGACGAGAAAAATTTAAATATAGGATTTTTTTATCTAATTTTTGCATTTGTAGCAACGATACATTTTGTGAGTTTCGCTGTTTGTGTTTTTGGTTTACTAAGCAAATAAACAAAAATGATATTGTATAAAAAAAATTGAGGAGGGTTACCTTTAACTCTTCTTATAGGTACGTATAAATAAAAAAAATTATACTTAGTTATTCCTTTGATGGCAGGCAAATCCAATTGCCCTATATAGTGCCTACCAATCCTAAGTCGGCTAACTAACATAACATTTTCCACATACACACAAGTTATTCATCAGGTAATTTATGGGCAACATAGACCCAAGTTAGAAAATTCTAATGTAATTTGAGTAAACACGCGAAATGGTAGAAATACCAAGCATTGTCAAGGACGAAACAAGTGAAGGGGTTCGAGAGTTACGTCATAGGCGATGATTAACAATATACACATTGCTTTCCGGAAACGTGTATGGAAATCGTTGCCTGATTTTTTCCGCTTTCCTGCTTGGTTATTTTTAATGACCGTGATTTTAGCGGACCACATGCGATTCTTTTTTTTATATTCTTCATATACAAACAAGGTCTTATTGCGTATAGTTTATAAAGGATAAAACCATCACCCAAAGCTAACACTTCTGCAGGAAGATCTAATCGTATCTCTTTCCCCTTTTTAATACATCCAAAGGTTGTCTTTAAAAGATCGCTCTTAGCGATATGACCGCCCATTGTGTCACCCTTGTATTTTTTTTAAATATTTTTGTCTGTAATTTATATGGTGTACGTATTAAAGAGTATTTTATTCTATACCTGTCTTTTGCGTACATTGTACACTTCAGCGGTGTTGACACCACCAATGGTCAATTCAGAGGCTCTAGCTTACAGCGGACAGAACTCCGGCGGGATCTCATAGCGGCATGGAGAGTGCGATTGTTGCAACCCAGTACTGGGCACGCCACAATTGCGGCGATAAGTCCCCTCTTTGAGGAGTGGCTAGAGAGGCGCCACGGCGCCCTCACCTTCCGCCTGACACAGGTCCTCACCGGACACGATTGTTTCGGGAGGTTCCTGTTCAGGATAAAGCGGGAGGAAACGCCAGGGTGTCACCACTGTGTGGATCGCCCGGAGGACACGGTGGAGCATACAGTGGAGGTCTGCCCGGCTTGGGCGGAGCACCGCCTTGTCCTCGTGGCGGCGATCTCTCGCGTCTGGCCTTGGTCCAGGCCATGGTACTCTCTGCGCCCTCACGCCCCTAGTCACCGCAGGAGACGCCCTGGACGGGAGTCAACAGCCGTCTCCCGGCCACCGTAGGCGCGGTCTTCCGGGCGGCGAGCAATGAGCAGCTCGCCGCCCGGTAAGGACCAGGCCCGGGTCGACGGGTTTATTTTATTTTTTTGCAACACATCTCCATTTACTTTTTTTTTTTTGCTTAAGCTATTATACTAATAACCAATACACCTAATCAACGGATACCCCTTCAACCTACTTCTTGAAACAAAGGACAGCATATTGACATGCCGTGACCTATTTCCTTATGCGTGGAGACCGTGTCCTCACTCCATGAAAATAACGTCACTACCAACTTTATAGTCATGCAACATCAACGAACAAGTAGATACGTCTGCTTCGAAGATCGTATCATGGCACAATATTGATTTTCAGTTGGTTTGAAACGATAAGTAGACCGTCCTCTTGTCTGCTTATTAAAGGCTTGTAATTATAAATTTTCCGGTATTTCGAGTGGCTCGTGGCTCAGTCAACCAATCCGCAATGGGACCGCGTGGTGGATTACGGCCCACTCCCTCTCACTAAGAGGAGGCCTGTGTCCCAGCAGTGGGAATATTATAGGCTGATTATGTTGTGAGTAAGTCATAACAGCCGCATGAGTCGATTGGTCAAGTTAAGCTACGCAAGCCGCTGTAGATCCGTGGATGGGTGACCATCCTTGCATACTGAGACCGCTCCGTGTCTCGGAAAGCACGTTAAGCCTATGGTCCCGGCTGTCATTCGTAGATATTCGACAATCGTTAGGGGTCGTCAGAAGTCCGAAAGTCTGACAACCAATCTTACCAAGGGGTATAGTATCACCTTATTACCCAGTAACTGGCTTATGGAGGTCAGACAGGCAGTCGCTCCATGTAAAATGCTGCTTTTCAACTACATCCGGTTAAACTAGAAGCCGACCTTAACATAGTTGGGAAAATACAAGCCAGATGACAATGATGGAAGACGAATCAACGTAATGGGATAGAGAGGTGTTCAGCAGCTGACGTTTACGTGCTTAAACAGTACTTTAATTTAATTTCCTGATGATCTGAGTTAAGTTTCAGGTTAAGACCGGCCACTAAAGAAAGTCATGTGATACTGGCACTTCTACTATCTAACCCACTGCTTGAAATGCAATTAATAATTAGGTATACCATTTAATTAATACAAATTTTAAATTCACTGAGCGACCACGCACAGCCTGTACAGCTGGGCCTAAAAGCTTGACATTTTGCTCAAGAGTTCGTCATTTTTGTCGATGGGAAAACCTATCGGGTTCCCACACGGCTCGTAGTTATATAATTTTGATCAGTGTCATAGTCGTAGATACCCTGTACAAGTATCATTGTCTTGTACTGAGCGGTATTTCTGTCCTTATTTAAAAAGGCATAATTGTACAGTCGCTAAGAAAATGTCTGCTAAACAGCGTTCTTTTGTACCATTATCTTCTAGAATATTGAATTAATGCTAAGAGGTAACACACAAAACTCTCAATATCCACTTATATGCTAATTTTCCAACACCTTGTTCCATTGTATTGCTGGTACCTGAGATACTCGTACAAGGGAGATTGACCGATAAATACGTGTAAGTATTGAGCGGCATATATCCATCCTTTTTTCAGAAGGCTTGATTGTAGAGTCGCTAAGAAAATGTCTGCAGAACAGCGTTCTTTTGTAACGGTATCTTTTAGAATTTTTAATGAATGTGGAGAGGTAAGACTCAAAGGCCATATCCCTTTATATTTTCATTTTCCAACCCCTTGTTCCATTATGGTGCTGGTACATGAGATACAAGGGACATTATACCCTAACGATAAATATGAAGTTATAGCTATCGAAAAACTTAAGTCATGTATAACAATTAAAGAACTATTTCCAGTCAGTAGTAACATAGTTCACTATGAGTTGATAGTATCACAGGCAAAACTATTTGTTTTGAATCCTAAGTATTGTAAAGTTTGCAATTCACTGCAGCTTAGTCACGCGATCTAACAGACTTGGTTAGCAGTAGGTATCAGTATTATATTGTTGGTTGCAACTACGAATCATGTTTGTACGTAAAAAAAATAATCTATATTTGCTGTGGAATAAAAGGTGTGGTTTATTTTTAGATGACAATAATTTATAGTCACATAGGCGCTATTTCATGGATGTCTACCATAGTCTCTTTGTATGAAGGTTTCCATAGTTTCATTTCTCATTTGATTTCGGGCGAATCCTTGTTGAGATCTATAAATATTTTGAAAAACAATATATATAGGCTGTCCGGTAATTAATATTGTACTTAAAGTCAAATCATTTATTTAAATTAAACCATTTACAGGCACTTTTGAATTGACAAAATTAAATAGTCGGTCAGTTAGTCAGAAAGTTGAAGCTAGTTGACCATTCCAAAACGTAGATCTCTATGGAGAAGAACAGGCAAGAAACTCCACGGACACTCTTTTAAAACAAGATATTATTACAAAATCTTGGGTACGTTATTCTTATTGCTTCTATATGTGAGAACAATGTAAAAAAGAAACAATTTAAAATATAAAATTAAAAATAAGCCCTGGCAGTTACCTAAGAGATGACCAGTCTCAACCGACGGCGCCCGTTCACGAACATGACGCGTGGATCAGCACCACCCAGCTCAACCATTTCGTAGGGAAACGAATGATCCAACACATGTGCCACCGCCAGTGAGACATTTAAATGAGCATGACATATTCTCAACTGCCGTGCTCTTCCAAGTCAACATCAAAATATCATGAAAAACGGATCCATGGTTCTTACATTTACAAAATTTTAAAAATGATTCTAAATTATACAAAACTATAGTTTGCAATTTATTTAAGAGATGAGGAAAAAAAATACTACCAATCAGGAAGAGGTAGGTATTTAATATTGAAGTATTAGTTCGTAATGTCAGAAACACTAAAAAAGCAAAAAGGGGAAGAATCTCTTCCAAATATTGAAATTGTGATCAACTAGTGAGCCCAAAGAAGAGGGTATCTTGTTATAAAAGGTTATACCAAGCCCAATAAATGAGTTATGAACCTTATGAAGCCGGTGAAAGGGGGCACGTAGTTTGTCCTTATTTCTAGTGTTGACACTGTGAATATCACTGTTTTTAGTGTACAAGTGCAAATTTTGCCTAAGATATAAGATGTTGGCGAAGATGAATTGTGATGCAACCGTGAGAATACCAATATCTTTAAAAAAATCTCTTAGAGAAACTCTGGCACCTAGCTGGTAAATTGCTCGAACAGCTCGTTTTTGAAGGACAAATATAGTTTGTATATCAGCGGCTTTGCCCCACAGCAGAATACCGTAGGACATAACGCTGTGAAAATAACTAAAATAGACTAAACGAGCTGTATCAACGTCAGTGTATTGTCTTACTTTCCTGACGGCGTAGGCAGCCGAACTGAGCCTTCCTGCTAGACTTGATATATGAGGTCCCCACTGAAGTTTGGCATCTACCGTTAGTCCTAGAAAAATTGCCGAGCCTACTGTTTCAAGCACCTCTTTATTTAAGACGATGTTGGGTCCTAGATTTCTGACATTAGGTAAGGCGAACTTTACACATTTCGTTTTCTTGGCATTGAGAACTAGGTTATTTGACGTAAACCAATCTGTAACTATTGAGAGTGCACTGTTTACGTCGTCAAAATCTTGTCTATTCCTGTTTACTTTAAAAATAAGAGAGATATCATCTGCAAACAGTACAACGTCACAGATGCCCTTCAAATGGAATGGTAAATCATTGATATATACTAAGAACAAGAATGGACCCAGTATTGAGCCTTGTGGAACACCTTACTGAACTGGTAGCCCGGAAGATTTCTTGCCATTAACGTCCACACATTGGACCCTACTATGTAAATAAGAAATTATTACGTTGAGAGCCTCGTTTCGGACACCGTAATGACGTAACTTACGCAAAAGCGTGTCATGATGCACGCAATCAAAGGCTTTGGAGAGATCACAGAAAACTCCAATGGCATTTTGCGATTTCTCCCATGCGTCAAATATGTGTCTCAGCAGAGCAACACCCGCGTCTGTAGTTGAACGATTCTTTGTAAAGCCATATTGCCCATTATGGAGGAAACTGTTTAAATTAAAATGTATATACCTAATAATCTTGTAAGACGAAGTAGACTAGTCTCCACGGCACAGGGAATCCTAGTGCGGAGGCTAGTGCTATTTAAATATTGTAATGTTTTTCTTGAACATTAAAGTTTTTATTATTATTATTTAAGCTGACAAATGTCTAAACAAGTACCTATTCTTTCTAATATGATAATTACAAATGTTTGTTTTTCAGAACGTGACACATCGCAAGGGCATTTCTGAAATAGTTACAAGCTGACCAAAATACTACCAGTAAATTATATTTAACTGACATTTAAAGCTAGTCAATGCATTCCAGTTTGAAGCCAAATACTCGTGTCGACCGCAGAAACAAGGTAATCCATGCAAATGGGGAAAAAACCAAAATGTCTACTCAGTACCTACTCACGCTTCTTGAAATCCTTTTTTTTTGACCCTTAAGTTTTTTTTATTCGTAGTTGTCTCTACATATTACTTCGCGATAAATAATTTAAATATGTAGGTTATATAATAATAATAAATTCTGCTGCCCCTATTAAATCAGTAGATTAATAACAAAAATTAAAATAGTCATTGTCCCATAGATAATTAAATACCAAACCTAATTGGCAGACAGAAATTTGCATAGGTCTTGAGTAAATCATTACGGCAAGGTGATCAACAGGAAAATTGTATAGATATTATTTCAGAGTTTATTTCAATTAATTTTTCATACTGTATGATCGACAAATAATTTTCATAATAAAAGTCTTTGCAAAGTCTTTCATAAAATAAAAGTTTTTGTCTAAGTATTTCCGGTTTTACAAATTGAAAACCGAAATCAATTGAGACACCTTTCTTTAATTAAGGTTACACATTATGATTATAAAAAGAATACAATCGAGCGACGCCCAATCAGAACCCCAGTCGAGTTAAAAGGGGGATTCAAAGCTGAAGGTGTTAATTGTCGCACATCTATCCGGTTCACACCGGTTAGCAGTGAGTCGCAGTGCTCTCGCGCATTGCCCGGGCGAGCGGCGGCGCGGAGAGCGGCAGCGGCGTGCACGCTGCTGCGATCTGGCACACACTCGCATGCCGGATTTATTTTGATCACCCGCTACCAACACCCAAATAATTACATTTTTTGAATACCAGACGACGTTACGTAAGTTCAATTGACACTGTTCAACGTCCTTGCAGCAGACGATGTGACTAAATGCTGCACAAAAACAAAAAATAACGTTTAAATAAGTAATTCTGTTTCATTAAATTTTATGGGAACATAACCTAGGTAAAGCACAGTAGTTATGGTGCTCGTAGAAAAGTTAAAGAGGGAAAAAGAATTATAACTTCATTTGCATTTTACAATAAACACGATAAGGTAAATAACTTCAACAAAGGGCGCGCATTTAAGCGATGTCGCTAACCTCGACTGAAAAACAATGCGATGTAGGGTATTAATAAATTCAACATTGACAAAGACCGCCAAAACACCTGGACGGCCGCCAGACGAGAAAAAAACCGGCCTACGCGCCGCGCCACGTCGTGAAACAATGCCTGTGACGTGACAACCATCGACACGACCGAGCGACCGCTGAGATGTTCCGAAAAACAAGCGGAACTGAAAATCCACTGAGGTTAGGTTCAGCGTAATAATTGGAATACTGCTGATTGTAGCATTGTTCATTAGACACAACAGTGTCAATATAATTCCTCGAGTTTATACCATCTGCATCGTCAGGCTATTTGATAGATGATTAAGGATTTCCAGAATGCGCAGTTCCAGTCACACTGGTGGGTGGTGACGTGCCTGGTCTGCTGCTCTTCAAATTGAGTTCGTTTAAATCAATCGATTTACTCTGGAGCATAAAACGGTCTGAAACACTTCGCCTGGATGAGCACCAGCATGTTTTCCCAGTTCATTAGAGGACATAGATTTTGCGCCAGATTACTCCGCGGCACTTGTTCCTTCATTTTCTTCATTTAGATAACTATAAATCTAAGTCAAAAGATAGAAACGATAAATCTAAGTCAAATTATTAAAATCCTCTAAGTAATAAAATAATAAATATCTGGACAGTTAATCTCAGGGTGGATGGGTGTGAAGCAGCCCATCTTAACGTCCGGAGTTCCGGACGTCCTTCCTACCTATATGACGACACACACGAAAGAGTGTGGCGGGAAAACTACTTCATGGCTATTTATATCGGGCACTGCGCTGAATCCTCTGCATGCCCAGTCGATCCCGGAAACGACATAAATATCGACGTAACAAAATTAGGCACTTATCTGTATTTAGAAAGCTAGCGTTTTAGAAGAACAAGCATGTTATTCTCTCGTGTTGTTTTCCTCAGGAACCAACGGGTTTTGAGGGTTTTGACCTTGAACTCTCTGCCTCTGATTAAGGGCCGATTTTTCAATATTCAGATAACTTTTATTTGAGGATTATACAATTGCGATTTGACATCTTTTGTATAGAAAATATGTCAAACCGCCATATTTTTTCTTCATTTAAAAGTTACCTGACGATGGGAAAATTCGGCTCTAGCAGGTCCTGAGCAATCTAATAGATCTGTCTAAAAATCCCGAATCATGTCGAGCTATCCCGAAACATCTGCACAATGCATGTAAAACATTGAAGACTCTCCTCAATTCTCTCAACTGTTATTACTACATTTCCATTGATTAATTAATAGTAATTATAGGTGCCTGTGGAGAGCAGTGGTGGTATCAGCCGTGACTTACGAGTTCTAGTTAGTGGATTCGAACCCAAGCAGGCAATTTACTTTGTGTAAATTATTTCTTCACCACTGCTCTCAAAACGGTGATGGAAAACATCGTGAGGAAACCATCATGTACTAGAACCAAACATTCCACCAACCCACACTGGGCCCGCGTGGTGTTTTATAGCCCACTCCCTCTCACGGAGAGGAGGCCAGTGTCCCAGCAGTGGGAACAACGGGCTGATTGTGCTAGATGCCTGTGTTTCTCTTCTACAAGTTCTCAAACATATTTATACACAGCCAATGACAGACTATGTTGAAGCAGTACCTACCACAAACAAACTTCGGTGTCTTCGTCGCGAACCGTAAACAGGCCTGTCATAAGTTTACGAGCGCCGTCATTTGGCATGCAAATCTGTTTATTGTTAACAATGCATATTATATAAACTGCTTATCAGCCAACCGTGAAACAAATGACTACCTTCATAGTGGTAATAATATTGATAGTGGACAAATTGTGCTTATTAGGCGGAATGAGGTGGTGTATGAGGTTGCGGTTTACCAATCATAGGGGAGCTGTAAGAAATGGTGTTTTATTCTGAATAGGATATTATATTGATAACTCACATTATTAATTATCAGACTTACATACTTATATCAATAATCTAGAATAGCGAAAATGTGGTACGAATGTAAGGAAACATCGCGATAATTGGTCATTTCCTTTTGATTAACTACATAACATTTACAGGCAGAATTTCTCTTACCTTTTTCTATATACTTGTTCAGTGTCCTTTCTTATTATATTCAGTTTTACAGGAACCGTTAAAAATAGATTTTAATAAAATACTATATTTAGATTAATTTTGACCTTAGGTTCTCAAAATCAACTATGAAACTAATTAAAAACTAATTTTTAACACATTAAGATATTGTTATCAACAAATTAAAAGTTAATTAAAACAAATAATGATATTGTTATCTACAAACCAAGTCCAAAAATGTTAATATTGCAATTTGCAATCATTATACTTCCACATCGTCATCTCATCATAAAACAGATACACAACAAAACAAAACAAAAGAACAAAAACAAAACAACAACAAAAGTCGATTAACATTGTTACTTTTACATCATCATCGATACTAAAAGATTTGATACATTGCATTTCAGCATTTCATGTAACAGCTAATAGTAACTAAACTCTGAATCTTATCCTACTATATCCTACTAATAATATTATAAACGTGAAAGTTTATATGGATGGATGGATGGATGGATGTTTGTTACTCTTTCACGCAAAAACTACTGAACGGACTTGGATGAAATTTGGCACACAGACGGTTTATAACCAGGATTAACATAGGATACTTTTTATCCTAATATTCTCAAGGGATCGAAACTTATGCGGGTAAAACTGCGGGGCGCAGCTAGTATTAAATATTAGTAATTTTTTTTTAGTATGAATATTTGGCTCAATAACTGCCGACCTTACCTATGAGCATTATGAGGGTACCTTCAGCCCAATGAGCACAAAAAGCAAAAAAACCGAAAGAGTCTTTCCCTTTTCTCAAACAACCTTTAGATTGTTATCTGCAAAAACAGTATCAAACATATTTTTTCTCTCTTTGCAGGTTATAATCTAAAGGTTTCCTACTAGGACTCTGGTTTGAATTTGGTATAATGGTGATGATTTGACTCAGCTATATCTTCATCATATGGTGAACGTTCGTCTTCATCATATGATGAAACGCATATCACTTAGAGAAAATAAACGAAATTTATAAAGGACGAGATGACCAATATGAGAGAATTAATGACACGGTAACGGCTACGCCTATTGTGGCGACCAAAAAAACTAATGAGAACCGGGCATGGAAGAGAACCCTACAACCATAGCCCATGTCATGGTAAAGTAAATTCTGGAGCTAACTTGGGTAATGCATCTAGAACTTACGACACTAAAAATTATAACAAACTAGCTCACTCGCTAGTGTGTTATAAATTTTAGTGTCGTAAGTTCTAGATGCTTCTAAGAAAAATGCAAAATCCTCTATAACAGAAACTGCACAATGATGACTTGTCTCATTGTAGCTAATACTCGTACTATAATCCTAAGGTCGTGCACAAAATAGTCTGCAAGTACATTCTACCCTAACTTCCGAACTGACATAAACATATGTGTAGTAAGTGGATCACACCGGAAAGTAGCGAGCACCGTCATCTAACAGCTAATAGCTAGGACGAAGGGAATCCGATCAAGTGCAAGTTTACAACGCGACTCGTGACACGCTCCACTGCCACTCACTGGATAGCTAGTAAGTACTGTTCCTAATAGTAGCCTAGGTACCTACATTGTTCCGCAACACTATTTATTTGTCTACAATGATTTACTTATTTTATACACACACGACTGTAATGCCCAAAGAGTTAGGCAAAGATGTAGGAACATCCAAATTTCGCGAACATCTATATGTTACGAAAGGGGGCAAATATGCGTTGTTTAGACAGAGGTGACCTGCGTTGGCAGACGCAGCGATGTTGCAGGCGACCACCCCTGATATGTGATCAACATCAGACGCTGTCGGCAATGCCTTGCTGACCTTCATAACTCTTGTAGAAAGCCCTCATATCGTACTCATACTTACAGAAACACTTGACAGTAAAGCCAGTTCCACAACATAGTCGTGCGATGCAGAAAGTGCATTATGAACACTAAACCGAACTGTAACGGCAGACATCGAAAACTCACATAAGTTTCCTCTCCACCATCATACCATATAGTTGCTTGTCGTCATCCTCACTCATATATGTAACAGTACTCATGTATGCCAGGTATGTAACTCATCATCTCTCCTTTGTGCCGATGCTATGATGTGCACTGATTGCATCAGTCTTACTAAATTACCCATTTCTACGAATACATCGCTAATGCGTAGCAATGTCTATCATTTCATAGAGCTGGTTAATATAATACTAAAATACACGAGAATTAAGTTGAGATGAAACTTCATGAAAGGAGCAAGAAAAACACACTTGAATATTAAGACATGTTTCACCTGCTCGCAAAGCATCGCGAGCACACACTTGATAACAAAGCATCTGTTCATTCATGTTTAGTAGAATATAGTACGGTGACTTACTTACTAATATACCTAATACCCAGTTTTATTAATAAACGAACACTCCCATATAGACTTGTGCAGTTCTGTATTCAACGTAGTGGGATTATCACGAATAAATAATACAGAACAGGATTGTGCATATCCCGCGTTGGAGCTGTTCCAAACATGTCAGATAGTGTAAGGGCTCTACGTGATTATTATACGATGTTAATATATTCATGTTTTACATTTAGAAGAAGGATGAAATTGCAGTACGAGGTCTACGAAAGTGAAGAAGCCGAAGAGCAGAAACGAGTTAATTCACTTGGCGTCCATTGAAGGATTTCTAAAGGTCGCTGAAAGCTGTAATGTTTTACAATGAAAAATTTTAACAAACAACATTGCGTTTTACAGATTAGATACAAACGTAGTATAATCCATGCGGCTCAAATGAGCTCGATAAAGCTTGATCGTTCTGAATGGCATTCGAATCAATTTACCGTCGGTACGCGGCGGCGTCTCCTTACGATTCACTCTATTTGTGTACCGCGGCTGACGTTACGATCAAATTAAATAAATCCTCAATGTTGCACGCACTCCACGATCTGATGAGCGTGGCCGATAGCTTCCCTAATTTACTGATTTTACTCTAATGCTGCTCATGTGAATACATAAAAGATAATCAGCATATAATGTTCCCCACGTGGACCCAGTGCGGGCTGATTGATGTCACATGTTTTCGATTTTTTTGGTTCTAGGATATGCCGGTTTCCTCACGATGTTTTCCTTCACCATTTAGAGAGCAGTGGTGATGAAATAATTTACACAACGTAAAGCGCCTGTCTGGGTTCGAACCTACGACCTACAACTCGTAAGTCGCGGCTGTTACCACTGGGCCACCACTATTCTATACTCGTAAACACTGTTCTATTCACTGCTCATGTGAATGGTCTCATCAAAATATCGTAACATTAAACAAGTACCTATTCGTACAGCAACACTTGGCATATACCAGTACTTTTACTATTGTGGTATACTCCTGGTTTAGTTTTTGAAACCCAAAGTTTATGTCGTGGTAATCTATACTTATAATAAATCTGTAGAAGTGAAAATTCTGTACATTGAAAATATCAAAAAAATAAATGGCGGGGGGTGTTACTAGACCGACACCGAACCCAAAAATGTGATTTAAAAAAAATTTGTATGTCTGTCTGTCTGTCTGTTTGTTCAGGCATCACGCAAAAACTACTGGTTCGATTATGATGAAACTTGGTTTATTTATTCTTTAATATCCTGGGCACCACACTGGGTACTTTTTATCCCGGAAAAGTATATACAATAAAAAACAAACTTAATTTTGCGGTTCGATCCCTAGACTCGATTACTATACCAACCGCAAATAATAAGTTTGTCGTAGGTTACGTCACCCGTAGTGGAGTTAGTTTTTATTCCTTTTAGTTTTTAGAGCTAATTAGGTTTATTTTTATAAGTCGTAGGTATAGATTTTAATTTTAAAGTATAGGTAGTATATTTGATAGTGTACGTAGTGACCGTAGGTTATTTTATAATACTGTTAGGTAGGATTAGTCATTCGTATAGATATTAGTTTTTAGGGATTTTGCTTATTTATTGAGTTTAGATTAGTTATCATCAGAAATAGGTTTATTTAGGTAAGTAGGTATTTAATTTTCTGTTATTGAGTTTATTTATTTTTTAATTACCTAGGTAGGTACTTAGGTACGGTATCCGGCTAAACTGGAAGCCGACCCCAACATAGTTGGGAAAAGAGGGAGGCAGATGAGATGATGAGGTACTTAGGTAAAGATATATCATATAGGTACCCTTTTAATCACCACTAATGAGACACAATTAGTTTTCTATTGTAATTAGCCACAAAGGGCCCGCGAGATAGATGGCATTCTGGGGAAGCACATACATTTTATCCTGTTAGCAGGTTCCCGTGGGATAATTTCCGACATCCACGCGGGCGAAGCCGCGGGCAGAAGCTAGTGGTTAATAATATTTTTGCGTTACAACTTTTATTTATACTCAGAAATATTACTCATAGAGCAGTTTTCATACGCGCGCTAGACAACGATAAGTACAAGACTTGGTGCAGCCGACGACAGATTGAAACAAGAATTATTTTTAAAATATAGCAGTCATAGCGCTGCTTGTGGTTTTATGTCCTTGGAAATTAATATCTTGTTAGCAGTTTATTCGCTTTTGTTACAGTCACTCCGAGTAGATTTGCGAAAGTCAAATGTTGTCTAACGATTGGGCACGGCAGGCTCTGTCACGCGAGCTCGACACGCCGACTACCCGCGTACAGCACCGAACATCGACTTTATCAACAGTATACTTTGTAGTAATTACTCGTGTAAGTTTGATGTGTAAAATTAGTTATCACAAGTTATGCACGTGGGTCAGCCACGTCACGGCCGACGTGTCCGGTCAGTGCTCAAATATGAATTAACTATTTAATGATCGTAGCATATCGTCGCAGACGCCGACCGTTCGGCTCGTAGTCGGTTGCGTAGCAATAGTTTTTCTCGCGTCGCGCGTCAGTCGCGTCACAGGGTGAGATCGCGCGGAAGCGAAGGTTGCGCCCGTGACCGCGCCCGCCCGCCGCCGCCGCGGTATCGGCCACCCGCCGCAGTCGCGTAGTATAGCGCCGCGCTCGCTGATCCTCGGAACTCGAGCCACGCGCGGAGCCGCCCAGCGCCTGGAGCACGAGGACTGTGACTGTGCAGTGATGTGTGATCATGTGTAGCCGGCGAGTGAGTGCAGTGAGAGTATGCGCGCGAGGTGACGCCCGGCCCCGGCCGCGACCGTAGCCCGACATGTGGATACTGCTGGCGCCGCTGCTGGCGGTGGTGGCGCTCGCCGGAGGAGCTGCCTTCACACCCGACAGGGACTTGCTGGAGTGCGCGAGGTTCGTTTATGACGAATGATAACAACGACTCTGATTAAAAAACCACATACATACCACAAAAATAAACAAAAGTACGAAAAAATTTTATCATCAGTCGCGAGTATTGCTGGGACCTAGAAATGAGCTACAAAAATAATTTTAATGGGCACGCAATTTATGACGTCTGCCCATTGTTAACGCAATACATAACGATTACAGAAACATTGTAATTAATTCACAAATAACTAATTTAATTACTTATGTGAGCGATTTGGAACGTAGTTTGGAGAATTTGCTTCTAATTTGAAAATGGAAATGTTTGTAAGCTCAAAGTTTCAACCCAACTTTATTTTATGAGGACTTTATTTCTTACTCAAGCAAACTGAAGTATCGCAGAATAACGCAATTACTTCAACCAGCAGAGGAAACACAACAACGAACACTCACCTTGTTTGTCTAGTCTAGACTACATTTGTGAGTTTAAAATTAAACAAAGAGAAACATGATAAGAATCTGTGACAAACTGAGATCAAGAACATTGCAATCCCTGGTTTCCTTCGTAGCAAATAATGATGTGATTAACCTGAAACATGGAGCTGACATGTCATAAATTACCGACATCTAATTTAAGTGCAGCAAATCGCAACCGTCTACCAGGTTTGTCTCAGCCTGTCCTCCATATAAAACGAGATTCAGTGTTCCCATATAAATATAAATATCGGGTATATACTTGTGTATAAATCTGGCAAGCGCGCGAGACGCCAGACGCGTGCGCGCGCGCCGGTGTCACCGCCACGGCCGCGTCGCTTGGCAAGGCTAGCTGGCCGCTAGGTAAACAGCAACACATCTCACTAATACACAGGTGGAAAGATCTGACTCCCTCAGAAACATGCCATTATCTGTCAATACCAGTGATTAGGTTTTGTCAAACAGCCAAATCAGTTAAAGAACCTTGGGTTTAAACTGTCTTGTCCTATTTTCTAATGCGTTTGACTAGACTAGGTTTAATAATAATCAAACATCTATCTATGTAGCCTGTATTATGACACGGGTGGGCAAAAGCCTACCTCTCCCTTTTTCATACTTATCCTTTGCTATTGTAAGCCAGTTCTTTCGGTAGAAATGGAGTTCGTCCCTCTGTCTTGGTCTGCCGCGATGTCGCCTAGCATTCAGTGGGACCTATCAGTGGTTTTTTTTTTAGCTACATCTGACAAGTGGTAGACACGATCTGCCCAATCCCACTTAAGTGAATAGGATTCTTCTGGGCAAGCTCGTTCCACCGTAGATCTCATCCATGCCTCTGGGCTGGATTGAGGTCAAAAGTGAGCCCATATTCAATAAAAAAAAATGTTAATCAGCTCTCCGGGTAAAATCTTCACAATCAAACAAATGTACATGTAAAGAAATATGATTTATCATCATTACTACTACATCAAAACATCTCATTATCACACGACCGGAAATAAAATTAATACTTCTAAAAATAATGTCAATGCAGAGAGAAAACTAATTGTAGGTAATTGTTTTTTAATTGCCCTACTTACTTTCCATCTTGATAAAACTAAAAATAATTTGTTTTGCTTATTTAAATGTGTACGTAAACTTTATCTTTGAATCACAGACGAACCTACATTGTATAATAATTCTGAGAAGTGTTGCTAGTTGCTACAATGTCAATATTATCTTCTCTGATACTGGTATATAAAGATATAAAGAAAGAACAAGTAAACAACATAGAGGGTTTCCATCTTGCTTTCTCCCAAAAACAAACAATTTCCTTACAGACGCTGAATAAGTCTGGTAAAATGTTCAATTTAATTGTATGAGAATCACGTCACCGTGAAAATATTTCTTGACACAAAGTTACCAAAAATCACTGTGAGCATTTTAAACGTAAATAAATCCTTTTGTGGTGGTCCCTGTTATTTGTGGAGGCCCATGTGCGCTGAATCGCCACTGCTTCAGCAATGCCACACTGTTATCAAAAACTAACCAGTAAATCAAGAATTAAAGTTCAAGACTCTGACCTACATACCTAAGTTTTCTACAATCGATACAAAATATTCGTAATGGTCAGCAGTCAGGTTCCCATTTAGACTATTCACCTTTTCCTGAAACACCTAGAAACCTAAATAAGACGGTAACTATCATATCTAGAACAAGGTTCAACTTGGGAGCTCTATTGCCTCACAACTGCACCTTCTTTTACTAGGTATCTAGTATGAAACTTTCGTATCGTACATGCTTTAAATTGGATCATGAACCATTGCGTGTGAGGGGAAAGTCCAGCGTGCTGAATGGTCTCAGACGATGTTGTATTAGTAAACATTTACAGGCTATTAATAACCAATATGTTTACTAAGGTAGCATAAAACTCACTATACCTACAGTACACAAATAAAATCCATGTTTTCAGAACAGCCCAAACTAAATTCCTAGTGTAAAAGTGAGTCGCTAATTATTGAAAACTCTGAACGTGCCAAAAATAATTTCACCCACACCTCCATCAGTCAACTGAAAGATAATATGAATATATAAAACAGCAGATATGCAAAAATTATGTATTTTTACCAGCTTATACCTGTAAGCTAAAAACTGATCACAGCCGAAATAAAAATGCTAATGAAAAAGTAACTGATGGCCCCCAATAAATCCATCTTGGACATAATCAAGTAACCTCGGTGTCCAATGTATCTGAGAAATGGCGTTACATTTCACCCGAAGTAAACAGCATCATATACATCAAAGGTAATCCAGATAGCCAACCTTGTCGAAGAAGACACTAATGACCTATTGACAACAATAGCTTTCGGAGAGTGGCGCGCCAAAATTAAACCCGTTTATCACAGCTATTTGCGTCACTAATAACCCAAATATAACCCCAAGTGCTCGGTTGCGGTAACTGTGACAACAGAAATAAACCCTTGCTCTGAATACCTCTTTGCAGCGGCTAGCATTGCGTCTGTCGAGCGTCGGCCACTGTACACACACGTTCGACTCACACGCACTGTACAGTCACGAGCACCAATATGTCAACACTTGGCAACTTTCAATTGTGATTTTTTCGTGAAATAACGAATGCAACGTTGAAATACGACACATTACATAAACGTATGGGTTCGACAATGCTATGCTCGTAACAACATAAAATTCCATTAAAAAAATAAAGGAGTAAATCGCTTTTGAAAAAGGCCGAGTGTATACATACTTTTGCTCGTGACTGTACCAATCGTATTACACCGCGACACTATTGCCAATACGCAGTATAATATTACTATTGCATCGATTTGCACATAATGCTTTAAGCGATTGGCAAAACGTGTTTATTTCGTGTAAATAGTGCTGTAAACGAATCGTTTTCCATTCAACAAACTTTCATTGTGACGTAGCAGTTATGTTTGTTCTATTATGAAAAGCTGATTTATTTATATCATTGGAATATTTTGTATCAAACACTCGATTTTTTCTGACATCATGTGATCGTAAAACATAACACCGGACGTGACACGATGTAATGATATGCAATGTATTGTGTCATGAGAGTGTGTATTTCGTGTATTTAATGAGGCATATATGTCAGAGATGCTATGTCTTTCACGCAGGCATAATTAACGACAAAATAAACTTACACCTAGCGCTTTCTACGACGGCAATGAAACTGTAATTAGTCCATCAGCTTGGCTTACATCTACTGCGATTGCTTTTAAACCCGTGGTCCTTCACACTCGCCTCGCATTAAAGTTTCCGATGCCTCTTCCGGCGCCAAAGGCCAAAGTAAATATTTAAACGGCGCAGCATCAATTTGTAACTGTGGGAAAATTTATTATACCTACTCGATTATTTTTAAACGAGTTATGCTGCATCAAAATCCGTATAAATAATCGAACATACTCATGAAAATAAATTGGGAAAAATTATTTTAATCTATGTGTAAGCTGAATATATTTTACTTACGTATCGATACACGTATCGATTCCAGCTATAAGTAGCTTATCTCATTTCAATTGCAAAATGAAAACATTTCTATTGACAAAAAAAACACTCAACTAGACCAAAACTCATCTTTAGAGAATCGATTTACCTGCAGACTATTTGCCAGTTTGTGATCGTGTTGGAACCTTTCTGCTCAAAGGTTAACATCGGTTCTCCGAGCGATATGTAGGTTAGCCGCTACGGTTAGACGGCTCGATCGGCGCAGTTGCTGAGTGATTGGCCGTAGCGCTACTAAAAGCGAACAGAACAACGTTTGTTTAGCCTAAGGTAATGGTCCCGAGTTTAGGCGTTGGTGCATTTGGTTGGTGTACGAGTAAAGTCGTGACGAGTTTTTTTTTTAAAGAACTCAGCCAAGCTCTTAGCTCTCATCCTTAGACTGAAGGTAATAGTGAAAACCTTTTTCAAGAATAAAGGTGATGTCCAGGACTGCAAATACTATCGAGGGATAAAGCTAGTATGAAGGTATGGGAGAAACTAATAGAAAAGATTACCCCGAACCAGTTTGAGTTTACGCCAGGTCGAGGAACAATGGACGCCGCTTTTACACACCGCCAATTGTGCAAGAAGTACAGACTTCCACCTGTCTGCTCCAACTTTCAGTATCTCGGTTCACTCGTGCAAAGCAATGGTAAAGTAGATCGGATAGACACTGGATGGATGAAATGGCGGCAGGTCACGGGCGCTATCTGCCACTCCCGCATTCCCCTTACACTTTAGGGGAAGATTAATACGTGTAAGGGAAGACCAAAGAAACGATAGATGGACTGTGTGAAAGAATTTGGCTAGAAAATAGAGAAATATGGAAAAAAGGGATATGTTGCGCTGAGGATATATATATATAATAAGCTGGGATAAGGGCTGGAGAATGATTACCTTTAAGGTTTATAACTATCTTCACAGTACTCTATTCTATGCTATGTGGCAGTGGCAAGAAATTAATGTGCAGTTTTCTTAAAAGGAAAATCTACCCTTCAGTTTTCTCATGTGTAAACACTTAAGATACCGAGCGCATTTAATTTTTCCATAGTACAAAACCAATATGAACACAAAACTTACATCATCACTTATTTCATTATATTTCTATTGATTAACCGTACCTATTGTCACGTTAAGGTAGATGCATAATTTAACAACGTATTCAAAATGTCTATTATTTCAGTAACCAGTAGCGGTCGCTGAAATAACAGACCTTTGAAATCTAAAGAGTGACGAATAAGGTATAGTTATTTGCTTCTATGAGCTGCTATTGTAACTGAAAGTATTTAAATTATTCAGCGTTACAGTTAATGAATTAATTTCATACATGTAGGACCCTGACTTCATACTAATTTCATACATGTAAGACTCTCCTAATATTTTCAGATAATTCCGGTTGTATCAGGTTATTGACTTATTGCTAAGAAACCGTTACAATGAATTCGCGAGCTGACGCGATGATGATGTTACCATCATCAATCACCATACTTACTTGACAAACTAATTAGTAATCATAGCATGTTATGATTAAAGCACATTAGGATGCTTGTACACCTGGTAATATTGTACGGTGTGTGTATGACCAGATATCTGAACGTAAACGAAGAAAGGAGTATGTAAAGATCGCAGCCGGTGGTGTTCTATAGTCTCTGCCTACTCCCATGGTAAATAGGCGTGACTGAATTTATGTAGAAACCGGAATAATTAATATTAATTAAAAAATCCAAATAGCCTAAAAATACGACCTGTTTTAGACTCACAAAATTAATTAGGACATATGTGTAGTCCGTCAACCCCGTGACATGAGCAACAATGTTGATATTTTTCCATCACGCGATAGGCTAGAGGGGCGGGCTCCGGCAGACATCCTGGACGTTTGCCAGCCCCGCGGCCGGCGCGACGTCTTCGTACGACCGACACTTACAACACCAAATTATCAAACGAATACGTTCACCGCTGATGTTCACCAGATTCCTTAAAATTCATGTTTCCGTCCGATCCCAGTTATAGAACCTGATACATCTTATATTGCATCTTAAATTACTCTTTGACGACTTTAAACTGGGAGAGTAATGTTCCGGGACATTCAGAATCCGCAAAATATTTTGGCTAATTTATTTGAGAGTGTACAGTCGAGTTCGTTAATATCTGAGAATGTTCATGAATCAAAAATATATAGGCAATGGTAAGTTTCATAAACTCTAAACAGCTTTGCTTAAATAAATTTTATTTTTATTTCTATCCGACTGAAAAGTTTTAAATAAATAGGTAGATATAGTCTGCGTTGACTCGTTTTTCAGCTCTCTCAACGTTGTCAGATTGATACATTCCTATTACGAACGGCAACATTGCATTGTTACTCGTACTTCTGCTCCGGCAAGCAAAAATAAATTTTATGGTAAAGGCCATTTAGTTGAATATTCAAAGCTGTTTACGAATCCTAGGTTGCACCAAATATATTGAAATCTAGAGTATTTAGTTATTTATGTTCCGAAGAGTAGTCAGATATTTTTGACTACACTATCGTAACATACTTATGAACAGTTTATATGATAACATTTTATTGACGTCTAAGTTTGTATAGAACTATATGATCATTTGAACGCTTACAATATTAGTAAACTCGACTGTACCTGTTTGAGTAACCTGATATTTTAGCAGAGATAAATGTTATTTTAATTTTTGAATAATTGGTCTGACTTTGTGTCTTGAAAAGTGTCTAATGATGCTGATGTCTTCAAAAAGAAGATAAATAGATACCTATTGTGTACCTAAGTGTGTGTAATAATACGTTGTTAAATGTGTGCCGCCATTATTTCCTCCGCTTATAATATCTAACCCTACATTTCAGGTATGGTCATAAAATACACTGTCATCATGAATGCCATAAAAACTTCCGCATAGATTTGGCAATTAAAGTATCATGCCTAAGATGTACATAAGGTATTATTTCCCTTCGAACTCTTTGTTGTAGGGGCCTGAAAAGTGGACTACATGATCTGTTAACACAATGATGAGAAACTTTGTTGAGTATCTTTGTGTCTAAAGAACATACATAATAATTTTTGCCAAAAGTACATGTCAATGACTAGCGTCCTGCAAGGTATCCACTTGTTTCTTTATGTCCTCTGATTTTCTTTAACCAAGCAGTCGAACCTACTGCTCTCTGGTTTGCCTCTTAATAACGTAATTTAACAAGATGTGAAGATTGTCTCCATATTTAGCATATCGCTTACCATCTTCTTGACATTCTCTCTACATCGTGTTTTACAACACTTATGAGAACGAGTATATTTTGGCAGGAATCAACAACTTTGATCGTTCCATCAATTTAGGCGCTATTCACACCTAACTGATTTAGAAGAAAAGGTTAGATGATGCATCATAAACAACAAACAAATCATAGACAATCATGAGCCGAGAATCAAAAATAGAACAATTTATTAGTGAACATCTTTATAAATAGCCTGGTAATGGCTCCTAGCGTCGTAATGAGTCTGCTTTGAGATTCATCTACAGTACTGAACAAACTGAATCAATGTAATTGAAGCGATTGAAACAAATTGTAATTCAGCTGGGTACTGGGTACGTGATTGTGTTTTGTTTTTTTGTGACACTCTTTTGTATCAAAAGAAATAATGAGGTTGACGCTCTTTTAAAATTCTTTGCGGCTCTATATCTGTGGGCTAAGACTTTGAAGATATTTGCGAGCATTGTTTGTGAGAATAATTCTCGACGCAATAGAAACATGTGCGTATTTTAGACACAAACAAATGCAAACACAAACTGATAAAACTGAATAAAATCTAATGGAGAAGGGAGCAGAAGGATCCCTTAATAAAAGTGTTCAAAGTCATCATTGCACTTTATTTACAATTAAGTAGGTAGCTAATTTGGTGAAAAGAATTTCCGAAAAGACTTGTTACTTTTCGTTTAAAAACAGATCCATACAACCATTCAACAGTTCCTCTGTATTTGTCTAACACATTTAGCAGGAGCCAAGCGCTAATGCCCCAAACATTTCAAATGCGTATGGAAACAAACATTTGAAGGCACTAACTGTTTGCTTACTAATCTTTAGATTTACTTCAAAGGACGGGCTAATCCATCTGTGGGAATCGCAAAAGGCCACTAAATGATTATGTCAAAACGATGAGTAGCAGTCTTTCTTATAATAAGGCCAAATTCGATCCTTGCCAGCTAAACTAACGCTCATTATAAAAATACATAAAAAATACATTTCTTTCTTCTGAGAAACTATCGCGTTCGATTCTTGGCTCAGCCAGTAGCTTATTAAAAAAAATTGAAAATATTTCTTATTTCCCTCCAAAATCGAGGTCATGGTTCCTTTGAGCAATTTGCTCCGTCCGAAGTAACGTCGTATTTCGCCTTAAAGTCCCATCCCAAAAATCATGTATAAAGTGGTTCAACTCAGCTCACGGACTGATTTATAAACTTTACTGCCATACTACATTTTGTTTGTTAATTTTGGTTAATAACCAAAATTAACTATCAATACCTACTTTAGAAGGAAATCCCTTTTGAATCTTGCGTACATGTGAAGTATTAAATGCTCGTAACTTGTAAATGTCTTATATGCTGTGTAATCTAATTTCTATAAAGTATATTTAAAAAGTCTATGTAAAATCAAATCGATCTTCTCACTGTGAGTTGTGCCTACATATATAATATTCGAACACAATTGGAACAGGCGTTGATAGAGCAAGATAAATGATATCATTGATATTGGCGAGCCGTGCCGTCCGTATTGCATCTCCACCTGACGAGCCCTTATATCCGAGACAGTTGACAACAGCCCAACTTCAATGCACGTGGCATTTTACTCATTTTATCGTCACATCGTAGGTAGTCGGAGCAATTACAGACGCATGAGACTTTCAGACGTGTACAGGAAGGACATGTATTGGAACACCTCTTTGCTTTGTCTACCTCTTTCTATACGTAGCACATAATTTATTTACGAAAAATATACCTAATTAATTGAATCCCGGCAATCTCAAATTTTAGGAATCATCGAATTATGTATATTATGATCCGTGAAATAACGTTATGTTCTATTTTTCAAGAAGAAAGATAATAGATAAGTACCTAACTGATGTAGGTACATATTATGTAATAAATATATCATAATATTTAAGAAAAGAATTATAATTTTAATATTATTTTTAAATCTTAAGCTCACACTTTCAAAACCTTGTTTTCAATCATTTAAATTTGACATACTAACTTTTACACTTACTTAAGTACTTTTAGAACAGTTCGCGTGACAAATATATACATATAAGCACAAGTATATATGTATTATTGTTGAACACAAAAGAGTTGCACCAATGACCTAGAACGATATAAAAATATAAGTACATAATACCTACTTAATATTATTTTAATTCGTCTTACTTTGTTCCGGGTTATGTTCTAAACATGCGATTTTCATTAGTCACGGTAGGTACCTAATTACTTTCAGCCCAGTTGGTAGCCCAGTAATGCACACAAGGTTAATTTGAAGCCAGTGCAGTTTCATTACAGTTTTTCAAGGAAACTCATTATTAAAAACCTCATAAAAATATGTCGTTGGAATACTAATGAGCGTCATGAAATTATTTTTACAAATTAAATATTATAAATGTATAGCACAAAGTTTATTTTATAACTTGCACAGCAACCTTCGACAGCAACAAAGAAATATTATGAGTACAAATCTCGTTTTGTAAACTCCATTTCTTTATTCAATTACAATCACTCATCAATCATTTCAGCCACTTGAAAGGTACAATAATTAGCTAAGACTTCCGAAAGCCCTGAAAACGACACGTCCCTGAAAATATGCAAAACAAAAAGTATTTCGGACATCCATATTCTTATTATTATACCGAGGGTTTTTCGTGAACTTTAAAAGAAAATAAAGAAATAACTTTCAATCAAAATCTTTTATTTCACATAAACCAACATGGGCACTTATGAAACGTCAGAAGCTAGGTGCGCGGTTCCAATTGACCATTTCCTATGGAGAAGAGCCAGCAAGAAACTCCACGGTTACTCCTGCACCCTAATTGCGTAACACACAATCAATCAAATAATTGGCTTTTACAATGCTTTCAAATTACAGTAGGTATGGGAGGACAGCGTAGGCCTGTCAACAAGTACCTACCAGGTACTTGATAAAATAAAAAAATATTCTACAGATCTAAAGTCTACAAGGCCTACAAACAAAGTCCTCACATTTACAAAATACTATATAGAAGAATCCATCAAAAGGACAGATAAAATATAAAAACATATTAAAACCAAGTGTGATGAAATGACTGGCATTACAACCACTAATAAAGAGTTGAAACTAGAATTGTCTGTATATAATGTCAAATAATAAAAAGATTATGTCAAAGAAGTATGTAAAAATTAATAAACATCGTAATTTGAGAGCAGTGCTATAAACTGCTCTCAAATTACGATGTTTATTTATTTTTGCTAAGTAAATGTCTATACATTAACGCAATTATGCCGTTACTAAGGTGACTGCAATCTTTAATCTTATAATACTTATGCTTTTTTGATAAGGACACGTTTGACGAGGGTTTTAAACTTTCCATCGCTAAGTTCTGTAACCGGCATTGGTAACTTGGTATAAAAGCGGATGCGGTTTTTAAGAAATGACTTGCTAGTTTTAGTTAATCTAAATTTAGGTACTTATCACAATTTCATTTTTACTACGTGTGTTTATATTATGGAAATCGCTTCTTATTTTGCAAAGTCCTAAGTTTTTGCGAACATACAAATACTTTCTAAAATGTAAAGAGAAGGCAGAGATAGTATATCTATCAATATCTTTGAATTTGTTTCTAAGAGACTCGCGACGACCCATTTTATAGATTGTGCGGATTGCCCTCTTTTGTAAAATGAAAATTGAAACTACGCAGCTGCCGATCCCCAGAGCAGAACACCATAAGACATAATACTGTGGAAATAAGCAAAGTTTACTAACCTAGCTGTGGCTATATCTGTCAATTGCCTTATTTTTCTTACTGCATATGCAGCTGAACTTAATCTACCTGAAAGAGCTCCCATGTAATTTTGAATCTAAAGTAATTCCCAGAAATACAGTTTCCGTAATAGCATCTAGTTTCTTGCCATCAAGTTTTAAATTTAGACCCACTTGAGGCACATTTGGTAATGAGAACTTAAGACATTTAGTTTTTTTTAGTTTAGACAAACCATTTCGAAAGAACAGTCAGACTATCGTTGACATGTGTTCAAGAAATAACAGAAGTTACACTGAATCATCATCATCATCTGCCGAGCCTTTTCCCAACTATGTTGGGGTACAGCTGAATACCAGTATTTTACATGGAGCGACTGCCTATCTGACTAAAAGAGAACTGTGTCGTACCTATTTAAGTAGGACATTATTTATATACCAAACTGAAACTATAAATACCACGAAATCTCATTGGTCATAATTGTTTAAAAACAAATCACGAATCCACTTATTAAGTATATTAAACTTAATATATTAAATATATTAATGCCTTTTGGGCACTGTTCCTGTTGACAGCGATGCGGACGAATTTTTTGATGCCCTATGATTCTTTTGCTTGTTTTTTTTTTTTTTCACATGTACATATGTATTATTATTTTAGACTTAATTTGAATTAAAAAAGAATGAGTTTTTTCATAATGGTTGTCAAGACAAAAAAAAAATAGATATACAGGGTGTTTATTGACAGCCCTCCGCAAACTGATAGGGTGGCTTCAGTACATCATATTAAGATGACCGGTACATGTAATTCTTTCAGGAACATTAAGGGAATCCAAAAAACCAGATTTGTTTTATTACCTCACACGCAACGTATCGTTACCGTGGCAAAACGCACGTAGCGGACGGCAGCGCAGCGAGCTTGAGCGAGGCTGTTTTCAGCTGTTTTATTTACATAAATGGAGTGTTGCATACAGAGAACGTAATTTTACATTGAAATAAAGGAATATCAGCAGTAAAAAAGGCATAATTTTTTTTTTCCTGAGAAAATTTCCAGTGGGATATGATTCAGAATAAGGAGCTGAATCAATCCTGTGTTTTTGTGGAGGGCTGTCAATAACACCCTGTATATTAAATTAAACACGTAGGTACACTATATTGTACATGGCATCCGCGAGCGTACTGTGTACCTCCTATAACAGTCTTTATTAGGTCAAATATTCTGCGCCCACTGATGCTATAAACGGCATCTGCCACCAACAAATATTTATTTTTCTTTTACCACAAAACCCTATAATATCACACGCGGCTATTTGTTTAATAAACCCGCTTGTTTATCTAGTGGTGGAAGGCGCGGCCGCCGACTGCGAGGTCGTAGTGTCAGTGCTCTGAAAAAGTGTTCTTAAAAATTTAACATTGGTGTCTCCTATTCTAATTGATACTCTATGAACTGCCCTCGCTAACACGGTCCTTTTCAGTTTTCCTCATTTTGGAAGAGACCGGTTAATGCCTTATGTAGGTACGCTGCACACTGATAGAACGATATTCGCTGAAATATATACCTAGGTATATTATTATTTGTATCTCTTCTGTTTATCGATACGAACCTAAAACTAGATTTGAAAGTAATAGGTTTACTTTCAAATCTAGTTTCAGGTTCTGAACTTGTGACATGTTATTGGTTTGGGCAATAAAAGGGGTAGCTATGTATCATATCAACCAATTCAGACTATCGCAGGTCACTACTGGACATAGGCCTCTCCCAGGCTGCTTCACAACACCCTGTCCTCCGCCTTCCGCATCCAGTCTGTCCCTACTACTGTTTAAGGTCGTCGGGCCAGCTAACTGGGGGGCGTCCCTCACTACCACAGATATAGGAACTGGTTTATATTTGTATGCTCACTACGCTTGCCCATACGCGACCTTCACTCAAGGACTTGTCTGCTCCACCGGCTATCAGTCCTTCGACAAACATGGCCAGCTCCCTGCCACATCAACTTGCTTACTCTGCAAGCTATGTCGGAAACATAAGTTATTATACTGGTACTACCTATGTCAATTGCTGAAACTGCTAAAGAATTCTCCTCCTAAACCTTTTATTAAGATCCCTCAATTGCCTGACAAACATTCCAAAGACCAATTAGGCCCATGCCTTTGTTAAACATATCTAATTCCTTCTCTTTAATCGCAAACACTTGTTATTTGTGAATTGCATCGTCCACAAATAGGCTCAGCTTACCACCTGTATTGTCCATAATCCATTCATGCAACGTTACTGCTTACCTTCGTTCATAATTGTATTACTGCTCTGCGATGCTTACCGTATGTTGAAATGAATTAACATTATTGAACTGCTGTTTTTGATCTGTCGGGCAATTCTTGTATATTTAAGACGGGGCACATGTTAATCTATTTCTCAATCTGTAAAAATTTTCATACCCGTAATTTTCATATATTTCATGTCCCTGAGACGACATTGCGACTAGATTTTGAAGGTTTTTTTAACTATATGAATTGCCTTGGCCTTCTGGTCAACAAGGTCTAAGCAAGGTGTCGCATATATTACCGACCATCATTTCAGGTTTTTAGGCTAGAAATACATCGACTGACTGATTGACTGAAACTCATTCAAGATCACCATAAGGGGCATAACAATGTCGATGGTGTTAATTAAACTTGTCAATCCAGTAACGAATCTACACCTCATCCCCCCACCTCATCCTACTTCTATTTAACTGTCATCGCTTAGGAAAACTGGTTTTCCTTTAATTGCCTACTTATCTTTGCTAATATTATAAGACAATTTTCTTAACACTGTTGCGTTCAAGTGTACCTGATAAATAAATTATCCCCTGAAAAAGGTAACTGTAAGATATAATTAGGTAGGTACATTTGTAAATAAAAAACGCAATTAGTGAAAAAAAAAAAAAGTGAGCACCGTACACTGATAGAAACTTCTTAAAAAATAAATAATAAGAGTGATTTAGTGTAAGACCCCCTCCATGCATCGGAAAGCACGTTAAGCCGTTGGTCCCGGCTGTCATTCGTGGATCTTTGACAGTCGTTACGTGTCGTCAGAAGCCCGAAAGCCTGACAACCAGTCTTACCAAGGGGTATCTTGTTACCCAGTAACTGGGTTGTGGAGGTCAGATAGGCCGTCGCTCCATGTAAAATACTGGTATTCAGCTGCATCCGCTTAGACTGGAAGCCGACCCCAACATAATTAGGAAAAGGCTAGGCAGATTGATTGATTTAGTGTGAGAGACAGAGAGCAAACGTGACGCGTCTTTAAAATTTCACTCTCAATAGGGTAGTTGCCTAGGTAAAAAAATAATTATTATATTTAGTCCGTCAGTTAGAATATCGAAAAATAATGGACACGTATTTTTTCTTTTGTCAATCAAACAAAAAATGACAAAGATAAAGCGCGTCAAAATTTGGGAGTGGGAGGTCGTGAAAGTTCCGCGTGACGTCACTTGCTTGCGACATTTTTGCAAGCAAGTGACGTCACGCGGAACTTTAACGGGCGATATCTTCATATTTTTTTTATATAATTGACAAAAGAAAAAATACGGGTTCAATATTTTTTGATAATCTAACTGACGGACAAATTAGATTTTTTTTGTCAATTATCTAATCGGTGCGGAAGTTTCACATCAAAAATAATTTAATGTCGTCACTTAATAATAATTACTTTGATATAATGAATATTGACCCTAATTTTCCTCACTCAAAAGAAATGTTTGTAATAGACAAAAAGGTGAATTTTGATAGTGAGCTAGTGGCATTACTATCTCTAGTAGTTCTAGTAGCCTGTAGAACTGTGCACGCCTGCCCAATAGTTTTTAGGTACAAGCAATTCAAGATTAAAGTTACATTGAAGGCATCATTACCTGTCTATGAAAAAAAGAAAGGCAATCATCGCCACAAGATATGAACAGGATATTTGTCTAATTAATTACTATGGAACGTGTCTCAGCCACAGTACAGAAGCGTCAAAGTGACAATTACACGAGATTACATCCATTATTGGGATTAAACGGTTGGCTAGGTGTGTGGAGGAATATTAGAAGATGAAGTTTAACCTTTAGTCATGGATGGGTACAGGCTTTGCAGTTTATGACAAATGTGATAAGTAGTAGCCTCGACAGACGTAGTCCTGTCCTTTTCATTTAAAAAAATGAATTGCGCATATCCATCGTTCGAATCGTGTGTGTGTATCGTGTGTCTTGAGATCATATAAAAATCTCATAGCAAAAACGTACTTTCAGTATTTTCAGAATTTTCCATTTTTCCGGGAAACTTTTGTAATTTTACTTTTCTAACTAACTAACATTATAAAAAATAAATCAGTCAGACCGTTCCTGATGGTGCGTGCAACTTAAAACTGAGATTTTAAGTACCCGAAATTTTAGGCCATTTTCCAGTACCCAAACAAAACGTCTTCTACTTGAGCATTTTCCAACAAACCTCGAATGAAACTTCTGACCAATAGTTTTATTTTATATGTAGTTAGGTAGGTATATCAGTTTTCATGGAGGAAAATATTGACAAAGATTGTAACAGTTTTCCCTAAAAAGTAGGTACCTAATGCAGTAAGTTACTAAATATATATATATATTCTCTGATTGTGATGTTAAGAAGAGCATAGTTTCAATCACGTCTAACGCAGTCGGTAGTGATTGTGTAAGTCGAAAAATGATACTCCCTGTCCTCGACGAGATCCTTCCTATCCTATGCTATATCCTGAACTACTCTATATCCTATGGTGCCTTTCCATCGATGTGGAAAGAGGCCAAAGTCATTCCTTTACCTAAAAAATCCAATCCTACTTCCTTTTCAGAATACCGACCCATCTCCATCTTGCCTTTCCTCTCCAAAGTCCTAGAACGCCTTGTCCATAATCAGCTTAGTACTTTTCTTTGTAAGAATAGTCTGCTGAATCCTTTCCAATCCGGTTTTCGTCCTGGTCATAGTACCACTACAGCATTAGTTAACGTCACTGATGATATACGGTTAGGCATGGAGGAAGGAAATCTCACAGTTCTTTGCTTACTAGATTTCAGCAATGCATTCAATACTGTCGATTTCGATATCCTGCTTGGTATGCTTCGCTCGCTTAACATATCTCCAACGGCGATTGACTGGTTTCGTAGTTACCTGTATGGCCGCCGGCAACGTATATGCATAGAAGAGTCTTGCTCTTCGTGGTGTTATACTTCTGCCGGTGTACCTCAGGGTGGCGTTTTATCTCCTTTACTTTTCGCAATATTTATAAACTCCATTACCAAAAAACTTCTTTCATCCTACCACCTTTATGCAGACGATTTGCAAATTTATAAACAAGCTGGACACTTGAATTTGGCTGATGCTGTTCAAATTATCAACAAGGATTTGGTTTCAATCTGTGAGTGGAGTGAGGCGCATGGGTTGCAGGTTAACCCATCGAAGACTCAGCTCATTGTTGTTGGCAGCTCAAGGATGATCCCCAAGATAAACTGGTCGCAGCTTCCCCAGGTTCAATTTAACGGAACTACTATTCCATTCAGCGAAAAGGTTAAGAACCTTGGGGTTTGGATCGACAAGCATCTTTCCTGGGGTCCTCAGCTACAGGAAGTAAGTCGTAAAGTGTTTGCATCTGGTAAGTCACTGAGACGGTTGCGGAACTTTCTTCCAACTGCCACTAAAACTGCGCTTGCACAATCTCTTTTACTTCCCATCCTTGACTATGCTGATGTCAGTTATCCAGATCTTACCGAGGCACAACTAGATAAACTTGAGCGACTTCAAAACTTTTGCATAAGATTTATATTTGGCCTGCGCAAATATGATCACATTTCTGAATTTCGTACAAAGCTCAAGTGGCTTCCTATACGTCTTCGCCGGAATTCTCATATCTTATTTCAGCTCTACAGTATTTTGTTTAATCCTAAAACCCCCTCTTATCTTAAAGAACGTTTCAAGTTCCTTCATGACACACATAATAGATATCTGAGGTCATCGGAAAACCTGAGACTAGAGATGCCGATGCATTCCACCAGTTTCTTTGACAAATCTTTTAGTGTTCAAGCAGTACGGTTATGGAATGACTTGCCCGTGTCGATAAGGCGTGCTCAATCTTTGTCCGCTTTCAAAATCATGATAAAAAAGCACTTCCTCTCTCCTTAAACATCATCATTATTATATTATTATTATTTTCTTTGTTCTTGTTTCATGTTTATTATTATATGTATATATTTATTTAGGTAAGTAATAAAAAAATACTTTATGTATTATATTAATAGTATAATGTAAATGGTACACCACAGACTACCTACTATATTTGTCTCTCCTTAATTTTTAATCCATCCAAAGGTTGTCTTTAAAAGATCGCTCTTAGCGATAAGACCGCCCATTGTGTCACCCTTTATAAAATTTTATATATTTATGTTCTGTAATTTGTATGGTGTACAATAAAGAGTATTCTATTCTATTCTATTCTATATAAGACAAAGTTTATTTCATAACTTGCACACAGACATTGTGCTTACGAATCTCGTCTAGTAAACTCCGTTTCTTTATTCGATTACAATCACTCATCAATCATTTTAACCACTTGAAACTGTGTACAATAATTACTTAACATTTCCGAAAGCCCTGAAAACAAAACAACCCTGAAAATATGCAAAACAAATAGCTAAAAAAGGATAATTTATTGTACGGACTCCGTACAAAAGCAGTGGTGGCCCATCCCATATCGGCCGCGACTTACGAGCTGTAGGTCGTAGGTTCCAGCACAGACAGGCGCTTTAGTTTGTGTAAATTATTTCATGACTACTGCTCTCAAAACGGTGAAGGAAAACATCGCGCGGAAACCGGCATGTCCTAGAACCAAAAATTCGAAGTCATGTGACATCTACCAACCCGAACTAAGCCCGCGTGGTGGTTTATGGCGCACTTCCTCTCACAGAGAGGAGGCCTGTGTCCCAGCAGTGGGAATATTATACACTGATTGTACTACTCCGTACAATAAAATATCCATATCATCAAAATCAGTTCAATAGTTTAGCCGTTACGACATACAAAACGGGCTGACAGGCTAACTCGCTCATGCATTAGTAAGGTTTCAGTGCTTCAATTATACCTAGTGAACTTATATTTATTCAATACTTAATTGAACTATTACTGAACTTGAGATATAAGGTGGAAGATTATCTTTAACACACACGTGCCTCCACCTTTTAAGGCGAAACCTTAAAAGGTGGAGGTGGTACCTACAAAAAAGATAGAGGAAGTACATTTCAATGTGCCACAGACTTTGTCTTTTTGTAAATTACTATCTAAAGTATCTATCAACTGAGCCTATCACAGTCCACTTCCTCTCCCAAGTTCACTACCACTATACCCGGTTCTTCACCTTCCGCATTCACTCTGTCCCGATTGCCTTCAAAGGTTCATTGATCGGATCCTAACCTTCTTTCCTTCTTTGTCCCTCTGAGGAAATCATCATGGATGCCCTCAGGTGCAGTGCAGTGGTAATGGGCCGACTATATTACCTACATGTATTTGTTCCGAGTCTGGGTGTTTTTCTACCTATAATATGTATGTATTTACAAAAAAAATATGTATTTAAGTAGTTTATCAGCCATCTTGTTACCATAACACAAGCATTAGGTTGCTTAGCTTGGGACTAGATGGCGCTGTGTGAAATGTCCAGGGATATATTATTATTATATTAGCCGTAGAACTGATGACCGTTGGGGTAGACGTGTTCTTGAGTGGAGACCGCGAATCGGTAAACGTAATGTAGGACGCCCTCAGGCTAGGCGGAGCAACGATCTTCGCAGGATGCCTGGTAACAGCTGGATGAGAGTTGCCGAAAATCGAGTTGAATGGCGTACAATAGGAGAGGCCTATGTCCAGCAATGGACTGCTATAGGCTGATGAAGATGAAGACTCTCATCTGGGCAGATCGGAGGGTTATGTACTCGTATAACTCCTACCGACTAAAACCCCACGGTACCTTTCACTACCCTGAGTCGGGGGCCCGGGAAATACTATCCGTATCTAGCCTGAGAGGGTCCCACAACATGGCCTGTTAACTCTGCAAGCTGTGTCAGTAACTCCGATTTAATTCCCCACTGCAGTGTAAACTTGTCATATTATATTTTTATAGGAGGAACTAGAATTAATCACCATTGTTGTTCGATGCAAGGTAGCGATTTCGG
The DNA here is from genome assembly GCA_945859715.1 of Apamea sordens. Lineage (NCBI taxonomy): Eukaryota > Metazoa > Arthropoda > Insecta > Lepidoptera > Noctuidae > Apamea > Apamea sordens. Next base: position 14,582,851 of record OX243995.1, read on the forward strand.
GGTTATCAAATCATTACAAGTTCAAATCGTCTCACGATGTCTTTCATCATATTCTGACCGTCATTCTGTGATTAGCATAATCAGTCTATAGTGTTCCCACTGCTGGGACACAGGCGTCCTCTCGGTGAGAGCGAGTGGGCCGTAATCCACCACGCGGGCCCAGTGCGGATCTGCCTAATTACTTAAAAAATACATTATGAAATGGAAGTCACATTGTTACCTGCTAGGTAGTTTCATATTAGTTAAGCCCTTATACGTCCTCACTATGACATAAGTCGCAGTAGGTAGTAATGTTCCGCGATTTATGGCACGTGTAACTTGTTTTTCATTTGTGGTTGTTCTCTACCATTTAATTATTTATGACACTACATTTCTTTTTCATCATTTTGGTTTTTAAAGTCTTTAGTTTTTTTACCTGTATGTTTGGGAACCGTCTCATCGCCCGCTATGTTATTTAGGGCTGATTTTTCAACCGATTGATAATTTTTATTCGTGGAATAAAATTGACGTCAATCGATGATCGTCGTCGATCGTTGTCGTCGATTGTCGTCGTCGTCGTGTATGGAAGAACAGTCAAAAATTCAAAATTATTCCTCCGATAAAATTATCTGGCGTTGGAAAAATCACCCTTAATTAAATATATTTTTATGTAGGTAATAGATCCGTGTTGTAGATAACTGATATAATTTAGGTGTCTAATTTATCGTACCTTTTTTTCAGCCAGATCCTGTACATGGACCAGCATGTATATGATATTCCAAAAGGCTACAACAGAAACATTCCACCCGGTAAGTCGCACTTATATTTATTGAATTAATACTACAGCACACAAACAGACGCAAACATTTCCCAGTTTCCCGTTTAGGAAAAGGAAAAACTCTTATGAAGCACCCGGAACTCAGAATCGAGTCTACATAATAAATAAAAGATTAGGAGCCTTAATACCTACGATTAATTAGATGATAGGTTGCATAAGACTTCTACATGACTACGCTCATTATCGGCAAACGAATTGTAAGCAACCGTAAGGGGAGCCATCTAGGTAGAACCGTATGGAGTTAAGTAGTTATGTAAAGTACCCTTGACATTGAATTTTTTGACTAAGTACTTAAATGGCGATCTATTTTTAAAAACACTTAAATTTTATTTAAGGTGGGTCATATTTTTAGAACGTCACGCGTAGATAATAGCTCGTCCCTACTCGGCTATCCACTTAGCACCGGACATTATTCAGCACAACCGCGCTGTTGCCGGTGCTGGCCGCAAAACCAATCATTAGTCAAGCCGTAGGTGATTGTCATACGTCAACGAACGCTGTTAATTATAACCCTCCTCCTTACGAAGCAAGTTATCAAACCTTATAACAGAAACATTGTATTAAAATACTGACCGTCAATAAAAAAGAAAACTAAAACCATCGATCCATTTTCAAAATCACAAAATCAAAGACAAAATAGAAAGACCACTCCTGTTACTCACGCCTAACTAATTTTATAATATTAAAATTTACCGAGTCCGAATAATTATCATATTTTATAAGCGACGTGACGAGACATTTCTGTGTCTAAAACAAAAGTAGTAAAACTGGAATCCAGTAATCCTAATGGTTTTGCATCACGAACCTTCACGGACGTTCGTGTACCTACCTATAGAATAGATACTTGCAACATCTAGGTGTATCGAACGACGTCGAATCTATTCAGAAATCAGAATAACATGTTGTATGTTATCTTCATAAAAGTCGCATCAATAAAAAGCTACAGAATCTAGAACAACTTTATTTTCAGTTTCAGTTTTTCTCTTACGGGGCGAATATTTCCACTAGATTTCATGATTCCTTTCATGAGTTTCCAATAGGAACCTAACATTATTGAACAAGTTTATCCTGCTGATTAACCGTAGTTAACGTAGCAATGCAACACTAATTGTGACTGAGTTCAGGGCTCCAGCTAAGAATACTAGATATAATAAAAACAAACAGACAACACGAACCATAAAGTTGTCAAACTAACAAATTATGTCATACTGCTGGATGTTGTATGTATATAGGTACTGTTGTTTGAGCACATCGTGTCCTGCTGTATCCACCTATGAATGCTTACATAGGAAAATATAGTCATTTTGATTACATACTTTTAAATCTATTGAACGGCTAAAACATAGCTAAAGCTAAAGTTACCTCTAAATGCAACTTCTGCACTAATTAAAAGCTGCTACATGTTAAGGGTCACGATCAGTTTCGAGGGCTAAGTTTGGTAGCCTACACGGCTTAGCTAATATTACGGGTTTCGGCCGTGATATCTCCGCTGTCGACCGCCATAAAACCATTGATTAGGAGCTATTATTTTCCAACAATGTGTCATTATTTCAAGGAACGCCATGTATAAGTTTTCCATTGGTTCTTCCAGACAAAAACACGACAGTATACGTAGGGGTGAATGTCAACCGGGTATCTGGAGTTGATGAAAATAAAGAGGTAAGTTTAACACGCTCTTCCTTCTATTCAATAGTTTTAGCATAACCCAATGGCTAATTATGTATTCCTGTCATTATTTTGCTTTCATTGCCATTTTCATTTCAATATATTGTTGCAAAGATCATTTATTTACTTATCTATAAACCGCTCCAATAGTCCGCATGGTCTCCGCAGGAGATAACGCTGGACGTTTTCCTGCAAGTGTCGTGGGCCGACAGCAGGCTGCACGTGCCGCCCAACATGCCCTTCATCGACCTGCCGTGGGAGTTCCGCGCACTCATCTGGACGCCAGACCTGTACATCTGGCAGCTCCAGACCATGAGGATACTCTCCGTCCTGCAGGAGATGGCGTCACTGAGGCTGTACTCAAACCGCACCGTCTCAGTCAGTATTGGGTTCGTCCATCACTTTATTATACTCTTTTGCTATCTAATTACTCTGCTGGATCTTGAAACATAAACATACGTCAAATTAACGTCCAAACATCATCATAATAAAACTCTCGCCTTCAGTTTTACAGTTTTATCAAAAGGGGTTTATTTATAAACTGTATTTAAATACATCTCGTATTTAACACATGGTCAACAATAAGTCGTAAATTATAGTCTTGATAAATGACGTCTATTTTGATATAAACATGATGAAGCCAAAAAGCGACACTTGTTCATGCATGGGTACATCGCTACATACAGATAATATTATATTATGATTTTATGATAACTACAGCTTGTCATTGAAATTCAGCCGCATTTGGCTAGACTGCAACCGACCCCAAAAGAATGGGGCTTGACTGCTATGCTATTGCAGATGATACAAACTGTCTCAATCAAATAGGGTTATCCCTATGTCATACCCAAGTAGCAAAATGCAGTCCTGTAGTTGTTCTAGGAGCATTCATTTTTTAGGCCTATAGAAATCCTATAAACGTTTATAGAACCACATTTGGGCGCAGTTTATAGGACTATTACGCTCTGTGATCGTTGTATTACAGTCCGGTAAGGTGCAATCCGATTTTATAACAATCTTATTAGGTGCTCTTATAGGATACATTGTCCTATAAACGTTCGGTAAACGCACTGACTAAGGGCAATTAGTCTTCTAACGATCTAGTGCGTGACACGAATTGGAGTAATTGATCTTGTAACGATCTAGCGCGTGCCACTACTAGTGTAATTGATCCTACATTGATCAGCGTGATGTTATTAATAGAGCAATCGTTTTTCATTATTTTTGTAACGGTACCGTGCTGAGTGTCTTGACATAAAATATTTTAAAAGGGTAAATAATCCACATTACAATATCCACATTAGCATAGTAAATTATGTCTTTTACTTTTTGGGTAAAGTATATCTAATATAGTTGCGAAATTAATTTTATTGATAAAGTGTTCGAAGATAATTAACATGTCTTCATGCCCCTTCCAAACTAAACATATTTATTCATTGCTTATTTGATAATAATTAACATACTATTATAAGCCGACATGAGATCGGATCATGTGCCATTATTTGCATTTATCAAAACCTTTACAAGATTATTTTGTCAAAGTTAAGACTACTACAGGACATACCACTTCGCCACCATATTTTAGTTTTAGGGTTCCTTTAGAGAAATGCATCATAAATACCCCGCATGCCAATACATGTACTTAGTGTTGTGTCTTAATCAGTACCTACTAATATTTTCAACACTCTTCGGAGACGCTTACACTTTCTCCATAAAATTGATTTCGGCAAAGATAAAGATTGGGCAGTGTAGGGAATAGGGATGCAAAACGATAAATTAATATTTTATAATATTCAGTACGTTCGTCAACAGTACCTACTTTTAAGTTATTTTTCGGTAAAAAAACTTTTTTTGCGTTTTGATCTTATAATTACCTACGAGAATGGGATCACACACGCGATGGATTTTTTTCGCATTGTGGGCGCCCCACCACTCGCATACCGCCGGCCCCGCTAAGCTCTTCGGCCAACCCCGAATATTCTTTTCAAAATTTTCAGCAAAAATAACTTCGTTGTCTTCTTGGACTGTTTCATTTTTATGTTGTACGGAACCATCACAGACTTCACGAGACTCTCTTGTATTTAACAAGAATATCGATCCGCGCTCCGATTCTGATTTCATTTCAAGTAACTTTTTTGAAACTCTTCTTCGATAACTACCACTACGCTTAAATCGTTTCCATTTGTTTAGATCCATTTTTATTTTCTTGCTTTCTCTGACTAACAACAAAATGGCCGGTTAGTCTAGTAATAGCGAATGTAGGACACATTTAATCAGATTTTACCTATAAACGTCGGCGGGCAGGCTAGTTTCGTGCTAACAATCAACTAGAAGTCGCGTCTCAGATAAATCAATCCTATAATTTAATTGACCTATAGCACCTATTTCTAAGACGTTTATAGAAGTGCATGTCTTATAGAAGAATGAAACAAGACGTTAATAAGTATAAAAAATCTTATCAAATGCGTTTATAGGATCAAAATGCAATACTTGCTAATTAGTTTTATATTATGCGCTTATATAACTGCAAGTCCTAGTAAGAATCGTATCTAGTTATCCTATAAACGTCTATAAAACCAGGTAATAGGCTCGAAAGTACCTGTAGCGCTAATCATCTTAGGAGATGCTGTTGAGAGATCAGTGATCCTAATCAAAGCGTCTATTAGATTCCTATTGGACGTTTAGTCTTATAAGTCGATTACTATAGGACTATTTTGCTACTTGGGTATACTTGAACCTTCTAATGGGCGAGTCATCAAATTAACCATGAATATAATTTTTATTTACAGAGCGACAATAACTATCAAGTGCGAGATGGACTTCGTTCTGTACCCTTTGGACGTTCAGAACTGCGCCATCGACTTCAGTAGTTGTAAGTACATTTTGATGATTTATATATTTTATATTTAGATATGCATATCTTCAGGGGTACTCAACGTACTACATTACGTTTTACCTCGAAGACCATTCTATTGTTCTCTTGTTGTTGTTTTGTTGTTTAACAAGACTAAAAGTTTTTGGAGATTTCTCTTGAACTCTCTCTCTCTCTCCGAGTTTGTTTCGGCCTTTCTTCTCTTCTCTATTTATTTTTATAAAATGACTTGTAAAAGTTATTCCAATGTCCTATTTACAGAATGAAATGATTTACATTTCATTTCATTTCACTGAGAAAACGAAATATTTTCTAAATAACTCTTGGGAAGCGTCATGCCAGCTATACATAGGCAGGTCATTTACATCAAAAAATTAACCTACTCGCAAAAAGTCTTCAAGAAACTCAGTGCGAGAAGTTTCAGAGTCGTAAAATATGTTTTGATTTCTGATGCTAGACAGAATTACAACATGTTTTGTCTACACGCCAGTTATTCTACTTTAGATTCTTAGATGTTTTTTATAGATTTTGTCGAGAGTTCACTGAAATCGTTAATGACTGCACATTTGCAATATTACAAATATACGGTGATTAAGTTGGCTTTTGTTTAATTTTTTTCAGATAAATACACGACGCAGGATGTGCGTTTCGAGTGGCGAGAAGTGGCGCCGTGGCTGGGCATTGGCCCCGTGGGCAGCGAGCAGCGCAACCACTTCCGACTGCCCAAATATGTGGTCAGCTTCGTCACGGACAAAAGTAATCATATTCGCAATTTTGGTGAAGGTAAATGTATATTTATTGCTTTGCGCTTGTGTTTGCGCCTCGTAACTAACTATGTACCTATTAACGCTAACGCGCTGTTGCTATACGCTGGCATGCCGCCCGCACTGCTTGGCGCGGATGATCACAATGGATCGTTATTGAACAACGTTTTAAATACCTACAGAAAAATACCTCAGCATCTTTCTCAAAAACTTTATATTGGTTACGACATCCGTGCCTCGCAACATCTTCCTTTCTGTGAACGTCTGTGACGCACGATTTGTATGTTGGTGTTGTTAAGTGGATGTCAAATGTTCTTGATGTGATAAGAGATTATCTACGAAATTCGAGCATATATTAATGTCAAGTGATATCAGAACAGAGCCACCCGAATAGCGATGTAGGCATTCAAAGTTGTTATACACATCAGTGCTGCGTGCTGCTGAACCCAAGTAGTGGCCCTGAGAGCTAAGCTTCGGTAAGTGTAGAAATAGAAAACATTGTGTTTAGTACTGTCAGTAGATAGTAATTGTTAGATGTTAGGTAGGTAACTACTCACTTGCACTGACCACTAAACACGTAGGTTGGCAAGCATTAGGAGAGTTAAATGTTCAATATGTTTCGCATCGTCAGGCGAGCATTCAGCGGCGCGGCTACAGATCAGGCTGTCTCGAGAGCTGCGGAGCTACCTGCTGGAGAGCTACCTGCCGTCGTCGCTGTTCGTCATCATCTCGTGGGGCAGCTTCTGCGTGATCCCGGAGATTGTGCCGGGTCGCATGGTGCTGCTCGTCACCACGCTGCTCTCACTCGTCACTATGTTCGACACAGTCAGGTATGTAGTTACAACCATGTTCTTTAATCACGATATAATGTTGGTGAGGAAACAGAAGCCCTTCATAAATCTTAACTAATTCTAAAAGCATATCTATTTTGTATGACAAAGCTTTGGAGATTCTTATATTACTATAAAATCGTTGACAAGTACTCACTCGCTAGACTAGTAGAGACTCAGGTATATTTGACGCAAAGGAGTACTTATGTATATATTCCTGAAGGCTTCGTACTAAAGTAATAAATGTAGGGTCGTATTACATTCCAGCACAAACTCGCCGGACGCGCTTGAGCTGAAGTGCATAGAGGTGTGGTTAATCTCGTGCACCATCTTCGTATTCCTGGCGCTGATGGAGTACTTCGTGGTGCTGTTCGGCATCCGTTACGACAAGAGCTGGAGCCGGCGGCGCGCCGACCTGCGCCGCGCAGCCTCCGCCGCGCAGCTTGCGCCGCCGCCGCTACATATCAACCATTCGCAGGTCAGTCTCGGCAGCTTAAGACGTAGAATCATTCCACCACAATACGAACCACTTGATTACTAACAACCTTCAAGAACACACTAATAGTAAAAAAAGTATTTAAAGATCACGACACTAAAGGGCCCGGGTTTGCCTCCACAGAGGCTGAGCACGCCGGTGACGGGCACGCCGCAGGGCGGAATGTTCTCACCCACGTTGAGCGTCGAGGAGGACGGCTTCAAACAACAGATGGAACACCAAACCATACAGAGGGTAATTACAACTACGCCTGAACTCGCTCCTAACATAGAATATCTACCGTAACTTCCCAGTATCCCAGTGTAGCATTACACTGCATGTAAAATACTTGACATGCCACGTATTATTTAGGTGCATTAATTTTTAAACTTAGGCCACCAATTTCTAGTCTGTCTCGGGAAGGAATTGGAGACAAAATAAGGTTGGATGTGAAACAAGATCAGTCAGCAAGGTAAAATATGAATTTAAAGCAACAACACCGCACAGTGTGGCTATCGTAAAACGCTGCAAATGACACTATTATGTACTTACAACAATACCTAGTTTAGACAGTATTTCCCTTGCAAATCGGATGGTTGGTTAAATACATAATACCTAGCAGGCAAGCATAGTGCATGCCAGTGAAACAAACAACAACATTAAGTATTATTTTTAAGTATTGGTGGTAATCTATTGGTGGTGGTATGATTTGTAGAGTACTTAGATATTAAAATCACCGCAGTAACCAGTAGTTAAAGATACTCGGCTAACTTGAGCTAGTAAGAACATAAGTACGTAGGTAAAGGTATTAGAAAAAGCAAAATTAATTCGCACTGCTTAAAATCACTGTGTTATTACAACGGTAGGCGTAGGAACCTTGATGTCAGAGTACTTTAGAAATGGCTACGGAATAGACTGTGTGTAGACCGTATTCATAAATTGGAGAACTATGTGACAAGAAGATTACGCAACAAGACTATTGTGAGAACCATTTGTTTGTAATTTTGTAGGATTCGCCAATATTGGAGTCCATGCCGTCAGGGAACGGCGGCCCGAGCAGCTTCGTGACGCGGCTGCGGCAGACGGTGGACCGCGGGGTGATGTTCTGCGGCGCGCAGCACGGCACGCTCGACAAGTTAGCGCTCATGGTGTTCCCCATGTGCTTCTGTCTCTTTACCGTTATTTACTGGACCACATACCTCAGTGAGGCACACCGAGCCTCGCGACTCAAGTGAACGTGAAGTGAACCCTTAGCACCATAACATCACCAAGTTTGTGATTATAGTGCCTATGCAGACGATGTGACGTTGTTGTACATATTAGACGAATTACTAGTCGAATTATAAATATAAACGTGTGACCCTGTATTTGTAAGTTAAATACCTTCTAATTAATGAACAATGTTGAACATTTTAAGCGCGACGTTATGATATTTTTAAGGGTTTCTTCGTCCGGGAATACGCACTGTTCAAGGTTCCAACGAAGTTTCTTTGATAGAATACGTTTGTTAATATAGTGTTCTTAAGTAAATTTAGAGCTGTAAATGTGCCTTGTAAGAATACGGTTTCAATTGAATAAGTTTGAGTACTGTGACGCTAGTAAATTCTAAAATTAGTAGATATCTTAGAAATGCTCAGAATAAAGAAATCATTTCGAGAGATTTAAAAACGAATAGCATGAAATGGAAACAATAATACCGTTAAGTACGTATGCGGGCAGCATGGGGACCACAGTTGAGCTCAATAGTACAAAAACTATTCTAAGAAAAATGCCTTTTCTAACTCGGGTGCCTTTTGCCTTGTGTTTTTCCAACAAATTTTATCGAAGATGATTTTCTCTATCTACTTACCTATACTCGGAATAAATTAACAAGCCTTCATGCAACGAATATGTTACGTAGGTACAGCTACCATGTACAAAATATTTGTTACTGGAGTGTTTCTATAATGCTTATCTATCGCGTCTCATAAGTAGTTATATATTTGTCTGTTTCTATATACCTTTATTGTTTTTGTTAAAAATCATAGATCATCATGTTATATCTTCGTGATTCTTATTATTTATTTTTCTGAAAGCCATTTTCCGTAACAAATAGATCATGTTTGTAATTGATCCCAAACTCGTTAATGGCATTTAGACAAATGCCTACCAGTAGGTATACCTACATTGTACTCGTAATATAATTTTATGTAAGTCTAGGAAATATTTAATAACTAAGGCCTGATAATACCGATATCATAGAGATTGTAGTGCTCATTTAGTTTTATTAACTTATTATTATAAAATAGCTTGTAGGTGTCATCCTAAGATAATTTTATACCTTACACCTAGATAATTAATTTTATGAAACAAACCGTTCAATGTTTTTTATCGAAAAAAGGAACTATTCAGGATGTTTATATTTTTTACACCATAAACAAATTAATACAAAATAAAATTGAGGTTGAGATTTATTTATAATAAGAGCTTTTTTACCGATAAATGTTATGACTAGCTCAACCATAATTTTAAAAAGGTATGATAAAAATTGGTTCGTAACTTTGTAGGTACAGTTAACAGCAAAAGTAGATGATCAAAATTAGAAATTCAATACTAATGAACGGAGTTCGCATCAAAACTGTTTGGCGTCGAAGTGATTCAAAAGTATGTTACTGTAAGTTATACCAAATATTTACTACTAGTACAGCTACCATATAGCTGCGAACTCCGTTCATTATATCGAATTTCTGATTTTAATCATCTACTTTTGCTGTTGACTGTACCTATAAAAAGTCGCACTATGATAACTGAGCGACGAATTGATTCTTTACTTTTCGACTCTCTAGTTTATTCTCGACTTTGTTTCACCTTGAACTTTAAAATACCTCACAGACCGCACTTTGACTTTACTTTGTTAAGTAAACGTCGCATACGAATAAGAACATTATAATTTTGCATTAATGTTCATATTCGAATGAAATGCTCATATACGGATATGAACATTATGCTGATAAGGATAGAGTTCATATTCGTATGGAACGTTTACTGTACTGAGTAAATTCAAAGTGTGAACCTACTGCCTACTGCATACCACTAAAATTGACGGGCAAGATAGCCTAATGAATTCGCCGTTAGATTTTAACCAACTGGACTGTGGTTTGTTATCAAATAAACCGCAGTTCAATTAATAGAAGACGACATTTTGAGATTCAGGTACCTACGGTTATCAGAAAAAACATTATCACGTCGGTCACAAACAGAATCAAATTGACGTGCAATCTTCATTATTTGTGTGACCAAAACAAACGCAACCAATTTTCACTATTGGCAATTAATTAATTAAGCAGGTAAGTACGGTCAGCAACGATGAATAATGTTAGATACTTTTACATTTTATCTAAAGTGTACACACAATATTAAATATAATCCTGAAAGGCAATCCTTTCAGGATTTCATGTAAGGGATTTCACATACTTAATCAGGTCGGCGTGGTAGGTACTGCACAGCCGGGCGGAAAAATCAAACGTAGGTAATATATTCGATTTTGCCATTCGGCTGTGCCGAATCATGCCGACCCGGACAAATGCGTAGCACGCCTAATAACGGAGAATTTCAACCTGTATCCACCATTCTAATTATACACCTAATCCAATTTTGTATTTTAGGCATTGTGCTCTGTTTTATATAATTATGATTTAAATGTAGTTACCCATGTAACCGTACTTATAAAAAGATTTTATTTGTCCCATCTAGTCATGTGCGGTTATGATCTTAGGTAAATAATTTAAATTATGTAGGTACCCCATTAACTCATTATAAGTTCACATTTTGCTCATTAAGAGGACATTATAATGTAGCACAAATCAGTTTTATGCACAAAATGCTTGATCAAATCATTTTGGTCACAATCCTGTTCTCATTGCTATCATAATAAGTCATAATTTAAGAACGAAGCATTGTGTGATAAATCAATAAGATGTAAGCATTGTGTGGTCCGTTTGTCTTTTTACCGCCACGAATGTACGAACATGCTAAACGTTCCGATAGAACCCCGACCCTTGGCTGATCTTGTTAGCTATTGTGCCATAAGGTGTTTCATCCCTAATAACTTGGTGATATTGCGGCTTTTTATTTCCCATCAATTAAAAATATTTTAAAGTTAATTGAACGAAAAATTAATGCCATAGGCTGTGCGTTAAATCCATCTTATTTCTATAAACTCCGTAGATCCAGTATAATCAGCCTATACCAATATAAGTCTGTGGTCTATACTGTTCCCACTGCTGGAACACCTCTTCGTAAGACGGAATGAGCTGTAATCCACCACGCGGGCCCTGTGCGGGTTGGTTTACGGATCCGGTAGATAAGAATTAATTGTGCATTGCGTGGCGGATAAAAGATGAACGTCGAAACAAGTTCAATTTCATAGTATTAACTTCTATCATCTACTGAACAAAATTTGTGCCTTTTCAGTCATTTACTTGCTTAATTAAGACATAGGGTTACGCTTGTGATTCATATCTGTTACCTAAACAAAACTGTGGGAAGGCAGTATTAAAAACCTTACAAATCTTAGGCAATACATAATAATTAAGTGAATAAAGAAAATAATGAAATAAAAGACATTATTTTAAATAATTTCTTAGTTGTTTTATTTTTGTAATGATTTGATCCTGTGTATAACTTTGTACATAAATAACACTATCTACATAAGTATTCTACATAATTAATAACAATTATTTCTATTCGTATCCAAAGTAAGATGCTTCTTTGAATGCCCTGAGCATGTCATCAGAGTTCCTTCTTATTCTTCGTCCTATTGGCTCAAGATCGTCGTAACATTTTGGGAATACTTTTTCTATGATTTCAATGGCCTCTTTCATTTCTATTTGTCTGACAGCAAGGACGGAATATAATGCTTTGGTTTTCACACAATCCTGGAAAAAATTAAGTCAAGAGTTAATACTATTTTATTTTTGCTTTTAATTACATACCTACCTACCTACAGACTACATTAGTTTACAAACAATCTTATGTATCTAAAACTAAAACTTTGAGCACTTGGTGGATAGTATGCTTACACCTGGAGCAGTAAACGCTACATTACCGTGCTTCAGGTGACAGATCTGGACGCTACTAACGGTACCAAGCTCGTCGAATGTAGCAAGCCAAATTCTGAGCTGATTGTAAATAGATTGCGATCGACACGCCAAGAAGTAGAACTACAACTTTGATTGTTAAGTGAAATATTCTAAATATTAGAGGTGAGAACCATATAGTTCATGATAAAAATCAGCAATCATGGTCACCTAGGGCACTTTTGTAAGTTGCTGACAAAACAAGAATCTAGAGTTTAACATTACCTGATGAGCCTTCTTAATTTTGCCCCATGAAGCATCACCCTGTGACCATGCGCTTGCAAAGGAGCAGTGCGTAAGATTGGCTGCTCTTATCTCTGTGCAAGCCAGATGTTCCATGTTCTTGAAATCCAGCTGGTTCCGGCAGTAGTCGAACATGTGGATCATCTCGTGCGCAAGCACTCCTTGTACCATTCCTTGACGGGTTGACACATTTTGGCACACTACTATCTGTAACAAATATTATGTATGGTTATCATTATTTTGTATAGTAGAAAAAGTAGTAAAACACAGGATGAGACAACATGAGTAAATTAATGTATTACCAACAGCTAGGTTACAAAGTATTATTTGTCAGTGAGCCCCCAACTTGAGTGTTAGTCTTTTACATATTTTAAACATGACTTATTAGTTATAATAAAAAATACTGAGAGAAATGGAAGCTTACCTGATTTAGTTCTGGATCATAGCCCCCACTAACAGAGTAGTCACATACTTCACATGATATATGCCGCCGAATATCAATGGGACTGAAAACAAGTGTAGAAAGATATTTTTCAATTAATAAAGACTAGAATTTTAATTGAATTGAAGGTGAGTATTTAAAATGTATATTTATTATGTAATTGTAAACTCAGTTTCTTTGATATTGTTTGTTGGGTCGTTGAGCTCCTCGCTCCTAATTTTTGTGATAATATGTAAAAGTGATTCCAATATCCTAAATAATCACATTTCAGTTGTCAACATGTAATATTAATAAAGTACTTACCAACCAGAACTTTTAAGAGCTGCCATCATAACCTTAACAATTGAACCTAGAAAAAATAAACAGAAAGTATTAACATAAAAAAAATTAACTCAAAGTTGGTGCTGAATATTTTCTAAACAAAATAAGAAAAAGAAATAGTTTATTATATTAACAAGTAAACCTTAACAACCATTTGAGCCTCCTTTAAAGCAGATAAGCCCGTGTTAAGAGACTCCACTCTTCTATAACGTCTTCTGTATCGTATAATTTACTTTAATATGAGAGATGCTTACTGTTTTTAACACATTCATAGACGTGCTGCTCGCACTTGAACTTGTCAATATTCTCTTTTCCTTCTTTCCCAATTAGAATATTACCCAATTTTGCTGAAAAAGTACCGCGCCTTTCAGGGTACAAATCGTAACCCCACGCCTCATCTTTCTTCGAGCCAGTGTCCGCTTGGCTTTTGTTAGTATTCTCTGATTTAGCATTAGCTTCTGGGGCCGGGCTTTTATTATCTCCAGACATTTGTATTGTACAAGATTACCAGCTGATTATTGTACCGAGTTAGGTTAATTCCTCGTCTGTGTAAAAAGATCAATGAAAAGTTGTTTTGTTCGAATTACAAAAGCAATGTAATGTAGTGTACTAATGTAATGATAATTGTTAAATCTTAAAATTAGGTTTAAATAATTAAATTTAGTGGAATTGCACAATACTCCTTTGAAAATCGTAATGTTATTCTAATAATTGACACTTGACAGCAGGAAGGAAGACCGTGACAGTGACAGTGACAATGAGTTTTTTTTTTAATATTATTACCATTCTAGGCATGGTCTTTTGAGAAAGACGTCGGTTTTTATCGTTAAATATATTTACCCAAGGTTTGGGTATTTTTCCGGGCAATTACCCAAATGGGGAAATTTACCTGGATATTTTCCGTTTGGGTATTTACCCAACTCCCACCTCTAGGCAACTGAAAATCTCACGTCCACAGATTCTGACATTGCAACTAACCGCAACTCGCAAGCGACAAACCGACTGTTACTACCTTTATAATGGTAGAGGAAAAATCCTCTGGGCTCCCCTGACATAATGTTAACTTTCAATATCATACTAAATAATTTAAATAAGGTATAGATTTGTACAGACGCCAGCACATCAAGCTACTACAATCTGTCAGATTTCTCTAATAGATTTTCGACTTTATTGCTACAGTATTAGGTTCAAGGTTGATTGGGAAAATCTGACAGTTTCGGGTAGGTTGACCTGCTGGCGTCCGTACTACAATTCCATGGATACAGTTCAACTTTACAGAGCCAGCCTATAGCAAACTTTTTCAAAAACACAAAAAGAAACCAGTTTTCATTTTAACTTAGCTTTTATTTTTAATAAACACTTATTTATACTCTCATCCCATTCAATGAACACACTCTTTGATAGTTCAATTTTTTCGAAATCCAGTTCCATCTCACCTGAAATTACAAATAGGATTAGATAACATACTGCAGCTGTTTTACACCGACAGTTATTTTGATAAATTATCTGAACCATCATAATCTGCCTAGCCTTTTCCCAACTATGTTGGGGTCGACTTCCAGTCTACCCGGATGCAGCTGTAGGTATGCCAGGATTTTACATGGAGCGACTGCCTATCTGACATCCGCAACCCAGTGGCTGGGTAGCAAGCATAGCATAACCTAATTGATTGATGTTGTTACTTAGCCACAAGCCCCTCCATAAATAATTTATCTGAACCATGCTCACCTAATGTTTTTAAAAATCCATTAAAGGTATCTTCATTCCTTATAACACTTGCAATATAAACTTCTAGATCCTTATTCCTGGCACAGAAAGTTTGTATAACATTGGACAGTGGCTGTAGTATTGAAGGATCATAAACTATGTCTGCCCCAATCAATATGTCTGGTACAATGCTTTCAGGCAAATCTTCAATTACATTCCAGTCCAGCATCATTAAACCTTAAAAATAGTAAATAATGTCACTTTGAATGTTGAATCTGTAATAGCTCCCGTTTTTTTTCCAAACTAGGTTTTCATAGTGTATTTTAGGTATTTATTGTATATTTAAATACCTACCTAGAGATTTGCCCTGGGCTTTAAACACAGTGATATTTTCGTCCTTCCCTTGTTTCATATGTGGAAAATTAATATGAATATTTTCACTTATTGTCTTCAATACATCATAATGGCAGTCAGTTAGCATCAAAGATTTGATATCACAAAGCTTGCCAATAGTTATACCAGTGAAGCCCACACCAGAGCCCAGTTCCAAGATATTCTTATTTGAAAATATGTTTTGATTACAGAGTGCCCAGTCTGATAACATCAATGCAGCCTAAAACAAAGATAGGTACAATTATTTACACAAAAGAAGGAAATATTATTATAATATAGGAAAAATAAGGGAACCTGCAAGGAATTTTTTTTTTGTCGCATCTAGTGTAATAATATTAAGTAGGTAATATAAGGAGGCATTCTATAAAGCTCTTAATTTTCCCACTGCTCCCTGTAAACCCTCTTGCAGGAAGGAGGCATAAGTACCAACTGTTTTTTATAATTTCTTTTTGTTATTGCTGAATGGGCCTTCCCATCATGCGGTCTGTGATGGAACGAGTATGCCCAGAAGATGCTTGTTGATTGATGGAATTCCACCATGTAGGCCCAGTTTAATTATTAGTTGTCATCATAATTCGGCACCCATGGTAGACCCACTCCCTCTCGAAGAGAGGAGGCCTGTGTCCCAGCAGTGGGAGCATTATATTTTATGCTATAAACAAAATCTAATTATTACCGAAAGTGACAAACCTATTTAAGTTCAAAATACCTCCCAAGTCTTCAACCCTGTTGTACCGTTGACCACCATATTCCTGGTTTCTTTTATTGTAATAATATTATTTGTATTGTTCCCTATCACATAATGTCGATAGCTGAACCCATCTACATTCACATAATTCATGCTCTTGCACAACTGTGAGTAGAAATCGTCATGGACCTCTTGACTTGGTTCCAAAGACTGAATTATTTTCTTTAGAAATAAACTGGCAAATTTACCACTTGTCGGGAATTCTTGAATTAATTTACTATTAACAGTAGCATCCAAGAAAGCCTGCTGCCAATCCCAATCCATATTTTCGATATCTTCGCGCTGAAACAAAAAACATGTAAAGCTTTAGAAACCACCTGGCCCTGATATGCTTGTCCTAACTAAGTAAAATTTCTAGCTGTCGTTGGGATAGATAAAAAGGTTTCCCAATATAATTATATAGAAATATTGTTTTGTAGTGTTCATACCACAAGCAGATGTATTTTCTTACCTTCAGGCAAAAGTTAAGATTTCCTGTATAGAAATTTTGAGTAAGCTGTTTAAGTAATGAAACATTTGGTTCAGCTTCAGTTGACATTATTTCTTGTTCTTGTTATTTTACAAACCAATTATGAACCGAATTAACTAAGGTTTGCAATTTCACAAGTTAACTTCACAAAAAGTTCAGTTTCACAGCTAAAACATAAGTCCCTATATTATAAGTTACTCTGTGCTGTCACTTTATGTCAGAAACTCAGAGCAGATCATTGACTGATTGACATAGAAAAGTATGGACTGGAAATACCTACAAAAAAAGGGTGCCTACCTACAACTCATATTGTCTCATAAAATGGCTGCCATTGCTAGGGTTGTGTCAATCAAGGAACAACTGTTATCTCGTTGTTACTACAACGAGTAACGATACTATATACGAGTTTTACTAGTTATCATGTTTGGGTCACGATGGATTTTGGTGCTGTGAAGTGTGAACCACAGGCAGGACCTAGCTAGGTCACTCGGACCGAATAAGACGCAAGATTATTTATGTTAACATCGCAGAATATACGGATATCGTTTCAGCGGAGGAACTAGTTTCGAAAACTATTACGGTAAGTCGGCAACGGTACAACACTATTCCATTATGACATCTGTTTGTAAACAAACGAATGAATTAACAAATATAATAAAAAGGCCTGTTATATGGAAATGAGCCCAAATATCAATACTTTAGCCATAAATTCATGATCGCGTTACAATTCTATCATCGATTGTGTATTATTGTGTATTATTAATGCATGAAAACATCACTAGAAAGAATGAGACATAACGATATTTCAAATTCTGGATCATATTTCACTCATATTTGTATAAGCAAAAGTATGTATAGAATAACGGGGCATCTCCATGTTTTTCCTATCTCAATCATTGAGATAGGAAAAACATGGAGATGCCGCGTCGAGTCGAGATAATCTTATTTGATAAAAGAGACAACTATATTTTAAGTTGTTGCTAATTATGGCAACATTTTGTCTTGACGTAGTGCCAGTTGCAGTTATAGGTAAGTGCCGTAGCAGCCATCTTATGCGACGAGTTTCGTGGTAGTTTTGCTGTCAAATGGTTGTTTGTTTTTTGTATTATTGAGATTTGCGAGAAAATTACGAGGATTTTACCTTTTAAAACTGTATGTGAATGTTGGAAAACAGAAGTGCAACGTGCCTGTGTGTTGTATTGTGAAGTGTGGTGCAAGAAAGAATGAAAATCAACCTCAATTGACTTTGCACAGGTTATAGCCGGTTTTCATGCATTAATACATACAATAATACACAATCGATGATACAATTGTAACGCGATCATGAATTTATGGCTAAAGTATTGATATTTGGGCTCATTTCCATATAACAGGCCTTTTTATTAGATTTTTTAATTCATTCGTTTGTTTACAAACAGATGTCATAATGGAATAGTGTTGTACCGTTACCGACTTACCGTAATAGTTTCCGGAACTAGTTCCTCTGCTGAAACGATATCCGTATATTCTGCGATGTTAACATAAATAATCTTGCGTCTTATTCGGTCCGAGTGACCTAGCTAGGTCCGGCCTGTGGTTCACACTTCACAGCACCAAAATCCATCGTGATCTAAACGTGATAACTAGTAAAACTCGTATATAGTATCGTTACTCGTTGTAGTAACAACGAGATAACAGTTGTTCCTTGATGGACCCAACCCTAGCAATGGCAGCCATTTTATGAGACAATATGAGTTGTAGGTATGCACCCTTTTTTTGTAGGTATTTCCAGTCCATACTTTTCTATGTCAATGATCTCAATGGTCCGTCCGCGGTTTAACTCAGACTTGGTACTAACAGCTGCAATTTGGCATGGTTATATAAATTAATCACACCAACAAAGTTGTGTAATAAAATCTTGAATTTGTTTTGTTCAGCCTTATCAGACGGGGATGTTTTTTTTTTACTCGTTGATTCTATTGTGTGGGACGTCAAAGTCATATTCGAATCATTTATTTCAAATAGGCACATATTAGGCACTTTTAAACGTCGTCGTCGTTGGATAGGCCTTTCAAAAATATTACTAGATAGGTACACGTTATGAATAGTTGGTCGCCCTAATTAACTCAAGACAATGTCCACGTTCTTAATTTGTTCTTTCTCCAGAATTAGCTTACTGACTAGCTATTGTTAGTAGTATAACTTTTATTTTACTTCGATGGTCCTAGTTTATCATTTGTGACAGCACCCAGTATTGTACTTATTCTAAACAATCAAGTATCAAGTGTTTTCTAACTGAACAGACAGCTGCAGCTGTGCTGCTGGGGAGTTTGTGGCGCCACTTCTTCTTCCCAGCGATATCGATAGCACTAGGAAGTGGTGAAGGGCGGGCGTTATAAGGGGACTGTCTTTTGTAATTTTGACGTTCGAAAAGTGCTGATTCTCATCCTAATTTGAATAAATGACTTAAAGATTTGATTTGGGGGTGTCGTTTCAGGAATCGAAAACATGGTTAAGAAGATTATAATGTTTCCAAGGGCTGATTTTTCAATCATCTGATAACTTTATTTGAGGGATAACTTTGATATTTTGACAGTTATTTCGTACAAAACCTGTCAAACGTCAATTTTATTCCTCGAATAAAAGTTATCTGGCGATGGAAAAATCAGCCCTAAGTGACTTTGCTATTCAAGTAAATAGTTATTGAGGTATTTTCGGTTACAACCGCAGAAATAACTTTGTTTTACTTACATATTTTTTACGAAAAATATGTAAAAAAACTATCAAACTTAACTTTGCGGTCGATAAAATTAGGAGTGTTCATGTTTACCTAAATAATCTTCCCAACTACGGAACCCTTCACTGTGCATAGTGATCCGCAACATCCACCATTACCATTTTACATGAAGAATTGAAAAATGATTTAAAAATAATGTTTGTATTTCACAGGGGTGAGGTGAAGCCATGGCCATTGGCCAAGGCCAGGGCCATTGTTGATTAATTTGTGTCGCACCGCTCGATGGTTAGTCGATTTTAAATAGTTAAAACAGCTGTCGCAAATTAATGCTATCTGTGGGGACTTTGTCTGTTAGTCCTGTCAGTGTCAAGGTAACCAATTCAAAATAGCAGTACAGTACGTAAATAAAAGCACCATATTTTTCAAATTATTCTTTTTCTGACTCTGATCCTCTTCACCGTCAGAATTTCTAAATACCGAACAGACTCCTGCATTTGATGGACTGTCTTATTACATACGTGATATTGGCAAAATCGTGGTGATTCTTCCAAAGGCCACAACAAGTTTATACATTGTGCTTGTATTTGCAGTTTGTACCTTTCTGCAGCATTTCGTTCAGATAATGGACATGGAAACTGCTCCTGCACCAAAGCTTAGAAAGCGGAAAGCTGTAGAATATGCTGAAGATAATTTTGATGGTGATGATACTTCTCCCAAGAAAAAAGCCAAGACTGTAGCGAAACCCACAAAAGCTAAACCAGGGACAAGTTCGAAAAGTGTTAAAAAGGCTGAAAGTACTAAAAAGATACCGAAGAGTAAAGAAACCAAGGTTTCAAAGAGCAAAGTAACTAAGGCACCAGCACAAAATGATGAAGATATTAACCAGTTTGATAACATTGATAATATTCCAAATGTATGGAATGAAGCCGAAATGTTGGCCCAAGTGGAGAGAATCCCCCTTCAATTAGCTCAAAATTTGATAGGACTTTTGACAGAAGGTTGCACTTTGCCATTTATTGCCCGATACAGAAAAACTGCTGTGGATAATCTGATGCCGGATCGGTAATTACTATATTATTACTTGATGAGTTTTTATTATTTTTATTAAGTATTCTTTTTGTGTCACATGTAGTGCAAAAAAGTGTATTTTTTTCTTTCTTTAATTTATGCAGATTTGAAGAATATAATTCCTCTACGTTTTATTTACTAAATATACAACATTGATTATCTTCAAGAATCGAACATGCACATTAATTGTATGTTTGTTTAATTTAAATTTGACAACATTATATTAACAGATTCCTCAACAGTATCTGTAACATTTACTCATTACTTAATATCAGTTCAATTGACTCTTAGCCTCCAGGAGTTACATGAGAGTTATGAAAACATAACTCATCTTAAGAAGAAAGTGATGTCTGTTATTGTGACTTTAAAGAAATCTAAAAAGTTAACACCTGAAATTGAGAAAGGTGTATTGAATGCCCGTAACTTGTCTGAACTTGATTTGATAGTAAGTTTTTTAATTTGTTGTTCTACGCATTCTATTGGCATTGATTCATGCTGGCTGGTGCAAGGTTGTGATTTACAGCTTTACAATTAACTTTAATCATTTAGTTTTCAACCAGCACCCTAATTGCATAACACACAATCAATCACAATCTGAATCATTTTGAAGGATATGACTATACCATTGCTTCATATGTTCAAAAAATTTGTCTTCTCAACTACGTAAATAATGCAATTAATGTTGTGGAACTGTCAAAATGAAAGCCAGTACTACAGTTAGTGTGTTACACAATTACCCCGCTACTTTCATTTACTTACATTGTTTTGTTTTTTTTTTTTTAATACACTTTCACTAACAATCTACTTTATAATAAGTTAATAATAAATATATATATTTTTTATTAAGGTAAGTACATAAAGATTATATAGTACAGACGCCAGCAGGTAAAGCTACCCGAAACTGTCAAATTTTCCCAATCCATCTTGAACCTTAAAGCTTTAGCAATAAAGTTGAAAATCAATTAAAGAAATTTGACAGATTGTAGTAGCTTGATGTGCTGGCGTCTGTACATGAGGGACCTAGAAAGTATGCATTATTAATTACATGGTGTAGGTATAACTAATCACTGCTCTCCTAGCTAGTTTACTGAGTAATCTATATTTAAGAGAGACAGTTTCAACTCCTTATTTGAGTATCACAATATTCATGCCGCGCCGTAGCCGTGTGGTAATTTGAGAGGCAACACGGTTAGCGCAGTGGCTGAGCGATCGGACTGCTGCGCTGCGTGTCGCGGGTTCGATTCCCGCACAGAATAAATATTTGTAAGTCCTACATGTATTTGTTCTGAGTCTGGGTGTTTTTCTATCTATAATATGTATGTATTTACAGAAAAAAAAAATGTGTATAAGTAGTTTATCAGCCATCTTGTTACCATAACACAAGCATTAGGTTGCTTAGCTTGGGACCAAATGGCGTTGTGTGAAATGTCCAGGGATATTTATTATTTATTTAACTAAAAATTTATTAAAAAACAAGTTTTGCAAAAATTTAATCATTAGTTACTATTTTTAACAATTGGTTGAGTTAACTACGGGATCAAAACACTGGCCCTTAGGATTTTAAAAATATGTATTCGCTTTCTAACCCTGCCTGTTACTAAGTTAATATGTGTTTTATAATTAAAGTATCAATCTAAAGTTATACTTAGGTACTAAGATTACGCCTCTGCGATGGTGAAAACTACTTCCTAAAAAAAATATCCTAAAAGAAGATATATTTTAGTTTTAAAATCATACTTTTGTTTAAAAATGCAAAATCATGTTTCATAACACTTTGTAAATATGACCATTTTAGACAGTAAGCTTACAGCTTTGCGCATCAGGAAAATGTAACAAAGGTTTTGTAATAAAAAAAAGGAGTGGACATTCTAGGGTTCTTGCGGTTGAATTGAAGTTCAAACTAATAATCACATTTTCTAAAGTTGTTGATTTTTTTCTGTTCTAGTATGCACCACTAAAATCACATTCATTATCCCTTGCTGAAAGGGCCCGCAACCTTGGTTTGGAGCCACATGCAATAAGACTATTAAATGGAGACAACATTGACCTACACATGCTTTGTAGCAACAATGATGAATTGGGGACAGTTGACAAAGTAGAATCTCATATTACTCACATAGTAGCAGATATAATGTACAAGGATACAAGGGTTTTGGAACAAATAAGGACACTGTAAGTTGATTTCGATCCGAGATATGCAATGTCCTTCTCATCACTGTAAAAACAATTTCCTTAATAAAGATAATATTTTTTCAGTAAAGAAGAAACTAGGTTTACAATACAAAGTAGTAGGACTAAGAGTTCAACTAAAGAAAAAGTAGATGATAAGAAGAAAGTGGACAACAAATCAGACCCTGAGAATTATAAATTATATTTTGACTGGAAGTGCCCCAGTCAGTTTGTGAAACCACATCAAACTCTAGCATTGAACAGAGGGGAAGATGAAAAAATACTTTCAGTAAAAGTAGTTATCCCTGACTGGTTTTATAATAAACTTGAAAGGTAGGAAATCATCACCTAATATTTTTATTTATAAAAAAGTCGATACATATTGCTACAATATTATGGTTGTGTACACTCAACAAAGTTCCCAGTTGACCACTTTTTACCTGCATTAGTAGTAAGGCAGAAAAGTGATCAACAATAAACTATGTCGGCTGTACATAATTAAGTTTGGTGGTCACATGGGGGATTAATCTAAGCTTTTTCTTTAGGTTTTGTCTATCTTTGTGGAGGAGCGCTGTCTGGGTCCGCAAAGGTCTGGGTGACGCTTACAACCGCCTGATCAAGCCTTGGCTGTCGAGACACGTAAGGTCCGACCTTACAGCCACTGCGCAGAAGGAAGCCGTGAAAACATTTACGACAAATCTAGAAAAGTACCTCTTGACAGAACCTATCAAAAATAGAACCATTTTAGGCCTAGATCCAGGTTTTAGAGCTGGCTGCAAGGTATAATTTGTTATACTAAAAGTTTGAATTACTTTTGCCCAAAATAGATGTTATTATAATGACTTGTTTAATATTTCAGGTTGGCATAATAAATTGTAATGGGCAGGAACTGGATACGTGCACTATATACCCAGATTTGAGACGGCAAAAAGCATTTGATCCAGCTGCCAAACAGCTAAAAGACCTAATTAATAAATACAAGTAAAGATTACTCTATTTTGAAATTATGATACACAATTTTATCTTAGTTTTGCTTCTTAATAATGTTTATTAATATTATTGTTATTTACAGTGTAGAATTAATTGGTTTAGGCAATGGTACAGCTTGTCGTGAAACAGAGCTATGGCTGAAAAGTAATAATATATGTGACAATGTTCCTATTATTATAGTGCCTGAACAAGGCGCTTCTATTTACTCCATAAGCAAAGAGGCTCAAAAGGTATGGTTAGTTGTCATAAGCATGGGTTATTTTCTTCCATTACTTATTTAATGGTTTACCGGTGGTACGGCCGTTTCACGCGGCTTGACCCAGCAGTGCCGCGTGAATCGGCCGTACCACCGTACGCCGGGACTTTGCGGTATTTAATTAGCAATCGAACGTTCCCCCGGTGGTACGCCCCGGGGTTTTAGCTGTTAATAGTTCCTCTGCTGTTTAATTTCTATGAAAGTTGAAAAATTTAACTCAGCTACCAAATTATAACTATGTATCCAAATGATTATTTGTTCATTAAAAATACTCAGGAACACCCTAATATGGACCCAAACCTGATATCAGCTTTATCAATCGCAAGAAGAGTGTTAGATCCTTTGGGAGAGCTTATAAAAGTGAGTACCATTCATATCACAATGGTGTTAATGTTATATGATTGTGTTATATGTGCTTTAACTAACGAATCAATGTTTCTTAGGTAGACCCCAAAAATTTGGGCGTTGGCATGTATCAGCACGATATTCCTCCCAAAATGCTTGAAACAGCACTGGATTGTGCTGTCGAAAAAGTAGTTAGTTTAGTTGGTGTTGACGTAAATACTGCATCTCAAGCAATGTTAAGGTAAAAGCACTTAGGGTGGTTTGTTTTACGTCCACTTGATGCACGGGTAAACGTCTAAAATGGCGCTAACAATAGTCAAACAAAAAAAAGCATTGTTTCAAATTACAATTAAAAAATGATGGCCTTGCCGTACGTCAAATAATAACGAGTACGTAATCGTTATTATTTGACGTACGTATATTACGTTAACCAACGGTTGGTTTTCGAAACAACGCTTTTTTGATTTGACGATACTTAGGTACCGCCATTTTTTACGTATACGTGTGCGTCAAGTGGACGTGAAACAACCTGACCTTATTGTTGTATGTAGTATCTTATTATTATTGTGTGTTATTACTTCTGAAGCTACGGTTTTCTAGAAGAGCTGTAACCACCACATAGCGTCTGCAATTTACGCGAATGACGTCACTGAAACGTTATTTATTAAAGTTAGTGTTTTCCTATAGAGCGTTTTTGATACCGTAATGTCAAACTCCGCTGCCCAAACATTTAAATCGCTAGATTTGCCCTCACCTTACTTCGTCACTCGAGTGTCCATACTGAGAAGAGTGAGCTCAAACATTCTCAAATAGCTTTTCCATGACAATCAAGGCAAGTCGCGTGCGTCATGGTGTGTCCAGACGTGTCAAAACGAGAAACGACTTTCTTTCGACGCGGTAGGGCGAATCTAACGACTTAAATCTTTGGCGCTACCAGCATTTTCATGACAGCCGTCACTATGGCCGTTATGAGGTGACCACCGCTCTTCTACGAAACCGTAACTTTAGTGTTGTCTTAAATAGGGGATATTTTTTTTCTCGTTTTTTCAGGCGTATTTCAGGCCTAAATGAAGGAAGAGCTAAAAAAATAATAGAATACCGTCAAGATAACAGTGGTTTTGAAACAAGGGCCGAGATCCTGAAAGTTGCAGGAATAGGAAAAATAACGTTCCAACAATGCGCCGGGTTTTTGACAGTCTTGGGGAGTACTGAGCCCTTGGATACCACTATTATACACCCAGAGAGTTATAAAATAGCGAAATCGTAAGTGTCCTTTTATCTTATGAATAATACTAGCTTCTGCCCGCGGCTTCGCCCGCGTGGATGTCGGAAATTTACCCACGGGAACGTGCTAACAGGATAAAATGTATGTGCTTCCCCAGAATGCCATCTATGTCGCGGGCCCTTTGTGGCTAATTACAATAGAAAACCAATTGTGTCTCATTAGTGGTGATTAAGAGGGTACCTATATGATATCTTTACCTAAGTACCTAACTAATTAAAAAAAAAAACTCAATAACAGAAAATTAAATACCTACCTACCTAAATAAACCTATTTCTGATAATAACTAATCTAAACTCAATAAATAAGCAAAATCCCTAAAAACTAATATCTATACGAATGACTAAACCTACCTAACAGCATTATAAAATAACCTACGGTCACTACGTACACTATCAAATATACTACCTATACTTTAAAACTAAAATCTATACCTACGACTCATATAAAAATAAACCTAAATAACTCTAAAAACTAAAAGGAATAAAAATGAACTCCACTGCGGGTGACCCAACCTACGACAAACTTAGTATTTGCGGTTGGTACAGTACAGACAGTGGTAATCGGGTATAGGGATCGAACCGCAAAATTAAGTTTGTTTTTTATTGTATATACTTTTCCGGGATAAAAAGTACCCAGTGTGGTGCCCAGGATATTAAAGAATAATTATACCAAGTTTCATCGTAATCGAACCGGTAGTTTTTGCGTGATGCCTGAACAAACAGACAGACAGACAGACAGACAGACAGACAGACAGACAAAAATTTTTTTAATCACATTTTTGGGTTCGGTGTCGGTCAAGTAACACTCCCTGCCATTTATTTTTTGGATATTTTCAATGTACAGAATTTTCACTTCTACAGATTTATTATAAGTATAGATTAGAATTTATTAAGATTTTTCAAATAGACTATCATTTACCAGTGTACCTATCATACTTTCAGGTTTGCAAAAAAGTTAGGAGTCAATTTAAAAGACCTCACGAAACCGCATTTCCCTCAGTTAGTTGAAAGTAAAATTGTAACTATAAATATAACCCAAACTAGTGAAGAATTAAAGACTGATGTGTGTACCTTGGAGCTCATAATAAATGCATTTAAACAAAAGAAGTATGAAGACAACGTGATTACATTTTGTAAACCTGTTTATTCCCTGGCTGTACAAAACTTGGATCAACTAAAAGACGGCACGACATTAACAGGTAAATAAAAATTCTAAGTGCATATCCAGATAAGGCTGTTTTAAGAGACAGCATACAATTTGCAAGTGCCATCAATTCCTTAATATAACGAGTATGTTAGACACTATATCATCAATAGAATTTGTATAGTCGTCCTCGTAATTACTTTACCCCTTTTGGCAAAAACTCCCAGTAAATTAAAACTTCACTATAGTCTGGTTCAAAAGTAACTGATAAAAATGTAAACGAATGAATCAGAAAACGTACTTGTGAATGCCAATTTGTAGTGCCAGTACTATTATTTAAATACTTTGGAACAGACCATAACTGCTAAATTGAGTTTTATGACGTGAAAGTAAAAGTCTAAATGATCAAACACTACTACCATAAATAGACTTGCCCTACTGTTGCGTTGCTTTGTTGTGGCACCGAGTTCGCATTCCTTATCTACTATGAATATTGGCGACTACGGTAATTATTTCTTTTGGCGTGGATTGAAAAGTTCAAGTTTTGTATTCGTTAATGTTGAAGTGAAATATTATTACGTAAATGATTTTGTTGTAAAGAAAAAAAGTAGCTACTTAGTTTGCGTGTCAAAGTTCTTATAATATACCTAATTAAGTTTTAAAAATGTTCTCAAGTATCTAAGTGAAATCTTTGTAATTTCTTATTGAGAAACAAATTTCTTTAACCATAAAGTATAAAACCTTAGGGGTGATAAAGCAATTACGAGGTCGACTATACTCTACGCGCTTGAACTCTTTAACACCTTTCCATTTTTCAAATTAATTTACTCTTTTGTAACGAAACGTTTTGTTGCAAAACTAGCGTGAACTAAGGCCATAAGAATATTTATATTATCAACATTTTAGGTGTTGTTCGCAATGTTGTACCCTTTGGCTGTTTCGTCGACTGTGGTGTGGGAGACAACGGCCTTATCCACCGGAGCAATTTAGGAGGCAATCAGACGCCGAAGTTGGGCGATAGAGTCGCTGTTACAGTTCTTGGAGAACCAAAACCGAAAAAAATCCAATTAAGGTTGGACAAAATTCTAGACTGATACCAATAGGTAACTCTTTTTCTGTAATATTAATTTACATAGACTTGAATTGTTGATTATTATTGAGTGAGTAAATCGTATCCACAAATGAAAGTTTTATTAATTAAGAAACAAACAATTAGGTAAGTAAAATTATTCGGCCTCCATTATGGAAGATTGTTTAGGATTGAGGCCATAAGTGTGGAAGACTGCTTTATTTACTATAGCGTCACATATCCCGGAGGTAACCCTGAAATTACAGAAAAAATATTATCACAGATTCGGCAAAACGTACAAACCCACATATTTACAACCGACTTAAAAAAAGGAGGAGGTTCTCAATTCGGATGTTTATATATATTTTTTTTTTACTTTTTTGCCCTTTTTTAACAGAGTCAAACTTTTGATGGCCGGCGGGAGTCAAGAACCGCTATAAGCACGCAATCCTCCATACCTTCGACTTAATTTTGCTCTTTTCTCACGGTTCAACACTTTCATGACTTGTCCTAATACTGGTATTTCTTCCTTCGAGTAATACTCTATTTGACTTCGGAACATTTTACTGTGCATTGCGTCCCTAAAATTACATAAAAAATTATATATCGGTAATTTTGTCCACACACGTATAATAGATTATCAGAATGTAGAAGGGGCCGGTAAATGTTGTTGCGTTTTCCTGACCCCGAATAACAACTTTATAATATTGAACATCATACCATAAAATTCCGTCTATAATCCTTAGAATATCCGGCAAAGTCATGCTGTTGCCACCCGAAGGCCGGTCAGCAATGTAGTCTGTCAGGTCAGCAGATAATAAATCGTATGGTGGAGGCTAAAAATAATCGTATGATTTTTATTTGGAGATCTGTTTCTTCTGCTGATATTGTATTCGCACAAGATCTTACCTGATCCCACATTTGTCTCAGAAGCATTCTTGGATATCCATCCCGCTGGCCTTTAGATGATATAGAGACGGTCATCGCCAAATACGATGGCTGTGGTTTTTCTAAGTCAAGCACATAAGGCGGCGAATCGTTAATTCCCTGTAAAACTCGACACGATTATTCTGTTCTTTTAAGGTATCTACATACAATTCAAATCGTATCTACTAACCGCGTGGAACATTCCTTCTTCGGTTATAATAAACTCTTCATTGCATTTCTCAATTTTATTCCGTCTTAAAAGTTCATTTTGTTGGTAACGTTTTCGATCTGTCAAATCCAAAATTTCGCACGCCACTGTTGTCCTATTGGTATTTTTAAATGAGTGTTACAATTAGTACCTGTTCTTAATTCAGTTAGAAATTTCCACCTCTGGGAAATGAGATCACTCCTCAAATGTGGTGCTGTCTTCTTCTACCAAATCCACAGCCAGAAAGATGCAAGTGCCATCAAGTTATCGTCACCATAGTGCATTTTCATCCCAACATGCATTTGAGGGTAAGAACATTGTGGCCTCAAACATATAGCACAAAAGACAATAAGTAAACAAATCTTACGTGAAAGTGGCAGGCTCTTGAAGAGTGTAGACAGTCATCGTTATCCATTCTGCGCTTTTTGGCTGAATCACGCCCCAACATGGAGTCATCACTACGTTTAGAATATTGGCTATTCTTTCCCTACAATGTTTGCCAATATAATTATTAAAAAGCTAGTCAGCTCAGCAGTCACGAGTATGAGGTCCTAGGTGCGATTCCCGGGTCGGGCAAAATGTTTTTGGGTTCTTCCATCTGGATTTTTTCAGTACCTAGCAGCCCAGTGACTGGATTTGTGGCCATTTGATGGCAATAGTTTCGCCCCTGTTACATGTTACTTAAACATATCTAGTGAAATCTGGGTGTATATAAGGTCACCTCTGCCTTACCCTTCAGGGAAAACAGGTCCGATGTTGTTATGATAATAAAAGGAGCAGTGGAATAATATAATCCTGTTGCTGTCTTACTTAAGGTGTTGGTAGCGGTATCTACAAAGCCACATGCGAACAACGCGTTATACTGACGTTACGCATTCCTACATCTCGCAAGCAGAGTTAACTGCGCAAAAAGCAAAAACCGGGCCCAACATCAATCGTTGGGCAATTGCCCGCCAGACACAACACCCGTCTGTTATTGAAGAAAATAATGCCATTCTGTTGAACTTACGGTAGCCAGATGAACCTCACGACATGGTCAGTGTCGTTGCAAATGCTTATTATGTCTCTGGATAGGGAATGCGTCGGCATCATCGGTATAGTCAAGTGTTCCATTGACAAATAAACCTGGAGAAAACATTTTTGTTAGTGTTTTCTCTTCTAAATATGTTCATTTGCCCAATGAAAATCCTTGTTTGGACTTACATTTTTGATTAACTTCGGGTCCATAGAATAATTTCGACGCTACTTTATGTAAATAACATTAATGTTTCGAAAGAAAAACAGCTTCCAAATAGCCCATTTAATTAACATTAGGAACACAAGACTGGTAAAACAAACTAGTATTTCTTACCACTTCTCTCCTGTGAGCCTCTCTGATGACCCTTTCGACATAATATGGAATATCCAGTCTTGTCTCGATACAGTTAGGTAGACCTCCTTGTCCTTTCACTAAGATCTTCACGGTATCATAACCAAATGAACACAAGAACACCACCTAGGAAATATAAATCTTCTATAAATCTTTGGCTTAGAAGTAGCATGACATAAACCAACGAATTCGTACAAGTATATGGACTGAAAGAAATAGAGTCAGCTGTATGTACAGAAAGGGTACAACTCGCATGAGCTTACAAAGTATACAAATAATACTTGTAATGTCAAAAAGTCCTAACAGGCAACTGTTTACTGCAGGTCATTGAGGTCATATCTGACCCTTGGCTACCTTGATTACAGTACTGTTCTTTATTTCTTTCTTACCTCATAATCAATCATTTCCATAGGCATGAACGCAAATGGTATAGCTAGTTTCCCGAGGGGTGGCACTTCTGCAAAGAAGAGTAAACACCGGATCACGGAATCGGGGGACACAGTGTTACCTCGAAGCAAACGCCAAGTTGTGAACACATCTGTCGGGTTGTAAAACCAGACGATCTGAAATGAATTTATTTAATGATTTCGCCTGTTGGGTTACACCAGGATCTAGTTACGCAAAGGCACTCTGCTGCGCAGTGGTGGCTCACTGGCCTCGACTTACGAGGTGTAGGTCGCGGGGTCGAACCCAGGCTGGCGGTTTACTTTGTGTAAATAGTTTCATCACCACTGCTCTCAAAACGGTGAAGGAAAACGTGAGGAAATTGGCATGCCCCAGAACCAAAAATTCGAACACGTGACATGTACCAACCCGCACTGGGTCCGCGTGGTAAATTACAGCCCACTCTCTTTCGAAGAGAGGAGGCCTGTATCGCAACAGTGGGAACGTTATAGGTTGATTTAGAACTTCCTTTCTTCCTAATAAAGACTATATACATTCTCTTTTCTGGGAAACCAGTATTTTAATGAAACACCAACTCACCCTTATGACTGGATCCAAATTATTAATAGGCACTCGACCACAGTCCAGTTGAGCCAGGTACTCACGATCTATGGGACGGCGCAATGGCGTCAGTAAGCCCCTAGTGTTCAAAAAAGCATAAATATGCACGTTTAAGAATAAAGTTCTTTGGTTTGGCATCGTCATTACATAGCAAAGTGTATTTAATCCTCTAATAGAGTAGTTGAACTTCAAATACAGGAGGTTAGGACTATCTGGCTGTAAAAAATATTTAATAAAATCACATTCTGACTAGTGCAGCGATAAAAATGTTTGTTAATAAATATTAAAAGCTCAAAATAACAAGGAAAGACGAAAAAAATGATAAAAAGTCCATTACCGAAACGATTCCACTAAGGGGATACAGTTCCACTAGCTGTCTGTGTACACAAGTGTGCTTCATTTCGTACAAGGAGGTTCCAATTTTGACCTCTGTCATTTCACATTCGCATATCTTTTCTCTGCGAAGATGCCATGGGACCGGTGACTGGTACACGCAGCCCATTACAAATACCAGTTCGACTTTGTCGTTCCGTATACATAAATCAGGAGCAAAAATGTTAACATTTAGCGGGGTATTCGGTCGACAGTCCGCAAAAGCTTGGTTTAGCCTGGAAATTATACTTACTTGGTTAGCATTTCTGGTGAAAGTAAGTCGATATAATTAGGTACCTAGTGTAAATTCCAACGTACTCCTCCACATTGACGATATTCCAAACGCAGTGATTACTCAAAATAACTGGGCATTTAGTTGATAGTGTGCGTTTTATCTGAAAAAAGATATAGACTTGAATTTTATTATTTACATATAAAGTGGGCATCATAGGGATGGGATTACCTCGACTCTTCATTATCTCGTATAATCCCGTTCCATGCGCTACACATTACAAGCACTTTAAGCCCCACATCTGGTGTATATACATATGTGTATTATGAATATTGCTCCAGATCTTCTATCAAAACTTTATGTTGACCAATTTTCCCAACAAAATCTGACTTTTTATTGCTTCGGTAACCCAAAAGTTCGTAAGATTTTTGTTGGGCTACCTAACTATTTATACCTGTACATAATAGTTGGGTGTAGTTTTCATAATAATGCATCGAATTGAGAGACGCACCTTGATAGTAGGATAAATCCCGTCGTACCATATAATACAAATTCTCTTTGTTATCGGCTGTATCTCTTCAATTCCACCGTGCTCCGTGCGGAAGAGGACGGTATACTTGATTGACAGCTGTCGAGACCCTGCCCCGTCAGGCGTCACCGTCATTCGCACCTCACAGTGATTTGACGGGCTTAAACAGTTCTGAGTGTGGATAAAGGAAACATTTTCATCATATCGAAATATTAAGTCAGTTGCATGTGGATCAAAGTCACTTATACATGCACTAGCTTCTGTCTACTACTTGGACCGCGTGAAATGTCTTGTTCCCCCGACCCAGCCCGTCGTATCGCATCGCCTGCTGTAACTTCATTTTCGCGTTCTTTCTGAAATTTACGCCGACTTGTTTTTCGTTTTGCTCAGATCCTAAGGGTCCAGCGAAATGTTAACTAGCCGATAGCCTTCTTCAAAAATTAAACTACCAAATTTTATAAAAAAAAAAAAAAAAACTTCCGACTGGTAGTTCCAGAGATTAGTGCGTTCAAACAAAAACAAACAAACTCTTCAGCTTTATAATTAGTAGGTATAGATAAGTATATATATGGTATCTAGAAATAGAACTCACGACTGAAGAATCGATTTCAAGCCTGTCACCACTGAAATCATCTCCCATGCCATCGATGGTGTGGTACAACTTGGAAGTGTAGAAACAAGAACTACTGTTGTACAAAGTCACTGGGAACGTCAAGCTTTCTCCAACAACTATGTCGTGAAGATTATTTTTTCTTGGCAATATCTGTAACATTATTTTTCGGTCAATCCAAGCAGTTCAGAGGGCCAATTCTCCTAATTTTAAGACCGTTCACAGTCTAATCTGTCTCTGAATCTGTCAAAAAATATTTCTAACTAGCTGATCCGGCAAACGTTCGTTTTGCCATATAAATTATTTCTAGCTGCCCGGCGCTACTTCGTTCGCGTGGTGTCCTACCCCCTACCCTACTCCTACACTACTCCTACACAACTCCTACCCTACTCCTAACCTACTCCTACCCTACTCCTACACTACTTCTAACCTACTCCTACACTACTCCTACCCTACTCCTATAAGTAAAACGATGATTGATTGATAACCTAGCGGACCTGGCAGACGTCATCCCACCGTTCGAAAGTTATGGGCGTAAATACATTTCGAAGATCCATTTTTATTTATACCGATCGATTTCCCTACATTTTGACAACTTTTTGACATTTGTTTGTCGCTGAGATGAGACTGCGACTAGATTTGGAACGTTTTAAATTACGAGAATTGGCCTTCAGGTATTCGACACCAATGACATAAAATTATATAAATTAAATAAGTATTAACCCTTAAATCCGGTAATTCGGAAAATCCTGAAATGGCAATGAATACCTCTGATGGCTCTCCGGCTGGCCTAAAAAAAATGTATTAATTGAATCACAATAATACCAATAAGACTCCAATCTAATAGTTAATTGTCGAAAGCTGTTTATTATCCCTAAATAAATAAAATAAAGCTTTTACCTTCCATCGATCAAGCAAACACATGATAAAGTAATGACGGTTTCATAGACTTTATCATGTATTTTGGGGAAGAACCACCAGTGATAGTATACTATCTCTTTGGGAGGCAGCACTATAGATCCACATTCATCTGCACCCAACCAATCGACGCTACTTAAAACTCGTATGCTGAAAATAAAATAAAATTGGCGAAAAATAAAATAAAATAACTGATGAGATTTACTATCTATCATTTTATTATATCAATAATAATATTTTAAGAAATTTACATTTTCCAAAACTTGCGTATAATTATATATATGGGCATGGCTTTTCGTGGATTTAGGCCTTAAGGTCCACTATGCGCCCAACGGCCCAAAATTGAGTAAAAAAACTTTAATAGTAGAATTACTTCACCAACTAAAAAGCATGAAGTTCTTCGAGAATCCCGAATGTTTTTTAAACGGTTAATGCTGTCGTGAAAAAGGGATAGTAAAGATGAGTTTATACTAAACAAGCGCACATAGCGAGTCCATTGAATAGCTCCTTCGCGAACAGCGAAGAGTCATCTCTATAGATGGTTGTCACTCGCTGTTGTACAACGATTTGTATGAAGGGTCCATATTTTTAATATTTAGGAAATAGCAACGTACTGTATGTGCATTCTCGTCAGGTTGTGAAGGTATGAGGTGCAGTAGTTGGTGCATCCAGTGATGGTAGGAGGGAACTCGAGCATTGCGTGCGTGCCCGGACGGTACCCGTGGGACATCACCTCCACTTGACTCATTTCCGCGTTACCCGTGAAGCTGATACGGGTCTGTTGGAAGTAGAAAAGTTTAACTACCTTCTCGTAACAGTTTGGTGTACTTCTAGTAAGAGTATAGAGAGGAATCGTAGGAATAAGATATTTTGCCATGCCATTCCTCAAAAGATTTCATAACTCTCTCGAAAAAAAAAACACTGCTTCAAATGAAAAAGGAAAACAGATCAACTAACTTTTTGTACTTTGTTTATTATGAGATCCCAAGCTTCACAGTAATCTCCAAAACACTTTGGTTCTAAAGCCACTGATATTATCTGCCATCCACGGCTTGGAACAATTCCACAAATAGGCATTACTACAAAATTCCTGCAATAAAAGCAATTTTCTTGTCTCATGAGGCGCCCCCAGTATCACTCACGTGTACAGCGCGCCAGGATTTGGATGCAATTATGGCTAAATTATGTTTTTTATTCATGGTTTTTTCTAGTATGCAGCTACGGGCGTATTCGTTTGCACCTAAAACACCTTCATTAGACCAAGATCTTTGAACATTTTTATTTGCACAAAAGCTAAGTTGGATATGTGTGATCAAAATGGATTTTGTTTCCAAAAAAATAAGGTTCTCAATTAAATAACAGGTTGGAGTCTGAATTTATGCCCAGCCGATCGATTCTGTAAAAAGCTTAGAGTGAGCTGTCAATAGTGTCAATCCCTAGCATTCGTTGGAATCACTCCACGCTCACTTCACCTAAGTTTTCACGGTGAGATGGTTACAGAATTGCACTGCTGTTGATGG
The DNA here is from genome assembly GCA_945859715.1 of Apamea sordens. NCBI lineage: Eukaryota > Metazoa > Arthropoda > Insecta > Lepidoptera > Noctuidae > Apamea > Apamea sordens. Next base: position 14,618,445 of record OX243995.1, read on the forward strand.
CAAAAGGCTCGTTTTTAACGGGACTTTAGCGATATGGTATAGGTACAGTCCTGCCTAATCCGACGAATGTTTATGTAAAATGACTTATTAGTAAAGATTCTTACGTGCCATAAGGAGGATCAAACTTAAAATGCATGGGAACTTCAAACTTGTTGGACAGCATGAAATTAGCGAACGTCGTTCTTGTCGGTACTGTTGGTGGTAGAATTACCTACACAACACCAAACTGCTTAGAAATTAACTGGAAATCTGAGTAAACGTCGCAATATTTAATAGAATGATTACTAGTTACCAACGGCTGTAAAAAGACGCTTAACGAAGCCGAGAACACTTGTATTGTTCACGTGTATTGAACCTTACCAGGGAACCTGGTTACTGTGCAGAAAGCGTAGTTAACGGGCACGGCTATGTAATAGATCTTTTTACACCCTGTATAATATCGATCTAGTTGTTTTTGCTAATAAACATAAAGTAGGTAAGAAGTGCTTGTCACCTCAGTAGGACAATCCCATTCAGTCGTCCATTCGGTGCAAGGCAGCCACGTGTTCCCTGTACAAGGAATACGGAACAATGTGTGTTTCAACTTTAGCTCCTGAGTTTCTTGGTTATAGTTTTTGTACTGATAGTCCCCGCACATCAGGTAACCGTATACTTCGTTCTCAATCTTGGGCCTAGTAACATTTAAACCAGTTATTCATGGGTAGTCAGAAATAAACCTACTTAATACTGCAGACTTGGTCTTTGTCAAACATTCAAAAATCCAAACTCAGGGTTTGCCTACGTGCAATGGAGCGCAGTATTCTAGGTGTCAAATTGACAGACCACATTCGCAACACCGTTGCTCAATAAGCCGCTAAACTGAATTGGGACTGGCCTCGCTACGTCTGCCATATGCCCAATGAGCTGTCGGCCAAAATAACCACTACGTGGAGTCCTGACACAGCTAGAAGGCGTCGCGGCAGACCCTGTAAGAGTTGGCGGGATGAGTTGGAGAAAACAAACTACCAGTGGTCCACTTTAGCCCTGGATCAATATAGCTGGAAGTATTGGGGAGAGGTCTTTGCCCAGCAGTTGATGATGCAGGCTAACAGTAACAGTAAAGGAAGTTTTGGTTCTTACCTGAATCTAACGGTAAATAGTCTTGATTCATTAGGAGGTATAATAGAAGCGATAGGGTCAACCAGAAATATATTATCTGGATCTGAAAATTTTACGTAGTCTTTTATAACGAAGTTCTTAAAAAAAATTGAAAATCCATGTTGGATGATGTGGTGTATATAATTTGATTTACAAGCCTTTGTTATAAAACTAGGTATATGTCATAGGTGCGTACTGCTAGTAGGTAAACCTACTTCAAAGATGTACAGAAACAGGTCACAAGCAAAATAATTTTTAGTTGCAGTGAACTTTCTTTTAATTTACCGGCACCATATAAGAAAAGTGTATAACGTTGCGGTTTAAAATAACGTAGGTATGTAGTGACAAAATTTAAAAAAAGAGTATGCTTAATTGGTTTGGTCCTGTTGAGAGGATGAATGAGAGGCGACTAACAAAAGGTACCGTACCTACAAGGCAAATGTGAGTGGAAACGCCTGGAAGGACATACAGGGTCATCGCATCGCAAAATTTCTACGCTAGAGGGTCTAGGATCATGTGTGACACACTGTATATCAAGTGACCTTTTTGGTGCTGTTCTTCAGAAAACTCAGGTACGTAGCAAGTACTCTCAACCGGCGTGCATGTATGACATGTATAAACGTAAGCGAAACTAAAGAAGTGTGTCAGGATCTGTAAGTGTAACAGGTGGCGTTCTGGCGTGCCTACCCCCATGGGATTCTTCCCATCATGAGGCTGCGTGAGTATGTATTAAGTAACTTTCAAGAAAAAAATATGACTTCGGTACCCTAAATATCTTGTTCACCTGTGTAGAACCAAATACGATTAGATAATAATGTTGATCGCATCAATGAATGTACTATGTAGGTACGATATACATACCAACGTTCGTTGAATTTCAAACAGTAGTTGACGCTGTATCCGACGGGAGCAGGCGTTTATCATGCAAGCCGTGTGCAGTGTGACGTCTGGTGTCTTGTTATGTCATGTGTAGTGTCACTACAGTGCTTCCACTTTAAGGACTAAAGGTAATCTAACTAGTTTTATGGAAAAAAGTGAATGTAAGCAGACCTGGCATCCATTGAATGTAGCCCTCTTGTTGTTCATGATTAGTAACACAAATAGTTTGCGATATATTCCTTGTGACATCCACAACACTTCCCGTGCCAAAGTCGAGATATCTCTCAAAGACAGAAGCTGACGGTATATTGCTTAAACAGTTAAGACTATTCTCCATTAAATGGACGAATCGAGACTTTTGCTTCCAATTCTTTTCAAAGACATGCTCTTGAATACAAAATAATGGATTTCCCGGTAATACTACCGTTGCAAACACGTTCAAGAATAAGGGTTCCTGGAATTACGCGTTAACTGCATTGACAATACAATAATAGACGCAAATTGGACTCGTCACAGTAGACGAGTAAATTGCACCGTTTTATTCTACGAGTCACACGGAGCTCACTCATTCCAGTCAATATGTAGCAGATTCAAATTTACATTATTTTGAGTAACTGCTCTATCGCAAAGTAGCCCTAGGCAAAAATGTAGGTAGGCGGTACTTTACAAAAGTACCTACTCTAACATACTTTACCTGATTGAGGACCAAACAGACTAATTCCGCAGTATATATTCCAAGAGCAGTACCAGTGAACATGACTGTGGTGGTGATATTCTCGCATGCTCTGATGAGACCGCAGTTACCTGTCGAAATCTAAAAGCAAAGTTTTTAATCAAAGTATATCAAGTTAAAATGGATTTTTATATTCATTAAAACAGTAATCAAATGATTTAGGTCGTACTTGAAAGCACCCCTGACCACAAGCTGGCATGTACCACTGGTAGGTCGTGTCCACTGATGATTTGTTTACTATGTTGATCACCTCTTTTCTTCGGTCCGATACATTTTTGCATATTCGAAACATTATTTTTCTTTTATCCAGTGATACGTTTGGACCTAAAATGAAAAGAAAAACTACTACGATGTTTGCATACAAAGCTACTCTACCTCGAGTTTCTTGTCTGCTTAATTGTTATAGGCTGGGATTTTGTAGTAGATTGGTAGATACCTAGATGATATTGTTACCATCGCGGGTAGGATCTGCACCCTAATTGCGTAACACACTATCAATCACAATCTGCACCCTAATTGCGTAACACACAATCAATCCGAATCATTTTGAAGAATATTGCTAATCCATTGCTTTAATATGTTCGATAGGTTGTCTGCTCAACAACGTAAATAACGCAATGAATTTTGATGAACTGTCAAAATGAAAGCGATTGCTACTATATAGTATGTTACGCAATTACCCCGCTGGATGAGACTGGCACAGGGGCGGGGGGATTGGCATATTGAAAAGAGAGTACTGTGCTCAGCAGTGGGTCAGGCTGTGGATCAGGTGCCTATATTACCTACATCAAGAATAAAGCTCACCATAGCATTTCCCAGTAACGGTGACTCTATAAGTGTTGCCACCGGTGTCGTCTACAAGGAAATATTCAGTAAACGACTGCCCGACAATGTTGGGCTTGAACACAATCTTGATTCGGGCGCTGTCACCCGGGTTCACAAAACTCGAGGTAATGGACACTTTGAAAACGCGGTCCACGCTGTTCAAAATATAAATATTTGACACCCTGTATGTAAGGCTACTCTGAAATGTAATAAATTATTCTTTATGTGGTTGTAAGCAATGGTAAAAACACAAGTGGACGCGTATGCATCCGACGCGATTTCATAACTCGGCTGCTTGGTTACCCGACGCTAAGATGACCCTCTGACCATAATTTTTTGGACTAGGTACCTTCACGTTTAACTGCAGTAATTCAACAGGATCTGAAATGTCTATAGCGAATTTAAAAAGCATTTACTCCGAACAAAGTACCTCCCTAACTTCGAAAAAGCATGAAAGCAGGAAGTTTGAATGAGGCAGACATGGGGTACTTATGGTTAAGTACCCCATGTCTGCCTCATTCAAATAGATATCTACATTACATTCACTTACCTCACTAGTATTTTCAATTGAAATAGATTTTTCTACAACGGTGTCTACGGGTATACATCCGAAATTTACTACTTTCACTTCAGAAAGATTTTCGTCTGGAGCATTCTCCAAATTCGGGTTGCATTGCACTGCGGTATTTGCCATTATTCTAAAGCAATCTTTTGTGAATTGAAAATAAAACCAAACTTTCTTTTTGATATAGTTCACAAAACATCAACGTCAGAAATTCTATTATTTTCTATATATTTTTAAAAATTGCCGCTTGTCCATAGAGCAGCAGAGCATCTAATTATTACAGTGTGCCCAGAATACGTGGTAAAGGCAGCAGACCTTTGACAAGATAATCCTATGGTTTTAGCAAATAAAGAACTTTGTTGGGTTAATTCACAACCCTACTGGTGTGTGTTGACTGTAAATTTCTTCGTTTCTTTAAACTTTCAATAAAATTATATTCTGTGGCATGAACTTCAACTTTTTAGTCGATTATTAGAGTTGTCATGTTAGTTAAGTCCTAATGGGTCTACTACTCTATTTTCAAGAACAAAAAAGTAACTGTCATTTACGGGTAAATATAAATTATTAGGTAGGTGTCTCAATCGAATCTCAATAATCTTATTATTTTATTAATTTCTTCCCAAATGTGAATTTATTATGAACTTAAAAACAAGCATTCAATGCTTTATTAGCTTCCTCTCATATATGACATATGAAATTGGATTGCAGTAAACTTTATCTGGATCTGCCATAAAAACTTGTAACCATAATAATTCTGGTTTGTGTAGTAACAGACTAACAGCCATTCGGACACATCCTTCGGAACGACAACTTCCTGCTCGAGATCAGAGATGCGTTTATTCTATGTTAACTTAAAGTATAGTGAAGAATAATCTGAAATGGAATCTGGGACTGATTGGCTCTGTGATATTCTGCAGCATGTTCAACTTGAACAGTTTTATTTACCAATCAGAGACCAGTTGCAGGTAAACAATAATTTATAATGCAATTATTTTACGCACATTCTAGTTACTAGCAGTATATCCTGTGTACTTTATGTTATAATCCTTATTAATACAATGTTGTGTACTTGTGTTGTGTATTTTGAAACAAAACAACATGTCTATGTTTGTGTTTATGTTTTTAGATAACAAGACTAGCACATTTTGACTATGTGCATGCTGAAGACCTAGAAAAGCTTGGCATCAGTAAGCCTGGGGTGCGCAGATTATTTGATGCTGTGAGGAAAAAAAAGTTGCAGCTATGGAACCGAAAATTTTGGAACAAGTTATTTGGTTCATCATCAAGCTCAGTTTCTAAAGAAAAAACTGACTTAGCAGTGAGAACACCACAGTCAGAATCAAGAACAACTTGTATTATACTGGAGAAGGATATTATGTGAGTATATACTTAATAGACTTCCATATCAGATTAATCTTAAAGAAAAACCCACTGCTTGGTTTTTCCACATTCTTTATTGCTTCTGTCAAGGAAGTCTGCAACTTGTCCAAAAGTAACCTTCAATTTTATTAATAATCCCAGTTAAGGGGTATAATTTACCTGCTTCCTGACTAGAAATGATATTCAAGATTTAAAGTAAAAATTATAATGTGAAGGTGAATAACTTCTTAATTTTGGTTTTCACTATAAAAACAGTGTTTTCATTACTTTCAAATAAAAATAACAAATGGTGCTTGTGGTGCATCCACCATTTTTCCTGGGCTTATTGAATATTAAATGAACACATACATATACACACATTACATTTACATTTTTTTAATAAAAATTAATTAAAATTTTTGTTTTATAAAATAATTACCTAAATAATATATAGTATACTTAATAATTAGTCTATTAAAGCCCTCTTCAATGCTTTTACGCTGTGCTCATTGGGTCCACAGTGATCATGTCTTTGTAAAACCAACCACGTAACTTCACACTGTAGAAGGCAATAAATATATCGAGTATTACAATTGCTAAGCAAGTAAAATCATCTATCAAGAAAGAGAAATAATTGTGCTTAGTGCCTGTGGTGTAAGACATCATGTATTTGATACACAAACTTATTTGCAGATTACACAGCGAGTTAGGAAATGGGTCATTCGGAGTTGTCAAACGTGGAGAATGGCGTGTGTCCGAACATCCATCTCAAACAGTTCCTGTAGCAGTTAAAGTGTTAAAAGCAGACGCTTTCTCACAGCCGGGCATCTATGATGACTTCAGAAGAGAAGTAGAAGCCATGCACAGTTTGAAACACCCCAATCTCATCAAACTTCACGGTGTTGTGTTCCATCCATTGATGATGGTTTGTGAACTGGCAGCTATGGGGGCTTTACTGGATTATATTGTGGCACAGAATGGCAAAGTGTCTCTGAACTACATTTACAAGTGGTCAGAGCAAGTGGCTTCAGGCATGGCTCATTTGGAAAAGAATCGGTTCTTGCACAGAGATCTAGCTTGCAGGAATATTTTACTGTCTACTTTGGAATTGGTGAGTGAATCTTATTATTCAGTTTTAATTAACTTCTGTACTCAAACTCAAAGCATTTATTTCAATTGAACCATTTTCAAATAGTCGGTCAGATAGTCAAAAAGTTGAAGCTAGTTGCCCATTTCAAAACATAGATGAAGAATGGGGAAGAAACTCCAAGGACACTCTTTTAAATCAAGATATTACAAAATCGTGGGTACACTGGTACTCTCTATAGAATTTAGTCTAAGACTTACGTTGTAAGAGGTGACTAAATTACGATTTTCCATGGGATAGGCAGATCCTATCCTGTGGTTATCATTCTGCTATCTCCAATTATTTGTGTGACAAGTGACAAGGTGATTCAGTATTGTTTGTTTTGTATATTATTCACTTAACTATGTGGGTTTGGCAGTGATATTTGAGAAACTGTTATCATAATTATGAAGTAACAAAGTACTTAAATAAACATTAACATTTTTAGGGTTCCTCAGAAGGAAAAACGGAACCCTTAAAAGATCACTTCGTTTTCCGTCTGTCTGTCCGTCCGTCTGTCAAGACCTTTTTTCTCAGGACCGCGTAGAGTTATCAAGTTGAAATTAATATCAAATACTCAGGGCTGCAATCCCTTGAAGCAGTGAAAAAAATCAAAGTTCTAAGTAAACGCAATCAAATGATACGGGCGTTTACGTACCGTTTAAGCCGCATATTTTGACACTCGCAAGGTAACCAAAACCTATACGGTACTTCCCGTTGACCTAGAATCATGAAATTTGGCAAGAAGCAATTTCATGTAGCACAAGAAGGAACACATCCGAAAACTAAATTTGTAGTTACATACCTACAGTAAGGAACCCCCCTCGGTGCGCGAGTCCGACTCGCAATTGACCGGTTTTTTGCATTGAAATAACTTGTTGAAAAGTAGTAACCAAACATAAACTTCTTGTCCTCTTTTTTTTATTATAGGAATCACATGTTTTAAATAGCAACTTTCTTGTCACCTTGAAACTTTAAAGTACCTGGTGAATTTAAAAAAGCTTTGGTATTGATTTTATGTTGCTATGCAAAATGTTCTATGTATAAAGAATTGATTACAACATTCTGAATCTCATTGTTCTTGTATATCAGGTGAAAATAGGGGACTTCGGTCTGATGCGCGCCCTTCCGGACGCGGACGACTGCTACGTGATGAGCGAGGGGCGCCGCGTGCCGTTCCCCTGGTGTGCGCCGGAGTCGCTGCGCAGCCGGCAGTTCTCACACGCTTCGGACGTCTGGATGTTCGCCGTTGCGCTCTGGGAGATGTACACCTTCGGGGAGGAACCTTGGATAGGTAACCGTAACAAATGCCTCACTAATATGTTCTCGTTTTACCACTATCGCGATGTCTCATTGGTAAGCGATGATGCGGTCCACGATGGTGCCCAAAAGTAACCTGTCCATGTATATTAAAAAAGATGGGGTTAGATAATGGCCTCTTTATTGCCGTGGTTTACATATCGCTCACACGCTTCTTTACTGCCGTTATTTACATCTCCCTCACACTCGTTCTTAAAGAATGAAAGGTGAAGAGTCACCTTTCCAATATGTCTTCAAATTATATTTTCATGCAAATTAACGACACCATTGTTCTACTACTACTTTATTATTAATTTTCATATTATATTCAATCGCATTGATACTTTGATACTGATATTATTTGTTAAATTTTGCATGCAAAAGTCTGGCAGAATGTACCCGGCTCATTATATTTCTATAACAACTTTATTGTACAATACATACATTCTTTGCAAATAAAGAATTTGATTTGATTTGATACTCAACAATAAAAATCGATCACAGTGTTAGTTGGCGAACATATTTTATTATTTATTTACTACCAATAAAATTGAATGCGTTATTCATACATAACGTACTTGACCTCCTTCAGGCTTAAACGGTTCAGAGATACTGCGGTTAATAATGCGCGAAGGTCAGAGGCTGTCGGCGCCGAACGCGTGTCCCCCGGACGTGTACATGTTGATGATGCAATGTTGGGACCTCAACCCTAAGGAGCGGCCCACGTTCGCCGGCATACAGCGGTACATCGAGACCAATAAGTTCGAAACTGCTATTGCTGCACTTAGGTAAGCAAATGTTGGAATTTTATGTGACCTTGCTGTTAGAAATCATTTTTATTGCCGAATCGAGGGTTGTTAGCGTGCTTGCCAATTGTGAAGTCTTGGGTTAGATGCCTAGGTTAGGCAAAAGTGTTATTCAGGTGTATGCTAACACGCTACTCATTGGAATGATTTGTTTACCTCGTACCATGATTAGTTAGTAAATACTGGTTCGATTTATAATATTTACCAAAACATCTATGTCAGTAAACTGTTGTCATAAAGAAAAGTCGTGTTTATTAATTAATGTGATTAGAATTGTAACAATAATTGACGGCGCGGTTGGCGCAGTGGTTAAGCAATTGACAGCTGCGCTGCGTGTCGCGGGTTCGATTCCCGCACAGTACAAATATTTGTATGACCTACAAGTAGTTGTTCCGGGTCTGGTTATTTGTGTATGTGAGTTTAAATGTTTGTAAACGCACCCACGATACAGGAGTAATTCCAAGCGTGGGGCAATGTTTTAAAAAAAAACTTTTAATTGCCTCAACAGTCGCGCTCTTGGTTCTCACATAAACAGATGTTCTATAGAAGAATAGATTGTTTACAAACTATAATTTTCCTGCGACAGCTACCGGCGGCCGAGCAAAATGACCATCGACGCGGGCGACCCTATCATATTGATTGACAAGCGACCCGAGCTGCACTGGTGGAAGGGACAGAATCAACGCACCTTAGAAGTTGGACTCTTTCCATGGTAAAGTCATTTGAAACGTAGTACTTAATAAAAATAAGTAAAGTAACTACAAACAGCTAGGCTGAAGTGGGAGGACACCCGAGGGAGGACATCACCGTCGAGGTAGACCACTGCGAAGGTGGTGTGCCGATCTGATAAAGTTTACAGGAACAACATGGCCAGAGATCGTACAAGATAGGGAGCTTTGGAAGGAAAAAAAACTTGAGAGGTGTCAAAGGACACCCGGATGGAACGAAGTATAACTGGCTTGCTTTCTATATAATAAGAGAGAGACAGACAGAGAAACACGCGGACGCCGCACGGCTTACAACTATAGCAAAAAGAGTCGTTCCAACTTTTGGTCTTAATTTTTTCCGTCTAGCCCCCTTTCGCAACGCGCGATAAGGAACTTCGTTCCAAAAGGGAAGCCCTCTGTCCAATTGTGTCCCACCAATATAGACTTACAAAAAACAAAAATCTACCAAATAGTAACTTTAATTCTGTTTTTCTTTCTTTTTAGCACCTTGGTAACAACAGCATTAAAAACTAGTAAAAACAATCAGGCAGTTAAGAAATCTCAGACATTGTCGCCAGTACACAGAGGTAAGTCTATTTTGTTAATGGTCTTTCTATTAGCAACAATGTATAATAGAAAAAGGTTTTGCTTCACTGGTATTCAATGTAAACTATGCTTTTGTCATTGAGCTAGTTGAATTTGTCTGTGTAATCCCGTTTATCCTACTAATGTTAAAAACGCGAAAGTTTGTATGGATGGATGAATGGAGGTTTGTTAGTCTTTCACGCAAAAACTACTGAACGGATTTGGATGAAATTTGGTACACATATAGTTTATAACCAGAATTAACACATAGGATACTTTTTATCCCGATATTCTCAAGGGATTATGCAGGTGAAACCTCGGGGCGCAGCTAGTAGTTATTATAATCGTTTGCAATAACGTCATACTAGTAGAATTTTATAACTAACGAAAAAACAAACAAACATAATTTTCATGAAAGTAGGCCAATCGTCAAAGTTGACACCATGACTTGGATAAGAAGGAAACACCAGATTTTTTAAGTAATTTAGGCTAAATTACTTAAAAAATCTGGTGTTACCTAGGCATGTGCTAAATTATTTAGCACATGCCTAGGTTCAGTACAAACGACCTTAAGTCACCAGAACATTGACTAGTTAATTCTAGCTGCTCTAAATTAACAACAATTAAATGTAAAACGTTAACGTCTTCATCAGCCATATTAATAAACGCGTTCACTTTTATGAAACGTGCGCGTAATTGTGGCGTTCCTACACTTTTACTTTTGCGGAGGAAAGTAAAACTATTGCACAGTTGGTCTACGAAACATACCGCATGATATAATTGCGTATTGTTCGGCAATAGTCAGTGGTAATTATAATCATCGCGTTACATTGCGCTGAGGAATAACGACATGCTTGATATTTCATTGTTAGAAGAGAAAATTGGTACCGATTCATCATCTGCCTAGCATTTTTCCCAACTACGTTGGGGTCGGCTTCCAGTCTAACCGGATGCAGCTGAATGCCAGTATTTTACTTAGAGCGACTACCTACCTAACCTCCCCAACCCAGTTTCTGGGTAATACGATACCCCTTGGTAAGATTTGTAATAACTGTTTGTCAGAGTTTCGGGCTTCTGACGACCTGAAACGACTCTCAAAGATCCACGAATAACAGCCGGGAACAACGGTTTAACGTGCTTTCCGAGGCACGGAGGGGTCTCGGTATGTAAAGACGCATCCACGGACCAACCGCGGCAAGCGTAGCTTAACCTGATAAGTCGCCCCGTGCGGCTGTTATTACTTAGCCACGAGACCCTGTGGAACATTGGTACCGATTAAAAAGAAATATATAATATAATTTTGATATTAGTAAAATATGAATGATGACAATAACCCTATTATTATTGTGAAATTTTTACACTTAATATTTTATTTTTTATTATGTATTTTTGTTTTTACTCATATAGATTATTATATGACGTCAGGGGGCCTAAAAAGGCCACTTTGGCAGAATCATAATAGGATAACAATATGAATCATATTAAAAATCGTAAAATAGTCACAAACTGACAATTCATAATATGATCTGTGTGCAATTCATACACAATGAAATAACACTTAAACTGTAGGATTAAAAAATAAAAATCCAATTTGATTAATAAAAACTGTAATAAAAAATTTACCGATAAAATTACGGTTTTTATTTTTTTTATGCGTCAATGATTGCTTAAAGCGGCCTTTTTAGGCCCCCTTATCTCTAGTAATATTTCTACACAATTTATTTATTTATTTATATATCAATGTATATTGTTTTAAAATAAATACTTATGACTTAACCTGAAGAATGTATCAGTGCTAAAAGTTTTGTCCATTCTTAAAACATTTTATACCTAACGACGGCTAGAGGGAGTGGACAAGAAGTGATGATCTTTGAAGCTTTGCGACTCAAACACTTTAATTGTTGAACTTGTGTAAATGTTCGTATCTGATGATGAATCAAGTCCATATATCTAAATGTCAAAAAAATATTTTAAGAAAATACCCTTATAATAGATTTATTTATGATATTGTTGTAATTTTTTTAGTTTTCATATAGGTAGAATTTTATTTTGAATTTTGTTTCTACGATTTAGATTTTTAATAAATATTGATGACTATAATTTTGCTGTGCCCTAACAGGGTCTACAACGGCTCTTGGCTATAAACCTTTTGTGAACATCTTTATACCATGTGGAATGCAAATAAACGAATATGAATACGAATATACATTCTTGACATTGAGTAGTTCAAGTATCAATACAAATATTTATGTACCTGTATGAATATGACCCACAATAATATGATTATTAAAATTATTTATGCATACGTCTTACATTGCTCTAGGAATCGTATTATGCACTTTGTAGGAGAATATTTATAAAGACTGCGACGTAATACTGTCGTGTGAGACGCACTTAGCATTGAAAATCGCTAATCTATGACTAAGTGAATGTTTTATCACCTGTGAGTAATGAAGTCTGTATGGTTAGCACAAACATGTCGCACCTGGATTTATAATATAGTTTGGTTTGTGAATATTGGTTGTTAAAAACGTTGTAGGTAAATATGTTTGTTTCGTATCTTGAGTCAATACAGTCCACATCAAATACAAAGAATTTTTCGATACCGGGCACACCTACCGTTACTTACTGATATCCTTAACATGACATTGATCACAAAAACATCGTCTTTAATGGCCGGCGTACACCGGGTTCAACACAGGGCAACACACATTATAAGTTAAAAAAAATAACCATTAGATGAACTAACAATATTGATCAAAAACACATTTTGCAAAAAAAAATACCATTCGTTACTATTTTTACCAATTGGTTAACTACGTATCAAAAAACCGTTCCTAATGTAAAACATTGAAATGTGAGCTTTATACAGGTTGCCAGGGACATCGACGCGCAAACAGTAACCATGAATTTCAGCATATGATTCTAGCCCTATTCTAACCCCTTTGGGTAGAAAAAATTATTATGTTATAAAAAAAAATCTGTTGTTTCATAGAAAAGTATACAATACCTACGCAATCAAAATGTATGGAACAGCAGTTTTTCTTTTTTTAATAACCATCGAAATATTTCATCGCTGGGGGTTCAGAATTATGAACAGCGGGGTAATTGCGTATCATACTATCAGTAGCAATGGGTTTCATTTTGACAGTTCAACAAAATTCATTGCGTTATTTACGTTGTGGAGCAGACACATTTTTCGAAGCTAAGTAGCAATGGATTAGCAATATGCTTCAAAATGATTCAAATTGATAGTAATAGTATGTTACGCAATTAGGGTTCTGAATCCATAGTAACAGGTTGCGTGTCGATGTCCCTACTACATTGTATCGGTTGTTGTTATTACGTTCTTGGTGTACGACGATGCGTCGGCAATGCTTCAGCCGCCGCAGTTTTAACCAATCAAAACTCGTGATTTGACGTAGCCCTGAACAGATACGTTTGATTGGTGTAATCCGCGTCACGACACAACACAACACAGTAATGTGCCAGCGGCTTTAGTCGAACTATGCTCATTTCTTATTTTCGAAATGCCATTGTACGTCAAAGTTTTATATCGTAAAGTTCACATTTAAATAGTTTACTTTGAGTCGAGTGGCTATGCTATTGATTTTTTCAGTTTGTGATGTCGATAAAAATACATACATAAAACAAATATAAATTCTTTAATCTTCTTCACATTTCCAGCCCAATCGGCTTCCAATACATCCCTACCTACTAACGGCGTGTCTGAAGACATTGCTGTTGTCCTGCGCAAGCGCCGCACGATCGAGTCTACTCAGCCGCCGACGACGCGCGGTGGCAATACTGGCAGCAAACACTTCAACTATAACAAGCTCACCAACGATCGAGTGGCAACACTGGCACAGGAACGGGCCAGATACACCAGGGAAGCACATTCTAAGAGTTTGAATCAAGGTAAGAGAAAAAAAAGATATAATTGTTTATTTTTAGAAAAGTAAGAAATAAATAAATTAGGTTTATTTGTCACAGAAACACATGGATACAAAAAGATAATTAACTCGAATAATAAACAAAAATAAAAACAAAATAGATCTATAATCACGATTTTAAATTCTTTAGTTCTAGCCTTTACCCTGTACCAGATCGCCTACTAGCTGCGCCCCGCGGTTTCACCCGCATTAGTTGCGATCCTGTGGGAATATCGTGATAAAAAGTACCCTATGTGTTAATCCTGATTATAAACTATCTGTGTGCCAAAATTCATTCAAATCGGTCAGCCGTTTGAGCGTGAAGAAGTAGCAAACATACAAACACACATACTTACAAACTTTCGCCTTTTTAATATTAGTGTGATTACATCGCACTTATAACATCAGTGGCGAAATATACACCTTTGCCTACCCTTTCGGGGAATACAACCGTAATATTATGTTTTTTTTTTAATAATAATCCTAATATTTACAAGTGTAGTTAGGTATTGTTTAGACAGTATGTAAAATCTGTATTACGGCTGATATGACGTCACGAGGCGCTAACTGTAAGGTCAACTTGGCAGTTTATTGTGATACGTGACCGTGCTATAGGTAATCGGTATAGATCACGGAGCTATACGGGCGTATCTCTCGGATTACTCGCATTTTGTCAGTCTGGTAGAAGGTTTCGTAGGAAAATATTATGTTTGGTATCCGCAAACGGTTACATTTGGTGGGCGGAGGCGTAAATCTAGCTGATAAGGTAATCTGTGACTAAATATTATTGTAATTTGTATAAACTTAGAGTTGTGTTAACTCATATAAGCTAATGAAGAACGAATATGAAACGTATTTTGAAGTTTAAATAGACTTGTGTGTAGTCTGTGTTGTCATGGGAAAGAAAGAAAGAATAAGGGTTTATTTGCTTCATAATCACGTGCATATAAACAGATAACTAATTAGTAATTACTATAACAATTTAGTCAAGAGAGTAGTGTCCTCTTGTTGTTATCGAAGGACCCTTAGATTATCAAAATAAAACTAAATTAGCAGTGGAAGTCTGCCTGCAGGCTGATACATAAACATTATACCCCAATGGACTATCCTCATTCGAATAACATTATAATCTATTATTTTTTTGTTCCATTTCAGTAAAAGAAGACATACTAATTGATTTGGACCTCCCACCTGCCACAAGATTGAGTACACCTGTCAAAAAGCCATCACCAAATGGTCAGAATCTCGTGTCCATACTCGATGAGCCAATAGATGTACCGGAACTTGGTAAGTGTGGAATACTTAATACTTTTTTCCCACTCTATGACATATAAAAATACTGGAATAGGAAAAAATAAACTGGGTCTATTCAGCAGACTTTGGTCAGTTCGGCAGTGTCGCTTGCTATTTTGTAACAGATCAGCAAGTCTGCAAAGTGTCACATCGTTACCCATTGGAATCATGTACACATACATAATCAACCTAATAATGTTCCCAGTTTTGGGACATAGGCCTCCTCTCGGTGAGATTGAGTGGGCTGTAATCCACAACGCTGGTCCAGTGCATGTGACGAAGTGAATTAAAAGATCTAGCTTATAGTATCGAAATGATTGTGCAGTGTTAAATAAAAGCTAGTCATCACGATTATTTTTTAAATATTTTGTTGTTTATCTTTCATAATATTTTTTTTTTTCGTTTTTACAGGACTCGACAGCGACTGGGGCGAGCAGAGCATAGAGAGTTTACCCGGACTATCTGCAAACTACAGCATCCATAACTACTCAAATCTCTATGGCGCTAAGTCGCTAGACAATCTATCGAGTCCCCTCCACATGAGTACATCGCAGGCGGCCGCCACACAACCAGACCCCTTCGACACGTCGCAGTTCTGGCCCAGTAGCAATGCAAGATCTAATTACGAAATATCTCTTAACGAATCTAATATAAGCCAACAGACACAAGAATCTCACAGATACGCAAGTAACAACCACTCGGCGTCCACCAGTGCGGACGTTTCGTATTATTACAACAACACGCCATCAACAAGTACTGCTACAAACCATAATAATATTTACGGAAACCTACCGTTGGCTTACGCAATGAATAATACTCTCTCTTTGGAAAGAAATGTGGTACCGAGTGTATCGGCATCACTAGCAGATATGTCGCTAGACGACAGGATTTCAGAATCTCTAAACCTTAGATCTAAAAGCAATAACAGCGATTACCCGTATGGTGAGCCCCCGTACAATGTTCCGTCGACCTCAGCTGCAGCTGTGAATAATGGAACAGGAGACAAAAAGTATAACGACATTCCTGTATACAAGAACTACGACGTCACTCCAGTTCAACAGCAGTTTGTATTAGAAACAAAAGACTATTACAAGAAGTTATCGACGCCTTTGAAAGCGAACACGAGCAATGATTACGAGAAGAACATCTACGTGCCCAAGTACGAGGAGGAAGCTGAAAAGTTACGTAACTTCAGCGATTGTGTGGAGAATTCTAAGAATTACTCCGCGTTCAAGTATCAGAATGTTGATCTGGGTAATTATTCGGATTATGGGATTTACGCCGGCAGTATCGCGTCGACGTCTCGCGGGGAGGCGCGGTATGACGAAGTGAACGACACGGCGAGTAACTTCTACAGTGAGATAGGAGAGCCGCCGGGCCGCAGCGCGTACGCAGCGCCGCCGCTGTACTGCAACAGCAACGTGTACGACGAGGTGTGCGAGCAGTCGGGCCCGCGCCCGCACCGGCCCGCGCCGCCCTGTCCTACGAAGCCTAAATAATTATAGCATAGTATAATAGCGCCCACAGATCAGTTAAGAAAAATGTTGCGAACTAAATCTATGTTAAGTTACCATCCAATGATATTATCTTTGTGCCTTTTTAATTCTAAAACAAAATTTTGACTGATTTACAGATTGACATTTCATAAGACTCGTTTAGGAGTTTCACCTATCACTTAATGATAGTATAGATTTGAGAGTTCTTTGTAAAGCGTATCGTTTCCTAGACATGTTTTGTTAAATATAAACACGGACACAACGAAATTTTAATTTATTTTATCTGGTAAATTATATCATATTATAGTCTTCTGAAATGTCAATGTATATAAGACTGACGGCATTTCGAAATTATCCCCAAGAATATCGTGTGACGATCTGTCCTTCCTTTGTCATTTTACTGTATGAGTTGAAATAATGTTTGTTGGCTTTGAAACCCAAGTTCCATTATCAGTAATTTATACCTATTTCACCCGTTGTTTTTATAATGACAAAATTTTGTATTATCGACCCCAGTATGTAACTCGATATATAGATATAACAAATGATATTGTAACTATACTCTGTTCATGTAACTCGAATGTTAATATAGCTGTAAATATCTATCTAGTGTAATATCAAAGCGATTTATATGTGGAGTGTTATTTTTATATGTACTTTATTTCTATAGTGCAAAATATTAATATTGTATGGCGCTAATAGAAAGATTTGTAGCCGTCTTATTTTTCTATACAGGTAGCGAAATGTGTGTTATAAACAATGTTGATTATTCCACTGTTAAAAACATATCGATGTTAGTAGAATTTTGTAACTGCTAAAATGACAAAAAATAGTAGTTAATTTAATTTGCAAGCTAAATACGTTTAATTACATGCATGATAGCATTTCTAAGTAGATATTGGCAGCATGCATCGTCCACTCGAATAAACATGGTTCTAGTATTTAGAGGACCCGGAGCGTTTACAATTTTACAATGTGTACATGTATTACTCATTTTTATTAGTTTTAAAATTTACCCCGTTTATGAAAGCTTGTTCAATTTAATTTGTGATCAAGTCTCGCGCCTGCTTTGTGATTGGTTGTTATTATTTTAGTAAACCAATCAAAACAGGCCACCATAATGAAGTGTCAAAGTCATCACGATTACAATTTGAAAAGAGATGGAACTTGATAGGACTTATAATACCATCACTACCAGACACTATCATATCGCCCCGCGGTTTCACCCGCATAAGTGTCGATCCCGCGGGAATATCGGGATAAAAAGTATCCTATGTGTTATTCTGATGTATATACTGTAATGTTTCATCAAAATCCATTCATTAGTTTTTGCGTGAAAGAGTAACAAACACATCCATCTCCACAAACTTTCGCGTTTATAATATTAGTAGAATTGAGATGTTAGAGCAGATTAAATGCAATAAGCTTTTATAACCCGGGCCCTAGAGTGCTATTTATTTAGTTAGGTGATAGTCGGACAACATCACACGGTGCCTCACCAATAAGTACCTGCTAGTTTAGTTAGTTGGACAAAAGCTAAGTTACTGCGTCAATGGCACGTTTAGTCATTTTTGTAATTATTTATTTCGTCTTATTATTTGTAGTGATTTAAGCTTGCCTTCTTATTAGTTCTTTTTGCCGGATCGAGGTTGACAAAAAATAAGCATAATTTGCGCTTAAATGCAGCTATTAATTACTGTTTATATTCAAACTACAACGAAAAGAAATGTAGTAATCATTTGAGATAAATCAGCGAGACGAATGATTTAATTTAATAAAAGTCTCATATTAAATATGAATGTAATGTTATTCTATGCTTGAGGTACTGGCCATCGTCATCGACATTTAGATTCGTAAAATGCCTGTTGTAAAATGTATTGTTCATAAGTACTACCGCCATGCTGGTACCGTACTCCATAGGTGTCTATTACTGATATTCAAAGTTCATTGTCATGAAGATCCGGTGTAACTAATTATTCGATGTTGATAAAAATGTAGATTTGAGCAAAACCTATGGCAAGTTTTACGTAAGGTATTTTTTCAATTCCATGTTGTAATTGGAGTTTAACACTTTTGTACATTTTGGAAGAAAACTTGAGTTTATTATAATACTTCACAAACGCTTGTAGCGTGAATAAAACCCTGTAAGGGTGGGGACAGTCGAGCTTAACCCGTAATTGCGTCGCTCAAAATGAGTGTCACTCATGTCTCATTTATGTCGAGTGTTGCGAAAATAAGTCTTTGCTCTGAGCGTTTGTCTAACTAGGCGTTGACTTCGCGTTGCATTGCATCGAAGCTACGTCGCGTTAACGCAGCATTACGAGTATACTGCGTAAACGTTCGACAAACGTCTACGCCTGACCAACATCAGTTGCGAAGGCATCCTAAGATATTCTGTTGTCATAAAACTATATGAACAGCAGCCGTGTGTATTATATCAGATATTAATCTGTCGGAGTGTGGAACCTGTATAAATGTACAGTCCTTGTAAATATGCTTCAGCATCATCTAAGTTTACTTGGGTGACACTAATAAAATAACTTGTTGGCATCCTAAATGATGGTTTTTATTTTGTGCAACCTGTAGTTTTACCCGTGGATTTAGATTCTTAAAGGGTCTCATCTGAGTGTCATATGTGACATGTTTTTTGAATGACAGATGATATTTTAACAAAATGATTGCCGTATGTGGCAAGTGTAACTTACTGCTGGGGTCAGTCAATACTTTTAACTTAGAACTGCCGATCGATTCTGTAAAAATCTCACCGTGAAAAGTTAGGTGAAGTGAGCTGTCAATAGTGTCAATCCCTAGCATTAGTTGGAATGACAGCTCACTCCACGCTCACTTCACCTAAGTTTTCACCCCGGCTTGGGTGTTAGTGTTCTGTGCTTTTCACGGTAAGATGGTCACAGAATCGCACTGATGGATTTCCAGATTATGGTACAGGTACCATTAGTTTTGACCTAGAAGTTTTCAGCATTGATTCATTATAACACGCATAAAAAAAAGCTTTACATCAACCTCGGCCTCATTCAAAATTGAAATCGCAGCCCCAATTCGTCCGTACCCAATTAAGACACCTACTTTTACGCGACACGTAGGTATTTAACTAATGAACAAGCATCCCTCTTCCCTGAAAATTTTGTCACACGCTTTAAAGGTCACAATAATTATCTTGGTAATAAAAAAAGGACATCGTCACTTGTTGAATTCGCCGACATTGTGGGAGAGACCTACCTACCCCAGTCCCCGACCTGTTTTAAGCTTCGTAATTGGACTCGCTCGTAAGTAGGTAGGCCTCATTAAAACAGTTTGCAAAGAAATTGTGGTCGTTATATTTTACAACAAATTAAATTAGGGAGAAGCTGATTGCGACTTAACTAGGTAGGTACCCTCTTATAATTACTAGGCTGGGCTAGGCTTCAATCTCCTTGACCACCCACCATATTTTCCGGACTTAGCCCTAAGTGATTTTCACTTATTCCCAAAATTAAAAGAGGAAATTCGTGGAACAAAATTTTACGATAATGACGTGGTTATGGCTGCCATAGAGGAGTTTTTCGAGAGACAAGAAAAACAATTTTTTTCACAAGGAATAAGGAAGTTAGAAACGCGTTTTTCTAAATGCATTGCATTGGAGGGAGATTATGTAGAAAAAACAATATTTTTGTTTAAATCTTTGCATTTTTTATATTGATTCCGAGAATTTTTTGATTCACCCTCGTACACACGGCTACACGTCAAGTTATACAAAACCAGTTTGTCTCGGCCTCACTTTGTATGATATTTTCTCACAATGACCGGTCAGCCAATACTGGTTTTGCATAGCTTGATGTGTAGCCGTGTGTACAATCTTAAACCTGGTAGGTATAGGTTTAAGATTGTACGAGGGTGAATCAAAAAATTCTTGGATACTTAATTAGTTTTACGAAATCATGAGTTTATTTTAGTGTTCGCTAAACCTTAAAATAAACTCGTGATTTCGTGTCTGTCTACAAGCCTAAATTAATTATTCCGAAGTTCGCAAAATATGTTAATTCAAAAAACGTAAGTTCAGTGTTTAAAGGCTTTAAAAGTTCTGCAATCTTACTGTCCTACATTACATGGACCATGTTTAGAATCCCATCAAAAACTTTCATGTAAAGTAGGTTGCCAAGATTTAGGTACATAACGCTTTCACTGTTAAAAAGCTATCGGATCTAATGTAGAACCAAGGCCCTAACACTAGGGAGGAAACACGCTTTCACTGTGTGGATCGCCCCGGCTTGGGCGAAGCACCGCCGCGTCCTCGTGGCGGCGATCGGCGGCGGCAATCTCTCGCGTCCAGCCCTGGTCCAGGCCATGGTACGGCTATGGTACACCTCCTTTTGCGAAGCAGTACTGCTCGCGAAGGAGGAGGCGGAGCGCGTGAGGGGGAGGCAATCTCTGCGCCCTCACGCCCCTAGTCGCCGCAGAAGACGCGAGTCAACAGCTGACTCCCGGCCAACGTAGGCGCGGGCTTGCGGGCGGCGAGCAATGGGTAGCTCGCCGCCTGGTAAGAACCAGGCCCGGGTCGACGGCGCGTTGTGTTCCACGCACGCCTCAAAGAGATGTCAGCACCAAGTGACGGGATCCGTTAGGGCGGATGCCTGCTAAGGCCGTGGGTTGTTCGAAAGAGATTGGCCCCTGGCACAGGCAACTGAAGGAATACGGGTGAGTTTTCTATACTTACTTATAATAAATCTGTAGAAGTGAAAATTCTGTACATTGAAAATTTCAAAGAAATAAATGGCAGGGGGGGTGTTACTAGACCGACACCGAACCCAAAAATGTGATAAAAAAAATTTTTGTCTGTCTGTCTGTCTGTCTGTCTGTCGGTCTGTCTGTCTGTCTGTCTGTCTGTTTGTTCAGACATCACGCAAAAACTACCGGTTCGATTACGATAAAACTTGGTATAATTATTCTTTAATATCCTGGGCACCACACTGGGTACTTTTTATCCCGGAAAAGTATATACAATAAAAAACAAACTTAATTTTGCGGTTCGATCCCTATACCCGATTACCACTGTCTGTACTGTACCAACCGCAAATACTAAGTTTGTCGTAGGTTGGGTCACCCGCAGTGGAGTTCATTTTTATTCCTTTTAGTTTTTAGAGTTATTTAGGTTTATTTTTATATGAGTCGTAGGTATAGATTTTAATTTTAAAGTATAGGTAGTATATTTGATAGTGTACGTAGTGACCGTAGGTTATTTTATAATACTGTTAGGTAGATTTAGTCATTCGTAGATATAGATATTAGTTTTTAGGGATTTTGCTTATTTATTGAGTTTAGAATAGTTATCATCAGAAATAGGTTTATTTAGGTAGGTAGGTATTTAATTTTCTGTTATTGAGTTTTTTTTTTTAATTAGTTAGGTACTTAGGTAAAGATATCATATAGGTACCCTCTTAATCACCACTAATGAGACACAATTGGTTTTCTATTGTAATAAGCCACAAAGGGCCCGCGACATAGATGGCATTCTGGGGAAGCACATACATTTTATCCTGTTAGCACGTTCCCGTGGGTAAATTTCCGACATCCACGCGGGCGAAGCCGCGGGCAGAAGCTAGTAGTCAATAAAAGTCTGACACGCCCTTCCAGTCCGCCCAGAGCGAAAGAAGTCATGTGATGATTTCCCATCCAAAAAAAAAGGCTCTACTACGAATCTTACATCTTGGTCAGAATGTACGGCTTGGCCGTTTCGTGGCCTCCTCTTGTATGGGCTTATGGTAAGAAATGAAGTCATTGGTCTTTAGTGTCCATGCAATTGTTCAATGGAACGGCCAAGCCATCTATCATTCATGATCTCGTTTGGTAGGTACGCCTTTTTCCAATCGATTGTAAGAACTGTACCTATCATCTCAGTGCTCCTACGTCTACAACTCGTTCCAGATTGGTTCACTGAAAAATACTCGTCGAATTTCATCTGCGTTCCACCTCTCTATACTCGGTAGATCTACAAATGTAGATTCTAAAGTAGAGAGGTGCATACCTACATAAAATATATGATGTAGGTACCCGCATACCGAGATGCAGACGATATTGCATATCTCGGAGCAGCGTTGAGCTTTCCTTCAGATATACTGTAGTCTAATCTACATCTCTCGGAAACTCGGTAAATAGGTATTCTTACATATTTCTTGCCATCTTTTATTTACGTTTTAATTTTATTAAATAAATCAACCAAGGAGTAGAGAGACGCAGCTTAGATTCCAAGAAATTTATTTTCATTTTCAGGTCGGAACTATCTTTCAATATGCGAGTACCTACTTAGACCTGCAGGCATTATCTTGTTCACAATGCTCTATATCTAATTTTTCAGTTCTTCAACGACAGTAACGTGCAACAGTGATATTAATATGTAAATGAAGGTAATGCGGTTAGGTACTAAAGCGCCAGGAATCAGGAATCTCTAATACGATCAACTGATAAACTCCAAAGAGACTATACGCTGCCACTGTGAGAATTAATAAGTACCTATAAACCCATCCTGCCAAGGAACAAGGGATATGTTTGTTGACTGGTTTCAGCATTGTTTATTGCTGCCTAATTTAGAAGCTGAATAATATAAGTAGATACAAACTAATATGTTTATATTGTACCTACCTAACTTTTGTCATCTATTCATCAATGGATGACAATCACAAAACTTGTCCCTTTTGTGATTGTTATCCCGTCATTTCAGGTGGTGTGGTAAACATTATCCTGTATGATGTCATGAGTAGGTGGTTCACCACCATCTATTACCTATACTTACGTCCTAATAAAAGAAATCTTAATTTAATCATCCTCATCATTATCATCATTTCAGCCGAAAGTAGTCCACTAGCACCGGCTAGTGGACTACTTTCGGCTGAAATAATGATAATAATAATAATAACGCTTGATGCGAGGAGTAGAGCACCGGCTCTGCTCCTCGCATCAAGCGCATTTTACCATATGCTGGATCAATTATAACAAGGTACTTTTGTTGCCTAGCCAACGCTATATACGTGATAATGTGTAGAGAAAGAGTCTACTTTCTACATTAAAGTAATAATGCTTCACAGTCCACAGAGAGCAATTTCATTAACTTTTGTCCCAAGTCCTCTAATGTCTTAGCAGTCATTAACCGTGCGGTCTGCGTCTGACGAACCCATGACCATGTGAAAGTATGTCGTCGAATTACGTATGCATGTCACAGCGTTGAAGTTGCTTGTATATCTGTATTATCTCTGCTCTACTTATTATGTTGAATACCAAGTTCGTCTGTTTGTCATACTATATCTATCTACCTATGTTGAACTGTAGATAGTTAGGTACTCCTACGTATATGAAGTATTCGTATATAGATAGATACGGCCTACTAACACCTATAGTTTCTGAAACTTGCAAGGTACGTTTATATGAAGCAATCCATTTTATATTTAAAGTTATATGAATAGATGCAGATATACGCTCATTAGCCTAACGTGTTGTACTACTTTAGTACTTACCTATTCAGGATTGATTACATAACAGGTAACAGGAGACCTACGAGTAGCGACAAATACATAGCACATAAATTAATGATGTCTATTGTAATGTTAGGAGTTAGCGCGACATTGGCGCGGCCCGAAGCCGTGTTATCGTAACTACGTCATTTACATGCAGGGTGGTGCCGATAACTTAGCGTGGGCGACTGCCGCCTCCTAACATGTTCGTATTTATTCAAACGTGATACTTCGATTTAAATGTACGCAGCTCTAAGTGCATAGCAAGCTAGCTAAGCTGGATCTAGACTGAAACCATATATATCGTTACGTAATAGTCGAAACAATTGAAAAGTAGCTTTTTCATGAAAGCTCTATCGATAAAGTCTTAATTGTAGTTGGAGTGAAGTGGCTCAAGTGTGAGGCTCGGAGAGTCCAGAGCTAATATCGCGTTATCTAATGATGATTGGTGTGTAACATCGCGTCGGTGCGTCGTTATGTAGGCGGCGAAGTGGCCGCACGTGAATGGACGGGCGCAGGATCGATAGAGCGGAGTGCGCAGGCTCGCGCGCGGTACACAGCTGGCGGCTTCGCACCGCCACCGCTCGCTCGACCTGTGCCTCAGTGTCCACAGTGAGGGGGCTAAGTGTATCAGCTGTATCTCGAACATGTTCCAGTGTTATCGGCGGCTCTAAACGGTGCGTAGAACAATCATTACACATAGCTCTCACAACCCACCCTTTCAGTTTACCTACACGTTTTCAGTCGCCGTCGCCATATCTGCATATTAACGGGAAACCTGTTACACGAGTTCACATAACAATTCATTAATACTGTGAGTGTTTGTTTATAAACTAAAGACTTGAGTGAATTCTTTACTGTGTTCCTAGATCATCTACTATTTTCCTTCTCATGTTTAATTTTAGCTACCGCAATCGATAAAGTGTCATTTGAGCCGAAGCAGCCCCTCGCTGCACTGTCAGTCTTTCGCTAATTAATGAAATATGCTCCTTTTCCGGAAAAAATCGTTATAAAGCTATCTAACAACGATAATTACAGTTGATGATCAATAAATTCAATAATAAAAATGGTATCAAGATACAATTCGCGTGGGAGGCAAAGGGCATGAGTGCCTACGTCAGTGGATCCGACATAACAAACTATAGAACGTTGGATCGACGGTCTGCGCAATTTTAGCTTTTATTCCTAGGAGCTTGGGGTTGATATCGAACAAATTGTTTGTGGAATTACATTTCTAAAGCCCAACTTATTCGTGGTAAACATAGAAGATGTTTTAGTCGCGCAGGTAGAACCTAAATTGGAATAGAAGCCATTAGCATTTAGAATTCTTCACATCAATAGGTAATGCTCACTTATATATGTAAAGAAGTTAGTAGCTATTCCATATCAAAGGCCATTTGTCATATTTATTTATTTGAATGAAATTGTACCTCCCTTCTGTAGCTTTTATTATTCAGGAATCTTTTTCCTCGCCAGTGACATGTTTATTTTTGGAAATCTTCTCCAATAATAGAAAGTGGGGGCGATAAAACATTTTTTATTAACTGGCTTGATTATTTAAAGTGTTGTAGGTGTAATGGGGCCCTTCAGCAGTGAACTTTCAAAATGCAATGGTATGAGTTTTCATAAGTTTAACACCCAGAATTAGATATCTGTATGTACTCGTATTCAATTCTCGGGATAAGGAAAAACTATTCGCCATAAACACCAATCAAACTGGATGGGTTTGCTTTCAGTAAAGGTCAATAAACAAAATGTATTAACACAATATATATGTATTATACTCGTACCTAGCTAGATATGAAGGCTAGGTACAATTTGTACCTACCTACTTGTACTTGATTGGTGATATCATTAATCATATAAATGTAAACATACAAAAGGCAGAGGCAGCGTTGTTAATGACTTCATGAACATTAATGGATATTGGGAAAACATCCTTCAATCTATTTATTTTCCACATGCTACATAGGTGTAGGTAACTATCGGCCTTCAGAATAAGCCTGCAATCATATTAATATTCTAGTCCATACCTGCAACTCTTGATATCGATTTGAAAGTTCTTAATAATTTATACCTAGAAGCGTTTTCAGCGTCTTTCAACGTTGAATGCCTATTTAGAACTCCTGTGTCGTGTCTATAAGAAAAATAATGTATGGAAGATTTTAAGTTGTACAATATTATAAGAGTTAATTATAGGAATTTTAGTAGTACCTGGATACCTCGACATACCCAATATCGGAGGTCCCGTTCAATAAAAAGCAAGTAGGTACCGTGTGCGGTTTTTAGAGATGAATATTACATGTGTTGTTATCAAAGTATCTCTCCGTTCTTCTTCTAATTGGTAGGTATGTTAACATCATTTCACATGTAGACTTGTAAAGGTTGTAGGCTAACTTCTCATTTCTGTTTCATAAGAAAAAAATATTTAACATAATTTCGTTTGGAGGCGCTTCTCAAAATGTTCAGTCTGATGATGTCATGGATAACCTGACTGTTTGTATCCTTTTCTCTCTTACCTATAGGGTTTAGTTTAGATTAGGTTTAACATTTTCCCATCTATTTCAACTTCAGGATACCGGTACATTCGTTTAACCTTTAGAAAGATAGTAGTCTCTAGTTACGTTACCTTCGAATTTCACGAACGTTGTCTTTCTGATGGTCATAAAATCAGGTTCCAACTTCTATGTTAACAATATGCCAAAATAACCAGAAAACTATACTTACAGAAGTAACTTATTTTACAACTGACTATTTCCACTAGATAACTAACTAGTTAACTATACGACATTTATACGTAAAAACAAAAGGACTCCGTCGAAGAAATACTCGATTGCACAAAGAATTCTAAAACTTTTTGAAGGAAAATCAGAGATAACACGAAGGTTTTATTACCTAACCATGATTTTCTATATGTAGGTACTTAATAATAATATATATCTACACACGTACACGTGATTTTACCTTTTACTCTAGTTTCATTGGTTTAGTAAAGTTTTCAGAGAGACCAGTCGTTCTTAACTGTACTTAAGCTGTTCAGGCGTCCCACGAGTGACCTTTTACATTACAATTTAATTCAACTCTTTCAATTCAATCTACCTGGGTTTCTGCCGTAACTACTGTGTTCGTACTTTCATTTGGCTCTTAGAGCACCTAATGCAGTTTTCTGTAGTAATTCATTTACCTCTCCGACCTGTTTAAATATTGCTGATGTTAATTCGTTTTCCAGCGCACGATCTTCTGCATATTCTATTGGCGAACTTTTCTATTCCCAGTATACACGTATAGTTTTATATACTCATATCTATTAAATAACCTACCTCCCTTTTGATAGGGAAAATTCCGGGAAAACACACACATCGGGCACGAGACATTTATACTTAATGTGAATTGAATATGATCTACTTTCTCGGCTGAGAGCAAGAAATATCAGTTCCATCAAACATATTATTCGTCTAGAAATCAAACAGAAGGGTCGGGCCGGCAGCTCGCAGCCGTTTTCTAATAACTAACTTAATAACAGGGCCACTATTGATGTGATCAAGTCATAACGTAATATCCCTTCTAAGAGAAGCAAATACATGTTTCTATAAATAAATAGAAGCCTTAAGGGTGGACGGTAGCACTCAGTGTATATTGCATTTGGCGTTTTCCGATAGTCCACGTCCGAAGCAATATAAGGTGGTTCTACGAATCGAGTTCTCAGTTTGCTTTTACGTTTCAACTTTGACATTATAGTTTATTATAACTCTTTGAAATGGTTCAATTGAAGTTATTGAACTGTAGCGTAGGTACATAAGGTTCCTTCAATACTTGGTGAAGATAAACATTGAAACAACGTTATTCAAGTTATTTGTTATGAAAACGGGATTTGTTTGTCTTCCATTCTAAGTAGGAACTTGAAGAGCTGCCAAATTTAGTCCAGTTTCCACAGCTCTTACCTCATCTACGGTTTCCTGATGTTTCGGGCTATTTCAGGGAAAGTCCTATATTTATCCGTCCCTTCTTCGATTTATCCAAGTAGGTGTGTAAATAAAATTCAACGTCAACAAATTACCCCTTGTTTTCGTAACATTAAATCTCTTATTGGAAAGCTATTAGTGTTCGTCATTATTTCGCAAACAAGATTTCTAAAACTTTAAACTTTGCAAGTCTTTCGGCTCATTTATAATATACTTTGTTGTTCTTAGAAGTAATTAATTTGGATATTAACTCCCTTGCGACATAGCTAAGTATATTTAGGCACGACTCTATATAATGTAACTTGACTGAACTGGCTTACTTTACAAGAATAACCTTTATCTATCTATATATCTATCAATTTATTTATATATACTTTATTGTACACCACAAAAATCCTAATAGTAGGTAAAGCTAAAGAGTTTGTTTATTTGAACGCGTTTATCTCTGGAACTACCAGTTGGATTTGAAAACATCTTTTGCATTTGATAGCCTATATAATTATTGAGGCAGGCTATAGGCTATTTAAGGCATCACGCTAGAGCCCTTAAGAGTACTCTTAAAAGAAAAAAAGTCAGAAAGAACTAAGAAAAAACGAATTACGCGCTGGCAGACGATGCGATGCGACGGATTTTTCACGCGGACAAAGTCACAGACAGAAGCTAGTTTAAAAATAAATACCGTTACTTTACACCTTCACAGTACCTTCCAGGCTAGATACATAGCTATGTATAGGTAGCCTGTGCTTCCAGCAGGTAGATACGTCCCTATTAAATTGTTACCTGCAGGGTTGGCTGTCACCCGCACAGCTCGGCAACACCCCCCACGTCCACATTGCAGCGTTCAATGGAAGCCACGCGTCGTTTACAATTATTCATAATTAACTCTCAAACAATGCCCTTTTTAATTAATTTATTGTTGTATAAACACTTGCCGTAAATTATGTTGTTCGTTTATGTACTAGTAACATTGTTATGGCGGATATTTTTAGAAGCGTTTTATATAGTGTGCTAAAAAAGTAATTAAACAAATTCAGCCACAAAACCCCAGTAACTTAACAATATGGTTTAAGTTACTTGATGTTGTTTTCATGAAAATTTGTACTCTCTTTTAATTAAATAAAACTGATCGTTTTGTCAAAAAAGTTTTTGTGGTTTTACTATGTTGATTTGTATTGTGGACATTAAGTGCTAATGAAATTGTGATGAAGTAAGTATAAAATAAACGTATTGCTAAATGGTTTTAAATTGGCCTGCCAAACCCACCTCCAATTAGGCAAAATAAGATACCAGCTACATTGTGAGGATTTTACCGCTCAGTCGTGTCTTTCGACTTGAGCCAGCACTTCCCGCCCACGCCCCGAGCATACGCCCACGCCGACCGACGTCGTAACTCAATACTGAATCGAGGAAACACATCTAACTTGTAGCAATGTAAACACGCTTCGGTTATAAATCGGAAGCCAGGCAAATACGGAAAATCTAGATCATTTGAACGTAGAATATATTCTGCTGCCTGTTTAAAATAAATTACGTATCCACGGTTCTACAACTTTGAAGTGGAATTGGATATAGATTTAGTATATGTATTTATGTTGATATTAGGTCCTCTCTTCAATGAAAGTATTGCAATTGGCTAAGGTTATAGGGTTCAGGGTGTGATAAAAAAAATAACAAAGGTGTTCTAAAATTTTGTATCATTATATAAGTACACTACCTTCAAACTTTGGGGAATTGTTTTAGTTATGCAAATTCAAGATCAAGTTGTAGTTATTACAAAAACCTGTTTTTGAGATTACTTAATTTATTACTGTCACTGCGACGGAATACTCATACAATTTACGGCGTTGATCATTCTCAGATGCCGTCAAATATTATTGTTCGGTAAAGATAGAATCTTCTATATTATGAGTTTACTGAAATTTAATCCAGCCACGTCCTATTTTCTGAGCAATTGAGGTGCTACGCCAAAGTGAGAACTTCGTAGCGCCTCGCTACGAATTGAGGTGCTACGCCAAAGTGAGAACTTCGTAGCGCCTCGCTACGAATTTCTTCCGTGACGTATTCGTTTATTTTGTCGTGATTGTTTTTTCAGTGTTTATTTACAACATACATTTATTAGGGTTTTGTTTTTTGTATGTTCATGCAGAAAAGGAATGATTAAATGCCGCCATTGATCAAAAAGAAAAATAACCTTGTTTTGAAGATGAGAGTTAAAGAATCTCTGTTATTAAAGGTCACGGTTAGGTGATGAGCCGACTCGAGTAACTAATGTGTTTAGTATCAAGCGCGACATTACGATATCTAAGCGTTAGTGGTGATTTTTTCGTCATTCATTTATTCTCCATTTCAAGATACCTATTCTGTTCGAAATGACCGAGATGGGAGGTCAGTGACAATAACTTCAAAACTTCTTACCTTAATTTTTTTTTTTTTAATTTCACCAATATAATTTGGGAACTTTACTTCTTTCTAATTCGATTTATTTCAAAATTCCCTGAATAAGTTACTTTATTCTAATTCAATAAACAAGCCCTCAAACTCCAAAGTGGCCATCGGTGTTAGGAACGTTAGTATAAAGACGCCTACGGTCTTGTGTTTTGTCCCTTTAGAATTAATTTGCCGGTCTGAGGTGAGACATGTGGGTCGCGTAGCTCCAAACAAAGATATATATGGGTTGAAGGCTTTATCTATCATCAGTCACACTGATTGTGGATTCGACCGCATATTTTGTCTTTGAATTCAAGGAAGATTGTGTTAAGTATATATATTTATAAGTAGATGACTTTTTCAGCGGACGTCACTGTGTTTGTCTGTTTATGGCACCTTTGGCAACCGAAACCAGCCAGGATAGAGTTAGGTACTACTAGAAATCAACATCTAACATAGGTATTAAAACTGTTTTTAGGAATCTTGAAAAATAAAAACAAATATTTCTTATTAATCAAAAAATCTAAATTTAATCGTGAATTACCGACTCCAGAATGTACTCTTATCAACTTCACAAGTTAATAATCCTCATAACTTGCTACACTGCGTTATTGCAACTTGAAAGTCCGATATTGACGTAATACCTACATACATATCTACGTCGTGTCGCCAGCTTATAACAACGTACTATGTAGCTACCTAGCTATCATATACCTTTGAACTGCTACCGATCGCAGTTTATGCTGCTCATAATACAAACGACGTAGGTACTGCGCAGGCAGACATGCAGTTTGTTTTCCACTCCAATTACTGTCTTTGTAAGATCTTGCGGCATTTTATCTGTAACTAATATATTCTCTGATAAATGGCTTATCTATATTATATGTTTTTTGTAATCTTCTAAACGAGGCGAGGTCGATGGCAACCTAAATTGTGATGTGTCAGCTCAGAACTACAGTCTAAATTGCTTTGTGTATTTCAGCAACATCATCATGTCTTAGCATTCATTTTGGACAATTGTCCGACCATTATAACTACGGTACAAAGAGGGTTTTACCCTAATCGCTTTACGTTGCTTGTCAGAGGAATGGTAAGGGTAAGGTTTTTACTTTAGTCGTTATGTTATGTCCTTTGCGGACTAGGTAAAGATGTATAAATAGGTAATTTACATATTCCAGAGTGTAAAGGATTTAGGTTGGTAGGCATCTACTTATGTACGGTGTACCGGCGCTACATATACTGAATATCATTAACCACAGCCACTTAATACCCTCCCTAAATTAGTTGTACTTCGTATCATCCTTATACACTCGAGAGCAATGAATCCGGGTCACTTAAAGAATGTTAAAAATCTCGTAAACTAAAAATGATAGGTTAATGCAATAAAAAAACTGCTGATCTCTCCTTAAAACAAAAATAGGAAACATGAAATTTTTGAACTTTATTACGATTTTCTTGAATTTTAATACTTCGTATTGCCTCCTCGTGCTTCCATTACTGCGTTTACGCGGTTTGGCATGCTGTACACCAAGTTCCTTATACGATTTTGGGGAATATTCTCCCATTCCTCTGTGAGAGCAATTTTGAGCTCACGAAGCGTGATTGGGGGAGGGTTTCGTTGTTTTACGCATCTGCCTAGCTCGTCCCAAGCATGCTCGATCGGGTTGATATCCGGGCTGCGCGCTGGCCACTCCATACGAGTAATGTTCATCTCTTGAAGGTAGTCATTCACAATCCTACCTGTATGAGGTCGGGCATTGTCATGCATAAATATAGCATCCTCACCTAAATTGACCATAAATGGACCAACGTGATCATTGAGGATTTCTTCCACATATCTTACGCTAGTTAAAGAGCCGTTTTCTATGATCACCAGCTCTGTGCGACTTTCAGAAGAAATTCCGGCCCACACAAGTACAGACCTACCACCGTAGGCTACTTTTTCTTCGATGCATGCTTGCTTGAATCTTTCCCCTGGTCTTCGATACACTCTGTGTCTTCCATCGTGCTTGTAGAGCATAAATTTTGATTCGTCGGAGAACATAACTTTTGACCAATCTTCAATACTCCAATTTACGTGGCTCTGGGCATATCTTAGTCTTGAAATACGATGCCCACGCTCCAGTTTAGGGCCGTTTGCAGGTCTAAGGGGTTTTAAGTTAGATTCAGCAAGCCGACGTCTTACTGTCCATGCACTTGGGTTACTTCCTCCGAGGCGTCGAAACTGATTTGTGAGTTCAGTTCCTGTGAGAAAGCGATTTCGAAGCATGGTGTTCACCAAGTATCGGTCTTCTCGTGCTGTGGTACACCTGGTTCTGCCCGTTCCTGGTCTGCGTAGGTTAGAACCAGTTTCTTCGTAACGTCGGAGAACTCTTTGTACTGTTGACAGCGACACACCGACAGTCCTGGCTGTATCGCGCTGACTCCGGCCGGTTTCCAGCATTGTAAGTATTCTGGTGCATTCTTCAGGCGTAAGCGACATAATTTCAGCTTGAATAATGAATATAGAGCACTATCAACATGGTTTATGTACCCACATAAATGACAGATTACAAACAAAAGCAAAACCAAATGCTGTAATTTCGTAGTTCCATCTTCGAAAGTGGCCCTTTTTCAAATTTGATTTTTTTATGATATAACTTTACAATAACTAAGAAGTTTTAATACCTTCATTTAAGGAGTATTACATTGTCTATTAAATACAATTTATTGCATTAACCTAGCATTTTTAGTTTCCGAGATTTTTAGGATTCTTCAAGTGACCCGGATTCATTGCTCTCGAGTGTAAATACGAAGTTTCACGTCAATTCCCCTTCTTCTGAAAACACTATCCGAAGTTTTTGTGTAACTAATACGTACCAAATACTTAAGTCGTAAAAAACATGCTCCGAATTCTGGACCTACCATAATTTCTGAAGTAGAATAAAATGTATAATTTCCAGATAATTAACCAAAGTATGCAACTATCTTATTTGCAGATGTAATGTTCCGCGTGTCTATACGACAGGCTTTTTGGGCGCTGGCGCTGCTCTGCACGCTGGCGCCCTCGCATGCCGATGGAAACATAGGTAAGTCATCAACAGCTTATCCGCATTTTCCAACTATGTTGGGGTTGGATTCCAGTCCAACCTGACCCAGCTGAATACCAGTATTTTACATGGAGCAACTGCCTATCTCACCACCACAACTCAATTCATCTAAAACTAAACAAATAAATAAAATTGGTGTATGGTGTACTTACGGAACTTATAACAAAAAAAACAATTTTTAATAATTTTGTCTGTCTGTCTGTTTGTTCCGGCTAATCTCCGAAATGGCTGGACCGATTTTGACGGAACTTTCACGGGCATATAGCTATAGCCATAAGGAGTAACTTAGGCTACTTTTATTTAAAAATAATAATAATTAAAAGGTATTAATGTCACGCGAACGAATTCACGGGCAGCAGTTAGTCTAAAACTAAAGGAACCATGAGCTCATCAGCGTCATACATGTAGGGACCTATAAAGGTTAGTGGTTCCGCAGGGAATCCTCCTCGGACCGATTTGAATTACTCTGCTGACAGAACGATGCTTGAAAGTCTTACTATTCCATTTAGATGATGCTGTCTACCTCTTGATAATACTTATCGTAAAGGTTCACAAGTTCACGACACAGAACACAAAATACTAATTAATTTGAAATACAATGTCTAGTCAAATTTCTCGATCTCTTTCTCTATCTATATCTACGGTGGTATGATAAAGCAGTACGGCAGAACTACAGGGCACTACCCATACGTAGCATCGCATTGTAGTAAACAATCCGCTCCTGGAACAATCCCTATACTTACCTTACCTAAATCGTAGCAACAAGGTACAATATAAAAAATAAAAAAAAATAAAAATAAAATAAAAATACAAAAAATATACAGCACTTTTACTCTGGCGATCTCTCTTTTACTCGATTAAACTCCAAAGCAGACGTAAGGATCGCTTTGAGCGTTTGAATCTTAGATTTTCTTACAAACTCAGCACTTTGAAGTCTTTTTATACCGTATTGATCTTCATTCTTGTAATTTTTCTATGAATATACATATGCTGCAGATGTTTGAAATGGAAACATACTGTAGTTTATTTATTTACGATTCCGATACGCGTACAATGTTTCACTGGTACCTAAGTCTGGAATTTGAAAACCCCCGGGCATCTACATACTATAAAAATATTAAACGTATCTACTTGTACGTTTTAAAATGGATTACTTATTTATCACTTATCATACCGACGTAAAGGTAAAGGACAACAGGTTAACTAAGCATCTAAACTTTTTAAGACCTACAAATCAGTATTGGATTTATTTATGGCTTCGGTATTCGGTTTTCTTCTCCTCCTATATCAGCACGAACTTTATAACTGTTTACGATCCGTACCTAGTAAAATTAATTGCCTATCAACAAGAGCTGCCGATATTCTGTGATTTGAGATTCTTCTCAAATGTCTAGGTTCCGTTTTATGTTTTCTCTAACTTAAAGATTCCATCGTTTCATTGTTCAGGTTGCTTATTCAGCGCATCATTATGCGTGGAGGGGGTGGAATGGTGCTACGACGGTAAGTAAACTTATTATTATAAAATTTCCACAGTACTACTAATAATAAATATTTTTATTTATTTATTTCTTTTTCTTTTAAACTTTAAATGTTTTAACTAAACATATGCACTAGCTGCCGTGTGATTTCCAGCATGTACAGTCACGAGCAAAAGTATGTATACACTCGGCTTTATTCAAAAGCGATTTACTCTTTTATTTTTGAATGAAATTTTATGTTTGTACGATCATAGAACTTTCGAACCCATAGGTTTAAGTAATGTGTCGTATTTTAACGTTGCATTCGTTATTTCACGAAAAAATCGCAATTGAAAGTTGCCAAGTGTCAAGTTGACATATTGGTGCTCGTAACTGTATATAGATGATACAGCTCTGAAATGCTATCTTCAATAGTATTTTTGGAATAAAATATATTATTATGTTCTTTCATAGGTACCGAAATAATGCAATGTAATAAGAGATGCCAATTTTCTTCCATAGATTTCGCCTTTGGTAAATGTATACCGGTGTACGAAAAAGAAGTGGAGGAAGGATCGCTTTATCAGTAAGTTACCTTTGACAGTCAGGTTCTTCATTCATTCAAGTGAATAGAGTTACGTAAACGCTAGTTTTTCAACCCTCTAGAATTCCATGCTAATTCTCGTCAATTTGTGGTTAGGTTCCTCTGTCCTTTGGCATTAAGACGATTGAGTACATATTTTTTAGTTATAATTCTTGAAAAGTTATTAAATCCTCTAATCTTCATCCTCGCACAGGTATGACATGAGCTCGGAGCAGTTGCAATGGTTCGAGGGCGAACTTCAGCGGCTGGCGACGCGCGGCTACCGCTGGGAGCATGCGTACACGCAGTGTGTGCTGCAGGCCATGCTTTACACGCTGCGCCAGGACCTGTTAGTTATAAAACTTTATTTAACATCAGTACTATATTGAACAAAGGAACCTTCCAAAATACGGGCGATGACCGTAGTATGCACGTTGGTCAGAGATTGGTGATCAGATAAAATCGCAACTGCGTACTCGTTTGCGTCTCGGAAAACATCCTGCTTGTGACGACACAGTCACGCATACTATAACATTCAATGGGGTGTATTAGTATTTAGAGATTCTTCCACCTTTTCAATATTTGCTCTATCTGGAATCAAGCATTCAAATTAAGTGTTTCGTCAAATGTGCGACTATTTTCGAGTATGCCTATGATGGGCCAGTGACTAAACATTTTCGATTAATTTTTCCAGTGATCCAGCTACCGTCAATACAAAAATATGTGACCATTTTGCTGACCCTAAATTAAGTACAGACACTGAAGAAAACCCTGAGGAAAATGCCGATGAAGTAAGTTTTCAATTTAACGAATCACTTGTCATGATTGATAAAACCGTTCTTAATAATCGTGTTAAAATACAGATTGAACCAGATGAGACAGCGTATGTGCGCTTTATGCCTAACTCACCGATCTCCGACTCAAACTTTGCTAATGAGGTGTATAATCCTCCATTGACACCTGATGACAACCCGACACCCTACATACCCAAAGGTAAAAAATACAAAATATTTTGATAACTCTTTTCTTTTAATGAAATACTTACGTAATGAGATCTTATTTTTTTTATTGAAGATGACGAACCAACGGATGGCGAAACGCCAAGTGACAAAATACGCGATTTGATGTTAATGGGTGGAAGCGAGGAATCTCCCATTATTTTACCTTTTTCAGGATTCAGGGAACGCATTCTGGCTGAAAAAGAGCGAAAGCCAATCAAAAACGCAAACCCTATGCCTAGGGTTGTTATCGATAAACAGAAAAAATCCGTGTCTAACATGCTTGGAGAAAATGAACCTAACATGGCGTACTCTGACGAAGAACGTGTGGGAGCTCATTTCCGCAAGTACAAAACTAAAGCACCACCATTCACTGCGGAATATATCACGAGCAATAGATTTTCTCCGCTAGATGAAGAAATTCGTTCCAATGCCTGGAAGAATTATAAACAGAGTTTTGCTGAGAAACACTTTCCCTTTGAATACGAGAATCCGGGTGAATTACCTGAACCAAGGGTCTATATAGATGAAGACGGAATAGATGAGTTTCCCATTGATGCTGGCAGTGGGGAGCTGGACCCTTATCATATCAAAGGTAATAAACATATTTATTTGAAATAACTGCTTTGTTATTTGATTTATTTGTTTATGCTATTTTGTAACGCTGCAGATAATTCGCCCGCGCTAGACGCTAAACATTCGAAACAAATGGAGGAATACTTCATGAACTACTGGCGAGATGTCATTGATGCTAAACAAAAGCCGCAAGGCGCCCTTTACGCTGAAGGAGGGCCGCTCAGGGCAGACGAGTTGCAAGGTGAGTCACATGTATCGTATAACTTGAGAACTTAGAGTTCCTCCGTGTAAAGACGGCAATTTGTGTTGCTTTCTGCTTCGTTTGCATTGTAGGTACAACAGCAACATTATCTCACTCATTCTGTTGAAGTATTGACTAACTTTTTAATTGATTTCTCTTATTTGTAGTTCTCAGTTAACAAATGTGTTATTTTAGTTCTTGGCTATTTTTTTCACATAGGCCCCTTGATATCAAGAACTTCGACCCGTAAAAGTGATTCAATCCAGACCGAGGGTGTTACATATACCGACGATGTTTCAGGTGAAAGTCCCAAATTTTACCCCGAGGATATTCAAGATTTGCTTAATAACGAATGGGGCTTTAAGCGTAGGGAAAGAGACGATGTTAAAAAGCCTGGGCCACGCCTGGACGCAAAAACATTAAAGATATTATACCACAATAAATCAGTGACAGGTTAGTGTCACAGCGACCTGAGATAACTGTTTTAGATACCTATCGATGTTCCCTCGAATAGAGTCGGGCTACAGGCTAGAGCTGCATCTCAATTAAAGTATATTTTTTTACTAATCGCACTTCCTCGTCTTGTATAGATAACCGCACTAAGTGTTTCCCTCAGCACATTTTAATTTATTGTGAGACACGAAGCATGGGCTGTAATAGTCCTCTGTATGAAACGTGTTGCCTAT
The DNA here is from genome assembly GCA_945859715.1 of Apamea sordens. Lineage (NCBI taxonomy): Eukaryota > Metazoa > Arthropoda > Insecta > Lepidoptera > Noctuidae > Apamea > Apamea sordens. The sequence goes on from OX243995.1 coordinate 14,656,705, forward strand.
GTGTGATGGATGACATCTAAATGTTTTGTTTTATGCAGTTTCATTTGTATTCTTCTATGTGTTGATTTTGGGCTATAGCCCACCCTGTGCGTCATTTATATTGTCATTATGTCAGCTTCAATGTTTATAAATATATGTTTTTATATCATATCTATGCATACGTTACCCCATGATATTCAGTTTTAAGCGCTTGACTATCTCTACAAGAAAATTGTATTCCTTTAATACCTGCTTAATGACCATAACCCAGTGTTTGTAAATCTCGTCTCTTTTGAATTCGATCTGCTATTTATTGTTTTGGCAATTAATATTATACTGACTCAAAACTGTTCTTCACTCAATGAAAAACTATGCATGTTTCAAGTTATATATCGGTGTTGTCTAAAATCGTTTGTAGTTGTAACGCCCTATTTGCAGCATCGGTCTGATTTTACGTTTCAGCACAAGGTGTGCAGCCCGTAGAAAAAGATGAAAAGCCTGGTGACCACGATCACAATGATTATGACTATGATCCATCATACGCATACGTCTTGTTCAAAAACAGGTGAGAACTTTCACGTTTCCAAAGTGTTAAACAGAAAATAAATGTTAAGGTACTTTCCCATTGATGTTATAATCGGTTTGCCTCAGGTTCCTAACTGACTGGGAGAAAGGCATCTCATTTATTTCAAGACTAGAAGAAATGCTTGGTTTAGAGAAAAACACTTTTACAAACCCCCGGTAACTTTAATAAAGTCTACTTTAAAATCTATAGTTTTAACTTTTTTATCTATTTATTAATATACCTGTTGCTTAATGTGATTATAATATTAGAACAATACAACCTTTTGTTTCAGAGTCGATCCAAGTGAAGTTACATTCAAAGTTGAGAAGAACAATAAAGGGTATGATGCTATGGCCGTAGCGCGTCAAGTTGGTAAGATATTACAAGATGGCACTACCGATCTTTCCGACTTCCTTCATCTGTAACTACTAACATATAGTATATTTTGCTAAATATTCCTTCCAGATGAAATTAAAGATGATTTGCGTCGTGAGACCGGAGCGCAAATTCTATCCACTGGCATCGGTGACAGAGTAAGCATTCAAACCATACTTTGGGCATACAAATGAGCGTCTCAGTTCTCCCCACATAATTTTGAATCTGTGATTACAGAGCAAGCGTCCAGTGAGTCATCACTTGGACGTACCCGAGCCCATACTTGGCCTAGATGTGCCAGTACTGTCGGCTCTCATTGGGAGTCTGATGGTCCTGGTGGTAGGAGCTGTGATCTTCGCTGTGCTTTTGAGGCGAGATATGAGTAATAAGAGGAAGATGAACGGCCTATCTTCGGCAGCAGAGATCGATGCTGAAGCTACTAGGGATTATCAAGTAAGATAACTTTACAGTGTACCCAAATTTTTGCTTTTATTTGTTATTACTCGTGTGTCCTAACGTTCATTGAGCTCGTCACATTGCAGGAGCTGTGCCGGGCACGCATGTCGGGCAAGTGGACTGGCCAGCAGCCGGCCGCCGCTCCCACGCACCCCCCCACCGAGCCGCCCCAGCGCATCACCTCGCTCTCCAAGGAACCTGCTGAAGGCAACTCTCCTTCGACCCGATCTAGCACTTCATCATGGTAGGAACGTCTGAAATATTTCGCTAAATTAGCTTAAGACATCTTGTGATTTTCATTTGAAGTTGCTATAAATTATGTTATCAAAATAGGCTAGTAGTATGTACGATGACTTAATGTGTCTTTATTTTATTTCAGGAGTGAGGAACCAGCTCTAACTAACATGGACATCTCTACCGGACACATTGTTTTGGTAAGAAAAGCTATAATAAATAATTTGTAGAAAAAACGATTGCGTTATTACCAATTTATTGCCGGAGTAGTATCACAGTTGATACGAATAGAAAAAGAAGAAGAATGTAAACCAACTTCTTTAACAGGCTTACATGGAAGATCACCTGCGTAACAAGGACCGTTTGGAGCAAGAATGGCGCGCTCTGTGCGCGTATGAAGCAGAGCCCTGCGCCACGACCGCAGCCCTGAAGCAGGACAACACCGGCAAGAACCGCTATGCTGACGTGCTGCCCTACGACCACTCCAGGGTCACGCTCAACACGCTCTCCAACCATCTCGGATCTGACTACATCAATGCTTCGACTATCGTAAGTTAAATATGCCTTATGGTAGGATATGGCTAATGGACACTATTTTTTGTATGAGACCTTTTCTTATGTACCCATATTCGCAAATGAATAAATGATTATGATTATAACTGTTTTATATACCACTGTATAGAGGCTATTAAAAGCATCACAATTTTTTTTAACGTATCCCAATCTATGGACACTTTCTTCTTGCTTGAAAGGACATTGAGGAAACAGCAACACTTATCATAAAATAATTATTAATTTTAACTTTACTCCATTCCAGTGGCATTTCATACGTCTTTCCATATTTTGCTAGTCCATAAAAGTCTCCTCTCTTTGCAAAACTTATTCGGATGACCCCATTTGTTCTCCAGACGGACCACGACCCCCGCAACCCCGCGTACATTGCAGCCGCGGGCCCCATGGCTCACACGGCGCCCGACTTCTGGCAGATGGTGTGGGAGCAGGGTAGCGTCGTCATGGTCATGCTCACGCGCCTCACCGAGAACGGACAACAGCTCTGCCACCGCTACTGGCCTGAAGAGGGATCTGAACTTTACCATATCTATGAGGTCAGTTTCTGGTGATGAAATAGCTAGATATTATAAGGACTCTTACTTAAGTTAGAAAAGTATTGACCTAGGTACTAAACTGCTAATCCTTAAAAAGTGATCATCCATAGCACTGCAAAGTTTTTACTTTCAAGAACAGGCGGTAAAGATCATGGAGATAACACATAATATGATAAACATTCCAAAAACGCATACTACTTAGATATAAGACTCTAAAATCCCAGGTCTTTAATTTCTGTTACCGTGCACAAAAGACAGTAGAAAGTAAATATAACACTGTATGTTTCAGGTGCACCTGGTAAGCGAACACATATGGTGCGATGACTACCTGGTGCGTAGCTTCTACCTGAAGAACCAACGCACTGGCGAGACCCGAACTGTCACGCAGTTCCACTTCCTCTCCTGGCCTGAGAACGGCGTGCCATCATCCACCAAGGCACTGTTGGAATTCAGGAGGTGAGCTACTTAAGTATTATTACAATATCCAAATGATACGTAACTTACATTAATTGGGATTTTTAAAATCTTATGTTACTAAGAGCTGATTTTTCATACAAAAACTTTCCAACGTTAATTATCATTCCTCGAATAAAAGTTATCGGCGTTGGAAAAATTAGCCCTAAAATATAAAGAAATGGTGAAAAAAAAAAGTTTTAAACAAAAGCGGTGCGATAATTAACTTTTTAATAAGTAAAATGTGGGATTGGGTTATTATTAGTTTAGTTGTAACCTTTTTTCATTTAAATAAATAGCAATATACAGAAGGTTTAATTGTAAAGTTCATGTTTCACAAGTATTGATACAATAATTATTTTATTTTCAGAAAAGTGAACAAGTCGTACAGAGGAAGATCATGCCCCATTGTGGTCCACTGCAGGTACAATATAATTTACATGATTAAATACATCGATAATTTAGGTAATTAATCCTTGAACCACGGAATATATGTACATAATTATGTTCGATTAATGATCCTCAATGAAAAAAACACAACTACAATTACTTACAATACAACTACAATTGGTACCTACAACTTAAATAATTATTACCTACGGTAAGTAATAATTGAATCACGATCTTGATTCTAATCTCAACAAATTTAATTTATATATACTAATCACAGAACAGATACTTTTATCTGTTCTGTGATACTAATCTATACTAGTAATAATGAAGTTGAAGAGTTTTTTTTTGTTTGAACGCGCTATCTCTGAAACAACCAGTCGGATTTGAAAAAATCTTTTTGCATTGGATGGCCCGACTCTCGGGGAAGGGTATAGTCTATTTAACATTACGCTAGGATCCTTAGGATCCGAGCGAATAGATAGAAAGTTTGAAAGAACACTATGCGAAAACGAAGTAAGAACGGCGACGGGCGATGTGATGCGACGAGGTGGGTCGGGGGACCAAGAAATTCCCCGAAAAAGTGGGATAAAATCAATTGTTTGCGTATCGCGTCCTTTATCTTTTATCGTGATATGATAACACCTATCATCAAAGACATTAAAAAGATATTTTCGACTGACCGATTAGTGAGCAATATCAGTATACAAGAAATCAAAGTCTAGATTCAACTGATTTGATATTATTTTATTTCGATTGCTTTAATATAGCATTAAATACCTACCTATAAAAAGTATAAAATGCTGAAGAATCTTCATTCAGCATACTCGTATTATGCCTATATGGTGATATTGGATTAGCCTTGGGCGCGACTGGTCTGGACTGGTAAACTGCTCCTTGAAATCGGTTAAAAAGGAACTTATCGTCCTTCTCACATTTTCCTTATAGATCTCGGCGTACAACGCTATATTAGGCGACTTTACATTGGTGTGAATGAAAACCTCACCAAAAACCCTTGCATTCCAGTGACGGAGCCGGTCGCTCGGGCACCTACTGCCTCATCGACATGGTCCTGAACCGTATGGCTAAGGGCGCCAAGGAGATCGACATCGCGGCCACATTAGAGCACATCCGAGATCAACGCACTCGCACTGTCGCCACCAAGCAGCAGTTCGAGTTCGTGCTTATGGCCGTTGCTGAGGAGGTAGGCGTTTTATACGATTACATATTATTAATGTTATTCTTAGAACAACACTCGCGGAGTACCAAGATATTTTTTGTCACGTTTAAGCGCATTGGTGATCACAGATTGGAGTTCGATTAGCTTATGGCTGATGCCGCGTATTCAGTATTATAATGGGAAGCGTGCCCCAGGGTTTGATATTCGGCCCTATTCAAAACGAAACAATTATAATTATACATTAAAAAATTACAAAGGGATTCAATTACCATAAAATTATTGTCTGAATGGTTAAGTTCAAATGAAGTTATATGCGTTTTCTAAATAATAACTGCTGTTTTTATTTTCAATACAAAGGTCCACGCAATTCTGAAAGCTTTGCCGGCGCACCTGCAACAACTGCAAGAGAAAAAAGACAAAGATAAGGAAAAGGAAAAGGAAAAAGATGGCAGTGACAAGGAAAAGGAGAAGCCTAACTAAACCGCGCACCCGACACGAACACACGAACACGTTACGTTACGTTATTTAACATATATTAAGTATTCTATCATTGTGGAATTGATGTATTTCTATCAACTCCGAGTTGAGAATTTCGCTACGCAAAACGAAATTATGAGCTAAGTAACATTCATGTCATTATTGGTAGATATGTAATTTTGTTTTTATTTGTAACATTCGGCTGGTATATTAAACCCCAACAAGACATCTCGACTGCATTATTTATAACTCACAATAATTGGAAATTCTTGACTTCGGATTGTCTTAACTTGATGATGATAACTTTGCCGATGGAAATGCTGAAAAAAGATCATCTACGGCAAGAATAAAAACTGACTGTGTCTACATGAGGTGTGCCGCTCACTATGGCATTTATTTTTTTAAAGCTTTTAATATTTTCACATGAGCCTATTTATATATTTATAAATTAAAGAACACAAACTATGAAGTTTCTTTGTTTAGGCAATTGTGTTAGCTTTTTAATGGGGTGTTGGAGACATGGTCAATTGTTAGAGTATCAATTCTAGTGAGTTTCATCTGTGTTGCGTAGGTACATTTTTAGTTTATTTATTTCTACTTATAACTATTACGATAATTTAATGAAATAGCTGATTTAAATGAATAGTGTTCTAATGTAAGCTACAAAATATCTTTTTGAACTGCGATTATTAGTTTTTACTTTGTGTTTCGTTTTATGTTATTGTCATGCATATAATGCGTATCCTGTGAATTGATCTAGTCAGTTATAATGTTACTTAAGCCAGTTTATAGTGGGTTTCTATTTAATAAATGTTCATTTAACTTGTACTTAATTAGTTATTTTAACAATGGTCAGATGCCAAAATTCATTAAACCTGTAGCGTTACTTTAAATAATTTAACTGAAGTAGTTATTTTCAAATATTGTTGACAATTGTACGTGTAGTGGTACTGACCATAGTTAAAATATGTTTATCGTATTTACTTGCTTTCTGTTTAGTCATCGTGTCTAAAAGTTTTTAAGTCATAATGTAAGTACATTGTTATATGTATAGATCTACATTTTGCAACTTATATACCTAGTACTTATAACAACAAAGATAAGAGATCTATGTCTTTCCCTATCATATCCTGAATTAACGGAATACCTGAGAAAAATAATCAGATTTAAAAAATCAAAATAAAATATTTACTGAATGTAGCAAAACCATAGATGCATACTAATACGTGTTATGTACGAGATTTATATAAGATATATTTATTGCATATTATGTGGAAAATGTAAAAAAAAATAAAAACCTACCCACGAAATTATGGATGTAGTATTAGATATAAGAGAAAATATATTTAACCGTATTTCTGTATGAAATTATATGTAGTTTTTATGTGAATGATTGAATATTGGATTTTGATTAAATTGTTTTAGGGGATAAGATATAAGTATCCTAATTTCCCAAACGAAATATCCTCTCTTCTTATCAGCTGACTGTGCAGACGGTCTGCAAAATAGCAGTTTGGATGCGGTTTTTGATTAATCATCTGCTACCACAGTACCACACCACAACAGTTTATTTATTTGTTTTAGGATCTCCAACAAAAGATATACACTAAACATTAGACATATATAGTTAATGGACAACAAAGTATTTGGTAGGTCTACTCCTTCACTTACAGGAGACCACAGCATGCACAATAAAATCAACAACCAAGTTAACAAATTAATTACCAAATACATAATAAAAGACAATTTTTGTGTTATACTACCACAATTTTTTTTATATATTTATATATTTTTATTTAAGAATAGAGAAACTTACACACGACTAGTGTAGGTACCTAAAGCAAAGCTATGTAGGCCAGAAACTTCTTCATCTGTTAGGTGTGCTACATATGTACTTTTTCATGATTCGGCACAGCCAGGCGGCAAAATTATATTAAATTCTATGTTACTTTGCTGCCCAGGGAATGATGCCAATCATGCCGACCCGAACATGCTTGTACCACCCCTCAAGTATTTGTGAAAATATGTTATGGCTATAAGGCCGGTACCTACTGGAATGCGAAGAAGCTGATATTCTTGAATTGGTCGTAAGTATGGTCCTAGCACTGGCTTCGGGTAAAAAGTTTCCTAAATACTTAGAAGTATGAGGTACTTATACGACAAGTGAGGCATAGTTTTAAAATACTAAAATGACTAATGGCAACGTTATTTAATCTCGAATGGCTTATAGCCTTTATTGACAATGAATAACATCCAAATCGATAATTCGAAGATATGTGACATCTACCAACCCGCGTGGGCCCGCGTGGTGGATTACGGGCCACACCTTCTCACCGAGAGGAGGCCTGTATCCCAATAATGCAAACATTATTGGCAGATTAGGCTAAATCGATAACAAAATTGATACTTGTTGTAAGTAGGTACGTCATCCTCACTATAATACCTATATGAGTGCATGCACACATGAGTATTGATCTAAACAAATGGTTTTATCAGTAGCGTTTGAATAAACATTATCACTTTACGTAACCTTCACTTTCATAATCTGGTTGATGGCTATGCTATGATAATACAGTCAAGGTGATTAGAATTCTTATTTTTTTATACATGCAGCTGGTTACCGTCTAGTGCTGCTTTTTGGCCTCGCTGTTTCCACCACAAGGTTGATTTTGGAAAGATTTTGTACTAAATACCTGCTACAAAGTTACTGAAAGGGGTAGTGGTCAGTTTTACATGGAACTTAAGTGACATAACCACTTTCGAAATGACGGTGTACTATCTAATACTTCTCTGCCTCAAACCCTTCGGGACTAGGCACTTAGATAGGCACAATCTTTCGCGACCGGCAAATTCGCTATGTGGGCCGTAGCGTTCATCGCAGGGGGACTACGTATGGAGTTCCGCAGGGGTCCGCTGTAGGTCCTGTCTTATGGAACCTCGCCTACGGTGTGGTCATACGTGTCGCCAACGGGGAGGTAATCGTTGGCGTTAATGTTGATAGCTACTCGGATGACACCCTGGTATTCACCGGCGGGGACCCCTTTGAAAAGACCATCCAGTCTGCCGAGTTTGGGGTGCGGTAATAAAATTCGTGGCATCGATGCACGGGCAGAGATAGCGCCTCGTAAAACTGAGGCACTTTAGTTACAAAAACTGTCGAGGAGAAGAGATTTACCTACTATCTCGTTAGTCAGAGTTGGAGACGCGCAAGTCCAGGTGGCTATGCCATTTTATGTCATAGCCCCCCTGAAATAAACAGCAATGGGCGTCTTAGTTCACAATGTTTTCTCTTCTCCCATAGATAGCCATTCATCTATAACCTCTTGTCCCCCGTAATCATTTTCCTACCTCAACTTCCTACCTCTTTACTTTGTACAAATAGCTTTTCATCCCACCATCTCGGAAAGAGTATTTAAATCTTCAATATCTGAGTGGAAAAGCCGTTTTAATTCTCTAGAGGATAAAGTAAATTGAATTTAGAACATCGTGTGCACTAAGTTTGTGAATTAAAAAAAACATTAAACCTATTTACTGCTACCTCTATGGTGCCGAATATATCATACAACTTTTTTTTTATTTGTTAAAAACTCAGACTCGGAACCTTCTTGGTGTTCTTTTTTCAATTTGCTTTGTACGCGGTTTTTTACGCGGCATTTTTTCACGTCATTGTTAAACCTTATATTAAAAACAAGAAACTTGAAAACAAGTGAAAAAACTAAAATGAGTGATTCTAGCGACGAGGAAGTTTGCTTGACGCCAACAGAATTGACTGAAACTGTTAATAATGCGCAAATGAGCTTTCTCCCTCAACAATCACGCGAGAAGTATTTAAAACAGTACGATATGTTCAACACGTGGCGACTAGCAAAAGGAGCCAAAACTTTCTCAGAAAACGTTTTGCTGGCATATTTTATAGAATTATCCGAGAACAAGAAAGCAAGCACTCTATGGAGTACGTATTCGATGCTAAAAGCAACAATAAAGATGAAAAAAGACAAACATATCGATACCTATCCTAAATTAGTAGCATTTTTAAAAAGAGCCTCATCTGGTCATCAACCAAAAAAATCGAAGGTTTTCACCGTATCTGTTATTGAAAAGTTTCTTAACGAAGCACCCGATTCCGTATATTTGGCGGCAAAAGTAAGTCAGTTGCACATTCAGTATCTACTTAAGTATATTAATCTCAATTAAATAGTATACTTAGTAGATGTTGATAGGCATAATTATGCGTTCATATCAATTTTATTCATTTATCTACTACAATACTCTTTACGTTACAGGTTGTTCTTATTATTGGAATAAACGGAGCATGTCGAACTAATGAACTAACACAACTTAATGTCAAAAAAATTGAGAAACATTCAGATGACTTACTATTAATTAATTTACCTAATACAAAGACAAAAAGAGACCGCAACTTCGTCATTCGCAAGGAATACGTAACGATTGTTGAGAAATATCAAGCCTTACGCCCGCCTAACACTCCAATCAATCGATTTTTTCTACAGTGTCGCAATGGAGAGTGTGTTAGACAGCCTATGGGTACTAATAAAATTGGCAGTATCCCACGAGAAATAGCAACATTTCTTGAACTTCCAGAACCCCTGTTGTACACGGGTCATTGTTTCCGACGAACTTCAGCCACACTTTTGGCTGATTCCGGAGCTGATCTCCTGTCCCTTAAGCGCCACGGAGGCTGGAAGTCCAATGCAGTTGTAGAGGGATACATAGAAGATTCCATCCAAAATAAGTCTAAAATATGTGAAGGCATCGTAGGAGCCATTACACTGAAAGAGCCTCAATCGGATCCTTGGACTGGCCCTTCTACATCAAAAATAAGCCGTTATGAAACACCTAACCATCTCCCTCTCTCTCCAACATTCACGCCAAGGGAATCCGATGAATCGGTACAACTATTAAGTATGACAGATAGTTTAACGAAAAACAGTACACAAGTGACTAACACCAATATTACAGTACCAAACAAAAATATTACACTCAATTTAAATAACTGTAGCAACGTTACTTTAAAATTTTCTTAATTATACCTTAGTATTATTTTGTTATAATTTAAAGATTATTCTGTAATACTTACCTGTCATAATGTAGTAATTAATACCTAAACTGAAATAAAAGTGTACCTATCTTGTGATTGTAAACTTTTTTTTTTGCATTTAGTCATTTCCTCGCTGAGGTGGAATGAAAAGTTACGTGTTGCACTCGAGTGCAAAGATTTTTCACCTCGTGCTCTTTTGATTCCCTCGCTAACGCTCAGGATTCTAATTTAGAATCACTCGCTGCGCTCGTGATTCAATTTTAGAATCCTTCGCTTGCTCGGTCATCAAAATTGAACACGCGGTTAAAAAGCAACTTTGCACTTTTCTATAACAAATAACTATTTCTGTATAAATGTATAGTCTCGTTAATTACTTTAAATAATATTGATTTGTAATTTTTCACCGATGTGGTATCACCGTTATAAATACTAATTCTATAAATATCCGTCCTGTCCTAAATCCCGTTATAATTGATAATACTTAATACTATTTTCGTTTCATACCTACATTTTGGCTAATGCACAAACCATAGGAAGCTATAAGAAAAAAAAAAGCAATGGTCTTGACAATGTCAATAACCCTAGCAATGTTGCCAACTACCTTACGTACTCCTCACATTCAGGTAATTTCAAACTTATTGAGCGGCTTCGAGTTTAGTTTAGTTATGTACTGCTTTAGATATTATTTATTTATCCCGAACGTGAAGACGTGAACGGTATACCTACACCAATTACACCAACTGAGCGAAATTTTATCGATGTAAATCTTGTCTTCTTGAATCCTATATTACTATGCGGAAATAATTAGTAGATCAAGATGCGATTAATTAACCACCTTGGAATTCTGACTGTAGTATTAATTTAAATATGGGATATACCTATGGGTAAAGTAAAGTTAATTGAACAGTCACAACTAGTAAGCCGTTAGTTTGTTACCACTTTTAAAGAGATTAAGCTACCTATAGTGTCATTCTTAATACCGGGATATTAGATAGCTTGGGACTTCTCCATTGTTGTGGATTATATCATCAAATTTTATCATAATATAATGTTATTTTGCTTATTTTTTCAGTACAATCATTATTTCAAATGTTAGCTTATATGTATAAATATAATGTTAAAATGATAAAATATGACGACGAAATAGTTGGCAACTCTTTTTTATAGATTCATTCGGTCATAGAGTAAAGTAAAATATATCATGAATATATCGGGCATTAGAGATGTTATATTAGGGTTATTTAAAAGTAATCCTAATATTGAATATATTAGTTAACGCATAATAAGATATCATACATATTTCTGGATATTAGTCAAATATTAGTGAACCGATTCGTTATAGCTACTCAATATATTATGCATATCTGCGTAATATCGGTAATAGTCTCCATAATAATTAATATGAAATATGAGATTCTGCACGTTTATTATTCACGTATGCCTATTATAGAAGTGAAACAGTGATTAAATTTTCCTTGGACCAAAACATCCAACAAAAATAAATAAAATATCAACCCAATCACTAAACACTAACAAACTAGTGAATAGTTATTACTATTTATTAGTTATCAATCACTGCGTGCAGCAATAATATGGAGTCGCTGTGAGCTTTGGTCACTGGTCACAGTGATCACCATAGGGCGCTATATCAGTCGCCGCGATCATCACGTCGCTATTACGCGTCCCTATTATTTGACTAATACCTGGTAACCTATTATTCTATATTCGCATATCATAATAAGAATATACATAGCTTGTATTATGATACCTATTACGAATATATTAGTCACACCTCTATCGGGCATTCGGCTGTCAAGTCAAGTTGACATTGCAAATGTTGTCAACTTGTCATAGTTGGTCTTCGTACTCTTGGTACTACTTGGTAGTGAATAGTGATGTGACTGTGACTTGACATTAGTGATTAGTGACAGAATAGATAAGGATAAGTACTGAGTGACAGTGCGTGGCTAGATGCAGGGTGTTTCGTACCTGTTTTCGTAATTAAAAAGCTTTTATATTTATTAATAAATAGTTTTATCTGCGTTTGTACTAGTAATACATAGTACTTATCTTTAGATTTCTTCAGTAATTAGTAAGAAACTCAAGATGATTAACGGCCGTGCTCTACATTTCGTGTTCAAAGTCGCCGACAGAACCCTGACTGCGAAATTCTACAGAGAAATTTTGGGAATGAAGGTAAGAAACTAGATTATTACTTAAAAAATATTTTGCCAACATGTTTTTTAGATAATGAGAAATCATGAAGCGTTAGTACATACTAGTTTCAAGAATAAAACTGTGACCAAGGTCAAACAGACACTGTAGAGGTAGACAGTGTAGATACTTCTATACTAATATGTAACTTGTTCTACGTCGCCGGCAATTTGTGACTCATTATTTGTAAATGCTGTAAATCAGAATTAAAACTTAAGCGTAGCTAATGGTTAAACTTTTTCACAGTCATTGTTACGGTTAAAGAACTAAAATTGAACTTGTTTCTATAGGGTTGACTACCTGTGTCCTTACACAAGTTGACTCTAATCCTTAGGATCTAGGTCCACAATAATAAATCTACCACAGGTTGCAGAACAGTTGCTGCCAAATCATGAACATTACTTTAATTTCAAATAATCATCTAATTTCATTCTATCAGTTTTAAATTGGAATTTAAAAAAAAGTAAGAAGGCAATTAAGAATAACATTTAAAAGGAATATAATGTAACCTTAATTATTATAATAAGATCTACTCAATCAATAAATATAAACCTTATTCTTTTTTATTGATCAAACAGACACTTCATCTTGTAGGAAATCTTTTATTGTATACTGGCTGGACATATGGCTAGATGACATAATTATGGCAAATAATTTAATGTTCTGTGTCTTGTAATGTTAATTACTTAACATACCTATTATTGTATACAATCAAGTATTTTCTAACCGAACAGACAGCTATGCTGCTAGGGAGTTTGTTGCGCCACTTCTTCCCAGCGATAGCACTAGGAAGTGGTGAAGGGCGGGCATTTTTGTAATTTTGACGTTCGAAAAGTGCTGATTCCCAGCCTAATTTGCATAAATGACTTTTGATTTTGATACACAAATATAAGTAGCATAAAATAAATTTCCTTTTTAAAATATCCAACCATATTACAGTACTCAATTAGCAAAGTAATAATACATTTTTAATTAGAAAATGACATAATGTGTCAGATAAATTAATAATTACTATTAGCCTCTAATGTGCCAGTGACATTCGTAAGTCACAATAAATAATAGGGTATATAATAAATAAGGGATAATGGCTACTTGCAATTAAATTCATGTAATTAACCCTTTCACAGTCCCTTGACACACATTGGTCATGGCGATTGTCTAATTATTGTGGCTGTCACCAGACAGTGAACCTGTTAAGTTCATTTCTTAATTGGGTTAAGGTTTGGTAAGTAAACTCAAATGTAATTAATGTCATGTAAACTGTAATATTATTCAAAATCAAAACCAAAAGTCATTTATTCAAATTAGGCTGAGATCCGCACTTTTCGGATGTCAAAATTACAAAAGACAGTCCCCCACAAATGTCCCCAGTGTCTTCCTAGTGCAGTGCCCCCCAGCACTAGGAAGTGGTGAAGGGCGGGCGACCTTCACCACTTCCTAGTGCTATCGCTGGGATGAAGAAGTGGCGCAACAAACTCCCCAGCAGCACAGAGCTGTCTGTTCACATAAAAGAAAATACTTGATACTTGATTGGGGGTTAAGTAATTAACATTACAAGACACAGAACATAAAATTAAATTATTTGCCATATTATATTATATTAACTTAAGTGGGCTTTTATTATTTTACTGGGGTTACTATGGCAGCTGTCCTGATTGTTGGTTATAAAAATACTTGTGTTTAGGCATTCATCTTGAGTTTTACAAGCATTATATTATAAGAATAACTGAATTAAAATATTTTTATGATAAAATGATTTAAAAAAATCTTAATTTAATTTTTAATTTCGTCAGTTTGGTAGGTACGTACTTTAGGCATGCAAGAACTGAGAAACAGTTCTCAATCTTATGTTATTTTTTTGCAGGTCCTAAGACATGAGGAGTTCAGTGAGGGATGTGAAGCTGCTTGCAATGGGTGAGTAATTTATAGCTCCAAAAATATTCGGAAAGTTTTTGAATCAATTTTACTTATATGTAGGTATTTACATAAAAAAAGCATTTCATGAAAGTTCATGAAGCCAAGAACTTTATTAATTCTACTACTTATAATATGAATACTACTAAGTATTTATTATTTCCTTTATTACATTAACATACATATTAATTACATTTTTAAATATTTTTATTAAAATATAAAACTATTTATTATTGTTAGCCATTAATGTCCCACTGCTGGGCAAACACCTTCTCTATTACTCTACTCTCCTTCCACCTCTTACTGTCCAGAGCTGCCTAGGACCAATCTTTATTAAAAGAGCCCATACTATTATTACAAAATTATTATTTTTATTTCTAGGCCATATGCAAACAGATGGAGCAAGACTATGGTTGGTTATGGACCAGAAGACTCACACTTCGTAGTGGAGCTGACATACAACTACGGTATCACAAACTACGAAACAGGCAATGACTTCATCGGCCTCACAGTCCAGTCCAGCGAGAGTCTCAAGAGGGCTGCTGCTAACAACTGGCCCATAAAGGAACAAAATGGACTCAAATATGTTGAAGCTCCCGGTGGTTACAAGTTCTTCATTGTTGACAAACCACAGCCTGTTGACAGAGGTGAGTTCCAGTATTGAAACAAGATAAAGCAAATAATTGAGTACTTTTAAATATTTTTCGTCCATCAACAAATCTTTTCCGACCCAACTAAATATATATTTGAATCTGCCAAATTATTTCGGCAAAAATAAAATTATAACAAATCTGAAACCATCAACCTCATTTTTTTGGAAAGGGCTTTTCAACAAGTTGTGGAACTTTAATGTAACTAAAATCTTGAATATAAGTTCCTATTGTTCCTATTGTGTTGGAAAAGTTGTATGTATATAAAGTATAGTAGTATGTACATGTATGGACATATTTTAGCTAGTGTAGTTTACATACATACAATATGAGAATGATCGTCATCTACGATAATTATTGCGTATTGATAAGATAAAGCTCTTATCTGCTGAAACATCACTGTCTGAGATGTTTTTTATCATGTGTCGTTGTGATTGTTTTGTGGATAAACTAGGTACCGACAGTAACTATGCTTCGAGTGCGAATCATGTGATGGCCGCATGATTCAGAGAAACAGAAAGCTTCACGCCAATTTACAAATGAAACGATCTCTGCCTGTAAAAATCATATTTTTAATATTTTACAGTCTTGAAATAAACTGTAAGTCTATACATTAACCATGACGAAATGGCGTGACTAAAAGAAATTATATTAAAATGGCTTCTAGCTACCATATTAGACACAAATGTAATATATTATGATTTATTGAATTAATACTATGAATCAACATGAAAAGAAAATAAAATTTAAAATAGTGAATGATATAATGATTATTCTAAAGATTTTTTTAAATACTGACTTTGCTGTTCACTGTACACAACAGCAAAATTTAATTTCCAGAAACGGATATCATAAGATTCTTGCATTTAAATGAAATACGCCAAGTTACGCATTTTCCCTCGAAGAGGGTATGCCTGTGTCCCAGCAGTGGGAACATTATGCTTATGCATAAGCTACACCAAGTTAAACCATAAACCTCCACAAGTTGCGTTTGGCGCACATTCGGTCTTCAGCCCTTTGACTCTATTCGTATTAATTGTTCTCGTTACCAGATTACCGCCCTTACAGGTGAAGTGTGGTGTATGATCGCCAATTTAGACGAGCTTGGCGAGTACAGCACCCTAATTGCGTAACACACGATCAATCGGAATCGGTTTCATTTTGACAGTTCAACAACATTCATTACGTGTTGAGCAGACAAATTTTTCGAACTTATGAAGCAATGGATTAGCAATTTGCTTCAAAATTATTCTGATTCCAATTGATTGTGTGTTACCCAATTAGGGTGCTGACTTCTCTCGAGGCGACTGACCACTATTTACGACTTTGCTGGCTGTCTTATATTCGTACGACAGCATTATGTAATCGCGCCGATACGAAAGAAGAAGACCTATTATCTAAATGTAAAAAATATCATCCACAGATCCAGTGGTTAAGGTGTCCCTTGCCAGTTCAAACTTGGAGAAGTCCATCGCCTACTGGAGTGGTTTACTCAGTCTGAAGATCTTCGAGAAGACAACCAAGACAGTTACTTTTGGATTCGGCGATCAGCAAGCTAAATTGGAATTAGTTGACATTGGTAAGTACCTAAGTACTTGTGTATTCATGTAGCAAACATGTTGTATTTTAGTATATACCATCTTAGGACACTAAGTAAGTACGTGTTTTCTTTAAATAAACAGCAGAACAAAAGATGAATAGGTATTTTTAAGAACCATATAAGTGCGACGTTTGCATTTATTATTATGCATGTGACTGATGAAATCCTACTTAATATAATAAACGTGAAAGTTTGTATGGATGGATGGATAGATGGATGGATAGATGGATGGATGGATGGATGTTTGTTACTCTTTCACGCAAAAACTACTGAACGGATTTGGATGAAATTTGGCATACAGATAGTTTGTAACCAGGATTAACACATATGATACTTTTTATCCCGATATTCCCACAGGATCGAAACTTATGCGGGTTTTCACCCACATACGTTTCGAGTTTCCGCGGGGCGCAGCTAGTCTACATAAAATGCGAGCTCATCATCGACTAGCTGCTGCCCGCGGCTTCGCCTACGTGGTTGTGGGAAATTATTCCACGGGAATGTGTTACCGAGACAGTAGCCTAAGTTACTCCGTATAACATTAGCCATCTGCTTGTGTAACTCCTTTCCAGCCGTTTCGGAGATTAGCCGGAACAAACAGACAGAAAGACATTTTTTTTTTGTTATAACTACCGTATATACTTTTATATGCATTTATCCATCATCATCGTTTCATCCAAAAGACGTCCACTGTTTGATATAGGCGAATAGGAGGTGCTTGGGGGAGCCCAAGCACCTCCTATTCGACCGGCACCCTAATTGCGTAACACACAATCAATCGCAATCGGTTTCATTTTGACAATTCAACAACATTCATTGCGTTATTTACGTGTTGAGCAGAGAAATTTTTCGAACTTATGAAGAATTGGATTAGCAATTTGCTTCAAAATGATTCAGATTACGATTGATTGTGTGTTACGCTATTAGGGTGCGGTTCTGTGCTTTGCATTTATTAAAAAACTGTTATTGCTAAACATTCTTCGGTTAACTGTTTTTATTTGTATAATATCCCTACTTCCACGTGAAGTGGAGGCTTTTTCTAATTTAGAAATACTGTTTGTGTCGGCTTCTTACGTTATATGCCTTCGAGCAGTAGTTTTCCACGCATATTGCGTCACTCGTGCATATTAAGTTGTATGCTAGGGTGCTTGCATAAAGAAGGAGGTTTTCGGTCCCGACTCCCGGCAGTACAGATCGCTGCAGGTTGATTTTTGGAAAGAAACGGTTACATGTTTTAGCTGTTTCTTTATTTGTGAGCACATAAGTTAACACGAACCTATTTCACCCGCACCGTTCGGCACCGACTTGTCAAAGTCAAATCATTCGTCAACGTCAAAATTTACAAAAAATAGAATTGATTCTATTAGCTCCTTCCAAAAGGTAGCTTCCTATAGAGAAGAATGGGCATGAAACTCCACCGTTACTCTTTTTAAAATGTTTTAAGTACAAGGTTTAGATAAAATGACTCTACCACAAAAGGTAAAATTAATTTTAAATAAAGCAATGACAAGTAAATCAATTATGTGATAGATACATGGTGCTCACTGTCTTTGCCGGGAACCCGCTTCTTTATGGAAGCACCCTTATGCAGGAGTTGGTACAGAACTAGGTATACATCGCGACGCTCGGATGTATGAAACAAAGTCACATAGTCACAGTATGTATGTACACAATGTAATGATGGCCAAACATATTTTATCACGGCAGTAGGTACCATGCGTTCCTTTGTTAGCTTGACGCTATCTTCAGATGTTTTATCAGACGGAACGCAGACAACAGAAAGTGGGTAGCTACCTACAAATCTATTCAATCTAATCTATTCTATTCATTTCTATTCCTATTGTCACTATCACGCCGCGTGTCAGCCGTGTGATATCTAGGTGTACACTCGCATCTGACAAAGGAAAAGATTAGAAGTCGACAAATAATTTGGACCATTCGCACTTGACGCTTACACATGCAGATTGATAAAATCTTACATGTGGAAGGTAGTTGATACTCAAGTATCTACCTAGGAAAATCTGATAACAATGTTGACTATTTCTGTCGACGTAGTAAGTACCACCGACTTACAAAGAAATGTACATCCTACCTGCCTATTAATTTATACAAGGTTAGTCGGATGGGTATTACATACCCCTTTTACGTCTAGTCCTGTCTGTGTCAATGAATAGCCGAAAATGGCGAAACTGGCGAAGCTTTACTTGTAAAAACTAGCAGCTGTAAATAATATTATATTATATTCTAGATTTTTTTAAGGTCTTATAACAGAATTAAAAACATTACAACGCTAATATTTTTGTCACGTCGCGGCATCGTATAAAACTCAATATGTAAACGAATTGAGTCAAAACTTTCCAACTTTTAATTTAAAACATCTGAAATACGAACCTCAATGTTAAAACTTGATATTAACTTTCAACCAAAACGCTTTTATAAGTCAAAACTGGTTGTCCCACTTTTGGGTATGCGACATGTATTTGGCCAGTTTTATTTATTACTAAGTATTCAGATCAAGGGCAACCTGTAAAAATAAACTGCAACTTCATTCTACAAATGGAATGAGCTCTAAGAATAAAACGTAACATTAATTTTCGAATACCTATACTAATGTATAATTTAATGCAATTTCAGGTGAGCCAGTGAACCGCGCAAAGGCGTACGGCCGCATCGCGTTCTCGGTCCCCTTCGAAGACCAGCCAATCATCGACCAGAAAATTCAGGCAGCCAAGGGCACCATCCTGACCCCGCTCATATCGCTGGACACGCCAGGCAAGGCCACTGTTAGAGTCATCATTCTAGCGGACCCCGACGGCCACGAAATCTGCTTTGTGGACGACGAGAGCTTCCGACAGCTGTCCCAAGTCGACCCTGCCAGTGACGCAGACCTCGATAAGTTTATCAAATCAGACAAGTCGCGAGCGTAAATCTAACTTCCATATCTTAGCTATCGGGCAAGGGTACTCATACAGTTTTATATTATTTTCTCTAGTAGGTACTTAAGATTTTCTTCGCTCAGCGTCACAATTTTATTGGTTCTAAGTATACTGTATGTATGCAAACACTCATCCTCATTTTTCTACTTATAGGAGTGTTGATAAATATGTAGTTATTGTACAAATTATATCGGGTTCATACAATGTAAGGCTGTATTATCATCGTCTGTCTAAATTATTTATTATATTGAATTTTTATCTTTATGTGTAAGTATTAATGTTCATTTTACAGTGACGAATATGTTGTAAATTGCCACTCCATTTTTGTGATAAGTTTGTCTTAAAATTCTTCAGAGTAGTTTAGCATTCCACGTTGTTTTGTAAGTGGCAGTATTAAGTATTATTTGAAGTTTGTTCAAACATTGTTGTAAAGTGATATGTTTATTGTATATTGTGTATGTTTACTATCTATTGTTGCGCTTAAGTACAAAGCAACATGTTAACTAAGTAATAAGAATATATAATTTGAATTTCATGTATATCTTATAATTTATCGAAGACCTGGACATCACAATAATTTACGAGACATTAGAGGACAGACAGACAGAATGCTGTCTGAACTACCCATCTGAATGCTGAATGCTGTCTTCATGAGATTATTATTAAATAATCTCATAAATCGTAATAACAAATGGGAAATGCCGCTTCCAGGCACTTTTATATTTGCCGGAAAACGTTGAGTACATAGACGCATGCCTTTCTTCAGGAGAGTAGGCAGAAATTACAGAACTTTGTGTTAATTTAAGGAAATTGAAGACTAGATGTTACGAACTTCAGTTAATCCGTCTCGTTTAAGCTTCCCCTGATCCAGTACACTTCCCGAAAATGACAATACGGTTCGAAAAAAAAAAAATCCGATCACGATCGCGTGCATTTCGTGGCCTCGGGGCTATGCCCGTCTGCACAACGTTAGCTTTGAAAACGCCTAAGTTCATGGATGTCTCTCTAGGATGCACATAGCCATAAACATGAGTTGCACCAACCAGCGGCTGCCTAAATTCTGTCAGATGTATTTGATATTAAGGATAAACCGAGTTATAAAATGTCTTAGTTAATTAAGCTCAGACTTGGCCGACTTTAGTGCAGACGGGCATTCAAAGCGTCGCTAAATGTTGATGTATCAGTGAAAAAATGCCCGTGTGTCTCAATGGGGAGCTGTGTAGTTACTTCATCCGTTGTATAACTAAACAGCAGTCGAGTTATCCAGTACTAGCATTTGCCCGCGGCTTCTCCCGCGTAGTTGTCAGAAAATATCCCACAGGAGGTACTACCTGGTACAGACGCCAGCACATCAAGCTACTACAATCTGTCAAATTTCTTTAGTACATTTTCAACTTTATCGCTAAAGCATAAGGTTCAAAGTTGATTGGGAAAATTCGACAGTTTCGGGTAGCTTGATGTGCTGGCGTCTGTACATCAGATACCTACTTTTGGAACATAATATAGGTAGAAACATGGTAGGTACTCGATTTGAGACCAATTCATTTCGTAATTTGCAGTAACAAAGTTTGCGATGTGGCGCGGAGTAGTGTAGCAAATTGTGTAGGAACATTTTCTACTTTGATAACCCATTGTCACCAGCCACTATGTTTATATATTACTATTAAAGAAGATTAAACAAAAACAAATGAACATCCTCAGTAATTCTCACTAAACTATCCTAAACCATAATTTAGGTTTTGCCATCGGAATCTCCCATCTAAGCTAACATTCAAGCCATCGCCCACGTTCCTATATCCAGCCCGAAAGTAGATTTGCGTGTTACCGGCTACTTAGCGATAAACGCCTAGATATAAATCGCGAAGTGAATCGCGGTGAGCGGTTAGCGCGCCAAATGACTTGACCGTATCGATCAAATAGCTCTAGAATTGCGAAATGAAGGGATCGCGTGACGCGGGCCTCACTCACCTACATCCGCGAGAGAAGTCGGGAAGTCTTGCCTATCTGCACTCCGATAACAATCGATTTATCTCAATATAGATAATTATGTTAAAAGTACCCTACTTAGGGTTTCATATTAAGTACAAATAATAGTAGGATGAATAATGAAAATCTGCAAAAATACAGTTTTCATTGTTCAGAACAGGAACAGCCGGTCGATTCTGTAAAAATATCACCGTGAAAACTCAAGTGAAGTGAGCTTGATGTGAGTTGTCAGTAGTGTCAATCCCTAGCATTATTTGGAATGACAGCTCACTCCACGCTCACTTCACCTAGTTTTCACGGTGAGATGGTTACAGAATCGCACTGCAGTTTCTCTACCTATACTTCCACATTTGTCTTTACTGACCCATCGAAACGGACCACCCTGTAAACTGGCCATTGCTAACGCTGTGCGCTGTAGAGGTAGCAGAGAGTCGGGTAAAAAAACGGGTTGCACTCCGGGAGTGCCGGCAGAAATGAAAACTTGAATAAGAACGTTGTGCATTTTTGATATTTTGGAATGCGGTCTACTCTCCCTCCGTCTTACGAATTTTCGATAAGATCACGTGTCCTGACGCGAGCTCCGTCTTACGAATTTTCAATCGGGTCACGTATCCTGACGAGAGTAACATTTTTTACCCATCACAAAAAACTCCCTCCGTCTTACGAATTTTCGATCAGGTCACGTGTTCTGACGCGAGCTCCATCTTACGAATTTTTGATCAGGTCACGTGTCCTGACGCGATATTAACATTTTTCACCCATCACAAAAAAAGTGCACAACGCCGCTAAAGAAGTTTTCACTTCAAAAACAAAATAACATTCTTCTGAGGACCTTTATTTTGCTTCTCGCATATTAAAAATAAAAAAATAAATGCTTAGTTGTACAGAAGTAAGTAAAACTTTTCAGGTAGCAGATTCACTTTTAAAGGTAACAGATAGGTACATAATTATGAAAAACCCAATTTTGAATGTTTTCAGATGACAGGAACACTTTGAAAGGAAGTTTTATTCCGCGTTTACACCATATACAAGTTGAGATACTTGTTCACATTTTTGTCAATTTATCAACAATTTTTGTACTTATAGTCTTTACCTACAACTTGTTTTAGTAGTAAACAATAAGAAGGCAGATTAGACATAACATGTAGAATACCTGCATATGAGAGTAAACACGGGGTAACACCCACACTAGATGCAGTACTTCTACACAAGCAAGCAAGTATTATATCAATCACTCGTAGAGTAATGTCAGTAATGTTTACGACCGTAATTGCCATATAATTACAAACATGTCCGTCCGTGCGTCTACAAAACTGTCAAGCGTCGTTACGTAAATTATAGCATCGCTGGGAAACCAATGCATTGTACATTCTACGGCAATTATGGAGTACTTATTCACAAGACTCGTGACTGCGACTGCAGGGAACTACGTTCAGCGTTTTGAAAGACAATGTAGATTTTGGTTTTAAATATAATGAAAAGATCCAATTAATTAAGTAAGTACTTAGTCGTATGTAAAAATTAAAAAAAAAATCTTATTGAAGGTTTGCATTGAAACTATCGAAGAAAATTTTTGAACTTTTATAGTCAATATGCAGTTTTCACACGTTTCATAGGTACCTACTTGTTTTTTTTTTAACGTTTCATACTTGTTTTAATTGCACAGTTTCTTTTAGCAAATTAATGAAAACAATCCCAGCTTTTTGAACCGAACGCACGAGTTAGTCATTTTGTATGGCCATAATATCCATATTTATGTAGTTTGATTGACATGTAAGTATTTCTTGCTGAAAATGGACGCGACAGTGAAAGTGCATTTCTACATAAGGTACGTGATATCGAAGATAAAAGAACACTTGCGCGAAAGACACTTTCGCGAAAAAACATTTTCGCGAATGGATTTTTCAGCAGTTAGGTTTAATTTGAAAATTCCTACGTAAACTACGTTGCTTAGTCGACCTATGCAGAAAAGTTAGAGAATTCGATTTTTGCACCCCGTGACCCTTCCGCGGAAAGGTTTTTAGGGTCTCGAAATCTTAGTAAGGTTTCTTTTGAACATTCATACATAAATATTATGAGTTACTTTATCTACTTTTGCTGAAACGATGACAATAAAGAGAATGTAGGATGCCAGAGCGAGCTCGAACATTTTAACACACCAGCTTCTGGAGGTTAGCTTTTTATTTGATTTGTCATACAGTAGTAGAAAAGCCGGACAAGTAGGAGAATTTCGACAAGAGCGAGCGAAGCGAGCTCGAAAATTTAAGGACCGAGTTCCTTTTTAGACTTATTTGTTGTAAAAAGTTTCGAGGAATAAGAGAATGTCAGAGTGATCATATTTTGTCTTTATTGGGATTTGATTAGACACTATATTAAACACAATAGGTGCCTAAAAGTGGACGGGTGGCGTCTCCGAGGACGGCCCAGAAAGAGGTGGCGAGGTAACCTGGACGCACACCATGAGTGTTGATTCACCTTCGAGGAGGCGCTATATAAGAGTACCTAGTACCTACCTGGAATCATTTGGGGAAGGCCTTTATCCAGCAGCGGAATATTATATTAACATTATTATAACACTAGCTTCTGCCCGCGGCTTCGCCCGCGTGGATGTCGGAAATTATCCCACGGGAACGTGCTAACAGGATAAAAATGTATGTCCTTCCCCAGGATGCCATCTCTCTCGCGGGCCCTTTGTGGCTAATTACAATAGAAAACCAATTGTGTCTCATTAGTGGTGATTAAGAGGGTATGGGTACCTATATGATATCTTTACCTAAGTACCCACCAAATTTAAAAAAAAAAAAAAAACTCAATAACAGAAAATAAAATACCTACCTACCTAAATAAACCTATTTCTGATGATAACTAATCTAAACTCAATAAATAAGCAAAATCCCTAAAAACTAATAGGTATCTATACGAATGACTAATCCTACCTAACAGTATTATAAAATAACCTACGGTCACTACGTACTATCACGGACACTTCCGCCTGATCACCACTAAGTTCATTTTTGCTTGCACTCAAAACATAAAAGCGCTCTCTAGCCCCGCCCCGTTGACCTTGAATAGACGAATGAAAGATAAGACGGGCCGACTGCACTGTCGACGCGGTGACGCACGCGCCGTTCGAGATTTATTTTTATTTTCAAACTACTGCTATTACCTATTTTTTATATTATGGACTAGCTTCTGCCCGCGACTTCGTCCGCGTAGATTTCGGATTTGTGACAGGATTGCGTATCTCAAAAGGAAATCAAAATAACCCATAAAAATACAAAATATTTTTTTTTAAAGTAAATAGAAGAAGATGTATTTTTTAAACTTTGCGAAAAATGAAATCAAAATAACCCATAAAGATACATAATAATTTTTTTTTTAAATAAATAGAAGTAAGAAGATGATTTTTTTAAACTTTGCGAAAATTATGAAAACTTTATAACACTATACAGATCATGGATGTGATGTAAATAGTTATATTATGACTTGATTTTGTAAACTTATTCCTGCACGTGCACGGCCTTGGTGACGCCCACTTCGCAACGGGCCGTGCAGCAGAAATCGTAATATTTTAATTTCGCCATAACTTCAAAACCAAACGACCAATTTTAATCATTCCACAACCAAATATTATCTACATAAACTGTACTTACTGACGAAATAATTTATTTTGATAAGGATGAATAGCATGAGTAAAAGAAATGCGTATAAATGTAGTCCAAAAAAATTCAAGATTTTTAAATAAAAAAATGGTTGTTGTGCCTCACTCGACATAGATAGGTATAGTGTGTCGCGGACTTTTTTGTAGATATTTATAAGATCTACAATTAATTTGAACATTTTATGGTTCTATCTTTTATAGTTTAGGCAGCGTACGCAAAATAAGTAACTTTTCTGGTTGATTTTTTACACCTTGTGTCCGAAAAACCCAAATATCTTACGGAACCCTATTTTTTTTCCAAAATAAAATTTAGTCTATGTTACTCATGGATAATGTAGCTTTCGAATAGTGAAAGAATTTTTTAAATCGGTTTAGTAGTTTTTGAGCCTATTCATTACAAACAAACAAACAAAGTTTTCCTCTTTATAATATTAGTATAGATAGATCTGGGATTCGTTATTCGTTAATTCGTTGAGTTAGTAATACATTTTGTCTTTATTTTTCTAATTAGAAATTTGATTTGATAAATCCTATTGTCGGTTAGGCATTAATTAAAAAGTAAAATACAATTTTGAAGTTTTATCAGTTTTATTTATTTATTAACTGAACTGAACAAAGATATTCATAAAATATTGGACATAGTAAGTAGGTAAAACACACAATTAACAATATTCAAATTTTCTTAGGCTTTTTGCAATTTTCAGTTCAGTATAAGGTTGTATGGTAATAAAAAAATTCAAGACATGCCCTTCAGAACATATAATTGAACGCGTTAGAACGCGGGTTTTTTAAATTTAGAACTAGGAAGTTGGTGTGGCCTAGCCTTCATTTCATAAGCCGTTGGCGATTAAGTCGCTAAAAACTTAACGAGAAAAACAATGTCCTGTATAAAAATAAATTCAGGGAGCTCTGCTCTCGGATAAACTGTGAGCACAGTTGGCACCATTACGTTTTGTAATAGTTCGCAGTAAGTTTCGCCATTTACTCGCCCTGGGAAATGGACAAGCTCTCCGGGATCGCATATCCTTCCAGAATCATGATTAGGAATCACGTTTCTAGGTAGGCATGTTTGAGTAATGCGAGTGATGCATCACGCGTAATATCACCCGAGCGCGTACTGTAACATCACACATTACTCGACTAAAATAAGCATCACACCATCGCACTAAACATTACGCGCGCGGTAGCAGCGCAGTAGCTCGTGACATGACTCGCAGACTCGCTCGAACCGAGCCCTCCCGAACGCATAGAATCGGCAATGTTCGGTTTATATCGGAATTCCGGAACTAGGCGCGTGCGATTTCGTATTTCGCCCGGTCAGGTGACTTATTATGTTATTTAGAACTCTATTTTTATTATAAAAGGGTTTATATTTCCTTGACACCATGTCTTATTACACTAGAACATTGCATTACATTAGAACGCGCGATGGTGTGCTATCGCATGGCGCGACATCCTATCATCACGCATGATGTTTGAAGTGATGGTGTAATGTAATATTACTCGGCACGAAATGTACTGACATATCACATCACTTCGTGGTGCACTGTTTTGCACATGTCTATTTTTAGGTTCGTAGCGTGTATTCATCACGCGCCACAAGTGTCGACGACAATGTTGGCTCGACGTAAAACATTTCTCATCTGAGAATATAGCGCTTGTGAAATAGTGTCTACCATACGTTGGAGGTTATCAGATATGGACGTGGTGCCCGCGGCCTATCCTCTAAGACACCCTCTTCTTCATGGCGTCTGATCCACAGCCGGACAGTGTTTCTCTACAAGGAATAAATAGTCTAATAACAAGTGGCTTCATTAAAAAAAAAAAACTGACTTATTTCAAAAAACCCGACCGCAACAAACGACGAAATTGTTCTAAACAAATCAGTTTTCAGGTTTCGTCCATACTAAACCCTAGTCCCAACTTTCTTGGTCCGTATATATCTACCTCCATGTATAGCTAGAAGGCGCAAAAGTACTGATGGTAAGAAAAGTGCTTGTATGGTTTGTATTTATTTTTATTCAGTCATCAATTCATCATTCAGTTGTAAATCTGCACCATTTTTATAAATAAACGTTATTATTATGATCTCCTTTATTTCATTTAAATACTTACAAAATACATTTTTAAATATTTTTATAAACAAAAGGATAAAAAAACATTTAAAAATATAAAAAGTAGTAGCCCACCGGTATCGGGAACAGGGTCCAAGCTACCGGCGGTCAGGGCTCCAGAGAGAGGAACCTCCTGACGATGCGAGCCGTGTCCAGAAGTACCGCTTTCTGAATCAAGTCCTTGATCCAGCTGCCCAACGAGAGCCTCCTCAGGTGTTGGTCGAGGCTCTTGGCTATTAAGCCATTGGCTGTCACAACTATCGGAACAATGATCGCTGAGTCCACATCCCACATGTCGACAACCTCGCAAGCCAAGTCAAGATACTTGATGTGTTTATCTTTCTCGGCTTTCACGAGGTTATTATTATTACATCACAAATCACAGTCTGTATATAAATTAATTTAAACTCTCGTCTGACATGTTGCTGACACACATGTTACTGATACATAAAATGACTTGTTATCAGTTGCACTGGGGCATCATTGTAATGTCAAACAAAGAGATGCTTCTTATCTTATCTTATAAGTGATGAGAGAAAGACCTCTATGTAATTACCGAAACCCGCTAGGTATAACAAAAGTATCAAAGGATGCCACCGACTTTTGCCCACTGCGGTTATTGAATTTTATGACTCTTTTGTTCGGCTTAGGCTTATTGTAAAATTTCTAGAAATGAATTATTTAATAAATAGTCACTACCTACTTATTTGCACGGAATTTTAAGTAGGTTGTTATTAACCAACAAAATACTTTTTACACAACAATGGCAAGCATTTTTTTAATTAAAACCAACTATTTTTATTTATTTATTCATATAAAAATTCGCATTGTGTTTGAATTATGCACATTAATTAATTCATAACGGCTAAAAATATAAATTATGAATTTCAAATAGTAAATTTCACTGCAAATAATTATAATCAATAACATTGAAACAAATAGTGCGTGTGTGAGCAAGAAAGTATTCCGAGTTCGCCCGTCACAACAAAGCAGTAATACATACCACTCTCATAAAGGTATAAGTAATTGCTTTACCAAGTATATAGTGATAAGTATAACCAAGATGTAAAATCTAAATATTTGCACGGCAGAAATGCCGAATAAAGTAAAACCGATCTTATGTTAGCTACCTATATTCTTGCAAATAAATCAGTCATTCATTCAAGTTTAAAAACTCTGAATATTTTTTCTGCTTGTTCCTCGTTTAATTATTTAAATTATTGTCATGGGAAATTGTGTGGTTTTAAAATACCTTAATTTATAAATAAAACTTTATTAACGATGCACAGTGCAAAGTTTATCATGCAAATGTTATCTTGTGTAAGTAATTGAATACTTTCTAGTTTGTTTTACATCAATAAAAGTATTAGATAAATAAATAATAATAATTATAATATATTTATTCAAAAAAATTATAAGGCATAAAAACCAGTACAGTTTTGCTTAAATTTAACAAACAAGCAAAAAAAAATTTAAAAATAAAAAAAAAAACAAAAAAATTATTATTATTATTTATTTTTTTAATTAATATTTTTTTTTTGTTTGTTTGTTAAATTTAAGCAAAACTGTACCAATTTTTATGCCTTATAATTTTTTGAATAAATATATTATTATTATTATTTATTTATCTAATACTTTTATTGATGTAAAACAAACTAGAAAGTATTCAATTACTTACACAAGATAACATTTTCATGATAAACTTTGCACTGCGCATCGTTAATAAAGTTTTATTTATAAATTAAGGTATTTTAAAACCACACAATTTACCATGAAAATAATTTACTCAAGTAAACAGCTCAATGGTCAATATTCAAAAGGTCCGGTAAGCGCGCCCATGTCAAATAGGTCGTCCGTAAAATTAAAAAAAGTAGTACACGTGATACGTCACTAAGCTGCGCAGTGCAGGTTGCAACTAATTGCGTTATCGCTTTCCTAATAGGCCAAAACTTTTAGGGGGCGTGGTTTGGCGCCACCGCAGGATTTAGGCAAAAAATTTTTTAAGTGAGCAGGCGGAAAAGACCGCGATAGTACACTATCAAATATACCTACTACCTATACCTACTTTAAAATTAAAATCTATACCTACGACTTATAAAAATAACTCTAAAAACTAAAAGGAATAAAAAGGTCGCACAGATAATACTGCGGGTGACGTAACCTATGACAAACTTATTATTTGCGGTTGTAGGGACAGCAGTGCAGTAACCGGGTCTTAGGGTTCGAACCGCAAAATTAAGTTTGTTTTTTATTGTATATACTTTTCCGGGATAAAAAGTACCCAGTGTGGTGCCCAGGATATTAAAGAATAACTATACCAAGTTTCATCGTAATCGAACCGGTAGTTTTTGTGTGATGCCTGAACAAACAGACAGACAGACAGACAAAATTTTTTTTAATCACGTTTTTGGGTTCGGTGTCGGTCTAGTAACACCCCCTGCCATTTATTTTTTTTTTTATTTTCAATGTACAGAATTTTCACTTCTACAGATTTATTATAAGTATAGATTAACATTATTAAATCCGTGTTCTTCAATTTTAATGTATTTACTTTGAAAAATCGAGTTTCAAAAATTCGCAATGAATGTGCGTAATATGGAAGAAGTGTTGGGGCTATGGACAAATGCTGCACTTGCACGCTGCGTGAGCGTGCCCGAAATCATCGCCACTCGTTCGATGTCCACCGCGCACAGGATGGATTGAAAGCAGCACTGATGTTTTGCTCCATTGGTGTAATTGCCGTATGGCGTTCCAGTGTGAGGATAAATAAATAGGCTAACAAAAAACCTAGTACTGAAGCTAACTCAAAAACTGTTCAAGCAAAATTAATAACATTAACATTCGACTACCCCCGCACGCGTCTTCTACCAAATGAAAAATCAAAGTGAAAGTAGCCACTAAGAAATTAGTGTAGGTACTCACGACGACATTTCATAGGCTTTTCGTACAATGAGAAGTCAACTTATACTGGAAATGTGTAGTTGATATGTTGTCGTGCGTACCTACATGAAAAAAAACCGGCCGAATGCATAACATTCTCTTTTTTTAAGTAGGTTAAAGAAACAGCAATTTTCTTATACCTACGAGTACAAGTAGATTGTGCCAATACGACAGGAAAGAAAATTAGAAAGTGTAGGTACCTAGTTATGTAGTAGAGACCTAATGTACTCGTAATATTACACCTACATTTCGCCGGTTCTGTTTAAGTCATAAGTAACTGGAGGCGAGCCTAATTCCATTAACTGGATACATATCCAGATTCTGAATAACACAATAGCACTGGCCAACCTGGGAATCGAATTCAGATGAAGCAGTCAAGCTTGCGACCACTAGGCCAACGACGCAGCAGCCAGAAAGTTAGGAATATCTAGGTCAAGTAAAGTGTTAAAGTCATCCTATAACGTTCCCACTGCTCGGACACAGGTCTCCTCTTGGTGAGAGGGAATAGGCCGTGATATACCGGGGCCCAGTGAGGGTTGGTAGATGTCAGATGTCAACGAATTTTTGGTTCTAGGACATGCCGGTTTCCTCACGATGTTCTGCTTCACCGTTTTGAGAGCAGTGCATAACTTAACCATACATTTTTCTAGGTCTAAGTTAGCCGTAAGTTATTTACTCCGGGTTTATTAATAAGAGGCTCGAGAGTTCAATAAAATCACCGCTGAAAGGTTTCGGCCATTACAAACGCACGCTCTATTTTCTTAACTGTTTTCCTTTTTTCAGCTGAATTTTCTCAAAGATGTGAAGTTTTTCAGGCTGCTCTATGTAAGAAATATGACCAAAACTATAGCGCTGGTATATCAGTTAAACTGAGATGTATTGCTTCGGTCTATCGTGTGAAACTTTGTCTCGTCACATATCAAACCGTCGTCGTTCCGGTACTTCCTAGAAATATACAATTTAATTAAATGATAATATTAATTTAGATGTCGAAAGACGCATCTCCTTGCTCCTTCTCAAAATGGTCAATAATATACTTCCGTAGCATCGGAGTTCGGACGTAATCCACTTCCGATCTCGAAATCTGTGCGTTTATCGTGCTGGCTCCAATTATTATCCGCGGCTCGGGCGGTATTACGTCGATAATAGATCCACGACCTGTCATAAATTTCATTGCAATCGAGGATCCGGCTGATCAATTTGGCTCGCTGGGCGGGCGGGGGCGGCGCTGGGGCGCGTGCGCGGGCCCGGGAGCGGCGGGCGCGGCCCGGCGGCGGCAGTGCGCGAGTCGTCGCCGCCTGCCGCGCCGCCGCCATGGCCGCGCCGCGCCGCGACCGCTGACCGCGAACGACCGCGCCCGACGGCCCCGCACACCGCGCCACACCGTGCTCTGCACAGTATCGCCGCTCGTCGCCTGTGTCCTCGCCCGTAGTGCTGGGCCGCGCTCGTCCTGCGGAGTAGGCGCCGGGCCCGGGCGCCGCGCGCGCCTCGCCTCGCGCCCCGCGCGCCACCCGCCGCCGCCTGGTTCATGACGATACGTAGGTAACGTTGCCGACTACGAAAACAGTTGTCATAAAATCCTTGCGGACTCTGCTATACCTCAGGACGCAATTCCGATCCCTGCGACTATCTGGACTCTGAGTGTCGTATTCAACCCCGGAGTGCACCCGTAACCAACGGTCGTGTGTTGCGCAGCTGACTGCTCCGATGATCTATCGGTTAGTTTAATTTTTTTCTCATCTTAGTTTTAAAGTAGAGCATTGCTAGACGTTTAAATATCATAAGCACAAATACTTTTCAAGTTGCTAGTTAAGTTTTCAAGTTAGTGCTTAAGTAGCGGACCTTAGATGGGTGTTACATAATGGATTATCGGTCGATCTCGTCGAGCGAGCGCGCCACAGCCACTACGTTCCGGCACAAGAAACTGTTACGGAACGCTGATTTTCTTCACACTGAGTCGCTGCCACTGTTTATACATTCAATTAGGTTTCTATGCTTAGTAGGTACATAAATGAAACTAGCTTTGTCCCCGCAAAGTCAAATGGAAGTTTAGTCTGGCAATAGGGGTTCAGGATCAAGTAGGTAGTTGTAATTATCGATTAAGGCCTAGAATGTTAAGATGTTAGTCTTAGTGAATAGAGATACAGCTGCTTATTATTCCAAAGGCAGTCGAAGAGATGCACACAATGGAGACACACAGAGGTCGAGTTAGCGGTAATCAGTGTTAATTGAGTGGTAACTCGTCGCCCGGGGCCGGGTGTAGAGATGTGCGAAAGTGTCCATGGGAAGAGACGTCCCTCTCGTGCGGCGCGTGTCGCTGTGCGGGATCGTTGGCACGCCTCCCAGATGCGAGGTACCTACCACCACTTACTATCTACCGTGTGTGCTATTGTTCCTTTCTTCTCTGTATCATTAACTACACTCATATTGCTTCAATGTTTGCTGTCTGATGTATGGATGTAACGAGTACAAGCGAGTTTTAGTTTTCATTGTCAATCACTGGATGTTCGATGTGTATATATTCGGTCTCCGCATCCATAGGTACCTATATGTCGCTAAGTGGATCTTTATGTATATTGCTTCAGTATTTGGAGGTGGAAGCAATTAATGGACGGCAGTTGGCCCCGTCCAGGCTTGAAACTCATTTGTTTATGTGTGTCATTTAATGTGCTTTGTGCAATGTGTGGATGTTTTTTTGTTAGTTTAGGGTACGGTCGAGGGGATGATTGATTTATTATTAACTTAGCATTATTGAAATATGAAAATTCGTTACACTACTTACATGGAACTTTTAGAAACTTATTATTTATTAACTCGTAGGTTCTAACTGATTGAATGAATTGTATGAATGAACTAAGGTACCTTAATGAACGAAACCGATTCGAAACTTATTCAACAGAAAAATCAAGTGGCGCATCTATCTGTTTTGAGACTTATTTCTGAAGCATTGATTGTAATTTACATTGGCAGTTAAAAGAAAGTGTTTATTAGGATTATTTACGGTTTCCCAGCTACGCGCCTGATTTACCCATACGTAAACATTGCGTGAATAAACATCAGTTCAATCTTGGCCCCGTAACCACCGCCAGTGGGGCACTCGCACTAACGCAATGTATTTTGCAAATAACCAAACATTTTATTAACTGGTTAATAACATGCTCTTTTTACGACTCTCGCTTAAGATTTCCTGTGATCAGCCACCAGAAACGTTTTTACTTCACGCCGTTTGAGTTTATACGATTTATTTTCATGTCTATGAATATCAAGCAGAGCCAAATAAAATTTGTTGTTGTATTCTGTTAGAAATTTCTATTACATTATGATAATGATCATCAGCTAGACTTTTCCGAATTATGTTTGGATCCACTGAATTGCATATAAGTACAATGTTGAGACGATAATACCACAATACTAATACATAGGAGTATTTTGAAACTATCAAATAAATCCTAACATTGAAATAAAAAAAAATGTTTTTATCAAACAAACTAAATACACACATCAAAAGTGTCTAGGGATCAAGTACATTATTAACTATAAAAAATTATCTAATTAATATTTACCAAATGTAGTCTTCCAGACTGGCTTCGTACTTTAATTCCTATGTTTAGGTAAGTTAATAATAACCTATCCCTATATTTTGTAAAAATTAAGAAAAATTACAATATTTGCAAATTGTGAGAAATTAACCTAAGTTAATGTCGTCAATTAAATGGCAAAAAGGCAAAAATGAGGATTCTTTAAATTTTTATTGTGAAGATAAAAAAATTAATAATCTGTGTTTCCACCATTGACCCGAATCACACAATCACAGCGATTTGCCATGTTTAAAATCAGTTCATCAAAATCACTTTGAGGAATGGCCGCCCACGTTTTTTCTAACAAGTCAAAAAGTTGTTGTGGGGCATGCACGGCATCCATACTCGGCAGAGCTCTTCTCTTCGTGCTCAATTGGGTTGAGGTCTGGCGATTGAGCAGGCCACGGCTGAACGTTGATGCGAGCATCGGCACGAGTGCGTGTTACGACTCTAGCCGTGTGTGGACATGCATTATCGTGCATTAGACGAAACGAATCACCCAACCGGCTTCACAAAGGGATGATAACGTCTGAAACAATCGTCTCCGCATAAATCTGGGCATTGAGGTTGCTCCTGATCCAAATGAGATCGGTTCATCCACCGATCCAAATACCGGCCTATACCATTATTGTTCCCCCTCCATATGAATGAACTTCCTGAACAATTTCAAACGTTCTTGACGTCCAGAGGTCCTCCAAACTCTACTAGAGTTTGGAGGACCTCTGGACGTCAAGAACGTTTGAAATTTTTACCATTCGTCTTGTATCCTCATACCGAAACGAGATTCATTGGAAAAGCAAACACAACGCTAATCTTCTTCCTTCCAATTTCTGTGTTCGCGAGCCCATTGTAAAAGGGCCCTACTATTGCGGGGTGCTATAGGTGGAACTCTCAGTGGCCCTCGGGAACGCAGACCCACTTCACGTAAAGGATTTCGGATGGTTTGTTCGCTTATCAGCAAGCCTGAAGAGCTGTGGAGCCTCGTAGCCAACATCATGGCGGTCATGGTACGATTCCGTCGAGCAGTATTTTGGATTTACCGGTCCTGTCTGCGAATGGTGATGCGAGATCGTCCTCCAGTCGCTCGGCCACGCTACCCGTGAAGCGATAGCGTGTCCAGAGTTGGCTGATGACGCTCTGTGTAGTACCAAGAGCGACAGCCACAGTACGTTGCCTGGAACTAGCTTGCAACATTCCAACGGTGCTCATCATCTCTTCTCCTGTCAAATAATGTCTTCGCTCCATATCAATGCAATAATTTTTCAGTTCCGATGCAAAAATTGTAATGGTTTTGTAAAAACGCTAAAAACAAACTTTTATTGGAATTCTGATTGACAGTCGATTTTCTATTTTTAATGAAAATTTAAGGATTTTATTTATTCAAATAGTGAAATTAACTAAAGAGTCAATAACGATCCAAAAAAGTTAAAATATTAATCCTCAATTGCGGCGATACTCTAAAATGTACTTGATCCCTTAGACACTTTTGATGTGTGTAGTCAGTGTAGTATTGATGCGCCGACCGTGGCGGGTTTTGCCAATCTTTGACTAGCTATAGTGACTAAACTATTGAATATATTTGGTTGATTTTTAGGGTTCCGTACCTCAAAAGGAAAAACGGAACCCTTGTAAGATCACTTCGTTGTCCGTCTGTCTGTCAAGACCCTTTCTCAGGAACGCGTGGAGTTGTCAAGTTGAAATAAATATCAAATACTCAGGGCTGCAATCCCTTGAAGCAGTGAAAAAATGAAACTTCTAAGTCAACGCAATCAAGAGACACGGGCGTTTATGTTCCGTTTATGCCGTATATATTGACACTCGCAAGGGAATCAAAACCTTTGGGGTACTTCTCGCTGACCTAGAATCATGAAATTTGGCAACAAGCAATGTCATGTAGTACAAGTAAAGGAAAATATCCGAAAACCAAAAAATTGTAGTTACATAGGTACCTACAAATTTGTACGGAACCTTCGGTGCGCGAGTCCGACTCGCACTTAACCGATTTTTGTATGTAGACGACTGGGAACGTTATTTTATGAAGTTTAATTTATTGTCGTCTCCACCTTGTGTATTTAGAAAATCTTTCATCATCTGCCTAGCCTTTTCCCAACTAAGTATGTTGGGGTCGGCTTCCAGTCTAACCGGATGCAGCTGAATACCAGTATTTTACATGGAGCGACTGCCTATCTGACCTCCACAGCCCAGTTACTGGGTAATACGATACCCCTTAGTAAGACTAGTTGTCAGACATTCGGGCTTCTGACTACCCATAACGACTGTCAAAGATCCACGAATGACAGCCGGGACCAACGGCTTAACGTGCTTTCCGAGGCACGGAGGGGTCTCGGTGTGTAAAGATGGTCACCCATCCACAGACCAACCGCGGCAAGCGTAGCTTAACCTGACCGATCGACCTGTGCGGCTGTAATGCGTCCCTAAAACAAAATAACCATGGGGTTCACCAAATAGCGACCTAAATGCATTTGCACTGAATAAATCCCTCAAAACTCCTAGGATCGTGATAAAATCCGCGGTATTTGTTCTCGCAGTGCATCTTGATTTATGTACTTACTTAGCTGTATAAGTACATGTCTAATGAGGCGTGGATGCTCTTTCACTTTCTACTTCCACTCTACACATTTCTCATAGCTTATTTACTGATTATCTCTGATATACTAGACGAACATATAAAATGTCCAATAGGTTTTTCACAAATCTCTCTAAGAAGATGCATTGCAAAAATGGGTACACACGGCTACACGTCAAGCTATACAAAACCAGTTAGTCTTGGCCTCACTTTGTATGATATTTTCTCACAATGAACGGTCAGCTAATACTGGTTTTGCATAACTTGATGTGTAGCCGTGTGTACAGTGGTAATAAACTTCAAAAACAGATGGTATATCCATAATTCCTCATTATCACCCAGTGTAGTGACCGTATGTGTCGACTTATAAAAAACTATCTGTTGTCCGCGACTTCGTCTGCGGTCAGGATGAAAAGTAGCCTATGTCCTTCTGCAGGTGCCAGGCTATCTAGATCTTTAAATTTCACAACGATCGGTCAAATTATTAATGCGTAAAAAGGTAACATACAGACAGACAGATCCACAGAGTTACTTTTCCATTTATAATATTAGTATGGCTTAAATAAACTTAAAAAAAAAAACATATTAAACACGGACTTTACAAAATTCATGACTGGCTGATGTGCTCTCCTGAAAATTGATTTCAATAACACAGGTGCCGTAATTAAAGTCTCATTTTCACATAGGTCCGTATTTCTGCTTAGTCGTTTCTGCTTTATATTGGATCTTCAGACTTATATAGGTAGGTACTTAGGTACACAATGAATGACGTTCCTTAAAAGCGAGAGCTAGAGACTGACGCAATTCCGTCAGCTCCATATAAGGCGGGGTTTTATTTAATGTGCAGCATTTACTACTGCCGAACCATATCCGTATGAAGAACGTGATTGTGACACAGACACTCCTCATAGATAATCATTGGCCAAAGATAGAAAACATGAAATCACTGCTAAAATTGTGGTTAGCCACTTGGCCATGGTATCTAAAAGAGAAACAGCGGCAGCTACAAGGTACACCAACTATCAAAAGAAAATAATTCTTAGACTTGAAGAGATAGCCTGGTAAATCTGCTCATAAACCGCGTAAAGAGTTACCTACTTTGCTATTCCAAATCGTAGATTTTCTAGATAACGCACTAATTGAACGAGTTGTAATAAGTGCCATAGAAGTGAATATGCTTATTGCCTATAACATAGAATAGCTTTAGCTATGTAGGTACCTTGGAAATAAACAAGGTCATGGTTTCCAATGCTATGTAAACGTCAGATGAAGTCGTGTAAACTTTTCGAAAATCAGCGTTGTAGTTATTATTCATACGAGGAGCCTCTCGCGTACGTCGCGTCGTCGACCACTTATCTCACTTATCTAAAGGTGCTTAAGCCTCCCAAAATTCCCCTGTGACTCTAAAATTTACGACTTGAGGAGAGATTTAACGGACGCAGCGTTATCTGTTTTATCAGAAGATATTGTGAGTCAGTCGGCGTCTGTCGGTTGCTAAACAATAGCGAGTTGTCGAACGGTGCGAGTGGTGGCGCACCAAGTCGTCAGAGATCTATATTTATGTCAATCGTTTAACTCGATCGTGTATAAACAGCCAGTGCACATGTTTACATGATGGCCGAGGTGCCGCGGACTTGTGGGCACGTGTGTTTAGATGCGATCAATGAGCTCTATCACGGTGACGCACGATGCGCCACATATTTATGATCTCAATTGTTGGATGAGGTTAGTGATATTTTTTTGTATATACTTACATAATTCAATGAAACATGAGTTTGTTTGTAAAGAATACACATTCAAATGTTGTATAATTATGATTAGTTTTTATTGATAAGTGCTTTAAACTTTACTTTCTACTTTATCGTCTACTTTAGCACTCATAAAGAACTAAAACCGCAAATATACTTCGTTTTCAGCGGAAACTGAGGCAGTTAAATTCCCAAAGAATCCGAGCACAGACAAAAACCTGCTAGTTGATCATAATAAAAATATACCGATATAACTTTTCAGAGAAACAATCAAATGAGTTTAGACGAGTTCGTGAATTCTCCGGCATGGCTTGTCAAGGTACAATACTTTGTTTCTATTGGCTTCATAATCCGTGAGTAGAGGTGCATCAGGTAGGTGCAGTATATAGGAAAGAAACCAAAAGCTAGCATCAGGCTAACTAACTAAAACAAATGATGACTCATGAAGCAGTCAATATTGATCTTGCTGCTCCTATGTGTGGTCTGTTTATAGATTTCTTTTGACCAGAAGAAGAGAGAACAAGTCATAGAGTTGAGAAATCGGATAAAAGAAATTCAACAGTCGCAATCATTACACGCTTCTCTGCTATCGTAGTTGTATGAGAAGGTTAACTCAGCAGAAGCAAGTGTAATGCAAAAATGGCCACAAATATCAACCAATCTCGTCAATACCCGACAGGAATTCCCTTGAGGAAAAAATATTTGCACAGCGGTTGTACCAAAAACAAGGAAACTCCTTAAAATTCCTACTGCGATAACTGCAAACATCAACCTGTCAGTAGTGGAACAATATTTTAAGCGTTGACTCATTAGTTTTATATCTGGCCACTAATGAGGTTGGATACAATTAGAGCACTTGAAGCACGCAAACATGACTCTATGTCCGTTAGCTAAGTTTAGCCAGTGTCGTAAACA
Source organism: Apamea sordens (assembly GCA_945859715.1). Taxonomy (NCBI): domain Eukaryota; kingdom Metazoa; phylum Arthropoda; class Insecta; order Lepidoptera; family Noctuidae; genus Apamea; species Apamea sordens. The sequence goes on from OX243995.1 coordinate 14,695,822, forward strand.
CGCACTTGGCCATGGTTTATAATTTTTCCGCGTGTATGTACTAGGTACAAATCTAATTTGGTCACATACCGACATGCCCGACATGTGTAGGTATGTGCCCACTGTTAAATAAACACAGGTTTAATTATAGGAGTGAGGTATGAGCGGTGAAGGAATGCAGAAAAATAAGAGTAGAGGAAAACGTGGGACATAATGTGAGGACTACTTGGTGGCTTTTAGGCTCAAGTTTTTTGCCTTCAAGTGCCTTTAATGCCTATGAAACACACATTTTTTTAAGTATCAGACAGTTCAGTTATCTATATTAATATGCCTGCTTTACTCGCGACCTAGAATTTGTTGGAATAATCCTCAATGCCTAATCCTCTATAGACATAGTTTGATAATATTCTTCCTACTTTATCGTCCTACAATGTTAGAAATCCTCACCATCACAATATGCACAGTAGTTAGAGACACAGATATGAAATAAATGCTGAAATGTATCTTGCTGACCCCGGTATAAAATTATGAACAACCTTTAGACTGGCTCTACAATACGTTTATTTTCAACTGATGTTATTTACATGATAATAGCATTCAAGCTGCAGATTAATGTCGATTAGGTAAGGAAAATATTATGTGCGAATACACCCAAGGTTCCGATTAATTGCTTGTAATTACTCTAGTGTCATCACATCATGATTAGCATGACTGTATTGTAGTTACACGTTTATACATCTGTAGCTATGCTTAGTGCCTCGACTAACGAGCGCACGTATGTACATAATTAAATGCAAGTGATCGATGCATTTATACATTTTAACGGTCTGATCTCATCAATCGAACGGTCGGGCTGTGGCGGACAGTGTCGAGCTCGCGGCCGCACGGAGAAAGCTAGTTTCATTTGGCTATGAGTGTTTAGTTGGTCCTGGCTGAGTGATGGCGCTTGTCGGTCGCTTCTCTAACGAGTAGTGGTGTGCGGCGTGTGTTGGACAGGTGTCGGGGGCGCAGCGCGGGCGCGAGCGGCATGCGGCCCCGGCGGCAGACGCCCATGGAGGTCGGCTAGCGGCGCGCGCGCACCCCCCGCGCCCGCTCCCCCTGCTCCGCCCCACCGACGCCATGGAACTCGCTGACGTGCCTAGACACCGACCCCTCGCCTTCGATAAGGTTAGTATACTTACCACATTATAAATATCGTTTTTAAATCTATACTTATAATAAATCTGTAGAAGTGAAAATTCTGTACATTGAAAATATCCAAAAAATAAATGGCAGGGGGTGTTACTAGACCGACACCGAACACAAAAATGTGATTAAAAATTTTTTTGTCTGTCTGTCGGTCTGTCTGTCTGTCTGTCTGTCTGTTTGTTCAGGCATCACGCAAAAACTACCGGTTCGATTACGATGAAACTTGGTATAATTATTCTTTAATATCCTGGGCACCACACTGGGTACTTTTTATCCCGGAAAAGTATATACAATAAAAAACAAACTTAATTTTGCGGTTCGATCCCTATACCCGATTACCACTGTCTGTACTGTACCAACCGCAAATACTAAGTTTGTCGTAGGTTGGGTCACCCGCAGTGGAGTTCATTTTTATTCCTTTTAGTTTTTAGAGTTATTTAGGTTTATTTTTATATCAGTCGTAGGTATAGATTTTAATTTTAAAGTATAGGTAGTATATTTGATAGTGTACGTAGTGACCGTAGGTTATTTTATAATACTGTTAGGTAGGATTAGTCATTCGTATAGATATTAGTTTTTAGGGATTTTGCTTATTTATTGAGTTTAGATTAGTTATCATCAGAAATAGGTTTATTTAGGTAGGTATTTAATTTTCTGTTATTGAGTTTTTTTTAAATTAGGTAGGTACTTAGGTAAAGACGTAAAGATATCATATAGGTACCCTCTTAATCACCACTAATGAGACACAATTGGTTTTCTACTGTAATTAGCCACAAAGGGCCCGCGAGATAGATGGCATTCTGGGGAAGCACATACATTTTATCCTGTTAGCACGTTCCCGTGGGATAATTTCCGACATCCACGCGGGCGAAGCCGCGGGCAGAAGCTAGTAAATTATAAATTTCTTTAATATTATTCCAAGTCTCACTTAGTACTTGCGCCAAATAACTTCACATATTCTTGTAACAACATGCTAAACGATACACGAAAGCAATACCGGTCTAAAATAACGGTAGTTACATATTCTGTACGAAGTGAGTAACACCAGTTGTTACTTTATACAGCGTGGAGGAGGTAGGCAGTGCTTTACTCCGTTTATTTTTAACACAATCGTCGACAGGCGCCTGGCGCCGAGCATACTGGTGCTGTCTGAAAATCGATAGGGTTTGCTTCCGACGAAACTGCTAGTGGCCTGGCGCTCGCTACACGATACTGGTTATAAGATAACAGACGGTAGCCCTGACAGAAGAGATATAAGTGTAAATAATAATTAAACCGTTGAATGAATATGATAAGTATGATCAAAAGCAAAGCACTCCTTCTCGCTATTGGTGCTATTTTAGACTCTATTACTAAAGTACTTTCAATTAGATCAACAAGGCAAAAGCATCAAAGTGCGAATGTGCAATATTTACAAACACTGATGCTTTAAGCACTTTCGGCAATATTTAGTCGGATGATCTGATCGGTTTATATCCTCTCGTAACGGAGAATATACGAGTATAACATATCACGGAAGCTTCAGCGGAAATGTTCTGAAAATAGGTATCAATTTCAGCATTGTGGAACTGCGTTATTGACTGTAAATATTTCCATTTACGGCGATTTACCTGCGGAGTAAACCGAAACTATTTCCTTGTACTACAAAATGGACAAAAATGTGCTGAATTTGTGTTGTTACAACAATACTAATTATTCGTGCTAATGACTTTGATTTACAAGCTAACTACGTGTATAGTCGATTGTAATAGAACCTACACGCGCCATTACTCTTTGTCACGGCGTTCGGGACGCCCTTAACAATAGACGGTTAAATAATAAACAACGGGGTGTTTCCAAGAATCTTATTATTCGTCGCTAGTATGGTTTCGACGAAGTGTTGAAGGCTTAAACAAAAAAAGTGAAAAAGTTTTATGCCTTTCATAATTGCTGTTTTAACTGTGCTAACTAAGTATTTATTTGTTAATTGACATTCTCATTAGTTATATTTAGGGCATGTTAAATATTGATAATCTCAGATATGCAATATGACAAGCAGTTTGAAATGCCACAGTGTCATGGTTCCAATACAAAACACACGCTGCCTGAGACAAAAACATTTTATTTTCCTATTTATTAGACCCTTTCAATTTTGGTGAGCCTTCGTTTTTATTAGGGATTTTGTTCTGGTGGGTGAAAATATTTTATTAATTGAACAAGACTCAGCGAAAATGCAAAAGGTTCGTGCCGCCCGCCCTCATCCTGCCCGCCCACGCGCCTAGCGCGCCGCCCTAACCCTTAATGCATTAGCGTAAAAAATTCACTCTATTTTTATGTCACTCCCTTCGTTTTTAATAGAAATTATTTTATAGGTAAAGACGTACATTAAAGTCATGAATGAAAAGCTAAGTTGAACAAGAAATAAATAGATTTGATTTGCAATCCTGCAAATTGCAAATCCCGCTCCGATTTTTCTTTCCAGTTTGGGCAGTTCTGCATATTTTATAACCGTAGTATAAAAAACAAAGTATATCAATGTATCAGTGACACAGGTTTTTTTTCTAGGCCCTACTGCACTAAGTAAAGCGTTTCTCTAGATAAAAAACGTACCTCCCAAACAATCTGTAGGTGTAATGAATCGAACGTAAAACCGTGGCGAAGGTGGCCGAGGTGGCGACGAAGACGGTCGGGCTTGCGAGATGTGACCCCCCCCCTCCTCTCCCCACCACACTCGCCGCTCCTCCTCGGCGCCGCCGGGGAATCGATCGCGCCTGTGACGTCACCCACTTAGCCTTCCAGCTCCCATCTTCGAGGACGAACGGACAAATCAACGTCCACCCCCCGTCACACAGTGTTCCATAACAAATATTTTGCCAACTGATTGCCTGTGTCCTTCGTTGAGATGATCCTATCAAACATACACATATTCATTACGGTCTATAGGAAAGGACAAAATGTCTTCGATCTTGTAAAGATACAGTTTTCTTTAATTCTTTTTACCTATGATTTGATCCCGCAATCTAGACACCTATGTATGACATCACATGGATATATAATAGATGAGCAGCCCGATGTTTATAAGAACCCTGAGCAGTCAAACGTAAAATTGCTTGCTCGGCGTTTTACTTAGTGCGTCACCGTGGTGTGAAGTCTTTTTAGTTTTGAGTCATTTTATTTTGGTCATCATGGCATTATACTATACAGCGTGGCGCTTTAATGGCGACATTAATTTAACACACGTATACGGTTTTGCGTTGTAGTTTTATGAATATATTTTAATTTAATTAAACATTAATATTTATTTATTTATTAACAATTTTATAAAATAGCATCTTAGAGCAACCTGACTTAAAGAACTGTAGCGCAGGGGTCATTTGCCGGGGTCACGGATCATAACATCGCATCAATGTAATTAAGGCCCGGTATTATGCCGTTAACCTTGCTCAAATGGGCGTTACCGCTGAAAATGCCCCGCGCGCCCCTCATCGTACTTACGCGCGAAGCGGTCACGAAGTTTCTATTTGGTAGGGCTAGCTGCCATAGTGTCAGAAGCGCGACGCTCACATATAGGTAGCTAACAGCATTTATTGCAGAGCAGTGGTGTATATTTATATTTTTTTACAAACAAAGAACTCGTAATATTAATAAAATAGAAAATATTATCAATGTAACCGGGCGGCAGAATTTAGACAGTTATTATTAAATTAGCTTTTCCCTACAATTTCGCTCACAAATAAAAGTGAATAAGTTAGTACCTACTTACTTTTTTTTTTTAACGCAGAATAGATCGACTGGAAATTCTGAGCAATATACATATCTGCCGGCCGAAGATCAAATGCCATATTGGGTTCATGGAGCCCATGAACCACAATGCGCCCTATATCGATACCTCGGGGCTCAAAGGATGAACACGACTTTTCACGAAATCCAATAAATCGATAGAGAAAAACAAACTGAACAAGATGGTGTAAATAACTCTAATTGGCCAAAATGTGCTATATATACGCCCTTTGAGCCCCGATGTATGGAATTATGGTTTGTGGAACCCGTGTATAACCCGTGACCTCTAATTTAATTTATTATCCAGAAGTTTATCTAGAAGCCACAAGCGGTCGTGGGCTCGAAACTTTTTAGTTCAATAAGGCCGGCCACATACGGACGGAATTCCGTTTCAAAATATCGATTCGGCATTTTCGAAGGCAACGAATTCATACAAAATCAAGGAACTACCTCACACGTACTTACAATAGTTCTCCATTCGAAATTTTCTGCCTTCGAATTTATTTTGTATGGATTTGCTGCCTTCGAAAATCCGAATCGATATTTCTGAACGGAATTCCGATTTTGCCAGCCGAGTAAAGACTATACAGGGTCCAATTTTTAGTTTGTAATGAAAGAAAAAGAGAGCGAGAGTGAGAGAGAAAGTGAAAAAAATTGTGAAAGTGAGAAAGAAAAAAAATCAAAATGAAAGTCATTTATTCAAATTAGTCTGAGAATCAGCACTTTTCGAATGCCAAAATTACAAAAGACAGTCCCCCAAAAACGCCCGCCCTTCACCACTTGCTAGTGCTATCGCTGGGAAGAAGAAGTGGCGCAACAAACTCTGCTGGGGAGATTGTTGCGCCACTTCTTCACGCACAGCTGTCTGTTCAGTTAAAAAATACTTATACAATAATAGGTATGTTAAATAAATTAACATTACAAGACACAGAACATTAAATTAAATTATTTGCCACATGTCAGTTAGCCACGCCAATATACCATCAAAGATACTAAAAACTATACTAAGATTGATGTAGGGATTAATTTTGTTCAGGTAAGCGAACATTGGCGCCGATTCACGATTCGAATTTAGTCATCAACCTGACAAACGTGCAGATACGATTTCAATTGACTTTAAACCGCAGTCTAAAGGTCCGGCTTGATATTTCTTGGAGTGATTTTAAAAAATTACTGATGTTTACTTTACGTCCACCAATCGATAATTTTTCAGTTTCCCTAAAACAAAGTAAAATATAAAATTCAGTTGAAGTACTGACGGCTTAGAAATATATATAATATTCAAACAGGCAGGTTTTGATCAAACAAAATCCACAATGTTGAAAACTACCTTTCAGCTTCATAGGTCGTTTGATCTAGTTCTTCGTGTAAATTTACATCGAAATCAAAATCACAATCAAAAGTCATTTATTCAAATTAGGCTGAGAATCAGCACTTTTCGAACGTCAAAATTACAAAAGACAGTCCCCCAAAAACGCCCGCCCTTCACCACTTCCTAGTACTATCGCTGGGAGGAAGAAGTGGCGCAACAAACCCCCAGCAGCACAGCTGTCTGTTCAGTTAGAAAATACTTGATACTTGATTGTATACAATACTGGGTGTTAAGTAATTAACATTATAAGGCACAGAACATAACATTAAATTATTTGCCATATGTCAGCTAGCCATGCCAATATACCAACAAATGTAATAAAAAGTATACATAGGTACTCATAAAATAATTAATTAAAATGTAAATAAAAACTTACTACCTAAATAAAAGCCTCCAGGTATAAAGGGCGTGACTGCTTACATATTTACGCATTGCTGGGTTCTGGTCACGTAGCCTTCACTTGAAGTCACAGATGATAAACTAGGACCATCGAAGTAAAATAAATAAATAAGTTAATACTAATAACAATAACCTGTCAGTAAGCCAATTCTGGAGAAAGAACATGAACATTGTCTTGAGTTAATTAGGGCGACCAACTATTCTTATCGTGTAAGTAGTCGTTGATGGAATAGTAAGCCTTTGAACAAAGGTTGAATTTTACTTGATGAACACTTTACTTTGATGATGACATCGAATTCAATAAATGATGATGGCTTTTCAGTAGGAGGACTGCAAAAAAACAACAATTATTTTTGAAAATAATACAATGTATTCTATGATAGGTATGTTTATATCTATTACTTTGTCATTTGTTGTCGGATACTAAGTTCAGATTTTATTCAATAGATTGATCACTAAATATTTCATTAAACCCTATAATGTCTTAATCAAGATGTTGTAGTGATAGATCACTAAATCCCACAGGACTAGAACAATAATACGAAATTCGAAAAATTCCGTTTTCTTCTTGAAATGCCTTTTGATTTGCTTGAATATTGTGAACAATAGATGATGATGGCTTTTCAATAGTAGAACTGGAAAAATACAATATTGATTTAATATACACTAGCTTATGCCCGCGAATTCATCCACGTGAACGTATAAAAGGTATACGTAGGTAAGTCAAAAAAAAAAAAATTAAATTCCGAACCGATATTTCGAAACGGAATTCCGACTGTATGTGGCCGGCCTAATATTATTACCCCGTATTTAACAGTCTGGTAGTTATGAGTAATAAAACAATAATACAGAGTGAAATTAAATTAGCTAGCGAAACTATATAATATTTCAACACGATAAAACAGATTTTATCAACTTACACTTCAAGTAACAACAATAACAGCGGTCATTGACCCCAAACAATTTTTTTTTTTTATTTTGTCGTGTTTAGTAGATATCGATACCCATCATGTCTTGAGACAAAATAAAAAAATAATGATTTTTGGGGTCATTGACCCCACTGACCTGAGACCGCTGTTATTGTTGTTACTTGAAGTGTAAGTTGATAAAATCTGTTTTATCGTGTTGAGATATCGACACCCGTCTGTAAAGTATACAAAAAAAAAAACGGATATTTTAATTGACTACACTACCGACAGTGGATGACCCCAAAAAAGTCCTAGCCCAACTAGAAACAACACCTAAAGTTGTTATTCCCCGTGGGAATCGAACCCGCGATCGAGAAGATATCCCTTTCACCACTAAACCAAAGAAGCATTCTATTGTAATGAGTAGGTAGGTACTTACTCAACATCCAATCGAGAAGCAGTATCATCCAGTTCTTGAGTAGCAATTTGCTTATTCGCCAATCTAAAATAATAAAATCATTGAAATACAATTGGAAGCACAGCTGACCCTACTGTAGGTACTTACTCTGTGGCCTTCGGTGAGTCTCAAGTCACTCAGGTGATGATATGATTCGGAAAATCAATTTCAACTTAGTAACAATGCCTATAATATAGTGTACTCTATATCTATAGGCATTATTAATTACTAACTTAGAAGTATTAAATTCACGAGAAATATATTTATTTTTATCATTCTTTATTTATGTAGGTACATGTAATAAAGTTTCTTACAGTCTTCGTGCTATATTCTGCACACTCTGGAGTAAACGCTTTCGACGAAAAGCTTTCCATCTCTTCTCACTATTATATTTATTTCCCATTTTTATTTTCACGGTACAAAACGTAAAAATTCCACTGCGGAGCAAAGCGACACAGGTCCGTTCTCAACAACGTTCCAAGGAACACTGGCGCGGTGCAGGCAGCAAGGAAATGAGCAAGCGTATGTCGTAAAAACGTTTATAAAATCGTATAAAATTAGATATTAACTATTTATTAAAAACTAATCGATCACTGGATGCAGTTTGGCATTAGAAATTTTATGGTATATTTTTTATTATAATTATTGTTGTTAATAAAGAGATAAACTGCTTTTAAAGACAAAGAAGAGGTTTGTTTGAAGATTTTTTTGATGCATTAATGTATGTTTAATTATGATTTGGGCTCGATCACTGTATTAAAATAAGACTTGAAAATATCATACTTTTTTTTTAGGTCCTAATTATTTACGGTTTAAGAGATACACTGCTTTAAAAAACCACTTTTTGACCGTTTTCGAGAAATCTGCGCCTTAAAACAATTAACGAGCAAAGAGAAGGCGAATTAAAGGAAAGAGAGAGAGCCCTTTGTCGGCGCGCGGCGCAGGTGGAAGTTTTCAAGTTACGATTTTTTTTATGTTGTTATAATTTTTATGATTACTGGCCACTAGCCCTACCCGAGTGTTAAATTAATGTCGCCATTGCAGCGCCACGTTGTATAATTTTAAAGGCACCAAAATTTAATTCTGGCGTCGATCCCGCTCACCGCCTCTGTCACATTGTATGAGTTTTAAGTATATCATCTTTGACACAAGTTTCATTTCCAGCTATTTCTATGTTCAATTACTTGAAATGATCTTATGTCAGCCCCGGATATAACAACCTAATTAGCAACTCTCTGCTGTGTTACAAGTCATACAAATTGCCTAGTCACGTATTTCAAGATGTATAGTTGACGTAAACTTTTGCGTTTTAATCGTAGTTTCCGGCATTATCTCTAGCATCGTGAAATTATGAGAAAATAAAATCAATCTCGGTAGGCAATAAGCGCTCTCGATCACATTAAATTGAGTTGAGCGTGGCTGCATTGGCTTTGTCCCCGATGGAGGCGCCCCTTGAGAGAGTCAAGGGCTCTCGGCTCCCGGGCGGCATTCACCGCAGGGTCAGCCACTTGCGACGTGGACGGCCCTCGACGCCCCACAGACCAGCTCGAGTGCACGTTGACCTAAAAGGACGCGAATGACGACAGCAACGAGCGATGCTTTAAATCTTGCTACAGATTTAGCTTTTGTTGCATAATCAATTTCATAAGTGGAACCTATACCTAAGCTCGTCAACTCGTATATATATACGAGTTGGTATGTATGATCATTTCAAGTAGGAATGTTTTCAGTCAGTGCTAATTAGACAAATATTGTGTTTATTATCCCAGTAGTGTTAATAGTATTTATACCTACAGTCCGCGCTGTTAGACTAGAATGAGTTACATACACAAACTGAAACTATTGTTCAATATCATAGATTGCCATTTGATTGCCAATGAAGGCAATTTGGGCGATTTCGGGTCAGATGATCAAAACAGTACGGTAACAAAATTGAACCTCGCTGCAACAGTCGCACTTGTGATTACTAGACGAGTCATCATATGCGGTTCAATATCAGCTACGGAATCCTACTCTATTATAAAACTTGTCTACGCTAAGCACCCTCTTTTTTTGTTTTTATAATAATTATAATGTTTACTCATACAAAACATTGAATTGCAGATGGAAATGTTGATCAAAGAAATGCAAAGTACAGAAACGGGGATACCAGTCAGAAGTCAAAAACTTTTTCTCACTTTTATTCCGTCTGCCTTTATGGGTAAGATATATTTTTATATATTTAAAATAATAGAACAAAATATGTACCTACGATATATTACTTTAATTTAATCCTTGAATTAGTTAATATCTTCTGTCTAACCTAATAAATAGCCAGCATAATGTTGGTTGTTAACTTTGTATCATTCAAATGATTCCAAAATAAATTGGTCCATTGTCGCATTATGAAGCTGGCCTATAAGACATTGCGTGGCAATCAATTTGAACTATGACATGAATAACCTCTCTTAATTTGTGACAGTTGCCCAAGACACAGGTTACAACCTGCAGCAGTGTTCATAAAATCAGAGGGGCTATTTGTAGTAATTTTAAGAACGTTTACAGTCTGATCTCAGTCTCAATCTGTCAAAAATACCTCTAATTTCCCTACGTTTTGACAAGTTTTTGACATTTATTTGTCGCCGAGATGAGACTGCGACTAGATTTTGAACGTTTTAAGTTACGAGAATTGGCCTTCAGATAATTTACGTTCCATCTCCACTTAATCAGTTACTTATATACTTTAGTGGAATGTTTTCTAAGTTGATTTTTCAGTGGACATTTATTACAAAAAGATCCTATACCTATAACCAAAAATAGGTATTATTTTTTGTTTAAATTATTTATATTCTGGTTCATAGGTAGGTACATATATTGTAAATAACTTTAATACAGTTAAATTAATATACATTTTTTTTCATTCCAGGTTATGATGTTGTCGAATGGTTAATGGATCGGTTTGATTTTGAAGATGGCACCAACGGTGAGTCTGAGTGTATCATCGTGGGCACCGGGCCCATGCTGGCCTGGGTCCGAAGGCGCACCCTGGTTGTAGACTCTAGTGATAACGAGCGAAAACACACAATGTTAGAGTCATGTATGTAAACAATAAATTACAAGCATGTTATATGTACTGCTGATGTTATTTGTTTACTTACATCGCCTTTTCTTGCTTCAAGGTCGCTCCCTTGTTTGTTGGTGGACTGTTGGACTGTTGACGGAACAGTGTCGGTTAAGAAAACTTACCAAATGTAGAATTGTAGAAGTATTTTGTAGCTGCATTTAAATGAGCCTGTCTCCTGTGTAAACAAGATAGGACTCTTTGGGTGTTTTAACTTGGTAAGGCTTTTGTATTGACTAAACTGACACAACAAGGAGCGCCCTCTATATCATGCTTTCATCATGCAGCTATCGCGCCTTTGATGTATTACACAGTTTCCATTTCATGCAGATAAAAATGAATTAACTAAACGTTCTCCAATTTACAGTTGAAGCAATAAATTTAGCGAATCAACTCTGCCAATACGGTTACTACTTTCCCGTCAACGATTTGAAAAACCTTGTCTTAAAGGATGATTCTTCTCTTTATAGATTTCAAGTAAGTTTTTTGTGAAAGTCATTGTCGAATGAATTGTTTTCAGTAATGAATTAAAGATTACACCTACCTGCTCACAGGAATAACAATAATGACGTCAAGAATTTAGCCACTTACCCAGCAAACTTGCATGTCTTGTCTTGCAAGTCTTCATGGTCGTTGACAGCTAGCTTGGTCAGTTAACTGATTACCGAACGAGGTAACTAACGGAAATAAGTAACTATACTCATTTTGGAGTCTTATTCGAATGGGACTGTTAGACATAGTAAAATCCAACACAATTTTAAATCTTCTTGTTCTCTGGCAGAGTCCGTACTACTGGCCATGGCAAGCGCCTCGTGTGGCCGGCAGCTCGAGCGCGCCGACCCTCGGCCCGGACAACGTGGAGTACGCCATCTACCTGGTGAAGCGTACACTACGCAACAAGCAGAGACATGGTCTCGAGGACTACGAGCAAGAAGCTCTCGCCAACCTCAAGAAGAACCTCGCCGCCAAATGGGACTTCATCAATATGCAGGCGGAGGAACAGGTGACTTTCTGATGAGCTTTTCACAAGTGCCAGATATACAAGAAGTTAATAATTAGTCCACAAGCAAACTATATCGCTCCAAACGCGTTCAAAATCGTGCTATAAGTACCCATTAGTTAAGGTGTATTTGCGATAAACCACAGAATAGATTTTTCCGTGGTTAACCCAGTAGGCTTCTAAATGAAACGAAATAAATAAGCGAAGTGTTGTAGTAGCTTCTATAATAACAACTACTCGTATAAGTCTAGCGACATTTACTGAAAAACGCGAAGTTTGTTCGGAGTACTTACGCCTGCAGTGCTTTTTAGATTACCAGCAACATTAAGATTGGGCCGAAACGACAATCGCAAAACTAAGTATAATATTTTCGTCTTCGTATTAAGGTTCGCCTAGCAAAAGAGAGGAAGAAAGGCGATAAGATAGTGAGTGACAGCCAGGAACGCGCGTACTGGCGCGTAGCGCGGCCGCCGCCCGGAGTGGTGAGCGCGCTCGAGCCGTGCCCCGTGCCCGTGCGCGCGCGCCACCACCGCGTCAAGAAACGCTCCGTGTACCAGGTCACACGGGAGGTACGTGCACCTAACAGCTGCAAAGCGGAAATAATGAGTATAGAATCATTGATTTCTTTGCTATTCCTTGCTTCCAACTCGTTAGAATCCGCTGTAACGTAGACATCTGTTACACTTTTTCTTGTAGCATCCCCACCTTCCGTATTTAGATGTGACTAAAATTCTTCTTATTAACTTTCTACTTCTAGATTGAGCATCTAAAAGCGAGTCTGGACCGTACGAGAGTGAAGACTTCAATTGCCCTTGAGGCCTTCATCGCCTACTCGGAGACCTTCACTCCCTACGATCCCTGGCTCACCCAGCCGCAGCCCTCCAACCCTTGGGTCACCGACGACACCCTATTCTGGCAAATTAACCAGCCTCTGTGAGTTTAGTACTACGCCTGTACAAAGTAGGCACTACCTTGCCTGATTTCTTTATATTTCAGTATTTCATTATCTAAAAGTTGAGCAAAATATACGAAACTATCTTTCTAGTGAATTAAGAACTTACCTAAAGTAGTCTGTAGTAGCCTTCTATTGTCATTGAACCCATTTAGATAGGTGAAGGCATTGTTACCCAACCATATAATTTCGATATTTCCGGCTAGTGTGGAGGTGCCGGGTGAGAGGCGGGTGCAACGCTGGGCGGTGTCCATCGACGAGCTGGTGTCAGACCCCACGGGGCTACAGGAGTTCACCAGCTTCCTGCGTAAAGAGTATTCGCACGAGAACATCAGGTTCTGGCTCGCGGTCATGGACCTGCGACGCAGCAGTACCAAACAGATACCCAAGAAGCTTGAAGATATCTATGAGTATGTTTATTTTTGTGAAATTGTAATTTCTTTTTATAATGTAAATAATCTTGAAGTTGGGTTAAAAAGAAAGCTCTTGTCATATTCATTGACTTGGCCAAAGCTTTTGTTATTGTCTCTGTGCCCAACTTACTAAACAAGTTAAAAAAAATTGGCTGTGATGTGTCTCTACCATCAAAACCCAGAAAACCCTTACAAGATAATTACTTATCTATGAACACTTTCTAAAGGTTAAAATTGGAAATTATCTAAATGTTGATCTACCTATCACTTACGGTGTACTACAGGGAAGTGTAATCGGGCCTTTCCACTTTCTTTCTCACATAATTGATCTTTACAACCTACAGCTACCCCATGGTAAAAACATATCTCTTGTTGATGACACGGCACTTCTTTTTATTGCAGTACTACTTCTATTACGGTTTACTACCAGTAGACTGATATCTTTCAATTCGCACAGAATTGCCTTGATAGGTTCTGCCTTGAGTATAATTTCAACCTCAAGTAAACACCCAAACATTGCCATTATTAAATAATTCTCCAAATAACGATTTGCCAATTAGAAAATCATATTAATTAGCGGTTGATAACAATCACAGAATTCTACTGAAGGTAACAGAAATCACTGCTCCGTTGGGCTATGATTGGGCGTCTATCGAACTATTACCGTGTATTTCCAAATTTTAGCGTACCTACTTAAGTTTCCGTAACGTTTGTCAGAGAGTTTCTGAAGCCGGGCGCGCCATGCGAGATCAACATCGACGGCGCAACGGCCGAGCGCGTCACGGAGGGGCTGCGCAGCGGCTCGCGGTATGCGCTCGACCACGCCGCGGAACACGTGTATGGACTCCTGCTCAAGAAGGACTGCTACCCGCGTTTCGTGAGATCAGACCACTTTCAGCGGCTGCTGACTGAGGGCAGGAACGTGCACCAGAAGAAGGCTAAGTTAGTTGGGCTTGTTACAGACGAGGTTCAAAAGTGAGCACCAGTACTTGTAGTTAAATATTTAATTTCAAGATGTGCCGTCCACCCTTACTAGGTCCCGCAGCATGCATGTTTTGGATTTCATTTATTAATTTCCTCACAACACATTTTACATCTTATACACTTTGAGTCCCATAACCATGCCTCATATTTTTTGGATCGACTTTGCGCAATGGGGTTCTGTATTGGAAATTTTGCTGCGTAGATTTTTCAACTTTGGTGGTCAAGTAAAGAAGAAGCCGGGCACGTCGAGTGGCGGCGCAGCTCTGTCCCGGCGACGCGGCTCGGATCGCTCGCTGTCGGGCTCCGCGCACGAGCTGGCCGTGTGCGCCGCGCAGCCGCCGCGCCCGCCTGACCAGCCCAGCCACAGCCACTCGCAGTCCAACCTCTGCGACCTTGCCACTTTCAGGTAACTCAACTATACGTACAGTAGCGGTCCAAAGCGGCGCGCCAGTTTCACGAAGCAATAGATTGACACTTCTGTTTAACTTACGACCTTCTTCTAATGAGTAATTCCTATACTTTATAGTATACACACACACACTCTATTCACACACTCAACACACACATTGAATACTTAATCACGCTATTGACTACAGTTACTTATTCGTAAAATTTTAGGATTATACCCACAGAAATCAAAATAAATAAATTATAAGGTAGATGGATGCAGTTAACTTAAAGAGTCATTCAATCGCGACTAAATAGAACGTTGTTCATTGTGGGTTAGCGACGTGTGTTCTATATCTATATATTAGCGGTGTTGTAGTTCCTTTTAAAATGCAAGCAAATTTGAACATTGAAATGAAAGCGAATATTATTGCGCTGCGTAAAATTGGACTTAATATAACACAAATATCTGATGAAACCGGACTGAGTGTAAGTGTAATGATTAAATTATTTTATTAAACAATTTATCTTATTAAAGTAGAACTGCTGATCCTTAATTTTTTAAAACGTTTTATAAAGTCTAAATAGAAGAAAATATAATTCCGAAGTAAATTTATTTACCTAGATTATTGAATGATGGATTAATATAACTATATTAATTCTATAAATATATGTAACATATCTATTGTCATTATAATTTTGTTTCTAAATCGTAGGTAATATTAGTATTTTGCTTAGTAGCCTAACAGTACTCCTTTTTTTATTTTAGAGAAGTAATTCCATGGCCGGCACGACCTCCTGACCTCAACCCCATAGTTAATCACACAGCGATGGGACGCAAGGAATGAGAGGACTGATGAGCAATTGAAGCTGCATTGCCTAGAAATCTGGGAAAATATAAGAGGAATAGACATATGTAGTAATATTGTAGGGTCGATGCGCCAGCGTTTATTTGATTGCATTGCTAATAATGGGGGTTATACGAAGTATTAAATTATAAGTTGATTATAGCAATACTAAAATTATATTGTGATATCCGTAATAAGGATTATTTTGAGGTTTAGCTTCAATCTTCTTTTCATAATGAAAATGAATACTTAAGCTATAACCGCAATAAGTCCTAATAAATACGATTTGTTAACTTTGACATTTGAGATAGGCAACTTAGGTAGGCTACTACTACTGAGTAATTTAATTGTATTGTGACAAGGAGTCCGCACTTTTTTTATTTACGTGGGTAGATTTGCTAGTTGTAGTTTGTTAAAGTACTCTAACAAACTACAACTAGCAAATCTACCCACATAGTGGTAATTAAAGGACAATATTATTATATTAAATTGAATCTTTGCGACAAACACACTTCTATTATTTCTAGTCCTTTAAACCAAATACAACCTTATTGCATTAAACATATGGTCTTAAATCGAACTGGATTCAAGTCATCGACCGGCCCGTGAGTGAGAACAAAAGCATTCCTGAGCGATAAGAATTTTTTCTAAGTGGTTACGGACTAATGAGTGAATACAAATAAAATAGACGAATTTACAAAACGCATAATTACGGTGAACCGCTATTACCTGCTTAACTTCAATAAATTGTTCTTTATGAGAAAATAAACTGTTTTAACTAGACGTTTATTTATTTCTAGTTTATAAAATTATAACGAATAAACAATTTGAAATTACTTATAAAACATTTTTATTTTTAACCCCATATTACAATAACAATATAATAATAACAATATAATAACTTATTATTATCGTTTATTAATCTATCGAATAATAAAAAAAACCGATAAAGATTATTGTTGGAAAAGAAAAATTAAAAGTCCCATCTCGAGATTGGAACCCAGACCTATGCGTTCGACAATCTAATACGTAAGACTACCAGCTATCGGTACTTGATGAAATGACTTCAATTTTAGCAATGGTATGAACCAACCAAAGTCATGCGTAATTACGTAGCCTATGTGCAAAAGCGACGGTATGTTTTTTGTTTCGTTCGACGCCAGCCAGTGTGCGAATTCTGAGATGTGCGTTCTGTGTTGTACATCACTACACACAGACGTAGGTACAGACTTTACTGCGCGTTCACAGCAATACAGTCCTTAAGCTGGTAATCAATTAATGACTCTTGACTGTACAACAAAACTTGCTGATCAAAATAGAAAAGACAATAATTAGAGAAATAAATTCGTGTCAGAACTAGAAAGGTAAGAACTCGTACTATATATACTCGTACGTTTTTTAGGTGTTTCTATCAATATACAGTGCAACCTCGATATATATCAAATCGGAAGGGAACAAGTAAATATTCGTTATATCAAGTAAACGTATCGAAACCTGTCGCGTCGTGACTGACACACACACCTACTATTGGGAACGTTACTATATAAAGGTTTTGGGTTGAAAAAATTCGTTAATTAGAGGTTTACACTTTTTTTGATAGTTGAAAATTCGTTATAAAGAGGTTGTTCGCAAACAATCTTCGCAATGTAAAGGTATATTTTACATTGACTCTTATGGACAATTCAAAAGGATTACGATCGAAGAATTCGTTAAATCGAGGAATTCGTTCTGTATTGCTGTGAACGCCCGGTAAAGGCCGTACCTACGTCTGTGTGCATAAAGTGATGTATTAACACAGAACGCTCACCTCATAATTCGCACACTGGCTGGCGTCGAACGAAACAAAAAACATACCGTCGCTTTTGCATACAGGCTACGTAATTACCTATGATCTTGGTTGGTTCATACCATTGCTAAAATTGAACTCTTGATGTAATAAGTACCGATAGCTGGTAGTCTTACGTGTTGGATTATTGAACGCATGGGCCTGGGTTTCAATCTCGAGTTGGGACTTTTATTTTTCTTTTCCAACAATATTCCGTTTCCGTTTTTTATAGATTGATAAACAAGAATCATAATGTAATAATTATTAGACATTGTCACTCCACTTTTGACCCTTACTGTACATTGTATTAAGGTTGCACTGTATAGTGATAGTTATGTATACTATGTCTATGTCTGAAAAAAAAAACACTTCAGCCTATTTACATATTCTTTGTGACATTCCAAAAGCAACTGTATCCAATCAGTGAACAGGACCTTATTAATTACTGGCCTTCGCCGTCAGTCTGTCATAGGGTAGCTTTAGAACCGTAAATATGTATGTAGCCAGTTCTCACAAAATATGTTTGACGATAAACGCTATTGCGGCTAATAATAAAAATAATAAGATTTTGATAGTACACGAGTCCGATCTCGATCGGCTAGTTTTATGTTGCTGCAAAGATCATTCATCTACAAAAAATATTTTATCATTACAGAGATCCTCTCGACGACGACACTGCCGACGTATTACCGTGGGAGTGTTCGTCCCGCGAGGTGGTGTACGGCGGTGCCAACAGGCGGAGGCAGGACTCGGCCGCGGACTCGGGCAGCTCGTCATCCGACGTGAGCGCCGCCGTGGTGAGCGAGCGCACGCGCCGCCTGCCGCAGCAGAGCACGCTGGACGGCGGCCTGCGCGGTGCGCCGCCGCCCCTGCGCCGCCTGTCGGCCGTGGAGCCGCGCCACCTGGCGCCGCTGGCCTCGCCGCCGCACTCGCCGCGCCCGCCGCGCCCCGCGCCACCACCCGCGCCGCGCGCCGTCGCGCCGCCTCCGCACCCCACGCCCACCATCAGCGTCAGCTCCGCGCCCGACGACGAGTCCACCTACTCGCCACCCGGCACCGGATCGCCCGAGGACACGACACGCTCCCTCGCTCACTCGGATGAGCCTTCCTCGGTGTTCGCGTCGGCGGACGCGACACCCACGGAGCCGATGCGGCCCGTGTGCAAGTTCGGTGAGGACCGACCTGCACCCTTCACGGAAGGGCTCGAGCCGAAGCCGCCCGATCCAGGTTGTGACAACTCGCAAGAGGAGACGCCGCATGAAACCGTGAGAATTCGGTCCATGCTGGAGTCTGTCGACTGCGCGCCCTCGATGGAATCCTACGACGACTCGTCCGCTTCCGGCGCCGTGTCTGACTCGAGGGATTCCGACCGAACGAAATCGTCCGAAGACGACGTCGTGTCGGTGCAACGTGTGCTGTCCCGAGAATCGTCAACGATAAAAGAAACCAGTCCGGCCTCAAGTAGAGATACGAGTAGCAAAATCGATCTTCCGGAGAAATCGTTGGAGAGTGAGGATGCTGCAACGAGCTCTGTTCGAGAGGTCGAGCTGAAGAGCGCGAGGGAGTCGGAGCTGGCGCAGGCAGCCGAGCGCGAGGCGCCGGAGCCGTGCTGCTCGGCGGCGGTGGAGCCGGCGGCGCCCGCGAGCACGGCGGGGCGGGCGCCCGTGGCGCCGCTCGCCGTGTGCGAAGACATCGGGGTCGACGACGACAACGTAGACAAAGTGCCTTCGGCGCCACTGCAAAGGGTCTCGGGAGATTCCAGGGCGGCGTCCGACGCGGACGCGACGAAACATATTGCTCATAAAGACGAACTGACGTCGGTCTCTGAAACAAATATTGTTAAGCGTGATAATAAAAGCGGCATCGTTGAGCGTAAGCAGCGGAACGACATATGTCCGTGGGAGGACGAGTAAGTACTCGCGAGATTAGTTAGTGCATCGTAGGCCGCTGTAGTTTGTGTATGGATGTTGTTGCGTTTCATGAGATGAGTCTCGAGCAAGCCATGCGTGTACGTTAAGTAATTGGTGGTGCATTTTGATAGACAAGTATTAAGTATGTGTTGTGTTCTCTCCAGTTCGATGAAACCATGATGTAGGTGTAGTGTCACGAAAGTGTCGCATCTAGACATGCTTCAGCATGATGTAGGACTTCTGCATGACAATTTCTGCTAAATTATAAACTTTTGATCACATGGTGAAATTATTTCCAAAATCACGCACAATTTTACTAGGGTTACGTTATAATGTATCTAACTATAATTTTATTGGCTTTTTATTTGTTATGTTTTATTTACTTTAAACTTTATTTGTATATAGTGACAAGTATGTAGATATAAAATAAAATTAAATATTTTTTTATATCCACTATCATTTTAGTTTGTATTATTTTCTTACTAATTGGCACGCAGACACATTATATTATCGTCATTTTTGTAATGCTGCTGTAGTAGTTAATTTTTTTATTTACAGTAACCAAATGACAATCCCTGATTTAAAACTATTCATCATGCATTCATACTTTGGAAGACTTTCACTTACGACATTCAAAACATTAAAAAAATGTAAAATATGTTAATTTGCATCTTCAAAGTTACGACAAGCTAAAGTTAAATTATAAGAAGTCGCCCTAACTTTTCTAGTCAAATTAGCACATAATCCGTTGGCAATATCATGGAGCCATACTCGCTATGACAACAAGCTAGTAACGCTTATCGTTAGTACTTCGGAAAATGCATTTATATCTTTAAGAAAAAAATGCAATGGCAAAAATTGCAACGCGTTTGCTTTGCTTGTGATTGTCACTAAGGGCTGATTTGTCAATCATCTGAGGGGCAATTCTCGTAATTTTAAGAACGTTCACAGTCTGAGGGGCAATTCTCGTAATTTTAAGAACGTTCACAGTCTGATCTCAGTCTCAATCTGTCAAAAATACCTCTAATTTCCCTACATTTTGACAAGTATTTGACATTTGTTTGTCGCCGAGATGAGACTGCGACTAGATTTTGAACGTTTTAAATTACGAGAATCAAGGTCTTCTGATAACTTTATTCGAGGAAATTTTTAGGGCTGATGAAAAATTATCAGTCGACTGAAAAATCGATAGATGATTTTTATTCGTCGAATAAAATTGACAGCTCTGCCAGTTTTTGTACGAAAGAACTACTTATCAAACATTCAAAATTATTCCTCTGTAAAATTATCAGGCGTTGGAAATACAGCCCTTACAGTTATTTCATACAAAAACTGTCAAAAGTCAATTTTATTCCTCGAATAAAAGTTACCTGGCGAAGGAAAAATCAGCCCTAAGCCCGGTAGGCTTACAAGGTTAA
Source organism: Apamea sordens (assembly GCA_945859715.1). Taxonomy (NCBI): domain Eukaryota; kingdom Metazoa; phylum Arthropoda; class Insecta; order Lepidoptera; family Noctuidae; genus Apamea; species Apamea sordens. The sequence goes on from OX243995.1 coordinate 14,716,721, forward strand.
AAAAAAAAATCACACTCCAAAGGCCTTCAAAATCGCATTCTCTATGCCATTTCATCCACGATTCTGTAGTTCAATCCGGCTGGTTGAAGGTATCATACACTCCGAAAGCATTTGAGATCACGCTATTGTCTTTGAGTTTCGGAGCGTATGATACGCCCAGCTTCCCTCGATACCAAGTATTATTTCCTATTCTACGGTAGCCAGTGATCCGTCAGGTAGGTAAAATGTGTTACCTAACGTTGTTCTTTTTCTTTTTCAGGAATTCCTGCGAAAGTGATGCTCCATTTGTTAAAACTTACGCAACGCTCGGTTACTTATAATTTTGTAGGCGAATATCAACAATATTTTACGATGTCAGGGTTATAGGAAAAATAATATTTAATTTTTTAACTTAGACCCTATGTTTTAATTATCACAAACAAAGTTAGGTCATTATTATGTAATTATATGAATATTTTAAAGTAAATGATCGTTAATTATTAGTAAAACAAAATGGGTTTTATTTGACATCACGACTTTTAAATATAATTATATCTGAACAGCTCGCACTAAAAATTACTAAAATGTGCTCATTTCTTGAAGTTAACAAAGTTGATTCAGATAGATAAAAATAAAGATTGAATCGGTCGTTATTATTATTTAGGTAATTGCTTTGGTACTTCGCTGCAGTCTGCATCAACGCTGAACTTGCAAGTTCGTCGCGACTTCCCCTCTTCGGGTGTCGTCAGCGGCGCGACTAAGGACAGCTTATCCTCATGATAGTATCGACAACGACACTTCTGCAACACTGACAATATCATACGCCTTCGTTTAGCTGCACAACATGGTAGAAGTTAATAATAAATAATAGTAGGAAATGAAATCGTCTTTTAGAATAACCTATTTTGAAATGGCTACTAGCAGTAGCTGGTAGTACCTTTAATTTTGTATAACTAAAAAAACCCAGTACCTACAAGGAAAAATGTGTGTAGTACATGTAGAGAGAGTGGTCCATAATACAGGGCGGCAGGGACATTGACTTGCAAAATGTTACCAAGAATTCAGCACATGAGTCTTAACAAAAAAAAATTGACGGTTCTCAAAAAAGTCTGCAGTTTTATTGAAAAGTGCAATACCTATGCGGTCAAAATGTATGGAACAGCTACTTATTGGTTTTTTAAATAACCGTCGAAAGATTTCAACGCAGGGAGTCCAGAATCATGTACTGAATCCATGGACAGATCATTGTGCGTCGATGTCCCTGCCATCCTGTATATCGAATGGTGTATATGAGTCGGTAAATTTATTAATTACTGCCTCTAATCTAGCTGCTATTAAACTTATACAGGTGATCCGTTGAGATGGGTCAGTGTAGACAATCTGAAAGTAGAAGAGATTCTAAGTAACTATGATGATTTTAGAGTGTAAAAACTGCTTAAAAAGTGTATATTCCCTAGTCATATCTATTGGAGTACAGTTTTTCTTATCTCTAAAATCGACGAAATTGTTTTTTCTATCTCAGATTTTCCCATACCGACTCATGTCAAATGATGATAAGTAATGGCAGAGATAATATACAGCGTGCCGCTTTTTAATGGCGACATTAATTTAACACACGTATACGGTCTCGCGTTTTCGTTATAGGAGCATATTTTAATTTAGTTAAACGTCATTATTTATTTTCAATTTTCTAAAATAGGTACCATCTTGGAGCAACTTGTATTTAAATAACTGTAGCGCAGGGGTCATTTGCCGGGGTCACGGATCATAACATCGCATCAATGTAATTAAACCGAATAACGTGCAAAGTTTGCAGAATGAAGCCTTGAAGGAAAGAGAGAGAGCCCATGTCGGCGAGGGGCGCAAGCGGTAGTTGTCAAATTACGAATTATTTCATGTTGCTATAATGGCGACATTAATTTAACACAGGTGTAAATAGCGTGTTAAGTAAAGTAGCGGCACGTTGTATAAATCTCAGACTATCCCCAAGTATACTTTTTGTCTTATAGAATGTCTTTCTCTAGCCTTCTCAGATTTTTTAAGCGATTACGACATCGCAATCTCTGCAAATAAGAACATCTGCAAGGAAATACCGGAATACCTCGGAGCATGCGTCAGAAAAAGTAACGTGATCAAATGCAGTGCCAATGTCAAGAAGGAAAATAGATATTATTTCACATATCGTTTGAACTGACATAAAGGTTTTTTTTGTCAGTTGGAGGCGCTGTAGCTAAATAATGTAGAGCGAATATACTGAATATACAGACAATCAGTTCAGCTAACAAAATGTAGTTATATTATTAGACATTATTAACGCAGGCTCATGGACATGAGTATTCTTCCCGTCTTAACCAATAGTGCACAGACTTGATCTTTGACTTATATCCAGAAGTTCAAACTCAAGATCTGCCAACGAGCAATGGAGAGCAGTATAAGTCACAAACAAAGATAGCTGATGTGGTTCAAAGCGCTGCCGCTGCCCAACTTAAATGGCACTGTGCAGGCCACGTGTGCCGAATGCCGGACAAACTGTGGGCCCAAATAGCACAGAACGGGTGCCCTGAGCCAGTAACGCGGGGTCGCGGCAGACCGCGTAGGAGATGGTGGGACGGGCTGGATAGTAATAGTAATAGAGCGTAAGTATACATAAAAAAAGTAATATTGCAATGTGACATATTCGATGAGCCACAAACTGAGCGTCGTTCCATAGGTTCCATAGAAACTGGAAGGGCGGGCTCGCGAAAAATGGAAGAAGTGGAGGGAGACCTTTGCCCAGGTTGGGACAGCGTAGGCTAATAAAAAAAATATATGTTAGGCTGTCCCACTCTGTGAATCTTTTCCTACCTATTTGGCCTCGTTTATCAGGACCATAAATTGTGTACCTAATGAATGAAGCTATCGTTCATATATATTTCTGATAATGAATTCAATAACAAATACATCAAGTCATTAACATAAAGTCGTGTCCTACTAAGCGACTAATTAGATTAAGAGTAGATACCTCATTAGAGTAAACTAGGAAATCCGTCTAAAAACCTACTCATAAAAATAAAAAAATCTGATAATTGAATTTTGGTAAGAAGGAACACCGTAATACGTCACTCTTAATGATCTTGAAACTAGTGAGTAGGTATCATTTTGTTTAATATTGTAAAATTGCACTCCAGACCCACGAGATACAAGCGATGCTTAGTTTGCGGCTCACCGAATCCGTCACATTCTATTTTTACTTTTTGGAGAATAAACTTTATTATTATTATATTTATTATTATTTCGCACATTTTTTTCGTGTTTACCTCCGACTCATCGATAGTTTACGTGAAAAGTCAATATAATCTGATAGGTAGGTACTTCATGGAAATCATTCGACTCACCTTTGAGGGGGCTTTGTTATCTAAACCCTGAACTGTTACTGTTGTAGCGGTATCTACAACGCCACATGCGAACAACGCGTCATACTGACGTCACGCAAATCCTGCATCTCGCAAGCAGAGTTTACCGCGGAATTAGCATATATACTTACGAACTTCCCAACATCAATTGTGGGGCAATTGCCCGCCAGACACAACACCCGTCTGGTCGGAGGATCCTCCCTTTTCTATGGACGATGAGTGAACTTTACACCCTGTTCCTCATACCTCTATACCTACTGGATCTGCTCCCGACGTGCACACAGCACTTATCTAGTTCTGATCCTTGATTACTATTACCAATACAAGAAATACGTACTTACCTATGTTGCGAATTAATTAGGAATAATTTTTGAACCTGGTATGAGTGTAGGCTGAGAGGCCAAGACTTAGCCAGTGGTCTATAATACTAACATGGTCGAAATTACCACTGAATATATCCTGCCTGCGTAGAGCAAATGTAGGAACACATTTCTCGCCCAATACCTTAGGTACTTTTTTGTTGTCTGTACGCGGTTACTGACCGGAGTATGAATGGCGTTAATTGCTGCGAGCATAGTTTATACTTACACAACGTTTGCCTAAGACTAAGATCCTAAATAAGGATAGAGAATCAATCCTATCCTTGGTTCCATTCCCCAGGCTCCTTGAGTCCTTCACCGGCCGTGGTCGAATGAAGCTTGGCTGTGCTGTGTTGATGTCTGTAGCGGTATTTTTCCTACTGAAGTGTAGGTAGCAGTATTGAAGGTTTATACGTAATTTATGAGGCTGACGTCAGCAATGCTACACTTGGGTTTTTTTCTATCGGTTGTATTTTTTTTTCCGATTGGACAGCTGCAGAATATAGGTACTCGTACGGATTAACCTGTTTTTTAAAATTCACTAAACAAACAGACCGACTAATCACGCGCTGGTCATGAATACCAGTTACGTATGACGCGTCTCACATCCTGCGCGATGGGCCTCAGTATGAGTCCAGTTTTAGGGAGAAAGAGAGCAACAACGTCCCCAGTTGCTGTCTTTAGTACCTACCTTCATGTGGAGGAACTCCTCCTGTCTGAACACCACGATGATGCTTGACAACACCATTCAATGCTCTTAGGATGCAAAACGCAATTTTAGTTTGTAATCCTTTCACTAAACTCTAAAATATTTTTGGAGACTGCAAGTTCTGTTGCATTACAGCACAGCATCATTCTTGTCTTACTACAAAGCCATAGATCACCTAAGTACAAGCAAAAGTCCTCCTACAAGGCTAGTCATTATTATGCCATTATGAAAATAATTACTCCAAAACAGGTTTAATTCTAGGTCATACTACGTTTAAATTCAAAATAAAAAATGAAATTGTTTACTCATTTTAACATTTTATTGTCTTTAAACACAACTAGCACAACACGACACAGAATGGTTCAGGTAAAAAATATAAATAAAATAATACATCATCGGATTCGACCTCATTAATACTGCTACGACATAATTTACGTGGTTATTCTAAAAACGTGTACATTCGTTGATCTTAAACTTAAAGGGCCGTTTATACGTAACAGGTTTCAGCTGCGTAAACTGACTCGACGACACTATAACGTGCACAAACGTAGAGCTATGAGACGTAGATAAACGGTCCCTAAAACACTTAACACTAGATGTTCTCGTACAAACTAATTCTCTCTCGTAAAAGCTAATTAGTCGAAAACTTCGCGGCAGACGCCGTCGGCGCCCATTTTATAGCCAGGGGGACAGTTGGAAGGCACTGTGATCATGTTTCTCATGGCGATGCCCGGAGCGGCGACTTTCATGGGCGGCTCTTCAACTGTGTTGCTGTCTCCGCCCGAGGTTTTGTCCTGGGCTTCCGCTACAGCCACGGCGTTAGCCTTGGCCTCGGCAACCTCGTCAGGGAATACAATGCGGTTGGAGTCAGCCATTCTGTAATTATAGAAAATTGTCACATTAGTAAAGTAAGCTTTTATAACTTTTTCAGATGTTGGGCCCGATAAAAAGTGTATACTTTGAGTTAGGCAAACAAGAGAAAGATAATGTTTGTATCATATTATAAAAACCTTTTGGGTGGAAGATTAGATTCTTCTAATAACGTTACGATATAATATGATAGGTACATTATTACTCATTGGAATCCGTCTATAAAAACAAAATAAAAAGGAAGTCTACCTGCGATAAACTAAATTGACGTGATTAGGAAAATTATCTAAGTACTTATTAAATTAGTATCTAATTATATAATCGAAGAAAATTTGTTAATGCAACTGAAATTTAATTAGCTGTAGAGAGCTTTGTTTACCCAATAACGTGCCATTAGCCAGTAACCAATGATGAAAGAAAATATATGAAAAGGGAATGCATCATTTCATTGTAGCTGTCCGTATGTTGATTGTTAAAAGTTGCTGCAGATAAGATATTATACCGAAAGAACGATCAATACGGATACCAAAAGTTACCCGATTAGCAAAAAACGTGTCGTCACGACCTCTGGCACGCTCGGGTTAGCCTGGCCTTGAAGAGACCAAGAGCACTGAACTTACTATATAATACTACAATCATCAGGAATTGCTAAAATGTTTAGATGGATACATAGCTAAACATTGTGATTATGGTACTTATGAGATCCCTGCCTACCTTCCACGTTATGTTTTGCGATGTACAACGCAAAACATAACGTGGAAGTCAACTACTCAAGGTCAGATAAACACCATAGGTGAGGAGGAATTTACTCACGGTAAACACTAAAAATTCTTTTGGCATTTACCTAAGTTAATAAATAGTTGTTTATGTGTAAACAGAGCTCTGAGTCCTGCTCGTACGAAAAGTTTAATGTCAGCCTTGAAATTAAATTCTAAGAGCTGCGTCACCTACGAAGTCACTTTAAAATAATGTATACCCTACCTGTGTATGTATGTATGCCCTATTAGTATCCCTATTGCAAAAATAAATACAAATGGTAATGCAACTTGTACTCACATTGTATAACTGGAATAGATAGGAAAATTCTGCGGTTGGTTTACACACACGTTCGCGTCTAGATGCAAGACAGGACTGATGCGGACAGCCGGCCGGCAAGCAGTTTTATACAGACTATTCCACAGGGCTTTATCAGACATGCACACTCAATAACGCCGCGCGCCGTCCGCCATGATTCACTGATTATAGGGTCCCCTCGAAAAATACATTTTATCCCTGGAAATGATCCGCTATCGATATTTTTCCAATAACTGTCGATGACGACGTCATAACAATACCTATTTTTATACTTCATCATAACACATCTGAATAAATTACTTATTCCGTGACTAATCGTAATCAGTAACTGGCAGAAAACCTTTACCTTGCGGTAGATGTATAGGTATAGTGTCGATAACACGAAATAAAAATGAAATGCTGTTCGTTGGTGGTAAGCGCATCACTTGAGAACGTCAGGGCCGATTGGCAATTTTGAATTGGGTTGTTATGAAAAAAAAATGGAGAAGTTCTTTTTTTCCTATTGGATTTTTGCCTATTAGGTTGGGGAAAAAGTCTATCCGCATTGTATATTGTAATGTTGTAATAAAATCTCTTTGGCTATACTAAGAAATTCGATACATTTTAAAATTTTACTACAAAAAAGGTAAAAATACTACAGTGTCAGGTTAACATCACGAGAGGACTGCCAAAACCACTTGTCGCGGTATTTTGATCAGAAGTCCCAAAATTTCTATAGCAATGGGATCATGTCCCTACCTACAAGATGGCAAAAAGTTATCGAACAAAATGGTACCTACATACTTTAGTTAAATGTAAATAAACTATATTAAAAAATGTTTTGAATTTTCTTAAAAAATGCGAAGAAACTTTTTCCCCAACCTAATATAATGTTCCACTGCCCATCCCCATCTTCGAGAGGGTATGGGCTGTAATCTCTATACCCAGTCGTAGTAACTATTTAGTAATCTGTGACCCAGTGCGGATTGCTAGTTATCTTGTCAAATGTCTTCGACTTTTTGGTTTTCGGTCATGCCGGTTTCCTCACAATATTTTCCTGCACCCTTTTAAGAGCAGTTTTTTTTTTTGCTAACTACAAATTAACCATTTTCGAACTCTTTCCTTTACTAGTGCTGTGAGACCTTACTACCAAATTTCATGATGGTAGGTATGGAAAGCACGCTAGGTACACGTTTTGATTCTTCATCTTAGCGTGTCGATGGCAATCTAAATAGACTCGGCCTAGAATTCGGCTCCGTGTTTGATTTATTGGCCAGTATCAAAATATGTAGCATTTAAAATACACTGGCCTGCAAAACTAAGTACTACACTTTTAAAATTTCATTTTTTTCTAAACTATAGTTAGTTTAGATTTAAAATAAAAAACGTTTTATAGCAGATTTTATCAGCTTTCTTTGAAAATAATTTTTAACTTAATAAAAAAAAGATAACACAATTCAATTAACATTTATAAATATGTTTTACATTTTTAATAAATGGTATTGCCTCCTCGAGCTCTGACTACAGCTTCAAGCCGATTTGGCATACTGAACACGAGGTTTCAGAGCCGATGTTGGCGAATATTATCCCATTCTTCAATCAGGGCCTGTTTTAGTGCCCTGAGGGTGGTAGGTGGTGGTCTGCGGCTTTTGACTAGCCTCCCTAGCTCATCGCAGGCGTGCTCAATTGAGTTGATACCAACCTCCTGCACGACCTATATAACCTTGCACGACCTGAGCCTTGTGTGGTCGGGCATTATCATGCATCAGCATCGATCCATCACCCATATTTGCTAATACGGCCCTGCATTTTCATTAACAATCTCTTGGGCATTTCTTTCCCCAGTCAGAGTGCCATTTTCTATGGCCACTAACTCTGTGCGACTTTCCAGCCCATACACGTACACTGCCTCCACCGTACTGGACTCTTTCTGAGAAGCAGTCTTGAAGGTATCGCTCAGCAGGCTGCCTCAGGACTTTACACTTCCGGAGGAAGGCGAAGTGTCTACACACTTCGCCTTCCTCCAGAAGTGTAAAGTGAGAATCGAGACTCATCTGTGAACTAAATTCCTGACCACTCTTCTTCATCCCACTGCTGTATGTGTTCACGGGCGTATCGGTCACTCAGTCACGCTACTCGATGCTCTCTCTCGAGTTTGGGACCACTCGCTGGCCTTCGGGCTTTCAGATTTGCTTCAGCAAGTCTTCTTCTCACTGTACTGTCACTAATGTAGTCCCTTCGGATCTGAAGAAGCTGTTGCAGGACTTCAACTGCATTAAGGTGGCGATTTCTCAACACAGTGGAAACAATATAACGGTCTTCTCGGGCACTATAGTACACCTGGGTCTGCCATTACAAGGTCTCCTCAGATGGTTGCATACTGATGCCTAGTTCCAGAAAAGTCATAATCCTAGCACATTCTTCAGTTGAAAGAGGCATGATAAATAAAAATGTATGTGCTGTTGTCTAACTTAGCTTTTGTAACAAGACTCAATGATCAAAAAAAAAAATTAAAACGAAAACAGAAACAAAAAAATGAATGGTAAAATTGTAATTCGAAAAGGTTTATTTTTGTTTTTAAAGCCATTTCTTAAAATAAGGTTCTCGACTATGAAGTTTTTATATACAAAATTAAACTCTTTTTCGAGTCCTTTTTATTTCAAAAACTAGCTTCTGCCCGCGGCTTCGCCCGCGTGGATGTCGGAAGTTATCCCACGGGAACGTGCTAACAGGATAAAATGTATGTGCTTCCCCAGAATGCCATCTATCTCGCGGGCCCTTTGTGGCTAATTACAGTAGAAAACCAATTGTGTCTCATTAGTGGTGATTAAGAGGGTACCTATATGATATCTTTACCTAAGTACCTACCTAATTAAAAAAAAAACTCAATAACAGAAAATTAAATACCTACCTAAATAAACCTATTTCTGATGATAACTAATCTAAACTCAATAAATAAGCAAAATCCCTAAAAACTAATATCTATACGAATGACTAATCCTACCTAACAGTATTATAAAATAACCTACGGTCACTACGTACACTACAAATATACTACCTATACTTTAAAATTAAAATCTATACCTACGACTCATATAAAAATAAACCTAAGTAACTCTAAAAACTAAAAGGAATAAAAATGAACTCCACTGCGGGTGACCCAACCTACGACAAACTTAGTATTTGCGGTTGGTACAGTACAGACAGTGGTAATCGGGTATAGGGATCGAACCGCAAAATTAAGTTTGTTTTTTATTGTATATACTTTTCCGGGATAAAAAGTACCCAGTGTGGTGCCCAGGATATTAAAGAATAATTATACCAAGTTTCATCGTAATCGAACCGGTAGTTTTTGCGTGATGCCTGAACAAACAGACAGACAGACAGACAGACAGACCGACAGACAGACAGACAAAAATTTTTTTAATCACATTTTTGGGTTCGGTGTCGGTCTAGTAACACCCCCTGTAAATTATTTTTTTGATATTTTCAATGTACAGAATTTTCACTTCTACAGATTTATTATAAGTATAGAATAGATAGATATATCTTGTGTACTTACTTAAAAAGTTATTCCAATTTTAAAAGTGTGATTAGATTAGTGCTAAGTTTTGCAGGACAGTGTAGTTTGTTTTATTGCGTGGACGGTACAAGCTTGATTTTTTTAAGACCTCCAAGTGACTTACACCTACGTATTTGATATTAATTTCAACTTGATACCTCTACGCGTTCCTGAGAAAAAAGTTCTTGACCGACTGACAGACAGAGAGAGACGCATAGTGATTCTTTAGGGGTTCCGTTTATTACTTTTGAGGTACGGAACCTTAAAAAAAAATCGAATGTTTTCTTTGATTCAAAATTGGTACCATCAATGCAATGTTTAAGATACTTCTCCTCCGCTTCAACTACGCTAACGCTACGCTGCGCGCTTCGCTTCCCTATACGTAAAGTGCCGTAGAAATTCATATTTTACAGGAACTGTTCGTTAATTTATACAGGCTTATTATTGTCAACAAATTTTATTTAAAACATTCAAAATTTTAATTTAGATTAGGTTTAAACGACTAATATAGGTCCAAGAAATAAACACAGATTCAGGCAGAATTTAAAAAACAAAGGCGCAAGATTGGCGAGAATCGTGCATGGTTGAATGAACAACATTCAGCTCATTTTTTTCCATCACCTTCATCGTTCCAGACTTCGCGGCATACTCCATCGCTGCCCATTGTTTCATTTGGCTTACAGTTATTCGGGACGTCGATCGTTTTCCTTTCAGTAATTTTATTGGGATTTGAGTCAGCCATACTGCAATAGAAATAAAAGGTTGTTTCTTTATTTCATACGACCTAAAATATGATTTTTGCCTTTTTGTGTAGGTATGCCTAAACTTTTACACATGTTAAAGTTTGGGCATACATTTTTGACATGGGAGTTAGGGCTGACTTTTCAATCGACAGATATTTTTAATTCGTGGAATAAAATTGACGTCTGACAGTTTTTGTATGGAAGAACTGTAAAAAATTCAAAATTATTCCTCGGATAAAGTTATCTGGCATTGGAAAAATCTGCCCACAATAAACCCAAAATGAAAGTAAACATTTACTCACTTGTTTTTTACTGGAACTGTTGATTCACTTGATCTTAGCAACTCTGATGTGGGACTCGGTCTGTGTGGATCACCAGACTGTTCCATGTTTTATACGAACAATTCTGAAAACATTATCACATAATCAAAAATTACGCCGACATGGTTGATAGAATTTTCAATGAGGCCTCGTTATAATATATTGCTACTTTTCAATGATCTGCCAATTAGGTATAAATGACCATATCCACACACCAAGCAAGTGAGCGTTATAAAAGGTTTCAGGAAAAAATGCCATTATATTTAGTTTCTCGTGTAATATTTTTAGTATTTTTATAGTATACAAACACCAGTGCGCACCACACTTATCTTGCCAACTCTGCATTTTTAGCAAAATAATTACTTTGAAGAGAAAATTTTCATTAAGTATTATAAATAATGATCGTGAAAATCACTTTTGAACGTATAATTTTGCCTGCATAAAAAATCGAGCAAATCTGTAGGTCGGTAGCCTATTGTAGCTCGATTGCTGTGTTTGACGATCAATTAGATTTGTCAGCTTCTTACAGATTTGCTCGATTTTATCAATCGTTTATGTTGATTGTTACCGATCAATAAATATCAAGAATAAAATCGAACATCATTTATCGATGAACAAAAACGACCCAAAATGGCTATCGCCAAAAAATGAGCTGTCGATCGTCTGCAGCTTATACATTATTTCCATTTTCCTTGACTATGACACGTCTCGATCGTAAAAAATTGGGCAAATCAGTAGGCACCTTAAGTGTAATAATAACTGTTCTAGTTAAGATAAATCAGAAATCAGTAAATATTTGTATCACATTAGGTAAATTAGCATGACGTTAGGTAAATATACACAGTGTGTAACTGAATAATGTGTCTAATTGTTTTTCCACACTAATTGGTCATGGTTTTGTTCAAGAGGTAGTACATAACTAAAAGTTTAATGTAGAAAGTCGGTTATAATCTTATAGATAGAAAGCTACCGTGGAAAGTGACTGAGCTTTGCCAACCTCAATGATAATGTTACAAGCAGGTTTATTTTTGTTTGATTTTCTTCAACCACGGGTAACCAGCTTCTCCGTAAACTGATGAAAATATATAGGTAAGTAGGTCTCTAAGAAGTCCAAAAGCGGTGAAAGACTATGTTTTAGAACATGATTTTCTACTCTTCATAAAAATGTACCTACTTTTGATAGATCGCTTTCCATGTTCTACCTCGTTAATTACGCAAAATACGCGCATTGACGTGGAGTTGCGGACAGCAGCCTGTTGGCCGTATTATCTATTACCTACCTCGTTGATCTAGTGGTGTGTTCTAACTGCTGTGCTGGGGGTATTGGGTTCAATCCCCAAGTTGGGCAAAGTGTTATAATTAGAGTTCTTCCAGGAGTCTGGATCTGAGTTCGTATCTCGCTCCCTTTTACTTGGAACTTAAACATAGCTAGCAAAATGTTAGTGTGTAGGATATAGGCGTGATTGTGTGTAGGGTATTATAATACAATTACAATAAAACGTATACATAATACAAATGCGTATACATACTAACAATAAAACGTACCTATACCTACATAATGCAAATGCGTATACATAATAACAATAAAACTTAATACATAATGCAAAATTAAATCTAAGTTTAAACAAAAAATTAATATTAAAAACTTTTAAACAAATATATTAAACCGCCGAAAAAACTGAAAAGGAAAAAATAATAAACCTTTTTTATTTAACCTTAATAACCAATGATATTCTAATAATATCATTGTTAATAACTAAGTTCTTAAACTAATGTAAGTATACCTAAGTAATTTTGAGTCGGCGTCAAACCATCATTAAACAAAGATCACTAAATTGCCTTAAATTTAAACGGCGCCAACTCAAAATTATTTAGGTACACTTACATTAGTTTAAGAACTTATACGCGTCGTCTTGAGAACCTCAGAACCTCCTCCGTTTTTTTCGTCGGTTAAAAAGTAATTATGCTTTCAATAGCAACTATGATAGAAACTATAATAATAATAACCCCACCGCCGTATCTCTACGTCGTGGTGGGGCTTGCGTGCTTCATGAGCCTTAGGTCTGTGCCGGTAGAGTTTACTGTGCCGAGACAGATCTAGGGTGAGGAGCCAGACCAAGAGAGATACAATCCAAGCCAAGGTCGCACGTGCCGAGGGCTGCATGGCTAGGAGAGAGCGTTAGTCGTTAGTGTGCCAACTCTGAAAAATAGGGGGACCTCCAGTTTTATTCACCCTTGCCACAGTGAACGCAGGGCTCTGCTGTGGTCGACTTTTTGTGTCCCTAGCTTCTCGTGGGAAATATCATGATAACAAGATCTAAATCAACAAAACAAACTCAGGCGAATCAGCCTACAGCAGGTCATGAAACATCACCGGTTTCATCATCATCCTCTCCGAGGTTCATCTTTTCAGCAATCGTATCATCACCACCTTCATATTTATCACGCTCATTAAGAACATCATCATCTTCACCAATGTCAGTAGACGTTGTGTCGGAGGCTACTACTACCAAAACCCGTCACCCGCTACTGTCACAACCAATACGCGTAAAAAATGGAGCGAAGATATGAACCAATTCATTTGGCATACGTATTTAACTACAACCAAATCAGAAACTGAAACGAATTTATACCTTAAATCATTGCACCAACAATTCATTAACAGATTTTCACAAATGAATGTCTCGAGGCAAAGAGTCGGAGACCAACGAAGAGCAATAGTTCATAACAAATTACTTTCGGTCACTACATTTAATAACATTAGACTAAAAGTAAGCAGAGAGCTACCAACCGACATCACTCACATAGATATACATACCCAGACACTATCACAGTTAAGTTAAATACAGATCAATGCAACTGTGTGTTGCATTGATACAATCGCAACCAAAAAGTAGAATGAGTTGGTCGAACGAAATGAACGAAACTCTAATTAGATCCTATTTCATCGCTACAAAAGTGGAAACAGACATGACTGTGTGGAGGAAAAAATTAAGAGAAATGTTCATCGAGTTCTATCCACAGTTGTCACACCTATCTGAGCAAAGAATATCAGATCAAAAAAGGGTAATTCTAAATAATAAAATTATACCAGATTCACGACTCCAACAACTAAAAACGTATGCAGAGAATAGACTTAACCAAGCGAATTCTTACAGTCAATTAGAACATCACAATTTTCTTATAGCTGCAGATGATACCCCAACACAAGCATCCACAAATAATAACACAGAAACTGCATACTTTAATAATAATCAAACACATACACAAGAAACTGAAGTAGAAAACGAGCCCAATTACTTGAATTCCATTGACTTAGGAACCTTGACATCCACCATTATAAACACAAAACATAATACCACAAATAGCGAAATAAGTCAGGAAAGAAGTCAAGAACTAGAGGAAACATTCTCACATACACTACAGCATTTTAGAAATATTCATCCCACAAAAAGAAATTATTATATACCTAAACAAAAACCATAAATAAAATATATGTCAATGTAGATTAGATACACGAAACCCTCCAGACAGTTATATATACTGCTGCTTGGAAAGCTGCTAAAACAAATGGTAGTAAACTTTCCCCCCCTGAAAGGATGAGTTATATCAATCAGAAAAATAAGAAACCGAAATGGCAGAAAAGATTAGAATCAAGAGTTAAAGACTTAAGAACGAAAATCGGAAGTCTTAAAGCGTACATGCAAGGAAACCGAGGCTGGAGGCTTATTATTGAAGTACATACAATACGAGAAAACTATAGAATGCACTCAACTCAGGACACACAACTCACACATTTCTTAGATACGCTAAACAGAAATTCACTCTTGTAAATAGTAGATTAAACAGGTCCAATAATAATTATACACTTCCCAAAATTCAAAATAATAAAAGGAACAACGAAAAGCAGTTTTATCGAACATTAAAAAAATCGACCACAAACCATAGCGTACCGTCGCTAGACGAACTTCAACAATTTTGGCCAAAAATTTGGGAGATACCAATATGCCATAATACTGAAGCTGAGTGGGTTAAAATAGAGACAGAAAACCATATGCACACTGAACAAATGGAGTTCGAACAAGATCCAATAGATACATTACATGATGTCCTTCAAAAATTACACAACTTAAAAAAAAATTACAAAAAGTCGACGACGTCGTATTCTCAACTTTTGGTATAAAAAATTAACATACACTCACCCATACCTTTAACATTACATCAACACCTTTATTAAAAATCCAACAACGATGCCTACATACATAGCGGAAGGAATTACGTATATGATACCAAAAGACAGTAACGATAGCGCCAACCCAACAAAATACAGACCAATAACATGCCTACAAACAATATATAAAATGATAACATCATGCATCACTCAAATCACTTACAAGCACCTTGAATCAAATTCAATATTATCCGAAGAACAAAAAGGCTGTCGAAAATTTACTCAGGGCCGCAAGGAACAACTTACTCAGTTATTGTCAAACAGGTTCAGCGAAAGAAAAAAGATCTATATACTATGTACATAGACTACAAAAAAGCGTACGATTCTGTCCCACACACTTGGCTACTTTTGGCACCCAAGCTAAGATTACACTTGTGTTATGGGTGTCAGGGCTCTTTCTTTATACATTAACCAAGATAATACGAGTATAAACAAGATTCGGAGTATACATATAGTGATTAGTGTCACTAGCGATTGCCGGAGCAAGCAGTATGGTTAGTTTAATAAAAAAACAAAAGAATTGAATAAAAATTAACAAAAAAAAAAAAAACTATAAACATATTATAACTATAAACTGTAGCTATTCTCTGAGTGTGTATATGTGTGGGGGTGAGTGTGTGAATGTACGAGTATGCGCGGGCCCACTGTATATTATGTTTGCGCTATTTGTGTAATTATATTGTGGAGTGCACGAATAAATAAGGTCTTTTAGAATAACTTTCCTAACAGCTTTTCTGTCTCCTCATACATAAGAGTCATGATCTATTTACTCGCTAACTTTTTACACTCTAATTTATTTTTATTATAGATGCCATGTGTTCATTTACTGCATTGTACAAGCGACTTTCCAGAATTCGGAAATTTCTTTCAGTAAATTTGGTTCTATGACTTTCTATGGGACAGACATCAGTCGATCTTCGTTTTGCCAGATGACCCGTACTACCTATATTCCAAAGATGCATGTTTGCGCAAGATGATATCTATTGAGCTTGAGCGCAAAGAGCTGTCTAACGGTCATGAGTTCATGACTTAACAGTCTTTTTACAATTGTTCAGCGCTATACCGAAAAGGTACAGCTCGTTGCGCTCTTTCAAATTGTAAAATGTTTGTTTTTGGAGTGCCACCCCAGACCGTCACACCAAACGATAGCACTGACTGGCTAAGCGAGAAATATACTATTCGCAGGGTATCAAAATCTACACTACATCGTAGATTTTTAAAGATTGAGATAAGCTTCCTCACTCTGCCAGACAACGCCTTCATCTGCATACTCCACGACCTAAGATAGTTTATCACGATGCCTAGATATCTGACGTTGCTTGCTCTGTGTCAGGGGAAGGGGAATTTTACTAACATAAAGATAAGTTAATGACTAACAATATTGTACCTACGTCTAACTTTAAACATACCGTTCCGATACTCGATCTAATGAAGTTTTATATGGATGCAACCTATGTCTTAAACCATATTACCTATATAAAAATAAGTATACCTACGAGACAGAAAAATACGTAATATAAACACTGTAGCAGACGGTGCAGTTGAAGTAAATCGCCAAACTATTGGAATTTCGATAACGAATCAATGAATTCCTTGAATTATGATGTTTACACGTAGGTAACTGATTGTACAGTGATAAATAGTAAATTTTACGACCTAAAATATATAAAGGGTGTGACAACCATTTTTTACACAGTTTTGTGTTTATTCTAACGTGTAACATCCGGCGTTCTGCTAAATGGAATGTGCACATGGTTTCATGACGTACTTAGGAATTCGCAGTTTTTTATGCAATAAATTGTCGCCATCTTAGAATCAAGTTCTCATAAAAACAAATTGTACTGAAGACAAGGACAAACTAAGCACGACAATTTAAAACCCACTAGCGGATTTTCAATTGCCGTGCTTAGTGCATAATCTTATTATCTGGAGTACTCAGAGCTTATGGAAATTGGTAAATTAAAACGTCTGTTATAATAATAATAATAACTATATTTCGGGTGGCATAGACCCATAAAAAACTTAACCTAGTACACATTACATAAACTTTTATATTTGCCATGACTCGCCACACCTACACACGACATGACCCACTGATTCTGAAAGGGACAGTCAAAACGTACTGCTATTGCGTTCAGAATGCCGTTGTTATACTGAGCACCCGATATTTAGCGATGCAAGTCCAAGGAATCAGGAGATCAATAATTGAAGCAATAGAAGTATCGAATGTACGAAATCTTACCTTTCCTACAAGCTACGATTTCGTGCATTTGATACTTCCATTGCTTTGTAAAATTGAGAGTTCAATGCCAATAATGTGTAATATTGTTTAGTGGGGCTTGTGGCTAAGTAAAACAGCCGAACGGGTCGATCAATCAGGTTAAGCTATGCTGGCCGTAGATGGGTGACCATTTTTCCTTACCAAGACCCTTCTGTGCTTCGGAAAGCCCGGCTGTCATTCTCCCCGAATGAAATTTGAAAATCGTTATGGGTCGTCAGAAGCCCGAAACTCTGACAACCAGTCTTACCAAGGGGTACCCAATAACTGGGTTATGGAGGTCAGATATTTAGGCATCAGTCGCTACATGTAAAATACTGATAATCAACTGCATCCGGTTAGACTGGAAGCCGACCCCAACATAGTTGAGAAAAGACTAGGCAGATGATAATTGTGTATATATAATATTGTGTAATCAAAAAGAGATATTATATTTTTGAATTATCATATTTTAAACTGCTATACTATAATAACAAGGTTCTTTTTTAAGTTATCAAAAATCTAACTGGCTGTGGATGGTATTAATTTTGCAAATTATACGAATTACATCGCCTCACCTAAATCCTCCAGAATTGTAAAAAAAAAAAATATAAAAATAAATCTCATAACTCATACGAGTGGTTTATTATCGTTATTATGCGTTTTTTTCCTCACATCAGGAAGGAAAGTTCGATTCCCAGGTCGGGCAATATGTTATTGGCTTTTTCCACAGAACAGATAAAAGATGTTTTTTCCTATTGGGAATTTCTTTTCCAAACAGCCCGGAGTTTGGAAGTTGGCGGTGTGATACCTCCGTATTGTGTCAGAAAGCGTTTTATACCGTTAAAGATTATATCGAGGACAAAAAGGCTTGGGATTAAGCTGCTTGCAATTTTTACATATTGGATGTTTTTATTTTTTTTCTGTTTTGTTGTTTTTTATATATTATATATACACTTTACATTAATAAATTTTATATATACTATGACATTTGCTTACTTTGTAAAGTACCTATTCTATTATTTTAATTATTGTGAATTTGAAGACGATTTGAAGAAGATGTGGTTCATTTTATTTATATTATTTTTTATTTTTCTCTATGTTCTGTTAGTTTTTGTCATGGTCTGGCAGTTTGAGTAATTAATGTGGCCTACCCAAATGTCCTTTCTTTGGTATTGTTCGTCGAATCGTCGAGCTCCTTATGTTTTGAGTTGAGCTGTACGATTTCTGACAAATGCGTGCACTGACTGGACAGGTCCTCTCAATCTGTGTGGTTCTTTTCTCAAAAGACCATCTCAGACATCGATCTACATGGTCTTCATATGATCTGACCAAGATTATGTCTGGACTTTAAAAGAGACTGTGACCTCTAAATTTGTTTCAGCCTTTCTTCTCAGACTAGTCAGATAGGAAACGCCGACCTCATCTAGTTTTAAAATATGATTTACGTGTAAAAGTGTTTGTACAAACCTACTTACAAAATAAAATAATGTATCATTTATCGTGTCTCGGAAAGCACCGTTGGTCCTGCGCCTGATCTGCCTCTGGTCGTGTCGGATTGCCGTGTAACGGACAATGTAAAGAAAGAAAGAGTGCACCTGTGTCTGCGCACACTTTGTGCACTATAATATCTCCCGCGCCGAAGGTTGGTCTCCGCTGAGATTGATCGCCTTGGCCGAATTTCGGTCTGGAGGACTTTATTTAGTTTACTTTATATATAACAATATTAACAATGAACTTACACACAACAATGATAATATGCTGAATTTATTACAGTGGGTATAGTTACGTTAGTTGGCAAGAGATTTTGTAGTGGGGGAAGTTCGCGCATGTAAAAATGTATGAAATTGTGCGTGCGCGAACTTCCCCCACTACAAAATCTCTTGCCAACTTACTTGCCGGTAACTATAGTAGGTATCTATATTACAAGTAACGAAGCTAAAGTAGGTAATTTAGATATTACTTAATATCAATCTTGATATTGTTGTCTGTAAAAATATTGTCTTTTCTATCTGAAATAAATAAATAAATATAAACTTAATCAATAATTGAGTACCTAGGGTTCTAAATGTTAAAATATTACCACTATTAAGTACCTACATAATCATGTTTGTGGGATTGGATTGTCAGAAAAAATAAAGGTGCAAATTAAATATTTATTCTGAAAATTTTAGATTTTTAACTGGTCTTGTACAATTTTTTTTACACTCATTGTCGTCTTGAAAATAATTTTAGCTTTAATTAAAAAACTTCCCGGCACACTCCGTCGACCGCCATCTTTTGGCCTTCTGGGCAGTTGTCCGGGGCAACTATAACATTCCTCATAGGCGTCAATGGCTGTGATATAGGTGATTTGTTGGAAAAGTTGCTAGACTTTTGAATCAAAGCAGTGGCAGCGTATTGAGGCAGCGAATTCACACTGCTCTGGAAAAATAATATACACTTTTATTAAGGTATACAGGGTGTTAGAGACGCGCAATCAACAAAACCACCAGTATATAATAAAATGTCGGTTACCAACAAACAAAATACCTACATGGTAAAATGTATGGAACTGCACTTTTTTTTAATAACCGACGAATTTTTACCCTTGGGGCTTAGAATTATGTGCTTAATACACGTGTCGATGGATCACACCGTGTAGTAGGTGTAACACGACATTGCAAGATCGACTGAAAATGACATCCAAAAAAAATATCAATATTGGTTCAGCCGTTTGGGAGCTACGATGGCGCAGACAGACACACAGATACCCACGTTAAAATTATTTCACCTTCACACCTTCTACACCCTCTGTTTCTGTCGGGGGTTAAAAAGTATACATTTGGAAAGTTCACAGGTAAAGATAAGTACGGTATATTCATCAGTAAACAAAACAAAAGCAATACGACGTGCTGTTAATAACATTGGCGGGAAAGGTTAGTGAATTGGACTTGGATTAAAACCTCAATAGGCGAACTGCTGACACTTCACGTAGTCATGACAATACAAAACAATGTTTGGAATACTTTCAAGCTTGACAAGACTTCTAAAACGACATGAACATCAACTGTCAAAAATTTTAAAGGAGTCTTGGGAATTTTTAATAAACTTAAAAACATTAGTATCTACAATATGGTTCATGTTCCTGTATTACTCGTTTAGTGTAGTTGAAATGCTAAGAAGTGTTAGTTTGGAAAAAGTAAGTAGAAATATCAGTACACTTACACCAACAATCAATATAATGAACGTGACACAGACGAACTTTTGATCTACCATCTTGGTTGACTTTTCTAATAATTTTGAATCAAGTGTTTCACGTTTGCTTCGCTGCAGATAAATGATACAGAAGTGGTGTCAAATGCAAGAAATACTACACTCAGGCATAATTCACCAGAGTAAGTACCCATTGTAGTACATATTAATTATTGATCTTCTAAAAATAATTACAAAACATAAAATATCATTATGGTTGTTAGTGTTATAGGAATAAATTGCAGTTTTCCTTATCCCTTTCCCAACCTTGTGTCATTGAAGGAAATTACCTATAATCTTTATTATCATTGCCTATAATGATAAGAATCCACTTGTGTAGATGACTTATTGATATTGAGTGTTAGTAATAAGGAAAATCTGGTTACGAATCATGTAAGTCGCAATAGGGAATGGAAAATATACCTACTGGCTTTTCCTCTTCGTACCTACAAATCATAAGGACTATAGATGCTGGCGGGAAAAAATCCGAATCATTCCCGTCGAATACTTCGGAAGTATTCCGAAACTTTGGGAATATTTCAACCGTCAAAAAAAACCAGGAAAATCGACCTTATTACCTACTTCGCGCTTGGAAGTTGTAAATTATATTATCTTTAGTAGTGTTGTGAGCGGTAGGTATATTAAGTTTATGGTTGTGAGTGCACGTCGCATCAAGCACACACAACGTCGCGTCATGGGCAGCGCGAGCGCGACAGGGCGCGGGGCACGGGGGGCCGGGTGCCGTGCCGTTTACGCATGCGTGTCTTGCCACGTGTTTGCTTGCAAGGTTTGCCTTTATTTGTTTTTATTGACTGGGCTATTATACGCGTTAAGTAGGTAGGTAATGATTAATACCTACCTATGCGACTCGCAAATACTCGCGATGCGTACAGAACTACATACAAACTAACCAAAAACATAGGTAGGTAACCCTTTTTCAAAAAACAAATCAAATATCTATGCTAGGCTATCCAAATATTTTAATTCCACAACTGACATTTATAAAAATAGCATTCGATTTCGAAATAAGTAGGCACCTACCTACCTAAAAACAAAAGAATAAAAATCCTGTTAATCGCAGGCTAACATATCTACTTAGGTACCTATAAAAATATCAACATTTATTACCTACTAGCTTCTGCCCGCGGCTTCGCCCGCGTGGATGTCGGAAATTATTCCACGGGAACGTGCCAACAGGATAAAATGTATGCAGTGCTTCCCCAGGATGCCATCTATCTCGCGGGCCCTTTGTGGCTAATTACAATAGAAAACCAATTGTGTCTCATTAGGGTACCTATATGATATCCTTACCTAAGTACCTACCTAATAAAAAAAAAACTCAATAACAGAAAATAAAATACCTACTACCTAAATAAACCTATTTCTGATGATAACTAAACTCAATAAATAAGCAAAATCCATAATAACTAATATCTATACGAATGACTAATCCTACCTAACAGTATTATAAAATAACCTACGGTCACTACGTACACTATCAAATATACTACCTATACTTTAAAATTAAAATCTATAGGTACCTACGACTTATAAAAATAAACCTAAATAACTCTAAAAACTAAAAGGAATAAAAAGGTCGCACTGAAAAGCACGGTTTAGAATTGCAAGTAGCAGTGAAAATAAGAACGAACGCTCGCCACTCGACACGTCCGTTCAAATCAAAGTTCAAAAAATGTCCTTATATACGGTAGCGATCCGTGCCGCCGCGCGCCACGCGTGTGCTGCGAACGGTGCAAGCCAAATTCAACCTTCAGCACTACATTTAGAGCATAACCTTAGTGAACTCCACTGCGGGTGACGTAACCTACGACAAACTTATTATTTGCGGTTGGCGCAGTAATCGGGTCTAGGGATCGAACCGCAAAGTTAAGTTTGTTTTTTATTGTATATACTTTTCCGGGATAAAAAGTACCCAGTGTGGTGCCCAGGATAATAATGAATAATTATACCAAGTTTCATCGTAATCGAACCGGTAGTTTTTGCGTGATGCCTGAACAAACAGACAGACAGACAAAAATTTTTTTAATCACATTTTTGGGTTCGGTGTCGGTCTAGTAACACCCCCCGCCATTTATTTTTTTGATATTTTCAATGTACAGAATTTTCACTTCTACAGATTTATTATAAGTATAGAATAGATGATATTTTCAATGTACAGAATTTTCACTTCTACAGATTTATTATAAGTATAGATATAGATACTTAATCAATCCCTAGTATAATAAAATAAACATTTATATTTTACGTACCTACGTATGTGCCACTGAACAATAATTAACTCACCCACCACACCACAAACAAACACGTTTATTCCATTGAATTATTCGGGTGAAATATTCGGCGGAAACATTCGATTGCGGGGTACGAATCTTTCTCGCGGGGGGGAAAACTTCTCCGGGGAGCATCTCCCCTCTTACCGCACCCCGCAACGCCATCGCCTGCACGCACGACTCGTGGCAGTCGGGCGCACGCGGCGGCGGTGCGGCGGCAGCGGCCGGCGGCGTCATGCCCTGGTAACTTAGAACATTCTTTTTTTATTGCGAAAAGCGCCATCTATCCCTGAAGCAAGTAACTTTTTATTGCAGTGTTACCACTTTTTTTGCTTAAAAAAATATGGCAGTTTGCACCAATTGTTAATTTTGCTATTTTTCTTTAATTACTCTAGCTTCATAAAAAATATGATTTAATAACCAAATCAAAATTGTTTTAAGTATATTTTATTAAAAGGAGGTGTTTTTTTTTCCATACAACTGTGGCCAAACAATGTACCTTAAGAACAAAGGTACGAAAATACAGGAAAACTGTCGCAGAATCTGAAAAAAA
Organism: Apamea sordens; assembly: GCA_945859715.1. Lineage (NCBI taxonomy): Eukaryota > Metazoa > Arthropoda > Insecta > Lepidoptera > Noctuidae > Apamea > Apamea sordens. The sequence continues at coordinate 14,740,274 of OX243995.1, forward strand.
ATATATTGGATTTTTTTATACATTTGTACCACCTGAAATTGTCGTTCAAAGATGTTAATAACTTGCAACCCAAGAATTTAATCTGGCAATCTCGTGATATACTTCTCCCGATGATGCGTTTCGTAATTTCATTATAATAAACGTAACAAAAAGAAATTAACCTAAACTAAACTGATTATTATCTATATTTTTGTATTAAAAACATTTTTTTGCCTAGCACATTCCTTTTGTGGAACATTGAGTGAACAAGAATTAAAAAAATACATTTGATTTCACATTTCAGATTATTTTATGCGTTTAGTTAGCTCAATGAGAGGCCAAAAGACTGTGCTCCAAGGCCGACAATTATCATTTTTTTAAGTCATTTAATCTCATTTCATTTATGTCATTCCGTGTCGGTTTCTCGCCCTGTTCGTTGGTTTCCCGTCTCTGGAGTGCTATTTCGTGTGTGTGTTTCCTTATTGTTGATTTGGCTATTCTTCCCTGGACTTTCGATTGATTTCTTCTATCCTGACGACCTGGCTAACCCATTTGGACTTGACTTTGTGATTTGGCTGCGGACGTTATTTCGTTGGAGCTCAACAACTGTGCTATTATACTCTGGACTGTGATTAAACGGACTATTCACTTAAGCTTAATGTAAGTAATGGACATTAACACGTCTTTTTCTAAAACATTTACTAGTCAATGGTACTCTAACCCTTAGAGGTTATAAAATATTTGAAATTGAAAAAAATATTTGTAAAGCTGCTTTGCGCTAACTGTATTTTTTTTTTGTTTTTAGTGTATCAGATACTGAGGTATACAACAATGCAGTGCTCTTTATGTAATATTGTGTTGAATGATGAGATGCAGTATTATACCTTATCTGAAATTGGCAGTGAAATAAGCTTAATTATTTCAAGAACTCTAAATCGTGAGGTAGGTATAGAAGTTGTTAGATTAGCTTCTGTCTATTAAAGTAAAACAAGTTACATCACCTTACTACAGAATTAGAAGTTTTATATTTATTGTCATTTTCTTTTTAGATTGACTACAATAGCCATTTATGTGGAAACTGCTTTACAACAGCCGCAAATCAATTGCCTTTCGAAACAAGAACAGTCCCTGCAGGTCAATGTGTCTCATGTCAAAAGTCCATTGTTAACCGTCACTCTCATTCATTGCCCAATGGTCCTGAGAGAGATGATATTACTCGCCGTATATTGCCTTGCCAGGTAAGAAGTATAGCATTGAATGACAGACTTGATTACTTCAACATAGTATTTTATAGCATTGATTGTGCTATTGTATAGTTTGTTCACATTTTTTGCAATATTAAATTAATTTAACATGTTAAAATCAACTTAGTACCACTTGAGTAAGACTATTCTATGTCATGTCATATAAGTTATAATATAACTTTCCACGTTTTTTCAATTATTAAAGGCATTCATATTTACATTTTAGATACAACCTGAAAATAGAGTGTGCTATGCATGTTGGCTCGCAGCTCGTAGAAATGTTCAACGAGCACAACAGCAGGATCAGAACAGAATTGCACCTCCTGCACATCAACACTCAACAACTTCGCCTACACCTTCAACCTCACATACCCAACCCTCCACCTCTCAGCCTCAACCGTCATCCCCACAGTCCCAACCTTCAACCTCTCAGCCTCACCCCTCAACTTCTCAGCCGCAACCTTCAACCTCTCAGCCTCAACCTTCCACATCTTATGATCCATTATGTGTTTGGTGTCAAGTATCACTGGCTAGACGTCATTCCCATTCTTTGCCTGAAGGACCTGAAAGAGAATATATTGCCCAACGAATTTCTCCCAGACTGGTAATTACTAATAACATACTCTTTGTTTTTATCCATTCTTGTTAGCATAATTATGTTATTGTTATTGACATATGTTTTTGTTTTCAGATTACAGCTCATAGCAGACTGTGCTATGCGTGCTGGTTATCAGCTCGGAGACATCTCCAGAGAGAAGAAATTGCTGATGAACCATCAAATGATGTTCCACCAACTGCTCTACCTAATTTTAGACGGACAGGAAACTCAGCCCGATCTTGTTTTGTACATGGTTGCACAAATCTGGAACGACATGTTGTACCAAACTTTTTGAGGTACCGGATATTAAAATCAAATAAACTATTTGTCACAGAAAATGCTCGTATATGTAGCCATCATTTGAGGGTTTATGATTGGGGGTTTCTCGATGACTATGGCTATATTAGCCAGTTTACTCCAGCTCAGTTAGAGGCTACAATAGCACTAGCCCTAAAAAATGAGCAAGTTGACAAATTCAATTTTGAGCAAGTAGGTCTAATGTCCGATGAAGAATGCCATTACTGGACTGGCTTAACTAAAGAAAACTTCATGATAGTGATAAATGAAGCTCCCCTGTTAAGAGAACAATTCAAAAAATATAAAACTGCTCTTGCAATATTTTTAGTTAAATTAAGAACAGGGGAGCCACACTCGAGATTAGGACAACTGTTTGAAATGTCTAAATCGTCTATTTCAAAAACATTAAGTATTGTAAGAAATACACTGAACGAACAATTTGTACCACTACATATGGGCATTGGCCATTTACCAAGAGATGAAATATGTAATCACAATTTAACTATACCACAAGGTCTGTTTGGTGGTGAGGAAGGAGGCAATAGGAAGGCTATTGTTATCTGTGATGGGACATATGTTTATTTACAAAAATCATCAAATTATTTATTTCAGAAACAATCATACAGTTTACATAAATATAGAAACTTGGTGAAGCCTTTTTTAATAGTAACAACAGATGGTCACATACTTGATATTTATGGCCCCTATGCGGCAACTGTGTCGGATGCTGATATAATGAAGCAATTGTTTAGACGTGAAAGTAATGAGCTACGGCAATATTTTAGAGGAGGAGACGTTTTTATTTTGGATAGGGGATTCAGGGACGCGATTCCACTATTAACTTCCTTAAATTATAATGTTTGTAAACCTGAATCCCTGGAACCTGGTGAGACACAGTTGCCTACATTAAGAGCAAACAAATCTAGACTTGTTACAATGTGTAGATGGGTAGTGGAAGTAGTAAATGGTAGGTTTAAGAGAGATTACAAACTAGTTAGAAATGATTTCAACAATAACGCTGCTACCCATATAATGACTGATTTTCGAATAGCAGGGGCCATAATAAATGCTTTCCATGTACCCATTACAGATAGACCAGATGCCTCGATACTTTTAGAGCGTGCCTTGCAAAAATTAAATCAGCCAAACATTTTAGCTAATTTTATTATTGAAAATAATATTAATAGAAGAAGAGCAGATTTTAGAAGTATTAATGCTGATATTCTTGTAAATGAGTTCCCAGTGATGACAGAGTCTGATTTAGTTACATTTGCACTGGGAACTTATCAGATAAAGCAGGCACGCTCGTATTATGGGGAACATATAAGGCAAAATGGAGTATTTGAAATCGAAGTTTGCCATGATGTTGAGCATCTCCATATACCATATTTGGAGAATGAAATGTTTTTATTTAGGGGCAGAATTCAGTCGAGACATCGTAGTAGAAGATCGTATTACACATATATTTTATTAAATATGCAACAGAACAGTTGGGAGCACAGAATCCACGGTTATTATTGTAACTGTATTATTGGAAAACGTACCGTGGGTTGCTGTGCTCACATCATGACTATTGTTTGGTATATGGGGTGGGCTCGACATCAACGGGATATAACAGCACCTGCCTCCTTCCTAGACTATATCCTAGTTAGAGAAGATATTGAAAATGAGGAAATGGAATAAAAAATAATACCTAATAAATATGTTTGGTTTTATTTCAAATAACAACTTAATTCCCATTAGCATACACACTCTAATTAGTAATACTTTGTTACGTTGTCTTTACTACTTATTAGCCTTCCCATTTCTTCCCGTTGGTGTCGTAAAATGCGACTAAGGGACTTACTAGAGAATGGGCAGCAGCGTTTTCTATGCATTTTAACACCTTAATGCGATTGCCAACCCGCCTGCTAAGTGTGGCGATTATTGCAAACCCTCCCTTTTGAGGGAAGCCTATGTCCAGCAGTGGACGTCTTTCGGCTGAAATTATGAGCCTTCACAATGAAAAACAGCCTGCTGCAATGGTTTAAGTACCTACTTACAAAAATAATTGATGCATCAATATTATTATTCTGACTAAAACATGACTTGAATCGTACTTAATCGTGTCAATTTATCGTAAACTGACCGCCAACAACTTGTCTTACGTCGAATCGTCGATTATGTAGGATTGTAGGGTCACCCGATGTAATAATTTGACAGATGGAATATTTTGACAGCTGTCACTGTTGTTATGACCGTTTCGTTGAACGCAGATACGACCTGACGTGATGATTTTTTATATTTGTTTATTTCTTAATCCATCGAATATTGGAGGATTTTAAATACTGGTAATAACACAATTTATTCCAAGGAATTTAACTTTTAATTTGTACCTCGGTACAAGTTTTGGCCGAAAAAAAAACACCTCCTTTTGTATTATTAGTGATATTTTTACGGTGATGGAATCTTACGAGTAGTTTACTGATACTCATCGTTAGCAACACTGAGTCTTAACGTCACAAGAAATTTTCCACCGGTACGTTTGTATGCTCGTGCGCAATTTTTCTTGTACTTTTTGGTGTTTTTGTGTTATTACGTTGAGTTGAGCTTTAGTTCCTCCGTATATTCCAGAAATACCGAAATTCCAGCATAGACTGTACTTTGTGAAAGTGTTTGTGACATACATGTAGATAGGCCCTCCCTAGGGAGTTTGGACCATATATCTCAGTGTAGTGTTATTTTACATTTTACACAATGCCGCGAAACGTCTGTTGTGTTCCTGGGTGCCCAGTAGTAGCAGAAGATAGTGAGTGAAATGTGTTTTTATATTATGAACATTCTTAATCAATCAATCATCATCAAGCTGCTAAAGTCGCAGGCACGGCAGTTGCCGAGACATTAAAAAAATAGAAGCACTGTACATGTGGGTACCACATCTACCTACACCCCTTTATCCAGGCTTTTGAGTTCTTGATATCGTTTTTAGGGTTCCATACCCAAAGGGTAATACGGGCTGGTGTCCGGAACTCCACGTCAATGCGCGTATTTTGCGTACAACTTAAAGGGTAAAAACGGGACCCTATTACTAAGAAAAAACGGGACCCTATTACTAAGACCACTGTCCGTCTGTCTGTCTGTCTGTCACCAGGCTGTATCTCATGAACCGTGACATCTAAACAGTTGAAATTTTCACAGATGATGTATTTCTGTTGCCGCTATGACAACAAATACTAAAAACAAAATACAATAAATATATAAGGGGGCTCCCATACAGCAAACGTGATTTTTTCTTGGGATAAATTCATTGCAACTACGGAACCCTTCATTGTGCGTGGTCCGACACCCACTTGGCTGGTTTTTTTACTGCATTGCTAGTCTGACCTATGTGCTTTAGAAAAAAAACATCTTTTATGATAATTTAACACTTCATTCCTGTACTTTTATTAAATTACATTTTTATATTGTAAAACAATTTATAGTCGCTAGATTAAAAATCACATTTCAGGCAGTCCCATTATAGTCACTTTATTTTATTTTCAGGTGTACCTCTACATTATTTTCCATGTCCTGAGAAAGATGCAGAAAGGTTTAAAAATTGGGTAAAGTTTATTGGAGGTGATATTGCGAGTCTGGACAGCACCACTTTCCGCAAAACTCAAAGAATCTGTCATCGGCACTTTCAGAAAGAATTCCTTTACCCGAAAAACAGACTTTGTAAATTGGCTGTTCCATCTTTGCTTTTACCATCTGCAGATGTATCAGGTAAATATGTTTTTATTAATTTTATTTAATACTAACAACAACATTGGATTCACACAGGTTATAAATGAATGTACAATACACAGAAACCTTCCTCTTGAAAATCTCTAAATGAAGGAGAAAATTGCATTGCATCAAGTAGTTTAGAAGTTTTAAGTGTATATGTTACTGGTAATCTGTATAATTCAGGTACTCTGTACACTACCTAGGCAATGTATAGAATAACTGAGGCGTCCAGGCAATGTATGAAATATTATGAATATTATTGTCCGTTACATGCTTTGCCTAGGTAATGTATACATTTCCTAGGGATTGTATAGAATACCTGCTGGTTCACCGGCAATGTGTAAAGTAAATAGATTTGGTCTATATTTATTAATGTTATGTAAGTACCATGGGAGAAACGAACATCTATACACCGTAAAGACTATCTTGCTTGCAACACACGGCCGCTATTGTAGTACTTGCTAACAGTTGTGTTCATTGTGTGCACGTGATTTTTAACCGACGAAAATAAAGGGGGAGGTTCTCAATTCGACACATATATTTTGTTTTCAAATTGGTCAGATGTAAGTTTCCTCTATAATACTTATCTATAAAATGACGGACAAATAATTATAATATGTTTGCTCAAAATTAACAATCACTCATTAAATATAATCTTTATAAAGAAGGTACCTAGGTATTACTTATCTAATACTTTTTTTGCAGCAGAATAAGAATTATTACACTCAAAAATATTATTGTCGCGTGAAATTTACTGCCTGCTCGCACGTCTTCCCCTTCCCCGCTTTCGTCTTTTGCACACATTGCCAGCTGCGCATTCGGTACTGTGTAGAATGCCTAGGCAAAGTATAAAATAAATAATAATAATAATTATTTATTTATTTGTATAGAATGCAGGTGTTACAATAATGGTGTTAGTTTCATAGATATTCCCAGTACATTCTGCCTGTTGGCATACAAAAATATAGTGGTTAACTTACAGATAATTTAGAATCTAGATACTTAAATTCAAAATGAGATCATGAATCAGCTAAGTCTAAAATTATTTACATCATAAATGAGACAAAATGAAGGAAATATTACAATTCATCATTTAAAAAATCGGTAACAGAGTAATAACATTTCTCTGTCAGCAACGACGATAGGAGTTTCTTGAATTTTATTAAGGGCTGATCCTTAATATAATTTGGCAATTTGTTAAATATAGTAGGTGCCATACCAATAATGTTTTTTTTAAGTAAAGCAGTGTTATATCTACCAGTACACAATAGACTCTGATATTTTGATCTCATAGCAGTAGTTCGCATCCTTGTATCATTCAATGCAGGAAATAGATGCTTGTTAGTTTTAACGAATATAGCTACTTCGAGAATGTATATACTAGGAAAAGTTAGTATTTTGTGTTTCTTGAAAAAAGGAATGCTTCTGTCTCTTGTATCTGTAACCTTGAGATTAAAAATGGATCTTATACACCGTTTTTGCGCTTTAAATATAGACTCCCTTTCGGAACAATTACCCCAGAATACTACACCAAACCTTAGAACAGAGGCCACTAAACCGTGATATGCAACCATTAATGTATCAACGTTAACTTTCTTGGACAGATTGTAGAGAGTATACGCAGACGTGCTTAATCTTTTGCAAACAAACAAACAACAAATAATATTTCATACATTACCTAAGCGTTTTAGGTATTCTATATATTGCCTAGGTATTGTACAGAATATTGGATTATACAGATTGCCGGTAACATATACACAGACACAAATTACGGATAACTTAAACTATTCAAGTACAAGGTTTTCAATATTTCATACACAATTTTGTTTTTAAGTGAAAATATTAACTTCTTTTATTCTGTACTTTCCAGGACCAAGTCAAATGGATCCAGACAGCCAACCATCTACTTCTCAAGAAGCAATATCATTGAATCCTAATATAATTCAGGACTCAACAAGAAACATAGAATACATACCTTGCAGTTCAGGTATGTTAGCAAATGTTATCCATCTATTGTGTATCCAATTGGGCTAAATGAATATGGTTTGAAATAGGTTCCATTTTGGGTTGGGCTGTAAAAAATTAAAAGTCCTAGTAGAAATTAGTGGTGGGAACTTCGACTATCAAGTATTATGCTAACCAAGGGGATACGCTAGAAATATATGTATATTTTTTTAATATTGTTTAAATACTAACTTATTCTCTTTTCTTTTCAGAACCGTCTACGTCCCAAGAAGGTATATTGCATTGTAATGTAATACAACCCATGAAATCTAGAACTATTGAATACTTCAAGCCTTCTAGTTCAGGTATGTTATCTATTTCTTTATGATCACTTATCTTAGTCTATCTGCAAATGCAAATCCTTTAATTTCAAGATCATTGTCTACCATGATAAAGCCGAGGTTCACTTTTTGATGCACCTTCCTTAATCTGTCAATCTCCGCTAATGAGACACAATTGATTTTCTATTGTTTCGTCGCCAATGGGCGGACCGCGGTCCTTGACCGTTGGTTAAACATGTTCTGCACAATTTAAACTATATTATTATATTTTCAGTATCCTTTCTGCAAAGGAAGCATGAAGAACATGAGGTGAAAAAGTTAAAGCAAACACTTCGTCGGGTTCTTACAGCCAAACAGACCTTTCGCCAAAGATACCTGCTAGCAAAGAAAATAAGGAAAACGAATGCTTTTGAAATTGTGAGCAAAAAGATGTCATCAGCAGCTAAATCTTTATTTTATATGCAAGTAAAAGGAAGTGATAAAAAGCCTAGAGGAAGGCGATTTACTCTTGATGAGAAAATATTAGCTTTATCATTGTATAAACCATCTCCTAAAGCTTATCGCTTGCTAAGCCAGCTCTGTGTTTTGCCAAGCCGAAGGACGCTGCAAAACATACTACAAAAAGTAGATTTAGTGCCGGGCATTAATGAAACTATTTTTCAACACTTGAAAAAGAAAGTGTCTGGAATGCCAAACACACACAAATTTTGCTCCATTTTATTTGATGAAATGTCAATAGCGCCAGCACTAAGTTACGACAAAGCACACGACAAAATCACTGGTTTTGTTGATACTGGCACAAAACGAGAAGTGATATTTTCGGATCACGTGCTTGTATTTATGGTGAGAGGCATAGTAAAAAAATATAAACAGCCGATAGCCTACAGTTTTTGCTCAGGCACAACGAAGACTGCAGATTTAAAATTTCAATTGAAAAGAATAATTGAAAAAGTTCAGAGCACAGGCCTAAAAGTAGTAGCTACAATATGTGACCAAGGCTCTACAAACCTTGCTGCCATAAACCAATTGGTGGAGGAGACTAAAGCAAAATATTTGCGAAAAAATGAAGAATATACAGGAGGCTTTTTTGAAGTGGCTGGTGGCAAAATTGTGCCTATATATGATCCACCTCATCTAATAAAGGGCGTGCGTAACAATCTGCTGAATAAAAATTTAAAATTTACCAAGGATGGCAAGTTACGCGTGGCAAAATGGTCGCACATAGAAAATCTTTACCATAGAAGTCCAACATTTAGGGGTGTAAAGTTGGTCCACAAGCTGACTGCTCTACATGTTGTGCCCTCAATGATACCGAGAATGAGGGTTAAATATTGCACTCAGGTGTTTAGCAAGTCTGTTGGTGTGGCACTTGGGTTTATGGCAGGTTTGTATGAGTTTAACTTAGTTATAATCATGTTATCGAAGTGTAAAATTATAGAAGTACAACATTAACATTTCATTTACAGAAAGTGGCAGCTTGCCAGAGGAAAGCGTGGACACTGCAGAATTAATAATGCTGTTAGACGACCTCTTCGACTCGGTCAACGCAAATTTTCATAAAGAAGAGGGGAAAATATACAGATCGGCAGTAACACCAAACTCACCACATTTAAAATTTTGGAACTCTACTTTACCAATTTTAAAATCCATGAAATATGTAATTAATGATGATAAAGAAACAACAGTGCCTTCTCTTACCAGCTGGGTGAAAACAATTGAAGGTTTTAAATCTATTGTAAATTATTTAAGATCGCAAGGAATAAACTCCATACTACTAAGAAACATGAACCAAGACCCTCTCGAAAACTTTTTTGGAGCCATAAGAGCTCATGGCTGTAGCAATATAATGCCCACTTCTACAGGGTTTGAAAATGCATTCAAGACATTATTGATAAATAATATGACATCCGCACACTCCCTACAGGGAAATTGTGAAAAGGATGACAGTATTTGTCTACAATCCTTAAAATCATTTATAGAAAATGAATCACGCAGCAACGAAAATGCTGATGGTAATGAGATTAGGCACATAAAAGATTATCATTTAAATATTGAAATGATTAGTACACAAGCAATGTTACTAAGTCGTTCTCGAGTCCATGTAGAAAAATGCGCTGCTATAGCATATTGCAGTGGATGAATAGCCACCAAAGCCAAAAAGTTTGTCTTTAAAAAATGTACCTTGTGTAAAAATAATTGCATAAGTGAAAATGTTGAAGATTTTCACAAGTTCATAGGAAAAAAAGAATATTGTGGCAAAAAATGGTTGTGCTATCCATCCCGGGCATTGTTTGACTATTTTGCCCAAGTGGAACACATCACTTTAGAAGTGTTAAAAACTGATGCACATAAAAAGCAAATCGTACAATATATAAATTTAATAGTATCTTTACATATTGATTTTAATTTTTTAACATGCAATAAACATAAAAATACAGTAAATAAGTATTTATTGAATAAAAGTGTTGTGTTCTTCATCATGAATTGGTGCAGAGAAGTCTGCAATGTCCTCAGTGGCAAGAGCTTTTATAATTTTACTAAAGCAGACTGTGATGATATGGACTGCATTATTCTACAGGCTCGAAAGCATTTTAATAAAAGAAAGGGTAAGAAACGAGAAAGGCAAACTGGAGTAGCGTTAGATGTTTAAGAAAATAAATGAATTCAATATCTAATTTTTGTATTATTACCCGACTGTTTATTTGGTTCTAGTAAGTATTTAAACATGTATATTTTGATACTCATCTAGTTCTCGAAATATCAAATTTACTGATTTGACTGATTTGGATGAGGAATTATCTACTTTATTCTCTGTAATAAAGTATTTAATCTCTTATTGCAAATCGGTCGAATCAGTACATTTGATATTTCGTGAACTAGCTTAATAAGAACACACATACAGAACCTTACACACACACACACGCATCTACACATATCTATACAATACATAGTATAGATATATTTCATCTAGTTCCCTGCTTCACGTTCAGATGTCGCTCTTCGCTAAGAAAAAATCAAAGTGTCAGTTGCCAGTCTATCTCATTTTATATATATTAGTCTATGGGCGGCGTTTGAATAATTCAGATTTAAAGAAACTTTCCCAGAAGTATTCCGAATTTTTCAGAAGTTTTGCAACTATAATAAGGACTACTCAGTACTCTTGATATAGTATTCATTATTGATAAACTAAGCATCGTTGCTTGAAAAAAATTCAAGCACAAGTGTCGAGTATTTGTAAGGAACAATTAAAAATTTCCTTCGATATGATGCAATCAATACTTAGTAAATAGAGTTACTTGATAGAACAGGGTTTTATGATGATAGCATGTTAAAAGTTATCATGAACACTACCTACCTACACTACAGACACGAAATTATGTTTTGAGTTCTCGGTTTTCATTTCCTTCCATTGATCAATTTTATATTTTATGGTTACAGCTCGTCTTTGAACAGCCATAAGTAGGTAATAATTGATAAGGAGACAGGGCAACCTAGCTCGTCAGTTTGTAATGTAAGCAATTGCATTTCCCCCAGCATTGTTACACCCCATAGAAGAAGATTCAGGCCAGCAAGGAGCATATTCGAACAATATTGTATCACTATCAAGCCGAAACTATTCAGGAGCAGTTCACTGTCCGATCTGACCCCGAATTCAAGTGATTTCAGTGAGTGATCTATTTGTTAGTATTGCCATGATTTCTTTTGAGTTGATTGTTAAATTAGGTAGCTAACTAGGTAAATAAGGAAGGAAAATAATAATATATCTACCTTTTCTGCAAATAAGTTGTAGATAGGTAACAACCTACACAATGTAAACGTGACGCAATTAAAATTGTAATTGACGCCTATTAACACACTTGTGATTTATACAGGACAAGGCAGAATGGGCCAGTATCGAATTGTATAAATAAAGAGTTTCTTGTACCTCATGTTTAAACCGAAAATCCTAACGTTTCAATGCTGTTTCCAATATTTCAAAGAAAATATTAAGTTAGGAATACTTCATTTGTTAAAAGACTTGTGACGTTATAAAACAAGAAACATAAACGGCAAGGTTAAGTACAAGGTACCTAATAACTCTTTAATTCCACACCGCAAAATGACGGTGACGAGATAATCTGCAGAACAGTTCGGGGAATTAAGAAAGGTCTTTGAAAGTAAGGACACCTTGAGTAGATGAATTTCTCGGGAATATAACCTACGCCGAGAGTCAACAAGTGATTTCCTGATTTAGCATATCTTGAATTATTAAAAACATAAACTAGCAAGCAAACAAACAAAAGAGGAAGTTTGTCGTAATGTTTCACTAATACCTTTTCAGCATTAGACTACTTCAAGAAAAGAGTAAAAGAAGAAAAGAAACGAAAAGACTCATATTACAATAGTTCTGGCGACGCTGACACAAAACATCGTAGACAACATACCGAACCATTAATGTCGTGGAACTTTAAAGGAAAGTAAGTAAATAATCATAGAGTTCCCCTTCCACGTATAACCCATCAGCCTTCAAAGCAAAAGCGAATAGGCATATTCTGGGCTTGCTTGTTCCATCATAGACCTCATCTATCGCTTTCCACAAGGCGAGATCGAGGAGAAGAATTGGCCCAACAAGTAAAACAAAAATTGAAATAGTAACAATAACAAGCCAAATATAAAGCCATTACTACAGTACTTTTAAGTAGGTATAGGATATTCATTCTTTCTTTCGTTTATCATTCAAAACTATATCACCAGAAAGCCGAAAAAGAAATCCGAAATGTCTCCTGAATCTTATGCGAGCAAGTTTGCCGTCGAGTACTTAAACGGTTTTCAGAAAGACAGTGACCCAAGCCCTTCGTCTTGCGCAGACAATTCCAGGTAAACAACGTTTATGAAAACACATCTATGTATATCACTGACGAATCAGGAGTTCCCAATCGAAACAGCAAAAAGTGAATATCTAATAAAGCTCTTCTTCATTTATTTTCCAGTATTGATAGCAATGACCAATCGGGCCTTCAGAAAGGAGCTGCTTTTCCTTTCAAGTCGACCCCTAGCGGTAACCTGAAAGTGCAGTCGAATCAAGTAAACGACCCGCTATCTTTTTTGATGTTGTTAGTTTTTATGGTTATTTAATGTTTTTGTCGATTTCTTAGGTAGTGTTTCAATCATCCACGGTTGGTGTATTACTAGCGGATCCCACTCAAGCTAAGGTGAAGGTAAAATTTGAAGGGAAAGCTGCAGGGGAACCTGATGATGAAACGTCACAAAACTATGTTAGTATCCGCTCACCTTAAATTGCCGCTAATTGCTTTTAATAACTTACATCTAGATAATCTATTGCTTTCTTTGGTGTTAAGGACCATGATGTAGATTCTGAACCACAACTACAATTTAAAACTAGAGAAACAATCAACGCGAATATTCAAGTAAAAAGTACTTTAGCCGATCGGGCCGTGAAACCGAAACCGCCATGTGCTAGAGAAGATAAGGGCAAAGACTTGGGCAGTCTCGGGTATGCGGTGGCAGAGCCCATAGACTGGACGCGAGTGCAGCTTCCTAAGAAACAAGACCTATTTCAAGAGTTTTATCGCAGAATTCATAATTACATGTAAGGCTCAACTCATTGCGATAATAAAAGTTTGATATCTATGACATGTCTACAAAGCCAAGAAAAATCACCAATTGTATGAACCCGAACATCCCCGGTTATCATCAACCAATTTTGTCAATGTCATGTCTACGACGTAATACATGATAGCTATGCCCCGTATGCATACAATATTCCTTACTGCGATTGTGTATTTAATCAGATAAAGCTAGTCGTATTGTAGTTTATCTAACACTTTATTGATTTTATTAGATTAGATACCTACTTACATATGTAGAAACAGCAACTCGTGCCAAGTGCCAATCCCTGTTTGTTTCAATAAAGATTATGATTTCCAGAAACACTGACACCATTATACATATCGGCGATGAGGAGTTTCACTGCCACTACATAGTGTTGCAAGTTTACTCATCTTTCTTTGACATGAACCCACACAGAGAAATTGAGCTGCCTACAGTAAGAAAAATATTTATAATATTTTTCATAATACCTTCTTACATATTGAAATCTGTTTTAAATTACAGAGTATTATTAAATTACAGGCCAACGTTTCACCTGAAGCTTTTCAGACCATCTACGAATGGATGATATTTAATGGAAATGAAAGTAATAAACTGCTAAAGAGAGAGAATATCTTAGATTTATTTTATGCTGCGCAGTATCTGGCTATTAAAGGTACTCGTAATTTGGTCAAAGATCATAATATATTCTTTAGTTGATGTTAGATTAAAGACAAATTCACCACAGACCAATTCTTCGACAGATCTAGAAGACCAATGTTGGTCTTTTATTGTCAATGAAGCCCTCTTTTCTGAAGATACAGCATTCGCTTTATTCAGGGAAGCAAGGAAAAAGGGAATGACACCTGTAATGGATTTAATGGTAAACAAGTTTATAACAAAATCATTTCACATGAAACAATTGAGTCAATGTCTAATATTTTATGTATATTTCTAGGTCCCTCGTGTGATGAGGTTTTTCCTACCTTTAGTCGCGTCGAAAGACTTTATCGATTTGGAAATAGACGAATTAATGATATTTCTGAAATCAAACTACATATCTGTTACAAGGTATACTATAATCTTCTGTATTTAGATTAACTGCTGTAATCCGAAACACAGGTTACTGACGTGCTCAAAAAGCCGCTATGCTGTAGTAGGACTGGGCTGATCACGTCTACCGGCCTTTTGCCCGATGAGCTGTGGGCCAACATAACCACTACGTTTAGCCCTGACGCAGCCAGAAGTCGTCGCGGCAGACCCCGTAGAAGGTGGCAAGACGAGCTAGAGAAAATAAACGACCACAGTGGTCCACTTTAGCCCTGGATCGAAAGAGCTGGAAGGCATGGGGAAAGGCCTTTGCCCAACAATGGGATGATACAGGCTAACTGCTACTTGCTCGTCTATATCACTATTACAACCTTCATCGTTTTCATTTTCAACCTTAGCAATAGAAGACTCAATCCTAACAAAATATAACAACAATATTTTTTATTCATTTAGATCCGCACTTATTGTATGTATACAATAAGATAAATATTATAATTGAAACGATCGTGATGTATTTACGTTAATTGATAGAAATATTTATGACGTAGATACATGCATTGTGTGGGCTTCGGTAGTTTTCCGATTTGCATCATTATAAATTACCCAATGTCACGCCTGATATCCGCTATCTAACATCTACAGGTTCCTTAGTATGCTCTGACGTATTAAGATCACTTTGCACGGACGACACCGACCCGGAACCGCATATGTAGCAAAGTTCGGGGTATGAGCCTTCTGGGAGCCGGGCCCATCCGGGTTTCGTTTTCGTGTACGAACGCTTATACCCTAAAAATTACCCGAAATATACCCTAAAGATTACATTTTAACAATGTATAATGTCTACATTCTGACTTTTAAGCAATAGATATTTTTATACAAATCCTCCATTTAAAGCATTGATCTTTGACGTCCAACAGTGATCTATCTATCGTGTTAAATTGCACGTCCGCACCTAGATTGACATGTACTTAGTTCTATCCGTTAACGATTCAATCAAGTTTTTACTATCACTGCAATTTACCCACGATAGATACTTAGGTGCCACTTTTTCCCAAGATACAAGATCTGCTCCTCTGACACTTCTGACTATATTGGGTGAACTTATTACCGGTTTAGTCTTGAGAAAATTGCACAAACGAAACCCATTTTGTTTTCTTTCAAGTTTTCCCACCATGATCAATTAGTACCTCCTGTTAACACTCAATTTGTTTTAGTATCACCTTGAATGTTCCTAGATCATTTTTCTAACCGATACGATAATCAGACATAGTTAGTGAATGACGAATGAGAGGAACCCAAAACATAAACATTGCAATAGGTTTTCCAATGTTCCAATATTCTTCTCCTTTTCTCGTGTGGCAATGAGCTATACAAACATAGCGTGGTATATAGAAATTTTAGCTAATTACCAGGGTTGGTAGCGAATTAGTGATGGTGACTGCTCAAGGTACCTACGTACTTGAGTGTCGCCACACTGGATTCTAAAAAATACGTGCTCATTCACTTGCTGAATCAGCTTTCAAAATCATAACACCAAACCTGTTTGATTTCGCTTCGGGAAGTTTGTTTTTGCCATTGTAATCAACCTTCATTGCATTTATAATGTAAATCCACTCACTGGTCTCTTTAATCCAGTATGCTACGGTGAAAGTGGTCCGGCTTTGTGAGTTTACTTTTACTTGCATCCAAATCCCTTTATTGATAATTTATTCCTATCTATTGTTAAATCTAATGTATTACTGTCGAAACTAATCAACATAGACCAATGAGATTTCAAGTATATTTACTTGTTCCATCTAGCAATATAGTTTCTTTGGGCTCTTTAACAGTATACTTAGCATTAACTTGCTTATAATCAGTAGTTTATAAGTAAGTTTAAGTTTCAACCGTATTGCGGTCAGAAATTATCGCACGGAAACCTACTACCGGTATAAAAGTACCTAAGTCATGGTCTATCCGTGTGCCAAATCCGTTTATCCTTCCAGCTGTTGAGTATGAATAGGTAACAGACAGACAGAGTTTCCCATTTATAAAGTTAAAATTTATTATACAAAGCTTATCTTTTTCAGCGAGATAGAGGTCTTGATGGCTGGCGTGCGATGGCTCTACGGTGACTGGAAATCCCGCCGGCGGTTTGCAGTAGAAGTGATGCGCTGCGTCCGGTTTGGCCTCATCTCGCCGTGGCAGCTCGTGGACATCAAACGTAACCCCGACAACGCAGAGGTACTGGATATCGTCAACGAGGCTGAAGTACAGCAGATGGTTGATGATGGACTTGCGTGAGTTTTCTCTCATGTCAAAAAAAATATGTAGTACTTAGTAGCAGTAGCACATGACCAATGAGCATTAACATTATCTGAGATACGGGCTTAAAAGTTTGAGTTTGGATGACTATAAAAATAGAGGAAGACCAAAAAAACGATTCGACGGTTTAATGACGTCTGTGAGCAATTTAACCTTAACTATAATTCAATGCAAGTAAATTCCACGAAACATATGAGATCAATATTGGTATATATTTCGTATGCTGACGCGGACGTCACCACTATAGGTGATTCCCTATAGGCATAGGTAATTCATATACCTTTTGTGTACGCATATTTTTGCCATATTCATGTGAATAATATCAAACAATAATTACTTCAGTAGCAGTTCTATTGATTCGTGACGTTAAATTTTAAATATATAACTGTATAATACTGTTATTGCATTCCATAGGTACTCTCCCATAGCACAGCAACATTATAAATAATTTTATTATTCACTTAAATTATCAAGAATAAATCATTCACAAAGCAGTGTGAAATATTATACTTATTATCGTAGCATAGTAACAAAACGCCAAGATAGTAGAGGAATTTCTTTGCAGGAAAACAATTTCACACTTCGTTCCAAACAATGCGTTCCGTTTAACTTTATCTAAATATCTACTTTATTTATTCATTATTATTTTTAGCCTGTGGTGTCCACTGCCGGACAAAGGCCTCCGTTTCTCCTTTTTACTCCTTTTCACTCCTTTCTAGGACCAATTCTGTCTATAAATAGTATTTACAGACAGGATTGGTCCACACTAGCTCATAGATATTTTTATATATTATACCGCCTCATCTGTTAGGCAAGCTTATTAATTTCGGTCACAATAGAAAAAGTTATTATTCGAGTATCTCCGTCTTTAGTGACAGTTAAGTTCATATAAAAATATCTACTTAATACGTTTTAAAATGACCTTTCTTATCCACAGTTATGTAATAATAAAATATTGGTATGGCAACAATTCTAAGAACTATTATCACTGGATCGATGTTCTTGGGCTGTCGGAACCCGCTGAGAGAAACTGGATCGGCGAGGAAAAGGTGCAACATGATTACTTGTAGAAATTATGGAGACAAAACTAATAATGAAGGACATGATTGTGTACAATAACAATGGCTTTATGGCTAAGTAATTGTTGGTTGTTCACCTGTGCAAAGCTATCATCGAGTGGTAGGTATAATATAGGAGGATAATAAACAACAAATATTAGTACCTAGACATATTTCATCGCACAAAACATTATGACCTCATACCTAAACGATCTCAAAATTAATAATAGTAAATGATGCATTCTAAAATGTTATTTTGTTGTAGAATCATGTAACGTACAAAGAGTTCCTGAATTATTTGGAACAGTTTATGGTCCCCAAAGACCAGATGTACCAACAGATGGCCATGATGCAACCGCCCAGGAGGAACGATGATAACATACCAGGTACACAGTTACACACGACCTCCGTATGGGATATTAGTATTTGCATATGGGGTCTTCATGGCTAACTAGGCTGTTTGTACCTACTGTATCTCAGTGTTCAGGACCTGTTGTAGTATCCTGAATTGCTGTGTACCTACTTATCGCCACTGCTTCTTTGGTCTAGTGGTGGTAGTGGTGGCACTTGCGATCCGGGGCCCGATGTTCCAGTCTGTCACTGTTAGTGGATTTTCCATCAGAGAAACCAACCGGAGGATTGTGCTCTGTTTATGGCAATAGGCTCGCCTTCTATTACTTGGTTAAATGTGGTTATACTATCTTCCACTTCTACCTACCCAGTAAGCATGACTATACAGGATGAAATTGAATAGGTGCGCCAAATTAAAATATCTAATTCAATGTGTTATAAAGTAAATTTAGATCATGTCATTAAGGAAAGGGATGCGCATACGTGCGCGTAGGCGAGCGATTTGGCAACGGCAGGAACGGTCAACATTAGGTAAAGGTAAATACCGCTAGTTTAACGCGTTGCCAACTGCTTTCATGTTATGAACTCTGCGATAAATGGATTTCTAATCGGGCGCGCGCTGAAATTGATACCTTAATTTTCTTATTTACTTGACCGACGATAATGTTCTTGCCTACATGAAGGCAATAACTTAGTTTGCACTGTCTAATTTCGACAAATACACGACTTTTTTCAAGAATTTAGATTTGGGAAATGAAAAGCTGCACATTCTATTTTGATTTGGCGCAAGTTTTCAATTTCATCCCTGTATAAAACGTCATAATCTGGAACCGCAGCATTCGCGTTCATGTGGCTGGGACGTGGAAATGGCCTATGCCAATTGTAAATTGCTAAGATAAAAATAATATCAAAATGTGAAATAAAATTCGCAGCAATTGCACAATAATATACTATTTAAATACGTGTCTCCTCATCATCTATGGTTAGTTTAATAGCTTGTACCCCAACACCCTAATCGTAATACACTATCAATCACAATAAGAATAATTTTGAAAGATAATGCCAATCCATTGTTACATAAAGTTCGAAATTGTTTGTTCAACAACGTAAATAACGCCATGAATGTTGTTGAACTGTCAAAATGAAAGCCATTGCTACTGGGCCTCAAGTCTGCTATTACAATAGTGTCAGAATGGTCGATCATTGATTTCATAATTGTTGACTTTGACAAGTTTGGTAATCTACTAACATAATGGCATCATTATGACTTTCCAGTGGTCAACCACTGACACTCCATTAAAAGAAATGACATTGAATGGTAATCTCTAACATAATGATAAATGAATGACTGACTTACATAAAACACTTGACTTGTATAAAACACTAAAAAATAATATCTAAAAATATATATAAACTTTCTTTCAAAGCCGCCTACGTTTTCTGCATCAGCAAATACACAATATAAGTATTTGTTATAATAAGTATTTATACGGGGGAGCAGTGATGGCCCAGTGGTAACGGCCACCAATTACTAGTTGTAGGTCGTAGGTTCGAACCTAGACAGGTGCTTTACTTTTTGTAAATTATTTCATCACCACTGCTCTCTAAAACGGTGATGGAAGACATCGTGAGGAAACCGGCATGTCGTAGAACCGAACATTCGAAGACATGTGACATCTACCAACTCGCACTGGGCCCGCGTTGTGGATAACGGCCCATTCCCTTTCACCGAGAGGAGGCTGTATCCGAGCAGTGGGAACATTATATGCTGATTATGTTTATGCTTAGTATTTATATATCATCAGGCAGTATGCGAGGCATGGATACCGAGAAAATGGAACTACGGAGACCTAAGATGGACTTCCCACTGCCAGCCACACTAAAAGGACTTACCGGTGACAAGGATAAATCCATCCCGACGATGAGCGAATTTTTTGAGCATCGAAGAAAGGTGAGTAGTTAATTATTTTTTTATAACCAACAAAAGCTTAGTAAGGGACATCGACGCGCAACTCCTGAATTTTATTTAAATTTCCGCCGAAAGTTTTCTATGCTGGTGGGTCTAGTATCATGTGAGGTAACAGTTTGCGCGTCGTGGGTGGTGTTATTGAGGTAAAAAGGTACTTATATACTTTTTACCGTACCACCACCTTATTTCTATCTGTTTTATCCATAGATATAGGAATGAAGGAGATATGCCCCGGTAGTTGAAAATTTATCAGAACTCCATGTCGCTAACACGATCCCACTACTGTTATTACGCATATTGATCTATATTAATGACACAAAATGACCAACATCAAATATACGCTTAAGACTTAAGAGCCAAAGACTTTCAGTTAGGTACACAAGGAGTGACAAGGGAGCTTTTTATAGGAAACGGCGACTCCATCTAGTTTTTAAAATATGATTGACGTGTAAAAGTGATTGTACAAACCTACTTACAAAATAAAATCATTTATCATTATCATAGATAATATACTTTTTTATTTTATTTACTAGGTATCATTTGCCTAGCCTTTTCCCAACTATGTTGGAGTCGACTTCCAGTCTAACAGAATGCGTTGAATACCAGTATTTTACATGGAGCGACTGCCTATCTGACCTCCACAACCCATTTACTGGGTAATACGATACCCCTTGGTAAGACTGGTTGTCAGATTTTCATGATAGTAACGTGGAGTGTCTTCGCAGAATGGCGTGGAGTATAAACAGTTGTCTGACTGACAGCACATGAGTCATGGAATAGAGTTCAGCAGTGGGGAAGTCTCTGGGCTTGAAATACATTCTTTTTAAGATTGCCCTTTGAGCTCAGCTCGTTCTGAAAAAAATTAGGGAGGTTTTATAAGTTCCACCCCAGGCAGGGACGCAATAGGTGATAATGAGTCTATTATCACCTATTTCGTCCTTGCCTGGGAAAGACTCCGGTAAACCATTAGCGCTGTTTCAGGAGCAGTAGTGTGCCTGAGCTCTCTAAAGATATAAATTAGCTTCCTGATCCGGGTGCATAGGGCTTCAATATGAGGTTGCCAGCTTAGCTTATGATCAATGTACCTCTAGATATTTTAAGTCTGGAACCAGAGCCAGGATGTTATGTTACCGATGTTGTTATTTACTAACAAATTTTATTGCAGGCTCAAGAAGGTCAGCCATCAGTTTGTCCATCGGCTAGATCGCCAACATCGCTGGACCAGGACACATCCATGCAGATGCCCACCATAGCTGAATCCAGAATAAGAGCGCCCGAACTAGCTTGTAAACACCAAATGCAATTCGAGGTATTTTCATCATCATTCTCTTGCCGTTATCCCAATTCATTTGTGGTTGGCACGACTTGTCTTCTTCTTCCATACTTCTCTATTAGTCTTCATCTCAGTTTACCCCCTTTCTAGCCAAATCATCTTACACACAGTTTCTTTGTTCACAGTTCTTCCTTTCATCCATCGTTTCTTTGGTCTTCCCCTAGCCTTATAGCCATCTTCAATCATGCTCGAAACTTTCCTCACGATATTTTCCTCATTCGAATTCGAGGTATTTTTAATGAAATCAAACATGGTATACTTTTTAAGAACGTGATTATTTATTTTTGGTTTTTATAAACGATTATAGGAACAAAGGAAACACCTAGAAATGCAAAAGCAACATTTGGAGCAGGCTCAGCAACAACGCCGCAAACAGATCCAACAGATCCACATGTGCACCATTGAACAAGATCATGTAACATTTATTGTAATATTTTTTTTACTATTTCGATTTCTTTTGTCTTTTTTTCATTTTGGTGCTATAAAAACAGTTAAAACAAAAATACAAATAATTGAAAGGGAACGGAATCAAAGTTCAGAATTAAATACAAAGAATTGAAAGGGGACGGAATCAAAGTTCAGAGTTCATCCACAATCCCGTTATTCTCTATCAAACGAATTGTTGTAAAACTGTTGTTAAAATATGTACAAAGCATCAATCAGACATAATGTAAAGCATAGAGCAGTACTTTTTTATAGGCGTGACAATTTGTAAGAAACTTTATGACCAAATAATTCACATTTGCCCACAGCCCTCATCCAAGAACGAACATAATATGTACGATCCACCAGAGAAGGATTCTGCTGAAGACCTGAACACAACCAACAGTGAGTCTAGCAGCACGGCGGAGACCAGCCTGACTGAAAAAGTATATGAATTAGCATTTTGGCCGCAAATTCGTAATGACGGAGCTTGCTGCCGTGAAGCATGGTGTTTAATGAAACTGCTTATATTGCAGTGGTACCACTGCAAGCTTCGCTACTCCGAATTTATGGCCTTAGATAGATTTTAGAATAAGTAATGTTTATGATTGAAGTCGAGACCAAAAAGGATCATTAAGTATGATAAGTTATGTTGAATACAATAATTTGAATAATCTCCCGTTCAGTTTTCAAAATTATGTTTATAAAACATTGCATTCGAATGCACTACCGCGAAAGCAATAAAGATTAAAATAAAATCTGTTTCTATTATCGGTACTCTATGAATCCTTAATATTGGATATCTGCGTACCATAGTAGATACAATAGATATTAATAAACGTGTGACTTAAATAGCACTTGTTGCGGACAACCGGCCACCGGGGTACGTCTAGTACCGTACGGTCGTACCTGGGACAGTCTCCCACGTTTTGAACGTATGTTCCCTACTTCTGAGTCGAGTGACTCTGCTGGCGGCACACGTCTCACGCACCCCTGAATGCGTAAGTAGTTGGTACAGCCGACTAGGAGGGCTTCGTAGAGACGGGCAGCGAAGAGGCGGTGAAATGAAACGAAGAATTTTCTTGTTGATTCTTGCTTGCAGATTTCGGCTTCTTATTTGTAGTTGTTGCCTCTTCGAGTCTTTGACGGCTGAGCTGCGACTGACATTTCGCCAAAAACGGTGCTCTATTTATACCCGGCCTACGTTACCTTAAAGAGAGCCTTGTATTTTGAGCCCTTTTGCTTGTTAATTTTCCTTATGACGAATTCTATCAAGCCCCTTTTTTATTTATATTTGCCTATTATTTCTTTACATTTTTTGTTATATAATCTTCCTCACACTACTTACATAGGTAACACGTATCGTATACTATTTTATAGCTCGTGTGACCTAAACACGCCCTTAAGCCACACTTTTCAGTCCATTTTTACACAGAAAAGGGGTTTGGGCCACACTATGCAATAAATATATATTTTAAAAACCATTAATTTGGGATGAGTTACATTCACGTAAATATTTATTACAGATAGTGTTAATTGATTTCCGCAGAATCAGTACGCAATGAGAAGATCAGAGAAGAGGCACAGTGTGGCAGCCTCGTACCTGGCTGCAGCCACTGCTGCTTTGTCGGGACCTAGAAGGCAGGCTTCATTGTTTTTTTTTTGTGTTCATTTAAAATCTCCTTACATGGAAAGTTTTAAAAAGGAGGAAAACAAGATTGCTGTCATACCATAAAAATTTAAACCTATGTTTTACATAATTTACATACATTATGGCGGCATGTGTCCTGAATCAAAAATATCTGTAACATCCTTCATATCCACATTTTATGCAAATGAAGATACTTACTTACTTTCAAGACATACAATATCCAAATTGAACGATATTACCCGACTAGAAACTAGCAATTAAGGTGTTAGTTCATCCCACAGTCCCACATCAGGCCCTCGGACGCAAGCTCCGACAGTCGCATCCCGGTCAGAGGCGATGCCACGGAACAACGCGCCCATGTCGCAGAACAACATCGAAAGCCCACAGATATCGCTCTTCAACCAGTCCAAAGAGTCACTTGCCAAGATGAACATGTGAGCCTAGTTAAAAATGTATCGACGTCTATCATCTGTCATCGACGCGTGTCGCTTGTGTGTATGCACACTTACTTAGTTTGTCAATTAACTTATAGATAATAGGGACAGACTCCCTAACGATCAGTAACCCAAGCATGCACGTGCCAACGGTTTCATGTATGCAACTAAAAAGGTCTTGAGTATGTTATGTGTTCTCAAGCCACTTTCCATTTAAGTACTATCAATTTGCATCCAAGTAAATATATTGCTATAATTTCCATTACAGGAACAAGCTATCGACGTCCATACTGGGCCCTTCAAACAAGAACTACATCGCTGAAGGGTCCTTGTTCAACTGGGACAGGGAGACTGTCTTAGTTTTCGGTGGAATTGATCTCCTCACCCCATATGGATTCGGAGGAAACACTGGAAAATATATTTATAGGTGAGATCGTCGATTCACGAATTTCAGTTCATTTGTCTGTAAGGGATTGCAGTCTAATATTCATACACGTCAAGTAAACTAAGATAATGATGATGCTGGATAAGGAACTGTAGATCTTTATATTACTGAAACATTTTTGATCACATAATTCGGTCTCGTCTTATAACTAACCTTTTAAATAAATGCACGATACACATCTCGTACGGGGTGAAAATTATTTTTCCATAACATACATTTGTCCTATTATTCATTATAGTCGATTCAACATCGTTTTAGGTTCGACCCAGTGACCAACGTCTGGGACTATGTGGGAGATCTGCCGGAGCCAAGACATCACCACTCGGTTGGCTTTCTGAGGGGCCGAGTGTATCTTGTCGGTAAGGAATTATTTCTTTAAGCCTTCTTGTTACAACCTTATTATGGCTGCAAGTTAATAGGACAATTTAACTTTAAAATTAAAGCTCCCACCATCTGATAATTTTCTGTTGATAATAATTGTGTTTTTTAAGCTGGGAGCTACGATCAGCTTCTTCCATTATGTTCTTCGTTCAAATGCTTTACCATTTATTTGTCTACAAGGAGGTGCAGATCCCCGCGACGATGACATCCGGGGCAAGTCAGCAGTAGTATCCACTGTGTGGAGCTTCGAGCCTGTGTCGCGCTCCTGGTATAGCGAGAGTGGTCTCATGACGCCCCGGAAGAACTTCGGACTGGTTGTGCACCGAATGGCCATGTATGCCATCGGTGGGCTAGATAAGAAGGGCAGGTATGTATCTTGTAGTTGGAAAATTGAGAGGTGACACTTGCAAACAGTTCGATTGATCTCATCAAAATAGTTTATTGTGTAGGTTCATAATATTAAAATAATATCTATGAGGTAAAAGGCAGAGAAGACGCTATATAATAGTCAAGTGTTGGAAAGATAGCAGATATTATGCGAGCGATTATCCTTGGTTCTATGACTTGATCTACTAACGACGTTCTACTTTAAGGGTTCTCCGTTCAGTGGAAAAGTTCGATCCTAAGACGGGTTCATGGAGTGAGGTGCGCTCGATGAGCGTGTGTCGCACGGCCGTGGCCTGTGCGAAGTACCGCGAGTACATCTGGGTGGCTGGTGGCATGACCGGCGACAAGAAGAAGCCCGTCTGCAAGACAGTCGAGTGCTACAATTCTAAGACTAATGAGTAAGCTATGATGTCTACACCTATTTATAGTTACTTCAAGGCTAGATAAATATATGAATCGAGAAAAGATATAATTGCTACAAAACTGCTCTCCTTTTATCTGCCGCTGTATAGGTCTCTTCTATAAGCTACGACGCACGCTTCCTTCCCCGCTGCTTTTAGGTTTTTAGACCATAAAATGAAAACGAAACCTATATTTTTTATAACATTTATTGGTATACTATTCAATTTACAAAATTCTGAATTCCTTAAGTACGACTCCCCAGATCTGGCATTCATCCAAGATGCACTGATAATTGTATTTCTATCAAAATATGACTAAATGCAGGTGGACAGAAATACACAGTCTGCGGTTCCCCAGATGTTTCTCCACGATGTTTGCAATGAACGATAAATTGTACATTGTCGGCGGAGCTGGCAAGATTTCGGATAAGGTTAGTTGGTGTTTAGAAAGCGAATATAGGAGTACAATATTAGTTCCCTCGAATAAAAATGCTAATACTTACCACTCGAGGTGACTAAGGAATAGTTTCCAGTGGATTTACAGGAACATCAAACCTGCATGCAGATCTAAATCATGATTAAGTACTGCCCGCTGACTTTGATAAAAATGAAACAGAAATACCAAAGGCTCCTCCACGAAGAGGAAAACACAATATAATTATTAATAAACATAGATAATTTTTAGGAAAATACAGTAACCAGCGTGGGTGCGATAGATGTGTGGGACTGGAAACTGCGCAAGTGGAAGCAAGAGACGGAGATGTCGATGCCCAGACATGGACACGCACTGGCCTATCTCGGCACACAGCTCATCATCATCGGTATGTAAGCTCTTTGTTATCAAAAGCCTGTAGAGGTCTGGACACTATGCATATATCTTAAAGCCAAGTGAAACCACAACGGAGAGAAAGAGGATTTGTGATCTGATACTCTAACGTTTAACATCGGTTACATTATTATAGAACCGAATAAAATGAGACTGTCCTGGAAGTATTTAATGAAAACGAGATTGAAATTTACATAATATCTAAGACCCTTGTTGCAAACTGCTCTAAACAAATGTTAAAATCGTCTAAATGGCCGTTCATCTTCAGCACACGTATCATTTTTTTCGACCAGTTTTTACTTCAATGATGATCGATGGATGGCGTCATTGCCAGGCCATTAGCGATAATAGACTCATTACAATCAGCAAAACATAACGATCAACTCAGTACTCAAGAAAATTGGTGGCTTTTTGTTGATATAAAGATTAACAAATTTCGAAATTTACGCTACGTAAATATCCGGCGGCTTAAAGTGGCAGTGATGGAGCCGAAAGGTTCTTGAGTAGCGACCACATACCGGAAGACATAACGTTGGAAGGCCTTCCCACAAGTGGACCGACAACCTTGTGAAGGTCGCAGGAACCCGTTGGATGCGAGAAGCACAGAACCGGTCGACGTAGAGGTGCTTGGGGAAGGCCTATGTCCAGCAGTGAACGTCTTTCGGCTGAAATGATAATGATGATGATGAAATTATCCGGCAAAAAGACTATCCGTTCCACTCTTTCCGCATTTACGTAATAGTAAGCTCTATTTTTTGAAGTTAAGATTCATAGCAGGTAAAACATATTTTTATAAACATGACTAGTTGTTAGAAAGAATTGCGTTTTCAACTAGAAAAGTGATGACTAGACGGTAGAGTTGTGAGCAAACTAGATTATTGAAAGTAAACACAACACAACACAATTATAAGTACATTTTTTCCTTGTCTACTTAAGTATGTAGGTAATATTTCTGCATTATATTATCAGCATTTTTGTCCTAAAATAATTATGACCGGTCAATTGATATAAGTACCTATGTCCTGCATTAGATGCAATCTAAATATGCGGTGCGGATGAATTTTTCGACGCCATATTTTAGTTTTTGAAACACTAAAATAACAAAATTATATCCTAACTTAACTAAAACTTAATTAAGTTAGGATATAATTTTGTTATTTTAGTGTTAGCTTGTAAATTGTAATTATTAGACCAATATGCGTAAAAAAATATGTTATCATGCTCACGATAAACCAAAAAGTATCGAACAGCTAAAAATATGCCAATTATAATTGACAGACAGACAGATAAATATTCGGAATCCTATAGGATTCCGAATATTTATCTGTCAACTACAAACACTGTTTCTCTTTAACAGGTCCTAGTTTACCTGATGCTCCATTGATAAATACTTCGTCTTATTGATATTTAAAATTGTTTGCTAAAAGTTATCCTGTCATCAATGAATCTCACTTTTGCAGTGAATGACACTTTATCACCACCACCCATCTTCTTATAAATGACTAGCTTCTGTATGCAGGGTGTCCCAGAAGTCGACGTCAAGCCGGAATCGAGTGATAGGACAAAATCATAATACTTACCAGAAAAATATTTAAAAAAAATTAGCCATGTATTTTTTAAATTACAGTAATTTCTTTTTTTGGAACGAAGTTCCTTATCGCGCGTTGCGAAAGGGGGCTAGACGGAAAAAATTAAGACCAAAAGTTGGAACGACACTTTTTGCTATAGTTGTAAGCCGTGCGGTGTGCGCGTGTTTCTCTGTCTGTCTCTCTCTCTCTCTCTTATAGAAAGCAAGCCAGTTATACTTCGTTCCATCCGGGTGTCCCTTGACACCTCTCAAGTTTTTTTTCGAAAAATGTACACTCTGTGATGGTTTTTTATCTCCTTTAGCTACAAATCTTTACTTTTTTCGTTTTTTTTTGTGGTATTTTGAGTAGTGCTTGTGTAATCTGTTGTTTTAAATTCTTAGCTAACTGCTCCAACTTCGCATTTATCCGAACCAAGAATGAAAAATCAATACTTCACCCAACTTGTAACTGACTGTACTGGAAAAAAAATGTACTACGCCAGTTTGGCCAGTAACTTTAAAAGTTGACGCATTTAATAAGGATTCTAAAATGGTATAGCACTTACTACATTATTTTATTAGAGGAACAAAATTTTTTTCTTCAAGAATCCCAGTTTTGAAAAAAATATTTTTATCTATTAAAAATGATTTTAGTGTAACCAAAGCTTGCCTTGAGCGTAACTAAGATTCTAGTTTTAGCGAGAGAAAAAATCATTCCATGAAGTATGAGTGAGACAGATAGTGACGCTTTCGAATCATACTTTTTCTTAAATTTAGAATAAATTTTCTTTAAGTTTAAAATTATACAACAATTATTTGGATGCTGAGATTTGATTTATTTCAAAAGGTGTTCAAATTGCTTTCCTTCACTTGCAATAAAAGCCTGACATCTTCTTAAAAAAGACCGGGTTATCAGACGGGCAAATCTTCCGTTGTTGATAAATTCAGCTGCTTCCGTAATTCTTTGCCGAAGCTCAGCTAAATTTTCAATTGGCTTTAAATAAACTTTCTCCTATCACCCAATTCCGGCTTGACGTCGACTTCTGGGACATCCTGTATAGTAAAATTTCTTGTTCCCCGGACCCACCCCGTCGCATCGCATCGGCCGCCGGGGCTATTACTTCGTTTTCGCTTAGCGTTCCTTCTGTCTTTTTTTTTGCTCCGCTCCTAAGGATCTTATCGTGATGTAGTAAATAGCCTTCCTCAAGAACTGGGCTATCTAATGCAAAAAGATTTTTCAAATCCGACTGTTCCAAAGATTAGCGCGTTGAAACAAACAAACTCTTCAGCTTTATTATTAGTATAGATTGGAAATAAAACAGTCTCGTGACCTAGTTTTGACTGGAAGATTTTTTCTAGAATGATGATAAACTCAAAAGAAATGTCTTCCACTTCTAAGCATTAGGTCGTTTTAGTAAGTAAATTCTGCGGAACTGTAACGATAATCCTGTAATAACTCATAGGTAGTTTGTTTAGCCACGATTATCTATTAGCCAGGGGTTGATTGAAGACATGTGCTGGGGAGTTTTTTGCGCCACTTCTTGTTTCCAGCGAAAGCACTAGGAAATGGTTTAGGGTGGGCATTTTGGGGGACTGTGTTATGTAATTTTGACATTCGAAAACTGCTGATTTTCAGCCTAATTTAAATAAATGATATTTAATTTGTGAGTCATGCCCAATTTAGGTAGTAGCAATTAGAACCACCAAATGCACTAACTAAGGCCTGATTTTTCCAACGCCAGATAATTTTATCCAAGGAATCATTTTGAATTTGTGACAGTTCTTCCATACAAAATCTGTCAGACGTCAATTTTATTCCACGAATAAAAATTATCTGTCGATTGAAAAATCAGCCCAGCTAAATGATTAGTTTCTAATTCGGGGACTGCGTATAAGTCATCTGTTAGTTATAAAATCAGGAAAGTGACACAACTCATTCATAGAAGAGACGGAATATTTCAAGTCAATATTTACTTGTTAATATTTGCTAACGGATACTCCTATGCGTATATGTATGAAGGGGGCGAAACTTAAATAAACGTTGACGTCAAAAAAACCGCGATAACGGCAAACACGGCTCTTTCACTGGAATTGGACATGGGGAGTGGGGAGTCACCTAGCGAAGAACTATATCCAATGTTAGCCTAAGGTTCATTTATATCTTAAGATACATTCGATAGACTTTTTTCCTGTTAAATGCAGGTTTTGATTAACCAGACTCATCAGTGATTTACAAACACGATGTGAAAAATATCCGAAATCTACTCTTTGTATATTTTCCCGGGCTATTCCGGGAAAACTTTTAAAAGATTACAGCTTAACTGTAGGAAGGTATCTTGGTTTTTATCTCTCGGGTATTTGAGCTCATTTAGCATGGGATATTTTTAACCTACTCAGTCAGATATTATTGCACACCTATAAATATTTCTGCATAAGAAGTTGCGCTTCAGACACACGATAAACAGACCAAAATAGTTTTATATTGTTTTCAATTACACAGTTTACTTTCGGGGCAACGGCAACGGTTTAAATTTTTTGAGCGTGGGGCTGATAAATCCGATGACGGCAATATAGCCACCAGTCCGTATTTATGCAGACCCTGATCACCAATCTATTGAGAACTGCGCGCACTGCACTAGGAACTGAGTCATAAATACCAAAGCTAGGTACTCGCCCAAGACAAGACAGAACTTAATAGTGACCGTGCAGTCAGTCTTCTCGTGATTAGGGTGCTGCTGACCATCACAGGCCTAAGTCTGTCATGGAATACATAGATCTCATTGATTAGAGCGTAATAGTCATCGTGGATACAGAGCAGTTAAGAGTTACTGTTTTGTACATCTAGATATTGTATCTAGGGGAAGTCTTTCCTGGAAACTCCATACCGCCTTATTTTTTTTAATGTATTTCTGATGCCTCAGGTGGCGTGACAACCATCTACATGCGAGCCTTGAACAACGTGGAGTCGTTCTGTTGCGAGCGCGGCGCGTGGATCCGCGGCGTAGCCACGCTGCCGTCGCCGCTGTCGGGACACGGCGCCGTCACGTTGCCGCCCGCCTCACTCATGTGACGACACCAGGACATTTCGGCAAGTGGTGTTCTTGTCTACATTTGCATCGAATATCTTCTAACAGATATTTGCCCAAAGTGTATACCTTGTATCTAGAGTGCTATTTTATGAAGGTGGCATTGTATATTCTTATAGTAAACAACAAAACACTGTCTTGTAGTCAACAATAATAAATTCTTGATAGAGATTTTATATCGCCAAGTATAAATTGGAGCATGTTAACGACCCAAATATAAAATGATGAACATAATGACAGACACGCTATTATAAATGCAGTTACACAGTCATGCAATCTACCAAATTATAAACTACCTGCTGCGCCCCGCGGTTTTACCCGCATAAGTCTCGATCCCGTGGGAATATCGGGATAAAAAGCCCTGTCTTCATTCAGGTCCATGGTCTATCCATGTGCTGAATTTCATCCAAATCCATCCAGCCGTTTTAGCGTGAACGCGTAACAAATATACAAAAAATCAAATGTTTTTATAATATTAGTTTAGATTTACAGAAAGACTTCTGATGGAAGTAAGTAAACTGGCACATGAGGCCATGAGAGCCACAGTGGCCTAACTGAAAAAAATTGAACTAATTTTTAGGCCACTGTGGCGCTATAACTTTTACAGTTTAGAGCAGAGAGCCACAGTGGCCTAACTGAAAAAATATGAACTAATTTTTAGGCCACTGTGGCGCTATGACTTTTACAGTTTAGAACAGATTTTTCAAATAAAATCTGTATTGAAAAAATGACAGTTAGGCCACTGTGGCTCTCATGGCCTCATGTGTATAGGCATAACTCATGACTTTTTGTACCAGGTGGGCATCCTTGTCGGCCGAGTTTACTCCAGCTCGACGAGATCTAAATTGTGAAAACTTTGTGACGTGAATAATGTTTGCCATGGACTTTGTAGGATACTTTAAGTGCACTGTAGCTTGTAGTTTGTGAGAAAATTGTCAGTTATCTGTGGCGTATCTTAGTGAGTGTCTAGTGAATGTTAGCTGAGAAAATTTTTTGTACGCGTTAAATTATTAATTAAAAGTTTGTTCAATCATTTTGTGATATCATTAAATACCTACTCCGCTCATTACTGTAATTGCTTGTTTTTGTTACATCGCATAAATTAATAAAGGCTAATTTAATCCAAGTAAAACCTGGATTGAATATCATACTAAAGTTTTATTTATATAAAGTACAATCTCTTAATCTATCTTCTACACTCTAAAATTAGATAAATTATAATGTCAACATATTATCAATACAATGAATGGTTCGCTCATATATTTCTTCGATTGTTTGGCCACATGTATCACAGTGTAACTCCATACAGCCGACCTTCTTTATCGCGATGGACATTGTAGGTAGCTCGGAGAGATGGAGATGGAGATCTGTGTCCCGAATTTCCTCCTTCATTGTCCCAGCTGCCCTACTCCACTCATTCAAGGCTATCAAAAGCGATGAAACTCCATACAGGTTACGCTGTGGTTGTCAGTATTCTGAAGGTTAGTCCCAGACTTCCCTGCAAACACCAAGCAGGTCGCGCTCGAAGCCCTCATCACACGGAGGGTACCTCATGAAGAACAGCGCGTTGTTGACTGGCACGAAGCGACTTGGCTTGATGTGTCGTATGACTTCCTGAAACGAGAAACTTTCATGAGTATTTCTGAAAATAATTACCGTACTACTAAGACATTGGCGCCGATTCCCGTGTTCACAAACTAAACTAAATTTAAGTTCAGTGCATCTTTCTATTTCATTAAAAAAAGGACAGAAGATAAATATTAGTTTGGTCCTGTCAAATTAAGATACTCCATAGACAAATTAGACGTGATTATAAACATGGCTACTAAAAATACGTCAATTTACGTCAGGCGCTGACTAATTTGACAGGACTAAACTAATATCTATCCTCTGTCCTTTTCTTATTGAAATAGAAAGAAAATGATGCACTGAACTTAATTTTAGTTTAATTTGCGAACAAGGGAATCGGCGCCAGTATCTTCTGAATATAACATTTCATTCTCCCGTAATTCTTTTTTCTTCTAACCGGATGCAGCTGAATACCAGTATTTTACATGGAAGGACTGCCTATCTGACCTCCACAACCGCCTCCACAGCCTACTGGGTAATATGACCTTGGTAAGACTAGTTGTCAGACTTTCGGGTCTGACGACCCGTAAAGACTGTCAAAGATCCACGAATGACAGCCGGGACCAACGGCTTAACGTGCTTTCCGAGGCACGGAGGGGTCTTGGTATGTAAAGATGGTCACCCATCCGCGGACCAACCGCGGCAATTTTAGCTTAACCTCATCGATCGACCCGTGCGGTTGTTATTACATAGCCACAAGCCCCTCTTAGGTATACTTATATATAAATGTGACATCTAGGTACTTATAGATGTCACATTTTTATATGGAAAGAGGATTTGTGTGATAAAAGACAATCGTTTCTATGTGTTAACAACACATACAAAACAAGTTGACAAAGACTAAAATGTTGATAAAAACAACAACACGTATGGGAAATATAATGTAAGGCCATCGTACAAGGAATTGATTGAGGGTAATTGACAAGATATCTATAGTCAGAATGATATAGTACCTAAAGTACAAGGTATCCACTGTTCTGTTATCAAAAACATCAAAAGATATCGATAAAGCTGTTGAAGAATGATTCTATTATGCTGGTTAGAAGGTCTGATAATAAAAATAGCATAACTGTGAAGACATGCACGCACATATTTGCCCCTATGACCCCCTAGATGATGATGATAGATGCGCAGCTCGAGCTATGCGATGTATCGATAGTAGGGAAGCGGCGAGGATGGCACACAGCTACACCACTCACGACCATCCATAGCACACATCCATAGCACGCATCCATAGCACGCATCCATAGCACACATCCATAGCCTACAAGCCTGCTGAGCCGCAAAACTCGCAGGTAAAACTAGCGGGAAAACCAAAAGGGGGTAAACGGAGCCGGTCGAAACCCAACAAGGTTTTGAGTAGGCAGGGTCCAGAGAAGGACACGTGCGACAAGGATGGTTTCATCAAGAAGAAGAAGAAGCCTCCTTGTCAGAACCAGTGCGGCACCGCGCCGGCAGGACCCAACATGCTGCTGCGTCCAGCAATAATAATAATAATATAATAATAATATCCCTGGACATTTCACACAGCGCCATCTAGTCCCAAGCTAAGCAACTTAATGCTTGTGTTATGGTAACAAGATGGCTGATAAACTACTTATATACATTTTTTTTTTGTAAATACATACATATTATAGATAGAAAAACACCCAGACTCGGAACAAATACATGTAGGTCATACAAATATTTGTTCCGTGCGGGAATCGAACCCGCGACACGCAGCGCAGCAGTCAATCGCTTAACCACTGCGCCAAACGTGCCGCAATCCCGACGACGCAGCTGTACGTGTCCAGACTGCACCACTCCACGAAGGTTGAGGAGATCGTGGAGTACATGCGTGTGAAGACCAACTGGACTTTGAGGGTCGAGAAGTTGGAGTCGCGTCACAACACTAACTTCAAGTCGTTCGTGGTGCGTGTTCCGACACATCATCTCGAGACCCTTCGGCCAGAACTCTTCCTTGAGGAACTTCCTCAAGGAAGAGTTCTGGCCGAAGGGTGTTGTGTACCGCCGGTTTCGTAGCCGGCTACATGACACCAGTCAGCGAAACACGACGCAGACACTTCGTGTGCATTAGTTAGTTCTTAGTGTAATATTATAATGTTGTATGTATTTATAGTATATTTTTAAGTTATATTAATATTGTATTGTATGTGTTTGTATGGGCCTTGTTGCCTGAAATAAATGGATAAATAAATAAATAGCACGCATCCATAGCACGCATCCATAGCACACATCCATAGCACGCATCCATAGCACACATCCATAGCACGCATCCATAGCACGCATCCTTCCATATAATAAACATATCTTAGTTGAATCTGTTTACACCAGTGCTATGCTATATGCACCAATGAATATGATTGGTGGATATCAAACGCATCCATAGCAACGTAGCATAGCACATCTCTGGTGGAAAAGCTGTGATCCAGCAATATCACTAAGCCATACACCATTGCCGTAAGTTGACAAAGTTTATAGTCGTACCTAGTATATAGTGAGAGGTGAAAAGAACGTAAGTAAGGCCTTTGCCCGACAGTGGGACTTTAAATGCGAATTTAAAATAAAGTATATAGAGATCATAGAATTTAGGGATCGTACTCCATGCACCAAAATGCACCCTCTTAACAATGTCATCGTTCTGCGATCCGATCACAACATCAAAGTATTCTGTTACTGCTGGAACTTTATGGTGTCTTAAAGAGGAGCTTTTGAGACCTCATAAATTTCCTTGAGTTTTGAAGGCAGTCTACGTTGGAGTGGAGTTCGGCTAAAGATTTAATATTACTGAAACCTGTACTCACAATTGGCATGCCATCGATTTCAGTAGAAATGGTGTCACTGTCGTTAACCGCGTCCTCGTCGGTGTGGACTATATTCCTCGGGTGTATATGTTTGGTGTAAACAACAGCACATATAGCAGACAATACTACTAATAACAGAAACTTCGCCATTGTTTTTTTAAATATTTTTTGTAACTTTTGACGTGTGGTTGCTATCAAACGTTGTGAATTTCTTTAGTGCTCGCTATATTTTTGCTGCCTTTTAAACGTTGTATTGTTATCTTTAGGCTCGTCGTTTTACGTCACAGATGCGCAAGAGCCAAGCTGGCTGGCTCGCTGTTTGCTTAGACTCGACGCAGGAGTAAACAGTCGGTCCCCCTGTTCATTTCTGCGTTCTGCGTCACAGCGAACTTCCCAAGTCACAGTTCGGTTTACGCAACTGACGTCGATCCGAGGAAGAATAATTCCAATAATAAATTAGAAATACGTGCAGTTTCTCATGTTCAAGAATTCTTATTGTAAATATTGGTAGTAATGGAACAGACATACCTACTCCGAAGGAATGACGCAATTTTAGAGCCACTTGCATCCCGTTGAGAGCCATTGAGTTGAATTTCCTTTGTGATAATGTTTAGAGAGAGCTTTATGAATCCAGCGCGTGTATTTTACAAGAATGTTGCTATATTAATTAACAGACCTTTTGCTTTCTCGGTAAAAATACCTACAACTTAACGAACATAAAATCAAACGGTGCGCCTAACCTCGTTAAATAGACCACCAGAATGAGGGCTTGTATAAAGCCATTATCGCTATCATAAAATTAGAAAATAACCTACCTTTTAAGCACAAGATAATAAGGCTAATTATCGTTTGTACTATAAAAAGTAATGCCCTACATAATAGTGTACTATGATCATAACGCATTATAAGTACCTAGATGATAACAGGATAGCCTGATTGCAATTAATCCAAACGGTCGCTTGCTTCATTCAAGACTCGGTAAAAGCATTGGATCCGAATTCTATGAAAAGTTAATTTTAGACAGAAAAGCATTGTATTATTTCAAGGATCGACAGTCAGATCGTTGATATCCTATATTTGCCAGATTTGGTTTTCTCTTAGGGTGAATTCACCAATCTTTATGCCTAGTAAGTCTTATACTGCGGATAAAAGATATCTGATTAGATAAAATCAGCCCTAAGCACAACGGTCTTATGGGGTGATTTTTCCAATGCCAGGGCCCAATACCACAAAACTCCACAATATTGTAACGGAATTCGGAAAAAGCTAACAAAATGTAAATTGTAGGGATTTGTAGATTGTAACTATACATATTTGTAATTTCAGAATTGTAGTCTTGTAAAGTTTTTGTATAGGCCTCAGATATTTTTATCCTAAGAATAATTTTGAATTTATGGCAATTTTTCCATACAAAAACTGTATAAAACATTATTTCACGGATAAAATATATCTGACGTTGGAAAAATGAGCCCTTAATTAATCAGCTTAACACCTAAGTGCTTGTAAAGTGGTGTAATTAAATAGGCTTCTAACTAGAAATCATTCATATTCATTTATCCTTTGTTGTTTTCTGATAGGTACTAATTTATATCTAGTTAAAATGCAGCACGTGTATGTACATATCTAATCAAATAAATATTGCGCAGAATTACATGAGGATCGTAATTGAATGTGAATTCATTGAAGGAAACTTGTAACTTGTAAACACTAGAAATGTTCGAGGAAGGAACTGTTTATTTTTGTATGTATTATTCTAAGAATAACAACCACGCCATTATTGTTACTAACTCGGACAAAGTAAATAAAGGAAAACTTTTCGCACCTACTACGTATTGAAATGAATGGATGACGGATCGATGACTTGGAGAATGAATGAAACAGAGTTTTATGAATGATTGATCTTTTTAGATACATATTATGTGAGTTATTTATTTGTTAGATAAATCTACCATTGAAGAATAATAATATGCAGATATGGTACATGAAGATGACGCGATAACATTTTATCTTTGATCGATGCATTCCAATTCAAGTGTCCTTTTTTTAACAAGATTAAGTATCTTGTTTTTCTTTCATTCTGAATACAGTTAAGTATGTGTACTTTGTCCACTTTTAATATTATGCTAAAAAAACACTTCCTCTCTCCTTAAACATCATCATTATATTTTCTTTGCTCCTGTTTCATGTTTATTGTTACATATATGTTTATTTGGTTTAGTATAATATACTTTATGTAGGTATTTGTTGTAATATTTAAATGGTACACCACAGTAACCTACAGTATTTGTCTCTCCTTCCCTTTTTTAATCCATCCAAGCGATAAGACCGCCCATTGTAAAATTTAAAAACCTTTTGTAAAATTTCTGTTATGTCTGTAATTTATATGGTGTACTCAATAAAGAGAGAGATGGTGTAGATACTATTTTATATGTGATGCTTGTGTTCCAAGCATTGAGATACTGAGAGTCATCACCCCTCAGACGATCTTGCTAGCCGATAAAAGCATTGGAATTAGGTTTAGGTATCTAGCGATTTCTGACCAATCCTCAAAATAGAAAACGGAGTACTCGGTCTTTTATTTGAAGACATATTCCTTAAAACCAATAATAGATATCTACTTAGCAAAGACTGTATTTTACGGTTTAAAAGTGATGTCGTTCCTATGGCACGTCATAGTGCTGCCAATGTGTCTCGTTAGTGTTGGTGACGTGCCTGCGAGTGATGCACTGCAGGTTCGAGCCCAGGACCTCGCTCGGGGGACACTTCGGCGTGTCTAGAAGCAAAACATATAACGTACATAAATAAGCGGAAAAAAAATCAGCTGTTCCCTACATTTATGTTCGTATAACTCGTCAAAATGTAGGGAACACCAGATTTTTGTTTCGCGATTTCGGGTTTGGTCCCATAGTAAAATGTGTTCATAATGATCAGTACAATGACCCCCTAGAGTTATGGGATATCAAAAAAAATACGTTTTATATGATGACCGTATAGAATAGAATAGAATAATTTATTTCAGATAATTAAAATCCATATCTTGTTAGTACCTATATATTAGCAACAATATTAGCTTACAATTATGTTAGTATTGTTAGTGCTTATCTATAAGTAGACTACTATACAAAACCAATCACTACCCTCACCCAGTGTTTTTGAATGGGGCAGTCAAATCGAGCAGCAATGACTTTCAGAATGCTATTTTTAGCACCCCGCAGACGCTGCAGCAAAGAAGCTGATTTTTTGCGAATTATGGCCTTGAAGCCGTCCGTGTGGGCTTCTGCAAACATTCCAGAGGCACTGCAGCGCCACGGTAGCCTTAACAACATTCTGAAAGCATTGAAGTGAAGAGGAAAATCTCGTTCGAAACAGGAGATTGAAGTTTGTATTAGAACAAAGTCACTGGCAACAGTATTGTAAGCTATGTATCATGTAAAAGTGGTTGATCTGTTAAAATAATAAAACATCTCGGAATTAAACCTGCATAGCCTACATTCGTTGCCGCATCTGCGACCATTAATGGTCGTATTTTATTTAAATGTAGGTAAGTGTCATGTTATGTATAGTCAGCATGAAAAGTTTAACAATCACTACTTACTTAGTGCCAGTGGGCACTGACTTGAAAATAGTTTGTTAATGAATAAAAAGTGCTGATTATTAAGAGTATTAAGAGAGTACTTAGGAAATCAAATCTAACTAGCTGAATCCTCAGTAGGACCCAATGATATCCTAAACTACAGTATAATGTGTAATAGTCAGAGTATAACTACATAAACAAAATAAAAACAACATGTTCCAAGAATTAATTCTTATAATATGATAGAAAGATCAAGAGTTTTGTTTATTTGTTAGAACAAAAGAAAATGCTTATCAATTGATATAGAATCTATCGTAAAACTTAATCGAATAATAATTTATTCGATTCGAGTAACATACGCTATTGACGGAAAACTACTCGCCGCTTGTAAGTCGAATATCGATAGGCTATAATGATTATGTTTGAGAGTTTAAGCCATAACAACAATATACATATACAATTTCAGTCAGGAAAATAAAACAAACATTTGACGTTCACTCATTATTTACTGCATGGGTTCAGTTATTTGATTTTGAAATGTTAACTAAATACAATATTATGGTTTTTCAATACAATCACAAGTTAGCTTGTATAAACGCATTACGGTTGAACTGTTCCTCGTCCTCTCTGTAAGCCGCTCCTGACGTCACCTGCGGCGACTGTTCAGCGTATGATCCGGTCATTGTTCCACGAACCAAGTTTGGAGAACAGCGCATAAGTATCGGTATGGCACAGCCATTAGCCCTATTCGTCGGGAAGACAGCCATCACTTGACCTGTTCTCTGCTCCAGATCAGGCGCCAGATGTCTCGTCACCTGGTAGGACGGAGACCTCTCTGCACCACGCGCGAGTGGCACAGGCATCGTCGGCAGGAGGTTGTTCAGTATCGCATCATTAGTCAAGTCTTCCAGAAAATCTCTTTTCGAACGATTGATCCGTAAGTACGGTGGTATCAGCTCTGAGTTCTCAGGGTTTAACACGTCAATATCGAAGTCACCACGAGTCTCCAGAGACGGCACCGTTTCATGGATGTGTGTTGCGTAAACTGGTGGCAACATGTGAACCGGAGGCACGGGGTCCAGAGCTGCAGATATGCTGGTGTGTACGAACGGATACAAACCATCGTCTAGCGAACCTGCATTCAGCCCTTGATCTACTTCGTAGATATCTGGATTAGTGTCATAAGATGTTCGTAAATTTCCATTCCAAACCATTGCCGACGGCACGTTCTGATTGATCATGCTGTATTCCAGAGGCAGTGCAGCTTGAATGCCATGATCAAAATATGAAGTCTGTGGTAAGGGATCCAACACAGTCAAGTCATCTGATGCAGAAGTGGGTAATCTGATGAAATCATTACCCTCTTCGTATACACTTGCGTCGTCGTCTGAATGACTGTTGACCTCTAAAGGTCTCAGAAACACAGATTCAGGAGCTAGTTGCGGGATCAGGTTACGTGTAGCGCGGACCAGTTCATTGTAATCGACACTGTCATAGTTCGAGAAAAACGGATTCTTGTATGTTAAGGGAGCAGTCTGAATAAAGCCGAAGCTCACACAAATTATTACACTCGCACTTAACATCGTTATTAGTCACCGAATAATGTTCTTTGACAAAAGTTTTATTTAAAATGCGTTGAAATACTTCAGCGTGATGAACTGAGAACGTCGCAATACCAAAATCAGCAAAATTTTGAAGTCATTGACAATTGAATGTGTGGTTTCGTGTTACAACTACTAATTATATTTGAATTTAGTTTATTGCCGTGTTGCAATATTATTTCATTGCAATTGCAGTCTGACGTATCTATGTACTTACATACCTAATGATGTTTATTGCGGTGAAGCCACAAAATAGATTAATTATTTATGATCGACCTGGCAATTGAGCCCGGGGTCCTGGGTTCGATTGCCAGTTCGTCGGTCGACGTTCCACAGTCGCAAGTAGATTTGTGTGTTGGCAATATAATATCCCTGTAACTTGGAATTTAAAGATACGTAGCTGGTGCCGCTGGCGGGGTGTACGCTACACCTCTGTGTACCCCTTTGGGGAATACAAGCGTGATGTTATGACATGATATTAGAATATCATTAAGATCAACATAAAAATACATGAACCTTTAATAGGTTCTCTATGATTAAACAACTAGAAATTATCTTCACGCCAACTGTTTTAGCTAGGTAGTATAAATTATACAAGAAAGTTGAAGAAAATGCTTTATTCTTTTTGTGATGTTCTTTAAACATAAGTACAAAATTTGTAATAAATAATTAAATAAGTTAACATGGTCCATTATTTTCGATTGCCGATACTGTCAAGTCTAAGTTACATTTTGTTTTCTAGGGCGATTGAATTTTTCTGCTTCACAATAGTAGGTGATCGCAGAACGTTGCCGCTTCCCATGTCGTTCGTCTTCTTGATGTCACGCTTGTTGAGGATGCCGAAGTCCTCCTCCATTCTGTAGGAGGGGGAGCTGTAAGATGAGGGGCCAGCTGAGTGGGCCTTAGCCAGGCTGCCCGACACCACGGACGGCGAACAACTCAGCAGCAAGGGGATACTACACCCTCCGACATTTGCGTTCGGGAATACGCCAACCGCACCAGTTGAACCAGCGGAACTCGACAAGCCTGATCCATAAGCCCCTCTAGCGGATTCATGTGCAGGCTTCCAGCGGAACATGTGATCTGATCCAAAACCTTCCATCGCGTCTCTCATGCTTGGGTGGAAGTTGGAATGCATACCCTTACCGCCCATCTCGTGCATATGTGAGTGCGTCATCGAATTGTGATGATATCTCGAAGGGTGGTGGTGGTGAGTTGGGACGTGGCTCGCCATCTCAAAGTCATGAGAGACACCCATTTTGCTCGGAATCTGATGTTCAGCCATGTGAGAGTTTCTCAAATGATCCACGGTATGCTCGGGGATGATATCATGTCCATGTGCTTGTGCGTGAGCCATATGAAACTCGTTGTGAAAATCATTAGCAGCTCTCATTGAAGACAGATGATCCAAATGTGTATTTTCATGTGCCCAGTGTGCGTTGTGCATGTGCTGCAGATGATGCAAATAGTCTTGCGCTGCTTTCATCTCTGGTACAGTTTCCATAGACGACAACACTTTTTGCTGCATCATTTGCTGCTTTTGATGATCTAGGAGGGAGGTGTGGTCCACAGATTTGGCCAACATAACATTTTCATTGTGTTCACCTAAATTGTGGAAATGGGTGTGTTCTAATCTCTCTGCAGATTTAGGGATGCTATCAAGGTGTTTAATTTCAACGGCTTCCTTCGGTTTCATATCCCAGTTTTCAACAAGGTGTTCTTTCTGCTCCGGTTTTTGATTTTCAGCAGCTTTCGCTAGTTTCATTAAATGTTCTTTATGCAGATCGTCTTTTTCAATTTTTTGTTCAACTAAATGATCCGCTGACTTTGCAAGAAAATCGATCATACCGTCATCCGCACTTTTTTCCAGTTTCGAATGATTTTCAATTTTGTTTTCAATAGCTAGATCTTGTGCGCTTTTTTGATGTTCACTGAAGGCGTCTGAAGTCAAGGATTTAATTATGGTGCTTGTTGTGGTAGGAGTCACAGGAATACTTTCTGGCATTTTAAACGCAGTATGCTTTTCTACATCCAATTTGGTTTCTGTTCCTTCTGCTTTCACCATGAACGGTACCTGCATTGTGTGATGCTCAGATTGGCCTGGTAACATGTCCAAATTCATTTCAGAACTTTTTCCTTGATGATGATCAACAATCTTCTCTTTGTTTAATAAATTTTTGCTTTCGGTGTGTACATTAAGTTCTTCTAATTTGGCTTCAGCACTTTTTCCATGCTCATGATTTTTGTGGTTTTCGCTTATCAAAGGTTCTTGGCTTTTAATGTTGTCTAAATGAACTTCAATCATTTCAGAAGGAGCAGTATTCATGTCATCTTCAGTATTTTGTTCCAGTGCAGCTTTGTTTTCACTCAAATTTTCAATTGTTTCCTTGTTCAGGATCATTTCATCAGAAGTTTTTTTGTCTTGATGATGAGTTTCTAAAGCTTCATCCTGTGCAAGACGTAAATTATTGACTTCGGGTAACACTGCATGCGAATGCATATTTTCTTCAGTTTTTTTATCAGCTACTGTGGATGCTGCCTCTGATTGATCCAAAAGTAACGTAGTATCCTGGTTGCTGGCAGCTTTGAAACTATCCTCGATATTTCTTGCTAATTCAAAATTTTTCTGGATATTTTCGAGGGTTTCTTCCCACTGGGCCATTCTCTCATCTTCTGTGTTTGCTATTGTGACGTGAACATCATCCATGTCCTCTGAGTTCCGTGTAGTTGTAGCGCGTAAACTCATCGCTTCTAAAGTTCCAAAATTTTCATGGATATGTTTCAGGGCTCGTCTAGCTACTTCAATATCTTCATGTAGTTCAGTGTCAGATTGCGATTCATTTGCCATGGCAGATTTCGTTTCCATTTTCTTAAGATCTTTTTGCAAATTCTCTACAGCTTCCTTCGCCATTTTAATGCTATGTTTCACATCATCTTCGGTGGTATGAATGTCAGAACGTTCATGGGCAGACCCTGTCACTGAAGTAATGAGTTTATCGTCTTCATTACACAATTTAACCTTGACTTGTCGGCCGCATTTTTCATTGGAGTCGGCTTGAGCTTTTTCTTCA
Organism: Apamea sordens; assembly: GCA_945859715.1. NCBI lineage: Eukaryota > Metazoa > Arthropoda > Insecta > Lepidoptera > Noctuidae > Apamea > Apamea sordens. The sequence continues at coordinate 14,784,358 of OX243995.1, forward strand.
TCAGAATCGCGATACACTTGATACCCATATTTTTTCTTCACAATCAATGGCTTTTTCAATGTGAAGCTTCTTCCCGTGGGCGTTGAAACTCCAGCGTCGATTTGTGCATTCTGTAGTTCAGTGTTTGAGACTCCATTATTTAAAATGGAGCTGGTGCTGATCTCCAACGGTGACTTCCTTTCTCTCTTCAGAGTGTCTAGTAAGCTTGATGGTGGTTGAAGGTGCCAATCTTGAGTACGATCCGTGTTCTCGAAGCCGTCCCCGGGTAGAGCGGGGGCCGCGATGGCCAGAGCTACTAGAGCAGATACCACTACGAGTGTCTTCTTCATGACTGATGCCACGATCGATTGATGCTGTGATCAAACGGTTTGGTTAATTTATACTAAATTACCGTCAAGAGATTTGTTTGATCGAACGTAAAAGAAAACAAAACGTGCTTATAGTAAATGGCTTACAAATGCTGAGACAACGCCTTCCGGTTCGAAACGTTTACACTAAACACGAATTATATTCCGAGAATCACTCACCTAGCAACTAAGTTATCGATTTACAATAATAATTATGTTTAGTTAAATGGTGTCAAAATAGATAAGTAAACCAAGTGCAAGAATTCTAAAGCTCATATTCCAAAATTTATTTTGATACTAAAGAACTATGTTAAAAGGGATTTTACGTCTGACAGTATGCTTCTGAGACACTTCTGTATTATCAAACTTGTTATTTTTTTACAAAGTTAGAGCTATCCAATGGATCCTCCATTGGATAGCTCTAACTTTGTAAAAAAAAACCTAAGTAAATAGATACGTATGTTTGTAGAGTTTTTCAAAGCGCAAACATTAGGTTCAGGTACAAAGTTAGAGCTGTCCAATGGGTCCTAAAAACAACTATGAACCCAAACCATGCAGCCTAATAAAATTTTATCAGCCCTATTAACCGCTCGATTACCTACGGAGCTACAACTTGTAAGTAATGGCCATTACCACTGGGCCACCACGGCTCACGTTTCATAAAACAATTTTAAAAGACCATAGTAATTACAGTCAGTTTTTTTTTTTTTTTGTGGAGATAGTCTCAAGTGTGCTATTTTTAATGTCCACTAGGAAATACATATTATTGAGCGTAGAGACGCTTAAAAATATGTTTTTCCTGTACCCTTTGTGCGAACACTTATATCTCCCATATTATTTATGTAGATTTAATTTATGCATAGAGATTGTAATTATTATTTATTAACTTACGTATTAATCGACCTCATCTAGTTTTAAAATATGATTGACGTGTAAAAGTGTTTGTACAAACCTATTTACAAAATAAAATCATTTATCAATAAGTATAAATACGGATTTATGAATTAAAAAATGTTACATTGGCACTTGCACGGATTTGAATCCATACATGCACGAGCAGCACGAGGCGTGGCGAGGCTTAACCACTGGGCCATTATTGGTACTAGTTCATAATATTATTATTAAAACATGAAGTTTGTATACTTCGTTGAGGGAGGCAGGTTTAAAAGTATAGTACACCAGCATTTTGCCAGTTTCGTTCAAGTAACACCTTAGTAACAGGGCCATGCTATTGTCATTAATCAGACATTCCAAATCCAGAATCCAGGTTGCTAGGTACTGAGAAATTCCTCATGGAGAAACACAATCACGAATCCCCAACCTGTGAATCAAACCCTCGTTCAACAGTCGCGCTTACTAGACCAAAGCTTGAACGTTTTCTTACAATAAACTTATTTGTGTCAATTTTTACTAGACTGGTAATTTTTTTTATGTAGGTATTTTGTGTATCTTCTATATACTTATAATAAATCTGTAGAAGTGAAAATTCTGTACATTGAAAATATCCAAAAAATAAATGGCAGGGGGTGTTACTTGACCGACACCGGACCCAAAAATGTGATTAAAAAAATTTTTATCTGTCTGTCTGTCTGTCTGTCTGTCTGTTTGTTCAGGCATCACGCAAAAACTACCGGTTCGATTACGATGAAACTTGGTATAATTATTCTTTAATATCCTGGGCACCACACTGGGTACTTTTTATCCCGGAAAAGTATATACAATAAAAAACAAACTTAATTTTGCGGTTTGATCCCTATACCCGATTACCACTGTCTGTACTGTACCAACCGCAAATACTAAGTTTGTCGTAGGTTGGGTCACCCGCAGTGGAGTTCATTTTTATTCCTTTTAGTTTTTAGAGTTATTTAGGTTTATTTTTATATGAGTCGTAGGTATAGATTTTAATTTTAAAGTATAGGTAGTATATTTGATAGTGTACGTAGTGACCGTAGGTTATTTTATAATACTGTTAGGTAGGATTAGTCATTCGTATAGATTTGGTTTTTAGGGATTTTTTATTGAGTTTAGATTAGTTATCATCAGAAATAGGTTTATTTAGGTAGGTAGGTACCTATTTAATTTTCTGTTATTGAGTTTTTTTTTTAAACTTAGTTAGGTACTTAGGTAAAGATATCATATAGGGGGAGTGATATGAAGATTCGAATGACGTTATTGCGACGCACGCTATTTCGAAAAACTTTACGAGTGGTACGCCAGTTCGAAAACACATTGGGTCGAAAACTGTTATATCGAATGACGTTATAGCGACGCACGCTATTTCGAAAAACTGTTTGAATGGTACGCTAGCACGAAAGTCTTGGTATCAAAATCCACTGTTGCGAATAGCTTATTCCAATCTGAATTTGTCTGGGGATCGAACTCGCGACCCCGATAAAGCCTTATCTTTGTATTGGGTTTGGGAAACAAGAGCCATGAGAAGTACTATGGTGGTACTCATTACTTTTGGTAATGAGTACCAACTATAATTTTGATTTGTTGATTTCTTTGTTATTATTATACTTAAGGAAATTAAAAAGTTGACTTAAAATAATACTTCTCATGGCTCTTGTTTCCCAAACCCAATACAAAGATAAGGCTTTATCGGGATCGCGAGTTCGATCCCCAGACAAATTCAGATTGGAATAAGCTATTCGCAACAGTGGATTTTGATACCAAGACTTTCGTGCTAGCGTACCATTCAAACAGTTTTTCGAAATAGCGTGCGTTGCTATAACGTCATTCGATATAACAGTTTTCGACCCAATGTGTTTTCGAACTGGCGTACCACTCGTAAAGTTTTTCGAAATAGCGTGCGTCGCAATAACGTCATTTGAATCTTCATATCACTCCCCATATAGGTACCCTCTTAATCATCACTAATGAGACACAATTGGTTTTCTATTGTAATTAGCCACAAAGGGCCCGCGACATAGATGGCATTCTGGGGAAGCACATACATTTTATCCTGTTAGCACGTTCCCGTGGGTAAATTTCCGACATCCACGCGGGCGAAGCCGCGGGCAGAAGCTAGTAGTCAATAATTTCATAATCAACGCATAATGTTCCCACTGCTGGGACAAAGGCCTCCTCTCTGTGACAGGGAATGGGCCGTAGTCCACCACGAGGGCCCAGTGCGGATTGAAAGAAAGAAAAACGTTTATTTGGACACAGTTCGTGAAACACAAAATACAAAATTATTAAAATAAAAAATAATGTTTCAGACAACAATAGTGTGTGTGTGATTGCTGAATGTCATTTGTCTTCGAATTTTTGGTTCTAGGACATGACGGTTTCCTCACGATGTTTTCCTCCACCATTTTGAGGGCAGTGGTGATGAATTAAGCTACGCTTGCCGCGGTTGGTCTGTAGATGGGTGACCATCTTTACATACCGAGACCCCTCCGTGCCTCGGAAAGCACGTTAAGCCGTTAGTCCCGGCTGTCATTCGTGGATCTTTGACAGTCGTTACGGGTAGTCAGAAGCCCGAAAGTCTGACAACCAGTCTTACCAAGGGGTATCGTATTACCTAGTAACTGGGTTGTGGAGGTCAGATAGGCAGTCGCTCCATGTAAAATACTGGTATTCAGCTGCATCCGGTTAGACTGGAAGCCGACCCCAACATAGTTGGGAAAAGGCTAGGCAGATGATGGTGATGAATTAAATTGCATAAAGTAAAGCGGGTTCAAACCCAGGCAGGCGGGTTTGAACCCGTGACCTATATATAACTCGTGAGTCGGGGCGTTACCACTGGGCCACTACTGCTCTCTACTGCTCTGTAAATAATTATAAGTTGATAATTAGATATAATTAAATACCTATATTCAAATTTTATTTATGTTTCAAATTGACGTTATAACAAGTTGAACAAATATCAACTTTATATTAATGGTAATTATGTTGATTTCAGAGTGACTAGCACTTTTCAAAAAGTCATAAACATGTTTGAAGTTGTAGCGTAAACTGAACTTTATCGTGTAGGAATAAGTTATTTTTCCATAAACTCATATTTGTTTACATTTTTGGCGAATATGTCGCGATATTGGATTAAGTAGCTTGTCTATGGAAATTAACGCTTTTTTTGCTTTTGGAAATCTACAACCATAGGAAACCTAGCTCACCTTTGCCACAGATAATCTAAACGTCTTTGCCTATTAGACTAGAGAAATAACCTTACACAAAAACTACCGTACGCACGACTCACGACTTGGAGGAACTCCGAATCGGGGTTATTTATAGGACGGAGTAGTTTTTCCCCTCAAAACCTTCTAGTACGAGGACGTTTTTAGAGTCGAACCATAGATCTTTGATAATTTACGCCTTTTATTAGACTTTTTTGACAAAACAAGCCCCGTAAATGTATCTATGACTGAGGAGTTCCTTTGAAGGATAAAATGATCCGGAAAAGAACCAGAGTTACCAGCATAGCTTGCAGATTAAGCAAACCGAATTGGCAGCGGACTGGCTATGTTTGTCGAAAGACAAATGGCCGGTGGAGCAGACGAGTCCTGGAGTGGAGACCGCATATTCGGCAAACGTAGTGTGGAACACCCCCCAGCTAGGTGGACCGATGACCTTAAAAAGGTGGCTGGGAGGCAGCCTAGGAGCGGTCTATGTCCTGCAGTGGACTGCGATAGGCTTAGTTGATGAAAAGTATGACCAGAGCAGTTTTTAAAACCATAGTTTGACATCGTGTTTCACCATATGCAAGTCTTGAAGTCACCAAAGTACTTAAGACTATTAATTCTTGTCATATTCAGCCTACAACGTTCCCACTGCTGGGACACAGGCTTCCTCTTTGTGAGAGGGAGTGGGCCGTAATCCACCACGCGGGCCCGATGCGGGTTGGTAGATGTCACATGTCTTCGAATTTTTGGTTCTAGTACATGTCGGTTTCCTCACGATATTTTCCTTCGCCGTTCTGAGATCAGTGGTGATGAAATAATTTACACAAAGTAAAGCGCCTGTCTGGATTCGAACCTACGACCTACAACTCGTAAGTCGCGGCCATTCCCACTGGGCCACCACTGCTCTCTTATCATTCATCCTAAATCCCATTTGTTAACCTGATAACAGAAATCATCTATGTACTTATCGGGACATCAATTTTAAAGACAAACCATGTATTTTCGAGTACTTAGATTAGATGATTTGCATACCTAATTCTGAGTATCAGCATTCTTCAGTAATATTACGACAAACATTTTATGTTCACGTACGACACAGTAAGCATGATTTTTGATGAACTAACTTATACCCGCAGCTTCACATCGCGATCATTAACTGCATAATCAGACTTTTATGTTCCAACTGCTGGGACACAGGTCTCCACTCTGTGAGAGGGACGGAGTGGAGAGGGAGCGTAATCCACCACGCGGACCCAGAACCGTCTGGTAGATTTTAACCCCATAATTCCTACATCTCATCCGGAGTCTGTAAAGCTAGGGATAGCTACTGCTACGCTAATCTAGTAAAAAACTTGAGAGGTGTCAAGGGACACCCGGACTGTCTGTCTGTCACCAGGCTGTATCTCATAAACCGCTAGACAGTTGAAATTTTCACAGATGATGTATTTCTGTGGCCGCTATAACAACAAATACCAAAAACAGAATAAAATGGGGCTCCCATACAACAATCGTGATTTTTTTTGCCAATTTTTGCTCGATATTAATAACGGCAACAGGTAGACGCTTGAAATATTCACAGAATATTTAGTTGTATATTCACTTTAAAAATAAATAATTAAAATAAAATAAATATTTAAGGGGGCTCCCATACAACAGACGTGATTTTTTACAATATAGTGTCTAATGTTGTATAATATAATATGTAGATAATGGTACGGAACCCTTCGTACGCGAGTCTGACTCGCAGTTGACCGGTTATTTTTTTATTAAATACAGTAAGGACACACTCTTATCTAAATGTGAAAAATAGATATCAGAGACTAAAACTAATCATTTACTACGGTGATTTGATAAGAACAGCAACACACAATGACTTTAAATTGGACAGGTCAACAACAGTCATTGCGTTATTTACATTGAGCAGACACATTTTTGGAACATTTATGAAGCAATCGATTAGCAATATCCTACAAAATGATTCAAATTTTAAATGTCGTGGTTCATCATAAAATTAACTTTTATGAAAAGACAAAGACAATTTTTATATGTAGTTATTTATAATTCTGCTGATACTGCACTTCTGTGCAGTCTCTGCGTAACGTAATGACGAATATGCAATTTTAAATTCTTCGATTCGTGCATGTTGTACTTGTATGTTATTTTGTAATAATTAACAAATTATTACGTCATACTATGTGGTATGCAGCTATGCACCGTTATTTCCGTGTTGAAAGAAAATAATTATATTATTCAGATAATATTTCAAGTTTGTCACATACAATAAATCATGCCTTTTTTAGAAGCACATAATCTACCTATCTGACCTCCACAACCCAGTTACTGGGTAATAATTACTATACCGTTGGTAAGACTGGTGGTCAGACTTTCGGGCTTCTGACTACACGTAACAACTGTCAAAGATCCACGAATGACAGCCGGTACCAACGGCTTAACGTGCTTTCCGACGCACGGAGGGGTCTCGGCATGTAAAGATGGTCACCCATCCACAGACCGATCGCGGCAAGCGTAGCTTAACCTGGTCGATAGACCTGATAATCTAAAAACATATTTTCTTTTAATGAAATCTGTGGCACTATGCCATTTGGATTACCTATAATTATTTTGTTTCGATTTTTTATCTAATGTCGACAAAGATATTTTGCAGCTGTGTGTATAATAAAGTAGAGCAATTTTCTAAAGTACCTAAAAATACCTACCTTGAAATAAATATGAAATGCTCATAATTTGGTAACTGGTAACTAATATAGACGGCACGGTTGGCGTAGTGGTTAAGCGATTGACTGCTGCGCTGCGTGTCGCGGGTTCGATTCCCGCACGGAACAAACATTTGTATGGCCTACAAGTAGTTTCCGGTAGTCCGGGTTTGGCTGTTTGTGCATGTGAGTTTAAATGTTTGTAAACGCACCCACGATACAGGAGTAATTCCTAGTGTGGGGCAACGTTTAAAAAAAAAAAATACTGCATCTCCTGCATCCACCAACCCGCACTGGGCCCGCGTGGTGGATTACGGCCCTCACGGAGAGGAGGCCTGTGTCCCAGCAGTGGGAACATTATAGACTGAATATGATATGATGATGATTATGAATACTGCATCACCATATAGCCTTATTACCAGCACCCTAATTTAATATAAATAATCGTAGCTCGTAGACCGTACCCTGTAGTGGTACTACGATGCTACGAGTATCTACGAGTGTCTACGAATCTACGACCTACGTTAACCTAATTTAAAACTAAAATGTGCTGTCTGCATTGTTTCGATGGGGTTGTATTAGATTGATATTTGAAGACAAAAACATCATTTCATTCACCTTCCCTTATGCCAATTTATTTGGATTCGACGACACGTGTCTTTTTTCTTCCATACTTCTCTATTAGTCGTCATCTCGTCATCTCTCGATGATTTTTCTCTCAAATGGTTAGAAAGGGGGTGACCCCTTTCTAACCATTTGAGAGAAAAATCATAAATTATAATTGATTAAATTGTGCATTTATGATAATGTCAGAAAATCTCGAAACAAATTTAATTGATTCATTCACTGACATACAAAGTATAGCTTATGCACAAGAGTTCCTTACGTTAAGAATGTTTACAGAAAATACGTCTCTGAAGGGGTCAAATAGGGGATGGTAGTTTTTATGGAAAATTGTAATGATTGCCGGTGGGAAATACCATCGGACACACGGCTTGTACTCAATAGATTCATTATAGGACACAAGCTCGGGAATAAATACTAGGACATCAGAAAAATAATTTTACACAGTAATATAATTTTTGTTTTATAATTTATAAGGATAGGAATAATAAGGGTTTAATCTAAGGTGAGAAGGGCTGTGGCTAACTAATAAAAGCCGCACGGATCGATCAATCAGGTTAAGCTAAGCTTGCCGCGGTTGGTCCGTGGATGGGTAACCGTCTTCACATACCAAGACCCCTCCGTGTCTCGGAAAGCACGTTAAGCCGTTGGTCCCGGCTGTCATTCGTGGATCTTTGACAGTCGTTACGGGTAGTCAGAAGCCCGAAAGTCTGACAACCAGTCTTACCAAGGGGTATCGTATTACCCAGTAACTGGGTTGTGGAGGTCAGATAGACAGTCGCTACATGTAAAATACTGGTATTCAGCTGCATCTGGTTAGACTGGAAGCCAAGCCCAACATAGTTGGGAAAAGGCTAGGCAGATGATGATGAATAAGGGTTTAATCAGGAATAAAACAGTCTAGAACTGTTCACGAAGCGACACTCGCACTAGATTCGGAACAGGATAATCCTTGGAAATGACATGACGGTTTCCATGATGTAACTCTGGGTAATCTTCCGACACCTTGTAATGACTGACGGCATGTACTGTATCCAACCAAATGGTGTTCCTCTTCTTTCTGGAATTACTTTGGTTAATACAAGCTGTTTCGGATTCAGACGGCATTTCTATAGCTTCTTTCAAGCCACTCTCAGTAAGTGGGACCTCACAGCTTGGAGTGAGTAGTTCCTCAAACAGGCTAGTAGAAGCAAGTCCATTAGGTGGAAGATCAGAAACCGTTGTGGTAAGTCCCATTTGTGCTGAATTGACGGTGCTGGAAACCTGATCAGCATCTGTCTTCACCGTCAGTTCTTCACTGTGAAAACACAGTGGTTGACTATCAGTTGTCCTGCTGGAGACGTCCTTGGAAGGAGATACTGACGGCTCTTCGTGAGTCAACGGTCTCTTTCCATCCAGAATATATATCCCTTCTAAATGTATAGAGCCAATGTCTTCAGTTTCGTGTGATGAAGATTCCTTTGTGTTTTCTATCGGTGCCATGAGGACAGAATCGATTACAATTATAAATACGAAAGTTATCTTCATTTTGATTTATTTTTTGTAATTTATGAGATTATAAATTGATTAATTATAAACATCGATAATGCGCTTATTTATATATACGCATTTACTTTAGAGAAAGCCGTTCATAGCTGGATTTTATACTAATACATACGTGTCTTTTTGTAATGCGTCATTTGTGTAGTCTTCATGAGTAAGGCACATTGAGCATTAGATCCGGCGCCTAAGTATGATACAGCAAGTTCTGACGTAGCTATTAGTAAATACCTTCTAATAACACCTATCTATTTTATTTGGTCACCCAATGTTATCGGCCCCGACTTATAACTGAGTGTCGTGAGTTCGAACCCAGGTAGGCACTTTACTTTGTGTAAATTATTTCATCGCCTCTTCTCTCAAAACGGTGAAGGAAAACATCGTGAGGAAACCGGCATGTCCTAGAACCAACTTTGAAGACATCCTACCAACTGGCGGAATACTGCCCGCGTGGTGGATTACAGCCCACTCCCTCTCACAGAGAGGAGGCCTATGTCCCAGCAGTTGGAAAATTATAGGCTTATTATGCTTATTTTACTATAAATTAACGAAAGTATAAGAACACTGGGGACCCAGTGAAGACACCTGACTTTTGAATTGTAGCTATCGTCATTTCAAATCCACAGTCCAGACAGGCATCCACATTATTTTGAGCAATTAATATCATCACCGATGTCCTTGAAACAAACATACTAAGTCATGTAACGTCTATCAACCCATTGGGCTTGCATGGTAGATTACGGCCCACTTCTCACATAGTTCAAGCCTAATTCGCAGGAGTACCTATGAACATTTTGTTGGTAAATGAGTATTTGGAAACCAGCCACCTTTGCCAGGCTAGGTTTTATTAGGTAGGGAGTTTATGGGTGGCACAGGCTGCTCCAACATACCCATAGGTATGTGGAATACAACAATCCTTACCTATTCTGAATGCATTAATAATTCAAACCGCCCAACCTATATAAACAGTTCACTAGCTCTCAAAACGGTGGAGGAAAACATAGCGAAGAAACGTTCTAGAACCAAAAAAAATCGAAGACATGTGACATCTCCCGCACTGGGTCCGCGTGGTTGATTATAGCCCACTCCCTCTCGAAGAGAGGAGGCCTGTGTCCCAGTAGTGGGAACATTATAGGCTTATTATGATTTTGAACCTATATGTTTAGTGTGTATGTTAAGTGTGAAGTGTAGGTATGTTTAAGAGTCATAATGAGCTAAAACAAAATATTGAGGTACTTTAACTTTTAATTGAAACAATATTACATTACGTTACAATAAGCTTAATCTAATACATTATGAAATTCACTATTGATGCGTGGCGTGACTGGTTTCATGGCTCATGTGCTCATGTGCTAGCAGCTCTTCGTGTTTGTCATGTGCTTCATGCTTCATGGGTTCATCCACCAGCCGGTACGAACCAGCCGTAGTGGCAGCAGCAGCAGCGTAAGCAGGGGCGACGTGAGATTGAGACTCCACCACATGTCCCGGCACTATAGTAGGCGAGCAGCTGAACAGTAAGGGCACGCTGCAGCCTCCGACGTTAGCGTTGGGGAATACGCCGAGCGCAGTCCCGGACGTGGCCTGGTTTAGCACCCGCCCACCCGCAGCAGACAGAGCAGGAGACAGACCAGCTACACCAGCCGCCCCATATCCTCCCAGCCTTGCCATGGGCACATGCCCCTGCATGACTTGGTCCATATCGGAGAAGCCCAACAATTCAGACTCCGGCTGTTCCTCTACGGAACGATACGACGCGGCGTATCCGTACGGCGGTACAGCTGCATATCCTTGGTAAGATGGAGCGGAGAAGACTGGCACGGAGCTGACGGGATACTGCATGGCGCCGGCAGAGGCACACGGAGCTATGTACTGATGGCCGTACGGCGCCCGTCGCTCCCGGAGGAACTCTTCTATTTGTTGCTTGTTCACGTACCGCGGCTGTTCCTCTTCAGAGTATGTAGGGGCTCCTGCGACCGACAGGGCGATGAAGGCAAATACACCAGAAAATAATATCGACTTCATGGTAGCTGTGTGCTGTGCCGTGACCACTGAGACACTAATATTTATACATAAGCTGCAATTGACTTTTTGATCAAATATTATTACTTAGGTTGCATCAATACAGATATACTAAACAAGTACTTGACCGAGATATTTCTGCAAAATCAGATGCTTGATCTCGCCAAAGTACAACCAATTAGGTCACTCGACTCGATTCATAATATATGTACTAAGTAACTACACCTAAATACTTACAAATTACGATCAAAAAGTAAAGTTTGGTTTGCATTAATGAATGCGTAAGTAGGACCACGCGTTATTGAATGATACAATACAATCATACATTAAAAAACCAACACACTCGTACTTGGCAAAAATTAGGGGTAAACGTAATAACGAAACTGCATATTATTTTCAACTAGCACTTTGACAGTGATTTCGTCCGAAATCCTCGTTAATCCCTTTTACAAAAACCTTTGACATTGCATACATAACTTGGCTAACTAAATGTCATACGGATAAGGTAAACCCTGACTCCTAAACTAGGTGATCCTGTGACTTAAACTAAAACTTAATTTAAAAACATAAAAATAAGTTAGCACCAACTCCAGACTTCAGACAGTTCAAAGACATCATCTTTCCCAACTATGTTGGGGTCGGGCTTCCAGTCAAAGCAAACAAAATATTTTTTTCATATTTGTTCATATTACTTAATAAAAAATTATATTTTTAAACTTATTTGCTACCAAACGGACCGCGATGGTCCGAAGGTATTTTTAAAAACGAACCTCCTATAAAACTAATTAGTCTGCCTTGAGTGCCTTGCCCTGTCCTGTGGCTATTTCGAAAAATATTCATTTTATTAAGTGTCATGGGTCGTACGAGCGAGCCGAATGGAAACGAAGAATCGAGTCTACGATCCGCAAATAGTAAAACCGACCGTCCGGCTACTGAGCCATTACTTTGTGGTTCATCATCATCATCATCATTTCATCCGAAAGACATCCACTGCTGGACATAGGCCGCATCAATCCATCGCCATTTCGACCGGTTTTGTGCTTCTCACATCTAGTGGAATCCTGCGGTATTCACCAGACCATCGGTCCATCTCATGGGTGGCCGTCCAACGCTACGTCTTCATGGCTCATTTAGAACTAAATAAATGTCTAGATAAAAAATATATTTAATTATACACCGTGATTTTTAAGTCGTCTGACAAAGGTGGTCCACTCAATGTATCCGACATAAAATACCTCTAGGCGTGTTTTTTTTAACCATTAATTAAGATAATAGGTACAAGGAAAAATAATTAATACATTAGAATTATGAAACATCCTGTTAATAATGTTTACGTATCAAACAGTAGAACATACCTAACCATCGCACGAGTCGAGTAGATAGATCTTCGCTCGCAACAGAATGTTTCAACTACGTTATGCATCATAATAATGATTTTTTTTTTCTTTTTTTTTTCTCTTAAATGCCATTTTTTTTGTTATGAATGTGTAGTAGTCATTGGATACATGAAGTGGGCTGCCGTTGTCAGACGACTAAAAAGTCACGGTGTATTATAGAAATACAATACACATAATATTCGACGACACGGTTGGCGTAGTGGCTGAGCGATCGAATGCTGCGCTGCGTGTCACGGGTTCTATTCCCGCACGGAACAAATATTTGTAATGCCTACATATAGTTGTTCCGGGTCTGGTTGTTTGTGTATGTGAATTTAAATGTTTGTAAACCCACCCACGATACAGGAGTAATTCCTAGTGAGGGGCAAAGCTTAAAAAAAAAAATCACGCCTGTATTTCTTAAAGGGGTGAATAGTACACCCAGTTGTTTTGAATGCAGGTTTGATGAAGTGGGTTGCCCATTCCAAAGCGTAGTAGGTTTCTATGGAGAAGACGGGGCAGGAAACTCCACGGACACTCAAAATATTGTTACCAAAATAAAACAAATAAATATTGGTTTAGGTACATCATTAATGTCAAAATTACCAAAATAAAACAAATAAAAATATTGGTTTAGGTACATCATTCATGTCAAAATTAAACATGTGAGAAGGATGTAGAAAGACCCGTTCACGAACATGATGTCAGGATCAGCACCATTCAGCTCAACCAGGTTTCAGACTGGTTATAGTGGACTTATCTTTCATGAGGTACCGTCCACTGTTTAAAATGTTACAATAAATGACCTCGCCACATGCTTTAAGACATTCCTAATGGAAAACGCCAATAACAATGCATGATGAAGTACAGACGCCAGCACGTCAAGCTATCTGAAATTGTCAAATTTTCCCAATCAACCTTGAACCTTAATACGTTAGCGATAAAGTTGAAAATCTATTAAAGAAATTTGACAGATTGTAGTAGCTTGATGTACCAAAAAAAAATTAAATTTCAGAAACTGTCTTGTCATCGCGACACGAATAAGTAATCTTAAGGCAGATTGTCAGTCTAACGCAAAATATTCTTAAGGGCTGATTGTTCAATCGACAAATAATTTTTATTCGTGGAATAAAATTGTCGTCTGATAGTTTTTGTTCGGGAGAACTGTCAAAAATTCAAAATTATTCCTCTGATAAAATTATCTAGCGTTGGAAAAATCAGCACTGAATATAATCATTATTTATAGGATACAATTTTAACTAGGGCGCAACCTATAACCCTCAATTCAGCACATGATTCTAGACCACGGTTCTGGAACCTCTAGCGTAGAGATTTTTCGTCGCTTATAAAAAAAACAAAACTGCTGTTTCATAGAAAATTGCAATACCTACGAGGTCAAAATGTATGGCAGAGGTTCAGAATCATGTACTGAATTTATGGTTCTAATTTGCGCACTGGTTAAAAATGTATCATGTATGTACGATGTACGGATTGTACGGGTCGATCATAAAGTGGCTGATCATTGACTTCTGCACTACGGGGTTCGACTGCATTACGAATCAAATTGATATTTATTTCTAATTATAGGAAGGAGCATATAGAACTGTGGTGGCCCAGTGGTAACGGCCCGCAGACTTACTTGTTGTAGGTCGTGATTTCGAACCCAGACAGGCCCTTTACTTGTATAACAAAATTTAATCACCACTGCTCTCAAAACGGTGAAGAAAAACATCGTGAGCAAAACCGACATGACCTAATAGAACCAATAATTCCAAGACATGTGACATCCACCAACCCGCACTGGGCCCGCGTGGTGGATTACGGCCAACTCTCTCTCACTGAGAGGAGGCCTGTATCCCAGCTGTAGGAACATTATAATTATGCTGTATGTCTAGGTTCTGTGACAATATTTGAGCTACAATGGAAAAACAATACCAAAAAACTGCAAAGTGACGCTGATTATTAAGATTAACAAACCCAGACTTAAATAAAACATTATGTAAAGAATTATTATATATCTCGCTTGTTTTTTCAGAGAGGTAGACAGAATTCTGTGGGTATTGTAAGTTCATTCATCTGTATTTCGCCCATTTAAAAGGGGCAAGTAAACACTTTAATTAAAAATGTACCATAATCGTTCTGCCCATCCCGACCGATTTTGCTAGCGTAATTAATGTAATTATGTATTCATTATTTACAATTCAGAAATAAATAACATTCATCTGGCAGGAAGTTCCAAAGTACAATTCCGTATTGCACACCAGCATTCCATAATAATCACGTACGGTTGCCGTGGCCGGTGGCATCGAATATTGTGAGCGTCAGCAAAACTCGTACTAAATGTTTTTTTTAAGTTTAACAAAAGATTTAATTAACATGCTCGCCCTACATTTTAAGTCTGCCATCAGTTACAATATATTCATTCCACTTAAAATTCGTGGTAAGCACAATTTGAAAGTTCCAACACTACGTAAGGTATTCCGAATACCTTACCGTAATCGTTTCGCCAAATTTATAAAATGTAGGTATCCTTCCACCTACCACCTTCTTCTCGTACAGAAAAGAAACGAGATTTCTAGCTAGCTAGCTTTGCTAGTTTTGTTGCATGTTAATTGGTAGTTTCAATTCATCAAGCCCATTTCCTCACGATGTTTTCCTACGCTATCATACAATTTTACGACCATCATAGCGGCCGAGCTATTCTGTAAAAATCTCACCGTAAAAACTAAGGCGACATGAGCTGTTCTTAACGGTTTCTTATAGAGGCCATAAATGTTCCTTGCTCGTAAATAGTAGGCTTAGGGTACCTCTAGGAATTGATGTGGTGATGGATTTCAGATAGGTTTTGCCGTTACTTACTTACGTATTCCATGTTTTTACCTGGACAGTTCTGTACGAGGACGCATTGTTTGGAAAACTCGTCCCTGACGTAACCCGCTGAACATCGACACCCGACGCGGCAGTCCCACGTCGATGGGCACATATCTATAATTATATAACTTGTGTATTATTAGGGAAAATTGTAGTAATGGTATTTGTAGATTTCTCTAAAATATCTCTCATCGATATAGACCGATATGCCATGGTTTACCTGTGGCTAACATCCTTAGGTTAACACAGGTTGGAGGGCACCTCCATCCGCAGAGAGAGAACTCTTCATGATCCCGCAAACACGTTGAAGTCCTGAACAACATCACACTTCTTGTACAAAATACTAACAAAACGCTAGCCGTCAACATGGACGTAGTTATCAACAAACAAGTTACGAGTTATCGCTAGATTGTTATTGATTTATGTTTATAAGTATTTGAAATAATAAAAAAAAACTGAAGTGGTATTTGTCATATGACATTAGTCCAATCCCATAAAGGATAAAGGGACCATGATAAACAGTTTTTTATTCCACGAAATAAGTCACATTTCGTGGATTTTCCAACCAAACGCTCGAGGATTATTTACAGTTATAGGTACTCATCTTTATTTGTGGCTTTAGATAAGAAACCAATACACATAACATAATCATAACATAACATCACGGCTGTACCCCAAGGGGTTAGGCAGAGATGTAGCTAGTACTCCCACATTTCGCCAGTTACGTTTAAGTCCCGTCCCATGGGACGAGCCTATTGTCATCAACCGGGCACAAATCCAAACTCAAACTCAAACTCAAATCATTTATTGCAAACTAAACCAATTACAGGCATTTTTGAATTGTCAAAGGGTCGGTCAGTCAGAAAGATGAAGCTAGTTGCCCATTCCAAAGCGTAGGTACCTATGGAGAAGGACGGGCAAGAAACTCCACGGATAAAATTGTTACGAAATATTTGATTACATCATTCGTGTTGAAATTAACCATGTGAGAACGATGTAAAAAGACGTGCACGTTAAAAGCGGCCGTTATAGAAAACATAAAAACAATTCAGAAATTAAAATATGGCGTGGCAGCTAAGAGATGACCAGTCCCTACTGACGGCGCCCGTTCACGAACATGACGTATGGATCAGCACCATTCAGCTCAACCATTTTGAAGGGAACTTAATGATCCAACACACACGCCACCACCAGCCAGACATTAGAGTGAGCATGACGTACTCCGGGCTGCTACTGAGAAGTTCTAGATGGATAAACCCAATAACACCATGTGAAAAAACTAATACTGCGTAACTGTGCCACTGTGCTGTGCTGTGGGAATCGAACCCAGAGTCTCATGTTCAGAAGTAGCGCTTGCGACCGCTAGACAAACGAGGCAGTATTATTTATAAATAACAGTCAATCAATCAATCATTTATTTTGTTAAACATAGGTAGGTATGGTTACAGATATTATGTAGTCTAAGATATTTGCACTATGTTTTGCCAATATATGGCGTACAAAATTAACATAAACAAGCAATTAATAATAATAATAAGGTACAATCAATAAAGGCATGTCAATAGATTACATTAAAAAGAAAAAGCATGTCAAATATATTGAATTAAATAAAATCGTAAGTCTTGTGTTTGATTGGCATGTCGCAATCGTCATACCTCTATTTATCAGTAGTAAACTCAGTGATGGAGTAGTCACATCTATCTAAAAGGAAATTAAACAAAGACCTCATAAAGGATCCCAGACACTCTTTATTTCTAATAGCTGCTGGTATACTATTATATATTTTTGGGGCCCTAACTAGCGCATTTTTGCCGAAAATTGCGGTTTTGTGAGGGAGACAGACTATAGGTATTTGATCTAAATCATGAGAAGTGGAGAGAGTGGAAAAACCGCTTTGCCCAGCATTGGGACAGGGTGTGCTGAAAATGATTTATTTGTCCTATGCTGGGTTATCTATAAAATCCATGTTTTTAAAGGACCCTTTCTTGCATTAGGTAATTCAATCTCATTGAGACAGTAGATCAGCGATTGGCACCCAATTTTGTATCTGCTGATGTTGCAGACCCTTATGGGTAAACACATCCACGATACATGGAGAGATCATTGTGCGGGGTAACTTTTGAAAAGAAAGAATAATTACTTTCAGTTGTGCATTTTTGGCTTACCTACCTAACGTGTGTAAAAACTACCCCTAACGAAGCCGCGAGTCACTTGTTCTTCCCGTTTAGATCATTGATTGTACTAATTCATAGGTCCCTGAGAACCTTCTGGTTATGGAGATACTTAGGTACTTATAGAAGGTTAAAGTTCCAACTTTTTGTGACGTTTCTTTACGAAAACAAGTTTTAAATGTTATAACTTGTCTTTAATTATTCCCACGGTCCCTGCATAAGCACAATGTTTTGGGTGTGTTAGGTACAAACGCCAGCACATCAAGCTACTACGATCTGTCAAATTTCTTTAATAGATTTTCAACTTTATCGCTAAAGCATTGGGAAAATTTGACAGTTTCGGGTAGCTTGACCAGCAGTGCGATTCTGTAACCATCTCACCGTGAAAAGTTAGGTGAAGTGAGCTTAGAGTGAGCTGTCATTCCAACTAATGCTAGGGATCGACACTATTGACAGCTCACTCTAAGCTCACTTCACCTAACTTTTCACGGTGAGATTTTTACAGAATTGACCGGCTGCACTGGCGTCTGTACATTGCGTATTGTAAACAGCGAACTTTTACACCAATATGTAATAAAAGTCATTTCCCAGTAATTATTTTTACACCAAGTAAGTTACTTAGTTTGATGTACAGTCACCAAAAGAGAAGTAACCATGTCCGTCGGATATAGGTTATGAAACCGACGGATGTTTTTGAATAAAATTTGATTTAATTCATAGAAAACAAACAGTTCATTTATCAAATTAATTTTCATTCGAAATCATCCATCGGTTTCTTACTAAACTTCAATTATATCCAACGACCCTGGTTACTTATCTCCTTTGGTGACTATGCACAATGCGTAGATACCTGCACAAGTATCTAGACCAATGTTTCATAAATAGGCATCTAGGTAGGTACGGTTCATCCCGCTATTAAAAAGATGATGTGATGATATAAATTAATAGCGTGCATTTGCATAGAACTTCAATGCAATAACCTTGGACGTGTGGTCGGCAAAATATGTGTGGACTTGACAATAAGAAAATACTGAAGATGTTCACTTTTACAAGGAATGATTTGTCATCATTGTTTATAATGAAGCATTTCTCAACCGCATAACTCACCTACATTTTATTAATAAACAATTTATTGTACTAAACTAATACATCACTGAATATGTTTTATACTCCATGAAATTGTCAGCAACACCAAGGCGTTGCTGCTCTTCCTTGAGGAGCTGGGGTGGATCGAATAATCGATTTTCCCACTCGTACGGAAAATACGCGCTTAAACGTGAAGTTGTGGACACAAGTCCGTATGTACAGACGCCAGCAGGTCAAGCTACCCGAAACTGTCAAATTTTCCCAATCAACCTTGAACCTTAATGCTTTAGCGATAAAGTTGAAAATCTATTAAAGAAATTTGACTGATTGTAGTAGCTTGATGTGCTGGCGTCTGTACATACTACCTATTACATACCTATTTGTTTTATAAACTGATTTTGATACGTCAGTATCCATTCCAGACGCTGGTTACTTACCTATCTCTTTTGATGACTGTACAGTCACGAGCAAAAGTATGTATACACTCGACTTTATTCAAAAGCGATTTAAGTACTTACTCCTTTATTTTTTGATGAAATTTTATGTTGTTACGAACATAGCATTTTCGAACCCATAGGGTTATGTAATATGTCGTATTTCAACAAAAATCGAAAAGAAAAGCGAAAAAATCGCAATTGAAAGTTGGCAAGGGTTGACATATTAGTGTTCGTAACTGTACCTACCTACATAAAGTTAAAATGTTATCTAAGAATTTAATCAAAGATAGAGCAGGAATCTTTATCGCCATCATCAAACGAGATAATCAAACTCTTGGAATAAGAAAACTGTACGTGCTATACCTATGTGAAATGGACACGATCTTCATTGCAGCATGATTCATTTATCCACCACTTGTCTCCCATTACTTTAATTAGTATAAAATGAATCTCTCTATCCTAAACGCCACCAGTTATCAACGTAAAGCATATAAGGATAATACATTTCTTGATAAAATAAAGTTCAATAATGCACGTGAAAAGTGCTGCTGCCATTGCTGCATTAGTCGTCACCTGTGTGAGCGGCTATCCAAATATATGGCATAACAACCAGCTCACTCCGGTCCACGGACTCTACGTGAAGCCTTCGAGTGATGGGACCACTGGAGATCTGTTCGTGGCAGCCACGGAAGAAAGCGGAGCCAAGTCACAGTGGGCGGTTGATAAGCCGATCAGCTTTTTGCCAGTTTCAGCTGCTACTCAGCCACAAGCCACTGCGATTCCAATGGCCTATGCACATGGATACCCAACAGCACACGACGAAAGTGCAACTCAAAAGCGTGCTGTAATGCCCAGTGCGAACCCAAGTGCACCAGTTCAGTACGCCTACGCTATGCCCGTGCCATCAACCACTCAGGCTGAAGGTAGTCAGGTCGCTTCGTACCCATACGCTTATACAATTCCTTCAAGCCCGACCGAAACTCCTAAGTGTGAGCATCAGGCTAGTGCTTCACAATACCCCTACCAATTTCCATTCCAACTGTTTTATCCGCAAATGACGTCTGCTTACACCAACGCAATGAGCATACTCAAGGATGCAGGCCTTAGTGAGGATTCCGCCAATACAGTTATGTCCCAGGCTGCACCAATGTGGTCCCCTGCTTCCTACGCTTATCCTATGTATGTGATGGTAGACCCCAATGCGTGGAACCAGAACCAAGCTACCACTACTCCAACTCCTGCACCAACATCAAACTCGCAATCTGAAGAAAACACTCAAGCATAAAGTGTTGAATTTTAAAGTAAAACTGTAAACTTATCGCTATTTATTTTTTTATGTAATAAAATGTCAAATTAATTGTTTTTCTTATTTTATCAAAGGCCTATTTCCTGATGATCCTGACCGGCTAACCCACCCTTAATTACTTACGTGTGCATAGGCCCTTACTCTGTAGTAAGAGCCTTGCTCTTGCTAATTTGGTGTCGTGGTGTAAGCCTTGAGTAAGGCACACGACGTTTTTTACGCTGTGAAATTAAAATTTGAATGCAAAGGCCGTAATGAAAAATTTAATCCGTAAAGCAGTAAAATAATAAATGAACTTAAGACTTTAGTATACTATTCGTAATGAATTGTAATATTGTACCATAGAAATACCAGACTTTGAATAGGTAAAGATTTTATAACGTAGACAGAGAAACTAAGTTTAGTTTCTCCTGAGTTGTAGATCTCAAGTCAGACTAACTTCTTTTTTGTCTCTGGACACCCACTCCGTAAAGGTGTTGTGGTTTGGTGTTGTTGGTAACTCTGCCCTGGAAATGTCAGATTGACAGCGAAGCGACATGCTTTTGTGACTGCGACGATGAATAAAAACTAAATAAAACGTCGTATAAAGTATAAAAGCCAGTGAAGTGGTATTATTGATAAGCCAAGAATCAACTAAATAAGACAAAATGGTTTCCAAGAAAAAGAAGAAGGTATGTAAACATATTTCAGGTCACAACACGTGTTTTTATTTTTGGGTATAACCAACAAAATTTCGGTTTTCCGCAGTATTCATCCGGAGAAGGAGCACAGTTTATGACCAGGAAGGCTGCCCTAAAGAAACTACAATTGTCTCTCAAAGATTTCAGACGTATTTGCATATTGAAAGGTATTTACCCACGAGAACCTCGCAATCGTAAGAGGGCTCAGAAAGGCGCAGGCGGCATCAAAACATTGTACCACACAAAGGACATAAAGTTCTTACTACATGAACCGATAATATGGAAGCTCAGGGAGTTAAAAGTAAGTACTACAGTACTTAAAACAATTTATAATTCATTCTTTGTTCAACATGGATTGTAAATTCTGAACCTAATGTATTGTTCCTCTTTTAGGTGTATCAACAAAAAATTCGCCGCGCAAGGGCTATGAGAGAGTACAGAAACATGAAGAAGTTCTTGCGGGACTATCCAGATATAAACATAGATCACATCGTCAAGGAAAGATACCCTACATTTGTAGATGCATTACGAGACCTGGATGACTGCCTCACTTTATGTTTCTTGTTCAGCACTTTCCCGTCCCTAAAGAAAGTTCCCAGAGACCAGTCAATGCTTTGCAGGAGACTGACGGTTGAGTTCATGCATGCAGTCATAGCTGCAAAAGCACTACGTAAAGTATTTGTGTCCGTCAAAGGCTACTACTATCAAGTTGAACTTGAAGGACAGACCATCACATGGATTGTGCCACATCATTTCTCATTCCAGGTTATTATTGTTTATTACTTTATTCAAATACTAACTTTTGCCTGTGGCATTGCCTGCATGTTGGTTGTTAATTATCCCATGGGAACATACTACCTGGATAACAAGTATCTTGTGTTAATCCAGGTTATAAACTATCTGTGTTCGAAATTTCATCTGAATCCGTTATGACCTTTTTTTGTGTGATTGAGTAACAAAAATCTAAACATACAGTATTTTGCCTTCTTTTTCTTCAAAATTTTTAGTACCTAACACAATCTCTTTTTCGACAGCCTCAAAACAAGGACGAGGTAGATTTCAAGATCATGTCAACGTTTGTTGAATTCTACAATATGATGCTGGGCTTCGTCAATTTCAAACTGTATCACTCTCTCAACTTGGTCTATCCACCTAAACTGACTGCAGCCTTCACAGCTGATGATAAAGAGCTTATAGATGAGCATGCCTATGTGGCTGAGAGGATAGCAGCCATGAACTTGTCTTTAGCCAGAGTAGCAGGCTCCAATGATGCTGAAGAATTACCACAAATTGACATCTTCAATACAGAAGATGAGGACCCTCAGAAGTTAGAGGAAGCAAAACTTGAAGCAGAAAAGGTCCAGAAACTGAAGACAATGTTCAAAGGCCTCAAATTCTTTATAAACAGGGAGGTGCCCAGAGAGCCATTAGTTTTTATCATCCGTTGCTTTGGTGGCGAAGTATCCTGGGACAAGGATCACTTTGTTGGGGCCACATTTGATGAGTCAGATGAGAGCATTGCATACCACATTGTTGACAGACCCACCATGGACAAACAGTATCTCTCCCGTTACTACGTGCAGCCTCAATGGGTGTTTGACAGTGTCAATGCCAGGACACTGCTACCTATCAATCAATATTTAATGGGAGCGGTTCTACCACCTCATCTTTCACCATTTGTTGATAAAATTAAAGATCAAGTTTATATTCCTCCTGAAGAGAAAGCTCTCAGAGATCCTAACTTCAAACCTTTGGGTAAGTTTTCATCTAAAACATAATAAATATTCATTTTGAACTCAAAAAAAAAAAAAAGATTGTAACAATTTAGTCTTTTCTGTACTAAATAATCATACATTTTATTTCTATTCACCAGATGATGACCAATCTGGCACTGACATTGAAGAGGCCAGTGATGAGGACAAAGAAGATGAGGGGGAGGTGGATTCTGAGGAGGATGGTGATGCTGAAGCAGCTCTAGCCAAACAGTACCAACAAGAGGTAGAGGAAGACTCCGACTCTGGTGATGATGATGGTGTGGACCCAGAGAAAAAGAAACTGGCTAAAGCAAAGGTAAAACTCAAATTTCTTGTTGAATTAAGTCACTCATTTTAGTTTACAGATATATTTTCCCTGAAAATAAAATAGATTTATGAATTTAACTTTTTCATGTTTACTTTCTTTATTGTAGAAAAAGGCAATGGCTGTGACTGCTGGTGTGCCCCATAAAGAGCATCCCTATCAAAAGGAGATAGAAGACAAACAAGCATTCAGGCTGAGAGAGAAGCTTGTTCGCAAGAAGCACAGGAACCTTTACAAGAGCATGAAAGCTGGACAGGAGAAACGCAAGAAGGAAATATGGTTGCTAAGGAAGAAAAGGCGTCTTCATGACGAAAAAGCCAAGGAAGAGAAGAAAGTAGAAAAACGCAAGCAAAGAGATCAAGCTTTGGAAGCTTCTGCTTAATAAAAATCATAAATAAAAACTTTATTTCAAAATAATCGTTTATTTTTATTTCTGTATTGTGCTAATTCATTTACAGTATAAATATTTACATCAGAATATAAAAAGTTGAAGACATTCCCTTCAAATAACAATGAAACAAGACGACAGTCATAATATATGTCATTTAGAAGCAACAAAATTACTTTGGTACTATTAGATATGGCTTATCACACTAAGATTTATATAATTTTAGTACCAACTTAGTTATGAAGTACCAGACATTGAATAAAAATAAATCTCA
Source organism: Apamea sordens (assembly GCA_945859715.1). Taxonomy (NCBI): domain Eukaryota; kingdom Metazoa; phylum Arthropoda; class Insecta; order Lepidoptera; family Noctuidae; genus Apamea; species Apamea sordens. Next base: position 14,808,390 of record OX243995.1, read on the forward strand.
AGTTCGTTTTTTAAACACAGGTACTAATTTGACAGGTGTAATGGCGCCAATTTCCTTGTTCACAAACTAAACTAAATTTAAGTTCAGTGCATCTTTTTCTTTCTATTTCATTAAGAAAAGGACATAAATATTAGTTCAGTCCAGATACTCCATGGACACTTTAGATGTGATTAAAAACATGGCTATGTACTAAAAATAAGTCAATTTACGTCAGGCGCTGACTAATTTGACAGGACTAAACTAATATTTATCTTCTGTCCTTTTCTTAATGAAATAGAAAGAAAAAGATGCACTGAACTTAAATTTAGTTTAGTTTGTGAACAAGGAAATTGGCGCCATTACACCTGGGTTTAAAAAACGAACTTTAGTTCATTATAATATAACGTAAATAAACTTTTTTCTACGTAAATATGCTATATCGCACGAACTTGAGCAGATCAATTGTTTATTTTGTTGTGGATTCCAACCACAGGAATAAATATGTCCATTCACACTATAATAAATCTATTTATAAATTAATGTCCATTCATAGAGTACAGTCACGAGCAAAAGTATGTATACACTCGGCCTTATTCAAAAGCGATTTACTCCTTTATTTTTTAATGAAATTTTATGATGTTACCAACATAGCATTGTCAAACCCATACGTTTATGTAATGTTTCGTATTTCAATGTTGCATTCGTTATTTCACGAAAAAATCGCAATTGAAAGTTGCCAAGTGTTGACATATTGGTGCTCGTGACTGTACCCTATTGCTCATGATTAATAATCATTCGCATCTTGTATTAAATTCACTCAGTAAATAAAACTTTTACAAAGTATAAACATAGCTGATTGAATGATTGCCGCATTCAAGTTCGCATCACCAAATTTTACTAGATTCCAGGTATGAATGGATCGAAAACAAGAAATTGATACCATCTAATTAGAATCACTGTCGGATTCACCTTCAGCATCGCTGTCCTCAAGCTCAGGCATCGGGAAGCGCAGGACTGCTGCTATTCCCGTCAGCTGGTCTAATTCTGGAAAAATATACAGACAAATTGAGTAAGCAATATGATATATGTATAATAAATTACTTGATCTAGTTCCTCGTGAATGGGGGACCAGATAAAAATAATTGTGCTATTTCGATTCCAACCGTCGTCGTTACAACAGATACTGAAACAGCGTCATCGTATCATCATTATTATAGTTTACACTTACGTTCCCCTGATACGTGCATGCTAGAGAAAATCCTCACTTCGCCACCATTATCCCGAACTGTATCAACGATGGCGACATAATCTTTCCGTTGTTGTATATCTTGACACCTGAAAAACGAGAAACTTGGTTTTATCAAAATCACAGCAGTATTACTATAAACGCAAAGTAACGAAAATCGCGGGAATCAATTAGGTACGAACAACGCAGGAGATGTGGATGTGTAGCAATGCTTGTGGAAGGATTATTGACGGCACGGTTGGCGCAGTGGTTAAGCGATTGACTGCTGCGCTGCGTGTCGCGGGTTCGATTCCCGCACGGAACAAATATTTGTATGACCTACATGTATTTGTTCCGAGTCTGTGTTTTTCTATCTATAATATGTATGTATTTACAAAAAAAAAATGTATATAAGTAGTTTATCAGCCATCTTGTTACCATAACACAAGCATTAGGTTGCTTAGCTTGGGACTAGATGGCGCTGTGTGAAATGTCCAGGGATATTATTATATTATTATGTCCAGCTGGGGGCGTCTTACTTACTTGGAGGCTCTGCATACTTCATAATTTGCCTGGCAAATTAAACAAACAAACATTGGGAAATTAACAAGAAATTACCTGAACAATTTATCCGAAATCATAAGGATCTCAATAGCTTGGGCATCGTTCGCACGTTCAATGTGTTTCTTCCCGTAGAAAGCTTTAGCAGGTTCCAGTTGAAGCATTGTGTAGAAACTCTCCAACAGCTTCACCTCACTGGCAGCTTTTGTGTCTGAGATCTTGGAAATCACTGCTGGCTCTTGTAATACTTCTGTAATTATTAATAATCTATACTTATAATAAATCTGTAGAAGTGAAAATTCTGTACATTGAAAATATCCAAAAAATAAATGGCAGGGGGTGTTACTTGACCGACACCGAACCCAAAAATGTGATTAAAAAAATTTTTGTCTGTCTGTCTGTTTGTTCAGGCATCACGCAAAAACTACCGGTTCGATTACGATGAAACTTGGTATAATTATTCTTTAATATCCTGGGCACCACACTGGGTACTTTTTATCCCGGAAAAGTAAAAAACAAACTTAATTTTGCGGTTCGATCCCTATACCCGATTACCACTGTCTGTACTGTACCAACCGCAAATACTAAGTTTGTCGTAGGTTGGGTTGGGTCCTTTTAGTTTTTAGAGTTATTTAGGTTTATTTTTATATGAGTCGTAGGTATAGATTTTAATTTTAAAGTATAGGTAGTATATTTGATAGTGTACGTAGTGACCGTAGGTTATTTTATAATACTGTTAGGTAGGTTTAGTCATTCGTATAGATATTAGTTTTTAGGGATTTTGCTTATTTATTGAGTTTAGATTAGTTATCATCAGAAATAGGTTTATTTAGGTAGGTAGGTATTTAATTTTCTGTTATTGAGTTTTTTTTTTTAATTAGTTAGGTACTTAGGTAAAGATATCATATAGGTACCCTCTTAATCACCACTAATGAGACACAATTGGTTTTCTATTGTAATTAGCCACAAAGGGCCCGCGACATAGATGGCATTCTGGGGAAGCACATACATTTTATCCTGTTAGCACGTTCCCGTGGGTAAATTTCCGACATCCACGCGGGCGAAGCCGCGGGCAGAAGCTAGTTATTAATATGTTTATAAACTAATGGAAAGCAGATACATCTTAAAAAAACATGTTTCAACAAAAATTCATCAACATCAGGTTTTGTTAAACATTTAAAACTGAACAAAGTATTTTTAATATTAGTTCTATTTAATTACTTATTAATTACTAGCGACCCACTCCTGCTTCGCATGGTTTTCCCTACTTGACAAACATGTGATTATATACGCGTATTATACACAAACCAAAAGCTAAAAAGAAACGATCCTATGAAGAGACTTGCATTTCAAGATGATATCCCTACAGCCATTGTATTTGCTCAGCACTGGATTTGATAAACTCATTGCATTTCTTAATAAGTAAGCATTCACCAATAATTTTGATAATTTTCAGTTCTGAGCAGATTTATTGTCAGCTGCATACGCATTTTAACCCTATTTTAGCAAATAATTTACTGTTTCTCTTTAGGTCCTGTTAGTGCTTTACCAAAACTTGACAACACCACCAACAACAACAACACCAAAATCACCGTTTTAGCGCTATACGAATTTGAATTTCAAGAAAGTAAAAAATAGAGGGTTGCACTGTGCACACATGCGCCTGCACTTGCGATGTGATGTCATGGGCAAATTATATCCAGCCCTAAAATTAAAACAAACATGACCTATCTTTTGAATTTAATTTTTAATTCTCGTAGTGATTAGCGGTTGAAATCTTTTTGTAGATCAGAAATATTTAACTTACCACCGAGTGAAAAGACATTTTCGTCAAAAGGTAATTAAATCGAGACAATGTATTAGTTCAAGATTTGAGAAAGTTTAACAATGAGGCCTGGCAACAACTACCAGTAGGAAATAGAAAGAGACTTTTAGCTGATGAAACAAAATGTTACATAATATTATGACATAACCATCCTTCGAAATTTTAAGTATTTTCTTTTCTTTTTCATTCCGTTTGCAATCGTCGGACCATAAGCGAATTCGTTCCATGACAATTGGCGTTGTGGTGGAGCAGCTAGTGCTGCGCTTCCCACATAAAGAAGGTGGTTCCTTTTCAACCTCTTCACCACCGCTGTCGGGTTTAACAGTTCAGTGGGTTTGGCTGCAAAGTTAGGTTAGGCTTGTGTTGTCCCTTGTACCGCTCGATTTCATAGTTTACTGATGGCATTTGTAGATAGTCGTGGATTTCATCGTTCCTAGCAAACCAAGGTGCATTTACTATGGATCTTAGGATACCATTTTGGACTCTTTGTAGGCAGAGTATGTTGGTTTTGCTTTCAACGCCCCACAATTGAATCCCGTAGGTTCATAATGGCTTAAGGACCGAGTTGTAGATAAGGAGTTTGTTGTCTACAGAGAGCACAGAGTTTCTTCCCATGAGCCAATACAGGTTGCAGAACTTGTGGTTTATCTCGTCCCTTTTATTTTTGATGTGATGCTTCCATGTTAGGCGCCTTCTATGTGGAAGCTAAAGTAGTTCACGCAATCTGTGTGTAGGTATCAGGACCAAGCCTGACAGAAGGGGTCTTTCCGTGCCTGAGCGCGAAGGTGATGTGGTTAGACTTGGATGCACTGGCACGTATCCGCCACTTACAGAAACATTTATGAGTATCGTCTAGCTGTTTTTGGAGTATAGCTATTGCTGGCCGTTTCTGGGTTGTCATCAACTGATAAATAGGCAATGTCGTCGGCATATGTTTGCTATTGTTATGCCATTCAATGTGGGTGGATCTGGGCCAAGAACAAATCCCTGCGGTACACCAGCTATCACTTCTAACAATATTGATCTTGCTTCGCCCTGTTTTATTTGGAAGCAGCGGTTGGATAAGTATGACTGGATGAGTACACATTGAGTGCGGAAGATTCTTCTTCACTAATTAGCCAGCAATCCTTTCTGCCAGACACGGTCAAAAGCTTGTTGTACATCAAGAAATACCGCTGAGATCTCCCACAGTTTGGACAGTAATAAAGCTTATCGGCCGATATGACGAGGCTTCATGTTCAGGTTTACCTAATTTGTGGATCATGACAACTTCAGAGATTTTCCACAGATCAGGAAAGTGATGTTCGAAAGATTGCGTTGAACAGACTAGCTAGGAAAGAAATGCATTTTCTGGGAAGATTTTTAAGTATGAAAGGCGTGATCTGAGGGGCAATTCTCGTAATTTTAAGAACATTCACAGTCTGATCTCAGTCTCGATCTGTCAAAAAATACTTCTAATTTCGCTATATTTTGACAAGTTTTTGACATTTATTTTGTCGCCGAGATGAGACTGCGACTAGATTTTGAATGTTTTAAATTACGAGAATTGGCCTTCAGGTCGAGTTCAGCAGTCTGATTTCCTTCACTATTTCTTTAGGTGTTGTTGGTAAATTTTAAGTATGTCGTAATATTATGTAATAATTATTATGATTTATTGCTTACATGGAATCAAATGTCCTTCCTTTTTCCTTCCCTTTGGGATAGGAGTTCGACTATAAATTAAACTGAAAATTAAAAATATACAAACCCTTTAAAGAATGTTTGAATCCTGATGAAGCTTTGACCAATAGGAACTTGCTTTTATTATCAATGAGGAGTTTGTTGTCAGTTTTAATTGCTTGCTGCATCATGTACTCAAAGAACTGGTCTTTAACAAATCCTGGTGATGCAATAATGACACACTTCACTATGCTGAAGTCTACATGTCTCAGGATACCTTGCATCACAGCTTCATAGAACTTATTTAGGCCCTGTAATAGAAAAATGTGACTAATTAAAATAATATAATTAAATATTTAACTATTGTGAGTTGTGATTTTCCATGGATGTGTTTTAAACCACTGCTGGCATAGGCTTATAATAGTTAAACTAGACTTAGCCATCTTTCTACATCCTGCTTACAAAATACACTTTCATTTTTAGAGGTATGAGGAACAGGGTGTAAAGTTCACTCATCCTCTTTAGAAAAGGGAGGATCCTCCGATCAGCTGTTGTGTCTGGATTTATGTCGGGCTCTTGTATATATGCTCAAACTCAAATCATTTAATTCAACTAAACCAATTACAGGTACTTTTGAAATGTCAAAGGGTCGGTCAGTCAGAAAGATGAAGCTAGTTGCCCATTCCAAAGCGTAGGTACCTATGGAGAAGAACGGGCAAGAAAGGGCAGGGCTAGTTGCATGGTAAACTTTGCTTGTGCAATGCAGGATTTTGCATAAAGCCAGTATGACGCATAGTTTACATGTCGCGGTGTAGATGCCGCTACACATTCATTAACCAGGGAATTCAACGAAATAACTAAAAGCAACAATTATTGCTGTAACAGCAACAAAAACGTACCTTATCATGTTGCTGCACAAATCCTTTTCGTTTCCTAGGTATAGTCATATCAATTTTAGATCTCACTAGTGTCATGGAGGGTGTGATGAGACAAACGTGTGCCAAGCCTTCCTGCATTACAACAGCACCTACATCAGCATTGGTGGCGGGGTCACAAGCCTGGTCGACCCTCTCTAAAGCCACTGAATCCCATAGTTGCTTTTGTAGAATGAACTTTCTATTTAGTTCTAAATCTAATGTGTGATAGGCACCCAACTGAAAACATTTTAGCAGTTTTCAATACAGAGAAGTTCAAAGTAAAAGATTAATATTATTTGTTAGTCGTAACATTGAGTTGTAACATTAAACTTTTAGATTCTTAATACTTTTTATTTTATTTTCTAAGGGAAAACAAAAAGATATTAAAAATAAAACCATGAGATATTTACCTTTACATACTGATTCTCCACAATATTGCGGCCCTTCAGCCTCAGTACACATGCTTGTGTATCAAAATCTATAGTCTCCACGGTGATAGTGAGTGTGGTCCTCACTCTGCTGCTAGTCGACGAGCCTGTTGCAGACTCGGTCTGAACCTTGCGCACTGTTGACGCCGTCACCGCATCAGCTACCGCGACGAGATTGAATGCGTGCCACATGTCCTCAGGCTCCTCGGGGATGAGGCCGATACTCCTTAAAAATAAACAGAAGATGAATAGAAATTAACACCTATTCAATGATACTCTTTACTTTGAATAATTGAATCAAGCATTATGTTATAATAATGCAACTTACCCGCAGCCATCCCTTTCGATATTTTTGTGTACGAGCTTCATCTTCCTTGTATTATTTTTGAGTAAATAACATTATTTATTCATAGACATATCGAAAGTATAGTTATTTATCGAAAATATAGTTCTTTCTTCTGAGTACATCGGCTCGATGATGACCGGAACAATATTAATCTATGCACACAACAGCAGCAGCAGCCAGAGATCGGAATTTGAGAAACAGAAAACTCTGACTCTGAAAGACATTTCTTTGATTGTCAAAAACGTCAAATTTTAATTGTCATTAATTTTGACTTAGAATAGTGGTCTTTCTGCTCAACTCAATCAAAAGAGGTTCACATTTTTACTTACCTCTACCCTCCATAGTTCCATACTTACAATGAAACTCTTGAAAGTCAGTCAATTGTCCTTTGGCAAAGTGGTTCAAAGGCTTCCGTTTGTATGTAAATTGTTTTATAGATACATTGATATATAATATATTTTTTTTAAAAGAAGAATTTTTAAAAGCTTGCGGGGTGGAATTTTTTTTTTTTCCTAAAGAAAACCTTTTTCCTGTTTTTTCTGCTAAAGGAAAAATGCTGTCGAGAATGTCATCGAAAGAGAAAGTATAATAAAATAGTTTAAAGTTTGTGAGAGTAAGAAACTAAACGTAGCTAACGTTAATATCTGTGATAATATAATCAAACAAAATGGTCACGAATGAGCAAACTAAACGTAACTTTGAAGTTTTGAACGAAGGGGAGGACGGATGAGTTTATTGTATTGCATTTGCATTGGTATAATTTGTTTTCTGTTACTGCTAACCGATAGCGTGTTTCATTTATAGGTGCTTTCTACAAATTGTAAATACTTTTAATGTTGGTGTTTGAAATATGACATTCGTCCATTAGATTTATTTAGATAATGTGTGTGTAGTGGCAGTGATAACGTCAACGGTCAAGCTCAGCTGGTCCCGTCCGACGAGCGGTAAAAATCTCGCGAGTTTTTCTTTACCTTACACAGGTAGCACTTTTCGTGCTCCATTTCTTCAAGGTATGCCGTTATATTTTTTTAAACACGCTTGCTTATATACACTAAACGTAAAGAATAAAAATAACACGTAGAACTTAAATGTATATTTTCAATTAGTGTTATTTATTTATACACGTGTTATTATGTCCACGGTGCTTATTTTATAATAACGATAGGGGTTTTATACACACGATCGCGAAATTTCGTTTATCTTTATTTACAACGACGCACTGGCCGTGATCCAGATTACGTGTCTTCGTCTTATTGCGCGGGAACTCGCGATATTTTTAGTATATTAGTCGCACGGTGATCTATAATGCGTCGTGTAACTAACATTACTATAAAGAAATCCGTTTTTCAGTAAAAATAATGTAGCTTGACTCTTGAAGTGTCAGTTTATTGAGTGTTAAAAGTGATTTAAAAAATGAGTGAGACCCAAGAAACCCTGCCGCCGGACTCGGCAACTGCTCCCCCTGCACCACCGTCATCCACGTCTTCAGAAAATGCATCACTTGCCAGCACAGCAACCTCCCCTGTCACCAAGCCAGCTGACTCCACAAGACCAACTTCTTTGCCCAAACCATCCGGCTTGAAGCCACCCTCCAAGATTGGTCGGCTGTGCTCCAACTCTGCGCCCAAACCTGCCGTGCCCATCTCTCCCAGAACTGGTGAGTGTTAATATTATAACTCCTTAGTACAGACAAACCTTTCTCTTATTAATACTGCTATAATCTCTTCTTACCTAATAATGATGTCATGACTGCCTCTTACAAAGTGATTATTAATTATCCTGAAGACACAGTAAGCACATTGTTTTGCTTTACTAACAAACTGCAATTGACAAGATTTCTAGTCCTGGTACATTTTATATTATAATTGGTAATTGCCTGTTCGCATATTTTATTTTCTGTATTTAAGCAATGTTCAATGTTTCATAAATCATACATTTAAGGCAGAGTTTTAAAGTAATGGTTTGACGAGATGTCAATTAAAATTTGGCTCTAGGTATTGATCGGACTGACAATCCTATTATGTCTAATAATGTTCAAGAGAGACACAAGGCCACTGGGGAATGGCTAATTAAATGCCAATGGGCTCACATCCTGTTTGAGCTAAACTTCACATTTGAGAATCCTCTATAGTAATCTCCTATTTTTGTCAAATGTGATAAATAATAATCTGGAGAATGGTTGTTTTATAAATATTGTGTGTTGATGAAGTGGTTTGAATGCACATGTATTTGCTGTTCATGTTGCAATGTGCCTGCCCCAGTTACTGCAGGCGCAATATCACGATAATACGGCGCAGTGTGAATTGCGCGTGTGTAGATTATATTGAGCTATTTAACACTGGCCTTTGTGGAAGATCATTCAGGTACTTGGAATTGTTATGCAGGGAAAGGTGAATTTTTTTGTCACCTTTTTTTGATCGATATTGTTTGACGACGTTTTGTTTGCGGCTGAGAGATGCACCGCCAAACAGAAACGTATACGTAACGTATTTTTTTTAAATCTTTTTCCTTATTTGAAATGACTATCTTCAAGCTAAACTGCTACCAACCGTTTACGTCAGCCATGATTCATTTCACTACAAAAAACTTCCAAAAACGGTGTTTCCCGCATAAACGAGAAAGTCTGACATGGCTTTTCAATTTGTTTACTTACAATGATATCATCCAATCCTAAATATACAAAAAGTCGTATCTTTTCATATCCTTATCCATGGATTATACTCACCTACATGACTGTTATTGCATCAGACGAATCTAATAAAATAAAATTAATGTACGAAAAGATAAGGAAAGTACACGGCACATTGTTCAATCGAATAATAAGTGTAGCGTTAGGTCATCATCGCTTATTATATCGATGAGATGCAATGTGACCTCAGCTCCCCCAGTATCATCGGATAATCACGAAGAGACATCAAATATATATACGACCTTGAGCAAAATGAAGCGAAACCAGTTTTCTAAATAGTTGTTTACCGTCAGTGGCGCGCATCGCTTTATCGATTAACTACTTCGACTTATCAATCAATTCCAAATTAAGTTGAAATATTTGTTTAAAATTAAAAATAGAGCTTGAAAATAGGTACCTATCAAATTCTTCGGTTGAAAGTGAAAATGTTGTTCATTAGTTACCTAGGTATATTGTTTAGTATTTCTTCTCATGCTATGATATAGTTGTCGGTGGTCGGCGAGTTTCACCGGTGCGCGGTGTTATGTCTGCTGGTCGATTGGCGACGGCTCGTGAAGTCGTGACTGCGCGCCACCAATCGTCATTGTCCGATTCGTAGCAGTAATCACCGTTTTCACTTCAAGGCGCATGATTAAGCTTTTAAAAAACTCTACCAAGAGCATCTTAGGCCTTTTCTTTTCTCTGATAATAAATACTAACCTGATGTTAGTTTCCACAGAACTAATCTAAAAAGTCAATGTCTATAAAAACATCTGTTAATTTAAATTGAGCAATTCGATACCTATCCTACACTAGTGACAAGCCAAAAGGTTAATGAATAAAATGCACTTTAATGGTTCTGAATTGAAGGTAATCAATTGGAACGTAAGCAAAATGGGAATGACGCAGTTTTCAATGCTATAAGGCTTTAGTTCCGGCTACTGCTAAACTACACAGGATTACAATTTACAATCACATAGTTGGAATTCTTTTATTAGGTAAAAAAATAAGCACTCGTCCTTCACCTTCACTAATCAATAACTATTATACTCTACCGTCCAGCTGCGCTGCTCGGTGGTAATAAAAGGCAGTTTTGGACACAGATACACAGCCTTTGTTGGCCCACTGCTGGGACACAGGCCTCTGTTCGAGAGGGAGTGGGCCCATAATCTACCACGCGGGCCCTGTGCGGGTTGGTAGATGTCACATGTCTTCGAATTTTTGAATCTAGGTTATGCCGGTTTCCTCACGATGTTTTCCTTCACCGTTTTGAGAGCAGTGATAGTGAAATAATTTACACAAAAGTAAAGCGTCTGCCTGGGTTCGAGGCCACGAACTACAACTCGTAATATAAGGGTATAACCACTGGGCCACCTTTTCACTCACACAGATACGAAAAATATCAATTTTACATGTTAATTTATGCCGACCGCTAAAAACCAGTGAGGCAGGAACTACACCATGTTCTCGCCAAAACCAAGCAACCAAGTACCTAAAAAAAAATACAAACATCCGAATTGAGAACCTCCTCCTTTTTTAGAAGTCTGTTAAAAATAGCAAAAGACTTTTAATTCTTTGTTATCTGATATCACATTTCAACACTAACCGTGACACACTTTAAAATTTAAAACAACTAACTACTTGGCTGTTAGTCATAATATGTTAGTCTCCTCTCACAAAAAAAAAAACATGATCCAGTTTTTTAAAAGTTAACGTCCAATGTTTATTGTTTTTACGATGCTGCCGACACCACAATTCCAACTAGACAGTGGCAAAAAAATATTCCTGTTATAGCATTACCGGTTCTTATTACGACCTTCACTGTTTACTGTTAAAATATACTTACTGCTGTACCTAGGGGGACTGTTACTTTTATTGCAGCTAGAAGGAAGCTGACAACCTCAATTATATTGTTTTACACCGACTAGGCAGTGTAAAAACTAATTGTTATTATTCTTAATGAATGACTGCCTGGTTAAAAACTGCCATAAAACCAATTTCACTGAAATTACGATGAGCTACGAACCGGCTGAAGTAAAATAATTCGTAAATTGCCGATAAACGAAGAATACACAAAAACGATAATTAAATGCTGAGCAATTTCCTTTTAATAGTGTTCGTGTCAAGGATGGCAGTTTCATGAACTTATCGCATCGCGGCAGAGAATAGCGTTTCCATGTTCAGTTTGTTTGGGATCTTACAATATTCGTCTTCCATTGTCCGTGTAGTTCACTTTCACCGAGGCGTGACGTGCGCTTGCGCTGCGCTGCCACGACTCTTCGTCTGCTGCTTTGTTACCATATTCCAAAAAGAGAAACGTTTGTAGAAGAGATCTCCTACTATGAATGAGACACGAATACCGGAATTACCTTTGACATCCAAAAACTATTGACGAGCCAAAAATCGAATCAATGTTAACTTCTGATTAATTCAATTTACCCTAACAAGTCCAAATAACTCCTTATAAAATTACCCAATATGTAACTAAGCATTAATTTATTCATCGTGTCCAGTTTTAAAGATGAAATATTAGTCATGCGAAGGTTAAAAGCAATGTTAAAGGTAAAATTTGCTTAGCCCCAAGAGGTTACTTTCAAACCTCCGGCCCGGCCCGTTACCTGTGTGACCTTATTTGTCACCCGCAGTTACAGTAACGACTTAGATTTACGAGTTTAGCTGCCAATTTGCTATTTTAATTGCCTATTTAGATTTGAAATTCTACTTACTAGACACTATAAATTAAATGTAAGGAAATGATGCTAATTAGGATAAGTCTTAACTCATGTTGGAATGTGGTGGCAGTGGCACACATCAGACGAGTCAAAAGGAAATGCTTTAATGAAATGCTTATGGATGACAGCTTTAAATCCTCCTGGATACAGCTTTAAATCCTCCTGGAAATTGGAATTATGAGATTTGTGAGCTTGAAGTAAGCAACAATATGTGTTACTATTTCTATAGGTGCTGCAGAGCAGACTGCCCCAGCTTCTTACTATTCAGCACCATTCCTAATAGTTAATAGGGTTTAACCGTTGCAATAGTCAGTCCTAACGATGGGCTATCTTCCAATCATTACTTATGCACTGTCGCAGCCTTTTGATCGTTAACTACATAAATGGCCTCAAGAAGTGATAATCTATTTGATGTTGGTCTTTGTGCCGTTCAAAGTCCTCCCACTCCACTACTACGGAAAGTAGAACTCATTGTGGAAGTAATGATGCTATAACGTGTGCGAATGGGCCTCTTCAAATACACTGTCAAATTGTCACTTCTAGAGTTGGCTCTTTATTCAGAGTTAAACTTGTTTGTGCTCGGCTTATCGCTAACCTAAAACCGACTCGCAAATATACCTACTATCATAAAAACTGCAGCTTTCATGCTTGCATAAATGGCTTTCATTTTGACAGTTCACAACATTTATGGCGTTACTAGCTGCGCCCCGCGGTTTCACCCGCATAAGTTTCGATCCCGTGGAAATATCGGTATAAAAATTATCCTATATGTTAATCCTGGTTATAAACCATCCGTAAGCCAAATTTCATCAAAATCCGTTCTGTAGTTTTTGCGTGAAAGAGTAACAAACATCATCCATCCATACAAACTTTCACGTTTATAATATTAGTAGGATTTACGTTGTTGAGGAGACAAATTTTTCGAACTTATACATAAAGCAATGGATTAGCAATATCCTTCAAAATTATTCAGATTGAGATTGATTGTGTCATGTGTGTTACGTAATTATGATGCTGTTAGCATTATTTATATGCTCAGTTAAGGTTAGTAGGCTACTATCTAATCTTGACAGCGCTTAAAAATAAACTCGCATTGGCTTCAGAGATAGCATTGGAACACTATCATTTGGGCAAAGTTAACGATTGCTACAGTGATAGTAAGTTGTTCAGTAATGCTTTCTAAAGTCAGCCTATTTATTATTCAAGGCGTCGCATCGCATCAATCAATTGTGATGACTGACAGTTCGGCGCTAGAGCCACTGTTTACGTCACTACGTCGGTGGCAGAAAATGCTCCATGGAAATACTTTTTTCTTCGCAAAACTTTGTCTATTTATGACTTCCTAATTCGTATTCGGCTTCGACTGGTGCCTTGACTTATTCATTCAGCTGATATATGTCTTTTTATTTCAATACACGAACCAAGAACTACAATCTACGAGACACGATATGTGGAAAACCTTTTCAAGAGCTTTATTTTGTCTTTGTGGAATCCACTAGCCAATACTGACGGTCTCAGTATTTCACCATCCATCTTTAGGCAGCGCTCATTATCCGTTACGATTATTAGCATCCGTACGGATGCCGTAATCAAGTTCTATAAGCCGATGCCGCTTTGATCGTAACCGACCGACTTGTATTCCATCATGGATACATACCGCTTTATTTATTTACATTCCTGGCAAACTGGCACGCATACACAATCGAATATCAAGATCGTTAGTTGGTTTATAATTAAATTATCTATTGAACGGTCTTCGGTTGCGGTGCGTGCCTGCAATCAAAACAATATTATTGTAGCTGCAAGTTGTCTGCCTTGAGCGTAAACATTCTAGGATTGGAACGTTTAGTCTGACATTTCCACAAAATGTCAGCTTGTGCACTTAGGACTATCATATTATTAACGATTTGGTATTGCAAACCAATAAAATGATAAGCCATAAAAATGTCCTACGTCAATCTTTGGCAGTCCAGATGCCAGCAGATGATTACAAAACACAATCATTCTGCAGTTACGAGTTGTAATATTATTGAGGAGATAATTATATTCCCTAATTTGATTTCCCATCCCTAATACACACAATTTGTCACGTTTGGAAATAACCAACTCTTCAATGACTGAAATATTATTAACTAGCTTCTGCCCGCGGCTTCGCCCGCGTGGATGTCGGAAATTATCCCACGGGAATGTGCTAACAGGATAAAATGTATGTGCTTCCCCAGGATGCCATCTATCTCTATGCCAAATCTGAAGTCCAGTGATTTAGGCGTGAAAATGTAACGCACAGTTTTAAGTTCAAATCCTCCCCTTAAAAACTGAATTACCCCTTTTTGTCCCGTCAGTGATAAATTTTCGACAACTTTACTTACATATTATTAATTATTTTCTGTCAAAAGTATCAATACTGAGTTTCGAGTTACTCGGACCGCGCATTCAATTTCTTCCACAAAAACTTAACACCCCTATATCCCCCTTTGAGGGGTTGTTGTGAAAAACTTATAATGATAAACTTTATTACTTACTTAGGCAAGTATTCTTGCCAAGTTTCAAGTTTATTAACTAAATGAATAAGATTTTTCATACAAACGAATTCCCCCCTTTTCACCCTCTTAGGGGTGGAATTTCGAAAAATCCTTTCTTAGTGGATGCTTACTCTTCACGAAGAACGCACCCTCCAAATTTCATGTCTCTAGGACCAGCGGTTTAGGCTGTGCGTTGATCTATCAGTCAGTCAGTCAGTCAGGACTTTGAATTTTATATATATAGATAACAAGTGCCAGAATCAGAATTTAGAGACCTGAATCAAATAAAAACCTAGATCTTATCAACAATTTGAATACTGGTTTTATCCTGATCTGATACCAGGTCGACTAAGAATTTTCTCGTATTGTCACCATAACTCATAATTCTGCGAACAATGTAATTTATACAGCAATTATAACGTAATTACGAAAATAGAATAATAAGCAATTTAATGAGCTTGTTTTGTTTGATTACAATTGATATGAAGCTGATTTTGCACTGAAATAACAATGCTCTCGTGACAGTGACATAATTAGTCGCGATTGCCCAATGTTTTATGAGAACAACTGAATATAAACACTGCACAATCGAACTCTACCGGGAAATATTACGGCCGTTCGGTTTTTAACGTTGCAACAACGTCCGTCATCGATGCAAATCAATTACTTAACTGGGAGGAAACAATTTCTCTTGAAATCATTTTTATACGGTAATTCTGCTATAATGTTCATAACTAGACACCGGTATTCTTACGAAACCAGTTCCTGTGATTCTTTAAAAACTGAAGCATAATACAACACTTCAGAAAGATAATTTATTCTCGTTCAAACTTCAAAGTACGTAGCATAGAAAATTGTGACATTAGTTGATCTTAGCTATTCAAGGTCGTCGTTGCATTATTCATGTCCGCTAGTGATATCATACTCAATCCTACATAATATTCAATGTACGATTGAGTACATCCACTTGCTCAGATTAGTCGGCAAATGTTAGAAAGTAAATTACTGCGGCCAACCATGAAGAATTGGAAATGTTTGGCTTTGAAATCTCTATTTTATTCATACTTTTGTAACTCGTAATTGTATATCCGTCGCCAGTTTCCTAGGTTTCCTAGGTTTCTCTCTAGGTAATAAACTGGTCTATAAAATGATATCATACGTCTAAACGTTTCTCAATTCTTTGCAATCGACACTGGTCGTTATTTAACTGGTGTAAGCCAATTCTGCGTAAGAGTTGGCAACATCCTGGTGTTTCACTGAGCAGCGTTGCCCGCAGGTGATACGATATTCCTGTAACTCGAGTATGTTGAAACCATTACTGGAAAGTGTTCCGGTCTGGCGGCTGTCGTCAGCGACGCGCAGTCGCAGGTGTGGAAAATCGTCACAACAATAACTATATTCAGATTCTACGTGTCTTTATGCGCATAATTTCATTGTTTTTGCCGTCAGCGGCGTCTGTATAGAATTTTCATGAGAATGATCATACAAGATAGATTCTAGAATATCCAGACTTTATGTCAGTGTTTTGAAAACAAGGTACCTATTCGGTTGACAAATCCGACTTAGTTTTGAATTTTATTACGGGAAAAAAATATTAAAGCAGCTAGGCCAAAACGTCACTGGTGACACCAAAAACAAAAAAAAAACTTCTAAATTATTGATTCATTTATTGTTATTATCAGGCCCAAAAGTTGAACAAAGAATTTACATTAAGCCAAATCTTGTAACAGTCACGAAACTTTCACCGTGACCACAAAATTGTAGGCTACATGGAGGCAGATCTCTGCCAAAAGTCAAATACAATAAATTTTTTTTTAAATCATGCATGCATGTCAATTGCGTGGCTTTAGAGGTCGGTTACCAGCAGGTAATACCCAATTGCTAGAAAACCGGGATTTCCCCATATGCCTATATCTAAACGGTAATTTGTAATTCAAGTAACATTCAAGTGGCGCCATGTACGCGGTTCGCCATACCGTTCACCGCTATACTTATTCGATTTAATAGCTAATAAGGAAATTGTTTTTTTTTAATACGGTCTCTCATAAACAACAAAACAGTGCTATTTCGAGACTGAAATATATTTTTTATTTAGCCAAGGTTTTTGTTCGTGACTTGGTGGAACAGGATATCGGCGGAGGTTATACTCCAGTACACGACGTGCCAAACCAATTTAATGTAAACAGTCCCACGGTAATGCGACACCTAATTTTTCATTAGCGCCTGGGAATTTAATAATGTTCAGTCAAAACTAGAAATTGATATGATTTTTTAGTAAGTCGCCGAAATTTTTTGTAGAATTCACAAGCCCTCCAAACTGAACGATTTGATTTTAAGAGTGAACTCTTGTTTTCGTTTCATAAAAACTTTCTGACAAAATTCTGGATCTTATGCAATGCAAGAAAAAACTAATGATGTTCTGGTTTCAGTCTGTTCCTTTGTTGATTTAATTTCAAAGTTCTACTTCTTGATCATGATCGCAGTATGCTCGTTTTAGAAATGTTATACACACTCGGAAAGTTCAATGCGATACGTGATGTTTATCGTCTTTTCAGGTAGCCGCGACCTTTTCGCAGTTTGTTATGCCGACGCACTTTTCAACAAAGGGTTATAAATTAATCCTCACAGGGCAAGAAGCACGAGAGCTACGTGCCTTCTGCTGTAAACTCGCTCGATGAGCCATAGCTCGCGGATTGTTTGGATTCCAATCTATCGGTCAAAGCCCCTCTTTTAAGTCAATAATTAACCACACAATATTGACTGTCTTACTTAACTCACATAATAGTTTGGTGCTTTGTTCAATATTTTGCATGGAGCAGAGCTGCACATTCTGTATTAAAATATTCGTTTCGTACGTGCAGATAATTTTTATCGTGTTTTCTGTTTTTGTCAGGTCTCGTGTGTTCATTAACGAGACTTATATACATTCTGTTGTAACCGTTTAGTTCGTTGAACGGCTAGGAAATGTCGTGTTAGACAATTTGGACAGTAATAAATTTCCAATGATTTGTTTTGCATGATCAAAAAAACAATCGACGTATCTAAATGGATAATCACGTATCACATAAACGTGGCTAACTAATTCCTATCTTAAAAAGCTGAACGACAATATTTTCGCGGCATGGCAAAGTGTGTCGAGAGATCTTCCCAAGTTTGTGCACAGCTAACTCAAAAGTCCCCGCGTGCCTCAAGGGGCAAATATCTCGGGCTCCTAAACCCTGAGTCAGCGCTGCCTCACGTCAGTTCGTGCCTCCGGGACGTCGGATAAAATCGCCGACTTCCTTTCAGAAATATCAATTTGGTTTTTATGATAAATTGACTGTCCCGCGGTTAAACTCGCTCGGATCATTCACTTCTCAGATTTAGCTAACGTTGTGTAAGCAGTTTTTAAATTGCTTGTGGACAGAATATATCAATGAGATAAAAGTTAGCCAGATAAGAGTTTGCGTAACGTAATAGGATTTTACAGAATAACAAAAGTGTTGAATGCATAGGTACGCGTGATTGGAATTCTCAGTCGCACTATGGTGAAAGGAAGCTCAAACTTTATTGTCTACTGTTGCATAATATTACTGACTGCTCTAAGACATGACTGTTCCATAATTCTTATTTTATGGCTGTTCCTTCTTCTACCGTGTTTAATAGTATACTTTCCGATTGTGAATTATTTTAATGTTAGGTCATACGTAGGCCAGAGTGGTGAAAGGTACTGGAGCTGTGTTTACTAAATTGTAACGATAAATTGTCTCTTCGGACAGGTCTCTCGCAACCACAAAAGACGTTTCGGACTAAACGTTTCCATGAGGATGCGGTGACGTGTGCGAATCAGTCGACCTCCGGTCGGTCGCTTTCTTTGACCTATTAGAAATCGTGGCTCGTTCAACCTTCATGTTCCTTACCGTCACGATGGCCGTTTAGTTTTATATGAATGTCGCATCTTAAATCCCTTTCAGTTTCGTAGTGGCTGTCTGAGGTCATCTATTAGAGCACAATGTAACAAACCGATCAAGTAGAATGTTATTCAGATAGAGCATTCCCTGTTCTAGTGCGTGGCAGATGAGTAAGAATTCGCAGCACGCAGTCTTATCGTCCTCAGTGATACGTGCGTTATCTTATCATTATTTGTAGAAAAGACAAATAATTTCATTGTTCCTTTTATTACATTGCCCAGGCGCAGATAAAGTTAAATGAGTAACAGTTAAGGGCTATATTGTTAAGGGCTAAAATGAAAATTTCAAATCTAACCCAGTTCACCTTTCGGAGAGGGCCACCAAATCCCGGCGTGGAAGTGTGAACAGTTAAAATAGAAAATCCTACTTAAATACCGAGTCACGGACAGGAGTGTCGACGTATTTGGGGCTGACCCTCCTCACACGATACCTTCACCCGTATACTTTAGTTTTGTTCACATATCTACGCCCATGTCTACTTACATGACAGAGGTACTGTCTTATGTTCTCAAGCCAATACAATCCATTGCAACTGTCCTTATCGTGATTATTATTTATTTATTTCATTTCATAGGTATCTCAGAAAGCTCGTTGGTCCCGGCTGAATAAACGTATTTTCTTTCTTTCTTTTCTTTTCTGTCTTTCGTTGATCTTTGACAGTCGTTACGGGTCGTCAGAAGCCTGAAAGTCTGACAACCAGTCTTACCAAGGGGTATCGTATTACCCAGTAACTGGGTTGTGGAGGTCAGTTAGGCAGTCGCTCCATGTACCTAATGTAATACTAGTATTCAGCTGCATCCGGTTAGACTGGAAGCCGACCGCAACATAGTTGGGAAAAGGCTCGGCAGATGATGAAATGAGATGAGGTATCTCAGTCTACCACTAACCTGGGAAAATCAGTCATTATCATTAAGCGTAGTTTTCCAATTTAATTCTAATTACACAGGGTGGCAGGGACGTCGACGCGCAGCCATTGATTCAGTACATGATTCTGAAACCCGGGGGTAGAAATTTTTCGTCAATTATTAAAAAAAAATTGCTGTTCAATACATTTTGACCGCTTAGGTCAAAACACTTCACTATACAACAACAGATTTTTTTTTAGATAACCGACGAAAACGGTCCGGGTTCTAGAATCATGATTGTGATGGTTACAGTGTGCGCGTCTATGTGATGCTACCCTGTAATTCTCTTACGACTCTCTCTTCAGCTTATCCTATGACTCTACAAAGTCAAGGACTTGATTATTTTGTCCGTGACGGAAAGACTCAATATAACTTCAGTATATTACACTAAAGTTAACACGGGAAAAACAGCAAGGGAACAAAAGAATAATATTGCAGAAATAATCATTTTGAATTCGTACCTACAACTACATAACTAAAAATACATTCCTATCGAAAAGTTCTTAAGGAAAACCACAAAAGTATGTGCTTACAAACTTCAATAATTGTAGATACGCTGTTTTTTTCCAGAAGCTGCCACTTTTCCCTTTTATGCATGACCTTGATGAGTAAGTTTGATAAAATAATCGAATTTGGGATTAGGGAATTTGAGCTACCTTCGTCTAAATTAATTGCTGGCTGAAACTGATCTGTGCCGCATACCTTTCGACAGTAATCACATTTTATTAAAAAAATCTCTCACCACGACCAGTTCACTTACCAAAAGGTAGGTACTCAAACTAAACAACCCCTAAAAAACTTAATCCCAAATTACTTGAGAACGTAGAATTAGCGTAGAACTACCTAATGTAGACATCCCATATGTCTACATTAGGTAGTTCTACGCTAATCAAAAACACTACTACATATCTATCCCTGAAGATCATCGAAAAATTTCAACCTAATCATGAATATGTTACTTTATTTGTTACCATAAGTCTGTCTATCGTAACTGTTTTCGAACCTCACCCCACTACATCAGAGTCAGTGCCCTGGATTGGGCTGGAGTGGTTCCGGATAGCGTTCTTTAGAGTTGTTGTTGTTGTGTGATTTGGGCTTTCGTTTCGGCTATTGTCAGTCATGAGCTTACCTTATCATAACGACATTCGGCAAGGCTACAACTCCTGCCCGACCAGATGGGGTCCTCGGTCCTCCCAGTCCCCGCGGCTCAAATATTTCTGTCTCTAATAATTCTTTTACTTTAGTACTCCTCTTGCCTGTGGGTACAGAGCATCACTTAAGCAGCCGCAATTACCCGGAATAGCAGAAGTAACGTCGTGAATTTAGTATTTGACGCGTCCGCCCGGCCTGGGGGCGGCGGGTGCGCGCCGGGAAAACAAAAACAAAGTAACGTAGAGATAGGTATGAGCGAGGGCGGCGGCGCGGTGTAGGCCGGCGCCGGCCGACAGTGCACGCTCGACGACCGACCCCGACGCGTGTGAACACTATAACCGCGCATCTGCAACGCGCAGGATCGCCGAACTTCGAATCGCTATCGCTTCGCATCCCAGACCTCCATCTAGGACACCCAGAACTATCGAAGATTTTCTCTCAAAGATTATTGTGGAACCAAGATGCCCGTTGAAACCAAAATTAGCTTTTCCGGTGAGTCTAGATTCTTCAGTAACGTTAGCTTTAATATTTAGGTGAACATAGGCCAAAAGTTTACATAATAATCCCATTAAACCAGTTTGAAGTCATTGATGACTTAGTAATATTCATGAATTCGCTATTTTATTTTTATTTGGAATTTTAATGTTATTTTTATAGCGAATATTTGATAACAAATTAAATCTATGATATCATCCACTGATTAAGTACCTGCTTAATAATCATACTGCTTATATTTGACGATTCGATGTAACTTGTCTTTGCACAGCTGGGAAAACTTGATTGCAATTTCAACTTGAAATGTTTCATGCAAATATCTTAACGATGCGATGTGCGCATTAATTTTATGCAATTTCAAATTCCTTGTATACTCTAAGCTGTTATGTTAGAATCGTGAACCGCTGGCACGCTAATAGGAAGGTGCTAAATGGTAGAAGCTATAATAATAGAACCATTCTAAGTAGCCATAGCGTCCCCAGACAGTAACAAATAGATTTCGGTTATGGACCAAATGGATCTTCATATTTGCTCATTATGGAGATACATTTGGTGCATTTTAATCACTAAAATAGATCCCGAATACTATACTATTCAAATCCAAAGTTAAAAATGTTAAAATGTCTTGCTAACTATTGCTGCAGGCTGGTTAAATGTTTTGCAAATTATAATGGTACTGTAATGATGATTATAATAACAGTGACTCAAAAACTGAAGATGCTCCAAAACTTAGCTACACAAAGACAAATAATAATGGCTTGCTTATTTGAATAAAAACTGTTTATTAGGCAACACCCAATTAGAGATTAAATAGACTACGAAATGACATCGGTGTACGGTCATAAACATAATGATAATATTTGAGTGAAGCTCCAAGCTAGCAAAATATATCGAAGACCTTGTATACAAAACATTATCGAATTTGTGGTTAAGGTGTCGTCTAGACGTGGATTTTAGAATCCAAACAAGTGACAAGACTACAACTGCTGTACTGTAGAACGTGTTGCAGTCAAATCAATGTGGTTTTCATATTTAGATTTAAACAAACTCGTGCTTCGTGACTCTAGCATGATCTCATGGATTTATTGTCACGTATCTGTTATTCTCACTACTGTTCTCATGTACTAGTGGCATATTAAGGTCTAAATTCATATTTAGAGAAACCACTTAAAAAATAGTGTTAATGTTGACATTTGCATGCTCATTATTACTGTATATGCCCGTCCTTAAACTTTTATGTCTTATTTTGCTGTCAACTTTCTCGATTTCTCTAGCATCCTTGTTGGAGTGGTCTTAATAATTAATTTAATTTCCTTTGTTCCAACGCTGGCTTATTCTAGATGATTTTTGTTACTATTTGTAGGGTTGAAATTAACATTTTAGATATTATTCTGACGTGAATACTGAATGGCAGAAAACGTATATTTTAATGTATCTAGGTGTGGATTTGAAAGAAATATTGTCTATTCTAGAGAGACTTAAAGAGGTCGATGAATTCGTCTACAAAAACGACCATCTAAAATAAAAATATTTTATTCATGAATTAGAGGAAGATTTATCCCAGAGAACGATACCACGAAATATCAAGCTACTTTGTCTAGAATTGTTAAACGCTCATTTGCTTAGTGAGCATCCTCAGCTCCAGTTTCATGATACAGCGTAGTTACGAGTACGACAATTGCGTAATGGTTAAAACATTTTTGGGCATAAACTGTGTGGTTTAAAGGCGTGTCCGCTTGCCTCCCTCACCCTGCCCCCCTTGGACCTGTCCTTGCAACCCCCCAGTCGAGCTGTGAAACACTGCCTAGTAAACTTCTTGACAATTTACATTTTTTATTCGACAGGAAGACAGCTTTGTTTCTTGCTCAGTTATTTTGTCGATTTCTTCAAGCAAATTAGTTATTGTGTTTTCACTTTGTACACGGACCGTATTCGTTGCACATGAATAAAAACTGGTTCTAATGGCTCTGTTACCTTTTATTCAATCAATGTTGGTGGTCGGCATTAATTTCCTAAGCGTGCGTTTATTGTTAGAAGTTTACCATGACCGCAGGTACGATGCACTTATACTTGTTAGTCACTTAATGATTTTACTATTGCAGTGTCGCACGCACTTAACCTTGTTTGGTTAACTAGTTGACATGCCACATCGCAAACCATACTTGCATCCTGGCCTCGTCGTAGCCACATACAAATCATATCGGCGAAATCGTTGTGCGCTGAAGCACTGCACACCGGGTCAATAGCAACATGATACAATTCTATGATGAGTTTATGTAATTGTTGAAACTATTTGTTTCAGAACAGGAAAAAGGATATGTTAATATCACGTAATGTGTTACGCGTTCATTTAATAAATTACTTCTCATCCTACTAAAAAAATATCAGGTGTCATGCTCTCCTTTGTTAGTCAAATTCAAAGCCAAAACGTGCAAAATAGTGTATACTATATCCTATTCATGGCGTTTCAGTAGATATATCTATATCTACCTTACAACCTTGTTAATAGTTGCGTAATAGTTTTGTTTCTTTATCATTTTCTATTCTGTAGCGTGACACACGTCATGTTCCTCATTAGTAATAAATAACACAAGCTACACTACCTTACCTTAGTCAATGTGGCTATTGGCCATTAGAACATTACCTAAGCGCATAGTGCGATAAAAATGTTACCAAGTAACCAAGGTCATCCTTACCTTAACGGACTAAAAATACTAAAGGTACGATATGTGTAATAATCAATGTTAATTAGTTCGAAGTATTTGTTATTCCACAGCCATACCAGCAACAATATCAACCAGTCATGTTCTACCATTAATAAGAATGATTTATCGCACAGCCATCGTAATGAATGCAACATTATACTTTCTGTAGTTACTTGTCTTGTTATAAATTCTCTTCATAGCTGTTGATCTTTCCAAGAATCTTCCTCATTTCGCAAATCCTCATTTCGGTGCGCAGGTCACGTTCCATATGTTTGCGGCGATAACATGTCTCTGTCATGTTGTCAGCATTAAGGCAAACGAAGTACCTGCTGCCCTGTCAACTTCCTGTCTCTTATCCTTATCGGAGATGTGCTCTTCGAGTCGGAATTGCTCAATTACACAGCTAGCATTGTTGTCGGTCAACCGTGGCGAAACTACGGAGCAGGTGTGACCTGCACTTTGCGAGATTTCCTTGCATTACGAATAAACGTATCATCTTCCATCCACGTACTAGAATTTTCAAGGCTGTAGATATTTTCCTTATTTTGTCTTGAACATATAATCCTTTAATGTATTATTTTTGTCGTAACTATAAATCAACCTGTACAGGTGCTGCCTTGAACCACGGATTCAATTTCGCGTCGATAGCGATTCTTCTCGAGCGTATCAGACCGAGCCAAACATGTCTCGGTAATCAATCGTCACTCAGCGGCTTGTCTTACATGATATTTTTATTTTGAAATTGAGATGTATGCTTAATCGAAAACGGAGGTATCACGCCCCCGCCATGCCGCTAATAATGAATAATAGTCGGCTTGTATTATGTCACGTAATTACGTGATCCAGAACCATGTCCTCCATCTAAATCGCTGCTGCGAAAGATACGGCAGGATATCCCGTTTTTACTATGTCATCGTTACCATGACCATGTGGACGGATAGCTCTTATTGTTTGTGACGGGATGCATCTCACGTGACTTCTTTTGTGTGATTCTGGTGGTACATCTTTTGACGTAATTTATAGTTCATTATTTTAAATTACCTCTGTTGGAGCGCTCGTCAATCATTTGACCACTTTTTTTGCTGTCAGCGGCGCCACTTGATATGATTAAGAAACATTACTTAGTCAGCCGATTTTTATTGCTGTTGTGTGACTTGTTACGAAATTTCCTCGGACTTCGATATTTATTGATAATTATTTTAGCACGAAACTTACAATTCTGAGGAAATTGAATTAATTATTAAGTTTCAATAGTACTGGAAATAATTTATTGGTAGTACATTTAGGCACGTTTTAGGTATACAGTTCTTTTTCGCTTTGGAAGAACGTCCAGTTTTATCAATTATCTTACTAACAGAACTATCACGCAGGTATAAGCTCACTCATAAATAAACGTAATCACGCGACAACAACTTGCACAAAGACGGTTAAATGAAAAAAATGAATCGTGTGCCTCACTGAAGTCTAAACAAGACTGCAAAACATGTTTTTGCGCAGCACAATACGTAAAGGCTGAGATCATACGATTTGTATTGTGATGTATATTCGCTAGTTGACACTGTTTTTAGAGAATACTTGTCGTAAACATCACCACCTAGTTGTTGCTACGCCACATATAAACCCAATGGCTCTTCATTTTATAACCATTACTGGCTTTAACTAACAAAACTTAAACAGCTTCCAAATATTCAATAAATGGGTATTCTTCAAGTTTTTTAAATAGCAGTTAGATCTGGAGATCGGCCAAATATGGCTCTATATTTCTAGATAATGCTTAACAGTATAGCACTTTTATAGAGTAGGTCGGAGACCGTTTGGCTTATTTATAGTCGCGGATATCGGCGCCTGCCTGTCTAGACCATCCCGATTACTTGGGGGATTTCCTCTGATCCCTCTGTACGTGCAATTGCATTTCTCCATTCGGAATAGGATGAAAGAATAAATCTCTACTGTCTAGCCTGTAATTCATATTTTAGTAAGCAGAGCTTTCCAATTGGGTTAACTTTCTCGTCTTAACGAGTCATAAGTTTTGCTTAACAGCCGATAACCTAATAGCTACGAACTGGAGCACTTTATCTACGCAGATTTATTACTCTTCCGGCTCTATCCCCCCGAGTCATGGCTCATGGGTCGATTTTCTTATCTAGGGATTGTTTAGATGACAGCGAAGTTAGGAAATCGGCTTTAGGCTTGATAAGAATATAATAGATCGAATCTATACTAACACTGACGATGATTGATTGAGTATGACGAAGATGAAAGAACGCATTGCAATTCGTACTAAACAACCACCAGACAGTCAAACTCCAACCATTTATTTCAATTAAACCATTTACAGGCACTTCTGAATTGTCAAAATTAAATAGTAGGTCAGTTAGTCAGAAAGTTGAAGCTAGTTGCCCATTCCAAAACGTGGATCTCTATGGAGAAGAACGGGCAAGAAACTCCAAGGACACTCTTTTAAATCAAGATATTATTACAAAATCCTAGGTACATTATTCTTATTGCTTCAGTTGAAGTAGATAAAAAGCTAAGGCTAAAGTTGCATTTCATATTTAAGTCCATAGGTATTTTAGACCCTTTGATAAGTACACTAATCGTTTAATTAATCAACCAGACTACTGAAGGACAAACTTAACGGTCCAACTATCGTGAATATGAATCGTAACCCATTCACTGTCTGTTGTGTCTATTTGTAGCACAAAAATAATAAACATTTAGTTGTTGAAGCGTTACGTGACGTATCATTAATGAGAATAATATTAGCAATACATGACGCATTGCAAGACTTTGGAAAAATATCAATAATGATTTTGTAAATACTTCAAGGTTTCATTAAGAATCGAATTAAGAAAAATCATACTCGATGACAAGTATTAATACGATGTATATAGCCATTCGAATGAGAGTCATTAACGCCTCTCTGCTGTACTTCATAGACATTTCTCTAATTTTAAAGAAGCAGAGGCGGCGTGTTAAATATTCTATCAAGCGTTTAACACACATGTTCACCTTAGCACGAATCAACAGCCATGTTAGGAACGACAATACGCCTCCGTAAGTTATTGTCAATATTGGACCAAATATGAAGTTCATATCGACCGTATCGGAGCGTGCATTGTACATAAATAGTTCCTCGTTTATTCTTTGAACCAGTTCTACTAACTATCTAATAATTATTTATGATTAGTTTTGTTTGTTATATGAATATCTATTATTTGCTCGTCATTATAGGTGATAAATTTGTGATTGTCAGATTCTTTATCCTGTTTCTTACCAACATTATTTGAACTTATAACCAACTGCTTTAAGTTTATGAATCTTTCCAATAATGGATAGGGAATGTCGGACAAAAGTATAGAAGTGAAAGACATCAATGCTTCATTATTTTTGTCATTGAAGTAATCGATCGAAACATGTTTGTTTTACTTTTTTTTGTTACATAATTCGTCATTACAGACACACATGTATCAGTTTTGATATTGTGATTTTTATAATCTATTATCTATTCATAGTGTAGGCGGGTGTTGCATGTAGACACGACAGTGTAAATTGCTCTGTTGACAAAACACTTACGTCAGTAGAGTGTTTGAAACGCACTCAAGTTCAAGGCACCAAGTGTTTGTGACTTCCAATTTGCTCTCTTGTGATGTTTCTGTTTCTCTCTCTCTCAATGAAAACCTGCGTTTTACATTTATCTGTAAAAATTGATCTTATCGATAAATTCACCATATTGATTCACTACTTGACACGTAACTTTGATATGCGACTTTGTGTATACAGATGGCAACCGAGGTTTTAATTCTATGTATCCATACTTCGAGCATGTAGTAACACCGCTGATTCACCTTGTTTACCTGTAGTACACATTTGCCAACGATGCTTTAGCCATGGCTAAAGGGTTTGCCCCAGAATCTGCTCCGACAAGATATATTTATGTACACAAAGTTGATGTCATCATCATTCCATCCGCGTGGTTTAAACATTTACACGAGGACGACTGTTTTGCATAGTTACCAAAATAGTAGAAATTAGCACCTGTATGTTAACAGAAAGCATTAGTTTATGATAATAATTTGATGATAAATCCAACGAGTAAGGTATAGCATCGCGTGATATCC
Source organism: Apamea sordens (assembly GCA_945859715.1). Lineage (NCBI taxonomy): Eukaryota > Metazoa > Arthropoda > Insecta > Lepidoptera > Noctuidae > Apamea > Apamea sordens. The sequence goes on from OX243995.1 coordinate 14,836,580, forward strand.
AAACCTGAATATCAGTGTCTTAATGGATAGGTTTTCCAGCGTACTGTCTAGTAGCTAAAGATAATTTCAGTCATTTCCACGCCCTGCAAGCTGAGCGTTATTTGATGCATTTATCATGGGCCGCGATAGGCATCGGTATATCTGCAGCCGTGAGAACTTCGTGACTAGGCCCACACCTAACTGTTTCGCTTCTAGTAATTCCAATGCCAGTTGCATTACAGATATCAAGCGTAATAATGCTATTACCCGGTTGAAATGGTATCCGCATACCTTGCATACCTTTTGGTTGACACTTTAAATTCGGACACTCATCATATTAATCTAAGAAAGGTATATACAATTTATTTGGTTAGTAACATTTACAAACGTGTTTGTTATTCTAGCTAGACGATTCTGGTAGCATTTGAAATTCAAATCTTTTGTCAAATTTGGCTATGATGGCATCTTCTCCGTTAGTTCTATTATTGTATATTCCTAAATTGATCCTTAGGTCGTGTCTCGAAACTTTTGTCATTGACAACCAGTTCTCAAACCGTGTTTTTTCCCTTATATTCCCAATCTTTTGGCAACAACTTGTTTAAGGTAAACTACACTTATTATGTGTTACCATATCAGAGTGGCAATTCTCGTCTACGTCTAATTTCCCTACATTTTGACAAGTTTTTGGCATTTCTTTGTCGCCGAAATGAGACTGCGACTTTTGAACATTTTAAATTACGAGAATTGGCCTTCAGATTAGAACTAGTCCTCCACGATTCCTAGCTTACGCATGTTCAGAATTTCAGTAAGAAGTTTTCGCATCAAGTACCATTTACTTACTACTATTTCGAAACAAAAGTGTTCTCCATCGTTATTGAATAAACAAATGATATTTTCCATCTCGTATCTGGAGCAGCGCTGATTTGATAGAACTACATACCTATTTAAGCCGATTCTTGAGTACAACTTTCTACGTATTTATAAGTTTTCGTATGGAGCGAAAGGTTCGATCTTCACTGCCGGATTGGTATTCCTTACACTCCACTTACTGCTTCTTTCGGATTAATTATCATCATTTAGCGTGTGTGACGATCCGCAATTAGCATGCCAGGTGTAGTGTTGTGCGGCTCATTACGCGCCATTATCGTAGCGGGAGCGAACGTGTCCTGATTGTAGATAGAATTTCATTCATATGGAATGAAACTAGCGCTCCTATTATAGGAATCCTATAGGGCTGTGGTCTCAATCGATCTTTAATACTACATTATTCATTGTAATGGGACTAATTTATTTGTAATGGCGATGTTGATCTATTAAATAGATAACTCCTACAAACGAGCCTCTTTCCATTTAAGCTAATCAACCGTGACAGTCTCATTCTATGTAAACACTAGATTTGCATTCAATTTACTCTATATCTATGCTATCAGTTAACTGACCCACTTTGATTTTATACAACTAGGAGTCCGTTATCTAGCCGCAGATATCGCGAATACCTGAGCGATCTTATTGATAGCATTGGCATCTCCATCATTGCCAAATACCAAGATTAAAACAATGGTTAATAAATCGTGGAAGAGTTTCGAGTGGTAATAAACATCAGAGCGGTGAGTGACATAACTTATCTGTTATTTTGGTCAGATGTTAAAGTGGAGTCCTCTTTTAATTCGTGAAATACTGCTTTTGGGTTAAATATGCCGTTTATGGTATGATCAGTCTTTATTGTCATTTGCCAGTGAATACAAATTGCAGTTTCGCGTCTTTCTGTTTACGCGGCCTGTTGTTATTATAAGGTAGGACCAACATTGTCCCATACCTGCCGATGACTCATGTGTATACGCCATTATTTTTTCTCATAAAGCCTCGCAGCCAATAAATATTTCAGTTATGATAATGTCTCCACAATTAATTGCTTAAAATATGAGGTCGATGATTCATTGCTGTTTATTGACATCGCTATTGATACGATCTTGTTGCCATTTCTCATCGTTGCGTTATACATAGCGAGGATCGCGGCAGCAGTCTGTCCGCCAACTCGGTCGCACTGAGTATTTCCGTTTCAAAGTTTAGTGAACTATATCTAATTTAGTTCATAAATAACATAACTGACATGATAATAATAATTTTATTTGCCTTGATTTTTAAATCAAAGAAAACGTTTTTACTTGCGATAAGAGAAAGGTAGGAAATTAGAATACGGAGTGATATCCGATCATCACGCAACAAGTGGTTATTAAACTGTGCGTGAGATATAAGCATGAGTAAATGCATTATTTTATCAATGAATTGACTACTCCGGTATCGTTGTAAATGTTAGTACAATTTCGATACTATACAGTAGATCGGTATTCTCGTCTACATAGATCTTAATTATCGTGAAATCTTTTAACGAAGCCAGATTCACATGTCCTATTAACTAAACTAAGTAATTGCCATTGAGAATTGCATCTGTCCTGCAGCAGCTCGTTGCTTGGTTGCATCAATTGCGCGGCCGGCTCTCGTGTTGACCGCAAAATTGTCCTTAATTGACGAATTAGTGTCTATTCGGCGGGAAAGTGTGATACCTACACATAGCTCGATTAATTGGAACACTTGATGCTAACTACATTTTAATTTGCGGCCCGAACTGAGGAGTGAACTAAAAACATGTAATAAAAGTAATTTAAGTAAATGGTTATTCAAGTGTTTGTAATTCACACTAGGTATACAGTGCCTTGCCTATACACTGTACCATCAGTTTTGTTTTCAACAAAATGTCATCTCTGTCGGACGTATTAGGTGGTTCTTATTTCAATTTATAATTGACTCTATAGTTTATTTGTGGTGCTCTTTAGCTACACTTGCCGAGGTCGGTCCATGATTGGGGGACCATCTTTACACATAGAGACCCCTCCGTGCCTCGGAAAGCACGTTAACCGACGGTCCCGGCTAGCATTTGTAGATCTATGACAGTCGTTACGGGTAGCCAGAAGACTTCTACCTGTCTTACTAAGGGCTATCTTACCCAGTTACAGGTCAGGTAGGCAGTCCCTACGTGTAAAATACTGGTAGCATCCGGTTAGACTGGAAGCCGATCCTAACATAGTTGGGCAAAAGCTATGTAGATGATGAATAATTAACTCTACCTATTCATAGAAACTCTTGGTTTCACACTACGGTGACTTATCATGTTGTTATTGTATGTAGCCTTAGTAGGTAGGTACCCATGTAATGCCTTGAATTTTGTTTATCCAGTCACCGTACATTATACTGAGGTAGAACGCACATACATTTTCAAATTAAATAAATATTTAATTTCTAATCTGCTTGTTTTTTATCTTGCGCACGAGTACATCAACTTGAACCAGATAATCCAAATAGACATAACCGCGTAAAAGAATGCCAGGCAACACTTCAAAAGGTTAAATATCAAGAGGAACAAAAAGCATGTAGGGCCTGCCTCAGCGGATTGGGAAAAAACCACCCAACGAAACGCATGCAGATGTTGTACTTTTTTTACAGGAGAAACAAAATGCAAAAAAAACGTCGAAGAAGATCTACACATGTACCGATGACCAAATGGGAACAAATTTTAAAAAAATCAGAGGGCCGTCTTATACCAACAGTTAATATAAAAAAGCCGACAACCGAAGTACAAGATGGTGGACCAACTACAGATGACGTAATGGAAATCATCAAGAAAATGCGGAACGGAACAGCTCCAGGGACGGATCAAGTAGTAATTGAGCTCTACAAAGCGATGCCCCTAATACTACAGGAAGCAGTCACCAAACACATGCACAAAGCCTGGATACAGAACGAAGCACCGGACACATGGCTGGAGACCGTGCAGGTGCCAATCCCAAAAAATAATAACCCTAAAGATGCGAATGACTATCGCCGCATATCGGTTTGCAATACGGGTTACAGAATCTACGCCTCATACGTCCTTAAAAAACTAGATGATATAATAACGGAATTGGGCAACTACCAAGCGGCCTTTTTAAACAATAGATCTACAGACGACCACATCTTTACACTCAAAAGGGTCTTAGACGAGGAATGGCGTGCAGGTAAAAGAATTTATGTACTCGCCCTCGACATAGAAAAGGCCTTTGACAACGTAGACCTCAATGCACTAAGAGATATCCTACTTCAACGTACCAACAAATCGCTAACTAACAGGATAATCAAAGTATGCTTGAATGAACGAACATGCATCAAATGGTGTGGCCAGCAAAGCAGTTGGATTATTAAAGGAAAGGGGGTCAAACAAGGTTGCCCTCTGTCCCCTCGCTTGTTTACACTGGTCATCGACGAAGTCCTTAGAACCCTCGAGGAGGAAACCCAATTAATAAAACTCGACCAGGATCGTGAAATCTCACTTCCCCTGGTACTATCATTTGCGGACGACCTTATCTTCATCACAGATGACCTAGAGGGGTTAGAAGGTATCCTATACCATATTAAACCCCTACTAGGTAGTGTAGGCCTCCAAGTAAATGAAACAAAAACAAAAATACTAATTAGGGACCCCATAGCTACACAAAAAGCGACCTACGTGACCCTTAATGGAACAAGGTTACCGACATGTGATGAGATTAAATACTTAGGTACACTTATAACATCTACATTAAGCAGAAAATGCACTATTAAAAAACGTTGCAAACAGGCCATAAGAAACGCCAAATCGTTACTACCATTCATAAAACACGCAAATATGGACTGGAAATTAGCCAGACTTATGTATCGAATGGTGATCGTTCCGTGCATGATACATGGTTTGAAAGTATCGGCACTTACTAAAGCTAACAGATCAAGACTCAGAAAATATGAGCGAGTTATCATGAGAGATTTGATAAACCACTCCAGGAATAAACCGAGACAAAAGAAAATGCATGAAATCTTAGACGGAAAAACAGTAACCAAACGCATCAAGAACCACAGGATGTGCTACCTCGCACATGTTTACAGGCGCCGCGTACCACATCTGCTGCATGCAGCAATGGAGTACAAGGCCAAACTCAAGAAGGTCGGTCGACCTATCTACACGTGGAACGACAACCTAAAACAGGACATGAAGTACTTCGACAAGGGAGTCGATTTCTGGATGGATACGGCTGAAGACAAAAACAAGATCAAGATTGCTGCTAGTGAAATATACAAAAAACCGGAAACTGATAGTAGCGAGAACTCCGACGACGACATCGAAACCAGAAACGTCTAACACAACATAACACAGCAGAGCAAGGACATACAGAACCGAGAAAGCAGTGCAACCTCGCCAAAAGATTCACAGGTTAAGCTCGAACTGAAGCACCTGGCCGCGTAGTCTTTAAAAGATGCCCATCCATAGACAAATATCACCCATCTCTCCACTAATCCAAGGCTTGCTCTAGGATGCATATCCGGTAGGCTCTTAAATCCCCCCCTTCCTACGGGCACGTCTTCCTTACAAAAACCGCGCCCCCCGGTCTACTTCTTGATATGCAATGGTCGCTGTAGCACCATGAACATGAGGCTACAGGAGCTAGTGCGAATCCTGGGGTTCATTCGATTAATCGAGTCTGGTCAAACCACGCTGGGATCGGTGCCATTCATTCATTCATTCATTCATTCATAATCTGCTTGTTTTTTATCTTGCGCACGAGTACATCAACTTGAACTTGACCACAAAAACCAATGTCGTATCAAAAAGTTTTTCGTCGCACTGTGTTACCAAGTAATCCGTGGTATGCTAATAAAATGGATAAATAAAGACGTTGCTTATTATAGCAGTTACATCATATTTGTGAACCGAAGTATTCGCAGCACGTATGTTAGTGCCGATAGTACATATTATTGAGTATTTTCCACGATCTGACAGCACAGAATCACGAAAATCTCCTGTGGTTTCATAATCGTTCCAAGACTAACGCACGTCAGCGAATATGTCAGGAAGCTAATCAAAAGAGAAACAGCTTAAAATCTCGTAAAATCCAGTTCTAAGTGGTAATCAATATTTTCGCGGCCCGTTTTCGACAAGCTTTTGAAATCTTAAAATTGTTTCTTTATTAGCCTCAGGCAGTGCCCCACTTTGGTCGGTCGAAAAATGGCCGATATGGTCTGAAATCACAAAAAGTACATAACTCGCGCAGTTCAAAGATCGCATTAGTGCTGCAAAGACCGGTTGCCAGAAGCGCCGTGGCAACCCGTTTCCCGTACCCGACTCCATAAGTTGCGTGGAATAATAAATACTATATGTCAGCATGTCCTTTTCTATACCTCAAAAATGTAGAAATACCGCAAAGGCACTTAGAGCTGGAATTCCCCGAAGGGTTTTAAGCTAATCAATCTGTCATAAACCTACGCTTCGGTGACGACACAAAAGTGTGGTAAAAGGGTCATGATGTAACAGGAGGGATAAGTCTGCAGCTGACAAGGTTTACGCATTAATAAACAATTCATAAGCGTCAACGGGAAATTTTCTAGTTCACACTAGAAAATTTCCTGTTGAAGGTGGATCGTTTTCAGAAGCGTTGTTCGAAGTGCTTGAAACTTCTCAGTAGAGTGACGTAAAAGTTGTAACTGTTGGTGATATGATAATTTAAGCGGTATACATGATTCACAGAAGGGGAATATTCAGAACTAGATTATGTCGCCCCCGCGATGAGGTATAGCGGGAGAACACGAACATTAGCGTGGGATCAAACTTTGTCACATAATAGCACCTGCTGAGATATCATTGTATTAATGAAATGGTTATTTTTAAAAACTCTATCGAAAGGTTATCTCTCGTTGTTTATTGCATGAACATTAATTTTGTCTTTTATCGCAACTGTTTCTTACCTACTTCAGAACAGTTCGTCCTTGCCTGAATTGAATCACAAGCTCATTGTCAAAGTATGGAATGTATTCAATAGTAATGACTAATGTACCTCTTTACATGACAAAAGAAGTCCGTCATTTGTCCGACAAACATGAAAAAATCCTTCTTGTTATGTTAATGCCGCCAATTAAATTTAATGTGGCCACGAAATTGGACAAATAGCTTAAACACAGTGTTTCCGCATCAACACCAATGATAATTATGGAAACGAGACGATATTTTTTACAATTACTTATATTTTTCAATATTGTGTTATCGCGATGAACACGTTTTATGTAGTCGTCAAGCCAGAAAAGTGGTTAAACGACGTCCTTCCGAAGGTCATGGATGATAAATCACTTGTTTTTATTGTTATTGTATACGTCTACAACTTAACAACGCAATAAACCATACTGCCATCAAGAAAAACACGCAAAATCTACAAGTTATACTTAGACAGACTGAAACCGTTCGCAGTAATAATGGGAAAACTTGCAACTGCGAATATAAATCGAAGGAACCCCTCGTCGCAGCCTATTAAAGAGTTCATAATTTATTAGTGTCTGCAGTGCACTGTGCTCTAGCTTTAATTTATCCCAGACATGTTTCATTTGAATTCATTATGACACAATGTTTTATTATAGCCATGCGTTTGTTTAGAAAATTAGTGTCATTAGATGATATGATCGCATGTATAATACGACCAATTAAATGCAATATATGTAAACCTACGCGGAAAAGCTTCGGGGTTTACGTAACAGGTGCGTGATGATTGCATACCATGCATATTTTAATTATAGCATGTAGTTTGATTGATCACTATTATTGATTAAATCGTAATCGGTCGCAAATTGCTGCAAATTATAGTTCACTCGACAGTTTATTTGCAAAAGTTTATATCCAATTGTATTTATTTACCTTTGCGAGCGATAAATTGGCTATTCTGTTGTCGTCACTCTCTTAATTACGATGTAGTACATTTTAGTACATAGACGACATAATGCATGTCTGTTGAAAAGAGTTCACTTTCTAAACGTGCTTTACTAACTTCCTCGTGTAGTGTTAGGAGATGGGCCACTTGTCACACCACTCGGTTATGAATTTATGATGCAAAGCCCACGCGCGTCCTCAAGGCCGCTCCGCTGCGCAATTGCCTCTGATGATTAATCAGGCTTCGGACGATCAGTGCCGGACATACGCTACTACCAGTCGGCCGGTTTCACACGTGTCTAAGCTCGGATCAGTGAAAATTAAGTGTTGTGACACCATCGGCATCGATCCAACGTAATATATAGGAAAATAATACTTGTCAACTCTACTTCCATGAGACCATTTAAATATTCAAACAACTTGATGTCGTACTATATTTCATACTTAATATTTGATCAATAGTACTAATTGAGCATAACAAATCGAAACAGTAATAAATTTTCTTGAGTAAACAACTTTGAAGTTATAACATTATCATCACCCACCACAGTTTGTGAGCCTACTCAAATGTGTGGACGTAGATACCAGCTGTGCCTTGTGTTTATAGTCTACAGTGGGTGTTTCACACGCTCCTAAATTATTTGGATTTATCAAACTCTGCCTAAATGTCTCAAACCATCTCTATATCATTAAACATATCAAAATACCATAGTTTTCTTGTGATCATGTCGAGTGCAATGTACATACTCATGTAAACTAATTCTACCATCTGTCTCAAGATAATTCTATATCATCTCTGTATTTTTTGTCGGCATGTTTTTATTTTTTGCTTTATGTGTCTTTGTTTTTGTTGTCGTAGACGGCAGTTCCACGGACACGCTGAGGAAGCTCAGTGACGACTCTTCGAGAAAACATTTATCAGGTGAGTTCCAGCATGTCCAAGGTTGAAGCTATTATGAAAAATGTTCTATTTATGATTGCATGAGAAGGCAGTAAGCGTGCATGGTCCATGCTTCCCGTGTATGAACTTCAAGCACACACAATACACGATATCATCACCTCTCATTATCGTTCTATCTGTACATAGTTTTAATGTCACTTATTCATAATGTCACTCTTCTCTCTCGACGAAATGGGGCAGATTTAATTGAAGCTGAGGAGGACGAAGTCTCTAGCAGTCTGCCGGAGAGACCGCGATCACACCGCAAGGCATCTAGTAAGTTGGTCATAACTAATAACAGTAGAGTAACTGTGAGGTGGAGGCATGCTCTGTTAATAATGTACATAGTAACATGGTGATGGTTCTTAGCGCTAGGGGACGGCACTACCACAATACATGCTGTAAGGACATATAACTAGAAGTAATTTGGTTTGACACAACCATTAGGAAATCTAATTACGTAACAGCGAAACATTATAATGTTTTGATGCCTCAATTCAGACTTACATTCGACCTGAACAGAAATCAGGTTCAGTGCATGACAAAGAGGAGTAAAATATTAATACCTAGGATACAATGGAATGATAACAGCTAATATTAATTAGTTACTAATGAATTAATGAAGCTAGCGCCGTATGCGATGCATCCGTAGCACGTCGGGACTCGGGTTAATCAGCCATTAACAATGTCGGTTTTCGCGTTTGAAATGCTTCGCGTTTCGATCGCATTGCATCGAATGCGTGTCAACAAGTAGAGGCGCTCGCCTACGAACAATTAGTGACATTGTTTTACAATCGATTAATAATTTTTATCTTTTGTTTAGCTTTTTTTCCGTAACGAATTTAGTCTCACAATTTGCAGACAAAGAAACAGCAATTAATTACATAATGAGGAGACTAACTAATAACATTGGTGGTTTAGAAATAGACACAACTTGACATTTTAAATAAAATAGATTAATATATTTCAGTTTTGTTCCGTAAGTATCCACTTGTTATTATTGCAACAGATAGGTACCAACTATAAATTCACACGACCAAGTTTATTGAGACGTTGAATTTTCGCCAGTAGCTAACTACAGGAACGGAGCACTTTAAAATTACATAATTACTAGTAAACAATATGCAGTAACATAAGGAGTGTAATAAACCGTATCTTGCTTGTGTACTCAGATGCATGTAATCCAATTATTAAGTAATACCTAGATGTCAAAATTCTAATAATGAGCAGAACTGTTACGAAACGTACCTAGTGAGACGTGTGAAGTAGGAACAGCAGGAGCACTTGTCTAATAGTTAGAGGCTAATGTGAATGTGTGTGTCGCTTGTGTGTATCGCAGCCAGCAGCACGTTCAGTGTCACCTCCATGGACGCGCTGTGGGAGAAGCACCCGCGCCGCCTCAGCGAGGCTGGCCTCAGGAGGTCATCAGGTAACTAGCACGGTATCTCTTACCAACATTATTGCTCCACGACAATACGTGACATTCCCATGCCTATCTGTTAATTAATCTACGTTACAATTCGTGTACCATTTTTACGTTACCTACGTCTCAACTCACGATGTCGTGGAAATAATTTTGGTTCCGTATCTTAAGTTTCACTTAGTTTATACATAGCAATCAATCCATGCACCATAGACCGCACCCATCACATGCTCTATAGATGTTCGAGTATTTTGATTTCTTGTGCTTGCCATGGTGTTTGCGCAGATTTTTTATGGTTGAAAGCATGAGCTTTTTGTTCTTGGATTTCTATTGCAGCGCGTAGTGGTCTCCAAAGTCAACTGCAGTTTGTTCAGAGTTTCAATCGAAACGAAAGTCCGCAATGTTGATGTAAGATATGCAAACGAGTTAGCGAGTCACCCTGGTGGCCATGCACTTGCAACGGTACATATTCAGCTCATATGCCCGATATGTGTGTTCGGAATAGTGAAGAGGGCCATGCATATTCAGAAGGCTATATATTTCAATCCTCGTTAGACATCAACTTTCACCTACTCTATTTTCTCTAGTAATCACAAAGGGTTATGTGATTCTTAAAGAATTTCTATGTAACAAATCTTGGGGTTTTCAGGAAAAATATAATCATCTATTCCTCCATATTAATATATTGGTTTATTATTTCAGATCATAGTGTTATATTAACAGAGGATACTGACAGCTTTATAATTGGCGAACGAGTTTGGGTGGGTGGTACCAAACCTGGCCAGATCGCATATATCGGCGAGACACAGTTCGCTCCCGGCGACTGGGCCGGCATCGTGCTTGACGAACCTATTGGTATGATTACTATAATGTTGGTAACTTGGTTTGGTAATGCTCTGCTTTTGTATCTTGTTCTCACCAGAGTGATGACTTTTGTAGGTAAAAACGACGGCTCTGTAGCGGGGGTCCGCTATTTCCAGTGCCCAGAAAAGCGTGGCGTATTCTCTCGACTTACTCGCTTGACCCGCGTGCCCTTTATCACACATGCTCCTCACGATGCATCACCGATCTCAGACGCGGGCAGCGTCTTCGAACGCCCGCCTTCCGGCACCAGGCAAAGACGCGCACTCTCACCAAACGGCAGCATACGCAGCATCGTCAGCAGCAAGATGAGTGAGTAATACTCAGCCACCATACGTGTTCCTGGGTAACACTAAATAAGGCTAGAAGAATTAATCCATGTTTTCTTCCATAGATGCATCAATTTCGACAACGACCAACGGAGATGTCCGTGTGGGAGATCGTGTCATCGTATCTAGCAGCCGCGGCAGTAAAGCCGGTACATTGCGTTATGTTGGCGTTACCGATTTTGCCACTGGTGTCTGGGCGGGTGTAGAACTCGACGATCCTCTTGGAAAAAACGATGGCTCAGTAGATGGAAAGAGGTATAGTTTTCAAACCAATTACGAGTGTAGTCAAAAGCTCATGGCCTGAGTCTCATATCCCGATATCGATTGATCTTTCAGATATTTCGAATGTTCACCTCGCTTCGGCTTGTTCGCGCCCGTCTCGAAAGTCTCACGGTCACCATCGAACCGCAAGCCAGGCGCGTGTGCCATCCACAACAACGGCCGTGCGACTCCTCTGCGGCGCTCCAACTCGCGGGAATCGCTGACGTCACTGGGCACGTCTATCGCGTCTTCCCGCGTGGGGGTGAGGCTCGGGGTGACGTCGCTGGGCGCTCAGGTAGGCTAGCCCCGCGCGCGATCGGCTGAACCTCGCTCGCCGCGATCCCCGCCGCCCCCGGCCCGTGCACGCCCGCACCGCAGCGCGCCAAGCCTGTTCGACAAGACGCTGCTCGTCAAGCACGTCGAAAACGACCGCTGCGCCATCATCGCTTTGCCGAAGCCGCGAGTCTATTACGACATAGTATTTCGATCGAACGATAAGAGTAAGGAGCTAAACCCTCGACGTTGGGCTAGCGAGACGCTGCCGAAGTCTTGGCGATGCTCGGAAAGCGTGCTGAGCTTCGACAGTCGATCAGAGCGGTCACGGCGCAGCGATTCGAGCGGCAGCAGCGCCAGCGGCTCGGTGGCGCGGAGTGCGCGGGGCGGGGGCGGCGAGGTGGTGCGGTGGGGGGGTCGGCCGGCCGCCGTGACTCGGGCCAGCCGCGGGGTCGCCTCAGCTACAAGTACCGACATATTCGTGGAGATGCCGCCGCCGCGCACTCACTTTTCAGGCTTCGGGAAAAGTTACCATTTCTCTTGCGTGTCACCCTTTCAGTTCACGTACCCCTATGTGGTGTATATTTGAATTTAATGCTACAGTAATTACGATATCACTCATTGACGCCGTTTCGATTCTTGGCTTGTCAATTTTGTTTGATTGATCGTTTGATAGCTTCTTTTAGTTGTGATATTTTGGTGTTGGGCGAGAAAACTACAAATAAACCAAGATCCAATGCACACTATGCGAAGAATCTAATAGCCGGCCCTACAGCTAGTCGCATGACATGCAATGTGCAAGTTAATTGTATAAATTGCACTGTTATGTAACGAGCAGTAGTCACCGTCACGAAGGGGACTGGTCTCTATGTTCAATTTCAAGTACAATCTGTACAAGTTATTAGATACAGCTAAACTTCAGGCTTGTACTCTGCCCTGATACAGTACATGAAAACAATTTACCTGAACGAGACTGGTTAACGAAATGACATGCAAAAGTGATGGTATCTATTCATCTAGAAATTGCTTATTTTTGCATGACAATTGGTTTGAGTTTATTTATGGTCTGTAGCTGGCACTCCTTGGTTTGGCCCTTGTGTTAATTATATTTTTTATCTTTTTTGTTTCGTTTTCGATTCACTAATTAATACTTAAGTACTTTAGAATGTAATTTGATTCTGTTATTTCCAATTTTTTTTTAATCTTAATATTATACTTATTAACGCCTCGTCTGAGATGATTATGTAGTCTACGTACTATTCGTATCGACAAACACGCGTTTAAAGAATTTGGTAAAAAATACCAAATTTGAAAATATCAAGTTGCCACCCTGCCTGCTTTGGCAACACTGACAGATAAATGTCTCTTCATTATGTCTTTCGTGTTTACGAACAGCGTTTTTTCTCCTACAAAAAACACTTTATTTTTGTGAAAATAGTGTATTATCTCAATTTCCCAACAATTATTTCTTGTCTAATAGTAATAATGGGAAAAGATAAAGAGAAATTAAGAAGAAAACTGATGGAATTACTTAATTCTTCGTCTGAAGGTATGTACGAAAATTCGCCATTTTGATTTAACAGTTTTTCTCAGTGAAAACGTGAAAAGTGAACAAAACACTACAAAAACATTTAATGAGGCATACATTTACTTCAAATATATCACTTACGTTATTACGAACGAATATACGAGTGAATAAAAGACCTATGCGATAGGACGAGCGCCTATACTTGGTCCAAAAATCTACCCGCCATCACATGGTAATTATTAACAAAAACCTAGAACGTTACTACCACATCATGGTAGAACGAGTGAGTGCACGCACAGACCTAAGCGATAGGACGAGCGCCTATACTTGGTCCATAACATTTTCTTGATATTGCCCTAACAAACATTTACTATCACACGGTACTACGAGCGAGTGCATGTGATTATTATTATTAGTGACCTACCACCGCCTACCCTTCACAACTCAAAAGGCAAGTATCATACGGTACTACGAGCGAGTACATGTGATACATTAACCTGATAATCTTCTTCCCAGACGAACAAGAACCAGTAAAAAAGAGAAGCCGGATACTTATTGAATCTGATTCAGAGGATGAAGAGGAAAATACCACATCGATTGATAATATACCCAACCTTTTAGAAAAAATGGGCCATATTAAAGCACCTGAAAACACTTTGCAAATAAACAACCAAATGAAAGATTTGTGGAACAATATAATAAAAAATGGGTTAGAAGAGAACACAAAAAATGACATTTTGAAGAACATTCCCAAAATAATTGACTGCCTTACATCCGCTCCGCAACTAAATCCTGAAATTCAGGCTGCGATGACAGCTCAAGCTGTTACAAGAGATAATCACTTATGTGAGAAACAAAACCTTATTGGCACAGTTATCTGTGGTTTAAATGACATATTGTACAAGAATTTAAATACAAACCCTGATCAGGACTGTGAATATCTGGGAAACTGCATCAGGCTTTTATGCCATATTCAATACAAAGAGTCTCAAACAAGACGCGCTGTCATCTTACCCGGTCTAAACAAAAAAGTGAAAGACACTTTAGAAAGAACAGAAATTAATCACTTTCTCTTTGGAAAAGATATCAATACAGTATTAAAGGAAAATAAAAACATTGAAAATTCTGTCAAGGACTTGAAGAGTTCTTTAAACAATTGGGGCCCGTCCTCGTACAGGAAGCAAGGGGGCGGGCGAGAGTACAACCGACAACCTCAACCACGACCACAACAACAACCACAGAAACCTGCCGGAAAACCACGCAAGTCCTACCAACAACATCTGCAACGACAGCACTTACGGGCAATGATAAAGCAACCCAGGACACCACAAAACAATCGCGGACGTCGACGTTACTAGAGGCAAGTTACGCAGGTAGATTACAAAATTATTACAAAAATTGGCACTTTACAAAAAATAAGTCTGTTTTAAATTGGGTAAAATATGGTTACTCAATTCCCTTATCACATACAGTTTACCAAGGCAAGATCCCGGAGAATGACTCTTTTACTAAAACAGATAAGCTCAAAATATCTCAATGCATACAAGATTTAATTAAAATTGGTGCGGTAACACTTGAAACAAAACATATACCAAATCAGTATGTCTCAAAAATATTCATTGTACCAAAACCAAATGGAACACCTAGATTTATATTAAACCTAAAAAATTTTAATAAGTATGTTCCAACAACACATTTCAAACTGGAAGATATAAGAACAGCATTGCATCTAGTTGATAAAAACTGTTATATGACATCACTTGATCTGAAAGATGCTTATTTTTTACTAAAAGTAAACGATGATTCCAGGAAATACCTAAGATTCCTTTTTAATAAAAATTTGTACCAATTCAATGTCCTACCATTTGGACTATCAACGGCACCCTATGTGTTCAACAAGATAATGAGGCAAGTAGTTACTCATCTTAGAGCAAATGGAGTCACTTTAGTGAATTATTTAGATGATTTTCTTTTTATTGCACCCAGTGAAAGCGAATGCAGAAATAACTTGAACATAGCTTGCAAATTTTTACAATCTTTAGGGTTCATCATAAATTTTGACAAAAGTCAGATACAACCCAGCAAACAATGTAAATTTTTAGGTTTCATTTTAAATAGTGAAAAATTTACTTTAAGTATCCCTAATGATAAAAGACAAAAAATTCATAAAAAGTTAAATTCCTTAACACACAAAACTTATTGCAGCATCCGAAATTATGCCTCAATTTTAGGCTCTTTAACTTCAATCTGTCCTTCTGTCCCCTATGGGTGGATGTATACTAAAATACTGGAAAGATATAAATATCTAGCTTTAAAACAATCTAGATATAATTATGAATCAAAAATTAAAGTAAATCAGGAAATTATAAAGGAGTTGTCTTGGTGGAAAGAAATAATTTTTACTTGCTCAGCACCAATTAAGCGAGATAAATACAAATTAGAATTTTATACTGATGCCTCTACCACAGGTTGGGGAATTGTATGTGACCAAGAAAAATTACATGGATATTGGTCCACAGAGGAAAGCAAACATCATATAAATTACTTAGAACTTTTAGCAATTTATTTTGCATTAAAGTGTTTTGCAAGAAATGAGAACAACTGTAACATATTGATTCGATCTGACAACATCACAGCAATCTCATATGTCAACAGAATGGGTGGCATACAATTTCCTCACCTAAATTTACTATCAAGAAAAATATGGCAGTTTTGTGAAAAAAGAAAAATCTATATTTTTGCCTCATATATACCGTCTAAAGAAAATATAGAAGCAGATGCTCAATCAAGGATATGCAACATAGAAACAGAATGGGAACTAGCCCCATATGCTTTTGAAAAAATTGTAAATAAACTAGGTTTAGCTGAAATAGATCTGTTTGCCTCACATGCAAATAAAAAATGTGAAACATTTGTTTCATGGAAAAATGAACCAGATTGTTTCTCAGTAGATGCTTTTACCATAAAATGGACAGGTCTAAAATTCTATGCATTTCCCCCCTTCTCTATGATTTTACGTTGTTTAAAAAAGATTCAAGAGGATAATGCTGAGGGTATAATGGTTGTACCTAACTGGCCTGGACAGGCATGGTATCCACTCTTCATATCCTTACTGCACTCAAATCTTGTTTATTTAAAACCCAGTCCAAATTTACTTTTATCCTCTTTCAGAACTTGTCACCCTCTTCACAAGAATCTTACACTGATTGCAGGGATGTTGTCAGCAAAATCTACTTAAGAAAAGGGTACTCTTTAGAATGTGTTAATATTATATTAAGTTCATTAACTAAAAATACTTTACAACAATATAGTTCATGTTACAAACAATGGTGGAAATTTTGTAAAACTAATAAAGCTGATCCTACAACTGAATCAGTGCACACCATCTTACAATTTCTTACAGAGAAATTCCACAGTGGTGCGACTTATGGCACATTAAATAGTATAAGATCAGCTTTATCTCTACTTTTAGACTGTGAATTAAGTACAAACCGAGATATAAACAGATTTTTTAGAGGAGTTTTTAAGCTAAGGCCAAATAAACCTAAATACAGTGAAACTTGGGACCCAAGTATTATACTAGATTATATAAGTAATTTCTACCCAAATACAACGTTAGATTTAAATACTTTATCTAAAAAATTGTTAATAATATTATCATTAACAACGGCACAAAGACTTCAAACTTTATCATTGATTACAATTGATAATATTGCCATAACCAATGATTACATAAAAATAAAGGTTCCTCAATTAATTAAAACTTCTAGGATTAATGGTATTCAACCACTGTTAACTTTAAAATTTTTTACTGAAAATCCTAGTGTTTGCCCTGCAAGAACACTTTGTGATTATCTAGAAGCTACAAAATTGCTACGCAAGAACCATAGTAATCTTTTTACTACAATTAAAAAACCTCATTCCCCTGCTTCAACCCATACTCTTAGCAGATGGATAAAAGATGTTTTGTTGGAGGCTGGAATAGATACCTCAGTGTTCTCTGCACATAGTACAAGACATGCTGCTACATCAGCCGCTCACAGAAAAGGTCTGAATATAGACTTAATTAAATCAACAGCAGGATGGTCTCAGAGGTCTAAAAATTTTGCCATATTTTATAATCTACCCCTTGAAACAAATGAAAATTTTGGGGAATATATTCTTAGTAATAATAATAATTAATGTTCATGATAAATATTCTGTAAGTACTGATTCTGACTTAATAATATACGTATTATTAAATTACATAGTTAATTCTTTCATTATTTCGCTAAGTCTTTCAACATCTACATAATCATCTCAGACGAGGCGTTAATAAGTATAATAGAATGATCAAAGTAACTTACCTGTAAGTGAACTTCGATCACTATTATACGCAGTTAACGCCTCGTCTGAGTCTCCCTCCCATTCAAGAATTTCCCACCCTGCTCCATAATGAAAACATAAACCCATAACCCTCCTTTTTTGCATAGTCGGGTAATGTGACCATACTTCTTTAAACTTAATGAAGAGACATTTATCTGTCAGTGTTGCCAAAGCAGGCAGGGTGGCAACTTGATATTTTCAAATTTGGTATTTTTTACCAAATTCTTTAAACGCGTGTTTGTCGATACGAATAGTACGTAGACTACATAATCATCTCAGACGAGGCGTTAACTGCGTATAATAGTGATCGAAGTTCACTTACAGGTAAGTTACTTTGATCATTCTATTAGTGAATCGAAGACACGTTTGGACGTAGTGATTCATCTCATTTGGCTTTTAGTATGCCCATATTTAGTTCCATATAGTTTTCAAGAGACTGCAATAGTCATATCGTACGTCTAAAAATATATTTTCGGACTGTGATATTATTTTTAAGACTCCTTTTGGGACTGTACTATACGACAAAACTAAGTGTTGTGTGAATTAACAATTGTTTTGCATATACATTGTTATCATTAACCCATTTTGCGATAGGTGCCTTTTATTTAGCGAAGGCTTGGAGCCTGTCAAGGGCTTGACTGCTTGGCACTCCATTGAAAGACTTATGTATCCAAAGAATTCGTATAAGTGCGTCTTATGCATTCCACTTATCTTAGTGGTTCGGTACACTCGAGTCCTTGCTCGGTAGAAACTTTTCTATTACATCTACTAATTCTAAAATTTCGAATATAGTCACGATTCCTACTTATCACTTAAAATATAAAAATTATACAATATACATATTTTATACATTAGCACCTCATTAGTAGATTTCGATATCTCTTTTTTTCATTACTTCATTAGTTTTAGTTTTTAGAGCTTTTTATAATTTGCTAATACGACAGTTGGTGTGTCACAGTCACACAGCATCTATCGTGTTGTGTTGTTTCACTCTATGGTGTATCAGAGGAACCAATGGACTGGCATTAAATGCCATTGAAACTCATCAAGGTTTCAGCTGTACTGATAGATGTAATTCGTACTGATATGGTCAAGTGGGACAAATGCGGTCTTGCAATTCCGCACTCATTGAAAGCTAATGACTTTTTGTTGTAAGGTTGCTGACTAACAGCCTAACTCATAGCAAATTATTTAGGAAGCCTACGCTGATTGTCCGAATTGACGAATCATTGATCTCATCATCTATCAGTACAGTGATATACACCATGCAGTGAGTTGAGTGCGTTAACGCGTGTTGTTTTCCCTCATGTTTGTTGCGTATTGGCACTGTCACTAACGGCACGGCGGCAGCGTGTCGGTGGTCCGCGAGCTTCCTCCACCCCGGTATCCGCGAAGAACGCCCTGCAGGTACAGTACCCCACCATCGCCGCGCGGTAGGCTGGCTACGCGCGCGCCACACGTGTGCCAAACGTCACAACTTACACAAAACTACTAAGCACCAAAGTGTACAGCCGTCCTTAGTGGTGTTCTGAAGTTCAGTACACGTGTGTCGTCAGTGTGTTCCAACTGCGCCGGCGGCGACACGGGGCTTCCTTTATTTTGAACGTTCAAAATATTGAGCAGCTTAATTGTAAGATTGTTTCTTTCATACTAATGAAAACGACAACGATTGTACGTAATAGTAATTTATTTGTGTTTTTGACGTTGATATGTATACTTACAAACTAAACTTTTAACAATTAATGATGTTAGAGTCCCAAGCCGTCCTGTTGCCAAACAGGGTCAATGTAGTAATTCATAAGAGACAATATTTGTCAATTATAGCGCACTTCTAAGTACAAAACACACTTATTTTAATGATGATCATGTTCCGACAATACACCTGCAAATAGCTTGCAATACACATATTGTAATATTAGATAGCTATGCCAGAATTTCAGTCCTTTTCATAATAGCAAAGCTGTGATACTTTTTTTTATTTAAAAGAAAATCATGAAGATATTGAGTATTTTAGATGCATTTTATTGTTTACATTTTTTTCTTAGTTTTTAATACTGACCAGTGCCTGTAAGTAATGATGATATTCATAAATATAAAGACTCATTTGAACACAAGCATTCCATTGCTACTAACATAGGTTTTCACTTTTAATAATAATATATTGTTGTTATAACTAGTAATAAAAATCTCTACTATTAGAGTAACAAAACCTTAGGTATAGTTTCTAAATGTAAAACCTTGTAAAACGTAATTTTGTGAGAACGAAATAGTGATTAATAAACTTTAGTTTTAATAAACTGTACTACTTTCTCTGTGTATTATTGTCCTACCTTCATTATCCCTCGTTTTATGGTGATAATAAATAATTAAGATTTACCTAACTGTTGTTTTATTGCATCTTTAACGCTGTACAATAGCTTGTGAAGGCATGTGCGAATTACCGGATGGTTTGTGAGAAATGTGAAACAACTTGTAACTGTAACACTTTCGCTGTTGTGGCTGCTTTGCTTCCTAAACTGGCGCTCTACCCTCAAAGCCTGTCAACGAAAATCGGCCCATCCGAAAGTAATTGTTTCATCAAAACAAATGACAAGTAAAACTTTTCGGACGGCGAAAACACGTCGGGATTAGGGAGAACTGTCAAACCGTGTTGTCATTATTACTTAGTTCGGGCCTCGAAGTAATCTTATGTTCTTATTTAATACGGAGTAGGAAACGTCCGTAATTTCTTCTGAAATAACGGATTTCGTATTTAGGGAGTAGACGTGCCCCTGAGTCGACGGTGCCCTTGACTGAGTAATTGGGGTAAAGTAATTTGATATTCACAGTCGATACGAGATTGTTATGGCGCTCGACATAATTGAATAGTGTTGCGGGCCAACACTCGTAAATTATTCCGTTTGATGGCTTATTTTTACTTTTGTTATTTATTGTTACACGCCTCCAATCATAAAACCTCTAAAGGTTTATGCTTTTGTAAATCATACGTATAATAAAAGTAAAACTTACGTGTTGATTTCTTACGTTCTGTATAATATTATTTAGTATTTAAATTCCTAAGAACTTATCAGTTCAGTGCGCTAGTCGATCCTAGAAATTCGCGGTAAAGTCGCCTATCTCGATGATATGATGTTCATAACAATTTCATCATATAATTTTCTTAGAATAGTTTCAAAGTTGTTAACTTGTTATCTTGATGACAGTGTAAGGTAAATAAAATTGCTATATATTGCTATAATCTGAGATTTTTATCAAACTGCTTTATCAAAAGCGTTGCGTGCCTAAATTAAGGAAAAATGTCGTAATAAACATAAAGTTAAAGTAGGTACCTTAATATTTCTTAATATCTACGGTACCATAAAGAAAAACTTGAGAATATTATAAAAACTTATAACGTATTACTTAAATAAAACTTTGTTTTCTCCCAATTCTTGAGGAAGTCAACACCCACATCATTTTTAATAGTGTTGTCAGATGACCGATTAGGTATAGCAAGTTGTTTCATATCGCTGGCAAGTCCAAACGATATGCATGAATGGAGGTGTGGTTATTAGAATATCTTTGTACTTATGTAAATATGGGTGCGGTACATAGAGAATGTAAATCTTTGGTATTTATCTGATTATTGACTCCTGTTCTACAAGGCTGGGGTGTAGATCCGTTATATTACCTATAGCAGTGGATTTTAGGGAATAATAGGCTGGTATTTTTTTAGGTATCCATATTTTAGGCAAAACACGTTTTCCTAGACGTATGTTTTTCTTTTACCTACCTATGTGGTACAGTCAACAGCAAAAGTAGATGATCAAAATCAGAAATTCAATACTAATGAACGGGGTTCGCAGCTATATGGCAGCTGTACTAGTAGTAAATGTTTGATATAATTTCCAATCACATACTTTTGAATCACTTCGACGCCACACAGTTCTGATGCGAACTCCGTTCATCTATACTTATAATAAATCTGTAGAAGTGAAAATTCTGTACATTGAAAATATCAAAAAAATAAATGGCACGTGTTACTAGACCGACACCAAACCCAAAAATATGATTAAAAAAATTTTTGTCTGTGTGTCTGTCTGTCGGTCTGTCTGTCTGTCTGTCTGTCTGTCTGTTTGTTCAGGCATCACGCAAAAACTACCGGTTCGATTACGATGAAACTTGGTATAATTATTCTTTATTATCCTGGGCACCACACTGGGTACTTTTTATCCCGGAAAAGTATATACAATAAAAAACAAACTTAATTTTGCGGTTCGATCCCTTGACTCGATTACTGTACCAACCGCAAATAATAAGTTTGTTGTAGGTTAGGTCACTCGCAATGGAGTTCATTTTTATTCCTTTTAGTTTTTAGAGTTATTTAGGTTTGTTTTTATATAAGTCGTAGGTATAGATTTTAATTTTAAAGTATAGGTAGTATATTATTGATAGTGTACGTAGTGACCGTAGGTTATTTTATAATACTGTTAGGTAGGATTAGTCATTCGTATAGATATTAGTTTTTAGGGATTTTGCTTATTTATTGAGTTTAGATTAGTATCATCAGAAATAGGTTTATTTAGGTAGGTAGGTATTTAAGTTTCTGTTATAGAGTTTTTTTTTTAATTGGGTAGGTACTTAGGTAAAGATATCATATAGGTACCCTCTTAATCACCACTAATGGGACACAATTGGTTTTCTATTGTAATTAGCCATAAAGAGCCCGCGAGATAGATGGCATTCTGGGGAAGCACATACATTTTATCCTGTTAGCACGTTCCCGTGGGTAAATTTCCGAAATCCACGCGGGCGAAGCCGCGGGCAGAAGCTAGTTAGTATTAAATTTCTGATTTTGATCATCTACTTTTGCTGTTGACTGTACCTACTTGGCAAATTAGGTAGCTACCTACTTTATCTCCTACATCTCGTAAGTCTCGAATACATATTCCAAAACGGTCTCTCTCTCGAGAATCCTAAACTAGCTAACCAATTTGAAAGCACTGCTCACATGTTGAATGCCCAAATTATCCCTTTAGTCATGCATAAATCTCTCCCATGACATGAGTTCGATGACCCAACCAAAACCTCTTCCAACAGAAATATGAAAAAAAAATATTTCTAAGATGTATAGTACATCTTCGATAGTTTTTCGATTCACTTCAATACAAAGTACCTATTCAGAGTACCCTGGTTTTAATATTAAAACCTTTTGAACCCCATTATTTCCGTAGGCAGCTACTATATTATTTAGTACGCTATTTACCATAGACACTCCTAGATGAGAGACATTAATATTACATTCCTAGAGGCTCCTTGTACCAGATCCTAACATAACAAATCTATCTCTCGGGACTACACGAGCTAATATTAAGGTCATCTGTTACTTCAAATTAATTTCATAATTTGAAGCGAGTACACAAATAGAGTGCTCGATATTACAGCTGAATGCTACCTATAAATATTTCTGGGACGGCTATAATGTCATAGCTAATTACACACCCAACTTTAGGTCTTGCACCAGTGTCCTTAATAGGTATGAACCGTATGCATATTCATTTCGTTGAATCAACATAGGAATGCTAAATTAACGAAACGCATACTTTAGCCACCTCGTTCCCGCATATATGCTAGCCTTATATGAAGATAGTATCTGCTCGAGTGAAGCTCGTATTCGGAAATTACGAAGTCGTTTCCAGACAGTCCCAGCCGTTGGAACATTTCCGCAATCGATAACTCTATTTTCTCCCATGCGGGTGGTCCCTACATTTAGTGCTTTTACGCGCCATAAATATATCTACTGAACCAGTAAAGTACGTGATCTATGCCAGTAAAATATATTCCTAATTATTGTTTATCATTTTCGGATGAATTTCAACTAAGAAATGAAGAATTGCATAATGTTAGGGCAAAGATTGTAATCTTTGCCCTAACATTATGCTAATAGCATAACAACTATAATAAGTAGCCAGAGAAGCGTATCTACGCGAAGAAATATCGTCAATACCAATTTAGCATGATAGTCTCATAAATTACAGTTATTAGTAGTTACTTATTAGACAAGGAGTGGACATGACATGACTACATGCTGCCTACGTGGAGTTAGGTCATGCCAGATCTCCGTCACCGTCACCCACAGCCTCTGGAGAATACCTAACACCTCGCAGACCTTGGGAAGGGACTGACGCAATTGTTTGATATTCTAGAATAAATGGAATCTGTCACTGTGTGTGTGAGTGTACAAAAATAGGTTTTGCACGCCTACAAAACAAATAAGTTAATCCAAGTTAGGCGAGGGTTGGGCTTTCTTGGAAAGAATAAAGATGGTGCGAAGTTGCACAACTGGTTTATAATTTGAATGAGGATTTAGTTTATCGCAGTTTGCCGCCAGACTGTGCTTGTTCAGGATACAATGGTTAAGGATTAGATACCTCCCTGCGCAGACACTTTCCCCCTCTTTATAACTTGGGTAGGCAGACACACAGCTTTAACCAATTTAAGCAAAGTATGGTGGATCAATGGCACGGCGCAATTAACATGCATAATAAATATATTGCAAGTTTTTCTTCATAAAAAGACAATAATAATTAATGTATTGAAGTGGTAATTAAACGTGCTGTCTTCAAGGCCGCACTTTGTTTTGTTCGCAAAGTAACTTCACTTTAACTACACCGAGCCAGAGACTAAAGAACGCAGCGATACAAGTACAAATACATAGGACTCTTTGATATTGATATCATGAATCAGAAATAAGTGCAAATCATTGTTTTGTCTTATAAGTTCGATAACTTATCAGTATCATGGAAAGCATAGTAGTGTATGATCGGCGATATTATCAAGCTATTTATTTATAGATTTGGGTTGGGTCTACTACGCTAGCGTAAATAATTATGCATTTCAATTGTATGTGTAAGCACAGATAACGTAGGACTGTTATTAGTTAATGACGTACCTACCTTAGTCGTTATCTACCTAGCTAGATTATTCTATTAGGTACCTATGTGACCAGTTTAGTCGCTCTGAGTAGTTATTAGGTAACTATAAATAAGAACAGAATATTAAAAAGAAAATTAAAAGCCCTGGCATTTTATATATGTATATGTTAGGTATATATGTTTTAGTTGTAGGTACCTACACTAACTAGACTACTAGGTTTGGCATGACTTCGCAATATGTCTGGCTGATAGACAATAATTTACAATTATAACTACTATAACTACCTACGTCAAATTTCAGTGACATTTTTAATTTTAACTCATAATACATTTTGGATTTAGTTACATACAATACAATCCTACGAGACGTTGGCTCCGAAGTCGATTAAGTACTTAGGTAGGTACTGAAATTAGTACCTACAGAATATTTCCCTATTGTGTGTAGACTGTAGAACAGAAGACACGAAAAATTCTTCTGATTATTAGGATAGCTCCGATTTTACAAAAGTAGGTAATATAAAATACGAGAGGTTGATTCGGAATCAAAATTGAAATGAGGCGGCCCTTTAACTGTAAACGAAGGTACCAGAAGTTGGAGCGGAAAATTAGATATTGCACCCCGAAGGCATTGTTACGTTAGGGAAATAGGGACGCTCCCTTGCGCCTCCCGACAAAGTTATAACAATGTATATGGAGTACATAGTACCTACTTCGCGACAAGTGATATTGATTAAGTACCTAGCATAGAACGGGTACTGCTCTGTGGTATACAAATGCATACCTATACATTCTGACTAATCATAAACAACTTAGTAAATGTTTATTTTCATACGATTTGTGATTTAGAAAATAAATCAATAATTTACGATCTAAATAATATAGGTACGCTTTTGCTTCGGTACCTAAATAGGTATTGCGTGTATTGTGAATAATTAAAAAGAAAATGCCATGTTAGGTATATTATGGCCGTATGGCTTTTCGTTTTTACCCTTCGCCATTAGGTACCTATACCTACTTATTTATGCATACCAACGTCACGTGTCTAATGGCAGTCGGGTGTTGTTTTTCAGCAGCCTGTCTGCCTGCTGTATACAAATTGTATAATATTTTATTTACGTTAAAAATATGTAATAATGCCTTTGCATTTGAATATTGAGTCAAGAGGAAAAGTTACTTTAATTTATGGCTGACTAGCTGCGCCCCGCGGTTTCACCCGCATAAGTTTCGATCCCGTGGGAATATCGGGATCAAAGTATCCTATGGGTTAATCCTGGTTATAAACTATTTGTGTGCCAAATTTAATCCGTTTAGTTGTTTTGGCGTGAAAGAGTAACAAACATCCATCCATCCATCGATCCATACAAACTTTTTTTATAATATTAGTAGGATTTTATGAAGAACCCGAGAAGGTAAATGGAAATGATCATAATAACAGCGCACACTATAATTACTATAAAGCCTAATTTGTTACCTATATCGCAACTCCTGGAACGCTTCTTCAGGTTGGTTTATATAATCGGAAGAATGGTTCGAGGGCATATGTGTGGTTGGACAATCTGAGTTAGCATGCAATGTTATGAAATATACCCTCCAGTAAATCCCTGAATTGTAACCACAGCGTTTTCTGTTTTTTTCAGATGAATTGTAATTGAATTATGTCTTGTGAAAATATTTAGATGCCGTTTTTTCCTGAGAAGAATAATACCCCTGATCTGTCACCGCCAGAAATGGACCATGATGAAGAAAACCGCTGTTATTGTATTTTATAAGTTCGAAGAATCTAATATATTTATTTGTAAACAACTTTTAATAGGTATTATTAAGGTCTTGAATGTATTTTGCGGTCTTACCTACTAAAGGTTATTTTTGTTGTATTATTATATTGTACCTACTCATTGATTTATTTGCTGTATTGTGGAACATGATCTTTTGTAGTTTATTATTGTGAAATATCGCACATTAGATAGGTTCCATTTGTTTTATAACTTTAGGGGCCCCAAAATAATGTTTTTTTTTCTATTATCAGGAGCTTCTCCGAGAGAAGCAGCAGCATTTAGAGCGACTGATGCGGGAGAGGGAGTTGGAACGAGCCGAGATGGCCAAAATATCGCTGCAGGCTGACCGCGCCGAGAGCGCCCTCTCACAACTCAAGAAGGAGGCCACACAGGTATTAATACCTCCTTACACGAATGCTCTTTTGTTTTATGGTTTGTGCTTAGTGTTACTTAGGTACCTACTAGCCTTTTCTAGGCAAGGCTGCCAATAAATGGATTGACTTGTTAAGGACATTGCATTGACCCATATGGCATGATAGCCTAGCGGTTATCATACGTCGGTAAGCGCGTTCATGCGTAGCGAGCTGTGGGTTCGAATCTCACGCGCGGTGATAATTTTGTAGCGGGATCGTCCGAAAGGGTTACCGCTGCCCTGGAACATAAAGGGCTAAGGAAGGAACACGGGTAGGTTTTAGTCAGTAAGAGTCTGACACTCCCTTCCGCTCCACCCAGAGCGGGAGGGGTCATTTGATGATTTCCCATCCTCAAAAAAAAAAGGACATTGACCCGTATTCTTGAACGATACTCGAGCATTTCATTTATCAAATCTGATAGATAAGTACTAAGTAGGTAGATAATGTTATGAAACAGAATTTATATCTTCAAACGAAATAAGAATACAGTGTGTCTTTGAGAAAGGATCAAGATTATAGGTCGATGTCGTAAATTGATGCTATTAGCCCACGTCCGCACGGACGTAAAGATATCACGGCGTGATTTAATCGCGCTGGATTTTCAACTCTCGGTGTTGAGCCGAGCATTGAGAATTCAACAGAGCTTATCCTAGCCCGTCAAAAAAAATATTGTTGGATTTCCAACTGTTTCATTTCATCATTGTATATTTATTGATGACTAGCTTCTGCCCGCGACTTCGTCCGCGTGAAGCAACTTTCTTATATATTTTTTTTTCTTAAGGACCTTCTACAAAGTATTAGAAAACTTAAAAAAAAATATGGATGAAATCGGTAAAGCCAGTTATGGCGTGACCAAGGGAATAATGGGGATTCATTTTTATATATGTATAGATGACTATAAAACGCACGAGCTCTCAAATAATGATATAAAAACAACTCAATTATGAAAGAAATAAACAAAAAATAAGGAAACCAGCAAAAAATCATGAAACGACCATCGAACCCTGAGCCAAACAACGGTCGGGTTTTTACGAAGATCAATAAACTCGCAGAAATAGCACATAAGTTTCTTATTACAGCAATAACTTCGGGAATAGGAGGGAAGAGCCAAGAGGTACTTCAAATATTTCCTGCCCTTTTCTACGAACCTCTTTGCCTCTTCAACCGACTTTGAATAAAAAGATCGAGTACGGAGCGTTATTGCCATCTCTTTGAGAACGTTACACTTTCCTTTCATGATATCTAGATAGACTGGCATCTATTCAAGCGGTTTAATACTCAATACTCAATACTCAATTCTTTATTGCATTCCTCAATGTACATGCTTAGGTGGTAGGTGAAAATGTAATTAGACACAATTGTGGACCCTGTTGGGCACAGCAAAAGACAATTATATAAAACAAGAAAAGGACTTATAGACTAACTTATTCTAAATACAATTTAATTCAACATACACAATACAAACAATTTAATTATACATATTATTAGGATTCAATTCTACAATATTACTGTTATTTTATTTATATTATTATTCGAGCTGTATAAATTTATCATTCAAATATTCATTTATGCTGTAATAGCATTTACTTAATAATAGTTTTTTTAATTTGTTCGTAAAAACAGTCATCTTTTTTTCATTTCTTAATAGCTCAGGTAACTTATTATACGTTTTTATCGACATTACCAAAGGCCCAGATGAATGCATTTTTAAACGAGAAGTCGGTAGGTTAAGACGTGTTTTATGTCGGAGTGCGAATCTTGATTGAATGTCTTCTCGTTTAGTGTAGAAGTCCTGGTGAGTGTGCGCAAATTTACAGATTTCCAGTATGTAAATAGAAGGTAACGTTAGAATATTAAATTTTTTGAAAAAAGGTTTGCAGCTATCGGTTTGTTCAATATTAACCAAAATACGAATTAACTTTTTTTGAAATATAAACAGCTCTGGTGCGTCTGTGCTATTACCCCACATTATAACACCGTAGCTGAACCATGCATGAGCATAGGCGTAGTACGTAACTAGAGCTGTCTGTAAGTTAGTAGTCTTTTTTATTTCGCGAAAAGCGTACAAAAATGTTGAAAGTTTTGTTTTTATTTTCTGAATGTGTGATTTCCAGTTTATGTTCGTATCTATGGTTAAGCCTAATAATGAAAACTCGTCTACTAGTTCCAATTTGTGGTTATTAAAAGAAAAATTTACATCCAGGCGACTTTTCTGGTGAGGGTGGAATGATATAAGTTTAGTTTTTTCAAAATTAATTTCTAGATTGTGATCATTTAACCAGGTTATTGTTTTAGTAAGAGTATTTTTAAGGGTATCATTTAGGTTTTTGCTATCATGGCAGGGGGTAAGAATAGATATATCATCCGCAAACAGGACGCAAGGTCCGGAATCTTGGATTGTTTTTGGAAGATCGTTAATATAAACGAGAAAAAGAAGACATCCAATTACACTCCCTTGTGGTATGGTATTGAGGCGTTTATTGACTTTCTGTCAGATCGGAACTTTTGAAGTTCGTTAGTTCTATAATTGAAGAATTCTATTTCGACCAATTGCGCTCTGTTTGTTAAATAGGACTTAAACCATTCATGGGATTTGCCACGGATTCCCACTCCATACAGTTTATTTAATAATATTCCATATTGCACTTTATCGTAGGCTTTACTCATGTCTAGTAGCGTACCAATTGCGTATTTTTTATTATTTATTATATTAAGAGCTTCTTGTATAAATTTGTAAACAGCTAAAGTTGTTGATTTATTTTTTCGAAAGCCATTTTGACATTCGTCGAACACTTTATATTTCTCGCAGAAGGAGTACACGCGGTTACACATTGCTTTCTCAAAAATCTTTGAAGCTGTAGGCAGTAGAGCTATTGGACGATAATTGCTAGGGTCTGTTTTATTATTTTTTTTGTGAAGAGGTTTCACTAGTGCAATTTTTAGCTGGTCAGGGAATACGCCTTCTTCAAAAGATTGGTTTATTAATTTATAGAAAGGGAAAGTGAGTTCGTCTGCACATTGTTTGAATAGACTTGGTGGGATTTCATCTATTCCGTAACTATTTTTATTTTTAAGGCTTTTTATCAAGGAGTTTATTTCATATGGGTCTACAGGGCTAAGAAACATTGTGTTTTGGGTAGGTGAGAGCACAGGGGATCCTTTGGGCTCACTTGTTCGTAAACGGCTTCCCTCGCCGATCGACGCAAAAAAGTTGTTGAAAATGTTTGCAACTTCCTTGGGTTCAGACGTTATACTATTGTTTTTTGTTTGTAGTTTTATATTATTTTTCAATTTTTTTATTGTTTTATTAGTTCGTTCATTTATAATTCTCCACATTGTTTTGACTTTATTAGTAGATTTTTTAATTTTATTAATGTATTGTATTTTTTTCGCTGTGGTAACTATTTTTTTTAATGATTTCTCATATTTTTTATAATATTTTTTTAGTATTGGGTTACAAGTTTTTAGCGTAAGTGTTTTTAATAATCTTTTATTTTTGCAGGAGATTTTTATACCTTTGGTTAGCCAATATTTCTTGTAATTTGTTTTTATTTTAATTTTACATATAGGTATACATTTGTTCAATATGTCAGTTAACGTATCATGAAAAGCTCTATAGTTGTCGTTCATATTCTCATTTGTTGATATAACAGAGTTCCAATCAATGGTATTTAATGAAGATTTAAATGTTGAAATATTTTCTTTATTAAATAATCTCTTATTTGCGTACCAAGTTGTTTGTTTATTGGGTGTATTTGGTACGGTAATATGTATTTCTGTTGCACAATGATCCGAGAAGCCTAATTCCTCTACTTTAGTGAAAAAATTGTTAGTGTTCAGGTTTGTAAATATCAGGTCTAAGCAGGTGGATGTAGTTTGAGTAATTCGTGTAGGTTCTTTTATTTGTTGTGTAAGTTTGTATTCCAGCATTAGATCTAGGAGCTGACTAGTCTTCCTGTTATTCTCTAAAATATTAACATTGAGATCTCCACCTATAATAACATTTAGTTTTGAATACTTATCGTTTATATAATTCAATATTCTCTTTAATTGACTATTAAAAATATCTTCTTCTCTCTTATTCCAATAAATCGTTAACAATAAAATATGTTCATTTGGTAACTCTATTGCACATACTTCTATTACATATTCTATGGACATGTCTGATATATCTTTCCTCTCTATACAATCGATATGATCTTTTAGCAGGATGCAGACACCACCACCTCCGCGTCTACTACGGCAATATGACGCTACTATTTTATAACCGTTGAATTGGAGCGTAGTAAGTTTTTCATTTGATAGCCATGTCTCTGATATGCATACTGCGTTATAAATGGGGTTTTCTTCTAAGAATGCTTCTAATACATGTTGTTTGTTATAGATACTTTGGATATTCTGGAATAAGATTCTAAATTGTTGGTCTTTAGTCTCGAAAGGAATAGGTTTACATACTACTCTTGATGGTCTGAACACGAAACCCCACTTTCAAATCCTTTCAAATATTCCCTAAGGTTTTAGATTTGGTACTTAAACGAGATTTCAAGTCAAATGTTACGATTAAGTCGAAGTCGAATCATTTATTCCAATTAGGCTCATACTCGTAAAAGGCACTATTGAACGTCAAAATTTACAAGTAAATATAACTGATTCTAGTTTCTTAGAGAGAATAATATTATGAGCAAAAAACTCAATAGTTACTGTTTTAAAATGTTATAAGTACAATATTTTGGATAACCTCCATTAATTATGTAAGTAGGTATATTAATGAGAAGACGATGAACTTAGAATCAAATTACTACAATAGCCAGGCACAGTGATCAACAAAAGTGCAGAAACATGGGTAGGTAGTGAACATTCATAAAACCATAACTCATATGGCAAAAATTGATGAAAGTTGCAATTTTTTATTTTTGGTTAGGTAGTATTCATTTTACCCAATGGGTATTATCGTATTACCCAGTAACTGGGTTGTGAAGGTCATACAGGCAGTCGCTCCATGTAAAATACTGGTATTCCGCTGCATCCGGTTAGATTGGAAGCCGACCCCAACATAGTTGGGAAAAGGCTAGGGAGGGAGATGATGATGAGGTAGTATTGATTTTATGATTTTCTGTTCCAGGCAACTTCTGAAAACAGTAAGCTAAAAGCGGAGTTGGACAAGATCAACAAGCTGTTGGAGGATGAGAAACAGAAGGTTGAAGATCTCATGTTCAGAACAGAAGAGGAGAACATTAATAGAGAAGATTATAATGTAAGTTATTACATCATAAACTTGAACGAATGGTTTGACGACTTGGTTCAACAGGTTCATTTATTAATTGAATGCATTTTTGTTACAGAAATATAAAGAAGCGATGGAGGTAAGTTGTAGTGCACCTAGGTACTTATTAATGTACTAAAAGATTTCAGCTCAAAAAACGCTTTTATTTGATAATTCGCAGCTATAGTAATCTAGATAATCCAGCATAGAAAACATCCAAAAAATTTTGTTCCATGTTGTTTTTCATATGTTTAGCAAGAGAAAGCAGTTCGCGAGCATCGTATTCGTGACCTTGAAGCCGAGTTAGATCTCCAGTCGGCGCGTGCTGAGGCCACGGCCACCGCGCTGCGAATGATGGAGGACCAGCGTGCCGCAGACACCGTCGCCGCCACCGAACAGCATCGCGAGGAACTGGCAGCTGCGCATAGTAAGTAGTGCTACAAGTAGCAGACATGTCTAGCTATACTATAGCTAAAACAACGTCTCACTTAAGACTAGACTATGTAATGGGTGGGATGTTGTAGGTACTCTGATTTATCTTCCTCTTTTAAATTTTATTGAATATCAATATCAATGCTTAAAAGCTATAATTAGCTATGACTGTTAAATCGCTGCTGCTTATCAACCTTTAAAGTTTGTGCTGTTATTTTCCTCAAGGAACCTAAAATATTTTTGTAATCTGTGGTTTTCAAATTCAACTTACCTTATTTCAGCTTTATCGTCGGAGCTGCAGAAACTATTAGATGAAGCTTACGCTCTCCTTAAAGAAAAAGAAAGCGAAAAAGATTCATTAGGCAAGAGCATGTCGGAGGAACTGAGTCGACTAAAGACCGATTCTGAGAAAGCATTAAACGAAGCCAAAACAAAAATGACCATCGCGCAGACTGAATACGAAACACAAGTGTCTGTATTGACTGCGAAACTGCAATTAGCGGAATCAAAGTTGGAAACTGAAAAACAGAATTTAGAAAGATTAAATAAGGAAAACAGCCAAATAATTATAGACCTAAACACTAAGTTAACTCAGCTGCAAGCTGCCGTAGATGATAAAACGTTAGAATTAAATAAAGGTAATTATTATTTTTAAGATAATAATATTTTCCGTGAATACAAAGTTTTTGTTTATGTTAAATTATAACTTTAATACTATTTTTCAGTTGTTGGCGTGAGTAAAGAACATGAAGTTAATCTTAACAAAGAAATCACGAAATTAAAAATGGAACTGAGTGCTAAAATACTAGACTTAGAGCAACTAGAGGACTCTAAGAGGAAAAACGAAACAGTATTCAAATCGTTACAGGATGAATTGGGCCGCGTTAAAGATGAATACAATAGCAAAGTCAATGAATATGAAACTTTGTTAAGTGAAGTCTCGCAACAATACGAAAAGAATAAAACGGAAATGTTAGGATTACAACAAAGTTTGTCTGCGAAGACCAAGGAGTATGAAAAACTACTCGCTGAACTAAGTACGTCCACAAGTTCCTCAGAGCAACTTGTCAGTGAATATAAACAGACTATTCACGAAAGAGATAAAGAAATAATAAAACTCAAAGACGACTTTGAGCAAACAACTGCTAATTTCAATATTAAGCACAGCAAAATCGCTGAAGAACATAAGAAAGAAATAGATGATCGTAACACTAAAATAGAACAGCTCATAAAAGAAATTGAAAGTCACAAAGTAACCTTAGATCAAAGTAAAGTGGAATTCGAAGCTCTGAATTCTCAATTCATAATAAACGTGGACGAATTGAAACTTCTAAAAGAAGAGAACGAAAAACTGAAACAGTCCATCAACGAGTTAACACAGAACAACAATGATCTTAAAGCAAAGATGTCAGCAATGGAACTGGAAGTTGGGGAATACAAGCGCCAGTATGATAGCGCCAATGAGAAGTGTGCCGAGTTACAAAAAGCTAAGGAAAAAATTGAGTCTGAATATATGAATTTGACTGGTCAGACGACAGATTCCAATGAGCAATTCAATATGTTATCGCACCACCTGAAGGAAACTGAGAAAGAATTGCAAGACTTAAAGGACAAGCACAGAGAAGTGGTGAACAATAACGCGCGAATAGAACAAGAATTGAAACAAAAACTGTTCAAGATTCAAGAAGACTTCTCTCTTGAACGCGGACAGTTGGTGGTATCAGTGAATGAAAACGTAGAAAAACTTAAGGAAGCAGATAGTAAAGTAAAAGAATTTGAAAATCAAAGTGCCGAAATTAATAACCGTTTGAGAAATCTCCAAACTGATAATGATAAACTTCTTGATGAAAACTCAATATTAAAGAATGAAATAGAAGCTTTTAAAATAAAAGAGCATGAGCAGAATAGTGAACATGACTCTATTTGTAAAAAACTTGAAATTGAAATTGATAGGTATAAAGAAGAAGTATCCATCTTAAAAGCAGACGGTGCAACATCGGAAGTGACGCTTATGGAAAAAGTAGATCAACTGACAGAGGCGCAAAATGACCTGAATAATAAACTCGAAGAAGCAAGAAAACATGAAGATAGTTTACAGAAAATATTAGATGATATGACTTCCCAATTAAATAATCAAAAATCCCAATTCGAAAAAGAAATATCTCAACTACAAAATAACTTAACAACTGCTTGCGAAGAAGCCAATAAGTTGAAGGCAGAAGAAACCCGTCTAAAAGAAGCATTGGAAGAAAAACAGAATAGTGTTAAAGACCTCACATTGAAGTTAGAAATGCTTGAAGTAGATTTCAAGTCTAATGTAGAAATGGTTACAGAAAAAGATCGCCAAATAGCACAGGTTAATGAAGAATTACATAAAGCTACAGAAAGTAAAAAGCAATTAGAAGAGAAATTAAATACAGTTGCCTTAGAAACCTCGACACTGAAACAACAATATGAAAGTCTTATAGCAAACTCTTCGGCGGAAGGATCTGTACTAAAGGAACAGCTAGGTCAGCTAGAAGTACTGAAAACAGAAATGGCTGTTTTAGTTCAGGAAAAGACTTCGTTAGAATCGAAGTACAATGAAACATTGGCGGAATTAACAAACCTTAAGAAAAACTTTGAAGACGCCTTAAACAAAATTAACGAAAACTTAACTATTAACAACGACCTGAAAAAATCCTTGGAAGAAAAGGATAGCTTGTTGAAATCTCAAAATGAAAAATATGAGACTGATTCAGAAAAACTGTCTAAGCTAGAAACAGATGTAGCTCAGTTGAAACAAGAAGTTTCCAGCAAAGAGATTATAATCCAAGAGAAAGAATCACAGCTTACGAAGATGAATGATGCCTTACAGTTAGGTTCTAGCGAAACACAGCAACTAGTGGCC
The DNA here is from genome assembly GCA_945859715.1 of Apamea sordens. Classification (NCBI taxonomy): domain Eukaryota; kingdom Metazoa; phylum Arthropoda; class Insecta; order Lepidoptera; family Noctuidae; genus Apamea; species Apamea sordens. The sequence continues at coordinate 14,871,982 of OX243995.1, forward strand.
CAACTTCAACTCGAAAATACAAAATTAAATGAAACATATAAAACCGAAGTAGAATCTCTCAACACTACCACAAAAACGTTACAGACTCAAATAACTGAGAAAGATAAAGAACTCGAAGAACTCAAACAGTCGAAGGAAAAGCTAACAGAATTACAAAAACTGGTAGATAAGTCTGAACAGGACATCAAGCAGCTAACGAACATCAATGAAGCTCAGAAAATGAACTACGAAGATTTGAACAGACAACTACAAACTCGGTTCGATGAATATAAGAAGGAAAGCAAGCGCGCAAGACATGACTACAAAAAATCATTACTTGATTTTGACAAAGAATTAAAAGAATCCAAAGACAATGTGACGGCAGAAATTGAAAAACAAAACCATTTGCAACAAAAACTAACAGAAGCTGAAAATAAAATACTAGAATTGACACAGAAATTGGAATTAGTAGTTGTTCAGCAGAGTAGTGACGTAGAGAAAGATAAGCAGCTAGAGAAATTGACGGTAGAACTACAACTAGCTAAACAGTCTTCTGCAGAAACTGTAGCAAAGAGTGAGACTTTAGTCAAAAACCTTAAAGCTGATATTGAAAATAAGGTCAAAGACTTGAGACTGAAGGAAGACTTGATAGGCAAATTACAAGAAGAAGTAAAGGTAAGAGAAGTTCAAACGGACAATTTAAAAAACTTGTCTGAGAAATTATATTCGTAATCCTACATTTTTGTTTTCAAATTTTCAGAGCCACAAAGCCAAGGTAGAAATAGCGGAGCGCGAAAAGCTTCTTCTGCAAAAGGAGATGGCTGTAAAGGGTCAAGATATTCGAGATAAAAATGACAACAGTGCTATAGGTGTATTAGGACAAGGCGATTCTGTGACTGAAAAGTAAGTCGGAGACATATTATAAGTCGCTTTTCATGTCTGTCTGTGTGACCGCCTAGATCTTCTAAACTAAACAATGGATTTTGATGCAGCTTTCATCATCATTTATTCCGGAAGGTTTATGTAACATTAATATTTAACTTATAGCATCGAAATCTCGATGTCTCAACATGTCGCCATTGTAGCCGTGCGAAGCAGGTCGCTTGTTCATAATAAAAAATAACCCAACCATAAGTGGATTGTACATTTACTTAAAGCATACAGTATTTCTAGATATAATATACAATGTACGATTGTTTGTTTTTCAAATAAAATAAATAAAAATAAGAAATAAATTGACCTAGGACATATTTTTCTACTTCATGAAAAGTTTTGATGACAATGTTCAATAATATTTTTACAGGGTGACGGACGAGAAGGAAATGATTGATGGCCAAGTGAGCTTCCTCAACTCAGTCATAGTGGACATGCAGCGCAAGAATGAGCAGCTAATGGCGCGAGTGCAGGCGCTCGAAGGTGGCTCAGTAGTCAGTGAACCACCTCTATTGTAAGTGGTTTCTTCATCTCTCGAGCCTCCAACTATACTAACATAAATACATAACACAAAGACTAATGCAATGCATAACACAAAGAGAGGTGCAGACCATAAATACAACCTTAGACCATAATTTTATTTTTTTCCTTTGTATTGTAAAATGCTAATGCATTTAAGAACTTTAATGTAATGTAACTGTAAAATGATTGGCGCTGTTAGCCGAGATACAGGTTCCTCCTAGTTCGGCTCCAGATGCTAAAACTTTTGTGTACTAATCTAAGTACAGTTTTTATGAAAATAAAGCTTATTATTATACTGCTACAAGGATCTTTTGGCAATCGAATGTCCTTGACAGGGAAACATTTGTGCAATTGTTTTGTCACTTGAAATGTACTTAGTAAAAAAACAAAATATAAATAAAAAAATAAATAGTTCCGTTTTTCGCCACGCGCCAAAATAACCTTGTAGCGCTATATGTTAAGGTTGGCTTTCAATCTAACCGGATGCAGCTCAATACCAGTAGTTTACATGGAGCGTCTGCCTGTCTGACCTCTACAACCCGTTAATGGGTGGTAGTGCGATACGTCGTGGAAAGAGTGGTTATCAGACTTTCGGACTTTTGTCGACTCGTAACGTATATAAAGATGGTCATCCGTTGACTGACCGGGGCAAGCGTAGGTAACCCAGTATATATTTAATGGCTCGTGCTGCTCTTACTACTTAGCCACAAGATCCTCTTAAAAGTAAGTGGATCCAACATGAACCAGTGTCGGTAATTTTCTTACGTATCTCATTTTTATTGATAAGTCCTGTACTGTCCTGTAACTCTGTTTTTTTTTTCATTGGAGCGTTGATGACTGGCTCCTTCCTATACTTACGCCCCCCATGTACAGTCGACTGCACGTTGGTATTACGGAGTTTCAATAAAATACGGGGCCGGCTAATATAGGTACCTATTGTTACCACTTGAGGTCGACTGACCATGTGTAGAATAAAGAAGCATAATTATAATTTGTTTGGCGCAGTAACGGTCGCAAGGCACGCGCGCTAGCCCCGCGGCTGTTCTGCGACATCTGTGACGTGTTCGACGCACACGACACGGAGGACTGCCCCAAGCAGGCGGGCGAGCCCGACGCGCCGCCGCCGCCGGCCAGCCGCCGCGCAGCGCCGCCGCCCAGACCCTACTGCGATATTTGTGAAGGTAAATATGACTCGTTCTACTGGAGGATCCAACCAACTTTCTTACCTAAATATGACGTCACTAGTGAAAAGATCTGAGGGACAATTCCCGTATTTTTAAAGAACGTTCGGATTCTAATCTCAGTCTCAAACTGTCAAAAATACCTCTAATTTTTCCTAAATTTATGACAAGATTTTGTAATTGATTGTCGTTGATGGTCGCTGAGATGAGATTGTAACTAGAATATGAACGTTGTTTAAGCACGAGAATTGACTTTCTGACCTTTTTGGGGTTAATTATCAAAAGCTGAGTAGAAAAGTCGAGAAATATACAAATCGTTAGGCCTGATGAACAATGATCATTGCACTGTTCTAACTTTGATAAAAAAAAAACAACCAACATTTTACCTGACTACCCAGGAAGGCAATGTTTTTATTCAATTCGAACTCGTAATTGCTTTACTACACTAAGGTGGAATGTCTATTTTTACATAGAGACCAATGTAAAAGATAGATAGTCTCAACCTTAGTGAAATTTTATTTACCATTATTATTTTTCTAATCCCTTGTTTTTTTGTTTCCAGTGTTTGGCCACGCAACAGAGAACTGTGATGAAGAGGAAACGTTCTAATTTGCCTATTTATTGACAGATTAGTTTTAATGTTACCGTTATTGTTGTTACATGTTTTAGTTGGCTATTATTTATTATTGTTTACCATAGGCATGGTATCACTGTTTTATAGTTAATATCTTAGGAAAATGTTTGTAAATAAGTACCCTTGATCTTTTATATTATAAGAGAATCATTGCATGTTATATTTTTCTTAATTAGGTGAATGGTAATCAGCTTTTCGTATGCATTATCTGGTCATAATGCATATTGAGAAATGATCTTATATGGCACAAATTGGTCTTACATCACAATCATGATTCTACATCTACAATAACTCTATTGCAACCTATTTTAATTTATTTTTAAAATAATTAGATGAACACCAAAATATAACAGTTTTATAACAATAAATTAAATTGAATAAATATTATGTGTTTTGTTTCTATGACAATGAAATCCCTGATCCCAACAGTTGCAGTTAAACAGTAATAGTAGGAGCCAATAATGTAGAAAAATAACTCACAAATAACGCCACATGATACTTTAATTCACTATATTCACTTAATACTTATAAAAAAATTCTACAGCTGCCAATAGTAAGCCCTGGTTTAAACTATCTTTTAAATCTGCAGTAAGGTTTAGTATCCGAGGGACTCGTGGCTAGAGCTCCATTCCCTCTTGTAACATGTTCCAACATCCGCCAAACAAAGTTCCAACATGTGAAATACGAGTAGCAGCTAGCAGCATGTGAGGTCACACCGCTGTCCATTCCACTCTCATAGAGAATCACGTGATGCCGAACACATTTTTAAGATGACGACGAAAATGGGTGTTTTGCAGCAAATCACCATGCTTGAGCCGATCCGCCGGCGGTCCGTTTCGTCAATGTGTTGGGAACATTGATGTGACTAAAGAGCCTAAACTTTCATTGGAACTTGGAATCCGTGTGGTGGTGAGGTGGAATGAAACATCATTCTTGACCTAGGATGTGTGGTTGAGATATTTGCGAAAGACTCAAAATTCCAAGTTATCAATTTTATTTAAAATGTAATTTTCCACTTCCACGTGACTTGACGTAACATACATTCACTGTTTATTGATACCTATGCCAATATATAGTAATTTTTATGTGTAGGATTATGTAGTCTGGTGGATACTGAAATCTGTTTGAATTTGTTATCAGACTGAATTTTCACTGAACCAACTACCCACCAGATAATGACCTCATCTGGTGGGTTTGTCTCTGTTGTTTGCTGCCTAATACATAACAACTCTGCTATAAGCCCAATAATAAAAGTATGATCCGAGTCTCGACTTGCAGCGGCATCCCTTATTAAGTAAGAAATCTTTAATCTAGACTAGTAAAGGCATGGATTGGCAGATTAAAGAAAACAGCAAATCATTTTCCGATAATTTCTTTATTAAAATATTACTTAATCATATTCTTAATCTAAAGCATTCATAGCTATTTAGTCTAATCCTTCCTTCTTCTCTTTGATGGCTTCCTGAAACAGATTTCACTTTATGAAACAAAATGTATACAAATATTTTTTTACTAATCATTAATATATCAGTCAGTTGAAAAACATCACAGGGAAATCAATAAAAATTATAACCTTTTGCTCAGGGCACAGAGATCTGGCCTTACAGGCTTAGAATATCATGCAACTTTATGTCAATAGGCATGCTCCCAGGAATTTTGTTGGCTTTTCCTTTCACGGTTGTACAGGCATAATTTGTTTGAATGTAAAATGTGGAATTGAAAGATAAATAAGTATACAATAATTTATATGTTCTAGAACCAAAAATTCAAAGATATATGTCATCTACCAACCCACACCACATCCCAGTAGTGGATTATAGCCCACTCCCTCTCACAGAGGCGAGGCCTATGTCCTAGCAGTAGCAGTAGGCATATTATTGGTTACTTAATTACACTTATGCTTATACAATATACAGTGCAATATATGTTGTATTTACCTTAAACCGTTCTTCAAACAGTGACAGTTCAGAGGTTAGGTCAGTGATAGCATTCATAAAAGCTTCTTGAGGAGTGTAATCAGAAGTTGTCTGGATGCGCAGTACAAACTTGTGCTCTAGAGGGTGAGGCACCTTATAACCGGCGAATAGCACTTTCGGGTCCTTCAGCAGCTGGCTGCAAAATGAAATATATTCATTCATAAAATTCTACCAAGAAAAGTAAGTTCCACACAAGCTAGGTAACAAATACAAACACAAAACAAACAAAGGGACAAATACATACTGCCTTATCATGTTCCCGAGTGTGTGATCTTCTTTATTTACAGTAAATATAGCTGCGTTGGTCACCTTAGTATCTTCTTCTTTCTGTACCCTAAAAATTAGGAAAGGCGTTTAATGTAAACATAACATGGGAAGCTACAATCTATGTCGTGGGGGCTAAATACTTACTTTTTCTCTCCATCATATAAAAGGAATGATTCGAATGTTGGTGGTGCGTTCATTTTATTTACTTAACTTTGCTTACTTTTGTTTCTAATAACTTAAAACAAATAAGTATTGTTAAATATCCGTATCGTATTTTGACTCTGGCTTACTTGGCTTAAAGCTTTAGCTGGCTTAGCTTTGACAAATGACATGACATTGCGTATATGACATTGACAACCAAAAGTGACACTTAGCCATAGAGAAATTTGACAAAAAAATTGTATAGTGCGGCACGCTGCTCTGCCAAGAATAAATTAGTTTTATACTAAAAGACTATTAAAGAAAAAAAAAAAACAAACCTTGAGAGGTGTCAAGGGACACCCGGATGGAACGAAGTTCAAAGAGAGAGAGAGAGACCGAGAAACACGCGCACGCCGCACGGCTTACAACTATAGCAAAAAGTGTCGTTCCAACTTTTGGTCTTAATTTTTTCCGTCTAGCCCCCTTTCGCAACGCGCGATAAGGAACTTCGTTCCAAAAACTTGAGAGGTGTCAAGGGACACCCGGATGGAACGAAATATAACTGGCTTGCTTTCTATAAGAGAGAGAGAGAGACAGACAGAGAAACACGCGCACGCCGCACGGCTTACAACTATAGCAAAAAGTGTCGTTCCAACTTTTGGACTTAATTTTTTCCGTCTAGCGCCCTTTCGCAACGCGCGATAAGGAACTTCGTTCCAAAAACTTGAGAGGTGTCAAGGGACACCCGGATGGAACGAAGTATAACTGGCTTGCTTTCTATAAGAGAGAGAGAGAGAGACAGACAGAGAAACACGCGCACGCCACACGGCTTACAACTACCTATAGCAAAAAGTGTCGTTCCAACTTTTGGTCTTAATTTTTTCCGTCTAGCCCCCTTTCGCAACGCACGATAAGGAACTTCGTTCCTACAATCAGTATTGTCTTGGTATTGTCTCAATATCCGTAATCCACGTTGGGTCAGTGGGTCGTCTTAGGTGCGGCTTTGAACAAAGCTCCAATCTTTCTGTCTATAATTAGCGGTTTGGTAGGTTGACACCCAGATGAACACTTTTTGACATTGAACCGATATAAGTACCTATGGGATTGTGGCATTTGTGGCAAAGATTTTTACGGTCAAGCTTTACGTTGCCTGATATTTGTTAATTTATGCAGTGCGTGCAGAAAAATAGTATAGCCAGCTTCAACTCAGTATTAGATAGACACGCAACAAACCTAATACTCATTAGAGAGGAGTCTTTCCCCATATTTTCGTTTATTTCAAAACTGCTTTACAGTTTCAGAAGCTTCTAAAAATAGTGGCTAGACTAGCTCGGTGCTGTATGGGTACCTAGTCCTGTGAAAAAAAGCTCCTCGTAGGTATCAGCTTCGTTCTGTTGAGTGAGGTACAATTTTATATTGACAGCGCTTATATTTATAAGAGCAAGGGCATATAAGCGCATCCAATTACAAATAGTAGTAGCGGCAGTTTTTTGTACCTGTACCTTAATATCCCGATTCCCATTGTACTTATAAAGTTAGTTTATTGGGTTATAGACAGACCAGATATCTAATAAAATAATATATCAAAATACCTACTTATTAATTAAATCTTCGCGATATCTTGAATTCGTGAGGGGTTTGGTTCGGTTGCTTTGCCTTCGAGACTATGTTTATCAAGATGACCCATAAAATTATAATGAAGCAGATCCATACGTACTTTTTTTATAACATAACATCACGCCCGTATTCCCCGAGGGGTTAGGCAGAGGTGCACCTATAGTACACCCACATTTCGCCAGTTATGATTAAGTCCAATGTAGGTAATAGGGAGCGAGCCTATAGCCATAAGTGCATTTGGTTTGAGTGATCTTTTTTTTATTTCGTGACGAAATGTAATTGTACATTTAGTCAAAAATCATAGCCCAAAGTAAAAAAATTGTCACTCTCAAGGGTGAGAGTGACAATTTTTTTACTTTGGGCATTTTCTTCAGTTATTGTAAAACTTTAGTCATAAAATTAATCGTAGTTTGTGTAAATCAATACGAAACAGATATAGTTTCTACTTAACTTTTTACTTTGGGCTATGAGTTTTGACTAAATGTACAGACGCCAGCACATCAAGCTACTACAATCTGTCAAATTTCTTTAATAGATTTAACTTTATTGCTAAAGCATTAAGGTTCAAAGTTGATTAAGAAAATTTGGTAGTTTCGGGTAGCTTGACCTACTGGCGTCTGTACAATCACATTTTGTCACGAAATAAAAAAAAGATTACTCAATCCAAATGGCACAAATCCAGGCTCCGGGCTACTGCTGAGAAATTCCAAATAGAAACACTTAATAACACTGTCCGACCCGGGAATCGTGCCTAGGACCTCATGCTCAGAAATAGCGCCTGCGGCCACTACTAGACCAATAAGGCAGTCTCTATTCAGTACTTTTTAATATTATAATGAAAGTAAATTCTGTCTGTTGCCTTTCACGCCTTAATGAAAGTAATTTAATAAAACAATATGTACAGCAGAAAACACCGTTTATTTTATAATTATGAGAGAATTTCAGATTGATAACTTACATACAGAATATAATATGACTATAAAACCATTCTAACTTGAATTTTACATGTGTGTCCAGAACCTCAGTGTTAATAGGTATTCGAAATACAAGATTTTGTAATTGTAACAATGATTGTAGGTAGGTATCCAGTGTTCCTTTACAAGAAGATTACGAGACAACTTTGTCATAGGGAATACAACTTTAATATAAATTCTGAAATACTTATATAGGTACAAGAAACATCCGTAAAACGGTACTAAACTATTTTAACATTTTTGTCTAAACTAAATTATGAAAAGTAACATGATTTAAAATAAATTATAAACTCTAATACAATATTATAATAATGTTTCACATCATTCAACGCCAAGCAACATCAAAGAGTCAGAAAGAATAAAGCACAATATTGTGGAAATTTGATAATTACGAACATTTAACTACAAATTGAAGTCTAGCGACTCTACTGATAAACAATATAATTTGTAGATTATTAGTTCGAGTGAGTACCCCGTCAGAGGGTATGACGTTGTTCTGAATCATGACATGAGGGCACCTCTAGCAATGTGATCTCTCTACCGGAAGATAGCAAAAGATAATACTGGCACTAAGAAAATGGCAGTTCTTCCTCCTTGTGCTACAAGTGAAGACAGTGTTATTGCTTGCACGATATAAGCTGGTCCTGATATTGTAGGTAGCTTATACGTTGAGTACCTATACGATGACTGTGAAAATACTTAATAATTACTTTAGCAGAAAAGATATTTAAGTAACTAACTTGTTACCTACTTTGCGTGGCTAGGACTTGCCGGTAGAGACTCGGCCTGACAAGGTACCCCACAATTTATTTGAATATCTAATGATTTTCAGGAAGATTATTCACATGACACAGACGATATACAATTCTGTCGTTCAATAATTAACATTAGTAACTATTAAGGAAAAATGTTTGAAGACATGAGGCGATAGGAAATTGTTTTTCAAAGTTTGCATTCGTCACTGGGATCTTAAAATTACATTTCAAAATGTTCGTTGTTCACAATTATTCTTACCAAGCATTAGGTACTTTGATTCGTGAAGTGTTGATTTATTTTAATATATAAACAGAGCTACGGATTTCCATGAATTAGATTCAAGATGCATCTATTGCTTAAATGCTGGTTAATTGTTATTTAACTGTGATACAATTGCATATACATTCAAGATTGAAGAATACAAGTTTAATCAAACATCATTCATTTAAAATAACATAAAATAGTTGAATAAGCTTAATAAACAGCACAGCAATCATTTTTGGATTACGTTTAACACTTACTAGCTATCGTCTGTTATGTAATAAAACGCTATGAGAATTGACACATAAGTATATAAACTATACTAATTGTGTAAGTACGCATACAAAATTAGCAATCCAATCAACAATATGCATACTATTGATTATGAAAATATCTATACTTTACGATAACATTGAGTTTTGTTAGATCGTACAGTCGGACGCGCCACGCCTGGAGCGGGCGCGTCCCGCCGGGCAGGCGCGTACTTGAACACGAGAACATCACTTATGTACACTAGTAACAGAAGATACAATTGCAATATTACCATTGATATTATTAGAATAATAGAGATTATTAAAAGCTGACTAGAAGTTCGGTTATACCTACTCTAACGATTTATTTTATACAAATTAGGATTGGATGCGAAGTGTTTCGCAGGTCGCGCGGCGTGTGCGAAACGCTTCGCGGTCCGAGCGCGCTCCGCGGTCTCGTGACTTGTGCGAACTGTTCCCGGAGTGCGGACTGCGGCGCACGCACATAACTACCATTAACGTTAGATTGGTGTCAGCTCAGGTACTCGGCCTCGCTTCGAGACCTATTAATATAATACTTATGCTAAGATACGATGAGATTAGATGCAACTAGCTGGTGTCAGCGCGATGTGGGACACGGGCGCAGGCGCGATGGGCGCGGCGTCGGCGCGGAAGACAAGCGACACAATTGACTGGCTAGTGGAGAAACGCGGCTGACCTCCATGACTTTATAATGAAGCTACTCAGAGAAAAGGTATCACCTAATTTCTCTACTGTTACAAAGGCAACTAGATGAAATCCTACTCTTAAGGATAAAAATCTAATTATGCTATAAATGTTAAAATTAACATTGCTTCATGTTCTTAAATATTGAACTGCAGACGAGTGCGGGCGCGCGAGGCGGGCGGGACACGCGCGGGTATTAGTGCCGTTATCCACTCGCGCGCCGCGCGCCGCTCCGAGACACATTATAACAATATGCCATAATATCATACGACTACATATAATCCATCTTCACGACAATCGTTTAATTATAATGTTATTTTCTTATAGGAAAATGCTAATACATGTTGGTGCTCAAATTTTCGAGTGACTCTCTACAATTTATTATTACAAACGGAAAATACTGCTCAATAACTATTCTTATATTGCTGAAGACTGTACTTCAAATTTATTAAAAAAGTTACCCTAGCTAAAACGGCTACTTTAAGTTTTACTGTACAACGAAGAGCGTCTTAAAAGGTATCAAATTAAACTTTATATTCACTCAACTTTAAATTTGATCGAAAAGCGCCAAAAATTTCAATGAGTCGTTTATAAGTACTATGTATTATTTGAAAAGTTCAAAGTACTCTTACTGTTTATTAAAAGTTACATTCACAATAACAATTCATTATTATTATAAAGTTAACTAAACAACAACTGCATCTACTATCACACATTCGAAAGTTTTAAACAATTTTACAATTGTAATCGAACTTTATTATTGCTACGGCGACGGCACGCCGGCGCGATATGCAGCGTGCGCGTGCGGCGGCGCGGCGTGACGTCACGCGCGTGGCGTCACGCTGGCTCCGCACGCCGGCACGACCCGCGAGGCGGCGCGGTGGCTATTCATCTAATGGTGAGGTAGAACCTAACGATATCGCACCTACCCGCACACCCTCGCATACTGATGTCGCAGCCCAACACTGACGTCTCCTCGCAACATTGCCACAGTCACGGGTGCACGGGGTTACACTCCACCATTCCCTCTAACCTATCAACGAGGTTAAACTATTCAAGATTAAACAGAAATCATTATTGAGACTTAAATCTTTACATGAAGGAGAGATCTGTCAAATCTTTGTATCACTTTACTTATAAATACAAACTATACTCACATTATGGCGTCTAAGCAGCCATGTTGTGAGTATTAAAAAAAAACGATGTATAATATTTATTCCAGCTTTCACTAGCAGATAGTGAGATACTATAAAATATAATATATATAGTAAGGAATAGTATAATGGAAACCGAGATTTAAAAGACTCTAAATACTGTTATGCGTGTAGATACTAGTTATATAATGTACGTATAACTAACATATGTATATTCATTGATTATTGCGCACTAAATTATTATTTAGTTTATTTTTCATAAATAAATATTAGTTTTTTGTGTGATCGCTATGAAAACCGATTTTAGAGCCAGCGGTTATGGTGTGGTTACGGCCAATATATTGCTACTAACGACGATAATATCAAACATTAATTTGTTCCTATGACGTATCTCAGATGATAGATAATTGAATATATGTAGTTTGAATCTTACAGACGAACTTCTAACAACAAATAAGAGGTGTTTATACGTGTTGATGATTCGCTCTGTTGTAGAATGTTGATTGTTGCCAGGCGGGATGCAGGCACCGAAATATGCGCGGCGATTTCTCTTTGCATGACGGTCCTGGAAATTTTAATGCGTACACTTTATTCAAAATAATATATATATATCATAGTTTTACTAAATATCGAATTTCTCTTAATTTCAAAAACAGTGAGCCACATCTCAGGAGTGAGTCCATAAGGTAAAAAAAATATCAGAGAGAAGACTCTTTCTCACGCCTTTTTCCCATGGGAGTAGGCAGAAACTACAGAACTAGTGTTGTAAGAAACTTGAGTCCTATTATAAGACTTACGATAATAATTAATAAGACTTGAGTCCTCTTTGAAGACTCAGTAGTTTTTAAAGACACGAGTTTTTTTTAAGTTAGGGTACGATGGAATTAACATGTACTTTATGAAGAATTCCTTAAATAAATAGAAAAAAATAAAGACGAGTCTGATAAAAAATATTCAGAGCTTCCTTTTGAATTTTAAGTCTTTTATAGGAAGATTTGAGTCTTTTCCAAAGAATTCGGAGCTGAGTCATCAGAGTCCTTATCGGGAGTTTTATTGAATGAAGTAGAAAATAATAAAAGAAGATGTAGGTATATAATATACAGGGTGAAATTTTGAAGTGGGCGTGGATGGCCAAATCCGAAATTATGAGGAATGGCCAAAAGTACTCAAAGGAGTCTCGTGCTCGATTTTGATGAAAACTAAAACAGCATTATTGGATTTTTGAAAAATCAATATTTCTAGCCAGGAATCGAACCCGTTGATTTTGATTAAAAAAAAACCCATACTGTATTTAACTGTATTATTACAGCATTCGATAGTGTTCCTAATAAGGATCAAATTCTGGGAAGTAATGACATACGGCAAATTTAGGGTATAAGACTCAAAGAACTAGGACTCAAGAGGACTCGAAAGACTCAAAGAAATCGTGACTCGTGAGACTATTAGTTCCAAGTCTACATAAGTCCCGAAATGAAGACTAAGTATTTTACAACACTATACAGAACACCAGCTGCTATGATCCTTACATATTCCTTTGTATGCAAGTCTCTGGCTTCATAGCACTACCACACTCCTGGCGTGTCGCACACTGTTACAACTTAATTTATTACACTAAATACCTAAATTATTACTACAAATATTGTGGATATAAAATATGAATGATTATTCCGTGTCTGTGGCTGATGTTAACCGAAACTATCTTACAGGGTGGTAAGAAACGACCTGAAACATGTTCATAATCTGGAGGTCTTTAAAATCGTAATTCCGGGGATCTTTCATATTACATATAAAAATAATTACATGTTCATATAAAATGATCATCAAATCAGTTTCGTTTATAAAGCAAAAAAAGCAGCGATACCTGTCACAATTTTGGTAGGGACCTTTAGATTATAATGTTGATTAAATGAATAAAATGTACCTAGGTATGTGTGTGTATAATGGCTCTCGAATAATTTGCATTGTATGACACCTAAATAAAAAAATTTAAATGAAGTGAAGTGAATCAACCTATCGATAGAATAGATAAATATTAGAATGAAAAACCTAGGTAGGAGTAAAAATGTGAAACAATACAAGGTGCGAAAATATAAAGAAGTGCTTGGATTATAAAATAGAATAAAAGTAGATTAAATACTTGTTAAAAATAAACAAATAAGCGGTCAGGCAGCTTCAGGATATACATTTTTTATTTTGTTTTAGGATATACATAAGTTGGAAAAATAGCGGTGTCATATTTCTAGTAGTGTAGTTAGTTTTGTTTCCTAATTGCAGATTTTTCTAGGGCGTCGTTATATCCTGAACTAATAGCAAATACTTAACTTACAGCATCTTTCAACGCTCAATATTCCGTGTAGCAAAATATAAATAATTAATATTCTATAGTATACGAGTACAATGTTTATCCTATTCAAATATTATTATGCAACCGACTCATGCAAATTTCAAACCCCAATTTCTATAATGTACTTTTTGAATTTGTCTCGAATAAGATGGTAGATCGATTTGATCTGCGTCTAGTTAATAAAGCATGGCTTTATCGAATGATAAATCTACTCAAGTCTCGACTCTAACTAGGGATGCGGTCTACTCGTATAAGCCCAGTTAAATGTTGCGCATCAAACCTGCCCCCGTTCACCCGTTTAGAAGAATGTGTTATACACGTAGCCAGTCGCAATGAGGCCGAGCACGAGCAGACACAGCATTATCATTATCTTCTTCTGCACAGTGGACAAACACAACACGCATTAGTGGCTAGCGGTGACAGCGAGCGGCGAGGCTGCGCTGAGCACAGTCCGGCCGCTCGCCGCGCACTTACAAATTACCTTTGAGCATTTGGCGATCGATGTATGATTGTGGCCGCTCAAACCAAATAGCTGGACACGTAGCCCACGATGACGATGCCCAGTATGAGCAGGCACACTAGGATCATGATCTTCTTCTGTAGGCGGCGAATGTCGAGTGACGAGTGGTGAGCATGCAACAGTACGCTTTATACGTGTCTCGCGACACCGGCCCGCCCGACCACTCGGGCCAGACACTTCAAACTCTTATTACAATTATTACCATGATTATGACTAAAATACTGCAATAGTAATCATAGGCTTCGTTTCGATACAGTAAGGTGGGTGCGTCATTTGCCTTGCATAAAGACTAAATTTAAATCAGGTGTCAAAATAAAAAAATAAAATCGAAATAATAAATATAAATGTAATTTTCGAAATAATAAACATATTTACAACATGAGTAGTTTTACGAATATAGAATTAATAAACAACTTTGTAACACGCCCTTAGCTGGAGGGGCGTCCCTCTACTACTTAAGATATTTTTAAGAAATAAAACATAACTTCTATTAAGGTCTCAACATAATTAAGTAATTAATCATCAATAATAATGAAAATGGCATTAAATTATATTTCACAGTCTTTTGATTAAATAAATAAGTGCGCAAGCTAAGTCGACGTGAAGTATCAAGGATGAAATTGAGCTAAAACCTAAATTTTATACTTTTAACTAAACGAATATTACAATTTAATCACAGTTAATATATTGTGCTATTCATTAATAATATATAACATACTAATACACACAAAAGATTATATATGTATGTATGCATGCTATTAATTTAATTTGTGAAAATATCATCAAAATGCTATTATTAAATGCAATAAGTGTAACAAGTAAAATGATAATCAGGTGCCATATTCATTGTCTGAATACACTAGAAAGAACATTCCACTCAAACCAAACACAAAACAACTCAAATATAAAATTAACTAAACAAAAACTACATTTGTTTGCAACAATCCAATGAGAGTGTTCTGCATCACAAACTGAACAATGAACAGCGGGGTAGTCACGTAACACACTATCACTATAGCAATGGGTTTAATTTTGACAGTTCAACAACATTCATTGAGTTATCTACGTTGTTGAGCAGACACATTTTTCCGAACATGTGAAGCGATGGATTAGCAATATCCTTCAAAATCATTGAGATTGATAGTGTGTAACGCAATTAGGGTGCAGATCAGCTAAGTAACCACTTTAAAAGTATTATATTAGCGATAAATTATCAAGTAATATTCACCAACTATAGTGTTAGGCCGATAGTAAAATGAAGCCTCAAAGAAATACTAGGATGTACATGTACTAAGTATGAGAACTTAAACTAGGTAAAATACTGGTCACTATATCTTTGTGTTGCCTCATTGTGAACTAAGGCTGAGATAAACGTTACTTGGCGCGTGCTTTGACTTGTTCCCGTCTCTGTCTTGCACTTGTAAATTGACAGTTGTGCAACAGTGACGGGTATAACGCCAAGTCAAAGTTCGTGCTAAGTAACATTTCTAGATCTCGGCTTAAGACAGCTATAAGATAGCGCTGTCCTTGGTTCCTGTTCTTGTACCATTATAAATATTATCAAAAAGTTTTTTTTTTCTCAAATTACAATATCTATTTGCGAATATAATTTTAATGTGTTTGATATATCATATAATTAATAAAGATTGAAATTTTAATTATAAGATATAAACTGCGTGCAAATGGCGCCGATTCCCTTGTTCACAAACTAAACTATATTTAAGTTCAGTGCATCTTATTATTTCTATTTCATTAAGAAAAGGACAGAAGATAAATATTAGTTTGGTCCTGTTAAAATAAGGTACTCCATAGACAGTTTAGACGTGATTAAAAACATGGCGACTAAAAATACATCAATTTACGTCAGACGCTAATTTGACAGGACTAAACTAATATTCATCTTCTGTCCTTTTCGTAATGAAATAGAAAGAAAAAGATGCACTGAACTTAAATTTAATTTAGTTTGTGAACAAGGGAATCGGCGCCACAGGCTAACAATAAATAGAGAAAAAGCTAATATAATATTTATCAACAAACGGCATTAAATAAACTTTAATAAGTAGTTAACAAACCGCGTAAAGCTATTAAATATATTATTTAGTATTATAAATGTTGTTATTTCAGTAAATACTAATAAGGGCTGATTTTTCAACCGACCGATAATTTTTATTCGTGGAATAAAATTGACGTCTGACCGTTTTATTATGGAAGAACTGTCAAAAATTCAAAATTATACCTCCGATAAAGTTATCAGATGATTGAAAAATCAGCCCTTAGAGAAAGATCTGTGTACTCCAATAATAGTGCCCTGTTTAATAATTGTGATGTTTTGACTAACAAATTTAAGAGTTGAGTTGTATAATTATATACAGCCATTAATATTAAATATGTTTATATGACATAAGACAGCCTGGTAATACCAGTAAAGCTAATATTAATATTAAATAACTTACAATTCTAAAGCACAATCTATCTTATTGCACTTTACACATATTGTCTTCGAACTTCTACCGTGACGGTAAAACAATTATTTATATATACCTGTTTGGTTATCAAATTATACAACGTTGCTAAAGTATTCAACAAAAAGGCTGCGTTATAAAATCTTTATTTAAAAAAAAAACGCATTACAGATGGCGCTGCGTACGGTTGTCCCTAATGATTTACCATTTAGTTTCTGAAAAACCATCGAAATGTTAAAATTGGCTATGTACGAGTATACCAGCTACATACAAACCAAGGTACACTTTTTATGAAAATTGTTGTAAAAGCAATTTATATTAGGTAATATAAATTGATAAAGATTGGTCCTTGGCAGCTCTGGACAGAGAGACGTGGAAAGAGAGTAGGGAAAGCCTTTGCTTAGCAGTGGGGACAACAGGCAAAAAAAAACTTGGTAGGTATGTTTAAGTAATATCATAACACAGCCTTTTTAAAAAACCTTAAAGCACAATACACTTACTACATCCATGCATGTTTAGTGACATTAATAACAACAATGTTTGCCGTATTAAAATAAACAAGCAATTACATCCAGATATAATATATCGTGTTAAATGTAGCTACAGTCTACATTTAATTCAATGGTATACAGACGAATATCAATGTTGGGTGTTTGTGGTCACAAACCAACTGAATTCATTCACTTTGTCCATGGGTGGCCGACGGTGATGACGTCACTAGCCGGTAGTCTTCGCACGAAGTTTAACTCAGCACAATCGCGAGCACTATTATTAATATTACCAGCGTAACAGACAGGCATATTATGATGAAGATTTTTTTCTGCAATGATAAAGGAAAAACAAAAAGAAAATAAAAAACGCTGCTATGGAAATATTTAAGTACAATCGACAACTTTGGCTAATGTAAAACTGGGTGAACATAATTGCAGGGTGGAATAGAATTCTTACTTGCCAATTTCAATATGCCCATTATTCTTCCTTGCAATTCTATTCACCTACCCGGTGCTAGGTTTTACCGGTTCATAACTTAGGCCAGTTTATTTTATTTTTAATTTCAAATAAAAGTAATATGTCGATCATACTTTTTGTATATGAGGGTTGTCATTCTACTTTATTTAAATAGTTTTAAATCATGCATTTTATACTATGTTAATGAATGGAAAAGAATGACACATTGCTGAAATTGATGTCAATATATTTACAAATGCTTGCTTATATTTTATTTTAACTTTAGATGTCTTTTAAAGCAGCCAACCCAACACTGGATCCATACTTCAACTAGGTTTGCAGAGAAAAAATCCCTCTTACCATTCAGAATTCGCAAGAAAACACTAGCCGAGGTATGACGTGCGACGCACAATTTATATCAACACCGTAATCATAGGAACTTCACTAAGATAACGGTAAGTAATATAATCAGCGTAACAGACAGGCATGTTATGATGAACATTTTTTTCTGCAATGATAAAGGAAAAGAACAAGAAAATATACGATACGCCATCACCAACATCCAAGGCCGGATACGGGACAATTCTAATCTTGAAATACCACAAAAAATACTGGCTGAAGGTTTATCGACTAGAGATTTACGCCTTGAATGGCTCAAGAACCTTCAGAAAAAACATAAGCCTGTATACGACCTTGTTCACAACACCAGCAGTCCATTAAATAAAGTAAAGCTGCGAACTAGATTTATGCAATGCAAGCTTCCTTCGTTCCGTTATGTAACATTTCATGCGGCCTAAATGCATGTTAATATCGGTGTTATAACACAAGAAAATGTTCACGACACTATGAGTTCATGTCAACATGTTGTAAAAGTTCTAGGCGATGTAAATGATGGATTTTTCTATGAATAAAAACTTTAAATTTTAATTTATAAAGGAACGAGAGAAACTTCTGTTTCAACAGAACATACAGCATACTCCATTAAAAATATTTTCAAAATGAACTGAAAGCTTTTTTAAGTGTTATTATTTATATGGTATAATTTACACCGTGCAGTGACTGCTACAAACAATTCTGAGTGCTATGTTATGTCATGATTCACATGCAAATTCGGTATGGTACTCAGATATTTACATCGTTTACAAAAGCCAAGGCAAAAACAAACTTCAAGACGTATTTTGACAGTTCTGTTAAGACTATTTAGAATGGGATGATATTGTATTGGGAGTGTTTATACTCAATCTTTGCTTGTCCAATAGTTTTGAATACTTTAGATTTAAATGTTTTACAAGGATTTTGGTATGGTTAATGTATTGTGTGCCCTAAAAATATAGGGAAGTTAATAAATCCCTAAATGGAATACAAAAAAATTCAAGCACAAAATTTGCTTAAATTTTTTTTTAGGGAATGTCATTTGTTCATGCAACATGCGTTTTGATAAGATACAATTTTAGCGGAATTCTTCTCGTGCATAATTCCTGCTAATTTTAATTGAAGATGGAAAAGGAAAATATGTTATAAAAAGAAGTTTTCCGTGGTTGACAGTCGATACAACGTTATAGATGTGTCGAAAGTTTTTGTTGGTTTGAGAATAGCCTTTAGTTAAGTAGCGCCTCACCCTAGAGATCCGTATAGTGGTAGAAACGTTGTAAGGTTTCGTAGTTTAGTAACAGGAGTCGGCTGAGCCGTGGTTTTTAGTTGGTATGTGATGCATTACCTTCCGCGCCTTGGCCGCGTACTCGCCGGCCTTGCGGATCTCGACGCGGCCGTAGTCTACGTAGTCGGTGGCTTGCGTCACATGATACTCGATGCGATCTATCAGCTCGCCCTGCTGTGCTAAGGGTACGGCGCGGGGAGGGGAGGGACACAACGTACCGCGGCTGACACCGACGGACGATTGGTTCATACGATTTTATGGAAATCCCCAGAGTCAATATCGTGTTACAGGAGCCGACCAAAGCGCTGCATTGAAACGTTAATAGATAGTTAGAGAGTATTATATTATTAATATTAAAACCCTTTGATTAGCCACAGTATAAATCCTTATAGACGAAGTTAAATAAATGGTTTAAACTAGAAGCACAAACGGACACGTGTTACAATGTTTATGATATTCAGTGTTAACCTAGTTATTGCATGGTATGTTATATTGTAAGTTTATGACAATAATTATTGTTTATGATACACCAAACACTTGTTACATAATAACATGTTTCAGAGGTTAGTAATATTTAAATGCATGATTAGATTACAGTTATTATATAACAAAGACCATCATATACAAAAGGCAAATTACGCACACACCAATGAAGTCAGAGATTAGTGACACATAGAGTCAAGTACAAGATTAGGTTAGGAAGCCCACTTCAACCGTATGTTAGTCGAGCCGTATGAACACAACAGTTAAAGCATATAGTGTAGACATAAGAATGGAAGGAATGAAGACACAAACACAAGTGTGAACCAATCACCGTATCATCAATAACAAAATGCAGGGTTCAACGTATGAAATCATCACAACGAAACAAAACATGGCGATGTAGGATTATGGACGGGGAACAGACGGATAGGGAGAAACAAAACAAAAATAGATTAGTAAGAATGAATCGTCATTGAACTGATCACTCACCCGTCGAGCTTTGCTCTGATATTTTAGGGCCTTCTTAGTGTCTTGTGTGGCAGTTTGGACATAGTCCACAGCGTGCTCTACATGATACTCAATGCGGTCGATCATCTCTCCCTGTATCCATACGAACAAGTTTAGTATGTTTTCTACTAGGATACTACTACGGAACTACTCGCTACATACCACATGTTCGTCAACAGGTAACTTTCAAGACTCAAGTCATTTTGAATTTGTGTTCGTACATTTTTAAAGCGATTGTAGCAAGCGACTTCATACCTTTTGCAGGCCCGAATATTGCCTATTATTGTACAGGAAATCCATTGAAGAATTTCCAATAAAATTCAGACGGCCAGTCTGATGTTACCCACCATAGACTGACGAGCATACGCCACACACACACAGCAGAAAATCGACTCTGTCGTGCTTATGTCAGCTGCAACAATCGCTTGAACAGTTTGTGAGGTAAGACATTCATGACCGAACGTAAAACCATTAAGTCATGGCAATGTACTCTTATCTCGGTAAGGTAAGGTATAAATTAGAATGATTGCCGGGAGTCATCAAACTTAAGGCAATCATTCTAATTTATACTTTATAACAATGAGATTAGAATTACATTGCAGTGAGTTACCAATGGTTTTACGTCATTCAAATTTGATCGTGAATGCGCTGCTTAAGTTAGTAAGGCATAGCGTAAGTGTGACCTGGCTTTCGACTAGCATCGCCATGTCCATGAACATGTCGTGCAGCTCGCGGATGGATGTCTCCAACTTGATGATGTCGGCATGCCGCGCCTCGATGTCTGCAAGGGTCTGTTTAGCCTGCTGAGTCTCCATTATTATCTGGAAAATGTTGAAGAGCATTTTAAGAACGGGGATCGTAAGTTTTGTTACTTAGTTTGATCAGTGTAATGATAAATTCGGCATTAGCCTATTTCGCGACCAGGTCAAATACTTGCAGGGCAAAGCCCTCGGTTCCTTCTTTCCACTCCTTTCAAAGTCCCGATCATCCCGCCATCTATTTCAGAGTCTGCCGAGGACCCGTTTTTCCGGCCATTTGTCATTCACTGCGTGGGTGGTTTTACTCAATCAGTGCAAGTGCAAGTTAAATAACCTTTGTCATAATTATAAGATTGGGATCTAGAAGGAAGCTTTAATTAACTCGAGACTGACATCATAACTATTAATGTCGCTGGCGAAAGATAATAACATAAGATATTAGTCATAAAATATAAATTGCTGTGTTCACCGTCTACGCTCGTGGTATGAAACTTTGACTCGTTCATCCGAAGAAATACCCATTTGAAAGCTCTTTGTTGTCTAGGTCCCTAAATAACTAAATTCTAAACGATCCCCCCCATCGAGGCAGGAAAATCCTAGCGACTCTATTACTATAAATATCAGTATTTATATAAATTATCATCCGCATAGCTGAACTTACCGAGTATCTAACGTTTTTCAGCCAAAACATTTTACTGCAATGCACGCTATCGATTCTATAATTACACTGTTCGGAGGACACCACACCACTAATAATTATGCAGTTCGGGCTAAATGTTAGCAACATAATTAAAAAATATAGGAGCGCATTAATAATATCAATTCCGCCTTGAAATAATAGACTAAACTTCCATGAACCCAGTAAATAATTTGAGGAAATATCGAATAGTTTATCGAGTACTGTCAGTTTTATTTATCGATTGTGAATTATAAATAGATTCTCATAAACATAGCCGTACATTAAGTGACGTAACAAAACAAGAGTGCCAGTGACGCCCCTCAATACTCAAGACCGTAAGTTATTGAACTACGCTACCATATCCGCAACAGAAATACTTGAAGAAATGGATGACAATCGTATTAATATGCCATGATGCAGCGTTTGTTATATAAGTTGTAAACTGTTACCTGAACAGACCCGGTATATATGCGTATTTCGTAGCCTTTTACTCGACATTCCAACTTGCGCTTGTATCCAGGGCCTGGGATTTGCTCCTACGGTAATCCCGGCGTGCGTAATTGCTGGGCTTGGAAATCGCGCTGGCTTTCGCAATACAATCATAGGAGATGTTTCCGAGTAAGCTTTTAATAGTCTTCGGAATCGTAGTCTAACAAAGGGATAATGTCGTCCAACATGTTTAGATAATGTGCGTGATAATGTCACACCTTCGTAGTTATGCCCTTCCTAACCCAATAACATTGTGTTAGTGTGCCGCACAGGCTTGGCAACGCCGCGTATCTCCCGCAGGCAATTTGTCGAGTTTTGATTTAGTGCTGCAACTTGGCACCAGTTACAATGGTAATCCTTAAGGGGTTAGTAGGTTCGAAAGTTTGGAACGTGGAGCGTGAGTTACTGTACTTTGTGGAAAATATGAAAACATTCGAAAATCGAAATACACTTTTTGTGTTTCTTGACACCAAAAAAAGTTTTTTAAGTTAGTTTATTACCGCCAGGAGTAAGGTTCCCTCGCGTTATATTTTATGATTATTTTCGGTACCTATAGCACTTGGACAGAACAAAATAGCTTTTGGGTGCCTTCTCTAAATAAACGGACCCTTTTAGTAGATTGCGAGTACCGTTGCGTTGCGACAAAAGTCGAGCACAGGTCCACAGCGCTTGTTTTAGGTATGGAAACCCTAAAAACCCCTAAGCATCTGGAAGGTGTGATAGGAATAGCAAGTGTACTGACCCCCTGCGTGAATACTGCGGAGTTGCCCTGCTCAAGCATCTCCTCGAGCTCATCGTCGGTGGTGGCGCGGCCGGTGATCTCCAGCTGCCGCTGTATCCTGCTCTTGCAGCGGTCCCGGTAGTCCGTCTGCGTGCGGTTGTACTCCGTCATCACCTCCACGAACTTGCGCGACAGCGTCGAGTGCTGCGTCTTTCTTATCCTCAAATCCGCTGACGATTTATTCGAGTGCTCCTCCTGCTCGATGTTCTGCTCTATGTCTGTGAATCAGTTGAGCCAGAATAAACAGCTGAACGCCAACGCCTCCGCAAATAAAATATAAGACAAAGAAAAGCACTAACGCCGAGTTGCAGCTCACTTACGTTTTAACTTTCCTCTGACTTTGTTGGCAGTTTTCTTAACGTCAGCCATGAGATCTTCCAGTTCATGCTTTGTTTCTGTAAAATAAAGTAGGATTTGTTCAGAAAACGTCGGTCTATTATATAACATAAACATTGCAGTTTAAAATATTGCTGTTTGTTCATGCAGAATTCAACTCCCTCTCTTAGCAATAATAACATAATTTTGAGTGCGACAGCGAACTGCGTCGTGTGGGCGGCGGCCGCTCTAATTGTCTGTCCACTAATCGAATTCGTCGATCGATAGTTTTATATAACGGTTTTGCATGGATTGAATAAATATTGAATACATTCTGGAAAGCATACAATTTATATTTTATTTATACTCAAATAGACTTGGATGTTATGTTGCTTTATACAGCTGCGAAAGAGAAAAATGTTGAACACTATTTTACAAAAGTTCCTTATACTGTTAAATGAAAAAGTTGCCAGGACTAATGGTTCTGTCGAACAATCATAATTATAATTTAATAACCACCAAGAATCAATCAGTTTAAATCTTTAGTTTGTTGATTATAACTTTTTCAAAGCAAGCATTTTATGGCTTAGTTTACTTATTGCCTGACTACCTGTACACAGTCCCAAGAGTCAACCAAATAAAGTTGTACTAAAAATAAACAATCAATACAGCGACGGCGACCGAAAATCTTGTACGAGCAGTTATTTGGATATCAATCAAAGTCGTTGTTCCTATCCTACGTGACATTTGTACGTGAGCACGTCTGTCCAAGACGTTAATCGGATTAATAATAAGCCGGCGTTCCCGTCTAATAGCTGCTTAGAGGAGAGGAGCAATACAATTAGCAGTATAGTTGATGGGATAAGTGAACGATCTGCACCGAATTGGAAACATTATGAGATAACGACGGGATGTTTTTCAGCTACGACTGTCTGTGAAAACCTTTGACTTTAAACGCTTCTTTTATTCATTTTAAAGACTCACATTTGCTTAACCAATTAGTTAAACGTCTTAAGATATATATCGTGCCAATTTAAATATTTCCAGAAGCTTATTTTAAAGTTAAACCTTTCCTCGACCATATATCATGTTCGTTTCATGAAATATCTCTCGGTATCGCGAGCGATTTCCTCAGGCATCACCATAACGACTTTTCCTGTGTATCGCGTCCCGGAAATTGCACTTCCTGATCGAGTGAGAGAATGAATATATACCCAAAACTGTGACTAATCGATATCTGTAAAACAATAGTTGTAGATGTTGATAATTTTGCGCGCTTTCATACGGTGACCGGACAGTTCCCTTGGGCATAGGATTTAGCACAACTTGCTGCCAATTTGCATAAACTATTTCGTGTGCATATTCGAAAACGCGCGAATAAATTGTGCATAGCTGTGACTGTGACTAACTGAATATTCAGTTAGCTTTGAGTTGAATTTTGTATTTCCAGGGGATAACTGACTAAACATACATGTACAAATTGTCGCGTGTTGAGGCACTTTTCCGACAGTGTTGTTTCAGAGCGGAATCCCTTGCGGGGTATTATCACCTGCCGGTGCCTAGCATTATGTCAGAAAGTTAACGCTTGAGCTCGATTCCCTTTCAAGGGAAATCCGGGTCATTTTGGCCGCATTTAGGCACTTTAGTGAATATAAAAGTTCGCGTGCACTCTGTGGGTCTATTTTTGGAGAGTATTATGTTGAACTATAGTTCGACTTAGCTTAATTAATAAAAGAGCTGTCACTAATGGATAGGAATTACAAAATTAAATAGGAATTTCTGTTTAAAATACTGTGTTACATTTCTGAGTAAAATATTGTAATTGAAATAAGGAAAAAGACATTTCAAGTAAAATGTAAATGAGAAACGGCGGCTGAGAACCTGATTTCGATTCTGAAAATAGGCCCTTTTCTCAGTTTCCGCGGTTTTACAACAATATTTATGTAAAAATAAGTGAGGCCTGTACATATTGTGCCTACCTAGTTATCTAAGTTAGGAAGTGCTCACCGCAAGATACGAAAACCCATTTCAAGCAGAGCACAAAAAATATCTCTAAAATTCCTTTTCATTGAAGAATGAATTCCATTGAAATAATTTACCTGGCCCGTCCCGTGTAGACAACGCAAAAAATACTTCTAAAAGAAAATCCAATTTTTCCTATCGTCGATTCATTTTGAAGTTGATCCTTTCTATAGACCTTTTGGGAAATATTTAATAGATTCTCTCTATTAAAATATCTAGACAGGTTTATACGACGTTAAGTGTTAACATAATGCTACTTGTTGTTTCAATCTGGTTCCTCTAGTTGAATCGTGAGATACTTTAGTAATTAATATATTAATCAGTTACTTGTAATTTACATTGGTCTAAGAATCACACACATAAAAGAAACACAACTCGCCTGCTACGTATCATCCTGGGAGAATCGTAAATGTCGTTAGAAAGAATTGTTACTGATGTAATTAATTGTAGACTGGTAACATGTAATTACTGTTACACATAAATGTTTAATATAGACCCTGTATAATAATAACGTTTTCACATCGTGTAATTATTCCAACCAGATTGCGTTATTGTAACTCAGCTCCTTCAGGGTTCATAAACGTGTTAGGTATGTCGTAATTAAAAGTGTCGGAAAATGTAAAGGTTCGTTAACGCGATAAAGCACGGCGGGCGACGTTCAACATGTATCACCTGCAGCTAAGCGTGTCTCGTTCACACCAGATCGATTTCATTCACTGAGCACACAGCTCATTCATAGCCACACCATCAATCGTGACTTGTTTGCCTCTTTCATTCGCCGACAAGTTCATTTTCCATCAACTTTCATATAAAATGTTTGTTATTTCCTGTAATGTGTGTTACGAAGCAACTTTTACCAGTATATTATATTTATTGCGGCATTAGCATATTTACTTTTGTTATGAATATGATATTGCATGAATATTTTAATATTTCGAAATGGATGTAGATAAAAGGGCACACACAGGCTGCCGCCAGAGCTCGCATGATGCGAAATAAATGGAGCAACATACTCACGAGAATCTCGGAAATGTTCAGACAAGGCATTCTTAGATTTTTGTGACGCTACATGTTGTCTTGGTTTACGTAGTTCACGCTACCTACTTCAGAATAAAATGTAAGCCAAACACATCAATTATAAAAAGGCAACTATATATAGTAATACGTCCACTTTGGACAAAGTTAAATAAACGATTAACGCATGAATAAGTTTGGAGTGAAACGGACTCTTAACTAAGTTTCAAAGGTACAAATTGGACTGTTTTAATACAATAAACGTAAAAACTGTTATCGTGAGCTTGTTCGATATTAACGATGGCTTATTCGGGGCTATTTAGGTCGGGTCAATGGCTAATCGCGGCTATTCATGACGCTCCTGCTGAGGGTCCCTTGTTGTCGAGTGAACTCCTATAAAGGCGCCGTATTATAACACCTAATAAAATATTGCTACAAAAGAACGTTCATACTCTTCCTTTGAAATAAAAAAACACCTTAACTCTTCCCAAAATATATTCAAAAGAGAAAATATGAGCTTTATTAAAATTTTCTAAATATAAAGTATAAACCTTTTGCGCTTAGAATGGAAGGAACACGGAGGAATTTTTAATAATTAAAGCTGAAAATATGAACAGGGTAGAAACAGGTAAAGTATTTGAAGGCGACCCAACGTCACCGGAACAAACTCGAAGTAATCTCGCGACAAAATCAACAGTGCTATCGCTAATAATTCATTTGGCTACCATAAATAGGCTAACTAGCACGAACATATTTCTGAACCAAAACTATGTACTTCAGCTATTTGTTGGAATAATAAATGAAACATTTCGAGCGAACGTTTGATTAAAAACTAATTTGTACGCTACACGCATACGATAGCATTGTAAAGTCAACAGGAAACAGGATAAAAAAATAAGCGTAGATACCGAACGTTTTTTTGATATCCAGTCATACTATGTAGGTGTACTATTTATGTTATGACGTCGACATTATCAAAAAAAGAAATGTCACGTCTGTAGAATAAAGGCAGCTTCACTTAATCTGAAGTATCCCTATGAAAGCAGACAGACAGACCGCCCCCACGTCTACGTAAATGCCACCAACTTCGCCCTTTCAATTAGTGTGTGGGTATTTCGCGAGCTAACTTAGAGACCTACCCACGCCCTACTAACAGCAATACCAATAACTATGGCGTAGTCCATGGACAAAACACATTTATATATACACACTTTCAGAAGTCGTGGGTTTTTCACAGACTTCAATCATTGAGATTCATTTAAGGAGTGGGAGGATATACGAGGGGGCTAAATAACAATTCCATGACACGAATAGAAACACATTTTGTGTTGGAAATTGGATCATCAAGAAAGTGAAAACAATAAAAAAATAATTAGGTTTTTTCCTTGCCATAATACAGCATAACGGCTTAAAAGCATGTATTCACGCTCTTCTAGATGTATACGCTTATAACGGACCGGCTAGCGGCTTGGCAACCCGTCATGACTTAATGAGAGTTAATAAGACCCTAAAGAGCTGTCATTACGACCACTTATTACTTCATTTATTCCAGCTGGGTAATCTCAGCTACAACAACCAGCACGCTATTTCCCAAAGTTTTAAGTAGGAGGTTGAATTCCAGACAGGATCCTACGTACACTAATAACGTTGAACAGAGTTCCTAATTGGGCTACCAAACGACGATGAAGGCAATTTAATATCCCATAATATAGTCGTTCGTCCTGACGACTATGGAGAGGGCTACAGAGCTCTTTGTAGAAGGAGCAAGGATCTACCACGATGCCTATATCTGCCGCCAAGTAGTGTTGCTTTTCAGTTTTTTCTTTAGGATGGCTACGCGTATGCGATGCCTCTAATATTGCAAAATGTCCAGAGGCGGCTGTGACCGTTGAGCATCATGTTTGTTATCATTACAAGTGTTCTGATAAACTTACTTTCATCTGATTGCGGTGCTGATAGGATGGCACTGTGCTTCTTCTTCACTTCTTCCACGTTCGCCTGAATCTTGTCTATCATCTCTCGTATCTCTTCAACCTGAACGGAAAAATTATTGCCATTAGGTACATTAACTTCCATCTAAAGTTAATCATTGCTGGCATCAAAAGAAATTGGCTTTTCTCATTTACGGAAGACAAGTTTTCTTTATTCATTACCATACAAACTTAATTATTTTTCTCCCTGCCAAACATACGTAATGAACTCTGGAACAGCATGAATTTTTAATAATACGGTTCACTTGCGTGTCTTTTATTATTTTAAAATAATATTGTAAACACAAATATTTGTTTATTTGTAGTTCCATTCATGGGAACCAAACCTGGGTTTATGATTACATTTCATATGAAGTTGATAACTGATAACTTATCCGACTGATATAAAATTTTCACTATCTGACAGCGCTGACTAAGACCACACACGAAAGAAGTTTACGTATAGTGGAAAGATTTAAATTAATCTTGTTTGTATTTTGTTGAAAATACTGCATTTAAACTTAGTTAAAAATGTTTAAATTGCACGTTTTTACTAACTGTTTTTGTTTTTACAACTCAACCAGCTGCGCCCCGCATTTTGACCCGCATAAGTTTCGATCCCGTGGGGATATGTTAGTCCTGGTTACAAACCATCTTTGTGCCAAATTTCATCCAAATTAGTTCAGTAGTTTTTGCTTGCGTTCGTCGCTTAACTTTATAATCATTATGTTTTGTCTCATTTATGTGAATTGTATTCTTTTAGTTAGAGTGTTATTTTACTCTAAAAGAATACATTTTAGAGTAAAATAAAGATTCTTAAACCGTAACTATAGGAGACCTTAACAATGGTCAGGAAAAATAACGCAAGGCAGAAAAGAAAGAAGAATGACGAGCGAAATGCTCTCACAAAATTTCATTTATAATTTTCGCACCTTTTATGAAGCGTTTTGTCGCAGCTCATTAATTCTTTAGCGTCACCTGACTAGCCATCTTTTGACACAAAGTTAATTACTTATCAAGTTGGAGCGATGGGGCTATTTTTTCCGAAGCAGTGCAGTTCGCCGTTTATCTCTGTATCAGGCTAAAGAACGTCTCGAAGTCTAGCCGAGGCGGCGCGGCGTTGGTTCTGCTGGCAGCAAGCCAGCTGATACACCCTGACCTAACCTTCTATAGCTACTATTCTAGCTAGATATGTTTAATATATCACAAAACTTTGACGAAGGAGTTGAACAAATTATGCTAAGTGATAGGAACAGGACTTTGCGTGTCGCCATTATGGTTTTACATATATAGTAATATAACCATAATTGCGACGCGCAAAGTCCAAGGAAGTATAGATTTAAAAAAAAAAAAAACTTTATTCAAAAGGCATCTGGCATCAAAAATGCCTATGCCTATAAAAATTAAACAAGCAATAATTGGACGGCTAAATCAATTGTTGTTAGACTTTAGGCAATAATGCTCAATTAAGGTTTGAGGTCAGGTTTGATGGAAGTTTTATTTGTGCCTCAAACCATGTTTATTTTCTATTTACAAGAGGAAAAGTCCACAATTATTAAGAAACATAATATTTTTGTTGTCAGACGGAAAATACAAACCCTCCGTAATTAGCTGACCTACATTACCTCGCGCCTCTTTCCGTTGTCATTAATTAAGAGTAAAAGGTGAATGCAATGAAAAAGAATAATACAATGTTAAGTTGGTCTCATTTTGAGAGCTATTCACCATCAACAACATTAAAGTAAAAAAGAAAACGAAGTCTAACCAAAGTCTAGGCTGGTGTTAACTAATTGGTGGAGATAGCTTTTCGGGCCCTGTTCAGTGTTAAATTTGCCTTAGGGGGAGATTACTGGCTAAAGTCCAACCGCAGAACAAACGCTCTCGCTAAATTAAACTGCATTCAGTTTAAAAGAAAATTATTTCCCACTAAGTAATAAATAAACGAAAAAGGTTAACCAGACTAGTCATCGTGTAAACATTTTATCAAGATTCAATCAGTAAACACAATAGGCAGCACTGAATCACCGGAACAGGCTTATAACTGATTCAAAAGAATACATAATTAAGCGAAAACTAAACGAAGGGAAAATAGTTTAATGTTTCAAAAGTATTTTGCCTTGCCGCATGCCATGTTCAGTTGTTCAATCAGTTTGCATTTCTAGAAAGGTATTGGCTGTGAATTCTTCGTGTATTAATCTCTCAAGCTCTGATACTATAGACGCTGCACTGAAAGAATTTCCAAAAGGGGTTTGAAAACCAAACACTGACCGATTTTTACGAGACTATGGCGAAGCAAAAACGAGGGCTACGATTTTGTTAAGATAATACGTAACACTAACAATATGTTGTTCAACCTAATTGTATCGGTCATTGAATCGGGCACATTGATAACTCAAAGTACGGTTCAGGGTCGGGAATGCGGTTGAGTCGATAGGAGGACGTCCGTGCCCGGGTCGTGCGACAATTCACATCATGACTCACCAATTAATCAGATTAGCCCGATAACCGATATCGTCCGGCGGCCAGCCGATAGGAAACTTAACGATTAATCTGCGATACCATTGTGATGTTTAATAAACGTACTCGGATTCTAACTATACCCGTCTAGACAAGCTATGTACCCATTAAATCTGACGGCGCTATAAAGTGATAGAATCTTACATTGTATTCATGAAAATGAGGGACTGAGAGATTTATGACATGAAAATTCTATTACGAAGACGGGTCATAAGCGTTCAACAAATGTCGAACTAGCACAAATAAATAACAAAGAGGACTACAACTATTCGCTGCCAGGATTTGAAATTTGAATACAATATGTTCGATATCATTACTAATCCGTTTCGTTATTACGACTCCACTTTCTACTTTCGATCCGATGGCTAGAGGAAAAAAGTTCGCTGCCGCCACCGAAGTAAAAACGTGATCCATTAATTCTGCGAGAGTCGCAACTGTTAGAAATACATATGTAAGCTGAAATGGAGTTGCAAATGGGGCCACAGCGTAGGCTCCAGCTAGCTTTGGTATTAATATGAGGCATGTTACTCATTAGACTGCTTGTGTACGTCATTTAGCAAAACTACCAACTGTTTTAGTCGTAATTATACAAACTTTATGTTGGATGCTGCATGTGCACTAGATTTTATTATTTAACTTTAATGATATTTAATTATGTTACCTACACTAAGAGCAATTGATTACTAAGTGTAATTTTAGATACCTACTTTATTGGTATTTGTACGCCGTCAACGGCAAAACATTGCACAGTGATCTTATAGATATTTTTATTTACAACTTCTATTTTTACACCCACCAATTCTACAAATAAATACTTCAACATTGACTGTCACATACAGAACTACAAGTACCACTTCCATCAGTACTTGTGACTAGATCCTCCGGATTTAAGAATTGAAGAATTCCTCCGAAATTGAGGTAATCCTCAATTTGGGTTAAGTTAAAGCGACTACAATACCATGACAATACGAAATTCAAAGTTCCGCTTCACAGTACATTACGTTCCTTTCTCAACATAATCAATGAATTTTATCGAAGCTATTGCTGGAGGAACGCAATGGAACGTGAACGGAAACTCGGTGCTTAGTGTTCTCAACATAAAAACCTTTGTTTGATGTTTTGAAGTTCCGTGTCATGGTCAGGCAGCTTTCTTTATTGTTGACCTTATAGAACTTCAAAATGTTTCATAAGAAGCTTGTGTGCTTTACAATATCAAGATATTATGGTTTTGATTTAATAATATGATTGTAGACTGAGGCATTGCAGCTATGGCGTAATAAACACGTCATGTATTAATTAATACTGGACCACGGGCACTCCGGACAGCCTATAAGAAATGTATGTGTGGTAATGACGTTATCACGTTAAGTGCACGCCCCCCGTCGCGACCACCATCGTTCCACCATCGTTCCACCACGAGCGACATGTAAGCACATCTCTCATCCACACATAATAACATGTAAATGAATCGCACGATTATGATGAATACCAAGCGCAGTCTGAATATTTATGACACAGTTGTGTTGTGTTGTGAATTAAATGAAAAGGCGTGAAGAATTCACGTCACGAATGAAAACTGGCGACGACTCGTATTTTTTTTTATTGTATTCTGTATCAGAGAGAAAATTTAAGGACGGGAAGGAAAATTAGATATCTCCCTGGGGCAGTCTACCGCCTCATTGAGGGACGACGCCCCGGTTTAGAATATACCATTAGCATTTTTATACAGTTCTCAAAGCATTTATATACTAAGATCGTACGGACGTTTATATCGGTACGATAGATCTAATATTTAATATTAGGGTTCATAAGAAAGCCTTATTAATTTGGTATTATGATATTTCTTATTCTGCGAGATATTGAAAAGCTTACATTCGAAAAGAAAGTTGCTTTTCGGGAGATAGAAGTTAAAAATATCGCCAACAACAGTATGGAAAAGAAACATTTTATTACATTCGAACAAGTTGTAAGCGGTGAATTACTAACGTCTTTATTTTTCAATGTACAGGCCTCCACAATACAGTATAGAATTCCACAACAGGTCTCGTTCCCACCGTTTAATATAAGTAGTTGTACGATAATATCGATTGCAGTAATCGTTCCCCCCTTTGTGAAGCTTAAATGTGGGTGTTTGCGGAAAATTACCTGACTGCTTAGAGTGCTTAGTGATTACCTACCAATTAGCTGCAGGCATG
Organism: Apamea sordens; assembly: GCA_945859715.1. Lineage (NCBI taxonomy): Eukaryota > Metazoa > Arthropoda > Insecta > Lepidoptera > Noctuidae > Apamea > Apamea sordens. The sequence continues at coordinate 14,905,015 of OX243995.1, forward strand.
ACCTATTAAGAGTATTAAGCTCCAATAGTATAGTAGCAATAATTAGTATTCAGTATAATGTGCTGTGGAGATCAGTTTTAACTTGATGATAAAGAAAAAACCGGTTAAACCTTGTTTTTTTTATAATAGTGTAGTTAAATATATGTGGTTATATACTTAATAGCAGTTAATACACAATTGAAGTCATTGTATTCACTGATTTATATGTTCAAGACATGAACCTGTATTGTATCTAATAAATGTACTCAGATAATTATTTATAGTAGATATCTCGTATATACATGGTTATTTTTGCTGTAGCCCCTCGTCTGTTAGGCAAGCTTAATAAGTTCGGTAAAATAAAAAATAAAAATTGTGTCTCATTAGTAACAGTTGATTGAGCTCATAATGTTTATAGGGAAGAAAAAATATTTTTATTCATCTAAATCGTAATTTTATTTTTAGTAAGTATATTATAAATTATAATGAGACCCGTATGAATAATAAAATACTCGCTAACTTACAGACTGAAGAAAGAAACGTTTTCAAGTCGCTATTTTCCAAACAAGCAATTAATAAAAACTTGAACATTGACGACGGCAACGAGCCTGAATGAAACTAATCAATTCAAATATTTCAAAATCCTAGTATAAGTTTAAGTACATACCATCAAATTCAGATTGAATTGAGATTGTATTCATATTATTTGAGTAGCGTGCCATAGTTCTTAAAATAAAAGTGTAAACTGTATAATGAATAATCAATCAAACACAAATCATTGAATATTGTATTAATGGTGTTTGTGGTACCGGTTTTTATGAGTTTCGGAAACGCGAAAATATCCATAAAATGTACAACCATTTTTATAAAAATGTTCAGTGTAGGATGAAAGTCACTTCTTAAAAGTTATCGAACGGACGGGGTGACAATGTTTCATTATATTCTATTCAACTTATCGCAATTTGATGGGCGTTGACCTCTCGTAAAGGGAGTTTTAATGCCCATAGTGACCACGTTAGGCACGCCGGGTTAGCGACCAATATACGACCCAGTATTATTTTTGCATAAATATACATAATGTAGACACACAGCCGCCCCACAGATTTATAATGCTGTAGAAATTTTATTTATAAAGGTAGCTGTGCTCCGAAGCGGGTCATGTTTGCGGGCACCGGATTAACTCGGATTATGTAAGCAACGTCAGTACAGTCACAGTTCAACGAAGCTATACGAATTAAACCCCCACCTTATACCAATCCTTACGAAATACTTCAGAGAAACGGGGAAAAGATTTTTCTACGTAGCAACGTAATAACAAGACAAAAGCTCTGGTTCCGAAAAGTAAGCAACTTTTATGAGTGTGCTGTAAGTAGGTACTAACTTTGTTGTAACTTTCATAAGTTTCGCCACTTATAAATTCTGGGAGATAACTAAAACAATTTGTTATTATGTAAGTAAAAGAAGTCGATTAATATGTAGACCCGGTATAGTTGAATAATAAAATTATGCTTAGTATTCGGATTCGTAGCGCTACGGCTACGACAGCTACGCTACGCCGAATGCTCGGAAACGTCGCCCGGAAATGAGCCGGTTATAATATCGCCTAGATATTGTTTTGGAAATAAATAATTAAAACAGATTTTAAGTACCTACACGGTATAGTACGGTAATATGCGTAGTATTCGGGTAGCGCTACGGTTACGACAGCTACGCCGAATGCTCGGAAAAGTCTGTCGGAAATGAGGTGGTTTAACGCTAACAATGTTTTGGAAATAAATACTTAAAATACATTTGCTATAATATAAGTAAATTAAGTACCTACAAGGTAGGGAAGTAAGGTATAGAAGTGCGACATGCGTAGTATTCTCGTTCGTAGCGCTACGGCTACGCTACACGGAAAGTTCGGAAAAGCCGGACGGAAATGAGCTAGTAATAATGCTTATAACAATGTTTCGCAAATAATACGTCATTCCACAACATAACCAATTTTATTATTATTACTTTCTATGACAATGTCTTGATGTTTTCTATTGATTTCTAGGATGTGTGTGACGTCACCCGCCCTTGTACTCGAATGTCTGTAACGTGTCCATAGAGGCGCCACTTAGTAACAGCTTTTCGTGCTCCCCGTAGGCCCAAATAGAAGGTGTCTTAAATCCACAGTCGTACGATTCAGGATCTAACTAACTAAGCTCTTTATTAGTCAACTAAAAGTTTCTTACCTACAAAAAGATAAGTAGGGGTGATGAACGTTCGTGTTAATTAACTTTTAATGACTTAAATGATACTGTTCAGTTTACACGGATGGTATTTATAGGACAGGTAGGTTACATTATATTTTCATTAATAGAGTGTTATGACCGCATATCCATTTATCTTGAAAGCGTGCATTTACGCTTTACGCAATCCCTACCACAAAATGCTGCCTACGTAAATGAAGGCAGCATTTTGTGGGTTTTTAAAATGACGTGCAAACTGCAAAATATAATGAATTCGGAAAACTGACTGTACATTTACGTATAATTTAGGTATATAATAGGGATTCCCCGTTGTCGTCCATTATTTTACAAAACCACAAACCACATTTCAAAAACAATAATATTAATTCGTTATTATTATTTTTTTAAATTTTCGTCGTGTGGGAATCGAGCTCAAATTGCTCGAAGCATTAATCACAAAAAGCTGACACTAGGCCAATGCACCAGTTGGCTCGCTTGCGTATTATGTCATTGATATACTGTGACAAAATACCACGGACTTTCCTTGTTTTTGAAAATGCAGGCGATAATTCCCGAGGGTGCTCGTGAATTAGCGAATGGAAGAGAATTATTGATACAAGCGATAATTCCTCAGAGGGATTTTGGAATTAGCTCGCTGGTAAAGTGTAACATTAATCTATGTTTGGATATTATGGTAAACTGTGAATTTACTGTTATCATTACTGTCAAATTATGTCCTGAGATGGTTTGTGGCAAAGACAAGTAAAGATCTGTACAAAAAGTGAATTAAATCACGTATGGAAGAGTTTTGGGCTTATTTAGTTCAAAAGGAATTGCATTTGTCTCTAATTATGCTGTATAACCGTGTGAACTTTAACCTCAATAAGCATATCACCAATCCAAATCGATGCAGTCATACTCATGAGTGCATGACTCACGTCACTACCAGTCTTAGACTTTTTTTTAAGGGAAAAATACAGTGACTAATCCCACCCATGAAGAATTAATCAATATCAATGATTAATGTGCTGTGTCCACGGTCTTTAAAAAATAACTGAGTGGGACGGATAACACGAAACAATTTATTATGCAAAGCCTCGTCCTCTTCAATGAAAAAGGTTTTTAACATCTCGTTTGAACAAAAATACTTCACTACTTTGGAGAAATTGTAAACGTAAATAACTAGAATACAAGTTAAATCTTATCTATGAATCGATAAAAATTGAATTTCGCATTCACCGTCCAATAACTCCAATTAAACACTCGAGTGGGCCTTAGGCAACCGTGAAAGTACGCCTTTTGCATGTTCCCTCGTATTTCAGGACTCCGTACAACACTTTACTAAAAACGTTGAAAGGCAAGTAAATTGTAGGAAAGCTTTAATTTACTTGGAATTGGTTCAAGTAATTAGCATTGCGAATTGATAATGCAAATAGGTTTAGAACATAAAAACAATAGTGTCGTTGTGAGGGACCATAAATTAAGTTTATTGACGTTTTACAGTACACTCACATGCTGTAGGCCATGCTACAGACACGCGAATGCGTTTATCTCACACGCCATGGCTTTCATTTCACACTGTTCATGCATGTGCAGTCAGTACCTAACTATTTATAACTTTAGTCAACAATATTTCTAGACTTAGTTTTGACATAGCAGCACATACAAAGCTAGTAAACAATTAATCGTTAACTGGCTTTATCCTGGCACAAAAGAATTCGGAGAATCTCACGGCTGTCTGACGTCATTGTTCTTCTCCTAAGTATGAAATACCACAGATGAGGGTAAACATAATTAAATACCTATGGCGACACGCAATAACGTAATACACACTAGTAAAACAAACAGAACAGCGCTTACGTGCACGACGCGAAAACAATAGCAAGAGGAACACGCTGAAACTTTTGTACAACTATGCCGATTGGAAAACTCGGGCAGACAGAATAGCCGCGTGTCAGTGGAGCTTGCAAAATGGAATTGCTGTTCTTTCTATGAAAGCATCAAAGGTATGAAAGCATCAATGTTACAATCTCTCTCTATTCAAGAAAATAATTCTTATCACAGCAGAATATTTAATTCACTTCACTAGCGCCAACTCCGGCGATAAATCTCGCAATGAAAAAGGAACGGTTTTCTTTCTGGACTTTATATTTTATAACATAATTGGCATTTCCTTCGACGTCAAAGAGAATATTTCTATAATGTTTAGGTTAAAGAAATTCCTTAATGGCAATGTAAGCAGCAGATGCTGAGGAAATGAGTCATACTATCACGAGTTCATTATGCCCTGATTACCGGAGCGCTAGAAGCGACCAAACCATAATAAAAGCAAACAAGTAGGTCAACTCAAGCCCCGAGCGAGCGATAATAGCCTAAACTCGTAGGGCTGTCACTTATACTTTATTCAATCGTCAAAAATGCATAGTCAATCTCTATACAAAACAATGTTCCCCTGTAGGGTAAGCATCAGGGACCTTTAATACAATTTTTTTTAAATTATTTTTTCTACACACGGCTACACATCAAGCTATGCAAAACCAGTATTAGCTGACCGTTCATTGTGAGAAAATATCATACAAAGTGAGGCCAAGACAAACTGGTTTTATATAGCTTGACGTTTAGCCGTGTGTAAGTACATAGACCAGAAGCCGACTACATTTTTTTCATTGCCTACGTCATATTATCTGTTTAGTTATTTGAAAAATTCGATCGAAATATGACTAATAAAAACGTGGTTTTACTGAATCATGTATTTATTCAAATAAAATGAAATGATTATGAAGTCTTTGTAGTTAAAGGGGGTAGGTAGGTACACGTACAAATTATTTATTACGAGCAGCAGGGCAGCGGCGAAGCGTGCGCGGGCGCGGGCGATATTACCGGCGTCACAGCCACGACTGGCGCACCTTTAGCAGCGATAAATTTTGTCAGTGTGTGCGTGCGACGACGCATACGTACGAGCGCGCTCACATACAAACCGCGCGCGGTGCGAATGTATGAAGATGTCGTACTTATTTGCTTTTACTATGACAAAACTGACGCGTCCGTGTATCTCTGCCGTAATGAAGTCACGTATGATTCATATTTCTTAACATTAAGACTGAACATCTCTTTGTACATAACAACGACTATTTTATGTCTAGTCGAGATATGTTCGATATTGAATTGCGAAAAATTCGTAATATCCTTGGCTTCCTATGACATCATGATGTCATTGACCAGCAGCCTAGAAACTGGTTTTATGAACTCCTTTATTATCTATGCATGTAAATAAGTATTATATAAAGGCATATAAATATAGCTCAAGAACCGGAATATTACGACTTTATTATTTTACTTTTAACAATTTAAGGACTGCATGTTAGCTTGGATTTAATATGTATAATTAAGAGTAGTTATCACTGTCCGTTTGAACAATTTAATACAAAAAAGGGCTGAGTAACTAAGTTAACTGCAGAATTTACACTACAGCTGTAATTAACAAAGCCTTCAGAATTTAAGGTTGGCTACTATACAGCCAGTTGCAGAGCAGCTGCCCGGAGTTTAGTTGAAGTGAATAACGCGTTGATGGAGTGAAAACAAGATTTCTTACCTCACTGAAGAATTCATCCATAAAGCCTCCTTCGACGGCGACGTTGACGTCGTCGGGCCCGACATCGTCATCGTCGCTTTGCGCCTGCACAGAAGAAAAAGAAATATTAACATGGATCCTGAATAAATGTTCAACAATAAATGCATCAGGGAAAATTGCAGGTTATCATTCACGAAAAAAATACTAAACTGCTTTCGTAAATGTTCTCAACAATAACCAAGAAATAACTTCAGGACTTCAAAGGGTTTAAATCTTCTCTATGAAAAGAAAAATGACAAAAAAAAACGTGTGAATGCGGCTATCTTTCACATACGACATTCAGTGCTCAGTAACGAGATAATTAAATATGAGCGAAGCCGCGGGCGGTCTCATAATATAATTAATCGTTATTATATAAAGACGTTAGTTAATTGTAATTATACTTTAGCAGTTGTGAAGTAAGAAGAAATAATGAATGGCTCGGTGTCGAGGACACTCGAGGACGGCCGACACTCCATTTATCCACGTTGCACTTGTAACTCAAGCTGACGTGAGGAGTGGCGCAACATGTTACACTTCTCAGGACTTTTACACTTGGAGTTCTTAGCTTAAGATTTACATTTTTATAAAACGGTAGAAACCTGAGTATCTTTTCGGTTCTTATATCCACTTTTTATATTAGAAATGGTAAAAGGAGCCGCATTATTTATTCATAATTATTTAACGACTACTTATCTATAGTGAAATCAAATAACGTGAGGTGATAAATGATAAAATAGTATGATTAATAACTAAAGTTTTTCCTTCATTATACTCTGACACTAGTGATTATCCTTATTCATGACGGATGGTGACATTCACACGTGTTCATAATAAAATAATTATTCAGTACAATAAGAAACAGGACTGTCGCCTTTCCTATAAATTAATAATGAGATCAACTCGACTCCACAAAAGACATTACGTATTATACGTCGCTAATGAAATTGTGTATGAAACCCTGAAATACAAAACCAAAGGAATAATAAATGAACGAGGGGGGTAAAATGTGGTTGTTTTAGCAAGTCGTGACGTAAGCAGGGTCGACAGCGGACGTACACGAAAAGCAAAATAGAATCCACTTAGTTGAGGCGAGCTAGCCATTATTCAATTTATACGGACAGTCCGTGGATTCAGTATCCACAAAGGCCTACCGTTGCGCGTTGGGACTTCACGGGGACGATGCAACTAGGTAGGCGAGCATCACTCACTTTACATTACATTATTATCTCTGAACCTAATTATTATCTCAACTCAAAATATCTGGAGGGATACTTTATCAATCGATGTCATCACTTGTAAAATACATAACAACGTGTGATTACAACCATTTCTTTCAGCGTAGCTTTGTACTTATCTTTTGACCAAAATATAATTTGCCCATTTTATAATAACAAAGCGTGAATGGAGGTGGCTCGTTGGCGGTCAGAGTCAGGGGTCAGGCCGTGCTGTGTCGCTGTCAATATAGGTCACTGTAACACGGACCAAACCGTGTCGACGACAAAACATTTATTTAGACAAGCTTAACGACAATGGTGGCCATTAGGACACCTCATTAACAGCTTTTTATAGAAGTTTCCAATAAAAGGACAAAAAAAAATTACAAATATTATACCTATCTGAAAATAACTTGAATGTGTTGTAAAGTCATTCACACCGTTGATCCAGTCAAGTTTATTTTATAATTGCTTTGAATCAGTTAATAAAATGCACTGCTATGCTAAGTTTATATTCAGACAATGCCATAATGAAAGCGAGACTAAGTTTAGACGGAGAAAGGGAAATGAGATTTTGGATTCATAGGAACCTTTTCCCAGTTGTGAATACTACTATTTATTTTTGTAAGACTGCAAAATTGGCAATCACGAAAATCAGTATTTTTAAATGGCTTTGATGTCAACTTCTCCCTCTCGTTCTCACATTGCTAAAAATAGTCGTCGACATTTTAGTACTATTTTTAGCAGCAGTGTAAGAACGAGGCCTTCACATTTAACCTCTTATCAGAAGAAGCATTTACTGAATGTATTTATAATAGTTTGACCTTATGACATCGGCACGGGATACGGTGTCAACACGTGCGAGGCGTAACTCTGCGTAATAATTGACACCTCGGCTCTCGCGACGCCTACAAACAGCCCGTACCCTGTACATACGCATACGAGCATAAAAAGGATTCGAATTTACGATACAAAACGTAATTGCGCACATTTGTACCGCTCGTTATTCGAGCAGTTATCCTGATTTAATAGCGCAGGAAACGGCCAATTGTTTACAATCATTATGAGCCCTCCCGACACGGCGTACGCAGGCAAATCACATTTGCAACTCTTTTCATGATTAGGATTACTTTACCATTATTTGATTATACAAACAAAATAATAATGAAGTGAAGCCGTTGGTTCCAGCCCGCTGTCATTCGTAGGTTTTTGACAGTCGTTACGGGTAGCCAAAAGAAGCCCAACATTCTGACAGCCAGTCTTACCAAAGAGTGTCGTATTACCCAGTAATTGGGTTGTAGATCAGTTATCCAGTCGTTCCATGTAAAATACTGGTGTTCAGCTGCATCCGGTTGGACTGAAAGCGGACCCCAATAATGTTGGGAAAAGGCTTGGCAGATTGATTGCCAAACAAAATAATAAATAAGTTGGACTGTAAGATGACATTACCACAATAATATGTATATTCGCAGATATCAAAATATTATTTACATTTTATCTACATGACAACTTGTCGTAACTTTATGAATCATTATCATACTCTTGTTATTACGATTAGATACAGAATTGAATTCAAGGTTTGACAATTCTTATCATTTTCTCTCGGATAGGAACAACCTTTATTATGATTTAAAAAAATCATAACAAGTATTTTAAAACATCATCTCGTCGAATTTCAATGTAAGATTATGTCCAGGTTTCAGAGTAGTCATGAACAAAGCTGGTACTTATAATTGGGTTAAGAAACTATGGACAATTCTGTAGAATTTCTCAATATTAGATAGAACAGAGGTAGAACGGGCTGATTTATAATTTGTTGAAGGTTTCTATCCACGTCGCGTAGTAACAGTATTACAGAAAGCACTAAAGCAGGCAGAGAGTTAATTTCGAGCCGACCGACGCGGTCATGGTCACCACCGGCTCAGACAAAGGGCTCCGGATGACCGCCTTAGTTACTTATATACGTAGCTATAAACTGCTAAGAGCAAACCGAACAAGGTATTACATTTGGTCGATATTTTTATCGCCTTTCAGTATACAGGGTAGTTGAAAACATATTTACAAGAAAAGGAAGTAGTACCTTCCCGTAATAAAACTTATGTAATCCCAAAAACAAAATAATACGCATTCTTAAAGTACCTGAACAAAATTCATGTATGTACGTGAGAGACTGCTCCCATTTTTCCAAATTCTATTAAATAATCTGTAGCAATTCGCTGGCAGAACATTACAATGAAAACCACAATTCCGAATGTTCTGTTAAATGGCCGCACACACGAGTCTTGTACTATTTTCGTGGCATGGAGTGTGAGGCAGCGAATTGGGAGTCACGTCACGTATTTCAATCGAACCAGATCTGATAACGTCAGCTGTATTGGCTTCCTAGCATAGGTCGGTCGGGATTTTATTTTTTGTAGCCTGAATATTATTTTTTCATTCACTCTAACTTTTCCTGTTGCTTTCATTACATATAAAAAATTTTGCACTTCGGAGCGAGGTGTTACGTCAGACGTTCGTTGGTACTGAATTTTTTGGGACTAAAATTTATAAGTAGATAGCACCTTAGCATTTTATTTGAGTAAATAACTTTTTTTTATTGTTTAAGAAATCTAGAATAAGATAAATAATTGCCTCGTGACTTGAATATGTATTTTTGAATTTCTTACAAATACTGGACTACTTCGATAGAGATATCTATGAAAGTATTTTCTTTTACAAGATAAACTTCAGTAATTGTATAAAAATATTTTTTGAGTAGTTATCTACATCTAGCTTTCAAAGTATCGGTAAATTCGGGCTCTTTGAAAAACTAAATGTCTTTGATTGATTATAAATTTATTTGAATATTACGTAAGAACTCGCCTACGCTTATTCTGAGACCAAATTTAACTAATAAAAGAAATAAAATGTTGTACTTAGGTACTATTATAACGAATCTAGCCAGTAAAAGAATTAAAGCGAGAAATAAACTAGGTACTGATTCTGCGTTCGTATTAAATACATTTAACTAAATATTCAGCAAAATGGCCCCTCGTACAACCCAGAAACCATAACAAATCCTGCTCCTACATCACGTTTGGTTCAAATATTTAAAAGTTTAATCAGTTAATTGTGGTTGCTCGCGTTTAAAATTTAACAAAGTTTAATTAAACAGCGTCAAGCGGCGTTATTACGAAAATCCGGGTACACCAGGAACCCAAAACGTATTTCAATTTAATTGCAGGGGCAACGCGGCGATTTCCTGTATATCGTGTTTTGGATTAAACCGTCCTAATTGGTTTTAACTGGTTCGTCAACCTTTTCGGAAAACTGATTGATATAATTTTCGAATCATCCTTGCGCATACAGTTTGCGTTGCGTACAGTCAACAGCAAAAGTAGATGATCAAAATCAGAAATTCAATACTAATGAACGAAGTTCACAGCTATATGGCAGCTGTACTAGTAGTAAATGTTTGGTATAATTTAAAATCACACACTTTTGAATCACTTCGACGCCACACAGTTCTGACGCGAACTCCGTTCATTAAGTATTGAATTTCTGATTTTGATCATCTACTTTTGCTGTTGACTGTACCAAAAGTTGAGCTGAATTACACAATATTGGCCTTCACCCCTCCAACATAAGTACTGCCGCCTCGCTCGTCTTGACTACACCTCAAGGATAAACCTATTTTTCTGAAAAACTTTAAGTAGATACTTAACTAGGTAGGTCCAAGGTAATTTATATTAGCTGCGGGGGTGTTAACGCAAGTTTTTTATTTAATACTATCAGGTAAAGCAAATCTCTTGAATATAGGTTAAAGAGAACACCAAGTTCTTTCATAAGATAGATATATAAGGCATTTATAAGGTTCCTACCTATAAAATGAAGAGAAATTAATTGAAATTGCAAAGTTAGCACACTCCGGAATCAATATTTCAATGTCCTTCAACAGACGTTACAGCAATCCGAAAAGCAATGCGAAGCAGATTTTCTTTGTGATGATAATTGCGAATTTAACGCTGTTGCAAATATTTCTCTCGTGTTACTTTTAGTTTATTTCTGGAACGCGAAAACCCCAACGTATGTAACAAGATAAAAACAATCCCTGGTAGTACGAGTCGTCAAGGGGATTATTTAGATCTGGGTCAATTGGAGGCGGCATCCCTAAATCTCAGCACATAATTACGGGAGCGGAACGCGTGGTGTGGCATCTAGATCGCTCGTCACCACTTACAACTTTTTGACCCGGCCTATTTGTGCCCCCTTCACAATCTCGACGATGCAATTAATTTTTAGTTACACTGTACGTATAAATGAAAGTATGACGCAACAAGTCTGATTTTAGGACTCCAACACGCAGTTCACAGAACACTGTCGTCTTTAGGAAACAATTTCAAGCAGTCGTGCAAAATATGATGTCCTCTAAATTCTGCTTTGACTGATATAACAATCACAGTTTACATTAATTAGATAACTACACAGATAGCGTTATCTAAAATTAAAAGTACGTTCAACATTTGAGTTACACTGCGAACTTTCCTTTTAAAGCATACGTTTAACGTCCTACTATAAAAACATCTATACTCTTGGGAAATGCCCATCATTTACCAACTCTGTCTGAAGATTATTACCGAGAAGGATGTAATTCCAGCGGTCCGGGCGGATAGACTTGCCCTGAGGCAACTGAGAATTGCGGTATTAACAAGTTTTTCCACTTGAAACAGTCTCGGAACATGGAGCGGCATCCCCAACCACTCAGTTCACTACAGTCGGATGTCGGACACACTTATATCTTCTTTGAACACTAATTTGCTCTACTTGACATAGTTTTATTGACTTTATTCATGCAGTTTTTTGTTTTAATTCATATTGTCGCGGGCAGTAAACGGGGTCAGTCAGTTCAGCGTGCTCGTTCTAAGAAACGCCATTGTGTTTTCAGATAAGATATTATTGATTAATCTAGACTAAAGAAACCACGAGATTCCACTGAAATACTTTCCTATTCGAATTAATGTGAAACGATCTTTCGAGTATAAGGTCCAGCAGGGTCAGTGATCTGTTTCATTTCAAGTAATGATCTAGAACAGTATTTCCGAAACAGCGAAATTTCGTACAAGATGACCGACACGGTTCAAACACTTTATATGGCCCCATACTGCGGCCTATGAAGTCCATTTATAAGAGAAATGTTATCTAAATGCATTTATAGCTATGTACATCCATTTACCTGCTTCTATAACATGAAGTTCAACATTAAATGATTACCTTGGCATTATTACTTTGTCAACTGTTCGACATTGGTTTTCGATTCGAGTAGAAAGCAATTTATGGAATCGGAAACTTATTCCATTACCGTCACTGTTTTCAGAAAAGCTTCACACACCTGTAGAAATTACTGTTTTAATAAGAAATTAAGGTATTCAATTAAGTAATAATAACAGAAGGCCAATTCTCGTAATTCAAAACGACCAAAATCTAGTCGCAGTCTCATCTCGGCGACAAATAAATGTCCAAAACTTGTCAAAATGTAGGGAAATTAGACGTATTTTTGACAGATTGAGACAGATCAGACTGTGAACGTTCTTAACATTACGAGAATTGCCTCCCTCAAATGTTGTAATGATTAAATGTTCAAAGGACAAACTTCAATATTCCCAGCAGTGAATTAAAAAATCACATACGCTCAGCAAAAAAAAATCTGGCTTAATTAAAATCATGTTTACACAGCCCGCTTCAAATATCAATTAAAATGTTATGCGTGTTATTGGCAAGACTGAGTGGTGTGACCTATATTATACAAGGTCACAAATCAAAAGCCGCGGTTTTACGTGGCTCACGACTTTACAGGCGGTTGGTCATAAAGCCCGTCGAGGGGTGCCCTTGTACCCCACCGCTGATGCCGCTTATTTACGACCTCTACGCCATATCTGGGATTATTCCCAGAGCTGTTCTTTTACGGATAAATATTTAAAGTCAAAATGTCAGAGTTGTTTTTCTCTTCGTGTTAGTCAGATGATCAGATCATAAAGCTAATGCTCGTTACAAATTACGTCATTATTTTGAGCAACTAGTTACTTAGTGGATTATGTGATATGGCTGCAGCGGATGTAAGATACGAGTCATATTTTAGTTTAGTTGTAAAAGCAATTTTGTATAAGAAAACTTATGTTCGTACTTTCTATATGCAGTAAGCGGCACAACAAAAATTGCTGTTCCTACAAAAGCCGTATAATAAAAACTTCACTGCAATGACGAACAGGCGGCGTCGTCGTCGTCCAATAAAAATGTTGAGCTGAAATGCAAGCAAGCGTGTGAGCGACAACAATAGGCACCACGACGTGCATTGACGGTAGCAGGGAGAAGGCGAGGAGCGTTGCGGACTTGCGGCAGACCTTACGTAACCAACCCAGTTCGCCCCTGCCGCACCCTGCCTTGACACTTCCGAGAGCGCTCGTCACTTGGTCGCATGTGTTTCGTTTGCAACTGATATCGAAATGTATTTGCACAAATATGGTGCCGTCCAAAATGTTAAATGTCACTAGAAAACTCGTCTAGTTTCAGCTAGATATTTATTATTCTGTTGTTCTCGCCGTTTTACGTCAAGAAACGGCGGACGGAAGTTATTCGGCTTTTCATTCGGTTTTTTGTTTGTCCTCGTGAGATAAGCCGGAAAATGGTTAATATTTTCTATAGTCAATAACCGGCCAACTATGAGTTGAGCAGCTACGAGTACATGATTGGATTTGTTTATCCTTCAAGAAAGGCCTTTAAGCCAATAAAAAGTTTGGACGGTCGGTTCCTATGTAGATGAAGAGCTCTACATATTACGACGGATTGTGATAAAGGTTAGCCCCGGGGGATACCCAATAAAGATAAGAGAACTAAGAAAGAAAACTGAATAATGTAAATGGTCGTCAGGATATCACGTAACTCAATTGGAAACATTATCAGAGTTGCGTATCACAAATGAGCCGGGAGGCACTCGGCCGTAGCACGTCTTATGGATCCTCAAAAGTTACTCGACCCAAATATTGAACAGCCTTTGTTGGAAAACGCTGCGTCACTGACCGTATCTAACAATACCAACTATCCGAAACATGTCTGAAATATTTACCACAACATTTACTAATGAATAGTTGTAATTTATTGTAACTTCTTTTGATTTGCCGGTTCGTACTGATTGTTTCATTTAGCTGTCATAGGTTTATTTTATTTGGGTCCAAATAACTGAAAGCATAATAAAAACTATTTCACATATAACCCAACGTGATCTCATGAGTTTTATTCATAATTATTGACTTAGTTTTTGACAATGCCGTAATCCAGTTCGCTCTAGTCTGGATGTTGCCTTCGTTTGTTTCTATAAAATACCGTTTTTTAGACCACATTCTTTTCACTCTAAATGTGTTTAGTTGAGATTTCACCCCAATAGTCCAAGATCCCAGAGCGGTAAGACACAACTTATTTTCTAAAGCATAGAACTTTCGGTTCTAAGTAGTCTCTCGTGTACTTTTTAATACCTGTACGTTTGTGGAGTTGGCTCGGTGACACCTGCGCAAGTACCAGGTGAGAAAGGTAACTAAAAATCAGAGTTACTTAACTTAAATTTTAATGACTGATTTTTATATATATTTTGTAGAATATTACTCTGAAGTAATATCAAAAAAGTCAGACGCTTTCCATGGGCCAGAACTTTTGTCAGACGCTTTAAAGCTCGACAAAAAATACATGAACTTAATTTATTTTTAAATGTCTGATTTTTAAATATGTTATTAAGATAACTATTACAAAGTTATATTTAATGAATCAGACAAATTATAATGACCAAACATCCCCTAAATATTTTTTCGGCAAAGCAGTAAAACATTTGTGACATTCACGATGGTAACCACTGTCGTACAAATCATCCGGTAAAACTACGTCTCTGAATTTTAGGTTATAGATTGTTCTTTGTTTTTAAATATTTTGGAACTTTTTAAATGTCTCTTTTGAAAATAATATTATCATGAGACTTTTTACAAAATGTACATTTTAATGATACTTCCGAGGATTTTTCCATATTCTCTATTGAAAATAACTTATCACTCACAAATCACACGATATAACTGACAAAAACATGTAGTTTCATAAACCCGAATATAGAACTTAGAACTATACTGTTTAAGTGTATACTATAGTACAGTGTGTGCACCTGGCATATAGACACACACATACTGAAACAGATTGTGAGTTTAAAAAAAGGGGAACCAAGTCACCATGGATGTCTCACTCGCTCTGAAATGCATGTATAGTGCTCTCGCGCTCATACTCATGATTGAGTAATTTTTGTGTTTAGGGGATGTTTGGTCATTACAATTTGTCTGATTCATTAAATATAACTTTGTAATAGTTATCTTAGTAACATATATAAAAATCAGACATTTAAAAATAAATTAAGTTCATGTACCTATTTTTTGTAGAGCTTTAACGCGTCTGACAAAAGTTCTGGCCCATGGAAAGCGTCTGACTTTTTTGATATTACTTCAGAGTAATATTCTACAAAATATATATAAAAATCAGTCATTAAAAATTAAGTTAAGTAACTCTGATTTTTAGTTACCTTTCTCACCTGGTACCTGCGCAGGTGTCACCGAGCCAACTCCACAAACGTACAGGTATTAAAAAGTAAACGAAAAACTACTTAGAACCGAAATTTCTATGCTTTAGAAAATAAGTTGTGTCTTATCGCTCTGGGATCTTACTCTACAAGGATAGCAATCGTCGCATTTAGAAAAGTTTTCATTCAATTAGTTTTGAATTCAGTAATGCCAACTTGTCAACCCACATTACTATAGTATTTTTTTTTTAAGTAAAGATTTGAACAGCTTGTTAGTAGTTGTAGATTTTTAGTTTTATTTCCATCGAAACCCTAGTCGAGTCCCTTGTAGCACCAGCAATAAATTTCCCCAAAAAAGAGAAATACGGTTTCTTTTTCGGATTTTATTCGTGACGTTTGACGATTACTCGTAGTTTTAATCTCATCCTTCCCTTATATTTTTCCAATGTAACTTTACCAATGTATCTAGGCAAAGGAAACTAAAAGCATAGAATAGCAAGAACACAATTACTATTCTTCGAAACTCGTATTTTTTAGTTTAAGTAAACGCAACAATATTAGTCACGGGCTCAGCCTTGAGATAATTTGCACGATAACAGTCAAAGAGGCGGCCTTGTTTCAGCATTCAACCCATGTTACGACGACACGGTCCCCCAACATCCCCCAGGCGAAGTCGCACTGTTTACACTAAATTACCAGAGAAATCCCATCACACAGCTTATCGCCGTGTGCCGAACTGCCCCGGAGTGCATGTTATTATAACTGTTTTAACAAGGGTCATAAGCCCGTATGTCAAAATATTAATTAGTCGTGTTTTACGTCAATGTTTGCTGGAACTGTAAGCAAATATTATGTCAGTTCCTTTACAAATAAATAAAAATGAAGTTTCTGTTTGTAATATCAAAATAACAGCCTTGTTACTTAAAGCATACGGTACAGACAAAAAACATTTTTAAATTTTTTTATCTGTCTGTTTGTTCCGGCTAATCTCCGAAACGGCTGGACCGAGTGTGTGGGCGACTGTGTATTATAATACAAGCGGCCCATGCCATAGCAGCCATGAGAGTTACATCATTAGATGGCAAGCTAACCAAAAGATTACTACGCCTGGACAGGAAAAGCCTGCGCCTGATGACGGGGACCATCACGGGACACTGCTCATTAAGTGCAGGGTCTGCATGGAGGCTGATGAGACCGTCGCGCTTGTGCTCTTTGAGTACACAGGCGTCAACCAGATTAGGTCGGAAACCTTCGGGATACCCAGATCTTACACAGATGTTCTCCAGAGACCAGGAGACTTAATAAGCTTCTGGAGGGAGGTGGGCTGGTTGGAATAACCACCGACGGCCGCCATGGCCCACGCACATTGTTCCATCTGAAGGACTAAATGCGGAAACCAAACCCGTAACATAGAACGGCTGGACCGATTTTGACGGGACTTTCACTAGCAGATAGCTGATGTTATAAGGAAAGCTAGACTACTTTTATTTTAGAAAAAGAATTAGTAAAAAACACATTATTCTTTTTATTGAGATTTTTTATGAATTCGGTTTTTTAGGGTTCCGTAGCCAAATGGCAAAAAACGGAACCCTTATGGATTCGTCTGTCTGTCTGTCCGTCTGTATGTCACTGCCACTTTTTTCCGAAACTATAAGAGCTATACTGTTGAAACTTGGTAAGTAGATGAATTCTGTGAACCGCATTAAGATTTTCACACAAAAATAGAAAAAAAAACAATAAATTTTGGGGGTTACTCATACTAAGACCTGACCTCAAAACTTTTTTTTCATCAAACCCACGTGTGGTGTATCTATGTATAGGTCTTCAAAAATGATTTTGAGGTTTCTAATATCATTTTTTTCTAAACTGAATAGTTTGCGCGAGAGACCCTTCCAAAGTGGTAAAATGTGTGTGTGTGTGTCCTGTAACTTCTAAAATAAGAGAATGATAAAACTAAAAAAAATATATGATGTACATTACCATGTAAACTTCCACCGAAAATTGGTTTGAACGAGATCTAGTAAGTAGTTTTTTTTTATACGTCATAAATCGTAAACCGCAATTTACCTTTCATTCAATCAACTCATGATCGATTTTTAAAGATGGTACGGAACCCTTCGTGCGCGAGTCGGACTCGCACTTGGTCGTTTTTTCTTGTCTGTTTTAAATATGTATATGCGTGTACATTAATGGTAAAATAAATAAATTATTGTTTTCCGGCGAATGAAATTGCAGACAGCTAGTTTACAATAGTTTTTGAATACCATAATAATACTATTGTCTTCAAACTGTCAAGGATGTTGTTTTATAGAAAATGATAGGATGCATGTTGCATTGTGTCGTTCCATTACGGATAGCATTAAAACATCTGTGTTTATATTACTCCGGCCAGTTAGTTGGAAAACACGTTTCAATACTCATACTGTCGTACTGTCCTTACTACCCCAAAAACAAAAGTAGCGTTTGTCTGGCTCGAACTATCTATGGGAGTCTAAGCCATTCCTGCAAAACACTGTGACTTTGTTAGTAGAATATGAAAGAGACTGAACATTTTACGTTTTCTCTATAGGATATTCTTTTACTAAGCATACTTTCTGAACATATTACCAAATGACCACCATATAAGGATCTCGGCATAGGATTGGCCACTATCACTGCGAGTATTGTTAAAGGGAATTAAAATTATGAGATTTCCCAAAATTCTCCATGCCAAGACGATGAGCAGAAGTATCCTCTTTTTGTGTTTGCCAATCGTGATAAAGCCGTATCTCATAATGATTTTCAGCAGTGCAAATGTAAGGGCTGATAATGGTTTCTGGCGAGTAAATATTTTTAATGTTTTAATAGCCATTCGATTTTCTTTTTTAACAAAGTTCTAATAGTTTAAGAACGCATTACAAATCGTGTGACCCACAATCAAATATTTCGATTCCAATTAAAAAGTCCAGCCAGGACGTTTTACTCGAATCGTTTATCGGTATGCACCGTTTGAGTTATGTCTCGACTGCGGAACGAGCTGTTCCAAAACCGGAGCACAGGAAATGCATAACGTAGCGCCAGACGTATTATAGGCACTCGCAGCCACACGCTAGTTTGGTTTCCGATGAATGTATCGAGACAGTTGTGATATCGCACATTCAATTTACTGAACATTGCATTGTAGGATGTTCAGCATATGGTACTTTATCTTTACTGAGACTAAGAATTTATGTATTAACTGATCTTATACAATATTTTAGTAGTGAATCAAAAAATCAATAATATTGCCCAATAAACCCCGTTTCTGATAGGAAATCGAAGTTTAACAAATTATTCAAAAACCTGACGACGACGGCAGCGATGGTCTCTCAGTATCAATAAATCTGAATAGGATAATTTGGCATAACGTCCCAGCGACCTCAAACAGCTCGCCCAGCGGAGGCTTTATTTGGAAAGTCGCCAGGAACATTAACACAAATAATATGTCGTAGACTAGGCTCTGGCGGAGCACAAATTCGATAGTGGAGCTACGCAGAACAACATCATGTGTGCATCGATTGCAAAAACCGCTAAAACAGTGAAAGCAAATTGAATATCACAATTTTCAATCACAGAAAACTACGAACGAAGCGTGCAGTCGACAGAACAGCACTTTTATCTATGGTTTTATCGGATATCTGTTCATTATTCAAGGAAATTGGTCGTCATTTCGTCGAAGTAACCGAATATATAATTATTGGAAGCGCATGATGTTTCGAAGAAACGATATTGTTTCTGAAAATCTGATAGAGCCTTATTGCTAAAGTCTAGGTTGTCGAAAAGTTTGCTATTCAAAAGAAGACTCGTTCATTCAGACACCATATGAGACGTGTGCTAAAAATAGAAGCGACGCATAACGTGAATCAGCTGTTGCAAGTGCATGTGACGTGAACGCCTCGACTACATCTATGGAACCTTAGCCCCACATACTTTGCTTGGCTTTCGTGGATTGTTATGTTGCAAATATCTTCTTCTAACTACCCTTGTCCCATTTTGCTTGGGGAGCAAAAGGTTTTTAAGTTTTAAAATGTATAACAAAAATCGTTCCAGTCCAGTTCAAGTTTTTAGTGCTACATCTTAGCGTGTCGATGGCAATCTAAATTGTGCCAGCCCAAAAAGCGCCATTAGTAGCGTCCATAAATAAGTTCCAGTCACGTGCAGGCAACAGGGCACGCAGAGCACGAGGCATCAGGAGCTCAATCGATTGTGAAATAGCACCACATTTGTACTCCAGGGAGGATTCGTCTATGAATCTCCACCTGAGCTGGTTTTCCTTGCTTTGACCTGCGGCCGGAGTCTGTTTAGACTTCCAGATTAGTCAAGGCAATTCATGTCCAGGGGGTCTACTCCGAAGTAGTATCGGCCGAATGTTCGGCCGTTTTCTGCTACGAAGTTACTATTTGGTTCGGTCGGTTCCGATCCTACACTCTTTCGAATATTGACTATGGTCCCGACCCAATTGAAAAAAGTTCGGATCGGACGAACTTTTTTCGCATTTTTCAATAATATTCGGTTCGGCCATGTGTCGGTCCGATTCGCACTTTGCACTTCGGAGTAGGCACCCAGGTGGGAGACTTTCAGTCGGTGGAACCGAATGGGACGGGTAAGGTAGCAACTACATCGTTACAGCTTTAGTCGTTCTTGAGACCGTTCACTCCGTTCGAGGCTGATGCGGCTTGTTTTTATAATGTAGAAAATTAACTGACACTACTTGAAAAATCCTAAATGAATGAGAAAAAAAGGAAGAAACTGGCGTACTCTACTTAGTCTGTTAAATTAGGGTCTCAAGCAAAACAATTGTGCAAACCATCTAATTGGATTACCTACGGGTAGCTTAGCCCCCGTAGCCTTGAGAAATCTGACTTACTTACAAGATTTGAAATAGGCACACGTTTCAAGGCATTTATTTTTCGTCATGACATATGGCGCCGAAACGTGGACACTGACGGTCGGGCTGGTCCACAAATTCAAGGTCGCTCAGCGCGCTATGGAGCGAACTATTCTCGGAGTCTCTTTGAAAGATAAAACCAGGAATGTAATTATCCAGAAAAGGACCAGAGTTACCGACATAGCTTGCAGAGTAAGCAAACTGAAGTAGGAGTGGGCTGGCTAGATTGTGAAATAGCACCACATTTGTACTCCAGGGAGGATTCGTCTATGAATCTCCACCTGAGCTGGTTTTCCTTGCTTTGACCTGCGGCCGGAGTCTGTTTAGACTTCCAGATTAGTCAAGGCAATTCATGTCCAGGGGGTCTACTCCGAAGTAGTATCGGCCGAATGTTCGGCCGTTTTCTGCTACGAAGTTACTATTTGGTTCGGTCGGTTCCGATCCTACACTCTTTCGAATATTGACTATGGTCCCGACCCAATTGAAAAAAGTTCGGATCGGACGAACTTTTTTCGCATTTTTCAATAATATTCGGTTCGGCCATGTGTCGGTCCGATTCGCACTTTGCACTTCGGAGTAGGCACCCAGGTGGGAGACTTTCAGTCGGTGGAACCGAATGGGACGGGTAAGGTAGCAACTACATCGTTACAGCTTTAGTCGTTCTTGAGACCGTTCACTCCGTTCGAGGCTGATGCGGCTTGTTTTTATAATGTAGTAAAATTAACTGACACTACTTGAAAAATCCTAAATGAATGAGAAAAAAAGGAAGAAACTGGCGTACTCTACTTAGTCTGTTAAATTAGGGTCTCAAGCAAAACAATTGTGCAAACCATCTAATTGGATTACCTACGGGTAGCTTAGCCCCCGTAGCCTTGAGAAATCTGACTTACTTACAAGATTTGAAATAGGCACACGTTTCAAGGCATTTATTTTTCGTCATGACATATGGCGCCGAAACGTGGACACTGACGGTCGGGCTGGTCCACAAATTCAAGGTCGCTCAGCGCGCTATGGAGCGAACTATTCTCGGAGTCTCTTTGAAAGATAAAAACAGGAATGTAATTATCCAGAAAAGGACCAGAGTTACCGACATAGCTTGCAGAGTAAGCAAACTGAAGTAGGAGTGGGCTGGCCATGTTTGTCGAAGGACCGATGGGGGGTGGAGCAGCGAGTCCTGGAGTGGAGATCGCGTATCGGCAAGCGTAGTGTGGGACGCTCCCCAGCTAGATGGACGGACGACCTTAAGAAGGTTGCTGGGACGGACTGGATGCGGAAGGCGGAGGACAGGGTGTTGTGGCGCAGCCTGGGAGAGGCCTATGTTCAGCAGTGGACTGCGATAGGCTGAGTTGATTGATTGATTATTTTTCAAGGCCTTTGATTTAAGCGTGAACAAGGCAATTGGTAATTAGTACGTTTGCAACTGTGTTATGTGTACGATCAGAGATGCGAATGCCATGATTAATGATGCAAATCTGACGGCTGTTGTGTTGGTATGAGTCAAGTTTAGTGAAGGCCGCGTGCCGGATGCCGCCCTCGTCAGCTGATAACAGCGCCAGCTAACGTATTCAACTGCTCAGTGACATAAACTATAGCCCACGAATTTGGATAACACTTGTTTATCACTCAAATATGTGTATGACATAGACTGGAGGGAGACCTGGCAAAGTAGTTTAATCTTTCAGTGCACGTAATGTAGACGTCAGCCATGTCACGACACAACACAAATAAGCAATAGTCGAAAGCTTGTTACAAGAAAATGCCCCATTACTTTGATATCCATCTTCCTCAGAATTAGATCGAAGAGCGCCGTTGCCGAAGTTTTTTGCGATTACCCTACTCTACGTAATCGTAAAACCTTTAGTAAAATATAAACATAGTTAACAACCGTATCAGTTTGGAATATAAATAAAGTTTGATAAAACGATGACGACACTTTTCTAGCAGCACCATTGTGAATACATTTGAATATCCAACGCCCGTGTGAATATTTTTCTAAAACGGGAGGTGTCTATATCTGGAAGAAAGGTTTCACATGTCGGCTTTATAGAAGTGCATTGGCCGTACTTAAAGGCAAGAGCTTTGAGCTTTGCAATAAATTCTTTGTATCGACAGTAGAACAAATATTTGTTTGCTATTTCCTATATTTACGGCACTAGACGCATGCTCTTCTGTCGGCGAGTTCGAGGCGAATTTGGAAGCAAAATTTGGATCGATAGGAATCGCAAGTTGAGGGTTCTTAGTTGATGACTATTGGATAGGATTTGGCTCTTGGCTCTTTCTTATTGGTTTTGCCGCTACAGGCTATGGGCTGAGAGGTAAAGAAGAAGGTTGAGAAGAGTTTTGCCCGTCAGTTCCACAAAATAGGTTGGAAGCTGAAAGATTTGGCTACCTAAAACCACACGTAACATGTTCTTGCCTTTCCTTATCTCAGATAAGGAAAGGTCGCATCCTTCAGATCGTAATTCCGTAAATCCATCAATTAAAATCGTTATGGATTTTTGACACGCTTTTTTCGTCATTTGGATAAACGAACTGGTTCGCGACGTTTTCAAGCCATGGCAAAGATTCAGGACTTGGGAGAGTAAAAAAAACTATACACAGCAGACAAGAGATTCAGGATTCTAAGACGTAAATAAGAAAAGATACCTGAATCTTATAAGACAATTATAATTAAATGATCTATCAACATTCATATTTTTTTAAGGCAACATCCAAATAAATTTATGCTAATTGTAAAGAGATGATGTCATTTACATACTAGTATGTCTCACTTTAATACTTAGGTATTATTATTTTCATTTACAATGTAATTTTTAAATACCTATGCAATACAATGTATTTGATAAACTTGGCTTCCTTTTAAATTCGTAGGTACTTACATATTAAAATATGGGAAAACTTTAATATTTGGTTTCCCAAATAAAACAATAGAAACGGTAAAGAAAAATTACTCTCAAGATACAAACTTTACATAATAGGTACTGTTGAAAAATTGCTATTTTGTAGATCACTAGGTTAACGATGAAACATGCTAATTGATGATCTAACAATGTTAGCTTTTATCACAATGTACTTGTGTCTCAATAATAATTGGGATTATGATCAACGGAGAATATAATGAGGTTTTGAGGTGATGACAAAAGTATAAAAATGCATCTTGGAGTAAAATTTTCCCATAGAAAGCGGTGTGTTATGTCTTAGGTATTACCAAAACTGTTTGATTACAGATATAATTTTCTGTTTATACAGAAATTATTGTAGGTTCAGAAGGTTTAAAGGTCTCTATTTGTAGAACCTTGCAGACTATAAGATTTATTACAAGTTGCGTAAAACTTTTTACTCCGGTAGCAGGAATTATTGTTCAGATTATTTTCAGTTCCATTTATCAGAAAGCACTAAGACTAAACTACTTAATTAAAATAGAGCTATATTTTATGTAGTCAGTAACCTAGTAAAATGTTTGTAAAGTGGGCAGATAGCCTTTCCAATGAGGTTATCCAACTATGAATCTTGTTAAATTAATGATCAAAAAACAATGGAAAATGCAGATAAAGTAGGTAGTTGGTAAAACTGCGGAACGCAACAAATTGTCTCGCTTCAATGACAGCTATCATTCAGCGGTGTCAAGTCCGGGGTGGGGCGACAAGAATAAAGAACACCATTGGAAGTAGAACCCTGGAAAGTGATTCCCTGGATCTGTGGGAACCTAAACCAAGATCTTGATCGTACATGACTGATATGTCACACGATTTCAATGCCGTTTCTTTATGAATTCGAGGTCATCACTAAAGCCTTTGCATATAGCAGCGCTGAGAAACGAAGGAAAACTAACTTACCGCTTGGAGCGCCGCTAACCTATCCTTCGTCATCCTTTACAGAGAATCACACACCAAGTAAACGTTTTATCTCGTTACACAATCCCATTCACAGATATTTTTCTAACAAACGTCACTAAACTAAAGGACATGAACACTACGTTCACTTCACTCAAAAAATCGATACACACGAAACGAACAAAACTTCACTACCTGTCTCATGTACTGTGTGAAATTTTGCAAAGTTGTAGATGGCGCAACTGCTCGATAGAGTATGTGACGTCAACAGAGCTGTCGGTAAAGCAGCGATGGCGCTAATTTTCAGTTGAAGGTATTTTAATTTGTTGGATTTTTAATAGCCTAATAAATACAATATAATTTCACACAGCAAAGTATTTTAATTGCTAAAAAGGTTTAATCGTTTATTAAAACCTATTAAACTGTAGTTTGATACGAGTTAAACATTTAAAAAAGTCTCTCAACTGACTACTAGAGTCATTGCGCCTGTCGTTGTCAAAGAAATCTTCCGCTTAGTCAAGTGACGCCATTGTGAGCCGTAACGACTTTTAGCTGCAACGAGTTTAATCCCAATCTTCTTATACAATCTTGGTAATAAGTGCATAGATTTTGTGTAATTTGATTCTATACTTCACATGCTTCTAATCTTATATTATATTTATGTTGTTACTTGCGTAGTTTTAGTGTAATTGGTGTTAATGTTCGGTACTATTGAGCTAAATTCCTGTGAGCCTAGTTGAGCGCCATTCGGTGAAAAGTTAAAGCAAATTTAAGTTGTCAGTTTCATAGGGCCAGTGAGTTTGTTTAATTCCTCGCTAAGTGTTCGTTTTCAATTTATCATAGAATACCAAAACAGTGCATGGAACATCAAAGAATCCAATTATTTGCGCCAAACTTACATACTTCTAATGTCACGAAGTCTTTGTCAGTTTTTTGCTAATTTTGAACTTTTCTGTTAATTTTCAGAATTAGAAGTATAAAAACAATAAAAATGGCAGATGATATGCCCACATTCAAATGCGTGCTGGTCGGCGATGGTGGTACTGGCAAAACTACATTTGTCAAGCGACATTTGACTGGAGAGTTCGAGAAAAAATATGTTGCTACACTTGGCGTCGAAGTGCACCCCTTGGTATTCCACACAAACCGTGGTCCCATCAGATTTAACGTATGGGATACAGCTGGTCAAGAGAAATTTGGAGGACTAAGAGATGGCTACTATATCCAAGGTCAATGTGCCATCATCATGTTCGACGTAACCTCTCGTGTCACCTACAAAAATGTACCGAACTGGCATAGAGATTTAGTTCGTGTTTGTGAAGGCATTCCTATTGTTTTGTGTGGAAACAAAGTAGACATCAAGGACAGGAAAGTCAAAGCAAAAACAATTGTGTTCCACAGGAAAAAGAACTTACAGGTGAGCCCACATTGCCGCCCATTTTACCATGTTTCATACAAAGTGCAAATACAATGTTAAAAAAAACTGAATAAATCTGCAGTGCAGTTAGCGTTGCCAGGCGTCCGGATAAAGCCGGACGTAGGTAGGCTTTTTGATTGCGTGTCCGGCCAAAATAAACGGTGTCTGGCTTGTCCGGCTTTTGTTAGGCTTTTTACATTTCGCAAATGAGCGAGCGCCGATGACTGATTATGACAATAACCAAAAAACTTGATTTTACATACAATTTTTTTGTCGTACCTATTAATACTGAGACACTAAATCCAATCAATAATGTAGGGTGTCCGGCCTTTCTACCCAAATGTCCGGCCAAACTGGCTGGTCTGTCCGGCTATTAGGTTTGGCGACCTGGCAGCCCTAAGTGCAGTACCTAACTTGAGCATGTATCTAATTCCATATTTTTTTTATTTTCAGTACTATGACATCTCAGCCAAGTCTAACTACAACTTCGAAAAACCTTTCTTGTGGTTAGCTAGGAAATTGATTGGTGATGGTAACCTGGAGTTTGTTGCGATGCCTGCTCTCCTGCCCCCTGAAGTTACAATGGACCCACAATGGCAGAACCAAATCGAAAAGGATCTCAAAGAAGCCCAAGACACTGCGCTGCCAGAGGAAGATGAAGACTTGTAAATATAGCAACAGCTAAAGCAAAATTTCAGTGCAACTGCATTGATTGTGCAATGTGTACACAATATTGTATCAATTTTAAATTTCATTCCATAAGTTCAAGTGATCAAGGAGTTGGTATAAAGTTCGACACTAACTTTTTAATTGTTCATAATTTCTGTATTTGCTTTAATTAATTAATCTACGTTAAAAGGAATTTTAGATATATTTGTTTTTTATTGTAAAGGCAGACACTTGAATTAGAATGTCATATTGCTGGACTAAAATTTATTTGTATTAGAGTAACATCCCTGTATTAAATGAGGCATCTTGTCCAAAGAGCTGAACCCATTATTTATTAAGTGTATAGGAAACCCTGTAATCCTACACAAACGTGTTAGCCAGCATGCTGTGTAATGTAAATTCCTGATGGTACATACATTTACTATAATTAATGCAAAACTGTTTTATCAGTGGCATGTACATAACCAGTGAGTATTGTATTTTGATTTGTACGCATGACTGACAATATTACACTGTAAAATTGTGGTGATAATTTTTGAAATAAATTTGGAAAAATCATTTTGTTTTTCATTCAAACCTGAACCAGCACTCCAGCAGTGCGATTCTGTAACCATCTCACCGTGAAAACTTAGGTAGAGTGAGCTGTCATTCGGCATTCCAAATAATGCTAGGGATTGACACTACTGACAACTCGCATCAAGCTCACTTCACTTGAGTTTTCACGGTGAGATTTTTACAGAATCGACCGGCTGTAGAAGACATCAGCAAAGATGTTTAATCAATCTCAAGAAAAACATTAGGTAATAATGAGTGAGTAACTCATGTATGTATGTAGAAACTGATTTATATTTATCGATGATGAATTAAAATTTCTCGGCCGGTAGATTTTAGAGTTGCCCAACTATCGATAGATGACCTCGAAAACTAGTAACAATATCGATATCACAAATTAATACTATTGATTGGAAGCAATAGTATCGATAGGCTCGATACTATTACATTATAATAGTATCGATTTTTTTAAAGTAATACTATCGGTACTATCAATATTATCGATAGTATCGTTGTATTAAATAATTAAAACTATCAATACTATTGATAGTTTGTAAAACTATCGATAGTATTACACCATCGATAGTTTAATAACCGCCGATAGTATCGTTTCCTAATTATAGTAAGTAGTGTTATACTATTCTCACTCACTGTGCCTTATGTTGTGTCACCGTTACTAGCAAAACTGGTAGCTGATTGTAATGATGGGTAAGTTAAACATATTTTAAATTAATATCCATATGATTTTACCTAATAAATGAATTGAATATTGGAAGGCAATACTATCGCCGTTTATAAAACTATCGATAGTGTGAGCTATCAATACTATCGATAATATTGCTCCTAAACATATACTGGTCTTCGATAGTATCGATACTATTTTTGTATATCAATACTATTGCCCTGTATCATACTATCGATACTATTGATATGACGTCAACTATCGATAGTTTAGCGATAGTCGACTATCGATAGGCAACACTAGTAGATTTTATGTCGTATTTACAAAATTGTTTTCACTTCATGCAACTAACAACAGCAGGAACAAGAACAAATGACAATATACCTATTGAATAACGCCTTACCAAAAGGTAATCATGACGGCCGTCGTGTCTCACTGGGGTAGGCAGCGGTTTAGTATGGTTCGCCGATGATGATTCTGGATTTCTATGATTAAGGGTTAAGATTTGTTATTCAATTAGCTCTTCACGTACAGAGCGCAAAATCCAATTTATCGTAGAGGCGATTCCAACCAAAAAAACCGGCCACGTGCGTGTCGGACCACGCACACTGAAGGGCTCCGTAGTTGGTTGAATAAATGTTCATGTATCGATATCGATACGTTACGGTCAAGTTTCTAATAATGTAAGTTAGTGATCGCAATTTTTTTTTATGTGACAAACTTCCAAATTAGTTAACTATTGTGAGACCTTCCTTCTTGCCTTTTATGATTCTAGGTCTACGGGAAGTATCCCACAAGTTTTGATTTATTTGAGAGTATTATAATATGTCGCATGAATAGTCGTATTTTTTTTTATTGCTGTTAACTTAGAAGCTTGATTTTTAGGGTTCCGTAGCCAAACGGCAAAAAACGGAACCCTTAAGGATTCGTCATGTCTATCTGTCTGTCTGTCCGTATGTCACAGCCACTTTTTTCCGAAACTATACTGTTGAAACTTGGTTAAGTAGATGTATTTTGTGAACCGCATTAAGATTTTCACACAAAAATAGAAAAAAAAACTTGAGAGGTGTCAAGGGACACCCGGATGGAACGAAGTTCAAAGAGAGAGACACAGACAGAGAAACCCGCGCACGCCGCACGGCTTACAACTACCTATAGCAGTGTTGTTCCAACTTTTGGTCTTAATTTAATTGTTTCCGTCTAGCCCCCTTTCGCAACGCGCGATAAGGAACTTCGTTCCAAAATTTTTTGGGGTTTCCCCATGCTTAGAACTGAAACTCAAAAAAATTTTTTCATCAAACCCGTACGTGTCCCTATTGATCTTCAAAAATGATATTGAGGTTTCGGATACGGAACCCTTCGTGCGCGAGTCCGACTCGCACTTGGCCGGTTTTTTTAGAGCTCCAAGGGACCGTAGACCTACGTATTTGATATTAATTTCAACTTGTTAGCTCCACGCGCTTGAGAAAAAGGGTAGGTAGGTACTTTTATTATTCGTAGGTCTTGACAGACAGACTGATAGTGGTCCTATTGTTTTAGGGACCTCGAAAAGAAAACACGGAAGTTTTCTTTTCGAGGTCCCTAAACAAGTGCTTTAGATCTCTAACCGAGTGAGATAAGGCTGTTGGGTCAAAGGCTCGATATCTATATGAAATGGTTGGATATTCTTCTCTGGAACACGCTTTCTGCCGTTATTATTTGCACCCTAGACAGAAAATCACTTACCAGTTTATGCATATATTCGCCGGAGTAGGCAGGCGTTTTTGTCTATTTATGGCTTATCAACAGTAAAGCTAGTTAGCGTTTCAGTCTTATTTTTATCGAACGTCATGAAAATCTGTCATGTTCACCAGTATTTTTGACATTAAGGTGCCAAAAACGCTTTGTATTTGGACCAAATTTGGACATTACGGCCGCATGTGGTGGTCACCGTTCTTTTAGGAAACAATTTCTTTACTAGCTTTACGTTACTGTCGCTGAGCCGTGAATGTAACGTGCACCAGATGCTGTCACATTATGTATACATAATATATGCACACTACATATTTAGGCATTTCTACAAAAA
Source organism: Apamea sordens (assembly GCA_945859715.1). Taxonomy (NCBI): domain Eukaryota; kingdom Metazoa; phylum Arthropoda; class Insecta; order Lepidoptera; family Noctuidae; genus Apamea; species Apamea sordens. The sequence continues at coordinate 14,934,745 of OX243995.1, forward strand.
CAAAGGTATTAGATTTTTAATTTATTGAACTTTACATTGGTAAATGCATACAATAATAATTTGAACTACAATCCTAAGCTTAACATTTTAAAACTAACATTTACTTCTTGGAAGAAGCCTTTTCCCGGGCCTTCTTGCCTTCCAAGAGCTTCAGCCTGTCTTCCTCAGACAAGTTGTTATTGATTTTGGTAATAACGCCAGTACCGAGCGTCATATCTCCCAAACGCAAAGTAAATCTTTGACCAGTTTCACAAACCATGGGCTTCAGAAGACGCAAGCGCAATCTGAAAAAGAGCAATTATTTAAGTTTCAATCCTTTTATAATAATTTAACAAGTAAAACTTCTACATGCTTGTAGTGGTATCTCCAACGCCACATGCGAACTGTCATACTACGTCACGCAAATCCAGCATCTTGCAAGCAGTTTACCGCACAATTAGCATATATACAAACTTCCCAACATCAATCGTCGGGCAATTCCCGCCAGACACAACACCCGTCAGGTCGGAGGATCCTCCCTTTTCTATGGAGGTTGAGTGAACTTTACACCCTGTTCCTCATACCTCTATATGCTTTTGGTATGAATATGTCCGTAACTCCACGTCTAAGCACGTATTTGGAGTGTAGGTGGGAAAAGGTGATTATTTAAATTAAACTGCTCAGAAATACTTACGAAGCATCTTCACCAGGCATAATCATCTCTTTATCAGGAATAACTACTTGTGAGGCACAGTCCCATGTCATGGAGAACATTTGTAATTGAATGAAGGAGGTGAATGGTTTTGACCGACCACCCTCTTCTTTGCTCAGGATGTAGACGGCAGCTTCAACATTGTCATGGGCTTTAACTGTGCCCGGTTTAGCCATAACCATGCCACGCCTTATCTGTTCTCGTTTTACTGAACGGACGAGGGCTCCCAACTGATCGCCAGCCTGGGCCTCATCTAAAGTCTTGTGGAACATCTCAACACCTGTGACTGTAGTCTTCATAATTTTACCATGTCCAACAATTTCACATTCCGTACCCTTCTTTAGGACACCTGTAATTAGATAATGGTTATACATATAAAAATCAATGTTATGTTGTGAAGCTGGATTAACATGTCATCCATTTTGTTTATGCCTCATGTTTAAATTGATACGCACCTCTGTGCAAGCGACCAGTGACCACAGTACCACGTCCAGGGATTGAGTGCACAGACTCCACTGGCAAGAGGAATGGCTTGTCTAATTCACGAACAGGTGTTGGGATGAAGGCATCAACTTCCTTCAAGAGCTCTGAAATAGCTTCTGCACCAATTTCAGGACTCTTACCCTCCAAGGCGCACAAGGCTGATCCTGTAAAAAAGAATGTAGGCATATTATGCTTTATATGCTAAATTTTTAACACAAAGATTAGTTTTTAACAGACTGAGCCAGGAGCAGATTTAGGTAATGTTTTTAAATAAAACATTGACTATTGTTTACCTTTGATCACAGGTATTTTATCACCATCATATCCCATCTCAGACATAAGCTCTCTAATTTCCATTTCTACAAGCTCCACCATTTCCTGGTCAGCAGCATCCACTTTGTTAATGAACACAACTACGTGTTGGATTCCAATCTGTTTGGCAAGTAGCAAGTGCTCTCGTGTCTGTGGCATGACACCGTCTGTTGCTGCAACTACTAGTATGGCACCATCCATTTGGGCTGTTCCTGTGATCATGTTCTGGAAAACAAATTGGCTTTTGCTGTATTTAATGTTTTCTCATGTTGTTGATTATGATTATTCTAATGGTAAAAGTTGGAAAATTATATATAAGATAGAGAAAAACATTTGTGTTTGGCTGTGTTAAGAAGATGCTTGTGTCTTAGTTGATTTGATTTGTTTGAAGTGATAACATTATTATTACCTTGATGTAATCCGCATGTCCTGGACAGTCTGTGTGGCCGTAATGCCTGGATTCCGTTTGGTACTCAACATGGGCAACATTGATGGTAATACCACGAGCTTTCTCTTCTGGCGCATTGTCAATATCTGCGTAACCTTTCTTCTGGGCAAGGTTGACATCTGCTAATACTGTAAGGAGAATAGGGGAAATTAATTAATTTAATTAATTACCAGAGTCAGTTAAAACTTAAATTGAACAGGTATATTCACTCTTTAAGTTATCTAAAACCATCCCAAATAAAAGGTGACAAAAAAATAATGATTAATTTGTAGATTGCTTGTAATTTATAAGTGTTCAGAAACACAAGACATGCTAACAATACATGCTAATGTGCTAATTTTACTTTATAGTACTAGTTGATTGTTGTTAAAAATACAAAATGTGATTGATTCATAATCACTGCCAAAGTTCATCTTACAATGATGAACTGCCAATAAAGGTCATAAAACTAGAGAACTTGGCACACAACAATACCTTTAGTGATGGCTGCTGTAAGTGTGGTCTTTCCATGGTCAACATGTCCAATAGTACCAACATTACAATGGGGTTTTGTTCGCTCGAATACTTGTTTCTCTGCATAGTTCCTTCTGAGGATAATACTCAATGGTGTCAAACCAGGCAGCCCAGTGTTCCTAACGTGTGAGCAATTATGCTGTTTGAGAAGTAATTTTACAGCTGGAACACAAAAACAAAAAAATTAATTGTACTGCACTTCAGTTTCAGTAGGTAATCAATAACTTAACCTCAAAATAGTTTAGTTTATTTTTAAATGGTTTGGCTAATAATAAGTTGCTATGATCCAATACTAAAAAATGATATGATCACATTATATATAACTGCGATGAACTACCCTTGAGTGTTGGTACAACCTAGTTTTACATAATCCTCCGATAACAGTGTGGTCTAATTACAATGGATTATTAAATTAAAATGGAAAAAATACTTTAAAGGTCATCAAAAGCTGAAACTAATAATAGAGAGTAAAACAAGACCTCAGGCAGGCTTTATTACAATGAACTCAAGCACTATTAAATATATAATAGTACAGCTTGCGGTACCTGGGTTAACCAAACTTTTTGCGAATGATATGCTAGCCATTCTTGGAGATTATCTACAGCAGATGCTGCAGGTATTAGGAAAAACAATTCACTCAAATTGTGATTATTAGTATTGCAATACGAATTGTATTCGTCTAATAGGCGCACGCTGAAGTTCTTGATTTCCTAATCAATTTTCTTATTTTTGACTTGACGTGACGGCCAAGTTTGTCAAGCAAGATCTAAATTGTCTATGATATGATTATTGCTCTTGAAAAAATTAGGAATTTTGTCTATGAGTATAACTAGAGCCGCACCCTAGCCAAGTCGGCCAAGTTGTTTTAGTAATCTATTTAGCTCTTTGGTCTATGTCCGCCTAGGTTTTAGATTAAGAATTTTTCAACCAAGCAATTTAGGCCCTGCGTTAATGTTGATATATCAGCTACCGTCTTTGTTTATTCTTCTATACATAAAGTAAGACTGTAGCTGATTTATCATTTTTAGTTTATAGCCCTAGCAGTAAAATAATGTATACACCTACTAACTTGTAAAATCGTGTTTCATTTACTGGTTTTTAACAGAGGCCGCTTGGTCTAAGACTGAGAGATCGTTGCACATGCCGAAAACTCATAAAAATAATAAGATGATGGACTTGGGTGTATTGCGAGTTTTACAGCAGTATGTAGCTACTACTTTCTACTAGGTGTAATTACATTGGTTAATCACTAAACCCAAAGTGGAGCCATCCATGCCATACCTATTTCCACACACCACAGCATTCTCACTTCCGAAGACAGTCTCTCTTCCACTCCCTGTGAATACGGCTCTGGCAGACACGAAACACAATTATAGACTACTAACAAGGGAATTAATGATTTAATTTTTTTTGGAACGAACTTCCTTTTCGCGCGTTGCGAAAGGGGGCTAGACGGAAAAAATTAAGACCAAAAGTTGGGACACTTTTTGCTATAGTTGTAAGCCGTGCGGCGTGCGCGTGTTTCTCTGTCTCTCTCTCTTATAGAAAGCAAGCCAGTTATACTTCGTTCCATCCGGGTGTCCCTTGACACCTCTCAAGTTTTTTTTTTTGTTTAACAAGATGCTGCTAACAAGTCACATGCCTTGGCATAATGGATTTTAGCAGCTCAAATCAATGGTCTACCGGGCACGATTATTCCCATGTTCTCTCAAGAGAATTTCTTTCAAATTACAGTGAAATTTCCATTAATTCCTAAAGACCTCCCAAAGGCCTCGATCAGTGGCTAGTGACTAGTTAGACGAAGTAACCCTACTCTCAATGGTGGGCGTAGCTATGAGGGCTAGGCGGTGTCGTGCACCGGGTCCCCCAAGCTCAAGGGGCCCCTCGGCCGTTGACCAGCAAACCTTGAACTGACTTAAACAAAAATTTCTTCCACGTTCAGAACATAAATATAATAAATTCTTTCTGTTGTGTAAGTTCTTGTGTATAACCACTTCTACTAATACTAGCAATATTACCGAAATATTAGTAACTAGCTTCTGCCCGCGGCTTCGCCCGCGTGGATGTCGGAAGTTATCCCACGGGAACGTGCTAACAGGATAAAATGTATGTGCTTCCCCAGAATGCCATCTATCTCGCGGGCCCTTTGTGGCTAATTACAGTAAAAAAACCAATTGTGTCTCATTAGTGGTGATTAAGAGGGTACCTATATGATATCTTTACCTAAGTACCTACCTAATTAAAAAAAAAACTCAATAACAGAAAATTAAATACCTACCTAAATAAACCTACTTATTTCTGATGATAACTAATCTAAACTCAATAAATAAGCAAAATCCCTAAAAACTAATATCTATACGAATGACTAATCCTACCTAACAGTATTATAAAATAACCTACGGTCACTACGTACACTATCAAATATACTACCTATACTTTAAAATTAAAATCTATACCTACGACTCATTTAAAAATAAACCTAAATAACTCTAAAAACTAAAAGGAATAAAAATGAACTCCACTGCGGGTGACCCAATCTACGACAAACTTAGTATTTGCGGTTGGTACAGTACAGACAGTGGTAATCGGGTATAGGGATCGAACCGCAAAATTAAGTTTGTTTTTTATTGTATATACTTTTCCGGGATAAAAAGTACCCAGTGTGGTGCCCAGGATATTAAAGAATAATTATACCAAGTTTCATCGTAATCGAACCGGTAGTTTTTGCGTGATGCCTGAACAAACAGACAGACAGACAGACAGACAGACAAATTTTTTTTTAATCACATTTTTGGGTTCGGTGTCGGTCTAGTAACACCCCCTGTAAATTATTTTTGTGATATTTTCAATGTACAGAATTTTCACTTCTACAGATTTATTATAAGTCTCTATCTATTCTATATAGATATAGATATAGATGAACTGCATTCAGTACAAGAGTCTGACAGAAATCTTACAAAAACAAAAAGGATCCTGGAGGTGACCCTCAACAAGACGGAGGCCATGGTTTTTCCTGGCCCCGGCGGGTGCCGCCGCCTGGATCGCACATCGTGATCCGGGTTCGAATCGCTGTCGAGTCGAGAGATGGGATTTCGGCTCCTACTTCCGGCGGCTGGCGTCCAAGTTGTTGGGCGCGGCTGGGGCGCTATCAACGCTACTTCCCAGTCTGGGGGACCCGACCGCTGCCGGAAGTATAGGCGGCTCTACGCGGGGATTGTGCGATAGATGGCCCTGTATGGGGCCCCGATCCGGGCGACTGTCCTGACGGCCGGTAGCGTCGCAGTTTTGCGAAAGCCGCAGAGAACGATGGCCGTCAGAGTCATCAGGGGGTATCGCATGAACTCCTATGAGGTGGCTTGTGTACTGGCCGGATCCCCTGGGACCTGGAGGCGAAAGTACTCGCGTCATTGCATCGCATATCGGTGGCGCGAGGAAGCGAGGGTGCGGGGCGCGCGGCCGATGCAGCGACAAATGGAGCTCCGTCTCGTGGGTCTAAGCTTCGCGGGGTCCTGGTATAGATATAGATAGGTAGGTACTTATGATAATATCAGAAGGCAAATTCTCGTAATTTAAAACGTTCAAAATCTAGTCGCAGTGTCATCTTAGCGACAAACAGAAACAGTTGAAAATCTATTAAAGAAATTTGACAGATTGTAGTAGCTTGATGTGCTGGCGTCTGTACTAGCATAAGAACCTTTATTTGCTTATCAGATTCTCAAAATATAGACCACGCCCGCCACATGTGCATTTGGAATTTTGGATTGAGTGATCTTTTTTTATTTCGTGACAAAATCTGATCGTACAGACGCGCAGGTCAACCTACCCGAAACTGTCAAATTTTCCCAATCAACCTTGAACCAGAGACATTTGTCAGATTGTAGTAGCTTGATGTGCTGGTGACTACAAAACTCGTAGCCAAAGTAAAAAAATGTACACTCAAGGGTCTCCCCAGTTATTGCCAAAAAAGTGTGGATCACTCAATTCAGACATTTTGCAAAAACGGTTATGAGCTAAATCTCAACCATTGGCAGAATTGTCGACATCGGCACCATTGCCATAGAGAAAAATAGAATAGAATGTCTCTGCAATGCTTAGTTTTAAAGATCTCCATGGCGGCGCATTTCAATGGCGCGGCCACGTTCAAACCCTTATAACTTTTTAATGAAAAATTTATGGTTTTGAAAATCAACTTTTACAAATTTTTACAAAATATTGGCATGGTTTTTTTTAAAAAATAAAACGTCGTGGCCGCGCCATTGAAACGGACACTGCGACTAAGCACACACGTCTTATTTGTTTGGCATCCTTTGGGTAGGGAACCCTAAAAAGGTTGTTTAAGGTCACAGCTCATTAGAGCCACCCGGCACCCACTCCGCACCGCCTCGCCTCCTGCGGCTAGTATTCTTTATAAGGACTTGTATGGGTATGCGCTCACTATATCAACTCCGTAGCGTCACCGGATCGCCTCGGTCGTAAGCCCTCCACGCGCGGACGGCGAGTGGACCACTCAGTGACAACTCGCTGCTCGCATGCTTGCCTTGCGTTGACTGCGCATTGCCAACGCGCGGGTCCCGAGTGGACCGCCCACGAATGATTCACGCGAGGACGATACTTGACTACTAGGCGATGCGAGACTACTCGAAAATTCATGGACCAAGCGACGTCCACTCGTTGACCACGCGGCGTTCACTCGTTGACCGCGCGTGGTCCACTGGTTTACCGCGCGTGGTCCACTGGTTTACCGCGCGACGTTTATTGGTGATAACGCGGCGTCCACCCGTAGACTACCTGTCGACAACGAGTGGAAGCCGTGCGACGAGGCGGTGCGGGGTGGGTGCCGGGTGGCTCTAATGAGCTGTGACCTTTATAAATTAAAACCTGTGAGGTCAGTGTTAAATTTTATTTCACCAAAAATCTTGTCAATACAATGTTGGGCAAAGCTTTATATCTTGCCATTACATGGAGAAAAGCTGCTAGTAATAAAATATAATATAGCATAATTACTTTTTTTTTTTTTGACTAATAAAATTTTCTTCCCACATTAACATAAGGTAATCAAATTGTTCTTAGAGCTGTTTCATTGCTTACTGAAATTGATAGTGATGGACCTACTGGTTCGTCCGAATGCGAGCCTTCGGTTTGTTGAAGCGCGAAACGCAGCGAATAACGGCCACTCCGCGTACATAAAGGGCTGTCTGCCGCGAAATATGGTACGCGTGTGAGAGTGATAATAACGCGTAGATATACGCTCCGGTAACCTACAGACTAACATATTTTTGGAGCGTTGATCTACGTTGAGCCTAATGCGCCTAGTCTGAGACCACCCATAAGGGTGATCCTAAACAGTTAGCAAGTCATTTTTGCCCGCTATGTATGACTCGGCAAAATTAGTTTACAATTTACAAAAAGCAAAATATAGTACATTAAAAATTTCTTATTTTCTTTTTTTTTTGTATTAGCAAACTAAGAATCAAGTCGGTAACAAAATTAAATTAGTTAACAAGGTAGTAACTACATAAATCACATTGCAAATTAAGCGGTGCGCTGCATCCCAGTGGTGAATAAAACTTTCTGCTTAGATTTCTTGTTTTTCTTGCCAGAAGGCGAGGAGGCGGCGTGTAGTGCGGCTTCTATTGCGTCACTGAGTACGAGCGAGCGCGGCGCGGACGCCTCGCCGTCGGCGGGCGGCGAGGCCGGCGCGTCCGCTGCCCTGCGCACTCGCCAGGTGCCACTGCTGCTCGCCATCTATTCAATGAAACAACAATTTAGGTACATTATTATACTTTAATTTAATTAATCTTCATGCTATAATTAAACTGTTTGTATAAAAATAATTTACCTTTGCAAAAGATGGTCCTGGGGGCGGGGATCCGACGCTGGTGGAAGGGCTGGAGTTTAAATATGAGGTCAAAGGCCCAGGGTCTAGTGGCGGGCTGGAAAACGAAGGCGCAGCCGGAGGGAATACTACTTCGGAGAAGAAGTCAGGCTTAGGAGGACCCTCCATAGCGCGGCGGTAAGCGCGTTCACGGCGTCTTTCGTCACGTTCCTGACGAGCACGCGTCTGAGCACGACGGTCCAATTCAGCTAAAATCGAGATACAAATAGTTATTAGATTGCGTTTAGAATAAATTCGTAAGTATGCCACTATGAACTGAAAAATACTACCAGAACTCTACCATGGTGATATTTTAAAATAATTACCTGTGAAACTTTGCAATGCTGAAGGAGTGACAAATGGTGGCTGCAACTCCAGTTCAACTACATCGTACGCACAGAAGAGAGGCAAATGTGCAGTACATGGCATGTGTTTTCTAGTCTGCAAACAAAACGCAAGTTAATTCATAGCTGCATGTAGTTAAGGGTGGTGGGTAAGGTAGTTAAGTGTTTGTTTAGTGAGCAGCCCATGATGGTCCCCGTTACCAGGCGCATGCCTTTCCCAACAACAATTGTGACTTTACAGAATTATAATCATTTAAATCATCAGCAAAACCCTCCTCTTTCATGAAATATCAATTGAAAATTTGAATTTCGCGGGCTACCCTGGCGCATCCCCATTAATAACATGTTACCAGTAAATGGCAGTGTTGTCTTACTTGTTCACTGAGTGAGAAAGTTTCACGGTGTAATACGCGACCGTGTATAACTTGCGGAGCAGCTGCTAACGCACCCCATGATGCACACAGAATGCGCACATTCAAACTGTTCAGAAATACTTGCTGACCATCTTCAGCTTGATAGAAATAAAAGTATTTTGATTGATTGAGTTTGTCTATGTCTGTAACAGCATTATCCTCAATTTGTTTAGCTTCTTGAAGTAGACATTCGGTCAATGGAAATTCTTCTGGCTGCATATCGTCAAGTTCAAATGCTGGTGCATTTGGGTTCAAATTGGAATCAAATGCATTCAGATTCAGTCCCTCCATATTATTATGAATAATATCAACACATGCGGCTCCTCTTTCGTCACGTTCGCGAAGCCAGTCTGGTTTATTTTGGTTTTCTTCTTGTTCATCATACACAGGAGCAGCTGCATTTTTATTTCCAGCTACATCTTCCTCCTTGGGCATTATGTCAACACAAGCAGCTCCTCCTTCGTCATTTACGTCAAACCAGTCCAGTTTATTCTGGTTTACTTCCTGCTTCTCATACACAGTAGGAACTGCATCTTCAATTTCATCCTTTACAGTAACCTTTGGTACATTAAACCTATCATTAATGTGTTCCTCCTTAAACTTGAGCATTTCTAGAGCTTGTTCCAAGAAAACTATTTCAGTTGTATCAATCTCTGCCAATATTTGTTTTTCTATTTCATCCCTCTCCCTTTTCAAAATTTCATGGACCTGGAATTATTATAATTATGTTGATTTTAATATGGAACCTCACTTACTAGTTTAATTGATTCGAACACGTGATAAGAGATTATACCTGTTGCTTAGTGGCAGAAAACATCTTGCAATAGGGTGAATCGTTGATATTCTCTAGAGGCAAGATGGAAGGCTTAGCCTCTGTCACTTGTCCGCGCGGCGGCGCCACTTCCACTGTTGTGGAACCCCGTAGACGACGCACAAGTCGCATTGTTACCTAGAATAACAATATTGAATGTTATGCCTCAGAAAATTCAGCATAATAATATTCAATTAAAAACTTTATGGCGGCTGTGAAGTGCGCTACTCGCTGCGCAGTACGTCACCAGTTCCCACGCTGACACGTGAATTTTTTACTACTCAACAACAACAGCAACTCGCCTTATTTTCCAAGCCATTACGAAAGTTTGAATCGGGATGTACTATGCTGTTATCACTTAATTAACAATGGAATATTATTTTACCTCCTCAGCAGGTGACCCCCACTGCACAATCCTCGTGGGCTTCATATCTTTGACGTGCAGTGCTGTAGTACACACAGGGCACGGCGGCGGCTGCTTCTCGTGCGTCGCAGCATAGTGCAGGACGCAAGCCCAGCAGTACACGTGGCCGCACAGGTCCACGCGACCCGCCGCCGGAGGGCCCAGGCATATCGGGCACTCAGAGCGACCAGTGCCTCTAACCACCTAAAGAGCATGCTTATTGTTAATTTATTCTGTGTAGGAGAAGAAGCCTTTGCTCTGCAGTGGGACAATGATAGTGTTTTTTTTAAATCACAATGTAAGAAGAATGAAGTATAATAATCAGGACACTAGTGCAGTATTACAGTACATATATAAAAAAATCAACCGGTTGCAATCCGGGAGTGCCACCAGCAGAAGTGAAAACTTGAATATTAACATTGTGCATTTTTGATATTTTGGAACGGTTAGGGAATAATTTTGCACGAATTGCTTTAATTATCAGTATAAAAGTACTATCATTTATGTGGTAAAATACAATATTCATATATTTCGCAAACACACACGAACATTCGCGCAAACGCCCTGCGCCGCCTAAACGAAACAGCAGACGCAGACATACATTTTCGCCGCACGGTAGATAGAGAGGGGGATACTTCCTCTGCTGCGCCGCGCCGGCGCGGTCTACTCTCCCTCCGTCTTACGAATTTTCGATCAGGTCACGTGTCCTGACGCGAGTTTAACACTTTTACCCATCACAAAAGAAGTTTTCACTTCAAAAACTTGAATATTAACGTTGTACATTTTTGATATTTTGGAATGCGGTCTACTCTCCCTCCGTCTTACGCATTTTCGATCAGGTCACGTGTCCTGACGCGAGTTTCACATTTTTTACCCATCACAACAAAAGTGCACAACGCCGCTAAAGAAGTTTTCACTTCAAAAATACATTGATGTGTTTAATGTCAATGTTTAATGCATTGTCATTTGTGTCAATAGTTCATTAGTTGCCGACTTACAGTTCATACTATAAGGATATACCATTAAACGCCTGAATTTTTAATTATTTAGTTTTTCATTATAATGATCTACTTACTATTTCTTCAATATGCTCCCACTTTATTGGGATATCGGGGTCCAACAGGTTTGGCTTATAATCTCCATCTTCCTTCACCACAAATTGGCAACTGTAACATAAAGAAGAATAACTGAAATACTGCAACAGCAACTTCAAATTCAGTTGCTGTCAATAAATAATCTAATAAGATTATTTATTGACATCAAAAAATGAGTGAATAACTGTAGAATAGCTGAAGAAAGCAAAATAATTTGTTGATGTTGTGCTTACCACTACAAGTGCACAATACGACGGTAATATTATCTATAGCTTGGTATTGCCAGATGTAATCATTAACCATAATTGCGCAATACTGTGCAATTAGTTGCCCATGTTCTTAAGGTTAGATAACTAATAAAAGCCAGTTGAATTGATTAAACTTACCTTTCTTCAATAAAACTAAGTCTGGTAAATCAGCAGCTGGGAACTTTTGAATCTATGTTCAATAGGGTCATTAGTAAAGTATATGTAAACTTACTAAGCCCTCAGATAGAGATCATGTTCATGCCGGTTTTGACCTCGGTACAGCTGGCCTGGACGCCGCAGCTGGGGACCCCTATGCACCGGTGACCCACGTGTGGGATACATAAAGTTCAGCAAATGGTTCAAGTTTCGCTTCTTGCTTCCGGGCACAAAAACTGAGCCAATTTCTGGCTCATCATCCCCTTCTAGCCTGTAATTGAATGTTTAAAAATATTAGAATGGTATGATAAAAAGATTATAATTAACCTATTGGAATAATTTTGTTTTTGATAATTACGTGCACTGATGGATTATATCATGGCGAATCTACATTCAAACATTAAAATTTTGCAAATTATGCATCACTAGCTTTTGCCCACGCCTTTATCAGCGTGAAATTTCTCTCTCCCCCGACCCACTCCGTTGCATCACATTGCATGCCTGCACTATTACTTTGTTATCAATCAGTGTTCTTTCTCACTTTTTTGTTTCTGCTCAGCTCCTAAGGGTTCTAGTATCATGTTAAGTAGCCTACAACCTTCCTCAAGAATTGGAGTACCATAACAAAAAGAATTTTTCATATCTGACTGGTAGTGCAGAGATTGAGCATTCAAACAAACTCTTCAGCTTTATTATTAGCAAAGAATTTGTATAGACAATAGCTGCCAAGACCTTTCTTTTATCATTTAAATAGGTAATAGAGATGCACCGAATATTTATTTGATATTAGGTATTTGGCAGAATTTGAGGTGAAATGCCGAATGTATTTGGTTTAATTGATCATTGTAAATCAGCCTTTAGGGCAAAATAAATTAAAGGAATCCCATATTCTAACAATCATATTTATTAGAAATTGTTTATTGTAAGGTACTCAAACAAAGATATAATTAAACACAGATAATCAAATACAACCTAGCATTAATAGTTACATAAAATCAAGTATCATAAAAGAACAGTCATTCTTAATTGCAATAATCCCACTAAAAATTACAATTACATATATTGTAATAGGAAAGGTTTACATAGGCATAATGAGTGAACATGTTGTTTTCTCAACTATGGGCAATAAATTTAAACATTGATAAATCAAGAATATTTGTAATTAAAATTTAATATTTATAATCAAGCAGTGGTAGATTATGATGCAAGACCAAGCTTTCAGCTCTCTATCTGGCAAAATCTAAACTATGGAATGGGGAACAGAATTATCTGGCAGTTCTGTGAGAACTTAGCCGAATGTTATTCGGTATTCAGTTATTCGGTGAAACCACTTTTCAACGCATCTATAATATGTAACCATTACCACCCCTGAGATGGTGAAATTTTGTACTAAGTAAAAATGATGTTCCTACCTGGGGCTCGCTGTTCCACCCACAAGGTAACCGGCAGGACCACGAGCACGGGGTTTCTTGTCGACCTGTCCCCTACCACGCTGTGCCGGCACATTCTTCCTGCCAGGTTCATTTTTGGGAGCACTTCCAGGTCCTTCACGTTTCTTATTATTACGTGGCCAAGGCCTCTGCGTCAAATCTAAAAACATGCGAGTAGGAAATTGTAGTTTTTGTCAGTGTCGGCAAACAACAAAATAGCAATGACAATGACTTATCACGTTAACACAGAATCAACAAATACCTATCGCTTCAAGCACGCACAGATGGCGCTAGATTGCCTATTATCTACAACGTACCTTCATGAATATTTTTTTAGCTCAACCATTATGAAATGAATCACGTGATTATAAAAACAAAATAGGCATCATCATCATCACACCACCCACACACTGCAAAGAACAGCTAAATCTACTCTTTATGTATTTAGTAACTGGACATGCATGACTACGACACTTACCAGTATTTTTCTTACAGTCGATGGCTGATGCCCTCGACTGAGGCTGAGAAGATCGATTTATAGATTTCTTGTCCATTCTGGATTCCTCCAACATCCACACAAACAGCTGAGCGGGAGACTCCGCAAGGAGATAACGATATTACGTGCAAGGCCGACATTTTAGAAAGCCATGTTTATAATACAAAACAAAGAAAAATATATTTTTCTATACAAATAACCTTTACCACGCGGTAAATAGACAAGTACGTAACTTTGAACACAAAAAAGGGAGTATAACTACTCCCTTTCGTCGGCAACGACGAAAACTTTGAAGAACGAAAATCCTTTTTAGCTCGCCACAAATATGGCGACCGACCGGCAGCCAGCCGATTTTTCGGATGCGCACTTCCGCTAAAATATTTATTTAAGAGTCTCACATAAGTTACAAATAAAATTAGAAAGAAACTTATCGCGATGTGTTTTTTAATACGTTTTTATTTATAGTAATTTAAAATTCGATAAACAAATGATTTTTAATTTAAAGTACTTGACATGACTCAATATTTTTATTTTTGAATGGCATGCTCAGATAAAGCAAGTTTATTTTTTATCAACTAAACAAATTATTTGCCTATCTCGACCTAAATAAACAATTATTTATAAAATCAATTCAGAATTATTAATCATTAAAATGCTTGCTAATTCATAAAAGCACAGTATTTTGTTTTTTAATACCTCGACAAATACATTCTACTATCGCAAAAGACCTGTACCCAGACAAAATTTTCCAAAATAGAATACTATATATTTTGGCGCGAAAGCCAAATTATAAAAACTGTGGCAATAAAAATAATTTAAATTGACGTGTTTTTCTTCCATCATCGATAATTTTTGACACGTACCATGCAAAGTGGTGATTTACCGAAAGAAAAGGCTTCCGAGCCTAACGAAGAAGCGCGCCAACCTTCTGTAGGTATTGTTTTGTTGTATTGTCTTTAGTCGGTAAAACAAGTTATACCTAATCCAAAATTCGGACAAATCTTTACATACCACTGACACGCGATGACGGTTCCATGCGTTTATTATTTCACAAATTATACTAAATGTTTTTCGACGGACGGACGGAAGGACGACCTAAAGGCTTCCGCATCCAGTTTGTCCCAGCCACCTTGGCTGGGACAAACTGGATGCGGAAGGCGGAGGACAGGGTATTGTGGCGCAGCCTGGGAGAGCCCTATGTCCAGTAGTGGACTGCTTTAGGCTGAGCAGTAATTGACTAAATGTAACTACCCGTAGTAATTTGAATAATTACAAAATCATCTTCACTAATACTTATATGTTATCTAAGTACCTACTTATGTAGGTACTTACAAAAGAATATTTTCTTTATACCTTCAATAAAGATTTGTAACACAAAAAGTAACACAACTTTTTTACAGCCCGAAACTAAAATGCCTCCCCTCTGGCAAAACCCAAAGAAACTTACTTTTGCCGAAAATGTTGACTTCACTCCATCTTCGCAGTTAAGCAGGTAACAAATTCGCAATACCTACACAATTAAATTTTAGGCTCCAATCGCGTAGGTTAGGTAACAATATGAAATTCCTTCGAAAACAATTTATTCAGCCTACCTTAGTCTTCTGATGGACTAAGGGTCGTTCGCAATAATACTTGCATACTACGTTTAACTCAATAAGAACCAAGTTGAGGACACATCTGATCCTGATTCCCATTTAGCCAAATCTTTTTACGATCAAAATATATGAATCCTAACATACATTATTTTGGTAGCTCATACAAGGACGTACTCAGCCAGCCGCCAGCCGAGATGTCTCACAAGCAAAAACTGCTTTGGCTGCAGAAACGTCGCACAGCCGGTCTGTGGGCACAATGTGATGAGTGTGATCGCTGGCGCTACCTGCACGATGTCCTCGACAGGCAGGAACTGCCCACGAAGTGGTTTTGTTGGATGAATGCAGGTTGGCACCATTAAAACAATATGAAAGTACACCTACACTAATATATAATTATTTGCTTTAAACATAACGATCATACATGTTTCAAAGACAAAGACATTTTATTCATCGGATATGGTAGGTACAAAGTTGGTTTGTATATGCAGATGAGTTCAGCCCCAGCAGTCTCGACATTCATAGCGATCGCTTTACGACCGAATTCGGTCGCAAAGTCCTGTCACTCCATACATTTCACCTGTCAATTCGGGACTTTGCGATCGAATTCAGTCGTAAAGCGATCGCTATGAATGTCGAGACTGCTGGGGCAGGACCACTAGTTTTTATAGACACTAGCTTTTGCCCGCGGCTTCGCTCGCGTTAATTTAGAATTTGACAATCGTTTCGAGTTGTACATACCTATTCTGAAAGACACGTGGCGCTATCTATTATCATAATAACGTTATTGTTGTTGTCCTCGGGATCAGCACTTTTTTTTCGGATGAAAGGTACCTATGTTCTATGTCCGTTTCTGTACACCTGACAACTTATATGCAAAATTTCAGGATGATCAGTTCAGTGGTTTAGGCGTGAAAAGGTAACAAACAAACTTACTTTCACATTTTAATATTAGTTTATAGGATGTTAAAAGCGTTCATTCCGCGCGAGCTGGCAACGCCGCATTTCTAGTGGTTTTGCGTGATTATTTTATTAAATTTAAACCAAAGTACAATTTTTTTACAGCCAAGTACTAGATCGTTGGTAGGTATTTATAATTGAGGCCATGAGAGCCACAGTGGCCTAACTGACATTTTTTCAATACTGACTTTATTTGAAAAAACTGCTCTAAACGGTAAAAGTCATAGCGCCACAGTGGCCTAAAAATTAGTTCAATTTTTACAGTTAGGCCACTGTGGCTCTCATGGCCTCAATTATTTTTAATATTTATTTTACTCTTAAATAAAAATATTTAATCGTAATAAGTACTGCAAATAGAAAATAATTGACAATATTATGTGAATTTTTATAAGTTAATACCATGGTAACTAGCAAAAAATAACATACAAACTTTTATATACCAACAATCTATTAATAAGCAATATGTAGTTTATTTTAAATTTTATTTAAAGTGTTTCAGAGGGAGTTCCCTTATTTCTATTGGAATATTGTTGTAGATTTTAATTGCTGTGATAAAGCTATTTTATGGCGTATTGTGCTTTGATGGGTTAGTAGCTAAGGTTAGTAGATACCTATTGAAAACTCGATTAACACTTTTTTTCTTTTGCAGACAAAGAGTTCGCCAGTTGCTCTGTGCCCGAAGCTCCTTTGCGTCTCCATGATGAGGAAGACTTGATACATAGCGAGTATGCAGCAGGGTCGCTGGTGTGGGCCCGCCTAGCTGGCTGGCCATGGTGGCCTGCAATGGTGGATGACTGTCCCGACGCCGAGCAGTACTACTGGCTCGATGGCTTCTCTGACATACCCGTAAAGTTCTATAATATTCTTTCAAATTCCTCATTAACAACATGATTATAAGCCGACCGCTTAACTGAGACGTTGCCTGAGGTAGATGCGCGATGCGAGAGGGGTGATAAATGTAACAAGTTGACGAATCACTGAACTCTCGCATCAAGTCTCCACACCCTTCCCGCACCGCGCTGCTACCTCATGCAACGTCTCAGTTTAGCTGTTTTCCTATAGTTGGGTCGCCGGTCGTAGCTAAGTGAAGCGTAAAGTAGAGATTCAAAATTCTCAGATGCTGAATGGTGTGCGATTGGAGAGGACTATGTCCACCAGTAGACTACCTAGTACTATACGATGATGACCGACAAGCATTACTTTTAAGATGGTAAAAATTTACTTTTCAGACTCATTACAATGTTGTATTTTTTGATAACTTGGAAGTTACTCGAGCGTGGATTGCTCCTGATCAGTTAATGCCATTTTCTTCTACTAAAGATATGTCAAAGCATTTGCTTAAAACCAAAAAGTATAACAGTCGCCTTAAAGCAGCCATGGCCCAGGCAAAGGAGGCCGAAAAAATACCACTTGATATTCGTTTAGCGCGGTTCAGCTTCGTAGCTAGACATAAGGGAACTATTAAAAGTCCTAAGAAAATTAAGAAACATGATGTCAAGAAATATCAAAGACAGTTTAAAAGGAAGTTTAACATCGATTTTCCTATTGAGAGCTCTGAATCCGACGGAGATGAAATTATTATTACCGTGAATAATGATAATGAGCATAGAAATAAAACTAATAATAACGTTATCATGCTGGGGACTCCGAAAAGGGCTAAGAGAGAAAAAAGTCACATTCTGAAGAATCCCGCTAGCGTAAATGAGCGTAATGTACCCGCTGAAAATAATAAAGCTATGCCAAGTAACAGCGAGCCACAAAATTTAAATACTGAGGAATCCGTTGATAAGCCATCTAACTCTATGGCAGTTCAAGTAGGAAGTACGGAAGCAGAATCGATCGATAATGGTAAAATTATACCTATTTAAATTTTAAACGTAAAGTTTAGCGACGTCAACGTTCACTGCAACTAATTGTTTGTACGTTTTTCAGACACTTCTGCAACTTACGTACCCGAGAATGCTACTCAGCCGTCAGAGAGAGAGTTCAGTATCAGGATAGATACACCAAGTAGTGACTTTGATTTTTAATTTATAAAGTATAGCTACCTAATTTACGTTATACCTCCTAAGTACAGCATAACTGTAGCACTTAAAAATAAAGTTTTGATTTAAGCCGTTTTTAATGTTTCATTTTACACACCTAAATTATTATCTACTATCTTCTGGCCGCGACTTCGTCCACGTGGAATTGTTGGTTCCTCCGACCCGACCCGGGTCAGCTCACACCGAGACGCGACGCAACGCGACGATACTGGAAGAGGCCAGTGATTTCGCGCTGCGCCGCGCGCCGCCGCGAGACACACCGCAACGTCAGTCGCGAGGCGCACAGTAACATCGTTGGCAACACGACGCTGCGCCGCGCGCCGCCGTGAAACACATCGCAACGTCAGTCGCGAGGCGCACAGTAACATCGTTGGCAACACGACGCTGCGCCGCGCGCCGCCGTGAAACACATCGCAACGTCAGTCGCGAGGCGCACAGTAACATCGTTGGCAACACGACGCTGCGCCGCGCGCCGCCGTGAAACACATCGCAACGTCAGTCGCGAGGCGCACAGTAACATCGTTGGCAACACGACGCTGCGCCGCGCGCCGCCGTGAAACACATCGCAACGTCAGTCGCGAGGCGCACAGTAACATCGTTGGCAACACGACGCTGCGCCGCGCGCCGCCGTGAAACACATCGCAACGTCAGTCGCGAGGCGCACAGTAACATCGTTGGCAACACGACGCTGCGCCGCGCGCCGCCGTGAAACACATCGCAACGTCAGTCGCGAGGCGCACAGTAACATCGTTGGCAACACGACGCTGCGCCGCGCGCCGCCGTGAAACACATCGCAACGTCAGTCGCGAGGCGCACAGTAACATCGTTGGCAACACGACGCTGCGCCGCGCGCCGCCGTGAAACACATCGCAACGTCAGTCGCGAGGCGCACAGTAACATCGTTGGCAACACGACGCTGCGCCGCGCGCCGCCGTGAAACACATCGCAACGTCAGTCGCGAGGCGCACAGTAACATCGTTGGCAACACGACGCTGCGCCGCGCGCCGCCGTGAAACACATCGCAACGTCAGTCGCGAGGCGCACAGTAACATCGTTGGCAACACGACGCTGCGCCGCGCGCCGCCGTGAAACACATCGCAACGTCAGTCGCGAGGCGCACAGTAACATCGTTGGCAACACGACGCTGCGCAGCGAGACGCCGCGCCGCGCGGCGCAGCGGAACGTGTCTACATTCGCCACGTGCTCCCGCCCCGCCCCGCGTCCACCCGCAGTCTACCATTTGTAAGCGCATGAGAACCACGTATACAAAGAGTATAATAATAATACGGGAGCACGTATATTTGGCGGGTGCATTATGGAGATCGAGGAGAAGAGCAAGGTATGAAATTCACCATGAATTCTTCTATTTCTCCATAAATTATGCACCCCCAAATACTCCTGTGTGATGTCTTCTTTTTAATTTTATTTTTGTATTCTTCTTCCTCTTCCTCTTCTGCAAGAAGTCCGATTATAACAAGATCCCAGTCTATCATTATAATTTCACTCGAGCACTCGACCGAACTGCATCAATTCTACACGAAGTCTAGACGGAAATAGTAGAGAAGAGACAAGTCGCCACGGCAGCCTCGGCTGCGCCTCCCGGCGTCGCGCGGCTTCGTGAGGCACAGCGCCGCTCTTGCACGCCGCGCACCGGCGATTCACCGCTGCGTCGCGATGCATCGCTCTACGCCGCGAGGCATCACAAGGCGCAGCGCTGCATGGTGCAACGTATTCTAAATTCTTACAATGAAATGTGTATCATCATCATCTGCCTAGCCTTTTCCCAACTATGTTGGGGTCGGCTTCCAGTCTAACCGGATGCAGCTGAATACCATTATTGCTGAATGAAATGTGTATGTTTGTGTGAAAACCTTTTTAGAATTTGATCATTAACTCCGGAGATTACCCCCTACATACAAACAAACAAATTTCACCTCTTTATAATATTAGAATAGATTAGTATAGATATGTGATAAAATTATTATTAGAGTACAGTGTCCTCCCGGCAGTTGACGCCGTGGTGACACCGGGTGACCGGGCGTCCGGCTCCCTGTTTATGCGACACAGGTACTAGCCGAAGCAACCATGCCCCGAGAGCACCTGGGTCACCACAGAACACTAGTACCCTAAGCCGGGTGCGTCACCCTAAACGACAGCGAGCCGTGCCTCCTCCCGACCCAGCGCTCGAGTACCGGCCCTACCACCTCGATGGTGACGGGACTGGCGGTAGGGCGTGAAAGCCTGTCCCGCCATCCCGCCACACTTATAATAAATCTGTAGAAGTGAAAATTCTGTACATTGAAAATATCAAAAAAATAAATGGCAGGGGGTGGTTCTAGACCGACACCAAACCCAAAAATGTGATTAAAAAAATTTTTGTCTGTCTGTCTGTCTGTCTGTCTGTTTGTTCAGGCATCACGCAAAAACTACCGGTTCGATTACGATGAAACTTGGTATAATTATTCTTTAATATCACCACACTGAGTACTTTTTATCCCGGAAAAGTACATACAATAAAAAACAAACTTAATTTTGCGGTTCGATCCCTAGACCCG
This sequence comes from Apamea sordens, assembly GCA_945859715.1. Taxonomy (NCBI): domain Eukaryota; kingdom Metazoa; phylum Arthropoda; class Insecta; order Lepidoptera; family Noctuidae; genus Apamea; species Apamea sordens. The sequence goes on from OX243995.1 coordinate 14,955,614, forward strand.
ATTACTGTAACCAACCGCAAATAATAAGTTTGTCGTAGGTTACGTCACAGTATCTTAGCCGTGTGCAGTGTCCCTAAGTTATGCTCTAAATGTAGTGCTGAAGGTTGAATTTGGCTTGCACCGTTCGCAGCACACGCGTGGCGCGCGGCCGCGCGCGCAATACGTCAGTACTTATCCTTATCTATGGCATTACATTTTTTGAACTTTGATTTGAACGGACGTGTCGAGTGGCGAGCGTTCGTTCTTATTCTTATTTTAACTGCTACTTGCAATTCTAAACTGTGCTTTTCAGTGCGACCTTTTTATTCCTTTTAGTTTTTAGAGTTATTTAGGTTTATTTTTATAAGTCGTAGGTATAGATTTTAATTTTAAAGTATAGGTAGGTAGTATATTTGATAGTGTACGTAGTACGTAGTGACGGTAGGTTATTTTATAATACTGTTAGGTAGGATTAGTCATTTGTATAGATAATATTAGTTTTTAGGCATTTTGCTTATTTATTGAGTTTAGATTAGTTATCATCAGAAATAGGTTTATTTAGGTAGGTAGGTATTTTATTTTCTGTTATTGAGTTTTTTTTTTTTAAATTAGGTAGGTACTTAGTTAAAGATATCATATAGGTACCCTCTTAATCACCACTAATGAGATACAATTGGTTTTCTATTGTAATTAGCCACAAAGGGTCCGCGACATAGATGGCATAGGTACTCTGGAAGCACATACATTTTATCCTAGCACGTTCCCGTGGGATAATTTCCGACATCCACGCGGGCGAAGCCGCGGGCAGAAGCTAGTTACTAATAAATGTACCCACTTGAAAAGTATGCATCATTTCCTTATTATAATTTAATTGCATGAAAGAAAAGATTCAAATTAAGTCTAAAATAATAATACATAAATGTACTGAAAAAAAAACTAGCAAAAGAATCACAGGGCATCAAAAAATTCGTCCGCATCGCTGTCAACAGGAACAGTGCCCAAAAGGCTGGCAGCATTGCCACGTTGTATGGCGATGCTAATTCTTTGGCCAAGAAACAGGCCAGCCCTGTGGTCACGTGAAGAGTCGACTAACCGCTTGGCGATATCTCGAAAAACCAAGTGGGCACTCGGACCCCTTGGCCCTAGTGTTTCAACCCCAAACGGCTCGAAGATATAACTCCCAATGAGGCTGGAATATTTTCGCCGTTTGAGGTTTTCTGCACCAGCAGCAGCCGCTCCAGCACAGCCCACCGTGCTAGGAAGAAGGGATGGCGCAAGGGTGTCGACACACATGTTGCATCCCACACCAAAGGTCTGCCTAACTTCCAGGGCATTATGGTCATTCCGTCTGGTCTCTTCCCAGCCTCGTCGCATGCCAGGCCGTTGGGTTCTAAAACAGCTGGCACCCCGGCGGTGACAAGAGCACGACGGATGATGTCATTAATGCTGGCGTGCCGTGCTATCCGACATGCGCTCCTACTGCAGGATAGGCCATGGTGTCCGAGGCAGTCGACAGCTTCACCGCACTGACAGCGATAACATGATAAAGAGATAGGTACATACCTGGTGTTAGATCTAACCCCGTTAGATTTTTTTTATGGGGTGATTAAAAAATTTGAAAATGTCCACGAGCTACAAACAGAAACGTATTATTCTAAATATCCACCACAATAAGATCAAAAAATCGACAGGGAGTGAAATAATCAAAAGAGTGCGACTTTGTAGGTATTCAACAGTATGGGACTCATTTTGAGCATTTGATAAATTGATTAATTTTGTATTAAAAATGTTAAATTTCCTGGTCTTTCTTTTATTTCTGACATTATGTTATTTAGCAAAAAATAATCCTTATGATGAAGCCTTTCGATCGGTCCGTCTTCCGAAATTAAAGTTACTTTTCAGTTTGTAGTGTAGTTAGTAGTATTTTTGTTCTATGACTAAGTAAAAAAAGCGGTGCAGTTAAACTTCTGCCCTGTGAATGATAAATTGGCTACGGCGCTGGCCTGCTAAAATCGTTATCGTGGCATCATAATATGATGCTCTGTGTTTTTCACAATCGGCCATGATATTATCATGGCCGATTGTGAAAACCACAGAGCATGGTGAAAATGTGAAGCTGAAGAAGCACTGGTCCACCACCGGGTGGTAGGTATGTACGGACGCCAGCAGGTCAAGCTACCCAAAACTGTTAAAATTTTCCAATCAACCTTGAACCATAATGTTTCAGCGATAAAGTTGAAAATCTATTAAAGAAATTTGACAGATTGTAGTAGCTTGATGTGCTGGCGTCTGTACATACAACTCTTCACAGGAGTGCGTTCAATTACTGCGTTCATTTGCTTTTGACGGCCACAGAATCGTACATCGTACTCGGCCAACCAGAACGCCACGTGTAGTCGGGCGTGAGCGAGCGTACTAATAAAGCGCGCTCTGTGCTAAGTAATGAAATGCACCCCGAGCCAACTCAAGCCAGCCCAAGCCAGAAGCTAGGTCAACCGTAAACATTTATACATAATAGTCTATGGCCGTAAAGCCCAACTAAATCCAGCTCACTGACCCAGCGCTCAGCTGGATAGCTGACACTGACAGATCTGACAGTCACAAATGTCATCAGTGGATATTGTCCAACACTAGCGCACGTTGAATGAATCCAATCAAAGAATTTAATCGTATTGTTGTGAAGTGTATTTTTACTATTGTAAATGGGATTTGTTTAAGTTTACGCAACTTTTTCAATAAATTTAACATTTGGTCTCCAAATATTATGACGTCTAGAAGAAAAGATTACATCTTCGAGCCGTTTAAGGTTACTGAAGTTAGATGTCGGGGTTTCGAAAGTCCCAGACCTCGTAGCGGACACAGGATAGCTTGTGATGATGCCAATATATATTGTTTTGGTGGTTATAATCCCTCGTTACCCCTGACCAATATTCAAAGGGATAATCCGACATGGACGCCGGCGCGGCCCCTGTTTAAAGAACTTTGGAGTTTTTCGATAGCTAGTCGAAAATGGAAGCAACACAGAGTAATTGAAAATATGCCGGAAGAATTAGCGTCAAACGCTATGTGTATGAATGGCAAATATCTAATGGTCTGTAAACAATATTTTGATTTAATATGTGCATTTTGAGTCATATTGTGTTAAAATTTGCATTTCGTTTTAGATATTCGGAGGCACAGGCGCGCCCTTTGGCAACAAATGTAGCAACGACGTGATCGTGTGGCGAACGTGCAATGAGGATGCCAGACTGCAGATCTTAGATGTGACTGGTACCAGACCTCCTGGACAGTATGGTCAAGCTATATTGTGTCATGATGGATGTTTTTATACAGTTGGTGGTACCAACGGATTTGCATATAACTGTGATATTTATAGGTATTTATTTCCTCCTAATATTGTTATTATTAGTTTTATAAATTGATCAAAACAAGAAAACAGTTGTGTATTGTATAACAATAATGATTGGTTTATTCTACAGGTTAGATTTGCGAACACTAGTCTGGGAGCCAATGTTTGTTGGTACAGGTCAAGAAGGTGAGCCATTAGGCAGATACAGACATGAAATTGCCCGTGTTGGTAATAAACTGTACATAATTGGAGGCGGAACAGGGGAGTGGGCATTTGAACTTATGGAGATACCTATGTTTGATTTTGAAAATAATACTTGGTCAATTTTAACTCCAAAAGCAGATGACAGTGGGAAAGATACTATTGCACCTTTGCCGAGAAAGTGCCATAGTGCAGTACAGATTGAATCTCCAGACGGCCCGCAAGTGTTTGTGGCAGGGGGTTCAGATGGAAATTCAGTCTTTGAAGATATTTGGAGATTAAGCATCTCAGATTTACAATGGACTAAGATGCAGAAGACAGAGTTACCGCATCCTCTTTATTTTCATTCATCGGCAGTTACATCATCTGGGTGTATGTATGTATTTGGCGGTATTGAACCGAAGGAGGATGCAACTAGTAGAAATAATATACTGTATAAGGTGTGGTTATGTCTGCCAAAATTGAGTGAAATGTGTTGGGAAGCATTATTGCATTTTCATCCGAACTTAGATCAAGTAGACGGTAGATCATTATTAAATATTGGAATTCCAGGTCACTTTGTACAGAGGTTAAATATGCAGTGAAGATGTTTGAATGTTTTTGCTGTAAGCAATATTGTGTTCTATTTATATATTTGTCCGTTAATGAATTTGTTTTTCTGCAGCTAAACATTTGATGACAAATATAACTTAATCATTTGTATTATAATTTGAAAATTTGTTTCATTTGTCTGAAGATTCATTAAATTTGTGAGTTATAATTATTATTAGTAGGGTAGGGCGGGGCTAATAGTCCCAATTTTCACTCTTAAGACCCATATGTCTTAAAATCGAGTACTTACTGACAACAAAAAATGTTGTATGAAACCTTACACAATTCAGCTTAACGCTCAAATAGTCGGAAGTCTGAATATTTATTTAATTTCCGAAAACTTTAGCAACAAATGCAAAATGGAATTCTGTACTTTTTACCCCGCTCACGGGGTAAAAAGTCCCAGGTTTGGGGTAAGAAATCCATACATCCTAATGGCTAGCTAATTAGTATTTGTGGTCAATTATTAGGTTAAATCAAAATGCATTATTTTAAAATTAATATCTAATAACATTTCTGTTTATTAAAATATTAATATAATCAACAAATCTTAATATTTTAGTATAATCAACATGAAATGGGCACAGGTAGAACGGCTATAGGGGAAAATACTGCTTTAGATGTTGAAGATTCAGGAGATATTGCTCTCGGTTGTTGTATCGTTTGTGCTGGCTGATTGTGCTGCTCTTCAATCGTGCAATAAACCTTATAAGAGAATTCCTGCAGATATCGTAATCTTTCGCTGTTTGACATAGTTTTTTTTCATCCTTATTGACCTCACCTACTGCCAATTTCATAATATGTAGTGGTGTAGTCCCTCTATCTGTCCTTCTTTTATAATTACGCATCCTTTAAAAGAAAAAAATACACCATTTATTAAACATATCACTTCAATAAAACATATGGGGTAAAAAGTTCTCTAGCGGGGCAAGAAGTCCCATTGGTGTAGGTACTTCTTGCCCCATACCTATGTTCAGTGATTTGTAAGGTTATAAAATAAAAACGGTTAACAACAAGAACATTTTATTACCATGCATTACTTACGGGTATATTAAGACTGCAATATGAACTTACCTTAATCTTTTCTTTACAGTCAATGTAGATCTATGAAAGAAACAAGAACCAACACTTTTTTTACTTTTAGGCGCGAAAAAATTCCGATAGCTGTGTTATTCGCATGTGCGCTCCGCGACGACTAACGGCTCGCGGTTTCGTCGTCGCCCCTCACCCCGCTTCAGGTCACCTAGACCGTCTGTTTCTAGCGCGGATAGATACTGTGATATGTATGTTGGGACTTCTTACCCACCGGACTTCTAGCCCCGCCCTACCCTACACACATTTGATGACACTACAGAACTCTGATCGGATACACCTTAGAGGCAATTCCCGTGTTTTTTTAAATGTTCACATTTATGTTTAATCTCAGTCGCAATCAGTCAAAAAAAGTTTTTAATTTCCCTAAATTTTTGACAAGTTTCTGACACATTGATTTGATTATCGCTGAGACGAGATTGCGAGTGCGACTATATTTTGAACATTTTTGATTACGGGAATTAGCGCTCAGGTTCTATGGGTCTGTTACCATTTCGAAATTTGAAAAGACCTAAAGCCATTTGCAAATGTCCAGATTACTATAAACTCAATAACACTGCCTGACCTGGGAATCGACCCTCAACATTCAGTAGTGCTTGCGTATATAAACGAGGCAGTCAAAACCGAACTACTAACAGACTACTGGACAGTAAAATAACTAAAAACATTTTTTGGCGGGACTGAGAGTATATATGTCGCAGCCAACTGGTTAAATTAGCCGTTTAGTCAACTGCCTGGCCTTTGGAAGTAGTGCTCGCTTTGCTTCTCTCTCTCGGTTCGCACGCGGTTGATCACAGTTCTAACCTAACCCATTTGGTCGGGGTGCCCTGGCTGCTGCGACCAATTCGACTCGCACGTGATTGGTTACAGTTCCAACCTAAATTATAATTTATTGAATATCATTCAGGCCGTTAGTTGAACGGCCGCCGTTTAGTTAAAAGGCTAGGCGGTTAACTAAACGGCTAATTAATCCAGTTGGCTGCGACATATATATGGCACATAACGTCGTCCGTCCACTGCGACATAGGTAAGACGTGTAACCGCCCACCAAGGCGCTGTCCAAACGTAGGACACCGTAAATCGCTGTTTTTTCCCGTACAGTTAGGCGTCTTGGTACATATTACAAGCCAGAAAAAATAGAGTGTATGTAGGATTAAAAAATATTTCATAAAAATAAAATAGTATCATGATTAAACAATCGTAAAACAGCTCAAAAGAATATTCGTTCCATAATTCTCAAAATTTTGAGCGTAAATGATTATATTTTATGTATAGATAATAAAGGGAAATTGCCTGAACAAACAGACAGACAGACAAAAAAATTTTTAATCACATTTTTGGGTTCGGTGTCGGTCTAGTAACACCCCCTGCCATTTATTTTTTGGATATTTTCAATGTACAGAATTTTCACTTCTACAGATTTATTATAAGTTGTTCCTCAATTTTCATGATTGCACCTACCACTGTTTGGCTCTGCATTACCCAAAGGTTGACTGGTAGAAAATGCCTATGACATTAAGTCCGTCTCTGTACATTTATGTGCTTGAAGTATTCATAAATCCTACTATTATTATAAACGCGAAAGTTTGTATGAATGGATGGATAGATGGATGTTTGTTACTCTATCACGTAAAAACTACTGAACGGATTTGGATGAAATTTGGCACACAAATAGTTTATAACCACTTTTTATACCGATATTCCCACGGGATCGAAACGTATGCGGGTGAAACCGTGGGGCCCAGCTAGTAATAAATAAATGCAACAGCTAGACGGCACTGAACCACCGGGTGTCTTAGAACAATAGATAATATTCAATCGGTGTCTTATTAGTCGGCGCGTAGTATTATTAAATTGAGAGCCGTTTATAAACCACAAAGGCCACCACGACGCGACGGTTAATAAAATATAAATTGGCCAAGTGCGAGTAGCACCATGCAAATTATAGGGTTCGTAGTCGGGATCAATATAAAATTTACGCATATACAGTATCAATTGTTTTTATCGACTGCAAAAATAAGTTTGTATTTCATAGTAATTCTCGAAAAAGCTAAGAAAAACTAAGTTGTTTCTGCGTGTGTGACCGAAAATATCCTATATCTCAAAAATTATTGACTTAAATAACAAAGTGGCTTTGAAACATCATAATAATTTTAATTATGGGATCCTAAAATACCTCACACGCTTATGTGCATTGAATTCAAACTCAAACCATTTATTTCAATTAAACCATTTACAGGCATACTTTTGAATAAAATTGTCAGTTCGTTTTTTATCCCTCGGTTACATGCATGGCGAGTGCCACTGTGCCATCTGTAATTTTTTATTTCGTAACTTCTACAATAAGTATTGTTTAATATACTGATGCACAGAATACACCTTTCCGATTTTCTATCGATCAATATATTAATAATGGTTGTGGCGCGAGCCGCAGCCGGTTTCTCTGCTATTCAGCACCCTAATTGCGTAACACACAATTAATCGGAATCAGAATCATTTTGAAGCAAATTGCTAATCCATTGCTTCATAAGTTCGAAAAATTTGTCTGCTCAACACGTAAATAACGCAATGAATGTTGTTGAACTGTCAAAATGAAACCGATTCCGATTGATCGTGTGTTACGCAATGAGGGTGCTGATTGGAGCTAACATAAAACAGTGCTAATAGTTTCATCCTGGGTTCGATTCCCAGGTCGGGCATAATGTTATTGGGTTTTTCTATCAGGATTCCGGGGTCTGGATTTGTGCCGGATGGGTGGCGATAGGCTCGTCTTCTATTACATGGGACGTGGTTGTACCTACTATTGGTGCACTTCTGCCTGAACCTTTAGGGATTACGGGCGTGATGTTATGTTTAGTGCTGTGAAAATACCTGTATGACATACGGACGGACAGACTTCATACGGGAATTATAAGGGTTCCGTTTTTTCCCTTTGGCTATGAAACCCTTAAAATACGCGTAGTATGACGAAATATTGCCGAAACAAAGAGTCAAGGATCTAAACTAAGTACAGTAACTTTAGATAAGCTGGTGGTTTATAGGGTTATTGGAAAAATACCAACAACCTCTTAAGAGATCATTGTACTCGTCATTATGAACAAATTTTACTATGGGACCAAACCTGAAATCGCGAAAATGAAAATGACGAGTACAATGATCTCTTAAGAGGTTGTTGGTGTTTTTCCAATAACCCTATATAGCTGCTCTTCAGAACGTCCGTTTTGAAATAATTTTACACGTGGTCTGCCAATATGAAACAACAACTAAAGGCCGTAACTAATTCTTACTCGACAAATGCATTGAATATTCCTGAGGTCTTTTAAGAATAAAACAGAGTAACCGGAAAAACATACAAATGAAACAAGAACATAAAATACTTGTTAAAAGCCCGATATCGTTGGTTCACAGACAGGACAGAAGTTCCTAAACGGACTTAAGCAGGCCTCGGCCAGATTTTCCAGCTGTGTAATTTAAGTTCTTAGTCGAGCCTCAGTTAGTTATGTAATTGGATCATTAGCAGTTTTATGTTACGACCTGCGGCTGCTAATTAACACTAGGTTGAGCTGTACTTCTTTATTGAGAGAATTTAGCTGGACTGTTGAGTCGTAAAGATGGTTCAGAGTCCATTAAATTAAATGAGCTATAACTTAAATCTCGATGTCGCATGAGCAACGTGAACCTGACTCCCATTTCAAGGGCAGGTGGTGGCGGTCGCGACTCGCAACAAGTGCTAGGCGCGTCGGCGTAGGGCGTCGGGACGCGCCGTCCGTCGCTGCCGCGGTTTCGCGCCAATTCGCGCCCGCAGTGATGGAAAGCACGCCTCACGGGCGGGACACGCTCGCCTCGTCCGCGTACGCTCGTGATCCGAATGCCGATAACTGTTAATAGTTTTCCAACTTAGCAGTTAACACTGGGGTGCTAGAAAATTTATACGTCGCTTCACGTCTGCTCACTTGGATAGCAATATGATTATTTTTCGTTTAAAACCAATGGAAGTAGCGGCAATCATGCTGCCTCCGGATGAATTCCCGAAAAGTGTAAAACTTCTCAACAATACAACAATTGTGCGCTCATTTTTAATCGGAAGTGGTAAATGTTATACTCAAGGCGGACACTTGTAAGCGATGACGGACACCACTGAGGACATGGTGCTGGAGGTATCGACGGTGGCGTCGGCACCTCACCGGACACCTACTCTTGAACTTCATGCGACGTACACCACTTTTGAAATATTGGTGGCATTGGTGGCGGTCGTGGGGAACGCTATGGTGATCTATGTGTTCCACCGTGAACGCAGACTGCGACGACGCACTAACTATTACATTGTGTCTTTGGCAGTGGCAGACTTTTTGGTTGGTCTACTTGGGATACCGTTCGCGATCCTGGCGTCAGTAGGCCAGCCGCGGAACCTCCACGCGTGTTTGTTCACGGTGTCGATATTAGTTATGCTGTGCACTATTAGTATCTTTTGTTTGGTGGGTGTTTCCGTGGACCGCTACTGGGCAATCCTGCATCCAATGTGCTACTCGACGAATGTGCGCACAAGAACAGCTATTAGTGAGTACCTTAAAGTATTCTATTTCTATATATTATATCCTAGGTTCGTTGAAAGCAAAAAAGGTAGGGTTCATGCTCTGTCCATTTATGAAAGTTTATTACATCGGTATGATCTTATAATTGCCACCGCGATCGTCACAATATTTTCTTCTTGCATCTTTATTTTCATCTTTTATTGCTAACTACTTGATGGCCATTGCTTTAACACAATGGCAATCAATCCATACTAGAGCATAGGACGTAATGTATAATCAATTTATATGATACTTATTTGTCTTCAAAGAATTTTCCGATAGTTAGCTAGGACAAAAGGAAGAGGAACTATCAATTACGATTCCTAATCTTTTTCCTAGTTTCCACATACATAAGTATAGGTACCTGAAGCATACAAATTTCATGAATGAGCATTTATTTATATTACAGCACGTTTACCTAATGTTACTTACGCAACGCAGCAGCGATGGTTTCTGTAACATTTACCTTAATTTAAATAAGACTAATATTTACATTAGCGAAATGATTAATGAACGAGCGTAGGTAACTAGGTTTAAATTAAATGAGCAAGAGAATTAATATTAAAGTTATGAATGAGCTAAGATAGTAGATTTAGGTTTAGATTTTCTGTAGGGCCTTGAATAGTTGCAGCGATCGACGCATTTGTCAGAAATCGTGCAGCTCAACACAACACTTAAGGAGCTCGACGATTCGACGAACAATACCAAAGAAAGGACATTTGGGTAGGCCACATTAATTACTCAAACTGCCAGACCATGACAAAAAGTAATAGAACAGAGAGAAAAATAAAAAATAAAATAACCCACATAGTCTCCACATTCACAATAATTAAAATAATAGAATAGGTACTTTACAAAGTAAGCAAATGTCATAGTATATATAAAATTCATTAATGTCAAAGTGTATATAAAAAAAAACAACAACAAAACAAAAAAATTAAACATTCAATATGTAGAAATTGGAAGCAGCTTAATCCCAAGCTTTTTTGTACTCGATATAATCCTTAACGGTATAAAAGGCTTTCTGGCACTACTTACGTTTAATGAATGATTTGAATTTATTAAGGCTTAGATCTTGAACGGGGCTTGGAACTTTATTGTAAAAGCGTATACTCGTACATTGGCATCTGAACGAGCCACCTATTTTCTTGAGCCTTGTTGTAGGTACAACAAATTTGTGTTTGTTCCTAGTATTTATATCATGGATATCACTGTATTTTTTAAACAATTTTACATTTTAATGGGCATATAAAAGTCATAAATATACTGAGAAGGCACAGTCATAACATTAATCTCTTTAAATTTGTCTCTGAGAGAGTGTCTCGGACTTAATTTATAAATTGATCGAACAGCTCGCTTCTGCAAAACAAAGATAGTCTGAATATCAGCGGCATTTCCCCACAATAGAATACCGTATGACATTACACTATGGAAATAACTAAAGTACACTAAAAAGGCTGTCTATATATCAGTTAAATTACGATTTTTTCTAACAGCGTAAGTATGCTGCGGAACTTAGCTTTTTTGACAATTTGTCTATATGCGGACCCCACTGAAGCTTAGCATCCAAAGTTATGGCCAAGAATACTGTGCTGTCTTCAGGATTCAATTCTTCGCCCTTTATCAATACATTAGTTTTCACCTGCCTAACGTGAGGTAGCGTAAACTTAATGCATTTGGTTTTTTTTCTCGTTTAGAAGTAAATTATTAACATTGAACCAGTGGACTACTTTAGAGATCGCGCTATTTACATCGTCTGTAACCTGCTGCTGACGTTTAAGTTTAAACAAAAGTGAAGTGTCATCTGCAAACAACACTATATCATGATTATCCTTTATGAGGTACGGCAAGTCATTAATATAAATAAGAAGGAACACTAATGCTTAATAGGATTTCTATTAAAACGTCATAATCGCCTTAGGGAAGTGTGAGCCGAGCCGACACTTGAACATTAAAGTTTACATGAACACGAAGGAACGTTTTGTGTAATTTCATTTTACCTAAGGTCATCTGTTACTGAAGGGGGTCCAAATATACGCAGATCAGCGTATATTTGGACCAGCCAGAAAAAAATTTTAGCCAAATTATAATATCATTGTTATTTTCAACTTTTTAAAAATTGTTTTTCACGAAGCAAACGACTTTGTTGTTTTCACGGTTGTGCTTGAACCAAAGTAACAAATGAATTGGTTCATAAAGAAAACAATAAAATGCTTCCCATGGCGAACTTTTTTATGATAGGTACCTACTTATATACAATCGTGACGTTCAGTGAATTTAGGTGACTGTGAGTCTAATAAACAAAATAATTGTAAGGTTTCTCTTCTTTGGTTTCTATTTGATTAGATTGGTAACCTATAAATAAACGATAGGACTTATACGTCTCTACATGGTGTAGTTTGCAAGCAAAGCATTCTGATATTGTCAATGAATGATTACCTTCAACTGACTGGAAAAAGGACAGATCAGAATTTCAGAAGCAAGAGGGAAAAGACCGTGCCTAGGATAGGATTAAAATGGTGATTTACAAGAAGTTCCTCATCTACCTATAACCGTATAGAATCTACTTTGCTGATTCGAGTTGAGTTTAAGCTCAACTTAGTTAACACCATACACATATTCATAGCATAATCAGCCGATAACTTTTTAACTGCTGGGACACATGTCCCTTCACTGTATGAGAGGGAGTGGGCCATATAGTCACCACGCAGGCCTAGTGCGGGTTAATACCACCTCATCTTCAAATATATTTACGCAATGTTTACCATTTTCATTGCATATACTAATACTTTGAAAAATGTGAATACTGTGAATTTATTATAAAAACTAAGTACTTAATACGTCCCCTAACGTGGCGCTTCACTCACTACGTAATTGCGATATTGTTTACTAATAACGCTTGTAAAATATTATGAAGAAACCACCTAATACTGAAAAATTATAAGAGTAAGGATAAATCGGAAGACATACGAGGTATAGGTAAGCAAATTATAGAGAAATTTGTATTATTGCTTTCGTAAAACTTATGAATGGAATTCATCCTGAGTTCCATTCATAAGTTTTACGATAATCGATGTAGGTAACTGCGAGTCGGTCGGTTGTCGTAAGGAAAGTTTGGAGTAAAAATGTGGATGGCTTTATGAGCAGGGGACGACAAAAGAAACGATGGATGGACTGTGTGAAAGATGATATGGCTAGAATGGAGGTGACTACCGAGATGACGGCTAATAGATAAGTATGGAAGAAAACAAAAGACAAGTTGTGCGGTTGCGCCGACCCCAAATAAATTGAGATAAGGGGAGGAGAATGATCACGGAGATATCTATGAGAATGATGATGATGAAATAGGTACCTAAAAAAATGCCGTCACGACAGTAGCTACTAAAATCATATCAGCACTGACTTTTGCGCAAATTATGACACAATGAAACACTTACAGTTGAATTAAAAATATATATGGTTATGGTTCATCTTTATACCTAACATTATTATACATTTTGAGTTTTCCAAAACAAATATTTGTTATCAATATGGTGGTAATCGCTAATGTGTCGACGAAAAAGCTATTAAAATTCCGTGATACCACGGAATTTCTTATCAACTAACTCCTGCTCTATCTATCGTTAGGGCTTATTATCATCCAAACCAATCCAGCATTGGCTGTACTTAATTATTCATTTATTTGCATCTATCATCAATACTATGTACTACAGCCTTCGTTACGATGTCTTGTGGTAAGTATCAGGTTATATTTGAACAAGTGCGTTGGTCGCACTATCTTTGCGGTTTCCCTTTTGCTTCTTTTCCTCATTTTCCAAGAATTACTTTGATTTAATGAGGAATGTCCTTTAATACCAGATAATCTCTTTAACCGATAATCTGATCTCAATATAAATATTTCATTATTTAAAGTAACCAAAGACTTTAATCGCGGGATGGATTAAAATACGTAGAGAATAAAAGCGATGGAGTCTTGAATATTTAATCGCGGAAAAGGGTTTTTTTTTTATAGAATCAAAAGTGTTCCTATCAAAAAACGTTATTAAAAAAAAAGCTGGCGAATAAATAAGAACTTAGCGCATTTTGAGAGAGGCAAATATCCAACATTAAATGGCCAGAGCCAACAGCAAATATCCAAAAGTAAATGTGGTAGGTTGGTAGAGCGTACCACTACGGCTATACCAACCTACCACATTTACTTTTGGATATTTGCTGTAGGCTCTGGCTTACGGACCTGGTAGCAGGAGGAGCCGCGGGGTTTTTAGTCGGTAGGAGTCCGATATAACCGTCCGTTCTCTCCTGAATGAGGGTTTCCAGGAGAATTTCTTGTCTTAAAAACGGGGCTATTGACGATCCCCTTGGAAAAACTGTCTTATAAAATTAATTATTTAACCAGCACCCATCAGATCGATAGGCAAAGCATACCATTTCAGACATGTCATGTGCCACGGCACAAATTGCTTAGCATGGAGAATTTGTTCACCCATAATCGTATACTATGCGCGTTTCTATGGAATGCTAAGTAACAGTTTACGAACAAATTCACATCGTTCGTCAAATCGTCACTGACTCATACCTAATGGTCTGAAAATTTAGTTGCTTTATATTCAAAGTGTGCCTATAAAACAATAATATACATTATTTCTATCGCTCTATCTAAATACATTTTGTATTGCAAGGGCGCGTGTGTGTTTGTAATGAAATCTTCTACTAGCTGACCCGACGAACTTCGTACCGCCTCAGAAATACTCAGAATCAATTAGAACGAATTATTGAGAAAATGAATTATCTTCATTATTATTTCTTGAGTTACAAATGGTTTAACTAACCCATCTTTGTTGTTTTTGTAAAAAGGATATTAGAAATCAGTCTGTAGAATCATTTGAGCTTGGAAGCCCTTTAGCCTAGTATCTAAGTTTAGGTTTTCAGTCTATCTGATTGAAGTTATCCTGTCGTTCAAATCGTAATGCTATTAGGATTCTATTTATCGTAGGTGTTCCTTAGGCCACAATCACGCTCTAGATATAACTACATGTATTTATTTGCACCTGTAGTAGATTTTTAAAGAAGCTGTATATTTAAACTTTGACGTTCCGGGTTAGTTTGATGAACAATCTTAACGTTAGAAGATATTCATCAACAGAAAACCAACAGCCATAAATTGGAAGAAGCAATTCAGACTTTTGAAAGTTTTCTTATGAAGTTCTGAATAAGTATTCAAAGTTAGTTTTTATTTTCTACGCAAGTGGTTTTTGTACGAACAAGGTGTTTGTTGAACACACTCCATGTCCAAAACTCCAAACGTATCTAATTCATAAAGTATATTAGCATGTCATTATCCTATCCATAGTCATTCTCCATGTTTGCTATCCATCCACAGCATGGTAAAGGACTCCTTACACACCTCCTTTGAAATATGTATGTTTAGGTTAAGATATTTGTCTATGGACCAGTGTCGCCTGAAAATAAATAGATTTATTTATTTTTATCTATAAAAGAGACACGCGCACGTCAGAATGTTTTCACACGAAGTTATAGAAATAATGAGATTTAAAAAGTTACATTAGTTCTAACCAGGTTTTGAAACCCCCAAATAACTCCGGTCCCGATTATCCTGATGTATGATTTTATTTTTTTATTAATAAAAAAACAAAAACAGGTACAAATGAAACAATTAAACATACCACACAAACCATCGCGGGTTTAACAGCGGTATGGCCAGACACGGCAACTCGGTGCAAATTAGGTACATACGCCAGCAGGTACTGTCAAATTTTCCCAATCAAACTTGTACCTTAATACTTGAGTGATAAAGTTGAAAATATATTAAAGAAATTTGACAGGTTATAGTAGCTTGACTTGCCGGCGTCTGTACTTGGGTACATAGATATTTTATTTTTTTCTAGATCACACTGCAATCTAGAAAGTATATTTTTAATACCTTTGAACAGTTCTTCGCATTTCTTACACTGATTGATTATGACTATCCTTGTCATAAAGTAGTCATGAAGTTAACGGTAGCTTTGTAAGTTACGGGTCATTATCAGCAGCCGTCGTAGCTTTTAGAATAATTGTTTCACTTTCAAACACACATCATAAGGCTTTGATATGTGTCTGCCACTCGTTAATTCTCATGGACTCTTAAATCGGTTCAGTGGGTGTGAAGAAGGTCTTGGTACTCCTTTATGTTTTTGGCCTTACCCATTCCCGTTGTATAGATGGCCTCAGCTTTTCTTTGAAAGAGGTAGTCGTCATCAGAAATAGATTTACAAGGTCCCGCACCCTGACATTATCAATCTCATTCTGAATCATTTTGAAGGATATTACAAAACCATTGCTTCATATATGTTCGAAAAATGTATCTGCTTAACAACGGAAATAACGTAATGAACGTTGTTGAACTGTGAAAATGAAACCCATCGCTTCTGATAGTGTCTTACGCAATTACCCCGCTGCCGCTGGTTAGGTGTCGACACACCAAAGCCGGCCTCATTTAAAATAAAAGGGGCCGCGACAGCTTCTAATATTTTCCTTCTAGTATGATGTTCTCAGTAGTAAGAAACTGCTTAACTTCACTCTTAGCTTCAATTGATGCGACTGTTTGTATGTACGTCGTAAGTACTTTGTCGGAACTGGTAATGTAGACTGTGTAAGAGTTTTCTGCACGTAAAATGTCAGGAAGACGTAATTTATCTTCTCTCATAAAATCACATTTTTTCACCAATATAATATAGGTCTCGTAGTATTTGTCGTTAGACGCCATAACTCTCAGTTCAGAAGATTGATGGGAAACCATCAATGGTTTGTTTGTTTTGTTTATTTTAGGTAATGTAAAGGCAATAAGTCAATACCAGCGTAAAGGAATCGTATCGTTGTTTGATTCCTCCTGGTACCTCGAAAGGCTCATTTAGCCTTTCACAGTACCTACCTTAAATTAGTGGTGTTCCGATATTTTGTTGAGTTTAGACGCTGCAGTAAAATTATTTGAGACATTTATGCAAAACTCATCATGATGGAGGAGATCGAAGTAGGAATTTTTTTTCATTAGACTGAATTATCATCTGAAAAATCACAGTGCTCTAGAAACCACATGAATGAATGAATTGCACCGTCCCAGCGAAGTTTGACTAGACTCGATTAATCGAATAAACTCCAAGATTCGCACTAGCCCCTGTAGCTTCATGTTTCATGGTGCTACAAAGGCCATTGCATATCAAGGAGTAGACCGGGGGGTACTGTAATGATAGGAAAGTGGAGCCGTATCTTTTAAGAGCCGTACCGGATATGCATTCCAAAGTACCTAGGCGTTGAACTAGTGGAGAGATGGGTGATATGTATCTATTGGTCTAGAAACCACAGAGTGTTTTTTGTTCATGCGGTTTCCAATCACAGAAGCTACCATGTTATTTGACAGCAGCTTTAATGATCAGAGAATTGATTGGGCTTTCATAAACTAGGGGAGATATAATTTAGAACCGGGCTATAAAGATCAAAGGACAGTTAATAAGGTAGAGGAAAAGAAACCCTTATTTTCTTTTCGTTTAATTAAAGACAAAACAAGCTCAAGATACATAATAAATCGCCTTTATTATCCTCAAATAATGACAGTCATCATTTAGGTATGTGTTCATGACCTTGAACAGCATTTTCCACCCCTTAATGACCTTTAGTTATGTATCTTCCAAGAAACCCGATACTTTGATAGGGCTCGGTGAGGGGTTGTGGCTAATAACGATGTAATCTAACCAAGTGACGATCAACTCACACGATCTGACATTTTGGAGTAACGTGACCTCCCCGACGATGATGCCAACCGATATGAACTTGATCGTTTATACTTTATGGCTGCTTTTTTGGTAATAACCATTTTCTTAATTGGAAATGTGTGTACCATTAATTTGCTTCAGCAGGTATGTTTGCTTACTTCATTCATTGATAGTTTTGGAACATGTATATTTTTTATGCTGCGATAATTGATGAAAATGCTGTTAAATACTGTTCCTTTACAGTGTAGTTTTTCCTTCACATTGAAGGAAAATCAAACGCAAACTCAAGGTATTTATTTCAAATAAACCAATTATAAAAGCATTCAAAAGCGTAGTAGGTACACTTTTGAATGGGCAACTAGCTCCATCTTTTTGACTGACCAACTCCTTGACAATTAAAAGTGCTTGTAATTGTTTTTTTTTTGTAAAGAGTGTTCGTAGAGTTTCGTTAGAGTTCACTCTACATAGCATCATGCTGGGTCTTAGCATTATGCTGAGCGATGGCCGTTTTGCGTGAATGTGACGCCAACTTGTTTTTTTTTGTGTGTTTATGTCCTTTTTTTATGCGTCATGTTTGCCGCAAATAAATGCATTTTCTTTCTTTCTAAAAAACACTTTTAAATCATAAAATTTGTTACAAATCGATGTCTAGATAAATGCAGATACAGAAATAATACAAAGAGTCCTCGTATATTTCGGTCATGTTATTTGCAGACACTCCTTTAATCGTTCTGGAATGGAAGCTAAATAAACACTGGTATATATTACACCTGTCATTTGGGGAATTTATGTTTTACAGGTGTGATATGAGTTGCGCGCTGAATGTTTCGTAATATTTCGACAAAAAGTATCGAAAGAGAAGATGAAAGTTGACCAATGATTTTCAGTGTTGCTCAAAACTAGACGAGTAGAGTTAGTCTGTGTACAAAGTAGCTCAGGCGATGCTCGTATCTCAGAAATGATCTCAACGTCTCGGCGACAATGCTCAGGAAATGGTTCATCGTGATATCTAGCAGGAAGAGCGCGCTTTGTAGGAGGAGCGCATTGTTCGCGAGCCCGAGTACGTGCGTGGACGCAAGTACGCTCAACTAACTCACGAGTCCAACTAACCACTCGTGACATAATACGCGATTATTTTATAACACTATAATGACTTTATTCCGCCACAGATTAATCTTCGTTAATTTTACTAGGACGTCGTAATTTTAAGTTAATCGTGGTAAGAAAATATCAATAACGGGACAGGCAGGACACGTGTTTATGATGTCTGCAACCTTTAATTTCACATTTCGTTCTCGGACTTTCACCCCAGTGTTATGTCGAGGGGCGACAGACTGGCGCCAGCCAGTCTACATGGCGGCCAAGCGACCTCATCTCCCGAGCTGCGGCAGTCGCGCGCCGGGACCCGCCCTTTACGCTGTACCATGGATATTATCCACGGGATATTTGTTTACGTCTTTATTATCAATGTTTGTGTAGTTGCAAGAGGAGGAGGACACGGAGGATCACACGGAGGGTCACATGGGGGGTCACATGGAGGGTCGCACAGTTATGGACACGGTCATCACGTGACTGCGAGCCATGCTCACTACTCGTACCATCCTCCCCAGAACGTCCACTTCACGTGCCGCACCTGTTCCTCCACGGGACTGTACCCCGTGTACAAGCCCATGCCACCGACCTACGTGTACACCTACAAAGAGTCCGGCAGCAGGTACAGCGACATACTCACTGGCCTCTCTCTGTACAACTTAGGACGCTCTACTAACATGGGCTGGTCCCACACACATCAGTACAACTCTCGTCCAGATGAAACTTGTTCTCTACAAATCATCGAACGGTCGCACTTCGAAGAGACGCAGTTGCCGTGTTTTATGTTATCTTCATTTATTGAGTCGACGACGACGGATAATTCTCGTCCGGTTGACATAGCGTCGCCAAAGATTGATGTGAAGCCGTTTGTAAAGGACTCGGGGCCAGCATTACAGGTGACAGATGAGCAAGAGTGCGTGTTATGGCATAATTTAACGATGCATAAAGAGAGAAACCATGTTCCTTGTGCTTTGTTGAAGGAATACGCGAGCACGGTGCGGCAGTCGGGCGTGCCTACGTACATTTGGATGCCGACGCTGCTGGGAACTATCATAGCTTTGTACTTGTGCTGCGCGTGTTGTTGTAAGGACAAGGAAAAGGAGAGTGTTAAGGAAGAAGCTCCGCTTAATGAGCTGCGTGTGCCGGGATACTGTTCTAATTATTAAAGTGAAAATTTTAAATTAGTGGCGTTTTTGCAATTTCATCTGCTTCGTTTTACGACTGCTATGTTCGTACCTACTAATTATCATACGCCAGTGTAAATTGTCTAGTGAAAGTTGCCATCATATTGTATTCAAAATGCTCATTGAATGTCTGTAGGAAAATATTATGTATGTACTAATTCCTAGTTGTATTAGGTAGTCTGAGTCTTCATATCCGATAGGTACTGTAATTTAATAAACACGCGCCATTTTGTACTCTGTAAAAAAGATTTGAATGCTTTTTGTTACATAAACTTTCATCTCATTAATTTTGAATTCGTCATTAAATAATCCTGCCAAGTGCCTGTCTTATGATTAGTTTTAAAGCGTTGTTTTGTTGTTTTTTTAATAAAATAATTAATATATAAAACTTAGGTGAGTTCACTAATTTATCTTTTCGTTAATATCCTCTTGTTAATTTCATAATTACTAATCATTGTTTTATATTTTCTTAAAAACGAAGCGTCCATAATCAGTTTTGAAACTAGACAGATTTTTGCTCAGTGAAAACAATAAGTTGAGTTGAAGACGCGTCTGGTCTTTATATTATCAAAATGTAATGGAAAAAGTTTAACAAAAGAATTAACATTCACACAAGCAATTCCTACATTGTCCTCAAAATCGTGAAAACGTGTTTATAACCAGTTTACAACGGAACAGTTCACAGTTTTATTTATCAATTTGGTACGACACTTGAAATAAACAGCCGTACGTCGAATTGACGTACACTTCAAACAGAATTAAGAGCTATACGTTATGGTAATTTAAAGTAGGTACATAACGGAGCGTTTGATAGCCGATAACTGAATGACCGGAAGGGTGTAAATCTGCCATGAAATGTTTCGTTGCTGAGTGTTGCTACAGCGCCCTAATTGCGTAACACACATTCAATCACAATCTGAATCATTTTGAAGGAAAAAATAATCCAAAACCCAAAACAAAAAAAAAAAAAATCTAAAAACTAAAAATCCAAAAAAAAAAAAAAAAATTAAGTTACAAAAAAAAAAAATCGCTTTTGTGTTCGAAAAATTTGTCTGCTCAACAACGTAAATAATGAATGTTGTTTAACTGTCAAAATGAAGGCCATTATTAATGTGTTACGCAATTACCCCGCAGATCTCTAATAAAATAGTCTCAGCCCCATCGTTCAGACCTATTGCTTCATTCCGTAAATAATTTACCTACAGCCGCTAAATTTGGGCCGAATAAAACAGAATATGTTTAGGTTTGTTATCATCTTGTGTAAACTGTAAGTGATATAAAAATGTGGGGATGGATTAGGATTGATTAACTATTCAATAGGATTCAAATGTCAGTCTTAAAGGGTGGCATTCGAATGTAGGTATCTGTTATACCTACAAGTTTTTTAGCCCCCATTCTGATGTGATGCCAAATAAAAATAAAAATGCGGCAAATTCGTTATGCACAGTTTTTAAGGATAATTTTATTCTGAAGTTCCTAAACGAATTTAAAAACGACCCAATTTTTCTAAAAAAATCATTAAGGGTAACGAATACCATTTTGATCACTGAATATTTCGCGACAGGCCCTGACTTTTATTCTGTGAGGTTATCTAAAGGATCCGACCTGTCGTGGTCAATCTTGAATATGGAAAGCAGAATATTTGTGACTTTGTTAGTGGAACACCTATGCAAGTGTTTTACGAAAAACTTGATTGAAAGCGATTGTATTTGTATGTATGAAAAAGGACTCCTCCTTTTTCATACATAAAAATACAATCGCTTTTAATCAAGGTTTTACTAGGCAGATCTTATTTACTTACCGGTTAAATTTGCCAAACCTGATTAATATATTATAGAAAAAATTCTGGTAATTTTTGTTTGTTGTAAAAATAATCTTACTCTTCTAATAAAACTGTCAGCGTATGAAAATGAAGGTATGCTAGTCATTTTACAAGGAATATAAACAAAATTATGATTTTCACTACATATTTATAAATTTTTGAAATAATTGTCAATTGAAGACACGTAAATTGTCTTTTTCTTTCTTTAAATCCTTACCCCACTACATGGACAGAGTCAAGTTCAATAAAATAGATAGATAACACAATAAAATAGTAATTTAATAGTAGGAGTAGATCTCCCCATGTTTATATGAAAGTAATCAAGCTCACTGTCGGACGTCGCGTGTCGATAGTCTCTGTCAACATTCAGTAGTCCATACGATATTGATTCACTTTGATCACGATTTATCGTTGGGATTCCGTGTTATGGTGTGCCCAAAATCAGTTTCTTATATTACGAAATCATCCTTATTGTTTACATAACATTACGCCCGTAGTCACCGAAAGGTTACTCAAAGGCACAGTTTTGAAACTGTTGCAGAGGTCTATCTTACTTCTTCTTTTTAGCGTATCGATGGCAAAATATTCAGACTATGTTTAGCCTAAAATTCAGCTAAGCGATCTTCCCTCACTGACGCAGTCATAAGGTCTTCAAGTGCACAGGTGACGGCATGCGGCGCAAGATGGGAGGTAGGCCATTAACACGTATATTTCGCCACTTTGGTTCGAGAGATGTAATAGGGGAAGAGCCTGTTACATCTTTAAGATGGGCAGAGCAAACACATCCTACTAATCTTTAAAAAAAAATTTTGAAAAAAAAAACAACCGACTTCCAAAAACGACACCACCAACCGGAACCAACTTCCAACAACAACCAACCAACGGTTCCAACTTTAATTTCGGAAGTCGCAGTCGGTGGCAAACAACGAAAATGCGAATGGGTTCGCATTTTCGTTGTTTGCCACCAACTTCCAAAATTAAAGTTATTTTTCACTTTGTAGTGTAAAAGTCGGAAGTTGGAAGTCAGTTGTTTTTTTTTTCAAAAAAGTTTTTATTTTTCACTTTTAAGTTGTAATTTTTACCAGTAATTTTGGTTTAAAAACCAAACTACTGAACCGTTTTTGATGACATTTCTATGGGACTATTTGGGAAGTATACCCTTTCCAACAAAAAAATATTTTTTCAAATCGGTTGGTAAGCGACAGAGCTATGCGCGATAAACATTAAAAAAAAATACAAACATCCGAACTGAGAACTCCTTTTTTAGAAGTCGGTTAAAAACATGGCCGTTCGATAGATTATTCGTTGATAGCACGTGGCTCAATTTAGCCGCGTGCTATTGCAAAATAAACAAACTCCTATTAAAACTATGCCAGAGTAAAATATAAAGCCGTTGGTCCCGGCTGTCATTCGTGGATCTTTGACAGTTATTACGGGTCGTCAGAAGCCCGAAAGTCTGACACCCAGTGTTACCAAGGGACATCGTATTACCCAGTAACTGGGTTGTGGCGGTCTGATAGCCAGTCGCTCCGGAGATAAAATACTGGCATTCAGCTGCATCCGGTTATATTGGAAGCCGAGACCTAATAACATTTTACCCGACCCGGGAATCGAACCTAGGACCTCATGCTCAGCAGTAGCGCTTGCGACCACTAGACCAATGAGGCAGACACAGTTTTCTTCCATACTTCTCTATTAGTCGTCATCTCGGTACTCACCCCCTTTTTAAACATATTTTTGAACCAATTTACAGAAATAAATATCATTTATCAACAAGAATTTTAGGTTCTGGATATTATTTTAAAATGTTTTGCTTTTACACGTCACGTCGGGGGCCCCTGTAGCTCAGGGGCCCCGTATCGTCAATACGGCTGATACAGCGGTAGCGACGCCCCTGGGTTAGATTGGAACTGTGACCAACCGCGGGCGAGCCAAGCGAGCGTTACATTCAAGTTGGTCGGTTGGTCAAGTTGGTCGCAGGCTATTTAGTAGTTTTAGGACCCCAAAATAGAAATTATTACAGGTTCACAAACATTTATTAGAGTGTTCAATAATATTTTTAGGAGCGCAAAATGGGAATTATTAGTGGTTTGATTAAATACGTGTCAAATAACAGCAACTATATTGAAACTGAAAAATGAAAAGTCATTTTCAGTATCCAAAATACGAGGTTCATGTTGCATAAAAATAACAAGTAACTCGAGATACGTCGATTTGGTCAGCGTTATTGATCCCACGATGAAAATGTTTCGATTCATGAAATTGTAGTACATACTCGTATAAAAGTGAGTCGACCGTCCACTGCCACATAGGATGTGCACGGAGAGGTTTGCCACCATAGCTAGTTATGGATACACCTCACCCCTCTGCTCTGGATTAAGCTAAGTATTATAATTATAGAGGTATGAGGAACAGGGTGTAAAGTTCACTCATCCTCCATAGAAAAGGGAGGATCCTCCGACCTGACGGGTGTTGTGTCTGGCGGGCAACTGCCCGATGATTCATATCGGCTGTTGTATATAAGCTAGTTGCGCGGTAAACTGCTTGCAAGATGCAGGATTTTGCGTGATTTCAGTATGACGCGTAGTTCACATGTGGCGTTACACATATTATATGGCTCCATTCTAGGACCAGATATCGTTTGCAAGCTCAGCGGTCTGTGTCTACCGGATAAGCCATCTATGCATTGTAAGCTCACGTTCGCACGGTGGCAAAAATATCGCGGCAGGATTTTATCGCGCACTGGATTTTCAACTTTCGATGTTGAACCGAGCGTTGATAATCCAACAGAGCGCATTCCAGCGCGTCAATAAAATACACTGTTGGATTTTCAGCTCTCGGCGCTTGGCAGTGCGATGAGAATCCAGTGCGCAAAAAAAATCGTGCGTACCTGGGCTATGACAGAATAATAGTCGCCTCTGAATCGTCAGTACGTATTTCATTATTTTTCCTCAGTAAAAATCTTGAGTAGTTTAGTTTAGTCTATGAAAAGTTTCCAAACGCCCTGGGGAGAGCCGATCTTAACTGTAATATTAGCATAATTAGGAAAAATGAAAATTTTATCAGTCTAGGGTATTTTAGGAACAGTCACATCTGAAACCAAAAGTCTACGTGGTTCATTTGTTTGCAAGCCATTCTGTGGGTCGCAGCGGACGATCCCGCCTAATCTGCATTCGCGATTTATTTGCCAAAAATATAAACAAATATGAGTTTATGAAAAAAATACTTTAATTCCTACACAATGAAGTTTAGTTTACGCTACAACTTCAAACATTTTATAACTTTTCCAATAGTGCTGGTCACTCTGAAATCAACTTAATTCCCATTAAAATAAAGTTGACATTTTTGTTTAACTTGAAATACATCAATTTGAAACATTAGTTTAAATAGACTTTACATACTACCTTTTCATACAAAACGAAGCCAAGAACACGTGTGTAGTTTAGCCGTGGGCTGCCGTGGACCGCCTTTATTGTGTTTTCAGATAATATTTCTTGCTACGATCGGTGAAGGAACGTTTGTAATTTCCTATACCTTGTTAAAGTTTGTTCATTGAACAGAAAGAAGAAAAGAAGAAAGAAAAAACTTTTGTTTACGGTAAACATGAGGCAGAGAAAGAACATAAACACAAAAAGAAAAGTTGGGGGAAATTATGTAATCACTATATCACATCCACGCAAAACGGCCATCGACATGTTCAGTTTCACGATAAAAAGTAGGTACTATCGCGGCCTTTTCCGCCTGCTCACTTAAAAATTTTGGCACTTTCAAGTAACATGTGTACCATGTGAGCAAATAATTTCAAAAGACGCGTTGGTATTCGAGTCACGTTGTCTCCAGAGTATCTACCTAAATAAAGACAAATTGGAGTTTACGTAATGAGTGTGTGACTAATTTGATTACTTTCACTGTTATTTCTTTAGGTCCACATGTGTTTTCAGAAAGTAACAATAGGTCAGGTCAGTAAACCAAATCAAGAAATAGACCAAGTCATTGAAACCCATGGAATTCTTAGATATATTTCAGTTCCTTGCTGAAAATGTACTTAATAACAATCTTGAATTGATTAATTTACTGAAAGCTATGGCATGAAATTTTGCACAAGAGTGAGCAAGCGAGCACTAGGGAAGGATTTTCGAAAATTCATTCCCGAAAGAAGAATAAAAGGTTTTTAAATAGGGGATGATAGTGTGTATAATATAATATAAGTTTGCGTCTGTTTTATCTTGGGGCGCACGTCTTGTCGTCTATAATTTTATAGTATTTTGCAAACTTTGCCCAAAAAAAGAAGATTTTATCGATGAGTTCTTGGCAGAGAATTTGAACACGTAAGCACTTTCTTTGAATCTCTCAATGGCCTTCACTAATGAGTTACAAAAAGTGTCGACATTTTAAAAATGGATATCTAAGGCAAGTCTGACTTTGACTTGACTTATTATATCACCTCCTACTTATCGGGAGCATTAGGTAATGAGAGTAAGATTGCAATGCAAAAAATAAACTAGTCACGCCAGCCCAATCTTTAAAAAAAAAACGACAAAAAAGTTGGAACTCTGACCTTTAATATCTCCGTAACCAGAAGGTTCCCAGATATGGTCCAGTACAACACATGAGCAGACTCAAACTACAAAGGTATAATAGTACAGAATTTTTGTAAGTAGTTCAACTTTCTTCTTAAACTAGTATTTAGGTATGAAGTAGTATTATTTTTCCTGATCCAAAAGCCTTCTATTGATTATTATTCAAAGAACTAGTGACTCTCGGCTTAGTTAAGAATATTTTTTTTTTGTTATTGACAATGGGCTCACTCTTGACCTCAATCCAGCCCAGAGGCAGGGATGAGATCTACGGTGGAACGAGCTTGCCCAGACGAAGCCACTCACTCTCGCCTTGAAGAGATTCGGGTTGTTGTTGTATATACCCGTTGTAGGTAACAGCTATTTATCCTAACCTTCAATAAGGAATGATGTTACGTGCTCATGTTGTTCAAATATCTAACTTCTACGCTTAAATATTATATACGTCCATCAAAGATCAAAACAATATAAATAATTAATCAATCAAAATCAATGTATTTGTAGTTGAATCCAGACAAACGGAATGTTTGACATCTCGATGATTGATGCTGCATTCTGACGAAGTAAACATGACGCGTCTGGTTATATTGAACACGTCTTTCATCTCCAAAGTTAGTAACAAAGTTACTTTAGCTTACGTTTGGGTACATATTTGAATTTCGAAAATTAAAATACCTACGTGTAAAATATCAACGTTCAAAACATCGAAAATTTAAATATCGAACGACCATAAAACCGAATATTAAAATAACGTAAGTTTATATTGTCGAATAGTTAGATAACCTACGTCCAATATATCTAAAATCGAATTATCGACAAACATGACATCGAAAGGCTTAAATATCGAAGTACAGATTATCTAATGACGTAAATATCGAAGTACAGAATATCGAATGTCCTAAATATCGATATTTATTTATATGTTGAAGATATGATGGATGACGGGGGTTCGTTCGCTCGCTCCGCTCGCTCACTTGAGCCCCGTCATCCCCTTCGAACCTAACCTGTCCGAGTCGGGGTGCCCCAATTCCTGAGCTCGTTTCGCTCGCTCTTGCATCCCAAGTTCTCATTGCCTTTTTAATAAATCTTGATGTGTAAAGAAAAAATACACGGACAAACACAATAGGATTGAAAAAAATATTAGTAAAAAAGATGAATATACTTCGAAACTTGCATATTTACAAGCGATTGCTAAAAATATACACCTAAAATAAAAATACATAGTTTCACATTTAGTTCGACATTTTTTCCTATATCAAGTTCGATATTTTAACTAGTAGGTATTTTTAACGTATATATAATGAACTAAAGTGTATTAAATGTTGACATTTTGAACTTAGGTATAATGATTATCGATATTTTTAATCATTAGATATTTTTATCACTCGGCATTTCAATGTTACACATTTTAAGCTTAGGTATACTTAACAATTTTCGATATTACGATATAATCGGTATTTAAATTTTCGATGTTTTGAACGTTGACATTTTACACGTAGGTATTTTAGACATTCAAATGGGTGCGTCTCATAACGTATAAACTCATTTGGTCTAATTTCATTTTGTTATCGTTCATAAGATATAATCAACGTGAGATATACCAACTGTTGATATAATTTCTTTACATATAACATTTATTTATTCTAAAACTTAATTAGTATAACGTTGTTTGATATAACGTTTATGTAATCGAAAATCATTTGGTCTAACGTTTAATATGTATATTGTTTATTTAATCGAAAATCATTAGGTCGTCGAATCACGTTTAATATATATAAAAAACGTCATTATGGTTAACACCCCGACTCAGAGTACCCCGACTCGGATAGGTTAGGTTAGAAGGCTAAGGCGGGAGCGAAACGGAGCGGAGCTCCCGCCTTAGCCTTCGTGGTTTTTTTTTTAAACCACTCAGAAATTGGAGTCCCGCGAAGCGGGGCTCCCTCGACGGGATCCCTTCTTTTCGCATAATATACTTTGGCATAACGATTTTGGCATAATTTGTTTTGCCATAATAATACTTTGCCATAATTTTTTTTGGCATACAGTTTATGTTGGCATAATTATCTTGAAGGCTAATTTGTTTTGGCATAAATTTAATTCGCATAACGTTACTAGGCCTAATGATTATTAGCATAATAATATTTAGGCATACAATTACTAGAAATAACGGAAACAAATTAGAGTTATTTTTACGTATTTATTTTCACTCGATTCTGAATCACTTTTTCCTAGAGTCGGGGTGCCCCAAGGTCTAACACATCTCGATTTAGTAAAAAGGCAATGACAACTTAGGATGCAAGAGCGAGCGAAGCGAGCTCGGGAATTGGGGCACCCCGGTTCCTTTAAACCCTGCAGACAGAAATAGGGGCCCCGCGAAGCGGGGCTCCGTCGACTACGCCTTATTATTATTGTTATGCTTTAGAATGTTATGCTTAAAAATGTATGCTTTAGAATGTTATGCTTAATCATTACTATGTTTAGAGAAATTATGCGTAAAAAATTATGCGTAAGCTGTTATGCGTAAATAATTTATGCGAAAATATAATTAGTACAAACAAAAGTATGCCAAGTTATATTAGGTCTTAAAATTTTATGCAAATGGATAGGGAACCTCCGTCGACCTATCGTAGCACAGGTGGTAATCAGTTACTAGTTATGTTTAATATCTACTTAGGTTACTATTACCTATAACTACGATAGAACTTACAAAGAATAAATAGTAGACCAAATAAGTTTTATATCTTTTGAGTGGTATGTCAAACGATTTTATATTTAATGTATGTTATGTCAAACGATGTTATATTTAATGTATGTTATGCTTTTAAAAATTAGTTACTTTAAAATTATATCAATCGTTCATTATATTAACTAATCGCTATATTAAATAAAATTATAGGTTCCGTTGTTATATGTTGTTAATATTAGAGATTTTGTTGTTATATCATCTATTACTTACCCCATTCAAATATGTACCCTTACGTTTATTTGGGTACGTATTAAAATCCCGAAATTTCATAATAACTATGACTGAAATACCGACGTCCAAAACAACGAAATTCAAAATACCGAAAGTTTTAAATGCCGATAGCCGTTATATCGAAACATAAAATACCGATGTCCAAATGCCCGAAAGGATGAAACCCCGAATGGACGAAATCCCGAATGGACGAAATACCGATGGATGAAATCCCAAAGAGCGGCGACTAGTTCCCGCGATTACTCATAGATGACACTACAACACAGTTATGACGTTGGGCATTCTGCTTAACATGTTTTAATATTTATTTATAGCGGGTGTAGTTCTCGAAAAATTATATTAATGCGTAATGTGTTATTCATTCGTAGTTATTGTTAGCTACTTAGTGGGTACATATTTGAACGTCGAAAATTAAAATACCTACGGGTAAAATTTCAATGTTCAAAACATCGAAAACTTAAATATCGATTCTATCGAAATATCGAAAATGGTAATACCTACCTAAGCTTAAAATATCTAAGATTGATTAAATATCGAATGTTTAAAATGTTTGGTTTTACATTCAAAAATATGTTTCTGGCGTTGACGCCACAACCCGTAAGAATTTCCGCCTCAATGGTGTGTCTGTGGAGCGAGATGACTTTAAGGCGGGTCCCGTTACACAACTTCGGAGGAGATAGGTTCCAAAGAAGCATAATCGGGACACCGACCTTCAGCTTGATGGGATGCGCTGGAAGTCCACTTGCTGACAGGGAGTTCAGAAATTCCACGGGATAATGTGTGGCGTCCTCTTGCTCGACAACAGTGTTTATCGAGGTGTAAACCACTTCATTCCCCTCAATTTCCGAGAGAATGCATTCGTTAATTGCTGCAGCCTGATCATTTTTGGGCGTCAAAATGCCTCACACACCCAAGAATTCTGCTGGTGAGGTATACGACTGATGTCCCCATACACACAGCGAATGAGTTCTTCTAAGCTGGATACCACTCTACCGAGAGACTCTAGAAGCACCACCTGTCCACCTCTCTCTTCTGGTAGAGTGCCTTCGCCAAGACAGAAGGACATCGGAGAATTCTTGAGCACATGCATTGCCGCCGAGCTGAGCTCTCATATTAATGGTCAAGCGCAGCGTACGAACTCGTGACGAAAAGGAAGATCGTTTCAACGAAGCATTCACCTCGTCAGCCCTCGATCCCCGCGTCGCCACGGGAGCGTTTGCCGGAAATCGCTACTGAACAGAACTGTGACACCACCCATCAAATGTTCGTTCCTGCGGATATCCTGCAGGGTTCTGTCCACGGCCTCAACTGCCTTCCTATTGGCCATCGTACACTCATCCTATACGATCAGAGAGCAATCCTTGAGCAAGTGTCCCTTATCGCTGTTACGTGACACACCACAAACAGGCGTTTCGGCGCTCTCTAAATCGATGGGAATTTTAAACATGGCATGTGCTGTCTTGCCGCCCGGAAGCAGTGTGGCAGCGATTCCCGACGACGCTACAGCAATAGCAATTTTGCCTTGCCTCCTGACCTCTGCAAGTATGCCAGTGGTAACAAATGTTTTTTTTTGTAAATACATACATATTATATATAGAAAAACACTCAGACTCGGAACAAATACATGTAGGTCAAACAAATATTTGTTCCGTGCGGGAATCGAACCCGTGACACACACTGGATAGATACACTAATGACTTATAAACTATAACATTTCTAATGCGTATCCAACTGATATTTTGCCAGTAATTAATTCCACTATTGTAGGTATCGGTTATGAATCATTTTCAGTTGCTATTTTTGTTCTAGTTCTAACTGGATTATTCTTTTCATTTTTCGATAATTTGACCAAAACGTTCAGGAGACCTTATTTTCCATGTTAACAAATTAATTAACTATCCGCAAAAAATATTCAATTTCAGTGCGTACTTGCTTGTAAATAATTAGGTATGTCAAAATGACAAAAGAGGACAAATGAATAAACATCCTATTTATGACAACATGACTAATACAGGAAAAAGTACGTGATCTCTTTTGACGTACTTAATATGCTGTTATTATGGATTTGAATTTTTTATCGATATATTCAGAAGTCCAGGAAACCACCCCTACTGCCATGGAACCACGGGTAATTAAAATTACCCATGGACCCAGTAATGGGTCGACCCACCGGGACCACGGGTAACGAGTGGAATTTCTCAGTAACAGCCCGGGGTCTGGATTTGTGCCGGATGGATGGCGATAGGCTCCCGTCTATTACATGGGACGTGGTTGTACCTACTATTGGTGCACTTCTGCCTAAACCTTTAGGGATTACGGGCGTGATGTTATGTTTAGTGCTGTGAAAATACCAGTAGTGCGATTCTGTAACCATCTCACCGTGAAAACATAGGTGAAGTGAGCGTGGAGTGAGCTGTCATTCCAAATAATGCTAGGGATTGAAACTACTGACAACTCACATCAAGCTCACTTCACTTGAGTTTTCACGGTGAGATTTTTACAGAATCGACCGGCTGTATGACATACGGACGGACAGACTTCATACGGGAATTATAAGGGTTCCGTTTTTTCCCTTTGGCTATGAAACCCTAAAAATACGCGCAGTAGGTATGACGAAATATTGCCGAAACAAAGAATCAAGGATCTAAACTAAGTACAATAACTTTAGTTAGAGGTGCTTTATAGGGTTATTGGATTTTCAGTATTTTTCAGAGCAAACCTGAAATCGCGAAAAAAAATCAGCTGCCCTACATTTTGACGAGTTAACCGAACATAAATGTAGGGAACAGCTAATTTTTTTTCGCGATTTCAGGTTTGGTCCCATAGTAAAATTTGTTCATAATGACGAGTACAATGATCTCTTAAGAGGTTGTTGGTGTTTTTCCAATAACCCTGTAGGTATAGCTGCTCTTCAGATCGTCCGTTTTGAAATCATTTTACACGTTGTCTGCCAATATGAAACAACAACTAAAGGCCGTAACTAATTCTTACTCGACAAATGCATTGAATATTCCTGAGGTCTTTTAAGAATAAAACAGAGTAACCGGAAAAACATACAAATGAAACAAGAACATAAAATACTTGTTAAAAGCCCGATATCGTTGGTTCACAGACAGGACAGAAGTTCCTAAACGGTTCTTAGTCGAGCCTCAGTTAGTTAGGTAATTGGATCATTAGCAGTTTTATGTTACGACCTGCGGCTGCTAATTAACACTAGGTTGCGCTGTACTTCTTTATTGAGAGAATGTAGCTAGACTGTTGAGTCGTAAAGATGGTTCAGAGTCCATTAAATTAAATGAGCTATAACTTAAATCTCGATGTCGCATGAGCGACGTGAACCTGACTCCCATTTCAAGGGCAGGTGGTGGCGGTCGCGACTCGCAACAAGTGCTAGGCGCGTCGGCGTAGGGCGTCGGGACGCGCCGTCCATCGTTGCCGCGGTTTCGCGCCAATTCGCGCCCGCAGTGATGGAAAGCACGCCTCACGGGTGGGATACGCTCGCCTCGTCCGCGTTCGCTCGTGATCCGAATGCGGATAACTGTTAATAGTTTTCCATAATTTTAATTAAATAATAACTGTTAATAGTTTTCCAACTCAGCAGTTAACACTGGGGTGCTAGAAAATTTATACGTCGCTCACTTGGATAGCAATATGATTATTTTTCGTTTAAAACCAATGGAAGTAGCGGCAATCATGCTGCCTCCGGATGAATTCCCGAAAAGTGTAAAACTTCTCAACAATACAATAATTGTGCGCTCATTTTTAATCGGAAGTGGTAAATGTTATACTCAAGGTGGACACTTGTAAGCGATGACGGACACCACTGAGGACATGGTGCTGGAGGTATCGACGGTGGCGTCGGCACCTCACCGGACACCTACTCTTGAACTTCATGCGACGTACACCACTTTTGAAATATTGGTGGCATTGGTGGCGGTCGTGGGGAACGCTATGGTGATCTATGTGTTCCACCGTGAACGCAGACTGCGACGACGCACTAACTATTACATTGTGTCTTTGGCAGTGGCAGACTTTTTGGTTGGTCTACTTGGGATACCGTTCGCGATCCTGGCGTCAGTAGGCCAGCCGCGGAACCTCCACGCGTGTTTGTTCACGGTGTCGATATTAGTGATGCTGTGCATTATTAGTATCTTTTGTTTGGTGGGTGTTTCCGTGGACCGCTACTGGGCAATCCTGTATCCAATGTACTACTCGACGAATGTGAGCACAAGAACAACTATTAGTGAGTACCTCAAAGTTTTCTATATATTATATCCTAGGTTCGTTGAAAGCAAAAAAGGTAGGGTTCATGCTCTGTCCATTTATGACAGTTTATTACATCGGTATGATCTTATAATTGCCACCGCGATCGTCAAAATATTGCATCTTTTATTGCTAACTACTTGATGGCCATTGCTTTAACACAATGGCAATCAATCCATACTAGAGCATAGGACGTAATGTATAATCAATTCATATGATACTTATTTGTCTTCAAAGAATTTTCCGATAGTTAGCTAGGACAAAAGGAAGAGGAACTATCAATTACGATTCCTAATCTTTTTCCTAGTTTCCGGTTTCCACATACATAAGTATAGGTACCTGAAGCATACAAATTTCATGAATGAGCATTTATTTATATTACAGCACGTTTAACGTTACTTACGCAACGCAGCAGCGATGGTTTCTGTAACCTTTACCTTAGTTTAAATAAGACTAATATTTACATTAGCGAAATGATTAATGAACGAGCGTAGGTAACTAGGTTTAAATTAAATGAGCAAGAGAATTAATGTTAAAGTTATGAATGAGCTAAGATGGTAGATGTAGGTACATGTCATTGTAGGTAGTCTGCTTGTCCTGTAACTGTAGAGGGAAACTTCTGAGTCACACTACTCAAGTCGGGGACTTACTGGAGAACCGGCGATAGGCTCGTCCCAACAATTATACTTATCACGAAGTGTTCATGAAATGTTCGGCGAAGAAAACATGGCGTGACCATAGTTCGCCGAAAGGCTTATGGCAAACAGAATTACATGCAAAAACACGTTTGCAATAATAATGGAAAAACTAATCCTGAACTACTACACGTAAGTACCTAGATGACTAACAAAGATAATGATAAATGATTTTATTTTGTAAGTAGGTTTTTACAAACACTTTTACACGTCGATCATATTTAAAACTAGATGAGGTCGGCGTTTCCTATCTGACTAGTCTGGGAAGAAAGGCCGAAACAAACTCAGAGGTCACAGTCTCTTTTCGAGTCCAGACATAATCTTGGTCAGATCATATGAAGACCATGTAGATTGATGTCTGAGATGGTTTTTTGAGGAAAGAACCAAACAGATTGAGAGGACCTGTCCAGTCAGTGCACGCATTTGTCAGAAATCTTGCAGCTCAACACAACACTTAAGGAGCTCGACGATTCGACGAACAATCCTACCAAAGAAAGGACATTTGGGTAGGCCACATTAATTACTCAAACTGCCAGACCATGACAAAAAATAATAGAACAGAGAGAAAAATGAAAAATAAAACAACCCACATAGTCTTCACATTCACAATAATTAAAATAATAGAATAGGTATTTTACAAAGTAAGCAAATGTCATAGTATATATAAAATTCATTAATTTCAAAGTGTATATAAAAAAAACAACAAAAAAATAAAACATTCAATATGTAAAAATTGGAAGTAAGTAGCTTAATCCCAAGCCTTTTTGACCCCGATATAATCCTTAACGGTATAAAAGGCTTTCTGGCACAACTTACGTTTAATGAATGATTTGAATTTATTAAGGCTTAGATCTTGAACGGGGCTTGGAACTTTATTGTAAAAGCGTATACATTGGCATCTGAACGAGCCACCTATTTTCTTGAGCCTTGTTGTAGGTACAACAAATTTGTGTTTGTTCCTAGTAATTATAGCATGGATATCACTGTATTTTTTAAACAATTTTATTTTTTTATGGGCATATAAAAGTCATAAATATACTGAGAAGGCACAGTCATAACATTAATCTCTTTAAATTTGTCTCTGAGAGTGTCTCGGACTTAATTTATAAATTGATCGAACAGCTCGCTTCTGCAAAACAAAGATAGTCTGAATATCAGCGGCATTTCCCCACAATAGAATACCGTATGACATTACACTATGGAAATAACTAAAGTACACTAAACAGGCTGTCTCTATATCAGTTAAATTATGAATTTTTCTAACAGCGTAATTATGCTGCGGAACTTAGCTTTTTTGACAATTTGTCTATATGCGGACCCCACTGAAGCTTAGCATCCAAAGTTAGTGTGCTGTGTTCAGGATTCAATTCTTCGCCCTTTATCAATACATTAGTTTTCACCTGCCTAACGTGAGGTAGCGTAAACTTAATGCATTTGGTTTTTTTCTCGTTTAGAAGTAAATTATTAACATTGAACCAGTGGACTACTTTAGAGATCGCGCTATTTACATCGTCAGTAACCTGCTGCTGACGTTTAAGTTTAAACAAAAGTGAAGTGTCATCTGCAAACAACACTATATCATGATTATCCTTTATGAGGTACGGCAAGTCATTAATATAAATAAGAAGGAACACTAATGCTTAATAGGATTTCTATTAAAACGTCATAATCGCCTTAGGGAAGTGTGAGCCGAGCCGACACTTGAACATTAAAGTTTACATGAACACGAAGGAACGTTTTGTGTAATTTCATATATTTTCTACGTTCTTCCCCTTTATGGAAGCAACCACATCTGTTGGACAAAATTGACCACATTATCCGCAGCACATTAACAACCATTTTAAATGTGGCCTTGGACGACCGAGCGTGGCTTCAAGCCACACTACCCATCCGTTTTGGTGGCCTCGGCGTCCGCAAAATTACCAGTATTAGCTTACCCGGCGTTCCTGTCCTCTGTCCACAGCACCGAAAAGTTGACCAGGAAAATTTTAGCCCCCTGCCTGGTCGACTCTGAAGTGCCTTGCTTGACTGACGCGGTGAACGCCTGGAAAGCGGCTTGCCCGGATACAGATCGGCCCGTAAACCCATCTTCCCAGAGACAGTGGGATGAGCCGCTCTGTAGGTTGGTACGGAATAAACTTATCAATACGTCCACCAATACTGCTGAGCGTGCCCGCCTACTGGCTGTGGGTGAGTGGGAGTCGGGGCTGTGGCTTCAAGCACTCCCTTCACCCAACATAGGCACTATGCTGGGTGACACCACCTTCCGGCTCGCTACCTGTCTGCGTTTGGGTGCTCCTTGTGGGGCTCCGCATCGCTGTCAGTGCGGTGAAGCTGTCGACTGCCTCGGACACCATGGCCTATCCTGCAGTAGGAGCGCAGGTCGGATAGCACGGCACGCCAGCATTAATGACATCATCCGTCGTGCTCTTGTCACCGCCGGGGTGCCAGCTGTTTTAGAACCCAACGGCCTGGCACGCGACGATGGAAAGAGACCAGACGGAATGACCATAATGCCCTGGAAGTTAGGCAGACCTTGCGCCATCCCATCTTCCTAGCACGGTGGGCTGTGCTGGAGCGGCTGCTGCTGGTGCAGAAAACCTCAAACGGCGAAAATATTCCAGCCTGATTGGGAGTTATATCTTCGAGCCGTTTGGGGTTGAAACACTAGGGCCATGGGGTCCGAGTGCCCACTTGGTTTATCGAGATATCGCCAAGCGGTTAGTCGACTCTTCACGTGACCAGAGGGCTGGCCTGTTTCTTGCCCAAAGAATTAGCATCGCCATACAACGTGGCAATGCTGCCAGCCTTTTGGGCACTGTTCCTGTTGACAGCGATGCGGACGAGATACATCAATTTTTTGTTTTGAAACATTAGTTTGAATAGACTTTACATACTCCATTTTCATACAAAACGAAGCCAAGAACACGCACGTGGAGCGCCTTTATTGTGTTTTCAGATAATATTTCTTGCTACGATCGGTGAAGGAACGTTTGTAATTTTCTATACCTTTTTAAAGTTTGTTCATTGAACAAAAAGAAGAAAAAAGAGAAGAAAGAAAATACTTTTGTTTACGGTAAACATGAGGCAGAGAAAGAACATAAACACAAAAAGAAAAGTTGGGGGAAATTATGTAATTACTATATCACATCCACGCAAAACGGCCATCGACATGTTCAGTTTCACGATAAAAAGTAGGCAGTCAACAAAGGAGATAAGTAACTAGTGTCGTCGCACAAAGTTGAAGTTTAGTAAGAAACCGATGGATGTTTTTGAATAAAATTTTATTTAAATAATAGAAAACAAAGAGTTCAGTCATCAAATTAAATTTAATTCAAAAACATCCATCGGTGTCTTACTAAACTTCAACTATATCCGACGACCTGGTTACTTATCTCTTTTGGTGACTGTACATAGTTGTTTGCTAATAAAATCAAGTGTTTTGTAACGAGTTTGTAGCATTACTTAGTCCTACTCATCTCTCAAAATAAATAATATGATAGATCAGATAACTCGTGTGGGTGTATTCATTGATGCTTTCTCCTAAACAATCTAAATATTGCATCGATGAAAAACTGCTGCTTCCTTGATATATTACGAGCTTTGTTTTGATATATTTCTGGAATAGATGTTTATTTCAACTGAATCCCGGCGTTTCAAAATATGGGAAATGTAACTTTTAAGAACTGCGCTTTTTTATTATATAAGAAAATTTAAAAACGATTTCTCTATATCACTTTTAAATTCCATAACTTTTTTCTTATTTTTTTTTAATCACTTATTTTTATACCTGCGTCTTGAAATACGTCTATGGTTTCAAAAAATAAGGAAAATTATGATCGTCCTCTTTCCTATAATCTTCAGAATATTTTGAAGCACTTTCTGCATTTCAAGTGGACATAAATTCATATTA
Organism: Apamea sordens; assembly: GCA_945859715.1. Classification (NCBI taxonomy): domain Eukaryota; kingdom Metazoa; phylum Arthropoda; class Insecta; order Lepidoptera; family Noctuidae; genus Apamea; species Apamea sordens. The sequence continues at coordinate 14,993,686 of OX243995.1, forward strand.
ACATGTTGACAAGGACGACCTACTGAGTCTCATGCTAAATTAATAAAAGAGGTGACTTTGACGACAATCCTTTAAGAAAAGTATGCTTGCTTTGCGTTCAGAGAACAAGGAATCTTCAAAACTAGCTGCACCCCACAGTTTTTTTTATTTTTTTTTTTATTGACAATGGGCTCACTCTTGACCTCAATCCAGCCCAGAGGCAGGGATGAGATCTACGGTGGAACGAGCTTGCCCAGAAGAAGCCTATTCACTCTCGCCAGTTTCACCCACATAAGTCTTTAACCTGTGGGAATATCGGGATAAAAAGTATATAATATATGTATATAGAAGTAAGTAAAGATGAGTCTCGTGAGTGATCTAGATAAGTAGAAATTTAAACGCTTATGTAATAAATACCTCTTCGATATACTCTGTTGTAAGGCTATACTATATACTTATCCACCTTATAATGTAATATTATAATAGTATTTACGTTCATAAATGCAATCAATCGGTACGCCTTTAAGAATACTTAACAATACTACTACTTAAGAATACTTAGAGTTACTTGTTACTTGTCATCTTGTTGCAAGACCTAGAGAACGTACGAAAATCTGGGTATAGAAGATATGCATTCTGGCTGAAAATATACGATCTATTTTATCATTCATATCAAAAAGTGTGTAGGGAATGGTCGAACGGGATGGAAGAGAAAATAAATAAATAACTGAACATATAGGTATGTTCAGTTATTTTAAACAAAATGGTTTAAAATGTTTATAATACTAGGGTATTTTAAACATTTTAAACCATTTTGTTTTGACATGACATGTCTTTGCGCGTGAGCAAAATCAATGCCGCGGATATTAGATTAGTTTTACGATAGATGTGAATATTGAATAACGATCCATTATTTTGTACAGAAAAGGTTTCTTTTTGCACGGATGAGCTTTTGACGATACGTCACCGTTTACGGCAGTTTGCTCCGATTTGGGAGTTGTGCAGTCGATGTATCTGGCATTTCATTTTCTTTAGATACATGTTTTTTACGAAGCTTTTGTCACTGCTATTTCGCATCTAGATTCTCTTAGAATTCTACTTTTTGGTACTGAAATTTGAACATTTCCTTCGTTTTGGAAACAAGGCATGAATGCTATAATATTTCTTTGATTTGTATCCTATAGTCGTCCTATATTATCAGTAGGTACTATCGCCAAAATCTATATCTGACCACTGTGAGGAGTATTCCTGCTTGCAGCGCATATAATTAGTCGACCTAAAAAGGATCTTCTTTGGTTTTACTTACGGACGTAGCTGTGGTCATCATGTGCACGGGATATTGTTTTAAAAATTGTCAGATATAGGTTTTGGCGATAGTACCTAGATACCTACTATTTTTACATGCATTTGTTTTTACATTTTCTTCGTTTGCCTACAAATTTTGTAGAAAATTCAATGGATTAATTTTTTCGACGGAACATGCTGCTGTTTCACGCTCGACTTAACATAAATTACGTTTTAAATAATCCTTTCATAATTGCTTGCTATCGGACTGTTATCGGATTGTGGGATTGATACCTACTAATTGTATTTGTGTAAAATCCGTAGGAAAACCAAATAAATGCTATTGTTACTTTTTAATACCTATTGTATTATAAATGCATTATATATATATTGTATTGTATGTAGGTTTTATAAATAGTAGGTAACAACAGCAATATTTGCCCCTAGTGGGTTAGAGCTGGGTTATGTAACTAAGTACTAATTTAACCTAATAAGGAAAATGAAGAGGAAAGTTTTTCATGTAAATACTATAAATAGATCAAAGTGCAACAATAATAAATAAATTACAATAATAATAAATAATAACCATGCATAATGTACATATATCAAAAACCGCAATGGTTATTACCCTTTAATGCTTATTAATAAAGTATTAGTTAAAGTAGGTACTAAATAACTTGTTACTCAGGTTGTATGCTGAAGAAAATGTAACAAATATGTATTTACAGAATTATAATCACTAAAATTCTCAAAACAACTCTGTAAGCTCATACAATCTTAAGTCCATAGAAAACTATTAAACATTTACAATTAAATCAAAAAGGTTTTATTTACTTTAACATCAATGAATTCTAAATAAAACAAGGCAGGCCGAATTTCTTAAAGAAAAATGCCATAGTCATATTTTATGAAAAAGAAACAGACATTTTGAATATAATATCGTATGTTAAGTTTAAACCTTTTAGTTCAGTGAAAAGGACTCTTCATCTATGGTTTATCTACGAGTAAGTACGAGTATTTTGTGTCCCAACGAGACAGCTTTACATTACAGACACGTGAAAACGATATATCAATGTATTGTTCCTCGACGTAGGTAACCAAACAGTGATTAATATGGCGTGCTCGATCTGACTTCACTGTCGCTGTAATACGTAGTAACCCATGTTCTGAAAGAGGAGATCTGTGAAAGGGTCTGTGAGAGTACCTAGCACAAATTGTTTTTTATTCCGTTCACCGGTAATAATGTCCAAGTTTAACGTGGAAACGGCTTTCAACGATTTATTGAAGAAAGTGGCAGCGTTAACGGCAAAAATCACGACTCAAACAGCTGTGATTGAGTCTCAAAACAAGAAATTAGATGATCAACAGCAAAAGATCGAAAACTATTTCGTCACCATTACCGAACAGTTGAGGGTACTTGCAGTTTTGTCCACCAAAATTGAGAAGCTCGAAGCTCAGAACAGTCAGAACTCAATGAAGAGCGAGATGGATAAACTCGACGGAGTACCAATTACACAGCGGGTGAGCGAGGCAAGTGTTGCGAGGGATGCCAAAGAACCGCAAAGAAAAGAGACGGAACGCGCGCGCCGTGCGGCGGAGCGAGCTAAGAATAAGGCCGCGTCCATACCACAGAAAACCAGCGAGTGTTTATTGAAAACTCCTGAGATTGCTTTAGGGGAGGATTTTTCATCTGAAGATTGGAACGTAGTCAGCAACAAAAAGCATGCAAAGAAAGTTGTTGCTAATGCCATAAAAAAAGGCGGAAATGCACAAATTGCTACAATTCAAGCTATCCAGAGGAAAAAGTTTTTACATGTATGGTCACTACATCCGGACACATCTGAAAAGGCAATGAGTGAGCATGTAGCGGGAATCTGTGGTACAGACGATATTAAAGTCGAGAAGATAATCCCGAAAAGCAAAAGAGACTATGCGTCATTTATGATTGGAGTCCCAGAATCATTTTTTGATAAGGTGAACAACGTAGATTGCTGGCCACTTAATGCCCAATTCAACCAATGGGTGTGGTTTCGGAACCCCCGTAAACCAACACAAGGCAACCAAAGCCAGCAATAAATGCATTCGAGTGTATTACCAGAATGTTCGAGGTTTGCGAACAAAAACAAAGACTTTCTTCACAAATGTGTTGGTACCGATGCTCTTACGACCTTTTTGCCATCACAGAGTCGGGCCTTAATGATTCAATCCATGATGGTGAACTTTTTCCACCGGATTATAAAATACTACGGTGTGATCGAGCGGATGGGCGCAAACAAGGAGGAGTCTTCTTAGCAACATCGCCGCGTTTTGATTTAAAATATGTGCCGATCGCTAATGTGAACTCAGCTTTATTTGAAATTGTTTGTGCTACCGTGCACCTGGTAAATAATTGTTTGTTTTTATGCTGTGTGGTTTATATTCCTCCGAAATGTGATAGTAATGAATACATGCGATTGTTTAATATTTTAGAAACTGTATGTATAAATTATGAGAATGTTATAGTGATGGGTGATTTTAATATGCCATCTACATCAGTGGAAGTGCAAAGTTACTTGGACTATGTAAACGCTTTCTGTGGATTTCAGCAGGTAAATAGTGTTTGTAATGTAAATAATCGTATATTGGATTTGGTACTGACTACGTTTTTGGCGAGTGAGATGGAGGTAGAACTGTCTGGTGAACCGTTGGTGGGCATTGACGTTCAGCATCCTCCACTGATAGCAACAGCGAAGTTTGGAGGTCGTGTCAATGAGTTATTGACGGTACACAAACCGAGTTCTGATTGCGATGAGAAATTCGTGTTAACTAATGAACCGAAATGGGTTTTTACCAAATGTGACTTTTTCACACTATATCGTATTTTACAATCAGTAGACTGGAATTCGTTATATGAGATTTTGGATCCCGATAAGGCATTAACGTTTTTTTATAGCGTAGTTAATGAAGCCATTAGTCAATGCACCCCGACGAAAAAAAAAAGTGGCGCTAAAGGCAAATATACTCGTATGTATCCAACCTGGTACACATCTGAGTTAATTCGCGATATCAAAACAAAGTGGAGGTATCATAAATTATTTAAAAGGACTGGTTCCAATAGTGACTATTGTGGTATAGTGGTTTTCTTACTATAGAACTCAAGTTAAATATAAATTAGCGTCAACGTATGAAAATTACCAGCTTAGGCTACAGACAAATATTAAAAACGATCCTAAATCTTTTTGGAATTTTGTTAGAAGCAAGCGTGCAAGACGCAACAAAACTCGAGTTACAAAAGATGGAAAGGAGTTGAGTGACGAAGAATGTTCGGAGTGTTTGGCTTCCTTCTTTCATTCGGTGTATAGCGAGGTGCGCCCGGCGCTGGACCCCGTGGAGGCGGAGCGCGCGGCGGGCGCGAGCGCGGGCGCGGCGCGAGTGCACGTTGGTCAGGTCGACTTGCGTGAGATTCGCGCCGCGTTCCGCCGCCTCAAGCCCAAGTATTCGGCGGGACCAGACGGGATGCCTCCTTATATAGTGAAAGACTGTAGCGCGGTGTTTGAAAAGCCCTTACTGCACATTTTAAATTTGTTTTTAAAGTTAGGTCAATATCCCAGCCAATGGAAAATCACCAAAGTGATCCCAATCCCTAAGGGAGGTTCGGGAACTGATGTTAGTGGCTACCGACCGGTGGCGGTGTTGTCGGCGTTTGCTAAGGTGTTTGAGTCGGTATTGCACAAGTGTATTTCAGATCAAGTAACTTCTCGCCTGACTGGCGCTCAACACGGTTTTCGGACGGGTCGAAGTGTGGGGAGTAACTTGTTGTCTTTCATGACATACCTGGCGCCTGTTGTTGACGCTGGGGGACAGGTGGACACTGCATACTTCGACTTTCGGAAGGCATTCGACACCGTCGACAACGATGTCCTGTTGGCTAAGTTTGCTGCGTTTGGTTTCACACCGCACCTTCTGAAATTTTTCGCAAACTACCTTGGTGATCGCCGGCAGTACGTCGAATATGGCGGATACGTCTCCAAGCCTTATTTCACATTTTCGGGCGTGAGTCAGGGCAGCAATATCGGTCCATTAGGGTTCATTCTGATGGTCAATGATCTTCCGGAAGTCGTAAGGGAGGCGAAGTGTTTGCTATTCGCGGACGATCTCAAGTTGTTCCTGTCGGTGGCGGATACTTCGGACTGTGAACGGCTTCAACAGGATATTGATAGGGTGGTGCAGTGGAGTGTTGATAATAAGTTAGGTTTTAACGTTTCCAAATGCGGTATAATGAGTTACACTCGCGCGCGGGAACCTCTGCTGCATCAGTATGGGATGGAAGCCGCGGTCATGTCACGAGTCACGCATGTGCGGGACCTGGGGGTAGAGATGGTTCCGGAATTACTGTTTCGAGAGCACATCTTGCCACATGCAAATCCTTCCGAAATCTGGGATTTATACTCAGGCAGTGCAAAGACTTTCGGAATACTGCAGTGGTTAGAATTATGTACAATGCGCTGGTACGGAGCCGTCTTGAAACGAGTGCTATCGTTTGGAACCCCCATGAGGCTAAATACAGTATCCTGGTGGAAAGAATCCAGAACAAATTCACCCGGTTTTTGTTTTTAAAGCTCTACGGTGTCTATCCCTTCTTCCCGTTGATGTACCCGAGTCTCTTTGTAATAGGGATGGTAGGGTACAGCAGGCTGGCGGTGCGTAGGGACGTCGCCCTGTGTAGCTTAGTGTTTCGGGTGCTGCGAGGCTGGCTTCACCACCCCGACCTGTTGGCGGAGCTGGGGTTGCGCGCGCCGCCGGGCTGCGGGGGTGCGCGTCGCCCCACGCCAACCCTACTGGAGCCATCCGCTAGGACTAACCTGAACAAGTTCGCCCCCTTGTCACGCGCCATAAGATTATTAAATTTGATATCTATTGAGGTGGATATATTTCACTGTAGCCTGATGAAGTTCACAGGAGCAGCAGTGAGGTGCATTGAAAATGTAATGTAGGAATTTGTAATTGTGCTTTTATTTTTATTTTATTGTAATTTTGATTGTATTTTTAATTGTTTTAATGTAATTAGGATTGTATTTTTTTTTTAATTGTAATTATGATGATTTTTTAATACTTAATTGAATTTTTTGGGTAGTAACATCGCATTGGCGTTATAGCTGTTAAGTTGTTATTTACGAAATTTGGAAATAAATAAATAAAAAAAAAATAAAAAATGTTGTTTGGCAGACACTACTATTTACCCACTATCGTCGTATTGGCCGTAGCCACCGTAATCCTTGGGCGGATTGATAAAGCCTTTTGATTTTAATATAGAATCAGAATAGTCATATGTTTGACTAGCTTCTGCCCGCGGCTTCGCCCGCGTGGATGTCGGAAATTATCCCACGGGAACGTGCTAAAACTCTAACAGGATAAAATGTATGTGCTTCCCCAGAATGCCATCTATCTCGCGGGCCCTTTGTGGCTAATTACAATAGAAAACCAATTGTGTCTTAGTGGTGATTAAGAGGGCACCTATATGAAATCTTTACCTAAGTACCTACCTAATTAAAAAATAAATAAACTCAATAACAGAAAATTAAATACTTACCTACCTAAATAAACCTAAATCTGATGGTAACTAATCTAAACTCAATAAATAAGCAAAATCCCTAAAAACTAATATCTATACGAATGACTAATCCTACATAACAGTATTATAAAATAGCCTACGGTCACTATGTACACTATCAAATATACTTTAAAATTCAAATCTATACCTACGACTTATATTAAAAATAAACCTAAATAACTCTAAAATCTAAAAGGAATAAAAATGAACTCCACTGCGGGTAACTACGACAAACTTATTATTTGCGGTTGGTACAGTAAACGGTTCTAGGGATCGAACCGCAAAATTAAGTTTGTTTTTTATTGTATATACTTTTCCGGGATAAAAAGTACCCAGTGTGGTGCCCAGGATATTAAAGAATACCAAGTTTCATCGTAATCGAACCGGTAGTTTTTGCGTGATACCTGAACAAACAGACAGACTGTCTGTCCGGTGTCGGTCTAGTAACACCCCCTGCCATTAATTTTTTTGATAATTTTCAATGTACAGAATTGTCACTTCTACAGATTTATTATAAGTACTAGCTTCTGCCCGCGGCTTCGCCCGCGTGGATGTCGGAAATTTACCCACGGGAACGTGCTAAAACTCTAACAGGATAAAATGTATGTGCTTCCCCAGAATGCCATCTATCTCGCGGGCCCTTTGTGGCTAATTACAATAGAAAACCAATTGTGTCTTAGTGGTGATTAAGAGGGCACCTATATGAAATCTTTACCTAAGTACCTACCTAATTAAAAAATAAATAAACTCAATAACAGAAAATTAAATACTTACCTACCTAAATAAACCTATTTCTGATGATAACTAATCTAAACTCAATAAATAAGCAAAATCCCTAAAAACTAATATCTATACGAATGACTAAACCTACCTAACAGTATCAAATATACTACCTATACTTTAAAATTAAAATCTATACCTACGACTCATATAAAAATAAACCTCAATAACTCTAAAAACTAAAAGGAATAAAAATGAACTCCACTGCGGGTGACCCAACCTACGACAAACTTAGTATTTGCGGTTGGTACAGTACAGACAGTGGTAATCGGGTATAGGGATCGAACCGCAAAATTAAGTTTGTTTTTTATTGTATATACTTTTCCGGGATAAAAAGTACCCAGTGTGGTGCCCAGGATATTAAAGAATAATTATACCAAGTTTCATGGTAATCGAACCGGTAGTTTTTGCGTGATGCCTGAACAAACAGACAGACAGACAGACAGACAAAAATTTTTTTAATCACATTTTTGGGTTCGGTGTCGGTCAAGTAACACCCCCTGCCATTTATTTTTTGGATATTTTCAATGTACAGAATTTTCACTTCTACAGATTTATTATAAGTATAGAAGAAGATATACAGGGTGGCGATTAGGTTATCACATTAAATTGTACAGCAGGTATTACAAGTTGTTATCACTCTGTTAAAATAATAAAATAAATAATTTTACTAAATTACTCATCCGTCGCACGCGCCAAAAAAATGCCTACAAGCACACCCCGTACCCCGTAGCATTTCGCGCATAGAAATTTATACCTTAAGTCGTCAACCGTAAGAATATTTTTGCATATTTTTTTCATACCTCTCATGCGGACCGCATGAGAGGTATGAAAAAAATATGCTATGCTTTTCATCTTTTAATTTTGCGCACAAAAAACGCCTTCAACTATTAGCCGTAAGAAGGCGGTTAGGACATTTTTCGCTTGAATTGTTTACGTTTCTTGTAATAATAGTTTGTAAAATGGTAGTTTAGTAGTGCTTGTAGGTAATTCGGAATGGCAACGTTTGAAGTTTGGAACTATCTTCACCGGCCACGGGTCTTTGACCTACTTTTATTGGTCAGCTGATTATGTTTAAGCAATACATGATGTTGTGAAATATTAAAATGGAAAAAAGGGTCCCGCGGCTATAATATTGTTAATTATTAAATTATTTTAATTGAATATGATAAAATACCTAATACAGAGTACGTGGTTTTAATTAATGTGATAACCTAATCGCCACGCTGTATAGATGGTATCACGCTTTTTGGTTTAACCAACTCGTGAAACATACGATAGCCGTAATCTGAGGATTAACTGTTTTCCCTGTCCTACTGGTGATTGTCCAACCTGGTAATTTAAAGTACCCTACCTTGACAGAACGGTAGTAGGGTGTGATTGTGGAGCTATGTCTGTATGCTTGACACTATCTGTTATCTTTTGTGAAAACGTAAGGTACATAAGCATAACACTAAGCATACAAGGTACATAAGCATAACACTAACAATAAGCATAGCATATTTTTTTCATACCTCTCATGCGGACCGCATGAGAGGTATGAAAAAAATATGCTATGCTTTTCATCTTTTAATTTTGCGCACAAAAAACGCCTTCAACTATTAGCCGTAAGAAGGCGGTTAGGACATTTTTCGCTTGAATTGTTTACGTTTCTTGTAATAATAGTTTGTAAAATGGTAGTTTAGTAGTGCTTGTAGGTAATTCGGAATGGCAACGTTTGAAGTTTTGAACTATCTTCACCGGCCACGGGTCTTTGACCTACTTTTATTGGTCAGCTGATTATGTTTAAGCAATACATGATGTTGTGAAATATTAAAATAGAAAAAAGGGTCCCGCGGCTATAATATTGTTAATTATTAAATTATTTTAATTAAATATGATAAAATACCTAATACAGAGTACGTGGTTTTAATTTTTGGTTTAACCAACTCGTGAAACATACGATAGCCGTAATCTGAGGATTAACTGTTTTCCCTGTCCTACTGGTGATTGTCCAACCTGGTAATTTAAAGTACCCTACCTTGACAGAACGGTAGTAGGGTGTGATTGTGGAGCTATGTCTGTATGCTTGACACTATCTGTTATCTTTTGTGAAAACGTAAGGTACATAAGCATAACACTAAGCATACAAGGTACATAAGCATAACACTAACAATAAGCATAGCATATTTTTTTCATACCTCTCATGCGGACCGCATGAGAGGTATGAAAAAAATATGCTATGCTTTTCATCTTTTAATTTTGCGCACAAAAAACGCCTTCAACTATTAGCCGTAAGAAGGCGGTTAGGACATTTTTCGCTTGAATTGTTTACGTTTCTTGTAATAATAGTTTGTAAAATGGTAGTTTAGTAGTGCTTGTAGGTAATTCGGAATGGCAACGTTTGAAGTTTTGAACTATCTTCACCGGCCACGGGTCTTTGACCTACTTTTATTGGTCAGCTGATTATGTTTAAGCAATACATGATGTTGTGAAATATTAAAATAGAAAAAAGGGTCCCGCGGCTATAATATTGTTAATTATTAAATTATTTTAATTAAATATGATAAAATACCTAATACAGAGTACGTGGTTTTAATTTTTGGTTTAACCAACTCGTGAAACATACGATAGCCGTAATCTGAGGATTAACTGTTTTCCCTGTCCTACTGGTGATTGTCCAACCTGGTAATTTAAAGTACCCTACCTTGACAGAACGGTAGTAGGGTGTGATTGTGGAGCTATGACTGTATGCTTGACACTATCTGTTATCTTTTGTGAAAACGTAAGGTACGATAAAAAGCATTTCGTCAAACGTGATTTTATTGTTCTCACTTAGGCATTAGTTTATACTAGTGTAGGTAGTGTAATGTTTACCAGGAAGTAAAAACTGATCTCTAAACATTATGTTTTATTTCTTACAGTCCTGTTATTGATCTGATATTGGCGCTGTTTCCTTGTTCACAAACTAAACTAAATTTAAGTTATGTGCATCTTTTTCTTTCTATTTCATTAAGAGAAGGACAGAAGATAAAATTTTAGTTTAATCCTGTCAAATTAAGATACTTCTTAGACAGATTAGACGTGATTAAAAACATGGCTACTAAAAATACGTCAATTTACGTCAGGCGCTGACTAATTTGACAAGACTAAACTAATATTTATCTTCTGTCCTTTTCTAAATTAAATAGAAAGAAAAAGATGCATTGAACTTAAATTTAGTTTAGTTTGTGAACAAGAGAATCAGCGCCATTGTCTGGTTTTTTAATACTAAATTTTACATACTACATAATCAGCCTATAATGTTTCCCCTGCTGGGACAGGCCTCCTCTAGGTGAGAATGAGTGGGCCGTAATCCACCACGCGGGCCCAGTGCGGGTTGGTGGATGTCACATGTCTTCGAATTTTTGGTTCTAGGACATGCCGGTTTCCTCACAATGTTTTCCTGAACCTTTGAGTTTGAGAGCAGTGGTGATGAAATAATTTGCACAAAGTGAAGCGCCTGTCTGGGTTCGAACCTACGACTTACACATGTAAATCGCGGTCGATCCCACTGGGCCACCTCTGTCTCTATCCTTTAATAAAGTAAAACACAACGCCACCTACAAAGCAGTAAACGTATTTTTCCAGCTTATACGAGTAAACTCCTGTTAATAAAAAAGAACCAGTTAAAAAGAATCCTGTTGTTATTTATATTCCTATTTCCTCGTCTTGTTACAGGAGTTTATTAATGGTAGCTAAAGGAACCAGCAGTCTACAAACTGACAGTAATAGCTAAATTGTCCTCGTGTTTCTTAATTAGCTTCTTCTAATTAGCGTAAATCTGTGAGAAAACGTTTCTCTGTTGCGCTCAACTAACTACAGTGAAGTTGGTAGGCAAAAGAATGGGATAAGATCTTCGGCATTATTTAATATGGGATATAATATTTATTTATTTGTACTTTTGGTATTAACGAAAGAAAGAAGAGGTAGTGACAAAAATTGGAAAGAGTAGGTATGTGTTACATGAGTCAGACATATTGAGAGGAGAGGATGAATGAAACGCGACTAATAAAACGTACGACGAAAATGTGAGTGGAAACGCCCGAGGAGGACATAATAGGGACCTTATTGGTGATGTTCTTCAGAAAAGTCAGGTGCGCAGTACTCACAGCCGGCGTGAGAGTATGACCGAGGGCCGAGGAGCAATTCTCGTAATTTTAAGAACGTTCACAGTCTGATCTCAGTCTCAATCTGTCAAAAATACCTCTAATTCCCCTACATTTTTGACAAGTTTTTGACATTGATTGTCGCTGAGATGAGATTGTGACTAGATTTTGAACGTTTTTAACTACGGGAATTGGCCTTCAGATATATGTACGTAAACGAGGCAATTGGAGTATGTAAGGATCATCAGGGGCGTTCTGTAGGGCCTGCCTACCCCCGTCCCCCATGGGAAAAAGGCATGTGTTTTTGTATGTATGTTTGGTACTTACTAATGATAATAATTCTACTTCAGAATCAGAATTTATTTATTTGTAAGAGCTGTACTAGTACTTGTAGATGTACTAGTTGAATTGTACTTAGCCGAGCTTAGTTGGAAATTAATTATTAGGTATAACTTCCTTGTTTTGTCTGTTTGTTTCCGGTTTTTGAGAGAGTGTTTTTCTAAGAATATTTATTTAGGCGAACGTCAATCGGATGTGTTTATTTTTTTTATTAGTAAGTAATAAGAAAACAAAATACTTATGAATGTTAACAATATTAATACAAATGCATATTTGTATTCTAAACGATGAACATAAGTTTCACATTTAATAATACTCTGAAAGAGGAAAGAGTATCAAGCTATTTCCATTTGAATGGATACAATAACATTTGTGTAACATTTGTGTTTTGTTTGTATTATGTATTTATATAAATGGAAGTATTTCAGTTCACTGAATAACTAAACATTATTGGAATCAAGCCAAGTGCATATAATATTTTTTCCAAGAATCGAGATGCGTTCCATTGTATGTCATGTTAATTTAATTTATTACTATATTATTTAAATAGGTCGAGTGATTATAAACGCTGATTTATGTATATTATTAGATATAAAGTAACATCACGCCTGTTAACCTCGGAGGGATGGGCAGATGTGTACCTATAGTGCACCTACATTGCGCCAGTTATGTTTAAGTTCCAAGTAATAAGGATGAGCCTATTACTATCACCAAGATACAAATCCAGACTCCGGCCAAAACAAAAAAAAAAAAAAACCAAATGATAAATACCAGATGGAAAAATCTAATCACACTTTGCCCGACTCGGGAATCGGATCCAGGGGGTCTACTCCGAAGCCCGAATGTTCAGCCGTTTCCTGCTACGAAGTTACTATTTGGTTCGGTCGGTTCTGATCCTACACTCCTACACTCTTTCGAATATTGACTATGGTCCCGACCCAACTGAGCCGACCCGAACTTTTTTCGCATGTTTCAATAATATTCGGTTCGGCTATGTGTCCGATCCGAACATTCGCACTTTGCACTTCGGAGTAGGCCCCCAGGACCTAAGTGATTATGTAACGACCTTATACTTACGAGATACATATATCATGACCGTCCGGGTGATGACCGTGCTCAAATCCAGTCTCCAGACTGCTACTCATGCTCTCTAATGAATTAATACTTGGTCGACTCTTCACGTGACCAAAAGGCTGGCCTATTTTTAGCCCAAAGAATCAGCATTGCCATCCAACGTGGTAATGCTGCCAGCGTTTTGGGCACTTATCCCATTGACATGCGCACCGCATTGATGCGGACGAATTTTTTGATGCCCAATTATGAGCTGATCCTGCCTTTTTCTATATTTTTTCGTATTATATACTTGTATATAATTGTATATAGTATATATTAGTGTTAGCTTGTAAAAATAGTAAGTAATTAGCAATGAATAAATAAATTTAAGTCTGTAAAACGAGAAGATATAAATACATAGGTACAGTTTCTATCCCTTGATATTGTTGTTATGATCAAAGACAATGACGCTATGTGCGCTTTTATTGTTTCTAATGTGACGATTGTCGTGTATGTCCACGGCAACCGAATAACACAGGGAAGTAAAATGTATGGAATAGTACCTACATAACGTGTGACTTAAATAGTTCATTATTGAAATAACACAAAGGGATGGAGTAGTTAAGTTTCGCGGATTGGCTCTTAAAAGAGCCGTTTGGGATGGGTTTTGAGAAACTCAAACTCAAACTATTTATTTCAAATAAACCAATTACAGGCACTTTTGAATTGTCAAGGTCGGTCAGTCAAAAAGATGAAGCTAGTTGCCCATTCCAAAGCGTAGGTGCCTATGGAGAAGAACGGGCAAGAAACTTCATGGACACTCTTTTAAATCATAATAATATTGTTACAAAGTATTGGTTACATCATTCATGTTCAAAATTATGCACGTGAGAACGATGCAGAACGTTAAAAGCGGCCGTAATGAAAATATAAAAAAAACAATTCAAATATTAAATTAAATCAAAATAAGCCATGGCAGAAAGACCGGTTCGTGCCATCGTGGTGAAAGGATTAGTCACCTAGACTCTGCGTTACCGAGTGCTAGGTGTCCAGGGTGCGCCGGACGTTTGGGGGATTGGGTACCTATTTCTAACGTCACTCGGGGAGGCTCCTTTCTTGCAGCCGACCCCAGTCAGTGCACTATATCCCACAGCTGGCATAGCACCACCACAAGTCCGAAGAGTAGAAACGCAAACAGGAATCTGATACCAGTCACCCACTATCTGACGCACAGCTACCAACGCAAAGGCGAAAAAGCAGGCACAGCTTCTTGAAATCGACAGCATCTCTGTCAGGAAACCCGGCCGACGCCCGTTGCAAACTATGGCAGGATACTCTCCCCCCGTCCTACTTACTATCTACCACCGAAGAAGCATACTCCCTGCAGGGTGTAAGCTTCTGTGGTCTACTTGGAAGTCCCTGAACCGTCTCCGGACACAAGTGGGAAGATGTAAGTCCAACCTGGTAAAGTGGGGCTACCTTGACGGAACGGCAGTAGGGTGTGATTGTGGAGCTATGTCGCAAACCATGCTCCACCTCCTATCCTGCCCTCTGTGTCCTAAAACATGCAGAAAAAGTGACCTCTGCGCTACCACGCGAAGACGCCGAGGAAGTGGCAAAGTTTTGGGCCAACAAGATTTAAAATTCAGTCGTGCCAGCGACACGAAGAAGAAAAAGTCCATTATTGCACGGTGTGAAATTAGCGCCCGAGCGTATCGAGGGTACCATAGAACCTATATCTATGGAGGGTACTAAACGCCGTGCATTAATAGACTACTTAAGTCACACGTATCGTATACTATTTTATAGCTCATGTGACCTAAACCCGCCCTTAAGTCACGCTTTTCTGTGTAGAAATGGACTGCTTAAGTCACAGAACGTGTGTAAGTCACACGTTCTGTGACCATGTAGTCCATAGTAGGGCGGGTTTAGGTCACACAGATTATTCCTTTGAAATCATAAACGATTAGCATTTTATTGAAAGAAATGAAAACCTATGTATATATGAAGACTCTTTGAAGTCCGTCCACGATAACGTTAGAAATTATAAATGTGCACAATAACTGACGTCAACGTAAATATTTCACCAAAAAAGTGTACAAACCTTCTTAGTGAAAGATGTCTAATATGCTGTCAGTACCAAAGGATGGCGAAAAAATAACAAATGGTTGCTATAAGCCCAAATGGTACATAATGAGGAGCAAGCCCTACTCTTTGCAATATGGAGTTTTTACGCCAAAAGCTGTCTTTCACACACAATCCGCTTGTCATCTTATTGTATCCGATTTTTGATAAATAAATGTGACAAAATCCTTTATTTTTCTGTGTCGTTTCCTTGTGTAGAAAGAGTTTCGAAATAAACAAAACGTTTGAACGTTTGACGCTTGTTATTAAGTAAATAACAAAACGTGCCCATTTCTGTGATAGCTAAGATTTTGGCGCAGAGTTTGGTGTCAAGCAACTGTGAATAAAAAAACACAGTTGCAAAACAAGTCTGAAAAAAACAAGGCTGCTTTAATTCTAAAGGAAAGGGTTAGGGAATCTTTTTTTAAAGACAAAAGAGATGATAGCTGGTGGCGTTCTGTTATTTCTGCCCACCGCCATAGGAAGAAGGCGTGTAAAAAAGATGATCTTAGACTCGTATTTTCTTTTTATTATTCAGAAATAAATGAGAAATTGATACGAGTATAAGGGCCACACATACACACATATTATTTATTAAGCGTAAACAATTCGAGGACTGTTTATTCGGACGACCACAGACTTTATTACTCCCATAAAAATTATGCCTGATGGCACGAGGAAGCCTATTAACTAAAAACGTGTTGATTAATTAATTCAGTTCTTCAACAAAGTGAAACATAAAATGATTATTCCTTTGAAATTATAAACGATTAGCTTTTTATTGAAAGAAATGAAAACCTTTGATGAATTTAATTCAAACGCCGCTGAAATGAATTGTATTGTTTACTTTACATTTTGGTCGTTAACTCCTCCCGAGTTATTGTTGTTATTCAGTATTGGTTTTTCAGTATTGTTTATATAGAAGGAACAAAAAATATCCTGCTGAATCAATCAACGATTACCGCAACCGTCTGGCGAAAAAAGCCTGTCCCTAATTGTGCCTTGTCATCTTGTTTTCCGTATTCCGTAAGTAGTTAGTACCGCGACTTCGTCTGCGTGGATTTCAGATTTGGGTCCAGAGTGAAAAATGCAGAAGCTAGTTTTAACAAAAAATTGATGACAGTCACCGGGATAAAAGTATTCTGTGTTTATCCAGGCTATAAAATATCGGTGTGCCTCAACCAAATCCGTTCAGCCGTTTTTGCGTGATTGACTAACAAACATCCAAATATACAAACTTTCGCATATGTAATACTAGCAGCACACCGCGGTTTCACCCGTATAAGTCTCGATCCTGTAAGAATATCGGGATAAAAAGTATCTTATGTGTTAATCATAGTTATAAACTATTTGTTTGCTAAATTTCATTCAAATCCGTTCAGTAGTTTTTGCGTAAAATAGTAACAAACATCCATCCATCCTCACAAATTTTCACGTTTATAATATTAGTAGGTTTACCAATCACGTGCCATTTTCCCTAAATATGGATGATGTCTCCGAGGAGGTCTTATGTTTGACTTCAGTGATATTGAAAGGGCGATTAATTTTACAACTTTGAACTGGCGCCGTCAAAACCGCGGCGACACTGACCATAAGAAGACAGTTTATAGTTCTTGTTTTAATAGGTTTATCCTATAGGCCTGAAGTTCATAAATAATTGTTATGTATGCTTCGCGAACCTTAGGGAATAGACAAATGGGTTCGTAAAGTAGGCTAACGAAGTGTTGTACGATCTAACTAGAGGAAAAAGCCATTAAATAGGTTTAGTTACAAAACCATTGAGAGTAAAAAATACCCCTTCATTTGTATTGGAATACAATCAAGGGAGGAGGATATATTGTTCTTATTTTCTCTTTTTTTGTGAACTTGTGTCTATTTCCCGTGGAATATGGGCTTCAGCGAGGTAAAGGACGAGACATACCTAAGGGCTATGTTTCACAATCTATGGATGCTTTAGAAGAAACACTACTTATTGTATAAAAAAAAAAACACTTGCACTGCATTTAATAAAAACGTATAATTTTTAAGAAAAACCAAATTTTAAATATAATGTGTAAAAAAAATCTAAATACTAAACACGATTATTTTATTAGTTACTAGACAATGTTGCTGCTGTAAAAATATTAGGAAAACGGATCATCAGACCGTTTGCTTCACCCACGTTATTATGTACTTGTCCAATGCATTTCTTAACAAAAATCCTTCTCGGTTACCCAACTTACCCAGAGTAACTGATGAGAATGACAGAAGGATCAAATTTCTAATTTATTGGTTTTGATCAACCGCATCTCAATAAGATATCACCCTTAAGTACGTTCAGATGGAGTCTCATTTCGAAGAGTATGTAAAATTTACAAGAGACATGTAAAGTGTCGACTTTCTGCACCGAGCTATCTCCTTGGGGACTTGACCGGAATATTCTGTAAATGACCTCTCGACTTTTTTGATCTTCAAATACGGAGTAGTTCGTTGCTACGCGATATCTATGGCGAGGAAAGAACAAAGTCAATTAAAATTGTGCGAACGACCAAGTCATAAACCGACTTCTTTCTAGGAAGCCAGGAATTACATCAAAGTGATTATAAAATAACATCACGCCTTGTTGTCGCGAAGGATTAGGCAGAGGTAAACGTGAACATATAGTTGGTACACCTAAATTTCGCCCCCCAGCTAGATGGACGGACGACCTAGAGAAGATGGCTGGGACAGACTGCTTGCTGAAGGCGGAGGACAGGGTGTTGTGCCGCAACTTGGGAGAGGCCTATGTCCAGTCACGAGCAAAAGTATGTATACACTCGGCTTTATTCAAAAGCGATTTACTTCTTTATTATTTAATGAAATTTTATGTTGTTACAAACACAGCATTTCCGAACCCATAGGTTTATGTAATATGTCGTATTTCAACTTTGCATTCGTTATTTCACGAAAAAATCGCAATTGAAAGTTGCCAAGTGTTGACATATTGGTGTTCGTGACTGTCCAGCATTGGACTGCAATAGGCCGAGTTGAATTGAATATTGGGCAAGCCCTTTGCCAAATCCAGACTCCGAGCTGCTATAGAGAAATCCTAAATGTAAAAAAATAATCACACTTAGCCCGACCTGGTAATCGGATCCAGGACCTAAGTGATTATGTAACGACCTTATACGAGATACATATAGTATATGATAGTTATATCGCAAGTAATATGTCATACAACGAGAGTGTTACAAATTAGCTTAGACTTATCATATCGCGGCTTCACATGGCACGCAAAATTTTAATCACTTAGTGGTGAGTCTACGATCATTGTAATGGTGTACCTACCGCTATTGTAACAACAATTACTAGTGTAACAAAAAACAACAGTGGTGTTTAAAGTTTATTATTTCTACGCAATTTCATAGAAAGGTCAAGTTCAACAGCGATTACATGATTGTACTACTGTATACTCTGTTAAAAAGCATCTGGCAAATTTGTAAACAATAGAATAGAATACTCTTTATTATGTACACCATATAAATTACATAACATAAATATATAAATTTAAATAAATAGTTAGGGAGTTAGTCGTATAATTAAATATTGTAAAAATTATGTAAGTAAATGTAGACTAATGGATCTGAAAGATACATGTTGATGCTAATTTGTACTGTCACGTACAGATTGAGTGTTGATTGAATGATTTGAATATTAAAATTAAAAATTCACCTTAATGACAATGATGTTATTTTTATAACCTCAATTTTCTTTCTTCAAACTATAATTATTGTTGGAAAAAGTGGTGAATTATAAAGTTCAAACCGTCTAAGTAGGGTATCTTAGAGCAGTGGTGGCCCAGTGGTAACGGCTGCGACTAATGAGTTGTAGGTGGTGGGTTCGAACCCAGATAGGCGCTGTACTTTGTGTAAATGGTTTCATTACCACTGCTCTCAGAACGGTGAAGGAAAATATCGTGAGGAAATGCCTTAGAACCAAAAATTCGAAGACATATGACATCTACCAACCTACACTGGGTTCGTGTTGTGGATTATGGAACGGATAGTGTTTGATGGTAACTAATAAAATAGGTTCGACCCTTGTCGGTATATTGCGAATTCCACTAGTCTACCGGCTGGGTACGTCGTTTGTTTACTTTCTGCGCAATTCGTGGAACTCAATACTTAATATATAGGTACTTGTTTTTGTAGTGGTGGTTTATACAATGTATTTATAAAAGCTTCCATTCTTTTCTTGTTTCATTGGCATTTGCGTGGTTTTATTAAATGGACGGAAAATGTTTTATTATACGAAAAACAGGACAAAACAGGGAATTATTAAACGAGTCTTCTTTCAAACCGTAGGGTCACCGTTGGAGATAAAATAACATATTGTTAGTCTAATAATAGATTGTCATACCCAAATGATAAATGGTAGGATGTCGGCCATAGTCATGACACTAATTGCATTTTAGGGGAAACGTTATCTAATTAAAAGCTACGTGGGTAGTCTGTTTGCACATTTTTGGTACTTTCGATTATTAATTTAGACAGTTTCAATTAACCATCTCTTGATATTATTTTTATTATATTTTATGTTATTCTTATTTTGGCTTTTTTATTATTTGGTTGAGTAAGTAGTAACAAAACTGTAGTAAAACTGAAAGCACGTAGCACCATAAAATGTTGCTACGAGCTTTACTTTTTTCGTAGCATTACTGCTACGGCGCTACGCCGGTTTAAAGTGATGTTTTTATTTGGTAAAACCTACCGTTTATGTACTAACTGAAAATGTATTTTCATTTTGAGGAAAATCATTGTTATTTCCTGAAAACGTGTTTATATTTATATTATCATCCTAAATTAGTGTGAAAAATAACAGATATGCCCAGAAGTGGTAAAATAAAAGTA
Organism: Apamea sordens; assembly: GCA_945859715.1. NCBI lineage: Eukaryota > Metazoa > Arthropoda > Insecta > Lepidoptera > Noctuidae > Apamea > Apamea sordens. Next base: position 15,013,830 of record OX243995.1, read on the forward strand.
AAATCGAATGCGTCATATCATGTTAATAAAATATACTCCTTTACCATCCTCATCAGTCTATAGCAGTCCACAGCTGGACATAGGCCTCTCCTATTGCACGCCATTCAACTTGATATTCGACAACTCTCATCCGGCTGCTACCAGCCATCCTGCGAAGATCGTCGCTCCACCTAGCCTGAGGGCGTCCCATTTACCGATTTGCGGTCTCCACTCAAGAACACGTCTACCCCAACGGTCATCGGTTCTACGGCTAATATGGCCGGCCCACTGCCACTTCAGCTTGCTTATTCTCCTTTACTGTGATAGGTAAAAAAAACGGGAATAGATGAAGATGTCAGCTGCGGCTTTACACACACTTTCGCGGTAAACACTCTTGATCTCTTTAGAATTAGATTAATTTTCTCCCACATTTCTCTGTTATACAACGTGGCGCTACAATGGCGACATTAATTTAACACACGGGTAGGGCTAGTGGCTAGTAATCATAAAAATTATAACAACATAAAAAAAATCATAACTTGAAAACTTCCACCTGCGCCGCGCGCCGACATAGGGCTCTCTGTCTTTCCTTCAATTCGCCTTCTCTTTGCTCGTTAATTGTTTTAATTACATTGATGCGATGTTATGATCCGTGACCCCGGCAAATGACCCCTGCGCTACAGTTCTTTAAGTCAGGTTGCTCTAAGATGCTATTTTATAAAATTGTTAATAAATAAATAAATATTAATTTTTAATTAAATTAAAATATATTCATAAAACTACAACGCAAAACCGTATACGTGTGTTAAATTAATGTCGCCATTAAAGCGCCACGCTGTATAATATTAGGTAATGTTCAATAGAGATCTGTGGGGTAATTGCGTAATACACTATCTATCAATAGCAATGGGTTTATTTTGGCAGTTCAACAACATTCATTACGTTATTATTTACGTTGTTGAGCAGACTCATTTTTCGAAAATATGAAGCAATGGTAATATCCTTCAAAATTATTCAAATTAAGATCTATAATGTGTTACGCCATTAGGGTGCTGTCATACAATTGACTTGAAAATTCGCTTTGAATTATAAATTGCTTTTATTTATAAACACTACTACGAAGAGCTACTGTGGGTATAGAAAAAAAACGTCCACGAGTTAGTCAGTCAGTTAAAATTAACAGTAAAACTTTTACAGCGGTACGTGCTGTTGAGATTCCACGTTTTAGTTTGTTGAGATAACGTTATCTGTGAAGTCTAGATAGACAGATATTTATTGAGCAGACTATACTTTACTTTATCTGTAACAATACTTTGTAGTTTGTGGAGTTTAAGTAACATAAAATACGAATAAAATAGTGGACATGAAAATAGTTGAATGCTAACCATTTTTTGGTCTTAATTACGTTATAATGTACCAATTTACTTTAGCTTAAGCATAAGTATTATCAGCCTATAATGTTCCCACTGCTGGGACACAGGCCTCCTCTAATCGAGAGGGAGTGGGCTGTAATCAAACATGCGGGCCCAGTGCGGGTTGGTGGATGTCACATGTCTTTTATTATTATATTTATTATAATTTAAATTTGTGGTTCTAGGACATGCCGGTTTCCTCACCCTTTTTATAAGTAGTGGTGTTGAAATTAATCACACAAAGTGCCTGCCTGGGATTGAACTCACGACCTACAACTCGTAAGTCGGGGCCGATTCCACTGTGCCACCACTGCTCTTTTGATTGTAGTTACGTTAAAATAAAACAACAACAAAAAATAATAAGTACAACAAGACAAAAACCACAACAACAACAATTAGAAAACAACACAACAACACAAACAATACAACAATCAACAATCACAACAATTTAGTTTAGTATTGTGCAATTTGGAACGCCGATTCTTCGTTCATTTTATAATTATACCTACGTGTTACCTTTACCGATTGCTAAAATGATAACACCAACCATGTGTGGTTCATTCTTTATGAGGGTGATCGAAAATTATGCTAAAAGTTTACTTGGAAGTCGGAACGAAGTAATGGCGAAAACTATGGGGAACGTGACCGCCATCCAATGCCAAGCGCAAAATGTTAATTAATTTCCTTCAGAAGTAGGCACTAACTTTTAATTGAAACTGATGTCGGCAAAGTTGCTACAAAAGTGTTATGTTTATTACTATTACTGTTATAAGTAATAGCAATAAACATAACACTTTTACCGACCTTTCACTAGGCAGGCGGTGAATTGAGGGAACTTAATAAGACTGAAAATGTCAAATGATTGTGCCTTTGTAAACTTTGAGGCACCCTGAATAAGCACGTACACTCGTACAGTTGACAAACTACGTAATTTTGCCGACCTATACCCTTTTCTTACCACTGTTATTGAATTACAGTTGTGAGTTGTATACAGATAGTTTAAGTTACGGCCCGGTCATCGAGAGGATGGCTAATAAAGAACAAATTCGCAAAACACGTATTCGTTGTATGAAACTGATAGATGTCAAGAACGCATTCTCTCGACAGTCGAACTGTAGTGATAAATTTGATACATTAATTTACCTGCCTGTACAAAAATGCGATGACCCTGTATGCTCATCGAGTTGTGGCAAGTAACAAGTAACTAGGCACCTCGTCAATTGTTAGAGGAGCTGTTAAACACAAGATTAGTTTTTGAAAGCATCATAAAAGGTCCTCATTAACTGGATGTAAAGCTACCTTGACTGGGCTATTAGTTACTTAATGACTGTTTTAGGTACTTCTGTCATGCCAAAGAAATAGCATGACACAATAAAAAAATGTGTTAGAAAAGTAGCCGACGGCGACTTTTAGGTTTTTCGCTAACAGTTGATATAAACAGCTCATTGAAAATATTTCAATAAGCTGTTTGGACCAACGAGGGGCTGTGGCTAAGTAATAACAGCCGCACGAGTCGATCGAACAGGTTAAGCTATGCTTGCCGCGGTTGGTCTGTTGATGGGTGACCATCTTTACGTATTAAGACCCCTCCGTGCTTAGGAAAGTACGTTAGTCCCGGCTGTCATTCGTAGATCTTTGGCTGTCGTTACGGGTAGTCAGAAGCCCGAAAGTCTGACAACCAGTCTTACCAAGGGGTATCGTATTACCCATTAACTGGGTTATGGGGGTCATATAGGCAGTCACTTCGTGTAAAATGCTGGTATTCAACTGCATCCGGTTAGACTGGAAGCCGACTCCAACATAGTTGGGAAAAGGCTAGGCAAATTATGAAGCTGTTTAAAACAACATTCTCAATATTTGTAAACTTACATTAAATATTATCTTTTACTATACCTACCTAATACTTTGCTTTGCTGTTTGTGTATGTGAGTTTAAATGTTTGTAAACGCACGCATGATGCAGGAATTTATTCCTAGTGTGGGGCCACGTTTTTATATAAAAAAAAACAAAATGAAAAAGACTGTGTTGTGATTTTGTGAACAAGTAGATGTTACCTATGTGCTTGCTAATATTTGTGTGGCGTAAGCATAACATCAACATTAGACGAATACTTGTGAAAAATGCCTCGCATATGTAAATAAATATAAAAATATTGGTGTGTAACAGTGTTACATATCGGCTGAATCTTGTTAGGCCGAATGACAGCAGTGCAATCCTACACCACGGTAATGATGTCAATTTATCACTGACTGCCCAGTGGAATACGACGCTATTTTTAGTTATTAACAGGTTTATCTACTGTTAAATGTGTAACATTGATAAACTCTGTTGGCATGTAAAACAAGTATTCCTGTTCGAATACTTTGCAATTTTTTTTTTACTTTTGCAGAAGTTGCTGCAAAGAAACATTCTGTATGCAAATTGTAAATACTTAATAGGTGCCTTACAAGTGGATTTCACTGGTTATCTCAATGGTGGGGAGTCTTGTGTAATGTGCTGTTGGCGAAAACAGTGTTATTTAAGTCAGCTGGTGTCTGATATAGGTACCCAGTAGCCTGCATTGGTTTTCAGAATAGGTAGGCAAGAATTTAATTTCGTCGTATTAACTTGAACGAGTAAAGACCAAATGACAGTGTGCGAATAGTACGGGAGCCGTGTAGGCCGTCTGGCGACTGCCTACTGCCGTGCGTGTTTGTATGAATGTTTTGTTTTTTGTTAGGTATGATAATTTAGTGAGTTTCACACACACTAATATGTAATTGACAGACTAATGGTGATTTATCGAGGTAGGCACTGCTTATATACCTTTATGCAATGCACGCCACTGTATGTACAGTCACGAGCAAAAGTATGTATACACTCGGCTTTATTCAAAAGCGATTTACTCCTACTCCTTTATTTTTGAATGAAATTTTATGATGTTACGAATATAGCATTTTTGGACCCATAGGTTTATGTAATGTATCGTATTTCAACGTTGCATACGTTATTTCACGAAAAAATCGCATTTAAAAGTTGCCAAGTGTTGACATATTGGTGCTCGAGACTGTACCCCTAGGGCTTGCACAGATGGATGAAACATGACGATGTCTCAAATAAAATAGTTTCGTAAGAGCCATGTAGTTCAAGCTGCTACTTTCTTAGTAACATCATTAGGCGGATCACATATAGAACGCGCCACGTGACGGGGCACAGATCACGTGCCCGCGCGTGTGATTGTACATACAAATTCATTGAAAACGTGCGGAAATTAGCACCGTTTCCCGTGCCCCGTCTCATGGCGCGTTGCACTGTGAAATTACCAATCTTATATTTGATTTTACATGAAAAATTCCGGACCAAATCTTAAAATAAAAATGTATGAATAACTACATGGTATTTGAAAACATTTTTATAATTACTAAATCTTAAAATAAAAACATGAAATAATACCTCGATAGAAAAAAATCACGAAGTAACCTCTAATTCTCATTTTTTTCCGTTTTGTACTCAATACGCTAATGCCTATTGCGACAAAAATTTGATAATTAATTATATTTATACAAGAGTAAAGGCTGTGCTTAGGCATTTTATGTAATTACTTTTAGTTTTGGATTTATTACGATATAACAGTTTTGGCGCACACTACGTTTTTTTTTCTATTCTAAAATTTAACTGGCTTTAGGCGCGCTCTTAATACATAATATCAATTTTCTTAAGTAAATGGAACTTTTTCTCCCTCTACACACACTATACACTTACCCAATCATTAGTGTGAAAACATCTAAGGAGAAACAAGTAAGTGCACTCTAAAATGCATTTACTTGGCTCTGTCGCACGTTACTCATTACAGCTTGTCTGGATAATAAACAAAAGTGTGTCGGAGTCTTTATTGATTTGGCCAAGGCTTTTGACACTGTCTCGATCTCTGCTCTTGTTGACAAGCTGGAAAGGTGTGGAATAATTGGAACGGTATTTAAAATCTACAAAGACTTTCTTACTGGCCATCTACAAAGGGTTAAAGTAGGTAGTGCTATTAGTTCGGATGTTGCAGTCATCTACGGAGTCCTACAGGGTAGTATTCTCGGTCCCAGTCTCTTCCTGATTTACATAAACGACTTGTGTTAAATTACATTGAATAAAGGCAAAATATTTACCTATGCCGATGACACAGCTTTGGTGTTTCAGGGAGAGACTTGGGGTGAAGTCCAACAAAATGCGGAGATTGGGATTCATAAAGCCAGCTTGTGGCTGAGGCATAACCTGTTAACACTTAACATATCGAAAACCTCATTTGTGCAGTTCACTAACGCTCGCATATAACAGCCCAATGTGATGTAAAGGTGATTTGCATGTGTGAATCCGGACACGCGTCCGGATTCACACATGCAAATCACCTTTCACTCAATAGTGCTTTTGTACAACTCTGAGCAAATCTAAGACCGTCAGATACCTTGGGGTTCTTTTGGACGAGAAAATATCCTGGCAACCACATATCGAGATGGTTTTGTCACGTGTCAGGAAACTTACATGGGTGTTTAAAAATCTAAGGCATGTAGCTGACAGCGATCTCCTTCGTGCAGTTTATTATGCATTGGCTCAATCGGTTATTGGTTACTGTATTAGGGTTTGGGGAGGTGTATGTAAAACGCATCTTTTACGCCAGGAAAGGGCGCATTAATCACTGCTAAAAACAATGCCATTCAAACCATACAGATTTCCCACGAAGACATTATACGAGTTGTGCCGGGTATTTACAGTAAGACAACTTTTTATTTTCCAGATAATTACTAAAAACACGTATCTACCCCATATGATCCAGGTAAACTTCGAAATAGGCGAACAATTCCAAATGTAATTGAATCTGTTAAATGTCGCACGGCTTTTGCAAGACGACAAAACGCTTGTTTTTTCTGTATATTTTTACAACGAAATTAATAGAATATTTTTATCCGCTAACACTACGCGAATGTAAACTTAAAGTAAAGAACTGGCTCTTTACTCTTGATTATGAGGATGGAGAGAAAATACTAAATAATTAATCCCATTTTACAAAGGAACACATACATAGAACATACCTTTCTTTCATACACCTACTCATACACAAACACGAACGGGAACCCACCCAAACGCACCCCTACACACCTCCCACACACAAACACATCACGATTTAATTTAATATATAAATTATATTCTTCATATTTTTTCTTATTTTTTATTTCTGTTATTGTATTTTATTTTGTTTTTACTTCTTTTAAAATTGTATTTTATAGCACACAGATTTGTCTATTCCCATATTGACATTAGTACAGGAGCCAGCGCCCTCTCCCATTTTATTTGGCTTAGCCAAATAAAATGGGAGAGGGCGCTGGCTCCTGACATACAGGTACACCTAGTTCGGGAGTCAGAGGCTTCAAATAAGTTTATGTAACCTATTATGTCAATAAAGAATTATTATTATTATTACTCTGTTATAATAATAAGGACCGTAAACACAAACAAATGAAGCCCTGGAGAATGAATAGTGGTTAACAAAATCTTAAGAAAATAAAGAATGATCAGTGTTTTTGGGCAACGTGCGCTATATGATTTCTGACGTTATCTAACGTTATCGTGGACGGACATGTGAAAGCGTCTTAATATATTTTCATACATTTTACTTGTCTGTATTATCGTGGTACCGTAACGTGAACGTTAACGATAATATCGTCACGTTATAAATTATAAAAGTGCACGTTGATGACGACATTTAAAAATCCATTTAAACAACTATGTAAGAAAATATGTTATATAAAGAACATTCATTTTAAAAGTCTGGCCGAAATTAAAGTTATTGGTAGGTATGGACTTACTTATAGCTGCTTCACTTAGACACTAGTTCCTATTTGTATTATTTTAGGTCAAGCTGTCAACAGCATACATTTTGATGTTATTCTTCACACGTTTCCAATTCCAATGCGAGTGATACACAGACACGAATTGAATTATTTATTAATGACTTGTTTTCTACCTTATATGGATATATTCACGCCAAACGCGTATCCTAACAGTTGAATCTTTCTTTAAGTGGACATTTTCGAGCTGTTTTGTCTTTTTAGCGTTCGCCATAATCATTTTGGCACTTTCAAGTAACATGTGTACCATGTGAGCAAATAATTTCAAAAGACGCGTTGGTATTCGAGTCACGTTGTCTCCAGAGTATCTACCTAAATAAAGACAAATTGGAGTTTACGTAATGAGTGTGTGACTAATTTTATTACTTTCACTGTTATTTCTTTAGGTCCACATGTGTTTTCAGAAAGTAACAATAGGTCAGGTCAGTAAAGCAAATCAAGAAATAGACCTAGTCACTGAAACTCATGGAATTCTTAGATATATTTCAGTTCCTTGCTGAAAATGTACTTAATAAAAATCTTGAATTCATTAATTTACTGACAGCTATGGCATGAAATTTTGCACAAGAGTGAGCAAGCGAGCACTAGGGAAGGATTTTTGAAAATCCATTCCCGAAAGAAGAATAAAAGTTTATTAAATAGGGGATGATATTTGCGTTTGTTTTATCTTGGGGCACAAGTCTTGTTGTCGTCTTTAATTTTATAGTACTTTGCAAACTTTGCCCAAAAAAAGAAGATTTTATCGATGAGTTCTTGGCAGAGAATTTGAACACGTAAGCACTTTCTTTGAATCTCTCAATGGCCTTCACTAATGAGTTAGAAAAAGTGTCGACATTTTAAAAATGGATAACTAAGGCAAGTCTGACTTTGACTTGACTTATTATATCACCTCCTACTTATCGGGAGCATTAGGTAATAAGAGTAAGATTACAATGCAATATTTACTAGATACGCATGCCCAATCTTTAAAAAAAAATACGACAAAAATGTTGGAACCTTGAATATCTCCATAACCAGAAGATTCCCAGATATGGTCCAGTACAAAATATGAGCAGACTCAAACTACAAAGGTATAATAGTACATTATAATAGTACATGAATGAAGTAGTATTATTTTTCCTGTTCCAATAGTTTTCTACTGATTATTTTTTCCGAATACTTCAAAGAACAAGTGACTCTCGGCTTTTAAGAATATTTATTCCCCCGTTGTAGGTAACAGCTATTTATCCTAACCTTCAATAAGGAATGATGTTACGTGCTCATGTTGTTCAAATATCTAACTTCTACGCTTAAATATTATATAGGACGACCATCAAAGATCAAAACAATATAAATAATTAATCAATCAAAATCAATGTATTTGTAGTTGAATCCAGACAAACGGAATGTTTGACATCTCGATGATTGATGCTGCATTCTGACGAAGTAAACATGACGCGTCTGGTTATATTGAACACGTCTTTCATCTCCAAAGTTAGTAACAAAGTTACTTTAGCTTACGAAAAAAAAAAAAAAAAACCCGAAATTTCATAATAACTATGACTGAAATACCGACGTCCAAAACAACGAAATTCAAAATATCGAAAGTTTTAAATGCCGATAGCCGTTATATCGAAACATAAAATACCGATGTCCAAATGCCCGAAAGGATGAAACCCCGAATGGACGAAATCCCGAATGGACCAAATACCGATGGATGAAATCCCAAAGAGCGGCGACGTAGTTCCCGCGATTACTCATAGATGACACTACAACACAGTTATGACGTTGGGCATTCTGCTTAACATGTTTTAATATTTTTTTAGGTAGTTCTCGAAAAATTATTTTATTGCGTAATGTTTTATTTATTCGTAGTTACTGTTATCTACTTAGTGGGTACATATTTGAACGTCGAAAATTAAAATACCTACGGGTAAAATGTCAATGTTCAAAACATCGAAAACTTAAATATCGATTGTATCGAAATATCGAGAATGGTTGTATAATATTGTCCAATCTTAAATAAGTATCGAATGTTTAAAATGTTTGGTTTTACATTCAAAAATATGTTTCTGGCGTTGTGTGGTCACAGTTCTAACCTAACCTAACCTAGCTGTTTCGATGTAAAAAAGATATATGCGTGTTACGCATGCGGGTACAGATTATCATATTTTTGAATGTAAAACCAAATATTTTTAATAATTACACGTTGTCGTTGTTTTTTAATAATTAAAAATATGTTTGTATGTCCACGGTAATCCCTACTTCGAGTACTGCTTCTTCTGTATCGGGGTTTTGGGGTCAATGAAAATAGGGTTGTGTTGACCGGTGAACTTTTCACGGTGAGGTTTTTACAGAATCGATCGGCTGATAGTTCCAAAGTCCTGGGTTCGAATTCCTGGTCAGATAAATTGTTATTGGATTTTACCATCTAGAATTTCTAATTGGTAGCCCAGAGGCTGGATTCTTGCCCGGGTGATGAAAATGGGCTCGCCCCCTATTAATAATAAATATTTATTCAGAAATAAAAATTGGTAAAATACAGTATACATCTTAGAAATAATATAAGTATAACATGGGACTTAAACCTAACTGGCGAAATGTGGTGCACTATAGGTACAGCTTTGGCTAACTGGCGAAATGTGGGTGCACTATAGGTACAGCTTTGGCTAACTGGCGAAATGTGGGTGCACTATAGGTACAGCTTTGGCTAACCTTTCGGGGAATACACACGTGATGTTATGTGTGTTTATGCGTAAATGGAAGATCCAAATGTGGCTACTTGGCTTATTAGTCCCTATTACCACTATTCTCGTAATTTAAAACGTTCAATATCTAGTCTCAGTCTCATCTCAACGACATACAAATGTCAAAAACATGTCAAAATGTTGGGGAGGTATTTTTGACATATTCAGACTGAGATCAGACTGTGAACGTTCTTAAAATTATGAGAATTGCCCTCAGATTGCGCCCGAGCACTTCTCGTTATTAGTACCCACAGATATCAATTATATTTTTTTTGTTTTTAAGACGTTGCCCCACACTAGGAATGTCTCCTGTATCGTGGATACATTTACAAACATTTAAACTCACATACACAAACAGCCAGACCCGGAACAACTACTTGTAGGTCATACAAATATTTGTTCCGTGCGGGAATCGAATCCGCGACACGCAGCGCAGCAGTCAATCGCTTAACCACTGCGCCAACCGTGCCGACCTCTATGGTAGTACCTAAGTATATACCTTTAGGAAATCTAGTCGTGCCTAACATAAATGTTCCTTCTGTCTGATGTATATTGTGTGTTCAATCGTTTAAAAACTAAAATTCTTACATACCTAGTGTCGTTCATGTTATCAGGTTTAGCCAACTTGTTTTGAATGTTACTTGGTTAAAGAATATAAACTAACGCCTTCTTCCCATGTAAAAATACATCAAAACGCCACCTGCTACGATCCTTCCTTTTGCTTCATTTACGTTCATACAGGCACGCCGGTTGTGAGTACTACGCACTTAGGCTAAGCGCGCACTGCGATGCGATTTTTTTGAATCGCATGTTCATGCGCAAAAAAAATCGCAACCGCATAATTTTTCAAGTGAATTCTCAAGCGTTTTTTGTCGCAGTACGTGGACTCTAAACCACAGATTGGCGATTATAATCCGCAACGATTAAAATTCGTAGTGTGTGCTTAGCCTTTCACAAGAACATCTAAAAAAAGCATTATACTTAATCGAAAAATTTCTATTGTTTGAAACAACCACAACAGAAACTGTAGGATGTCATGTCAACGATATAGAGGACTCTTTTTCATATTTCAAATTCAAAATTTATTTTTACTTGGGCACTTATGTAACGTCAGAAGCTAGGTGAAAGATTCCAATTAGTCGTTTCTTATGGAGAAGAATCGGCAACTCCACTATTTACCAGACAAACATATTTGTTTCATAAAGATAGAATAAATCAAATCGAAACTCTTTTCTAGTCGAGTACGAAGTTTGCCATCTGTGGCTGTTACATTAGGTTTATCAGAAAACTTTCACAAGTGCCAGTATCGAAGTTTGGAGCACGTGTTGCAAGCTGTGCCGGTTTTATTACTGGTATTGGTAGAACAGTTCGGATATTAAAACGTTTTTCCCGACATACAACGTATAGATTGTTTTTATGCAGTTTCAGTAAAGCTGAGAATCTAAGTGTGTGCTATTGTTAGTTCGTTCTGTTAGGGTGTGTGTGAGTGTTGCCTAGGAAAAACAACTATTAGGGAACTTTTAAAAGGGAGAAAGAGAAAATGTAGAATGGTCACATTACTTACGAGTATGTTGTGTGCCTTTCAGCTTCAGCATTTAGGTTTAACCTTTAAACACAGAATTCGAAAGAGTTCAGCGGCCTTTGCTTTATTTATTTTCTACATTTCTAATTCGCAAAAAGAATTTATAGAGCAAATGCGAGATTTGGAAGCAGAATGTTTCCCAATCCGTGTTTTATAGTCAATTCTTTGGGAATAATGTGTCATGGCGGTGACGAAGGACAAAGGATAGACAGACGGAGATGATAAATTATGTTTTTCTGAAGAAGAATGTTGGTAACATAATGTTATTCGTGCGAGTTATAAAAGTGACAGCTTATGTACCTAGCCATTGAAGTGTTCTGTAGATAAGACCCGGTGACTTTCGCTTGATTTATGAAAATTGAGTAATTTACGTAATTTTTCCATGTTTACCTGCTAAGAGAAAATCTCTTTGAACTCCTAAACAATGAAGGAAAGTTCGTCAAGTTACGTAGTGAATAAGGTCTAGGCTATTGTGCTTTATCTATCCTGGGATAAGATCGCTCCTACTATGATATATCATCATCATCAACTGCCTAACCTTTTCCCAACTATCTTGGGGTCGGGTTCCAGTCTAAGCGGATGCAGCACCAGTATTTTACTTCTACTATGATATATCGGAATAAAAAAAAAAATAATGAAGGTCAGTTATATGTATAGCTAAATCTATACAGGCTGGCATGGCTATACATGGTCGAAGCACATGATTCAAGAGAAAAAAAAGCTTGTTCATAGAAAAGTGCACGCGGTCAAAATGTATGGAACGGCAATTTTTTTTAAATACCAGACGAAAAATTTTCCTCGCAGATTCATGTACTGAACCCACAGGTCAATTCTACTAATTTACATGTTAAGTGCGCGTCGATCCCGCGTACCTACAGTCCCTGCCACCTTGTATAGTATTCTATGTAATTTCAACGCGGTCTGCATTGAAGTGCCAGTAATGAGAGCCAGATATAATAATAATATCCCTGGACATTTCACACAGCGCCATCTAGTCCCAAGCTAAGCAACCTAATGCTTGTGTTATGGTAACAAGATGGCTGATAAACTACTTATATACATTTTTTTTTGTAAATACATACATATTATAGATAGAAAAACACCCAGACTCGGAACAAATACATGTAGGTCATACAAATATTTGTTCCGTGCGGGAATCGAACCCGCGACACGCAGCGCAGCAGTCAATCGCTTAACCACTGCGCCAACCGTGCCGTCGAACCGTGCAGTCGATATGTACTTCAATCTAATTAATCAAAGTCGTGTACAAATCAAACTACCCACATAAACGTGGAGTTCGTATTTGGTTACGAGTCTGTAACCACACTGTAACAACACATTCGCGTAGCTTTGAGTGATACCCAACAGACTCCTGTTCGATACCGATACCAGTTTAATTTGCGGTATACAGGTACTCAGAGAAATGTTGGTTTGTTCTGATCAATTACGCTAGACCCCCGACTGTTACCCTGTTACCCTTTTGGGTTCAACAAACCGATAATTGTGCTACTATTACTGAGATTCGAAGGCTTTGCACTTTCTCTTTATTGCATCTGATTGTTTGCTTAAAGCTTGAGTTCAAATGGCTAGCCTTGTTTGTTTAGGAAAGTAAATATCTATGTAAGGCTATTAGCTGCCTGCTTCGTAAAATAGTTGATATAAGTACTTATTGGTAAGTATATTATAATATTATAATGCTGCTGTACATTTGAAATGTTATAAAACATCTAGCTCAGAAGCTACAGATGATGGGGCTTATTTATAAACGATGATTCAAGAAATGTGACGTTTAAATTTAAAAAAATATGGTGAATCAGGCGCTAATTACTTTATAACTTTCTTCTTCTTCTTCGTGTCGCTGGCACGAAGTTAACTTTAAGTAATGTTTATGAATAAAGGGGTTAATTACGGATTTTTTTAAATCAAACCCCATGATAAGCGCGTAAATAAAATCAAGAATGGAGATTAGGTTCATATAAAGTAATTTCTCATGAATGGACCTAGCTCTGCACTTAAAGTGACACAGGGTAGTACGTACGTACATATACATATAAAACTAGGGCACACATCCTAGGAAAGCTCTCTATTTTCATACAAATACTGTCCTCATTCGTTGCCCGTTGCACTTTAAAGCACTTTAGAGGAGACTGGTTGCCATCCATGAAGCAAACCCATGATTAATGACACCATTCCGATTTCCGTTGCAGTGGTTTATTTCCTTCACTGTAAATGGATAAATCAATCATAGGTGACACAGAAGACATTCGCTTTGTCAAGTGCAAAAATGACATTTGACTAAGTAAAGGTTCCTGAAATTCACTAAAATTCTAAACTTACAACATTCGCACACAGAATATAGTCGTCATAAAATTAAAAGTTCTGCTGTATTTGGTTCAGTATCCGCAAAGGGTTATCTGCAACCTTTACGATACCGCATAGCAACGTTACGTAAATTTGTAGCAATCTAAAAACATACTTCGTAGCGCTCCGCTACGGTCACATGTAGCAAACCTTTAGAATAATTCGTAGAAAACCTTCGTAACAATCTGTAGCGCTCCGTTACGATCATTTTTGTAGTGAAACTTTTTGTTATTTTTATGATGTTTCGTAGCAAACCCTTGTAATAATTCGTAGCGCTCCGTTATGATAATTTTTGTACTGCAACTTCTTGTTAAGATTAACAAGAAGTTGCCTACCTTTATAATTTTTCGTAGAGACTGTTCGTGATCGTAGCACTCCGTTACGACCTTGTCACAATCCATCATGATAATTCGTAGCACTTTCGTAACCCTCTCTTATCAATGTAGAGAGCCTTCATGTCCGTAGTCGTTTATTGCAGTTACATTCTCCATTCTACAAAATGCATTGCAGTTGTGTCAGTAAAGTTGCGGTGGAGTGGAACAGAAAGCTATTTCAGATTCATTAGTCAGTGATTTTGTTCTATTTGTTGGGACAGTTTAGTCGATTGTGTGATTTATATTTGTTTTTTCTTTTATTTTACGAAGCTAATCTACATGCTGAAGAGTTAGTTGGTTTGTTTGAACGCGCTAATTCCTGGAACAACCGGTGGGATTTGAAAAATTATGTTTGCATTTTATAGGCTATTGCTCGCCACGCCTTAGGAGCAGCGGCAAGCAAAACGAAAAAAGTCAGAACGAACGCTACGCGAAAACGAAGCAATAGCTTGGGCAGGCGATGCGATGCAACGGGATGTGTCCTGGGAACAAGAAGCTAATAGATTACTTATATCAGTTCTGATCATTCGTAAAGATTGTCTACCTCACAAGGATTACCAATTCTATTTCCAAATAGTGCCAAGTTTAGTGACTGTAGCATTATCTGCAGTTTTCTGAACTGGTTTCTGTATACCGTCTAAATTAAACACTCCAATTGCCGGAATAGCGCTAATTATCGCACTACGACAAGAGGGCCCAGCCCTTCTCAAACGTGTTCAATTAACACAATGAAGTATTCATATCAGTTTATGCAATTAATATGTCACAAGGCGCCTCATCACGTAGGTACGGCAAGCTATGTAAACAAGTGGGATAGTAACTTTGACATCAGTTTGGGAACAGATATTGTAATTGTTACCTGAATACTGGCCTGAAGTCATATTTAATTTAGGCGATTGGCACGTTTTCACAATTCGCTGCGCGTTTATTAGTTTAGAGATAGTACTTAGTTTATGAGAATTTAAGGATTTATTGAGGAATGTGGCCACAAGTTATTTGACCACAAGTTATTTGTTTTAGTTACGCTCAATAAAGTTCTAAAATCGTTTAAAGGTTCGCTCACCGTTATATTATATTTATAATCCGATACCATATAATTTAGTTTAGGACTTCGTCCTATCTCATATGTTGTAGCTCAGCGCAATTACTTACCTGACGTAAAGCAAAAGAGAAAATAAACTAAATTTAATTTTAATTACGTGAAGTACGTAGGCGGCTTGTTATAGTTTTTTATCAGTTAGTTACATTTACTTACTTACTTAATACTTACATTGTAGGTACGAAAGTCATGTGTTAGGTAGTAAATGGATATGTTAGGAACCTAGATGTTTATTGCTCAATCTTACTGCCCAGGCTCAAAGGATTTAACAAAATGTAGTACCCACAGAGGTATAATATATCCAGGATTAACAAATAGTGTAGGTAACATCCCCTGAACCAAGCAGTAAATCATGTAGAACACGCGCGGTCGCGGGAGATACGGCCTTTATACACCTTCTTTTTCACAATTATTTTACAGACTGTGAAAATTCCATTATTTTATTAAAGTTGTGAAATGAACACGCCTTCTTTAGTACCTATAAATATTTCTGTATTTATATTCTTTCACACATACTTTGGTACACATACTTATAAACTGTTTAATTAGGTAAGTACTCAATATAATATCAATATAGACTTCTTAAAGAAAATCTTTTGGTTTCGAAGCTCGAACATTAACTAGCTCGATTTAACTTCGAAACTAGGCGACGCTCCAAACATGATGATTTCATTCCATTCCGTTAAAAAAACCAGTACTTTTACGGTAACTCTCAAATGAGATACTTTTGAACTTCATTACTAGAGTCCGTTTCACGACAGAAGTCTCGCAGATGCGGCGCCACAGTTGGACGGAGACATACATCTTTATTTATTTATCTCAACAGCATATTACGAGTACATGCACTGGTTAATAAAATCCACAATCTTACATAGAGAAAGGGCTGTGAGGTAGGAGGGTTGTTGTAGGAATGTTGCTAACTATACAATAAATTAGGTAGTTCCACTTATTGCCGCGGGACTTCTTTCGTGAGACAGACTACGCTGATACAAAAATCATTTGAGGGAAATCACATACTTTCAGTTTTATACGTGGTATTTAAAATCACTACAAATCTTATTAATATTTGGAAATCATGTCATAACTGTCGTCATTGAAAAAATGAAAATTGTATTTCCTGTCAACATAGCACCATAATTGCGTGAAACACTATAAATCTCAATCATCATGAATCATTTTGAAGGATATTCTGAAGGCTAATCATACTTCATAATGTTCGAAAAATTTGTCCGCTCAGCAAAATAGTGACAAGCTATATAAATAAGAAAGAATGAGTAAAACTGACTGTTTTTTTTATATTTCTATGGGACAAACAGTATCATGCACTAATCCAGGTGATAATTTCAATACAAATGTTACAGGATAGCGAATAGTCACGTTCAAAGCTCAAGGTCGCGGTAGGTGAACCCTTTCATTTCCGCAGTTTGATGGACTGGTTGGTAATAAATAACTAGGCTGTGGCAGAAGGCGTTATCTCTTTCAACAGATATTACGTCTTTGTGTTTCTTTAGCAAAAAGTTGTTTGTACCCTCATCAATGTTGGTAGTACTGCGAAATGATTAGGACCATTGTATCTATAATAATAATAATAATGCTGAAGAGTTTGTTTGTTTGAATGTGCTCATCTCTGGAACAATCTGTCGGATTTGAAAAAAATAATTTTGCATAGGATAGCCCGACTATTGAGGAAGGTTACTTAATGTCACGCTAGGACCCTTCGCAGCCGAGCAAAAACCAAAAAGTCAGAAATAACGCGAGCGTGGATATGCTATGCGATGGGGTGAAGGGGCCGGGGGAAATTTCAAAAAAATCCCCGCAGCAATTTCACGCGGACGAAGTAGAAGCGGTAGAAGCTATCAATCAGTCATTATTTGTAAACATAGGTTACAACAGTACAGGTGTTACAGTCAATGTTACCTATACATTTATTATAGTTTCTCTACGTTTTGCCATTTGGCGTACAAAATATACATTTAAAGGAGCCAATCAAGTGAATATATAGGTATGTACTAGTTATAAAAAGGTAAAAGTTTAATTACTAATGTCAATATCAATTTTAATAAAAATGCATTAGGTAATGTCCGGTAATGTCAATCTTTAATGAAATAGGATAATGTCAATAGTAAATAGTTATGATGTCAATAAGTTACTGCTAAGAAAAATGCTTAAAATTAATATTGTCCACAGTGCTGTGAGAGTCGTCATGCTTTTATACTCGTAGTCAAGTTACGTGGTATTTGTCGAGTATTTACTCGTAACTTGACTATAAAAGCATGACGTTTGTTATGTCAAAGAACTGTCATCAAAGTAGTCGCTGAGAGAATAGTAACATTTTTCTATTAATATAGTATATAATTTACGCTTGAATTTGACTAAATTTAGATTTTTTATTGAGCAAGTTAATTTATTAAATATTCTTTGGGCCATACAAAAAAAGCTTTTCCTCATTAAGGCCGTACCTCTATATGGTACTTTGAGCTCTAACTTATTTCTATCACGTAGTTGTCGTAGCTAGTGATACTTATGTTTGAATTTACGTATGTTCCACCGTCGCCTGACTTTGATGAATGAGACGTCAATCGATTTGTTATTATGGTCCGGGTGACATACTATGTTATATTTTATATAAACAAAATTAACATTAAGGATGTTACATGAAAAAAAGTATGGTTAAAAAGAAAATGTAATTTACTATCGTGTTTGGTATCTAATGAATAGACTTACGGAGTACGTTCTGAAAATATTTTGGTCATCTATAATCTATACTGATAATAAAGCTGAAGAGTTTGTTTGTTTGTTTGAAGCCGCTAATCTCTGGAACTACCAGTAGGAAATATTTTTGCTTTTGAGGGAGGCTATAGGCTTAACATCACGCTACGAAGGACTACACACTACGCAGACGAAGTCGCACCCAGAAGCCAGTTATATATATATATAAACCCCATTTCCACACTAACACTAAAACCCTTCTAAAATCTTTAATAGGCTGCCTAACAAATCATAGGCATTAAATTCCACGTGTGTGTGTGGGGGTGTGTTGGGGTGTGTGTGTGCGTGTGTGTTCCACCCTCTATGATCCCTAACCCCTAAATAATTGAAATAAAAAAGAAGGTTATAAACTATGACAAAATCGTCAGCTAAAAAGGCATAAACAAGACATCATAATAAAATCGGTTTTCGTACAACCGGAGTCACACGTAATGTACGGTTTTATGTTTTATTTTTGGTCGTTTGACGGCCCCGTTGGTCACGTGGTTGCAAGGGTCAACGCTGAGCGTGGAGTCCTGGGTTCGATTCCCGGGTCGGACAAAGTGACGTGTTATTGGGCTTTCCATTAGAAATTTCTTAGTAATAGTCCGGAGTTTGGAAGTGGCGGTTTAATACCCCCGTGGCTCGGAAAGCACGTAAAGCTGTTAGTACTGTGGCTGATCTCTCCCCCGGCCGTGTCGGATTGTCGTCCAACCGGACTATGAGAGTAAAGGAGCAGAGAGTGCACCTGTGTTTACGCACACACTTGTGCATTATAATATCTCCGGCGTACTTGGCTAATCTCCTTTGAGATTGGCCACCGTGACCTAAATCGGTGGGGAGGCTACTGTACTGTCCTTTACATAAATCATATCCAGTTTTCTTTTACACCATTTGCTTATTGTTGAAATGTCCTGATTTAATATAATATGGCTTTGTTTGTAACGAAGAATCACACCTACACCTAGTTAAAGAGTCAGAGTATTAAAATTATTGGGACCTAGTTATAGCCTTTTAGTCTTTGATTATTGTAATGCGATGGCTTTTGGTGATATAAAGAATTAGTTAATTTATTTATTATTATTTTTGGTCTGATCATGTTAGTGTGTCACGTATAAAAACACAGAAATATAATCTCAAACCCAGAATAACGACTTTATCATTCTTATTTCTTAGGAGACAATGCTTAATTATAATAAAGTTTTAAATTCCAGGATCTCATGTAAATCTAACTTAAGGCTGCTCAGATTTTCTGAATTCTCCGAGACATTTTCATTTCTGACATTATTTTTCTTATCCTGTTTAATTGCGTGTTAATTTAGATTACAAAGTAGACACCTTATATTGTCTTTAAAACTTTATCTTGGCCGCAAGTTTTACGAATCCGTGACCTTTCCACCCGCGCAGGGTCGCAGAGGTTAAACAAAACATAATCTTCACGGAGTCACTCGGTGACCACTACTTCTCTTGATTCTTTCTTAGATCCCACTTAAACTAGTGATGTGTATAGCTCCTTTGGGTCCCAGATATCTTTTTAAAATGAAAATTGATCACGTAGGCGGAGAATTGAAGTTGTGGCGTTGTAATATTGAGTTAAGTCATGCGTAACTTTGTGATTTGTTTTTATGAATCTAATGATTCATAAAAACAAATCACAAAGGTACGCATGACTTCTTCCAGGTCAACACCATCTTAATAGATGGTGTTGACCTGGAAAGGGACTTTTGAACTTGAAGGGATGTCTTCGAAGGGCGTTTGTTTTTTTTTGATAGCCAAGAAGGTCATTCAAGGACGAGTGCCAATAACAACAATACGATACGGTCAATTTTTTCATATCTTTTACATCAAATGGATTTTATTATTATTTATTCATAATCAAGTAACAAAAGACTCATACTAATTATTAGGCACACAATTTCAATAACAATACAAACATACAAGACAATTTCAATAACAATACAAAACAAACATATTATTTCAGGGATTTATGTTCGTGACAGACTTTGATAGTTATTAAGACAGAATTTCCTTGTTTTATTCATAAGTTCAGAGCTTATTAGTTTATCCGTCGTATTCATTCAAGACGACAAATTACGTAAACATAATTAAATACAGCTCTACGCGAGCTTCGGAGAATGGAAAATTGCTAATTTTCAAAGAAAATTTCTCTCTGAGCCCTTAATTTGACTTGTAACATCCCTCTTCAGTTTAATTTGTATCTCACGTTGAACGTTACGAGTGATGCTAATTTCCCAGATGAGTGCATGGAATGATTGCATTTCCTAGCCACGAGCTTGATGCTTTAACCCCAAATACACAGACTTTCCTGCAAGTCTGTAGCTAGCAATCAAATTTTCTAGCTACAGAAAGACTGGTAGGAATGTATTTGGGCGGAAGAGTTTAACAGCTAAGTACTTTATTACTACAGTGAATTTTAGTTTAGGTAAAGAAAACTACATAAACGAAATTTAATATTTCCGATTGAACTCGTAAAACTATTTGTGTTTAGCATGCGGTGTACGACAGCCACACATGGTTGACAAGGCTATCTCGCCGCCTTGGACTGACGTTGAGCGACGTGAAGTTTAATCAGTTGGTGGGCTGGCGCTCCGGCCGCGAGAGGGTTAGCGACATTAATTACAAATTGAGAGTAGGAATTACTATTTACCACGGCGAAGTTACTTAGAAGGTTTGAAATTGTTGTGTAGTTGTAGGGCGAAGATTGCCTGGAGGTATTATGTCCTAGTGTCCAAGTAAGTCCAAGTTCCTTTCAGAGTGATGTGATGCCGAGGAACGAGTTGATATTCAAAGAGAAAGAAAGACCTGGATTTGGATTAGGTTTTGATCACTAATAAAAAGATTTAGATTCAAAATTAAGCCATACTGAGCTACATGCCTTAATTTTGAATATAAATCTTTTTTTTGATGATCCTGTCATGCTAGTACCTGCCCTGGTACTCGCTCGGGACAGGACAGACTATATGGCTTTACAAATTGAAATTGAGGTTTTTACAACGACTGAAATAACTGTTGATGACTTTTTAACCGCCTTTCTATTTAAATTTTTCCGATGGCATAGTCAGCTTTCCTGGATAATCCAACTTACAAATCCCTATAGGGGACTAAGTATTGCCAGGATTTGTACGTACTTAAAAACTTTTTTTAAAAGGCCAAGCATAGTAAGTTCTACAGTTTATTACTTCTCTATCCTAGATTATCGTGCGTAATGCGTCATTGCTTGCCTGAAATATAGTATTCAGTCACGATAGCAAGCGACTAATGTTTTTTAAATGACGACTAGTCAGTCGCTAATGTTCTGCGCACTTCAATTTCGGTAGTGGTCATTAATCTTACGCAATAGGTGGACAAATTAGGTACCTTATTCTACCATCAAGCCGGGGCCAGAGGCTTAACGTGCTTTCCGAGGCACGCAGGGGTCTCGGTATGAAAGGATTTGGTCACCCGCACGCACCGACTGCGGCAAGCGTAGCTTCACGTGGATCGATCGAACTTAGCGACTGTTATTTCACCACGAGCCCCTGTGCTGTGGCTTGTACTAATAAATGCTACGACCGGTTGAAGACGATCAATCTTGAGGCCGTAAATGGTCAGATCCGACGGATCTGAAGATAGAACGTGCCGTATACCTATGGTAGAATTTACGGTGTGTTGGTACATCTGCTGTCTCTCCAATAAAATACGATTGATTATAATTTAAATTATTTGTATTTATAATAATTGCATTATTACAAGTTTCATGTGATCGAACATGTTTGAGTGTCGCCGGCAAAGTGAAAAAAGTATGGCCGTCGACGTGTTTCCGGCGCTTGCGAGCGTCGGAAATTCACCTGGCGGCCTATGAAATAATAGTGCAAAAGGGCTTAATGCTGGAACACAGTGTAATAGTAAGAATAAACAGAGGAAAGCAACGTTTGTCTTCAAAGGGGCGACAAACAATCTGCGAGTGTTTGAACACTGTTCCACACTTCACCCCTCACTGAAACGGGAAGACGGAAATAAACATAGATTATGTTTTCGTTGGTCTAGCGTTAATATAGCTAGCTGTGTTTATCTGGACTGGAATCAGAAAAGGGATTTAAGAGTGGTGGCCCTGTGGCTCCGACTAACGAGTTGGTCGTGGGTTCCAACCTAGGCAGGCGCTTTACGTTGTGTAAATAATTTCATCACGACTGCTCTCAAAACGGTGATAAAAACATCGTGAGGAAGCTGGCATATGCTAGAATCAAAAATTCGAAGACATGTGACATCTACCAACCCGCACTGGGCCCGTTTGGTAGATTAAGGTTGATGCTCCAAGGTAGCCCGCGAAATTCAAATTTTCTTACGTTTTTTGCAATTTGCTGGTCAGTACTAAGTTGTATGTTGATTAAAATATGATTCGCGGCCGTAACAAATATGTATTTATAGAATTATTATCATTAAAGTCATCAACACAACTCTCTAAGATCAAGTAATCCTACTGTTGAATGACTATTTCATGAAATCTTGACATTCTAGGATTATGCTAACTTAACAAGTTGTATTACTGATTCTTATGATTATAATTCTATAAATACATATTTGTTACGGCCGCGAATCATATTTTAATCAACGTACAACTTAGTACTGACCAGCAAATTGCAAAAAACGTAAGAAAATTTGAATTTCGCGGGCTACCTTGGAGCATCCACCTTAAAGCACACTCACTATTGAAGAGAGGAGGCCTTTGTCCCAGCAGTGGGAACATTATAGGTTGATTATGCTGGCAGACAGGCTACTTTTGGCATTAGTGATCAGTGAATGTTTCTTTTCGGAAGCTTGATCAGTGACTGAGCGCTATGCTCTGAACATGTTCGGATGCTAGGAGTCACTAAAACTTGATGCAGCTGAAGAAGTTGCAAAATAGTAAAAAAGCGGCCAAGTGCGAGTCGGACTCGCACGCGACCGGTTCCTTAACACAACAGTTTTTTGACAGACGGATAGCGGAGCCTTAGCATAGGGTCCCGTTGGCACCTTTTGGGTACAGTACCCTAAAAAGATGTACCTGTGTCTACTAACGACCTAAATCTGCTGTAGGATACCTACAGCTATTTTTCCCTACAGGAGTTTTCGCCTGTGATTTTCCTGGTTTAAATCAAAAATAGAATTCCTAACACCCCTAACTCCGGTGACCTTTTCAATACGGCTTATAACCGAAAACATTGTTGTTATTCTTTAATCTCCTTCCTTAGTTTGTGTCCACATTGTGCTGAACAAAGCTGGAACATACAAATTGGTGTAATACATTTTATAGCGGACAATGAAACAGATTAGCATCACGGACATGGCCGTGGCCTTTTTCCAAGTATTTAATCCATTAATTCATCAAACATGAGTGTCCTATACTAACATATAAAATATATTATGGAATATCTGACTTTTCACGGCGGATGTCTGAATACAGGTATTATTTATTGAATAATCGACATGAACGTTTGAAACATGGATTCATTTTTATGTTGTCTGTAATACTTATCTATACCAGGTCGGCACCCTAATTGCGTAACACACGATCAATCGGAATCTGAATCATTTTGAAGCATATTGCTAATCCATTGATTCATAAGTTCGAAAAATTTGTCTGCTCAACACGTAAATAACGCAATGAATGTTGTTGAACTGTCAAAATTAAACCGATTCCGATTGATCGTGTGTTACGCAATTAGGATGCGGGTCGGGTCGGGTCGGGTCGGGTCTATGCTAGGTCGGGTCGCCAGAAGCTCGAAAGTATGACAACCAATCTTACCAAGGGGTTTCATTTTACCCAGTAACTGGGTTGTGGAGGTCAGATAGGCAGTCGCTCCATGTAAAATACTGGTACTCAGCTGCATCTGGTTAGACTGGAAGCCGAATCCAGCATAGTTGGGAAAAGGCTAGGCAGATGATGATTACGTATGTTTTATTTAAAAGCTTTAAGAATGTGTTATCTTTCTTTCATCTTAAAGAAAATATTCCAACATATACCACCATAATATTTTATTATCATCCTAATGTAACTAACTACTGGAACGAAAAAAGCGTTCTTTAAAGAGCATTTTATACATTATAATATTATTCTTTGAAACAACTTTCGTCGTCTCAGGATTTGACGTTGATTTTCTCCACCAGAATGAAAAAAAACTGATAAAAAAGCTATTCCAATGAGTACCTGTAACTTTGTAAAGAAATCTTGCTAACAAGAAAAGTTTTACAAAGATGCTGATATAAGTTTATAAATTTTAATTATTACCCAACTAGAGAATCTAAATGTGTGAAAGATGATAATAAATTATAGTTAGAAAGTTAGTAAAAGCTAATGAACATAGCCAACGTGTACTTAGTTTGTAAAAAGGTATAGATACATAGTTAGAAAGGGGGTGACTTTAATAGAGAAAGAAGTATGGAAGAAATAGACAGATTTCGCCGACCAAAAATAAATTAGGACAGGTCAGGAAAATGATGTCTTGTGAAAACCTTCGTGTTAAATGCCTCTGGTAGTTACCGTCTACTGCTACTGGTAACATATATAAATTATGTTTCAAATTGACGTTAATTTAAGTTTAACAAATATCATCTTTATTTAAATGGTTATTATGTTGATTTCAGAGTGACTAGCACTATTGAAAAAGTTATAAAAATGTTTGAAGTTGTAGCGTAAACTGAACTTTATTGTGTAGGGATTAAAGTTATTTTTCCATAAACTCATATTTGTTTACATTTTTGGCAAATATGTCGCGATTCAAATTTTGAGTACCTATCATGCATGATCAGCCTATAATGTTCTTACTTCTGGTACACCCGTCTCCTCTCGGTGAGAGGAAGTGGGCCGTATTCGCGCGCCCAGTGCGGGTTGGTAGATGTCAATGTCTTCGAATTTTCTGGTTCAAGGATGTGCCTGTTTCCCCATGATGTTTTTCTTCACAATTTTAAGCAGTGGTGATGAAATAATTTACACAAAGTAAAGCGCCTATCTGGGTGCGAATCTACGACCGACTCGTACACCTACGAGTATTATGTGGCACAGCATATTGACAGCGCCTCATAAAAGGGAATTAGCGACTGCCACATGTTGCTCTTATTAGACGTAAAGGCGTTGTTGCCATCCTTATACAGATAATGAATTAATTTATTTTATGACATCTAGCGGGTGGGAGTTCTCTTTATTCTTGCCTAGGTTTATGTAGGAATTACATGGTAAATGTCCATTAAACCCCGCGAGTGCTAGCGAAAAGTAAAACTATGTTAGTTATGTTTGTCTCCATTACAGTAGTGGATTGCAATATGTATCTGGTGTATTGTGTGTCTATTAGTTTGTGTGTGTTTTCTTTCTTTCTTTCAATAGGTTAAGTAATTGATTGATTGGAATTAAACGGCTCGTAGCCATAGTTAACTGTTACACTGGTGAGTGGTTTATAGAGCAATTGACGCATACTACCGAACACCCCAATTAGAATATTATAAACTCTGACTTATTTATTATTATGAATAAAATAATGTTTATTTATTAAATTAGTTAAGCTGATTGTAGGAGAAAAATGTGGTCACATTCCAAATCTACGCCCGTGCACCGTCGCACACGTATAAGGGTCTATCGTAGCCTACTATACTTCGTCCTGTAATTTACGTAGTTTTAATTATTTTTGGGATAGATCGATTCAGTAAACGATTCTGAACAAACTATTTTCATAATGTGCATTAATTCAATAATTACTCATTGTATAGATTACCCTCTATAGTCTATGCTAATGCTGCTTATAACGCCTGGCGATAGTTCCTTTGACGTTTGGTCCAAAAATCATCATAATCATTTCAGCCGAAAGACGTCCACTGCTGGACATAGGCCTTCCCCAAACACCTCCACTTCCACCGGTGCTTCTCTGTGCTGTGGTCCAATAATACTTAGTAGCGTTACGGTGATTATGCTAAAAGTACCTACTTTACCCACTTTCAGGAAAACCGGCATGTTGTTATGATAAATATACTTTATAGACATAAATTACACAGCAGAAGCAGTAGCTGGCATAAGTCTGTGGGTGAGCAATGTCCTCGCTAACGTTGATTAATTGTGCGCCGCTTCCAGCCGCGGAGCGACGTGATGGCTCTGATGGCTCCCCGATGCGCTGCCAACAGTTATAATTACGAGAATTGTGCTTAGCAATCAATAGTTAACTATGCATGCGTTTAGTGGGTAGAACTTCATTAGACAGAAAAACAGATGACTATATTTATTTATTTTAGTATTTCTGTATACACAGTAAAACAGATACGACATAAATATAAGTATTGAGTACCTACAAAGAAACTGCTTATTTCTTAAGAAATTTCTTCCAGCAGACTTTCGTAAGGAGAAATTAAAAAGAAATGCAGACCATAATAATCTTTTCACAGTTTTATCATAAATCAGAAAGTTATGAAACGCTTGTACTTATTAATAATTTCCGTTCAGATATTCAGATTTTGGGACCAAACATTAACTCCATTAATATCCTACAAAAAAAAAAAAAAAGTTTGGATTAAGTCCATGATAACATTCAAAACGAATTTCGCGTCGAAACAACGAATGATTGATGACCGCTGATCAACGCTAAATTAAAGCTGGTGCGAACATTGAATATATACCTTTCATCAGAATAATTGTGTAAATATTTTACCCAAAAATTTTTTGTAAAACACATGCAAAGGAGGTTAATTTTAGTTGGTATCATGATGAATAGAATAAAAAACGATCAACATCTGTCAGTTGGAAAGCTTTTCATTCAATCAACGTCGCTTGTTCAGCTTATCTTTGAGCTTATCGCCCCATGGTATGTACCTACTGGTGTTACGTAAACAAGTGGGGTTTTATTACAATTTTATTTTGTACAGGTCATTACCTTATCAAGAGGAGTCCAGGGGATACATTGATATTTTTATCAAGATCGTCCTTTATATTTGTGTTGGAAAAATATCCAAATAGACTTGTTGTGTGTTTTGTTCTATAATGCTTGATGGTTTCACTTTATGTAATTGTAGGTACACCTTTGTACCTACAATTATTTTTTATACATAAAGTATATTTTTACAGTACATTTACACGGTTAGCGCAGTGGCTGAGCGATCGGACTGCTGCGCTGCGTGTCGCGGGTTTGATTCCCGTACAGAACAAATATTTGTAAGTCCTACATGTATTTGTTCTGAGTCTGGGTGTTTTTCTATCTATAACATGTATGCATTTACAAAAAAAAAAAAAAATGTATATAAGTAGTTTATCAGCCATCTTGTTACCATAACACAAGCATTAGGTTGCTTAGCTTGGGACTAGATGGCGCTGTGTGAAATGTCCAGGGATATTATTTATTATTATTATATACAATATACTTTATGTAATATATATACAATCAGCCTATAATGTGCCAAAAGGACTCTCTGTGAGAGGGAGTGAGCCGTGTCATCAACCAACCCACACTGAGTTCGCGTGGTGTGGTGGATACGCGGACCCAGTGTGGGCCGGTAGATGTCCCATGTCTTCGATTTTTTTATTCTAGGACAAGCCGATTTCCTCACGATATTTCCCTTTTTTACGACCGTTTTGAGAGTAGTGGTGATGAAGTAATTTACGAAACGTCTGAAAAAAAAAACGCCTGTCTGGGTTGAAACCCACGATCTACAAGACTACAACTCGTGAGTCGCCTTTAACGCCTTTAACTGCCACTGCTCTCAAAATAGTAGGTAGATACTCTATAAATTAGCTGCTCACGTAGATTAAGTAGCAATTCCGAAGGAGGTAGCTATGATTAAAATGAGGAAAGTCACGTAAATTATCGATTAATATTAAACTCCAGAATTAAAGGGTCCTGGAGTCTAAGTAACAACTTGAATCCACCTTAAAAAAAAGTCCTTTCGTCTTTTAAAACACTGAGGAAAGTAGAATAGCAATTAATATTCAAACACATGTTGCTCTTATACTCTTAAAGGCGTACCAATCGATAATATTATGTATTTTTGTAAAAAAATACTATTATTATTTATAATTTTATGATCATCATCATTATATGATGGACGAGAGAAGTGAATAAATATTAATTACATAAGCGTTTAGATATTCATCTTTATAGTTTACTAGCTGCGCCCCGCGGTTTCACCCGCATAAGTTTCGATCCCGTGGGAATATCGGGATATAAAGTATGTATACTATGTGTTAATACAGGTTATAAACTAAAATTTCATCCAAATCCGTTCAGCAGTTTTGGCGTGAAGAAGTAACAAACATACAAACACACACACACTCACAAACTTTCACCTTTATAAACTTAGTGTGATATAATTGGTAATAGGTAGCGAGCGGCATTAATTCTACATGCTCTTTCCGTCAGAGTCAGGTTCCGCAGTCATACAGTATTTTTATCTCACGAAGCGACGCGCGCTTTACATGTGGTAACCAAGTGTACAAACACGTTGCGAATGTATGTATAAGCGCAGTAGTTCTCGGTACCGTCCGGAACAATGGCGAAGTCGGAAGTGTGTGTTGTGCGTTATGAGCTGACGATAATCATCCGCTGTCTGTGTTCACGCACACAATCACAACGTGTTTGCAACCTTGGTTACCACATGTAAAGCGCGCGTCGCTTTGTGAGAGAAAAATACTTGTACCTAGTATACATTCATTGAATTAAAATAAGATTGGTCAAATAGTGTCGAACATCACACATAGAAGCGATAAAGTTATTTTGAACAAAGGTCAAGCCACGATTTTTGGCAAAGGTTATAAGGGGTCAACAAGTTGATAGCTAGCATTAAATGACAACGTGATATTTGACATTGACGTGATATTTTTAGCAAATTATATAAACTTTATGCAGATAAATCATGTTCAGTACCTAGATTCGGTGGAAAATTATTTTGTATATTGATAAACGAAATGTCATGACTTGAGGGGGAAGCGCCAGGTTAGCCCGCGAAATTAATTTGTTCTTAAGTTTTTTGCAATTTGCATGGCATTGTCAGGTTGTATGTTGAACGAAATG
Source organism: Apamea sordens (assembly GCA_945859715.1). Classification (NCBI taxonomy): domain Eukaryota; kingdom Metazoa; phylum Arthropoda; class Insecta; order Lepidoptera; family Noctuidae; genus Apamea; species Apamea sordens. Next base: position 15,043,005 of record OX243995.1, read on the forward strand.
TGATTCACGACCGTAACAAGATGTATTTACTTTACATGATTATAATCATTAAAATCATGAATTGTAGGTATTCATGTTTTTAATTATTATATTATGTACCCTCTAGGTCCATATAACCGTATTGATTGATATTTCGTGAAATAGATAACATAATAAGTATAATCTGACGACACGGTCGGCGCAGTGGCTGATCGATCAACTGCTGCGCTGCGTGTCGCGGGTTCGATTCCCGCACCGAACAAATATTTGTATTGCCTACAGGTAGTTGTTCCGGGTCTGGCTGTTTGTGTATGTGAGTTTAAATGTTTACGATATAGGAGTAATTCCTAGCGTGGGCCAACGTATAATTAAGAAAGAAAAAAAAATCTGACACTGACCTTCAAATTGCAAAAATGTAGTACAATTTTAATTTCGCGGGCTACCCTGGCGGTTCCCCATAAGGGGAACTGCGTAATCCCAAACAGCTGCATCTCATCATCATCATCTGCCTAGCCTTTTTCCACTTAGTAAGACTGGTTGTCAGACATTCGGGCTTCTGAGGACCCGTAACGCCTGCCAAAGATCAACGAATGACAGCCGGGACCAACGGCTTGACGTGCTTTCCGAGGCAAGGAGGGTCTTGGTATGTAAAGACGGTCACCCATCCACGGACCAAACGCGGCAAACCTTTTTTTTTTTTTTTTTCTCGCTGAGAAATGCTTTTTGCATCCCCGTCTCGCGGGGGACGAGACGGGGTATGTGGGACTCCCTGTCGGAATGACAGTATACCCACTAAAACTCAGCGGTGTTCCCACATCGTCGTAATGGGAGGGCCATGGGAAATCTGCATAGCCTTTAGATGGTATGGCGGGCCCCGCATGCCCCCCAGGTTAGGGGGCTACGGGAATGACCGGGAACACCTGGCCATTCCCGTCCCACATTGGTAGAGGCCTGTGCAATACAGGCAACGGTGCCCCCGCACCCGCTGCCTGCTGGCCTCCACGCCCGCCTAAAGGCAGGTCCCGCATGCCCCCCGCGTTGGGGGGGCTACGGCCGCAGAGGATAGGGAGAGCGGCAACGTCACACCGACACTCCTCTTCCCCTGCGGCCCCACCGCGTCCGCCATCTAACGGTGGCGGCCCCGTCAAGGCCGCGGAAGGTAGGGAGAGCGGCAACGTAACACCGACACTCCTCTCCCGCCGCGGCCTCCAATCCTCAGCCGCGATGTCTCCCTCACGGGGGACATCGCGGCCCGCCTCAGGTAGGTTGCGATGTCGCGCAAGCGGCACCGCAACCTACCCGCCGGCCGCTACGTCGGGCTTAGCCGCAAAGCCTTGACGAGCGGCCCCCGCTTGGGTCCCTCTTAGCTTCACCGTGGCTCCGCTAGCCACGGCTACTGAGCCCCCCCGCCTCGACAATGCGGGAACCCACTGGGGGGGACCGCGGCAAACCTAGACCTCCTGCCAGGGCTTAAAAAGCATAACAACTAAGCGACTACATGCTAAGGGCACCCCCTGTGGGATACGGACCCTGGCTAGGGCGTCGCTGGGAGAGGGCAGCAAGGGATTAACAACATAATATATCTTTTCTGAGTAAACTAATGAATCATACTACTGAGAAGCAATTATTATTATCTGTAAAGACGACCGAGAAAATGGGACAAGTGAAGAAGTTGTTTATTTTCGGACAAAAATAATAATAGGTCGAAAAATATTGTTGATAATACGTGCCCGATGAGAACGCACCCTGATTATTTTGTTTGGTCCGTGTCGCTTATTTGATATAGGGCAAAGAGATTTTACTGTTTTAGATTTGTTACTATTTGCTGCTTTCAGGGGGCCTACTCCGAAGTGCAAAGTGCGAATGTTCGGATCGGACCGACACATGGCCGAGCCGAATATTATTGAAAAATGCGAAAAAAGTTCGGATCGGCTCAGTTGGGTCGGGACCATAGTCAATATTCGAAAGAGTGTAGGAGTGTAGGATCGGAACCGACCGAACCAAATAGTAACTTCGTAGGAGGAAACGGTCGAACATTCGGCCGATACTACTTCGGACTAGACCCCCTGGGCGCTTTTAACGTGTACGTATTTTTATACATCGTTCTCACATATAACTTGTAAATTCAACATTAATGATGTAATTAATATTTTTGTAAAAATATAATTTAAAAGAGTGTCAATGCCATGGAGTTTCTTGCCCGTTCTTCTCTATAGGTACCTACTAAGCTTTGGAATGGGCAACTACGAGTAGCTTCCCATTTTCTGACTGACCGGCTTCTTGACGATTCAAAAGTTTTGAGTTAGTTTAACTCATAATTTTAATCTTTCTGTATAAATAAATGAAATACTGTTCTCAATTTGACTATTTTTGTTTTGAAATATTCCTAATAGTCCGGTAAAAAGGTTTTTATAGAATGAAAAATTGGACACGGGTAAAAACGAACGTCCTTTTTTATATGGGATTTTCGTATGAAATATTTAAAATTGGACAGGACAACGACTGTCTGGTCAGCTACTATGAGATAAATCCTAATGAATTAGAGATTCGTAATGTAATATACCAAATGTACCTATATGACATTACGAATCTCTAATTCAAGGTCGAGTAGGTAAGTTTTGAAGTTTTGTATGAGAAAGAGGATAATTTTTTCGCAATTAGGATATAGGTACCGATGGGAAATCCCATTGGGCAGATGGCTTGTTATTAGCATAAAATTATAATATTTGCCTTGTAACTAGTGGGTAAGTGATACTAAAAGGTAGGTACTGATTCTTTTTATTATTGAAAGGTCTAAGTTCACTAGTAAGACGCCATCCATAATAATAAATTATGAATGCCAAAGTAACTTTTCACGCTTCAGCTGAATGGATTCAGATGTTTGCCACATGGATAGACATGGATTACCTGGGTTAGGACATAGGACACTTTTTATCCATGTAGTACGTTCCCGTGGGATCATGATCTCCATGTGGGCGATACCACGGGCAAACGCTAGTTAAAATATATGTGATATTATCTTTTATCATGCTACATGGATGGCCAGCGGGGTAATCGCGTAACACACTATCAGTAGCAATGAGTTTCATTTTGATAGTTCAAAAATATTCATTGCGATATTCACGTGGTTGAGCAGACAAATTTTTCGAACATAAGAAGCAATGGATTAGCAATATCCTTCAAAATGATTCAGATTGAGATTAATAGTGTATTATGTACAGTCAGCGTCAATAATATCGGGACGAACAGACTATTCAAAATGATCTAAACAACTATGAAAATGCCATATTAACTCAATGACACAAGGAATGTTTCAGAATGAAGACAGTACACGACAACTGTCATTCTGACAAGAACTTTATCCAATTGAGACAAAGTTTAATTTTCTTAGTTGTTGAGATCATTTTGAACAGTGTGTTCGTCCCGATATTTTTGACGCTGACTGTACGAGCGCAAGCGAAGCAAAAGAAGTATGTAAGGATCGTAGCAAGTTCCATAGTTTCTGCCTATTCCTATGGGAAGACGTCGTGAGCTCATGTATGTGTAGGATCGACTACAGAGATAGTTTTTCAAGATAACTACTTAATCGTTAACTAGTTGTTAACTAATCGTCGGGCAATCCCGAAACTTAACCGTAAACATGTTTGTAAGTATAAAAGTTAACAACAAATATGGGTAAGTATTAATATACCAAGAATATGGATCATATTTGTCATTCGGAATTTTCAGTGCGTTTTAAGGTTATCTGGCTCGGCAGGGGTCAGCATAAAGTGAAGATTACCTCGTTGGCGTAGATACGAGTGTTGGTTCTATCGAGTAGTATGTTGTCATACAACTAATGTTAAACCACAGATAAATTACTATTGTGGCTTAATATGGCCTGTGTCGTGTTGTGTTTTGATTCGAGATATCCTGTACGAGTCGCAATAAATACTTTTTCTTTCTTTCTTTCTTTAGATACACCAGTCAAACGAATCTGTTCAAGACTACGATTAAATCACATTTTTAATTAGATAACATTGCGTCAGAAGGCTTCTCGACACAATACAATAATTATAATATGAATCCGGATTTACCTTTTCGAAATTTTAAAAAAATCGGACAAAAAGCCGGACATTTGCAAAAAAGTTAGGACTTTTTAATATAAGATCTTTTTTTCGTCATTTAGATTTTTTTATTTTCTAATAAAACAAGGCTCGACGAAGACTGGATGGGGGACCAAAATATTGGACATGTCCGGACAACTCCGGTCGGATGGTAACTCCCTACTACTACGTAATTCTACTGATATTTTCTGAATAATAGATGAAAAATACATAATCTAAGTTACTTACACATTGTATGTATATTAGCAAGTCCTATTATGCAGATTATGGGAACTAGAACCCCATACTTTATGAGTATGAAAACCAATGTCTCGACTATAAAATGGATGCTTTTGTGTTTTTTTTGCAGTCTGGGCTGGTGGGCTTAAATATTTGATTTTACACGGTTACTATTGGGTTCATTATAGGGGTTTATTTATAATCGTTGTTTAAAGTTAAGTAATGATAGGGGGTGTCATACTGAACTTCGAAGTTTAAAATATCGATTTACTGTATTCATAAAGTTTAAAAGTACGATTTACGTGAGTTAGAAAGTACGCTATGGCGAATTATTTAATATATTAATCAACATTTAAATGTATCTTTAATTTAAGCAACGTTTATAAACAAAGAGGGATATTTTAAACGGAATACCATATATTTCTGTAGTGTACATTCAGAGGGTAACGCGATCGCGTTGTTGCTGTTACTTTATCAAAAAGTATGACATGTGTAGCAGTTATCAATTTAGTTCATCGAAGAAGCCATGGTTGACTTTTTTCTAGTAATTACTTCAAGGCTTTTTTCTAGGGCTGTCTCATATATTTCGAGGTAGGATTAGATTACCTATTTATAGTCGACAATGGCCCTCCTTCCATCTTGCGCCATTGCCCTGTTAACTGATTACCCTATGACTGCGTCAGTACCTAAGTGCAGTTCGCGTAGCTGAAATTTGGGCCGTTATTTGTCAAAATTCATCTAAAAACATTACTCAAAAAATTCATATACTTAATATGTGAAGTGTATGAATTTGTTGCCATCGATACGCTAAATATAAGACCTACTTATTCAGTCAAATCATGGCGATAAGTCTAGTTATAAAAGTGATTGGTAGGGGCCAGCCGGCCAGTACAAAGGCGATCCTTGCCAATACTTTATAAAAGGGACAATATATTGTGCGCTGGAGCGGTGAAGGTTGGACATCTAATACTCGCATTGTGAAGTACGAAGGGCTGACCATCCATGAGCGCTGTATCGCATATTTTCATATTTTTGCATATTTTCTAAGAATGGAGTCCGAAATTTTCATATACTAGAATAGAAATTGATTAGGCCTTTTGAATAAATAAGAAAAGGGTTTTAGACAAAAGTTGGCTTGTTGAGATGTCACTACAGACTACTAGAATAATTTTAGGGGTTTTAGCGTCTTAAGGTGCTCGCACACCAGGCGCATTCGCGTGTACAGTTCCTCGCGTTGGAACGGGCACAGAGAGCTGTCCTTAAAGTGATGACCCGAAAGCCATTTCGATACTCGACTACTGAACTATATTCTGACTGTAAGTTGCTTAGTGTCCGACAGATCTTTGTGCTTGAATCCATCTTGAGGAGGCATCGATCAGTTCCCCCTCCTGATACTCCCAGACGTAAACAGAAACTAGTTTGTTGTGCTTCTTCACATCACACATTTGCGAGAAGACAGTGTTATGTAACTAGCAGTTTACATTATAACAAAATTAACAAAAAACTTAATATAGTACATTTAAGTAAACATGATGCTAAGGTCTCAGTGAAAAGATGGTTGTTACAATTAGACTACCTAAGTACCGAATATCTTTTGTCTTCACAAACATATTAATTAATTAATTAAACACACACATATACACACACATCCCCTCACACACACCCCCACACGCATTTTTATTCACTACTTACATTCTTTATTAATAAATTAAAACAGTAGCACACAATGTTTTTAGGTTATAAAATAATGAAATTGTCAGCTGAGCGCTATCTTCTGAGATACAGGCCTCGGCTAGTTCAGAAGATAGAGTCAATACCCTAAGTAAACCTCTCTTTACCACCACAAATGCTGTGGGATTATTATTGTACAATGTATATGACAGTAGTAGGTAATGTAGGTATACGTATAATAAGTACAAGTAAAAAAAACATTCTTTTTCTTATATGTAATCCTGTTGCTATGTTGGTGAGAAGTAAATTATCACTATTATTATTACAGATTCGATTTTGAGCATTACATTACAATACTACCTCCCTGACTCACGAGCATATGCGGCGAGCGCTCCGCGGCCCACCGGACATATTTCATTACTAGCTTCTGCCCGCGGCTTCGCCCGCGCGGATGTCGGAAATTTACCCACAGGAACGTGCTAACAGGATAAAATGTATGTGCTTCCCCAGAATGCCATCTATGTCGCGGGCCCTTTGTGGCTAATTACAATAGAAAACCAATTGTGTCTCATTAGTGGTGATTAAGAGGGTACCTATATGATATCTTTACCTAAGTACCTAACTAATTAAAAAAAAAACTCAATAACAGAAAATTAAATACCTACCTACCTAAATAAACCTATTTCTGATGATAACTAATCTAAACTCAATAAATAAGCAAAATCCCTAAAAACTAATATCTATACGAATGACTAAACCTACATAACAGTATTATAAAATAACCTACGGTCACTACGTACACTATCAAATATACTACCTATACTTTAAAATTAAAATCTATACCTACGACTCATATAAAAATAAACCTAAATAACTCTAAAAACTAAAAGGAATAAAAATGAACTCCACTGCGGGTGACCCAACCTACGACAAACTTAGTATTTGCGGTTGGTACAGTACAGACAGTGGTAATCGGGTATAGGGATCGAACCGCAAAATTAAGTTTGTTTTTATTGTATATACTTTTCCGGGATAAAAAGTACCCAGTGTGGTGCCCAGGATATTAAAGAATAATTATACCAAGTTTCATCGTAATCGAACCGGTAGTTTTTGCGTGATGCCTGAACAAACAGACAGACAGACAGACAAAAATTTTTTTAATCACATTTTTGGGTTCGGTGTCGGTCAAGTAACACCCCCTGCCATTTATTTTTTGGATATTTTCAATGTACAGAATTTTCACTTCTGCAGATTTATTATAAGTATAGACAAGTGGAGCGCATTGATGTTATAAGTTGTATCAAGGTATTACACAAATTGTATCATTACAAGGTGCGCATTGTATTACTCGGTTCTCCTCTTTCACTGATGTAATACTCATTTTATATCATTACAAGGTGCACGCTGTAATGCTCGATATTCCTCCCTCACTGATGTAATGCTCGAATCTGTAACGTAACATTACAGGCGAATGCTCCCGATGAGGGAGCACCTTAAGGGAACCAAACCTACATCTACTCAGATGAACTACTACACTCTACTCACTCACTCACTCTACTATGACTCTGAAGATTTAGGCTGCGTACACCTATGGTTTGCTAATGGATGGCTACTGGCTAGACATGGATTTCTAATACCAAGATACTGCCGAAATCTTTCCTTGGACGTCACGATTGGCTGCCATTTGCAGGCAACACAATTAGATTGAGGAAAACGCAGCCATTCATAAATATACGGAAACCGGTCAGGCATGAATAATGAACAGAATACACCTACATACCTACATGCTAAAACGTGAGATAGGACACAGTAAGCGCATCTTCGGAGTATTCTATCCTTTGTTGAGCTATATAAAAAAAAAAAAAATAAGGCCAAGTACAATCGGTTGCATGTCAATGTCAGTGTAACACTTTGACCTTGAGCGGGGAGGACAAGAGGAGGCCAGAGGGGCAATTCTCGTAATTTTAAGACCGTTCACAGTCTGATCTCAGTCTCAATCTGTCAAAAAATACTTCTAACTTCCCTACATTTTGACAAGTTTTTGACATTTGTTTGTCGCTGAGATGAGACTGCGACTAGATTTTGAACGTTTTCAATTACGAGAATCGGCCTTCAGCTTATAGTAACTGGTTTTTTTACCATTGATGTGCGGCCTACTGTACAATTGGACTCTGGGCTGCTACTGTGGTTTTGGCATAGGTACATAATGTGTCTTTTTAATGGAATCATGATACGGTAGGTATGCTTATGCTAAAACCTCGCGACATATTGTGTGTGTTTTGTTTTGTTAGTTTGTATAATTCAAAGTAAAGACGTGGTATTTTATTAAATTAATAATAGTTGTTTATTGTACTGTGTGTATGAATAATACTAGAAAAAATAAAATTGACCGTCTGTCTGTCACTAGATAGTTGAAATTTTCTCAGATTAAGTATTTCTGCTGCTGCTATAACAACATATACACTTAAAAACGTTTTTTTGTTTGTTTATATAAAAAAAGTATATTTACAATCACAAAATTAAATGGAAACACAAAGTAGGCGAATGTAATTAAAATGCTGGAGGCGGGCAGCCCTATCGCATGTTTAAGTACCGCGCGGCTGTAGGCATATATTTCAAAGATACGGCCGAGTTACAATACTGTGGAGGATCATAAAATCTATGCATATTGAAATGTCATGTCTGAGTGACATGACATTTTATGGTAAACACCATGTAGGTATACTCCTCGATATAGTAGTCATCATAGGATACAAATGTAGCCTGAGCTATAATGATGAAACCTCTTACAGTTAGATTTCACCACATTGTAATAATCTGTACTTACCTAAGTGATATTGTGAAACTGTAAATTCTGCTCTCAACCATAGCTTACTTCGCAAGATGGAATGGTAAAGTGTAAAATGTTTTCAAACTTTGAAAAAAAAGAAAGAAAGAATAAAATAAAGTAGGTATATAATGAAAGAAAGAATGGATATAAGAAAGAGATTGATGTTCAAGTATTATGTAGGTATGTATTTGCGCATCTGAAGCGAGAATTGGCCTTCTGATATGGAAGGCCAATTCTCGTAATTCACGTTCAAAATCTAGTCGTGATCTCATCTCAACGACAATCAATGTCAATAGTGTAGGGTGTTTTGACAGATTGCGACTGAGATCAGAAGGCCAATTCTCGTAATTTATAACGTTCAAAATCTAGTCGCAGTCTCATCTCGGCGACAAACAAATGTCAAAAACTTGTCAAAATGCAGGGAAATTACAGGTATTTTTGACAGATTGAGACTGAGATCAGACTGTGAACGTTCTTAAAATTACGAGAATCGCCCCTCTGACTGTAAACAGATTTGTGCCTCGGTCGTCCCACAGAGTTTCGTCCCACATAAAAAATTCCCCACTTGTCCCAATTTGTATGCCTCGCTCGTCCCAAAACTTAATTTTCAATATTTTATTCCCCGCTCGTCCCAATTCGTATGCCTGGCTCGTCCCACATTTTTTTCATTTGAGTTAAATTTGATTTAATTGTACAGTCAGCCTAAAAACCTGACTGATCAGAAAGATAAATAACCTCATGTTGCGGAAAATTTGATGAACTAATTCAATCCGAGACTCCACTATAATATAAATTATAAAATTACAAGTTACGCCACCATGACAGTTTTTTTCTGATCAAACTTTAGGTTTAGATTGAAGGCATTAATAAAGTACACATAGCCGACCCTAAGTACAAACCCTGTGCACCCCACTGCTTAGACCACTACTATTATTATTAACCTAGAACAAGTTTTTGAATGTTTATAGCTTCGGTATTTTTGTGCGACCGGATTAGAGCTTGCTCTCTCGCTCTGCTTTCTTTGTATTAATCAATTGACATACAAATGTTGATTTTTTGGAAATTTAATTGTTAAAATACCACTTTTTCATAAATAGGAGGTTAATTAAAATACTGTGATTGTGATATTAGTCACGTAATAAAGGTTTTTTTAAATAAGTAGTTCTAATTATGTTGAAGTATCTCAGATAAATATTACATGTGTAATACATATATATATTTATCTTAACGTGGTACTTCTATAAGATAAATACAAATGTGTATATTGATAGGTGTAATTAATAGTACTGGGATTTGGATTTGATTGTGATACTAAATAATAAAGATTTTCCTAAATTGCAATAGATCTTTTAATTATTAAAATTAAAAACATGCATCGCGGATGCATACCTAGAACTGGAAGTATTTAATATCTTTATGTTATTTGAAAAAACTATTATTTCAATTTATTGGAAGATATAGTACAATATTTTTTGTCAACTGTACTTTGAATTTGCCAGGAATGTGGGACGAGTGGTGACTTTAAAACTCAAGTGGGACGAACGAGGAATTTTCTTTGGAATGTGGGACAAGATAGTGGGACGACAGAGGCACAAATCTGTAAACATTCTTAAAATTACGAGAATTACCCTTCTGGCGTCAGAGTAAAGTAATTATGAACACACACACAGGTTTGAATTAAACCTAGTTCGGGTGGGTCGCTACCTAACACTCGAATTCCGAACTATCATTACTTGCACCTAGCTGTTATTAAAAAAATATATATATTTTAGTTGTAGTTTATTTTTAGGCACTATAAATGTATGGGAAATTTGCCACTCCTGATAAATGTACACCTTTTTGTAATCGTTTTTATTAAATAAATTATTATTATTTTATTATATTATTATCTACTGTGTCCTTATAAAATATAATGCAAAACAATCGCAAATAGAACCAATAGACTTGTGAAGGTAATTTCCTCCGTTCAATTGTTTTTAATCGCTCACGGTTACTCCATTTAGCTTCAATGCCGTTCGTTTCAAGCTTAGTTTGATGAGTCGTGATAGAAATTACTAGTAATAATATTTTAAAACTAACAAGGTGGTAACCTTACGATTTTGCACCCTATTCACATATTTCTTAATTACATACTTACATGCATAAACTGACGCCTTCGTTCCATGGGAGTAGGCAGAAACTTCAGAAGCCATCTGCTACGATCCTTACATCCTCTTTTTGCTTCGTTTACGTTCATACCTACAACAGCACTATTCATTTTTCATCAAAAACCCGCACTGGGCCCGCGTGGTAGATTACAGCCCACTCCCTCTCGAAGAGAGAAGGCCTGTGTCCCAGTATGGGAACATTATAGGCAGATTATGAAATATTATAAAAATACTCATTTAAGTAATTGATTACCCCCACGAATAATAAAAGTCATTATTCGTAGGACTACCCGGAATCATTATAATAAATTGTTCTGTTGCAATTAAGTATATCGGTTTTTTTATTGAGTAATTAATATATTTAAACCACCATTTCGTTGCATGCAAAAAGGCCATTACCCAATACTCATCACCAGATTCCATTGCGAATCTCTGAACTAACCATTTCCTGTCTGAAAATTTATTCATCTGTACAAATAAATAAAATTGAAGTGTCTGTAATTCAAAATAACAGCTTTTTACTAATGCATAAGAAAGTAAAATAGTAAAAAAAAAAACAAATTTTAACATTCTTGTCTGTCTGTCTGTCTGTCCTGGCTAATCTCTGACGGGACTTTCACTGGCAGATAGCTCATGTTTTATGGAGTAACTTAGGCTGTTCTTATTTTAGAAAAAGAATGAGTAAAGAGATATAATTATTACGCACGTAATTACGTTTATTGTTTTCTAACATCCACATGAACGAAATCGTGGGCACAGCTAGTAAAAAAATATAAATAAACAACCTGGGTATGGAACCCAGGCCCGAGCTCTGAAACTTTGCTTCCAGTAACAGACTTGGGGCACAATGCAGCTTAGTGATTACCAGTAGTAAAAAATGCCATAAAGATAATATTCATTTTTATGTTCGTTTAAAATGGCTATCTAAAGTTTGCAAGCACGTGCAAAGACATTATTTATTTACATAATAAAATAAGAAAAACTCGTGACTGCAAAACAATTAAACCTGTTATATCTGTGATGTTATCATCGTTTATTTTTAATGAATGTGATAAGTATATTTATTAGGTACCTGCTGTATACACAATTATACACTATACAGCGAGTTTATGATGCTTAGCAATAGAAAATGGCTATATCGATCTGAAGGCCAATTCTCGTAATTTAAAACGTTCAAAATCTAGTCGCAGTCTCATCTCGGCGACAAACAAATGTCAAAAACTTGTCAAAATGTAGGGAAGTTAGAAGTATTTTTTGACAGATTGAGACTGAGATCAGCGCCCTAATTGCGTAACGATCAATCGGAATCGGTTTCATTTTGACAGTTTAACAACATTCATTGCGTTATTTACGTGTTGAGCAGACATATTTTTCATACTTATGAAGCAATGGATTAGCAATTTGCTTCAAAATGATTTTGATGACCGATTCCGATTGATCGTGTGTTACGCAATTAGGATGCAGACTGTGAAAGTTCTTAAAATTACGAGAATTACCCAATTATCTTTATACCTATAGTACTAGCTTCTGTCTGCGACTTCGTCCGCGTGAAATTTCTTTTTCCTCCGACCCTCCCTGACGCTATACATCACTGACACATCTACATCGCTGATCGATCACTTTTTTTAATGTTCAAAAAGTATATCGCAGAGTTTAAATTATACTTATATTATTATTACTTCGTTTTCGCTTAGCGTTCATTTTGACTTTTTTCTCTTTGGTCGGCCCCTTAGGTTCATAGCATGATGTTAAATGTTAGCCTTCCTCAAGAATTGGGCTATTAAATGCAAAAATATTTTTTTAAATCCAACTGGTAGTTCCAGAGATTACCCCCTACATACAAACAAACAAACAAATTTTACCTCTTTATAATAACAATAAAGTATAGAATATAATTGTACCTGTGTTACCCAAATGAATAAATTACTTAAAACAGTTATGTCTTATAATTATACGTTTATAACTTCGGTGAATGACTGACTAACCAACAAACGCAGTCTGAACAACTGTCGATAGGAACGTAATATTTGAAAGACAAATGCCCATTTTCACTAACAGTACACGACACCTGTTGGATTTTAAATGCTCGGCTCAGCACTGAGAATTGAAAATCCAACACTCTTGCATTTAGGTGTTGCCTAGTGTCAGTGAAAACAGGGAAAGTTTTGTACAAGTACTGTTTTATAGAAAACAAAAGTTGCAACACTGATTCAGCAACATTTCGTATTGCAGGAAACATTGGGTGCGTTCCGAGTTGCGCTGTGATCGATATGAGCGTGCTTATACCCGTTCCGACTTAGCGTGAGCGCGATAACGATGTCCCGTGAATCGTCATAGATGACCTCATGACATACGCCATCTTGCGATAATGCCGACCATGCCCTAAAATAATATCTTCGTGAGCGCTGTCAAAAATAACAGTTGTGCTGTTTTGTTTTGAGTTGCATCATATCCTTAAACTAACGTGGCATTTTCGAATTTGTGCTTCTGGCTACAGTCGCCACCTAACCGAAGAAGAAGAAAGTGGTGTATACACAAAGAAATACTGTAATATCGTTTTGACGTTGAATGAGTACAGTGAGCGTGTTCACGAGCATTCCGAATTGTTGACAGCTCTCAGCTGTCGTAAACGTGATATTATTTATATCGGACCGCAAATTATTTATATGGGTACTGTGAGCGATAATAGCATAATTTGGAATATAGTCATGTTTAGTCAAGCTTTGGTTTCTTAAGAAAGTGGAGAACGGTCACACAATAATGGCTGTCCAAATACAAATCGTTTTTTTATACCATAATATCAAATACTGGTGAAACTGACAGATTTTCATGACGGCCGATAAATTAGGAAACTCAAGATTTAGGTAGGTACTGTTTCTCAACTGTTGTTTCTCATGAATTGGTGCTTCAGAATGCAGAGTTGCAGTAAGCAAAATCTTCTGGTAATTATCTCAAAGGTCAATTAAATGTTTGGAGTGGAGTAGTTTTTTCTCATAATTAATTTTTTTTGGTAACAAGTCAGAAAATGTCTATAAAATTGAAGAACCGACACAGCTCGGTAACCATCCAGAATTACCTCTAGTATAACGCCTTTCAAGGAATACGTCGAGTTTCCCTGTCACCCTGTATAGGTATTATAATACGTAACGTGAATGTTAGATTCTCGTAGTGTTTTTTTTCAAAACAATAGTGCAGCTGTGTTACTACAAACATGGAGAAGACACGGTTCGTTGGGCCGCTCTGTCGCAGTCTGTAGAACCAGCTAGTTAAACAAAGGCAAAAAGTATAAATAATGAGCTAATTCACTATGTTTTACGACTACATCAATACTGCACTGTCGGCAGACAACATTTGATGGCCATTTTGAAAAAATTAAAGAACCTTCTGGCTATTTAATTATTGTTTTAATTTAATAGCATAATAGATAGCATAATTAGCCTATACTGTTCCCACTGCTGGGACGCAGGCCTCCTCTTGGTGATTGGAGTGCAATGGGCGAGTGCGAATTGGTAGTTGTCACATGTCTGAGAATTTTTTGGTTCTAGGCACATGCCGGTTTCCTCACGATGTTTTCCTATACCGTTATTGTTTGTTTTAAATTAATCATAATAAAAATAGTTGTAAAAGTCACTACTCTAAATGGAAGTTACAAACAAGTAATAATTAGCAAGTTTTCATACATAAATCTCTTCTGAAACTTTGGATAGTATTGTGGTTGACTGTAAACAAAACAAAGTGGTTTATTTCGTTATTTATAACTATATATTATCATCTTGGATCATCGTTGTGAAAGTCTTTGCCAATGGCCTTGTCTCGATATATTTGTCTCGGTTTTAGGAATAACCCATGAATAAGGAAATATTAATTTATAAGGAAAATATCTTTGAGGAAATGCTGATTTCCTACCCAAACTTGTCTTATTTTTTTGGTATTATTTTTATAAAGTGAGACACAATATAATATCTGTTATTTAATATTATTATTATTTAGTATTTAAAATGCCTGACATATCGGTACCCCTGTATTATTGTCAATTCAGAATGCTTTAATACCTATTGTTGTATTTTGTTTAGAATTTTTATGCTCGATTGTTTGTCTTTATGTTGACACATTGATTATATAGTACCTATTGGTTAAAAATAATGTTTCTAATATGGGAGCTTAGTCAACTTGAATCGTTAAAGGGTATCAGCCAGCGTTTAGAAGCGTTGTCGTCTTTAATAATTTAATGCAAAAAAAAGTAAACAAAGCGATGATTTTGGGCATAACAAATGTTTTGAATGGAACATTAGCAAGTGAATCCCAAATGATGAACATTCCCAAAAACATTTTCATTCACTTCTGTACGATGTAAAGGTATAAAAGAATTTAAACTAATTGTTAACATTCCGACCTTCACGTACCAGATAACACGGTCTTATTGTGCTAAGTCTGAACCAAGTAATTACCATTACCTACATACATTAAAGAGAAAATGTGACACTTCTTAAAAACATAATTTAATGTCTACGACATAACTGTAACAAGTTTGTAAACAATATTAGAATCATAATCAACGTTATCAACACTACACAATCAAATACACCAGGAAAATACTTGCTAGTAAAACTCTTAAGTTTTGTTCTCGGGAAAACACTGCACTTCCACTCATACGGACATTGATAAAATAAAGAATCCTTTCACATTCCGCTAGATAGTTGGTTATTGCTTCTCTGCTGTACATGATCAGTCTGCAGTCCGCGCTCTTGGTAACGTACAGTCGCATGCGAGTGATGGGGTCCAACATCGTCGTCATTCGCCAGTCTTTGATCTCGTGCTGAGAGCTCTCCGGAGGCAAGATGTCCGCATCACTACTCCTGGCCTTCTCGCTCCACAGACTCACGTCCACACCGTCCTCCGTCATCTTCCTCGTGTTGTAGTCGTGAATATAGTTGCTGAGAAACGCATGAGCGATGTCACAATATATGGCAACGGTCTCCACCAACTCGACATCTTCTATTCTGAGCCAGCACTGGTCGGCGCGTTCGTTCCGGTACGGCAATTCGAAAGGGATGGGGAACACGTAGGGTTTCACATCTTTCGCGGCCACTTCGGAGCACAACACGAGTGCTTGCAACAGAGTGGCGCCGATGACTTCGAGTAACATTTTAAATGTGCTGCTGTGACGACGTCATGATTGTAACTAAACGACATCGTGACGGCTCGGTGTCGCTACAAAGCGTTGCAGAACGGCTAGCTGCCTTCATAAACGTGATTACAGGTTAAAAAACGATTATTAGATTGCAATTTACAACTCATTGTTGTGGGAACGAAATCCACGTGATTGAATGGTTACCATAAGTTGAAACAATTGAACATAGTTATTTGTAATTGTTCTGCTCGTATCTTATATATATATAAATGAATCCCTATTTCCCTTGGTGACGCCATAATTTGAAAACGACTTTACCGATTTCATCCATCTTTTTTTTAAAGTTTTCTAATACTTTGTAGAAAGTTCTTACGGAAAAAAATAAATAAGAAAGTTCCTTCATGCGGACGAAGTCGCAGGCAAAAGCTAGTTATCAATATAAGTACGGTGTTTCCGCAGTTAATATTAATATACTGACGCTTTGTTCCTTTACGACAAATTCCGGTGTTTATAAGGAATGTGGACAGGAATGATTATTACTGTAAGGTTAGTTGGCATTGCACTATGTGTCATAAATAAGTAATAACTTGTAAACCATATTTGCTGACAACATAAATAATATTTTATAGAACCGTCTACTAAAAAAATGTTGCAAAATAAATGTATGTATGCATAATTCCGACCCATTAAATCTCCATGAGGCCCATATTCAGCAGGGGACGATTATGGGCTCCTTATAGATCTAAATGACGCGTGACACTTCCTGCCGAGCGACGCCATTTTAGTCAGTGCTGCAATGTTTCTCTGCCGTGCAAGTGGATTGAGTGAGGCAGGATGGTGCAATTAGTTTCAGTTTTATGCAGCAATGACCCAATCTCTCCCCGTAGAGGTGCGGGCCCGGCGGTCAAGAGATCAAGAGTACAAACTCCAGCAGGTGCAATAATGGAGTAACCTGACACGTACTTACAACAAGCATAATAATGTTACGTATTAAGTTTAGATCAATAGTAGCACAGCTTCGACTTACGAATTGTGGGTCGTAGATTCGATTCCAGACAGACGCTTTACTTTGTGTAAATTATTTCATCACCACAGCTCTCTAAACGGTGAAGGAATACATCGTGAGGAAACTGTCATGTTCTAGAACCAAAAATTCGATGACATGAGATCATCTCTATCTCTCTATCTACCAACCCGCACTGGGCCCGCGTGGTGGACTACGGCTCACTCCCTCTCACTGAGAGGAGGCCTGTGTCCCAGTAGTGGGAACATTATAGGCAGAATAATAATTATGATTGAGTTTTAGTGTAGCAAGCAATTCCAGTTTTAATTAACTCTGTCGGTGTTCGTTTTCGTTGAATTATCTCATGAAAAAAACCAAATAACGGGCGACAAAAATCGTTCGCAAGGTAATTACTTATTAATTTTTTCCAGGTTTATTTATTATTTATTATTAATTTATTTAACACCTGGAAGAGGTAAAGGGATGGCGTTTATAGGATTGCTTTATATTGTTCGATTATAAGGTGCTCCTATTTATTTAAAACTAAACTTGTTTGCTTGGCATTTAGTGAGTTTTAGACCGGTATTTCCATTGTGATATGATATATTTAGAATGCCATTCATAGGTGTGATTTTATCTAATGTTTTGTTTTATTTTACTTTATCATAAAAGCCGGCTGGTGCGCGCATCAATTGTAATTATATACAGTTGTAATTATATATAATTAAAATTGGTGCGGGCACCAGCCGGCAAGGGGTTCAAATCCCAGCAGTTGAAATATTGAAGTAAAGCCACGTAACATAGCATATTAAAAGGTCGTACGAGTATATTAATGACATCATCAGTCGGGCTCATGTTACCGCCGGGGTACCAGCTGTTGAAGAACCCAATGGCTTAGCACGCGACGATGGAAAGAGGCCAGATGGAATGACCATAATACCTTGGAAGTTGGATAGGCCTTTGGTGTGGGATGCAACCTGTGTTGACATCCTTGCGCCATACCATCTTCTTAGCACGGTGGGCTGTGCTAGGGCGGCTGCTGCAGGAGCAGAAAACCTCAAACTGCGCAAATAGGAACTATATGTTTGAGCCGTTTGGGGTTGAAACATTCCGCCTTGGGGTCCGAGTGTTCGTCGAATATTTCGGGACATAGCCAAACGGTTGGTTGACTATTTTTAGCCCATCATTGACAGCGATGCGGACGAAATTTTTGATGCCCAATGAGTTCCCCTCTTTATCTTAATTTTTTTATTATATACTTGTATAGATATAATATATACAATTTAGCTTTTAAATTGTAATTAAGGCTTTTTTTTAGAAGTGTTGCCTATTATTGCGTACATATAGTTGTAGTGCAACAGGCAATTCTAGGCAATGTTTTTGTCCGCTTTCCTGGAATATATCTCATGAAAAGAAACCAACAAAACAGACGGCAAAGGCTTTTCGCAAGTCCTTGCTTTCTTAATTACTTCTCTTAATTTTAGCACGTGGAAGCTGTAAACGTGGAAGCTGTAAGCTGTATACTCTTTCGAATATTGACTATGGTCCCGACCCAACTTGGCTGAATCGATCATTTTTCGCATTTTTCAATAATATTCGGTTCGGCCATGTGTCGGTCCGATCCGAACTTTCGCACTTTGCACTTCGGAGTAGGCCCCCAGTTTCTCAGTAGCAGGTAAGTTTAGTACGAAACGTCATTGGTTGATCGAAAAAAATAGGAGTTGTCTGTGCTAAAACCTAATGTATTTTGACTTACTGAATATTAATTTAACTACTCTCATGAACTGTATCGGAACAAACCTAGTTATCTAACTATTTAGGCACTTTTACAATTCATTATAGACTTCCCATTGTGTAGGTCTCGTATAAAACCAAATTCCGCTTAATTGCCTGTTACACTTGCACACTATCTAATGTAAGAATTAGTTTGATGTTTACTTCACCTCTAGCCTTCTCTTATCTGTGGTCTGTGTGGGTGTAAGAGACAGCAATTAAGGTTCCCTGAATAGTCGTTTACGTCATACACGCACACAATGAAGTGCGAACCTGTTTAAAATAATACCAATCAACGGGTATGGGATCAAACGCGTCTGAGCTCTCGCATGTACGAGTATACGTCATGTAAAATGGCCAACAGAATTTTTCTGTTGTGTCTTTTAGTTTCGGTACTAACTGTGAGTTATATAGAAGGGAAAGGTGGTTCAAGAGGCAGCAGCAGCAGGGGCAGTAGCAGGAGCAGCAGCAGTGGAAGCAGGGGCTGGGGAAGCAGCTCCTCTTCCTTCGGCAAGAGCTGGGGGTCATCGAGTCACAGCGCTAAACCAAGCTGGAGTAGTTCATCGTCATCAAGTCACTGGGGAAGCTCATCGTCACATAGCTACCCCTCGTCGTCATCAGGTCTCTCAGGATCATCAGGATCTCACAGCTATCCTTCATCATCGTCAGGATTATCAGGATCATCGGGATGGAATCACGGTTCCTCAAGTTACCCTTCATCGTCATCAGGACTGTCTGGATCTGGATCAAGCACTTACAATAAACCTTCGTCATCTTCAGGATCGTCGTGGGGTTCTGGTTCGTCTAGTTACCCCTCGTCCTCATCAGGACTGTCTGGATCTTGATCAAGCAATTACAATAAACCTTCATCATCTTCAGGATCGTCGTGGGGTTTTGGTTCGTCTAGTTACCCCTCGTCCTCATCAGGACTGTCTGGATCTGGATCAAGCACTTACAATAAACCTTCGTCATCTTCAGGATCGTCGCGGGGTTTTGGTTCGTCTAGTTACCCCTCGTCCTCATCAGGACTGTCTGGATCTGGATCAAGCACTTACAATAAACCTTCGTCATCTTCAGGATCGTCATGGGGTTTTGGTTCGTCTAGTTACCCCTCGTCCTCATCAGGACTGTCTGGATCTGGATCAAGCACTTACAATAAACCTTCGTCATCTTCAGGATCGTCGTGGGGTTTTGGTTCGTCTAGTTACCCCTCGTCCTCATCAGGACTGTCTGGATCTGGATCAAGTTCATCACACGGCTATCCCTCATCTTCCACTGGCCTTTTAGGAACAGGAAGTAAAATCCCATCATGGTCTGGATCTGGATCATCGGGATCTCATAGTTACCCGTCAAGTTCTTCAGGAATGTCTGGCTCTGGATCTAGCTACAGACCATCATCTGGCTCGGGAACTCATTCTTATCCACATGGAACTGGATTGTCGGGATCTCAATCAATCAAAAACAATTATTATAAACCGACGTACAGCACGAATAGCGGATCTTCAGTTCATCATACGACACATTATTACCATAACACGGTACCTTACGCCGTGCCAACGTACTACAACGCACCACAGTACGTTTACATCCATGAGTACAGGAATTCCAACAGTCGCTATGGAGACTTACTGACAGGCTTGTCTTTGTACAATCTTGGTCGATCACATAGTCACTATAACGACCATTACTACTATGATGACTACTACAGGCGCAGGTACGACAACCCGAGCTCTTCTTCATACAGGCAAGAAAACAGACCTCAAGACCAAGCTAACTGCATATTGAAAGTGAAAGAAAACGGACGAGTTGAAGTGTTAAAAATTCCTTGTGAAATCGTGTCTACTTTCACCCAAGGAAGTAAAAAGTTGGCTCCATCACAACAAACTCAAGTGAACAAAACAGTGTGTACGACAACTACTACAACGATTAACAATACCGTGTCCTCAGCGCCAGCAGTGCCCGTGGTGCCAGTGCTATCAGTGTTACCAGCCGTGGCAGTTAATGGTTCTTCAATTAACTCTACGGTGACAGCTAACAAATTTGGGCAAGTAAGCGGATTTGATTCTAACTTATTGTTGGGGGCATTACAAAATGCTTCCTCTATTGACGCTTTTAAAACCGTTTTGGACGGTATGAACCTTACGGTGCCAACTGCTACTGTCTCGTCTGCTAACTCTGCTGTGACTACTACTACAAGTACTACATTACCAGTCAATGGTTCATCAGCCAACATTACGAAGACTGTGACAACAGTTAATGCAACTACGGTCAACGTCACGGTATGTACTACAAACTCCTCACTCGTCGATCCGTTGACCGTAAAAGGGCCTCCAGTCAGTGGTAAAGACATGGAATGTATCGTAGAGATCCAAACAAAAGGTAGTTTCTTGAGTAATGTTATTGATTGTAGCACTCTAATAGCGTATGCGAAAATGCCTGATCCAAAGAAAGACACCGGAATACTACCCGAAAGAGCTAAACTGAAGTCATGGTTGGCTAATCCGCCTTGGTGGATGTCCTTATTTATAGCTGTGTAATTTAAGTGTAAAACATATGTTGCTGTCGTAGATTATATCTTAGTTTATGATGTGTTACACAAGAAACTATGTACTTAGTTTTGCTGTTACTGTGTCGATAGTGTTGTTATTAAACTCAGCACACTATAAATAAAGTCTATATGCTTAAAACATATTTGTGTGTGCAAACTATTAACTTTGATATTGTATTTTTATAGATGTTTTGTTTTTTGTGTTCAAATGAATAATTTAGTTTGTTAAGTTCTCTATGATGTGCCATTTGCTGCATTTATGTATCATAATATTTTGTAAGGAAACTTTCTTTATGTTAATAAAGATGTTCATAGAATAGTGTTTGCCTTTCTCTTCAATATCTTTGTTACGAATATTTTCTCAACGTACTCATTGCCAAATTTCATGCAAATCCGTTCAGTAGTTTTTGCGTGAAAGAGTAACAAACATCCATCCATTCATACAAACTTTCACGTTTATAATATTAGTACATAATATTAGTACATAGGATAATATTATAAACTGAACGGATTTGCATGAAATTTGGCACACAGATGGTTTATAACCTGGATGGATATTCCCACGGGATTGAAATTTATGCGGGTGAAACCGCGGGGCGCAGCTAGTTTCTTAGTATAAATCTAAATGCCTTCATAGAATACAAGGAAAAATCACATGTGTAATTATAAATGTACATATGAAAAACAAAGAACAATTTATTTATATTGATGAAGTGCCTCACATCCTACATTTATAAGTAGGTACTCGGTTATTAATTGACTTGAGTTAATTTGTGTGGTCTAAGTTCTACGCATTAAAATAAATAATTAACGAGTAACGTTAAATACTGATAACATGCTTTGAATGCGCATGACATTGATATCGCCTATGCTCGGTTTTTTTTTAATATTTCCAAGAATGTAAACAAGAGATAGCTCTTTTAATGAAGATTGTATTAAGTATACTAGCTGTTGCTGGCGAGTTCGTCTGCGTATATATTTTATACAAATATCTAGGATGAAAAGTGTCCTACTTCCTTCTCAAGGCCCCAGGCAACCTATCTGTCAAATTTTATATCAATCGGTTCTGCGGGTTATAGGAGTAAATAGGACAGACATACAGACAGAGTTACTTTTGCATTCAAAATATTAAGTATGGATGAAGCCTGCTGTAATCTCGAACACATTTTTTTCCAAAAGTGAAATACCTACCGTAGATATTTGATAGATATAGATAATTATAAATCTTTATGTGTTTGTGTGACACACAAAATATTGTTTTTAAAACAGTATTTCTATCCAATAAACTATCGCTGTATCAGAATGCAGATAAATAGTGCGAATGCCCCTTCATTCGCACTATTTATCTGTATTCTGATACAGCGATAGTTTTGGTCACCTTGGAGCAAATAACTAGTTTTAAACATTCGCATCATAGTCTTTGATTCAAGTTTAATTGGATGTGAATGTCCGACGTCCGCGTTGTCCTTGCACAGATGATTGTTTTTATATTTTGGTCACGTGTACCGTGTCTGCGTTTCAGTAACATGTGCAGTCTGCCGTGGAGTGAAGGCTAAATGCTGAAAAACAAACGGGCGTTAGTATTACTATGTTGTCGAATTGTCATCAGTTAGCCGATATTAATATCTAGTATAATAAGTATAGTGTAATCAGCCTTTAATGTTCTCACAGCTGGGACACAGGCCTCCTCGCGGTGAGGGGGAGTGGGCCGTAATCCACCACGCGGGCCGAATGCTGATTACTCTGGTTGGTAGATGTTACCTGTCTTCGAGTTTTTGGGTCTAGGACATATTGGTTTCCTCACGATGTTGTCCTTTTCACCGTTGAGAGCAGTGCTGATGAAATTATTTACACAAAGTAAAGCGCTTGTCTGGGTTCAAACCTACGACCTACAACTCGTAAGTCGCGGCCCTTACGTGAAAACATGGCAGTTGAGTATAGCGCCCAGCTTTTCTGTTTTGCTATAGTTCTGCTTATGTGGTACTAATGGATAAGTATTTTCCGACAGTAAATAGTCTGCTTTACTTAAATGTAGTAGGACCCGCCCCAGCTGCGCAATATACTAATATGGCGACACGTCAACACATCGCGATTTCTGTTCTATATATAATTTAAAAGTTAATTTATTATACACATAAATCTTCCAGAATAAGGTACCTAAATGATAGCGAAAACCGCATCCAACTCCATTGCGCAGTTTAGAAGTAAGCGGTCACACAGAAAAACACGAAAAGCGACTTGATTTTATACTATGTAATGATAATGATGTAATTAAACTTATGCAATTTCGGTATATGTAAGGATCATATAAAAGTCTCGCAAAAACTCGAAAATGGCTCGACCGATTGTGACGAAACTTTGGTAAGATGTTGTGTGCGCGCCGTAGAAGTTTCCTAACAAAATTGAAACGCATGCTGGGTATTAAGTAGTTATAAATACAAAACTTGAGATTTGCAATCAAGATAAAAATCTTTCTAAGCAACTCAAAATTCTTTGTGCATAAGTCATGGAAGGCGAGGAAAAACTGGAACGTGTCAAGTGTGTACCTATCTTATATTATCTCCGCGAAGTATCTATGCATGTTAAATTTCGCCTATCAGATTAAATTATTGCTAAAATCTATTTTTTAATACCTTTTCTTAGAGATTTAAATATTTAATAGTATCATGAAAAATTACAAATAATGTAACCTGGTAATAAAAGCCAAGCAACCGAATTATTAACAAACCATCACTCGCAATAATCCGACAGGCGCCTCTCTTGAAACCTTTCTCATTCGATGATTCGACTAAAATGCTTTTGAAATGGACTATCCCGATCTATTGCGAAGATTTGCTCCTATCTTGAGAAGCCTTTTCGTTCCATTACCTGTTAATTTATTAATTTCTTTTGTATGTGCTGACATAACAAAACGATCCTTATTCGGAGCTTATCAGCAGAGTCTGGCCGTGACAGTTTTTGGTTATTGTTAGTGACCTAAATGTACGTTTTTGTAAACCGTTCTCATGCCTGTTACACCCTAGCTGCGCCCCGCGGTTTCACCCGCATAAGATTCGATCCTGTGAGAATAACGGGATAAAAAGTATCCTATGTGTTAATCCTGGTTACAAACTATCTGTGTGCCCAACCATATCCGTTAAGTAGTTTTGGCGTGAAAGAGTAACAAACATACATACATCCATTCGTACAAACTTTCGCGTTTATAATATTAGTATTAGTATCAGCAGAGTCTGGCCATGGCAATTTTTGGTTATTGATAGTGACCTTAAATGTATGTTTTTATGAACTGTTCTTATGCCTGTTATACTCGTACCTTATCATATATGGCGTCCGTAGCCATTACTGTCATTTTAACACACGCCTAAAGTTTCAATCAGGATAGATTGGTATGTTGGATTGTTTTAGGACATGTTAACCTTTTTTTTTTTCAGGATGGGTAATCATCAAATGACCCCTCCCGCTCTGGGTGGAGCAGATGGGAGTGTCAGACTCTTACTGACTAAAACCCACCCGTGTTCCTTCCTTAGCCCTTTATGTTCCAGGGCAGCGGTAACCCTTTCGGACGATCCCGCTACCCTGGCAGGCTTCGGCGCGCCTACGGTGGCCGGGAGTCGTCACGCGGCTCCCGACGCCCGGAGCGTCTCCCGCGGCGGCTGAGCCGTGAGGATCTCTCCCTCATCCACCCCGCTACCTACTTCGCTAGCATGACTGCTTCACAGAAGGTGACTACCTCCCACTCCCTCTCGCCCCGGACATGGCTTGAACCAGCGTCGTCCGCTCCGCCGCGGTTTGCCGCGGATGCGGAGTTTCCCCCCGGCGTAGTGCCTCCGCGCGCCAATCATACAGGCGCGCGTGGACTATCGCCTCCAGATCCCATGGCGGCAGTCTGGCAAGGAGGCTTGCCGCCTCGCCCGAGATCGTGCGGTACCCCCGGATAAGCCTTTTGGGGCGCGTTCAGGTAGTGTGCGGCTCGCAGCCGCAGTGAACGTGCCCACACCGGGGCCCACTATAGGGCCATGAACCGCACGACCCCCGCGTAAAGCCTCCGGCAGGAGGCGTTTAGCCCCCTCAGGTTGGGCAAGAGCAGCTTTAGGGCGGCCCCGGCCCGTTCCAGTTTGGGGGCCAAACGTCAGAAATGCTCGACGAAGTTCCATCGGCTGTCGAGGACGAGACCCAGGTACCTCATCGTTGTCTCGAAGCCGATGTGAACCCCTTCTACCACTAGTTGGGATCCCGAGGGTGGCCCGTACCGGGGCCCATGGAAGGACATGGCCTCGGACTTGTGTAATGCCACCTCGAGACCCAACCGCCGGATCCTTTCCACGACTATCGCAACCCCGCGTGTCATCACGTCGGCCGCCGCCTGGTGCGACCTCCCCTGCGCCAGGACGAGCGAGGACATGTTACCCTTACATACTCTTTAGCCTAGACTTGGTTTATAAAAACTGTATAAGTACATAAGTATGTAGTTAAATACCCAAACCAATTTACTAACAGTGCGGTGTCTGCGTACCTGCGCTATAGTTCAAAATGATTACCTACTGCTATCCGATGGCCCCGTTAGAAGGTTAAAGGTCATCCAAAGGACAATAGAGAGGAATATGCTTGGAGTTTGCTTCGTGATCGAATCAGAAATAAGGCGATCCATAGAAGAACTAAGATAATCAACATATCCCGAAGAATTATCAAACTTAAGGGGCAGTACCAGTAGACGTAGCGTTGGAAGGCCGCCCACAAAGTGGACCTATGACCTGGTGAAG
Organism: Apamea sordens; assembly: GCA_945859715.1. Taxonomy (NCBI): domain Eukaryota; kingdom Metazoa; phylum Arthropoda; class Insecta; order Lepidoptera; family Noctuidae; genus Apamea; species Apamea sordens. Next base: position 15,069,172 of record OX243995.1, read on the forward strand.
GCCGCAGGAATCCGCTGGATGCGAGAAGCACAGAACTGGTCAAAGTGGTGATGCTTCGGGGAGGACTATGTCCGTTGACGTATTTCGGTTGAAAGGACGATAAGGCATATTACAAAGATACAATAATAAAAGCAAGTTTTTTTTTATTAATAACGATTCTAATAATTATTATTTCAAGAAATAAACTCTATCGTAGTATAACAAGGAAAAACTTATTTATAACGTAAAAAACTACTATTTAATTTCGCTAGGTACGTATGAATATAGTGTTAATTAGAATATATCGTGATCGTAGTTATATTCACATACCTAACTATCATTCCTATTATCCATACCTCGGATATATTATGATAGTATAGTTGTTATTGCTGTCATTCGTGGATCTTTGACAGTCGTTACGGGTAGTCAGAAGCCCGAAAGTCTGACAACCAGTCTTACCAAGGGGTATCATATTACCCAGTAACTGGGTTGTGGAGGTCAGATAGGCAGTCGCTCCATGTAAAATACTGGTATTCAGCTGCATCCGGTTAGACTGGAAGCCGACCTCAACATAGTTGGGAAAAGGCTAGGCAGATGGTGACCATAGTTATTATTGCAAAAGATTATGAATGGCGTTTAGCTTAATAAAAACTAGAAATACGGCGGAGATATACTGAGGTCTTGCAGTGGTTGTTAGCAAATTCACAAACTTAGCATATCTACAACGTGTGTAACTTCTGTATATGTCTGTGTAAATGAAGGCTAAATGATTGTAAGATGACCGAGTGTGTTTTTATAGCTACTTATGGGTGTTATCATTTCCGAACCAATGTTTTATGGTAAGTATTTGCTTATCTGTTACTGCGGCGTTATTGTTTGAAACCAATTTAACATAGCTAAGTACTTAAACAAATAAATAGCTAAGTACTTAGTTTTCAGAAATACCTGTCTATTTTTTTTTTTTTTTTATATTTTTTTTTTGAAAGCATCTCTGCAACGAATTATAAAATATGCATACTTGCGAGCACTTAGTAAATAAATTAACAAATTATTTACCCATTGCGTAGTTATCCACATTTTCTCAGTTGTTTTTTACAGCATCCATTGATCATGGAAATGATTAGGAGCCTCTTATCACATAGGTACCGAACTACCTGGCTCATTTGTTAGAGTCTACGTCACTGTGTCTGCGCATGAGTCACATTGACGTCTGAGACGAACCAGCAGTGCGATTCTGTAACCATCTCACCGTGAAAACTTAGGTGAAGTGAGCGTGGAGTGAGCTGTCATTCCAAATGATGCTAGGGATTGACACTACTGACAACTCACATCAAGCTCACTTCACTTGAGTTTTCACGGTGAGATTTTTACAGAATCGACCGGCAGTTTCTCAGTAGCAGGTAAGTTTCGTACGAAATGTCATTGGTTGATCGAAAAAAATCGGAGTTTTCTGTGCTAAAACCTAATGTATTTTGACTTACTGAACATTAATTTAACTACTCTCATGAACTTTATCGAAATATTAACCTAGTTATCAAATTAGCTAGGCACTTTTTCAATTCATTATGGACTTCCCATTGCGTAGGCGCATTGTGTACAAAAATAAATATCAAACCGGTCCCGCATTAAACTAAATTCCGCTTAATTTTCCTGTTGTGCTACACTTATGTATCTGGCCAAATGTAAGAATTAGTTTGATGTTTACTTCACCTCTAGCCTTCTCTTATCCCATTGAGGTTCCCTGAATAGTCGTTTAAGTCATACATGCACACACTGAAGTGCAAACTTGTTTAAAATGAAACCAATCAACGTGCATGTGATCAAACGCGTCTGAGCTCTCGCATGTATACGTCATGCAAAATGGCCAACAGAATATTTCTGTTGTGCCTTTTAGTTTCGGTACTAACTGTGAGTTATATAGAAGGGAAAGGCGGTTCAAGAGGCAGCAGCAGCAGAGGCAGTAGCAGGAGCAGCAGCAGTGGAAGCAGGGGCTGGGGAAGCAGCTCCTCTTCTTTCGGCAAGAGCTGGGGGTCATCGAGTCACAGCGCTAAACCAAGCTGGAGTAGTTCATCGTCATCGAGTCACTGGGGAGGCTCATCGTCACATAGCTACCCCTCGTCGTCATCGGGTCTCTCAGGATCATCAGGATCTCACAGCTATCCTTCATCATCGTCAGGACTATCAGGATCATCGGGATGGAATCACGGTTCCTCAATTTACCCTTCATCGTCATCAGGACTGTCTGGATCTGGATCATCGGGATCTCATAGTTACCCGGCTAGTTCTTCAGGAATGTCTGGCTCTGGATCTAGCTACATACCATCATCTGGCTCGGGAACTCATTCTTATCCACATGGAAATGGATTGTCGGGATCTCAATCAAACAATTATTATAAACCGACGTACAGTACGAATAGTGGATCTTCAGTTTATTACCATAACACGGTACCTTACGCCGTGCCAACGTACTACAACGCACCACAGTACGTTTACATCCATGAGTACAGGAATTCCAACAGTCGCTATGGAGACTTACTGACAGGCTTGTCTTTGTACAATCTTGGTCGATCACATAGTCACTATAACGACCATTACTACTATGATGACTACTACAGGCGCAGGTACGACAACCCGAGCTCTTCTTCATACAGGCAAGAAAACAGACCTCAAGACCAAGCTAACTGCATATTGAAAGTGAAAGAAAACGGACGAGTTGAAGTGTTAAAAATTCCTTGTGAAATCGTGTCTACTTTCACCCAAGGAAGTAAAAAGTTGGCTCCATCACAACAAACTCAAGTGAACAAAACAGTGTGTACGACAACTACTACAACGATTAACAATACCGTGTCCTCAGCGCCAGCAGTGCCCGTGGTGCCAGTGCTATCAGTGTTACCAGCCGTGGCAGTTAATGGTTCTTCAATTAACTCTACGGTGACAGCTAACAAATTTGGGCAAGTAAACGGATTTGATCCTAACATATGGTTGGGGGCATTAGAAAATGCTTCCTCTATTGACGATTTGAAGACCGTTTTGGACGGTAATACCCTTACGGTGCCAACTGCTACTGTCTCGTCTGCTAACCCTGCTATGACTACTACTACAAGTACTACATTACCAGTCAATGGTTCATCAGCCAATATTACGAAGACTGTGACAACAGTTAATGCAACTACGGTCAACGTCACGGTATGTACTACAAACTCCTCACTCGTCGATCCGTTGACCGTAAAAGGGCCTCCAGTCAGTGGTAAAGACATGGAATGTATCGTAGAGATCCAAACAAAAGGTAGTTTCTTGAGTAATGTTATTGATTGTAGCACTCTAATAGCGTATGCGAAAATGCCTGAACCAAAGAAAGACACCGGAATACTACCCGAAAGAGCTAAACTGAAGTCATGGTTGGCTAATCCACCTTGGTGGATGTCCTTATTTATAGCTGTGTAATTTAAGTATAAAACATATTTTGTTGTTGTAGAATTATATCTTAGTTTATGATGTGTTACACAAGAAACTATGTACTTAGTTTTGCTGTTACTGTGTCGATAGTGTTGTTATTAAACTCAGCACACTATAAATAAAATCTATATGCTTAAAACATATTTGTGTGTGCAAACTATTAACTTTGATATTGTATTTTTATAGATGTTTTGTTTTTTGTGTTCAAATGAATAATTTAGTTTGTTAAGTTCTCTATGATGTGCCATTTGCTGCATTTATGTATCATAATATTTTTTAAGGAAACTTTTTATAGGTTAATAAAGATATTCATAAAATAGTGTTTGCCTTTCATTTCAATCTCTTTGTTAAGAATATTTTCTCAACATACTCATTACATGCCTAGTTTAGTTATAATAATGCGTATGGGCTAGCTCTATTGTTTCGTTAACTAGTATAATCTGGATGGATGGATATTTGTTACTCTTTCACGCAAAAACTACTGAACGAATTTGCATGAAATTTAGCACACAGATGCTTTATAACCAACATAATTATAGGCTTTTTATCCCGATATTCCCACGGGATCGAAACTTATGCGGGTGAAATCGCGGGGCGCAGCTAGTTTCCTATTATAAATCTAAATGCATTCATAGAATACAAGGAAAAATCACATGTGTAATTATAAATGTACACATGAAAAACAAAGAACAATTTATTCATATTGATGAAGTGCCTCACATCCTACATTTATTCTCAGTTATTAATTGACTTGAGTTAATTTGTGTGGTCTGCTAACGAGTAACGGTAAATACTGATAATATGTTTTGAATGCGCATGACATTGATATCACCTATGCTCGATTTTTTTTTCATATTCCAAGAATGTAAACAAGAGATAGCTCTTTTAATGAGGATTATATTAAGTATACTAGCTGTTGCTGGCGACTTCTATTTATTTATAACACATTTATATTTCATCAAGTGAATAGGATAAAAATCTGTTTTTTGTATTAGATTCACCTATCAAATGCAAAATAGGTGTAAAATTTTTATTGTGAAACAGTGACAGTTACCGGCTCAAGTGAATTTTGCATTGTCATCTTGTTAACAGGTATATAATACTTAATATTTTAATTACACCACACATTACATTGTTCACTTTTAATACGGCTACTTATTGATACGGCTGCTTAATTGCTTTGAACGTAAACATAACCTTAGTTTGGTTTGGTGACAGAACTTCTTACTTCATATAAATTTCATTTTTCCTCTACACTAATCCCCTTTCAAACTCCTGTCTCAACTAGCTACCTACTCTCTTTTCAAACTGCTGTCTCAACTAGCTACCTACTCTCTCTTCTAAATTGTCTTCTTTTCCTTCGTCATGATTATGACTCGCAGTGCCCGTGCTCGCCTCGAAGAGTCCAAACTCAGTGAGGCTTTGAGCCTATTAAAGGCTTCAAGGGAGTCCTGTGACCAACTAATTAAGGAAATAGATGACAATGAAAGAGTGCTCTTTGATGCCAATGAAATGAATAGGAAGTTGAAAAATGAAAAGGCTCAGTTCAATTCAATACACTGATGCCATAGAAGCCCGGGATAGGCTCCAGGTTATTGTGGACGGGTTCAGCCAATGTAGCATAGAGTATGAACAAGCTCTTAGTCACAAACACTTATTACAACAGCAGCTACATGAGGCTCAAAGTCAGATCACACAATTTGAGACATCAAGTCTTAACATCACCGCCTCGCTGAATCAAAGTCTGTTCAATGAGCTGGTGTCTATTGCCCCGTCAATGGTTTCTGCCATAAACCCCACTATTGATTTGACCGGTGATGATAAATCACAATCATGTAATTCAGTGAGGGTAGTAACCAGTAAAAATAAACTTAAAAATATATTAAAATCAATAAATACATTGTTAAAACACAAAAAATGATAAAGAGACAACGGTTTTTTATTAAAAATGTTAAATTGAATAGAGAAAGGTTGAATTTGCTTAAACAATTAGATATGTATTCTTTTAATTTGGAGCAAAGTACTAGGAAGTACAACATTGACACAGAAACCTTGCAATCTGAACTTGACCATCTACAGGAGAAACTTTGTTCAATGACCAACAAATATAATACCTCTGAAGACCTAATGAGGGAATATGTGTTGGCAATGAATGAGCTGGTAAACTCACAAAAAAACAACTGTGAGCATTGTCTAACACCATCCAATGTGCTTACACCGGACCATTCATTGTCAACATGCAATACCTCCTTACTGCAACCCTGTGTTGATTTGATCATTCCTTCTACTAATAGTTCCAATAAACCTTGTAAAAAAACTTTAAATAATGACATTGTTTTAGGTCACTTGTTGACAGATCCGGGACACTCAATAATAAATTACTGTGTGCCTGGTTGTTCTTTGTCTCATATTATGAAAAAATTTATTAAATGTAACTTTACCCAGGATACAACTTTATTTATTTTTGTGGGTAATAGGGGAAATGTAAACAAAGGAGAACTGCTCCAGTATCATAAAACATTATGCAATCTTAGTTTAAGAAAAGTTGTGTTGTTTACATTCCCTTATATGTAGTAACAGTTTGCCACAGGAGGAAAATAGCTTAAGATTTGAACTAAATATGACAATGTATAACTTGACATTTAATAATAACTTGTTCCATTTGATTGATTTTAACAATTATGTTAGTAATAATTTCTATTTGACAAAAGATAGATATAACATTTTTATGTACTATCTGTCTAACTATTATAAAAGACAAATAGCTGTGTCGCTATCATATTTTTTTTCAATTACAGCCAAAAATTTGGTTATACAACTTGCTTCTTTTGAGCAATGCAATGACATTATAAATAATTCTGCCACTAATTTGGTCACAATTAATGACATTGCTAATAATTTAAATTAGAAAGTAAGACAATAGAGGCAACCTCTAGCTATATTGTACAGAATTGCAAAAGCAACTCAAGAAAGGCTTTAAAATCAGTAAATAGTATCAACCTGGTGCATCAAAATATTCAAAGATTTATGAACAAAGATTTAGAAGTAGAATTATTTATGAATTTTAATAGTATTGATATTCTTTGTATAACAGAACATTGGCTGAAAAGCCACCAGTTCTTGTTCAATTTTAATAATCACGAGGTTGCAATCAGCAGACTAAATGCTATACATGGTGGCTCATTAATTTTAGTAAGTAACCAGCTCAAATTTAAAGATCGTAACGATATTGTGAGCCTATCTGTTGAGCGTACAGTTGAAATTGCCAGTATAGAATTGGAGCATTTTGTTGTATTAAGTGTGTACAGACCCCCATCAGGATTGTATGACTGTTTTGAAAAGGTAATGGATGAAGTGTTAGAGAGGATTTGTAACTCAAACAAGTCCGTTATTATTTGCGGTGATTTTAATGTCAATTTATTAGAAAACTCAGGTTCTTGTAGTAAAATTATAAGTCTGTTTCAGTCCTACAATCTTGTAAACCTATTTTTGGAGCCCACAAGAATAACCTACTAGTGCCACATGCCTAGATAATATTTATTCAGATATTATACCAAGCCACAAAGAAATTATAAATTTACTAGATTCTGATCATTGCGGGCAAAGGATTACTATTCCAAATCAAAACAAAATAGTGGTTAAAAAAGATATCCCCAAAACTGCAAGTCGCTTGAAGGTTTTCAAAGTAAACTCACTGATAAATTACCAGTTTTGTCCATTCATGCGGATCCTAATCATCTATATGATAATTTTTTTAATATATACTGTAAACAATTTAATTCAACCTCTACTCCCAAGACTATCTCATTTGACCACTTTTAATCACTGAAACATCTTCTTACTTCATACTTGAGTAAGAGGATTCAGAGCGTTGATGTTAACGGAAAAAGATCTCCCGGATCTTTAGTAACAATGGGAGTCCCACAGGGCTCAATTCTTGGTCCTTTCTTGTTTCTTATTTATATTAATGACTTGCCGTACCTCATAAAGGATAATCATGATATAGTGTTGTTTGCAGATGACACTTCACTTTTGTTTAAACTTAAACGTCAGTAGCAAGTTACTGATGATGTAAATAGCGCGATCTCTAAAGTAGTCCACTGGTTCAATGTTAATAATTTACTTCTAAACGAGAAAAAAAACCAAATGCATTAAGTTTACGTTACCTCACGTTAGATAGGTGAAAACTAATGTGTTAGTAAGGGCGAAGAATTGAATCCTGAAGACAGCACAGTATGTTTCGGGAGGTTCCTGCACATCATCAGGCGGGAGGAGACGCCCGGGTGTCACCACTGTCAGGATCGCCCAGAGGACACGGTGGAGCATACGGTGGAGGTCTGCCCTGCTTGGGCACAGCACCGCCGTGTCCTCGTAGAGGCGATCGGCAGCGGCGGCGACCTCTCGCGTCCGGCCCTGGTTCAAGCCATGGTCCGGGGCGAGAGGGAGTGGGAGGCAGTCACCTCCTTCTGCGAAGCAGTCATGCTAGCGAAGGAGGTGGCAGGGTGGGCGAGGGAACGCACCTCACGCCTCAGCCGCCGCGGGAGACGCTCCGGGCGTCGGGAGCCGCGTGACGACTCCCGGCCACCGTAGGCGCGGGCCTGCGGGCGGTGAGTAATGGGTAACTCACCGTCCGATCAGGACCAGGCCTGTGCCGGACGGCGTGTATGTGTTCCATGCGCGTCTCAAAGAGATGTCAGCATGAGTGACGGGGCCCAATAGGGCCGAAGCCTGCCAGGGTAGCGGGATCGTCCGAAAGGGTTACCGCTGCCGTGGAACATAAAGGGCTAAGGAAGGACCACGGGTGGGTTTTAGTCAGTAAGAGTCTGACACTCCTTCCTGCTCCACCCAGAGCGGGAGGAGTCATTTGATGATTTCCCATCCTCAAAAAAAAACAAAAAAAAGACAGCACAGTATTCTTGGGCATAACTTTGGATGCTAAGCTTCAGTGTCCACATATAGACAAATTTACAAAAAAGCTAAGTTCCGCAGCATTCGCTGTTAGAAAAATTCGTAATTTAACTGATATAGAGACAGCCCGTTTAGTGTACTTTAGCTATTTTCATAGTGTAATGTCGTACGGTATTCTATTGTGGGGAAATGCCGCTGATATTCAGACTATCTTTGGTTTGCAGAAGCGAGCTGTTCGATCAATTTATAAATTAAGTCCGAGACACTCGCTCAGAGACAAATTTAAAGAAATTAATGTTATGACTGTGCCTTTTCAGTATATTTATGAAAATCTTTTATATTCCCATACAAATATAAAATTGTTTAAAAAATACAGTGATATCCATGATATAAATACTAGGAACCAACACAAATTTGTTGTACCTACAACAAGGCTCAAGAAAATAGGTGGCTCGTTCAGATGCCAATGTATACGCTTTTACAATAAAGTTCCAAGCCCCGTTCAAGATATAAGCCTTAATAAATTCAAATCATTCATTAAACGTAAGTTGTGCCAGAAAGCCTTTTATACCGTTAAGGCTTGGGATTAAGCTGCTTCCAATTTTTACATATTGAATGTTTTTATATTTTTTTTGTTTTGTTGTTGTTTTTTTTTTATATACACTTTGACATTAATGAATTTGATATCTACTATGACATTTGCTTACTTTGTAAAGTATTCTATTATTTTAATTATTGTGAATGTGAAGACTATGTGGGTCATTTTTTTTTCTCTCTGTTCTGTTAGTTTTGTCATGGTCTGGCATTTTGAGTAATTAATGTGGCCTACCCAAATGTCCTTTCTTTGGTATTGTTCGTCGAATCGACGAGCTCCTTAAGTGTTGTGTTGAGCTGCACGATTTCTGACAAATGCGTGCACTGACTGGACAGGTCCTCTCAAACTGTTTGGTTCTTTCCTCAAAAAAACCATCTCAGACATTAATCTACATGGTCTTCACATGATCTGACCAAGATTATGTCTGGACTTTAAAAGAGACTGTGAATTCTGAGTTTGTTTCGGCCTTTCTTCTCAGACTAGTCAGATAGGAAACGCCGACCTCATCTAGTTTTAAAATAATGATTGGCGTGTAAAAGTGTTTGTACAAACCTACTTACAAAAATAAAATCATTTGTCATTTACCCAAAAATTCAATTTATAAAAATTCATCATAATTACAATAAAAAAAATACAATCCTAATTACATTAAAACAATTAAAAATACAATCAAAATTACAATAAAATAAAATAATAGCACAATTACAAATTCCATTAAAATTAAAATACTCGTACCATTAATAGCACTTCTCAACATTTTCAATGCACTTCACTGCTGCTCCTGAGAACTCCATCAGGCTGCAGTGAAATATATCTACCTCAAAAGAAATCAAATTTAATAATATAACTTGTTCAGGTTAGTCCTAGCGGATGGCTCCAGTAGGGTTGGCGTGGGGCGACGCGCACCCCCGCAGCCCGGCGGCGCGGACAACCCCAGCTCCGCTAACAGGTCGGGGTGGTGAAGCCAGCCGCGCAGCACCCGAAACACTAAGCTACACAGGGCGACGTCCCTACGCACTGCCAGCCTGCTGTACCCTACCATCCCTGATACAAAATTACTCGGGTACATCAACGGGAAGAAGGGATAGACACCGTAGAGTATTAAAAACAAAAACCGGGTGAATTTGTTCTGGATTCTTTCCACCATGATACTGTATTTAGCCTCATGGGGGTTCCAAACGATAGCACTCGTTTCAAGACGGCTCCGTACCAGCGCATTGTACATCATTCTAACCACTGCAGTATTCCGAAAGTCTTTGCGCTGCCCGAGTATAAATCCCAGATTTCGGAAGGACTTGCCACATATGTCTAAGATGTGCTCACGAAACAATAATTCCGGAACCTTCTCCCGCACATGCGTGGCTCGTGACATGACCGCGGCTTCCATCCCATACTGATGCAGCAGAGGTTCCCGCGCGCGAGTGTAACTCATTATACCGCATTTGGAAACGTTAAAACCTAACTTATTATCCACACTCCACTGCACCACCTTATCAATATCCTGTTGAAGCCGTTCACAGTCCGAAGTATCCGCCACCGACAGGAACAACTTGAGATCGTCCACGAATAGCAAACACTTCGCCTCCCTTACGATTTCCGGGAGACCATTGACCATCAGAATGAACCCTAATAGACCGATATTGCTGCCCTGACTCACGCCTGAAACCGTGAAATAAGGCTTGGAGACGTATCGGCCATGTTCGACGTACTGCCGGCGATCACCAAGGTAGTTTGCGAAAAATTTCAGAAGGTGCGATGTGAAACCAAACGCAGCAAACTTAGCCAACAGGACATCGTGGTCGACGGTGTCGAATGCCTTCCGAAAGTCGAAGTATGCAGTGTCCACCTGTCCCCCAGCGTCAACAACGGGCGCCAGGTATGTCATGAAAGAAAACAAGTTACTCCCCACACTTCGACCCGTCCGAAAACCGTGTTGAGTGTCAGTCAGGCGAGAAGTTACTTGATCTGAAATACACTTGTGCAACACCGACTCAAACACCTTAGCAAACGCCGACAGCACCGCCACCGGTCGGTAGCCACTAACATCAGTTCCCGAACCTCCCTTAGGGATTGGGATCACTTTAGTGATATAGACCTAACTTTAAAAACAAATTTAAAATGTGCAGTAAGGGCCGTTCAAACACCGCGCTACAGTCTTTCACTATACAAGGAGGTATCCCGTCTGGTCCCGCCGAATACTTGGGCTTGAGGCGCTTATGGATTCGTCACGTCTTCGTATGTCACAGCCATTTTTTTCCGAAACTCTATGAGCTATACTGTTGAAACTTGGTAAGTAGATGTATTCTGTGAACCACATTAATGTGGTTCACAGAATACATCTACTTACCAAGTAATTGTAAAATTTATTGTTTTTTTCTATTTTTGTGTGAAAATCTTAAGATTTTCACACAAAAATAGAAAAAAAACAATAAATTTTGGGGGTTCCCCATACTTAGAACTGAAACTCAATTTTTTTCATTAAACCCATACGTGTGGGGTATCTATGGATACGTCTTCAAAAATGATATTGAGGTTTCTAATATAATTTTTTCTAAACTGAATAGTTTGCGCGAGAGACCCTTCCAAAGTGGTAAAATGTGTGTTCAACTAAAAAAATATATGATGTAAATTACCATGTAAACTTCCACCGAAAATTGGTTTGAACGAGTTCTAGTAAGTAGTTTTTTTTTATACGTCAGAAATCGTAAACCGCAATTTACCTTTCATTCAATCAACTCATGATTGAATTCTATAGATAATGGTACGGAACCCTTCGTGCGCGAGTCCGACTCGCACTTGGCCAGTTTTTTTTTATATTGTGGTCACGTGTACCGTGTCTGCGTTTCAGTAACATGTGCAGTCTGCCGTGGAGTGAAGGCTAAGTGCTGAAAAACAAACAGGCGTTAGTATTACTATGTTGTCGAATTGTCATCAGTTAGCCGATATTCATATCTAGTACCTATAATGTAATCAGCCTTTAATGTTCCCACGGCTGGGACACGGGCCTCCTCGCGGTGAGAGGAAGTGGGCCGTAATCCACCACGCGGGCCCAATGCTGATTACTCTGGTTGGTAGATGTTACATGTCTTTGAATTTTTGGTTCTAGGACATGTTGGTTTCCTCACGATGTTGTCCTTTTCACCGTTTTGAGAGCAGTGCTGATGAAATTATTTACACAAAGTAAAGCGCTTGTCTGGGTTCAAACCTACGACCTACAACTCGTAAGTCGCGGCCCTTACGTGAAAACATGGCAGTTGAGTATAGCGCCCAGCTTTTCTGTTTTGCTATAGTTCTGCTTATGTGGTACTAATGGCTAAGTATTTTCCGACAGTAAATAGTCTGCTTTACTTAATATGTAGTAGGTCCCGCCCCAGCTGCGCAATCTACTAATATGGCGACACGTCAACACATCGCGATTTCTGTTCTATATCTAATTTGTTTGTTTTTATTTTGTTTCCATTGCGCGGTTTAGAAGTAAGCGGTCACAGAGAAAAACACGAATACCGACTTGGTTTTATACTATGTATTGGTAATGATGTAATTAAACTTATGCAATTTTGGTATATGTAAGGGTTATTTAAAAATCAATTGCCGTTCATTAGTCTCGCAAAAACTCGAAAATGGCTCGACCGATTGTGATGAAACTTTGGTAAGATGTTTTGTGCGCGCCGTAGAATGTTCCTATCAAAATTGAAACGCATGCCGGGTATTAGCTAGTTATAAATACAAAGCTTGAGATTTGCAATCAAGATAACAACCTTTCTAAGCTACTCAAAATTCTTTGTGCTTATGTACATGGAAGGCGAGGAAAAACTGGAACGTGTCAAGTGTGTACCTATCTTATATTATCTCCGCGAAGTATCTATGCATGTTAAATCTCGCCTATCAGATTAAATTATTGCTAAAATCTATCTTTTAATACCCTTTCTTGGAGATTTAAATATATAATAGTTTAATGAAAAATTACAAATAATGTAACCTGGTAATAAAACCCAAGCAACCGAATTATTAACAAACCATCACTCGCAATAAACCGACAGGCGCCTCTCTTGAAACCTTTCTCATTCGATGATTAGACTAAAATGCTTTTGAAATGGACTATCCCGATCTATTGCGAAGATTTGCTCCTATCTTGAGAAACCTTTTCGTTCCATTACCCCGGTCTGTTAATTTATCAATTTCTTTTGTATGTGCTGACATAACAAAACGAGCCTTATTCGGAGCTTATCAGCAGAGTCTGGTCGTGGCAGTTTTTGGTTATTGTTAGTGACCTAAATGCATGTTTTTGTAAACCCTATTATATAGGTACTAGCTGCGCCCCGCGGTTTCACCCGCATAAGTTTCGATCCCGTGGGAATAACGAGATAAAAAGTATTCTATGTGTTAATCCTGGTTATAAACTATCTGTGTGCCAAATTTCATCCAAATCCGTTAAGAGGTTTTGGCGTGAAAGAGTAATAAACATACATCCATCCATTCGTACAAACTTTCGCGTTTATAATATTAGTATCAGCAGAGTCTGGCCTTGGCAATTTTTGGTTATTGATAGTGACCTTAAATGTATGTTTTTATGAACCGTTCTTATGCTGGTTATACTCGTACCTTATTATATACTAGCTTCTGCCCGCGGCTTCGCCCGCGTGGATGTCGGAAATTTACCCACGGGAACGTGCTAACAGGATAAAATGTATGTGCTTCCCCAGAATGCCATCTATGTCGCGGGCCCTTTGTGGCTAATTACAATAGAAAACCAATTGTGTCTCATTAGTGATGATTAAGAGGGTACCTATATGATATCTTTACCTAAGTACCTAACTTGGGCAGAGCACCGCCGTGTCCTCGTAGAGGCGATTGGCAGCGGCGGCGACCTCTCGCGCCCGGCCCTGGTTCAAGCCATGGTCCGGGGTGAGAGGGAGTGGGAGGCAGTCACCTCCTTCTGCGAAGCAGTCATGCTAGCGAAGGAGGTGGCGGGGTGGGCGAGGGAACGCGCCTTGCGCACCTCACGCCTCAGCCGCCGCGGGAGACGCTCCGGGCGTCGGGAGCCGCGTGACGACTCCCGGCCACCGTAGGCGCGGGCCTGCGGGCGGAGAGTAATGGGTAGCTCTCCGTCCGATCAGGACTAGGCCCGTGCCGGACGGCGTGTTCGTGTTCCACGCGCGCCTCAAAGAGATGTCAGCAAGTGACGGGGCCCCACAGGGCCGAAGCCTGCCAGGGTAGCGGGACCATCCGAAAGGGTTTACCGCTGCCCTGGAACATAAAGGGCTAAGGAAGGAACACGGGTGGGTTTTAGTCAGTAAAAGTCTGACACTCCCTTCTGCTCCACCCAGAGCGGGAGGAGTCATTTGATGATTTCCCATCCTCAAAAAAAAAAAAAAAAAGTACCTAACTAATTTAAAAAAAAAAACTCAATAACAGAAAATTAAATACCTACCTACCTAAATAAACCTATTTCTGATGATAACTAATCTAAACTCAATAAATAAGCAAACTCCCTAAAAACTAATATCTTTAGGAATGACTAAACCTACCTAACAGTATTATAAAATAACCTACGGTCACTACGTACACTATCAAATATACTACCTATACTTTAAAATTAAAATCTATACCTACGACTCATATAAAAATAAACCTAAATAACTCTAAAAACTAAAAGGAATAAAAATGAACTCCACTGCGGGTGACCCAACCTACGACAAACTTAGTATTTGCGGTTGGTACAGTACAGACAGTGGTAATCGGGTATAGGGATCGAACCGCAAAATTAAGTTTGTTTTTTATTGTATATACTTTTCCGGGATAAAAAGTACCCAGTGTGGTGCCCAGGATATTAAAGAATAATTATACCAAGTTTCATCGTAATCGAACCGGTAGTTTTTGCGTGATGCCTGAACAAACAGACAGACAGACAGACAGACAGACAAAAATTTTTTTAATCACATTTTTGGGTTCGGTGTCGGTCAAGTAACACCCCCTGCCATTTATTTTTTGGATATTTTCAATGTACAGAATTTTCACTTCTACAGATTTATTATAAGTATAGAATAGAAGATGGCGTCCCTAGCAATTACTGTCATTTTAACACACGCCTAAAATTTCAATCAGGATAGATGTTTGGTACGTTGGATTGTTTTTACCCTTACGTAAGCTTTAGCCTAGACTTGGTTTATAAAAAAACTGTATAAGTAAGTATGTAGTTAAATACCCAAACCAATTTACTAACAGTGCGGTGTCTGCGTACATGCGCTATAGTTCAAAATGATTACCTACTGCTATCCGATGGCCCCGTTAGAAGGTTGAAAGTCATCCAAATGACAATAGAGAGGAATATGCTTGGAGTTTGCTTCGTGATCGAATCAGAAATAAGGCGATCCGTAGAAGAACTAAGATAATCAACATATCCCGAAGAATTATCAAACTTTAGAGCACATTGCTCGCAGAACAGAGCTTACCAGTACCTACACGCAGCGTTGGAAGGCCGCCCACAAAGTGGACCTATGACTGGTGAAGGCCGCAGGAATCCGCTGGATGCGAGAAGCACAGAACTGGTCAAAGTGGTGATGCTTCGGGAAGGTCTATTTCCGTGGACGTATTTCGGTTGAAAGGACGATAAGGCATATTACAAAGATACAATAATAAAAGCAAGTTTTTTTTTTATTAATAACGATTCTAATAATTATTATTTCAAGAAATAAACTCTATCGTAGCATAACAAGGAAAAACTTATTTATAACGTAAAAAACTAGATTTAATTTCGGTAGGTATGTATGAATATAGTGTTAATTAGAATATATCGTGATCGTAGTTATATTCACATACCTAACTATCATTCCTATTATCTATCATACCTCGGATATATTATGATCATACCATAGTTGTTATTGCTGTCATTCGTGGATCTTTGACAGTCGTTACTGGTAGTCAGAAGCCCGAAAGTCTGACAACCAGTCTTACCAAGGGGTATCGTATTACCCAGTAACTGGGTTGTGGAGGTCAGATAGGCAGTCGCTCCATGTAAAATACTGGTATTCAGCTGCATCCGGTTAGACTGGAAGCCGACCCCAACATAGTTGGGAAAAGGCTAGGCAGATGATGACCATAGTTGTTTTTGCAAAAGATTATGATTGGCGATTAGCTTAATAAAAAACTAGAAATACGGCGGAGATATACTGAGGTCTTGCAGTGGTTGTTAGCAAATTCACAAACTTAGCATATCTACAACGTGTGTTGAACTTCTGTATATGTCTGTGTAAATGAAGGTTAAATGATTGTAAGGACAGGTAGAATGACCGACTGTGTTGTTATAGCTACTTATTGGTGTTATCATTTCCGAACCAATGTTTTTTGGTATTTGCTTATCTGTTACTGCGGCGTTATTGTTTGAAACCAACTTAACATAGCTAAGTACCTAAACAAATAAATAGCTAAGTACTTAGTTTTCAGAAGTACCTGTCTATAATTTTTTTAATTTTTTTTTAATGCATCTCTTCAACAAGTAATAATATATGCAAACTTGCGAGCACTTAACAAATTATTGACCCATTGCGTAGTTATCCACATTTTTCTCAGTTGTTTTTTACAGCATCCATTAATCATGGAAATGATTAGGAGCCTCTTATCACATACCGAACTACCTGGCTCATTTGTTAGCGTCTACGTCACTGTGTCTGCGCATGAGTCACATTGACGTCTGAGACGAACCAGTTTCTCAGTAGCTGGTAAGTTTCGTACGAAACGTCATTAGTTGACCGAAAAAAATCGGAATTGTCTGTGCTAAAACCTAATGTATTTTGACTTACTGAACATTAATTTAAATACTCTCATGAACTGTATCGGAATAAACCTAGTTATCTAACTATGTAGGCACTTTTTCAATTCATTATGGACTTCCCATTGCGTAGGCGCATTGTGTACAACAATAAATATTAAACCATTCCCGTATAAAACTAAATTCCGCTTAATTGCCTGTTGTGCTATATTTATCAAATGTAAGAATTAGTTAGATGTTTACTTCACCTCTAGCCTTCTCTTATCTGTTGTCTGCGTGGGTGAAAGAGACGGCAATTGAGGTTCCCTGAATTGTCGTTTACGTCATACACGCACACACTGAAGTGCGAACTTGTTTAAAATAAAACCAATCAACGTGTATGGGATCAAACGCGTCTGAGCTCTCGCATGAACGAGTATACGTCATGCAAAATGGCCAACAGAATATTTCTGTTGTGCCTTTTAGTTTCGGTACTAACTGTGAGTTATATAGAAGGGAGAGGCGGTTCAAGAGGCAGCAGCAGCAGAGGCAGTAGCAGGAGCAGCAGCAGTGGAAGCAGGGGCTGGGGAAGCAGCTCCTCTTCCTTCGGCAAGAGCTGGGGGTCATCGAGTCACAGCGCTAAACCAAGCTGGAGTAGTTCATCGTCATCGAGTCACTGGGGAGGCTCATCGTCACATAGCTACCCCTCGTCGTCATCTGGTCTCTCAGGATCATCAGGATCTCACAGCTATCCTTCATCATCGTCAGGATTATCAGGATCATCGGGATGGAATCACGGTTCCTCAAGTTACCCTTCATCGTCATCAGGACTGTTTGGATCTGGATCAAGCACTTACAATAAACCTTCGTCATCTTCAGGATCGTCGTGGGGTTTTGGTTCGTCTAGTTACCCCTCGTCCTCATCAGGACTGTCTGGATCTGGATCAAGTTCATCACACGGCTATCCCTCATCTTCCACTGGCCTTTCAGGAACAGGAGTCAAATTCCCATCATGGTCTGGATCTGGATCATCGGGATCTCATAGTTACCCGTCAAGTTCTTCAGGAATGTCTGGCTCTGGATCTAGCTACAGACCATCATCTGGCTCGGGAACTCATTCTTATCCACATGGAACTGGATTGTCGGGATCTCAATCAAACAAAAACAATTATTATAAACCGACGTACAGCACGAATAGCGGATCTTCAGTTCATCATACTACACATTATTACCATAACACGGTACCTTACGCCGTACCAACGTACTACAACGCACCACAGTACGTTTACATCCATGAGTACAGGAATTCCAACAGTCGCTATGGAGACTTACTGACAGGCTTGTCTTTGTACAATCTTGGTCGATCACATAGTCACTATAACGACCATTACTACTATGATGACTACTACAGGCGCAGGTACGACAACCCGAGCTCTTCTTCATACAGGCAAGAAAACAGACCTCAAGACCAAGCTAACTGCATATTGAAAGTGAAAGAAAACGGACGAGTTGAAGTGTTAAAAATTCCTTGTGAAATCGTGTCTACTTTCACCCAAGGAAGTAAAAAGTTGGCTCCATCACAACAAACTCAAGTGAACAAAACAGTGTGTACGACAACTACTACAACGATTAACAATACCGTGTCCTCAGCGCCAGCAGTGCCCGTGGTGCCAGTGCTATCAGTGTTACCAGCCGTGGCAGTTAATGGTTCTTCAATTAACTCTACGGTGACAGCTAACAAATTTGGGCAAGTAAACGGATTTGATCCTAACATATGGTTGGGGGCATTAGAAAATGCTTCCTCTATTGACGATTTGAAGACCGTTTTGGACGGTAATACCCTTACGGTGCCAACTGCTACTGTCTCGTCTGCTAACCCTGCTATGACTACTACTACAAGTACTACATTACCAGTCAATGGTTCATCAGCCAATATTACGAAGACTGTGACAACAGTTAATGCAACTACGGTCAACGTCACGGTATGTACTACAAACTCCTCACTCGTCGATCCGTTGACCGTAAAAGGGCCTCCAGTCAGTGGTAAAGACATGGAATGTATCGTAGAGATCCAAACAAAAGGTAGTTTCTTGAGTAATGTTATTGATTGTAGCACTTTAATAGCGTATGCGAAAATGCCTGATCCAAAGAAAGACACCGGAATACTACCCGAAAGAGCTAAACTGAAGTCATGGTTGGCTAATCCGCCTTGGTGGATGTCCTTATTTATAGCTGTGTAATTTAAGTGTAAAACATATGTTGCTGTTGTAGAATTATATCTTAGTTCATGATGTGTTACACAAGAAACTATGTACTTAGTTTTGCTGTTACTGTGTCGATAATGTTGTTATTAAACTCAGCACACTATAAATAAAGTCTACATACTTAAAACATATTTGTGTGTGCAAACTTTTAACATTGATATTGTATTTTTATACATCTGTTTTGTTTTTTGTGTTCAAATGAATAATTTAGTTTGTTAAGTTCTCTATGATGTGCCATTTGCTGCATTTATGTACCATAATATTTTGTAAGGAAACTTTCTTTATGTTAATAAAGATGTTCATAAAATAGTGTTTGCCTTTCACTTCAATCTTTTTGTTACGAATATTTTCTCAACATACTCATTACATGCCCAGTTTAGTTATAATAATGCGTATGGGCAAGTTCTATTGTTTCGTTAACAGTTAACTCGTATAATACTACTTCCTACTTATCCTAGAGATCGTCTAATTTAAAATGGCACGCCCCTGCTTGTTACATACACATTTAAAATGTTTGTACTATAATATTATAAACGTGAAAGTTTGTATGGGTGGATGGATGGATGGATGTTTGTTACTCTTTCACGCAAAAACTTTTGAACGGATTTGCATGAAATTTGGCACACAGATGGTACATAACCAGGATTAACATATAGGATACTTTTTATCCCAATATTCCCACGGGATCGAAACTTATGCAAGTGAAACCGCGGGGCGCAGCTAGATTCCTATTATAAATCTAAATGCGGTCATAGAATACAAGGAAAAATCACATGTGTAATTATAAATGTACACAGGAAAAACAAAGAACAATTTATTTATATTGATGAAGTGCCTCACATCCTACATTTATACTCAGTTATTAATTGACTTGAGTTAATTTGTGTGGTCTGCTAGGTTCTACGCATTAAAATAAATAATTAACGAGTAACGTTAAATACTGATAACATGCTTTGATATCGCCCTTGCTCGATTTTTTTTTTCATATTCCCTAGAATGTAAACAAGAGATAGCTCTTGTAATGAAGATTATATTAAGTATACTAGCTGTTGCTGGCGACTTTGTCTGCGTATATTTCTTTTAAGCAAATATCCAGGATGAAAAGTATCCCACTTCCTTCTCTAGGCCCAAGGCAACCTATCTGTCAAATTTCATATCAATTGGTTCTGTGGTTTATGGGAGTAAATAGGACAGACAGACAGACAGGGTTACTGTTAGGGTTAGGGTTATCAAGTATGGATGAAACCTGCTTTAACCCCGAACACATTTTTTTCCAAAAGTGAAATACCGTAGATATTTGATAGTGTTTGTGTGACACATAAAATATTTTTTTAATAACAGTATTTCTATCCAATAAAAGGGGCATTCGCACTATTTATCTGCATTCTGATACCGCGATAGTTTTGGTCACCTTGGAGCAAATAACTAGTTTTAAACATTCGCATCATAGTCTTTGATTCAAGTTTAATTGGATGTGAATGTCCGACGTCCGCGTTGTCCTTGCACAGATGATTGTTAGAGTTCCGTAGCCAAATTGCAAAAACGGAATCCTTATGGATTCGTCATGTCTGTCTGTCCGTCCGTCTGTCACAGCCACTTTTATCCGAAACTATAAGAGCTATAGGTACTGTTGAAACGTGGTAAGTAGATGTATTCTGTGAACCGCATTAAGATTTTCACACAAAAATAGAAAAAAAAACAATAAATTTTGGGGGTTCCCCATACTTAGAACTGAAACTCAATTTTTTTTTTCATCAAACCCATACGTGTGGGTTATCTATGGATACCAGGTCTTTAAAAATTATATTGAGGTTTTTAATATCATTTTTTTCTAAACTGAATTTTTTGCGCGAGAGACCCTTCTAAAGTGGTAAAATGTGTGTGTATTTTGTAACTTCACACCTTGTAACTTCTAAAATAAGAGAATGATAAAACTAAAAAAAATATATGATGTATATTAGGTACCATGTAAACTTCCACCGAAAATTGGTTTGAATGAGTTCTAGTAAGTAGTTTTTTTTAATACGTCATAAATCGTAAACCGCAATTTAACTTTCATTCAATTAACTCATGATTGAAATATTGAATTTTATACATAATGGTATGGAACCCTTCGTGCGCGAGTCCGACACGCACTTGGCCGGTTTTTTTTATATTGTGGTCTCGTGTACCGTGTATGCGTTTCAGTAACATGTGGAGTCTGCCGTGGAGTGAAGGCTAAGTGCTGAAAAACAAACAGGCGTTAGTATTACTATGTTGTCGAATTGTCATCAGTTAGCCGATATTCATATCTAGTATAGTAAGTAGGTATAGTGAAATCAGCCATTAATGTTCCCACTGCTGGCCTCCTCGCGGTGAGAGGGAGTGGGCCGTAATCCACCACGCGGGCCCAATGCTGATTACTCTGGTTGGTAGATGTTACATGTCTTCGAGTGTTTGGGTCTAGGACATATTGGTTTCCTCACGATGTTGTCCTTTTCACCGTTTTGAGAGCAGTGGTGATGAAATTATTTACACAAAGTAAAGCGCTTGTCTGGGTTCAAACCTACGACCTACAACTCGTAAGTCGCGGCCCTTACGTGAAAACATGGCAGTTGAGTATAGCGCCCAGCTTTTCTGTTTTGCTATAGTTCTGCTTATGTGGTACTAATGGCTAAGTATTTTCCGACAGTAAATAGTCTGCTTTACTTAATATGTAGTAGGACCCGCCCCAGCTACGTAATCTACTAATATGGCGACACGTCAACACATCGTGATTTCTGTTCTATATCTAATTTAAAAGTTAATTTATTATACACATAAATCTTCCAGAATAAGGTACCTACATGATAGCGAAAACCGCATCCAAATCCATTGCGCAGTAAGCGGTCACAAAGAAAAACACGAATACCGACTTGGTTTTATACTATGTATTGATAATGATGTAATTAAACTTATGCAATTTTGGTATATGTAAGGGTTATATAAAAATCAATGGCCGTTCATTAGTCTCGCAAAAACTCGAAAATGGCTCGACCGATTGTGATGAAACTTTGGTAAGATGGTGTGTGCGCGCCGTAGAAGGTTCCTAACAAAATAGAAACGCATGCTGGGTATTAGCTAGTTATAAATACAAAGCTTGAGATTTGCAATCAAGATAAAAATCTTTCTAAGCAACTCAAAATTCTTTGTGCTTATGTACATGGAAGGCGAGGAAAATCTGGAACGTGTTAAGTGTGTATCTTATATTATCTCCGTGAAGTATCTATGCATGTTAAATCTCGCCTATCAGATTAAATTATTGCTAAAATCTATCTTCTAATACCCTTTCTTAGAGATTTAAATATTTAATAGTATCATTAGAAATTACAAATAATGTAACCTGGTAATAAAAGCCAAGCAACCGAATTATTAACAAACCATCACTCGCAATAATCCGACAGGCGCCTCTCTTGAAACCTTTCTCATTCGATGATTCGACTAAAATGCTTTTGAAATGGACTATCCCGATCTATTGCGAAGATTTGCTCCTATCTTGAGAAGCCTTTTCGTTCCATTACCCCGGTCTGTTAATTTATCACTTTCTTTTGTATGTCCTGACATAACAAAACGAGCCTATTCGGAGCTTATCAGCAGAGTCTGGTCGTGGCAGTTTTTGGTTATTGTTAGTGACCTAAATGTATGTTTTTGTAAACCGTTCTCATGCCTGTTACACCCGCGGTTTCACCCGCATAAGATTCGATCCCGTAAGAATAACGGGATAAAAAGTATCCTATGTGTTAATCCTGGTTATAATATATCTGTGTGCTAAATTTCATCCAAATCCGTTAAGTAGTTTTGGCGTGAAAGAGTAACAAACATGCATCCATCCATTCGTACAAACTTTCGCGTTTATAATATTAGTATAAGTATCAGCAGAGTCTGGCCGTGGCAATTTTTGGTTATTGATAGTGACCTTGATGTATATTTTTATGAACCGTTCTCATGCTTGTTATACTCGTATCTTATTATATATGGTGTCCGTAGCCATTACTGTCCTTTTAACACACGCCTAAAGTTTCAATCAGATAAATAAAGAGATAGATAAGAAATAGATGTTTGGTACGTTGGGTTGTTTTAGGACACGTTACGCTTTTTTTTTTTTTTTTTGAGGATGGGAAATCATCAAATGATCCTTCCCGCTCTGGGTGGAGCAGAAGGGAGTGTCAGACCAGGGCAGCGGTAACCCTTTCGGACGATCCCGCTACCCTGGCAGGCTTCGGCCCTATGGGGCCCCGTCGCTTTTGCTGACATCTCTTTGAGGCGCGCGTGGAACACGTACACGCCGTCCGGCACGGGCCTAGTCCTGATCGGACGGAGAGCTACCCATTACTCTCCGCCCGCAGGCCCGCGCCTACGGTGGCCGGGAGTCGTCACGCGGCTCCCGACGCCCGGAGCGTCTCCCGTGGCGGCTGAGGTGCGCAAAGGGCGTTCCCTCGCCCACCCCGCCATCTCCTTCGCTAGCATGACTGCTTCGCAGAAGGAGGTGACTGACTCCCACTCCCTCTCACCCCGGACTATGGCTTGAACCAGGGCCGGACGCGAGAGGTCGCCGCCGCTGCCAATCGCCTCTACGAGGACACGGCGGTGCTCTGCCCAAGCAGGGCAGACCTCCACCGTATGCTCCACCGTGTCCTCTGGGCGATCCTGACAGTGGTGACACCTGGGCGTCTCCTCCCGCCTGATGATGTGCAGGAACCTCCCGAAACATCCGTGTCCGGAGAGGACCTGCGTCAGGCGGTAGGTGAGAACGCCGTGACGTCTCTCTAGCCACTCCTCAAAGAGGGGTCTTACCTCAGATTTATATATAATATCATTGCCTACCGCTATCCGATGGCCCCGTTAGAAGGTTAAAAGTCATCCAAAGGACAATAGAGAGGGATAGAGAGAGAGAAAGAGGGATAAGTTAAAAATAGGAAAGCTAATCTTGTGTGCTTTTCCTTACTCTGATACTTTATCAGATAATGAAAATAATCACATTTATAAATTGAATAATACTATTCACAAGCTGACATGTTGTCATAGTGACAAATTATTGTATGATATTTTGACACTAAAAAGTTTGCTAATGGTTTTAAGTTAACTCAGAGAACTTTATCTCTGTCTGGGGAATGTAGACATCTGATTGCTGGTTTGATAGCATATAATATTAACGATATTAATGAGGTTAGAGCTAATCTGGGGGCACGGGAGTGCCCCCGCCAAGACGAGCCATGCGAAGCGCAACTACACAACAGCATTACCTACCTTTTCTCGAAGCACTTCGTCGTATTTTTGAACCTTCTTAACTTGGGTTTGGATTATACCAGATAAACAAAATTTTCGGGATATGATGTCAGTGGTTGACTTATTAAACCTATAAAGCTTCAATTGCATAGCTCTTATACTTTAGATTTTATTGATATCTAAAATACCCCGATTTCACTGACTCACTGATGATCATCAATATTCTTAAGGTTCTTCCTGAAGTCCTAGAATGCTGAAATTTGGTATGTAAGCTAGTAATAGTACACAAACAACAAAAAAATCTTAAAACTTGAAACATTGACCCCCCCCCCCCCAACCCCTTAAACTAGGGGGTGAAAGTTTGTATGAGACTTCCGTAAATTTTGATGCTAGAGGTCTGAAAATTTACATAGGGGGTCCATGTTATAAATAATAAGATATGTATTTCAGGATTTTTAGTAAGTCATAAGCAACTTACAAAAACAAATGAAATCCCACAAAAACATTTTTCATATTCATATTCATTTATTGCGAAAATGGGTAATATAGGTAAGTAGGTAACATCCAAAATATTTCATGTTAAATGTTGCCAAGACGAGACCATGTAGCTCGCACTGTCAAAAAGTAATCAGATCTCATGTAGAGCCAAGCTTCTAACTCTACAAGGCCTAACTTCGCAAACTCTACACCTTAGTCAAAATATATGGCTACAAGTTTTTATTCAATGACTGGGCTACTCCAGGTATTCATAAAAGCAGGGAAATACTTTTTGAACTTTATGGCTTAAAGCAACATTATGAAAAATACAAACTTTCATCAGAATGTTACAAAATATTCAAAAACTTTTAAAAGGGTGTGCCAAAGAGCTCTTAAATTTATATAAGCAATAAAATAAAATCAGCTGATGATAAAATAAAAACTACCTGGCAAATAATAAATAATTAAACAGGTAGGTAGGAAAAAACAGCGAAATAGTGAATTTAATTTAGAGACTGCACAGTGCACATGGCCCCATCAATTCAGATATAAAAATAGCTCAGGAATTTGAAAACTTCTTTGCTAATATTCCCCTTAAAACCTACTGAAGCTTTAAATTCTTCCCCACGCTTTCTGCTGCTTTACTTAAAAGGAATGTAAAGGTATGCCCTTTGGAGCTTAGGTTTCAGCATACAAACCCCCAGGCTGTTATAAGAGCTTTTAAAGATCTTAAAATTAAATCAACAGAAGATCTCTGGGGTATGTCTGTAAAAGTATGTAGATTATTACCGAAATTATTACTTATCGAAACCATTGCGCCCTATTTAGCTTTCATACGTAACACCAGTGTTGACCAAGGAGTCTTTCCGGATGTAATGAAACATAGCAAAGTAGTACCATTGTTCAAATCTGGTGATAGTAAAGAACCAAGTGCCATGCCTTTGCATTTTAGTGTTGCTAACCAGGTTACTTAAAAATTTGCACAAAATTGAGACGGATGAGCAGAGACAAACTAGAGCTAGCACACGTAGGAAAGATTTGCCCAACACTATTCAACCAAAATTAAAAGTTGTCAAACATAGCCCGAGGTATCAGTGTGTAGTTTTATACAACAAGTTGCCTATAGAATTCAAAACCATATACAGTGTTAACTTATTTAAAAACAAATTGAGGACCTATTTATTGGGGAAAGGCTATTACAGTATCAATGAATTTTTAGATGACATATGACATTGTAACTTATGATTGATTTTATTACTTTGACATTTATTATTTATGATCTTGAATTCTAAATTGACCGTTATTGTTTTTATTTACTTCCCTAAATGTATTTAATGAATTTTATTTTATATTATTTATTTTAATTGTATATCTAATGTTATTTTTTTTTAAATTTTTCAACACAATGTACCTATATTGTTATGAAATAAATTACTTATGACTTATGAAATTACTTATGACCAAACAATTATAGACCTGTGTCAATTCTGCCAGTTCTCAGTAAGGTGTTTGAAAAGTTGATGCTCAATCAAATGTTACGTCACTTTAATAAAAATTACATCTTTCAGGAACACCAGTACGGATTCACCAAAGGGCGTTGTGTTATCTTCTCATATTTATCTTCTGTCCTTTTCTTAATGAAATAGAAAGAAAAAGATGCACTGAACTTAAATTTAGTTTAGTTTGTGAACAAGGGAATCGGCGCCAATACGTTATTTTTATTTGTTTATTAATAACCAATTTATATTTACAGCTTGCACCACACATACAAGTTGATTTATACCTTTCCTAAGTTGCGCTACAACAATCAGTCTTCTGCTTTTCGCATACAAAACGTTGCTTAGAGAATGCTAGAGATTTTGAAAAACCTAATCTAAAATCTTAGTCAGTTACTCAGACTTGTGACGGTACCTTGCCAATTCATTTATGAAAATATTACATACTAGCTTCTGCCCGCGGCTTCGCCCGCGTGGATGTCGGAAATTTACCCACGGGAACGTGCTAACAGGATAAAATGTATGTGCTTCCCCAGAATGCCATCTATCTCGCGGACCCTTTGTGGCTAATTACAATAGAAAACCAATTGTGTCTCATTAGTGGTGATTAAGAGGGTACCTATATGATATCTTAACCTAAATACCTAACTAATTAAAAAAAAAACTCAATAACAGAAAATTAAATACCTACCTACCTAAATAAACCTATTTCTGTTGATAACTAATCTAAACTCAATAAATAAGCAAAATCCCTAAAAACTAATATCTATACGAATGACTAAACCTACCTAACAGTATTATAAAATAACCTACGGTCACTACGTACACTATCAAATATACTACCTATACTTTAAAATTAAAATCTATACCTACGACTTATATAAAAATAAACCTAAATAACTCTTAAAACTAAAAGGAATAAAAATGAACTCCACTGCGGGTGACCCAACCTACGACAAACTTAGTATTTGCGGTTGGTACAGTACAGACAGTGGTAATCGGGTATAGGGATCGAACCGCAAAATTAAGTTTGTTTTTTATTGTATATACTTTTCCGGGATAAAAAGTACCCAGTGTGGTGCCTAGGATATTAAAGAATAATTATACCAAGTTTCATCGTAATCGAACCGGTAGTTTTTGCGTGATGCCTGAACAAACAGACAGACAGACAGACAAAATTTTTTTAATCACATTTTTGTGTTCGGTGTCGGTCAAGTAACACCCCCTTTTTTTTTTTTTTTTTTGAGGATGGGAAATCATCAAATGACTCCTCCCGCTCTGGGTGGAGCAGAAGGGAGTGTCAGACTTTTACTGACTAAAACCCACCCGTGTTCCTTCCTTAGCCCTTTATGTTCCAGGGCAGCGGTAAACCCTTTCGGATGGTCCCGCTACCCTGGCAGGCTACGGCCCTGTGGGGCCCCGTCACTTGCTGACATCTCTTTGAGGCGCGCGTGGAACACGAACACGCCTTCCGGCACGGGCCTAGTCCTGATCGGACGGAGAGCTACCCATTACTCTCCGCCCGCAGGCCCGCGCCTACGGTGGCCGGGAGTCGTCACGCGGCTCCCGACGCCCGGAGCGTCTCCCGCGGCGGCTGAGGCGTGAGGTGCGCAAGGCGCGTTCCCTCGCCCACCCCGCCACCTCCTTCGCTAGCATGACTGCTTCGCAGAAGGAGGTGACTGCCTCCCACTCCCGCTCACCCCGGACCATGGCTTGAACCAGGGCCGGGCGCGAGAGGTCGCCGCCGCTGCCAATCGCCTCTACGAGGACACGGCGGTGCTCTGCCCAAGCAGGGCAGACCTCCACCGTATGCTCCACCGTGTCCTCTGGGCGATCCTGACAGTGGTGACACCCGGGCGTCTCCTCCCGCCTGATGATGTGCAGGAACCTCCCGAAACATCCGTGTCCGGAGAGGACCTGCGTCAGGCGGTAGGTGAGAGCGCCGTGACGTCTCCCTAGCCACTCCTCAAAGAGGGGTCTTACCGCCGCTATCGTGGCGTGCCCTGCGCTGGGTTGCGATAGTCGCTCCTTCCATGCCACCATGAGATCGCGCCGGAGGTTCGTCCGCTCCGCCGCGGTTTGCCGCGGATGCGGAGTTTCCCCCCGGCGTAGTGCCTCCGCGCGCCAATCATATAGGCGCGCGAGGACTATCGCCTCCAGATCCCATGGTGGCAGTCCGGCAAGGAGGCTTGCTGCCTCGCCTGAGATCGTGCGGTAGCCCCGGATCAGCCTTACGGCTACCACCTTCTGGGGCGCGTTCAGATAGTGTGCGGCTCGAAGCCGCAGTGAACGCGCCCATACCGGGGCCCCATATAGGGCCATGGACCGCACGACCCCCGCGTAAAGCCTCCGGCAGGAGGCGTTTGGCCCCCTCAGGTTGGGCAAGAGCCGCTTTAGGGCGGCCCCGGCCCGTTCCAGTTTGGGGGCCAAACGTCGGAAGTGCTCGACGAAGTTCCATCGGCTGTCGAGGACGAGACCCAGGTACCTCATCGTGGTCTCGACGCCGATGTGAACCCCTCCTACCACTAGTTGGGATCCCGGAGGTGGCCCGTACCGAGGCCCATGAAAGGACATGGCCTCGGACTTGTGCAATGCCACCTCGAGACCCAACCGCCGGATCCTTTCCACGACTATCGCAACCCCGCGTGTCATCGCGTCGGCCGCCGCCTGATGCGACCTCCCCTGCGCCAGGACTAGCGTGTCGTCAGCGTAGCAAACTACGCTGACGCCTTCAGGGAGGTCGGCCCGCAGCACCCAGTCGTAACCGATGTCCCACAGGAGCGGCCCCAGAACCGATCCCTGTGGGACACCGCACGACATCTCTCGCCGGTTCCAGTTCCCGTCGCGACCGGGGTAGATGACGGCTCTGTCCGTCAAATACGCCCCGACTACTCGACGGAGGTAGGTCGGCACCCGGTGATACCGGAGTGCCTCCCCAATGCAGCTCCAGGGCAGGGTGTTGAACGCGTTGGCGATGTCGAGTGACACCGCCACGACCACCCCACCCCGGGACACCGCGTCCCCCGTCGTGAGGGCTCTTACGCGCATGATGGCGTCCACCGTAGAGCGCCCCTTGCGGAAGCCAAACTGGCAATCCGCAAGATCCGGCCCAGTCCCCACAAGGTGCCCGACGAGGCGGCCCGCAATTACCCTCTCAAAGAGCTTGCCAACCTCGTCGAGCAGCACTATGGGCCGGTATGCGGACGGAGAGTCCGCAGGGCGCCCCGGCTTCTGAATGAGGACCAGCTTCCCCGTCTTCCAACGGAGTGGAAACTGGCCTCTCTCCATGCATGCGCTTAAGAGCGCCTCCAGTCGAGGCCCGAGAGCCGTCGAGGCCAGGACCCAGGCTTTACCCGGCAAGCCGTCGGGTCCTGGGGCGGTGTTTTTGGCCTTAAGCCTGCCTACCGCCGCTCTCAGATCTACCCCGGTCACTTCAGGGGTGTCGTCGTCGTCGTCCGTGTGGTCCGCTTCGGGCACCGTAAGTGGCGGAGCCATAGGCGGGGGAGTATGCTCCCCGCGTGAAGGGAACAGAGCGCTCACCACCTCCTCCACCAGCTGAGGGCGGAGACTCTGAGTCAGCGGGGGGGCCCAGGTGCGGAGTTTATTCCGCACCATTTTGTAAGGGCGCCCCCATGGATCTCTGTTCAGAGTCTCCAGCATCTCCTCGCGGGCCGTGTCCTTGGCCCGCTGGATAGCCTTTCGGAGGGCGGTCTTCGCCGCTCTGTACCCCTCGTACAGCTCCGCCTCTGTGGCTTCCGCATCCGGAGGGCGGATGCGGCGCCTGCGGTGCCTGGTGTACCGGTGTCGCGCGTCGACGCACGCCTTGCGCAACGCCTCCACCTCCTGCGACCACCAGTACACCCGACGTCGGGCGCATCCTGGCCGGACTCGGGGCATTGCCACGTCACAGATCTCGGACATGGCCTCCCGGAACCACTCCGCCTCATCGTCAATATCAGCAGGCCTGTCCGGTGAAGACACCCAGGCCTGCACGATCGAGGCTTCCAGGAGGAGCTCCCGGTCCAGCTGCTTCAGCGCCCAACGCGGACCACTCGGGGCCTGTCGGACCAGCGCGCTAGAGGTCTGGGTGGAGACATCGAACCGGATATACCGGTGATCGGAGTAGGTCTCCACCTCCTCCATGACGCGCCAGTCGATGACACGCTGTGACAGAGCGGGGCTGGCGAACGTGATGTCCACTACCGACTCGCCCCGCATCCGCACACACGTAGGGACAGAACCCCGATTCACGGCGACCAGGCCTGTTTCCAGAGCCCAGTCCTCTACCATCCTGCCCCGCACATCCGTGCAACGGGAACCCCAGGCCACATTCTTGGCGTTGA
The DNA here is from genome assembly GCA_945859715.1 of Apamea sordens. Classification (NCBI taxonomy): domain Eukaryota; kingdom Metazoa; phylum Arthropoda; class Insecta; order Lepidoptera; family Noctuidae; genus Apamea; species Apamea sordens. Next base: position 15,099,681 of record OX243995.1, read on the forward strand.
AGTCCCCGAGCACTAGCACGGAGAAAGGATGGCTTCTGGCGACGACGACACCCAACTCTGTTAAAGAGTTCTGGAACTCGGCGAGAGTTCGGCTCGGAGAGAAGTAGACTCCCACTACCACAATCTCTCCGAACCGTGCTGCTACGCACCCCTGTCCCTTCGTGACACCCCCTGCCATTTATTTTTTGGATATTTTCAATGTACAGAATTTTCACTTCTACAGATTTATTATAAGTATATAGATGTATGTAAGAAAAAATCAACATCTTTTTAATAAAATATCTTTAATACTAGAAATAAAGATAAATTAGATCAACCTTTTTTCAGATTATCTAAAGTACATACATCTATTATGGGGTACTGTGTTAAATGTTACAACAAAATACCTTGTGAAATATTGCAATTAAATGAAAGAAAATTTAAAACTTATATTAAAATTACACTTTGTAAACAATGTAATTACAAATTAGAGGATTATATCCAAGATAAGAATGCTTGGAAATATGCTGGTCCCGACAATCTTTTGAGTCTAGACAAAATCAAACTGATTGCTAATGTGACTATAGTTTTTTTTTTGACATTGATTTACATTCTGTAATTACTTAGAGTCACACCCGGACTTATTGTTTTTTTTTTTAATTTAAATCGTCTACTTTTAGAATGTTAATTTGTATGTCATGGTTTCCTTAATCCATTTTAATTCTTTTACCTATTGTGGTTTTGTATTTTTTTTAGGTGCATCTTCTTCACATATTTATGTAATTAATGTATGTAAAATATTGGAAAACATTTTAAAAGAGTAACGTTGGAGTTTCTTGCCATTCTTCTCCATACGAAAACTACCTTTTTCTACTAGAATCAATTCTATTTTAATGTAATTTTTGACATTCAAAAGTACCTTTAATGTGCCTATTTGAAATAAGTTATTTGTCTTTGACTTTGTGAACCATGCAATAACTTAAATTTTCAACCAGTTATTTTATTAACGGCGCCTTTTCCCGTTTCAGAGATAATCTCAGTATGCTGGGTGTTGGGTATTGGAGTGGGTCTCCTGCCACTCTTCGGCTGGCATACTGGCACCAACGTGCCCGGCTGCTACTTCGTCGAGGTCATGGACTACAACTACCTGCTCTTCCTCTACTTTACCACCATTGTGACGCCCAGTGTACTGCTCGCGGCCTTCTATGCTCACATCTACCGCGTCGTTGTGAAACAGGTAATTTAAGTATGAACATTAAATCGGAAATACAGCGTGTATCAGCAAATGTGTGTCTTATGCAAGGGTATAAATGAATGAAACTGAACAACTTCCTTTATAGGACCAGCATCGTATTCGCGAAAAAATAATCATCAGTCCCATACAAAAATCTGTATCTGTGAAAGTATCTAAATTAGAAGTACCCGTACAGCATTAATACAGCATAAAAACATGAATATTAAAAGAATATCAAATAAATTATCAAAAAATGTGTAAGAAATCTTTATTTCGTGCTAGAGTTAAAATTAGATAGGGTTAAAATCAAATAGCTAGTCAGAAAGTAATGACCATGGAGATAGTGACTTTCAATTGAACCACGTGTATGTTTTCTTAAATTCATTTGAATTATTAGATGACCTTCCAACCAATATACTTTCAAGCAGGTACTTCTGCTTGAAAGTATATTGGTTGATTCTTAACAATTCCAAACGAGTATATGTTTTTTTTATATTTCCAGCTAAGCGAGGTGATGACAGTGGACGGCTGTCGGGGGCATAACCCTGGTGGTGGTACTATGCTAAGGGTGCTAGGAGCAGCCCAGAAGCGAGAAGTGAAAGCCACACAGAATCTCGCCATCATAGTATTCTTCTTCATGATTTGCTGGATCCCACTTAACACCGTAAACGCGGTCAAAGCCTTCATGCCTGACCTGGACATTCCAAACCCCCTCACATATATCTGCATCCTAGTCTCCCACTTAAACTCTGCTATCAATCCCTTCCTGTACGCATATCACTTGAAAGATTTTAGAGCGGCGTTGAAGGGTCTCCTCTGCTCCATCGTAGGCAGAGGGTTGACCATCCAAGCAGTATATAGACCACCGATACCTGTCAGGAGTCAAGCTTTAGAGAAACGCAACGGTCTGAGAGAGAGACCAAAAGTATACGTGAACTCCCCAGTGCGGCTGCAGAAGAAAGCAGAGGTGAGCAATACGGAGGAGACTAGAACTGTGGAAATAGCAACACCGGTAGTACCAGACGTGGAACCGTTCATAGACAGAGTAGCTGATGGTTCCAGTGGCTGTCACACTCCTGAGGACAGAGACAGCGAGGCTGTGCCTTACCTTATAGAAACTAACGAGGAGAGGTGCCAAAGTCCGTACAGAAGGGTTGAGGATTGATTCGGTGCGTGCGAAGCGTCAGTGCGGATCATAGCTGACAGGAGACTTGCCGGGGCTTCCCGCCGTATAGTGTCACTTGAGGAGACGTCAGAAGAAAGAAACATTCCTTAGAGTAAAAGAAAGTAGATTGTAAATATTTAAAGTCTATGGTAGTGATTTTTGCTAAGCATTAGAAAGTCACGGTCTCTCGCAATAGTTAATTTTATAATTTTTAAGATTAATCGTATTTAAAGATGATGTTGAATGGAACTTGATGTTAAAGTTTAAAATATTTAAGTAAATGTGCTGAATGTAGATATCCATTTGTTGCTTGTATGCTTGTTATAATAATAATTATTATTTATCTCAGACAACTGTAGTCCATATTTTACACTCATACATTAAAATTACTTATAAACTATTTAAAATTATAAACAGATAAAAACCCAAAATAAAACTGTGACTAATTAAATTAAAATATTCATAAATAATAATAATATTTAAATTGTCAGAATAATTTAAAAATAAAATAAAATAAAATGAGTTATAAGTTGTTGCTTCTATGGATATATAAAATTAAATCCTATTTATGTGTATTCGTTTATTTTAATCCAATGTACAGTCACCAAAAGAGATAAGTATGCCAATGCATTCCACAACTTTCCTTGATAAATCCTTTACTGTCCAGGCCACTCGTTTGTGGAATGCATTGCCAGTTGAAATAAAACGCGCGCAGTCGTTACAGGTGTTCAAAAGACTTGTTAAGGAGCACTACTTGTCGTTGTGATCTTGTTGTCCTAACTGCAATCATCTACAGTCTTCTTTTATTTTTCGTTGCCTGTATATATAGTATGTATGTATTTATGTATATATAATTTTGTATATATAGTATGTATGTATTTATGTATATATTTGTGTATCTATTTTAGTGTATTGTATACATAATATTTGCACCAACGACAGTCCCATTTATTGTCCAGGGAAATCACTGTCCATTCTAAGGTTGCCTGGAAGAGATCGCAGTAATGCGATAAGGCCGCCCATTGTATATTATGTAGTTTCATGTATTTTTTATGCTTTGTATTTTAGTGGTGTACAATAAAGTATATATAAATAAATAAAAGTAACCAGGGTCGTCATATAATAGTTGATGTTTAGTGAGAAATTTATGGATGTTTTGGAATGAAATCTAATTTGATAAATTAACTGTTTGTTTTATTTATTAAATTAAATTTTATTTGAAAACATTCATCAGTTTCTTACTAAACTTCAACTATATCCGACGGTCCTGTTTAGTTATCTCCTTTGGTGGCCGTACCTACCTAATTACCTGACTCTAATCCTATTTCCGAGAAATTATGAGGTTCTGGCAAAAGTTAACATGGGAGTGAATAACTACGAATTAAATTTATTTACAATTGGCTTTATCATTATCTGCCTAGCCTTTTCCCAACTATGTTGGGGTCGGCTTGTATTACAATAGGGAAGATGCAAATACAATATTTATGAAAATTTTGCGATTAAAATGTTAACAAAATATAAAAGAAGGGCCCCTGCAAGGTTTTAATTTTATATAATGTTGTTTCTTAATAATAAAATAATTACGAATTTAAAGTGACTTGAAACGGAACGGATTTCAAAACACCAATCAGCGGTTAGTGACGTCACTCCTGTTATAAAAACTTTGATGTTCTAGTTGTAGTAAAAGTGAACATTACTTTATACGAAAATTAATTGCGTTTTTCGAATAAAAATGGAAGTTGGGTTTATTAAAGCAGACTCCAGGAATCTACCAAAAGTTAATGTTGACATGGTAGTAACTTTCCCTCCAATCATTTTAAACTTCATCCAATTTTCGACGTCGTTCTCCAACTGTAAAATAAAAAATATGTCATACACACAGAATCATACACAGAACACTCTTCAGACAAGTTTGGTAAGTATGAGGTAGGTAACTTATGTTTCTTTTGCGCACAAGCAGATTAACTAAGCGTATAACAAGTATATTCGCCGACTTACGTCAAAGTGGTCTTCACAGCATCGAATTATGGTCTTTGGGGAATAATTGTCTTTCCTCTTCGCAGCTTTAAACCACTTTTTTCTTTGTTTTGGGTCAGAAGGTCCAGTCAAAAATAATTTGTTGGAAATTTTGTTGAAGTTGATGGACACATTGGCACAAAACATGAGTCAACGCGCCTTTATTTTTGGAGTATTGGTGATATAGTTATGATCACCTGAAGTTGATGGAAAATCCATTTCAAATTTTTACTAAAAAATATCTCTAAAGCCGAGAAAAACTGAAAAACGCAAAAGTATAAACGCCAGCGACGAACAAGTACGACCAGTGACAGACAGGAATAACGTCATCGGACTGTAGGTGCGTTTTCGGGCGGAAATTTAAATTTTCAGATTTAAACCGCATTTTTTGCATTAAATTACAGTGTTTTAATTTTTTAATATACTTGTGGTCTATTCTACATGGAATTCTTTAAAATGATAACCTACAAAAATAAAAATTTTGCATCTTCCCTATTGGCTGTATGCCAATGCTAATTCTGTTATGAAGATACTGATTTGGCTGACACAAATTCGCAAGGCCAATAATAAAATCATTGTATATTGTTAGTAACAGGTTTGCGCTTAACATACTATTGTTAGTAATTTAGTAAAGACGAATTCATGAGAAGACAACCCAACAACTAGACGAATAAATGGAAATTCAGGGTGCTTACCGCCAGCTCTTATAGCAGGGCACAAGTTGAACTGCACTGCCTTTTTGTTCTAAGACTAAGTACACACGCCAGCAGGTCAAGCTACCCGAAACTGTCAAATTATCGCAATCAACCTTTAACCTTAATGCTTTGGCGATAAAGTTGAAAATCTATTAAAGACATTTGACAGATTGTAGTAGCTTGATGTGCTGGCGTCTGTACAAAAACCCGGCCAAGTGTGAGTCGGACTCGCGCACGAAGGGTTCCGTACCATTATCTATAAAAATCAATCATGAGTTGATTGAATGAAAGGTAAATTGCGGTTTACGATTTATGACGTATTAAAAAAAAACTACTACCTAGATCTCGTTCAAACCCATTTTCGGTGGAGGTTTACAGGGTAATGTACATTACATATTTTTTTTGGTTTTATCATTCTCTTATTTTAGAAGTTACGGGGTGGGGGGACACATTTTACCACTTTGGAAGGGTCTCTCGCGCAAACTATTCAGTTTAGAAAAAAATGATATTAGAAACATCAATATCATTTTTGAAGACCTATCCATAGATACCCCACACGTATGGGTTTGATGAAAATTTTTTTTTGAGTTTCAGTTCTATGTATGGGGCCCCCAAAATTTATTGTTTTTTTCTATTTTTGTGTGAAAATCTTAATGCGGTTCACAGAATACATCTACTTACCAAGTTTCAACAATATAGCTCTTATAGTTTCGGAAAAAAGTGTGTGTGACATACGGACAGACATACAGACAGACAGACATGAGGAATGTATAAGGGTTCCGTTTTTTGCCATTTGGCTACGGAACCCTAAAAAGCAGTGCAGTTCTACTTCTGCCCTGCTATAAGAGCTGGTGGTAAGCCCCCAGGATGCTATTGTGACTGCTTCTTATTTTGCTCAAGAGTGAGGCCGTTTTTTTGCGGATGGCATGGAATCCATCAGCATCGGTTATCGCGAACATTTCTGAGGCACTGCAAAAACGAGGAAGTCGCAACAACATCCTAAATACATACTGTATTGAATACGTTGAACATCCAGCGACCTTTTCGAATAGTTGATCCAAAGATTATCAGTGTAAAAACTCTGGCAATACGCTTTAAAAAGCGCTATCTTTATACGATCAGTACACCGAGCAAGTCTTCGTGCCAATCATACCTGACTGCCAGAGCCCTACGCTCCCTCTCAATGTCCCCATGGTCACTGAGGTCTTCAGTAAGAAAATGCCCAAGATATTCAAACTTTGTAACTCTACGTATTGACGTACCGTTATGGCAAGTTCAAGCGTATTATCACGGCACTTAGCAGCGACCCCAAAGACCATGTATTCACATTTTTTGGTATTATAGACCAGTCCATGTGCAGCAGCGAGGGTCTCACATACTTTTAGGAACTCAAAGATAACCCCCGGTGACGGGCCCAGCAGCACTATGTCATCCGCATAACTGATGATAACACTATGTATTCTGCATCAACATGCATGCTGCTAAGCTCGGTAATGACGTCATTAACATTTAAGTATATAGCAGAGCCGGGGAGACGATAAACCATCCTGCATCACCCCGCACTAAAACCCATATGATTCCGAGAGCGCAGACCATTTAACACGGTTTGTCTGGTTACGTTATCAAAACTGCAGTACACTAAGCAGTTCCTCCGACATACCCCTACTCCTCAATCTACTCCAAAGCACATGATAAGAAGAGAGAAAGCTTTGGAGAGATCAAAGAAGATGGCGTACACGGTCAGTGTAGTATTTTCAGCCAAACTACGGTCAATAAAATTATAAAGTAATAATAATAGTCTTCCACGCCGTATTTCGGGCATGGCAGCCGATCTCAACAGAGACTGGCCTTCGGCGCGGGAGATTTATAGTGCAAAAGTGTGTGCGCAGACACAGATACAGTCTCTCTTCCCTCAGTCTTATAGTCAACTATGGTACAGGCACGCAATCCGCCAGCCGCCGACCAGAGAGAGATCAGGCGCAGGACTAAGGGCTTAACGTTCTTTCCGAGTCACGGGGGTATCACACCGCCAATTTCAAATTCCGGGCTATTTGGAAAAGAAATTCCCAATAACATTTTGCCCGACCTGGGAATTGAACCTAGAAGCCCACGCTCAGCAGTCGCGATTGCAACCACGAGACCAACGGGGCAGTTAATAAAATAAGTACCAACACAGCTGTGTAACTGTACCAGCTAACGATATGACTTGTTTACATTATAACTAAATTAAGCTAATAATAGCTTCAAAAGTTGTTAATGAGGAACCTACTTAAAAGATAATTATATGTATGGGACTCGTTACTTCAAAAGTAACGAGTCCCATACATATAATTATCTTTTATATCATCTGCCTAGCCTTTTCCCAACTATGTTGGGGTCGGCTTCCAGTCTAACCGGATGCAGCTGAATACCAGTATTTTACATGGAGCGACTGCCTATCTGACCTTCACAACCCAGTTACTGGGTAATACATATAATTATCTTTTATACCTACCAAAAATTCAAAATTATACCTCCGATAAAGTTATCTGACGTTGAAACAATCAGCCCTAAGGGTGATTTTTCCAATGTCAGATAATTTAATTTGAGGAATAATTTAAAATTTGTGACAGTTCTTCCATACAAAATCTGTCAGACGTAAATTTTATTCCACGAAAAAACATTATCTGTCGATGGAAAAATCAGCCCTGAGCTAACACAGTGGCATGTTACTTGGCAAGAGCCGTTAGTCGTTCCTCTCCTTTCTTTAACTTTCTTCTAAACAATAACCATAGAATTTTTTTTGTTGCACTAATGCGCAAACTTACTCCCACTACGCCAAAAACCAAGTGACGTGTGGCGACTGTACTATTCTGTTAGTGGTAGATGTGGTAGTGATATTAGTTTCGCGCCACAGCCGCTAGATGTCACTACAAGTCTACGACCCACTATCAATACGGTAACTATTGTTAGTAAACAGCCCTCCATTGTAAACAGATCATGAGCCCGTCTTGAAAGGGAGAGGAGAGCAGGACAGCAATATCTACGCACTGTTCTAAAGACGTCTCACGGTATAGACCTGCCAATGACGACAGCGGATGACGAATACTGGGAGGGTAAGAAATGACTACGTCACCTTGTGGTGTTTCCCTTCCGAGAAGTAGGCACGATTGCACGATGGCCATCTGCGTCTGTTTGCCTGTCCCGGGTAATACGATGACACTTTTTTTAATGTTGACTCAAACATTTTTTTATTTTTCCCTGAGTTTGGGGTAAACTCACATTCTGTGGTTGGTAGAAAATTTATGTCTTGTTTGGGACGATCAATAATTCGGATTAAACATAATTATAATTACCTACAGGGATTGGAGTAAGTGCCATATATAGTTTTACTTCACTTTTACGTCCATGAATTGACTAGACGGCCCATTTTACCTATCTAGTTTTATTTTCTACGTACACTATAGTTTTACAAAAATGATTTATACTTTTGTATTCTAAAATATGTTTAACTGAAATAACCTTTTTTGTATAAACTGCTTTTATAAATAGACTGGAAAAATGGCTTTAACCACAGACTTTTCCTTTTGGCTTACCTACATTTACTGTCACCCAACTGTCATCGGTAATCTACAAGTTCGAAGCCAAAACAAAAAGCGCAATAATATCTATTTTCATTTGAATATTGTTCCTCGCCAATTAGTCATAGTGCAAAAAGTAAATAGAATATGTTTTAAGGGAGCATTATATCTAGAGTGTGGCAACATAAATAAAACGAGTTAGTATTAGTATTCGTGTCGTCATCGAACTAGCGAAGTGCAACGAGCGGCAAGCAAGTTCGCCTCTCACTTCAGTTCAGTGCGCACGAGTGTTGACGGTGGACGTGTTGTGTAGTTATTGTGACTTTCAAAATGTTTAATCCCAAGCGTGCGTTGTTGTACGCTTTTCTAATAGCAGTGCTATTAGAACCAATATCGGGGAGGAAAGGTTTTAGTGGTGGACACAGTTATCCTAAATCCGGCGGCTTGTCTGGCGGAGGTCATCGCACAGGAGGGCTGTCTGGCGGGGGACATGGGTATCCCTCGTCAGGGGGACATGGATATCCCTCGTCAGGGGGTGCACGCCCCGCCGGTACTCATGGATATCCGGCAGGTGGCGGCTTGTCTGGAGGTGGGTCTTCATATCCATCACCTGGAGCAAAACCTGGCTATCCATCTGGCGGCAACAGTCACGGCTACCCATCTTCTGGCGGCAACAATCACGGCTACCCATCTTCTGGCGGCAACAATCACGGCTACCCATCTTCTGGCGGCGGTTTATCTGGTAGCGGTCACGGACAAAACAAACCTGCTGTACATTACTCAACGAATATTCACAACTATAACTACGCCCCGCCCCAGCAGATCTCCTACAGTCCTGTCCGCGGTGGACCACCGCAGCACTACCCGGTGTATCATGGCACTCCCCCGACTTACGTTTACCAATACAAAAACTCGGGCAGTAAATACGGTACACTGCTAGCCGGTCTGGCGTTACTCAACCTTGGAACTCTCGGCGTCGCCGCTTATGCAGCCAGTGGGCATTCCTCGGGCAGAACGCAATACACGCCAACCCCAGGCGAAGTGTGCAAATTTGCAGTGAAAAAAGACAACGGTGACTACGAGGAGACAAAAATAGATTGCCAGATTATAAGCAGCTTCATTTTACAAGATCAAGCGCAAGCACACACTTCAGGCACAAATACACAAACATCAGTTGTCACCATGACAAATACGACTGTTATGAATACGACTAACATGATGGCGGAACACCCGTCGACGCCGGGATCCGTGACACCGGCGCCGGCGATAGGTAACGTCCTGTACGCAATGCTACCTAATGGAACGTTAGTCCCCGTGAATGCGACAGGAGTACCTGGTAGTCCCGTGGTACCCGCTATTCCTTTAAATGCAACCCAAAATGTAACAGGTGCGCTAGCGCAAAACGGGGTTGTGACTTCTTCAGTAGTGACGACCACTACAACAAATACGACACTCGTAAACGCTTTGGATGTGAAAGGAAAGGCCGTGGAAGTGACACCAGGGATGCAGTGTTTCTTGATTCGTAACAGTTCAACACACAACATGAGGAAGAGTGTACCATGTGGTCTATTACAGACATACGCTGACAAGTCGATACAACGTAAAAATTCGGCAGCTCGCAATGTACCTATGTTTACAATAGTAGCAGCTATTTTAGCTTTTTGTGTAGCTTATTAAGATAATTTCATTGTGTCTAAAACACCACAATGTTATGATTGGTTTAACTACAAGCAGCTGAGTTGTGTCTGACTTGTATGTAAAAAGAACTTTATATACCTATTTGCATTTTCTGGTGTTTTCTATAAGAATTTTAATGACAGTATGAATGTAATAAGCCTCTTTCAAAGATATTTTAAATAAAAAAATGATTGTTTCTTCTAATGAGGTAATTTGCAAAGATACTTATCAATGTTTACTATACACATTCGAGATCTCGAAAGCAATTGTTTTATTTAAGATTATGCAACTAAAACCCTGAACAGATCTGTTAGTCTACTATTTTGTGTACCGGTACCTTATTTATTATGTAGTATTGTATAGTTATTTTGTTTTTTGAACATTTTTACCAGAAAATGCTCAATTTGGGAGGTACTTATTGATCAGCGAAACATTTGGAAACTTATTTTTTACTAGGTGCTGTCAAAAATATTATTCATTTCATCATTACAGCCGAAAGACGTCCAGTGCTGGACAACGGCCTATACATTATTAATTTGAAACACTGAAATTCCACGGCTGATATGTTTTAAATTTAATAAGGATAATTTTAAGATGAAAGTCACTAATTTGGCAAGAAAATTACGAATGTCTAAAATTGAGAAGTGTTATGTTATGAATGAATTATTATTATTTGATTGTACTCTTGGAGACAAGAGACCTTTCATAAATAGGTGTGATAATGTCAATTTTATCTTTATAAGGAACTTTTTGTAACTATTTCCTGTTGTTGACTTAATGTGGAACTTGCTAGGACCTTTTCATTTTATATAATTCAACTTTTGTATGTTTTTAAATCACTTTAAATGTACCTAATCAAATCTTTTCTTTTTGGAGATACCTTATCTCCGGCCATTAATGCCAAAATTACTAAAACTAATCCATATTTTCCAATTTAGAATAAGATTCCTGTAAGAAACATTTATTGTGATATTTATGTTTTTAATTAAAAATAGTTTAAATATAAATATTTTTTTATTCCAAAACTTTGACTATTGTCTACTTTAATATATAGGCATTTATATACTGAGCCACATAAGTATAAACATCTTGAATCATGTTATTCCCAGAAGTGGAACTACCCAATGCTTTGTGTGAATTTCTAGTTGTCTCACTCACTGGTCAAATGATATGCCTGAACTTGGCTTATCATTAATTGACAACACAACAACACAAGACAGAGACAAGGTTAGTTTTGTTCGGTTAGAGTCAGCCGATCGATTCTGTAAAAATCTCATCGTGAAAGAGCGAGTGAGTTGTCAATAGTGTCAATCCCTAGCATTAGTTGGATGACTGCTCACTCCACATTCACTTCACCTAAGTTTTCATGGTGATGTTTTTACAGAATAGCACAACAGCTTTAACCGAACTATACCTTGTCTCATTGACGTGAGTGTGAGTATCCATACAATTCGCGGAATTTTCTAACTGAATAATTTAATTAGCATTCTTTTCTACATTGCGCTTGGCTTCAATACACGGAAGCAACGATTCCATCAATGAAGTGGTTAATAATCATAATTTGAAATAAGTACAGACGCCAGCACATCAAGCTACTACAATCTGTCAAATTTCTTTAATAGATTTTCAACTTTATCGCTAAAGCATTAAGGTTCAAGGTTGATTGGAAAAATTTGACAGTTTCGGGTAGCTTGACCTGCTGGCGTCTGTACAAGAAAGTGTAGTTACAGGTTGCGTTCGAACTTATGACATCTCTGAACATGTTCATCATCATGCACTATTATTTAACTATTCATATTTCTTATAGCAACTAGCTTAGTTGTTAACTTTATTATGTACTAGCAGCGCTCCGTGGTTTCACCCGCGTAATTTTCGATCCCGTGGGAATATCGGGGTTAAAAGTATCCTATATGGTCATCCTGGTTATAAACTATCTTGTGCCAAATTTCATCCAAATCCGTGTAGTAGTTTTTGCATGAAAGAGTAACAAACATCCATCAATCCATCCTCACAAACTTTCGCGTTTTTAATATTAGAGTCTGTGTGCCAAATTTCATTCAAATCCGTGCAGTAAGAGTAACAAACATCCATCCTCACAAAATATCGCGTTTATAATATTAGTAAGATTAAGTGGCAGGAAAGTATGAATTAGTAGGATGCTGTGGTCTCCTTTATCCATCGATATCCGTGCCTATATAACTATAAGTGAAGGAATTTTTATTTAATGATGTTCCCCATTACTTATATCACATGGATATTGTGTATATCTCGTTGGGGATCCTTAATAAACATACATAATAAAAATCTCGCTATCCAGTCCGATACCTTTGTCACCGGGCTATTGTAGCTATAAAACATTAATTTGATTGCCTAGCCTTTTTCCAACTATATTGGGGTCAGCTACCAGTCTAACCGGATGTAGCTAAATATCAGAATTGTACATGGAGTGACTGTCTGTCTGACCTCCATCCTGGCATAGGAATAACATATATCCAGGAAATGTAACTGGATAACTGCTTATGATACCTAGTTCGTTAATGATTAAGTTATACTGTGTCATTTAAATAAATGTGTAAACAGCTATATGGCTATTAAAGGAAGACGGTAATTTTCAATTCAGGTACTTACTTGCCGAGTTTTTCAGTACCTAGGTACCATATCAGGTGGGAAAAATAACACATTAACTATGTATGTGTGTAATTAGGTAGGTATGTGCCTGACATAGTTCTCGAAAATGACCATGTCACGTTGTACTGGGATTGGTCTATCATCATTGACAAGACTATTGTCGCCAATAACCCTGATATAGTGGTGATAGATCGATTAGCGCGCCGTGCAATGATTGTCGATGCTATCATTCCACATGATGGGAATCTCGTGAAAGCTGAGAAAGAAAAACAAAACAAATATCTTGATTTCGCACACGAGGTTGTTAAAATGTGAGCTCGAGTGTCATTGTGCCGATTGTCGTATCGGCCAATGGCCTGATGACGAAAGCCTCGATCAAAAACTATCGAGGCTCTCGTGAGGCGGTTGGACCAAGGGCCTGATTCAGAAGGCAGGAATCCTCGATACGGCTTGCATGGTGAGGATGTTCCTGTCTGAGACAGGAACATACCTTGGACCCTGCTCCCGATACCGCCGGACTACAGTTTTTTTGTGATTTACTTACCCGTAAAAACCAGTACCTAATAGCTAGCGGTTCATGTAGGTAAAACACTATTGTTCTGTCGGAAATCAGAATGTGAAGGCAGTATTTCAATCAATTTTCAGAATTGTCCTGATTTCATCTGAAAATCTGTCGTTTTCACGAGTATTTGACAATAAGGTGTCAAACAAAAAAACGCTTTATACTTGGACAGTACGGCCGCTTGTGGCGGTCACCGCTGTTCTAGGAAAATAAGTTACCTATCAAAATTTCGAACAAACCACGTGTCAACCGACTAGAAAAGTTTATTATTTACTAGCTGCACCCTGCGGTTTCACCTGCATAAGTTTCGAGCCCGTGTGAATATCGGGATAAAAAGTTCTATATGTTAATCCTGGTTATAAATAATCTGTGTGCCAAATTTCATCCAAATCCGTTCAGAGTTTTTGCGTGAAAGAGTAACAAACATCCATCCATGCATACAAACTTTCACGTTTATAATATTAGTAGGATAGGATTTTGTCCCACTGCAGGGCAAAGGCCTCTCTCTCTCCTTACTACTCGCTGTCTCTCTCTGACTTAGCAAGTTTAGACTAATCCTGCCAGTACGCGTCAAGCTCGTCCCAAAAACTTTAATTCTTCTAATTAAGGGCTGATTTTTCCAACGCCAGATAATTTTATTCGAGGAATAATTTTGAAATTTTTGACAGTTCTTCCGTACGAAATCTGTCAGGCGTCAATTTTATTCCACGAATAAAAAATATCTGTCAATTGAAAAATCAGCACTGTCTTCTCTTTTCAAGCCCATAATACTTCGATCAATAATAGTACTAGATTCCCGATAAGCGCTTCAAAAACGGCCCGAAAAATAACCACAAATACTTTTGTGGTCTTATTTCAAATTAGTATGTTTTTAACCTTATTACTTAGACTTTAAGTTTCATTTTAAAAAAAATACTGAAAATTTAAAAATAGAATGATTTTATTTTCAAGCGACACTTTAAATATATTTTGCAATGGTAATTATACAATAAACTGAAGTTGTTAATATTATTAATCTTTTTTCTAAGAAATGTAGATGTTTACGTGTGTGCAAACGTGGCCACTTGAGCGACTCATTTTTGTTCCTGATCCTTAATCTAGTACTATTATTGATCGAAGCCATAATAGGAGTGTGCGTATCACAGAGTAACTTATAATGTGCGTATGCTTCAAGCTTTGGTGTTAAAGATATATGTTTATAATATTACACAAGTAGGAACATATAGCTACATATTACGATTGTATTACGTCGTGGAACTTTTGTCTAACGGTGCATTTCGCACACGCATGCATTCTCACGACTGTTCTATGTGATTTGCGAATATTGACCCCAAGTTTTAGAAATATTTAGAAATGTAAATAAATGCGATATAATTTGTTAAACCTGTTTGTCTTCCTGGTTTACTTCAAATTACTGGTTTTTGACCGCGGCTATAATATTCCACGGGAACGTAGTACCGCCCGGGGTTAAAAGTATCCCATGTTAATAAATGTTAATCCAGTACCATAATTGCTACTTTCACCCACAATCTGCATCATTTTTAAGGATATTGCTAATCCATTGCTTTATGAATGAATGTTGAACCGTTATGAAAGCTACTGAGCTACTGATAGTGTGGTACACACGGCTACACGTCAAGCTATACAAAACCAGTTTGTCTTGGCCTCACTTTGTATGATATTTTCTCACAATGTACGGTCAGCTAATACTGGTTTTGCATAGCTTGATGTGTAGCCGTGTGTACGCAATTAACCTCGCTGGTTATAAACTATCTGTGTTCCAAATTTCATCACAAAATTTTGATGAAATTTGGAACACAGATAGTTTACCATATCACCGTGTATCATATCATATCACCTTTTTCCGTGATCGAGTAACGAACATCCAACTTTCACATACCTATTTTACAAAGAGTTGCCTTGTCCAGAAATTCATTTTCATTTAGAACGCCTTTTGAGTTAGGTCCCCGATTTTTGTTATGCAAGATGTTATCATGGTCGCTCGTCGCCGTCGCGCGTTGTCTAGCAAACATTCAGTTATTTGAGCCCGTTTGCTTATTATCTTATACATATGTACCTACGTAGATACCTATAGCAAACGTTGAAAATCACAGACTATTATTAACCATTGTTGACTACCTCATCGGAAAATTATGTTGTCGTCTGCATCTGATATAGGTAGGTATATAGATACTTATTTGATTTGTATAACTTTGCCTGCTCTTCATACGCGGCCGCCTACCCGCGTACAAGACAAAGTTAAGTAATATCACAGAGTAAAGACTTTACTCATGTGGTTTACGTCTAATAGTCCTTAAATTTCGTAGAACCTAGTGCGTCATAATGTGACTAAAGCAAGCAGACTTGATGAAATGCCGTTCTGAATAATACTTGCGCACGAGTGTCGGTAGCGACAAAGGGGAAAGTTTTTTTGATCTGTGACGTAGGGGACCACTCGCAAGCGCAATTATTATATTGAATCATTCATTGAACAGTGGAGATCCCGCAGCGAGGCGACGTTATATCAATTATTGTAACAATGACTTCCAGTTGATGATTTTGTGTGACTCCGCTTTGTCACTTCCGCCCAATTGAATGATCAAAGTGTAGGATTAGGATTTTAACAACCATCACTAGCATAACTTAGATATAGGTAGGTAATATTAAAAAAAAAAAAAAAATTGGCGGGTCTCTTAGTAAAATTAAATTATGCACTTGCGGCTTCAGGATTCCAGACTGGGAGACCGTTTCCACTTAAGGGCCTTACTCTCGTTTAGTACCGTAATACGGTCACTTTATGAAGAATATTTCTCATTAACGGCTTGATTAAAAGATCTGTAAAAAATATATGTTTGCTATAGATTCATGAACAACATTTCTGTAGAAGGATTTTTTCGTATGGCTAATACATTTGCCTTAAAAAAATATTTACCAACACGCTATTTTTTTCTGAAATTCGATATTACTTCTAAACAGCTTTGATGTTTGGAAATATTTGTACACTGAAAAATCGGTGGTTAGAGGTACTACAGATTTGTCTTAGCTTATGTAAATCAATTAACATTTGCAAAGGAAATGTCCCCACTTTGAGATCGAGCTTCAGAGGGGCTCTGCGCGGGCGCGGGCGGCAGTCGTGAGTTAGCATTGAGACGGGATGGCTGTGTCGCTCGCTGCTACGCTCCGGCTATCGACCGACTATGCGCGTCTGTCTGTGTTAGTGCAAATATTTACGAACGAATTGTATCAGTGTGCGTTTATTGACTAGCTCGCTGCAGATGGCCCATTTCTATTGTGCGCGTGGACGCTTACGAATACTTACGATAGTAAAATACAAGTAGTCATATCTAAACTAATATTAAAATGAGAAAAGATTGGATTTGATCAAAATAAAAGTCCAAGATGGCGGCTGCGAAAATTTTCAAGTGTTTCATCATGGGTGTCGTTTTCATATTTTTCGAGGGTGACAAAACCGATAGTGAGGTCAAAATAAAAATCCAAAATGGCGGCTGCAAAAATTTTCAAATATTTCATCATGGGTGTCGTTTTCATACTTTTCGAGGGTGATAAAGCCGATAGTGAGGTCAAAATAAAAATCCAATATGGCGGCTGCAAAAATTTTCAAATATTTCATCATGGGTATCGTTTTCATACTTTTCGAGGGTGATAAAGCCGATAGTGAGGTCAAAATAAAAATCCAAAATGGCGGCTGCAAAAATTTTCAAATATTTCATCATGGGTGTCGTTTTCATGCTTTTCGGGAGTGATAAAGCCGCTAGTGAGGTCAAAATAAAAATCTAAAATGGCGGCTGCGAAAATTTTCAAATATTTCATCATGGGTGTCGTTTTCATGCTTTTCGGGGGTGATAAAGCCGCTAGTGAGGTCAAAATAAAAATCCAAAATGGCGGCTGCGAAAATTTTCAAATTTTTCATCATGGGTGTCGTTTTTATGTTTTTCGGGGGTGATAAAGCCGCTAGTGAGGTCAAAATTAAAATCTAAGATGGCAGGTGCGAAAATTTTCAGAATTTTCGTCATGGGTGTCGTTTTCATGCTTTTCGGGGGTGATAAAGCCGCTAGTGAGGTCAAAATAAAAATCCGAAATGGCGGCTGCGAAAATTTTAAAATTTTTCATCATGGGTGTCGTTTTCATGGTTTTTGAGGCTGCTGAAGTCAATAGTGAGGTCAAAATGAAAATCTAAGATGGCAGGTGCGAAAATTTTCAGAATTTTCGTCATGGGTGTCGTTTTTATGCTTTTCGGGGGTGTTAAAGCCGCTAGTGAGGTCAAAATAAAAATCCAAAATGACGGTTGCGAAAATTTTCAAATTTTTCATCATGGGTGTCGTTTTCATGGTTTTTGAGGCTGCTGAAGCCAATAGTGAGGTCAAAATGAAAATCTAAGATGGCGGGTGCGAAAATTTTCAGAATTTTCGTCGTTGGTGTCGTTTTCATACTTTTCGAGGGTGATCAAGCCGATTGTGAGGTCAAAATAAAAATCCAAAATGGCGGCTGCGAAAATTTTCAAACTTTTCGTCAGTGATGTCGTTTTCATGCTTTTCGGGGGTGATAAAGCCGATAGTGAGGTCAAAATAAAAATCGAAAATGGTGGTTGCGAAAATTTTCAAATTTTTCATCATGGGTGTCGTTTTCATGCTTTTCGGGGTTGATAAAGCCGATAGTGAGGTCAAAATAAAAATTCAAAATGGCGGCTGCAAAAATTTTCAAATATTTCATCATGGGTGTCGTTTTCCCACTTTTCGAGGGCGATAAAGCCGATAGTGAGGTCAAAATAAAAATCCAAAATGGCGGCTACAACAATTTTTAGATATTTCATCATGGGTGTCATTTTCATAGTTTTCGAGGGTACTACAGCCGATAGTGAGCTCACAATGTAAATCCAAGATGGCGGCTACAAAAAATTGTTTTTTTTTAAATCATACATAAGGAACTTCGAATAACCTAAGTTATTCCGATCAAACTAAAATTTACTAATTATTACTTTATTTTAGGTACACGATACTTATTTGACAATAATATATTTAGTGTGATGAGTTGCCAAATAAACAATGTTATTTATCACGAGACCGCATGAGTGAGTGAGTGAGTGAGTGACAGATAGATTGCAAAAACAATATCCTATACGGTTAAGACACAAGAAATGCGTTTCCGTGAATACTGTATCATTGTGTATTAAAATTCAATTGATTTAATACAGATAACTTATTATTGAAAGATTATCTATTTATCCAGTTCTTTATTTAGATATTTAAGAAGGAAAATTAGTTTTATATGTAACCAACACCTCAAATGATGACTGAATAATTAGTTACAACTAAAACTAGATTTTTGAAGCCGCCATTTTGGATTTTTATTTTGACCTCACTATTGGCTTTATCACTCTGGAAAACCACACCCATGATGAAAAATTTGAACATTTTTGCAGTCGCCATTTTAGATTTTCATTTTGACCTCACTATTGGCTCCAGCACCCTCGAAAACCACGAAAACGACACCCATGACGAATATTTTGAAAAGTTTTGCAGCCGCCATCCTGGATTTTCATTTTGACTTTATAATCGGCTCCAGCACCCTCGAAAACCACGAAAATGACACCCGTGACGAAAATTTTGAAAATTTTCGCACCCGCCATCTTAGATTTTCATTTTGACCTCACTATTGGCTTCAGCAGCCTCGAAAACCACGAAAATGACACCCATGACGAAAATTTTGAAAATTTTCGCACCCGCCATCTTAGATTTTCATTTTGACCTCACTATTGGCTTCAGCAGCCTCGAAAACCACGAAAATGACACCCATGATGAAAATTTTGAAAATTTTCGCACCCGCCATCTTAGATTTTCATTTTGACCTCACTATTGGCTCCAGCACCCTCGAAAACCACGAAAACGACACCCATGACGAATATATTGAAAAGTTTTGCAGCCGCCATCCTGGATTTTCATTTTGACTTTATAATCGGCTCCATCACCCTCGAAAACCACGAAAATGACACCCGTGACGAAAAGTTTGAAAATTTTCGCACCCGCCATCTTAGATTTTCATTTTGACCTCACTATTGGCTTCAGCAGCCTCGAAAACCACGAAAATGACAC
Organism: Apamea sordens; assembly: GCA_945859715.1. Taxonomy (NCBI): domain Eukaryota; kingdom Metazoa; phylum Arthropoda; class Insecta; order Lepidoptera; family Noctuidae; genus Apamea; species Apamea sordens. The sequence continues at coordinate 15,119,307 of OX243995.1, forward strand.
CCATGACGAAAATTTTGAAAATTTTCGCACCCGCCATCTTAGATTTTCATTTTGACCTCACTATTGGCTTCAGCAGCCTCGAAAACCACGAAAATGACACCCATGATGAAAATTTTGAAAATTTTCGCACCCGCCATCTTAGATTTTCATTTTGACCTCACTATTGGCTCCAGCACCCTCGAAAACAACGAAAACGACACCCATGACGAATATATTGAAAAGTTTTGCAGCCGCCATCCTGGATTTTCATTTTGACTTTATAATCGGCTCCAGCACCCTCGAAAACCACGAAAATGACACCCGTGACGAAAAGTTTGAAAATTTTCGCACCCGCCATCTTAGATTTTCATTTTGACCTCACTATTGGCTTCAGCAGCCTCGAAAACCACGAAAATGACACCCATGACGAAAATTTTGAAAATTTTCGCACCCGCCATCTTAGATTTTCATTTTGACCTCACTATTGGCTTCAGCAGCCTCAAAAACCATGAAAACGACACCCATGATAAAAAATTTGAAAATTTTTGCAGCCGCTATTTTAGATTTTCATTTTGACCTCACTATTGGCTCCAGCACCCTCGAAAACCATGAAAACGACACCCATGATGAAAAATTTGAAAATTTTTGCAGCCGCCATTTTAGATTTTCATTTTGACCTCACTATTGGCTCCAGCACCCTCGAAAACCACGAAAACGACACCCATGACGAATATTTTGAAAAGTTTTGCAGCCGCCATCTTGGATTTTCATTTTGACTTTATAATCGGCTCCAGCACCCTCGAAAACCACGAAAACGACACCCATGACGAATATTTTGAAAAGTTTTGCAGCCGCCATCTTGGATTTTCATTTGGACTTTATAATAGGCTCCAGCACCCTCGAAAACCACGAAAATGACACCGATGACGAAAATTTTGAAAATTTTCGCACATGGCATCTTAGATTTTCATTTTGACCTCACTTATTGGCTTCAGCAGCCTCGAAAACCACGAAAATGACACCCATGACGAAAATTTTGAAAAGTTTTGTAGCCGCCATCCTGGATTTTCATTTTGACTTTATAATCGGCTCCAGCACCCTCGAAAACCACGAAAATGACACCCATGACGAGGTTTATCTACTAAACGGCCGTAGGTAATTATTTCAAGGTCACTGCCGAAACTATAACATCGTTCGATTGGCTACGGAACCCTAAAATGCTATTTAGGTACAGTGCTAGTTAGGTAGGTTTATTACTGATTTATAATAATTCAAATTGGTGAAACAGGATCACATTTTTTATAAAATCTCATTTTTATGTACTTAATAAATCCTCCTACCTACAGTATGCAAATAAAATGTTATTCGATTCCTAAGAAAAGTTTTACCCCCGCAGGAACTAAGTTCTGATTTTAAATAAAATCGAAATTTCTAAATGAAAAATGCTTAAAATATACGTAACATACGTATCAATCTATACAAAATATATCAGACTTGCAACCGCAATTCCCTTCTGGAATCGTTGGCAAAAAAAAAGCGACCTGCGGGCGGCATGTCTGTGCCTCTGCATACTCTTTGATCGTCGTTTTAGTTCAGCGCGCCACCGCGCGCGTTTTACGTTTTCGGGAGTAGAGCGTTTAGCTCCGCCCACATGCACAAGGTCAGCGAGCCCTATATAAACCTTAAATTCTAGGGTCGGCAAACTAAAGCACATAAGTCAAAAAGTCAAACTTTTCAGGAACAATAAAAAACGTTTTAAAAATACAAAAATATGTGCTTTAATTAGATTAAAGTAAAAAAGGATAGTTTATAAACATAGATTGTTTGTGCCAAAGAGTAATTTAGTGCAAATATCATAATTTCCTATTTATGTGACTTAAGTTATTCGGAACTTATTATTAGTATGACTTATGTGTAAAGGTTTAAATAGTGAAATAATTTTGTTAGTATATAACAACTAATAAAAAAAACATAATTACAAATGATATCAAGCCCATTAGATTATACATCGATAGCTTCTTCTTCCTCTTCTAAAATATCAGGATCGGTGTTACGTAAATTATCTAATGTAGGTAAATTTACATAAAATTCATGAAAGATATCTGGTATTAACGGTAAAAGATCCATTAGGTGTTTCTTTTTTTCTTTGGATATTGGCAATGGTTGCATAGATATAATGGGAATATTATCTGGAATGCTTGATCCTCTTCTTTTGAAATTAAAAATGAAAAATGGCGAATTTATACATAATGTATCCTTATAAGAAATAACCCCAAATTCTTTTTCATAACGCAGCCACCTTTTTTCCAATCACTTAAACTGGCGACCATCAGTGTCTTTATTTCTTGAAACCAAAGCACTTTTCAAGACAGTAGAAAATTCATAAAAATCTTTATTTTTCATTTCTATAACCTTAAACTTTTTGCTGCTAGATCGAATTAATTGTATCCAGTCATGCGGGTGAAATATCTGTAATTCCGTTTTCTTTTTTTTCTTTTCTATAATGCCGTGATCACTATCTACTTCTAGATGGCTGTGACCGGGAACCATACATTTGTGATCGATAGTCTCGATTTCAAGAGATTTTTGCAAAAACCATGTAAACATAGAACTAACATGGGAGTTCCTATTCTGTCCACCACAGGTGTCTGAATAAAAAGTAACGTATTTGGTGTTAGTAGGAACGTGATTTTCTAAATGTTTATAAATACAGGAAGCTATTTGGTTTGCCCCACGACCTGCAATGGCTTCGTGCCACACATAGCACACAGCTTGACCTATTTTGTTGTCATGGACAGTAAGATTAAACGTCCATAGCTGCCGCTTATAAAAGGCTACAGACGAACTTAATGCAGGTGTAGGCAAACACTGCTGCAAATCAAAAGTGTACACCTGAAATTTGTCGTCATTTTTGCACAGTTGTGTATCAGTTCTTTTCATTTCATATGCTTCATCAGCAATCGCTTTATGGTGTTCATGTTGTGCTAAAAGATTACTTTTTTCTAGATCTACTTGACATAATTGTATTTGCATCTGAAATTTGTCACATGTGTAACACGTGTCGACACGAGGTTTTTTAAACGACAGTCCTAACTTATGAAATTCCTGGCTGTAGATTTTGATGGATGGTGGATTTTCTCTATTTTCGCAAAATAGTTAGTTCGTACATTTTCTGCATAGTCAAGTGAGATGATTGTGCATCTAAAGTTACCCCACATCCAGACTTTGTTTACATCATAAATATTCTTGAAGTACCCTACTTAAGCATATAATAAATTCTTGATAAATCGCACCTTATCACATAAGTCAAGTTGGTGCTCCAAATCATTAAGCACAATATTGTGTTCCTTTGAACATAAGTCAAGTTATGTTTTTTGTTCCGTCATTGAATGTTTAAAGAGTGTAAGGTTGATAAAGTACGCCACTTGACACGCCATGAATTATTCGTTATCGACTTATGTGCTTTAGTCAGTTTGCGTATTGAATTATTTGAAGCTCAGAGACCCAATAAAAAATAATATCGAATTTTTTGACTTATGTTCTTTAGTCCGCCGACCCTACAATTATTGTCTGATTTTGTTAATAAATAAAGCATATAACATCCATATTATTAGAAGGAATAATATCAATTCATACAATAATATCTGAGTAGTCGCTTTGAAACGACTCACAAAACAAGTGTTGAGTAGCAAAGTAAATAGTGGGCAGACTGTTGTCACTACAATATGATAATACATCAAACAAAACAGTACTTAGCGAACTCAGTGAGTGACTCACCAGAATTATATGAAATGCTTTGTATAAATGTAGAAACAGCTGAAAACAGACTTTACATTGTATTTTGTTGAGGATAGCAGATATTAAATAAATGAGACTTAGCTCAGATTCGCACGGACGCGTTTTTCCAGTGGCGATTTTTTTTCACGCATTGGATTTTTCACTCACTGCCTAGCGCCGAGAGTTGAAAATCTAACAGTCGGTTTATTTGACGCGCTGGCATGCGCTCTGTTGATTCTCAATGCTGGGCTCACCACCGAGAGTTGAAAATCCAGTGCGCGATAAAATCTCACCGCGATATTTTTACGTCCGTTAGGTTCCTACGGTGTAACATAGCTGTCACAATATTATCAGCTACAGGTTTTTAGTTACCACGCCATCATGAATTTATTCTAGTGACTGTATAATTCCAACAATGACTTTTATAGCGGTCCTAAACCCGCACGCCCGTCACGCTTTTCTGTCTGTGTGTGAGTAGTCCATTTTTTTACACAGAAAAGCGTGACTTAAGTGCGTGTTTAGATCACACGAGCTATAAAATAGTACATGTAGGTATCGTAATGTACTATTATTTGATTTTTTGAGAATTTTATTAATTAGTTAGGGCAGCACAGACCAGCAACGTTACTTAAATAAATTTTAAAAGAACTTGGCTACTTTCCGACTGAAATTTTGTAGGGATTGGATTCCAACATGAATTCAATAAGTTGATATAATACAGTTAGTATATTATAGTTGATTAGCCCAATTTTTTTTTGTTTTTTTTTTTAATAATAATAATGTTTATTTCCGGTAAAATGTTCACAAAGGTTACAAGAACTGTATGGTACAACATAAAGTGCATTGAGTATTATCTCTTGGCACCCAAACTAGGTTTACAGCCTGTGACTTGGGGGGCCAGTCATTCCACAAGGGTAGAAAGATGATCAAAATGTTTTAGTAAAACTGTTTTCAATTCATCAATAAATCAATCAACATCATGTGGAGAGGAAACCAATGTGCCAACTTGGAACGAAAATGATTTCGTTCTGAGAGCTTTCAGACTCGTAAGTCGAGACCGTAATCAATGGTGATTACGGCGTCGACTTACGAGTTGTAAGTCTTAGGTTCAATCTCGGACAGGCACTTTAGTTTATGTATAATATTTCTTAAAACGGCGAAGAAAAACATCGCGAGGAAACCGGCATGTCCTAGAACAAAAAAAATCGAAGACCTGTGACATCTACCTACAAGCACGGCCCAGTGCTTGTGCTCTTTGTGAGAGGGAGTGGGCTGTAATCTATACAGCCAACTGCTGGGACACAGGCCTCCTCTCTGTGAGAGGAGGCCCCAGCAGTGGGAATATTATAGGCTAATTATGCTTATGCTATATTTTAGCCCAATTGATCAATGAATCTATCAACATCATGTGGAGAGGAAACGAACGTGCCGACGACGTGGAACGAAAATGATTTCTTTAACTATCTGTTAGTTCATTTGTTGTTACACGTGTCTTCGTTCAGTTGGAAGATGTTTTCAAATGTGGCACATTTCAGCACTTCATTGTTTTAAAATTCTTTTGTTCTGTTATTGAAATAAGCCATACTTAATTCACATGACGTAACTTGGGAATTTTCACAACAGGCAAAGTTAATATTATTATCTTCTTCTTGCTGCTTCTTCAATTTTTCCTGTTTGTTGCAGAGATTTAATCGGTTGAATTCCGTAATTGCAGAAACAATTAAAAAGCCATTGTTTCTCGTGTGGATCCACGTTACGAAGCGTTAACTTTAATTAATATTATAGTCTGATTCCTAAAATATTACCGTCCTAATAATATCTTGCGGCTGAGATATTTCTATACTTATCTAGGTTATTATGGAGGTTGGGCATTCATTCTAGTTTTCCATCATGAGGACACTGCACTGACTGGCTACACTGATTATCTGCGATGGCAGTACCGGTAGTAGGGTACCGGCAGTACGACAGTGCTGGTCCATCACTCGCTTATATTCAAGTTTATACGGTAACGATCTAAGTTATCAAGAAATCTTCATTACATACCTACAAAAGTAGACAACAAAAATATATTAAACGAATAAAAAAAAAAAAACATTAAATTTCTTTGCGATTCGTAGGAAATGTTGTTTAGTACGACCAGCAGTGCGATTCTGTAACCATCTCACTGTGAAAACCTAGGTAAAGTCAGCGTGGAGTGAGCTGTCACTCCAACTAATACTAGGGATTGACACTATTGACAGCTTACTCTAAGCTCACTTCACCTTACTTTTCACGGTGAGATTTTTACAGAATCGATCGGCAGCACTCTAATTGCGTAGCACAATAAGTATCATTGATATCATTCTGAATCATTTTGAAGGAAATGGCTAAACCATAGCTTCATATTATATGTTCGAAGAGTATGTCTGCTCAACAACGTAAATAACGCAATGGATGTTGTTGTACTATCAAAATGAAAGTTATTGCTGACAGTATGTTACGCAATTACGCCGCAGTATGACGGGTAGAATCACCATCTTTACGATTGCACCAACAGCCTTAAAATATCTTTGACGTAACCAGTCGTTTAAATAAAAGTACACTTATATCTCAGTCTATTTTCAGCAGCTTTAATCTTTCAATAACGGCACTTTTGAGCAGTCAATTAACTTCAATCGTTCTGACTCACAAGCGTCAAACGGTTCGGTTCACTGCCACATTCTGATGACGCATCAGGATTGGGAAACAGTCGGGATGGCTAACCAGACCCTTTATTCGCATAATAATTATCATATTCTCAAAAAGCTTTAATCCTCTGCGAAATAAATAAAAAGTATTTTGCGAACAAATGATTCATCTGTATATCATATAAAATATATCTATATTAAAGCATGTTTATTTATGTTGTGTAGTAGTAATACAACAACTAACTAACTGTTTAGGTTTACACTAGGAACCTACTAAATTAAATAAGGCTGACTTATTTTACCGTCGGGACAAAAACCAGGTAGAAAAGATAAACGCAGTAGAAGCCTATGGGCTATGGCACAGAAATATAAAAACGAATAAATCTACAAAAATAATAAAAAAAACACTTAAAAGCACCCTTCTCTACGCGCGGAAGTTATCAATGAATTCGTAGCGACATTCAAAGACTTTGATTGAAGTCAGTCGGCCGGCTTTAATCAAAGGATTGAATCTAAAAACAAAGAAAATAATTAACTATAATTTTGTGAAAAAAAACAATCTGTGGCATAAGCTTCTACTCCGTTCGCCTTTTATACCCGATTTTGTTCAGACGGTAAAAAAAATCAGCCTGTATATGAAACACACACAAGGCGTCGAAGTACAGACGCCAGCACATCAAGCTCTTACAATCTGTCAAATTTCTTTAATAGATTTTCAACTTTATTGCTAAAGCATGGTTGATTGGGAAAATTTGACAGTTTCGGGTAGCTTGACATATATATCGTTTTATCTACGAGTATGTTTCTATTATGTATTATGATAGTGACATATCTCTTGTACCTGTGTAGATAAATAGTTAACAAATTGTTATTCAGATGTTTTTGTGTTTGACCACACAATCATTGAATAGGAAACAAATTTGAAACAAATGTATTATTTCCTACACGAGTTTACTAGATAATGGAATATAGTCCATTCACCTATAATATTCATAGAGAATGTTATAAATGGGTGTTGTTCATGTCAATGGAATTAAATTCAATGTGGATCCGATTCTGGTGGAATTTTTGGTTTCTATGCTGTCTTATGTCTTTCTATATTTATTTATTTATTAAAAATGAAAATGACCTTTGCCCAGCAATGGACAGTATGGGCTAAAAAAAACAAAAAATATGCTCTCAGTATCATTAGCAGCTAGGAACTTGGAATTGAGCCTATTAAGTGACAATAGTCTTATTCTGACTTGAGTAGGTGTCATCGGTGATGTGACTGGGGGTACCTAAATGTACAGACGCCAGCTCATCAAGCTACTACAATCTGTCAAATTTCTTTAATACGTTGACTGCCATACAACAGACACAATAGAAGATCCATTGTTAGCGGTCGCCGGTGACTGCGGTGGCAGTCAATGTCTTAATAGATTTTCAACTTTATCGCTAAGGCGTTAGGTTCAAGGTTGATTGGGAAAATTTGTCAGTTTCGGGAAGCTTGATGTGCTGGCGTCTGTATCTACACCTAATCAGTAAACAATGTAAGTTGGTATCTATAATATGTAGGTACTATATCCGTCAATTCTGCTTACCTACTCCTTCAGAGGAACTTAGCTAATAAAATCGTTGAATGTTATGTAAACATGCTGTACTTATCTTCTTTTCAATTAGGTACCTAGAAACTATTGTATAAGTCGCCTGAGAACGTTCCAACCATAAATCAAGATATTAGTGTTTTGTAAGCCTCCCCAAATAAACACCGTGGGTTCTATTTACTGTAACTGGCGTCTTATCACTGTTGGACTCGGGTATTTTATCACAGTTCACCTAAAAATGTTTGCTGATAAGGTAAGTAAATATTGACGGTTCACTTGAGGAAGTTCACTCTAAGAATGAGAAAGTATTGAGCGTCTTGCCTCCAGATAAACTGGTAAAGATCACGGGTCGCTATTCGGGATACGAGCAGCCCAGAAATAACCAATGTGAAAATCTTTGTGAGAGGCTTATTTTCAGCAGACACCGTCATCCCGTAGAAAAAGTTACTCATTGTAACTACTAAGCATTGACTCGTTATCAGACTTATTCTTACCAAGTATACTGAATTTGATCAAGATAAGGCTGAATATCGGAATTGTCCGCAAAGCAACTGACAATTCTAAGCTTCCTTTCAATTAGTGAGCTATACCGTGGCTATACCAATTAAATTGTTAGGTTAATGAACTTCCGAGCTTCGGTGTAACGACTCACAATCGGAACGCATTCAGGCTTGAACACGACTTTATGTACCTACTCCATTTATTGAATACTTGAACAAACTATGTATTGTATTTGTGTCCTTGTATGTTCCCATGTATTTTGGAAATCCTCTCAAATATCCCACAGCCTGGGGCGGTACGGATTGGCTGTCAGTCTGTTACTGACTAAAACCACCTGGTGTTCCTACTACAACCTCTCCTAACTGGGAAGCGGGGAGTCGCTCGCGCATTTATGCTCACCTTTGTCGGATTTCGTGGAATCCGACTCGGGTGGGCAGCGTTCGGGAAGCTAAACAATATCTTCTCGTTCCACATAACGCAGTGTCTCAAGACGAAAGTCTTTGACCAGTGCGTGTTGCCAGTGTCTAGCTTATGGCACTGAAACGTGGTCGCTCACATGGAGAGGGCTATGCTCGAAAATACCCTACGTGATCGAATCCGAAATGAAGAGAACCACAGGAGAACCAAGGTAACTGACATAGCTCAAAGAATTGCCAAACCTATAATAAGCGTCAGTGGTATGGGCACATTGCTCGCAGAACAGATGGCCGTTGGGGCCTAGGTTCTGAAGTAGCGACCGCGTACCGGAAGACAGCGTTAGATAGCTTTAACAAGGTGGACTGATGACCTTGTGAAAGCCGCAGTAATCCACTAGATGCGGGAAGCACAGAATCGATCGAAGTGACGGTGCTTGGGGGAGTCCTATGTCCAGTTGTGGACGTACTCGGCTGTAATGATGATGATGATGTCAGATTTCGACTAGGCCCTTGAAAGAACATTGACCGACACTTCAAGTCATTATCTATGACATTACTTAGGTTTTACACACTCGTCGCTGCTCCTCTAAGCCCCCTTTATAAATATCCTTATTATCGTTGGATGCTGGTCTTAATAATTCCCACATGTGGCGTAACAACAACAACAGATGCATGCAACAATGCGTGCTTTGTTCATTTAAAAATTGATAAATTATTAAGTATTTATTATTGGCAATGACCTGTGTCGGTAGAATGTCATTCAATGTCACACAAAATAATCAACCAATACAAGAGATCAATTAGATTATCACAAATTAAAGTGCTTTAGAAGATCTACTATAGAAATAATAAACATCTTTCATTTCATAATTACATTTTATTTAACCTCTTATGTATAAAACGACAAAATGTCTAAAGATGTGAAAGAAGCTATGAAAATGAGAAAAAGCTCGAATTTTTATAATGCCTTGTATATCAAGAAACTGAATAGGGAGGAGGCTTATGCTCTAAAGAAGGGAGAAAAAAGCTGTGGGTTATGTTGATACCTAAAAAAATAATAATGGATGTTGATGAATAAAAATCGGATAGAACCAGGAAGCAGCAGATCCCGTGAGTGCTTTATTATTATATTATATAAAACTGGGTTTACTGGATCAATTGGAGTTTACATGAAACGAGTCATGGATACAATGGCGAGGTCGTTGTAATTGAACACAGGATTAAACAATAAAACATTAAACCATATAGACTTACCAGCGACCATGATGAATGGATGGTATCACTGAGCCATTCAATGAATGAACTATAAATAAATACAAGCGAATTTAAGAACAGGCGGCTCCGTCAGCAAATTAACATGAAATTGGTGTAATGAAATTATATACAGAAGCTAAATGAATTTGGACTAAATTTTTGATAGATAAGTGCTCACGAAGTCCACTCTTTTAAATCTAATTTTAACATTGTCAAGCATAGCCCTCATTACCAAGCTGTACAAATATTTAATAGACTGCCAGCGGATTTGAAGATTTTATTAAACACTAGCTCTTTTAAGGCTAAGCTCACAGCATTTCTGTTGGATAAAAACTTGTACTCAATGGACGAATTGTAATTTAATATTCAAACTTTCTATAGAAAACAAAAATTGCTATTGATATTATTGATTTTTATAAACATGCTTTTTTTTAAATTTTGTATTTTGAATTATTATTGTGCATGTTCAGTTTTGGAATTTATATTAAATTAAATTATTTATGATGTATGTAATGTAAACTAATGTATCAAACACAATATAAATTGTTCCTGATAAATAAATAAATAAAAAATCAATGATGTTGTGGTGTGTGTACTTACATACATACAGGATAATTTTTTAACCAGTGAGCGGAGCGGGTGGGTGTTTCAGACTTTTACTGACTAAAATCCACTCGTGGTCCTTCAGTAGCCTCTTTCTGTGGCCGGCCGGGTAGCTCTTATTCTGAACCACCTTGCGTTGAAATTTTTTGTCGGTTATTAAAAAAAATTTGCTCTTTTCTATGAAACAGCAGATTTTTTTTTATAACCTACGAAATGTTTCTGTGATATGGGGTCTAGAATCATGTGTTGAATTCATGGTTACAGTTGGCGTACTGGTTAAAAAAATTCCTGTATGGTACAGACGACAGCACATCGAGCTAGGTACTACAATCTGTCAAATTTCTTTAATAGGTTTTCAACTTTATCGATCGCTAAAGCATTAGGTTCTAGGTTAATTGGAAAAATTTTACATCCACAAAAAGCAAAATCTCACATCACTAAGGCACCTGTCCACCGACGATTAGCGAAAAGCGAGCAGAGCTAGCAATCCGAAACGTGTTGACGAGCAACGAGCAGCGAGTGTGTAGTTCAGATAGTTTTGTCGCTGGGCTTTGAGCTGGTTTGCGCTACTCTCGCTTTCTATATAACAAAGCGAGAGTCTCTCAGCGAGTGTTCTCCCCGCCAAGCGTCCGTATTGGAGCGAACTTTTTCGCTGCGACAAACTAGTGGAGAGAGAGGTCTAGCCGGTAGTGTGAGCAGAGCACTCAACGATCAACGATTAATATATATATGTAGGTATCTATTTTACTGACACAGGATCTAAATCTACTGTACTTTTCTTGAGCGAGAAAATAGTCGATAACTAGCCGCTTCCTCGTCGGCTGTGGGACAGGTGCCTAAGACACTTCTGCCTATCCCTTCGGGGGATACAGGAGTGATGTTAATGTGCTTTTCAAACTGTTCAGTGGTCCTATGATCAACTATTATTGGTCGTTGGTACACATTTGACGTTGACTGTTGACTGTACAGACGCCAGCACATCAAGCTAGGTACCCGAAACTGTAAAATTTTCCCAATCAACTTTAAACCTTAATAATATAGAGATAAAGTTGAAAATCTATTAAATAAATTTGACAGATTGTAGTAGCTTGATGTGTTGGCGTCTGTACCTACCTGTACTACAGCTATTTATTTCGGCAAAAACTTAATTTATCTTCGTGAGCAATCGCTTTAAGAACCGACTCCTATTATTTGCTTTCCGATTATAACTAACTGCTATAGATTTAACAATAGCTGGTTTTAAGTGGTTAATGCCAAGACGCTAAGAACACAGAAGAGTTTTTGTTGATACCTATGATAGTAGAATTTATTGCGTTGTAGGATCTTGTTACATAATCATAATATTATTAATAACACACATTCATCGTCGTCTTCTTTATTTATTAACATAACAAGTTTAAAAAACATAAATGCAAGTCTGTGTATACTATTAAAAGTATAAAGCAAATAAAAAAAAGAAATAAGCATCACCTGTACCTATGTTTCTGTTCTGTTTTTCTAATAAATAAACCGAGAGGAAAATGTTTTTGCGACGCGACGCGAATTTTAGCCATGGCGACCAATCTCAGCGGAGACCGGCACCCTAATTGCGTAACACACAATCAATCGTAATCTGAATCATTTTGAAGCAAATTGCTTCATAAGCTCGAAAAATTGGTCTGCTCAACACGTAAATAACGCAATGAATGTTGTTGAACTGTCAAAATGAAACCGATTCCGATTGATTGTGTGTTACGCAATTAGGGTGCAGCCTTCGGCGCGGGAGATGTTATACTGCACAAGTGTGTGCGCAGACACAGGTGCAATCTCTCTTTCCTCACTCTCATAGTCCGATGGGACGGCAATCCGACACGACCGGAGAGAGAGATCAGGCGCAGGACCAACGGCTTTACGTGCTATCCGAGGCAGAGGGGTATCACACCGAAAACTTCTAAACTCCTGGGGGCCTACTCCGAAGTGCAAAGTGCGAATGTTCGGATCGGACCGACACATGGCCGAACCGAATATTATTGAAAAATGCGAAAAAAGTTCGGATCGGCTCAGTTGGGTCGGGATCATAGACAATATTCGAAAGAGTGTATAGGAGTGCAGGGGGCCTACTCCGAAGTAGTATCGGCCGAATGTTCGGCCGTTTCCTGCTACGAAGTTACTATTTGGTTCGGTCGGTTCCGATCTTACACTCCTACACTCTTTCGAATATTGACTATGGTCCCGACCCAACTGAGCAGATCCAAAATTTTTTCGCATTTTTCAATAATATTCGGTTCGGCCATGTGTCGGTCCGATCCAAACATTCGCACTTTGCACTTCGGAGTAGGCCCCCAGGATCGGAACCAACCGAGCCAAATAGTAACTTCTTAGCAGGAAACGGCCGAACATTCGGCCGATACTACTTCTGGCTGTGCAAAGGACAACAAGACTTTCGTTTCGGAATGTTTCCGTGTTGAGTTTTGTGACACACTGATGTGAAAGTTTAACTTGAGATTTGTGACGTTCGTGCCGACATCCGTCGGTTGTGACCAGAGAATTGCGTTTATCACTAACAGTAGGAATGACTTTCATTTTTACAGTTCAACCACATTCATTGCGTTATTTACGTTGTTAAGGCAGGCAAATTTTTCTAACATAATATTTTTTTTTAATTTTATGCTATGGATTGGTAATATCCTTCAAAATGATTCAGATTGTGATTGAAATTGCGTACGCAATTAGGGTTGATTAACCAGTCAGCAAGGAATGATAGTGCGTCAATGCCCCTGAGCCCTTACTTGATGAATGATTCCTTACTTAGTAACCACTTCAATTCCTTAGAAAATCACGCCAACTTCGTGATCATTTCGCGCGGTTTCGTTCATTGTGTCATAGAGAATACGTTACCAGCCGGTCGATTCTGTAAAAAATTCACCGTGAAAACTCAAGTGAAGTGAGTTTGATGTGAGTTGTCAGTAGTGACAATCCCTAGCATTATTTGGAATGACAGCTCACTCCACGCTCACTTCACCTAAGTTTTCACGGTGAGATGGTTACAGAATCGCACTGCTGTGCCATGTTGGGTTCCAGGAGATACCTACGTTATTAGGTACACGTATTTAGTAATAACACGTAATGCAGGTAACAATGACGTCTGATGCACTAAAAGCAGCTGGTTGGTGTTCGCAATAACAAAAAGAAATAAAGTTGCCTGCATAATGAATTTTGTGAATGTTGGTAGAATGGCGTTTTTGTTATCTATAAATGAAATCGTGTTAACCTTGATCGCTCATTGCATGTTCGATCAGTTTTCCTTGTAAACAAGCGACGCATCGAAGTTTACAACGTAAGTAAGTATATCTACCACATATATACTCACTCCTTCCCATGGGGGTAGGTAGAAACTACAGTAGGTAAGCCAACTGCTACAATCCTTACATTCTCCTTTTGCTTCGTATACGTTGATACACGTACAGCGGTTGCGAGTGCTACTACTACGCACCTGCAGGGTGATTCTGTAACCATCTCACCGTGAAAACTTAGGTGAAGTGAGCGTGGAGTGAGCTGTTATTCCAAATAATGCTAGGGATTGATATCACTGACAACTCACATCAAGCTCACTTCACTTGAGTTTTCACGGTGAGATTTTTACAGAATCGACCGGCTGCATAGCTATTCATAACCACTCGATACGCTTCCGTACTGTATCGAACACCAATCAATGTTATCGTAGGAGTCCTCAAAACGTTGTTCACAAGTCCAAAACCTAAAAATGTTGACAGTTTAATTTAAGGGTTGATTATTCCAATGCTAGATAAAAAAGCGAGGAATAATTTAAAATTTGTGACAGTTCTTCCATACAAAATCTGTCAGACGTCAATTTTATTCCACGAAAAAAAATTATATGTCGATTGAAATTCAGCCCTAAATCAAATAGACGACCGCTACCTATTCTTCAGGTTAACGAAATGTGTCATTTTAAGAACGTCACCAGTCAGTCCTTTTAGGGCGTCCCTTCCCGGCGTTTCCTCCATATCTGGGTGAGGACCAAATTTTTGACGTAATTGCACAACGGAAATCACAACGGAATGACGCTGAAGATACAAACAAAATGCTAAAATGACAGTATAACAACATGGCGGCTTATCCGGAATACATGGCCAATACTTGAAGCCAATCTTGCCATACTAAATAGTCAAGAAACTTCTATCATAGGTTTGTAAGTTTCAAAATAATGGTGTCGCACAACAAGAGTATTACAACGGAAAGAATTTTGGGATGTATGTAATATTACCTTGTATAAATTATAATAACGATGTTCATTGTGCTATTATCTATTAAAACGATTACTAGTGTTTATGAGGCTTTATTAATATTAAATTATAAATGATAGGTTACGTTAAAAGAAAACAGCGACCATAATATTCTTAGGTAGTTTAGCAGGACATGTATATTTTATAAAGCGTAGTCAAAAACTTGGTACTGACCTACCTGACTGACCTTTTGATTTTGATTTTGTATGCCTATCTACCATAGGCATACAAAATCAAAATCAAAAGTCATTTATTCAAATTAGGCTGAGAATCAGCACTTTTCGAATGTCAAAATTACAAAACACTCCCCCAAAAACGCCAGCCCTTCACCACTTCCTAAAAGCTATCGCTGGGAAAAAGAAGTGGCGCAACAAACTCCCCAGCAGCACAGCTGTCTGTTCAGTTAGAATATAGTTGCATGTATACAATACTAGGAACCTATGTTCAGTAATTAACATTACAAGAAACTTACATTATTTGCCATATGTCAGCTAGCCACGTCAATATACCAACATTGAAGAAGCTATTATCCGGTTGGGAAATATACTGGAAAATTTGACGATTGAGGTACTTATTACAATTTTTAATCTCAACACCAACCAAATGGTTTCTATTCCGCCAATTGATTGAGTGTTGAAAAGACGTAATAAATACAACCCACCGTTTTACGTAGGTATGTACAGACGCCAGCAGGTCAAGCTACCCGAAACTGTCAAATTTTCCCAATCAACCTTGAACCTTAATACTTTAGACATAAAGTTGATAATCTATTAAAGAAATTTGACAGTAGCTTGATGTGCTGGCGTCTGTACCTATCGCGGTAAACATTGCGTAACGTGACATTAATTTAGGCTCAATTTATATTGCCGTGGAACGGAATGGAAGCGATTTTTTTTTGTATAAAGCGTAATGAACTTTATGTCAAAATTGTAACGCACGAATTATAAGTAGATACACACATACGCACACGTCGCGCATCTTCTGGAGAATTATCGCGCATTCTCGGGAATTCCGGCAGTAATAAGCTCGTATCTAGTTTGTACGTTAGACAATTGACATAAAGTTCATTTTGCTATGTATAATATCGTTACGAAAACTCGCTTCCACTCCGTTCTGTGGCAGTGTAAATTGAGCCTTAATCACCAGCCCAAAAAACCCGTATGACGAATTTATGACTATTGTATGAATTGATGCCTTAACTAATTACCCTGTTATCGGCTTCAAAAGATTCTTCATTGAGAGGGACATTGCATTTTCATATCAGTCTGTTTTCATTTGCCCTTTAAACAGCTGTCATTAGGGAAGATATCGGTGAATGATGTCATGACACTGTAAGTACCAGACCCACGCAACCATTTACGTGCACATACAGGACAATTATATGCCTATTAGGTTAACTGGACACTCATTGAAAGAATACTTTACCTAGTACACGTAAGTCTAGGCTGTTTGATATTAATACCACAAACCACAAGAGTTTTTTGTATTGTAATGGTAAAGACAAAGCTTTTATTCATGGTTTGTGGTTGCCCTTTTCTCTGTGTTGGGGTTGGATTCCAGTCTAAGAAGAAGAATACAAGTATTTTACATGGAGCGACTGCCTGTCTGAACTCCACAACCCACTTACTAGGTACGAGTAATACGATATAATTACAAAAAAAAAAAAAATACAAAAGATACCTACACATACAAAGTAGTCAAAAGTTTCGTACTCAAACATATAAAACCTACCTGAAAGACCTGAAATAAAATGTTATGAAATTATTTATTATTATAAAAAGCGGACACTCACTAAGGTTGCCACCTGCGTATTATTAGCAATAACTTGGTGACAACTGCTAGATTATGGTAAATTATTCTATGTTCCAGAGAGATGAACGGAAATGCCACTTTTACCCAAAATCTATTCCAACTCTTTTATTTGAAGAGATATGATGTGACGTTGATAATATATTTTGTGGATTACAGGTCGTTAAGGGCTTGTAATACCTCAGTTGAAATTCATATTTTGCCCCCACTTCCCCGCGCCATGTTTCAGTCTATCCCGCTCACACTGTTAAACTGATTCAGTTAGGGTGAACTAAACTGTTGATGGACGTAGGCTTGGTAATAATTGATTAAATTATGATTATATTATTATGCGAAATCGATGTCTTCTGTATAGAATAAAAAGAAAATATATTGAAAGTTAAATTATTCATTAGTACCTACATTATAAATTAGCTAGCAAATTGTCAATTTATAATGTACTAATAAATAATTTAGCTAATTTACCAAGGTAACCTTCGTACAGAGGGGCAATTCTCGAAATTTTAAGAAAGCTCAGATCTCAGTCTCAGTCTGCCAAAAATACCTCAAATTTCCATACATTTTTGACAAGTATTTGACATTGATTGTCGCTGAGATGAGATTGCGACTAAATTTTGTACGTTTTTAATTACGAGAATATTGGTCTTCTGATGTCATTGTCCAACAAAAAATAGGCGCTTCGGAAATCATCGTCTATCTTGTAAAATACGAACGCGCGATGATGAGATCTAATATAGATTTGTAACAACTCTCAAATTGATCGATCAGTTGACAACTCGTACTACAACCACACCATATCGCAGGGACAAAATGTGGGGAAGCAGTGTTTACGTGTGGATAGTGTCGTTTCAACTTTTTGCAGTCGTGTTGTGGTTGCGTTGTTGCTAGTAGTTGCGATGTGGTTACGTTGTGGCTAGTGTTTGTCAGATCAACTCCGGCTGTGACAGTTTCGTCGCGTCCACGCAATGTTGAGGTTGCGTTGTGGCTGCGAAGTTGTCTTGATGTGATCGGTACCGTCCATCGGTTTATTTTGACCGCCGAATGTGGTCCGGGTGAATAGACAATTCATTTTTAGACAAATAAGCGCTCGTCAATGTGTTCAAATTCTAATTCATTTATTACGTGAACACAGGGCACATACAGGTGTTATAATACATAAGATCCGAGCTGTGCCCCGCCAAAAGGCATACAAAATATCAAAGGTTCCTACAAAAATAATCAAAATTAACAAAATAATTTAGTATGTCATACCTTGAGAACAGATTGAATTTAGTTATTATAATTAAAATTTGTCATTTAAATATTCGTCAACAGAGTAATTCACGTTGCTATTTAACAATTTCAACAGTGATTTCTCTTTTAAATTCGTTAATGTTAATACTTGATATAACTTGTCCTGGTAACTTAATATATAGTTTTTGAGCCATTGGATAAAAGCTGTTGCTATGAATTTATGTTTTTTTGCTAACACCTGCAACTTTTTAAGCGCCGTTTACTTTCCACAAATCTATAGAAATTCATGTGGTTTTATAAAAATACATGCTTCATAAATATAGAGTGACGGTAACGTTAATATTTTTAGCTTATGAAAATGTGGGCGCAAAAATGTGGGAGCGATTTGTAAAATAAAACAAACAGAATCATTCATAGAAAGATACATTTTTTCTGTGCTATAAGTACAATTTGACTTCTATTCTCCAAATAAGATTTTATCAGATTAAGCTCGCTACCTCTGATACCATATCTTTCGAGCTTAGTTAATAGCCTGTTATGGTCTACAAGGTCAAACGCCCTAGTCATGTCCATAAACATTGACATCACTGGTTTTCTGTTATCCATGTTATAATGAAATAGCCATATTAATGGTTCTATTTTTTCTAAAGCCCATTTGTTCCTTGTAAAAAAATAAAATAAATTCTAAATAGCTGTTCATGCTGTTACCTAAATAAACTACCCCAATTTTTTTGAAAAAATTGGTATCAGTGCAACTGGCCTATAATTAGTAACTTGTTTTATCGTCCTTTTTGTGCAATGGCTTTATAATTTATTGATATCTTTAACTTATCGGGAAAAATGCTTTTCTGAATACTTTTATTTATTATGTCAAGAGCAACTGATTTGACTACTCCGGTGTTAATTTCATCATAGCCCGTACTGTTGGTGTTTTTAAGAATGTTAGGTTTTATAGATTTAATAACTTTCCAAGTTGCCTTTGACTTGTTGGTGCTTGTTCCAATAAAATAAGAATTCTGTGCTTTCTGTGTTGTAGTTGTGGTGTGGTTCTGGTACGTGTGATCGTGGGTCAATGTGAATAGTAATTTTCGTCCAATTTACCAGAAGGTACCTAATATGGAAATGTCACTGTGACAAGGTTGTCCTCATTCCAGATTTGATTCGAACCGTCCAAATGTAGGATACGAATATGATTCATCCGGTTCCGTTCCCCAGAGGGACACGGTATGTCGTTGGGTTCGTTGAATGGGTACGCAGACTGTCAAATATTTGCTGATGATATGATTTCGACTGAATAGACTGGAGAAGTGAACAATGTAAATATTTAAACAGCCTAATTGTAGAATTTTGTTCACCAAATGCATGAGACACAATCACCCGTAGATTCGGTCATTTACTTAGGTACCTATTTTTTTATTGCATTAGAAACTATCATTTGATTTTATGGGTCAAACTCTCAACAGAGCGTGCACTGAGCTATACTACCTGAGTATCGCAGAACTCAAAAATATTCATGCAGCTGCAGCTCTTATTAATCTGTGGATCTCGATGTGTTTAAAACCGTTGACAGGAAGCTGGTTGACCGCTGTGTAACCAAGCGCGGTGGGCCGTGGTCCACTTGGTCACGCTTTCTACCGTGACGTCATCAGTGGTAGCTATACTCGACGCTACTATGAAAATCAAGGTTGGCGACCCATATGCAACTAAATCGTTCACACTATAATTAGATTTAATGATGTAATTGTATTTGTTGTGTGGTCTAGCCGGCTCGCTTACTATCTGTATGTCAATCTAAATAATGCTATAGAGTGATTTTTTTCTTTAGATAGATCAGACGGGAAAAACTGATTCTATCTTTTATGTAACTGGTATAGTACAGCAAGGTCGGGTCCTAAATACTAGAAACTCGAAATGTCAACAATTGAGTAAGATGGAATAAAATAGAGTGCAAGAATCCATCAAGCCAGTGAGCCAGTGGACAACGTCATTCAGAGCTAACTTTGGATAATGTGGACTCTGATACTGATAAGAGCAGTGGTGACTCAGTGGTATCGGCCTCTCCTTACCAGTTGTAGGACGTGAGTTCGAACCTAGGCAGGCACTTTACTTTGTGTATTTAATTTCATCAACACTGCTCTTAAAACGGTGAAGGAAAACATTTTGAGGAAACCGGTATGTCCTATAACCAAAAAATTCGAAGTCATGTGACATCTACCAACCCATACTGGGCCTGCGTGGTGGATTATGGCCCACTCAAAGAAAGGATGCCTGAGTCCAGCACACGCACTGGGAACATAGGCTAATTATACTACGGATAAGAAAGGTACAACTACCACTGATCCGCGTAAGTTTCTCGACGCGACGATTAAGTAGTTAAGTTAATCGAGTACATGCAGGAACTTCTTAATTAGGTAACTTATAAGATAGCTCAGTGTCCTCTACTGTTGCTATACTACTGTGTGTGATGTACTATTGTATACCAGGTTGTATATCTGCATCGACTTATGTATAGTTCCGCACTTCCTCCACCTAAGTACCTGTGACCAGAATTTCGATGTCACACTATGCAAGGTGAGTTGGTTTGGCTGTAAGTTACTTACTGGTTGCACATGTGTTATTGGCTTGTAATAATCACTTAGAAGGTCGGTAAACTGAGTGCCTGTATGACTAATTAGAATCCTGAAGGTTCGTTGCTAGTAGGTATCCGAGCATTTCGAATTAGGTTTATTATTGTAACAAACAAGTGTAAAATCGATCGATTCGACCCGGATGTTGAGTAATTTATTTTTGTATCTGAGTGAAGGCTAACAGGTTAAGATAATTCAGATTTAGAGATAAATCAGAGTTCAGTTTATTTATTTTATCTCCAACAAAAGATATACACAATAAGACACAAATAATGGGCAACATCGTATTAAATAGGTACCTACTCCTTTACTTATAGGAGATCACAGCTTGCAGTATCATAGATAGATAGATCATTTATTTGTTCAAAACATAAGTATGCACACACATGGCATGCAGATGTTACATAAAATTATAGCATAGTCATGTTTTGCCTTAATGGCGTACAAATATAATATACGTAGGTTATTTTTATTAGTAGGTTTGTCAATTATTCAAAGCAATCAACATATCAAATTAAAACTGAATCAATCAAATTATAATAAATATACAACAGAATAGTGTCAAAAACTCGTCATTGAAATGTATAATAAAATAAAATTTAGCCAGTTAAAAATCACAGTAATTAGGAATAAAAATCTAAGTACATTATTTATGTCACACGAGTCAGATTAATATAATTAAATATTATACACAACATCAAATAATGAATAAAAAAAAACAAAAACAAATGCTAAAACAAAATGTAAATAAAAAATAAAACTGTAATACTTTGTCAGTTAAAAACTCGGAAATATTATTATAGGCTTTTTGAATTAGAAAGTTCTTTATTTATTTCTTAAATAAGTGAACATTTAATTCCTTATTGTGGGCCAGAATGTGATTAAATATCTTTGGCGTCATGCAGAACATATTTTTATGCGTCAGTGCTGTATTGGACTTTCTTACACACAATGCACTATAATCCCGACGACTTCGGGTATTAGTATCTGATAGCTTCTTGAAAAGTTTTTGGTTTGTTTTAACGAAGACCGCAACTTCGTAAATGTATAATGACGG
Organism: Apamea sordens; assembly: GCA_945859715.1. Lineage (NCBI taxonomy): Eukaryota > Metazoa > Arthropoda > Insecta > Lepidoptera > Noctuidae > Apamea > Apamea sordens. The sequence goes on from OX243995.1 coordinate 15,141,098, forward strand.
GAGTGTTAATATTTTATTTTTGATGAAATATAGCTTACACGTATCAGTACATATTAGTCCAAACATCGCTCTGAGACAGCTTTTCTGTAACTTAAAGAATAGTTCTCTATTACGCGAGTTGCCCCAAAAAATAACCCGTATTTTAAGATTGAGCCAACGATGCCATGTTATGCAGTGAGCACCTCGGTACCTAAGATCGAAGACAGTTTATAAAGAGCATAAGCAGATTTGCTTATTCTTTTGCTTAATTCCTCTGTGTGTACTTTCCAATCCAGCCTTTGATTTAAACCTATACATTTGGTAGTACCTACGTTTGCAATAATTTTGCTAGTACCGTGTTCTATTAAGTACCATATTAGATGCCTTTGGTCGTTGATCATGGAGTTTCCTTCCTGTTCTTCTCTATAGGTACCTACAAAGGCCTAAACTAGCTTCATATTTCTTACTAACCGACCCCTGGACAAAAAGTGCCTGTACTTAAATGGTTTAATGGAAAAGTCACCAATGAGTAAACGAGGCTTAAATACTGGTATTTAACTCTTTATTCAGCCGATTACATACAGTTAGGTTCCGTTATTAATTACACGTGATACGTCACAGTCCACCGGATTTAGCCCCGCAACCAAGCTTCCTCATACGTTATACTTATGAGACACGGACATTGTGGAAAATTCAATAAGCGTCGAGGTAACCGCGGCAACCATTTTCCTCAAAACGTAAGTTGTTTGAATAATAAAATAAGGGACTTTGGGAATAAAATAACTTTTGGAGTGTATGACATACAGAGATTGAAAAAGTATGTTGGGACGTATAACTAATAATAATTTACTACATAGAATAATAAAACCCTATTGTATAGAGGAAACAGCGTTGGTCGAGTGGACGCGAGCGCTACTGCAGACCATGAGATCCTGGGTTTAATTTAAAAGTGATTTTAAAAGAGTAACGGTGGAGTTTCTTGCCCATTCTTCTCCATACGAAAACTACCTTTTGGAAAGGGCGACTAGAATCAATTTTATTTAAATTTTATTTTTGACGTTCAAAAGTACCTTTTAATGTGCCTAAAGTACCCGTCACGAGAAGCTATAAATTATGTAAACAAACATCTTTTACTAAGTAAACATTTTATACTGCGAGATAATAATAAATTGACCATATTCAATCGACATGAAATATAGACGGGTTATATGAAAGTAACAACCTATTTAATTTAGTCGGATCATATTTTAACGACGCAAAGCGCTATCGTTTGTGTTTCTTGGTACCGGAACGCGTCCGTCGCAGGGATTGTAAACTATCGGGACGCCATTTTGAAATAAACGCGTCATTCGAGTTTCGAATGCGTACGAGTTTGTTTCTTACTTTACTTACTTTTTACTTCGTAAAATTGGAACCGTTGTGTGGAGCATGTTATCAAGGAAGAAGATAATTTTTATTCCAAAATCGATGAGATGATTGATAAAACTGTAGACAGCTTCGTGATACATGTCACTGATTCTGACACAGAAATGGAAACATCTGAATCTGACGAATAATTATTCTTAAATAATATATGTTAATTAATATTTGTTACTTAATAATTTATTAAATCTTAAACAAATTCATTTTTTTTGTTGGTCCAAATGTTGTGAACTCCTGAACACTTGTTTACAAAATTTATAGCTTCTCATGACGGTTACTTTATCTATATCTATACTTATAATAAATCTGTAGAAGTGAAAATTCTGTACATTGAAAATATCAAAAAAATAAATAGCAGGGGGTGTTACTAGACCGACACCGATCCCGAAAATGTGATTAAAAAAATTTTTGTCTGTCTGTCTGTCTGTTTGTTCAGGCATCACGCAAAAACTACCGGTTCGATTACGATGAAACTTGGTATAATTATTCTTTAATATCCTGGGCACCACGCTAGGTACTTTTTATCCCGGAAAAGTATATACAATAAAAAACAAACTTAATTTTGCGGTTCGATCCCTAGACCCGATACTGTATCAACCGCAAATAATAAGTTTGTCGTAGGTTACGTCACCCGCAGTGGAGTTAATTTTTATTCCTTTTAGTTTTTAGAGTTATTTAGGTTTATTTTTATATAAGTCGTAGGTATAGATTTTAATTTTAAAGTATAGGTAGTATATTTGACTGTGTACGTAGTGACCGTAGGTTATTTTATAATACTGTTAGTAGGATTAGTCATTCGTATAGATATTAGTTATTTTGCTTATTTATTGAGTTTAGATTAGTTATCATCAATAATAGGTTTATTTAGGTAGGTAGGTATTTAATTTTCTGTTATTGAGTTTTTTTTTTAATTAGGTAGGTACTTAGGTAAAGATATCATATAGGTACCTTCTTAATCACCACTAATGAGACACAATTAGTTTTCTATTGTAATTAGCCACAAAGGGCCCGCGAGATAGATGGCATCCTGGGGAAGCTGCACATACATTTTATCCTGTGAGCACGTTCCCGTGGGATAATTTCCGACATCCACGCGGGCGAAGCCGCGGGCAGAAGCTAGTATTAAATAATTCGCCATAGCGTACTTTCTAACTCACGTAAATCGTACTTTTAAACTTTATGAATCTTCGTTATGAATACAGTAAGTCGATATTTTGATATTGTCCAGGGATATTAAATAGGTAGGTACCCTCTTAATCACCACTAATGAGACACAATTGGTTTTCTATTGTAATTAGCCACAAAGGGCGAGATAGATGGCATTCTGGGGAAGCACATAAATTTTATCCTGTTAGCACGTTCCCGTGGGATAGTTTCCGACATCCACGCGGGCGAAGCCGCGGGCAGAAGCTAGTTTGAAATAAATGATTGACTTTTACTTTGAATTCCCAGGTCGCGCAGTTTAATTGGGTTTTTCTATCAGAAATTTCTCAGTTGTAGCTCGGATTCCGGATTTTTGACCGGTTTATGACAACCGGTAGAATGGGGGTGCTCTATAGTACCTACTTCTCTGTCAAAAACCTTCGGGAAAAATAAGCGTGATGTTATGAAATAGGTACTTACGAGTATAAAAACAAAACCAAAAAAATATTGTGGACGAGGTTTATCTAAGACTTTAATAGTGAAAACTTGAATGTTTTCTCGATAGAAAGTAGGTCCTGCATACAAGTAGGTATACAGCATAGTCTTTATGAGACGAGACGGTATAGGCACGTATAGGCATTTTACAAATAATGTGACGCTAACGAAGAAAGAAGAAAGTAGTGAGTACAGCCCTTTCACAGTTATTAATTTTACCTCTGACTGTCATTACTGTCCAAATCATAGTTTGGAGGCATGAGGAACAGGGTGTAAAGTTCACTCATCCTCCATAGAAAAGGGAGGATCTTCCGACCAGACGGGTGTTGTGCCTGGCGGGCTATTGCCCAACGATTGTTGTTGGGAAATTGTATCTATGCTAATTGCGCGGTAAACTCTGCTTGCGAGATGCAGGATTTGCGTGACGTCAGTATGACGCGTTGTTCGCATGTGGCGCTGTAGATACCGCTACAATAGTGATCTTTATAATCATTCAAATAAGGTTGCTGCCACTGAAAAGTCTGTCAAAATCATTGTGATCTTTACCCTCGCTACAATAAGGTTGTTGTTAGGTTGCTATTGTCAGAGGTAAAATAACTGTGAACGGATCATACGTCCAATCCAGTTGCAGCAGCTCGGCAACTTGTGAAAGAGATTTCCGAGATCTCACATCAATACTCCGAGCATAATGCCTAGTGGATTAACTACGTACCTATATACGTTTGTTTTATAAACTGAAGAGGTTTTTATAGCCGTCGACGTACGATAACAATGGTAGTACAATACGAGCCGTGTAATGCCATACTTGATTTCTTCGAGGTAATGATTTACCTACAATAATATTTTTCAAACGTGTACGTAAGTGTTACTGCGCTGCAGAGGAATGAAGAGCTCGTAAAGGTCCGCTGGTGATCCTATCTACGTCTAAGGTCGAAATTCAACAAACTTTTTTACCTAGAATAAGTCTTATCCTGAGAAGAAATTTTGAATTTTTGACAGTTTATTTTATCATTATCACTGTCAGAGTTCAATTTTATTTCACGGAGAAAAGATATCTTTGGCTTTGGTAAAATCAGCCATAAATGGTGAAAACAACGTTTAAATTGTACAGTGTAAATTGTGAATCATTTAGACCACTTATCAGAGTCACACACACATAAAGAACATTTAAACTCGCGCTGTTTTCGCGTCGCTAAACATATTTTTATTCAAGGTAATTTCATGGAGTATATTTACGATTCGCTGCGCTAGTTCTGCGACACCATTTTTCTGTTATTGAACGAGTACCAATGTAGAATTAATTACCTATTGTCCATTTAAGGTGACTAAACTTGGTTTGGCATATATGTTTGCCTAGCGGTGGAAAAAAGCGTGAAGAAGCAGGCCTATTATGCAATAAAAAATATGAAGGGTTTAAGTTGGTTGAACATGACACTCGATTCTCCCGATAATTGCTATAAGAAAAAAAAAAAAAAAGTTTCTACTAACGTACTCGACTATCTAGTTTCCTGATATGTGTAACATATACAAATACATATATTATTATCCTCTTCCTCTTAAAAATATGTTACAGGGATTTCCATAGATACCTAAGGGATTTCCGATATTTTGCAAGAGTTAAAAAAAACACTATAGGCAGTGCATGTTATTAGTTGCTTGTATGGATGGCATTGTGTATTCGTGATAAATTTTATATTTTTATGATGCTATTGTATATTAAATTATGAATTTGTGTGGTTGTGGAAATCTAGGTTTAGGGATTCGCAATGGATACGGATGGTAGTTAACGTGATTATTTCAAGAGAATGTTACCAATAATACGAGAAAAATGTTACTGCGATTAGAAATATGTATACGTAAAGATATTTTAGTGAGATCACATATATAAATTCATCCACAAAGACAGCTATACTCTGATATATTATTAGCTATTAGGAGTCATTCCAGACTCAGCGCAAAAATATCTAAATTCTATAGCACGTGTATTCATTTATTCGACTGTATGTATTATATTGATAATGTTGAGAAATCACCGGGCGAAATCTAAGGTCATGTCCGAAAATGTTTTGGGGACATAGTCCGGATTCGCAAATACTTTGACATTTTACTCACATTTCTAATCTAGTACAAATATGCGTGTGCACCGAGTTGAAGTGATCTATTAGGAGGCCCATGTTTATCGACAGACGTTTAGTAGCTGGTTAAACAATGATGAGTTCATTTATAATGATGATGATTACTCCTACTCAGTTTAAAAGCAATTGAAGCAGTGTTTATACGGTGTTTTGTCTAAGGCTTTATTTTGGCGCTGTTTTTCTGTGTGCCCCGTTGATAGCAATAGGCTCGCCTACATGGGGCTTAACCATAACTGGCGAAATGTGGGGGTACTATAGGGACACCTCTGCTCAACCCTTCGGCCAAACAAGGCGTGATGGTACCTGTGTGTGTTATTATAACGCGTATAGTTTAGTAGCAAGGTTAGTTTTGGGACGATTCAATTTGAATTGCCTACTACGAGTATCTTCTTTGCCTTCGAGTCACTCTACTGTATTTTAAATCTTGTCCCCAAACTCCTATCCTGACCTCTGTGTCTCAAAAACGTGCAGTCAAAGTGATCTCAGCGCTGCCATCGTGAATTACTATCGACACACGAAGAAGAGTTTCCTAAACAAGGAATAAAAGGTGAATCCTCGGCTTAGTTTATGTCGATCTATGAAAGAAATATTATTAAAGTGCATGTTGCATCATGAAGCGCAACTAGTGAAACTAGATACGAAGGCAATGACGTATTTCTTACGTTCTCTTTGACTCGCTGTTGGTGCGCGTAGTTGTATTGTATAGCTGATGAACACTGTTTATTTACTTTCAAAGCTAGGACGCAACAGCGTTGCATTTTTATAATGCAAAGTTGTTATTGAAATAACTGAAAACCTCTTAAAGGGTCATTGTAGAAAGAAAATACGCTTATATGTTTGTTTTGTACTCATGATTATGAACAACTTTTACTTTGACACAAACCTGAAATTGAAAAGTTATGCGAACATAAATGTATGGAGCAGCTGACCCTTTTTTTTTTGCGGATGGGAAATCATCAAATGACCCTACCCGCTCTGGATGGAGCGGAAGGGAGTGTCAGACTCTTACTGACTAAAACCCACCCGTGTTCCTTCCTTAGCCCTTTATGTTCCAGGGCAGCGGTAACCCTTTCGGCGATCCCGTTACCCCGGCAGGCTTCGGCCCTATGGGGCCCCGTCATTATGCTAACATCTCTTTGAGGCGCGCGTGGAACACGTCATACGCTCCGTCCGGCACGTAAGAGATTTTCAGTTATATCATAACACATGTTGTCTGACACTATGATGAGTGCTGTACTATGTATCTGTAAACATTGAACAGCGGGGTAATTGTGTAACACACTAACAGTAGAAAATAAAACAGTAAAAAAAAGCAATATCTTTGAAGAATGATTCAGATTGTGATTGATTGACGCAATTAGGGTACAGGATAATACATATATTACTCGTTCAAAAGAATCAAGGTTAATTGGAGTCTGATATTCTGATCTATCACCATTTTTTTAAGGTTCATATCACGTCTTCCTTTAGAATTACGGGCGCTGTCGGTTGAGACTGGTCATCGCTTATTTTTAATCTTATATTTTGAATTGTTTCTTCATTTGTTTTTGACATTGTTCTCACATATAGAAGCAACAGGAATAATGTTCCCGGGATTTTGTAATATCTTGATTTAAAACAGTGTCTTTGGAGTTTCTTGCCCGTTCTTCTCCATAGAGATCTACGTTTCGAAATGGGTAACTAGCTTCAACTTTAGGGACTAACTGGCCGACTATTTAATTTTGACAATTCAAAAGTGCCTGTAAATTTAAAGGTTTAATTAAAAAATTGAAATAAATGCTTTGTGTTTGAATTGTTTTTATCGAAGAACATTCTGAGATGTCGATAAAGCCTTGACATCAATATCTCCAATAAATAATAGATAATATTCAATCGTGTATGTTAAAAGTTTGGAACACGAATAGCTACTGAACAAAAGCAAGTGGACGACTAATGAGGACGGCAGACCTTTTGAAAAAAAAATCGTAGATAGTGTGGTTATGGACCTAAATGCCTTCTCAAAGCTTATCGGTTCAATGCTTTTTCACTGATAAGCCAAAGTAGTAAACATGCCGGAGTAAACTAGTTGTAAGATGTGGGTTGCTGTTTGTTTTTTACCAGTACTGATGTGATCGGTCCTAAGATTGACCCTTTGGGCAGACCAATTCGGCCTTATTACAAAATCAGATTTATCTTTAAACCCACGTTTTTTAACCATCGCGCCAGTTCTGAATGTCGAATTTTATTCCGACTATCTTAATAAAGTTCTAAATACAAACACTATACCCTGCGCATTAGGTAAACCGTTTTTTGACAGCTGTCTTAGAACGTACATATTATTCCAGATTACGTAAAAGTTAACTTTAAAATGCGTAATAAAATAAATATATAAACTGCCTTATATTATTGAATTATCTTATTTATGGCTTCTTACATACCTACATTTTAATACCGTTCGTGTATGAATCAATGTATTGTGTGTTGCTGCAACCACTTGTCCCATCTGTCAAAAAACGGTTTACCTAATGGAAAGTGTATAATTTGAAACCTGAGTCAATGTTGTCAATACTTAATTAAGACCTTTCCCTTTGTCGAAGTACCTAAGGTTCGAATTACAAAAACAGGCAAGCTTGGAACAACGTTTGAAATCGTTTTGTAATAACACGGATTCAGTTTATTTATATAAGTGGTTATTCTATCGTCACTGACATTCTCGATTTCGGTCTCATTGATAGAAGATAGCATCTCTCATAGGTTCTGAAAATGAAGAGTAACTAAATTTATTTCAAGCATTAACAGCGGGATAATAGGCTTTCATTTTGACAGTTCAATAACATTCATTACGTTATTAACGTTGTTGAGCAGACAAATGTTTCGATCATATGAAGCAATGGATTAGCAATATCCTTCGAAATGATTCAGATTGTGATTGGCAGTGTGTTATACAGTAAGGGTGCAGTTTTCAAGTCATGAAGTGTTTTAAGCGATATTATTAGGTCGCCGGTAACAAAATAGCCGCACGGGTCACGCCAGCAAGTACGAGTAAGTATACTCAGCCAATATTCACAGGAGGAAAAATTACATGAATTGGAAGATAAAGCAAGACGGACAAAGGCGAGCAGCTCGGTTAATGATAATAAAAGCGGTTTTAAACAGAAGGCCAACGCAGTCTCATCTCAGCGACAAACAAATGTCAAAAACTTGTCAAAAGGTAGGGAAATTAGAAGTATTTTTGACAGACAGAGACTGAGATCAGACTGTGAACGTTCTTAAAATTACGAGAATTGCCCCTAAGGTATGCTACTCAAAACAAATTTATCTTATAACTCGTTTGTTTTTAAATACTTGGGATCGTTTTCCTAAATATCTACATCGTCTTCTGTCTGTAATATTATTAGGTTCTTCAAAAAACTTGTTGACAGGATTTTATAGTTATCTACACTGATACTTATTATAACTTTATAAGCATGTAGAAGGTACCTATCTCCGAAAGTACTCATCAGATTTTAACAACTCTTTCACATAGAAAGCTAAATGCTATTGCCGAGTGCCATAAGATATGTTTTATGTTATAACAAACGGTCGAAGTCACGAGCAGAAGTCTTTTTGAAAGTGCCAGTTAATCTGTGATTCATCCGTAAAAAGTATATTATGAAATGCAGGTAGTATACATATATTACCTATCAAAGGTTGACAATTGATACAGATGAGTTTATTAAAGTTTTAGGTTTGGGTGGTTTTCATTTTAATTTGTGTTGTAATCAACGGTTGGTAAGCCGTTAAACCGGTAATTCCCAGTCACTTTTAACTTTATCATTGGAACTGGGACAGGAAAAGATTTACTTTCGTACTGATGCACATATTCTTACCTACAAGTAAAAATTATAATATGAAATGCAGGTAGTACACATAATAATATTACCTGTCAAAGGTTGACAACTGATACAGATGAGTTTAATAAAGTTTTAGGTTCCGGTGGTTTTCATTTTAATTTGTGTTGTAATCAAAGGTTGGTAAAGTTTAAATCTACTGGACGTTCCTAAAATGTCATGGCTCTATAGTGAGATAATTATTATAAACTATGTTACACCATACATAATACCCAAGTCGAATGATAACAAAATCATGTTGAAAATAAAAAAAAAATCTTTTATAAAGTTTCGTGGCGGGAATTAGCCATTTTTGAACAGTGAAAATACTGTTAAATACTTTATGCCTGTTTCATTTTCTCCCAATCGAAGTGAAAAGCAGTGTTTAACTCGGGCATAAACGTGCTATTTTATCCCTTCTTTTACGCTTTAGTTGTACAATCTACTATTATTTCAATGTAGTCACATAATTTAAATAATAACATAGGTAGGATAGACAATATGTACCTAATATATGGAGTCATGGTCACCCTATCAGTTGTATTAAATGATATTTTTGATCCTATTTATTTTTTAAAGTACTAATACAGCAGATTCGCAATTTATTTGGAACGAATGTACTCCTATACATAATTCAGAAAGACGAATTTTGTAAACAATCATGTCATATTTAAAAAGATATAGGCAACTATAGAGGGCCGTGCTGAATGAACTAAAATTGGTTTATTTTTCAAGTTTAGCAAGTTGTATGAGAAACCATTGCGGTACATATGTTACTTGCCAAACATCAATTATTTTTTAATAGTTTTTGGCTAAGATTGTTTGGTCATTTTTAGATATTTTCTTATAAAAAAAATTTCCAGCACGGCCCCCAATCCACATCTATATATGATTTGTCATTACGAATTCACAATATCTGTTGCGGTACGTATAACGTGTTAATAGAGTACATTCCTTGAGTTTAAGAAACTTTTTAATACGCTATATATTTTGAAAAATACGGCGGTATGGTTTTAGTTACACGGGGGCCGTGCTGAAAACGTTTGGCTGGCACGGCCCCATTTTTTTGCAAATATTTTCGTAAAAGTACAGAGGTACATTGAAAAAGAAACCGGTACATATACTCCTAGAGGCGAGTACATTGCATTAGTGCACACCTAAAACACAAATTCTGGGGGGCCGTGCGGGGCATACGTACATAATAATAGAGGTACCTAACAAATACACTACTCACAACGTTATCCACATATTTCTGAATAGATCTACTAGTTGTTAGAAAGAACGAGATAAAAATAAACAACCAAATTAATGTTTGCCAACACATTTCCTATCTTAATAGGTTACAACAACGTTTACACTTGCTAAACCGATATGTGCAAAAGAAGTACCTACCTACCAAATCGTTTATTGGCAATAAAAAAGTACTAATAATATTTATATGAGGAAAACAAACTGGACATTCCAATAGTTGTGTAGATGGGGACAATAGGTAGGTACTACACGGGTTTTTACAAGATTCCAGTTTTGTTTCTAACAACGATAAGAACAAATAATTCAATGTTGTTGACGGAGACTCTTGAAACTTTACTTTTTTTGCAATAAAAAATATTTTACTCGAGATAACTACACATTGTTTGCATTCATTGCAAAGTTATCTGACACCGAGTGAAACGATTAAAACTCAGGTAGCAAGGTAAAGATATCAAGTAAACAAAACTTTACTACCTTCAAACAGCATTCTGCAGTATTTTATACAACTTAAAATCTTTGTTATGGATATTGGACGGTTTTAGATTTGGGCCTAAGTAGTCATTCTCACAGACTACAATATAAAATAGGTTAGTCTGCAACGTAGCTTACATAGTTTCCATTTCGCAGAACAAAACAGACATTGACGAAACCTGTTTTCCTGTTGGTATAAGTTTATATTAAATTATGTAAGGTCTAAAACAGTCGACCTTCTAAAAATCGTCATGTGACTTCAAAATATTTGCTTTTGTCTTTTTCATGTGATACAACGCCATCTCTCAAAGTTTATCGGAACTACTATACGGTACGGTTCGCAATGCGCTACGTTCTCGCTTGAAATGGCTTTCACGATACCAAGCTAGCAAACTTGGTAGTTCAACAAACGTTGCATAGACAGCAGTGTTGAGGATTTTATCATCCTCGTAATATTTTCGTTCCGAAAATTTGAGAGAAATCGTTCCTGACATCTGTCAGTTGGGCAAAATTAAGAACATAAAGTTTAAATTCGTAAAACATGGACAATATTTTAATCTCACCAAGCAACGCGGTTTACTTGTGGTATACAAGTAAAGTGCGTGAGCGGTTGGTTTGGTTTTTGGTTTTATATGGCAGTGCTACAGGCACCCATCAATATTATTATATAAAGAGAACGTTTTGGAATCTACAGTCGGATGACATCATCCGTCGGGCTTTTGTCTCCGACGGGGTGCCAGCTGTTTTAGAACCCAATGGCTTGGCACGCGACGATGGAAAGAGGCCAGATGGAATGACCGTAATGCCTTGGAAGTTGGGTAGGCCTTTGGTGTGGGATGCAACCTGTGTCGACACCCTCGCGCCATCCCATCTTCCTAGCACGGTGGGCTGTGCTGGGGTGGCTGCTGCAGGAGCAGAAAACCTCAAACGGCGTAAATATAACAACCTTAATGGAAGCTATATTATTTGAGCCGTTTGGGGTTGAAACACTAGGGCCTTGAGGTCTGAGTGCTCATCGAATTTTTCGGGACATCGCCTAGCGTTTGGTTGACTCTTCACGTGACCAGAGGGCTCACCTGTTTTTAGCCCAAAGAATCAGCATTGCCATCCAACGTGGTAATGGTAGCATTGCCTTTTGGGCACTTATCGCATTGACAGCGATGCGGACGAATTTTTTGATGCCAAATGAGGTTTTTTTTTTTTTAATGTTATAAACTAGCGCTTGACTGCGATCCCGCCTGATGAAAAGCAGAGATGCAATCGTTGATGGTAAGTGCACTAATTTATTATGAGCCTATTCACTTTAGCCATATGAAAACACCCAAATTATAATAGCTCCTGTCTTTTTCTTTATTTTTTTTATTATATACTTGTATCTAATATATATTATTATATATTTTTTTGTGTTAGCTTGTAACAATAGTATTAAATCAAAATCAAAAGTCATTTATTCAAATTAGGCTGCGAATCAAAACTTTTCGACGTCAAAATTACAAAAGGCAGTCCCCCAAAAACGGCTGCCCTTCAACACTTTCTAGTGCTATCGCTGGGAAGAAGTGGCGCAACAAACTCCCCAGCAGCACAGCTGTCTGTTCAGATAGAAAATACTTGATTGTATACAATAATAGGTATGTTAAGTAATTAACATTACAAGACAGAGAACATTAAATTAAATGATTTGCCATATGTCAGCTAGCCACGCCAATATACCAACAAATATAATTTTTGACGTTCAAAAGTGCCTTTTATGTACCTATTTGAAATAAATGATTTGACTTTGACTTTAATAAAAACTATACGTACTCAAGCTAAAAAAATATTAATTAAAATTAAAATGTAAATAAAAACTTACAAGCTGTCACTTGAAGTCACAAATGATAAACTAGGAACATCGAAGTAAAATAAATAAATAAGTTAATACTAATAACAACATTAAAACTATGGTCAGCAAGACGACCAGTCACCAAAAGCAACACCCGCCATATTTGAGGGAAGGAGGCAACCCGACCCCCGACGCAACCGCAAGCAGTGACATCTAAGGGAGCATGACGAACTTGCTGCCGGTTGTTCAGGCAAGAATAATATGATCAATCGTCGAGGTCACTAGCTAACCACATAATGAGTTTCCATCTGGAGAAAGAACATAAACATTGTCTTGAGTTAATCAGGGCGACCAACTATTCTTATCATATAAGTAGTCGTTGATGGAATAGTATGCCTTTGAGCAAAGGTTGGATTTTAACGCATTAAAAGGCAAGTCTAGCAAAGAAGAGCGTCTCTTCTCTTCTTGAAATCTTGTTATAAAAAGTAATACCAAGCCCAACAAATGAGTTATAAACCTTATGAAGCCGGTGAAAGCACGTAGTTTGTCCTTATTTCTAGTGCAACACATATCACGGTTTTTAGTGTATGTACAAGTGTAAATTTTGTCTAAATAATGTGTTGAGTACCAATAAAATATTACTTTCCTTAAATACATCATCACTACTTTCAATTTGATACTAATACCACCATCGCAAATGAGCCCATGATTAGATTTTGAACACAGGAATGGTGTCTCGCGCTACGTTCTGGTATGTTATACTTATGCATTACTTGAATGAATTGATTCTTACTTATGAAATGGCGGCATATCGTGAAATGGACAGGCAGATCACGATATGGCCATTTCTACGATCGGACCATGACATACACAGTATACTATGCATCTCTTTACATCTTAGACAGAATAAATGATAAGACACTTGATATGCATGTAATTATGTAATTGTGCTACCTTATAATTATGCTTATAGACTTATAGAGGCAACTCATTTTACTACAATTTGATTCAGTAATATGTTCGGCATTTTTGCCAAATAATCGGTCGAATACGAATGTGCGGTAAACATAGGAATATTCGGCTCATCCTTAATTAAAATAGTACAGCGGTTAATAATAATAGAATTACCATTTATACTAACAATAAAAACATGAATTTTTTAAACAACATAATACTTACATACCTACCTACACCATACTCACTAAAACTCACGCCATCTTCTCATGGCAGAAACAGACAGAAACTATAGAACGCCACCGGCTACGATCCTAATGCTTCTTCTAAATCCGCTCCTTCATAATATTAGCTTACAGACCTGTAAAAGCGGCAACGACGTACAGGGACTCACTGGAGATGGTATATAACGATTTAACACAAATACATATTATGGTATTGTTTTAATTCAAATCATTAGTAACTCTAATCACAGTGTAATAATGACCACTTATCTTTTCAGTTATTTTATATCTATTTCAAAGGACATCATTAATTTCGTACCGAAAAATTAAAGTGTCGGAAAAAACGCTGTTTCTTATGGGAAATAACATTTTGAAGTTTTTTTAATGTTACTACGAAAATCTACAATTAACTCCGTGTCTGCGACCTGAGTTTAAAAGTAACAAAACTCATATTTTTGCCAACAATATGGACATTCCTTTAAAGAAGCAAACACTTATTGGTTAACCACTGTAGAAACGGAAATGAGCGCTAGGTATACTACGGTATGATATAATAAGCATTAAAAACTAACGACAAAAAGATGAAAGGGAAACTGTTTTTATTATACAATAGCAGATAGCTAGGCCGGTCCAAAATCTCTTAAGGCCTTTTAGAAGCTGTTTGGTTTCGTCAATCTCGAGGGAGGAGGGGGGATCTCGAGAGTTATGGTGATACTCTTCTTTAAAAACGGTGACAATGCCTTGTTTCAGAATTATAGGGCCATCTCACTTCTGAGCCATGTCCACAAGCTGTTTTCAAGAGTCAACACGAACCGTCTCGCGCGCAGGAATCACGACTTCCAGCCTACCCAACCAGCCGGAATCCGGAAAGACAGAATATGTACAGAAGACCCAACAGTATGACCTGCCTATCTGCTGAGCGTTTGTTGACAACGAGAAAGCGTTCGATTCAGACTTTGGCTGTACTGCAGTCTCTTCAACGGTGCTAGATTCACTATCGGTAAATCGAGATGCTGTAGTGTCTGTATGAAAACACTACTACGTCAGTCCAAATCCAGGACCAGACCTCGAAACTTATCACTCTGCAGCGAGTTATGAGACAGGGAAATGTTGCTTTTCCGAAACTGTTCACTGCTGCATTCCAATTCAGCGATGAACAGTTTCGGTGCGGTGGAGACATCCTCCAGGATGTCTTATTAAATACTACATGACAGATTTGTGGTTTCATTTATTAAACATAAAAACTGAAAATCGTCTTTCGGGTGGACACTAGGTTTTGACCTAACAAATCATTAATATATTTACTATATTTTCCAAAAAATCTTTGGTTGCTGTGAATTCTATAAATTTATATTCTATGGTCCTCATTATGTCGACACCTTTTACTTAGTCATTATCAAATTTATTATTCTGTTTAACACCCAGGTATAGTTCACGCAAGGGTTTAAACACATATCTGCCACCCTTATTAGTTGCCGATGCAACTAACAAGACTTTATTAATTATTCAATTTATAATCACTTCACAGCTTGGTACATAATTGCATTCTCCTGGAAATTAACATTGTGTGCAATAACTTCGTCGAAAACGGACATAAACTTTAGCTAAAATGGCAGACAGCTTGTGCGATTGGGTCAAAAATTACAGGCTGCGTTTGAAACAAAATTCGTGTTTGAATTTGGTCTGGCTTATCAACTTTTTGCCAACCCTTGCTGGTTTTCCTCTGCTGAGTAAAAAGTTTAACTGTAAGTTATTGGAGCACTGATAGATATCTGTCGATAACACACAACGTTAACCACCACTAATCTATCTTCGAAGTGCCAAAAGCATCACTGAGCATCACTTCTACTCAGTTAGTGCCGAAAAATTTGCTGCAGGACTCACCAAAGATATATAATTTAACTTAATATATCGTTTTGTCTCATCTGTTTTTGAATGATTGCAGTCTTATTTTGGATAATCCATACGGTCCTTCTCTTCTACGTGTATGTTCTGGGAACAGCGGTATATCAGATGTACTTTGCTGCCAGTTTTATCGACTATATCAACAGCTTCTTCAACATTTCGGTGGTCATTCTTATCTCCAATGATAGTTGGTGGATAATTTATAAAAGGTATTTTTTTCCGTTTGTTGTATATTTTTCTTGTACTATCTTGCTTGTGATTCATTAATTTTTTTAAATATAATGTTTTGCAGAAACGATTTAAACGATCTTTTGAAAGTGGTGAAAAAGAACGACGATCTGATCATCGACGCGGGCAGGTTTCTAGATGTGCACCAGAAACTGTTAAAGAGCATCAAGATCATTGTCATAATGTGCTACATGTTTCATTTAGTCAATGACGTCATGATTTTTATACCCACTAGAACAATCGGAATGGATGACTTCTCAGTTGTTTCTTGTGTTGGTATGTCTACTGAGAAATATTTCTTAGGTTTGGTATATTTTTATCATCATTTGATTTTTCATTCTAGGTCTAGAACCAATCAGTGCTAGTCCCAACCGCGAAGCCTGCATGGTATTATTAGCACTTCAAGAACTAACAGCGATTGTGGCAGTATGCAGCTATGATGTCGCCCTACTGTTCTTGTTCTCTCACACCACTGCGGTATTTCAAATCCTTTATGAAGAGATGGCGAGCTTTAGCGTCATTGCAAAAACTTGTCAAAGATCTGATGAAGCCTATTGCGAAATCGAAGATCGTCTGAAGAACATTATTTTTCGTCACGCTCTAGCTTTGCACACTGTAGATAAACTGGAAGCTATATACAATGTCACTATCGGTATAGGATTCGGTTTGGACGCCATTTCTATGTGTTTATTCTTCGTGTTGCCACTAGACGTCTGTCTCAATTTCGCTCCGCTGATTTACCACAGCCTTTTCATATTTTTCTTGTATTGTTTTCAAGGCCAGAGGCTTACGACAGCTTCGGAAAAGTTTGAAATGGCTGTGTACTGTTGCGGTTGGGAGAATTTGCGTGTGAAAGAGCGGAGACAAGTGCTCCTGATGTTGAAACAAGCTCAGAAACCTGTCATAGTGTACGCCGCACGCGTCATTCCGCTTCGTATCCATACTTTCGCGAGCACTATGCAGTCTATTTACAAGTTTGTTACTATATTTAAGGTGTAGGAGGAGAAAATATTCTGTTTCTTTATGATCTCAAAAGTTGTATTTATATTTTTGAAAATATGTCTAGCGCCAAGCAAGTAGAGTAGAATATAATAATTATGATTTAAGCTTTCGGTAATCTTTGCTTTGTTAAGCACAATATTAGGAATATACTCAATTAGAATAATCTCAGTGAAGAACAGATAAAACTGAATAAACATAAATAAACGCTTGCTTCTTTTTTGTCTTTAAAATTTTTACCCTTTTTACCCCGTGTCCTAATATAAGCGATCGTCGCGTGAATAGGCGTTCGTCGGGTTCCTTTTGTTTGGTAAACGCTACCGCGTCGTCGTTCCGACAGAGGTCACCTTCCAGTAGTCCAAACAAATGAGTGATAAATTAACGCGACGATTGTGGATTGGCGCGATGATCGCTTTTGTTAGGACACGGGGTTATACATTAAAGTTTCTTTTTATGATTAATTAATTTCAGCCTATGTAAATATAACCTATATTATCACGATGCATAAAATAAAAAAAACCTGTTAAAATGTAAGGTGCTCAGATTTTAATGAAAGAGGATTAGCATTTAATTAGAGTTTAGTTTAGTTTTAGTGTAGTTTAGAGTTAGTTTAGTTTTAAATAAAGTTTGTAGTTTAGGTTTGTCTGTGTATTCCTTCAGCGAATTATATATTATTTAGCTGACGATAAGTATGCAAATTATTGACATTTTGGAATTATACAAATGGTATCTTAGTGTGCATGCACACGAGCGACATGCGTCAACGGCAGAGGCAACTGCAGTTGTTGACACCCGTCGACGCCCACCCGTCGAAGCGTCGGTGGCTGTGTTTGAGTATGGTGCTGAAATACACGAGCGGCATGTTGTTGACGGCAGCCGCCGACACGCATTTCCTCTGCCGTTGACCCGTGTCACTCGTCTGTATGAGCAATTAGTAGTCCAGAAGTTCCTTATCAGGTATCTTTGGGTATGCAGTCGTAAGTAGGTACAGTCACCAAAGGAGATAAGTAACCAGTGTCGTCGGATATAGTTGACTGTACATACAACCATCATGCCTATTTCTGCTGCAAGCAGCATTGCTGCGTTGCTTGGACACACAGTTTTGGTTGTATAGATATAAAACCGGCATCAGCATTTCTGTATAGAATTATTTAAAAGTTGCATATGCGGAAAGTGTCCTCGGGAATGACACGAAGTTACTACTTACTACGGTTTTTTTCAGTCAATCGCATTCTATTGTTTTATTCAGTAATTTTTTTTTTTAAATAGGTACTGACAGTTCGCAATGCAACACTAATTAACTATGTCCGACTTTACACGCGGACGGAGCAACGGACGTGGCTAGAATAATATAAATATAGAAGAGAAAAGATTTGAGTTTTTGTAAGTATGTTTGTTTGTTACGCTTTCACGCTAAAACGGCTGAACGGATTTGGATAAAATTTGGCACATGGGTAGACGATGACCTGGTTTAGGACATAAGATAATTTTTATCGACATTCCTACGGGATCGAGACATAAGCGGGTGAAACCGCGGTGTGCATCAATTTTGTATCTTCAATGCTTGAGACAGCTTTAGATTTAACATTTATAATAACATAAATGTTATTTAGTCACCTTAGTTATGTTAGTTTACGGAAGAGAAAGTTAGTCTTTCAGAATAGTATCTAGTACTTACTTACTTTGTAAATTGTTGACGTTTTGTTTACAAGCCAATTATTAAATGTTTCCTAGTCACGCAGTTATCTCGCAAATTACATGTGATTTTTAGATGTTGATGACTTTCTTGAAACAATTTACCATTACATAACACCAAAATAAAATGCGTCTCTGCGTCGCATTTTGACACGGTGTTGTTAATATTACTGTTACTGGTAGCCTTATAAATTGTAATGTCAACGGTATTGAGTACAAATAAACTAATAAAATAAATGCATAAATTAACTAGAAACCAATCGTACAAACTTATCTATCGTTTGTACAATTTTTGCTAAAAAAAATCCGTATTACATTCCAAATTGTGTTCAAGAGCAGCTCACCCACTGAACCGGGAGGTCTGCTTCACAATCCTTGTCACGCAAGAGTTAAATATCATGATCGTGGGCCTCAACTACCAAGCCCTACTGCAGTTCCTCATAGTGCACTCCGCCGCCATGTACAAAATGTTGGCCTACGAGATGACGACTCTCGATGGCTTAGGAAACTCTATCCCTCTACCCTGATCGACAGACATTCCTGAACCTTGGATGTGGTTGATAAACTGAAATCTCTGTACAGCGTCCCCTTAGGAGTAAGTTTTGGCTCAAATGCTGTCTGCATATCCTTAATATTGTTCTACTTACCGCTTCAGGAATGGCTCCAGTTTATGCCGATTTTGGTTTTTTGTTTCCGAGTGTTATTTTTGTACTGTTTTCGTTGCCAGAGGTTGATAAACTCTTCGGAAGTCTTTGAAAGGTCAGTGTACTGCTGTGGGTAGGAGAACTTCGATTAGAAGGAGAAGAAACTAGTGTTCGTGATGCTGCGTCTATTGCAGAAGCGGGTGGAGCTGTTCGCAGCAGATATCATACCGGTCAATATCTATACATTTGCAACTACGAGTACATTGCGGACAATGTTTAAGTTTATAACTGTAGTACTAAAGTTTTAATTGAAGTAAAGGAGAACGCAGAATACGTAGAATAAACATTAGGGTACAATCATTTAGCTGTCCTACTTAATAATAATGTAGAACGATTTAGTAATGTTTAAGTTAGTTGTCATGTAAAGGCTGTTTCAGTAGCCTGCATATTTTCATACAATTTTATACCTAAGCAAATATTGTGGGAACATAACAATGTTTATTAGCACTATTGTACATATTTATTGCATTGTGAAAATACTATTATGAAAAAGGTTTAAAAGAGACAGTTTTCATTTAGAGAAGAAATATTTGATGTCGTTGTGTTTAAAGCACATTAAGACTAAGGTTAGTTAAAAAGTCAAGCTAAAGTTTGGCTATGCCGCTGGAAACTAGCATATTGCGTGAGCTCGCTGCGGACTCGCCTCGCTTTGAGCTCGCTCGCAAATCGCCAGTGTGAGCCTTAAATGTATAAAACAAAAAACTCAATACGATTTCAAGTAACACTAAGGCACATTAAATTCGCATTATTTCGCTGTTTCTAAAAGATGAGGAGAGTATAGAGCAATTACCTGCACTTTCTAATGACATAAAATTTGGCACAGGCATGATTTGTATAAATGTGTAGGAATATCTACAATATTGTTTTGGTGCATAATCAGCCTATAATGTTCCCACTGCTGGGACACAGGCCTCCTCTCGGTGAGAGGGAGTGGCCCGTAATCCACCAAGCGGACCCAGTGAGGGTTGGTAGATGTCACATGTCTTCGATTTTTTGGTTCTAGGACATGCCGGTTTCCTCACGATGTTTTCCTTCATCGTTTTGAGAGCAGTTGTGATGAAATAATTTACACATAGAAAAGCGCTTGCCTGGGTTTGAACCGACGGCCTATATACTCGTAAGTCGCGCCTGTTACCACTGGCCACCGCTGCTCCCA
Source organism: Apamea sordens (assembly GCA_945859715.1). Classification (NCBI taxonomy): domain Eukaryota; kingdom Metazoa; phylum Arthropoda; class Insecta; order Lepidoptera; family Noctuidae; genus Apamea; species Apamea sordens. The sequence goes on from OX243995.1 coordinate 15,161,529, forward strand.
TAGTTTTGGTGATTTTGTGTTATTATGATCGTCGGTTGTGTGTTTATCTAAGTGTTTATTAATTTATATTATTTTACTCTGTGAAATAGATTTAGTTTCTTTTTCATATCAATTAATTATAATTGTATGTATATATTGCATTTATTAGACAATTATTTATTTGTAAAAAATATGTATATTGCGTAAAAGCACAGTTTTACTATCCACTGTGATAAAAGGCAATTGGAGAAGAAGTTATGATTTGTCTATTTGTAGCATTCATGTGATACGTACAGTCACCAAAGAAGATAAGTAACCAGGGTCGTCGGATACAGTTGAAGTTTAGTAAGAAACCGATGGAAATTTTTGAATGAAATTTAATTTGATAAATGAACTGTTTGTTTTCTATTATTTTAATTAAATTTTACTCGAAAACATCCTTCGGTTTCTTACTACACTTCAGCTATATCCGACGGACCTGGTTCCTTATCTCCTTTGGTAACCGTACATAATCATATAGTTTGCTTTTATTTGATGAAAATGAATTCAGTAGTCCGGACTTTTATTGTTTTTAAATGTTTCACATACCACAATAAAAATTCCAACGTTCTTAATGCACGTACGAGACAAAAATAGAACACAACAAAATATTAACTTGAGGTCACGGTTCTGCACCTATACAGTGAATTATAAAGTGTATAACTACATGCCTAATGACCATATTTTTTGTCTTGAGTATAAATTAAATGATATGAGTTTAGATGACGAAACGAATTTTCCAGAACTCATGTTTATGATACATCATTGTTATATAAGTCCACTACAATACAGATCCTCTATCGAGCAAAAATAGCAGTAATTATTGAGATATAGAAAATATTTCTCTTGAATTCCTTGACTAACCTTGATGACAAGTTTCTACGGCATACCTTGGCCATGGTAGACAATGCTGGTATTGAGTAAAATAGTAGATATAATTTTGACCCGAACCTAATACGAAATACAAAAAACCTGGTTGAAGAGAAAGCTTGCACTTGGCATTGGGGTGAGGATAGGAATATAAGAAAGACATTTCTTTTTCCGGTTCCTTCCGACATCCGAACAACAGATCTCCAAAAAAACGCAAGTAACATTCCTTCTAGCACTCTAAGTCGACCTTAACACAGTCATTATAAACATTGAAAGTTTTGAAATGGTTTCCTTCGAAGATTGCAAGTGCGGAACGAACGTTGCAAAATGCGTTACATTTTATGTTTCACTGGAGTTCGTGTTTGTAACCTGTCTATACGCCGTGTTCCGGACGATGTACATAAACTTCGACCAGATGTTCAGACCATGGAAATAAGCATTTTTAATTATGGACACATTGATTAATTCATTTTTTTTGTTAATTTTCATACAACAAGCTTGACGTAAATCACCCAATAGGTATGCATGCCTCTTTATCCGAAGCATTTGACAGATTTATCATTTTAATTGCACTAAGCGGCAACATAGGCCAAATAAATTAAGACCCTTTCTTACTGCATAGCTCAATTATATTTCATTAAATAGGAGTACTTAAAAAGGCTTTGTTACAAATATCTTTGTAACAAAGCCTTTTTAAGTACTCCTTCCTTTGTTAGATTTGATTTGTGAAAGCTATAGAAGCGTTTGCCAAAGTTTATGGACAACGTGAAGAACACCGCGGGTATATTCTCAAGATCCACCTAGATAAATGATGTTTGCATTTCCTTAGGTAATATCATTTTATATAACAGAAAAGTAGCTGTAAATGTTTGTTGAAAAAATTAGAACCACGTTCCTTACGGAATTATGTAATAACGAGATAATGGAAACGATGAAAATCTAATTGAAAATCAAATAGATAGAAACTTAATTTTTTGAAGGTGTTAAACAGTAAACTTATCTACATTGCAAGTTAACTTGATTTTGTGTTAGGTAATATGAAAATCCCTTACCATGATCTCTATCGTTGTATTACCATGAAACAGTTGAACGACTTTTTCTTTAGTTTCATATTTCAGCAATACTAATGGCAACGTATTTGGGTCTACGGTGCAAGCAAACGGAACGGCTTGCAAATAGTTCCTGTCCTCCTACCAATAACGTTTGCCGAGGAACGGGCATATTTCGCGCTTGTACCATTATTCCAAGTTGTTTGATGCGGAAAGTGAGCAGCGAGTGCCAATTAACTGTCGTGGTAAGGGGTCGGAGCACATGTCTGTGGAACCGCTTTTTCGTCGTTTGGTTTAGTTGCGTACCAAACGTCTGCCGTAGCGTCCGCGCGCGCAGTGCAACCGGTAGTGTTGTGACACGAACTATTTATTACAATAGATATATTAATCAATGTTGAGGTAGCTGAAGTTATAGATTTTCTGTGAAAATGAAAGTGATAGTTTGCTGCCTTTTTATCATAGTTAATATTAGCAATAATGGAAAAGCATCGCTTGAGAGTTTTGCGCCCTCTGGGGCTAATATACTCTTTGAGGATACTACGAAAAATTTAGGTAAGAGAACTTTTGATTTTATGAATTGATAAAAACACATAATTTCATGAATACATTTACGTAGTCCTATACTAATGATACTGAATATTTTGTACCTACTATAGGTAGTGTTGTTGTTACATTAGTATTGGAAATTAATAAACATTAAAGTTACTCACCTAAACATTTGCATCGAATTACACAAACTCATGAAAATAAAGATCAAAAATAAGCAAACCAACTTAATAGTAGACGCTCATAAATATAACACAAACAAACATATCAAATTAATCATAGAACATGTTTACCTTGCAGACAAGGCATCATGCTACCGACCTTGCAAATTCAACGTCAAGCCCAAGCGATGTCACTATAGCTTCAAAGTGGAGCCAACTATCCAAGAAGATGGTCGGCCAGCTATTACCATCAATGGAATGACTCCAGGACCACCGATTCAAGCTTGTGTAAACGACATCATTGTCGTAGAAGTACAGAATAGTATCCTGAATCAAGATATAAGTATCCATTGGCATGGAGTTGAGCAAAAGGGAACTCCCTACATGGATGGAGTCCCGATGGTGACTCAGTGTCCTATTGGATATGGACAAACGTTCAAGTATGCGTTTGTGGCGTCCTCCCCCGGAACTTTCTTCTACCATGCTGATTCAGGTAATATTATTCTTGCCAGTTTTCGAAGTATTGTTTGTACAGGACTACAGTCACTGCACTCAGGTTAGAAGTGCGATGACGTAGGTATAAGATAGGACATTTCGAAGCGTTTGTTCTGACATAGTTAGCTTTAACTCCGGCCAAAATCAGAGTTTTGTCCACAAAGCCTGCTAAATCAATAAAAGTAAATCCTATAGTTTGCCGGGAACACAATAAGAGAGCAGGTATTTAAGAACATACATTCATGTACATTCTTGTTTCCTAATATTAGTCAACACAGCCTGTTGCAGTCCACTCCACTGGTCATCGACCTCTCGCAAGTTACGAGGTGGCAAACACCAAGTTCTCCACGTTCTGGACTGTCCACCAATCCATCAGTTTCCTAATATACTATGATGTCATTGTTTTAAGTGCTGTCCAAGACATGTCTCATTTATAGCCTTCAATGTCTTAGTGTTTTGTTGCAGTGCCACATCAAAGTGATGGCGTTTACGGGTCACTGATCATCAATCAGCCGCAGCCACTGGAGCCTCATTCATCTCTGTATGATTACGACAGAAGTGGCGAGAACACTCTAACTATAGCCGCTAAATTCCCTGAACTGTTAACTGCTAAACTTGAAGATGTTAGCCGACTGAAACCTGATGCACTTATTATAAATGGCGATGGAGAGACTTCAAAGTAAGTGTACACAATGTATTAAGCTTATGTTAAAATCAAAATTCATTTATTCAAATTAGGCGAATCAGCACTTTTCGGACGTTAAAATTACAAAAGACAGTCCCCCAAAAACGCCCGCCCTTCACCACTTCCTAGTGGTATAGCTGGGAAGTAGAAGTGTTGTGGAATCAAATCCCCCAGCAGCACAGCTGTCTGTTCAGTTAGAAAATACTTGATTGTATACTAACTTGATTGTAACTTGTATACTAAGTACCTATGTTAAGTAATTAACATTACAAGACACAGAACATAAAATTAAATTATTTGCCATATGTCAGCTAGCCACGTCAATTAATAAAAACTATACGTACTCAAGCTAAAAATAAATAATTAAAATGTAAATAAAAACTTAGTCAATCAGGATTTCCACGAGATAATTGGTATTTTTTTTGGTACCTAATAATATCTCGGAATGAGATGTAAATGATTTATGGTTTGATTTCTGTAAAGGATTATGCCACGAAATGTACCCGATGTGAAGTTGGTACCCGCTCCAATAGGAATAAAATATGATATATCATTGGAAAGTTCTTACGATTTAGTACAAGAATTCCAATGAGGCTTGTCTTGACTCCTTTTCTGATCTGAGTAATACAGGGTGGAAGTCATCCAGTAACTTCTATTCAGTTTAAAAAGAGCTATCCAACGGTGTATTGCACATGACTATTAGAAGGGTTACCAAAATAAACATCATCCTTTGTATAAACACACACTTTTACGCGAAGTTATTATGGCAAATAAAAAACTATTACGTCGAACGACGAAGTATCCCAAATAACTGATTGCAAATGGTTTATAATGATACTAAGTACATAACAAGGAAAGGTAACAGGTTTGAAACTACTCGTAGTTTAGTAATAATTAGCCTTCTACACTAACAGGTAATTTTCAAGTTTTTACAGTTCCACAGTAGTGCCGTATTCATTTTACTTAGTTTTCTTTTTCAATTCAAACCACTACTTATTAGCTACATATTCTACGGTAAAAGTGACCTAGAATTCTGTCACTATGCTGAAAACCCAGAAATCTAGTAATATATTACTAACATTAATGTTGTGTTGTGTTTCAAGCTCACAATCACGATGTTATTATTAGTGCCTTTAGCATTAGGTACATGAAATTGCATTCGGCATTGAAATATTGTGATTTGCACATTGCCTTGTGTTCAGTGTCCGCCAACACTTGGCCTTTCTATTAATATTCCTTTCATAAACCGCTTTTTGGTTTTCAGCAATAGCTCCTTAGTGTTTTATTTCTTGATTCCCTTATAAGAAAAATGCATTTTTTATATTTCAGGATATTCGTCATGGCAGGGTTTGCGTACAGGCTGAGGATTATTAACGCAATTGCAATCGAGTGCCCTATCATTATGAACATAGAAAACCATGAAATGGTAGTTATTGCAACCGACGGGAAACCCACCAAACCAGTTTTGGCTAGAAACGTGGAACTGTACCCAGGTAAGGCTGACATTATTTAAGATTAGGTAAACACTGCAACATTGGATGGGTGTTGTAAAATTATTTAGAATACTCTGTACGCACGTGTCACAATATTCGAATTGCGCAAATACAGATAATATTATCATACTACAGCTTCTTTGGTCCATAGCCATAACATCTGACATTGAAAAATCTTAACTACCACGTGCGAATTTTGATATAATAATCGATAAATCTTCAAACATCTGTCACATACAACACACACACACATCTGTCGGTGAACACATATTACTCAAATGTGTTGCAAGTTGGCCTCCGATCGTAATGGGCCAGATATAGTTTGCTATTTTCATTAGTTTCGCAAATTATATATTCAGTTCCATCTACTCTGAGCAGCGGTTATATATGAATTAGTTCTGGCAAGATACTAACACGAACAAACTGTTAATGTATATGTTGACCAGCATGTCTGCAGTCTTCAAAGATTTTCCATAAGATTATAAATAATCAACTATATGTTTTCGGATATGCATCCAACCTTAGATAACATAGGAAACTACCTTTTATTGCTTGTTTTACGGCTTATGCAAATTCTTACAGATACCATTAACTATACGATAAAAACCTTTAATAGCGACAGAGTGAACGGAACTAGCTATCTAGTTATACCATAAAAGCTTTTACTTCAGAGAAAGTGGTATCTACTGCAATTGGTTAGATGGATGACATGCCGGTCGCTACAACTTTTTTATCTCTTGTGATCGAAAATACTAGTTTTGATTTATGTGTGAATATCAAGTGGCTGTGTGAGAGTGAATTTCTATTGATATTTCGTTATATAAAGTTTTAAATTTGCATTTGTTAGATAGGTACTTAACTTATGCATCTGCGAGTGCAGCTCCTTGAATTGCATGAGTCGCTAAATCAAACAATATTGATTTAATAATCTCATCACTTGCAGCTTCATTGATAACTAGCTTGTGCCCACGACTTCCTCCGCGTATTTAAGCATGTCTTGTCAGGAAAAGACACGCTGCATGCAGGAAACCTACGCTATTGCCTCAGGAGGCAATAGCGTAGCTTACTGTCAGTGAAATAATTTTTGAAATCGGTGAGCATTTCCGAAGATTACCCCCCTACATATATACCTAAATTGTACCCCTTTATAATATTATAAAGTTGGTACAGATGACTTACGACTGCTTACAAAAAAAAACTATAGATGTAATAACAAGTATATTGTAAGTTACTGTGCGATTCGATGAAAAACATTTTGAAGAAACTGGTTTTATAAATATAGCTTCTGAGGCCATTTTTTTAATATTTTGTCTCAGTAAGACGCATATATAATTGTGATACGTGCTGGCTGTCCTTTCGCGAGGTCTTGGGGTTGATTGAATAAATTCATGGACGTGTAACATGGACTCGTAGATATCACTGATCATAATTATCTAATTTTCTTCCATACTTCTCTATTAGTCTGAGCGGCTCTTATAACAGCCGCACGGGTCGTTCGATCAGGTTAAACTACGCTTGCCGCGGTCGGTCCGGGGATGGATGACCATCCGTACGTCCGTACCCCACAGGGGGTGCCCTTAGCATGTAGTCGCTTAGTTTTTATGCTTTTTAAACCCTGGCTGGGGGCCTTAATAAAAAATGATCAGGTTAAGCTACGCTTGCCGCGGTTGGTCCGTGGATGGGTGACCATCTTAACATACCAAGACCCTCCTTGCCTCGGAAAGCACGATAAGCCGTTGGTCCCGGCTGTCATTCGTGGATCTTTGACCGTCGTTACGGGTCATCAGAAGCCCTAAAGTCTGACAACCAGTCTTACCAAGGATATCGTATTACCCAGTAACTGAATTATATAGGTCAGATAGGCAGTCGCTCCACATAATGGTATTCAGCTGCATCCGGTTAGACTGGAAGTCAACCCCAACGTAGTTGGGAAAAGGTTAGCAGATGACGACTTCTCTATTAGTCTACGCATTCCTTATTTGTCAATTGACTTTTAAAGTGCCATCCAAGCACAATAATTTTAATCCAACCACATAAGTTTCTATTCATTAAGATTAATGAATAGAAACCAATGTATCTTGTCTAAATCCATCAGTCTTTCGTAACTTTGGTCCATTGCGGATGAAGTTTTGGTTGGACGTTGGTCGAGATAGTTTTTAATTTGTTTTCACTAGAGGAGAAAGGTACTTGGTCGCGTTATTTTTCGCTTAGTTTAAGGTCATCGCTACTAACCAGTTTCGTTTGTTATGATTTCACTTTCTATTGCTTTTTTTTGTTTAAACATTAATGGAATTTAATGTTAGGTTCTTTTGAGGAAAAATAATGTCTGAAACATAAGTTGTCTGGGTGCGGATTCTTTGTATTAGCTGTTTAATTGTTAGTGTTAATTAATATTATTCATCATAAATATTAATGAATTATTTTGATGTCGAATGTACCTACAATTTTACGTTTAAAATATATGTTTTCAACAGAATGGAAACGAGGTCGTCGGTAGCGTAAATTCAAGATCACAAAATGTATACTTAAATTAATTAATTTATTGTTTCTACTTTATCTTCATTATAAAGTAACTGCTGCCTTTCGTTTATTAATAACCGACTTCAAAAAAGGAGGAGGTTCTCAATTTGGATGGTTCTTTTTTTTTCGTTTTCATTATTTTGATGTTTTAAATGATCTTTTTTTGTTATTAACATTGGTATTCTTTTTTAATTTCAGGGGAGCGTATGGATGTGGTAGTACGAGCATCTGAAGAGGGTGGCGGTTACTGGGTGAGGACGCACGGTACTGGCGCCTGCGCAGGCCTCATCGCCAACGCGATGCTCATCTATTCTGGCTTCAACTACACCGCCATGTTGCAAGAAAACCAGGTAACTATGAGATTCTTTATTGTTTAAAAATGTTGAAATAACAGCAATTATAATAAAATTGTCACTGTAAGGGCAATCCCACTGAAGTCTTTGTTAGACTCAATTGTTATAATTACCTAACAATATCATGTAATGAACGACTTTACGACTTTTGATGGGAGGAAAAGAGAAGGATGAGAGAGGATGGAGAGAGAAGAAAAAGAAAGAGTAGGATGGAAAAAGGAAACGTGTTGCGTCGACCCCAAGTAACATGGGATAAGGAAGATGATAACTCACGTTTCATGTTGAGTTAAATGTAATGTCCAAAACATGGACAGTTTGCTCACTCTTTGGGGTACTAATTACTCGTGAAGAGTTTGAGTATTCGCAAACGACGGCATCCAAAAAGCCTTTTCAATTATTATGCTCAACACGAAAAAACGTTTTTTTTATTCCAGGATGAGTATATTAAAAAGAGTTGGGAATCGGAATTGGTAGTAGGAGGTCAAATGCTGGAGTCCCTTCAAGATCAGAGTCATACGTCAGAGGTGAAGTCAGTATATTTGGGTATCGACAGAAATGTGGTCAAAATCAAGGACGGTGACGTCGACTTCAGATACATTAGTGATGCTATCCCTAAGAAGCCTTTTTTCCCTGCTGCCTTTGGTAAGCATGTTTTGGAATTGTATAAGTTTTCCTTCACCTAAGTGTGCGTACACACGAGTGATACGCGTAGACGACAGAGGCAAACTGCAACCGTCGTCGTCGGCGACAGCCGTCGACAATATGCCGCATTTTCGTGTATTTGAGTACCGTAGTCAAATATCCAAGTGACACGTTGTTGACGCGTGTCGACGGATGCAGTCGCCTCTGTCATCGACATGTGTTGCTCGTGTACATGAGCATTAAAGCAAAGTTTCGTTATTTGCAAATAACGGGTGTAAAAACCATTCTTAACGAAGCCGAGATTTGAGACTTGTTCTTCCCGTTATTATGATATTTTTGTTGCGCACTAACAGTACCCAAACAGTGAATTTTCGCACCAAAAATAAAAGTCGTTTCACAGCAATTATTTTTGCACAAAGTTACTTAGTTTGATGAACAGAATGCGTAGATGACGGCTTCGTGAAGGGTCTTGTTACACCCTGTATGTAAGTACAAAGATGTGTATAGATAAGTTAGATATTTGAAAATAATGCATAGAAATATCTCAATATTCCTTTCACATATTCGTGTAATGATAGTTGGGCATTATGCAGCTTAAGTGTTTTGTCATCTGCAGCACGTTGAGCACTTTATAGAGTGCTGAAGATAAATACTTGTCTGCTGTTGAACTTCCACAATGGATGAATTAATGTAGTAGTACTGTTTATTATACCTATTATGGTTTTGAGATTCAATATTATTTTCGGTCGTTTTGAAATTCAACAATATTTTTGACAAGAAGTAGTTATTTTTGTTTATGATTCCATTAAGCTATGAAATACATAAACCCGTTCTGTGGTTCTACCGAGATTAGGATTTTGTAACTTGAACTTCCAATATGAAGCAAGTACGTAAGTACTTAGGATCATACACACAGAACAGATAAAAGTCTGTGATCATACATATTTAGACTTATCCATTTTTCATATGAATTCCAGCTCTACAAGAAAAGGGAGTGGTCCAAATAAATGGCAAGAGCTTCCTGTACCCAAACGTACCGATATTATTACGACCACGTGACGTCAAACCGGACATGTATTGCAAAGTAGGAGAGGAAGACAAGCAGGTCGAGGCACAGTGTGTGCAGGTATTAGATGCTGTTGAGGGAGAAATGCTAGAAATCGCCCTGGTTAATGAAGGTGAGTGTCTTTTTAACACCTCCCTTTTCTGAGAGTTAGGAGCTGTGGTGGTCCCGGGTAACGGTCGCGACTTACGAGTTGTAGGTCGTAGGTTCGAACCCAGACAGGCGCTTTACTTTGTGTTAATTATTCCATCACCACTGCTCTCAAATCGGTGTAGGAAAATATCGTGAGGAAACAGACATGCCCAACCAAAAATTCGAACACACGTGACATCTAGCAACCCGCACTGGGCCTGTGTGGTGGATTATATCCCACTGCCTCTCTCGGGAGCCTGTGTCCCAGCAGTGGGAACATTATAGGCTGATTATGTTTCTGAGTCATGGGTTAGTCTCATTTGTAGGTTACGCAAGGAAAACACCTCTTTTTTCTGAGAGATGACTTAGTCTTTCCTATGTACCTACGTACCGCAAAGAATATAGGTAACTGTTTTGCAAAGTAAGGAAGGTGCAAAAACTGATGTCCTTTGCGTCGATTGTAAAAATCAATCCAATCCGCAGAAGGGTTTTTACTGATGTTTCAAAATGAACCATATTTCTTCATAAAGGTACATAAAAAATAACCATATCATATTTATTAGTGTTCTTGATTCGTAATACTTTTAATTTCCAGGTTTCGGCAGCAACGATTCATATACATTCCACATGCATGGCTACAACATGCAAGTTATCGCCACGTGGCAGAATCCCAAAGATAAGCCGATCTCGAAGACAGACTTCCAGAAGCTAAACAAAGATGGCAAAATTTTAAGGTAAATTTGACTAATTTACGTTTATTAACTGACTAATAACTGGCGGAAATAAAGTTCAGTGCCCCCAAGAACCTAACGGTGTGGGTACTACGTCAGCTCGTGGTCGTTATACGCTGCCAATCTCTAAAGGTTCAGCATAGCCATTCACAATCGTTCGAACTTCAATTAATATTATCATGAGAGTTAAGTTCCGGGGATTAAAATACAGTCGTGCCAGCGACGCGAAGAAGAAGAAGAATCAGACGAGTCCTCAAAAGGCTGCTCACAAATCCAAAACTTGTAAATTGTGTCAGTTTAAATCAAACAGACGACTACCTTCTTCCGACAGTTATTTGCTCTCGGGATCAAGGTAAATTAGTCATGGAATATGTGTCATTTTTGATACGACAACCTGTCGAATGGTTGTGACTATTAGCACCAAAGACGTTGCCATCCTGAGATATTCTACTAATATTTATTACAATTTATGTCAAAGTTTGGATGTTTTTTACTCAATTACGCGAAAACGACTGAACGGATTTGGATGAAATTTGGCACACAGTTTACCCTGGATTAATACACTTACGATATTTTATTCCGGTAATACGTTCACGTGGGATGATTTCACGCGAGCTAAACCGCTACAAAAGCTACTTACTAATAACTATGTAAAGATCTTTTATGGACCTATAATGCAGAAGTTTCTAAGTAGATTATGTGGTTAAGCTTTCCCAGGGTATATATCTATTTAAATAATATATATCCGAATTTAAATGGTGGTAATATTCATTAGTGGCCACAGTTATCATATCTGCAGATTCATTTTAATCAGAGGCCACCTCAACCGGAGAGATTGCGTTTAATTATGGTAGGTAGACTTATTATTAGCAGAAGAGCAGATTATTTCTCCTCCATACCCACACTAAGGCATATTACATGACGGTAACCAATTCTATCACTGGTTACCGACTATATAACTGGAGAATGATGATGATTCTCCTGTTCATAAACTAATGTATTTGGTGTCGGCACAACATGTCTTTTTCTTCCATACTCCTCTTAGCCGACATCTCGATCAGTATGTACCTAGATATCGCAAGAATAACTTTACGTGCAATCTATTTTCTAATTAGCATGAAAGGTTATGGAAACATGACGAATAATAATGAACGAACTTACAAAACCTTTCTTTAGCTTGCATCTGATTTCTAACACTTTCTCTTTTACGGTGAAGCTGTGTTGTGGCGATCTGGACGAGTCATTATAACTCAAGAGTTTCTAATGTCACGTGTTATAGAGTTATGTACCTGAATTTCTAGTCAATTGAGGGAAATTATTATGTGGTCTGTTTAAGCGACTAACATTAGTATTAAAGATTATAAAGAAAAATACATCAAGCTGTGGGTTCAAAAAACTTCATGACGTCATAATATAGCCGCTTCACTGGTCTAAAAAAGTAGTCAGTGAAAAAGCGTTGTTAATAACCATAAATATTCGTATCTTCGCTATAATTATGTCCATATTAGTCTCGTCTAGTCAAGTCTAGTCTATGTCCTTTAGCAGTAAATAGTAACAGGAAATTCATTAATGAATTCTACGACATTGACAGAGTAATTAACTCGAATTATCTTAGCAGTGAAACGTTTGAATTAGTGCAATGAAAATATGGCTCCTGTACCACAGGTGTTGTCACCTAGCGCAGGAGTCAGGGCTTCACTTTGTTTGTACATATTTTTTACGCCAGTAAAGCATTTATTTTTTGTGGGAGTATTTATTAGCTAACCTTGTCCTGAGACTAGATTTACAATCACTCCATTTATGGCTTTGGACCTAAATCTGGGGGCACGGTAGTGCCCCCGCCAAGACGAGCCAAGCGAAGCGCAAGAGCACTACCTACCTTTTCTCGAAGCACTTCGTCGTATTTTTGAACCGTCTTAACTTGGGTTTGGATTATATTACTATTTTATTTATTTTATTTTCTTTATTTTCGGAAGGCTTACAGACTAATAACATTATAATAACAGTAATATATTACTAAATTGCTAATTACAAGCCTCCACAGATAAATACAAAAAAATAATATTACTCCTTCATCGTCCCAGAGCAGATTCCTCCAACCCCAGATAATTCTATCGGAGGAATAATTTTGAATTTTTGACAGTTCTTCCATACATAAATTGCCATTCGGCAATTTCAATCCTCGAACGAAAGTTATCCGGCTTTGAAAAATCATCCCCAAGTCACAAATTTGGTTTTTCTCGTTTGTTCTGGACAACAAACAGTTCATGTGCAATCAGGTGCGTCCTATACAAAAAATGGCTTTGCTAAGAGCTTTCTCACTGTATTTGCTTTAGTGCAGAAAAGGTCAATGCCTTCTTCACAACAAATCTCATTAAAACTGTAACTGGCTCTCAGAAAATATGCATTACGCCTATAATTAGTGTTTGCATAAGGTATATGTAGAAGTGGTCGCTGCCGCAGCCCCATCTGATTAGTACGTAACTTTACTTTTGATACAAGTTCAGGACAGTCAATTGAACCATTTGCGATATTAAGCAAGTAACATATATCATTAATATGACGTCTTCGGTCAAGCGGCAGAAAATGGTACCTTCTGCATCGGTGAGTGTAATCAACAGATATTTGCTTCGCCCTGTAATCTAGGTATTTAAGAAATTTTCTTTGAATGCCTTCAATACGGGACTTATAGATCCCGTACCGAGGGTTCCAGACTTGAGATGCGTACTCAAGGTGGCTGCGTACGAAGGAACAATACAAGACTTTGATCGGTTTCAGAGAACGGAAACATGCTGAGGTTCTCATTATGAAACCTAGTGCTCTCGACGCCTTATTCACTATGCTATCAATATGCTGATCGAAAAGTAGCTTGCTGTCTTGTATAACTCCAAGATCCCTAATACTATTGACTTTTCCTATATTGATGTTGTACAGTTTGTATGTGGAATCAATTATAGACTTCTGGCGTGTGAATGTCATGTGAAAGCATTTAGAGACATTCAATTCTAGCCTATTACGTCTACAGTATTCTTCAAATCTATTCAAATCATCTTGCAACAGGTGTGTATCAAATAGGTTTCGGATAGTTTTATGAACCTTCATATCATCAGCATAGAGTAAAATATAACAAGCCTTAAAACAATGTTTCACGTCAGCAATAAAAATAGTAAATAAAAGAGACCCTAGAATAGAACCCTGAGGAACTCCAGAGGGGACAGAATACCATCCAGATGTGTACCCCTGAAGCACCACAGCCTGCGTTCTGTTATCAATATAAGAGGAGAACCAACGATACAAATCTCCATGTATTCCAGCCTTTAATAGCTTCTCCATGAGCAGTCCATGGTCAATACGATCAAAGCATTTACTATAATCAGTGTAAATAACGTCCACTTGTGCACGCTGTTCCATACCCTCAGATATAAATTCATGGGACAAGATTAAGTTAGATGTAGTTGAACGCTTCCTGAGAAAGCCGTGCTGCTCATCACCAAAATTGCACTTCATAGCATCGTATACGTCAGTAAAGACAATGCGCTCAAGGATCTTGGAGAACAGACATATCTTAGATATCGGTCGATAATTAGAGATATCCGACTTATTACCTTTCTTAAAAACTGGAGTAACAAATGCCGATTTCCAAATTTTTGGGACTATGCCTTCCGAAAGTGACCGCCTGAATAAAATACACAGTGGCACAACTAGGCTGTCGGCACAATTTACAATAAGTACCGGAGGTATAAGATCAGGACCGCCAGATTTGGAAAGGTCCAAGGACTTTAATAACTTTAAAACTTGAGAATGAGACACACCAATCGATCCGATGCTAGACACATTATGTTCAACGCTAATGCCACCGGAAGTAGTGGGCACAGGATCGGGCTCCTGGAAAGTTGAATGGAAATAGGTCGCAAACAAATTGCTGATCTCCTCACCTGTACTCACGGCCCTGTCACCATAATGCATCACCTTTGGAAAAGTACCGGAATTTCTTTTGCTCTTAACATACGACCAAAAAGATTTTGGGTTATCAATAATCGACGATTCAATTTTATCCATGTAAGAATTGAAACAGGTTTTCTCCAAGTTAACTGCTCTATTCCGTAAAATAGAAAAAGAGTGAAAGTCTGACATATTACCGTACGTTTTGAACCTGCGATGATATTTATATTTCTCTTTTAGTACTTTGACCAAAGCCGATCCATACCAAGGCGGATACGATGATTTTCCAACCGATTTAATTGGGATATACATATCTCTAAGCTCATACAATTTATTATAAAAAAGTTCCACAGCACTATCCAATGAATCAGCAAGTAAAAACTCATTCCAATTGATTTGGTCGAGTTCAGATTTAATAGTCGCGTAGTCACCCTTAGAAAATACATACTTCGTAGTCAATTTATCAGTTAACTTGTGAATCTCAACAAACTCGGCAGTAATCATTAATGGTTTATGATGCAGGTCCACAGGTAATGCTAGAGGATCGTGACATTCAGTAACATTCACAGAGTCGTTGGAAAAAACTAAGTCTAATAATCTACCATTGCTGTTTCTTTCGCCGTTGTATTGGGACAGGTTAGAAGTGAGAACTCCATCGAAAAACTCTCTCAAGTGATGACATGATACATTTTGCGGGATCAGTTCATTATCGTCAGAATTTATCCAGTCTACATTATTACCAAAATTAAAATCACCTACAATAATAAATTTATCTAATGGGTGGGTCAAGGTCAAGTGACTAACATTAGTAATAAAACTATGTAATTGACTATGATATGAATTGCCAAGGTTTTCCCTGCA
Organism: Apamea sordens; assembly: GCA_945859715.1. Taxonomy (NCBI): domain Eukaryota; kingdom Metazoa; phylum Arthropoda; class Insecta; order Lepidoptera; family Noctuidae; genus Apamea; species Apamea sordens. The sequence goes on from OX243995.1 coordinate 15,177,090, forward strand.
AAGATATAAGGCACAAATGTGTAAATTATAAGTTACCTCAGGCCTAGATCTTTTTAAGATAAGTGAGACCCAAATGTCTTCGGCAGAACTTCGCCAATCATATCGTTCTAAAACAGTAAGATTACTTCTTACCGCTATCAATACGCCGCCGCCCCGCTTTTGGGAGGTTCTAGAATAATCGCGATCACGCCTAAACACTAAATAGCGACCATCAAACAACTCACCACTAAAGATATCATCCACAAGCCACGTCTCAGTGAACACAATGACATCATATGTACTAAGAGATATTTTATGAAATACATCGTTCGTCTTCGTACGCAGACCACGCACATTCTGATAATAAACATTAAGATTTGCCATCACTAGTAAAAAGTATATCAAGATAAAATAAACATTTATTAAAAAGGGCGAAGAAAATTAAGTTATGATCTAAAAAGTGTAAACAGTATTCATTCTCCCGATTAAGTAATATTACGAAGGTAGAAGGCAATGACTTACAAAAATCTATTAAGCACCGGAAAGCACAGTGTCCAAAAATAAATAACTTCAAAACGCATAAACAAAATGGGCTTTGAATACAAACAAAAGGTGACGAACGGTAGCAAGATAAGAACTGTTGGCAGCATAAAAAGGCAATAACACACATAACTGAATATTCTAAATTAGACCATAATCCAAATGTAATTAGGTCGTTATCACATGGACATAATAATTTTATATAAGAGATTTTTTTAAAGAACTTACTCATTAACACATTACGAGTAGTATATGCTTGTTATATGAAAGCACAACTGTCACTCTCAACGACCATGACTGGAAGGCATAGAATGCGGCCGTATTGACCGATATATCATCATCATCGTCATTATTGGTGCTAATTTTATTCTTATTACCATTTCAGAAATTTCCAAAATCCGCCAGTAAAAGACACAATCACTGTCCCAAACAAAGGCTACACGATCGTCAGGATAAAAATAGACCGTGGAGGAACCTGGCTGCTGGAGTGTAGATCCTGTGCACTCTCCTCGATACCAGTCGCCATTATGATCCGGGTACCCGAAGCGATACCCAAAGCTGTGATCGACTCGTTACCCAAGTGCGGAAGCTACAGGCCACCTGATGTCCTGCTCAACTAAATTTTCGAATAGACTGATAGTGTACAATTGGTTTCGTGATTTTAGAGTTAAGAATTGTTATACATAACTTAGGTTTAGTATAGGGCTTTTGTGTGGATACAGTCAGAAGACAGTCAATTAGTAAGACAGAGTTGATAAATCAAGAGAGAGTTTCGGGAGTCTCCTGCATCAAGTATTAGTCAATATTTACAGGTTCCCTATCCATTTGCATAAAATTGTAAGACCTAATATAACTTGCCATACTTTTGTTTCTCCTAATTATATTTTCGCATAACATTATTTACGCATAACAGATTACGCATATTTTTCTAAGCATAATTTCTCTAATCATAATAATGATTAAGCATAACATTCTAAAGCATAAATTTATTTACGCATAATGATATTAAAACATTTTTTGCATAAAAAATAAGCATAATAATTAACTCCTGAAATGTTAGACACTAATACACATTTTTATACAATATTGCTCTAATTAAATTTGTAGGCACTTTACATTGTAGATGGAATAAATCATTTTTTAATTTTTCTAAGTGGGCGGAAGGTGGTGTCATAAAACTATTGTGTCACTAAGTGTATTATTGCAAAGTTGTAATTTAATCCTTTAAAAAAAATTCAAAATTCTGTAATGAATGAGTAAATATCAGGAAACATATAACAGTATACACCTCATCTAACCCAAACCACACCCTACAACACCAACAATAGAAGGGATCTGGTTAATGGTCACTTTTCTAACCTAACCTAACCCGTATGTTCAATAACAGTTGTAAATATCAGGAGACATCATACCTATTAAATGTATGCCTAAATACTATTATGCTTATTATGCGAAAAGAAGGGATCCCATATTTACAGTAGATTCTGAATGTTCTCAGACAGTTTTGTTTTTATTAAAATAGTGGGTACAATACAACGCTATTGAGACCTAAGTCTGCGCACGAACTTGTGCACCATAATATCTCCTGCGTCGAAGGCTCCGTTGAGGTTGGCTGCTATGGCTGAAATACGGTCTGGAAAACTATATATTCCGACCTACACATGATAAAAATACTCATTACAATATCGTTAATCAGATAGAAATAACGAGTGATCGTAAGAATATTAAATAGACTCGTAGTTTCAATAATATTGAATGTACCTGTATGACACAAACAGTTACAAATAATACTGCAGTGCACTTCTGTAACCATCTCATCGTGAAAACTTAGGTGAAGTGAGCGTGGAGTCATTCCAACTAATGCTAGGGATTGACACTATTGGCAGCTCAATCTAAGCTCACTTCACCTAACTTTTCACAGTAAGATTTTTACAGAATCGATCGGCTTGAAGGTTATCGAAGTGAGAATTTAAAAATATTTATAATAATATTATGTAAGAGTAGGACCAAAAGATATCAAAACGAAGTTATGTATAAAAATGTAAATTATTTATTGAAAACAATTAAAGGATAGTAAAAACAAAATTACTTTTAGTAAACATCCCTGATATTGTAATTAATAAAATCAAGGTAGGTGGACACATTAGTATAAATCGTGGGCGCACCTACCTCTCCACAAGGAGACACACCCCATGACACTACGCCTATTACAATAGGTATGAATTCTTCCACATACTGTCTGTCTTGAGGAGTTGCATCTTCTATTGTTTCTGTTGTTTGTTCATTACAACAAATATAGTTAGTTGCATTGTATTTCTCTGTATTGTCTTCTACGGGGTCGTTAGGATCGAAGAGGCTATTTGGAACGTACTGTATGAGAGGACCACCTGAGTCTCCACTGCAGGCCGCAACACCTCCGGTAGTGGGCCCAGTGCATATGTTTGCGTCTTTATTCAATGGATTGGTTTCGTCATCTTCTTTCAAGTTTTCGATTGCTGCGTAACATTCTACGAAATATAAATAAAACAATTAATTGGATCTCATTTTGATGACATTATTAAACTGTAAGGTGAGTAGGACATCATCTGCCTAGCCTTTTCTCAACTATGTTGGGGTAGGCTTCCAGTCTAACCGGATGCAGCTGAATAGTATTTTACATGGAGTGTCTGACCTCCACAACCCAGTTACTGGACAGTAAAGTACAGTAACAGTACTTTACAGTTTTTGACGGCACGGTTGGCGCATTGGTTAAGCGATTGACTGCTGCGCTGCGTGTCGCGGGTTCGATTCCCGCACGGAACAAATATTTGTATGACCTACATGTATTTGTTCTGAGTCTGGGTGTTTTTCTATTTATAATATGTATGTATTTACAACAAAAAAAATGTATATAAGTAGTTTATCAGCCATCTTGTTACCATAACACAAGCATTAGGTTGCTTAGCTTGGGACTAGATGGCGCTGTGTGAAATGTCCAGGGATATTTATTATTTTTTATTATTTACTGGGTAATTCGATACCCCTTGGTAAGACTGGTTGTCAGAGATCCACGAATACCAGCCGGGAGCAACGGCTTAACGTACTTTTCGAGGCGTGAAGGGGTTTCAGTATGTAAAGATGGTCACTCATCCACAGACCAACCTCGGCAAGCGTAGCTTAACCTGATCGATCGACGTGAGTAGGATAATGATGGCATATTTACCAGTGATAACACAATAGCAACATTTTCTACTAATCTGGTTTTAAAAAAGTGGTTGTCTTACCATCGTACGGGATGTATGTTACTTTAACTTCTTGCAGTCTGCTCGGAAGGTCAGGGAAAAAAATGGTTGTTTTCAGAGCACCCCAACCAGCCAATTTCATTTGGTCTCCGCCAAGTTTGTAGTTACTGGGCAGTTTAACAGGCTGCACCCACTTTGTGAATAAAATAGGTGTTTCTGTGCTGAAAACAGCTATGTCGTAGGGCCCAATACCACTGAAAATGTGTAAATATTTAATTGTAGAATGTAAGTGTAATTTAAGAGCCTGTACAACGGTCCACCATCGCCACTCCTTTAAAAAAATATTATCTCGTGACTGAGAAGGAATTATGAAAATCTGCTCAATCAGCGACCTCGGTAAATGTGTCTAGAAATTTTATAAAAGGTATTAGAAAATTCTAGACACATTTACCGAGGTCGCTGATTGAACAGATTTTCATAATTCCTTCTCAGTCACGAGATAATATTTTTTTAAAGGAGTGGCGCTAGTGGACCTGTCTGCACCCTCTTAATAGTTGTGTAGTTTGTGTAATTAATGAAGCATTCTTAATAACTCTTAAACAGTGTCCACCGCTGGACATAGGTCTCTCCCAGGCTGCACCACAACACCCTGTCCTCTGCTTTTCGCATCCAGTCTGTCCCAACCACCTTCTTTATTTTGTCGGTTCATCATGTAGGTAATTAAAATAAGAATATTTTCAATAGATTTTCACACATTAGGAATCTAAAAAGATGATAAAAGTAGTAATATGAATTAGTTACCCCTCATATAAAGGATGGTGTATTCGTTCGTTGATCTTGATAACTTGGGACTGAGTTCCAAAGGTATTGACGTCATGTATACCAGCGACTACTTCCAGTGGCAGCCATCTTACCAACCAAGACTCAACTGCACAGTGGGCAGCAGATAAAATCTGGAAAACAGAATTAAATCAGCACCCTAATTGCGTGACACACTTTCAATGACAATCTGAATCATTTTGAAAGATATTGCTAATCCATTGCTTCATATGCTCGAATTTTTTTTCTGCTCAACAACGTTAATAACGCAATGAACTTTGTTGAACTATCAAAAGGAAAGCCATTGCTACTGTTAGTGTATTAAGCAATAACCTCGCTGTATAAAGTGACGATATCTAAAACCAGGTGGACTATAATAATTATAATTTTGAAACTTACCCATCTCTCATTGAGGATCGCTCCACCACAAGTATGTACTCGCACCCATAGGAATCTGGTCTGTAGCGACACGAGATAGGGGTGGCTGTGCGGCCTCGCCTCGTGGCCACCCACGATTTTACTTTCAGGATTCAAACTTTTTGAGTTCACTAGGAAATATAGTACAAAACTAATTACCAACCGAAGAAATGTCGATAACTCCAACAAAAAAAATGATCTATTTTCTATAAAAACTGAATTAAATAGAATGCGATATATCGGTCATCACCAAATTGAAATACCACGAGAGTCCACACCGCATCGTTCATTAAATTCTGCATTTATAATAAGTTTAGGGAAAATCTATTTATATTCTTCAAAACGATTTTCAAATTGTATAAATATTTACATTATTAATGCCTAGTTCTTTATGAAAAACTGAAGAAACAAAGTAACTGACCTACCTGTGGCGAGAAATGAACATATTATTAGAACCAAGAGGAGTTCCACAGTGAACTTCATAGCGATATATTCGGTGGATGAGTTATCTTGTGAAACATTCTTTTTTTCGTGTTATATAACATTGAGCTTAGTTAAATCCTTATCGGTGCTCATATTTGCAGAAGCTCAACCTTTTGTTTGTTTATTTGCAAGTACATTTCCTGAAAACCAGTAGTGTTTTTTTGTAAGTAGTTTCTTTTCACGGTGCAGTAGGCTTTGAAGACCGGATACGAATTTCCTTTCCTTTTCAAACTCAAACTCAAACTCAAACTCAAATCATTTATTTCAATTAAACCATTTACAGGCACTTTTGAATTGTCAAAATTAAATAGTCGGTCAGTTAGTCAGAAAGTTGAAGCTAGTTGCCCATTCCAAAGCGTAGATCTCTATGGAGAAGAACGGGCAAGAAACTCCACGGACACTCTTTTAAATCAAGACATTTTTACAAAATCCTGGTTACATTATTCTTATTGCTTCTATATGTGAGAACAATGTTAAGAAACAAATTAAAACATAAAATTAAAAATATAAAATTAAAAATAAGCCCTGGCAGTTAAGAGATGACCAGTCTCAACAGATGGCGCCCGTTCACGAACATGACGCGTGGATCAGCACCACCCAGCTCAACCATTTCGTAGGGAACCGAATTCCTTGTATGAGTAGCGTTCATGCTGTGGCATGAACAATTGCTGTCACTGTAAATGTAAGGTAGTGGGGCTAACTACCCGGGGGGCACAAGATAGTCACAAGCGTAATTAAATTCCATTTAGGTACGCAAAATTCAAAATCGTTTTCTCCTAAAGTATTCATAGGATTTTTATGGTGATACAAACATAGTATTTTCGGAACCTACTATTACTTACTATTACGAAATGGGTCTTTTTTCACAGTTGCACTTATTATTTAAGAGAAAAACACTTTTGAGACGTAAAAGTAAGGTATTAACTATTTATGCTTGTGACTGTTATTAATTGTGTTTGTTATAAGGCCATCTCAAGTTTACAAACCATAAATTAGGGGTGAATAACGAACAAGATACTGTATAAGTATCAACTCAGAGGTTCAAGGCTAATGGTTGTTTCTGGCATGATAAACATCGATTAGCCACTACAAACCCCTTTTGGAGCATTAATGTAACGGTAATTTCCACGTTTCCTAGGAAACCGGTTTCGTCGTATTATAACAGCCGTCATAAAAATCTGTCATTTTCACCGGTATTTGACATTAAAGTGTCAAAAAACGCTCTGTGTTTTGGCAGTCATTATTGTGTGACCGTTCACCGCTTTCTTAGGAAACCAAAGCTTTAGAAAACGCAACCAAATCTAACTTCTATTAAACAGACGCCAGCAGGTCAAGCTACCCGAAACTATAAAATTTTCCCAATCAACGTTGAACCTTAATGCTTTAGCGATAAAGTTAAAAATCTATTAAATAAATTCGACAGATTGTAGTAGCTTGATGTGCTGGCGGCTGTACTTACAATTCCTGGACATAAAAGATAATGATTAAATGATTTTATTTCTGTAAGTAGGCTTGTACACTTTTACACATCAATCATATTTTTACAAACTAGATGAGGTCGGTGTTTCCTATCTGACTAGTCTGAGAAGAAAGGCCGAAACAAACTCAGAGATCACAGTCTCTTTTAAAGTCCAGACATAATCTTGGTCAGGTCATGTGAAGACCATGTAGATGTCTTAAATGCTCTGTATAACAAAACAATGTCTAGTTCAGAGCTCCTGAAAAAATGATATGTACCTTGACAATAGTATTTCATCATACATACGGGTTATTACAATATTGGAATAGGTCATGCTATCACCATCGTAGGTAATGAGTTTCTGAATGTTGTCAATGTGAACTGATTTGTAGATTTATGTTCAGATAATCGTCTAAAAATGTTAAAGTTTATAGTTCCTAGTAGCCATACCAACTAACTATATTTGCACCTGTTCGTATGTTTGTCGGTGGTGTAGGTATCGTTACTCAGTAACTGGGTTGTGGAGGTCAGATAGGCAGTCGCTTCATGTAAAATACTGGTATTTAGCTGCATCAGGATAGACTGGAAGCTGACCCCAACATAATTGGGAAAATTTTTAGTGGTCATCTACTGTACGTTAGGTAATTCGTGGCATGCTGTGGCTAAAATGAGATGATCAGAGTACCTATTAGATAACTCAGTTTCTATTTCAAACGCTCCATATTGTTTTTTAATGTAACTGTAATGAAAGAAATCGAAGAGAATGTTTAAAAACGCTCTGTGTTTGGACAATCTTTAATATGTGAGCGTTCATCGCTTTATATGGAATCCAAAGCTTTAGAAAAAGCAACAAAAATGTAGCTTTTATAATTCCTGGATAGCATCGCCATATCACGTGGTAATGCTGCGAGCCTTTTGACCTCTTTTCCATCTGTCAGCGATGCGGACGAATTTTTTGATGCTCCATGATTTTTACCCTTGTTTTGTTTTATAATTACACCGTTAAATTTTGATCGTTTTAATCCTTAAAAGGGGTCATTGTACTCATTATTATGAACAACTTTTACTACGGGATCAACCCTGAAATCGTGAAAAAAAATCAGTTGACCTATAGATTTATGTTCGCATAACTCGACATAATGTAAGCATCAACTGATGTTTTTTTTATCTTAGAAGATATTTAATCAACTATATTTTCATGTTCGTGTAGGTCCTTAATATCACCATTAATTTCGATCCTTATTAAGATTTTCACTCCTAATTATTTCGCTTTCGTAAGAGGTATCAGAATATTTCTACAGGTAAGGGGATAACAAAGAAGAACAATTGATAATATTTTATAAAACATTTATTTTCAATATAAAATGACTGGGTCCTAAATATACGACATTGTGTACGAAGTGTTTAATGATAATAATTTAAAAGAGGAAAAGGAGGATGGAAAAGAGTGAAATCTTTCCATGTTGCAGACCTAACACAGGTGTATACTTTAAAACAAAATATTACCCTGTGCCTTATTGTTAATAGCTTAGAGTTAATCTTTCAATTAAGATAAATACTATGGAGTAAACCTACTTCATTATGTACCAAATAATGGTTAATTAACATTTAACCTAACTTATTTTTTCAATGTTACATCTATCTTTAAACGAACATTTTAAATAGTTGGTATGTTGTTTGTTATCCGTCCACTTATCTAACATAACGAAGAGATAAGATAAGTTGTAGGATGCAAAAAAGAACAATAAAAAAGGCAATATGGGAAATAGAAAAGTGATAAATAAATAAGTAGTAATTGAAGTAAACAAGATAAAACAAAGTTGGCAAAAACTAAAAATAATTCAAATAAAATAAATAAAGAAATAATTGATAAGCAAATAGGAACATACGACACTTAACAATTTACTTAGCACATTACAAACATACTTCTAATCATTTACTAGAGATGACTCATTGTTGGCTATGCTATGAAAGTTGAAAATTATGCTGGTATGTCGAGTTCTTGATCAGGCATCGCATTCTGCGTGAAGATATTTTCAAGAGTGTGATTTATCTCAAGTGAAAGACTATCTCGTGAGCACGTTGCATCCATCTCAAAGAGTGAACATGGATTGTTTATGAACTAAAACACTATGAATGACGATACAAACTTACGATATCATTGCGACTGTGGCAGAGCGATACATACAATACCGTAACACGAATTACGGTCTCAAGTTAGAGAGATGTTACCTAACTTGAGTTAAAATGATTTTAACATGCTTTTATAAAATTAAAAGATCTATCAACCTCCACCGACACATGATGGAAATAATCAATTTAAAGCGAAGTGGTTTGTAGTTACTAGATCCAGACAAAATAAACTGTGCAGTTGTGTCGGATGGAGCTCTAATTATGATTATCAATCTACATATTGCGAGTTGGTAATTACGTATTTGCACTTAACCCCTTTAACGTTTAAATTCATTTAGGAATAACATTACAATTACATTCCTCTCGTTTCTAAGATAAAGCTTAACATATTCTAATCTAACTTTATGTACAAAATTATAAAACGAGTAACAATAACATTTAACTACATATATCAAAGGAATTATATTGAATGGCGAGTCTAATCGCCATTTCGATCACAAGGCTGGTCGAATACTTAAATCTATAAATTATTATAGTGATCTGATTAAATACTTTGGTCTCTAATGCGATACATTTGAAGGTTAGTTATTTAGAACAGCACCTTAAGTTTAGAACATTATTTACAAGATAACATTAACAAATATTTTTTATCCCATTCGCACGTTGTTCATATTTCAACAACAGAACAAAATATGGCAGTACGCGATGCTTTTCACTCCTGTTTGGTTTCACGAATCGATTACGAATATCGATTACCATGAATTCTCGATAGTGTCAGTGTATCGGGAAGAATGGCGGAGTGATCGTGGGTAGGTGGTCGCCGCATCGAGGGAAGTTCGGAGGCACCGGGGGCAGGTCCCCCTGCGTGCCGATATGAAGAATCAAGTTCATTCCTATTACTATGTGGTAGATGAAATGACAGTGGAACAACCAGTATCCTGAAAAGAAAATATAAACTTGAAAAAAGCAAGAAAAAAAAACAATGTTACGCTGTGTTAATACAGCACATTTAAAAAGTATTAAATAAAAATAAAATATTATAATAATATCTAATATAACCAAAAAAATCGAAGATGTGACATCCACCAACCCGCACTGGGCCCGCGTGGCGTGGTGGATTATGTTCCACTGCCTCGCAAAGAAAGAAGGACCCGTCGCAGCATTGGGGACATTATAGGCTGATTATGTATGTATAATGTATATATTGCTGAAAAACTGAAGAGGTATGTTAACAAGGGAATATTACCTGGGTTATCTGCCTTTAGCCTTAAAACGACGTAACCATTATTGGGTACGGCAAGAGTATCCTTGAAGGGTGGAAGGTTGTACTGCCTGTGTAGCAGACCCTTCCTGTCGAGATCCAGGGCGTGTTTCAAGTTAATCTTCTTAATGTTCTTGTCGGGAGATCTGCCGATACCGATCACGTTGTATGGAGTACCGTGAAGGTGGAACGGGTGGGACAAGTTCGGTGATTGCACTGGAATTCAAAGATTATTTGTAAAGATGCTAGTTGACGTTGTTTTTTTAATAATGTGGCGGTTTATTGTAAGTTGTAAGCGTGTTGTTAAATGGACTCAGGAGATAGTATTCAGCCTGGGAGGCAAATGCTGGTTATTAGTGTTCAATTTTATTTTGACTGGAAAATAATAATTAAAAATCATTATTATTCATAATATTTGCACGCCATACTATGTGGCAAACATGACTGATCCTTTATTTATTTTATGTTATCCTGCATGCATTTTATTCTTGTATGTGTACACATGTTTGAGCAAATAAAAATAAGTACATATCCTATCTTTTCAAATGGCATATCGGCAAAAATAAATGGGAATTTAAACAGTCAGTTCAGTGTTTTTTTGCTGGCCGTTTGAGAGACACAGGCCATAGACAGTGGATTGTATGACTACATTTGATAAAAATCTTGACATAAGTATTTCTTTGAATCTACCTTCATCGACAAGCACGATTTCCACGATGGAGTTAAGAGGCACATCGATCATGTGTGTGCAGCGGCAGTCGACGGCGCAGTCGGCAGGTCTGTTGTCTCCGTTACAGAAGAGATCCGGGTCTAATTCATGCATCTGCGAGAGGGGAGGCGCGGGCGCCGCTCTGTAGGAGATCTCGTCCACCAAACTCAGCACGTGGTCACCGCCGGGAGCGACTGGATTTGGAAAAACATTACATATTTTTAATTTTATATATTATTAGCTTTTACCGGAAAATTTCCTACGGGAACGTACTACATGGATAAAAAATACCCTATATCCTAGACCAGCCGATCGATTTTGTAAAAATCTCACCGTGAAAAGTTAGGTGAAGTGAGCTTAGAGTGAGCTGTCAATAGTGTCAATCCCTTGCATTAGTTGGAATGATAGCTCACTCCACGCTCACTTCACCTAAGTTTTCACGGTGAGATGGTTACAGAATCGCACTGCAGGTCTTCGTCTATCCATGTGACATATATCAACTTGTGTTAACCGCTGTACTATTTAACGAGATAACCTTTTTGTTTGTTTTAAAAAACGTTGCCCCACACTAGGAATTTCTCCTGTATCGTGGGTGCGTTTACAAACATTTAAACTCATATACACAAACAGCCAGACCCGGAACAAATACTTGTAGGCCATACAAATATTTGTTCCGTGCGGGAATCGAACCGCGACACGCAGCGCAGCCGTCAATCGCTTAACCACTGCGCCAACCGTGCCGTCAACCGTCAATAACCTCATCGCCACTCTGCATACATACTATTTGGTGATGTTTGGACATTACTATGAAATATGCAGAATTAATGTACGCTGAAAACGATTCGAACGAGGCAGAGGCATAGATGAGAGCCATAATACCCCTCGTCTGTTAAGCGAGCTTATTTAGTTCGGTAACAATAGAAAAAGTAACTGTGTGTCATTAGTGACAGTTGAGGTTCAAAGCCCCAAAAAGTGCTCTCGAATAAAAAAAAAAACTAGTGGCATTAAAATCTGACCTAAGTAGTTCCTGTACGTGTTTTCCTTGAACAGGTCCTTTGGCTTGTAGAAGTGGAACCTGAATGGTAGGAAGATCTTGACATCGGGCCTCTCCTGCAATATGGCTGGGTCTACCGGCCTCGCTGACTTCAAGTTGCTAACGCAAACAGCGTCATTTCTTTTTACATTGCAGATAGCATCCAAAGGGTTAAGAATCTATAACATTTAAAGGGTTAAAGACAAGGTTTAAAAAAAAAGTTTATGTCAAGCAATGTGCTGAAGTTAAAAATCGATTTAATAAAACAATTTTTTTTTTTAATTTACATTGCTGTTGCGAATTCTGGAGTAATTAAGCAATACGCTTTATATTTTGTTAGTTCAGCCGAATTTATAAAGCAAATTTTGGATCTTGTGCTGAAAGCTTCACAAAAAGAAATTGTTTAGTAACGTCATTATGTACACTAAAATTATTTAAGAAGATACAAGGAAATAGAAAAAGATGTACAACCTGTATGTTTTGGTGCCAAGTAGGAGTCTACTTGATGCCCTCCAAATTCATGCACAAGACATCTCATGCGACTCATCTACATAATATCTAAAATAATATTTCTATTGTGCTTTATATACAAATATATACAACAGCTTTTCAACTGATGTGTGTAATCATCGATGTACCAACTAATTGTACAATCAAATCATCAAACTACTCATGCTTTCAAGGAAAATAAAATAATCCGCTATTTTTCATAGATTTTATTAAAGGTATAAAATTTTACATTCTTATAGTAATTTTATATTATTATGATAAATCGTAACGTTTTGCTTTTCTTTACTTTGTAGCAAAATATACCTACTTCGCTGCGAGATAATTATGTTCGTTGTAAGCTGTGTTGTCGTTCTCAGTCGACTAGGACACACCGACATTTACTTTTTGGAATTTCCGTTGGCACAATCACACTGACTTCTAGTAGCCGTAACAATTAACATCTCTTAATTAATGGTAACTTCAAGTGTGCTTCTCTGTATACCTATAGTCTAGGTAATAATATACAGTCTTCGTTCGTGTACGGAGTGTGCTACAGAGTGATCAGACTACTGTGTATTTACATAAGGTCCGCGGTACGATATTTACATTTTATCATAAGTTGTAGTGCATGCAAAATAGGGTTGGGAATGTTTCAAATGTCTTAAAATTCTAAGCAAGTAGGTCTAATAAGTAATTTTTAAATATATACAAGTAATAAATATATCATTGGTGAAAATAAAATTATAATGGCAAGTTGTTAGTTACAGGACGAACAAGTCTTGTTAAAACTATACTCAATACGCGAAAATAAATTGTTGGTTCAAGAGCCTCAAAGTACATATTATAGGGGATATCAATAATTAAAACGTAATTAAGAAAATATCACCGAATATGGCATAAAATTAAAATTGAAGTCAACTCGTAGAAACAGTGCATCATCGTTAAATAAAATCACAAACCATCATTAACTTCCATTGAATCACTCTTGTAAAAAAAATAAACACAAGCGGCAGAATCGAGCACTTCGAATCTACCGGACACATCACACAAAACAAACATAAATTTACACTTAGTTAACATATTTAAATCAACTGTACATAGCTGTGTGCAGTACTTTTATTTGCACATCATGCAAAAACTGGGCAATTTGTCTAGGAACCAATTTAGTTTAGCGCGATGGGAGGGAGGTGGTCGCCACATGTGGGGAAGTTGGGGGGGACGGGCGGCAGGTCGGCCTGGGTGCCCACTTGCAGCACGAGGTTCATGCCGATGACGATGTGGAAGAGGAAGTGGCAATGGAACAGCCAGAAGCCGGGATTGTTGGCTCGGAAACGGATGATGACGTAGCCGTTGTTGGGGACGGCGATGGTGTCCTTCGCTGGTGGGAGGTCACCCTGCTTCAGGTGACGCTCAAGCAGACCTCTTCTGTCGAGGTCGAGAGCGTGCTTCAAGTTGATTTTCTTCACGTTCTGGTCGGGGGATCGGCCGATACCAATGACGTTGTAGGCGTATCCGTGCAAGTGGAACGGGTGAGATAAGTTTGCGATTTGAACTGGAAAATGGAAAGTACAATCAAGAATTAGCATCTATAATTACCGTAATCTATACGTGATGCATAACTTCCCGTTATTGTATTCAGCCTGGTATAATTACCGAAGAAATAAATCGATTTACGTGATGATAACATCGGCAAATAAGGTTCAAATTGCTCTACAGACTGTTTTAAGTGGTTTGAATCTAATTATACCAAGCTCAATAAGCCAATTTTCGCGGGTCATTACATGTAACGTGTAATTTACATACCTTCGTCTACAAGTACAACTTCGACAACAGCATTCAGTGGTATGTCGACCTTGTGGGTGCACATGCAATTCTGGCCACAGTTAGCAGGGCGGTTGTCGCCGTTACAGAACTGTTCGGGGTTGATGTCGTCGTACTGACTGATCAGGGGCGCGGGAGGGGCCATGTATGAAATTTCGTCTATCAAACTGATTACGTGATCTCCTCCAGGGGCAACTGGAAAGTTGACATCATGTTATTGTTGGTTCTTCATTTCTCATCTCATTGAACAAAAGAACACCATTTATATGAGTAGCTTACCTAAATATCTATTATAAGTATTCGGCTGGAACAACATCTCGGGCCTATAGACGAAGAAACGGAAAGGCAAGAAGATTTTAACATCCGGCCTCTCTTGAAGGATGGCCGGGTCAATGTGCTTGGCGTTCTTCAGTTGACTGACGCAAATAGCGTCGTTCCTTGTAATATTACACCTCGCGTCCAACGGGTTCATCACCTGGATAGTTAGTGAGGAGAAAGGTACGTGCAATTACTAATATTACGTGCAAATATACATTATTCACTACTCAGTTGACTACGGTTACTAAAACTACTACATAGTTGGAAAATTATTGGCACTCTTGCAGAAATTCAATATAAGTGCAAACATACACCTTGTAATAAACCGTTACATTGGCATGTGGTCGATTTTAAAATTGCTACAGAGACAGGTTGGTATTGATAATATATTTACAGAACCGGTAAATGTAACGGTAGCTATTTCACTTGACTGTACATGGTCTAATTCGTCAACAGCTATAATTTTATTTTTCGGTTTAATTTATTCGCTGCTGCGAAATTTGTTTCATATCGGCTCTATACCAGTATTTATGTTTGAGCAACGAGTTGGTATAAAGTCGACACTTGGAGCATGTTTAATCGAGGCTGTCGTGTCGGCACCAAGAATTCAGTATGCAATTTCCGCTGTTTAATCATGAGGCGGGTGGTCTCGTGACACGGGCTACGTACTCCATACACCTCGCACGGAACACCAACTAGAACTCAACACCACAATTACGTGTTCTTCATTCGTCTCAGTTAAATTACTACCAACATACAGGAAATGTAAGAATATTTACATTATCATAGTATCAATCTTCTACTGAATCTACTGGTGGTATATAATACATTACAGTATCGTAGTATGTTACACCGGCCACTACAACTCACCACTCCTTGAGGGAGGCCGACATCGTAGGTGGGTGGCTGCGAGGAGGGCTGGTATGGTCCTCTCGCGTATCTGAGGATACCTAGCTGCTGAGCTCTCTTAATACCGCACTCGCCGAGACCTCGAACCTGGATCCAGTAGGCTCCAGGAATGTTGTTCGCTTCGATTACAAAGTCGTATCGTTCGCCTGTAACACGCGTAATAACATTTTTTTAAGAATTTCATTAGGATCTAGATAATTTGCAAATGTTGTAAAAGAGGAAGCACGTATGTTATGTATACAATGTTTTTGCTCGACTGGGCGCACCTAATTAGACATTATTACAACACATAGGCGTGTCTTATAAAAATCGCAACCGATTATCATAAATTATATTATGCACCTATTATTACGATTAGTAGATTCTTTTGTAGGTTTTAATACTTTTAAAACCAATAAAATGTTTTTGAAGTTACATATTAGGTACCACTTGAATTTATTAAAGAAGCTTTTTTTTTTTTGGGAGCTCGCTCATAAAAGCCTCCCAAGCGGTTAAACTTGGAAGAACTAACATTTGATGTTATGAAGATGAACAGAATATGGGATGTATACAATTCCATTAGTCTTCATAATATCAAATTTGAATGAGCGTGGGTGTCACAAAGCCGCTTCGAACATTCGTGAGGAAACATCCTCCACACATAACAACTTGCCATTGTTCGAAAGCTAAATCGTAAACAGGTATGTTTATTGCTTCCTTGTGCTTAGCTTACCTGAGAACGAGATGATGGTGTTTACTTGTACCGGATGCACGGGCTCGCCGTCAGTCGCAATAACGGTTAAATTGTGGCCTTCGAAAGTGACCTGCGCGGGGCACACCGACGCGAAAGCGTTGATCATTCTGAATCTGTATCGCCTGCCAGGCGTGATCGTGAACACTTCCAGGGGCGTGTTGGTCATGAAGCCAGTGTTGGGGTCTCTGAACTGACCCTTTCCGTTAATCAGTACGTTTTCGGGATCCTGCCCGGTGTTGACGGCCAGACGACCAGGGTATCTCTCGGCCGCGTCTTCGTGCAGCCAATCGCTGAGCAGCATGACGTGGGTGGTCAAGTCGTAGTCGTACAGGTGACTGTTGGGGTCTTTGGAAGGAGGCTGACGGACGACGATGCTTCCGTATAAACCGTCAAGCTTTTGGAGCCCAGTGTGTGCGTGCCAGAAGTGGGTACCCGCGTTACCTTGCCATTGATATCTGTAATAATTTGTGGAGAATATTAAGCATTGCTATCAAATTAAAACTTTTACATAGTTTTACCAAGAATTATGTACTCTAAGGTTGATGTGTACCTGAAAGTATTTCCTTGCTGGATGGGGCACTGCGTCACAAACGGTACACCGTCGTAGTACTGGGAGCCTCTCTGCCAGATTCCGTGCCAGTGGATGGTCACCTCCATACCCTCCATGTGGTTCTCTACGTCAATGACTACTTTGTCGTTCTCGCACACTTGGATGGATGGTCCCGGCAACATCCTGTTGGCTGTGAGGATTCCTCGCTCGACTCCATCGGCCAACACACATTGGCAGTGAGACCACACCACGTTCGTCGCGTTCGGTGTGCATACTTGACACGCCCTGCAATCATTTGAATGTATTTTAGTATGACATATGCTATGCTCTATTTCCTTATCAATAATTACACCATAATTTCTTGAAATAACTTGTTTGCATAAGTCCTGTCGTCACATATCAATTACGTGACCTGACGGAATTTTGATCACACATTGTATTTAAGTACGGCATTGAATCCGATGCCGCTAACAGTTCGTGTGAAACAAAGCGTAAAATGTGCGAAATGGAAAAGTCGGTCGCTGGGTCGGTTTTTTCTTCAGCACGACTTTGCGTGAGCATCTCGAAAATATTTGGGCTATCTCTGGATCTTGGCGCGGACGGCACAGCTCTTACGCAATACGAGTACAGTGAGGTAAGGAGTTACTCAAGCCTTAAGCCTTTTTTTTTAACTGCTGTGATATAAGACGATAACAGTGATTGTAAAGTAAACGTCTAATTCGTGCAATTATAGTGGTACAATTGAATTGACTTCCGACTCCGTTAGCAGCAACTTCCAATCATAATGAGAAACGAAGAGCCTGTTATTATGATTGTTATTAAAGACGACTCATTCAATGTCACTGGGTGATCTATCGCAATTTCACAGCTCGGTTTCGAATTAGTCTATTTCCGTTGAAAAAACACAATGATTCGTCTGTATCCGTAGGAGCAAAGGAAACAAACTTCATTAGCAGTAGAGTAGTACAGCGACTGTGGAAATCTACTACGAATTTTCCTTATTTATTTAGGTGAAGTGTTTTCCGTTCTAGTTTAGAATGTAATCAAATTGACGGCACGGTTGGCGCAGTGGTTAAGCGATTGACTGCTGCGCTGCGTGTCGCAGGTTCAATTCCCGCACGGAACAAATATGTGTATTATGTACCAGTAGTTGTTCCGGACAAATTCCTAGTGTGGGGCAACGTTTATTATAAAAATATATATATATCGAAATATATTTCACCATGGGCACCTACATATTATTTTTACGTTACTTTTTTACCTCGATTTACCTTTTGAGCTTGATAATACAACGTGACGATAGAAAATTAATATTATGTTTGTAAAATACTTTTCATGTTTAATGGACAGAATTCGCCAAATAATATCGCAGAGCCTCTATCTCTATGTCAATAAAAAAATACTTACGCTCCCAAAACCGTGTACAATTCCAAAGTGAAGTGGTAGTAGCAGATCCTCGGTGGTTCGTTCTCCCTGCAGGCGCGGGCGCACTCATCAGGGGCTGACAGCGCTGGGTTTCTCCTCAGCTCAGCCGTCGCACTGCTCGTGAAGTCCAGATGCTTCAGGGAAGGTTTCCCATTAGCATTCCTCGCCAGAGAAGGCAGAGGGTTGTTTCGAACGCCACCGCTTAACGGACCGCTGCCGCTGGACGCGAATGGGTTGGATGCGGGTCCGGAGGTGCTGCCGATGCTACCGAAGGACCCGAAGGGATCGCTGCCCGAGGGGTGCGTCTGCACGAGGCCGTGGGTGGAGGAGAAGGCGCTGCTGGAGCTCTCGCGGAACGGTGTGGCTGTGCCCGCCTGCCACCATGACGCTGACGTCGATTGGTCGTCGGCTGTGCTAATGGCTTCTGTGGAACAGAAAAAACAGCTGATGAGTTTTGATTCAGTCTTGTCAAATAAGTTTTTCTATGGGTTTGTGTAGCTTGAACTTAATATTTTTTTCTTACTCGTAGGAAATAATGTCATCTCTATACTTGGCCTGAAAGTTGGGCACAAGGTGACGGACGGAGGTCGTTTCGGTCTGTTTGGAAGTTCATTTAAATTACCCATTTTTTTGTCTTCACTCAGTGGTCAGAATAGTGTAAGCATAATAGATTCAAATGACCATTTTCGGATTGTGACCACAATAAAAATTGGTGCAGATCATAATTTCCATTTTGTATCTAAATATTTGAAGCAAGGCCGACCAATAGGTCAATGTCACTTTCAAAGCGAAATGTTTTACAAGAAAGATTATAATATGTTAAATTAGCTATGTTGCTTAAAGATATGAGCTTGGCAGGTATAGAGTATTCTCCACAAGTACAACCAAGTACAATGTGGAAGAATATAGGTCAAGATGAATACCACAATAGCATGCACAATCCTACACTACTATTTCTCACAGCCTACTCGCCAGAACCTAAATATCCAAGTAAAGCTATCATAACATCAAACTTTAGAACGAAAGATAAATGACTCGCAAACATTACTCATGAATCGAGATTACACAATAAAGATAAAAGATGTGTAAATTACAAACGTTCCGAAGCTATTTGAAGTGGAACGAACGACCGCGAATCTGTAACGATTTTCCCAAGAACTGACAGTAGCTGAAAGTAACCAGCGATTAGTTTATTAGATAAGTTGGTAGTAGCTCTCGACAGGTGTGTTAATGTAAATTCTGTAGTGTACCTTGTAGCCACTCGTATAATGGTTGCAAGACTGTGTTGTCACGATGTTTTCGCAACACTGGACCAGGGACGGCGTCCTTAAATTAAAGGACTTTTACTTCCCTGTCCGCTGCTACAGTTTTCTCAAAGCATTAATTGAATATTACGCAGTCTGATACGATCGCACAGTTACCACATTATTATAATTGCTTACTCAATATTTGTAGTGATGTGTGCCGGCTTTTGTACAATACCTTTTAGGGTTCCCTGCAAATGGGTGCTTCGTAAAATTGTTTGCGTACCGAATACGTTGTTCTTGCTTGCGTTTTGCAACAACGTTATTGTAGGCTATTAGCTCGTAGATATGCAACAAAAACTGTTCAATTTTACTCTGGTTGCGGAACATAACAATACGTGTTGGATACGAACTTGGCTGTTTTTTGTGCGGCCGTTTAGGTCTGAGAGCCTTGAGGTGACTATACTTTTATTTCCTTATTGGTAAACACTAACATTGGCTAGCGATTCGTTACAGCGCGGGCGCCGGCGATTATAGGCGGGTTATCAGAAGGGTTATTATTTCAAATTACGAGTCGCGTGTTGGGTCTTCGAAATGTGTGGATCGTGTATATTATTGCGATTTTAGTGAAGATTACTTCTTGTATTGCCTAAGCAATTAACTCAGTCTGTGAAAAGGTCTGATTCTAGCTAATTCTCAATGAATGAGACGTTTTAACATTCTTCTGTAGCTATTAGTGTCTTTAGTTAACATGAACGCGATGTATTAGCACTTTTAACTCACACACTTCTTAACGTGCACTTGCAGTGCGGCTCGCGGTGTTGCGTTGCAGAAACTATAAAACGCTACCAAGCGATTTACACCTTTCGAAAGTAAGTTATCAGAATTCTGAAACTATGCACCACGAAACCTCTCATTAGTCGCGTAAATATGCCACCTAATAAGTTTGTTGCCGCTACTCAGACCTAGTTTATTGCATATTTATAAGGCCTATAAATTGTTGCTTAGTCACTGATTAATTTAGTAGCGGCTGCTGCGGTCGCTCTGTGGTTTGCAATCAGCCCCGAGAATTTCTCTTTTCAAGTAAAACACTAGATGTTATGTGTAGCAGCATAATGTGCGTAAAACATACCGCGGAAATGTTTAAAAATGATTACGGCATGATTACGGAAAAATTGCACATGACCAATCTATAATACTCTAGTTACTTAAACATCTATAATTTTCAAACATACGTGTTCACGTCACACTATTTCAGTGAAATCGCACGTCATTTTCAGTGAAAAGTGTTCGATTTTAAAACGTTCATGTTTGAGCAACGTTTTTGTTTCTGTTTCTGATTTTCTAGTTTACAAAATCGTTTCAGTGCTAAATTGATCAAGACACGATTGATTAGGTCACTAACTTGCAAAATTTTGGTTCTTTTTGGTAATGTTTTAAAATAAGCGCGTTTAAAATAATGAAACACCCACATTGAAAATTAAGTACTGACGAAATTGTTTAAAGAACAAATTATAATTCGCCCCCTATCGCATGGTACTTAACCGTAACTGGAGAAATGTGGGTGTAGATACTATTATACGTATAATAGTATCTACAAACACATATTTAAAAAATATACTAATTTCCTTTGGCATCCAAACATTGGCGTATTGAGCGCCACTACGCCAATGTTTGGATGCCAAAGGCAGTTGGTGCAACTCAGTGGGCTCGCTTATAGAATCGTGTTTGCATTCAATCATGTTGTTTGCGATTCGCGTCGGCGATGACTCGTTCCGTTCATCTAATCGACTTCGTGAGCACATCTGTTCACCGGATTATTAGTATTATTACTGTTCCGTTACGCGATTACAGTATGTGTTTAGTTAAATGGTAACATTACCGCGTGCGTGTAACCACAGTTACGTTTTTGTGTACTTAGATCATTTGGAAAGATGTAGCTTAATAGAATGCTTTTACTGATGCTCTAATGCTTTTTATGTAATGGTTTTAAATGAGGCTTAATGATCTGGTAGCTAGATATACGTTAGTTATCTTTCACTGCAACTAAAATGTACGCTGTATCTTTATTATTAGATCAAAACGGAACATAGTAATATACTCGTATTTATCACTATAATTACTACTTTATTTCATAAACATTAAAATGATTATTTACAATATTATGTTCAACGCAACTAACTATTGCTACCCTATTTGTATAACCAGTTTAACAAAGTGAAGTTATAATAGGTGTAACTTATTAGTACAGGAATAAATGGCACTCAATTATGCAGACACGGAAAAACTACTAGAAAATTTAAAATAAAATCTATATATATAATAAAATCTAATATAAGTCTCTTCCTTTACTTAATTAATAATAGTCTCCACTTTATCTATTTTAATATTATTCGTTAATTTATTTAAACATTACTGTATATCTTACATAATATAGTTTTAAATAGTAACTGTTTAAGTTCTTGAAAATATTTTACCTTCTTTTCAATTTAGCTTCTAATACATTTATTGTTGTCTTCTTTTTAAATGTTTACATCAAGTAAATTGATGGCCTGAAACACAGGTTTATCATAAACCTAGATCAGGCAGGTCTACATTACAGTTAGAATTTAACTTTGCTCGATTGTAATGAATGTAAATCATATTTTTACTTTACTTTACTTTAATAATTTATTTATTTATTTACTAGCTGACCCGGCAAACGTTGTTTTGCCATATAAATTATTTCTAAATTATTTGCCCGGCGCTACCTACTTCGTTCGCGTGGTGTCCTACCCCCTACCCTACTCCTACCCTACTCATATAAGTAAAACGCTGATTGATGGATAGAACCAAGCGGATCCGGCAGACGTCATCCCACCCGAAAAAGCAGCGCCACCTACTAGGTCCAATTATGTATACAAACCTTGTCCTGACAATAACGAACACAAAAAAAAACTATCCAATTTGGTGCAGTCGTTTGAAAGTTATGGACGTACATACATTTCGAAGATCCATTTTTTATTTATATAGATAATTATTTAAACTATGTAGGTACTAAATTAAATGGCTAACTAACTAAATATAAAAATTATCATCTGCCTAGCCTTCTCCCAACTATGTTGTGGTCGGCTTCCAGTCTAACCGGATGCAGCTGAATACCAGTATTTTACATGTAGCGACTGCCTATCTGACCTCGATAACCCAGTTACTGGGTAATACAATACCCTTTGGTTGTCAGACTTTCGGGCTTGTGACGACCCGTAACGATTGTCAAAGATCTACGAATGACAGCCCGGACCAACTGCTTTCCGAGCCACGGAAGGTCTTGGTATGTGATGGTCACCCGTCTACGGAGCAACCGTGGCAAGCGTAGCTTGACCTGATCGATCGACCCGTTCGGCTGTTATTACTTAGCCACAAGCTCATCCAACTAAATATACAAATAAATATAAAAAAAATCCTTGTGATTTTCGGTTACGTAGGCGTCGAAGTACTCGTCCGCATCGCTGTCATCTAGAAACGTGCCCAGAAGACTGGCAGCATTGCCAATATTATATTAGATACCGAATGACATAACAATACTTCAGGTTCAGACACATTGCTTGTTCGTATCGTATCTGATAATTTATTAAGCCTACTATGTGCTAATGGTAGCAGTGACAGTAGTTTGCAGTAATAGATTATGTTGAATGCAACTTTGTTCTCTATCTTGAAATAATTATGTAAGCAGACACCATTATAGACATCAAATAGCCTTAGGGCAAACCAGTATTTGGCAAAACTGTTTGATAAATGGACTTAAAAGTGTGACTATAAAAATGAACTGGTGATTAAATCTGCGGTATACTTTCGTATTCACACTGATAAGATCATTAATATTATCAATTAAATGATTATAAGTGCGATTACCGCGTGTATAAAATCGTGGGCGGAAATTGATTGATATCTGTTTTTGAGAATAAAAGGTCGTAACTTCGTATAACCAATTTTCAATTAGCGGCCCACTTAGTGACGGTGCATGATGAAAA
The DNA here is from genome assembly GCA_945859715.1 of Apamea sordens. Classification (NCBI taxonomy): domain Eukaryota; kingdom Metazoa; phylum Arthropoda; class Insecta; order Lepidoptera; family Noctuidae; genus Apamea; species Apamea sordens. The sequence goes on from OX243995.1 coordinate 15,200,643, forward strand.
AACGTAAGCAGCGTGTATTGTGTGCAACCCACTTGTTGATAGAACAATATGTTTGTCGAGTGTGTGCAATGAATCAATCATCGATCGTTACACACGATTGTTTCGATCAGCCCCTTTATATACGCCGTTAACCACGTTGGTTTATGAGGCGCGGTGACGAAAAAACATGGAAGTTACTGAATGTATTAAATTAGTCACTTTTTACGCTAACTTACAGGCCTGTATCAAAGCATGTGTACTGCTATTTTGTGTAGTATGCATGCAACTGAAATCCATGAATTACGTCTACTTAGAGTGGGCCTGGTTCAGCTAGGTTGGGATAAAAAACCACTGACAGATACAGCTTTTTGCATAGGGCTTCCAGTCACGTATAAAACGAGATTCAGTGAGTGGTTCTGTCTGTAAAAGTTATGTCTTCATTTGCCTATAGGGCAGTGAGCTAGTTAGAAGCTCCGTGGAAACATAATAAAATGTAAACATGTAACATTTTTATGTCCACGCAATCACTGTCCATTCCAAGTTTGCCTGTAAGAGATCGCATTGAATGATTTGATTGATTGTATATGTTTTGTAGTGATAAATGTATTATTTTGTTATGTATTATATTTTCTGTTGGAAAATCAAGTATATATAAATGAATAATATCAATAAACACGAATGAGAGAAACCTAAGCTTATGGTGACTTGAAAAATAAATACGATTATTTCAATTAAAATTTATTGAGTCTGTGCTCCGTGACTAGGTAAATAATAATCAATTGCTGATTAATTGCAACATTACTATTAATTTATAGTTATAGTTGAGCTTTGTTTTTACGATTACTAAGCCACCTAATTGTAACACTGAAAATTTTATTACACGCCTTTTAGCTAAGCTTACGATAGAAAATCATAAAGTAGGTAATTAGTTTACTGCCTCAAACAACACTACACTATTTTATCTTTTGTTGTAATTATCTAAAGCAATTTCAGTTTATTTTAACAATTTCCTGTACTTATATTTTATAGGAACTAAAATAGAAAATTACATACACTAAGTTCCTCGTTTTGAATGTTTATTGCGTTAATGATAACGCTCGGAAACCGCACTGTTCCGTCATTTCATATTTCATGCTATCTTTCTGCCCACGGCTTCGCTCGCGTTGAAATCGATGATTATCCTAGAAACCAGAAATTAAAACCAGGGTACTGAGATAACGTCAAACGGTAATTAAAGGTTGCTTTAACGTTGTATAACACATTGAAACTTTGTATATCAATAAGGTATTTATTACAACATGGCGGTAGTGCACTACTTGTGTCAGATTTTCGCTGATTGGCGTCTTACTTCGTTGCTGGTTTATAATATTATGAAAAATAATTAACAAATGAATGCGCTTTGGAATTTGTTCACTTATTTTTAACCCTCGACAAAAACAGAGAGGTGTTATAAGTTCCACGTGTGTATCTGAGTATTTTTGTATCTCTTTGTCTGTCTGCGCCATCGTAGCTTCCAAACATTGAACTTTTTTTTTTTGAAAGATGGCTTTTATTTAGTTTAGTTTCCATCAGTCGATCATGTAAAGGAAATTATTAGAAGGTCAAAGTACATGGCATATGATTGATTCTTTTGGCATACAGATCATTACAAATAGATTTACAATTTGCGCGGAGATGTAACTAGGAAATGATGACAAAGATGAGTAGGTTTCTTTTACAGTTCAGCATTGATATCTTTCTAATAATGCCAGTCATTTTGGAAAACCCAACCTTTATAGAAAGTCAATGTTTATACATTAGAAGCGCCTCGTTTTGTTAATAGTCATTGAGTCGGGATTAAATGTTATAACTTAGTAAGGAGTAGGAGTTTCCCCGCCTGAAACCTAACAATCGAGCTCGTTGGTGCGGAAACAGTGAAAGTAAACTTTAACTGTCGCTTTAGACGCAAACGGAGTAACTCTCGGCTTAATGACATGTCCGTAACGTGATATATTTGTTCGCTGTCCCCTGTCAAGCGACTGTCACGCCGATTGGCCACAAGTACTGTATCGATTTCAAATAAACGATTTAAATCACAGCCTCACTAGCGAGAGGTGTATTTAGATCGGTTTATGTAACAGAGAACAGATCGGCACGTCTCGGGAACTTTAGTGTTTGCTTTGCCCGTTTATTCAAGTTCTTGCGTTTCGGAATTGAATGTGTGCATTCTAGGTTGTCATACTTCCTTATTTACAGAAATCTATAAAATTTTATTACGTAGTTTCACAATGCCGTATTGTGCCGTAGGCACAACAATCATTACTGGAACCATGAAGTCAGTTGATACTGTATTAGAAAGACTACGTTCCTTCATTTATCTATAACTTGCTTGATTGCTTCTGTCGAAATAAAATTAAATATTAAATAAACCAGAAGCCAATTTATTAGTGACTGCAGCTGTCAAAATCAGCATTATAATCTGACAGACAGCCTTCAGACCCTTATTAGTGGGCCTACGAGGTGTAGATAATAAATTATGTATGTATGTATGAATACGACTTAATCGCACGCGTTGTGCTGGAAGTGGCATAATAGTCCAGTTTCATCGACGATTCGACGAGTATGATCGTTAGCATGAAGGAATGCTCCAATTATGAATTAATTAGTTTCTTAGTTAGTTAGTGTTAGTGCTAATAGTTGGTATGCCTCCGTTTATGAATATGAGTAACTATTACGGAAGCCGATATTTTTCTTTAATTGCTCGCGTTGAGGAAAAAATAATTTGGCATATCCTAATATAATTGTTCGTGAGTATTTATTGCCTTACGATAATTATTGTATGTTATTTTCACTATTATATGTTGCGTAAAAGTGTAGGTTTACAAATGTTCTGCATTTAGACATCTTAGCAATATTTTTTTTTAATTAATTATTATTATTTATTCTACACAATATAATACTATCTACTTACCCGATTTATTTTTTCTTCGTGGTATTATCCTAATTTTATTCAGGAGCTTTAAATTTAATATATTGGGTATTTATTTTGCTTACCTACATACAATACTAATCTATCGTATCTGGCTGCATGAGTGACAGTTCTTAAGTAATACTTAGTGCCGCTAAACAATATTTTTCAACTTACGTTATCTTTCATCTATGCGTGGAATCCTGTAATCTGATACGAAGTAGTGACCTTAGCCGAGTAAGTTCATGATCTGCGCACGAGCAGCGTTGGGCAAGTTCACACGTCAGATCGTGTGCTACAAGGTTTAACAGATAAGTTTAGGTTCAAAAACATGCTGTAACTATGTATGTTGCCAAACGTGTCTAGGGTTCACATTGTTAGGAAATTGAGAATATTAGAAGAGCCTATGCACTGTGAGGATACTAAGGGAATTTCGGCATTCTGGGCAGTCGGCCTAGATTTGTCTTTTCCAAACCGAGCTTTTTTGCTTCTTTAGTAACGTTTTTGCTTCTATAGTAACGTTTTTTATTCAAATCTAGTGTTTCATGACCAGTTGCGGTTCTAAAATATTTAGAGCTTAACTAATACGCACTGTATTTCGTATTTTTTAACGTAACCTTTCACAATTAAATATTTCATAAACTAGAATCTATTTAAGTTCCACAAACTCTTTATTCTAGTCAAAGTTTGGAAACATTATTAAAATACCAATATTTAAACAGACACGCATAAACGAATCGGCGAAATCATGTTAGCATAATTTAACAGAGAGTTAAATAAACATAATAATCGCCAGTTAACTGTGCAAATATGTACTTATCACGTCGCTTACGAATGGTGAAATTCAACAGGGCTGACACACTTTGATCACATTAAATCTTATTTCATGCAAGTTAACAATTAAATTGATTCTGATCACAATCGAGAGAAAGTTTAGATGGCCACTTTCCTTTTTAAAAAAAATTCTTTTTTCATTACATTGTGGTTTATGTAATGTGGTATTATTAGTAGGAATCAGTGATTATTTTATATCAGATGTTAGGTTATTAGCTAGATGGACCAACGACCTTTAAGAAGGTGGCTGGGACAGGTTGGATGCAGAAGGTGGCTGGGACAGGTTGAATAAGGAAGGCGAAGAACAGGGTGTTGTGGTGCAGCCTGAGAGAGTCCAGCACTGGACTGCGATATTTATTTATTATTATTTTATTTTTATTTAAATTATTACAGCTAAAAATTATAAATTATGAACTTCAAACAGTTTTCACTAAAGTAATCAATAACATAAATGATAAATATTATGTCAATTAATTGCAACTAGTTATTATATAAATGATTGATAGGCTAAGCTGTTAATGTTTAGGTTATTATTCATGATTGAAAAGTGTCCATAGGAGTCTAAAGTTTAACCTCAGGTGTTTATAGATGATATAAACTATGTCGTCGTTGATCTAGTAGGCGCTAGCGCTGCTGCTGAGCATGCGGTCCTGGGTTCGATTCCCGGATCGGGCAAAGTGTTATTCCATCTAGAGTTTCTCAGTAGCAGCCCAGAGTTTAGATTTGTGTCCGGTTTGTCGCAATAGGCTCACCCCCCTTCTACATGGGACTTAGACATAACTGGTAAATGAGGGAATATTATGGGTATGTAGGGTTTGGGAATTCCCGACAATTTCAAAGTCCCGGGAAACGAGACAGCCTACAACCAAAGTCCCGGGAATCCCCGGAAGTTCGAGACTTTTAAGATTTTTTTGTTTTTTTTTTAAGAGTGGTAAGCCTTTTTTGAAGCATTTTAATTGAGTTAATTTTTGGTGAAACGTATTAAAAAAAGGCATTTTTTTTTGTAAAAATCAACATTTTTTAAATAGAAAATTAAATCTTAATAACGTTACTTTGTCCGATTTTTAACGTTACTTTCAGTTTTAATAATTGCTTTGTTTATTTCTTTTAATCACACACAGATTCACTTTTAGGCAGTTAAATCTTATAGTTATAAAACGAACTTAGTTAAAAATCATACTAATTCCTAATAACTTTACTATTATCTAGTAATTCTAGTATCTAATCTAACAATTTCGATAATCTTGTCTCGTCTCGAGTCTCGACCCGAAAGTCCCGGGACTCAGACAACTAAAATTACGAAAAGTCCCGGGACTTCGAGACACGAGACGTCCCGGGACACAAACCCTAGTGATATGTTATGTTATATTTATAAAATATCATAGTAGAAGTATATTTTTGTTATCTGTATTTTGTGTTCCACGAACTGTGTCCAAATAAACGTTATTCTTTCTTTCTATGCATTTTAATTTATAATTAAAATGTACTTGTGCGAAGAATTTATCGCAAAATAGAAGAATCTTCTCACTATAAAGAGGAAAGTGTAGAATGACTAGCGGATGTTGGAACGGAAGTAAGATTTTTTTCCGACATGGCGAAGAGTGTAATATTTTAGATTGTCAGTGTGCGTTGCTATTTTTAAACATTGAATATAGTAAGTACAATTTAATACGAGGTATTTTGTTATCATAGTTAGTTTGCTTTTTAACCAAAGAGAAGTAAAAAGATATTCAGGATTTAAGAACATCAAAATTAATCTACGTTACGTTACTATTAATCTAGGTTATTAATCTTAGGATTACCAATGATGCTAACCTGTAAGTAACTGTTACTTGTTCAGCAGAGAAAAAGCCTCATTTCATACATGAAAGCAGCCATGATTAATTCGTTTCCGCAATAACTACCTAACCCCAAAATGTAAACAAAGAAATTCACACTAAGATTAAGAATAGAAAACTCCCAAATAATAAAAAGAAGAAAAAAAATAATCTCTTAATTCGCTGTCTACGACTTATTATCTCCATGTTAATTGTCGGCGAATATATCATGTGTTTAAGAGCTTACGTTTAAAGTCGCCATTAATATTCAACGCGAACAGCATGGCGCATAATTACGATCTGTTAGCTGCGCACACGCACCCGGTGGCTGTTTACTATCATCACCGTACTTTCACTAGAATAACGTTTCTTGTTAGCGCATTGTTCCTCCAAATTGCGTAAGTTAGTATGAACGTGTTTCTAAGTGAATCAGTTAATATAGCAACTAGTTGAGTTTTTTTTTTCTTTTTACTTTACCTGCTAACTAAAGCAGTTTTAGTAACAGATTGAATGTAACTCTGACTTTTACTGACATTGACGAGTAGTACTTGCTACGCCGTAGCGGTGTAGCGACTTTTCAAGTTACATGATTTTCGAAAACTCGCATCGCATTTGGAAACTCGCTAACGAATTTTAAAGTTGTAGTGTTATCTCATTTGTTTTTGTTTTTTCTATTTAATTATACTTAGGGCAGATTTTTCAATCGACATAATAATAATAATATCCCTGGACATTTCACACAGCGCCATCTAGTCCCAAGCTAAGCAACCTAATGCTTGTGTTATGGTAACAAGATGGCTGATAAACTACTTATATACATATCATTACTACATATAATTTTTATTCGTGGAATAAAATTGACGTCTGAAAGATTTTGTACGGAAGAACTGTCAATAATTCAAAATTATTCCTCCGATAAAATTATCTAGCGTTGGAAAAAAAATGCCTTACTAATTTAAAAACAAAGAATCGAATTTTTATTTGAGCATAAATTCTATAAATTAAATCAATATAAGCATCGAGAGAATTTTGTCTTGACAGCTTTTTTCGTGATTCTGATTGAGCTTAGCAAGTATTTCCAGTTCACCCGTCCAGTAAATTTCTATACCTATACGTAGTTGACTGACGGCTGCGTCAAATGAAGTATGACATGTAGCTGTAGTTTTTTATAAAGCATGTTTCACTTTCATCCAATTTATGTGTCTGTGCCGTGTCTAGTGCACATAAACTTAAAGCACGCGATTCTGATACATCGCAACAAATTAAATGTAACATTTTTGATAGAAAGTTAGTGAACTTTAGTGTAGACGTCAAACTATTGTAAGAAAGCCAATGAAAGTGACTTTCAAAATAGAATAGATCGATAGGAAAACGTAACTAATTTGGAGGGACGTGGTCTTTTGTTGTCTCTTATCTGATGAAGTTGATGTATTTAGAAGCTGACCGAAACTATGGAACAAACCCGGGTTTCAATAAAGTTATGGTACACACGAAGACGTATCAAGCTATACATTTCCTGTTTTAGCTGACCTCGCATTGTTTAGGTTTTTCGTACAATGAGAAGTCAGCTTATACTGGAAATGTATAGCTGCATATGTCGTCGTGCGTGCTACAGAGCGTAGAGTCGCCGCACAGGTCGCGTCACACACGGCAGCACTAATCAAATTCGTTGCACCGAAAGTTCGTTGACGGCACGACTTCTATCGCGGACCGCCTTCAAAACCGTCGGGTTCTATACGTCATTTTTGTCGAAGTGCGAGTAAACAGTGACCAGCTTGGTTTGTATGGAACAACGCCACCTCTAGCAGCGGCCGCACAGGCACTCCATGCTCTATACATATATTGTACAACCACATGTCATTGGAACAGTCTTCTCAAAGTAGGTTCTACTATCTGATCTCAAATGTTGCTAAATAGTTTCTTAAGATTATCTGAACTGCGTACGCACGAATTGTTAGGCATTTTGTTTTGTAATTCTAAATATTATTAATTTTAAGTACTACGCAACAGTATTGTGGTTAGCTAGGACAAAATTACGTTCCGTTTTGGAAATATTCTATTAATATTTGAACCATATTTCAACTAGATTTCATGACGAAGTTTTACCAAGGTTTCATATTTCATAAGCATCGTTTCATACGTGAAATATAGTGCGATATATCGCTTATGTAATATATTGATGTTTAACATAAATCAAACTGTTTATGTGGCATATAAAATTATTTACACCTGTTATAAATATATCATGTATTGATGTAGGTAAATTATATTTATATCCCGAAGTGCCTACGCGATACTTTAATTATTCAGCTGTGAGTAAATATTATAATATTCGTTGGGCAACTCTATTCATTAATATTATATGCACTATTTACCATGATGGTCACTAGAGCGAGTGAACATAGCTATAATACATGTATATTAGATACTATTCAAGGAACTAAATTATACAGAACAAATCTGTAATAGGCATGGATATGCGCGTGAGTGTTTTGTGTCGAAAAGGTAATAAGCGTAGCGTTGGAAAATTCATTTTGATCGTTAAATTTTTTTGCTGACAGAAGTGAATTTGATATAATTTAAGGTGCAGTATGGGAAAACTGGATTTTTTTTTTGCTAAAGTCTTATTATAAAGAGAAAATATTTATTTTTTTGTACCTATGTTTGTTTGTTACGCTTTTACGCTAAAACGGCAGAACGGATTTGGATGCAATTTAGCACATGGGTAGACCGTGACCTGGATTGTGACATGGATACTTTTTATCCTGATATTTATTATATTATTATTATTTATATATATATATAAATAATATATATCCTGATATTTCCACGGGATCGAGACCTATGCGGGTAAAACCACGCCGCTATACTAAATGTTTTGTTGAGCCAATTGAAACCCTCCCTCAATTTGGTTTTATAGCAATTTCATACAACTGTCAAAGAATAACAGTTGTGATTTGAATTTGAGTACAATTTAAGGTAATCTGTGAAAATGAATTTCCACGACTTTATTTCACCTTTCATACGAAGTAGCAGCTTTATTAATTAATCCTTGTAGTGTATTCATGTTATTGAACCAATTATAAGAAATGTGTTTTATGAAGCTATATACCTATTGATATTTGATGCAGATTCACGATTAGATTTAGATTTAGACATTTACAAGATCTAATCTTCAGATCGAAGGAATTCAGTACCACATTAATCATGTACAAATAACCTTTAAAGAAGGTTGCTGAGAATTTAATCGTATATAAATGTTAGTTGTTACTAGTGAACACGCGCTACACATATTGAACTAAATTTCAATATGTGTAGCGCGTGTTCACTAGTAACAACTAACATTTTTCGAAGTCTAAATGGTTATTATTATTTCGAAGTCTAAATTACAAATTTACCCTCTTTCCATGCGTCGATGCATTTCCGTGTTTTGTGAATCTACACTATAATTATTAATCATTTATCAAGAGGTAAAGTTTGTAAGTTTAGATTATCATCATCTGCCTAGTCGACCCCAACTATGTTGGGGTCGGCTTCCAGTCTATGCAGCTGAATACCAGTATTTTACATGGAGCGACTGCCTATCTGATTTCCACAATCCAGATACTGGGTAACACGATACCCCTTGGTAAGACTGGTTGTCAGACTTTCGGGCTACTGACGACCCGTATCGGCCGTCAAAGATCCACGAATGACCGCCAGGCTTAACGTGATTTCCGAGACACGGAGGGGTCTTGGTATGTGAAGATGGACATCCATCCACGGACCAGCCATGGCAAGTGTAGCTTAACCTGATCGATCGACCCGTGCGGCTGTTATTACTTGGCCACAAGCACCAAGTTTGTAAGTTTAGGTGTAGGAGGTAATCTCTGGAAGTACAGCACCCTAATTGCGTAACACACAATCAATCGGAATCAGAATCAATTTGAAGCAAATTGCTAATCCAGTGCTTCATAAGTTCGAAAAATTTGTCTGCTCAACACGTAAATAACGCAATGAATGTTGTTGAACTGTCAAAATGAAACCGATTCCGATCGATCGTGTGTTACGCAATTAGGGTGCTGATCCGATATCAAAAATTCTTTCACTACCAGATAGCTACACTATTGCTGAGTGCCATAGGGTATGTTATAGTATTAGTCGCATGGGCAGAAGCTAGTCGCAGATAAAGGGATGCACAAAATCTTCTTTGTATCTTCTTCTACTAGATTGAAGACTACATAAACCGTAGCAGTATCCTTATCATCAAGAATGGGTTAACATCACTGACAATGCTTTTCCTAAGTATGGCAATCTTAGCTTTATTCTTGTAAGTCTCAGCGGTCAGAGAAAAGACAGCTGATGTACAGAAGTAGACGTTTGCGGTTACGCTGTCATTATAAGACACAGCTGCGGCCCGGGGTTTCACACGCATAAGTCTCGACTCCGTGGAAATTTCGGGATAAAAAGTATCATATATCCTAGTCTAGGTCATGGTCTACTCATGTGGCAAATTTGGGTCTGTCCCACTAGTCCCATTGACCCAGTCCCATGGTGGGACAAGTGGGATTATGAGTCCCACTAGTCCCATGGGACAACTGATACTAACATATTTTTAAAATCATGTCCCACTAGTCCCATGGGACAACTGATACTAATATATTTTTTAAATTATGTCCCACTAGTCCCATGGGACAGCGAGTACTGATTATATGATTGTAAAAGTGAATCAGCCAGCAGGGTAGGTACACCAGGTGCATGTGAAAATGTCAATTTGACTTCACACTGCAAGAACCGATTAATGAAGGAGAAAGGAAGAGTTTACAGTGGGTTGCCAAATTATTAGGGACAGTCACAAAAAATGGTACTTGTAAAGTAAGTCTTGTATTAATTAGAAAAACACAGTTTTTGGAATGACAAAAGCTTTATTTATTTAAAATAGTTATTTACGAAGTAAAATAAGAACAAAAAAAAATATGAATAATGAAAATTATAGGTAAATAAATAAGCGAAAAGAAATATTACTTAGTACTTAGTGACATTTCCTTTTGCCTCAATTAGTGCTTCTATACGCCTGCGCATGCTTTCTATGCAGTTTATGGCACTTTTTCTTATTTTAGGATTGTGGTGCCAAATATTAATCAGTTTTTTTATAAGTCTGACCTTGGTCGTTATAATTTCTTTGGCTATTTCGCTCTGGGGTTCATGTCAGGAGAATTGCCAGGCCATGGTAAAACTGGAATGTTGTGGTCTGCCAAGAACTTGGTAACGCTTCTGCCTTTATGGCATGGCGCTGAATCATGCATAAACATGGATTCCTCACCATCTGGGAACCATTCTTCAAGTGTCGGTAAGAGGCGAGTTTGTACGTTTTTGCAAAGTAAAACTTAAATTCGTATATGTTTTAATTTTCTTATACTATTTAAAATTAAAATAAAATTACTTTTCAAGCAAAAATAAACAGAAAAAGTTTTCAATTTTCAGTAAAAAAAAAAAAATCGCTTTAGATAATTTTAACGCAATTTTTCCAAAAAATGCCCTACTGAGATGTCGCCAGCTACGAGTTCCATCTGAATTTTTTGTATCAAAATATCGTTATCAATATTTTTTAGGTTACGTTTACGTGATGAAATTTCTTCATCATTTCGCACAGTATTGACTGTAGCATCGTCTATTAATATAGGCAAAATTTTTAAAAAATTAACTTCTGCCTTTGTAACCTTCTTATTAATTTTGCGGTGCCAACCTTCAATGGAATTTGTCGTACGGTGTCTCTCTGCGTACACACACCATATTCGTTGCTTGTCAAGCCATTGTTTAGACATATATTTTTGAAATTGCATTATGTTTTTAACATTAGAAGGCATTTCGCCAAGAATATAGGTCCAACCTTCGTTTATCATGTCATTTGGTAAGAGAGGCAATGCACAACATAAGCCAACAATCCGATTGGTCAGCTTAGATTTGTTCAAACCCAACGCTCTTGCTTTCCTTCTTAAACATCTAGTAAAATGAAAAAAACAACCTTTCACTGTTGTATTAGGAAATATCATGAATAAGGCTTGAATCACCGCCTCTTCGAAATCCACAGTCACTTTAACTGGTTGCCACTTTGGCAGCTGTGATTTAATTATTTCCATCAAAATGGAATATGATTTTATATCTTTATGCGACATAAACGCATATAGCAGTGGTACAACGTTAGTGCTATTGGTATCACTACCTAGATCTGCGTGAATACAAAACATTTGAATGAATGGTCTCGGACAAGATCTAAAAGTAGCATCCATAAAAAAGTGGTTAGCTGTTTCAAAATGAAATTTAGCCTCTTCGCGGCAATATACCAAAATTCTAACTCCATCGCTTGAATAATCAGCAAACAGGAAATCTAGATATTGTTTTGGCACTTCAACTTCAGCTGGAGTTTTTGCACAAATTTTCGTTACACCTGCTGCTTTGTTGCGTCTACGGTACATAGATGACTTTTTTTGAGAATACTTTGGCAAACGTGCAGATCCCGGTAAAGTTAAATCTATTCCCTTATTTTTTAATTCGACAATTCCTTTCTCGAACGCTTCAGGTACTGTTATTTGTCCTTGGGCAGCAACATCAAAAGATTTACTTAAGACCATTTCAATTTGCTCCCCAGCAGTATCTGCAGTACACGTATCAATGTGATTTTTGAAATGAACTATCGAACGTTCATCCTAAAAAAAAGTACCTACTTAGTTAATAAATAATAAGAAAATGCTTAAAACGATTCCGACCGCCAACAAAAGTTCATAATATTGAATTTACTTACATTTGAAATTGTAACGGAACCAGTGCACTTCGTCATTTTGCGTTTTTTACAAGACCATATTGAAACTCCGGACATATATGTTTCGTGTTTATAAAATTCATATCCAGAATTGAGTAATACCCTCCCTCGGCCTCTTTTGATTATATTGAAATCAGCTTGCATGATTCTTTTGCAACTATTTTAATTTCAAAACAATAACAAATATATACAACAGAGACAAGTTATTTTTGTTTTTCCAAGTCATATTATGACAACGTCACATAAGGAAGAGTAATTGTCAAAGAGACTATAATGAGGAAATATGTAAACAGGGTAACATACCAAAAAGAGACTGAGGGAATATGTAAGGCCGGGCTCAGAAACTTTATTTAAAATAACGTAAAAACGTTTTTAACAGTTCTTTGCACAACATTAAGGGCACAGTAGGGCATTTTTTGGAAAAATTGCGTTAAAATGATCTAAAACGTGTTTTTTTATTATCTAAAAATTTAAAACTGAATAATTGAAAAAATTTTTGCCTGAAAAGTGTTTGTGTTAATTTTAAATAGTATAAGAAAATTAAAATAAATACGCATATAAGTTTTACTTAAACTCTTCCTTTCTCCTTCATTAATCGGTTCTTGCAGTGTGAAGTCAAATTGACATTTTCACATGCACCTGGTGTACCTACCCTGCTGGCTGATTCACTTTTACAATCATATAATCAGTACTCGCTGTCCCATGGGACTAGTGGGACATAATTTAAAAAATATATTAGTATCAGTTGTCCCATGGGACTAGTGGGACATGATTTTAAAAATATGTTAGTATCAGTTGTCCCATGGGACTAGTGGGACTCATAATCCCACTTGTCCCACCATGGGACTGGGTCAATGGGACTAGTGGGACAGACCCGCAAATTTCATCCAAATTCGTTTGGCCGTTTTTACGTAAAATGGTAACAAACAAACATACAAAAATCTAATCTAAAAAAAGATTAAATTTTTTGACTGGATTATTAGACAAAAAGGCTACATTAAAAAGTTGTGATCTATCATAACTTTTTAATCTAACCTGTTTAGATCACAGCTTTTTAATCTTGCCTTTTTAGATCACATCTTTTTAATCTAGCCTGCTTGTCTGTTTCATAAAGCTACACTCTTAATGCAAGCTCAATTATGAATATAGATACCTAAGTAAGTCAATGCCGTTGATACTAGCAGACCTCCATCGAACCAAGCCACGATGGCCCATTGTCCAAACACTGTTGCTATGTAACTTCCACTGCTGAACCTAATTCCGTCTCAGTAATTGCTATTATTACCAATTTTAAGGTCGTGAAAATGTTTATTCTAAATAATAGTCAGGTCCGGACGCCTGACGGGCAATTTCACGCCCCGACTTAGCTCGGAGCTCTAAATTATGTGCAAACTTGTTTACTTCGTTTCCGGGTAGAAAATTGCTGAAGAATTAGCTTTTATTTATAGATTAATTTATTTTAGTTTTTCTTTTTATTGGAACTTTATGGTTGTAGATTTCTTGTTTAACATTAGATATGGATTAGTTTTTAATCGACGAAAAAAAAAAACGGAACAGGTTCTCAAGTCGACGCGTATATATATATATTTATGTATCTTTTTATATTGTTGTAAACTAAAGTATTTATGTGTTATGTCTAAGAGTGGTTCATGGTCTACTTCTTATTTGTTTAAGTGAAATTAACATAATCTATTTTATTACGTCCATTATAAAATAAAATATTGTGACATAAATGGCCTACTTACAATCACTGGTCTCTTAAACTTCAGGTTTACTTACTCACTTGCAATTAAATATTTTTATGTAAATTCCAAAGATTGCAAAACCTTGCTTTCCATTAGCTAACAGGCAACTTTATTGATAAAATAAATCCGGAAACTTGGGCGTGTCATTTGAACAAGTTTTAGTATAGAACGCAATTTTCGTTATCGTATTTTACCTAACATTTCCGCCAAACAAACCGCATAGTTAATAAACCTACTTAAGTACAGGATACGTTGACTCAGATATTTTTTCTTGACCACAGATTTGTTTGATAAGTTTACCAGAAAGCTGTTTCAAAGGCAAGTCATTTAAAAGTTATTTATAGTCACGTACCCAATACCACACAACAATTAGCAGCAAAAAAGGACCACCTACATTTTTTACAATCATTATTAAACTATATCACAGGACATTAGTTTCCTTAAAGAAAAACGGTAACGGAAATCAGGGGCACCTTGAAATATTAACCAGTATGTAATTTAAGGACACGCTTAATTACATCACCTTATCATAACTTAGGTCAGCCATGTTTAAAAAGTTTGCTCTTAATAAATTCAAACTTGGAATATTACAATTTGTTCTCTACTAAGCCACCGCTGCGTTCTCACGGGCCCCGCAATTAGCAGGAATACGTCGAATTAATGCTCGCCTATTTGGTCAGATTTGCTACTGTTTTAGTTAATGAAAATGTCGGTATGAGAACCTGGTAGTTTAGTGGTTTCTCGGAAGGTGCAGCTCTATTGCAGCTAATGTCAATATTATGCGTTGCGGAGCGATTAGACTGAATGATACATGTACCGAGTTTGTGAATGAAGTTGTGCAGTGAATAATGACTGGGCGGTATTGTGATCTAAGTGTTTGTACTTTCGTAGCGCTAATGTAATGTAGGCTACCTGCAAATGTTTCCATATGCATATGGGAAGGATTTCAATAGTTTTAAATAAAAGTTTTTTGACGGTTAGAGTTTGTGAAAGTTTGTCTGCGTTCCATCTAAATAATTTTCTGTAGTCTTTATATGATCTCACCAAAAGCTGCGTAGATAGGATGATTGGGAGTTGGCCATGAACGTACCTGTAGAAAAAAAATGTTATTAGATAGGTATTTATTCAATTTCTCCTTTGTTCATAAACGTTACTTAAAGTTAAGTAGTGATTAGCGACTATTTAACTATACATTTTTGACGTTTGAACGTCACTTAACTTTATTCATTGTTTATGTCTAGTTTTTTACCGAACATAATCTATAGATCATACTTTTGTTGTCTAGCGAATTGAATGACAAAATGTAGGTAAACAAATCATAAAATTATTTCCATGGCTGAATAGTTCATAAAATTGTTACAATTAATCGTTAAGATTACTATCGCGCAGATAAATAAGCTAAACTCATTAATTTAATGTGAATTAGCTTTTTTATATAACTTCTCAAACGTTGTTTTGTTAACACAATGAATTCGCAGACCATTACAACCATAATTATGCGGTGAACTTGAAGCAGACTAGCAAAGGTCACATCACTACTGAAATACTAGCAGCGCCCCGCGGTTTCACCCGCATACGTATCGATCCCGTGGAAATATCGGGATAAAAGGTATCCTGTGCGTTATTCTGAAGTTTAAGCTATATTACTGAAAAGTTTTATCAAAATCCGTTCAGTAGTTTTTGCATGAAAGAGTAATAAACATTCATCCATCCATCCTCACAAACTTTTGCGTTTATAATATTAAGTAGGATTCCTAATTACTCCAAGTTCGCATTTTATTGTAATATAGGTTTTGTGTGTTTAAGAAATAGGCTTATTAAAATTGATTTCAAAATTTATAAATTACTTCAGTAGTTAATTTGCATGTTTATATAAAGGTGTTACAAGTGGGTATTATGATATTTTGTAACGAGTGGCGGTAGGTAGGTGTGCGTATGCGTAACATGCGTGAAATTGTGGTCGCGCACTGTGTCCGAGCGCCCGGCGCGAGGCATGAGCGGTGCCAGGAGCGGAATTGTGTATGAATGAAAGGAATATAGTGTAATACGTATTTATTTATTTTATACTTCTAGCACACAAATGCACAGAGGTGGATTTAAACCAGTACCAGAGTAAGGTATAAATTGTATCAATAAGAATTCATTTTTGGTGTCATGGATTAAGTTCCTATTTACGAGTATTTCACTGTACAAGTAAGAATAGTTCCTCAGTCATAAAGTTAAAACAAAAGCTTAGTGGAATAATTGTACAATTCAAATTCATAACGAGACCTTTTGCTAGAACATTACGAAATTAACAAGGATAAGAAGATGTAAGCTCTCTAAAGATGATTAATTCATACATTATCGCTTGCCACCTTTATCTTGTCTCCCATTGTACAGAAACAAAGGAGCTAAACTGTTTGGAAACATAGGTATAAAGGGAAGCGCTTGCATCAAATAATGAGCTTTAAACCTATTATGGCGCTTAGCAATTTTATTGCTCTACTTTGCAATAAGAACACTTAATAATTGCCAAGTTTTAAGTGATTTCGTCACTTTATTGTACTTTATGAACATGAGGGTTAATCTCCTAATCGTGTGGAGGCGGCTGTCATTTCATTTTAAGAAGCGTGATCGTTCTCTGCGCTTAGCAATTGTTTTCGACGAAACAAAAGACGTTCAGTTTAATAGGTCCAGGGAAGAAATAATACAGCTGCGTGTCAAGATAAGACGTGTGTGAAAATTGCCAATGTAACTGAGTGTGGCCCAGCTAAGGCAAATGGCATTCTCGTTTAGTTTCATCCAAATGTCCCAAGGTATACAAAAGTCACGTTAAATTACAATAATTATATTGTTAAAAATTGCTCGTGAGTTGAGGTCGACCACTTTTTACTAACAAAAAAAATATATAATAATAACTAGCTTGCGTTTCGTAAGTGACCACCGTCCTCAACCTTAATTCGGTTTTCGTATATGTAGGATATGTTCAATAGCTCCCAAACTATTGTGGAACGGAGCCGCGGTCGACTCAGCAAATGACTGCGTTATGCAAATAATGCAGATTGCGCGGGCACCATTTTCATTGTAGTACTTATTTTTAGACGCCATAAAGCTTTGATTAAATGAGATTAGGATTTTGTATGGTGTGTATGGTGTTTGCTCACCTCTTTGCGCGATTTCGCAGGGAAACAATGATATTTTAAAGAAAACAATGCGTGCCATTAGCATGCGCTTTGTGATAAAAGTTTTGCAACGAACAATTTTCTTTGGAACATAGGTTCGTAAGTTTATTCATGATTTAAATACTATTTTTTTTATCAAAGTAAATACAAACCGGATCTAGCCAGCCGCAGTCAATTCCTAGTTTCGGTTGACTATGAATTGTGTCGGACAAATTAATTGACAATACAAAAGTTTAAGCGATACGCTATCGAATCGAAATATCGCTCAATATCAATCGTTTGTCATATCGATTGTATCGCGACCATGACACGGCGGCCATTGCTTTCGCAACTCACGGTCACCCTTACATTTGCGCCAGTTTTATACAGTACATGCAATTAATGATGTCGCTTATTAGTAATTACACGGTTTCGTGGTTCATGGGCATTGTTTTATGGTCACTATCGATTCGTCGCAGCCTCGCTTGCATGGGAAATGTGTAGGAATGTGAGTGGCATGCGACACCGCCTTTATCTTATCTGCTTAGGAATGACGGTAGAGTATAATTTGTCTGAAAATCTTGCGTAATCTGTGATCTTTGGTGTAGATTAGTCTACACGCTGTCTAGAATATACTTAATTAATTTAAATTAGTGGCTACCATATTCGAAAAGGCCGCGACTTACGAGTTGTAGGTCGTAGGTTTGAACCCAGACAAGCGCTTTACTTTGTGTAAATTATTTCATCACCACTGCTCTCAAAACGGTGAAAGAACATCGTGAGGAAACCGGCATGTCCTAGAACCAAAAATTCGAAGACATGTGACATCTACCAACCCGCTCTGCCCCTGTGTGGTGGATTACGGCCCACTCCCTCTCATTGAGAGGAGGCCTGTGTCCCAGCAGTGGTACCATCATAGGCTGATTATGCTATAAATATGCTATATTTAACAAGAGATCACATCTCTTGCGTATTAAAGAGAAGTTTTGAACGTGTGCGAAACCGGACAGTGCGTACTTTGACGGGTAAACCTCTAACGAAGCTGAATGAAACTGACTAGGCTTGTCAACATTTTTACTTACAAGTCATTGGGGATATGATTTGCAAAGTTATGTGCATATCATGTTCGATTCGCCTTCACTTTGAATTGACTTGTCATAACAGTTAAAATACATATTTCATTGACAGCTTCGACGTAATGTAAATAAAATTGTTATGTGATGTATCGATTTCTCTGACAGGTTGCGTCCTGTCCGCCATTCGATTTATAATCGAGAGAAATGTTGGACCGTGTTCGATATTAATTGAATCCGCCCACAAAACTAGAGTGAATACGTAATAATAAGATATTGGTGTTAGGGAACGGTTTAAACTTAATAGCAATTCGATATAAAGTTCACCTGCTATCAGCATCAGGAATCTGTATCGGACAGTGTTCGGTCCATTTTAATTTAAAGCACAATTCTGTAAGTAGCGACACGCCCCGAGCGAAATATTTAATTCAGTCGTGATAAGTCGATATCAAATTAACGTCACAGATTTAGTCCATTCGGCTATCGATATAAATTACGGCCCTAGCACGATAATAAAATAATGAGCGCCTTAGTGTTCGTATAACGATATAATAATATTGGACGTCATTTGTGTAGGGCTGCCTGCCCACACTGTTTAGTGGGGTTTGATCCAGTTTTGAGGTAATATATTTGAATTTTAGATTTGCGATTTGGTATAGCATTAGCTTATAAAATAATAGGTAATAATTCTCCTTTGTCTTTGTGAGATATTTGGTAATATTCAAATGTAAACAGCTCCTTGTCTGACTTAGTGGGTGGTAACCTTAGTTATGCAGGTCTGTGTTCACATAATTACGCCTCGCAGGTCTCCAACAATCACCCGTGGGGGCTGGGGACCAATATGAAAGCCTTTACAGTGATTCATAGTAAGGAACTCCGTGGTACTGGCCGTTGCCGTCGGCGACGTCAAGAACAAATAAACAATTTTGTTTTCGCTTCCGCTACTTTGATAATAATGATTATACGTACACGATCTAATTTGGATTTATCATAAAGGCCGCATTTGAATGAAAACAAATTATATGACTACGACTGTACTATTATTTCGCCAAATTCGCCTTTCATAATTATTGTTATAAGCATTATGTGTCTTATTAGGTGAATCCTTTATCCAGAATGGGATTGGTTAAATAGAATGAAAGAGAATTTATGCAACAACTTTTTTCGTTCGTTCAATAACCCGGTCTTAGGTACATTAGCGGCTGTCCTCTAAATTAAAACGTCATACAATTAAGTTTTTTTTTTTAGTTTAAAAGCCGGATGCATCGGCGAATATACGGAAGTACATAATTTTCATATCTCGTAAATAAAATGGCGAAAAATGCAATTAGATTATTCGTTAGCAGCTAACATAGTGTAAAACTGAAATAATTGGTGGCAGTGAGGCGTGTAGGAACTAACACTGATACTCAGTTTTAACCTTGTAAGTGTATTTTCAAAGTTACTAGGTTAATTTATGAGCAATATAATAATTAAGAATTCCGGAAAAACGTAGTGTTAGGTAATTCTGAGCAATTTTGGCATGCAAAAGTGCGTAATTATTGCGGTGGTTAGTTATCTTTTTATGTTGCAAATGGTTACCATACGCTCTACCAGCTATTCTGGCTTTTAAAATATATTTAACTTTCAGGTATTTTTAACTAATTAATTAGGTCAAAATTAAGGTAAACTGGAAAAAAAATGTTGGGACATAATAATATAAGCATTCTAATTAATTAACAGTTAATAGAGCCAAATGGAAATTGCTTGAATTAGAAGAAATTAAGTGGTCGATAGCTTTGAAGTTTATTTTCGAATAATTATGTTAGTAAGTAGGTACCAGAAAATATCCAAGGGAAAATATAACATGGAAAATTATTCAATTGCTATAGATATCGACAATTATTTAGCCGGCCCTTATAGGAACTGTGCCTGAGCACGTATACCTCAATATTAATGGGAATTTATATGACATCTCAGACAGGGAAAACGGTGATCAAGGGTCTAGATTACTATCGGTTGTACGATTAGTTTCCCGTTGTATGGGAGAGTACGAGTTATGTAGTATTATGTATATTGTTATCTATTGGAGTCATTAATCGTCAAGATAGAATATAGTAATGGACTATTGAAAGAGGAGGAATGATAATCAACTAATCAACGCGGCGACTAATCAATGCTAATCTCTCAAGTTGCACCACAACACCAAATTCTTTGCATTTTTGCAACACTTTCTGCATCCAGTCTGTCCCAGCCACCTTGATAAGTAGTTGTTTTTAATGTGTCTGTTACAGTAATATTTTAAATATTTCATCATCATATAATAAGATGTTTAAATTGAAATGTCGACTTAATGATGCAAATTGACGCAAGAAGCTAAATATTAGACCCACTGTAACTGCTATTACATTCAACTGTGCGCATTCTTTGTGAAATTAGTATGAACATTATATCTACATCATCAGCACAAATCATAATTTATTTCTATTTATTTGTGTAAGAATAACCACAACATTACATTATCTTGGTAAAGTAGATTTTATGCACAAGTACAGTGTTGGGTCAGAAGTTCTAATTTATAATGCATAAAGCAAATGTCACCGCTGACGTAAACACAATCACTGCAACACTGAGTCAGGTGTGAAATTCATTTATTGTCTTCAAATTGCAACAGAAGTTTCAACTGATGAACTACAGATTTATTTCCTTACAAGATATGATGTAATTTTATGTTTGGTTTCGTTGCAGAACAATGAGAATGTAAACTGTACTGAAATGGATCAAAATATGTTAAGATAACACTTTAATGATGTTGAAACACAAGAAAACAATAGTGGTCATGGAATGACGGAAAAATCTTGAACTTGCCATAATGAGTAAGTAATGAGTTTTTCTCGTTTTCCAGCAAGTGGCGTCAAACAATGGGTTTATAAGAATATGCCAAGTTCATTTATCATGAAAAAGGGACACCTACCTACATTTGTTTTTATATAGGAAGTTCAGTGGTAGCAAATTAGCTGACTCATACGCAAAAACCAAAACGGACTATCGATCTAAGAATAAAACTGCACGACGCTCGTTATTCCAAATTGTCTGAGACTAAAAATCATATCACTGGTCATTGTGATGTGACATACATTGCAAACAACGTGGGAGTTTTGAGAAAGCTCATTGATTGTATCGACTTTATTGCCACAATCCTGCTCATATATGAGTATCTAGAACGCCAGTGACATAATTATTAAGTAAAAATACATATCATGTCACCAAATAAGACAATGGACAGGATGTATACAAAGTTAGACGCGGACGTAAATATAGCAATATGTCATACGATACGTGTAATATTTATCTAAGTTTATCCGGTATATCAGATTGCTTTTTTTTCTAGTCACTGACTCACTGACCGGATACTAATAAAACAGTTGTCACATTAGACCAAACCGATTTGTCATGAATCACGCAAAAAATTATACCTACGTAGACACAAGCGATGTTAAGGATCTGGTGATTGTTAGAATAAATGGCATCTCGTTTATAGACCAAGACAATGCAGCATCCAAAGGACACAAACATGATGACATACATAATGATAATGACGAACTTACAGATCAAATATGAATTAAGAGGCGGCGGGCATTGCGTATAGAGCACGCATCGCTGGACGATATAGCAACAGCGGAAGATGTCATAACGTTGTCAACCGCTTGCGACGGCACGACCGGCCGTGGGCTCCTTGCCTCGCCAGCGAAACACTGTGAAGACATTAGTTAATCTACTCGATACGGCCATCCAAGTAATGGGGGTTAACTACGCGTGCAGCTGGTTGGTGAAGGCATATCATAAAATACTGAAGAACGGATTAGTTGGAAGCGTGCGCGCTGATATACATCGCGATACAATGCTTGTTTAGTGCGAGATGTGAATGTTAGATAGAAGCATAGGAAATTACGTTTTTAAAGGAAGTGGAAATGAAAAACTGACTGATACTGTCTTAGAATTATGTTTAAACCGATTGTCTTCTATCACAAAGCTTATCTGTCGTTCAAGTTCAGCGAGGGGTTTGCAAAGTTGTTGAAGCTTACCAATTAGCGCCTATGCATGACCATCAAAACAAAAGACCAGTACCTACAATTTGCAGTCCTGTAGATCGTCTAGCCCTTAATCTGCAGTAGACATATGCTACCACCTTGAAGAACGCACAATAATACAGTTGCAAAACCATTCACACGTTATGTATTATATGAAAACAAAGCGACCATAAGTCGGCTACGAAGGCCACGGACTAAGGCCGGACTTAGCCGACCAATTTTATTAAAGGTGATGAAATGATTACCTACACATGGTAATTGACCATTTTCTGTATTGTAATATTTGTAATTCACGTGGTTTTTGTTGTTTCCTTTTCCTTTGGAGCGTGGGAAAGTCTTGCAACGTTTTTATAAAGACTGATAACTTTATTAGCTCCAAAGTCGTCTGACGGGCTGCTGTTTGATTCGAATTGAGATAATGTCTTGTACTATTGACATAGTTGGCTTGTGTTTAATTATTGCTGGGTTATTAAGTAGGTAATTAAAGATTGCGATATTCATTATCCGTTTCTTGTACCACCAGTCAGGCATTCATGTTAATGGACATTTTAAGTATTCAAGAAAGTGGTTTAGAATCACTTACAAACTTAGTCTACATCCATTCATTTGTCGCGAGGAAATCGAAAGCTAACTCACTTATTGAAAGCAAATCTCATTGAAAATCATGTCGTGAATGTGACTACTAAGTCACGTGAGATGGTCGCCGACATTCGGCCGACACCTGCGCGTATATATTACGGCAGTGCGTGTAACCACGGATACTATACTAACGGAAACTAGTTTTGCAATACATGTATTTAATTCACTATTCCCTCAAGATACTCAACTAAATGAACTCGTCTCACCTTTTAAAGACGTGACACTTGCATTGACATCAATTCCGAACCTAACCACGACTCATTCAGGACTTACGACTCAAATTTTATAAATAAAATAAAATATCCAATCAAACGTTAATGGTTTCACCTCTTTTGAAAGCGGAACAAACATAATCTAGTGAAACAAAATTGCAGAAAAAATAGTAACACATAGCTAGTTATTTGATATGTACGTAAAAAAAGAAATATTGCATAAGGAATTACGAAATAAGCGACGCTTTTGTGTAAAAAAGGCAAAATAATAAGTGTAGCTAGAAATCAACTAATGAAGCATGTATGTACTTAAATCAATCGTAATACTTATGGACGGTTCAATAAACACGTAAAAACATAAACGTTACGTACAATTAGTTTGCTAAGTGCGTTGAAATTGCTTGTAATCGATTTTTGAAATGTGGATACTATTATGACACGAGTCAATTTCAAATATTGAGGATACAGGATCTATTTGAAAACAAAATTGGCTATGTGGGTATTAATTACAGTAACGGGTCGTAAAGAGGAAAAATCGAATGAAACAATTACCTACAAATACAATGCAATGTCATTCCGGTGCAGAGGAGTCAAGCACTAATGCAATTGAATTGAAGTAACCAGCGTGACGGAGATGATAACTGTATTCTGATCACTGTAATTAGATCTGTTGAGGACTATCTTTAACAAGATCGTAGTTTTGATCAGAAGTCCTCAAATAAGTATTTGTTCATTTATTTTTCTAACAACAATTAAGAGTTTCGCAACTGTTGCGTCGCATCAGCTATTCGGTTAACGAGCGTCAGACTAATCGGTTGCAAACTGGCAACACAATCTTTTCTTTATAAAGTCGGATAGCAATTAATATTACTTAAGTCGAAATAATGAACGTTTCACGCCCGAGTTGCCACATGATGACGTTGGGCTAGAGAGCCTTATCGTGTTACTCTTGGATAATATGTATCATTTTCACCTCTGTTGGCCCACAGTACGAGTAACTACCAATCCTATTGTTTCCGTATACTTCGTATTTATGATTACAATAGCCATTTAAGCTTACTCAGTAATAGAATAGTTGGTAACTAAATGACGTTACTTGCATACAATAGATTTCCTATTCCGCATTCAGTAGTCCAGCTTTTAATAAATTGCTATCTGATAGAAATATCTATAAAAGTTGAACTAGTTGCATTGTAAACATGTTTCGTACAGAATGAACACGCGAATTTTATTGCTTTTCTGTAATATGGATTGGTGCGGTAAACTTTAGTGAATGATTTAAACTTTAACCCCCTTATTACAAAACAAGGTTTTTCTTTCGATCAGGTTTAAACCACTGACCCAGTTATTGAATTAAGAACCCAACTGTTATAGAAATGGAGTTCTTTATACAAAAATGACAGCTTAGTTCGGTGCTAAGTTGTCATTTTAGTATTAAGAACTTTGCCTAAATCAAAATAAAGTTCGAAATACAAGTACTGGCTCAATAGTTTAGACTAGAACTAAAGTTAGGTTTCGTTTTGTAATAAGACGGTAAAGCATTGGTTCGAGTGGCTCTGTTCTTTTAGTAAATTAGCCACGTATTCGTATGTTCACATGTTCAAGAGCAGCCGCAGAACGTGTCTGGCACGTTCACCGTATAGTTTAGTTTTCTGAGCGCGTTCTTAAGCCAAGACAAGTGGTTTCACTGTTCGATAGACACATTATTTTTGTATCTGGAGCGAGTATTAACTTTCGCTGTAGGTCTTTTTTCCCCAAAGTATTTGGCCTGATCCGAGCGGAGACTGCGGCCCTTTTTGGTCATTTTGTAATAACTCCACGAAAATGAGATTTGATTAAACTCCTTGTTTGTATTACTTTCACTCGACCTGGTTTGGTTTACACAATAAACTATGAGATAAATTGCTGATGAGATAAATTGAAAAGGCAATTGATAAAGCAAATCGGTTTTCCTGCAACTTGATCTTCTTCAAATAATCGCATAATTTCCTCGTAACTAACACGAATTGAAATATTAGAAAACCGGAAGGAAAACTTGAAGTTAATGTTGTGGGAAATAGAATTATGTAAATTATGACGACGTGAGGTATGTGGCGATGTGGACGCTACTGTTCATACTCTACGAACTCACTCGTTACCGCTGCCGTACATAGTAATATGAACGTGTACGATTTCTGCTATGTTAAATAGATTTATAGCACCTCTTACGTTGTCTTTATAACGTCATTTCTAATAAAGTTAAGCATAAAGTTATAACGTATATTTATCGGTATTTTATGTCAGTCATCTATATATTTTTCTCTGGTTGTTTTATGCCATATTACGGAGTCTACATTTATTTTACGTTAAGATTATTTCTTTTCTTTTAATGATTTACGTTATATACTAGCTTTCACAACGGTTGCTACATATTTTTCTTCCTGATAGCTACTGGGTATTATGACTTAATATAAAAACTGCCTGTATGTACGTACGTTACGTCTGGGTACGTTATTATAAAAAAAACTGCAATGTTTCACACAATTTGTCGTAGTCAATTGTGTTACAATTTAAGTGTCATAACGATTGATAGACTTCGCACAAATTAGTTGTAAGTCAACAGCGTTGCATCGAATTTTAAGTTTTTCTTTAATTTTTTTGCATTCAATCATTGTGTTAAATTTTCACATGTTAACAAAGATTATCAAACTTATTGGCTGCTTCTTTTTGTCACCAATGAGAAGGTCTTGCCCTATAGAGCGGATATCTTAAACTAAGAATCCCACGATTCGACTGAAGTTTAAATAACACCATTTTAATATACATTGTTTCCAATCCATGCTCCAACAAACAGCTGTTGGCTCCTAAATTGACAGTCCAATAAATCTCGAACACAATGCATGATCGATCGGCGCGTACGCAAACGTTGAATATTCATGAGATTATGTTATTTACGACAAAACATGAATAAAGTTATTCGATAACGGTACATTATGATTTGATCTACATTGATCCGGTCTTGTTCTGCTAATCAGGGGACGTCGATTATAAATGATTGATAAATCAATATCAAATATCGATTTGACTGCCGTTTGTTTCTTTTTATCGAGTCTTGATTACTTTATGTGTTAATTTTTAAGTGGTTATCTACATTTAACAGGTTCATTGACTTTATGATCATGTTTAAGTTAAAAACACGATAAATTTCAAATGTATGTATTTATTTTTAATAGAGCTTCTGTCAGTACTATCGAATAAATGTAATAAAAAAAAAACTGAGAGTATCGATTGTATCTGACAGTGAGAGGAGGTTATCGTTCCGAAAGTGTTTCTTTTTGCCAACGTTCAAATATAGAAAAATAAAAAGAAACCTCCTCGGAGCAACCTCTCAAAGAATCAGAGAAAAAGTGTCACGATCAGCTATTTGAACGAGCACTCAAACATGTCACCATGTTTCGACATGCCATGTTCTAAGCGCGATTTATAAGTATACTAATTAGTTCTAAGTCAACCTACAAGCTCAAATGGACCAGTACCTCCCAGTTTGGGTGGCTATAGTAAAAGTTGTTCATATGTCACCTATCGGCTCGAAACAGGTCCCTTAACATGTTGCTGAGTGCGCAATGTCCGTATTAATTACTGTTGTTATGGTGAAATTGCGATCAGACGAAAAACTGGTGTGGGTACGAAACAAGGAAGGAGTTGGACGCATTTAGTTCAGCTAAAATCATAAGATAAGATGTCAATTATAACTGAGATATCTCAATATGTGTTATATTTGGTCATTACCGCTATGATAATCATCTCACAAACGCACTCATAGCGTTTAAGAAATTCCACCCTATTTTGTTCTGTCATAGGTTGGCAAATAGGCTACTAACCATGTGGTCACAGTAAACTTTCGAAGCTTGCATTTTTCATGAATTTAGAGACAAAGTTGAAAATTCCCATTTGCTCGTATTTTCTCTGGCCGTCGATACAAAAGACATCAACGCGTGGCGAAATAATGATGTAATTAAATTGGGACGATCTTCCTTGAGGAACTGGAGAATTTATTTGTGAGGAGTTGAATTACAACAAAATTTCCCCGTATTTATAGTTAGGTAAGGATATGGAGACCAGAAAGCAGTTAGAAAGTCTATGGCTGGTCAGACATTATCCTATTAGCATCATAATTTTCAACCGTAATTGCATCATCATCCACCCTGATATATGAGATCGGCGCAGTATGTCTTCTTCTTCCATACATTAGCTGTCATCTCAGCATTCATAAAGCTTATAAAGTTTAAGCTTGGATTGACTTTTTGCAGACTCAGTAGCTACAGGTTAATAAGCTGTGCTCCACGACTTATTGTGCAACATTGTATCGTGCGTGTAGTCCTTTTCTTGTCTTTCGGTTTCCACTTAGTATTATCTCAACCATATGTCAAGGTTGCATTTGGTAAGGAATTTGACTGAACGGATTATGGTAGCCGGTTGCTGCAAGGTAAATTGTGCCTTAGTTGTTTGTTTTGAAGTTAGCCTTTTATATACAGAATGTGTGGCTTTTTTCCTCTATTTACCTACCCCAAATCCCCATAAATATTCGTAGAGTCTACTTTCACAATTAGCAATTCTGCCAGTCTTTTGTTTTGCATTCAGAGATTTCCCCGTATTTGCATTTTTTTTTGGATGTTGTAATGCCATTGGGTTATCTAATGTCTCATCTAAGTCTTAAACAAAATTAGATGTATGAAGCAGTTCGAAGACCATTCTGAACATATCCTTTGTGTATTTTTAAGCTTATTTAGCTTGTAAATTCATATGATTTATGGGTTTCCGTTGTCTCAGATATTCATGATACGGAGCGCATCAGATACGGCCACGATTGTTGTTTCAACCCAACCGCGTATTAAACGAATCATAGCATACAAGTAACTTATAATTTATACTTATCATCACGAGATTGAATAACTAAACATTACGGAATATTGACATAATCGGTTATGCATGGCTGGGAAACATACCTTGCCTACATTCTTCCTGTTTTAATTCAAGCAAGTAGCTTCTTTAAGCTACCTCTTCACTGGCCAATTATGGCTGTGATATAGCACAAAATCTTTCACGTGTGCGTCGGCGTCGCTCGTCAAAAACAAAACTCGATCTTTATGCTTGTTAAATACGTATTATGAAGAAAGATTGGAAAGTTTACGCAGGCTTAAGAAACAGTAGTAATGTTAAAAGGTAATAATTAGTAATAAACGATTATATTACTTCACTAATAAAAGCAAAATGTATTACGGAGATCATTCTGGAGTTGCAATTAGTCAAAGATTACGTTATTACTATTTAGCACCTCCATGAGAGATGACGGCAAGATTTTCTTGAACATTTTCACTATCAAGACGTAACACTAATTACGTGGCTTCTTCACAGTGTTATTATTTTGCGAAATAACATAGAAAGTCTGTCACATTGTCTGTCTGTCGTGTTCACGTCAACTCGTGAACGCATTTCGGATAATTCGCGATTCACATGTCTCCATCATGTGATATGAATGTCAGTGTGCAATGGCACTGCCACTTATGAATGGCGCAATTGTCTGACTATGACTTATAACCCATGTTGACATTTGATTACAAAGTGCTTTTTGATATAACATATAAGCATTGTATTCGAGGTGAAGTTGATTGTTAGGTTTGTGACCCACCTTGAATTTAGGTGAACTTATAACATAGGTACCTGTTTATTTATTTTATTAATTTTAAGCTTGCGTAACGCCTATGTGTGCCTTTATCTAACAAGTTAGTACCAAAGAAACTGAATATGAGTTCTTACAGTAGTTGACGAAGTAGTAAGGTAGTTATAGAGAAGTATGGAAGAAGACGACATGCTGCTCCGACCCCAAATACATAGGAATAACGACAGAAGAAAACTGACAGTAGTTTACGTGAACTTTGTTGGTACGACTATAATTATACATACATACATAATTATACATAAACGCATATTTTATACAAATGAAATATTTGAACTATATACAGTTATAGCAAAACCAATGTTCCAATTATAATTATAGGTGCACATAGCTATATAGTTATTCCTGTGGTTACTGAAATACCTTTCAAAGATAGATGGCCGTGTTATCCACCAGATAACATTAAATTTATGCAAATAAATGCCAGAGCAAGGTAAACAAAAAGGATTGATTGCATTCCCAATGGCGTATTTTATACAAAACAATGGTCCATATCTTAATCAGACTGTCAGAATGAGATTAAATATGGACCCTTTTGCTAATAGAATATTAGCTGTTTGATTTGTTTTAATGGTGTTGAAGCCTTTGAATGCATATTTAATGGGCATAGTAACCTTTGAATTATAAATATGATAGTTATGTGGTAGAGTGCACCACCTAAGGCGATGGGAACGTAGATGTGGAGACGTAATGTGATTGTTACTAACCCTATGGACTTCGTCTGAAAATAAAAGTATTGTACGCTATTCGAATATGAAGGAAATTGGATAAACGGACGATTTCCGTTTTCGGTACGTAGGTTTTCAAATATTTTTAGTTCTTACCAAGGATAGCAATTCTTCATAAAACAAAAAAAAAAAAACATAAATTGAATGCTGCAAAAACTCAATTGAAAATATCTTTCAGTAACTTTCAAGAAAGGTTGTTTTCTAGTACTCGTATCGTCATAATTTAATTAAGGAACTCAGAGGTGTTAATGAGACTGCGCCAGCGTCGAATACATTTCAATCGGTGGGCCGCGATCACGTTCTACTGAACTCGACCGAACGTTCCGTTTCCATAATGAATCATTACAATTATCAGTCAGCCTCCGGTTTTCCACTTAATTGAATTTAATTCTCGTACAAAGTGGTTTGAATAATCGTTGATATGTTTGCAAATTATAATAACAATGGGATTGAATTACATTTTGGTTTATGTATAAAATAGTAGAATAGAAATTAAGGTCCAGTTTGATTTAGCAGTGAGTGGGTTATACCGGAATCTGGGTGATTTATTGGTCCAAGATAAATCCCCAGATCTTTTAGGAATCTGGGATTTTTTAAAATATGGAATTATCAAAAACTTTCGAATATTAATAATTTTCGAATAGGCAATGTTGCGACATGGTACATAACTACTTGTACGTTTTTGCGTAAGTCAGGTGGCGCCAGATATTTCCTATTAAAATATTCCGAAAGTACCGATACATATCACTTCGATTTAGTTGCAAAACTAGCGTATCAGTGATCTAAATGACTGTCAGTAACGACAACTGATCTGAATAGCTATCAACTATCAAGTCTGATCAATATTACTTTGACAAGGGCGTTGTCGACATCCGTATCTTACGTTTGTTTGCGATCTCAAATCGATTAGATTCGCTTTTAAAATTGTCATACAACGAAAGGTTTCGATACCGTGACGTGTCGTAATAAAATTAACTTTAACACCTGAGGCCGAGTTGCTAAATTCGTTCGTGGAGAAGTAATATGGAATGCAATTGTCGTGAACCGCGGCCGGCACATTCACGGTACATGGCCTTGTCTACAATGAGCTACACCATTAATGGTCCGGAAATTATAAAGCTTTTGTCGTGTAATGTACATTCGGTATAATATAATTTTAGTTTTTGCGGTTGCAGTTGCGCCCGCGCCGTCCGCCGCCGGAATTGGATAGGTGAACGATTTCGTAACAAAACTAATAATTGAATTAGTATGCTCCGAGTTATACGGGTCATTAGCATACTTTTTTTTACGCCACAGTATTTATTGCAAAACATTAACTGTTTTCTTAAGGAGATCGTAATTCACGGTAAGAAAATTCTTCAAATGAAAACCTAGTTAGTTAATGGACTAAAAACTAAAGTTAATTAGTGAGAATTTCATTAAAAGTACACCAGTTATGTCAACACTCTAAACGTTTCAGATAATAACTTATTTCTATAAATTCTAACGGCTTTTTAATGAATCAGAAAAAGTAGTACATTTCTTGAGTTCTTATTTTTTGTTAGTTGCGTTAGGAATTAGTAAATGTGAAGGTAGGGTACCTAACGTTAACGTAACGTGCGTAAGACCAGTTTCATGTTATTTCTCAACCTTGTCACCAGTGCTCCAGTGCTCAAACCCGTTGCGCCACCAGTCATTGCACTCCAGTGCACCAGTTTGGCGAAAGTAAAAGTCGCTGCGAACGCACTCGTTC
The DNA here is from genome assembly GCA_945859715.1 of Apamea sordens. Lineage (NCBI taxonomy): Eukaryota > Metazoa > Arthropoda > Insecta > Lepidoptera > Noctuidae > Apamea > Apamea sordens. The sequence goes on from OX243995.1 coordinate 15,232,077, forward strand.
TTGAACCAGTGCTGTAACTGTCCACTGCACTACACTTAACGTTATAATGCTTTTTATTTTACAAACTGGATTTCAAAACATAGCGGGCACATCCTTTTTACCTACTTCTCATCTTGCATAAATTACAAATCATGCTGAGGAAATGGGTATCCTACAGTTGACCAGTAAACTTCATGCATTGACTATTATAGTCTATGAAACCAATACGTTCTCACCGCTGCATTGAAACTAGATATGACATCCAAATAGTACATTGACTCTGTATTGGAGAGTTATTTGCATGAATTAATTGAACTAAAAAGTGGTTTTTTATCATTCTAATTAGGATCATCGTCATTTCAGCCGATAGACGTCTACTGCTAGATATAGTAATAAAATGTAGATGTGTGATGTGTGGGTGTGTGGTGTGTGTGTGTATGTGTGTAGTAGTATAATTGTTATATAAATAAATAGGCCTCCCCCCGGGAATCGCCACTTCGACCGGTTCCGTGATTCCCGCTTCTTTATTGAGGATAGATATGTATTTAAAGGTAAAAGGAGAGAAATGAGAATTAAATGGGATGCTGCCGGAAAATAACTGGTGATCCTTTTTCCAACTCGGAAAAGCTATTCGTAAAGGACCATCCTGCGCACCGTTTTTCCATCATGGAAAACAACCACGAAAGTTGAAAACTGATTGATTTATAATGCGTTGAAATAAATGTATTGCGACTTTCGTGATTTGGTGCAACCGGTTAGACCGGTTGGTTAACGGGTACTGTTAAATAGAAAATATAAAGCAGCTAGACCAGTCAATTAGACACTTTCGTAGTCTAATTATAGGACATTAGAGAGGGGACATATTTTCAATGACATCTACAAGTTAATAGAGATTTTCAAGATCTCGATAGCCGATGACTCAGACGTTAATACAACATAAAATGATTTACAGTAAATTAATAGGCGAATTTGAATAATATTTCAATCATATTTTCGGATACCGAATAATTAAGGCTGATTTATTTTGTTTAAATGGGCAATAATAATAAATAAAAAATATTTAATTCTAATGCCTACTGTAGGATGCCTATATTGTGTGGAAATAAGTCATAAATTATATCCCGTTGAAATAGAGAAGCTAACTGGGCAATAGTGGACACAAACTAGTTTAGTACCAAGATATATCTAAACTTTAAAAGAGTTTCTTTTGGCCTTTCTTCTCAGAGTAGTCAGATAATATCAAACGCCGACCTCCAATAGTTTTTGAAATATGATTGACGTGTAAAAGTGCTTGTACAAAAATAAAAATATTTATCATTGAAATAAATTCGCCGTTTAATGATTTGCTTCGAAAGAGTCGTAAACTAACTTTTAGAATAACATTATAATTAATTAAGCCAAATTAAATATTTTCAGTACAAACTAAGCATAAAAATAATAACGCCTATGAATTTTTAGAATGTCTGCGAAAGTTACAAACAATAGTAAAATATTATCTTGTTTGTTAAAATTATGAGAAATTCTTTGGAATCTACTCGTGTAGAATATAAAACTTTCTCGACTAAGTTAACTTTCAATTGCAGCGGCAAATAAAACGTTTTACCATTCCGAGATTATGGATATGCATGAATCATGCAAATATTATGAGTAAGTGTTATAATCTATTATTATTAAGTATTTAGGCTTAAATTGTCTTATTAATTATGCTAACAAAATACACAACCAAATTACCTATTGGTACCTTAAGGCAGACTTAAAAAAGGAAAGGCTTTTCCTTGGATTATAACATAGACAGAAATCATACCGGTTTTCCCCGCAGGGTTAGCCAGAGGTGTAACATAGTATGTACACTCATATTACGCTAATAGGCTAGTTTCCTAAAAAAATCTAATTAATCCGTCAGTTAGATTATCAAAAAATATTGGACCCGTATTTTTTCTTTTGTCAATTATATAAAAAATGATGAAGATAGCGCCCGTCAAAGTTCCGCGTGACGTCACGCCTTGCTACACTTTTTAGCATGGCGTGACGTCACGACCTTTGCGAAATTTTGACGCGCTTTATCTTTGTCATTTTTTGTTTGACTGACAAAAGAAAAAATACGTGTCCATTATTTTTCGATAATCTAACTGACGGACTAAATATAATAATAATTTTTTTACCCAGGAAAATACCCTATTACTAGCGTAATATGAGTGTACATACTATGTTACGCCTCTGCTTAAAGAAGAGCTTAAGTGTCATGAAATAGGAGGCAAGCCTATTGGGGTCATTTGATGATTTCACATCCTCAAAAAAAAAAAAGCCTATTGCCATCAACCAGGTATGAATCCAGACTCAGTGTTACTGAGAATTCCTGACGGAAAAACTTCATAACAATTTGTACGACCCGGGAATTGAACCTAGGAACTCATGCTCAACCGAAGTGCTTGCGATCGCTAGATCAACAAGGCTTCGATTATTTATATTGGTATCTTTGAATAAACTATTAATTTGATGCTATAACGAATTTTAAAAACAGTTTAAAAACCTCTTTTGTATGAAGTGAGCCAGTTTGCAAATCGGTTTTAAACTTTTTAGTTTACACAAAAAAAAAGCTATTAAAACATTTCAACAAAACGTTTCATGAACCGAGTTTAACAATCGAGTCGTTTTATCTTAAAATTGGGTTTCGTAACTCCGTACATTTTATTTCTCATTTTTTATATCACTTTCGCTTAACGTATCCGAGACTGAGATGACGTCACATGTTGGAAACAGGTCAATAAACAAAACATACCATTACGCCTGTAATTTCCGAATGGTTAAGAAGAGGTGTACAGATGCTAGCACATCAAGCTACCCGATACCGTAAAATCCCAATCAACCTTGAACCTAATGTTTTAGCGATAAAGTTGAAAATCTATTAAAGGAATTTGACAGATAGTAGTAGCTTGATGTGCTGGCGTCTGTACATTATAGTATACCCGCATTTCGTCAGTTATGATCACTAATGTGTGAACTGGGAACGAATCCAAACTCATGAGAGGCAAATCTCGTAATTTTACGAACGTTCACAGTCCAGTCTCAATCTGTCAAATATACCTCTAATTTCCTTACGTTTTTTACAAGTTTTTGGCATTTTTTTTTTGTCGTCGAGATGAGATTGCGACTAGATTTTGAACGTTTTAAATTACTAGAATTGGTCTTCTGGTTGCTACTGAGAGATTTCAGATAGAAAAACGCAATATTTGTCCGACTCGGGGATCGAACCCTCAGGGACCTCAGCTCAGCAGTAGTGCTTGCGGCCACTAGATCACCGAGGCAGTCAAATAAAATTGAAACAAATTATTGTACCTACGCATGTGTCATGGCATAATTAAAAGGACGTTGAACCATATTGCTTCGGGGAATTTTTCGACAAAATTAAACATTTTTTTTTTTAAAACGTTGCCCCACACTTTTAATTTCTCCTGTATCGTGGGTGCGTTTACAAACATTTAAACTCACATACACAAACAGCCAGACCCGGAACAACAACAACAACAACTACTGCTATTTGTTTATATTATGTGGTCAACAGTCATTTGTGAGTCAAGTGATCTATTTACCAGTTGATAGCACCCAAGTGCTTACATGTTCCGCTAACTTTATTATTAAGTATTTGTCAAACACTCAAACCTGTGTTTTCGTTTCCTTAAACAAACACTTGACCGTTTTATATGTCCTAAACAAACACTTATCGGAAGCGAATTTCCATTGTTTACTTCTGATAAGACGTTATTACGTCTAATTCTAGAACATTAAGTGGTGAAAGCGTTAATAATAATACTTGTATTACTTAATACAAGTTGAATTGCCTACGAATTGTCGTAGGTTGTTGCTACACAACACCAAGACCTAGATTTGATACCTATCAACAAGTTCCCATAGTGTTTTAAGACATGTTCGCTATCCATTACCGTTCACTGTCGACTTGTCAATTGCTTTCGATAAGGACAGCAGGTAATGTACAGCTCGGCAGGAGATTGTGTGGAATGTATGTAAGTTGGTAATCATGGGAACAGCGTTCTAGCGCACCAGCTGTTCTCAATATTGTAAAGCAAGTAGATCGCTCCAATAAATACAGAATCGCATTACTGAATTGAATTTAATGCCTTTTATGTGACCAGATGCCAATTACGAAATAAACACATGTATGTACCGAGTTGTTACGGACGGGTTTCGGGAATAAGTGCCGTCTTAAGGATTTTATTGGTTTTAAATTGGTAAACATCACGATCTTGCAATTTAAATTTTACCTTTTGGGTGCATTTTGGTTCAAACTGCTTTTAAACATTTATGAAACGTGCTGTGTTCTTATTGAATTTCCCAATAAGTGCAACAAACATACATACATTATGAACTTTCAAAATGATAATAGGTAATTTTGGGTCAGAAGTTATTACTAGTTGCTACCTTAATATTGCTTAACCCTTTATTAAGCCATGTATTGGACGAGCAGGATCGCGCGTTTTCTGGAGACAGTACCTACTCTAGTGAATACACAGCTTCCCGCTACAAGAATTCGCATTGCGTGAGCCTTAATCTTTAATGAAATGTAAACAGTTCGCACAAATTACCTAACCTAATACTCGTATTTATCCGAAATAAAATCTGGTCTACATGCATATAATTATCTGCGTTTCCGACACAAATTGCGACCGAGTCTCGAACTATTTACGTACGCAATCGTAATTATGTTGTCGAATCGAGTTCGATGACAGCCGAGACGAGACGCCGAGAACTATAGCATTCGATGCCACGGCCGAGCCGTCGATCTTGACCTACACCACGCCTGCACCGATGCGTAGGCACAGAAAGAATCGTACCAACCAGTCGTAAACAATCGATTTAATCCGCAATAATATTATAATCGATTCTTCAACCGATAGGATGGTTGCTGAACTTGACATTGCTTTCTAAGATTATTTGTAGTTCTCATTAAACGGCTTTCTGTATAAATCAATACTGTTACTGTAAGGAGTTTCTAATAGGCAGAATATTATTGATAGATATTTCGCTGCCTATTTTAATTTGGAATTCAAAACCTCGCTCTACATTAGCATTCATAAAAACTAATGATAGAAAACCAGCTCCAAAAACAGGCCTGAGACGGATAAATGTTTCCTACGTACTGTTTGAGGAAATCTTTGATGTTGAAAATTGTTAAAACAAATATAACATGTTAGCCATGCTTCTAGACCAAATATTGCAGAATGCGCCTCGAATAACAATCAAAGTGAACAATTGGAATACGGAATATACTTATGTCCGCTCATATCCGCGTGTGTGCGCACAATTAATAAAATAATAATTTTAATGAACACCAATACAGTTTATATTATATTATATTTTATTTGATAGGTACATTCAATGAGGTACGAGTCTTTTATTTAACTTCCGCCGTGTTGTTTATTTTTTTAAATAACTTTTTTAGTTACATGCATTCAATCAATTAGTTAATCGATTGTAACAATCGGACCTATTGCAAAAACTATTCTGACAAGAAAATTAATTGATCCTACAGTTTAATATCGGAAATTAGAAATATAGCCGAGTCGGCTAGTCGCGTACAGGCACAAGGTTTTCTCATTTCATAGTTTCTCGCTTTTAAGCACATTATAACTCGCGAACCGGTTGCCAAGCTACGAACTTTGGAACATCGTATTATCGCTTAACTAATAATATTATAATAATACGCCGATGAAGCTCGTCGTACGAAAGGGAAATCTGACCGAGGCAATGGCAACTACTTACCTAGCTGGAGCGGTCTCTTTAGAAAGTTTTAAATTATACGTAAGTGAACTGGTAACATTGACGGCGACAAGACCATGCGCAGGCGACGGATGCTAACACCGCAACTGATGCCATGCGAAGCTCATAACTATTCGAGACACTCCATAAAATACTCACTCAAGAATATTAGCTCAAGCAAGAATATATTCACTCGGTAATAGATACTATGTGAAATTGTGAATGAAATTCAATATCAATGATTTCACGTTTCATCGATTTCATTAATCTTGATCTTATCAATATTCAAAATCTAGGCTGCTTGCAAATCTACAATTTGTTACTGAACCCGGAAAGATTCTAAACCGGAATAACTGCATATCACTTCGTTCGACTTCTCATCAAGTGGAACAGAATGCAAATCCGTAATAAGGACATCACTGATACTCGTAAAACCGATGCGTAATCCACTAATAATTTCACTGTATCTGTAAAAGCTCGCGATGTTCGTTAACGCATAGAAAGTGGAGGTCTCGATGTTATGCAAGTTGCTCTGTTTGACACGCGTAGAGTTATGTCCTGTATCGATTGGGAACATTAATTAAGCATCCGAAGACACGATATTGACTTTGTTGTATAACTTAATGATATATTACTTTCGTGCGTTTATGTAGGCCAGGCGTACGTCACGAATGTGTGGCTGCGTATTAAACTTGACAAAAAAATGTTTGTTTGTTTGTTACGTGATTCAATGTGACAGTAAGATTGATTGATGTGTGTCTTGTCAGTGACAGTGAGCCACACATAATTGAGAATCGTTTATGTAATGTTAGCCAGAATGCTAATGCTAATGTGTTTTTGAGGGCTAAAGATAATAAACCAACAGTGTTTGAGTAAATTCCCCTTAATAATAAATTATTAAAGAGAATTTACTGAAACACTGTTGGTATAACTTAGTTAAAACTAAGTTCGTAATCGTAAAGCCACTCTTGATGTTATCGATATAATCAAATCAGGATACGGCAGTTATTGTAGTTACTGTGATAATTCTATTGTTGTCGCCACCTCTAGTTAGTTACATAAAAGCGGGTTACATTGCACTATGTCCTACACCTGTTAGTTATTTATATTAATTGAGACAAAAAAACTTTATTCAAATACGCTTATAAATCTTATTAGGAAACTAGAAATTTTAATTAGACATATAATTTACGTTTTGTTACGCCAGATTTTCTCTTTCAATAATGAGTCGAATAAAACACGGTTTAATGAATCATGCGCGTGTGTTCCATCAATCTGCATAAGTTGACACGTGTTATGATTACTGGCGTTGCGTAATAGTCGCGGTTCGGCTGCGCCCGCGCCGCCCTGCGCTGACCGCAGCGCCATTGTACGTTCATTCAGTAGCTTGTGTAATAATTATTCAACGATAGAACGAATATTGATATTGTTTTGTGTCTCTTTATAGTTGGGAATGTAGTTGGAACCTAAAGTAAACCTCTGACTTTACCTAGCTGAAGTTTTGCAAACGTAATGAAGTCTCAAGATATCTTGAAGATTACTATCTATTGCTAGTAGCTAGGTACTTTTAAAAGTAATTAATTCGTAAGCTAGGAAGGATATTATTGGTTCAGTGTTGTGATAATCTTTCACAGATATTAGACACGCCAATTACTTCTTATCTACAAGGTATTCCTATTTATTACTAAGCCGTGAAAAGCTGATTATTATCATAATTAGAATCTATAAGCATTCTTTAGATTAATCGGAAGGAACGATGCAATAAGTAACGCAACATTGTTCAGGAAGCTTTACATAATTTGTGTAGATTTTGGCATAATAAAACCGAAGATTTATATCGAATTGACAGATTATGTATCCAATAAAATATGCGTAGATTCGAACTCGCTTAGCAACCTGTTCATTCAACATTTTCAGCTAATAAGAATAAATAAATTATATAGTCGTCTATTAATTACACGGTGTTATATATCCAAGCTATAAAATTGAAATGCAAGTAATAGTCTTTAAAATGAATTCATTTCAATAAACTATGAACTAGCTGGCTTTATAAGTAATGTACTTACGTAAGCTAGTGTGTACTCTTTACGTAGTTATGGCTGAAACTATAGATATATTTAAACAAACAGTAGCAAATTGTTTGCATTTTCTAATCATTTAGGTGCTGATTACCTAATTAATTTGAAAATGCAAACAATTTTGTACCAAATTTATAAATTTAATTCAATTTCCATAAACTATTTACCTTGGATTAAAATACAGGTTACTAGGTCGTGTCGATTATTACTGACTGACAAAAGTATTAGCGTTGAAGCCTCTGTAATATGTAGATTAATAGTTTGTCGTTAGAGGATACATCGAACAAATAATACTTATTAGCAAAGAAGCATCCGTTAGGTATGGTTTCTAAGGCACAATCTAGTATTTTCGAATCTCTGTTTTAGCAGATCCTGTAAAAGCTCTCTCCTATCATATCGTTAGCAGCAACGAGCGATGAATAACCATTAACTAGAAAGGCGTATTTAGGCAGTTTTTCGGTGAAAACGCGAAATGTGATTAGAATATCGACATTGATCAAAAGAAAGTGTCTAATTCGTTGCGAGCATTACGTGACGAATTACTCAGTCAAGTCTGAACAAGCCATTCATCTGGGGTTACGTGCAGACGGACTAACAGACTAATAGCTTATTTACATGTACGTGTGTGGGGTAAGACTAAGACCATTATTTGACCACCTCTGTGGTCCAGTTGCGAGCTCTAAGAACAATAATTACCGTGATACTGTGTCGCAAGTAGTCATTGGAGTAATGTCTAGTGCGTATGTAAGAAAAATACAGTGAATCAGGTTGATGTTGCATAGTTTGAGAATTAATTGGAAATTGCTGATTGCGTCATGTAACTCCGTAGATTTTAACTGAAGTGTTGGTAATAATGGTCTTCTACCTAGTAATTAAGATTCCACTTCAGTATTTTGTGTTTTACAAAATGTTCTGGCAGATTTTATAAACTTACTGACCTTCTTTTTCGTTCTGTTAGCTTTGGTTTAATTACAAAGTTTTGGCAATATTGATGATTGATTATGTCCTGTCCTCAGGATATTGGTCGTTTGGTAGCTAGTTAGTTACTGATTACACAACGAATTTCTTATAAACTTTTTTGAAACTAATCTCCCTCGTCAATTAAATGATTGATTGATGTAATACAAACAGACTAACACATTTTATTAACATGTTACTAATGTCTGATATAATAATGTTAATTGGATTTGGCATGAATGTTACTATTTCTTAATTTACGACATTATTGAATGAAATTGCGGAAACTGTTAATATAATGATATCGTATTCAATCTGATTTTATGATTTATTATTTCTGCATTTAGTGTTAAAAATATGTTGACAGCGACAAAGAATGTATGTTGCTGTCACCATTTAGATCAAATACATTAGTTAAATGCATATAAAATGTATCTGTTTAACATAAAACGCATTGGCAAATAGAACATTCCATTTTATAATTTTTTATTTTTAGAAATGAATAAATAAAATATAATAATACGCTTCATCATATCAAGTAAGAGTTACAAGTTTTTTATGCATACTTATGTAATGTCAATAAAATTAATAAATTGTACTTTTTGTTGTGAAATAGTTTATTGTGACTTCAGTGAAACAAAAAATCTAGATAAAGTTTAAATATGACGCAAAAATTGCATGTTACTCTGACAGGAAAAAATGTGATGATGTATGATTGAACATGTACATATAGCTTGATAGCAATCAGTGTTATACATGTAATTATCAAATAGATCAATTACGACGCGGTTGGCTGGAGAACATAAATTGCAACCGATAGGTACTTAATGTAACGAAGTATAGTCGACCTCGTAATTGCTTACCACTTTTGACAAAAAAATGCAGTAGCTTGAAATGAAGGTGTAACTCTTGAAACTATCGAGCAGTTTGAAGGTTCGCCTCAAGCCCGGGTTCAGAGTAAGGTCCGGGCTCAATGTCTGTTTAATGAATCTCCGGCTGGTTTACGCTTCCCATGGCCCAAGGGCTGGCTTTTACCTTAACCAGAGGCTGAAGTAAAAGCATTGCCATACAGGTAAATTCTCAGTCGACAGCGATGCGGAGGAATTTTACGACGCCATATTTTAGTTTGTTAATAGTTTTAGTTAAGGTTCATTTTTATTTGACATATTAATTAAGTAGGTCTAACTTGTTATTTATGTATATTTAATTTTAAAACTGTCACATAGACAAAGGAACCTTATCGATTTATGATGTGATAGTGTCATTCAGGGTGACAAACTAATTACGAGGTCAACTATACCTTCAAAAACTAATAAGTTGTCAAGATTCGTATCAAACGCAGTCTTAACAAACATTCTCTTATCTTTTCAATGAAACATTCTTTTCCTAGTCTTGTCTTCTAATTACAGTTTATCCCTATCTTTTTAATGGCATTGAGTAACAAACAAACAGACAGAAAAACTGATGGTAAAGTGTTAGTGGATGCTTATGGCATCAGATTATTTTGTAATACTTGTTTCTGCCCCTGACTTTATTCGCGTGAAATTTCTTGTTTTATCTAAAAATTATATTCTTTGAAACTCGTCAATTAGGTACTGTAGCTTTCAATTAGTGGAAGAATTTTCGGAATCAGATTAGCAGTTCCGAAGATTACCCGTTACATACAAACTCATAAATTTTACCTTTTTATAATATTGTTGGTATAGGTGAGAAAGAAATAGAAAGGAACTCCATTCTACAACTTCGGGCCGTCTATCTGCTTTTCGCACGATTAATTTTTCACCACTTATCTTTAAATTGTATACTTGTAATTAATGGTATACTAATCGTTAATTCAGAATTTATGACTTCCGCCGGGTCTGGTGTAACGATCAAATGTTAATCAATAACCACGTAAGAAGATCACTGATAATGTTATCAGTGATCTTAGTATCTATATGTATTTCGTAAAGGGTAATCTTACAGGAGGTACTATATACATAATCTGCCTTTAATGTTCCCACTGCTGGGACGCTGGCCTCTCGGTGAGAGGGAGTAAGCTGTATGTGTGTATCCACCACGCGGGCCCAGTGCGGGTTGCTAGATTTCACGTCTTCGAATTTTTAGTTCTAGTAGGACATGCCGGTTTCCTCACGATGTTTTCCTTAACCGTTTTAGCTCTCAAAACGGTGAAGGAAAACATCGTGAGGAAGTGGCGATGAAATCATTTACACAAAGTATAGCGCCTGGCTGGGTTCGAATCTACGACCTACAACTCGTAAGTCGCGGCCATTACCACTGGGCCACCACTGCTCTCTACCATTATAAATATTTATCAATTCAAGACAAATATTTTTTAGGATTGTTTGTATATTACGACCTTTAAAAATGTAGGTCCTAAAGTTACTAATGATAAAGTAATCATATACAATTTTAAACAAACAAACAACATTTTGTGTGATAATTATATTTGAACGACTTAGACAAGTATAATATTTAAAGAACACTGAGGATGTTTGTAGAGCTATTTTTAAAACATTCAAGGTACTAAGTATTTCCTAATAGCTACCTAATGAGAGTCATCAATTACTTTATTTTGCAATGTAGATTAATTTGATGTCAGTAATTACTTCACAAATGACATAAATATTAAGAAATCTTTGTTAATTCGCAAGGTAAACTAGGATTCTTACGATCTCTTTTACGTACTTAATCCATTCGAAGAATATTACTTTTTATTTAATATTATAAATGCCAACGTAACTCTGTCTGTCTGTAACCTTTTCAAGCCTTAATGGCTGAACGGATTTGGATGAAATTTGGCACACGTTTAAACCATGACCTGGGTTAGGATATTTTTTATTCCTGTAGTACGTTCCCGTGGGATAACTTCCGACCTTCACGTAGGTACCTAAAGCCGCGTACAAAATCTAGTGATAAATAAATGTTACGTAGATCCCTCCCTACTAAATCGTGTATGAACGAGGAGCTCACATTTGCGTGCGCGCACCAACCTAACCCGTTGTGTTATTTATAGCCTATCACGACCTATCAGAACATAAGTTCAGGTTTGGAATCGTCCATTCAGACGTTAAACCTAATTACCTGATGCTTATCTAATATTATATGATCGATTGGCCAAAACGTAATCGTTTTTTAAACTCGATTTAAAGCTAAGTTTACGATCAATAAATTCACATTCCTTGACTAGTAAATTAAAGGAAAATTGTGAGTCGACGGCTTATGGAACATTAATTGTGAACGTCATCAGTGCAACAGAATTATGAGTGCTTTATTGTTTAAGAGCATAATCAGCCTATAATGTCCACACTACTGGGACTTAGACCTCCTCTCTGTGAGAGCGAGTGGGCCCTAATTGACTACGCGGGCCCAGTACAGGTTGGCAGATGTCATAGATCTTCAAATTTTTAGATTTTAGGACATGCCGGTTTCCTTACGATGTTTTCCTTCACCGTTTTTCTACGAAATAATTTGCACAAAGCAAAAGTCTGGGTTCGAACCTACGACCTACAAACTCGTATGTCGCGGCCGTTACCACTGCGCCAGTACTCCAGTTAATATAATTATACGGACATTGAATTATTTTTGTAATACCTCTATGTTTTTTTTTATCAATGCATATGATTTTACCTAAATAAACTTCGTTGACATAGCGAGAGCCATCAATGATCTTGCAAGTAGGTCAGTATGGCTAATCCAGTCGGCTTGGTGATCTGTGGCACGCGGCCGGCCGGTTCTGAGCGGATGCAGAGGACGTTGCTCAAATATCAGCAAAAACCATTCCATTAACTATCGGCACATATTAATAATGGCGTTAGTTCACTGTGTACAGTTATTATAAAGTTTTTGCCTGAGTTTGCTCGAGAATATGTTGATGAAATGGTATTTTAGGCGTGTTTTTGCTCGCAAGGCTAATTGATTAGTAATTTTAAACTCAATAGAACTAATTGAAGAATTTGTTTTTAGTAGTTATCTAAAAGTAGCAGTTAATTTGCATTATATGCACAATTTAACCGTGTTACTACCTATGAGTTTTTTTTGTATACTTTTATTTTAACTAGAGCACAAGTGATCGGCCTTGTAAGTGATAATTAAACTAAAAATAGAATTTAAATAACTATGAACGGCTATTTTTTGTATTCGAATGAATGATGACATGAAAGTTATTAACTCCGCGTTTATTATTAAGTCCATCGTTTTGTTTTATTTAATACTTACTTTCAGTCAAACTTTAGCTTTATTGCTTTTTTGTAGCTACAACTATGTAAATGATTGTAGGTATCTGGAAAACCATTGAAAGTCTGAAAACGATGTCGTAGGCGAGCTAATAAGACATAGTGAGTCACTGAGTATATTGGAATAGAATATTTTTAACCGTTGCACAAAATGAAGAAAGGCTGGAGAGGGCTATACTGTGGCACCTTAATCAATATAGGCCATATTGATTACGGCACCACAGGACAGACCGAAAAGGAAGCCGTTTTTAAAAAATTGCTCGTCTTAAAACATTACCACTGAAAAGGGTATCTAAAGAAAATCTTTAGGAGTATGAGGAAAATCTAGCATTTTCCACTTAGTACCTAAATATATTTTTCCTGTGCTAAGGTATCCAACATTTTAATCGTCAATAAATAATAAAAAGTCGATTCCATCATTGGTTTGCAAATTGAATCTAATTGAGCCGCTCTCTAAACCACCCGTGGTTAGTCCAGATATTACCCACATCTGCCACCTGGCCGTTACGATACGTTAGGGAGTACAAAAAATTTATGCGATTCAACAAATGACTGCTGATGTGACACGAGTGTTGATGTTTTGTTGCTACGATCTTAGGCAGATCAACTAGCCTAGTTATTAAACAGTAAAATAAAACTATAAAGGAATTATTTTAGCTTTCAGCATCATATCATAGCCGTCAGTAAGGACTTCAGGTGACAGACCTCTCTCATTAAAAGTTAAAACTCTAATATGCTTTTATGCGAAATAAGATTTCTCTACTTTATCAGGCAGGTTTGCTGTGTTTAAGAATCTGTTTTCCTCACGGATTTCCTGCACAGTTTTCCTTGCTATTTCTTCCTATTTAATCTTTTCTTCATTACTTGTTTATATTTAACGCTAATTTATTTGTTTATTACCTATTGAATAAGTTTTCTCCACGCCCGATTAATTTCTTGTTAGATACCTACATATATACGCAGATACATTAATGGCATAATATAATATATATACCTAGCACGGCGCTCGACGATGTCATACAATGTAACTTCATGTTTAATACCCGTTTTATTTATGGAAAACGTATATAAGTAGCTAAGGCGCATTTTCATTTAATTTCTCTTTCGGATTACATAATGATACATTGGTCACTTCATTAATATAATAAACCCATGGCGTAATGCGGATTTCTTCAAAATTTTTATGTGGGACGCATATTTGTGTGCTTAATTTTTTATACATAATTTATTTGTGACGATGTTGTAAGTTAACTGAGAGTTATCTGTGTGTACAATCGAAACCAAAAGAAAAAGTTACGTAGCTCGTGTTCTAAAAACTGAGGATTTTCCAATTTTCCACCAAAATAACATTAATTTTTCTGCCATCTCGTCGGGAAACGACTTAAATTGATCGTTTAACCCTATTTAAAAACCTCTAAAACTTCAGGGTAACAATGTAAAAGATAAACACAATTAACAGTTCGTTAATAATTATTTCTTAACATATTAATTAAGCTTGAATTTAGCGGCGTCAGCACAGATAGCGCACTAATGGCTATTTTATGCGGGCTTCTTTTATTACCTGCTCGTCTTCCGGCTACGGAACTAGTGATTGCTTTGGATTTGAATAAATTAGCGATTTCATAATATCGTTGAGGTACGGTTACGCCCTCATGATTAGCATAACACAATGTTGGAAGATAGTGTCGGTTTAGGCGGTAATTGGAAGCCAATTTTCAACAACATTGATCGATGATACGCATAATTTTAAAATATGTTACCTAGTAGTAGCACATTACTTTTGATCGCAAAATACAAGAGACCCTTTAGTATGTGCAATCGTGGTTAAGATTAATATGCTTCATGATGTGTAATAAATTGTCATTAATCACTTAAGGGGAGAGTTAGAACATATCAGATAGCGGCGTTTTCAAAGCTACCTCATACTAATTTTCCAGTAGTTGCATTGCGAAGATGCAATTGAGACTAATTATTTGGAAAACGTGGAAAATCGGACGAGGCACGCGAGAGCCGTTCGAGACCCGGGATACTCTCACAGATCTTTAAATCTCACTTGGTAAGTTCATGACGTCAACATTTTCTCTGTCACACTTTTGCTAAGAAAAGTGAGAGATGTCACAAGTCTTACGAAAACGAAGCGTGATTAGTCGCCGGATGCTAAGTTCCGGACACGGGATACAGACCACCGGACACCGGACGCATAGTTGCCACAGTCTGCTCTAGAAACTAGATTAAAAACTAGTGCTTAAAAGGCCTGTCACAGTTGTCTGTGAAGGACGTTTTCTACGATACATTGTCGCGAAGTTCGAAAAAGTGTTTGAACAGAAATGGACGGAAATATCGCTGGGCATGTAGTCTATTCAATACAGCCATAATATATGGGAAATTCTGTGCTAACAGAAACACATAAAGACTAAATGGTAAAGGGGACTAACTGATCCATTTATGTCGAGAGATTTTGAAAAATGTGGATTGATTGCAGGTAGACATGTAGACACTACATCAGAACATGTCTGAAGATAAGAGAAAAAACCTTAATTATCAAAAGGCAATTTCAAAATATTAAATATCTATAGGTATGATACAGTTAAAGCCGGATTCATTTCGCAATAAAAGCGAGAGTGAGCCATATTGAACACAGGGACCGGTAATTTCGCTCAGAATTTGCTTAACTACATTAATTAGTAAGTACTCTCGCGGGTATTATACCGAGAAACTGATAATTAAATCGGAAATTACGAATCTCACGAGCATGTAGCAATGTTCAATCGATACAGGATGTGTGAGAACTGCCGTGGAACTTGAGAAATCCGAGTTGCCACACTTTGCGCGCAGCCTTGCAGTGTTCATTAGTGAAGTGAGAAAATGGGAGTAACGTCAAAAATTCACCATTAATTATGGTGGGACTTGAGTGAATTAGACTAGTTATTTAAAGCTATGCTGTGGGTGGTAGCTTGCGCAAACTTTGCTACAGGTATGGGTAGGGTTGCCAGGTCGCCAAACCTAATAGCCGGACAGACCAGCCAGTTTGGCCGGACATTTGGGTAGAAAGGCCGGACACCCTACATTATTGAGGATTTTGTCTCAGTATTAATAGGTACGACAAAAAAATTGTATGTAAAATCAAGCTTTTTTGATTATTGTCATAATCAGTCATCGGCGCTCGCTCGTTTGCGAAATGTAAAAAGCCTAACAAAAGCCGGACAAGCCCGACACCGTTTATTTTGGCCGGACACACAATCAAAAAGCCTACCTATGTCCGGCTTTATCCGGACGCCTGGCAACGCTAGGTATGGGCAGTTATTTCGTGGCCAATTCTTTAGATGCGTTGCACAAATCTTTTTGGTTTTAGTCCTTTTGAAGTATTTTAGTAATCAGCTTGAACTCGGTAGCTGATCTCAGTCTCCCACCTTATTGCGCAACATTTGACATAATTTGTATACCTATTGCTTTTATTTTTTGTAAAAACTGTCTGTCCGCGAGATAAAAAAATACAAACACTGATTGCATTTGATCAACGCGAGTTGACATTTTGGATGAATGTTCTAACATATAGCTTGTTTTCGTACTTGATACTCTGCAGATTTTTTATGTGGGTACCTGCTTTTGCTATTTATTTAAATATGCCTTTCCTGTACATGTGCTATCCAGAATGTTTCTTTTAGCTGAATACTTAAGCAAATACCAAACATGGCTTGAGGTTCTCCACGTTCCAGTGAGTATGCGCTGCGCGTGCATTCTTTAAATTATGTATGTAGAGTTTCTTGCTTAGAGCAAAAAGTCAAAGGCAAATATAGGCAAAGTTTTTGCGTATTTCTTACTAAATTACTGTAAGTAAATAATTAGTACTCTAATTTAGTTTAGAGTTAATTTTGACGCTAGTTTTTAGAGCACTGCGGTTAGAAAATAAATGTAGGTGGAATTTTTACATGTTTTTTTGTTCATTTGGAGACTAATTTAAATTATTTTATTGGTGTTGTTTCTTGGTGTAATTTTGTCAAAGTTACTGATTGATGGATTAAATTTTAAAAAAAATTAGTCATTATTAGAAATATTGTATTTTTCTAGAACTTTGGTACCTAGAGTAGTAAAGTTAAAGAAGAGTATGAAAAGAAATTGAATCTTGATGCAATCTAAAAAGTACCGGAATAGTAATTCCTCAGCAGGTTTTTTAGCTGAAGACGCAGTTAAAAGAGTAGTCAGTAAAAAATACGGAATTGAGGATTTAACTGTGATAGTTAGTCACGCATTCCGTGTGAAAGAAGCCTATTGTAGTTATTTCTATAGCTTGTATGGAGTAATGACTTTATTCAGTGACCTAATTTAACCGACGAAAAAAAAACGGAGGAGGTTCTCAAGTCGACGCGTATATATTTTTTTTTCTTCCGAACTCTGCAGCCCAGTTAATGACAAAAACTAAAACTTAACTACAGCTGTTCATATAACAGTAATTTACTATGAGCATTGTTTTAGAGCATTTTTATGTGAAAAAATAACAATGTTAGTTGTCAAGGTGAGTACACATAATTTGAATCTCGCATAATTGGGGCAGGTAACGGCACATTCGTGTACGCTGTGCTTTTATAGTTCTTTTTTCTTCACAATATAATATAATCGAGTTAAAAGTGTCTAGTTGTGTTATTCGTTAGTTTCGGCAAGTCACTTTAGGTACATTTCTATTTATTTTAAATGTAGATGAATGTAATTTTTTGCCTGTAAAAAAATCCCTGTTTGCAACCATTGTTTTTTTTGCAGCACCACAGAGTGTGTGTTCGGGGCCTTATGCTTGTGGAAAAGAAATCGTGATTAATTGAATAAATATTTTTATTGTTGCACGACTTTTACCGATTAATTTCTATGACTGCTTGTTCTTTCTGTTAATGTTCTATAAAAAAGACGATTAAAGTCTCTACAAATTTTACGTACATGAATAATATTATTGGAAACGAAGATATTTGCATAGAAAATCTCCTTATAAATAAACTACTTTTAATTTTTTTTTAGAATGCAGCAATGCGTGATTTCAACAATTCTGCAACGTTTGGTGATAGAACAAGGTACCTATAACAGATATATCTTTATAGGTAGGGTATTGTACATTTATGCACATCTTGCATTATGAATATTATGTCGAGTTAAATAATGAACCACAACATTGTGTAAGAGTTTCTGCATTTGGTTCATACAGCTGCAATATGAAATCTGCACATTTATCTACAACCTGAGTACATGTGGTAAAGCTTTAAAATACGTTTTAGTGCATAACGAAGAATTTATAGCCTCTCATAATAAAACATTACGTACAGCAATATTATTAAACTTTACACACTGAGAACGTAATTTTAGCGCAAATGTAGGAAGTATTATTAGTTATAATATAATAATAAATTTAATTTACCTTTTTTTCTCTTGGGCATCACTCTCACACCGTTCGTAAGTTCAGTCACTACGCACAAAACCAGAGTCAGAAAAATATATCTTCCACTGCACCCCATGTTTATCACACAAAGTCTGATGCCTGTTTATAACAAATGACTACAAAGGCCTCCAGAGCCCGTGCATTGGCCCGTTGGCTGAGTGTTCGGGACGCGTATAATCCCAGCTCGCGATCACACGAAGCACTAACTTGTCGATGAAGACGTCGGTACGAACTCATGCGCGTCGAGTGCTCCACGAACGAGTCAACCGCCCGACTACCCTATATTTTGACTTATAGCAATTTGGCAGTGCGAATTCCACTTGTATATAAAACCTTTCGCCGGGCCGGGGCGGGCGGTCATTGGTCGCGCGCGGCGTGCGGCCCGAAGGTGAAGGGAGCTGGAGTGGCCCCCTCCACCTGTAGAGGGGGCACGCCAGGGTCGGCAGACACTTTTGCTATCGACGGCGTGCGATAGCTATCATGCTCTAGAGGCTGTACCGTTGTGCTCCGATTATTACGTCACTCGATCGCGACTGACGTGCTAATACGAATCGATTGAGGCATAAGGCATTGAATTAGAAAAAAAGTGAAGCTGGGTGATGAAGCGGTTGTATGATCAACCGTTGAAGGATCATATAGTCCATCTCCTGTTCTGATATTTAACAGAATTTTCGGATGGAAATTCCTGAACTCTTTAGGTCTTGCAAGTTATTATAAGTTATTACCTACCTGTAAGAAATCAACGAGGCTGTAGTCGTTAACTTTACTAAACATTATGTTTTCAAATAAAGAGGTCCTACAAATCTCTTGTTCCATAATTTATTTATTTATAATAAAGCCAGCAAGGATGCTCAGTCTAATTTATAACTGAAATCGTCCAGTTTCTCTCTATAAGTTAAAGGCAGCTTAGTAGGCTAAACACTCTGATAACATTTACAAATTAAATTAACACTACACCATTATATATCATCATCTGCCTAGCCTTTTCCCAACCATGTTGGGGTCTTCCAGTCTAACTGGATGCAGCTGGATATGAGTATTTTACATGAAGCGACTGCCCATCTGACCTCCACAACCCAGTTACTAGGTAATACGATACCCCTTGTTAGACTTTCGGGCTTCTGACGACCCGTAATGACTGTCAAATTTTCGCCAATGGACTACAAGCCGCGGTAAGTGTAGCTTAACTGGGGCCCTAATTCACTATGACCACTTTGCGATTCCTTACTTCGAAAACACGTCAATTCCTTACTTAACCACGACATGCTATTAACGAAAAAAATATTAGTAGTATATAAGTATAGTTAATATTAGTTTAGTCCTGTCAAATTAAGATACTCCATAGCAAGTTTAGACGTGATTAAAAACATAGCGACAAAAAATACGTCAATTTACGTCAGGCGCTGACTAATTTGACAGGCCTAAACTATTATTTATTTTCTGTCCTTTTCTTAATTAAATAGAAAGAAAAAGATAATAATAATAATAATATCCCTGTACATTTCACACAGCGCCATCTAGTCCCAAGCTAAGCAACCTAATGCTTGTGTTATGGTAACAAGATGGCTGATAAACTACTTATATACATTTTTTTTTTTTTGTAAATACATACATATTATAGATAGAAAAACACCCAGACTCGGAACAAGTAAATGTAGGTCATACAAATATTTGTTCCGTGCGGGAATCGAACCCGCGACACGCAGCGCAGCAGTCAATCGCTTAACCACTGCGCCAACCGTGCCATCATATATACTGCATCGTGCCATCATATATAGATGCACTGAACTTACATTTAGTTTAGTTTGTGAACAAGGGAATCGGCGCCATTGCCATGGTTTGCACGTGGTAAGGTTTCGCGGGGAATAATACAGAATTAGGGCCCTGATCGATCGACCCGTGTGGCTGCAGTTATTACCTAGCTACAGCCCCTCGCACACTATTATGAGTAGGTACTTAACTGCTTATCTTTAATGTCTCCCGCATGGACTAAAAAAGAATACGGAACCTACATACTAATGTGAACATTTTATATCAATTAGTGCTCACACAAAATCGTAAAAACACAAGAACCAGGAAGTGTTTTTACGTAATTTGAAGCGGAAAATGCGTATGCGCAAAGTGAGGTGAGATGTTTCGGTTCCTCAACAATTATACTTTTAAACACCCAGATATTTTTGTGAGTAAATAAATTCGCTTCGACATCGAGTAGTTTTACTCTAGAATAGTGTGCTCGCATACTCAATGTAATTAACAAAGAATTGTGTGAGCAATTTAGCAGGTTTTACTTTTATTTTTATGAATCCTAATCAGTTAGGTACTTTTACTTAGTATATGTATGAAACATGATACATTAATGCTTTTTCCTGTTTCAGCAGACAGAAACTATTGAACGGCACGTGCTACGACGTAGCATGGACACAGTGACGTAAACGTAATTTTGTTTTCTGGTGCTATTTGCGGCACTGATCTTCTATTTATACAAATAAGTAGTTGTTCCGGGTCTGGTTGTTTGTGTATGTGAGTTTAAATGTTTGTAAACGCACCCACGATACAGGAGAAATTCATAGTGTGGGGCACCGTTTAAAAAAAACAAAAACGAAACTAAACAAATAAATAATAAAGCTGTAGAGTTTGTTAAAACGCGCTAATCTCTCTGAAATTACAAGTCGGATTTGTAAAATTCTTTTTGAATTTGAGAGTCTAATTCTTGCGGAAGACTCCACTACCTAGGCCACTTGACATCACGCTAGACGACATCATCCCTGAGCAGCAGAGCAAAAACAAAAAAAAAAGAACAAAAGGACCGCTAAGCGAAAACGAAGTAGTAGCTCGAGCCGGCGATGCGATGCGATGGCGTGGGTCGGGGAAACAAGAAATTTCACACAGATGAAGTCACAGGCTAGGCAGAAGCTAGTGAGGAAATAATGTCCTCAACTTTACACGGCTCACATTATTTTCGGCCAGGATAGTAAGCCTGGATAATACTTGCTTGCTATCCTAGCTTGAAACACTAACCTCGGGTATCCCGGGCATTAGGGGAAGACAGGGTTTTTATTTTGAATGCCTAACAATCGTTAATAGACTCTCAACGGCACCTCCTTTGCACGGTTCATTTTAGTTTTACTTATTTTAATCTTTATTTGGGTGAAGTTATCTTAATTCTTAAGCTCATAACAATGGTTGATATTTCCGCGATGCTTTTAATTGATATTATCAGTTTTAATTGAATTAACGTGAAACTCGCTTCGTCACCGTGATACTAAAAAAACAATATAATGGATGGGTTCAGATGATATCTTTATAAGCTAATAACAATATCAGCCTGCAATTGTCTACTGTAACTTGTTTATCAATGACTGCAACGCCAATATTACGTGCTGAGGAGGCGAAATGCAATGTTTTTGCAAAAAATGACGGTGATGAATGCTCATTGCATTCTTCTTCTTAGCGTGTCAATGCCATCGTCATCGTGGAAATTTGCCGAGGGTGCTCTGGAGGCTCTATAGATACTACGTCGCTCAGGGTGGCTCCCGTCATTGCATAGATCATGCTGCTTTGGTTTTCGTTGGAACTTCCTCATTGATGCCTTACGTGTTGGGAGAATAAAGGGTTATGCGAGACTCTTACTAACTAGAACCCTATGGGGTTCCTTCTGTTATGTTACTATGAGTCTAGAGCGGGGAATTTTCACATCATTGTCTTCGTATCACTATTAACTACGCTTGCTTGCATTAAGAATCACCAATGTTCTCTATTGAATTAAAATTTATTAATCGAATAAAGAACTTTGTTATGCTCAATGCGCTCAATTTGTAGCTTTGTATCTACTCCTTGACATTCATCAAAATAATGAAAAAATAGAGCTAAAAGAAGCAAATAACTGCTACTAGACAAAAAGGCGCTACATAACATCATTCAATGCCTGTTGTGATCTAATCAGCACCTAATGACAGTGCAATTAGCCTTCATAGCTCTCGTATTATGCACTAGCATACAAATAATGTGCTTGAATAGTGCACTCATTAATATCATCATAATAATATTATGATACGGCATAACCTTTGTTTTTTCGTGCACTTAGGTGGCAATGAATATTAAATATTGAAATGTTTAACACCTCTTGTTGGCTTTTTACATTAAAAAAGTAGAAGCACACTCTAAAATCTCGTCTGTCTGAAAAAAAAAAAGTTCGTTTACTTATTCTTTACATTCATAGTACGTCGCATCAAAGTTTAAAAACACCAGCGTTAAAAATTCGACATAAAACCAATAAAAAGGTACAAAGTCACTATGACCTTTTCAAAGCCAAGCCAGTATTCGGAACTTGCTAGATTTTTTAATGGTAAATTTTCTTATTAATGTCACGCACATTAAAAAGTAGATTAGTCGGTAAAAATTTAGTAACTCGTTTTTTTTTAACTCGCTCTCCTGGAAATGTTTGTACTTACTAGGGTTTTGTTATGGCGCAGCTGATTTATTATTATTAGCTTTTTCCTGTAACTTAGGATTCATTCAAACAAGGTTTAGTTCTATATCATCATCATCACCAGCCTATAGCAGTCTACTTCTGGATACAGGCCTCTCCTATTGCACCCCATTCAACTCAATTTTCGGCAACTCTCAGTGCTATATAGTTTATTTTATTAATGAAACAAAAGATATGAAGTAGTTTCTTACTGTATAAAACTTTTATTTACGTATTTATACTTTTATTACTTTCGTGATAAGATATTTTTTACTATAGTGCCTCAAAAATAATTTTATTTTAAAATACTGTATTTAAGCAGTAATCAAATTGAAGAACGAGAAAGAAGTTTGCAGAATAGATTTGAACAGCTCCATGTTGAAGACGATGAGGCCCATCCCGGTGACGATCATTCCCTTCTGAGCCCTGGCGATCATGAATATAAGCAGCTTGGTCACGTCATTGTCGGCCCAGGCCTCCCATGGAACCACGTACAGGTCGAGTGGTGTCTCTTCGCTCGTCTGAAATATGAAAATGATAGAAAATAAGTTTGTAGGTTTAATAGTTATTTAGATCTCGTGTATAGTCAGTCAATGGCGCCGATTCCCTTGTTCACAAACTAAACTAAATTTAAGTTCAGTGTATCTTTTTCTTTTTATTTAATTAAAAAAAAGGACAGAAGATAAATTTTAGTTTAGTCCTGTCAAATTAGTCAGCGCCTGACGTAAATTGACGTATTTTTAGTAGAAATGTTTTTAATCACGTCTAAACTTGTTAAGGAGTATCTAAATTTGATAGGACTAAACTAATATTTATCTTCTGTTCTTTTCTTAATGAAATAGAAAGAAAAAGATGGACTGAACTTAAATTTAGTTTAGTTTTTGAACAAGGGAATCGGCACCAGTGAGTGGTATTTATGAATATAGATCCAATTGCCGAGAACCTAAGAATTAGGGTACAGGAAACGGAGTACTTCTTGTTGGTACAAGTCGCAATAAACTGCGATCATCATTTGAAACGGTTGACAATTTCTTCTTAATTTTAGACGGGATGGTATTGGGAAATCCATGAAGTGGCGAAATTGGTCTTATTATTCTGGATGCTTTTTGACAAAAAGGGATTTAGGAAGGGTGTAACAAACGTGTCTACGTACCTAAAATAACCTCTTATTGCGCATATTTATTTTGTGCGCTTACAACCAAACACCAAGCATCATAAAAGGGTACTTAATTTAATAAATCACGGCGCGAGTATAGCTGGTTCTCACATCTTGATAGTCGTTATGAACACATAGCTTACGGTCTCGCTAATGTTCTCATTACCAGCAAGTAATCATTAGCTACTGGTTAAACACTATCTATTTGATCTAAAGCGCCGGGTCATATAGTATCCTTGTCAGTCTGATAGTGTTTTTAGTGATAGGAAATGATGAATTGCGTGTGTATAGTTGTAACCAGTATCTGATTTGTTTTTTTACGTTATTTGTAAGATTTTATGTAAATATAAGCACAAAGTTTTCAGGAATAATCTCCATTGAAAGAAGACATCAAGATACGACAAAATCTTGATGTCTTCATTCAATCAATCGCTATTGTAAATGAGTTTATCCAGCCTGACTTCTAAACCTATACTCAGAGCTAACGTTGCGCGTACGCAGCCTATAGGCACCGTATAAGCGTCGAATGCTGAGAAATCACCTTTTTTTATGCAAAAAAGTTTCTTTCTCTCAATTTTTTTCTGAAAAGAAGGAAAAAGAAGGACATTTTTACTGCCTAAAAACTTCTAAGGTCACGGTATCAATTACATTAAAACCACAGACAGTACTTCCGCCGATTAACAGTTGCCTACGGGTAACAATTATACAAGCAGCACACGAACCCAATCAATAAAGAAATCAATCACTTTACCTTCGTCAATTCGCTCGCATAGTGACAGGGCAAGTAAATGTGTAGGACACCGACCACCCCGAATGACGTATATTTTGGGTCTATCCGTTGCAGCAAATATATTTGATACAAATTAAACGATATCATGAAAGAAGTAAGCATAAACACGGCAAATAACCAGGGCCCATACACATTTTGCAGCTGAACATAGAAATCTAGCGCGTCCTGGTGATCTCTGATTGCTTCATTCATTTTCATCCGCAACTCATGACGAGTCCTCGAATTTTTGAAGGCCTTGTCTACTTTAAGGGTCAGTAACTTCAACTTGAGTCGCAGATGCGTCGTCGCTATACAGAAGGAGCCGTCGAATCCGCAGTAATTAGGCACGAGAACGACGCATTGCACGCAATTGTACGCGAACATGCATTGAAAGAAAGGCGTTTCACTTTGAATATCCTCCACAAAGAGTAACTCCATGTCGTGCACCATGCGTCTCTCGTAGTCATCGGTTTGAATACTCTCGATAGTCATCAGGGCTCCAGCATAAATAGGAAATAAGGCACTCATGATCGTCGGGATCAGCAACCAGGAAATCTCGCCAACTTTTGCTATTTTAATGTGATCATCGTATAGCGTCTGAAATTCCTCTTCGAGATTGTTAGCCTCTAAAAGGTCTTCAGATATTTTGTCCAGCAATGGCGCGAATTTGCTTGTCGCATAGATAACGTAATACGTTTTTATAAAGAAAAGAACGAGAACGACGGCCAATGTCATGTTCCTGGCGAAATTGTATATGTCCAAGGTGTAGAGACATTTGAACGTGTAGGTGGTGAACCAGAAGAGCTGGCCACCGCAGAAGGTAACGATGGCAGTGATAGTAGCACATCTCTTGATAGCCGTGGTCCTATTCGGGTAGAGGAAAGCGAAAGCCAGCGAGAAAGCGCACAATTTGAACGTTTCATTGAACCCTTTGTATTTTTTTGTTGGAGTGACGTCAGATAACGTTTTGATTTCCATTTTATCTGCAGCAACACGACCCGTTCCCAGTAAAAAATACTACAAGTGAAGCCTATGGGAAGTTCTCAGGCATCTAAGATATAGGTAGGAACGTGCGCCGCATTAAGGGCAATCACGCTATGAATTACTGAGCAATTTATTAGAGTTAAATCACCACCTACGGAGTAACACCTCATAATTTACATACACTTGTTTTCAGTACTTAGAAGTCGCAATAATTCGCAGCATATTTTTCTATACTAGTCTTTGAGTGCATACCTGCTTGTTTTATTTGGCTCCAAAGTTAATATTTTTGAATTTTGTTTTTCATTATTCACTTCAATTGCAACAGCAATAAATTAGACGACATGCATAATGCATATGCATAATCAGTCAATAATGTTCCCACTGCTGGGACACACGCCTCCTCTCAGAGAGAGGGAGTGGGCCGTAATCCACCAAGCGGGCCCAGTGCGTGTTGGTAGATGTCACATATCTTGAATTTTTGGTTCTAGGACATGCTGGTTTCCTCACGATGTTTTCCTTCACCGTTTTGTGAGCAGTGGTGATGAAATAGTTTACACAAAGTAAAGCGCCTGTGTCGGTTCGAACCTACGACCTACAACTCGTAAGTCGCGGCCGTGCCACCACTGCTCTCCAATTCGATGGCAGGTGACCATTAAAGCATTTTGTCTAGTGTTTTCTTCTCAAATTATAATTGAAAAGTTAACATTAGAATATTTCGTGATGATACGGACTTGCAATACCAAAATGCTCACTTTCCAAACTCTCAAAACGGCTTAATTCAAATAAAATATTTCAGTCATATCTGAGGAGCTCTCCAGTTCAAGATGTCAAACATTTTAAAGTAGCCATTTTAATAAGCTGTTTTGTCAAAACTTTTATTATGAAGTCGGTGCATTCTACGCAGTGCACTTTTGGATATGTGACGACGTTTTGGTTAGTTCTATTTTAGGTGAAAGCGCATACAGCGATTCATATTCAAGATAGCTTTTAAACTCAGACCGATTGAGTTAGCCTTAGAAGGATGTCTTGCTTTATTACAGTTATTGACATAACAAGGTGTTTTTGTTTTGTCATCATGATTTCGAAAAGATCGCTGGCAGTCATTTAGAAATGCAAAACTGTATCGAAAAATTGACGGGGCCAATGGTACCATCTGTCTGTCTCAATTTTGATTGAAGTAAGCTATATTATATCGACAACTTTACGCCTTACACTAAATGATGAAGTAAGTTGCGTCCATTTTTGTAAAAATCAGATCAATAAGAATATTGCGTATCAATACATACGTAACATCTGCGTATCAGTAAGTAGGTATAATTAGCTTTATTAAACAAAATTCAGTGAATGTAGTAGTGTCCGGTTTTACGACAACGCAACGCAAAACTTTCAACTGCTCGAGATTTTTGCTCGAATTATTATTTAAAAACAGGAATTCCGTTACGAAATAACAAAACGAGGTGACATGAAAGTGCAAGGGCTTTTGAATGGTCGATTTCATAATTCTTCAAAATCAATCTTCGGAATTAAGGTTGTTGTAATTTGTGCTGAAATTAAAAACTTTTAAACTGAAACAATTTATCACCAATATTTTTTTGCATTATTACTTTCTATTTTGTTGTAGTTCCTATTTTATTTTGTAAATCGCGCCTCGTGTTCCCCGAAAGGAAAACACACACACCACACACCAGCCACCATCACCTTCCACATTTTGCCAGTTATGTTTAAAGCGTACTAACCAAATCAAAATACCGCTGTAACATTCCATTAAAATCGGTACAAACGTTTAGCTGCGAAGTTGTAAAACCAAAAGTCCCATATGCTGACGAGCCTACTGTCATGAACTGAGCACAACTGGGGGCTGTTACTGACAAATTCAAGATGGAAAAAGCTAATAACACTTTGTCTGTCCTGGAAATCGAACCCAGGTCCTCATGCTTGGCTGTAGTGGTTGCGATCACTAGACCAACAACGCAGTATACAAAAAATCCATAATAAGAAAGAAAAAAAGTTTATTTGGACACAGTTTAGGGTAAAGTGACGGGAAGTACACACAGTTTCAACATACCTAGTAATAATCAATAATAATACTTATAAAGTGTGTTCCGGCAAAACTCAGACATTAAACAAATATGAAAATGAGAAAATTGTTCTGTTCTAGTACTAATAGCGATATTTAAGTACGTTTATTTCGTAAAACATACTTTTGTGAATTGATGCAATTTTAGTAATATCTCTATAATTAGTATAAGTGTTTTGATACTGTACGTTTGAATATAAATTCATTAGATATTGAAACTCTATCATTAGATTGACAGGCACCTCCTGTGTGCATTATTAAATAAAATACTTACACGTGTCTTTAGAGAAACTAGTTCTAAGGTCTCTTGGTCTAGAAATAAACAGCTTGTAATAAAAAAACTAATCAAGGTTTGGTTTTTATATTTTTTTTTAGATTCAATATTTTATCTACAGTCCCCGAATTCTTGAAATAAGTTATTACTTACTAGCTGCGCTCCGCGGTTTCACCCGTGTAAGTCTCGATTCCGTGGGAATATCGGGATAAAAGTATCCTATGTCCTATCAATGTGCCTATCTAAATTCGTTCTGTCGTTTTAGCGTAACAAACAAACATACAAAAAAAAATTATTCTCTAAAATTTAATTAAAATTTTTATTGTTCTGAACACATAATGAAGTATTTTCTGTAGAGTTCGTAACTTCGGTATAAAAGTAATAAACCCAACTGCTATGCTTTTGGCTTACGCAACTCTGGCTTTGTTTATTTGCTTATCTATTAAGTATTATCACAATATCATGTTAGTGTTAGAACGTTAAGTCACCTTTCATTTACGATATTGTAATTACGGCCGTGAAACGCTTTGCATATTTCGCCGCTGATTAAGCTTTGACTATCTGAATGTAGTTTTAATAACAAAACGGATATGTTCAAAAAACAATAATTTAAAAATACAACAAATACCGTTAGAATAATAAAAATACAAATTAATGATGACTTTATAACATGTTATTTAAATATTTATTATTTATTGATCATTAATGATTTAATTAGGAACAAAAATAATCTTATTTAGACGTTTATTTGTCCTTTTAATTATTTTAGCGTAGCACGGAAGGTGAGGAAGCAGGTTGTGGTGTATATTCTACTAATATTATAAATGTGAAAGTTTGTGTGGATGGATGGATGGATGTTTGTTACTCTTTCTCGCAAAACTACTGAACGGATTTGGATGTTTGGCACACAGATAATGTATAACCAGGATTAACACATAGGATACCGATTTTTATCCCGATATTCCCGCGGGATCCAAACTTATGCGGGTGAAACCGCGGGGCGCAGCTAGTGATTTACATAAAGTAAAGTGCCTGTCCGGGTTTAGCTTACCTAACCTACGACCTACAAGTCGTACCTAAGTCACGGCTGTTACCGCTGAGCCACCACTGCTCTCAAAGGTCATATGCCAGCAAATATTACGAACTAGACTGAAACCTTTGACAAAATTCTTTTAAGTACGGTTTGATTCATACCTGATTCATTGAAATACAGAAAGTTAAGAAACTACCAAATTCTTTTTCATACGAGTCACACTTAGGCTATTTCCTTCTGAAGACCGTTTTTCCACTGAGTCAACCACTGATATTTATTCATTGGCTTCCTGTGTACCAAAATACCTCAGTTGATAAAATATACGAGTGTTAATAATCCTGCAGTAAAGTGATTTTAAAATGTGTTTTTCTCTCTTCTCTGAAATGAGAAAGATAATTCTTTCAGATTTAAAGTCGTTGTAGATTTGAAGATAGTATGCGATCAACTCGGCCTATAGCAGTCCACTGCTGGACAAAGTCGTCTCCCAGGCGGAGCTACAATACCCTGTCCTGTACCTTTAGCAACTAGTCTGTCCCAGCTACCTTTTTAAGGTCGTCGGTCCATCTAGCTGGGGGCGTCCCACACTACGCTTGCCGATACGGGGTCTCCGCTCCAGGACTCGTCTGCTTCACCGGCCATCGTCAGCGGTGACAGTGGACTAGCCAAAGAATAGGTCAGTCCTCTGCCACTTCAGCTTGCTTACTTAACATAGTATTACTTAACGCGCAAACGGTACAGTATAAGTTTGTGTCAAAACGTTAGATTTCCAAATTTCCACAGTTCAGGCTTGATAGGTAATATTTCCATATGAAATTTAATATTCATTGCACATCGATAGAAATTAGGGACACCGATACATGTCCACATCTTAAAGACGAGTTTGGTGTAATATCTCAGAAGCACATCAGCTATAAAAGATGGCGTCATAGTGCTCAATTGAGCCAGTAAGCCATTGAGCCATAGAGTATCTATGGTGGCACGCGAGGTGGCGTGCGCTGCGTTCCGGCACGGTCCTCTGTTGAGCAACTAAGAGGAAGTCTGACGCTTGTGTGACCTCAGCGTGTAATGTGAAAGATGTACTGGTTCGGTTAATTTGAACTATATTTTGGACTGTGCCTTTGAAGAGAAATATAGGCTTTCCTATAAATAGTAGTTTTCCCAGTAATATTACGGCGGTAGCCGATTTGCATACTGTCCGTCATCTTGTAAGGCTCAATCTTTATCAATAAAAGGTTTATGCTGGTTGGCTACTTACCTACTATCTTTATATTCATATCATAATCCACAGACGACGATAGAAAAATCATTCATCATTGTTTTGTAGTCTTTCCCAGGATGGACCATCACGAACCTTATAACGTTGCGGGTGGCTGCTGGTAGTATAGCTTTTGTTACAGTAATTAACGGGGTTTTTGTGAATGGATCTTCAAAGTGATTGCACACACTAACTAGCTTTTAATTTCCTCCGTAAATTATGAAACTTTTATTACTTGCAAATTGTTGCGAGTAGATGAGTGCCTCGTTGCGACACTCAGATCAAGGTTTGAAAAGTCGAACTCCGACCTATTAAGTATTTGCGAGTATGTAATAATTTAATGAAGATGCGATTTAGTTGGCACTTTTAGCTTAGTTTGAAAACAATGTTTATCGCCATCATCATACGTCATTGTTTCGTATAAGTTGATGAATATTTTTTGTTACGTTCGGATAATTTTATTACCAAGTGATAAAAACCCCTTTACATAATTTTTTTAATCATTATATCAGCCGCCGTAAGACCACCCACACCCGTGCTGAAACCATACGATTTCATAAAATCAAAATCAAAATCAATCAAAATCAAAAGTCATTTATTCAAATTAGGCTGAGAGTCAGCACTTTTCGAACGTCAAAATTACAAAAGACAGTCCCCCAAAAACGCCCGCCCTTCACCTTCATACTTCCAAAAACCGCTGCGGAGGTCTTAAAGATCGCAAAAAAGATAATATTTTCATAATTATCATGTTTTATTTTTATTGGCTAATAAAACTGCTGTTTTCAACAAATAAACATTAAACATAATGATACCTATTCCCGTTTATTCTACGTGACATGATCCCAATATACTTTTTACAACACCTGCGAAAAATATTCCTTGCTGAAAGCCTTTTGACCGCTCAGACACTTGAGTTATTTTCATCATAAATTACCAATCAGTTACTAATATAAATCATGTTTAATTAAATTTCATGAACTGAAAAGGCTCATTAAGTAATCAACTCGCTTATCGTACATATCCAGTTGTTTTTAATTATGTAAATATGTTACGTGCGTTACGCCCTCGATGTACGGACGAGCCTAGTTTATGAGGGAAATGTTATACAAACAGGATTCTGCACGTCAAGGCTTATTAACGAAAAAATATTGCATATTATTCAGTGCCTTGGTATCGAACTGAAAGGGAAGTAATTGGTGTATTGGGTTGTCTAATATTACAAGGTCAAATAAAATTAGTTAGCCAGTTAGCCGCAGACGGCATGGGTACCGATATATAAGCACGATAAAACAAAAGAAAACAGATTGTCTCAATACTTCAAGTAACAACACTAACAGTAGTCGTTGAACCCCCAAATAATCATCAATTTTTTTTTTAAATTTTATTTTATTTTGTGTATGTCGATACCCATCACACGTTTGCAGAGTTTCGCTAGCTAATTTAATTTAACCTTGTATATCAGAGGGGGTTTGTGTATAGAGTTTGTGAAAGTATCTAGAAAATAGGAGTGAGAAACATTCCCACAATTCAGTTTTTGTTGAAAAGGAAAATATCAAAGTCTATTACGGACGGTGGAGCATCACAATAAATGTCTGCCGATCTAAACTGTAAAATTCTCACCTCGAAAACTTGGGTGAAGTGAGCTTGAAGTGAGCTGTCATTCCAGCTGATGCTAGGGGTTGAGCTCACTTCAACCTCACTTCATCTTAGTTTTAGAATAGACTGGCTTTAGTCCAATATTTTGTTCCCATACCAAAGGCTCTACGAATACATTTGCGACCAATGTTACTACTTACATATGTTTTGAAAACAATCATACTAGATTATTTGTTATATTAATGTACAGTGGAATGTACAGTCGCCAAAGGAGATAAGTAACCAGAGACGTTGGATATAGTTGAAGTTTAGTAAGAAACCGATGGATATTTTTGAATGAAATGTTATTTGATATATGAACTGTTTGTTTTCTATTAATTTAATTTTATTCGAAAACATCCATCGGTTTCTTACTAAACTTCAACTATATCCGACTTCCCTGGTTACTTATCTCCTTTGTTACTTATCGCGGGCCTCCGCCCGCAGGCCCGCGCCTACGGTGGCCGGGAGTCGTCACGCGGCTCCCGACGCCCGGAGCGTCTCCCGCGGCGGCTGAGGCGTGAGGTCCTTTCCCTCATCCACCCCGCCACCGTACTGGTCCCTGCCTTTACAAAAAAAAAAAAATTATAAACGTGCGTACCTATAATAAAAAAATTTTAGAATTCAAATAACTACCTGACTCACACGGATTTACCTTAGTACATAATCACAAGTACATAAGTGGGTGTGCAGCCAGCACTGTAGCCGATTAATTATAAATTGATAATGTTCGTAGGTCGAATCAAAGGAACCATTTCGATTTATTGTTGTTTGAAGGCTGTTCAGCCATTAGCGTTGGCGTTATTACAGGTGCCCGAGAGGTATGCGTTTTGAATAGTTAAAAACTGTAATTAATGTCGTACTGAGAGTCATGTCGATATGTTCATTGATACTGTGCGATGAATTGTATGTAGCTTGTGTTACAAGGTTGTGTTGTTACATAATAAGTGATCTATGAGCTTGAGGATCTGTTGTTAGGTTTTGACGTAAGGACATGAGCACACAGCACACACAGCAGTGTTGATCACATTTATTAAAAGAGCTGAAATTACTGGTTATCGTTAGATTTCTCTAATGATTTAAAGATCATTGTCTTGTTTTAACTTTTGAGTCTAATCATTGCAACCCTTATGTACAAAGTCAGGTTGTGTTGATACAGAAGGGCCGCACGTATTATAAATAATATGCCGTCGGAAGATGTGTTCGATAGCTGGCTGAAATTTATGTTAGGAGCAGAAAGGTGCATTGAAGGAGGTATAATATTGTAATAACGCTTCCAACCCCTAGACAAAGATGCAGTCTATGTCGCGTCATAATATCTCTAGCCCATTGTAAATTCTCATTCATTTGTTTTCTAGTACTCAAAGTCAGCAATAGCATACTTTCGACGTATATAAGTGCAACTAAATAATATCAGCTTTTCTGTTAACTGTACTTTAACTTCTTTTTTCTTGTGGTCCCAAAATACCAATCAAAACTAATTATTGCATTTATAGGTGGCATCCGGGACCGCGGTCCCGGTCCCAAAAGCCCCACGACCCCTTTCGACTACGTGACCCTAGTAACGTAACCTAAACATGTTATCGTTGTAGGCAATATGTCGACTGTCGATAACCGGTCGACATATCCAGCTATCCACGGTACAGGTCACAATTACAACTTCAAGGTAAGGCCCCCAGGTTTGATCTCCAATCGTAGATAGTTGACCGCGGATCTGAGTGTTTTCATTGTACCGGGTATTTTAGTTCCGGCTTCGTATGTTATCCGGGGTAAATCTGTGGAAATTATGGAATGGGATGTGTTTTAATTAGATACTAATGTATGTTTTAATTGATAGGTAAGTTGATGTTTTGCATTTTGATGATAGTGATTTGCTTAATGGGTGGTGTAATTGTTGAGTATTTTTGTTTTCACGCAGTTTTCACTTGTTGTTGAAGATCGATTTTCAGGAAGCATTTATTCCATAGGTTTGAAAATCCGAAAGTCAAGAAAGTCCGCCTCTGTACATTTGTGTGCTTGAGGTATTAGGTAAATCAAATCGGTGAGGATTTTCTTGTTGTAAAATTGATTATGAGTAATTTTAATTAATTATCAGATATTTGCACAATTACGGTCAGCGACCAAACTCGATCAACACTATAGTTATACAACTATAGTTTTACACATCATCTAAATTGACATAATTTTTCTTGATACTTACATTGAATTTCAAGATTTCGTATATTGCTGTAGCTAAGAGTTAATTAGGTATTCTTTTATTTTGATGTCTGTACTGATAAAAAAAAGTAACCTAAGATTTAAAAAACTGTTTTTATCGACTTTTGTCACTGACTGAACGTAGATACGTCTATAAAAACAGTCCTTGATACGTCTATTAAAACAATCATCTGTTCATTACTGGCCTATCTCTTGGACTCGTTCGTAGTCGATCGACGGAGACCCAAATGTCGTGCACTTAGTTCAGTAAGGTTACCAACTCAATAGCTACTATTAGCTCGCGTGATTCGGTAGAATGGTGGTACGTAGTATCAAAGACAATTAAACAAGCGTTTTGTTTAGGTAGACTGCTTCCCATGGTGCTATGGTTAACAACCTTCGAATTGTTTACCCTTTAACACACATTGTGTCTGTCTGTGTACATACATACATTTGCATATGAAGATTTTAGAATGTTTGATGGTATTTGGTTAGATAGTAGAGGAGGTTTTAATAAACACTCAGAAATAATTTCGTGTTAAAAGGAAAGAAAGAAGAAGAAAATAGGTCTTTATTTGTGGTGATACATGACGCAAACAAAAAACACTAACACAAAAAAGGACAACTTACGGAAAGTATGCGTCACGTACACGCAAAACGGACATCGCTCAGCATGATGCTGTGACACTACGTGAGACATAGCGCTGGTTTTCAGCGACAGCCGACGTTGAAGTGATGACGTCATCCGGTGCAGCATATAATGATATACAAAAAGCAAAATAAAAAATAAAATACACCATACAAGTTCTGGTTGAAAAATATGAGTGAAACTGAAGTCATAATCATAATCATTTTT
Organism: Apamea sordens; assembly: GCA_945859715.1. NCBI lineage: Eukaryota > Metazoa > Arthropoda > Insecta > Lepidoptera > Noctuidae > Apamea > Apamea sordens. The sequence goes on from OX243995.1 coordinate 15,267,223, forward strand.
AATCATCTCATGATTGTATGTACGAGTATAAGAGTGTTGTGTGATCTCTGATAAAATAATTTTGACAAAAGGCTTGTTGTCAACCAATTTAGAAAGTATTATTCAGTTAGTTAAATGATTGTTTACACGCTAGGCACCTGCTAATTTTTAATTAGCAGAGTTCATTAATGTCGTTACGCTTAGTAACTTAGTAAATACTTTCTTTCCAATCAAAACCTTAAAATCCTAACATCAACTTTTAATTATTATCTTTCTAATATGTATTGTAAGAATAGCTTAGTTGATGATGCTAATTAAAAAATGCTTTCAGCTGTTTGCTGTAAATGCCAGCATAATTATAATTAAGCTAACTAATTGAACACGTCTGGTTCTATGAAAAGTGAGTAGTTGGAAGACCTAGGACACTTCATGTGCACATTATATTTTTGATAAGGTCACATACTTGGAATAGTTTCGTGACGTAAGGCAATGGACTGGAACAAAGGCCGAGTGACGTTAAGGTCGGTGCCACTGTTAGCGATTAACTGGTAGATAGGTTTTTTGGCACTTAGAGGTGAAACTAATAAATTTTTGTCCCATTATCAGAAAGCCAATTCTCATAATTAAAAACGTTCAAAATCTAGTCGCAATCTCATCCAAGCGACAATCAATGTCAAAAACTTGTCAATGTCTTGAAATTAGATGTATTTTTGACAGATTGAGACTGAGATCAGACTGTGAACGTTCTTAAAATTACAAGAATTACCCCTCCGGTCTTTATTGTGAATGCTATGTTATGTACACCAATAATTTGTTTATACATTAGCAATAATATCTGTCCTAAATACTTTTGTAAACCAATGTTAAATGGTTATGCTGTTAGTGTTTTTTAATAAATAAATAAATGCTGCGTAACCTGTAATACATACCAGTACTTTTATTTTATTTGGTTTTCTATTAATTCCATGTGTGTAGGTATTGTTGTTCCAAATAAATAAATAAAATAAATATGAGCGTTTGTTAACCTCGATGGTCTGTTGGTCGTGCGACTGCTGTGCAGAGGGCTTGCTCCCTAAGTTTTTCCATTATGAAACTAGTATCAGCATGAAGTCTGTGCCCGGTTGATAGCAGAAGGCTGGCTTCGTTGAGCTCCACGATTACTGACGAATGTTTACACTGACTGGACAGGTCCACTCAAATCGGTAGTTCTTTCTTCAAAAGACCATTTCATAGTCCACACATGATCTGACTAAGGTTATGCCTAGATTTTAAGTGAGACTTTGACGCTTAAGTTTGTTTCGCCATTTCTGCTCAGGGGTAGTCAGATAGGAAATGTAGACTCCATCTACTTTTTTTTTTTGTAATATGACGTGTTAATTCCGATATTCTATTTGCAGAATGAAACAATTTCATTTCCTCTACTGATTTCGGCCTGCCCCTTTTGGGAACACAGACCTTCGTGTGATAGGAGTTTTTCACGAGGCACAGCACACAATGCTGAAGTCAGTTGGTTCAGTCAATTCCACTCTTTCATGCTCTTTTAACGGTTATAACTCTGAACTGTGACATTGTGTTTCTACAGCCATATCCGTCTTTATTATGTAACCCTTATGATTTTTATCAGTGATTCATTGCCCACATTTACTTACCCTAGCCAAGAAAATTGCTGTTTCAAACCCACGCTATAATTGATCGCTTAAACTTGGCAACTGCGCCTGCCCCGATTCCATGATCTATGCGATCAATTTGGGGCTAGCAATTGATTATCACGACCACGAGTGATTGAATTATGACGTCATAACGTAAAATTACGGCTTGTCAAGTTTACATTGTTTCGTTAATGGCTGCCTATGCAGACAAGGCTCCCAGAGAATAAACTACGTAATTATAATGAATGATTACTTTTTTATTTTCAGTTATTTAATACAGGAACTATGTATTTGTATGCTAATTAGTTTTACAGAATGTTTTATAATATTTTTAGAAATAAAAGATTGCGTAAATCTTCTGAAATTTCGATTATTATGTGGATTTGAAAATGATGTTCTGTTTATCTAAACTATTATTATAAAGAGGAAATATTTGATACGCTTTTACGCTAAAACAGTAGAACGGATTTGCATGAAATATGGCACATGGGTAGACCATGATCTGTATTAGGGTATAAAATATTTTTCTCCCGATATTCCTACGTGATCCAGACTTATGCGGGTGAAATCGCGGAGCGCAGCTTCGTAAATAAGAGAATCTAGTTGGAATACCACAAAATTAATACTGCTTAAGATATGATAGTTGTTAGTAAGCTGTAACTTATTTATAGATCAAGAAAACAACAAGGTGGAATATGAAGCCTAGAAGGATTTCGTGATCTATGTCAAAACGTTAGTATGTAGGCTAAAAGTAGAGCTTGATGTTTTATGAAATTCACACGCTTTATATCTCATGGAACGCTGGTCTAATTGATAATATGTTACACTGACCTGTGGTATAATTTCATGCAGTTCCATAGAATTATTTTCGACAAAGGTAATCCAAACCATACAGTGACACAGTGCAGGTTTCATTCAACAGATTCTGTCACTTAATTTATCATTGAAACAATTTTTTTATACCGAGAGAAAGTTAGCAACAAGCCTCTATTTGTTATCAAATTATAGTGGAAGCTCAGTTTTGTATTATTTTCAGTACACAGCCAGCCTACCTAGAACGAATTCACAATTATCTATGCTCTGTTTCTTACAGTCAGACCAACACTTCGAAACTAGAAACATTTCGATAATGTAAATACCATGGTACGAACAATAGCGGAATTGGCTCAAATAAAGTCAGTTAGTATTAGTAAATTAGTTCCACATTAACATATCCTGGCCTAAAGGGGGTATAATCTGTGGTGGGGTCAATAATAGGGTCAGGTATTGACATTTGTAAAGCGTGTACACTTGCTCCTTATCGGGCAGTACGGACCTGCAGCTCGTATTGTACGCTGATTTAGTCTTAGCTTAGCCAACCACCTCTGTACATATATAGGGTATATATGTACAGAGATGGTTGGCTAAGCTTATGTTGGTCAGTTTGTTTCTAGGTCTTTAACTAAAATTAACTCTTATTCTATAAAAAATGAAGAATAATAGTTCATTTTGGAGGATGTTGTAGCTAAGCGTAAGCTATCATTTGAGTAAGTGCTGTAGTTGACAATCTACTTATTTGGATAGCGAGTAATTACGAAAAAGTTTCTAACTTTTGCAAAATATTGCATTTGCTCATTCTTTACTTGTATGTCTTTACTAATGAGATAGAGTCAAATTACAAGGTTACATATACCAAAAGAAATTATACAGCATTGCTACACTCAAATTCCCAGCATTAAATTTTAAACCATATAATTTCCATCAAATCTCTCTATTGTCTTATTTCAAGCATTCAAATTATAGCATAAACTATTCAACATTGATCCCCAAGGAAATAACAATAAAAATTCTTGAAACGGTTATTAAAAAATCAAATACATAATGGCTTTAGGCAAATATCCGCGACTCGCGTGACCGCCGCACTTATATCGACAAAGGTAACACAGGTAACTGTTACATTTATGTATTTTAGAGGTCCAACTTTTGTTAACAACAGAAAATAGTCGGTTTAATTATACATTGCTAAGCACATTCTGTTCGTAGTTATATTACTTCCTTAGTACTAATTCGTGAGGTATAACACCTTTTTTGTCGGCGAGACATGTTAATAGCAGCTGTCGCTACATTGCTTTTGATTTTAATTACGTCAATATTTTATGTTCCAACCAATGAAATACTTTTTACGTGCGTCATGGGGCTTTGCGAATGTTTTATTTGGGTTGTCACCCACGATACCGAAGAAATTCCTATAGTAAACTAAAAAAATCTGCCGCTAGAAGGCGACCTCGCAATTCGAATGGGGTTTCAAGATCGCATCAGTAACAGTTCTCTTTGTAGTCCAAAGAAAAGAACTCTAAACCACACTTACTGATCGTAACTCCAAACATAATAGCTCGCGTCACCAATAAAGTGCCTTTAAACTATTTTCAAATAAATTACCTTTGCGCAAAGCAGTAGGTGTGAGACCACCCGGCGTTCGGTTCCTAGTCCACCGATAGTATCACCGGCTGGGAGCCGCGGGGGCTGTTACATGCACCACGACCATTATGATAACACCAACACTTTCACGGAATGCGGTTGTATTCAAGATAAATTGGTTCTACCGTGTGGCTTGTTACGTTGGGATTCTTGAGGTTAGCTCGTGGTTTGGTTATGAAGTTGATAGGTGACTGATAGGTTTGATTTGACGCAGTCATATTTTTAATGTCGATAGTCTTAATATTAGCAATAAATCAATATTTATTCGCATTTCGTAAAAGACGACTAGGCCGATATGTTGGACAGCAGCAGTTTGGCATAACGTTCATAAATATAACAAGCATGCACGAGTAGGTACTTCATTATCACATTAGTTAAACATTGATTTGAAGGAATTGGGGGAGGCCTTTGCCCAACAGTGGAACAGTTTATGAAATCAAAAAAAACTTTGATGTTGATGACATTTTGGGATAAATAATGGTGACAATAAACTGTTGGAAAGGTACTTTCAGTTACCTCTAAAATGTTACAGTTGTTACGAGTACTATCCGTGGTATCCATTCGTTTTAATTTAATTTAATTTGTATGTTAGAAATTATTCAAAATTATTTAAAAAAGTTTGTTATATGGCCAAGTCACGTTATTTGGGTTCAAAGATTAAAAACAGCAGTAATGTAATTAAAACGACCTGGTCTATTATTAATAGTGAAGCGGGAAGATCTAGTAACCGAAATACTGACTACAGCCTGTCTATTAATGACAACATAATAAAATCAGACTCACAAGTCGCCGAGGCATTTGAAAATTTCTTTTCAGATATTCCCGTTTCAACTACTAAATCCCTAAACTCATCACCTTCTGTTGCTGAGTCTTTGCTTAAGGAAAATGTTAATGGTTGCGATTCGGAATTTCATTTTGAACATATTACCTGTAGAGATATAATTAAAACCTTTCACACTTTAAATGTTAAAAAGACTGCAGATCTGTGGGGTAATTCTGTAGAAGTTGCTAAGTCTATTATTGACATTGTAGCACCTACTCTAGCTCTTATTTTTAATAGTTGTATTAACAGTGGGGAGTTTCCTGACCTAATGAAAAATAGTAAAATAATACCTTTGTTTAAATCAGGTAGTACATCAGACCCTACAAATTATAGACCTATTTCTGTACTACCTACCTTTAGTAAAATTTTTGAGAAATTAATTTTAGATCAAGTGCAAAGATTTTTTAATAAACACAAATTACTACATAGCAAACAGTTCGGTTTTACAAGGGGTCGTTCAACTACTGATGCCGGTGTTGAACTTTTAGGACATATTTATAATGCATGGGAAGATAAATGCGATGCCTTGGGCATCTTTTGTGATTTGTCCAAGGCATTCGATTGCGTTCTTCACGAAACGTTAATCAGGAAACTCCGCCACTACGGAATCCGGAACACTGCTCTGGATCTTCTTACTTCATACTTGAGTAAGAGGATTCAGAGCGTTGACGTTAATGGAAAAAGATCTCCCGGATCTATAGTAACAATGGGAGTCCCACAGGGCTCAATTCTTGGTCCTTTTTTGTTTCTTATTTATATAAATGACTTGCCGTACCTCATAAAGGATAATCATGATATAGTGTTGTTTGCAGATGACACTTCACTTTTGTTTAAACTTAAACGTCAGCAGCAGGTTACTGACGATGTAAATAGCGCGATCTCTAAAGTAGTCCACTGGTTCAATGTTAATAATGTACTTTTAAACGAGAAAAAAACCAAATGCATTAAGTTTACGCTACCTCACGTTAGGCAGGTGAAAACTAATGTGTTGATAAAGGGCGAAGAATTGAATCCTGAAGACAGCACAGTATTCTTGGGCATAACTTTGGATGCTAAGCTTCAGTGGGGTCCACATATAGATAAATTGTCAAAAAAGCTAAGTTCCGCAGCATACGCTGTTAGAAAAATTCGTAATTTAACTGATGTAGAGACAGCCCGTTTAGTGTACTTTAGCTATTTTCATAGTGTAATGTCATACGGTATTCTATTGTGGGGAAATGCCGCTGATATTCAGACTATCTTTGTTTTGCAGAAGCGAGCTGTTCGATCAATTTATAAACTGAGTCCGAGACACTCGCTCAGAGACAAATTTAAAGAGATTAATGTTATGACTGTGCCTTCTCAATATATTTATGAAAATCTTTTATATGCCCATAAAAATATAAAATTATTTAAAAATACAGTGATATCCATGATATAAATACTAGGAACAAACACAAATTTGTTGTACCTACAACAAGGCTCAAGAAAATAGGTGGCTCGTTCAGATGCCAATGTATACGCTTTTATAATAAAGTTCCAAGCCCAGTTCAAGATCTAAGCCTTAATAAATTCAAATCATTTATTAAACGTAAGTTGTGCCAGAAAGCCTTTTATACCGTTAAGGATTATATCGAGGACAAAAAGGCTTGGGATTAAGCTGCTACCAATTTTTTTTATTTTTTTTACGTATTGAATGTTTTTATTTTGTTTTTCTCTGTTTTGTTGTTGTTTTTTTTTATATACACTGACATTAATGAATTTTATATATACTATGACATTTGCTTACTTAGTAAAGTATTATATTATTTTAATTATTGTGAATGTGAAGACTATGTGGGTCATTGTATTTATATTATTTTTCTCTCTGTTCTCTTAGTTTTTGTCATGGTCTGGCAGTTTGAGTAATTAATGTGGCCTACCCAAATGTCCTTTCTTTGGTATTGTTCGTCGGATCGGTGAGCTCCTTAAGTTTTGAGTTGAGCTGCACGATTTCTGACAAATGCGTGCACTGACTGGACAGGTCCTCTCAATCTGTGTGGTTCTTTCCTCAAAAGACCATCTCAGACATCGACGTACATGGTCTTCATATGATCTGACCAAGATTATGTCTGGACTTTAAAAGAGACTGTGACGTCTGAGTTTGTTTCGGCCTTTCTTCTCAGACTAGTCAGATAGGAAACGCCGACCTCATCTAGTTTTAAAATATGATTGACGTGTAAAAGTGTTTGTACAAACCTACTTACAAAATAAAATCATTTATCATTTATCGTTGGCAGAAATAAGGAAGAATTTTATCACGCTTTTATTTCAAAAATATTTTCACCAAGTATAAAATAAAATGACCGACGTTGTTGAAAAGAAAAGTGTCGTAATTGCAGCAAAGTGAACTCGAAAACGACGTAAAATGTTTCAGGTATTACGCAGTGAAGTTGCCCCGGTTTGCGACGTGTTTCGAAAAAAAAAGGTACCATAACAAGTTTTTAATTAATTAAATGATCAATATTATTATTTGAGGTTGATTTAAGAATAATGCAAGCATTGTAGATTTTGAAAAAATGTTGATTGTGAAAAATATATATGTCAACAACTTTTTAATATTTATTCGAATTCGACATTGAAGTGAGAACAGAAATTATTGCATGAAGTGTGAGTGTTGTGTGTAGTGTGTTATTTGTTGCATAAATGATGTTGATTTTCATCGACAAAGAATCCGTGTAAGCTGAGTCTGCGTTGGTTTTGACACTGTGGGACGAATTATTTGCTCCCTTGAGGTTGTTCGATTTGCAAACACCTTACCAGACTGGCTTTGCTCATTGAGTGCAATATTGGGCTTATGAGTCTACATTATTAGGTTAGCTGTAGCCGGTAATTAGCTGTTTTAAAAATAGCCTGTAAGGAGTAGGGTTCCCTGAAGGCGTCAGCGTAGTTTGCTACGCTGACGACACGCTGGTCCTGGCGCAGGGGAGGTCGCATCAGGCGGCGGCCGACGCGATGACACGCGGGGTTGCGATAGTCGTGGAAAGGATCCGGCGGTTGGGTCTCGAGGTGGCATTGCACAAGTCCGAGGCCATGTCCTTTCATGGGCCTCGGTACGGGCCACCTCCGGGATCCCAACTAGTGGTAGGAGGGGTTCACATCGGCGTCGAGACCACGATGAGGTACCTGGGTCTCGTCCTCGACAGCCGATGGAACTTCGTCGAGCATTTCCGACGTTTGGCCCCCAAACTGGAACGGGCCGGGGCCGCCCTAAAGCGGCTCTTGCCCAACCTGAGGGGGCCAAACGCCTCCTGCCGGAGGCTTTACGCGGGGGTCGTGCGGTCCATGGCCCTATATGGGGCCCCGGTATGGGCGCGTTCACTGCGGCTTCGAGCCGCCCACTACCTGAACGCGCCCCAAAAGGTGGTAGCCGTAAGGCTGATCCGGGGCTACCGCACGATCTCGGGCGAGGCAGCAAGCCTCCTTGCCGGACTGCCACCATGGGATCTGGAGGCGATAGTCCTCGCGCGCCTATATGATTGGCGCGCGGAGGCACTACGCCGGGGGGAAACTCCGCATCCGCGGCAAACCGCGGCGGAGCGGACGAACCTCCGGCGCGATCTCATGGTGGCATGGAAGGAGCGACTATCGCAACCCAGCGCAGGGCACGCCACGATAGCGGCGGTAAGACCCCTCTTTGAGGAGTGGCTAGAGAGACGTCACGGCGTTCTCACCTACCGCCTGACGCAGGTCCTCTCCGGACACGGATGTTTCGGGAGGTTCCTGCACATCATCAGGCGGGAGGAGACGCCCGGGTGTCACCACTGTCAGGATCGCCCAGAGGACACGGTGGAGCATACGGTGGAGGTCTGCCCTGCTTGGGCAGAGCACCGCCGTGTCCTCGTAGAGGCGATTGGCAGCGGCGGCGACCTCTCGCGTCCGGCCCTGGTTCAAGCCATGGTCCAGGGTGAGAGGGAGTGGGAGGCAGTCACCTCCTTCTGCGAAGCAGTCATGCTAGCGAAGGAGGTGGCGGGGTGGGCGAGGGAACGCACTTTGCGCACCTCACGCCTCAGCCGCCGCGGGAGACACTCCGGACGTCGGGAGCCGCGTGACGACTCCCGGCCACCGTAGGCGCGGGCCTGCGGGCGGAGAGTAATGGGTAGCTCTCCGTCCGATCAGGACTAGGCCCGTGCCGGACGGCGTGTACGTGTTCCACGCGCGCCTCAAAGAGAAGTCAGCAAAAGCGACGGGGCCCCATAGGGCCGAAGCCTGCCAGGGTAGCGGGACCATCCGAAAGGGTTTACCGCTGCCCTGGAACATAAAGGGCTAAGGAAGGAACACGGGTGGGTTTTAGTCAGTAAAAGTCTGACACTCCCTTCTGCTCCACCCAGAGCGGGAGGAGTCATTTGATGATTTCCCATACTCAAAAAAAAAAAAAAAGGAGTAGGGTTAGAACTGAACTTTTATTGCTTGATATAAATTTCCTCAACAATGATAATATTTTCCTCGTTTCCTTGTAGGTCCACTATCCTACTAAGATCTTTGAGAAATTAACATTTTTTTCGAATAATACATGCACCAAACATTAAGTTCTGTTATTTTCAACTTACACAATTTCTTTCTTCGTGAAAAAATCTCACATTAAAATGATTACAAATGTTTTTTAACTGTGATGTATTAAACATTTCACTTGAAAAGTTTCGTTTAAAGACGTAATCCGACAATCTCTATGTTTAAATAATGAACTAATTGTGAACTTTTTATTAAACAAAGGTATATTGTCTTTTGTGAGATCTCTCTCACAGGTCTAAAGGGAAATGTACTGAATATCTATAAATGTATATGTACAATACGTATTGTAGTTTATTAGACTTGTTAAGCTGTCGTGGGTAGTGTGCAATGTATACCAAATCCGTGTTCTTAGGCGACCAGCACTCAGATTTATATCATTTACAAGTTTTGTTTGAATTTAAGGAATGTTCTCTGACATTTTGATGAATGCTGTCTGAATTTTGTTTTCACATAATTATTTTAGCATTGTTTAGGTAGATGTAAAATAAAAATGGAAGCGGTGTTGTATTGTCGTATGGGTAAATGGGAGCCGATGACTTCGCAGTTGCGCTCTGTATGAAATTACAGAAGCCTATGTCTTGAAGGCCTTTTATTGAGCTGATAATGTGTGATATGTGTGTTTATAGGGTAATGGTATGGGTAACACTGCCCAGATGTGTAATATTAAAGTATTTAAAGCATGACTGCCTTGCTAAGTTTGATATGAGACTACTTTCAGTCATTCGACATTATAATATCTAATTAGTTATCATTTTCACAGCTAAAAAAGCGAAACCATCTTTCGCTGTTTGGCACCGCTTTAGATCTAGCCATGATAATGTTACATAAGCTCTAGTAAAATGCTTAATAACATATTGCAACAATAAAAAGTAATAAACAGCAACCAAGCGACGGTTAAACACACAAGTTAGTATAAGTATGTTCATAATTTTATAGGTATGAAACTAGCTGACTACTAACTAGTTATGAAACTCGTATGAGGAAGTATGTAAGTAAACGTTTGTTATTGTTATTTGTTAGTACATGAAGTAGTTAATGGCGTACAAGTTAGGAAAATCGGAAACAAAGACGTTATAAATTGGTAGTGTTGGGCTCCGAGGCAAGCAGTACTCGGAGATTAAAGAGACTTATTAGTCGTCGATTCGCACAAATTGACTCGCCCGAAATGGGTGAATCGTGACTTTTAAATAATATTATTTTTTCTATAGGCGACTCGCATGAAGTCAATTTATTTTTGGGCTAGTCGACTCCTCAAATATGTATTAGGCAATTGGCACATTTTGAATTTTATGCAATAAAGTATAGAAAAAACCGGCCAAGTGCGAGTCGGACTCGCCCATGAAGGGTTCCGTAACGTTACGATTTATGACGTATTAAAAAAAAACTACTCACTAGATCTCGTTCAAACCAATTTTCGGTGGAAGTTTATATGGTAATGTACATCATATATTTTTTTTAGTTTTATCATTCTCTTATTTTAGAAGTTACAGGGGGGGGGGGGACACACATTTTACCGCTTTGGAAGTGTCTCTCGCGCAAACTATTCAGTTTAGAAAAAAATGATATTAGAAACCTCAATATCATTTTTGAAGACCTATCCATAGATACCCCACACGTATGGGTTTGATGAAAAAAAAAATTTGAGTTTCAGTTCTAAGTATGGGGACCCCCAAAATTTATTGTTTTTTTGTCTATTTTTGTGTAAAAATCTTAATGCGGTTCACAGAATACATCTACTTACCAAGTTTCAACAGTATAGCTCTTATAGTTTCGGAAAAAAGCGGCTGTGACATACGGACGGACAGACAGACAGACAGACAGACAGACATGACGAATCCATAAGGGTTCCGTTGCCATTTGGCTACGGAACCCTAAAAAGGACAATAGCGCAGAGAAGTGATATGACTGAAATTTTATAAAACATGTACTTTTTCGTAATCTTACAGTAGTAAAGGTTACAATAATTTTATCAACAGTGCATTACAAAAAAAAAAAATGTGCCCATGATAGTAAAATTATCCTTAAAAAAAGAAAACGGATTAACTCAGTTCGTCTAAAAACTCGTTTTGTTCACTCACAATGATCTTTTGACCTTAGACTGAAAATGTCAATAAAAGTTTTATTTTATCAAGATTGTCTGCAATATGTTAGGTTTTGTTTGCGAAATACTTAACAAAGAGTTTATATATAGATTATACATACCTATGTAGAATTTATAAAAACGATCAAGTACCAACTGTCGTGGCGAACACATAAACAGAATCTTCTACACTTAATTGAAGCATAACTATCTACAGTGCTGTTATTCAGAACCTAGTAACAACCGCTTATAATGAGGTTGAATATGCAACTCATACACATCTCATAAACAAGTCACTGTAATAAATGTGAAACTAGCTATGATCGCTTATATTATCGCTACTTTCAGAGCCATACAACATGGAAGTTTTTACTTCGAAGAAATGGTTTATTATTATTTAATGTCGAAAGTTTTCATTTTAATTCGTGGGACAGTCAGCCTAAAATGATGTAAATTATGTGTGAGTCTTTCTTTTGTTAATGAATAATTAGATTGTAATTACATAAATTTTCACAGGTAATAACGGAGTTTTTTCACATGTCAGGTAATTTTAGGCTTGTCACACAAAACCTCACGTCATACAATAAATTGCTGGAAAGCGTAGACTAGATCACAATTCACATAGTAATTGTAATTGTACTAAATAATTGAAAACTAGTTATTATTATTTGAAGAGCAAATAACGCGTAGACTAGATTATACACTATATGCGTAGACCTGTCATGTTGACCCAGGAAGTTGACGCAGTGTTTTATTCTGAAGACCTTTGTCTTCAGAATAAAACACTGCGGGAGGTCCAATGAATGGTTTGTAAGCATAATGCATTTAATAATTTGTGACTGTGAATTAGGATTTATCTAGATATAGTGGTAAGAAGTGCTTCAAAACAATGTGGGTAGATTGATCCTATTTCTGCTCCAGTTACTACTGCAGTAGTTTAAGGTGGTGCTGCTGGCTTGTTGACTTCAGCTGGCTTAGAAAAGTGGGCTACAGGCTACAGACCAAAATACATCCAGATACATTATTATTTATCAAGACCGACGGGGTAATTGCGTAACACACTAACAATAGGAATAGCTTCATTTTGACAGTTCAACAACATTCATTGCGTTATTTAACGTGTTTGAGCAGACACATTTTTCGAACATATGAAGCAATGCATTAGCAATATCCTTGAAAATGATACAGATTGTGATTGATAGTGTTTTACGCTATTACGGTGCAGATCAGATGGGATCGTCAGAACCGTAGCAAGTGGCGTTCTGTAGTTTCTGGTTATCCCCATGAGAAAAAGGCGTCAGTTTATGAGTGTGTATTAGTTTTTTTTTTTTAAACGTTGCCCCACACTAGCAATTTCTCCTGTGTCGTGGGTGCGTTTACAAACATTTAAACTCACATACACAAACAGCCAGACCCGGAACAACTACTTGTAGGCCATACAAATATTTGTTCCATGCGGGAATCGAACCCGCGTCACGCAGCGCAGCAGTCAATCGCTTAACCACTGCGCCAACCGTGCCGTCGTATCTATCCGTAGACTCCTACAAATTGAACGTATAAAAGTTATTAGTGCTTAACAAACTTTGAATTTATAACTAAGTACACCAAGGGAAATAGCAAGTTAAGTGTTCAGGGCCTAAGTATGACTAATGGTAATATTTTGTATAAAGAATTATTTTCATTGGTACAAACAGAGTTCAATCATTATTTTAAGAAGAATTCTAAAACTATTTGCCCTAAGTTTTTATTCAGTGACTGGGCAACTAAAGGAATCAGAAAAAGTAGGGATAGATTATTTGAACTGTATGGCCTTAAGCCGTATATTAACACGGATACTTTTAATAAGTATGTTGCTACTTATTCTAAAACTTTTAAAAATATCTGCAAAGCAGCTAAAGCTTCATTCATTAGTAACAAGGTTAAATCAGCAGACAATAAAATAAAGACAGTTTGGAAGATTATTAACAATGAAACGAACAGGAACAAAACACGTAATACTGATTTCACACTTAACACTCCCCGCGGTCTCATTAGCGATAACATCGATGTTGCTCAGGAATTTACAACTTGCTTTACCAATATCCCAATCAAAACTACAGAAACGTTAAATTCCTCGCCCACACTAGCTATAGAATTATTGAGAGCGAATGTCTCAGCCTGTACTGTGGAATTTAAATTTAAACATATTGACCCTATAGTTATTATAAAAGCATTCAGGCAACTTAAGATCAAAATGACCGAAGATCTGTGGGGCATGTCTACTAAAGTTAGCACCCTACTTAGCTTTAATATTTAATTTGTGTGTGGATCAAGGGGTATTCCCGGATTTAATGAAGTTCAGTAAAGTTATTCCACTTTTCAAATCTGGGGACAGCAAAGACACAAATAATTATAGACCCGTATCGGTTCTGCCGGTTTTCAGCAAGGTGTTTGAAAAAGTAATGTTAAATCAAATGCTCAATCATTTTAATCGTAACAACATCCTACACGATCAACAGTATCGTTTCACCAAAGGACGTTGTACAACTGACGCCGGTGTCACCTTATTAAAACACATATTTAATGCATGGGAAGAGGCACAAGATGCAATAGGCATCTTTTGTGATCTATCCAAGGCATTTGACTGCGTGAATTACGAAACACTGCTCTTGAAACTTGAGCATTACGGACTGGGTAAACTCGCTGTTAGCTTAATAAAATCATATTTAAATGATAGATTTCAACAAGTTCAAATAAACGGTGTGAATTCATTGGGTTTAAAAGTCAAAATGGGTGTGCCGCAGGGCTCAATATTGGGGCCGTTCCTATTTTTAGTATATATAAATAATTTACCTCATTTACTAAAAACCCGACCACACATGGTGTTATTTGCTGATGACACACAGCCCCGGATCTACGATTTTTTCGAACCGGGCAAAACCTTGATAGTGGCGCCCCCTTCAGTGTTTGAGAAAAACTGTTAAAACTGCCAATGAGTAGCATTTTTGTGCCGAATTCATTGCATCTTCAATTTTATCTTTTGCTCTCTTTTTGTCTTCAGCCCCAGAAAGCTTTTTTCTTGGTGCGCTCATCGCTTGGTTTTTCCGACCTAAAAATATAAATAATATGTATCTATAGTTTGATGAAAGCTGAAGCTCACTGAAACGTGGTCCTGATTGCAATGTTTAGTAACTATAGGTACTTCTGGTTACCTCTTCTTGAAGATTTTATTTTATTGTAGGTATTGTAGTTTACTTATAACTACAATACTAAAAAACCCAGTAAATAAAAATATCCCACTAACTGGTTTCTATAATCTATATAGTCATAAAACTTACATAAAAAAAAAACAAAAAAAAGCACCCATAAAAATATACCTCTAATATGTAATTATTTCTTACCTATTTGTAATTCTTGCAAATTGTTGATTTCCACTACGATAATATATGATTTCACTAATAAATTGCTTATTATATTAACGCTGATTACTCGCAAACGCAATCAACGACATAAACAAACAGTGTTGTCACTTGACGTTCGACTGTTTGAATTTTTTCGGCTCGGCTCGTATAGATGTGACGGGGATTCCCCTGGCAGAAAAATCATGGACACTACGCACGCGTTCCAAAAATTTACTTGATCTGTTAAGATGCGTTCATAAATGACTTAGTATGTGTTCAAAAACTAACTGGGTGTATGAAAATAGAATAGTTTGTTTTTCAAGCATATTAAGATTCGATTACTTGATAAAAACCTATGAGATTGTAGGAAAAGAGGCTTCATTTGTTCGATGTTTCGAATTCTTGTCTCAAGGATTTGGCGCCCCCATGAAACTGCCGCCCGGGGCAAGTGCCCCTGTTTGCCCCCCCTTAGATCCGGGGCTGATGACACATCACTGATTTTTAAAGTAGATAGACGTGCACAGCAGCTTGACGACGTAAATAATGCTATGCTTATGGTCCATAATTGGTTTACTGTAAATAATTTAGTATTAAATGAGAAAAAACTAAATGCATTAGATTCGCTTTACCGAATGTTAGAAGTAGTGAATGTCACGTTGTATTGAATAGGGAGATACTTGAATTCGTCGAAAGTACGGTTTTCTTGGGTATCACGCTTGACTCAAAGCTGCAGTGGGGTCCTCACCTAACATCACTTGCAGGGCGGCTAAGTTCAGCCGCTTACGCTGTCTGGAAAATCCGTCAATTAACAGACGTGGAAACCGCAAGACTGGTCCATTTTAGTTACTTCCATAGCATCATGTCTTACAGTATTTTGCTGTGGGGACGGGCTGCAGATATTGATTCTATCTTCATTCTGCAAAAGAGGGCTGTCAGAGCCATCTACAATCTCAGCAGACGCGAATCTCTAAGGCAACTGTTTAAAAAAATTAACATCATGACGGTTCCTTGTCAATATATATACGAAAACATTATGTACGTTCGAAAACATCTACATCTTTTTAGTAAGATAAGTGACAGGCATAACTTTAACACTAGGAATAGGAACAAACTAGATCAACCGAGCTTCAGATTGTCTAAAGTAAAAACTTCTTTTATGGGGTACTGTGTAAAATGTTATAATAAAATACCACTCGATATTCTTCAACTAAATGAGAAGAAATTTAAAACATGCATTAAACGCACACTATGTAGACAAGCATATTATAAGTTGGACGAGTATATAGTAGATAAAAATGCTTGGCTTAATGCTGGTCCTGCTCCACAGGCAGTTGGGCTTACAAGTTGAACACAATTTCAATATTTGGAAGAGATGCTTCCATTTGTTGTTTTTTTTTAGTGTTTATTTTATTTAATCAGGATTAATTTTTAATACTTCAGTATTAAATACCTCTTCATTTTTTGTCTCATCTCTTAATTATATTGCAAACTATAGTTTTGTATAATTTAGAAGCATTTTTGAAAATTTTGTAAATGTAAGAACCATGGATCCGTTTTTTATGATATTTTGATGTTGACTTGAAAGAGCATGGCAGTTGAGAATATGTCATGCTCACTTAAATGTCTCACTGGTGGTGGCGCGTGTGTTTTGGTTCATTCGGTTCCCTACGAAATGGTTAAGCTGGGTGGTGCTGATCCACGCGTCATGTTCGTGAACGGGCGCCATCGGTTGAGACTGGTCATCTCTTAACTGCCAGGGCTTATTTTTAATTTAATATTTTAATTTGTTTCTTTACATTGTTCTCACATATAGAAGCAATAAGAATAATGTAACCAGGATTTTGTAAAAATGTCTTGATTTAAAAGAGTGTCCGTGGAGTTTCTTGCCCGTTCTTCTCCATAGAGATCTACGCTTTGGAATGGGCAACTAGCTTCAACTTTCTGACTAACTGACCGACTATTTAATTTTGACAATTCAAAGGTGCCTGTAAATGGTTTAATTGAAATAAATGATTTGAGTTTGAGTTTTGAGTTTGGAACTAACTTGGCACTCGACTGACGAGAGAGTGGAGCTAAGTTACAAATTAAGCTCTTTGCGGTTTATTTTTCCCCAGATTCTCAGGTCAACCTAAAAAGCTTTTTGAATTAAAATGCATACCTCATTTGTCTCTTTAATTTGATCAAGATAATGCCAGTATCGTAATAAGTGCTAACCATTCACAAATAGTGTATGTCATCAGCATCAAGCAAAAATCTCAATTACTTTAGACAAGTTAATTTGTATACTGTACTTACAATGTTTTTGTGTACATTGCTCGACGAAATAATGTATTTTTTGCGTAGATTAATAAAGTCATGTTATTTAAGGCCAAGGCGATAGAATGGTATTTCTTTGTTTCAATAACAAATATCTTTTGTTTTTTTAGATTTCCTATACATAGATGTTTTGTTTTACATTAGCAACGACCTTAGCTTTGCACAGGAAAGTTTTTGACTATGTGTGATGAAAAGCACATGAAATCTAAGTGCTTTTTCCAGTCGAAATTATGTGCAACTAGCTTCAACTTTCTGACTAACTAACCGACTCTTTGACAATTTAAAAGTGCCTGTAAACGGTTTAGTTGAGATAAATGGTTTGTGGTTTAGCTATAAAATTGTATATAAATAGGAAGACATCATCAACAACCTACAGCTGTGCACTGCTGGACATAGGCTAACCCCCATGGGTGCAGACATTCAACTCGATTCTCGGCAACTCTCTTAGACTCTTAGACGTCTCTCAGACATACTTGACAGTTAAGTACTAACATATTAAAAGTCTAGAAGAGACGAGAGATACAATAAAAGGATAATGGATAACTTCAGTCATAATTTAGAACTAAAGTAAAACAAATCACAAACAACATTATGAAACAAGTCTTGATACAATATTAGTTATATAGTATTATATTAAATCTGGGCCAAAACAATAAACTCGTTGACAAAAAAACAACTCGTTACTTAAAAGGAAAGCAAATAAAAATACCTACTTGAATGATATTAATAAATCTCAAAGTCGCTTTTAATAAAAACTTGGTATTCGCTAAAATAGGTGCTGCAGTTTCATAATATATAATACATACGTAATATATAGGTATATAAGTACAAAGTAAGGTCGGTTAGGTTTATGGTAATACTTGTTACAATCACCGGTGCCCAGATAAATCTTAAGCCGCACGAAACAGAACAGAATAATTGTGTCATTGCGTCTGTATCCTATTTAATAATTATTTCAATATTTATGAATGTAAAAATATTTGTGTTACTATGTACGTTGCTAGAGTGGGTTTTTGGAATTCTATAGTTATTGTATTGCGGAAACATTAATGTTTAAATTTACTTGAATTCTCTAATAGCTATGATTGGCATGCCAATTAATAGTACCTAGTTTTACGATTGTTTTAGTACTAGAAATTAAAATTGGTTGTCCAAGCTGTCCTTATTTTAGCACCCCGTATCTGAACAACTTGCGCAGCCCACTTTTATTTGCCTATTGATTAAGCAGAACTGTCATTTACATGCTTATTAGATTTCAATTATAACCTCCAAATAGTTATTTGAATGGTCAATCAGTTTAGGTACATAAATTCACGACTGAAACTTTTTCCCATGGGTAGGCAAAAATTACAGCCGAGCTATTGTGTAAAAATCTCAACGTGGAAACTTAGGTGAAGCTAGCTTGAAGTGAGTCTGTCAATAGTTTCAATCCCTAGCATCAGGTGGTACATAGTTCAATTCACCTAAGTTTTCACGGTGCGATTTTTACAGAATCGACCGGCTGGACGCTACGTGCTGCGATCCTTACTCCGCTAAACTTGTGTCTGAAATATAATTTCAGAGTATTTTATTTTCATATTTTCATTGGGAAAATCAGAAATTAAGATTCAATCCGATCTAATGCTTTCGGCACAGAATTACGTATCCATTTTCATGTTGACGCTACTTCGCCAAATACTGCGTTAAAGAAATTTAAATACTGTTTTAAGAAAAGTTTTATATCTAGGAATATTGAACTAAGCCGGTATGCTAATAATGCATTTAAGAATATTAGTCATGCCTACATTAGAATGGTTTTTTTAATGTCTTTCTTAGGGTTCCGTAGCCAAATGGCAAAAAACGGAACCCCTATGGATTCGTCATTTCTGTCTGTCTGTCCGTCCGTATCTCACAGCCACTTTTTTTCCGAAACTATAAGAACTATACTGTTGAAACTTGGTAAGTAGATGTATTCTGTGAACCGCATTAAGATTTTCACACAAAAATAGAAAAAAAACAATACATTTTGGGGGTTCCCCATACTTAGAACTGGAACTCAAATAAATCAGGATCAAAGTTACAACGAACTACAAGAATTTTTATATTATGTTACTTGCTGCTACGGAACCCTTCATGGGCGAGTCCGACTCGCACTAGGGCGCTTTTTTTTTGCTATCTATAAGAACATACGAATCATTTTGTTAAGTTTTATTACAACAGACACACTTTTGAGATATATTATTTTAAAACACTCAACAATCATTACCTACATATCGCAACATTTAATGTTTGCAAATGTAATGGCAATAATGTAAACTAAGTAGTTCTTGTTGTACATTTTCCTCTTAAAACATTAGGGAGTTCACTTAATAAGATTTTTAAAATGCGGCCGTCACACACTTACGGGACTTAGCATTTTTGTGATATTATTTTTATTCAACCAAAGTTAAGGCTCCGGAGAAAGGCGCGACGAGACAGCGCGACGCGACAGCGCGACGCAACATCGCGACGCGACAGCGCGACACAACTCTAGAAGAACCATTTCTATGAACAGTTTATGGAAATGGTTCTCCCAGAGTCGCATCGCGCCTGGCTGCGGGAATCTTTGTACGAAATTAATTAAGTTACAGAAGAAGACAAAAACACCGGCTAAGTTTAATTCAGTGAAACATTTTGCAATTCGATTCAACTCGAGTTGTTAATGAACAACGAAACCTCATGAAAAATTGTGTCTAGACCGTAAAAGTTACGAAGCAATGGCAGATTAAACAAAAGGTTAAGGTTAACCTAAGTTTTTTGCTTACCTGTTGGTTGCAAACTAATTTTATTCTCAGACAATTTAACTAACCAATCTTGTAGCAAATCTTTTAATAGCTATCGTGATGAAGCAAATTAAGTGTTATTAAATGATACGTTGCTGAAAAGAAAAAATTACCAAGATATCATCAATCCTTCAGAATAACTATTTAGTGAGCTTTTGTAAGCATTGTGAGGAACCCGGCATGTCCTAGAACCAGAAATTCGAAGACATGTGAGGTCTACTAATCCGCACTGGGCCCGCGTGGTGGATTACGACCCACCCCCTCTCACAGAGAGGAGGCATGTTCCCAGCAATGGGAACATTATAGGCTGATGATGCTTATGCTTGAAAGCATTGTGTAAGAGTGTGACTATCAGTGGACTGCAACAGTGTGTGACTATCAGTGGACTGCAATGCAGTGTGTGACTATCAGTGGACTGCAATGCAGTGTGTGACTATCAGTGGACTGCAATGCAGTATGTTACTGTCAGTGGAATGCAATGCAGTGTGTGACTATCAGTGGACTGTAATGCAGTGTGTGATTTCACTTCGTATTTTTCTCAAATATGAAAACTTTCATCTTTTATCTTTACAGCCATGTACCTAATGGTGATGTAGGCTGCACTTCCCGGTAACCCACGATACGCTTATAAGCGTAATCATAACATCATAACCAAACGTGGATTGACGCTCTTACTGATAAGTGTGTCCCTGCCCTAAGGCTTTCAGCGGTGCTTTGAAGACAAGTATGCAGCAAAAACATGTAACTTTAAGTACGCAATAATGCATAAATGAAACATGTACTTACATTGTTAATTCATATCTATTTGTGTAATACAAATTTCAAAAATGAAAGGGGAGCTAATCAAACATTCGGGTAATAAAGTTTGTTTTTATTACTTGGCAATACATAAGCCGTGTCTATCTAGACCAGATTGTTGGTTGCAAAACTTTACTTTTATGACTGCCCTAGATTACGTGACATATATTAAACCTTTTTATGTTTTTCTTCGTGCTTTTTAGGTAAGATCCGATGTAAGAGATTAAAACTATTGTCCTACTTAATTATTATACAAAACTGGGCTGTCGTTCATGAATATGTAACACGGTATTTGTTTTTGTATTGGCAACACTGTGAAAACCAATTTTCAATAAGATGCGTAAGAATTCTTAGGATTCGTTGCTTCAACTATGCAGCCGATATCATAAATTGTAACTGAAAATAATTTATATGCAAAATAACATAAATAACTACGTGCAAATACGTAAATACAACAAACCAGCTATCGATTGACAGCATGACGTAACCTCGTAAATACTCTCGACGTGAATCAAATTCAGCACTAACTGGTACGCTCATTAAAATATTAGTTCCGCACACAGTTGTGAACATTATGTATTTATAATGACCGGTTGTCCGGTGTATTGTTTCACGCGGCCATTCCACTCCGGCGGCTAATGGGGCGGCCGAGTGTGTGGATTATTCACTTCCCAACCTCACACCCAACTTTCTCACTCGTTTACGTAACGATTGCTACAGTTTTTTTGGCCGATTCTGTCTTTTATTATATCGGCCTTGGTGCGCCTGCGCTGGCGACACTAAAATGTGCGAGACCGCGAAATCTTAATTTGACGAAACTGGCTGATATAGAGTGCAAGCGCAAGCGCGGTAACGTTTTATAATATTCACAATGAAACTGTGTCTCCCTTTTAGTCACGCCGTTGAAATCAGGTTTCTATGAATATAGGTGAAGGATTGGGTTCCGTAGCTGATTAGTTGCTTAACTGCATGCAATCCTGGGTACTGAATGCGTAGCTATTGTGTTTTATTTATATTCTTTCTTCATCATTTTGACACCCATTTTGTAATTTGTCGTTTGTGTATTTAAGTTGTTAAACATTTGAAGCAGATAATTGGAATTAGTTCGGTGCCGGACAACTAGAGAAAAAAAAAGCACTTGTCTGATTTAAAATTCTGATTAATTATCTTATTGATTTGGAATTCTTTACTGTTCAGTTAATCGTAAAATCATGAAACCCTATACTGCGTAATATACGTAACACCGACATAATATCGCATTCACAAAGTAGATAGCAACTCAAGTGTTACAGTCTCTGCGGTCAAATCAAAAAGTTCAAGTGTCAATTATTCGGTCGTGCAGTCGTATTCAAGTGCTCGATTACCTACTAGATACTGCAGGTAGATACTACTTTATCGTAATGATGTAATGGTTATTTAATAATCGTAATAAAAGCAAACTGCTTTACTTTTACGACTACGTTGTTTCGGCGTTTCGGGAGCGAAATAAAAAACCTCTATTTATCGCGGCTAGAATTTAATTAAGAGTGATCACAGTCGCCTAGTGACCTCTGCAATGCTAGAAGCGTCGTAGATTATATACCGTTATTTTTTGGGACCAAGAAACATAAAAAGACCATCGAGTCTATCAACTCCCGCTAAGCCCTGGTTATGAAATCTGGTAAGTACTGTCTTGGCTACAAGCAGACACTGAAGAATCTCCGTCAGGGCAAAAGTAAGCTGTTCATCATCACTAAGAATGCTCCTCCTCTAAGGAAATCAGAAATTGAGTATTACACACTCCTGGCTAACACTGGCGTCCACCACACTGCCTGAGTCACAGGTGTAGATGTATCTTTATATACAAAATAAAGTAAAAACATTTGAAACAGTAACTATGGAGTTTCCTGACCATTGTTCTAAATACGAAACTATGTAGGACTAGGAACACTTTTGAAGGGGCGCCTAGAATAATTATATTCTTTGTATTTGTAAATTTTGTCGCTCAAAAGTGCCTATGGACTACTTGAAATAAATGATTTGACTTTGACTTTGAGATGCGTTACCATCTTAGATTCAAAAGCTGAAATGTCTCATGTGCTTGTAATTACATCAACGTTGGAATAGAGCAACAATGCTTTGCGGGGCAGAAATTGGTAAGAATATTGATCGTAGAACTCTGTTATTCCAGGTGCTGGAATAACAGAGTTCTACGATCAATATTCTCTCTGTTATTCCAGCACCTATTAGTACCAGTTTGAGTATTCTTTCGCTGCTAACAAATGAGCCCTTGTTGGCGTAATTATATAGCCAAAGGGACAGTATTAATCAGCCAATTCTCAGTTCTCCTAATTGAGATTGATCTTTTGACCAATCTTGATATACTGACTTGAACAATAAATCTCTACCTGACACTGGCATGAAATTGACAAGAACGAAGTTAAACGCGGTTAATTATCATTTGCCTAGGATTGTATCTGAGACATAAACCCCTAATACCTATAAATTATACCATTATATTATTAGTGCCCGCGGTTTCGCTTGCATGGATGTCGGAAAATATCTTACGGGAACGTACTACCAGGAATTAAAGTACCTTATGTGTTAATCCAGCTTATATCTGTGGGCCAAATTTCATCCAATGTTTACGCGGGGCATGCTAGTTAATCTCCCAGGTGGCCTGATTTTTTCCGATATCTTCAACAATCATCGTCATATTTCAACCAATTTACACATAACATCAATGAATTATACACCTAAGCCTGCCTCATGAATCTCTCCGTCCATTGCTGACAATCGTATGAAAATCCGTTCTGTAGTTTTTGGCACTTAGGAGTCCAAGCTCAGCAGTCGTGCTTACGACCACGGGACTAACGGGGCAGTTGATAGTGGTTTAAAGGCATAGTGATCGATATTATTCTAATTAGTCAATGATACTCCCACAATCGTTTCATAACATAGCGATACATATAATATTCTCGATTACAGAGTTACTAACTTGAAAACTCGATACATACCGAGCTGTAAGCAAACGTAATCAATTATTAAATGGTCCATCGACTCGGTACGAAGAGATGTTATGTGATGCTCAACGTAAAGACTTTATCGCCATGCTGTTTTTTTATCGGGTGTGGCTAACTGTCTAATTATGACAGTTAGGTAATGGGGAGCTGATAATAGAGTAGGCTGATGGAGCTACAGCCAGTATGTTGAACTGAATTACAGCCGTAATCTTGCATAATGCATTACCACAACTGTACTCATGTTGATACGCTCTTTTTGATAAAAATGTTATAGAAATGAAGTGAAGAGGCCAGTTGAACTCCCATTGGATACAATTTTTTTATTTTGTCGTTCCTATTTTCTTTGTATTACGTCTGAAATACTACTACTTATATATACTATATACATACGATTATTCATAAAAAAAAATCACAAGACGGCTTTTTACCTTAGTTTTTCAAAGAATATAAGAACATTCTGTTGTTTCAGACACCCATAAATAACAAAGTTTTCCTTGCAGTGATTGCTGTTCGCGACTTCGTCCGCGTGAAATTTCTTGTTTCCGCCGTTCGTGATGTTAAAGAGCCTATTTTATAATCTTCAAGAATTGGGCTATTAAATAATTATTTAAATCCGACTGGTACTTCGAAAGTTCTCAATCTTGAGAGAGAGAAAGAGTGCGTTCAAACAAAAAAACAAACTCTTCAGCTTTATTATATTGCCTATATGTATATAATATATATATATATATATATAATAGATAATAAAAAGCTCACCATGAAACTGCAATTAAATAATAATCAATATTATAATTTATTCAACCTAATCAAATAATAGTTAACACTGTATAGTTTATTGTTAAATGTACAATCTAGTCGTTGATTTATGTGCTAAACATTTCATTTTCATTTAATTCAGTCAAGTATATTATTTTAATGTTTCTTGTTTGAAACCTGTTTATTTACTGTTTAACTAAGTACCTAATCATTAAATAAAGCAATTAATATTTTATTAAGCGGTTTCCGGTCAATTTGTAGGTGTGGACGGTGGATTCTTTGACGAGGAATAAATCAATGGAATGAGCAGCAGCACTTGTTAGCTAAATGCTCATTATTTTCATCGTTGTGATTTTTTTAATACGAAATTTAAAGAATTGTTTAAGATTTTTTTTTTTTACCCTATACATCCTTCTAGGAAATCTTTTCCCGCGCCACCTCGAACCAGCCAAGTTCAAATGGGATTGGGATGGTCAAATCAGCCGCATGCATGATGACCGTTGGGCAAAAGTCTCCACACAATACCCTGCCTGAAGATGGACGACACTGCTAAGGCCGGCCCAAAAAAAGATTTTTTACTACGAAACAAAAATAAGGATGTTTTGTTCTTGCCTCTTTGGTACCTATCTACTGTCAATCGTTTCTTCTTTTGAATTTTCTCATCGTACATTCGGTAGATAGTTACATAACCTACTAACTACTACTACTCGTAGGTACTAGGTACTGTTTTGTTGCCGATACTAATATAAGTTTTTAAGTACATTGTTAGTAACAAATTATGGACCTGGTCTGAAATAAATGTTTAATAATAATAATAATATCCCTGGACATTTCACACAGCGCCATCTAGTCCCAAGCTAAGCAACCTAATGCTTGTGTTATGGTAACAAGATATTTATTATATAACTGTAATCGATTTCTTTATTCTGAGATTCACTCACTCAAGAATCTTGGTACAGAATACTTAGATACGAAACAGCTCCAATCGAAAAGCCTTACATTAAAATAAAAAAAAAGTTAAGTAAAGTAGGTCGCCATCTAATAAAGAAAATGTAACACACAGCAGTTGTTACCCAATGCGGTGTGGCTGGAAGGTAATAGTATGTGATTTAAATAACCATAGCGGTAGTGATAAATTTCTTCTGGTCGGTAATAGTGACTGAATTCGCCAAATTGCAAGCGACGTGGAGCTACTAATCATACATGTAATATCTTGCGTGTGTGCTAATATAGTATTGTTTTCTGAAGTAATGCATTAAATAATAGTTTGTATTTGATTTTCA
This sequence comes from Apamea sordens, assembly GCA_945859715.1. Taxonomy (NCBI): domain Eukaryota; kingdom Metazoa; phylum Arthropoda; class Insecta; order Lepidoptera; family Noctuidae; genus Apamea; species Apamea sordens. The sequence goes on from OX243995.1 coordinate 15,293,077, forward strand.
GTAATAATATACGAAGAATAAATCTTGTCATAGGTATTTGGTGCTTCAATTTTTGGGACAGCAAATAATGTCAATCTTTGTTCCAGAAACAGTGGCCACCCTCTGACAAAAGGATTTCAGGATCTCTGATGCGAAACAGTGGAACGTCAAGCTTTCTCTCAGAAGTTTCTGCTCAGCTCCTTTAACCAGACATGAATGTTCGTGGTAATCTAAAGAAAGGAGTTTCGATGTGAACTGTGACGTTTCTACCTATTTATCAATAGTATGGGGGCCTACCCAGACCACCCATCCAAGAACCTATAGTTAAAAAAAAAATCCAATAAATCGGACAGCTCGGTAGTCATTAACCACGCACGAGCTTCTGGAATCAAATTAACATGAAGTGTGACCATCCGAAGACATTAGCATAAGTGTTGGAACCGTTGACAAAAAACCGGTAATTTTTTTTCATGTAGCGATCAATATTGTTGTCCAACAGGTGTTTAACATACATGCTCACACGCATGTGCGCGCTTGTATGCACGACACATTTGAGGAACATTTGTTGAGGAAATTGACAACACATGGTCGTGTTCGACACATTCATATGATGTCCCCAGCGTGCACGCTAGGGCCATTATATGCGGTGCACCGCAGACGTATCGTCTGGAATTATTTATTGAATGCTATTTGTAGTAGGCTTGGGAGTAATATTGAAGAGCTGTGGAGTAGCAGGGTAGACCTCCACCCAGCAGTGGGGGATTCCGGGCAGAAATGATGATGATGATGAAACGTTTCAGTGACGTTAATTGTCACTTTTACATCTTATCACCGTTCTTTATTAATTTTACAATCGCTTGTTAACAAGCTTCTTAATTCTGCTTACGTAAGTCTTAACAAATAATGCCAGTTTTAAAAAGTGGACCATTACAGATAAAAACTTTTTATTAAGAAACGACTTTTTACTTTCGGACCTTGTACTTAGTTGGCAAGGTTAAAAGGGGCCGGGCCCTTATGGAAAAATACGCCATGAGATTTCTATCAAATAAGCCAATGATACTTAAAAAAATATTTCCGGAACGTGGCTGATGATGGGTTTTGTGGTACCTATGCAATTTTGCGGGAAATGCAACTGTGACTTGAATAACGGTGGTTTAGCAGGAGGAATCCATTTCTTTCGCGCAGGTAAACCTAGGAGGTTGTCCGCTGCTTAGCCGGACTTGCCTGTGGGTGCCCCAATAAATTAAGGCCTGCGGCCGGGGCTTAAAAATTTAAAAACTAAGCGACTACACGCTAAAGACACCCCCTGTGGGGTACAGACCTCGGCTTAGGGTGTCGTTGGGGGAGAGCAGCAAGGGACAGACTGAATCGGAATTAAGGAGGAATTCGTGAGAGAATGGCGGAATAAAACTTGTGACAGATTCTTCCTACTACGTGGTAGCGCATACTGCAATGTCAAAGGCTAATTGTTCAGTATGCAGCATCAAAGACGGGAAATTTAGGAGTTCAGATGATCATCAAAGTCGTAGCAATTGACATGAGGAAAAATTACAATTCACTACTTGGTGTGCTTGTGGCTAGGTAATAACAGCCGCACGGGTCGATGGGTTGGGCCGTGGATGGGTGACCATCTTTACATACCAAGACCCCACCGTGCCTCGGAAAGCACGTTAAGACATTGGTTCCGGCTGTCATTCGTGGATTTTTGACAGTCGTTCCGGGTCGTCAGAAGCCCGAAAGTCTGACAACCAGTCCTACCAGTCAGTTTTGCCGAGGGGTTTCGTATTACCCAGTAATTGGGTTGTTTGGGTTGTGTCATGTAAAACACTGGTATTCAGCTGCATCAACATAGGAAAAGGCTAGCCAGATGATGATACTTGGTGTAAATTGATACCACCTGCTCTATCAACAGAATTTTTATTAAGGTTTCAGAAGTACGAGCACGGCGTGTTGCAAATTAAACTGTCAATTAACATCATATTAAATTAAATTTCGTCACAGGCAAGAACTTGTTCATGTTTTTAAGATTTAATATTATTAATCTTAGGAACAAATTAAGCCCCATAAACGTGGGAATTCCTTAACAAATTACGAGAAAACTACCTTTTTTGGAAATATCCAACTTTCAAAATGGTTTCATAGCTCATTGACATAAATAACGTGTAAATCTTGAGCGGGTTCATTTTATAACAAGCCCGTTGATCGCCGGCGCAGCGTGATATATTGCAGCGCCTGTTTTAAACTAGTTAGTATCATTTAAAGCTATGTTCTTATCGCGTTGCGTATCTAGATATTTATTGTAAGGTAAACCAAGCTTGATTTCATTATTTTACTGGTAACTTGCAGATTTTGTTTGTTTTATTTGTGGAAGGCCATTTTGCAGTTAGTTTTATCTGTGTAAGCCATGATTAAGATTGCTTCCTTCTGACAAAACATTGTACCTTCATGCCATAATTCTTAATAAAAAAATCCAAATATTTTACAGTTCACAAAAAAGCTCTTTCGTTTATTGAGTCGCAAAAATCTCAGATTCCTCAAAGAGTTCTTCCAAAGTATTTATTTGATTGTGTCTTATTCCTTCCTTCCTATACTTACGTCTTCTTTCATACCTACCTAAATCTCCGCTCTCTCTCGTTCACCAATTACCAAATAGTCAATTTGTATTAAAATAAATAAGGAAAAAAAAATTCTTGCTCACTTTGTGGTAATGGTGGCAACCAGATATAATTATTATCGCATGTGGTTTCTTAGCTTAATAAATACTATCGGCAAATTATAAAATTCTCGTGTCGCGGTGTTTGTTGCCAAACTCCTCTGAAACGGTTGGACCGATTTTAACAAAATTTTGTGTGCATATCGGGTAGGTCTGCGAATCGGCGAACATCTATTTTTCATACCCTTAAATGTTAAGGGCGATCCACCCCATTTTTTTTTTAATTTTTGGACGAAATTTTTTGTTTTTACTTTTACATAATTCAGCATTGAAAAATACATACAATTCCAAATTTTCACCCTTATACGATCAACCGCTGTTTTTTAATCGCGATTTTTATATTATTCTGTTCCATCCACAGATCCGCAAGATGGCAATCGAATATAATAATTCATGTATAGTTCTATCAATCAATCAGCGTTTTACTTATAGGAGTAGGGTAGGAGTAGTGTAGGAGTAGGTTAGAGGTAGGGTAGGAGTAGGGTAGGAGTAGGGTGGGAGTAGGGTAGGAGTAGCTTAGGAGTAGGGTAGAACTAGGGTAGGAGTAGGGTAGGAGTAGGGTAGGAGTAGGGTAGGAGTAGCATAGGAGTAGGGTAGGAGTAGGGTAAGAGTAGGGTAGGGGTAGGGTAGGCAGTAGGACACCACGTGAATGAAGTAGCGCCGGGCAGCTACAAATAATTTATATGGCAAAACAACGTTTGCCGGGTCAGCTAGTAATACATAATTTATATTATTTAGGTCGATTATAGGTAATATTACTGCTCTAAATTGTTGTCATTACAACAAAATTAAAGTTATTAAGTAACATATAATAATCGAGGAAAACGTAACGAATTCAAGATATTTACATGACATTACATAAGTAAAATGAGGTGAGACAATTTACCTTACATGATAGGCACAGAATATTTCAGAAGTGCTTCTGACGTAACAAATGTAACGGCTGTCACACTTGTAAAAGTGACAGAGACGACGCTCTACAATGATAAACATACCATAACATAACATCGGGCCTTTTCCCCGAAAGGCTAGCCAGAGGTGAAGGACCTACACCCACATTTCGTTGTTACTAGAAATTCCTAATGAAAACCCCAATATAATTTGGCCCGATCTGGGCGTCGAACCCAGGACCTCATACTCAGCAGTAGCGCGTAAATAAAAAGTTAGATGTTCTGCAGTTGATACTGGGTTTTTTCAGTTAGTATTTTTAACATCTGAAAAACATCTAGTTAAAAACCCTGCCAAAAGATTCACGGGTGCAGCTTGACCTGAAGCACCTGGCTGCGACGTCATTAAAATATGTCCATCCATAGATAAATATCACCCATCTCTCCACTAGTCCAATACTTACTCTAGGATGCATGTCAGGTATAGCTCTTATTTTTTTTCCTATCCTAAGGGCATGTTTACCATTACAGTGCCCCAACGGCCTCTGTAGCACCATGAAACTTGAGGCTACAGGGCTCGTGTGAATCTTGGGGTTCATTCGATTAATCGCGTCTGGTCAAACCACACTGCTGGGCTCCATGCAATTCATTCATTCATTCATTCTAAAAAACATTCAGTTAAACTAACCTAGCCATTCCATCTCGATGTACAAAAGTAGATAATTATCTATAATAGCTTAAATGAAATAAAATACAGCAGCATTTTTTCTTTGGATCAAACTAACTTTAATAATAGCATAAGATGAAAGTTTTATTCAATAAAATTAAAAAGTTTAATTCGTTTTATTCGATATCTACCATTACGTTATTAATACGGAACGTGACTTTATTGCGTTTGTTATAAAACCTTCTATTAGGTACAAAAGTAAGTCTTTAGAATGTTATGCCTTTCAAATTAATTGAATGAATAATAGAAATAATCTGTAGAGTCACAAAAGTTTAATAACCTACAAATAAGTGTAGCTGCTCGGTATCTTGTAATTCAATTACAAGCAATTGTAAAAATTGCGATTTAGTTAGGGTCCTCTTAAATTTTTTCCTCATTTCACTAGGAAACGACGACACGGTTGGCGCAGTGGCTGATCGATCGACTGCTGCGCTGCGTGTCGTGGGTTCGATTCCCGCACGGAACAAATATTTGTATTGCCTACAGGTAGTTGTTACGGGTCTGGCTGTGAGTTTAAACGTTTGTAAACGCACCCACGATACAGAAGTAATTCCTAGTGTGGGGCAAAGTTAATAAAATAAAATAAAAATAAAATTGAAGGAAGTAACAATTACTAAATTGATAAATAAATGCTTCCTCATTTATCTGATACTCGTAGACGTTAACGGCTATGGGTATCTGTGAGTACGGCGCTTAGTGCTTGATGAGATTGTAGTAGCTTGATGTACTGGCGTCTGTACTTACATAATTTAATTATAAAGTACACAGACTCCTAACTCAGCTTCATTAAAGTCTTCTCTCCTTCCACACAGTGAACTGTCGCCGATTCAAAGTTCGGAACTCGAAATAGTTTTTTTATGATATTTTCCGTTCCTATTGAGTTCTTTAGGATGCCTTGGAACCGACAACCAATTTCAACATTCTGACGATTTTGACTAATTGACCGACCATTTATGAGTTAAAAACTAACTCTAGGTAAATGAATTAATTGAAATTAATGCTTTGATTGAAAGCCGAACAAATGGACTAATGAATAACGGAAAATATCGAAATTAGGTGTCACGTTATTTTTAATTACTTTGCTTCGGTCAGTTGTCATAGAAAGTGTTGTGACAAGGCCATTTGGAGGCCAGCCGGATGTTGGAGCATATTAAGAGGTAAATAGTTATATTATAAAACATGATTTAATTGTTGCAAGGACTTATATCATAGTTGTCAGCCAATGTCGTGTCGCGGATTTGTTGTGGCCCTTAGAATTTGCAGATCTGAATGGTGATTGGGCGAAGTTAATCTACATTATAAAGGCACGATGAATAAATAGAATTACCTATAGATTTCGTGTTGAAGTATTGAAACTGAACAGTCATAGAATTCACATTGATATTATAAACAGGTGCTAGGGTCGCTCTGTTCGTGCTTTTGGTTTCCAAAAACATCTTGGTTAATGTGTGGTGGAGAGATCTCTATAAAACTCAAAGTAAACAGTCCTTTAAAGACAATTAAATAATACTTTTTAAATAGTTGGATATAAAAGTACAACTATAAAAAAACCGGCCAAGTGCGAGACAAACTCGCACACGAAGGGTTGCGTAACAGAAGGCAAAAAACACGTTTCGTGTATTGAAACCCCCTTTAATTTTTAACTTTATTTTATTTTTATTATTTGTTGTTATAGCGGCAATAGAAATACACACTGTGAATTTCTGCTGCCGCCGAATGAATTTTAACTGTCTACCTAATTCGGTTCATGAGATCGTTTGGCCAGCGGCCTGTAGACAGTCAGACGGACAGACGGACAGCGGAGGCTTGTTTTTTTAAATATGTGAGTGGTTGACCAAAAAGGGACCTGCAGTGCGATTCTGTAACCATCTCACCGTGAAAACTTAGGTGAAGTGAGCTGTCATTCCTACTAATGCTAGGGATTGACACTATTGACAGCTCACTCTAAGCTCACTTCACCTAACTTTTCACGGTGAGATTTTTACAGAATCGATCGGCTGGAGGGATTGGAAACCGTTATTTATTTTTTTTGAATTTTTTAATCTGTGGTCTTTTAGCTTTGTTTTGGTCTAACCAGAATATTTTTAGGTGCCGTAGTGTTTTTTTTTATGATTTTTTTTGTGAGCCGAGGCAGTTTTGGAAAAATTACACCTTACACACATAAAGACAAGAAACTGACACTAAATAAGTCGCCAATAACGTAGTAACCGTAAACACGTGTTGACACTCACTAAAGAAGTCGCATACTGACATAAAACATGCCGCGCCCCCCGCCCGCGCACTAGTCGAAACTTGTTTCTACACGAAATTTCAAACGCGATTTACTCGAAATCAATTATTTTCCCTTGAGGTCCCTTTTTGGTCAACCACTCACATATATATTTATATAATCCATAATTTTACAGTTTTATATTCACATAACACCTGCCAAACAGCAAAGCAATTTGTCGGCCGTAGGTTCTCGTGGATTTGCACGGCTTATTAGTACGGGTTCCGTTGTCATTCTTTGGGTACCCCTCTATAAAAGTAAATTGACGGTAATTCAGTTAATTCCTCCCTTGCTTATTAAGACATAGTTACCTACTACTCTACTCTTTTACGTAATAATTTAGTCTTTGCAAATTGCAATACAAATATGCCGCCCATTTGTGGTTCTAGACTCATAATAGCTATTAGACAAGAATAATTATAGCTGAGAGATAATCAAAATAATGTGGGTGTTATAATAGAAACATTAATTATCTTCAGGTATAGGTAGGTAGGTATGTATATAGCGTGGCTAGTTAATCTGGGCATTTCAGAAGGCGCTGCTAAAAAAATGTCATATTTCATTTCAAATTCAGTAGGTACCTACTTTCTACAGATATGACCAGCCGACCTATTCTGCAAAAATCTCATCGTGAAAACTTAGCTGAAGTGGGCTGTGAATAGTGTCATTCCCTAGCATCAGGTGGAATGACAGTTCATTTCAAGCTCACTTCACCTAAGTTATCACGGTGAAATTTTTACAGAATAGGTTAACAGATATCATAATCTGAAGTCATTTCATCTTATTGAGACTGACTGTGACAGCAGTGCTATTCTGTAAAAATCTGTAGTGCGATTCTGTAACCATCTCACCATGAAAACTTAAGTGAAGTGAGCGTGGAGTGAGCTGTCATTCCAAATAATACTAGGGATTGACACTACTGACCACTCACATCAAGCTCACTTCACTTGAGTTTTCACGGTGAGATTTTTACAGAATCGACCGGCTGACCATGAAAACTAAGGTGAAGTGAGCTGTCAATCCACCTGAAGGTCAATTCCCGTAATTAAAGACTTAAAATCTAGCCGCAATCTCATTTCAGCGACAATCAATGTCAAAAACTTGTCAAAAATGTAGGGAAATTACAGGTACCTGTTTTTGATAGATTGAGACTGAGATCAGACTGTGTACGTTCTTAAAATTACGAGAATTGCCCCTCAGATGTTAGGGATTGTCCTTATTGACAGCTCACTTCACCTAAGTTTTCACGGTGAGATAATATGTGCAGAATAGAGCGACTGGTCACTGTCGTCTGGTCCTATACTGTTTCCTTGTTTTGCTGTCTATCAAATCTGTGGACATGAATTGACACATTATGCGCCCAATAGTTTTTCAATACTTATTTTTAATACGACAAAACTTTTAGAACTTAATTAATTTGATTTATGTCTAGTCATAGACGTAGTCTACCGGTGTGACTAATTATTATTAGACGTTATTTGTATCATGGGAACTATATTGACGCTCTCAATCATAATAATGCACATGCAAATAATAGCAATAACGTTATGGTGTCATTGGCATTTGTGTGTATGTGTGTGACATAGTGACGTTTTTCTGTTAACTCTTAGGAAATCGCTCAGTGAATGCAGGTTTGATGATTCATGTGTATGGAACAAAAAGCTAATTTTCTTCAGTTATCGGTAACTCAAGAAGGTTTATAGTTTTTGCTGTTTTCTCAGGTGCTTTTTAAGTAAGTGCAATGGAATTATCATCATCGGCATGATTTAAGATAATTTTTGTTCAATGTCCTTACGTTACTTTTTCATTGCTATTGGGAGGTGTAAAAGTCGTCGTCAAGTCGCAACTACTCAGAAGCCCAAAAAAGTCTAACAACCAATCTTACCGAGGGGTATCGTGTTACCCAGTAACTGGGTTGTGGAGGTCAGATAGGCAGTCTTTCCATGTAAAATATTGGAATTCAGCTGCATTTGATAAGCCTGATCCGGCCTCAACATAGTTGGGAAAAGGCTAGATAGATGATTATGGGTAGCATACTCTTACCCGTACGGTACCCAATACTTTATTTATAACTGGCAACGTTCTGCTTGGCGGCAAAGATAGGAAGTGTTGCACTTCCCAAAAAAGAGCTCCACTAGAAAAACTACTCGGAGGGGCTAGATAATAACAGCCGCACGGGTCGATTGAAGATTAAGCTACGCTTGCCGCGGTCGGTTCATGGATGGGTGACCATTCATTACATATCGAGACCCCTCCGTACCTCGGGAAGCTCATTAAGCCGTTGGACCCGGCTTAAAAGATTAGGCCGATTTTGATCCCACTAGCATGAAGTTGGCTGTTTATTGACCTTTCTCTAAACGCCTTCTTAGTCACCATTTCCAATATCCACGATAACTTTATTTACTCATAACCACAAATCTATATTTAATCAGTAATTTATCACATCTTGTTATCAGAAACTATAATTTTGTTGCAAGTGTCGCCGCAGGCAAATCCGTAACATTTTTTTTAGTGCAACCGTTTTGATATCGTGACCACATTTCAACGTACTTAGTTTCAATAGATCCTGTTTCGTTATGCAAAAATGAAATCGCCATTGTATGAGCAATGTTGTGGTCATTTGGAGTTATGTTTATATTATTAATAAGTGTATGCTTAAAAAAACCCGCTCTACGCCTGCTGGTGATTAATGTTGCTTATTTTTTTATTTTATTTATTTTTTTTCTGTTGTTTATTTATTAATGGGTTTTTGCATTAGATATTTCTCAGTGGCAGCCCGGAGTTTGAAAGTTGGTGGTGTGACACCCAGTGTCTCGGATACACATAAAGCCGTTTTATTTATCTATTTATATCAGGTATCAAGGTATATATAAACACATAAAATAAAATATTAATATAACTTAAATATACTACAAATATACATATACAACATTATAATTATACTAAAAACTAAATAACGCACACGAAGTGTCTGCGTCGTGTTTCGCTAACTGGTGTCATGTAGCCGGCCACGAAACCGGTGCGGCGGTACACATCACCCTCCGGCCAGAACTCTTCCTTGAGGAACTTCTCGAGATGATGTGTCGGAACACGCACCACGAACGACTTGAAGTTCGTGTTGTGACGCGACTCCAACTTCTGGACCCTCAAAGTCCAGTTGGTGTTCACACCCATGTACTCCACGATCTCCTCAACTTTCGTGGAGTGGTGCAGTCTGTACATGTACAGCTGCGTCGTCGGGATTGCTGGACGCAGCAGCATGTTGGGTCCTGCCTGCGCGGACCGACCGACCGACGCCTGATCTCTCGCCTGTCGATGTCATATCGAATTACCGTCCCATCGGAATAATAATATATGAGAGTAAAGGAATAGAGAGAGCACCTGTGTTTGTGCACACACTTGTGCTCTATACTATTTCCTGAGTACTTAGCTAATCTCCGTTGCGATTGGCCACCGTGGCTGAAATACGGTCGGAAGGTTGTTTTTCGTTTATTTCATGAATGATCTGTGATTAGTTTAAAAACCTTTCCTATACCTTAACATTTTTCTTCTTGGAGTTTCTCTTTGAACATGATTGGGCAATGGACAGTGTTAAGATTAGATCATCGTTTAAACTTTGCAGATCAAACAGAAGATGGTGAAATTATGGTGAAATAACTTACTGGTTAATGGCAAATGCATGCCATCTGTTCACAGTGCTTTAGGAATATGTTTGTGGCTGGTCATTAAATTAATCTCTTACTCCTTTATGGACACCTGGTGATAACAGATTAGTTAATCATAAAATTTCTTACCCGGGACCACACCCAGTCAGCTGTCGTTAAATCTATGCTGTTATCATTGTGGCATTTCAAATGGTCCAAAACGTTTTGTATTTAACAGTTGCAGTGTTGAGTGTACGTATAGGAAGGGAACACGCCGATAATTATATGCATTGCCGCGATAGAACACAGAGCCAGAGCCTACAATTTCGAAAATGGCAACACTTTGAGTAGTTCAAAATAACTAAATCTCAATACAATTTTGGTAATTACTTACAGTTTGAACAAAAGCTAATTGACTTAATAACTTTATTACCTCAGTAAATCCAAGCTTGCTAATTGATCGCAATCTTGAACAATCCAATTTACTAAATAAGTGTTTACAGTCCGTTGGCCGCTCTTTAGCCATTTGCCATTTAAATTTCGGAAAACTATAAATTTAAGGCTAATACGCACTTAGAATTTAGTGTAATGGTGTAATGAAATTAAGAGCACTTGTAAATTAAATGTCTTGAGCAAGCGAATGTACTTGTAGGTACGCAATTAGTGACGATAAAAAATAATAATACAGCGGCATTAATTGTATATTCAGTGAAATAGTGGCTGGTTGTCGTTGAGCAAGACATTAGACCGTAGAAATTAATGTAATAGTTTAAATGAATGTTAATTTATGGGTTTATCATTGTGTTTAACATAATCTTATATTCATTTCTTTGACTTATTTATTCCTACGTGAAACATAATTGATGATGTTCTTCAGAAAAGTCGGGTGAGTATTCACAACCGTTGTGCTTGTATGAACAGCACCATAATTGCGTAACACACTATCAAGCATAATCTGTATCAGTTTGAAGAATATTGTTAATCCATTGATTCATATGTTCGAAAAATTTGTCTGCTCAACAACGTAAATAACGCAATGAATGTTGTTGACCTGTCAAAACGAAAGTCATTGCTACTGATAGTGTGTTACGCAATTACCCCGCTGATGTATGTCGAAGCAAAAGAAGTATGTACGGATCGTAGCAGGTGGCGTTCTGTGGTTTCTGCTTCCCCACGAGAAGAAGGCTTAAGTTTATATGTATGTATCGAACAGAAATGGCACTACTTCATTTCGGTGTCCTTACATAAACTTTAAACGTGAAGATGTTTAAATCTCCCAATCTCCAACATGATTGCTGATGGAAATGTTAATCAATACTGAGTTAGTGAGCTGTATCGTGTCAAAATTGAGTTAATTAGCGTTTTATTACGATTAGCAATAAAATAGCAAACAAATTAACATTTTATTCGATTTGTTTTTTCAATGATATTTAAATGCCATTGGTACAATTAAAACGTCTTATTAAAAAGTCAAATGACAGCTGATATATTAAGTAAAAAAATAAACTTCCCCTGCATGCTTCTTGTTGTAGAAAAAGCATAATCTTATCGACATTTCGAACTCAAAATAATAATAAGAACGACCTTGTCAAGTGAAATTCATAAAACTTTTATCTTTGCCATTAATCTTTTACAATAACTGTGCCGAAACAAAAATTAATATAAAAGATAAAATATTTCGCCACATTGCTTCGTGCTCATGACATTAGCTTACTGCCAGCGCCATAGTTCACACAGTTAGCTCGCTTATTTCCCACGAAATGACAAAACACATTACTCTCTTTATTTGTACATTATCTGTATTGTGTGTAAATAGAAATGTGGCTGATGTTATCTGTGGTCGGAACGAGCGGACTTCGTTGTTCTACCGGCTGTACATTATTATTGTATTCAAATTTCGAAAACGCCTTTGAAGCCGCTTTATTTCATGAAATATTTTGATGGCCGCTCGTATTGTGTTGCAGCCGCCAGATTTTTGATAAAAAATAATTACGAGCTAACATTTTCGTTTTTAACTTTTTCTTTAACAATTTGATCTCACTGAGTTAATAACGCAATACTAATTATCTTGATAAACTCTCTTTTTAATATTAATATAAATCACGAACTCGTTATTTAACACATTGACTGCACAACAGAAAATTTATTGTTGGCGGTCACTGGTGACCGCGGTTGCAGTCAATGCCTTAAAAAAAGAGAGCTTGGGGGTATAAACTCCGGAACCACCGTTCCTATTTGAAAAATTCTTTGATCATTTGAAAAGTAGGTGCCTTATTCCAGATAGGCTATACTAAGTAAATATGTACAAAACAGGTTCTTAATAATACTAATGAAATACTATCTTGAATTCGTGCAAGCCCAGTACTTTTTGTTAGGTTGCTGCTCAGAGGCTTTACCACCAGCTCTTACAACAGGGCAGAAGTTGAACTGCACTGCTTTTTGTACTAAGTCAGAGCTGGTGGTAAGCCCCTGGGGGCTTCCAATCAGTATTCTTTTCACGACACGTTGTGCACAAGCTCCAGGACTTGTGCACAACCAAAAAAGAAAAAATACCAACTAGAAAATAATACCATCTTCACATGTAAATAGCTCCCAAGCGAAGCCGGGGACGGTTCGCTAGTTGTTTAACACAGAGAATCCTGAAAAAGTAGTTTCTTCTTGAATCTGAAAAAAATATATAATTATTCACACTTTCTTGTAAACATTTACGTAAAAAGAAACAAGATTTACGTATACACAAAAAAGAAACCCAAAATAAAGCTTTAAAAAATATTTCTATCAAGTTACGAAATATTTATGCAAGTCTGCTACAGTTATCTTTAACGAATTCAAACTGGTGCGCGTGCGCCTGGGGGTAAAATGCTTACGTCAACATAACTGAGTGATTGGTGTTACGTAACCAAGGTGAAGTGCGTTTTGAGTTCGGTTCGGTCTTGATCGTTTTAAGGCTCCCGCAGACAGGCACGACTCTCATATAGTTAACATATCCATGAAGTTTACATAGAAATTGTTTTACTCTAGAGGCGCTTCGCACTGTCTCGTCGCGTCTGTCTTCGGGAGCCTTTATGAACTCTTTGTTATATTTATTATAGTAACATTTCTACGAACTTCGAAGGATATAGAGAATGTTGAGTTGTGGGAATTTGTAGTTAAGTTTTTTGCTCTGGGTTTGTCTTGATTTATTTTGGGTATAATAGCTATTGTAGGTATTTATTTACCTTGTACGAATCAGTAGGTACTTGCTTAAGGAAAATACCTACAATTACCTGTGTAATTAAATAAGTAAGTGATAATTTTATTTAACTTTTAAAGCTTATTTTGCTTTAAGTTTGTTAACTTACTGTTTGTGTCAAATACTACAAATAGCATTCAACGAAATCGTTTTCCTCATCAAATAATTAAATATTTTGTTTATTCCCTACCGTACGTACCTATAATATTTATTTAAGTGTGCAAACTCACCAGTGGCACGAGCCAACGGCAGAGGAAGCTGCAACCGTCAACAAAGTCCAGCTCGTGTATTTTTTTTTAATGGCATCTCGCAGGTAAACCTAGGAAGTTGTCATCTGCTAAACAGGACTTGCTTGTGGGTGTCTCAATAAATTAAGGCCTCCAGCCAGGGCTTAAAAAACTTAAAAGCTCAGTGACTGCACGCTAAGGGCACCCCTGTGGGGTACGGAGGACGACTTTGAAGCTACAGGCTCAGCGGCGTATTCTGGCTCGAGCAAGGGTCGGGACGGTGCCGGTCGTGTATCTTTTTTTTTATTGGGAACTGCATCGCATTTCAACCTTGGGTTGGGCCCAGGTTGTCGTCTGCTTAACAGGACTTGCCTGTGGATGCCTCAATAAATTAAGGCCTCCAGCCAGGGCTTAAAAACTAAGCGACTATACGCTAAGGGTACCTCGTGTGGAGTACGGACCTCGGCTTAGGGCGTCGCTGGGAGAGGGCAACAAGGGACAGGCTGGATCGGAATTATTTAGGGTCGACTTTGAAGCTCACCGGCGCGGGCTGGCTCGAGCAAGGGTTGGGGCGGACATGGTGCCGGTCGTGTATTCGAGTCAATCAATCAATCTACTCAGCTTATTGCAATCCACTGCTGGACATAGGCTTGTCCCAGGCTGCGCCACAACAACCTGTCCTCTGCCTTCCGCATCCAGTCTGTCCCAGCCACCTTCTTCAGGCAAGCGTAGTGTAGGACGCCCCCGAGCTAGATGGACGGACGACCTAAAGAAGGTATTCGAGTATGATGCTTAAATACACAAGCGGCACGTTGCCGACGCTTCGATCAATAATAGTATACTAGATTCCCGATAAGCGCTTCAAAAACGGCCCGAAAAATAAGACCACAAAAACTTTTGTGGTCTTATTTCAAATTAGTATGTTTTTAACCTTATTACTTAGACTTTAAGTTTCATTTTAGAATAAATTACTGAAAAATAGAATGATTTTATTTTCAAGCGACATTTTAAATATATTTTGCAATGGTAATTAAACTTTATGTTTAAGCATTAAGGTTTATAATAAACTGAAGTTTGATCGAAGTGTCGACGGCTATAATTGCCTCTGCCACTCGTGTGTATGAGCACTTATTTGTAACTCCACCCATTACCTACACTCAATAGCTACCTGCACGGTCAAGTTGAACTACATCACCAATTACAGAAGGACAATCATTTTCAAGCACCTGTTAATACCACATTAGAATGATATATGACTGGCCATAAACAACTTAGCTACTAACAATTAAAATGAAATAATTAACTCGTTGCTATAGGCATGTCGTGACACGCAAGCATCCTTGGCGGCAACGGAAACCCACGCAATGTTGCCTCGGTTATCAATTACCAAATAAATTTTTATATACTAGTTTCCGCCCGCGGCTTTAGCCGCATGGTATATCGATAAAAAAGTAGCCTATGTCCTTCCCCAGGGCTTAAACATATCCCAATACCAAATTTCATCAAAATCGGTACAGCCGTTTCGGAGGTTAGCCGGAATAAACAGACTGACAGAAGAAAGTAAAAATTTTAAAAAAATGTTTTTTTTTGTTATAAGTACCGTATATACTTTCAAATGCATTTAGTAAAAAGCTGTTATTTTGACATTAAAACAGATACTTCAACTTTATTTATTTGTATAGATTGTATAGATATATAGATTTGGGCTGAATCTCCAATCATGTGATATCTTTATTCAAGGAATAATTTTGAAATTTTGACAGTTATTTCATACAAAAACTGTCAAACGTCAATTTTATTCCTCTAATACAAGTTATTTGGCGATGGAAAAATCAGCCCTTAGTTGAATAAGAAACAATAGAACTTTTATTTGTAATATTCCATACACACGATACTTCAGTTGTACTTATGTACAATCGATCGCTTTCTTATGTCACATATTGAGTTATAGAGCAATCTCCATTCAGTCAAGCTGCAGAATTTCTTGAAATTTTAATATTTATGGTATATATTTAAACTAGGCGACAGACGACTGACGTCGTCCTGTACGATGCTACTACTAACAATAAAGCTAAAGATTTTAAAGCTCTAATCTCTGAAACAACCAGTCGGATTTGAAAAAAATCTTTTTGCATTTGATAGCTCAATTCTTGAGCAAAGCTATAGGCTGTTTAATATGCAAGCTAGGACTCTAAGGATCCGAGCAAAAATAAAAATAAAGTAAGAAAGAACGTGAAAACGAAATAATAGCGCGGCCAAGCGATGCACTACAATTTTATATACCTATCATCTTTGGTACCTACCACATTTTATGCAAATAAACGAAATTGATTTGATGCGACAGGGTAGCATAAAAAGCACCTTCAGTTTTACCCGTTTTTTTTTAGAAACCCTTCCAAATTTCTCCATAAAACCCTGATTCGGACTATTACGAACATTTTAAAACTAAAACTTGCCAAATAGGACAGCCGTTCTCAAGTGATGCGCTTTCCAACGAACAGCATTTAAATTTTTATTTATATATAACTTGTATAATTTATAGTTAACTTGTATAATTTCCAGATAAGCATCAATTATTTTCATAATATTTTGCTGCATTTTAAAGGTTTCTCGCATAATTTTGTGTGGTTCCATAATTATTATGATAATATTTTAATGAAATATGTCATGCTTGGTGTCGTCTCATGTTTTGCCAAGTTTTGGCACTAATTGCATATTTTCTACTTTTACTCTTAAGTCCTTGATAAGCGAATGCAAATTCTTTGAATTTTAAGTGAATGCAGAAACGTTCGGTATATTTATCGCTATCTTTAAACGCTAATCATACATTAATCCTCCATTCGCGATTTTTGACTCTCCTAAATACAGATTACTCAGTGATCTAGCTAGGCGAGCAGCGATTCACCCAACAATTTGTTGTACCTACACCATGTAATTAATAATGCATACTTTGTAAGACCCTCATGTAGGTGCTAAGATAGAAAAACGGAAGAAAAAATGCTTATTCCGCACAAACAAAACGCATATTACAAAAAAAAAAGACATTAACACATACAAAAGCCTCGAACTCACGCAATAAAAACTTCAAAATTTACTACAAAACCTTTATGTATTTTAATACATATGGGTTTAGGACATCAATACTCAGTTTTAACTGATCTTAATTGTAGTGTACCTATTAAATAGATATTTATATAAACACTGTCTCATTCGCACAACGGGGTAGCTGCTGTCACTTATGTCATCGGTCAGTCACGAGGAATGACGGGAAAGAGACAAAGTGAAGCAGGCTATAAACGATGGCGTTTGGTGTGGTAGTGAGCCAGTGAAGTGATATATTCAAAATAAATACGGAATCAAAAGGATTCTACATTAACACTAAAATTACCGTATGAATATATTATACGAATACTACTGTGCATGATAAACGATCATCGATTACATACGAGTACCTATCTTGTAATATTTTTAAAGCAACGGCTGACTTTGTACATGTATTTCCATAGTGAATGCCTTACAATACAGGCTTACAATAATAAAACCATCATCACCAGGGTATCAAGAGAGATCTCTAACAGTTAACGCAAGCGAAATCATAGTGCGCGGTATAAATTACATATCAAGTTACGTATTCAGTTTAATTTGGAATTCATGAAGAAATCCTAGAGCGCATCGAAGGGTAAAGCGATGGCTCTATGGTAAACGGAGCGGAGGGTAGAATGATAAGCAACATTTTACGACGTTCATTTTGACATTTACTTATGTACAGACGCCAGCACATCAAGCTACTACAATCTGTCAAATTTCTTTAATAGATTTTCAACTTTATCGCTTGAGCGTTAAGGTTCAAGGTTGATTGGGAAAATTTGACAGTTTCGGGTAGCTTGACCTGCTGGCGTCTGTACTTTAGTAGTTTTGTGCTATTCTGTAAAAATCTCACGGTGAAAACTTAGGTGAAGTGAGCTTGACATGAGCTGTCAATATTGTCAATCTCTAGCTTCCGGTGGAATGACAGCTTACGAGTACTTAACCAAAGTGAGATTTTGACAGAATTGATCGGTAGGAATTGTGACCTATACAAATTTTCTCAGCTATGTCTGCAAAATTAACTCTTAAAAAGAACTAACACACGCAAATGCACATGGATTTATTCGCGAAATGTATAGCCATTGCATTTTTTTTAGATTTTTAATTTATTCTTTGTCAATAATATAATATGTATGTTGTTGTGTGTCAATATGCGTTACACACAGGTTATTTCATGTTTTCATTTAGATAGCTACTGCCGTTCAAAAAGTTTCTCATAGATGGGTCCAGCAAGTTACTAAGCTTACGGTGACGACCCGCCTTTACAATTCAAATGAAGTTATTATACTATGGTACTTCACCTATGAATTTACAGAGCAGAATATTAACAACCATAAAATTTATTCTAATTCCAATGTGCCAGTGCGTTGCAGTTTTTAATTGGTCGAACCATGAAGTTTGCTAATTGAATAAAATAAGTAGCAATCACTAATATGGTATGTTAATAGAGGCGTAGGATGTCGAATATTTATTTGGCTTTCAATTAAGTAATTACTTTTTGAACAACTTTTACGCATTACGCACTTAGTGCAATTAACAGTTTTGAGGCTGTACGTATGCAAACTCTTTTCCGGATTTCGAAATTGCAATTTCAAGCGTTTTAATTTTATGGCTACGTCCGCCTTGGTGGTTCACTGTCTAGCGTTTAAAAAATAGGTGTCGTTTAATATCACAGGTGTTTGTCCAGAATTATTATTACTTTATGGTATCAGAGATTTCATGACCTCGAACGTGATTTAATTTTGTGCAACATTGACTTTAGCCCACTTACCAATTTCTGCTGACGCAAAATCATATGTGTGTACCTAGGTTATAAAGTGCAAGAAACTATTTTACGCAAACTAAATAATTACGTATATAAGACTTTTTGTTATTTTGATCTTTATGGTAAATAGTATGTAAATAAACTAGGTATAAAATAACTAATTAATATTTTTTTGTCATTATACCAAACACTTGTAATGTTAAATATTGTTAAGATTTTTATTGGCAACAGAGCAGTGTCGACTATTCTGCCAGCGTCATTTATGATTGTTTTTTTTTTCTTCTTTCTTCGTTGGCAATGATTGTTATTGTTTTGTTGTCATCTGCCAATGTCTGTATTGTCAACGTCAATGAATGTGTGTTATCATTGGTCCCTGGCCCTGACATCAAGCAATAGACAAAAGTGTCAACATTTTTATGCTTGAGTACGAGGCTTTTGACTATGTGTATCTTAAGTCTTTTTTTTTATTATTATTTTTTATTTGTAATGTTCGTTTTGTTTGTGCCGAATAAAATATTTTTATTTTCTGTTTTTCTATATTTTTTCAGGAAGTGATAGTAGACATTTAATGACTTCTTTATCAGAATAATTTAGAGAGATTTACATAGACATATTTATGCAATTTCGATTTCGAACGATTTCTCAAAGCGTTATCTGATTTAGCTATCTAGTCCTAAACATATTCAAAACTAATAAAATTGCACCATATTACATTTGGACTGGTCTGACGTCAATGTATTTGACGCATTTCGGCTTTTGGGCATAATACAAAATTTTTAAATGGTTAAATTATACGACTGTGGTATAAAAAATGCTGTAGGTATAACCCTTGAACGGCGGTTAGATTAGATAATACCATCTCATAACATTGTTTTATGGAATATTTTAATAGGAATATTAAGGTATAATGGAAATGACATGGTTAGGAAATGAATATAATAAATAAATCGGAATGAGATTATAAATTCGAAGCCTTTCCGCCTACCGGCCCGTTAGTGGGGATATTATGTACTAGAAAATATTATGTATAAGAGAACAAAAACCATTTTATTTGTCGAAATATGATATTAGAGATAAAACTTTAGCCTATCTACTGTTATCTATACTATCTACACCACTCCTACTTTATGTACCTACATTTTAAGATTCTGTAGATATATTTTATCATACTGCTGTTGATTTTTTTAATTATTTAACAAACCCATTGCAGAAACTACACTAAATAATCCTTATGATGAAGCCTTTCGGTCGGTTTGATAAAACTACAGGGTATTTTTTTTTCTTGTGTAGCGGGTTCGATTCGCGGTTCAACCATATACCTAATTATTTAAAAATCTATGAATGCAGTTTAAATTGTTTTTTAAATTAAATTAATATATTCTTTCAGTAAAATGTTCCATCTACAATATTCAAGGTACTTTCCCTCCATGTATCATAGCCGTGGGAGGCCCTGTAGAGTGGTAGGGACACCGATGCACAACCTGTTACCGTAGATTTAGTTCATAACTCTGTACCTAAATGCGTTGATATTTTTTGCAAGTTATTAAAAAGAAAATTAGCGCTCTCGTAGAAAACAAGTTCTGTTTTAAAAAAAATACCTGACGTAACTTTTCAACTCAAGGGGCCCAAAATTGTACTGAATCCTTCGTAATAGGTTGTGCGTCGATGTCCCTGTCAACCTGTATTGCCCTCATAAACACTATACCTACTATTATATTGAGTGTTTTTATATACAGCGACAGCGAAGCCAGCGTGTCACGCTCGCTTGGGTCTACGTCATACCAGGCTGAGCCAGGAGAGTACTGTGCTACTTCCAAGGGAAGTTAAGGAAATCGTACTGACCATAAACCTACCATCTTGTTTATTTTAAAATATACATTCTATTTTGACACTTGACCTGGTAGTTATTTAAGTATCTCCCCACGTAAACCTCTCCCGTCACATTGGAGGTTTTTATATTATAAAAACACTCACTTGTTGATTTAGAAATCAACAAGCATTACACAAAAGTCGTTCAAAACATTTTTTACCATTTATTATAATTCTAATTGGCCGTATCGAATAAAATGCCGGTAGACATGCGGTAGGCTTAACTATACGGTCCCTAAACTGTCAGTTGTTATATCAATCTGGTCGAATCGTTTACGGATATAGCTCGAAAACCCAGACCTTGAGTCTTTCCTAGTTGTTCAAAATTGATACAGATCTTTAACTAGGAAGCTTGTCAAACATGATTATTGTAATACTTAAATCTTATAGCGGCAAGAAATACGCTTATTAACTTGTGGTCAAAGGTTTTTTATCCCACACCGTAAAGCATTGTTTAAAGTTAGCCTAAGGGCGCTTTAAAGAACATAGCTAATCGCTTGGTCGTGGTCATATCTTTTTCGTTCATTAATTAATTAAATTAGACGGCCACGTTGGTTTTTGTGGTCGCAAACGCTGCTGCTGGGCGTGAGGTTCTGGATTCGGGCAAAGTGTTATTCCTATTCTCTTGTTCGTCTTCGTGTCGCTGGCATGACTGTATTTTAGATCTTGTCGGCCCAAAACTTTGCCACTTAAAATCCTACTTCCTACTAATATTATAAACGTGAAAGTTTGTGTGGATGGATGGATGGATGTTTTCTGAACGGATTTGGATGAAATTTGGTACGCAGATAGTTTATAACCAGGATTAACACATAGGATAACTTCAATCCCGATATTCCCACGGGATGGAAGCTTATGCGGGTGAGACCGTGGGGCGCAGCTAGTAATATTATAATTTAAAGTGTTATTAAATTATAACTAGAATTTCTCAGTTCTATCCCGGAGTCTGAATTTGTGCTCAGTTGATGACTTGAAGCTCGTCTCATATTAGATGGTACAGACGCCAGCACATCAAGCTACTACAATCTGTCAAATTTCTTGAATAGATTTTCAACTTTATTTCTGAAGCATTAAGGTTCAAGGTTGATTGGAAAAATTTGACACTTTCGGGTAGCTTGACCTGCTGGCGTCTGTACTTAAACATAACTGGCAAAATTTGGGTGTGCATAGGTACCTACATCTCTGTCTTCTGCCTTTGTAGGTTACAGGCGTGATGATATGGTACTAATTAAATTTAAATTTTGTGCACACTAAGGGATAAAAAAAATGAAGAAACTGTTAACTATCAACGATTATTAGTTTTTTTGAATTATTGTTTCATCATTTTATTAAGAGGTTAATAAGACAGGCTTTAATTGCATTTTATTTCTTTGGGTAATTTTGTACAAGGTTACTTATCACTCTGTCACGCTTGTGTGTAGCAACCTTAACACCTAAGCCTAATTAAAGTGCGTACGTACAAATTCCGTTAAATTTTTCGAACGCATTAAAATTAACCTACAGTTAAAGCCTAGGCGATTATGTTAATTTGCAATCTAATTAGAAACGACATACAATTTTACACCGCCCACCTAATTATTATGCAAAGCACGCATAATTTGTGTATGATTGACTTGTTTTTACGCAAGTCGTTGAAAGGAAAGCAAGTATAGGAAACGGATTGCGTTTAAGGTCACCATTGGGTTAACCTGTTCTATGTAGATCAATGAATTGTGCCAGACATGCACAAAATGCGCAGTTAACAATTTTTTGTTGGTTGCAACACAATAAAAAAAAATACATTTCAAAAAAGTTTGGCAGGATTTTAATATTGACATTTAACCTCGTTGCATGTGTTATAAGAATGTTTGTTCCATGATTGATTTTAAAAAAATGTGACTCGAATTTCAAATGTCAAGAAAAAAAAAACAAATGAATTTTGGTTAGCGTTCGAATATTTCTTTATGTAGAAAATATCGAAATGATTGACTAGAAAATTATGGATTAGGATTATTTAGTATTTTTGTAAGGATACGTAGCAGGTCCTGTAGTTTCTGCTTACCCCCATGGGAAGATGGCGTGAGTTTAAATGTGTGTAAAAAAATAGGATTATTTGTGGAACGTATCGATTTCAGCACGTGTTTCTGTGAAACTGAGCTACCATGTAAGTAGGTTACTAAATTTTCTTTGCCTTTTAAGTCTAGATTATTACGCACTAGTAGAATTTCACCACAGATCGTTTACGGCACCGCGGTATTTCTGAATGCACCAATTCTCCCGTACACCGTCCTAAAAAGGCAAGCTCAGTGAGATTGTATCACTTTCCATTGGCATCTGAGCTATTTTACTTAGCGAGAACAAATTCCATAAGTGTTTATTAATTTATTAAATAACAGTGTGCTAATAATAACTTGGGTGATTCGGATAGCTGGGATTACGAGCAGTTAGCGATATTGCAATTAAAAAGGTAATAGCATACCTCGTTGATAGCTATATAATTAAACGAGTATTATTTTATGCCCATTCCTTTGTCTAAAGTAAGGAGGGGCTCGGGGCTAAATAATAGCAGTCGCACGGGCCGATCGAAAGTTAAGCGTTTCCCACGGTTGGCTTGTGGATGGGTGACCATCCATTACATCGAGATCCCTCCATGTCTCAGAATGCACGTTAAGCCGCTGGTCCTGTCATTCGTAGATCTAGTTAGACTAGAAACCGACTCCAACATAAGTATGTAGTTAGAAAAAGCCTAGACAAATTGATTGCCTCTGTCCAAACTAATGTTGTATTAAAGCTGTTACAGTTGTGATCCTTTTCAGGTGTTCAGGTGATCTTCATAAAAGCGGCTTGGAAGAACCCAAAAGATAAAAGACAGAGATAAATTACCGAAGGTTAGTAAATCCCAAATCAATAATAAATATTCTGGAGCGGGCTGTGCATATAACAGTAGGTACAGTCAGCAACAAAAGTCAATTAACTCTGTTACTTTTACAGATCATCTAAATTGATAGAAAATGATGTGATACATTGGTTTTTTTTTTTTGTTAAATGCTGGTATTTAGCTGTATCCGGTTAGGCTGGAAGCCGACCCTAACATAGTTGGGAAAAGGCTAGGCAGATGATGATGACATTGGTTTTCACTATTTCATGTAATAGCAAAGAGTTAATTATTCTTAAATATTCTATAACTACATATTTTTTTTAAATATTTTGCTCAATAATTTATAAATAAAAACATATAAATATATAAAAAGATTTAAACAACTGAAGTATTAACCGACTTTTGTTGCTGACCGTGATAATATCGTTTTCAAAAATCAAAATATTTTGTTTCACATAAACCTTTAAGGGTACTCACACGAGGGTCGACGTCAGCCGTCGACAACGTGTCGCTCGTGCATTTGAGTACGGTGCTCAAATACACGAGCGGTATGTTGATAGCAGCCATCACTCGTCTACGGCTGCAGTAGCCTCTGTCGTTGACGCGTGTCGTTCGTGTGTATGAGTGCATATGATACGTCAGAAGCTAGGTACACGTGTCCAATTGGTCGTTTCCTATAGAAGAGGCAAGAAACTCCACTGTAAAAGAATTAGCTTTTACGATGTTTTCAAATAACAGTGTTACTTGGTGTGGGTTTGGGAAGACAGTGTAGGCCTGTTAACAAGTACCAGGCACATGACAAAATAGGAAATAGTTTATTTATTTTCTCCACAATAATACTCTTAATATTGTTACACTTATTTCTACGGTGACATATAGGAGGGGCATTATATTGTGGGAGACTGGTGCCTAAACTAGGCTCAAGGCCTGTATTTCAGGTCACCAAAATGACACATCTACAAGACAACAAGGCCTACAACGTTCTCACATTCACAAAATAGAAGATAATCTATATAAAAGATAAATTATTTAAAAAAAAACTATTTTAACCAAATGACATGATTGTTATTACAACTGTCACAAATCAGAGTAGATAACATCTCCAAAAAAGCTATTAATAATAACCAAATAGGTATTGAAATTGAAATAAAAAACAAAATCTAAGCATATTACGTAAATGTCTTTGCCGTCATCAGATTAAATCACAAGAGGCGTGTACAGAACACTAGCGGCTGTGCGCAAGAGTGACACAACAAATACTAAAAGATACATCTTATCTCAAACTAGTTATTTGCCCTCTAGCAGGACGTGGGTTGAGTTTCCATTAATAGAAGTTCTGTGATACACTATATATGAAATGTTGCATAAATCTTACCTGAGTAACTTTTATAAGTAAAACATTATGGGTTAGCCATAATAACCATTTATATCATTATCAGAAATAATAACCCCATATTTTTTTAAGAGTATCAGTGTAGAATATTATGATATAGCGTGTGTCGAAATGCAGAATATCATCATCATCATCTGCATAGCCTTTTCCCAACTATGTTGGGGTCGGCTTCCAGTCTAACCGGATGCAGCTGAATACCAGTATTGCAGAATGTATCATTATAATAATTATGTATGCACTGTACTGTCAAACTGAAGAACCGACATCACTCAGTAGAATACATATAAGCCCAGAGATTTTAGTATAAACAATGATGAGAACAGAAGAAGAAGTTGAGAACAGCGTGTTCACAAAAATTAATATTAAATAATTTGGGCGTCTAACGATATTAAAAAGTGGCGGTAAACGACCGGTTCCGTACAATATCTAACACTATTTTTTTTTTAAATAAATAATTAAAAACTGAAAAGCGAAAATAAAACTTTCCTGTAAACTATTTCATTTTTTTTAACTTAATTTTATTATTTGTTGTTAAAGCGGCCATAGTAAGCACTCGGTGAACATTTTAAATGTCTACCTACGGCGGTTCAAAAGATACAGCCCTGTGACAGACGAAAGAACGGACGGACGGACAGCGGAGCTTTAGTAATAGGGTCCCGTTGGCACCCTTTGGGTACAGAACCCTAACAATGATCATCCTAATTTCAGGTTTCCAGTCCTATATGAGAAAAAAGAACACTGTGGTTGGATTCTATGAGGATCACAAAAGAAATCTCAAAGAACAAACATAGAACAGGAAACTGCAACATTTTTGGATAGAAGGTAAGTCAGCAACTGATTCATAACAAAAAGTAAACGTCTAACGTGAAGGTATGTATTAAGTACTACATTTTCTCCCTTATGACTTGATTAGAATATAAAATGGCAGAAGGTTCTATTACGAAGTCACGACTGTGAGTTACACTGACAATAAACAAAAAGTACCTTTGTATACCACTCTCTATCTTATGAAGCCAACTTACAATGAAGGTGTTATATTATACTGTGTACTTACATACCTTCTAATAGAAATATTGTACACTTACTTCTGTCCGCGATATCCGTCCGCGCGAAATGTCTTTTCTTTAAACAATTATCCTATGACACTCGGCAATTCTGTAGCATCATTTGCAATTTTCGGAATCTCAGCAGTTCCGAAGATTACATATAAACTCACAATTTTAACTCTTTTTAATATTAGTACATAGATAATAAACGATGCCAATCAGTTACATACCTTCTAATAGAAAAAAATATGAACTGGTGAAGAGGGCGACGAATTCAGGAATATTTTCAGTTAAACTGTTCCCATGAAAACCAAATCTATTAAAAGCAAACTCTGTCTGTAAGTAAATTAATGTTGATTCAATCAAAAACCATTGTTGGAATAGTTTCTTCGGGGTATACAAGTAGGGACAGTCAAGAAACAAATATTATGTTAAGCACCTTACAGTAAATTGTTACTTGCACGCCTTATTGATTTCTCGACTATTCATTGCCAACATTTTTAATGAAAAAGATAGTTCGAAAGAGTGAAATGTGCCCTCTACGTGAGAAAGGAATTTGTTTGAAAATTGCTTTACATTATCGCTCCTTGACCGTAAATTATCATCATCCTCTTCCCCTTGTGCCATTTTATTTAGGGGTCGGCGCCACATGTCTTTGCTTTCCATACATCCCTATTAGTCGTCATCTCGGTAGGCACCCCCTCTCTAGCACACAGTCCATCCATCGTTTCTTGATAGTACATAAGCATACAATATTTTAATTTCTGCCCCGTTAAGAATCCAAATTACGATGTTGTACAACATCTGAGCAGATGGTCAATCTGGCTGCACAACCATTTGTTTATATCCTCAGAGTGCATTCTTACGTGTTTATGCAACTCGAGCATTTCTTTTATATGTAGTAACCGGAGCAACATAATCGCATTGCATACTAGTGACATCAGCCCGCCGAGTGGCAATTTCTAATCAATAGTACAGATCGTGCGCAACATTTAGATATAAAACGAAAGTTCTAACGGATCTAGATAATGATACGTGTGCTTTATACAAATTAAATAGACTTGTATGTTTGTCACTGTGTCTTGCTACAATGTGTTGGATTGCGTAAAGTATTGTGGATGATGCTAAAAAGAGGTATTATTTCTAATGGACTCGTTTTCTTCAATCTTGTAAACTGTGCATGTTTCTGGGGCTTGGTCGATTCGCACACATTTATTTTTGGGTCATCGAATCGACAACTTACATATTTCTGGAGTTGTAGATTCGCCCACAAATAAATTAAATTCGTGCGAGTCGCCTACAGAAAAGAATATATTATTTAAAAGTGTCGATTTGCCCGTTTCGGGCGAGTAAATTCGTGTGAAACACCAATAACCAGTTTCTGGTAACCTAATATTATGCCAGACGCTTAAGTTTTAACGGCGAACATAATATATGATGTTTATTTCGGTACTTTTCTAAACATCCTGAAGCTAATATTATTGTGATAACGTCTGTGTAGTTGCGATAAGATGATTTGTGAGAAAAGTATGATTTACGTTAGCATTTATCACGATGATGTTCCGGCAACGAGTTGTTTACGCAGAAGCCGCATATAAATCAACATTACTGCCGGTAATGCCATGTTTTCACGTTACGGAATCAATAGATGAGCCTCACAATGAAAGTTGAACCATGCTGCACCATGTTGAACTCAGATTATCGTGTCAGTGTATATCTTTGAGGTATAATCAATAAAGCAATTTCTCTAATAGCCAGTTTTACAAGCGAAACAATAATTTTTACATCGTGACTGGGTTCATGTAAAAGTGACGTGTACCAATCAGTTTTGTGCTAATGTGATCGACAATGTCACACTGTCAGTGTTGAGAAAGAGAAAATTACTATGATCCATAGAAAGATATTTCTCTGAGGAAATTTGATTTTGTTTGATTGCTGTTATTATCTGTGATCTGAGAGTAATAGAAAGGCAGGAATCATCTGTGGCAAATAAGCTTCAATCAACATCGTAGCTGTTCTCGACTGGACTTGGCTCGTCGGTTCCCTTTGACGCAAATGACAGGGGTTTCACTTTACAAGTCCGTTTTCAATGGGTTACTATTAATTAGCGGATAAAGGTGGTAATTCAGAAGTCAACAGCTATTAAAGTTACTATAATTGCCTTTTCAATACCAACATAATGGAAGTTTCTATGGAGCCTTTTGCTTGTTTGTACGCACACGTTTTACGCCATATACATTTGCCCACTCTCTGCACTTGCGTGAATATGGCTTTGCGATATTGGGTTTGATGGCAATACCGGTATTATTCCAGTGTTGTTTCTTGTATAGAGAACGCAAGTTACTTGCGTCCTGTTCATTACTTATACATAAAACAAAGGCGTTTCTATAATGCCTAGCATGACATTAATACAATTCTGCTTAGTTAAAATAAATTCTTAGGCGTAATCTGTAATTAAAATCATTGTTTACCCACACGTTTCGAGCTGAACAACTGTTACAAGTCAATAGTCCTTGGTCCAATTGTAAAGGAAACGAAAGCCTTTAATCACTATCCGTTTACTATTATTACAGAATGACAATAAATTATAAGCTACAATAAGTAGTATAGGAGTCATTAACGTTTTGATTAGTGCAAGTAAAAAAGTTCAGTAGTAATTATCAATATTATTTTGGCTATTTAAGTTTGTACGCAATCAGATTTGCTTATAAGATAACTGGTTACTAATATAATAAAATTGACACCTTCATTTGATACAATAATTATTGTGTGTATACCTGTAACCTACCTACTAAGTTTTTGCTTATGCCTTTTTTGAAAATACATTAATAATTTGGTATTGCTCTAAAAAATGTTATCGCCTCCATTAAAGTCCTAAAAGTCCTGAAAACACCATGAGAATACAGACAATATTAATAATACCAAAACCATTCTTTCCAAACATATTATTATTTTTATGAGGTATCTCGAGGTTTACTGTCTCCGCGCCTACTCTGCGATATCAGTCGGTATTGTTCTGTCGGCCATTTGCAGCAGTATCGTATCGTTTGGCATTTGTTCCGCGCCCTTACGAAATTGCGTTGACATATTGGCGATAATGTAACTCATTTGTTTTACCTTACACCGCCCTACATGTCGGGGGACACGTAATAATATGCTGTCATCAAATCGTTTGTTGAATTATGTGTTAGTTCACATAACTTGACCATGTTTGGAATACCTGTTATACAAAGGGCAAGTGTGTCTCGTGTACCTTACTTTGAGGAAAGCACTGTAGGTTCTTCCAGTAGCTATTGGAAATTTCAGTAATTTAGATATAAGTAGGTACCACTTAGGTTAAACACTGAAGTTGACGTCATGTTAAATGTGAAAAAAGGAACGAACCAGTATTTTCTGGTACATCGTTTCTGATTAGTTTTGCTGTTCTGACTACTAAGTGTTTCCCCAAAGACGTCCATTCTCGGATTCACAGTCAGATTTACTGACGTAAATCAAAATATTGACGTTCTGCCAGACAAGAGATAGACAAACATTGTTAGTAAATAATGTTCCAGAAAGTATTACTTATACGCACACATCACTCGATTTCCATATAATTTTTTTTAAACATTGAATTTATCCTAAGTCACTATCTCAGGATAGAGCAGAAACAGGGTTTTTGCATATAAAATATTGTGAAATACCTACTCTTATCTAGAACTTAACTTTTCATTTCGATCGACTTTTATTTGTAACTTAAAAGAGTTTATCAGTTAATTCCTTGTATTAGAATGTCAACAGAGATCAATGCAATCATTAAAACCAAAAAAACTGAAAAGTCATAACATCACGCCATGATAACATTAATAATAGGGGTTAAAGTATGAAATTGCCGTTTTATTGTATTACGTACTTATTATGTATTGAATTGACATAGAACCTTCATGGTTTGAGATTTTTGAGTGAAACTTTTTTCACATGGTACCTATGAAGTTCTTCTTTTAAAATATGTGCAACATTCGATTATCGACTTTCAGTTGTTTTTTTTTATTCAGCTTAGACAAGAAAGATGGGTACTTTGTAAATTCGAGTTATTTTTGAATACGAGTTCCGACGCGGAACTAACGCGGCAGAAACAGCTTGCAATATCAATGTTGCGTTTGGAGAGGGGACTGCTAATGAACGCACCGTGCGATGATGGAAACTTTGATTTGAAGAACGAACCATGTGGAAGACCGCTGCCCACACAGGTGAATAACAATGAATTGAAAGAGATGGTGGAAGCCGATCCGAGCCAAACTACACAGGAATTAGCGACATGGTTTAACGTTACCTTACCAACAATATTGACTCATTTGTGTAATATCAATAAAATAAAAAAATATGAGAAATGGGTGCCTTATGATTTGACTGATCTGCAGAAAAAACGCGTGTTGAAACTTGTGTTGCCTTGTTGAATCGATACAGAAATGAAGAAATATTAGATCGAATTGTGACATGTGATGAAAAGTGGATTCTTTACGATAACCGTAAGCGAAAACTGCAATGGCTGACCCCTGGTCAAACGCCGCAACTGTGTCCTAAAGCAAAGCTTACCAATAAAAATCTAATGGTATCTGTTTGGTGGTCTCAGCATGGTGTTATTTACTATAGCTTTCTCCGATCTGGTCAAGCAATAAAGGCAGATGTCTACTGTGCCGAACTCCGAACAATGATAGCAAAACTAGCAGTGAAAGAGCCCCGACTCATGAATCGATCTTCACCATTATTGCTCCATGATAACGCGAGACCTCATACAGGACGAGAAACCGTTTTAACTCTACAGGAACTGCAATTAGAAACCATTCATCACCCTCCGTATTCGCCAGACCTTGCTCCAACGGACTAAAACTGTTTTCGTGATTTGGACAATTTTCTTCATGATAAAAAGTTTCCTTTTCAGGAGGCAGTACAAAATGCTTTCGCACTGTTTGTCGGATCTAGATCACGAGAGTTCTATTGCAAAGGCATAAATGAGCTTCCTATTAGATGACAGCAATATATAGATAATAATGGTAATTATTTTGATTATATAAATATGTTAAATTTAAAAAAAAACGAATTTCAATTTATCAGTACAAATCTGCATACTTTAACCCCTAATATTTACTCGGTCGATTACCAATTATAAGGTATTTCTATATGCAAAATATGTAGATATAGTCCTACGATCACCTCATCCAGATTGACCGGATTCATCCGGATTGATTATTCTGATTCTGGTAGTAGGTATACTTTCGAAAATACTAGAGCAGTCTCTCATTACTTTAAGATATTATGACCATAGGTACATTTTATAAATTAATTAAAGTCGCTTTTCGTGTTTATCAGTGTGACCGTATTGTTCTTCTAAACTACTAACCAGATTTTGATGGGGTTTTCACCATCGTTTAAGTAATTTATTCCGGAAGGTTTTTGTGTACGTATTACATATACCTAATAAAGAAATCTCGTTGTTTTGTAAAGTCGTAAAAGCCGCGCGAAACAGGGGCGGGTCGCTAGTTAATTAATAATATGTTTAGTTTTAAACGACACTTATGTCCACACAGTGTGGCTTAAGTTTTTGTATCATTTCGCAACTAATATTTAACCAGATAAAGAGGAAGTTTTTTTGTTAAGCCACTTTCCAAACTTCGAGGTTATTAAACTTAAAAATGTTATCTATTATTGAAATAATAGTTCGTATTTTCGTTGTTATTATTGTGTAGTATTTTTTTCTATAAAATCTTAAGTGTCATAATCATAAATAGGTATTCCTTTGAAAATACTAGAGCTTTCATTCATTTGTCTCTCATGAGTTTATGATAATATTACTGTTTTACTGACTAAAATTTATAATATAGTTAAGATTTTAAGGACACTTGTGTCCGAACAATGTGATTTAGTATTTGTAAAATTTCGCAATTGATTTTTAAGTAGATAAAGCGAAGGTTTTTAAAATTGTTTAGCCGCTTTCCAACCTTCGACGTTGATACACTTAATATCTATTAACGAGATAATAGTAGGTATGTATTATAGTCGTTTATTGTTTCATATTTTTAAGCCTGTATAAGTACTACTTTTAAAATGGTGGAGTAGGTACAAGGTTGATAAAATTCGTAGTTGTATGTTTAGGACCATTAGAGCTTTGCAGATTTCTGGTAACACGAACAACAACTCCGATATCGTAGTAGACTATGTGAATGCCGTAGAGTCATTCGGGGCAAAAGGACGCACTTTTTCTTATTTGTCTGCAATTAACCGAAACGAATAAAATATTAGCATAGTGTATTTGTGCTATCTGTAACATAACTATTAGGCTCCTGAAACGCAACAAATATTGGACGAGGAATCTCCTCAGAGGAAAAAACACTGCGTACTTTTACCCATTGCGTCCTTTTACCCCGAAAGACTCTACCTACTGCCTACTAATTAATTATTTGTTTAATTTACGGCGCATAAGACATTTATAGCGCTTCTCGTCATCTCCAATCAGTCTAGATAAATCAAGTCATTTGTTACACAATAATACATTTCGCAAATATTCTGCGCCTACTAAAGTCGATCGACTCGGCGATATCTAATCGAGATTGTTATGATTGAATCGTGTCTCAAATTTGTCCTTAAAATGGTAACTAGTTAGGTATTTAGTTTAAGTACCTAACTTCGATTTTAGTGTTGTAGACACATAAATAAACAAATATTTAGTTATTTAATCGAACAGGTAATAAACCTGAAATGCGTGTGCGGTTCTGTGGGAAGAATGAGTAGAGGTCTGCTTACCAGTGCTCAAATTTCTAATAATAAGAACGAATAAATAAGATCATGATTTTATAAATGAAAAGTTTTATAAGAAGTTATCGTAACAAAACATTATCAAAGCGTAAAATGAAGTTTGTTTAATGATAACTACTGAACATTCGGTAACATTACATAAAAACTTATTATACAAGACTATGTCACGACAAATGCAACCAAATCGTCTAGTGTCTCCGAATCTGTTTTTTGCGAACCCCAATGTAGTATAATAGGTACTATAGGTTTTATCCACCGACCGTATCGAACACGTAGAATAAAACCCAGAAACACGATATTCAGTGTCCGAGCACAAATTGACAATTGCACAACTGTTGCAGTTGTCCGTTTAAAAACAAATCCGTGGTAGGCCACGACAGATAGGAGGCTTTGATCACATTGTTTTAACGAGTTACGAACAGTGAACGTATTGGAACAATGGTAGGGACTAAGCGCCATTGTTGAGTAACAAACCTTTAAGTATAACTGTTAATAGATTGTTTACTTACTTTCAATTTAAAGGTTTTTATTTGTGAAACTTTTCGGAGTACGAACTTGCCTATATATTCTAAAGTAAAGCCGGTTTCATTCGATTGTCAATTTATATGACAAATGGGTTACGCATTCGTCACATAAATTAATAAAATATTAATTAATCATTTGGTATACCCATTAATCCGACACTTATAGGTAGGTAGTTCAAGTTTGAACAGTTGAGATTTTTTTCTTATTGCTACGCAGGTTTTCTGTTTGACCACTATTTCATAATTATGTTAGTCGGATGCGGTCGAAAGCAACTCTTTCCGGTAATTAGTCGTAGTAATATCTGCGTAGGAACGTAGTAAATTTAGATGAAGAAAAGGGAATGCGGTAGAACGCAAGAAATTAAGGCTAGTTTTGCTTGACACCTGCTTCCGGGAGGACACATGAACGATGACGTGAAGGTTTACGTACTCATTATTTTCCGTTGCAAAGCAAGCCTAAAAAGATGATATTATGTTACATAACTAACTGTTCAATATGAACCACGAGACATATTTTATTGCTTCGACTATTTTACGACCCTAAAGGCGTGCGAAATCTAATCTATTATAAATTATCGCAAGCGGGTCGTAAATATTTTTGCCCCGTTCCAAAGTAAATGCGAGCAATGCCGCGAGCTGAACTTAGTCACAATAAACTAGTTAGCTACTTAGATACATTCAATGACTACTGATTACTGTTATTATGTACTGGACATTTTGGTAAATATACTATAATTTTATGCTGAAAATGCTGCTGCGTGTTACAGCCCGCACAGGATGTAATTTTGTCAAATTCAGGCAACATTTTATATTTTTCGTCTCTTTTTCAAATAGGCCTTGTTCAGAACTGTATTTATAAGTAATGACAGACTTCGACCATTGTTTTGGGCAATCAGATGCTGAAAAGTTCGACAAGAAACCGTATTTTAGCAAGTCCAGCGCCTCCAGCAATAGGTGTGCAAGACGGTTGTCGGTTCGACTAAAATGATACACAGGTAAGAAAATTACCTACACATCTACAACACATACATAACAATAAACTCACCCCTTCTTCCCATGTGGGGTAGGCAGGAACTACAGACCTGACCATCACATGTGACGACCAGACCAGACTACCTGCTACGATCCTTACATACTCCTTTTGCTGCGTCTATGTTCATATCTGTCTGTGTGTGTGTGTGTAATAGAAGCACGCCGGTTGTGAATACTAAGCTTTCTGAAGAACATTACTAATAAGGTCACTACGTCTAGACAGTAGATATTAGCTACGAATGCATACCTACCTCCGTTTTAACAAACCAGAGAACCATAACGAGTTCCTACAACGTTAATATTATGGTGACCGCCCTTTTTCGAAGGCAAACTATAAAAATTAAGCAATATTTTGTTGTGATCCAGATGTGATCGATAGATATTGGAACCTGTCGATATGTAGCAATCTCTTTATTACCGTTTAATAATTATTTATGAGGAAAGGTAAAGTCATATTATACAGTAATATTTATATTAATGAACTTAAATATGTCAGTTTTGTAACGCTTCTATCAAATAACTTTACCCTATAACCTACATTTCTGATTTAATAATAAATAATGTAATCTTGTTTTAATAAGGTATTAAAATAATCATAATCTTAATTATTAACTAATAATTTGGTAGTGTTTTATGTCATTCATCTCCAGTTAATTACGTTGTTTTTTTTTTGTTAATTGAAGGTAGTCGCTCCCGATTGTGTAAGTAAGTGTGTATAATTTATTCACTGACACACATACTTCAATCAAAGTGAAATTGTATACCACGTCACAAATGATACGTTGTGACGTAACTACTCCCGAATAATAAGGTGCTGCGGTCGTCAGGTGGCGCGTGAGAATTCTAATGTGAGCGTTTCTTAATGTGTGAGGGTTTCATCTCACTGTTAGCGGAGCGTTAGATTCTTGAATCGCGATCGATGATAGAGTAAATGACTCTATCATTGATCGAGTCTGTCTCCCGGAATAATTAGAAGTGCAAAGTTGTTCTATTGGTAATGTATTCTTCGGGTAGATTAACATTTTTGTTTAGGTTTGCAGTAAGCAAATTCTTTGGAGCGAATTGCTGGTAATTATGTTCTCCCTTTTTCTGTTGCAATTAAAGTATAGACTAGACAGACAACCATGACTAGAGTAATAACGAAAATCATGATGCTGAATGCCTTATAGAGGCATGAGGAACAGGGTGTAAAGTTCACTCATCCTCCATAGAAAAGGGAGGATCTTCCAACCAGACGGGTGTTGTGTCTGGCGGGCTATTGCCCAACGATTGATGTTGGGAAATTGTATCTATGCTAATTGCGTGGTAAACTCTGCTTGCGAGATGCAGGATTTGCGTGACTTCAGTATGACGCGTTGTTCGCATGTGGTGTTGTAGATACTGCTACAGCCTAAAAAGCTTCATGAATTTTGTTATTAGGTTATGATTTCGCAAATCGGAGTTTTGTGAAATCATAAGCTCGAAAAAAACGCACCGCTAACATTGGCGCCTGTCCCAAGTCGTGCACAACGCGGTTAAACTGGTCATTATTACCACATGCCTACCTAAATGCTCCATTGACACTGCCACAGTTAACCAAGGTCTTTGACAACGCCCGATTGGAACCTACCCGATCACTTTCAGGTAATGAGCAAGAAATATGTTTATTTTGTTACTTATATGGTGCAGAGTAACATTTATACAGTGTTAGTTAGGCTCTTAGAGAGCTTTGGATGTATTTTTATAACTATTAACACCTGCTACTTTGGCTGCTAAGGTATACTAATTAAATGTATGACAATCAGAGCAGTGTACATACGTAGTTATACGGCTTTGGCTTTTTTTTTATTTTTTGAGGATTGGAAATCATCAAATGACCCCTCCCGCTCTGGGTGGAGCGGAAGGGAGTGTCAGACACTTACTGACTAAAACCCACCCGTGTTCCTTCCTTAGCCCTTTATGTTCCAGGGCAGCGGTAACCCTTTCGGACGATCCCGCTACCCCGGCAGGCTTCGGCCCTATCGGGCCCCGTCACTTATGCTGACATCTCTTTGAGGCGCGTGTGGAACACATACGCGCCGTCTGGCACGGGCCTGGTCCTGATCGGACGGTGAGCTACCCATTACTCTCCGCCGGCAGGCCCGCGCCTACGGTGGCCGGGAGTCGTCACGCGGCTCCCGACGCCCGGAGCGTCTCCCGCGGCGGCTGAGGCGTGAGGTCCTTTCCCTCATCCACCCCACCACCTCCTTCGCTAGCATGACTGCTTCGCAGAAGGAGGTGACTGCCTCCCACTCTCTCTCGCCTGGCTTTGGCCTTTGGGCGACTTTGGTGTCTTGGGCGCTCGGGTTTTTAAGACCAAGATTTTGCAAGTTATCAGAGAGCTCATGAAAGAAAAGAATATCTGGCTCGGTGTCTGTGATATGTTGAAGACGATTATAATTATATACACATGTACATAAGCGGTGCGCGCCTTTTTGTACCAATCAGCAATGAATTATGAGACCTTACTTTTACAATACTTCAATTTAATTGAAATATGGTTTCCTCTTGCTCTTGACAAAAACTTAATTGAATTTAGATTGATTTTTAAATGGACACTTGAATAATAATTTATTGATATCTTTATTAAATGCCTATGTTATTTATTGTGAATTATAAGGGGTTGCCTACTGCAATAAAACTTATTTTAATAATAGAAGCATTAAACCTCAACCACATTATTATGATTGTATTACTAGGTACCAATTTAAACACAAGATTTTTGAAGTTATATCAGCCTAGCTAATTACCGTAATTATGTTTTTCGAATCACTTATTGTTTTTGTTTAGGTATCTATGTATAGTATAATTCGGGCTCGGTGTTCGTGTTTTTACTATTGGACTTATATCGACTGAAGGTTCTCTCCTTAATTCCTGGGAAAATACCCTCCACCTAACTCACAAGAAACCAAAAACAAAAGGCTATTTAATTTGTATCCAGCGTAGTATCAATCCACAGAGTCGATCGCGTTTAGTGTCCTTTCATGCGAATACCTTTCTATTTAAATAAATCATTTCCATTCACGACAAGTTTTATTGAGTCTTTAGTTAAAACTAAACCCAGCATTTGCTAGTTTGAAACTAAATTATAAATTGAATGTCTACAAATTAATTTAGCGTTACTTGGAACAATCTCGTAAATCCTGAATTCATGTTTGCCTTCACTAGCCGATAGTTCTATGATTTATTCTTGCTTTTGATAGAAAAGGCGATGCAAGTTTAAATCTCCATTGTTTGACCCATATAGCAAAATCGATAGGTAAAGAGGTACCTACTTTAATGACTTTGACTTGTAAATGTCAGCAATATCCATTTTAGTACTTTGAAATGTACTAAAATGGATATTGCTGAAGCACACGTTTTTCAGAATGTCTCGTACCAATATCCCATTTTGGTGTAGGTATTAATTCATGAACCAGAATGCCCGACAGTCCTATGCCTCGTTCAGTCATAAAACATGTTTACAAAACATGTCCAGCCAGTTGCCAGTTCTAAGTTAGGTGGTCTAATTAAATTCGACAACTGACAAGCGTGTTAATTGTTGAAATACACACACAAACACTCCAATTTTCTTGTCGTATGTCGATTTTATAACGTATCTAAGACTTATATTATAATCTCAGTCAAACAGATCGCGATCTACTTAAGTGCATAACTTAGAAGTCTATGAATCAAGAGCAACATATGGTTAAATACGATGCAAAAAGTATTTAAAAACTAGTCAAGTTCGTGTCTAACCATGGATGGAGTAGGGTGCCGCACCATTCCTTTAGGTAAATAAAGATATTTTCGAATTATTATTATTTGGTGCAGATTATAAAAACTTAAACTGAACTTAACGTATGAACTCTAATAGTTAAACACTTGCATCAATTATTATTAGGTAAGATATTAGGTTAGATTCAATTATTATTAGGTTAGATACTTTTCTGGCTTATTAATCTGGCTTTGGTTGAAGTATTTCATTGATTAACTGTAATGACATAGTTAAAAAAAAATGGGAACTGGGCCTGCTCTTGACCTCAATCTCGCCTGATGGAAAGCGTTGGACGAGGTCTACGATGGAACGAGCAAGCCAAGAAGATTCACTCTTGCTTTGAGGGCTGACGGTTTATATGTGGAAGGAAACACAGACGCCGGCAGAGAGTTTCACACTTAGGCTGATAATAAAAGTGATGGAGAAGCGTACGACTGGTCGGGATATCAACTAAGTGCGGATGGTACAGTCAGCAACAAAAGCCAATTAACACTGTTACTTTTACAAATCATCTAAATTGATACAAAATGATGCGATACATTGGTTTTCTCTATTTCAAAGAGTTAATTATTCTTAAATATTCTATTACTATATGTTTTTTAAGAATATTTTGCTCAATAATTGAGATTTAAACAACTAAAGTGTTAACCGACTTTTGTTGCTGACCGTACCCTGCAGTTCGTCTAAAATTGGTTTGACAGATTTCTGTGACACAACGAAACAAACTAATACGGAACTCCAAAAAACGAATTCAGGTAAGTATAGTATTTAAGACTTATCAGGTCGTTCTGGAAATAGTTTCGCTCTAAGTTAGTATATTTAGTGATATTGTGCTAATCGGTGTGTAAAAGGCTTTGGTATTGAATATTTATATTTTTAAACGCACTTTTTACGTTTTCAGCTGTTTTTTTTTGTCAAACGCATAATTTTTAATTGAAGGTGAAACTCGGTCAATACATGATATGAATGAATCAGTTTTTATAGCGCATACATTTTGTAATTTTTGTGAGAACTTAGTACGTATTACATAGTATTTTACATATTATAGTATTTTCCAATAACAGTAGTGTGATTGAAAAGTACCTACTGTAATAGTGAGTTCTGTTTTGTTCTAGTTCTATTTATAATTAATTTATCAAACGTTCATTCAAGGATACGTCTTTATTTATTAAATGAGTATTCACTTACAGGTAGGTACATGTCTATTTTTTATTTAAGGTTGTGCCGGACACCCTTCGCCTTAACCTAAAATGTTGTAATTTTCAAACATGAAAAGCACCGAGCTACTATCCTGCAAATCTCATAAAAATTGCACAAAAAAACAAACATGTGAGTGTGTGAATATTTGAAGTAAGTGCCTATTTTCAGAAATGGTTAGGAAAAGATCTTGCTTACCATACCCTGTACAAAAGAGCTGCTGCATATACTGACTGCGTTGGTGCATGGCTATCGTCGTCGGTAGATACACTTACTTATCATAACTTTATAACAAATGATACTCTTAACAAAACGATCTGTAAATCCGATATCATCTGACTAATAGCAACTAATGAAATAAGACAAATAACATGAATTTGAAATAAGTAAACAACACATTTGCCTCGAGCGGCGTAAATGATAAATTGATATGTCAGCGGACTCCTAAAGGTAGGTATTAATAAGCTAGTATTAGGTGCTAGCGATAGTTGGTTAGATAAGCGGGTGATTTTAATCAAAGTCAATAGATACCTATTAAACTTGTATACCTCAGTAGTTTCAGATCATAATGTTGAAAAGAATACAAACAACTATTTTTAGATACAAATCGCTGTTTGTATTCTTTTGTTGAATTAACGCTTTTTTGTCTGCATCTAGATCCAGATTACTTGCAATAATACTCTAGACTTCAGGCATCAAACAAATAGATATTTATCCGATGCAACCAAGCTTGAAAGGCGGGTGCTTCACACTTTTTTAATCTTTACTCTAGATAACCTCCCGCTCTTCACCTTTTGCTTTTTATCTTTTTACGAGTAGATTCGTTTCCTCTAGCTTTTGAAGTGAAACTTCAACATTTTTTTTCGTTTTACACGGTTGGTCATACTTTATTTATATTACAATTTCAGTAGGTAGCGTATTCGTTAATATACTTATTGGCGAATAATTTAAATATAACTTAAATTGCAGCGTAACTATAAAATTAAGAAATCCTCCAATAACCTCTTTCTTATTCACTTTATGTTAAGGGGAAGACATTCACGTGTTATTTATAGTAGTCAGCACTTGAGTTCACTCACACTGCATTAAACTAACACAAAAGGTTGTACCCTTTTTAGTATGCGCACTAATGCAATCAAGGAGTTGGATCGCCTCGTCATTCACGTGATGATG
The DNA here is from genome assembly GCA_945859715.1 of Apamea sordens. Taxonomy (NCBI): domain Eukaryota; kingdom Metazoa; phylum Arthropoda; class Insecta; order Lepidoptera; family Noctuidae; genus Apamea; species Apamea sordens. The sequence goes on from OX243995.1 coordinate 15,333,265, forward strand.
AAGTCTGTGTTCATGAGCTTCTGCATATTTTTTTATTACTATGTTTACGGCATCCACCTGGAGGTCCCGGTGGAGGTAGCTGTTTCTAATGTTGGTTGCGACTATATTCCTTAGCATGTTGTTTTGGAATCTTTGTATGATTTGAGGATTTCTTTGGCTGGTGTAGTAGCCACACAGCAAATCAACAAATGATGACGATAAAGTTCTTTTTCAACATCAACATCATCTCCGTGCTCTGGTTCTCTAAAACTTGGGGTCAGCGCAACACGTTTTCTTCTCCCATTCTCCCGCGTCATTTCTTTATCAAAGTCAATATCTATCGAAATAACAAAAACCGATACATTTTTGTTTCACAACCACGTCATATATAAAAACTGCATCTAAACTATGTCGAGTTACAAACGTAAGTAATTGTTGGCACCGCGGCCTTAGCCTGTTAGACTCAATTTAAATAATAACATTCGCACTTAATTGTCTAAGTAAGTATTTCACTAACTTTTGTAGTCAATATTATTAAGGATGTTGCAATGACAGCTCTGAAAAGAGCTATAATACAATAAGAGTTGATAAATATTTGGTCCAACTAAATGTTACAACAACTGGGTCTATGATTGATACTAAATCTTTCTAAGCATCTAGCCTAACAAATGAGGTGCAAAGCTAGAGCAGTGGGCAGACGTAAATGTATGCAGTTGTTACTTTTTTTTTGTTTGTTTGTTTCTAACTTTCAACATAAGAATGTGATTATGTAATCTACGCACAGGCGTTGGAGGAGCAACGTTTTGTTTCATCAATCCGTTTAATCAATCATTACAATTGTATTTGATCTAAATGTAATTTATATTTGGAACTTTTACTCACGATTTCAAAGTTAATGGTAGATATTTGTTTAGTTAAATTATCTTTTTGTTTTCGGTTATCAAGGTCATGGAAGGGTAAATTCATGAATACTCCGTTAGTTATTTAAATAAAAATTCTAATCTGATATGCAACGGTAAAAACAAAAATGGTTTTATATCTATGCACAGCTTAGTTCCATAAGTATAAATGGCAATTAAAGTGGTACAATTGTGAAATAACACGACTTAGATACAGGTTCCAGATTTTCAATCAATAGATAGCCGAATTACAAAACAACCTCGAATGAAATAATTTTACAGGAACCAAATTTAAACCAAATTGGAACTGGTGTTATAATGTTCAATATCAATGTAATCAACACAATATCGTGATATACGGAACCGATGTTATATAAAACTTGCGTAACAAGTAATGAGTTCATAAAATGCGTACTCGATTTCAATTTACATTTCAGGCGATATTGCAAATGTCAAATAATACACGGTTTTAACTGAGTGAAATGAGAGCAAATTCTCGAAGTTTTACAATCGACAGTTTAATAATCATAGTACAAGTATTTGTCTGCCGAGGACACATACGATGGAAGGTGAAAAAGCCATTAGATTTGTAACCAAACAGACATCTGTCTGTTTGGTTACAAATCTAATGGCTTTTTCCTCCACATTTACTTGTCAAGTACCTATAAATTAGAAGTATTGCTCCAGCAAGGTTTCCTTTTGTAGAATTAGTTACCTCCCTACCTATGTTAGGTTGCATAAAGTTAGAAAAAAGGAAGAAAAATGACAGGGCGGCAGGGACATCGTCGCGCGAATAAATGACGACACGGTTGGCGCAGTGGTTAAGCGATTGACTGCTGCGCTGCGTGTCGCGGGTTCGATTCCCGCACGGAACAAATATTTGTATGACCTACATGTATTTGTTCCGAGTCTGGGTGTTTTTCTATATATAATATGTATGTATTTACAAAAAAAAATGTATATAAGTAGTTTATCAGCCATCTTGTTACCATAACACAAGCATTAGTTTGCTTAGCTTGGGACTAGATGGCGCTGTGTGAAATGTCCAGGGATATTATTATATTATTATTATTTCCTTTATTACATTTAATATACATACAAATTACATTTTTAAATATTTTTGTAAACAAAAAGATAAAAAAACATTTAAAAATATAAGAAATAGTAGCCCACCGGTATCGGGAACAGGGTCCAAGCAGTTATTATTATTATTATTAAATGAGCTATTCTATACATTTCCACACTTTTATATGAAACAGCGGATTTCTTTTTTGATAACCGACAAAACGAAAATTTTCTACGCTAGAATCATATGCTGAATTCGTGGTTTTAGTTTGCGCGTCGATCCCTGCCAGCCTGTATTATTTGGAACACGCACATGCCTGTGCGTGTTCCAAATAATACAAACAGCAAAAAAAAAAGAGGAGGGGGAAGAGGTTGTATACTTTATTAAATTAATACGAGCACAGAGATTGTCCGCACATAGCGAGAGGACAAACTGAAACTCATGTTGGGGCAATACCAGAGGGGCAATTCTCGTAATTTTTAGAACGTTCACAGTCTGATCTCAGTCTCAATATATCAAAAAAAAAATACTTGAGAGGTGTAAGGGACACCCGGATGGAACGAAGTTCCTTTCGATTAATTAGTGAAGGAATTTTAATATTTTTTTTTTAAGTTATAATAATATTTTTTTTTATTATTAACAAATAAAAAAACAGACAAAAAAAACTGGCTTGCTTTCTATAAGAGAGAGAGAGAGACAGAGAAACACACGCACGCCGCACGGCTTACAACTATAGCAAAAGTGTCGTTCCAACTTTTGGTCTTAATTTTTTCCGTCTAGGCCCCTTTCGCAACGTGCGATAGAGAACTTCGTTCCAAACTTCTAATTTCCCTACATTTTGACAAATTTTTGACATTTGTTTGTCGCCGAGATGAGACTGCGACTAGATTTTGAACGTTTTAAATTACGAGAATTGGCCTACAGTTGGGATCATGATTATGTGCGGAACACGGTCTCTCATAACGCAAACTATGTGTATTCATGATAGAAAAGGTAAGGTGAGCTTATATATCATTCTATCATAGCATGGCTTTGTTATTAAACAAAGACTCTTCTGACCGAAACTATCACAAAATTTCCATCATTTATTTATTTTTCATACAAATAAGCGACATGTCTATTAATTATCAAATCATCATGTCAATTGTCAAAGTTATCAAAATATCACCCAAAAAAAATGGTTCATAATACAAATACCAGTGGTATTAGTTGTTGGTATTAGAACGGAATAAATCATTAGAAAGATTCAAGTATTATTTCTGCAGTTAAGTAAGTTTCTCATTGTGCCATTTACAGGCATCGTGATGCGAATACACCACTATGTTATTAGTCTGTTATCTGTAACTCTTCCGCGTTCTATTTTATCAAGGCACTCATGCATTCTGGCATGCAGTTGCAGGCAGCATGCGTTTAAGCATTAGTATCTGAATTGTTCTCAATGATCTAATCTGTATCTTGTGTTCTTGTTTCATAAAATAAAGAGCTGCTTAGTAAAATAGAATCAATCAACGACGACACGTTTGACGACACGGTTGGCGCAGTGGCTGAGCGATCGACTGCTGCGCTGCGTGTCGTGGGTTCGATTCCCGCACGGAACAAATGTTTTGCCTACAGGTAGTTGTTCGGGGTCTGGCTGTTTGTGTATATGACTTTAAATGTTTGTAAACGTACCCACGATACTGGAGTAATTCCTAGTATGGGGCAACGTTTTATAAAAAAAGAAAGAAAGAAAAGAAATTGAAGCTCAAATAATTCCCATTTTGCTGTTCTAAAAATACTAAATAGCCAAGTAAATGTGACCAACCTGGATGCAGCGCTCGCCGGCTGCTGCCGCGGCACCGTGCGTGTGTGAAAAGTCCAATTATTTATTGCAATTATAATATCCAATTAATTAAAAAAAAAAGTGTACACCATTAGAAGCTTAATAAGTTTTAGCGGATCAGTTAAATATTTCTCTTGAGAGATTAAAAAGTATCCTTTACTGAAAATATTAAGAACGACTTTTAAAATTGCTCATCCTGGCACTATAGCAAAATTTAAAGACGTTGTACAATATCATCCGCAATTATATAAATCTGATTCTAATCAATCTCTGTATTCTAATTAACAATTTATCAACGGAACACTAAATTATAACGAGGAAACGCTTTTGCAACTGGATCGGAGCAAATACACATAAGCGAATCAAATTGTGCGACGAAATGTTGAAAATTAGGATTTTTAATTAACTGTAAATCATTTGGTATTCGTACGGCGTTGGTCGGAGGCGTCTGATAACATTTTATAGAATTTCCACATTTCCTCAGTAGATAGAGTCGCAAATCGTTCTTTATATGGTGGACAGATATTGCAACAAGTAAGACTAGTTATGGCACCGGCGCAAGCGTTTGATGAAAAGTAAATGAGAAAACATTTACATAAATATTAGTTCTAGTTTCCACTTTTTAGTTATACATATGTATCTACATAGCTTTTGTCCCAGTCACTATAACTATGTACGATATAATCAGCCTTTAATGTTCCCACTGCTGGGACGCAGGCGTCGTCCCAGTGGGCTGTAATCCACCACGCGGGCCCAATTCGGGTTGGTAGATGTCACATGTCTTCGATTTCTTTGGTTCTAGGATGTGCCGGTTTCCTGACGATGTTTTCCTTCGCCGTTTTGAGAACTGTGGTGATGTAATAATTTACACAAGGTAAAGCGCCTGTCTGGGTTCGAACCTACAACCCACAAGTCGCGGCCATTACAACTTGGCCGCCACTGTATCATTCTGAAATAAGCTATTGTTGGTACTTACGCTCAGAATAAAAATAGGAACCTATAGCGTATATAAATACGCTATAGGCACCTATTTTGATTCTCAGCATACTTCGTTAATTAGCCTGAAACTATTATATTATTTATATCACTTGGAAGTCATCGATATTTTGTAAAGAGGTAAGTTTGCGTGTAAAAAGGTAAGTGTTTTAATTCAGTTAGCGTGGGGAAATATTTCGTAAAAAATCATTAGTAACTTCAATAATTATGTGCATATGGCTGGAGTGCTCAGATAATAATCAGCGTTTACACCTATTGCAACGTTTTTGTAGGAAAATTGCCGCATTAAGTGTTTATAGCCCAGTTTCAACAAGTCTAGTGAAATAAAAAATATTTTCTTCGTAATGGATTGAACAGTACTTTGTTGAATATTTATGAGTTTAATTACAGTTTATTAATTACTAATAGCTGTTAATATGCACTTAAAATACAACACTGTTTAGACGTCAATCAGAAATATTGGCAATTGATGTAAGATATTTCAAGCTGTAGTGGAACAAAAAGACGTACCTAGAGGTACCTACTGAGTGGTCCACCCAGAGCAACCATGCACTTTGTACAAACGCTGTCATTTTTTTACTTGCTGTACCTACCTATATGTAGCATTAACATAATTAGCCTATAATGTTCCCACTGCTGGGACAGAGTGGGAACATTACATTCATCATTCTTCGAGAGGGAGTGGGCTGTAATCCACCACGCGGGCCCAGTGCGGGTTGTAAAATGGCACAGGTCTTCGAATTTTTGGTTCTTGGACAGCCGATTTCCTCACAATGTTTTCCTTACTGTTTTGAGAGCAGTGGTGATGAAACTATTTACACGAAGTAAAGCGATTGTCTGGTGTCGAACCCACGACCTACAACTCGTAAGCTGGGGCCGGGTCGGGGGTTACTACTGGGCCACCACTGCACTAACCTATACCTATAAAATATACGACGTCATACAAAACCGGCCAAGTGCGAGTCGGACTCGCGCACGAAGGGTTCCGTACCATTATCTAAAATCAATCATGAGTTGATTGAATGAAAGGTAAATTGCGGTTTACGATTTATGACGTATTAAAAAAAAAACTACTTACTAGATCTCGTTCAAACCAATTTTCGGTGGAAGTTTACATGGTAATGTACAGTTCCTCGTCAACATTATCTGACCCACCCTAAAAACAAACGAATTTGGACCCTCTGGCTGTAACATTAAGGTTTATTCAATTTATATGAGCTTAACAGACAAGTGCACGAGGACTTACAATCAATACAGACACGCAAATTTCATCTTTATAACGTTAGCATTAGGTTATATGTTATAACTACTTGTTATAATATAATTAGTGTAATAGCTTATTTTAATGATTGCGTTCAAGTAATTCTGGTCTCGTGGTCTGTGTATAAGACTGAGAAAATTAAGGTGCGAGATCAAATCCTGCGACGATGATATTGTTTTGCTTTCAATTTAGAATTTATTCCAAAACTATTTCTTGTATATTATTATAAAGAACTATAGACGGATAATCTTCAAATATAAACTTTGTAAAATGGTAATATTTTCGCATAACTTGTAATAAGTGGGTAGTTGAAAAATAAATATTATTTATTATAAAACTGGTATTCAAATGCTACTAAGGGTATGCAGTGACTACGCTCAAACATATTTGACCTTGTCTTACTAAATTACAAAAACAACGTCTCTTTACCATTTTTTATTTTCTATTTTGTAGGTAGATTTTTTTATTATCATGTCTCAATGGAGTGATTATTTAAAATACAAAATAATCTATTTGCACGAGGAAAAGGTTGGCTGCTTGTGCTGTGCAAGAATAAACTTTATGAAAGTATACTATATGGTTCAAATTCTTTAGAATATTGCGTCTAGCATAACAACTAAGATCAAATTTCAATGCTACTTATAAGAGTTGAGTTGGTCTTGTGGTCACTAAGGTAGTGCGGTGTTCATCGTTGTCTACGTTCGAAACCGAGTTTAACCTAAATGTAGCTTTTTGCTCAGCTGTTTTTTTTATTACACTTTTTTTTTACATTTCTTTAATGGACGACGTAGGATCTTGTTTTTTTAAACGGGCAGTTTGTATAGAAATAAAATTAAAAAGTTGCAAGTTTAAAATGTTTATTATTTCATTAAAACACTTAGGTAAGATAAAATAAGTAAATGCTCATATATATTTCCAAATTAATATACCTACATTTTATATTAATATGCCATAATCAAATCTAACCATTTATTAACATTAAACAAGGCATGCTTATGCTTAAAAGTTTGTTATCGAGAAAATTAATTCATGTGTGAAATGCTTTACAGATTTATAGCTGCCTATATGTAGTGAATAAACATGTTATTTAAATAGAAACAATCTATTTATAACAATAACATCACCACATAATCTGCAACATTTTAATGGTTTAACAATCAATCCATTGAGCATTTACTTACATGGTGTGTTTAAAAATAGAAAATAAAAAAAATAAAATTTAAATATTCCTGGGCGAAACGGACCCTTTCTTCGCGATGAGCAGGTGTCAATGCAATTTTCTGTGCCGGTTTATAATTCCTTATCCCAGCAGCGTGTAAATGCCTTCTCACTGTTTCCACTGAAATATTGTGGTTTATTGCGGTTACACGAATGGGCAAAAAATGGATTTTCAACTTGACTTGAAACAACGGTGGCGTTCGAATTCGGGACTATACTTGATGGCTTTTGCTCCTGGACGAATCCGCTGAATATTTCCATTGTCTCCATAACGTCTTAGGCATAGACTGACCGTATTTCTCTAAAACAAAAAAAAAACATTTTTGGAACCGTGTATGTAACTTGTAAGGAGTGAATGTAATGGTAAAATAGCCAACTACGCGTTCGTTAATCACAATCAATAAAATAAAATAGGTATAAAAAAACACTTACTGCTATATTAAGTCGATGACCAATCTCTCTAATTCCAACATTCTACTCATGTAAAAATATGATTTTATGTTTGGTAACACCAAATTGCTTAAATATACTTATCGAGTTATGTGAAACGATTTACAAATGTGTGAGCGCAGTCACTGCTATTAGGCGTAGTGTAACTTTTGTCACTTAGATGAATTTATTATCTACCTCACGAAGCAAATATATTTTTTACTTCGTTTCCAAACATTCTTGGTAAATATAAATTCTGTGAACTTAAAGTTTTTCAATTTACCCACCTGTCTACAAGATAAGTTATTAGGCGTAAATCATATTGGTCGTTCTTTAATAATGCAAGCAATATTGTAGAAATGAAAACAAATTAAAAAAGAAACTGATAATATAGGTGGACTGTATTTTCGAACCCACATGTTGTTCTTTGCCAATCCAGCATCAAACCGCTAAGCCACAAGAACTTGTTGGAAATACGCGAAATTAATGATTGGGTTGTAATTATGTAGTGTGACTTAAAAGCTTTTCAACTTTAATGTCAACGAGATAATGATTAAAATAGCTTAACAAAATGATATATAATGCCGGTGGCTCCGACAATGTTGGGTGGGTTTACCTTAACCTTACGTGTTAAAGATCAAATTTGCGTGTCTGTATTTTTACTGTATTTGTCCTTAGAGTGCTCGAGCACTTGTCTGTTAAGCTCATATAAATTGAATAAACCTTAATGTTACATTCAGAGGGTACAAATTCGTTTGTTTTTAGGGTGGGTCAGATAATTGTGATGACAGACTGTACATCATATATTTTATTTAGTCTTATCATTCTCTTATTTTAGAAGTTACAGGGGGGGGGGGGGGGGGACTACGACACACATTTTACCACTTTGAATCCATAAGGGTTCCGTTTTTTGCCATTTGGCTACGGAACCCTAAAAAGCAGAATTTATTAAAAACATTTTGGGCATGTCACCAAAAGTATGTAATAAGTTGCCAAAAAGTATTGCAGACCTACACAAAATTAACCAATTCAAATTATGTTTGCATGAATTCTTAGTTGCAAAATGTTACTATTCAATTAATGATTATTTAAATGAAAGATGAGATTTTATCTGAAATGGCACCACAAATATAATTATTATTGAAATTTTGATCTGACTTGTGTATAATAATTTGACATTTTTTTATTTGACATTCTATTTATTAATGTAAATCAATTTAAAATGTATGTTGTACCTAATATATTAATTAATTTGCACACCTCAATAGGTTATAATAAAATGTACCTTTTATACTTCTAACGCCTTTTTAACATGTATTATGCAAATAAATGATTTGATTTGATTTAATTTATAATATCATCATCATTCTCCTGCCCTTATCCTAATTTATTTGAGGTCGGCGCAACATGTCTTTTTCTTCCATACTTCTCTATTAGTCGTCATCTCGGTAGTCACCCCCTTTCTAACCATATCATCATTCACATTTTCGAAATGTCGTGAGGAGAGTTTTTGAGTATGAATGTCGATGGCTATAAGAGTAGGGGAAGACCAAACAAACGATGGATGGAATGTGTGAATGATGATATGGTTAGAAAGGGGGTGGCTACCGAGATGACGACTAATAGAGAAGTATGAAAGAAAAATAATAATCAGCCAATAATGTTCCCACTGCTCTCACCTATGTTGTAACACATATTATTGTCATCACAAAAAAGTGTTCATAGGTAACACTATTTACACAATTTTATACCATTCGATTTTATCTTCTCATTTAAAATCTAACGAATTAACAATCTTTCATCATAAAGCTAACTAATAATTCATATTCTGTACACCCTATATTTCTAAATTATTTTCCTTGTAAATATTATTACATACGTAGCATTTAAGTTAAATGCGTGTGATCAGAATACAAGAATTACCTGTATTACACAATTTTGTTTAATAGCTCATAATAATCGTGACAGACCTAGAAGTCTCTATTAAATATATGAATATAACTATGTTAATAATAGTACCATAGTTAATCATGGATCTGTAACGGCGATGTCTTGCTCAGTTACTTTGTGCTATTAAATTGCATAACTAACTAAATAACCAGCTAATTGTATTAAGGACTTGCCCACCATGAACAACTATTATTTGAATATAATAGATACCACACAGCATTCGAAATCGTTAATTTTCGCTTTCAACTTCATTGGAACTTTTGCAACAACCTAATATTTCTACAAATGCACTAATCGGATGTGGCAGCAATTAACCACAAGAACTAAATAACCCAAAATTAACCGTAGTATAACCTGCGACCTTTTGTTAACCGCAAGCTATAGAGACATTTCCAACAACCTTAGAGTCGTTTACTGCCTACCGCTTATCGTAAACCAAAGAGGTAGTTAATTAATTAGATTCTACTTAGCTTAGGATAGTTAAGCATTCGAATAGCCTCGATATCTAATTCCAGTCAGTGCTTTTGACTGATAATTAATCGATTAATTTGTGAATCTTGATTTATAGATAGAGAAAAAGATGAGCCGTTATAGATTTTATAAATATCAATACTTTTATCCCGATATAATGTAGGAAGGTAAATAAATTATGTTGCTCGCAGAACAGGTTACCAATGCGGCCGGAAGGTTCTGGAGTGGCGACCCCGTACCGGTAGATGTAGCGTTGGAAGGCCTTCTACAAGGTGGACCGATGATCTGGTGAAGGCCGCAGGAATCCACTGGATGCGAGAAGCACAGAACCGGCTGAAGTGGCGGTGCTTGGAGGAAGCCTATTTTCAGCAGTGGAATCGATTCTTCAAATGATCAGTGCTCTTAGGAAGCTGTTAAATATAAGTGAGTGCTATGCTGGAGCTCATGGACTAAGGTATAATGCCAAGAAAAGCGAGCTGTTAATTTTTAGGGCACAAAACAAGACTTATGAAGTGGTACGACCAGTCTCGCTATGTGGTGCCACTCTAAACAGAGTTAAACAGTTCAAGTACCTTGGTCACTGGGTTACAGAGGATGGCACTGATAACTGTGATATTGAGAGGAAGCGTAGGGCATTGGCTGTAAGATGCAACAGGCTGGCCCGCAGATTTGCAAAGTGCGACAGCAATGTCAAGATAACTCTGTTTAGGGCTTATTGCCAGACCTTTTATACATGCAGTCTGTGGACCAGATACAAGCAGAAAACGTTTAATGCCCTGCGTGTGCAATACAACAATGCTTTTAGGATATTGTTGGCGCTACCTCGTTTCTGTAGCGCATCAGGGATGTTCGCAGCAGCGCGTACAGATGACTTCTTTGCGATTATTCGTAAAAGATCCACTTCATTGCTGCGTCGGATGCGGGGTGGCGACAAGTCTCTTGAGCGTTGTTGCTAGTAAGACTGAAGGCACCTGTGCGCAGTGCATGTACTGTTGCCAGGTGTAACTGCGAGGTGGCGAAATTAAGTATTATTAGTTGTGTGTTAAAGTCTATTATACTAACATAGGTTAAGGAATACTAACAAATGTATGGGTTCTACCTGAATTAAAGATAAATAAATAAATGAGTAGGTACAATATATATATATACCATTTAATACCATATTCCTAGGTTTAGTTATGTTGTAGGTACTATGTAGCATAATGGTTGGTAAATAAGGCTTTACGCGCATGCCGGTAGCTAGTCGTGCGTAGCGGAGCGCGTGCGCCGGCTGCTAACGGTCCATTGATCGTATGTTGTTAATTGATTTGTAAACTGTCGTTAGCGATGTGGTCGAAACCGTGGGTCTAAGGTGAAAGGTAAGTAGGTTTAATACTAATGGTAGCGATAAAAATGTTTTGGAAGGTACCAAACGCATACGCCTAAAGATAAAAATAAATGATTAAGTATGATTTAGCGAGCTCGATAAGATATGAAAAAAGAAACTACCTTTTTTTGATAGTAGCTAAGAGAGCTCTTCAAGTGTGTAATAGCTGAATGATTAATCATCGAATGACTGATCTAATATATATTTGATGCTGTGGTGCAAACATTCTTGTATCTAAACACTCACATAACAATCAATCATTTTCATAATCATATATTTTTGTTCGTTCCTTTCAAACAATGCCTTAAAAATGTGTTAATTGACCAAATGCTCGTAAATTGGCCTTTCTATTCCAAATCAAAACAAAAACTGCGCCTATGACATAAGATAATGCAATGGCATTTGTATGTATTTCATCAGGTCATTAGAAATTTGTTTAGTTTTATAGCTATTCATTAATTCAGAACATTGTTTCTGAAATGCTACGCATTAATGGCCGTACCATCAAAATGCAAATGAATCTTTTATCAGGACTTAGATCTCTACAACTCGTTTCTTTTTTATACCTTCTTATATATACCAATTAACTATCGATCTAGATAGAAAGCTAAGAGATTGTCATCGATTTTATTTCTCTACTTATGCCAAAAAGAATAAACACTCGAGGAAACATGTAGTGAAAGGCAACACAAGTGATTCGATTGTATGTGAATTGTTAACTTCGAAATCGTTAATAGAGCATTCTTGTGTTACGCAGTTGCCATGTGATTGCAGATATTTGAGTATAAAGGATTTCTATAATGAAATGTTTAGAATATCAGATATCTATTTAATTTGAGTTGCAGTAACCACACAATTAAAGACAGCGACGTTCTCAAAAGCTTTCGAGTATATGTATTACTTTTGTAACGATTCTTTCGATTTCATTTATTGTTCTCTCAGACTAAATCGGACTTTTCTTGTACTGCGTAAATGATGCCTGGACGCATCATCTCTCTGCCTTTGTCCCATGTTACTTGGAGTCGGCACAAAACGTTGTTTTCTTCCTTTCTCCTCTAACAGCCGTCACTCTATAATTCATTCCTTTTTTTCTTTCTTATCATTCCTCACACAATTCATCCATCTTTTTATTGATCTTCCTCTCTTTCTCCATCCATCAGCATTTATATTCATTACTCTTTTAGTTACATGCATTTTATCCTTCTTCAACGGATGCTTGCTACTGCTACCGACTAAAAACCGCACGGGGTACGCGCCTTTGGCAATCCGCGATCATCATTACTCCCAGCTGTTCATCTGAACGAAATCACAACATCATGTGGTGAGCTTATAAAACATTTGCATCAACCATTTCTAATTGTTTCCCACCGCAGGGCGTTGATTGTTTATTATGTAGTCTGTTTCCTGCTGTCTTTTTATCTTTTTATATGACGTATCTCGGCAGTAGGTAATTGCAAACCACTTTCTGTTTAAGAATGCGTATGCAGATAAGTATGGTGTGGTGGTTGAAACTGATTAGGAAACAGAGTCGGTTTTTTAATGGTTTTCTATAGGAAAAACGTCTGTATTAGCGCTGCGGGAAGCATCCGAGATTGCGAGTGTGGTATTCAGCTCGAACTGTTTTTACAAAACTCTACTTGATGTAGGAACCTGAAACCGCATATTGATAGAAACATTCCACGAGAACTTATCAATCTTCATTGCTCTACAAGATATTTAGTACATATATCTGTAAAAACATTCACTGAAACGACTTTTCTCTTTATGCACATCTGATGAGGTAGTATCTAACGACACGTCGACACCTACACATACATTATTGTAAAAGTAGCAAAATGTATCCACATGACAGCTTGCTCTACAAAGCTTTTTACGATAATCCCGGAGTTTTACCAAAAGAATGGCAGTATGTGTACACTGTCATGAGAATTATCAACATCACCCTCTAACAAGTGTCTGACAAAGACACCCGACTTACGAGTTGTAGGTCGTGAGTTCGAACCCAGCCAGGGAATTTACTTTGTGTATTTCATTTCATCACCACTGCTCTCAAAACAGTGAAGGAAAATATGAGGAAACCGGAATGTCCTAGAACCAGAAATTCGAAGACATGGGACATCCACCAACCCGTACTAGGCCCGCGTGGTGGATTATGGCCCACTCCCCCACGCGTTTCTTCTTACAGAGAGGAGGCCTGTGTCCCAGCAGTGGGAACATTATAGGCTGATTATGCAAACTATGGCCGACCCTAGGAAGGCTTTGTGTTAAATATTGTGTCCTCGGTCTCTAATATCTTTATACCCTACGTCCATTACAAGAAACACTGAGCCTGCATAATAATTGTCATAAAATTATACAATTTATGACTATTACACGAGTTATTATAGTCTTGCTCTATTAACAAGAAACTCAATTATTTGCCTTTTATACTACGAGTATTTAAGAATAACACAAACTTGCCTTAGTTAATTAGTTAGTTCATACGACAACTATTAACTAACTCTGTCGCAAATATTATGTGAATGAGATATGCACAATGAGTTAGGTAAATAGATGCCGCAATATTGAAAGACTTTTTATAAGGTGCGGTTTATAACGGAATCTTTGAACAAACTGTTAAGGCGAAGCCAGTTTAAGTGTAGAAAAAAACTGATTGTTAAAAAAAAAAATGTGACATTTTCATGAAAAATTAATACAATGAATAGTAAATGATTTGAAAAAACCATTTATTATTAAGAAATTCTAGGTCAGCGATAAAATAAAATCTGATCTGATTTTAGTTGTACTCCAATTCTACCATTTAAAAAAGGACCACAAGAATTACTTTGAAAGCTCGCTAAGAAACCTACCAAAATGTGCAAGAAATTAAACTTCCGTCATACTCGTGTAAAGAAAAATACCAAATACTTAAAAGATTGACAAATTATTTTATGATCTCTAAGCCTGAAACTAAAACTTCCCTTTAACATTTAATACGTAAATTACGTGTAAGTTACCATGCGAGGTGGGTGGCGCACGCGGCGTCCACATCTCAACCCATTTGGTAATCACCTCACGCAATGGATTGCGATATGATTGAAGATAATTGATCTGCCAAATGATAGTTCTAGAGCAAACATTGCTTCCCCATATGGTATAACTGTGTTATGGTACATTAATGGCTCCGCCCGCGGCTCCGCTCAATTTTTTAGAAGATAAGATTTGATTTGGTTTTGATTTTGGGCTATTGTTTGTATTTTATCAACTAAGACAAATTAAATGGCCTGCCTGGAGGTTCTTTTGACATATTGTGTCTCATTATCATTAATCATTCCTTAAAAAGTATATTGAGGATTTGCAACTTTCATGTTGGGCCTGCATTCAGTCCATGCATGCTTCTGATGTCATGCCCCATTCGCCTATCACAGTTTTTAATTTGATAGGCTCTAAACTCCTCATATCATGATCACATCATTACGTCATACTTTTATTGAAATATTACATAGCTACTGAAAAAAGAAAAACAAAAAGTGGATTATCAGACCATAGAGCTGTCTCATGTCAGTAAGACGTTGTTTAATATCTTCAAACGCATCTCGCGTAGAGGAAACATATCTCATAACTTGACGTAACTTGCAATCAGCTTACCGCATTACTTAGCAAGCTCATTCGGATATGATTGTCGGTCGATTTGATAACTTATTCATAGCTGAACTGTGAAGTGTGTTTGATAGATGTTTTCCAGACCGGAGTTAAATGGGATTTGGTTGATTTGGCGCTATAGATAATTTCAATCGACTAAAAGAAGATTTGTTAGAATGGTAAAACTGAATGGTTAACTCTCCAAATGCAAGTGGCAAAGACAGCATCTTAGTTCAAATGTTGTTATCCCTTTCGGCTTTATTGTAGGAAATAGGAATCTTCAGAAATCGGCTGCTAAACACGAGTCGGAGTTTTTCTATGATTTCCAGCACCCCAACTGCGTAACATACTTTCAATTACTATCTGAACGATTTTGAAGACAACCCTAATCCATTGCTTGATATGTTTGAAAAATTCGTCTGCTTCAACGTAAATAACGCAATTAATGTTTCATTGCCATTGTAAGTGTGATACGTAATGACTCCACAGGATCAGTTCCATTGTAACGAGATACTCAATGCTCATGCCTAGTTAGGGACAGGCTGGATGCGGAAGGCGGGCGGAGGACAGGGTGTTGCGGCGCAGCATGAGACAGGCCTATGTTCAGCAGGACTTCGATAGGCTGAGTTGAGTTTTTCAATCCAGGGCACTTAGTCATAGAACAAAAAAGCTGTGCAGTTCAACTTCTGCCCTGCTATAAGAGCTGGTGGTAAGCTCCCAGCAGTAGAATCTGGCATGCTGTTGCGTCATAGATTGATTAGCATATAACATTGCTTTTGCCTCATGTCAGAGGCGTAGCAAACAGATAATATTGCTCATAAATTCTTATCTTTCAATATAATTAACAGGTGGATTAAAATATAAGCCGCTAATACAGATTGATTGACTTATAAGACATTCAAACCACAGACTTGTGTTTTAAAAAGTTTCTTTGTATGTTTGAGTGATAAATAAAACAAATCGGTAACTGTAGCTTATTGTATGTATGTACAATACACAGAGTTGCAAAATTTCAATTAGTGTTCATTTGTTTTAGGATTCATTGAGTAGAGATGTTCCCACGCTAGAAGGATCGATTTCTTAAGAAGTTATAGTAAAATGATTTATGTGGTGTGCATCAGCTCATTATCTGTGAGAGTATTGTTCAGCTCATAAGCTGAGGTGTCTGGTTCTAAATCTAGTGTTCGATTGTTCAATACATTAAAGGCTGGGATAGCAAAAGCTCTCTATGAAATAATAGTAAAATTCTAAGTAAACTAAATACTTAGATACGAATGGAGTTTTATTGTAGAGCAATATTAATTATCCACTGCTATTTCATACCATTAGGCATTTGATTTAATTATAATTGCTCCCTAGATTGATTGATTAAATCAAAACAAACAGACAGAAAAAATACAAAGACTTTTTATTAGTTAGTTTGCAACTCCAAAATTGATTGGTTCAAAATTATAGTTATCTAGTGCTGCAATAAAAACTAGACCAGATTTGTCGCCCAGTATTTAATGTAGGTATACTTACGTATATTGTAATATACAATTACGTTATTAATTTTTTTATCATGGCCGCCAACTTCTTGTGTAAAATAAAAGAAATCATTAAAAACGTTATTGCAACATAACAGTACGTACATGGTTTACTTTTTATATACGACCTTGTTTAAATTTTAATGTAAAAGTGTCACATTCTTGTTATAATGAGAGTTTAATAGTGTATTACAGGGATATTGCAAGGACGGCTGTTTGATTTAAACGCACTTTACGGGCAGTTTTAACCTAAATACATGCACTTATGGAGGAAGTCGTATTTCTTGTCTTAATACTTAGGACGTAATCATTGGAGAGACAGATATAAACTTTTGAGAAGTGACTGATCCAGATCAATCAATTTTATTTTGTTTAATTTGATGGATTAGGGCCGGAAACGCAACCGACATCAATAGTGTCCCAGAGGTCATACAAAACTTCTAGAATAGTTTTCTATACCATTCAGTTTCTCGATGCTTTGCAGTGGTGAAGTATTTCCAGCCATTTCTACCACGTGTATGCTTAGAGGTTATAGTAGAGACATGAGGGAATGCACTCGTCTGAACCGACATGCATATTCTTGCTAGTGCCTTCTGCAATTTTTTCATGTCTTCATCGCTCGATTTGTCTTGCTGCTCACCATCAATAGTCTCCCAGAGGTCTTCATGGATTAGTATTATCTTCATACAAAACTTCCATGTAGAATAGTTTTCTATAAACTGGACGTTTCTCCGACTCATGTGCTCGTTCGTGTTAAATGGTTCTATTAATAAATCGTTTACAATCTTATCTGGCGTTTACGTTTCCGGCCCTAATCCATCATAATTTTACTTGGTTATGTGCAATTTTCAGTGTTTAACTTACCTAGGCAAGGTAAGTTAAACACTGAAAATTTCCGTAGAACTTGGACAGAAGGAGGAAAAACTGTATGGACTGGCACTGGCACTCGCAAGAGACAGAAATTGTGTGGAAAGGGGAGAGGGAGGCCTTTGCCCTGCAGTAGGACAATACAGGCTAGTTAGATTAGAACCTACCTACTAGAAAATTCAGATTTACAGACCGATGTTTTATTAAATCTACCTAATCACGGGAAACCGATACAGACTTTTGAGACATGACTGATCAATCAATTTTATTATGTTTAATTAAACTCGGTAAAGTTTGATCAATTTTTAGTGCTAACCTACCTATTAAAAAATTCCGAAAGTACACCCGGTGATAGTGAGCATTATTTTCTGTAACAGTAAGCTTTAAAAAACCAAAGCAAGAACCACACTCCAATTTACACCTGCGTGCTTGCACGGTCAAAATAAATCTAACTAATTACATTATTGCTCACAAGACCCCGTCTTCCGTTGCCCTGCCCCTAACCCTGACATGAAATCAATTTCATTTATAAATACAGACGGCAGACAGCCATTTTGCAACCAGCCAATAGTCATACGTAGGTACGTATCCGGTTAATCTCAATTATCTATCTAAATGGTTCTTGCTAAAAATTGATGAATAATAGTCGATACAATAATCAGTTCAAGGGCATTATGCGCGTGCGCCACCCACGTGATAATCACTCCATAAAGAATTCCATTGGTAAATTCACTTGTTGGTAATAGTAACGTTACGATAATATCGTTACGATTATATTGTTTGAAGCCTGAACAAGATTGTGATCTTTTGTTCGATGAAGCAGAATTGAATTGATGATGAAATGATCGTTTTGTTTATCTGATTGGACTGCTGCATATTTCGGCGTCAACAACTGAATCTACTGAAAGGAATGGCCCATAGAATAGACTAATACTCTTTATTATGTACACGATTGTAAATATTAGCAAAGGACATAAGTGTCTGGGAAATGGAGGGGAAGGCTTTTGCCCTGCATAACGGTAGAACAACATAGGTTCTAATGATGTTGAATTTATAATTTTTCTAGTATATAATCGTCTTCAGCTTCAGTATCTTCTACATATTTTGAAAGTGAAGGGATAACCTGCTTAGGCATTCTGCTGGGTTTGGACCATACAATGATGTTGTTAAAAATAAATAAAATTGAAGTGTCTGTAATATCAAAATAACAGCTTTTCACTAAATTTATATGAAAGTATATACGCTACGTGTAACGAAAATCTTTTTATTTTTGTCTGTCTGTCTGTTTGTTCCAGCTAATCTCCAAAACGGCTGGACCGATTTTGATGGGACTTTCACTGGCAGATAGCTGATGTTATGGAGTAACATATAGGATTGGTCCCGGTACCACGTTCCCTTGGGATAATTTCCGACATCCACGCGGGCGAAGCCGTGGGTAGAACCTGAGTATCCTACCAATATTATAAACATGAAAGTTTGTACGGATGGTTGGATGGATGGATGTTTGTTACTCTTTCATGCAAAAACTACTAAACGGATTTGGATGAAATTTGGCACACAGATGGTTTATAACCAGGGTCTAGGTACTCCGAAGTAGTATCGGCCGAATGTTCGGCCGTTTCCTGCTACGAAGTTACTATTTGGTTCAGTCGTTCCGATCCTACACTCCTACACTCTTTCAAATATTGACTATGGTCCCGACCCAACTGAGCCTATCCGAACTTTTTTCGCATTTTTCAATAATATTCGGTTCGGCCATGTGTCGGTCCGATCCGAACATTCGCACTTTGCACTTCGGAGTAGGCCCCCAGGATTAACATATAGGATACTTTTTATCCCGATATTCCCACGGGATCGAAACTTAAGCGGGTAAAACCGCGGGGCGCAGCTAGTCGTAATATAATTATTGTGCGAAAATGGGTCAGTGGGTAACCTTAGGCGTTGGACCAGTTTACGTTTAAAACGTGACAGTGCTGACAGTTTATCTTTACATCAGCTAAATGCAGATTGTAAACAGTATCCCAAGACAACAAAAGCTCAGTGACATGTCAGCGTAGAAGTAACTTTGTAATTAATTATACGTACTAAACAATGTATTAATTTCTCCTACATGTATGACATTACGCCTTCTAGTCTTGCACGAAATCAATTACTTATGTTTAATTAATTTAATGTAATAAATAACTATGCATTGGCGCTACTGCTCTATAGTGAGAGGGTGCATTAATAAAGTTCCGATAACCTAATAAGCCCATATACATAATTATTATAAATAAAATTCGCTTGTCGTGTCTTTCTGTGTGATCACGTTGTTCTTTTAAACTACGCAACGGATTTTACGTATGTGTATAATGCATGCATATTAAACTAACACAAAGAAATCTCGATGTTTTATCAAGTACTAAAAACCGTGCAAAGCACCACCTTGCTTTGCACGGTTTTTAGTACTTCGTCGCTAGTTAAAAATAAAAGTGGCTTTTTGTGTCTGCGTCACCACGTTGTTCTTCTAAACTACGCAACGGACTTTGATGCGGTTTTCACCATCATTTGGACAATTTTAATAAATAAAATTAAGCTTACAAATAATAAAAACCATGTGTAATATCGGTCACCAGGGTGTCGTCAGTAGGTATTGATTATTTTTAAATTACCTACTCATACTTCACAAAATTACACATTTGGCGCACCCTGGCCAGTCAGCTCACCTTGCTGGCTTTGGTAAGCTTGGCTATCACTTGGAAATGGTTCTAGTTAGACATTAACCAATTGATTCAAGTTGACCCGCGGATCCTGTCTAAAATGTACATTCGATGACAAAAGTCTCTTTGACCACATTCATCTTATATTTTGCTGTTGGATTCTAGTAAAGGGTGCTTAGCCTAATAAGATGACAATACAGTATAAAATACCAATGTTATAGGATTCATCTGATTGTAAAACCCATACGCTTCCCGTGACGATTGTTACGGTATGTGCAAGAAAATTAGAAAACAAACACTAGCGGCCCAGGATCAAAGTGTGTAGCTGTGCATGTTTCAAAATACTTTGACACAACCAGAATCATTTCTGGAGCACGGTCAATATAAAAACATAATCAACGCTGCTGTAGCTCACTGTACAAGTAACACAAAAATTGATCAATGGTATTGCAATTACAGCGCTTGCACAACCGATGATTGAAACAAGGTAGGCGGCCTACGTGGCGATGTGGTTTGACAGAATATATCCTTTAGCAGGTGCAAAGTGAACATAATTTTGTGTTCGTCGTGCTCATATCTCACACTTAATAGGGCTTACACTGAATAAATACTTTATTAACATCGGTGCTGAGGTTTAATGCGTCTAATTGAATTATCAAGTGGGCGTGTGAGCATTATTTTTGATCGTGACTGTACTCGCATGAGTGAACTTGCCTACCTGGACTTTTATTGCACATTAGTAGTACCTCCCATAGTATCAGAGAAACTGTACCTAATAACTTACAGAATGTCAGGAAAAAGTCTGTCTATTTAATAGTTTTAACTGCTTTTACTCGTGAAAGTTCTTCGTCACTGTCATAGGGCTTTTCACTGTGTTGGAAATCTGCAAATAACTTCTCCCGCTCTTCATGTCAGACTTTTACTGACTAAAACCCATCCGTGTTCCTTCAACAGATAATTTTCATCTCATTTAATTTAATTTTTTTTCAATCGACAGAATTTTTTTATTCTTGGAATGAAATTGACGTCTGACAGATTCTGTATGGAAGAACTGTCAAAAATTCAAAATAAACAAGTTTATTCGTGGTGTTTTTAGAGGTGTTATAGCTTTTTAGGGTTCCGTAGCCAAATGGCAAAAATCGGAACCCTTATGGATTCGTCATGTCTGTCTATCTGTCTGTCCGTCCGTATGTCACAGCCACTTTTTTCCGAAACTATAAGAACTATATACTGTTGAAACTTGGTAAGTAGATGTATTCTGTGAACCGCATTAAGATTTTCACACAAAAATAGAAAAAAAACAATAAATTTTGGGGGTTCCCCACACTTAGAACTGAAACTTAACATTTTTTTTTTCGTCAGACCCATACGTGTGGAGTATCTACTATGTATAGGTCTTCAAAAATGATATTGAGGTTTCTAATATATTTTTTTTCTAAACTGAATAGTTTGCGCGAGAGACACTTCCAAAGTGGAAAAATGTATCCCCCCCTGTATCTTAATGAGATAAAATAAGAGAATGATGAAACTAAAAAAAATATATGATGTAGGTACATTACCATGTAAACTTCCACCGAAAATTGGTTTGAACGAGATCTAGTAAGTAGTTTTGGAACGAAGTTCCTTATCGCGCGTTGCGAAAGGGGGCTAGACGGAAAAAATTAGGTAAGACCAAAAGTTGGAACGACACTTTTTGCTATTTGCTACAACGTCCGTGTGTCACAGCAGGGATCCAGCAGAATATCAGCGTTAGGTACATTTGCCTGACACATGCTGAGCTGGACTCCCATTTGGTGCAACCTTGAGACGCACACCGCACTGTGTATGTTTCGTTATTAATTTAATTCGTCATAGTGTCACTTTGACTTTGATATTTGTATGTTTTTCATTTTGTCTTTTTTGTCGGCACCTTGTTTTATATTATTAATGTGGTTAGTTCTCTAATAATGTACTTTTGTGTGTTGCGCTGTCTTTTTTGTGTGCGCCAAATAAATGATTTATCTATCTATCTATAGGTAGTTGTAAGCCGTGCGGCGTGCGCGTGTTGCTCTCTCTTTCTTATAGAAAGCAAGCCAGTTTTTTTTGTCTGTTTTTTTATTTAAAAAATATTAAAATTCCTTCACTAATTAATCGAAAGGAATTTCGTTCCATCCGGGTGTCCCTTAACACCTCTAAGTTTTTTTTGCTCGATATCAATGATTGGCATGTGTATTTTTCTTTAATAATAAATCATAAAATTAAAATAAAATAAATATTTAAGGGGGGCTCCCATACAACAGACGTGATTTTTATAGATAAGGGTACGGAACCCTTCGTGCGCGAGTCCGACTCGCACTTGGCCGGTTTTTTTACTCACTTGAGTTTCTTCTTGATTATTCATCTGTTCGCTGTTCTTATAGTAATATTAGGTTTCAGCAGCTTACAAAGCTTTTAGAGCTTTTATACATTCATAACACTATATATCTTCAGACAAAAGAACAATTCGTAAAACTTGAATATCTAGGCTGCCTGCAAGATTATTGATCTCAAGATTTATTGATTGACATAACTTGTATTTCTTTAAGCGGGAAGTCATAAATTGCGTCTATTAAATTATTCTGTATGGTTTCAACGGTGTCAATTCATCATGTAGTTTGTCAATTCGAATTTGAAGACGTCTGTAAAGTAATTCAAATGTAGTTTAAGGTTAACTTGATATTTGTACTTTACTACTCACTTAAGGCTTGGTCCTCAGTTCAATAAGTATTACTTTAATGAACAAATGTTGATATGAAAAATATTGACATTAAGTTTATTTTTTTGTGATATTTGTAATCGCTAAAAACGTCATGCAGAAATTTTCCTTAAAAAACGTTGATGTTTTATTTAAATACTAGCTGTGCCCGCGACTTCATTCGCTTGTATGTCGGATAACAATAGTGTGCCTCTTTAATTCTTTTTTCATTTCTAAAATAAAAGTAGACTTTTATTTTTTTATTTGATTTTATAAAATCAGACAGATAAACTAAAAAAAAAATGTTATAAGTAACATAGTATACTTTCATAAGCATTTAGTAAAAAGCTGTTATTTTGACGTTACAAACTTCAATTCACGATACTTAAATTTTATTTATTTGTATGTCTATGTAACATGTATGTATAGATTCGGTCATTACAGACGCCAGCACATCAAGCTACCCGAAACTGTCAAATTTTCCCAATCAACCTTGAAGCTAATGCTTTAGTGATACAGTGTAAAATCTATTAAAGAAATTGGACAGATTGTAGTAGCTTGATATGCTGGTAACTGTACTTACCAAAAACTAACACTTCACTGTAAATAAAAATAACGAACTAAAGTAGATGACGCTCAATAAAACAATACCCTTATCAACCAAATCTGGCTCACATCACATCATACACTTTTGGCCGAAATTAGAGATAAACTTAAACTAACAATAGTTGTCATAATAAGAACCATTACTATTGTTACGTAGGCCTATGTTATATAAAAATTATTCTTATTCTCAAATTGATTGATCATTAGGGGTATCACAATGGGTCATATATCATATCTAACAGTGTCAATGTCACTGACCCACGGATTGTAACATGTTGTTGTTACCATAACAGAGAGACATCCAAATCAGTTCAGTAGTTTTTGCGTGAAAGATGAACAAACATCTTTCCATACAAACTTTCGCGTTTATTTTGTGTCAATAAAGCCTTTTTATTTTTATAATATTATAGTAGGATATTAGTAGGATTACTAGCTGCGCCCTGCGGTTTCACCCGCATAAATCTCGATCCCGTGGGAATATCGTGATAAAAATATCGTATCCTATGTGTTAATTCTGGTTATAAACTACCTGTGTGCCAAGTTTCATCTAAATCCGTTGAGTAGTTTTGTCGTGACAGAGTAACAAAAATCCATCCATCTAACCATCCATCTATCCATACAAACTTTCGCGTTTATAATATTAATATAATATAGTAGGATAGGAATTTAAAATATTAAGAGTCAATGTATTCTTAGTAGGTACCTACTTACTTCAACTAAGTATTAGACAGTGTTTCACGAGTTTAACTTAATTATGCTCGTTTCTAACTAGATTATCTATGTTTGTTTTATTAGTGTTATAATATCAGCCGACAAGGATATAGTTTTAGTTCCGCATAGATAAGCCTGTTCTAGTCTACTGGTCCTAATTAATCATTCGAACGATAAAAGAAATGCACCAATCACTGATTCTCACCTGCGCCTTTAAGAAATTAATCAAATTCATAATTCAGCTGTGGATTGGTTGATTAAACCATCAACAACTAGCAATTTATGCAAACATCAAAATTAGATAACAGATTTGATCAAAGATTAGATATTATAGATAAGATTTTTAGAAACCGGTTAAACATCAATTCATCCATTGATTAATTACAATTATAAATTATTGTTTGGTCAAGAGGGTACCCTCTTTACAAAACATCTGCATAATCAGTTGAGATGCATAAGCGTAAATTTCGAATACATATATTTCGGCACATAGCCAAAATCAGATACTGGAGAATCAGAGAAAGTAGATTTGATAGATGGTAGTGGTTCCAACTATTAAGTTAATGTTGCTTCAATCAGTATTTCAATCTAGATCGAAAAAGAAATCTACCAATCAGTGATCAACGATCAAACCCCTGGCCAGCACATCAGAGTCTGATGTTACCTAATCTTATGCTAGCTGATGATTGGTTGATCAAAACACCCACAACCATCATGTATTAGGAGTCCAAAGATTTAATATGTTATTTCCATCAACGATAAGATAAGGCTCAAACCGGTATCCCTTCTATCGGCATATCGTTAGCAGGATTTTCCTAACTTTGTGCCAAATTTTATCAAAAAAGATTAGGATCTCGTAAAAAATGTAGCGAATTGACAGATAGCCAATATTTATCAAAGAAACGTAGGCCCACAACTAATGAGCTTTATGGTATCGAGTGATAATCTTAAAGACTTTATTTATATTTCGGCTGTTTCCATTAAATTGCACCAATCATTGGCCCTCATCTCTATCTCTAGGAGCCTTATCAAATTTCCGATCGCATAATTGCAGTTCGATTTTTGGTAACAATCATTGTGATTGGTTGGCCAAAATAATAGCAACCAATCAAATTCAACACAATAAAGTTTCTGTTAGATTTCATTGCAAAGTCTGATCAGAGATAAGATAAGGGTTTTAGAAACAGGTATACTCCATCTCAGAATACGTATCGCTTTTATATATTTATTGATCACTTTTGCCTTAGCTGCTAATCACCTCTAACTTAGTATTTCTCCCCAGCAATTCGATTATTATTTGAAATAAAACGGTAACTATTTTAATACAGTCTATTAAAGTAATCGTTAGTAAAAAAAATTACTAAAGGATAGACTGTAGCATTCGTCAATTTAACTTCCGAATGCTACGTTTTAATAAACATTTCGATTGAGGGACCACCTTAAATCGATTGTAACTTTTGAATGGCTTCTTTTACAACCTAGACGTTGATTTCACAATCGTTCAAGTACTTTTACTAACGCTAGACCTAAGTAAATATCAAATTCCATTGTGGTCTCCACTCAAGGTGAACCTTATGGGGATCGGTTGAGGGACCACCTTCCGCATGCTAGTTCTTTCTATTGTGTGAAACGGAAGGGTTGATAATAATATTCATTGAATTAGTTTTATAAATCTTTTACTAAGACTAGTCATTTATAGCAGTTATAAATTTTAACTAGATTTTGAGATAGGGATGCCTGTCAGTCACGTCTGAGGGACCACCTTTACCAGATTGTATCTTTTGAGTGGCTACTTTTACAAACTAGAGGCTGAATTTACAATTGTTTGAGAACTTTTACTAAAAGCTGACGCATTCAAAAGCTCAAAATTCAAATGTGGTCCCTCAATGGGAACGCAAATATGTTACGGAACTACCGCTCAGTGCTTAAATAGGTATATTAGCCACGGCAGTGCGAAAAAAATCAATCAATGAAAAATAATGAAATATCAATTAATGAAATATCTATTACCGAAGTTATTGACTTATAAAACTGCACTTGAGTTTTAACTTGGCTTAACACCATTATTGCTTCGGGCTACAAAGTTACTTCAAAGTATTGCCGTTAATGTCAATATTTATAAAACAAAGTACCTTAACTGACTCAATCTGGCGTAATGGCCGATTATTTAAAACAATTATTTTGATTGACGCTTTATTTTATTAAGTAACTGTTAATTCTGCCTTTAAGCGTCTCGTCAGTGTTAGAGTTATGGATTTTATCGCTTTTTTATTGACTAAAATATCCCCGGGCGATACCACAGATGTGTAAGTGGTAATTGATAAACCTACATCGTCGGCAAACTCACTCCATGCTGTTGGGGCAAGTAGACATACTTTAGCAACAATGTTTTTTAACCCCCGACTCAGAAACGACGGGGTGTTATAAGTTTGACGTGTATCTGTTTGTGTGTGTGTGTGTGTGTATGTCTTGTTTGGTGGCATCGTAGCTCCCGAACGGATGAACCGATTTTGATTTTGTTTGAAAGGTGAATTTGTCGGGAGTGTTCTTAGCTATGTGTGATGAAAATTGGTCCAAGATGGCCGCCGCCACAAAATGGCGGATTACATATTTTTTCACAACTCCAATATGGGTATCAAATAAAAGGGCTTGACTAGTAGGATAAATGTTGATTAAATGTGGTCCCGTCGGGGGACCGCTACTATTTTAAACTTTAACAGAACGTTAGGCTAATAATTAGACCGGTCCCCCGACGGAAGAACATTTAATCAAAAAATTTCATACGTACTTACCTATTTACGTAGGGTCATAATTTCAAGGTTATTTTTTTCGTTTTATAGGGTTTTACGTTTATACCTTTTTTTGTTCTATTAGTGGCTATTTTTTCAATAGTTGTTTTAAAATTATTTTAAGCTTTTTACATTAATACAATTTCTAGTATTATTTTTATAATAAAAAGAACAGAGTCGCCTCCAAAAGAGGTGGAGGTAGTATGTGTGTCTGTCTATAGGTATGTATGTTTTTATATATGTTCATATTTTGGCCAAATTCTGATGAGTGGTTTTTGAGTTAGCTTCAATAATACGTACGTATTTTTTCCACTTAATGTATGATGTTATAATAACACCCTGTCACTATTATTTACATAGCAAGTAGAGGTATACGAATTTATGTGGGTTAAGTAAAAAATTAATAAATATACTGACAAAAAGTTTTTATATAAGTAAATAAAGTTATTTAAGATATTCTTTTGTAACTACGGCAATCTGCATTGGCGAAGGGAAGGTTAGGGATTGGGTATATCTTCGTGAATAGGTCATTTTTATCCTTTTTCTGAAATCTGAGCCATTTCAAACCAGCACTGACTGTACATGTCTCGGTGGTTTCGCCACCTCTTCCATATCTAGCTTCGACACCGAGAGGAGGCTGTTGCCCAGCGGTCACTATGTGCAGGTACGGGTAGGTCTTTTTCTAAATGCAGTTTTTGTTAAAACGTGACTGAAGGTTATCAGTAAACAATTAATTTAACATTTAGGCCCACATGCACCACACACCCCTAATTTCATTTAGCACTAAACGAATTTTAAACATCATTCTGTTTCTGTCAATCGTTTGAAGATGACAGATAGAGAATGTTTTAGATGAGTTTTGTATTAAATCATCATCATCATCATTTCAGAAAGACGTCCAATGTTGGACAAAGGCCTCCCCCAAGCTTCTCCACTTCGACTGGTTCTGTGCTTCTCGATTGTGTTAAATAGTGTTTTTGGTGCAAGATACTCGTCGTTCTTACCTTCACACCTTTTGATTTTGTTTATGACGGCTTGCAATGCAAGTAATGCGAGCCGTTTTAGTGAAACTGGACTAGTAGGCAAAGTCAATGATCTTGCATTGCATCATTGCCCAGTTGGTCAAATAATGACAGGTGGTTTATAATCGCTTAGGGGCATGTGTAAATTGGTTATCCACTTTACTCAATCTCTTTTAATTTGCGTGGGAAGACAAGTGTAGTACTACTGCTTATAATTGTGTATCACTTGTGCGTAAAACTGTTTTTTTTATTTTTATTTGGTTCTTAAAGAGTAATCGGTAATTGAATCTATGGGCTGCCAAATTGAGGCCGTAATCACTCACGGATATCTTTCTTACACGTAGTTTAGGTTCCCTTTTATTCTATTTACTAGTTTTTTTGGTGTTTTTAAGCAGTACATATACTGAGCTGTCTTGTGTGCCTATATTTGGTAACGTAAACTATTATTTTCTAAGAGCTGTCATGCTTTTTATAATAGCCAAGCAACACATTGTTGAGTAGTGACGATATTTTGTTATGAACATTAATAACTGCTGTAGGTAATATCGCTTTATTAAATTAAGTAAATCCAATCACCACTGTATGACTAAACTATCGGCAATATTAATGTCTCGTTGTTGACTTCTATGTATAAATTTTAATTAATTTCCTCCAAAGTGCAGGTTTGGAGCTCAATTATTAGTTCGAACATATAAATCAATACTTATTAATATTGACAGGACACTAACGTAACTAATTCTATTATCGGAAGTACTTGTTAGGTGGTGTGAATATTAAATGAAAGTGGCTTCAGGTATAAAAACTATATAAAATTTGATCAGACTAGAAAATATTTTGATAACTAGAATACTCTAGAAAATATTAATCAAAAACTTAAAAGCGAAATGACGGATAAAATTCAGCATCCGAATACTTAGTATACACAAAATTATCTACACTGAGCGTAAAATCATTTTGCTTTTAAAATGTTTCATTGGAATCAACCATGACGACCTCGTATTTTCCGAGGTTACCTCCTACTGTGACTGGAACCAAAACTTTTTTCAGTTAAATAGATTGAAACACAGGTTTTTCATAAACCTAGATCAGGCAGGTCTACATTACAGTTAGAATTTAACTTTCCTCGATTGTAGTTAACGTAAATCATATTTTTACTTTACTTTTACTTGAATAAAAATTTTATTTATTTTATTTTATTTTTACTTACCCATGATATATGTACACTGGTCACACCTCACTAGGTATGGGGTCAATTAGATGCATAACATTTTATACAGCGCGATGAAAGCAATACCTTTCATAAGCGTAGATTGAGGTTGCCAGCTGTCGCATAGAGTCACCTTTTATTTTTTATATGAATTATTTAATACTTTAAGCACATAAATGTACAGGCAGTTTTCTACCAGTCAAAACCTTTGGGTGATGCACAGACATATTTGTGGAATAAATATTTATTTAAATGTAACGTTATATATTAAAAAATATAAATGTTATATAGATTATACCTAATTCTATATAAATTTAGGTATGCACAAATAAACGGATAAAATAAGACAAACAATTAGCCGGACAAGCAGAAAATAAACAAAAATTGGACTATGGCAAATCGAATTTTGCTGCATTCATCCGAATGAGTAACCACGGTTAAAGTCTTCTTATTATTCGATTCCGTAACTAACTTGCTAAAAAGTAAGAACTGACTAGAAAATTTAAATAGTGCTCCAGATTACCTGAAAGTAAAAGCTTTGCCTTATTACGTAACTATTTAGCGTATACCAAAGACAGTGTTTATTGATGTAACTAGCTTCTGCCCGCGGCTTCGCCCGCGTGGATGTCGGAAATTATCCCACGGGAACGTGCTAACAGGATAAAATGTATGTGCTTCCCCAGAATGCCATCTATCTCGCGGGCCCTTTGTGGCTAATTACAGTAGAAAACCAATTGTGTCTCAATAGTGGTGACTAAGAGGGTACCTATATGATATCTTTACCTAAGTACCTACCTAATTAAAAAAAAAACTCAATAACAGAAAATTAAATACCTACCTAAATAAACCTATTTCTGATGATAACTAATCTAAACTCAATAAATAAGCAAAATCCCTAAAAACTAATATCTATACGAATGACTAATCCTACCTAACAGTAGGTATTATAAAATAACCTACGGTCACTACGTACACTATCAAATATACCACCTATACTTTAAAATTAAAATCTATACCTACGACTCATATAAAAATAAACCTAAATAACTCTAAAAACTAAAAGGAATAAAAATGAACTCCACTGCGGGTGACCCAACCTACGACAAACTTAGTATTTGCGGTTGGTACAGTACAGACAGTGGTAATCGGGTATAGGGATCGAACCGCAAAATTAAGTTTGTTTTTTATTGTATATACTTTTCCGGGATAAAAAGTACCCAGTGTGGTGCCCAGGATATTAAAGAATAATTATGCCAAGTTTCATCGTAATCGAACCGGTAGTTTTTGCGTGATGCCTGAACAAACAGACAGACAAAAATTTTTTAAATCACATTTTTGGGTTCGGTGTCGGTCTAGTAACAGCCCCTATAAATTATTTTTTTGATATTTTCAATGTACAGAATTTTCACTTCTACAGATTTATTATAAGTATAGATATAGATATAGATTAATAGATCAATTTAAATAGCTGGCATTCCTATCGCAATATCGCGGAAGAATTTAATCGTATAGCAATTAAGTATCACGTAAAACAACGCTGTAAATGTAGCAGCGATCGTTCATAAGTTAACACTCTAGGAATGAATTTGAAACTAGGTTTGCACGCGACAAGATATCCTGTTTTTCATAGATAAAATATACTTACAATCTTTCTTTCCACGGTATCAAACTATATTTTGGCCCCTAATTTTTATTGATCTATTTAAAACGTTAACCACACAAATGTACAGAGGCGGACTTAATGCCACAGGCATTTTCTACCAGTCAACCTTTAGGTGATGCGGAGACAAACCGTGGTAGGTGCTAGGTATTGTGAAATTATGGGATAAATATATCCTGAAGTAGTGAGAACTATTCAGCCATTCAAGTGAGATTTTTATTATATTTATTTATTTATTCGTAGTTCCAGTCTTCAGCTGGATAATGCGCTGAATTGATGATACCGCCTTTAGCGATAAAACCGGTCACTGTGGCACCCCTTGTAAAAGTTCTACATTTATATATGTGTAGTTTTTATGGTGTACATAATACATCGTATTCTATCTATAACTAAGTATTATACAGTGGTGCAGGTTTTGTCACTGGCCTGGGACATCAATCAGCGAGTTCTATTCTGCTGTCTGTCAGAAGAATCGTATGAACAAAGTGGAATGGGCTACAGTAATGACTTTTGAGACAACCTATTCTGTGTGTATCCCTTTTAGGAACACATAATAGTGTTGATCTCAAAGCAGGCAAGCAGTTCTACTACAGTCCAGCCGTCAAGAGAGTGCATTGCGACAATTCTAGCAGCTATTAAAGATTACATTCGCAAAACACATATTCATTGTATGAAACTAACAGAGGAGCAATTCTCGTAATTTTAAGAACGTTCACAGTCTGATCTCAGTCTCAATCTGTCAAAAATACCTCTAATTTCCCTACATTTTGACAAGTTTTTGACATTTGTTTGTCGCTGAGATGAGACTGCGACTAGATTTGAACGTTTTAAATTACTAGAATTGGCCCTCAGGTGTCAAGAACGCATTCTCTCTTCACTACCTACATCTGAGGGGCAATTCTCGTAATTTTAAGAACGTTCACAGTCTGATCTCAGTCGCAATCTGTCAAAAATACCTGTAATTTCCCTACATTTTGACCAGTTTTTGACATTTGTTTGTCGCCGAGATGAGACTGCGACTAGATTTTGAACGTTTTAAATTACGAGAATTTGCCTTCTTATAAAAGCTTAAGCGCTAAACAGCAAAATAACAAGGTAAAGACATTTAATAAGTATGTACCTTGCTTTTGAAATACGGAAAATAATATTATACAAAGCCACGTAAATGTCGGAAATTATTAATTAATAGAAAGTAATAAGTTGCGTACCTAGAACTAATTTTATTACAAATTTTATCTAATAACATTGTAATGACGTGTTGAATAATTCCCGTCTACATAATTATTACTCCTATTAAATTATGTTAACTGTTAAAGTGAGTGTAACTTGCTGTCCAGTTATAAAATATGTCTAAAACGACAGTCAATGTCAATGCACTTTTTATGTAGTTTTAGAGTTTCATGTCCGAAAAGTGTTTTTTTCTGGTCTCACACTCACATACAACTTTTCAAATTTAACAATCACATATCTGTCATTGGAAGTGTGACTGGCTGGTAAAACCAGAAGCAAGAAATTCTGTGAAATTTTAATTTGCAACTGCTGTAAGAATAATTGTTTCCATGTTCTGCATTAAATTACAGTTTTGTTACCTATTAACCTGATGGAGGTACACGTTGCAGTAAAGATTTTATTTATTACTAGCCTTTGCCCGCGACTTTGTCCGCGTGAAATTTCTTGTTCCCCCAACTCACCCCGTCACATCGCATCGCCCGCCCACGCGCTCTTATTCGTTTTAGTTTCTCGTTCTCGATGATAAATAGCCTTCATGTGATAAATAGCCTTCCTCAAGAATTTTGAGGTTCCAGAGATTAGCGCGTTCAAACAAGTAAACGAACTCTTCAGCCTTATTATAAGTATAATAGATACATTTCACTACAGATTCGAGGATTTTCGAAGACATACCCACTACAGAACCTATAACTACAGTTTGAATAAAAATATTATGTACTAACGGAACTCAACTAGTTCTCAAATTAGCAGGTGTCAGCGATGTGATTACAAATTCACAAATATTCATTTTATGCACATATTTTACCAGTCTAAGCTAATTGCTTAAGTTATTTGAGTTACACCACCGGGTCGTGCATAAAAACGAATAAATTTGTCTGAAATTAATGCTTCTGGGAAAATAAAATTACTAACAATCTATAATGTCAACCCATTTAGTTCTGCTGTATTCATCAGGTTAACTGCCCTGTTTGTCTCGTGGTCGCACGACTACTGAGCGTGGGGTCCTGGTTTCGATTCCCGGGTCGGGTAAAGTGTTATTGGGGTTTTCCACTAGGAACGTCTTAGTAGCAGCCCGGAGTTTGGAAGTTGGTGGTGTGAGGCCCCCGTGCCTCGGATAGCACGTAAAGCCGTAGGTAGGTCCTGCGCCTGATCTCTCCCCGGTCGTGTCGGATTGCCGTCCCATCGGACTATGAGAGTAAAGGAACAGAGAATGCACCTGAGTTCACGCACACACTTGTGCACTATAATATCTCATGCGTACCTGGCTAATCTCTGTTGAGATTGGCCACCGTAACCAAAATCGGTTGGGAGGATATTATTAATTAGGTAGGTATATATTCGTTCAGATTTAATAAATCACTTTATTTGATGAATCACCTCAATAAAAAAATATTGTTACCACATTTCAATATGAATCAATCTAAAAACCACAGCCTGATTGGAATTTCCGATAAAAATCTTTAAATCAACACTTCTCATTTAGGAACTGCAATTAGCTGTAAAGGAATTCGCTTCAACATTTCTAATAGGAAGTAGTTGGAATGGCTAACATTTCACTGGGCCAAACTGCTAAAATACCTTTTATGGGGAACAAGATCTACATAAGAATCCAGCAGTGTAACAGAAGTACACGGATAGTCGCGCTGTCGAAACAAAATTGACCCAATAAATATTACAATCGCAACTGGACCTGTCTTCATTGAAACTTCAATTTATAGTGAGTCATTTTGCATAGAATACCAAATAGGATCCGCGATTGCAGATAATTTTGCCGAGTTAGGTAATCGCGGGCAATTAGGGACTTTGCAAGTAGTAATCAGAGATGCCAAAAGCTCTGTGAATAAAGTTCTCTATTGACTTGCTTTGCTTGAATCGGTAAACTATGAAAAATAAAATACAGATCTTGAACATTACAAATATTACCACTATAATCTTTTTAGTAGTTCAAGCAGTCCTAAACTTCAAATTGTCTTTTCCGTATACGATTTTGTATTACTAAAGTGAAACGAGCCCATTGCGTATGCACACTATTTAGCAAACGCATCAGTCAATCCCCTTTACCTACGATGCGATGACTTGATAACATTATGCAAAGTACCATTTTAAATCCAGGTTTACGCATAAATGGGATGTTATTATGTAACACAAGCGGATGGCATGCTCAATAAAATCCTACAGCCGGTTCTTACGACATCCATTGCAAGATGGAAAAGCATATTCCATCGGACAACTGACGTTTATCTAACACAGAATTACACAAATATTTACATAACTTTCCCATCATACTGGTTAACGATTTCAGCCTGAGGGCATACAAAATAACTGTCTTGGGACCACAGCATGTTACAAATTCTACATCAAAATCCTATTGAAACGTCGCCACACAAACGTACGGCGATAACATCATGAAACCTGTTTGCAAATGTACGTGGCCTGCGGCGCTCAAACGCTGCCAATTAGCAGTATTAAGTCTACAGATTTCAAAGTCAAGATTACAAGCTTAGGGAATCTGGTTAACATTTTGTTATGAGATTGACTAGATTCCATAATTCTGTGCAGGTTATGTAAGGGCCATCTGTCACCTGATGGAATCAAGGTGGGCGACCTTGCAAGTGGTGTGGTCAATGAAAGCGCTTCATCGTTTATGAGAACAGCTATTATGTGCTATTATGTAAAAATATCACCGTGATAACGTAGATTCCACTTGACACTATTGACAGCTCACTGCAAGATCTCTTCACTTAAGATTTTACGGTGAGATTTTAACAGAATAGATCGGCAGAACAGAACAGTGTATGATAACAGACTGAAAAAAAGATAGAGAGAAGGTGGTAATTAGAGAGCGAAGGGTAATAAATCGGATCTGATTACTAAAGGGCTCTACTGGAAAACTTTTCGCAGTTTTACCGAAAGAAAAGTCTTCGTTTACTTTTCCGCTCAAAGTCAAAGATAATATTCTTCTCGATCGAATGGTTTCTTCGATAAAACTTTCTTATGTCTGAACTGTATCATTCAACCATTATTTCTTATAATATCCTACCGGATCCTTTACAGCTCCCGTTCTTTACATAACCGTAGGTAATAAGTGACTATCAATTTAATCACTAACTTTATGTTACCTAGCCTAATAATACGTTCCTGCTATAATTTATTCATAATACCTTCACTCTATAGGCAAATTAAAAACAACTTTTTAATTCAGAATAAGGAATGCAAGCACTATTTCGTAACGAACACCCTAAAGCCTATATGTATAGTTTATTAACCCTTCAATGCCGGTTTAAAATACGGTCTTGATCTTGTCCTATTTAGTATCGATAGTTTCCTTCATACGTTAATGGTGACCTATTCTGAAGGCTTATGACATTTTCATCATCATTATTATTTAAATGAAAGATCTGATCTGGGTCAGGTTTGATTACAAAATCATCATTAGCCTACAGCAGGTGCAATAGGAGAGGCCTTTGTCCAGCACTGGACGCTGGACAAAGGCCTCTCCTATTGCACCTCATTCAACTCAATGGATTGATAATTGATATTTGATTGCATAATCAGCCTATAATGTTTCCACTGTTGGGACACAGGCCTCCTGTCTTCCAGAGGGAGTGGGCTGTAATCTATCACGCGGGCCCAGTGCGGGTTGGTAGATGTCACATGTCTTCAAAATTTTGGTTCTAGAACATGCCGGTTTCCTCACGATGTTTTCCTTCACCATTTTGAGAGCATCT
This sequence comes from Apamea sordens, assembly GCA_945859715.1. NCBI lineage: Eukaryota > Metazoa > Arthropoda > Insecta > Lepidoptera > Noctuidae > Apamea > Apamea sordens. Next base: position 15,369,101 of record OX243995.1, read on the forward strand.
CAGGTTGTATTTGGAGATTTGATTGCATCACATTTAATTATTGGTCTTTTGGGGAGAAAGTAAGAGAAAACGATTATTTTGCAAAAAATCGGACACGGGTGACAAATATTGGTTACGTATATTATTATACTTAGATCAGAGACAGCGTCCTCTCTATCAAAGAATCAAAGTTACGCGTCATCCTTGTGACTAATCATTTGATAGTACTATCATGAATGACCCCGAGTTTCGATTACCGAATCGAGTAAAGTGTTATTAGTTTTATCCATCTAGAATTCCTCAGTAGCAGCCTTGAGTCTGGAGTTGTACCCGAGGGGTAATTCTCGTAATTTTAAGAACGTTCACAGTGTGATCGCAGTCTCAATCTGTCAAAAATACGTCTAATTTCCCTACATTTTGACAAGTTTTTGACATTTGTTAGTCGCCGAGATGAGATTGCAACTAGATTTTGATCGTTTTAAATTACGAGAATTGGCCTTCCGGTCGATGACAATAGGCTCGCTCCGTATTACATTGGACTAAAACACAACTGGCCCAATGAGGGTGTACTATAGGTGCACCTCTGCCCTAACCCTTTGAGAAATACAGGTGTGAAGTTATGTTATCATGAATGATACCCACGCAAAACAAAAAGAAGTGTCACAACAAATTATTAACGCCTACATTTTAAGCAATGTGTGCAAGCTAATTTATCCATGGTTACATAATACGTCATTAGTTGTATACGATTTCCGTTTCCGGATCTTACCTCGTCATTAAGCCGTGGAAACTGTCACTGTGAAGGCAATCAATGTGAAAAATAATGGCTCAAATGCTGGAAGTAATGTTTACGTAAATGTTTTAATTAGTAAGTATTACTTCCGATTGCGGAACGCTCTAAAGTGGCTACCTACCTGGTCCATGAAAGTCCAATTTACGTACACTGTCTTAGAACAGTTTACTTTATGTACAGTTAGGGAAATTAATTCTTAAACAACTTCTTTAACAAGCCATTTCATACAACTGTTAAAGAATTACAGTTTTCATTTGAAAATACGGAGAATATAAGTTGGTAATCAATTTTCTTAACAATTAATTTCCCTGACAACGCTACGATAGTGAATTGCATTGAAAATTTAGATCTTTGGTAGATAACATTTTCGAATACTGCTTTATCATGAACGAAAGCTCTATATTATTACTAAGTACTTGATATTTCAATGCTTAATACTACAATATCTATCTTCTTCTTTTCGATTCAATGGCAAAAGTAAAAATGTTGAAGAGTTGGGCCCAGTAGGCGGCCGCGGCATCAGTGGTATTTTTAAGGTCCTCAGAAGTGTAGGTGTAAGGACACTCCAACATATAGTACATGGTTTGGTCAGGAGCACCGCATTTGCACTGGGTGTCAGTTGGGTCAATAATCCCCGGTGAATAGAGTCTTTATGACTTTTTGGCTCTTGGGGCTAGACGACGTTGGGTGGGAGCGGGTATATCACTATCTAAATGCGAAATGTTGTTTGCCAGAACTGTTAAAATGTACCACCGTAATGTACCTAGTGCAATAGAATTTCTCCAAAACCTCTAACTATACAAATGGTAATAGTGTACGTGAGCGATAAACGTGTACTTTATTTTACTTACTTTACAATCACTCCATACATTATTAATGGAGGTTGAATGTGTATTGCCAGCGTAATGCGCGAAAATAGCCTGAACTTACACGCTCGTTGCATTACAAACGTCTTATTAAATACCTCCAATTAGGTAAGATATTGTTGCTTATAATGTCAACTACTGTGTACTAAAGACAAGTTTACGAGTATCCAGTTTTAGTAACAAAAGTGCCAGACTTTATTACTTAGGTTCTTATACTTGAAGTACACGTTTCTGCCGATCTATTCTGAAAATCACATCGTGAAAACTTAGGTCCCTTCTTCTTTTTCTTTGTGTCGCTGGCACGGTCCGATATTGGTCCAAAACTTCGCTATTTCCATCACTTAGGTCAAGTGATCTTGACATGAGCTGTCAATAGTTTCAATCCCTCCATCAGGTTTAATGACAGCTTACTTCAAGCTGAGCCGATCGATTCTGTAAATATCTCACCGTGATAACTTAGGTGAAGTGAGCTCTCAATCGTGGCAATTCTAGTATCAGGCATAATGACAGTTCACTTCACCTGTCTTCACCAAGTTTACACGGTGAGATTTTTACAGAATAGACCCGTAGCGTGTCTCCTTCTTTTTCACAGTGAGATTTTTACTGAATAGATGGTTTAGTTTTAGGTACTTCTAGTATTTTCTGTAACTACTTCATAAAACTACCTAAGTTTTAAAATATCGTATTAATTACTGTAAACCCTTGGGAATAGCATGTTTCAACATTTCTATTCTTTCAGTTACTTATCTCAATAACAGCTTAGGACTGAATACATGTAAATGAGCCTTAATAAAACTACTTTTAAGTAGGTAACGTTAGGCGGTGTATTTTACTTAAAACTATAATTAAACGTTATCAGTAACAACGAGCTGTTTGCCTAATTCGGAACACTTACACAAAACAAGCAACTATCAAGTATTTACTTGATATTACTTAAGATAAGCCTTAATTTATGAGAGGGTAGGATAATGAGTGGGTACTGATATAACGAGTTTCCTGTTAATTACAAGAAACTTTATCAGTTGCTTATTAGGTGTTGACTTAATACTTCAAATTCTTGAACGTAAAGTTCTTGTGAAAAATAACAATCTACCTATATTATATTTTCATGCAATATCTCTGTCTGAATTTTGTTTTCATCTTCCAGAAAATCTTTTTTCTTCATTAAATAGGTACCCCCCACCCTGCGCTCCATAACTCAAGTAGCGGATGTTGAATTAAAAAGCTTGGCTTAAGTGGGAGTGGGCCGGACACGTCTCACGAATGCACCCGGAGAGATGGGTAAAGTTCGTCACTCACTGGACGCCTGAGGGATATCGCCGTTGAGGTAGACCATGGCAAAGGTGGTGTGACGATCTGGGCCCGTATTCCCGTAATTTAAAACGTTCAAAATCTAGTCGCAGTCTCATCTCAGCGACAAACAAATGTCAAAAACTTGTCAAAATGTAGGGAAATTAGACGTATTTTTGACAGATTGAGACTGAGATCAGACTGTGAACGTTCTTAACATTACGAGAATTACCCCTCTGATGACGTTTGCAGGGCCAACATGGCCAGAGATCGCACGAGACAGGGAGGTTTGGAATGAAAAAGAGGAGGCCTTTGCCCAGAAATAGAACACAATGTATATGCTAACAAAAAAGGTACTTTAGAAATCAAGGCATATTCTGCTGAGGACACGGTGGAGCATACGATGGAGGTCTGCCCGGCTTGGGCGGAGCACCGCCGCGTCCTCGTGGCGGCGATCGGTGGCGGTGATCTCTCGCGTCCGGCCCTGGTTCAGGGCATGGTACGGAGCAAGAGTGCATGGGAGGCAGTCACCTCCTTCTGCGAAGCAGTAATGCTCGCAAAGGAGGAGGCGGAGCGCGTGAGGGAGAGTCAATCATTGCGCCCTCACGCCCCTAGTCGCCGCAGGAGACGCCCTGGACGGGAGTCAACAGCCGGCCACCGTAGGCGCGGGCTTGCGGGCGGCGAGCAATGGGCAGCTCGCCGCCTTTTGATTTTGATGTTTTAGGCCTTACCTCATATGGAATTGCACGGAGGCTGGATTTAGGAGTCCAGGTCCAGATTTATTTATCGACTACTTTACTTAAACTTTTCATAATACAATGTAGCTATTACTATAGAACTGTATGCTTAACATTCAACACACGATTTGATCACCATACCCTAACCATAATAATTGACAGTCGATTTAAATAGCTACGTGTTTATAATTTTAAATAATAATTCAATAGTTAATAACCATTTTATCTCAAAGAACAGCGCTGAGAATGTCTGTAACCATTTTCTAGGTAATAACTGGAACTTCAAAATCTGCCTAGCCTTTTCCCAACTATGTTGGGGTCAGCTTCCAGTGTAACCAACTGCAACTGAATACCGGTATTTTACATGGAGCGACTGCCTATCTGACACAACCCAGGTACTGTGTAACACGATGGTATGACTGGTTGCACGAGTCACGGCAGGGTCTCAATATGTAATGGGTGATCTGATCACCCATCCTCGAACCGAGCGCGACAAGCGTAGCTTAACCTTCGAATGATCCGTGCCGCTGTTAATATTTAACCACGAGCCCCTCAAATACCTACTCAAAAGTAATGTGTTACGCAGTAATGTTGTAAAATCAACTTCAATAAAATAAAGACGCTGCGTTCTTGTCGCCTTTCATTCGAGACATTTTGTCTTTTTGTCGTAATAAAGAGTAACGCAAACTCTTTGAACCGTATCATGTTACATTTAATCAAATAAATAGCCGACTCAATATAAATTCTGGTATCCGTTGAACATTATTTCACACTAGCTGACCCGACAGACGTCCTGTCCAAATTTAAAATTCCCATAGAAAAAAAGTTGTTCAGTTTTCCTGAATTTCCAATTTTCCGGGCAACTTTTCTAATTTTTCTTTCTGTAAAAACCTTATTCGAATTATTGCGAAAATGTTATTACAAAAAATTTCCAAACCAGTCCAGCAGTTCTCAAGTGATGCGCTTACCAACGAACAGCATTTCGTTTTGAATTAATTTCGAGTTCGAGGTGGCGCGGGAAAAGAGTACCTACAAGGATTTGGGGGAGGCCTTTGCCCAGCAGTGGGACAGAACACGCTACAAAAAAAAAAGATTGATTTTACCAGTTTTTTATTAACATGAAAGCTGATGCAGCTGATAAGTAGTAAGAAATCACCCACTGCGTAAAGTTATGCACCTAAACGTTAAAAGGAATATTTATTTATAGTCATCATTCTCCTGCCCTTATCCCAATTTATTTGTGGTCGGCGCAACATGTATTTTTCTTCCATACTTCTCTATTAGTCGTCATCTCGGTAGTCACCCCCTTTCTAACCATATCATCATTCACACATTCCATCCATCGTTTCGTTGGTCTTCCCCTACTCTTATAGCCATCGACATTCATACTCAAAACTCTCCTCACGACATTTTCCTCATTTCTCCGTAACACATGCCCATACCATGACAACCGATTTCCACACAACTTTTCAGTTACCGGTGCCACTTTCAGACTTCCTCTTATGTACTCATTTCTTATTCTATCCATTCGTGTAACACCACACATCCCTCTTAGCATTCTCATCTCAGCTGCATGCAATTGCCTTTCATTTATCCTTTTTGTGGCCCAACATTCTGATCCATACAAGACTGCAGGTCTAATCATGGTTTTATATATCTTCCCCTTAAGTTAAGGGGAATGCGGGAGTCGCAGATTGTTCCCGTGACCTGCCGCCATCCATCCAATGTTAATTCTGTGCATAACCGTCCGATCTACTTCGCCATCACTTTGCACGAGTGAACCGAGATACCGAAAGTCGGAGCAGACTGGGAGAAGTGCGCCATCAAGCGGTATTGTTTCAAAACTGGAGAGACCGCAGAAATCGCAGAACATATATTCCGTTTTGGTTCTGCTGATTTTCAAGCCAACATTCTCCAGCTTCTGTTGCCATTATTTATAGTATAGAAACAAATGTAACCAATTTGTATTTCTTTAGTAATCGAGAAAGTAATCCTGATTAGTTTATAGATTCTCTGATTTCTCGTATCTGATTAAACATTGAAAACGCGTCACAAGTCACATGAAATTAAACTTTCTCGATATGATTACAACGTCAATCATTATTGTTAATTACAAATAACTTTTAGTTATTAATAAATTCTAATTTGCTGCCGATGGTATCTCACTACGAATATTGTTTCGTGACCTGAAACATTCTTTATATTAAAAAATATTAACATTAAGAGGCCCGCTGTTGTTATATTTTATTTAAAAGTTTCATAAGTTTTTTATTCAGTCGGTGGATAGAGATAAGATCAGAATGTCGTCTAACGGCCGTTCCCAATATCCTATCTATCTTCGGTTTGCCCCTACTAGAGATAGAAAATGCTATCTATCTTTTGTTTTCGCGTCCCAATAACCTAACTAGCGATAGGCTAACCTATCTCTGACCGCTATCTATCGTCCGGAGGACTAACTGCTTACTAGTGGTAGATTTCTCTATGAATTTGTCTATTTGAGCGTCTCAATAACGTTTTGACAGCTGTCGGTCAGTAAGTTTTGCCATCTCTAGTAATCGATCGTAGCCACTCACCAGTTCGCGGGTATTATACTCCCCAAGATAAAGGGGCGGGCGACCGTCCCGGGTAGAATCCCAAAATAACTACTTCAAAAAAATGCTTTACTGAACACAGTAAAGCATTTTTTGAAGCAATAGATATTCGCGAATTAATGCCGTACCTACTTCAACAGAAATACGGCATTAATTCGCAAATTAGGGGATGAGTCGTTTTAGATCGGCCATGTTTTTCTTACATACCGTAATTAGAAGTGATGGCCTAATAATAGTACTTTTCTTATTAAAACCAAACCACACACACTCACTTAGCTTCCCAGAAAACATAATCGTGGCACATAAATCAGCTCTCAAGTGTCGCGTGGCATGCCAATTTGTTGCGCGCGCGCTCACGTGCCCGAACGCGTTCCATCTACACTTCGGCATTCATCGTCATTCATCGGGTACCGTGGGAAAAAAACGGCGCTCCGTATGTAAATATATTAGATATTTGGAAAGTGATATTGTGTAAAGTTGCATTTATTTGAATAATTTCTTTTGATTTTTTTTTTAGTAGAGCTATTGTTTACTTTTAAATGAGAAATAAAAATCCATAATAATGTTTATATTATGATAAAATCACCAAGCAATCGCATAATTCTTGAGATTACGTTTATGTTAATAATACTTGTTGCGTGCCAATCTAATAAATTAAAAAAAAAACTATATACGAAATGACAGTATTTGGTTAATACTAATTTATTCAAGAATTCTGCTTACGAATGTAGGTTGTATAATGACATAAAAAAATGACACCACAAAATGGTGTAGTCGATATTTTGCTTGGACGGATTCTATTTAGACCACCTTCACAACACTCTGACTATGAGCTGTCCTAGCGTAGTATTGACTTTCAATAGAAAAAATATAAGATAGCCAGCTGACATGCGGCCTACTGTACATAATGAAATCAGACTAACTTTCGATTGAATTTCATGTCGTTACCTATACATTATGCTAATACAACATTACGCAAAAACTAATGTCACACTTGTTATTTAGAATAATAATGTACCGCTTGTAAGTCTTATTTCAACTATCTACTTGCAGAAATAAAGAGTTCTCATTTGGTTATGTACACGGTTTAATAAAGACCTCAAAGCGAATGTTGTGAAATTTTTCAGGCACACGAAGTCAATAAACTGCCTTCATAAAGATTGAATAATTTTCTATTTGGCAACATTGTATTGTATCTAAAAATACGAAGGGTAACAAGGTAGACTAATTATTAGATACTATTACCTATAGTTACAGACTAGAAACAGACATTCATTTTTTTTTCCAAACTAAGCATTAGATTCAGTGAGGCAGCGGTCGCGGCAGACCACATAGAGACGGCGGCGGGCGGGACGAGCTGGATAGGTTCCGTTAAAACTAGGAGGCCTTTGTTCAGTAGAGGGAAAGCGTAGGCCAGTAAAAAAGTTCAGTTAATATATATCTTTCGAGAATCATATTATAAGAATAATATTATGCAAAGTTTAAATACAACTAAAGCCAATAAAAACAATAGAATTATTAGTTAATCTGACCTTGATATTAACATAGTTCACGAAAATATGAACAATATTAAAAAAAAACGAAACCTATTAGTTTTTGTCGCTATCGTAATTAACGTAACACCACTGTAAGCGAAACCGTGTAATTAGGTCAAGAGCTTAGTTAACCGACCCTGCCTAACAAAACAATATAATGGTGAAAAAAGATTCGTTGCCCAACATTGATGACAATAGTTGACAAAATGTCGGCGTCGTTGTCAACACCCACGACCGACTATTCGTTAGTACATAAATACAATTTCAGCTCATTCTGACTTTATCTGTTAGTCTGATAAAGAGTGCCCATGGAGTTCCTTGCCCACTCTACTCCATAGGAACCTATACAGTCCTTCAGGCCGTATTTCGGGCATGGCAGCCAATCTCAACGGAGACTAGCCTTTGGTGCGGGAGATATTATAGTGCACAAGTGTGTGCGCAGACACAGGTGCACTCCCACTTCCCTTTTTTTTGGGTAGGAAATCATCAAATGACCTCTCCCGCTCTGGGCTGAGCGGAAGGGTGTCAGACTTTTACTGACTAAAACCCACCCGTGTTCCTTCAGTTGCCTGTGCCGGGGGCCACGGTATTTCTTTCGAACAACCCGCAGGCCCGGCGGCATTCCCTCTTCCCTCACTCTAATCCGACACTACCGGAGAGAGATCAGACGCAGGACCAATGGCAACCGCGCGGTGACGCGACGGGGCGGTGTAGGAACCTACTACGCTTTGGAATGGGCAAATAACTTCATGTTTCTGACTGACCGACTCCTTGACAGTTTAAAAGTGCAGACAGTGTAAATGGTTTAAATAAAGTTTGAATTAAAATAGTGCTTTGTTGTTTTTAAACTAAAGTTATGAATAATTGTAATGATCACTCATGCATCAATATAATATTTACTCAAATTAATTAAAAACTAGGAGTTTGCCTCACGCAATAATTTCTGTATCTGTACCACCAATTTTGTTTTAAGATCTATGTCAGAGTATATTCCTAGAATGTCGTCTGTTGGTAGAGTTTTTTTCGGAAAGTTTGCTAATAATTTAGCTATTTAGTTGTCGGCCATGACATGGCCTAGCCACATACTTAACTGCTAAAATTTATCTCGAGATCATCAATGTACCAATCTTATGACGCACGAACTAAATAAATATGCATTATGCACTTAAGAAATTAGGTAGGTACATATGCATCTTTAATTAATCGACCTGTCAGTGAAAAGCAAATATTGCAAAACCATCGGTTTTATTGATCGCAAATAAATTATTTGTGAATAACGTGATCGTGGCCACGAAAAATGAGTTGTAAGTGGGCCATTGACTTCCGGGCATTCGTGTTTGGTCACGAAACAGGCGGTTGCAACACTGTATTGGATTAGGGCTGCTGCCAGCCTGAACGTTTTTCCCATTTTCAGTGACAAATAGAAACAAAGAGCTTATGAATAATAGTAAGAACATCTAATGATCTCAAACTTCGATCAATAATAGTACTAGATTAAGGATCAGGAACAAAAATCTGTCGCTCAAGTGGCCACGTTTGCACACACGTAAACATCTACATTTCTTAGAAACAAGTTTAATAATATTAACAAATTCAGTTCATTATAAACCTTAATGCTTAAACATAAAGTTTAATTACCATTGCAAAATATATTTAAAACGTCGCTTGAAAATAAAATCATTCTATTTTAAAATTTTCAGTCATTTATTCTAAAATGAAACTTAAAGTCTAAGTAATAAGGTTAAAACATACTAATTTGAAATAAGACCACAAAAGTATTTGTGGTCTTATTTTTCGGGCCGTTTTTGAAGCGCTTATCGGGAATCTAGTACTATTATTGATCGAAGATCTCAAACGTAAAACGATGGCATCCATTGCTTCATGTATTTGGAAAATTCGTTTGATCAGCAGCATAAATAATGCAATGAACGTGGCATAACTGTCAAAATGCGATCGAATGATATTTTTTGTCTATTACGTAATTACCTTGCAGTTCTTTGAAGAGAAGATCTTATTCCTGATTTGAGATGTTTTAGACAATGATTTTTCATGTGGCAACCTTATATTTTTCAGGAGCAATCATTAATAGGGAAATTACGTCATCTTCGGAATAAGCTGGGGACTTTCATCGAAGCGTGAAAGTTGTGAAGACACACCACCGCCTATGGTAGACGAAATCATCACAAAGAAATAGGCTAGGCATAGGCTATAATTATGGGTAGCGGGATCGTCCGAAAGGGTTACCGCTGCCCTGGAACATAAAGGGCTAAGGAAGGAACACGGGTGGGTTTTAGTCAGTAAGTCTGACACTCCCTCCGCTCCACCCAGAGCGGGAGGGGTCATTTGATGATTTCCCATCCTAAAAAAAAAAAAAACAAAAAAAAACCCTGACTATTTAACCTATATGGTGATTCAATTTTCGTTCCTTCTGTCTGCATGAGATGTGTGATAATGGAGTGAGCAAGTATTAGAAAATATATAAAAACATAATAAATCAACTAAAAATCTCTCGAAATTGCAGTCAAATCAGACTTTGTTTTACGAGTAGCTAAAGGATCGCGAAATTAATATAGGCCAGCCCTAAATGCGATTGTCGGACTAAAGCTATCTGAGTCCTGACTGCACCTTATGTCATCGATTTCATAAAACTGGGCCAATTTGTACCGCGGGCCAGTATCGGCTTGTTGTTTTTCCTTTCGATACAATAATCGAAAAGGCGTTTCAAAACAGGCAGTTAATAAATAAGATTAGTATTATTGTTAGCTGAATATACTATTGCAAAAATTAAAATAGCAATGACCAAACAAAAAAACTAGACCATTATTTCTCAAGATTCTGTAAAACAGTCACTATTGAATTTGGGCACGTACAAAATCGTTTTTAAATCATTTTTCATTGCAGCATTACTACATTATTACAGTAAAGCCATAGAAGTACGAGCGTTAACGTTTCAAGACATTAATAAATTTAGGCAAATATACTTTCCTGTATTTTCATAAATATTCATTTCTTGAAAAATTATATTCCTTAGTTGAATTATATAACTCAGCTAATTAAAACTATAAAGGATAGCAACAACTATCAATTTAATGCTATACGTAATGGACCCGGCAGTATCATTTACGGTTGTCTTAAACTTAAACAATAATCCATCAACATACGTACGCCTGGTGTGCACTGATCTTTTACGCTTATAGCCATCTTATAGTGCGCTATAAGACTGCCTTATAGCTTCCACTTTCTCCCATCATCGCATTATGCACGCGTGTAATGAAATCTTAATCTGTTTGATCGAAGAAAGTAAATACTCGTTATTATGTTGGTAGCAACTCGCCATTAGTCGCGGAATGCAAATGATTACACGAATTAAATAATTGATAAGAGAGTCTTTAGTCGATGGTAGATCTTAAAGAGTCTGGCTAAGTTGCTGTACTAATCACAGTAGCTTCATCTGTGTTTTGTTCATATTTAGGTTCTGAGAAATTAAGGGAATATTAATACGATCTTATAATATTCACTTAATGTGCATACACATGAGCGACACGCGTCGACGACAACGGCAACTGCAACCGTCGACGCGTGTCACAACGTGTGTGACAACGTGTCACTCATGTATTTGAGTACGGTGCTCACGAACTATTGATTTTCTTTATATGGAAGGCTCTCGGCTAAATTATAACAGTCGACAGCAGCAAACGTAATTAGATCGACCCGTGCCGATCGAAGGTACGCTTGCCGCGGTCGGTTCGTAGATGAGTGACTATCCATTATATATCGAGACCCCGCCTTGCCCCGGAAAGCACGTTAAACCGTGGTCCCGGCTATCACTCGTAGATCTTTGACAGTTTTTACGGGTAGTCAGAAGCCCAAAAATCTGACAACCAGTGTTACCATGTGGTATCGTTATACCCAGTAGCTGAGTTGTGGAGGTCAGATAAGCAGTCGCTCCATGTAAAATACTGGTATTGATGCATCCGGTTAGATTGGAATCCGACCTCAATATAATTGGGGAAAGGTTAGGCAGATGGATTGAGGGATGTTTTTATGCGTCAAAAGCTAGGAATATTTGCCTAACCCTTATAAATGAGGTAGTCAAGCATTTTCGAGAGACTGTTTAGAATGAAGTTAATTCTAAAAATCTTTGAATAAAGCTGGATGAAAACAGAGATATACAATAAATGAATGTGAACAAATGGTATGAATTAGAAACTTAATGTAATACAATAGCCACTTAGTTGTGCATAAGAGCAACAAAAAACAAATTCACTGAACCGGCTATCCGGAAGCCATCGTGCATTTTTGGAAGTGATCGATTACTTAGCTGTATTTATTACGGCCTGTTCTTTTTTATGCGCATTCAGAACGTCTTTTTTTTTCTAATTGAGTAGAAACGTGGATATAATTACGGTAAAATGTAAAACAACAACGAATTATCTTGTGAATAAGCTATATAGCTTTACTATGGACTGTTCCTAATTATAAGTCTAGATCTTTTGTGTTCCTAAATTATATAATGTAACTAAATGAGCCAGTGCTTTTGTCGATAGTAAAAACATCAGTAGTAGCTTACAGTTTTGGCGTACATATTATAATCTCGTTGTTTCCTACGAATTAATATCATTTTCATTGAAATTATTCCTAGTCATACCGTGGTCTACAGCTAGCATTTCCTTTAGTTACTCTATCCTTGGACCAAAACTAATACCGCAGATGTGATATCTAAACGGCTAACTGGCCATTGTATTGCCGACCAATTCTGTGTACCTACCCATATTCTGGTTTGACCTATATCTCCATAACAATAAGGTCGTTAGTCTTTCTCAATATCACGATATCCTGTGAACAAATAATTTGAAACCTAACAGACCCCATGCACAGGTGGACTAGGCTTAATAAATGACTGCAGCTTAACAAAAATGAACCCAGTTCTTTGCTGTTAAAGTTTAGTATTAAGTGCATAAATATTTGAATACAATGAGTGCATATATTTACAACTAGCTGTGCCCGCGACTTCGTCCGCGTGGAATAGTGACTTTTCGGGCAGCATATTTGAATTACATATACCGTCGTTTGGGTAGCTAAAAATTTACTTTACAGTAATGCTTCTCTGTATACGATATTTGACGTATGGCCATCGGGGATGAAAGCATACAGGCTCCTAGGATTGCTAACCCGTGACAGAGCCACATACAACGGACCGTGCGAGAAACAGCTGATACTTAGATCTACACCCACAACTTTCAGCGTCTGACCTTGGACTTTATTAATTGTCATCGCAAAACATAGGCTGAATGGAAACTGGACTCGTTTAAAACTGAATGGAAAATTGTTTGGAATGAGAGGAATCCGAGGAATGAAAACACTTTCACCTTTTCCACACCCTGTTAAAATCTCTGCTTCTATCAGATTTCGTTGTAAATTGGTCACTTTTAACCTGGTGCCATTGCAAAGTTTTAGGGGGCTTAAATTTCTGCAGAAGCATTATGGGTTCGCAGAAGTCTCAGACTCACGCGATAGCGCGTGGGCTTCGCGATCGACAGATAAACGTGCCTTTCGTTGTTCCCCGTTTTCCCTATTTCGAGTTGTCATCATTCGAGAACGATTTGAACTCAGTCGAGATTCTCGCTGAGTCGAAGTTTCTGCAGCACGAAACCTAGCCTGATGTTCCCGAGTTGCAGAGAGCCTTGCCTCACGACCTTCCTCAGATTCCTGTGATCGAACTAATTTCATCCTTTTAGCATTTCTGCTACATTGGGAGAGGTTGGATCTTCTTCGAAGCATTCTTACAATAAAATAGTACATACTACATAACACGTATATACATACTTCGTAACACCAAAGGCTTTCGTAAAAGTAGCACCAAGATAATGTTATATAACAGTTTCGTACGCAGTGTTATGGAGTATTGTAGTGTTGTGTGGAGACCACACTATGCCACTCACATGTTGCGTCTAGAAAGGGTACAGAAACGTTTTGCGTGGCATTTAGCCTTTAGTGAGGGGAAATCTAAGCGCCTGCCCTCTTACAGAGTCCGTCTGTGCCATTTCAGGATGCAATCGTTGTCTGTGCGCAGAGATATAACCGATGCTTTGTTTCTTTACAAACTGTTGCGCAATAGGATCGACTGCCCCGGTTTGTTGAAGCTTATTAGATTCCACGCGCCTTCTAGATATCCTAGGAATAAGATAACACCCCTGTGTCCGCCACTTCGAAAGTCTGTACTTGGTGCAAATTCTCCAATACCTAGATTGTGTAGAATCCTTAATGGCCGCAGTGACTTAGTAGATGTGCACCACGATAATATAAATAATTATCTACGAGCTTTTGTAAACAATCCATTGGCGATTTAATTTTAATATATTTTTATTTTATACCTGTTTTAAATTTTTTCAATGTATTCAATTTATTCTTTTTAATTCATTCTTTTAATTTTATTGTCTCATCAATTTATGGTCAATATCTTTATTCATAATCCAATTAATAATTAATCATAATGTAATTAATTTAATCAATTTTAATTTAATCAGTAATCTAATCACATGCCAATGATTTTGTTTTTTTTTTTTTTTTAAGTTTATTTTTATATGTTGTATACGGCATTGAATGTTATGAAATTGTTTCTTTATTGTCTTTATTATTGTCTTGGAATACTTATTCAGTGTATGTAGAAGTTCTAATTTCAATAGTTTATAAATATATGTTATGTGAAGCCGTTTTCTCTGCATGTGGTGTTAACCTGTAATTAATTGTTGCACTTGTAAATGTTACTCTAGTCATTAAATCAGAAATGTATATAGTGTAAACAATTGTTGGTTAACCTAAATAAATAAATAAATAAAATAAAAAATAACACACAGTTATTTAGTAAACACGTACTATCGTAAACAATTAAATAATAAATACTTACAGATTATTATACAGTCTAAAATTATCACAGTTTAAGTAATAAGTGTTAAGACGTGTAAACCAAACGTACTAACATTATAAAACAAAAGAATTGCTAGAAAAATTTATTACTAACCTGAGCTAATGAACTTATACTATAAAGAAAATCAAGAAAAGAAATGCGCCTAACCTATACCAAATACTTATAATATTTATATACAAATCCTAAATACAAATTAAGATAAGTATACCGAAAATCAAGGAAAGAACCGCCTAACCTATACCAAATACTTACAATATTTATTTACAAATTTTAAAGAAAATTAAGAAAAGGAACCTAACCTACAAACCCTAAAATATAAATAAATGAAGTATGCAAACAGTCAGTATTCAAGTGAATCGCAATAATCGAATGCAACTATTCGTCTATACTCTCCAGGATACGTGCGTTCGCTACGAATAACTGAATCCTTATGGCAGCGGCGCGTTTTTTTTTTTTTTATGAATGGCATCTTGTAGTTGACCTTGAGAGGTCGTGACTACAACCGGACTATCCTGTGGTTGCCTTAAGAATTCTTAAAGCCTCCAGCCAGAGCTACATCTAGATTAAAACTAAGTGACTGCACGCTAAAGGCACCCCCTGTGGGGTACGAACCTCGGCTTAGGGCGTCGCTGGGAGAGGGCAGCAAGGGGACAGGCTGGATCGAATTAGTATTATTAATGCTTTGATGAGCGCGGCGTTTCCTAGGACTATCTCTGAGAAGAAAGGCCGAAACAAACTCAGAGGTCTCAGTCGGGGAATTTAAAGCTACAGGCTCAGCTACGGCGCGGGCTGGCACATCAGCGGGCAAGGGTCGGGGGGTCAGCGGCGCGGCTCTCAGCGCGCTTTATATAGCCACGGACACGCAGGCGCGAGGCGTGTACGTACTCTGATAGAATACCTTAACAAATGTTCGCCGTGATTCTTTAAATCGACATAACTTTTTTATTTATGAACTGATTGACATGAAATAAACACTAACTGTTAAGTGAAGCTTACTACAATATATTAGTGAAAACCGCATCTAAATCGAATTAGCCGTTTCTGATATTAGCGTGCACAAACACACAGACAAACAGACAAAAAAAAATTAATTACAATTTCGGGTTCGGCATCGATATAATAACAACCCCTGCTACTTTTTTTTAATATATTTCCATTGTACAGACACCACTTTTCTGCAATTTTATTATATGTATAGATTTGAAGTGTGAAGGTGTAGAAACGTGGTCAGCGTTGTCAATCGAGTGATCTAACGATCGCCATGTTGATTTATGACGAATTCATTGTCAAAGTGTTGGTCAAGTGTTGAATTAATTTCTTATTTTATGTTGATCAATGGATCAAATGGAAGATACCGCGCTGATGTTGACTTCCCGGATGTTGACCATTTGAGCACTCCATTGAATAAAAAGATCTAATTGAGTCTTGATGTCGTTTATTACCTGATTTCTTGTAGCCTACGAATTTATTTAGGTATTTTCTAGTTTGCGTTTTGGAAAGTTAGTCATAAATCTACTGAATGTGTCGTAAACTTTTATATTGGCTTATCATTTGAGATCATACTAAGTGGGTATATTCGAGTCCGTTCTTCTGTTACCATCTTAATTTTTTATATTACAAGTTTACAACTAACGCGGGCTCACGATCACGTGTCAGTGTTCGTTTTCTAGTTTTTAATTACTATAAGTTGACTTGATATATAAATCCCAATAAAATGTTTGGCTGGTGCTTTTTGTTCAATATGGGCAATACCGATATGATTTCATCTCTCTATCTATTGTAGAGATTTGTTATGAAATAAACATCACCTCTATACCTATTTTTCTGTTCTGTTTTTTTTCTTGTGTTTTTATATATGTGTGTACATAAATGGTTAAATAAATGACCTAAAGTACTACATTTAGAACATTTTAGTTATAAGACTTTCATGATAGGCAGCATGCTTGACGATCAGTCCCGTAGTATTGCAGTTTCTATCAAAACTTTAACCATGATCACATAATCTGATGGTTTTACCACTTCTTCGTGCCCTTGTCCTCTATTGCAACACGTGGGAGTGATGGCGTTACAGCAGCAGTGTTGCTACTGAACACTCCAAATATGGATTTAGCTATCAATTTCATTCTAACTGGAATATGACTGTATAATTACGACACTGTCAGCTAAACCACTCTGCGTTAGTAAGTTAGTATCTCCACGAATGGTGACAGTTACCGAATTCTAATTAGCTAGCTATACATACCTATTCATCACCTTATGCAAGCAAGCTGTCTTTTTTTTATTATGTTTGTCGTTTAACGATTACGATTGATTGTAATGCTAATTTGTATCACAGGTATATATATTTACGTCAACTAGGTATTAATTATGTAATAGTATGTTTTACGATGCCATAATAATTATGTGAGCTTTCATACTTTGTAGTCTTAATTGACTTTTAGAAAATTAAGTGGCTGTTTGAAAAGATGAAGCATATTCAATCTTCTTAAGGAGTAGGGGAAGATCAAATAATCGATGAATGGGAAAGAGATGTGAAAGCTGAGATGGAGGCTAATAGAGTCGAATGGAAGGAGAAAATGTTACCTAAGGATGAGAGGATGATGAATTTTGATAAGCCTATACGACTATGCGCAAATACGTATGCAAACAGCAAATTCAGTTTCAACTTTTTTTTTGTTTTAATCTTTATTTATTTAGAGGCTTACAAAGGTACGTCAGCCTCATCATACCTTAACCTAACTAATTATTACACGTAATTATAATAATATTAATACAATTAAATTATTGCGTAAGCGAGGGAGATAGTGATGCAGCTACCATTTCATAAATAAGTTTCGCGTTATGGCACATAGATTGCAAGTCGATTCCCCTAATTGCTAAGTGTGTAATAAAGTTGAAGATGTCCAACATTTGCTGGTGGAATGTGAAAAGAACAGGAGAGAGAGGGAGATAGTGATGCGGGAGTTAAAAGTTAATATGTATGATGTTGGGGCTTTTATTAGAATATTATCTACACCAAATTTGAGAGTTTCAACGTTGAGTAGAAACAATAGCAAAATAAAACGTAACGAAGTTTTTTGTTTTTTCGATACGGACGCGAAAGCTAAAAAGCAAGAAAATGTTTTCTCATTTATTTGATTCAATTAATCGATAAATTCTCAGAAATTCAGTTTCAGACTTTTTTAGTGGTTGTTTGTGGTGCTGAAATAGCTTGTTATAACATTGAATTAAGTATCTACAAAGATACCATTAAAAAAAATAGATTTCTAGATATGATAAAAAAGCATAACAAAGGCGCGTTATCGGTCGTCATACTATTCAGGTTATGTTTTCCAATTTGCAAACTCAGGGTTGTCACGCTTTTAGAAGTGATTTTTTATTGCTGAGTAGATCTTCTCTATCCCAAAACTCCTAAAAAATAAAATTCCTAGCTCCCAAAACTGTTCGCGCTCTTCTACTTTTTAATGATTGCTGAAAAACGTTTCAAGATACTGTTATGTAACACAAAAAAGACCACACTTTTTAGTCCGTAGACTTGAACTGGCAGTTATTAAACTACACTTAGGTACAACGTTTAAAAAACATAACAAAATCGTGAAATTAAGAAACGTTTTTCATCACTGTACAAACAATTATTTCAGAGGCAATCTTTAGTAACCCTATTGTCATTTCGTAACATCACCTTGTCTAGTACAATGGACTCTTGACTTTAGCTTAACGCTCTGTATACATTTCATTGTTAATAGCTCTGTAACGCCATTTTCTGCCTCGGTAGGTTAAATCTATAAGGCATTATGGACATATCCCGAGCTCTCGTTCACTACTGAAATGATCTCGATAGAGACTTTATTGCGATTTCATTGCAATAAATATTGGTTAATATCAAGGTGGATTAATATTTTACGGTTCGTTTATTGGGTTTTGTTGGAGTGGGTTAATAGAATTTATATTTTTGAAAGCTAAATGATATTTTGTGCTAAATATTAATAAATATTTCAATGAATACAATTTTCAGATTTGAAAGTATTGATTCTTATTTTGTAATTCTTAGATTGAAATTTAATTTTGAATTCCAGATCTCCAGAGTTATTAAAATTAAAAAGTAATCCGTTGGACTCACTTAATGAGGTTAACAAATATTTTGTGAATGTTGGGAAAACACTCGCTACAGACATACTTCGTAGAAAAAAACGTAATGAAACTGAACTTATTAAGAGTTTAGAAAAACTACAGTCTTCCACCAATTCTTTCGTTTTACTCCCTGTAGACGAGGGGGAGGTCCTAAGACTGATTGGATCACTAAAAAATACTTCCTCGAAGGGATGGGATGGTATTACTCCTTCCTTCTTTAAGATGGCTGCGCCCGTTTTAGCCATGCCGAACACAATTATTTGTAATCTATGCTTTACTGTCGGGGAATTCCCCAATGCATTAAAAAAATCAATAATAGTACCTTTGCATAAGTCTGGGGACAGAGACGTAGTGTCAAACTATAGACCAATATCCTTGCTGCCTTCTCTCTCAAAAATAGTTGAAAAAGCTTTAAATATTAGACTCAAATATTATTTAGAAAAATATAATCTACTGTCACGGAATCAATTTGGGTTTAGACAAAATAAAAGTACTGATGACGCTATGCAACAACTTATGGCAAAAGTAGTGAACAGTATCGACAATAACAAGAAATGTTTGAGTATATTTCTAGACTTGGCTAAAGCCTTTGACACTGTCTCTGTTCCCTTACTGCTAAGAAAGGCAGAATGCAAAGGTGTTAGGGGTCTGCCTCTGAAATTGATTGCCGACTACCTGTCTAATAGGAAACAAGTTGTTAGGCTTGATAGTTACTCAAGTAAGGAAGAGTCTATTGAATATGGTGTACCACAGGGCAGCATTTTGGGCCCCACCTTATTTCTTATATACATAGACGACTTATCAAGTTTAATACTAAAACACGGAGAAATTATTACCTTTGCAGACGACACGGTTATTACTTTTACGGGCGGGGACTGGCACGAGGTAAACGATAGCGCCGAAAAGGGGTTTAGTCTCGTTACTAAGTGGCTAGATAACAATTTGTTGACACTCAATCAGTCAAAAACAAAAATTATTACTTATTATTTAAACAGAAATTCTAAGCCATCTTCTGAGACGATAAATGTACGACACATGTGCCACACATGTAACTTGCCCAACACTCAAAATTGCGATTGTTATCGTCTCGGTATTACTTCATCGGTCAGGTATTTGGGGATCCAAATAGATGAACAACTGAACTGGAACAGCCATATCTCAATCCTATCGAAGCGTGTAAGAAAACTATTGTATGTGTTCAGGAACCTACGATATGTTTGTGACCCAAAACTGCTTACCACAGCCTACTATGCGTTATGCCAATCAGTTATAACATATGGCATATCCATCTGGGGAGGATGTGCTAAGACGCAGCTTATCAAAGCAGAAAGAACACAAAGGGCCATTTTAAAGACTATGCTGTTCAAAAAATATAGATTTCCGACTGATGAACTGTACAAGCTAACTGCTGTTCTCAGCATTCGACAACTTTACATTGAGAAGATCTTACGTAATCAACACAACAAACCACCGGATTTTCCAGATGCTATACGAAGAGCTTACAAAGTCTACAAACAACCTATATATAGGACAAAATTTGCCCAGCGATTTCTCTTTTTTCTAGCTCCGTATATTTATAATAAATTTAATGCAATTCTAGGTTTTCGGAAATATAATTCACACATATTTAAAAAGATTGTAAGAAAACATTTACTCAGCTTAAATTATAAAAGAACTGAAGACACATTTAAGATTCTGAAATAGCAAACTCCAAACATAATATCAAATACACTCACACTTACATTCACGAGAAGCCAAATAGTATTTAAGTAAGCGTAGCAATTCGCTGCAAAATTATTTTAAGTTTTTTATTTGTTTAAATTTATATTCCTAAGGAGCCTATATTAACCTATAATCTTAAGTTCTCAGTCGTTTTGTTGCTGTACGGGTCACAGGAATGAGGAATAATACCCTACTGTAATACAGTATCAACTAGTACAGGGGGTATTGTGACTGTTACTGGCGGCCTTATGTATTGTAATGTCAACAGTATACTTAAGCTAATAATTGTGTGTAAATAAATAAATAATTATTACTTCTATTGGTTTTATGTCTTACGGTTTTTAACATTCTCTTACAATTCAGATAACATTTTAAAACTTAAGAACCGGCTTCTTAATTTAACCTTAGGAAATCTTCCTCACTGGCTTCTTTCTAATCATTTAATGTCTGTCAAGGCAGACACCTTCTTTTTTGGCAGATATTTGTTCATCACTTAATCTACATTATTGTACAAATGTCTAGTTTTTGTAAAACTCTCAAGAATATCGACTTATGTTATAGTTTAAATATTCTCATGTAAGTGAATTTTTGTATTCTTATGAGAATAAAGTTGTCACAAATTAACACTCTCTCAAGTGACTAAAATGTATCATGTCACAAGACACAGATAAGTCAAACTTAGTCTTGTCTACAAGGCAGATAAGATCTGCCAGGTCGTGGCTACTACTTAGTCACTCTGCCATTATAAACTAGCTATGCTCACGACTTTACTCGTTTCCAGTTCCTTATATGTCTAATATCAATTGCTCAGTTACAGGGGCTCGCTTTACTCGAGATAAAATCGATTGTGGTAACCCTACTGTTGTGTTACATAAGTTGAACATTATAAGTAAGTAGAAAGGAATGAATAATATCCTTAATTATTGTCAAAGCACTTAGTTCAAAATTTAACATATAAATAAATCTGTGGCAATTCCTTACGGCCTAGACAAAGGGATATTCTAACAGCGATAACGATGATGGAAAATTCAAAAATGTATTGGCTTGACATAAGCTATCGAAAAGCTTCTGTCAATATTAAAATTCGTGGTAGAAAAACGCAACGCTTTGAAAGCGATTGCCATTTGTCTAGGCACGTGGTCTATAGACCTCTTAGGACAGAACTTAATTTTGGGGCAATTCCATGATTTCACTGTTTCAGTGGACTTTTTGAACTTTTCCGCTTAAAAGGCGTTGACTATAAGCAAGTAACTCGCGATGAAATACTTAAAAAATATAAGAGAGAGAGAGACAGACAGAGAAACATGCGCACGCCGCACGGCTTATAACTATAGCAAAAAGTGTCGTTCCAACTTTTCGACTTAATTTTTTCCGTCTAGCCCCCTTTCGCAACGCGAGATAAGGAACTTCGTTCCAAAACAAGCGCTATTGCCCAAAATCTATGCCCGCAGCAGTATGTTTAATTTTAATTTTGTAATAGTCAAGAACTATGGAAATTGTCTGAAATAAATTAATTGACTTGAATAGAATTGACAGCCCATGCTGTTTACAAAAATAATTATTGATGCACTGATTTTGTAGTGCATAGCGAAATAAAAACTCGCCCGTCACGCTTTTTTTTCTACTGAAAAGAGAATTGCTCTTGGCCGCCAATAACCTCTTGGGGTTATCGTTGAGGCGAAAAGGTCAATGTTTCAGTTGCTTGATCTAGAAAATATGCTTTCAGAGAATAACACTTAGACCCGACTATAACAGCTGAAATGGTCGAAAGCAGGAAAAAAAATTATTCTCAATGCAAACTGCAATATTTTTTTAATTCAATTTAACACCTTTTACGTTACGTTTATATTTTTACATTAGCAATAGTCTCGCCCCGTATTACATGGGAGTTAAACATAACTGGCGAAATGTGGGTTTTACTATAGGTACTACACCTATTCCTAACCCTTCCGAGGTTACAGGCGTTATTTGTGTGTATATTCTTACAGAACCACGTAGGTATATGGCTAAAAGTGAAAAAAAAAATTTTTAGTCTTCTTAGCTTATTGATGGTAATCTAAAGAGAATCGGCCCAGAATATTGTTATTGATATAGTATCAATTAATTATTTTTTTACTTATAATTGATAATTATGCTCGTTCATAATTCACAAAAGACCTACCAAAGAATTCAGTAGCACTCTGCGATTGAATTAATTCGACAATAAAATAAGAATAAATTCCACCAATCTAATTTCCATACGAGTCCATTATTATGTAAAACGCAGTAAGTAAGAATTATTATAATTTATGTTCCTACATGTGTCTTAGATATCATATTTCACACTTATTTTTATTTTATTACACCTTACCCGGATTAAAAGAAACATAAACAAACACTTAGAAATGTTTTTATGCCGTATAATATATTATGACAATAATTATTACTACTACTACATAATAATTATGATTTATGATGTGTTCGCGCCTTATTTGCTATTTAATTACACCGGATCCACATTTTTTTGTCATATCCTAAGGGGCAATTCTCGTAATTTTAAGACCGTTCAAGTCTCTCAATCTGTCAAAAAATACTTCTAGTCATACATTTTGACAAGTTTTTGATATTTGTTTGTCGCTGAGGTGGGACTGCGACTAGATTTTGAACGTTTTAAATTACGAGAATTGGTCTTCTGTTTAAAAATTAAATACCTGAGGGGCAATTCTCGTAATTTTAAGAACGTTCACAGTCTGATCTCAGTCTCAATCTGTCAAAAATACCTCTAATTTCCCTACATTTTGACAAGTTTTTGACGTTTCTTTGTCGCCCAAATGAGACTGCGACTAGATTTAGAACGTTTTAAATTACGAGAATTGGCCTTCGTAATCGTACTGGGTGTTGGATGGGTCAGTAATCCCCCCACGTCGACAAATTGTGTCTGCAGCGGCCTACTTGGGTACGCAATCGATTGAGAGCTCTCCGTATAGGCCTCTGCAGATCACACCCGGGAGGCAAATGCTCCTGGGGTTTAACAAAGTCAGGAGGTGGTGGATGCTTCTCGTTAACAATAACTTAAACTAAATTCCATTCATTTACTTAATATTAGACTTCTCAAATACTGAATAAATTAAGATAATTCAATATTCAGCTTAGAAAAGAAGTTACAAACATTAAGTCAAAATATTTTCTACAATGCCATAACAAACCCATTGTTATATCTGTTAGTCTGTATACAATGAGCGTACTCTAGTCTGTACATAGCGTCGATCTGGGTCAAAGGTGACCGCGCAACATTGACTCTACCACACTTGACACTCCACAATGAACTCTGCATTCATAATCTCATTATAAAGAATGCATAATATTGTATTTGCATTTTTGTTTGTTATGCATATTTATTTGTGAATGAAAATGCAGATATTGTTGATGTAGGTCGTCATTGTAACGTGTTTTACAGCTGGAACAGGTTTATTCGATCATTCATAAAAATAATGATGAACTTAATTAATGATAATTAATAAACTAAGTACGTATTTGTTCTCATTTTATTCCCGGATCAGAACTAATTGCGTAACACACTATCCATTTCAATCTGTATAATTTTGAAGAATATTACTACTCCATTGCTTCATATGTTCGAAAAAATTGTATTCTCAACAACGTAAATTACGCAATTAATGTTATTAAACTGTCAATATGATAGCCATTGCCGACTATTAGTGTGTTAAGTAATTAAATAATAAAAAAACCGGCCAAGCGCGAGTCGGGCTGGCTCATAAAGGGTTCTGTAGCTGTACAATAATACTACATAATAAAAAAAATACTTAGTGAATAAGATCGAGCAATAAACGCAGAAAAACATATATCTTGTATGTACCTCCTTTAATTTTTATCTTAATTGTAGGTACCATTAGTTGTTATAGCGGCCATAGTAGCCTCCACACTCTGTGAAAATTTCAACTGTCTATCTATTACGGTTAAAAAGATACAGCTCTGAGACAAACGGACGGACAGCGGAACCTTAGTAATAGAGTCCCACTGGGTCCCTTTGGGTACAGAACCCTTAAAAGCACTTAACGAATATTTCAAGTAATCCGCCAATTAAATTTATTATTATTACCTACATTACCAACGTCATAGCGCGAAAGGTACGTATTATTTTCAACAATTTCCTGCATCCGCCCGGACCCTTTCCATTACAAAATGACTGATTAGCACCATGAACCACATAACTTGCCTGGCAACCATACATTATGTCTAATCTGATCTCTTACAAATCATTCATACCCGCTGGTCTAATAAACATGTCGGCCCAAATTAAGTCGCCAAACTCAAGGGAATTTCAACCTTATTCTTAGAACAATAAGTCGTCTGTGATTTGACCTTGTTAGGGTACGGTCATGTCATGTTGACAGCTTATCGGCCTATAGGTGACCTTCGGCTTGGCCTCACCACAAATTGTTACCTTTGTTCTTTTCGGGGTTCAACTTCTCTATTAATCATATTGAGTGTGTCAATAATACTATTAAGATAGGCAATGGATATTTTCGAGACATTTTTAGAAGCTTTATTCATGAGCTTTATTCATGAGCAGAGCAGTGGTAGCTCAGTGGTCACGGCCGCAACTCACGAGTTGTAGGTCGTAGGTTCGAACCCAGTCAGGCGCTTTACTTTGTGTAAATTATATCATTACCACTTGAAGGAAAACATCGTGAGGAAACCGGCATGTCCTAGAACCAAAAATTCAAAGACATGTGACATCTACGTGGTGGATTACGGCCCACTCCCTTTCACAGAGAGGAGGCCTGTGTCCCAGCAGTGGGAACATAATAGGCTGAGTTTGTTATTCATGAGTGTGGTTTATAATAATAGCCGCACAGGTGGATCGGTCAGGTTAAGCTACGCTTGCCACGGTTGGTCTGTGGATGGGTGACCATCTTTACATATACCGAGACCCCTCCGTGCCTCGGAAAGCACGTTAAGCCGTTGGTCCCGGCTGTCATTCGTGGATCTTTGACAGTCGTTACGGGAAGTCAGAAGCCCGAAAGTCTGACAACCAGTCTTACCAAGGGGTATCGTATTACCCAGTAACTGGGTTGTGGAGGTCAGATAGGCAGTCGCTCCATGTAAAATACTGGTATTCAGCTGCATCCGGTTAGACTGGAAGCCGACCCCAACATAGTTGGGAAAAGGCTAGGTAGATGATGATGATGGTTTATTTTGCTCGTACAACGAGAATAATAATAAAACTTATTATTAACCGTTACGCTGCGAAACTAGTCAGGCTTGGACATCCTCGACTGTTGTCAAGAATGTCCAAGCCCGATTAGTATTTAAACATACGTGGCGAAGTATGAGTGTACTTATCATAGGTACTCAGCTGTTCAACATAACAGCATTCATAATTTCCTCGAGGGGTAACTGAGTACCTATAATTAGTTCACTCACACTTTGCCACGTATGTTTAAGTTCCATGCAATACATAGGGGGCCATCACCTATTCCCATCGACCGGGTAAAAAGGCAGGCACTGCCCTGCTCTTGAAAAAATCATCTAGGAAAAACCCAACAAGACTGCCCACTTGAAACTCAGCCATGCCCTATTTCTGCAAAAATAAAAAACTGAAGAATAACAGGAAATTAATTAATATAAGAAATTCATAGGTATTCAATATACTCAGACTCTTACCCACATATGTATGTACCTACGTGAATCACGAATAAAAAAAACCTTATTTTTACAAGTCCGCCACGTGTATCTGTCTCAAGCAATTATCCCTTCAATAATATAATGACGGCATATCCTTGCAGGCGGGGTTTCCTTGAAAAGAAAACAGTTCACTGCTCACTACCCGACCTTTTTATATCAGATCCGTAAACGTGAATATAATAGGCGTCTCGTTATCAATGCTTTAGAATTAATTACGGCATACAATATTATATGACGTTGGGTTTTTGAACCGGAACAAGAAGTGATTTATAAAAGGCTTACTGCTGACAAAGCCAGATTTATTACAATCATTTTTAATGATTTAATGCCACCACATTGATATTGCCAGTACCTGAGGCGTTGTGATTTCGGCAATGTTTCATTCTATGTGCAAGTTGTTCGGCCACTTTTACCCCATGTTGACCGGTAAATAGTTTTGGCCGGACATATCAGGTACAACCTCCAACGTATGATTTATTTTCTGTTTTCGTAGAGGTGTCTAGGAGGAGCAGTTGCAGTAAAACAGACCTAGGAAATCGCGAAATCGTGGGAGTCAA
Source organism: Apamea sordens (assembly GCA_945859715.1). Taxonomy (NCBI): domain Eukaryota; kingdom Metazoa; phylum Arthropoda; class Insecta; order Lepidoptera; family Noctuidae; genus Apamea; species Apamea sordens. Next base: position 15,395,918 of record OX243995.1, read on the forward strand.
TATTACCTAATAACATAGTTGTATATTTACCTAATAACTTTGTATCTCAATGGTTTCCTTTTAGCAAGAATGCAGAAAATTGCCTTGGTTTGTGAGTATTTGAGAATTAATTCACTGTGAATTTTGTAGTACCTAGGTGTGTGCGCAAGCAAATACTGTCTGAACTTAAAAAGACAGAAACTTTAAAAGAAATCATGAACAAAACAGTAAACTTGCCCTCGACATTTTTCCAACTCTAATGTAAAGAACCGGTGCCCATACAGAAAGCGAAATAGACCTATGGTCCTTGAGAAATTCCAAGAACGTCTGAACCATTCGTTTGTAGTACGGTTTCAAGAAATAACTTTTTTAACCACGCCACCTAAAAGGCGTTTTTGGAACCACGCATCAAAATATACATATGTATACCTAATCGACTTTATTATAATTCTGGCTGCAATATATTTCTTTGAAATTGTAGTAACTGTTACTAGGTACTGAACAAATCAAGTTCTGTTTATTTTTTTGTTGTGTTTTTTTTTTATAAATGTCATCTCGCAGGTCAACCTAGAAGGTTGCTGCTTAACCGAGCTTGCCTTTGGGTGCCCCCATAAATTAAGGCTTCCAGACAGGGCATAAAAGCTTAAAAAACTATGCGACTACATTATAATGGCACAGAGCTCGGCTTTTAATGTATCGCTAGGAGACAGCAAGGGACAGGCTGGATCGGATTAATTATATTTCATGTTCTTACTTCTCTTAGAACTACTAACAAGTCCTACTAATTTGATACCTGTACATTCATTAGTTTGCGTCATATTTCAATACAACAAACTTGCATGTTAATTACAACAGATGACAGGGTCCAGTCCAGTTATCTGTCTTATCTCGCCTGCGATAAATCATTCCAAACTATTAAGTCAACGAAATATTTCCAAAGATTCCAGTCCAGTGTTCATGTCCAGACAAATTGCATCAGTAATGAATTTAGAATTAATTAAAATAAATATTTGTTCTAAATCATTTGGTTCGTTAAGCAATACAATTGGAGCAATAAACTCTAATTAAAATTAGGAACTGTTTGCTTAAGTATTTTGCATAGTTAAGTATAAGATAATATATGTTATTGCTAAATTAAAATATACTTAACCTGCTTTAAGGCAGAGATATATTACGTCCTGGAGTGGCTATATGTATCTGTATCTACCTAGTGGTTTTAGACTGAGAGCTGCTCCAGTTAAGGAATGCCTTTTTCGGTGGCGTGACATTCCTTTGCCTCAATAGGTATTTCGTGTAAGTAAGGAAGAAAGGGAAAAATGTGTAGAAGGAAAAAAACATTTGCGACTAGAAATCACGCTCAAGACCACTTATAAGTCCAATTACCAAGAAAACAGTAATTAATCATTTTGCTTTATAAAAAAATTAAACATAAATCTGCTATAATGTATGCAAATCTTTTTTAATAATAGAGAATCAGATTGACACCATTATTATGACAGTTTTACGACTCTAATAGTAAGTTACCTTGAAGTTTATGTTTTAAAATAGTTTAGTCATTTTTATTGCTAACAATTATCATATATTAATATTAAATACACAGTGCGGTTGTTATCAGGACATGTTTAATAGAAATAAACTACAATAGCCTCTATTGTAGTAAAGATATTGTTTTATCTGAATGCATTGATACACTGAAATGGATACTCTATAAGTAATTATATTTCAGTCACGAATTCTGCAAAGAATGCAACTATTTCTCTTATGACAGGCTAAGATAGCTGACAACTGATTATAATCTAGGCTTCTACCGTAATGGGATTCGATAAGATAAGGACAGCCGATCTATTCTTCATTCCACCTATCACAGGTGGAATGACTAACTCAATTCTCTGTGAGATTTTTACTTCAGAATACATGCCTTATCTTATCGAATATCAGTTATCATCACCTCCCGTTACGGTAGAAGCCTAGATTATAATCAGCTGTCATAATCAGGTATTGGCACCTCACTTCATCTAAGTTTTCATGGTGAGATTTTTACCGAATAGGTCGGCTGTTTTATGTTAAATTTATCTATAACGATAATCAGTCAAAAGCTTTGTTATTATATCCATTAAAACTACACTTATTTAAAACTATTATGTTAGGTATAATAGGCACATTTTATTATGTCTTATCTCTAAATCTCTCCACTTACTATAATACTGAGTACCATACTATTAACTGGCATCATTAGCCCAACTTTAAGTATATGACAAAACAACATTATGTACCTACTTAGAAAGAATTGCAACCCGACCTTAATTAAGTTACGACCTTAAACATGCACAACATCTATTACAACTTAATTTGTAAAGTTACATGAACAATTTGTTCTCCACGCAATTTCCGTCTTGAAATATCAATCACACGAGCTCACTCAGTAGCAGGAAGAAATCTACTGAGATAGGGAGTGGACCGCAAACGGGCCCTAATATCTGCCGCTAGTTGAACTTAATGAAGCATTAATCTGGTTGGGCTTCCCTTCCTTCGCGTTTGCGTTTTGCAATTTGCGCAAAGAGAGGCAGGTTGATTATCTGTCAACATTGTAAAATTGTGTTGAATAAAATGTTTTTTTTTTAATGAGTTTAGAATTGACAGCTGTTGATCAACTCGAGATTGTAAAATGTCTTCAAATGCTAGTCACAACCACCTTGCAAAAACTGTTCATTTGATATTTCGCTGAAAGTTGGTAAATCTAAATGCCTTAAAACTAGTGTCTGAAGTACAAACGGAAATGTTTAGGATGAAGTCAAGTATACAAAAACAAGTAATAAATTCTATCTACTTACAAAAGTAGGAGTATTTGTTACGACGCGAGATCTCAACGTGTTAGACGATGCAACAGTACGCTCCAATATTTACAGTAACAATACGTAACATAACGCTAAACGAGTGAAAACACTACATTCCAGTATCATTGACTAAAAACAAAATATCATATCTACGTGAACGAGGACAACCACAAACTGTTTGTTTCTCTTTTTTTTATACATTTTAGATAATAGATTTAGCTGCGTCTGCAACCTAGCTTGTCACGTACGTAGCAATTGTAAGCAATTGGCCATTTGCAATTATGATGCAAACAAGATCAGAAGTAGACTGTCTTAAAGTACTCTTTGAGACTGTGATCTAGTTATCTTTCAGTTTCATTCGTCTGGCAGGTCAGCAGAATCTTGTGGCAAAAGATTTTTGCATGCTACCTGATTTTATTTATTTTCTTTAGTTGCCAATCAGAAATTGTTTACAACGTTACAACTTTTAAATTAGTGTTTACTCAAATCTAAGGTTAGTGTAACAATTTCTTATAGGTTACCACCGCATGCCCCATGAACATAATACTCTACTATTTTTTACTAGCCCGTATTCTTCCTCTGCAAGGCAAACGCACAAAATGAAAAAAAAAAGCGAAATGTTTGTAAACGCACCCACGATACAGGAGTAATTCCTAGTGTGGGGCAATGTTTTATAAAAAAAAAACAAACAAAACAAACGCATCTCTACTCTCGTTCCACCACGCGACCTGTTGAGCTGTCCTGTCTAGAGCTATCAAGGACTATTTGTTAAAGGAGTCCAGTTTATCCCACCATCGCCATCTGGGCCTGGCACAATATTTCCACTATGACCCATTGGGTTTTGCCCATTGTCTAGTCTTTGTCTATACTATTTGTTTTTAAATCTCTCACGTTACGTATTTAGTTTAACCATGCTGGTTAAAATATTCATAAAATGAAACGGAAGTGTTATGAATATCATACCTATGACAAACATGATGTGGTGACAAAAATGCAGGGTCTTTCCTTCATGCCTAATTAATGAGATACGGTTGAGTTTCCCTTCATTATTCTCGAGATGAGGTCAACTGTATGTGAAATAAATTATAATATATTCATAAATAACTCAGTTTATTATAGTATCTGCTATAATTAACCTGGTGGCATTGGTCTTCCTGGTCTCGTCAGAATAATTAACTTTTAGCGTTTACCAATCCGACTTGTGGAATGTAGAAATAGAAAAATATGTCCATGAGTTTCAATTAAGTTAACATGACAGTCATAATCTTAAATGACGTTTATACAGACCTTCAGGCTTTCAAATTAAATCAGTTCAGCCCTACCTGTACCTATGTGGTGACCTTTTAAATGCCCTACGGCCGACACGACCTCTATAGTCTTACACGACCGCGGAACTTGTATTCGGGCCAAAGAGGGAGTCAACTGTCAATGTGTCATCTAGATTGCCAAGAATTCAATTGGATCGTGTGGCTCTTATTATTGTCATATAGGTACTGCTTACAATGCTATGCATGCTGCATGCAAAGATGCAGTATGCGTCGTATATGTATACCCTGGTACTCAAGATTATTTTTCTATTTCCATTTACTTTTAGCTACATGCCATTAGATCAATCAATTAACTTAATGATATCTCAGAAATAACCATGATATGCCGATGTACCTACTTTATTACGTTGATCGCACAATTTCCAATCGATATGCGTACGCATAATAGCACAACCAACTTACAGCAAAACTAAATTATTAGAATGTGAAAGCGTCTAAATGAGGGGATAATAACGACACTTGTAGGCATTACAGTATTGCCTCAGTGTCGTAAAGCTAAACAACAAAAGTAAAAGCATTGCTACAGAACGTTATACAATTAGTGAAGAAATTCCACCAAGTTACGTTGAGTCTTGTTCCGATCTAACACTTTTGTCAATACCTAACTTAATTTTGTTTAGAAAACAGAATTCGTCATGGCATTCCATTCTACTTTGAACAATGATCCAATTTTAGTCCTCACTGATTAAATGAAGCTGGTCAGCGGTCTTAAAAAAATATTGGGGCCAGTGACATTGTGCAAAATTTTCGATCTCTTGAATGTGTCTTTGTCAAATTCGTAACAGACTTTTTTATAGTAATTCTATATCGGGTTCGTTTTTCTGGGAACCTACATTATATTAAAGTAAGATGTAAAGTCGCTTTACTTGGTTTATACCCGACAATATAAATGCTTATAATAATTTTGAGGAGTTTATGATGTAGGTGGAGGTGATCCAATCAAAGATTTATTTAGGCCTTTCAGCAGTTAAAATATTTTTTTTATTTCACAATGCTTCTTGAATAAACTAACGGGAAATAAACAACCGTTGTTTATCTCCCGTAATGAAACCAACAGCATCTAGGTAGCGCAAAGTGCACTTCTGATAATATAGTTAAACATCAATGTTGTTTGTATGTCTTCATAAATCCTGCCATTAGGATTAGTGGTCTTTCATTGTTCCAGTAAGTACCTAAGTAGGTATGTTTAATGTTGAAACAGTTTCATTAATTGCTGGAGCGAAGAGCTTTAAAGCTCAGATAGGCGATAGCCTTAATGCCTTATAGAGCTTCTGGTTGACTATTTCAGCATAGCATGGCTTATCAACTACCACTAGTACTGCCACCTAGTAGTAATCACACCCAACAACAACAACCGTTGACTGTCCGTAGTTCTACAATTGACTACCAGATGTCGCTTTTAACAGTAGGTAGGTGTGTACAAAAATAAAACAATGTTAATAATAAATTGCTTTTAATAAAAATACTGCGCGCAGTTATTATACACCTAATTTAGCTTAATTTAAACTTATAAGTTCTTTGGTTTTCGAATCACATAAATATCTCACAAGGCCTTCGTTGAAACACGTTTCTATAACAAAAGCCCATGAAATTGTGTTCCGTCGTTGTCTTATTTAAGTTTCCTTAGATTAATTTGTACTATTATTTACAATTTGTTAATAATATCCTATGGTTCCAGTTATGGTTATTTTATTCTCCAGTCATAACCTCAAGGAATTCTGAAACAATAAAAAAATTGTAGAGTCCCGTGAGTGTAGGCATAATTACATAACATAACATTACGCCTGTAATACCCGAGGGTCAGGCAGAGATCTACCTGCAAGTACTTACCTACATCAAAATTTTTCCAGCTATAATAGCCATTATTTAGGTACTTTGCCATTTTGTAGTCATTATTTATCTACCTATTTTAATCATTCATTGATAGGTAGGTAAGTACTGAGGAATATGTTTTAGCTTTTAGCTATTTTTGGTCACTTTTTCCCCACAAAATACATTCGGTAAATCGTTAAAATCATTAAAATCATTCATTGTTAACCCATGATTTATTGAATTAGATTCGAATTCTAGAGATTTTCTCACCATCAAAGTCCACGGTCCCTGAGCCGTCAGAGTCAATTTCTTCAATCATGGTATCCAAGTCTTCAGCTGTAATGGTGTTGTCCAGCTCCTTGAAGATTTCTTTTAACACATCTGTCGTTATGTAACCGTTTCCTGACAAAAATAATAAAAATCATTAGTTTTTTCTTAGCCCTTCGAACTTCAGAAAGCTATTAAGTACCTAATAGTACTATTCTACAGGTAGTTATCGAACAATTTTTCGGTCTATAAACTAAAACGAACTATAAAAATAGGTAAAGATCATAAGCAAACACTGCCCAACCCTGCCTGGGTTGGGCAGTGTTTGAATTACCTACTTGTAATTAAAATATGTTATTGAAATACAAATACGTATTTGGTATTTGTATTTCAATTACTTCCTTAAAATGTAATTTGTAGTTCGTATTTCAAATACCTACCTGACGGCGAAGTATTTTGTATTAATAAGTATTTCAAATACTTGATGCTTCAAAATACATTTTAACATTAAAATACATTTAACCTTCATTTAGCGATCGTGAGTGCGAGGCGAGAGTGCAATGATGGTTAAGCAGCTATTAGAGTTGGCAGCACTGCACCTGTTATGTACACTGCACGATAGGTTCTTAACGTATTCTGTACGTTATGACTGTACGTCAAAATTGGCCAACAAAACGCAAAAAAATGTACCTACGTCGAATTGTCAATGTCAAGCTAAGATGTCAAGTCATAACGATTTAATGTAATTTGTATTTTGTATATTTCTATTAAAAATAGCTAAAATACTGTATTTTGTATTTTATATTTCAAATACCTTACTTAAAGATATTTTGTATTTTAATGACTTGCGACACTGTATTTTGTAATTTTTATTTAATTTAAAGCAAAGCATGTATTTTGCCCAGCCCTGACTGCAGGTTGTATAGTTTACTAACCTTCCTTATCATATAACCTAAAGGCTTCTCTGAGTTCTTTGAGCATCGCCTCATCATCTTCCTCTTCTGTCAAGAATTTAGCCGCTAATGCGCAGAAATCCTGGAATTGTAGCTCGCCAGTGCCTGTAAACATCGATGACATCACTATGCGCTATCAATAAAATACAACGTTGAACGCAATACGTAATTTCAACCTCAGTCAACATGCCTCGATAGCCGTGATCGTCTAGTGGTTAGGACCCTACGTTGTGGCCGTAGTAACCCAGGTTCGAATCCTGGTCACGGCAATGTGCAAACATTGTCACGGTGGGGCTTAAATTTTGTTATTTTTTGGTGCTTTTCTTTTATTTTCTTACTATATTTATAAACGTTATAAAAGTAGATTTCAGTACAATTTTACAGATATAAAATTTCCGTAAAATTGCCTGTTAGTAAACATTATACGTTTTTATTCCGATGATAAAAATATTATTAAAAATGAAAATGATTAGCAATAAATATTTAATTAAATACCTAAAATACCCATGAAATTCTTTATCTTTCTGTTTATAGCGCCACCTAGCTGTGATAATATGTACTTGCTGATAAGATGGCAAACTGCCGCACTACTAGCGCCATCTATCGCATAAATCGTTAGACACAAATGAAACAAAAAATCTACAAGAAATATTGTGTCTTTTGCATGTCAAATGGATTAATTAGAAATTAAAACTAGATTTTATAGTATGTAAAAGTTCACATACCTTCCAATATTCTTTCAGTAGATAACAATTTACTGAAGGTCTCAGAATTTTCTTTCTACGATTGGAAGAGACTAGTAACATCTTTTTTTGATTGTAGTTTATTGAATTTGGGTTCAAGACAACTCTATCGTAACTAATGTGATTAGATAGCATACAGGTTCTTAACGTATTCTTTATGACATAATGAACGAAACCGAGCGAAATGAACGGGAAGTTGGCGTGGTTAGCTAAGGAATTGACGTGGTTTCGAAGTAAGGAATCATTGAGTAGTCATGGTGAATTAGGGCTCAGGTTTTAAAGCTATAAAATATACGTGAATTTACCAGCGACGTCGACTTCAGCAATGATTTCCTTCAAAGAGTCGTCATCCACCTCGTGACCCAACATCTCTAGGATGGTTCCGATGAAGTCTGTACTGATGACTCCCTTCTTCTCGTGGTCGAATGCATCAAAGGCATTCTGCAGAACTGCACAAAGAAATAATGATAATTATGAAATTGGGAAATTAAAACGTATCTATTCGTTGTAGTTATACATATTTACTTAGTTTCAGTAGATTTTTTTATTTATTTATTCAAACTTCATGTACGCAAAGTAGTAGGTACTATGCGGATTTAATGCCACAAGACATTATTTGCCAATCAACCTTTGGGTAATTATCATTGGTATTGATTAAGTATTCATATTCCTATTCGTTTATTTGCATTATTAAACATAGCATTCTCAATGCTTACTAATAGATAAGAGTTCATTGATTGATTTTTAATAGTCGTCATTAATAAAAAAATGGCAGCTTTGTTTGATAAGCATAACATACAGATTAAGATCAAAGCTTTTGAAGATAACATTACTTCACGTTTGTATATTCCACGAAGGGTTAGGCAGAGGTGTACACACCTACATTCTCACAAGAAGAAGATTTATTTTATACTAACTTCTGCCCGCGGTTGCGCCTGCGTGGATGTCAAAAAATATCCTACGGGAACGTGCTACCGGGACAAAAAGTAGTAGCGCATATCCTTCCCTAAGATGTTATCGATCTCCTAGCCAAATTTTATCGAAATCCGTATAAGTGTGAAACGGTAACTTAGAGAAATCTTTCGTATTTATAATATTAAGTATGGCTATGGAATAAGGCAGTATTATAACTTACGCGTAATTTGATCCTTGTCAAGCTCCTCCTGCGCACCACGCATGAAAGAAAATAAAATAATTATTAAATAATGACTGATCAACAACATTTTGTAATCAAAACAATGTATTCAAATTCGATATGGACACTGCACACACCATTTTATTTCCTTGTCACAGACGCACTGAAACTCTAACAGGTAGGAACGTTACCGGTATTGATTGAGTCTATCTAGACGTAGTCTGTTTATATAAGTTCCGTTCGACTTAGTTCCGCCTAGGTGGAATAGTTCAGGGATCGCCAACGTTTCTGTGCCAATCTAGTTCGGCACTCATCACAACGTTTTTGGGGACAGCTGTAAAAATCTCACAGTGAAAACTTAGGTGAAGTTAGCTGACAATGATATGGTGTCAATCCCTTGCATCAGGTAGAAAGACAGCTCACTTTAAGCTCACTTCAACCGAGTTTTCAATGTGAGATTTTACAGAATACACCAACAGATATTGACTTCAAGCGAGTTTTCACTGCGAGATTTTACAGAATACACCAGCTGATATTGACTTCAACCGAGTTTTTACTGTGAGATTTTACAGAATACACCAGCTGATAATGACTTCAATCGAGTTTTTATTGTGAGATTTTACAGAATACACCAGCTGATATTGAACCGATTCAATTTTATAGGTCATTTTGTTAGTCCACATTTTGACAAATTAGTTTAAAATTAAATGTGTAGTACTATGTTCAGACTAGACGCTATACCTACCCTGTTTATTATATTATTGTCGTTAGTAGGATAGGTATCTGTATTTAATTAAGGGTTGTTTTTTCTAACGCCAGATAATTTTATATCCGAGAAATAATTTTGAATTTTTGTCAGTTCTTCCATACAAAAACTGTCAGACGTCAATTTTATTCGACTAATAAAAAATATCTGTCCATTTAAAAGTCAGCCCTTAGATACCTAATCAATCGTAACTCGAACATAACAACTTCTTCTTCGTAACATATTATTAGTTTAGTAAATATAAACTTATATATTTTCTTAGTTCAAAAGAAAACTAACATCAAACGAAGTTCTTGTTTCTATTTGCAAAATGAATAGAATGTAGTAAATTATCTTAGGTAACACAAACGGCAGCTAATTGATTTTTTTTTATTTCAAAAAAGGAGCTACACTAGATTTAATTATTTTTCTTTAAAACATTGTATTAATAAAAAAAATTGTACAGACGCCAGCACATCAAGCTACTACAATCTGTCAAAATTCTTTAATAGATTTTCAACTTTATCACTAAAGCACCTAATGCTTTAGTGATAAAGTTGAAAATCTATTATTCAAGGTTGATTGGGAAAATTTTACAGTTTCGGGTAGCTTGATCTGCTGACATCTGTACCTACGTATTATAAACACCAAAGGTAAAGTTAAATTACTTATTGCACACGTAGTCTGTATACTTAGAGCTTTGTTTTTTATGAGGCACGTGGCTAAGATATAACTTGAAGATATAACTAGGTATACTTGAAACAATTCAGACACCAAAAGGGCGGCCATAAAAGGGATATTTGTACAGTCAGGGAAAATAATATTAACCAAATTGACACCCTACGTCAATTTATAGACAGATTTTGTAGCCGATAGATTGTAGATTGTCACCGCCGGGGTGCCAGCTGTTTTAGAACCCAACGGCCTGGCACGCGACGATGGAAAGAGACCAGACGGAATGACCATAATGCCCTGGAAGTTAGGCAGACCTTTGGTGTGGGATGCAACATGTGTCGACACCCTTGCGCCATCCCATCTTCCTAGCACGGTGGGCTGTGCTGGAGCGGCTGCTGCTGGTGCAGAAAACCTCAAACGGCGAAAATATTCCAGCCTGATTGGGAGTTATATCTTCGAGCCGTTTGGGGTTGAAACACTAGGGCCATGGGGTCCGAGTGCCCACTTGGTTTATGGAGATATCGCCAAGCGCTTAGTCGACTCTTCACGTGACCAGAGGGCTGGACTGTTTCTTGGCCAAAGAATTAGCATCGCCATACAACGTGGCAATGCCGCCAGCCTTTTGGGCACTGTTCCTGTTGACAGCGATGCGGACGAATTTTTTGATGCCCTATGATTCTTTTGCTTGTTTTTTTTTTCTCATGTACATATGTATTATTATTTTAGTACCTAACTAGCTTCTGCCCGCGGCTTCGCCCGCGTGGATGTCGGAAATTATCCCACGGGAACGTGCTAACAGGATAAAATGTATGTGCTTCCCCAGAATGCCATCTATCTCGCGGGCCCTTTGTGGCTAATTACAGTAGAAAACCAATTGTGTCTCATTAGTGGTGATTAGGAGGGTACCTATATGATATCTTTACCTAAGTACCTATCTAAATAAACCTATTTCTGATGATAACTAATCTAAACTCAATAAATAAGCAAAATCCCTAAAAACTAATATCTATACGAATGACTAATCCTATCTAACAGTATTATAAAATAACCTACGGTCACTACGTACACTATCAAATATACTACCTATACTTTAAAATTAAAATCTATACCTACGACTCATATAAAAATAAACCTAAATAACTCTAAAAACTAAAAGGAATAAAAATGAACTCCACTGCGGGTGACCCAACCTACGACAAACTTAGTATTTGCGGTTGGTACAGTACAGACAGTGGTAATCGGGTATAGGGATCGAACCGCAAAATTAAGTTTGTTTTTTATTGTATATACTTTTCCGGGATAAAAAGTACCCAGTGTGGTGCCCAGGATATTAAAGAATAATTATACCAAGTTTCATCGTAATCGAACCGGTAGTTTTTGCGTGATGCCTGAACAAACAGACAGACAGACAGACCGACAGACAGACAAAAATTTTTTAAATCACATTTTTGGGTTCGGTGTCGGTCTAGTAACACCCCCTGTAATTTTTTTTTTTAATATTTTCAATGTACAGAATTTTCACTTCTACAGATTTATTATAAGTATATAGAATAGATGTAAATTGTTGCACAATAAATAATGAGCACGATTTTGTAGTGCACAAGTGTGTGCGCAGACACAGCTGCACTCTCTCTTCCCTCACTTTCATAGTCCGATAGGACGGCAATCCGACGAGAGAACTGTCAACTCATAGAACTAGAAATGTTCATAGAACAGTCAACGAATCATCATCTGCCTAGCCTTTTCCCAACTATGTTGGGGTCGGCTTCCAGTCTAACCGGGTGTGGCTGAATACCAGTATCTTACATGGAGCGACTGCCTATCTGACCTCCACAACCCAGTTACTGGGTAATACGATACCCCTTGGTAAGACTGGTTGTCAGACTTTCGGGCTTCTGACTACTCGTAACGACGTAACGAGAACTGTCAACGAATGACAGTTGTAATTTGCATATATGGACAATTTAAGCCAATTTGCTTAACAATTATTTTCCCCGACTTTACCGAATTTCAAAATTGCACACAGAAAGCTGTTGCCAATCCGTAGACTGAAAAATCACGTCTGTTGTATGGGAGCCCCCCTTAAATATTTATTTTAATTTAATTATTTATTTTTAAAGGGAATATACAACTAAATATTCTGTGAATATTTTAAGCGTCTACAGGTTGCCGTTATACGAGTAATATTGAGCAAAAAACGGCAAAAAAATCACGTTTGTTATATGGGTGCCTCACTTAAATATTTATTTTATTCTGTTTTTAGCATTTTTTGTTATAGCGGCAACAGAAATACATCATCTATGAAAATTTCAACTGTCTAGCTATCACGGTTCATGAGATACAGTCTGGTGACAGACAGACAGACAGACTGGCAATGGAGTCTTAGGATTAAAGGTCCCGTTTTTACCCTTTGGGTACGGAACCCTAAAAACGTGTGCATCTGCGATTTAGATATATTATACAAGGTGGGCCAAAAGAAGTCATCCGATGTTGTTTGGCTCTCTTTTTTTTTCTAAATGAAAAACTTCGATTCTGTTTTTTGATTATGTTTATTAGAACCTTTAGAATTTTATTGGTCACGTTGAGAAGATTATATCGGCCAAATGGGCGCCGTCACAATTGATTGCCATACGGGCTCGTTTTATTGCATTTTTCAACACTTCGGCGAGAACTTCGGGAGAAATGTTGTCCTTGAGGGCTTCCAGAGTCTCGGGCTTGTTCACGTAAACACGGGACTTCAAAAAACCCCACAAAAAAAAGTGTGGAACGCTTAAATCGGGCGATCTTGCGGGCCAGTGCAACTAGCCAAAACGAGAGATGAGGCGACCGGGGAATACTGCCTTCGGAATATCGACTGTAGCTCGCGCAGTGTGTGCCATTGCTCCGTCCTGTTGGAACCACATGTCCCTTAGTCCTAATTCGCAGGTCTTTGACCAAAATTCGCCTTAGGGACGTCCGGCTGATGGCTTATTGCGTGGCACGGCGTCTGGTCTCGCAGAACGGGCGCTCCGGGGCCGGTCACTCTTGGCAACGTCTCGTGTGGTCCCCAACTCTTCAAGGTTGGTGGCCAAACGGCGCAGTGTTTGCGCAGTCGGTGTCAGACGGCCGGGGAGTCGGCGACGGAATTCGCACTGCGCCAACACCACAGACGAATTGTTACGCAAAAAAATAAATACGATTATTCCGCATTCTTGGGGATTGTATCGCTCCATGGCTTGTTCACTTGTATTCTGCATCTATCTAGTCCACAAATGTCAAAACAGGTTTGACATTTGCGGCCATTTGCAAAAATGAGAGCATCTTCCAATAGGGTGATTTCTTTTGGCCCACCTTGTATAAGTAGATAACAATAGTTTCATCCAACTTCTTGCTATCACCACAGACGCTACCTAGGTATGTGGAAAATATGTCAACATACATAGGAAAAGCGAAAAGCCAAATATTTATGGAACCAATTCTCCGTCTGTCTGTCTGGACGTCAGAGCCCCTTTTCTTCGGAGACAGTTTGACATGACAGATGATTTCTGGGTTAGTGCGTGCCATGCATACAGTTTGCGACCAACAAATGGTACAGTTCCTCGTCAACATTATCTGACCCACCCTAAAAACAAACGAATTTGGACCCTCTGGCTGTAACATTAAGGTTTATTCAATTTATATGAGCTTAACAGACAAGTGCACGAGGACTTACAATCAATACAGACACGCAAATTTCATCTTTATAACGTTAGCATTAGGTTATATGTTATAACTACTTGTTATAATATAATTAGTGTAATAGCTTATTTTAATGATTGCGTTCAAGTAATTCTGGTCTCGTGGTCTGTGTATAAGACTGAGAAAATTAAGGTGCGAGATCAAATCCTGCGACGATGATATTGTTTTGCTTTCAATTTAGAATTTATTCCAAAACTATTTCTTGTATTATTATAAAGAACTATAGACGGATAATCTTCAAATATAAACTTTGTAAAATGGTAATATTTTCGCAAAACTTGTAATAAGTGGGTAGTTGAAAAATAAATATTATTTATTATAAAACTGGTATTCAAATGCTACTAAGGGTATGCAGTGACTACGCTCAAACATATTTGACCTTGTCTTACTAAATTACAAAAACAACGTCTCTTTACCATTTTTTATTTTCTATTTTGTAGGTAGATTTTTTTATTATCATGTCTCAATGGAGTGATTATTTAAAATACAAAATAATCTATTTGCACGAGGAAAAGGTTGGCTGCTTGTGCTGTGCAAGAATAAACTTTATGAAAGTATACTATATGGTTCAAATTCTTTAGAATATTGCGTCTAGCATAACAACTAAGATCAAATTTCAATGCTACTTATAAGAGTTGAGTTGGTCTTGTGGTCACTAAGGTAGTGCGGTGTTCATCGTTGTCTACGTTCGAAACCGAGTTTAACCTAAATGTAGCTTTTTGCTCAGCTGTTTTTTTTGTTACACTTTTTTTTTACATTTCTTTAATGGACGACGTAGGATCTTGTTTTTTTAAACGGGCAGTTTGTATAGAAATAAAATTAAAAAGTTGCAAGTTTAAAATGTTTATTATTTCATTAAAACACTTAGGTAAGATAAAATAAGTAAATGCTCATATATATTTCCAAATTAATATACCTACATTTTATATTAATATGCCATAATCAAATCTAACCATTTATTAACATTAAACAAGGCATGCTTATGCTTAAAAGTTTGTTATCGAGAAAATTAATTCATGTGTGAAATGCTTTACAGATTTATAGCTGCCTATATGTAGTGAATAAACATGTTATTTAAATAGAAACAATCTATTTATAACAATAACATCACCACATAATCTGCAACATTTTAATGGTTTAACAATCAATCCATTGAGCATTTACTTACATGGTGTGTTTAAAAATAGAAAATAAAAAAAATAAAATTTAAATATTCCTGGGCGAAACGGACCCTTTCTTCGCGATGAGCAGGTGTCAATGCAATTTTCTGTGCCGGTTTATAATTCCTTATCCCAGCAGCGTGTAAATGCCTTCTCACTGTTTCCACTGAAATATTGTGGTTTATTGCGGTTACACGAATGGGCAAAAAATGGATTTTCAACTTGACTTGAAACAACGGTGGCGTTCGAATTCGGGACTATACTTGATGGCTTTTGCTCCTGGACGAATCCGCTGAATATTTCCATTGTCTCCATAACGTCTTAGGCATAGACTGACCGTATTACTCTAAAACAAAAAAAAAACATTTTTGGAACCGTGTATGTAACTTGTAAGGAGTGAATGTAATGGTAAAATAGCCAACTACGCGTTCGTTAATCACAATCAATAAAATAAAATAGGTATAAAAAAACACTTACTGCTATATTAAGTCGATGACCAATCTCTCTAATTCCAACATTCTACTCATGTAAAAATATGATTTTATGTTTGGTAACACCAAATTGCTTAAATATACTTATCGAGTTATGTGAAACGATTTACAAATGTGTGAGCGCAGTCACTGCTATTAGGCGTAGTGTAACTTTTGTCACTTAGATGAATTTATTATCTACCTCACGAAGCAAATATATTTTTTACTTCGTTTCCAAACATTCTTGGTAAATATAAATTCTGTGAACTTAAAGTTTTTCAATTTACCCACCTGTCTACAAGATAAGTTATTAGGCGTAAATCATATTGGTCGTTCTTTAATAATGCAAGCAATATTGTAGAAATGAAAACAAATTAAAAAAGAAACTGATAATATAGGTGGACTGTATTTTCGAACCCACATGTTGTTCTTTGCCAATCCAGCATCAAACCGCTAAGCCACAAGAACTTGTTGGAAATACGCGAAATTAATGATTGGGTTGTAATTATGTAGTGTGACTTAAAAGCTTTTCAACTTTAATGTCAACGAGATAATGATTAAAATAGCTTAACAAAATGATATATAATGCCGGTGGCTCCGACAATGTTGGGTGGGTTTACCTTAACCTTACGTGTTAAAGATCAAATTTGCGTGTCTGTATTTTTACTGTATTTGTCCTTAGAGTGCTCGAGCACTTGTCTGTTAAGCTCATATAAATTGAATAAACCTTAATGTTACATTCAGAGGGTCCAAATTCGTTTGTTTTTAGGGTGGGTCAGATAATTGTGATGACAGACTGTACCTACATATTGCGGAGAATGAGGGTAGAATTTGTTGAAGATTTGATCATGTCAGTTATGAGTTTACTAAAATGTCTTACCGCCGAACCTGTCTATCACCAGTTTCGGCATACCTACTGGGGCTTTACCACCAGCTTTTATAGCAGGGCAGAAGTCAAACTGCACTACTTTTTTGTACTTACTCATAGAACAAAAAAGCCGTATAAGAGCTCTGCTGAGCTGGTGGTAAGCCCCCTGGGGGTAGAAAAACCTATCTATCACTGGTTTTAACGTCCCAATAATCTATATCAGTAGCGATATGTATTATTATATTATACTGACAGTTAATGATTATACTGGCGACCATCAGTAGCGATCTGTCTTTAACTGAAAATAGGTTCTTGGGTTCGGCCGTTAGACATTTTAGGGTAGGAAAACAACCACAATAATTAATTGACCTCGTTTATGTATGTTAGTAATTTTATGGAAATTATTGGCAAGGTTTCTTCAAATAAAAGAAATAAGATGGTAAATATTATCAGAGAGATACTTCTGCTGACTTTCAGCCTAGAATAAATCGCTTTTGATTTTTACATTGAATCAATATACTCACCCACAGTCCTCTTGTAAAAAGCGCCTACAATGTGTGGTATTATTTTACTGAAAGTTTTATTTTAGATTCTTCATACTTTTCTAATTATTTTTGAAATAAATACAATGAAGATACGAACACTCGTGTGCTCATTTTGACTCTTACCCATAGACTATTATTTTTATTAATTAAAAAAACTTCAGAAAGGCGGACTTAATGCCTGAAGCATTTTCTACCAGTCGACCGTAGGGTGATGCAGAGACAAAACGTGACAGGTGCAATATACCGGATAAATAGCTAGAAAATGACTATAAAACAAGCATAAATACTAATACATAGATCGATACATAATATAAACAAAATTAACTGTCAGGAAAAAACATAAAAACTTGAGAGGTGTCAAGGGACACCCAGATGGAACGAAGTTCAAAGAGAAAGAGAGAGATAGACAGAGAAACACGCGCACGCCGCACGGCTTACAACTATAGCAAAAAGTGTCGTTCCAACTTTTGGTCTTAATTTTTTCCGTCTAGCCCCCTTTCGCAACGCGCGATAAGGAACTTCGTTCCTAAAATATCGGTAGAGGAGAAAACGAATCTAGCAAATCAGCGCGGGGATGTTACGGCCAACTTCTGACGGATATGTTCACGTTCCGTCACTTTAAAAGATAACCGGCTGGTGGCCGTAATAATGTTCAGAGGAAGCGCATTCCAAAGAAATACTGCCTGGACAAAGAAAGAAAAATTAATGAAGTCAAAACGGTGAGAAGGACATTGTAGAAGACGATTGTTGGTGGAACGAAGATTTTTATCATGGGCAGAGCATAAACATTATGTGTAATAAAATATTAATGTATGTGCATAAGCCTGCTGCAACACGAGATGACTGTAATCCTTATTGGACTCAAATATTTCAGACAGCTTTTGGCTGACTTAATGAACCAATGACTGTTAAAGAACGTGCAGCAGAGGAACTCTAATTGGCTACCAGACGCATTTATCATTCTGTACCGTCAAGTAACTTAACTACGGACACGGCTTAGATGGATCTGGTAACTGCGAACTATCCCTATCTACCATATATAGACTGTACACAAAAACTGTGAGAATGTGTGACAAAATGTGAGAATCTCACATATTTTTGTTGAAAAACAGCTTTGAAAATACTGGGCAAAGCAATTTCATGTAAACGAGATCAGAAACTCTCTTTTCGGTAGTCAAATAATGTAATCACATTCAAAAGCGAAAACGTTTGGCATTTCCTATAACCTTCCCATTCAAGTCGTCGGAGTTATTTTCGCTGCGACCTTTTAATTAATTGTACAGCATATCATACGACTACCAATCCTATTTAATTTTCTCTGAAACATGCTGAAAATTCATTACATTTGCCGTTTCATGTAATTACTTGCCAGCGCTGTACTGCTTTGAACTGTCAGTCTTTAAAATAATACGTTATATTTGGACTATACTAGATTCTGCCTGCGGCTTCGTCCACATGGATGTCAGAAATTATCGCAATGGAACGTGCTACCGGGACCAAAAGATGCCATCTGTCTCGTAGTGGTTTAGGCGTGAAAGGTAACATACTCGTACAGACAGAGTTACTTTGGAATTTATAATATTAGTATGAATAGTATTTAACTTTTTATCTCCTTTTTCAAAGCCGCTCGTTCTTTTTTACAGTTACAGTCAATTAGTTTTACAGTCTCATTCAGTCAATAAAATACCTTCGTCCATGAAACGAATTATTAGAAAAGTCAAACAAAAATTAATAACCAATTAATGTTCGTCAATCAATTACTCGAGTTGCTGGCACCTGCCTGTCACGATGGGATGCTGCTGGGAATGCCTGGACCGTGACGCCCAATGTAACAACAGGGCCGCCCTCAGCGAATCTAATAATAAATCATTAGTATAAACACTACATTGACACTTACACTAAATCAAATTGCAAACATTCTTAGGTAATGATTTCTTCTTTCTAGTGGTTTCCCCGTGCTTATTTATAGGGTTATATTCGCTAAATTAATAATAACTAGCGAATGGCGACAACACAAATGTTGAACCAAAGCTAGTATAAAAAAAGGAAATAAAAAAAAGCTATAAATAGGAAGGGTTAGTACGATAACTACGTACGGGTGGGGCAACTTAAAGCTACTGCGATTTATGTTGTTATCGTCTGAATAACATTTTTATCTATGCCATTTTGCTGGCTAAGCGTTCATTGAAGAGCGTGCATTGTAAAAATTAGGAACGCGACACAAGTACTTAGCTGTGAAATATTTTCCTGATTTTATTCATTTGTTTTGTTCTGGGACATGCCAGTTATCCAATCCGCACTGGGTCCCTGTAATGGATTGTGGCCGAGTCTCTCTCACAGAGAGGAGGGGTCCCAGCAGTGGGAACTTTTTTTTATACTAGCCTACGCTGTCCCACTCCTGGGCAAAGGCCTCCCTCCACTCCTTCCATCTACCGCGAGCCCGCGCGTCCTCCTTCCAGGTTGGACGGAACCTATCCAGTGGGAACATTATCGGCTGATTATGCATGATTACGCTCAGTATTTAGAATTGGTACACTGTCTGGCACGAACTTATTATTAATTGCATTTTTTTTAGCGAAAGGCAAACATACATATAAATGAGAAAATATTTCATCGTTATATTTCTGGCAATTTTCTACAAGCATAAAATACTTACAAGTCGTATTTTAATTTGCGCCGCCTTTTCATTTCTTAGTCGAATAAATTTTGAGGTTGTTACTCGGGTTTCATAAATATTAATAAATTTTTTTCGAGAATTCATAAACAAAGTTTATTCGTAGGTACTTGTTTGGTTTATTTCTTAAAAATATACCAAATCTTATCAGGGTACGTTAAATGTTTCCTTATAATATATATCCTTGAGCACCATAGAAATGGGTTTTGTCGACGGAAGAATAGACAAAATGATAGACTTCTTTAGAAATCTGTCACAAAACCCGTTTCTATGGTGCTCAAGGATCGCGTGCTGAATTATTAGCACCTCAGTGATAATCTTTTGGAGTAGCCTGTCTGCCAGGGAACTGTTATAGGCTGATAATGATGAATTTAGCTAAACCAAAATATTTTTTTCCCATAAAATGTGATTAAAAATTCTCGATGAATGTTATTAAAACAGTCGGATAAGTCTCGGATAAGTTGCAAGTTAGTATAATCAGATCAACTGTCATCAGACCCTAATTTACCACTACTTAACGATTCCTTACATCGATATCGTTAGGTATTTCCTTATCGTCCCATATCGTCAATTCCTTAGCTAATCCCACCAATTTCGCGCGGTTTCATTCATTGTGCCATAGAAAATACGTCCGCAGGGGACCAAGTCTACTAACACAACTGTGTCGGAATGGTCCAATATTCACATTGAATTGTAGATTTTGACAGTTTCGCTAATCTCGTACACAATGAAAAATCGTAATCTCCTATTGTTTTGACATTTCATTTGACCCCTGGCTTGCCATGGAGATTATGAACTTCAAATAGCAGACTTGGCTCCCTGTGTACCTAATCCTATCATTATCCAGATTGGCTCTCCACAGCCACGACCTCGCCTTTAAACGCTTTAAAGCCAATCAATGTGAAAAATAATGGCTCATATGCTGGAAGTAATGTTTACGTAAATGTTTTAATTAGTATTACTTCCGATTGCGGAACGCTCTAAAGTGGCTACCTACCTGGTCCATGAAAGTCCAATTTACGTACACTGTCTTAGAACAGTTTACTTTATGTACAGTTAGGGAAATTAATTCTTAAACAACTTCTATAACAAGCCATTTCATACAACTGTTAAAGAATGACAGTTTTCATTTGAAAATACGGAGAATATAAGTTGGTAGTAAATTTTCCCTGACAACGCTACGACAGTGAATTGCATTGAAAATTTAGATCTTTGGTAGATAAAAATCAACCGGAAATACTAACGTTTTCTAAAGGAACGCTGCCAAGTTCCTATAACAAAGTATTACAAAGTTATCTGTAACCGACTATAATGACTACTGGTTGTTACTTTGAATGACAGGTAGGTACATATAGTTGGCAGACGCCCTATGTCCCTCGCGGCATGGCGTTTGTGCATTTTTCTCGTAAACAAGAGTAATCATTTAATTTAATTACGAGTATAATATGCTAACTTCAATGTGTGCAAAAGTTTAAGATGGTCAAAAAAAAATACTAGCTTACATTTTTTCGATAAACTCTAGCCTAGGATTGAATCAAATTTAACAAAATAGACTTTATAAGGTGCCCCATCTGAATTACAACCAGTATATCGACGACATTAAGAAAATAATTAGAAACGATGATCCACAGATGGTTAAACGTTGGGTCTAACAGCCGCACGGGTCAATCGATCAGGTTAAGCTACGCTTGCCGCGGTTGGTCCGTGGATGGGTGACCATTTTCACATACCAAGACCTCTCCGTGCCTTGGAAATGCCCGGCTATCATTCGTGGATCTTTAACTTACAGTCGTTACGAGTCGTGAGAAGCCCGAAAGTCTGATAATTAGTCTTACCAGAAGGTATCGTATTACCCAGTAACTGGGTTGTGGACGTCAGATAGGCAATCGCTCCATGTAAAATACTGGTATTCATCTGCATCCGGTTAGACTGGAAGCCGACACCAAAATAGTTGGGAAAAGGCTAGGCAGATGATGATGACCCACCGTTGACCGATGTGTGTTGTATCGAATATTTATGTACGTTTGCCCCGCACGGCCCCCCAGAATTTGTGTTTTAGGTGTGCACTAATGCAATGTACTCGCCTCTAGGAGTATATGTACCGGTTTCTTTTTCAATGTGCCTCTGTACTTTTGAAGATATTTGCAAAAAAAGGGGGCCGTGCTGAAAACGTTTGGCTGGCACGGCCCCCTTTTTTTGCATGTAACTTGAAAAATATATAGCGTATTAAAAAGTTTCTTAAGCTCAAGGAATGTACTCTATTAACACTTTATATGTACCGCAACAGATATTGTGAATTCGTAATGACAAATAATATATAGATGTGGATAGGGGGCCGTGCTGGAATGTTTTTTTTAAGAAAATATCTAAAAAAGACAAAACAATCTTAGCCAAAAACGATTACAAAATAATTGATGTTTGGCAAGTAACATGTGTACCGCATTGGTTTCTCATACAACTTGCTAAATTTGAAAAATAAACCAATTTTAGTTCATTCAGCACGGCCCTCTATAGTTGCCTATATCTTTTTAAATAAGACATGTTTGTTTACAAAATTCGTCTTTCTGAATTATAATTAGGAGTACATTCGTTCCAAATAAATTGCGAAACTGCTGTATTAGTACTTTAAAAAATAAATAGGATCAAAAATATCATATATTACAACTGATGGGGTGACCATGATTCCTTTATTAGGTACATATTTTCTATCCTACCTATGTACCTATATTAATTAAATTATGTGACTACATTGAAATAATAGTAGATTGTACAACGAATGCATAAAAGAAGGGATAAAATAGCTCGTTTATGCCCGAATTAAACACTGCTTTTCACTTCGACTGCGAGAAAATGAAACAGGCATAAAGTATAAAACAGTAGTTTTACTGTTCAAAAATGTTGCAAAATTGAAGATGAGAATAGCTAATTCCCGCCACGAAACTTTATAAAAGATTTTTTTTTTAATTTTCAACATGATTTTGTTGTGTCATTCGACTTGGGTACCTACTTCATACTGCCAAGTCATAAAAATGTTTCTTTTAAATAATAAATGACCACTAGGTATTTTATCTGGTTTTATTAAATTAACGATACAAAACACGGAAGTGATATAAATTAAAGCAAATGAAATAAAATAACGACTTAATCTGCGACGTTTTATTGCACGTGTAGCTGTTGGGCTTGATTATCTTGGCTTAGAAAAAAAAAACTATTTCAAGCACGGAAATGGATTGCTAAAATAAACATGTAAGTTTTAAGTTATAATATAATTTATTTGTACTAACTAATAGTCGGTTCTTGCTAATTGTTTCTCTTGTAGGGCATCACGTTGTTGTTGCGTTTCGAGTATTTGTGTATAATGAGTAGTAATTATAAAAAAGTGTTGAATAATTAGGGTATAAAAAATAATTACTACATTATAGTGACCGTTTTTTACTAACATAAAAAACTTAAATTAAAAATTTAAAAAACCCCCGACACAAAATAATAATAAAAATAGTACGAATATAAAAAGCCTAAAACAATTTGAAAAAAACTATTGAAAAAATAGCCAACAAATAGAACAAAATAGGTGTAAACGTGAAACCCTATAAAAAGAAAAAAATAACCTTGAGATTAAGACCCTACGTAAGTACGTATGAAATTATTTGATTATATGTTGTCCTGTCGGGGGACCGCTCTAATTATTAGCCTAACGTTCTATTAAAGTTTAAAATAGTAGCGGTCCCCCGACGAGTAACGTAACGTAATTTTTTACTTTTTGTAGGGTTGCAATAAAACGTCGCAGATTAAGTCGTTATTTTATTTCATTTGCTTTAATTTATATCACTTCCGTGTTTTGTATCGTTAATTTAATAAAACCAGATAAAATACCTAGTGGTCATTTATTATTTAAAAACGCAAAGAAACATTTTTATGACTTGGCAGTATGAAGTAGGTACCCAAGTCGAATGACACAACAAAATCATGTTGAAAATTTAAAAAAAATCCTTTATAAAGTTTCGTGGCGGGAATTAGCTATTCTCATCTTCAATTTTGCAACATTTTTGAACAGTAAAACTACTGTTTTATACTTTATGCCTGTTTCATTTTCTCGCAGTCGAAGTGAAAAGCAGTGTTTAACTCGGGCATAAACGAGCTATTTTATCCCTTCTTTTATGCATTCGTTGTACATAGGTAGGATAGAAAATATGTACCTAATAAAGGAATCATGGTCACCCCATCAGTTGTAATATATGATATTTTTGATCCTATTTATTTTTTAAAGTACTAATACAGCAGTTTCGCAATTTATTTGGAACGAATGTACTCCTAATTATAATTCAGAAAGACGAATTTTGTAAACAAACATGTCTTATTTAAAAAGATATAGGCAACTATAGAGGGCCGTGCTGAATGAACTAAAATTGGTTTATTTTTCAAATTTAGCAAGTTGTATGAGAAACCAATGCGGTACACATGTTACTTGCCAAACATCAATTATTTTGTAATCGTTTTTGGCTAAGATTGTTTTGTCTTTTTTAGATATTTTCTTAAAAAAAACATTCCAGCACGGCCCCCTATCCACATCTATATATTATTTGTCATTACGAATTCACAATATCTGTTGCGGTACATATAAAGTGTTAATAGAGTACATTCCTTGAGCTTAAGAAACTTTTTAATACGCTATATATTTTTCAAGTTACATGCAAAAAAAGGGGGCCGTGCCAGCCAAACGTTTTCAGCACGGCCCCCTTTTTTTGCAAATATCTTCAAAAGTACAGAGGCACATTGAAAAAGAAACCGGTACATATACTCCTAGAGGCGAGTACATTGCATTAGTGCACACCTAAAACACAAATTCTGGGGGGCCGTGCGGGGCAAACGTACATGAATATTTATGTGTCTGCTACGAGTTCCCCGTTTTGAACCGGGATAAATGAAAGCTACTTATTTTATATGAAAATGGCTATATCAACAACTTATAATTAAATTGAAGTTTCTTAATAATTAATTATCGAAGATATAATTAGCCGTTGCCTGATTTATACTCGAACAATCTTCGATAACACAGAATCACATTCCTCGCGGGCCGTGTTATAAGGCGTGTTACAGAATAATAACACACCCACACTCTACAGTAATCGGGTAGAAACTGTTCTGAAAATTTGTTTGACTAACAATCGGTCAGTTGGGTTGGTTGGTTGACTAGATTGTCACTGATTTTCTTAGGTGAGTTTTACCACAAGTATCTAGTTCCAAAAAGCCATATTCTGAGAATGAATATGATAAATAAAAACATAATACGGTAAATGAAATAACACGGTAAAAAATATAAAACATGTTTGTTTACACATCGAAAAAATGCTCGCTTGCTATTACCAGTGGGTATAGCATCTTGAACAACACTCTGCTCCAAGGGCACAGAAATATATTTTCTTGTAGGTATCACTGCAGTTCTGTGTGTTCTCTGTTCTGTTCTGTTCTGTTGCAAAATAAAAGAAACACGTTAAATAAAAGCTTGTAAAAACATCTCATCTTCGACCCCCAAAGCTACAAATTGATCTGCGCAAGTTGAACAATTTAAAAAATACAAATTCAGCCAATAACTTTATCTGGCTTGTGTTTTCAGCCTGTGTCGTACATAACAGTTCGAATGGTTGATCCCAATTAAGGCTAATAAATTCACATTTTCACTAGTGGAAGTGGAAATTGTATCACATGATCTCAAACTACAAAAATTCTGGAAATCACTATACTTTTGTATAGTAGGTAGCTTTTTTTTGGGGCAGAATAGACTCTTTTTGTGTATTTTTGTAAATCATAGCTGCCGAGAAAAATATCGGTGTAGTCGACGGAGCTCCGCATAACATTGCCAAATGGCAATTTTACTAAACATTGCCGTTTTACCACGTCGAGATATGTTATTTTTGTAAATTATATTGGTTTGGTGCGTAGTGTAATAGGCTTGGGGATTTCGGGGACGACATGGTGTCAATCAATCGTTGTTGCAAACAGGAGCACGATAGACACTCTCTATGATTAGTACTGATATATATATACTTATTTTATTTATTTTCAGGATAACAAAGATCCCATCGGGTTAGTAACAATAACCTTAACCTATGTTAGAAAAAAATGATATGAGAAACCTCAATATCATTTTTGAAGACCTATCCATAGATGCCCCAAACGTATGAGCTAGAATCGGCTATATGAAAAAAAAATGTTGAGTTTAAGTTCTAAGTATGGGGAACCCCCAAAATTTATTGTTTTTTTTTTCTATATATGTGTGAAAATCTTAATGCGGTTCACAGAATACATCTACTTATCAAGTTTCAACAGTATAGCTCTTATAGTTTCGGATAAAAGTGGCTGTGACATACGGACGGACAGACAGACATGACGAATCCATAAGGGTTCCGTTTTTAGCCATTTGGCTACGGAACCCTAAAAACGTCCATGTGACATTCTATGTAAAATAATAATTGAATGTATCTATAGCAATATATATTTACGTATCAAATTGGCGACAAGGATGGGATGTGAATTATCTTTAAGATATAGGTGTGCTTTCACATTAGGTGTTTCTCCCAAGTCTTTCTTAAATTCGCTGTCCGTATATTGTCCAAGCAAGCCAGTATAACAGTGCAATCTTGTAGGTTCCGTGGATTTTAAGCTCTTCATGTCGGCTAGTTCAATATTCACCTCTTTCATCCAGATTCGGCCAAAGATTGGGTCTACTTGTTGGTTTATAATATACAATTTTCCATCAAAAATCTTTTTATTGTAGTTGCAATTAACCCGTGGCTGCTTAAATGAGAAATATAATATTATAAATCATACAGCAGTTAGGTACAACCGTGCTATTCTGTAAAAATGTCACCGTGGACACTTATGCGAAGTGAACTTGAAGTGAGCTGTCAATAGTGTCAATCCCATAGCATCAAGTTGGTTGACAGCTCACTTCACCCCAGTTTTAACGTCGACATGGTTACAGAAAAGAGCGGCAGTAAACCGCACATCTGTGGTAATACTTTGACCTTGAGCTGGCCTGGCGTAGTACAGAGTTTCAATAGAATGCGAGACCAGCATAAACTGGTTCTGTTAACACTGAAGTGTGCCCTATTGTACAATTAATTTTCAGTTATTGTAGTTGCATAGTTTTCAATCGAACTCCCACGTAGATATAATTTTCCATTATGTAACTATTGTTTCGGTTCTCAATGCCGGCGATAACGTCCCCTCGTGGGCGTTTGAGACTTTCAGGGAGCCTAGAAAACCCACCGAAAATTATATATCCGATCTTACGACTATATTACACGTTTAAATATAATCGTGGCAATAGCTGTTTCAGATTCGTGACAAATGGTAAGTTAAATAAAATGGGTGCTCTAGAATAAAAATATTGTCGAATTGTGCGGTGGGCAAAGTACGGTTGAGAGCCTATGGGTTAGTCTAAATTTGCCGCCCAACCTTGAGCAATTTGCACACCAAGACTGTAGGTACCTAATTATGGGTCAATACGATTGTCGGAAACGGGGGTTACCAAGCCATGATGTAATTTCCGCTACCGGCTCAATCTGTACTCTATATAGGAAGGGCCACAAGGGCCACAAGGAAGTAGCTAAACTGAGTAATCGATAGTAATGGCTAAAGGGCTACAAAATGATCTTATAATTGTACGTTTGTTAGGTCGTGGATAACTTTTATTATTCTCAGAGCGTGCTACATCTATACTAATATAATATAATGCGTGTACTTAAGGTGTATATAGGGCTCGCTGACCTTGCGCATGTGGGCGGAGCTAAACGCTCTACTCCCGAAAACGTAAAACGCGCGCGGTGGCGCGCTGAACTAAAACGACGATCAAAGAGTATGCAGAGGCACAGACATGCCGCCCGCAGGTCGCTATTTTTGCCTACGATTCCAGAAGGGAATTGCGGATGCAAGTCTGATATATTTTGTATAGATTGATACGTATGTTACGTATATTTTAAGCATTTTTCATTTAGAAATTTCGATTTTATTTAAAATCAGAACTTAGTTCCTGCGGGGGTAAAACTTTAAAAATTATTTCGAGTATTTTCTTAGGAATCGAATAACATTTTATTTGCATACTGTAGGTAGGAGGATTTATTAAGTACATAAAAATGAGATTTTATAAAAAATGTGATCCTGTTTCACCAATTTGAATTATTATAAATCAGTAATAAACCTACCTAACTAGCACTGTACCTAAATAGCATTTTAGGGTTCCGTAGCCAATCGAACGATGTTATAGTTTCGGCAGTGACCTTGAAATAATTACCTACGGCCGTTTAGTAGATAAACCTCGTCATGGGTGTCATTTTCGTGGTTTTCGAGGGTGCTGGAGCCGATTATAAAGTCAAAATGAAAATCCAGGATGGCGGCTACAAAACTTTTCCAAATTTTCGTCATGGGTGTCATTTTCGTGGTTTTCGAGGCTGCTGAAGCCAATAGTGAGGTCAAAATGAAAATCTAAGATGGTGGGTGCGAAAATTTTCAAAATTTTCGTCATGGGTGTCATTTTCGTGGTTTTCGAGGGTGCTGGAGCCGATTATGAAGTCAAAATGAAAATCCAAGATGGCGGCTGCAAAACTTTTCAAAATATTCGTCATGGGTGTCGTTTTCGTGGTTTTCGAGGGTGCTGGAGCCAATAGTGAGGTCAAAATGAAAATCTAAAATGGCGACTGCAAAAATTTTCAAATTTTTCATCATGGGTGTCGTTTTCATGGTTTTCGAGGGTGCTGGAGCCGATTATGAAGTCAAAATGAAAATCCAAGATGGCGGCTACAAAACTTTTCCAAATTTTCGTCATGGGTGTCATTTTCGTGGTTTTCGAGGCTGCTGAAGCCAATAGTGAGGTCAAAATGAAAATCTAAGATGGCGGGTGCGAAAATTTTCAAAATTTTCGTCATGGGTGTCATTTTCGTGGTTTTCGAGGGTGCTGGAGCCGATTATGAAGTCAAAATGAAAATCCAAGATGGCGGCTGCAAAACTTTTCAAAATATTCGTCATGGGTGTCGTTTTCGTGGTTTTCGAGGGTGCTGGAGCCAATAGTGAGGTCAAAATGAAAATCTAAAATGGCGACTGCAAAAATTTTCAAATTTTTCATCATGGGTGTCGTTTTCATGGTTTTTGAGGCTGCTGAAGCCAATAGTGAGGTCAAAATGAAAATCTAAGATGGCGGCTGCAAAACTTTTCAAAATATTCGTCATGGGTGTCGTTTTCGTGGTTTTCGAGGGTGCTGGAGCCAATAGTGAGGTCAAAATGAAAATCCAAAATGGCGGCTTCAATAAATTTGGAATTTTGCTTCATAAGTGTCGTTTTCGTGGTTTTCCAGAGTGATAAAGCCGCTAGTGAGGTCAAAATAAAAATCCAAAATGGCGGCTTCAAAAATTTAGTTTTAGTTGTAACTAATTATTCAGTCATCAATTTGAGGTGTTGGTTACATAGAAAACTAATTTTCCTTCTTAAATATCTAAATAAAGAACTGGATAAATAGATAATCTTTCAATAATAAGTTATCTGTATTAAATCAATTGAATTTTAATACACAATGATACAGTATTCTTTTGTCTTAACCGTATAGGATATTGTTTTTGCAATCTATCTGTCACTCACTCACTCATGCGGTCTCGTGATAAATAACATTGTTTATTTGGCAACTCATCACACTATATTATTGTCAAATAAGTATCGTGTACCTAAAATCAAGTAATAATTAGTAAATTTTAGTTTGATCGGAATAACTTAGGTTATTCGAAGTTCCTTATGTATGATTTAAAAAAAAAAACAATTTTTTGTTTTTTTTAGCCGCCATCTTGGATTTACATTGTGAGCTCACTATCGGCTGTAGTACCCTCGAAAACTATGAAAATGACACCCATAATGAAATATTTGAAAATTTTTGTAGCCGCCATTTTGGATTTTTATTTTGACCTCATTATCGGCTTTATCACCCTCGAAAAGTGGGAAAACAACACCCATGATGAAATATTTGAAAATTTTTGCAGCCGCCATTATGGATTTTTATTTTGACCTCACTATCGGCTTTATCAACCCCGAAAAGCATGAAAACGACACCCATGATGAAAAATTTGAAAATTTTCGCAACCACCATTTTCGATTTTTATTTTGACGTCACTATCGGCTTGATCACCCTCGAAAAGTATGAAAACGACACCCATGACGAAAATTCTGAAAATTTTCGCAACCGTCATTTTGGATTTTCATTTTGACCTCACTATTGGCTTCAGCAGCCTCAAAAACCACGAAAACGACACCCATGATGAAAAATTTTAAAATTTTTGCAGCCGCCATTTTGGATTTTTATTTTGACCTCACTAGCGGCTTTATCACCCCCGAAAAGCATGAAAACGACACCCATGATGAAATATTTGAAAATTTTCGCAGCCGCCATTTTGGATTTTTATTTTGACCTCAGTATCGGCTTGATCACCCTCGAAAAGTATGAAAACGACACCCATGACGAAAATTCTGAAAATTTTCGCACCCGCCGTCTTAGATTTTCATTTTGACCTCACTATTGGCTTCAGCAGCCTCAAAAACCACGAAAACGACACCCATGATGAAAAATTTGAAAATTTTCGCAACCGTCATTTTGGATTTTTATTTTGACCTCACTAGCGGCTTTATCACCCCCGAAAAGCATGAAAACGACACCCATGATGAAATATTTGAAAATTTTCGCAGCCGCCATTTTGGATTTTTATTTTGACCTCACTATCGGCTTGATCACCCTCGAAAAGTATGAAAACGACACCCATGACGAAAATTCTGAAAATTTTCGCACCCGCCGTCTTAGATTTTCATTTTGACCTCACTATTGGCTTCAGCAGCCTCAAAAACCACGAAAACGACACCCATGATGAAAAATTTGAAAATTTTCGCAACCGTCATTTTGGATTTTTATTTTGACCTCACTAGCGGCTTTATCACCCCCGAAAAGCATGAAAACGACACCCATGATGAAATATTTGAAAATTTTTGCAGCCGCCATTTTGGATTTTTATTTTGACCTCACTATCGGCTTTATCACCATCGAAAAGTATGAAAACGACACCCATGATGAAATATTTGAAAATTTTTGCAGCCGCCATTTTAGATTTTTATTTTGACCTCACTAGCGGCTTTATCACCCCCGAAAAGCATGAAAACGACACCCATGATGAAATATTTGAAAATTTTTGCAGCCGCCATTTTGGATTTTTATTTTGACCTCACTATCGGCTTTATCACCCTCGAAAAGTATGAAAACGATACCCATGATGAAATATTTGAAATTTTTTGCAGCCGCCATATTGGATTTTTATTTTGACCTCACTATCGGCTTTATCACCCTCGAAAAG
This sequence comes from Apamea sordens, assembly GCA_945859715.1. NCBI lineage: Eukaryota > Metazoa > Arthropoda > Insecta > Lepidoptera > Noctuidae > Apamea > Apamea sordens. Next base: position 15,427,201 of record OX243995.1, read on the forward strand.
TATGAAAACGACACCCATGATGAAATATTTGAAAATTTTTGCAGCCGCCATTTTGGATTTTTATTTTGACCTCACTATCGGTTTTGTCACCCTCGAAAAATATGAAAACGACACCCATGATGAAAAACTTGAAAATTTTCGCAGCCGCCATCTTGGACTTTTATTTTGATCAAATCCAATCTTTTCTCATTTTAATATTAGTAGAGACTACTTGTATTACTATCGTAAGTATTCGTAAGCGTCCACGCGCACAATAGCAATGGGCCATCTGCAGCGAGCTAGTCAATAAACGCACACTGATACAATTCGTTCGTAAATATTTGCACTAACACAGACAGACGCGCATAGTCGGTCGATAGCCGGAGCGTAGCAGCGAGCGACACAGCCACCCCGTCTCAATGCTAACGCACGACTGCCGCCCGCGCCCGCGCAGAGCCCCTCTGAAGCTCGATCTCAAAGTGGGGACATTTCCTTTGCAAATGTTAATTGATTTACATAAGCTAAGACAAATCTGTAGTACCTCTAACCATCGATTTTTCAGTGTAAAAATATTTCCAAACATCAAAGCCGTTTAGAAGTAATATCGAATATCAGAAAAAAATTGCGTGTTGGTAAATATTTTTTTAAGGCAAAAGTATTAGCCATACGAAAAAATCCTTCTACAGAAATGTTGTTCATGAATCTATAGCAAACATATATTTTTTACAGATCTTTTAGTCAAGCCGTTAATGAGAAATATTCTTCATAAAGTGACCGTATTACGGTACTAAACGAGAGTAAGGCCCTTAATGACGTAGCGGACAGTATAGATCTTTTTACTTGTTCTCTGAGTGAGTTCACAAAAAACACTATGTACAGAATATGTTATTGTAAATAATAAAACTGTAATTATGGCCACACTATTGAATTAGGAAATTCCTGTAATGATAGTGATATTGAGTTAATAAATAAATAAAAATAAAATAAATAATAATAAAGCTGAAGAGTTTGTTTGAACGCGCTAATCTCTGGAACTACCAGTCGGATTTGAAAAAAATATTACACCAGGACGCACGCTAGGACTATTAGGAGCCGAGCAAAGGAAAGAAGGGACGCTAAGTGAAAATGCAGGCGATGCGATGCGACGGGGTGGGTCGGGGAAACGAGAAATTCAAATGCGGACGAAGTCGGGTGAGCATTGAACAAGGAAATCCTATTTCTTATTGATTTGGTACCCTATTATATTGGAAACATAATTATAGGCCAACCGATTAACTGAGACGTTCCCTGAGGTAGCAGCGCGGTGCGGGAGGGGTGTGCGATAGCTCAGTGATTCGTCAACTTGTGACAACTATCACCCCTCCCGCACCGCGCAGCTACCTTAGGTACCGTAGCCTAAAGCGTGGGCGTACTACGTATGCTTAACCCTTCGAGGAAAACAGGCATATCTAAAGTTGTCAAGTGACAGTGACAGTTCTAGTAGTTAATAAAGATCAAATTCGCAAAACACGTAATCGTTTGTATGAAGCTGACAGGTGTCAGGAACGCATTCTTAAATGTCAAAACGGGCCTTTTATTTTTTGACAACTTTAAGGTTATATTATGATTTGGTTAATAATGGAGGTGTTTTTTATTGGTAAACCTTCCAGTAAAAAACACCTGTATATGATGTACCTATCTTATGTTTTTTTTATTTTATTTTTTATCATTTAGGTCCTATAGCGAACTAGTCATATCTGCTATTTAGTCTTATCGAGAGGTAGTCATAACGCTTCTAACCCTTATTTTTTATTTGTAACTGTGCGTTTTGTTTGTGCAGAATAAAATATTTTTCTTTCTTTCTTTATGTCTGTAGACCTTTCACAAGGTTACGTACGTGTACGTTACGTATGTGTTTTTTTTTTTTTTAGTTTTGTACGTTTAGGTTAACGGTTCTCTCTGACCTATTTTTCATAGCATTCCTTTTTATGGTAACGCCGTTTGATTTAGCAATGTACCTAACCAAGGAAATCATTCTAGAATCTAAATATTCCTTACAGACTTCTGTAATGTTCAGGAAAATCTCAATTACTTCACAAGTGGATCTTCTGTAAGGTACCTTGTACCAGATTCTCCCAAATTAGATTACAAATAGTTGGCTTAAGTCTGTTCCAATCAGATTACTTGGGAGCTTCAATAATTTATAAGGCTGAGTTCCAACTCCATAGCGATGTCATGTATTATTACATTTTCGCGAACATAAACTGTGCTAATGATCTCGTATGATAGCAAGCTGGTTGATTCTACATATTATTATATTATTCACATATTATAAGTAGGTAAAATATATCAGCGCATAATTTTTTTATACTACACTAGCTTCAGCCCGCGACTTCGTCCGCGTCAAATATTTCGTTCCCCGACCCACCCAGTTGCGTCACTTACCCGTGATACTACTTCGTTTTTGGTCCTTTTTGCTCGGCTCCAAAGAGTCGTAGAGTGATGTTATATAGCCTATAGGCTATATAGGCTAAATTCAATTCAATTCAATTCAAAAGTCCAATTCTTGAGAAAGGCTATATACAGGGTGTTATTGACAGCCCTCCGCAAACTGATAGGGTGGCTTCAGTACATCATATTAAGATGACCGGTACATGTAATTCTTTCAGGAACATTCCAGGGAATCCAAAAAACCAGATTTGTTTTATTACCTCACACGCAACGTATCGTTACCGTGGCAAAACGCACGTAGCGGACGGCAGCGCAGCGAGCTTGAGCGAGGCTGTTTTCAGCTGTTTTATTTACATAAATTGAGTGTTGCATACAGAGAACGTAATTTTACATTGAAATAAAGGAATATCAGCAGAAAAAACGGCATAATTTTTTTTTTCCTGAGAAAATTTCCAGTGGGATATGATTCAGAATAAGGAGCTGAATCAATCCTGTGTTTTTGTGGAGGGCTGTCAATAACACTCTGTATAGCCTTTCTCAAGAATTGGACTATCAAACACAAACATAATCTTCCAAAACCGACTGGTAGTTATAGAGATAGCGAGTTCAAACAAACAAACTATTCAGCTTTATTATTAGTATAGATTAGCGGTCAAAGAAGAATTCGTTATAATTACCATGGTTTGCTGAAGGATTAATGATTGCAGTTTGTCGTAATAACGTTAGGAACATTATTATGCAAATCGTACCGACACAATCCCTAGTCCGAAGTGATTTCATTGCCTGTTGCATGCAATACATTGAACCAGACATAAAGTTTTATTGCGCCAGTGTTCGATTATTGAGATCATTTATTTGGAACCGTCTCTCACGACCCCAAGAGACCCAAGGGAACGGAAAACAGATGGCTTATCAGTTACCTAGCCTACAAATGCCGTGGTTTATCTAGCCACTGTGATTACGGTCTAAAATAAGATCAATTCAAGCAGAGCATTCGATTCCGACGCGCTCAATTAGTATTTGATGAGTCTCTAATTTAAGATACACTAACAAGGAACTGTATGTACCTATGCTACTATGTGTTTATGCAGTATATCTTGCATGTATAGTAACTGTTTATATCTTGGATGCACTACATGATCATTATAACATGTACCTACAGTTACTAAAGGAGATAAGTAACCAGGGTCGACTGGTATTGTTAAAGTTTATTGAGAAACTGATGGATGTTTTTTGAATTAAATTTAATTCGAAACCATCCACCGGTTTCTTACTGACCTTCAACTATATCCGACTACCCTTGTTACTTATCTCCTTTGGTGACCGTACCTAACTGTACATGTTCGATGTTTCCAGGAAACAGTAAACACATTCCCATTTTAACGTTTCTAGTAAGTTCGTTATCAGTAAAATTGAATTCAAAACATGAATATTCTAGAAAATATTACAAGGAAATGGCTAATGATGAAAAGTTCTTGCACAAATAAATTACTTACAAACAAGATTAAAAATAACTGAATCCCCTCGTTAGAAATATTGCAGAATATCCTACATTTCGCATGTTTACTTAGCGTAGTGTCTCGCTCACATCTTAATGAGATTACCGTTGTTTATTGCATTATTGATACGAATAACAATTGGCAAGCAGTAGTGGAAGAACTCCAAATGTAGGTAGGTATGCAGAATAATTAACCTTAAACTATATCCGAAAAAAATGTTGTAAAGTGGAAGCTACGTACTTAAATGTAATTTAGATTCCGTATTTTTTATTAAAAAATTAAAACCAATCAAATGTGTACTTTTGCTAGCTGATGCCGACAAAATTGGTATTTATTCAGGCAACCTGTTATGTGGATTTAATACTAATCAGCCACAACATAATATTGTCACTGCTGGGACACGGGCCTCCTCTCTATTGGGCAGTATCTATATCTACCACGCGGGCCCAGTTTTCTCACGATGTTTTCCTTCACCGTTTTGAGTGCAGTGGTGATGAAATTATTTACATAAAGTGCCTGGCTAGTTGAACCCACGACTTATCTACAGCTCGTAAGTCAGGACCGATCCCACTGGATCTCACCACTGATTTTTTAATTTCCATTGTAGTGTTCTAGTCCTCCTCTCTAAAGAAAGAAATTTAACCAATGTCAAAATAGGTAACATTTATGAGAATTCGATAGAAATGAAAAACTCAGAAAATGAAGATAGTTATTCCGAAACTTCGTGAGCATTCGACCGGCATGGTGTAGTTTCCCGTGCCTCCCTATAGACACTTGTACTCGTTGGCGATGAACGATTACTCGCTGGTATGCATAGTACGTGAGTGAGTCTCTCAGCGAATATTCGGCCCGCCAGGCGAGCGTGGCTAAGCGTTTACTCTCTTTGATAGCTCTTTTCACTGCGACAAACGAGTACTCGCCGGCGGTGTGCACAGTCAGCGATCAACCTATAACCAGCTACAATTAGGCCAAGTGCCTAATTGTAGCTGGTTATAGGTATACCGTATCACTCTCAATCTCCCGTAACAGTGTTCCAGTGAGTCGTGGTTGGTAGTGTCTAGCAGTGTTTGTATTGCGGTCGACTGCATTTCCCTGGCGCCCGACGCTGCCGGCATAAACTGCCCTTAACGAAGTGTATATGACTAAGTGTGAGATTTTCTGTCAGATAAATGCAAATGGGTCGAATGCTTTGTTTGTTATCTTGTTTTATAACACAAATAATATAACGTGAGATCGCGCTTGTATTCCCCGAAGGGTAAGGCAGATAATATGTAACTACAGTACACCCACATTTCTCCAGTTAGCTGTGTTTTGTTTTTATTAAGTCCCATATACAGGGTGGAATTTTGTAATGCCACCTGAAGGGAAAGTACTCTTAATACTGTAGATAGAAAATTTTAGTCAAAAAAAACATTCCTTTATTTTTAAATAGAAAGAAAACTGCATTCAAAGATTTTCAAACATTCGCTTGCCACACGCGGGAATCGAACCGACTAAAATCTGTAAAAATTTCAATCTGTAGGTACTTTAATTGCATCGATCGTTGGGATCAATTATAAGGATGAAATCTGGATTTATAAATTCAATAAGTCAAGTTAAAGCTCTTGGGTAGCGGGACCATCCGAAAGGGTTTACCGCTGCCCTGGAACATAAAGGGCTAAGGAAGGAACACGGGTGGGTTTTAGTCAGTAAAAGTCTGACACTCCCTTCTGCTCCACCCAGAGCGGGAGGAGTCATTTGATGATTTCCCATCCTCAAAAAAAAAAAAAAAAAAAGCTCTTTAACTCAAAGATCCATCTGTTTACTTATGTTAATAATGATTAAAATGAATTCGTTAGAAACATACATTTTTGTATCCAAGAAAATGGAGCCCATTTCGAGCAACTAATTAGCTAATTTACCACTTTTTGTAATTAATTAAAATAATTTAAGATTTCATGGTTTTCCTATCATTTAATTTATCAAGTTTGTTAGAGAGATTTCATCCTTATAAATTGATCCTAACGATCAATGCCATAAAAGTACAGGGTGTAATTTTTACAGATTTTAGTCGGTTCGATTCCCGGGTGTGGCAAGCGAATTTACGAAAATCTTTGAATGCAGTTTTCTTTCTATTCAAAAATAAAGGAATGTTTTCTTTGAGTAAAATTTTCTATCTACAGTATTAAGAGTACTTTCCCTTCAGGTGGCATTACAAAATTCCACCCTGTATAGTATAGGCAGTCGAGTTGATTGATTGATTTATGTAATAGAATTCCATTCTATTCTATTCCAATAGGTGGCGATCCTATTGGCATTAACCAGGCGGTTTTTAATATTATCTCATCTAAATCAGAGTTTTGCTCAATTGTCTTCATAATCTACTGCAATGAACTATATTTTTAGATCGGCCTTTCTACTATCTACTTACTACCTATGTATACATACCCGAATATTAAAACTGAAATGAATTTAAACAATTCAGATTGGACACGATTTATTAGATGATATAGGTGGGTAAATTCAAAGCATTGATTTATTTTGTGTTAAAAAATAGCAAATCACAGTGTGACACGCGAAAAAGACGAATGAAATAATATAATAAGAATTACGTGTACCCTAAAATGTAGTTTTTATTTATTGAAACATTTCTTCGGACAACATCGACCTTACTTCGTGTTCACAAATGAAGAAGCTCTTCGTATCACAGGCAATGTTGTTCAGAAATCCGTTGTAGAACATTGAACCGCACTGCTCACGCTCGTCTATGATAGGCTGGTGGTTGTCCCACCAAAGGTGATCATCCACGGTAAATGGAGTTCCTGAAAAAAAAATGACACCGGTTAAGTAATGGCAGATACAGGGCCGCGCCGCCCCTGTGTGCGAAGTGTGCGGCGCACACAGGCGCCAAGACAATAGGGGCGCCCGCGCCGCCATCGAAATTATTTTTGTTACACTTATACAACAACATATTCTTTGTAGTGGAGTATCGATAAGTAGGTACAATAGGTGCAACATATGCCTTGTATATAACAAAACATATATTGCGCTGATTGTACAAGTCTCCCAAGATAATATTCACGTGTGTGGTTTAATTTTACGCTTTGGGTTTTAGTTTACATTATCAAAAGAACCGCCCGCGCCGTGAGTTTGTTTAAATAAAGTTTATGAACGCAACCCGATGCTAGGCGTGCGACGCAAGCGGGGTGGGGTCACGGGGATTCCCCGACTTTAAGGAACGAGAGAGCCAAAACAATTGAACAATCATTCAATCGAAAGTGTGTGCAAGGTGCGTATTAATTTTTTTTAATAAGAATAAGTTCTAGCACTAAAAACAATATATAGTTTGTGTGTTAATGATTGTTTTAACGTGTTTTCTCGATGAGTGATAGTAATCAAGATAAAAAAAGAAATTATCTGGCTACCAGAATTTAATAAGGAAACAAGAAGAGCGTGATAAAAATACAACTAAAATAAGTAAATATTTTACGGCTCTATCATCCACTTCCAAAGAATCATTAGAGACAGAAACCAGTCATTTTATCGATGAAGGTGTAAAAACACTTCATGTAGTGGTAAGTATGTGTTTTTTATGTAAATTTCTATACAAATAAATATAACTTTAGTCTGTTTGTAATGTCAAAATGAAAAAAGCAATTTCTTTTTTAATTTCTGTCTGTCTTTTTCTTAATCATCGAAACGTCTGCACCGATTTTGATGTGGCGGATAGATGACGAGATGTTTTATTTTATACAAGTAATCGCTGCCGGAGGTCATGGGTTCGATTCCCACAAGGTGCTTTGAAAAAAAAAAACTTTTGTGTTTATGTATTTATCTACAGAAAAAAGTATATTAAAATAAGTAAGTAAGTATATTAGTAATATATCAAATTCAAATTTAAAATGCTATACATCACTTTTGCACGTCAGTTGTCTTTGTCTAGTACCCATAATACAAGCCCTGCTTAGCTTTGGGACTAGACGGCGGAGTTTGACTGTCGAGAAATATTTAACATAATTGTTCACAGATAGATAAATCAGTTTATTTAGACAGGTAGATAGGTACTCATATGTCTTTATTTGTCTGTCTTTAATTTAAGATAATGCCGCCGAAGTTTCGTCAGGGCCTCTGCCTGATACACCATTGTCACCGCATGATGAAAGGCATTTAGGAAACGGTGAAAAGTATCGCAGAGAGAGAGTGGCATAGAGTGGCTGCTGTATTCAGTGTCCAAAAATGCCGTTTATTGCTTCTGTTGCAAGCTATTTGAATCAAAACATAAAAATAAATTCAGCGAGGGAATTAGTGATTGGCAACATCTAGCTTTGTATTGCAGCAGACATGAGAAAAGTTCTGCTCACTTCAATAATTATAAAAAATGGACAGATTTGTGTCACGCTCTTAAAAATAAAAGCACTATTGATAGTATTCAACAAAAGCTTTTAGAGGTTGAAAAGCAGCGCTGGTACGATGTAATCAAAAGAATTTTATACATAGATATGTAGTCCAATTTCTAAGTACACAAGATATGGCTTTTCGCGGCCAAAGCCAAAAACTATACGATCATAACAATGGTACTTTTTTTAATTTATTGAACTGTTAGGAAAATTCGATCTTTCAATGACTGAACAAAATAATACCTACGACGCGTAACTTATGATTCGGATTTCAAAAATATGTCGACCTATCTTGGAGATAAGATCCAAAATGAAATAATTTACATACTCAGTAGGTAACCAAATTCAACATTTAATGTCAAATTAATAAATATTTTTCAATACTGGATTGTAATCCTGACGTTTCACACGTAGAGCAAATTAGTATTATAATAAGATTTTTCAATTTTAACACAGAAACTATAAAGTTGGAAATAAGGGAGCATTTCCTAGCTTTCTATCCAATTATCGATACAACTGGCGCTGGATTAAAATCATCTGCCTAGCCTTTTCCCAACTATGTTGGGTCGGCTACCAGTCTAACCGGATGCGGCTGAATAGCAGTATTTTAAATGGAGCGACTGCCTATCTGACCTCCACAGCCCATTTACTGGGTAATACGATACCCCTTGGTAAGACTGGTTGTCCAGACTTTCGGGCTTCTGACTACCCGTAACGACTGTCAAAGATCCACGAATGACAGCCGGGACCAACGGCTTAGCGTGCATTCCGAGCCACGGAGGGGTCTCGGTATGTAAAGATGGTCACCCATCCACAGACCAACCGCGGCAAGCGTAGCTTAACCTGACCGATCGACCTATGCGGCTGTTATTATTTAGCCATGGGCCCCTCTAATTTAATTTTCCTGGATTAACGTCATTTATAATAGAAAAACTAGACAAAATTAATTTGGACATAAACAACTTAAAGGGCTATAATAAATAAGTTGAAACATGATGATTCCTGAAAAAAAGAGGCGCTTCATAGGTTTCGCACACAGGCGCTGTGGGGGGTCGGCGCGGCCCTGGGCAGATATAAGTATTTTATTATTTGATTCCAGAACTCTTATTTCGAGATCCGTGGAAATTTGAATTGCCTAAGCATGTCTGCTAAGGTAACTCTATTTTTTTTCCTCGGTCACGTACCTCTAACTGTCTGCCAGCCTTCCCTAAATCTATAATGAAAGCCCAGGTGATATATTCCTCTAAAAAGTTTGTTGTTCCCTTCGATTCTTTGTTTTGCTGCCGACTCCGTGAACTTTGCAAGGTAATCCGCTTCCAACCGACTGCTGATCACTGCCAGATGGGATTGCTCAACGCGACACGCTAGATATGCCTCGGTCCATGTCAATGGAGTTTCGTGCAGTTTGTAACATTTGCCAATATACTGGTTATAAGAGTAATCTGAAAAGGCAAGAAATTGTTTACATTCAAAAATAATCATATTTCTTCAGATGATTGAATTCCCATTATTATCATTATGCAAAATATGATAGTTTACACTCGGTATTATGCGACGTTTTTTTTTTCTGATCTCTGTTTTTCGATATATTTTTTTATAATGATACTATTTTACTTTTATGAAATATTTTTGAATAGGTAGTCTTTTTTTTAACATTTGACCATACACTTCATTTTGTTGTTGTAAATGTACCAATACACCTATCTGTGCTACAATTAACTGAGCGTTTTACGGTGTCCTAGTTTGGGCAGTGCCTTAAGTTGCAACTTAACCACGGTCGATGAACGTCGGCCATCAAATGTCGGTCTTAAAATGTAACAATATTGTCGTTCATCCGCAATCTGGCTGCACCCTTATAGAAAGATACCGGATTAAAGTAATAATGATTAAATACATCAATTTGGCACATGTGCTAAATTGGTTTTATTTTACTAAAATATTAGTTTCACTATGCCCACTGGACCTTTTTGGTGCAGCGGCGGTGAGGCACACTTTCCTGCTAATTTCTTACATCGGATTTTACACTTCTTCTTCTGCTTCTTCTTCTTCTTCTTTTTTTTCTCTTTATTGTTTTTGTTTCTGTACTTTGCAAATGTATTTTCTTTCTTTCTTTCACTGTGTTTATACGCCCGAAAAATCCATTAAAACCTACCTATATTGCAAATATTGTTCCACTGTGACTGGCTCTTCTTGCAAATGAAGGAAAACTTGTAGGAGCATTTGCAATCATTCATCTTGCCTGTATTGTCCTGTTCCACACAGTCTTCATCACCGTTACTATTGTTCGGCTCATCTAACTTCCAGTTGATGTACACCTCAGAGATTGCCTTACCTAAACATATGAAACATATTATTATTCAAAGGATTTGCTCCAGCTCCGGCACGTTCCATTTGAACAAAATTATATGTGAACTTAAATAAAATGCTATATTTGTGTAAACTGTAGGTTGGGACCTATTTAACAAGTAATTTTGTATTGATATTTTAGGCTCATACAGTCCAATTTATAGAAATGAAACGAATTCTTTTGCGGCTTGTGGTCAGAAGGGAATAAAATACTAGTCATATTCATATTTTTACGCACCGTCAATAGTCTCAAATACTCCTTCAGACATTATGTCTGAGATTCCCAGAAACACCCACTTAATGTCAGGCTGGGTACTGTTTAGAAACGACATCACGGCGTTTTGTTCGTCGACATTTTCTGGGTAGAACAAATTGGCTCCTTCGTGAGCACACTCTCGCTTTGCATCCAGCCAAGTTTGTGGTAGCGGGTGGATCTTATAGAAATTGTTTATTGCTTCTATGTAGGTGTAGTCTTTCCGGAAAAACTCTTGATGTGTCTCTCCATCTACGAAAAAAGCAAAAATATAACTTATTTGATATTTTATGCTGACCGTACAGTATTTTTATCTAAGTGTCGTAACTACTAAGGTACCACGGGGACCACAAACGTTAGCAGTGTTGCCACGCGACACAAAATTGTCATTTATGTCACCGGGCCTAGACGGCCCGGGTCCAGTCGCCGAGAGGTATTTCAAGTACCGGGACAATTTACTAGTAAAAAGTCCAATAATAACCTTTATTGTTATTGTTCTGCTCTATTGATAAGGAGCTCTTCTTACAAATGAAGGAAAACTTGTAGGAGCATTTGCAATCATTCATCTTGCCTGTATTGTCCTGTTCCACACAGTCTTCATCACCGTTACTATTGTTCGGCTCATCTGACTTCCAGTTGATATACACCTCTGAGATTGCCTTACCTAAACATATGAAACGTATTATTATTCAAAGGATTTGCTCCAGCTCCGGCACGTTCCATTTAAACAAAATTATATGTGAACTTAAATAAAATGCTATATTTGTGTAAACTGTAGGTTGGGACCTATTTAACAAGTAATTTTGTATTGATATTTTAGGCTCATACAGTCCAATTTATAGAAATGAAACGAATTCTTTTGCGGCTTGTGGTCAGAAGGGAATAAAATACTAGTCATATTCATATTTTTACGCACCGTCAATAGTCTCAAATACTCCTTCAGACATTATGTCTGAGATTCCCAGAAACACCCACTTAATGTCAGGCTGGGTACTGTTTAGAAACGACATCACGGCGTTTTGTTCGTCGACATTTTCTGGGTAGAACAAATTGGCTCCTTCGTGAGCACACTCTCGCTTTGCATCCAGCCAAGTTTGTGGTAGTGGGTGGATCTTATAGAAATAGTTTATTGCTTCTATGTAGGTGTAGTCTTTCCGGAAAAACTCTTGATGTGTCTCTCCATATACGAAAAAAGCATAAAATATAACTTATTTGATATTTTATGCTGACCGTACAGTATTTTTATCTAAGTGTCGTAACTACTAAGGTACCACGGGGACCACAAACGTTAGCAGTGTTGCCACGCGACACAAAATTGTCATTTATGTCACCGGGCCTAGACGGCCCGGGTCCAGTCGCCGAGAGGTATTTCAAGTACCGGGACAATTTACTAGTAAAAAGTCCAATAATAACCTTTATTGTTATTGTTCTGCTCTATTGATAAGGAGCTCTTCTTACAAATGAAGGAAAACTTGTAGGAGCATTTGCAATCATTCATCTTGCCTGTATTGTCCTGTTCCACACAGTCTTCATTACCGTTACTATTGTTCGGCTCATCTGACTTCCAGTTGATGTACACCTCTGAGATTGCTTTACCTATACATATGAAGTAAATAATTATTTAAGTAAAATATAAATAAGATTTATAAAATGTAGGATGGGAAGTAAGTACTACATTAACAACTCATTTTATATTGAAAATTTAGGTCTAAAAAGTACAATTTATGAAAATTGAATGAATCCAAGTTAAAGAAATGTAGGTAAATATGTGGCTTGGGACAGTTATGAAATAAAATACAAGATTAATTCATTTTTCTACGCACCGTCAATGGTCTCAAATTCTCCTTCAGAAATTATGTCTGATATTCCCACAAACACCCACTTGATGTCAGGCTGGGTACTGTTTAGAAACGACATCACGGCGTTTTGTTCGTTGACATTTTCTGGGTAGAACAAATTGGCTCCTTCGTGAGCACACTCTCGCTTTGCATCCAACCAAGTTTGTGGTATCGAGTGGATCTTATAGAAATTGTTTATTGCTTCTATGTAGGTATAATCATGTCCATCTACGAAAAAGGGAAAAATATATACCTATACTCCATTTATAATAGCATTAGAAAAAAGAGGCTCGTAGAAGCAGGAATGCAAAACATTTTATTTCAAAGTTATGATAAAACAATTTTAAGGGGGATGCGCTGCGGTAGCTCGCGAAATTTAAATTTTCTTGCGTTTTTTGCAACTTGCAGGTCAGTGTAAGGTTGTATCTTAATTAAAATAATATGATGCGCGACAATAAGAAATATGTAGGTAGGTAATAATACAATTTTAACCTTAAAAATCATCAATACGTTAATCTTTAAGTTAGAATTGCTCCGGATTCGTCTGATTTCGCGGGCTACTGCAGCGCATCCACCTTAATTAAAATTGTTTGAACAAATATGGACGTATAATATAAATAAAATAAAAATAATATTTTAAAATTATGCTTTATTTATAGTAACGCCTTCATCACACATTATAAACTTACAACAAATTAATGAATGAAACAACCGATCACAATGATGATTTAAAAATTAAGAATAATGGAAATAATAATCATATTTTTTAAATATTTTATTTTTAATAACAACTTAAAATAAAACAACTAACAACTTCATAACACAATACGTTGGTGACATTTCTTCGTCTTCATCATCTAATTTAGTCGAATGATGATCTGATGATGAAGATGAAGAAGTTTCACCAACGTTAATTTTTAAATTCGGTAGAATTATAGTGAAACGAATAACGTTCCAGGTATTGTTCATCCCTGCTTCTTTTAGGTTTTTAGCATTGACACTGTAATTTTAAATTGGAGTTAAATAATATAAATAAATGAAAGCCACATCATTTCATAAGATAAATAGTTAAAATGGTTACAATTAAGTGTCACACTTAAGTGTAACCATTTGATACATTCGGCGTCTATCGTAATGTAACAATGTTTATTGTACTTTTGTTACAAAGTGTGCATTAAAAAGAACCTTTTTTAACTTCTTTCTAATGCTATTGTAAATGGAGTATAGCTTATTCGATTTTTTACGGTGATCGAATATTTGTTGTTGTTTGTGTACTACTAAGCAAAGTGGTGTGGATTGATGGTATGCGTTGGTAATGTCGACACACGATACAAAATTGTCATTCATGTCACCGGGCCTAGAGAACCCGGCCCGGGCCAGTCACCGAGAGGGTTCACTCACCTACCGAATAAATAAACTAAAACCAGAGTACTCACGTGATAAATCCGATAAAAGGCACACTATAATAATCACAAACAAAGTATTAGTTAACATTGTTGTAGCTACAACCTAACAAGCGTCTACTCCTACGGCAGACGTGTCAATTATGAGAAAGTTATCAATGAAGTGAGCTTATTATTTTATACTAGCTTCTGCCCGCGGCTTCGCCCGCGTGGATGTCGGAAATTGTCCCACGGGAACATGCTAACAGGATAAAATGTATGTGCTTCCCTAGAATGCCATCTATCTCGCGGGCCCTTTGTGGCTAATTACAGTAGAAAACCATTTGTGTCTCATTAGTGGTGATTAAGAGGGTACCTATATGATATCTTTACCTAAGTACCTACCTAATAAAAAAAAACTCAATAATAGAAAATTAAATACCTACCTAAATAAACCTATTTCTGATGATAACTAATCTAAACTCAATAAATAAGCAAAATCCCCAATAACTAATATCTATACGAATGACTAATCCTACCTAACAGTATTATAAAATAACCTACGGTCACTACGTACACTATCAAATATACTACCTATACTTTAAAATTAAAATCTATACCTACGACTCATATAAAAATAAACCTAAATAACTCTAAAAACTAAAAGGAATAAAAATGAACTCCACTGCGGGTGACCCAACCTACGACAAACTTAGTATTTGCGGTTGGTACAGTACAGACAGTGGTAATCGGGTATAGGGATCGAACCGCAAAATTAAGTTTGTTTTTTATTGTATATACTTTTCCGGGATAAAAAGTACCCAGTGTGGTGCCCAGGATATTAAAGAATAATTATACCAAGTTTCATCGTAATCGAACCGGTAGTTTTTGCGTGATGCCTGAACAAACAGACAGACAGACAGACCGACAGACAGACAGACAGACAAAAAATTTTTTAATCACATTTTTGGGTTCGGTGTCGGTCTAGTAACACCCCCTGTAAATTATTTTTTTGATATTTTCAATGTACAGAATTTTCACTTCTACAGATTTATTATAAGTATAGATTATTTCTTCCGAATGGGTTATTCCCCGACTCATTTGAACCACTACGTTATTGAATTTGACCCGAGTCGACCTTTTGTACCAGTTTATCTTATCTATACTAATAATAAAGCTGAACAGTTTGGTTGTTTGTTTGAACGCGATAATGTCTGGAACTGCCTGTCGGATTTGAATTTTTTTTAGCATTTATTTGACAATATAAATATTTATATATAAAGTATATATAAGTTATTTATGTAAATTTTAACGGCTTTAACCGGTTAGGTGACAACGTTCTTTATATGCACTACTATGGGGGGACTACAGAAACAAAGCTTTAATTAGGGGTGAAAGTCTGGTGATCGCCAGACAGGGTATCCTAATATGGACGCCAGTCTCTCACAAAGGGATCATATTTTGTGCATTGTTGTCAAAACACTATAATTCAGAATCAAAATCAGAAATCATTTATTTGCAAAGAATGTAGGTAACAAAATATAGTTTTGATGGCGTAAAAAAGAAAAACAATTGGATCCAGTACATTCTACCGTTAGGTAAAAATTCAGTGATAGCGTAATAACATTTTTCAACTAGTAGTTCTTTAACTAGTAATTCTTGTCGCCATGTTTATAAATATGTGAATCTTTGTGAAGAGAGATACATAAAATTATAGATTATTAGTGGAACGCGCCGGTCTCAAAAATATTTACTCGCTACAATTCGTCATACCCGTAACCTTCTCTAGTTTACACCAGTACAACCAACTTCACCACGCATGCTGCCGTCGTTCCAGGGGTCAGTGGGTGAACGTGCGATGTACTTATTATGTACAGTCACGAGAAAAAGTATGATAAAGTATATACACTCGGCTTTATTCAAAAGCGATTTACTCCTTTATTTTTGAATGAAATTTTGTGTTGTTACGAACATAGCATTTTCGAACCCATAGGTTTATTTTATATGTCGTACTTCAACGTTGCATTCGTTATTTCACGAAATAATCGCAATTGAAAGTTGCTAAGTGTTGACATATTGGTGCTCGTGACTGTACGGTCACCAAAGGAGATACTCGTAAGTGACCAGGGCCGTCGGATATAGTTGAAGTTTTGTAAGAAACCGATGGAATTTTTGTAATGAAATTTAATTTGATAAATAAACTATATGTTTTCTATTAATAAAATTAAATTTTATAAGAAAACATCCATCGGTTTCTTACAAAACTTGAACTATATCCGACGACCCTGGTTACTTATCTATAATAATATCCCTGGACATTTCACACAGCGCCATCTAGACCCAAGCTAAGCAACCTAATGCTTGTGTTATGGTTACTAGATGGCTGATAAACTAATTATATACATTTTTTTTGTTGTAAATACATACATATTATAGATAGAAAAACACCCAGACTCGAAACAAATACATGTAGGTCATACAAATATTTGTTCCGTGCGGGAATCGAACCCGCGACACGCAGCGCAGCAGTCAATCGCTTAACTACTGCGCCAACCGTGCCGTCAGAAGAGGGAGAAGCAGAGGTTTATTTTATATGTCGTATTTCAACGTTGCATTCGTTATTTCACGAAAAAATCGCAATTGAAAGTTGCCAAGTGTTGACATATTGGTGCTCGTGACTGTACGGTCACCAAAGGAGATAAGTGACCAGGGCCGTCGGATATAGTTGAAGTTTTGTAAGAAACCGATGGAATTTTTGTAATGAAATTTAATTTGATAAATAAATATCTCCTTTGGCAACTGTACGTTGACAGCCCCAGAGGGCAGAAGTCCTGAGGTTGGGTGCAGTCTTACAACGATTGATAAATAGGAACGGTGAGTTGCGTCACTGGCTCCTTATAATTAAATTGATGTATAAGTAAATTTTATTTCAATGACTTGGTCCACGGGCCGATGCCTGTTAGTCATGTGCTTAATTCATGGTTACAGTTTGCGCGTCGAGGTCCGTGTCATCCTGTATACACGAGGTAAATATGTAATGAGTGTCACACCCTTCACAATATCGAAAAATGTATATTGTAAAAATAAAACAAACTTGTCGAGCTGTAACTTTTTTCCATTTTACAAACATTCCAAGCAACACATGAGCCAGATAACAGAATAATGTGCACTAATAAGCAGTTTACAGCTTTATTCCAAAGTTATTAAAAAAAAAATGTCAAAGGACAGACAAATTCTGTATTGAATGGTTTTTGGACTATTATTACTCGTTAAGCTTATAATAACGTTTTTATAGCACTGATTTCCTTTTTTGAAGCTTAATGATGGCCATAAACAGAACTATTAAAGATACGGCTATTCAGTTTATGGCAACCAAGACCACTGAATGCTGCATAATAGCTGATTTGATTGTCTGCATAACTTTGGTATCGATTTTCGTTATGCCGCTTGATGCTGAATAACATAATTATGTTATGTTCTCTTCAAGCTGTATTGCACTTCAATCATAACCACTTATTCAGTAGCTGAATATTTGAGGTTTATTTAGTATTTTTAAAGCAGAAGGCTTTATAATTGAAAATGAGTAAGCTCTTTCAATTAACTTAAACCGCTTTAAGCGCACGATTACCATCATATACAGCTAATAGCGTTAACAAATATGAAATGAAGATTTTTATACAGAAGATAACTGGATATTGAAGAGTCGTAAGGCTGTTTTAACTCTACGGAAGTAAATCTGCCGCAAATTAGGCAACCACGACAAAATGCCGCCGTATAAAAATATAAAAAAAACGTGTCCAATACATGGAAAAACAGGAAAAGAACAGGAGGAATAAGAAGAAAATTTTTAAAGGTGTACGAAAAGATAAAAAATACTGTAGAAACATAAACCTCGCCAGTACATATATATTAGAACCTCTTTGATAAAAATATAAACGATACAATATCTAATAAAAAGCTGCGTTTTATTAATAGAGCCACTTTTAAAATGGTGCACAGCTTTAGCCACGTTATTTTTGCATACTGAAATTCCCAAAAGCATTGAAATTTTTTCACTTGTCATACCTACCTATTAATAAACCCTTTCTTAACTTTTGAAAAGTAGCATTATCCTGTGGCGCTAAAAAAAAAATTACAGTATATATGTATATTCACAATAAAGTTACATGCGCAATAATAATTAATTTGCCTTTAACATAAACACACAAAAAAGTTTACTTATTCAATACACTCCGATAATATTGCAGTAGATCACGATGAGAGTCACAATTTATAATTTCACAATTTCTTAAATGTTATTTGCAAAATTATCTCCATAAAAGTACGAAAATAATCTAAATTCTGAATAATGACTGACCAACTGAATTTGAACACTTTCAACTGGTTAAAAGAGTTGTATTAGCTGTTAAGAAGATAGATCAGCTATTATACAGACGATATTAAGCTTGTTGTACATTTATTTAGCTACTAAGTTGCGATTACATTGCTATTAAACAAATTAAAACACTTTATTTTGTGCCCAAATTGCTTGAATAACATCTGTTTAAGCGCTTATCCAGACATTAACCAGTCAACTATGTCAGCTTGAAGTTTACAAAAACGCTTTTATACAATGATTATTCAGCCAATCTGTGTTACTTTGGATGGTTCTCGTTCTCATTTATAGTTTTTTTTTAGTGTGAACAGTAGAAAATCTCTGCACTGTTGACATTTTCCAGACAATACAAACTCTAGGGTATGTAGGTAGGAACGAGGTACCTACTACGCTTTGGAATGGGCAACTAGCTTCATGTTTCTGACTGAACGAATCAGAACCCGTGACATTTCAAAAGTGCCTGTAATTGGTTTAATTAAATTAAATGCTTTCAAACTTGAGTTTCAGTTTGTAGGTACCTGCCATAAAACTTCATACTATCGAATCTCAAATTGGACATTGAAATTCTAAACATGTCACTGTCTGAAATTTTGAGAATAAGTAGGTAATAATGCAACGATTTCTATTTCACAAATCCTGTATTTAGTCAATTAACCAACTCATTTAAATGTAATTCAGCTTTACGTATATTCAAGAGTAAGCGAAGCAAAACGCCCCACTTACGTGCACACCATCCCACACATGTGTAATTCCAACTAGAAACGCCCCCAAGCTTGTAAGCAATATTTCAGAATCATTAATATCGTTCCTGTGAGTGAACGTGCTGAAACATCTGTAATATTTATAGCCCATTGCGTCCATTTGCAGACTTGTCATAATTGCTTGAATGCTTTCCGCAGAGACATCCCATCTGCGCGCCGCCCGTCTCCTAGGAAACCCATCGTGTACCAAGAAATCTTCAAATAATATACCCAAAAATACGGATACAATTCCATTGCTGCGTTACGTTTGCAAATTCTTAATTCTGTTGAACTAATTTCGCTATGAATGGATCAGAGGAAAAGCTTGTGTGATCTGAAAATATTTCTATTAAATTGGCAAGGAGAAAGACTATACTTTTTGTCAGAGTAGCACATTTCCGTGGGATAATTTCCGAAATTCACGTAGGTGAATCCGTGATTAGAAGCTAGTACCTACCTATTAAGTATTTTTTTAATAACGTAGGTTTTTGATGTAATCAAAATCAGAATTATATTCCTATTCTATTATTCTATTTAAAAGAGATACAGCGCAATAAAATAAAAAGCTGGGAAAAGTAAAGAAAAGGTCTGTTTAAAACCAAATTATTTCATTTTTACTGTTTTGAATCATTATTCTTTTATGTTGTCCACTGTTAAAGTAGCATGTATCTATGAATATATAGATAAATACAGTAATAGAATTATGAGTTATTTATTAGCAAAATCATTTATTATAATATAAATAACTTATTATATAAATGGAGATGTTTAAGGTTCACATTGGATAAAGGTAGCTTTCGAAGACATGTCAAATGATAATCTGGTATCATGTCAGTATCCGTGAAGATATTCCTTCATATTCTGGGGTGAGCAGAACCCTTAGGTGGTAATTCAGTCGTTTAGTCGTCGCCGCCAGTCATGACTTCCATGAATTCTGGAAATAAAGACATTTCTAGTTATAACACCATCAAAAAACAGAAGTCTACGCAAATTCGCAATGTTTTGCCAACGGATTTGGGAATACCTACCTACTTATGAAGAAGTAGACGTAGTATGCGACCGAAACTAGACTAAGAACTGTAAGGCCCTTTGTACACACTCGTTTTTCTTGCCCTGACAAACTACGGTTTATTCGCCGTGTGTAGGCACGGTGGCGGTGGTCAGTGTTGTATGGATCACTATGGAAGCTTGTTGACAGACAGGATTTTTTTAAGGCACGGTTTAAAACTAATAAAAACGTGTGTGTACAAGGGCCTAAGTCTTGTAATTGTTGTAAAAGAAAAAAACCAGCAAAGAACGTGCCTACATCCAGAATACACAGAGTATTTGTATTTTGTATGATAACAAATTTACAAAGTTAACTAAATTCAAATATTCCAAGACAACATGATTTTCGTTCAGTTTACTGGTGAAATAATTTATAGCCTCGAGATAAACCACACAGAACATGCGATTTCTAGATCGTAAATTAGTTGGCTGTAATCAATTTATTAACAAACCAGCTGAACTCGACTCTGTAACGAGAATGTTGCGGTAATAGCAAACTATCTTTAGATTTGGCTAAGAATCTATCACTAACCTTACCTCTAGGGCTATATTTAAAACGTAATAGTTTAAAAGTTAAATACCGAGATTGGTTTGAAGACTGAGAAGATTGTGACGTCCTAACTGAAGCTTGAAAATCGGTACATTAATAAACTCCGACCAGAATGGAGAATTCAGTAGTTTATCCTTTAAAACTTTGTATCCATCCATACTAATGATTATAAATGCGACCGTCTGTCTGATACCACAGGGGTAATTCCCGTAATTTTAAGAACGTTCACAGTCTGATCTCAATCTCAATCTGTCAAAAATACGTCTATTTTCCCTACATTTTGACAAGTTTTTGACATTACCGTACCGTTAGTTTTTGTACCTAGTGTTAAGAAATTTTTATGTGAATAAAGTTCATTCATTCATTCATTCATTTGTTTGTCGCCGAGATGACACTGCGACTAGATTTTGAACGTTTTAAATTACGGGAATACGGGCCCTGGTAGAAATTTGGAACACGGATAGACCATGACGATACTGATTATCCCAGTTAAACGTTCTTGGGATAATTTCCGACTTCCACTTGGGCGAACCCGCGGGATAAAGCGAGTGATAAAATATAGGATGATCTGCGGGGTATGTCTGTTGCTACCACCAATTTGCCTATACACTTAGCGTAGCATTTTCTCTTTGATAGTACATTGGTAGGGTCTTATTAAGACCGCCCATTGTGTCACCCTTTAGAAACTTTCTATATTTATGTCTGTAATTTATATGGTGTACATAATAAAGAGTATTATATTCTATTCTGCAGTGGGCATTTACAAGCTAATCATGCAAAAAAAACCTAAATTATTGAACCGTGTTTAACATTAACTCTGGAAAGCCAATTTGATATAAATATACATATATCCGTTCCGGCTCCGTTTTATCTCACAAACTGACTTAATTATATTAGTGCGGCTGGGAAACGGGCAATATTTTTTAAATATTTTAACTCATTTATGAAATGGCAGGCACTTTATAAATGAGTTAAAATTTAAAAATATTTTCCTTAAAAATGGGAACGAACGGAAAAGAATTAAACGCGGCAAGTTTTATAGTCACGACAGGCTGCAAGCAATTTCAACTACGATAAAAATGACTAGTGATTTATTCACATTATTTTAAAAATGTTGAGTTACTACAAAACACTATCAAACACTAAGGAATAAAGTGGCGTGAATAGAAATTATTTTGACTAAAATATATTCAAATGGACCTATCTGCCTTTTCTCAAAATTATTATCAAAAACCAAGGATATAAAGAAAAATCTAACTAATCCAACCAATTTATAAAATCCGAACGATCTTTTCTGATCCACAAACGATTTTATTGATGCTGCTTCATGATTATTTTTTTGTATCTTTTGTACATGAAATGTTTTACAACATGAATATTTAATAAATAATGTGAAGTAAAGCATCTAAAGTAGATTTGTATTTGTAAAACACTGATTTCGTAGTATTAAAAAACTTTTACAACTTCATTTAGAAAATCTTTCAAGCAATTAATTAGTTGAATCCACAAATTCATGATTAAGATTAATCCACTAAAATCGACTAAGATTAATCCACTTTATATGTTAGTATTGTAAGAGTGACTTACCATCGAAGTCAACAGTTCCTGAGCCGTCAGAGTCAATTTCCTCAATCATCATGTCTAACTCCTCAGCACTGATCTTGTCATCCAGCTCTCTGAGGATCTCTCTTAAGACGCCTGTTGTAATGTAACCGTTGCCTGGAATACAAAGAAAACTACTGTAAGTACACTTAATAAAAGATAATTAGCCCGTTATACTTCTCATCATTGGGACTTCGGCCTCCTCTTTGGGAGAGAGCGGTTCGTAGATAAACCACAACTCGGGCGGACTTTATGCATATAGATTACAGTATCCTTCATCAATTTTTGGGTCATTGATGAAAAATGGATTCAAAAACAGCGAGCCACTAAGTTTAATTTGAGTAAAATTAAACTTAGTGGCTCGCTGTTTTAGAATCCACTACCTTCGACTCGTAAGTCAGGATTATTACCACTTAGCCACCAGTACCTACAGCTAAAACTAAGCTTCCTAATCGGTAGCCGATAAAATGGTAAGTAGGTAAATTAATTCATTAGTGTAGAAACAAAAAAAAACTAGTTTATACGGCATTAGCAACTGAAAGCTTCATAAAGGAAAATTATAATTTGTGGAATTGAAAACGCGGAGTCGGCTGCAAATTATTAAACTTCGCAGCTCATAGCTTAGAGGTGCTCCATATTTTTGATTCCGCTAGAGTAGCTAGAAACGTTTTCGGAAAACTACGTCATTACTAATTCATAACGTTACAAATACGTAAAGCGGACATGTCCCAGTAGGTATGTTAGATCCTGAAATCTATTGGGACAATCCTGAACGAATGCTCTTAAAACTCAATTGGTTTCCGTGAAGACCGAAAAGGTTAACTGTAATAAATTGGACAAACAACTTAAAAGGAAGTCATTTTGATCCTTTTGTACTTGTAATAAAGTTCAATTGGTTTTGAAAATTGATTTACGTGGCCGTTAAATAATATTACATTTCTGGGGAAATTAATTTCATATTTATAACGTATCGCCGGAGTCTTGGTCCTGGGTTCGTCCGTTCCGACCTTACTTGAATTTTATATGATAGGTAAGGATATTCACCTGTACACCAAAATTTGAAACAAATTAATAATGTATAGAAGACCGTAAAGGTAATAAAAACCAGTTCATGGGGAATAAATGTTCCAAACTCTGCGTATTTCCGTCAAATAGGTAAGCAAATACGAGTAGGTATTGTAACATTTCGGAGATAATCTTCTATTTCAATATTTATGTAGATAAAATAATACTAATCCTACTAATAATTATTATAAATGCGAAAGTTTGTGAAGATTTATGGATATATGTTCGTTACTCTTTCACGCAAAAACTACTGAACGGATTTGATGAAACTTTACAGCAATATAGCTTAGGTATACATGAAATAACACATAGGATACTTTTTATGCCGATATTCCCACGGGATCGGCACGTAACCGGGTGGCCCTGCTAGTATTAATTATATACTAATATTTATGCAGCGTATATATATTATTACTAATATTTATATAGCGTGCCGCTTTAATGGCGACATTAATTTAACATACATAATTACGTATACGGTTTCGCGTTTTCGTTTTATGAACATACTAGCAGCCCCGCGGTTTCACCCGCATAAGTTTCGATCCCGTGCGAATATCGGGATAAAAGTATATGTTAATCCTGGTTATAAACTATCCGTGTGCCAAATTTGATCCAAATCCGTTCTCGTCCGTTAAAACATCTCTGGTGATATTCACCAAAGATGTTTTCAAGTAGGTAGGTATACCCTGTCCATTAGGTAAACAGTTTTTTGACAGATGGAACTGGTGATTGCAGCAACACACAATGCATTGATTGATATACGTACGGTATTATAATGTCTATAAGAATCCATAAATAAGATAATTACATAGCCCAGCCATAATTACATGACATAGCCCAGTTACTGGGTCAGACTCTTGGACAGACTTTTGGGCTTCTAACGACTCGTAACGACGACAAAGATCCGCGAATGACAGCCGGGACCAACGGCTTAACGTGCTTTCCGAGGCACGGAAGGTCTTGATATGTAAAGATGGTCACCCATCCACAGACCAACGGCGGCAAGCATAGCTTAACCTGATCAAGCGGCCCGTGCAGCTATTATTACTTAGCCACAAGCCCTTTTTTCATTGATATGTAGCAATTATTGACATACAAGCGGTTAAATCATACGAGTACATACGTAAGGGCTGATTTTTCAATCATCTGATAACTTTATTCGAAGAATAATTTTGAAACGTTGACGGTTATTTCATACAAAAACTGTCAAACGTCGATTTTATTCCTCAAATAAAAGTTATCTGGCGATGGAACAATCAATATTGATTACCTAGCCGAGTTTTATCCCAAGCTGTGAATCCTAAGATATGAGGAAACACGATTGTTCTATCATTACCCGTCTTCATAGTGATTCAAGCCCTAGATTGAAACAATAATTGAAGCTAGTTATTTTTAGAACTCAGTCTTTCTGTCCTGACACCGACGAGAGTGTCAACGATATGATAAATGACATAATTACCGTCTGCAAATCTAATATACATTGCCAAATTGTGCAATGGTATTTAAAATAACAAAAACTATGGTGCATACTTCATTAGTGTTTATCTCGCTTGTCAGACACGTGTGATCCATTGTATAATTATTGATCATGACATTAAAAACTCTTGGCTTGAGAATGAAATCGGAATGTCTTTCAACCAAATCGGTAACAGTTCAGAATGACGAACATAAGAAGGTGGCTGGGACAGACTGGATGCGGAAGGCGGAGGACTGGGCGTTGTGGCGCAGTCTGGGAGAGGCCTATGTCCAGCAGTGGACTGTGATAGGCTGAGTTGATTGAAGTAACGATCGCTTCTACTTTTAGTTGTAGTAGGTAACTTTACACTACGCAGTTGCAAATTTTATTATAGACACTCTATTACCTTAAGTATCATCATCTGCCTTTTTCCCAACTATGTTGGGGTCGGCTTCCAGTCTAACCGGATGCAGCTGAATACCAGTATTTTACATGGAGCGACTTCCTGTCTGACCTCCACAACCCAGTTACTGGTAATACGGTACCCCTTGGTAAGACTGGTGGTCAGACTTTCGGGCTTCTGACTACCCGTAACGACTGTCAAAGATCCACGAATGATGGGACCAACGGTTACCTTACACGGTAGGTACCTTAACGGTTATTACCATAAGTATATTTTCACTAACGGACCTATTCATTGCGAAAGTTACTGTCTCAGACAAACGAAGTACGCTTCAAGTAAAAGTCTGAAGGTTGTCCTAATCTTTATAACGACCATAATCTGAAAAGAAATTGCTCACTAAATTCTGTTTCAGTTCATTGAATGTTATCGTTGAAAAGCTAGTCTTGTTTGATCCTTTTACAAACGATATATTTCACTTTTTTGCTTTGAAAACATTGCTGACTTTCTACTCTGTGTGGCAGGTATACGAATCTATTTTTATCCATCACTCAATTCAGATGCCGATATTTTTGTATATTTTTTAGGAACTGCCGATCTATTCTGCAAAATCTCACCGTGAAAACGTAGGTGTAGTAAGCTTACAGTGAGCTGTCAATAGTGTCAATCATTAGTAACAGCCAGTCTATTCCGTAAATATCTCACCGTGAACACTTAGGTGAAGTGAGCTTGAAGTAAGTAGATGACCACTCACTTCAAGCTCACTTCATCTTTTGTTTTCACGGTGAGATTTTAACGGAATAGAACTACAGATGGAATGACCGCTCACTTCACCTAAGTTATCACGGTGACATTTTTACAGAATAGACCGGCTGTATCCTACCTATTATGTACAGACGCCAGCAGGTCAAGCTACCCGAAATTGTGCAGTGTAGCAGTGACCCCAGTTATCATGGTGGGATTTTTACAGAAGAGATCGGCTGTTAAAGCTACAGCGAAAATAAAATAAAATATACCATTAAAACGCGAGCTCTATACTCGCGTTTTAAAGGTTCATTTTATGCCATGCCAGTAAAAGTATTTCTTTGAACAAAATTCAATTTCATTTTAATCATCGTTTTTGGACGCGAGAATGCGTGTTAAATGAGAAAATGAAAAAGGAATCTATTGAAAAAATCAAAGCGTCTACAATTTTGTATCGTTCATAATATTGAAGGCGAGATATTTTTTAAATAACTTTTATACTTTACAATATAACTAAAACGATGTACCTATTCTATGAACTCCCAACGAAAACCTATACTTAGATCCTACGCAACTATCATTTGAACATGGACCTCCCTCAAAAGTTCCTCATGCTCTGTCGTTTCTGCAAAAACTTTAAGAGAATAGCTCATGCCAAAGGTAAACTATACCAGTAGGTATGGTGGCAGCAGACCTGACTGTCCCTGATCCCATACGAACTCTGGTACCAGAATAGAGGCGTTGCCGCTAAATAAAAAGCTATACTGAATTTTAGCTATTTGTTTCAAGAAGGCGTGTTCTTTTGCGCGCCTAAAACAGTTGTCTTTTATTTTAAAACAAACAATTCTTTTAAAACTTTAAAAAAAATTCTAAATTTGAATTAAGCGATCGAATGCAACCAAAATAATTTTTCTGCCAGCTAAAAAGGTTCCCTTTTTCAGACAACCTTTACAGTGCCATTTAAGTATCGGGTATATTGTAAGTATGTGTTCTGTACCTTCTTTGTCGTATAACCGGAATGCCTCTTTAAGTTCCTGCTGCATCGCTTCAGCATCCTCCTCAACCATGAACCTGGAGGCCAGGGTCACGAACTCCTCGAACTCCAACTCACCAGAGCCTGGAATTTTAAGCGATCAATGTTTTAACTTATGCACTGTTCAATGGAATGTTTTGTTTATAACGGTCTGCAATAGGTGCGAACTAGCAAAACGGCTTCTTAATTTTCTAAAATAATGAAGAATGAACGTCATTAATGTCAACCAAGCCTTTTCTCAACTATGATTGATTTTTTAAGATGGCTTTCAGTCTGAAAGCCTTAATTTAATACCATTCAATTCAATAGAACTATACCTGAAACTTATTAAATAATAAAATTGTCTAAGTCTAGTCGCAACATTTCTGACCAACAAAAGAAGAATGACAATAAACCTTCAACCGCGATAGATTACATGGCAAAAAATACCATATTTATTCAAACAAACTCTGAAAACAAAGTAACGATTCTCAAACAAAGTCAAACAGATGTAAGCCGACTGAAATAAAGGCAATTCGCACAAATTCCTATAAATCATCCTCTACGCGTAACGAGTTTAGTTCAAGTTGCCCCTTTTGTTTAGAAAGGTTCAACTGTAGGCTGAACACAAACTGTCTATGTTTATTTATTTATACACCGTTACATTTTGATCGTTTTAATCCTTAATAGGGGTCATTGTACTCATCATTATGAACAAGTTTTACTACGGGAACATCCGTGAAATCGTGAAAAAAAGATCAGTTGATCCATACATTATGTCGAGTTATGCGAACATAAATCTATGGACCAACTGATTTTTTTATCCACGTTCATAATGATGAGTACCTACAAATGACCCCTTTTAAGGATTAAAACGATCAAAATGTAACGGTGTACCTATATACTTACATAAAAATATATAACAAAAAATAGATCGAACACTACAAAATATACAATGGGCGGCCTTATCGCTTTCTGTGATCTGTTCCAGGCAACCTTGGAATGGACAGTGTTTAGTAAATCATTAAGGCGCAAGCGTCAAGGTAGCCCGCGAAATTCATATTCTTTTACGTTTTTTGCCATTTGCAGGTCAGTGGTTGTATGTTGATCTAAATATGATTCATGGCCGTAACAAATACCTATTTATTTATAGAATTATAAAAACCATGAATACAACAACACTCTCTAAGTTCATATTATCATGCTACAATCTATGTATGTAACAACTGTTTTTATGTCAATAAAATTTCTTATTATTATTACCTATTGAATGATTATTTCAAGAAATCATGACATTCGAGGCCAATTCAGTTATAATTGGGCTCAAATGTCATGATTTCAAGAAGTGGAGTGAAGAATTGCTGATTACAATGATGTAAAGTCATATTTGTTATGGTTGTGAATCATATTTTAATCAACATACAATCTGACGCTGATCTGCAAGTTGCAAAAAAAAAAATAAAGAAAATATTAATTTTGCGGGCTACCTTCGCACATCCCCCTTAAGAAAATAAATTAAAAGTTTGACTTTGATTACAGACTGTAATCTATGTACCTATTGTAAACCAGCTCCTGTTTACAAAGAACCGTGATAATTTATGAAAAACAGTAATTTCAGCGGCAGATGTTTTGATTACCAAACCCATTAACGTAACAAAATGCCCGAAGGCATTCTTTTAAAAAAGAATCTTCCAAGATTTCTTCCCGCGCATAGACAAGTTAAAATTGTTCACTAACAACAGAGCATTCCATTTCGTCAACTGTCCCATAATGGAACGTAAATGGAAAGTCCGTGTACTTAAAAAAAGAAACAATTTATTGATCGTTCAATTAAGATGTCTTCGTAATTTAGGGAACCAAAATGTAAATTGGCATCTGTAACACTCCCGTTCACAATAATTTAACTGACAAAATCTGGTTCAAATTATCTCCACTCAAACAAAATTAGTTGTTCTATACATTTCTTTTTTTGATCTCGTTAGAGCAATTAAAAAAACTCGTATTTTAAAACACTCAAACAATCGTGTTTGTGAGACAAATTGACTATGTTTAGGACCTAGCGGAAATTCTTTTTGAGATTTGCTTTTAAAATTAAAAACGAATTTCCTAGGCATAACACTCAAGATAATTTGAAAGCAGTTACAATTTTTCATGATAACCTTATTCATCAGTCTCTCTATTAATAATACTATGCTATATAATTATCTTCCCTGTTTTGCAGGACCAAAACGTAACGAGCATACATGCTTATATTCTGCTTCCAGTAGCATAGTACGCTGGGTCTTAGATTAGAATATTAGTACTGAAGTAACAGCTTCCATCTTGAAATAGAAATGTAGGTGAGATACAGAGTGTATCAGCTGCGATGTTTCCCACGCAAATCATGTTGACTGAGGGGGAAAGGTTAGTATATTCCTGGACACACGAGGTACTCGAGCATTTACATAAATTTAGATATCTCTACGACGATTTTGAACAGAACTGTGTGGGTATAAAGGTAATTTTAAAAACATTTTTATCGATTTTTTTAATTTACTTATTGAAATTAGTCACGGTTATTCTTTTAGTGGAGATACTTATGTTCTGGATTATAAATTACCTATTGAAAAATCAGCCTTTTAGTTAAATTCAGAAACATGAGTATGAAAAATAAACTTTTTTCTAGATTCAACCTTTTTCATACTACTGTCAAATGTCGATGACCCTAGTGATGGAATCGAGTTCGAGTTCCGGCATTTTTATTGACGGCAAATAAAATCGAGCGTCAAACTCTAACTGAGTTGAATAACTGGTTTCACACAAACAAAGGAAAAGTTGAAGTGATATGGAAAGTTGGAAGTTGAAGTCTTGGAGTTGTGTTCTAACCTATTGAAGGTATGGGATGCGAGAAAAAAACACCCACTTCATTGTTGTACAAGGTCAATGCAATTTTATCGCGTCTAATAGCGATTTTTTTAGGCAACATTTCATTGGACTCTTATTAATAAGTATCATAGAAAGGGTCCATCTGTGGTGTGCTCACAAATAAACAGAATAAAAATGAAAATATGAAACATTTCGATAACTTTATTAAAATTCCCGGTTGACAGGCATGCAAACTTCTGAATCTTTTAGGTAAGTGTTTCAATTGATAAACTTAAATTAGTAATAATTGTTATTATGAGAGATATATAATGCAGAATACTAATGGAGAAATGATTAACATTACAACTTGGAGATTACAGTGTAATGACGTATGTAGGTAATTCCCGTAAGGATAAGCAGAAGTAGTATAGTAAACCTACGTAAAAACTGAATACAATAAAAATATACCCAGGTTAGATTAATCAAGTAAACATATAAATAGTGTAAGGAGTAGAAGTCCAGAAATTAGAAGAGCTCGAAAAGAAAAGCTCTCCCTCTTCCTGCCTTAGCCAGGCAGTGAGATTAAAAAAAGTAAGTGTGCAAGGTACTGACCGTCTTCGTCGACCTCATCGATGATCTCTTTGAGAGCCTCGTCGCTGACCTGGTGCCCTAACATGCCCAGGATCGTGCCCACCATAACTGTGCCGATGCATCCCTTCTTCTCCTGGTCGAAGACATCGAACGCCTTCTTGAGGACTGGAAGAAGATTTATATTCTTTACATTTAACGTCTTATCACAACAAAGAATTATATCAATAATCAAAATATTGATTGTGCAAATTGAAGTTAAATTACGTTAAAAATAAACCTTATTAATTGAACTCCCGAAACAGCATTTTAAGTATTTTAATGAAAAAAAAAACTCACTGTTGATCTGTTCCTGGGGAAGTTCATCCTGAAATCACCAGAAAATTTTAAATTAATTTGCAGAAATTAATAAAAACGTTTCACAAAAAACAAATATCACTTATTTCACTTCACTTAAATCACATTCACAATAAAAAATCCTCTCACCATGGTGACTGTTCGCGGGTTCTAGCTACAGGTATTGCACGATGATGTACGCTATAGTGAACCACACTAGGAGGAACACAAGCCCTTTTATCTGAATGGAATGAGCGACTGTGCGGAGGCGCGCTAAAATATCACCCAGGTTGAAACAGTCAGTGCCTCCGTTCTCTAGTCCGTACCCCGAGCAGCGAGTCGCACAGATTTGGCTCCGCAAAATGCTTTTAACTGTTGTCTGTAAGGTCATCATACATTAACACAGTTGCCGGATGTCCACTGCACCGATGTGCATCGTGCACGATATGCCAAATGCGTATATCACTATCAACGAATCGATTCGGTTTGGTTATTAATTACACATTAATTAAAATATCACCCTTTGGACGGATGCCACGCCATTTGTAGAATACTTTTCTCATTATAAACAATAGTAATAAAAGTAGGTAGCTCTACTTATAGCAGGAATAGAATCGAGTTTTAAATAAGCTATATTATTTTCTATATTTTGAAGTTAGCTTTTGTTAGTAAGTTGTGGATAATTATGTAGGTATTGAACACTTTCGCTAAAGTTTGTCTGGTTCTCGGGACAAAATATACCTATAATACCTATATATACCTATTTGAAAACCTTGGACATGACATAACCCCAATACCAAAATCATTTTTGTGTGTCAATAATGATGCCTTAAATATTCACATTAATTTTATACAAGTGTAAGTACTAGGAAAAAAAAAATATAACATCATGTCAAACCAACAAAGCCTAAACCTGCAGCTGATAATTATGTTACAATACCTAACAAAGCTGTGAATGTAATAATTAAGCCTAACGTGCAAATGAGCACGTTGTTCAATGATTTTGTGGCATTAATTAATTTTGGTTTCCGCTTGCACCTAATTTCACTCCAGTGTTGTTCACAAGAGCAGTGATGGTGGTTCAGTAGTGGCGGCCCCGACTTACGAGTACAAGTTGTACGTCGTGGGCTCAAACTCAGTCAGGCGTGTTACTTTGTGTAATTTATTTCATTACCACTGCTCTCAAAACGGTAAAGTATAATATCATGAGGAAACCGGAATGTCCTAAAAACAAAAATTTAAAGATACATTGACATCTACCAACCCGCACGGGTCCGCGTGATGGATTACTTCATACGGCAAAAGAGAGGAGGCCTGTGTCCCAGCACTGGGCTGATTATGTTGTTCACAAAATTGCAAATGGCGCATCAAGCTGAACTTACAGTTACAGGAGTGGTAATAGTAATTACTTATTAGAAATGTCAAAAGACGTAAAAATAATAAATTACGTACCTACATTACAGGCTTTAGAATAGGATCCATTAATTAGAAGACAACTTCTCCAAGATCATATTGTCATTATAAAGGAGAATACAGAATCAAAGGAGGAGTCGAACACGCCTTTTAATTAAATGCCTTCTCTGTATTGTATCCTAGTAACTTCAACTGAAGTTACTAGGATATAATACAGAGAAGGCATTACAGATACAGACACACAGGTACAGATTTCTTATAAACTTATAAGAAATCTGTACATGAGGTACATCTATCTATTCTATACTTATAATAAATCTGTAGAAGTGAAAATTCTGTACATTGAAAATATCAAAAAAATAAATGGCAATGGTGTTACTAGACCGACACAGAACCCAAACATGTGATTAAAAAAAATTTTGTCTGTCTGTCTGTCGGTCTGTCTGTCTGTCTGTCTGTTTGTTCAGGCATCACGCAAAAACTACCGGTTCGATTACGATGAAACTTGGTATAATTATTCTTTAATATCCTGGGCACCACACTGGGTACTTTTTATCCCGGAAAAGTATATACAATAAAAAACAAACTTAATTTTGCGGTTCGATCCCTAGACCCGATTACTGTACCAACCGCAAATAATAAGTTTGTCGTAGGTTAGGTCACCCGCAGTGGAGTTCATTTTTATTCCTTTTAGTTTTTAGAGTTATTTAGGTTTATTTTTATATGTCGTAGTATAGATTTTAATTTTAAAGTATAGGTAGTGTATTTGATAGTGTACGTAGTGACCGTAGGTTATTTTATAATACTGTTAGGTAAGAGTAGTCATTCTTATAGATATTAGTTTTTAGGGATTTTGCTTATTTATTGAGTTTAGATTAGTTATCATCAGAAATAGGTTTATTTAGGTAGGTAGGTATTTAATTTTCTGTTATTGAGTTTATTTTTTTTTAATTAGGTATGTACTTAGGTAAAGATATCACATAGGTACCCTCTTAATCACCACTAATGAGACACAATTGGTTTTCTATTATAATTAGCCACAAAGGGCCCGCGAGATAGATGGCATTCTGGGGAAGCACATACCTACATTTTATCCTGTTAGCACGTTCCCGTGGGTAAATTTCCGACATCCACGCGGGCGAAACCGCGGGCAGAAGCTAGTTAAGGAATAAATGTGTCTTCATATCCTTTCCTGTAGATAAATAAATCAATATTATAATGTGGTATCGCCATCATATTGCACATGCAACAGTGTAAATAAAGCCAGTGATCTAAACGCGGATAGTGCGGGGGGGGGGGGGCAGGTGCGCCTGTTTGCAGACAGTGACATATTTTGTTGCTCCCGATGCTGCCAAATGCAGTGAAAAGCTAATGATGCCTTACATAATTTGAATATTTTCGGCTTAACTAGCTAAATTATAGCTAACCATTTTTTTCAGAATATTTTCCTGTAGGTAACTTGTAAAAGATCAATCAATACTCATTAAAAAGTTTTTTTTTAATTTTTCAAGATATTTTAACGTGTTTTAAATATTATTATTTAAATAAATATTAAATAATACTTGTAAATAGGTTTTCATTTATAGTAAATAAATTTAGTATTTTTACGAATAAGCTGTTAAAACAGCGTTCCGTCAAGTTCCGTTATATAATATGTGCCAAGTTTCTTCTAGTTAATCAATTTCAACTGATTTGCTAAACAATACAAAATAACTAACTGTGGAAAATTATATCATACTGCGCATAATTTATTGTGCACGGAGTAAACACCGCAAATTGAAAGGTACAACAAAATAATGTATGCCAGTAATTTTACTAGCTCGTAAACAGTTTACACTAGCTGAGAACAGATTACAAAGCTGTTAAACATTTATTAAAAGCCATAAATAATACAAAATTTTGTACCAGATATGTTAAACAGAATGCATGCAGAAACGTCATTTTGTCATTCTTTTTATCTCGGTTTAATTTTTGTCAAACGTAACACAAAGAGAACTGAAATTCAATTTCAGATAACTTTAACACAACTGATGCTGAATTTTTATTCCACAGCTAAATATTTGAAAAAGTACAATACTTTTTTTTATCGATGCCCTCGGCTACGCGTGTTTCTACCTTAACCTTTTTGTATTTCAGGATGAAATAATCCAAATATTCGTTTCAAATTATCAAGTTATAGGTAGGTATTTTAATTTCTTTTTACCATTTTTTAAAAATTATAATCGGCTTTGCTGGAGAATAGAAGGATATACCGCAGTTCGGACTGTGACAGTAACACAAACCAATTATCAAAACAAAGGTATTAAAACTATGCGCTCTTCATTACGTGGGTACTTCTAATTCACACAGTTAATTGCACCACCCCGATTTATTACCAGAAAGAATGACAAGACTTCTTTATAGCTATGTAAAGTAAATAGTAACGAAAATAAATACAGTTCTTTGCAAACGATAGTAAAAAGTATTCAGCTGCCAGAAACGTTTCAAGTTCCCCAAGTTTCTGACTGAAACCTGACCATCTCTCTCTCTGTCTTTGTTGTGAGACAGGTCGCAACCAAACAGCGATATTTAGAACTGACAAGAATAACTGCAGCTCTATTATCTTGTGACATAGTTTTAACTTCCGGTGTAGGAAATATAATTTCTTACGTTAAGAAGGAAGCTTTTCATGAAAGCTAAGGAAATATTGAATTAAAAAATATAACAAGGTTTATTCTGAGAAAGGTGGCTTATAAAAAGGAAAGAACTTTATTTAATTGCAACTGGGGTATGGATCATAAGCCATTAGAGCCACTCTCATTTTATCAATTTGGAATACACGCTCTTAACAATCGATCATAACAACAAAGAATAGAATAACCACTAAACTCGTAAAGGTATTTAACTAAGTATTTCCTTGTAACGTATTGTAAGGCTGACGTCACACGCGTCGCCTGGGCGAGTTGGCATTGCGCGCACGCAGTCGGCCGGCCACATCCAATTAATGTTTCATCTAGTCGTACCCTAATCACTGTTACAGGTGTTCCGTAATTAATAGACTGAATATATTCGTGGGATTATTTATAGCCTGTTCGCTGCTGGTTGTTGACTGTGGCAACATAGTTTGTTCCATTAAATTAGTAGTATACAAATATTTACATTACATGTTTATCGTTTAAGACTATTAAATTAATTTTGTATGTCATTCAAATATTTGTTTAGTATTATTTTGATATTTTTGTTGTAGATGTTGTTTTTTTGCTGGAAATGAAATAAGGTAATGTGACACTCTAGTTATTTCAACTTTCTTTGATCCAATAAATATATTTTAGCTAGCTTATTCGTTTGATACATCCTAAAGGATCCAACTAAGAAATATTAAGTAGCCAATAAATTTTAATTTTATTATATTTCGTAAAAGCTGATACAAAACATGCCTATATCAAAAATAACATCACAATATTTTTACTAAGATTTATTCACTAAGGGCTGATTTTTCCATCGCCAGATAACTTTTATTCGAGGAATAAAATTGACGTTGGACAGTTTTTGTATGTAATAACTGTCAAACTTTCAAAATTATTCCGCCAATAAAGTTATCAGATGATTGAAAAATCAACCCTAAAACAAATTAAACAGAACCTTCTCTCCGCTCTCCTCTTCCTGTAGGTAGTACCTACTTGTTAGCATTTCCAAAGCAATTTCCAGGTAAAAAATTGTTACGTTTTCGCATGAAATAATCGCCGCTAGAATTTTAAGAAAATTTCCACGTAATAAATTCTCATAAATGTTACAAAATTTCCGATAGTAGAGGCCCCGGGGTGCACTAGATATCTGCGTCGATACTACAATAGGGCTCCTGTAACACTTAAAGTTTTATCACTTAAATCCCTAAAGGAACGGTTTAACTAAAAGATAAAGTCAGAATTTCACGAACTAACTTTACGTTAAAGCAGAGAATAAATTATACATATTTTGAAGTTAAATTGTACTTTGTTTTACGTTGTACGAGTACGTTGTGACTGTGTGGATGCTTGTCATTAACTAGAAAACTCGGAAGTCCTTTTTGTGTTTTCTTGTCCTAACGATCCCATTGACAAAGTGAGTAAACACCTAGTGTTCTAGGTCATCTGCCTAGCCTTTTCCCAACTATGTTGGGGTCGGCTTCCAGTCTAAGCAGCTGAATACCAGTATTTTACATGGACCGACAGCCTATCTGACCTCTACAACCCAGATATTGACTAATACGATACCTCTTAGTAAGGCTGGTTGTCAGACTTTCAGGCTACTGACGACCCGTAACGACTGTCAAAAATCCACGAATGACTGCCGAGACCAACGGCTTAACGTGCTTTCGGAGGCACGGAGGGGTCTTGGTATGTGAAGATGGTCACCCATTCACGGACCAACCGCGGCCAGCGTAGTTTAACCTGATGGATTGACCCTTGCAGCTGTTATTACTTTGCCACAAGCCCCTTTACCTAGTGTTATAGGTATCATGTTATATTTATGAAGTCATTTCGGTCATGGATTTCCGACAAGAATGAGCTTCTTACATTATTTTTAACCGACAAAAAAAACGGATGAGGTTCTCAAGTCGACGACGGTATATATTTTTTTATGTGTGACCACACATACATTTTGTACAGAGTAGTCCGATTTTGATAATTCTTTCTTTTGATAAGTCGGCGCCGTTTAAATTTAAGGCAATTTAGTGAACTTTGTTTATTGATTCTTTGGCGCCGCCGACTCAAAATTACTTAGGTATACTTACAATCGTTTAAGAACTTAGTTATTAAGGTTTGTAACATAATGTACATACTCACAGTTATCTTCATTCATTCCTCCTCTCCGTCAGAACAAGCATTCTGTTACCGTTAGGCGCTGATCTGATTATTCCTCACGACACGTTTTATCCACAATCAGTACACAGACACAGCTCCAACTTTAACATAAGACTA
The DNA here is from genome assembly GCA_945859715.1 of Apamea sordens. NCBI lineage: Eukaryota > Metazoa > Arthropoda > Insecta > Lepidoptera > Noctuidae > Apamea > Apamea sordens. Next base: position 15,464,416 of record OX243995.1, read on the forward strand.
CAACGATTTAGTGACATCCAAGGGTTGGAAATTTCGCCCACATTGATTGATATCACCTTTTCCTATAAACAATATTCTTATAACACGATTTAACTAAGTATAGAATTTATTTAAATTTTACCTTTCTCTTTATAAGTTAAGCTTTTCTTGTCGCTACACGACAGGTTAAATAAAAAAACCTGCCAGGTGTAGTCGGACTCACGCACGAAGGGTCCCTTTTATCTACAAAAATCACGTCTGTTGTATGGAAGCCCCCCTTTAATATTTATTTTATTTTAATTTTATGATTTATCATTAAAGTAAAAATACAATAAGTATTTTGTGAATATTTCAAGTGCCAACCTGTTGCCATTATTGATATGTATTAAAAAAAAACTACTTACTAGATCTCGTTCAAACCAATTTTCGGTGGAAGTTTACATGGTAATGTACATTATATTTTTTTTTTTTAGTTTTATCATTCTTTTAGAAGTTGCAGGGGGAAGACACACACTTTACCACTTTGGAAATGTCTCTCGCGCAAACTATTCAGTTTAGAAAAAAATGATATGAGAAACCTCAATATCATTTTTGAAGACCTATCCATAGACCCCACACGTATGGGCTTGATAAAAAAAAAAAATTGAGTTTCAGTTGTAAGTATGGGGAACCCTCAAAATTTATTGATTTTTTTTCTATTTTTGTGTGAAAATCTTAATGCGGTTCACAGAATACCTGCACTTTCCAAGTTTCAACAGTACCTACCTCGGAAAAAGTGGCTGTGACATACGGACGGACAGACAGACAGACAGACATGACGAATCCATAAGGGTTCCGTTTTGTGCTATTTGGCTACGGAACCCTAAACAGGTTTATTATTTTTTGGTTTTCAGTTTTTTCGGCGGTTTCATTTCTTGTTAAAAAAAAATTTCAAGCCTGCATTATTATTTATTAGCGCTTTGGTCAGATAAAAAAAGAATAAACTAGAATAAAGTGTACCTAGTTGTAAGTCTTGTATTTGTTTATATTTCGTATGTCCTTTTGCCAGTCGGCAAAGTCCTCCAACCTTCTCCATTCCTGTCTCTCTCTGGTTAATGCGGTAACTTTTCATTAAAATAACCAAGCGCATAAACATTTAATTTCCATCTTACATAGATGTAGACAGCCCACACAAACTCAAGAAAGTAATAATAAAACTTAAGTAATTAATAAACAGTTTGTTATTAATTAGCAGCTTTAGTCTTAGCATAATCAACCTATAATTATCCCACAGCTGGGACACAGGCCTACTCTCTTCGAGAGGGAGTGGGCTATAATCTACCAAACTGGCCCAGTGCGGGTTGGTAGATGTTACATATCTTCGAATGTTTGATTCTAGGACATGCCGGTTTCCTCACGATGTTTTCCTTCACAGTTTTGAGAGCAGTGGTGATGAAATTATTTACACAAAGTAAAGCACTTGCCAGGGTAAGAACCCACGACCTGCAACTCGTTACCAATAGCCCACCACTGCTCTATTACTGTGGCTTAGGCAACGGCAGTAAATGTATTCCTACTAATAATGAAGATTATTATTATTATGTCGTTTATTTATTTAGTTTTCTTATTTTGTTACATTTTTAAATATTAGTATATAAAAAAAAACATTTAAAAATATAAAAAAATAGTGATCCACCGGTGTCGGGAGCAGGGTCCAAGCTACCGGTGGTTAGGGCTCCAGAGACAGAAACCTCCTCACAATGCGAGCCGTATCGAGGAGTAATACCTTCTGAATCAGGCCCTTGATCCAACCGCCTAACGAGAGCCTCGATAGATGTTGATCGAGGCTTTCGGCCATCAGACCATTAGCTGATACGACAATCGGCACAATGACAGTCGAGCTCACATTCCACATGTCAACAACCTCGTGTGGTAAACTGTCAAGATATTTGATTTTTTTATCTTACTCAGCTTTTTCTTTATTATTATTATTATTAATACCAATTGAAGATAGTGTCGCAAAAATACTACGAAACTTACTTGGTTTATTTATGATGTCTCTGGCTGGAAAAGAACCATTTTAAAAGTAAAAGAACAATTTTCTGCGTAGAAGTTTCATCCGCTGAGTGTGGAAAGTTAGCAAACATTTTATATGTAGAAACTGTGTTATGAAAATCTTGGGCTTTGATAGTTTGTTGTGTAATGGCTTAGGTCTGTATTTTAGAATGATTTTCAGTCACAAAAATCTTCTACGAAATAAGGTGACAATCGAAACGGAAAATAAAAGACATTAGATACATTAACACTATGAAATTTTAATCTGAATTTTAATTTAGATCACCTAGTTAATGCCATTTCCGCCTGTGATTGGTATTTTCAATAGTGTAGGTACCTATCAAATATACTTTGAAATCATCAGAGGAGACAAATAACAAACTCTACTGATTTAGACATATGAGTCATACTTTAACGACGATGTACCAATAGGACTCCTTTTTTGTGGGAAATCCTTAGTGATGCCCTCTGTCTGGAATGATTCCAGGCGGTGGACATTCATATTTGTCGGTTATGGTGTTTATATCAGACTTCTACTAACAAAAAACCCTACAGTGTTCTCCCTGCTACCATGAAACGGTAGCACGGGGAATAGGTACTCACACATAGGTACAAACGCCAGCACATCAAGCTACTATAATCTATCAAATTTCTTTAATAGATTTTAAACTTTATCGCTAAAGCATTAAGGTTCAAGGTTGATTGGGAAAATTTGACAGTTTCGGGTAGCTTGACCTGCTGGCGTCTGTACTTCGCGCTGCCAACAAACCAAGTTAACCGCAAATTTTTAATCCAAAAAGAAATATAACAGTCCATTTCTTGTACTTGACACAAACCACAATAAAATTACTACTACTACCTATTAGCTTTTTCCTACTAATTTCGGCTTACATTCATTGTCCATACGCTGACTCATTTTAATCAGAAAGCCCTGTCTCCTGTGACACAGTTTTCTTTTAGTAGTTGGTATAAGATATAGGGGATCTTTTAAACTGAACTTAAGTACTGCATAAAATCAATATCAAAAGTCATTAATTCAAATTAGGCTGAGAATCAACATCTTTTTAACTTCAAAATTACATAAGACTGTCCCCCAAAACGCCCGCCCTTAACCACTTCCTAGTGTTTTCGCTGGGAAGAAGAAGTGGCGCAACTAACTCCCCATCAGCACATCTGTCAGTTCAGATAGAAAAATTTGATTCTATACAATAGTAACTAATTAACATTACTTTGCCATATGTCAGCTATCCACGCACATAGTCTTTGCTTATCGTTAAATGCTGGAAAAATAATTTGTAACACTGTTTTTGGAACAATACAATTATTATATTTAAAAACAATAATAATTAATTGGCCCATGTTAATCGTCACTCGCATCAACCTATCTCACGATTAGCCCTAGGTGACGATGTCATCACCAGCTGCCAAGGGAGACAATGTCACTGCCAAGTGCATTGTTCTTGCACAGGAAAAGAATTGCTGCCAGCAGTCTAACCCGTTTCGCTTAGCGGGCTATTGTTAGCAGCTGTGATATCATTTATAAAAGTGATATATTCAATGGTCGGTAGATACTTGTGTAACCGGTAGTATTGTGTACTTCCTCGCGCATTCTGAGGTCAGTGGACCTTGCTGCTAGTGATAGATGGGCGGTATTGCTGGGCTGCCCTTCAACTAATTTATTTGGGGTCGGTGCAACATGTATTTTTCTTCCATACTTCTCTATTAGTCGTTATTTCGGTAGTCATCCCGTTTCTAACCATATCATCATGCACATAGTCCATCCATCGTTTCTTTGTTCTCCACCTAGTTCTTATAGCCACACACATTACACATTACTCTATTCATACTCAAAACATTCCTCGCGATTTTGTCCACATTCCTCCGTATCACATGCCCATACCATGATAACCGATTTCCGTACAATTTTTCAGTCACCGGTGCTGACTTTCATACTTAATATAACTACCATGTAATAATTATGTTATTCTTAAAGTAGGTATAGGATCGTATTATGTTCACAATGACGTATTAGAGTGATCTTGCAGGAAATTACGTTATTATAACTTTAGACTTAACATAACGCAAACCACATATTTTTAACAAACCAATGACCCATCTGACCACAAGTGGTTACAACCCGATAAGGACGGACATCGGCCAATCTAAACTATGTTTAGAAATGTCGGTGTTTACAGAAATCCATAAACTGTAAATTCGCAAAGAACTTTACGTGCTACAAATTGCATAAAAAATCGAATTAGGCTCCATGCAAAATGATCGATAAGCTTCACCGTTATAAGTAAGTTAGTTCATCAAAAACACACATTACTATGAGCTTCGTCACCAATAATATTCCACTTTAAACAACACTCGAACTACAAAGGAAATTGTTATCTCATATTCTATTGTCTAGCCAAGTTCTAGAAATTTGGATATACACGTGAACTGTCCATCAGAGTACACGTGGCTGGCAGTTATTAACTTTAGATTCGTAACGATGCAAAACAAATGATAATGGGAAATTGCTTGGAGCAACGAAGAGATTAAAGATCGCAGACAAAAATAAAATTTAAACGAATTCATCTTTTTTAATCAAAACTGAAATGAATTCATGGAATTTACTATTACTATTTAGGTAGACTTTAACATTTAATTTCTGCGTTCTGGAAAATGTGTAAGTACCTAAATGAAATCTTGAGAAATGTTGATCAAAAGAGAGTTTCCATCGGAAAAGAGCTATGGATAATAGTCGAGTTTGATGCATGATTAAAGACTATTTATGCCATCATCGATCGATTCTGTAAAAATCTCACCGTGAAAAGTCAGGTGAAGTGAGCTTAGAGTGAGCTGTCAAAGGTGTCAATCCCTAGCATTAGTTGGAATGACAGCTCACTCCACGCTCACTTCACCTAAGTTTTCACGGTGAGATGGTTACAGAATCGCACTCATTGCAATGGGTCCAGAAGTGAAAGTACGTATGGATTCGAATTTGTACAAATTTTGTGTCTTTTATGATCCAGAAACATAAACGTTTTTTTTATAATATTGTACCGATACTGTTGGTCTTTTGGAAGGACAGTGTTGGTAAGCGGTAGGTAACTGCAGTAAAACAGGGCCGGTTTCTGACTGTAGAGAAAGTCCTACTTTGTTCCATTGTTTCATACAATATTTTTTGGCAAAATCAGTCCCCCAACATTATGGACAAGTGAGCTAGTCACAATATCGTGGCCTCAACGCAGTTCCTGCAAATCGTACTCTGGCATTAGACCAGGCAAGCGCCAAGATACAGTCATTATAATCGCAATATTCAATTTATTAAATTAATAGTCTACAATGAATTTCACGGGTGGGCATCACGATATTAATTATCTAGCCACTTAAAATAGTGTTGTAGTAGTCACGAAATTACACTCATGTTCTAAAATAATATCACAAACTGTTTATTTTTAGAATATTTTTATTTGCTGTCCAAGACTTAAAAAATAACTTATATCTATGTTCTAAAACCTAAATATTATTCCTAAGTACAGTAAAAATCACATCCATAAGGTAACTCGATATATTTATTTAAAGAAATATAGGGTTACGAAAAGACAGCAAATATCAAACATGTCTTTCCCAAGATATTATTGACGTAGAAGCATTCTGACACATCACTTTCTTACGATACGTCAGAAGTAACAAGGTCGCGTGATTCGTGAATGTTAATTGATTTTCTCTAGGCCTACAGTCGGTTTTAAATGTGGCCAGGAATAGAACAATCGTCCAATGGGCAAGACAATGCACGTCGCGCTTCGTGCGCCGGCGCGGGCGCAACGTCAGAAACAGCTGTAACAGATTGATTCACGGCGAGGATACTCACTTTGACGGCTATCCGATACACTGTGACTTCATTTTAGTTGTTCGGCGAACTCGAAAGGCGAACTAGAGATACTACTCTGGTTCCGGGAAATACTGTAGGTTTTGAAAAATATTGTTTTCTTCATCGATTAATGTCATTGACATTTCATACCTTAATAACCTACCGAACTAACTGGTACTTTTAGAAAATAACCAATTTCCATTGAAGCTCTTGCTAATATCTACTACACAGCACATCAACAGAAATTAGCTCAAAGGAAATGAACACTAATGAATATAAAAATGGAATGTCTAAACGACTCCTGAAATGATAAATGATACCTGACATGTGTGTGATAAATGGAAAATATTTCCTGTTACAACTGCCGTAAATCAACTAGTTTAAGCTTTCGTAGATTCTGTAGTTATCAATGGAATGGTACATACTATCATCGCTAGAAACCCACGAATAGGTTGAAAGTTCTGACGTATTGGAAGTAAGAGACACATCATTGTTAAAATGGTGTCGTATACGCCATTCAGCTAACTGGTCCTCCGTCGGTTGGAGAGCAGAAATGTAACTAGGCGCGCTGCTTTTACTACTTCTTCTTGATATTGTCCTGTTGAATCGACTCGGATTAAGGTTCGAAGGCATTATGAAAATTTTCTTTTGATGAAAATGTGGTGTTGACTCTGGATTTACCCAGTCATTCCTCAAAGGAACTTTAGGAGGCATAACTAATACGTCAACCGATTTGTGTTTGACGAACAAAATTCTCTTACTGCCTTTCAGCAGATAAGGGTTCTGTCTAATTATTGCATAAACGCAAAGAGCTCCGAATACTACACATGATATCCCGACACCGACGTACAATAAAATATGAAGTTTATTATACGCTTCCTCATAATCAAACGTAGCATTTTGGTAGAGAACGCAGTTATCACGATCAACTAGACCCGTGCTTAGCAATATTGGACAAAATACATACTCAGCAGCTACATCTCTATTATAAATCCTGAAAACGGAAGGGGCATCACTAATGCAGTACACCTCATTTGGACATGTAGTCTGATACCATAAAAGACCATAATCATTTGGTTCTAAAGCACCTATCTCAACCATAGAATAGTTATGAGTTTTCAAAAAATATGTTAACTTTATCCAATTCTTTCTGGGCATCATTTCATTCATTGTATTTTTAACAAAAGTAGGAAGAGCATAGAAGCCAATTATCTCATTTTTAGGGCATCTGTGTCCATGCACCGGTGAAAACATCCTCAAAGACGAATTTGTTGTAGACTCATTACCATTACGACAGTCACTGCTCAAATAAACAATTCCACAAATATCATCATCATCATCCGATTCATCCCACAAATCCCATTTCTCGCCGCCCTTATTTTTTACCTTTGTTTGTTTTTTTTTATATTTTGAATAATAATTTTCTTTTTGAGTACAATTTGTTTCGAGATCACTAAAAGTTTTATCTTTAAATTTTTTAGGGCTGTCACAATAAGGGTCAGTGAGCAACATGTCCTTGTTTGTTAACTGTCTTATTTCATCTTCTGAACAATTGCAATACCACAAATTATCCTGTAGATTAATTCTAGGCTTAGGATGAGCGATTGCCATAACAGTCTTAAACAGTCCCGCGGGTATTGTGTGTAGCTGGTTGTTATGCAAGAATATCATTTGAATACTGCGTAGGTTATCGAAAGCTCCTAAACCAATATATGTTATCCCACATGAATTTAGATACAGGTCTGTACATTTCTGGAGTCCAGTAAAACTATTTTGCCCTAGTACGTCTTTAAAAGAATTCGAGGAAAAATCTACGATTCTTAACTCCGCAAATGAAGTTGAACCTGTTACGTTTGTTGGATCCCAATGGTTACTTCTTGTTATTGTAAGACTTCGCAGAGTGTCATGGACTGATCGCAGAGCATCTCTAGGTACAGTATGAATGGTGGTATTCCTGATATAAAGTTCTCGTAAACCCGAGAGTCCTACAAGACTATTCGACGTCCAAGTTTTCAGCTCCAAATTTTTTAACTCTAGTACTCGTATGCTTGCAGAGTTCTGGCTCATGAAGGCGTCACAGGGCACGTGCATTAGGTTCCCGTTCATTATTGTAAATTCGTGGATATCTGTTCGAAATGTTGCCAGCCAGTTTGGTGGCATAGTGTTTTCGGGGAACATAGGTTTATTCAAAGTTAGAGAAACAGATTTGCAAGTTGCGCCGGCTGCCTGTAACAAAACGATGTTTGATTAACAAAAGGTACTGTAAAGTCGTCCAAAGCTCATGTTTGTAATTAAATCTCTAGAACGCGCTTCAGTCAATGGCTGGGCACATGTTTAGGTACAAGTATTTAATAAAGCAGGTTTTGAGTTTATGATCTTACTGAAACTGCGTAGATGATCTCTTCTTCGTACTTTCCGAAGTAGGGCGCCTCTTTGCAGACAACCCTGCAGGCATTGGCCCTGCAGCGACTTTCTCGAACTATGGGTTTCAATGGCGGCCACTTTGGGATAGCCATCAGGAGAATCAGGATGAAACTCGCTACTGTGACAGCTGCGAATATGCTTTGGACCACAAGTCGCAACCATCCCCGACTGCATGATGTATTTCTGAGAGCAGAGAGCAAAAAAAACTTATTTTGATGCAAAACAGTAATATTATGATAATAAAAAATAATTGGTTGCCTTACATAACTAATTGAATATTTTATCTGCCTTTTAAACTATGTTGAGGTGGGCTGCCAATCTAACCAGATGCAGTTGAATTCCAGTATTTACATGAAACGACTGCAAATATGACCTTCACAGCCCAGTTACTGGGTAAACGATACTAAGAACATTTCAAGCAGCAGATGACTAAAGCACGACAGCCAAACCGCTCCATACCACTCCATTTTAAAGTAAATTATAGAAAAAAACCGGTCAAGTATATGTCGGACCACACACAAGTAAGGGTTCCGTAGTTCAGATGAATTTATGTCAAGAACAAACTTTGTAGTTGATAAAATGTTCTTCCATACATCGGTAAACACCACGGTCAAATAATAATTCCAACTTGATACCTTTACGCGTTCCTGAAAGTAAGGGTCTCGACAAACAAGTCTGTTGGTCTGTCGAGACCCTTTTTTGGACGGACGAGCAACGAAGTGATCCTATAAGGATTCCGTTTGTTCCATTTGAGGTAAAGAAGCCTAAAAATGGATGTAGGGATTCTGCTACATCATTTTTTTAACACAAATAACACACTGCAGCTAATAAATAAAAACTCACCTTGCAACTGAAGACAACACGTTCGATTTAATGGCCAAGGATCCAGGCCGCACCAACTGCAGTCCTCTCATTTGGAGAGCCAAATGAATGGAATTTCGTTTACAATAAAAGAGTTTTCACTTGTGACGAACTAAGTTCATATGGTGCAGCTTGCTTTACCAAAACCTGCTGACTCGCTAATTTTTCACCACGAAACACGAGACAACCAGGTTCTCATATACACACCCCGAAGAACAACTGACTAAACTGCGTTACTCATTTCAACCCACGGATATAATAGTTTGATAGCCCACCCGTATCTCGATAAGTGTAATCGAGACAGTGATGATACTTTATCGGCCCATTAGCGATTTCCCTGATAAACTTTGTAAACACAAAAGTGATCGAACGGGTAATTTCACGGACAAGGGCGGTTATTGCCTATTAAATGGACTAGACTGGACTGATTGATGGGTTTAGCATGACAGCATGGATTATTACCTAATAATCCGCATTGCAAATCGCAATCGGAGGGGCCCATGGCTAAATAATAACAGCCGCACAGGTCGATCGGTCAGGTTAAGCTACGCTTGCCGCGGTTGGTCTATGGATGGGTGACCATCTTTACATACCGAGACCCCTCCATGCCTCGGAAAGCACGTTAAGCCATTGGTCCCGGCTGTCATTCGTGGATCTTTGTCTTCGTTACGGGTAGTCAGAAGCTCGAAAGTCTGACAACCAGTCTTACCAAGGGGTATCGTATTACCCAGTAACTGGGTTGTGGAGGTCAGATAGGCAGTCGCTCCATGTAAAATACTGGTATTCAGCCGCATCCGGTTAGACTGGAAGCCGACCCCAACATAGTTGGGAAAAGGCTAGGCAGATGATGAATCCGCATTGCAAAATTCCGCTAACTTACATTATACGTACCTACGTATGATGTAAGTTGGCGGAATTTTGCAACCATGCCAAAAAGTTTAGGTGTAAAAAGGATCTAAATGTCATCTTTATGCTTTTGATGATCAATCGAAGTGATCGTCGCGCGAACTCGTGACCCACACTTTAATTTTTTCGGGCCGCCCGAACGTATCGATGGGCCGACAATGGGCACCTTCTGGTTTTCCGAACAATTGAGTTACATATGAATGCGACGATCACTTATTCGGATCGGCTAATTTCACCATGACATCTAAACCGCTTTCAAGAGCTGTCAGTGTCAATATCCCATAACAATAATGACACTGCTAGCTCTTGAACGCGGTTTAGATGTGCTGATCGTGTTCAGTTTTATTGGTGAAATTCGGAAGTCGCGTAACCGATCGCTTTGGTTAGGAAACGGGGTAAGGCTAGCGACGAGGCTACGTCACAATAATTTGATTTTATTCACAAATATGTCGTGCAAATTATTCATATCTCCAAAGGCCAGTGAATGAATGGTAGCGAAGTAACAAACTTTCAACTAAAGATTTACGAGTATATAATCAGTCATTTCATATAACCAAAAACACTTTTATTTTACATTTTCAACAACAGTTTGAATAATAACGTATAAAAATACATAGGTATTTTAAAAGCGTTTCTTAATAAAACTTTGTAATAAGCTATAAGCCTAGATTATGAGTAAAAGGGAATAAAAAATGTTTGCTTGACACGCCACGTTAAGTCAGAAGCTTGTATTAAAAGTCTGTTGTACAAGCCGATTAGCACCGCACGCGATCTTAGCACTCCTTAATTCATCGCTAAATCCTGGAATACATTAGAAAAGTGGTAGGTACTTTCTATAAATATCTCCTTACTGTTACTTCGCCCACGTAGAAACCTTATTAATTTACCGTGTTTTGAATGGAAAGCACTTGAAGACGTAAGACATTTATGTTTTTCAATAAATTATGGACTAGACCGCCGATTACGTTTAGTCTGAACGCGGCCTAACTGAAAAGGTTACAAAGATTTTGTTTTCATAATAGATTTTCACATTCAACATGTATTAGTAACAATTACTCATATAATAAAATATATAAGTAGACTTGTGTCGTGGAGACCGCATATCAGTAAGGGTAGCATGGGACGCCCCCCAGCTAGATGGTAGACTTGTGTCGTGGAGACCGCGTATCAGTAAGGGTAGCATGGGACGCCCCCCAGCTAGATGGTAGACTTGTGTCGTGGAGACCGCGTATCAGTAAGGGTAGCATGGGACGCCCCCCAGCTAGATGGTAGACTTGTGTCGTGGAGACCGCGTATCAGTAAGGGTAGCATGGGACGCCCCCCAGCTAGATGGTAGACTTGTGTCGTGGAGACCGCGTATCAGTAAGGGTAGCATGGGACGCCCCCCAGCTAGATGGTCCGACGACCTTAAAAAGGTGGCTTTTTCTTTTTTTTTTTTTTTTCAGGATGGGAAATCATCAAATGACTCCACCCGCTCTGGGTGGAGCAGAAGGGAGTGTCAGACTCTTACTGACTAAAACCCACCCGTGTTCCTTCCTTAGCCCTTTATGTTCCAGGGCAGCGGTAACCCTTTCGGACGATCCCGCTACCCTGGCAGGCTTGTGTCGTAAAATGCCTTATTCCAGAAAGATTTTTTTAGTCATCCTACACTGTCCTACTGCTGAGCAAATCCTTCTCCCAAATCCTTCCAGGCATGCTTTTCCAGGGTCTTCAATAGTTTAGATAGAATAGGGAAAATCTTCAAAAGTTTTTCTTTTTCACCAACAAAAATAAAATGAAAGTTGGTTTCTGTCCATGTGACCTTTGGACACTTCGCATTTACAAGGAAATAAATTTTATCAGCTGTTTGCTATCCCAAACCACTCAGGAATATGAGATAGTAAAATACTCCGCTGTGATGACTAACTTCAGGACTAACTCCTATATTATGTTGGTAAAAAAAACTTGAACACATATTAATCCATGATGATTAGATTACCATTAGAAAATTATCCTTGGGTTCGATTCCCCGGCCGGGCAAACTGTTATTTGGTTTTACCATATGGAATTTCTCAGTAGCAGTCTAGAGGCTGGATTTATGCCCAGTTGTGGGAAATAGGCCGCCGCCCTGTTACATGGAATTTAAACATAACTGGCAAAATGTGGTTGCATAACATAGGTACGCCTCCCCGCTTCATCATCTCGCTTCCCCGAAAGGCTCGACAAAGGGACCTTTCGGGAAATATGTATAGACATTGTTATGTATGTCTATTGTTCAGAATTTATGGTCAAAGTGCAGCCTTCGGTACTTTTACCTATAATAAGTATGTTGGTAATGTCAGCTTTTTCGGACATAATATGCGTTCATTTAAGCATGGGCTTAAAATAATAATATAAAAACCGCCCAAGTGTGAGTCGGACTCGCGCACAAAGGGTTCCGTACCAATAGATAATTGTTATGATTTTATTTTTAATATTTTACATGTTTACTTATTATTTTTGTACGAAGTTTTCCAAGAAAGCGCGCATTTTACAAGTTAGGCCTCTATGAACTAACAAAGTTATCTAAGCCGTTACAGTTTTCCTTCAAAGTTCATCACATGGACTACCAACATGAATTTTTCAGATACAGCGGTTTAGCTTTTAGAGGGGGAATCCCTCGCAAACGGATGCCTAAATCAAAAAAATGTTTTGCAACTTCTCAATGTTTTTAAAAAACCTACCTAATGATACCCCACACTATGGAGTAGACGCGAGAAAAATTATCCCCACATTACCCCAAAAAAAATTTTTTTCGTGATTTTATTTTAGCACTTTGTCCGGTGACGGACATGACGAAACTCTAAGGGTTCCGACCGAGACGTGAACTACGGAACCCTAAAAAGGAGCGGAAATAATCAAGTGGCATCATTTTTTTTTTTAATTATTTAAATAAATAATAAGCATGGTCTGAAAACGCGCTCAAGGCAGAGCACCAGCAAGATGGTCAGACGCGATCAAGAAGGCTGTTGGAGACAGCATCTACCGATCGGTCTACACTGCAGAAGACGCATCGCTTGGAGACGCTTCGTAGGCATGTGGTCGCGATCCTCAGGATTAAGGGAACAATGAAGAAGATAAGATCTAATGAGGGTAAAGATTGGAATGTTAGTTGTGAGTAATTGATAAGCTAGGGTACAAAATCTCTGAACGGATAAAATATTAAATGTTTTCAAAAATAGTGTATGTGAGATTTTGTTCCTTTTGGCACTGCGGAAAAATCCAAAAATAAAACCAGTTAGCGGTTTCATTAGCCTTTCATTATTGTAGTTGTACAAGTGACATGATATCGATATGCTATATTGAATGATAACAAAGCTCAATATTGTGCCGACCTACCCAAATACGAAATATGGTATTATCAACAAGGAAAACAATACACAATCGAGAATTAGGTAAATCATTAGACCTACACAAACAATACACACAGCTGTAGGTGCTTGTTGTGTGTAAATCGACTGCCCCTATGTAAAGTATCGAAAACGCAAAATGATAACTTTACAGGCGAACGAATTGAAGTTTGGTTTAAAGACAATAATTTGACATTCATAATTTCTCCTTTTAATTCATACTCAGACTACAGACGGCACGGTTGGCGCAGTGGTTAAGCGATTGACTACTGCGCTGCGTTTCGCGGGTTCGATTCCCGCACGGAACAAATATTTGTATGACCTACAAGTAGTTGTTCCGGGTCTGGCTGTTTGTATATGTGTATTTAAATGTATGTAAACGCACCCACGATACAGGAGAAATTCCTAGTGTGGGGCAAAGTTTTATTAAAAAAAAAAAAACCTACAATTACAGACCTTAAGGTTTGTGCGATTCTTTCTCCTGTAACATAACATTAAATAGGAGGGTTAAGCAGAGGTGACCTATTGTACAGACGCCAGCACATCAAACTACTACAATCTGTCAAATTTCTTTAAAAGATTTTCAATTTTATCGCTAAAACTTTAAGGTTCAAGGTTGATTGGGAAAATTTGACGGTTTCGGGCAGGTTGACCTGCTGGCTGGCGTCTGTACACCCACACTTCGGCAGTTATGTTTAAGTCCAACAATCAAATAATAATAATATGGTGTATTATGAGGCCAACAAGATCCAGACTCCGGGATGCTACTGAGAAGTTCCTGATGCAAAAACCCATTTTTTTTTTGGTAATACATTATCAATCCCAATCTGAATCATATTGAAAGATATTGCTAATCAATTGCTTCGTATGTTAGAAAAAAGGTGTCTGCTTAATAACGCAATGAATTTTGTTGTAACTGTCAAAACAAAACCCGTTACTACATATGTATAATGTATTACGCAATTACCCCGCCTCACCTCATGCTCGACCTCATGCTCAGAAGTAGCACTAGCAACCACCAAGCCGACGAGGCAGTCGATATTTTACGTAGTATTACGTAGGCACAGTCAAAATATGACAACAATGTATCCCTATGGTACGCTCGCGCCAATGCAACGAGTATTATGCATACGTCATAATTATCGACGATATTTCCGAACGGTCGCGTTCAATTCCCCTGTGGCTTTTAATGCAGGGCCCACAGATGTAGATAATATTAGATAACGCTAGTTTGTGAAATTGTGTGTAATTCGTGTCCAATATTTTACCTATGATTACAGAATTTTTTTTTAACTTTTAATTCGGGAGAACCCAAATAATTTTCAGTTCTTTTTTGCGATTCTAGAGAATTAACACCGCTACAGTGAACGAAGCTTGTTTATCGCAATATTTGCTCTCACGATAAGACACCAAACTAGCAATAAGAACCCGCACCCTAATTACGTAACACACAAAAAATCTCAATCTGAACCATTTTGAAGGATACTGCTTACCCATAGCTTCATATGTTCGAAAAAAAATATCTGCTCACCAACGTAAATAACGCAATGAATGTCGTTAAACTGTCAAAATGAAAGCCATTGCTATTGATAGTGTGTTACGCAATCACCCCGCTGTTATAAGAAACATAAAGCATAAGAAACGAGAGAGTTCTTGCGCATTTTTAGAATTTCCCTAAGGTTTATAGTATGTTGTGACGAACAGCTTCCTCTAACCATCATTCTACATCAATGGCAGTAACACCGATTACTGATAGCGATGTACTCGATACATAGCTACCTGTGAAAACCACTCACACTGGTGCAAAGCGATTGGTACTCGACGGAGCATACAAATGGCCTGTTACTACACTGCGAACCACATATTTTTCTATATTCTGAGTTTTATTTCACTCGTTAATCTACAATTTCCCTCTGGGCTCCGGAGTTATGTTTTAGATTTTCCATATATCGTTGTGTATTTTTTACATTGCATTTTTATGTGTTGTTGATATTTGTAGAATTACTATGATGGCGAACACGTTTAGGCCAACCATAATTTATAAACATAGAAACTCATTCAGCATTAATACCTACTTCAAAATACATTGACTAGTTTTTCTTATAAGTATCTAAATAATACCTACTAAGTACCAATATAAGCTGCCACGCTTAAATGGAATTGGGCTGGACACATCTGCCGCATGTCAGACGATCAGTGGGACAAACGTACGACCGAGTGGGTCCCGCTTAATGGCAAACGACATCGCGGCAGGTCCAGGTGGAGATGGCGGGATGAGCTGGACTCCTTGGATAAATATTGTCCTTGGCACCTCTGGAAAGAGAGTAGGGAGGCCTTTGCCCAGCTGTTGGAAAATAATGGCAAAAAAAAATTACCAGTGTCTTGCTGTCAAAGTTCGAAGTGGTGAAGTTCTGAACCATGTGACCTGTGGATCTGAGAAAGGTCGTGCGAGAAGAAGTACCATGACTACCTAATATTCTTTGGCAGATCATCATGCACAGCTTCCTATGCTGCTTAGAACAATTGTATGAAAGACAAAAGATCGCGTATTTTATTTACAGTCGAAACCACAAAAAAAAAAACAGACCAAAATGGATACTAACGGGTATCCACATTGGTTTGAATTTTTTTTTTAATTTCTTCTCTTTGCAATTGGTTTAAAGGAAAAGAAAAAAAAAATACAAGTAGGTTAAGCATCTGTAGATTTCTGTTTATATTGATTCGAACTACATTTCTTACGAAAACAAAATCTCTCGCTCTGATAAAACATTTTACATTTCCTTACAATCGACGTTCAGGCAATCGTTTGAATAAATATTAACTAACTCATTGTTGAAGTTAGCACTATCTTACAGCAGGTTTCCAAGATGCCAAAGTTTAATTACGAAGCTGTCAGTTCCATTGGCATTAATTGGCCAGCCAGGAGCTCCCGAGTCGGCAACTCGGTATCGCAGATCAAAACTTACGGTGTCCGAACTTACCCTTTGTCTCGGATGGGTAAACAACGACGACGGCGGAACACTGCTTCGCTATTACGTAACGTGTAGACTAAGTTGAATATCTAAGTATAGCTCTAGTTATTGGTAAATAGATAAAAGTGCAGTACAAATCCGGGCATGTTCCAGCGTGACTTCTTTAATTTAGATGTACTAAACTGTCTTTTCCTAATCAAAATTCATCATTAATGGATGGAGTTTCTTGCCCATTCTTCTCCATACGAAAACTACCTTTTGGAAGGGGCGACTAGAATCAATTTAATTTTAATTTTGACGTTCAAAAGTGCCTTTTATGTGCATATTTGAAATAAATGATTTGACTTTGACTTTGACAACCTTGAACCTAATACTTCAGCGATAAAGTTGAAAATCTATTAAAGAAATTTGACAGATTGTAGTAGCTTGATGTGCTGGCGTCTGTACTTTCAAAGTATTTTGGACATCAATGATATCGCTGAAGGAAAACATCGTGAGGTAACTTGGACTTACAGTTAATAGAATAGAATAGATTTTATTTCCAACGTAAGTGTTAATTTGTATACCACAACTTAAGACTAAGTATCAACCATAGTAAGTAAATGTAAGTAAGAAACGATAGGACGTGAACGTGTACGTGTACGTGTTAATGTAAGTCTGAAATCGCCAATCCGTCTTGAGCAAGTGTGGTGATTAATGTTCATGCCTCCTTTGTATCAGACGAGGCCTCTGCGCTGCAGGACGGCAATAGGCTATTAAGGTATTAATTTGTAGGAAAAAGCGGTACCTACCTACCTGAAAGTAAAAACAAAACCGGTCCAGTGCGAGTCGGACTCGCGCACTGAGGAATTCGTACAAATTTGTAGGTAAGTATGTGACTACTTTACAGTTTTCGGATTTTTTCCTGTACTTGTGCTACCTGACATTACTTCTTGCCAAATTTCAGGATTCTAGTTCAACGGGAAGTAGGTACTTACCCTATAGGTTTTGATTCCCTTGCGAGTGTCAAAATATGCGGCATAAACGGAACATAAGCACCCGTATCTTTTGATTGCGTTGACTTAGTAGTTTTATTTTTTCACTGCTTCAAGGGATTGCAGCCTTGAGTGTATTTGATATTAATTTCAACTTGATAACTCCACTCATTCCGGAGAAAAGGGGTCTTGACAGACGGACAACGAAATGATCTTATAAGGGTACCGTTTTTCCTGTTGAGGTACGGAACCCTAAAAACTTAAAGGTAATCGGCATTGAACTAGCATAAATTGGATCAGTATCGACTCACACGAAACGAAGAAGTTAAGCTGGAAAGCTTCGGTTCTGACTCACAAGAAATGTTTGGGTGAGAAACGAGAACCAAGCTTTCTTTAAATCGTTAAAAAACCTTTTTTCAAGAACAGCCTGAAACAGATATTTGAATCGACCAAAAACAGTAGGCCAATTCTCGTAATTTAAAACGTTAATAATCTAGTCGCAGTCTCATCTCGGCGACAAACAAATGTCAGAAACTTGTCAAAATGTAGGGAAATTAGAGGTGTTTTTGACAGATTGAGACTGAGATCAGACTGTGAACGTTCTTAAAATTACGAGAATTGCCCCTCTGATCATCACCCCTCAGTCCAAGATAAAAATAAAGGTTGGATAGCGCTAATGCTGACAATGTGTAGGATAGCTATAGTTCATTAATTTATTGTTTGGGGCCGATATCAGGGGCCTCATTCTATTTCCTCTCGTTGTATTTCAATAAGTACCTACTCGTATATACACGGGCCAGTGGTTGGCGCTTTACTTTGTGAAAATAATTTAATCACCACTGCTCTCAAAATGGTGAAGGAAATCATCGTGAGGAAACCGGCATGTCCTAAAACCAAAAATTCGTAGACATGTGACAACTACCAACTCGCACTAGGCCCGCGTGGTTGATTACGGCCCACTCCCTCTCCCAGAGAGGAAGCCTGTGTCCCAGCAGTGGGAACATGGTTATGCCAGTGCTTGTTGGTCTAGTTATCGCAAGTGCTACTGCTAAGCATGAGGTACTGGGTTCTATTCCCAGGTTGGGTAAAAGTGCTATTGGGTTTTTCTATCGGGAATTTCTTAGTAGCTGCCCAGAGTCTAGATTCGTGCCCGGTGATAGCAATAGGCACGCCTATTACATGGAACTGTACTTAACTGGCGAAATGTGGGTGTACTATGACTCCATCTTCGATCAATAATAGTACTAGATTACCGATAAGCGCTTCAAAAACGGCCCGAAAAATAAGACCACAAATACTTTTGTGGTCTTATTTCAAATTAGTATATTTTTAACCTTATTACTTAGACTTTAAGTTTCATTTTAGAATAAATGACTGAAAATTTTTTGGAGGTATGAGGAACAGGGTGTAAAGTTCACTCATCCTCCATTGAAAAGGGAGGATCCTTCGACCAGACGGGTGTGGTGTCTGGCGGGCTATTGCCCAACGATTGATGTTGGGTTGGGATATTGTATCTATGCTAATTGCGCGGTAAACTCTGCTTGCGAGATGCAGGATTTGCGTGACGTCAGTATGACGCGTTGTTCGCATGTGGCGTTGTAGATACCGCTACAATTTAAAAATAGAATGATATTATTTTCAAGCGACATTTTAAATATATTTTGCAATGCTAATTAAACTTTATGTTTAATTAAGCATTAAGGTTTATAATAAACTGAAGTTGTTAATATTATTAAACTTTTTTTAAGAAATGTAGATTTTTACGTGTGTGCAAACGTGGCCACTTGAGCGACTGATTTTTGTTCCTGATCCTTAATCTAGTACTATTATTGATCGAAGGACTACATGGGTACTGCAATTATGGGAATGATATTTCACCAAAAGATTTCAAAACTGCTTAATTAGGATCTAATTGGATGGCCGTTATTAATGTATGCCATATTATAATTTGATATGTATGTTTATTGTAAGAAACGAGCTACAGCAGTTTTGTGAGCAAGTTTTCCTATTGAAAGAATACCGACCTGAAATTGTCCCACTACAGAGCGAGCCTGTCTCTTCATAATTAGTGAATAATTGATCACCAAGTTTTCTCATTACGTTGACGATGTTTGAGATTTCCTAACGATATTTTCTTTCAACTCAGCCATGTCGAAAATTTACTCAAGCACCATGCTATTCTTACCTTATAGTCAACGGTCGCCATACCTATTTATTTAATGGAAAATGTTTATCTTTGATAGGTTTATTAGGTATATCAAATCAAATCAAATTCTTTATTTCAGACCAAATATCCATAAGTATTAGTATCACCTTAGCCTAATTGTTAGTAAATAATCATTTATTTAATCATTATCATTTAATGTAATTGCCGACAAGGACGTCTGTGCGCACATGTCTACGAATCCAGTGTCTAATAAATGGCCCATCAAATTTGTCCGCCAGTGTAGCAAGTATGTTGTTATGACTACCCCTGAAACGCCTCAGCATAGACGCACATCGCTTGCGCATGGCGGCATAAAACTCATAAAAGTCAGCTAGCCACGCTTCCACAAACATACCAATGTCGAGGCAGCCCCGACGACACCCTCAACGCATTATTATACTGAACGCGCAGAGCGTTGTAAGCCTTCTGCATATACCAAACCCACAAGTTGCACGAGTAAAACCACAAATACACACACGCGCACATACCTACAGGCTGTACGCGTAAACTGTAATTATGAATTCAGCACATAATTTTAGACTAGCATAGAAAAGTACAATACCTACGATTATTATTACCGATCCGATGGTTCAGAATCATGTACTGAATCCATGGTAACATGTTGCGTATCCATGTACCTGCCAACCTATATTAAGAAATGTGTCTAAGGAAACAAACGTAAAGGAAAACTTAAGGAAATTGCATAATTAAATGTGACAAAAAGTCGAGACAGTATTTTGAATTATTAACAATCTTATCAGTCCCGTGCGACGTTAAATCAGTGTCTGACGGTGACAGAAACGCTGAATAAAATGCTCCTAAAGAGAAAAGTTATTCATATCACAGCGACTAAATAAATGTGAAAGCCATTATATCACAAGGAGGCGCCATTTTAGTCTTTTGAGGAGAAAATTATTACATTGGAAAAATTGTTTAGTGACTATATTTAGAGAAAGAAAGAAAGAAAATACGTATATTTGCGGTAAACATGACGCAAAAAAGAACATAAAAACAAAATTAAAAAAAAACAATAAGTAATGGTAAGAGAAAGTAACTAGACAGTGATTTAATGATTTCAATGCTGATATAAGTTGTTAGTGGAGCTGTGATGTCCTAGTAGCAACAACCGCGACTTACGCGTTGCAGTTCGTAGGTTCAAACCCAGACAGAATTATTTTATCACCACTGCTCTCAAAACGGTGAAGGTATGACCCAAAATCAAAATTTCGAAAATATGTGACATCCATCCACCCGCACCGGGCTGGCATGGTGGCGTATCTAAGGCCCACTCCCCCCCACAGAGAGGAGGCCTGTGTCCCAGCATTTATAGTTGATTTACCCTATATCTACTTGTAGGATTTAAGTATAGGTTATATCAATTTATACTTTTAATATGCAAACGAAAGCGAAACGCAAAATATGGAAGGAGGAAGGATGCGGGAGGCATATGCCCAGGACTGTGACAGAGTAGGCCATAAAAAAAACACGCAATCATTTGATCTTATTTATCAAAGAGCAAGTACGAGTAGATTGCAATAGAGCACGTGCTACTTCAACCAAACTGAAGAACCGAATGAAAACCATTAGCAAGCTCAAGGACCGACCCGATAAATTGTTATTGATTTTCACAACCTTTACCAGCACTTTGGGTTCGAAAGAGTCAAGAATTTCGTTTTATTGCTGCTATCAAGACCGACCTACCCTACCTGACTTGCTTCAAATATTTTCAGTTACCCATTAACCTGGTTACTAATTGCTTCTAAAAGCTGTTAACAAGGTTCGATGAAGCTTTAATGGAATCAAATTGTTCCTGGATTCCTTTTTTCGTGTAAGAACAGAATACTTAAATGAATAACTGAGGTATAGGTACCTATTTCGTAGGTAGGTACCAAACAAAGCAACAAAATAGATCACCAAAGTACTTTGAAATAGTGTAGAAATGTATTCTACTATTTCGTAATACATTGCGAGTATGTGACATAATTATAGAGGGCAGGTTGGTACAGAGATACGTCAGTAGCTTTTTCCAAGTTGCGCCAAAAAACTGGTCCTCGACTTTTTTTTATAAACAGACGTACGTACATTATTATTTCAGCTTGTTTGGTTCCGACAAAACTAGTCGATGGGACCACATTTTCTTTGATTCCATAAAATAACTTGAGCGGAACAAATTGTATTCAGAAAAACGATATAAATGCAAATAAGGTTTTATACAAACTAGCTTGGTCAAACAGAAACATTTAAAAAATACCAAAGTGTTTTGTTTGGTATGTACGTTAACACGGAAATTAAATTGCTGAAGTGAATTTCTACGGAGTGTGGGAAATTCCGTCATAAAAGTACAGTTAGTTATTCGTGAAAACGTTGGAAATACCGAATGGGCGTCCGGGGGCCGTGATTGCAATATTCCCTCCGTCCAGCGTCACGCGCGCGCGCCCGCTTCTGATGAAAAATATGTTCCCGGTTATGTATTTTTTGTACTTTTTTTTCAATTGCCCCGACTGTGGCTCGAAGCGATGACGTCATATTTTATGTTGCTAAGTTTACTCGCCTTTTCTTTATGCTATAGGTACCCATGTTGTTGTGTTATAGACGATAATATATTAGGAACGGAAGACGGCGGGATAACGGCGTAAATTGAATTTGATGTCGGCTGTAAGATATACCACCTACGCTCTACCCAAATCTGTGTACGTGCTATATATTCCTCCTACAAGTTGCCAATATAGTTAGGGTTCATTTTCAGACTCTCTAGAAGATAGGATAACGAAATTGCGTCTTAATTGGCCCTTGAGTAGAACACTTCCCTTAAGAGTAGAGTGAGCTGAGTAGAGAATAAGTACAAAACAAACATTAGGGGGGTTTATTAAGTAGTAAATTAGTAGCCTGTAGAAAATATTTTATTCACACGTATCATCTTAAATAGATACCTAAACGAAAACAACTGGACTTTAGGCTTTTAATTAATATACCTACATATTTTGTAACGTGGTTATTCTGCATTTATTTTGAACAAATGAAATTGACTACTTAAGATATGGGAAGATTTAAAATATATAATAACTACTTGTTCATAAATTCTTCTTTTATGGAAAAGAAAAACTTATGAAGAAGCAAACACAGCGATAAAAGCTTGTGTTTAATAAGTTTAGATTACGCCCACACCCCGCGGTTGCGTCCCCTCGAGCCAACGTCAAGCCGGCGTAGAAAACACGATAAATCAACTGTCACCGAGAGATATTGCTTGCTTGCATTGCATTAGTTTATGGCCCCATTCGAACAGCCAGCAATGTATTGGAAACTGCCGGATTGAGACAATAACGGTCGCTATTGATTTCATTCGGCTTGAGGGCCTATGCAGACTGCTATTCTATAGCTATAAGATCAGATAACAGTTTGTATGCGGTTTTTTGTTGAATTTTTCTATAAAGTTCTTTGTAGTCGGAGAGAGATGAGAGTTGAGTAGGTAGGAACTTCTATAAGGGCCTCCATTAATTATACTGTAGGATAAACAGCCAAAAAAATCCCGAATCCCATTTTGAACTTTTCATTTTAGCCAAAAAAGGTAGAATAATATTTACGGCCACCGGCGCCTAGCTAGCATAATAATTATATTTGCTGTTAAGTACTTTCCGTGATTCTAGTTAAAATATAGTTTCTTTTAATTGCATTTTCTTACAATTATAGAGACCTTAAACTGTCTATCGTTTTGCTTAGAATATGGTTTCCTAGAAAAGAGCATCTAAATTACATAAAATAAGGATTTGGTTGCTGACTCACAATATGTAAGACTAATTATTTTGTCGTTTATCTGCCTAGCCTTTTCCCAACTATCTTGGGGTCGGCTTCTAGTCTAACCGGATGCAGCTAAATACCAGTATTTTACATGGAACGTCGGCCTATCTGACCTCCACAACCCAGTTACTGGGTAATACGATACCCCTTGGTAAGACTGGTTGTCAGACTTTCGGGCTTCTGACGACCCATAACGACTGTCAAAGATCCACGAATGACAGCCGGAACCAACGGCTTAACGTGCTTTCCGAGGCACGGAGGGGTCTTGGTATGTAAAGATGGTCACCCATCCACGGACCAAAAGCGGCAAGCGTAAAATAAAGCTTTTATGGCTGGCTCACAATATGTGAGACTAATTTTGTCGTTAAACTTTAAATTTTTGCCCTCCTGTTCTCGGAATACTTTTTCGAGGGAAGAAGTATGCCAAGAACTGGAGGACATTCATTTTATTCAATCTTTACAGTATTTTTATCTCACGAAGCGACGAGCGCTTTACTTGTGGTTAGCAAGTGTACAAACATGCAGCTGTGCATATGTGTGTAAGCGCAGGAGCTCTCGGTTATGTCCGAGACAATGGCGAGTGTGTGTGCGTGTGTTATGTGCTGACGCTACTCGTCTTGTCACACACATTCACAGCGTGTTTGTCACTTGGTATACACATTTCATAATTGGATCTATCCATTTCATATTTGGATCTATTTACTTAGATAGATCCAAATATGAAATAGGGTCGCTGTGGTGCTGTGTGTATAATGTTCGACTTAACGCTTAGGCAGTATTTAAGTAGTACAGTCACGAGCTCCAATATGTCAACACTTGGCAACTTTCAATTCCGATTTTTTGTGAAATAACGAATGCAACGTTGAAATACTTCACCACTATTTTAATTCAATAAAATCTTTAGTTTGAATATAATTATTTTTTATCAATATAATTCAGAATAATCAGATACAAATATGAAATGAATATAATGTTCAATTGTTGACTTCTCTTAGTAATGTATTATTTTAATTTTATTTTTTAATTTTATTTGTTTCTTCGTTATTAGTAATTAATTTAATTTAAATTTAATATACATATAATATCAATTTAATAAAGTTATGTTTATATTGTTAATTTAACTTTTCCTTGTGTTCTTTATTCTCGATAATTATTCCAATGGTAATTCAGATTCGTCCTTTTTTTGTGTGTGTTTGATTTGCATGCATAAAAGTAACTTATTTACACAGAATCCCATCGTAAATCTCTGTACATGTCTTATTTGTAAATAAGTTGTTGGTGTGCCTATATCAAATAAATAAATAAATACGACACATTACATAAACCTATAGGTTCGAAAATGCTATGTTCGTAACAACATAAAATTTCATTAAAAAATAAAGGAGTTAATCGCTTTTGAATAAAGCCGAGTGTATACATACTTTTGTTCGTGACTGTACATGCCTTAAGTACATCAGATTTACTACTATCTGAGAGCAAGTAATTTGCGATTTAGAATATTGATTACTCAGTTCTGAGAATACACGATATGAAAGCTAATATCTTATACATCTAATATCTCAGCTTCTGCACGTTTCAGCTGAAAAACCTTGTAAAGACTATCAGAAAATAAAACTACCCTACAACTGCTAGTTATTTCTTACCAAAATATGAAGTACAATAGAATCTGAGGACTATATAACCATCGATGCAATAAGTACCTGCATGATTCTGAACCCGTCTGCGTCAAAATGTTCATAGGTTACTGAAAAATAAATACTGTTTCATAAATTTTGACCGCGTAGGTATTTCACTTTTCTATGATGTTTCATAAAAAAGTGAAATACCTACGCGGTGTTTTACTTTACTAAAAAAACTAATTTTATTAAGTTTTAATTGGAAATCTCCTGGACTTTCAAAAAAAATAAAGACAATTTTTTTATAATGCTAATGTTGTCTGTAACTACCTACCTATACAGTATACATAATATATACGTCCGAATGCTCAATGCTTAGATCTCAGTCGTAACAATAAGTTGAGGTAGCAAATCAAAAGTCCACGTTTGAAGTTACGAAGTTAGTAGTGCTTTTTTCTCTTATTATAACTTGAGAATACCTACTTATATTTTACTTGAAGAATAAGTTATGACAGAGAATTCTAACACGGCATTAATATTTTTCTAGTAATATTCACTGTCGTTCCAGTAACTGGGTTGTGGAGGTCAGATAGGCAGTCGCTCGATGTAAAATACTGGTATTCAGCTGCATCCGGTTAGGCTGGAAGCCGACCCCAACATAGTTGGGAAAAGGCTAGGCAGATGATGATGATTCACTGTCGTTGTAATGTTGAAGAAATTACTTTTTTCAAGTGCAGTCTTCCTTAAAGGCCTTTCCATATTAGTTTTTTCCCAAGCAGCTGTATCTGCATAATGCATAATCAGCCTATAATGTTCCCACTGCTGGGACACAGGCCTCCTCGCGGTAAGAGGGGGTGGGCTGTAATTCACCACGCGGGCTCAGTGCGGGTGGTCACATGTCTTCGAATTCTTGATTCTAGAACATGCCGGTTTCCTCACGATGTTTTCCTACACCGTTTTGAGAGCAGTAGTGATGAAATAATTTACACAAAGTAAAGTGCCTGTCTGGATTCGAACCTACGACCTACAATTCGTATGTCGGGGCCGTTTCCACTGAGCCATCACTGCTCAACTGTATCTACTACCTACTTATCTTACCCATAACTTTCGTTTCAGTCAACTTTCAACATCGAATACTCATCGCACAAGTTTTAAAATCGAACTTATAAAAAACATATTAAGCTGGCATAACAAAGTTTTACTTTACTTTACTTTACTCATTAAAATTAATATGGTTTTCACTGACAAACCCAAGTGACCTCCAAAATATCATCATCATTCATCATTCTTCTACCCTTATTCCACAATTTATTTGTGGTCGGCGCAACATGTATTTTTCTTCCATACTCCTCTATTAGTCGTCATCTTTGTAGTCACTCCCTTTCTAACCATATCATCATTCACACATTCCATCCTTTCTTTGGTCTTCCCCTACTCTTATTCATACTCAAAACCCTCCTCACGACATTTTCCTCATTTCTCCGTAACATGCCCATACCATGACAACCGATTTCCACACAACTTTTCAGTTACCGGTGCCACTTTCAGACTTCCTCTTATGTACTCATTTCTTATTCTATCCATTCGTGTAACACCACACATCCCTCCAAAATATCAGTGATCAATAAGTATATTATTCATGAATGGCCTTGTTAAATTATAATGTAGGGGCACGTACAATCTCCAGATAATACTTACATTGAATGAAGGCGAATCAAAGTTCAAAGAAAATATACTAGTCACGAGAACTCTCATAATATTTATGCTATCTTCGAACATCTTTTATTTAGGTACGAAGATATTCTTAGTATTCCAAGAAAGTGTCAGGACGGACGGTGGCAGGAGGATGTTTTCAAAGAACACTTCAACAATAACAAAGCTTACAACGAAATCGATTTTATTTATACATAAATGAATAATAAAACAATCGGCGGCAGCTTACATGGGAACCCATTATGTTTTGAACAATCAATATTCAATACGACCTATTTTAGTTTTTGAAACAGTAGTTACTCTAACAAACTAAAGCC
Source organism: Apamea sordens (assembly GCA_945859715.1). Classification (NCBI taxonomy): domain Eukaryota; kingdom Metazoa; phylum Arthropoda; class Insecta; order Lepidoptera; family Noctuidae; genus Apamea; species Apamea sordens. The sequence continues at coordinate 15,491,443 of OX243995.1, forward strand.
GTAGCGAATAAAAAACTGGTTTTTAATTCATCAACTTTTCAGCCGTTGCTTGTTCTACCTGAAAAGTAAACCATAAAAAAAGCGAAAATAAAAATTCGGTAACATGATTCCATTGTTTTATAAATTGCAGTACGTTCGGACCACCCGTGACGAACTTCATAAGAGTTGAAACAAAAGCGGCTCATAATTTATGGCAATACCGTACAATGACGGTATTGCCATAAATTATGAACAGTTTTGCTATTTTAATTACCATTTTTAATGCGGCAACATCGGTGTTATGACGACGTTGTATTATTTTTATCATCTTTTATGCGGTTCTCAAGTTTTGGGCGGAATCCGAGAGCTAAATGAAAATTTATTATAGCACTAGCTTCTGCCCGCGGCTTCGCCCGCGTGGATGTCGGAAATTTACCCACGGGAACGTGCTAACAGGATAAAATGTATGTGCTTCCCCAGAATGCCATCTATGTCGCGGGCCCTTTGTGGCTAATTACAATAGAAAACCAATTGTGTCTCATTATTGGTGATTAAGAGGGTACCTATATGATATCTTCACCTAAGTACCTAACTAATTTAAAAAAAAAACTCAATAACAGAAAATTAAATACCTACCTACCTAAATAAACCTATTTCTGATGATAACTAATCTAAACTCAATAAATAGGCAAAATCCCTAAAAACTAATATCTATACGAATGACTAAACCTACCTAACAGTATTATAAAATAACCTACGGTCACTACGTACACTATCAAATATACTACCTATACTTTAAAATTAAAATCTATACCTACGACTCATATAAAAATAAACCTAAATAACTCTAAAAACTAAAAGGAATAAAAATGAACTCCACTGCGGGTGACCCAACCTACGACAAACTTAGTATTTGCGGTTGGTACAGTACAGACAGTGGTAGTCGGGTATAGGGATCGAACCGCAAAATTAAGTTTGTTTTTTATTGTATATACTTTTCCGGGATAAAAAGTACCCAGTGTGGTGCCCAGGATATTAAAGAATAATTATACCAAGTTTCATCGTAATCGAACCGGTAGTTTTTGCGTGATGCTTGAACAAACAGACAGACAGACAGACAGACAGACAGACAGACAGACAAAAATTTTTTTAATCACATTTTTGGGTTCGGTGTCGGTCAAGTAACACCCCCTGCCATTTATTTTTTGGATATTTTCAATGTACAGAATTTTCACTTCTACAGATTTATTATAAGTATATAGATTAATACCTAATTACCGCCATTTCCGTCCGAGGGTCGATTTTTATTGTGCTTGTTAACTTGGGTGTGAACTCAAGTGTCCCTTTGCAAAAATGTACATTTTATACAATAATTACGAGAATTAGCCCAAACCCAAAACCAATTCAATTCTCCAACGAATGGCCAATTCTCATAATTTAAAACGTTCAAAATCTAGTCGCAATCTCATCTCGGCGACAAACAAATGTCTAAAACATGTCAAAAATGTAGAGAAATTAGAGGTCTTTTTGACAGATTGAAACTGAGATCAGACTGTGAAAGTTCTTAAAATTACGAGAATTGTCCCACAGTTTTTAAATACACAGATTTCGTGGGTTTCAAAATAATAAAAGTAGCATAAAGCGTCGATTAGTTGCCTCAAAAATGCCGCATTTAATCATCAGGATAGCAACCAGTCGGTTATCTTTTAATGTGAAGACACGTGAACATATTTAAAAGAAGTTGGAAGATTCATCTCAGCACTGATTTGCTGCATTCGTTCCTCTACCTATTGTTATTTCTCGTGACAAAGTTTATATGTGTCTATGTATTTATTATTTTTCGAGTGACATATCTATCCCTTACGTTGCACCTACCATGTTTTATCTCTACATCACGCACCAACACGCACCTACAGAGCTTCACGTGGACTATGACGGGGTGGAAGAATGATGCTACCTTGATTTTTATCATTACTGCCTTAATGATCAAGAGAAATTCACAAAAACAAATATGCAAATGGCGGTTTCAACGATCTATGGGCGAATGACGTGACATCGTCGCTCGCGGCTGTTGTCTTTTCGTGTCGTGTGCGTGTGTGCGTGGGACGTTGGTGAGTGCACACATGCTAGGCGTTAACAACCCTAACGTTGACTACGAGTAGTAAGTAGGTCACGCATTTCATTTGCTCCAGTATCTCAGCTGGAATGCGGAAGCAGTGAGTGTTTTGTTGTGTGTTTTTGTGTAATTGTATCACTACATAGTTGTAAGTTTATTTTATTGTTACTAACATTGTATGAGTCTCATGGTTACTCTCAATAAATTATTTATTTATTATTATTAAGTCCGCCTTTGTACAGTACTTTTTTTACTTGTGCATAAAGTTTTAATAAATAAATAAAGCAAAGAAAACCGCCACAGTGTTTTATATATGTAATAGGTAGGTACGATGTTACACACAGTTTCTTAGCGAAAAATCTTAAAGTATCTTAGCAAAAGAAAACAAAAGAGAGCGAGGCGGCAAAAAAGTTTGAGCACTTCAGTCGCAGAACGCAACACTATTAATCAGTGTCGGAAACAGTGTGAGGCGATCCTCATAAACCACGCTGGTCATGCAGTAAAACGTTCACCTTAGTATCGTCATATTTTCGTGGGGCCACTCTAATAGCCTATCGATCCGGCTAATGCTCGCGGTTACGTTCATTAATATTTAAACTTAATAATATGTCGAACATTATGAGGCACTTCCCTTGATAAGAGACCATCAGGCTGGAAAACTAATCGGTTTTGACCCACTTTGTCGCGGTGTTTTGAAGCAATTTTGTGGTTTAATCGGGTTTTGGTTTTTTAACTCGGCTTTTTCGATGGTTGGTGTAGGAGTTTTGCCTGTCCATTAGGAATTCTTTCTTATTCCGGATTGAAAAGTACCCTAACTGCCTCGTTGGTCTCGTGTTACAGCTGAACCTGAAGTGCTGGATTCGATTCCCGGATCGGACAAAGTGTTATTGGGTGTTTCCATCTGGGTTTCTCAGTAGTAGCTCGCAGTCTGGATTCGTGCCCAGTTGATGATAATAGGCTCATCCCCTATTTTTCAATGGAACTTTAGCTGGCGAAATGTGGGTGTACTACCCACAGCGGCGGCGGCGGCAGCGGCTTTAGTGGCGGTGTGGGTGTGTGTGTGTGGGTGTGGGTACATCACTGCCTAAACCTTGGGGGATTACAGGCGTGATGTTATTTTATGTTAGCATAGATTAGATTATTATTGATTTATACAAATGGGCCGTCTCATTATATTTGTCAGTACTTTTTTTGGTTTATTTTTGCAATATTACTCAACTCAACACTATTTATGACATATTCGTGACTATTTTTTATCTGTCACATACTTAATTATTTATCTTATTCAAGTATACATACACACGTCACACGTTGCAGTGTAAAACTGATTTACATCCGTCACCTCACATATCAGGTTCAGTTGAAAACCAGCGTCAGGCACTATTGTCTGGCATTTTTGCTGAACTGGGCCTTTTTGGTGCAGCCGTGTGGCACACTTTCCTGCTAATTTCTTACATCGGTCTTTATACTTTCTATTTGTTTTTTTATTAGTTGCTATCTGATGTATGTATCTGGTGTATTGTGTGTCTTTTGGTGTGTGCTAAATAACTGTATTTTCTTTCTAAAGCGATGATAATTTCAAACGAAAATTCTATTAATAGGGATACTACGAAATACCGTACTGAGGACTCCGAAACGAATCACCCACTGATTCTGAAAAGAGGAAGTTAATAAAGTAGGAGCTCATCGGACCTGCTTGATTACTTAATCCTCTTGCTGAGGTTTCCTCGTTTGGGTACGATTATAACGTAAAAGAATTCCTTCAGGAAACAAGAAAATCTTTTTCTTTTTTCTACAAACATATTCAAAGAAAGAGATAATTATAATGACGAGTATATAATAATAAATTTATTAAACTAATGTTACAATTACAATTATTACCTTAAAATTAACTTGACATCGGTCTGTAACTGTTAGTGATCATCATTTGGATCTTTACGGCGGTCCCCAGACTTGGCGGCGCCTGTATCTTGGGGACCAGAGTTGTGATACACTATTTACCACTGGAGTTTATGTAAGAATAGGTAAATAATTGATTATAATAAAATATTGTTATAAAACTAAAAAAAATAATATAAAACTAAATTAAATATTGAGATCAAAGTGAAAGTAAAACATAAAATGTTAATCGTAAATTATTAAAAACAGAAATAAGGCTTTAATTGCGACACCGGTACACCAGGCACCGCAGGCGCCGCATCCGCCCTCCGGATGCGGAAGCCACAGAGGCGGAGCTGTACGAGGGGTACAGAGCGGCGAAGACCGCCCTCCGTGAGGCTATCCAGCGGGCCAAGGATATGGCCCGCGAGGAGATGCTGGAGACTCTGAACAGAGATCCATGGGGGCGCCCTTACAAAATGGTGCGGAATAAACTCCGCACCTGGCCCCCCCCCGCTGACTCAGAGTCTCCGCCCTCAGCTGGTGGAGGAGGTGGTGAGCGCTCTGTTCCCCTCACGGGGGGAGTATACTCCCCCGCCTATGGCTCCGCCACTTGCGGTGCCCGAAGCGGACCACGCGGACGACGACGACGACACCCCTGAAGTGACCGGGGTAGATCTGAGAGCGGCGGTAGGCAGGCTGAAGGCCAAAAACACCGCCCCAGGACCCGACGGCTTGCCGGGTAAAGCCTGCGTCCTGGCCTCGAGGGCTCTCGGGCCTCGACTGGAGGCGCTCTTAAGCGCATGCATGGAGAGAGGCCAGTTTCCACTCCGTTGGAAGACGGGGAAGCTGGTCCTCATTCAGAAGCCGGGGCGCCCTGCGGACTCTCCGTCCGCATACCGGCCCATAGTGCTGCTCGACGAGGTTGGCAAGCTCTTTGAGAGGGTAATTGCGGGCCGCCTCGTCGGGCACCTTGTGGGGACTGGGCCGGATCTTGCGGATTGCCAGTTTGGCTTCCGCAAGGGGCGCTCTACGGTGGACGCCATCATGCGCGTAAGAGCCCTAACGACGGGGGACGCGGTGTCCCGGGGTGGGGTGGTCGTGGCGGTGTCACTCGACATCGCCAACGCGTTCAACACCCTGCCCTGGAGCTGCATTGGGGAGGCACTCCGGTATCACCGGGTGCCGACCTACCTCCGTCGAGTAGTCGGGGCGTATTTGACGGACAGAGCCGTCATCTACCCCGGTCGCGACGGGAACTGGAACCGACGAGAGATGTCGTGCGGTGTCCCACAGGGATCGGTTCTGGGGCCGCTCCTGTGGGACATCGGTTACGACTGGGTGCTGCGGGCCGACCTCCCTGAAGGCGTCAGCGTAGTTTGCTACGCTGACGACACGCTGGTCCTGGCGCAGGGGAGGTCGCATCAGGCGGCGGCGGACGCGATGACACGCGGGGTTGTGATAGTCGTGGAAAGGATCCGGCGGTTGGGTCTCGAGGTGGCATTGCACAAGTCTGAGGCCATGTCCTTTCATGGGCCTCGGTACGGGCCACCTCCGGGATCCCAACTAGTGGTAGGAGGGGTTCACATCGGCGTCGAGACCACGATGAGGTACCTGGGTCTCGTCCTCGACAGCCGATGGAACTTCGTCGAGCACTTCCGACGTTTGGCCCCCAAACTGGAACGGGCCGGGGCCGCCCTAAAGCGGCTCTTGCCCAACCTGAGGGGGCCAAACGCCTCCTGCCGGAGGCTTTACGCGGGGGTCGTGCGGTCCATGGCCCTATATGGGGCCCCGGTATGGGCGCGTTCACTGCGGCTTCGAGCCGCACACTACCTGAACGCGCCCCAAAAGGTGGTAGCCGTAAGGCTGATCCGGGGCTACCGCACGATCTCGGGCGAGGCAGCAAGCCTCCTTGCCGGACTGCCACCATGGGATCTGGAGGCGATAGTCCTCGCGCGCCTATATGATTGGCGCGCGGAGGCACTACGCCGGGGGGAAACTCCGCATCCGCGGCAAACCGCGGTGGAGCGGACGAACCTCCGGCGCGATCTCATGGTGGCATGGAAGGAGCGACTATCGCAACCCAGCGCAGGGCACGCCACGATAGCGGCGGTAAGACCCCTCTTTGAGGAGTGGCTAGAGAGACGTCACGGCGCTCTCACCTACCGCCTGACGCAGGTCCTCTCCGGACACGGATGTTTCGGGAGGTTCCTGCACATCATCAGGCGGGAGGAGACGCCCGGGTGTCACCACTGTCAGGATCGCCCAGAGGACACGGTGGAGCATACGGTGGAGGTCTGCCCTGCTTGGGCAGAGCACCGCCGTGTCCTCGTAGAGGCGATTGGCAGCGGCGGCGACCTCTCGCGTCCGGCCCTGGTTCAAGCCATGGTCCGGGGTGAGAGGGAGTGGGAGGCAGTCACCTCCTTCTGCGAAGCAGTCATGCTAGCGAAGGAGGTGGCGGGGTGGGCGAGGGAACGCACTTTGCGCACCTCACGCCTCAGCCGCCGCGGGAGACGCTCCGGGCGTCGGGAGCCGCGTGACGACTCCCGGCCACCGTAGGCGCGGGCCTGCGGGCGGAGAGTAATGGGTAGCTCTCCGTCCGATCAGGACTAGGCCCGTGCCGGACGGCGTGTACGTGTTCCACGCGCGCCTCAAAGAGATGTCAGCAAAAGAGACGGGGCCCCATAGGGCCGAAGCCTGCCAGGGTAGCGGGACCATCCGAAAGGGTTTACCGCTGCCCTGGAACATAAAGGGCTAAGGAAGGAACACGGGTGGGTTTTAGTCAGTAAAAATCTGACACTCCCTTCTGCTCCACCCAGAGCGGGAGGGGTCATTTGATGATTTCCCATCCTGAAAAAAAAAAAAAAAAAAAAGGCTTTAATTGCCATGTACAGACGCCAGCATATCAAGCTACTACAATCTGTCAAATTTCTTTAATAGATTTTCAACTTTATCGCTAAAGCATTAGGTTCAAGGTTAATTAGGAAAATTTTACAGTTTCGGGTAGTTTGACCTGCTGGCGTCTCTACTTAGAATTCCTATGTGTAAATAAAATCTTTCCTAGTGGCTTATGTTATATACGAAAATCGTTTTCACACCATAGTGAAACGGTTGACCAGCCTTGTCTGTTAACCGGGCTGATATCTGGGATATGTAAGTATAGTTAATATCGTACTTGGGAAGGCTTTTTAATACCTACTGGGATCATATTAGATTTTGCTCCATGTAAAATACTGGTATTCAGCTGCAGACTGGAAGCCAACCCCAACATAGTTTGGCAAAGGCTTGTCAGATTGACTCAAAGGGGCTCATGGCTCAATAGCCACAGCCGCATGCAGCCGCATGCTTGCCACGGTCGTTTGTTAGATGGATAACCATCCATTACATATCGAAACCCCTTCCATGCCTCTTGGTCCCGGCTGTCATTTGTAGATCTTTGACAGTCGTTACGGGTAGTCAGAAGCCCACAAGTCTGACAACCAGTCTTACGAAGAGGTTACGCTCCATGTAAAATACTTTTTTTTTTCTTTTTTTTTTTTGCCCCACACTAATTTCTCTTGTATCGTGGGTGCGTTTGCAAACATTTAAACTCACATACACAAACAGCCAGACCCGGAACAACTACTTGTAGGCCATAAAAATATTTGTTCCGTGCGGGAATCGAACTCGCAACACGCAGCGCAGCAGTCAATCGCTTAACCACTGCGCTAAACGTGCCGTCAAATACTGGTATTCAGCTCCATCTGGTTAAACTGGAAGCCGACGCAAACATAGTTGGGGAAATGCTAGACAGATATATTTTCTTTATTAAACGAACTGTGATATTATCCGATAACTAACCTTTTACAATAGGCCGCATGTCAGTGCTAACAAAACCAGCTTATACTGGTTTGGTTGGCAACGATTTCTATTGAAAGTCCATACTACTCTATACCAGTTCAAAGTCAAAGTGCTACCATCTACGAGTTGTCTACTGTACTTGTCCGACAAAACAATGAGAGAAACTCGTCAATTAGTTTGTTGGGACGGCCCTGTGTCCTTTTTTCTCAGAAAAGTGTACCTACTAAAACTTTTGATGTCAAATTAAATGTAAAGTAGGCACCGGTTCGGTATTTAGGTAGACTTTGCAAAACTAATTTGAACCTTTTCCAAAAACATACAATAGTACATTAACGTTCTGTTTTAATTAAATAATTAAAACGTATACCTACAATACAAACCATGTTTATGACAAGACAAGTTTTATCCATCACCTTTCCTTAATCGCCTTTAACGACACCCATGAGCATTGGCATGTATTCATGCCGGCATTCTGTCTACGGGGGGGGGCAGACGCCCAGCTCAACTAACTAAATAATCCCATCAAAAACATTACGTAAAGTAGGTTGCCAAGACATAAATAACGCTTTGATGCCCATGACCATGAGCAGGAAAGAGCGTCTTATTTTTCACCAAAACTGGCTCCTCCTCAAGTTGCAAGTATGCATAATATGTAATATTTAAATTAAAGTTTTAAAAGCACCCACAAACCATATTTCATTTTTCATTCAAGCGAACTATTAAATTTTTTAGTAGGCAAATCTTTTCAAATATTCAAGAGGAGTATTTTTTGTGATGGTTGTATGAACCCAATGGCCTCCGACGATATATCAAGCCTTTTATTAGAGCACGTCCGTTTACATTACCGTCACAAAGTTAATGTAAGAAGCTGTTATAAAAACACGGCTACAGTTTCACTTTGCAATCTGCGTTAAAATATGACTGAAATAATGCAGGTTGTTCTGTTCTTTGCGTTTTACATTTTTCTTTACAGTCTACTGTTTATCTTATGTAGCATGTATTTTTTACTCATCTACAAGCTAATTAATAATGATTAAAGTTTATCATGATGAATTATTCTTTTTAACCGAGTTCAAAAAAGGAAGAGGTTCTCAATTCGGATGTTTTTTTTTGCGTATAATCTTCCCAATCGTAAACGACCAGGGTACCACAACCGACATCAGTAGTCGATGGACATTTCAGATGGTAAGTCTGTACAGGTAACCTAATAAGAATGTTTAATAGTATTAATGAGAGCGGAAAAAAAGAAAAGGAAAAATGAGACGGCAAAGGATTGACCAAAAGCAAACTAATGTTGGCGCCGTTTAAATTTAGGGCAATTTAGTGATCTTTGTTTATTGATTGTTTTCCGCCGACTCAAAATTATTTAGGTATACTTACATTAGTTTAAGAACTTGGATAAATTAAGGTTAAATAAAAAAGGTTTATTATTTTTTGCTTTTCAGTATTTTCGGCAATTTAATTTTTTCGTTAGAAAGTTTTATTCGTAAAAATCCATCGGCTTCTTACTAAACTTCAACTAGATCCGACGATCCTGGTTACTTATCAGTTTTAGTGACTGTACATGCGCTATTCAAACCTAAACTAAATGTTGCATTGCCGGTTGTAAAATCAATAGCATTGCCGGCTGTCGTGTTGTTTGTTTTGCATCGATACGAATTTATTCCTTTGTATTTACTTAATACATTATACTGTTACATTACGATTGCTATTAATGAAAATTGCAGAATTATACAGATTCGTGCTTATCCATCTACGACCCTAGGTAACGCCTACACTGGTTAGTTTTTTTAAAAGATCTATAAGAACACCCATTCACCGTTCGTTATTTTTGCAGTCGAAAGACTATGTATGTCAATTGTAAATGTGTAATTATAGGCTGATACGAGTTTGTTACAAAGGTAAATTTTGTTTTAATTTTTCAAGTATTTATCCTCTGATTACATCATGTGTCAAGCGACACGCGCAAGCGTCTTCGGAATAAATTATAATGCGTCTTCTGTTTCGCGTCGCGGTAACTCTAAACATTTACTTTCATTTGTTTTCCCTGCAGTCACAAGATGCGTGTTGCTTGAGCATGTAGCTCGTCGCTTTCGGGGGAAAGTTTAAAAGGTGCGAAGAAAAACACCTAATCATAGTTAAATTTTTATTTAAACCGAAATTAAATAAATACACCTTTACAGCAAAATTTCAATATTAGATTTAAATTACCTACATTTATATTTTATTTAATTTAAATAATAAATGTGACTGTAAACGGTTGGGTATCACAAACAGGGTTAACATGGATTCCAACAGTATATCTTACACTGATAAGAGATATATCGAATATATTGATTATTGCTGAACATAATACCAACCATTTAATATCAAATGTAAATCCAACTTACGTACTAAGGTACACAGAGTATATTACAAGCGATATCCATCCATACAACAGTGAAAGATTAACAATGAATATACGTTTATATAAACAACACACATACTATAACAGTGGATATATATTAAAATTACGTTGACTTAACCCTATTTTGATATGCAAGGTCAGTGGTGCCCATTTTGATTATATAGCTGCCACTTCCACGATATGTTTTATGCTGGTTCTTTTTTATTAATTTAATTCAACGAATATTGACGTTGTTTCAATGAGTATATTTTTAAAAGTATTGTAATTTTTAATTAAGAATGTAGCCACAGTTTGACAATAAGCTTTACGGTAAGTAAGTAATAGAGACGTGATAGTTGACTAAGTAAATATATTTATAATATGATAAATATATACATGAAGAACACTTAAATTATAATAAGTTAGTAGCGATATAATTAAGTATAATACGAATAAAATGTCTGTCCTTTGAGACACTTGCAAAAATTAGTATTTAAATCTTTTTATACCTTGATCACCTATTAAATTAGGTAGGCACTTGTAGATGAAGACTAACGCCATGTTGAAGATTCAAATAGGTATATTTACAACAGTATCTCAAAAGTTTAGAACGAGCAACTCTTAACACTAACTTGCGTCGGATCTCAGAGAAAGCGTTAAAAGTCAATAGAACATCTGAATACAGTGAAACACGACATATATAACATCAAAAATGTATACAATGAGATAAATATATCGAATAAACATGAGACGGTTCACGAAATTCCTTAAATTTAATCAGGTTGCCTCGACTCTGATCATCAGTAAGTTTTAAGTATAAATGTAAGTGCATTACTTGTATATAAAGTGCACAAACCGCTAAATATGTGAACATTGATAATGACAATAAACATTCAAGCTTTAACATCAACACTACATAATATATAAAAATGATTATAACCAAAATGTGCCAATGTTATGTAAATTAGGTACAATAAGTACCCAATCTCGCGCCTTACATAATTAACACATTTTTTTAATAGTTAGGTTAGGTTAGGTCTACACACGATATGTTTAAGATATGGTTTAAAAAAAATCACATGTGGGATAAATAATAAAACTTGGTCATCCAAAGATATCGCAAACCCCTGCATATTATCACATCTATATTCATGATTGTTGATACTTTTTCAAGTTATTTTAATCTTTAATGTTGTCCTAATTTTGAATCCAATAATTTAACTTCAATCATGAACAATTAACCAAAAGTTACATTATACAAGAATATTGCAGCATTTTTTTTAGTACTTCGCGCTATTCTTTTCTTCAGCGGTCCAAAATAGTTCCAAAACCCGAGTTGACTTTTAACCTACTACCAAAATACGAAATCCGAAGGACGCCTAAAATTCCAAAATCCTGGCAATATCCTGCGACAACACAAAATAAAGGAATTAAAAACTTCAGGTTTCATATTTCCGCAGTGAACTCCAACCTCTACATAATTATTTCACCAACTTTTGCTGATCAAAAGTTCAGGTCTCAATCTTTTACTTAGGTATTCAAATATATTCAATTTAAACATTGTATATTATAAACACTCTTATATTTATTAATTCAGACTAAAGGATATGTTTTGGTTACAATTTTATCACTTGATAATGATTTATATAAACGCCATACATTGATCACAGGGCTCAGAACATTTCATTTCCTCTTTTTATTAGTTGTGATTATAAGGTTTTTTTTTCACTACCATGAGGCAAGGTGACTACAAGGCAAAGGAAACATGTTCAAAGTCACATTTATTACTCCACTATACTAACGATAAACTTTAACATCAAGTATTAAATCAATACAAAATAATTTAAAGCTACACGGTTAAAAAATCTGCGTCAAACAGCCTAAAAACTTATAATTTTACTTAAAAATAAATATAATTTAGAGAACTTCAGCTAATTAAATAAAATATTGAACAAATACTAGTTTTACGAACCAAATTGTGGATCGGTTAAATGCTACAAACTCCCAAAATATAAACAGCGTTGATTTTAAGGAATCTCATCTAACACTTATTTATCTACTTAATACTAATTCTACATCAAATAGAACATTTATTTTATGGGCTCTAACTATGTAATATAATAATCAAGATAACATATTCGTACCGTTCCGAAAGCTAACATAACTGCCTGTAAACGATACTCAGCGTACATGTATTGAGAAGATTTAACCGGCAATCATTTTACTTTGCTATATAATTAGAGAGGTATAAATGTACGATATGTGAGGTAAAATACTCGTACCTCGAGCCCTCTTACACGTACCATAGAATAATATCGTAATAGTCAACATTGTAAATACGTAAAAGCTTACTAATAGGTTATATCGTAAGGCAGGGGTAAACGATAAAAAATATTAGAAATTCTCCTTCAAATTCATAAGGAATCGTAAAATTACAAATCAAATTGTTCATTGCTAAAGATTGTGTAAAAGTTCTAGCTCATTGTGAAATCACATTTTTTGAAAATTTTATTTAAGTTTTCTCCATGCTGAGAGCATGCTACGACCATAAAGATATGAAACACACCTTCAGTGATACCTACTAATACTAGGTTGCCTGGTGTTAGAACGTGTAGTTACCTACATTTTGGTACATTACTATTAGTAAGGCATACCGTAAGAGGTTTTTACTACAATGTAAAAATACTGTACCACTAACTTACCGCTCTTGAAAAACGACCATCTTCACTTACCAAGCTACCGCTCCATATATATTACTAAATTTTGTTTATCAGCCCAAAATTGATATGTATCGTAGTTTATTGCACAAATTCATCACGTTACAAGTTTTGAACGGAAAATACAAACGTTGCGAAGAGGTACGCGTCGAGCCATCCGGCCACAGCTGGCCCGAGGGCAGCCCTTCGCGAGAAATTAAATTAGGATTAACTCATAAAGAAATAATGTTATGATTATTCTAGAGCCACCTGGCCGCTACGACGAAAAGTACGTTGGTCGCGAAGCAGACGTCGGAGCGGGTTGAGGGCGCGCTGGAGGTGCGACCGTACGCCGGTTTCCGTTTGCAGTTCATCTTCTCGAGCGGCATCTTGGCGACGCTGTACTCCCGGTGCTCGTTCACCATAGTGCACACCGTGCGCTTCTTCTGCATCATCTCATCGTCTCTGTCCCGTAGCCCCGCGAGCCAGGCCTCGTACCACGCCAGCTCGCAGTCACATATCAGAGGGTTATCTGCGCCAAAAAGAAACACTAAATATTCTGGAGTTATAAAAGAAGCATCGTCTCAGAACATTTTGATCAGGTTAAGTTTTTCTCACAGAATGAAAATATCAATCGTATTCGACATTCATAATTTAATTTTCAAAAAATGATTTATTTATTTTCTGCAAACTATTTTTCCTATATCTTAAGTATAAAGAATACAAACCCATAATATCCACCACTCGAAGAGTATCCAGTATCGGCTCCATGATTTCCTCTGGAATATGCTGCAGCTTATTGTTCTGCAGATTTAAAGTCTCCAAGGAGTTCAAGTTGTCGAAGCCCATAGTCGGCAGTTGATGGATCCTGTTACAACAAAGTTGTTAGATTTAACCGAAGTGGCTAAAGTTGTGGGAACGAAGTCGGTGCAACACGCGATAGGGAAGCGGTTTAGTGGTAACTACTATGTAATCTGTACAACGTGGACGTGAAGCATGACCCGTGATATCCCTCGAGAATTTGGAGCAAGATATAACTATATTGTGGATTTAAATAATAGAGGCATTTCAACACAATATACTATTATTCTTTATTCTGATCATCTCGTTTAAATAGTGTTTCAACTTCAAACAGTAGAGCGCCTACCTTCGAATAATATGCATGTTTGCAATATGCTACATTTGTCGCTTAGAATCTTAAATATTATCAAATAGAATTTACCAAAGAATTGCTAATTATCATAACCGAAACTATAATAAGGCACGAAACAGATATTAAGGTAATTTTATAATAAAATGAAAGCACTCTTCAATATTTAAAGTGAGTCAGTCGAAATTATTTCCTTAATTTGAGCATGTTGGGTGATGCAAAATTATTAATCTTTTTGAAGTTAAATATACTACAGTTGGAAATTAATCAAATGCCAACATGAAATGAGAAATATTTATTAACCATAAAATGTTCCGCTTTAATTAAGTTTTATGACTGGGACACAGAATGTTAAATTCAGTATTTAATACAGATGACATAAGGCGAACATTGCTTGAGTTATTCAATTCTGTTGCTTTATCTTTTTTAGTCCCACTTTACACTTTGGGGATGTCAGACGAATGGGCTATAAAATGTTATACCTTTTACTCTCTAATATATTATTCATGTTTTTCTAAAACATTTAATTATTGACAGACTGCTAACACAAACAATTTGTTTTTTGGTCTAGGTTCCTTTACGGCTATAAAAACTTATATATTAGAAGATTTGTTTTTAGTGCGGTTGTAAGTATGATCCAACAAGATTTATTTTCGCCAACAGCCTTAAATTCCTATTATTATTTTCTATTGCCTTTAATATCCATAAAAACAATCTAGCTAATCTAGAACTGTTAGGTCTAATCCATCAATCAAAGAAATTGAGACTGTATTGAAACCCGATAACATCAATAATCGTGGGTAATGAAAGTAATAATCTATTCAAAATATAATATTAATAAAAATTGTGGAACAAACAAGGAGTAAAGAAGTTGTGATGGATGGTAAAGTCAAAAAGGGTGTGGATACTTTAATGAAGGGCGATGATGATGGGTAAACCAACTTACATGTTCTTTTGCATGTTGAGGAAGGTAATGGAGTCTCCATAGCCAGTGAAGGCATCCTCGCTGATGTACGTAATGTTGTTGGAGCGCAGGTCCAAGTGACGCAGGCGATGTAAAGGACGAAGAGCTTCCGAAGGAATCTCATGCAAGCGGTTATCGCCCAGGCGTAGATATTGCAGGTTTTCTACAAAATATAATTCAAAAATATAACGTCTGTAAAAAAGCAATAAACGAAAATGAAAGAAGTACATAAACAAGCCATAAAGTCAGATAGTAATCCGTAAGCCTTGGAAATATTTAATGTTAAAACCATTTCGTTCTCTCGACTTTTGCTATGTATTTCTTCCTTGTCTTTATTTAAAACCCACGTAAATTAATATTTACCTTCAAGTCCAGCGAAAGCTTTCTCATCAATCCTTTGGATTAAATTGCCTTCCAGCTCTAAAGAGTTTAAGAACGTCAGATGCGAGAATACCTGGGAGGGTACTTCGCGGAGCTGATTATGAGCCAAACCTAGAGAATCTAGGCTCCGTAGACCTACAAAACAAAGGTATTTATTTAATTATATCTATGTCAAACATGACGTCTACTAAACGTAAAGCCTCCCTTATATAAGGAAAGATAACCATAATCAAAAGTGAGTAATGTAACCCAACCCATGGTGTAATAATCCCTTAGATGCCTTTTACGACACCCATGGGAAATGACGGGCCGGCCCCCTTCGTAAAACATCCAGGCAACGTCCACCGAATACAAAGACAGGACTACATGTATAGATTGGTTTAAAAGGAAATAAACAACGAATACGAGAAACATTACCTGCAAAATCTCCTTCAGTAATAGTAGCGATGCGATTCTCTTGCATTTCAAGTTTTTTCAAATTCTCTAGCAAAGCGAGAGCTTTTTGTGGCACCGCTGTCAAGTCGTTACCGCCAAGATTTAGCCGTTTCAGCTTTCTAAAACAAAGCAATTCTATATTCTTTTCCATTTGGGTTATTTTTGTGGTACTCGGGTTTATCGAAATATTTTTACACACGTTTTTGGTGAAGAATTTACAAAATAAGTTGAATCTTGGTCGTTTGAAGACTGTATAGATAGGCATTGCCACATATTGTTGGTAAGATAATTTTTGGTCTGTTTAGGATGTATTCTTAATGTAATATTACACAGACCAAACCGATGTTTATAAGGTTTAGTTCCGTTATATGTAATAGGTGTTTTCATTATTCAGAATATTTCTGAACCAAAATAATTACTATCATAGTTTGTGGTTGGTGATTTCAATATGAATGACAGCAGTGACCACAGCATTTAATTGAGTGTGTGAGATAAATCACACATTATTGTGTATTTTGTATTCAGTACCATAATTATTATAGTTGCAATAATCATTTGAACATTGCGGTTCAAATGATTATTGCAATTTATAATTATTTTCTGGTCAATAAAATAAAGTGTAAGACCATAATGAAAATCGAAATTGCTGAAAGTTTAGGCAATTCATATCCACATACGTTTGGTACGTAGGTACCAAAATACTTAGGTACCTTTTCCAATTTGGCTATTGCTGAAACAATTTGCGATAGCTGTTGATTGAATAGAAAATAGCTTTTCGTTTACAAACTGTGGAACTATCAAACTGGGTAAACACAGTCAAACTTTGTTTCTAAAATGTCTGCTATATTTGCAATTTTTATTTTTCCAAATACAATTTTGATATTTTCTGAAATGATCGATATTGCATTTCAAAAAATATCAAAATTGTTTTTCAAACTTTTTCACGAAATTCTAACAAAAATTTCAGAATGGTGTGCTGGTGCCTACGCCTATGTATGGATGTGAATGTTGGGTGTGGCCCGTGTTGCTCTATGGGTGTGGCAAAAGAAGCATGAAAGTAGAATAAATGCTGTGTACATGCATTCCTTGCGAAGCATGTGTGGTGTGACTATGAATGATGGGCCGAGGAATGATGTGATAAGGCAACAATGCGGTTTAAAAGAAGATTTATTGACAAAGATTAAGAAGAGTATGCTTACATGGTTCGCCCATGTTCAGAGGATGAATTAAAGGCGACTAATAAAAGATATTTACAAGGCAGATGTGAATGGAAACGCCGGCAGAGGACGCTCTAGGATGACACATAGTGACCTTATTGGTGATGTTCTTCAGAAAGGTCAGATGCGCAGTACTTACAACCAGCGTGCGAATATGACCAGAGTGGCAATTCTCGTCATTTTAAGAACGTTCACAGTCTGATCTCAGTCTCAATCTGTCAAAAAATACTTCTAATTTCCCTACATTTTGACAAGTTTTTGACATTTGTTTGTCGCTGAGATGAGACTGCGACTAGATTTTGAACGTTTTAAATTACGAAAATTGGCCTTCGAATGTATGAACGTAAACGAGGCAAAGGCAGTATGTAAGGATCGTAGCAGATGGCGTTCTGTAGTTTTTGCCTACTCTAATGGGAAGAAGTCGCGAGTTTATGTACGTAAAAAAACCTAATTAATAACTGCAAACAGTCTCATTCAAATAATTTTTGATATCTTAATAACTGTGATTTATATGTAGTTAGACCTCTAAATACTATTTTTACAAGCTAACACTAAAATATGTATATTTATATTACCTATATACAAGTATATAATAAAACAATAAAAAAGGCAGGAGCTCATTGGGCAAATTGGTCGACAACCTCATAATTAAATCACTTTGGACCTCGAGTCGAGCCGAGACCGTATAAACTAACCAACTAATTTAAATAGTATATACTATTTAAACATATTCCAAATCGTATAAAATAGTCATTAGAACCCAGGTAAAGTCTAAACAACTACATATAGCAGCTCAAGTAATAGAAAAAAGCTTCTAAAGCCTTCTCAAAGAAAACTAAGAACTTAAGCCTACAGATAACTTACTTCTCGAGTCCTTTGAACGCCTCTCCGTCAACCACAGATATCCTGTTCTCATACAACGTGAGTATCTCCAGTGTGTCCAGCCCCATGAATGCTCTGTTGTGTACCGCCGTCACCTATAAACATGTGCTTTCGACATCATCTAAGTATATAATTTAAGAACGGTGTTTATTTACTTCTGGAAGTCAAAAATTTGTGAATATAGTGTTACTGTACCATTGCAAATGTCCTCATCTTTATTGTTATAGTCATGGCTATTTATTGGGATACTTAATTCATACTTTCACTCATCATCATCTGCCTAGCCTTTTCCTAACTATGTTGGAGTCGGCTTCCAGTCTAACCGAATGCAGTTGAGTACCAGTATTTTACATGGAGGGACTGCCTATCTGACCTCCACAACCCAGTTATATCAGTTAAAGGGTACCTAAAATGAAACCCCTTGGTAAACCTGGTTGGCAGACTTTCCGGCTTCTATTGACCCGTAACGACTGTCAAAGATGACAGCCGGGACCAACGGCTTAACGTGCTTTCCGAGGCACGAAGGGGTAAGTGGCTTAACCTGATCGATCGATTCCTGCGGCTGTTATTATAAGTACATGCCACAAGCCCCTCCACAATTCCCAACCCCCATCCTTAATTCACACTTTAACTATTCATGATAATTTAACATTAAATCACTTTTAATCATTTATACCTACGTATGCTTTCTGAAAACGTACTCTTTAGCATGTTGCCTTTCTGTGTGGATATTCATCTACATTGTCTAGCGGAAACTTGAGTGCAGTCGTTGAATTGGAAACCAATGCATAAAGCTGCTTATACGGTCATATTCAGAGATGACTAGATTTGCATTTATGACTCGATGCACTAGCTACATCGTTCAACGTTCACAGTCTGATCTCAGTGTCATAAAATACTTCTAATTTCCCTACATTTTGACAAGTTTTTGACATTTGTTTGTCGCTGAGATGAGACTGCGACTAGATTTTGAGCGTTTTAAATTACGAGAATTGGCCTGCAGGTTTAAACCACCGAGTCAGTTATTTAATTAAGAACCTAACTGTTATAGAAATGCAGTTCCATAAACAAAAATGACAGCTGAGTTCGGTGCTAAGTTGTCATTATTAAGAACTTTGTCTACATCGAAATAAAGTTTCTCAGAGGTTTAGGCTAGAGCTAAAGTAAGATTTCGTTTTGTAATATGGCGGAAAATATTTACAAGAAACTAACGAATGTCTGTTGTTCCTTGTTCAGTACAATTTATAAATCAATACAAACAAAATAAATGAACATCGACCCTCAACCGAACGCACTTTAGAACAATGGTCCTTAAAGTCAACAACATTCGTACCAAGCTCTTACCTTATTATGGTTCATGTTGAGAATGAGCAGATGATTGAGATGTGTGAACGACGAGGTCGGTATTGTCGCTAAGCTGTTCTGCGACACGTCAAGTTGTGTTAACTTGTTACCTGGGGAAAAGAAGATTTTTCGTCTTTATTTTAGTCACAGAGACAGACGCAGAGCTTTTTTATGCTACACGTGGATGTTTCGAATTTCAAGGCCTCAGGCGGGGCAAATTTTGGTGTTGGGACTTGGTAACAACTTGACAAAGGAAGAAGTTTTTCTTATAGGTGTTACATTTACAAAGGTGAACCTTTGCAAATTGGGCTGATGCCTGACATACGTCAATTTTGATAACTATTATTTTAATTTTAATTTTGATAATCAATTTTGATGTGACACACATAACACGCTTATTTCAAGTTGCAAGAAAAAAACTAAATTGTTTTTAATTAATAAATATACATAGCTACGTTTTAAATCATACATTTACCATGTTCGAAAAGTAAGGGGTATAATTATAGCCTTGCCCACATTATCATGTATTCTGTTTCAACGTTCAAAAATTATACCCCACTATCTATTCATTGTATCTATTGACAAAAACTGACATGTTTAAATTATTCAAACAAGACTCAAACTCAAACTATTTATTTCAAATAAACTAATTACAGGCACTTTTGAATTGTCAAGGTCGGTCAGTCAAAAAGATGAAGCTAGTTGCCCATTCCAAAACGTAGTAGGTACCTATGGAGAAGAACGGGCAAGAAACTCCATGGACACTCTTTTAAATCATAATAATATTGTTACAAAGTATTGGTTACATCATTCATGTTCAAAATTATGCATGTGAGAACGATGCAGAATGTTAAAAGCGTCCGTAATGAAAAGATAAGAAAATAAAAAATTCAAATATTAAATTAAATCAAAATAAGCCATAGCAGCAAAGATTTGACCAGTCCCTACTAACAAGGAAACCAAATATATCATCGATTTGTTTGAACAAAAGAATATATATAGGTATACGCGGCGACTTGAGAACCTCCTCCTTTTTTACGTCGGTTAAAAATTTGTGGTTGTTACCGATGGAACTGAGTGAGGAGTCTTCTATAACAGCCAAGCTGCTGTTGTGAACAGTCAAGTGACGGATGTCCAGTCCCAGGAATATGTACGAGGGCAGTTTGGCCAGGTTGTTGTGTCGCAGCTTCAGGTAGAAGATTATCATCGGCTTGGAGCGTAATGTGTTCATTGCCTGTGTAAGAAAAATTATTTTAGTACATGCATTATATTTACAAAGCTAATTATTATATGTTTTTAAACTCAGCACCCTAATTGCGTAACACACTACCGATCAGAATTTCAATAATTTCGAAGGAAATTGCTAATCCATTGCTTCATAAGTTCTAAAAATTTGCCTGCTTAACAACGTAAATACTTAAAGCAATGAAAAAAAAAAAAAAAAAAATGTGTTTATTATCTTAAATTTTAAATCCAATTAAGTTGCCGGGGCTTCCCAGAAAGTAATCCGAAGATACTTGTGTTGGGATAAACCTCGCTCTTCCTCGATTAATACACTTGTTTCGTTGTGCTAAATAGGTATAAGTTACACATTTCTTTTTTACAAAGCCAATAAAAACAAAAATATACAAATCAAAACAAGACCAGAAGAAAAAATGGAAAAAAACAAAAAAAAAAATGAAAATGAAAATCGTGTTTGTGGCAGAATGGTGAAAATGTGTGTTTGTTTTAAGTACCATCCGAGGACGTGCGTATGAATACACAAGGCACGACCGAGGACCTTTTCAAAGCGAGGACCTTTTCGAGGGTCCTCGGTTTGACTTGACCAAAGATTCGTATTCTGCAAGCGATTTTGAGTCTTTCTATATACTTATCACGAAAAAGTTGTCTGAACCTCGGTTTGATCAAAAATATTCATATGCATACACAGACATTGTGTATCCACCAGATGGTGCCACTCTCGACTCATACACAGGCTCTTTACACTCATTTCACGTTTGTTGTATTATCCGAGGACCTATGTGTTAACTTTAACACAAAAGTCCTCGGTTAGGTAGCTTTTCCACACAATGTGTATTTAAGACCTCGGTTTGCTAGATTTTCCGAACAGTGTGTATTCTAGTCCTCGTTTCGACAATTTTCCTCGTGTGTAGAAGACGAGTTATGTGCTATCATTTAAATAAAATTATGAAGGAGAAAAGCGAAGGTAGACTGAATCCTTAAACAAATCGTTAGCTACTAGGTGCACGAGGAATAATCAGGCTTCTTCTGCAGTATGTGCTAAGTACCTAGGCCTGCTTAGATTATACAACATTATGATTTGCACCATAAAATATTATATTGGCAGGAGCTGAATACGTGTGCTCTTCATAAAGAACATAAAGTAAATGTCTTCCAAGGCGAAATCTCAGCAGCAAGATTTGAAGCAAACAAAAAGTACAAAGAAATAAAGAATATGAACGTACCTACTAAAGAAAACAACATAAACTTTACTGAAATAGAAGTAAGTTTATTTTAAAATGAATAGAATAGATCTTTATTTGCACAGAAAGTAGGTACAAGTTACAGATGTTAAGTTTAAAATGATCCTTATACTAACTACCTTAACTAGGGCACGCAAACAGTTTTAGCTAAAAATGATCGGACACATACATTAAATACTTTTCTTTAATAGGGCGGTATCGGAACCACTAACCATTAGCAAATTTTTATATTGTCTCCTGATTGTCCGGTTTCTATTTGCGGACACTTTATTAAACAAAAACAGCCACCTCAATAGTATCAAGTGATGGGAATGTTAATAATTTTAGGGACTTAAATACGTACGCAGCTATCTGTTACTATTAAATTGCACACATACAGCGTTAGGTTAAAAAGTACATACGCATCTACACTAAGTTTTTTTGTTCAAGCCAGCGTATAATGATTATTAACGTTTCATTTATGTCATGTTTGTATATTTTTTTGTAAATACATTCAATTAAGGCACTACTATCGTTAGCGAATAAGACCATATGATGTTCAATGTGGCGAGGTAAATCATTAATATATAGCAAAAATAGTAAAGGGCCCAGGACACTGTCCTGTGGTGCGCCATGCCAATATAAGTCTGTGGCTATACCTAATAATTCTTGCCTTAGATAAATATTTTTCTTCGTTCTTACTTTTTGGACATATTCTAGATATTTCTGTGTGCTGCTTACGATTGTTAAGGTATGATTTTAAGAGATTAAGTACATTTCCTCTGATGCCTATGATGTCTAGCTTTTTTGTAATAATTTCATGATTAACACAATCAAATGCCCTCGTCATGACCGTGAAAATTGCGCAAACTGGTACTTTTTTTATCCACATTTTGCAATATGACCTTTATTAAATCGTAAACCGCTGTATTTATACCCTTATTTTTTTCTGAAACCCTTTTGTTCCGCACTTAAAACATTATATTTGGATAGGAAATTATTAACAGAGTTATAAATCATTTTATCTATAACCTTAGAAAAAATGGGTATTAAAGCAATTGGTCTATAATTTGCTAGATCTTTAAAAAAATTCTAAAGTGGCTTCATTATAATTGTTTTTAAACTATCCAGAAATACTCCAGTACTGATACATAAGTTAAGACACAGATGCAAGGCGATGTCGCCTAGTACGAATTTTACAGCCTTTGTTCATGTACCATCATATTCAGTGCTACTTTTATTTTTTAATGATTGTATCGTTCTCATAATATCTTGCGGTAATACTGGATGCATTAACATTTAGTTAGGGTTACTTGTCAAATTCGTAGTGTCCGGTGGTTTCGTTATGTTATTTTATGTCTGTTTAATAAAATAGTTATTAAAAGCGTTTGCAACGTCTGTCGGATTAGTAATGGTACTATTTTGAACTTTATATGAAACAAATTATTTAACAAACTTTTACCAACGATCTACTTATAGAAATAATCATCAAGTTGCAACAATACCTTTGAGAAGCATGATTACAAAACTTACATAACAGTTATTAGAAAACGAGTCAAACAAAACGACTTATAGAAACCATAATTATAAGAGATCAACATAATTTGGGCTAAAAACTTAACATAACATTACTTAACACAATGCTTAGTTAGAAAACAACAAAGAAATATTATCAAGTGAGATCAAAATAATTTGGAAAGCCTGAAAACTTAATAACTAGCTATAAAATGATTAAAGATAAATCATTCATGTCAACGGCCTGTTAAATTCAAAAGTTATTGCTTTTTTCGCTAAATAACACAATGCGGGATCATGGAAACTGATAATAAAATGGATTAATTTATTGTTGTATCATCAGTTTTGATCATCGTATTTATCGTCGATCATCGTAGTAAATAGCGAAAAACGCAAGAAAAAAAAAAAGGCAGGTGAGCTGATATGTGACATATACCTTAAAGAAATAACGATCTTTGGTATAGTCAACACTATTAGTTACATCACGTTTAATAAAACAAAATAGCAAACATTCTTTGGAATAATCAATACCAGCATCTTTGAAATCTAGAATTTAGACTTCAGTTGTCTTTTCTTTAACCCGGCTTATGTGAAAGAAACGAAATACCTAATAACTTGATATTGTATTGAATACCTATCATGGAACTGAAGTTTCTGAATTCTGATTTATCTACTCATTTAAAACCTGAATTCTAGTTTTACTTTATTTTTGTAAGCTATATTGAAGACGATGCTACCAACTATTGAGGAGTTCCCCCATAAAGAAACGACCCTGGCTGCAGCATCAGCACAAACTGGTAATTATTTTAGTTTTACAACTTAAACCTAACGCGTATGCTAAATTTGAAGACGCTGCTATCAACTGTTGAGGAGTTCTCTCATGAAGAAATGACCCTGACTGCAGCATCAGCACAAACTGGTAATTATTTTGGTGTTACTAGATAAACTTGAGGAGTTCCTTTATGTAGAAACAACCTAGGCTGCAGCATCAGCACAAACTGGTAATTATTTTAGTCTTACTACATAAACCTAACGCGTATGCCAATTTTGAAGACGATGCTATCAAGTGCTGAGGAGTACCGTCATGTAGAGACGACACTGACTGCAGCATCTGATACTATAATAATATACTCATTTTAAAGTTGTTTATACATATAAAATTAAAAACTTACCTTTCCTTCACAGTGATTATACCCATCTTATTCGCGGTCCGCATCAACGACAAACGTAAAGACATCGACTTGTCCTCGCTTGGTACTTCGTTTTAGAAAAAGTGTGTAAGAAATAAATCGGAACATTCTACTAACATTGATATAATTATTATCTTACACGTAAAATGTTTTAGTTAGGTAAATTTTCCAGGTCCTCGGTTTGTACAAGTTCTACGCGAAAAACTGTCCTCGGTTTAGTGATATAAAGTCTAACACAACGTCCGCACTTTGTACAAGCTATAAGAAATATTGTGTAAAAATACGTCCTCGGAAGGGCGTCGCAGGGCATACGTCAGAGGTCCTCGGTTGGCTTACACAAAGTCCTCGTATGTGCATCGCTGGTCACATTTAGCAGTATATTTCAGGTCCTCGGTATGATAGCCGAAATTCATACAGAAAAATGTTGAGATAGCATTATCCCAATAAGCTCATCACTATAGATTTTTTCACCTGTCTCTTTCTATCTTACTCTAAAAGGCCAACGAGGTATTTAAACCAGTTTTTTGGAGGGTCCTCGGTTCGTTCTAGGAATAACAAGGTCCTCGTAAGGGTGTCTGTACAAACAGGGGTGTGTTTATACATGTATTTATGTGTATGTGAACATATTATATTTTGTGTGTATGAGTGTGTTTGTTTTAAGTACCATCCGAGGACGTGCGTATGAATACACAAGGCACGACCGAGGACCTTTTCAAAGCGAGGACCTTTTCGAGGGTCCTCGGTTTGACTTGACCAAAGATTCGTATTCTGCAAGCGATTTTGAGTCTTTCTATATACTTATTACGAAAAAGTTGTCTGAACCTCGGTTTGATCAAAAATATTCATACGCATACACAAACATTGTGTATCCACCAGATGGTGCCACTCTCGCCTCATACACAGGCTCTTTACACTCATTTCACGTTTGTTGTATTATCCGAGGACCTATGTGTTAACTTTAACACAAAAGTCCTCGGTTAGGTAGCTTTTCCACACAATGTGTATTTAAGACCTCGGTTTGCTAGATTTTCCGAACAGTGTGTATTCTAGTCCTCGTTTCGACAATTTTCCTCGTGTGTAGAAGACGAGTGCTATCATTTAAATAAAATTATGAAGGAGAAAAGCGAAGGTAGACTGAATCCTTAAACAAATCGTTAGTAGCTACTAGGTGCACGAGGAATAATCAGGCTTCTTCTGCAGTATGTGCTAAGTACCTAGGCCTGCTTAGATTATACAACATTATGATTTGCACCATAAAATATTATATTGGCAGGAGCTGAATACGTGTGCTCTTCATAAAGAACCTAAAGTAAATGTCT
Source organism: Apamea sordens (assembly GCA_945859715.1). NCBI lineage: Eukaryota > Metazoa > Arthropoda > Insecta > Lepidoptera > Noctuidae > Apamea > Apamea sordens. The sequence goes on from OX243995.1 coordinate 15,517,197, forward strand.
TTCAAGGCGAAATGTCAGCAGCAAGATTTGAAGCAAACAAAAAGTACAAAGAAATAAAGAATATGAACGTACTAAAGAAAACAACATAAACTTTACTGAAATAGAAGTAAGTTTATTTTAAAATAAATAGAATAGATCTTTATTTGCACAGAAAGTAGGTACAAGTTACAGATGCTAAGTTTAACTACCTTAACTAGGGCACGCAAACAGTTTTAGCTAAAAATGATCGGACACATACATTAAATACTTTTCTTTAATAGGGCGGTATCGGAACCACTAACAATTAGCAAATTTTTATATTGTCTCCTGATTGTCCGGTTTCTATTTGCGGACACTTTATTAAACAAAAACGGCCACCTCAATAGTATAAAGTGATGGGAATGTTAATAATTTTAGGGACTTAAATACGTACGCAGCTATCTGTTACTATTAAATTGCACACATACAGCGTTAGGTTAAAAAGTACATACGCATCTACACTAAGTTTTTTGCATATTTCTTCTGCTTGTGGTTTCTAAGTTAATTGGCTATCTATCATAATGCCAAGGAATTTGGCAACTATGTAGTACTTGGTCAACTTTTTGTCCATTATAGTGTAAATGTAAGACTTCTGGTGGAATCCATTGATAAAAATGCATTACATTAGTCTTTGGTATATTAATCATTAAATTATTTTGGTCAAGCCGGCGTATAATGTTTATTAACGTTTCATTTATATCATGTTCGTATGTTTTTTTTTTGTAAATATATTTAATTAAGGCACTACTATCATCAGCGAATAAGACCATAGGATGTTCAATGTGGCGAGGTAAAACATTAACATATAGCAAAAATAATAAAGGGCCCAGGACACTGCCCTGTGGTGCGTCGTACCTAATAATTCTTGCTTTAGATAAATATTTTTCTTCGTGCTTACTTTTTAAACATATTCTAGATATTTCTGTGTGCTGCTAACGATTGTTAAGGTATGATTTTAAGAGATTAAGTACAGACGCCAGCACGTCCAGCTACTACAATCTGTCAAATTTCTTTGATAGATTTTCAACTTTATCGCTAAAGCATTAAGGTTCAAGGTTGATTGGGAAAATTTGAGAGTTTCGGGGAGCTTGACCTGCTGGCGTCTGTACATTTCCTCTGATGCCTATGATGTCTAGCTTTGTTGTAATAATTTCATGATCAACACAATCAAATGCCCTTGTCATGACCGTGAAAATTGCGCAAACTGGTACTTATTTATCCACATTTTGCAATATGACATTTATTACGTAAACCGCTGTATCTATACCCTTATTTTTTCTGAAACCCTTTTGTTCCGCACTTAAAACATTATATTTGGATAGGAAATTATTAACAGAGCTATAAATATTTTTTTCTATAACCTTAGAAAAATGTGCAAACTGATAAAAAAACGCAGCGACCTGGTTGACGTCCACGCAGACTCAATATCGACGTTTGTCAGACGCCATTAGTATTATTATCAAAGAAATATTATCAAGTGAGATCAAAATAATTTGGGAAGCATGAAACTTAATAACTAGTTATAAAATGATTAAAGATAAATCATTCATGTCAACGGCTTGTGAAATTCAAAAGTTATTGCTTTTTTCGCTAAATAACACAATGCGGGATCATGGAAACTGATAATAAAAAGGATTAAGTTTTGATCAACGTATTTATTAGTTGTAAGTAGCGAAAAACGCAAGAAAAGAAAAAAAGGCAGGTGAGCTGATATGTGACATGTACCTTAAAGAAATAATTATCTTTGGTATAATCAACACTATTAGTTACATCACGTTTAATAAAACAAAATAGCAAACATTCTTTGGAATAATCAATACCAGCATCTTTGAGATCTAGAATTGTCTCTTCTTTAACCCGGCTTATCTGAAAGAAACGAAATACCTAATTACTTGATATTGTATTGAATACCTATCATTTTCGTAAGCTACCAACTATTGACGAGTTCCCCCATAAAGAAACGACCCTGGCTGCAGCATCAGCACAAACTGGTAATTATTTTAGTTTTACAACTTAAACCTAACGCGTATGCTAAATTTGAAGACGCTGCTATCAACTGTTGAGGAGTTCTCTCATGAAGAAATGACCCTGGCTGCAGCATCAGCACAAACAGGTAATTATTTTGGTGTTACTAGATAGACTTGAGGAGTTCCTTATGAAGAAACAACCTTGGCTGCAGCATCAGCACAAACTGGTAATTATTTTAGTTTTACTACATAAACCTAACACGTATTCCAGATTTGAATACAATGCTATTAACTGTTAAGGACTTCCCTCATGAAGAAACGACCCTAGCTGCAGCATCAGCACAAACTGGTAATTATTTTAGTGTTACTAGATAATGCGATAATGCGTATGCCAATTTTGAAGACGATGCTATCAAGTGCTGAGGAGTACCGTCATGTAGAGACGACACTGGCTGCAGCATCTGATACTATAATAATATACTCATTTTAAAGTTGTTTATATAAAGTTAAAAACTTACCTTTCCTCCACAGTGATTATACCCATCTTATTCGCGGTCCGCATCAACGACAAACGTAAAGACATCGACTCGTCCTCGCTTGGTACTTCGTTTTAGAAAAAGTGTGTAAGAAGTAAATCGGAACATTCTACTAACATTGATACAATTATTATCTTATACGAAAAATGTTTTAGGTAGGTAGATTTTCCAGGTCCTCGGTTTGTACAAGTTCTACGCGGAAAACTGTCCTCGGTTTAGTGATATAAAGTCTAACACAACGTCCGCACTTTGTACAAGCTATAAGAAATATTGTGTAAAAATACGTCCTCGGAAGGGCGTCGCAGGGCATACGTCAGAGGTCCTCGGTTGGCTTACACAAAGTCCTCGTATGTGCATCGCTGGTCACATTTAGCAGTGTATTTCAGGTCCTCGGTATGATAGCCGAAATTCATACAGAAAAATGTTGAGATAGCATTATCCCAAGCTCATCACTATAGATTTACTCACCTGTCTCTTTCTATCTTACTCTAAAAGGCCTACGAGGTATTTAAACCAGTTTTTTGGAGGGTCCTCGGTTCGTTCTAGGACTAACAAGGTCCTCGTAAGGGTGTCTGTACAAACAGGGGTGGGCGTGAGGGTGTGTGTGCGTATGCATGACGTTCATCCCTGTGTAGCCAAAATGGCCTCCACGTCATCATAATTGAGTGTGAAAAGCCATTCCGTCAATATCTTCTTACAGTCGTACAGCTGCATAGGGTAAATGTTGAGTATGCGATTTACTTTATTATAAACTCGTGGGGCTTGAGCTACATTTTGGCGTCTAGCAAAAATTGAACGTGCTGAGTATGTAGGGGCTACTATATCACACCGTCTTTTTTTAAGTTTGGCATGGCTAAAGGGTAGAATTTTATGGTATCTGAGTACCAGGTGCAGAATGTAGAGTTTCCTGACGGAGAGCAGCTTAGAGATTGCGTATAGAGATTCAGTAGGGAACCTGTAGGGCTTACAGTACATGACTTTAATCAAGGATCTCTGTGCCCTCTCTAGATCTAAAAAAGACGTCTTAGCTGCTCCACCCCATACCGAGACACAATAGATGATTACAGACTGGGCCATTGCGATATAAATTTTATTCTGTAATTCTGTACTCATAACATGTCTCAGAGATTTAAAGACCCATATGAGTTTTCTTACCCTCCCTATAGTTAGTTCGAGGTGTGGGTACCAACTTAACCTTTGGTCTACTACAATACCTAGGTACTTAATGGAACTTACCTTCTGAATAACAGGGCAACTACAGGTAGATTGGGTTGGGGTAGGACAAGAATGTATTCTAATGTTAAAATCAGGCGCAGGCTGAGAGTTTGCGTATTTAGTGAAGCAGACGTAATTTGTTTTTTGGGTATTAAGCGTAAGTAGATTTTCATTTAGCCAATTACTAACTCTAGCTAGTCCCCTCTCAGCCTCAAGCCTAACTTTGTCCCAGGTTTTAGCGGAGAAGATAATAGCGGTATCATCCGCGTAGGACAGTATCCTCGCACCGCTGCACCGTCGAGAATAAGGTTGCAGAGCTCATTAATATAAATCAAAAAAAGCGTCGGGCCGAGGACACTGCCCTGTGGGACGCCAAACGTCACGTTCTCTTCGTCACTAACCCGGTTTTCAATCTTTACCCCCTGTTTTCTATTACGGAGGTAACTGCTGAGAAGAGAGAGAGCAGAACCTCGAAATCCTAAATTTTCCAGCCTGTGTATAAGCTTAGAAATAGAGACGGTATCAAAGGCTTTCTTGAGGTCAAGAAAGACCACTACGCATTTGTTCCCCTTATCTACTTCCTTGGTTATTACCGTTGCAAGTTCCTCAGTAGCATCCTGTGCCGACATTCCCCTCCTAAAACCATATTGAGAGGAAGATAGGATGTTATACTTAGTCAGATAGTTAACTATTCTAGAGTTCAAGAGCTTCTCAATGATCTTAGAAATGGAAGTCAGCACAGAAATGGGCCGATAGTTGTTAACATCGTCTCTATCTCCACTCTTATACACAGGGGTAACCACGGATCGCTTAAGAAGGTAGGGAAAGATTCCAGTATTAAAACATAGGTTGGCCAGGTCGCAGATCAGCGGGACTAAGATCTCCTTAGCCTGTTTTAGGAAAAGGGTAGGAATCATGAATGTTGTTGAACTGTCAAAATTAAAGCCATTCCTACTGTTCGTGTGTTACGCAATTACTGGTATAATACTGGTAGTTAGCTGTCCAGTTAGACTGGAAGCCGACTCCAACATAGTTGGGAAAAGGCTAGGCAGATAAGTGTGTTACGCAATTGTGTCTCTCTGGACGGTCAACATTAATCTTAAATGGATCCTGGAAACACTGCGACAACTGAGGCAGGTGCCTCAATTGTTACAGCCTGATCTATTTCATGGTCAGTTGACCATGAAATAGGCCAGTTAGTCACTAAACGGAAAACAATACATTATTGTATTCCATAGGTTTTCCATCAAGGAATAAAACACTAGGTAGGCCTCACTAGAAAAGAGCTGAATCACTGTCAAATTTAAATGACGTAAAACCATTAAAGTTACATTACAATGATTTACTAATGATTTTACGTCAATCGCGAATGTCCTACCGAAAAGTTCTATAAATTATTCAGACCTATAAATACCTAATATGCTACCTACCGAGGTCTATTATCGAAGCTCAACGTATAAATCAAGACTGCCTTGGTATGTTTCATTCAAAGCCATATGGGAATAAGCCCTACCTATGAAATCTAATTCTTCAGTAACTACCTACTTGTAACGTCACATAAACTTACAACCGTAGAAAAATTGGCGCGAAGCCAAACATTTTCCAATATGACCAAATAAACATTATTCCAATATGTGACTAGAATTTGAAGTACACCAAAATATTCATCAGCATTTCCTATTCTTGTGTGCAGCTAGTATTAGGATATCGTTGCATAGACAATGTGCATACATTTTACATATTGCATCTCAGATAAGAATAGAATAGGTAAGTACATGTACATAGCATACCTAATCAGTCTTTAATATTCCCACTGCTGGGACACAGGGCCTCTATGTGAGAGGGAGTGGGCCATACTCCACCACGCGCGAGGGCCCAGTGCGGGTTGGTGGAAGTCACAATATGTCTTCTACTTTTTGGTTCTAGAACGTGACGGTTTCCTCACGATGTTTTCCTTCACAGTTATGAGAGCAGTGATGATGAAATTAAATACACAAAGTAAATTGCCTATCTGGGTTCGAACTCACGGATACCACTGGGCCACCACTGCTCTAAACATATGTACAGACGCCAGCACGTCAAGCTACTACAATCTGTCAATTTTTTTTAATAGATTTTCAACTTTATCGCAAAGTATTAAGGTTCGAGTTTGATTGGGAGAATTTGACAGTTTCGGGTAGCTTGACCTGCTGGCGTCTGTACGTAAGTTAAGCGAAAGTTCAGATAAATTATTCTCACAACAGACGCAACTTAGTTATTCTGTCCAGAAACTGTTCCTAAGTTTAGGAGTTGTGCTGATTTCCAGAGCCATATGATACAAGTGATGCTTAGTTTGTGGCTCACCGAATCCGTCACATTGTATTTTTACTTTTTGATGAATAAACTTATTATTATTATTGATTAGATATAGACTATAAGGACACTGCTGCTATATACCCCTAGTATACAGTGCACAGTGGGGAGATTAGGTTATCACATTAATTGGAACCACGTATTCTACATGACGTTTTAAATACACAATTAAAATTAATAGTAACAATTATCATTCTAACCGTCAGACCTTTTTTCGTTTTAGTATTTAACAACATTAAACTCAATTTGTGATTATTTGGTAACAACACCATAAAATTTGTGTTGAATTGTTAATACCATCGCCCCGCACGTACTAGTATCTTATTATCAAGACTGGTTTATTTCGTACCAATTTTTACGCTATTTATTTTGTTTGAAATATTTAGTTTCTACTTTTAGTAAAATCGTGAATTTTATTATTTTAACTTGTAATAATCGTTGTAAATACAATGTGAGAACCTAATCGCCACTTTGTAAACTGAAGTTACCTTCTGTATGTGTTGCTGTTCAGTGAACTCGCAGAGTATGTCGAGGCCGTTCTTCTTGACGGTGCAGCTGCAGGGGGTGATGGTGTTGGGCGCGGGACACTGCTGCGCGCCCTGCGGGTGCGCCGGCCGCGCGCACAGCACCACGCAGCACACCAGCAACCAACGCGGCACCATTGTTTATGACCTACACGAGAAGATTATATTTTAATATAATTGTTTTGAGTTCTCTTTTATTAAGGTCTAGGTTGGAGTTTATCACAAAGTAAATATAAACAGTCATTTATTTTACTAACGAGACTTAATGTCTGGCTTGATTACTTAATCAAAAATATTTGTACGCCCTCTGGCATTACATAGCGCACTCTTTATTATTTTTATATAACGTTATTATTGGAACCTAGGTTCAATAAATAAGTTATGACGTATCAGAAACGTTTATCGATTAAATAACTTGAATTTTTCTGTTCACTAAATTCTTGGGATTAAAATTGTTATCAGTCTTCATAAAAAATGCCTAAGACTTAACAGAGCACCGTCCTGCCAAGTACAGTATCTATATTAAAAATACTTATGAAGAACTGCTTCCGGTTAGCTTGCCACACTAAATTGTCTTACAAGGAGCTTAAGTACTTACCTAGAACATTCACATATATTATACCTACAATAGTCAAGTCCGACCTTCAGGAATTTGTAAGCTGAACTAATTCATTACTTATCTCCTCGGCGGAATATTACAAAGGAGACAAATTACGACGACTGTAGAGGGTCATAACTTGCTACAAAGTATTTTAGTATCTGACCCAAGGCACCTCGTTAAAACACAATGACAATTCTGCAGCTCTGAATATTTTGTACTAACAAGAAATACGATCTTTCCTCCGAATATTGGAGAAAAATACTTTGTACTTGTATTTCAATTATTTTATACTGTTTGATGGAACAGCATCAGATTAATAATCATGATTATGTCATTGAAAAACCTATCTGAAAAGAATCACTGTTTGTCTCTGCATCACCAAAAAATAGAAAATTCCTATGGCATTGAGTCCGCCTGTGTACATTATTTTGTGTGCTTAAAGCATTAAATCCTACTAATATTATAAACGTGAAAGTTGATATTTAAATGGATGTTTGTTACTCTTTCACACAAAAACTACTAAACGGATTGGGATTAAATTTGGCACACATAGTTTATAACCAGGATTAACATATAGGACTTTTTATCCCGGTATTCCCACGGGATCGAAACATATACCGTGATCCGGCGGGGGGCAGCTAGTAAATAAATAAAATAATGAGGTTAAAATAACCGTATTTTAGGTTAAATAATGATGTCTTAAGGAACATCGCATTGTAAAACGGGCGTCATTGGTCATTCTGAGCAAGGTCAGATTCGCACAAAATATATTATGGTGTTTATGAAAAGTTCTACGATCAACTAGAACAATAAAGCATTAATGCCTCGAGTTTAGCACGTAGATCCAAAGATAGCGAACGGCTTTACAAGTTAATACATTAATATACATTACAAACTGTTTCATAGATATATGCGTAAACTTTCGTGTCGTAATCAACCTTACCTACCAAAGCAGAAGTTTACCGCGACCAAGTTTAGAGATCAAGTTTTACCCTTCATTAAAGAATCAGTGAACTGGCGTTTTGGATGCCGAGAACACGTGCGAAATCGTCTTTTAATAACCTTAGCAACTGTTAGGTCTGCCTCACAGTTGTCCGGGTCGCCACATTTGTTTTGGCAGTATCTATTGAACAGAGCCAACCCGAAGCAATTACTACATTATATTTGGCTTTCATTCGGCTCGTGCCGATCGGAAACCACCTTCCCCTTCCCCCTTCCTTCCGTCCTGCCTTCGCTGAAATGGCATATTAGAGTTGATTTTTACCACCCGGCCTTTTTCCCAAACATTATCTTTAGGAAAAGGCTGGGATTTACATATATTCTATTTTACCTCCCGCAGCTGTGGCGATTACTGCCGACCCGAACAGTGTGTAGCACGCCTACTAGACATATTTTCGTCCTTATTCGGTCTAACCAGAAGATGTTATCAGTATTTCACTCACAGTGAGTGACATTTAACCTCCGGAACCCAACAGGTGACAAATACCGTAGAGACTGGTTGTAACGTGTTTTTCAAGCAACTGTCTGCACGTGACGACTGTCATGTATTTTTATGACAGACAGGGGTGACAGCTTTACGTGTTCTCAAAGGCGCTGAGGAGCACAGCTGAGCCATCAATCTAACCGTAGAACCGTGCACTTGATTATTTTTCTTAAAGTCTCATTTGCAAAGCTCAAAATTCCTGGAAGATATCAATGTTAAGATTTTAAGCAGGAGAAAAATCTGAAGACTTTTTTTCTCTCAAGCTCTCCCGGCTTTAAAATGAGGCTCTGCTTTGTAGGTACAAGGATGTAGCAATTTTACATTTACATTTTTGTTTTAAAATATTTTCTCAAGATGGAAAATATTCATGAAATGCTTTCTTACAGGAGTTCCTGTGTAAAGATTTTGAATTACTTTCTTCGTCTCGTAGTTGGTTTTATGCTTCCTGCTTACAGGTTTTTATTACAAAATCTTACAGCTTTTTATAATCCGAAACTTAGGTCAGGTAGAAAATTCGAAGACGTGCCTTGAGAAATTCATTTTATTATTTATCATTACATGAATTTTCCACAACATAATTTACATTTTAGTTTTGAAATCATACTATAAATGGTAAAAATAGTTTGAGTGCAGCAAATGAGCAAAGATTGAATTTGATTCTTCTGTATAGTCTTTATGGATTTGTTATAAAGCAGACACATTAGGCACAGGCCCACTGTTTAAAATTCAGAGCAGCAATTGATAAGACTCTCAGAGCCCGAAATGTGGGTTAAGCGGTCGAAACAAAGTCCTATGTGAGCTGAATAAAAAAGTTAATCGCGGGACATAATTTTATTTCGGTCCCTATAAATCTGCAATCCTTTATTACCGCTAGAGGCACGTATCAAAAAATAATGTTCGTATACATTTAGATTGAAGTACGTTCGGTACATATTGGCGAGCTGAATATTCTATCGGCGGTGCACGGGGCACGAATACTAATAATACAGGTAACCGGGCTCGCCTCTTGATGTGAAGGTTATTCACAAATTGTTTAACACCCCTGCCGCTGCCCAGTACTACGTGTAATACTCTTTTTTTACGTGCCTGGCTGGCAAACACTCGACGGCTCGCTTTATTGAAAGTGACTATAGACACGGGCGTAAAGACTCCCCACCTGTCACCACCAAGGGATCTATCAATTGGTTTTTTACCTTATGCGAGAAGTGCCTCGTTCGAAGAGAAAGAAACCAAGCTTTCTACATTAAAAATATTAAAGAATTTTAATGGTGTTTTATTTTTATTTCTTGCATGGTAGCTACACTATCTTATTGGAAATAATATGCTTCTTGCATGGTGGCAGGAAATATCTAAACGATGTGAATAAAATAAAATGAAATCTCTTCTTCTTTTTTGTATATTTTTTGCATGAATAATCGCTTATTACTAAGCAAAGGAATAAACATCTTTATTAATTTATCTGACCAATATTATGTGTGGACTTTAAAAGTCTGCGTACTCTGAGTTTCTTTCGGTCTTTCTTCTCAGAGTAGTCAGATAGGAAACGCCAACCTCATGTAGTTTTTAAAATATGATTGACGTGTAAAAGTTTTTGTGCTTACTTACAGAAATAAAATCATTTATTATTTAACAAAAAGTTCCTTTGGACAAAAGGCATTGCATTAGTTTTATAAATAAAATTAGGAACAGCAAATACCTACTACGATTAGGCACTAATATAGTTCTATAATGTCTAATGACTATTGTTATCCCTGTGAGAATTGTCGACCGACTCTAAATTAATGATCTAGGTGACAACCTTAGTTAATATTAATTATGGTGTTTGCCCTACGAATGACTAATGAGATTCCACATCACAGTCACATCGCACTATCGCGGGTATGTAAGCAGACTTTATGGAAATAAACTTATTAACTAACAATAAACTGATCATGTAAACTGGAAAATGGGTTGTTTAGTTGTTACTGTGCTAATTATTCATGTACTTACGTTTACCCCGCACGGCCCCCCAGAATTTGCGTTTTAGGTGTGCACTAATGCAATGTACTCGCCTCTAGAAGTATATGTACCTGTTTCTTTTTCAATGTACCTCTGTAATTTTGAAGATATTTGCAAAAAAAGGGGGCCGTGCCAGCCAAACGTTTTCAGCACGGCCCCCGTGTAACTTGAAAAATATATAGCGTATTAAAAAGTTTCTTAAACTCAAGGAATGTACTCTATTAACACGTTATTTATACCGCAACAGATATTGTGAATTCGTAATGATAAATAATATATAGATTTGGATAAGGGGCCGTGCTGGAAAAAAATATATAAGAAAATATCTAAAAAAGACAAAACAATCTTAGCCAAAAACTATTAAAAGAAACAGTTTGGCAAGTAACATATGTAACGCATTGGTTTCTTATGGACCTTGCTAAATTTGAAAATTAAACCAATTTTAGTTCATTCAGCACGGCCCTCCATAGTTGCCTATATCTTAAATATGACATGTTTGTTTACAAAATTCGTGTTCCTAAATTATGTACAGAGTACATTCGTTCCAAATAAATAGCGATTTTGCTATATTCGTACTTTAAAAGATAAATAGGATCAAAAATATCATATACTAGCTTTCGCCCGCGACTTCGTTCGCGTGAAGCAACTTTCTTTTTTTTTTCCGTAAGAACCTTGTACAGAGTATTAGAAAACTACAAAAACAACTGATAGAGTGACCATGATACCATATATTAGGTACATATTTTCTATCCTACCTATATTAATTAAATTATGTGACTACATTAAAGTATTAGTAGATTGTACAACTAATGCGTAAAAGAAGTCAGGTTACGCCGAGACGTTTATATCCACCCGAGCCGTAGGCGAGGGTAAAATGGCTCGTATAAGCCCAATTATATTTTAATAGTTTTTGGCTAAGATTTTTTTGTCTTTTTTAGATATTTTCTTATATTTTTTTTCCAGCACGGCCCCTTATCCAAATCTATAATTATATTATTTGTCATTACGAATTCACAATATCTGTTGCGGTACAAATAACGTGTTTGAGTTTAAGAAACTTTTTAATACGCTATATATTTTTCAAGTTACACGGGGGCCGTGCTGAAAATGTTTGGCTGGCACGGCTCCCTTTTTTGCAAATATCTTCAAAATTACAGAGGTACATTGAAAAAGAAACAGGTACATATACTCCTAGAGGCGAGTACATTGCATTAGTGCACACCTAAAACGCAAATTCTGGGGGGCCGTGCGGGGCAAACGTACATAATTATTCACGTTACCAGTTTACCGCCCTTACGGGTGAGATACATCTTGGCGAGTACTGGCTACCCTCAAGGCGACTGAACCCTGTTTGTCTTGCTGTTCAAAAGAAGCTGTTTTGATTTGGTTCGAAAGTACGTTGGCATGCCAGCGGTACTGACACATGTCATGGTTTTATATTGCTGACTGGTTGACACTTGACCTGACCAACGGGCTGGCTCTTTGGCCAAAGAATCAGCATTGCCATTCAACGTGGCAATGCTGCCAGTCTTCTGGCCATGTTTCTGGATGACAGCGATGCGAACGAGTACTTCGACGACTAAGTGTCCTTTTTTGTATCGTTAGTTAGTTAGTCATTTAATTAAATACCAAGTAAACAGTTAATTGCATCATACCGTAATGTATTTAAATGTTAATAATAAAATAAAAATTGAGTATTAGTAACCCTTGGTAACTTGAAAACTCGAATCGGTATTACAATCAAATAAAAACGCTATTCTACATAATACCTATAGATTTTACTTTCTTTGTTTCAATTTTTATGGTTTGCCTTTGATCCGTCATGGTTTGATTCAGAACAAAACAGTCTGGAGTTATAAAACTCCTGAAAAGCGGAAACCTTATTACCAAAATTGTTTGTTCGTGATCCTTTGCGTTTAATTTGATTCTAAATACACTGAACAGAATTATGAAAACCGTACTGTTTATTTAATAAAGAAGTGAGGACTAAATTAACTTAGTTGAGCTTTCTTTTTGAAAGTTAAGGCACTTCAGTGCTTTTAATAAATTCAAGTACAGCCATGTTTTAATTTGATGTACTGAGACGGAAAATAAACAAGCATCTTTGTATTGGCGAATAGTCAGTTGATATTTTGCCAACGTCTTATTTGCTGTGATAATTATACTAGGCGTTATTGAACAGAAATTAAAAAGCACGATAAGCCGTCGTTCGTAAGGCGATTCGTGGATCTTTGACAGACGTTACTGGTCGTCAGAAGCCTGGAAGTCTGACAACCAGTCTTACCAAGGAGTTTCGTATTACCAATAACTGGGTTGTGGAGGTCAGATTGGCAGTCCCCTCATGTAAAATATTTGTATTCAGCTGCATCCGGTTAGACTGAAAGGCGACCACACCATTGTTGGGAAAAGGCTAAGCCGAGTGTGCCTAAACAAAATTTTAACTAAAACTAATCGATGATAAGAAAACATTGTAAAGAAACGATGGGAGGACGAAATTGTAAACTCCTTATTAAAAATTAATTCCACTTCGCTCCTACGACACTTAACCTAATTTGTACTTAAACAACACCTACATAAAGGTGACTACAGATTTGCTTTCGTTTTTCACGATAGTTATTGTCGCTCGAAATGCTATGTTTTGATGATCAATAAGATTTGTCAGTTTCCCACAGATTTGCTCGATTGTATCGATCGTTTCTGTCGCCTGATCATCTTCTTGGTCGCGTATTTCATTAACTGATGGTTGTGTGTGAAGGGCTGTGTGGCTTTAGGTATGATGTTCTTCAACTTCGTTCGGTTCTCAGCTTCTCTCAACAGAGAGTTCAATGAGGGCGGTTCCTTGGTCTGACCAGCGTTTAAGTGTCTGCAACGAAGGAGTAGGTACCGGTCGCTTGTTAACGATCGATAAAATAATATCAAGGTTAAAATCAATCATCACCTTGTTGATTTATCGATCAACAAAAACAATCCACAGAGGCGATTGACAAAAAAATACGACCTCAATCATCTGTTGCTTACACATTACTCAATTTACTTTTGATCATACGTGTGGTATATCAAAAATCGAGCAGATCCGTAAGCACCTAAGACAGTCGTGTACTCATTTCGTCGCGTTACGTGTTACGTCGCGATTACATACGAAATACTTACTTGTGTGTCTGTGTGCGTCAGGTCGGCGAGCGATTATGGTGTGGGGGCGAGGGGTGTGCCGATGTCATGGGGCACTAGGTCATGTTCACCGGAGTCGTCCGTGGCCCGTCCCTGCCGGAGATTAGATCAATTTAGTACGAGGAAACAGACGCCAAACGTTCGGCATTCGGCGTTCGGCCCAGACGGGCGAACCCGACAGTGTCTACCGTTTAACCTCTTAACTATTACGTACTGGGACTAATTTGTTAACATACGTCCTGTGATTGTAGCGAGTCTGTTGTTGATTTACTGTGGGAGACTACAGAGACTTTAGCATTTAGTTTAATACATGTACAAGCGTGTTTATTGTTAGAAACGTTCCTGGAATTCAGTTAGCTTTGTTCAATTTCGTGTACCGTAATAACATGAGTGGTGGTTCTTACCAGGAATTGGAGATTAAAGGACTTTATTTACTTGTACCTGATCTAAAACAATGATATTTTCAATAACCAAAGATAATAGCTAGCATCTTATTTAGTCATGTTTGTGGTTGTGTTGTAAGATACAATTTGGCTAGTGTTTTTATTTTGTTAAGGTACATGTACCTAATTATTAATATTATATGGTTTATTTTAGACATATCCTCATCCTTAGACATATCATATACATATCACCAAAAATGACTGATGATGAATGATGATGAACTTGTTTTTATGTTTCTTTACAAAGAAACACAAAGATAGAAACCACACATTATAAATTAAATTCGATTTTCCATATATGCAAAAGATTTATCAAAATAAATTAATTAACTGTCATCCGCCACTTACAACCACAGTTAATAACTGAAGGATGGTCGGGCTTCTGTTATTGGGTCACATAATAATAATATTAAGGTTTTGATTAACTCTTCACTGAAAACCAACATTAAAGCCACAAGCCCGTAGTATGTTCGTGATAACAATTCGACATTAATGACAGCACCTTTGTCACGTAGCAATAAGGGCGATTTTCGTCCTGCATATGTTACCACTGTCATGTAGTTGAGAATGCGTGCGTTTGGTGAATGAACAATACGTCACAACGTTTTGTCAGTAAAGCTACAGTTTCCCAGAATGACCAAAATGCGGCAGTAATGTCCAAATATAGAGCGTTTGTTTGTTTGTTATCTTAATGGCAAATTCTGGTGAAAATAACAGATTTTTATGACGCTACAAATATGACGGAAATTCTCTTCTAGGAACCGTAGCTTTGGTGCAGCTTTGTAAACTTGCGAGTGGGCCGGCGAGCTTTGGGCAAGTGAAAAATAAAAATATAGGTAAGGTCAAATCAAAACACGTTTCCAATTTGCGTTATTCCAAGTTAAACAAATATCAACTTTATTTTAATGTTAATAAGTTGAACTGAAACTGAACTTTATTGTATAGGAATTAAAGTTATTTTTCCATAAACTCATATTTGTTTACGTTTTTGGAATGCCAGATTAGGAGGGTTTGTTGGTTCCTAGTATTATCACAGTAATGCTGAATTTACCTATAATAGTTTGTTACATTTAGTTCTTTATTTTCTGTTGCTTCCTATAATTTCTGTAGTGTATACGAATGTTGGTAAATCTAAATAAATAAATTAAAAAAAATAACCTTATTGATGCGCCAAATTTTTTACGATTTTGGGATGTTCCAGCGCTGCACTGTTTTACGTCGTATTTTAATAAAAATTTACGCATTCATCAACAGGCGTCATTACAATAAAATTTGTATTATGTTTCGCTCTTGACAGTGCCCTCCAACCAATTAAGAATGAGGAAAATAAAGAAACTGGACAAAGAAAACTTCAAGAGAATAAATCGTGTCACTAGTTACTAATTCATGGAAAGGGTTCTCCAAAATCGTAACGGGTCTTGAGCAGTTAACTCACAAAAGCAAAGGTTCTTTTTGTTTCAATTTAAATTAAATCAAAGGAAGGACTTCCCTTCCTTAGGGAAATTTAAAATGCTCTGATTCGATTATCTTGCTCTCGCATGAACCACTCCGAGCCCTCTTGAACCTAAACATAGTTTTTAATAAAATGTTTCCATATCCTACAATAGTCCTACAATAACCGGGAGTTGTCCTTGGGTGCACGCATAGTGCGAATAGGCATAATCGTCGATTGATGCCTCAATTCATTGGAAACGTCTAACGGGCCTCTGAGAGTTGGCTTCGGCCCCTCGAACGCCTTCCAAAGGTCCGGGACCCCCGCGTCTTATAAGATTTAATATTAAATCAGAATTTATTTAATTATATTGTATACTTAATTGTACCTACCTACCTGCCTACCTACGGCAGAAAATACATAACAAAAAATAAATTTTGCACTACAAATTATACAACGGGCGGCTTTATCGCTTTCTGCGACCACTTCCAGACCACCTTGGAATGGACCGTGATCATGAAGAATTTTATTAAAATAAGTAAGGACTTTTTTGGAACAATGAAAGTTAAAAAAAAAACAAACCAAAAAAATAATTACAAGGTTAGGTAACTAAAGCCAATGTTTAGTGTAACCTCAAGTTTTAACAAACGTCACAGTTGACAGTAAACTAACGTTTTTTGCTCTGACACTTGTTAGCGCCGTGTTTTACATTGTTATACAAGGGTTTTGTACATTTCCGGAGAGATGTTTGCTTATTTTTTAATAGAACTCCACATGTGTAATGTATTTTTACATTATGTTACAAACTAATTCGCATTCGAGCTGTGTTGGTATCGAAATTAGTCTAATCACAGTCATTACAGTAAATAAAAATAGTCTGTTAAAATATATGAATAGTAGCATTTTTAAAATCGTTAAAATACGAGTATAACAATAAATGCAATTTATCCTCTAATAAATTATCTCCTTAACAAGAGGAGCTCTGTATCGTGTAGAATTCCGATAATTCCATATCGAATGGAAACGCGGACCATACATACAACAGCGTGTATAAACATCGTAAACACCACATCATTATACTGATGGATACAAAATATTCCGGTCCGGTAACATTAAATACCGTGTTACAGACTACAAATTATAAGGCACGATATTTGTAGCAACCTTATGTAGGTGCTACGACAAAATTCGTAGCCATAGCGCCTACGACGTAGCGTGTTGGCGTAGTCAATTACAGAAAATATTTATGTACTTTGCTGCCGCTATTATCATATTTCCCACAACAACAAGAAAATATAATTGGATTAAATAAATATAGTACGTATATGCCTGACCACAGACTTATTTCTTTTATCAATAGAAAAAACAAATAACTAGTGTCAACAATCTACTACTAGTCGTACATTACTTTAGGTCAAAGAAATGATACATGTTCCCCGAGTTATACCTACATCTTCATGTACATTACTTATATAATACATATCATGTGTAGTAGGTGTATATTCGTCCATGAATGGACAAAGGATACTAATTTGTCTGAGACGGGAAAGTGAATAGCAAGATGTCTGGCTCGAGAGGTCAGGCACCTGTCCTTTATGTCCTGACCTTAATAACGTTAATACTGGACAAATATAACACGACATTTTCTTGTTTCACTTATTCTGTCTTTTTACATTTAGGTTATTACACGACCGACACGTAACAGAGAGAGTGGCTATTAGAAATACTGAAACGAAAAGAAATATTTGTAGAAAATGTGGATTATGGATTAATAAAGAATACTTAGAGCAATGGTGGCCCAGCGGTAACGGTCACAACTTACAAGTTGTAGGTCACAGGTTCGAACCTAGGCAGGCGCTTGACTTTGTGTAAATTATTTCATCACCACTGCTCTCAAAATTGTAAAGGAAAACATCGTGAGGAAACCGGTGTCCTAGAACCAAAAAATTTAAGACATTTGACATCTACCAACCCGCACTGAGCCCGCGTGAAAGACCCACTCTCTCTCACCGAGAGTAGGCCTGTCCCAGCAGTGGGAACATTATAGGCTCATAAAGTGTGTAGGTATTACTGACAGGCGCACAGTGGTCATGTGCTGCCTTGCACACTTGCACAGTCGGGCTTCAGGGAGACCCCTTTACAGTCTCCCCAAAGATGTGCCCTAAAAGGCATTGCACAGAGGGGGCTCCGGATTGGTCTTTTGAGAGGTAACGGTGCCCCTTCCATGTGCAGATGGTGACCACCGGGGTCGTTTTAGTGAGGTAAAAATCCCACACTCCCTGGTTTTATCCCCAAATACCAGGCGCCTTTTGAAGGTTTCACCCCGAAAACAAAAAAAAAAAGGTATTATTGACAGTGTGTTAATAACAATTTCTGTTAATGACGGGAAAGATATACTTATAGATGTCGGAGTTATTCGTTTATTCGGAACGCCAGCGCCATCTCGTGGCGCTAGACAGAGTCTAGCCTGAGTTTGTGGAGGTGGACGGAGAGCTACAGCTACAAGAACGGTGTGAGCAGAGCTCTCGGGATCATCGAAACATTGGACATCGCACGAACAACATGTGCATAGAAACTGTCTTGCGTTCCGTATCGTTGAGTGTGTGATTCGCTAGTGTGACTGATTTGTTCGTGAATTGAAATCTGATTTAAACTGCAAACCGTTTTACTATTGCGCTTAACCAATACTACCCACAGTAATTAAATTATGCCTGATGTTAACGAGAGACAGATATACCCTCTCCGTCATATATATAGGTTTGTTCGGTAAATTCTGATTCGCCTTATCCTTTCTCTGAGAATTTACATAGGTCATGCCAGTTTTTCCTGAAAAAGTAAAGTAAATATAAAGTAAAAAAGTTTATTGACAATATAAAAGAACAAACCTTACTGATTTGTGTCTACTATTACAAATATTACGTATGTAGTTATAAATACCTGTGTACGTTATGCGGTTGTTTGAGCTTAATTCACACTGACTTCCGTACTAGTGAAAACTGTATTACGGCAGGTCAGTCTTCCTCGTTCACAAACACTCACACACTTCCACACAATTTCCGATAATTTGCATTTGACTGCTAATTATAACAATGATTTATGAGTACGGTTATAAGAATACAGACACTGATCCTTTGATGACAATAATAACGAAGGTAATTACAAAATATTAAAAGTATATTAGTAGTAGTAGAAAAGGTACACAGTAACGTATGTATACACCCATATATCCAAGTCACATGTAATAGGTTGCGAGCCACTGCCATTAACCGAACACAAATCCAAACTACGGCTAATGTGGATTTCGTAATGGGGCAACCCAATAGCACTTTGCCTCGAACCTAGTATCCCACTCCCGGTAATAGTATTCTAGCTTGCGACCACTACACTCATACCAGTATCTAGTGCGCTTAGTATTCTCGCTTGCGACCACTACACTCATACCAGTATCTAGTGCGCTTAGTATTCTCGCTTGCGACCACTACACTCATACCAGTATCTAGTGCGCTTAGTATTCTCGCTTGCGACCACTACACTCATACCAGTATCTAGTGCGCTTAGTATTCTCGCTTGCGACCACTACACTCATACCAGTATCTAGTGCGCTTAGTCATTACCATCCAAAAGTTAGTTGACATTTTCCTAGCCTTTTCTCAACTATGTTAGGGTCGGCTTCCAGTCAAACCGAATGCAGCTAAATATCAGTATTTTGCATGGAGCGACTGCCTATCTGACCTCCACAACCCAGTTACTGGGAAATACGATACCCCATGGTAAGACTGTTTGTCAGACTTTCGGGCATTATTATTTAATATTCTATGGTCAAATATTTGAAATATAACGTTTTTAGTGACTAATTCTTTAATTTATCTACCTATGACTTATCATTAAAAATAATCAGGTAATTATAATCCCTTAGGATTTCCTGATATTTTTTTTATTTTTAATGTAGCAACAAAGCTGAAGTGGAAAAAAATGTCAACTAACTTTTGGAGGGCACTGTATATCGCTGTACAAAGATCATTAAGGACTTCAGAACAAACCCCGTCATCTTGTTTTTCAATGCATTTCACAAAAGAGTTGCACAAAATAATGTTTATCTACAGCGCCTGGTATTGTGTACTTACCTTTATTTCAAAACTCATCTACAACTATAACTACTTTCATACCTAGGTCCTGTGACATTCTGTTCGCATATAAACTAGAAATAGTTAATCTAACGTCGGTAGTGTTGGATATTTGAACTTGATGTATTGCAGCAATCGTTCACGGCCGCGCCGAGTATCGCCACGTTAAAATGTATTGTCGACATGCTGTTACGTATGTATTTTATATTTTTAGTTATTTACACAAACTTTTAAGTAGCCTATTAGATGTTGGTGATGTGCATTGGATAAGCAGTATAAGAGAGGTAGTGAATTGGTAGGCTGGTGGTAGTGGTTTAATTTTTTATTGGGTCGGGGCTTTTGGGACCGGGACCGTGCTCCCGTTGTCTTCATGATTGTTTTAGATTTAATGTTTTTTTTTTTATTAAATTAAATTAATAATTTAATAAAAACTTGAGAGGTGTCAAGGGACACCCAGATTGAACGAAGTATAACTGGCTTGCTTTCTACAAGAGAGAGAAAGAGAGACAGACAGAGAAACACGCGCACGCCGCACGGCTTACAACTATAGCAAAAAGTGTCGTTCCAACTTTTGGTATTAATTTTTTCCGTCTAGCCCCCTTTCGCAACGCGGGATAAGGAACTTCGTTCCAAAAATAATCATTTATTTCATGAAGTTATTCCCATAATAAGGACTACAAATTACATAGAAATATATACATAAAACATTACACATTAAAACCATTGCATTAAAAAATAATAAGTTAAAATACAATTACTTATAGATTGTTTGTATTTCCTGTGCTTGTCCCAAATAAAATATTTTTCTTTCTTTGGAAGGTAAAGAAATACATAATAGACAAAGGAAACATTTTTGCCTACAATGCTACGATTGTTACTGTACTTCATACCTAAAAAAATAAAACATACTTTTATTGATAAAAAGGCACAAAAGACTTTGAATATCATAAAAAAACGGTTAAAAAAGGCTATACTGCTGTCGAGAAGTCAGTGCCCTATCGTAACAAAACATGTAAATGAAACATGAATTATGATATTTAAGTAAATACTTGACGTCAAATATAACTCATTTTTAGTCTGTTAACATTCTATGCTGAAAGAGAATATGTACTTGTACAGTCCGTTAACAGTTATTTTACCTGTGGTTTTGCATCACTGTCCAAATCACAGTGATCTTTATTCTCATTCTAATAAGGTCGCTGCTACTGACAAGTCTGTCAAAATCATTGTGATCTTTATTCTCCTTACAATAAGGTTGCTGATACTTAGTACTGTAGCTATCTACGAGTATTTTCAAATATTATGCAACGTAACCTTTCCAACTTTAGCCGGCCTCTAGCTGTACAAATGACTACTGACCACGACTAGATCCGCTCACACTCAGTTCCCAATACTATTCGGGATGCTATTATATCTGTAGTTGCACTGTCCTATTCTCTTTATCAGTCCAGTTTCTATGCTATCACAAGCTGGCTTCCTATTCACTGTTTCCATTTCCCAAAAACAGCCGAACATGCCGGTGTATAGAGCAGATTCGATTACACCACGGTCCCGCTAAGCAATCCATTGGTAACCGTGTACCGTACTGGCAGCGTGAAAGCTATTATTCAAAATAGTACCGAGCGCTAACACAAGGTTTACTCAGCCGCAAACTATGTATTTTGTTTATGTACCTAGCTTTAGTTAGCAGAGTCAGTTAGTATGCTAAAATTAACAGGCGTTATTGGCTAAAATAGCCTCCTCGGGCAGCAAAACTTATACAGGGTACATTTTCAACCAATAACTGTAACGGTAACTGTAATCATGAAAAACTGAAAAAAATTCACGCTACGGAGTCTAGAATCATATGCTGAAATATAATACTAAACTTTGAAGCGTAAAAATTTATGATTGGTTATAAAAAAAAAGAATAGTTGTTCCACGTAGGTATCGCATTTTTATATGAAACAGCAATTTTTTGATAACCGACGAAAAATGTATACACTAGCGGGTAGCATCATATAATGCTGAATTCATGCTTACATTTTGCGCACTGGTTAAAAATCTATCCTGTATGTACATTCGGCGTACCTTCGACCGCTCCACCTTGTTAAAAGACACATATTTTTACCACGATAAGAGCACTTCTTCTGTACAGAGCACGGGCACGCCTTGCCGCCGCTAGAGGCAGCACTGTCAACACTTTACATACAAACCAAGCGTGTCACCGTTTACTCGCACTACGTCACAAATGGCTTATAGTAAGACGGCTTTGAATGGCGTAGATGCCAGAAGTTTTGCACTCAACGCACTTTCGGCGCCACGAATTTTATTAGTACTGCCATCTCTAGATGCTGCCAGCCCGGCGATACCGTGCTCTGTGGTAAGTAATAAATAAGAGATTAAAAAAAAAAACAGTACGGAAACCAGTGCTGAGCTCTGTCTCGCATAGTGTCACAGTATTATGCCGAGTGATGGCCGTTTTGCGTGGATGTGACGCATATTATCCCCCAACATGTTCTTTTTATGTGTTTGTGTTCTTTCTCTGCGTCATGTTTACCGCAAATAAACGTATTTTCTGTTTTCTTTTTAGCTCTAATCCTAACTATGCTAACTTCCTAAATAATATAATAATTGCGAAAGAGAGCACAGAAAGGGCCATACGGGTACCTTTCGGCCCGAAAAAAGTACTGTTCCCGTGGGATAGAAAAACGCGTGCGAACACGCGGGCAAAAACTAGTTTCAAAGAGCAAAGCTTCCGTAAATATATCCAGAAAAATCATGGATCTATTGTGATAATAAAAATGCCACCATCGGTAAATCATGAGAGTCTGAACTTTGCCTTACACTCCTACACATGCAAAAGCTTTCAGTTGGCTTTCACAGTTGATTTTTACTTCTTAACACAAATGTGTGGATGTCAGAACCACGCTTTTAACGTAGCTGGTTGCCAGTCTGTTTCTTTTTTATTTACTGAGCAAGTATGTAGAACATTTCAATACGATCGAAGACAACACTAGTTAGTTTGAATATGTTTGCGTTTAATAGTAAATATAATTAGAAAAAAAATGTGCACTAATAATCGTTAGGTAATTTTTAGGGTTCCGTACGGGCGAATGGAAAAACGGAACCCTTATAGTATCACTGTGTGTCTGTCTGTCCGTCTGTCACAGCCATCTTGCTCCGAATCTAATGGACCGATTAAGCCAAAATTTGATACACATATTAATTTTAACGACCCAAACATGGACGTGTAACGTAAATAAATGATTTTTTTAAACATTATTAATAAAAGCCGCTTGTCGCCGGCGTGTTACTTACGTTACACCGACAACTTCCCTACTACTCAAGGTGTGACGCTCGCGCTGTACGCTGATGACGCCACGTTTTACCGTGTGACATATCAAATAAAAATGCTTACTGTGAGGGTCTCAAGTAAATATTAAATTGTATTTTAAAATTAATAGTTTTAAAGCTATTTTACCATTCATAAGGTTCAGACATAAGGTAAGACCTTATGTCTGAAACTGCTGAGCCTAAAATAAGGAAAACAAATACCTACAGTAAATAGTTATAGATTACAAGAAAATCTATAAGAAGTATATGGTCTTAAAAAAACATGGTAAACCTTTCAATATTGTGCGTACAAACTTACATTAGCAGTTGGCACGTATGAGATAATATGTTTTTCAACAACAACGTTAAGTTTATTCTTGGGATAAATTCATCCCAACTACGTAACCCTTCATTGTGCGTGGTCCGACACGCACTTGGACAGTTATTTTTGTGTAGGTTTGGTATAGATGCTTATTTAAATAGAGGCAAATGAAACCTCCATTAACAGCTAGAAGAGATAAAATCTTCCCAATACATTTGACCTCGCTTCGCTTAGAATACAGACTTGTGAATGTATACTGTGTGTGTATGTAATGTTTTTCTTACATACCACACAGTGCCAAATAAACGGTTTTCTTTGTTTCTTTTTACTATAAAGCAGTATAAGGCCCTTTACACACAACGTTTTTCTTGCCATGGAAAACTACGGTTTATTCGCCGTGTCTAGGCACGGTCGTCAGTGTTGTATGGATCACTATGGAAGTCGTCAGTGGTGATCACTATGGAAGCTTGTACACACACGGACACGATTTTTCTACAGCGCGGTTTATACACCATACCGTAATGAAACCGTGCCGTATACTGCCTGAAGCATAATACCCTAGCACATACCATTATATGCCATGTATTTACAGCTTTTCACGGGTTTACTTACGGAGTACTAAAAACTTATTTGGTTCTAAATATAAGAATACCGTAAAAGCCTTCTTCTTACTACCTAACTAAAGTCATATTATGATATTACATTATTCCAGCCAATGAAGTTCCGTTATTTTTAAGTTTCCCTTTACGAGAACTTTGTTATTTGATACTTTGCGTCATGGAATTCATTCAGTATCGGCGTGGGCTGCAATCGATAATAATGTTGAGTACGTGGGTTTTTATCTTCTAACTTAATTTGCACGGCGCGCGGCACTAAGTTTTTTTTTTTTTGTTCAGTAACCTCTTTTAGGAATTAATAGTTACAATAATACGATTTCACTAGTAATTAAGTGATTTTACATGTTTCGATCTCTCTTAGAGATAGTTTGAAAATGCCATTTTGTATTACAGATGTCATCATCAATGTTTTGAGATCTTCGCTGCACTGTTTTCCTCTTCACATCACTAAAAGCCTTTCAAGATGTATAACTTCATCTTTTACAAATACACAATCCTTCCATCATATTTTACACTAGCTGTGCCGCGCGGTTTCACCCGCTTAAGTCTTGATCTCGTGGGCATATCAAGATAAAATATTCTGTATGACCTAATCCAGATCATGGTCTATACATCTGCCTTTCATTCAAATTCGTTCAGCTGTTTTAACGTGAAAGCGTAGCAAAAGATCATACAAAAAATCTAATCTTTTCTTTTTATAATATTAGTTTGGATCTTATATTTTCCCCATGTAGCCATTACGCTTGCCTCGTGTGCTATCAGTAGGCCAGACAAATATTTATACCAAACGGGACCCAAGCTCTCTTCGTAACCGAAATATCTACTAATGATGTAATTTATATGCTGAATATAAACGTAATACGTTCGTTTTCGGAATACGAGTTTTCGTAATTAATCAAATTAATGAATTGTTGTGGAAATACTAGGCAATATTTCGACATGATTTGACTTGTTATTTTAAGCATACGCATAAGCATAACAGCCTATAATGTTCCCACTGCTGGGACACAGGCCTCCTCTTTTTGAGAGGAAGTGGGCTGTAATATACCACGCGGGAAAAATTGTGAACAACATAATATTCATTAAAATATTATATTATTATTCTTATCTCTCTCGATTTTACCCCGCGATCAATAAGAAGTCCTATATTTAGTATTTTATTACACAGACACAACAAGCTCAGCAAGACATATTGCACATCAAGCTACTACAATCTGTCAAATTTCTTTAATAGATTTTCAACTTTATCGCTAAAGCATTAGGTTCAAGATTGATTGGGAAAATTTGACAGTTTCGGTGTTGGCGTCTGTACAATAAAACAGGCAGTTATAAGTCACGGCCTTGGTAAAGTCCCATTATAAAACTTTGATTTAACCTCGCTACCTATCATAAACCCTTGGCAGTAATAAAACAGATTTGAACGTCCGTCATTAAGTCATTACACACCAAACTGTAATAAAGGAGGAAATAAAACGTTTTCAGTTGTGAAGGTCATCGAAACTCCTATGGAAATTAAACCTACCTATTCTGTGTAATTGTTCCCTAACAATTACACAGAATAGGTAGGTTTAATTGCTGTACTTAATTCAGGAAATATATGCTGAATTTTTAAGAGGCATGAGGCCCATGAGCTACTTTCGACTCAGCGACTAATTTGTCTCTCAAATCAAGTCTACAGGTGTCTATGAAAGAGTTATCTTTGTCGCGTCGCTACATGCGCAAACTTTCATACAAACCCGTAGACTTGATGTGAGAGAAAATTTAGTTGCTGAGACAAAAGTTGCTCGTGGACCCTTGTATATATTACTAGCAGCACCCCTCGGTTTCATCCGCATAATTTTCGATCCCGAGGGAATATCAGGCTAAAAAGTATCCTATGTGTTAATCCTGGTTATATACTATCTATGTGCCAAATATCATCCAAATCCGTTCAGTAGTTTTTGCGTGAAAAAGTAACAAACGTCCATCCATCTTCACAAACTTTCGCGTTTATAATATTAGTAAGATCTGTGTCTGTAACCTACTAACACTAGAAGTTAAGTAAAATTGTTACTAGCCCTATGGACTCCTTTATGAAATAAAAATGTTCTATTCTAGAAGCTTTTTGTGCCACAAACTATGACTACGACACTTGACTTGCATGACTTTTAGGAATAATAATATAATAATATCCCTGGACATTTCACACAGCGCCATCTAGTCCCAAGCTAAGCCACCTAATGCTTGTGTTATGGTAACAAGATGGCTGCTATACTAATTATATACATTTTTTTTTTTTTTGTAAATACATACATATAAAGATAGAAAAACACCCAGACTCAGAATAGTTGTAGCAGTAAGAAAGGCAGACAAAGATAAGGCTCTAGGTTTAAATTCAAAGCCGCAAATATACATATGCTTCAAATGGCCCACAACACAAGTGTCAAGGATTAAGTCAAGTCTAACTTAGACGCCAAAACAAGGGACAAAGAAAACACCAATACGTGTGTTTACCTTCTGTTCGCTGTCTATTTTCGTTCAGATACGATAAAAGAGTTTTTTTTTTCGTATGTAATCAAAAGAAAACATCGGCAAAATACAGCAGGTAAATCCATAGTCACCCTTAAATGTACCAAGAAATAGAAACGGGAAAACAGCTTGCTCCAATCGCCAAACATTCTCAATATATACAAATAACACGAATGAAATGAAAAGCACACACTCACACTTCCGTATTTTTCTTTCATTCGACGAATCTGAATGTAAATCAACACGCGTACGAGTAAAACATCTCTAGGTTTACTGTACAGGTAACCAAGGAGATAAGTCTATAAGGAGATATTTAATTTATTTAAGCCTTCTGGCAGCTGACTACAACTACTTTAAACAATATATGTATAATGTAGCGAATTTACTGAGTAACATAAAATAACGCCTGTATTCCCCGAATGGTTAGGTATGGTGGAGAGGTGACCCACATGTCGCATGTAAAAGAGGGCGACCCTATTGCCAGGAACCAGGGACTCTGGGCTGCTACTGCGAAACTCCAGATGGGATAACCCAATAATACTGCGACCAACCCGGGAATTGAACTCAGGACTTCATGCTCAGCAGTAGCGCTTACGACTACTAGACCAACGAGGCAGTCTCAGTTTACTGAGTAGTCAACTAATACTTCAATTTTTTGCTGAACTTTGGCGCAGCCGTGAGGCACACTTTCCTGCTAATTTCTTACATCGGACTTCACACTTTTTATTTAATCTTTTTTTTTTTTAGTTTATTGTTTTTTTGTCTGATGTATGTATCTGATGTATTGTGTCTTTTAGTTTGTGCCAAATAATCTTTCGTTCTTCTTTCTTTAGGGATGCTTTAAGTGACTGTATTCTGAAAATTGGCAACGTCACAATAGCTGTGAACATATTTCGCTGTTTCGAATAATTTATCAATATTATTTAATGAAATATCGCCCTGTAGTTTAATTATATGAATTGGAATACTAACACTATATTAGGTGTCGTAATAACAGTTTAGAGATATTAACCGTCCATTATTACGCTGTTTTGATTAAATAGCTATTTGCGACGTTGCCAACTCTATCAGCTGTCAGATTAACACTGACAGTCAGTTGACACATTGTCACAATTTGACAAACACTGCATTGGTAAAACTTGCAAGGATATTTTTCGTAACTTTTCATTATTTGACAAGTTCACTGTCCGCAAAACCGTCCCACGTCACAATGAACACTTGCTTGTGAAAGTGTTAAGCATAAAAAGTT
This sequence comes from Apamea sordens, assembly GCA_945859715.1. Taxonomy (NCBI): domain Eukaryota; kingdom Metazoa; phylum Arthropoda; class Insecta; order Lepidoptera; family Noctuidae; genus Apamea; species Apamea sordens. The sequence goes on from OX243995.1 coordinate 15,545,069, forward strand.
ATTACACACACAATAAAAATGAATATTGGCAGTGTCGCGGAAAGATGAATACCTACCCATTTTCACGTGTTTAGCGAACTCTTTGGTGGACTGTACATAGGGACTTCAAGCCGGAGGGAATAAAACACATTGAGTGTTGGCTTAGGACAGCTCGGAGTAAGTTATTTTCTATTTACTGATAGGCTCAAGCTTGGTCCTTGTCACCTCCCGCTCCATTAAGAAATGCTAACAAACACAAGTTTTCTGTGAAATGACATGTGTGTATTTGTTGCTCTGAAAACTGTTTGATGTTGTTAAACTGTCGTACTCAATGTTTATTTATGTTAATAGGCCACTAACTAACAAATAACTTAGGGGCATTATATTATCTTGGTGGATAGTAAAAGGTAGACTTTGCACTGTTAGGCTTTTAAAATAATTATTAGACTTGTACATGTTGTTGTTTTCCAGTAGCCACTTATGACTAATTTTAAAAAACATGATCATAATTAGGAAACTCAGCATGTTCTCAAAACCTAAACGTTGAATGAATTTCAAGCATTTGACAAAACAAAATTGCGACATATTCGCCAAAAATGTAAACAAATATGAGTTTATGGAAAAATGACTTTAGTTCCTACACTTTAAAGTTCAGTTTACGCTACAACTTCAAACATTTTTATAACTTTTTCAATAGTGCTAGTCACTCGGAAATCCACTTAACAAACATAAAAATAAAGCTGATATTTGTTTAATTTGAAATGAAACATAAATAAAATTTGAATATATATGAACAAAACACTGTGGTATGATGTAATCAGATACATATAACATATACTCACGCATTCTCCTCATGGGGGTAGGCAGAAATTACAGAACGCCACCTGCTACGATCCTTACATACTCCTTTTGATCAGATAGCGATCAAGAAAAGTAAACTTCTAAAGACCATAGGTATTCATCAGTACGAGCCTTACGGCGTATTTTGCAAGTAGGTATATAATTAATCATTCAAAGATCTAACAACAGCTTTTCAGGATGTACCGTACTCGACATAACTTTACATAGAACCGTCTAGACTTACCGCTTTTAAGTGATTGATCTCGGGATTCGGAGAGGCTCTCACATGTTGCTCACTCGAAGCTCGAGTGAAGCCACACAGACGCACGGTAAACAAGACATTAGGCTTCTTAGTACACCCTGAGGGAATGATAAATATTGTGTTCTACCGTTTTCGTCGAGGCAACTAAACACAGATTTTTTATTTTTTGACTAAATTTACAGCTGCGTTTGACCTTTTTTGTCAACATGACTTTATTTAGAATATAATTACCTGTTGTTTCGGTCTAGCAAATTAAAAATCCGATTAGGTATAGGTACCTCAACGAATTACCCGAAAGGCAAGGCTGGTACGGAAGAAATAAAGGGATTAGCAACAGGAATGTTCAACCCAGATAACTAGCAATCTAGTCAAGATAAACCAACAGTCTAAGAATCAACTGACAAATGAGCTCTTATGGGTATCGGCTCATTGCATTAATGTTGTAAACCCCAATAAAAGCAAAGCTTTTTTGACAATACGTTAATGCGACGAAATATCTAGTCTTTATGCCCAGATGCTACTCCTAATACTTGTCAAAACACCCTGAAAATAAGTGGTAGAAACAACTAAAATAACATTTAATCCAATTAGGATTTCATAATTCACTTTTGTGTTGTATTGTAAGGAAAAGCAGTGATTTCTCGATTACACTATAATCACCCAACAGCGTACAATTTACATCGTAAACGTAAGGACATAATTCAGCTTCTGTTAATTACGTCTCTGCTAACTTCCGACGTCTACATTCTACGAGGTTTTATTTCTTGGAAACTGAACCAATTTGGACCCAAATTGGACAAACAGCCGAGGAAATAATACCTAATGTTAATTAACGGGAAAAACAAAGGAAACGTTCCTTTCCGTCGCTCGCTGAAGTTTATGAGTGTGACTGTATATGTGTTTGGGGACTTTATGGGAATGTTTTTGTTATGCCTCCGGATGTTAATGTTAAGAATTTACGCGTTCTATATGTAGAAAGGTTATCATTGCTGTATTAATTTCGAACAATGTTGATGGATGGAGAGGGAGAGGAAGGCCGATGAAAAGATGGATGGATTGTGTGAAGAATGAAATGAAAGAGAAGGGAGTGAATGATAGCGTGACGGTTGACAGGGGAGAATGGAAGAAGAAAACGTGTTGCTCCGACCACAAGTAACATGGGATGAGGGCAGGAAGATGATGATAATGATGATTATTTTCGAACAAAAGCTTGAATGCGGAAACATTAGGTACTGACGACAGCACATCAAGTTACTACCATCTGTTAATTTTTTTTAATAGATTTTTAACTTTAATGCTAAAGCATTAGGTTCAAGATTGATTGGGAAAATTTGACAGTTTCGGGTAGCTTGACCCGCTGGCGTCTGTACGTTACAAATTAGGTAAGTACGTTATTGGTCTCTGTAGGATACTACAAGGACCAATAATGCTTAGGTACTTGCAATAAATTGACGGTACGGTTGGCGCAGTGGTTAAGCGATTGACTGCTGCGCTGCGTGTCGCGGGTTCGATTCCCGCACGGAACAAATATTTGTATGATCTACAAGTACCTAGTTGTTCCGGGTCTGGCTGTTTGTGTATATGAGATTAAATATTTGTAAACGCACCTACGATACAGGAGAAATTCCTAGTGTGAGGTAACGTTTTAAAAAAAAAAATATGTTGGGAAAATACAAAGTGTCTCTTTTGCTCTATTTGCTTTCCCACTTTCTATTTGATATTCTATTGAACGCTCAAAAATATATATCATAAAATGCATTTCACGAAAACTCTCTTTTTCGCGACAGAATGAAGTTACCTGTTACAGGTAGGTAGGTCCGTAGGTCCTATCTATATATAAATCCGTCGCAGACGAACTCGAATCGATAGAAACCGTATTTGACAAAATCGGGAGTGGTACGGCAACGAATAGAACATCTATGCATACGTAATATAGATGTAAAGTCGCCGCATTTACCAATGCCGATTGTGTTCAAACTGATCGTTAAACTTACCAAATAATTTAAGAATTTGGTAGTTAATACTAATTCATTCTGGTAAGTTAACAAAAGTCAACCATCGTCATCTGCCTTTTGTCAGCTATGTTAGGGTCGGCTTCCAGTCTAACCGCATGCAGCTGAATACCAGTATTTTACATGGAGCGACTGCCTTTCTGACCTCCACAACCCAGTTACCGTGTAATACGATGCCCCTTGGTAAGACTGGTTGTTAGACTTTCGGGCTCCTGACTACCCGTAACGACTGTCAAAGATCCACGAATGACAGCCGGGACCAATAGCTTAACGTGCTTTCCGAGGCAAGACCAACCGCGGTAAGCTTAGCTTACCTCAATCGATCGACCTGTGCGACTGTTATTATTCCCAAACAAAGGTCAACCATTACAAAAAAACGCTTTTTACTAATTAAAAAAGTCAACTACTCGTTCGCAAAGGTGTGAAGGTCGCTCTGATACTGGCAAAGATAAGGGGTAGTACTATAGAGGACTAGACGAGCCCTCTGAGGTTATGGGAGGAATCAAACAACGGTACGATTCCTTTAAATTTATATTGACGGAACGTCTTTACATATTTTCGACCAAACTAGCACAGACTGTTCTAAACAAAAATCCTAATTAAATATTTGACACCTTATTTTAAACTAGCTAGAACCCACGATAAATTATAGCCGGCCAGCACACTTATGGTTGCTTTCGGTAGACAACCTTTACAGTACCTACTAACCAATAACGATACTTATCGTATAACTTACTTAAGTTTCTTATAACTTACTTAAATTATAGGAATCGACAAGGGTTATGGAAGTGACCTTAGAAATGTTCCCTGTAAAGTTATGAACACACATGGGGCTCGTTCATGCTCATTGCCAATCAGGATATGCCGCAACCTTTAGTTTTGTGTATAGAGCCGTTACATGAAACCCCAGTCCATAAATTGTGGCCACTGGAGTGCGTAATTAATTGCATAAAGTGCAACTATAAATGTAACAGGCAGATATTATGGCGTATTGAATTAATTTGGTATGAAGCCGTAGTGATTGGATAATATTGATGCGAAGAATATTAGAACATGCTGGAGTACGAACTTCTATTTCTAGGACTATTATTAGTATACCGCTTTTGTATGACGAATCTGTAAAAAGCCCAGTATCCAATCTAGATAGATTAGATACTAGGCACTTGTACAGACTCCTTCATGAGATTAGATAATCTAACTAGCCTGTACTATCCCAGTGCAGGGCAGAGGCCCCACTCTCCCTTTTCCACACAATTCTGTCTTTTGCGAGTGCCGGCCGGCCAGTCCCTACCGTCAAAGGACTCAAGCTCGCCCCGCAATCTTCGTCTTGGCCTGCCGCGATGGCGTCGTGCCTTTAGTGAGACCCAATTGGTGGTTCTAGTTCTAGTACCTAGTATACCTACTTTTTACCTATTGTATTTGATATATTATGGGCAAAAGGGATTTTTGTAAGTACGTTGTACCTAAGCCACAACACTGAAAAATCATGATCGTAGTTGAGATAAGGCTGATTATAAATATGGCTTACTTACATTATTATAGTTTACTTAAATGTTTAGTTCATCAATGATAACAGATAAATATTGTATTCGAGAATCACCTGTGCTGTGTAGTGTTTGAGCCAGGATACCTTGTCCTGATGACATACATTCAGATCTAACCATAGATATTTTTTTGACATGTGTATAATTAATGAAGAGGAAACGCGGAAACGCGCTAAAATACCAACGACCACATGACTGCGTTTCCCTTAAAAACCAAAACTGTTTTTCGAACAAAATTATTAAAGTTAAAAAAAACTCCTGATAACCTTTATCCTGTGGTGAGATTACAATACATTTTTTCGTTTCATTTCATTTTGTACTGGAAAACAACTAGAGCATAATAATCCAAAATTTACTTTCCGCAGTCATTTCAATAAATATGATTGAACACTGAATTCTGGGAGCATCCTGAAAACATGAATGAATAAACTCTGTGTAAAACCAGCTTTACAATATTGTGCATTATTTAACGGAAATCTCTTGTTTTATTAATGTTTTACCGTGTGTGATTTAATGCATAGTTCTCCTGTGTGCATTTATTTGATAACAATGTGGTGTTATTTGTGGTTAATATTTAATCTGATTATAATAATTTTTCTGATTCGTTTGCCGTTGATTCGTAGGTAGGCTTTCCTGTTAAGGGTCCGGGCACGAAATTGACTGATTTTGACCAATTTTCTTCATTATTAAAAATTATGTAAACGAAATGATTTGTGATTTGAAGTCGAGTTTTTCGTTTTTCGTGTGATTTAAAGGCTTTTTTTTCTCAAATAAATTAAGTACCTATTCGTGGAAAATCACTAAGATTCGCAACCAGTTTTCCGAAAAATTACCATCTTTTTACAAGAAACCACTTTTGATTTTGAGCATTAAAAATATCAACAACATAATATTGGTTATTTATATGGTCTACTTGCACGGGGGCAAAATATTACAGAAAAACAATGTTGAATAATCATTTTTTTTAACTCACTAATGTATTTTTTCCTATTATTCAGCAAACCATTTCAAGAAATTTAATAATCGCACATTAGTCTTCAGCTATCCTTGAAATAAATTCAAAATTGTATGTTATGATAATACAATATTTTCATTAAGTAAATCAAAGGCGAAATAAGTATGCTATATTTTCTAAAGCCCAAAAGAGATGAAAGTTTTCGTAACGTTAAACCAAGTCACAGACAGGAATGGTTTAATGCCACGAAAACGGTACTTTTATAATCATACAGACTTCGTGTTTCAACTAAGTATTTCAAGCTTCTAATAATTAGATAAGAAATTGACATAAGTGGGTTGTTTTCGTGTACGGAGCCTTAACTTTCTACCACTGTATAACAATAAAACAAACAAGATCGACCAACAATATAATACAATTTATTCTGGACGGGATCACAAATACAAATATAGGCAAGCTTAAAAACGTCGAAACGTTTCGTTTATAATTCATACCTGTCGCGAAATTAGTATGAAATATGGATTTTGACAATAGGCCTAAGACGGTAATGAATATTCAACTTGTTGAAATAGAAGTTAAAATTACAAAGTTATGTTGGAATAATATTGGTACCTATTATTAAATGGTACATAATGGTACAATCTACATTGTATACCAACAAACCTTAGCATAATTAGCCTATAATGTGCCCACTGCTGGGACACAGGCCTCCTCTTTGTGAGAGGGAGTGGGCTATAATCCACCACGCGGGCCCAGTGCGGGTTAGTAGATTCACATGTCTTTGAATTTTTGGTTCTAGGATAGTTTTCTCACGATGTTTTTCTTCACCGTTTTGAAAGCAGTGGTGATGAAATTAAATAAATACACACAGTAAAGTGCCTGCATGGGTTTAACTCACGACCTATATGACTCTTTGTTCTCACTGGGCACTTTAAGTTTAAGCCGCACTTTTCAACCAAAATTAGGTACCTATCCCTATGTATGTGAAATGGTTTAACTATACGACTTCGAGCCCATTTATAGTTCGAGAATGGCCCGATTAATTTCTGCTCCAATACCTAGTGCATTTACCGACACAAATGCGACAGGCACAACCATCTAGGACCTTTGTTTCTTCGTACAAGAGAAAAGGACTTTCCCTCTGCTATGCGGGGTAATTGGGTAACACACTAACTGCAGTAGGAATGGCTCTCACTTTGACAATTCAACAACATTAGTTGCGTTTACGCTATATGAAGCAGTATCCCTAAAATGATTCAGATTGGGATTAATAGTGTGTTTTTAAGCAATCAAGGAGCTGGTTCAGTCTCTTTTAAAATTGTTTCAAGTTTTAGAGCTGTCATTAAATGTCAAATAATTTTGGCACACGGGACCCTACTCGATTATTTCAATTGCTACGGATGACCGCGTAGACGTCATTTATTCGGATACAGATACATAGTAGTTTACAAAGAGGGATAGGTACTTAGTCTTTGTATACTACGAGTACCTGCTATATTTGTATTGTTGTGTACTAAGAGTATTCAGTAAATGTAAATAACGAGTCTTCTTACAAACTAAGTGGGTACTTTACTATTTTCTACTCGTGTGTCCCTATTTCGTAGACCACTAGAAATAATGATTACATTAAACCAAATTACCTTACGCCAGAAGAACGAAAACCTCCTAGAGTCTGTTTAAAAATACACAATCCCACTGAAACACACAGTCCGCACACAAACTAACAGTTAAGTAAAGTACACCGCATACGCATACGCCCAGTATCACTGTCAACCAGTTTCTATCACTTACACCAATCATATCACTCCGAACATTATTACGTAACACTCTCTCTAAAAGCACTTTTACGTGGAACAGCGGAAAAATCAACCATTATATTTTATAGCGAAATGCACTCTCGGATCGCGAAAACGTAACACAAAGAGTTTCAAGTTTTTTTCGAATGTCAAATATATCTGCGCAGAACGTCGCACGACTGTCCAGGCCCCTTCGGTTGATCATATTCTATTATCATTTGATAGGCCACCTCCGTTTAGGACCGAGTCGTTGTGCGAGGAAGTGTCGGATCGTTTTGTCGTTGATAACTCGATTCACGTGTCGGCAGGGAATGATGGCCACTCAATGTGTGAGTCGGTGAACTCGTCATTAAACAGAATTATGTTAACGTTAAACATTCGAACAAAACAAAGGGACTAACTACACAAAACAATTTAGTTAATTTATCTTACTCACGTTCCGACCTTTCTTTCACTTAAGACTTCCTCATCACAGAGCCTTCTTCCGGCTACACACATAATTGTTACATAATTGCCGCACATAATTCCATTGCGCGTTCTCTACGAAGCAATCTGTGTTCAATTCACATAGATACTGGATTGGATCACGTATCCGATCATGATTACAAATGTTTGCCGCGCAAATAGCACGCGTGTGTGCATTTTACAATCGTTGTAGGTAATTAGCTAACGTTGCGTAGCGGGAACACGCACTTTCATCAGAAGGATGTTGTGACAAATCACGCATGGATTTATTGCAATGTGAATGACATGATTTTAATGGGAGTTGGTGTAATAAAAAGTTATTAGCTTTTCGACATGATTTATGGTGTAGACTCGTGGCTAAATAATAACAGCCGCACAGGCCTATCGAAAGTTAATATACACTTGCCAAGGTTAGACCGTAGATGGGTGACCATTTATTACATATCGAGACCCCTCCGTGCCGTGAAAGTACGTTAAACCGTTGGTTCTGGCTGCCATTTGTAGATCTTTAACAGTCGTTACTTCGCTCCAGGTACTGAGTATTCAGCTGCATCCGGTTAGACTGGAAGCCGACCCCAACATAGTTGTGAAAAGGCTAGGCGGATGTGATGATGTGCAGTCATTATCTGCCTAGCCTATTCCCAACTATCAGTCCAGTGTAAATTAGATTCATAGTACATGCTTTGAAACAACTCCAAGAACTTACAAAGCACGTTACGTCAGTGAACTTCAAGAATTAAGTACCTAAAATCCAAATGCGAATGTTTACCTTGTTCCTAGAACAAAGTAAGTATATAAAAGTACTTGGAAAGTAAAATTACAAACGTAAATTTTACACATGGGTATCTTTTCAGACCCTTACAACTTTCCGTTAAATTAGATGGGCACTCTGAGAGCCATCGTCCCTTGTAATCAAAATAACCACATCAGATTTTGGACGATCCTTGATAAGGAAAAACTTGCTTAGCTGTAATGCATGGCTTGTGGTATAATTTTGAAACGAACAAGATATATTTCTTTTATCATCAAGTTTACCTGCTTGTGATAATAATTTTACTTGAGATTTTAGATAAAATGTAAAAAATGGAGGATGGGGTACCTATGGCTTACTTAACAGTGTAAGAAATTCTTTCCTGTGTATTAATTAACTCGGAAAAGTTGTCACTTTTACTATTTATTAAAATATGGGTGAAAACAAGATATACTTACGTTTTATGAAAACCGACATTGAAACAATATGCGGTATTTTCTTTGGTTTTACTTGACGTAACATAACATATTTATAGTTAACCCTGATTTACAACCTCTCTCCTAATCTCTCTAGCGATCCCGAAGATTAATGTCGTTTCCATGACGCTTAACAAACGGAATGACAACCACAAAGTAATGTCATTACACAGAGACGGACTCCGGCATTATCCGGATAAACAGATCAATATTATAACTGGAGTGGAGTTTCTTGCCCATTCTTCTCCATACGAAAACTACCTTTTGGAAGGGGCGACTAGAATCAATTTTATTTTAATTTTATTTTTGACGTTCAAAAGTGCCTTTTATATGACTATTTGAAATAAATGATTTGACTTTGACTTTGAATTAGGTATGTTATTATTAACGCTATTTGTTATTGACTGTACTATATACACACAAACAGAATAGTTTTTTTAACCAGTGCGCAAACTGTAACGGCGAATTCAGCACATGATTCTAGACCCCTTTTTTTTGCAGATGGGAAATCATCAAATAACCCCTCCCGCTCTGGGTGGACCGGGAGGGAGTGTCAGACTCTTACTGACTAAAACCCACCCGTGTTCCTTCCTTAGCCCTTTATGTTCCAGGGCAGCGGTAACCCTTTCGGACGATCCCGCTACCCCGGCAGGCTTCGGCCCTATCGGGCCCCGTCATTTATGCTGACATCTCTTAGAGGCGCGCGTGGAACACATACGCGCCGTCCGGCACGGGCCTGGTCCTGATCGGACAGTGAGCTACCCATTACTCTCCGCCCGCAGGCCCGCGCCTACGGTGCCCGGGAGTCGTCACGCGGCTCCCGACGCCCGGAGCGACTTCTGCGGCGGCTGAGGCGTGAGGTTCTCTCCCTCAGCCATCCGGCCACCTCCTTCGCTAGCATGACTGCTTCGCAGAAGAAGGTGACTGCCTCCCACTCCCTCTCGCCCCGGACCATGGCTTAAACCAGGGCCGGACGGAGAGGATTCTAGACAATGTCAATCATTCAGTATCACAATAGTAAATAATCACCAGAATTGCATTTAAATTTAAAATTCTAAATTATGAATTATAAAAAAATTATAAAAAAAATCATATAAACAAATAATAAAATTCACAAATCATTTAATTGTGGCTGTCATAAAGAGTATTCTATTCTATTCTATTCTGTCGTTTGTCATCTATGAACTCATCCCTTCCTCAATAAATATATCTTTAATTGGTTTTTAAGCTAGTTAAAGCTGTTTATACTTTTAAATTCTATTGGCAACTTGTTGTATAAAAATATAGATTGAACCCTGGGACTATGATGAACCACGTTCAATATCCGTTGGATTGTGGAAGGTAAGTCTTTCCTAAGAGTAATATGTCTAGCTTGTTTTTCCTTATTAGTCTTGTGCAAATTCTTAACCAAGTTGGTTAACAACACCAGAATATACAGACATGGCACTGTTAAAATGTTAAGTCTGATGAAGTGGTCCTTGCACGATTCTATCTGTTTTATGCGGATCATTGTCCTTAGGGCTCTTTTTTGAATTGTAAATGCCGAGTGGACGTTGTACTTGTAGCTGTTGCCCTAAAACTCGATATCTGAACATTGACTCAACCAAAGCAAAGTATACCATCCTTAGTTGGTCCAAAGTGAGTTCGTCACTCAGGCTTCTGATAGCATAGCTAACAGAATTCGATATAGACAATGTCCCAGCCTTCCAGTTAATAACGCGTCTATATGGACGCCTAAGAATTTAACATTATCTGCTACTTCGACATTATTACCACCAGACACAACTTTAAGACTAACGCTTCTTCGTACTGTTGACTTGAATAATAAACATTTTGTTTTATTTACATCAAGTTTTAAATTATTTGTACCAAACCAGTTTTCAAAAGCTTTTAATGCAGTATTAATCTTGGATTCTAGATTACTTATATTATCTGCCGAAACTATTGCATTAGTGTCATCAGCAAAAATAATTAGAGTTATGTCCGTTATTCGTTTCCTAATATACTTAACCAAGTCATTAAGTAATGGGATAAAGAAAATTGGGCCTAGAACGGACCCCTGAGGGACGCCTCGAGATACAGTCACTAGGTTGGATTTATATATTTTTTCTTTTCCATCCACAACCATCTTTATCTCTATATACTGACGTCCATTATGCAAATAGGAACTGATTAGCTTCAATACATCTTCCCGTATACCATAATGTTCCAACTTGCCCAGAAGAATTTCATGGTCTACTGTATCGAAGGCAGAACTAAGGTCCAGAAAAATAACTGCCACTTTATGCTTTTCATTTAAATTACAGACAACTTCGTTAATGAATGCCCCAATAGCGTCAGTGGTTCCTAATGATTTTTGGTATCCAAATTGCTGACTATTTAAAAGACTGTAAGTGTTTAAGTGCCCCATGAGCCTATTCTTCATATTTTTTCGAAGATTTTTTTTTCAATACTGATGATAATTCTGTCACATTCGTGAGCTAATTGGTGAATGGTCCTATTCGTTGTTTTATTGTTTACATTTGAAAAAAAAAACCGATATTGAATTCACAAGTGTTCTTTTCTAAAATATATTTTGTTCTTGTGGCCCAGAATTCCATGTGTCGTAGGTTAACATCAACTTTTTGTTAATTATTTATAGTCAACCTGCTTTGATGGTGTTGTTAGTAGATTGTCCTTGATCACTAGCGAATTCGCACTTGCACTGTTATCGCCTTATTTATCCAGTGTATGCCGCTCCAAACACAGTTAACACTGTTATTAGTACTACCACTCACTCCTTATGTATTTGATTATATTTAGGCCACCATATATCGATTAAATTGAATAATTATTGTTTAAATAACAAAGAGCGATGTTTCACGTATGAGCGATGTTAGACGTCCAAACCATTTTTTGTTGTTTGTGTCAGTGCGCAAACCAGTTTGGGCACTGGTTAAAAGATTATCCTGTTACATACCTACAAATACCTCCATATAAATGTATTGCTGCAAAGTGCGCTCTTTGTGCATCGAATCATAAAACTTAACTTTTATTTCGTAGACGTAGAGGAAGATTGCTTTTGTCCAGTATTCAATAATATTTTTGCAGATACTGAAAATTGTATCCAACAAAGCGAACCGTTATAAATATTTTTCAGATAATACCACTAGGGGTTCAATGCGTCGAACTACTTCGGAACTACACTACAGCAGACACTAAAAAGTTTCCTGTGTATTTTATTCGCTGTTTCAATCTTTTGTAGCTCAAAATGGACGGTCCCTGGATACAATGTTATTCTTCATTGACTAGCAAAAATGTAGAGTGAATTTTAATTTTATAGCAAACGCTGATTAGTGATTCTTTTTGTTCTAGTTCAGTAATTAAAGGCCCGTACGTGAGTTTGAGAGCAATAGTAACCACGGATTACGAGATGTAGGTGGTAAGTTCGAACCCTGACAGGCGCTTTACTTTGTGTAAATAATTTCATCACCACTGCTCTCAAAACGGTGAAGGAAAAGATCGTGAGGAAACCGGCATGTCCTAGAACCAAAAATTCATCTACCAACCCGCACTGGTGGATTACGGCCCACTCCCTCTCACTGAGAAGAGCCTGTGTGAAGCAGTGGAACATTATAGAAAATTGAGTTTAGAAATAAATCTCGAAAAAATAAATAACGAAACGAATAATTGTCAGAATTTAAAAAAATGTGTCTTAAAAAGCTACCTAGGTACTGAACATTTTTAACGAACAACGGCACAAAAGCCATTTCAGTTTACGACCTTGTTTTAACAGAACTTGTGCAGAAACAGTTTTTACATTTTAATAATTGCCTAGACCTGCTACATAGTCTACCTTATCTAGTTCTTAAGAAAAACACAAAAACCCTCTCGCTTTTCGCTTTAATTTGAAAATAAACGTAAAGTTAGTCGTTTGAGCCGAACCTTAGCAACGTCGACGGTAAGTAGTATCGGATAATTTTAGAGATGTAGAGTGGAGGTCGGGCGGTATCGATCGCGAGGTAACATTCGGGCCCGAGTCCCGACACGACGCGGCGACGTACCGCTGTATTTATACCTTGAACCTCGCTACATAATAAAGACCTAGATGGATAATGGAAACTAGGACGGTACGTCTATATTCTAGATTTTTGTTACATTTTTTTAGAAGAACAATGTTATGTAGTATGAGTTTGTTTAAGTAAGGTTAGCCATATTAGGTCGTAATATTTTCAGTGAAGGTATATTTTTATAGCATATTTTGCTGTTCTGTGCTGATATTGGTAAGATCAATCTGAGTATGAACAAATACGATTTTCTCCGGTGACTTCCATAAACATTTTGAAACAATAACTTCATCTAAATAGGTTCCTATACCTACCTACTAAATGTTACAGTAAAATCTTGACTAAATAAATAAATTAAAATTAAAACTAAATAAATTCAGGTTGAAAAGGAGCAATTCCACAGGGCTAGCTTGCTTGACTTGCATATTCCCAGCATTATTGATACTATAAGGGAACGGAGCGCTGACACAAGACCTAAGTCTGTGGGGACAGCGTAATGGCATTGTCCGATGAACCAGTGAAAGCCATTCGAAGCTTGTAAACAGAGGTTCAGATCTACATACATTTATGTATCGTGTTACACTAGGGCGTTACTACGAGTCTAAACTTCGGGAAATAAAGTAAACGCTCCATAGTTACAAAAATTGAACAGACAACATGGTTGTTGAAGCAAGGAAACACTCAGGGTGCTCAGAACCCATTTGTATCATAGGCAAAAATAGTAGTAGCTTTTGCCCCTGGCTTCACCGACGTGGAGGTCGCAAATTATCCTACGGGTACTTACCTTTGTGCTAAATTTCATCCAAATTCGTTCAACTGTTCAGACGTGAAAAGGTAACAAACAGGCAGAGTTACTTTTACATTTATAATATTAGTAAGGATGACTGGATTGTCATTCGTAGTGCCTATACTGTTATGGGCTACACTGACCTATATTATACAAGTAAGCTGGACATCATAATATCGATGACAAAATGAAGACATTTGATTTTCGCCATTTTGGCGCTGATATCTACGTGAGCGTCCGTAGAACTAATATTTTTGATAGTGAGTTTTACAAAATGCTCATGCTCTCATGATAAAAATGTTCTAAATATATCATCGTAAACACAAAATACAATCATCAGAGACGTACTAAAACAACACGACGACCATTTGCAACAGTGTGTCAATTTTAGCTCCTGAGACGCTCGATCGGGGGCGCTTTGAATCGAAACAAAAAACAACTATCATTTCATAAAGTATATTTAGTCCAGCGCACTTGTTTATTAGAGGTCAGTGTATGGCTACAACTTTCATCATCTGCCTAGCCTTTTCCCAACTATATTGGGGTCGGCTTCCAGTCTAACCGGATGCAGCTGAATACCAGTATTTTACATGGAGCGACTGCCTATCTGACCTCCACAACCCAGTTAATGGGTAATACGATACCCCTTGGTAAGACTGGTTGTCAGACTTTCGGGCTTCTGACTACCCGTAACGACTGTCAAAGATCCACGAATGACACCCGGGACCAACGGCTTAACGTGCTTTCCGAGGCACGGTCGAGTCTCGGTATGTAAAGATGATCACCCATCCACAGACCAACCACGGCAAGCGTAGCTTAACCTGACCGATCGACCTGTGCGACTGTTATTATTTAGCTATGGGCCCCTTGTATGGCTACAACTTTACATAAGTTAAATACTTTAAGAACAATCCGAAATGACATAGAAACTTTTGACCCAACGTTACGTATGTTGTGTCGTGTACGTATTGTGGGCAACGCATTAACGTGATAAAGATTCGAGCCAGTATATTTTCCATACCGTTCCTATAAGAACAGCATTATTTCCAAAACAATAAAATGAAAGCCTCTATTCATTATGTTGATGAACATTTAGAAGTTAATAATGAACGAAACATGAAACTAACTGATATATTCATTACATTAAGTGGCATTAATATGTACATAATTGTGAGGTATTACGTAATGGAAGTACTTCGCGCATACATTAACTGGTGGCTTGGTTTCGGGTTCAACTTATTTAAACCAGCGAGTCAGAGTGTCATTGCCAGCTAAATTACATTTATTAAAGACTTATTTGTCTAGGAAGACTACTAAAGAAGGAATGTCTCAAGTAACAGAAGCCTGAAAGCCCAGGATATATAGGATAGCATAGGCCCGATACGCGTATCGAACCTATTGTATACCAGACCCTGAACTTTCAGAATTCTCCTACAGCACTGTACTTACTGTACTGTAGAGTATTAAGCCTGCTTAGGTTTTCCATGCAACCTTCCCGAATCTATACTTATAATAAATCTGTAGAAGTGAAAATTCTGTACATTGAAAATATCAAAAAAATAATTTACAGGGGGTGTTACTAGACCGACACCGAACCCAAAAATGTGATTAAAAAAATTTTTGTCTGTCTGTCTGTCTGTCGGTCTGTCTGTCTGTCTGTCTGTCTGTCTGTTTGTTCAGGCATCACGCAAAAACTACCGGTTCGATTACGATGAAACTTGGTATAATTATTCTTTAATATCCTGGGCACCACACTGGGTACTTTTTATCCCGGAAAAGTATATACAATAAAAAACAAACTTAATTTTGCGGTTCGATCCCTATACCCGATTACCACTGTCTGTACTGTACCAACCGCAAATACTAAGTTTGTCGTAGGTTGGGTCACCCGCAGTGGAGTTCATTTTTATTCCTTTTAGTTTTTAGAGTTATTTAGGTTTATTTTTATATGAGTCGTAGGTATAGATTTTAATTTTAAAGTATAGGTAGTATATTTGATAGTGTACGTAGTGACCGTAGGTTATTTTATAATACTGTTAGGTAGGATTAGTCATTCGTATAGATATTAGTTTTTAGGGATTTTGCTTATTTATTGAGTTTAGATTAGTTATCATCAGAAATAGGTTTATTTAGGTAGGTATTTAATTTTCTGCTATTGAGTTTTTTTTTTAATTAGGTAGGTACTTAGGTAAAGATATCATATAGGTACCCTCTTAATCACCACTAATGAGACACAATTGGTTTTCTACTGTAATTAGCCACAAAGGGCCCGCGAGATAGATGGCATTCTGGGGAAGCACATACATTTTATCCTGTTAGCACGTTCCCGTGGGATAATTTCCGACATCCACGCGGGCGAAGCCGCGGGCAGAAGCTAGTATTTAATAAGATAATGGCATGTTTAATTAGATAAACACAATTTCACATTTAGAAGATTAGAAAAGAATAGAGGATCAGCTATGAGAGCTGACAGAGTGCGTCATGGTGTAAAATAAATGGAATTATTGATAGAAATAATTATCATAATTTATCGAAAAATACACCTTTTATTAACGACCCCGTTATAGTACTGTCTGTTAGGAGCAGTAATAATAATATTTTATTCAGTATTCATTTGGTAAAATATTTACATAAAGTCTTAGAAATTACTTACAAAGGTATAATAATGTTAGATGCCTGTAAGTACTAGGATAAACCTGTATCACAGGCGACATGAGCATACTTTATGGTAATTGTAGGACAATAAAATTCTTGACAATATTTAACATTAGAAGTCTTGATATAAGTACAAAAATTTATTAATTAGTTATTATGTACCCAGTTTACTTAAACACTATTTACCTTAAAGATCAAAATAACAAAAAGTCTTATATACGTAGTTATTTAGTTTGCGTAAAATAGTTTCTTGCACTTCATAACCTAGGTAAACACACATGATATGATTATCAGCAGTATCGCAATAATGCTCAATTGCTCATCACATCTAAACGAAATCAGCTTCTAACAAGCTGTCCGAAGAATTAAGGGTTGATTTCATTATATTCATAAATATCCTCCTTGTGAAAACAGGCAATATCTCTCAAATCAACGGTGTCATTGCTATATGCAATACAAAAATACGGATAATTAGTAATTATTGTTGACAGCCGCACGGGTCGATCGATCAGGTTATGCTACGCTTGCCGGTTGCCGAGGTTAGTCCGTGGATGGATGGCCATCTTAACATATCAAGACCTCTCCGTGCCTCGGAAAGCACGTTAAGTCGTTGGTCCCGGCTGTCATTCGTAGATCTTTGGCAGTCGTTACGGGTCGTCAGAAGCCCGAAAGTCTGACAACCAGTCTCACCAAGGGGTATCGTATTACCCAGTAACTGGGTTGCGGAGGTTAGATAGGCAGTCGTTTCATGTAAAATACTGGTGTTCAGCTGCATCCGGTTAGACTGGAAGCCGACCCCAACATAGTTGGGAAAAGGCTAAGCAGATGATGAGTAATTTTGTATAATTGAAAAGAGAACGTTGCTGTTATGTGGACTTATAAATTGAATTGTATGAAACACATAAGATATTAAATTAATTCGAATTCTCGCGAACTCCCAAAATACTTAAATTCTCTAACGAAATGTTAGGCGAAATAATTTATTTAAAAACGTTTTGCTTGCAGCTCTCGAGGCTAAAAATAGCGATATACGGGCGCGGCATACACTACTTTATCGGAGTTTATACGATGCATGTGAAACCTCTAACCTAGGTCAGGTCAGGTGTTTAGCTAGTCTGAAGCACTTACGTAGGTTCTCTTAGTTCTAATGACTAAATAATCTTCTTCTCTGAATGAATAATAAGAATAAAACATGCCGTGGTATAAATAAATCTCTCAGCTGTGGTTAGCAATGTTAGCGGGGCTGACTGCCTAGAGTACGCTCGATAAACATTTAGTGCTTATAATACACACGAGTGATACGCGTCAATGACAGAGGCAACTTCAACGGTCAATGAGTGTCGACGGCAGCCGTCAACGCATGTCGACGGCAACTGTAGCGGCAGCAGCGGTTGACAACATGCCACTCGTGTATTTGAGCACCGTACTCAAACACACGAACAGCACCTTGTCTACGGCAGCACACGCGGCACGGGGTCTACCATTGCAGTTGCCTGTGTCGTTGATGCGTGTCGCTCGTTTTTATGGACACTAAAGAAACGATCCCCGTGTAGGCTATATTTTAGTGTATCCCTATAGTTATACAGATACTCATAAACCTTTGAATAGTGAAATTTTTATCACGATAAAATATTGTCAAGGAATTAGGGGAAAACTGCTGCATAACGAAATAAGTTATACTGTTAACTAAATTCTCAGAAGCACTGTTAATGATTGCAATAATAATGTTGCAGTTATTAACTCAAAAGCAAATTCAGCCACACCTCGTGGCGAACTCGCAGCCGCGCGTGCGACCCAATCTAAAACTAATTCCACGCTAAAATCATGCAAACTAAAATATGCATGAACTAGCAAAAGTCGATTTAAGTAAAATACTATATTAAGTTCCACCATGAAACAGTAATTATGCAGTTGTGTGCAAACTGTGAAACTTGCGACAATTTCCTTTGCACCCAGCGGCGGCCGTATATGAATTATGAATTTCATACATCTATGGAGCTGCTTTAATAAAGTATCATATGTTAGTAGTGGAAGGGTAAGCTATATGGATACGTCTATCTAACGCTATCCGCGCTATCCATTATATTAGCGCACCAACTGTGCTCCTCGCATCAACTTAGTTGTGGTGGCGCTTTTAACACAGTTGGTGCGTAAATACAGTGGACACCTAGCTTTACACCGCATAACCGAAAGCGACTGTCGCGCAAGTATGCGACTAGGCGATCATTTACCTGAATAATGACGTACGTGATGGCGCGAGTATGTATGTATATTCAAACAAACGAGCGCGACGATCGCATACTCACGCGACAGTCGCTTTCGGTTAGGACGCGGTACAAAGTTGGGTGTCAACTGTGTTCCGTGCATCTGCTTTATTTGCTTAAAAGCATCACCACGACAAAGTTGATACGACGAGCACAGTGGTGCGCTAATATAATGGATACCGTGGATAGCATCAGACATATCCATATAGCTTACGCTTCCATTACTAACATGAACTTTGTCGTGGTGGTCCAGGACAAAGTTCATGCTCGAAGCACAGTTAGCGCGTGAATATAGTGGATAATTATTATGTCCTTTATCCACTATATTCTCTTCAATAAAGTAACCCACAATTCGATTTCAAATTTTCTCAAAATGTGACAAAATGGACAGTTACGAATACTTATGCATTTACCGAATAATAATTAATACAACTAGCTACCTTACCTACCTTAGAATTTGACGCGAATGTTTTCATGAAATAGTCATATATTATTCACCGAACTTACAGTTACTAGCACTTTTGCCTGAAAGCTTCAGCTTCATTCCGATAGACCACTGTTGGATCTCATCCGACCACAACGCTACCGGTCGGTAATCCGGTTTATTTACAGGTTTCACTGTCCAACCACAAAATTGTGGGGTTTCATATGAACGTTTTGATTCTGAGTTATATTACGATAACCGAGTGGCTTGCAGGAAATGAGCAACCCCTTTATAGTTTCTATGTAAGAGGTAATCTTGGGAACTACTGATCCGATTGCAAAAATTCTTTAACTGATAGAATCACTAGTATTGCCGACTGCTATAGGATTCATCTAAAATTCAGAAAAACAGAACCTAGCATAATCAGCCTATAACGTTCCCACTGCTGGGACCCAGGCCTCCTCTCTGTGAGAGGGAATGGGCCGTAATCTACCACGGCGCCATACTAGATTTTAATTTTAAAACCGAAGTTTTTAATCTCAAGCCTGAAACCAATTTGCTTTTCCATAACCTATGTAGGTTATGGAAAAGCAAGTTGGTTTGATATTATTTTATTTTGCTCTACAGGCGTGTTTCGCTGAGTTTCGTGCCACTGAGCAGTTCCCAAAAATAATCAAATCTATGTTAAACATGTGTGCAATGTGCATTTCAAACGATACGAAATGGAAAATGCGATTTCAAAGTGGAGACTTGTTGACTATGCAGTAGGTGCAAAAATATCAATCTTCCGTGCTTTTTCCTAACTATGTTGGGGTCGGCTTCCAGTCTCAGCAAGCAGTTGAATACCAGTATTTTAAATGGAGTGACTGCTTAACTGACCACAACCCAGGTACTGGGTAACTCAATATCCCTTGGGAAGACTGGTTGTCAGACTTTTGGACTTCTGACTATCCGTAACGACAGCCAAAGATCTACGAATGACAGCCGGGAATAGTGCTTAACGTGCTTTCCGAGGCACGGAGGGTCTCGATATGTAAAGGATAGTCACCGATCCACAAACCGACTGCGGCCCGTGTGGTTGTTCTTATTTAGCCACGAGCCCATCAGATATAAAATCTATTATTTTATAAACTAAGTAATGATTTTCATGTTAGTTCTTTGTGATAGAAATATAATGTAACGACTACAAACAACGGAAGGTGTTGTATTGAATGTTTTAAATCGTAGCTACAACCTTCCGTAATCCGATCAAACTTAAACCAACCGAAGTTTTATTTAAAAAAAAAAAGTTTATTTTACCCTGTTTCACAAATATCTGGTTCAGACGTTTCAAAATAATTAAATTTCAACCAACATCAAGTTTGATTCAACTTTTTCATA
Source organism: Apamea sordens (assembly GCA_945859715.1). Lineage (NCBI taxonomy): Eukaryota > Metazoa > Arthropoda > Insecta > Lepidoptera > Noctuidae > Apamea > Apamea sordens. The sequence goes on from OX243995.1 coordinate 15,565,705, forward strand.
AAGCAATAAGTATTTCCAACTATTCCTTTGGTATTTTCTTTATTGCTCAATTCTATACTAATATTATAAAGTGACAAGATTAGATTTTTTGTATTACCTGTATTTTTTGTTGGTTACGCTGTCACGCTAAAACGGCTGAACGGATTTGGATGAAATTAGGCAAATGGGTAGACGATAACCTGAATTAGAACATAGGATACTTTTTATCCCGATTTTCCACGGGATCGAGACTTATGTATGTACGTAATGTATTACCTACGTAACATGTTTTGACAAGTGACAAAGTTGAGCTTCAACCCGTCAACTATACACAGGTTTTTGCACTTATATAGCAACAAATACACTTTGTTGCTCTATCCTTAACGTTTCATAACAAAGATACCAAAACCTCTAGGTTCTAGACTGCACACATATTTTTCTCGAATTTCTCTTTATGACTCGTCTTAGCACGGCGTTTATTACAAGATTTCAGGCAAAATTGAGAGGTTCTATATTGCAGGGTCTAGAAACCCCGCGGTTATACTTTATTGTGGTATAACAACGTTGATTTCAAGGAAAAACGCACTGTTTACGAGCACTTTGACACGCCGTTATATTATTTATTAGGAAGCAGCTTGAACATATTTTGGCGTGTACGAAAATTACAACAAACAAGGGAACAAAATGTGAAATAACCATTTTCGAATGAAAACGTTTCCTACTGAATTCTGAGACTGAATTCAAAAGTAGTAGGTAGCTAATTTATTGATAGAGATACCTATCTAATCATATCTGTATATAATTATCTATATCTAATCGTATGCACAGATTGACGTCATCATGTCAACGCCGGCTATCGCTGAAAACCAGCGTTAGGGCTCTGTCTTAGCATTATGACGTGACGCATTTTTTTCCCCAACTTGTTATTTTTTGTGTTTGTGTTATTTTTATGGGTCAAGTTTACAGGGGCCCACGAACATCTATACTTATAATAAATCTGTCGAAGTGAAAATTCTGTACATTGAAAATATCAAAAAAATAAATGGCAGGGGGTGTTACTAGACCGACACCGAACCCAAAAAGGTGATTAAAAAAATTTTTGTCTGTCTGTCGGTTTGTCTGTCTGTCTGTCCGTTTGTTCAGGCATCACGCAAAAACTACCGGTTCGATTACGATGAAACTTGGTATAATTATTCTTTAATATCCTGGGCACCACACTGGGTACTTTTTATCCCGGAAAAGTATATACAATAAAAAACAAACTTAATTTTGCGGTTCGATCCCTAGACCTGATTACTGCACCAACCGCAAATAATAAGTTTGTCGTAGGTGAAGTCACCCGCAATGGAGTTCATTTTTATTCCTTTTAGTTTTTAGAGTTATTTAGGTTTATTTTTATATAAGTCGTAGGTATAGATTTTAATTGTAAAGTATAGGTAGTATATTTGATAGTGTACGTAGTGACCGTAGGTTATTTTATAATACTGTTAGGTAGGATTAGTCATTCGTATAGATATTAGTTTTTAGGGATTTTGCTTATTTATTGAGTTTAGATTAGTTATCATCAGAAATAGGTTTATTTAGGTAGGTAGGTATTTAATTTTCTGTTATTGAGTTATGTTTTTTTTAATTAGGTAGGTACTTAGGTAAAGATATCATATAGGTACCCTCTTAATCACCACTAATGAGACACAATTGGTTTTCTATTGTAATTAGTCACAAAGGGCCCGCGAGATAGATGGCATTCTGGGGAAGCACATACCTACATTTTATCCTGTTAGCACGTTCCCGTGGGATAATTTCCGACATCCACGCGGGCGAAGCCGCGGGCAGAAGCTAGTATTAAAATAAAAAGACGTTAGTTCGAAATAAGACAAGTTGGAAAAACGAAAAATAATTCTTGATACTTTCTTGTTCATGTTAATCTAGTTCCAATTAAGTCAAATACAACTGAAATTAAAAAAAATTCAATAAACAACAATTTCCCGGCGCACACATCACTCGCCACAACCATAGCCACAACGACAGTCGACAAACAACGGAACGGTACGTCATCGGGAAAAGCCACGCCATCGTAAGCAATACAATGAATAAAACATGCAACAACATCAACAACACAGTTGTTTTCGTACCTCTCGACAACAAATCGATAAAAGGGGGAACACGAATTCGTCTTCAATACAATTTCTGCGAGTTTTAGCGAAACGAGCATTATATATCGCTACCGTCTTTATTTTTGAAGCGAGGTTTTCTCCTGAGGTGCAGACATCTTACCATTTTGCTTGCTTGTGTTATAAATTAGAATTTACATTTGTATATAGATAGGTACGAAAAGCTTGTTCTGTTGCGATTTGGTTATGATGTGTGTAAAAAATCTGGGGCTAATATTTACCGTGACGAATTCTCCTTTTTTTGCGATGTTATTTTTCTCTTGATACCTATATACCATTGTGATACGTAGATAACCTGAAGGTCAATTCCCGTAATTAAAAACGATCAAAATCTAGTCTCAATATCATCTGCGAAAGCACTAGGGAGTGGTGAAGAGCGGGCGTTTTGGGGGACTGTCTTTTGTAATTTTCAACATCGGAAAGTGATGATTTGATCTCAGCGACGATCAATGTTAAAAACTTGTCAAAAATATAGGGAAATATAACGTATTTATGAAAGATTGAGACAGATTATAATGCGAACGGTCTTAAAAATACGAGAATACCCTCTCTAATCGAGGGTTACTATTATATGAAATTCGGTAGTGTTTCTTACAGACAATTACCTGATTTGGTGGCGTTCTATTGTTTCTGCCTGGCCCCATAGGAAGAAGGCGTGTGTATTTGTACATATGTATGTATGAAATTACCTGATTTCAAAATCTATATTTCTGGAGACCAGAAAACCTTTATGTAGCTCGCACTTCTGCGAAAGCTGGTCTAACGAAAGTAATCAGTTGCGTGATAAACAGACCTTGCAAATCAATAATTCGCAACTCTAAGTTATTACTATACAACGTGCCGCTACAATGGCGACATTAATTTAACACATGGGTAGGGCTAGTGGCCAGTAATCATAAAAATTATAACAACATAAAAAAAATCGTAACTTGAAAACTTCCACTCTCTCTTTCCTTTAATTCGCCTTCTCTTTGTACATTATTTGTTTTAATTTCATTGATGCGATGTTATGATCCGTGATCCTGGCAAATGACCCCTGCGCTACAGTTCTTTAAGTACAGGTAGCTCTAAGATGCTGTTTTAGAAAATTGTAAATACGACGGGGTCACCAGTATAGAGGTATGAGGAACAGGGTGTAAAGTTCACTCATCCTCCATAGAAAAGGGAGGATCTTCCAACCAGACGGGTGTTGTGTCTGGCGGGCAATTGCCCGATGAATCATGTCTGGGCGTTTTATACATATATGCTAGTTGCGCGGTAAACTCTGCTTGCGAGATGCAGGATTTGTGTCACATCAGTATGACACGTTGTAGTTCACATGTAGCGTTGTAGATACCACTACAAAATAAATAAATATTAATGTTTAATGAAATTAAAATACGAGTATATTCATAAAACTAAAACGCGAAACTGTATACGTGTATTAAATTAATGTGGCCATTAAAGCACCACGCTGTATATATTATATAATACTTGGAAACTAGTACAGCTATTAACTAGTCTACCATAATCACCTGCGTCGTACAGTAAACCGCACAACAATGGTAACTCTTGCACTTCGAAAATCGCCGTTACGACTACGACATAAAGGCGCTATCAATGTCAAATTATTACCCCTGACATGACTGTTTTACGTAAAAGGAATGGCGTCTTATACGTAGTGACAGTAATGACACGTTTACCTGACCGTAGACCTGAAGCTTCATAGGAATCGGTAACCAGCTATTTGCAATACTGCGAACTCCCTGAACTGACCTTTAACATAATCACATCACCTTTCAAGTCACACACTAATGGCATACTTGCTGTTCATAGAATTATAATTAGAAAGCAAAAACATAAAAAACAAGTTAACAAAAAGAAAGGACTGCTAAATACACTACAAAGTGAAAAATAGGTAACTTTAATTTTGAAGTCAGAGCTGTATTTTAGTTAAGGCCAACGAATTCTTCACTTTTAATTTATGGTACCTACCCCACACCAATTCGTATACTACTTGCTATGTAAATAAGAGTGATAGGAAGTATATAACAATATCAAGATACATAAATTCGATTAAATACGTATTATCTAAGCTAACTCAAAAACTATTCGAGCAAAGTTAATAAAATGTATAGATATGGGACCACCGCACAAACTTCCTCTACCAAACAAAGAATTTTCAAAATCGGTCTAAAATTGCCGAAAATATGTATGAACGCACATAAAATAGTACATACAGACGAACAGATAACCTCCTCCTTTTTGAAGTCGGCTAACAATTATAAGGAAAAACTGTTGCTATAACAATTGCAAAGCAAGTCTCGAAAATCAATATGTTTCCTATAATTAATATTTCCACTATCCTTACTGCGAATCGTTATAACAACATTCCCGCTTTTCAACGTTTTCATAACATTGCAGAAGTTAAAAAACTGAAAAGAAAACGAATAAATAAACTGTTGCTTAACCAAAGCTCAGAAATGAACTGTTGATACAAAAACGGGTTAAGTTTTTTTCCCGTTCAGTTAATCCAACATAACTTGGCAAAGAAACTGCCTCGATATTTCCTTTTTATTGTCCTAGTTTATTTTTTATTTGATGTTATTACTTTCCTGGGGAATTATTTTATGACTTTGTCTTAATAATGCAGTATAGGCTAGTCCAAGTATTTTTTTTATTAGGTACTACCCTTCAAGTTAGAAGATGGGTATTAATTAACTTGCTCATTAAAAGAGCTTGAGATTGTTAGGAAAGTTGAGGAAAGGTCGAAAATATTTCTACACTAGCTGTTGCCCACGACTTCGTCTGCGATCCAGGGTGAAAAATAGCTTATGTCCTTCTCCAAGTCACGGTCTACCCATGTGCTAAAGTTCTTCGAAATCCGTTTAGCCGTTTTAGCGTGAAAGCGTAATAAACAAAAATACCAAAACATCAAATCTCTTCTATTTATAATATTAGTTTAGATAACATAATTAGTAGGTACCTAGGTACCAATGTAACTGAGGATGAGCCTATTGCCACCAATCGGGCACAAATCCAAACTCCAGGCAACTGAAAATTCCTGATGGAAATAGCTCAGTAACACACTTTGCCTGACCTGGGATTCAAACCCAGAACCTCATGCTCTACAGTAGCACTTGCGAACAACCAGCGAGGCACTGTTTCTTTATATAAATTTACTTCTAATGAAATTATTAAAAGAATTAATAATTTCATTAGAAATAAATTGTACACAAGGGGTGTACAATTTATTTCTAATGAAATTATCAAGTTGGAAGATGGTTATTAATTAACTCGTTTATTAAAAGAGCTTGAGATTGTACGAAAAGTTGAGGAAAAGATGAAAATATTTATTTTTATAAAATAATTGGATGCTCAAGTATCGCCCTGTGGAAGTGAATGGTAACAAATGAAAAGATAACGCATTGTTGTATCTTTTGTACGAGAAAGGAATATGGAGAGTATCGTCAATGTGTAGAATTGTAACGTTCTCAATAGTGTAGGTATTTGTTGTCTTATATTGTTTATCATTGTGCCGAGATAGAAAAGAAAACGATACTGTGCCCACATTTATGTATGTGTATCGAACCTTACCCCCTTAATATTTTAATATAACGCTATAAATTTTCAATAATCCAAGCCAGAGATCGCCTAAAAATTTTACGTTTACTAATCCCTCATAAAAAAAATTATTGACTCCAGACACATTAAAAACACACAAAATTCGCTAAACCACTCAGTGTTGCCACACAACAAATTTGCAAAAGCGAACATATTCTTTCAGATTTTACGCTAGGTGGTGGGCGCACGGGGCGTAACGTAAAACAACAGTGTTACTGTTACCTAACACCACAAACGCCCCCAACACGGCTTAATTAAGCAGTAAAATACATACAGTATTAAAAATGAGTACTTTTTGTACCTTTTGTGAGCACGCAACGGAACGTGAAACAGACTTCCGTTGTGTGGGACTTTCTTTGTAACAGAATGAAATGCAAAACCATACTCATAATTTTAGAAAAATAAATGAAATTAATCCTTGCTTACTTTTTTTTTTGCTGAAATCATATTTTAGGTAGACCGGTACTGTTTACAGGTGGGTTTATTACTTAATGTTAGCTCTTTTTATTTTCAGTAAAACGACCGTTTATGAAAATGCTTACTTATTATTACGTACATAAACTCACGCCTTCTTTTCATGAGGGTAGACATAAACTACAGAACGCCACCTGCTACGATGCTTACATATTCCTTATGCCTTACTAATTATATATTATGTAGAAAAACCACACGACGTACAGTATCGAACAGCATATCAACTTTGCATAAACATAATATTTTATAGCATATGGCATTGAACATTTTACCGATCGAATGTCCTGAATAGTCGTTCAGAAGTTTAGTGTCACATCCCCGTAAAGTGGGCTAGTCTAATAAAAATAACCTAAATGCTGAGAAATAGGGTCGGTAAATGTTAGATAGGATACATTTATTTATTTACTCTAAACATACAAATATCCTACACATACACATACACATACCCTACCCCACGTATCCTATACATAGATACTTTTATTGCAAACCGCTTAAGTATAGTTAGTTTTATAAGGGCTGATTGTGCCAACGCCAGATAATTTTATTGGAGGAATAATTTTGGAATTTTTGACAGTTCTTCCATGCAAAACCTGTCAGATGTCAATTTTATTCCACGAATAAAATTTATCTGTCGATTGAAAAATCAGCCGTAAGTCATAGAACTTTTTTGTGCCTTACATAATCAGCCTATAATATTCCCACTGCTGGCACACAGGCCTCCTCTTGGTGAGAGGGGGTGGGCCGTAATCCACCACACTCAGGCCAGTGCGGGTTGGTATGTCACATGTCTTCGTCTTACTTAGCGGAAAGGTACTTATGTCTCGGCATCTATCTGAATGACTAAGCTCTCGGATAGATGTCTAATTTCAACAAGAGTTAAAACTGACTGCTATATCTAAAAAAAAATGAATATCCTATTCCTTTCTAGAATGCAAGAAAGCCCTAAAAATTCTCTCTCAATCAAAACACAAAGCTGATCTCTGATTCCACAGAGCTGACCTGCAGTGCGATTCTGTAACCATCTCACCGTGAAAACTTAGGTGAAGTGAGCGTGAAGTGAGCTGTCATTCTAAATAATGCTAGGGATTGACACTACTGACAACTCACATCAAGCTCACTTCACTTGAGTTTTCACGGTGAGATTTTTACAGAATCGACCGGCTGTATCCAAACCCTCACTTTTCTTTCGACAATGCTCGCGTGTGCAGAGGAAATAAAGTGCTGTTCATTATTCATGCACAGCTTGTCACCGGGCTCATATTTAGTACGTAGCATCGGTATAAAATATACAAACTAGATGGGGACGTAAATCAACCCTCCCCTGCCCTCGAGGTAATAGATATGTATTGTAGACCAGACCTTAAATGCTACCCACGACTTTCGACCGCTCTATTGTTAAAACCCTTTTCAACTACCTCATTGAAACGCCCAGGTAAAAAATTGCGAGGACTAACACTAATATAAAGTAGGAATAAATGAAGCCATAAATCATTCTGAGTCTGACATTATTCCTTTATAAATGTTACGGACGGTAAATAGTGCAATATAAAACGCTGTTTATTTTACTTTGATATGTTACTTTTACTAGCTTTTACTACCAAGGGGTATCGTATTACCTAGTAACTGGGTAGTGGAGGTCAGATAGGCAGTCGCTCCATGTAAAATACTGGTATTCAGCTGCATCCGGTTAGACTGGAAGCCAACATAGTTGGGAAAAGGCTAGGCAGATGATGATGATGTTACTTTTACTAGCGAAAAATATTATACGAATACTATCTGAAATTCATTTTTAATGTAGCATTAAGAATATAGTACATATTTTTTTATATTATTATAAGTTTCCTGTAAAACGGTGTAGGTACTGATCTTTATTTATAATTCTTTGAAATCAACAATTTTAGTTAGTAGTCAACAACTTGTAGTGAAGGGGCTTGTACCTATAAATAAAGGGTATTTCGAGCAAGCCCTTTCTGTCGCGGTCTGGACCTTGTAAATAAATACTGGGAAATGTTCCAAGATGTGGATTCATCTTACATATTGTATTGTAACATCACTTGTGTTGTAGCCTTTATTTAATCCTACACATTACGACCCCTGTTGAAAATTACCCTATCGTAGGACTGTTCCTCCATAATTAAAACAATACAGCGATCTAACTTTGAAAACTGTGGCTGAATAATCTTGAAAAACCTTCACAATTCTGAAAGATTGCACATAGAAAATTAAATAAACGTTTTTCAACCTTTTTGAACAAAAAAATCCTGTCTAAACACAACGATATGCGCTGTCAAGTCAGTCTCCATTAAACCACCAGTTCCCAGTTGTGTTCCCATTGTTCCAGTGTTAGACAAAAAGTTGTGTTTTAACACTTCCAGTGGCGAGCGTGGTCGACTGATTAAATTTCACGTTACAGTCAAACTTTTAATAGGATCGCCGTTATTTTCTGTGAATTTTCAGAGTTAAACATGAAGTATACGATGTTTAGACTTGTAGTTTTGAGTTTCAAATGTCCTCTCTGTTTGTGTGCGAAGGTGAGTTTGTTTAAAATACTAAAGATGATTTTTAGCCGAGAAACAACTCGAGATTTCCTAGAATATTGATAGTTTTCGAGAATATATCTAAATTCTAAAAATTGAATGACGACACGGTTGGCGAAATGGTTAAGCGATTGACTGCTGCGCTGCGTGTCGCAAGTTTGATTCCCGCACGGAACAAATATTTGTATGACCTACAAGTAGTTGTTCCGGGTCTGGCTGTTTGTGTATGTGAGTTTAAATGTTTGTTAACGCACCCACGATACAGGAAAAATTCCTAGTGTGGAGCAAAATTTTTTTCAAAACAAAAATGTAATTTCGACTTACCTAACTAGTTTACTAAACCTAAATTCAACAAATAGAAGTGTTGTTCTTCGCATCAATCAACCTGGTAACGACCTTATCCCTAAGGAGTGCTTAGTGCTGTAGCACCAAAGTGTTTCCACTTGCAACTATTTAGTTTGTTTATCTAACATTTTCTTGCATCTATCATTTGTCTGGCAATTTCCCAACTTTGTGCAACGAACCCAACTTTTAAATCTATGGAAATAAAAATGGAATCCTGTTCGTTGGTAAGCAGTAAGCACATCACTTGAGAAAGTCTGGACTGATTTGGCTATTTTCTATTTTAAAATATTCCTAATAGTCCGAATTAGGTTTTTAAGGAAAGAAAAATTGGGAAAGTTTCCCGAAAAAGTTCAAATTTTTATTTATTTTGTTTACCTAGCCTTTTTTCGATGAGATTTGTATGAACTATTTATTTATAAAGGTACACCAACAGCTTCTGTATACAAAATATCAAAAAACTGTAGATAACAGTCATGGGCTTATACATCGTTAAATTTTAATCATTTTAGTCCTTAGTATTTATATGTATTATATTTATATTTATGTATATATATTTTAATCCTTAGTAAAATTTGTTCATAATGATGAGTACAATGACCCCTTTTAAGGATTAAAACGATCAAAATTTAACGGTGTACAGTTTGTTTTGGACAGGACAACGCCTGTCGGGTCAGCTTGATACAAATATTTAATAATAATTTAATTTAATTTTGAAGATAATTTACCTTTTCTTCGAATTAAGAAATTAATTTCCACAACAATATTTTCATAAAATACTCAGTGGAGCAACATACTTGCTTTTATGGTGATTAAAGTTAGTATACAATGGGTGACACGTCATTTAGGTATTGCTAAGGTGCCTTGGTGACCTGGTTTATAAACAAGGCAGTAAACCGCATGCGATACTAAAGAAAAACTATTACCTACTTGCACAAGTTCTGCATATTTTTTTGTATTTAATTAGACATGAATGTCATACTTTGTATAATTCATAATTAGGTTCTTTGTAATAGGCACAGTTACTCGTATATTGTAATTTAGAACGTTTTTATAATGCAAATAACTATGTAAAAGTCACGACCGTGAGGCTTTACAATTTGATAATTTTTAAATGCCAACCGACAAACACGCTAACTAGAAAGGTATTAATGAGACATCGTAACAAAATAACGTTTTCATATAACCGGACACGTAATCTGTACGATTTATGCTATTTATAGTAATTACGTGTAACTCCGGTTATACAAAAACCTATGTTATTTTTGTCAGAAAGTGCTCCTTCAGACCTCATTAGATACCAAACACGATACCTATATTAATCAAAAATATTTTTTTCGTTAATCTTTTACTTTCGTTATAGGCCATCCATGTTGGATTTTATATGTGCGATCATATATCATAGTATGTAACCCGCAACAACAAAACGCTTTCAATTTCACGTCGTTTGTCAAAATACGACGGGTAATTGAAGCGTTATGAGGAAACAGATGAACATAATACATACATACATCACCTGTTAAAATTATAACCCTCCTTAGGCTTTACCGAAGTCGGGTAAAACTACAAACTTCTTTACACTAACCACCAAATTTTATTTTCTAGGAACAAGCCAGAAAGTATTCCAGAACACTAAAAAGCAATATAAACCTCATGTTCTCAGCTTAGTTTACTGGCACCGCGCACCGCACAAAAATCCTCATGCAGTTAGCGGGATTACCTAAACTAATCGAACATTTATCGAAAAAAGCTTAGGTTAGCCGAGCTCGTACGATTACCCGCGACGGATTCACGTGGTAATCCCAGACATATAAATGGAACCGCGTTTGCTATCACGAAACGTGCTCCCCGCGTTTGCGTTTTGTCGCAAAATTGAGAGAAATGAGCGCGCACGCTGCTAATTGAAAATAATGCTCGTTGTTACAATGTTGCGGTGATAATTGAGAACAGTCGATACTTTAATATGTTTAGAGCTAAACGAGATTATTACGTCGGTAAAAGCAAGATTTTTATGTTCGTCGTAATCGTTATCGTCGTGTTCGTCGTCAATAAGTAGCAAACCTTAGTGCATTTTATTTCTAATTCTAGATTATACCTTATCGGTATTTTCATTTAAAAGACGGACACAGAAAACTTAAGGTTTTTTCTGCCATGTAGATAGGTAAATGAAATCGTATTTTGCCATGTAATTATGTTTTATTTGTCACGAATAGGTAGAAAATTAATAATAATGCTCTTTGCTTATAATCCTGTGAGGGCAGTGGTGGCCCAGTGGTAATGGCCTCACCTTACCAGTTGTAGGTCGTGGGTTCGAACCCAGGCAGGCGTTTTACTTTGTATAAATAATTTCATAACCACTGCTCTCAAAACGGTGAAGCAAAACATCGTGAGGGAACCGGCATGTCCTAGAACCAAAAATTTAAAGACATGTGACATCTACCAACACGCACTGGACCCGCGTGGTAGATTGTGGCCCACTCTCTCGAAAAGAGGAGACGTGTGCCCAGCAGTGAGCACCTTATAGGCTGATTATGCTTATAATGTAGTAACAGAACCTATAAATTGAGATCTTTAGTGCTCCTGCGAGAGTCTAGATTTAAGTGTGCTGTCAATAAAATGGGGATTTTATGGTGGTCGTGTGTGTATACATACTATAAATATCAGTTTATTACCATTTTACTGCCAAATGATTCCAGTCTAAAAATAGAGCGTTCTTTAATCTCTTCCCACGCGTATTGTGAGTCGTCAATAGTAACGCTTTATGGGGCTAAGGCTTGGAGCACACAGAAAGGACGTGAGATGAGGACGGGACGCAGAGGCGGCGTCCCTTTTACGTATCTTCACACAACTTGTATTAACGCGATCTGACACAAAACCTACAGAAAAGACAAGACGCATCTTTGCATATTATTCCTTTTTTTATTTTTTTTATTGCCTAGTGGGCCTGCTCTTGACCTCGATCACGCCTGATGGAAAGCAATGGATGAGGTCTATGATGGAAAGAGCGTGTCCAGAAGATGCCTGTTCACGCTTTCTTTGAAAGCAGACGAGTAGAATGTGGAATAACATAGACGCTGGCAGAGAGATCTACTTTGGCTGTGCGCATAATAAATGTGGAGGAGAAGAGCTCTCATCTCAGTCATCATTTTACATTTGCATAATATTGCTGCGTCTGCGTCCCTTCCTCGGCTCACGACCTCTCTGTGTGACCTAAGGCTAATTATAGACCTGCCAGGGTAGCGGGATCGTCCGAAAGGGTTACCGCTGCCCTGGAACATAAAGGGCTAAGGAAGGAACAGGGGTGGGTTTTAGTCAGTAAGAGTCTGACACTCCCTTCCACTCCACCCAGAGCGGGAGGAGTCATTTGATGATTTCCCATCCTCAAAAAAAAAAAAAAAGATTAATTATAGAGAACCTTTGTAACTTATGTTTTCGGTTTAAAACAAGCTAAGTTAGGCATTACATACTAATAATTACTTCCTCATTAAACTAATGGCGCGTTTACATTAGGTCGGTGACAGAATGCGTCGCCCTAAAAATATTTTAATAATTATAATGGCTACGAAAAAGCTTAAATTACTATTATAATAATAATAATAATTTTATTTCAAGTAACAAGACTCATAGTGTTAGTAACAATATACTTACAACCTATGTTAGTAATACACTTACAAAACAAAACCAAAAACAGAAAAACAGATTGTGACATCACTGCTGCACGGTGACAGGCCCAGCCGAAACCCTGCAGCAGAATCACACAATAAAAAGGAATGCCGAGAATTACATTATTAGAGTACTAGCTGCGCCCCGCGGTTTCACCCGCATAAGTTTCGATCCCGTGGTAATATCGGTATAAAAAGTATCCTATATGTTTATCCTGGTGATAAAACATCTGTGTGCCAAATGTCATCCAAATCCCTTCAGTAGTTTTTGCGTGAAAGAGTAACAAACATCCATAAATCCATCCATACAAACTTTCACGCTTATAATATTATTAGGATAAAACTGTAGTTAAGCTACAGTTAGCCTTTAAAATATCAAAGCTAGAAAACATTAAAATTCTCTGCACATTCCGTTGCGCTGTTTTCACAATGAATATTATGACAACGAATGGCAGATAACGCTACAGAATATCAACGAAAATTTACATTAAAAATATACAGATATTGGTTACATTTGGACAAGGATTTACCCGACAAAGCCGAAATGTAGGGTTATGAATATTTTAGGTGGCGTAAGTTTATCATTGGTTTACCATTAGAAAGTTTTTATTTTTTGATATAAGTATTCTATCGATCTATTAGTGTAGGAATACATAAGGGAGGCCAAATGATGACGATATTTTTTTCAACGAAATTTTTTTGTTTGTGCGGTTTTCAAACTCAAACTCATAGCATTGATTTCAATTACAGGTCTTTTGGGTCTGTCGAGGGATCAGTCAGACGCAATGATAAAACTAGTTGCCCAAAAAAATTGTCTGAAAACAAAATTGCATTGCAAAGCGTATTAGGTTCCTATGAAGAAGAACGGGCAAAATACTGTACAGGCACTATTTTATATCAAAATAATTATACATGTGCGAACGATGTAGAAATAGGTGCATAGTAGAAACGTCCGTAATAAAAATATTTAAAAAAATAACAATCTAAACATTACAACAAGCCAAAACATTACAACAAGGTCAGGTAAGATATGACCAGTCCCTTCTCACCATAGATATATTTCTATTCTACTGACGGTGCCCGTTCACGAACATGAAGTATCAGCACCATTCAACTCAACAATTTTTGATTATCATAAGCCACCACTTGGGAAAACAGTTATAAACTATTCGCCGATAACTAGTCCTCTAAACAGCACCCAAGGGTCAGTAATAACATGACTATTCATAGTTCATCAAATTACTATAACCCTTTGTTGTAGCTCTAACCCAATTCTACTATTTTAGTAATGACTGGAAAGTGTTTATGTTCCGTACGAAGCTTGCCAACCTTACCTACCTCATTACAGAGCCCGAAACTACATTATTAATGACAATAGTCGTGTGAGCCACGAAAGCGTATTATACTTAAGAGCACGAACTCATCTCACCGACGCAAATATAGTCTGGAAGTACTTTACAAACCTTCATAGCTCATTTAGAAGTTTCGCACCTACTTCAACAACATGAACTACTTCTGCGGCCAGCAATGAACAATTCCGAGTTAACTTTGGACCATAAAACATAAAAGCAAGCTCTGTTGTGGGAAAAATTCTAAGCACGTAGATAGAATAACTCGATTTCCTGTGTCAGGCAAAAGCAATTATTTGTTTTCTGTCTAAATATGCCCGGGCTCGAGGGAACGTGGGGGCGCCTATTGGATTTATTCTGGTCCACTGTGTAAGGCTGTTCGTTTATTAGTTTTGTGTGGATATTAAAAAAGATAAAAGCATGGGGCTGCTTCTTTTGTTTTCGTTTTGTAAAGGGTAAGATGATTTAGCTGTTAGTTTTGGGGTATACATTGCTGATTTAATATTTACATATTTTGATTTTTGTAGGCACCTATGTCATTTTACTACCTATGTGTCTTTGAAGAATTTCAAACTTTATCTGTCGTATATGTTTAAAATTCTTCATTCTTTCATTGCATTTGTTTCGTTAAACAATAGCAACAATTTCTATAAAAAATATTTCCACGAATACTTAGGTATTTTTCAGCAAAATTATACAAGAAAAAATAATAGAAACAGACACGCGAATTCAAAACCTGGCAAAATGCACGCGAAACTAACGGAGCGATGTTTCGGCACCTGGTAACCCCTACTCACAAATACACAAGCGTCATAATCTCAAGACATGGGCCCGTATTCCCGTAATTTAAATCGTTCAAAATGTAGTCGCAGTCTCATCTCGGCGACAAACAAATGTTAAAAACTTGTCAAAATGTAGGGAAAATAAACGTATTTTTGACAGATTAAGACTGAGATCAGACTGTGAACGTTCTTAAAATTACGAGAATTACCCTATGTCGACGGAGATGTCTTATCAAACGCCTGCTGTGGAGTAATTAACGCTTCAGAAATGACGCGTAAAATTATGTTTATCAAAAGAAAAATAGGTTTTTGTATTGTAATAATTGCACAAAGTAAATTTTAAGTGTTGGGCTCCCCTTTTCTAGTCTCTTAAAAAATCCATGAATCCATTGAAACGTAAATATTCTGAATTAAAAAGTTAAACAAGAGTTATAATTATGTTTGTCAATCCTAAACTAGGCAATCGCTCCATGTAAAATACTGGTATTCAGCTGCATCCGGTTAGACTGGAAGCCGACCACAACATAGTTGGGAAAAGGCGAGGCAGATGATGAATCCCAAACTATTAATGAATTCTTCAACCTTAGCCTCGTCTTACACACACTTTTATTACTAACTTAGAAACAAAAGTAATACCTAAGTAGGTCAAGGTCGGTGACAGAGTGCGTCGCCCTAAAAATATTTTAATAATTATAATGGCTACGAAAGAAGCTTACATTACTATTATGAATCACACAATAAAAAGGAATGCCAAGAACTACAATATTAGAGTACTAGCTGCGCCCCGTGGTTTCACCCGCATAAGTTTCGATCCCGTGGGAACATCGGGATAAAAAGTATCCTATATGTTAATCCTGATTATAAACCATCTGTGTGCCAAATTTCATGCAAATCCATTCAGTAGTTTTTGCGTGAAAGAGTAACTAACATCCATACAAACTTTCACGTTTATAATATTTGTAGGATTCTTTTTTAAAAAGCTTTTGTAAAAATATAAAAAACCTCAGCAAAACCTACGTCTCGTTTCTAACTCTAAATTCAATTCACGAAGTTCTAAAAGTAACTTTATTGAGTCAATCTTTATTTTATATCTTGATGTTGGCAATATTTTATTCTTGTCTCAACATTTTTCACTTTCCCGGCTTCATTTTCTTTCTCTGGATTTTATAAAATGGGGTCGTGGTTTATTTTTCTTGACCGACCCAAAATTTTATTTGTAAATAGTGTAAGGCTGTGTGTAGACCTGGGTCAAGACTGTCTTTAGACAATCTATTGCTCAAAAAAGGGTTATAGGCAAGGTTTTCTAAAAAAAAAGTAACTTAAAAATACTGAAAGTTTTTTCAGTACTTACATTTTTTTCCACACAAGTTGGAACTGTACTCTGTTCTGTGGTACTGAAGCAGGGCCCAAATTAAACTTAAAATAAAAATACTCGAAAATATAGTATTTAGTATCATAAAGCATTTTGGTTTACATTTTTCGACAAGCATCACTCATAGATGAATAAATTATTTTTAAACTAAGTAATCATTATGTGCGAAACGAGTATTTTCTTTAAAATCGTTCGAATTTATGTTACGTTAACTCCGCGCGTGGCCCACCTGGTGTGCATACCACTCGAGTATTTTTTACCAATGTTACGTTTTTTTTTTTTTACTTTTGTATTTTTTATTAGGTTACCTATGAAATATTTACATAATTTAAAAAACTAACAGTCTTAAATTAATAATAATAATGTGTACAAGTAGATATATAATAAAAAGGAGGGGAAATAATCAAAGAGCATCAAAAAATTCGTCCGCATCGATGTCAATAGGAAACGTGCTCAAGAGACTTGCCCCATTACCACGCTGTATGGCAATGCTTAGCCTCTGACCAAGGTAAAAGCCAGCTCTTGGGTCACGGGAAGTGTCAACCAGCCGTTTCGAAAACTTAAAAAGACCATGAGCACTCGGACCCCACGGCCCGAGGGTTTCAACCCCAAACAGCTCGCAAATATAATTACCAATAAGATGTATTTACAAATAATAAAATAATTAATAATAGGAATAAATGATAGCAATTAAAGTTCAGATCTAACGTTGTCTTCAATTTCGGTAGTCCAAACAAAATACTGTAATTACCTACCTCAACGATAAAATTTTATAGAATATTATATTAACTCTAATTATGTTTAATGACCACCTTTTTTCTATAAAATCAAATACTACATATTATTATCTACCAACTACAAACTTTTATGTCGAGAACCAATCATTACAAGCATTTAAAAAGGGGATCCCTTCTTTTCGCATAATATTCTTTTTCCTAATATACTTTGGCATAACGATTTTGGTATAATTGGTTTTGCCATAATAATACTTCGCCATAATTTTTTTTTGGCATACAATTTTATTTCGTATAATGTTACTAGGCCTAATGACTATTAGCTTAATAGTATTTAGGCTTACAATTATTAGGTATGATGTTTCCTGGAGCGAAGCGAGCGTGCCGCGGTAGCGGCCGCCGAGCGCCAGATCCCCTCTATTGTTGGTGTTGTGGGTTGTGGTTTGGGTTATAACAGTATGACGTTTCTTGATATTTACTTTTCATTACAGAATTTTGAATTTTTTTTAAAGGATTATATTACAACTTTGCAATAATACACTTAGTGGCATAATAGGTTTATGATACCGTCCACTTAGAAAAATGATTTGTTCTACCTACAATGTAAAGTGCCTACAAATTTCATTACAGCAATATTGTATAAAATGTGTACTAGTATCTAACATTTTAGGAGTTAATTATTATGCTTATTTGTTATGACTATAAAATATATGTTTTAATATCATTATGCGTAAATAAATTTATGCTTTAGAATGTTATGCTTAATCATTATCATGATTAGAGAAATTATGCTTAAAACATTATGCGTAAGCTGTTATGCGTAAATATAATTAGGAGAAATAAAAGTATGCCAAGTTATATTAGTTCTTAAAATTTTATGCAAATAGATAGGGAACCTTTAAAAAGGATTGATAATTGGTGATAAATGTGATATAAGAAAAATTTCCATAAAAATTAAGTAAGTGTCCTACGAGGTCATTAAGATATTTTGTTAATTACAGTCAGGGCTGATTTTTCAATCGACAGATAATTTTTATACGTCGAATAAAGTCGACATCTGCAGTGCGATTCTGTAACCATCTCACCGTGAAAACTTAGGTGAAGTGAGCGTGGAGTGAGCTGTCATTCCAAATAATGCTAGGGATTGACACTACTGACAACTCACATCAAGCTCACTTCACTTGAGTTTTCACGGTGAGATTTTTACAGAATCGACCGGCTGATAGTTTTTGTAAGGAAGAACTGTCAAAAATTCAAAATTATTCCTCCGATAAAATTATCTGGCGTTGGAAAAATCAGCCCTTAGAAGACAACGCTCGGTTTGACTAGAAGAAAATCTGAAAAATAATTTTAAATTTTGTCTACAATGAAGGGCCAATCCAAAACAATTTAGAAATAACCTCGACGCTTGAAAAGTTCAAGATTGAAATAAATATTCAAATAGTCACGCAAGTCTCGACAACCATTCTCTCCAAGGGGTATCGTATTACCCAGTAACTGGGTTGTGGAGTTCAGATAGGCAGTCGCTACATGTAAAATACTGGTATTCAGCCGCATCCGGTTAGACTGGAAGCCAACCCCAACACAGTTGGGAAAAGGCTAGGCGGATGATGAAGAATCACGCAACTTATATTACTAAGATCTCATTTAATCTTACACAATTACGTATTACAAAAGCCCATTAATTTATATTAACTTCAAAACTGTGGAATTTAAAATAAACTTCACCACTAATTTACAATTTATGGGGTAGTTTTGTAATATTCCCCTAACTAGGTTGGCGTATAAAGGGATTTGTAAATGTACCGGTACACCCTTCCTTCTTCCCATTGCGAATTTTGTGAATAAAGTGAGTCGAAGGGTTGGGTTACATACCTCTATGTCTTTAAAGTAGGTATGTGTTAGATGTAATTATGTGTGCCATCAGTAATGAGATACATACGTCTTAGTGAGAAGCTGTGGCGGTGGGATGTTTTTACGAGTACCTACACATAAATATTAGTAGGAAGTTTACGTGGGTGGTCTAATAGGAAAAGCCTCAGAACTATATGCGAAGTATTGATATTAGCCACATTTATCTCTCATTCAATACCTATACATACAGTATGTATAGGTAGTAAATATAGTTAATATAGATAGTAAATTGGAAGAAAATATAGCTATTAGTCTCAATAACAGTCGCCAAGGGATTCTCATAAAAAAAAACATGAGAATATGCCTGTTAGGACATGCTGTGTTACGAGTATTATTATTTATTAATTAACCATTTTTTGTAAGAAGATATCATAATTAAAGATATGTACAGTCGATATATTTCGAGTTTGGTGAAATAGCAGCTAGAAATAGCTTAAGACTTCGACAAATTCCTTCTGTCTGATGCTGTTGGTGGCATCAAATCTGAAATTGAAATGTAACTGCCACCAACTGCATCAGACTACTTTATTTGCTTTTATTTGTTCCGAGTCTGAGTGTTTTTCTATCTATAATATGTACGTATTTACAAAAAAAAATGTATATATGTAGATTATCAGCCATCTTGTTACCATAACACAAGCATTAGGTTGCTTAGCTTGGGACTAGATGGCGCTGTGTGAAATGTCCAGGGATATTATTATTATTTTAAGTGTAAGTATTTTATAGGTGACTTGTTTAAAACTTTAGTTGCAGTCGGGTTTTAAAATTATTTATTAGTTGTAACAGTTAATTGGAATTCTATTAAGAATCTTCTTCGATAAACAGTCTCGTTCAAAAAAATCTCTTTTTATTGTCATTTACGAAAAAAGTTTTATTCCTAGTGATACAGTGATTTAGGTTTTAATCTATGTAGGCTCTTAACGGCAGCGAAGAGGGAGCGCCTCATTATATTCTGTGAAGCTCTCTATTCCCCTGTGATTTGTTAGGTAGGCCTTAGCCAGACGCCAGACACAGCCTTTTTCATCAAAAAGTTCGTTAATCTGTTAGCTTTTAGTCTGTTCTAAATAATTTTATGTTAAACTTGGATAAGCCTCATTAATTTGAATAGTAAAACAGAACATTGTTAAATATAAAACTCTCCTCGTATTTATAGGCTTTTGCTACAAAAATAGACGCTTAAAAATCGTTGTTGATAGCGGAAAAGGAAGTTAGAATAGTTTGCTCCATTATTTATAATAATAGATAAAACATAAACTATTATTTCTCATTTCCTTTTCACATAAAGTTATTTATTTTATGCCAGACACCACAAGCTAAGCATTCGCCCATTTCGCATACAAAATGTTAATCTCTTACTTTGATCAGCACATTTTTGCGTTCAACTTTCTATATCAACGTATCGGCACAGAAGACTTACATTTTTTTCTTTTCATTTACATAACATAACATCACACCTGTTTACCCCGAAGAGTAAGGCAGAGGTATACCTTCATAATGCATCCACATTTTGCCAGTTATGTAGGTTTAGGTTTAAAGATATTTATTCTCAAAAAAAGACAATGTCACTTACATAAGAACAATGCTTAAAAAAAATAATTATATAAAGTTCGTCACAGACGTCACGGTAGCATTATGATACACCCATCCAATGCATTCAGCTTTTAGGAAGGGTGTTATTTGTGATTAAATATGCAGCTAATTGAATTTTGAATGCATTGAATGAGTGCAACCCTTTTATACGTGAGGGAATTTTGTTATATAATTGTGCTCCTTAAAAGTTACTTTTTTATTTGCCAAACTTAGTTCTCATCTTCGGTAAAATCAGAAAACTAGCTCGGCGACTGCTACGTTGGGTTACTTGTTTTACTTTCATAAACGATAAATTAGTCTGTATACTTTTGTTGGGTGCCTTACGAATGAAAATACATGTATTGTAAATATATAACTGTCTAATGTTCATTATTTTGGTTTCTTCATAAATTTTGCACGTTGATGTTGAATATGGGTAGTTAAAAATCGTTTTTATTACTTTGTTTTGTACAACTTGGAGACTTGCTAGCTTCGTCTTGGCCGCACTGCCCCAAACTTCAACCAGATATAGTAGGTGTAGTTTTACTAAAGCGTTGTAGATGATGTGACGTAGTCTATGTGGAATACATCGAACTATATTTCGGAGGGATCCAAGTAGAGACCTAAGCTTTTTATATGATCCAAGTGAACAGTCCACGATAGAGGCTATCCATTCTCAGCCCAAGATATTTCTCACAAGTTTTTTGCTGTAAGGGCACATTGTTGATTACTAATGGATTATGTGCAGGTATGTTTAGGTCTCATGGAATAGTTGTCATGTTTTTTCATGGTTTCTCTGACGCTGATATGGAAACTGGCTCGTGTAGTAATTACTCGTTAGATAAAACGGCTTAAAAAACCAGAGCTTTCATCTTATTTTATCGACACACATTTGAAACAAGATTAATGTTATTCGGAACTAGATAATTAAATGTTTTAACTTTGCATTCTCGAGTATGCAAAGTTAAAACATTTAATTCAGTTGTGCAAACTTTGGCGTACAAGTAAATGCATTAACCTGTCAAAGTCTAAGAGATAAGCTTTAAGTGCACCACATGTAGTTATCCACTTTCTGTTGCTATCGGTACCTAAGTAAATTGTTAGTTTTTAATTAACTTATTAGTGAAGTTTAAAGAGTATTCTATTTATCTGAAATTCCGTTGAAGTTCGTCTTTGATGCTGTAACCTCGAATGACTATTGATAAATTTGAATACTCGTAATTAAAAGACAAAACTCAACATGCAAGATTCCCAGACCAAATTTAAGGCGCTGCCCAAACGTAGGACACCATAAAACGCTCAGTTTTATGTCGTACAATTAAGCGTAAGTATTGGTATGTACCAATACACTTAACTGTACGACATACAGATTTTAAAAGCCAAAAAAAAATTTAAAACAATCATCAAACAGCAAAACAATATTTTTCGTCCCATAATCCTCAAAAAGTTTAGTGTAAACTATATTTTTTTATGTAATGAAAATAAAGGGAGTTCCACTAACTAAATATTATAGCTGTCTTTATAAACTCAACGTCATAGGGTGATTAAAATAGGTCTTGCATAATGCACATATATAACCTTCTCCGTTAATGATCAAAAGTAATTGGGTCTCAAATAATAATCCCCCCAATCTGTCAACTGTCACTTGTCATTGTCTGTGAATACTTCTCTTGACGTCTCTCCTATTAATGTGCTCGGTTGTGTTTTATTTGTTCTATTCTATATAATCAGAGGTAGGTATTAGTAAATCGTTTACAATCTGATCTGGTGTTAGCGTTTCCGGCCCTACTCCATCACTAAATAATATTCCACTGGGCCATGCATTATTTTTTTCATTTAAGTAGTACCTACTGCAAAATTACTTTTATTTTGGTGGTCAACTCATTCGATTCAACCAAAGAGATTTAAGATAGGTACAATAATTTAATGTCTTTGGATTCAACTAACATCAAACGCACCGCTGTTTTGAACCTTATTGGTTGCCGTGATGCGCTATTATCCATTACCCTACTATATAATATAGTATCCTACTATATTAGAGGCCCGACTACTATATTTCTGAAAAAAGTATATAGTAGGCGAAACTACTATATTATTAGGCATAGGTAAAACCCACTAAGCAATAATCTGGGGGCACGGGAGTGCCCTCGCCAAGACGAGCCAAGCAAAGCGCAAGGGCACTACCTACCTATTCTCGAAGCACTTCGTCGTATTTTTGAACCTTCTTAACTTGGGTTTGGATTATACCAGATAAACAAAAATTTTGGGATATGATGTCAGTGGTTGACTTATTAAACCTATAAAGTTTCAATTGCATAGCTCTTATACTTTAGATTTTATTGATATCTAAAATACCCCGATTTCGTCACTGACTCACTGATGATCATCAATATTCTTAAGGTTCTTCCTGAAGTCCTAGAAAGCTGAAATTTGGTATGTAAGCTAGTAGTAGTAATACACAAACAACAAAAAAATCTTAAAACTTGAAACTTCTACCCCCCCAACCCCTTAAACTAGGGGGTGAAAGTTTGTATGAGACTTCCGTAAATTTTGATGCTAGAGGTCTGAAAATGTATATAGCGTGTCCTTGTTATAAATAATAAGATATGTATTTCAGGATTTTTAGTAAATCATTAGCAACTTACAAAAAGAAATGAAATCCCACAAAAACATTTCATGTTAAATGTTGCCAAGACGAGACCATGTCGCACTCTCAAAAGTTTTTTTTCAAAAAGTACAGGTGAAAAATGGCAACAAGTTTTGAGTGCTAGGAGTAATAGTGTCTGTGTTTGAGTGATGCAGATTTTACAAATATTTAAAAAATAATATTAATTCCGGCAACATCCAATTAAATGACAATGAGCGCATTAGGGCCAGTATAAAATTAATTAAAGCTGAGCTGAGTTAATGGTACTTAGTCATTTAAATGGCACTAATAGTTAAGAAGGCTCAAGTAGCAAAAAATATTTATTTAAGAAATAAAGTATTTTAAAACCTACTATATATTTTTTCATTTTTTGCAATCTACTATATTTTTTGGGTAATTATTTTAAAACTACTATTTTTGACTGAAAAAGAGTTGGCAACCCTATCCATTACCCACAGATTTGTTTCTTACCGCACCTTAAAATTTCGATTGGTCTGAAAATTTTGACCTGGGTGAACTGAATCTGGGAGTCTTGAAATACCTACACTTCCAACGTCAACCATCACCACAATTATTAAAATGAATATCTACCATAGCACCCAGTTACCCACCCGAAAATAGTACTGCAGAGGATGAGTCCCCGAATATAGAAGGCAAATATAACTAAGGAGTTAAAAAAACTTCATTAAAATATTTACAAAGTTCAGCTTATTTTAATACATTGCCTATTACAAGTTGAATGTCTGCTGTAAAATAACAACACAGAAATAAATCTGACTCCAGTGAAGAACCCCCAGATTACATCGTTTTAAAATTTATATTCCTGTCATGTCTGCTGAGGTAAATTAATTTTATATTAGATGGCTGTGGTTTTATGGAAAATTCCCGTGGCACGTTATGTTTTATGTAAAATGAAAATACATATACAATTTCATATAAGTATTATGATAAAAACATAATTTAGGTAAGTATTGCATTTTTAATATCAGCCTCTAGAGCCAGTGAGCTTTTCTTGCATCTAGTAACCGTATATCTCACCAATAGGATTCCGTCTTAAAAAGAAAATAACGGAATAAACTTTTCGTTGGTATGTATAATAATTTCAAAGAGAATGAAAGAAAAACATTTGAACTGGGACACAAACAGGAAATACAAACGAGTAGGTATTTGTTAGTAAATAAATTAAATTAAATTCGTTTATTTCAGACTTCATTCTTGTTTATACATACTTTGTTAGTATTAGGTAAATTATCTTACGACGTTAAATTTTTTTTAAAAACAGTTACAGGAAACCACTTTGTCTTGATCGGTTTATTGATCAAACCATAGGTCAACATGGGCTTACGCAATCAATTTCTTTGAACGTGATGTAATTTTTGATTCCCCTTCTCTCGGTGGTAAGTCAGCCAGACTATAAATATTTTTGTATTGGTTTTCACACGGGATGCGCGTACGTAGCCTTACTACGTACGCGCTGACAGGTGCTTGCTTAGCGCCTAGAGCCTAGCGAGTCACCTTGTGAGTAGCGAAGTTAAAGTAATTTAATCTCTAGAAATTTCGCAACTGGTAGCACTGCGCGCTTGGCGCTTTCGCTAGTCGCCTAGCGTGTTTCGAAGGATGTTAAGCCACTAGGTGCTAAGCAAGCCACCTGTCAGTGCGTCAGTAGCCAAATTGCGTAACACACTTGACATAAATGAAATGAGTTTTGAACGTTCAAAAGAAATATGAAATAGAGAAGCAAAACATCGCGAGGAAACCGGATGTCCTAGAACCAAAATTTCGAAAACTTATGACATCCACCAACCCGCACTGGGCCCGCATTGTGGATTATGGCCGACTCCCTCTCTCTCACAGAAAGGAGTCCTGTGCATTGGGAACGTTACAGGCTGATTTTGATTAGTATATTTAAAAGAGTGTCCATGGAATTTCTTGCCCGTTCTTCTCCATAGGTACCTACGCTTTGGAATGGGCAACTAGCTTCATCATTCTGACTGACCAACCCTTTGACAATTCAAAAGTGCCTGTAATTGGTTTAGTTGAATTAAATGATTTGAGTTTTTGAGTTTTTAGGGTTCCGTAGCCAAATGGCAACGGAACCCTTATGGATTCGTCATGTCTGTCTGTCTGTCTGTCCGTCCGTATGTCACAACCGCTTTTTTCCGAAACTATAAGAGCTATACTGTTGAAACTTGGTAAGTAGATGTATTCTGTGAACCGCATTAAGATTTTCACACAAAAATAGAAAAAAAACAATAAATTTTGCGGGTCCCCATACTTAGAACTGAAACTCAAAATTTTTTTTTCATCAAACCCATACGTGTGGGGTATCTATGGATAGGTCTTCAAAAATGATATTGAGGTTTCTAAAATCATTTTTTTCTAAACTGAATAGTTTGTGCGAGAGACACTTCCAAAGTGGTAAAATGTGTGTCCCCCCCCCCCTGTAACTTCTAAAATAAGAGAATGATAAAACTAAAAAAAATATATGATGTACATTACCATATAAACTTCCACCGAAAATTGGTTTGAACGAGATCTAGTGAGTAGTTTTTTTTTAATACGTCATAAATCTTAACGTAACGGAACCCTTCATGGGCGAGTCCGACTCGCACTTGGCCGGTTTTTTTCTTTTATGATCAGTGTTTTCTTATATTTTCGTATTGTCTGCCACGTTGGATATTAACATGGCAGTAAAAGCTATTGTGATAATAATACAGGGACTGTATTATTATCACAAAGATATTCGACAAAGCCAAATAATATCGTCTATTTCTAGACTCATATAGCCAGTTTTATGTTACATTCAAACCTCCTTTTACTATAATAATAGACAAGAGCAAACGTGCGGGTAGTAACTTCATTGACACGAATATGTGGCGGCGAGCGTACGTGCCAACGCGCCTGAACCACTGAGACTGGAAATAATAAAACATGACCGGGTCAACTTAATGAAATTATCACGTCTTAGAAAACACACGGATGATAGAATTCTATTTTTAGACAAACCAAAAAGGGATGCCTATTCCTTTTTGGTGTCTATACGACGATACGATATGATTTGGTATAGCCAAATTCTTACTGGCCCAGTGACTGAAATCTATCTAATGGCACGCTCTACAGTGTTTGTAAAACAATACAGGAATAATAAGACTACAATCCAGCCGGTCGATTCTGTAAAAATGTCACCGTGAAAACTCAAGTGAAGTGAGCTTGATATGAGTTGTCAGTAGTGTCAATCCCTAGCATTATTTAGAATGACAGCTCACTCCACGCTCACTTCACCTAAATTTTCACGGTGAGATAGTTACAGAATCGCACTGCTGGTAGGTGGTTACCACTAGGCCACCACTGCTCGAAGAAATTTACACAATTTACTCCACAACCACTAATGAAAACGTTCAGATGTACTCAAACGTACTTTCAGTGATGTCAGCAAAAAAATATCGAACAGGTACCCTCGTCCAATACAATTATAACAAGGACACCTCACAAAAAAACCGATCGAAGTAATTTCGCAGCCTTAATTCCATTAATATAACTCGAACGAATTTCATAGCAGTAGTTCAGATAATCTGCTCGATGTCGATGTGAGTAAACGAACGGTTCGCTGGATCCATCAAACATCAATTAACAGGAGCGATGAACTTTTGAACGTTTTTGTAGCGATTAATTACGGACAGTAGGTACATGGAACGAGATTGCGTCAGACTATAACTGATGGTATAGATATTTGCGTACAGTTATGTAGATATCGTGTGCGAGAGATATATACATATATGCCCTTTATATTATTGATTGTGTAACTAGTTTATGGAGATAACATAGGCACTCGCTCTATGTAAAATACTGGTATTCAGCTGCATCCTGTTAGACTAGAAGCTGACCCCAGCATAGTTGAGAAAAGGCTAGGACGATGATAATGATGATATTATTAATTGAGTTTTTGATTGAAAAGATTTTCCTGTTCTATCAGTCTATTACAAGCGAAGCCCTCTATACAGGTAAAACATGTTGTCTTCCCTTGATTTTTAACTCCCGACGCAAAAACGACGGTGTCTGTGTGTGTGTGTGTGTGTGTATGTCTGTGGCGTCGTAGCTCCCAAACTGAATGAAAAACAAAACTATTGAAAAATAACCACAAATAGAACAAAGAAGGTATAAACGTGAAACCTTATAAAAAAGAAAAAAATAACCTTGAAATTATTACCCTACGTAAGTACGTATGAAATTTTTTGATTAAATGTTGTCCAGTCGGGGGACCGCTACTATTTTAAAATTTATCAGAACGTTAGGCTAATAATTAAAGCTGACGGGACAGCATTTAATAAAAAAAATTCATACGTACTTACGTAGGGTCATAATTTCAAGGTTATTTTTTTCTTTTTATTTGGGTTTCGCGTTTATACCTTTTTTGTTCTATTTGTGGCTGTTTTTTCAATAGTTTTTTTTTATTGTTTTAGGCTTTTTACATTCATACTATTTTTATTATTATTTTGTGTCGGGGGTTTTTTAAATTATGATTGTTTTTTGATAGATTTTATAATAAGAACTAGCTTCTGCCCGCGACTTACTTCGTTTTCACTTAACGTTCTTTCTGGCTTTTTATCTATTTACGCGGCTCCTTAGGGTCCAAGCGTCACCTTAAATGGCATATAGCCTTCCAATAGCAAATAGCCTAAGATTTTTTCAAATCCTACTGGTAGTTCCAGAAATTAGCGCGTTCAAATAAACAATAAAAATAAAAAAAATCTCTTTAGATTCTTCTCTTCTATCATTAGATTATTTTTTTTAACATTACGTACCCACGATACACGCACCCGCGTTTACAAACACTTAAACTCACATACACAAACAGCCAGACCCGGAATAACTTCTTGTATGCCATACAAATATTTGTTCCGTGCGGGAATCGAACCCGAACCCGATATTAGTATTAGTATAGATAAATAACAGTTATACACACAGTGTAGTAATGAACAACTCCTAAAAACTTCAACTGCATGTTCTAGTAACAATTCAAGGCAATTGGTTTCTACATGTGTGTTTTCTGTATATTTATTATTTAGTGATAATCCCCTTCAAAATCCTCCCGACTGTAACAGATATAAAGTAAAGAATTCCATTCCATCGTATCAGCAATGTTAACGAATGTAATTAGCTCCCGTTGAGCACTTAGCTTCAGGTTTAATAACTGAATTGCTAGGAATTAGCTAATTGAAACTGCTACCTCGCGCTTTCACTGCACCTAGCTCTTTGCCAAACTTTGTTTCTTTGATACTGGGTATTAATTTGGCCTGCATTCATACCTACTTTAATGTTGTTGATATTTGAACCAATTCAAGTTGTAATTGAAATAACTGGATATCTGAAAAGGGGTAATTGTGCTCATCATTATGAACAAATTTCAATATGGGACCAACAATGAAACCGCAAAAAAAAATCAGCCGCCCCATACATTTTTATGTTCGCGTAGCTTGACAAAAGAGTAGGGAACAGCTGATTTTTGGACAGCAATTTCAAGGTCGGTCCCATATTTAAATTTATTCATAATGATTTACAATTAACTCTTTTCAGGTCTTCAGTTATTTTATTACACCTTTTATAGGTACAGTCAACAAAAGAGATAAGTATGCAGGGTCATTGGATTAGTTGAAGTTTTGTAAGAAACGGATTGATGTTTTCGGATAAAATTTAATTTAATTAGTAGAAAACAAACAGTTCATTTATCAAACTAAATTTCATTCGATAACATCCATCGGTTTCTTACTAAACTTCAACTATATCCGACGACCCTGCATACTTATCTCTTTTGTTGACTGTAAGTACCTACTTATTGCGTTAGTTTACGTAACTACGAGGTACTAGGACGTCGCTACTGTCCATGTTCTCTATGTGTTAATCATATGGTCTACATGTCAAATCAATCAATCAAATCAAAAGTCATTTATTCAAACCAGGCTGAGAATCAGCACTTTTCGAACGTCAAAATTACAAAAGACAGTCCCCCAAAAACGCCCGCCCTTCACCACTTCCTAGTGCTATCGCTGGGAAGAAGAAGTGGCGCAACAAACTCCCCAGCAGCACAGCTGTCTGTTCAGTTAGAAAATACTTTCGATTGTATACAATTATATACTAGGTGTCAAGTAATCAACATTAAATTATTATGGCACAGAACACACAGGCACAGAACATAAAATTAAATTATTTGCCATAATGTCAGCTAGCCACGCCAATATACCAACAAATATAATAAAAACTATACGTACTCAAGCTAAAATATAATGAATTAAAATTAAAATGTAAACAAAAACTTACTACTTAAATAAAAGCCTCCATGCATAAAGGGCGTGACAGCTTACATATTTATGCATTGCTGGGCTCTATTCACATAACTGTCACTTGAATGCCAAAGATTCGTTCAGCCGTTGCCAACAAAATATGTATAAATACAAAGACATGTGTCTTCATTACCCCATCGAAGCCACAATTATTTATAATTAGTTATAGATGTTAGTTTATGTTAAGTTAGGATAAGCGCATTTATCGCGTTGGGTTATCCCGTAATGGTAAATGTAAGTTAATAAATAAGTAAAGTTTCTTCTAAACGGTAAAACGCTGAAACGTAAACAAAATGTTAAGCTACATTCTGATGCAGTACTTACCCTATGAATCATGCAACAGTGATATAATGTCCCTCATTTAAATAGTCTTGAATTGCATTCAAGCATTCCAAGAGGTAGCCAGAATATTAAAGCACATTTTAGACAGTTCCAGATTGTATAAATTTATCCTGGGTGTCCGCGTAGAATATTAATATCTTCGCTTTGAGAGCACATTTAAGATGCAGTTGCCTCAGAACGGTAGTATAAGACATTGCTTTCTCCCAAAACAGTTATCACCACTTCAGGTAAACGCTTCGTGAGTCTCGACGTATGGTCCTAAACATACCAACTTATACATAGCATGGCAGGTTACCATGGACTCAGTACATGATTCTGAACCCCACATGCGTTGAAATATTTCCTCGATTATTAAAAAGTAATTGGTGTTCATTTTGTCCGCGTAGGCACTTTTCTATGAAACAGCAGATTGTTTTTTTGATAACCGACGAAATATTTCTACGCTCGGGAATCTAGAATTGTGTGCTGAATTCATGGTTACAGTTTTTGTGTCGATGCCACCCTGTATTATGCTTCATTGGCAATCTGATCTCAACCATTGTGATTACAAGTCTCTAAAGATAATATGACCCACTTTGAATTTGGAATTACAAGACAAACGGTAGGGTTCGTAAAGAAAACATGACGAGTTAAGTAGGTGCAAACGAATGTTGTGTATACCTAAAGTAAAGTTTTCCAGTTTCGGGATGGCCTCAGCACGGGATGGCATTATTCGTTAGTTTGAAGAAAACTTTAAGGCCTGATTGCACATCGTCCCTGTTTTTTTTTTTTACTCTAAAAGTTTAAACGGTTGGTAAAAATACGGAAACCGAATTGTATCATGTTTTTCGCTGCTTGGATTAATTTAGTTGTCGTGCAAGCCGGCTTCACGCTAGATTCTATGAAAAATATAATATTTAAAACGACTGTCGAGCAAAGGTCGCTACAAGAGTAGTACTTTACCTGGCCGGGCACTTTGGCACGCCCAGTGAAACTCCTTTTTGACCCTATTCGTTTCCAAGCGTTCTCTTCCACAGCATTAACTTTGAGCTGAACACGATTAAATGTTTCCCTACATTTATTACGATATTAGAAATGCATTCAATATTTCTGCTACAAAACTAGTAAAGATAGAATCTCTGTAGAAGAATCTCTTTAGAAGAAATGTTAGTCATATCTTAGACAAAGATATGGCTAAGTTTAAAAATTATGTCGGTAATAACTTTATTCTCTATCAGTCTATCAGTGAACTAGGTACTACAATAAATCGAAAACTAAGGCTAAGTTCATAAGTTTGCAATGCACTAAGTTTCCTTGAGAAAAGAGGTGGCTAAGATGGCTCAAGTATCATTATAGCGTTGGGGCCATAAAAGGCAACTTTGCAGCTACACCTGAAACCGATTTTCCCATAAACCCACCCTCAAAACGCCATGTACCACGTAATTGCTGAGGCTTAAAATTGTAACGATTGTAAAACGTCTTCAGTGGATATTTCGGTCGAAATGGCTTAACTAATTAAACACTTAATTAACTTAGAAGACGTAACAATGAGATAATTTGGTCTATCTTTATTTGTTCTCGTAGATATTAAACAATGACAATAATTTGAAACTGAGCCAAAAGAACATGCCTTTTTTAGAGATCCCGTTTGAACAATTTATAAACAAATCCCTTATATTCTGTGTCCTTATATGGATACAATACAGTAACATAACAACACACCTGTAATTTATTTATTTCAGGCATCAAGGCTGTTTCCTATACCTATAGAACACCCAAATTTCGCCAGTTATGTTTAGGTCCCATGTAATGGAGAACCTATTGCCATTAATCGGGCACAAATCCTGACCCCGGGCTGCTACTGAGAAATTCCAGATTTAAAAACCAAACTTTGCCCGACCCGGAATTCAAACCCAGGACCTCATGCTCAGCAGTAGCGCCTGGGACCACTATACCAACAAGGCAGTCACAATACAGTATTGTACATATGTACCAACTCTTTAAAGAAATATATAGTCTGTTTCGAGTTCAGCAGATTAGAGTTTGCAAATTCTCAACACCTTCAACACTTTTGAAGTTGTTATCGCCACTCTTCAGTAAAATAGCGGCGTGAAGAAGGCTAGGATAAACTTACACACCTAGTGTTATCTAGTTCAGCTGTCTTACGTGGCATTTTTCACGGAGCCTCGTAAAGCCCGGGGCGGGAACTTTATCCCGCGTGGCAGTCCGTATGGCTTCGGTTGGCTCTATTCCCGTGTTCGATGTCTCAGCAATATTTCCGATGAATAAATATTTATACTGCGGTACATGCCTGGTCTTTTAGTGCAAGATATGAATCTTTTATCGCGATACTAGTTGATGGTAACATTTTCGTATTAGGTACTGTGAAGCTCTCTATGAACTTCACGGTACACGGGACGTACCAAATCAAATACGGTTTAACTTGTTAAATTGAATAATTATTCCTATATAAAAATACTACGTGTTTTTCATCATAAACCATTTGCTTGACCGCCTAGACTCTTCTTTGACACCTTATTCTAAATTCGCTTGAATGTTCGAATGGAACCAGCGCTAAATTATAGCCGACCGACTACATAATATTGCCTTCAGTTGACAACCTTTACAGTACCTACACAGTGTTTTTAGAATAATAGAATACTAATAATTATGCACACCATATAAATTACGGACATAAATATAGAAATTTTACAAAGAGTGACACAATGGGCGGTCTTTTATAGACAACCTTTGGATGGATTAAAAAGGGGAAGGAGAGACAAATACTACTTTAATTTATTTACAAAACTTGGACAGTATGGGGAAATCCGGATCAATGGGAGATACGAGGAACGGTGATAGGTAGGAACCATTAGCTCTTTTTTTTATGGAAACAATTCTAGGAATTTTATTTTATTTTTTGGTCAATTTCGAGTAGTCTATAAATTAATACTCAGTTTCATGTAAGGATTTTCCATTGTAAAGAAAGAAAAAAATCTCCCGTCCAAATTTAATAAAAATATATTTTCGTACAATTTGTAAATAATCACCTAATGAATACCTACTTACAAATTGCCTTCGTTACATTAATGTTTCAAAAAAACCTTCATAAAATAAGTGCTTTATAAAAATACCTTAATAACATTTGTGATAAGCCAACGGTCGGAATAAAAGAAGATGTAGTGTCAAAAATTGAAAAGAGTATGCTTATATGATTTATTTATGTTGAGGCAACTAATAAAAGGTATTTACAAGGCAGATATGAATGGAAATGCCGCGAGTAAACGCCCTAGAAGGACATATAGACCCTTACTGGTGATATTCTTGTGATATTCTTCAGAAAAGTCAGAGGGGCAATTCTCATAATTTTAAGAACATTCACAGTCTGATCTGTCTCAGTCTGACATTTGTTGGTGGCCGCGGTGAGACTGCGACTAGATTTTGACCGTTTTAAATTACGAGAATTGGCCTTCAGGTACGTGGTGCTCGAAACCGGTGTGCGTGTATGACTGGTCTTACATCTGGGTATGAACTAAAACGAAGCAAAAGGAGTATGTAAGGATAGTAGCAGGTGGCATTCAGTAGTTTCTGCCGACCCCCATGGGACGAAGGCGTGAGGTTATGAACGTATGTACCTATTTAGAGAAACAATATGTCCTCTTTCTTGTTTTCCGATCTGGAAATCCCTAAACAGTAAAAAGAAACACTTTTTAGTAGAACTTCTACTTCATTACCACAAAACCCTGTTTTTCAGACGTTTAGGCTAAACAACTGTTCAAGAGCAGATTAAGGAATGGAGTTTGACGTTAGACTGACAGTATAGACATGCCTTGAACAAGTATCTAAGTTTTTGTGGTAAAACCTCTTTACAACACACTTTATTCCGATTGAATTTCTTGTCTTTCGGAAATACAGACGTTATAAAAAACTTGTGTAAATATGAAATAGAAGTTTAAGGGTGAGTTGCATCAAAAGCTCCGTTATAGTTACATCAAAGCTAATTTTAATTTTAACATTAAGCATGACCATAAAATCTAACTATCCGTTGTTGCACCAATTATGTAAAATGTAAAAAGTTAAAGTTAAAAGGGTGACAAGTGATAAGAGGTCTTATTTCCCCAAAATGTTCGTGGGTAATTTTTTTGACAGGAACAACACTTGAAGCTTGTTGTCATCACACTTTCAAAAATAACCAAGATCAAACTTATTTTTTCGGTAGGATTATTCCTTAAACGCAACGTGTTTTCAAATATGAAAACATATTATATATAAGTCACAGTCTGAGGTGGTAACCAAAACTGTTTTTATTAAGTAATAAAATAAATAATAGCAATACTATCCATATTCATAATATATTTTTTTTTGTTAGCCTAAAAGGCCTCCCTAAAATCCTTCCAGGAACACTTTTCGTTAAAGTTGGGTAATTTTTTTGACAAGGGCAACATTTCAAGCTTGTCATCGTCGCTTGTCGCTTTCTTTTGTTGGCTCTAGTGATGTTACTCAGTCATAAATGGACTCGATGTCTCGATTATGTAATTCAAAAACTCAATTCAAGTTGGTTGTTGCTTCGTACGTTTGAAACGTACACAAAAATAACTTCAAGAAAAGAATCGTATCGTAATATCCAAAATACAGTAACCGTTCTGTATTGGTACATCGGTGTGACATTCGGCTAAGATTGTCTTTGTTCGACTTTGTAAAAAGCGTTATGTCCTACTCAGATTCCACTGATTATCAGGTTGATCTGATAATCAATGACGATTTTAATGACAAAATATTACACTTTATCAACTGTCAGCACTAACCCATAGAACATGTATTTTCTCTTATTAAAACTCTGTGACTGTACATCACAGTATTTTGACGGTTTATTACACGAAATATATCTATTCCTACGTTTATTATCGAAGAATGACAGTTAACTAGTGATCGCGACTACATCGAGTGGCACCTCGAGAGAAAATTGTCTTTTAATTACTCGAGTAACGAGGTAAATAAAATCGAGCCGCATCACTATCTGACACTGTCAGAAAGACAAGACGTGTCAAGTGACAATAAATAAAATTCATTTTATTTTTCCGTTTCTTTCGAATTGCATGAAATTGATATTTCTGTTTTCCTGTATGTAATTGAAGGATTGCGTTATTGGAAGATGCATTACAGCATTAGAGCATTTACTCCAGAAGGATGTTGTGTTAATTTTATTGTTCAGTAAGATTTCAACGCAATGTGCGAAGACATTGCCCGAGACTGCTGCAGATGTGCCGATTGTTCTATGTCGATTTTCACAACAAACGCATACTGTGCCTGATGACTGCGGGAAAGAAATTATTTTGCAGTGGATTCCAGCACACCAAAAAGAACGAATATACGAACGATTAGTTAGAATACGTTTATATCGATCGATAACATCAATTTCTAACAGCAAGCTGCTCTTGCTGGATAACTGTTTGGTGGGCAGACGTTGGTACTGCTGGCTGTAGTGCACATGTAATGTGGAGCGTGCGGTGTTTAAGTTTTTATCGGTAGAGCGACCTGCATCTTCTTTAGATGAAATATTACCTACTTCTAACTCGTCTGGCGCTTACAGTAATAAAAATGCTTTGTTATATATACTATGTGATGTTTGATTTTAGACCATTCTTAACACCCTTTAATCCTACTATTTATCGCTGAGCACTGGCGGCTCCGTTGTATCAGCTGCGACTTACAGCTTGTACATCGTAGGTTCAAACCCAGAGAGGCACTTTACTTTGTGTAAATTGTTTCATCACCACTTCTCTCAAAACGGTTAAGGAAAACATTGCGAGGAAACCGGCGTGTCCTAGAGCTAAAAATCGAAGACATGTGATATCTACCAACCCGCACTGGGCCCGCGTGGTGGATTACGTTGCGGCTAGTGGGCCGCAATGTAATCCACCACGCGGGCCCAGTGCGGCCCACTGCTGTGACACAGGCTTCTTCTTGGTGGGCGGGAGTGCCCTCCCACAGCCACTGCCTGTGTCACAGCAGGAAACAATAAAGGCTGATTGTGCTTATGGAACAAATATGATGATTGCACTGAGGTGTTAATTTTAGCAACGTAGAAGTTACTAGATTACAAATCTTTGCAGAAAAACACTTTTTTGTTGTGCAAAGAACAGACGAGAGTAGCACAAAACACCAAAAAAAACAAGCATGGGACCACACTGAAAAGGAATTCAATGCCAAACTCCAAATAAATGGCGACACAAACCGTAACTATAGCCCTTAACCGCCCAAAGTTGGGCGATTAATGTTATAGTTATTTGTGACGTTTTTTTGACAATTGTGACAATTGTCAAAATGATGCAACCCGAATTTCGCATAACCGGAGATTTGACGGCTGTCAAAGCAATGATTATAGTTATAATTGCTTGTTAAAGTTATTTATGACGTCATTATAACAATAAGTCTAGATGATGCAACCCGAATTTCGCTTAACTGGAGATTTGAAGGCTGTCAAAACATTGGTTATCGCTATAGTTAGTTGATGCAACTCACTCTAAGTTTTCAGTTAACAATATTACAACCAGCATTTCTTGTTTTACCCATTCAGCTACCTAAAATTAACTTAACATTCCCTTCACGCATAAGCATTGCTTCAGTTTCAATATTGTTATGAAACTTCAGTACATTAACACCATACGGTTGATAAGAATAATCATGTTACGAATACAAACCGACTGAGGTGGAAATTAATTAACCCGGAACGTGGGAAACTATTACAGCGAATATATTGCATAATGTACAGTCACGAGCACCAATATGTCAACACTTGGCAACTTTCGATAGCGATTTTTTCGTGAAATAACGAATGCAACGTTGAAATACGACACATTTCATAAACCTATGGGTTTGAAAAAGCTATGTTCGTAACAACATAAAATTTCTTTAAAAAATAAAGGAGTAAATCGTTTTTGAATAAAGCCGATTGTATACATACTTTTGCTCGTGACTGTACAACGTGTAATAATGAAATAAAACATTTTTTATTTTGATTTTGTTGTGATAATAATGTGGAAGCATGGCTCCCACGTTTTTGTACTTAGTGATACCTAAGTATTTTTTAGTTACCTAACTACACTTCCAGAGACTAAATCTGGTCATTGTGTCCTACTCGATTACAGCGAACATAGTACATAAAGTGGTACATTATACTACGAGTATTCGACAAGTAAAGCAAACATTGGGTGTGAAGCCTGTACACGGTAATATTTTGACTGAAGTAATATTTGCCTGGTCAAAGTCAAATTTGCCTGGTGCCCCCAAGCTTTAGTTTAAGTAGGTATGCGCCCGTTGTGGACACTGGACAGTCATTACAGGTCGCTTTTGTTAAACCTCGTGCATACTCGGCCATATTATAATAATGTGTAAGCTAAGTATAAGTTGAAAGAAATACCAAATTATTGAACAAAGTTTTTCGTCGCATGAATATTCTATTGAGATAAGGAAATTATTATGACTTTGTATCTTTCAACTAATCAATTTCTAATATTTTCTAAGTATTACTAATAAAATAATGATGATTAGAAAATTGTGTTTTTGTATCACTTTCCATCCTTTCATTTTCATGTTCAAATAAAAATTACAAGTAAATAATCATTTATTTACCAAAAAACTTAGCCTAGGTAACATCAGTGTTGTTTCAATAAGGCAAGAGTAAAAACTACATTAAAAAAATATGTAGGGCCATATTTTCTAACTGATTTAAACTTATTAAATAATGTTGATTTTAGTTATTCGTGCAAGAGGTGTGTCGTGGTAAGGGTGGATGGTACGGACGCCAGCACATCAAGCTACTACAATCTGTCAAATTTCTTCAATAGATTTTCAATTTTATCTATGAAGCATTAAAGTTCAAGATTGATTGGGAAAATTTGACAGTTTCGGGTAGCTTGATGTGCTGGCGTCTGTACGAGGAGCGTTTGAACATCGGACGCCAGTAAGCGCCGCCCCAGCGCGATCGAGATGCATCATTTACTTAGTCAAGACAGTCGGGAACAATCGTGCAGTGCTATAGTTGCCTACCTAGGTCTGTACATTGAGTGCTACGATACAATATCCATGTGTATGTGTGTGTGAAGACTAGTCCTACTACAAATATAATACTAAATTATTAATAATAATAAAAAAAAAATTAATTAATTGAGCCTTAATACTGATTTTCGACAGTACGATATAAATACTCGTAATTAATAATAACCCTGCTGTGTAATAATAGGTACTCTAAGGAAACAAGCAAAAGGAGTAGGTATGTACGGATCGTAGCAGGTGGCGTTCTGTAGTTTCTGCCTACCACCATGGGAAGAAAGCGTGAGCTTATGTATGTACTAGCTGCGCCCCGCGGTTTCACCCGCATAAGTTTCGTAGGAATATCGTGATAAAAAGTATCCTATGTATTAATCCTGGTTATAAACCGTCTGTGTGCCAAATTTCATCCAAATCCGTTCAATAGTTTTTGCGTGAAAGAGTAACAAACATCCATCCATCCATACAAACGTTTATAATATTAGTAGAATGTATAATGTCAATATCTTTTTTTTTAATCAGACAGGTTCCTTATGGTTCAACAATTAACTACAAAAACACCCGGTGTGCTCTAGGTTGAAAATTAATTACTTCGAGCATTATTTAAGCCACCCGAGTGTATTTAATTAATATTTTTATCACACTTTTAACCTAAATTAAGGTCAGCTTACTCGTCACTCAGTGTCCTATCGCTAATGGTAAAATGAAAAGATAAAGGAAAACACAATGTTTAGGTAAGAGAGTTTTTTTTTCAAAATTCATGTTTGTTGACAATTTTAGAAATAACTTATTTGTATGACCTACATGTATTTGTTCCGAGTCTGGGTGTTTTTCTATCTATAATATGTATGTATTTACAAAAAAAAATTAAAAAAATGTATATATGTAGTTTATCAGCCATCTTGTTACCATAACACAAGCATTAGGTTGCTTAGCTTGGGACTAGATGGCGCTGTGTGAAATGTCCAGGGATATTATTATTATTATTATTAAATATGGGTAGAAATGAAGTCCTCCAGACCGTATTTCTGTCACGGCGGCCAGTCTCAACGAAGACTAGCCTTCAGCGCAGGAGATATTATAGTGCACAAGTGTGCCTTCTTCCCTCACTCTCATAGTTCGATGGGACGACAATCCGACACGACCGGAGAGAGATCAGGCGCAGGACCAACGGCTTAACGTACTTTCCGAGGCACGGGGGCCTCACACCACCAACTTCCAAACTCCGGGCTGTTACTAAGATATTCCTAATGGAAAAACTTAATAACACGCCCAACCCGGGAATCGAACCCAGGACCAACGGGGCAGTTATATGGGTTATAGGTTATGGGTAGAAAAATAAGTTATTGAAAGGATTCATTTATGTAAAAACCGGTGCTGGTAAACACAATCTTTATACGTATAACTTTTTTTTTTGTGTGGGAAATCATCGTATGACTTCTCCCGCGCGGGAGGGCTTGACAGACTTTTACTGACTAAAACCCACCCGTGTTCCTTCAGTTGCCTGTGCCAGGGGCCACGGTATCTCTTTCGAACAACCCGCGGCCTTGGCAGGCATCGGCCCTAGCGGACCCCGTCAGTTCGGGCTGACATCTCTTTGAAACGCGCGTAGAACACATTGAGCCGTCGAACTGAGCCTGGTCCTTACCGGGCGGCCCATTGCTCGCCGCCCGCAAGCCCGCGCCTACGGTGGCCGGAAGTCGGCTGTTGACTCCCGACGTCCAGGGCGTCTTCTGCGGCGATTAAGGGCGTGAGGGTGCAGAGAGTGCCTTTCCCTCACACGCTCCGCCTCCTCCTTTGCGAGCATGTTTGGTCCCCCTAGATTGGGCAGGAGCCGCCTCAAGTCAGTCTGGGAGCCAAACGTCGAAAATGCTCCACGAACCTCCACCGGCTGTCGAGGATGAGTCGCAGGTACTTCATCGTCGACTGGACGCCAATGTGAACCCCTCCTACCGTTATTTGTGAACCCGACGGTGGCGCGTCCCGAGGACCATGAAAACACATGGCCTCAGACTTGTGCAGGGCCACCTCGAGTCCCAATTGCCGGATCCTCTCGACGATTGTCGCACGCCGGAAACTCCATTTTGTGAAAAATAAAATTGATACGACTTTTTTATGACTGTCTTGTCTGCGTTAGCTGCATTTATATTATGAAATAAGTCGTAACGCACGTTTTGAAATGATAAGTTATAACTGTAGTATGTTCCAATCTTTGGTTCCAATAGTATCTGATGAAAGTGTAAACAAACTCCAAGGATAATTCCCGTAATTAAAAACGTTCAAAATCTTGTTGCCATCTCAATCAGCGACAATCAATGTTAAAAACTTGTCAAAAATGTAGGGAAATTAGAGGTATTTTTGACAGATTGAGGCAGACTGAAACTGACTTAAAATTACGAGAATTCTCTCTCAGGTTAAATTCTTACGCTACCTCTCAGTAGTATCAATTCAAAGCACTTCATTTATAAGTGGCACTACAAATTGGCATCCACAGGTACGTTATCCATTCGTTTACATTTTCATCTGGTACTTTTGCAACAAACTATACGATTATATTAGAAAATTAACACAGTTTTCTGAAGAACACGCCAAACAAATTTATTTGAAAATAATGAAAAAATGTATTAATAAATATTGCTTTTATTTAGGTATACAACGCACAATGCCTGAGCACTAACTCCGGCTGGCTTTGTACGGACAATAGCAGACATTACCGGACCGCACTAGGTACCGAAACTATAGCGCTATCTTAGTTACAATGGGCTATTGCACTCACGCAGTATTTCTCGGCGAACAACTATATGGAACGCAGAAACGTAAATTCGGCCCAGAATAGTTGTAATAGAACTTTTGTCCTTGTATAGTTGCTGGGAAGACCTTAGTGGGCTTTTCGGTTATAGTCTCCGATGTGTTTAAATGTATATCGCTGTGATTATAGTGGGAAGAAATTACACACAATACCTCGACAATTAGAATTAGGAACGATAAGATTTAAGCAAAATCGATTAGATTTTAACTCAAATGTGGTGCTGTTGTGGGAATCTTATCTATGCAAAAAGGCAGAAAATTATAGGTAGTCTTGAATATTGAAAGATTCCGCCTACCATTTTTTTTAAATCCATCAGAATGAGACGTCTAAAAAGCCTAACCAAACTTTGTATAGGACACCGACCTCAAAGCCATCCGCTTTTCACCTTCAAATGATATTAAATAGATATTTTACGGGACACTTCCGAAACACTGCGAAAAGGCAATTTTCCAAAAAAGCCTTCAGATATCTAGAAACTTTCAAGGAAAATGGCGATTACGACAGTGAGCCCTGTACTGTACGGTACCTTTGTGTCTAAAATTATGGGCTTTCATCATTTGAAGCCGCAAGCTGAAAACTGAACTACATATTACCTTGTTTTTAGGTGTATAATTTAACAAAACTTCCCAAGACAATTGAGTTCAGAGAACAAAAAGTAAGTTTTTATAAAGAGCTCTTTGGAAAAACGAAACAGTTCAGCTCGTGCCAGTAAGTAAGTAAACATTCCGACCACAACTACATATGTATCGAACGAGCCTCTTCCCTGTAACCGCCTCTCCCGTGTGTTGCGCCGCCGCAAGCCTAGCACACGCTCCACACTGTGTGCCCACAGCAAAGACAAAGTTACCTCGCTAAACCCCACACTACTTGCACCTACGTAGGCGTACAGCACTACATCTGTGTGACTGCACTTTCCATATAAAACTTTGACAATCGTATGAATTTTGTAACAAACTTCGTTGTGTTTCCCTGTTATATCCAATCCAACTGTTTCGAGACAATCCGTTGCGTATTTGAATTTAAGATTGGTATTAAATGTTAGCTGTTTACTTCAATGACAATCCAAATCTCTTTGAGGGGATAATGGAATGAGATTCGGCCGTATTTAGGCAATGAATGTCATTTTGTGACGGTTAATTTTAGAAACCGCTTTAAATTTGGGACCCGACAATTTTATTACCAAGGAATTTACCTATTAATTAAAAGCCCGTGAAATGATTTTCTAAAATAATTTTAATTCAACACAAAAGGAGCAAAATCCTCGAGCATATAAAAGGGTACACCTGGCCTGTCCCAAAAAGGTATAAAATACAGCGTGTTTTCTCTAGAACCTAAATTATTTTAAAATCACTATAGCACCTCTTCATAATTAAAATTAAGGACAACACACTCAAAATAGGGCTGTTCTGTGCAACTGACAGCTGAAATTAACTCCTTTGCCATTGGCCTAACACGCTACATACACATACGCTACACGCTACATTGGCATATCACAATCTCAGCAACCGCGTTTGACACAACCCTAATACGTTAACAAGACTATAGATTATAATCATTGTAATTTGGGAACCAGCATGTCACCACAGGTGGTGGATAAATCGAATCTCTACATGTACGTAATCTGAAATTCCATTAGCCACGCTTCCGCCTGAGAGCATTTGAATATTTAGTACCTAATGCTGACGTAATTACGTGGCCTTGTGTTCAGCGTTGCAAGCGGCGAAAAGCAGTGATTTGCTTCGAAAATGGCACTAGAGAACGCCAGGAAGCTAGCAATTTCGTCGCTTCTATCAGTGAATTAAGACAGTGCACACACTAGAGCGGAGACAGTTTTATTTATCATAGGTCCTCTTAATCTGTATTTCCCGAAGGTTTTTGTAAATGTTGACTATACGCGTCAACATAATTATTATAGAGCGAAAGTCACAGTCCGGAAAAAAGCCTCGAATTTTATCTGTTTTTTTAATATTCAGGAAAATAAAGACATTAAGAAATCGTTTGGCTGATTCCATACAAAGATTTCTTAATGTTTGATTAGGTTGACGGTAATTTTTTACTGTTAAATTAGGTACTTTAATTCACATTTTCTTGCATTTCTAAGGATTTCGAAAATCTCTGAAGGCTGAAAACAAAGCACTTAAAGTCAAAAGCTTTTGTGCTGAAAAAACGGTGTCATATTGCACTTTTGTCCCTATCACCTTGTATTATTAAAATATTTTCATCATTTTGCGGCTAGCTTCAAAGGCTAACAATACAGCAAAGAAAAAAACAATGACTACCATTATGTGCAACAATAAAAAAAAGAAATAGTGCATACAGATAAGCTAACGCTCCAATAAAGGTCTTATCTATCTGTGCAGCTCTAAAATGGAGAAAAAAAGCTAAAAAGCTTGTCTCAGTGTCGCCTTTTGTTGTGAATGTCACTGGATATTGTAGACAGCCAAGCGCGAGCGCAACAGGTAAGGTTTGCTGTAAAGATCTCGGAACAACTGCAAATGCTCTGCGGTTGACAATGGACGGGTACATTAAATGGATGACAGTTTTTATTTTCTCTGTGTCCATTTTTCTTGGCAACGAAACGGGTGAAAATTTTATGCGACTGATGTTTCTTTAATTTGGTTGATTAATGCATAGATTCTGTAGATCTGTTTGAGTTGATCTGATCTGTTGATTAAGTTTTCACACAATCTAAACTATTTTGTTACTAACGTTGTGGACCTCATTTTAGTCTGAATAAATAAATGGTATATAAATATTTATATAGATTTTTATAATCGTATTCTATCAGAGGGGCTTGTGGCTAAGTAATAACAGCCGCACGGGTCGATCGATCAGGTTAAGCTACGCTTGCAGTGGCTGCTCCGTGGTTGGGTGACCATCTCTACATACCAAGACCCCTCCGTGCCTCGGAAAGCAGTTGCCAGTTAAGCCGTTAGTCCCGGCTGGCATTAGTGCATCTTTGACAGTCGTTACGGGTCGTCAGAAGCCCAAAAGTCTGGCCACTAATCTTACCAAGGGGAATCGTATTACACAGTAACTGGGTAGTGGAGGTCAGATAGGCATTCGCTCCATGTAAAATACTCAGCTGCATCCGGTTAGACTGGAAGCCGACCTCATCATAGTTGGGAAAAGCTAGGCAGGCTAGATCTAACTAATATTGTAAACGCGAAAGTTTGTGAGGATAGATGTACGTA
The DNA here is from genome assembly GCA_945859715.1 of Apamea sordens. Classification (NCBI taxonomy): domain Eukaryota; kingdom Metazoa; phylum Arthropoda; class Insecta; order Lepidoptera; family Noctuidae; genus Apamea; species Apamea sordens. The sequence goes on from OX243995.1 coordinate 15,609,551, forward strand.
AGGATGTTTGTTGCTCTTTCACGCAAAAACTGCTTAACGGATTTGGATGAAATTTGGCACACAGATATAACCAGGATTAACACATAGGATACTTTTTATCTTAATATATCAACGGGATCGAGACTTATGCGGGTGAAACCACGAGGCGCTGCTAGTCCTTGTATATATTTCGCCAATGCAGATGACTATGAATATTAAATGTCCAGTTCCCACATACTTAACACAAACTACTGTACTATTTTCAACCCGTCCTTCTAAAACACATTAACAAGCATCATTACAGTTTTCAAAGACCCATTAAAGCCTCTCCGTCCATATTTCCACTGGCAACACAGGTACGCAATTAAAGTACCTACGACATTTACGGTATTAACATAAACCGCATTGTTCATTATCATTTTGTGTCCGGTAAGCGAGGCGTCAATTTGACAATACAGCGGGCGAAATGGGCCAACAACATTTCATATTCCACGGATAAAATGTAAAACAGCTCGTAATGTCTGTAATAAGATGGGAAACCATCAGTTACGGTTGTATTATGTAAAACAGATGTTTTATTTCAAGACGTTTTTAAGGGGGATGCGAAGGTAGCCCGCGAAATTCAAATTATCTTACGTTTTTTTTGCAATTTACAGGTCAGTGTCAGGTTATATGTTGATTAACATATGATTCAAGATCGAAACAAATATGAGTTTACAGAATTGTAATCATTAGAATCAGCAATACAACTCCTTTAGTTAGAATTAGCCTCTAATGTCATGATGAACTTAGAGAGTTGTATTGATGATTTTTATGATTATTATTCTATATGTCGGAGAAGGTATGTCTGTCTCTCGTTAGCATCAGGCATATTTTAATTACTGTGGGCGTACTATGGGTAATGTTGGTTACAGCACAACAGAAAAACGGTTTACAGTTCAAATTAGATTACTCACACCGTTCTTGTAGCTGTTGCTCTCGTCCCAACACGAACTCAGGCTAGAGATGGCGCTGACGTTCCGAATAGTCAAACGAATGACTCCAACATATAAATAAATAGGTGTTACCACCGCGAATCATATTTAGATCAACATACAACCTGCATCTGACCTGCAAATTGTAAAAAACGTAATTAAATTTTAATTCGCGGGCTATCCTGACGCTTTCGCCTTAATGGACATTGAAAACTTCTTTTCAATTTCTATTGAGGGGGATGTATTAATTTTTAAGTCCTCATTAACAATTTTGATTCAGAAAGTAATTATTATTTTTACATTTGAGAATTCATATTTCTGTTAATTATGCGTAAACTAATTTAACAACAGAACAAGAAGATTGGTAGGTATCGTGCTATACTTCAAACTTAGTCTATTATGTGTCAAGCTGAAATAGCATTAATTCTTTCAAGCTTAGGATTCAAATTCCTTAAATATCGACGCAAATATAGCCTATTGACATTTAGGTAAAATGGCCGCCCCTTACACGCATAATATACCTATGACACGTGTAACCTTAAGACCTCATTATCATCAGGCATAATTATCTCTGATCTAATTATGTACAAATTATAACACAACACTACTAACACCTAGCTCATCAACATATATGTAGGTAATATACTACCTACTAACTATACTGACTTGGAAGTGGTCACTTAAGATGGCATTACAAAGTTACATATAGGAATAGTTATTACATTGATGCTTACACAGAGTGCTTAATGAAATAATAGTTTTATACCATTTTCAGTCAGACAGCAAGAATAAGCTTCACAGCGCCTGTTTAGCGCATAATACAGTCAGGGAAATTTATTCTTAAGTAAATTGACACCTTATTTAATTGCCTTGTTATACCCATTTCATACAACCGACAGTTGTGATTCGAATATACGGTCAATTTAAGTTGGTATTCAATTTGCTCAAACTCAAACTTTTGAATTGTCAACATTTTAAATAGTCGGTCGGTTAGTCAGAAAGTGAAGCTAGTTGCTCATTCCAAAACGTAGATCTCTTTGGAGAAGAACGGGCAAGAAACTCCAAGGACACTCTTTTAAATCAAGATATTATTACAAAATCCTGGGTGCATTATTCTTATTGCTTCTATATGTGAGAACAATGAAAAAAAAACAATTTAAAATATAAAATTAAAAATAAACCCTGGCAGTTAAGAGATGACCAGTCTCAACTGACGGCGCCCGTTCACGAACATGACGCTGAACAATTCATTTCCCTGACTCCACAAATCCATCTTGTTATAACTACCTAACAAAGGGAATTATGACATATTCTGAATCGTATATCAAGCAATTATTGGAACTACGTTGCAAGCTGCAAACGTTCATTCAAGCCCAGCAGTGTTTACAGATATGTTACGGATCTATAAATATAGCCTCCACACTGTGACTAGGGTAATTTATATCTTGTTAACAACGTGTACGCATGTTCGAACATGCAAATGGAAACACGGCGATTGATTGCAGCATTAACATAAATATTGCAGTCATCGGAGGGAATTTTGCGTGCGTATGAACGGTATTTTGGTTGCTTTAATTTGTCGATATTTGCTGATCGTTATAAAGCCAGAGCATGACAGCTGATGCGTGCAGCTTGCACTATATTTGCCTGCACTGTATTGCACTATTCTATTGAAAATACTAACCATCGTTGGCCTTTTATCAATATAGCTGGAGATATGATACATATGTAGCTACAATAGTCGACCTAGATTGCGAGACAGCCAAGCAAAACACAAGAGCAAACCTTGAATATTAAAAGTCCCTCCAACAAAGACAGTTTCTGGCCACGCTCCCACTACCAATTAAATATAATGACTAATTAGACTCACGGAACCCCCCGAAGTATTGCGAAGAGTCACGAAGCGGGTAGATATCTTGACAACGAGCCAACTCATCAATATTCATTTGAGTTGCAAATAGCAATAGTGATCGGATAACGAGGGTTCTTTCGCGGTGTCACGGCTCGCAACAGGTGACAAACCCTCATTTTTCAAGCATCTCATCTTTATTGTGCCGAGATAGGCCGAGATCATCCAGCTCCGAGATTTGAGCTCTATGGTGGAACATTTTCAATTCTATTCGTAGCCGCTTTTTTCGCAATTTTTCGTGTTGGTATATATCATGATTAAGCTGGGGGTTAATATCTTTTTAAGCATTAAATCCCGGAGTTAAACGTAACCTTTGGGTTTTTCCGAATATACCACTGACTACCTACCTACGCTGAAGGGAAACTTTGTGAATAATCAGCCTATAATGTTCCCACTGCTGGGACATAGGCCTATTCTCAGTAAGAAGGAGTGGGCTACCACGCGGGCAGTGCGGGTTGGTAGATGTCACATATCTTCGAATTTTTGGTTGTAGGACATGCCGGCTTCCTCACGATGTTTTCCTTCACCGTTGGAAACGTTGTGGGGAAAGTTGTTAATAGATACTGAATATGTACTGAAACTCTCAATATGCACTGACCATGCGCGGTGATCAATGCTCGTTCGTTCTATGTATGAGCCTTTCGACCAGCTTCGTTTTTTTTTCTTGACAAGCGCTCGCAAACTGATGTGATTGGCTGTTGATAAATCACTTTAACCAATTGCAGCAGTTCACACGCGCTTGACTTCAGCGTTTCCGTCATATATAAAACGGACGTCATGAATACATTTTATCAGTTTTGACATTAAGGTGCCAAAAAACGCTCTGTATTTGGACATTACGGCCGTATGTAGCGGCGCCGGAAATCCTATCTTCTAGGAAATCGTAGCTAAAGCAGTAATTCGAAATAACATGAGTGATTCGGAGTAGCTTTGTCAAAGCTTTGACTGTTAATATACAATAGTGCTCAGGTCCGACGTTTAAACGTATTAACCTCAAAGCCGTGGAATTGGGTAAAGATAAAAAAACGTCATGTGCCCGTGCACATGACGAAAATAATCTCTTTGACCCGTGTCAAAGAGATTATTTTGTATTCCAGCAGGGATTCTGGGATGGATTTTGGAAGTCATCATCTGCCTAGCCTTTTCCCAACTATGTTGGGGTCAGCTTCCAGTCTAACCGGATGCAGCTGAATACCAGTATTTTACATGGCGCGACTGCCTATCTGACCTCCACAACCCAGTTACTGGGTAATACGATACCCCTTGGTAAGACTGGTTGTCAGGCTTTCGGGCTTCTGACTACCCGTAATGACTGTCAAAGATCCACGAATGACAGCCGGGACCAACGGCTTAACGTGCTTTCCGAGGCACGGAGGGGTCTCGGTATGTGGAGATGGTCACCCATCCACAGACCAACCGCGGCAAGCGTAGCTTAACCTGACCGATCGACCTGTGCGGCTGTTATTATTATAGCTACGGGCCCCTCGGATTTTGGAAGTACTATAAAAAATACTAGCTACTAGAATACTAGCTACGCCCTATTCAATTTTAGTACTACTATTAACATTATAAGACACAGAACATATACCAACCAATGTAATAAAAACTATACGTACTCAAGCTAAAAAATAATTAATTACAATTGAAAATGTAAATAAAAACTTACTACCTAAATAAAAGCCTCCAGGCATAAAGGGCGTGACAGCTTACATATTTATGCATAGCTGGGTTCTGTTCACCTAACTGTCACTTGAAGTCACAAATAATAAATTATGAAAATCGAAGTAAAATAAATTAATAAGTTAATACTAATAACAATAACCTGTCAGTTAGCTAATTCTGGAGAAAGAACATAAACATTGTCTTGAGTTAATTAGGGCGACCAACTATTCTTATCATGTAAGTAGTCGTTAATGAAATAGTATGCCTTTGAACAAAGGTTGGATTTTACTTGAGCTTTAAACGCATTAAAAGGCAAGTCTAGCAAAGAAGAGGGTATCTTGTTATAAATGGTTATGAAGCCGGTGAAAGGAGGTACGAAGTTTGTCCTTATTTCTAGTGTTAACACTGTGAATATCACTGTTTTTAGTGTACAAGAGTAAATTTTGCCTAAATATAAGATGTTGGTGAAGATGAATTGTGATGCAACCGTGAGAATACCAATATCTTTAAAAGAATCTCTTAGTGAAACTCTGGCACCTAGCTGGTAAGTTGCTCGAACAGATCATTTTTGAAAGACAAATATATTTTGTACTAGCTTCTGGCCGCGGCTTCGCCCGCGTGGATGTCGGAAATTATCCCACGGGAACGTGCTAACAGGATAAAAAGTATGTGCTGTGGGATGCCATCTATATATATGCCAAATCAGAAGTTCAGTGGTTTAGGCGTGAAAATGTAACATACAGTTTCAAGTTCAAATCCTCCCCTTAAAAACCGAATTACCCGTTTTTGTCCCGTCAGTGGTAAATTTTCGACAACTTTACATATTTATTATTAATTATTTTCTGACAAAAGTATCAATACTGAGTTTCGAGTTACTCAGACCGCGCATTCAATTTCTTCGACATAAACTTAACACCCCTATATCCCCCTTTGAGGGGTAGCTTTGAAAAACTTATAATGATATACTTTATTACTTACTTAGGCAAATTTCAAGTTTATTAACTAAATGAATAAGATTTTTCATATAAACTTTCATCCCCTATTTCATCCCCTTGGGGGTAGAATTTATCAAAATCCTTTCTTAGCGGATGCCTACGTCATAATATCTACCTGCATGCCAAATTTCAGCCCGATCCCTCCAGTGGTTTGGGCTGTGCGTTGATAGATCACTATGTCAGTCAGTCAGTCAGTCACCTTTGAGTTTTATATATTTAGAAGATACTTTTCCGGTATAAAAAGTACCCAGTGTGGTGCCCAGGATATTAAAGAATAATTATACCAAGTTTCATCGTAATCGAACCGGTAGTTTTTGCGTGATGCCTGAACAAACAGACAGACAGACAGACAGACAGACAGACAAACCGACAGACAGACAGACAAAAAATTTTTTAATGACATTTTTGAGTTGGGTGTCGGTCTAGTAACACCCCCTGCCATTTATTTTTTTGATATTTTCAATGTACAGAATTTTCACTTCTACAGATTTATTATAAGTATAGATAATATAATAATAAGTATAGAAGATATAGATATCAGCGGCTTTGCCACACAGCAGAATACCGTAGGACATAACGCTGTGAAAATAACTAAAATAGAATAAACGAGCTATATCAACGTCAGTGTATTGTCTTACTTTCCTGACGGCGTAGGCAGCCGAACTGAGCCTTCCTACTAGACTTGATATATGAGGTCCCCACTGAAGTTTGGCATCTACTGTTAGTCCTAGAAAAATAGCCCATCCTACTGTTTCAAGCACCTCTTTATCTAAGACGATGTTGGGTCCTAGATTTCTATCATTCGGTAAGGCGAACTTTACACATTTCGTTATCTTGACATTGAGAACTAGGTTATTTGACGTAAACCAATCTGTAACTATTGAGACTGCACTGCTTACGTCGTCAAAATCTTGTCTATTCCTGTCTACTTTAAAAATAAGTGAGGTATCATCTGCAAACAGTACAACGTCACATCGATCCCGTGAGAATATCAGGACAAAAAGTATCCTATATGTTAATCCTGGTTATAAACCATGTGTGTGCCAAATTTCATCCAAATCCGTTGAGTAGTTTTTGCGTGAAAGAGTAACGAACATTCATCCATTCATCCGTCCATCCCCACAAACTTTAACGTTTATAATACTAAGTAGGATTTACAATAACTTTTGAAATGAGTGTATGACGACATATTGTAGGTATTGGATTTCCATTTCACGAAACTATGATTATTTCAGTAAATCGTTGTTCTGACACGACTTTTCCTTTCATATAACAGAATAAATCTCCAAGGTTTCTATTAAATATTGAATAACATATCTATGAAATGGAACACAATTTCACGCGTCATTTTACCACTACAATAACCAAAACAGAAACCCCCATTTCTAACTGAACATTCTATTCTGAATAACCATTAACAATCAGCACAACAACTATTATTGAACCTTACATTTCAGCAATTTTCCCTCCGTTTCAAAAGAACGATGAGCTGGTTACAAAAACTATTTGTTCGCTTTTCCTAACGCACCATTCAATTCCACCAGCGAACTACGAAAAGGATCAATTGTACATCTGCTACAGAAAAGGTAACAAAAGAACATAGCTATTGATCGTTTCTGTGGCCATTAAACACGCTGGAATAGACTACAAAAAGGCCTGAGTTAATGCACAATGAAAAAGCATGCACGATTCCACTTGAAGCGGTAATGAGGAGTGGAAATTCTGTAATTACTAGGAACTATGCTTGCTTTTTTATCGGCAATAAAAACTGTTGAGACTTTTTTTTATTTTACAGTTCGTACCTACAGGGGCTTGTGGCTCAGTAATAGAAGCTGCACGGGTCGATCGATCAGGTGAAGCTACGCCTGCCGCGGTTGGCCCGTGGATGGGTGACCATCTTCAAATACCAAGACCCCTCCGTGCCTCGGAAATCACGTTAAGCCTTTGGGCCCGGCTGTCATTCGTGGATCTTTGACAGTCGTCACAGGTTGTCAGTAGCCCGAATGTCTGACAACCAGTCTTACCAAGGGGTATCGTATTACCCAGTAACTGGATTGTGGAGGTCAAATAGACAGTCACTCTATGTAAAATACTGGTATTCAGCTGCATCCGGTTAGACTGGAAGCCGACCCAGTTGGGAAAAAATCCTAGGTAAAAAATCCTAGCTAGGCACGTACCTACAGCTGTATTTTAAAACTCTTTCATTTTCATGAAAAAAGGTCTAAGAACAGTATTTTTCGTGATAAAATATTAACATTGATCTTGCTTTATTATTCACACCGATCCCAAGAGCTTTGTCTTCGACACGGAAACTGTTAACTCACAGTGCAGATGTTTTGTTAAGAAGTAATTTATTACAGTGCATTCGGGTTCAATTCGCATAATACTACTAATATTATAAACGCGAAAGTTTGTAGGGATGGATGGATGGATGTTTGTTACTCTTTCACACCAAAACTACTGAACAGATTTGGATGAAATTTGACACACAGATAGTTTATAACCAGGATTAACACAGGATACTTTTAATCCCGATATTCCTTTGGGATCGAAAGTTATGCGGGTGAAACCGCGGGGCGCAGCTAGTATATTTAATAAAAATATGTGAAATTTTCGATTAAATATTGCTACAAATTGGCAACACGTTAACTAGAATGCTTTCGAAACTTTTTATCATTGGCCGAATATATTTTATGTGGACAGTTTTTCTCTTGCAATTTTTATTTTCAGATGTTGTACAGGAACGTTGTTATAATTTCGAGTTCGGATCCATTGTTATAATTACTGTTTCAATATTGAATATAAATAACGATTCGAATACCAAAACGAGTAGTATCATTGGAAAAATACATTTACGGCCCTGGAATGTATACAGTGGAGTTTTTTATAGCTTAACGAACTCCACTGAGTTCGTTAAGGACCAAAAATGTATTTTTCCAATGATACTACTCGTTTTGGCACTCGAATCGTGTATATTAATTAAAAATACGCTTTTAAATTGTAAGGTTTTCGCTTATGGGTTTGGTCATTACATTACTCATGTGGGGTTATTTCCCTGAAATTGCTGAATAAGCTTTCATTGGTATACTTTTTGAATGGAATACTTACGTAATTACATGAATTGCGGGTGGTTGCGTATTTTTAAAGGCTTTTATCCGTCTGGGGTCTTCCATAAAAGTGAAGCCTACTCACTTTTTGGCTATTTTGTCAAATACAATTGCTGTTTTTATTTCCAAATGTATAAAAGAAAAAAAACCGGGCAAATACGAGTTGGATTCATACCACCGTACAATATCAAACACTACATATTTTTTTTAACACGTTTCTTGTATGGTATTGTTGTTATAGCTGCAATGGATATACACATTCTGTGAAAATTTCAACTGTCTCTGTCTATTGCGGTTCATGAGATAAAGCCCGCTGACAGACGGACGGACAGCGGAGGCTTAGTAATAGGCTTCCGTTGTCACCCTTTGTGTACCGAACCTTAAAAACGAAATATTTAAGTTCCGGAGAAATATTCACGGAAATTCATCTCAGTATATAGGTACCATGGACTAAATTAAAATGTTCACAAGTCGGTAAGTACACGTCCCTCACATGAAAACTGTCGTTTGTTCAATCAATTTATTCTGCAAACTCTAGCACAAGAAACAAAAGGCTACAATGTACAAAAGATTAACACGGGAAAAAGGAACTACCACAGCTGGTGGTAGTTTTGGATACAATAGATTTTTCCGCCCTTGGGACGAAAAATGAGATGTAATATTATTATGATACCTCTCTGCTATCTACTTAATCATGTCTTAATAGACAATAACTTTGTCTAAGGTACGAAAGAAAACCGAAAAATATTTTCTTTATTTCGGCAGTATATCACAGGAATTAGGATTGAATAGGACCATAAAGATTTTCTAGCCCCGATTTTTTCTCTCGTGTCGAAAGAAATTATACTGGAATGTTTAACGTAGCAAAGAGCAAGGTCCTAAAATGATGTTATTTAACACGATTCGTGACGGCATCATCATAAACATCCTAATATGTGTATGACTGCTGGACACAAGGTGGACCGATGACCTTGTGAAGGCCGCAGGAATCCGCTGGATGCGGGAAGCACAGGACCGGTAGATGTGGCGGTGCTTGGGGCCTATAACCAGCAGTGGACGTCTTTCTACTGAAATGATGATGACTGCTTGTGTGCAACCATTGAAAAACATCGAGCCGGTACCTACAGTAGGTACAGTCACGAGCAAAAGTATGTATACACTCGGCTTTATTCAAAAGCGATTTACTCCTTTATTTTTGAATGAAATTTTATGTTGTTACGAACATAGCATTTTCGAACCCATAGGTTTATGTAATGTTTCGTATTTCAACGTTGCATTCGTTATTTCACGAAAAAATCGCAAATTAAAGTTGCCAAGTGTTGACATATTGGTGCTCGTGACTGTACAAATATGAGGTCAAATGGTAGAAAAACTTCCATTTTGACAAATGTTACCGCCACGCCTGAATACTAACACTTGCATAACTTGAACCAAAAATGAAATCGCTGTCGACTAAGATGGTCGAAAATAATGTAATTTATGTATACGCCTGCCACTCCAATTTGGTTAATGTAAATTTGATGAATATTAATCAATGGAATTATCAAAATTCTCTCGCATTATCACGCAACATACAAATTTCCATTTTAGAGTTTTTTTTTTTTTTGGAACGAAGTTCCTTATTGCGTTGCGAAAGGGGGCTTGAAAAAGGGGGGGGGGGTTGAAAAATTAAGACCAAAAGTTGGAACGACACTTTTTGCTATAGTTGTAAGCCGTGCGGTGTGCGCGTTTCTGTCTCTCTCTCTCTCTCTCTCTTATAGAAAGCAAGCCAGTTTTTTTTGTCTATGTTTTTTTATTTTTTAATAATAAAAAAAATATTATTATAACTAAAAAAAAAAAATATTCCTTCACTAATTAATCGAAAGGAACTTCGTTCCATCCGGGTGTCCCTTGACACCTCTCAAGTTTTTTTCTTTTCTTTATTTAATTAGGAACTTTTGTGCAGAAATACATGGCAGTCCCATTGTACCTTGTATCTTACACTTATACACTAAATGTAACAAATATAATCTTAATATCTATTTAACAAAACGAAGACCTGCAAAGCTATACAACTTTTTGGCCGCATCAGATAAAATTTCATTAAATAAACCTATATTGTTTTTAGTTCAACCTAATTCATTAATTAATATATCTCTCTCAACCTGAAACCGGCCACATTCCGTTTTGAGATGAGCAACATCTTCCACCTTATCACATTCCTCACAGTTAGGAGAGGTACATTTTAGAGATGATTTCATTAATTTTACTAATGACAATCTACCTATATTGTGTTATGCATAGCATATTAACAGCTGTTCTTCATGAAGAGCAGCTTGTACTTGTCAAATATACCTGAATAACACCACTATTTCATTCACAAATAAGTCACAACCAGCTAAAACAATGCGTCCCCGTTTCCTGTTCTTTATCAAATATTATTACGTTAAACATGAACTGAGCAGCACAACAAAGCATTAGCTATCGCACACCCTATTTATTTCCGAAACAGCTACAGCCGATCGATTCTGTAAAAATTTCACCGTGAAAAGTTAGGTGAAATGAGCTTAGAGTGAGCTGTCAGTAGTGTCAATCCCTAGCACTAGTAGGAATGACAGCTCACTCCACGCTCACTTCACCTAAGTTTTCACGGTGAGATGTTTACAGAATCGCACTGCTGGACGGTGCTCTAATGAGGTTTCAGCACGCACTTCATTTATTTTTTAACACGAAATTCGGGAGACTTACCTATTATATCTCCTGTTTTATGATCCCCTTGCCTCCTCCCTTCGTTCAGTGTCCTGCAACAAAAGATAATTCCGTTAAAACATTTCGTATTTTGAAAACATAAAGCTTGCTACGTTTTTCCTTATTTTCCCCTTTGAGACTGGCCGCTTGACCAGTGAACCGGACAGCCTTGTACGGTTATAGTTAGTACAAGGGTTTGTCCATTGTAACATAAAAGGTTTCATAGGTGCTACGTTAATTAGGTAATTAATAACAGGTATAAAATATATGTTCGCCTATTTCCCATTTTTAACAGACGATTAACTGAGTCGTTAGAAAATAATGACCTGTAAGATAAGTTAGCGCAGGCGGGCAGGTTATTACCTAATTGTCACGTTTATAACGAGCGTTTTATCGGGATTTTCATGATCGGGAATAACCGTATTATTAAAAATCAAGATCTAACTAAAGTCGTAAAGTTTAAAATATCGAGTCAATTTTTGTATTCCAAACTTAAGTTCGACTAAGATAATGTTTTAAACAATACTCACTACCATTCAATAATGGGTACAGTAGTCAGAGGGGCAATTCTTGTAATTTTAAGAACGTTCACAGTCTGATCTCAGTCTCAATCTGTCAAAAATACCTCTAATTTCCATACATTCTGACAAGTTTTTGACATTTGTTTGTCGCCGTGCTGAGACTGCGACTAGATTTTGAACGTTTTAAATTACGAGAATTGACCTTCAGTTTTGTAATTAAAAGTATATTTTGATCATTTTTAGGTTCTACAAAAAACTAGCTGGACAGTTAAATACTTATCAAACGTGTTTTTTGTAGGTAATAAGTTCGTAAACGTAGGCATAGATTCGTTCGACCTTGCTTCAAATATCCACTTTGAAAATGACAAAGAGACTATAGAAAAAATCATAGCAGGAGTCAGGACTTGTACAATAATGACGCATAATAAATAAAGGGCTTGTTGAACCTTTCGCGTCTGTAGCGAATACAGATTTAAATAAACGATATAGAAGAAAAAGATCAATAAAACTCAAACTCAAAGTATTTATTTCAATTAAACCATTTACAGGCATTTTTGAACTGTCAAAGAGTCGGTCAATTGGTAAGAAAGTTGAAGCAAGTTGCTCATTACAAAACGTAGATTTCTATGAAAAAGAACGGGCAAGAAACTCCAAGGAGTCTCTTTTAAATCAAAACATTACAAAATCCTGGGACATTTGATTTTTATTATACAATATCTACGCTAAATCTAAGTAGGATTTTTTTTTTAGGTCAGAATAATATTCAAAGACTTTTAAAAACGCGGCCGTTCCTTTCCCCATGGGCAAACCTTAACGGGGAAAATAAAATACTCAAGTACAACTTCATATTTTTGTCAATCCCTTTTCAACCGTCATTCACCTTCAGAAATATAATTTTAATGGCAACAAATCAATTGAAGCGAGTTTTTCTTACCTGCGCCACAAAATTAAAAGACCCTTATAGCTATCAGACATCCGGATTTCTTATATACGAGTTTATGGGTATTGAAATAATATTATGTTAAAGTTGACATTGATCGATACACTCAATTCAGCGTTTGATGGGTCTTTGTGTGGCCATATATTCAGACTCAAGTCACTATTGGGACACTTAATATCGTGTCCTGCGTGTCCTGTCAGCTGCACGGTACAGGAACTGATTGACGCTGGTGATGGAGCCAAAGAAGTAGCCGAATTCTGGGCCGAGTCCATTTAGATTGCTATCGACACGCTAAGAAGAAAAAGTCACTATGATTGTCCTAGTTGGAGAAGAATAAAGGCGTCTCTAGCACTAATTAAACTTGCATATTGCACACAAGCTAGCTAATGAATTGGCTTACACGAGAAAAACAAATGAGATTCAACTTACCGTGATAGTTTGTATGCAAACCCCTTTTTTGCACTTCGTGTTGAGAGGAAGTATTTGTCGTTGATGGACTGATGGGATCGACTGATGGGTCTCACAGATAGGGCCCGGTTTAACTAGCATAGTACTATATGTACTATACTTGACTACCCCACTCCCTCATAAAGCGCCTAACAATAAGCACAATGGTGATAAATTGCCTTGAATAGAGTCTATTGTCAATTAAGAATCCGAAAAAATTTAAAAACAATAAGAGTACAGTAAACAAATACATTCTTTTGCTCAAATATTCTCATATACAACGCGTGGCGTATTAGAATAGTGACCACGAGTGATTTTTTGAAAGAAAGAATGCAACAAATGTTGCCAAACCTCACTTATTGTTTCAACCCCTACGAGATACCATTACCAATGTATTGCCAATACGAAATACGAGTATAGTCTTCCCACATTATAATGGCCATCTGCGACTACACCAGCGGAATCTAACGCGTTTATCTTTAGTATCAATTGAGAGACACAGGTTATGATAATGTTTCACAATATGGCAATATTGTCGTAACACACATCGTTTGCAACGGTGCTTAACCCTTATGTTGTATCGCGTAGAACTCGCTCCCGTCCTTGAAGAAAAACTGTAAGTCTTGTAAGAACTTTAAAATACAAGCCAAGTAGTTCACAGCGACATGAATGTGAAACACTCAAAGCCATGTAAAGCTGCTTAAGGGTCGTATCACGGGTAGCGGGATCGTCCGAAAGGGTTACCGCTGCCCTGGAACATAAAGGGCTAAGGAAGGAACACGGGTGGGTTTTAGTCAGTAAGAGTCTGACACTCCCTTCCGCTCCACCCAGAGCGGGAGGGGTCATTTGATGATTTCCCATCCGCAAAAGAAAAGGGTCGTGTCACGTGTAAATAGCACACGAGGCGGGGTGTGGTAAGACTATTGAATACAAGTACCCACATAACTTGAGAAAATGCAAAAGCGACAACATATTTTTGATCATAATTTCCATTTACACCAAATATATCGAAACATGCCGTTTATATTTTGGCTTTCAGAAAGTAACGCCAACATTCTTTGTGCAGTACCGTTCAATATCTTTTCTCGCCACCAAAATAAGGTTTATGCAAATGAGGTAATATTTACGTAAATAGGCACGCGAAAACAATACTCACTACTGAAATATTCGAATACGAATAAGCGTGGAATTAAAAAATCCGAAAAAGCGCGGGCTTTACAGATTGCGAGTGCTACATGCCAGTAATTGGAGCCAGCAAGGCATGCAAGTCATTACCGACACGTACCTCAAACAATAAACTTTTTAAATAGCCCATTACAGCTCTCATCCGAGCTTACGTAATATGTTCGGAGTTTTTTAACATAGCAATTACCAGCTCAACGCGAATTTATTATAATAAAGTCGATAATGACTTAAAGCTTGGGTTGGCGCTGAACAATTCAGGGAGTTTTATAACAGTCAATTTATGTTTCTAAAGCTTAAACATAATGAATGGATGGATGTGACAATGTTAGGTATGATCGTTTTATAAAGATAGGAATAATTATTTTATTCAATTAATCTGTCTAGCCTTTTCCCAACTATGTTGGGGTCGGCTTCCATTCTAACCGGATGCAGCTGAATAATTATTTAATTACTTCGAGGTATTCTTTCCCCGTTTTCCTCGAAAACCCAGCACAATGAAGTCCTTGAACCTTTTCTGTTCTACTGAATTAGCCGAGAATATTAATTTAAGTACTGATGGATTACCCGTATTATGAAATAAATTGCGTGAAAAAACGCCTGGCTATTAAACGTAAAACGGGCTATGAAATAATGCCCATTTACATTTTTGGCATCGTCGGTGGGTAACGGCATTTAGGCTTTGCCGCTGGTATTTATTTACCAGCTGTTACATTGTTATTTATTTTCATAACCTTTCTAACATTTAGCTGCATTGGAATATAAACTTTTTTCAAATCTATTTTGAGCTTGTTATATGTTACTGCCTTCTTTTAGTTCATTTCTAGCACAAAAATCAAGACTACTTACAATTAGTCGAAATTACTAGTCCTACTTATGGACTAGTTAACTTTAGTCTCCGTACTTAACAGTTCCCAGAGGTACGATACGGTCCACATGGCCCAGTTACGGTGCGAAGAGTCAAATTGACACCACCAGTAACGTTTTACGATGTCATGGATGAAGCTACACGACCGACAATTACAGTTAACTTTAATATTCCCAGCTATCCAGCAGTTAAAAGGTCATATGAACCACTCTAGTTCGACACTAAGTTTTAATGCAATGGTTGAATTTTCAACACACGGCCAAAGCTAGTAGTTTGTTGTATTTTCTCATTTCAATCACAAGAAAAATATTATCTTTAAGAACTTTCGATAAGATAAACCTTATTAAATCAATCTACTGTTCTATTAAATATAGAAAAAATATGGAAACAGTAACTTCTAACTCATCTAAAAACACTTTCTTACAAATCACAGTCGAAAAACATAGATTTTGGAGTAAGTCTACATAACGATGTCATTAAGAAACAACAAGGCATTCCACAAGGCAACATGTTATGTCCTGTAGGTACACACGGCTACACGTCAAGCTATAGAAAACCAGTTTGTCTTGGCCTTACTTTGTATGATATTTTCTCACAATGAACGGTCAGCTAATACTGGTTTTGCATAGCTTGATGTGTAGCCGTGTGTACGAATTAAGTTTTCAAAGTTGGATGAAAAAAATATTTGTTTTAATTGATTATGACTACTTCAACAACTCATAACAAGGACATAAAACTACTATAAGTCTACATTGCTCACTTGTTCTATAGAATATTCTAGATTTACAGAAGTTTTGACGCTCGATAACGTATAGCCGAAGCGTTACGTAAACTAAGTCGAAGAAAAATTCGAATGCTCAATCGGGAATTGGATACCCTTCCCAACTTGGATTTTACTTTTAATGACGTAGGGGTTAGATGAACCCAAATCGTGTTTGATTCGAATTTTAGCAGATGTGATGTTCTGGTACGAATACGGTAAAATAAACACACTGAATATTTCATAGGTCAGGTAGAAGGCTACCTGACCTATGAAATATTCGCTGTTTAAAAGGTTACTTCAAATAGTGTTCTCCCTAGTGACGATACGACCTAGACAAGAATAAGTGATGTCATGATGAAAGGATAGCTAATCTGAGGGGTAAATAGGGAAGGACTAAAGATAGAGAGTACGCCATGAATATTATTGTCACCCGCAGAAGTGGTTTTAATGCATTATATAGTGTAGATATTTTGTCTAGATGGCTTCTCTAACCGACCTTCATAAATGTTTATTTGTTTAATAAGTTAGTGGTATTTACGAGATGACCACTATTTCATATTCATGAGGTGATAAAGTCAGCCCCGTTGGCTAACAAGGCCGTGTTTTATGTAATCTTTTACATAAGTATTTGATTGACAAGTTTCATTCTAGTAGATTATGACACCAGACTTTACAGTATCATAGTCATCATCATTATTCTCCTGTCCTTATGCCAATTTATTTGGGGTCGGCGGAACATGTCTTACTATAGTATTCGAAACTCATTATTGTTTGCTTACATTTTCTCCAGTAACTTGAAACAGGACCATAAACTGTGAACACGGAGCATTAAGTGGGGTACAAAGGTACTTGGACAGTTGCAAAGTGCCCGAAGCCAGGACTAACTGGAGAAAATGTACGTTTACCTAATACAACTTTGAAGGCACAAATGTAATTTCGCACAAAACTTCGGCATCCCTTCGGCAAGGATAGATATTCTAATTTAATTGG
Source organism: Apamea sordens (assembly GCA_945859715.1). NCBI lineage: Eukaryota > Metazoa > Arthropoda > Insecta > Lepidoptera > Noctuidae > Apamea > Apamea sordens. The sequence continues at coordinate 15,626,615 of OX243995.1, forward strand.
ATATTAGGTTTCGTACGGCCACTAATTGTGTGGTAGTGGATTTGTAGAGGTATTTTAATAATGTAAATGAGAAATTAAAATAGTTATCTAGTGAAAATGATTCAAAGTACTACAATATTGGTATTCTCTATGAAATAATACCTGGAATATAATACATTTTGTTAAAATAACAACTACCCACACCACCCGAACTAATAACAACGTAACTTGAAGTAGGTTACGTTCGCGTTACAATTAAAAAATAGCATCGAACATGAGAAAACAAACAATGCAAACACACCCAAACTAGAGCGCATACTCGCACATCACCCAATTATGCCTTTTCACAGCACTACAAATGTTTGTCCGCGAGCCTTTATTGAAAAAGGGCGCTTTCGTGAATGAATTTCAACGTGATCGTTGTTTTTTTTTTTTTAAACGAGTTGTTACCCTCCGCCCAATAGATTCGAAATTCGAATAACCTCAGTATTTTAGTCTAACAAGATTGAAAGAACTTTTCGTTATGCATACAAAAAGGTTCTCTCATCAGGCAATGACGTGGCTGTTCGTTCATTTAACTACTTTGTTAAACTAATTGAATTGTTTGATTAACGATGCTGGGAAATTGGAAAAATATGAGAACGCACTTTGCATTTCATACAGCCAATTTTTATATATCTATTCATAGCATTTTTTTATACCCTCGATTTTTAAATAAGTTTCAAATGATAATCACGGTACATAAAAATAAAGAACTCATTATGAAGTAAATGCTATACGTCTCATTTAACATTTTACAATAAAATATTCAAACGGCAACATTATATTGACGAAACCGATGCTGACTATAGTCAAAATTAAATAATACGTGAAGCAAATAATGATGAAGTTTAATCTCATCAGTCGTGAATTATAAACAGTTAGCTAAAATTAAGTTAAATGAACCATAACTGCAGATGCCAAATTCATTTTTTTTTAAAGAGAGTAGGAATAAGTACTGTCAAGAAGCAATTGAAAGGTCTGGGAGAAGCTATTGGTGGAATTTAGATATCCCGGTTGTGGTGGCTCTGAAAAGTACCTTTGGTGAATATCCTGGCTCCCCCCAGAACAATCCCCAAAGGCACTTTTCAGAGCCAAAATATTGACAATGACGTAGTTGGAAAAATAATAATGTGCCTGTAAAAATAAACCTGAAGGTGCTTAACATACTCCTTCCTTGTCTGCACGTTACGCATGTTTTTTTCGAAAAGTGTAGTGTTTACACTACACTTTTCGCTAATTCCGAATATGGCATCCATAACTACAAAGTCCAACGAGCAGAAGAGTATTCAAATGAAAAGTAGTATCTAGTAAAACCGGAACAGGTGCATAAAGTCACCTCTAACTCCCAACGACGCTAAGCTCTTAAAGCAAATTCAAAGCTTAGCACCCATATTTTTCAGTAAGTGTCGTCTTAACGACCTTAAATCCAGGAAGTAGAGTGCAAGCTAGCGGAAAACGAGCATTGATCACATAAAACTGGCACACATCCAAAGATCTGCTGGAACTTCGAGCACCTGACTTGCGTATAATTGTCCGAATTTATTTTTAAAAGACACTGTTGAACTGCTTGAGCACAATAACAATTATCTTGTTATGCAATGTAAAAAATAATTAAGAGACACAATGAATACTTATTTCTAAGTTTATCTTGGACATTACTAACATCGGTAAAGAAAAACATCGTGAGAAAACCTGGACAAATCGCCAACCCGTCTTGAGGAAGCGTGCTGATCAATGCTCGTGCCTTATCTGTATGAGAAGGGGCTTTTGGATAATAATGGTATTATTTATTTATAATACCAACCAGTCTACCAACCAGTCTCACCAAGGGGTATCGTATTACCCAGTGACTGGGTTGTGGAGGTGAGATAGGCAGTCGCTCCATGTAAAATACTGGTATTCAGCTGCATCCGGTTAGACTGGAAGCCGACCCCAACATAGTTGGGAAAAGGCTAGGCAGATGATGATTATGATTTATTTATAATACCTATCTCTGCACTCCCAGAGAGATAACACTGTCTAGACCATTTATACCCTTGTCCCTTGTATGATGCTGCTGTTTCAATTAATGTCATTCGAAGATTGTTCAGGTCCCTGAACAAAAAACTTCTTACAAAACTGAATGAATGTTGGTTCTTGACATACAGCCTTATTGATCCACCATTCAGATAGTACTATTAGAGTAGTTTCAAGGGCCCAAACGCAGTTGTAAGACAATATAGAAAGGAGAAAAACCTCCCAATCATGATTACATACAGAGTTTTTAGAAAATGTAAAAAAAAGATGGCGGGGCGAGCTTGGCGCCTTGGACAGAGAAAGAAAAGAAGCAGAAGGGAGGCCTTTACCCTGCAGTGGACAACATAGGCTATAAATAAAATTAAAAAAACAACACATTTTGAAAAAGGAAAAATAATAAAATTAATTATTTAGTCAACTCATCCCGCGGGATAAGTTCGAGCGGCCTCAGTTGACTAAAGAGCCCAATAAACGTGTCAAATTTTGTATTAAAGATTCCTTTTGATGTAAAAATAATTAAAAGAGTAAGTCAAGTGCTATCCTCTGAAACGGGTTTTATGATTTATTCTTTGATTCTTTTTACGTTTGGGTCGTTCTTGTATTGCGTTATTTTCCTTGTCAGTTTTATTCAATAAATAAAAAGCGACAGGCAACATTCTAAGCACATCTATGACGACTTTATTATATCCTAGCAATTCAAAGTTAAATTAAATTAGCAAGCGAAACCCCACTGACGTGATCGATACACAAAAATAATAAAACAAAAAAATATTTGATATAAACTCATACTTCAACCACGACGTGTTCGGTATCGATATATAAACATGAAACCAGGAAAAAACGGGTTTGATGTTTTTCATCATGTTTTTCCTGGTATCTCGTTTAGATATCGATACCCATCATGTCTGTGGAGTTTATCTAGCTAATTTAATTCGACCCTTTATTTATTAAAATGCTCTGAATATACGGGGAATAAATTAAAATGTATTTTTCAAAATCAATCAACCAATGTTGCAGTCTGCTTCTAGTCTAACCGGATGCAGCTGAATACCAGTATTTTACATCGAGCGACTGCTTATCGGACCTCCACAACCCAGTTACTGGGTATGTCTGGTTGCTGACTTTCGGGCTTCTGGCGACACGGAACGACTGACTACCGGGACCAAGGGTTTAACGAGCTTTCTGAGGCACGCAAGGGTCTTGGTATGTAAAGATGGTCACTCATCTACGGAACGCAGCGAAGCGTAACTTAACCTGATCGATCGACAGACACCGACTCATAACAGTGGAAAACTTGGCTATCAGAAAAATTGAGTTCTTACAAAAAACAAACAAAAATGTCCTTGAAAATAGTTGCAGCTTCATCCGAATATGGAAGCGTGCCAAAATGTACGGAAACTTTTTCAAGCCTTTATGATGAGTCTAATTAGGTTAGAGGTTTTTGATATAGGTAGATAAATGTAGTTCGCTCTGTGCTAGTCTTATTTACTGTCTGCAAATTGTATACGGATTTACTCAATTATAGGACGTTAAACTGAGTGGCAATCCAGTTACTATATTATGTCAAAATCACACGAAAGTCTCCCACAACCCAATACGTTTCCGTACGAAGAAATAAAGATCGCATGTTGGTTTTCTGTACCTATTTAATCGAGATATCTGCCAAGCGTGATATTGCAACGGAACCACGATGATTCCGTAGTAATTTCTAAACGAACAGCGTCCGGGATAAGCAGTAAAGTTTTAAAATAAGATCCTAAACAAACACTCAAAATATTCAAAATTCAGTCAAACTAACAATCAACAATCGTAGAAAACGGAACCGTTAACCGAGTTTTTGGAAAATGTATCTGTATTAAGTGAATCATGGCCAACGGGAGCGTAGAACAATGTTTACCCTAGTGATTGGTTTTCGAGATAAATCCACAACGAAGCAACTTGTTCGCTCCGGACGATCAAGTTGGCTCTTGTTTGTAGGCGAGATAAAACACTGAGGTGGGCAAACAATGCTGTTGTGTATCTCGAACCATACTCCCGGCCTATTTGACTGATGGATATAGCTTATTATGCCCCTAGAGACGGAATTAGGTAGGAACTGAGGGAACGCGTCCTTTGTTTGAATAATTTAATTTAGGATGTCCTTTGTAAATAGGAACATTTCTAGGGATACAAATGTAGGTTCCACATGTGATTATGAAACGCCGTAATATTACAATAAAGTAAAAAGATACATACTTAAGATTCAGTTACGCAGGAATAATACACAACACACACACAAACTAGGTTGCCTAAGCACTTGTACTATTATATATTCTGTGCCTAAGCACTAAATGAAAGAGAACAATCTGGGGGCACGGGAGTGCCCCCGCCAAGACGAGCCAAGCAAAGCGCAAGGGAAATACCTACCTTTTCTCGAAGTACTTCGTCGTATTTTTGAACCTTGTTAACTTGGGTTTGGATTATACCAGATAAACAAAATTGTCGGCCACATAATTTTGACTAAGGTGTAAGGTTTGCGAAGTTAGGCCTTGTAGAGTTAGGGCGTGTAGAGTTAGAAGCTGGCTCTAAATGAGATCTGATTACTTTTTGACAGTGCGAGCTACATGGTCTCGTCTTAGCAACATTTAACGTGAAATGTTTTTGTGGGATAACTTTTACTAGTTGAACTTCTGTTCCTACTGGTGGGAATCGAAACAGTAACTGTCCGCTGTCTGTCTGTAGTTTACTGTCCGCTGGCCGCTTTTTTCTAATAATCCATTAGGATTATTAGTAAAATTTACTGTCCGCTGGCCGCTTCATTCTAATAATCCATTAGGATTATTAGTAAAATTTACTGTCCGCTGGCCGCTTTTTTCTAATAATCCATTAGGATTATTAGTAAAATTTACTGTCCGCTGGCCGCTTTTTTCTAATAATCCATTAGGATTATTAGTAAAAAGCGGCCAAGTGCGAAGGGTTCCATACCACCGTACAGTATTTAACATTACATATTTTTTTGAAAAACACGTTTCATGAATGTTATTCATTGTCATAGCGGCCATATGATAGTAGTGCCCACTCTGTGAAAATTTCAAGTGTCTACTTATTACGGTTCAAAAGATACAGCCCTGTGACAGACGGAAAGACAGACAGACAGCGGAGCCTTAGTAATAGGGTCCTGTTGGCACCCTTTGATTACGTAAACCTAAAAATAGACTCTGGAACCGAATGTATAAGCAAGATACTTTCTAAGCGAACATATTCCATACATATTTTTATTTACGTAAATGGAGGTAGAATTCACAAGAACACAGAATTAGCAATTTACAAGCTTTGATCTTCAATAAAGATACTCTAAAGACTAGTTACCGCTTCACATGCTAAAAGCAAAATTAATTTTGTTACAACATTTAAATAAAAACTCGATACGAGAATATCAAATTGATTGTAGAAAAATATTTTGTCAGCGGCATGATAAACGGTTCCGCTTTCCCTTTGATATTTCGACGGCAGTCATACATATCATTCGTCATATTATTATCATTCAACATATCGTTAAAACCTTCATTGTCGAATACGAATAAAATATTCATATACGACTTGAAACTGAAGTATTATCGTCCCGATTGCCGAATTGGAGAGTAGAAAGAATATCTATGTTCATTCATGAATGCTTTAAAATAATCAGAACTGTGTTATCGTAAAATAATCAGAACTGTGTTATCGTAAAATAATCAGAACTGTGTTATCTTAAAATAATCAGAACTGTGTTATCTTAAAATAATCAGAACTGTGTTATCTTAAAATAATCAGAACTGTGTTATAACTGATTGATGATTCTTAACTCCCCGTTTTTTTTTTTGGTTGCCGTTTGTCTATAAGATTTTGTATATACTCGTAGTTTTTAGCATGTTGGTTTACACGTCTTATTCCATAACATTTTTTTTTTTTACCTTTGCTTTCAGGATACGGTGTCATAATCAGCGTATAATGTTCCCACTGAGAGGAGGCCGGTGAGAGGGAGTGGACATCACGTGGGCCCAGTGCGGGTTGGTAGATGTCACATGTCTTCGAATTTTTGATCCTAGGACCTGCCGGTTTCTCACGATGTTTTCTATAACCGTTTTTAGAGCAGTGGTGATGAAATAATGTACACAAAGTAGAGCGCCTGGTGGGGTTCGAACCTACGACTTACAACTTGTAAGTCGCAGCCGTTACCACTTACTCGTATAGGTATTCAAAACAAGGGGACAACTACAGTATTTTTAAGAACGTTCACATTCTAACCTTTTTTTTTTTCATCAGATGACTTCTCCCGCTCTCCCGCGGAGCGGAGCGTTTCAGACTTTTACTGACTAAAACCCACCCGTGTTCCTTCAGTAGCCTGTGTCAGTTACAGTCTAACTTCAGACTTCAGAGATGTCTTGATTTTTGCTGAGATGAGATTGTGACTAGATTTTGAACGTTTTTAATCGGCTTCAAAAAGGAGGAGTTTTATTTGTATTATTTTTTTTAGTTAGTTATATACATTTTTTGTTACCTCAGAACTCCGTTATTTATAAGCCGATTAGCAAAATTCTTTTTTATTTGTAAGGATATACTTTCAGATTGGTCCCAAAGAAAGTTCATCAAAAACGGTTCAGTAGTTTGGTTTTTAAACCAAAATTACTGATAAAAATTACAACTTAAAAATAAAACTTTTTTGCAAAAAGAAAAACGATCGACTTCCGAAAAAGACACTACAAAGTGAAAATTAACTTTAATTTCGGAAGTCGGTGGCAAACAACGAAAATGCGAACCCAACGACACCAACTTCTGAAATTAAAGTTATTTTGGAAGTCGGTTGTTTTTTTTTTGCAAAATAGTTTTCTTTTTATTTACGGGGGCTTTCTGAAGTGCTATATTCAAAAATTGTAAAATCCCTTTACCGTGCTATTAATTTAGAAAGATACAAATCTTGTATTTTTATGTATTACCTACACCTATATATTTTATTATTTTTCTGACATAGTCACGTAATAGCGATATACCATGAGCACTTTCCATAGTTTTCCGACGGAAACACTTAGCCGGTCGTTTTAAGGCTCGCGTCACCTGAACCCGTTTATTTTCACCCGTTTCCCTCCTCTGGCGTGTTTTTCTTGAGTTTACGTAATCCTTCCGGCAGGTACCCACCTGCCAACTCCACGAGGCAATTTTGAGGCAATCGATAATCGATATCACGGTTTAAATCGACATACCTATATAGTTTGCTGAGGTTAAGATGGGATACGATTTATTTTTGATAAGACTCACGTTCATTTTACTGATTATTTACAAAAAAATACTTGAAGTAATTTACATACATAGTAGGCACTATAAGGTTTTCCCAGAAACTTTTATAAATGCTGTAACAAACGAAAAAAGAGAAATTAAACACACTGTGAATATTTTGTTAGTAAAATAATTTAACAAGTAGAATACACACACGTCACTAAAATATGTAATAGCTGAAACAGAGATTTGCATAAAACGATAAAACGCGAGATGGCCGAACCCTTTTATTTTCACTGTTGAAACGAAAAGTCGCGTTTTTATGTCCAATTTATGTCCTTTTTATTTCAAGAGATAAAATGCGCTATTGTATCGTTGAATTTTTGAAGTCAGCTTTACAATTTAAAGCGTACCCCGACTTTATTATTACTGACGGTGATCTTTTTAATCTTGTAATTTATTGTAAATTATTTTTACCTTTACAGCGGTGTCAAAAAGGCCTATTTATTTTATGATATCGCCAGTTATTTGTCATTGATATTGGTTCTTTGATTAAACTGGAATTGTGGTAGGTGTGATGACCTCAGATAAACAAAATCGTTAGCTCTATGGAAATATTATACTTAGGTTGGTATTTAGATAACCATATATTAAAATACTAGCTGCGCCCCGCGGTTTCACCCGCATAAGTTTCGATTCCGTGGGAAAATCGGAATAAAAAGTAGCGTATGTGTTAATCCTGGTTATACACTATTTGTGTGCCAAATTTCATCCAAATCCGTTCGGTAGTTTTTGCGGGAAAGAGTAATAAACTTCCATCCATCCATCCACCCATCCATACAAACTTTCGCGTTTATAATATTACTAAGATATGGTTATTATGATTATGTTATGGTTATTGTGGTGTGGTTGGTGGTAGTTTATTGAATGTATGGTTTGTTCAGATTTTGACCTTGAATACTGTATAATTATGGTAACGACCATTGATAACAGTATTTAAGGTCAAAAACTGTACTTAAAACTACATTACACAATCCCCCATGACAACTAATAAGCGAATGGATCTATGTATGTATGTTTGCATAAAGTGAAGGACGTTGGCACCCCAATTACCCTTGTAACCTACTTTCACGCAACGAGTAAAGACTGCTTATTACCCTCTATGTCGTTAGTCTCCTTTTAAAAGCGAAAAACAAAACTTTTAACTCTTTTTTGCTGAAGAAAACGTCTAAAGTAGTACTATAAACGCGTAGCTGAATATTCCAACATTTACAAGAAGCGACTAGATAATAATTAATTACCACAAAGGTATAATTTTTCTTTTTCCCACACTAAACCGACGAATGCTCGAATGGTCGCAAAGTCTACAAGGATGAGAAAATACGCTATTCTCAAGGGTCATCCAATTATGCAAAGAGCTATGCTGTAAGAAAAGATGTTCTGCGATTTAATGAATTACTTCATAATGAGATTTGTTCTTGAACGGTTGGAAGAAAGACCAGTCTGATTAACTATAAAGGAAGTATTTTAGTTCTTATAGAAGAAGGTGCTACCTGATAATGGTATGCGAGAGACTAACTTTGCCAGAGCTTCGCAGATTCCGATAACGAGTGACACTTCGTGCAAAAAGCAACACAAATCGTGGGCTGAAGTTGTGGCGGGGACTTATCTCCGCTACCTTCAGGGAAGTGACATCGACGCTCAAACTGTTACCATGAATTCAGTAAGTACCATGATTCCAGACCCCTAGACAAAAGTGCAATACGTACACGATCAAAAAGTATGTATTAAACAGCAGATTTTTTTTAAAACCTGTGAGAATATCTACTCTTAGGGATCTAGAATCATGTACTTGGAAACCATTTGCGCATCGATGTAACTTCCAACCCGTATTATATCTTAGAAGATATAGGTAACATGTAAGTGCAACAAACATTTCCTTCATCAGTTTGAACGTTCCTGAAGTTCATACATTTCAAACAAAGCTCACTGTTTTAAATCTTCGACTGATTATACGGCTATAATTTACTTTACAATGTCAACTGTCTAAAGTTGCAAACAGAACCCATTTAAACATCCCCTCAAGACGGTGGCCGCTAGATAACTTCTACGAATATAACACATACCGCAAGCTTCAACAAACTCGTCTGGTACATCAAAGTGGGACCGCAGTTTGCACAACTTGCAAGCCAAGATGAAATATATCCCCAACGGATAACGAACAGAGAGTAATAAACAAACCGTATTTTACTTCTGTAGCGGCGACGTGACGAGAAAACTTGGAGCTAAATTAAAATCGTATTTTTCGAATTAAACCTTGATAGTCTGTACACACCGGGGCACATTCGCTCGTTGCGAAGATTGAAGCTCGACTGACTCTCAAATGGTGTCGCTACGGGTGGATCTCCGACTACCCACAATTGACGCTTGCAGCAATATTTTCAGTGAATACCGTCACGGAACGGAATGTTCATGCGAGCATGTGAAAGCCTTTCACAGGCGCTCGGAACCATTTTATTAGCAGCCAATAAGCCGTAACGTGTCTCGGCTACTTACACCTCTGCCATTGATGGAAATTGGCCTGCTCCTTATCCAGGAAATACCTTTTTAGTTCGGTAACCATTATGGGAATGCGTTCTTTTGATAATAATGTTATTTCTTCAACGAATCCTGAAACATTTCCGTATATTCTAATAGCCATCAAATGTACGATCAAATTCCAGAGAAGCACGATTTGCAGGATCCAAATGATGTTCCATATCCGTTTGAAACGCAAACATACAAATCAAATATAATGAGTCTTGAAAGTCAAAGGATTCTCTCAACAATCAGAAAACAAAACCTTTTGTACATTATTTATTGTCAACCTATTAGGAGAGCACGTGTTGTATTGTATTCGTCATATTAGTGGGTCGCTGTACCTGAAGGCCAGTTTAATCTTCTGAACACCAGCTGATCTCCCCTGAGCGGCTCATGATGGATGGCTAACAGCTGTCACGGGATTCAACTTTGTTATTCCTATTCGCAGAACATTACTGGATGAATGTACAGCACTGGTGAAATTAAACAAGGTATTCGATCAATGTTTTAGTTGATTTTGTTTTGTTTCAGTCTGTGTTCATTTTGCTTTATAACATGTGAATTGGTAGTTAGAAAACAATATATATCTAAATGGTTATAATTTATTATCATAATCAGATACATTACCTGCTCTATCAAAAATTTGTTTTTTTCATGTACTTAATAGCTGACCGAACTTCGTACCGCCTCAGATTTTTTTCGAGATTGAATTTTTTTTAGTAGGTGTGAGAAAATGAATTATCTTCATAATTTTTTTTAAATGTTTTTTTTTTCATATTTTAATAGTTATTCGGGACAATCCAATAAATCAAAGATCATAAAAATCAGTCTACCCGTTCATGAGTTACAAAATGGTGTAACTATGACTTTGTTTTATTTTTCTAAGATTAAGGTAAGTTTGTAGACAAGAAAGTAATAAAATTAGAATTTAACATGGTTTGAGTTTTCTTATCTCAAGGTTATTTTGGGTCTGACAATGAAAAGTGGCTAATGGCTAATAGCCGGATTGGACACGAACGGTTCTGTACCGCCGCACAATATTTAACACTATATAATAGGTATTTATTAAAACAAACACGTTTCTTAAATGACTATAACGATAACTTAACTTTTAACTTTATTTTAATAATAATAATAATATCCCTGACAATAATAATAACAACCTAATAATAATAACTTTATTTTATGTTAATTATTTGTTGTTATAGCAGCTATAGTACCTAGTACCCACTCTGTGATAATTTCAAGTGTCTACTTATGTCTGTGTCACAAGATACAGACAGACGGACAGACGGAGGCACGGATAGAGACCGGAGCCTTGATAATAGGGTCCTGTTGACACCCTTTAGATACGTAACCCTAAACATGAGATATAGTGATAATGTAAAATGCCTTAAGAACTAACTACTTATTCAGCGATTTTAAGTCTACAAAATCGTTTTTTTCTATAGACAAAAGCTGAACAGAGCTGAATAAGTGTGGTTAGTCCTTTATGCATTTTGTGGATAGTGTTGTAGTTGTCGGTATGATATAAAACGATATCGATAACTTGACAAGATGACGACAATACTCGTATAAATTATTACGTAAAAAGCTTTTCTTGTTCGTGCCCTTTTCAATTCCGAAAATATCCCACTGAATACGTCACAAACGATAAAATTAATTTGATGAATGAGTAATCAAATATCGATAATACTCTCATGCGGCATGTCGTCACATTTAATCCAATTCTGATGCCTCTGAAAAGTTTATTAACGTGTAAAAATTCACATCGTTAACATTTTTCCGGTATTAATTTAGTAGCCATTGGTCGTAGTTTTTTTTAAGCGTAGTGACGTAAAACTATGCATGCTTTTATAAATGATAAATGAGTACCGATAGTTTGAGAACCGATTATTTATTTATTTAAGTTTTTCTAAAATAACATCTTGGAGCATCCTGTACTTAAAGAACTTTAGCACAGGGGGTCATTTGCCGTAGTCACGAATAATACATAGTGTTGTATATATATATACAATTAAATATTTTCTAACTAAACAGACAGTTGTGCTGCTGAGGAGCTTGTTGCGCCATTTCATCTCCCCAGCGAAAGCACTAGGAAGTGGTGAAGGGCAGGTGTTTTGGGGGACTGTCTTTTGTAATTGTGACGTTCGAATAATATCAATAAAATTAAAACGAATAACGTGGAAAGAGTAGGCAGGAATTGAAGGAAGAAGATAGAGAGAGCTCGCGATAGTTTTTAAACTATGAATTATCTTACATTATTATATTTTTTTATGATTGCTGGCCACTAGCCCTACCCGTGTATTAAATTAATGTCTCCATTGTAGCGGCACTTTGTATAAAGTCATTCTACTTGAATGCAGAGAATATCCAACATGTTTAATCCTCAGTCTAATTAGGAAATCCTTTCTGCTGCATCTAAATCAAAAGCTCCAGGAAATAAAATGAAAGTCTTTAATTTATAGGAAGCCGTCGCAGCCGGAACGATTCGTAAAGATTACCGTTCGTTAGCAGAGGCAGGCTACCGTAGGTCGTGACTCACTGTCCAGATTATTGTGCAGCACAACTGACGTAACTACCTCGTAGCTAAAGCGTAGCTACCTTGGGGCTACCATCGATCTTACTTTGCTCACTATATTTTTAAATTTTTAATCTTTTTCGGACCACCTGCTTCCTTTGTAGTGGTTTAAATAGCTCTGAAATATTTGGAATAGTGGTTTTAAAGAGAGAATTCCAGGGTTTTCAATTAATATAGCCGTCGGTTGTTTGCTTTTATTACAAAGACCCGGATAAACGTTTTAAATAGCATTTTAAAACCGGTTTTAGTTAAAAGAGATAGTAGCGGTTTTTATTTATTTTTAGGCACTTTATCAATGAGCTTACACTATTACTTAACAGTTTTGTACATGGCAAACCTAATTCTAAGTGCCCGATACTTCGAGAAAAGCACAAAATTCAATCTACGGCTGCGATAAAGTGGTAGATACGGATTATACTGTAGGTTCTACCAGTCAGTCAAAACCCCAAATTTAATTATAATTTATGAATGAATGGCTTGATGAAATTGGTTTTGGAAAGACAAAACTAATTTCATCAAGCCATTCATTCCGGTCCAAAAATGAAACAAGAATGACTTCAACGCCATAAAAATACACGACGTGACCCACGAAACAATCCTGCCCCACAATCTATAAATAAAAATGAATCCCTATTTCCCTTGGTCACGCCATAACTCGAGACCGACTTTACCGATTTCATCCATCTTTTTTTTTTTAAGTTTTCTAATACTTTATAGAAGGTTATTACGGAAAAAAGAAGTTGCTTGACGTGGGCGAAGTCACGGGCTAAGAAGCTAGTAAAAATATGAAACGAAACAAATATTCTCTCTCATTTCTTCCAAAACTTTGTAATAAACCATTAGTTTTGCGAGAAGAGACGTGTTCAGCATTAAAGAGCATTCCTCAAACGAACTGACACTTAAGGACTTCAAGTTTGCATCCATCTAAAAATTCTCTGCCATGAATATGAGATAGTCACGTAAGTACTCCGCGAAGAAGATTTTTCTTTTCAAACTCAATTTGCTTTTTACAGCTGTTTGAGATAAAACAGGGAATTTCATGGGTTTTTGACGGCGTTTACTAGTCTGTATCCTGTGTATTTGTTCTTCGACGGATGTCGTTCCGGAAGCTTTCAATTCGCTCATAAAATAACATCGCTTCTTGATCCCTTCCGCTGTATAGACCGACGGGACGGAATGATAAAATGATTCGTTGTTTCTTAAAAGGCTTTGTCTAGATACGGCAGTGACATTGCTTACACAGACAGATAATTTTCCTAAATAATTTCGGCCCTATTTTGTTTTACTAATTATCAGTGGATATTTCAATCTACAATATGACGTACCAACCAACTCTTTGTATGTATAAGTTCTTAAGATATACACACCTAAGAAGCTTTGTAGCCAAAATCTACCTAAGTGCTATTTATCCACTTTCTTCCAACATAATAAAATTCGACATAGCCATGATTTCGGCAGATGAAGACCCTATTTGTAAGGCCGAGATGAGCACATCAATCAGTGTAGTGGCGAAGATTACAGGCGGTAGGCATACTGCCGGGATTCGGGTGATCAATCACTCTTTGCTCTGCCGCTATAAAAATCTCGCTAACAGATACCAAAAACACGTGTTGCGTGGGCCAAAATCACAGATTTTTTCATCGAATTTGATGAGGATGTTTTATATTTAGAGTTCGGTAAATGGATATCAAAGCACAATACCTAAAAATATGTCCAAAGAAATATAATATCGTGGGAAGACCCGATTATTCCGACCGACTCTTATTGGACTAAAATAGCTTCTAAATATAATTTGTAGTAAGTTCAAAAACAATTTCACCGAGAAACCTTTAAAAGGTACCTACCTAGAACTGTTTCATACACTCGTGTATATATTACCCTGTTAACCCGCAAGGGATAGCCAAGATATTCGCTACCTTACTCAACATAAAACAGTAAGTGGATCTCTCAGCGCTTATAAAGATCGGTAGCCACGAAATCCTAAAACGCGAACCTGCTGAGCCGGTATCTTACAAAAATGATGGGCGATAGCTTTCAACCCTCGCGTGCCGCCCTGATCCTAATCACCTTTCGAGGGTACTGGACCCATTATTACTTAATCTTCTGATTATATAAGCTGATTATGGCGTTGTCGGACCGTCTGACCTTGATTATGATAACTGTTAAGGCGTACGCAATACCGGAGTTCGTGTTAATATTGTTTTACGTAGAATCTCGCTGATGGATGAACGGAAATTAACAAGTCATAAAAGTGTTAAGCGAGGTAATGGTAAGTAAACTAAAAAAGTGTTAGTTGAGTGTGAAAACCGGGCAATGCGAATTCGATTTTTGTTATTTCAAAGTGAATTCAAAGTTATTTTTTTTTTTTGTTTTTTTTTTTCAGTAAACACGGTACCTACTTTTTATTCTGTCATCTTTCATTTAACGGCTAATCATGCCACATAACATTGTAGCGTTCTAATATCTTCTTCTTCTAATTGTCTTTTATCGGGGCTACCAAGTGACAGCCAAATGGACTGAAAACGGAAAAGCTTTTTGGGTACGAAACCTTAAAAATGCGGAGCAGTATCTTGTAATTTTTCCTTATGGGGTGACCCATTTATTAAGGCAAGAGTTAAATAAATGGAACACAATTTAAATAAATGGGTTACGATTTATTTAATTGTTCCCTTCGGCGTTCAAAATGTGGGGCTATTCGACGAGTCCAGACATACCCCTAGGACTTCAAATTGATGTTGCAAAAGTAGATATATTATTTCAGATAGATAAACTTTGTGTATGTTTATGCATTTTGTTGTCATCTGAGGCAAACCATGTTAATATCCGAATATTTTCACAATTGTGTCACGATATAATATTTACAAGCGAAGTAGAAATGGAAGCGTGTACCTTCCATCTTTACGTCGTTGAACGTTTTAGTAAATAAATGTTTTTGTTTCTTTGTTCAGAATATATTCCTTGCGTTGCCATCCTACTCTAGTTTTAACCGCATTTGGTTAAGTTCCTAGTTCTTTTAATACCAGTTATTATCAATTCCACCTCCACAATCTCATAATCACTTTGAACAAATTAATGCGAGAAAACTTGCATCGGACGTAAACTTCAAAGATAATACTTTGAAGTTTACGTCCGATTGCTGAGTTCGCCACTCATTCCCCGTTAGCACCACAAACGTTGAGCTGAGCTCACCAAACTACCAGTTTGCTGAGCTCACCGAACTCCCCACAAGATTACTACAGAAACGGTGTCTTGCCACCTAGATCCTGAAGTTTTTCCTCTTAAAATAAATTCGCTTCTAACTTGGAATTTTCAAACTCCCACTCGTAGAAAGAACAAATTTTATGTGAACTTCAGGACTGGACCGTGGAATGAAAGTCGCGCTGCTTACGATTCAGACGCTTTATGATTATAACTTGTCTTAGTTTACAGGAAGCAGTGCAAGCATATTGTGAGGTGAGAAACCTATAAAAAGTTTTGTATTTATTTATTTTTTTACCATTTTTGAACCAAGAAATATTCCCTGTGCTTTTAAATGTACAATATGAAAATTAAATGCACATTCGTGTTTTAGTTAACACCTAGAAACCTATGTAAGTACATTAAAGTTAGTCGTCCATTTAGATCGCCAATCTGCCACTGCCAAGTGGAATCTGGAAGTTATTTGCAAAATGAAGTAGTTATTCAATTAATAATACTGTTGAGCGTGCCTGTTTCACACTGCTGTTTTTATTACAAGCTTTTATTTAACTTGCCTTGTTACTTCAAACGAGTAACATTTCATACGTTCTATTGGTGATTTTCCCAACATGTTCAAAGCCTAACCGGCCCACTCACTATCTTTAGAGGCTAAATGGATTAGAAGTCAATAATAGTGTTGGAAGTCGTTATAGATCCGGCATGAATATCATCCCGGCATAGGTGGGTAGTAAATCTAGACTCAGGCAAGGTTGGAGCTATATACGTAACCGTGGCAGACTAGGAAGGCTAGCTACTGGCACTGGGCTAGAATATCAAATGTAAAAATATGCCCGGTTAAACTAGGCTAGTTTGTAAAAGAAAGATAGAAAAAGTATTTATTGTGAGTCGCACAGGAAGATCACAAACTAAGCTAGACACAATCATAAAAATCTTTTTTTTTTAACTGAATTATTTCAAAATCAAAAGTCATTTATTCAAATTAGGCTAAGAATCAGCAGTTTTCGAACGTCAAAATTACAAAAGATAGTCCCCCAAAAACGCCCGCCCTTCACCACTTCCTAGTGCTATCGCTGGGAAGAAGAAGTGGCGCAGCAAACTCCCCAGCAAATATAAAAAAAGGGAAAAAAACCAGTAAATCCTTAACGAGGCCAAAAGTCTCCTATCACAGCATGATGCTGCAACATTTAAAAATAATACGATATCACGGGCTGTTACAGAAATAAATAAATAAAAAGTAAAATATTAGCAAATAAAATAAAATATGTATTTAATCCGTGCGTCAGCGTCAGGCGTAACCTCATAACTTGTCTGTGCCCGAAGTATCTGAAGCACTGTATTGCATCACTGTGACAAGCAAGGGGTTTGCGCCAAGGATCGCAAGTAATATCCTGGCTTATTATCCTGGCTTGGCATTACGATAGAGCTGTTTAAACAATGCTTGGAAATTTTAAGTCAATAGCAATGCAGCGGCTTGGTTCGTGGAGTAAAATGAATGGCTAAAACTTTTTTGAATAAAATGAGTAAAACTTTTTTGCAAAAAAAAAAACAACCGACTTCCAAAAAAGACACTACTGGACATTTCACACAGCGCCATCTAGTCCCAAGCTAAGCAACCTAATGCTTGTGTTATGGTAACAAGATGGCTGATAAACTACTTATATACATTTTTTTTTATGTAAATACATACATATATATAGATAGAAAAACACCCAGACTCAGAACAACTACATGTAGGACTTACAAATATTTGTTCTGTGCGGGAATCGAACCCGCGACACGCAGCGCAGCAGTCCGATCGCTCAACCACTGCGCTAACCGTGTTGTGTGTTTCTATCCTCATGTAACCCGGACATTAGGTTGGTTGATAGAGTGCGCGCGGCGTTTGACTTCAAGATTATATCCCTGCCAGCACTTTTAATCACTTTGGGCGTAATGATGGCAATTCATTACTCTGGAAAACATGGAACACAGCACACTCTCTTGACACTGATATAAACGTCCGGATAGCGGCAAACGATTATTTCGACTGCGTGCAGACTTATTTTGCGCTCACTCTAGTTCATAATTGGATGACCTGAACACAAAAATGACATGCTGAGGTAAAGTTGACAAGGGCTTGACAGCTTTAACTTTTATTATACTTTTATTGAAATTTAGTTTTTTTTTAGATAATTTTACTTCTAATTGCCAGTTCTATGCTATAAAAAAATCTTTTATTTAGTGTCTCGTTTGTTAGTAACCGTTTGGTATGTTAAGCTGGAATTTGATGGAATGAAGAGAGTCCTTTCATTTACGAATTGTTTATTTAATGAAATTTTTTATCCCAACAAATAATTAATGGTCTAAAATTTGTAATGTAATTTGAAATTTGTATTGTAAAGTAATTTGTTATAAGTAATATTATTGTTGACATGCATGTAAACTCACTTTATGTACCTACATTTTATTGTACGCCCTAAGGGCAGGACATAGCTGTTCGCAAAACACTAAATTAACACCAGCTGTATTATGTACACTATCTTATGATCCACAATAAAGACGAATTGAATTGAATTGAATTTATTTAGTGTGGATTCCAAATCAATCTTATAAGAATATTTTTATTATGATTCCTGTTGATATAGCGTACGAACCTCTTTTCCTTATTGATTTAAGTATCATAAAACGAGATTACGGAAGCTTTTCGTCTTTGTTAGAAGAAATACGATTTTACTGATGAGGTTATCCGTCATCATATTGTTTTTTTTTTACTATTGATTGAAATAAAAACTGTTTACACGAATGTCTTGTATAGTTATGTAAGTACCCCTGTTACATGTAGTTGTTGTCAAGGAAATATCATTATTGATGACATTCTTTAAGGAATGTTTTGGATTATAATTTCCACGTTCTGATACTACTGATGTAAATCCTCACAGATTTGGATGTCTTCCGAAACGAGCATTGATCATCGAGTTTGCTGATCAAGCGTTGGAAATGACTGAATAGTCTTTGAGTGTCATATTTGTAATATGCTTCTTGTACGTGCAGAATAAAAAAAAATCTTTCTATTCTTTCTTAGTCGATTTTTCCTCGTAATGAGTTTGCAAAAGGTACGTTTTTTACGCAGAACTGGACATCTTTTTATATCTTAATGACTATCCTAAATGTAATATTCATCACAATAATAAAAAAAAGTACTTGACCCTTACTTTATATTCTTAATTTCTTAGTTTCTAGGCTTTGTAGACTTTCTCAGGTAAAAAAGGTTACATCTAATCCAACTTATATACCTTCCCAAGGTTTTCATACATATAACTTAAGTTATTCATGACCCTAATCCAAGTTCTATTGTACGCTGGCTTTATCCAATCTAACTTTTTCTACTTTTGCGCTAAAATCTTGTTACAAGATATCTGAATAGTTTAGACATCAATTTCGTGAATTGAGTATTTTTGGAATAAAAGTAGGTACCTAATCAAAATTAGTCTCTTAAAAGTTACACTTGTCGAACTTTTAAGAGTTAAAAATGGAACGGCTCAGCATTCTGCCATCACAGTAAATCTTTGCGGGGAGCCCTATCTAAAAGACTTATGTATACTAAAAGGTATATTTTTAGATCATCAGCCAAATAAATAGTTTCATTGCTTAACATTTGTGTGGTCTCTATAACAGCCAAAATCTATAGTCATCATCTACCTAGCCTTTTCCCAAGTATGTTGGGGTCGGCTTCCAGTCTAACCGGACCAGCATTTTACATGGAGCGATTGCCTATCTGACCTCAACAACCCGGGTCACTGACTAATATGATACTCCTTGATAAGATGGTTGTCAGACTTACGGGCTACGGACGACCTGTAACGACTGTCAAAGATCCAAAAATGACAGCCGGGACCAACGACTTAACGTGCTTTCCGAGACACGCAGGGGTCTTGGTATGAGAAGGTGGTCTCCCATCCACGGACCACTCACGGCAAGCGTAGCTTAACCTCCATCGACCCGTGCGGCTGTTATTACTCAGCCACAAGATACTATCTATCAAGGCAGTATTGAATAAATAGCCACAGACCACGCTACAATTAGAATAAGTGATTATGTAGGCGTTTTGTACATAATAATTAACCTATTCGGAACTTGAGACCGAACTTAGGTACAAGTATTTAATCACATAACTACCTAACTGGGAATAGTTATTAGGTACATAATTTCCTTAAATTATACTCTGGTCGTCTGGTCCAACATAGTTGGGAAAAGGCTAGGCAGATGATGATACTCTGGTCGCCATGGTACTTAATTAGAACTTATTTTTGAGATAGAGTTTATTTGGTTTCTTTTCAGCTGAATTTTCATAAACTTAAGGAAAAATCTAAACACCAATAATCAATATATCCTAACTAATATTAATGCGAAAGTAAGTTTATTTATTGACGGCACGGTTGGCGCAGTGGTTAAGCGATTGACTGCTGCGCTGCGTGTCGCGGGTTCGATAAATAAATAAAATAAATAAATAAATAAATATCCCTGGACATTTCACACAGCGCCATCTAGTCCCAAGCTAAGCAACCTAATGCTTGTGTTATGGTAACAAGCATATTATTTGTTTGTTGCGCTTTCACGCTAAAACGGCTGAACGGATTTGGATGAAATTTGGCACATGAGTAGAAAATTACCTGGAAAGGGACATACGTCATATTTCATCCTGGATCGCAGACGAAGTCACGGGTAACAGCTAGTATACAACATATAAATGACCTGATCTGCTAAATGCGTGGCAGCAGCAACGAAATCTTCAAGACGAGAGATGGCTTGGCTGATAGGATCTCATCCCTACTTTGAAGAGGTCCCTTGTTGAATCAGTCAGCTAATCATAATGTTAATCTTCATTTTTGTTATTGTTTTTTAATCTTGATATAATGTAATTGTACCCATGGGTCAAGCTGTATTAAAATATAATAATAATAATAATATCCCTAGACATTTCACACAGCGCCATCTAGTCCCAAGCTAAGCAACCTAATGCTTGTGTTATGGTAACAAGATGGCTGATAAACTACTTATATACAATTTTTTTTGTATATACTTACATATTATAGATAGAAAAACACCCAGACTCGGAACAAATACATGTAGGTCATACAAATATTTGTTCCGTGCGGGAATCGAACCCGCGACACGCAGCGCAGCAGTCAATCGCTTAACCACTGCGCCAACCGTGCCGTCAAATATACTTTTTATTTAAATAGAACGTCCTTCAAAACAATCATTAACCTATGTAAGTTATATTCAACGATTTTTTTAGATTCTAAGGTGATATTATTCTATGGGCAATGTTTATTCTTCCCGGCTCGGGAGTCTAAGTAATGTCAATGAATGGCTGTTTTTTTTTATTCGCCCCATGTCATTACATGGGCATAAAAGAACAGTGCGTAGGACGCCATTACCTCCTACGCACCATAAAAATGTTATAACCTTCTTAGCTGCTTATGCCCCAGCTTCACCAAACTCTCATTTAGTTAATAACGTGGTACAAAGACATAATCCAGGCCAAGCGCGTCAAGGAAGTAATATTGTGGAAGAGCTAATACATTAGTCGACGAGAATGTTGGGTGACGTATGTACACATTATACAACTTGGTGCGGTATGATTAATGGGGAATAAGAAATTCACGTTTTTGTGTTGTATTATAATTTATAATAATTTATTGATACCCAAACTCAGATTACAGAAACTCTATGTTCAATAACAACTGCATTAGTATAATACTGTGTCGCAGTCATTAACGCCAAGAAGTTGAAGGAGGACCCTCGCGGGATGCGGAAAAAATTCGATCACGTCGATTGTGTCTAGTAACTTGTATGAAAGTTTTCAAACTGGCACGAATAATCACGTGACTTCCTGATAATTTAAACAACAGACGCGCGTAGTCGCGCCAATCGTCCCACGCGGGTTTCGCCTGTATGGCTAGAGCTTTAAAACCACAATCGCTTCGTTAGTTCGACTATACCTCAACACTGAGTACAATCCATCAACCACACACTCCAAACCAGACCAGCACTCCGACTACCCGAGGTGAAATCGTGACTAAGACACAGATACGACAAACACTTCAAGTCGCGTCATGGCAATCGTCTACTTTCACCCTTAGGTACCCCTTGGCCACAACCAACACAATCAAGCGACACGCGCCTTGCGACTGCAACGGAGAAAACAAATGAAAGAAGTGGTTTAGAATAAGCCTCGAGTCACACCGACGCGTCTTGCGGAAACAGAATGCCAAATCCCGTAATTAAAGATGTTCAAAATCTAGTCGCAATCTCATCTCAGCAACAATTAAGTAATGTCAAAACATTGTCAAAAATGTAGGGAAATTAGAGGTATTTTTTACAGATTTAGACTGTGATTGGACTGGGAACGTTCATAAATCTACGAGCATTGCCCTGCAGGTGACGCGAGTGCGTGTCGCTTGACGCGAGCCGCGTCGCAAGTCGCATCGCTCGAGGCCGTCAACGGGGCCTTAATCGTGTAATCAACGCAAGCAGACTGAAACAGTTTCCTGCGACTCATTAGACGGCGAAGTTCGCTGAATTACCTATTACTTTTAACATGCGAGGAAATGCGCTCTCTTCAGCAAGCGTTGAAACGAGGGCGTAAAAGTCTGGATAGTGTCGAGTTGATCCAGCTGTTTTATTTTACTGTTACTGTACAAGTTTTTATGAAAATCTCGGCGAGAATAGTTGGAAAATACTTGTGTAATACACAAGCAAGCAAACAAACACCACAAGTGACTATGCTCTATTATTTCACCGTCAGTTTACCTATACCTGTAAGTATTATTATTTTATTAATATTTATTTATATAACAAATATTAAAAATATGTCCTACATGAGTGTAAAACTATCTTCATAGTTAAGCAATTCAAAATCCAAAAGCCACTGATATGTAGTTAAATAAAAATAAAATAAAATTCAATTCAATATACCGATACAAATGTCAAGAGAAATTTAAAAAAAATATATATTATGTCAACTAAATTAAAAAGGTTAATAGTATGAACTATGGACTTCAAGACTATACAACCCAGTAATGAAAACACTAAAAAGTTTAAGCAATATTCCGAAAGACTGAAAAAAATAATCTATCTTACACAAAAGCTCAAAATAGATTCTTTATTGATAAAGCACAAAATAAAATGAAAGCCACGTGGAAGAATAAAAACAAACAAATTGAATTGCCCTAAGGATAGTATTACAAATATAACTTATAATAATAAATGTATAGATAATCCCCTTGAAGTTGGTGAAATCTTTAATAATTATTATATAAACCAAGTCATCTATTAGTAAAATGTCAGAATCAATGTTTATGCCAGCCACTTCTCCCAGTGATATATTTGGAATTAAATTATATTCCCTTAAAAATACCGGAAGCACAGGATACGATGAAATATTCACAACGATAATTAAGCTCGTTGCTAAGGAAATTTGTCCAGTACTAAGCTTTATTATTAATTTAATAATAGAAAATGGAAGTAGATATTCCCAGACGCACTAAATATATCTATCATTGATCCTGTCTATAAAAAAGAGAGTAAACAAGACCCCAAAAACTATAGGCCCATTGCACTTCTCCCTACTTTTTCAAAAGTCATAGAAAGGGTAATCTATAATATAAAAATGAATCGCAAAATGTGTTGGTAAGCGCATAACTCAACAACGCCTGGACCAATTTGGCCAAATCTTTTTTTAAAATGTTCGTTGAAGTTCAAGGATGGTTTTTACGGCGAGAAAAATTAGAATTATTGCTGGAAAAACCCTAAAAATAGCCCTTTTCTTTTTCCCATACAAATGATTTGTAACTAAAACGTAGTCAATTTGAGCTTTATTGCTATGGTATAAAGTTCATATTGTCTAAGCAATGTAGGTGTGTTCCTAACGTCAAAGATCATATCTATCAAAAGAATGTTAAACTCGCTGGATTTGCCAGGATTGCCACCTCACAATCTTCAATTAAAGGTTGGATCGGTGGTTATAATGTTGCGAAATATCAACCAACCGCGTCTTTGCAACGGTACACGGTTAGCGATAAAAAAATTACTAAACAATGTGATAGAAGCAACTATACTCAAAGGAAAGTATAAAGGAGAAGATGTTCTCATACCGCGCATCCCAATGATTCCGACTGATGTGCCATTTGAGTTTAAACGACTACAGTTTCCAGTGCGGCTTGCTTTTGCTATGACTATAAACAAGTCCCAGGGGCAATCATTAAGTGTTTGTGGTATTAATCTAGAAAACCCATGTTTCTCACATGGTCAATTGTATGTTGCCTGTTCCCGTGTTGGAAAACCATCAGATTTGTTTATCTATGCGCCAGGTAATTAAACAAAAAACATCGTATACCACAAAGCACTACAATGATAATAATAATAATTATGATTCACATGATTAACAATAAAGCGATTACTTACTTTTAAATCCTTATATATGTTTTATTTAATTATTTTTATTCACAACGTCCTATCACCAGGGTGACGGTTCTGTTCAGGAGAATTTTTTAAAATACGTAGGCACAAAAACTGCCACATTACAAATCTTTTTGACAGGACGAAGTCTGTCGGGTCAGCTAGTAATATAATATGATAAATTGTATGCATTTTTGGAAAGTAAAAATATTTATATGGCAATATATGAACTATTTGAAAAAATATGGATAATAGAATACCAGTATTTGCCTTATTTCTAGACATGTGTAAGGCGTTTGACTATGTAGATTTTAAAATACTTTTATCTAAATCGGAAAGTTATGGAATAAGAGGAAATGTAAATTTTTATTACTCTTAATATTTGCACACCATGTCAAATGGCAAACATGTAGTTCTAATTTATTATTGTCATCCTACATACATGAATAATAATGTGTGTATGTACACACAACACATGTTTATGCATATAGTAAATAAATATTATTATTATTATGTTATTTTACTGTTCATATTTATCTGTAAGTTTTGTTGTAGTTTCGTTGGAAAATGATCATACGTATTATAGAGATAATTACAGAAACCAGCTAACAAGGAATCGTGTTCTTAGTTGGGCTAAAATTGCATACCTAACATACCTATAAAATTTTCCTCTTGACAGCCACATGTCGATAGTCAAAGAGTTAAACCGCACTTCGAAGTCTACCTTTCCTAGTGCCAATTAACCTTTGAATGCCACGAACCAAAAATATTGTTCGTTTCGACCTTTAGACCCGACGGTGGATAGATAGATCAAAAGATCTTCGTAAATTAATTTAGAAACCTTTACTGAAAAACTGAATAACACTTTTCCTTTCCTGGGAAAGGTACATCCTCGGGTTTGGCAACAATGTTTGCGTCGGATTAAGAAACAGCTGTATTATAACAAACCGATTAAAAACAACCAACATTCTGATTAAACTGTCTGTCTTTGTTTCTTTTTTCATCTAAACTAATACAAAGAACACTTTTGTTTCAAACAACAAACTATGTACAAACTGCAACGGAGAAGAGATGAAAGAAAAATTACACTCAAAGCCAGAATAAAGTGTCCAACGCTAAAATATTTATGTTGCACACAATTCGAAATAACAAAGACAAAGTTGGCGCCGGCTGGGCATTCATCGAAGCCGACGTAGAAAAATTGTCAAGCACATGAGATTCGACGGGTGTGTGGCAACGACTAAATTGAACGTCGACGGATGTGGGAGCAGCCCTGCGCGCCTGGCTGCCTGCACCTCGCACCCGCCGCTAACAGGGTTGGCGAGTTGCCACACAAACATTTTTTTTCGTATTTTAAGCAACAGTCAAATTGATTTTTTGGCCGTGCGTCAATCACGGAGTGTCCGTGCTACTGACGAAAATCTCAGTTTCACGGACAATTGGGTGGGGGAAAAGCTGTGTTCTGGCATCCCTAGCTGTACCCGGTTCTACGTCGACACTCACTACAATCTACCCCTACTCACAGGCACATTTAACGACACGCTGCAAAATTCACGCTGCACCCATTCCCGACGAGTTTCGCTAAACGCCTTCCCCTAGAATGAATTTCGTCGTTAATGCGAATTGCCGCGGATTTTCTAAAGCGCTTTGTGAAAACAACGACCATTGGAACACTTTGCAAAGGTGAAGTCGAAACTGAATAGTTTTAGGATACAAATGAATTGCTTGGTAACCTTTTAAGGGTATCACGAAAATATATTGGTTCTTCAAGGTTCTTTTTAGATATTTTCTAACACGACCAAAAAAAATACCTTTATCCGTGTTACGAGATGTTTCAGAGCTGTCTATCTTGCGTATAATACTGTACAGTTCCTCGTCAATATTATCTGACCCACCCTAAAAACAAACGAATTTGGACCCTCTGGCTGTAACATTAAGGTTTATTCAATTTATATGAGCTTAACAGACAAGTGCACGAGGACTTACAATCAATACAGACACGCAAATTTCATCTTTATAACGTTAGCATTAGGTTATATGTTATAACTACTTGTTATAATATAATTAGTGTAATAGCTTATTTTAATGATTGCGTTCAAGTAATTCTGGTCTCGTGGTCTGTATATAAGACTGAGAAAATCAAGGTGCGAGATCAAATCCTGCGACGATGATATTGTTTTGCTTTCAATTTAGAATTTATTCCAAAACTATTTCTTGTATTATTATAAAGAACTATAGACGGATAATCTTCAAATATAAACTTTGTAAAATGGTAATATTTTCGCATAACTTGTAATAAGTGGGTAGTTGAAAAATAAATATTATTTATTATAAAACTGGTATTCAAATGCTACTAAGGGTATGCAGTGACTACGCTCAAACATATTTGACCTTGTCTTACTAAATTACAAAAACGACGTCTCTTTACCATTTTTTATTTTCTATTTTGTAGGTAGATTTTTTATTATCATGTCTCAATGGAGTGATTATTTAAAATACAAAATAATCTATTTGCACGAGGAAAAGGTTGGCTGCTTGTGCTGTGCAAGAATAAACTTTATGAAAGTATACTATATGGTTCAAATTCTTTAGAATATTGCGTCTAGCATAACAACTAAGATCAAATTTCAATGCTACTTATAAGAGTTGAGTTGGTCTTGTGGTCACTAAGGTAGTGCGGTGTTCATCGTTGTCTACGTTCGAAACCGAGTTTAACCTAAATGTAGCTTTTTGCTCAGCTGTTTTTTTTATTACACTTTTTTTTTTACATTTCTTTAATGGACGACGTAGGATCTTGTTTTTTTAAACGGGCAGTTGGTATAGAAATAAAATTAAAAAGTTGCAAGTTTAAAATGTTTATTATTTCATTAAAACACTTAGGTAAGATAAAATAAGTAAATGCTCATATATATTTCCAAATTAATATACCTACATTTTATATTAATATGCCATAATCAAATCTAACCATTTATTAACATTAAACAAGGCATGCTTATGCTTAAAAGTTTGTTATCGAGAAAATTAATTCATGTGTGAAATGCTTTACAGATTTATAGCTGCCTATATGTAGTGAATAAACATGTTATTTAAATAGAAACAATCTATTTATAACAATAACATCACCACATAATCTGCAACATTTTAATGGTTTAACAATCAATCCATTGAGCATTTACTTACATGGTGTGTTTAAAAATAATGGATTTTCAACTTGACTTGAAACAACGGTGGCGTTCGAATTCGGGACTATACTTGATGGCTTTTGCTCCTGGACGAATCCGCTGAATATTTCCATTGTCTCCATAACGTCTTAGGCATAGACTGACCGTATTTCTCTAAAACAAAAAAAAAACATTTTTGGAACCGTGTATGTAACTTGTAAGGAGTGAATGTAATGGTAAAATAGCCAACTACGCGTTCGTTAATCACAATCAATAAAATAAAATAGGTATAAATAAACACTTACTGCTATATTAAGTCGATGACCAATCTCTCTAATTCCAACATTCTACCTCACGAAGCAAATATATTTTTTACTTCGTTTCCAAACATTCTTGGTAAATATAAATTCTGTGAACTTAAAGTTTTTCAATTTACCCACCTGTCTACAAGATAAGTTATTAGGCGTAAATCATATTGGTCGTTCTTTAATAATGCAAGCAATATTGTAGAAATGAAAACAAATTAAAAAAGAAACTGATAATATAGGTGGACTGCATTTTCGAACCCACATGTTGTTCTTTGCCAATCCAGCATCAAACCGCTAAGCCACAAGAACTTGTTGGAAATACGCGAAATTAATGATTGGGTTGTAATTATGTAGTGTGACTTAAAAGCTTTTCAACTTTAATGTCAACGAGATAATGATTAAAATAGCTTAACAAAATGATATATAATGCCGGTGGCTCCGACAATGTTGGGAGGGTTTACCTTAACCTTACGTGTTAAAGATCAAATTTGCGTGTCTGTATTTTTACTGTATTTGTCCTTCAAGTGCTCGAGCACTTGTCTGTTAAGCTCATATAAATTGAATAAACCTTAATGTTACATTCAGAGGGTCCAAATTCGTTTGTTTTTAGGGTGGGTCAGATAATTGTGATGACAGACTGTACTAGTGACGAGATTATGCCTGTCTTGCTTACCTTTACTCTTCTATCGTGTATTAAAATCTAATTCTCATAACTCGCCGCTGTAAAAAAATCCTTCACAAAATACAGGACGCGATGAGAGATTGTTTTCAGTTCCGTACCCGTCGTTGTTGCACAGGAGAATAAAATAATGAGGCCATTTCCTGGTGCCTTTTGATGCGCCCTGCAAAAGGCTGCTAACGGCATTTTTAAATTGAGCCTCAATTAGGATTCCGCCGTCCCGGTTGCTGGGTTCTCCTCGTTTTGTTAACGTGAAGGCGTCCGGATGGATTTAAAAGCATCTGTATTCTGTAAGTTTGGCGCTGTTAGCAAACTTTGTAAAGGCTTCGGCGTACAAGTTCTATCGTTGTCTCTTTTGGCTGGGAACTTGGAGACTAACTAAATGACAGGACTGCTAGACAATGGGAGCAAACCGTTTTTGTTGGATTTACTTTTGTATAGGTCCAAATAAGCCCGCAGAATAAAAATGGTTTTGATTATTCAATCATTCATTATTCTAATATTATAAGTCAAATTGAAGAACCAATCGATCGAGGAATCTAATACAAATCATTCAATTTAAGTTCATCAACTATTATCCCTTTTTAACATATAAACTCGCTCCGAAACTTCAACTTTAATCAAAATCAACCAGTAAAAAATATACACCTACTCACACTTTAGTTTGGCTTTTCAGTGTAGCAGAAATTCAAATTACTACAGCATGCAGACCCCCAAAATAAACACGCCTCTTGGACTCACAGAGTCGTGGAGGCACCGAGGGAAGCGGCAGGTAACCGTTCCGATGGCGCGTCCGGTCGCCGGGGAAACTTATTAGCATCGACCCTAGCAATTAACTCTATACCATTTCCGTGGGGTCCCGCAGTTCCCCAGTCTCGATCGGGGTGGAATAGCTACAGAAACACGATCCCACTTGCCTTTAGCGACACTATTCGTGGAGTAATTGAAATGTAAATTTGAAGTATACGTCCGAATGGGCTTCTTGATCGTTAGAGGGACCATTAAGTTGTATCGTTGGCATAGTAACTAAGATTAGTACTAAGATTTCTATTCATAGATTTCGGTTCTGTGGGAAACGTCAAGATAGGCCACAAAGCTTCTAAATGTAACCTACAACGTTGGATTGATTTAGAAGCATCGGGGCAAACTTCGCATTCTATTTAAACTGATAAGTCTGAGAAGTTCGAGCAAAATCAATACAATTAACTGTTCTCGCATCCGCTTTCTCTCTAGCTTTTGATGTGCACTTTAGCAGATCTCCTCCACATAAAACAAGGCTCTAGAAACCAAATTACAGCGCTAATGGTTTCTGTACTGAGAAATTATATTACGAATTAAAAGGCTTTTATAAAATTAATTATTCTACCATAATTTACTAAGAATTTTCTACGTTTTAAGTCACAATAATCTTGTTTTTTCTAGCATAAGGTTCGTATATAACAGTAGGTTTTACTATTAAATTGGACTGAAATGACGAAAACATAATAATCGTAAAACCTCGATCTAATCAAATTATCTCTTTTAAGAATTAAAGTAGATAGCTTAGTATACACCAGTTAACTGCTTCAAAAATTTCACATAAGAACAAAACGCCACTAGTGCAGTAACAAAAAGCTTTGCATTTTGAAGTAAATCCTCGCGTCGAACGACTTTCTCTATTGTTAATTATCATCAAGTCGCCTGCGTAGATAATTATGACCAATGTAGAATCTGTACCTACGTAAAAACTTTTATCATAAATTGTTACTTTAGCCGTTTTCCCTTTGCGTCTGAGGCCCGCGCTTTATGTTAAAACTTCTCTGAAAATTATACAACAATTTAAACTTTAAAACTCTGCATACTGTGAGCCTATTTCGTTATACCTACGTCTGGTGCCTCATTCTCCGTAATGAGGTGATCTTTATTTAGCTCATTCTACTTAATACATTATGCAGGGAGCTATCTCTAACCAGCAGCGGAGGAATTCTATTCAATATTGTATTTTCAGTTTTTGAATGACGTCATTTGAGTTGGTAACATGACCATGGCGTGACAAAGTTCCCTATTCAAGCAATACAAAGTATTAAAGCTCAACATTCTTGAACACTGCCGCAATACCTACCGTATTATCAGCATTTCTATTGAAAGGAAGTTGTATACTGAAGTCCTACAAATACCTTTATAAAAAAAATATTTTCAACCCTTCTATAAATTGTGTCATTGGGTCCGATAACACTTTTACGTTATAAAGGTAACCCTTTCGACCTAATTCTTGATCACTTAGCGATCCGCGCCCCCTGATGGGGGCCAATAAAACCAACCCACAATTAACCTGGTCCCCTGAGTGTGCCCCGATTAAAGGTTGCTTTATCAATTGACACCCTTTTTTTTGGAATCAAAAAGATTTTTTTTAGCTATGTTTTTGTACCTAGTATTAAGTACCTCTTTTGGGGGCTGGTCGTAAGGGAATAAGTAGGTATTTTTACCCGATCATGGTGGTTCTCAATCATTCTTTCTAATGTCAAACTCATGTTGACAGGCAAGAACAGGATGCTAGGTTCAACGCACTTAAGAGCAAAATGTTACCTACCTACATGGCCCATTGAAATGGATTTCCGCCATGCCTAAGGGGCTTTTACTGGCTTCTCGAGACAAAATTGATACTTTGATTCAATTCCACTCTGCGCCAATGGGCCTTAGATATTAACAACGCATAGTACTTTATCATATTATGGGTAGGTTCTATCTATCAATAATAAGATGACTTGATGACAATTTGATTACTCAATAACATGTGTTGTTACTTACAGTACAAATTTAGTTACTCAATCCATAGGTACGACAATTCAAAGGCCTACGCCCCATCTCGCTTGCCCAAAAGGTAGTCTACGTCACAGCGTCGACATATTTATGTATTTTTGGAACGAAGTTCCTTATCGCGCGTTGCGAAAGGGGGCTAGACGGAAAAAATTAAGACCAAAAGTTGGAACGACACTTTTTGCTATAGGTAGTTGTAAGCCGTGCGGCGTGTGCGTGTTTCTCTGTCTCTCTCTCTCTCTCTTTGAACTTCGTTCCATCCGGGTGTCCCTTGACACCTCTCAAGTTTTTTATTTTGGGCCTATTATATCCCACTGCAGGCCTCCCTTTCTCCTCTGCTTTACTTTTTTGCTCTGTCTCGTATAGGGTTTAAGCATTATTTATGCACTTAGTATTAAAACAGCACACCATGCTTGCTTACAATGCCGACAATACTAACAAGAGACGGAATGATCTAGTATATATGTCTAATGCAGCCTCAAAACATGTCTTTGTAGAAAGATTTTTAAAATTCTTAGGTCCATTCCTGTACAATATATTAAATAGAAAACTAAGTATCTTTAAACTAAAATACTATAGCTGTAAAAAAATTATATTTAATTATTTACTAACCATCGATTATGCACAGACAGAAGACCTGGCCACCCTGGCCCTGGCCTGGCCTGACCTAGTCTGTAAATAAAACTACTAACATGCTATTTTACTTTTATTTACTTAAGTTTTTAATTTAGTTTTTACGTTATATTTATTGTTAATTTATTTCAATAAGTATTTATGCACTTTCTAGCCTGACGCACAGGTTCAACCTAGTTCAGGCAAATTAGCAACTGTGCGCTATTTTTAATTGTTAAGGTATTAAATATAAATGTACTCCCTTTTTATAAATAAACGATTATTATTATTATTATGCTGAGCGATGGCCATTTTGCGTAGATGTGACGCATGTTTTCCCACAATTTGTTATTTTTTTTTTTGTGTTTTGTTCTTTTTATGCGGGTTGTTTGCCGCAAATAAATGTATTTTCTAGGATGATGATGATGGTCCACAGACCAATCTTGTCTGTAGGTAGGCGTCTAGCTCCAGCCATCTTCTGGGTCTGCCTCGATGTCGCCGGACGTTTTCTTTGACCCACATGATGGTAGATTTGCCCCATGACTCGTTGGACTTGCGGAAACCGGTCCAGCCCAGTCCCACATGAGCTGAGTGACATCGGCGTTCTGTGTTTTGGAGCGCAGCACTGTGTTGCTAACACGGTCACGAGCACGTCGACATAGAACATAATTTTATTTGTCGTACAATAAGTAAACTAGAAAATTATCGTAATATTTCTTTGTCCGCCATGACAAATTGGTCAAGAGCGATAAGCGCTGCGTGATATGCGTGCGACACACCATAATTTTAATATAATTACTTCTTGTCGACTAATCTAACCAACTTATATATAACCATTAACTATATTACACTAATGGTTGAATGATTTTCAACATGGTTTTAATAAGAAGCTTATTATTTTTTATTTATTTATTAAGGAAAACCAACAATTACACACTATACATGGTTAATAATAGCATATAACCTAGATAATTATGCGTAACTAACTACGCTATCCACATAATTATTACAAATTCGAATCGAAATCTAGAAGAGCACGAGTACAACATTACTAATTAATCTTAAATATAATACTTCTTATAATACTAAAATTTATACACTTATGAAAAAACGGTTAATCGGAGTTTCTTTGATTATGACATTTTTGTGTTTACCTAATAC
Source organism: Apamea sordens (assembly GCA_945859715.1). Lineage (NCBI taxonomy): Eukaryota > Metazoa > Arthropoda > Insecta > Lepidoptera > Noctuidae > Apamea > Apamea sordens. The sequence goes on from OX243995.1 coordinate 15,659,402, forward strand.
AGTTACACTATGGTATGCCATTAAATACAGTAAAAAAGGTAAGTCTTAGACTATCGTATACGTATACATCCTATCTATCATCATTTTAATATTTTTGAAAAAAACACGCAAAACTCAAATAGCAGCCACGGGGTTAATTGTATACTTTCGTTGGTTGTTGTATTAAACAAAGTTCAAGATGTTATTTTCGATAAGAAAATGTCCCATTTTTGGGTATGAAATGAATGACGTCCTTTAAATTATTTTGCGATGACGAGACGAAACTACACAATGGATGTTTCCATTGAAAGAAAGAAAAAAAAGTTTATTTGGACACAGTTGGTGTAGTTTCGTCTGCAGTACCTAGGTGTAGGAATTTTAACAATAAATCTAGGTAAGTATGATATCGAAGTTATACAGAGATTGTCTGAATTGCCAGCAAAAAGCATTCCCGCAAAACCCATGTGACAGGTGTATGGGACATATCCAAAATAGAAAAATCCGGGATTTTTTTTATTAGTACCTTTTGTACTTCCATAATGCATTTAATAAAAAGCTGTTATGTTGACATAAAAACAGACACTTCAATTGTATTTATTTGTATGTATAGGTAGATAAATTCAGTATCGATTCACCGATAAAAAGCGAATACGTTTGTAGAAATATGTAACATCCATGCTCTACACGTAGAACCACGAACTCAAGTACAAAACACTTGCAGTATTCACCAGCTCTAACTATTTCCAGTCTGTTCGAGTGCCGCACGCACTCAAAGGGCCGCTTGTCAGAACATAGGACACGCTGAATCCCGGCCATTCATTTTTAAAGTTTGCATATTTCAGATGACATTCAGTTTTTGTCGTTCCTCCGAAAATATTCGGAAAAAATACAAATGAAAAATTCATATTGACGATTCATATATCTACCTTTCTGGTATATTTTTGAGTCCGATGTACAAATATGCTGCTATTGTATGTGCTGTTATTGTGTTTTTTTTTTTAATTTTTCTTTTTAACGTTTTTCGTTACTTTCGTGAAATGAAAAGCTTGCGGTAATTATCTTTTTAACTTCTACTAGAAGACCATAGATTTTTTCGTTCATAAAATATTTTAAAGAGGTAAATCTTGTAACTTTGTAAGTTTGGTAATCTCCGAAACTACTTATCAAATTTCAAAAATTCTTTCACTGTTAGAACGCTACGGTATTGCTGAGTGCCATAGGATCACGTGGACCACGTCAACGCCGGCTGTCGCTGAAAACCAGGGCTGGGGCTCTGTCGCGCATTGGGTCGTAGCATTATGCTGAGCGATGGCCGTTTTCGTTGATCAATCAATCAATCAACTCAGCCTATTGAAGTCCACTGCTGGGCATAAGCCTCTCCCAGGCTGCGCCCAAACACCCCGTCCTCCGCCTTTCGCATCCAGTCTGTCCCAGCCACCTTCTTTAGGTCGTCCGTCCATCTAGCTGGGGGTATCCCACACTACGCTTGCCGATTCTCGGTCTCCACTCCAGGACTCGTCTGCCTCACCGGACCAACATGGCTAGCCCAATGCCACTTTAGTTTGCTTACTCTAGACTCCGAGCATAGCTGGCTCCATAGCCCGCTGAGCGACCTTGAATTTGTGGACCAGCCCAACCGTCAGTTTTGCATGGATGTGACGCACATTTTCCCCCAATTTATTATTTTTTGTGTTTGTATTCTTTCTCTGCGTCATGTTTACCGCAAATAAACGTATTATGTAGTCTTGATTTTTTTTTTGTTTTATGTTACCTAATACACGCAAATGAAGTAGTCATTACTAAATTAAGACTTCGACATTAAGTATCTATCCACTTAAATCACAAGCCACTATTAAAGCAAAACTACCCTGAACACCCTGAACCCTTTACAACACGATTTTAACTACATTTTACGAGTAACGTCAATCAATTTACATAACATTATCTCAATCAATTATTGGTTCAATTAATTGATTCCGTGTGACAATCGGCCCCTTTCTCAATAGACACGACTGTCCCGGTCTGTCAACAGGATGACGTAGGTAGGTTCAAACATAAAGTTCACGAATGGAGAGTAGGTACAGTCACGAGCACAAATACCTTACACTTACGCAAGATTCAAAAGTGATTATCTCCTAAAGTATTAGTAGATTTTTATGGTGTTACAAACATGATATAATCATTCTACTTTACTCAAAGTTGCAATTTTCATTTCACGAGAAAAACGCTTTGGGTCTTGAATAACTGAAGATATTTATGCTCGTGACTGTACCAACCTAATTTGGGGATTATGTCACGAATTCTCAGCTGACAGAGACACATCCGAACAGAGAAGAGAGGTGAATTAGTAAATTCTTGCGGGTTACGGAATCCGATAACTTTATCAGACTCAAAAATTCATTCGGAATTAGCGAATTTCCAACCGGTGCACGCCGGTTTAGTTACTAGTTATATAATCACAGTTACTCAAACCCCTTGGGCTGGTCTTGGAAAATAAACCCTGTATACATTATAATATTTGATCTGACTAAAATATTGTATGAAACAACGAAGCTAATTCAATTATTTTAAAACTGAAACATTGTCCTAGTTCCCTAATGACATTTTGGGTCTGCTGGCTTCTTGATGGTCCGCATTATGGATATCAATTTTAATATGCGACGCGACCCCACGTCACGCTTCCATGGCCCTCCCTTTATCATTACTTGATTATATCACAATAGGAAAGAGCTTTCAATTAATTTTCTGTCCTAAAGAAACATAAACTTGATTAAATTGCCAACAATGGCGTCCGAATCTGTGACAAAAGTGAATTAATCTTCAAGTTATTATGCCGTCCGACTCGTTCCAATGGGCCAGCCAGCATAGCCTGTATACAGAACAATTTAAATATTCAACAAACTTATTAACAGCAAACGTTTATCAATCACATTATCAAGTTCTCCATCAAGGTCTCCATCGGAAATCAGAGTTAAGGCACTGCCCAAACGTAGGACACCGTAAAACGCTCAGTTTTTTTGTCTCACTTTTAGGCGCATTGGTCTATTATTTATTTGATTATTTATGTCCTTGGCAGCTCTGGACAGAGAGAGGTGGAAAGAGAGTAGGGAGGCCTTTGCCCGGGACACGAATGGCTAATAAAAAAAAATAGGCGTATTGGTACAAGTGCAAAGACATTACAAGCCAGATAAAAATTGAGAGTATCGTCAAATGTTCAAAGAAATAATTTATTCAAAAATGTTCATAAAAATAAAATTGTATCATGATAAAACAATCTTAAAACAGAGCTCTAACTAAAAATTATTCCACTTTGCCGTGCATTTATTTTTGTTAATTTAAGTAATTAAAGCAGCAAAATTACTTTTATTTTGGTGGTCATTCGATTCAACTAACGCATCGCTATTTGGAACCTTATTAATTTGTTGCCGCGATGCGCTATATAGGCTAGTTCCCGTGATTAAAAACGTTAAAAATCTAGTCACAATCTCATCTCAGCGACAACCACTGTCAAAAATGCAGGAAAATTAGAAGTTTTTTTTACAGACTGAGATCTGGCCGTCAACGTTCTTGAAATTACGAGAATTGCCCCTATTTATTTATTTAAACTTTTCGCACAAAAAGGTACAAAGGCGGGCTTAATGCCCTATTCTCAATTACCTAAACATGTGTTTCTTACCGCGCCTTAACAATAACTCCATTCACTAAATCCTTCCTTGTTATGACTGCGCGCTGAAATGTTACAACGTCATCAATACCGGTAGCAGCCTCCGTTAATGTCTCATAAACATCGATGGTGCTCGCTCTATTAATAATTTCTCTCGTGCAACAACACATCACCACTAACTTCAGGCTTACCGTTCTATGTTTTATCAGGATCGATAACTAACTTTGCAAATTGAGATTGGCCGGTATTAATTTGATCGGCAGGCAGAGGGCAGCACTGTAGCATCGTTAAATTGTTAAAATTTTCGCTTCCGTAGTGAGTCCCGACTCTCTCGACGATGGTGCTTTAATTGTCAACTGTATGTAAAACAAAGTTTGTTCTGTAGCTATAACTTTGTTGGTTGTAATGAAACACTCGCCCTGATAACAGTAAGTTAGTCACTTGAACTTGTATGTTACGTCCTGTAGACTAGATGACATATCATGTCACTTTGCGAATTAAACGTAGTACCTACCTAAAAATGCTACCAATGGTAAGCAAAACGATTCGTTTTGTTTATAGAAACCGAGCATTAAATAGTTGTGAGATATTAACGGAGAAGAATATTCTTTGAAGACATTTTAACCGAGCTTTTCCTGTTTCATATTCTTTAATCAAGGTAATTGAAACAATACATCTACGTCAATAGTACCTAACGTGTTTTCCGAAAATCAATCTTCTTAAATCTTCTTTATTTGTGCCAAAAAAGGTAAAAGCTATTAATTGCGTTTCTGTCGGTGTTTGTTAAGTTCCACATAGGCTCTCATGGGGCTGAAATAACCTTTACAAAATTTATCGCGACACTTCGCGATAATGGTGACAAAAGCTAATCGTTTTGCTTACCATTGGTACCATTTTTTATTACCAAAGAGGGCATATAAATAGATTCGTAAGTTAATATTACCTATGATAGATGCTTCCATATGGGAGGGTCTAATAAGCAAATTTATGAGGGCTTTTTATTTATTAGGTTACCTATGAAATATTTACATAATTTAAAAAGCTAACAGTCTTAAAATAATAATATGTACAAGTATAAAAGGAAGGGAAATAAATCAAAGAGCATCAAAAAATTCGTCCGCATTAGGAAAGGTGCCCAAAAGGCTGGCAGCATTACCACGTTTTAATGGCAATACTAATTCTTTGGCTAAAACATAGGCCAGCCCTCTCTCATAGGTCACGTGAAGAGTCGGTCTTTGTGGTCTTTGCTTCATTATTGGTAAAAATACAAGTCTTAATTTTCACCAATAACGGTCCGTAAGTTATAGAAATCGGCCATTAAAAACTTCCCATTTTGTACCCTTCTTCTGCAGTAACGTTCGTGGCACCTCTACACTAAGTGAGGGCTGTCACAAAATTGACTGAACCTCTCGGTGCGATTCACTTGCCTCTTAACTGTTCTGTGCTCGCCTCCAATATAAAGTTAGAATACAACTCGTAAATGTTAAATGAAGAACTCGTTGACTTTGCACGACCTCTGTGAAGCTTAGCCACGTACTCTCAGACAAAGGAATGAAAATTTTATCTATTTAAAATGTTATTAAAGTTTAGTATTTTTTTTTAATGAAATTGTGACACTAGTGTCGCCCTACAAGTAGCAAATGTGTGTACACCGTGCAAATGTGTGTACACGTACACGCGACAGTAAGTGAATTTATGTAAATAGAGTATAGCAGAATAATGAAATCTTGATGAATTGCTGAGTCGCAAACAAACAATTAATTAATAGTTTGGAATTTCTAATACGAAATAACATTTTATTGTATTTTTTATTGTTTTTGATTAATTGTTTTGTTTTGCTTTGGATTTGAAAATAGTTGTCGAAACGTGGGTGTGCTATAGGTACATGTTTGCCTAAACCTTCGGGAATTGCAGATGTGATGTTATGTAGCACAATCAGCCTTTAATGTTTCCACAGGCCTCCTCTCTGTAAAAGGAAATGGGCCATAAATCCACCACGCGGGAACAGTGCGGGTTGGTAGATGTCACATGTCTTTGAATTTTTGGTCCTAGGACATGCCGGTTTCCTCACGATGTTTTCCTTCACCGTTTATGAGAGCAACGGTGAAGAAAAAAATTACACAAAGTAAAGAGCCTGCCTGGGTTCGAACCCGCGACCTGCACTCATAAGTCGGCCGTTACCACTGGGCCACTACTGCTCTCACTGATGTTAGGTGTTGTGAATTAATTACAGCAATTATAATGATGTAGTTTCTTATTTATTTATTTATTTTACCATTTATGTACACACATATATAAACAGACAATGAAAAACAGAACAGAAAAAATAGGCACAGTCACGAACACCAATATGTCAACACTTGGCAACTTTCAATTGTGATTTTTTCGTGAAATAACGAATGCAACGTTGAAATACGACACATTACATAAACCTATGGGTTCGAAAATGCTATGTTTGTAACAACATAAAATTTCATTCAAAAATAAAGGAGTAAATCGCTTTTGAATAAAGCCGAGTGTATACATTCTTTTGTTCGTGACTGTACAGAGGTGATGCTTATTTCATAAGAAATCTCTTCCAGCATACCTGAGATAGGACAATCGACGACACGGTTGGCGCAGTGTCTGAGCGATCGACTGCTACGCTGTGTGTCGCGGGTTCGATTCCCGCACGAAACAAATATTTATATTGCCTACAGGTAGTTGTTCCGGGTCTGGCTGTTTATGTATGTGAATTTAAATGTTCGTAAACGCACCCACGATACAGGAGTAATTCCTAGTGTGGGGCAATGTTATAATAAAAAATAATAATAATAATAAAAATTGATACAGAGATGTAGACAGCGTGTGCGATAGAGCAAAGGAGATAAAAAAATACCTACATAGAATCAAAAAAGCAATTCACTTAAAAACTGAAAAGAAATTACGAGAATATACTAACATACATACAAATAAACATACATAAATAGTACTAAATAATAATAAAATAAATAAATGGTAAAATATGATGTATGTCGTTTCTATTATTGTACGACTCTGTAGCAAAATATACCACAAAACTCCAGTCTCATTCGCAGTACATTCAAAAAGTAATCTTTGGTCTTGCTACGTACAATCTTTAAAACATCTGCTAGTTTTAAATTCTGCTCTGTGTCTCCTCCACTCGCGAAGGAAATAAAAATGTGGACTTAGTATAATGTTCCGAGTCGCTGCGCTAAAGTTCATTCCGTTGTCATTAAAGAGCTAAAGGTTACAATAAGAAGTGTTGGTGGAAGTACAGATTATTTTATATTGAACTTTAACTTATAAATGTTTTTATCTGGCCGTCTTATCTATTTGGAACTTCGAGAAAATGGACACTGAATAAATGATAATTATTTTTTAGATCTTTTGTTCACAAACTAAACTAAATTTAAGTTCAGTGCATCTTTTTCTTTCTATTTCATTATGAAAAGGACAGAAGATAAATATTAGTTTAGTCCTGTCAAATTAAGATACTCCATAGACAGTTTAGACGCGATTAAAAATATGTCTACTAAAAACACGTCAATTTACGTCAGGCGCTGACTAATTTGATAGGACTAAACTAATATTTATCTTCTGTCCTTTTCTTTATGAAATAGAATGAAAAAGATGCACTGAACTTAAATTTAGTTTAGTTTGTGAACAAGGGAATCGGCGCCGATGTATTCTACTTATTTGTCAAAAAATTTACTGATTGTTTAATGGAATTTTCTCACAAGGCGCTATTGAACTACAACATGTCCCGGCACACCACGAAATACCCAATTAGTATACGACACACGGTTTGCGCAGTGGCTGAGCGATCAACTGCTGCGCTGCGTGTCGCGGGTTCGATTCCCGCTCGGAACAAATATTTGTATTGCCTACAGGTATTTGTTCCGGGTCTGGCTGTTTGTGTATGTGAGTTAAAATGTTTGTGAACGCACCCATAGATTATACAGTCTAACGCACCCACGATACAGGAGTAATTACTAGTGTGGGGCAACATTAAAAAAAAATTATATGTTACTAGCTTCTGCCCGCGGCTTCGCCCGCGTGGATGTCGGAAATTATCCCACGGGAACGTGCCAACAGGATAAAATGTATGCAGTGCTTCCCCAGGATGCCATCTATCTCGCGGGCCCTTTGTGGCTAATTACAATAGAAAACCAATTGTGTCTCATTAGTGGTGATCAAGAGGGTACCTATATGATATCCTTACCTAAGTACCTACCTAATAAAAAAAAAACTCAATAACAGAAAATAAAATACCTACCTACCTAAATAAACCTATTTCTGATGATAACTAAACTCAATAAATAAGCAAAATCCATAATAACTAATATCTATACGAATGACTAATCCTACCTAACAGTATTATAACATAACCTACGGTCACTACGTACACTATCAAATATACTACCTATACTTTAAAATTAAAATCTATACCTACGACTTATAAAAATAAACCTAAATAACTCTAAAAACTAAAAGGAATAAAAAGGTCGCACTGAAAAGCACGGTTTAGAATTGCAAGTAGTAGTTAAAATAAGAACGAACGCTCGCCACTCGACACGTCCGTTCAAATCAAAGTTCAAAAAATGTCCTTATACACGGTAGCGATCCGAAGCGGCCGCGCGCCACGCGTGTGCTGCGAACGGTGCAAGCCAAATTCAACCTTCAGCACTACATTTAGAGCATAACCTTAGTGAACTCCACTGCGGGTGACGTAACCTACGAAAAACTTATTATTTGCGGTTGGCGCAGTAATCGGGTCTAGGGATCGAACCGCAAAATTAAGTTTGTTTTTTATTGTATATACTTTTCCGGGATAAAAAGTACCCAGTGTGGTGCCCAGGATAATAATGAATAATTATACCAAGTTTCATCGTAATCGAACCGGTAGTTTTGGTGTGATGCCTGAACAAACAGACAGACAGACAAAAATTTTTTTAATCACATTTTTGGGTTCGGTGTCGGTCTAGTAACACCCCCCGCCATTTATTTTTTTGATATCTTCAATGTACAGAATTTTCACTTCTACAGATTTATTATAAGTATATATATAGATAATCTTAATATCTACATACACTTAATTTATACTATTTTAAATAAAACATTGTTTATTTATGAAATTACTTATACTGATTGTGGGAGAAAATTGTGGTTTCATTATAAATCTACGCACGTTCACAGTCGCACTCGTATAAGTGTCTAGCATAGTAGGGACTTTGTCCATTTTGGTTTGTTTTGACTGTACAGTGGTAGTGAGACTGTAATTTACGTAGTTTTCATTATTTTTTGGATGAAAAAATACCTATATGCATATAGTGACAGAAATCTATTCAGTAAACGATTCTGAACAAACTAGTTTCACAATGTGCATTCATTCAGTTACACATTGTATAAGAATGTTCTATTCTTAATTTTCCTGTAACCTGCTTAGTCGTTAGTTAACAAAAATAAAGGGACACGACGTTTTCCACATTTCATAAAGGAAACAAAAATAGGTTTATTTGTCACAGAAACACGTGCATACAAAAAGATAATTAATTATAATAATAAAATAAAGATAATTAAGTCGACGGCTGCACGTCATGACTGTGACAAGAAGGCTTTCACTCAGCATGATGCAAAGCATATTTGTTTCTACAAAGCTAGACAGCCCTCACTTTCTACCCTATATCTGGCTATCTAGTCTAGCCAGTTAATTAATGATCGCACCTCGTCTCGACCATCAAAGCCGCGTAGATCGCCACAATGACAATGCCACACACTCAAGGTGAGATGATAATTGAGAACGTTGCCTGATTTACTTGTGCGATCACCAGCGGCTTTTAGCTCTACTAAGGTTCATTTCGATGGGGCAAGTTGGTCGCCTCCAATACCATATGATAGTAAAAGGATAAAAGTTTACCTATGTAATAAAGCTCGCCTTTTAATACTATTGGTCTGGTCCGCGATCTCACTAATGTACGAGTAGTTATACTGATGAGTATATCTATCTATTATCTAGTTTATCTTAGGAAACAAAGAGAGATTCAAGACTGACACCCACTTTTTCAAGTTCTGGGTCGCGTCGGATAACAAAGAATAATTTTCTGAATCAAGAAAATTGGATCAAGAACCTCGTATGACATAATCGTAGACGAGTTTTTGTTTCGCAATTAATGTATTTATTTATTTATTATTCCCAACACAACTAGCATTACAGGTTAACCCAAATCGGTAGCGTGCTCTTAAACAATATTTTTTTCCATTACAGCTTATCATCACATGTAAAGTAATTATGAATACATGAGTGGGATAATCGTCTAGTGTATCACTCTCGACGAGAAAATTCTTGCACGTGATCTATCAAGAAACTCTTGTTTTGTAAGCGAGTCTTTACAGACGAGCTCAATTAAGTACTTTATGTACTATTAAGGTAACATGGCTACACATCTCCTGTTCACACAATTATGTTTCAATTAGCATGCGGTGATTGGAGCTTACGGGATTTCACAGTTGGCCGGTTGTCTATGACGATCGAAGATTAGAACAGCCCTGCCAACCAATCTCTATGATTGATGTCATCTTCAGGGATGGGCTTTACGTGTCTACGTACTCCCCGAAGTACGAGTACGTAAGCTTGGAACACATCATTTTGGACTAACTTTAGTATGTCTGTGGTCATAAATCTACCAAGCCTAACTTTTTTGGGCTTTATTAATGGGTAATAAACATAATTGGCATATAGACCTAGTAACAACAGGTATTCATGATGACCTAGATGGTAATCGTGCACGAAAATGAACAAAAAAACATTACGTTTTGTTGTAAAAATCCCTTAAACAACAGTGCAGTTATTTTTGTCCATTAAGAACAGATTATTAAGAACAAAAATGCCAAAGGGACGAACAATGAAACACAATATAGTTTCATGCGACGATCATCTATTGCAAATACTATTTTACGAGTATTTCTTTCGCAGTAAATCCAAGAAATAAGCTAAGGAAATAAATTCACCAACAAAGAAAACGAATGGGTATTCCGTCAATCTTGCTTTGCGTAATATTTCGGTATCAGCCTACTGTGATATATATGTACATAGGTCGACCGTATTTCGGTCCATTCTCTTAGGCACAACTACTTCGTTTAAAATTTCAGACCACATAACGAAGCCTCAGTTTTATCCCGAAATAGACCGTAAGTAGATGGAAGTTACAGTTAGAATATTTAACTTTATATGCAACTGTAATTATGTGAAACGAAGGATACACTGTGTGAAAAATGATATGGTTAGAACCACCACACAATCTATGCGTCGTTCCATCAGGGGTTCAGTTCTGGGGTGTGTCTACCGAGATGACGACTAATAGTGAATTATGGAAGAAAAGGTTGCGTCAACCCCAAATAAATTAGGATAAGGGGAGCAGTGATGGCCTAGTGTTACCGGCCGCGACTTACGAGTTGTGAAGCGCTATATTTTGTGTAAATTATTCATCACCACTGCTCTCAGAATGACGGTTGTGATTGAAAGACATGTGACATTTACCAACCCTGTGTGGATTGTGGATTACCGGACCAATCTCTCTCACAGAGAGGACCTGTGCCCAGCAGTGCATGGGAACATTATTATTCTAAGGGCAGCGGAATTATAATGATTTAACCCTTAATAAACCTTGTTAATAAATGAAAATTATTATATTATTTAATTAGATATATTATTTAGAACCGGTACAGAACCGGACGAAGTGGCAATGCTTGAGGGAGACCTGTTCAGCAGAGCAGCAAATGATGATGAAATGCAAGTACAATAAAAAAAGGGAAGAGCACATCGGAAACAATTGTTCAATAGTATAATTTGAATTGTCTTTCAAAATTACTAAATATTTATCGACTTTCCCGAAGTTAAAACTTAACCAACGATGTAATAATATTTACGACTACATCATACAATAAGCAGTAAAGTAGAGCTAAACAGCATTTTCCAAATCGAAACAGTTGGCTTAGTCCAAAGTTACATCGAAGAGACATTTTAATCCTATGAAGTCCGTAAAAGACCCGTAAAAATGAAATGGTCTTCCTGAGATTCTATTACCGCATCGAATATAAACGTAGCTACGAACAAACGCTGTACATAATGCTGAGAGACGGCGCCGTATAGGGACACAATGTTACGATTTCCCGAACAAAGATCAGAATTTGATAGCCCAGAATGTCTCCATGGAATATAGTTTTATCTCCTCAAGATATCTTTGAGAGGATAAGTCTGGGCTCGTTTTGTTATGCTTTCGATTGAATCTACATTGACTAAACTGTCTACTCGACTTGGTTGAGCATAAAATTATCTCTAGATGTTACTGTTTCTGAGACTCCCACATTAGGTTTTCCTAAGTAAGCATAAACGTTCAGAAAAGTTTTAAAAGGCACAATAACAAAATTAGTATTGGTAACGTATTTCAGAAAGTTTTTCCGAGGTCGAAATCACCTACGGAAATGGATATGAATAGCTGAATGCTTTAATCCAACTCAAGTCTTTAATATGACGCAAGCTTACTAGACGTGGTATTCAGAGACCTTTGGAGCAGTAGTTAAACTTTTAAAAGAGAAATTAGGCTTTTTAATACTGTCCAAACGGAAAAGTTCTCAAAGGAAATTCTGAATCGATGTAGCTGTTACATACGCAGCAGTATTTGAATTTTGGTCGGAGCGTATTTAAGTTACTGTTAACAATTTTATACTGTAGATTCACTTTGCTGCAATATTTAAACACGAATAATGAAGTTGAATTTGTAGCTAGTAAGTAGTAGTTACTTTTTGTAAGGCAAAAGACTTTGGATTGGGATTAAACAAAATATAATAAGGTTCGATCCCATAGGTTTGTGGGGTCGTAAACTTTTTTAATGTGCCAATATCCCAAACCTTTCCGAAAAATATTTTTAAATTTTCTTTAAAATCTCTTCGAAGTTTACCCATTCATTAATTCTAAAACAGTCCATTGCCCTTTTAAACCAGTAACGGCAACAAACACATTTTTCAGCAAAAACAATGCTATTAATACATAAAACACATAGCTATTGTCAAAAAATGTAGCGGTATTCGAGTGAGAATACCGCGAATTTTATCGTAAATACTTTGAATTGTATCGAGAATACAACGCGGTGGGCTCCGCGGATTTAGTGTTGTTTTTATATCCGACCTTCTTCTATTTATTGCCTCCCATCAAATTGTTATGGCGTTATATCTACGACGTGGACTGAAGATGTTAAGGTTTGTTCGTGAAAATAAGAAATTGTTGACGAAGTTGGTATTTTTTCATGAAAAATACATTACCTAACTATCTGTACATCCAATACCAATAAATAAAATTGAAATGTCTGTTTGAAATGTCAACATAACAGCTTTTTACTAAATGCATATATGAAGAAAGTACTGTATATTTTTATATTTTTTTATCTGTCTGTCTTTTTGTTCTAGCTAATCTCCGAAACGGCTGGACCGATTATAACGGGACTGTCACTGGCCGATAGCTGATGTTATAAGGAGTATCTCAATTTTTTTTTCTGAAAAGAATTAGTTAATAGACACAATATTGTTTTCCGATATCCACCACGCAAACGAAGTTCCGGGCACAGCTATAATAAAACAAACAAAATTGTTTATTGAGGAATTATTGTTAGAATGAATGTGCTTACTTCCTCATGTTATCTTAAAAGTGAAGCAACTTTCCTATTTCTCTTTATTTATAGCCAATACTGAGAGTTACAGAGAAGTTACAGAAAACTGAAAACAATTTATTATAATCAATTCACGATTCAATTACATGGAGTACCTACCTACCTACTTTCTGATCACGAAAGGTCGAACGTTTGCCAAATTACCGAAGTTAATCTATCATGGAACCTTCAAGAACATCTGAAATGTGTGACTTGGGAAAAGTGAAAAATTAGACAAAAGACCTTTTTCCTAAAAGCTTTTCTTAATTCCTCTAAGTACGGTTATTATGACGCTACTGGCGATATTTTTTCCGAAAACGGATCATAAATTGCCAAAATTGGAAAATTATACTTTGTTAAGGCTTTTGAAATGTAGTGGAGTATTAGCAGATCCGTGAGCAGAAACAACATTGCTTGCAACATTGCACTGAGATGAGCTAAGATGGTCACTGGATGAGTCAACTGAAGTTATTGCAGATGGGTATTTGAAAGAGCAGTTTTCACTACAAACTTTCATGAACATCACATAACATAACGCCACGCCTATTATCCCCGAACGGGAAGCCGGAGATGTACCTATAGTACATCCACATTTTGCTAGTTATGTTTAAGTTCCAAACCTATAATAAACGAATTTAATACAGACATGAGTGATAGAAATATTTGGAAGGGATGCAGAGTAAAATCGATTGATCCCAACCAACCAACAAATAGAGAGGAAGTCTCTACCGGACAGCCAGACTGTCTGACACAGAGGATGGGTTCGTCAATGCAGCTGTATTGATTGGATACCTCGTAATTATTAAAATCCCTCAAACAAGGCCGGACCGGCCCGGAGCTCATGATGTGTGTTGATTTTGAACAAGGAGAATTTTATCTATCAGCCTTATATTGGGTCCTAATCAGCCTATAATGTTCCCACTGCTGGGACAGAGACATCCTCTCTGTGGTACGTGAGCCATAACTACGCGGGCCCAATTAGCCCAGACCAGCGAGAGGGTTGACGGATGTCACCTGCCTTCGAATTTTTGGTTCTAGGACATGCTGGTTGCCTCACTATGTTTTGAGAGCAGTGATGATGAAATAATTTAGACAAAGTAAAGTGCCTGCTTAGGTTCGAACCCAGGACCTACAACACGTAAGTCGCAGTCGTTACCACTGAGCCACCACTGCTCTATGCAATCTAAGTAGGTACCAATATAAAACTATACAGATAATGAAAACGTTGTTGGCGAGTTTCTCCCAAACAGGGATTTGTGCGGCCCTGCCGAAGATAAGGCAAGCTTAGTTTATAAGCCCACAGGGAATCCAAACTACTGGACCATGGAACTAACTGACGCTATTTTACTTTACCCTATTTTTCTACTAGTGAAGCGCCTCACGCATTTACACTAGAAAAAATATTTCGAAAATTGGATGGGGTTTCTAGGTATATATAAACAGATGAAATGTATAGGTATTAGCTTCCGCATTATAAGGCTCTTCCGAGTTGAGGTATAACAATGAAAATTGTTCTCGCCAGCAGGTCTACGTCAAAATAAATTGTTTTTTTTTTATAAAACTCACGTAAAACGCTACAATTCAATTAAAAATGTTTAGCCTACACGCACGTGTAGAAACACGGGAAATAATTTTCATTTTTTTACGTGACTTATGACTACAAGGACAGCACTAGCAAACACTAATATTTGACGGAATTTATTTTTTCACCACACGATACCAAATTATTGATATTTTGTTAAGATATAAGCAAGAAACAAAACTCTTGTACTTCAAGCTTGCAATCATTATGATAACAATTACCTGCTTAAAGTAATATTTTGTTGTGATAAGAATCAAGAAAAAAAACTCTTCTCTTCTAAATTGGTCCCTGATCCCTAAACTCATCTTCAGATTAAAAGTTGTAGGTAACTGTTCCCAACTTAAATGTTGTTTCAACTGCAGCTTTACCAGAAGTGAATAACCCGAGTTTTTTATAAGGTTCCGCAAAATTATGTCTCTGGGGTCGTAACTAGGAAGTTTAAGAGGGGAAACTTGTAATCTTAAGTCGATAACAACTGACAGTGCACGAACTTGGTGAACGTACTGATACACATGGAGCATATTGATGAGGGGATTGTAAGTTGATTAAGTTACATGATCTGGAATCCCCCTGGTTGTAGTCCATGACTAATTAACATTTAGATACGATACGCTGTAGTAACTTTAATATCAGAAAATACAAGAAAAAAATGTGTTGAGTATATTTTTTTAAGAAAAGAAAGAGGCGCTCCAGTAAAATGATAGATGGATTACATGACAAATGGTATAGCGATACAGACAAGTATCAACAATTTGCCATCGAAATTCATTGTATTTATTGAGCTCTATCTGTATTTTTGGTAATCCTCGGCACTATATTATAGAGGTGTTCGTGAACAATAAATAACGCAACACAAAACAAATAACAGAGATAAATTATAGTAATTTGGCAAGTTGGGACTGAATAATTTATGATAACAATAAATTAATTTAACTCAACTATGTTATCTTCTGTGGTAAAAACTTTAGCAAATTAAACAATGGTTTTTTATTGCATTATTTTAACAAATCATGACGCTTTATTTATCAAATTATAAATTATTTTTCTCATCGATCAAAACCAATAATATGTCACAGCTGGATAGAAACGTTACAAATTGGATATTTTTGTGGGAATTGTAATTCTCCCCATACCATTCAATCCATCATCTGTCCAACCCAGATTTTGTAACAAAAACGCTATCGAAATATTACCTTGCTCCACTTTTTGTAACTTTCTGTAACAAGAACTAAGTAAAAGATAAGATTTAGGGTTTAATAAAGTGATAAAATGTATTGTTTAGGAAACTTTATTTTTCTTTTAAAGAAAACCTTTTATGTTTTTCTTTATTTCGATTCTGTTTCTTACCATACAAACAAACTTTTTACAGTAAATTAGTGAGATGATGTGGAAATATAAATGTTGGCAGGGACATCGGCGCGTAACCCGTTACCATGGATTCAGTATATTATTATGATTCTAAACCCAAAAAAGATGCTGTTTAGTACATTTAGACTGCGTAGGTATTGCACTTTCTTATGAAACAGCATATTTTTTTTATAACCGACGAAACATTTCTGCACTTGAAGTTCTAGAATCATGTGTGAATTCATGGTTTCAGTTTGCGCGTCGATGTCCCTGCCAGTCATGGTGATTATGATAATAATCCTGAGTTACGATAGCAGTAAGATCTATAAAACAACGGAAAAATAAAAAAAATCCTATTTAAGTATTGCTATCACAGGGTAGCGGGATCGTCCGAAAGGGTTACCGCTGCCCTGGAACATAAAGGGCTAAGGAAGGAACACGGGTGGGTTTTAGTCAGTAAGAGTCTGACACTCCCTTCTGCTCCACCCAGAGCGGGAGGGGTCACTTGTTGATTTCCTATCCTGAAAAAAAAAAAAAAAGTATTGCTATCACATGGTATATGATAGTTAAGTATCTCTATATGTTTGTCTAAAAAATACGCAAAAGTATTTTAAAATTAAGGAAAATTAAGGAATGTGTATATTTTATGTCTTTTTTTTATTTGTAATGTGCGCTTTGTTTGTGCTGAATAAACAATTTGTCTTTATTTTCTTTCATACTTCTTTTGTTTCTAAAACATAAAGAAGAAAGCATAAAAAACAATTTAGATATCCTCCTCTAAGTTCTCACGATTTAATTTATTTCTCTGTTTCTTCCTCGCCTGTATAAGTTCTGGTTCAGGTGGATCTGTGCGGATGTTTGCCGACTATACCACTTTATTAGAGCGAACGATTCATATCCACTTTGCATAAATAAATAGATTTTCTGCTAGCTAAATAAAATAGTCTTCTTTCATGTTACGATCGCAATTTTATTACTTTAAGCGTTCGATTTGTACGTGATACTCGGTTCTACGGATTGAGTGTACAAGATTAAAAAACAAATGATGCATAGAAAATCAGTTTTGTATAAATTCATGCGGTTTTGTTAATAATCGTAATTTGTTATTTGATTTCACGCTCAAAGCTACGCTGTTAAAGCCATAAAGCTTTCCCGATCCTTTTTGATAGATTTTTGTATTTTCTTTCAATGACTTTCCAAGTTCATTACTAAAACACGATATGCATAATTGTATTCCTATCCTTCTGGGCTTTCTTAGTGGGCAGCCTGGTGGCTAGATTTGTGCCCATCATCATCAGCCTACAGCAGTCCAGCTGCTACCAGCATTTGTGCCCGGTTGATAGTAAAAGGCTCGCTTTATTCATTTTTATTTATTACATGGAGTTTAAACATAATTGGCGAAATGTAGATGTATCATAGGTAAACCTCCACCAAACCCTTCGCGGAAACAAAGCGTGATGTTATGTTAACTATAATTTTACTACAATAATAAAATACATATTTTCTTATTACTTAACGTAGTTTACAAACTGAACTTACTAATAAACCAAAATTCTACTCTCCATAAATCGTGTCTGAGTCATTAAACACGCGTTTAGGTACTCCCACTTCGAAGGTACAATCTGTCATCACAATTATCTGACCCACCCTAAAAACAAACGAATTTGGACCCTCTGAATGTAACATTAAGGTTTATTCAATTTATATGAGCTTAACAGACAAGTGCTCGAGCACTCTAAGGACAAATACAGTAAAAATACAGACACGCAAATTTGATCTTTAACACGTAAGGTTAAGGTAAACCCACCCAACATTGTCGGAGCCACCGGCATTATATATCATTTTGTTAAGCTATTTTAATCATTATCTCGTTGACATTAAAGTTGAAAAGCTTTTAAGTCACACTACATAATTACAACCCAATCATTAATTTCGCGTATTTCCAACAAGTTCTTGTGGCTTAGCGGTTTGATGCTGGATTGGCAAAGAACAACATGTGGGTTCGAAAATACAGTCCACCTATATTATCAGTTTCTTTTTTAATTTGTTTTCATTTCTACAATATTGCTTGCATTATTAAAGAACGACCAATATGATTTACGCCTAATAACTTATCTTGTAGACAGGTGGGTAAATTGAAAAACTTTAAGTTCACAGAATTTATATTTACCAAGAATGTTTGGAAACGAAGTAAAAAATATATTTGCTTCGTGAGGTAGATAATAAATTCATCTAAGTGACAAAAGTTACACTACGCCTAATAGCAGTGACTGCGCTCACACATTTGTAAATCGTTTCACATAACTCGATAAGTATATTTAAGCAATTTGGTGTTACCAAACATAAAATCATATTTTTACATGAGTAGAATGTTGGAATTAGAGAGATTGGTCATCGACTTAATATAGCAGTAAGTGTTTTTTTATACCTATTTTATTTTATTGATTGTGATTAACGAACGCGTAGTTGGCTATTTTACCATTACATTCACTCCTTACAAGTTACATACACGGTTCCAAAAATGTTTTTTTTTTGTTTTAGAGAAATACGGTCAGTCTATGCCTAAGACGTTATGGAGACAATGGAAATATTCAGCGGATTCGTCCAGGAGCAAAAGCCATCAAGTATAGTCCCGAATTCGAACGCCACCGTTGTTTCAAGTCAAGTTGAAAATCCATTTTTTGCCCATTCGTGTAACCGCAATAAACCACAATATTTCAGTGGAAACAGTGAGAAGGCATTTACACGTTGCTGGGATAAGGAATTATAAACCGGCACAGAAAATTGCATTGACACCTGCTCATCGCGAAGAAAGGGTCCGTTTCGCCCAGGAATATTTAAATTTTATTTTTTTTATTTTCTATTTTTAAACACACCATGTAAGTAAATGCTCAATGGATTGATTGTTAAACCATTAAAATGTTGCAGATTATGTGGTGATGTTATTGTTATAAATAGATTGTTTCTATTTAAATAACATGTTTATTCACTACATATAGGCAGCTATAAATCTGTAAAGCATTTCACACTTGAATTAATTTTCTCGATAACAAACTTTTAAGCATAAGCATGCCTTGTTTAATGTTAATAAATGGTTAGATTTGATTATGGCATATTAATATAAAATGTAGGTATATTAATTTGGAAATATATATGAGCATTTACTTATTTTATCTTACCTAAGTGTTTTAATGAAATAATAAACATTTTAAACTTGCAACTTTTTAATTTTATTTCTATACAAACTGCCCGTTTAAAAAAACAAGATCCTACGTCGTCCATTAAAGAAATGTAAAAAAAAAGTGTAATAAAAAAAACAGCTGAGCAAAAAGCTACATTTAGGTTAAACTCGGTTTCGAACGTAGACAACGATGAACACCGCACTACCTTAGTGACCACAAGACCAACTCAACTCTTATAAGTAGCATTGAAATTTGATCTTAGTTGTTATGCTAGACGCAATATTCTAAAGAATTTGAACCATATACTTAGTATACTTTCATAAAGTTTATTCTTGCACAGCACAAGCAGCCAACCTTTTCCTCGTGCAAATAGATTATTTTGTATTTTAAATAATCACTCCATTGAGACATGATAATAAAAAAATCTACCTACAAAATAGAAAATAAAAAATGGTAAAGAGACGTTGTTTTTGTAATTTAGTAAGACAAGGTCAAATATGTTTGAGCGTAGTCACTGCATACCCTTAGTAGCATTTGAATACCAGTTTTATAATAAATAATATTTATTTTTCAACTACCCACTTATTACAAGTTATGCGAAAATATTACCATTTTACAAAGTTTATATTTGAAGATTATCCGTCTATAGTTCTTTATAATAATACAAGAAATAGTTTTGGAATAAATTCTAAATTGAAAGCAAAACAATATCATCGTCGCAGGATTTGATCTCGCACCTTAATTTTCTCAGTCTTATACACAGACCACGAGACCAGAATTACTTGAACGCAATCATTAAAATAAGCTATTACACTAATTATATTATAACAAGTAGTTATAACATATAACCTAATGCTAACGTTATAAAGATGAAATTTGCGTGTCTGTATTGATTGTAAGTCCTCGTGCACTTGTCTGTTAAGCTCATATAAATTGAATAAACCTTAATGTTACAGCCAGAGGGTCCAAATTCGTTTGTTTTTAGGGTGGGTCAGATAATGTTGACGAGGAACTGTACTAAGAAACATTAGCATACTGAAACGATAACATCCCTAACCTGTTTTACCAAGTAACTTCTAGAACCTTTTCTGTGTTATAGAGTAAATAAACAAACAAACAGAGTAACTTTTAAAATAATGCGAAGTTTTCCTATGGGTATTCCTGTGATAGACCCTCATTTTCATGACCTCTATGTCTAGATTCTGGAGAATTAGGAAACTTTTTGAGACGAGCTTTTAAAGTGGCCTCGCATAACATACGATTTAAATGATAAATGATTTTATTTTGTAAATAGGTTTGTACAAAAAAAAAACCCTATTTAAGTATTGCTATCACAGGGTAGCGGGACCATCCGAAAGGGTTTACCGCTGCCCTGGAACATAAAGGGCTAAGGAACGAACACGGGTGGGTTTTAGTCAGTAAGAGTCTGACACTCCCTTCTGCTCCACCCAGAGCGGGAGGGGTCATATGATGATTTCCCACCCTCAAAAAAAAAAGGCAGCATTGCGTAGTAGTCTCATACAAAATCTGAAACATTTTGAAGGATATTGCTAATCCATTGCTTCATATGTTGGAAAAAATGGTCTGCTCAATAACGTAAGTGAATAATGAACGTAATGAATATTGTTGAACTGTCAAAATGAAAGCCATTGTTACTGTAAGTGAGTGTGTTTCGCAATTACCCCGCAGTATGAGCTCGCATTCCATTGAATCAGCGTTCTACGCTATCCGACTCAATGTCAAAGTGTTACACTTGACTAGCGGTTTACTGTGCATTTTTATTACTTTTTATTTATCACAAATAATTAATCATCATAAAACACAAAACATATTCCTACATCAACACTTCACACTAACACTCTACAGATTAATACATCCTTAACAATTTGCATCTTTTACTTTGCTTTTGTGACAACTAATGGGAGAAGACACTGCCTTCTGTAACATAGGTCTTTGAACCTAGCTCAGGAGTCAGGGAATACATAGGTCTTGTGTATTTTTATGTGAATAAATAAATATTATTATTATTTATGAAAATACAAAAGGCACTTTTGATTTACAGCCCCACTGCTCCGGAGGACCGTCCACGGGGGCGTAAAAATAATTTATTCAATACTTGATTAACCGGATCAGAGTCAGAAAATAGGTAATTTACTGAAGGTAGCAGACAGAACTGACTGGAATACTTAATAGAGACAAAGGTCAGTAATTTACTCAGCTTAATCATGAACTAATTTGTAATTAGTCTTCCTTTTTCACCTTGTTTAGGTTTCATTGAGAATGAATCCTCACTGAATGGTAGTTTGCTTTTAGAAAGCTCGTGATTTGGGCGATAGAATTATTTTTGCGTAGACCAATAGTAAGACAACACTGGTGGCTTATTGGAAACGGCGGCGACTTACGAGTTGTAGGCCGTGGGTTCAAACCCAGAAACGTTGATTAAATTATTTCATCACCACTGCTCTTAAAACGGAAAAGAAAATCATCGTGAGGAAACCGGCATGTCCTGTCGAACTACGAATGACAGCCTACAAAAATTTCAAAGACATGTAACATCTACTAACCCACTGGGCCCGCGTGGTGGATTATAGCCCAACCCCTCTCACAGAGAGAAGGCTTGTGTTCCAGCATTGGGAACATTATAGGCAATTTATATAACATGTTATTTTTAACGTAGGAAGACGTAGGTGGGAAGATCTACCCACCCACATACTGCTTGAACCAAACTTGGTTCAAGCAGTATGTGGGTGGGTAGATCTTCCCACCGCAAACCAAACCAAAGCTAATTGACGTGTGAACAGATGATGTAACTACATCATCTGTTCACACGTCAATTAACTTTAGCGGATCGTAATCTTACGATTACTTTAGCGTGGAAAAATAAAATAAGGAGGAATTTTCACGAACAGCCGGGCAATTGCGTAACACATTATCAATTGGAATCGGGTTCATTTTGACAGTTCAACAACATTCATTGCGTTATTTACGTTTTGAGCAGACAAATTTTTCGAACTTATGAAGCAATGGATTAGCAATTTGCTTCAAAATGATTCAGATTCCGATTGATCGTGTGTTACACAATTATGGTGCTAGTTCTGATTTATTTATTCAAACTTTAACACTCACTCGATGCATCTCTTCCTGCATCCTCATAAACTCATTCAGAATGAAATGACACACGGATTGCTGCAGATAAACGTGATCCAATAAAAATTCAGCGAAGCCATAACAAGTTTTACTGCACCGAGACAACGCAATCGTTTTCGCTAAAAAATGTACTTTTTATGCTCGAACGTGTTGCTGAAAGGTACCTTGGTACTCTAACCCTTAATGGCCGACGGAAATTACCTATTTCACGCTCGGGTGGACCACGCATTTCTCACGTATACAGTAAACATTATTCAGTAAAACAAGTATGTTCGCTACTACCAATTAGCTGGCTGACAGCTACTCAAGATTGCTAGGTGCTATGTTACGGCTAAAATAGCTTGACTATGATAGCCTTTTAATTAGGTATCAATTACGTTTCTATTCTTAGTTCAAACGTCCTGAACTTTAAGGTAGGTAAGTAATTGCGCTTACTGAATAGAGTGGTTCATTTAAACAGGATGGTCAGCACGCCCACAGCGTAGGTATGAATCATGTCATTTTTAAGGTACTCGTAACTCAACACTGACAATGATAACTGACGTCGGAGCAGATTAACTGACCACTCGCAAGTAATCATAAGATAATGGTACATTAACATTAACAAATCTCTGTGATTGCGGTGTTTATTCAGCTAGAGCTCTTGTTCTGCAGGATCAAATTAAATTAGCTAGCGAAACTCGACAAACGTGATGGGTAAACAAAATGTAATAAAATTAAAAAAATAAATGATTTCATGGTTTTTTTTTTTGGACTGAGCGACCACATGTAGAGTAGTTACTCGAACCATGAGTTGAGAAAATCAGTTATTTTTAACGTGTATAAGTATCAATACTCATCATGTCTGAGAAGTTTACGCAAAACAAAATACAGATTTTTTAAATTGATATTTCAAGTACCTACCTTCGTCAAATCATTATGTTTTCTGTTTTATCATGTTTTGATATCGATGCCCATCATGTCTACGGAGTTTCCCTAGCTAATTTAATTTGACCCCGTATAGTAAATAGTCAACCTCTAACTCAAACTGTAAACTCATGTACTTAATTAGGCATTACATAAGCCCTTAATCAACATTAGATTTAGTGACACATCGTATTATGGAGCATTCTCTAAGGCTTTACGCGGACAAACCACTTCAAATATTCATGAAGATGTACTAAGCTATCATTTAAACGTGAGTTATAATAACAGAGCGGTCCATTATGAATAATATATGGAGCCCTACACCATTGTGTGACACGAAAATACAATAATAGTAAGATATTCTAAGGCACAAAGTCTGAAATAATGAAAAAAAATTAGGCTCAGTTGTTTCGGAGATAAGGGAAATATTCCATTTTCATGAATTTTCAAAACGAAGAATGATTATTAAAAAAAAATTGAGAATAAATTGAGATTTTGCACAACAAGCTCTTTCATTTGATATACAAGTTTGAAAACATGTTTTTTTTTAATTTTCCAATTTGCTTCATATTCAAAATTTATTTATTTACGTTATGCGTCAGTGTTTTGATCACAGAAATTCATGTGTTTCTAATATCAACTTAATTGGTGCAGTAGATTCGGAGCAAATTGGCTGTGACAGACGGACAGACAGACAGACGAGTGATCCTATACAAATACACTCAAAACTAAAACTAGTCAAACGTCCAGTTTGTATACTCAAGAAAGGCTGTCATCATACTGTCATGGTAGAAATACTTATATAATTTATGTCACGATGGTCTTTACACATTACCTCAAAAACGACATGTATTTACCTACACGGAAAATTATAGCCCACTTCGAGTGGTGTCCTCTCTCCGTGTTATTACTGATTCGAAATGTTGGAGAATAATTTGTACGATTGGTAGAACATTATGTAAACACGTTTGTGTATATGAATTAGTGTAGAGGGGTGCGTGGCTAAATGCAGCAGCACGTGTAGATCGTAAGTTGAGGCTAGGCTCGCCGTGTTCGGTTCATGAATGGGTCCATTACATTTCGAAACCCCTCCGTGCCACGTAAGGCATGTTAAGCCCGTTGTCATTCGTAGATCTTTGACAGTCGTTCGATCGTTAAGTCGTTCGTTGGGTAGTCAGAAGCCCAGTCTTACAAAGGGCTACTCAGTAACTGGGTTTTGGAGATCAGTTAAGTAGTAGTTCCATGTAAAGTACTGGTAGTCAGCTTCATCCGATTAGACTTGAAGCCACCAAAATATACAGTTGGGAAAGGTAAGGGTAGATTAGTAGTAGTTGTATACAAGAACATAATAGTTAGTCGCTTAGATGTTCTAGGAAACCATAACTTCTATATCTTTAAATCCCATGACTTTAAATTTCATTATTTCATCCTTAAATTATTTTTGAAGTGAAAACTTATTTAGCGGCGTTGTGCACTTTTGTTGTGATGGGTAAAAAATTTTAAACTCGCGTCAGGACACGTGACCTGAACGTCACGATCGTAAGACGGAGGGAGAGTAGACCACATTCCAAAATATCAAAAATGCACAACGTTAATATTCATGTTTTCACTTCTGCCGGCTCTCCCGGAGAGCAACCCGTTGATTTGTATGTCGTTTAAGCTGTGTGGTGATACAAATTATATGATTATATATAGATAGAAGATGATTAATCGTCTAAGGTTCCTTACAACTTAGATTAACCGGACCAGCTGATGAGCTGACAGTCAAACTGTCAAAGTCATTATCAATGTGTCATTCCTCCGTCCTGTTGTGGAATGTGGAGTTAATTCAACGATTATTTTACAATGTTTTGATTACGTTTTAAACGTTTTATTTTAGTTGTTGAAGGAAGAATATTACGTAATCAATCTGTCTAATAAAAATAAAGTTTTTTTTTATCAATTTTTATTTTTTGTAGCCCTTTCTCCGTAAAATGTCTTCCCAACTTCGTCAAATTCACAAACAATATACGAAACAAGTGTTAATATTATTAATACATACAATATAATATCAATGAGGATAGTCAGTAAACATCCATGACCACGCGCTCTCTCCATCTCTCAGTCTATCATTATTTTCAAACTATTTTAATGAGAAACCCGTAGCAGAAAATAACTAATATACATACTTAAATTGCAAACCAAGAACCGTCCTAAATAGCAACGGTTTCACCCGCATAAGTTTCGATTCCGTGGTAATATCGGGATAAAAAGTATCCTATGTGGTAATCCTGGTTAAAAACTATATGTGTGCCAATTTTCATTCAAATCCGCTCAATCGTTTTTGCATGAAAGAGTAACAAACATCCATCCATCCATCCTCACAAATTGTTGCGTTTATAATGTTAGTAAGAGTAAGATAAGATTAAAAAATACTTAAAAAAATAATATATTCTTTGCCGTCGTCAATCACAAAAAAAAAATGAAGAACTTTGTCATTCACAACCACAGAAATTCTCAACGCGCATTAAATTAACTTACCAAGTAAATCCAACCAAGATAGTTCAAAGGTTATTTAAAAACTCAACAGCGTTAACCATGAAAAGGTTAAAAAGGCAACCGCAAGAGCTCATAATAAATTATTATCATACTATTTAAATTCATACTGCATTTAGATTTCAGTTTTTCAAGCTGGCAACTGCGATATTTAATATTACCACTCTTAACTGAATAAACATTGTTTGCATGAATCATTCACTTTGCTCGGTTCCTGTAAATACAATTTGAATGTATTAATGAATGCTCCGGTTGGTTCGCTATAGCAAACCGCAGGAAGATATTTATTTGATAAACTATTCAATCGTACTTATTCAAAATGAACGAGTGAGATTCAATTTGGAAATTAGTTTAGTTTATCAGCTTACATTTATATTTTACTTTTTATAGCGCATTTGAGTTTCCACATCAATGAATTGTCAAAATCCTACTACTTTGACATGACTATAAAATTTAACGCAACTACCTATTACCTAATACTTGGAATTTTACTTTCTGAAAAACGAACATAATGAAGGTACCTACATTTTCCGAGTCCATATTTAACTTATATTATTAACTTCATACATAGAGCCAGAATTGAACCGTCTGGAACAATATTTTATTTTACATACATTGCCATAATTAACAACTTTAACGAACGGTTCCCTAGCAACCTGTCCAATGGCTCCCACGTCGAATATCAAAAAGGTCTAATAGAGAAAATAGTCACCCATCATACACGATCATTAGTCCGTCCGTATGTTCAATAGATCGTGAATGTTTGGTCGACAAAACAGTCCCGTATCTGCTTCTCTCCTGCCAGATTACGACGTGACGTGCCCATCGAATAAATTATCCCTTTGCAGCAGCGTTTTTTTTTTCTTTTTGTTCTCCGGATTATTTAGCTGGCTATGTGTGCGGCATTATAAAGTTTTAACGAGATGGAGAAAGAGACAACGGTCATGGCTGTTAAGACTGCTGTGACGAGGATCGAAAGTCGATTGCATTAACATTAAGCTGCACTTTGTAAGCAATAAATAAGCTTACTGTGTTTTATTCTGAGATGATAAACGGAAATCGTTAGATGATGTTTGTCTCATATAGGTAGGTATCTATAAGACTTTGGTAGCATATAACAGGCTACCGTTATCCGTTGGCTCATTAAACATTGGATGAATCGGTTACAAAGAGTCTACTACGCAGAAATTCTTGAATATTAACGACCATTTCATCACAAAATCTCTTACCTTTGTAAGAGATTCAAAACATCGCAAAATAATACTTTTAAACAACACAAATAGCGTTTCTTCTCAAAATGTACAGTTTCGCAAATTCCCGACGCAGGAAGCGAATGTGTCGCACACAGAGGTAGCCGGGCAGCCGACGGAAACTGTTGGAAACTTTCATAGCGGACCACTTCCTAATACCGACATTATTAACAGAACTGTTCATTCAACAAACTCTACAATTTCCGACCCTTTTGAGTATAAATTTGAATAGACCTTAGCGAATAATTTCAGTGAATGGACGTCCTGAGAGTCACGGAGAGAGAAAATTATATTTAGGCACTCTGTGAATCTTTTCAAATTGAGATTATTTTTTGGACGGTACTCAAGGGAAAATAAGTCATATTATTACGCAACTAAACGTTATTTTTCTCAGTTATAATAGAATTAGACTGTTATTGCTTAAAACCCCCAGACAATACCATGAATAGGATGCAATCTCCGCCTAATAAAATAAGATTTGCGTATTTTTATTCTACCAATCACCTCTTACACCATCTAGGCAGGTTGCATAGCAGTTAGCGACGACGCCAAGCACCGCCGACGTTAATTTGAAAAATCATTCAACTGTGAAACACACAATTTCTGTGTTCCACTCCAAACACACAACAAAACTGCCAGTGCCAGAAGACATTACGCCTGAAACTGCTACTTAACGCAACTTTGAACAACAAAAGAAAAATGTAGGTACTCACGAAAAACTCCGCGGTCTCCAAAATGGCGCGGCCGTAGTTTATCCCTTTTGTGTGTGGAACGCGTCGCGGCGTGCAACAGGCAGGATCGGCTCCTCACTACTAATGAACAAGCATTTTTTCACTGAAGATATCACTGTTCAGTTGTTTTGTGTTGGCGCGTCTCGCGGAGGCTGGCGCGGCGTTCGCCCGCCGCTGTCGCGCGCTCGAGTCTGCCCTACGCCGCGGTGTTGCCATAGGTTATCCTACGGATTTTTCGGAAGTTGTACAAGTTTTGTGTGAGGATTTTTTTTTGCATTAACTATTAAATTAAAATTTAAACGGTATCGATGGAGGTATTTATTTGGTAGTTCGTTCATCACCGGTTCACCTGCCAATATAAGGCCTACGTTAGAGAACCTCACTCAAGACTCCACATTACTTTAAACTAGTTTCAACCAATAAAACGGCTTTAAACTACTTTTACGTCTTGAGTGAAGTTCTGTAATAACTGCAGGCCTAAGTGTGAAGGATTGTTAGTTAAGATTTTAGCGCGTTATGGTCTTATCGTTTAAAAGACTGCTTGAATGTGTGATATATTTTCTATATCCGGTTAACCGTGGGTATGACATACAACGTGGGTACGTGGGTATGGGTTAAAATCAAATAAAAAATCGTAAAACGACCTAGAAACATCTAATGAAATTGGTTTAAGATGTTGGGTGATGTGTGTGATTAATGCTAACCAAAATATCAAATTTAAAATCAATTCAGTTGTAAACTCTAGAAATATTTAAATCGGACTCATAAAAATCACAAAATGTACCAAATTCGCTAAGCTGGTATCCCCGTTGGGCGGCGCGCGGCTCCCCGCGCCGTGCGCCCCCGCCCGCCCCACGCTTGCCAAAGCCGTGAAGCCTCCATTCGTTTAGTATTCGCGCCCTTTGTGACACTTAAAACCATTGTTCACAAACGAACCTTTTCAAAGTTTAACTTACAGTACTCACACGAAAACGATGTCGGAAGACACCTATAGGTATCGAATTACTCGAATATTCGGCATAGCAACTAAACTATGTGTTTGAAATCGGATCACAGGTGGATCAAGTGGCTCTAGTTTTACTTTTAGTTTCGTTTTTGTACTTCTGTCTTAGTTTACCTTTTGGCTAAGTTTCAGGGAAAATTGTAGAAGCTAGAAAGCTGTTCTATTCTTAGGCAATAAACTTGAGGTTCCTTATAAAGTTAAAGTAGCACTAACAAGAGACTTAAACCAAGACTGTCGTTAAACCACGTGCTGTATGAATTATTTATGCCTATTATTCTGGCCATGAAGTCCTAAAAAGACATCATAGTAATCTTTATATTCAGAATAATGCTGAAGCAACAATTTGGAGTATATTCTTGTGTTACAAAGATCTTATGATAATAGATACTGAATTTGAAAAGACGGTATTCAAGTCAGTATCTATTATTGTATTTTTTTTTTTTTTATCGAAAAAGATGTTTTGTAACGGTTATTATAGGTTTAAGCTCCTCAAAATAATACCTTAGCAATCATTAGTCCTTCATTATCATTGAACATGAACATACGATCTTCAAAGTTCATTTCGGCCTGATAAGGGTCATAAATATTACAAAATGAATATCTCTGATATATTAACCGTCGTGACGTTTCAAACAAGACTGTTGGAAGTTAACGGTTGGACATTATCTTGAGTGGTGTCAGTCTTTTTTTTTTTTTTTTGGGTGGGAAATCATCATATGACCCCTCCCGCTCTGGGCGGAGCGGAAGGGAGTGTCAGACTTTTACTGACTAAAACCCACCCGTGTTCCTTCAGTTGCCTGTGCCAAGGGCCACGGTACCTCTTTCGAATATCCCGCAGCCCTGGCGGCATCGGCCCTAGAGGGCCCCGTCAGTTCGTGCTGACATCTCTTTGAGGCGCGCGTGGAACACAACGCGCCGTCGACCCGGGCCTGGTCCTTACCGGGCGGCGAGCTGCCCGTTGCTCGCCGCCCGCAAGCCCGCGCCTACGGTGGCCGGGAGTCGGCTATTGACTCCCGTCCAGGGCGTCTCCTACGGCGGCTAGGGGCGTGAGGGCGCAGCGATTGCCTCTCCCTCACGCGCTCCGCCTCCTCCTTTGCGAGCATTACTGCTTCGCAGAAGGAGGTGACGGCCTCCCATTCACTCTCGCTCCGTACCATGGCCTGGACCAGGGCCGGGCGCGAGAGATCGCTGCCGCCGATCGCCGCCACGAGGACACGGCGGTGCCCTGCCCAAGCCGGGCAGACCTCCACCGTGTGCTCCACCGTGTCCTCCGGGCGATCCACACAGTGGTGACACCCTGGCGTTTCCTCCCGCTTTATCCTGAACAGGAACCTCCCGAAACAACCGTGTCCGGTGAGGACCTGCGTCAGGCGGAAGGTGAGGGCACCGTGGCGCCTCTCTAGCCACTCCTCAAAGAGGGGACTTATCGCCGCTATTGTGGCGTGCCCAGCACTGGGTTGCGACAATCGCACTCTCCATGCCGCTATGAGATCCCGCCGGAGCTCTGTCCGCTGTGCCGTGATTTCTCGCGGCAGCGGAGTTACGCCCCGGCGTTTTGCCTCCTCTCGCCACTCCCATATGTGGGCGAGGACCTTGGCCTCTAGATCCCATGGCGGCAATCCGGCAAGGAGGCTCGCCGCCTCAACGGAGACCGTGCGGTATCCTCGGATCAGCCGGACAGCCATGACCCTTTGGGACGCGTTCAACCGGCGGGCTGGTCGCTTCCTCATGGAACGCGCCCACACCGGTGCCCCGTAAAGGGCCATGGACCGCACGACCCCCGCATAGAGCCTCCGGCAGGAAGCGTTTGGTCGAGTGGTGTCAGTCTGACTTGAGTTATACTTGTTCGTGAGGAATCTTTCCACCTCGTCATCTCTCGGCCTTACTCGGAACTCTCTTACAGTCCGTCTTTTGTTTTTAAATTGCGCAAGACTGAGCTAAAAAGACATGAAAGTTTGGCCTAGTAAAGACAAAAAGTTAATAATATTTAAATAATAACTGATAATATTTGAAACCTCACTATAGCTTTGAGGTCGTCAGATTTTGGAAGAGTATAAGACACTTCCACAAACCTGGCCTTTCACAAAGTTTTACGAAGAACAAAAATATACAAGTTTTTAAAACACTATTATTACTTCATAATACATTTTCTTTTATCTGTGTCCATTTCTGGGCCAAGCTTGTATGGGGCCGTTATCCATCTCCTTTAAATTCAGAATAGTATTCATAGGAAAATGTTCTCCAGCAGAAAGATCAATATAAAATTGTACAGTCACCTTTATCTTGTCGCCATTGAATGCCAACGACTTTGTATAGAAACTTAACAGCCCTATGGGAAAACGGCTTGTTTGCGAGAAACACGTAAAAAGATTCAGATGTTCGTGAATGGCTGAGGGTAGATGCCGATAATCACAATAGAAAATCAAATTTTAAATGAAAACTTTCTCAATTTTGCTTTGTTAGTATCGTTAGAAAATAATATTAAAATTCTTAGACATTAAATTCAAGTGTAGGTTACCTCTGCCATTGTTTAAAATGTATTTAGATCAAGGTTAGTAAGACTTAACATGCAACAGCGCTTATCTTTTGATAGCTTAGACTAGTCTAGACCTAAGCCCAGCTTTTATGATTAAATATAAAGTGAGCTTTAATTAATTCTTAAACTCAATTAAAGTTTCGAGATTAGCCCTAATCTTCATAATTCAAACTTCTGACTGCAATTTAAACTTAACACTTTTCAACAAAGACTGGCTTTTATGGCTGTTTTTATGAATGCCGCGCCGTATTTTAAATTATTATAAGCATACGCGAATGAATTTTATTTGTGTATAAATGTTTTAAACATATTCATACTTACGCCTTCCTAATTTTTATTTAGGTAATTTACAATAATATTATTAGTTTAAACTTCTGTTTTTATGAGTTAGCAATAAAGCCTGATGGTTGAGCTAAATAATAATAAATATTATGGTGAAACAATTAGGAAATGGTTGAAAAAAATATAATAATAATAATCATTATAAAAATTACGTTTTGTTTTATAAAAAATATATTATTGGTTCAGATAATATTTTTTTATTTATAAATTTATGTTTTGGCCATTCCCTATTTGTTTCACCGTAGCATGATTTATTCTCATAAAGTTCGTGCTACCCGAAAACGGAAGAATCAATGAACACTATAAACTATTACTATTTTATTAACTACCCCTTTACCACCACAGCTGACCTACGCGTTGAACCCGGAATTGGTCTAATTGCCGAACGGGTCGATAGAATAATCAGCTCTGAGTAACTGGCCCTGTTGTCTAAGTAAATACTATCGCACAGTGTACTAACATCAGCAATCAATAGCCAACTTAATTAGTTGCATCACTACACAATCATATAGGTACATATACCTACCTACCAATCGTCCTCGTTAACATGTTACAGACGAACAAACAAAATTATGACTATAGTGGAGCCGACGAGAGACTGCATTCTTAACACCTGTTAATTTCATACAAACGCGTATTTGATCTTTATTAAGGAATTGGCACACTGACAGGTATAAGGAACGCATTCTCTAGACGACCGGACTGTAACTGGCATACCAAGTAGAGGAACATAAGGAATAAAACACAGACAACCACATAATTTTCAATGTTATCAAGAAATTCTCATTTTTTTTTTAATAACTTTGGCCTATGATTGCCTGGTATAGGATGCAGCAATGCACCTCAAAATGTGGGAAACACCTCTGCCTTCTCCTTCGGGAGATACAGGCAAACTCAATCTCAAAGCATTCATTTCAAATGAACCATTTTATT
This sequence comes from Apamea sordens, assembly GCA_945859715.1. NCBI lineage: Eukaryota > Metazoa > Arthropoda > Insecta > Lepidoptera > Noctuidae > Apamea > Apamea sordens. The sequence continues at coordinate 15,692,243 of OX243995.1, forward strand.
ACAGGCACTTTTGAATTGTCAAGGGGACGGTCAGCAAGCTAGATGATTTCCATCTACCACATAACACCACTGTTATGCTAAGATTGTTTATATTCATACCTACGTAACTACAAAAGTTTCTGCCGTTTCCACCAACTCTTTCCAAGAAAGTCTGGCTTCTCGTACAAGAAACAAACGGTCGATTGAATATAATACCTCTGAGTAAAACAATTCCACGTGTTGCCATGGTTACGATAAAGAATTCTGAATAATATCTGCAGCGACAAAAGCCACGACGGCGATTGTTAAAAATATGCAAAAATATATGCTTTCTCTGAAACGTAATACAAACAATAAAAACTTTTGGTCCGTTAGAACTCTATCGGACCAAAACTTTTGATCCTTATAAGGTGGATTGAAAAAGGTTGTGAAAACCGCCCATTTTCTTGCTGACTGTACGTTTTTTCCAAAATCTGCGAATGCAGATCAAAATGTCTCAAAAAGTTAAGGACAGTCTCTTAAGACCGTTTCCCTAGCAACAACGGTAAAGGTCGTCCCGTCCCGTCGGGAACAAAAGCGAAAACTATTTATTTTTTTAACTATTTTTTTTTTTTTACTATTTTTTTTTTTTTTTTTTTTTATGGTTTATATTTTATGGGTAAAATATAATAAATAGTTTTACATGATGAAATATTAATAAACGGCTTTTTCTGCTCCGATAGCAAAAGCAATCAGGAAATAATCCTAGTGTGGAACGAAGGAGATTTTCCCTACGTTCCATCTAATCTTATAACTAACACTTCTAGGTATTCGAGTATCAAAGGCACAACATACATAGATATACGTTCGGAAACCGGTCTGTATGGTCGGACGATCATCGGTAACACATCATGCTTCCGAGGACCCATTAAGTCATCGCTTCGAAGTAACCTGCAAACATCTGTGGCTCTATACAGGGTTGCACATCGACGCGCAAACTGTAACCATGAATTCAGCACAACCCCTAGCGAAGACAAGTTTCGTCTATAATAATAAAAATCTGCTGTTTCATAGGCATACCTACGTGGTCAAAATGTATGAAACAGCGATTTTTTTTTTTAAATAACCGTCGAAAGCTATCAACGCCTGTATCAGAATCATGTACTGAAAAAACACCCTGCATTTATAGTTTTACAAATCTAGGAAAACTGTAGGTGCAAGAATTTAAAGCAACTGTGTCTCTTTGCACCTTCTTGATATTACCGATAATTATATTATTTATCAAGATCCAAGATATTTTTTTCTTACTTAATTTCCTTTAGCCATTAAATTATGTATGTAATCTGTACCTGGTACCTACCATGTGCTTCGCGGCATTGAGCCTTACTTACATAACCCTGCCATCAAAGAATTACGAAGACCAGAGTGAGTCCTTACAGATTCCAGGTAACACTAGCGTATATCCGTTCCTGGAATCCGTTTTATGCAGTTCATTTGCAAAGAGTTGAGAAAATCAAAGAGCACTTCCAGAAAATCCTAGTTTTTATATCTAGGAAAATTTGCCTTCACTGTCCATATGAGTAGTGCCACTATACTTTTTTAAAATAAAGACGCTGCGAGACCATTAAAAGTTTTGTAAAAAGAAAAGATAAGCATAATAATATATATATAATGCATCTTTCAGTGTGATCACGACATGAAGCTACAATCGTCAATCCAGCTAATAAGCGCTGTGATAATTATAACTACCCCTCTGAGTCTTCTAAAGGGTCCCCGAAAGGATCAATTGCAATCAATTGCTATTGTAGCAATATTTTCAATCGTTTCATTTGCATTTTGTAGACGATCAATTTGCGTATCAATGTGTATCAATCGCGTAAATATTGTAAATTCCAATTGATCGTTTCAGGGACCAACTGGTAATTAAAAGAGCCATGCGTAGTAATAAAAAATGTAAAACGAAAATTGTTTCTAACTTCGCAACGAACAATGTTTAGAAATACCAAAGATTTAATTACAGATACAAGCAAATTGCTGGTTTTATAGCCCAGTACTACGTTTTAACGACTTGACAAGCTGGTCGGGGCTCATTGAAAATGGATTGAGGAAGATTGCGAGCTTGTCGGAATATCTAATGCTTTTTGTTTGGTATTATATTGGTGGCGAAAGTTACAATATAAAATGTAATGATAGAACATTTTGTACGAAGAGACTTGATGTTTACCTACACGTAGGTACCTTATATCACTTTATAATAGCCTACAGTACTAGGAAAAGGAGAGGTATGAGTCTAGCAGTGGGAACCTTCAGGACTGCTTACATATCATTTATTTATTTAAAATACTAGCAGCGCCCCGCGGTTTCACCCGCATAAGTTTCGATTCCGTGGGAATATCGGGATAAAAAGTGTCCTATATGTTAATCCTGGTTATAAACCATCTGTGTGTTAAATTTCATCCAAATACGTTTAGTAGTTTTTACGTGAAAGAGTAACAAACATCCATCAATCCATCCATCCATACAAACTTTCACGTTTATAATATTAGTAGGAAGTAGGATAGGATTTGAAATACAAAATAATTTTACAGTATATTATGAACACCAGGCCGCTTATATGATAAATGTAAGAGAGAGAAAATATTACATATTGGAATAAGTTTTAAAAAATTTACACACACACACACAAGAGTTTTCTTTCCACAAGAGTTTTCTTTCCTAAAGAGTTTTTTTTAAATATATTGTCCTAAAATATGTCGGCCATCTGGATAGCTCGCCAAATGATGGATTATAGGCACTACTTTGTAATAGCCACCCCACTGAGGAAAGCCTTATATACAAAGGAACATTGTTGTATTATAATTTTGTGAAAAGCGCTAAATTATGCAACTTGCTTATTAACGTAAGTATAGCTTCGGGTGCTTGAACTATAAATTCAAGCAACTGTACGTATGTACCCAGATTAACTCTGCTAAATGTAAACCTCTCTCATGCATCGCTACAAATTAACTATCTTGAGATTTCTAACGATACAGTTATTTGGATCAGCATTGGACAGCCTCATTTTCTAATAGATACACAATCAGTTGGAAACTCCCGAATAATTTCTTCATGAAAATTATTTTAGAGTTTAGTTTCAGAAACTCAGTTTTTAATATTATAGTTCGGTACTATCTTCAACTGCAATGAGGTGTGAGCATGAACTTTATTACAATTACACACCAATTTACTTGCAGCATTTCAGAAGGCAGATTATTACTACGCTACCTGCCTACTTCTTTGGAAAATAATACATGACGTTACTTGTATAGCCTTACAATACTAGGGAAACGGGTAATACGTAAGTCCCACAAGATCAAGATATAACCGTAGCAACATAAAACAGACGTCATTACTCGTAGCACGGCTACGGGGCTACGGCGTAGGCCGCGCTATTATATTTGCCGTAGCAAACAGACAGGAATAGAACGCAAATAGATTATTTGCACTTTGTTTACTTACTTACACCTTGACGGAGATTTATTTCATGTTGGGTAAGCAAAGGGAAACTGCGATTTTGCTGGGAAAGATACAATCTCTGCAGAAGAAGAATATATGGGGGAAGAAAATAAAAAAGTCTAAATATTTTTTTCGTTCGGGTTGCAAGAAAAGATGTTATTTTACTCCGATATTGTCGTAATAAACAAAACACGTCGCAGACATAGACGACGCGCTTTTATGCCTCAACGGGCCACAGGTGTAACATTGTACACCCACGACGTGAACGTGGCGGTAGTTCTATATAGTTGTTATAATTGTCATAATTATCGCTGACGAGGACATAAAGACAGAAATATAATGTCAACCACACACCCGATTTGTGAAATTAAAATAGGCATAAATATGAATAAGAACGTAAAAAGTGCAGAGAGCGTTTTATTGTATAACATGCAAAAATAAAAAGAATCATGTATTAATACAATTATTTATCAAATTTTAATCCTTTTAGTCATTAGCGTATATAGTAGAAAGCGAAAATGCGTGGAAATTAGTAATGTTTTTATATCGAGAAAATATTATAATATTATGTTTCTGTTCCACGAAATACTTGCGAGCGAAATAAGCCGCCATTATCCCCTTCCCAGTAACATGACACATGTATGTATGCTTGTGTACACTACTTCCACTGAAATCAAATATTGATTAGCGCACACAAGTGCAAGGTCATATGTTGTAAGGTGTTACAACATTACAAAGCAGGTATCACTGTGTCCATCTTTTTCTTCTTCTATTTCTTCGTAGCACTCTTGTCAGAGCGGTCGTGGTCCTCATGTACCTAGTTTCTTGTCTAGGGGTTGATGTGTCACAACTCTAATTTCTGGTATTTTTGTGCACTCATACAAGGTATCCACTGCGAATTTAATTTGGTCAGTCCATCTCATGGGTGAGCGGCCGCGTGGTCTAGTGCCCTCCACTCTACCCTGCATGACAAGGCGCTCCATAGATCTCCTCTTTTTCTTAGCGTGTCGCAATATAAATGGACTCGGCCCAGATTGGCATCTGGGCCGAGTCCATTTAGCGCTCCCATCCTTGTTTGGCGTCATCACTACCGTCCATCAGTTCCTGTTATGTCCAGACGACACTTACCGTGTCCTGCCACAGTAAGTGAACAAAAACTAATATAACAAAAAAATGTGAACATAATAGTAGCCAAGTTGGTATACTTTTCTCCTTTAGGTACACACATACTATAATAATTGCATATCAACTCAGAAATACAGTCTTATAAATGATGTCACAACAAAACAAACAAACACCCGCTCTTAAAACTAGCAGGTAAGAGGGATAGTGCTGCCTTGCTAACGAATGGAAAAACGAGACTTTCAAACTGGCGGGTAGTCAGCGTATCTCATCTGCATCGCCCTTTATTTTCATAACTAGTAGCCAGTTATGAAAATAACTAGTTGCTAATTATACAGATAACTAGCGACTACATCAAACGAAATAGTTTGTCTTGTCTTTGTCTTGTTTGTCTTGAACTTTAGCAACTTTTACTACTTCATAGCTGGTTTAATAAAAACTTGCTTTGATAGAGCTTTTTAGTAATAAATTTGCATACTAATGTTACAGGTTGTTGTCTTTTGTAACGAAGAGCAACTTCAAAAAAATGGGCGAAGAAAAAGTTCTAAAGAAAACGAGAAGAAAAAATCATGAAGTTTCTAAACCCCCCTCGCAATTCTAATAGCAAAAAAAATCAAAAGCAAAACCGCGAATGTAATTTTACGTGGTGAAATTATGTGTTTTACCCCGCGGCCACGAGCTACACGCTCAAGTGACACGCGTCTTGCGAACACGGCGCAACTGTGTGGAACACAATTGAAATAAATTGTTTAGAGCATGCCACGAGTCACCGCGAGGTGACGCGCATGTCGTATGTAGAGATTTTTTTTGCTGACGTGCTGGCTTCAAATTACTATTATAAAATTATGACCTCGCTGTATTATATAACGTACGTATGTTACGTTAACCAACCGCTTGAAACAATCGGCCATAAATCTTTGCCCCTGTCATCATTTTCATGACATCCGTCACTGCGGCCGTTGTGTGTGGCCACCGCTGTCCTAGGAAACCGTAGCTATACAGGCTTTTTATTACCATTTCAACGAATTTTACCAACGCAAAATTAATATGATATCACATCCCTTTATCCAAAAATAACTCCTAATTAAATTACAACAACGAAAAAATTACATTCCAACAATATGCCCTGTACCTTCATAAAAACATTAATTTCATTCTGTAATCATACGTTGTTTCTCGAGATACCTACATATTTCAAGCTCGGTTCAACGGACACGTTTCATTTAAATGGTAAGTTATGTACGTATCAAGAATTGATAGGAGATATCGTGTATGAAACAAATTTATTATACGGAGTTACGGGCTCGTACTTTTGAGCCCGAAAATTAAATATATACAGGGGTTAGGCTCCTAGGCGGTTGATATTATATACCTACTCATAGCAAACTAAAGTTGCACAACATAATATACAGGGTCACAAGGACATCGACGCGAAATGTGTAACGTGTAAGTGTAAGACAGCTTAGGAGGAGCCTGTACAACGGTCCACTAGCGCCACTCCTTTAAAAAAATATTATCTCGTGACTGAGAAGGAATTATGAAAATCTGCTCAATCAGCGACCTCGGTAAGTGTGTCTAGAATTTTCTAATACCTTTTATTAAGTTTCATATTGAGACACGAAGCAACTAAATACGACATATAGGAATGTGGCCGCTTTTCTTTAGATCGAATTTTGTTGCTTCGTGTCTCAATATGAAATTTTATAAAAAGTATTAGAAAATTCTAGACACATTTACCGAGGTCGCTGATTGAACAGATTTTCATAATTCCTTCTCAGTCACGAGATAATATTTTTTTAAAGGAGTGGCGCTAGTGGACCTGTGTGCACCCTCTTAAAGCGAGGCATATTTACTTTCTCGTAGGTAATATAAAACGTTCAAAATCTAGTCGCAATCTCATCTCAGCGACAATCAATGTCAAGAACTTGTCAAAAATGTAGAGTTATCGTTGATAGATTGAGACCGAGATCAGAAGGTCAATTCTCGTAATTTAAAACGTTCAAAATCTAGTCGCAGTCTCATCTCGGCGACAAACAAATGTCAAAAACTTGTCAAAATGTAGGGAAATTAGATGTATTTTTTGACAGATTGAGATTGAGATCAGACTGTGAACGGTCTTAAAATTACGAGAATTTCCCCTCAGAATGTGAGCGTTCTTAAAATTACTAGAATTGCCCCTCAGGTAGAATTGAAATAGATCGACTGGCCTTTTTTCCAGCCGGCATATAGGTCGGCCTTCATAATCAATAATGCAATGATAGGTACTATTTGACCTCGGCTTAGTTCCAAAAACCTGCCCAAGTCGAGGCGACAAACAATGCTTAACTTATTTATGACACAAACACTGCGACACTTACCCTTCGGAATTCAAAGTTTTATTTTCATCTCGGAATTGGGAAATAATAACGTGAAAAATCATTTTATTTGTTTTGTCGAATTTCTGTGCTATAAATACTCCACAGGTTGGTTTATAACATTAAATCCCAACACAAATAGTGCTGAGGCATACAGCCATCAGATGTTAAGGCATTTTAAGGGGAAAAGTCTGAAGCCAATTTTAGCTTTTCCTTTTACACGTAGGGTGTGTGGGTTTTTTCTGCGGTATTATCTATTCGATACTGCTATTTCTTCGAGATCAGCTAGATATTCCGAAAATTTGGCCTTTGGCGAATTCTGTCGTGGACCAGAAAAACCTTGGACGTGTATCTGTGGACCTTTCTCAGAAATCGAGCATTTCACACGAAAATCAATAGAATCAAAAGAATTATAAGAGGAGAGGAGAGGTTCAATAGAATTATATCATAATATTGATTAATAATGAGCCATATTATTGCAAATTATTATTGTGTGTTTTTTTTATGCGTCATGTTTGCCGCAAATAAATGCATTTTCTTTCTTTTTTTTCTTTCTTAAAATGGCATCGAATACAAAAGGCATTAAGTCCGCCTTTGTACCTTTTTGTGCGAAAAGTTTAAATAAATAAATACATACAACTAAACTAACTGACATAAACACTAGGTACTACATTCACACAGAGCCTTAGATTCAATCACGCCTGTCAGTAATTTAGCTATCTCCTCTTCGATATAACGAGTATATATGCCTAACTACGGTTCAGCCTGGATTACAGGCTTAGACTGAGCTCCGGCGATAAAGCGTTTGCCTAAAACTATTATACATATATCAGATACAGACTAACGCTAAATCTTATCTTTTTATTGATAGTGAAATGTAGGTATTAAGAGAATTCGATAGTGGGTTAGCAATTTAGTTAAGTACCTACCTACTCAGGGCTAAACTAACAACCTTTGATAGAATTTAGGTTTCATATGATCTTAGCGTGTCGATGGCAAAAATATAGTTATTTGTTTGGCTCAAAATTCAGCAACGCGGATATCATTTGCCGACGCATCCATTAGGTCCTTATTTGTGCAGGTGACAGGGCATACGGTGCAAGATGAGATTTTTTTTTCTTTTTTTTTTAATAAAACCTTCCCCCACACTAGGAATTACTCCTGTATCGTGGGTGCGTTCACAAACATTTAAACTCACATACACAAACAGTCAGACCCGGAACAACTACCTGTAGGCAGTAAAAATATTTCTGGAGTGAGAGAGAGATCAAATCTATCAAATCAATTTAAATGTCATTTATTCAAATTAGGCTGAGAATCAGCACTTTTCGAACGTCAAAATTACAAAAGACAGTCCCCCAAAAACGCCCGCCCTTCACCATGCTATCGCTGGGAAGAAGAAGTTAAAAGAGAAAAACTTAAACCCAACTACAACAAAAAAAAGACAACTTAAAAGGTATAAACAAGACATCTATATAGTTTTTTTTTTTGTTTTTCTTATAGCTGTAGTCCCTTTCTTTTGACTTCCCCGTAGTTGGGTAAAAAGGTGTCATGTGTTTTTTTTAAATTACACACAGAACAGAAGGAGCCGCAAGGTCAAGATCAGAATTTACACAAGAAAAAAGACGGTTTTCAGAGGAGTCCCGCAACACTATTTTTACTTTTTGTATATTACCCGCTTCTGCCCGGGGCTTCGCTCCAAAGATCGTTCTTAGCGATAAGACCGCCCATTGTGTCACCCTTTATAAAATTTTATATATTTATGTTCTGTAATTTGTATGTTGTACAATAAAGAGTATTCTATCTATCTATCTATCTTCGCCTACGTGGATGTCGGAAATTATCCCCCGGGAACGTGCTACCAGAACAAAAAGTAGCCTATGTCCTTCCCCAGAATGCCATCTATTTCCTTGCCAAATTTTGTCGAAATCCGTTCAGTGGTTTAGGCATAAAAAGGTAACACACAATTTCGTTCGAATTTTAATAGTAGTATGGATAGTAATACCTAACTCTGTCCTTTCAGAGATGGTTTTGTTAGGTACACCTAAAAGCAGCTATTTTTCATAAGGCAGAAAAACAACAGATAACATAACGAAACGCCTTCCCGCTCTTTGTGTGTGGCCTCGCTAATAACAAAGGTACCCTCACACGGGACCGTAATGGGCCGCACGAGAATATAAGATAATACGCCATTTTGAAGCATGAAACTGGCAAAGGGTTGCGCTATACAGTCATTATGTAAAAAAGAATGATAAACTCTAAAAGTAGGATGTAACTGTGAGCTGCTGTATCTTTTCGATTATTAAAATCTTCACGTATAGAGGTGGCAGGACATCGACGCGCAAACTGTAACCATGAATTCTGCACATGATTCTAGACCATCATCATCTGCCTAGCCTTTTCCCAACTATGTTGGGGTCGGCTTCCAGTCTAACCGGATGCAGCTGAATACCAGTATTTTACATGGAGCGACTGCCTATCTGACCTCCACAACCCAGTTACTGGGTAATACGATACCCCTTGGTAAGACTGGTTGTCAGACTTTCGGGCTTCTGACCACCCGTAACGACTGTCAAAGATCCACGAATGACAGCCGGGACCAACGGCTTAACGTGCTTTCCGAGGCACGGAGGGTAAAGATGGTCACCCATCCACAGACCAACCGCGGCAAGCGTAGCTTAACCTGACCGATCGACCTGTGCGGCTGTTATTATTTAGCCACGGGCCCCACAATATCTCTCACTAGACCCAGAATATAAATTTATTCAAATTAGGCTGAGAACCAGCACTAAATTTTTCGTCGGTTAGATACAACTAATAACTGACGAAAACTTTCAAGGCGTCGAATCACGTTCTGAATTCATGGTAAAAGGTTGCGCGTCGATGTCCCTGCCGCCATGTATAGCTACAATCAACAGTACTTTAGTGGTAACATTTGCACTACGAAAGTGGCACTTACTGCTACAACATATTATCATTAATTATTTTTTTCAGAGAAACTCCATATAGGTTACATAAAGATGCTAACAATGTCAATTTGTTACAGCTGATGCGGTTCACTGTAGGTCCCACACATATTAAGAAGATAAAGTGGATCCACAAACTTTAAGGAACCACATATATCAAGTGCAATTATCTACTAATACTTTCTACTGAAAGTGAAGGGCGGGCGTTTTTGGGGGACTGTCTTTTGTAATTTTGACGTTCGAAAAGTGCTGATTCTCAGCCTAATTCGAATAAATGACTTTTGATTTTGATTTTACTAAAAAGCTTTACCATTCTAACTCTCTCTTGTGTTTCTGGCATGAACCGGTCTTTCTCCAGACCCATCCCAAACTCTCTCATCATAATTATAATCAGGCTATCTTGTTCCCACTGCTGGAACACAGGCCTCCTCTTTTCAAGAGGGAGTGGGCTATAATCTACCACGCAGGCCCAGTGCGGGTTGCTAGATGTTACATGTCTTCAAATGTATAGTTCTAGGACCGGCCGGTTTCCTCACGATGTTTTCCTTCACCGTTTTGAGAGCATGGTGATGAAATAATTTACACAAAGCAAAGCGCCTGTAGGGGTTCGAACCTACGACCTACAGCTTGGAAGTCGCGGCGTTACCACTGGGCCACCACTATTTTACTAATCATTTTAATATTTTTACTGTGTTGTTCGAACAAAGCTGTACTGCTTTGTTAAACTAAGACCAAGTGAAGTCTGAGCCCAAAGTCTTGTATATGCCGAAACGCTAGCACAAACCACCACTCCAAATCTGACGATTCAATTCCCAATATTTCAATGCAGCACCCAAATAAAATCCAATAGTCGTGAACAAATATATATTCTGTTCCATCCCCGCTTGTCATCTCTCCTGACATAACTTAATATCTGCCTGACAGACGAGGGGAGGTGCGGTTACAAAGGGTTAACTCACTGGCTTTATCGTCTCATGATTGTTCCGACTTTCCCTTTCTCACTCTGCTTATGCTTTAATGCCGTCGTAAATATGCTAGTTATGTTTTGAAAAGGCTTGTTTAAACATGACGAGCAAGACATGACGATTCAAGGAATTAATATTTGATTAGTGAAGGTTATCTGCAGTTACTAACTGAAATTTTAAGTAAGAATAGTCGACAAAACCGCCGCTTACAACCTTAAACTCAACATAATCAACCTTTATTGTGTCAGTTAAATTGTATAAGTATGTTTTATTTTTTTATTTTTTGGTGTTGGCACCTTGTTTTTATATATTCATGTAATTTGTTATCATTTAATTGTGCTTTTTTGTGCTATGTCTTGTGTGTGCACTAAATAAAAGGTTTGTCTATCTACCTATCCATCTATCTAGTCACTATTAGAGTAAGTGGGCCTTAATCAACCACGCGGGCCCAGTGCAGCTCCTGCTGGATGCCACGTCTTCGAATTCTGATTCTAAGAATCCTCTCGACATTTTTCCCAACTTAAGCAAGGTTGGGAAAAATGTTTAGGATAAAAAATGCTATGTAACAGAATGTAAACAAGCTTATTTTACAAAGAAAATTTTACAAAATAATTCGTCTGAAGCCAAACTACAGTAAACAGCGGTTCTGACGACCACAAGTCGAGATTGTCTGGAATAAATTGAGCGAAGGCAACAAGTTTCTTTGTGGAGAAGATAATTTGTAATCCTTGCCTCATCGAGTTAACTGAAAATATTTTCAACATTGTGAACAATTTTCAAGTTCATATATATTCAAACAAGATGATTGCATGTGTCTTAGCGATAGTCGTAAAGTACAAAAGTATCCGAATCAATATATTATGTTTGAATTTTTCTTTGTTTACCTCAATAACTAAGTATTTGTTTATGTATTTTTCAACCTCACAATTTCTAAACATATTAGAATATAAGGAAAAGTTGGGCTAATCGATCTTTATTTAGCTAGTGGTACGAGGCAGACTAAGAGTCCTAGGTTAGGATACGCAACTGTAAGAATCCTAGGTTAGGATACGCAACTGCAAGTCTGTCTATCAAGCCGCTCATCTGGGAAGAGGTAGTGGTAAGTGAGAGTGAAAATGGCGGGTGTACCATAGCGAATTAAATTATACCAATTACCAAACAAATGTACCTAAATAGTACTATTTAGTACCTAGCTCTAAAAAAATTGTACCACCTTCAGAATAAAATTATTTCGACATTAAGATACACCCGCCATATTGACATTAAGATGTCGGGTGTTCTGTAATATTTTATTTTTTAACCATTACTCATAAAATATAATTACACCAAAAAATTGTACCTAAAAAGTACCTCAAGTAAAAAGAAACACACACTTGATCAGTGGGATAGTTTTTGAGAAATAAAACAACCGTGTCTCGTTTAGGTGCTTATGTTTATTATTATTATGAATTATTGATCTAGGTACATATTTGTCGGAGTCATTCGTTTGACTATTCGGAACGCTAGCGCCATCTCGTGGCGCTAGACAGAGTCTAGCCTGAATTCGTGGTGGGAGCGACCGCTACAAAGGACGGTGTAAGCAGAGCTCTCGAAATCATCGAAACATGGGACATCGTACGAACAACATGTGCTGAGAAACTGTCAATTGCGTTCCGTATCGTTAAATGTGTACCTACAGTGTGAGATTCGCTAGTGTGACTGATTTGTTCGTGAATTGTAATCTGATTTGAACTGTAAACCGTGTTTCTAATGTGCAATAACCAACATTACCCATAGTACGCCCACAGTAATTAAAATATGCCTGATGCTAACGAGAGACAGACATACCATCTCCGACATATTTATAGAAATTATTATTATTATTGATTTTTATGTTATTATGAATTATTTATCTAGGTAAAGATTTCACTACACGGTGAAGGTAAATCATTAATCGATGGGAAATGTTGTTTGTATTTATAAAACACTTTTATCTGCTCGTTTAAATTAACAACATTTTTTTTTCCGCGTTTCATCGTTGATTAATTCTATATGATCGCTATGAAAATTATACTGTATTTTATGTAAACTATGAAGCTCGTATGATTAATCAGGAAAAGTGTAAATTGCTCATTGTTTATCAACTACCCACATCATAGTTTATCATGAATGTGCATTTACGAAGCTAGTTATTGCTAGTTGCGGACGGTTACTAGTAACTTATTAATATAATTATTATTATTCGTGTGCTTATAAATCGTAATTAAAAATATCCGTAAAATATAAATGTATTGTCTATATTAATATACTAGCTTCTGCCCGCGGCTTCGCCCGCGTGGATGTCGGAAATTTACCCACGGGAACGGTGCTAACAGGATAAAATGTATGTGCTTCCCCAGAATGCCATCTATGACGCGGGCCCTTTGTGGCTAATTACAATAGAAAACCAATTGTGTTTCATTAGTGGTGATTAAGAGGGTACCTATATGATATCTTTACCTAAGTACCTAACTAATTAAAAAAAGAACTCAATAACAGAAAATTAAATACCTACCTACCTAAATAAACCTATTTCTGATAATAACTAATCTAAACTCAATAAATAAGCAAAATCCCTAAAAACTAATACATATCTATACGAATGACTAAACCTACCTAACAGTATTATAAAATAACCTACGGTCACTACGTACACTATCAAATATACTACCTATACTTTAAAACTAAAATCTATACCTACGACTCATATAAAAATAAACCTAAATAACTCTAAAAACTAAAAGGAATAAAAATGAACTCCACTGCGGGTGACCCAACCTACGACAAACTTAGTATTTGCGGTTGGTACAGTACAGACAGTGGTAATCGGGTATAGGGATCGAACCGCAAAATTAAGTTTGTTTTTTATTGTATATACTTTTCCGGGATAAAAAGTACCCAGTGTGGTGCCCAGGATATTAAAGAATAATTATACCAAGTTTCATCGTAATCGAACCGGTAGTTTTTGCGTGATGCCTGAACAAACAGACAGACAGACAGACAGACAGACAGACAGACAGACAAAAATTTTTTTAATCACATTTTTGGGTTCGGTGTCGGTCAAGTAACACCCCCTGCCATTTATTTTTTGGATATTTTCAATGTACAGAATTTTCACTTCTACAGATTTATTATAAGTATAGATATAGATCATGATAGTTATCGTGTTTACTTATACACAAGACACGGTCGTTTTATTTCTCAGGACCTATCCAACTGATCAAGTGTGTGTTTGTTTTACTTGAGGTACGTTTTAGGTACAATTTTTTGGTGTAATTATATTTTATGAGTAATGGTTAAATAATAAAATATAACAGAACACCCGCCATCTTGATGTCAATATGGCGGGTGTACCTTAATTTCGAAATAATTTTGTTCTGAAGGTGATACAATTTTTTTAGAGCTTGTTACTATATAGTACTATTTAGGTACCTTTGTTTGGTAATTGGTATAATTTAATACACCCGCCATTTTCACTCTCACAGTGGTAACTGAGCGGCTTGATAAATGACAAAATCATGTAGGTACGTAACAAGGAAATTATAATGCTCATGCTATTTCGAATATTTAATTTATCGCAATACTTGTCGAAAAGACGCTCTGTAGAAGGAAAATCACTGAGAAACAAAACATAATGAACTTTTTACATAACAACAAACGGATCTGTTGAGGCTTCGTAAGCTCTCGTGATGACGCGATGCTTTGTCCTCAGCTCAGCCGCCGCTTTCAGCTCAAAAACTTTATGACACCATTGTTTATCTTATAAATGAATGTTGCCAGCGTTGCCCGTTGTTTGCTTTTTTATTATTCAACGCCCTAGCATATAATTAAAATATATTGAGTTAGCTCTCTCTTTTCCCCTAGTTAAATTAGTATTCACCCTTTTGTAAATGTCGGCCTACTGTCTTCTATTTCAATTAACGATTTAGTGTGGCAGCGTTTTCTTTCCGGCTGCGTCGTCGGTCTGTTTGCCAAAGAAAAACGTACGTTTTCGTTCATTTATTTAAGCATGTGGGGACCAAAAAATCAATAAGAAACATTGAGGTATAGCCTAATGTCCTCTAAAGCATTAATAAAAGCTACCAAGACTCATGAAACCTAAGTTTTAGACAGTCAGTTAACGACTCAATAGTGTGCCCTCTTTCACGCGAACTTCGAATTAGCTGAATTCATTTACTGCAACTGAACATTTTCAACTTTATTACAACGAAAGCTGGTAGAAATTACCCATTCGCACCGCTACACATTAAAGCTGTTGAATTGCCGGTATTAACGCCTTGAAGGTCACCCAATCTAGAACTTACTGTACAATAACTGTAAGAATCGTGCAATGAAAAAGGTTTTTCATCATTTCAGCCATTAATTTCCAGTATTGAACATAGAATTGCTATATACAACGTATTATTAGCAACGTTTTTTAAGGTATCCTAGCCGGACAAGAGTTGACTAAGTACGGTGTATGGTCATGAGGTGTTATTAGCCTTCCTGATGATGTAATTCTCATTCGCCTCACCATTATCGTATATCATTACTATACGGGGATTGTAGGCCTTTATTTTACCGGGTACCACATTAAATAATACGTATTCCGGGTTTTGTTTAAATACACAGATTAATTATTGTCTCTCCTTCTCTCTTAATCCATTCAAAGGTTGTCTTTAAAAGATCGCTTTTAGTGATAAGACTGCCTATTGTGTCACCGTATGTAAAATGTATACTTAGACAATAATAATAATTTAATAATATATATTATGTATATCTAAATTTTTATAAAGAGTATTCTATTCTATTAAATATGAGATCTATTTCGGCACTTTTCGTGTTACGCTTTCATAGGGCGGTCAAAAAGTTACCCCTAGGGCGAAATGTCATACTCGATAGCTCTCTGCGTCATGTCGTCTAGATAAAAAACGTAAAACTAAACCTAATTTTGTCTCGACATGACAGTGATTTTTATCAATCTGTCTGCCTCGTTAGCTGTAGTAACTAACATGAATAATTTATTTTCTATTTTAAAATGGCCTGTAAAAACTAGCAGTTTGATTTTTTAACGTAACTAAAATAAATACTCTGATGGATTAGTTTTTCAGTGCTGAAAATACTTTATATGTATTCTAACAAAAGTTTTTTTTATCTATACACCGTGACTTTTTAGTCGTCTGACAACGGCAGCCCACTTCATGTATCCAATGACTACTAAACATTCATAACAAAAAAAATGGCATTTAAGAGAAAAAAAAAAGAAAAAAATATTCATTATTATGATGCATAACGTAGTTGAAACATTCTGTTGCGAGCGAAGATCTATCTACTCGACTCGTGCGATGGTTAGGTATGTTCTACTGTTTGATACGTAAACATTATTAACAGGATGTTTCATAATTCTAATGTATTGATTATTTTTCCTTGTACCTACTATCTTAATTAATGGTAAAAAAAAACACGCCTAGAGGTATTTTATGTCGGATACATTGAGTGGACCACCTTTGTCAGACGACTAAAAAATCACGGTGTATATAGATACCTATACTCGGTAGATTGAAATATTGGTACGGTCAGCAACAAACGGTGGACGAATGGTGATGGATTATGGCCCAGTCCCTCTCACAGAGAGGAGGCCTGTGTCCCAGTAGTGGGCCAGGCCAGGTCGGTTGCTGATTATGCAGCAAAAAAGTTTATATATATAACACCGCTACTCTTATTACATATCATCTAAATTGACGATAAATGATTCGATAATCTACTATTTAGCGTTTCATATGATACGCTTAGAGTTTACTTTGACGGCACGGTTGGCGCAGTGGTTAAGCGATTGACTGCTGCGCTGCGTGTCGCGGGTTCGATTCCCGCAAGGAACAAATATTTGTATGACCTACATGTATTTGTTCCGAGTCTGGGTGTTTTTCTATCTATAATATGTATGTATTTACAAAAAAAAATGTATATAAGTAGTTTATCAGCCATCTTGTTACCATAACACAAGCATTAGGTTGCTTAGCTTGGGACTAGATGGCGCTGTGTGAAATGTCCAGGGATATTATTATTATTATATTACTTTAAATACTTCCAATCCGATTTTACTTCAATATTTTTCTCATTTAAGCTAGTTAGTTAGGTTTTTCCATCTGGAACTGTTCAGTAGCCTGGAGTCTGGATTTGAGTTAAAATTTTATAAAACTGTAGTATTTGACGTTGTTGCAGATTGTATCTACTTAACGTAATTTCTACATTGTCTTTTATGGTGTACAGTCACGAGCACTAACATGTCAACACTTGAAAACTTTGACATAACGAAAACAACAATGAAATACGACACATTGCAAAAACCTATGGGTACGAAAATACTATGTTCTAATTAAAATTTTATTAAAAAATAAAAGAGTAAATCACTTTTGAATAAAACCAAGTGTATACATACTTATGCTCGTGATTTTATTTATTAAAGAGTACCTACATAATCTATCTCCTATCTATCTTTCTCTCACTGTATAAAATGTTGCATTATCAATTCCAATACTTTTGTAAAATAAACTGGTGTTAGTTTATTTTATAAAAGTAGGACATAACATAGAAGGTCCTCGTTACTGAGGTGTACCAACCGTCGCTTGCACCCGGTGGTGGTTCCAAATTGGCCGTCATCCCCATTTTGGCAACTCTCGTACGATTTGAAGCACGCTATAAAAACCTACACACTAGCGAAAAATAAATTTGGTAATCAATTTGGCACCTCTGGCGAATTTTCCAAAGGTTAAATTTATTTAGAGAGAACCAGAACGATGCAATCAATCAATTCAGCAGGTCGTATTTCACTGCAGACATAGGCATCTTCTTAATTGCACCAAAATACTCTTGCCTTCGATTCTATTTTCCAAGTTTGGTTTCGGTTAGTTCTAAACAAGAACAACCCAATCCGAATCGCCCTAGTCGTCGCCACACTCGCCACACAAGTTCAACACTGCGCTACTTAACAATTCCTTTTGCTAAGTAACATTGTTTTCCCTCCAACCAAGAGATCGACTTGCAAATACCACGAACTATAACTACGTAACTGCAGCATAAAATACGCAATGTTTTGCTTCAATTTCATACAATTTCTGTGGCTAGCAACCTCAGACGGGTTCATGCAAATTGCATAAACTAGTAACCACGACGATCGTGGCCCGCAGCAAACATAATTCGTTTAATACATTAATAATGAAGTGCACTTGTGAACGTATTCTGATAACTCACAAAACTGAATTCATCTAACAAGACGGGTCCTAATTTTTTTAACAAAAAATTTAAAAATATTATGCACTAGCTTCTGCCCGCGGCTTCGCCCGCGTGGATGTCGGAAATTATCCCACGGGAACGTGCTTACAGGATAAAATGTATGTGCTTCCCCAGAATGCCATCTATCTCGCGGGCCCTTTGTGGCTAATTACAGTAGAAAACCAATTGTGTCTCATTAGTGGTGATTAAGAGGGTACCTATATGATATCTTTACCTAAGTACCTACCTAATTTAAAAAAAAACTCAATAACAGAAAATTAAATACCTACCTAAATAAACCTATTTCTGATGATAACTAATCTAAACTCAATAAATAAGCAAAATCCCTAAAAACTAATATCTATACGAATGACTAAGCCTACCTAACAGTATTATAAAATAACCTACGGTCACTACGTACACTATCAAATATGCTACCTATACTTTAAAATTAAAATCTATACCTACGACTCATATAAAAATAAGCCTAAATAACTCTAAAAACTAAAAGGAATAAAAATGAACTCCACTGCGGGTGACCCAACCTACGACAAACTTAGTATTTGCGGTTGGTACAGTACAGACAGTGGTAATCGGGTATAGGGATCGAACCGCAAAATTAAGTTTGTTTTTTATTGTATATACTTTTCCGGGATAAAAAGTACCCAGTGTGGTGCCCAGGATATTAAAGAATAATTATACCAAGTTTCATCGTAATCGAACCGGTAGTTTTTGCGTGATGCCTGAACAAACAGACAGACAGACAGACAGACAGACAGACCGACAGACCGACAGACAGACAGACAGACAAAAATTTTTTTAATCACATTTTTGGGTTCGGTGTCGGTCTAGTAACACCCCCTGTAAATTATTTTTTTGATATTTTCAATGTACAGAATTTTCACTTCTACAGATTTATTATAAGTATAGATGTTTTGGAAATCAACTGACAATAAGAACAATGCCTCTAAGAAAGTGGAACGGGCTTGTGTAAAGTACAAACAACACTATTCTAAGTTTTATAAATCATTATCACATAAAAAAATAATTTAGATTAAAATTGCTTATTAATCTTATAGTTTAGATAGATTATAATTAATTATTAAGAACCTGGTTCTTTTTAATAAAGGATAAAAAAACTGACAATGGTCCATGTTTAAATGAAGAACAAAGAAAGCCATGATATTGGAGACGCTCGCTGCTACCGTAACAAAATTTTAGACAACTAACTTCAGTTATTTGTAGAGATGCGCTAAGTACAAGTTTTACCGAGTAACCGAGTACCGAGTAATAAACGAGTAATCGGAGCATCTGTAGTTATTTGCCTTCCAGCATGCACTCCAACTAAAAGGGCAGGCTATCAAGTTGGACCTCTAGGAATAAACTTTTCTCTTTGCCATAACATGGTACTTCAGCGTCCCTTACAGCCTTACTACTTGAACATAACCGAGAAACTTCTACCGAGTTTCATGTGTCCGAAACGGCTGAAATGTGGCCATGAAAATGTTGTGGCAACGTCCCTAAATCTGAATAACATAAGGCCACGTGGAAAGAGTTTTACTTATTACAGTAATTAGCTATCTTTTTTTTAAAAAAGCTTCCAACTTCTTTGTTTATAAGCGCAAATGATCATGATCAACCTTAATTAAGTATGAACTTAAATAGCTAATGTGCATCATGCTACTTACCGGAGATTTTAATGTTTGAAACATTAAAAACTCTAACATAATATAATAGTTCACAGAGTGACAGAGACATCGACGCGCAAACTGTAACCATGGATCGAATTCGTGATTCTGAACCTGCGTTTAAATTTTTCGTCAGATATTAATAAAAAAAAATGCTGTTCTATACATTTTTACTGCGTTTTTATTGCACTTTTCTATGAGACAGCGGATTTTTTTTCAATAATTGACCAAAATTTTACGTTAGGATTCTAGAATCATGTGAATTCATGATTACAGTTTGCGCGTCGATATCCCCGTCACCCACTAGTGTTGTAATAGAATAGTGTGAGTCACTGTTCTGCCGATCGATTCTGTAAAAATCTCACCGTGAAAAGTTAGGTGAAGTGAGCTTAGAGTGAGCTGTCAATAGTGTCAATCCCTAGCATTAGTTCGAATGACAGCTCACTCCACGCTCACTTCACCTAAGTTTTCACGGTTACAGAATCGCACTGCTGTTAGGTTTGTAATTGACTGACAATTACACTTACTATTTTATTCTGTTTTGTTTAGATTTAGAAGTCTTACAAAAATCTTAAATAAATAAGTATCCAGGTTGCCAACCGCAACGTGACATATTTGATGCACAGAAACTGATGCGAAGAGACAAACTGACTGAATTGATAATGATGATAAGGATTGTGATGTACCTATGTATGCATGTTAAAGTGGAGTACTTTCCGATCTAATTACTGAATGACTTTTTATGCTAATCTGAAACGATTTAACAAAAATAATTCGTCGACCGAAAGATAAATTATAAATTTAATTTGCAAATCGAAATTCACACTAACCTTTAATAATAAGCAAATGACATGTGCTAATATCTCAACATACTAACAGTTTCACGCTACTAACACGAACCACAAACACTTACTTAATCCAGAATCAGCTGTCAGATCGCAATACAAACCAGCAAGCTAGCAATCCGCTTTCAGCGCCGCGCTGTCACTCTGCGTTGTGCACCAGATAACGAACGAGTTAATATTAAATGCCTTTTTGAAACAACGCGCTGGAATATTCATCACAGTTTTGAATTACTTACAGCGCTTTGATATGCTGTTAGGTTTAAGTGCAAAAATTACGGGTAGAAAATAAAATCAACACTATTCGTATAATTCCAGACGGGGTATAAAAGTGCTGAAGTGGGTAAAGTGGAACTTGAAAACTGTTTTGATATTCTGCTTTCATTTAGTTTTACACGTACTATTTATAACGGATATTACTAAACATTTTGATTAAATCTGGGTGGGTTTTGGATTTGTAATCAAAATTGGGTTATTTTTAATACGAGTAGGTACCGGCTTACTCATCTTTATAACTCAATGAACCATTATACAATTATAAAGATAAGCCGACTTAGCCTCAACGGACTTATCCTTAATTCCTTACCCAAGCTTAAGAAAATCAATTAGATTTATTGCTGGTAAGAAGCCGCGATTAAGAAATTTTTTGTATCGGCCATTACAATCTTTAACAAGGGTAAGCTCTCCGCAAAATAAACGCTTTGCTACTCATAGCTCAAACAATTATGAAAGGCGCTGTGTCGGACGGATGATGAACTTTAAATATTGATCGTTTCAGAAGTGTAGCTGTCTGTTGTTATGCCTAGCAACGTCGGAATTGTTAACAACTTTGGACACTGGCCTTAGAACAATGCTAGGCAACACTTTACTTAAATGAGGGGCGAAACTTTCAAGAGCCTGTACGTAGGTACTTGTCAAATACGTCATTAGGACACAATCTTTGAAGATGTTCTTCGGCAAAGTCACCATTAGATGAAATATTCACGTAATAATTAGAATATACATTCTGAAGAGAATTTTGCATTACACTCATTTAAAACCAAACAACATTCGCACAGAGTTCCGTCCTCCATCTTCTCATATTTCAGGCTTATCCCAGATCGTGGAAGCGTATTACTTAGGTAAATAGAGTTCGCAGTTTCCAGCCCACGTCCTGATGGGCTGGATTGATAAAACTAGCTCAAACAAGACGTCAAGGTGGCGACAACGCCGCGAGCTGGCTAACCGCCAAACCTCATTGTGTTATATTTTTATCTTGAACCGGCGACTTAGCGACCCGTTCTGGCTTTGCACTCTGAAATGAATGACAGCAACGTGTTGTCGGATTTTTAGTTCTTAATCTTTGTTCGATATTTTTAGTAGTGGAGTGCTATAAATTGAAGATTCGCAGAGTTGTGCTATCATTTGATTACGAAGCTACTGGGTTTTGTACTAGGAAGTCACCCTTTAAGTCTATTTCCTCCACTTACGAGATTCAACTTCTCATAAATAAAGCCTTTCATAGTACACCTCTACATTTTCTCAGGACCATGCCTATAATATATTTTCCGGTGTTTAAGTGTCCATATAAAGTACTTTAGATAAAACTGTTCGTTCACTCAGTCAGGAAAACAATTACGGAAATGTTTTCCAAAAAATACAAATTATAATTCGTTAATGCGTGGTAAATTGCCAGAGACAGCACAAACCAGTTATTATTTTCTAACTATCTCTTATCACTTCGTTCACGCAAAACTAACCTAATAGTGAACAAGTGTACGAACAAGCCGGAACAGGGGTCGCCACACGCAACGTGCAACCTTGCCGAAGTAGGTTAATTGTCAGGTGTAGTGGACACTTTGTCTGCTAAGAGGTTTCTTGGGCCGTTTTAGCTTATTATATCTTTTAGGAAATATGGCGGGGTTCAACTTTTATCAAGAGTGTTGCTTGCTACATTTTAGTCCCTAAATTTGGACGTTCTTTCATTTTATCATCAATGTCATCTGGCTTAAGCAGGGCGCGCACTATAGTCAAGACAATAATATTGTTTGTCGTGTAAGGAACAGTGGGGTCAGTGCGTAACACACTTTCAGTAGACATGGCTTTACTTTACTAACATTCATTGCATTATTTACGTTGCTGAGCAGACAAATTTTTCGAATTAAAATATGAGTTTAGTCCTGTCAAATTAAGATACTCCATAGACAGTTTAGACGTGATTAAAAACATGGCTACCTACTAAAAATACGTCGATTTACGTCAGGCGCTGAATAATTTGACAGGACTAAACTAATATTTATCTTCTGTCCTTTTCTTAATGAAATAGAAAGAAAAAGATGCACTAAACTTAAATTTAGTTTAGTTATTGAACAAGGGAATCGGCGCCACTGGCAGAACAGTGAAATCAATTTCCTAAAGGTAAAAAAAACATTGTTTTCATAAAGCTGACAGTGTGTCTAAAGACAGTTTTCTAGACTCAGGTCTGCGGACAGTTTTACAATCGGTGTGAATGTGTGTATATGTTGTACCTATACATATTACATTTTGTTACTCTTAGTTCATTTTCATACAAAAGGTACAGTTTAATAAAAAACGTAAATATAAATTAAATTAAAAACTAAGCCTTAATTAAGCCTTTGTATGACCCTACCTAGAGTTAATATTGAAATAAATCTTCTTCACTTTGAATAATAACTTCTTTCTTTATGTGTAAGGAAAATCACTGTCCATTCTAAGGTTGCCTGGAAGAGATCGCAGTAATGCGATAAGTCCGCCCTTTGTATATTTTGTAGTGTGCCATGTATTTTTTATGCTATGTATTTTTGTGGTGTACAATAAAGTATATATAAATAAATAAATAATAATAAATAAATAAATAATAATAGGTTACCTACTTTTGACACTGCAACAAGATTTTAGTGAAAGGTGATAGATGTTTTCGATACGAATCGAGTTTCATAATATTCCACTTAGGTATTAATTTCTATAATATGGCTTATTATAGAAATTAAATAAACTCGACTAAAACAATATCAGTATTATAGTAAAACATTTGAAGTAATAACGTTCTTATCAAAATGTTCGAAACAATGTTCAAAATGAAAAACGAATTGTAGCATCAGTATTCAGTTTCAGTAGAATGAAGAAAAGCAACAACATTGTTTGCACAATTAGATATTATAAATAAACTTATGTCTACAATCTAAATGAGACAACTTATGGATGGTCGTAACTTTTACGACATTTCGCCCTTGGAATGGAACCTTAATTATATTTAAGAGCACAATTTCATTTTCTAAATAATAAAGAAAAAGTATGGTATCTTAACGTTTTACGAGCCATTACGATGTGCTGGTTTCTGACAAGTATTTTCCACTTTGGGATTTTCTCCGTGGTTGAAAAAGTATCTTGTCTTTTGTAGAAGAGATTCCGCTACGAAAGCAAAATTTCGATGCTTTGGCATGTCTTTGTGAGGCGGGTAAGGTTGCTACGTATAGAGTTCTATAGTCACATATTCTATTACAACCGCAGGAAGCTCTAGGGAATTCCATTAGGTACTTTCTGTTCTTTTTAGGGTTCCGTACCCAAAGGCTGCTAACGGAACCCTATTACAAAGGCTCATCTCATGAATCGTAATAGGTAGACAATTGAAATTTTCACAGAGCGTGTATTTCTATTGCCGCTATAACAACAAATAATAAAAATCAAATCAAATAAAGTTAAAAATTGAAGGGAAATCATCCTCCACACAATCACATAATTCCCAAAATACATAATATATAATCTATAGAACACAAAAAAAACAACACCTCCCACACCAACACACACACCCCTATATCACACACACCCCCACATCACACATATACAAAACCCAGTGCGCATTCCTTATTTATATAATCTTTTAAGTTGCATTTCATAATTTTAAACTGCATGCTTTCAAAATTATCAATTGTTTATTTTCCTTAACATAATATGTTTGGTTAATGTAAACTGGAGGAGCGGAACCACCTAATACAAGCAAATCTTTGCTTAAAAGGTGACTCCAAACTTAACAATGTTATTTACATGAGTTGATGATTTTTTTTATTTTTTTATTATTATTATCAAATCAATGTCCACACAAGAAACTTTTTTTTTTATATACGCTACGGGACCCTTCATGTGCGAGTCCGTAACTCGCACTTATTTTTCTGTTAGACAACGCATTATCGCGGGCAGACGCTAGTATCTTATAGCTTGCAAATATTACCTAGAAAATATGCATACACTTTAATACACGAACTGGAGGCCATTGCAAGCTTGTAAACACATTGTAAAGTATCATAATACCCAGCTTATCCCATATTTTCGCAGTTTAGTAGTCCCATGACGCAATATTGTGTGTGTATGCGACACGTAAGCCATTACAACACATTAGGTACGTCTTAATAAACTGTGTAAAATATTATGCTTTTGCGTTTGACATATTACATAACGCCTTTCTTGCATTGTAGACTTGTTCTTAGTAGCCGGTTTATATTTGTAAAAATAGCCTCCAGCGAATGGCGATAAATCAAAATCAAAAGTCATTTATTCAAATTAGGCTGAGAGTCAGCACTTTTCGAACGTCAAAATTACAAAAGACAGTCCCCCAAAAACGCCCGCCCTTCACCACTTCCTAGTGCTATCGCTGGGAAGAAGAAGTGGCGGAACAAACTTCCCAGCAGCACAGCTGTCTGTTCAGTTAGAATATAGTGCATGTATACAATACTAGGAACCTATGTTCAGTCATTAACATTACAAGAAACTTAAATTATTTGCCATAAAATATGTCAGCTAGCCACGCCAATATACCAACAAATATAATAAAAACTATACGTACTCAAGCTGAAAAATAATTAATTCAAATGGAAATAAAAACTTACTACCTAAATAAAAGCCTCCAGGCATAAAGGGCGTGACAGCTTACATATTTATGCATAGCTGGGTACTGGTCACATAGCTGTCACTTGAGTCACAGATGAAAAACTAGGACCAGCTGATTCTGGAGAAAGAACATGAACATTGTCTTGAGTTAATTAGGGCGACCAACTATTCTTATCGTGTAAGTAGTCGTTGATGGAATAGTAAGCCTTTGAGCAAAGGTTAGATTTTACTTGAGCTTTAAACGCATTGAAAGGCAAGTCTAGCAAAGAAGAGGGTATCTTGTTATAAAAGGTTATACCAAGCCCAACAAATGAGTTATGAACCTTATGAAGCCGGTGAAAGGGGGCACGTAGTTTGTCCTTATTTCTAGTGTTAACACTGTGAATATCACTGTTTTTAGTGTACAAGTGCAAATTTTGCCTAATATATAAAATGTTGGCGAAGATGAATTGTGATGCAACCGTGAGAATACCAATATCTTTAAAAAAATCTCTTAGAGAAACTCTGGCACCTAGCTGGTAAATTGCTCGAACAGCTCGTTTTTGAAGGACAAATATATTTTGTATATCAGCGGCTTTGCCCCACAGCAGAATACCGTAGGACATAACACTGTGAAAATAACTAAAATAGACTAAACGAGCTGTATCAACGTCAGTGTATTGTCTTACTTTCCTGACGGCGTAGGCAGCCGAACTGAGCCTTCCTGCTAGACTTGATATATGAGGTCCCCACTGAAGTTTGGCATCTACTGTTAGTCCTAGAAAAATTGCCGAGCCTACTGTTTCAAGCACCTCTTTATTTAAGACGATGTTGGGTCCTAGATTTCTGACATTCGGTAAGGCAAACTTTACACATTTCGTTTTCTTGGCATTGAGAACTAGGTTATTTGACGTAAACCAATCTGTAACTATTGAGAGTGCACTATTTACGTCGTCAAAATCTTGTCTATTCCTGTCTACTTTAAAAATAAGAGAGGTATCATCTGCAAACAGTACAACGTCACAGATGCCCTTCAAATGGAATGGTAAATCATTGATATATACTAAGAACAAAAATGGACCCAGTATTGAGCCTTGCGGAACACCTAACTGAACTGGTAGCCCGGAAGATTTCGCGCCATTAACATCTACACATTGGACCCTATTATGTAAATAAGAAATTATTACGTTGAGAGCCACGTTTCGGACACCGTAATGACGTAACTTACGCAAAAGCGTGTCATGGTGCACGCAATCAAAGGCTTTGGAGAGATCACAGAAAACTCCAATAGCATTTTGTGATTTCTCCCATGCGTCAAATATGTGTCTCAGCAGAGCAACACCCGCGTCTGTAGTTGAACGACCCTTTGTAAAGCCATATTGCTCATTATGGAGGAGGCTGTTTAAATTAAAATGTCTTAGCAACTGCTTGAGTATTAACTTTTCAAATATTTTGCTAAACGCAGGTAAAATAGAAATAGGCCTGAAATTGCCAACGTCATTCTTATTACCTGATTTAAATAATGGTATGACTTTGCTACTCTTCATGAGGTCAGGAAAAGTTCCTAAATCAATACATTTATTAAAAGTAACAGCTAGATAGGGGGCTACGATGTCTATTATATTACTTAAAAGTTTAATGGAGATGCCCCAATAATCACCGGTGTTTTTAGGGATACTTTAATGTAGGTGTATCCTGTAAGACTCATAATCTTTTTTCATAAATGTATGAAATCTTATACATGTATGTGTGAATGTGAGGACTATATATAAACTTTACTGTACACCACGAAAATACATACAAAAGTATTGATCAAAAATTAAAAATATAATTGTATATTTTTCATTTTTGATCAATACTTTTGTATGTATTTAGATCGAAGAAAGTGATAAGCCCGCTCATTGGAGCGGCCTTATCGCTTTCTACGATCTCTTCCAGGCAACTATTATCATCATCTTCAGGTCATAGTTTTAGTTTTCTCAGCTTTATTATTGATCTGACAGTTTAAATACTTTATGCGAGGTATTCCACTGAGAGCACTGATTTCAACCACAATTGCCCGAACCGTAAATGTCCTTTCTTTGGAATCGTTCGTCGAATCAATGAGCTCCTTAAGTGCTGATTTGAGCTGCACGATTACTGACAAATGCGTGCACTGACTGGACAGGTCCA
The DNA here is from genome assembly GCA_945859715.1 of Apamea sordens. Taxonomy (NCBI): domain Eukaryota; kingdom Metazoa; phylum Arthropoda; class Insecta; order Lepidoptera; family Noctuidae; genus Apamea; species Apamea sordens. The sequence goes on from OX243995.1 coordinate 15,719,937, forward strand.
CTCAATCTGTGTGGTTCTTTACTCAAGAGGCCATTTCAGACAGCAATCTACATCCTCAAATGATCTGACCAAGATTATGTCTGAACTTTAAAAGAGACTGTGACTTCCGAATTTATTTTTGGTGTTTCTTCTCAGAGTAGTCATATAGGAAACACCGACCTCATCTAGTTTTTTAAATATGATTGCAATGTAAAAGTATTTGTACAAACCTACTTCCTATACGACTACTAATATTATAAACGTGAACGTTGTATGGATGGATGGATGGTGTTTGTTACTCTTTCACGCAAAAACTACTTAACGTATGTGGATGAAATTTCATACACAGATGGGTCTTAACCAGGATTAACATATGGAATACTTTTTATCCCGATATTCCCAAGGGATCGAAACTTATGCGGGTGACACCGCGGGGCGCAGATAGTACAGAAATAAAATAATTTATCTTACGAGTATATTCATGTATATGTCGCAGGAGAATTTACCTTGGCCGCGTAGTTGTAGGTCGTAGGTTCGAACCCGGCGCTTTACTTTTTGTAAATTATTTCATTACCACTGCTCTGAAAACGGTGAAGGAAACATTTGAGGAAAAGCATTGTGAGGAAACCGGCATCTCATAGAACCGAAAATTCGGAGACATTTGACATTTATAAACCCGCACTGGACCCGCGTGGTGGATTACGGCCCACTCCCTCTCACCGAGAGGAGGCCTGTGTCCCAGCAGTGGGAACATTACATGCTGATTATAATCCAGTTTTTTGCAAAAATACCAATGTTTTTCCAGCTATTCCGCGACATAATAAGCATACATATTTTGTTCGGAACGATACGAGAGAAGTAAAAAAAAAACAAAAATTAAGGAAAACTTTGCTTTATTTTGTGTTGCTTCCACGAATCCTTCCTAGAAATGTTGATTAACCCGTTAAATGCCGTAATTACAGACACAATTAAAAAGCCATTGTGTCTCGCGTGGATCTACGTTCCGGCGGCATACGAAGGGTTAATCAGAATGCCACAATGGCTTGTTCCTGAAAATGGATACCTTTAATCCGTGTGAGCTTCCATCGGCTTTTGAGCAGCGAGCTGGTATTATATACGAACGTCGGGTGAAAACAATAGGCTTACAAACGAGTTACCATAGGCTTACAGGTTAGGAATAGTATAGACAAAACCATCTGTGTTGCCCGGAAATAATTCACCGCGACTTTGTGGCATGTACTTTCCGGCTATGAGTTACGAAGACTATGGTTGTCACAGCATGACAGGAGCTCGAAGCGACTATCTATAAAATAGGATTGTACACAAAAATATGTATAATCTACTAAACTAGGAAGTTTTTTTTTATAAAACCTGACATATGGCAGAATATTATATGTCATCGTATAATTATGAACATTGTTATATAGTTTATAATCTACAATTTGGCGGTTTGACATGGATAGATTATAAACTATCGTACGTTACAAACTATCGTACGTAGGTTATCTTGTAATCAGTATGGTACAGTACACAATTTTTCAACAGTTAACAATCTCGCAAGATAGATTATTAACTAACGGTGTTCACAATCATACGGTGACATATACCTACATATAATGTAGATACTAAAATAAGAAGCAATTTTTATAAATTCTTGCATATGGCAGGATACATTATTATAATCATGACACGTAGGTAGTTCCTCCAACTAAAAATACTGGTGGATATTCAGCTGCGACCGGTTGGACTGGAAGCCATCCCAACACAAAAATGAACACCCAACCCCAACTTCCAAAAAATACACTACAAAGTGAAAAATAACTTGAACTGGAAGGCTTGATTTTGTACTATCGTTTTTTACCACCAAGTTAGGAATAAAACTCACCGAATTCATAATCTCATCTTTTGAAGTCGATTGAAAAGGGCGCTTGCGTGGCGTCACGATCCATTTTGTACCTCACAAGACTTTTGATATAGAGTTGACTATTTAATATTTTAGGTTAATAAGAGAAGTAAGTTAAGTTGAAAACTTTACACACTTGGACGTCATTATGTCTAATAATAACTTCTCCACCTCTGTTTCTACCAACTCTGCTCTCTCTGCTCCAACGTACGTACGTTGGAGCGACTAACTAAAGTTTAGCAGAGTGCTACGTTGCGTGATACTTAACTACTTAGTTCGTCCTCGTTTGCCCGCAGCCCGCAGGCCCACACACCGCAAACTGACTTATCGCTTATCTACCTTTGTTTCAAACTTACAAACTAATTCAATTTCCATACCGTCTCATTTGAATAAATGAAAAACAAACTTGAAGCAGTCAGATTTATTGTGGATTCAAGTACAGCTATTGAATATTAAAACAGATGAATCGTATAACGCCATATAATACGGATTCACTCACCTGTAGCGATATTATTGGCTTATACCCACAAACAGGGTAACTAGGAATGTTGTCGACCTTACATCTTTATCAATAATTCACCTCGTAAAATCCCTGTTACGCGAAAGTGGTCTCTACGTCACTAAATAATTCAAGAATTGCGATAAGCCCTCTGACGTTATGTAGATATCCAAGGGTCATCCACTTGATAGTCTTATTGTGGCAAACGGCTTTTCTCTTGTTTTTATTATTTCCACTTTACATACTACAGGCTTAAGTGCTGTCTAGGTATTGAAGGGACCATAAAGTCTAAATACTATCGCATTTAAACTTTATTGACCCTCGAAATTCATGAACAAAATACTGATGTAAGTACCTATCCATCGGTATTTTGTTCGCAAATTTCTCATTAAGTAGTCTGACAAACGATTTACAATTAGCAAACTACTTGAAAATAAAGATTTTATGAGACACATTAACTATCCGCATCCGCAAAGCAGACACTATAGCATAACAATCGTTGTGAATATGTAGGGCGCCAGACAGTCAAGTGAAAGTGTTAACTAAATGATGGTTCAAATTCATAAAATTTTACCGTTTGTTGATTAAAATTATTCAATATATAGAAGTCCTGCTCTTAGTTAGACCACCTTTTCCTTCAAATCCGCAGATTGGATCTCGAGTAAGTACTCGAGACGGGTGGACGGATGGCCTAAATATTGGTTAAATTTTTACAGTTAGGCCACTGTGGCTCTCACGGCCTCATATATGCCTTATTATTAACATTAATTATTAATTCCGTGGATTACAGCATGAGTCTTGTCTTTCCGGAGATTTTCGTATAAATATTAAGGAACTTACAACCGTTCGATTTCGTAATATAAGGAAAATAGCGACTTTGGGCTTCCGAGATTATTAGATTTGCGGCTGAGTGACGTCCCATTCTTTAAGGATAACATAATAACGACTGAATTATGTAGGTACCTTGGCATGCCAATTGGATTTTCCTATAAAAAGAAAAAAAAACGAATATTTAAAGACCATTAGGGTTGATAATCTGTCGAGTCTCGATTTAATAAATAACGTTTCTTTAACATACTCGTAACACACAGAAACGAAAAAAAACCTTTCTGTGTTTAAGCTTTTCTTTAAAAAATTCTTAATGTCGTCATGTCATTCATCATCATCATCATCTGCATAGCCTTTTCCCAATTTTGTTGGGGTCGGCTTCCGGATGCAGCTGAATACCAGTATTTTACATGGCGACTGCCTATCTGACCTCCACAACCCAGTTACTGGGTAATACGATACCCCTTGGTAAGCCAAGCAAACCAAGACTGGTTGTCAGACTTTCGGGTTCCTGACTACCCGTAACGGCTGTCAAAGATCCACTAATGACAGCCGGGACCAACGGCTTAACGTGCTTTCCGAGGCACGGAGGGGTCTGGGTATATAGTCACCCATCCACAGACCAACCGCGGCAAGCGTAGCTTAGTTAGCTAGCTTTAGCTTAATTTTAATGTTTGAGTATTATTTTATTGTTTATGTGTCATTTTTATATCAATTTAATGTAACTTATTGTACATAATGGAATTAAATTTTCTGAAAATAAATAAATTATTATTATTAACCTGATCGATCGACGTGTGCGGCTGTTATTATTTAGACACGGGCCCCTTAATAAATAATGTAAGTCGTGGTAGGGAAATTCCGGTTGTTAAAATATGTACAGTCGCCAGCAGGTCAAGCTACCCGAAACTGTCAAATTTTCCCAATCAACCTTGAACCTTAATAATTTAGCGATAAAGTTGAAAATCTATTAAAGAAATTTGACAGATTGTAGTAGCTTGATGTGCTGGCGTCTGTACTTACCTATATCTACAAGTGCAAAAAGTATACGTACAAAACATAGCTACTGTATTTAAAAAATATACCTATAATTGTATAACTGTCGTTTGAATTATCGACGTCAATAAATTACAATGCAATATAATTATATAAACGTTGTTAAAGTTTGACGTCCAAATACTTTCTTTCTATTGATGAGGCCATTTTGAATGCCACTCATGATTTAATCTATACAACCAATAGCGGTATCTGTGCGATTAAAAAAATACAAGTCATCGTGCTCATCGTGGTCGTTAAAAGTATCGGTAAGTGTCGATGCTCATAGAAAAAAACTTGAGAGGTGTCAAGGGACACCCGGATGGAACGAAGTTCCTTTCGATTAATTAGTGAAGGAATTGTAATATTTTTTTTTTTAAGTTATAATAATATTTTTTTTATTATTAACAAATAAAAAAACAGACAAAAAAAAGCTGGCTTGCTTTCTATAAGAGAGAGAGAGAGAGACAGACAGAGAAACACGCGCACGCCGCAAGGCTTACAACTAAAAAAAAAAAGTGTCGTTCCAACTTTTGGTCTTAATTTTTTCCGTCTAGCCCCCTTTCGCAACGCACGATAAGGAACTTCGTTCCAATAATTTTACCTTTTACTATACCCGCACCGCAGATACGCAAGGCAATAGGTAAATAACCAGTTTAACAACTACATAATCAGCCTGTAATGTCCCCACTGCCCACCTCTTTGTGAGAGGGAGTGGACTATAATCCACCACGCGGGCCCAGTGCGGGTTGGTAGATGTCACATGTCTTTGAATTTTTGGTTCTAGGACATGCCGGTTTTCTCACGATGTGGAACCAGTATAAGCTGACATCTAATTATACGGAAAACCTATACAATGCGAGGTCAGCCTTCTTCCACCCACTACTAAGTTTAAGACTCCTCCCTTCCGTGCTATGCTTCCCTAGTATGTGCGAGTCGAGTCTCCTCCAGGTCTTCCCTACGATCTTCTGTAAGTCGTCCACCCGCCTGGCTAGGCAGTATAATATGCTCTTTCTATCATACAAAAACTACCTATGCCACTATAATGTGACATGAATCTGCCGATTTATTTATTTATTAGAAAAAACCTCACCGTGAAAACATAGGTGTAGTGAGCTTAAAGTGAGCTGTCAATAGTGTCAATCATTAGTAACAGCCGGTCTATTCCGTAAATATCTCACCGTAAACACTTAAGTGAAGTGTATGTAGTATGTGAAAAGTGATTGGATGACCACTCACTTCAAGCTCACTTCACCATTGTTTTCACGGTGAGATTTTTACAGAATAAGCCGGCTGTATCCCACCTATTATGTACAAAAGCAGAAAAAATAAATGACAGAATTGATCCACAAACGAAAATACACACCCGAGAAACCAAAACATACAAATAATTTTTTTTTAAAACCCCCGACACAAAATAATAAAAATAGTATGAACGTAAAAAGCCTAAAACAAATTTAAACAACCGACTTCCAAAAACGACACTACGAAGTGAAAAATAACTTTAATTTCGGAAGTCGGTGTCGTTGGGTTCACATTTTCGTTGTTTGCCACCGACTTCCAAAATTAAAGTTATTTTTCACTTTGTAGTGTCTTTTTTGGAAGTCGGTTGATTTTTTTTTGCAAAAATGTTTTTTTTTTCACTTTTAAGTTGTAATTTTTATTACCAGTAATTTTGGTTTAAAAACCAAACTACTAAACCGTTTTTGATGAAATTTCTATGGAACCATTTGAAAAGTATACCCTTTCCAACGAAAAAAGAATTTTTCAAATCGGTTGGCAAGCGATGGAGTTATGCGCGAACAAACATAAAAATAATAAAAAAAATACAAACATCCGAATTGAGAACCTCCTCCTTTTTTAGAAGTCGGTTAAAAAACTATGAAAAACTAGCCACAAATAGAACAAAAATAATATAAACGTGAAACCCTATAAAAAAAATAACCTTGAAATTATGACCCTACGTAAGTACGTATGAATTTTTTTGATTAAATGTTGTCGCGTCGGAGGACCGCTCTAATTTATTAGCCTAACTGTCTGTGTTCTGTTAAAGTTTAAAATAGTAGCGGTCCCCCGACGCAACAACATTTACCTACTCAAATTCGAAAAATCCGTTTGGGAACTACGATGCCACAGGCAGACACACACACACGCACACACCCCCACACAGACACGTCAAACTTATAACACCCCGTCGTTTTTGCTTTCTATGTTAAAGAATCAATAATACTGAGTGCAAAATCTAGTCGCTGTCTTTCATTATAATCCTACTTAGATATCGAGACAAAAATAAATGTAGGCGGCAGACAGACGATTCGTAACTGCACGTATAGATTGATCGGACTTAAAAGTGAAAGCCACCCAAAGCAAAACAAGTTCCGTTTTGAAGTACAACGCTCTTCACGATAGGACTGTGTTGCACAATGGACACGCGGAATTTATACAGGCTGAAATTGAATTCATGGGCATCCTTTTAAGGGGTCATTGTAATCATCATTATGAACAACTTTTACTATGGGACCAAACCTGAAATCGCAAAAAAAAAAACAGCTGTTCCCTACATTTTAACGAGTTATGCGAACATAAATGTAGGGAACAGCTGATTTTTTTTTCGCGATTTCAGGTTTGGTCCCATAGTAAAAGTGGTTCATAATGATGAGTACAACGACCCCTTAGAAGGATGCCCATGAATTTAATTTCACCCTGTATATTATTATAAAGGAAACTCTGTCTGACTGAATGCCCTGGCTGGAGGCCTTAATTTATTGAGGCATCCACAGGCAAGCTCGGTTTTTTTTTCTGGGTGGGAAACCATCATGACTTCTCCCGCTCGTGTCAGACTTTTACTGATTAAAATCCACCCGTGTTCCTTCAGTTGCCTGTGCCGGGGGCCACGGTATCTCTTTCGAACAACCCGCGGCCCTGGCAAGCATCGGCCACAGTCCAGCCCGGTTAAGCAGACGACCACCTCATAGATGCGCGCGATACTATTTATAAAAAAAAAAAATGTGACTGCATGGCAAATAAAAAAGTAAGTATTTTTTTTGTTTTTTAAACTACCCCGTAAAGGGTGGCTTGATTTGGTAACTCAAAATTGGCACAAATAATCTATACATAAGTCAAGTAACGATTTTTCACTACTAAGGGATCAATCAACATGAAAATGACCCGATTACTTTTAAATAAGAACTTAATCATACATTTTGATGTTAAATTTTGTAGGGAAAAATACGAAATCTACGCGGACAAAGTCGCGGGCGAAGTGCTAGTTCTTAAATTAACGACAATAACAGCCAAACCCTCACTTTTGACAAATCCAACTAATGACTCGTAAAGGTCAGGAGGATTTCACTTTTAAAAGCATTAGGTACACAGACACAAAAGCGAAGTCATAATTAATTGCTGAAAATCATTCGATTCTCGCATATGATATAAGCATAATTAGCCAGTAATGTTCTCACCGCTGAGAAACATGGCAGGCCTTCTTTTTCCGAGAAGAATCCACCACGCGGGCCCAGTGCAGATTGGTGGATGTCACACGTCTTCGAATTTTTCGGTTCTTGGACATACCGGTTTCCTCAAAATGTTTTCATTCACCGTTTTGAGAGCAATTGTGATGAAATTAAAAACAGAAAGTAAAGTGCCTGCCAGGATTCGAACTCACGAACACTCGTCAGTCGGGGCCGATGCCACGGAATCACCACAGTTCCCTCTCCCCAAAAGGTATAAACTCCAAAGTAATTTTGTTCTTGAACACCATTCACCTCTTCGCTGCAATTTTGTGTCGAGAATTTCAAACCAGCATGGACTCCGAACTGCGCTGTGGAATTGGCATACAAAACTAAATAGAACATTTTCATTTGTATGTTCTCGTTTAAGGTATTGTGGTTTCTATTCCACTATAGCAGTTTATTAGATACCTACCTACTACTTTTATAAGATGAAAACAAAGAAGCCAGAATATGCTCTCATACACTTACGGCTCCAGCAGACACGCGCGACGAAACAGCGCGACGCGACTCTACTAGAACATTTTTCTATGAAAACTTAATGGAAATGGTTCTACCAGAATCGCGTCGCGCCTGTCTGCTGGAGCCTTTATAACCAATCAATCAACTCAGCCTATCGCAGTCCACTGCTGGACATAGGCCTCTCCCAGACTGCGCCACAACACCCTGTCCCCCGCCTTCCACATCCAGTCTCCGACCCAGCCACCAACCAACCAATAACAAAAAGACACCTACATCTCTCTTTAAAAAAAAGTAACATGTGCTAATCTATTTATGTCATCCATTGCCTTCACTCTAAGATACCATGTTTAAAAATTAAAACGAGTCAATAAAGTGGGTCAATTAGAACCTTCTACTTTTAATACATTTAGTAAGTTAAACTAATATTTCTCGAAAAAGTTATTTTTGCGGTTGTAAGCGAAAATGTCCCATATCTCAAATACTATTGCCTAAAGATGCATGGTCACTTAGAAACATCATAATCTTTTTAATGATGGGATCCAACAATACCCCAGACGCTTATGTGCAATGTTGTTGTTTTTTCATTCCTCAGTTACTTTATTGTTAGGACATGTGCACCGCTAGGCACATAGGTAAGTACGTGTTTAGATTTGCACAGAATACACCTCCTTTCCAATTTTCATTGATAAACATAGTGCTAATTAATAGTCTCCGAGTAAAATGGCTATTTAACATCCGGACTGACGAACATAACAAAATTATAAGGATTCCGCTACTGATCTATAAAAAAAGTTTCTCGCAGCACAATCTGGACGATGATATAATGCACATACAGAATTATCAACTTTAGGATGACAAAAACTAATATGAATGAAACATTGATTAATAAAAGATGCAATCTTGCAATTCTCCAAAGATTGTCAATCGATAACCACCATAGGTCGACTCTACATACAAAAACATACATACCACATTCTCATAGCAAAGTAAAAGTAAACCAACAAAAGTCCATGGCTATACATTTTGTTTCACAATAAAATAATTTCAACATTCATGTCAATTTCTATAATGATGCATGCGAGTCGCGAGACGAGACGAAAATGTACGCGAATACCTACTCGTAGAAATATCTTCTCAAAATGACCAAAGTAAATCTTTGGTCATTTTGAGAAGATTTAATTTTGGATTTTATAAGGAATATTTGTATAGGCATGTACGGTCTGCAAATTTACTTAAGTATGTAATGTAGGTACCTACTTATTTGTTTTATTAAGCTTATATAAACCATTAAGCCGCTCAGAAAATAATATGAGAATTGAATTTCTTATTTTAAGAACGGTGGTGATCGTCGAGTTGTTATGTAACAGAGATACACATACATACATATATTATCTACTTCTGTACCATATGAATATGCTAATCTTTTATGATAATTGCTTCCAGGTTTTATAAATAAGTCTCACCGCAGACACGACAAAAAGTTAATGTGTAGGTAACATTAAATTTTTGTCGGTTCTGCGGTTCTGAGATAAATGCCAAAGTATAAATGAAAATTAAAGGCTCCTGCAGAAAGGCGCGACGCTACAGGGCGACATGACTCTAGTAGATCAATTTCTTTAAATTTGTTCTATCAGAATCGCGCCGCGCCTGTCTGATGGAGCCTTTAGTGGATATTTTCAAGCGTTGTTACTAATCACAATTACTATAGGCATCTCTTGCCAATAAATAAGCTTATTCGAAAAATCACAGATGTTCCATATGAATTTATACCACATCAGAAAAGTAGGAACTAGTCGTAAACAGATCTGTCCTAGAAGAGGGAAAATTTCGGAAGCCATCATGCCAAAAACATCATCTACTTTATGGTGGATATCTGTGAACAAAAAATTACATTGTCTTGTCATCCGTCAGATCATCCGACACTTTATACCCCGAGTGAAGCCACATTGTAGTATAATGTTTCCACTACAGACAAGATTTCCGGCCATCACTCAAAAAGTCTTTGTTTACGTCGACGTAAAAGTTCCATCAAAAGAGATGGTAGCAACAAAACGATGCGATCAGCGTCAGACCGGCGGCGACTCACCGTGCAGAGGCACTTGCTGCAGACAGCTCTTGTGCCGCAATTACGCACACTTTCTCTATTTGGGCAGTGGGCACTCAACGGAGTTAAAATTTCTCCGTTAAGACTAAATCCGACAGCCCAAATCGAACAGCCACTCTCTGACGATGATTTACTTACCTATCGATGTTATCGGCACCGAATACTAGAAAATGTACTTGAATTTCCCGTAGGAATGAAACATGTTTAACGTTAAAATATTATTCTTTATTTACACTGCTAAAAGTAAATGGAATTGTATTAATTAGCACTTAATGTAAGTTAGCTAAAGTTAAATCATTTACAGCTAAATTGTGCCTTTGAACGAACTATCAAAACGTCTCATAGGCAGAAGATATGACTTTGTTTTCTACATTTCCTTGAATTGGCCCAAACTTAAATCTCGATGGAGCGGTATATTTATCTTCCGATCGGAAACCGATTTAGCCGTACAAAATGAGTAACGTAAACAAACATATCAACAATCAAATAAATAAATTGAGCAGTACCTAATACAATCTATAAGGTAACCTTAGTCTCGAGTTCTCGACCTTATGGCCGGACTTATATTAGAAAATATTCGGGGCCCACATATGACCCGCACTTGGGGAAATCTGGGGGCGCTTGGACGAAGTCACTTTCCTCACCTACTTTTAGTATAAAATCTAAGCCTCTCGTCCAGTGAGAGGACCTTTCGTCTCTCATCATCCAGAACCCAGGATTGTCAGCCTTAAAGCGTAGTGCAACAACACCATGTTTTGGTACTACTATAGTATCCTTCACGACCGGGTCGATGAGATTCTTGTTGAACAATGTACCTTCTTCATTCATCTTCTTGATGGTTTCACTGTCGAAACTTCTGTCGAGTTCCCTCATGCCGACCACGTGAAAACTATATCCATGTAGGTGGAATATGTGGTCGGATTCACCACCTGTAATTACAAGGGAAACGTAGTGTATATTTATTACTGTTATTGGTAAATATGCTGGGAAGCGGGCTGAAATTAATTGCATTTACATTATATAAATGGATTTCCTCTGTGCATGTGGTCCATTATGGTTTATCTGATTGACGTCTTCAATTTATATTATATAATTATAAGTTCTCTCATTTATATCTGTATTTTTTATAGTGTACCTACATAATAAAGAGTATTCTATCTATTTACGCTCTACATTTAGCTATGCGTGTGATTACGGCTGAGTAGATAGGTACGGTTCTAACACTTTTCCTGGATGTTGAATGGTTTTAGGTTGAAGAGATTTGTATCCACTATCATCAACCTTGATCCTGATACTTTGTGTAAAAACCAATTATTGTATGCTTATAATTAGAGACAATAATAAAAAACTAAAACAAGTCATCACTGGCATTAAACGTGTTTTTCTTGTTTGTGTATGTTTCTTGTGTTCTACTTTAAGCTTAATTGCCGTGATATGCAATTTTGCAATGTGTTGCGTTATAAATATTACGAAATCATCTAGAATTATGTTTACAGCATTTATCTCAGTCAATTTACATAAATTCGTAGAGTTTGGAGATTGTAGGCTACCTATCACTTAAATACATACATAATTACAAGTATATAATAAAAACGGGAAGAGCTCATTGGGCATCAAAAAATTCGTCCGCATCGCTGTCGGTGGGATAAGTGCCTAAAAGGCTGGCAGCATTGCCACATTGCAGGGCAATACTGATTTTTTGGATTAAAAATAGGCCAGTCTTCTGGTCTCGTACCAGCCGCTTGGCGATGTCCCAAAACACTCAATGAGCACTCGGACTCCAAGGTCTTAGTGTTTCAACCCCAAACGGCTACCTGTTCAGTTATTTCTGTGACGTCAATTTATCTATATTAACACCACGGATATCGAACCTCCAACCTCCTTGATGTTGTAGGTTTTAACCCAATTTCCTAGACTATTAACATTAGAGAACCACTAAAATTCCCTAATTATAATATTTGAACGTACATTTTCTCTTATTTACTGAGACGAGAAATCTCGTCTTTTATGGTTTCAACATCCGTCTCCAGACTCCAGACGATCGTGAATAAATCAGGGACCGGCGCGGCGCCTTGTTTCGCAAATTTGTACCGACTTCAAAGACTACGGTGTGTGAAATATGTACGAAATACGGACAAAAGAAACATTGAAAGTATATATGAAGATTTAAACTTTCGATTTATATGTATTGACTAAAGATATTATACCTATATATTCAGCGTCAAATCAAATTAGCTGGCGAACAAAAAAACTGGAGCCGTCGACCGCTGGTTCCAATTTTTTTTTTTTTGTTTGTTATTTTTAGTTATCGAAACCCATCAAGTCTATAGAGTTTCGCCAACTAATTCAACTTGACCCTGTATATCTTGGAAGGTTAGGTATCACATTATGTCCGTAATAAAATTTAACAATAACAAACGATAAGTTATAGTAGAAAATAGTTGATTGTGGATGAAGAAAATCATTGCGTTAAATTGCTAGAAAGTAACAACGATGACAAAAGTCGCAACTGTAAGTTTTCAATTAATTGTGTTTGGTAATTAATTAAGTATAGGTAATTGTACAGTTTCGACATAATGTACATGTGAAAAAATAAGCAAAAGAATCATAGGGCATCAAAAAATTCGTCCGCATCGCTGTCAACAAGAACAGTGCCCAAAAGGCTGGCAGCATTGCCACGTTATATGGCGCTGCTAATTCTTTGGCCAAGAAACAGGCCAGCCCTCTGGTCACGTGAAGAGTCGACTAACCGCTTCGACATCATTTATTTCTTAAGTAGTAAAGTGAAGCTGTGCTTTCGATACTTAGATGTCAAAGTTTTTATTTTGTTCTAAAGCTTTCAGTCCATAAAATAAGAACAATATGTCTAAATATAAAATTAAATTATGTCTCACACATTTTACATAAAGAGCTAAAGTTTTCTTTTTCTATCATAAAATAATGTCTTGTCATTAAATGATTTTTTCTCTGTAACTAGATTTGAAAAACTTTTACTCATCAATTAGGTATATTTTATAAACTAGATGAGGTCGGCGTTTCCTATCTGACTACTCTGAGAAGAAAGTCGGAAACAAACTCAGAGGTCACAGTCTCTTTTAAAGTCCAGACATAATCTTGGTTTTTTTGAGGAAAGAACCACACAGATTGAGTAGGTAAACCAGTCAGTGCCCGCATTTGTCAGTAATCGTGCAGCTCAACTCTGTTAAAATCATTTTTTTTTTGAGCGCCTCTTGACTACCTAATTCCACACATACATACATAAACTCACGCGTTCTTCCCATGGTGGTAGGTAGAAACTACAGAACACCACCTACTACGTGTTTCTTATTATCTTTCGCAGGCATTATTTTTCTATATTTAGCAGTTTAGTTTGTCAATTTGTCTGTCACGTTTAGCTGTGGCATGGGCCAAAGATAACGCATATTGAAATAGACGATTGAGGCATGATGGTTTTGGCTTTTGAGGGTATCAGGCGATTGGCTAGCAACCGGTCACTGATATTATCTACGTTATCTTTGGCCAATGCCACAGCTAAACGTGGTGAATTAGTTACCTGTCTTCCTCATTTTAGGAAAAAAGACGTGAAGATATGTATGGTATTTATAATGTATTTCCTTTACGTCTATAATGCAAAATAAGATTATTAATTAAATGTCACGGAAAGCAGTAGGCGTTTCGAACCGACATACTGTCGAACTAATGAGCAATCGCTGTAGGGTGTTTCGCACAAACGTTACATCGCACTAATAAAGCATCGATGTAATAAAACATCGTACAACTGAATTATCGACATACCGTGTTCGATATAATAAAAATTGAATTAACAACTTTCGAATACACGTAGGGAACCCATCAACCGTGCAGCCAAGGCAGTTATATAAATTGAATACTGCTTCAAATCTAAATTAGGTTAATGAATTCAGTGAAACGAGATATCTTTAGATATTAAACTAGATTGCGGTGGCGTCGACCTCACCCACCGGCCACTCGGTTAACTTTATGTCCGGTATGGTTTAAATACTTGTACGGGCCCAATTGACGGGCAGGCGGCGGCGTCGCCAAACCCGTAACGAGATAGTTATAAAATATGGCCGGATGGTGCGAGGTTTAGCAGTTAAGGTTCCGTATGCGCCTGTTGTCTACAAGGTATTATAAATTTGAAGCCTGTATGTTACCTTTTCACACCTAAACTACTGAACGGATTTCGATATAATTTGACACGCAGATAAATGGCATCCTGGGAAAGAACGTAGACTACTTTTTAGTCCCGGTAGCACATTCCCGTGGGATAATAACCAACATTCACGCGGGAAAAAGCAAGTATGAAATATCCAAAAACCTCTTAGTGGTCATTGTACTCATCATTCTGAATAACATTGAAGACACTGAACGAGACACAATAGACATTTTATTGTCATTACGGCGAGGGGCGTTTAGTCAAGTTTAGTGTCCCGTAAAGTATTGAACAATTCATTCATCCTGTTATTTACAACACCTAACCTCTAACTTTAAAAGAAAACTATTACGCCTTCTGAAACTCGAAGTAAAACATTTTTAGAATTTGTTATGTAAGGAACCCTAAAATTTAGAAGCCTTGCATGACAGCACAAGTAGGCTCAGTATTAATAAGAACGTTGTATAACAGATACCTCTAGTAACGGTTACTATGCCTCGCAAATAAATGTATCATAAAAAAAACCTACCCGCAAAAAATAAATTAGAACAGGGCCAGCTAGGTTTCTACGATTTCGAAACTCACCTGAATTTGTTTTAATTACGATTTCGAAACTCACCTGAATTTGTTTTAATATAACTGTTAAAATAGCATTCTTTTGTTTTTAAACAAAATATTAAAATAGTTGAGTATTTTAAGAATCAATCTGTCTAGAATTTTAAGAATCAAACTGACCCCACCATAGTTGGGAAAAGAAACTATGGTGGGGTCAGTTTCCAGTATAACCGGGCGCAGCTGAATACCAGTATATTACATGGAGCGACTGCCTATCTGACCTCCACAACCCAGTTACTGGGTAACACGATACCTCTTGGTAAGGGTGGCTTGGTTGTCAGACTTTCGGGCTTCTGACGACCAGTAACGACGGTCAAAGATGACAGCCGGGACCAACGGCTTAACGTGCTTTCCGAGGCACGGAGGAGATTCGGTATGTAAAGATGGTCACCCATCCACGGACCAACCGTGGCAAGCGTATCTTAACCTGATCGATCGACCCGTGCGGCTTTTACTACTTAGCCACCAGCCCCTCTTTTTAGAATCTAATATCAAACTCTATCAAAAGAAACAAAGTTTTTGCGTTTGTTAAAGCTAGTCATTATACAAGCTTTTATTATATCTTGACGATTTGACAGTTTTTGTATGGTATGTTTGTATGAAAGGTAATTTATAATTCACAAATTCTAATTACTTTAATGAAGTTTGTTATGCTCCGCAGACCATTATCTACCAAATATTTATAAGTAATTCTGCATCTATTATCATATTTATCATCATTCTCAATATCTTTTATTCAAGACTGGACGTATCTAACTAGACACGTATGTAGGTACTACAGGTCACATATCTGCACTCTAATTAGGTTACAATCTAAATCATTTTGAAGGATGTTGCTAATTCATTGCTTTATATGTTCGAAAAATTTATCTGCTCAACAACGTAAATAACGCAATGAATGTTATTGCACTGTCAAATTGACAGCCATTGCTAATGTTACCTCATAATACCTCCATCTCCATTTATGTAGGTATATGTTATAACATTATGATTTCTAAAGACACTAAGATTGGACATTCGCCCACTCAAGTGTAATTGCATACAATAGTGCAACAATATTATACCATAATAACATAATAACGTTCAATTAAATGGGAAAGTCTGAACTGTACCCAACTGTACCTAAGAAGTAGGTACCATTAGTGTTCGCTCCACGTTTAGGTGTTGCTTTTCAAACTAAAGTTCAAGAACAAAACTTTATTGTTTCATGATTGATTGAGGGATTCCATTACAGTGATTGATACTGCTAGTCTGATTGTTAGGCTTCCCATTCAGGAGTTGCAACTTCATTTTCATTATTCAGTTGCGAACTTGGGAAATAGATAAGTTACCTACATTTTCGAACAAAACACGTAGACTATGAAACTACAGAAAATGTTTCATCTGTCCAGACGAGCTTTCGTATCAATTAAAACTAAAAACGCAATGTACTTTGCTGTTGTAATGTTTAATTGGTAAGCAAATTGGCAGCTTCGTTCAATTTGCCACATTATTGCCATCTCGTACAAACGTCAAAGAATGACATTAGTGATTTGAAATATAGAAGTAAGCATTCGGTTGTAAACGTCAAGTCAAGAACTCAAGACACGCCACGTGCGCCGTCTAAAAACTTAATACTATCGTCAATCAAACACTGCCACTCAGGGACTTTACCTACTTTTACAGACTAGCGGGGTAATTACGTAACATACCAACAGTAGGAATGGCTTTTATTTTGATAGTTCAACCACATTCATTGCGTTATCTACTTTGTTGAGCAGACAATTTTTTCGAACATATGAAGCAATGGATTAGCAATATCCTTCAAAATGATTCAGATTGTGGTTGACATTGTGTTGCGTACTTAGCGTGCTCATCCATCTGGTATTTCGAACTTTAAAGGTGCATGCCACTCAAACGTTTGAAACACGACAGAACATCACACTCTTCAGGCTCAACACAACTTCACCAGTGTTCCGTGTTTCGTATAATCTTAGCCCACGTATTACAAAGAATACCATAAATCACTGTCACCATGATAAATGGTTCCGAGTACTTGCACATCAGCTGCATATTATGCGTTATTTATATCGAGGGTCGTGAAATCTTCATTAGTGTGATGTTACATCTCGCTCGCTGATGTTCATCGATATTCCTAATTTGCGAGCATCGATTTGACAAATGATTAATGTTGACGTGTTTGCCAATCTTTGAATACTTGTAGAGGAGAGAGGAGTGTCTTATGTCCGTGTAAATCTCGTAGGCGAGAAACAAATAATAAGCCTTTTTAATTCCACAACTTCCTTATTCTCTGCCCGTATCCCAATGTACTCGTATTTGGGGTCGGTGCAACATGTCTTTTTCTTCCATACTTCTCTGTTAGTCTAATAATTAATTCCGGAACTTAATTTTAACAAAAAACTTTTTTGCAAAAAAAAAACAACCGACTTCCAAAAAAGACACTAAAAGTGAAAAGTAACTTTAATTTTGGAAGTCGGTGGCAAACAATGAAAACGCGAACCCAACGACTCCAACTTCCGAAATTAAAGTTATTTTTCACTTTGTAGTGTCTTTTTTGGAAGTCGGTTGTTTTTTTTTTTGCAAAAAAGTTTTTATTTTTCAGTTTTAAGTGTAATTTTTACCAGTAATTTTGGTTTAAAAACCAAACTACTGAACCGTTTTTGATTAAATTTCTATGGGACTAATCTGAAAGTATATCCTTATAAATAAAAAAGAATTTTGCAAATCGGCTTATAAATAACGGAGTTCTGAGGTAACAAATATAAAAAAAAACTTGCAGTTTTACTCGATAGTGAACAGGCATCAACTTAACTTGCTGGTTCCATCGGTGACCTCATCCATCGCTTTCTATATAGCGAATTCGGCGACAAGAGCAGGCTCATTAGGCCATAAAAAGGTACCTACTCGACAAAACGATTATCGTACCTACGTTACTGTTGAAATACGAAGTATTTTTTATCCCCTTTCCCTTTCGCTAATCGCCTCTGCGAGAGACTCTCCCCATGTAAATAAGCCTTAAGCCTGTCTACCCAAGTGCCATAAACGGTATTATGTTTAAGGCTAATATTGACGCGTAAAGTTATCTTAGCGCAAGTGCCGTTTCTAACTTTCGGTGAAGGAAAGTGGAAACTTTACACTACAAACTGCCTAATAGGGAACTTAGTAAACTTATGTCGTTACACCTTGTGCGAACATCTTGTTGAATATCATATTACATGGACTTATACGTTTCTTGTCTTGTAATTAACGTCTTAGTGGATTAGTGTGAGAAACTTACTTCCGCGTAACATTTTTACCTCGCTCGTCAGACAAATTAATTGCCTTGGCTGACGGACACGGTCATAGAATAATGTAATGAAGCTATGTATCTGCATGACAAAACAACACTCCTGTATTTATCTATTTATTTATTTCCCAACTTACATCTATCCTTACAGGGAAACCTATAGCGATAGCGTACATTTACCTAAACTAAATTTTGTAACTTATTACAAACAATGCATTCTTTGTGAACTCACTCAGAGAACAACAGAATAGGTCCGAGTCACTAGCTATGAGGTTGAGAGTGCGGAGTGCACGCGTCAGTGGCGCCTCACTTCAAAGATTAGTCCGAGCGCGCGGCTCCGCCAACAGCCGTGGCTGTCGTCGTCGCCACACGTACAGTCACGAGCAAAAGTATGTATACACTCGGCTTTATTCAAAAGCGATTTACTCCTTTACTTTTTAATGAAATTTTATGTTGTTACGAACGTAGCATTTTCGAACCCATAGGTTTATGCAATGTGTCGCATTTCAATGTTGCATTCGTTATTTCACGAAAAAATCGCAATTGAAAGTTGCCAAGTGTTGACATATTGGTGCTCGTGGCTGTAACTGTCCGGAACACACAAACCTATGTGCCCTAATATGTCCGCATTATGTACCTTCCCTCTAAGTACTTTGAATATACTCGAAGGGTTAGACAGGGAGAGACAAGACAGCACCTATAATATGTACAAAACCTTTCGCATGTAAAAGGGAGCGAGCCTGTTGCCATCAACCGGGCACAAATGCAGACTCCGAGCTGCTACTGAAAAATACCAAAAGCAAAAACCTCATAACACTTTGCCCGACCCGGGAATCAAACCCATGACCTCATGCTCAGCAGTAGCGCTCAACAAGTAGACCAACGAGGCAGCTGTGTATCTAAAGGCACGTTTATTTAAATTTTAAAGTATCTACGGCTCTACGTGATAGATATCTATATTTTTATAATATTTATAAAGAAGGCTGGCCTATTTTTAACCCAAAGAATCAGCATTGCCATTCAACGTGGTAATGCTGCCAGCCTTTTGGGCACTTATCGTGATGCGGACGAATTTTTTGATGCCCAACGAGCTCCTGCCTTTTTCAATATTTTTTCGTATTATATACTGGTATATATTATTATAATTGTATAATAATAATATAATAATAATAATATTTTATTTTAATGCTTCAGTTTACAAAATGGGGTATAGTGTTTGGAGCCTCCTTTTAAGCAAACAATGCCTGTGTTAGGAGACTCCGCTCTTCCATAGTACAGCATTTTTACCGTATAGGTACTTAAAAATAATATTGAATAAGAAATAAGTATTAAACTAAAATTATGGATGTTAGTGAGAGCATGTTTCGAGTGTGAACATCTGTGCGTATTGTGATTGTCTGCGAGAGTGTATGTGAGAGTATATTTGAGAGTGTATGTGAGGGTGTATGTGAGGGTGTATGTGAGAGTATATGTGAGAGTGTATGTGAGAGTATATGTGAGAGTGTATGTGTAGGTGTATGTGAGAGTGTATGTGAGAGTATATGTGAGAGTGTATTCGAGGGTGTATGTGAGAGTGTGTCTACTGCTTTATGTGCTCCAAAAGTGCCTCCGTGTCATCATATGTGAGTGTCTTTATCCAGTTTGTTATTGTTTTCTTACAGTCATAACTTCTTTTCGTGTATATGTAAATAATTTTGTTAATTTTGTTATATAGTTGAGCAGACCGTTTATTGAATTGTCTACTGGCAAACATGGTTTTAGTCTGTGGGATTTGTGCAACAATATCAGTCCTCCTTTTCCGTAATACGTTTGGATCATATGGCAGGGTTTTATGTTTTTTTAAGACTGTTTGGATAATATACATTTTTCTTACGGAAAGTAGATCGCTAATTTTGTATAAGGTATCAGTAGGAAATCTTTTATTTTTAAAGTACATTATCTTTATCAGAGCTCGTTGGGCTCGCTCCACGTCAATAAAATTAGTTTTTGCTGCACCACCTCAAATAGGAATACAGTATAACAAGACAGACTGCACCAAAGCGATGTAGATCTCATTGAGAACATTTCTTGTGGTGTCTCGTGTACTGGTCATACTTTTTGGAATAATATGACGAAGCGTTTTAAAGATCCAACTTAATCTCCTAACCCTATTTGAGACCTGTTCAAGATGTGGATACCAGGATAACCGCTGATCGACTATCACACCTAGATATTTGGTCTGTGGTACTTGTTTAATGTATGAACAATTGCAGTATTTGTTATTAGTATCTCCACATGCGTGTATTCTTAGATTGAGATCCTCAGTTGGTTGACTACTTTTGTTAATACTAAAACATATGTAGTTGGTTTTTGATGTATTTAAAGTGAGCAGGTTATTTTTTAGCCAATTGGCTACTTGTGACATCCCCATCTCAGCTTTGAGTTTCACATCTTGCCAGGAGTTCCCAGAGAAAACGACAGCAGTGTCATCGGCGTAAGAGAAAACTTTTGCATTATGGATATACATGTTACAGAGATCATTTAGATATACCAAGAAAAGTGAAGGGCCCAATACACTGCCCTGGGGAACGCCGTATGTGACTTCAGCGTCGCTACTGGTCAGTTTACCCACCTTAACCCTTTGCTTTCTAGACAAGAGATAGTCTTTGAGCAATTTCAGCGGGGTTTCTCTTATTCCAAACTTTTCCAGTTTGCTCACAAGGACAGGGACAGAGACGGTGTCAAAAGCTTTCTTAAGATCCAGGAACACAGTCAGGCATTTGTTACCAGTGTCAAGTTGTTCAGTTACTAGAGAACTCAGTGCTGTAACCGCATCCTCTGTGGATAAGCCTTGTCTAAAGCCAAATTGGGAGGGTGACAGTAAATTAAATTTAGAAAGATATTTCATTAATCTATTATTTATTAATTTTTCTAGTATTTTAGAAATGGATGGCAAAACAGATATAGGCCTGTAGTTGTTGACATCATCTCTGTCCCCACCCTTGTAGACGGGAGTAATAATGGAATGTTTCAGTTGGTCAGGAAAGATGCCACTTTGGAAGCAAAGGTTTGCAAGATGAGTTATTACTGGAACGACTTCCTTTCGTGCGTGTTTTAGAAATTTTGTCGATACACTATCGCAGCCGGGGGCACTATCAGATTTAAGGCCCATCAAGATTCGATCGACTTCTTTGGGGTCAGTATCGAGGAGGACAAAAGTATTGCATTGTACTGGTAGTTCGGCATGTTGATTGATAGAGACATTATTACTAGGCCGAATTTGCTCAGCCAATTATATATAGTATATATTAGTGTTAGCTTGTAAAAATCGTAATTAATCTGTGTATGTTATATTTATAAACACTCATCAAATCAAGTTTAGTTCCTTGTTCTAAAGTATCAAAGCTCCTGTATCGGCGGTAGTGTCGATGTTGCCTAAAGTTCTGAAAATAAATCAAATAAATGGCTTCCAATGAATATAACTGTCATCGTATTGGGCTTCTGATAACGTATAAATGTCGTTATTATCAATAAAATGGTACATATTTGATTTATTTATCAATTTCTACGGACAGACCTCTTTCAGCATATACATATACATCTACAAAGGTCTTCCTTTGCTCTTCAGAAAATGTTTGAATCTGTAAACTTTGAATAAAGTATGAAGAGCGACATCTTTCATAACTACAGCAAATTAAATGTAATTTGCTGTAGTTATGAAAGATTGGAAAGAGGAAGTGATGCTAGTCCATTTAGAGTATTTTAGAGATACTAGTAGGTATTGCATTCTTGATAAAGTATTATATGTAGTACATAATTATAGTATTCTTATTTTATTATTATTAAAATCTTAATGTCTTATACAGGGTTATTTTAAATTGGCTAGCTAAAGTCCGCAGACGCGATGGCCATCGATATCTAAATGTTAAAACAAAAAACTATTAATGAGACTTTTTTTTAGTAATAAAACGACCAGCGGTCGTTGACCTCCCAAAAAACAACATCAAATCTTTATATTTTCTTTTTTGTCGTTTTTGCATAACGGTACCTATCGCGTCTGCGGAGCTTAGCAGGCCAATTTAAAATAAACCTATACAAGGTGTCGTTTGGCATCCTCGTCAAATTCAAGGAGGTAACTATGGTAATGATTCCCGACACGTATCAATAATAAAATAAGTAGGTATTTTTTTTTAATTTTCGAAAATCATGTGGTAATTTTCATGGCATGTGTGAGACACGCATTTTAAAACGCGGCCGGTGTGAGACCGCACTGTAACTGCCCTTTTACACACACATACAAACGCGGCCGCTTATACGATACCATAACGCGATTCTGTTCTTTGAAAGTGGTGTATTTTGAAATACTGTCAAACTTAAATAACTAAAAAAACAAGTATGTATTCATTATTTACCAGGGATCGTAATTTTATTTGATTATTTATGTCTTTCATAACAGCCTCCTGAAATTTGACGAGAATGCAAAACAACAGCTTGTATATTATTGTTATTAAAGTTTTAAGCAATTACCACTTTCACTATCATGTAATTGTGTTTATAACCTCATTATCTTGTTGTTTCGCTACTTATTAACGTTTAATGTTACAAGAACATAGGTAAATGTATATAATCGTCTAGTTACCAGACTAGCTTCTAGTTGTCATTACGCCGAGCTTGTATGAGTTTTTGCCTATAACAGTATTACCGCAACTCCTCAGCTGCTTAAGTAATAATTATACCATGTGGTTTTGTAAAAAATGGCGGCATCGTTGCATCATATCGTTACGTGCGAGCCATAAACCATGACTAGTGGGATTTCGCAATTGTACCTGAGATATAGAATCTGCTATCGTGTGTCTAAACAATATAAAATACAGTACAATTTGAACGCATGACTGATGAAAATAGTCAAAAAGTAGACAGTGGCTTACATGCAAAAGATCTTTGGAGTAGGTATTTAAGCGAAAAAAACACCTTATCACCCGCGGGGTAACTGCGTGACACACTAGCAGTAAGGACGGCTTTCATTTTGACAGCCTTTTTTTTTTCTTTTTTTTTTTTTTTTATTCATTTATTTCTAAAGCACTTAACCTAATTCATAGTTTTAGCCACACAACGAAAACCTCTCAGGATTTATCTGCATGTTGGCGAGCCGCTATAAACAATGTTAACAATTTATAGGTTACATTAATACATAGGTACATTCATACATTAGGAGAAAATTTGTGTAAGGAAACGCTTTGATTTGTACTTATAACTTTTCGAGCTCGTTTTGTATAACGTTTGCAAGTCTTCTGGAAGTTTATTAAGATAAAAGGGTACTAAATATTCTGCAACCCTCATTCCGTACACATTATTAAATTTTGGTAAGATGTATTTATTTTTAAGTGGTATCGTTCTCAGAAAGATTTTTTACGTTGTTGAACAGACAAATTTTTCGAAGACAAGAATAAAATTAATTAGAAATATCCTTAAAAATTATTCAGATTGTGATTAATTGTGTGTTACGCAAATAGGATGCCGGTTTCTACATTGAGCATTTAAAGTAGAGAACTTGTTAAACTCTAATAGATCTAGTACTCATTATTATAAAATCATCAAATTTTCAATAAATTGAGCATTTAAAGTAGAGAACTTGATAAACTCTAATAGATCTAGTACTTATTATAATAAAATAATCCAATTGTCACTACATTACTTATTATAATAAAATAATCCAATTGTCAATACATTGAGCATTTAAATAGAGAACTTGTTAAATGTTCTAGTCCTCATTATAATTATTCAATTCTATTGTTTGAAAATTAATGTATCGAGACTTTTTTATAAAAACTACACCGTATGTCTACAACTTAAGCAAATAAATGGTTTCTATTTCTACTTTGACATTAATTATGGTGATGACGCCCGCGAAATTCAACATTCCTTTTTAAAAATCTGGATTCTTTTGCATTCCGTTGTCCATTTCGAAATTGCTAAAGAAGAAATTCTTAAATTAGAAACCAGTTATTATAGTGCTCCTACACGAAACGGCTCGCCTTAAGCCACACTACCTATTTTCAAAAACAAACCAAACTACACAAAAACTCATTTGAAACAAATAATCACCTTGATCGAACATCACCAGTTCCACAGTAGCTCCCAGGGGCACATTCTTGACATGCACGCACTCGTCTCCCTGTCCTGGCTCCTGGGAGCAGAACTGATTGGAGCCCACATCGCCGCCCTGCGTCAGGAGTGGAGACGCCGGGTATGTGAAGCGATGGCCGTCGGTTTGACCCCAACTCTCTGGAACAAGAAAAATAAAAGTAAAATAAAGGCTTGTTAGAATTTAAATGACACTGTGAAACGTAAGGTGTACTTAGATGTAATAGGCACTCATGAACAACTATTATGATGGAATCACGAAAATAAACTCAGATGCTCCAAACATTTAGGCTTCTATGTTCGACAAAATATAGAATAGCTGATTGGGTTTTCGCGGTTGGACCCATGAAATTAAATTGTTTATTCTTCGTCATATGATAAAATAAAAATTAAGCTACATGGGAGTCGTCATTTCCTATCTGACTCCCCCTGAGAAAAAATTGTGAAACAAAATCAAGTGTCAAGTCTCTTTTAAAGTCCAGGCATATTACTTTAATTCGTACAGGACATTCAGGAGGTTTAGAGGTATAATTTAGTATAGAAAACCAATAATCAGTCAATCGGATGTAAGCTGAAACCGGTACCGGTCCGTAATGTGGGTGCGGTGCGGTTTTGATTAGGTTCCGAAGTAGTCCTTCCTTCCTTCTGTTTAGGCAGAACCGGCCTTACGTACGGAAGTGTATCTAATAACGGCTGAGGCCAACAAGTTACATAAACAGCAATATTAGGTAAACTCCAAATGCGTAAAACCACCGTTTATGAGATCTACTAAAATGATTTTATGATACGGAATAAACAAATGAACAACTTGCACAGAAAATGAATCAACTTATTTCTTCCACAATAACCATTCGAAATGACGCAGTATCAGAGTTATTTCCCTCAATAACAGACGCGGTAGGTATGCAATTGCAGGCAATTATACAATCCATTCACAATGGACCAGCGATTTAATCGACAACAACGTACTTCTGAACAATTAAAATTGTTTATAGAACACACAATTATTTTTCTGTCACTGTTACATACATGGAATTTCCGACGCTGGAAAATTAGTATCAAAATCAAAAGTCATTTATTCAAATTAGGCTAAGAATCAGCACTTTTCGAACGTCAAAATTACAAAAGACAGTCTCCCAAAAACGCCCGCCCTTCACCACTTCCTAGTGCTATCGCTGGGAAGAAGTGGCGCAACAAACTCCCCAGCAGCACAGCTGTCTGTTCAGTTAGAAAATACTTGATACTTGTTTGTATACGTTAGGTTAAGTAAGTAGGCGTTAAGTAATTAACATTGCAAGGCACATAACATAAAATTAAATTACTTGCAATATGTCACCTAGCCACGCCAATATACCTACAAATATAATAAAAACTATACGTACTCAAGCTGAAAAATAATTAATTAAAATGTAAATAAAAACTTACTACCTAAATAAAAGCCTCCAGGCATAAAGGGCGTGACAGCTTACATATTTATGCATTGCAGGCTTGATATTATGATATGCTTCATTTTTTTTTGCAATATCAAGCCTGTATTCCGCGAAGGGATAGGCAGAAGTAGCAATATTTCGCCGTTTATGTTACTGACAGCTGCTGTCAACCAGACACAAATCCCAACTTCAGGCTGCTACTAAGCAATTTTTATTAGCATGATCAGCCTATAACGTTCCCACTGCTGGGACACAGGCCTCCTCTTAAAGAGGAGAGGTTTTTATTGGAAAAACCTACTAACACTTTATCCTACATAAGGTTCGAATATTACCAAAAAAAAAACACGGGCTTTTTTCCCGCGGCAATTTTTTTTCTGCGCACTGAATTTACAACGCTCTGTTTAGCGTCGAGAGTTGAAAATCTAACAGTGTGTTTTTTGACGAGCTGGGATGCGCTCCGTGAGATTCTCAACGCTCGGCTTAACACTGAGAGTTAAAAATTCAGTGCGCGATAACATCCCGCCACGATATTTTTACGTCCGTGCGAAAGGGCTTATCCACTTGATGACACTATTGACAGCTCACTTCTCCTAGGTGTTCACGGTGAGATTTTGACAGATATATGTATAGATTGGCAAAACACCACCTCCAGCAATCGCGCTTGTGAGTATGACCACTAGACCAACGAGCCAGCCCAACGATTTCTGTATAATTTTTATCGTATCTGTATTCACGGACGATTCACTTTTACGACAATCTATTGGGCCGACGTTGGTGTAAACTGCCCACGAGTTTTCCAAAAACAAATGAACTAGGTAGCCAGAGTAATGTCTTGGGGAAACGCAGCTATTATGAATGGTCGAACATTTATTATTTCAGGAAGTAGCACTCTTTCCTGTGTTGGACCATTTTTCATAATAATATGGGTTATTTATATTCCTGTTTATACTAACGTGTTTGTTAGTATTTTATCCCCATTTTTCTACTCTTTATGATTGGTACGGTGCCTTCAATAACATGATTACGTCTACATTCTTTATTTTCAGTTTGATTTCAACCGGAATGACAGCCACCTGACCTCAATACCCTTCAGAGAAACTGGATTTTTGCAATGACGTAACCAATACAGGTAGTTGTGTCGCGTAATATCCTCTCATTCGAGTTCCTATGTAACTTCTGGTCTTAAATATTTAAGTAAAAAAGTTATCGGCTACAGACCCGTTATTAACGGTCGATAATATCGGGTGCCTTAGTTTAAATATTAATAATCATAATTCATCTTGCTGTAAAAAATTAAGTAACACGATATTTACAAAAAAGACAATTACTTATGTTTTTTAGTTGTACCAAATGATACCACTACAGCAGATGATAATTCCCGGCTTACATAAGAGTACAGACTAACTTATCAGAGACGTGATGACCCTTTCTATCTGCCATGACAAATGAACAACGATTCGTTTAAGCAGTACAAAGATGTAGCGATACAACTTATTACAGAGAGATGGAGTGGACACTTTCGTTTATTTATATACTTATTTACGTACACACAAAACACTTAATAGAGTAAAATACCTACATAAAGATTTTACACTTATTTAATTAGAAATTTCTTCCAGCAGACCTGCGACAGGAGCGTTGGCACAATTGCAGTGTGTAAAAAGACAATACAGATTTTTTTTAAGTACCTACACGAATAAAATAATTAATACTATCCATTTCAATTGGTTCTAGGAACCTGATTAACTAATTATTTCTCTAATCAATAAATCTGCTCTCAATTCTCAATTTAGCTCATATAAAACCTCCACAACACACCAATATGACCAAAATAACTACGACCACCAATGAATTATCATGATATTTGAATTCAGATTCAGTCTATGAATGGACATTCAGAAATCGCGGCTCAAGTCCACTGATACTGACAATTGAAATTCAAATGTCAATACGTTCAAAAATAGAATGCAAACATCATCTGTCTCGCCTTTTCCAAACTATGTTGGGGTCAGCTTCCAGTCTAACCGGATTCAGCTGAATACCAGTATTTTACATGGAGCGTCTGCCTATCTGACCTCCACAACCCAGTTACTGGGTAATACGATACCCCTGGTAAGAATGGTTGTCAGACTTTCGGGCTTCTGACTACCCGTAACGACTGTCATAACAGCCGGGAACGGTCTGTGGATGGGTGACCATCTTTACATAACGAGACCTCTCCGTGTCTCGGAATGTAAAGATGGTCACCCATCCACAGACCAACCGCAGCAAGCGTAACTTAACCTGATCGATCGACCTGTGCGGCTGTTATTATTTAGCCACGGGCCCCTCCAAAAATAGATTGCAAACATTTGAAACAATTTGTCCCAGAATGTAGTGGCCAAAACTATTGTGCAAAGTTACAATTACTAGAGGCGCAATCTAAATTAAGTGCCTAGGCACATTGTCTGTTAATAAGCGCAATTATTTCGACAAAGCGCTTGATTTATTTACTTATTTACATTATGTTCTCACTACACTGTTCGTTATTGAATTATTTAGATAGGGTGCTAGTATGTTTCACCTATTTGTCAATGTGAATAAAAGCAAGCCTCTTTTCGGCTGTTATAACTGTTATGAGGCAAAAACTTCATATATACATAAACATAAACTTCGACCAGAAGGCCAATTCTCGTAATTTAAAATGTTCAAAATCTAGACGCAGTGTCATCTCGGCGACAAACAAATGTCAAAAACTTGTCAAAATGTAGGGAAATTAGAAGTATTTTTGACAGATTGATACAGAGATCAGACTGTGAACGTTCTTAAAATTACGAAAATTACCCCTCTGATGTTAAGACCAAGCATTTTTCATTATGGACACATTAATGAATTCTTATTTTTTTTTTCTTAATTTTTATACAAACTAAATACTTTGACGTAAATTACCCGATATGCATGCCTCCTTATCTCTTTATCCGAAGCATTTGATAGATTTTATCATTATAATTGCACTAAGCGGCAACATAGGCCAAATTAAGACTCTTTCTTACAATTATAGCTCAATTAAATTTCATTAAATGAAATTACAAATATCTTTGTAACGAAGCCTTTTTAAGTACCTACTACTTCCATTGTTACATTTCATTTGTAAAAGCTATGGAAGCGTTTGCCAAAATGGATAACGTGAAGAACACGGTGAATACATATAGCGGCGACGACGTGACGACCGCGGAAGATGGAACCGCCTCGCGAACTATTCACATCGAACTTATTAATTTTATTAATAAATTATTTTCATGGTAGGGCCTTAATAAGTAGGAAATTGCATAGAATTCCACTGCAAAATCATCATGCAGTATGTTACCATAATGTGTTTCAAATAAAATGAAAGTCTTCAACCACTAAAGTCACAACTAAAATATTCAAAGCCCTTTAATATTTATGATTCCTACCTCTCATGATATATGCACTGTATCTCAGCAGTGAAAGCGACAAGCCAATTAGAATATTCAAGCTGGTTCCAAGCGTGGCTCGATCTACTCTCCATATGTTAAATGCACACAGCACAGCTTTAATATAACAGTCATATTTTATCAAAGTGAATGTATCCAACACGACAAGAACTTAGCCGAGCAAAAAATGCATAGCATACCTAATTTATTGCTTAACTTAAATCAATTTATTACAAACTAGCTCCGCCCCGCGGGTTTACTCGCATAAGTCTTGATCCCATGTAAACATCGGGATAAAAAGTCCTTACCTATGTCCCATGATCATGGTCTACCCATGTGCCAAATTTCATCCAAATCCGTTCAGCCGTTTTGGCGTGAAAGCATAACAATCAAACATGCAAACACAAAAAATCAAATCTTTTCTCTTTAGTTAGATGAAAGCGCTCATTATTATAATATAAAATTATCATATTAAATATTATACTACCAATAATAAATTGAAATTGGATGCAAATAAAGATATGATCTATTCATATCTTTTGATGGTTGAAAGGAGATTAATAAAATAAACAAGAACTTTAGGCTTGAAGCTCAACTAATAAATGACAGAGCAAGTTCTATCGACATATTCTTCACAAGCATAGTCGTACAACGAGGCATTCGAGTCTAAACACAGCTCTTTAATTTAAAGTCCACTTATTAACCGACTTCAAAAAAGGAGGAGGTTCTCAATTCCACGGTGTTTTTTTTTTGTGTGTTTGTTACGCGATTACTCCGCCAATTGTAGACCGATTTTCAATTTTGCTTTTTTTGTTCGAAAGGAGATACTTCTGAAGTGGTCCCATAGAAATTTCATCAAAAACGGTTCAGTAGTTTAGTTTTTAAACCAAAATTACTGGTAAAAAATACAACTTAAAAGTGAAAAATAACTTTAATTTCAGAAGTCGGTGGCAAACAACGAAAATTTGAACCCAACGACACCGACTTCCGAAATTAAAGTTATTTTTCACTTTGTAGTGTCGTTTTTGGAAGTCGGTTGTTTTTTTTTTGCAAAAAAGTTTTTTTTTATAAGCATGTTCATCTAACGGATAGTTATAAAATAAAATGACGGGCGACAAAAAAAGACCCACTCGTAGTGAAAGGCAAACTTTCGAACAAGACTTGTTAATACTCAAAATAAACATCCTATTGTCTAAGCTTAAATCCTGCGCCTTAAAAGCTGCTTGAAAATGTAAACAATGAACAAATGGTAATTTTGTCAGCGTAAGCGGTTGCGTTACGCGTTCGCAGCGAACGTTTGACGGCTTCGGCGCAAGCGCAATCATTGCCAGCATATTGCTTATTGCGGTTGGCGCAGACGCTGTTACGACCGCTGATTACTTCACTTTCCTCATAAACACCGTGTAATGTCACCATTTTATGTAAAACTAGCTTCTGCCCGCGGCTTCGCCCGCGTGGATGTCGGAAATTTACCCACGGGAACGGTGCTAACAGGATAAAATGTATGTGCTTCCCCAGAATGCCATCTATGACGCGGGCCCTTTGTGGCTAATTACAATAGAAAACCAATTGTGTTTCATTAGTGGTGATTAAGAGGGTACCTATATGATATCTTTACCTAAGTACCTAACTAATTAAAAAAAGAACTCAATAACAGAAAATTAAATACCTACCTACCTAAATAAACCTATTTCTGATAATAACTAATCTAAACTCAATAAATAAGCAAAATCCCTAAAAACTAATACATATCTATACGAATGACTAAACCTACCTAACAGTATTATAAAATAACCTACGGTCACTACGTACACTATCAAATATACTACCTATACTTTAAAACTAAAATCTATACCTACGACTCATATAAAAATAAACCTAAATAACTCTAAAAACTAAAAGGAATAAAAATGAACTCCACTGCGGGTGACCCAACCTACGACAAACTTAGTATTTGCGGTTGGTACAGTACAGACAGTGGTAATCGGGTATAGGGATCGAACCGCAAAATTAAGTTTGTTTTTTATTGTATATACTTTTCCGGGATAAAAAGTACCCAGTGTGGTGCCCAGGATATTAAAGAATAATTATACCAAGTTTCATCGTAATCGAACCGGTAGTTTTTGCGTGATGCCTGAACAAACAGACAGACAGACAGACAGACAGACAGACAGACAGACAAAAATTTTTTTAATCACATTTTTGGGTTCGGTGTCGGTCAAGTAACACCCCCTGCCATTTATTTTTTGGATATTTTCAATGTACAGAATTTTCACTTCTACAGATTTATTATAAGTATAGATAACTTTATTTACAAGCCTCGTTAGTTTTGCTACTTTTCCTACTTTCTGAATTCAATTCAGAAGGAATTTTATGTTGAGATCTGCTAAGAGAAAAAGTTCTTTGTGTGCTTCGATTCGTATTCGTTGGTATTCAAAAGAAATATGGCCTCACAATGTAGGATTTATTTATTTTAGTAAAATGTTACGGGGGTCGCTATCATTTTTGTAAAACTTGTGCGATTATTAGGCATTTGTTTATAATAATCCCATTGAATGACTATTTCATGAAAAAGTCATCTAATGGGATAATTGGTGATTTTAATTATTATAACTCAGATAGGTAAGCCATATTTGTTACGGTCGCGAATCATATTTTAATCAACATATTACCTGACACTGACCTGGAAATTGCAAAAAACGTAAGAAAATTTGAATTTCGTGGGCTTCCGCCTTAAATAATATTACGCCAATATACGGGATGGTAACCGTTTTCGCGTCGGTGTCCCTTCCACTCCGTATAAGTTTGTAAACCAAAGGTTTGCTATCCCTGACTTATAAAATATGTATTTTAAATTAATGGCCAAGTGTATTGTCAACTTCAATGTTTAATTTAGGATATTAACTGGTAGTTCTCTTTATCTCATTTTTTTTAAATCTGTTTTTATGTAAGTTCGATGTGACGCGCCAGGTGCGTCAATGGCCTCCCGTGATATTTGCTTATGACGCGCGGGCGTCATTGGCCATGAGTCGGTTAAGCTTTCATTTACCTACCTCTTGATAAACGTATATAATATAACCTTATTCATAATAAAATAATGTAATGTTCCTCGTAAGGACAAAGGCCTCTTCTGACATAAAGAAGGCACTGGCATTGATCACCACGTTTGTGTGGCACATTGGCACATGCCTAATCCCTACTTAACTGCAGGGTAAAATTAAATTAGCTAGCGAAACTCTGCTGACGTGCTGGGTGCTTTATATTTAAACATAATAAAACAAAAAAATAATTAATTAATTTGATAACTTTTTATGGGTTCATCTACCTCAGCTAGGGTAGTCACTGGAAACATCAGTTGAAAAATCAGTTTTTTTGTGTATTCTTCACAGCACCCTAATTGCGCAACACACAATCAATCGGAATCAGAATCATTTTGAAACAAATTGCTCATGCATTGCTTCTTATGTTCCAAAAATTTGTTTGCTCAACACGTAAATAACGCAATGAATGTTGTTGAACTGTCAAAATGAAACCGATTCCGATTGATCGTGTGTTACGCAATTAGGGTGCAGAAGTACCGATATCTAAACACGATAAAACAAAAAAAAACAGATTTGCTCAACTCATACTGACCCCTGTAACACAGGTTTTGCCTAGCATGGGGGTCATTGATCATTTATTTTGTACCAGGCTATTCGCATGCTTAAATTAAGTGTCACCCTGTATCTGTGTACCTTTGTTCATGTCTAATAAATAAAAAATTTAAAAAAAAAAATGCTACACTCCCAGACTCCCAGTGGTTGTTGTATCTAGATATCGATACCATCACGTCTGCGGAGTTTGGCTAGCTAATTTAATTTGATCCTATATAACTACTAACAAACTAAAATATGGCATTAAACAATTCCTCCTCATCGCTATTGACTAATAAAGCAGCTCAAAATTAAAATTTATTTCTATCAGTATCTGGCTTTTAATTACAAAAACAACGGGTCGTCAGAAGCCCGAAAGTCTGACAACCAATGTTACCAAGGGGTTTCGTATTACCCAGTAACTGGTTTGTGGAGGTCAGATAGGCAGTCGCTCCATGTAAAATACTGGTATTCAGCTGCATCCGGTTAGACTGCAAGCCGACCCCAACATAGTTGGGAAAAAGCTAGGCAGATCAAATAACCAACCTAACCAAAACCTAACCAACCAACCAAACCAACCCAACCAACCAACCAAACCAACCAACCAACCTAACCAATTAACCTTTATCAAATAAACTTAAAAACGCAATCAACTAACCAATGATCACCCACAATGTAATGTAATGTAATTATGTGTGGTATGAATGTACCACACATAATTACAGACAGATCAAGTACTTAGTTCTTACGTAGTGGAGCCAACATTAAGCAGGCTGACAGCCAGTCTGCTTGGCTGATTGATGGATGAAGCTCGAATGCTAGATCGTTAGATACGCCTCGAGTCGAAGTGGCTAGAGTTCAGCACTGAACTTCACAAATGAATATGGTCTACGTCACTTCATTAAGATTTGTAAAAGGTATTTTTCAAAATGACTATGATTTCCAGTGTATTTTCCGTGCAGTGTTGGGAATATAACAGCGGGGTAATTACGTAACACACTAAGACATGGCTTTCATTTTGACAGTTCAACAACATTCATTGCGTTATTTACTTTGTAGAGCAGACAAATTTTTCGAACATATGAAGCAATGGCGGCTGGTAGAGTAATCATTATTTTGAAAAGTATCATTCGCGTTGGTAATGCGAAAATAACGAGGTATTACACATTATACTAAATTTGTGTTTCCTTGCACAATTGTTAACGTACTAAAAAGTTATTCTCAAAAAATCAAAATACAGCGATTAAAGCCTGCAATATTTTCGAAACAACTGACGGACGCGACCCACTAACACATTCTCTTGCCTAAGCTAAGGTTATGTAACAAAGTGCTTATAACTCGAGACGAATGTTTAGAACTGAGCAGAAGCAAACGGTCGGTTAACTTTGCCAAAAACTAGTTTAATTTATATCCCTTGATGGTAAGGTAATAAATTGCTAAAATTGACCTCATTTGAATTTGAATCCTTTTTCAAGGACGTTTTAATTTGTTTGTCGACAAATAACAGTCATGTTTTTTTTAATTTCTGACAATAAATTCACGATTCCATGTCTCTACTTATGTATAAGATTTTAATCTAACCGAGTTACGTGACTCAAAAAGGTGAAATATACTTAATTTAAGATCTACGTCATCTCAGACCCCTTGAAAGATATCTCATTTACTCCATTGTTTTTGCAGAGTCCCCGTCATAATAAAAAGAATAAACTTAGAACCGAAGAACCCTTTTGACTTTGTTATGCTTAGCTCAGTTCGACCGACAAGTGACGTAAGAAAATGAAAAGAAAACGACCTTGACTTTTGACCCACAACGAGTATTAGATGAACATTTATCTACTGGTTGACACTGCCTTAGCAAACGTGTGCTAACCATTTACATTTATCTATTTCATTGTTTATGCTGTACGGTATCTCGTATTTCGTTAAGATTTTTTCGAGATCTAAGAGAGAAAAAACTAGTGCTGAAGTATTTGCTGGGACTTAAAACACCTTCATAAATGTTATAGAATTATAAGTGTAACATTTTGAATTGATAACAGAATCAAATCATTTAAACAGATTCATGTAACAATTATAAATGTGTTAACCGAAAACACTTAAGTATAAAAGTGTAACAGGAATATATTTGTGACAGACAGCGTTCATCCCGCGCGGACTGGCAGCGTCGCATTTTTTGTGTTTTTTTCGTTATTATTTTACCACACTAGGTACTATTTTTGTACATGCAAGTAGATCATTGGTATTTATAATTATTTTTAACATTTACTCTTAAATAAATAATTTGAATCGTCTGAAATATAATATCAATTTTTATGAGTAAATACCAACTCTTACAATACCTAGGTAAACGCAGCGTTGCCAAATTTACTATGTAAGCATTAGGTAGCCGCAATCCAGTCGCCGTTGACCGCAATGGAACAATAAATCTTTTTTTTTTAATTCGTCTGTATGAAGATGACCACCATCCTAAAATCAACTGCATACCACTTCAACAAGAAGTGGTGCATCTTGATACTCCAAATATATTGATAGATTCAGAAGTACATTCGAAGGAGTTGTTGCCGTAACTAAAACTGCTTATTTCTGTCACCCATAATAATATGTATAAAAAGTTTACACCTTGATTTTGTAACATTATTGCATATGTTACAAATTATAAATGAGTTTCTTTACAAAAAAACAGTGTTATAAACACTTACTACGGCTACAGTTTTAGTCCCTGATAATTGACAGAAAAAATGCTTCAAATGTCTAATTTTAGCTGTAGAAGTTTTTAAGGCCGTACTCAACTTTTTTTTTTGTTTAGTATACAACGTGGCCGCTACAATCGCGACATTAATTTAACACACGGGTAACGCTAGTGGCCAGTAATAATAAAAATTATAACAACATAAAAAAATCGTAACTTGAAAACTTCCACCTGCGCCGCGCGCCGACATAGGGCTCTCTCTCTCTTTCCTTCAATTCGCCTTCTCTTTGCTCGTTAATTGTTTTAATTACATTGATGCGATGTTATGATCCGTGACCCCGGCAAATGACCCCTGCGCTACAGTTCTTTAAGTCAGGTTGCTCTAAGATGCTATTTTATGTTAATAAATAAATAAATATTAATGTTTAATTAAATTAAAATATATTCATACAACAACAACGCAAAACCGTATACGTGTGTTAAATTAATGTCGCCATTAAAGCGCCACGCTGTATACTGTCCCACTGCTGGGCAATGGCCTCCCCAAGTTCTCCCAGGAACTCTTTTCCCGCGCCACCTCGAACCAACGAACTAACAATTACTTCGAACCAACTTATTACAGCTTATTTTTTTAACCTCAAAACTTTCAAAACGCTATGCAAATAATAAAAAAGAAGCTGTTAAATAAACAAAGGTACGTCAACTACGTGTGCACTTAATTGATGCTTATGCTTAACCTGCATAAATATGAACTCCTTTTTATATTTATTACGGTGTAAGTAGCTGAAATTGCAATAAGTAAAAATTGACACTATAAAAACGAAACATTTTTTTGCACCTAAAATAATATCTACGGTTTGTATTTCACTCGACCAAAAAGAAAACATCACTGCTGAAAAAACACAATTTCCAGTTTTCCAGCACCTTTTTCAGTAAACGATAAAGTGATTTCGAATTTTTTAACTAAAATCTTTTCATGTCTCACAGATCTGTTAAACATAGTCCGCGTTTGTCAATTGACTTGACTGGTTCTTAAATCTTAAACCATCCAATAAACATCATTCTTCAGTACCTAAGGTATAAGATTTTTCCCGAAGACTCTTAATTAGATATATATTAACAAACTAGCTTCAGCCCGCGGCTTTGCCCATGTGGATGTCGGAAATTCTTCCAAACAAACTTTAGCACCCCTATATGGGGCTTTGAGGGGTAGTTTTAAAAAACAAAAACTGACAAACTTCATAATTTACTTAGTTAAATATTCGTGCCAAGTTTCAAGTTTATTAACTCAAAGAATAAGATTTTTCATACAAACAAAATTTCACCTTCATAAGGGTGGAATTTCGAAAAACCCTTTCTTAGTGGATGCCTACTCTTCACGAAGAACACACCGTCCAAATTTTATGTCTCCAGGACCAGCGGTTTAGGCTGTGCGTCGATGTATCAGTGCCAATTGTGATCACCCATCCTAGTTGGAACCACGACCGGGCTTAGCATGAGTTAACGCTAACAATCCATCGAGCTTCTCCCACTCATTTCTCAATGTATTATATACTTTAATGATTAGGTACCCGTACCTAATACCTACGTAAAGTTTCAGCCAATGCAACTGATCGGTTATTCTATAGCATTTTATAGGTTATTCTTTAAATTAATACAACTTTTTATTATGAACCGATTGAAATGAAACAAACACTAAATTTTAAGTGGAGCAAACCAAAACGCATTAGTGAAAACCGGTGAAGCCGTTTCTGATATTAGCGTGCACAAACAGACAAAAATTCTAAAAATCATTGTTTTGGGTTCTATTTTGTTCATAAAGCCATAAAAATATAATAGATTTTCTTATAATATCTTCCATGTACAGACAGCGACCAGTTACGATTTTATTATATGTATTGATATTGATAAGTATATCCATCTACGGGGCTACTGTGATATTAAACTAATCATCAAAAGTATCTCCCATCACCAATATTATTTTTTGCGGTTTTGGTGACGTCAAACTGCGTAAGATAGATAAAAAGAACCGAAACGTAAGTATATACTTATTACAAAAACTTGAGAGGCGTCAAGGGACACCCGGATGGAACGAAGTTCAAAGAGAGAGAGAGAGACAGACAGAGAAACACGCGCACGCCCGCACGGCTTACAACTATAGCAAAAAGTGTCGTTCCAACTTTTGGTCTTAATTTTTTCCGTCTAGCCCCCTTTCGCAACGCGCGATAAGGAGGAACTTCGTTCCAAAAATTATGCGTAGTCACACCACTTGTAGAGGTCAGAACAGGTAGGTGTATTTTGTGAAATAACTGGGCCCACTGCCCAGTTATTTCGCATAAGATAGGCAATGATAAGAATATTGTTTAACTTGCAAAACAACAAACACAGATTTCCTTTCACGACATTCACAAAGTGGAATAAAAACCTACTAACACTTAGTAATTGCATCATTGACCCTATTGACTTGGTTAAGAAATCATTAATTGTTTGAGTAGACAAAAGTATCAAATATACAACAGAAAATCGTCGAAGCTATTTTATTGTTATTGCTATGGGCACTTCTGCCGATCGATTCTGTAAAAACCTCACCGTGAAAAGTTAAGTAAAGTGAGCTTAGAGTGAGCTGTCAATAGTGTCAATCCCTTAGCATTAATTGGAATGACAGCGCACTCCACGCTCACTTCACCTAAGTTTTCACGGTGAGATAGTTACAGAATCGCACTGCTGTTCTCACAGATTTTCTAAAGAACAAATTATCTCATAATTGCGCTGGGTCACGCCACACGTGGTCATAACTATGATCAAAAACACAACAGCTAAATAATGTATTTGACAGTCGAGAACCACAAAATAAGAAACTAAACTTTCATCTATCTAAAGCTCGTTAACGAACACGTGGTAAGAAAAGTATAATACTTACATATTTAACAAGATAATGTAACACACAAAAGAAAGTTCTTAAACAATTTACAATTACATTACTCACCGACTCGTTTCGCCGAAATTTGTCTTGTCGAATAATTAAAAGGCACATAAATTATCTCGTCGAGATTCTCGGCCAGCTCTGCAGGAAGCTTGTTACCAGCGTGGATCTCGTCCAAACATATCACATTGTCAGATTCACATCTATCACTAGTCACTGTCGTTAATTCACGATACACTTCTGCATCAACTATGTCGTCATCTTTATGCAACACTTTTTGCTTTTTGTTATCATACACTAAATTTGCTACACCTTCTAAATTGTCTTGACAACTCTTCACTGCAGCCACTCTTATTTTATACACACCGGGTGCTCTTTTAGCGTCCACAATAAAATCAACTCGCTCTCCCCTGCCTAATTCAATCGAGTTCACACGTTCCGGTTCAATCCAGTGCCCGTCTAAAGTCACGACTTCCAAAACATGATGATCAATAGAAAATGTTATAGGGCAGCTTTTTGATCCCCCTCCGTAAGCCAGGCGGAATCTATATCTTTTTCCGTATTCCACATTAAATGAAGACTGCGGAGCGTCGGGGGATTCAGATGACTTCCCTTTGCCGTTTATGAGAAGAGATTCGGCGTTCGGGATTCGCGATATAACCCCGGCCAGCGGTCCCATTGAATGACCCCATTCAGACACGAATATGGTGTGCTCGGATAAGTCCACATCATACAGTTTCATAATAGGGTCCAGACGTGGAGACTGGCGCACAACAAAAGCTCCCGCGAGACCGTCAGCAGCATCAGCAGCAGAGTGAGCGTGGTACATGTGCGTGCCCACAGCTGACGCGCGGAATTTATACTGGAATGTTGTGTAGGCGGGCTGAGGACACTGGGTCAACATAGGAGCTCCGTCCATGAAGGGAGTCTCCTTCTGTGGTTGGCCTCGCCAGTGGATAGAGAGCGCGTGTGCGGGAGCTCGATGTACCACGTCTACGACGAGGATGTCGTTGTGGCAGACGTGCAGGGTGGGTGCCGGCAGCGCCCTGTTGGCGACCAGCACGCCACGCTCGCGACCATCCGCAGATATGCATGTCGCCGGACAATCACCACCGTCCTTCTCTGTGCAACTACCACAGGATCTGTGATACAGGAAAGTTTGATTTTAGAGTGGAGATATACAAGAAATGCATTAGCATGGTAATTAGCATTTCGAAATTTTTATATATATAGATGAAACGGTTCAGACAAAAACCACGTAGGTATCATAAGGTTGTGAAAAATATAGCTTACTTGCTGAGCGTCTTGTAGACTTCGATGACTAGTTTCACACGGCATATCATTGGCCAATCCAACTCGTGACATTCTCGGTCACAGTTTTCGAAATACTCCTCTGTAAATAATAAAAATACATTAACATGAGACATTAGTGTGTATTTGTACGTCAACTATACAATACAATACATGTCAACAAACGTTTCAAAGAATAATTAAACGTTCAAGGTAAATAGAAGTTGTTGTAACATCATACATCGAAGTTTCTTTGTGAACTCGTCTTTGCGATCGATTCCACGAACATTATATACGGTGATCGATTGCAAAACGTATCTTTTATGTTCTTGCAATAATGCTTGGTAGTTACTTCCGTAGAAGTTATCGCTTTCTGCAGGTCT
The DNA here is from genome assembly GCA_945859715.1 of Apamea sordens. Lineage (NCBI taxonomy): Eukaryota > Metazoa > Arthropoda > Insecta > Lepidoptera > Noctuidae > Apamea > Apamea sordens. The sequence continues at coordinate 15,760,235 of OX243995.1, forward strand.
TAATTGAACAGTGCAATTCAACAATTCGAATGTGTTAACATTATCTAGTATTAATATTATTCTAGAACCTAAGTGATTGAATCAAAAATAAGTAAGAAATTGTTATTTGATCTTTATAAATTTTGTAATAGCCGATATAAAACCAAAATTAAACATGAATATAGATCAGCTGATTGTCCTCCAATGCACATACCTATGTTATATGCCCTTCCTTTCGGCAATTAGATATTCGGCAGATTTCCTATTAAAAAAAAAAACTTATTACCTGGCATCGGCGTATAATGAACGACTACAAGAACTCCGGCTAGTATTACAATTAACACTAATATCCTCTGCAAGGACATGAGCATGTAATTTGGCTTCACCATCAACACTTCGCGCACTTGAGCCGCCTCCTTTTCCGACTCCATGATTAATGAGAAAAACTTATTCGTCTATGGTCCAAAACGAGATTACATGTTTGTTTTTAAAAGTTGTGTTCGGATTTTGAAAGTGAGAGGTGTAACGTTCGCGACTACGCGAGTCGACCACGAAGTGGCGACTGGTATGGTCGTGGGCCGTCGCCTCCGCCGGTTGCAACATCGTGCACCACCATGTTTCGCGGCATTGCAAGAGGTTCGATTGGGCCTCCAATTCGGAAGTAAATTGACGGGCAGCAGAATGAACTCTCTCTGCAAGTTACGCAATTTTATATTGAGCAAGCGTTATATTAATTTCCATGCTGACCACTTACTGTGTTGTTACGTGTTACACAGCCGAACGCAATAGTCGCGTACCTAATTATAATTATATTAATTAATACATGAAAATACCTAAACTATCAACACTTTTAATTATTCAATAACACGGTCACGTCGTTCAAATAATATTGATTGATAATTTAATTTCATACACTTACTCTTTGACTGTCTGAGTATACATTTATAATATATTATTGGTATATCTGAATTCACCGCAGTTTCACATGTCTATTGCAAGTTCGGCTCCGGCCAGAGGGTTGGCAGTAGTTTGTTTTTTCCAAATGCTTCCTTTGAACCTACAGCGAAGCATAGAAGTCGTGTCGAACCACGAATAGTGGAGGATTCCGTCAAGATCCGATGATATAATTTCCAGGAACTGGTGATAACAACTTCCCTCAAACATCCCTCCCCAGTTACCGAATACCACAAACTGGTTACGATAAACACCTCATTTGAGTCCTTTATCCGGGGTGAAAATGCAACTGATTGCTTTGCTCTGCAATCAGTTGCATTTTTAGCACGACGGGCGAACAGACGGACATGAAGTTATAAGGGTTTCGCTTTTGCCATTTGGTAACGAAACCCTAACAAGACCTAGACTAAAATATAACAAAATTAGCAATTGTGTTAAGCATTACGTAATGTCCTAGATATAAGTAGGCCGATAGTCTTTGCGTGTCCGTGTCACACGCAAAGACTTAGGTATATTTAATTATTATATTATGACTGACGGAACAGTTGTTACCTACGCTTACCGATGAACATCATATCAGATACGTCAAGACTGTTTACCATGGGCAATTAACAGTCGTAAAGCATTGTCATAACCACTGCGCCTGACATGGTGGTGCGAAAGAATGCAAGTGACAATAAGAGCGATGCCACACGGGCGTTGCCAATGCGTTGCGTCGTCGCAGCGCAGTTATTTCGACGCAGTGAGTGCCACGCGAGCGCTGCTATGTCGCAACGCAACGCTGCTTATCCCGATGTCGCACCTTCATGACGTAGACGTCCACCTTCGATATTCTAAAAAAAGTACTGCGCTGTGCACCATCGTTTCACCGCAGCAGCCCTCCTCGCTTCGTCTCCCTGGCCCCTTGTCCGATGCGCACACGTTCCGGCGCCGCACGTCGTTTTAACGCACCGTGTGGCATGACGCTCAGATTTATATGTAGATCTGCGGAGCGTCACCGCTCAGATGTCGCAGCGCCGACGCAACGCAGATAAGTTTATTTCGTATCATTTTTGGCTTACAATGCATGTCGAGGAGTCTCCATTTAGGCATAGCAATGCCTGTAGTTGAAGGCTCCGCTCTTCCCTTACATTATAAATTACAAATAGGTAAGTAACAAAATAAGAAAAACAAAACAATGAAAGAAAGAGAATATGATCAATTGTATAAGTGCGTAGGTGTGTTTGTGAGAGAGATTTTGAGTGTACATGGTGTGACTAAATAAGCGAATAACATCACTCTATATTAATTAATAATAAAATACAATAATGAATAATAAAATACAATAATGAATAATAAAATACAATAATGAATAATAAAATACAATAATGAATAATAAAATACAATAATTAATAATAAAATACAATAATTAATAATAAAATACAATAATTAATAATAAAATACAATAATTAATAATAAAATACAATAATTAATAATAAAATACCAACCACTTATTGTCCCACTGCAGGATAAAGGCCTCTTCTCTTTACAAAGAGCATTGATCACCAAGCTTGCTCAAGGTGGGTTGGTTCCAAACTTTACTGTATTAACTACTAGTTTCAGCCCGCGACTTCGTCCGCGTGACATTTCTTACTCCCTCGACCCGCGTCGCATCGCATCACCTGCCCGCGCTATTACTTCGTTTTCACTGAGTTCTTTCTTACCTACTTTTTTTTTGCTAGGCTCCTAATACTGCTAGCGTGGTGTTAAATAACCTATAGCCTTTCTCGAAAGTTGGGGTATCAAATACAAAAATATTTTTTCAAATTCAGCTTGTAGTTCAACAAACAAACAAAGAAACTCTTCAGCTTTATTATTATCATAATGGGTAGATAGATAGATAAGTCTAGGTTTCTTTTCTATATTTTTCATCACCGGTGTCAGTAATGTCCAAGAGAAACTCGAAATGTACAGACGCCAGCCGCCAGCACATCACATCAAGCTACCCGAAACTTTCAAATTTTCCCAATCAACCTTGAACCTAATGCTTTAACAATAAAGTTGAAAATCTGACAGATTGTAGTAGCTTGATGTGCGGGCGTCTGTACATACATATGAATAATTGAAAAAGTCACATTGGTGCTTGCCCGGATTTGAACCTTGTGTATATGAGGTGAGGTGTTAACCACTGGGCCATCACGACTTGCACCGCAGCGTGAGCGCGGGAGCGCGGGAGCGCTTTTAAAACTGTGCGTGCCCACTTTATACTACTTACTTTATTATACAGTACTTTGTAGTCACCCTGCCGATGACGGCCTTAATATTTTTTTCAATTTTACTTCATCTATTCCTACTTTTATTAAATATTTAAAAAATCTGCATGTTCATTGACTTTTGTCGCTGACTGTACCTACTGCCTTTTTATTTTTGTTTACGAATCGACTTCGGCAACACTGTTTCAAACCTACTTTTTTTTTTTTTTTGAGGATGGGAAATCATCAAATGACTCCTCCCGCTCTGGATGGAGCAGGAGGGAGTGTCAGACTCTTACTGACTAAAACCCACCCGTGTTCCATCCTTAGCCCTTTATGTTCCAGGGCAGCGGTAACCCTTTCGGACGATCCCGCTACCCTGGCAGGCTTCGGCCCTATTGGGCCCCGTCACTCATGCTGACATCTCTTTGAGGCGCGCGTGGAACACATACACGCCGTCTGGCACGGGCCTGGTCCTGATCGGACGGTGAGTTACCCATTACTCACCGCCCGCAGGCCCGCGCCTACGGTGGCCGGGAGTCGTCACGCGGCTCCCGACGCCCGGAGCGTCTCCCGCGGCAGCTGAGGCATGAGGTGCGTTCCCTCGCCCACCCCGCCACCTCCTTCGCTAGCATGACTGCTTCGCAGAAGGAGGTGACTGCCTCCCACTCCCTCTCGCCCCGGACCATGGCTTGAACCAGGGCTGGACGCGAGAGGTCGCCGCCGCTGCCGATCGCCTCTACGAGGACACGGCGGTGCTCTGCCCAAGCAGGGCAGACCTCCACCGTATGCTCCACCGTGTCCTCTGGGCGATCCTGATTGTGGTGACACCCGGGCGTCTCCTCCCGCCTGATGATGTGCAGGAACCTCCCGAAACATCCGTGTCCGGAGAGGACCTGCGTCAGGCGGTAGGTGAGAACGCCGTGACGTCTCTCTAGCCACTCCTCAAAGAGTTTCAAACCTACTGCCTTTTTATTTTTGTTTACGAATCGACTTCGGCAACACTGTTTCAAACGTAGTACACAGTATACTATTGTAGTCTTTGAAACGTACCTTACTTAGTTACCAGAAAAGGTATGTTTTGGCGCGATTTTCGGGAAGAGGGTGACTGACGAGGTATCTATTTTTAAACAGGTCCGGGTCCGGACTTGCTTCACGTGGTAGCACCACGGAGGGATTCGTGTAAACGATTACCTATCGCGCAACGCGCATCTCGTTTCCACAACATTACTCATCCGAACGATTGAAACTGATGAGATTTTTCCATATAAGTGCACGCGCCCTGTAATATCTAACCGACAAAAATTCGTCCATTCTGATTGATTTTTCCATGCATGTGTGTGGTTTAGATTTGTAATGACCACATCCACATTCGAACAAGAAGGTATAGGTATGCATTATTTTGTCCCTACCTCCTTACAAGATACCTACTTCAGGTTGTTGACTGGCAGTGAATGCCCAAAAAAACTTTAAAAATAAATCTATATTTTTTTTTAATGACCACTTAATGTCATTTTCAAAAGTTTCTCAATACATTTCCGCCAGTTATACCTATTACAAATAAATATTTACTCGTATTTAATGTTCAATTTACTTTATTAAAATTCTCGTATTTAATACATGACAATCTGTTTTAATACTAATAATCTTTAAAAGTCGTTTTAAACCTTTATTTGTGTTTCCATTCGTAAAATCTTAAAAAATACTTATCCAACTATTAAAAAATGAAATGCGAAATGACATTTGTGTTGTCAAAGTGACAGTGACAATTATTTGTTTTGTTCGTCGAGATTTACACGCGCCGTGTTGCGTGCTTTTTCAAATAAAAATTATAATTTTCAAAAAGTTAAATAACTAAAACATAATAATTATATATCAATATGGAGATAACAAGGAATAACATTGTAGATGAACTGGAGAATATCAAGAAAGACATAGCGAAGTCCTGTTTTGTTGGTTTTGATGCCGAATTTACTGCACTTTTAACCGGAGAATGCTTTAAACACAGGTAAGGAGATATTAGCATTATACTGACTAGTTTGTTACTAAAAACCGGTGTCATCAGTCATCAATAACACCCTAAAAGACTATGCTTGATGTAAAGAATGGTAATATCAATAATTTCTTAAATTTTTAAACCTTTAAAAATACATGAAATTATTAGAGATACAGACTGTCTAGTTTGTGGCTTACTGGCAAATTATATATTGTAACCTAGCTGTAGGTAATATTTGAGGTACTCATGTCATCTCAACTCCTGCTTGCTGTATTACCTGGACAGTAAAATATTTTCTATCAACTCCTTTCAGATTGTTTGACACAAGTGAAGAAAGGTACAACAGTATAAAAAACGAAGTGAGCAAAATGATAATGACACAGGTTGGACTGACAATGTTCCAGTACATCCGAGACGAGGATGCATACTTAGCTGTGTCCTACACATTCCATCTGTGTCCGCAAGTCTTTTGTGCCATTGACCAGTCATTCATCTTTCAAGCATCTACGTTAAATTTTCTTTGTAAACATAATTTTGACTTTAATAAGGTAAGGGAATCTACATGCAATCACTTTTATAACCTACCTACCTTCATTTTTAGGGTTCCGTACCTCAAAGGGAAAAACGGAACCCCTTAATAAGATCACTTCATTGTCTGTCTGTCAAGACCCTTTTTCTCAGGAACAAGTGGAGTTATCAAGTTGAAATTAATATCAAATACTCAGGGCTGCAATCCCTTGAAGCAGTGACAAAATCAAAATTTTAAGTCTAACGGTTCCGGGGTCAAAACCTATAGGGTACTTCCTGTTGACCTAGAATCATGAAATTTGGCAAGAAGCAATGTCATGTGACACAAGTAAAGGAAAAAATCCGAAAACCGTAAATTTGTAGTTACATTTTATTTTTGTGATTACAAACTTATTTGCAGTTGTTAAACTAATCACGACCTATGTCGATATATGGGGACAATTGTTTATTCACGGCAAAGTTAAGTTTGTCCCTCAATCTAGTTGCATCTTTTCATTAGAGCAATATGTGCTTTCATATTTTATGAACTTCATAATGATACCTAATTATTTTGGTAAAGGTAGCTGTACATTACCTTACTGCTTACACTGTTATGCGTACTTATTATTATATAAGTACATAGATTCGTCAAACGAAAAAACGGGAAAAATATTCGAGACACGATTCCTGTATAAACTATTTACATACCTACCTACAAATTTGTAGGGAACCCTCGGTGCGCGAGTCCGACTCGCACTTACCAGTTTTTTTTTTATCTAGCATTCGCACTCCAGGAGCTACATAGCTAGCATAGTTATTAAGTACTAACATAGGCTAAGCTGTTTTGTTGTACTGTAGACCTCATTGTAGTCTAAATAAAGAAAGATAAATAATAGCACTAAGAAATATTGATAGCTGAGGCAAAGATAAAGTCCTTAAGTATTTTTTCTATAAACATTGGTACTATCGCCAAAACCTATATCTGACCATTTTGAAAACAAAATTCCTTGCACATGATGACTACAGCTGCATCCGTAAGTAAAACAAAAGAGAATCCTTTTTAGATCGACTAATAATATGCGTTGCAAGCAGGAATAGTCCTTACAGTGGTCAGATATAAATGTTGGCGATAGTACATAGACCTTTTTTGTCTTGATCTTTGCTTTGATTTGAAGTTTCCGTCACCATCACCAGCTTGTTAATGCCATACCATTACTACTACCATACATACCATTGTCTAGATCTTGCCTGCTTTGTCGTCATACCAAGTTTAACCCACTCAAGCGTTTAATATTAGGAAATCTGTTCTTAGTCTGATATCCTCTTAGAAAATGTCTCTTCTACTGAATGTCCATTCAGTGGCTATTATATGAAAGCTAGCTCTGTATTGTATGAGAGCTAATCAGTTGAAACCAGGACTTGAAATTGACCTTGGTGTGATACCGGTACCAGAGTAGTACCTGAACCAGACGTAGTACCTGTACTATTGGTCTAATCAGTAAACGCTCTGTATCGGTACCAAACAGATGTTTCCATAAGTAAAAAGGATAGCTAGAAAAATAACTTCAAGGATTCCAACCATACATGGTCTACAACCGGTACCCAGGTACCAAAATGACAAAAACAGCTAATTACCAAAACAAAACCTGTGCTTTTACCAGTTCCAAGCCCTCTGTAAATGTATACATTTGATACATTAAAAGTTAAAAGACAATATGAATTCCTTTTTTTTCATATTAGAATTAGGCCTATTGGTGCTTACAGGAGTCCTCGACTAACATTACAACTCCTTAGAAGACAAAGTAATAATTTTTGAATATACTGTTTCAGTTCACATATGAAGGACTTCCATATTTGAGCAAAGTTGAGGAAGCGACAGTGAGACAGAATATAAAAGAGAAGACGCTCTTCAATGACCTCGCAAGAATGCTGAATATGGATGAAGAAAGGCAACTACAGCAGCACTACTCTCAAGTTTCCAAGTAAGTTGAAAAACTTGATTTATTTACTGCTTTGCATGAAACTTTTCTAAGAGAAATAGGAAATCGTTTGTTATCCAGATAATATAGTAAGCAGATACACAGGTAAGGGCGTAGGCGCGAGTTGGGATGTGATGAAGAGTTCAAATCATCATCATCTGCCTAGCTTTTTCCCAAGTATGTTGGGGTCAGCTTCCAGTCTAACCGGATGCAACTGAACACCAGTGTATTACATGGAGCGACTGCCTCTGACCTCCACAACCCAGTTACTGGGTAATACGATACCCCTTGGTAAGACTGGTTGTCTGAGTTTCGGGCTACTGACGACCTGTAACGACTGTCAAAGATCCACGAATAACAGCCGAGACCAACGGCTTAACGTGCTTTCCGAGGCACGGAAGGGTTTTGGTATGTAAAGATGGTCACCCATCCACGGATCAACCGCGACACCCGTAGCTTAACCTGATCGATCGACCCATGCGGCTGTTATTACTTAGCCAGAAGCCCACACATGCTATTAATTGCACTATGATAAATAAATGGTTGATCCCTGGCTGGAATAGCCATCTAGAGTAACTCAAAAACATAAATGAAATGTTATAAAAAGATCCATGATAAGGCAAGTGTGGTAAAGAGTATCCATGAGAAACTTATACTGACCTCCAGAAAATAATACGTTTTCCAGTAGGGATTCCTTCTGCAAAAATGTGTAAGTGTATCCCTTCAGCCTTTAAAAATAATTCCTTTCAATTACAGATGGCTGATGAGAAGTAAAGACGAGACAATGTACTTGGATGTGGAGAGCGCATTGTTCCGGTACATCGTGCACGTCGAGCTTCGGATGCGCTTCCCAGACATACTCACCACGGATAGCTTAGGTAATAGTAAGAAGGTAATTTGTGCTAGTAGCTGACTTATTTATCTTGCTTCTTATGTTAGAGACATAAATGTACTGGTAGTTCTAGTAGCACAGGCATGGCGAACCAATGGCACGCGGCAAAAAAACTGGGCATGACATCAATTATTGAGGAATTTAGGTACCTTAGTCACAGTACAAACAGAACTCTGCGCGCAATATTTATTTACGTTACCTATGCTTATGAGTTGGTATTTAAGACTCGCTTAGGGCGGGTTGTTTCACGTCTACTTGACGCATGCGTATACCTCAAAAATGGCACTAACTATCGACAAACCAAAAAACGCCATAATTCTGTAATTGTAATTTGAAAGAACGCTTCAAATTACAATAACAAAATTATGGCCTTGTCGTACGTCAAATAATAACGAATACGTAATCGTTATTATTTGACGTAGGTACGTATGTTACGTTAACCAACCGGTTGTCAGATGATTCCAGTTCAGCTTGCATTCTGCTAATAGTAACAAAATATGAACCTGTTATAAATTATTTGGCATCTAGTTTGCTGCAGAGCAGAGGCTGTTAATGTTGAGATTACTGTGTAAAAGTTCCCTTTCCCTTTGTACAGACGCCAGCAAGTCAACCTACCCGAAACTGTCAAATTTTCCCAATCAAACTTGAACCTTAGTGTTTTTTAAGTTGAAAATCTATTAAAGAAATTTGACAGATTGTAGTAACTTGGATGTGCTGGCGTACAGACGCCAGCACATCAAGTTACTACAATCTGTCAAATTTGTACAGACACGGCACGGTTTCTTTGCGGTACGGCGCATAGACCGCGCCGTAGAAAAAACGTGTCCGTCAACAAGCTTGAATCCATATAAAACTGACGACACGACGAATAAATCGTAGCTTTTCAGGACAAGAAAAATGTGTGTGTACAAAGGGCCTTAAGGTCTATTTCTGTTTACAATTAAAGATTAGGTGTAATTTTTTTCCAGTAGTCACTATGGTGCGTTTGTTTAGGTGACTAAAAAAAGGTAAACAATCTTGGTATGTCCTTTTATATTAAAGTAGTCGTATAAAATACATACGAAGGATAATTAAATTTAGTTTATTACCTAACATTAATTTAGGTAAATACCTAATTGTAAACATTTTTAGATACAATTTTTAAACAACTTTTAGATAAAAAGACATACCAAGATTGTTTACCTTTTTTTAATCACCTAAACAAACGCACCATAAGTCAAGATTGTTTGTTGGTACTTCATGCCCATATCATTTTTTTTTTTTTTAATGCCACGTAGATTTGTAGAGGTTCGCCATCACTGTTCTAGCATGTTGCTGATGTATTCAATTTGAACATACCCAGCGGCAGTAAATGTGCTCCAAGACCTAAACACGAATTTGCCTGTGGCTTAATTGTTTGTGTATGTGTGACTGTGTGTTTTTGTGTGTGTGTGTATTTGACTGTGTTTAGTTTAATTTGTGATCTTCCTGTACGAGGGCAATAAATAATTTTTCTTTCTTTAATTTCGTATGGCTTGTTTCACATTTACTGTCAGCGAGTGTATAGTTACTACTATCCTACATTCTTACGTATCGGATGGTACTAGCCAACCTAGTTAATTAGATAATTACCATTTGTGATGTCCCGTGAGGGGCCCGTGGCTAAATAATAACAGCCGCACAGGTCGATCGGTCAGGTTAAGCTACGCTTGCCACGGTTGGTCTGTGGATGGGTGACCGAGACCCCTCCGTGCCTCGGAAAGCACGTTAAGCCGAGCCGTCAAAGATCCACGAATGACAGCCGGGACCAACGGCTTAACGTGCTTTCCGAGGCACGGAGAGGTTCGGTATGTAAAGATGGTCACCCATCCACAGACCAACCGCGGCAAGCGTAGCTTAACCTGACCGATCGACCTGTGCGGCTGTTATTATTTAGGCACGGGCCCCTGAAACAAACAAACATACATAAAATCAAATATTTTCTCTTTATAATATTAGTTATAAGACGAATCTACCCAATGTAGCTCTTATTGAGGCAAACAGTTATATTATATACTTAAATTCTATCTTACTTTGACAAACCTTGTGTAGGTCTGGGCTCAATAGGTTTTTATATTATAAGGTAAATTATAAAAAATATTTGAAGAGGACAAGTGCCACCACTTTTACAAAGAATAGACAGCCACGCAACCACCGCTTTGGCCTGTCGTTGTAATAGTATAATACTTCATCACATAACATTTTATACCTCTTGTATTTTCAGATTCTCATATACAGAGATAAAACCGTGGAAGGTGCAAACAGTGCTCCGATGGCGGTACTCGAAGACAACCTGATGAACCATCTACTAGGCTTCTCACAAATCATTGCACTGCTAGAGGCCTCACAGAAACCCCTCGTTGGACACAACATCTTCTTAGACACCATACTCCTACACAATCAGTTCATAGGACCTCTACCAAAACAGTATTCAGAGTTTAAGAAAAATATTCATAATATGTTCCCAAGTATATACGATACTAAATACATATCACATGAAATGTCGAAGAAGCTCAGCTATCATGAGGTGTGGAAATCAAACGCTTTACAAGAGTAAGTTTTAACGAGTATTTTATTTTGTAAATACTTACCTACAGCTTATTTTGTTTTCGTTGCTGATTAATTGAATAAAAATATTTTGTTACACACAACCGTTCATAAATACTGACTATGTTTATTTAGCACTCGCTCAATTATATCATTATGCCTTTATTGCCACGGGATCCTCGTATGAAAATAAACTGAACAAGATTAGTGGTTCTCGTTAAAATATTCGAAATAAATAATTCTTAAAAGCTATCCGAATAGGTAAATAAATAGAGAGCCTGGTAAAAATGATATCACTATACAAATCGTGGGGAAACAATCTAAAATAAGCAACGTTTATTGATCGGTTTATAACGTTTTTATTATTATTTGTTGCAGTTTATATGAATTCTTCTCAGAGGGAAAATGCAAGAAGTTGCAGAATGGCATGAATTTCATAAAATTGAGCAGACCTTTTAATGTGAACCAGTCGTATCATGAAGCGGGTTGGGACTCATACTGCTCAGGTAATGTATATTCATCACCATTTCAGCTGAAAGACGTCCACAGCTGGACATAGGCCTTTTTTTTTTTTTTTTTTTTTGAGGATGGGAAATCATCAAATGACTCCTCCCGCTCTGGGTGGAGCAGAAGGGAGTGTCAGACTTTTACTGACTAAAACCCACCCGTGTTCCTTCCTTAGCCCTTTATGTTCCAGGGCAGCGGTAAACCCTTTCGGATGGTCCCGCTACCCTGGCAGGCTTCGGCCCTATGGGGCCCCGTCTCTTTTGCTGACATCTCTTTGAGGCGCGCGTGGAACACGTACACGCCGTCCGGCACGGGCCTAGTCCTGATCGGACGGAGAGCTACCCATTACTCTCCGCCCGCAGGCCCGCGCCTACGGTGGCCGGGAGTCGTCACGCGGCTCCCGACGCCCGGAGCGTCTCCCGCGGCGGCTGAGGCGTGAGGTGCGCAAAGTGCGTTCCCTCGCCCACCCCGCCACCTCCTTCGCTAGCATGACTGCTTCGCAGAAGGAGGTGACTGCCTCCCACTCCCTCTCACCCCGGACCATGGCTTGAACCAGGGCCGGACGCGAGAGGTCGCCGCCGCTGCCAATCGCCTCTACGAGGACACGGCGGTGCTCTGCCCAAGCAGGGCAGACCTCCACCGTATGCTCCACCGTGTCCTCTGGGCGATCCTGACAGTGGTGACACCCGGGCGTCTCCTCCCGCCTGATGATGTGCAGGAACCTCCCGAAACATCCGTGTCCGGAGAGGACCTGCGTCAGGCGGTAGGTGAGAACGCCGTGACGTCTCTCTAGCCACTCCTCAAAGAGGGGTCTTACCGCCGCTATCGTGGCGTGCCCTGCGCTGGGTTGCGATAGTCGCTCCTTCCATGCCACCATGAGATCGCGCCGGAGGTTCGTCCGCTCCGCCGCGGTTTGCCGCGGATGCGGAGTTTCCCCCCGGCGTAGTGCCTCCGCGCGCCAATCATATAGGCGCGCGAGGACTATCGCCTCCAGATCCCATGGTGGCAGTCCGGCAAGGAGGCTTGCTGCCTCGCCTGAGATCGTGCGGTAGCCCCGGATCAGCCTTACGGCTACCACCTTTTGGGGCGCGTTCAGGTAGTGTGCGGCTCGAAGCCGCAGTGAACGCGCCCATACCGGGGCCCCATATAGGGCCATGGACCGCACGACCCCCGCGTAAAGCCTCCGGCAGGAGGCGTTTGGCCCCCTCAGGTTGGGCAAGAGCCGCTTTAGGGCGGCCCCGGCCCGTTCCAGTTTGGGGGCCAAACGTCGGAAATGCTCGACGAAGTTCCATCGGCTGTCGAGGACGAGACCCAGGTACCTCATCGTGGTCTCGACGCCGATGTGAACCCCTCCTACCACTAGTTGGGATCCCGGAGGTGGCCCGTACCGAGGCCCATGAAAGGACATGGCCTCGGACTTGTGCAATGCCACCTCGAGACCCAACCGCCGGATCCTTTCCAAGACTATCGCAACCCCGCGTGTCATCGCGTCGGCCGCCGCCTGATGCGACCTCCCCTGCGCCAGGACCAACGTGTCGTCAGCGTAGCAAACTACGCTGACGCCTTCAGGGAGGTCGGCCCGCAGCACCCAGTCGTAACCGATGTCCCACAGGAGCGGCCCCAGAACCGATCCCTGTGGGACACCGCACGACATCTCTCGCCGGTTCCAGTTCCCGTCGCGACCGGGGTAGATGACGGCTCTGTCCGTCAAATACGCCCCGACTACTCGACGGAGGTAGGTCGGCACCCGGTGATACCGGAGTGCCTCCCCAATGCAGCTCCAGGGCAGGGTGTTGAACGCGTTGGCGATGTCGAGTGACACCGCCACGACCACCCCACCCCGGGACACCGCGTCCCCCGTCGTGAGGGCTCTCACGCGCATGATGGCGTCCACCGTAGAGCGCCCCTTGCGGAAGCCAAACTGGCAATCCGCAAGATCCGGCCCAGTCCCCACAAGGTGCCCGACGAGGCGGCCCGCAATTACCCTCTCAAAGAGCTTGCCAACCTCGTCGAGCAGCACTATGGGCCGGTATGCGGACGGAGAGTCCGCAGGGCGCCCCGGCTTCTGAATGAGGACCAGCTTCCCCGTCTTCCAACGGAGTGGAAACTGGCCTCTCTCCATGCATGCGCTTAAGAGCGCCTCCAGTCGAGGCCCGAGAGCCGTCGAGGCCAGGACCCAGGCTTTACCCGGCAAGCCGTCGGGTCCTGGGGCGGTGTTTTTGGCCTTAAGCCTGCCTACCGCCGCTCTCAGATCTACCCCGGTCACTTCAGGGGTGTCGTCGTCGTCGTCCGTGTGGTCCGCTTCGGGCACCGTGAGTGGCGGAGCCATAGGCGGGGGAGTATGCTCCCCGCGTGAAGGGAACAGAGCGCTCACCACCTCCTCCACCAGCTGAGGGCGGAGACTCTGAGTCAGCGGGGGGGCCCAGGTGCGGAGTTTATTCCGCACCATTTTGTAAGGGCGCCCCCATGGATCTCTGTTCAGAGTCTCCAGCATCTCCTCGCGGGCCGTGGCCTTGGCCCGCTGGATAGCCTCTCGGAGGGCGGTCTTCGCCGCTCTGTACCCCTCGTACAGCTCCGCCTCTGTGGCTTCCGCATCCGGAGGGCGGATGCGGCGCCTGCGGTGCCTGGTGTACCGGTGTCGCGCGTCGACGCACGCCTTGCGCAACGCCTCCACCTCCTGCGACCACCAGTACACCCGACGTCGGGCGCATCCTGGCCGGACTCGGGGCATTGCCACGTCACAGATCTCGGACATGGCCTCCCGGAACCACTCCGCCTCATCGTCAATATCAGCAGGCCTGTCCGGTGAAGACACCCAGGCCTGCACGATCGAGGCTTCCAGGAGGAGCTCCCGGTCCAGCTGCTTCAGCGCCCAACGCGGACCACTCGGGGCCTGTCGGACCAGCGCGCTAGAGGTCTGGGTGGAGACATCGAACCGGATATACCGGTGATCGGAGTAGGTCTCCACCTCCTCCATGACGCGCCAGTCGATGACACGCTGTGACAGAGCGGGGCTGGCGAACGTGATGTCCACTACCGACTCGCCCCGCATCCGCACACACGTAGGGACAGAACCCCGATTCACGGCGACCAGGCCTGTTTCCAGAGCCCAGTCCTCTACCATCCTGCCCCGCACATCCGTGCAACGGGAACCCCAGGCCACATTCTTGGCGTTGAAGTCCCCGAGCACTAGCACGGAGAAAGGATGGCTTCTGGCGACGACGACACCCAACTCTGTTAAAGAGTTCTGGAACTCGGCGAGAGTTCGGCTCGGAGAGAAGTAGACTCCCACTACCACAATCTCTCCGAACCGTGCTGCTACGCACCCCTGTCCCTTCGTGACACCTTCGAGGGACGGGGTACCGGCGGCAGCCGACGAAATTATGGCCACTGAGCCGCTAAGGTCCTCCACCCAGTTATCCCTGGGCGGGACAAAGTACGGCTCAGCGACCACGGCGATATTAATCGACCACTGCGCCATGCTCTGGAGCAACAGGTCCTGAGCGCAGGCGCAGTGGTTGATATTCGCCTGGAGGAGGCGTAAAGGCGGAGCCATTACTCCTCCATTTCAGCCCCCTCCCGGGCCCCTTGTGAGGGACCCTCAGCAGCGGCGGCGGCGGCAGTGGCGGCGGCGGCGGCGGCGGCGGCAGTGGTGGCGACGGCGGCAGCGGCGGCGGCAGTGGCGGCGACGGTGGTGGTGGTGGCGACGGTGGCGGAGGGCCTGCCTTTCCTCCTGGCTTCGGCGGGTGGGGCGCAGGACTTGCTGCCCGCCCGGTGATCGGCCGGCTTGCCAGCTGGACATAGGCCTCCCCCAAGCATCGCCACTTCGACCGATTCTGTGCTTCGCATGCATCGGATTCCTGCGGCCTTCACCTGGTCGTCGGTACACCATTGAGAAGGGTATCCAACTCTACGTCTCCCGGGACGCGGTCGCTACTCTAGAACCTTTCAGCCTCCTCGGCCATCTGTTCTGCGAGCAATGTGCCCTGCCCACTGCCACTTAAGTGTGGCAATTCTTCGAACTATGTCGGTTACCTTGGTTCTCCAAAGGATCTCTTCATTTCTGATTCGATTAGACAAATTTTAAAGCATTTCCCGTTTTGTCCATATCAGCCTTCTAATGAAGACCATTGTGAGCAATCACGTTTATTTTCACGTTTCATGTACTCTCAAATTGATTTAACTCCGAAATCAAAAACCGTTGAAGATATTTCTGTCGCAACAATACAGTATACACATAATATCGCAGAGACGACATGAATTATGGCTTAACGACGACTTAAATTGCGTTTGAAATTTCGAGAACTGCATAGTTCGCGGGACATATCATATTCTAGCATTCAAATACAGCTGATATATCCTTCAATTCATCAGCATCTGCCTAGCCTTTTCCCAACTATGTTGGGGTCGGCTTCCAGTCTAACCGGATGCAGCTGAATACCAGTATTTTATATGGAGCGACTGCCTATCTAACCTCCCCAACCCAGTAACTGGGTAATACGATACCCCTTGGTAAGACTGGTTGTCAGACTTTCGGACTACTGACGACCCGACTGTCAAAGATCCACGAATGACAGCCGAGACCAACGGCTTAACGTGCTTTCCGAGGCACGGAGGGGGTTGGTTTGTGAAAATGGTCAACCATCCACGGACCAACCGCGGCAAGCGTAGCTTAACCAGATCGATCGACCCGTGCGGCTGTTATTACTTAGCTACAAGCCCCTCGATATATCCTTCAATTATGTAGTATAATTTATATGGTATTATAATAACCAGTAAAAGTTTATAACTTTTAATATATTTGTTGTTCAGGCTACTGTTTCATCCGCCTGGGTCATTGGTCGGCGTGTGAGAACCGAGGCAGCAACCAACCGGTGGGACCCGTTGAGATTTTATCTGCCGTGGGGCCGTACTGCAACAAAGTCAACGTCATACGAGGCGCTATACCGTATATGGTGAGATTATCTATCCATATAAATGAAAATGAAATGCTGTTCGCTGGTAAGCGCATGACTTGAGAACGGCTGGACCGACTAGGCAATTTTAGGGAAAGAAAAATTGGAAAAGTGCCCGGAAAATCGGAAATTCGGGAAAAACGGAGTCTTTTTTTTTTTCTATCAGATTTTTGTCAATTTATTAAAATTCGGACAGGACAACGTCTGTCGGGCCAGCTAGTTTGACATAGTTTTTTGCATTGTAGCTTAGACATAACATAACATCACGCTTTAATTCTCTGAAAGGGTAGACAGAGTTTAGACAGTACCCACATTTCTCCAGTCATGTAATATAGTTTCCCATGTCATAGAGGGCAACACTTACATTTGCCAGTTAAGTTTAGTTATGTTAAAGGGGCCGAGCCTCTTGCCTCTAAACGGGCACAAATTCAGACCCTAAACTGCTAATGAGGATTTTCTAATAGAAAAACCTGATAACAAATTCAAAAGTCTATATTTTGGTCTATTATAAGCGCAGAAATGGATGGTTTTTAGAATTCCGTCGTCCGGATGAAAACACGGAATCCTTATAGGATCACTTGTGTGTCTGTCTGTCTGTCACAGCCAATTTGTTCCGAATTTATTGGACCAATTAAGTTGAAATATGGTTCACATAGTTTTAAAGTAATTTAAGAAAATAGATAAAAAAAATATCTCCGAAACATCTGAGCTTAAAATTTTGAAAAAAAATCTCGAAAGTAGTTCTTTACTTACAGATTACAGGAAAACCTATAAGAAGTCTGGTCTCAAAGTGGCGTAGTAAATCTCTCAAAATACAAACATATTTTTGCGGCCGATAAAATCTGAATACCTAATGTGCAGTCGTAAATATTCATCCCGGCTACGGGACCCTTCACTGTGTGTGCACACACACACTTGACCGGTTTTTTACTGTGTGGGTATAGTAGAATAACAATATAGCTTGTCTACTTGATAAATATTATATCAGTGCTTGCTTTCGGGCATCTTGTGTATTTATTGTTGTAAGGGTAATAAAAATATGGTGTTGAGCACTTGTCTCAATATATCCGCGATATATAAACAATTGGTAGTATATTGGATAGTATAAATATACGCAATGATGTAACAAGAGAATCATGTTCTTTCTATGATTCACAGTTTCAGACATTTATCTTCCGGGTGGGCTGAGGGTAAACAGCAGTAGCCCTTTAGAATTATATTCTATGAAAGAAAGTTAGAAAACAGTATTGGTCCATATGGTGTACATAATAAAGAGCATTCTAGTCTGCCGATCTGTCGACATAATATACAGGCAATAAGCGTTACATATTATTATCGAAAGAAGTTTTCATCATACACTTCACTTCAATGACTGCCTTCCCCATAAAACAGTTAAGTAAGTGAAGAAAACTTGTTTTAACTGTTTAGGTTTATGCAATTTCTACTAAAGCGGATAGCAGACATTTCTCCTAAACAACCAATAGATTCTTGTACCATAACCTGAGGGGCAATTCTCTTAATTTTAAGAACGTTCACAGTCTGATCTCAGTCTCAATCTGTCAAAAAATACTTCTAATTTCCCTACATTTTGACAAGTTTTTGACATTTGTTTGTCGCCGAGATGAGACTGCGACTAGATTTTGAACGTTTTAAATTACGAGAATTGGCCTTCTGTTATAGTTAAATGGGATATCAAAACAGAAAAGTACACCCTGTAGTATGCCTGGTACGCCCATCTCACTGGTAACCGGAAGGTTACTTTTCTTGGTCGCTTGTATAAATGTGCCATTTTTCCCTACAGAAACGGCTTAGGTAGGTATCATAACCCATGTTACGGGTTTGGTTTCCGCACTTAGTCCTTCAAGTGGACCATTGTGCGTGGGCTATGGTGGCCGTCGGTGGTTATTCCAACCAGCCCACCTCCCTCCAGAAGCTTATTAGGTCTCCTGGTCTGTCGAGAACATCTGTGTAGGATCTGGGTGTCCCGAGGGTTACTGATCTAATCTGGGTGATGCCTGTGCACTCAAAGAGCACATGCGCGACGGTTTCATCAGCCTCCATGCAGGCTCTGCACAGGGGGCTGTCCGTTATGCCTATCGTACAGAAATGGCAATAATAGATTTACTTAAGATTTACTAATATTTATTTTTATTATATCCATTTTTATTATGTGATTTAACTTAATTTTATGATTGTATGACATGCGTAATTACTAATATTGACTAATAACTTGTATGTTATGTGGTGCAAACTGTTAATATAAGTTGGTTATTAATAAATAAATGTAAAAAAATAAAAATTCGCAATCTACGGGTGTTCCGACACATCTCTGAAATTTAATTGTAAATCTATTATTTCGACCCCTCCGAGAACAATTCCTCCCCATGACCTTACATCTATCGCCAAACAATACAGACATCGCGATGTGATTCCTCATATATCGACGACACTTGGGTTCTCTCCGCCATGCCAGCTATAAAAGACGCGCTGAAATCACACGACGAATGATGCGTAGCGTTTGTGCACAAAGTTATGATGGAATCCTATGCCCGTCGTCACTGGTATATTTATAAGTTTTTTCTAATAATATTTGGAACGTTCCCCAGATGTTATCATTAATCATTTTCTACGTTTGTCCAGTTTATGATGAGGTGTGTTATTGAACCCACTCAAGACCATTAAAATTTAGAGACTCAAATAGGTTTAATATGTGTGATGTTTTAGGTTGAATTAAATACTCCTCGAGATAAAGGGACTATGTTTTCTACTATGGATATCTCTTTTTATTTATTTATTAGGTCCTATTATTGTTATAATTGCTTATTCAACTTTTTGTTTGACATACAGATGCTCATTTTTACAGAAAAAACTCATAATTGCTATGTTGACTTTGTAGGCTGAAAGACAATACACATTGTTTAACAATAACACCACGATGTATATTTGCCTGAGGTATGCGTTTGAAATTCTCCATGAGTCAAGTTTATACATCGTATTTTACGGTTGAAAATTATTGCGTTTTTTATGTTTGGAGAATACATTTCTGTTATTTCAGAGTTTCGCGGAAAGCGATCCGCCGCGCCATCGACCTGGGCTGCTGCATTTGAAGGCTCTCGCTCAACGAACCATCAATGTAGGACAGGTAATTTATTATTTCATTAATATCCGTTGATTATAAGGAAGGTGGAGCGTGGGTGGCGTGGATCGACGATTAGATCCTCACATGTCATAATCTCACCAAGATTTAACTCAACTCCACTCAAACTATTTATTTCAAATAAACCAGTTACAGGCACTTTCGAATTGTCAAGGTCGGTCAGTGGACCCTGGACACTCTTTTAAATCATAATAATATTGTTACAAAGTATTGGTTACATCATTCATGTTCAAAATTATGCACGTGAGAACGATGCAGAACGTTAAAAGCGTCCGCAATGGAAATATATAAAAAAAACAATTCAAATTCAAATATTAAATTAAATCAAAATAAGCCATGGCAGCAAAGAGTTGACCAGTCCCTACTGACGGCGCCCGTTCACGAACATTACGCATAGATTAGCACCATTCAGCTCAACCATTTTGAAGGGAGCTAAATGATCCAACACATGCGCCACCATCAGCGAGACATTAGAGTGAGCATGACATACTCTCGGCCGCCAAGGCACATTCAAGTCAATGAAAGACGTACCCAGTAAATGGTAGCTTTATAGTATGTACATAGTACTCACATACGTTCTATGCAATTATACAATACTAGGAGATTGAATTTATATAATGCAAAAATAGTATTTTAAAATCTTCAGCAGCTCCAACAGTATGTAGGTAGGGTAGGCGCGTGTGAAGTATTTTCAAATGCTAATCAATTTATTTATGCGTCCTGTGGAGCAGGACCAGCGTTTAGCCAAGCATTTTTGTCAGCGATGAGCGATTATGTCTGGACTTTAAAAGAGACTGACCAAATCACCGAGTTTCGGAGTATCGGTGTTTCTACTCAGAGAAGTCGGATAGGAAACGCCGACCTCGTCTAGTTTTGAACGAACGTTTAGTTTTGACATGTAAAAGTGTTTGTACAAAACTACTTAAGAAATAAAATCATTTATCGGTTTTTTTTTTTTATCTCGGGACCCTGGGGTCCCGGACCTTTGAAAGGCGTGCCAGGGGCCGAAGCCTATCTTATTTATCATTAAAGAATCCTGGTGGTGAAAATGTGGCAACCGCTTGGTAAGGATTCATGTCGTCCTCCAATGGACGTGTTTTGGCTAAAATAAGTTCCAGTGACCGCTGAGACCGTTTTATTTATTTTGTTAGCGGTTCAGGTAAATAAAAACTAAATTAGATACTTACCTTGCGAGCGAAGAACAGTAGATATTGTAAAAGCAGAATTATTACACCTAAGCTCCATTTCTTACCAAAAAATGTTTATCAATCGACGGCACGGTTGGCGCAGTGGTTAAGCGATTGACTGCTGCGCTGCGTGTCGCGGGTTCTATTCCCGCACGGAACAAATATTTGTATGGCGTACAAGTAGTTGTTCCGGGTTTGGCTGTTTGTGTAAGTGAGTTTAAATGTTTGTAAAGGCACCCAAGATACAGGAGACATTCCTAGTATGGGCAACGTTTTATAGAGAAAAAAAAAAACTATGGAATACATTGCCTGGAAGTTACATAACTATGTTACGGGAATAAAATCAGTTCATACATTCCGTTTCCTTTTGTATACAAAACAGTTGGTTTTAAAGTACAGGTTAGACTAATATCCTATCTAACTAATAATATTATAAACGTGAAAGTTTGTATGGTGGATGGATGGATGTTTGTTGTTCTTTCACGCAAAAACTACTAAGCGGATTTGGATGAAATTTAACACACAGATGGTTTATAACCAGGATTAACATATAGGATACTTTTTATCCAAATATTCCCACGGGATCGAAACTTATGCGGGTGAAACCGCGGGGCGCAGCTAGTCATTAATAACAGCTGTCGGAGCGGCAGGTACATCGTCATCACACGAACGCCGTTGTTACGTTGGATATGAAAATACACGATTTTGCATTAGTGTATGCACGTTGTATTTATTATTATACGACTTAGAGGAGTTAAATTTATTATGTATTTCGGCACCATCTACTATCTGCACTGTGTTCAAATAAATCCCGGTATAAATACAATGCTCCTCTATCGCGCACAGCATTGGGCAGTCGACAACCGCCGGTGACGCTGGAATGCATTCACATCCAGCAACCGTTTGCCAAAGTAATCGCAGCGCTCGGCGTAATTACTACATACTAAGGTCAATGTACAATAAATTACCCACTAAACAATTCCGCCGCCTGTTATTTTCAAAACAGCAATATTTTAGCGGCAGTACATAATAATGGCAATAACTGCCGATACAATCGTAACCTGGCAGAGCTCAAAAGGAGTTGCATAACGGGCGGAAAACAATGCTATTTATGTTCGGATCGTAAATATCGTGTTGGGTTCATCTGCGTCGGTATCCTCGGAGCCAAATTTAGCGGGAGTATGTAAGAAACGGTTATGGTAGTAATAATTGTCACGGCGGGGTATAGTGGCGCCGTGCGCATGTGTGCTCCTGGCGCGCCGCCAGCGCACGCGCACGCACACACACGCGCGCGCACGCACACACACGCGCGCAAGCACACACACGTGGGCACGCAACCCCCGCCGTGCACATATTTCCCGTTGCTAGTTAAAACAGATTGATAATGCCTAAGTGTCACAGGCGAAAATCTTTATTTTTGTACCGTCCCGTTTTTTAACCGGTGCGGCCGGTGTTTGATTTCTCTAATGTACAAAATCTTTTTCATGCCACTGTCAAGGTTGATTTAAGGTTGGGATATAAATAAGTTTCATCCTAGAACGAGTCGCTCGTCGCTATATTTCATCGCGACCTAGCCGGGGTTGTGATTTAGCTGTAACATTCGTCATGTATGTCTTAGGTGGCGTCTGATCTGGCGACCTTCGGGTCTATCGACATAAAGCTTCATGGAAGTAGAACTGCTCTCATAGCCGCTAACAGTCAGCAGACGTAAGTATCAAACTTTTAACAAATAAACCGAGAAACAGAGTCATTTTGAGATAATTCTTCCAGGCAAGACCCGAGACTATGATGTAGGAGGAATGTTGCCAAAGTAATTATGAGCTTGATTTAAGAGGACACTAAAACTTTTTTTGCAATATGAAAAGTACCAACGTGTATTATTAAACCCAGCGATATAGTTTCTGGTGTGTAACCAGTCTGTTTAATCACGTTTTTAAAATGAGACAAGTACAAAATAATCCAGTCTGTAGATCCCTGTATAAAAACGCATGCTGTAAACGTTTTGTTATTACAGCGCCCACAAAATACTGAAGCAGTTCAAGAATAGCAAAGAATACAGGATAGCACAGTACAGCGTCTACAAACACTCGACGGCAGGAACGATGGCGATCTGGTAAATATATTTATTTATGTGAAACCCCAGAAGGACCGTGGCTAAATAATAACAGCCGCAAGGATCGGTCAATCAAGTTAAGCTACTCTTGCCGCGGTTAATCCGTGGATGGGTAACCATCTTTACATACCGAGACCCATCCGTGCCTCGAAAAGCACGTTAAGCCGTTGGTCCCGTCTGTCATTCATGGATACCAAACTTTATCTTTTAAAAGGACACAAATACTTACTTATTTAGAAATACCTTATTTATGAAGAGCCCAAAACAATTATAATGAAATCTTCCAAGCACCTATTCAAATTGTAGATCTGATTTAAACCATGCGCAAGAGCAGACAGTTGCGCGAATAAACGTTCTATCAAAATCACGGTGACTGCCGAACTGACAAGTACAACGTTTAAGAAAATTAAATATATTTATACATATAGGATTACATAAGGTTCGCCGAGCGAACACTATATTTTCAATACGAATAAAATAAATCATATTCGTATCTCACGCCCATACTGCTTGAGGCATTTTATTACATGTCAGAATATGTACACACAAATTATATGCGGTTAATCGACTCTTCACATGAGCAGAGGGCTGGCCTATTTTTGGCTAAAGACTTAGCATCGCCATATAACGTGTTCGTTTGAACACGTTATGTGGCGATGCTAATTCTTTAATTTTAGTTGCAAATGTTTATTTGCAACTAAAATTTACATCTAATGTCTCACTTGCTATTTTGCTAACAAAGCCTTCTTTTTCAGGAGCGGCGCCTTCATCACTGGCAGCCTTGTACTGTACTTCCTTCACAAAAAGCTAAAATAGTCTTATAAAACATGAGGTGCCTAAAATACCGCTTTTATTCGCTACCGAAATAAGCAATTGCAATTTTAAGTGCCTTAACAATAAAATACTCCGTACCACGTTTAGCATAGTTATGGTGGGTTAACAGTTCATAAAACCTCAGTATAAAGTACGTTTGCCAAACTATTAAACTCGTAATTATAAGTGTAACTACCCGACTCTGTGAGATTAGTATGTAAGTCATTGAAGTTTTTTGTATTTTATTAGTAGTGAGAATTTAATACTATTAAGATTTTACAAAACTGTGAAATGCGTTTCGTATGGGGTACCTATATCTATTTATATATCTGTTTCACTAAGTAAATGAGAAATAATGTAGTATCTATAAAGTGCATTTTAAAGGCTTGACGCCATCTTATTGTAAATGCATTTATTTGGCAGCTTCTCCGAAACCAATATTCGGAACTTTTTCAATCATGCTTATTATTGTATAAAACTATCAGATGTTGATTTAAAATCGATACAGTAGTTTGTTGATTTTTGTAATAGTGTTGTCCTCTTATAATACAGGGCGGCAGGGACATCGACGCCCCTTGGATTAATTACATGATACTGAATCGATTATTAAAAAAAAATCTGTTCCATACATTTTGAACTCGTAGTTGGTACGGGTAGTCAGATGCCCGAAAGTCTGACAACCAGTCTTACCAAGGGGTATCGCATTACCCAGTAACTGGGTTGTGAAGGTCAGATAGGCAGTCACTCCATGTAAAATACTGGTATTCAACTGCAACCGAACATAGTTGGGAAAAGGCTAGGCAGATGATGAAAAATAACAGCTGATTCATGGTTTCAGTTTGCGCGTTCATAATATAATTTCCTATACAGGGTGGCAGGCGATGTCCCTGCCACCCTGTATAGGGAATTATTATGAACAATGTTATAAAATTATCTACTTTTACGGTTGTACACTAAAGCGTTGATTTCCTAAGAAAGTAGACAACGGTCACACATTAACAATAATGTCTCATAGTTCTACTAATTATAGGCGAAACAGTTATATATTGTGCGTGCAAGCTATAATTTTAAGACATTGACTGCCATCGCGATCACCGATGACCGCCAACAATAGATTTCTGTAGTAGTTATGGGTTATCTGGCAGTCAACATGTTAATAAAATATGTAATCAACACGATTTATATCTCTTTACAACCAGTGTGACCTCAGATAGAAGGTGCTTAAGCCTCAATTTTTTTAAATAGCTGCAGTGCTTTTTAATTGCTTCTTTTTTCTCTCACTTTTCAATTGCAAACACAAGTGGTTATTTTAATAGTTTTAATTAAGTATTACATTATAGTACATAGTAATATGTTAGTGCTTGTATGTTCACAACACAAATTCTATTATGAGTCTAAGGCTTACATCTCACCCGGAGGACACAGTGGAGCACACGGTGGAGGTCTGCCCGGCTTGGGCGGGGCACCGCCGTGTCCTCGTGGCGGCGATCGGCGGCAGCGATCTCTCGCGTCCGGCCCTGGTCCAGGCCATGGTACGGAGCGAGAGTGTATGGGAGGCCGTCACCTCCTTCTGCGAAGCAGTAATGCTCGCAAAGGAGGAGGCGGAGCGCGTGAGGGAGAGGCAATCGCTGCGCCCTCACGCCCCTAGCCGCCGTAGGAGACGCCCTGGACGGGAGTCAATAGCCGACTCCCGGCCACCGTAGGCGCGGGCTTGCGGGCGGCGAGCAATGGGCAGCTCGCCGCCCGGTAAGGACCAGGCCCGGGTCGACGGCGCGTTGTGTTCCACGCGCGCCTCAAAGAGATGTCAGCACGAACTGACGGGGCCCTCTAGTGCCGATGCCTGCCAGGGCTGCGGGTTATTCGAAAGAGGTACCGTGGCCCTTGGCACAGGCAACTGAAGGAACACGGGTGGGTTTTAGTCAGTAAAAGTCTGACACTCCCTTCCGCTCCGCCCAGAGCGGGAGGGGTCATTTGATGATTTCCCACACAAATATAGAATAGAATTATTATGTACACCATACAAATTACAGAACATAAATATATAAAATTTTACAAAGGGTGACACAATGGGCAGCGATCTTTTAAAGACAACCTTTAGGTATATACACAGCTTTATGGTGGGTATCCTCATCAGTCGTCCAATTGGTTTCGCAACCAATCATACATTTTTGGCAGTGCGACCATGGTTGCGGCGCCACTGGTGTTCTAGTGATATAGGGCCCTAAACGCGAAGACTTGTAATTGGCTTTCTGTCGACTATTGTCGACTTTTTTTTTTGTTTTTTTATTAGCTGTAAGTCTTCCATGCTGTAATTAAGGTAGTGCTGTAGGTTAGGCAGAAACTGCAAAACGCCACCTGCTACGATCCTACCATTAACCGACCGTACCCCACGTCCTTCAATCACAATCTAAATCATTTTGAAGCATATATATGAGGCCACGTGAACCACAGTGGCCTAACTGTCATTTTTTCAATACTGACTTTATTTGAAAAAACTGCTCTAAACTGTAAAAGTCATAGCGCCACAGTGGCCTAAAAATTAGTTAATTTTTTTTCAGTTTGGCCACTGTGGCTCTCGTGGCTTTACCTATATAATCCATTGCAAAAATTGTAAAAATTTGTCTGCTCAAATAAAGAAAATGGCGCGTTGTCTACTGCTTACGTAAATATCGCAATGAATGTTGTTGAATTGTCAAAATGTAAGCCATTGCTACTGTTAGTATATTACGCAATTACCCTGCAGGACCGACTGCTATCTGAAGAATAACATGAACAGGTTTGACAGCTTTTGTATGTAAACAATGGCGCCGATTCCCTTGTTCACAAACTAAACTAAATTTAAGTTCAGTGCATCTTTTCTTTCTATTTAATTTAGAAAAGGACAGAAGATACATTTTAGTTTAGTCCTGTCAAACTAGTCAGCGCCTGACGTAAATTGACGTATTTTTAGTAGCCATGTTGTTAATCGCTTCTAATCTGTCTATGGAGTATCTTAATTTGACAGGACTAAACTAATATTTTAACTTCTGTCCTTTTCTTGATGAAATAGAAAGAAAAAGATGCACAGAACTTAAATTTAGTTTAGTTTGTGAACAAGGGAATCAGGGCCAATGTCAAACCGCCACGTCGGTTTGACATTGTTTACATACAAAAGCTGTCAAACCGTCATTTTATTCGTCAGTTATAAGATATCGGACGATAAAGTGGCGATTTTTCTTGACTGAAGTACAGACGCCAGCACATCAAGCTACTACAATCTGTCAAATTTCTTTAATAGATTTTCAACGTTATCGCGCAAAAGTATTAAGGCTCAAGGTTGTTTGGGAAAATTTGACAGTTTCGGGTAGCTTGACCTGCTGGCGTCTGTACATAATAAAATATTGTTGTTTAGTTGTAAGATAAAATTTACCACAGTATATTTATTTGTCATAATAAATCAGGGATTATACTGTAAGATCTTTGTTTTTCTTCTTTAACCAGCATACTCCACATAAAATAATGATCTGATTCAAAGACAAAAAATATCGATTGTCTTTGTGTAGAATTTGCAGTATTTTTCTCCCGAGGTCGAAGTGAGAGCAATATTTAGAAAAATGCTTACAGAATTCAACTATCTAGTCTAGACTAGAAAAAAATCAGCACTTCACAGCAAATCCAACAAAAACTTCAATATTTAGCTATGTTTATAAAATTAAAAGTGCTTGTTAATACCCCGCTGTCATCCAGTTTTGATTTTGACTGATCGCAAAATAAATAACGTAACGAAGCGATACTCCTGCGCCGCTCAAGCAATAGACTAAACATTCATTAAATGCTCATAGTATGTTAAAAGGTTTATGGTAATGTTTATGAAACTCGCGAATTTCTTCTGAATTTATTATGTGGAGGTAAATAAAAGGTAAAATATTGATCGCATCAACTAGATCTTGTCGCCGAACTATTAAAGCATAGCATAATCAGTCTATAATATTCCCACTGCTGGGACACAGGCCTCCTCTCTATGAAAGGGAGTGGGCCGTAGTCCAAACTCAAACTATTTATCTATCTATCTATACTTATAATAAATCTGTAGAAGTGAAAATTCTGTACATTGAAAATATCAAAAAAATAAATGGCAGGGGGTGTTACTAGACCGACACCGAACCCAAAAATGTGATTAAAAAAATTTTTGTCTGTCTGTTTGTTCAGGCATCACGCAAAAACTACCGGTTCGATTATGATGAAACTTGGTATAATTATTCTTTAATATCCTGCGCACCACACTGGGTACTTTTTATCCCGGAAAAGTATATACAATAAAAAACAAACTTAATTTTGCGGTTCGATCCCTAGACCCGATTACTGCACCAACCGCAAATAATAAGTTTGTCGTAGATTAAGTCACCCGCAATGGAATTCATTTTTATTCCTTTTACTTTTTAGAGTTATTTAGGTTTATTTTTATATAAGTCGTAGGTATAGATTTTAATTGTAAAGTATAGGTAGTATATTTGATAGTGTACGTAGTGATAGTGACCGTAGGTTATTTTATAATACTGTTAGGTAGGATTAGTCATTCGTATAGATATTAGTTTTTAGGGATTTTGCTTATTTATTGAGTTTAGATTAGTTATCATCAGAAATAGGTTTATTTAGGTAGGTAGGTATTTAATTTTCTGTTATTGAGTTATTTGTTTTTTTATTTAGGTAGGTACTTAGGTAAAGATATCATATTATTATAGGTACCCTCTTACTCACCAGTAATGAGACACAATTGGTTTTCTATTGTAATTAGCCACAAAGGGCCCGCGAGATAGATGGCATTCTGGGGAAGCACATACATTTTATCCTGTTAGCACGTTCGCGTGGGATAATTTCCGACATCCACGCGGGCGAAGCCGCGGGCAGAAGCTAGTTTCAAATAAACCAATTATAGGCACTTTTGAATTGTCAAGGTCGGTCAATCAAAAAGATGAAGCTAATTGCCCATTCCAAAGCGTAGTAGGTACCTATGGAGAAGAACGGGCAAGAAACTCCACCAGTCCACCACGCGGGCCCAGTACGTCTTGGTGGATGTCACATGTCTTCGAGTTTTTGGTTCTGAGACGGGTTTCCTCACGATGTTTTCCAACACCATTTTGAGAGCAGTGCTGACGAAATAATTTACACAAAGTAAAGCACGTACCTGTCGCCTTCGAACCTACGACCTACAACTCGTATGTCGCGGCAGTTACTACCTACTGGGCCACCACGATGAAAGCATTTGATTTATTTTTGTATGGCAATCAAGAGGCGAGGATCTGTGTGGTGACCATATCAAATAGACAGAGATAAATTATCCTGACAATTGTAACTCTTCCCGTCGGCCTACTAAAGGCTCCAGAATAGGTCAATTTGTCTCTTCTGACACGTTATAAATACTGGACTCGTAGTTATTTGAGAAATCTATCTTCCCAGACTAGCTTAAAATAGCCAAAGGAATACCGGTTTACAAAAAAGGTAATAGAACTGACCCTAAAAATTACAGACCTATCTCCCTGCTACCCACCCACCCGTGTTCCTGCGCAGTTGCCTGTGCCAGGGGCTACGGTATCTCTTTCGAACAACCCGCAACCCTGCCCCGGCAGTCTCGACATTCATAGCGATCGCTTTACGACCGAATTCGGTCGCAAAGTCCTGTCACTCACCTGTCAATCCGGAACTTTGCGACCGAATTCGGTCGTAAAGCGATCGCTATGAATGTCGAGACTGCTGGGGCTGGCGGCATCGGCCCTAGCGGATCCCGTCAGTTCGTGCTGACATCTCTTTGAATCCAGTCCTGTCAAAGATATTTAAAAAGATCATAAAAAAGCGACTATTAGCTCACTTGCGTGTACATAAATGAAGTGTTAAACCAAAGACAGTTCGGTAATCAAAAACCTGTTGGTACTTCTGACGCCATATACTATAGGTACCTACCTTATTACTTGATGATGTTATAGGAAAAATCAATTTTATTAAGGCACAGATATTTTAAAAACAAAGTAATTCATCTAGCTCGAGTATCTACACAATGTATTATCACAGATTTAGGTATATGCGTTATTTCCGGATAAGTAGGCACCGAATATCGAATAACTTGCGGCCAACGAATAACATATGACTTCCCTCATATAGTGCATAAATATGACGTTTAATTTACAAGATATGTAATGCGCAGGCGCGTTAATGTCGGCAGGGAGATTATAACTCGGGGCTAAGCAAACAGCGCATGAGTTAGGTTGCTTACACAGCGTTCCGCCCGCACCGCGGCCGGAATAAGGCGGGAAAACGTTTTGACATGCCTGATTTATGTTGATTTACAACTCACTTGCACAACATGACGGGTGCCGGCAAACTTCCTGAAAATTAATTCATTATTGCGTCCAGCCAACACAACGAACTTATTTTTAGTTTTCGCAAATTGCTTCTTATGTCGATTCCGTGTAGTAAGTACTTACCTACCTATCTACCAATCGATAGCCGATTCCATCAACATTGACTGTAAAACCTATTATTTACTGTATTGATAAATAGTACGATTTCGTTAGTGTTTGTTTATCATATAAAACGTGAAATTAAATAACGCTAAAAACTGGCAATTTGGACTAAGTAGCACCCAATATATTGCACTTTTAATTTCAGCGATTGCGATTTCAATGATAGGATAGAGCGGGGGAAATTAAATAATGTACTTCGTGAAATATCTGAAATTAGATACATTCGCACCTTTGTAAGTCTAGTAAAACCCGTAGGAATTATAGGTAGGTATGTTTAGTAACCTTAAGCGGTAAATCCGAGTTTACGCCGTAATAACGTTACCTATCTGGCAAGCTGCGCCCTGGCAACTGTGTTCACGCAACACTATGCAAGGGTAATAAAATATACCAAGGTACGAATCATTTAAGACATTGTATGTAATTCCCACAAATTGCGTAAAATTGTTAACAATGTATGGTTCAGGGTAATTATATGCTCGCCCACGATTTTATGCATAGGTAATTCATTCAGGAATGTAACGACGAATACTTATAATTATCAAAGTAGCTCCTGTTTCTTATGTAGGTACCTATATCAGATTATGAGGAATGCAAAAAATTCAACGGTTGATCTTATCCGGGAGCATACCTATAAACTGTCAGTCTGTTATAAAACCTCGCAGCGAATTCGTAACAGTCACTGGATTACGGAACACTAAAGCTTTCGTAATTTTTCATACGTTATTCCTACTCGATGTATCATGAAATTCAAACGCCCGCCTCTTCCGCGGTTTAGACAAAATGAAATAAAAAACTTTGGCACATAAATAATATCGTGCCTCTGCCTAAAGAATCCTTAACAGCTAATAATCCAGGTAGGTAAATCGCGCTGGCCTCTTACGCATGAGACAATTAAAATAGATTTCCACCTGCAAACTGAAGACTCTAAAATAACTCTTGTGCCTCATATCTGTAGGTAGAGAATTGATGGATGTTTCGGGACATGTGCACAGTGCATTCTCCTGTCCAGTAAATAGGTCGCGGCGAGAAATTTCACACTACTGTTTCCGCAAAAACATGTACGCGATGAGTTATAGGTAGCTTGTCTTAACTGGCTTCATCGTATTTCCTTAGAGTTTGCAAAGTAAATGCATATCACGATACAAATATGTGTTTACGTTTTAAAAAATCGTTGAAGCGTTATGGTTGGAAAAGCCCAGTAGTCCGTTATAATATTCTGTGAGATAGGTAACCCTGTAGCCGCCTCGGATTTTCCCAAAAAGATTTAAGAGAGAAGGAATAATTTAATGTCTTTGGTTATTCCTATGTGTGTTGGAATTTTTTTCAGTGCAACCACATGTGACTAAATATCAAATTTTGACGGAGAACCTCTGCTAGGTATCTGATCTACACAAATTAGTTACTGAGCGATAAAAAGGATCTGTGTGATAACCATCAGCCTACCCGCATTCACCGGCCAGTGTGAAGCACAGAGTACATTATAGTGTGAATTATCCTACATGTAATTTAAAACGAGTTTCATTATTGTGTCTGCCTCCTGGATTGCGTAAATCTCAAGACTGTCATAAATAGTCCTAGGATTACCAGCACCGACGATGTTACCTTGGGGGATCACTAAGGGCAGGGGACTGATCGCGGCAAGCGCAGCTGTTTTTTTGTCCGGAACCCCTCGAATATCTCGCCACCCTTCATTCAAGACAATGCTGCGTTCCCCGTCAGGCAATACATGCTTCAAGATATTTACAAGTTTTACTTTTTCGAAGAATAATTAATTTATTAATTACAGCTTTATTAAATTTATAACATATCTACCTAATTATAGGGTTTTCAATTAATATAATGTTAATTTTGGACCTAATATGAATTCAGTAAAATGATCTTATTAGTATTGTAGGAGTAAAGAAACAGTTGCTGTTTTCAAATTACTTTGTTTTTTGTTTTTGCTTCTGTTAATTAGGTTTAATACCTTTCGAAATACATTTCTCCCACTCGCCTTTTAACGAGAGAATTTACCCTTAAAAACTAAATAAATTACATTAATTAACGAACGGCGCGCAGCATTGAGCTGTTGATGGGCAAATGGCCATAAGTATTTTAAAATATCGACTGTGAATGTACTGGCGACGACTGTCACTATCGCGAATATGACACAGATTAGTCTCCAGTTATATTAGCAAACGATGTCAATCTGGTTCTAGATATGTCTTTGTTGCTTAGCGGATCTGATTAGGGCTGGACAGTTTACGAAACGTAGGTAGCAGGAACAAGAAATATAAAATCCATGTTGGTAGCCATATAACAAACTTGTTTAGTTACAATAATGCCCAACAGATGGCACTGTGCAATACGAGTCGTTTTCTGAATCGCGGTGTTAAGATTCTCCGCGGTTTGGTTGGGTCGCTTGGAATCTGTACTCTGTAGCCAAGATATCTCTGATTTCCCTTCAAAACGTATAAATCTTTCGCCTTTTACTAAAGATTTCCGTGGAGGGGGACACTCAAATGAGTCTATAACTATTTTTGAATAACTTCGCTACGGCGAAGTAAGAATACACTTAAAAACGAGGTCCTTATTTCCATTTTCCAGTCAAAACTGAGTACGACTGCACGAGGAAACATACGGCCAGATGTTTGTGAAAACATGAAGTTTGTTTGTCGTGACGTCCACGTTGTACTTACACTGCTACGTCGGGAAACATAATGTTGTTGATATTATGCAAAGCGAACACAACCATATACGTACCAATTTATACTTCGGCGTCCCCCTTTATTGAGCGGGCCATAGTTACTTCCGTTACCTACTAGTATGAGCAACTGAAATGCCTTTTTCAGGTTCAGTTTTCATTACATGGTAATACCTATGTTGTTATAAATTGCGTGAAATTTACATAAACGCTGCTTTTCTCTCAGCTAACACTTACCGAATCTGCTTAAATTATGTGAACTAGAATTCTATTCTATTCTAAGTGTACCTACAAACTATTGAAAAAACTTTACTCATCAGAGATAAGCTCGTTGCCTGACAGCCCTAGGTGTGCGCGGGCGCAACTGTTCGCAACCGTCCTTCCCTTGTAACCGAGAACCATTGTTCATCGCGTGTCTTTCCAACTGAAAAATCTACTCTATTTAATTTCTTTGGCAGCCGGCGTCGTCGAGTATATTTTCATTTGGCCTGCGCGTGGGCCGCACTACTCCGATATAGCAGATGACTGACGCTGATTTTTATTACGTTCGGGATGCAATATCGTATTGTTTTATTGATGTGTAAAATAAATGTAGGTAATCTAGGAGTATTTTCGTTCGGGCTTAACGATCGCCAGCACCTGCAATAAATCATCTTCGGGAATTTGTGGAACCTTCACGCTGTGCTTTAAACTCTCTGTCACAAGTTGAAAGTCTTACGTTTTATTCTGCCGCGAGCATGTTTTAAAGATATAACTAGCTGAAGTCGTAAATAAAATTGCCAGTAAATTATTTCAGTAAGATGTACAATGTCACTGAACAATGAGCACATCGCATCATCGTGTCCGATATAAATAAATTTCGAGGTTTTTATTAATATCTTAACCGGAACCCGGGAAGGCTTAAAGACAGCAGTCTTAACCTTTTTCAGGAGAAACTATAAACTAGATTATTTTAGTGTGTGTACATTACTTTTAATGGTACAGTGTCCTGTACCATTAAAAGCACTCTAGTATCAGCAATCTAGTACGAAATGATTAACCCCATACTAGACGTAACCTTGAAGTGAGCATTGTTATGAAGCCTGTCAGAAAAAAAAACTTGCGGAAGGTCGTTTCTTAAAAGTATTTTTTTTTAATTTATAATACTCGTAGAACCTCTTTCTGTGGTTACCTATATTATATTGGTATCCTTGTGTGGAGTAGAGCTCCCGGGTAGTGCGGCTGTGACCGGCGGGCGGCGGGCGGGTGACAGCGCCCGCCCGACCGCCCGACGGTTTATATTTGTTTTGATCACGCACCAACCGCCTGCCATGTTCTACGCACTTCCTAATTCCTAGCGTTAGGCCGAGACGTTGCCTTGCGGAGGGCCAGGGTCGTCTGTTCAGTTATATTTGAATTATCATCTACACTTTATCAGCTAAATATTAATATTCACTTTACACGTGTACCTTGTCAACTGTGTCGGGAAACGTGAGCTGTAACACACGTTGAGTGATGCGAAAATATTATTTCATAAGAAACGGTACCGGAACTTCAACTCGTTAATAACTTTTTCATTGGAAAGACCTGCACCCTAATTGGTAACACACGATCAATCGGAATCAGTTCATTTTGACAGATCAACAACATTCATTGCGTTATTTACGTATTGAGCAGACAAATTTTTCGAACTTATGAAGCAATGCATTAGCAATTTTCGTCAAAATGATTCAGATTCTGATTGATCGTGTGTTACGCAATTAGGTTGCTGAGTTGTGGGTGGAGAAACAGTTGGTAGGTACTGACACCTGGAAGTCTGCTTGACATACGACGAGGCAGTAAATTATTAACAGTTTGTAAGCTCCAATGGAGCACATCTTACGATTATTTGCTGGCCCACAGCCTGGGAGACCATTACACAGCCATCGGCTTCACTCAATTTAATCATACAATCTATTCGGGAAATCCTCGTGAAAATACAGCACAGTTTTCACTCGTTTCTCCAACAAAAATAAACATCTAAGCTGTAATAAGCGGTTATGTTCGATAAAACTTTAGTTGGTGCACAATCTCGCGCCAGCTCCAGATCCGAGGCATTAAACGGAACGTGCCCGAGCGTGATGGCCGTGATTGATGCCACAAATCAGTGGATGCAACAACGGACGTTTTCACATGTATATTTGCTAATTTTAGCGTCCAAACCAGCAATCAACCTGAATCCCATCAATTTAACAACATGTTGGCGTACATATTTTCCGCGTCACGTCGCTGCCAAACAATGAGCGTACATTTCACGAAGTCTGAGAAACACACGATAGTATTAAGACAACCTTTGATATATATGGCGAGCAGGTGCTGCGCCTATGTGAACTTCTCAGGGTCGCGGTGAATTTGACGTGACTCTTATATGCGAACATTTAAAATTAAATGGCTGGCATCAATGCTAGAACAAGTTTTTGCGCGGTTGTCCAAGCCTCCAAGCAATGCAATAAATTAGATTAAGTGTTCGAGTCCACTTTGAGGAAATTGAAAACTGAAAACTTCTAGAACCGTTCTGTCACTTGTCACTTTGAATGACTGAGATAAAGTAGTCTAGTTTCTGAGTAAACAAATAGGCGAGTATGCCAGAATATGCTGAAAGCTGAACAGCTAAAAACTGTTGCATAGTCTTCTGGTGTTTGAAGTCAATGCATTTTAAAACGTTTTCTATTTTCAGCGCATTTTGCATTTCGAAAATGTCCTTGCCACTGTATCAGAAAAGGGCTATAATACCTACATGGCGTTCGCATAAACTTCCATGATAAAGTGACGGAGCTAGTGATGTGCGGACGGCCCTAGATGCGTTTCCAACATTCCCCCAGCGACATGACGCTCTGCTAATGACATATTTTGGGCAGTGCGCCCCAGTCGCCGCCAAGGACACGTCACCGTCCGCACTCGCTATTTCCGACCACGGCTATTCCTGAAAGCTTACATTGTTTTATTTTTACCGCAGAACACTGTCCACCGAGAAGTATGTGCCTATTACTGACCTAGACCTTTTTTTTAAAGAAAATTCTCCAGCGTGGGTACTTGTTGCTCGGCAAGGAGCTCTTGTTTGGAACACCAATCAGAGCATGACTGCGACGGAACGCTATTAACTTTGATCATGTTGCCAAACAATGTGTTATAACTGCTTGTCAAAACTTGTGTACACAAGGAATATCAGACGATACCATTAACCCTTATCAAAAATTCGAATACGTTCAATGAGGAACACCTACGTCACTAAAGAATTTCTTCTAAAAAACGTTGAATTTAAACCTGCGTATTAATTTTCGAGTTTAATTGCCATGTTTTCTATGTTCTCCTGTGAGCTGCGATGTTTAGATTTAAAACATCTCTTTGATCAGTTAGCACAATGTTTTAGCATTTCTCTAGATCTACTAGATTGTGTTTTTCTTCTGATGACGTAGTAAAATATGACGTTATTGCGGAGTATATTATATTTTTTCATCTAACTTGCGTCCATGAGCATTCTACTTTTTACTGGCTGATTAAATGTTGGATGTTGAATATTCTATTGTATTGAAACGAGACCACAAATACGTACGTAAGTCTATTAATTAACGATCATCCGAGCAAGTAGGTAACTCAATCAATTGCTCGTTAAAGGAGATAAGTATGCACATTGATTGCTTTTATGGAACGCCATTGCTTAATTGGAGCGTACATGCAAACGTTTACGTACTGTGTACAACCAGCTTATGACGTGTTTGAAACGTTACAAAAACATGATCATTTTCCTTAACGTATGACGTGTTCTTTAAGTTGTAAAACAGGTAAATATTGTGCAACAAGGTGCTTAAGCCGACAAGTCAAGTTCTATGTATTTTAAATACCTACTATTTAAATTATATTTCACAGATTCCATGAGATTAAACTGACTCTTGAGGCAGTTAGTCGTATTTTAACCTCGTAAAAATGTATAACAAATTCTGATAAATAACCTGGGAAACGTTTACGAAAAACATCTATAAATATTGTATTATTTTGGTAAGTATTCAGAAACAAAAACAGCTACCTACTTAACGCCAACTCATCGATTATCATCGCTAAATATATATATATATATATATATGTTCTACCTGCGTCTGTTGTCAATAGTGTGACATTGATGTAATAACAGACTTGCTTCATGGTCGTAGCACTCATCTCTCGGGGTCGGAACCCCTGGTGTGATCCGAAATACATACTATTACAAAACCAAACATATTTTCCAAAAAACAAATCTACTTTGGTCATTATTGTTTTAAACATTTCTTCTCAGATTTGTAGTAAGTATGCCTACATGAATCATATTGATTCTGTCTGGATAGAAGGCCAATGGCCGATCGTGGAACCTCCTTGAGACCTGAGAAAAGGCACCACAAGCTTTAATTTAGTAGAACAACCGGTATATTCAGTAAAAATCTCACCGTGACCACTTAGGTGCAGTGAGCTTTAAGTGTACATGCTAGAGATTGATACTATTGACAGCTCACTTCATTCTCATCTATACGTATAATAAATCTGTAGAAGGGAAAATTCTGTACATTGAAAATATCAAAAAAATAATTTACAGGGGGTGTTACTAGACCGACACCGAACCCAAAAATGTGATTAAAAAAATTTTTGTCTGTCTGTCTGTCTGTCGGTCTGTCTGTCTGTCTGTCTGTCTGTCTGTCTGTTTGTTCAGGCATCACGCAAAAACTACCGGTTCGATTACGATGAAACTTGGTATAATTATTCTTTAATATCCTGGGCACCACACTGGGTACTTTTTATCCCGGAAAAGTATATACAATAAAAAACAAACTTAATTTTGCGGTTCGATCCCTATACCCGATTACCACTGTCTGTACTGTACCAACCGCAAATACTAAGTTTGTCGTAGGTTGGGTCACCCGCAGTGGAGTTCATTTTTATTCCTTTTAGTTTTTAGAGTTATTTAGGTTTATTTTTATATGAGTCGTAGGTATAGATTTTAATTTTAAAGTACCTATAGGTAGTATATTTGATAGTGTACGTAGTGACCGTAGGTTATTTTATAATACTGTTAGGTAGGATTAGTCATTCGTATAGATATTAGTTTTTAGGGATTTTGCTTATTTATTGAGTTTAGATTAGTTATCATCAGAAATAGGTTTATTTACGTAGGTATTTAATTTTCTGTTATTGAGTTTTTTTTTAAATTAGGTAGGTACTTAGGTAAAGATATCATATAGGTACCCTCTTAATCACCACTAATGAGACACAATTGGTTTTCTACTGTAATTAGCCACAAAGGGCCCGCGAGATAGATGGCATTCTGGGGAAGCACATACATTTTATCCTGTTAGCACGTTCCCGTGGGATAATTTCCGACATCCACGCGGGCGAAGCCGCGGGCAGAAGCTAGTTTCACATATAATAATATGTTTTCGTGGTGATTTTTTATAGAATAAATCGGTTGATGCTGAAGATTGACACTATTGACAGCTCACTTCGTCCTCATTTCACCTAAGTTTACGCGGTGAGATTGTTGGCCAGATGAGTGGTTTCGTTAAAGAAAACCAATACAAAAATATGAAAACATTTAACCTACTTTTTCGTCTAAAAGTAAAAGACTACCTTAACTGCTTTATATCATACATTATGACAAGGACTGGATGTATTTTATTTATTAATTACAAACTGCTTCGTCGAAATATAAACAATGTCGTTTATGACCGGGCATCTTTGATGCTCGTCAAAATGCTCATTAAAATTATAGTTTATTACGATCGGTAAGTACTAAAAACAAATTATAAGCATCTTGATATTTCATGAGCGATCAGTCAGGGCTCTTTAGTGAAATTCGTCGCTCTTAGAGTTGAGTTAATTGAACTTATAGGTAGATATCCATATTATTCCAAATAGAAGTACTTAAGTATAATTGAATATCTATGAAACTGAATAATAAAGTCATAAAAATTGAATTTCGTTTACATTTTATCTCTTCCAGGAGCTTAATGTGATGTATTTTTCGTTTGTAAAGCACAGCTAAATATAAAAATAATGCTCCATGTTGATATTATGTGTTTTCTAAATCTAAATGTTAATCCAAAGCACCATCAAAAGCTACAGCAGTACAGCACCCCCAGCTAGATATACCGATGACCTTAAGAATGGCTGCAATAGACTAGATGTTTCCACATCTAGTCTAATCATCTATTCTGGGAGAAGCCCATGTCCAGCTGTGGACTGCATTGGGCTGAGTTGATTTGGCGATTTCAGACTTTCATTAATTTTAATCCAGCCGGTCGATTCTGTAAAAATCTCACCGTGAAAACTCAAGTGAAGTGAGCTTGATGTGAGTTGTCAGTAGTGTCAATCCCTAGCATTATTTGGAATGACAGCTCACTCCACGCTCACTTTACCTAAGTTTTCACGGTGAGATGGTTACAGAATCGCACTGCTGGTTTCCTGACGATGTTTTCCTTAAATAATAGAATGATGAATACCTATAGTTGAATATAATACACAAGAGTGATAACTAACTGGCTAACAAGAGCTAAGCAGCCGCTGATAGCAGGGCTCAATCTCGCAAATTGCTGTAACAACGGCTGCGGTAATGAAGGCTATAAATCCCCCATTGAGCGTGCATGAGTATTAATAGATGAGAGGCGGTCACCTGCCACCTTGGCGGTAGGTGCCAGCCCGGGGAGACGTTTATACGACCCGACTGGTGAAACAAACACTTCGATAAATACATAACCTCACGCCTTCGTCCTATGGGGGTAGGCAGAAATTACAGAAAGCCACCTGCAGTGCAATTCTGTAACCATCTCGCCGTGACAACTTAGGTAAAGTGAGCGTGGAGTGCGCTGTCATCCCAACTAATGCTAAGGGATTGACACTATTGACAGCTCACTCTAAGCTCACTTCACTTAACTTTTCACGGTGAGGTTTTTACAGAATCGATCGGCAGAAGTGCCCATAGCAATAACAATACAATAGCTTCGACGATTATCTGTTGTATATTTGACACTTTTGTCTACTCAAACAATTAATGATTTCTTAACCAATAGTGCCAAGCTCACTTCACCTAACTTTTCACGGTGAGATTTTTACAGAATCGATCGGCTGCTTCGATCCTTACAAACTTCTTTTGCGTCGTTTACATTCATACATCATACTTAATCAACGTATAACGTTCCCAGTGTTCCTACTGCTGGGAAGCAGGTCTCCTCTTGGTGAGAGGGAGTGGGCCGTAATCCACCACGCGGGCCCAGTGCGGATTGGTAGATGTCACATGTCTTCGTATTTTTGCTCTCGATGTTGACCTTTTACGTTTTACATTACGTCCATGCATCTAAACAAAAAAAGAGAAACATTTTTTTTATATTAATGGCTACCTACTACGCTTTGGAATGTGCAAGTAGCTTCATCTTTCCGACTAACCGACTCTGACAATTCAAAAGTGCCTGTAAAATTGGTTTAATTGAAATAAATGCTGTGAGTTTGAGCAAAATTTTGAGTTTGAACATTAATTGTCATTTTGATGATCTTCTAAATCAGCAAATTATATACTGCTGAGCCGCTGGACCGCCGTACCGGAAGACGTAGCGTTGGAAGGCCTCCCATGAGGTGGACCGACGTTGTGAAGGCCGCAGGAACCCGTTGGATGTTAGAAAAACAGAACTGGTTGAAGTGGAGGTGCTCGTGGGAGGCCTATGTCCAGCAGTGGACGTCTTTCAGCTGAAATGATGATGAAGATGAGCCGCTGGAGCAGACTTGGGAAGGGAACCTAACGCCAGCACATCCTAACCAGATGAACCGGTTTGTTTGTATCGAGGGTACCTATCTCATTACTATAAGGGGCAGATATCTCAACTACCTTATCAACATACCTACACGTTTCTACTTGAGCTGAGTAACTAAGGAAAATTAAAGATCTTGATGTATAAACATCACTACTGACCCACTTAGTATTCCCTTCAGCACAATAATCGTAAGTCCCCCGCTGCAGGTTAAACAGAGCTACTCCAGAGCAAAGCACTTACGGCTTCCACTCACGTAAACTGCAAATACCGGTATCTAGGTAGTTTCCTCATTACCTAAGTCCTAAAACCAACAAGAATATATAAATAGAGGATCAAAGAAACGACCAATAAAGGTTGTTGTGTTAAATTGTTTGTGAAATGTGTTAGCACAAATAAACGGTCACCGTCGTATGACGTGGACCAATCACTTATGTTGATGGAAACTAAAATAGAAATAGGTTCACAAATAAATATCCGTGCGGTGTATTTACTTATGAATAACTAACACTAATTGTTTGTCCTTAGGTAACCCCATGTTTAACTGTTCATCTTTATTTGCATTCCGCATAATGTTTAAAGGTGTTACAATGGTTTAAAGCTAAAGTACAATATAGGTAGGGTAAGATACAAAATCTAGGTACATTATAGGCAGGGGGTGGGCATAAATTAGTCAAAAGAACATTTCAAACACTAATCTACATGGTCCTCAGATGATCTGACCAAAATTATGTCTGGACTTTATAAGATACTGACCTCTGAGTTTGTCGCCGCCTTTCTTCTCAGAGTAGTTGGATAGGAAACGACGACCTCAACTATTTTTTAAAATATGATTGCCGTGAAAAAGTGTTTCAAGTACAGTCAACAGCAAAAGTAGATGATCAAAATCAGAAATTCAATACTAATGAACGGAGTTCGCAGCTATATGGCAGCTGTACTAGTAGTAAATGTTTGGTATAATTTACAATCACATACTTTTGAATTACTTCAACGCCACACAGTTCTGACGCGAACTCCGTTCTTTAGTATTGAATATCTGATTTTGATCATCTACTTTTGCTGTTGACTGTACAAACCTGCTTACAGAAATAAAATCATTTATTAACTATTTATTCATTATTTTTTTGTTAACAAACTTTTCTAGTGCCATAACGTTGCCTTCTCACAACTTCCTTACACCTCTTTCTATAAAAGAAAATCTGTATTTAATAAATAGACTCCTTTCACCTATGGGAATACATATTGCTGTAAAAAAATCGAGCAAGGAAATACTAAAGAAGACCACCTACACAGACGGACGCCCCAAAAAAAAAACATCGTGCTGTACAACAGTAAGGTGTGGTCATAATGTTAAGGGTGTGGTATAGAACTACTTAGAGACCATCAAACTGAACAACTATCTCCATGGAACCTACATCGTAATCGCGAAAAAACAACAGCCATCCCATACATTTGGGTCGAGTAAATATTAAAGTTTTGTTTAGCATATCAGCCTAAAATGTTCCCACTACTGGGACACAGGCCTCCTCTCTGGGAAGTTTTGTATGTTACAATTGATATTTGATTACAATTACGATGTTGGTCCTATTAAAAAAGTGGTTCAGTTAGATGTTTCGTACCACATCTTCCTGATACATGCTGTATAACAACGAATACGAAAAAATAAAAGAAACCCATCTTCCCGACACGATTGGACGACGCCACGACCCGATTACGGGTCGGACTATGTAAGTGTTCCCAGAATTAATGAGTATGAATACTGGGACAGCACGGGTCGCCGTGAGTAAAGCAATATGTCGTCTGTGGTGAGCTTTACGAGCTGCGCCGTTATAATTACTAATTACCTAAAGGGAATAAGTAGGATGACCCATTTAACGTCCAAAAATTAATTAGTATCCAATATCTGCGAAATTAATTGCAGCCTCTACTAGCGAAGACTCATCAATATTGAACTGAACATTGCATTAATGTTTCTCAGGTTGTTTTTCAGGTTAACAGACCAAAAGTACCCAACATCAGTGTCTTAAACTAATACCCCCGTGACAAAAGTTTACGCTTTCTCAACTCGTGTCAACCAAGACCAAGGTCAATAGTCTGACCAATAAGACCTTCAAAAATTAACGCAATGAAATATCTAATCCAGACAGGAAGTCACCGCTTTGGACTGTGATCCAAGCGACAAGTGCGGGTAATGAATGCTAGTGAGATAACATAACATAATGCCTATATTACACGAAGGGGTAGGCGATGACTATAGTTGACCCACGTTTCGCAAGTTATGTCAAAGTCCAATGTAGTAGAGAACGAGCCTATTGCTATCAACCGGTTGCACAAATCCAGACTCTGCACTGCTACTGATAAATTTCTTCTTGCACTTTGCCGGATCTAGGAATCGAACCCAGGACAGGACCTCATGCTCAGCAGATGCACTAGTGACTAGTAAACCAACGAGCTTACTCACATGTCTGGGTGATGTTCCTAAAAGATTTCAGCTAGACTTTTAATTACTAGTTACTCAAACTTTTGTTCGCCAAACCATTAAAACATTACGTAACCTAATGAATGACACATTTTACATTTCAGATGTCACCGTCAGGAATGTTTTTGATGTGCTTAGGTATTGTTAGAACAAAAGATTTAGTGCTGAAAATATTCTCATCATGAAATAGCTGAAGATCAACCTTGATTCATGGGTTACGA
The DNA here is from genome assembly GCA_945859715.1 of Apamea sordens. NCBI lineage: Eukaryota > Metazoa > Arthropoda > Insecta > Lepidoptera > Noctuidae > Apamea > Apamea sordens. Next base: position 15,803,731 of record OX243995.1, read on the forward strand.
TTTCATATGCATTAGTGTTAATAATGTCGACTTTTTACCGAGCGCAAGTTCCAAAATAAATTTTCCACTGAAAAAAATTTTGATTGAGGCGAAATGCTGTAATAATATAATTCGCCTAGTTACACAGTATATTTTCTACATTTTACAGTTTCAGAAGTAAAATATCTCTGAAATGAACCAACATCCGTTACTGTTTTTATTATTTGTACCTACATGTGGATTAGTAATTATCGTCTGCAATAAAACTCTGCTGGATAATGTACAAGCTATATGTACATATGCTTTTAATAGGTAATTAGCCCACTGTACATACCGCTTTATCTTCAGTTTTAAAAATAGATGAATATGGGTAATGTTGCCAAATACAAGTATGTCACTATCATTATTTAAAAAGTCTAATTATAACATCTCAAAAATAGAGCTTTTTATAATTTACCTGGGAATAATTATAGTTTATTACGATCGGTAAGTACTAAAAACAAAATTTATAAGCATCTTGATATTTCATGAGCGATCAGTCAGGGCTCTTTAGTGAAATTCGTCGGTCGTAGAGTTGAGTTAATTGAACTTATAGGTAGATATCCAAATTATTCCAAATAGAAGTACTTAAGTATAATTGAATATCTATGAAACTGAATAATAAAGTCATAAAAATTGAATTTCGTTTACATTGTATCTCTTCCAGGAGCTTAATGTTATGTATTTTTCGTTGTAAAGCACAGCTAAATATAAAAAGTCTAATTATATCATCTCAGAAATAAAGTTTTTTATAATTTACCTGGGAATAACGTTTAGTAGGTATGCCTACATTAGCTTGTTATTCATGGATCCGCTTTTCCATTCATAATAATGTTCTATATCTACCTATGTATGTATTCGGTCTCTCCTTTCTTTCAGTCAATCCAAAGGTTGTCTGTAAAAATCGCCCGGTGAGATAAGACCGCCCATGTTACACTTATTCCAAATATTATTGCCCTTTTTGGTTTAAGTGGTGCACAATAAAGTGTTTAGTAAGTAAATAAATAAATTATTGAGTGTGCAAGTCACCCCCATTTTATCCGTGTAATGTATTAAAACATTGGTCAGGCAGGGCCATAGTCCTTCCATAGTCCTTGATAACTATTCCATCTTAGCCACTCAAACCCATAGGCCATTTTATTTTTGTTTTCATACCCAGGAATAGTCCTACCTACGCCAACCATGGGCTAGTTCTTGGTTGCAGTTTCACAGTGCATACAGGGATAATCGTCAGTTGGTGCTTCATTTCCTTTACTTATAGAGTCTAACGGGACTCTGTGAGTTGGCTTCGGCCTCTCGTATGCCTTCCAAAGGTCCGGGTCCCTATGATCCCGAGATATGCGAAAAGCTTAACAATAAATAATATTGCAAAAAGAAATAAGCTGTTGCCATTAAGACCCGTAGACGTAATAATAACTTCCTTCTCGAAACTTACAATAAAGTTTCTTTAACCCAATTACTCTGCTAAGAAAACTACATTACAACCGATAAAACTCATTACGAAATCGAGCGACACCTTTCCATTAATAGTTACGTATCTATGTATAAACGGCCGCAGTCTTCACCCTCGAAGTCCTCAGTCACGAATGAGGTCACCACATTATTACACAGGGGGTTGTTCTGTGGAGACTGAGTACCTAACTCCCTTACTTAAGCAGCTCACAAATGGATATAGCTTGCGGTTACGTGCAAAGTACGTAGTCTATATTTATTTATTCTATTCTAGATATATTTACAGGATGAACATAAAAGGAGTATGTAAGCTGTAGTTTCTGCCTCTATGTAAAGAAGCTTTGGAGTTTATGTATGTATTTGTGTGTTACAGGATGATAAAAGGACGAGAAACTTTCAAATGAATTGGATTTTTGGTATCACATGAACCACTTTCTGCATTAGACTTGCGAACTTTCAAAGTTACATACAATAGGTACTTATTTCCTTAAGTTAAGCTGAAGTTATAAAGCCAGTCTTGCTGAAAATGCAAAAAGCGTTTTTTTTTTATAAATCAATAAATTGGAGCTTTCTTAACAAGCAAGTTTATTTTACTGTAACTTCGTTATTTCTTACAAAATTGCCTACGCAACGTTATCCAGCATTAGATACGCCGCCACTTCAGTAACATATTCAGCATGGCACCCTCAATGGAAGCCGCCACCACATTAATCTTAAGTGACGCAGCACTGTGAACGACGTCTTTAGGTACCAAAGACACACCCTTCGGTTTCACTCACCCCGGACTCCGGAGCATGCGCGATAGATTAATTAATGCCTTGTCAGCCGCCATGAAAGGGTATAAAACGTCCGTAAAACTTCCCAACGACCTAACGTGGAAAAAATACGAACCGTTTATAAAATTATTTGTACACCGACTCTGTTCATTTTATCATAATTTAAATGACAAAAACATTTTTTTATTAGTTTTTCCGGACAAGAATCGGTAATTGAATAACTAACCAACTTTAGCTTTATGCTATGCCAGCTCTCAAAGAAAAATTTGGCTAGTGTCAAGCATAACATCATATTTGTAATGAACAGAGTATATCCAAGTATCAAAGCCAAAAAAATTAAAGAAATCTACCAATATTTGTGCTATCTACAAATCATTTGGAAACGATAAGTTAGGCTTCTGGTGATTACTCAGAAAAAGCTTAAAACAGCAATTGGTTCGATCAAAATAAAGTTTTACTACCTCTACAGTAACTATTTAGTAATCTGTGCCTCTACATCTACACAAAAAGATAACGAAATAAAAATGATTACCCCTACTTCATCGATTATGATCGCACTCGTGCAGCCACTAAACATATGTAAAACGAGCGTGAAGCACTTGCTCACATGTAAAACTATCTAATTTTACACTCAAGGTAATCGTACATAATGTAATATCTGCATAATATACAGATATTTTGGTCTGATACCAAGTGCACATCCCGGGAATGTGTGTGCATATATCTACAAACTCCGTGGCTGGTTGCTGCTGACATTTAGGCAGAGGGAAAGCGTCACGCCACGTTTGTCGAATATGAACACGTATTAATATTGCTCGAAATAGATTTATTTGATGTCACGATGTTTTGAATTCAGCCATTTGTTACGGAGTTCTGTATTTATAGTCAATTTACGACCAGAGCGAACATTTTACAACTGATTTTCCTATGTACAATCAGTTACAAGTTGACCATCGCATTTTTAGCAAAAAATACTTCGCATCATTCGCTTCGTTTTTCTGAACTGAATAAAGTTTTTATTTATCAGATGTGCCTATAGGAAAAAAGGTCCAGTGAATAGTTCTAAGGAAATATTAATGCTAAGTTAGTGAGTCGGACTGGTGTACCTTTCGGTATGGGCATGTTAGTCAGGGCAATGGAATTATTATGAAAAAAAAATATTGTTTATCATAAATTTTTTCCTTCCATATATTCATGTTAGGTTTTCCTCTTTACTTATCAGGCTATGACGTCTTATATCGAATGAACGTTATCTATTCTTATATTATAATGCGAACTCTATTATTTTATATATTACTAGCTTCTGCCCGCGACTTCGTCCGCGTAGATTTCGGATTTGTGACAGGATTGCGTATCTCAAAAGGAAATCAAAATAACCCATAAAAATACAAAATATATTTTTTAAGTAAATAGAAGAAGATGTATTTTTTAAACTTTGCGAAAAATGAAATCAAAATAACCCATAAAGATACATAATAATTTTTTTTAAAATAAATAGATGTAAGAAGATGATGTTTTTAAACTTTGTGAAAATTATGAAAACTTTATAACACTATACAGATCATGGATGTGATGTAAATAGTTATATTATGACTTGATTTTGTAAACTTATTCCTGCACGTGCACGGCCTTGGTGACGCCCACTTCGCAACGGGCCGTGCAGCAGAAATCGTAATATTTTAATTTCGCCATAACTTCAAAACCAAACGACCAATTTTAATCATTCAACGACCAAATATTATCTACATAAACTGTACTTACTGATAAAATAATTTATTTTGATAAGGATGAATAGCATGAGTAAAATAAATGCGTATAAATGTAGTCCAAAAAAATTCAAGATTTTTAAATAAAAAAATGGTTGTTGTGCCTCACTCGACATAGATAGGTATAGTGTGTCGCGGACTTTTTTGTAGATATTTATAAGATCTACAATTAATTTGAACATTTTATGGTTCTATCTTTTATAGTTTAGGCAGCGTACGCAAAATAAGTAACTTTTCTGGTTGATTTTTTACACCTTGCGTCCGAAAAACCCAAATATCTTACGGAACCCTATTTTTTTCCAAAATAAAATTTAGTCTATGTTACTCATGGATAATGTAGCTTTCGAATAGTGAAAGAATTTTTTAAATCGGTTTAGTAGTTTTTGAGCCTATTCATTACAAACAAACAAACAAACAAACAAAGTTTTCCTCTTTATAATATTAAATATATATATATTATAGTATAGAAAAAGTTAATACCAACAATACCATTTTAAACGCCTCGTTGCCTTTTTAACTTTACAACTGGCATGCAAGAATGTCATAAGCGTAGACCTTTTTTTTGTCGTATTATTAATAATACTTACCACCGTGCCATACTTATAATGTGGCAACCCCGACCTCCCTTAGTAAAAGCAGGCCATAAATAACTCATGTCCTCAATGTGTAGCGGCCTACGAATTAATAATATGCGTTTCATTTTTTTATTTCACTCGACCAAGCGCAGTATTCCATTAACCATTCGATCAATACTCTCTACCCTTGTCTTAAGAGGTGACTGGAAAATTCTATTAAGTCTCTAGTCTATCCGAAAAGTTTGGCGATTATAAAGATTTCACCAAGATCATTTTCCGGAAAGTTCTTCTAAACTTTGATGTTTGGGGAAACCTTTTATAAACGTTACTGGGCTGGCATCGTGACTAAAACGCACTTCCGAGACCGCCTTATCTTATTGAATTATCTTATTCATGGGTTCTTAAAGACATTATAATAGCGTACGTGAATCAATCAATGTAATGTGTGTTGCTGCAATCACTAGTTCCATCTGTCAAAAAACGGTTTACCTAATGGACATTGATAATGGTATAACAAGCGTCACATTTAATACCCTAGACTTAGAGTATATATCTACAGGACATATAGTGATAATGTGTTCAGTGTATCGTTATGCAATACAAAAACATGATTTTCAAGTAATGACAGATGGCTAGTTACGCCGATAACTTGTATGTGGGGTGCAAACTGTAAATATAAGTTGGTTATTAATAAATAAATGCTGTCACAGTTACTTACTTTCATCGGTTCAATGGTCAAATAACTGCAAAGATTAGAAAAAAGGAGGAACGGGAGACCAGCACCCTAATTGCGTAACACACAATCAATCGGAATCAGAATCATTTTGAAGCAAATTGCTAATGCATTGCTTCATAAGTTCGAAAAATTTGTCTGCCCAACACGTAAATAACGCAATGAATGTTGTTGAACTGTCAAAATGAAACCGATTCCGATTGATCGTGTGTTACGCAATTAGGGTGCAGGAGTATGTAAGGATCGTAGTGGGTGGCGTTCTATAATTTCTACCTACCGTCACGGGAAGAGGGCGTGTGGTTATGTATGTATCAGAAAAAAAAACAAGTCATCCAAAAATACCTTTAAGATAGTAAGTGGTTTTAATACCTACTTCCCTACTAACAATTATCTCCACACGTACGTATTTGTTATTTAACATAATACTGTTATGTACTATACACTTCCGCGTTCAATAAATATCCACGTATCTACATAATGTTTTTGCTATAATGACGTAGGTGAAGGTAGGAGTAAATTGACGCAGCGCGTATGACGCGGGCGAGCGTATACAATTTTTATTGGTCACTCGGTTTTTAGAGCAATTCATCTTATAGATTCAAGGCTTACAGCTGCGTTGAATCCCGACGTACGTCAATGCAATGCACCGTGGTTATAATCTTAGAAACACAACAATCATTGTGATTGTGATAGACTTTGGTAGTATTGGTCTTTGTGAAAGAACAGAATAGAATAAAAAATTAAGGAATAATATTTTATTTGAGTAACAAACAGGAAATACAAACAGTAAAAACGAAAACAAAGGAGCATTTAAAACTAATTAAATTAACATTAAAAACAATTAAAAAAAATAAACGAGCAAAAAAAAGCTGTGCGAGGCCAAAAGGCTACAAAAAAATATTATAAAAAAATCTCTTTATACAGCGTGGCACTTTAATGGTGACATTTATTTAACACACCTATACGGTTTCGCGTTTTAGTTTTATGAATATATTTTAATTTAATTAAACATTAATATTTATTTATTTATTAACAATTTTCTAAAATAGCATCTTAGAGCAACCTGACTTAAAGAACTGTAGCGCAGGGGTTATTTGCCGGGGTCACGGATCATAACATCGCATCAATATAATTAAAACAAATACTTAACGTGCAAAGAGAAGGCGAATTGAAGCAAAGAGAGAGAGTCCTATGTCGGCGAGCGGCGCAGGTGGAAGTTTTCAAGTTACGATTTTTTTTTATGTTGTTATAATTTTTATGATTACTGGCCACTAGCCCTACCCGTGTGTCAAATTAATATCGCCATTGTAGCGCCACGTTGTGTAAACCATACGAATTACATATTATTATGTAAATTTTGAAATTTTACATAAGGTAACACATGGACGGTATAATCGGTAAAAGTGATCTTTTAAACACAACTTTTGAATGGATTTATAGGTAAAAGGAGAGACAATACTGCAAGTAGTCTGTGGTGTACCATTTACTTAAACAATAAATAGATACATACATAAAGCATAAACTAAAAAGACCGTTTTAGCAGTGGCGTGCATTGGTTTTCAGAATAGGTAGACAGGAATTTAATTTCGTCGTATTAACTTGAACGAGTAAAGACCAACGACAATGTGCGAATAGTACGGGAGCCGAGTAGGCCGTCTGGAGACTGCCTACTGCCGCGCGAGTTTGTATGAAGATTTGGTTTTTTGTTAGGTATGATAATTTAGTGAGTTTCTTAATTGTGGGGCACACACACTAAAATGTTATTGACAGGCTTATGGTGATTTATCGAGGTAGGCACTGCTTATATGTATGCCTTTGTGCAATGCACGCCACTGCGTTTTAGAAAGTATTATTTCTGAGTCTAAGCTACTTATGGTTTGTTCCGGTTTGTAGAACATTAATGCTGTTGAACTTACGGTCACTTGAAACATTTTTACTGTATGATGCTCGAAAGCAACGACAGCACAACCGAGGGTAAAGTGGCCTATGAGGTAATACAGTTGTTATAAACAGGGGTATAATTAATTAATTAAATCATAATTAAAATCATTCAAAACCTAGTCACAATCTCATCTCAGCGACAATCAATGTCAAAAACTTGTCATAAATGTAGGAAATTAGAGGTATTTTTGACAGATTGAGACTGAGATCATACCGTGAATGTTCTTAAAATTACGAGAATTGCCCCTCTGATCTGCCAGTTCAATACTAAGAAGAAGAAAATAGTATCGCAAATTGTCCTCAGGCTAGTACTAAACCCTGATTTTTAATTTACTAGACCAAAATGACAGCTACACGCGAACTTTTTTTGTCATGTTGACATTAAATGCATAAAAAATGCTGTCACTTTACTTTTACTGTAAGAGCTAGCTTTAGCTTTTACTGTACTGCTGCTGGGGCGCCGGCGGCGCCGCTGCGACATAACAACGTTGCGGCGCCGCACCGCTCGTGTGCCCGCTAATACGGTGAAGTCTGTGCGGTGCGGCGCCGCAACGCATCGTGTGCCCCCGCTCTTAGCCTGCATCATCCAACTGCTCGGCAAAGGGTTCTCCCCATAACTTCCAGCTCTTTCGATCCAGGGCTAAAGTGAACCACTGGTCGTTGGTTTTCTCCAGCTCGTCCTGCCAACTTCTACGGGGTCTGCCGCGACGCCTGACCTGTGTCAAGGCTCCACGTTGTAGCTGTCACTTTAGTCTAACAAATTAAAAATCTGAGTTTAGTTGGTTATAGGTAATCACATCGGAGAAGTGTCGCCTGTCTGTCCGTCTTCTACAGACTGTACTTCGGGGAGTGTGCTCAAGAGCTACATGAGCTCATCCCGCCTTCACCTTTCTACCATCGAGAGTCCAGACGCACTGCGGGATACCACCCCTATTTGGTTAATATACCATATATACGCACTAAGCGCTTCTCGTCATCTTTTCTGATGCGCACAGCTAAGTAGTGGAATCGTCTGCCTGCGTCTGCATTACCGAGTTCATACAACCCGAATCTCTTCAAGGCGAGAGTGAATAGGCTTCTTCTGGGCAAGCGCGTTCCACCGTAGATCTCATCCCTGCCTCTGGGCTGGATTGAGGTCAAGAGTGAGCCCATTGTCAATAAAAAAAAATAAAAAACCGAGTGACTTTCTTACAAAATTATCCGTGGCTAATATGTAATTTGAAATCTGTATAGGCACAATGTTCTTGGTCTGAAATATTATCTAACATTCCTGCTTCATCTTACTAGAAAAACTCGTCCTTCAGCTTACTAAAAAAACGAATTGCTATTCGACGTAGTATTCTTATTTAAAATTAATCACATGCGAAATAAATCATGATGTCGAAACGTTAGAAAACTGCAAATCTTTTTTTCTTCCTGTTTTAATGGAACGTTGACGCACGTGATAAAAAAACTTCACATGAACTGTGACCCTGATTTTATTTTTGTTTCTTTTCACATTTTTATAATAATAAGCAATAAGCTGAGTCGAAGAAAATTTAGAAATAAATCGTTTAAGCCGAAAAGTGCAACAATTCAAAGTCAATATCTATACGAAATATGCCTCATATTTCGTATAGATATTGACTTTGAATTGTTGCACTTTTCGGGTGTCTAAATTGCTCCGTATAATTGAGCCTTTTGTCAATCATGCAGAAACCACTGAACTGTGCTAAAATAACACCAACCTGCGTTTAGCTAATTACCTAGAGAATTGGGTGATTATAGCTATGTTTGTATTGTAACGGTGAAGCGCGAACTGTGGACAGAAACGTTTACGAGCTGTTAATGGTGATTAATTACACGTGAAATTAATTCTATTTAAGTACAAACAATTTGCATTTTATATTGCTTTGTATAGCGGTTGCATTGGGATTTTAGAAAAATATATGGAAACGGACGAAATCATTTATTACAACTAGGTAGACTTTAATGTTTGTGAACATTAAAATTTATTATGGCATTATAAAATCGCTGTGAGAGCAAACAGATTACATTGGGACTCATGACTAACAAACTGAATTTATTGGTTGCATACACGTGGCTCAGTAATTATACGCAATGGAAATTAGCAATTTATTTTGTAAAACCACTCAGCCAAAAATAATTAAGCGAAATCAGACAGTTAAAAAAAACCCCATTCGCAAAAGATAAAATTCAAACGAATACGTAATAAAGTTGCGAAATAAATCAAAATGGTAAATTAAGATTTACAGCTTAATGTTTTAGTAACTGATTTTAGTAAATTAACACAGAGACATGTGAAATAATCTTTTATTACTTGAGTTTGACAAACATTCAGACACACTCGCAGTTGCCGACGGCTGCGCGAGCCTGAACCTGCCCCGGCGCGGAATTTTGCAATGGACAAGTGCCAGCAAACTTCTTTTTAAATTAATTATTGTTTTACGCGTCTCTAAAGTATTCTATTATAACAACACTCATATGCGTTGTGAGTGGGAGTACTTCTCGGTCTCAAGCGAATTTACGATCGTTTCATGTGCCCTCTTAATCTTGACAAGGCAAAACAAAATTTTGTGTCAATCTCGTTTATGGTTTCTTAAATGCTTAATGTTAACTGTATCTGCGCACAAACCATGCAGAAGAATGTTGATCATTTTTACAGCCGAAACTTGCCTGTGAGCTAAATCAGGACGGTCATGGGAAAAAAACGAGCGGCAATCGTCATTGGAAAACAAATCATCAACTGCTTCTATAATCAAATCAAACTGCTATGACTGTGCGGTATCCCGAGGTTCTGAAGTCATTAATCAAACAGCACTACATAAGCAAACATCTGACGGATATATGTATTTTAGATTGATTCACAATTAGCCAAACTGTAAGACAGGAAAGTCATAACATGGTCCAATCACGTGACTATTTCAGTCGTCGTTGCTGTGATTTTTTTCATTATCGCTCGTCACGTAACAGCTCTACTATTTATAATTCTTCCAGTGACAGCTCAACTTCTATTTCAAGCTACCTAAAAAATCGGGACTAATGTAGCGTTTCTCTTATATTTAATTTGTCCGCCGGCTCCCACAGACAAACCGGGGAAACGGTGTTGAGGGGCAAAGTTTTAAGTACAACTGTACAAGACTACTGTATACTCTGTATAAATAAATAATAATCATACCAATGTTCTATAGAGTGACAAACTTTGAAACAGAACAAAACCGTTCAATAAAATGTCCTATTTATCCTTTAATACATCGTGCTTTTTTACAGCTGTCTAATACCTATCTACAATAACGAAAAAATGACATAGTATTCGAAATAAAATACATTTCGCAGGTCTTGATCTCATAATCCTCATCTGGAAACATTTATACGTGACTTTGAGCGTTTGTTTGCACAATGCAATAGTAAATCCAAGATTTATCTATAGCCACCGTCGAAAATAGTTCAGGGGATTGCCCAGATTTAATGTCTAAAAACATCCTTTGGTATCGATTCTCTCACCGCTCGTGTACCTAAATTACAACACACACATTCAATGCTAAATACGAAAATAATATATAAAAAAGTCCTCACAAATAATAATAAAGAGTTCAGTGTTCTAATTTAAAGAACAATGCCCGTTTGATTGGGGCCAGAAGATATTTGCATTCGTTAAAAACCCAAGAGAAGAGTGCGGGACGAGATTGATGCCTACAGACAGGATTGGTCCTCACTAGCTCAAAACAGAGATGAGTGGAAATGAAAAAAGGAGACCTTTGCGCTGCAGTGGGACATCATGTGGGCTAGAAATAAATAATATTTACTTTTGTTTTATTTTAATTTCAAATAACTAAAAAATAATCATATCTCTAAAAAAAAAAACCCCCAAAAACAAGACCCTCAAACGCATCTAGACATCTTTTTTATCTTACTGAATGACCTACCAAAGAATTGTAAATATTCAGCATCGAGTCATTTCGAGTTTCACCGAAAAGTCATGAAAAGTTCGCAAATAACGCTGTAGTCTAAAGTTAACGCCGTATTTAATTGCCGATTTCCGGCGACTGTAATTATAGATCAATGACTAAACTTAAGTGTTATCTTCAAGATTTTAAATAAACCGATTTGTTTCTTTTCTTCTTTTACACTTTGTCGGAATGAAACCAGATGAAATCGGATTGGAAACGAAAAAAAAATCAAAACAGACACGAGATATTCAATAGAGATCAAGCTGCTATGTGAGGCCATAAATATGATGGCTGATTTCTTTTGGCAAAACTTTGAATTAATCGTTGAACTTTGTTCTTTTACGGATAATATAAGTACAAAACCTATGGTGACATATGAATTTATGGGATGACATCGTGAGGGAAATTCCAAGACATTTAACATCCACCAATCCGCCTATTGGATAATAGCCCATTTCCTCTTACAAAGAGGAGACCTGTGTCCCAGCAGGAGAAAGGTTAATCTTATTGTGATGTAACACTGCGATGACATGGGCTGGAACTGGAACTGGGACTGGCTTGTATTGTGGCGCAACTTGGGAGAGACCAGAGGGACAATTCTCGTAATTTTAAGAACGTTCACAGTCTCATCTCAGTCTCAATCTGTCAAAAAACCTAAAATTTCCCTACATTTTGACTAGTTTTTGACATTTGTTTGTCGCTGAGATGAGACTGCGACTAGATTTTAACGTTTTAAATTACGAGAATTGGCCTTCAGGGCTCCAAGTCTGCTATTACAATAGTGTCAGAATGGTCTACCATTGATTTCATAATTGTTGATTTTGACAAGTTTGGTAATCTACTAACATAATGGCGTCATTATGACTTTCCAGTGGTCAACCACTGACACTCCATTGAAAGAAATGGCATAGAATGGTAATCTCGTACATAATGATAGATAAATGACTGACTTGCATAAAACACTTGACTTGTATAAAACACTAATAAATAATATGTAAAAATATATATGTGTCAGTCCAGGCATAAAGGGTCCAGTAGTGGGGTATTGAGTTAAGACTGGATTCGGTATCTAGAATAGTCAATTGATAGTATGGATTGAAAAAATAATCAAAAAGTAGCACACGTTTTTTTTTATCAGACATTTGAAGTTGAAATTCTGAAAAAGCTTGATTTGAGAAAAAGCATTTTGAAAGTTTGAGTGAAAAAAAAACACACTTTTACTTGCTTGTTACGTAGATTTTTATTCATTATTGTAGATTGATATGTTTTCCATAGAATCAACTTATAATTATACTTTTGACATCAAAACTAAAACAATTATTATCAAAATAAAAGAAGGATACACAGTCTAGTAAAAAAGGTCCACTTGCCGATATTTAATAAAAAGTTAGTTATTGCGATAGTAATTAACAATAAAAAACTAAAATTAAGTATTCTTACTCTATTTAGGAACTAACAAAATAACAAGACAGGCTTTTTTCAAACATTACTGCAACAGAATAATGATTATTTTAGCCACTGGTACCTTTTATGTAATGTCATAAAAGGTACCAGTGGCTAAAATAATCATTATTCTGTTGCAATAATATTTGAAAAAAGCCAATACAAACATAAAAATAAAACTTATTCTATTTGGGACTCCAACTTACGTTTTGGACAAAAATAAATTCCTCCTCGCACCTGATTCCTATGACCAACCTGTTTGCAGTACGAACATGTTGGTTTTTGTCGAATACTCTTTTCAATTGATGGTTTCTGAAAAGAGTACTCGACAGATGTTGTTGGGACAGAGTTGTGGTCAACATCAACATTTGGAATGGGTTTCGGGCATAAAATGTCTTTAGATTCTTCACGTACAAATTCACGAATCTTATTATAAAGATACGATTTTCTTTCGTACGTCATGCCTGCAGGGGATTTTTCTAAAGGAAAACCGTATACTTTATTCGGGTTCAAAACCTTTGATACAGTTGGTTGACTGTCAGTATATTTTTTGTAACATAACATGTGCCCTCTATTATCTTCATTTGTTTCAAAATGACTAAAATGCAGAAGTTGGTTAATAGTTACACAATCAGGTTGAAAAAAATTGGCCCAGTCGTAAGTTTTCACAAAAGTTTCTCCTTTCTCATCACCAGTTAGAACAGCTACTATAGATTTTGTTTTCGGACAAGCTTGAACAGCAGCTGCAAGAATATCCTTTAAGTTATTGCATTCCCATTTTCTAAAACTTTTTTTGAATAGACCGAAATACATGTCGGGTGCAAACTTCGTATGACCCACGGGAAGGAAAGATATACGGAAACTTCGGTGTCTGCCTGTTAAAACTCGCCATGTTGCATATTGCATGACATAGTTATTTTTATTTTGTCCAGCACAATTATCTGCATGACAAACAACATCTTTTTCGCCTATACCAAAATTTTCGAAAAAATGATGTAGCATTGAAATTATTACATTAGCTCCTTTCCCAGTAGCACAGGGTTCAGGAATTACGTACAAAACGAACTTTCTCAAAGGCTCTGCAGCAACACCAAATAAACTGACTTTAAATCCTGTCAAGAAATACAGTGGCCCAATTTGTTGTGAACTGTGCGGCAAATGCACCTGTTGGGCAAAATCAAAAGAGTAATGCATGACGCCATCATAAGAACATGGTTCATGAGGTCCAAGAATAAGAGTAGAGTCCGTTATTGAATCAGTCGCAACTTTGATTACATTGTTATAATATTTTCGTTCATTTTGCACTAAATCAAGGTGCTGCCTCGACTTTTCTACAAGCTGTATTTTTTCCTTTTCATCTAAACCACCCATTCGTCCCAACGTGGTCACGTTTTTCTGACAAGTTGCACATAGATCTGTTTTCGGTTTCTGTATAACGACATATGGACAAAAATCTTCCCAAAGATCATACCAACTACTTCTACTAATAGGAGTTTTATCGAGTAAAGCTATAGTTTCCAAATATTTGTTGTACACATACGCTTTAGACATACTACAAGGTAAAATTATTAAATCAGATTTGAGAAGTGATCAGTACGGGGTATTGAAACGTATTTTATTCCCAGAATATCGACATGCCACCCACTGGTACCTTTTTAGTAAACTTTTTTCATAAAGTTTCTGGTACTTAGAAACATCGTATATAGTCATTTACTATATGAAATTGTAGATAATTGAGCATTTATTTATAACCAATTAAAATCGCGAAATGCAATTTTTATACCCAACTTTACAAAACCTCTTATATCTCGGAAACTAAATGCCGCGCACTGGACCCTTTTCGCTTGGACTGACACATATAAATGAAATCTGGCATAAATAAAGTAGTGGTCGTTTTTCGAAAATCATTAATTTCTACTAACGGGTTTTATAATAATGACAATACGACAATGTCATTATGACACAATTCTATTAAGAGACCATTGACCGACCAATGATCGCCATTATGAATTTAGCAGATTACGAACTTTAAGCAAAATGACAATGGGGTGGGAATGGGATCGTGTTGGAATGACGAATTTATAAAAATAGCAGACTTGCGGCCCAGTCCAGCAGTGGACTGCGACAAGCTACAACTTAGCTTGTCGCAGTCCACTGCTGGACTGGGCCGCAAGTCTGCTATTTTTATAAATTGTAAAGTAAATAATAACAAAAACTCAATCTTCATAATATGAGCATAAACACCTATTCTATTTCTACAACTTTATGATTGTGTTACAACATACACAGCTTTCCAACATACTGGAAATGAAACGCAAACCGATGTTAGCACGCCATAAACTGGCACTTAAATAAAAAATACACAAGAAATGATAAATCTGATGTATCGGCAGCTCGATCATAAATTCTGACGTGTTTGCATCTTACTCATTCGCTTCTAGTTAATGTTTGGCATTCGAAACACCTACGATCATTGCTTATGAGTTTTGCAATGAACGTGAAAAATTAAACCTGTGTTTTCTTTTTTGTTATGTGTATTCACTCGTCGGAAAAACAGCATTTCAATTTGTGATTACTATGAAGTAATATTGCAGTTAACATTGTGATGTCGAACTAAAGGTAATGGAAAGCAGAATAAATGTTTTTGAAGTCAATAGTTCGGAACTTAGGTGCATAGTTTGTTATAGTAAAGTTGTAGCTGAATGTCATTATAAGAACCACTAAACATCATCATCTGCCTAGCACTTTTCCAACTATGTTGGGGTCGGCTTCCAGTCTAACCGGATGCAGCTGAGTACCAGTATTTTAAACGGAGCGACTGTCTAACTTACCTCCACAACCCAGTTACTGGGTAATACTATATCCATTGGTAAGACTGGTTTTAAGAACCACTATCTTACTTTATTTAACATCAGGAACATGATGACCTGATGTTTAGTGAACCGTATAGTACTGCGATATAGTGTTATCATACAGGTGTATGATAACACTACATCACAGTACTATACGGTTTGTATCCCCGTTTCCCAGCAACATATGCGGTAACCCCAGGAGGAAACACCGAGAATAACTAAATACACAGCAGCAACAATAAGCGTCACATAACTCATCAAAATTAATCTTCAGCTAAATTAAAACTGAGTTTCAGAGTCGTACCGAACCACTTATTTATTTTAATGAGGCACTGGGCTATTAAGGATGGATGTTTACAATTTAATCGTTACCTAAATAATGTGCTGTTTAAATCAGTTTAAAATACCTTAACACTGTTCGTAGCAGGTAGGTACAAGTATTTAGGCAAAAGGTGACATAATTTGCGAAATGTGGGTGTAAGTACTATATGTAGGACAACTGACTAACCTTTCGGGAATTACAGGCGTGGTATAATGTTGTTATGTTTATGGTAATGATAACGAAAAAGACCTATCATGAGTATTACCAGCAAAAACTGCTGACTTTGAAGCCTACTGCAATAGTTAGTCTAGTAACCTACAACCGTTTAGCAATCTTTTATTCAGGGCGTATTATCGTAGCCGCTACGGCACGAACCATACACCCACACATTATACCCAAAGGGCTACGGCGTAGCCCATGTTTAACACGTTCGGAATAGTGATCGTAGTACGCGGTTGTTCTGTGCCTTACCTAAATAGCCTGACTTTAATTCCTTTCAACGGTTTCAAGGAAGATATATCATGAAAACGTAACCCAATATGTCCTATTTATTACCAGGGACCTATAGTACTAATAATAAATACAGCATTAATTATCCCCAAATATAACTAGTACGTTACGATCCGTCGATCGCTATTTCTGATTAGCTCATCTTATTGTGTGGCACAAAGAAACGTGTCAAGTTGAAACCGTGTGTCGCACGCTTGCCGGAGCATGGCCGACCCGGTAATGTGACGCTGGGCTGTACACTTTCCTATGAAAGTGTCGCAACGAAATGTAGGTCTCGATCGAACAAATCTCTCTTTATATTCTTAGGTACCTAATGACTTTTAGCACCACTAAAGATCCCGGCTTACGAGTCGTAGTCGAAGTCGGGAGTCCGTGTCGTAAATACGGACCTCTCCTTTTGAGAGGGCCTGATGAGGAAGCCTGAGGCACATTAAATTGACCGAAACATAATACACTCATTATTCAAAATGAACATTTCTCGTATTTTCATGAGCAAATATATTACAAACATAGAGCCTGAAATAATAGTTCTAGTTAGAGAAGTCAAAGGAATGTCAATACATACAGTAGCGGTCAGAAGTGGAGTGACATTCTCACGAAGCAATAGATTGATACTTTTGTTTCACTTACAACCTTCTTCTAATGAGTAATTTCTATACTATAGACACACACAGATTGTATTTCATAAATTCAACCATTGGGTTATATGGCATGATAGCCTAGCCGTTATCATACGTCGGTAAACACCTTTATCGAATCTCACGTGCGGTGATAATTTTTTATAATGTTTTTGTAGTTACTCGAATAATCACGCTATTGAATATAGTTCCGTATCATGTCCGTCTTGTTCACATAATTTGCAAAACTTTTTGATTATACCCACAGAAATCTAAATAAATAAATTATAAGTTAGACAGATGCAGTTAACTTAGTCAACTTACGACTCATTCACTGCAACTAAATAGAACGTTATTGGTTCTTGGTCGGTTGTTATTGTGGGTTAGTGACATGTGTTTAATCTATTAGCCGGTGTTGTAGTTAATTTTTAAATGCAAGGAAATTTAAATATTGACATGAAAGCGGATATTATCGCGCTGCGTAAAAGTGGACTTAATATTATATCACAAATATTTGATGAACCCGGACTGAGTGTGAGTATTACGATTTAATTATTTTATCGAACATTTTTCTAACTAAAGTATACCTGCTGAGCCTTTTAGTTATTTTTTTAAACATTTTATATATTTATCATAAAGTTTAAATAGGAGAAAAAAATATATATTGGAATGATGAATATAAAATATAACATTAAGTATAATAATATAATATGTAACATTTTTATTTTCAAAATAATTTGGTTTCATATGGGTAATATTCGTATTTTGCTAGTAGCCTAACAGTAGGTATTCTTTTTTTGTTTTTGAGAAATATTTAGTGTGATTTGGAGGGTCAAGGGTAGCCTTTCCAGTCGAAAGCGAAGTGGAAGGCCCCAGCTAGTCAGTGAAAAACAAGTGGTTTCATACCAACGAGTTATTTTGCCGAATTTATTCGACAGTCGTTACGATCCGTTCGCCGTGCAAACGAAAACCAGCTTAAAACCCATATTTGATTGTAAAACATAAACAAGAATGTTTACATTTTGCGATACAGCGATGGGAAGCATGGAATAAAAGATCTGATGAGCAGTTGAAGTTGCATTGCATGGAAATAAGGGAACATTTAAAAGGAACAGATATTATGTTTCAATATTGTGGGATCCATGCGCCAGCGTTTACTTGAAGCATTGATAATAATGGGGGTTATACAAAGTAATATAAGTTATAAATTACAAATTGATTTTAGTAATATTAAAATAATATTGTGTCATATCCGTAATAAGGGTTATTTTAAGGTTTAGTTTCAATCTTCTTTTCATAATGAAAATGAATACTTAAGCTATAACCGCAATAAGTCCTAATAAATACGATTTGTTAACTTTGGCGTTTGAGATAGGCAACTAAAGTTAAAACGAACGCACTGGCAGTAAACAAAAATTTGTACTACTGAGTAATTTCATTGTATTGTGACAAGGAGTCCGCACTTTTTTTACTAACTAGCAAATCTACCCAAGATTTGCTAGTTGTTATTTGTTAGAGTACCCACATACAGTAGTAATTAAAGCACAATATTATTATCTAAGATACAATATTTTAAGTCTAAGGGTCGTAAGTTCACTGATTACCTGCTTTACTTCAATAAATGGTTCTTTATGAGAAAATAAACCGTTTTGACTAGAAGTTTATTTATTTCTAGTGCATAAAATTATAACGAATAAACATTTTGAAATCACTTATAAAACATTTTTATTTTTTAACCCCATATTACAATAACCATATAAAAATAAAAATTATTACAATATTATTTTCGTTAATTCTCGATTCAATAATCCAATACGTAAGACTACCAGCTATCGTTACTTGATGTAACGATTTCAATTTTAGCAATGGTATGAATCAACCAAGGTTGCGCGAAAGCGACGGTCTGTTTTTTATTTTCATTCGACGCCAGCCAGTGTGCGAATTCAGAGGTGTGCGTTCTGTGTTGACACATCAGTTATGCACACAGACGTAGGTACGGCCTTTATCACGAGTTCACAGCAGTACAGTCACTAAGCACAGATTACTAAATAGTTATGGTCTAAGGTGCTAATGCATTAATGACCGCGACCGTACAAGAGAGCTCAATACACGTCTCTGGGCTGATTCCATTTCGCTTCGGATAGAATTCTAATTTAGATTCGAAGACATGTACTGAACGCGACGTACCCAGAGCGGAGTGGCACCGACACTGTGTTGTTTAGATTTGAACTTTAGGGACAATTACAAATTTAAAAAAGTCAAATTGCTTGTTTCATCATGTCCGGAAAAGTTACCGTTTTCGGGGATCTTGCATATGTGTATTACTTAAAATAACTACTACACACACACACACATACATACTAGTTACTACTACTACTAGTGTGTTGTAACTTAAAATGTATCTTAATTTAATCATTCTATTAGGAAATAGGTATTTTTTGTATATTTTATTATTATCTATATCTTCTATACTTATAATAAATCTGTAGAAGTGAAAATTCTGTACATTGAAAATATCAAAAAAATAAATTGCAGGGGGTGTTACTAGACCGACACTGAACCCAAAAATGTGATTAAAAATTTTTTTGTCTGTCTGTCTGTCGGTCTGTCTATCTGTCTGTCTGTCTGTTTGTTCAGGCATCACGCAAAAACTACCGGTTCGGGTAAAAACTTGGTATAATTATTCTTTAATATCCTGGGCACCACACTGGGTACTTTTTATGCCGGAAAAGTATCTTAAAACTCAAAGGTGACTGACTGACTGACTGACATAGTGATCTATCAACGCACAGCCCAAACCACTGGAAGGATCGGGCCGAAATTTGGCATGCAGGTAGATGTTATGACGTAGGCATCCGCTAAGAAAGGATTTTGATAAATTCTATCCCCAAGGGGACAAAATAGGGGATGAAAGTTGGTATGAAAAATCTTATTCCTTGAGTTAATAAACTTGAAACTTAGCACGAATACGTATCTAAATAAATTATGAAGATTGTCAGTTTTTTTTTTCTTCTATTCTACCCCCTAATAAGGAATTGGGGGGTTTCAAAGTTTGTATGGAAGAATTTTAGCGCGCAGTCCGGTTGACTCGAAACTCAGTATTTATACCTAATATTGAAAGTAAAGAATAATGTGAATCAGGGTTTTTTTGAAAATCTACCCCTGACGGGCTGAAATGGGGTAGTCAATTTTTCAGGGGAGGATTTTACTGCATGGCTTGATTAAGTCGAAAATTAGTATAAATAATCTTTGAGTCAAGTTATGAATACATCCCAAACGATTTTTTTTTAATTTCACCCTTGTGGGGGTGAAAAGCGAGGATACAGATTATATGAAAAATCTTATTCATTTAGTTAATAAACTTGAAATTTGCCTAAGTAAGTAATAAAGTTTATCATTATAAGTTTTTCAAAGCTACCCCTTAAAAGGGGATATAGGGGTGTTAAGTTTATGTCGAAGAAATTGAATGCGCGGTCTGAGTAACTCGAAACTCAGTATTGATACTTTTGACAAAAAATAATTAATAATAAATATGTAAAGTTGTCGAAAATTTACCACTGACGGGACAAAAACGGGTAATTCGGTTTTTAAGGGGAGGATTTGAATTTGAAACTGTATGTTACATTTTCACGCCTAAACCACTGAACTTCTGATTTGGCATAGATATAGATGGCATCCTGGGGAAACACATGCTTTTTATCCCGTTAGCACGTTCCCGTGGGATAATTTCCAACATCCACGCGGGCGAAGCCGCGGGCAGAAGCTAGTTTACTAATAAAATCTCAAAAATATTGGTAAAATTATGTTTGCATGCCCTAAACAGGCAACATATGGACTGTGCATAAACCACCAACTTTTACAACGGGTAGGTACCACCTATATTTTCTGTAAATAAAAGATTCTTATTCTTATTCTTTTGCATTCTTCTACAATTATTTGCAGAATTTGGTTTGACCTCCGACATGTACACAATCCAGACTTTGAACCAAGACGTTATCTTCAACTTGTACGAGAGTAGGTATAGTGTGGCAGAACCCGATGCAATTCTACTATACCCAATATGAAGATCAGGCATCTAATCAACCCGAGAAATGGCATATATGATAATAACAAATGAGTTTGCCTTTTAAACGTCAACCATATTTTAAAAACTAGATTAGGTCGGCGTTTCCTATCTGACTAGTCTGAGAAGAAAGACCGAAACAAACTCAGAGGTCACAATCTCTTTTTAAGTCCAGACATAATCTTGGTCAGATCATGTGAAGTAATCGTGCATCTCAACTCAGAGCATAAGGAGGCAAAGATTTACGGAGAGTTGCACAACACCAAAAGCTCATTGCGACCTTCTAAGCCTGTAGCAACACTATCTTACCGAGACGCACTTTATATCTAAATATTAAATGATAACTATCATATTCACTACGAACATATTTATTCCATAGCCAAGAAATAAATTGAAGCAATTTATCTACGTAATAAATTAGTAACATATCCATAATAAATGTAATGTAATATACAATTCCTTTGTATATGTAAAAGATTAAACGATCTCTATCATCAGTTCAAATGGATTACGCTAAACGCTACTTTACTCTTCATGTTCAAATGATGGATTACCATTTCGTCTTAATTCATCACTCGTCTTCGTTTTGTTGAACATGTTAAGGTATTAATACCGCTCTTTCATAACATTCCCTGCATATAAGATCAACACTTCACCGACCCGTGATTTATTGACGAACACAACTCACGATGGCCCAGCGATAAACGCGATAAAATAAAAATACATGGCTCAAGGCAGATGGCAGTAGAGATTTGGACATCAATTTCAAGATTCGTTAGACAAACATTAGAAATATTACTTAAAATTTGGAACGTTAAGGTTCAGTTTGGGTTATTGTCAGTGGTTCAGTAGGCGAGCGAGTGCGTGGGCTAGCTTGGCGCGCCGCCAGGAATTACCTGCCGACCCTTGTATACCGATAAAAGCTAAACATTATTTACAGCTGTATCTAACGCACTTATTGTCGTTTGTAGATGCCATTATCATAGAACCATAAAATCCAAACCTAGAGCCGCCAGTACGCAAATAAACACGTGTGAGATGTTTACTATAAACCTAATTATTATCCAAATGTGTGAATATCTCACCCAAACCCTACAGAAAAGTTCTCACCGTATTCGTTAAATATTTTTATGTTTATGATATCGTAAATTGATTTTATACAAAAACAGTCTAAAATAGCAGAATATATTGCAATTTAGATAACAGAGCATAATCGTAATCCGTCGTAACGGTTAGTGTTCTAAACAACCATAAATTATGAAAAGTGAATGGGTTCTTGTTATTATTATGGGATATATATCCAGACTACCTCACATCTGGCACCTCATGATTTACAGTACTAGTACCTTTAGTACCTAGGAAAACTGCGACTGACTATACAGCAAACTTTGGGTAGTAGATTTCCATAATAGGAACAAATGGGAACGCCACATTTAAAAATAATTTTTCCTCGGGCATAACTGCACGGAAATATTTAGCCGAAAATAGCCAAAACTTTTCCATCCGTTCTTATGCCAAAGCGGTGCAAAACATAGAAATACCGGGAGACCTCGCTCTGGAACTTTGCCCCAAAGTGTGTCTCAGCTATAATCCAGAAAAGCGTCTGTCTAGAAAAACTTCACAGTCTTTGAGAAGATTAATAGTGGTCATGACAGACGTGTGCGCAATACACGTTAGTGTCTGGTGGGAACAATGTTGCTGGCAATGGTGCAGACCCAGCCGCCGCAGTCGCCGTGCCAAGCTCAGATCTATGGTCTGATAGCTCTGCCAAATATATACCAATAGAAAAATTGGCGAGAGCACGACACGGAAACTGAACAAAAGTGTATGCACGTGGCAAACGACAATCATTGCCTATAACTTAGGTAGCTGTTAAGATTCATAGCTATATCTGGATAATAAAATGTTATATTAAACTGTTTAGTGCAGCAGACATTAGTTATGTCTTTTATCAGACTTGTTATGTGTGTCTCGTGCTAGTAAATCGCTGTCTCCGTTGATGTTGTTCGAGACAACTAGAGGACCATTTAATGGCAGCAGTCATTAGACCATGTATTGCAACTCAAGCCAAGTCATATTATTATTAGTGCCGGATTGATATATAATCATTTCAATTGTTATTTAGAAACCAGAATTTACTTCCTATAATAAACAACTCAGATTTTTATAATCCATCACGCGATTTCCCCCAAAACGTATACACATAGAAATCAAAAGGGTAGCAAATCGAATACCCAATCACGTATAGACAGTGGAATAATACCTCTAAATCAACCATACCTGAAGTACAGGTGGGTACTTGGCATTGAAACCATAGTAACAGGCGCTACAGGCGCATTCGCACGTGTAGCAACCCTCACGTTTCTTCGAGATAACGTTGAAGTATGTGCGCGTGAGTGCTTGCGAAACATCTCTACGTCCCAGTACATTGACGTCATGAATATTAATACGTTACTTTAATGACGACAGCGTTTATTTAAGAATTTTAAAATGTTCGTGAAGCTGACGCTATTGCAAGTCATTATGGAAATGCATCGGCGCCATTCGATCGACTCGCGTTCTTTGTATATCGCAGGCAATCAAGCAAAAGCTTGAAGAAGTAAGTAAGTTACTGATACTGGTGTTATCAGAGTATGATAGTTTTTGTTTTGGCTATGTACAGGCTTTGTTTAGAGACCCAAAATGTTCATAGTGCCTCTAGTTATCTAAACTAATAATTTATTATTATTATATCCTACTTCTTACTAATATTATAAACGTGAAAGTTTGTATGGATGGGTGGATGTTTGTTACTCTTTCACGTAAAAACTACTAAACGGATTTGGATGAAATTTGGCACATGGGTAGACCATGACCTGGATCAGGACATAGGGAAACATATTTTTTATCCTGATATTCCCACAGGATCGAAACTTATGCTGGTGAAACCACGGGGCGCAGCTATGTTGAATAAAGATTAAACCGATGACATATCAACATCAGCCTTTGTGAAGAATATTTACTTATGATTGATTGACTATGTGATTTGATCACAAGAAAGAGGCTCGTGGTTTGTGGTGCATCTATGAAAAGGTTCGCCTAGTTGGTTGAATGGATGGACTATAAAAAGAAAATAGGTCATTTTATGGAAATTTTACAGTGCAGTAGCTAATGTAGATTATCAAGATCAATCAGACACAAAACAAACATTTAACCTTCAAGAAAAAAGAACTGTGTGTGTGTTTATTTTAGACGTTAAATGAAATTGAGTAACAACATAATATATATTCATAATCAGCCTATAATGTTCCCATGGCACAGGCCTCCTGTCGGTGAGAGGGAGCAGGCCACAATCCACCAGTCCAGTGCGGATTAGTAGATGTCACATGTCTTCGATTTTTAGGGTAACCCTTATAGATTCGACATGTCTGTCTGTCTGTCTGTCCGTCCGTATGTCACAGCCACTTTTTTCCCAAAACTATAAGAGTACTGTGGAAACTTGGTAAGTAGATGTATTCTGTGAACCGTATTAAGATTTTCATACAAAAATAGAAAAAAAAACAAAAAATTTTGGGGGTACCCCATACCTAAAACTGAAACTCAAAAAAAAATTTTCATCAATCCCATACGTGTGGGGTATCTATGTGGGGTATCTAAGGTCTTCAAAAATGATACTGAGTTTTGTAATATCATTTTTTCTAAACTGAATAGTTTGCGCGAGAGACCCTTCCAAAGTGGAAAAATGTGTCCCCCTGTAACTTCTAAAATAAGAGAATGATAAAACTAAAAAAAATATATGATGTATTACCATGTAAACTTCCACCGAAAATTGGTTTGAACGAGATCTAGTAAGTAGTTTTTTTAATACGTCATAAATCGTAAACCGCAATTTACCTTTCATTCAATCAACTCATGATTTTTTTTATAGATAATGGTACGGAACCCTTCGTGCGCGAGTCCGACTCGCACTTGGCCGGTTTTTTTTTAGTTCTAAGACATGCCGATTTCCTCTCGATGTTTTCCGTAACCGTTTTGAGAGCAGTGGTGATGAAACATTTTACACGTAAAATTTATGGATGACCGAACTCGTAAGTCACGGCCACCACTGGGCCACTACTCCTCTCAACTCTCTCAAGTAATATCTATGGTAACCTATATATTAATCTATGTATTATTTCTCATATCAATAAAGAGTATTTAGGTAATTTGGTTGGAAAGTAGGTAAAAGATTGGCGAAACCATATCCTCCTCAGGAAACCGCTGACCGCTTATGAGTCTTGCTGATAGTGTTACTATATTTAGCTGCCTAACACGTCAACCGCAGAACGAAAAATTTCAAGCAGTAATTACAACGTAAACTATTTTATTTTTTGAGCGTTCATTTCTATCATTATGACATTCGCAGAGTACATCAACTTAAAATAAACAATGAAATTTTTAAACCCATAAACGAAATCTAAATTAAACCAACCACTAAATAATTATAGAACAATATTCATAAAAAAGTTTAAAATAGTAGCGGTCCTCCGACAGGACAATATTTAATCAAAAAATTTCATACGTAGGTACTTACGTAGGGTCATAATTTCTAGGTAATTTTTTTCTTTTTAATGGGTTTCACGTTGTCGGGGGTTTTTTTAATTTTTAATTTAATTTTTTATTTCATGCTTTTTGTAGGGACTATTATTTCATTTCTTTTATTTTCTTGCGTTTTAAGATTCAGGTAATTTGGTATTTAATTAGGTTTTTTGTAATTCGCCATTTTGTGGTAGTGGCCATCTTGGATTTGAAATTTTTCATAGTATTCTACTAGTCAAGCCCTTTCATTTGATACCCCATATTGAGGGAGTTGTGAAAAAATATGTAATCCGCCATTTTGTTGCGGCGGCCATCTTGGACCGATTTTCATCAAACATAGCTAAGAACACTCCCGACAAATTCTCCTTTCAAACAAAAAAAAACAAAATCAAAATCGGTTCATCCGTTCGGGAGCTATGACGCCACAGACAGACATACACACACACACACACACAGACAGACACGTCAAACTTATAACACCCCGTCGTTTTTGCGTCGGGGGTTAATTAAAGAGCTATAATTACCTAACGATTATTCTTTCAAAAATACCATTCATTCATTTTTAATGTGTTAAAATGTGAGACATTGTGTCAAATAAATAGCCAGACACGAAGCTAGAACTTTGAACGCCGGGATACACATTTCAAAACATTAAAATGTTAATATGAAACCTTTGATCTTGAAGTCACACAGGAAACAACTGCGAGGAAACAGAGCACGTTTTGACAAAAAAACAGAAATTCTTACATAATATTCAGAATATCCACCAATTTGTGGTAATTCTTAATCCAATTCAGGATTGGCCTATATTAAGCTGAGCCACGCAAAATGCATTTCATCATGTGTGGCACAGCGAAACATCGATATAATGGTACAAAAATATGTATAGGAAGAACCTTTTTTTTGTGGATAGGAAATCATCAAATGGCCCCTCCCGCTCTGGGTGTGAGCGAAGAGAGTGTCTTACTCTTACTGACTAAAACCCACCCGTGTTCCTTTCTTAGCCCTTTATGTTCCAGGGCAGCGGTAACCCTTTCGGACGATCCCGCTACCCATTTAAAGGACCTAAGAAGCAATTCTCGTAATTTTAAGAACGTTCACTGTCTGATCTCAGTCTCAATCTGTCAAAAATACCTCTAAATTCCCTACATTTTTTACAAGTTTTTGACATTGATTGTCGCTGAGATGAGATTGCGACTATATTTGGAACGTTTTTGAGCCGACTTCTTAAAAAGGGAGAAGGTTCTCAATTAAAGAAAAGAAAGAAAGAAAAAGTATTAATTCGGATGTTTGTATTTTTTTTTTATGTTTGTTCGCGCATAACTCCGTCGCTTGCCACTGGCCGATTTGAAAAATTCTTTTTTTGTTGGAAAGGGTATACTTTCCAAATGGTCCTATAGAAATTTCATCAAAAACGGTTCAGTAGTTTGGTTTTTAAACCAAAATTACTGGTTAAAATTACAACATAAAAGTGAAAAATAAAAATTATTGGTAAAAATTACAACTTAAAAGTGAAAAATAAAAATAGGTCTTCTGAAATATCGCACAAATACTAAAAAGTACACAACAACCTAACCTACCCCTACCTAAATATTCTGTTGACCTACGTCGTTGATTATCAAGTTTAGTCTATCCGAACCTGCCCACTACTGTGCTTTTATATTGTATTTTTGAAATCTAAAAATATTTATAAATTAAAATTAAAATTTCGGAATGCTGGTTGACATTAGCCTTGGGCTGGCTTTTACTTTGGCCAGAGGCTAAGGCTTTGCCATACAATGTGGCAATGCCGCCAGTGTCTTGGGTACATTACCAGTCGACAGCGATGTGGATGAATTTTTCAACGCTATATTTTAGTTTGTGAATAGCTTTAGTTAAGTAATTTTGTTAATTTTATTTATTAATTAGGTATTCATTGTTATTTACTTGCACTTTAATTTAATTATTACTTGTACATGTGATTCAACATGTGAACATTGTGATTCAATGTTAATTGATACTGAATAAATAAATTATATTAAATCTCACCAGAGATAGGGACAGATGGCGAAACATCGTCAAACAGGAGATCATCTCCTGTTTGACGATGTTTCGCATCTGTCCCTATCTAAGTCATGTATTCTGTCTTCACGTCTTCATCTCCTGGAGATGAAGACGTGAAGACAGAATACATGACTACACGACGGGGGCAACACGACCCTCAGTGATGAGGGATAAGTCATGTGTCAAACCGTAACGTAAATCTATCTCACTAAAGTTTAAAGGTAAAAAAATGGCGATTCATAGAATTGTGCGAATCGATAGTTGTATATACCGTGGTGAGTACCTACGTCTGCATAGTATAAAGTGGGCCTTCTATTCATGTAGACGTTGAAATATACTTGTGAATAAATAAAATCCAAGGCCGGTACCTTGGTGCTACGTAGTTGCAGAAACACGTAGCTGGCTTACGTAGGTCCACGTCATGCATATTATAAGTAGGAACTATTTAACGACTGTGTGTCATAGTTAAATATAAATATACAATAAAATAATTTGTTACGTAACAAACATTTTCGAAAGTGTAAATTAAGTTTTTGAGGAACAAAACGCCCTTAATAAGCATAGAACTGCATTTAAATAATTTAGATGTTTAGCAAATCAAAAGCATTTCTAAAATAATAAACTAGACACGTAAAATCATACTTTCATATTTTTCCGTACTGACTCATATTGCGTAGGTCTTCCCTGTAGTCCTGCTACGGCGTAGGCCATCGTAGCACTTTCGTAGCCAAACAAATTCTGTTTACTTAGCTACGAACTTTGAGAGGTAATAATAATAATAATAATAATGTTGGCCGACAGCCTCGATCAACATCTATCGAGGCTCTCGTTAGGCGGTTGGATCAAGGGCCTGATTCAGAAGGCAGTACTCCTCGATACGGCTCGCATTGTGAGGAAGTTTCTATCTCTGGAGCCCTAACCACCGGTAGCTTGGACCCTGCTCCCGACACCGGTGGATCACTATTTTTTTATATTTTTAAATGTTTTTTTTTTATACTAATATTTAAAAATGTAACAAAATAAGAAAACTAAATAAATAAACGAAATAATAATAATATCCCTGGACATTTCACACAGCGCCATCTAGTCCCAAGCTAAGCAACCTAATGCTTGTGTTATGGTAACAAGATGGCTGATAAACTACTTATATACATTTTTTTTTTTGTAAATACATACATATTATAGATAGAAAAACACCCAGACTCGGAACAAATACATGTAGGTCATACAAATATTTGTTCCGTGCGGGAATCGAACCCGCGACACGCAGCGCAGCAGTCAATCGCTTAACCACTGCGCCAACCGTGCCGTCAAAAAGGTGTTTGTAATCTTTTAGGAAAATTGTGGTTAAACAAGATATTGGGCACATCCTGTAAAAGTGTATATCCATCAAATAAAACAAGTCATAAAACGTTTGTTGACACCAAAAGAACTTTTTAAAGGGATGGGCAGTCCGCAGTTGTATCTTCTTTTTCTTAGGGCTTTGTAGCTAAGTATAATAACAGCCGCGTGGGTCAATCGATCAGCTAAAGCTACGCTTGCCACGGTGGGTTCGTGGATTGGTGACCATCTTTATCATCATACCAAGTTTAGACCATCGTTACTCCTTTAAGTCTCGGACGGCTCTCGAAGGGCAGCCGGGACCAACAGCTTAACGTGCTTTACGTTAAGCTGTTGGTCCCGGCTGCCGTTCGTGGATCTTTGACAGTCGTTACG
Organism: Apamea sordens; assembly: GCA_945859715.1. Taxonomy (NCBI): domain Eukaryota; kingdom Metazoa; phylum Arthropoda; class Insecta; order Lepidoptera; family Noctuidae; genus Apamea; species Apamea sordens. The sequence goes on from OX243995.1 coordinate 15,833,065, forward strand.
GGTCGTCAGAAGCCCGAAAGTCTGACAACCAATCTTACCAAGGGGTATCGTATTACCCAGTAACTGGGTTGTGGAGGTCAGATAGGCAGTCGCTCCATGTAAAATACTAATATTCAGCTGCATCCGGTTAGACTGGAAGCCGACCCCTATATAGTTGGGAAAAAGCTAGGCAGATGATGATGGGCAGTAGTAACTTATTGTGAGCGTAAATCAACATGAGCTGATACTGATACGATTACAGATAGTAATTACAGTCATACTATGTGTAAGGCAGTAGTTATACGCGCGCGCGTTAGCTAGTGAAGCACTATTTTATAATAAAAATATGTATGTTTAGGTTAAGATATTTATCTATGGGCCTGCGTCGCCTGAAATAAATAAATATACTTTAACATAACATCACGCTTGTATCCTGCGAAAGGCAGGGGTATTTGGTTGCATATGTGTGAGTACTATGTACTTAGAGTATGTCATGCTCACACAAATGACTCGCTGATGGTGGCACGTGTGTTGTATCATTTAGTTCCCTTCAAAATGTTTGATGACGCCGTCAGTAGGCGCTGGTCATCTCTTTAGTGCCACGGCTCATTTTAATTTTTTAGCTGTTGACTATGGACGCTAAAAGCGCCATGTCTTTCTACATCGTTCGCACATGTATAATTTCAACATGAATCTACCAATATTTTGTAATATTTTAATTCAAAAGAGTGTCCATGCAGGTTCTTGCCCGTTCTTCTCCATAGGAACCTAGTACGCTTTAGAATGAACAACTAGCTTCATCTTGTTAACCGACTTCAAAAAAAGGAGGAAGCTCTCAGTTCGTTGGAATCTTTTTTTTTATTTTGGTTCCCGGATCACTCAAAGATGACTGGGCCGATTTGGGTATTTTTTTCAAAACTCGTAACGTAACCAAATACCAAAAATTAAAGTTACTTTATGCTTTGTAGTGTTTTTTGGGAAGTCGGTTGTTTTTAACACCAAACTGCAATCGCGATCCCGCTTACCGAGCGTTGCAATTATGGTAACCAAAACGTGCCCGGCAGCCCGCCTGCTCTTGGCTACGGTAACGGACATGGCTACGGCGAGGCAAGAAGTGCTAGGAATCCCCTGAAGAGATCCGGCTACCACAATCACCGAAAACTGCACCTTATAACAACACGCGTACACTCCAGACCGACGAGAAGAACACCGAACTCGAGAAAGAATTGATCAGATTACGATGGGGTATGGAAGGGTTTTCTGAAGTCTGAAGATATGGGGAGGACTCGATAATCCACAAACCCGGGAGCTTGCCCTATTTCTGCGAGGGCGATCTGCCGGTCGATTCTGTAAAAATATCACCGTGAAAACTCAAGTGAAGTGAGCTTGATGTGAGTTATCAGTAACCGTCAATCCCTAGCATTATTTGGAATGACAGCTCACTCCACGCTCACTTCACCTAAGTTTTCACGGTGAGATGGTTACAGAATCGCACTGCTGCAGTCCCAGGGTGGTTTCGGGTTTATCGTCCATAAAGCCCTTGTGAACAACGTGGTGAATATCGAGAGTGTATCGACCGTGGTGGCGTTCCTTATACTCTGAATATCCGCAAGATATTCATTGAAGGTCGTACCGGTTTACGGCCCGATCTCGTCACACCCTGACGATGAGGTGGAGACGTTTTTTTGCCTACATTATGGCCCCCCGTTGGGTAAAGGCCTCCCCATTTTCCTTCCAAACCTCCCTGTCTTATGCGATCTCTGGATATATTGGCCCTGCAAACGTTACCGGATAGGTGGAGACTATGTATGAGGATATTTCCAGAGCCATGCAAGGTTCTAACACTCACTTTACCGTTGCCATGGGGGACTTCAACGCGAAACTGGGCAAACGAGACAATGATGAGCTGCGATTGGGGCAATTTGGAGATGGACGTCGGAACCACTGGGGGCACTTACTGGCCAGTTTTATGGAGAAGGAAAACCTCTTTATGATGAACTCCTTCTTCAAAAAACGTGAGCACAGAAAGTGGACCTGGCAGAGCTCTGATAGCGCAACTAAAAATGAGATTGACTTCATTATATCGAAGAAGAAGCATGTATTTAATGATGTCTCTGTGATCAATGTGTTGGAAACCGGCAGTGATCGCCGCATTAAATATAAAGCTGGAAAGATCTCGGCTGACGAAGTCTACGCTTCTTCCAGAAAACCTCGAGTGCTTTCATCTCAAACTTCAGAATCGGTTTGAGTGCTGAGTGTGGTTCGTGAAAACTGTCCATACGGTAGAATAGATTACTCTATATTATGTACACCGTCATTATAAAGTCTCGTAGACGACTGCAGAAAATGAAAGGCCACAGCCACAGGTAAAGGTCTCATTACCTTAATACTACCTTTGACAGATGAGTAATGGACGTTTCTGTTATAACACGCAGGAAGACGACGTACAGACGCCAGCACATCAAGCTACTACAATCTGTCAAATTTCTTTAATAGATTTTAAACTTTAACGCTACAGCTTTAGGTTCAAAGTTGAATGGGAAAATTTGACAGTTTCGGGTAGCTTGATGTGCTGGCGTCTGTACGTCCTTTTGAGATACCTCATTTTACAAATAGCTGTGGCAGCAGTGTACAAATAGGTTTGTAATAAGGAAAGCGATTAATTTTTACAAACTGTTGGCCGTGACTTCGTCTACGTGTATTTTGTTTTTTATTAATACAAATATCCAGGTTAAAAAGTACCCGTGGCTAAATAATAACAGCCGCACAGGTCGATCGGTCAGGATAAGCTACGCTTCCCGCGGTTGGTCTGTGGATGGGTGACCATCTTTACATACCGAGACCCCTCCGTGCCTCGGAAAGCACGTTAAGCCGTTGGTCCCGGCTGTCATTCGTGGATCTTTGACAGTCGTTACGGGTAGTCAGAAGCCCGAAAGTCTGACAACCAGTCTTACCAAAGGGTATCGTACTACTCAGTAACTGGGTTGTGGACGTCAGATAGGCAGTCGCTCCATGTAAAATACTGGTATTCAGCTGTATCCGGCTAGACTGGAAGCCGACCCCAACATAGTTGGGAAAAGGCAGATGATGGCAGATGATGATCCAGGTTAAAAAGTAGCCTAAATGTCCTTCTCCAGGTCCCAGTATACCTTTCTGTCAAATTTCATAACGATCAGTTCCATGGTTTAGGCGTTAAAAGATAACAGACAGACAGACAGAGCTACTTTCGCATTTACAATATTTGTATGGATTAGTCAATGTTTAATACTTGATGTCCGAACGAAATTAAGGCTGTTTAGTAACATTAGAGACTCCACGACATAGAGATTTGTTACAATATTATTAGCTCGTTATTATGATTTTTTTTAAAATTGTAGGTTTATCATTATTTGAGTTTTGAATTGGAAATTCACGCATGGTACAGAAAGAAGGTAATCTTTTTGAGGACAAGAACTTGCTTGTTAGAGGTAAAAAGAAAGAAAAAATATTTGGAAGATTTGTTTGACAATGCAACCACGACAAAGGAGTTAATATTTGTGTAGGGAGGGAACACGATACTAAATAAAGTTAAAAACTAAGAGAAAAAAGACTTCCTGCAGTTTTTACGTGGTACGGCGCGCGTAGCACTTACAGGACCTCTTCCTCAAAGAGCTACAATTATTATTATAACATTCCTTTAGATTATGAAATTACTGTATGCTCTAGTTTTATTAGCATTAAAAAGAAGTATTTTAGCGAAGAATAAAAAAAGAATGATTGACTTATAAAGCATTTATTTGTAAAGAGTCTTCGCCATTATCAATAAACATAAAACTTTTTAACAAACTTCATACACCGTATCAGATAACGAAGTAAACACAGTAGACAATACAAAGCAACACAATACAAAGATTTTTTTTTAATTAGTTTCCCTTTTATTAGTATAATAAATAAGTGGACCCCATCCAAGCTGTGCTACGCCGTAGCACTTCGTAGCAAACTAAGTAGTAAGCAGCGATTCTTCAGTGAAGCATAACATGGAATCACTTCGATCGACGATAACACTTCGACAATGTACAGCTTAATTACCAGTATAATGCTTTCAATCCTTCTAGCTAATAAACAAATTAAAATACTTACATAACGAAAATGAATTACCTCTCGTCACACTCAGATCAATTTAGGTCTAAGCTAACAATTAATGATGTACATTTTACTTGTAGTAATTTGTAAATTAAAGGTAACGTCAAATGTTATCAGTGACTACGGAACTAGCAACTTTTATTTTCCGATGAAGAAATAAAAGTTGTTTGATTTTGAGTTCTATTGCCCGGTGTTAAGAGTCAGGTGTGGAGAAACAGCGTGTTGCGCAGGAGTGCGTATGTTTGTGAGAGTGTGGTAGCTGGCAGCGGGCCCGCTGCCCACAACGGAGCTTATAAAAGAGGGCGGCAATCTGCTCCCGCGCCCGGCGCGCGCACTCTCGACGCTATCCTCATGGGGCGCGCAACCTCCACCCGATAGTACCTACAAAACAAAAAATACATTTTTATGTATCGCACATACCAGTGAAGGGACCAAGTGATAAAGTGATACGGTAAGTTTGTTTGTCAGCGGTGCCTCCAGGACTGTGATATCTGTGCAGTGACTGTTCAGTGTTGCCCGACGCGCGGAATGTGCTTTCATATTTGAAGAGTAAACGGACGTTTTCAGTGCAAATGCGATAAAAACGAGATGTGAAAAATTATCGTCTTGAAAAATAGCAACCGCTCCAACGTAAACGCAGATTTGATTACATAAGCCAGTGTTACCAGGAGTGAAAAATGAATGGAGGTGGTATTTTTATAACTACAATACACAGTCAATGTTTCTCGAAAGTGAATAGGATGAATTATTTGAAGATTTATTTGAAACTAGTGATCTCCATCTAGTGGTGAAGTATAAATAAAGTTAACATAATAAACAATATTTATTTCAAACTTTTAGTTAATCCTTTATATCCTAGTAATACTGGCTTGTGACGCTCATAACACTAGAAAAACCAATAAATTTAAAAAATCATAACACCTCGATGGAGGCCACGGGCGCCATCTTCTCGTTATAACGTAGATCGAGATTATGTGCTAGATATTATATGCTGAAGATATTTTAGTGAGGAATTTAAATAGCTGACCACTGCACCACTCGATTATCCACTCACTCAATTAAATTAATGTGTATTTTTGACTGCTTTGCATTTGTATTAGAAATATAATTTTACTGATATGTTTTATTAATGAAAATCATGTAAAAGTTTCCAAGCTATAATCTGAATTCAACATAATTACAATTTATTTATTTAATTATTGGATGTATTTGAAATATTAAAGTTAATTAAGGTTACCAATTAGTTTATTAGATTCTAAAAGAAAAATAAAACAAGGTAATATCAATAAAAACTATATCGTATCGATGCTCATAGGTTGAAATCAGATATTGATGTTTATCCTGCGCACAGTAAAAATACACAGTACAGTTACAGTAAAAATAAGTACTCTTTTTCAGATTGTAAAACTTGTACTACTAAATTGTAACAAAGCATCTAATATACGCTGACGTCAATACGCGCCATCATAAACTTATTATATCTACTGAACATACAAAATAAACATTATATAAATACGTAGCGGTATTTTAAAATGTCTTCTAAACGGGTCTACGTCACGCTGTGACCCTCATGAGATGTCACATGTGACTGTAAGCTCATGCGCCCGCGCAATGTTAAAATAAATGTGTAACGAAAGCAAATGTGCAGATTCTTGAATAGAAACACACAAAAATATATCATAACTTGCAAGATGAAGTTTACTTAACCGTAAAATCAAATTCTAAATAAACAATAACCAACTGTTTTTGCATCGTATGCGATGTTATAAATTACATACTGACGAGGTGGATAAGATATAGCTGAATAGACGGATTCTTAAAACAACTTTGTGTACGCAAAACATTGGCATCTCCAGCATTTCCATCAACACACAATCGCTCGTGGTTAACAATGACCATTGGCTTTGTGTTATCCAAACTTTTCTCATTTTGTGTGTACTGTATACACGTATAGCTGTAGTGCACGTTGGAAGATCATTTAATGACTTGACATTCAAATCCCATCGCCAAATGGATCGAGGTCGGAGCGGCATTGTCTATAATCGGCTATTTTCTCCTTTAACACTCAAAACGAACTTGATCCAAATCCACGTAGTCCGCCAAAACCCGCGAGGCAGTCCTGCCAAAGCAGACGATTACGACACTCCTCAGTACGATAATTCTATTTTGATTATTACCTTCGGCCGTTTATTTTAGATGACGAATAGCCTTACGATATGGCTCGGTACGCCGAGTATATTTGATATCAGAGTAATATATTCATACGCAACTCGGTACTCGTTAAAATATTATCTAGGAATTTTAAAAGCTCGTCCCACTGATCCGTTTTATTGAGTATGTTCTTATTGGTCGTTAGCAGTTAGATACGAGTATAAATGAGCGATTAGGGCACACTTAACATGAATGATGAGTCAGAGAACGCGCCCTAAATATGTTTAACGTTAATCGTTACACTCCCTACACACGAACTAGGTAGGTTAATCTGGAAAAACACAAAACATTTCTAAACAGTCTATGTTTTTATCTCAATCAAGTCCAAAATACGCCTTAAATTACATAATCTTGCTGCCTACCTATAAACTACAAACCCAGGAACGTAGATATCTATCAAAGTCCAATCTTGCTTAGCGACTATATCAGATCTGTTTATCGTAAACGGCCGACTCATAAACGAACATCTGGTCCTGAGAAAATGAAATAGAAAATAACTATAATTTCTATCAAAACGTCAGCGTCCATTTAGCAAACCAAATATTGATTCATAAACGTGAGGCAGTGTTCGGAAGAAGAGCTATAACTGTGGATACTATTCCTCTATGTACCTAACTCAATCAAAATACTGAAGCCGGTAGGTACGAAATTTGGCCATTATTTCGTGCGAATCAAGCTTAGTAAACCATTCCTTAGCAGCCGATCGATTCTGTAAAAATCTCACTGTGGAAACTTAGGTGAAGTGAGCGTGGAGTGAGCTGTCATTCCCAGCTAATGCTAGGGATTGACACTATTGACAGCTCACTCTAAGCTCACTTCACCTAACTTTTCACGGTGAGATGGTTACAGAATCGCACTGCGGTTCGGGTGAATGAAACATCCAAAGCTAACGAATAACTCGGATGCAGAAAACTGCATACTATTTATACCGGGTGCCAACATCAACAAAACCTACTTCTTCATTTCACATTGCAAGTCAACGATCTCACGTCGGAAGTAGGTCGGATGCGTACACGCAGCGTGTGCAGGTATCCAACACAAACCAATATATAAACATACATACAATAAGAAATATAGGAAATTCTTAGATAATTAAATACTAGTCGAAGTTATTACAAATACTACCATCCATAAATTATGAGGATAAACATATTGATAATATGATGTACCATTAAAGCTTTATAGCGGAACAGACACGACATTGAGCTTCCCAAGTCTATTAAACATAAACTGAACAATAATTACACGAGTAAACGGAAAACACGTGTTTTGTTGAGTTCCATTAATCATAGAAAGCTAAAATTTTTGATAATTTCCTCTAATAAATCGATCGATTCAACAATTACAAAATAATGAACAAGTTCCAATATTTCTGCCCACGTATTAAAGTTTTCATTTTCCGGGATATAAAGTACCTACCCTATGTCCTTCTATGAAAATCTCTTCAGGAAGCTTTGAAAACATAGATACCTACCAAACAGAATACTTAAAGACCGGAAGGCTTTGGTTGTTGTCAAAAGTTATAGTTAGTAATTAATTAGTTAATTCATAAAAAAGTGGACCAACATTAGTTAAATGGTTTTCATAAACTATGACGAAATGATCCTAAAATATCAGACAACGTGGATATTAATTGATGGGCTATAAAATAGTACGCTACCCGAGCTAGAGTGATTTTTAATCGCTCGTTAAACCTGCAACGATCATTTATTGCGAAACAGTCATCCGGTCCGGCTCACTTGCGTATGCGTCCATTACTATCAATCAGAACATGAAGCACATCTGTGGATCAAAGAAAACAGTAGCTTGAAGTGGTGTGCTCAATCATCGGTTGCACAAAGTGGGTAGGTGGTAGATAAGGCTTGAAGCTACAGACTACTGCAACTGGTTTACTTTTGTAAACTTTTGTCGCTCTTTTTTGTTTAACGACTAGTTAAATCACTACATATTATAAAACAAAAGCCCTCCACCGCGACTGTCCGTCTGTCTGAACGCGATAAACTCATTAAGTATCCAACGGGTTTCTATACAGTTTTCACCAACGGACGGAGTGATTCAGGAGGAAGGTTTAGGTGCATAACTCATTAAAGGATTTGTGTAAATTGACGGATTTGCATATGACGATGATTGATGAAAATGACGGAAAATCATGCAGACTGAGAGCTTTACTGACGTGCGCCGCGTAACCCAATAGAGTTATATGAAACGACTACGCGGGTGAAGCCATTGGCAAAACCTAGTTAAAGATAAATGAAACTGTACGTTTGATTGGAAGAGTATTCCTAAGTGGTTCACTCTACCTATATGTTTTTGCTGTATGTTGAAACAAATAAATAGAACTCTGAACCTACATTGGACTTCTCGGTATAAAATTCAGGACACAGGCCTATTTACAAAACATTCAGAAGATACCTCTAATGACTCTTTTTTAGATCCATAACAACTAAATATCGTAATCGAGTCAATCTATACTTTTCTATTTAAAACGATATTCAATTTCAATTAAGTTAATTGTCAAATAGATATTCGTAGTTTACCATCGTTCATATTATAAATATGTATTAGTTATGTTGATAATATTCCAACTGTTTATAGAAATGCATAACAGCTGTCGTTATAGTGTACCTACCCATAACTTGTTGTTGAAAGCAATAAAACGAAACAACTACTTACTCTAAGAACAGATACTTAAAGTAATTATGGAGTTATTTAGTTTTATCGCTCCAATTATCTGGATGTAGGTTAGTTAAGTACTGGTCCCTACCCTACATCCAGTTACTAATTTTACATCAGTTATGTTAAATAGCATAAAAGTGACACGCTTAAGCAAGTTATCGTTTCATGTGTTTCATCCCAATTCAAGATAAAAAGATAGATACTTACTTTTCTTGCGACACAGATAATAATACAAAATCAGAGTTTTTATTTACCTTTTTCTGAAGCCCAAACTCATGAAACATTTCAGGTTTCATAAAAAAATGTGCCTACAGCAAGATATTTGTAAGAAGATACTAACATTTAGCATTTCCGGTGGCATGCACTGTAGTTACCTCCTGAAAGTCGTGACAAATTGTTGCATGGGAACACTGAAAGAATTCCTACATTGTCGTTACAGAAATGGGCCTTTGATGTATTTTATTTATGAACCATAAAAACTTGTTTTTACGAATTATTATCCGGCGCGGGTAACTTTTAAAGTTTTAATAGTCGCTGAATTACTTTTTGTAAGAGAGACTATTTAATATTTGTAGGTAACTAATTCCTGGCTAATCTCATATGCCTACATGCCAGAGGGGCCATTCTCGTAGTTTTAAGAACGTTAACGTCTCAATCTGTCAAAAATACCTCTAATTTCCCTACATTTTTGACAAGTTTTTACATTGATTGTCGCTGAGATGAGATTGCGACTAGATTTTGTTTTTTTTTTTAAATTACGGGAATTTGACTTCAGGTTTAACTAATAACATTATTGCTAAACAGAGAAATATATTCTATAGAACACTAAAATAAAACCATACGCTAAAATAAACGTTAACATTGGCATTCAGCTGTTTCCCTGCGGTTTTCTATTTTCACTCTCTAAAATACTCTAAATATATTCCATGTACTTCACACAAGGTTGACATTTTTCCGTGGCTGCCGTGAAATCGATATCGTAAACTCGCTCTTTTAAATTCCCAAAAGACATTACACAGGTCTTGTGTTTTTATTACGATATGTCAGTTAGGTACAAAACAATATTTTTTGTGAAAAGGAAACGTGAGAACTGATTTTTTTATATAGTAAATTAATTATGGTGAGTTCACTAATTAATCAAACTATTTAAGCAAAGCTTTTACTAATGGTATGTGCCCCAGACGTTAAAATCATCATATTAAGATTATACTCAACAATTACATATACCTACAATGTATTTTGATATGTAGATAGCTGACAGATCATAATATAATCATGCAGTGAGATCTAGTTGCTATGATTCTAGACGGACTGCTATGATTGTAATAGTTTCTACAGCCTAATTTCCATGATTGTATCTGCACTGGGCGTAAACATTTCAAAGCTCGTAGTCAAAATATTAATTGCAATTAATATTTTGACTACGAGCGTACGCCTACCGTACCTACTGCCTATGATTATATTTACGAGTTCTTCATTTTGATTATGACGGATCCGTCCAATCTGTTAAGTGAAGACATGATGGGAAAATATTCAGTCTCATAGATCAGCGTCATCGGACAGTATATCTTTGCCAACAGCAGGTACCTCAACACCAATGTCGGCGTGTCGGACACGATCCAATTGTACAGCAATAATTATCCACCCGATAATCAACATCCACAAATAATTATTTAATTTTGCTACAAGAACTGGCTTTTGACGTCAGCAGAAAGGACTACCAATGCAAAGCTACTGAAGCTGAAAACGAACTGAAAACTTAATTTCGCAATGATAACTGAAATCCACTTAAAAAGCGATAAGCTAATGTTTGTTCAGTGTCGGCTTATCATGATAAAACACACATGGTATGAGCTTTTCGTTCTTTTATCCTTTCCGACACGGTCGATTGACGATTATTGAAAGCTCATTCGGTCTAATAACTTCGTTGGTAAAGCCTTTAAAACCACACGAATAACATGGTGTTAAATAAAAAAGGAGAACCTTTTTAATAGTCGTAAACAGAAGTAATCATCACACAACAAGCTCCGGGAGCTCGAGCCGGGCAGCGACCGCTATAAAAAGATCATCATAGGACGGTCGGTGACGGCCGCCGTGCGACATGCAACCCTGGAAAGCGACTCGACTGTGCCATCGAGTACTGTTGCCAAAATAATTAAAGAAATCTCCGACGGTGTCCCTCCGCCGCGCCCGCGCCGCTCTAAAATCGTCGCTCTTCGCCCGGGAGTCACTACTCGGGGCGCGGCGGGAAAACATCTCCCGCGCCACTCTTATTTCTTCTTTCCTTCCCGACGCTGTCGAAAAAAATATTCCAGTAAGTTTCATAATACCACTATAAAACCAAACAACCGTGAGTGTAGTAACCCCAAGTGCAAATTAAGTGTCATACCAGTTTGAAAAGGAAATTAGTGATTATAAATAAGTGATAAAAGTGTTACATAACGCGAAACGAATTTCAGAATTTTAAAAATACCGCATTTTGTAGGCGCTTAGGGCACAAAAATAGCTTTGAGTCACGTGGTACAAATTCAACCTATAGCATGGCTCCACATTTATGTATGATCGTAAATTGTATTAAGTATTCAAATAAAGAAAATGAAACTTATTGTGGGATTTTCTAGCAACAACAATAACGTTTACTAGATTTTTGAATTTTATCAGCAAACTATAAAATATTAAGTTAAAAAAGGAATCTCGTTTGACAAAAATAGTATCACTCCCGTGTAAAAGGTGGCGCTGCCGTCGACCCCTCTTCTACGTCAGTTTCGTAAAAAATGACGACTGGATTAGATACGTGTTCGTGTCGTTTATGATATTTACGAGAAAAAGTATTAGATTAGTACAAATTTTAGTAATAACTTTACGAAATAAGAGTTTAACGCTAAAAATAAGTGAAATACTAAAATAAGATAGACACTTCTCATGTATTAAAAAAAAACTTCTTGGTGAGTGGTGCAGTGGTCAAACGGTGCTTGCGATCTAGGAAATAGCTCGTTAAATCTAATAACAATCCTCGTCTTCCTATTTTACTAAAATCCTTGAGAATAGAGATGTGGAATTCAAAATCTGTAATCGTCACAATTTAATTCTAATTTTTTTTTTAAAATACCCGAACACAATCATAATGTTTCCCTCTCTGATAAAATAAAATTTATTTCTTTTACAAAGTAATAATTATATCTAGAAAAAATGTCGTCAATCTAATACGTCGCATTTAAAATTCTCGCACAAAAGCAACATAACCTCAAAGCTTTCAAGTTGATAATGATGACTCGTCATTTCTAACCTATATTTTTGTTCTTGCTTTTTAGAACTGACGGCAACGTAGTAATTCCACCATGGAGGACGCTCACTCGAAATCCGTGGAAGAAGTCTTAGGGTACTTCGGTACAGACCCAGACAAAGGCCTTAGTGGAGACCAAGTAAAAAGGAACCAAGATAAATATGGGCCAAATGGTAAGTACACTGTTTATCTGAAACATGTAAACAAATTTTCATTACTTTCATCCCTGTTTTATAATGTGTGATAAACTATTCAGAACAGAAAAAGTCCTACTTTTCAGATAATTGAAACATGACAGATAGGTTAACTCTGCAATAAACAAAATTATAACCATGCCTTATGTTAGTAAGTGCTTCATTAAATTGATTATTGCAAAATTGGTAGCATGTTATTACATTAACTCCCAATCAAAACCTTCATGGTTCTTTATGCCTCGCCTATGACATCATCACAGAACAGAAATCAATGATAATTCTGGTTTGCGTATAAAAATATGCATACCTACCTACATAAACAAGAATTTGTTTAAATCATACTTCTTTTTGTTACCAAACCAACCCGTAAACATACACTGCCTGCCTGTACATGGGTCAGAGATATGGGGTACTCAATGCTATTATGAATAGGCACTACAATTTAATTCTAGTGCTTGCCCATAAATCGTCTATTGTTTGTAGTAAATGTCTTATTTGTAGAAGGTCACAAATTATAATGCTCTGCTATTCACTATAGTAAAATAATAAGTCTAGGACCCTAATTGATAATGCCAATTTCAATGTCATAATTTTTTGACTTGGCCTAATTTACAATTAATGCAGCAGATGTAAGTTTGATTGAACTTACATTACATAGTATAAAGTCAGGATAATTTGAAATTTTGCCAGCAACTCAAACTTGGCCATGAATCATTAATCTTGAAAAGATAAAGTTTTTTGAGATAAAAATAAGAAGGTAATTATGATCATTCAACAATGAGACTATTTTTTTTTTATATATAATTAAAACGCTGCCCCACACTAGGAATTACTCCTGTATCATGGGTGCGTTTACAAACATTTAAACTCACATACATAAACAGCCAGACCCGGAACAACTACTTGTAGGTCATACAAATATTTGTTCCGTGCGAGAATCGAACCCGCGACACGCAGCGCAGCAGTCAATCGCTTAACCACTGCGCCAACCGTGCCGTGCCGAGGGAAATGTAGGTGTACAAATGTTCTCTGTAGAGTATAGACCCACATCCTTTGCTGGATCTACATAATACCATCATGATGGCTTCAATTTCAAACAATGAGAAGTTTCTGCTATATTAATCTGGTCAAAATGTTATGCAATAACAATATTATTATTAATCCAAATTATCAATGTATGTCATGTGTCCACAAGGTCAACATCCATCTGTCGATTCATGATAGTTATATTCGACATACATATTATAATGCATCAGTTTTACTACATTATCAAGTCATTGTGCGTAACTGTAACTAACACTAAATGTAGTGATGTTCACGAGATGAACTGCATCTAGACAAATTGTTCCGACACATCATTTCTAAAGTGCATTGTCTGTCGAGTGCCAGTATCTTTAAGAACTAACCGCCTTGGCCATCTCGACTTCATATTATAATGAGAAACATTGCTACCATTGTAGCACAGTAACGTTGTTCATATACCTAGGTACTAATTGCATTCTATCTTTCAGTGTTTGTTTCTATTTCAAACATATTTATGTATGCTTCAGTCATTCAAACACAAAAAGAAGCCTTGCAGTATTTTGCTGTTCCCATGACCAAACAGCCAATCGATTCTGTAAAAATTTCACTGTGAAAAGTTAGGTGAAGTGAGCTGTCAATAGTGTCAATCCCTAGCATTAGTTGGAATGACAGCTCACTCCACGATCACTTCACCTGAGTTTTCACGGTGAGATGGTTACAGAATCGCACTGCAGATCGCCCAAAACTCTGTTAACATACTCAGAAATGGTCCCAATTTCGAGCCCACCACATGTCAGTAACATTGCCCTAAACACACGTGTTTCTAGTCTGTCGGCCATAAAATAGCGTCAAAACACGCCTTGTTGAAATTGTTCCGCGAGCGATGTTGGAGTAATCAATATCCTGGCCCAGGTGAAAAAAAAATAGAAATATTTATGAAACTAGACAAGTAAAAAATTACATTGTACTTGATAGAACGTTTGAATGAAAGCAATCCCGATAGATGTGTTTCACTTAATTATGCTTATTACACAAATACCGGGGCTGTGGGCGAAGTGTAAATGAATCCACTCAAAGTACATAATCTCCCCATTCGGTGCACCGTAGCTAATTGCACGGAGATAACGACAAATCCTATTGAATACACATTTCCATAATGTATGGCGCACATTTTCATTGAAGAGAAAAAAGTTAATTTTAACTTAAGTTACAATCAATGGCACAGATATTAATTTCCACTTTTAATTTCATATGTCTAGTTGTTTTTCGATTATACATTGTCTGTTATGTTTCTTGAGTAAGACATGTCAACATGAGATGTTCACAAAAGATGTTTAAACACGATTGTGTATGTTTTCTTCTACAATGTTGAGTATCAATAGTATTCAATAGCACTGCTGCTGCATACTAATTCAAAACCCTCAGTCGCGTCACTACAATGTTGTAAATTTTCACAAAGTTCGTGACTGCTAACAGTTACATCTAAGTACCTATTACTGTAACAAATCTGCGGACAATTCAACTAATTGCTCTTGTTAGACTCGTTCACTAAAGAACTTAATTAACAATTTAGGAGCTTCTAAACTAAATTGCTATAAATGACAATTTCATGATCAAATTGGAATAGTTTTACTATGTTATTTCCACCTAAGAAAAATCAGGGCAGGTGGTTAGTATTGACACAATATTAATGGGAGTTTTATCTCACTAAGTCGCTGATTAAATATTTGCTTGCAACTATAAGATAGTATAAAAACTAGATCTCGCGCAATCTTTACCTTATACGACGTGTTACAAATACAATACATTAAACAAGGATAAAATGTTTTCATTCCTCCTATGTACTACTTGCAAATTTTTTAAACAAAAAAATACCATAAATAGTATTTTCTTGTTTGTTGTCTGTCTCTGAAAACATTTACAGAGATCCACTTTGTATTATTAGAAGGTGTAAACCATAATCTTTATGCAAACTATTTGCACTAAAGATAATAAGAGTATGTGGGTATTTAGAGCAAGTTCATAGATTTTGTCGAATTGATTCTTATTATATTTCAATGGGCATTGAAACATGGATACATTTTATTATGGCAGGCCTTAAAATAAAAAATGGCGTGTAGATTGAAGCATAGAGGTGATAGGTACACGGTGGTTAGGGGTGGGTGCGTTCACCGTGATGTTTATTTATAGTGGGTCCTCGGTGGTCGATCAGCGCTGAGGCGGAGGCTGGCAGCGGTGCGTGTGCCCACAGGCCACGGGGGACGCGTCCTCACGCGTGACAACGTCCATGTTACCTACCTAACACTTCGTACTGTCGCACTTCGATAAATAAGAAACAGTTTGCCACGAAACAGGCCAAACCAGTTATCGATACGGACACGAATATTAATAGATACTCCTTTGACAAAAGATATGGTAACGTTTTGAGCTAAAAATGTATTCTGTAGGTTCCGCCAGCCTCAAAAGAACAAGTAAAACTTTAGGAGGAGCAATCATTCACTCAGTTGACTCAGTCCAGCATTCTCATAACAGGATCAGTCAAAAATGTACCTAGTTCATAATTTTCAAATTATCATTCACTTGAATGGAAGAATTTGTGTATAAGGAAAGAAGCATGATGATAACACCGCACCGTTAAAAAAACTTTGCTAGCGCGAGATCCCGCGAGACTTTTTGTTTATTTTCTCGCCTTCGTACAACTGACGATTATTTTGCTGCGGAAAACATAAACTACACGTCACTTCACTCGGTGAGGCGCGGTCACAATACCGAACACCTCGCGAGAATAGATTTTAAAAAGCAAAAGTGTGTCAGTACTAGTTGTTTGGCACTTATTTTAAAAGTATTCACACTCTTCATTTCACACCTGCTTTATGAACTTAAAGAGCAGCCTAACAGTTTCAACTCTAAAGTTCATATTTTTGTTACTGGAATTTTCACCTTTATTATTTCGTCATCGGTAGGTACTTTTAAATTTTATTTAATTAGATAATGTGGTAAATTAACATTTTAGTTAAACTATTCATTAGTGAGTTACATACCCAAACAGGCAATAACAAAAACAATATATGAATTAAGTATTAGGGTAAGCTGAAGAAACTTGCCCCTACCTTCTGCAATCTTCATTTCATGAAAACCGATCTCCACCTACACTCAATGTAACACTAATCTGTCTTCACCCGCTTGAGATAATATTTAGATTTCTCAGAAACTGAAAACTGTATCAATGGAAAAACAATTTATAATCGCTAAACGCATTCTCACTTATTGTAAAATCTCATTAGTAGAACTTAATGCACTAGACCTGTTCCATTTATGACTATAAATAATAGCAATAATTGTGTATAGGCTAATATGTAGTTATGTAAATTGTTATCAAAATTGAACTAAGACTAATCGATTGTTTCTCATGTAACTCGATGGTTATCCGATACTCGTTCAATAATCATTCGTCCTCGAAACATAAAAACTAACATTACCTACGTAATAGCAACATGTACGAGTAGCTTCCGATAAACCGACACCGATAAACCTATATCTGTAATGCGCTATGTGCATTAATGTATCCTAAACTTAAGTTTAATTTTGCATAATTGTATTCATGAAATCTTTCATCTGGGGGAAATGACCATTTAACACAGATTTCTTTTCTGGGGGAATGTTGAAGTGCACTGCGTCAGTGGGGTTCATAAGTGTTTGAGTGCATTAAGGAGTCGATAGTATACCGCAAGCCCGGGAATGCTGACTGCTCCGGCGGCGAGATTCGAGTGCCTAGTGGCTGAAATATTATATAGGTACCCAGGTTTATTTTGGACGATCTACGTTGGCGGATTGCGTCTACGAACGCGGCTGACGCGCGATCCACACGACCATTGCACGTTCCAATATTTTATCTGTTAGAAAATTCTTTTATCTTCTCACCACTGGAACCATAAAGACTATATTTTTGCCACGCGTTATTCTTAGTTTTTTCGATTACTTCGATCTAAACACGCCATATCACCAATAATATCCCTACAATGTGACATTCATTTGAAGAAATAATGCATCAAACATATTTTATGGATTTCTTGTCTTCACTTCTGGGCTTGTTCTTGTTTTCATTTCTCAACCATCCTGATCTATTTATCAAGGCGTTATTGAAGGTGAAATAGCTTTCATTTTTGTCAATTTACTTTTTATACCTCATCAGTCATCATCATTGGCAGCCTTTTTTACCCACTGCTGATGTCAAGTTCACTGTGGATCATTCAAACATCTGGCTGCTGGTCTGCAACACTCTTAATTTATCCACTCCAATTTAATACTTCTTTAGTATTTTCAAAAGTGTCGTACTTATAAAGTGAATGTGTAAACGCCTGTTAGGCCCCTATTAGACTAAAAATGTATTACGTCCACTCAGGTGAACCAAATCACCTCCCTGAAGTAATTATGAATATGGACCACACAGACTTCAGAATTATAAATTCTATAAAGCAGCAACTGAAATTATAAAAATGAATTGGTTCGGTAAAGCATTTCGGTTGCTACAAATTCGTGATGGTTTTCTGTCGCCTTTCTCTCGATATCGTCAAAAAACTGCAAGGCCTGACTGACAGAGTTGCGAAACAAAACAACAAAGTCAGTGTCCGTTCTTTATCGTACTTTCACCTTTATTCCGCTGTCACAAAGAAAGTTTTTTACATTGCCAATCTCGTTACAACTATGTGGTATTGAAGCATAATTGGATTCTGTCTTCAGCGAATCCCTCCAATCAAAGTCAGGGTAATCGCTGGCCACCTGTAGCGTGACGTTGAGGTCATCCGTTTGTTCTTGTGATCTTTACCTATATATTATTGCAACTCTATTTATAATTTTAGCGATGAAATAGCAAATTTTCCTCGTTCATTGTTTTTGTAACCTGTTAAAGTTTGCACTTACAGCTAGAATAGAAGCCAATTTATTGATATCTTTATGAAGTGGAACGGTGTATTATGTATTGTGTTATAAGATTGTCAGTCTCGTCACGTACACGAGATACGCTATTTTGACGTCGGTTGCCCAGGACGTGACACTTAAGTGTATGGGCGTCCTCGCGATTTCTTGCGCCGTTGTTAGTTTTATTGATGAGCGCGAGTGAGCACAGATGCTGACTAGGCGATATCGATGCGTGGACTAATTGCTTACATTAGTCATGGCAGCGTGGCTGGCAGCCGGACTACGTACACAAATAGAGTCGATACAACGATTGACTTAGCGCACGTTGCCCGATTACATTACGATTAAGAAATGGAAAACAAGAAACTGATTCCACGTACATTCCTATGGACGTTATCTTTACTGCATCCGAAAAGCTTATTGCGAAACATGCAGCCGAACGTGCTCCCACCTAAACTCGACTCCCGGAAGTGACATGATGGGAGGATATTCTAATTGTAAGGGCAGCATTTAATATGAACATCACGAATCGTCAATTTAGGCAAGTAGTAGTGATTAGGTAGACGTAGATAGCAAAAGGATTGTACTAGAAACATTGCGCCTGCGACGTTGTTGTTACGTAGTAGGAACTAAGTGCGCGTTTGAGGTCACCATGCAGGTCGCGCACGGCCCGGAGACGTGGCCCGCTAACTGCCCAGCAACTACTTAATCATAAACAAGATACGTTATACCAAAATACACCTTATCACACATTTGTATCGCAGATTTAATATAATGAACACGATAAAAAGTCTGAATGTCGCGCCAGCAAAAAAGATAAAGTTTTCCGACCCTACTATTTAGACAAATAATTACAGACAAACATATATTATGCACACGTCACAAAGGCTTTTTTTGTAGGGCACGATTCTAACATTGAGTAAACCAAATGCTGACGCATAACCTTCTACGGCAATACAGAATAATAAGCGTAGTATAGCGCTACTCTAGTAATCTTTATGCACAAGGTCCTAAGAACTTAATCTTTCAATAAATATACTCTTATACATATTTCTTATATCAAAATAATATACACCTATTATATTTAGTTCTATTCTGTAGTTTTATTTGGAACGATGATACAACTTTTAAATATATTATCCTCTCCGAACAGCGTAAATATACCGGTTTGTAAAAAACATTGACTCTAAATTAAACAATATATTTTTATGCATAATTATCAGTAGCCAGTTTAAATCAAAGAAGCGATAATTCTCTATCGCAAAAACTGTGTATGTACCTTGATTAGCTAGCCGCCTGGTAAATATTATCACACGTGGTTTACTTTGTTTTGAAATTGTTGATTTTTGCGCAATATCCGAATAGAAGCCGGTTTTAACCCAAACTGATAACGATTTAACCAAAATAAGCTGCGTAGAGCAGAACTAGACAAACTGTGAGCAGATCACGTTGAAATGCGGCGCCGACATTTGCATTTGACGTCACTATTATTGGCCGAAACGCTGATCGAACCTCGCTCCGCCGGCGCGGGCGCTGCCGCTCGCGCCGACCGAGCTCGTGTATTTATGTACGATCGTAACTGCCGACATAGATCGCATGCCTGTTCTGACTAGTTTATCGCCTGTTACATTAACTCCTTTGATCTTTTATTCAAAATTCTTATTATGGTTCTTTTCTCTTTTCAGAACTGCCAACGGAGGAGGGTAAGCGCATCGATTTGATAAATATTCCTAAGCTATCTGCTGACCTAAATAACTTAACACAATATTCTGATTCCTAATCCGTCACTGTGTAGATACCTTTTAAAGATTCAACTTGATCAATAACATGTTGTAAATGTAGATAACATAAACTGACGATAATATATAGCTAGACAAGACTTCCACATCCTTGAAGATAAGTAATAGTCGTAGAGCACTCAGGAAATCTCCTTAACTTAATATACAAAGCCGCCATGCTAAAAATGCGAACACTCAGGAAGTCTGGCGGTCCCCAATTTTATGTTAATTAAGTGCCTATACTAATTACGCATACGACGATTAATTCGACGCATATAGGGAAACACAGACCCATAAATAAACTAATCTGCATAGGAAAGAGCTCCTGTTGTAGTTTTTTTCTGCTACTTCTAACGAATCTGTAACTTCACCTATATTGAAATAAAAACCATGCCAAGGTTCCACGAGACACTTTTTGTTTACTGCTCAATGCCTTGAAAAGTCACGTTTGTTGAATCTTGTCGTCAAGTTTGCAAATACATATTAATGACTAGAATATTGAATAGCCTACGCACTATCTTGAATTCGTCAAATACAAAAATTTAAAACGCCAAAATGTATTCTGCATATTTCCTAATATCCTGAAAAAAAAAATCCTCGGTATGTCCGCTAATATCCTATGATTTTATTCGTATGCAGATTAAATACGCCGAAAATATAACATTGGTCTCTTGTTTATTTATAGGCAAAAGTATATGGCAGTTGGTCCTGGAACAATTCGATGACCTCTTAGTAAAGATTTTGCTGTTAGCCGCTATTATTTCATTCGTAAGTATTATGATCATTGAACTAAGTATCTGTAGTCACAAACGTTTACAGAAGTAATAACATTATTATTCTCATGTTTCAGGTTTTAGCTTTATTTGAAGAACACGAAGACGCATTCTCCGCCTTCGTAGAGCCTTTCGTTATTTTACTAATTCTTATTGCTAACGCTGTAGTAGGAGTATGGCAGGAAAGAAATGCCGAATCCGCCATCGAAGCTTTAAAAGAATACGAACCCGAAATGGGTAAAGTAATCAGAGGAGACAAATCCGGTGTACAGAAAGTCCGAGCCAAAGAAATTGTACCCGGTGATGTCGTTGAGGTGTCAGTCGGTGACAAGATCCCCGCTGACATCCGTCTTATTAAGATTTACTCGACCACCATCCGTATTGATCAGTCCATCTTGACCGGAGAATCTGTCTCCGTGATCAAGCACACAGATGCCATTCCCGACCCCCGCGCCGTCAACCAGGACAAAAAGAACATTCTCTTCTCCGGTACCAATGTCGCTGCTGGCAAGGCCCGCGGTGTTGTCATCGGTACTGGTCTCTGCACTGCCATTGGTAAAATCCGTACTGAAATGTCCGAGACTGAGGAGATCAAGACACCTCTGCAGCAAAAACTGGATGAATTCGGTGAGCAGTTGTCTAAAGTCATCTCAGTTATTTGCGTTGCCGTATGGGCCATCAACATCGGACACTTCAACGACCCCGCCCACGGAGGAAGCTGGATCAAGGGTGCCGTATACTACTTCAAGATTGCCGTCGCCCTGGCCGTCGCCGCTATCCCCGAAGGTCTGCCCGCCGTCATCACCACTTGTCTCGCTCTCGGTACCAGGCGTATGGCTAAGAAGAACGCTATCGTGAGATCGCTGCCCTCTGTAGAGACCCTCGGTTGCACATCTGTCATCTGCTCCGACAAGACAGGTACTCTGACCACCAACCAGATGTCTGTTTCCCGTATGTTCGTCTTTGAGAAGATCGAAGGTGGCGACAGCAGCTTCCTTGAATTCGAAATCACTGGTTCTACCTACGAGCCTATTGGTGACGTATACCTTAAGGGACAGAAGATAAAGGCTAATGAATTCGACACTCTTCAGGAACTGGGCACCATTTGCATTATGTGCAATGACTCCGCTATTGACTTCAACGAATTCAAACAGGCATTCGAGAAGGTCGGTGAAGCCACTGAAACCGCTCTTATTGTACTCGCTGAGAAAATGAACCCCTTCAACGTTCCCAAAACTGGACTTGACCGTCGCTCCTGCGCTATCGTTGTACGCCAAGAGATTGAAACCAAATGGAAGAAAGAGTTCACTCTTGAGTTCTCACGTGACAGGAAATCCATGTCCTCGTACTGCACACCCCTCAAGCCTTCTCGTCTTGGAACTGGACCCAAACTGTTCGTCAAGGGTGCACCCGAAGGTGTACTTGACCGTTGCACGCACGCTCGTGTCGGAACTGCCAAGGTTCCTCTGAACGCCACCCTCAAGAACCGCATTCTGGAGCTTACCCGCCAATACGGTACCGGTCGCGACACCCTCCGTTGCTTGGCCCTGGCTACCGCTGACAACCCACTGAAGCCTGATGAGATGGACCTCGGAGACTCTAACAAATTCTTCACCTATGAAGTCAACCTTACATTCGTCGGTGTCGTCGGCATGTTGGACCCTCCCCGTAAGGAGGTATTCGACTCCATCGTCCGTTGCCGCGCCGCTGGTATCCGTGTCATCGTCATTACTGGTGACAACAAGGCCACCGCGGAAGCTATCTGCAGGTAAATATATTTATAATACTGTAACAAAGTTAAAGATAGGCATTTTAACGCGATAACAAGGGGGTTAGTTACATTAGCAACAATTGAAAATTTCTTTGTCAAACAATAATGAACTTATATATTTCAGGCGTATTGGCGTGTTCACTGAAGAAGAAGACACTACTGGCAAGTCCTACTCTGGTCGCGAGTTCGACGACCTCTCCGTTTCTGACCAACGCGCCGCCTGCGCCAAGGCTCGCCTGTTCTCCCGTGTGGAGCCCGCTCACAAGTCCAAGATCGTTGAGTACCTGCAGAGCATGAACGAAATCTCCGCTATGGTAAGATTCAGACATCATACAACATAAATATTTTAAACAGAAGTTAAGCAGTTCTCTAAATGAACACAACATGAACAAACGGAATTTTAGTATGTTACCAAATCAACACAGCAAAATAACATTGTAAACGATATCTTCATAATTTACTGGAACACCATTCGCCAATATTATTGAATGTTTACTCATTGTAATACATATTGGAAGTGTGGTGTTTACGTTAGGGCAGAGCAATTTTTGTAAACTAGAGCACTCGAAACTTATTAAGAAAGAATTAGTGGTACGTATGGTATTGTGATGGCGATGACATGTTCGTTATGACTTTACAGACTGGTGATGGTGTGAATGACGCGCCCGCCCTGAAGAAGGCTGAGATCGGTATTGCTATGGGCTCCGGTACCGCTGTCGCTAAGTCTGCCGCTGAGATGGTGTTGGCTGACGACAACTTCTCATCCATTGTCGCCGCTGTTGAGGAAGGCAAGTATTCCTGCAATCTTCACTGAATCATAGAAAATTAAATATTATATGATCATGTGTGTAGGATCCAGAAATGGTTAACATGACGTTTTTGTAACTTCAGGTCGTGCCATCTATAACAACATGAAGCAGTTCATCCGCTACCTGATCTCTTCCAACATTGGTGAAGTCGTGTCCATCTTCTTGACTGCCGCCCTGGGTCTGCCCGAGGCTCTTATCCCCGTACAACTGTTGTGGGTCAACCTGGTCACTGACGGTCTGCCCGCTACCGCCCTCGGTTTCAACCCACCTGATCTCGACATCATGGACAAGCCCCCCCGTAAGGCTGATGAGGGTCTCATCTCTGGATGGCTGTTCTTCAGGTATAAATACGATACGATACAAGTAACGTGATGACTTTGGAGTTGTAAAACATCACAATTGGAGATGGAGAAAACTCCGATGGTGCTGTTAACATTGTGCAATTGTTGTAACTGTTTGATAACTTGCCAGGTACATGGCTATCGGTGGTTACGTCGGTGCCGCTACCGTTGGCGCTGCGTCGTGGTGGTTCATGTACTCGCCCTACGGACCCGGTTTGACTTACTGGCAGCTTACCCACCACTTACAGTGCCTCGGCGGAGGTGATGAGTTCAAGGTACGCCATTTTACAATTCAACCTTTTTATACTTCAAATTTTTTGACATAATGAATATTAATTTATTTTTGCGATTTTAGGGCGTCGACTGCAAGATCTTCACTGACCCTCACCCTATGACGATGGCCCTGTCCGTATTAGTAACAATTGAGATGTTGAACGCCATGAACAGTTTATCTGAGAACCAGTCGCTGGTGTCCATGCCCCCGTGGTCCAACATGTGGCTCGTCGGCTCCATGGCTCTCTCCTTCACCCTCCACTTCGTCATCCTCTACGTTGAGGTCCTGTCGGTGAGTACCGCTCCAGTCGTCGCACGGATACAGTTGTCGGTAGTGAATATGCTAACTCCTTCGTGTTCTGATGCGTGTGTTCGCAGGCCGTGTTCCAAGTGACGCCGCTGTCCATCGACGAGTGGGTCACGGTGATGAAGTTCTCGATACCCGTGGTGCTGCTCGACGAGGTGCTGAAGTTCGTCGCGCGCAAGATCTCCGACGGTGAGAAGGCTTCGCAGCTGATGCACTGGCTCGACGGCATGCAATGGATTGTGCTCATGTGGGCCGTGTTCTTTGGCCTCATCATCTACGGCCCTCTATAAGCCGGCCCGCCCCCGTGTGCCGTGCCACCACCCCGTTTGATTCACATCTAATACCCTCCTATCGATTTCTGCGCCACCCACCTATTCTATTCATGTTGCAGTTAAAATTTTCTATTCTCGTGTGTGAACTGATAAGTTATTTTGAGTGTGGGTAGCGCACGGAATTTAACTGTGGAAACCGATAAGACTATGAGCTGCGCTCACCACAGTATCAGTCATCTAACAGTTTGGAATGCCCATTCTGCGCACCTGGTGTGTGAAGTGACCCTGAGCCCGCGCACGTGCGCCCTGGTGTTGGACATAGGACCGGTAGTGAACAAGTGACGTCGCCGCGTCGGACTAGCTACCATCAGTGTTGTAGTTGTCTGTATAGGAGTAGATCTAACAGAGCGTGGCGGCCAATGCGGCCCGCTCTAGTGATTATGCATTTTGTATGTGCGAGACAATAAATTTATTGGAGCTCATTTTTTTACAAATTCGTGAGTTCAACTAATATTCTCTTCCTTTACTGAGTACATATACATAATTTTATACACTTATTTGATGTGAAGTGGCTGTGAAGACCTTCGTTATGAATGCTAACTAATGAAACACCAAAAATGGGAACGGTATTTATAAGTTAGATTAATTGCATTTGATACATTTTGTATACAGTAGCATGGAAAGCTCCGCATTCAAATATATTATAGTGAACTCGCACATAGCTCAGTACCTTGTCCGTATGGGCAGCAGACATGTTATAAAACATACTATTAATTAATAGTAATGTGCATTGTTAGCTTAGTGTAATTTATCGTAAGTGTATTATTAGGGATGTGGTTACAATATTAATCCCTCAGCATAGGTAGTACTGTTATCAAGAGTTTTTCTCCTCTGTCCTTTCACTGTGGTCGCTTCTTAACATTCCTATATGCATTTCTTTTTTTTTTTTTATCAAACCTTGTTTGGTATCGAGGAGCGCTCTTATTAATCTAAGCTAATATTAACTAATGAATGTGTCCTTAGGCTGAACTAACCTCATGCCTTAGTGTGAACTCAAGCGGATTGCATATTGACTGCTAGCCAGCTGCCGGTTCATGCGACCGGATCGAGGGCATTGTTACTTCAAGCTAACTGCTCTGCAGTCATACTCTTTTAAGGTTCCGACTGTGCAGTTATCTTGCAGCTACAATGCAGTCGGCCTGGCAGAAACATGCTGCTAGCATATTTACAACGCTATTTACTGGCAGTCTCATGCTGTCCGCCCGCGTACACCCTTCGTAGCTCAAGGAATACGTCACAACTATTACTTGTGCTACTAGTGACCTTCATATACATCGAAACAATATCATGTCAAGCCTTGTTTCAATATAATTATTACACACTATTAACGAATTTGTGTACTGTGTAAAATGTCTATTTATTACATTATTTACTATAAAATAATTTATTGAAATAAAGCAAATAGTCTATGTATGTACGAACTTAAATCGGCTTAAAGATCCTATTGTACTTTTATTTATCTATATTTACTAATTGATGTAATTTTATTTTGTCTCCTGTTCTTGATAATAACCCTTTATATCAATTATTTCACCATCGAGACATAATATTACTTTTAAGTTTATAAAACCCGATTCAAAATTTGTTAAGTGTGGTACCAGGTTAGTACGTACATATGTTTTTCTTTTTTTTAATATATAATATAAACAGTAATAAAAATTGCATGTAAACATTGCATGGTTTATGACTTTAAAGAGTGCAGTTTTTTATGTGATGCATTAACAATTATATATTATAGTATTGCAAATTATTTATGTGTACCTATACCCAAATCTATAAACAAGACTTGATTGAAAGGACTACAACCGTTAGAAGTTTATATTTATTTTATGTGTTTTTTCTCTAAGCAACACATACCTTGTGAGTATAATATTTTAAAGAAACAAAACACTCTTCATTGAATGATTTGCCCATATATTTGAGATATCTTGAAACTACCTATTGCCTTCATATCTCTTCAACCAATAGTTGGTGTACCAAGCATTGATCCCACATAATATTATACACTGCACAATTAAGGGCATGCTCAAAAACCTTCGTTGTGAATGTCCCCCAGCCTCCTGGAACTTGTTGCGTTTATCAGATTAACTTATTGAAATGTACAGTCGTTTATACATTTTACATATTAAAATAGTCAACAATATTAATGTTTGAATTATTTTCCTCCACGATCCAGTAGTGACACTACATGACCATGACACATACCCTTTGATTATGGAATTATATACCACCCCTGGTGACCCTCTGTGACCCCATGTATTGGAACCCCATGTCCTTAGCGTACAAATAATTGTTTAATTACTATTCTATTCCTTGCTAACAATTTTTATATACCTAACAAGTTTTGCAAGAATTTTGATCGATTTTGTTGTGGGTGATACTTCAACCTGCAACAAAGACAGTTGCGTTTTGAACATCACTTCCAACTTTATCTGAAACCGGAGCGATATTGTTTCGCTTACAACTTATTAAGTAATGGTTACAAAAAAAAATATGAACATTCAATAGAAACAACAAAAAAATTGTTTGTGAATTGCAAAACTTAGTTTAAGGCCGCGACACGGCAGGTACGACCGTGGCGGCCCGCGCACGCTCCCGCATGCTCTAACGTGGTGTTGTCCTTGTGTCCCCAGCCCAGCCGGATTGGAAGCTGTAAGCACCGGATCGCCGTCGCAGCGCCACTGCACGCACATATTCCATGAACACTCATTGTTTGTTGTGATCCCGCAGTGAAACTACACATTTAATGTAACTACGACACGGTTGTGATATCTTCTTAAGACCTAGTAAGTTCGGACGGCAGCCCCGCTCGAGCGCACACGACACTAACACTCTCGTTGTTTTGCAGCGAACGAGGTGGTCATTGACAAGTGGTAAACGCCACCGAATCATAGTTCCTCAACCCGCTTCTCTCTGCTACTTCTACCGCTCTCGTCTCCCGGTGTAATGTTAATTGGCTTTTAGATGTGTACGAATTAAAAAAGACCGTCACGTAAGACTACGATTAGGCTAGGCTAGATAGGCCAGGGCCAGCGGTGGAACAGAGGCGCGAGTGGTGGATGCGGCGACGAGGCGGGCCGGGGCGCCGCCCGGTCCACCTGCTCACCTGCGCTAGTTCACCAGAGGGGACATAATGTTGTTCATAATGTGTATATACTACAGTATGCTTAGGAGGTTTAATCAATTTGTTATATTACGTTGTTCTAATTAAAGACTACATGGTGCCCGTCGACAGAAGCAGTGCGATAGACGATGTGTACTTAAGTTGAGAGCACTCATTAATTTATTGTTATATTTTTATTATCTTATAATCTAGTTTGCTTATATAGAGTCGAGTCATTTCTATTAGTGCTGACGCCTCGACGAGCAATATGGTGTCTGTAAGGGAAGGATAATTAAATGGTTGTCCAGTGTTTGGGACCTGAGTCCAAAAGTTTAAACATACCTGTACATTTTAATGTATTATTGTTTTGTACAATAAATCGTTATAAACGACAAGTGTTTCATTTCTCACTTCAATTCGTCACGTTTTTCAAAGAAGCGTTATGGACTACTCACACTTATTCACCCGTGCGTGAATAAGTGCGTGTCGCGGGTTCGATTCCCGCACAGAACAAATATTTGTAAGTCCTACATGTATTTGTTCTGAGTCTGGGTGTTTTTCTATCTATAATATGTAAGTATTTACAAAAAAAAAATGTATATAAGTAGTTTAGCAGCCATCTTGTTACCATAACACCAGCATTAGGTTGTTTAGCTTGGGACTAGATGGCGCTGTGTGAAATGTCCAGGGATATTATTCAGCTTGTGCCTATAGAAAACAACGATTTTGTATGGAGACGCGTACGCATCCGTTCGTGTACGTTACCCCAGCAAGAAAGTGTCTCCTAGAGTTATATGAGTAGAACGTATAATTGGTGCCTTATCTGCTGTAAATGTGCCCCCAAATAAAAAATGTGTGCCCCCTGTCGTTTTGGAAAAAAACGGAAAAAACGATTCTTGCTGGGGTAACGTTTTTCTAGCAGGAAAATTCTAAACGAATGATCGGAGAGAGAAAAATTGTGCATGGCCAGAGAGCTTATATGTGTGCCAAAATGTGCCCCCAAAAATAAAATCTGTGCCTGTGAATGCGAAACATTCCAAGCTGAATATTTTCACCATATATTTTTGACTAAAGGCACAAGATTTTGGTTTACACCTACACATCTGGGATTGAGCCGGTTCCTTGTATTTTGCCGTCAAAGTTATGACACCATCGTTTTGACTTTTAGCAAGATTATTCAAAAACGCATGCATGAACAGTTTTGAAACTTTGTATGGTTATTATTAGCGTCAAGAAGGACCGAATACAGTTTACAGCGAACTTATGCCTTGTCTCATTTAGGCGCTGCGATGTTTTTCGGGTTTTCATAAAATCGCGATAACTTGAAAACTATAAATATTTTCTTAAATCTAATTAGGGCACTAAGGGGCACACATTAAGAGCTACTCGTGTATGTTTATTCTACAGGGGCACATGCAATGGTTTTAGAGATATACGATTCATCAAAACGTTACTCCAGCAGGAAATGCAATATCTCGAAAACCTGAAGGGGCACAGATTTTATTTTTGGGGGCACATTTTGGCACACATATAAGCTCTCTGGCCATGCACAATTTTTCTCTCTCCGATCATTCGTTTAGAATTTTCCTGCTAGAAAAACGTTACCCCAGCAAGAATCGTTTTTTCCGTTTTTTTCCAAAACGACAGGGGGCACACATTTTTTATTTGGGGGCACATTTACAGCAGTTAAGGCACCAATTATACGTTCTACTCATATAACTCTAGCAGACACTTTCTTGCTGGGGTAACGTACACCATCCGTTCAGCTTTCCGCGTCTATTCAGCTTTCGCGGCAAACAAGTATAAAATGAGGAATGTGTTCATGCGAGTGCTATATAGAGTTCAGCGCTATTCCGCCGCATTCAGCGTCGAACGCGGCGGAACAGGTACACGGATGGTTCTCGACAAGTTGCGAACAGCATAATTTGATTTATTAATACGTAATCATTAAGCACGCAATTGAGAGAGTTCGGACGTCGGACTTTAAAAGTAATTATTTTATTTTTACGAAATAAAATGATGGACGAAGAGAAATTTATATTGCTAGTGCAAAAATATTCTTGTTTGTATGTATACATACGATATTAGATCGCCACATTATAGCGATCAACAGAGAAAAAATATTATGCTTGAGAAGAGAGAAGCGTTTCATCAGCGGAGATAACACGCTATGACGGATTTTCTCATTCTTACGACGCTGCACGCGGCTGATAGAAGCAGAACTGTATAAGTGTGACTAAAATCTTTCAACGAATGCGCGAATTGAGCTGAATAAGTGTGAGTAGTCCCATAAGGTAGCCCGCGAAATTCTATGTTGATCTAAACATGAATCGCGGCCGTAACAAATATTTATTTATAGATTTATAATCGTAAAACTCTTCAAAGTTACCTTGAATAACTATTTTAATAAAACATGTCATTTGAGGCCAATTCTAACTCAATATTGCTAATTCTAATGATTATATTTCTGCAAAGTTGTATTTGATACGGTCGCGAAATCAACTACAACCTGACACTGTGACTGACCTGCGAATTGCAAAAAACGTAAGAAAATTTGAATTTCGCGGGCTATTTTAGCTACTCGCCCACTATGCTATGGATCTTACCACCGGAGCAGCCTGTAAGGTGTAGCAGAGGCTTTACCTTGGTTAGGTAAAGTAAAGCCTCTGTAACACCTGGTCAACGAATTCGGTTCTCGTAACGTTCATAATCTAATCGCAGTCTCATACTCTTATCTCGGCTACAAACAAAAATGTAGGAAAATTAGAGGTAGTTTTGACAGATCAGACAACGTTCTTAATTAAAATTACGAGAATTGCCCCTCAGTTCATTATGATACGAATGTTAGTCTATTTCATCTATCGTGGGATCGATACCCACCCACACTCATATTGACATTCGTAACAGTTGAGGTTTTTAGAGGGCGTGCCATTATTAAGAGTTATTAGCACTATCTACTTCCAGAACAATGGGGCGGGCGTGATATTTCAACCATTAGGATTTAGGTGTGTGCGAAAATAACTAATAAGTTTTAAAACCGGATCTGTAATAAGTTATATCTGGGCTAATATCCTTTATTGTATACCAAGCCTCGCAGCTTTACTCCCTGTGCAACCCCAGAACAGTCTGCTAATGAATTATACCACAAACCAAAAGGACCTCACACTACAACGCGCCTTGCAAAGGGGTGCGGGAAACGGAGCTAAATACGAAAACGCGTTTTTATTGAATTTGTATGTAGAAAACACATACGGGGCGCGTCCCGCGCACCGAAACGTGGCGCCTTTTTTTATATATTATTATGGCATTTTGCAGATCAACCTAGGAGGTTTTCGGCTACGTAACCAGGCCTACCTGTGGTTGCCTCAATAAATTAAGGCTCCTCCTCCTCCTCCTCCAGCCAAAAAACTAAACGACTAGGTACACCCTAAGGGCACCCCCTGTAGGTACGGATTCGGCTTTGGGCGTGTGAGATCTGGCTTACCTGCAGTTTACTTAAATAGTAACAGTACGCTTATGGTTCATGTTTATTTAGACTGGGGTCAGAAAAACCTGTTGGTCATACAAATAAATGTACTAAAGTGACCCAAGAGCATTTTTAAGGCGCGGCCCACCTTAAACTGCGCTTGTCTGTAACTGATAGTTTATCTTGCCAATGAATTTATTTATCTTATGCTAGATAGACACGCAGCGACTTCAAAATCTCACGTCCACACGCTGATTTTGAAATCGCTAGCGACAAAACTTCTCAAAACATTTTTAAATCACCAGGAAGACGCTGCGTGTGTATCTAGCATTAGTAGCCATATTTTTGTACAGACGCCAGCAGGTCAACCTACCCGAAACTGTCAAATTTTCCCAATCAACCTTGAACTTTGCTTTTTCGATAAAGTTGAAAATCTATTAAAGAAATTTGACAGATTGTAGTAGCTTGATGTGCTGGCGTCTGTACATTTTGCATGGAGCAGGCAGCATGAGTTTTTTCTATACTTCGGTATGAAAACCGTAACTATAATGCTGCCTCCACACGCTTGCCAAACCAAACTTCGACCAACCAGACATTTGGCTTGACTTGTTTTGGGGTGGACTTTGAAAGTTGCCGATACCTGTCGAGTGTCGGTTTTATCACAACAGTGAATAGCTATTTTTTGCCCTAAAAGTTTAATAACACCTTCATTCCTGAAAGTCCAATAAAATTCTTTGGCACAAACAATTATTCTTCATCCATTGGTTCAATAATCTTAATACGAATCAATTCTTATGCGTCTGTTCAGGTGAAAAGTATTACCTAGAGGTGCTCTGATAGACGCTTCATAATCTTTGATACTCTCAAAGGGGAATGGGATGTCTTATTCTTTAAGAACTGCAAGTTTCGGTTCATTAAACTCTTTAATTATAATGTCGCCTTTGTTTTCATCGCGACGCGCTATTTTAGATAGAGCTCTAAGTATAAACCTATTTCTTTTACGTTTCTGAGGCCTTACTCCTTTACCTCCCAAAGCACCCCAACCTGATAATGTAAGATTGATGTCTTCAGGTTTATCTTTATTCATTTCATCTTCTTTCTCTTGTATGAAACTTGCTTCCACATCATCTTTTTCTATATTTACTCTCGGTACCACTGTAGAAGTGGTACCGAGACATCCGAGATTCATCATCCAACTTAGGTATTTATGTACGGACGCCAGCAGGTCAACCTACCCGAAACTGTCAGATGTTCTCAATCAACATTGAACCTAATGGTTTAGCAAGAAAGTCGCAAAAACTATTAAAGAAATCTGACAGATTGTAGTAGCTTGATGTGCTGGCGTCTGTCTGTACACTGTACAGACGCCAGCAG
Source organism: Apamea sordens (assembly GCA_945859715.1). Taxonomy (NCBI): domain Eukaryota; kingdom Metazoa; phylum Arthropoda; class Insecta; order Lepidoptera; family Noctuidae; genus Apamea; species Apamea sordens. The sequence continues at coordinate 15,865,797 of OX243995.1, forward strand.
GTCAAGCTACCCGAAACTGTCATATTTTCCTAATCAACCTTGAACCTAATGCTTTAGCAATTAGCAAAGTTGAAAATCTATTAAATGGCAGATTGTAGTAGCTTTTGATGTGCTGGCGTCTGTACGGAGGCCAGCAGGGCAACCTACCCGAAACTGTCAGATTTTCCCAATCAACATTGAACCTAATGCTTTAGCAATAAAGTCGAAAATCTAGTAAAGAAATCTGACAGATTGTAGTAGCTTGATGTGCTGGCGTCTGTACATACTATAATAAAGTTAGAACAGGCACTTCCACACATAGTCTGTGGTTTATAGTTTGCACCAAGTGGCAAGTGAGTGGATTCTGCATTAGTCCTGGCTAATTTTTTAATTTGATTGGCAAGACCAAACTTTTCAGTTTTAATTCAAGAAGACTGCCACCAGCCACATTTCGTTCGTGGCGCGCTTGTTCTGTTTATGTTCTTACAATAGATTTTTACTATAGTTACAACGGTTTTTTACAATTAACAGCTGTTTTCAATGAACGGGTGTGTTGTTTTATCTCAGAAATTATGCGAGAAGTAGTTAATATTGGACAAAATAATGGATGCATCTAGGTAAGCAATTTTCTTACTTTTATTCGATTATGTTCAAGCCTTTTGCTCTAGATACAAAGTAGTTTACTTTTCACAGACTAGACTCCGAGCTACCGAATAAAATGGCACATTTAGATATAATGGAGATTGACGAGACCAATGCTGAAGCTATAGAAGAGCAATCTCAAGTGCCTGAATTGCCATCGAGAGTTTTAAGAAAGAGAAAATCTATAATGCCTGAAGCAAGTAAATCATCGAATCGAAGAGTTAGTATGAAGCCAAGTAAACGGATTATGACTGAAAATGCCAACCCTAAACAAATAGAAGCATTGTATCTTAACAAAAAAGTAAAATCTTTGTCACAGACTTTGGAAACTATTTACGAAGAGCCTAAAGCTCAAAATAGTGAGACTGAAGTACTAATAGGTGGAAGGAAAGTAAAAAGACTGCTAACATTCCAATTAGGTAATCAATACACAAAAGAAAAAATTAAGAAACGCAGAGCCAAAATAAAGAAACTCTTGGGAAACAAATCTTATTTGAATAGAAAGAAAATACCAATGCAAGTATTCCTCAAAACTATAGAATGTTTGGAGTTGGATGAAGTAATAAAAACAGAAACTTCACTGCCAGTTATTAAAGATAAGGATATGTAAATAATGTTATAAGGCTTATTACCTACATGGTATTGTTCTACTGGTACATGGTATTGGTCTGGTGTGTCTGTCTGTACAAAATAAAGTTCACGTAATGATCAAAGTATTTATTTTATTTATTATCAAGCTAAGAATACTGATTGAATTACTTTGAAATTCAACAAGAAACTTAAATACATTTGCAGCCTTAAATAAGTGGAAACATCTTAAGTTATTAATTACAATTAAATAGCAAAAATATAAAAGCATAGCAGCATCAAGAAATCTGTGGAAAATGTAGTGGGTAGTATATTTGTTGTCTGTTTATTTTTAATATACCTACTACTGTTGGTTTTCCCATACAAAATAAAATAAACTGTGAGAAAAGTTAGGTTTTAACTATACACTCTGTAGATGATTTAGGACAGTTATCATATTCTTTGATAAGGCCTGCAGAATCTTGATCAACTCCATTGAGGCACACACAGCGAGGTTTTTCCACCCCAGGAGTGAACAGCTGGCGAGGAACTCCAGCCCACAACCTTTTCACACCACCACTAGAAAAAAAGAGGTTATTTATTTTATCTCTGTTGTTCACACAAAGAGAGTGTCTTCTCTTCATTACTCTCATGCTGTATTAGTTTATAAAGGTGAGACATCAAAGAAGAAGAAGAAGAAATCATCATCATTCATCTTTGAAGAATTTCTTTTTAAACTTAGGTACTAATGTTGTTCATTCATAAATAGATTGGAAGGTTTAAAATATATTGGATAAGTGAAAAGCTTGACAAAAGTAAGGCAGACAGAAAAAAGTAATGGATCAGAATCTATAAGTAGAGGTTCTTCTGAAGTTTGTCAAAAATAATCCCTGTTGTTTATTTACAAGACGCTGCTACCTATTACGAAGAAGTTGTATGGTTCGAAACTTCAAAAAAAGATAAAGACACTCCAGAACCATGGAATGCCGTGGATACTTTCTAATTTAGCAGAAGTTGTTCTGGGTCATAATAGAAATGATATGGCTAGGAAGGGAGCTGACTACTGAGATGACGACTAATAAAGAAGTATGTCAGAAGGCATGCTGCACCAACACCAAATATTGGGATAAGGTGAAGAGAAAGAGGATGATGATGACTATGTATTAATAAAAAAAAATAGATGAAGAAACTTGTAATGAAAATCAAATAAAACAAAAATTAAGAACCTTGATGTGGTGCACCACACTTTAGTGCCTTCCTCAGCACTCCATGCAATGTTACAAGGTGGATATTTCTGATCTTCTTTTCTAGAATTTTCTTTTTCTACTTCACATTGCTCTAGTTTATCATAATACTCCTTCATGTAAGCTGTTTCTTGGCCATTCTTGTCATAAAATCGTCCTGTGAGGGTACCTGTAATACAAGTTTTTATTTTAGTTTTTAGTCAGATCACCTGTAATACAAGTTTTTATTTTTGTTTTTAGTCAGATATTGAGGGGTTTGTGGCTAAGTAATAACAGCCGCACAAGTCGATCAATCAGGTTAAGTTATGCTTGCCACAGTGGGTCCGTGGATGGGTGACCATCTTTTCATACCAAGTTCAGACTATTGTAATGGGGTGTCTTTGTGCTTGCAACCACTAAACTATTAACTTACAAAACATTTTATGCTCAATGAAAAAATTAATGCTTACCAATTTCAATATACTTTTTTCTGAATGTATTCCGCCAATTGACCAGTGTGAGTAAGTCACTACAGGATAAGTCCATGACATGGTCTTTTTCTTCACTTTCATCTTTGAAGTCCCCCGTAACAAGAGATCTTGAGCCATCTTTACCTGAATTAATTATGAAGAATATTATAATACGCATGAATTGTGTTTGAATTCTAGTAATCTTATTTATTTAATTGTTTTTACTGAAATATGTATAGAATATGATTTACCTATAAAATAATTGTATGCAGCACCCTTTTCATAATGTCTTTTACCTTCTGTAACATCAAATACTGTACCTAATACTGCTAAATACAAGTTATTTTGTTTAACTCCATCAAATTCAGCTAATTTAGTTGAAGTGAAAATACCAGGCTTATCTTCTTCCACTTCACTTATAAAAGTTTCAAAGTACCTCTGTAGTTCCTTACGGTACATGAAAGCGCCGAAAACTACGGCTATTGGGATAACCAAGTTTAAATTTCTTAATAAAACCATAACAACCATCGCATAAATTGTAATTAATCGCTTTATTTTAAATATAAGTTCAGTTATTCTTTCGTAACTTCTACGTCGGTCGACAACTTGAGGAGAAATGAAATTCTGGCCTTACTTTTTTGATTTCCTTTACTGACTACTATCTTTACTTTAGTGATTTCCTGTTACACATACCTTTTCTGTAAAAGTAACTGTAAAATCATCAAATAGACAACGTTTCAAGAAAAAAATCATGGAAACTGTCAAATTGGAGCAACGAGCAACAAACAAACAAACTTCATGTTTAGTAGTACTGTCAGTGTCATTTGGACAAGTAATGTTAGGTTCAGAAATAGTAAAGGTAAATAAAAAAATACTAACTTTTAGGGACATCAAACAAAATAAAATCTAGGACGGTGACGCACAGCACAGTATCGGAAAGTATAGCAGAAAGGAAAGGAGGCCAGCAGTGATTCTAGGCTGTAATTATGCTGAAAATAAACCTGACTAGTGTTTATCAGTTGTTTAGGCTAAACACGACATAATTATATGGACTTTGACATAACACCGACATTAAACATTTCATTTGTAGTAAGTCACAGTAAGTGTGATAGTGATGCGGCTCGTGTACACGATGTTTTATCATTAAAACTACTTTTAGAACCTTTTTAGAAGTTCTAATAATGCACACTGGTTTTTCAACGCACAGATTCTCAATGCTCGGTTTTAACACCGAGAGTTGAAAATCCAGTGCGCGATAAAAATCACTCGTGCGTACCTGGGCTAATTTCTAGTTAAAAAATAGTGTCAAAGAATAGCCTGCACATTGGTCGAATTAAAAAAAAAACAGTGTCAAAAGCATTCTCTGTCTACGGTGTCAAAGAACTGAAAGAACCTCAGATTAGAAAGAACCATTGAGATTACTTTTCTATGTCAATGCAAAGAACAACCAAACAGCACAGATAATAAATTTATAAAAAACCTGTAACCTTTAAACGGGTTTTATTTTGTTTAGACAATTTTATTATAGTTCGCCAACTATCGTGTTTTGAAGTTAACTAAACGGTATTAGCCGTAAATAATATATAAGAATTATCTGTGTAAGATATAATGTGATAGTAAAAATCATATTATTCTTGTAACCTTGTTTATAATTTGAGTTTCATATTATTTTTATCCTTTGATTCTAATCCAACCAAAGGTAAACCATGTCAGGGAAACTTATCCGTCAAATTAGAACAATCACGCAGTCTCCACAGCGAAGAAGAGTCGTTGTAACTGGACTAGGAGTTGTATCTCCTCTGGGTACAGGCACTGACTTAGTGTGGCAAAACATTTTGAAAGGTCAATGTGGTATAGTAGCCCTGCAAGGCAATGAATATTCCAAATTACCATGTAGGATAGCTGGCTTAATTCCTTTAGACAATGATGACAAAGTGGCAAAGGCACTGTCGAAGTCCAACCTAAGATCCATGGCTCCCGCTACATGCCTTGCTCTGGTTGCAACTGCAGAGGCATTGGAAGATGCAAAATGGTTACCAGAATCTGATATTGATAGAGAAGCCACAGGAGTAGCTATTGGGATGGGAATGATAGATTTAAAAGATGTTTGTGACACTAATGATGCATTAAAAATTGGTTATAACAAAGTCAGTCCTTTCTTTGTACCAAGAATTTTACCAAACATGGCAGCCGGTCACATAAGCATTAGGTATGGGTTCAGAGGACCAAATCATGCTGTGTCTACTGCTTGTGCAACTGGTGCGCACTCTGTAGGTGATGCCTTCAGATTTATTAGAAATGGAGATGCAGATGTCATGGTGTGCGGTGGTGCAGAAGCTTGTATCAGCCCTCTAGCCATAGCAGGGTTCAGTAGATTAAGAGCATTAAGCACATCATTCAATGATGAACCAGGAAAAGCTTCTAGACCATTTGATAAAAAAAGAGATGGTTTCGTCATGGGTGAGGGTGCAGCTATTTTGGTTTTAGAAGAGTACCAGCATGCATTAGAGAGAAATGCGAAAATGTATGCTGAAATATTAGGATATGGCTTATCAGGAGATGCTTCTCACATTACTGCTCCTAGGGATGATGGGAGTGGGGCAATGTTGTCAATGAGACATGCTTTGAGAGATGGCGGCATCAGCAAAGATGCAATTACTTACATTAATGCTCATGCAACATCAACCCCTGTTGGAGATGGTATTGAAGCGACAGCAATAAAGACTATGTTTAGCAATCACAGTTCAAATATATACATTTCATCCACAAAAGGGGCTCATGGACATTTGCTAGGTGCTGCAGGTAATTTGGAAGCAATATTCACTGTATTGGCTTGTCATCATGGAATTATACCACCTACAATCAATTTAGAAGAACCTGTTGATGATTTGAATTATGTTGCTAATGAATCAAAACCATGGAATGCAGACAGAAGAATTGCATTGAAAAATTCATTTGGTTTTGGGGGAACAAATGCTACACTTTGTATTGGACAATTGTAAAAAGGATCACAAATGTGGGGAGTTAGCTTCTAGGGGAAGAAAAAAGTAGTTTTTTATACTATAAAAATAAAACTGTACAAACTGTAAATTTGGGAATTTTATCATTAAAAATAAAACTTATTTTCACTGTATTATATAGTATATTCAAAACTGAGTTTACAAATGTTTTCCGACTTTAATAACAATGGCGAAACAGCCAAGGTAACTCCCGACTTTTTGCTTTTCTAAGCTTTTTTTGATAACGAGCAATAATTCATCATGTACCACATAATATTGAGTCACATAAAGCATTGAAATAAAATAATTTGATCAAAAAATGCTACTTTAAATATTTCATTACTAAGCTTTCTAACAATTTAAATAGTAAATATATTAAATGCTGGTTTTTATCCAGTCAATCCATTGTATTATTGGAATCATTCACATGCACTTGCAATTTTTCCAGTGCTAGGCACAATGTTACCGAACATGATTTTAACATTGAAAGATTTTTCAATTGAAATAATTTATTAGCTATATTTGATTTAGCAATTGCCAACATCTTTACACTAATCTATTGCATTATGGTTACATTATATGGATCTATTACAAAATGGCATATTATTATTTAGAAATTAATTTTGGAAAATAAGATAATGTTTAACACTGATTCCTTCTAATATTGGAAGTTTACAAACATGACATGATATTTAATTGTATACGGATTTTTCATCAAAAGAGAAACTATATAAATTCCAAAATTTGTTTCACACAAGAACATAAATCAGTCTATTCAATATTTGCACTGATCGCTTATTAATCTTCAACTACTATAGAAATAATGCTGAGTACTGAGTATTTAGACATTTTACTGTGGTTATTATTAATATTGACATTATACATATCTGAAGAACTTAACCTGGTATTCTATTATATTGTTTAACAATAATAATATCTATTGAATGTAGAGGTCTAGGATTGTAACAATATGCATCATAATCAGTGAATTACCGACCAGATAAGAAGACTTATGACTTACTGGATTTCTGGTTATTAGTAATGTACTTTAAGGCGTATATTCATCTACAGACCATGGAAGCAGTTTATAGTATATTGCCATTTCTGAGTAAAATAACTGGTTTACAAAGTGCAGTTGAATGATGTGGCAGGTAGAGTACGCCAGCTAGGCAGCCTGCTTATCCTGTTTTTGCAGTAGCGGCGGTATCTGCGGCGTGCTCACACAAAGCTGAGCGAATTTTTGGCGGAGGTTCTGTCGCAACTCCTGTCTTTTTTCGGTTATATTTCTACGTGATTTGAATTCCATTACTTCCTCTATAGGAATATAACTGGTATCCTCTTCCTCATCTGACGAACACGTGTCCTAAAATAGTGAAAGTATGTTAGCACTTGCTACACAAGTCTAAAACAGGGCCATATAATAATATTGTAACAACTTACCATTAACATTTCTTGTAGAGAAAGTGTAAAACCTGTGCACAAAGTCTTATCGTTCTTAGTCAAATCTAAACAGTCGCCTCTCTCGTGATTGCAGAACCCTTCGGAACACGCCACCTCTGAACCTTCGGGCGAGCTCATGAGAGAGGAAGAGCCAGACATGGTTTCACAGCAACCTCCATTATTCCCGGATGAATAACCACAGTCTTGGGAATGCTCACTGGGCGAGAGGTTGCCGTTTTTGGTCCGTTTCTTGCTGGTTTTTTTGGGTGAGCGACGTTTATTTGTAGTGTCATCCTCACACGACTGGCAGCCGTCGCCACTGGCCTCGTAACACTGGTGATTGATGTAGTCGCGTGGAGAAAGTAGATCAGTCGGCGTGTCTCGTTCCTCTAGCAGACATTCCTCACATTGGCACTTTTCATCTGGTTCCTCTGAATCAACCTCCTGTGTTGAATATAAATTTCGGATTAGTAGACATAAAATATGCTGCAATAAAATGAAGAACTGATTAGTCTGTGGCATACTTTGCATTTGCTCTCAACTGCTTGCCGTTCCTTCTTCTTGCGTCGTTTTAGTTTCTTCTGTTCCTTTCTCTGTTGCCTGGTCTGTTCCTCTTGAGTGATTTCATCATACAGAAGTTGCAGTTTCGAGACTCCGGTTTTGTGTTCGACGGCAGTTTCAAATTTGCGATACAATGCCTCCACTGCGACCGCGGCGAGAGTCTGACACGTGCCTTCTTCTTCGCGTAGCCTCAGGGAGATGCGTTGCAGTCGCTCATAAATACATATACCGAGACATATAAGTACCTGCAAACATGAAGCTATGTTAATCTTTGTATTTATGACGTGGAGTACTGGACACCAGCCCATATTACTTTGTGCCTAGATAAACAAATACAAAAACCATCTCTACACATCTGTAATATTCAGGTCATTCTTAGGGTCGACCTGACAGTCATGGGCTGGCCACCAGTGTACGTTACCCCAGCAGGAAAGTAGCTCCTAGAGCAGGGATGGGGAAACTACGGCCCGCGGGCCATCTCCGGCCCGCGAAGGCTTGAAAACCGGCCCGCGACCATCAAACAAAAATCAAGAGAATACTTCGTATTGTTAGTAATTTCATTCTCATTGGCAATGGCCAGCTTGCATAGAACAGTTTACATGTCACATGTCCCCACAAAGACCAGCGCTCCTCAACCTTCTACTTCGCAGCTAACTTAAAAGTTTAATTTAATTACAATTTCCAATTTCTTTTTTATTTCAATAGTTATTTTGTAATATTGCACAATAAATTAGCGTTTCAAAAATACATATCAATATTTTTATTTCAGTAATTAACATAGCCAAAAATGAAACAACTTGGCCCGCCATATATTTCGTTAGTATTATATTGGCACGCGAAGGAAAAAGTTTCCCCATCCCTGTCCTAGAGTGATATGAGTGGAACAAATAATTAGTGTATAATCTCCTGTGGATGTGCACCACATAAAAAATGAGTGCGCTTTGTCGTTTCTGCTGGAGTAACGTAGTTCCAGCAGTAACATACACTGGCAACCACACTGTATAACAACACTACGTGAAGGAAGGAGTAAAATGTTGTTACAATGCAGTCTTGCACCTGTGAGAGGTATCACTATGGTATTGTGTGGTATCATTATAATATAGTGTGATATCATTATGATATGGTGTGATATCATTTTGATATGTTATGGTGTCACTACAAACAGGTAACTTACCTCTTCTTGTGCAATTTCCAGTGTCTTAGCATGTCTCTCTCTATGGTTTCCGAGTAGTTCTGGTTCCGCTCTAGCGATGAGGTGCGCAATGTAGTCAGTCTTGGCTTGCAGGTGCAGGTGTTTGTCTAAAAGGCATCGTTTGATACCGCCGTAGAGTGCTCCGACGTAACCCTTTTCTTTTTGTGGTTCCTTTTCTTCAACTAATAGCTGATACGCTCTCAATACCTGCAGGAAATGAAGCATTAAATAAATAATAATTTCTCAAGTGTTTATCAGAACAGTGCTGTTGGAGTTTAGTATAACAGTCTTCAGCTAAATTTAGGCCTCAGATAAATACAAAAAACACTAGAACATCGCAGTATCTATAATCCTAACTATTAAGGGGGATGCACTAGGTAGCGCGCGAAATTCATATCATCATCATTTCAGCCGAAAGACGTCCACTGCTGGACATAGGCCTCCGCCAAGCACCTCCACTTCGACCGGTTCTGTGCTTCCTGCATCCAGCGGGTTCCCGCGGCCTTCACAAGGTCGTCGGTCTACCTTGTTGAGGCCCTCCGAAATTCATACAAAAAAATAAAATAATATAAATTCATATAATCCCCTATTGATTGATATTTCATAAAATAGTCATTCAATAGGATTATAGGAACTTAAGAGGGTAGTATTAACGATTTTAATGATTATAATACTATAAAGTCATATTTATCACGCTCGCGAATCATATTTTAATCAACATTCAACATGACGCTGACCTGCAAAATGCAAAAAAGGTAAGAAAATTTGAATTTCGAGGGCTACTCTGGTGCTACCCCCAATATTATAAATGCGAAAGAGTTTTTTTGTTTGTTATGCTAACGCTAAAATGACTCAATGGATTCGGATGAAATTTGGCAAATGGGTAGACCATGACCTGGAGAACTACATAGGCTTATCATCCTGACTCGCAGACGAAGTCGCGGGCAATAGCTAGTTCCAACATAAATTCTCAACTATGATAAACAAAAATATTACCCTCTGCGGAAAAAGGGTAACTAACTGACGTATGATAACATATTGTTACTTAGCAATCATGCTGGAATGCATGATTGCTAAGTAACAGCTGGAGATCGATGTTTATTATTTATAACTGTAATCAATTCTAGAATCATATTTATGTTGATTAGATAGTACTATCACATGACTTCGACAGAGTAAGGAAAGATGAGATTTCAAGAAGCATTGATACTATGTTTACAGTATGGTAATTGGAGGCGAAAAGCAAAGGTATTGCATCATCGTTCATCATCAACCAATAACAGTCACTGCTGCACATAGGCCTCTCCAATTGCACGTTTTTCTCGGCAACTCACATCCAGGTTTTGCATCACTTTGTGAAAAATGTTAATAACAATGATTTGTCTGCAAGTTTTATCAGTTGCTTTTCCATTGATAAATATTAGAACTTACATAACATAAGTGATAAGTGGGACAGGACAAGCTATTTTGTCTTATGTAAGCCTAACTTTGCTTTGGCCTTTACACAAAGCACAGTATATAAAATAAGCTTCATAGAAGTCGTAGGTTCGAACCCATACAGATGCTTTACTTTGTGTAAATTATTTCATCACCACTGCTGTCAAAGCGGTAAAACATCGTAATGAAACCGGCATGTCCTAGAACCAAAACATATAAGCTGATTATGCTAGAAGTCCTGTTACAATAACTGCTTACTTTTAGTTTTTGATAGGATATAGATATTTCTAATACCAGTATAATACAATTAAACTGGCTTAACATTCTCATGGAATATATTCCATGAGAATATTGAGCCAGTTTAAAAACAACTCAGTTTTTAATTCGAACAAGGACTGAACTATGTTTGATCAGAATTTAGTGTAAACCGCTACTGAAAGCAATAACAAGGAACCTACCTTAGTTTTACAATCAGCACAGAAGCGGTGTTTTCTTAGGTAGTTGTGGAGCGTATCGTGTAGCGTGTTGAAGTGGACGAGCGTGACGTGGTCGCGGGCGGAGGCACGCATGGCGTCCCAGGCGGCGCGCCAGGCCGCGCGGCCGCCCCAGCCCCACGCGGCCCAGCCCCAGCCGCACGGCGCGCCAGCCCCGCTCGCCGCCGCCGCCCCCGCTGTCGTCGTGGTCTGCGCCCCCCATCCCCGAGCAGTACCCGCCTCTAGTGAATGTAGAGTACACCGCTGGGATTTCTTCCAACGTGGCTGACTGAGTATTAGACAATCGATGCCTGAACTGAAATAAATTATTAAGTTTTATTGGAGTCTGTCAAGGATGCCGTCATGAATTTTCAAACAAAACGACCAAAAATTGAAAGTTGATAGAAAGGACCAATTATATCAGCATCTAAAATTATTTTAAGATTAAATCTCTACTGCTAAAAATGTGAGCCCCTATAGTTGGTGACTGATTGTATGAGCAGCACCCTAATTGGGTCCCACACGATCAATCGGAATCGGTTTCATTTTGACAGTTCAACAACATTCATTGCGTTATTTATGTGTCGAGCAGACAAATTTTTCGAACTTATGAAGCAATGGATTAGTAATTTGCTTCAAAATGATTCAGATTCCGATTGATCGTGTTACGCAATTAGGGTGCATATAGGGAGATTTTGCAAACTCTTAATTGCTTATATTCTTGACTGATCTGCTAATTGCCTTTTAGAACACTCACTGATTCAAAGTATTTTGTTTACAAACTACAGATACATTACAATTATGAGATATGCATTCTCTACTGAATTACAATATTTTTCGATACAAATAATATGATTATCCTTCTATGCTAGTAAAACATCATCTGCAAGGCCTTTTTCGAACTATGTTGGGATTGGCTTCCAGTCTAACGGGATGCAGCTGAATAACAGTATTTTACATGTACAACTGCCAACTGATCTCGACAACCCAGTTACTGGGTAATACGATCAGGGTTATATATATACAGCAGTGGCGAGGCGCTCTAACAAAGCGATTCCCACCGGCTTCCTTTCGAAAATTCAGAACACAACCACTCTATAGTCAATTCATCACTGAAATATATTTATTCATATAGAGGTAGGTTCTGTAGGTATTTAATACACCATAAAATTAAAACATTTCATGGATTTTTCAAACATTGTAATGTCGCTCTTTACGATAAATATCAATGGCTGACTGGCAGTTGTAAATAAAATAAAATATATTGTTTGCCGTGTTTACTTTTCTCAGATTCTAGTAGTTTATGGAAGAAAGGGGGTAGTACAGATAGTAATATTATGACGAATTTATCAAGGAAACATCTCACAACTGAAAAACAAATAGTTTAGCATTAGAGTTGGTTAGCATTATAAGAATTCGGTACTGGTAGTAGGATAGAATCATTTTTCGCTAATTCGCATGAAGCTCATAACAGAAAAGTAGATCGAAATAGAAATTTAATGAAACGGTTTATTGACACCGTTATTTTGTTAGGTAACCAAGAAGTAGCTTTTCGTGGCCACAATGAAAGTTCGAATACCTGATTTTTTTTTTGCTCCGGCTTACCTCTGTCATAAATTCACCCTTCGCCACTGATATATAGGGATATTTCCATAAGTTAAAATGAGTAAGTAAAGGATAGTTAAAATTAGAAAAATAACTTCAAAGTTGCCAACCATATGAGGTTACTCGTACAAGTATGAGATTTGTGGTATGAGCCAGTATGTCTGGAAGTGGCACCCCGGTACCCAAATGGCAAGAACCGAACCAAAGAAATGGCAAGATACTTTTCATACCCGTTTCACACTGAATATGATACCCCTTGATGAGACTGGTTGTCAAGCAAAGATCTACAAATGACAGCCAGGACCAAGGTTTCAATATATGTATATATAGTGGATGGGTATCCACATACTAACCTCTGCAACTTAACTTAACCTTTGACCCGTGCGGCTGTTAGTATTTAGCCAGTTGCTTCATGTAAGCTAATAAAACCATAACAACTAATACCTGTGACCGTTGAGTAAAGTGGCTAGGGGCTGTGGATGTATAATTTTGTCTTCTCTTATTGTCATTATTTCATCTGGTGTCAACATCAATGGATCCAATGTGGGATGTCCTGATTTACATAGCTGATAAAAAAGGCGTTCCACACTGAAAAAAAAAAAAAAAAAAAACTTTATAAAATGGTAAAAAGAAGAGTCGATATGAATACCTGAATACCCACCATGTTGCGTGGATGTCAGAAATTATCCCACAGGAACTTGCTACGGGGACAAAAAGTAGCCTATGTCCTTCCCCAAATTTTATCGAAATCCATTCAGCGGTTTAAGCGTGAAAAGGTAACATACAGACACGAGCTACTTTCAAATAATATTAGTATGGTGCTTCTGCCCACGTTAATGTCAGAAATTAACCCACAAGAACATGCTACCGGGTAAAAAAGTGGCCCATGTCCTCCCCCAGAATGCTGTTTATCCCGTTGACAAATTTTATCAAAATCCGCTCAGTGATTTATGCATGAAAAGGTAACATACAGACAGAGTTACTTTCGAATTTGTAATATTATTATGGATTACGAACATAGAGCCAAACACACTTTGTCTGAGTGGTGAATTACGGACCATTGCCACTTGCAGATAGGAGACCTAAGTCCTAGTAGTAAGAACATTAGGTTGTGTGTTGAGGCATAAAATGAGTAGAATAAATCTCATTTGGGTACATAATTATCATCAGTTTTTAATCACAATATGCATTGGCACTATGGTCTCATGAGATCAAAAACACTGTTGGAGGCAGCATGAAGACAGGTTATGACTGGTTAATACTGAGGATTGCAACCACAGTCGCAATCCTCAGCATTGGAGGAATGATGAAAAGAGAAGAGATGCATTGTATAATATTCTAATATTGATACTGTCTTTATTTTTATAAAATGTTCGCTTCCTAACATTAAAATGAGCATTTAGCATGTGTCTATACTTTTTTACGGTTTTAATAAAAATATGTGAGTGTTTACATGTTTCTTAATTTTACTACATCTTCAACATATAGCAAAGGGAACCCTTTACCCTACAGTAGGACACCATAGCCTGAATTATTATTATTTATATATACTTGTCATGTGTCCCTATTACTCTATAAGTTATTGTAATCTTGATGAACTGATATTTTATGATCATACCAACATTGTAACAATAATTATATTGCCAACAAACTTTTTAGTAACTTTAATTTGCTGAGTAGGCCACTGTGTACACTGTTTTTGCTAATGTTTACCTAGTACTAATAATAGGAGAATAATGATACATTTCAAGCTCCAATAACATTGAGCGTACCATTCACACCATAACACAACATTCAGCTATTCAACAAATTAAGAAATTGAACTAAATGGTACTGTACCTTCTTCGACAGCCTACACAAGGAATGCTTTGATTTAATACATTAAATATATCAGAAGCATCGACTCTGAGCGCTGCTTTCAGTTCGTCCGTCGTTAGGATTTTATATTTGCGCATAAATTCTTCGAACTCGCGACCTTTTACTTGTGGATTGTCGCAAATCAGACCCATTGTGTTTAAATCCATGATCATCTGGAAACAAAAACAAAGTTCGTTAGATTTCAACAAAGGAATATATTCGCAAAATAAGGTCATCTGCAAGACGTCATTACATTGAATGAAATCAATGAACTTTTGATAAATTTGTCATAGCCGTAATTGCATTGCGTATTTCAACGGATATTGGCGCATGAGTTTGCGAAGCAATATTTCTTTTTGCAAAAAGACTGACCGATTATTTTCCAACTATCCCTGAATAATCTACGCTTGTGGTAATGTCAAAGTGCATGAAACCACTTACTGTAAGATTTTCGTAGATAGTTAACGGCAATTGCCGCCTTTTTATCACAGGTTCTTTTTCGCTGTTGTATATATCAACTAATTTCGCCATTTTAAAGATTAATCACATAAAATCGCAGATAAAATACACAAATATAACAAAATGACGGCCAAGTTCTCAAGAAATACACGTCGTGCGTTGCGTCTGACACAGCACAACCACAGATAAACGATATTTTTAAGCCACACAGGGTTTGTGACATGACATGATGACACAGATTATCGATGGATCAAAACGTCTCCACCCGCTAAAACGGATCTTAATTTGACATATAGAGCATCTCTTTGACCGTTACCCGACCCAATAGTGCCATCGTGTTTTAAGATTTATTATAATAGGTTTTTTAACGATGGCTACTTCTAACATAACAAATAAAATAAGTAAATAGATTTGGAGGCATGTGTTGATGGAGTAAAGGAGTCCGGAGTCCAAGGCCCTATGTGGTTATCTGCCAAGCCTTTATCCTACAAAGGTGTTCGCTGGCGCGCCGGATGGTTTTCATGAACAATACTCGTATTCAGCTGGAGTGGAAGCCGACCCCAACATATATGTGAAAATGCTAGACAGATTGATCTTGGTGTCAGGTTCCAGTCTAAATCTTGCGTTGCGACGTCGCAACGCAAGATTTGGAAGCAACGCATGCCACACCGGACGCTGCGTCGACGCAACGCGATGCCACTTACTCCGCCATCGCAGCGTCAAACAAATAAAACTGCGTTGCCACTCCAACGACCGACGCCAACGCACCGCATCACCTCCCCCCGTTTCGTCTTGGCGTCGACGCATGTCGACGCAATTTGTTCGACAGTGCAGCGGAGAAGCGTGGCATGTTTTAAAATTTATGTAAAATGACGCAGCATCAACGCTGCGACAATGCAACGCAGCGCAACGGAGCAGTGTGTCTTCGCTCTTACTGGGTAACAAGAAACCTGCCAAAACACGAGACGAAAAGGCCCTCTGAACTACTAATCTTGGAATTTCTTCCCATCTCAATGATTTCTTCCTTTCTTGTCTTTGAATTCTTGTCTGTCAAACAAATCTGTCATTCTGTCATGTCATGTATGTCACTTCATTTTGCGAGATACAGGGAGAATTTGTTTCTAAGCTAGCCTGTATTACAAAGTCTAGATCAGGAGTAATAGTGTGCTGTGGTCTAGATACTAGATATTGTGTATAAACCAACCTGAATCTGTTCATCATACGTCTACAGATCTTCTTTCATCATGTCCAAAATATTTACACCCACTAATCAAATACGTTTAACCAATGTCGCAATTGTAAGGTTGAAGAAAGGTGGCAAGAGATTTGAAATAGCTTGCTACAGGAATAAGGTTTTATCATGGCGAAACAAATTGTGAGTCACTTATATAAATAAACCTTCTAGAATTACAACCACTGAAGCTTATTAATCAAATCTATATTGTTTCAGAGAGAAAGATATCGATGAAGTTCTTCAGACTCACACAGTATTCACGAATGTCTCAAAAGGACAAGTTGCTAAAAAGGAAGATTTGGTAAAAATATTTGGCAAAGAGGACCAAACAGAAGTATGTAAAGAGATATTGGAGAAAGGTGAACTTCAAGTTTCAGACAAAGAAAGGCACTCTCAGATTGATTCTCTGTTCAAAGATATTGCAACAACGGTTGCCGATAAATGTGTCAATCCAGAAACAAAGAGGCCATATCCAGTCTCTATTATAGAGAAAGCAATGAAGGACATCCATTTCTCTGTGAATGTTAACAAAGGAGCAAAACAACAATCACTTGACGTCATACAGCTGTTGAAAAAAGAGATACCGCTAGAGAGAGCTCAAATGAGGGTAAGGATCTTACTCACTGGAAAGGAAGCAAGGAAGACTAAGGACAAAGTAGTGAAACTTGCTATGAGTGTTGAAGAAGAGAACTGGGACTCCGGCACTGCAAATATCATCTGTTTGATTGACCCTGGCAACTTTAGAGTCTTGGATGAGTTGGTGAGGACAGAAACTAAAGGAACTGGACAGTTTGAACTGCTGAACTTAAAAGAAATGGTGGAAGGCGAACAAGCTCTATAAATTATCTTGTAATAATATTGATTTGTTATTTTTTTTACTGTTTGAAGAGATAAATGTGTAAGAATAGTGAGAATGTTTTTGTAGTTTAAAGTCAAGTTACAGATATCCCGACTATCATGAGGTCGACCGAGGGAGGGGGGGACATTAATTTTATCTTTTAATTTTCAATCTGTATATGTAATTTATGTCCCTTGTATGGAATGTAACTATAATGTAGGTGTGTTATATTTACTGATAGCAATTTGTATGTTTGTAACTTTGTTATCTTCATAAGTGTTCAATAATTTTTGTTAAATATATCTATAAAATTGTACAATGTTTTTATTCTACAGTGTTTAGGCATTCGATTTTAAATGTCATAATAATAAGCCCCTATGGCAGTGGAATGTACAGACGCCAGCACATCAAGCTACTACAATCTGTCAAATTTCTTTAGACTTTCAACTTTATCTCTATAATATTAAGGTTCAAGGTTGATTGCAAAAATTGTCACAGTTTCGGGTAGCTTGGCCTGCTGGCGTCATATTGTAACTAAATGTCTGTATAACACAAGGTTTTTTTAAAATATGAAATAAAATATAAACATTTTATACGGATTTTCTATTCAATTGATTTTGTAACTTTGATTTTTTCTGGTAAACCTCTTGTATGAATGCACACAGAAAAAGAAACTAAACTTTATATAGAAGCGGAACTGGGCGTATCATACGCCCCGTGCGCAATTTTTACTGCGTTTGGAACTGCAGTTTCGCTCCTATACAAAATCGTTTTTACGCCACGCGTGCTGGTATCGACTGTCTTTACTGACCTCTTCACTGGCTGGTAATGGGTCGATTTGAGTTGTCCAGAATCTGGAGAAGTGGCAACCTATTACAAAGGCGACAACATGACAAGCTGATAGTGATACTACTCTACGTTACACCCAGTGGCGAAGCTCATCATAATGGTGACCCTGTATCAAATTTTTTTGGGGGCCCGTTTTACCCAACTCTGAAGCTACAGAGGGTATTGTTTTTACAAAATAAAGAATATAGCATACTGACTTAGAAGGTGAGGGGCTCGTGGCTAAGTAATAACAGCCGCACGAGTCGATTGAAGGTTAAGCTACGCATGCCGCGGTAGGTCCGTGGATGGGTGATCATCTTAACATACCGAGACCCTCGTGCCTCGGAAAGCACGTTAAGCCGTTGGTCCCGGCTGTCATTCGTGGATCTTTGACAGTCGTTATGGGTCGTCAGAACCCCGAAAGTCTGACACCCAGTATTACCAAGGGACATCGTATTACCCAGTAACTGGATTGTGGCGGTCAGATAGCCAGTCGCTCCGGAGGTAAAATAGTGGCATTCAGCTGCATCCGGTTAGATTTGAAGCCGAGACCCAATATCACTGCCCGACCCGGGAGTCGGACCTAGGACCTCATGCTCAGCAGTAGCGCTTGCGACCACTAGACCAATGCGACAGACACAGTTTTCTTCCATACTTCTCTATTAGTCGTCATCTCGGTACTCACCCCCTTTTTAAACATATTTTTGATTTACAGAAATAAATAAACAACCAATAAGAATTTTAGGTTCCGGAAATTATTTTTAAAAAAATTTGCTTATTCACGTCACGTCGGGGGCCCCTGTAGATCAGGGGCCCCCCGCCCCGTATTGTTGATACGGCTGGTACAGCGGTAGCTACGCCGCTGGTTACACCCGTCTTTTACCTACGTAATATCACTAGGTAAAAGATGGGCGTGTCTGTATGCTTATAATAAGCATACAGACACGCCCGGTTCAAAATAATATTTTAGGTTTTTCGCCACTAGTAGTCTGATACCTATATTTTTAATTGTATAGTAATTATAGGTAGGTAAGTAGTAATATTGCATTAACTATCTGGAAGATTTTTTTAATTAGTGTACAGATAACAGAATTAATTTCTCTGAGGTAGTACTACCCCAGTGGGGTAATTCTCGTAATTTTAAGAACGTTCACAGTCTGATCTCAATCTCAATCTGTCAAAAAAACGTCTAATTTCCCTACATTTTGACAAGTTTTTGACATTTGTTTGTCGCCGAGATGAGACTGCGACTAGATTTTGAACGTTTTAAATTACGAGAATACGGGCCCAGGATGTAGTATTTTAGTACAGAATATTAGTTTCAGCATCAATATTTTTAAATTGGCAATTCATTACTTATTCATATGCTAAAAATTGCTTTCGTGCTTGGAGATTTCACATATTTAAATAATTTTGTGGAGTCCCAGTTTTCGCGTATGTTATACCTAAATTAGTTCATAAAATATTGATTGGATATCATGATTCTGAAATTCTGAATACTATACCTCTACGTAAAATAGCCTACGTGACGTGAACAAAACTGAATTCATGTTTGGCGGCTAAAATAGTAATGACCTCTGATGTTACCAGGTTAAATATTTAAAAATCGTAAATCAGTATTTTAAGGTATTTAAAAGGGAAATAAAACATTGAAGTCCTACAATAATATTACTCACTACTCAATCAAATCGATGAAGTAAAGTAATTTATTTTTAAGAGTAAATTGTAATTTATTTTTAGTAAAAGGACAAAAACCGGTGTTGAATCGATATGTGTAACGGAACGTTGAAGTGAATGTACCATCCAAATGACAAATTAAAAAGTTTTTATTTTTCTTATATTGGTACGAGATTTTATTGATTGTTTTCTTTCATAAGATTTTCGGCCAGACGGCGACTGAAATTGCAAGTTACTGTGATATATTTATTTTCAATAATTAACTATTCTTATCAACCAATTAAATGAGCAGGGATATCGAGTTATGTCTATAAGTAATGGAAGGTACAGAACTGGGTGGCGACCAGCAATTTTGTTTGAGATGGAACAATTTTCAAGCGAATATAACTTCTCAATTCGAGGCATTGCGCGATGATGAGGACTTCGTGGATGTCACCCTGGCATGCGAGGGGCACCGGCTGGAGGCACATAAAGTGGTTCTTTCGGCATGTAGTCCATATTTCAAGGAATTATTTAAAGTAAGTCCATCTTTCACTCCCCACACTTTGATGTGTCACCATTACAATGACTCTAGTGAAAGTTGTTATGTATAAAACACTTGATCTACTTACAAATGCCATGTCTCGCGTTCCGGTTAAGTACTCGTGATTTCATTTATTTGTACGTACTTTAAAATTCTGTTTCACAATTTCTAATTAACTCATTACCATTGGGGCTATAGATTACATTTGTCTTGAAAGCATATAATGAATTCTTTATTCACATACTGTAACCATTACAGTCCATGCTAATGAATATGTTTGCCTAATTTTTAATATATTAAAAATCGTTTTGTAACAGCTTTATCTGGGGTCATTGGTACTGAAATCTTTATGTGAATAAAGTTGACCGGTCCAAAAATGATGAAAGTCTTAGCTATACATTACAGCACATTACTTATCAGCTCTTTCTATATTTTTGTTCCAATGGTTTTACTTTGTAGTCTAATCATTATAACAAATATGGTCACTAGTCCTTAATCATAAAATAACAATTTCTAATTGCTTTTAATCAAAGGTCCTTTCTGTTTACATACACATGGTAAATCTTTGTTAATTGCTAAGTTATTACAATGTGTATTGTTGCCTTGAGTTTGTCCTAACGAAGTTTTTTTGTTAATTTGTTCCAATTTGATACACCATTCAGAATTACACAGCTGATTTTTGGGGTTTTATGATAACTGTATCTTATCCAATATATAAAATAATACTTTCATTAAAAAAATACCTAAAAATTTTCCCTTTATGATGACTAGAACACAAAGTTTATGTATCACCATATATAAGGTGAGGTAAAAGAAATGAGTTTATATTTTGTCCTGAATATCTCTCAAAATTTATCTGAAGTTGGCACTAAGCAAAGGGAAAAATGCCTGAAAATAGATACTGTTCATCGAGAAATCTCAATTTAAATGGAAGGGTGAATAGGCATTGAGTGTTTCATCAGACTATAAATAACTTCACTTTGAGACATTCTAATTTCTAGGTTAAGACTTTGGATTATACAAGTATTGATATTCTCTGTAAACATTTTTTCCTATCATATTTTATCAATCTACCCACATCTTATCTGGTTACTGAGCTAATTTAATCAAGCACCATTATTAAACAAAGATAGTAAGCAACTATCTATAACCTGTCTTCTCAACACAACATAGGAATAGAACACTTTACCCTATTTAGTTGCATGTTAACCTTTTCATTCCAAAGTTCATACATTATCCCCTTGTTCATAAAAACTTGACATTCATAAACATTTGATAAACATTACCTGTCATTGTCACTCTGTTTTTAAAGGACAGAGACGGCAATAATGTTATACAGTGTGATTCTTTATAATGTGCACATATTGAAATGAGGGAATCTATGCTTAATTTTATCGACGGTAAAAATATTTTTAATAAAAAACTTAAATTAAAATTTTTTTTTTTAACATTTTGTTTGCTGCTGTGACCCACGTGTAAACAAAACGGTGTTACTTTTAAACTAAATGATCTATCACTATGAAACAAACTCCATAATGATTGGAAGTAATTATGGCGTCCTCATAAAACGAAAATTATGGAAAAAAAACTGCCCTCAATTGAAAATAACATGTTTTGTAATCAGTTTTTTTTTCACAAATTTTTACAATAATCGTAAAATTTCTCAATAAGACGCCCCCATTACCTACCTTTTTTTATTAAATTAAATTAATCTTTATTGTATTAGCTACCCAATAGTAAAAATTGCATGTAACTCAAATTGAAAATGTTATTTCTATCATATGTTGAAAGATGGCACTCCGAACGCGCAATTTGTTGTTCTCTTATGAATGGTTTATTTGGGATGATAAATGAATTCAAAAGAGTTAAATTAAAACCATTTATAATTTTACACAAAATTTAATGCACCAGGTTCTCTAAATTTCAACCTCGTTGTTGAAGGCATAAAGCCGCGCGAATAAAAATTTGGTGTCGCTCTCCTTATCATTTCGGGATCATTGCGAATATCATTCGCCCAGTTTATTATGCGGTCACGGAAATTGGCCTCACTGTTGATGGCGACACTGTAGACGTCTTGCTTCATGGTCCCCCATAGGAAGTAATCAAGGGGCGTCAAATCGGGTAAACGCGCAGGCCACGCTACAGGTCCTTGCCGGCCGATCCATTTATCCCGATAATTATCGTTTAAAAATGATCTTACATTTCTAGCGTAATGAGCAGGGCATCCGTCCATCTGCAGTAATTATGGAGTTTTTTTTCATCATGATAGATCGTTTAGTTTAAAAGTTGCACCGTTTTGTTTACACTGTGGTCACAGTAGCGAACTCAATTTTTTTAAATTCCATAAAAAAATATTTAGATTTTTTAAAATATTTTTGCTGTCGATAAAATTAAGCATAGATTACCTCATTTTAATATGTGCACATTATAAAGAATCACACTGTAGTGTTTAGCTGTTGAAGTCTTTTAATATTTATGAACAATGGTTTTATTTATATTTTCTTGATTATAATTAATATTGTATAATAAAATTAACATGTTTTGTCAGTGTACTTTATTTTCATTCAGATTTCAATTAAAAATAAGTCATGTTTTCTATGGCAAAAGCGGTGTTTTATGGGTGTATTGTAGAAGTTGTAGTAATGAGTATTTATGAAGTTAAACTAATTAAATAAAACCAGTTACATAATTCTGTCATTAATGACGATGACGGCCGTTATTGTTGATTGTTATTGTTGATTAAACCCACATTGTTATTTTCAGAACAATCCATGTCCTCACCCTATAATATTCATGCGCGATTGCGAGGTGTCGCACGTGCGCGCGCTGCTACAGTTTATGTACGTGGGGCAGGTGAACATCGCGCAGGCGCAACTCAGCGCCTTTCTGCGCACTGCCGACGCGCTGCAGATCAGAGGCCTCACAGACTGTTCACAACACAACGATAAAGTAATTTATCACAATACACTCTTACAGACAAGATTGCCATGTCCCCATACTAACACTCTCCTTCTTTATTCATCTGTTACAGAAAGTGAATCGAAAATCACCTCCTTCCCAACTACGTAATTTGCTCAGCGCCAAGCCGTCACACTCTACCTCCTCCTCCAAAGCCGCAAACCAAAATGTCGAGACGACCTCTGTTGAAGACCAAGAACAAAACACAAGTCGTCGCTCCACGAGAAATTCTCCCGATGTTGCCAGAAACAATCTCAATGAAGAAGCTCCTTTTCAAACTTCTAGTCAAATGAGGCCTAATAATGATGACTATAGAGAAATTCCCAATTACCCAGCTCTAAGGGTTAAAACTGATCTCGAAGCCCCAGAGGTGAAAAATGAAGAGAGTGATATCCTCATGGACCCCGGAGACCCTGACAGAACAGACAAAAGTCAAGAATTCAATGCAACCGATCTTCTGGAACCAAAAATGGAAGTAATGGAGCAAGAAGGCAGCGACGAGGAGCGTTCCAACTTTCCACAGATCTACTACAACGAGAACAACGCGCTCGCGAATCCGTTTGCTGCACTGCAAGGTTTGTAGAAATACATTCGTTTGGAACTGTTCCAAGCCATGATGAGTATTGAGATATTGATGGTTTAAATTATTTTCGCAGGTAATATGGATCTGATGGCCGGGATGACCACGGAACTGCGAGACGAGAATGCGGAAGGTAAATATGTTCATTTTCTACTCACTATCACGTCATTATCACACGCACACGTCGACTCGGACAGCCGCGCCCCCGGCGAACCTCTATTTTAGCTTATTTTAACGAAAAATAATAATTCGGTCGTAGTAGAGAGCGCGCGCGATCTCGTAGTCTGTCGAGTCAGGTGGCTAGGCGCGCGGGTGTCGGGCGACGCGCGGCCCGACCGCGGCCGCTCGCCTGCCGCGCTGGGCGCGCCGCACCGTGTCACCGGCCACTGAGTGCCGCAGCCGTTTTCCACGGGCGGCACTAGTGTAATCCTATTCAAATGCTAACACCTATAACCTTATTTATAATCATATAACCGAAAGTATTTTCAGACCTTATGAAAAGATAGCACCTTTGACAGCAGGATTGGGACAGTTTATAAAATCTGTAGACATTATCAACCCTTTATTTGGCATTATTTAGGGCACAATTAAAGCTCCATTCATCTAGACTTTAGGTTCGCTTATTGATCTCATTCCTAATATAATTTGCTCATTAAAAAAAGTGATAGTCGATGTAAAGTAGTGCGCTAGGATTGGCATTTGAATATGGTGTTGGGGTGGCACGGTGCGCGCGGGTGCCATGCGGCAGGCGCGCGGGCGGGGCCCGGCGGAGTGCGCAGTGCGAACTGGTGTTGTTGGCAGCGGGCGGCGCGGGCGCGGCCGGGGGCGCGGGCGCGGGCGGCGGGGTGCAGTGCGCGGTGTGCGGGCGCCGGTACAGCAACGCGTCCAACCTGCGCCAGCACGTGCGCCTCATCCACGAGGCGCAGCCGGTGGCGTGCGCCACGTGCGGCCGCTCCTTCAAGACGCCGCTGTATCTCCGCCGCCACACGCTGGCGCAGCACCCGCCCGCGCGCCTGCGTCTCAAGCCGCCGCCGCTCCCCGCGCTGCGGCCCGCCCAGAGCTTCCAACAGTAGCGGCACTAGCGGCTCTAGCGGCACCCGCGCGCTCTCTCTACACGCACGCGAGAGGAACGTTACCGTCGAGGAGACGCTACGGCTACGTCCATTACTGCAATCTCCATAGATATGACGACGCGCCACAGATAACTGTTGCACACCCATTTATCAGTGGGAATGTTTATCGCGAGCTATTCGTTTAGTTCTTTTTCACCAACAAAGACACCATTTTGTAGGTTTCCCCTGCTATGTCACACACTGAATAGAATCTGAAGGTAGCGTAGTGTCTCTTCGTACGGCGAAGTCGTGAAGATGTGGCTTATAAAGTCGTAACGAAGACTGTCAATAGATATATCTAGTCTGTGATCGGAGTGTCGCCGGGGGCCTATTTGCCGTCACACCTCTCCGCTTATTGTGTGCCTTTCTATAATATACCGAGTGCCAGATATATGTCGCATTAACGAGTTTCTTTTAGTACTTCCTATTACACGATAGGAAGATGTTTTCTCCATTAATAGTTTAACATAGCAATAATATTAGTAATGTTGATCATATAATATTATAGCAGTTTAGAATATTTGTAACGATTAGTTTGTCAAGTTCTTCCCTTGCGTCATCCGAGAAGTAAGGGGAATTTTGTTAATAATATACCTATAGGAAACCCACATTTTAGTCATAAAGCGGTCGTATGACCCTTGAGTCATGGGTATGGACGCATGGTGGATAAGGGTTCTAGTTAAGTGACTAATTGAAGCTCGTTAAGGGGACACATACAGTACCTTCCTTTCTGACAATAGACTGATTGTTGTTAAAGCATTTGTTGCGACCGGTGCTGATTTTACATAACATAACATAGGTTATTTACTGGTTACATAATTATTATACATACATACATTATACACGTTATCCACTTTTGACCGACACTTTCTGCCTGAGATAGAAATAAATAAATAATAGGTGTATTTTCATAATAGAATATAATTTTTTTGTACTGCAGAAGACGGAAGGTGTCGAGCATATCCGTTTTATTTGTCGAATACGCGGACTCATGTACGCAGCTTTCAGTGTCCATAAGCCCGCGCTGAACAACAATAGTGATATTTTTATACACAATAGTTTTATCTTTACACAATGTTATTGTTGAGTGATTGGACGGCTCCCGGTAAATAGTTTGTACAAAATCTCAGATATAATGAATAGTAAGTCTTCAAAAATCGTATATAAAATGATACATAACTACAATATATTAGTGTTTAGGGTGGAACACCACGTTATGTTGCCATACAAAACTTTGTGCATTGTTGATATGCTCACCACATTCAAATAATCAGTTGATGTTTCTATTAAACCAATGGCTTTCGATCGATTTTATTACACAATGATAAATATTCATATACATATTATATCATGATTTATTAATGTGACCGAATGCGCGTTGGATTGGCTTGCTAAGGGGTGCCGATAGCGTAGATGAAGTTTATTAGTTGACGAATAAATAGTAAAGTTTATCCTCGCGTTATTTTAGTACTTACACTTATTGTTACTTGTCAGAGTATAAAAATAATTATTAAATTCTCAGAAAATAGCCATTCCAAGTAATGAGGAGTTAATAAAAATACTACACATTTTATGCTTAACAATTAGCGCCATACAATTATACAGGTTCCTAATAGCTACGGCACCCCAACCCATTTGCAAGCAAGAAATAGTAAATAGTTATATTTTATTATTGAAACGAAGCAGTTACAACGCTCAAACATGGCTTCATAATATGTTAGCATATGTTGGTAAACAAATAGTTTACAAGATAATGTTGGAACCACAACTTGCCATAGATCCCACTAGCCCAGTGTCATAGTAAGCATTTTATCAACATTATAACAATGTAGAACATAAGAGGAGGGACTTTTTTATTACTTATATTTTTATATAACTTTGAATTTTGATCGGTTATTTCTTTAATGTTTTTGTAGATGTATTAAATGATTGCCATGAAAAAGCACATCTAGTCATTTTGTAATAAAAGCATTTAGAGGGGACACTTCTTAAAGGTATGATTAGGGTTGTGAGTAACAATATTAGTTTATCTTTTGAAAATTAATTGTAAACGTATTGGAATAATGTGTGATCTCAAGTGACTTTATTTCCATGATCTCCAAAATTCGATCTTGCATTTATTTTTAACAGTGTTTAATATTTAAAATATTACGGACGAAAGTTGATTGCAATAATAATTACTCTAAAATAATCGCTTATACGTATTAGTAATAGTAATTTTAAAAAGCACTTTTCTTAAATAATAATTTTAATCCCAATTACTAAGTTAAGGCGCAGCTTTTATTATTGACATATTTAAATGAAAAATATAAATGTATAGAAAAAAAAAATGAATCTCTTCACACTGCTGAACTTAAATAGAAATTATATAAAACTAGAAATTTTATCATAATGATAGTACTGTTTATTGATGTCATTAATACAGATTGATTACACTTTTTATAATTTACTGCAATTAAGAACACATTAATGTACTCGTCGGCGATTAATGTTATTTTATTGAATCCGCCTCAGGTTCGTTTATAACATTGTCCCGCTTTCAAACCATGGTCAATCAAATGTTCTTTGTCTATAGTTAACTTGTTTCCTACAATCTGTTGTTTTACTGTTACAAACTTAGTATTTCAAGCTATTACTGACTGCTAATTTGTCTATCTTTAATGTGAAAATTAATAAAATGTAATTACGTTCATCTGCACATTCGCTTTGTGCAGATTATTAAACTTGTGTACATACATCAATGTATTTTTTACTAAATATCAAAAAATAAAGTATTGCGAAGAAATTGTGATTTTTAGTTATCAGTGTGTCGAGGCGATCAAGTTTACCTTGATATTTCACTTGAATACTAAAACCTTGGAATTGAAATATTTTTATCAAGTTATTAAATAATTTTATGCCATGGCCACCTATCACTTATCGTGCTACGAATTGATTAGGAGTCGGTCTTTCTAATGAGACAACAATCTATCAACATATTTCCATTCATCCTTGTTCTTTTTAGCGAAGTAACCCTTGTTGTGCCTATAACATTTTGTGTGGTGTCGTGTAGCTGTAGGGAGATGGGACGGTAGACGCAATCGTCCGGTCCCTGACGCCGTGTGGCTGGAGCAGCACCGCCGCGCGCTGCCCTTCGTCATCAAGCGGGAGAATGAGCGAGGGAGCACCGCCGCGCCCAGACTTGTAAGTTCTGCACAAACATTATAAAGGACCTCATTACCATTGCACAAAGTGACATTAAGACTTGGGTCAGGAGTTGTCTGATAACTAATTATGTCAAAACTTTGCGGGTATTTGCAAGCCTCTCCTTGACGTCATTCGGGATTAAAGATAATATTTTGTGCATTATCTTCTAGATAAAGTTGGGTGAGGGCGTAGAGATTCGAGAGGAGCTCCTGCGTGGTGTGAAGTGGGGTGACTATCGGAAGGTGACGCGAGGGCTGGCAGCGGCGCTGTTCTCGCCGATCGAGCTGGCAACGTGTTCGGTGACGGGGCAGCGCTGGTCGCGCGCGGGGCAGGAGTCTCGCCCTACGAAGCCGCCACTGGACCGGCGCCGCGTGCACGCGCTCATCTCCTACGTCAGCCGCCACTTCCCCGACGTAGAGGTCAGCCGGATCAAGCAGGTGCTCGCCTACAAGTGCAAGGAGAACTGCGCCGCGCTCAGGATGAGGACCGCCAGGTGAACTTACACTACGACGAGTCGTGTCATGCTGGTAGCTAGGGACTTCTGCTAGTATAATTCTATAATATAGCCCTCTTTTAACTGCATTAGATTCCTCCTAGTCCTCTTGGATAACAAGTTCAAGAAAAGGGTTTTCAACTACTGTTACAGGACCCTTTTTAACATTAAAAAATACGACATTATTTACCATTTAGGTTGCCTGGTTATCGGGAATAATACCTGGCCTATTTAATAAAGTTTTCTGATATCTTAATTTTCAACAGACTCCCCGCGTCAATACAGGCGGACATGGAGATTGCAAGGCAAGCTTGCTTTATTATTTAGTTATTTATTTAGTTAAATAATTATAGGATCTCTTGAATTACAGATATCTAGTTCCCTTTGTATGCCCCCGTGATGTGTTGAGATAATGCTGAGCTACAATGATCACTTTCGCTTCTCGGGACTTTAGCTTTTCAAGTTATAAATGAATCCAGACATCAGCTTACATTTTACAATCATTCGAAAAATAAACATGAAGAACCTTTTGAACTTATAAAAGTGTAGGGGACCAGTAATTTCTGAACTAATAATTATCTCCTAAAATATTTGCGCATGCCACAAACGATGATAGGTATATTGACCTGAAGCAGACTGTAGGGTACCTACTGTGCAGATGATAAATACACTTTAATTTTTATTAATCTTAAGAAAATTATGAGAGGTTATCGCTTTACCATGTGTGCCATGCTTATCTCCATAAGTAGTTATGTTACAACATGACATCAGAGAATACCTCGAACAAATAAATAATGATATCGGTTGAATCATTATTAACGAGACAGTGTTGACATGTTTTCGCCATGCTGGAACGTTATGCTAAACATAACATTCAGATAGCGCCCGGCCCGCCTGATAATGTGGGTCCTGGGGGCCAGAACCGGCCCCTTGACTTTCAAATTAAACTTTTGTATGATAATACTTATAAACTAAACTCAGATTTTTAATTTGCTAGACTAAAATGACAGCTGCGATCGAACTTTTTTTTGTCAACATGACATTATTTATAATTATTATAATAATTCAGCCTATAATGTTCCCACTGCTGGGACACAGGCCTCCTGTCTTTTGAGGGGGGATGGACCGTAATCCACCACGCAGGCCCAGTGCGGGTTGGTAGATGTTTTCGAATTGTTGGTTCTAGGACATACCTGTTTCCTCACGATGTTTTCCTTCACCGTTTTGAGAGATGTGGTGATGAATTTTTTTTTGCATAAACCCCATGTGCTCAATCTTTTGGGTACGTAACTTACCAAGCTTCTGTAAAAAGGAACGTTTTAAAAATGTCGTTTTCCAGCAATTATTTTTGTACAGTGTTACTTAGTTTGATAAACAGGATGCGTAAATTACGGCTGGGTCTTTTTACTCGTATCTTTGACTATATACGAGTATGTATGGAGTAAGCCTTGGCAAAACAAAATCCTCCGAAATTGTGTCAAGTATTTGTATTTATCAATCATGTTTTTTAATGAAAAAGTTATTTTCCATACAATCAATTATCAGCTGCTTTATTCTATGTATGAGAAAGACCTTTTGCCCTGCATTGGGACACTTGCAGGCTGATAAAGTTATACTTATCAATATTAAGAAGATTGATTGCTTCTATGGGGCTCGTGACATATACATACTAGGTTACTAGATAACAGATAATCAAAAGTTAAACTGTGGATTGCTGATTATTTCAATGGTAAATGTTATCTTTTATCTTTATTATAAAGTTTAAAACATTAGCTTTCGCCCACGTGGAGGTTGGAAATTATCCCACAGGAACGTACTAACGGGATAAATAGTATCATTATGTGTTAATCCAGGTTATAAACTTGTGTGCTAAATTTAATCCAAATCGGTTCAGCCGTTTTTACGCGATTGAGTAACAAACATACAAATTTTCACATTTTGTAAACTTTTGCAAAATATAATGTAGAAAAACATTTATAAAACAGTGCTCTCCCTGCAGCGAGGAAGCCCTATTATCATATTCATTGTCCAAAAAGTTTGCAAACTGTGAACACTCTCTAAAATTGTTTCTACTATGTTGTTATCAATAGGTGCCTGCGACGAATATCCGCCCTATCATGGGGCGTAACACCGTCACCATTTTAATTGACTTTAGGAATATTTTTAATCAGTATTGGTTCTTATTAATATATCAAATGTTTTTGTTTTTAATGTGCGGTGAACTCAAGGTTAGCCAAATTCTGCACGGGCATTGGCAATAGTGTATTGTATGCTTTACACTGATTGCAGACGACACAATTATTGGCAAATGTTAAATTAACCCATGTACATAACCATAGCCTTTTGCCCAACTATGATAGGGTTGGCTTCCAGACTGACCAATTGCAGCTGAATTCCAGCTTAGGATAACTAATTAAGAGAGACTATGGCGTCGATTCCCTTGTTCACAAACTAACTAAATTTAAGTTCAGTTCTTTCTATTTCATTAAGAAAAGGACAGAAAATAAACATTAGTCCTGTCAAATTAAGATACTCCATAGAAAGTTTAGACGTGAATAAGAACATGGCTACTAAAAATACGTCAATTTACGTCAGGCGGTGACTAATTTGACAGGACTAAACTAATATTTATCTTCTGTCCTTTTGTTAATGAAATAGAAAGATGCACTGAACTTAAATTTAGTTTAGTTTGTGAACAAGGGAATCGGCGCAAATGTCAGTTAATATAGATTGGAAAATAATGAATACGGTATTATTTAAATGGGTTTGAAGTTCAATAAAACATTGTGGCTTTAATGGGAAATACGGAACTAAAAAGTATTATTGATTTAAATTCAATGATCTATTTTTAATTATCAGTAACCTTTCTGTACTCCTGACCTTTATCGTGTTTTGATAATTCAATTTGATCGCCTGTTCTTTTTGGTTCCGTAAGCAAAATGGCGCAAATCTGAACCTAAAAATTGCTGAAGTCAAAGCACTTATTTGAAATAGGCATAAAAAAACAAGATTATGAAATTTTTGATCTTCTTATAAACTTCAAACTTTACAATAAAATAGAATTGATTCTAGTCGCCCCTTCCAAAAGGTACCTAGTTTTCGTATGGAGAAGAATAGGCAAGAAACGCCACCGCAGTGTAAAATGTAAAAACGAAGGTTAATTGTGTAGATCCCTACACAATTAACCTTCGTTTTTACATTTTACACTGCGGTGGCGTTTCTGACGCAACAAAAACATGATCAGTTTTATGCATGGAGCTATCCAGCTCCATGCATAAAACTGATCATGTTTTTGTTGCGTCTCGTTGTGAGGATGTGCATAGGTCTTTGAAACGCTCTCTGATCTGATCAGTGCTCTTGTCAAGTATTTCACGCCTTCATTCAATGATACATGATGTGGGAGTACTAGAGATGTGTAAGGGTCGATGTAGATGTCGATAAACATTATAATATGTTGTAACAAGATAATTTACATGTTGAAATATTTACTATAGTTTTAAGACGTTACTAATACTGCCACAATGGCTATTTTATTAAATTATATTGTAATATTCATGTTCCGCGCCACTCGAGGCAGTAATACAATTTGTAGCAGGCTGTCGAACTGTTTCAGCGATTCGACTAATTACTTGCTGAGTGCGGCGGCGCGGCCACCGCCCTGCGACGTGGAGGCGCCCGGCGGGAGTGCGCGCTCCTCATACTCCAACTAGTAAGTATCCCTGCAGTTGATTCGAAAAAATTAACCTTATGGTGTATGTTTTTTTCGCCAGGGATCCGTTTAGCTTGGATCGGTTGCGAATTTTAGATATAAATATTGTGTGTATAATTAATGGCATCATGAGATGCACTACCCTTTAGGAGGTACTGTAAAGCTAAATAACGTGGGTAGGCAGTAAAGTGATCATATATGCACTTGCAGTAACTACTCTATTAATCAAAGCTTGGTTATGGCAAATTCTATGTGAGAATGGGCAGGATGTTGATGATTTAGTGATTTGACTTTTCTAGGAGTAATTAAAAGTCATAATCAAGTGGACATGAGCCACTTCGCTAAACTTCGAGTATGTTCTAATTTGCGCTGTTGCATATAATAATAATAATAATGGTTTATTGTCTCAATAAAATAGCATTACATGATAACGTGTTTGGAACCTACTTTTAGGCAAACAATGCCTGTATTAGTAGGCTCCGCTCTTTCAAGTAACTATACACTTTACTAGCTGTGAGTATAGTGTACCTTAAGGGTAAATATGCAATGCAAGTATACAATTCAATTCGATCCCTTTCCCTATCCCTTTGAAACCGTCAGGGCAAGGAACCTTATACCTCACCTTAATAGCGTGATATCCTGTTTTAACAATTACAATAAGATAATTAATATGATGTTGACACCGTGTTTGTTTTTTTTATTTTTAGCGAGGCTTCGAAGGGTCCAGCAGGCGGAGGCCCCGGCGGCGCAGGGGGCGCGGCGGGCGCGGGGGGCGCGGGGGGCGCGGTGGGCGCGGGCGAGTTCTCGCGCGGCGGGGGCGCGGCCGAGGACGCGGACGGCGAAGCGCAGTGATGGCCGCGCGCTACGGTGTTGCATATCAATTTCATAATCTTGTTATTTTTTACCAAAAAAGAAGAGAAAATAAAGATACTCGTCGCTCGGCGTCGCTCTCGAGGCGCGCGCCGCTCGCTCGCCGACGGGCTCCCGTCGATTGTTTCGAAAGATTTATATTTATTTGCGCGGCGTCGCGACGACGAACGACGGCGGTGAGTTGCCCGTGTAAAATATTCATATTTATTTAGGTGATATTTTTCTATTGGCTACTGATAAGATTTTATCTCGTTATGTATCTGCCGGCCGCGCCGGGGATGCATTGTCGTTTGTAAGGAAGGGGAGTGGAGTCGTGCCCGAAGCTCTAGCAATAATTTATCAGGTTCCTAAGACATGTTTTGTAGTTAGATTCTATTTGCACGAATTTTCGCAAACACTGCCGCTTTATTTCTAAATTTTTTTATAGACATCAGTCAGTCGTTTTTATTGCTTTCTATATTTTATGTTTAAATATAAATCGAGTCATTTTCAACGTTACGTTAAAATTTGTATATGAGGCATTTAAGTGCTGTACGAGGGACCGTTGCAATTGCAAAGTAAATATATCAAAATGGCATAATTTTTAGAGCTATCTTATAGATATTATAGTCATTTCGTTTTATAGGTGTAAATGATAATAAAGAATTTATTTTGGAGCGTCAAGGTTTGGATATTGTAAAGTCTTTGGAGAGCTGTGATCATGATGGATATAAAAGCAGTCATATTTTTAAAATATACATTTAAGAGTTATAACGTAATTATACTATTGTACAGTCGGTCTGTATAATAAGGAGACGTAAGAGGTAATCAGTAGCCGACTGGCCGGGCGGCGCCCGGGCGCGGGCTGCGCACGCGCACAGCGCCGCGCCGCCCCGCCCGCGGGCCGGCCAGCGCGGGCCTAGCTATGCATCTGCGCACAGATGTATTATCATATCAAAAAAGCAATAACTATTATTTGATAAAAAAAACGATTTATTTCATTTTTAAATACTATTTTAACCAAGTTGTTATAAATGTAGTTAGTAAATTGGAAAGATCTCTTGAGAAGTCCACGGTCATATTATATAGTTCTTTTGAACAATAACTAAATTCTCATAATGATAAAGTCTCACGTTTACGTCATATCAATTTGTAATACTTAGTTTTTTCACTATTTTGTACATCTTGTGTACAAATAACATAATCAAATAACATCAGGTCATAGAAACAGGCAGATTACCCGTTACAAGCCTCGCGACAGTGGTCGTGATGGCAGTCTGACAAATGGCAAATGGTCTCATACAAATTGTTTATTAGTCGGAGCGAACAAACCATGGGATTGTTATTTGTAATTTTGTAGACTGCCATACGATGCACTGTCGATCCGTCGGAGTCGCAATGAACTAGTGGCAGATGTAACGTCGCACTGGAATGATAAACTACGATGTAATGGTGGTCGATGTACATAGGTTGCCGTTTCTGTGATCTGAGCCGTGTACACACGACACAGTACACTCTGCACATCTTTAGCAGTCAACTGTAAGAGATTGGTGTACCTATGAATAAGTTACAGTTACCAGAGTTAGGATATATAAGTAGTCACGCAGTGCTACGTAGTAAAATCTTACTATTATGTAATATTTTACGATGCCAATTGAAAGTCTTAATGCTCAATTTTGCCAAATTTTACTTGCCGAGAACGCGTCTTGTCTATTAATTTCGTGTTTTAACGTTTGGTATAGCACACATTCCCGTAACTAAAACACCTTTATGTATTTGAAAGTGAGAAGGGAATGGACAGATTGCTCAATATATGAAATATTTGTATTTCGTTTATAGTTCATAACATAACACATTCACATAGAACATGGAAATTTTTGGCCCAATGAAAATTATATCATTAGAGAAGTAAATGAAAATTTAATTGTAATTTAGAAATGATAAATTGAGAGTTAAAAGGATTTGCAAGTATATATATTTGTGACGAATGCTCGAGATGCAATATGTTAATTTAGTGCCAAATGATAAGTTAACTCGTAGCAATATATTGTATCCTAATGCTCTTGTGTAATTTCTCACGTAGTGTTAATGACCTATGAGGTTTCGAAGGTTTCTTTTACAAGACTATAATATATTTATACAGGGAAAGTGTTAGGTATGTACTGTTGTTTGGATTTAAGAGTGTTGTTGGGGTAAAATACTCATTGAGGTAGGGTGTAAAAATAAGCGAAAGTATCTCATCGTACAGCCGGGGACTGGATCCTTTAACTCCCTAGAATAGATTTGATAGATATTTTATTTGAATTTATTGTTTAAATATAAAATTGAAATCATCAGAAATAAATGCACCTCCACCTGAGACAGGGTAATGTCTTTACATGAACAAGCTTCCGCAGCTGTGAATGCAGTTATTTTTACACTCTGACCTTTATAGCACTGAATGAGCAATGGAACAAGAGAATTTATTTACTCAAATAAGTTTTTTTTAATTATTTACGATAATTTTGTACTAAATTTTAATATACATTATTTTGCATTTTATGATTGTAATGGCAGCTGTCCATATCATGTGAACGATACAATCGGTCACTATAATTTAGGGTTTCATAAATAAATTTAAAACGATACATCGAACATGACACATTGGGCACAAATATTATTAAAAGTATGTACTTTTTCTTTGCTTGCTATTGTTAAATAATAATTGAAATCTAAAAAACATTGTTCCTGATACTCGGTCGTAGTAAGCTTTGTGAAACCCTAATAAGCGTAAAGTTGTAATGATGTAGAGTGGGGCGGCACTCGGTCGCGGGCGCGAGTGGCGTGGCGACGTCGTCCGCCACCGGCCGAGTCCGGCCCACTCGGCCCTTAGTTTTCACTGAGCGAAATCTTTGAACTTTTGTATATAAAGAGAACAACATCGATG
Source organism: Apamea sordens (assembly GCA_945859715.1). NCBI lineage: Eukaryota > Metazoa > Arthropoda > Insecta > Lepidoptera > Noctuidae > Apamea > Apamea sordens. Next base: position 15,901,614 of record OX243995.1, read on the forward strand.
CCACTGTGCTCTGAGAGGACACAGCGTTGTGCCAAAATTACGTGCTAGTCTTTAAAAACAAATGTTGTTATCATTTTCAGATTTTATTTAGTCCAGAATGCGTTTGTTCCGTGTGCTGTGAAAATATTTTCTAACAAACCAACACTCGGTGATGGTGGTGGTGAGGGACAATGTGGTCGCTTTATTCTCGCGGTTGACGGTTCTTAGTTTTTAGTCTTGTAGAATATGATAATTTAAAAAAATGAACATTTCCTCACTGGAGTTCCTTAGACGTATCATTTTGATATAATAGATCTAGGGCAATGGTGGAGATTAAATTGCCGGATCTACGGCACTATCAAATCGGTCCTTTGTTGTAAAACTGACCACATTGTAAACTAAAATTACGGATTTAGATCGACAACTATAATCAGAACTGTCAATACTCCAAGTTATCATAATCAGTCGTAGGACTAGCTTACTAATAGTTACAAAACCTATAGGTTATGCCAAGCCCTTTGTGCCTAGGTATAAAATTCTCACTTTTATAAAATTGACACGTTTGCCTGTGATATTATTTTTTCTATTAGTTAGATTAGTTGTAGGAACACATTCATGGTATGTGCAGTGGCGGCAGAATTTTGGCAAGATCGAATTTTCCTCTAAAATTAAGTATAATAAGGATCGTCCAAAGCCACCAAGCTATAACTGTTCCCGTGTAAACGATTGTAGTTGTCGATGGTTAAACTAAATTGTGTCATTAAAGACGAGTCATAAAAGCTAATTATTTAGAGTTACGAAGTGTTGTGTTGGTTTGTTGTTATATTTATAGTATTTATGAAAAATGCACATAATAATTTAGCTTTGAGCTTGTGCAATATTATTCCAAATTGTTTATAGAAGAAAACTGTTATAATTATTTCTAAATTGTTATATATTTTTATAAACGTAAAAGACAAAGGCAACTTAAATTATATTTTTGTTGTGCATTTATTATCAAATTTTATCAATATTGAACCACAAACTCATTGTGGACTGTAATGTCTGCGTCTGTGAAAACTGTTAATTAGGTACAGTAGATGGTTTTTTTATATATGCTAATATTGTGAGTCAATTCTAGTAATGTTAATGTTCCCTTTTATTTAGAATAATTTACGTTAATAAACAAATTAATCTAAGATTGCTCAACCAAGATGCAATGCTAACTGCAATGTAGATGTACGAAATAATTTTATATTTGTCCTTTTATATTATTTATCTGATATTTCAGTTTTATTCATTTGTGAGTTATGGCAGCGCATGTTAGTCTTATGTTTATTCTTAAGAGAGGCCAAATGTTGACTTGCTTATGTGAGACTGTTTTGCCAAGAATCAGAAAGTATATTATTACCTACATTGTTTTAAAATAAATGCTTTTATATAAAATCAATTCTCGTTTTCTAATTTATCTAACCTGACACCTAACGATACTATAATATAAAAACAAATAGGGTGGCGTCCACCTGTTTACCCCATACAAGGCTAAACGTAGATGATGGTGTTGCTGAGTCAGCATTGCTGACGACTCACCACGATACTTTTACCTCTTACGAGTTGTGGCTAACCTTCTGAAAGCTAAATAAGTCATCGTGTCAACTGAGTCATTAGATTAGTAACCAAACCTAGTTCCCCGATCCTATGAGGAAACCGCAATTCTAAAGCATTGATGATCTAAATGAGGCAATTGGGAAAAGCATGGGAATGGCATATTCTGGGTTTCGAAAACCGATCGTGATTCGTGTAGTTGTGGCATACATAAGCACGTTGTCTGTATCGAGCAGACGAGACGGGCGAGTTGAATGACCCTTAAGTAATCAAATAACATCTGTATAAGAAAATGCATCTAAATGAAAATAAATTAATGCATAAAATAATTATGGGATTTTTTAACTTTCATCGGAAGTTCAATGCCTTGAAAGGGGGTTTTCTATTTGTAGCCCACCACGGTATGAGCTGGTCAATAAATACTCAACTACCTCATAACCGGTATTTGCGGAATATACGATTTTTACCGGATGTGGATAGTTGGCAGACATGAAACTACTTCCGGTCAGTCAGTTTTGAATGGTCAGAGTAACGCGGTGCTCGAGTAGCTGGCTACTGTATTAAAATAAATCAGAGTACGGTTTCACTCTCGCGTCCCCTTTTTTTATAAATATATTTCATTACAATTGCGTAAAATTTTGCTCTAAATATATTAAAAATAAATCGAAATTACGTTTCGTTTCACGGTTTGTTTGGCCTTGTACTTTTATTTGCTGTCAAAGAAATCTAGCGTGTTGTTGTGTCAATGTCATTGTCAAACTAGAATCAATGAAATCGTAACTTGTAAACGCTTGTAAACTTTCAACTTTGTTCCTTTTTCGGTTGCATTACCTATTATAAAATACAGATCTGTAAATTAGATCATACCAAATCAATCCAGGCATTTCTTATGTCTACGTCTACGAACAAATCTTCATCAGAAAGATATTAGATGGCGTTTCCTCAGCCTAACGCACAAAGAGGTTAGATTATTATTTATGTATAAAAACATACAAAATTCCAACCAATTTATAAGATTTTTCATAAATCAAATAACCTATTTGTTTGCAGAGCTAACAAATAGAAAGATATTAGAAGAGCTGCAGTTGAAGAAACAGATGCTCCTGAAGCAAGGTGCTGTGGCTCCTCTGACTGCTACCTCTATATCTCTGTCACAGCCCAGCCCTGTCAGCCAGTTGCCCATGTGCTCTATCCCAGCAGGCTCTGCTACTGCTGTAAGTAAAAGTCTGAAAGTATTGACCATAAAATTGATTTACATGGAGAGAAATTTAATATTTATGATGGATGTTTGTGTTGATTAAAACAGAGTTTGTCCTGTTTGTTGTTATTTACAGAAATTATATCATTATACAACTGGTTGATGACAACTAAATAAAATTAGGATTAAATAGTGTGTTGTGTTAATGAATAATGTAATTCTTTTCAAGGGATTTCCTCAACTGCCTGAAGCAAACATAGTGAACACAAGTCATAGAGCAGCATTACAGCACGCAAACGCCACATCCTGTGGCTACTTTGTCTCCCAAGACTCATCATTTGGAAACCAGATCCTCCCTGTTCTACCCAGATTTGATAATAAGTGATACAGCAGCAATGTCTGCTGTTATGAAGCTGAAGACCCTGCAAGGACATTTAGAGAGCCTGAATGGGTTTGAAAAACCAAAAGTTCAGTATGAGCAATATGTGACACCAGCCCATCTTGCTGCTACTGCTCTTTACACTATTCAGGTAAATAATTCAACTTCAAAACATTCAATTTATCTACTTAAGAGCTCAAGAGAGAGCTTAAGAGGTCACTTATGACACATAATTACTTTTTCTATTGTTACCGAACTTAATAAGCTTGCCTAACATACGAGGGGATAGCCTCCCAACCGATTTGGAGATGGTAGCGAATCTCAACGGAGATTAGCCTTTAGATTAGGAGACATTATAGTGTTGTCACAAGTGCAAACACAGGTGCACTCAATATTCCTTTGCTCTCATAGTCCGATGGGACAGCAATCCGACACGACCAGGGAGAGATCAGGCGCAGGACCAATTGCTTTACGTGCTTTCCGAGACACGGGGGTATTAAACCGCCAACTTCCAAACTGTGGGCTGTTACTAAGAAATTCCTAACGGAAAACCTAATAACACTTTGTCCGACCTAGGAATCGAACCCAGGACCCCACGCTCAGCATTCGCGATTGCAACCATGAGACCAACGGGGCAGTCAATTCATCTATCTATCTATATATATAAAATTCAAACTCCTGACTGACTGATAGATCAACGCACAGCCTAAACCGCTGGTCCTAGAGACATGAAATTAGGAGGGTGTGTTCTGTAAATCTTATTCCTTGAGTTAATAAACTTGAAACTTGGCACCAATACTAATCTAAGTAAATTATGAAGTTTGCCATTTCATGTTTTTCTAAACTACCACCTAAAAGGAGATTGGGGGTTTCAAAGTTTGTATGGAAGAATTTTCGAGTGCGGTCCGATTATCTCGAAACTCACTATTTATACCTACCATCGAAAGTAAAGAATAATGTGTATCAGGGTTTTTTGAAAATCTACCCCTAACGGGTTGAAAAGGCGTAGTCAATTTAGAAGAGAGTCAAGTCATTCAGTCAGTCATTTTATGAATACATTCCAAACGATTTTTTTAAATTCCACTCCTGTGGGGATGAAAAGCGGGGATACAGAAAAATCTTCTTCATTAGGTTAATAAACTAGAAACTTTTCAAGAATACTCGCCTAAGTAAGTAATAAAGTTGATCATTATAAGTTTTTCAAAACCACCCCTCAAAAAGAGATATAGGGCTGTTGAAGTTTGTGTGGAAGAATTTGAATGCGCGGTTCGATTAACTCGAAAGTCAGTGTTAATACTTTTGACAAAAAATAATTAATAATAAGTAAGTATGTAAAGTTATCAAAAATTGACCCCTGGCGGGGCAAAAACGGGTAATTCGATTTTTAAGGGGAGGATTTCAACTTGAAACTGTATGTTACATTTTCACACCTAAACCACCGAACTTCTGATTTGGCAATGAGATAGATGGCATCCTGGGGAAGGACATACTTTTTATCCTGGTAGCATGTTCCCGTGGGATAATTTCCGACATCCACGCGGGCGAAGCCGCGGGTAGAAGCTAGTCCATTTATAAATAATTATAAGTCACTAGCTGTTGCCCGCGACTTCGTCCACGATCCAGGATGAAAAGTAGCCTATGTCCTTCTCCAGATCATGGTCTACCCATGTGTCAAATTTCATCTAAATCCGTTCAGCTGTTTTAGCGTAAATTTAATTTTTTTTTTCCGTAAGAACCTTCTTTAAAGTATTAGAAAACTTAATAAAAATATCGATGTAATCCAAAAGCCTCTCCAATATACTTTCATATTTTTGTAAGCAGTCCTTCATTAACTGCAACTGCAACACTTGAACAAGCTAGTGTAGGAAGCTATAATAAGAATATTTTAAATTAAAAATATGTATGTTTAGGTTAAGGTATTTATGGGCCTGCGTCGCCTGAAATAAATAAATAATACTATATTTGTTACAGACACAATTTGAATCCATAGAAAACTGCACTGTACTCGACGCTGGCTGTGGTCCAGGCATATGGGCTATTGGCGCGGCGTTGCTGGGCGCTAGTGTGGTGACAGCCGTCGATATCGACGACGATGCGCTAGAGGTGTTCAAGGAAAACGTCGACGAAATGGAAGTGACCAACACTGATGCTGTACAGTGTGACTTTTTGGATTCAAGAGTGGCTAGGTGATTATTTTTTGCGAATCTTTTTGTTTGAGCATAGTCTTAATGTGTCCAGTGCACCTGTTTGTGGTGATGTGAATCACTTACTTGTGTTCCTACGATGTCCAGATAAGGCGTTTTGCGCACGTAGCGTATACGCGGTTATAGAAAGACGCGCGCGTAGTCGAGATCTCGATGCACCTTCTTGTGTCCAGTAAACGCGTGCAATTCGACTTATCGGGACACTAGCTGCGCCCTGCGGTTTCAACTGCATAAATTCGATCCCGTGGGAATATCTCGCTATGTGCATACCAAATTTCATCAAAATTGGTTCAGCCCTTTGAGCGTGAAGTACTAACAAACATGCAAACACACATACGCAAAGTTTCGCCTTTATAATATTAGTAGGATACAGTTACACTCTTGTTATAGGATCTATGAATACCCTTCATTCAGTTTCACTTAGTCATTTTCTTTGTATATTTTCAGATGGGAAGGTTACTTCGATACAGTGGTTATGAACCCACCATTTGGCACAAAGAACAATACTGGCATTGACATGAAGTTTCTCCGAATGGGCACTTACCTCAGCTCTGATAGTGTCTACTCATTGCACAAGTCTTCCACAAGGTATGTATCCATAACTTAGTTGTACTATGTCGCTATAGTCATTGCAAATCAAGAGCGTACGTCATGTGACTTATCTCATTAACGTAAGGATTAAATTTCATTGATTGACGCGAACTCATGAAATGCAATAACTATGAAAGATTTATCTTCATTAGTTATACTAATTAAGTATCTAATTTTACAGGACACATATACAAAAGAAGGTCAAAGATTGGGGGATGAGTGGCAGCGTCATTGCTGAGATGAAATATCATCTGCCGGCCACTTACAGGTTCCACAAGCAACATTCTATGGACATTGCTGTTGATATTTGGCGAGTATACCATCCCCATTAAAGCGAAAGCTAGAACACCGTTTTCTTCCTTAAAACTCGAAAGCCTTTCATTTTATTTTTCCTTTATTGGCCAACCAACAATTGTTTCCACTGTAAATATTTAAAGTGCTATCTACCATAATCTAGGGTTAATGTAACAATTTCTTACAGGTTAGCACTGCCTGCCCCATAAACAACTTTTGATTGTGTAATGAAATAATATAATCAACGTTTTATTGCTTCTCGTAATTTATGTCCGCATGTAAAACAATTTTGTTTTTATATTATGTACAGAACTTCGATGTACTATATGTATTTACTTTGTGTAAGATTTAATGTAAATTTTTTTAACTTATAAATAGCTAAAATGGACTGACAAATAAACTTATCAAATGATTTTTAAATTATTTTATTTCTTCATTAAATTCTTCAGTCTTACAGTATCATACAGAGCTGCAATAAAAAAAATACAGGATATAAATTCCGAAAAGAATGGATTAAATACTGTATACATAAAATAACAAAATTACTTAAAAACATATTTCGAGTTTATTACTCCTTATAAATAGTTTTTTGTAGTGGTTATGTGTCTATTCGTCGCCGAACTTGATGTTTTGTGCCAGTTTGATGGTTCCGGAGTAGTTGATGGTGACCGTGGAGCGTCTCATGTAGTTCTTCCAGGAATCGGAGCCGCACTCGCGACCGCCGCCCGTAGCCTTCTCGCCTCCGAACGCGCCGCCGACTTCTGCGCCATTGGTAGGAATGTTCACGTTGACGATGCCGCAGTCTGAGCCGTGGGGGCCAATCCACTGTAGAATGGAAAAATCATTAATGATCTCTTAGATGAAAAAGAATATTTCAAATGAAACTACTTTAAGAACACTATCATAAGGTGGAAATTAATAATTAAAACAAAAACTTCATTGATTCTAGATGTAATATGGTCGGTTTGAGCAGTGCCATGGCTCGGATATGTTGAGCAGGTCATTTAAACCTCTTTTTAACGTACCTTGAAGACATCTCCAAGGTTTTCGGTAAAGAGACTGGAAGACAGGCCTTGTTCTACTTCATTGTTGTACTTGATGCCGGTGTCCAGGTCTGGAATCTCGATGCAATAGACGATGGGGGCGAAGCATTCTGTCTTCACTAGGGGGGAGTCGTGGGGCAGTCCTGTGACGATGGTCGGCTCTACGAAGTAGCCTTCGCGGTCCATTACCTGGTAAATTAAAATTTTCGTTTTAGAGGATGTGCGGGGTGCAAGGTCGTAGGTAATATTAAAGCACTGTTTGTATTTGGATTTAAAATGTTTATTAAAAGTTCTTCAAGGCTAATGTAAAATGTTAATGAATGCACCCGATCCGTTTGACGTATGGAAATGCACAAGGGTACTTCTCTTCTTGTCTGTGAAATGCACTGACGGTAAAGTATACATAAAATTGTCACTTAGATACAAGGACAATTGTTGTAAACTGCTGCGTTAGAAGCATATCGATACCTCTGGGCTCAAAGGTCGTAAAGGACAAAATGCGACTTTTCAGGAGAAGCAAAAAACTAAAAAAATAAAAATATTTTTACTCTAACTTTTTTGTTTCTTGAGCTATTTAAATGAAACCTAGGAAAAAAGTACTTAGAATTTCTAGTATTATCTAGTGCAATGTTAAAAAATTACCCTAATGCTGTATTTACCGAAATAGATTTCCTTTACGACCATAAATTTAAAAATAAAAGTCCTTTACACCCTTAAAATTTTCACCCTATGATATAACCTAAGGGCGTAAATCCACTTTACTGCACAAAACTAAACAAAGTAAGGAAATAATCGACAAGTGTAATATTTTTTAGGTTGTTAAGGATACCCTGCTAAGGTATTCTGAAAGGATAAATTCTTCTCACACGCTAAGAAGAAGGATAAATTAATAATTAAACTTAAGTATTAAATGGATTATGTAATTTTGTATGTATTTATGTGTATACTACTGTATTTTCTTTACGAATATTCATGAAATAACATAATTATGCAAATAAAACGTACACTTGTGTAATCAAATTGAGATAGTTTATTTGTACTTACTTAATTGAACATAAAGCTCTAAATCTTTAAAGTACATAGTTTTCTTGCTTGCCTTTTCTCTACTGTTTTCTGTACTCTTTTAATTAGTTTCACTTCTTTAATCAACTTTATTCTCTTAAACTAACTTTCTTCTATATACTTACTAACTTTATTCTGTTTGATGAGATGATGAGTAAATAAATCATCATCAGCTGATAATTTATTTAGTCATCTTCTTTCTCACTTTTTTCATCGTCCTCTTCGTCTGTTTCGTTCAAAGTCTCACGTAGCTCAGAATTGCATGGAAACTCCCTGTATTCTTTATGAAATCTTTTAGGTATTGTTCCATTTTCACACAGGTTTATCAGGTCTTTATATTTCGGCGCTATTGGTAATCTACTATTGTATAGCTGCTTCACTGCATCCATACCAATCACTGGTTTATTGTTAATCTGGGTTTTTTCCCTTTGGACTTTCCCTTCCCCTTTCCTTTTGTTTTTCCTTTCTCTGGGGTTTGTTCGCATAATGTTACAGAATGAGTCTCTGCTTTGTCTGCCATGGAGTATTTGACAGACATTTGGTTGTTATGCTTTTTTTTTAATGTGGCGACTCTGATGTTTTTGAACTTAAAATTTTTTAATGTCTTTGGCGTTAATGTATTTAAAGCTAATTCATCAAATTGTAAAAAGGCAGTACGTTCCATGACATTCACTTTGTGGTCTTGGTCTTTTGCGGGCCGACTCGAAATATGTAGACCACTGTGAGGGAATCCATACAATAATTTTACGCACTTCCCTTTCGATAACTGCATGAACTGGGCATGTATGTATGACCCGGGAGTAAATAGTTAATTTGAATGACCTCCAAATTATTTGCTGATTTTAGGAAATGGTTCATGGCAGCTAATACGATTTTATTTTTATTTTGACCACAACACGAATCACAGTACATCAGTAGATGTTTTACGCCCGTTTTGTCCTTTTCCTCAATATATTTCATTAAAAAGTTGCAATTTCGTTACTCCCTCTTTTGCCATCACATTCCCCCATGTATAACAATTAACATCCTGTGTGCGACTTTCATAAATGGTGAAATTAAACACTGAATATTTTCTAGAATAGTACAATATCATACTTTGTCCATGTGGCGTATTCAGGACTTTTTGTAGGTCAAAGCTGCAGGTGATAGTTTCATAGTTTCGTGTAAATGATTTAATTTTTATTAAGTTAGGTAGTAAGTTTAGATTAAATTCGTTGTTTTTTGAATATTCTAGTATTTATGGGACAATTCCTCACTTACGTTTATATAAATTGCAAGGGTGTACAGGACAATTTGCAAAGACGATGTCCTTTACATCCAAATTTTTGAGGTGAATTATATTAACCACCTAAGGTGGTATAAGACAATTGATATTTTTTATGTATGTTACACCCAAAAGTTGTTTTATACTGTTCTTTACTACCAAAATGAGTTCACTCTGGTAACTAAGTGTTATTTACATCCATATTTTCACGGTAAACTATGTTTAACGTCCCAAATTATGTGGGTCGTAAAGGCATTTTTTTTGCGAATTTCGTAAAACGGAATATACAGATCGATAGAGAATTAAAAACTGAGTAAAACAGTATCAAAAAGTCATTTTCGCCCAAATGTCCTTTACGACCTTTGAGCCCAGAGGTATCGATATAGTAAAAGTACTCTGTGGTTAGAAGCATAGACTAATATATATATATAAAATGAGAGTTAGAAGCACAGAACACGGTTAGAAGTGTTCGGTTGCTTAAACCAAACAGAAGAAGTGTCTGCTGAAGATTTTTGACACAACTTTCACCATCACCTCCCAACCTTGTTCAAGTCCACATGACAACATTATGGCAAAAATAATCACCGGAAAATGGACGTGAAAAAGGTTAAATGACGTGAAATGACGGAAATTGGATTAAATGACGGAAAATGGACGTGAAAAAGGTTATTTAACATGTTGAGACCTTTACAATTCAGCCCAAAATGTATAGACGCCAGCAGGTCAAGCTACCCGAAACTGTCAAATTTTCCCAATCAACCTTGAACCTTAATGCTTAAGCGATAAAGTTGAAGATCTATAATAATAATAAATAAATAAATATCCTTGGACATTTCACACAGCGCCATCTAGTCCCAAGCTAAGCAACCTAATGCTTGTGTTATGGTAACAAGATGGCTGATAAACTACTTATATACATTTTTTTTTACATACATATTATAGATAGAAAAACACCCAGACTCAGAACAAATACATGTAGGTCATACAAATATTTGTTCCGTGCGGGAATCGAACCCGCGACACGCAGCGCAGCAGTCAATCGCTTAACCACTGCGCCAACCGTGCCGTCAGATTGACAATTTGACAGATTGTAGTAGCTTGATGTGCTGGCGTCTGTAATTTTAATGTTACATTATTTATTTATTTTTATTTATTTAAGTAATATGGGAGACTTACAGCTAAAACAAACAGAACAAGGACAGTACATTAGTCTGAAAGCCAATTACAAGTCTCCACTTATAAAATACAGAAAAGAAAAAGTAAATTCTAAGGACATTCACACCAACTACTATATACTACAGCATATTATGTTGCTCGAACTGCTTAACAATCATAACAAAATAAACTAAATGAAAAAGTTACGGCTTAAGCACTTCCTGACACACTAGTTAGGAATGGATCTATATCGTACTGTTTACAAAGCTTGTTTAAATTTCTGCTTGCACGCACAATGTACGAATTCTGCCTATAATTGGTTGAAGCAATTGGCACGCGCAATGGTGGATTGTATCGCTTACACAAAATTTTCAAAATTTTGTCAACATGTGCAATTATCAGCAGCATGTGCTGTTTTAGATTCTTTTATGAGATGATTCATGCAGTAGGTTAGCTGTGCAAGCCCAGGCTGGAGGCCTTAATTTATTGAGGTATCCACAGGCAAGCCCGGTTAAGCAGCCGACAACCTCACAGCTTGAACTGCGAGATGCAATAACAAAAAAAAACTTGAGAGGTGTCAAGGTACACCCGGATGGAACGAAGTTCAAAGAGAGAGAGAGACAGACAGAGAAACACGCGCACGCCGCACGGCCACAGATTACTAAATAGTTACAACTATAGCAAAAAGTGTCGTTCCAACTTTTGGTCTTAATTTTTTCCGTCTAGCAAAGCGCGATGAGGTTGGACGCAAAAAAAAATAGGTTAATTGTGTTCATAACTTCATACCTTTCCTCCAAACTCGATCTTGCCTCCTTGCTTGACGACTTCGGCGACAGTCTTCTTGTAAGCCTCGACAGCGTTGGGTGTGTGGAGGGGACCGATCAGAGTCTCTGACAGGAGGGGGTCGCCGATCTTGCTGACCACGCCAGCGAAGGCCTTGGACAGACGAGACACGACTTGGCTGTATACCTGAGAAGTTTTGGTGGTTGATAAGTTATCGTTAGGTATACATAGAAGTTATCAATTTGGTTTATTTCGAGTTAGCGGATATAGTGTAGTCTTGTCACATTAGTGGTAGCAAAATTTCCTACTGTTTCAATAATTTAGGAAGAACTGGATCTTGCCCTGTCTTATTGGATTGGACTTCCTGTTTAGTGCCGCATAGATCACTACTGGTTGGTCTCAAAGTACAAATTAATAACAATTCGTTACCAAACCTTTGATAAAACTTTTAGGCTATAATATGTCTGGCTATTTTCATATTGGAGTAACTAATATTACCTTCTTATGAATAAACAGTCTTCTAGTGGTTGTGCACCGCTGTCCTGCGGTACCTGCGCACGCGAACAGCGCCGCGTTCAGCAACAAGTCAAGGTTAGCGTCCTCGTTCACAATGATGGCGTTGTTGCCGCCCAGCTCCAGCAGGTGGCGCCCGAAACGTCTCTGGACTTCCACGCCAACCTGCAAATAGCAATGAGTTCGATTTTATTGTACGTGATTACTTGTAAATGAATTTTTATATTTAATATTACTAAACTTATTTATAGGAATAAGATGGGTTGTGTTGCTTTTTGCAAGGGTCTCTGGGCTTGTATGAAGCTTAAACAAAGTGTTTTATACAATATCTGATATCGCTGCCTTGAAAAGGACTAGTTTCATCCTAAATTAGGGCGCAGTCAAATTTAATTTTCCTTGAAAATTCCCAGTCACCTGCAGGTTGGAAATATAGATTACCTTTTTCATGATCAACCTTACGCGGTGTCCTGCGTGAGCGACGATACGTCGCGACGCGACGCAACACGGCGCGACGTAATGCGACGCGATGCTACACGCGACAAATGTCCTACGTGGTTTTGGTCATTACTTCTCGAATCATGGAGAAGTATGGTACAATTTTGCTCGTAGTTCGAGGTGACGCGTCTGGTCGCCCTCAAAACAAATACGCGTTACGTCGCGTCTCGCCGCAGACTGTCATATAGGCCGCAACCAGGGTATGCCGTTGAGTTGATCGCGTTCGTCGCGTTCGCACCGTCGCGTCGCGTCGTATTCGTCGCTCACGCAGGACACCGCGTTACAATTGATTACCGTTACGAAAACCGAACCGACCGACCGAACAAAACCGTTACATACGTAACGGTTTTGTTCGGTCGGTCGGTTTTTTTTTAATTTAAAATTTTACTATAAAACCGTTACATACGTAATGGTTTTATAGTAAAATTTTTGCTCTCATTCGGAAATGAAGATGGCTGCTGCGATTTTTTATTCAAACTCAGCATTATGTAAGGCCATATTGTGGCCAATCAGGTGAATAGCCTCTTGGCGTTATCAGTTATAGCTGCGAAGGCCTTACCTGTTGACCAACAGCCGTGCTACCAGTAAAGGAGACGAGTTTCATCCTCTCATCCTTCACAATCTTCTCTCCGATGTCTTTACCGCCGACGCACAGAGCGGCAACAGCGCCGGGAATGTTATTCTTCTCTAGAACGCCCTCTACGATCTTTGTGACGGCAACGGCGATCAAAGGAGTGGTGTCTGATGGCTTCCATACGCTGACGTCGCCGCAAACCTGGAAAGATTGTGATGTAGTTCATTGGAAAGTTCTGGTGAAGGTACAAGCAGTGGCGGATTAGCCATATAGCAAGAGTAGCAAATGCTACAGTCCTTACGGGGTTTCTTAAGTGAGAGTGCCATTGGTATCAAAGATTGTCGTAGGCAAAATTATGATAACGTCAGCAATATGAGTGAGAAATACAGCGGCATACAAGCACGTACCTATTAAGCAAATAAATAAGTAAACTTAAATACAGTTTTTTCCGCTTTTACCTATCGATTGGGTCGTCTTAAGGCGCGTCCACACTAGGGCCGCGCGGCCTTTTAGGGCCTCGAGGCCCGGCTTCGCAAGGCTTTTGTTTTTTTGCTACGATTATAACAACCGGGCGTTGTTTTCGAGATACTAAGAAGAGGAGGTGCTTCTAGCTTCAGGAGCATTTATAGTAATAATCATGTAGCAATCTCCATCAGGGCATAATTCCTTTTGATTTTATTTTAATAAAAACAACTCCGACAGTCCCATAACACTGATACAAATCCATTAATAAAAGAGTTTGATCGTCCGTCCACTCCATTTTGGCATTCTGTCACTGCAATAAATGCTGCTGAAGCTAATAGCATGTCCTATTCTTCGTAAAGCTCGAAAGCTACTGAGCAAGGCGGGCCGCCAGCCTCTTCAAATGCCTACCGAGGCCGGTGTGTCATTATTGAAAACGTAGTCAGAACGTTTTCAATAATGACACACCGGCCTCGGCTGTAGCTAAATGTATGAAAGTATATCATAAAATTATTGGCGTTTTTGGAATATTCTGAATATTATCATCAGTCATGTTCGTGAACGGGCGCCATCGGTTGAGACTGGTCATCTCTTAACTGCCAGGGCTTATTTTTAATTTTAATTTGTTTCTTTATATTGTTCTCACATATAGAAGCAATAAGAATAATGTACCCAGGATTTTGTAAAAATATCTTGATTTAAAAGAGTGTCCGTGGAGTTTCTTGCCCGTTCTTCTCCATAGAGATCTACGCTTTGGAATGGGCAACTAGCTTCAAGTTTCTGACTAACTGACCGACTATTTAATTTTGACAATTCAAAAGTGCCTGTAAATGGTTTAATTGAAATAAATGATTTGAGTTTGAGATTAGATAATCTGGATTCTGGAGATGTCTTATTAATGTTCTGAAGAATATAGCGTGATGATTATGAGTAGGTACACATACGCCACCTACTATGACCCTTACATATCTACTCCTTTTGCTTCGTGTACATAATTTGTTGAATAGGTACGATAGACAAATCCTTACCATAGCAATAGCGCTGTTCCAGCCGAACACGGCAACGGGGAAGTTGAACGCAGTGATGATGCCGACAGCGCCTAGAGGGTTCCACTTCTCAATGAGCACGTGTCCAGGTCGCTCCGACGGGAAGATGGTGCCAGGCAGGGTTCGCGACAGGCCCAGGGCCAAGTCACATACGTGGATGTATTCTACCACCTCTCCAATAGCCTCGGGGAGGATTTTTCCTGTGGAAGTAGGTGGAGTTGAACTACACTTCTTTCTTTAGGGTTTTTATTCGATTGGTAAAAGATCAATTTCTATTAGTCTTTCCTATGCTGTACGTAATATCACGTTCGAGCTGATACCTATTACGATGAAATTTCAGAGTATGAACATAGTACCTACGCATACGAGTATTACCTTCAAAACCTATATTATCATGAATAGTTAACTACCTAAGGCAAAAAGTAACGTTCGGTTCTTACGTGGCAATTACGCATCCGCACAATTTTATCTAAGTACGTAGGAAGGTACTTAACTAAATATTTTCTACATTGGTGGTAACATAGCTTAATTATTATCTTCCATATCAGATATCTAATAATAATAATGTATGTTACTATCTTTAAAATTTAGGTAAATAATCTTATTATCAACTTTATCTAAGAGAATATTCGAGTCAACAAACTCAATCAAGCACTGCTTATCTACTTAGGTAACAATATTCAATTGACTGATATAAAATAGCCTCCAAGAGTGGCGATCCTCAAATGTAAGTTAACCAGTTGACTCCGCTTCTCATCATGCTGGCATCATTTTTAAAGCACACAGCATGACAAGCTTGGCTTACCTATAGTTGGTGCAAGAGCACGTACTAACTCAGACATCTAAAGACAAATATAAATAAAATAAAATATGTAGGTACAGACGCCAGCAGGTCAAGCTATCCGAAACTGTCCAATTTTTCCAATCAACTTTGAACCTTAGATAAAGTTGAAAATCTATTAAAGAAATTTGACAGATTGTAGTAGCTTGATGTGCTGGCGTCTGTACTAGCGACGTGTAGTTTAACTTACCCATTTCCAAAGACACGAGCTGTCCAAGAGGCTGCAGCTTCTCCCTGAGAGCGTCTCCTATCTGCCTGACGATCTCTCCCCTTGCGGGCGCAGGGAGCTCCGCCCACGTGTGCCATGCATCCTGAGCCGCAGCGGCGCAAGCCTCATAATCAGCCGGGCTGGCTGCCTGAACCTCGGCGATGATCTTACCGTTGGCCGGGCTGAACGACTTGATTATCTGAGGACCAGTTTGTAACGCTGTTTAAGTCTTTGGCTACCTATACGGTATGAAATCGATCTTAGGACTTAATTACCAAACCAATATTGCTAAACAAAAATAATTATATCGTGCCATAAAAAAAACATCTAGAAAAGTTTCAGTTACTCTTGCTTATTAATTTTACTTTATGCATAGAATAAAAAATATTCTAAGGTACGACAAACTAGGATCATTTTTCAAGATCTGACCCTTTGATTTTGAACTATGGAGTGATTCTGAAGTTTTAATGCAGCCAAAACGTAAACCTTTCTCTGTGTATAATTTCGGGAATAATATAAAGAACATAATATTCTCTACGGCAGGCACTGAGACAAGGGGTTGGTCCAGGCGCGGTCGAAGGCCAAGATTTTGAGGGGGTCCCCATGTGTGGCATGGGTGCCGAGGAATATTAATAAGGGAGGTACATCATCCTCGGTGGTTTAGTGGTCGCCAGCTTTACTGCTGAGAATGAGGTACTGGTTTCAATTCCTAGGTTGGGTTGGGTTATTAGGTTTTTCCACCGGCTACCCCCATAACTGGCGAAATGGGGGTGTTCATTCATATGAAGTTACACCCCTGCCTAACCCTTCGGGGATGATAGATTACGTAGGGTGGGAAGAGCGAGCGAAGCGAGCTCGAAAATTTTAACAACCCGCTTCGGTTTGGTTTTATATTTTCAAGCAGAAATAGGAGTTCCTACTTCTTTTATTCCTTTTGGAATAAAAGGAGTAGGAATTACTTGCTTTGTCAATTTATTAAGAAAAGCTCAAGAATCAACAGAACGTGAGCGAGCGAAGCGAGCCTGAAAATGTTTGCACCCTAACTTGAAATAGGTTCGGTTTTCTTTTGACCATCATACAGAAAGAGAACTTACTTTATCAACTTATGACGAAAAGCTTAAACTCGTTTTACAGAAGTTTAGGTTTTGCAATCAGGCCTTAACCTAAACCTTTCGAACCTCAAAGCTCGCTCTTGCATCCTACATTCTATATTTTATTACAGGCTTATTAAAGTAAAAACTTTTTTAGGCGCGTTAAAAAACCCACTGTCATTTCGTAGTTTTAAGTTTTTACTTCTGTCGGCGGCCCCATGTCTACTAATGTTCTTAATGTTTTTGTATATGCCCATCGGCGTCTCGGTGGCTCAAGTACAGTTTTAAGTTAGTAGGACAAGTAAATCATTCAGACTCTCGACAGCTTGAATGATTTGGGGGGGGGGGGGGGTCATGACCCCTACGACCCCCCTCGGACCGCGCCTGGGTTGGTCATCTTCGTTGCCAGTTAGTCTTGGTAGAGGGACCTACCTATACCTATAGTTCAGATATTAGAAAGCTTTCACTTATAGAAAAGAAGCACGCATTTAGGCATAGGCACGCCAATTTACATAGATACCTCATAATTATATACTAATTCATATTTCAGATTTATCATAAATGAGAATGACGCAATGTCAACTCTCTACATTAATTTATTGAGAGTAGGTACTTATAGTAATTATCTTGACATACAAATACACAAAACTGAGCTGTATTGTCATCGTTCCTAACTATGTTTGCGTCTATTTTATCTAAACAATGCTTACATAACTCAAGTCGTAAGAGTATCGTATCTAGTAAAAGAACATCTACTTACCTATACATGAACCGCACTTAGCTTAGCGATGTGTATAGTGACAGAAACCTGTCAGACTTATACTGAAGAGACCCTGCGTGAACTAAGATCGTCACTATTTCTTCAGAACTAAGTGCACACAAACTCGTTCCAGAAGCCTAGTAAAACATAATGTCCCCTTTCTTTTATTATGTTTTAATTTCATGTACCGACTACTTTTAAAATGCTGAACACATTAGCATTAAGCTCATGTTTACAAGAATTAAATTTATCGTTTAATTCTCTAAGGGAGAGCGAGTAGCTAATGCTATTAAAATAATCTTGCTGATCCCCACACTGGAGGCATTAGATTTGAGCCACAACAAGTTGCAAAAGGAAGCGATAGAAATAATAATATCCGATTTGATTTCGGCTCATAGATTAACATTAACAATATTTGATCTCTCTAACAATCCAATGACACCCCAAGATGCTTATAACGTTTTGCAGAAAATGTTAAGTCCTAAAATCCAAAATAAAGAGATTATTGATGAAGAGCATTTGTGTTCAGAAGCCGTTCATCGAACTACTAGCAAGAGTGAAAAGGCGCAAGGACTTTGTGTGAGAGTTTGACACCGTATTACAAAACTGGACTGTAGTAGGGCCCGATGCTAGAGAATTACTTCTACGAAGAGCTCAGTATCTTTGTCAGCGTAAATTGGACATTGCGTTATATTTCATGGCTTTAGCCAAGAAGTTCACGAGACCCGTTCCGATCAAAGATTTAATACAAAGACTAGGCAATGATCGCGTACCACTTGATGAGGATTTCATTAACGAGGTGTTTCCAGGCCCAAGCACACAGTTACGGACTATAAAATTTAGTTTAATAAGTGATATAATAGCGCGATTATGGCCCGGTAAAAAGCTACCACCGACTCCTCCATCTGACCCTGAACCTGAGCTCTTTCCTGCACCTCCACCACCGCCGCCGGAGAAAAAAGCAAAAGGGACTAGCAAAAAGTAAAGTTAAACGTGGACAGTTTCATTGAGTCAACCAAGTCTCAACGACTTAATTGTCAATTCCGCCGCTAGTTCTTCGTAATATTGCAAAAATTAAGCCGATTTCCTAATGACAATCACGACCTCTATCGAAAACTAATGGAAGAATAAATAAGTCGTTATTTCTGCAGGTAGAGCTTTCAATTTTTCATGAGCGATTTGTAATCACATCCTGTATGTACAGACGCCAGCACATCAAGCTACTACAATCTGTCAAATTTCTAAGATTTTCTACTTTATCGCTGAAGCTGAAACTGTCAAATTTTCCCAATCAACCTTGAACCTTAATGGTTCAAGGTTGATTGGGAAAATTTGACAGTTTCGGGTAGCTTGACCTGCTGGCGTCTGTACCAAACCACCAAAGTTTGTAATAATATTTATAATCTTAGGTAAGTACCTTTTCTAGACTTTTTGGCACCTACTGATGATTTAAAACGTTATTTTTATATCCTGTATTGTTTTAGATTGGATTTTACTGTTTTAGATTTTTTTTATTTACCTACCTACTGTTTTTTTTTTTATAGGAACCTATTGTTACCGTTTTTTACATGATTACTAATAAGTACCTATATGATTTTATTGATCAAGGTTGATTTTGAATTTGAATACAAAGCGCGTTTATTTGAATCTTGCGCAAAATGTGAAGTATATAAATACTAGGTAGGTACAGACGCCAGCACATCAAGGTATGTACTACAATCTGTCAAATTTATCGCTGAAGTATTAAGGTTCAAGGTTGATTGGGAAAATTTGACAGTTTCGGGTAGCTTGACCTGCTGGCGTCTGTACTTCGTTATCTACTAATGCATAGCAAACATGCCAACTGCGTTTTTATTTTCAGTTTCAATTGCCTTACCTAAACAAATATTCTGCAGTGTGATTCTGTAACCATCTCACCGTGAAAACTCAGGTGAAGTGATCGTGGAGTGAGCTGTCATTCCAACTAATGCTAGGGATTGACACTATTGACAGCTCACTCTAAGCTCACTTCACCTAACTTTTCACAGTGAAATTTTTACAGAATCGATTGGCTGTTATCAACTCACCTGACCGTTAGCCTCCCATTTTCCGTTGAACACACCTACATTCTTCTCTTGTAGTCCCAACTCCTTCAGGAAGGAGTACTTGGGATCGTCAATGAGGTAGGAGGACGCGTTGCGAGACATCGGCACTCTTATCAGTCGCAGGGACAACACACTTCGACACAATACACGGCTCATTTGTGCGTCTCTCGCAACAGTCTATCTTATAATACGTATATTACATTTAAATAGCAAGATAATATACAGTAAACAAATTTTATCATGTTTGTGAACAATTAAAGGCACTGCTACGTCTTATCTGACTGATAAAAAGTCAGTTGCTAGGTCAGGAGTACTTAATTGATAGCTTTTTCCAATCGGTTTGTGGGGAGCAATTTTATTGTACTGTACAGACTGCACTTCAAGCTACTACAATCTGTCAAATTTCTTTAATCGATTTTCAACTTTATCGATAAAGTTTTAAGGTTCAAGATTGATTGGGAAAATTTGACAGTTTCGGGTAACTTGATGTGCTGGCGTCTGTACATAATTGTGTGTTCCCGCCTGTTATTATTTAGGTACTTAGAAAGTTTACGTCGTAGTTTTCATTTCTTACTAATTATGAATAAAGAAAACTACCTACATACTTAGTAGCTGCATGCCCTTAGCCTAATAAGTTCTACTTCTATGTACCTCAATATTACTCAGGTGTTATGCTGTATTACACATACAAAAAGAAATCTGTTGACACATTATTCATTCATCATCCTCATCGTAATCAGTCTAAAATCTAAATGTTCCCACTGCTGGGACACAGGCCTCCTCTCGGTGAGAGGGAGTGGACCGTTATCTACCACGCGGGCCGAGTGCGCATTAGCATAATTTAACTAAAGTAACTAATACACTATAGTTAGGTGTTTAACTGCCTACGTACTACATTTTAAGTGTATGAATATTATGCAATTATCTACTTGATTACATTGTGGAAAGATAACAGAACATTCACTTTTATTAGCCTTAGGTATCTTAATATAGAGGAATGGCATCTGTATTGGAATGGCGAAATTTTGAGTTGGGAGGGAGTTCTCTCTCCTTCTTCCTCCCTTCTCTTTGCTTCTGTCACTTTCTCGTGAGTTAATAAACTTGAAACTTAGCACGAATACTTATCTAAATAAATTATGAAGATTGTCAGTTTTTTTTTCTTCTAAACTACCCCCTAAAAAGGGGTTGGGGGTTTCAAAGTTTGTATGGAAGAATTTTAGCGCGCAATCCGATTAACTCGAAACTCAGTATTTATACCTAGGATCGAAAGTAAAGAATATTGTGTATCAGGGTTTTTCGAAAATTTACCCCTGACGGGGCAAAAAAGGGTAATTCGATTTATAGGGTAGGATTTGAACTTGAAACTATATGTTACATTTTCACACCTAAACCCTTTTCATCCCCTGTAAGGATGAAAAGTAGGGATACAGTCTATATGAAAAATCTTATTCATTCAGTTAGTAAACTTGAAGCTTAGCATGAATACTTGCCTAAGTAAGTAATAAAGTTTATCATTATAAGTTTTTCAAAACTACCCCACAAAGGGGGATATAGGGGTGTTAAAGTTTTTGTGGAAGAATTTGAATGCGCGATCCGATTAACTCGACAGTCAGTATTAATACTTTTTACAGGAAAGAAACGATGACAAGTTTTTGGATCTTCCGAAAATCGACCGCTGACGGGGCAAAAAGGGGTAATTAATTTTTTAAGGGGAGTATTTTCCTACGTGGCTTGATTAACTCAAAAATTGGTATAGGTACATCATCTTTGAGTCAAATTATGGAAACATCCCATTTTTTTTTTGTTTTCTACGCCATTGGGGTGACAGGCGCCACGGGGTACAGTTAATAATACTTAGCAATATTTGCCTCATTAATTAATACAGATGGTTTCTAAAAAAATCCTCACAGAGGCTTCAGGGGGTGAAAAAGTTAATAGGTAAGAAAAAATATTAAACCGCTCGGACGGATTAACTCGAAACTCAGTACTAATACTTAAAACAAACGGTATGTGTTTTAAGGTTTTTTCAAAAATCATCAAGAGATGATTTTTGAAAAACCCTACCTATATATAAAGTAATAAAGTTTAAGGGGTGGATTTTACTGCTTCCTTCCATTAACTCGAAAATGGGTATAAAATAATCTTTAAGCCATACAATGGGAACATATCAAACGCTTTTTTAAAAACAAAGCCTGTCGTGGTAAAAGGGGATAACAAGGTTTATTTAAAAAATCTTATTCATTTGATCTGTAAACTTTAAAATTAATCCGAATTAAATAAATGAATGATAAAGATCGTAAACATACATTTTCGAAATTTTTAGAATAAAGTACACGCGGACGAAGTCGCTGGCAAAGTGCTATACTAAATCATCATCTGCCTAGCCTTTTCCCAACTATGTTGGGGTCGGCTTCCATTCTAACCGGATGCAGCTGAATACCAGTATTTTACATGGAGCGACTGCCTATCTGACCTCCACAACCCAGTTACTGGGTAATACGATACCCCTTGGTGAGACTGGTTGTCAGACTTTCGGGCTTCTGACTACCCGTAACGACTGTCAAAGATCCACGAATGACAGCCGGGACCAACGGCTTAACGTGCTTTCCGAGGCACGGAGGGGTCTCGGTATGTAAAGATGGTCACCCATCCACAGACCAACCGTGGCAAGCGTAGCTTAACCTGACCGATCGACCTGTGCGGCTGTTATTATTTAGCCACGGGCCCCTCTCTAGAAAATGCTATAAAGTATATATATATGCTATATAGTAATATGCTATAAAGTGCTGTACTAAATAAAATTATAAATTCTGTTTGTATGTTACATTTTCACGCCTAAACCACTGGACGGATTTCGATAAAATTGCCTGCCAGCAGATACCAAAGAGATAGATGGAATCGTGGGGAAGGACATACTTCTTATCCTTCCCGACATCCGGCGAAGCCGCGGGCAAAAGCTAGTTAGATTATAAATCAAATAACTGTTTGAAAATTCAACAACTTAACTTTATTAACTAAAGCTTTAACATAAATTAACTACTTATTTATTTAACCTACTTGAACTTGAATTAGCGGTCACATTATTGAACAAGACTTTTTGTCATCAGCTACTTTTCCTTCTCTCAGTTCTTTAGCTTTTTGTGCAAGGTAGGTGTTTTCATCTCTTTTTTGCATCCACTCTGGCAATGGTTTGTCCCAGTCCGCTGGTGGTGCATCTCGTTTTTTCCAGATATCATTTCTGTAATGGGCCCTTAGTCTTTCCATTCTTCGTGTTTTCTCACTTGCTATTAAGGTTTCCTGTAAATAAATAGAATTTTAATATACTATTGTAACTGGGATAGTGTGATCAACTCCTAAACCATAGGAGCTATGTGAATATTTTACATGGAAGAATTTGTTCATTTTGTTTGAAAGAACATTCAGCAAAAACCATTTTAATGGCATCCACTGCAAGATCTCTAGTCATACAGAAAAGCTTCTAGTTTCAATCCTATCTTTAAAAAAACCCACAAACTTGTTAACCTGTTGCTAAAACTCTTTAAGTAGATTACTGATTAACAGTGATAGGAATAGGTAGTGCCTATTTGCCTAAACTTCGAAGAACAGAGACAAGAAACGGAGACTTCCTTAGGACTAATTTTTTTCCGGGACATCTATCCCGAAATTCGGGACAACACATTTAAATGCATTAAAAAAATATGTTATTTGGAATAAGTAATTCGTCTATATTTATCTAAAGTTTGCGATAACTCATCTGACAAAGAAAATTTCGGTTCTGATACTGAACTATAAATATGACATAGATAGATAAACATAAATTTGTAACTTAAGTTTTTTCCGTCTGTACATTTTGTTTCATGCTTCATCCAATTACGTCATATATAAAAAATATAAAAAATAATATAAATATACATTTATTTGTTATAACAATATTCTATGTGGTTTATTTTTCCTTTAGAGCCCATAGAGGATAAGTTATTATTATGGAGTTATAAATTATAAATGTTATGTCTAGTCGCAACCTTTAGGTAAATATAGACGAATTACTTATTCCAAATAACATATTTTTTTAATGTATTTAAAAGTGTTGTCCCGAATTTCGGGACAGATGTCCCGGAAAAAATGTAGTCCTAAGGAAGTCTCCGTTTCTTGTCTCTGTTCTTCGAAGTTTAGGCAAATAGGCACTACCTATTCCTATCACTGCTGATTAATTTATACTTACAGCAGCCTTTATATCCCCCTTATCTTCCCATTTGCAGCAGTTGTCATAGTCTTTCTTCCACTGGTTGCAGTCCAGAGTCTCACCATAAACAAAATACTGCTGGAACCGGCCTTTGAAGCTTGTGCAATCTTTATATTCATCCTTGTATAGCTGGCATTCTCTTATCTGAAATAAATTGTAGGAATAACGCATTAAGAAAATTTTATATAATTAATATAGAGATTAAATATCCCTACTATGGGATGTTCCCTACTGTTGGTGACGGTCAGAGGATCGTCTTAATTTTAATGTTATGTTCCATGCAATAGGAGGCAGTCTTATTGCCACATATGGCATATACAAGATTGGCTACACTGGCCATACATCAACAATTATTGCTGTAGCCATCTGAGGAATTGAGCCCATGACCTAGGACCTTGCAGCAGAGCTAGTGACCATTAATACAAATTCTTAGGGCAGAAGACTAGTCAAGCTCATTTGCTGTGTATAGGTTCCTGAGTAACAAGAAAACGATACTGACCACCCACTTATCCTCTGGTTCTTGCCCTTCTCCAGTCTTTATTGTTTCCTGATTTTCATTTTCACTGACTGGAGTGGTTTCTGTCATGGTTTTATTTATTATCAGACCATAACATGCAATTTAATAATAACCTCAAAAGCCCGCTTACATAACCTCTAAACTATGTACATGATTTTTATCAAATAAGCTTGTTTGTTACTATAAATTATAATATAACAATAACTACATTATTCACGGATTTGTGATTATTCTATATTGTAAGTTAGCTTTTCGCAATATCCGGCAATATCAAAATATATAATCAGATGACATTTTTGACAGTTTTTTTTTTCATTTGGCTTTGCTCGGTATAAGTATTTAGCTTTTTAGCCAATGTCACGGATAGGGTACTTAGTCATAGTATGTACTTACAGACGCCAGTAGGTCAAGCTACCCGAAACTGTCAAATTTTCCCAATCAAACTTAAACCTTAAAGTTTTAGAGATAAAGTTGAAAATCTATTATAGAAAGACAGATTGTAGTAGCTTGATTTGCTGGCGTCTGTACAAAAATGTATAGTATAACGGTGAAATCATATTGAAACGAATTACTATTTTATGTATGTACAGGAAAGCTATTTGTACAAATAAAGAAAGTCAATACTTTCTTTACCACCATACATACCAGCGACCATTTTGTTAAGCCATTGCCACTCAGACCACCTTTGTTTGCCACTGACTGAGTACAGGTCGTTTGTGTTGGTGGCTTATGTGGTACATACAAAATGCTTGGTGGCGGTCTGATTGAGTGTCGGTTTTTAAATACAAATCAAAGAAAGCTTGTGAAAGCGCTTGCGATGCATCCACAAGTTAGTAGTTTACAACAAGTGCCAAACGTGTGGACTCATTATTATGTGCAATATTTTAACGAAAAATGAATTGAACGCACCCGCGAACGTGATGACAGCAGCTGATTTATGTTGACGTTAATCCTGTCAAGTGGAATTCTGCTGAGTTTCTGACCTATTTCTGGCATATTCTAATTTTTGTGAACTTTGCACATACTCGGAATCATAGATTAGATTCGAATTTCGAAGATTACCATTACAAGAGTATTGAAACCGTATTTTTCCAACAAACATTCTGAACGAGATCTATTGTGTTTAACGTTGATGTTTTTCTAACTTCTCGAAGATGTCTCTGAATAAACTGGTTGGTGGCGACTGTGGGGGTAACAACTCCTTAGTTCAGCTATCAAATATAGTGCGTCGTGATGCTTCTCTGTCACAGCCGCTCTCACAAGCTGATAGATTCGTTAACGAATTCATGGCACAAAACTCACAGATACCACAAACCTTCAACATGAATGCTTTGCTGAACAATTTACCTAAGGAAAATGTAATGAAAAGTGGCGCCTCTACATCGTCATATGTACCAGACCTTAGTACTCACATGAACAGATCGTGGAATGCAGGTCCATCCACTTCATACATGTCAAACGCTATGATGCCATGTTTTCACATGATGCAGCAACCAATGTTTCACCCACAGCCCATGGCACAGTCAAATGTTCCAATGCAATATGTGTATGAGGCAGATGTTGAAACTATGACAGATGATGATGTGAAAGGTAAAGCTCAAGAATATGTTAATACTGTGAAGGATGATGATGAGATGGCCTATAGTCAATTTATGTCTTTTATGAAGAAAATAAGTGCTGGAGAGCTTAATATAGGTGAATCTGGACAAGACCAAAGAAAATTAAGCAGAGATGAAATATTTGATGAAATGACTGAAAAATATAAGGAAGAGTGGGACAAACTCAGTGATGTTAATAATTATTGGGACGATGAAACAAGAAATGGAATTTCTAAAGAATACTCATTCTCTGAAGGTAATATTATGTTGGAGAATAGAAGTGCCCTTGAAATAGGCAAGGAAAAATTAAAAATGGGTGATATTCCTGGAGCTGTTCTGTGTTTTGAAGCTGCTGCACAACAACAGCCTGACTCAGCTGAGGCGTGGTTCCTCCTTGGAACTACACAAGCTGAAAATGAACAAGATCCTTTGGCAATAACAGCTTTGAAAAAGTCATTAGAAATTAATCCAACACAATTGGAAGGGTACATTACTTTGGCAGCTGCATACACGAATGAAAATATGTCTAAGTTTGCATATATGGCTTTATTGAACTGGTTAAATGCTAGCCCTAAATATTCTGATATATTTCCTCAAGATGTGGACCCTAGAAAACTGGATGATAAGGAGTTAGCAGCTCATGTAAAATCATTATACCTCAAGGCAGTGCAGTTGAATCTGAATCAAATCGACCCGGATGTACAGAATGCTCTGGGAGTGGTTTTCAACATCAGTCAAGAGTATGATAAAGCTGTAGATTGTTTCAAGACAGCTTTAATGGTGGCAAGTGATAATGCAAAACTGTGGAACAGACTGGGAGCTACTTTGGCTAACAGTGAACAATCTGAGCAAGCTGTGGATGCTTACCACCAAGCCCTAAATTTGGAGCCGGGATTTATCAGAGCTAGGTATAATGTTGGTATCACATGCATGAATTTGGGAGCCCACAGGCAGGCTGCGGAACATTTCCTAGTGGCCCTGAACCAGCAGCATAAAGCTATGAGCATGTTTCCAGATTCTTCTGCAACTGACACCAGTTCAACCACAATTTGGACAACATTAAGGATGGTATGCTCATTTATGGGTGAACATGATGTTGCAAAATTGGTAGACGACAGAAATTTGAGGGAACTTAACAAGTTTTTTGAGTTGGAGTAATTTTGTTCAGTTCTTTTGGTTAGGGGATAAGTTGCTATTTGTAAATATGTATCATAAGAATTATTTTTAAATATATCCAATTAGAATACCTATAATATAATGACTTATTGAAATCTTCTTTACTTTCCATGTTAATGTAGTTTATCTATATGGGAAATTTTGGGTCATAAGTGCCTCATTTTAATTTGGGACTGAGTAATAATAAAATATTTTATATTTTTATAAGCTTTTGTTTTATTATTTTTTCTGTGGAACTATTTTTACATGCAGGAAACTGCAATCTGTGTCACTTAGGGGGCAACCTTGCGGATGCTTATTGTAAAACCAGCAAGGTTTCTGCTGTACCTTTATAGTTTTTTGCTTTGACTTTCTTTTCTTAACATTGCTACCAACTTCATTAATTGTTTTTGGATACCTCAATCCCACTTTTCCGGATTGAACTTCAAAAATGTTATGATTATTCTTGAGCAGTGTTTGTATTCCTCCACATTCAGATTTCAATATATTTAGTTGTTCTTTCGGTATAAGTTGAACTAGTTCATTAAACTCAGCTATCCTTCCAATAGACCAACTGGAGTCTGCCTCACTGCATCCCTCCAGCAAGTATCTGCTAATACAGTCAACAATTGAATCTATTACATTTTTATCTATTTGTGTACAATTTCTAACTTTTTCAACTGGATCTCGAGCTTTGAAATCATTTTCATTGTTTTTATTTTGTGATGAATCTTTTTTTGTTAACTCATCTATTTTAATGCAGTACTCTTCATATTCCTCCTCTGGATATATTCTGCCGCTACTAACTAAGCATATTCTCTTGGTACTTGGAATCTTAAGTCTATCTGTGTCTGTTTTAAAACCACAAGCTTCACATAGCTGTGTTATGTAATCCAAATAATCATAGTATTGGCTTTTATATGAGTTTCTACGCTGATATTTGCTTCCATTAAAGTTGAAGGCACAACAAGGAAGTAGAAAGAAATTGCATTTATATGAACTCTTTGCTGTGATAACTGGTATCCATGGTGTTAGCTCATCAGAATGATTGCCAATAATCCAGTCGACATCAGGAAATATTGATGTATCAGATGGGGTAATAGTTTTCTCCTACAAAAAAATTTTTTTTTAACTCAAATAGAATAAAATTGTATTAATAAATTGAATATTTTCGTTATTATTTACTTAGATTTTTTTAAAACTGTGTACTTACGAGAGGTTGTACTGAAATATATTATTACAATCACATTGTAATGTCTTATTCTTACCTTTAATATAACATTAGAGGGATACATATCCCAAATATTTCTTTTTCGAACATCTAAACCTAGTCCAATGTGGCCCTCCTTAGTTAGGATGTATACCAGTAAACCATTTCCACATCCTAGATCAACAAATGATTTCTTTTTATTGGTTCCATCTTGTTCCCAGAGGAGTAACAGATATGTTGCTATTGCCACATCTTCATACACAAATTTTGATGCATCTGTACATTCTGGCCAAATCTGTAAAATTAACAAAACACCTCATTTTTTAAACTGAATGCTAAAACCCCAATGTTCAATCATAATAATGTATAATAGAGTCAAACTTTTGAACTATGAGTACCTAGTTTTTATCAAGAAGTAAATATTTTATGTACCTTGACCATGTCTTTTCCATATTTCAACTTTAAATCATTGTACTTTTCATAATATTTAGTTTGGGATACTAGTGACAAAGATTCACTGAATATCTTGGCCTTGGTGTTATGGTTTGTGGATTCTGAGCCCCACTTTATAAGTTGCGGTAGCAGTATGTTGACCAGCCAGTTGTATGACTTAGAATTTTCATCTGAAATAAGAGAAAAATAAATACAAGTACCCCTTTTTGAGACAGCTCTTATAACGAAAGTGAAATAATAAATACAAACCATTTGCAGCGTTTAACACAATTTGACTGTTATTTAGTTCTATTGTATATGAGAACTCAGGACATAACTTTTGTTCTAGGTTTGCTGGTGTAACATCGTAGAATCTAACTAAGCTTTTATCTTTTTGTAAGAAGACAAGCTGATACGCCTGATTATCTGTGTAGTTTTTCGGAAGCAGTTCCATCAGGATGACTTCAATCGTGCCGTCGGCATCAGACGTGGCGTCAGAGAATTGATTTTCAACATTTAGTTCAAGAAGAATATGAGTTTTATGTTCTTCAATATTGTCACTTGTAATTAATTCTTTTAGCCGACCTATTTTTGGTGGCAGTTCAAATGTAGAAAGTTTAGGTTTATAACAATATTTAAACCATAATTTGTTGCCCCATAACCTCCTGTTGACAACATGAGGTTTGGTAACTGATATATTGATAGATTCCCAGAATGAATCTGGAGTCAGCGTAGTGCGAATAGATTTAGAAGGCTCTTTCATTGCTTCTGGTAAAAATAGCCAAGCTCGAAAAGTAACACTGACTATAAAGGTAAAGTATGTACTTTACGATTATAGTTTACTATTCTTGCTTGTTGATAAACAGCTGATCTATGTCAAAATATGACATTTAGGAGTACGTTCAACAACAGCTGATTTCAGAAAACTTAGCCGTTTGTTCCGCTGTCAATTTTTGGGCTACACAGTGTGGGCCAAAAAATGCTGCAATATTCGTTGGTTAATGATTGCCTGCTTGCTTTATAAGAGCTCTTTATTATTTTAAGACCCAACGTGAAATCAATAAAATTCAAACAATGATTTTTTTGTACTCTATTTTGCATTAAAAAGCTTTGTGGTGATCTATACAAAATTATACTAGCACCGCGTGCGTTCCATTTCATAAACCAGTTCATTCATCCATATTTTTTTCTCAAAAGTCCTGAAATTGAAATCTCAGTAATCTCATGATGTGTCACTTAACTTTTTTTGATTCTGTATGATCTGTGCAGGGCATATTTTTGAAAATATTTTTATATATTTGTTTTCTACTTTAAAAATTAGTATTCAAGATTTGATATTGGTGTTTAGGAACTGCTTAATGATATTGATAAATTAAAAATTAAAAAATAGGCAGGTGTATGTAGGTAATGTCATACACTGAGCTCGAACATGGCTATCAAGGGTTGCGGCAAGCTACTCAGCCTCAATTTTATGTCGGAGATGATGGAAATCTTGTACCTATAAGATCATCAGTAAGTTTGCATTTTCATGTAGATATTGTTGTTGTCAAGTCAAACACAAAGACTACGTAGATACTTCAGAGCAATGAACTTTTGCGCTGTAGTATAAAATTGTTATAGTGTTATGTAAACTAAAACAGGTATAAAAATAACAATCCAAACACAAATAGTAGTAAGGTCACTTAAGTGAGATGAATCCAGATTAAATATTGGTTCAGCTAATATTATCTTTGTCCATTTCCTCACTAATGTAGCACCGATAACACTACTGAGCACATAACTGCTTGAATGTTGAGTGCAGGACGGTTACACCTAATTATCCTATATTATATGGACACAATAGATTATTATATTTATAGTTGTACATGCTGACAATGACAAGTGAGGTAATGTAGTATGTTAATTTATGTCAAGTTTATCTTAGTTATCAAGTGTAAAATAGTGTCAGCCAATCGGTGGCAAGGTTGCCTGTGTGGCTTATCATATGCTGTGATAGGAGTCAAGTGTATCATAGATAGTGTGTGGTGATGGAGTGGCAGTGGCTTAAAGATTGGTGGCGTCTCAAAAGATGGAGGAAGGACAAGAAGGGCCAGAATGATGATGACATATGCTATTGTGATGACTGTCTGCCTGATGTAAGATGATGGTGGCTTTTGTTATGTCACTCATGATTAATTTATCATTTCATTAAAATAATTTATTCAAATGTTGAAATTTTTGTTTGCGAAATTAGAATTTAAAATTTATGCTGTTGTGTGTAACAGGACAAAGACATTATGATTTGTACATGCAATTTGAATGGCTTCTTTGGCATACACATGCTAATATTCCCTACTTACTGAATTTAGTAGTGTGTGTATCCCTCCTCCCCCACTCTTAAGGAGGATGCTTCATGTGAGACTAACTTCAGATTTGTTAATGTTTTTATTTAATTGCCAACAGTACAGAAGTTTGTATTGTGGATTGACTGGAGCAGAGACTAACTGATGCTTGAGCTATAGTACTAAATATTTGAGATTTGAGATAAATGTTTATATAAGTGAAAATTAAAATGGGTGTGTAACATGCTCAGTGATAGGGGAGGCAAAATACCCCTCGGTAAAGTTATGGGCAACCGGAATCATTTTACTTTATCATTTTAAATTATTTTTCACACATGCATTGCCTGTGACTATTGTCTTTTGAATACTTTTAGGGATTCTCATAA
The DNA here is from genome assembly GCA_945859715.1 of Apamea sordens. Classification (NCBI taxonomy): domain Eukaryota; kingdom Metazoa; phylum Arthropoda; class Insecta; order Lepidoptera; family Noctuidae; genus Apamea; species Apamea sordens. Next base: position 15,933,086 of record OX243995.1, read on the forward strand.
CTTATATACAGGTTGGCAGGGTCATCGACGCGCAAACTGTAACTATGGATTCAGCACATGAGTTTAGGGTGACCCAGTTTCATAGAAAAGTGCAATACCTACGCGGTCAAAATTTATGGAACAGCAATATTTTTTTTAATAACCGACGAAATTTTTTGACGCTATGGCGTCTAAACTCATGTGCTGAATCCATGGTTACAGTTTGCGCGTCGATGTCCCGGCCACCCTGTATAGAGCATGTTCAAATTAAGTCCTGTCCAACAATTAGTTATTAAATATATTTAGTGAATTTTAAAGGAAATGTTAGATTTGGGAGAAACCAAGATGGTTGCAAGCTAAGTAGGGCTTTTGGCTTTTATCTTTCATACAGAGTGCTTATACCCAAAAATACTTAATTCAGAGTCTTTTAATTTTAACCAAGTGTTGGTCTATTAGAAGCTGTTGTCAAAAAATAAATAAAATATTTCAGCTACCTGTCTATGGTACAGTTTAATAGTATCCTTCTATTCTGTACCACACCCACAACAATTGTTCTCCCTTTGTGCAAACAAATGAGGCAATATAGCCAGTGTGAGTGCAGTGTTTACAATTATCTCTGGTTCTAGGCTTCTTTGAAAACAATGATTTATTTTCTTTGAAATAAGTCTGACTTGATTTGCCGCTTCTTGGAGTTCTAGAAGAAGTTGTGTTTCTCTCTCTTTCTCTCACACAGGATTTCTTTTTTTTCGAGTGAAAGTGGTGATGGCTAGTTATAGGACTCATATTTAGACTCTATGTTCATCATTTAGAAAATGAAGTATTTCGTTATGAATTAAACTTTCATGTATACACATTGATAAACTAGGGCGAGTTGGATCTGTGCGAGTCGCTGGACCCGCACAGCGATGGTGGGGGTAAGAAGGTGGTGGTCGGCGTCTGCGCCATGGCCAAGAAGTCGCAGTCGAAGCCCATGAAGGAGATCCTCACGCGCCTCGACGAGTTCGAGTACATCAAGATGCTGGTCTTCCCAGAGGAGGTTATCCTTAAGGTTCTCCACTTTGTCTAACACAACTAGTGGAACAAAATATTCTGTAGAGGTTGAATGTCAACAATTGGCTGAGTATAAAGAGTTCAATTATTGTGCCGTCAGCAATTTTGATATAATGCTTAAAAGTGGTCTGCTGATGCTTAGCCATAATAATTAATGACAACGACACACACGTAAAGAATTAGCCAGAACAACGAAGTGATTGGTAGAAGTATTGTAATAAAAGATTTACATTGAAACCGGTACACAGTGGACATATTTTGTTTTACTATTTGTCACGCTATTTATTTTCATAATTAACATCTGTTAGAATTCTTCTTCATTCGTTTAATTAATCGTTTATAATAACACACATACCTACATGCGCACGATACTAACGTTTACACGTTGTTATGTTCTGTTTCCATTGAATGGCATATACACTAGCTTTGTTTGTGTGGTCGGTGTCAGGTAGCGAATTAGTCAGTAATGGTGTATTCATAGTCTTTCACCGTTCGCGCATTCGTGCATTTAGTTGGGGAAAGCGTAAGACGTATCTGTACTCTGTGTCTGAGCTCTGAACTCGCCATTATTGTATTAATTCGCGTTTTCTATCTACTTAATAATTAATATTATGTCTTTTGCAGAAACCGGTAGAAGAGTGGCCCATCTGTGACTGTCTAATTTCCTTTCACTCGAAGGGCTTCCCATTAGACAAGGCCATTCAATACGAGAAGTTACGGAAGCCCTATGTTATAAACAATCTTCACATGCAGTATGATATACAGGTATGTATGTATAGAATAGGTACAGCATGTAATTATGTTCATTTGACGTCAGGAGTTGTCACTTGATACTTGCACTTATTACTTACAGGATCGAAGAAAAGTATACGCGATATTAGAAGGTGAGGGTATTGAGATACCTAGGTATGCAGTATTAGATAGAGATTCACCGGATCCGAAACGTAAGTCTTTGATTATGTTCTCATATGCGTGCTAGAACGTTCCCCGAACTATGTGTTACGAGAATGTTCCAAGTGCTCGTCTTGCGACATCTGGGTATGAACTTCTTAGAGTAAAAAAATAAGGGAACCTCACTTTTCTAAGTTAGTTAATAACCAGCTGTTTCATAAGTAATTAACGATTTGGGTAAAGTTAGTAGGTACATCGTAGTACAGCCTATTGGACGTAGGATCCTCTCAGGTGTACAGGGAGCTGCCGTTACCTGGCCCTAATATTATTGACTTAGAATACCTTCTTGCAACATAACCATGACCAATCTTTGCAGCATTTCGTTGGGGAAGTCCATCTTCAGATATTGACGGTCGGTATGGCGTATATTTTTAAAGTGGAAAAAAGCTAGAAATTGTCAGACCCTGTGCTTACACCAACTTACTTTACTTAGGATTAATGCTACTTATTTATCTTCGTCTTATCCACTCTGCTCGACTAGATTTTGACATATGACATATCAGCTGACTCGACGGGATTTTGCGAATTACGTCATGAAATTCAGTAAATTACATCAACTTTCAGCATTCAAATTTATTAAGAAAAATATGTTTCCGCGCTTATTTTATACAATATATTTGTGGCAAATATCTTTAATTATTTGTTGAGGTCGGTCAAACTTCGTTAGTCTACTACGAAAGTTGTATAAAATAGGTATTACTACACCTATCCAAAAGGTAGGCACCTTAAACTCGCTGGAAATATGTACATATACAACCTATTCTCTTGCTGAAAATATGCAAAAGGGAAAAATAAAGATATTATCATTCTCTCCGCGTTCTTACTTTTACCATTTTTCTTACTTAAACTACTTATAAAACGGAATCAAGTCTTGATAAAAATTACAAAAAATTGTGTTTCGACATGACACTTCTTAGTGCTGACCATCCGTCCAGTTTTCTTATTTCGATTCAAAAATTGCATAAAGTCTAATCGTTAATCGGAATTTGCAAAAAAAAAATAAAAAAGGTGTAGAAACTATATAAATCCTCTTTGGTATATTTTTCATGAATTAATTTATTTTTGAAATTAATCATTTTAATTACCGTACGTGTATGTACACGTACACGTACGGTGTGGTTAGGTGTGTAATTTTTTATGGTTCCGTACGTCCAAATGAAAAAACGGAACCCTTGCAGGATCACTTGTGTCTGTGGGTCTTGTCTTTTCTTATTTGCTTCGAATCTACTGGGCCGATTAAATTGAAATTTGGTACACATATGAATTTCTGTGACCCAAAGACGGACGTGTAACGTAAATAAATTAATTTTGAAAATGAGGTCACTCTTGGGGTCAAAGTAAAAAATTTAAAAAAAAAATCTTTGCTGTACCTCTGTGTGACATATCAAATGAAAGGGCTTGTTGTGGGGGTTTTAAATATATTTGCTTAATAACTAAAACAAAAGTTATGTGGCCGTCTGTCTATGTGCCGGTCGGTCTGCCTCTCTGCCGTCTGTACAAACCTAAACTAACCGTAAAATCTAGATTTTGACCAATTTGCACCGGCCAGCCTTTCTTACAGGGTTAACGCGGGCGTTTTTGGCGTTGTGGGACAAAGTAGGCACTCCTTATATCCCAAGCTGCCGTTCTGTAGCTTGGGATAAAATTTTAAGAACTTTAATTGTCTGATTTCTAATTTAAATGATCTGAAAATACTTTTACGGAACCCATAATTTCGTCATGTCAGTCTGTGCGTGCGTTCGGATGTTAATGCCATTAACCATTTTACTCGTAGACGTTAACGAGTGTTAATAACACTATATCGTATTCGTATTCTCTGCACGCAAAATGGTGTAGTAAAATTACGATAAACATAATTAGAGGTAGCATTCCCCATGCATGTACCCGAGGGTTGAAAAAAATCTATGCACACAAGCGTGTGGGAGGTATTGTTGGAACTTATTATTAAAATTATAAAGATAATAATAATAAATAATGGACTCAGACCGAACTCGATGCCCTGGATAGAAGAGTCCGTACACTACTGACCGCAAACCGGATGCATCACCCACGATCATCAGTGATGAGATTGTACATCCCGCGGAAATGCGGGGGTCGAGGATTTTTAAACGCGAAGAGCCTCCACAACCGCGAGGTGTGCAATCTCAGAGAATATTTTTTTAAATCCGAAGTGGGTATGCATCGTGATGTGGTTGCAGTGGACAAGGGGCTCACCCCGCTCTCCATTGCTAAAGAGAACTGGCGCAAACCTGTAATACTTACTACCGATGACCGCAAGGAGGTATGGCAAAGCAAGGAGCTTCACGGGCGCTTCTATCGGGCTCTTCATGAGCCCGGTGTAAACTTCTTAGCGTCCGTATCCTGGCTACGTTTTGGGGACCTTTTCGGGGAAACTGAAGGTTTCGTCTGTGCAATTATGGACGAAGTTATCTTAACGAATAACTACCGCAGACATATTATGAAGGATGGGACGGTTGACGTGTGTCGGGCATGCCACCGTCCGGGTGAGTCCATCAGACATATTATCTCTGGTTGTTCTCGTTTAGCTAACGGCGAGTACTTGCACAGGCATAACCAAGTAGCCAAGATTATTCACCAGCAACTTGCTTTGAAATATAAACTTGTCGACTCTGAGGTACCATATTACAAGTATGTGCCCGACCCAGTTCTCGAAAATGACCATGTCACGTTGTACTGGGATCGGTCTATCATCACTGACAGGACTGTTGTCGCCAACAAACCTGATATAGTGGTGATAGATCGATTAGCGCGCCACGCAATGATTGTCGATGTTACCATTCCACATGATGGGAACCTCGTGAAAGCTGAGAAAGATAAGCAAATGAAATATCTTGACTTAGCACACGAGGTTGTTGACATGTGGAATGTGAGCTCGACTGTCATTGTGCCGATTGTCGTATCGGCCAATGGCCTGATGGCCGACAGCCTCGATCAACATCTATCGAGGCTCTCGTTAGGCGGTTGGATCAAGTCATCAATCAGTACTCCTCGATACGGCTCGCATTGTGAGGAAGTTTCTATCTCTGGAGCCCTAACCACCGGTAGCTTGGACCCTGCTCCCGACACCGGTGGATCACTATTTTTTTATATTTTTAAATGTTTTTTTTTTTATACTAATATTTAAAAATGTAACAAAATAAGAAAACTAAATAAATAAACGAAATAATAATAATAATAATATCCCTGGACATTTCACACAGCGCCATCTAATCCCAAGCTAAGCAACCTAATGCTTGTGTTATGGTAACAAGATGGCTGATAAACTACTTATATACTTTTTTTTTTTTGTAAATACATACATATTATAGATAGAAAAACACACAGACTCGGAACAAATACATGTAGGTCATACAAATATTTGTTCCGTGCTGGAATCGAACCCGCGACACGCAGCGCAGCAGTCAATCGCTTAACCACTGCGCCAACCGTGCCGTCATGCCGATGCGTGCCGATGTTTCTAATTGACTTTAACTTTTAAAGTCAATCGTTTTTGAGATATGAGATATTTTCGTTTAAAACCGCAGAATTAACTTGGTTTTTTACAGTTTTTTCGAGAACTTTTATGAAATACTAACTTATTTCTGAAGTCAATCAAATTAATGATATGCGCTGTGCTTGCGTAAATATTCATCCTAAGTACCTTTCACTGTGCATGGTCCGACATACACTTGGCCATTTTTTTTAAAAAAATTTGTTGGGAAACTACCACAAAAAGTAAACAATTTCTATTACTCAAGTAAACTAATATAAATAAAAACTACCAAGCTCATACAGCTAACAAAACATAATGAAATGTAAAGTGTATGCGGTTTCCCAAACTTTTGCTAAGCCTATCTAAAAATGTATACTGGGCATTCTGTAGCAAAATATTAGAAAGTATCAAAAATTAATAATTGCACAATAAATAAAAATAATTTTGAATAGCGAGCGCATTCCGAATATAAATTCAAATATAGAAACAATTCGGCGCGAAATTGAATAAATGACTATCTATGGTCATAGGTCCTCTGTTATTGACTCAGTTTCAATATAATGTCCAAAAAACGATTAAAATTACATTAGGAAAGCATAAATCATTATTATAAATAATGCTTGTTGTATTTAATGCTTAAAATAATTTTATTTAAATTTCTGAGAATCGATTTCTGACATTCGTCATATTAATTACTCGGGTCAAACGAAAATAAAAAAAAAATCGTTTGGCATAATCGCTTTCGCACATCATTACGATAAAAAAAAACAACAATGGTCGGCGATTTTGAACACAAATTAAGTAGTGGTAATGAATAATACGTGTTATTGGACCTGTGTTTCAATATTACGTTATGATTTGGACATTTTCGTGTTTTTTATAATATTTGTAATAATATTTTTCACATTTTACATCTTATCTACATGTGTGTGTGTGACTTTTGTGAAAAGTAAAAATGTAAACACGCACGATTGGCGCGAAACTTCGACTTTAGATATCAAAAAACTACATTACCACTACTTATTTAACATGAACAATGGATGAATTCGTCAAATAATTAAATCATGTATTATTCATTGCCCCTGTGGTGAAGTTTGGATTTTCGAAATCCCCAATTTTTATGTTTTTTAGCCTCGACCACCACTGTCATCAAAATGGCGATTTTCGCATTTACAGACTTGAATTTAATAAAGGTAAATTAATAAACTTGCGCGCTAAATATGGAAGATTAAATGGCGATAACATATGAGTTTTTTATCCAACTCTCTTAATTAACGCACATTCATAAGATTTGATGGGTAGCATAATCAATATTTACATTATCACTAAGGGTGTCGTATGTCGTCATTTCAAGGTCCAATGGGACCCCTTACTGAGCCAGCGGAGGTTCGTGTGTTCGGGTCCATTCGGGGGCGCTACCGAACTATACGGTTAAATCACCCGCCATCTCATTGTCCCTTCTTTGCCATATCATCCTTTAAAGCGTTTCCTTAGAAAGCGATGCCGTTTTATAACGGTCGCAAAATGACGACCGTCCAATAGAGAGCGTTTTTTGACTCCGTATTTCCGTAAAGTCAAACACCCGACGATTTAATTGCGGTAGTTATGCATATGGCTCCCACAGCTTTCTTAGGAATCCCTTTACTTACCAGTCAACCTTGGCAATGTGTTCGAAGAGCCGCGTATTTCCAGATCACGAGCTGGTGGAGTCTGAAGACCACGTTGAAGTTAACGGCGTGGTGTTTAACAAGCCTTTCGTGGAGAAGCCGGTGTCGGCCGAAGATCATAATATTTATATTTACTACCCCACCTCCGCCGGCGGAGGCAGTCAGCGACTCTTTAGAAAGGTAAGAAACACCTGGCTTTTGAAGAATGTGCCTAGTAACATATCTCAGTGAGAATAAATTTACCTTGATTTCACCTGCATAAAAAAATTACATGCTCCATTCTAAGACTATTGTTCGAGTTGAGACCTATTAAAATATTTTTTACAGTATGTTGCATATTAGCGTAGTAACACATCACTGCACTTTCAACGGCTGGTGACTGTTCCCTTACTAGTTTTGCAAGCTTTATAAACATTGATTTCCTCAATTGCAGATAGGAAGTCGAAGTAGTATATACTCACCAGAATCAAGAGTGAGGAAAACAGGGTCGTTTATTTATGAAGACTTTATGCCCACTGATGGTGAGTTGTGATGAATAGCATTATTGACGTAAGTAATAATGCTATGTGGTCTTTAGTTCCACTGATGCTACGCCATCATTTATCGACGGCATGGTAAGAAACGAGTACTAAGATTAGTGGGAGGATGGACAAAAGCTACGCTCATAACATCATACTGCGAACATCTGGATTTCCAGGAGTTGCGGAGATCACATGCCAGCCTTTCCCCGTTAAACCAGAACATCATTTGAACGAAGATCCGCGCAACATGCGCTCGCAGAGCCTAGAACCTGCTGCTATCAAAGCTATCCCTGGAAAAAGTTAAGATTACGAAGAGGAAGGGCCTCCGATAAGTTATTACGCGTATTTCGCATGCGCCGTACTGATGCGCGTGAGCGTCAAATTACATTCACAGTTTCGGCGAGACTACGTGACTGAAACGCCATCAAAGTGTTACTTATTGAATGACGAAACTCCACAGATAACTCATTGAAATCGAAACCTCATTTTGATCAAAATAAATTCCATATTCCATTGCTGCACGCTTCCTAAGGGTTGCCCGCGTTACGAGCCGTGGACGGCGTGCGAAGAACGCGTGGCTTACCGGATGCCCAGAAGAGGTTTATTTACGACATTTATGTACAAATCTGAATGTTTTTAGGTACCGATGTAAAAGTATACACTGTGGGTCCCGACTACGCACATGCAGAGGCTCGCAAATCTCCGGCACTAGACGGCAAAGTTGAGAGGGACTCTGAAGGCAAAGAGATCAGATATCCTGTCATATTGTCCAATCAAGAGAAGCTTATATCCAGGAAAGTTTGTCTTGCCTTCAAACAAACTGTTTGCGGGTTTGATTTACTTAGGTAAGCTCCTTAGATTAAAACTCAAATCTATATCATATCATAAATAAAACATTCTCGATAATTTGCACTCAGAATAAATATCATAAGGTGTGTCAGTAAGTAGGCTGCCGTATCTAAATAATTAATCGTCCCGATGCGGGATCGATACGGCCAGCCATGAAGGTTAGGCGGAGTGACGTCATTACGGTCGAGAACTCATTAATTAACTTCGTAACCAAATCGTTATGGCTGTTTCAAGCGCCATTGGTACTGAATAATAAACTTAAGTACTTTTTATTCGTGAAAAAACGTAAGGCATAAGTAACACTTAGGTACTTTAAGTACTTTTATTTTTAATACCACACAAGTTTTGGTAGGACGTTCATTGTGCGTTCAGCACTTCAGCGTATCGATAAAGAGTGGAACTCCCCGCAGAGTCTGTGTTTCTTGATAACATGGAACTCAGTGATTAAATTACTTTTAAGCAAGCGTACGCCATCTAATCTTGTTGACTCAATGTTGAGTGTAGGCCTCATTATTGCGCAAAATTCTACCATTTTTTTCCCCCTCCGAGAGAGTGGAGACCGCGTGTCGGCATGCATAGAGTGGGACACCTCTCAGCTATCTAGCTAGGAGGTGTCTCACGCATTTGGTCCATCTGTATCGACGGCCTTAAAAAGCTGGCTGGGACAGACTGAATGCGGAGTACATGGCGTTGTGGCGCAGTTTCAGAGAGGCGTATGTCCAGATGTGGACTGTGATAAGCTGAATTAATCGATTCCTCCCTTTAAAAAAAGTTAAAGTCTGGCATACTACATCAAGATTGAACTTTCAGAGCAAACGGCAAATCCTTTGTCTGCGACGTAAACGGATTTTCATTCGTGAAGAACTCAAACAAATACTACGATGATTGCGCGAAGATCTTGGGTAATATGATCTTGAGGGAGCTAGCGCCCACGCTACACATACCGTGGTCGGTGCCCTTCCAACTGGACGATCCGCCTATAGTGCCTACGACCTTCGGCAAGATGATGGAACTGAGGTGTGTCGTGGCGGTCATCAGGCATGGGGACCGCACGCCTAAGCAGAAGATGAAGGTTGAGGTGCGACATCAGAGGTATGTTGCGCTTCATTTAAAAGTTTTGTGACTGATATTTGTTAGTATTTGCGGCTTTCTTCGTTTGTTTTTTTTTTTATTATTATAAATGCTTGTGTCGTTTCGAACTGGACCCAATGGTAAATTCCTAAAAAATGAAACTATAAAGAAAAAAATCTCTGAAATTAGAAAATAAATCTGGAATTAAAAAACAAACTGTTAGAAAAAAACTGTCTTTAGATTTGACATTTTGAATTTAACATTGAGTCACAAATAAACCGAATACAACTGTCTTTTCAGATTCTTCGAAATATTCGAGAAATACGACGGCTTCAAACGCGGCCACGTGAAGCTAAAGAAGCCCAAACAACTGCAAGAGATCCTGGACATAGCGCGCGCCTTGCTGTCAGACATACAGACAAGACACGCCGACCCTGAGATTGAGGAGAAGCAGGGAAAACTTGAACAACTCAAGAGTGTTCTGGAAATGTAAGTTGTTTACATAAGCAGCTAGCATGTGGAGGTATTATACACATTAAATGCTTTTTCTAAGTCTGTCAACATCGATTTGGGAGAAAACTCATCAGCTTTGCTATTAGCATTTAGCAGCATCACATTCACGAACTAGATTGCTGTAGTGTTGGGGGACTAAAAAGGCCACTTTGGCAGAATCATAATAGGATAACAATATGAATCATATTGAAAATCGTAAAATGGTCACAAACTGACAATTCATAATATGATCTGTGTGCAATTCATATCACAATGAACATTTAAACTGTAGAAATAAAAAATAAAAAACCAATTTAATTAATAAAAACTGTAATGAAAAATTTACCGATAAACGGTTTTTATTTTTCTCATGTGGCAATGTTTACACCAAATATGAAATGAAATTTTACGAAAATTAAATTAGAGGAATTGCTAATGATCTGATGAGAATTCGGGAAATGAATAGCTTTTAGAGGTATTCCTTAAAGTGGCCTTTTTAGGCCCCCTGTTATAAAGATCAAATCACCACCTGAAAGGTACCGCAAGCACGCACACTTCCCCTTTTCGGGAGAAGCTTCTGTCTAGTTACAGAATTGCTCAAAATAGTTTTCTATTATGATTTGGCACTATTAGCATTGGGGGCAATAATTTTATTAAAACTCGGTTTTATTAAATCCAAGCCTACATCTTCATCCAAGCCTACATCTTCATCAAACCGCCTTTTATCTTACGTCTTAAGATATATACGAAAAACATTTATGTGGCGTCGTGCATTTATACGACGTGAAAAGTTTTAATGCTAAACATTGATGACATTGATGACTCCTATCTAAAATTTAACTATCCCATTACTTTGTCACCGAATCGATGTTGTATCCGTTGCCCCCAGGTACGGCCACTTCTCAGGCATCAACCGCAAGGTACAGATGAAGTACCAGCCCCGCGGCAGACCGCGCGGCTCCAGCTCGGACGACGGTAACGCGCCGACGACGCACCACGGTCCGCTTTACGCACTTTACACCGCTTTATTGTAATATGCATTGGGATTACATAACATACATACATAATCAGCCTCTTCGTTCCCACCGCTGGGACACAGGCTTCCTCTCAGTGAGAGGGAGGCATTGGGATTACTTTCAATCTAAGATCTATCTAAAGTAATTATTATTATTTACACAACAGGTGTCCATAAATAGATTTTAGTTTATATTTTTTCTTAATATTTTGATTTACATCAATATTAATAATGATTTACATTCATATTTTTCTCATAATATTTTGTGTGCATGCATTATTTAAATTTTACATGAGCATAATATTTCATCATGGAACCTATGCATTCAATGTGCATTTCAAACCGCTCTCTGAGTAAAATACACATGTGACATGTGTCAGAATAGTTCTTTTTGTTGTTTTAATACAATATTTCGATCACAATGCATATTACAAAATTATTTTTAAGTTACCAGCTTAAGTACCAATAACACCCGCCTGTAAAAAGTTTTGATTTGAAGTGCTGTCCCATTGTCGAGTTTTGCATTAAGCATTCCATATACTTAAGCTAGTTAAAACTATAAAAATGCGAAGCTAGAAGCTACTTGCAGTATAGCTTAGCTATCTTTGTAGGTATAAGAGTTTTATGTAGAATTTGAAGTTGACTTACTATCTAGCTCTCAAAGTAAAAGTATAAGAGTAAGCCCGCACTGCAAAATCTCGCCGCGTGAGTGTTTCCGATATTTTATGCGCCGGGTACAAATTCGTATACATAATCAGCATATAAAGTTCCCACTGCTGGGACTCTGGCCTCAGCTCTGTGAGAGGGAATTGGACAAATTCGTATGCTGTGTATTATTCGCAATGAGCGCGTCAAAATTAGTGTTTTATATTACGCAGATTATGTGAACAAAAAACGCACGTGTTTTTTTTTGCGGTACGGGCTAGCTTTTATAGTTACAGAGTAGGCAGAAGTGCTGTTAAAGTAGAGGTAGAATATTGATAACGTTACAGCAACGAGTCATTCAAATTAATATAGGTAAGAAATCAAGCATTTTAATCCAACCACATTTTTCGTCGGTTTGCAGACGAAACACTTTTTATAGATTTGACACACTCGTGTTTGACCGCACCAACTGGTAAGTGACGTACACTTTTACCGTTTGCTGATCATGTTTGTGTGTAGTCACTGTACATTATGACATCACTCAGTTCTCACACTGTCTTGATTTAGTGCTGGCAATATACCGTTGAAAATATTTGCGTTATTTCGCTAATACAAAGTGAACTTTACCTGTATGGAAAGATGGTGTATATTTGTATTAGTTCAATACAGCGAAGATTTTGATAGTTATGCCAGTGTCAGCACAGTAATAAATACGTAATGATCTTTGCAATAATACACATGTGACCGTAACCTTGTTGATAACAAGATTTACCGTAACGGCTTGGTTATGTTTGCATAAACCTCTGTGTGCGAGGCAGTTAGCATGGCTTTGAGAGTGCATACTCATAAAAATGAAGCAAATGTTTTGTTTGAAGTTGCAAAAGTTTTAAGAATGCTATGCATAGATGTAGTAAGAGTGTGATATTTGCAAAGTATTTAGTATTATGTTATCATGAATGCATCGAGAATACTGGTATTCAGCTGCATCCGGTTAGCCTGGAAGCCGATCCCAACATAGTTGGGAAAAGGCTAGGCAGATGATGATGATGAATGTATCGAGAAAAATAGTGGAACGAAGATATTAGAAGCTCACGGGATGGATTCAGGAGATAGTGGTGATATTCGGAGGATTATTAAAACAAGCAGGTGCGCCGTAAGGTTTCATGCCATCCACCGATAGCACTATCTTTTTTTTCGCACTGAATCATCATGGCATTAATACTTCGTAATTCGGCCCCATGACTAATCTTCAATGCAATACCACTCACCTAAAGCCGCGATTCCATTAGGCAAGTCTTGCATGCAAGTATAACGTCACACTTGTGTGCAAGTGAGTTTTTAGATAGAACCTAATTGCATACAAGTCGTAACTTGTTTGCAAGCTGTGGTTTCCACTATACAAATTGCATGCAACTTGCAACTTGTATGCAAGTGATTTGCATAATGGAAACGCAGCTTAAGTCGGTGATAAATTCTCAACATTGAATTGTTTCAATTGGAGTTAAGTATAGGAATTGAAGAAGAAAGTTACGATACCCATTGTTATCATAGACTTTTATTCTACTGACAAAAAGACGTCTTGGCCTGCTGACGAAAAAAAGGTCATTACAATAATATATACCATTCACCCAAGTGATGATGATTAATTTCTCAACATGAAATTGTTTAAATAGGAGTTAAAATTTTATTCTATAAATTCTACAGAAAAAAGTTTGTTGTCTTTGCTTGCTCGTGGAAAAAAAAAGAAAAAGATTAATTGTGTTTATTTTCCACTCACCCAAGTCGATGATAAGTTCTTAACGTTATATATTATTTTATTAGGAGTACAGGAATAAAAGAGTAAAGTTTAATACCCATTGTTATCATAGGCTTATCTATATATATAAAATTCAAAGTCCTGACTGACTGACTGACTGACTGATAGATCAACGCACAGCCTAAACCACTGGTCCTAGAGACATGAAATTTGGAGGGTGTGTTCTTCGTGAAGAGTAGGCATCCACTAAGAAAGGATTTTTCGAAATTCCACCCCTAAGAGGGTGAAAAGGGGGAAATTCGTTTGTATGAAAAATCTTATTCCTTGAGTTAATAAACTTGAAACTTGGCACGAACACTTATCTAAATAAATTATGAAAATTGACAGTTTTTTTCTTCTACACTACCCCCTAATAAGGGATTGGGGGGTTTCAAAGTTTGTATGGAAGAATTTTAGCGCGCAGTCCGATTTACTCGAAACTCAGTATTTATACCTAATATTGAAAGTAAAGAATAATGTGTATCAGGGTTTTTTGAAAATCTACCCCTGACGGTCTGAAATGGGGTAGTCAATTTTTCAGGGGAGGATTTTACTGCATGGCTTCATTAACTCGAAAATTAGTATAAATAATCTTTGAGTCAAGTTATGAATATATCCCAAACGATTTCTTTTAAATTCCACCCCTTTGGGGGTGAAAAGCGGGGATACAGTTTATATGAAAAATCTTCTTCATTAGGTTGATAAACTTGAAACTTTTCAAGAATACTCGCCTAAGTAAGTTATAAAGTTTATCATTATAAGTTTTTCAAAACTACCCCTCAAAGGGGTATATAAGGGTGTTGATGTTTGTGTGGAATAATTTGAACGCGCGGTCCGATTAACTCGAAACTCAGTGTTTATACTTAAGACCAAAAATAAAGAGTAACATGTATCAGGGTTTTTCGAAAATCTACCCCTAACGGGTTGAAAAGCGGTAGTTAATTTTACAAGGGAGGATTATAATGCTTGGCTTGGTTAACTCGAAAATTGGTATAAATAATCTTTGAATCAAGTTATGAATAATCCCCAACGATTTTTCAAAATTCCACTCCTGTGGGGGTGAAAAGCGGGGGATACAGTTTATATGAAAAATCTTATTCCTTGAGTTAATAAACTTGAAACTTGGCACGAATACACTCAGTATTTATACATATTATTGGAAGTCAAGAATAATGTGTATCAAGGTTTTTTGAAAATCTGCCCCTGACAGGCTGAAATGGGGTAGTCTATTTTTCAGGGGAGGATTATAATGCGTGGTTTGATTAACTCGAAAATTGGTATAAATATTCTTTGAATTAAGTTATGAATAATGCCAAACGATTTTCCAAAATGCCACTCCTGTGGGGGTGAAAAGCGGGGGATACAGTTTATATGAAAATTTTTATTCATTTAGTTAATAAACTTGAAACTTGGCAAGAATACTTGCCTAAGTAAGTAATAAAGTTTATCATTATAAGTTTTGCAAAACTACCCCTCAAAGGGGGATATAGGGGTGTTAAGTTTGTGTGGAAGAAATTGAATGCGCGGTCCGAGTAACTAGAAACTCAGTATTGATACTTTTGACAGAAAATAATTAATAATAAGTACCTATGTAAAGTTGTCGAAAATTTACCACTGACGGGACAAAAAGGGGTAATTCAGTTATTAAGGGGAGGATTTGAACTTGAAACTGTATGTTACATTTTCACGCCTAAACCACTGAACTTCTGATTTGGCATAGAGATAGATGGCATCCTGGGGAAGCACATACCTACATTTTATCCTGTTAGCACGTTCCCGCGGGATAATTTCCGACATCCACGCGGGCGAAGCCGCGGGCAGAAGCTAGTATTTTATATTCTGCTGAAAAAAAAGGTTGTCTAGATCTGCTGGCGGGAAAAAAAAGATGGTGGTAATATATGTACTTACTTAATGTCTTTAACTTGTAAATGGTAAGTACTAACATGTCATACTTGTGCAGTAGGAGGCGGTGGCGAGCCCTCCTTAGTTCTCATCCTCAAATGGGGCGGAGAGCTGACGCCGGCCGGACGCATACAGGCGGAGGAGCTCGGGAGAATGTTCCGCTGCATGTACCCCGGCGGGCAGGGCCGGCACATACCCGGTATGTATTGTGATCATCGTTTAGGCTCGCTTGCACCACAAATGACTAAATACGGGTAACGCTAAACATATTTAAAGCAACGTTCCGTTTCTGATGATAACAGTTTGAACATTACCGAGACGGAATTATGGTTTAAATACGATTATCGTTACTCGCCAACAAAGCCGTGGGTTTAACGACGACTCACCTCTAAAATTCCTCCAACATTTCCAGGCGAGGGTGGTACCCAAGGTCTAGGCCTCCTCCGCCTCCACTCCACCTTCCGCCATGACCTGAAGATCTACGCCTCTGATGAAGGTCGCGTACAGATGACTGCGGCGGCCTTCGCGAAAGGATTACTAGCTTTGGAGGGAGAACTGACCCCTATACTTGTGCAGATGGTCAAGTCTGCCAACACGAATGGACTGCTGGATAATGATTGTGATTCTTCTAAGGTTCAGAATATGTGAGTACCTTTTACTTTAGCTACTAATTATTTGAGAAGAAAATTAGAAGATGATCGTAAGAAAAATTATATAAGTTATCAAAATAATTACTGTTAATGTACCCCCGAAACGTGAGTTCGTGAATTCAATCCTGGACTGGAACCAATATTACTTCTGACGAACTTCATCCTAGACGATCTGCATACTAGTCTCGGCAGTCGGCTTCCAGAGTGTGGTGATTGTTTAGCGCATTACTTTACTTGACAAAGGAGTCCTTTTGTTGGAAGTCGCTCCCAACTGTGGACTACTTCAAACTGTTTTTCATTGCTTGAGAATCTTCACAACAGGCAAGCACCGACTTCTTTGCTTGACTTTGACATAATATCTACTTCTTTCTACTGACCTTTTTAATTTCCTTCTGTTCTTTTCAACCAGGGCAAAGGCTCGTCTTCACGAGGCGATGCAGGTGGACCGCGACTTCACCGACGAAGACCGCGCGCGCATCAACCCGTGCGACTCCGTGAGCATCAACACGGCGATGGACTTCGTGAAGAACCCCGTGCGGTGCTGTGCGCACGTGCACACGCTCATACAGCACCTCATGCACATTGTGGTTATTAAGAAAGATGATCCGAAGACTAAAGGTAAACTATCGCAATATGTTTGTGTTATTTTAGCGTTTAACTTGGCGTATTTATGCAAATATTCGTGTTATTTCGCTAGTACAAAATCTAATGAACATAGGGTATATTTTGTATTGCCCCAGTAACTTAAAGAACAATATACTTTTCACCAGACACAATACTCTACCATGGCGAGACATGGGAGTTGATGGGTCGCCGATGGGGCAAGATCGAGAAGGACTTCTGCACTAAAAACAAGACGTACGACATATCCAAGATACCGGATATCTACGACTGCATCAAATACGATCTGCAACACAACCAGCATACTCTGCAGTTCGATCTGGCAGAGGAACTGTACATCTATGCCAAGTACTTGGCTGATATTGTGATACCTCAGGTGAGTGATAACAGTATTTTAAAGAGAATTTTGAGCCTATTTGCTAGCGCAGTATAATGCAACACTGAGTTTTGAGTTTGAGACGATGGAAGATTTTGAGCCTGGTCGTTAGCACAGTATAATGCAACACTGAGTTTTGAGTTTGAGACGATGGAACATTTTGAGCCTGGTCATTAGCGCAGTATAATGCAACACTGAGTTTTAAGTTTGAGACGATGGAACATTTTGAGCCTGGTCGTTAGTGCAGTATAATGCAACACTGAGTTTTGAGTTTGAGACGATGGAACATTTTGAGCCTGGTCATTAGCGCAGTATAATGCAACACTGAGTTTTAAGTTTGAGACGATGGAACATTTTGAGCCTGGTCGTTAGCACAGTATAATGCAACACTGAGTTTTGAGTTTGAGACAATGGAACATTTTGAGCCTGGTCATTAGCGCAGTATAATGCAACACTGAGTTTTAAGTTTGAGACGATGGAACATTTTGAGCCTGGTCGTTAGTGCAGTATAATGCAACACTGAGTTTTGAGTTTGTGACGATGGAAGATTTTGAGCCTGGTCGTTAGCGCAGTATAATGCAACACTGAGTTTTGAGTTTGAGACGATGGAAGATTTTGAGCCTGGTCGTTAGCGCAGTATAATGCAACACTGAGTTTTGAGTTTGAGACGATGGAAGATTTTGAGCCTGGTCGTTAGCGCAGTATAATGCAACACTGAGTTTTGAGTTTGAGACGGTGGAAGATTATGAGCCTGGTCGTTAGCGCAGTATAATGCAACACTGAGTTTTGAGTTTGAGTTTGAGACGATGGAAGATTTTGGAAGAAACCTCTGCCCAGCAGTGGTACAGAACAGGATGAACGAACCCCAAAAACATACCATTGGATTTACTGATGTTGATACTTGGTGTTCCGTTCAATCTTCATCAAGCCTATCATATCTTTCTGTAAACCCAAGATAAGTTGAAAAGTTGTAGTTTTTCTATAGAAACAACAAAAATGTATCCAACATTTATATTTTTTTCGTACAGGAATACGGACTGACAATGCAAGAGAAACTAACGATAGGTCAGGGGATATGTACGCCACTGCTTAAGAAAATAAGAGCAGACCTGCAGAGGAATATTGAGGAGTCGGGAGAAGAGACTGTTAATAGACTGAACCCCAGGTAAGATATTTTGATCTCTGATTAGCGTATAGAGCAAGGTCCACACTTTAATCTAAACATTTTTTTTTTCTTTTTAAACCATGCCCCACACTAGGAATTACTTAGGCGTTTCCAAACAGTAATCTCACAAACACAAACATCCAGACCCGGCACAACTACCTGTAGGCAATACAAATATTTGTTCCGTGCGGGAATCGAACCCGCGACACGCAGCGCAGCAGTCGATCGCTCAGCCACTGCGCCAACCGTGTCGTAAAATAGTAACCAAGAATTTTTGTACCTCCCGTGCCTCGGAAATCATGTTAGGCCGTTGGTCCCGGCTATCATTCTTGGATCTTTGACAGTCGTTACGGGTTGTCAGAAGCCCGTAAGTCCAACAATCAGTCTTACCAAGGGGTATTGTTACGTGTTATCCAGTAACTGGGTTGTAAATGTCAGATAGGCAGTCGCTCCATGTAAAATACCGGTATTCAGCTGCATTCGGTGATGATGATGAAGTAGTTGAGGCTCCATAAAAAAAATCTGTTATTTTAAATACTCCTAAAATGGGGCAAGAAAGTTTTCACACAACAACATTGTCAAGTTTTTGGAACGAAGTTCCTTATCGCGCGTTGCGAAAGGAGGCTAGACGGAAAAAATTAAGACCAAAAGTTGGAACGACACTTTTTGCTATAGGTAGTTGTAAGCCGTGCGGCGTGCGCGTGTTTCTCTGTCTCTCTCTCTCTCTCTCTCTTTGAACTTCGTTCCATCCGGGTGTCCCTTGACACCTCTCAAGTTTTTCTCTTTCTCTTTCCCAGGTACAGTCACGGCGTGTCATCTCCAGGTCGTCACGTACGCACGCGGCTGTACTTCACGAGCGAGAGTCACGTGCACTCTCTTCTTACTGTGCTTAGATTCGGAGGTCTACTAGATGTGAGTTTTTGTTAATGTTATCTATTCTATTATTCACACTATCGCACACTTTAAAACCATGCACCTATTTTTTAAAAATTATGTATGTGTTATTTGGATTAAGCAATTTTTGTTCATTATATTTCATCTATCGCGTTTGTACACTTAGGGTAAATATTAACAATAATATGTATTGCATGACCCACGGCTATAAGAGACCTTTTATTTAATGATAGTATAAAAAAAATGTCTTTATTGATTTTTGACTCAGTTTCATCAACTATAAGTACGAAAATACCTTGCATTCATTTACATAGCTGCGGTAAAAACTTCGATCAAATTTCAGGTGTTAAAAGACGAGCAATGGCGTCGTGCGATGGAGTACGTGTCGACTGTATCGGAACTCAACTACATGTCGCAAATTGTCGTCATGCTCTATGAGGATCCTACCAAAGATCCGTACTCAGAGGAGAGGTGAGAAATGCTTTTGTTAAAAAAAAACTTCTAGTGATCATTGAGAAGACATTGTTCTTGGCTTAATCATCACTACACTATATTCGGTGTGATTATGGTATTTTCAGAAATTCGTGCCTTATAAATATATTATACTAGCAGCGCCCCGCGGTTTCACCCGCATAAGTTTCGATCTCGTGGGAATATCGGGATAAAATTTTCTTCTATACAAACCTTGCCCTGACAGTAACAAACAAAAAAAAAACAAGGTTTCATGAGGTGATTTTGTAGTTTTACAGTTTATACAGCCTCTTCTTCTTAGCGTGTCGAAGGCAAATATTCTTGTGTTGAGCCTAAAAGGTCTCATGAACTAATAGTTCCCTTATTACATTGTTTTTAAAGGTACACAATTTATGTTCGTATCAGGTTCCACGTGGAGCTGCACTTCAGTCCCGGCGTGAACTGCTGCGTACAGAAGAACTTACCCCCCGGGCCTGGCTTCAGGCCGCACAGTCGCAACCACTCCACTACCAATAACTCGGTACGTTTTACTTGCTTGTAGAGGAAGCAGATCATACTGGAGAAAGAACAGATCAACAATAAATGACGTATACTGAAAAAAATATATTTCTTGTTGGAATTTATTTCTAATATTTGTTCACAGCAGAGTTCGTCAGATGAGGTGAAATGTATCGAGGAAGAAGGTGAAGACGACAATATGGCCAGTCAAGAAACGCTGCAACCGGTAAGTAGGCTTGGTAGAAACTAGGAACAGAGTTGAATGTTGCTTGCCTGTCGGTCTTCTACAGAATGTAATTTGGAGAATGTGTGCAGAAGCTCCACAATCCGATCCCACCATAGCTCTATTACTACCAGAATACCAGACGTACTGCGGGGTACCATCCGCACTTGGTTCATATCCTGCTTAGTCATACTCAGTACTTCTCATCCACATTTATTTTGCGCACGGTCAAAGTGTGGAACTCTCAAAGTCAAAGTCAAATCATTTATTTCAAATAGGCACATTAAAGGCACTTTTGAACGTCAAAATTAAAAATAAAATAATATTGATTCTAGTCGCCCCTTCTACATTTAACCCGTCTGCCCCTTCAAAACAATAGTGAACAGGCATCTTCTGGGCACACTCGTTCCATCATAGACCTCATTCATTGCTTTCCATCAGACGTGGTTTAGGTCAAGAGCAGCCGATCTGGTCTGTAAAAATCTCACCGTTAATACTTCGGTGGAGTGAGCTGTCATTAGTGTCAATCCGTAGCATAGCGTAGAATGACGGCTTACTTCACCTACATATGTTTCCACAATGAGTTTTTAACAAAAGAGACCAGCATTAAAATAAAATAATAATTAAAGAAGAATTATTGACGTGACAACGTCTTATAAATTGGTTTGCCGGGTGACACTTCAAGAAACTGCGTTACGCTCCGCTCACGTTATGCGCTCACAATGAGAGCGAGTGAGAGGCACGCGTCCCTTCCACTCGGGCATGGTTAGCCCGCCTAAGAGCGAGAGAGACAGACATAATTTCATCCTTCTTCCTACTATACGAATGAATATTCACATTAAAATTATTTTACCACTCAAAGTCGTTGTCACGTAAAACTTTCGCCCGTATACCGACTTTACAGGCAACCAATTTTTTTTTATTTTATTTAAATATCTGTAATCGTTCTCGTGATATTACAGGATGCTGACGAACTGGATAACACATTCTCTCCGAAGAAATTGTCAAAGTCAAAAATAAGGCCTTCGGATCCTATACCTATTTGGTAAGTATGTTTCGTTTAAATTTTGCTTTTCATAGATAGACATCACTCATGCTATAGTTACCGGCACGTCAGTTGGCAAGAGATTTTGTGGTGGGGGAAGTTCGCGCACGCAAAATTTCATACATTTTTACATGCGCGAACTTCCCCCACTACAAAATCTCTTGCCAACTTACGTGCCGGTAACTATACTCTCAAGGAAATGTATTTAAAACTTTGTTACCTTTATTAAAATTTGTGCTTTTCCTACGCTATTCTTTTGAAAGACCTATTTTTTTCCCCTTCTAACATTTATTGTGTAAACCCTGAAATGATCCTACGGTCCTTATAGTGGTATTCTCATACAAACATACTTTACTAAATTGCTGCAAGAATCTTTTGGCGCCTGGATGACATTGTCAGGGGGGCGTTGTTTGTAACATTTGTCAAATTGTCACAGTTTATAGAATTGGCAAAACAAGACAATGGTGTTAGTTCCGATTTTGGCCGCGTCCCAAAGGAAACTTGTAGCGATGATCATTATTATTGCTATATTTATATATTTTCAAATGTTCTCGGAGATATAAATATGCGTGAGATGTGTAGCGACAATTACAGCAGCCTGCACTACACTGTGAGCGGGCACGAGGCGTCCACGCTGGCCGCGCGCCTCAACGCCGAGCTGCGCTCGCGCAGCCACGCCGATACCGACACGGACACGAACGCACAGGTTAGCTAGCGTAAAGGAGCCCTATTAACACGTTTCGTTTAAGGAGAGATCCGGAATTTTAATATAAATGACCTTGAATAGCCTTGATTGATGACCGAAATTCAGTTCAATGCGATAAAAAGATGCATTATTTATCAATTAACTGACTCTATGACTTCTCGTTCATAACTGAATCTATCTAAAGCTTTCTTAATATGTCCGTTGGTTACTTGACTGCCTGAAGTGCATATATCTGTCACATGAGTGATCTAAATCTCGCACTTAGCTCACCACTATAAAAAAGTATTTTATTTCATACTACAAACAGTAGTATATAAAGAAAAAGTAAAAATATTTTAATAAATATACTACCTAATACGGCAGTACCTTCCTTAGTCGATCATTAAAACATTGTCGATTCCTTCTGCCAATTGTCCACGAACTCCAAGACTAACACTTATGATATACCTTCCAGGGCGACGAAAAAGAGCCAAAAGACGTGGAAGAAGCGCCGCCCCGCGCTCGCTCCTACGACCAACACAAGCAGAGCCACGACAATGGTAAGTATTGGCGCGTACCACGGCATAGTTGCACTAATACCGACCCACTAATTACAACACCCATATTCAAACTTGTTTATGGAAATATACTTCGAACTCGGAGCAAACGCATTATAGCATACGACAATGTTTTTAGCAGGCGCGGTCATAAAATGCGAGAGCGAGATGACACGAAACTCAGTGCAGAGTTCAAGTATCTGCAGTGCGATTCTGTAACCATCTCACCGTGAAAACTTAGGTGAAGTGAGCGTGGCGTGAGCTGGCGTTCCAACATTAGCTAGGGATTGACACTATTGACAGCTTCACCTAACTTTTCACGGTGAGATTTTTACAGAATAGATCGGCTGGTCCTACTCGCACGTTTAATGACCGCATCTGCCACGAGCATTGACGTTAAGGATAAAACAAAAGAGTTACAGTTTATTTTTTAAAAGAATGCGTCAAGTTAAGAACGATTTTCAGAAACAAGTGAACGTGCCTTCGTATCTGGCGCTTGTCCAGAGTAGGCGTTCATCGAACGTGTACGTAGCGTGTACGCGGCGTTATCGCGATACGCCGCGTAGACCCTACGCATACATTTGCCGACCGCCTACGCTGTACTAACGCTCGGTACGTAGACACACTAAGAATATGGATGTCAGTATCCCGAGTGCCGTGTGCCCGTACACCTGACTACTGTACATATTATGTACTTTTTATATTGTGTTGTGACATCATGGCATGACTCCTTTGTAACCTATGGGTCAGGATCTACAAAGCTGAATAAACAAGCTATGACGCTTGGCGTGAAAAAAGGAGTTATGTTAGAAAGATAGGAATAAGTAGATCTTCTAAAATGGTGTTATATTGAAAGTTAGATCTACAATTAGGTAATTGAGAGTAGTGACCTAATTGTGTTGAAACAGAGAAATAAACTGCGTTGTTTTTGAGATACAATTAGTGGATTCTCGTAGTTTAGGTTAGCCTCAGAAATATATAAGATATCTAAATATGATAAAACAAAAAATATATTTTGATGGCTTTTTATGTGGGGTTATCATCCACAGTTAGAAACTTGTAAACTTCACAGACCTGATGGGTTTTGATAACTGAACACGATAAAATAAAAGAAAACAGATTTTCTCAACTCAAACTTCAAGTAACAAAACTAGCAGCTGTCGCAAACCCTAAAAGAAAACATCACATCATTTTTATTATTGACAATGGGCTCACTCTTGACCTCAATCCAGCCCAGAGGCAGGGATGAGATCTACGGTGGAACGAGCTTGTCCAGAAGAAGCCTATTCACTCTCGCCTTGAAAAGATTCGGGTTAGAAGAGAGTATTAGAGTATTTTATTGTGTTTAGGTATTGATACCCATCAAGTCTGCAGAGTTTCGCTAGCTAATTTAATTTAACCCAGTATTTAATATTGCGAACCTGATTGCTCTCGTCAGTACTCATAAGAACATTTGTTTATCGTTGGTTATTCGTATTGTTTTAAAACTTGACATTTTTTGGGGACAGTGGGGTGTTCCTTAAACTTTCGTTGTTTTAACTTCTATTTATCTGAGCCTATGTAGTGTGTCTGCTCTGATTTCTGAATAGACTATTATTTAAATAGATACAGTTACTCATATATTATTATCTAGATTTGTTAACAAAGCCGTAGAAAATTTCGCAAATTATATTTGAGTTTGCTTCGTACATGGATTGCAGTAAAATATTATTCTTACACATTTACTTTTAGCTTTTTACTAGCAAGCACAAGTGGCACAGCGTTTTTATTCTGAAAATGATAAACTTCTGATATTGACGTTTCCAAAAAAAATATAACTAAACTCTGTTTTAGTCTGCTAATGGGCACATTCTCAAAGACACTGCATTGCTCTGGGAGCTTCAATTTAATTGGAATGTTTGATCATCAAATCTAAAAGTTGTCATCATCCAATTTGCTTTTTCTCAACTATATTGGGGTCGACTTCCAGTTCTACTCATTATTATCTTACCCTCATCCTTCTGACTACGTTAAATGAAGCGACTACTGTCTGACCTCCAGGTCTGGAATACTGATATTCTAAGGCTAACCATAGCAACACTCTTTTTTTCTAAAAGGGCAAGTATTTAATGGAACCCCAAATAATTCCCATTTCGATCAGATCGTACAGTCAACAGCAAAAGTAGATGATCAAAATCAGAAATTCAATACTAGTGAACGGAGTTCGCGTCAGAACTGTGTGGCGTCGAAGTGATTCAAAAGTATGTGATTGTAAATTATACCAAACATTTACTACTAGTACAGCTGCCCATATAGCTGCGAACTCCGTTCATTAGTATTGAATTTCTGATTTTGATCATCTACTTATGCTGTTGACTGTACATCATTAGAAGACCATACAGTTTTTTGAAGCGCATTTATTAAAAAACGGCGTACATTTTTATAAGGCCAATAAGTATTCAGAAGATCAATTTAATGTTTCCTTTCGAAAAGTAGTAGACATACAATATTTGACTGCAATTCGTGTCGTAAGTCTTGGCGGGTATGTGACGTGTGTGTCGCGACAGAGTCCGAGGCGGCGCTGGGCGGGGCCGTGGGCGCGCGCTACCAGAGCCTGCAGTCCGTGCCGCAGCCAGGTCAGTGCACGCGCCAGGGGAGGGACTTACCATTCACATGTGCTCAGGGCTAACTTGTGCTGTTGAGGGTAGAAGGCTGAGGAAATGTTGTACGGCTAGTTCATATGGCAATTTGACACTATTCATCTACTTAATGAAAATCTTAAATTCATTCATTCGCTGACAGACAACGCACAGCCTAAACTACTGGGTCTAGGAGCATGAAATTCTGAGCAAAAGTGAGTACTAAAGAAAGATTTTTCAAAATTCATCCCCTTGGTTAAAATAGGGGATGCAATTTTTACCGATGGGATATCCCAACGGTCACACGGCTTGTTAATTCTAGTAACAAAAAGTAGACTAGACCATCAATACATTGAACATTCTGCATCACAAATGTTTTCATGTTAGCTTCAGTGAAGTTGTTAATGCAACTTAACCGGCGCTTGGGCTGCATGCCTAGCCTACTTACATCGGGGACCGATATTACAAGGGTGTAATTTCAGCTAACTGCTAATAGACAAGTAGGTATAATAATTCATAAAGCATCCAAAATTATTTAATGTATGTAATAATGGCTGTAAACTGGTAGCTAGACAACATTGTTTCAACCTTTTATCTGACAGTATAATTGAGCTCTCTGTTTACGATGCTAATGCTATTTCAGTATGGTGTCTATTGGTGAATAAATTCCAAATGATGGTGGTTCGGCCCCAACTCCTGAACATGTTACATGTGTGCGCGTCCTACGATCATCGGTATAGGGTTCTAAATTAGTGTCTTCTTCTGTAGCAATCTGTTTCGTCCCAAAATTGCTCATCTAGAACTTTTATAAAGTATAATTTCGGTGAAAGGTCTTCACAGGTAAGCAAGCATGCTCGCATGTCAGGCTATAGATAACAATCTGTTAGTGCTATAGTTTACATGTCATAGATAATATTCTCATTAGGATATAACTATAACTCATCAGTAATGTGGTGTATCGTTTATTCGTTTAGCAGTTAAGTGTATAAGGTTGTATGGCACGCTCGTTTGTCGTGTCCGTGTGGTTTACTACTTGTTACTGAGTTGTAGAGCGCCGCGCGCCGCTCGCCGCTGTAGCTCACTCTGGCCGGCGATCTTGTGTGTGTTTTTGCGTTGCATCCTCGCTCCCCGCGTGTGTGTGCGCACGTTTGACTATTGTTTGGCACCTGCATGCTGTTGATGTTGATACTGATCTTCACTAACACGTTTTTACGATATTCTATGTTATTATACAATGAGACAAATCAATGTTATGCAAACGTAACTTTCTGGTGTGCTTCTCCTCCCTCGATCACATCGGCATGTGAGCGCGGCAGGAGGCGCGCGTCCTGGAGCGTTGCGTGTCCCGGCGCCGGCAGACGATCGTCAAACTACTGCGCGGGTTCCCTTCTGTGTAGTGTGATGTCAAACGCGATCTCCGTATTGCCAATCTATCGCTACTACGAGCACGCTTTGACCAGTATCTATATATTTATTTATTCTATCTTAATTAATAACTAATTTATTTTTCTCTCTATCACCACCCTGTCTACTAACGACGTTCGCCTTCCACATAATGTCACCCCCACTGTTCGTGTAACCCCACTAACGCGCTCCACCCGGGGCAGCCGCGCGGCCGCACCCTCCCGCACTAACCGTGACGCCGTCCGGCTCCCTGTCGAGCCCGAGCCCGACGGACGAGCCCGTAACCCCCCTCATTAACATGGGCGGCGTCGAGTCTTCCACTAACGAGCTCCCGCTATCCGCCATCACGTTCCGCGCCTCGTGGCCGCACCTGGCGGACGGCCACATGGCCACCGGCCATAGCCAAGAGTGTAGCACCCCGCGGGACGCAGGGCGGCGCCAGCGGCACAGCATCGCCGGCCAGATGAGCTACCTCAAGATGCTGGGGCTGGGCGCGCGCGGCAAGCTGTCGGCCGCGGGACTGTTCAGCACGGCCGTCATCTCCGGCTCCAGCTCTGCGCCCAACCTGCGCGTCATGATCCCCACGGCGGCCTCCAGCAACGGTGAGTGACGTCACGTCCCCGCCCCCCTCGCCCCGCCGGCTCGCCTGACGCTCGTTCTGTCGCAGCGGCCGTGGAGGGCTTCGGCGGAGTGCCGGCCATCCGGCCGCTGGAGACGCTGCACAACGCGCTGTCGCTGCGCCAGCTGGACGTGTTCCTGGAGCGCGTCACGGCGGCGCCCGTGCTGCTGGGCACGCCGCCCGCGCCCGCTGCGCCGCCGCTCAAGCAGCCGTCGCCCACCAACAGTGAGTACACTCCGTCGTCCTCCAATAGTGAGTACACTCCATCGCCCGCGCGCGTCCGCCGAACTGTGCACTAATACTGACCACCCCCAGGTGTAGGTTGGAGCGGCCCGTCGTCGCTTATGTCGTCGTCCGGCGAGCTGCCCAGCGGCCTGTCATCCGCCGGGCCCTCGTCGCCCAACTCCAACTACGCCTCCAACTCTGAACATAAGACTACGTCCACCGAGAGGTATACAGAGACAAATTACTACATACTTAGAGAATTGTTAACCAGCTTGAATGCGTTTTCCGAACATTAGAGTCGATGCCACTCTTCTGTACATTTGTTTTGGTTTTAATTTGTCTAACGTGTTCTGGAAGATGTCTTCATTTTTTGTTGGTTACAGCGCCGTCACTTGACTAGATCTGTATTATAAACACTTCATATCTGCTAATGTTGCTTGATGTTAGTTTTACTGTTCTGTTTTCTGTTTCTTGTTAAATGTCATCTAAAGGACTATCGTTATATCTCATTTGAGGGTGAGACTTATGAACTGAAGTTTTATTTAACCTTTTACCATTCAGTCTGCAAGTGAACAAAATGTTTAAAACGTTTCGTCCACTTGCGGAGTCTATTTGGAACCATCTTGTTTTCACGCGGCGTCAGTTCACGGTAACTCATACCATACATCATATTGTTGGTGCTTATATCATTCATTTTCGGGAGTTGTTGAGAGCGAGGTGCAGCCGCACACCGGCTGGTAACTAAACATTATGGATTCCAGTAGCAATTGGAGTAAAAATGTGCCGAGCAAGCTCCCTCAGTGGGAGGGCGAGGCGGCGACGTTGTGCGCGTTGGACGCGACCCTGCACCCATTCATGCCGCACTCCAACGTAGCAGGTACCTCACGCTAACTCATATAGCTCGACTCAGAACAACGACCGCCCAAACGCGCGCCACTGTTACACATTATTCACTTTTGAAAATATATTGAAAGTAATTTGTAATAACGTGTAACAACATCCCGTGCGCTTTTAGTTGTCGTTCGAATAAATTGTACCTATAAAAAGTTGCGGAGCTGACCGGTGGATACATAATACATATATTGGATACCCAAATATATTATTAACGTTGCACAATTTCGTCGCTTGTTGCAGAATACTCCATTAAATTAAGAACAGAACTTTTATAATAATACCACCTGTTAATTTATGTTTCTTTGTTGCATGATTATGAAATGCATGCGCTGCACTCTCTGCTGATTACTTCAACTTCAAGGCGAATCTTTTCTTGAGAATGATCAAATAGCTTAGAAAAATCAAAAGCAAAAAAAATTACTAACAAAAAACAGGAGTTTGCACGATACATTAATATCTAATTATTTATTTTATATAATACAATACTCGGATATTTAAGTATGTATGTATATTTTTTCATGCAAACCATAAAATAACCACTCTGTCACATTGCAGTACCCACTGAAAACAATAAAAAAATATTGAAATTGATAAAAAACAATAACAATTTTCTTAGAAATAATAAAAGGCGTTTAACAAATCCATTACGGTCATGCAATACATACATCTGTTAGATTCGGATTATAATACAATCCAAGATCAAAAAATGCGAAAATAAAAAGTTTTGATACTCGAAAATAAATTCAGTTGACAAAATATATGTAAACATAAAGCAGTGTCACTACAATAATCGAGCTTGACAAAATGGTTTAAAGTTTAGTTAAATACTTTACTCTGATATACCTGACAACGGTAAAAAGCCCAAGTAGGTACTTCTTCAGAGAATTCTCCAACCAATCCACCGAATTAAACACCTATGAAAAAATAAATAAGATTTCTTACTGGCCACTTAAAAAAAAACTTGAGAGGTCAAGGGACACCCGGATGGAACGAAGTTCCTTTCGATTAATTATTGAAGGAATTGTAATAAAATTTTATTTTTTTTAAGTTATAATAATATTAAATATAACTAAAACAAACGAAATATAGAAACGAAAATAACTAGAGAGAGAGACAGACAGAGAAACACGCGCACGCCGCACGGCTTACAACTATAGCAAAAAGTGTCGTTCCAACTTTTGGTCTTAATTTTTTCCGTCTAGCCCCCTTTCGCAACGCGCGATAAGGAACTTCGTACCAATACGTATAAAGTACGAAAATGGGGTTTCCAGTTAAAATAAATAAGGCTGTATAGGTAATCAGTATTGAAGCCTTGTGTTCTAATCTCTGTTGGTATAACAAATAGTTTTTTTCGGCGCAATGTTTCAGGTTCATCTATTAGCGGCGACGTGACACCGGTGTCAATAGCCTCCGAGCTGGACTTCAACAGCAACGAGGCTACTGCCGGATCTATCACTGACCACGACCTACTGGTACGTAATGACTAGTTTACATGGTGTAATGACATCGACGCGCAAACTTGAATGCCATGAATTCAGCACATTATTCTAGACGTAGAAAGGTTAGTTGGTGATAAAATTAAAATAAAACTGCTGAATAAATTCACGAAGACATGCCATGCCATATGAGTAGAATATTATACATCATTTATCATACTATAACATTCTGCATCACAAAGTAAATATTAAGACTCTCGCGACATCCCCACTAAACTTTGACCTGATTTTTATTGATTTCCCAGGCGTGTTATTCGCATTTAATCAATTAATAATAGCGAGCTTGCTTTAGTGGTGTTCCTTTATAATTGATTTTATTTGATTAGCTGAAAATTGTAAGTACCTACAACATTGAAGAAAAGTATTTAAATACGTGTTTTACATTATCCTGTCCCCTTATACAGAGTGCTGAAGGTGAAGACGATGAAGAAACCCTGTCAGTTGACCCGTGCGGCTCACCGGTGAAAATGATCAGGAACGATCTGAGCCCACAAACTTACGCTGCGGTCAACTCCCTAAGACTGGACAACAGTCAGCCGTCCACTAGTAAATGCTCCACGGAGTTCTTCGGGCTAAGCTTACAACAAACGAAAGAATGTTTCCATAAAGACATGCCATCAAGTAGTAAAAATTATAATTTAGATAACGACCTGAAACAAAAGGTTTGTAAGGAAAATACACAGTGTATGTCCAATATTGATTCGCTGAATTTGCAAAGCAAAGATGGCAAAAGTAAAGTAAAAAGGAATGAAATTCTGAATAATGGAAGTAGGAGGTATAGCGACAGTAGTGCACAAAAAAGTAATGTAGGCTCCCAAGCGACTGTGTCTGGTAGTAGATTCAAGACGACTCTAGTGACCGACGATCAGCTAAGGCCAAGCACTTCTACAGACAGTGCCAATAATGCGACTAACGACCCGGGCATGCCGCTCGTGACGAAGGCTAAAAGTACTTCCGTTAAACCAGGCTTTACTATATCCGAATAGTTTTAGTACAGTCATCAGCTCCTCCATACAGTCGTACGTCAGCAGTCTATTTCATTCAGAGCGTCCCTTTTCGTTCGTAACCTTCAATGGCTTGCCTCAACTTGGGACGTGAGCCATGCATGCCCGAAAAACGGCTCTGAAAAATGCTCGCATGAATCGTCTGCATGGAGTTGAGACATCTAGATAGACGTGTTTTAGTTCCAGTAGTAGTAAATGCATTCAGTGTAGTTTTATCATAACAATCTCATAAGGGCAGCACAGAGTAGTACCTAACTACTGTTTGTCTGTTTTTATTACCCTTTTTGTATTATGACCTGCGCTTGCAGTTTATTTATTGATGAATCTTTTATTTTTACACTTGTTGCTGTGATTATCCCAATGATTTTTCCTATTCCCATATTTTTTATGCTTTGTATATTCAGTGTTATGAAGTTAATAATAATACTATTTTATACATAGGTTTTACAATTTGTGCTAACTGTCATATTACTAAGTTATTTGTATATGCTGAGGTTTCAATACAATGTATTTTGTATCAATGTTTTGTGTTCATAGATGTAGCTTGATTGAATCAGAGGCAATGTAGTGAATCAATAGTTGAATATTCTGTTAGATAGTGCTCTCCGTTTTGCCTTACCGGTTCGCTTGATTGTGCGCAAAAAAACAATTTTCAAAAAATTATGAGATGTTGATATTGAATGTATTAGTTAAGAATTTACATCAAAATATAATAATTGATAAATAAGGTTCTTTTTTTATTATTTAACAAACTTCCACTGCTAAGCTCGCTAAACAAGACTACGACTAAACGAAAGTTAATGCGATAGTTTCATACACCCGCCAACGGCCAACGTGACTTCATAATAGCGGGTGTACGATAAAACAATTGTATTGCAATAATGTCCTTTCCCCGTGTCCTTTCTTTATATTTATTTAACGCTAGAGATCCGCCACTGCTTCGCACGGATTTTCAGACTTGATAAAACATCGGTATGGCTGACGGCACGGCAGGGGTGGTGCACCCGGTTCTGGGGCCCCCATTATATGGTCGCTGGGCCCCTATTCTGGAGAAATACCTTTTAATTAAATCCCAAACAAAGGCAAAATAGGTTCAGTAAACAAAAGACAGTTTGTAGTTGGACCCGCTTATGTTAAAGTTTAACTACGTTTATAATTATATCTACCTACGTACGTTAGGGGACATATGCTAAACATGTATAAGTACCTAAACGTAGGCTGCTAATATTTTTAAGCTCGCTTCGCTCGCTCTAGCATTCTTATTTTTCTCCGACTTTTCTACAAAATTATGTCGACAAAGTAACTTCTATTTACTTATCCAGGATGGGTTACAAAATTATTGAGCTCGCTCTTGCATTCTGAAACTTTCCTTTATAGCTCGATAAAGTAACTCCTATTTCTAAATAAATGCTGAAAAGAAAATTTAACCTATTCGGGGTGCAAGAATTTTCGAGCTCGTTTCGCTCACTCTAGCATCCTGCATCTATAGGTACGTCTAATGCACAGTTTTCCTGTATAAGTCGACAAAGTATCTCCTGTTTCTGGTCAAAAGAAAATCTTTGCGAGGCACCATACTAAAAATCTTCGCTCGGTGTTATCCTACATTACTTATTACATAAAAATACAAACATCCGAATTGAGAACCTACTCCTTTTTTAGAAATCGGTTAAAAACGACCGAGGACAAGATCTATAACCTCCGCTTGGAAGTGCTTTGACTTAGACAGTCGTGTTCCTGTCTCTATTATGCAGTAGAATAACGCTAACCAAAGTACGTGCTAAGTAAAGTTGATAGTATCTCGGCCTTACACAGCGGTTTTTGCTTATCGAAACTCATTTTCAGACCACTGAAAATATTACTTGTTTGTAGATTGTCGTTACGGGTTACACACACCGTTTATCCACCCTAAGGAGAATAAACGGAAACGTATTTCCGCGTATCCAACTTAGTAGGGTGAATTTTTGGGGTGAATATACCGGTCCCTGGAACGGTCACAACAACCGGTCGTTAATTTTACCTAAGTGACCTCGGAGTGCCAAAAGCGTGATCGTCTTACCCTCGGGCCCCATCCAGCAAATTACAAAGGATGTGAAGTTTATAAAGAAAAACTGGCCCGAAGAACCAGAATGCCCTCAAACAACGTAGCTACACATACCCCGGAAAGTTCTTAACAGTGGTGATGGAACTTCTACCAATATGCTTGGCAACACTACCAAGGAGAGAACCCAAAGCGCCAAAACTACCTTCGCTGAAGTTTTGCGGCAGAACAAAGAACAAAATACAGTTGAGATAAAGACCGGACCTTTTTTTTTTTTTTTCTCGCTGAGAAATGCTTTATGCATCCCCGTCTCGCGGGGGACCGAGACGGGGTATGTGGGACTCCCTGTCGGTAAGGACAGTATACCCACTAAAACTCAGCGGTGTTCCTACAAACGCCGTAATGGGAGGGCTATGGGAAATCCATTACTTCCACGGCCCTCCCGGCGCACGCCCGCCAAGATAGTATGGCGGGCCCCGCATGCCCCCCAGGTTGGGGGGCTACGGGAATGGCCGGGAACACCTGGCCATTCCCGTCCCACAAGGTGGAGGCCTGTGCAAAACAGGCAACGGAGCCCCCGCACCCGTTGCCTGCTGGCCTCCACGCCCGCCTAAGAGGCAGGCCCCGCATGCCCCCCCCGCGTTGGGGGAGCTACGGCCGCAGAGGATAGGGAGAGCGGCAACGATACACCGTCACTCCTCTTCCCCTGCGTCCCCGCCGCGTCCGCCATCTCACGGTGGCGGCCCCGTCAAGGCCGCGGAAGGAAGGGAGAACCCCTCCCGCCGCGGCCTCTGTCCTCAGCCGCAATGTCTCCCTCACGGGGGACATCGCGGCCCGCCTCAGGTAGGTCACGATGTCGCGCAAGCGGCACCGCAACCTACCCGTGGGCCGCTACGTCGGGCTAAACCGCACAGCCCGGACGAGCGGCCCCCGCTGGGGTTCCTCTTAGCTTCACCGTGGCCCGCCCAGCCACGACTACTGAGCCCCCCCGCCTCGACAATGCGGGAACCCACCGGGGGGGGGGGGGGGGGGATAAAGACCGGGCCTAGCCCAACCTTAGAACAGCTACTCCATAAACAAACCGAAAAGTTTCAGTGCATCTTCCAACATATGAGTACCTACTCTAATAAGTCTCATCACCAAGCTCCTCGATCGACTTACAAAATGAATACTATAAGAACCAGCAGTGCGATTCTGTAACTATCTCACCGTGAAAAATTTGGTGAAGTGAGCGTGGAGTGAGCTGTCATTCCAACTAATGCTAGGGATTGACACTGTTGACAGCTCACTCTAAGGTCACTTGAGATTTTTACAGAATCGATCGGCTGGAACGTTAACGGAATAGCAAACAAGAGGTTGAGCTTCTAATCACTGAACACAAGATTGATATTCTTCTCGTAGCTGAAGCTCATGGTACCCGCAACACAAATATCAAATTCAAAGAACATCAATGCTATATGACCACTCGGATGGCACTGGGCATGGTGGAACATCGGTCATCGTCCACAAGAAGGTGAAACATCATTTAATGCCAGAATACAGAACAGCCGCTCGACGTGTTGTTGAAAGACGTGCGCAAGCAAATCAGTCCACGTCACAATTACGCTGCGAAAAGGTGACTGTCCACCAGTACATCTCGAGAATGTAAAACTATCTCATCACGAAAGCGTAAGATACCTAGGGTTACATCTTGACCGACGCGCGACGTCTAACGTGGAAGAAACATCTTAAGACCAAGACACGACACACGAGACACGAGCTTATTATCCGCTATAAGAACCTACCCTGGATCATAGGACGAAACAGTAAACTGAGTACCGACAACAAATTTTGACGTGACAACGTCTTATAAATTGGTTTGCCGGGTGACACTTCAAGAAACTGCGTTACGCTCCGCTCACGTTATGCGCTCACAATGAGAGCGAGTGAGAGGCACGCGTCCCTTCCACTCGGGCATGGTTAGCCCGCCTAAGAGCGAGAGACAGACATAATTTCATCCTTCTTCCTACTATACGAATGAATATTCACATTAAAATTATTTTACCACTCAAAGTCGTTGTCACGTAAAACTTTCGCCCGTATACCGACTTTACAGGCAACCAATTTTTTAATATATAGAGTGATCTTGAAGCCAGTGTGGCTTTATGGAATCCAACTTTGGGGCAGCGCCTGTAACTCAAGCATTAGCATCATACAGAGAATGCAGAACGCTATGTTGAGGTCAATTAGTGGAGTTCCTTGGCTTGTCACGAACGCTGAAATACACAAGGAGTTGTCTATGAATTCTGTCATGGACGAGATCAAGAACATCACAAAAAGATACCAGGAAAGACTGGAAAGGCACCCCAACGACCTGGCTGACGCACTGAAAACAATAAGTTACAGAAAAAGACGTGTAGTCCACCCACACCTGTATGGACCTAAGCGCGAATATGTACGAGTAGATGGCTCGCAGGAGACGCGCTCTTCCCGCCAATATTTACCCCCAACTCATCCGCTAAAAGTAAAACTAATCGCGGCGGATAAAAGAAGAAAGCGTATATGAATTTCAGGATGATCAGTTCAGTGGTTTAGGCGTGAAAAGGTAACAAACAAACTTACTTTCACATTTGTAATATTAGTTAGGATTAATGGCCCACTGCTGGACAAAGGCATCCCTAATCTCTTTCCACCTCTGTTCAGAACTGCCAAGGACCAATCTTTATTACTTCTAATACTATCTTGTGAAAACTCAAGTGACTATGTGAATATAAGAATGGGGAGGACTGACCTGACAGTTATTCAGCTCCAGCTTTTATCCATAGAAAACAACGACTTTGTATGGAATGCGTACGCATCCGTAAAGCTGAACGGAAAGTAAAGTGGTATACAATAAGTATTTCTAAATGATTTTTCAATAAAGTATTTTAAAATGGTCAAGTGAAATAAAGGGATCTAAAATAAAACCAAATGCCAGGCTTTGGCTCATTAATTAATATCATAAAGTATATCACACATACTGTAATTTAAAGCTCACAATAAGCTAAGCTTAACTTAAAACTTATGACCAGACCAATCACATATTAATATTAAAAGCTACACATATAACTAAAGCAGGTACTGGTTTTATTCAGCTTTAACAGATTTCGGTGCCATATTGACCATAGCTAGGAGAGTGTTGAAGATGCCCCTGTGTTGAACACCTGGCATGAGCAACATCGTGGTAGACAGGATGTACATCAGGAATGTATTGTTGATGGAAGACGCCACCCATGCCAATGTCACCAACAAACTGAGGGAAAGTATGTAGTACTGAAACAAAAGAAATGAGCCTAATAATATCCAATATAAGTATACACAACCAATTGAAAAGGGTTCAAAGTTTACACACTCAGTGGATGTACCCAGTTGCATGTGGACACACCCAGTTCTTATCAATGTTCATATTTTACTCTAAAATATAACTAAATAAGCAGTACCTTTGTACTCAATACTAATAGGTCGTAGGTATCTGTATTCATTGTACGGTGTGTAAATAAATGATAAACCAAATAAATGCATAACCGCTTGGTAAGGATCAAGCTGTTATGAATTTTTTGTCTACCATGTTCAATTTGACGGCACGGTTGGCGCAGTGGTTAAGCGATTGACTGCTGCGCTACGTGTCGCGGGTTCGATTCCCGCACAGAACAAATATTTGTATGGCCTACAAATAGTTGTTCCGGGTCTGGCTGTTTATGTATGTGAGTGTAAATGTTTGTAAACGCACCTATGATACAGGAGAAATTCCTAGTGTGGGGCAACATTCTTTAAAAAAAAATACATTACAGTAAAATATGAACACCTGGGCCCGTATTCCCGTAATTTAAAACGTTCAAAATCTAGTCGCAGTCTCATCTCAGCGACAAACAAATGTCAAAAACTTGTCAAAATGTAGGGAAATTAGAAGTATTTTTTGACAGATTGAGACTGAGATCAGACTGTGAACGTTCTTAAAATTACGAGAATTGCCCCTCTGATAAGAACTGGGTGTGTTCACATTGACATTATTTTATTCATGTTAAGTTACTAAAATAGTTGGTATCAACACAGTTTTTCTTTATAGTTACAGAGCTGCAGAGGTTGTATTATTTTCATTACAAAATCGACTTACCATATATGGGCTGGTTTCCCTCAAAGCATAGAATTGGCGAACACTGTGCATGCTTTTATTGTAATTGGTTACAATACTTTTGCACACTTCTTCAAATATTTTTTCATGTTGTCCAGTCCATGAAGAAGACCCATAAAGAGAATTACAGATAACGGGCACAATAAAGTCCACGAAATTCAGAAATAGGCCAACAACAGCGAATGTTGCGAGAGAATTGAGATCCAGTAGCCAAATGAGAAAATATATAAAAGAGACAGAGCCAACTATAGCACATGGATGCCACTGTTGTTCCCACAAGATCACGGACTTCAGCGGCAGAACAGCCATGCGCCAACCTTCCAGGAATCTCTTCAGCTTCTTCACCTGCTGCTCCTGTGGAAAAAATATGTTCGACTTCGTAAATTTTATTCCTATTCTATTGCGCTTGATTTAGTAGGTACTTACCTACATTTTATCTTGTTGCGTCAATTAGTCTCTTTGTCAATAGGCGAACTTTGCTGGAGTATATTCTTTAAGCATAGGTACCAAAGAAAAGTTAAAATCTCTGGTTTAGTTTCTTGTTTTCAGTCATGAAGACGCGATGATTTTTTTTTATTTAAAATTAATAGCACAATTTGCGCTTACCTGATTTTGGGAAACTGTATATTCAGCCATTTCGTTAATTATTACTTCTAGTTTAAACTGCTGGGAATGTAAGTGATTTGGAAAAAAATTTACCACACACAATGCACTTTCAAAACAATAAAATCAAATCAATCGAAACCGCACGAAGAATTAATGAGTGATGTTGCTATTTTCTGACGGCTATTTCAATACTATAGTTTCAAACCGCTAACCGAACAGTTGTTGCTGCAGGACAGAAAAAGAAGGAAAGAGAATAACGAAACATTTTAAATTGGTCGGATTCGTTTATGTCAAAATAGATTCATTCCAGATGGCAGCACTGAGCACTACAATACTTTGTCGTATCGAATTTATTCGTGTTTGGACCTACACCATTTTGCCACACTGAATTTTAATTTTTTTTAGTAATGTGTTTTTTACAAATAAGAACATAATGTGCAACAAAGAGATTAATTACGTAATACTCAATATATTTATCGCATTACTTTTAGTAAATGTGATGATAATTCGAATATTATGCTCATTGTCTGATGGCCATGGTTGGTTAGTAGTGGTAATAGGAATAACTGGAATAGGTACCACTAATCTACTGGACAATCAAAATATCAATAATTATTTATTTAGTTCTTATCTTATTTTCTTCTTTACGATTTTTTTTTTGACGCCTTTCATTTTGCTAACTCTTACCAAGGGCTTCTTCCTCGTAGGAACGAAGTGAAACTAAACTCATTACCCTCCTTTGCGTCGCGCAGTCGGGTAAAAAAACACTGATTATTTTATAAATTTATTTAATAAAATAAAGCATATAAAAGTATAAAGTAAAAATATTATCAGTTCCCTTGTAGCGTTTACCAATTATATTGTTAACATAATAATTTTGTTTCATTATTTCGTTTCAAAGTTTCATCATCTATTGGACTCTGCGGAAGTAGCGTTTTGCAGGTGTTTTGGCCTTCTCGTGGGTCAGGGTCTGAAATATAAATAAATAATATATTAGGCAAGATAATAATATGAAACTAACAAGGAAAACTTATTAAGAAAAACTACAGTACACCTAGCCAAGTCTACAAATATTTGAACTACATTATTCTTGATGGTATCTGCACAAAAATAATGGCTTGCTTATGAACCTGTTTTCAAGCCGGATATAGGTAACTGCTTAACTGTGTCTTCAAATTTTTGGTTCAAGGAGATGCCGCGAATATATAGAACTTCAATTTTTTTCAGGAAATATTAGGTAGGTACCCATGTACGCACGATGACTATATAATTATCTAGTCTATGCCGACTTATCATTGTATGAAAAGCCTATACAATGGGAGGTCAGCACTGGAAATGTATAGCTTGATATGTCGTCGTAAGTACCTATACTTTTATCGAAATCACTGTTTTGTTCACAACCAATTTTAATTTTGTTGTATTACTTACAACAATGCACTCATCTTCAGTGAAGTCATAATGGCGACCACAGTTAGCACCCGTATCTTCTACTACTGACTTGGTTTCAATCTCCTTCTCATTGATTAGGGTAGTAACACTCTGAAAACAAGTTAGGTACGTTAATTGATCAAACAGTCCTCCAGACCGTATTACGGACATGGCGGCCAATCTCAACGGAGACTAGACTTTGTCGCTGGAGATATTATAGTGCACAAATATTTGTACAGACACAGGTACACTCCCTCTTCCCTCACTATGAGAGTGAGGGAAGTGGGAGTGTACCTGTGTCTGTAACCGTACCGAGACGTGGAGTTGTGGACACCAGCCTGTATTACCCTATCTATTACCTCTCATAGCCCGTTGGACGGCAATCCAACACACCCAGAGATAGATTAGGATTAATGGACTAAACAGAATACTAAACCACATAAACCACTGAGCTCCAAGAACCCACTAGTTGGTAATTATGACAAATAACATGACATTAACCTTGACTTTGGCATTAGGCATATTTTCCTCATACTCTTCTCCTAATTTGAACTTGTTCTCAACAGTCCGCAACAAAGATGAGTTCTTGATAATCATATGGTCACCGTCCACTGATATTTCCATCAGAGGTGATGACATTGACATCATTTTACGACCCATGTAAGGTACACCTGTAACAATAGTAAATTCTTATTATTCATTGTAGTTAAGCTTCATAAGTGCCTACTTTAAAAACTATCAGTCAGTTGTCATGGTATGGGCATGTGATAGGGCGGAGGAATGAGGAAAATGTTGTGACAAAGGTTTTGAGTATGAATGTTGGTGGCTATAAAGGCGCGTACGCACGTACGAACAAATTTGTTGCGTTACATGATACGCAACAACTTGGTTCGCACGTGCGTACCACTATCGAACATCGAACACTCTGTTCGTCAAACATGTTCGCGGCGATCCTTGTAGTGTGTTCTGTATGGACGGTGTTCGAAGATTTTCCGCTACTTCACAATCGACCACTTCCAACGGCGCCGTCATGGCTACTAAGATAGAGTTCACGACTGTTGTTCGCGAACTCGACTCGAACTATGTTTGCGTTCGTGTTCGAATATGCCGTCCATACGTACGAACCAAATGTTCGGGTCTGGTGTTTGTGTTCGCTATGTTCGTGTTCGTACGTGCGTACGCGCCTTAAGAATAGGGAAAGACCAAATAAACAATGGTTGGACTGTGTGAATGATGCTATGGTTAGAAAGGGAAACTGAGATGACAACTAATAGAGAAATATGGAAGGAGAAGACATGTGGCAACGGCACCAAATAAATTGGGTTGAGGGCAGGAAAATAATGATGATTTTAAAGTTCTTTACTTACCTATCTAAATAATTAATATTAGAACTATAATTCACAAAATAGTTTTTATATAAATAGTTGGCTGTGAAATATGTTTAGGTACTCACCTACAGCACTGAAATAATCATCAATGTCCTCATTCTTGTAGTGTTGGTATTTTCCAGCAATAGACGTCATTATTTTGTTTCTAATTTCTCTACCAACTAAGTTCTGCCTGAGATCTGGTCTTAAAAAAAAATTCAGAATAATCAATTAATTATATAGTTATCTTATCATCGTAATTTATCAATCACGTACGTTACAAAGTTTGATAATGCATAAAATTTAAGATAAGTAATAGGTACTGATGCAAATCATAAGATTTGAATCTGAAACGATGAGATTAACAACAATAAGCTCTAACTATGGTAAAATGAAATAATGACCACACACTGCACCTGTATGTACACAGCCCTAACGAAGAATACAGAATAATCTGTAATTAATGCGTAAATAAATTTTGTGAATTTGAAATTTTCTATTGTCCGCTTTTGCTGCTGTCAGATAAAAACACGATAAACAACATCATCATGACCAATCAGAACTACGGATAGGGATGAGTACGTGGAGATATCGATAACACTATAGCCTCAAAAATGTACATACGTCATGCTTTTTTTTCATATTGTTATAAGGTCAAAATTAAATAATGTATTTCCTTTATTTCACTTATATACGTACAAATTACATTTTAAATTATTTTCATAAACAAAAAGTTAAAAACAATATATTTAAAATATAAAAAATAGTAGCCCACCGGTATTGGGAATAGGGTCCAAGCTACGGTCGGCTCCACAGAGAGGAACTTCCTGACAATGCGAGCCGTGTCCAGAATTGCCGCTTTCTGAATCAAGCCCTTGATCCAGCTGCCCAACGAGAGCCTCCTCAGGTGTTGGTCGAGGCTCTTGGCTATTAACCCATTGGCTGTCACGACTGTCGGCACAATGATTGCTGAGTCCACATGCCACATGTCGATAACCTCGCGAGCCAAGTCAAGATACTTGATTTGTTTATCTTTCTCGGCTTTCACGAGGTACCATCATGCGGGACGGTTATGTCAACAATCATTGCGCGTCGCTCTGATCGATCCACCACCACTATAGAAAATAGTCCTGTCAGTGATGATGGATTGATCCCAGTACAAAGTGATATTTCCATTTTCGAGAACTGGGTTGGGCACATACATGTAGTACGGCACCTCAGATTCAACAAGGCTGTATTTCTGAGCAAGCTGCTGATGGATTATCATGGCTACAAGATTGTGTCTATGCAAGTATTAATAATAATAATATTGCTTCTTTGGACGCCTGAAGAAGGTGTTAATTAACCTTCTTTCAGGCGGAAACAAGGTGCGCGCCTTCAACAGTTGGGTCATGCCGGTCTTGATGTATGTACTCTTTCGCCATACTCAAATGGACTCAGACTGAACTCGATGTCCTGGATAGAAGGGTCCGTACACTACTGACCGCAAACCGGATGCATCACCCACGATCATCAGTGATGAGATTGTACACACGGCTACACATCAAGCTATGCAAAACCAGTATTGGCTGACCGTTCATTGTGAGAAAATATCATCCAAGACAAACTGGTTTTGTATAGCTTGACGTGTAGCCGTGTGTACATCCCGCGGAAATGCGGGGGCGAGGCTTTTTAAACGCGAAAACCCTCCACAACCGAGAGGTGTGCAATCTTAGAGAATATTTTTTAAAAGCCGAAGTGATAAAGTGACTCTTCATGAGCCCGGTGTAGACTTCTTAGCGTCCGTATCCTGCTTACGTTTTGGGGACCTTTTCGGGGAAACTGAAGGTTTCGTCTGTGCAATTATCTTGACCAATAACTATCGCAGATATTATTATGAAGGATGGGAAGGTTGACGTGTGTCAGGCATGCCACCGTCTGGGTGAGTCCATCAGACATATTATCTCTGGTGGTTCTCGTTTGGCTAACGGCGAGTACTTGCAACCAAGTAGCCAGGATTATTCGCCAGCAACTTGCTTTGAAATATAAACTTGTCTACTCTGAGGTACCATATTACAAATATGTGCCCGACCCAGTTCTCGAAAATGACCATGACACGTTGTACTGGGATCTGTCTATCATCACTGGCAGGATTGTATAGATCAATTAGTGCGCCGCGCAATGATTGTCGTTGTTACCATTCCACATGACGGGAACCTCGTGAAAGCTGAGAAAGATAAACAAATCAAATATCTTGACTTAGCACACGAGGTTGTTGACATGTGGAATGTGAGCTCGACTGTCATTGTGCCGATTGTCGTATCGGCCAATGGCCTGATGATGGCCGAAAGCCTCGAATCCTCGATCAACATCTATCGAGGCTCTCGTTAGGCGGTTGGATCACGGGCCTGATTCAGAAGGCAGTACTTCTCGATACGGCTTGCATTGTGAGGAGATTTCTGTCTCTGGAGCCTTAACCACCGGTAGCTTGGACCCTGCTACCGACACCGGTGGATTACAATTTTTTAATATTTTTAAATGTTTTTTTTATACTAATATTTAAAAATGTAATAAAATAAGACAACTAAATGAATAAACTACATAATAATATCATTATTAAAATTTGTAATATCAAGGCATATCTAATGTTTTTTCTAGAAAAACCTAATGGGCAGTTTGTTACTTTGCAATATTTACGCTAATGGTTTACGACTGGTATCGATGGCGATAGATTGTGAATCATGGTGGGAATTGGCTAAAATTGTACGAAACGTTATACTGTAAAGGGCAGCTTTTCTTCGCTGCAGACAGGTTAAATGGTTTGGCTCTCATATTGTATGTATATTTTTCGGGTTTTGGACTTGTAAACAGCGTTTAGAGGACTCCTACGATAACACTGATTCTGATTCTTTTTCGATACGGTACGGAAGCGTATTGAGTTGTTGTGAATACAGAAGGAGTGCCAATTAATAGCCTGCATTCACCAACATCGTACAAGGCGGCTATAGTACAGTAAGTGGTTAGACCAAGTAACTGCCCTCACTGGACTCTCTGGTTACGACCGTCCTGCCACAAAAATAAAAAATAAAGCCACAAAGGCTTTTCAGGAACACCGCCTTCAGTAATGATTTAATGAATTACGCGATCAAGAAGAAATATTCGTGAAAACGTCTATCAGAGTACTTGTGCACTGTATCCGATCAGCACTACAATTGAGTAACACACTTTCAATTACAATCCGACGCCTTTTGAGGGATATTGCTAATCCATTGCTTCATAAGTTTGAAAAATTCGTGTGTTCGATAACGTAAATCACGCAATTAATGTTTTTGAATTGTCAAAATTAAAGGCATTGTCATTATTGAAGCCCCCACACGATAATGACTTTTTATCGGCCGATCATTTGCTCGGATTTGGCTGCTAGCGCGCACAGTTGTGAGTGCGCATAACAACAGTCTGCCGACTGTTCTCGAATGATTTTACAACTGAGGAGAATTATCAAGAAGAGAAACCGAGAGTTTTGGGTGCGTCACATCCACATTCCACAATGATAGATTATGGCATGGAAAATTTTACACGTAACTAGTATTCAAATAACAAGATTACCTGGAAAAAAAATAGCCTTTTATTGATTGAGCATAACCAGCTTTAATTAATGAACTATCCGCTGGGTCGGCCGACTAAACAATCAGTAAATGTGCGCGCGTGGAAGATCGCCATACTGATTTACTAAATGACGGCTAAATCAGATTCAGCTGTCAATCGAATCCAGAAAATAACTTTCCAGACAACACTAGTAACGTCAAGTGCTCACGAACCAGATAGTCGATAAAAGTTTGTTCTGAAACTACGAAGTTAATATCTTAGCTATTTCAGTTAAAATAAGCTTCTATAGTATCTATTTTATCGTGAAAAATAAAATTAGCAAAATTTAAACTGGGTTCAGATTTTTGTACTTATGTAGCAAAACAATAAATTGCATCTATTTGATTTTCACTTTTCACATGTTTCGAATTTCATCGGGTGTGGATTTTTTTTGGTGGGACAGATAATTAATTGTAAATGGGATGG
Source organism: Apamea sordens (assembly GCA_945859715.1). Lineage (NCBI taxonomy): Eukaryota > Metazoa > Arthropoda > Insecta > Lepidoptera > Noctuidae > Apamea > Apamea sordens. Next base: position 15,977,600 of record OX243995.1, read on the forward strand.
GATGTGACAACAAGAGCGGAGAAGTATGAGCGAGATGTGATTTTTATGTTTTGATCACAAATACAATTGAGATTAGTGCAAATATAAATATATGTGATTTCTAGAATGTGGTGACATATTAAGTTGTAGTGAAAGAGTGCTTTATATTTACTAAATAATTATATTTCTTAAGAGGACTCCGACTTTTGCTCCAGTTTAGCTTGTAATCATTTACAAGTGTTGATCGATTATTGACACGAAATTGTTTAATTACTTTAAAAACTTGAACGAACAATCGAAAATGGGTGAAAAAGAGGATTATTTGACATCGTACCGAGTGTTTTTTGAAAACTTTGCCGCTACTGTTAACCCTGAGGACCAGTTGCCCGTACACATAGCAGGGTACACCATCACCGAATCGGAGTTGGTCGGTGAGGTTCTCTACTGGACGACTCAGTATTTGAGCGAAAAGTAAGTGGTTATTGATATCATTGTTCAGACTAAGCAGGGACCAGTATCTGTGCAGTCCTCCAGCTTAATAGAAACACCTTTTTAGATAAGACTATCAAAAACACAACTGCAATGTTGAATCATTGTGATAACGAGCTAGAGAGAGAGAAAAGGCTTGATTTTTTGTCTATAGTGTTTTTTTTTGTTACTACTTTACTACAATACTAGTTGTCTTACCTACCTTATTTATATTTAAAATTAAGTACTCATAAATAAATTTGCATTATACACATCATTTTATTAATTAATCTCATAGGATAGTATTTGATATGGATACACCAATTCTTAGTTTATTGCTTCATAAATTGCTATGTAAAACTAACGCTTTACTTACTTATATCATTTATTGAAGCATCATAAGTTGTAAAAACAGGTTTAGTCAGCTCCAATACTAAAAAAAAAAATAACTTAGAAAAAAAAACATACACTACTCTGTACTCTACCTGTTGTTAAGTTATCTCGTAGAAGTTTTTCTCCTGATATTTTAATATAAATTTTATTGATCCCTGAACCATTAAAATATTGAATAAACTGTATGAAATTATTTTTCCAAGCAAATAGTTGTAGAGGTCCACAGACAACTAGGTAGAGTCAACATCACTAAGTAGTCCTTTGTTCCATTAAATTCTCTAGAAATTCCCACACTTAAGTTTATATTTCTTTGCATTGTGCTTGTGTTATAACATCCAATTGTGTATGATGAAAAGTTGTAGGAATGACTGATAGCTGCTGTTCTAAATCATAACAATTAGTACATACTATAGCTGAAAAAAAAATAGAGTATATTACTCATACCATATATGTCCGAGAACCAAAAATATGTGACATCTACCAACCCACCCTGGAACCCCGTGCTGGATTACAGCTCATTCTCTCTCACACAGAGGAGGCCTGTGTTCCAGCAATGGCTACATTACTGGCTGATTATGCTTAGTATTGAAACAACACTACACTATTTCACCCTATAAACAACTTCATTCCTTAATAACACGCTCAACACCATGTGTATCTTTTGCGATACAAACTGTCTAAACACTTGTGTATCCTTTATGATACACAAGCACCATTCCAGTCTAAGCGCCGTGTATTGCTAACGCGCACACTTTTCAAACATTTTGTATACAAACAATGTTGCCCTGGCCTAGGGAATTTTCCCGGTGTAGTGGTATTGGCGTATAGGGCTTGGCGCTGAGCGTGTTAAGAAGATTGAACTTGTTATGCAATGTGGTGCAATTGTATTGAATCTTCAAGAGCCCAGAGAAAGAGGCCCATGTTCATCAATGGTGTTTTGTACTGAAGCTCTACAATACACTTTATATGCATTACCAAGAGTCATCATGTGACTAACTTATATTTGTTTTGGATTAGAGGGCCATATTACTAATTAAACTAGCATAGTTTTGGTTCTGCAGAAAAGTATAATATACTAGGTCTATATTATGCTTTAGTGACCTTGACCACTGTCTGAGCTGACAACTGCCTCCGTGTATTACAAATACTTTCATAATACTATAATTGTGACCTACATTGCAGTGTTAATATTGTGTACACCATATATTTTTAAATCTGTTGCAGCACATGAAATAATGTTAGGTAATTTCCCTATTCTATTTTGTGTCAGGCATTTATAATTATGTCAACACATATTTAACTTAGCTATTTCATGCCTCATTATCCTATACCTAACTACCTAATGCCATAGTGAGTAGTATACTCTATTCATTCATGTAACAATGAACCTGTCAATAGGCCATTAACCTTAAAACAGTTCCAAGGGCCTGTGGCACCTTTTGTTCCTGATACATAAACTAAGCATTTGAGCAGGTGTTTATTTAGTTGGTTTCCTCTTGTTTACGTAACACACAACAGTCAACATCGAATATTTTCACCATATCAGATGAATAGTAATGCGCCTGTCGTAGTCATAATTGCATACAATTATGGAGGTAGGTTTAAAAAATAATTCCTGCTTGCGTAAGCTTTCTGGCTGACTGCTCATATGGGACGTGTTACTCATCCCGGCCGCGTGGTCGTGATCAGATCACACACTAACCGCAACTAGGCTGAGTACCTGCTTACGCACTTTACCACTTTATAATGCGGAAAACTACGCCGATGTGTCATAGTCATATCGCTTCGGCGGTAGTCAGATTTCATAGAATTTTTTTGAGACATGCATGCAACATGTAACTATTCATACTCATGTTTATTTATTTCGAAATACCAATATAGGATACACAGATACAATTTAATCACAACAATACAAAAGGTGCTTTTACGTGCTTACTGGAGACCATAGCATGCATATTATCTAGATTCGATTTCGTGTAAATAAGAATTGTCAGCCCTTCGCAAGCTCCCCGACCCTAGTTCCCTGACAAACACCTGTTCAAACCGTCGTTGTATGTTTTCTTGCATCTCACATAATACACTTACTTAATATCCAAATTACCCGTCGTTTAACAGGTCGGAAAGTAAACAATATTTCGTACTCATATTGCAAAACGTATATTACGTGAATATGATGTGTTAATTTGTCTCTCATCTACAAGTGAACTAGACTAGAAAGATTTCACAATCGTTGACATAACAAGTCCGCATGCAGTAGTTTACATAAAGCCTGGTTAAAGAATATTAAAAATAATTAAATAATAACGCGGAAATTCGTCAGAAGGTCGGTTGTCTGCCAGATTAAGTCAAGTCAAGTTAGTTTCAAAGCCCGAATCAATGATACATTCCCTGCGAGCCCTTTACTTGAGTCTAACAACTGACGCCTTGTCTTATAGTTAACGTGTAATTTGCTAGACGCTCCATTTAACCCGGTGTATGCTGTAACGCGGCGTAAATTGTGTGTTACGGTGCCGCTGACCATTTAGTCTTGCATAATATCTCACACATCGATACCGACAACGTACAATTATATTTTTTTTAATTAAGCTTTGTTTTACTGCTGTAATTCCGACGCATCAATATACTTTTTTACTGTTAAAAGTCACGAAATATTAATGTTTAGTCAGTCGTAACGATTTTCATTTGTTTTAGGCTGTATTGATCTGAGTTTTATAAGCCTGACTGAAGCCTAGAATACTTCTAAGGGCTAATAAAAAGTCAAGCAGCTGCTCAGACTTTTTATGACCCCAGGCTGTATTGTCTCGCTGTAGGCCATAAAGCCTCCCTTCCCTTAAAATTCACAGTTCGCAGAGTTTTGCGGTCAATCAACCAATGTTAGTAGAAACAGAAATATTTTTTTAATGGTTAGCTATGACTTATGTTCTAACTAATAATCCATGCAAAACGACATGAACATAAAGAACTAGACTCTACGTTGCAGTATAACTGTGTTTTTCTATTAGAATTGATTGAAATTGCATTTTAATCTGACAAACAAAATAATTTAACACCGCAGGAGACAGTAAACTCGTGAGAAAATAATTTGAATGTCATATCAATAAACCGTCAGCATTATAATCCTCGCTCGTTAGGCTTTGTTTGAAACTCTAAACTCGTGAGACGAGGAGAACAACAAAGATTTAACTGACACCTGCCCAGTCTGCTAACCATATAAATACTAAGGTGTAAAGCTAGCTTTATATAGATTGACCCAATAAGTCTAGAACGAAGCAAGCTTAAAATAGATTTGAGAAACTTGGCACTCTGTGAAGACTGAGGTCATCAAATTCGAGTCATCTGTGCATGATTGCATGGCCGCAGAAAATATTATGATTGCATCTTCAATTCGTATCACCTTGGGTCGTTACTTTCTCTTGAAGAAGATACCGATTGTTACAGACCGTATTTAATTTCTCTAGGGCCTGTGGGTTGAGGTCGTAGGATTGGTACCCTCGATGCATAAATTGGCGCGCGAGACCGCGTGGGTAGATGCGGATGTTCGTGATAGTAACGCGAACCCGTGTCAACGCTCTGCACACTGTTTACTCCTCAAATATTCACAGTTAATTGCCGAAAGGAATTTGACCAAATTGTTTGTTTACCAAACAAACAAACGCCGCTTCAGAGTGAATGCGAACGCCTTACTTCTGATTAATTATTCTGGCAATAAATTACCTGGAGTACTTGGAACTCGAGCATATTTTTATACAAGCCTTTGGAAACATTAAATAAAAGGTTTTGTAAAGGTATCTGCGCAAATATGAAAAGACGGCAAAGTAGTATTATTTTTACTGTGTATTCTAAATAAGAACAGCCGCACAGGTCGATCGGTCAGGTTAAGCTATGCTTGCCGCGGTTGGTCTGTGGATGGGTGACCATCTTTACATACTGAGACCCCTCCGTGCCTCGGAAAGCACGTTAAGCCGTTGGTCGCGGCTGTCATTCTTGGATCTTTGACAGTCGTTACGGGTAGTCAGAAGCCCGAAAGTCTGACAACCAGTCTTACCAAGGGGTATCGTATTACCCAGTAACTGGGTTGTGGAGGTTAGATAGGCAGTCGCTCCATGTAAAAAACTGGTTTTCAGCTGCATCCGGTTAGACTGGAAGCCGACCCCAACATAGTTGGGAAGAGGCAGATGATTAACGTGATAACGGCTGCGTTAGTACACAATTAATTTTTTTGTTATATCCAACCGGAACCACCGCTACTACCATCATCATCATCTTCCACAGCCAGACTTCACCCACTGCGGGGCTCAGGCCTTTTTTTTCTCGTGCCGCTGGCACAGGAGCGTGGGGAGTCCACGCTCCTGTGCCAGCTTCACGGCAACAAAGTTGCCCGCCCATCTCGTTGCCGGACGAGTGACGACTGACACTTCGTCTTCCAGTCCTTGGACGCCACTCGGTCACTACATTACTCCACCTGTCATCACTGCGCCTTGCTAGATGTCCTGCCCAACTGCATTTGAGTTCCTCGTTTTCCGATATCGAAAACTTTCGTACGTCTTCGGGAACTCGGTCTAATATAAGCCTTATGCCAAGCATAGAACCAGCACAAGCCAAAGTCGCGTTATGTCCTTCTGAATAAACATAATCTACGGTATTTAGTATACGACAGTTATGTCTGAAATATTGTGTCAACTCAGAGAGAATGTATGTACATGCATTCGTTTTAAGAACGGGGTCAGCGATCTCTTTATGTATTGTACAGACAGACGTACACGTCCGCATTTTATTTTATAACTACAACGGCAACCAAACCGAGGGAACTAACATCTGTTCCAGCGATGTGAATGCCCGCTGGTTTGTTTACCAACTGTTTTCATTGATCCGATATTCTACTATGTTGTCTATTGTTCTATGTATATCTTCTGGCTGAACTAACAGAGCGGTTGTTGCTATTGCTAGTCTGTTTTCTATCTCTAGCGCGAACGTTCTCAAGTTGTACAATGTTGTCTTCTAATTATTCACTCACGAGGGTTTTCAGGGGATTTCCAACCTAAGGAGCAGATTCCTTATTCACATCCCACTTTTCCCGACCAGATTCGATATTTTAATCAGGCGAACTATTGTTGCTATATGGCCCGACGACCGTCTATACTCAAGAATCTTCAAGAAAACAGGTTTTCGCAAAGTTAAGAAGGATGCTGCTTCGGCCTGCCTGTCTACCTGAATTCCTAAGTCGCCTTGGCTTCTTGCGCCACCCACGGAAGAGAAGATTCGTTGCTCTATTCTTAGCAAGTACCACACGGCACTACATGCAATGACTTAAATACTATTTTAAACATATTGAACTCATACGAGAGAACCTATTGTTTGAAACCATGGTGGGGGTTGAAATAATACATAATAAACAGTTGAAGGTTGCCCTCTGATTGCGAACGGTACCTACTGAGTTACTGACCGTCTAGAAAACATTTATATCTTATCAACATCATTCAGTTGTAAACTAGGCATATACTTACACTCATGGGTTGTGTACTGTACCTATATATGTATAACATGTTATGTACTTTCCTATCAGGTTCACCTGTTTTATAAATATTGATTTAGTTAGTCGAGATAAAATATATAGATTACAATATAACAGTGTATTTCAGGTATAGCTTTCGAGGTGCATGAATAATAAATCAATGCGTTGTCTCGCCTAAAAGTGGAAGAGTGGGTTGCAGTGCTAGACATTATGGTTTCTCAATGTCGACACTTCAAAACACCTTTCGAAATTAAATCAAAACTTCTGTGGACCCATCCCACACACACGCGGAGAGCTGATGGACCTCGACACCGGGCAATCCAGGGAAGCTATATGCCATCCTTAGATGACAGGCTAACCAGACGTTTATTACGCCTGGACAGGATCTGCCTCGGCAATAAAAATGTAAAATCCAAAAGCCAGCCTTTATTTTGCGTCAAGTTTTTAGTTTTCGGGTTAGAATCCCAAAAATATCCCTATTGCGGTGTCTAAATAATGTGGTCTTAAAAAAACACTCTTGCGTTAACCACCGTAAAATATTAACTATATAGCACTAGAATAATTAGGTTCCAACCAGTTTGGTCCTCTTGGATGTGCTGTGGCGGTGTGTGTGTGGTTTACCCAGATTTTGGTTGTACATGCATAAACTCACGCCCTCTTTCCAGAACTTAGGCAGAAAGCCAGAAACTACAGAACGCCACTGCTACGATAATCCAGTTGTCGCGCCGTAATATTCTCATTTAGTCATTGCAGTTTTACGTGGTGTGACAAAAACGAATTTATCAATCAAACGAAGGAAATACAAACACCCAAAACAACCCATAGACCATTGGTTTGGTTTTACCAAACACCGGCAAAGATGACAGATTTTTCGAATAAAAAGTTTATTGGATTGTCGATCTTAGAAAAATTAAAAACTTGAATCATAAAACCAAATCTTTGGAAAGCTTTGAAATAGCAACCGTGATGTAGACGTGATAATATGCTCTGAATTACCGATAGGAGTGTTACGCATTTAGCGGCTGTTTTTTACCTCCCACAGCTGTTAGCACTTTCGGCCATTGTTGGCTTCCCGGATATTCATGCAGCTGAATAAAAGCCTATTGTAACCTTTTTGCTGCAGTATGAAGTAATTTGCTGAATATAAACCTAGTTTTTATTTTATCGTACGAAATGATAGCGGTATCAGTTTGTCGTATTCAGTGTTATTGTTTTGTTAGATTTCTGATTCCGGTATCTTGAGATTACCCAATGTTTTTCTGCGAAGCCTGACAACCAACCTTTATTTGTTTTGTCTGTGTACTCAGTAAGTACTACATACTAAACGATGTTAAAGGAATCCTGTAGTTGAGACTCCATTTCATCAGTTTTACGAAATGCTTACATAGACTCATGTTGCCCTTTTACTCCAAGCAGTCCAAGCCTGAACACGTTTCGTAATTATCAGCTCGTCGCTTTCTCTGGTATGTCATCTCCATCCCTATTGCTTAGTATTAGAGGACGGATCTAGTAATGACGAGAAGCGCAGAATGTAGTTATAATATCAAAACCTTATTGTTGTAGCAGTCTATTCTCTTTCTTTTATTCCTAAGTGGTTTGATGTTACTGATCAGCCTGAATCTTACGAACGTTTTTTTTTTTATTTAAGTAATTCATTTCTATTAACTATGTTTCCAGGATGAAAAGTACTCATTTAGGTAGCCAATTTACAGCCATGCCGAAAAAGTACCTCTGAAAACGTATCACGTTCTCAGTTTAGACTAGTTTTTCGTAGAATGTACCGTGCTGTGTATAGGATATGATTTTCAAAATATTTGTATATGTATGTTACTAAATATTGTTGTTATTCGTTTCCAGACAATGTCCGCTGACACTGATGACTCCGCTGCGGCGGATCATACTTGACGAGGTGCAAGTAGCATCGAAGAAACAACCCAACGAATTTGGGTACAAATCCGACGATTCAGGTATGTTGTACATCTTTCTACCTTCACCTACCATACATAACACGCCTGTTATGGAAGTATTGATAGTTAACCTTTCCGACAGAATCAAAATAACCATCTTTGTACTATTTGGAAACTAGAACTTTCGCAACGTATCCATATCTAAAGATATTTTAACTGTTTAGGTGGATTTTTGTTACAATTACTCATTCTTTGCCATGGAAGGCAACGTTCATATCTTCGCTCCATTTCCAAAGAACAATATAATTCCTTTCAGTTTAATAGTTCTTGAAAACATCCGCCACAGACAGATATAAACGCGTCCTATATTTTATTCCGTGTAGGATACGCTCTCTTCTTTATTTATGGAAGCTTCATGCGTTACTCCGTCCGATTGAATCAGCTGCGAAGTAATGGATAGACATCCTACATGATATCGATCTTTCACTTGTCCTACTTCAGGAGATTCCGTTTAACTCGTGGGTGGCCCTTTACTACGTATTTAACTGACTAGTATAAAGGCAAATACTAGTAAGGGAATATTAATATGCTAATCGTTAGCCTCTTCTTTCAAAATAAATTCTGCAATCACAAATCCTGCTTCAATTCAATTTATGCCAATGTTGCTCCAAAACCACCGAAACCACGCTCTGAAACCGCCTCACATACAGTAGTCATTTATGTTCTACTAGCTTCTGCCCGCGGCTTCGCCCGCGTGGATGTCGGAAATTATCCCACGGGAACGTGCTAACAGGATAAAATGTATGTGCTTCCCCAGAATGCCATCTATCTCGCGGGCCCTTTGTGGCTAATAACAATAGAAAACCAATTGTGTCTCATTAGTGGTGATTAAGAGGGTACCTATATGATATCTTTACCTAAGTACCAAACTAATTAAAAAAAAAAAAAAAACTCAATAACAGAAAATTAAATACCTACCTAAATAAACCTATTTCTGATGATAACTAATCTAAACTCAATAAATAAGCAAAATCCCTAAAAACTAATATCTATACGAATGACTAATCGTACCTAACAGTATTATAAAATAACCTACGGTCACTACGTACACTATCAAATATGCTACCTATACTTTAAAATTAAAATCTATACCTACGACTTATATGAAAATAAACCTAAATAACTCTAAAAACTAAAAGGAATAAAAATGAACTCCACTGCGGGTGAGGTAACCTACGACAAACTTATTATTTGCGGTTGACACAGTAATGGGTCTAGGGATCGAACCGCAAAATTAAGTTTGTTTTTTATTGTATATACTTTTCCGGGATAAACAGTACCCAGTGTGGTGCCCAGGATATTAAAGAATAATTATACCAAGTTTCATCGTAATCGAACCGGTAGTTTTTGCGTGATGCTTGAACAAACAGACAGACAGACAGACAGACCGACAGACAGACAGACAAAAATTTTTTTAATCACATTTTTGGGTTCGGTGTCGGTCTAGTAACACCCCCTGCCATTTATTTTTTTGATATTTTCAATGTACAGAATTTTCACTTCTACAGATTTATTATAAGTATAGATTATGGTTATGTTACGATCCATCAAATGTTTAGATGCTCCGACGTAATAACCATAATTGTATCGATTGAGGAACAAAACCACTTGGCAAGAATCTTATTTGTACTTACGTAATCTATTAGAAGTGGCCATCGCATCAAGAGACGCGTTTGTGTGTAATGTTAGTATTGCAGGCACCTAGACGAGGACTATAGATAATGATATCATACAATCTCGTGTTTATTGTGTTACGTCATTTACACTGACGGCTCTCGGTCCACTCAACTCTAGTCTAAATATAATCTAATCGAAATTCGCCCGATTAATTTTCAATGCACTTCAGCTCTATAGTGCATCGATCGTAGTCTTGAAGAAAGAGGTCACATGAATATAGAGGAAGATGTTATAGCAGGAAAGGGCACGAAGACATGAATGTAATCTTGACTCATTGTTTATCCTGACTCTTATTTCATTGTTGTTCTGTTTTAATAAGCCTCATTTGTAAAGCCTCGACGTATATCAGTAGTTGAAAAGGGTCCTTCGGTGAATATCAATACGTGTTTGAATGAACGTTTTAGTGCTGCATTAGAATACAGTATGGATAATATCCATGACGGCACGCGACAAGTCGGTACCTTTTATCAATTACAATATAAGTGAATAGGTAATATACTTGCCCAACATAATACTTAAGAGCCGCAGTCGTTTAAGACAATACACACATGCCTCGAGGAAACGAATATAATTTCCTTGTAAGAAGATGTCAGTAGAGATATAGTTTTATGAAAGTAAGTTTTGGTTCATCTCGTGGCTAGGCAGTTATAGACCCACATGAAGATATTATTCTAAACAGCCACAAGGAGAAGCATTTACTTTACATTGTCGAAATGACGAAACGACCCCTGCTTCGCACGGTTCTTACGACTTGACAAATCAAACTCAATTTTTTTACAATATATGTAAGTATAATATGAATGTATTATACACATAAATCTTCCTGAATAAATTCTCTAAATGATGGTGAAAACCGCATCAAAATCCGTTGCGCAGTTTAACTGAACAACGCGGCCACACAGACAGACACGAATAGCGACTTAAATTTATAACATGTGAACATTACTAAGTCAAGGATTATGTTATGACTAATCAAAACTGTATAATATCGCAATAGTAGACAGGACGGCATTAAGAAGCGTTGCCTTGCCCTCGCTAAGCCACACTTCGGGCATCTCTAACCAGTTTGACCACTCTCTTTGGTCGAAATTCGCAGAGAAATATATTCAATCCTACATTATATCGATAGGCTATTTTCCTGCACGAAACGTTGTCCTGGATACGTTTATAAATCTGATTTATTTGTATATTTTCCTATATTTAGTGAGCGAAATGAGAATTGTTAACCTTGATTTGATATGGCTCTACACCGACCACAATTATTTCAAACCAAAACACTTTGTAATTTCCTCAAACAACACCCTAGAGTTTCATGAAAGTAACAATTCGAAGGTGCCAAGGTGCCTATACATTTTCCTCTCTAATTTGCTGGAAAATATGCTAAAGGTCACGCCTGTTGTATACGGGCATTGCCTATAACAAGTTAGATACCGACATAGATACTCATTACTAAATCAGGATTCAACGGATTCTCATACCCTTCAAAGGCACGTCTGAACTGAAAGATTTATATCTCCGCTTCGTTATGCGGTTGTCCTCCCAATCGACAACCCTTTTGACACAACTCTTCGCAGCCATCTAACTGTTCTCCACCTTCATAGCTAAAATCATTTAAACAAATAAGAAAAAACTAATATCTAATTGGAGAGTAAAGTAAAGTAGAAAAAATATTGTTTTATTAATATTAATTCGATATTATTTGAACTGTCTCGTTGTCGTTAGTCTAGTGGTCGCAAGCGCAACTGCTGAGCGTGAGTTCCTGGGTCCGATTCCCGGGTTGGGCAAAGTGTTATTGGGGTTTCCATCTGGAATTTCTCAGTAGCAGCCCGAAATCTGGGTTTGAGCCTGGTTGATGGCAAAAGCCAGGTTCACGCCTCCTATTAAACAGGGACATAAACATAACTGGCGAAAGGGTACTATAGCTTTTGACCCGCTACCGGACTTTTAAATTTCATATGCGAATGCTACCCGCGCAAAAATTTTTGGCGCGAAACCGCGCGCCAGATGGCCAAGCTCGTAAAATGTTTTTTTGTTGACTCGTTGGTAACATGAGTCACTTAAAGTAAAGTGTTGGTTCAAGCTTAGGAATGACTCTTTCAAGTCGTGTCAAGTGTTTGTTTACATTTAGTTTCTATTGTTTTATTTTTAGCGGTTAACATTGAATATAGTTAAAAAAAATGGTTATTTGAACTTTAAAACAGATTATTTCAAAAAGCAAATCGTAAACATATATATTTTATGACTTGTAATGGTGTACGGGTTCTATCTACGTACGATAAAATAAAAAAAACATACTTCATAGTAAAAAAATATTTAGTTGCAGGCTTATGACTACCACGAAACGTTTGCTGACGGTGAATAATTTTTCACCCAAATATAATAATTTATTACAACTATACCCTTTCACGTAAATTAAAACTATTGTTACTATCTGAAAGCTAAGTTCCTATTGTCACATATGTCTAAATATTATGTGGATAGGTTTATCTAATACAGAAAAATATGGGATTTATTGAAGGAGGAATTCCTTCACTATATCCAGTATCACTTACGTAAAAACGCACATACATTTCTGGTTTTTTTGTTCAATGAAGTTAGAGTAAAAAAAATACTTCATAGGTAACTATTTTCTACAAGAAATGCCCTTTCCAATGATGTATCACACTTGTTATTCAATAGCCATCGAAAAAAATACAAGTAATAAAATATCACAAATCGGGAAAATTGGGCGGCCATGTTGTTTGTTTACATTTTTTGTTTTGCGGAACCACTTGAAATAAAAAATGTAATCCTAACATATATTTAGTACCTTTTGTATATGTTTCGGCTGAAAACTATTATCGAGTAAACATTCAATGCGATAGTTATTACTTTTTACACAGAACTAGTCTCACAATTGAATAAATTACAATAGCATTCTGACAAAATTCTAGTACTGTTACGAGTGCATTGAAAACCACGCAGAAATAGTTAAATACTTACCGTCAGGTTAAAATCCTATTGCACACACATGAACTATATTCTAATTAACCAATAAATCTGTAATTTACTCAAAAATACGCACACAAAACCGTAATTATGTCTTTAAATCGGAGACATCACTCACTGTTATTCCGCTTTTGCGCGCGAGAACCAACGACTGACTTTGACATTTATTTTTTTAATCTGCATGACGCGTTCTCGAACTATTGTCGTATTTTTAGCATGAAGAAACGTCTTAAGATTCGAGTAGAAAAGAGAAAGGGTATTAACAACATCGTGTGTTAGAAAGAAATCAATATATAATGACATCATATCGTATTATGTTTAAAATGGTAGAATAGTACCGTGTAGCAACCTGGCTGTTAAAACGAACACGGTACTATGGTGCCGTAGCGCATTCGAGCGGATAGGTAGGTACACCTCTGTCTAACCCTTCGAGAAATACAGGCGTGATGTTATGTTATACTAGCTGCGCCCTGCGGTTTCACCCGCATAAGTTTCGATCCCGTGGGAGTATCGGGATAAAAAGTATCCTTTATGGTAATCCTGCTTATAAACCATCTGCGTGCCAAATTTCATGCAAATCCGTTTAGTAGTTTTTGCGTGAAAGAGTAACAAACTTCCATCCATCCATACAAATTTTCACGTTTATAATATTAGTAGCATTATTTGAAAATTTCGCATGCCATGCCCATGGTAAGGTACAATAAAAATCGATCATCTGTGATAGATCACATTTATATACCTACATTATAAGCACATGAATGATTTCTATTGCAGTGTACATAGCCCTGCGGCTAATGCAAGCAGTGACAGCTCGCGTCAACGATGTCTGCCTCCGATACCTGGACAACTCCAAGTTGGACACCCTGCCACCCCCACCGCCCCTCGATCAACGCGACCTCAAGACTGTCTCATGTGCCACCAAGAACTCACGACGGGTCATGGAAGACCGACATGTGGAAATTGGGAACTTAGAAGCGCTTTTTGGAATTGATGTAAGTTTTAATGATAGATGTTTATAGAACAGTGGAGGCCCAATGGTAACGGACGCGACTTACGAGTTGTAGGTCGTAGGTTCGGACCCAGACAACGCTTTTTGTACATTAGTCATCACAACTGCTCTCAAAACGGTGAAGGAAAACATCGTGAGGAAAGCGGCGTGTCCTGGAACCAAAAATCCGAAGACTTGTGACATCTACCAACCCGCACTGGATTACGGCCCACTCCTTCTCACCGACAGCAGGCCTGTGTCCCAGCAGAGCAGTGGGAACATTATAGGCTGATTGTGTAAGTTAGGGGGCGTCCATTAATTACGTGAGGCATTTTTGGCGATTTTCCGAGATGGTGAGATGAAGTAAGATTTAGCCGATCGACGATCGATTTAAAAATCTCACGTGAGATTAGGGGGGGGGGGGGGCTAATCTCACGTGAGATTTTTAAATCGATCGTCGATTTACACGCATTTACACTATAAATTCACATTTTGAAAAATCTCACGTGAGATTAGGGGGGGGGGGGGGGGGCTAATCTCACGTGAGATTTTTCAAAATGTGAATTTATAGTGTAAATGCGTTGGATTTATTCTAAACAAAAACAAAACGGGTAAACAAACGAGTAGCCACTGTGCAACATTGCGGTAGTCGCAAAACCACGATAAATATCATTGTGTAAGATTTGGCCATATTTTAGTGAAAGGAACATGTTTTACTTCATTTAACCTAATTTACTCGCAGTTTTACTGTTTCTTGAGGAAAAAAAATTATTCGCCTAGACCGTCCCCTCTCCAAAGTAAGATTAGATGAGATTCGGCTCGACCCCCTCCCCCCCTAGAACACCTCACGTAATTAATGGACGCCCCCTTATAACCTTGGTGATGCTCGTGCCTTCCCTGTATGAGAAGAGCCCTTTGCGCTCCAGTGGGACAATAATAGGCTGGTATTATTATGGTTGTCAGCAAATAATAGGCTATTCCTCTAATTCTGTAGCACGTGGGTATCGAACCTACCGATGAGAGAAACTGGTTTGAATGATGATAAAACAAAACAAATCGAGAACATTGAGCTTAGGAGTCCATTGCTACTTCTTCCCAGCTGATAAAACACTAGGAAGTGCTCCATTGCCGGGACTGCATTTTGTTGTTATGTACGAAAAGTGCTTATACCCAGCCTAATTTGAATTTTATTTTGAACAATGGCATCTTATAGCGGGACCGCTAAACAATCAGTCATGATAATCATAGGATATGTTTGTAGTACGCATTTTCATATTGGGGACTGGAATGCGCCTTGCATAAGTTTATGAATTCCTAGTACTTATGAATGGCGCATGTTATGATTTCATATGAGGCTAAAAACCGTACGGTGCATTGTGGAAGGCGTTGGTATGAATTGTTACTTCCTTACCTATTTATTGATTAGAAAATAGTCTGGAAACGTCATGGTACCTTAGTAGACTACTCATACCCAAATAGGTAGATAGTAGATAGGTAAGTCGAGCACACATCATCAGTCTCATCTCATTTACCCTCATTGCTATTTATACAATGTTGCATATCGTACTTCCTAATATTAAGAGGAAGTTTCACATTATCTAGATAGGCACTATCTATCAGGTAAAAATAAAAAACATATCTGTAAAATGAAATAAACATATTTTAAAACCATTTCCATTTCATTTTGCATTTCCTTGCTGTTTCGGCATTTCTAATCAGGGAGAAGAAGTAGAAGTGCCGAAACAAACTCGGATATCATGGTCTCTTTTAGAGCTCAAATATTATATTATTACGAGAAACGTTTATCGGAGCTTATCCGGATATATACTAATAAAATAACTGATCTTTCCAGACGACAGAATCGACAAGTTTCTACGCGGTGTACGACGGTCACGCCGGCTCAGCGGCGGCGACGTACTGCGCGGCTCATCTACATCAATACGTGGTGGAAAGTCCGCACTTCAGCACCGACCTGCGACGAGCTATGAGAGACGCCTTCCTTAGGACCGATGCCGAGTTCATAAGGAAGAGCAATCAGGAGGTAATCACTTAGTTCTGGTTTATACAACTAACGGAATATGAAAATTGGTTGAGGACAATAAGAACAGAGTGATATGACGTGGGCTTATATATCTTATATATATATAGGTCCCATTATAAATCTTATATAGCTTTATAATGGGACCTATTGATTGAATAACAATATAAAATTGTAACTAAAAAAATGGTCGACGAAAATTGAGGTTAATCTCTATTGTCAAATGAAAAACATCTTTAAGGTGATTAAAAGTTAGAATTTTGGCTTAAGTATTCAAAAATTAAAATCAAAGCACTCAAGTCGTAAGTGGCACTATAAATTGCCATCCACAAGGACGTTTTCTGATGCCTTTATTTAAATTTTCATAACATACTTTTCTAACAGACAAAACCACTAAAATACCAGCCATTGCTTTCGACGAGACTACTACAAAATCATTAGACCACAAGAAAATCAGTTGTCTCTTTCAACCTATACTTGTCCACACGTATGACGTACAATACATGCGAGTATTTGTGGTTTTGCAAGGCTCGTAAAAGGCATTAACAATGATCAATTACTAGTTTACGCGACATGAAATTTATAGTACAGAAAATACGTATAGACGACCTAGTAGTTGCTTTACCAGCATAAGGTTGAATGTCACTTGCACATCATAAAACGACAAGGTCTATTTGTCTGTGTGTCACTTAGATAATTTCAACCTCAGTGAAGATTCAATTTACTGGGAATTGTTGTCAAAACTTTTTGTTTCAATTGCCATAGAGAAAAATAAAACAGGAAACTTTTTACAAAAATTCCCAGTAAACTTTTGACTTAAAGTGGTATAAAAATTACTACTATACATTAATTTTAAACTCTTGAAAACTGAACCCCGATTATTTCGGTGACCCCGGTGTACCATTGAAAACCCCGTTACAGTCTCCGCTGAAATGCAACCATAGCAAAAAGTTGCATAAAATTGATTAAGACGTCTCGTGGTTCTCAGAAATAAGTCAGTTTTTTCAAGCTGCGTTTACACGAGCAAGTAAAATTAGAATTCTCGGTAATTATAAACAATTTACTACGCCATCATTACTATGCCAACATACTGACACAACTAATGTTGGCGTAATTCAATTCAAATCAATTCATATATTTTAGTCAGACAAATAAAATATCCATAGAGTAATACACAATTTCGACGTAACATAAAAATATTTGAAAACATAATCAAAATAAAAATAAATAAAATAATCATAATCAAAATAGGCAATTTAAAATAACAAAATAAAGAAAAAAAACAAATAAAGCATAATAAAGTGGCAGCGTAGTATTGTGGTCTTTAAAAAAAAGATTATTGCAAAAATGGGTTAATTGTAACTTTGACATTAGAAAATGATACCTCAGAGTTCCTCAGCGCTTTGTATAAATAAAACCCTCTTTTTTACATATAAAGGCTTTGATTTATTTGCATAAGTAACTTTGCCTGCGTAAGCGCACCTTTAGCTTTACTTGTTATGGTTTTGTTTTAGCTGCTATTCTATGCTCGGTTTATGGTTGAATACATTATAGAGTTACAATAAGATTATCGCGGTCACGTAAGGACGCGGAAATGTACCTGATAAATATTGTTGTGCATTATTGTTACCTGTGTCTGATGTCGTGTGTCAGATATTCTAGTAATGCAGACAAAAGCTAAGCAAAGCTTCTTAGAAAGTTACTAAAAAATACAAAAACTTCTGCATACTTATTCATGTAGGTACTGTTTAAAAAGTATTTTAAATATTTTCGAGTTGGTTGTTAAGTGTAGCTGTAAGCCTACTCGAGTTTTTGACTTAGAAAGTACGTGATATTCAAATGACGAATTCACGTTTAAGATCGATTTCCAATAACTTAGGCTATTAGTTTGTGTTGTGATCAGGCAAAATAGTCGTAAGGTCAGTAGACCGCTTTCAAAAATATGGCAAAGTCCATTATCGTTATCTATTACTATAGGTTTTGTATGGTTTGTAAAAATGCACTGAGTACATCACAAAGGGCTTTGAAGAATCGAGGCAAACATTGCACCATTTCGAAAATGGCGGCCACGCATGAGACTCGATATAAATCGATAGCTGACATCAATGCGAACAGAAAATATCAACAGATAATAAGACCTAACCGTTTCCGAGATAACGTTTAAAAGTTGATGATTGAGTCACGT
Organism: Apamea sordens; assembly: GCA_945859715.1. Taxonomy (NCBI): domain Eukaryota; kingdom Metazoa; phylum Arthropoda; class Insecta; order Lepidoptera; family Noctuidae; genus Apamea; species Apamea sordens. Next base: position 15,995,795 of record OX243995.1, read on the forward strand.
GATCACATTGAATGTTAAGGCCTCATGCGTGGCCGCTATTTTCAAAATGGCGCGACACGGTAGGTCCTTATATAAATCTTCAAACCCCTTTGTAGTAGTAGTTTAAGCAAAAAATAAATCCCGTATCGACTTCAAAGATTTATACATGTTTCGCTTGTTCTCAAAAAACAGCTCGGCATATTATTTATGGATTTTTCTTCTGATACTAATGTTCTAACATTTCCTTCATTTTGCAGCGTGCATGCGGCGGCAGTACAGCAGTAGCGGTCGCGGTGCGCGGGCGCCGACTGCTGGCGGCGTGGGCGGGCGACTCGCTGGCACTGCTTGCCAAGCGCATGCGCCTCATGCAGCTCGTGCGACCGCATAAGCCTGGCCGACAGGTACACACATACATACATAAACTCACGCTTTTTTCCCAAGTGGGTAGGCAGAAACTACAGAACGCCACCTGCGATCCTAACATACTCCCTTTGCTTCGTTTACGTTCATACCTCTGGCCCGGTGACCTTTACCATGCAGGTAAAGGTCGCCAGGCCAGATCGCCGCAGAGGTCAGGTCGCCCTCAGTAGTAACACTTGAACTTGTAAAACCGCCCTTACAGTACTGCTGCAAAATAAACGCACTGCCAAAATCAAATTGTTACAATGGACGTGCGGTTCATTGTACTACATTGTAATGAAAGTGGAATCCGTATACGCCAGACTGGAATAGTAATCTGTGCTGCAATGTTGTTCGAATATACTTATGGAGGATCAACATCCATTTTCCGTTGGATTTATTTATATTTATAAAATAAATAAACAGACGTGTATTGAACGTATTGTTTACACTCAATGACTCAACATAAACAAATACATAGATTATTGCATCATCTATTACACATCTACTCTCTCACATTCTATTGTGAGCAATGTTGAATATTAAATTTAAGATAATCTTATTGCTTACATTGATGAATATTAAATGCCAAGATAATCATGCTGCGAAAGAAACTCGCGCAGTCGCGCACAATTTGGCAAGTGACTGGTACGGTTAGCGACAGAAGTCGAATAACACTGCTACTTACACATCATCTTAATTGACTTGAGATCTGAGGGCAATTCTCGTAATTTTAAGAACGTTCACAGTCAGGGCCCGTATTCCCGTAATTTAAAACGTTCAAAATCTAGTCGCAGTGTCATCTCGGCGACAAACAAATGTCAAAAACTTGTCAAAATGTAGGGAAAATAGACGTATTTTTGACAGATTGAGATTGAGATCAGACTGTGAACGTTCTTAAAATTACGAGAATAAGGCTCTAGACAGACGGACCGCATTTCAACTGCAATCCAACCGCAAATTGCAGTTCGGATGCAGTTTGAATGCAGTTGCAAACCAAACCAACTATACAGTTCTATTGCAGTCGTGTCAACTGCATTCAAACTGCATCCGAACTGCAATTTGCGGTTGGATTGCAGTTGAAATGCGGTCCGTCTGTCTAGAGCCTTACCCCTCTGATCTCAATCTGTCAAGAAAACCTCTAATTTCCCTACATTTCGACAAGTTTTTGACATTTGTTTGTCGCTGAGATGACACTGCGACTAGATTTTGAACGTTTTAAATTACGAGAATTGGCCTTCTGTTCTACAAACGATGGGGCACTTAATATCATGTCCTGCGCGTCTTGTCAGCTGCACGTTGCGGAGACTGATGGATGTTAGTGATGGAGCTAAACACGTATACCAATTCTGGGCCGAGTCCATTTCGATTGCCATGACCACGCTAAAAGAAAAGGAGGTATCGAAAATTTTCAGCGTTTAATTTTACTTCTGTTCCTATTTTAGTTGAATGTTAACTCGAATCGTTAAGGTTTAAAGAACTGAAGTGTTAATTAACTTGTACAAGCAATAATAGTCGCGATTTGCTTTAATATGTTATTTTAATCACAGTCCTCTCTATTATTGCCGCGAGTGACTGCAAAAGACATCTATTTTAATTTAACAGTCGTTTACTGTAATTTTATGTTCCTAATAATTGTACATGACAGATTTTTCTAGTTATAAAAAGAACTTTAATGTCTGTTGTCGTACGTTCGCAATACCGTATCGCCAAGGTGCGAACAACTCGTAATTCTAATTGGAAATTAGACCATCGACATTAAAATGAATACTAAAATGGATAGAAAGTAATTGACAATAAAAATACTATAATAAAAACGAGGGGCTTGTGGCTAAGTAATAACAGCCGCGCGGGTCGATCGATCAGGTTGTTTTTTTTTTTTTTTTAAATAAAACTGCCCCACACTAGGAATTTCTCCTGTATCGTGGGTGCGTTTACAAACATTTAAACTCACATACATAAACAGCCAGACCTGGAACAACTACTTGTAGGCCATGCAAATATTTGTTCAGTGCGGGAATCGAACCAGCGACACGCAGCGCAGCAGTCAATCGCTTAACCACTGCGCCAACCGTGCCGTCAAAACGCTACGCTTGCCACGGTTGGTCCGTGGATAGGTGACCATCTTTACTTGCCAAGACCCCTCCGTGCCTCGGAAAGCACGTTAAGCTGTTGGTCCCGGCTGTCATTCGTGGATCTTTGACGAACGAAAGCCGACCCCAACGTAGTTGGGAAAAGGCTAGACAGATGGTGAAGACTACGAGGGTGACGCTGAAAGTTCTTAGAAATTAAAAAGCTGAACAAACTAGCAAGTTTTTATTATATCTTTTCAAAATAGTGTCCATTTACATCAATACATCTCTGCATCCGATGGAAACACTGAGAAAAGCACTGCCCACTCGTCCTTAGGGATCTCTTCGACGGCACTCTTAGTTTCAGGATCATAACAAGAAATCCAGCTTTCGCCACCCGTAAGTATGTCGAACACAGCATTTGAGTCACCTCCGTTAAATCTTTGAACCATTTCACGACACCAATCAACACGACGGAGCTTTTGGGCCTCTGTCAAATTACGAGGTATCCACCGGGCACAAAGCTTCCCGACCGCTAAATGTTCATGGAGGATTTTGTGCACTTGACTCATACCGATGCTGAAGATGAAGCTTGTCCGAATCTGCTGATAAGTCACTCTTTTGTCAGTCTCTATCATACGCCGCACAACACTGATGTTATCTTCAGTCGTCGCCGTAGAAGGCCGTCCCTCACGCAGATCATCGGTGAGATTAGTGCGACCACCTTTAAACTCATTAAACCAGTTGTAAACAGTGGCACGAGATGGGGCTTCATCGTGAAAGGCCAATCGAAGTCTATCATAACTCTCTTGTTGACAAAGTCATCAAAAATCATTGTACGAAAATTTTCTCGCGTTAAATTCATGCTGACGTGACGCAGACAATTTTCAATTTGCCGCCAAATTGTAAACAAATGACAAATGAATGAAATACATACACAATAATATTGGCAACTTATGAAGCAATGGATTAGCAATTTGCTTCAAAATGATTCAGATTCCGATTGATCGTGTGTTACGCAATTAGGGTGCTGGAGACTTCGCGCTAGCGAACTAATTTAATCTGGCAAGTCTTGATTAATAAAATGACACACAATGAATAATAATCTATTGTTACGTGGCTACCGGGAGTATCACGGGCACTTATAGATTAATTCCCTATTACTACTAACGAGGCACCGCCTTTTTCGTTTCGTTTGATATTCTCTAACGAGTTACTGACAATAATAGAAGAAGCCCTTTTGCCCTGCAGTGGGACCCTAAAAGCTTATTCTAAAGACAAAAAACAAAGCCCACTTTCCTACCAAACCTCTCTTATAAGACAAATATTACAACAGTCGTATGTTTTACAGGACGAAAGAGACAGAATAGAGTCATCTGGCGGCACAGTCATGTACTGGGGAACTTGGCGAGTTAACGGACAACTGGCTGTCTCCAGAGCTATCGGTAAGTGGAAATATCTTAAAAATAGGGTTATTATAATGCTTGTGCTCAATGCATGTAACATCGGTAAGTTCAGGCTCCTGAGCGTAAATAAGCATCGTGGATATCTGCTGGCTGATTCCCGTAATTAAAAACGTTCAAAATCTAGTCGCAATTTCATCTGAGCTACAAGCAATGTCAAAAACTTTTCAACAGGAAAGTCTACCGTGTCAAATAGTGCATGGGTCTGGTGACTGCTAAAGTAGCACGACTCGTGAACAGACAGACGCTTTTTAATTAAAAAGTAAAATTCTTGTTCGTGTACTTTTTTATAAAAAGTATTTTATTTATCATCCTAAGTTTCTTTGGTACCGTTTATTAATTTTAGCTCTACTCAGGGCTGATTTTTCAATCGTCAGATAAGTTTTATAAGAGGTTATTCCTCTATGACAGTTTAACAGTTTTTGTATAGAAATTATGTCAGACCGCAATTTTTAATCTTCTGTTAAAAGTTATCTGGCGATTAAAAAATCAGCCCTTAGTAAACTTAACGCACCCCCGGTGCGACACTGTCACTTATGCAAAAATGTAGTTTTTCAGGAGAAGCATTTAAAACTTTGACACCTCACCAAAACAAACCAAAACGGCAATAACACTCACGCCCTCATACGGAAACTACGCGTACTACAAAAGTAACGTTATCGCACCAAGTAACCCCTTTACTTGGTGCTTTAGGATCATTTTCAGATATTTAACTCATTTTTGCATTTTTTGCAAAAGTGACAGTGTCGCACCGGGGGTGCGTTATGTTTAAACTTGGGAATAGGTAGGTACCCCTAATTTTGAAAGAAAGAAAGAAAAAGTATTTATTGCGACTCGTACAGGATCATAAACTAAACTAAACATGGTTAAAAATAAAACAAATTATATAAAAAAGTAAATAAATGAAACAGAAAGTCCTATACGATCCAAAAGGCTCATATCTCAGCATGATGCTTCGACATTTAAGGAATAAATGTCGCAGCGCTGGTATTCTGATAGAGCCCATTTTGCGGCCAGCATACTTCGTTTAACCTCAATTATACTACATATTCACTAGCGAGCAGGCGCTCATGTGTTCCAGTCCAAGGCTTATCCAAAATTAAAAAGGTTACACTACTCTCATCCTTCCAAAATCCCTCAATCCACTCTCACGTTAAACAAGCGAATAAAAAGCGTATTTTTACGTTGTAATACGTTGTAAAAACTCTGCGATACGTCCCGAACGACAGTTTCACGAGAGCGCGCCGCGTATTTAACTTTTATAGTCAACATAAACTTTTACTATAGCCGTATAGCCGTCCATGTTTTCATCGTCCTTTTAACAAGAACTCGAACAAACGTGATGTTCCTACCGTAGACGCAAATTACCTTCAGCACAATTACCGAGCTTGTTTAATTGGCAGACTTTTCATTATTTTTTAATCATGTGATTTTTCTCATGCGGCTCTGCGGTAAAGGAAATTTATTTGCAAGAGATGTGTATCATTTCGCACTAGTTGTTAGGGACGATTTAGCGGAGTGGTTGTTAAATATCTAGGTATGTAGATATGAAATGGATTGCCTGTGGGAAGTTTTGCTTGGCTCTTAACCTGTATGAAGTATACATACATACACAATCAGCCTATAATGTTTGCACTGCTGGGACACAGGCCTCCTCTCGATGAGATCCCGAGTAGGTCATAAATCCACCACGCGGCCCAGTGCGGGTTGGTATATGTCACATGTTTTCGAATTTTTGGTTCTAGGACATGCCGGTTACCTTACGATACATATGAAGTACTTTAGCTTAAGGTGGATGCTCCAAGGTAGCCCGCGAAATTCAAATTTTCTTACGTTTTTTGCAATTTGCTGGTTAGTACTAAGTTATACGTTGATTAAAATATGATTCGCGGCCGTAACAAATATGTATTTACAGAATTATAGTCATTAGAATAAGTAATACAACTTGTTAAGTTAGCATAATCCTAAAATGACAAGATTTCATGAAATAGTCATTCAGTAGGATTACTTGATCTTAGAGAGTTGTGTTGATGACTTTACTACTGCTGAAAATCTTCCAAGTTTCTTTATAACAGTCTGTTTCTACCTTCTAATATCCAGTCGACCCCTGCTAAGGCCAAGGACTAAAAAGCAACTACCAAAACATGTTGCCATCGCTAGGCATCGGCAAAGGAATGGTCAATAGATTGACAACTTATCCCTACCAAAGGAATAAATACAAATCACATGCTTAAAGGATGACATCTCTGAAAAAACCGGTCAAGTGCGAGTCGGACTCTCACACCGAGGGTTCCGTACTTTCCGGTTTTCGGATTTTTTCCTTTACTTGTGCTACATGACATTGCTTCGTGCCAAAGACGAATGCCGTGGGACCGTACCAACTTGCGAGGCGAATCAAATGTAGTTCATAAAATTACTCCTATTTTTTAATTAGATTTACGTTTTTGTTATGAAAAAGATTCCCGGATTTCGGACATCCAAAATAAAAGTATTTTTATTTACTTTTGTACGTATCTCTTATGTCACTGCCATTGCACTTAATTTTCGAATGTTGCTACTACGTAAAAAATATAGATACCTGCTAACAAACATTTAAGTAAAGAAGATAATTTGTAAGTACCTACCGACACCGATTTACTATTTACTATAATATTAGGTATATTTTTATGAATGTCAAAAAATCTTTAGGTCACGCGTTGCGTCTTATTAATTTAAATTATTATTTTGGAATACATTTTGAGCATTTAAAAGAGAAGAGGACCGATAAAAAAAAACGAAATCGTTGTTATTTTGACGTATTGCATTTGTTCTTTTGCGCTGTCACGGATGACGTTACTTTCAATATTGGTTTTATGATATAATTAAAATCCATATTAATGAAAACGTTTACGTGCTGTTCCATAACGTAGTCTTTATGTGATAATCCTTAGCTATGCCTCCATCATTCATCGTTATCGTCCGATCGTCATTTTCTCGAACGTAACCTCAAAATATTAAGTAAGTAAATGGCAAACAAATTCTAATTGCGGGAATCGATGTAAAAAATAGTTAGCAATATAGGAAGGGCATTAAATTTTCCTTCAAATACACTAGGTTTGGTTGTGAGTTGTGACAGCGGACTTTTTCGTTTGGTACAGGGCGCCCTATATTTGCGGCATTCTCCATTCATGTTCTGGGTCAACGGGAAGTTAGGTTTTGATTGCTTTGCGAGTGTCAAAATATGCGGCATAAACTGAACATAAACGCCCCTATCTTTTGATTGCGTTGACTTAGAACTTGATTTTTTCACTGCTTCAAGGGATTGCAGCCCTGAGTATTTGATATTAATTTCAACTTGATAACTCCACGCGTTCCCGAGAAAAAGAGTCTTGATAGACGGACAGACAGACGGACAACGAAGTGATCTTATTAGGGCTCCGTTTCTCCTATTGAGTTACGGAACCCTAAAATCCACTAAGTACAAGAATTCACAGTGATATTAACAGCAAATATCAAAAACATCAATACAATAAAAACAAACATGAAAAGCATTGAAAAGGGTTTCAGCTCCCTTGTAGGCGTAAAAGTGGAAAGTTAATAGGTCGTTTTATTGTTATCGGCGGGCGGGTGCGAGCCATTTCTCACGCGGGATGCGAGCGGCGTGTGCCGATCATTAAGCTGTTAATACGCACCCCGCAGATGGGACGAGCCTTTATTCGGTAAAACAACGCTAATGATGCTACCGACTGCGATGAATAGATGGGTTTGTGTAAATTTTTGGCAGTTCTGTTTTAGAATGAAGGTGGTTTGTTAACACCTCGAAGGGTTGCTCGAGAGTCTATGTCGTGTCGTGCACCCAAGTCTCTATTGAATCTCAATTTCGAGGGTGACACGCTGCTAAGTATGACATTACGCATGCATTCCTGGTCACATTTCGCCGATGACTGTGTGAAGTCCTGTAGTAGGGGGCTAGCCTCTTGCTGTTTATTTTGTTTTACAAGCAATTTTGTTATAACTAAGTCCTTGCGTCAGATTTTTTTTTTCTGTCTATCTTTTAGCAACTTTTAGCTAAGTAATCTGGCATGCGCTTTCGATCGTCATTGATTTCAGAAACTAGATTTGAAGTAAGCGTTTTGACTAGTGTTAATCTATAGTTAATATTTACGGTAGTAGCGAAAAATAAATCAAAGCTAAAGGTATGCGACGATGATTTATAGAGCGTTATAAAAATCTATTGTATTGTCATTCGGTCTGTCCATTGATCTAGGTCGATCAATATTTTAGGTAGTACTTTTAGACAAAGATTAATTATGATGTCAAGTAAAATATAATATAAACGTAAGCTAGCACTCTAGTGTTTGCAGTAAATTCATGATCTAACTAGTTTCTGAAAGCTCTGACCTCAGGTGTAGACCTTGAATACGCAGAGAAATAAACGTGAACAATAAAAACTAATCTAAACAAGCGTTGAAACGAACAATACTTAATAAATTATGATTCATCAAAATAAAATCAATGTCACGCATGTCATATTTGAATATAATTGTCAGGATACCAATATACCATTCATAACGAGTGTGGTAGGAATACTTATTCAAAGTTGCATTAGTCAACATGCTGAACAAAAGTCGGACGTATAAAACATTTGAAGTCAATTAGAGGCTTGGCTCCGGTATGGTTTTTTTAATTTTATTATTGACAATGGGCTCACTCTTGACCTCAATCCAGGCCAGAGGCAGGGATGAGATCTACGGTGGAACGAGCTTGCCCAGAAGAAGCCATGGTTGGTTTTAAAAACGAGCCACTCCTAGCTGAACAAAAGCTCTAATCGAAGTTTAGGTACCTAACTCTAGTTCCCTTTAAATCCCCTAACTTTCTAACATTACCTACTAATAAATTAATATTCTTTTTTGTTTTATAAAGACTTTTCTCTTATAAATAGCTTACTTAATTACAGATAATAATTCCACATTAAAAAATATGCCCCCATACTCCCACTTTTTCCAGCGTCAGAGATTGGATTGATTTTTTAAGTCGGTTTGAGTTGCCTTTTTACCTCAACCTTTCTTTATAACAATAGTATGAATGTCTGAGCGGTGTTGGCGCCGCGGTGTCGCCAGGCGGGACCCACCCTCGCGTGAGGCACTCCCTTCGGAACAACCCCAGACCCCACTGCACTGTACCGCTATATCGATCACCTCGGACACGCACTTTTTAGGGATGCACGGGAGTGCAAGGAGGTGCAGTGTCGAGTGTCGATAAAAAAAACTAAAAATATTTTTTATATTCTCTGTATACCTACATTATAAGCAAGTAAATAATAAAAAAAAAAATCTATTTCTAAGTATTGTATTTGTATTTGCTAAGACAGCATTAGCTCATGTTTCGTATCTGATAGTGCAATATTTCTGTCAATTATAATATTTTATTATGCCAATTAGGAGTTGAATAATTTTTATGATTAATAATTCTCGGTTTTAATTGGCAAATTAGGTAGCGATTACCAATAACTTTTAAAACCATTTCAAAGCAGGTGTATTTTATATTTTATATATAATCTTTATTGCTAGAAAGTTATAATATGTCCACTACCTGCATTCATAGACATTATCGACAAGTATCGATATTCCCATCCCTTTCAAGGACACTAAAGGGCGGCGACGGCATAGTAACATAATAATGTTGACAATTTCTTCACAGCTCTGGCCCTAGTTCCATATCCCCACGTATCGGGATGAAACTCATCGATTTCGCGTTCCATGGGAGATTAAGTCCCGAAACGTTTACTCTATCCCCCTTCTCACCGACAAGCTATCCTCAGATTTTCACGGTAGATTGGTCTGGTGCGGATTGACTTGTATCGGATGCTCATATTGCTGCTACATTGTCGATATCATGTGTATGTTATCAAGTACCTTTTATGGTTGTAGATAATTGCGGTATTTTATTTGAAAACTTATGCCTTTTTCCCATGGGGCTGGCAGACACTACAGAACGCCACCTGCCATGACCCTTACATACTCCTTTTGCCTCGTTTACGTTCATACATCTGAGGGGCAATTTTCGTTAGTTTATGAAAGTTCACAGTCTAACCTCAGTCTCAATCGGTCAAAAATACCTCTAATTTCCCTACATTTTTGACAAGTTTTTAATATTAATTTTCGCTGAGATGAGATTACGACTAGATTATGACCGTTTTTAATGACGGAGATTGGCTTTCTGGTCATACACGCACGACTGGTCATACACGGTTGCGAGTACAACCTGGCCTTTCGGAAGAACATCACCAATAAGGTCACTCATCATCATCTGCCTAGCCTTTTCCCAACTATGTTGGGGTCGGCTTCCAGTGTAACCGGATGCAGCTGAATACCAGTATTTTACATGGAGCGACTGCCTATCTGACCTCCACAACCCAGTTACTGGGTAATACGATATCCCCTTGGTAAGACTGGTTGTCAGACTTTCGGACCCTCCGTGCCTCGTAAAGCACGTTAAGCCGTTGGTCCCGGCTGTCATTCGTGGATCTTTGACAGTCGTTACGGGTCGCCAATAAGGTCACTATATAAATATATGTCAAATGTTAATAATCTACTCGGAGGCGGCGGTGATCTCGCCACACACCACGCGGGTTGTTTCCACGGGTCGAAAACCGAGTGGCGGAAGCTACGCTGAATAAGATCACATATTTTCACAATAGGCTAGTTGAATATTCATTTGTTTACCAAATGCAGCCCTTAACCATTTACGTGTAAGGGCAACGTCACGTTTTGATGTCGATATTTCACAGAAGTTTTTATTCTATTGCTACAACCGACTAGCTACTGCTCGCGATTTTGTCCGCGTGAAATTTTTGTTTTAACATAAAATATATTCTAAGACACTCGGCATCACTGTAGATTAGTGGAAGAATTTTCGGAATTGGATCAGGAGTTCCGAAGATTACCCCTACGTACAAACTCACACATTTTACCTATTTATAATATTAGTATAAGTAGATAGTATATGTAGCAATTATGTCATTTTAGTTATCACTAGCTTCTGCCCGCGGCTTCGCCCGCGTGGATGTCGGAAATTATCCCACGGGAACGTGCTAACAGGATAAAATGTATGTGCTTCCCCAGAATGCCATCTATCTCGCGGGCCCTTTGTGGCTAATAACAATAGAAAACCAATTGTGTCTCATTAGTGGTGATTAAGAGGGTACCTATATGATATCTTTACCTAAGTACCTACCTAATTAAAAAAAAAAAACTCAATAACAGAAAATTAAATACCTACCTAAATAAACCTATTTCTGATGATAACTAATCTAAACTCAATAAATAAGCAAAATCCCTAAAAACTAATATCTATACGAATGACTAATCCTACCTAACAGTATTATAAAATAACCTACGGTCACTACGTACACTATCAAATATGCTACCTATACTTTAAAATTAAAATACTATACCTACGACTTATATGAAAATAAACCTAAATAACTCTAAAAACTAAAAGGAATAAAAATGAACTCCACTGCGGGTGACGTAACCTACGACAAACTTATTATTTGCGGTTGACACAGTAATAGGTCTAGGGATCGAACCGCAAAATTAAGTTTGTTTTTTATTGTATATACTTTTTCGGGATAAAAAGTACCCAGTATGGTGCCCAGGATATTAAAGAATAATTATACCAAGTTTCATCGTAATCGAACCGGTAGTTTTTGCGTGATGCCTGAACAAACAGACAGACAGACAGACAAAAATTTTTTTAATCACATTTTTGGGTTCGGTGTCGGTCTATAAGTAACACCCCCTGCCATTTATTTTTTTGATATTTTCAATGTACAGAATTTTCACTTCTACAGATTTATTATAAGTATAGATTGTCAAGTAGTGTCGTTACACTTTGACTGTACTTAGAGAAGAGGTTGTTTACTATACAAGTATACATTTAAGTTGTTAGTGAAACATTACTGCGGTGCACGAAGGCGATAAGCTAATAGCAAGGTGTAACCTGTTGTTTCCTAAACCACTGACTTGGTTGCATGTGGCTTTGGCCTTAAATTAGCACATTTTTAATACCTACGTGTATTGAGAGCATTTAAATGTATAGGAAAGTATACTTAAGAATTACATACTTAACTCAGCTTCACTCCCGAAAATCGTACAACATGTAGGTAATTTGGAGTATGGCGGATTTTTTTAGCATTAACTTTATTATTATTATTTATTTTTAGCCCATGTTGTCCCACTGTAGGGCAAAGGCATTCTTCTACTCCTTTCTACTCCCCTCTGTTTTGAGTTAGTGTGACCCAATCCTATCTGAACGCATCCCGCCATCTTCTCTTGGGTCTGCTTCGATTTCGCCGGACATTTTCTGGGACCCACATGGTAGTAGATTTGATCGTTCGACATGCGGCAAATGTGTCAGGCCCAGTCCCACTTAAGCTTCGCTTTGCCAAATTTACTTATAATTAACTTTAAACACAATCATATTTCTATGTAACTCTTAACTTTATAAACCTCATTTCCTTTCAATCATAAATTCCTTCACATAATAAACAGAGCAATCTTTTTGTCCAGGTGACGCACAATACAAACCGTACGTGACGGCGCGGCCTGAGATCGCGACAGTGGAATTGGATGGCGACGAAGATTTCGTGGTGGTGGCCTGCGATGGTCTCTGGGACTTCGTCAGTGAAGACGACGTGGCGCTGGCAGTGTACAGGCAACTGGCTGCTGATCCTGGTAAGTAGTAGTGAATGGTGAATGGCTTAACGGATTTTTTTTTTTGCAGTTTTGAGCGCCAAGAAGGTCGTAAAGTCGAAAGTTAAGTGCATTGTCGTTTATGTGGTGTACCGTCAATGTTAATTACCCTATTTGGAACATAAGCAAAGAATAATGTCTTAGTTTGTGCAATATGCCCGACTAACGACACAATTTATTTACATGGCTGCACAGATTTTATCTTTACTCCAATTTTACGTTTGCTAACGTCAGGTGCAATTTGGCAAGCGTGGTGTGATAAATGCATTTACGTGTGCAATATTAATTACGGCTGAAACAGGTCCGTTTACGTTTATGCGGTGTGTGCTATCTATCAATCGCGCCACCGACCTTGAGCCTCATGCTTACACTTACACAATAACGTGAGTCACTGCGACTCACTAGACAGGATAAAATGACAATTAGTCGTCAAAACAAGCAACCTGCAAGGTTTTCAAGTGAATTTAAATACTTATTCGTAGGCACCGATTCGCTTTAGCTATTTACAGAACAGCCGCATGCCCGCATGACAATAACTCGTTGAAAAACGCCTAATGTGTTGTATTGATGTTCAAATTTTGTCGCATAATGACAACAGATCAGGTAACAAATGGCTTGGCTGACGGCATCAGTTGGCACGAATCAAGTGTGATTATGTTGTCACAAAGGGTCACATGATTATGACGCGTGCGCTCGTGAACCGAGTGCCCTCGTTGGAACATTCAGCGGAGATCTTTGACACATATTATCCCCCCGTGTTTCTCGGTCCTCGGTTCTCCCGCTCGATGAAGCCCGTCGTAGTGCTCGGGGAGGGTCTAAGTATTATGGTTAGAACAATAACTTTGGCGCCCTCAAATCTCTGTGAAGTGTCTTTAACGCAACGCTCACGGCGATAAGAGCATTCTCGTTGTTCAAAAGAATTTGCTTTTGTTTTGTGTATGAAAGTTTGTATTGTGCCACTGTTGAGCAAAACAGGGTTTGTGTGAGATTTCTTTTTAATAATTGTTACGAAGGCGTGTTTTTCGCTCAAATTGTCGATTAGATTCCTTACTCTTTGAGTCTTTAAATTATACGTACAGGTGTTGCTTGTAGTTTTTATTAATCTGCTATTCAGGGACAAGTATAAAAACCTCTCTCCACTAACATAGATACTAAATATCAAAGAGATCGTTTGAATTTTTTATAGACAGTGAATTCACCAATAATTCTGATGACTTGTTCTTTGCACGGATCTAAAGCTCTCGCAACTTACTTACCTGCACGAAAATTAACAGTATTGTAAGCTGAATGTTGCTGTCAGCTTTGTGGAAAAATAGGGTGCAGTAATGCTCCATAATGTAACAATCCGACCTGTCGACGCATTATGTTATCATCGCATTTAATGTCGGAGGGATCCCTCAAACCCACCAACTGTCAGGCTTCTATTGGCTTTGTACTCAACCAATATCTTAATTAATCCAATATTCTAGTTAACAGGATATTTCGTTTAACAATACAGTTATATTAGACGTTAAATCCTTTTAGAATCGCTTTTGGGAGAATGAGGCAACAGCTTTGAGAATAACCATACTTCACTGTCAAAAAAGGAGCCTTGAGAAAGTCCCCGAGAAATGTCTCGCTGGTTACTTTTGTAAATGTAATGCTTAAGAGCTTACAGTTTATTGTTTTAAAACGTTTCTTCTTCCTTTTTCGTCGTCAAATTATGAAGATTAATGTTTAGAGTCATTACGGGTCAGGTGTATTCAAACGGAAAGCAAACACCTGTAGAGCCGGTACTTAGGCACTCACAGATTTCTTTGTTTGAATAGGTCTTGCGAAAAAACCGGTCGAACAATAAGAGTGTATTTTATGTTCCGTAACGAGATTTCTGCGGTGCCTTGATTTCAGCCGGACTGCGGTCAGGCCGCGCCGCCACAGCCCCACAATATTGTGTCGTAATTGCGTCGGAAGTGGGGAAGTGGAGAAATTGGATACTTTGTTTTGCCCCCTGTTGCAGCCCTGCCTGCCGCGCCCCCGCACTCCCCGACACCGATACGAAGCCTTTCTAATTACTACTTTTCTAAATGCATGTAAATACAGCAGTTACCAATTGCTTTAAAATTATAAGAGAACATAAAATCGAACAGGAAATAGTTTACGATAATATGCAATCTATTCTCGTTGTAATTAACTTTCCAGTTCAGAAATCGATGATCTCATTCCTGCAAATTCTAGTTTGCTGGGCATACCTACCATTGATTTTATGCGTGTATCAAATCCTTAGTTTTAAGCTTCGATGGACAGCAGACCCGTCTCATTGGATTAAGCGATTTAAATGTTTAAACTGTCGCGAGCGGCGTATTCAAATAGGGGAGGCCACTCGTCACTAATACACCCCGGGGCTTTGGATTAAGACCCTCGGTGTTATGGTCATTTTAATATAGCTCTTATTGCGAAACATCAAGGCTTACATTTGACCCTTATGTCCATTGAAGTAGGCTTTTTGTGTCATTGGTCAGATGTAAGTCCTCTCGTAACACTTTCTCCACTTGCAATACTATTCGCATGGATGTCGCCTGTCATGTAAGAGAATTTATGTTGACATTAGCTATTAGCGGGGCTGTGTGAAGTTATGAGCTTATCATATGACGCTTATGTTGTCAAATCGTTGTTTGAATAGCTGTGTTGACAATGCATCTCTTAAATTGGGTGCAAATCGTGTGTGGTTGTGTTGACGGCGCGCGGTCTGGTGTCGCGATGCCTGCACGATAACATTGTGTGTAGATGTTTATAGAGCGATAAACGATTGATACGCTGGGTGGACAAGCGCGCACCAGTGCGCTCCTACCTTTAGTTGTTCTGTAAACTAATTGAATAACTTAGAAAATAGTTGAAATGTTATCACGTTTTGTGTTTCTAATGGATTCAATTAGTCTAGCAGAGCTAGAACACTATTCATATTGCATAATTTAGTGCACTATGTACAGTCAGGTTGCTTATCAACCATTTTTTATCTTCTTTTTGTTGCTAGAGACAAAATATGAGCAAGAGAGAACACTTTACTTTGTATTAGCTGTCTCATTATTTATTTTCATTAATTCTCAACCTCGTCCGCGGCTCCAAGAATGTTGAAAATGTTTTGAATGTCTAAACTAAACTAAGTTATTTGTTCTTGTAAATCACGAATGCGTGGACGCTGTGTTTTGTGTATTAGTTGGCAGCACGGTCCAACACGCGGTGACCTTGACACTGTTGGACAAATCTTCGTTATCTGCCAACTTTCATTCATTATCTTGTTGGGAATATGATACGAGTCGGATGTCTCGTTTTAATATGACAATTTGGACGGTTACAGTGTTATAAGTACTGAAAGTTAGTATCGGGTGTACTTGGCAATGTTTTTTTTTTTTTTTTTTTTTTAATATCTTTATTAAGAAAAAAGGCTTTAATCGCGAAGCGATTATGCCAGCCTCGTAGTATTACAAAATAAATAGAAAGTAACAACTAGGATCTTAACTTAATTAATTTAACAATCAAGTAATATAACTTAATAGCTAATTTGGATGTAGGTTTAGACAAAATCAAATTACACATGCCAACATCCCTTAACCTAAGTCCCGCTTCTGATTCCAAAGTTCTCCGAACTGTGGCAATGATTTAAAATCTGCTCTGCTTTATAAATTAAGCCGCTTTTAGTGTCTGTCTGTGTGACCACAGATTTTGGTACGGTTGTCACCATGTTTGTGTAGATTTAGGCCTTGTAGACTGTAGATTTGTAGACTATTTTCTATTTTCTTAAGTACCCGGTACTTTTTTTTTTTTTTCTCTTTTTTTGTTTTGGGGTTTTTATCTAATACCTGGTACTTGTTGACAAGCCTACACTGTCCTCTCATACCTGTTTACAATGTAATTTGAAAACATTGTAAAAAACAATTTATTTTTAAAAGAGTAACCGTGGAGTTTCTTGCAGGCCCAAGGCTCCATAGGAAACGACCAATTGGAATTGTGCACATGTCTTCTGACATTTCATAAGTGCCCGTGTAACCTACACGGGCACTTATGAAATGTCAGAAGACATGTATGTGAAATAAAATATTTTGTATAATGCATTAATTAATATAAAAAAGAAATCCCGATTTTAGTTATGTCATAAAAAACGTACGAAGCGGGTCGCTAGTTTCATAATATAAGCTAACAGTTTTGGTAAAAATCAACAAAAAAAACTGATGTTAAAAATCTATTTTAGTATATCAGAAAAAGGCTGAACAAATCAGCTGCTAATCATCCCATGCGGACGCGAATCGTAATTTTATTGTAGCAGATTGAGGGAAGGGGTGAAATCGTCCTTTTGTAAATATGCCAGAGGCAATCTGTCACTCAGCTGATCGTGTCAGCATTCAAACTGGACCCTATCTCGCCGCGAAATAAGGTTTAAATTAGTGCTTAGCCACTAGATCTGTTTTACCCTTCAAAGAGGAAAGTGTGATTTAATTTACGCCTATAAAAACCTAAAGCAAAATACGAAATGTTTTTAGATTCGGCAACGTGGAGAAAGTAGAAGGTGAAAACCTCTCACACATTATCAATTATCTCCACTCTACCAAACGTTAAAGCTCCTCCCGTTTTACCACCATTACCTACCGTTTTACGGTCCAAGTCGTTGATGTGTCATTCACACGTACTTACTAACATGTTATATTGTAAGAGACGTACAGTCACGAGCAAAAGTATGTATACACTCGGCTTTATTCAAAAGCGATTTACTCCTTTATTTTTTAATGAAATTTTATGTTTTTACGAACATGGCATTTTCGAACCCATAGGTTTACCTATGTAATGTGTCATTTTCAACGATGCTTTCGTTATTTCACGAAAAAATCGCAATTGAAAGTGGCCAAGTGTTGACATATTGGTGCTCGTGACTGTATGTATCGTTAAGGTTATTACAGGAACTGCCGGCCTTTAATTTGTGCTCTTAGACAATTACTGTACCTCTCTGACATACTAGCCGATAAAATTGTTCGGAATTACCAAAAGAAAATGCTAAATAAACGTAGCGTTTAAAAGAGAATGTGTATTGATTAATGAGAGTGAGCCCTAGTTGTTAAACAAGACGTGGACTATTGCGAGCTCATTAGCATGTACGCTGGAGATTGTACTTTGTAGACAAGAACGACCCTTTTCTATATCCTCGGTAGAACGCACTGTTAAATGGAACACAATAAAATTATTGCGTTCTATTTTACAGTGCATAATATACTGAAAATTCCTCTGCTGGGACACAGGCCTCCTCTAAGAGAGAGGGAGTGGGCCGTAATCTACCAAGCAGGCCCAATGCGGGTTGGTAGATGTCACATGTCTTTGAATTATTGGTTCTAGGAAATGCCGGTTTCCTCACGATCTTTTCCTTCGCCGTTTTGAGAGCACTGGTGATGAATAATTTACACAAAGTTACAAGTGTTACAACACGTAAGTCGCAGCCGTTACCACTGGGACATCACTGTTCCTCGAAAACCTTTTGCTTAAAGCTTTCCACTGTGAATTAAGTTCAAGCTATGCTATGTTATCCACTACAGCCTCTATACCGATAGGCTATTTTCCTAAAAACATCTAATTAGTCCGTCAGTTAGATTATCAAAAAATATTGAAACCGTATTTTTTCTTTTGTCAATTATATAAAAAATTATGAAGATATCGCCCGTTAAAGTTCCGCGTGACGTCACTTGCTTGCGACACTTTTGCAAGCAAGTGACGTCACGACTCCCTACTCCCAAATTTTGACGCGCTTTATCTTTGTCATTTTTTGTTTGATTGACAAAAGAAAAAATACGTGTCCATTATTTTTCGATAATCTAACTGACGGACTAAATATATATATATTTTTTTTTACCCACTCAACTACCCTATTGCGATCTCTAAGTAATAAAGTCTGAATCACAGTAATCAAAATTGTATCTATTAATGTCATAATAGGTTACTATGAAATTAAAATAATTACTTAATTAAACGTAGTTCATTATACTTTATTAGTGCTAGTTGAAAGTGTATATGATTTGTTCGTTTGTTCCCTACCAAAGTACGAGTATAGTGGGTAGTTTCGCTCCACATGACATGTCGGCCGATTGGATGCGTTGCGCGAGCGAGGTGCACAGGCGACGCTCGATGATTTGCATTGTAAACACGACAGACGGTGACCGGCGCATGCCTCGCTTCACTAATGGCCTGCTCATCATCACACCTACCTATCGATTATTTTTAGTATTCGAATCTAATAATAGATAAGAGAATCATTGGTTAACCTCAGTCTGCCACTGACAGTTTATAGGAAGTAGTTTGGGCAGGCGTAGATCTAGAAGGCATATACTCGTATTTGTAGAAAGCAATGACTTAGGAATTATTTTACACTCTCATCAACTTCGTGTTTGTCGAAAAAGTTGTCTGTCAAAAAGGCTTGTGATGTGTGGCTTTGAAGACGAGCCTAAAAATACTTATGCATAGTAGATAAAATATTTAATCTAGGCATGAGTCAACGCTTACGCCTAGAAAGTTAGTTTTGTCTTGTCAAGGCTTGTCTTCAAAGTATGATTTCATAAGCCTTTTATGACTGACAACGTTTTCAGCAGAAACGAACTTCAAGGTAATGAGAGTGTAAAATATGTATGATATCATGGTTTCGAACTCCCAAAATAAATGTAACCTGACGCAATTCATCACCATATTAAAACAAAATTTTAATAATTCAGTGCACTTGCCACAATATTGTCGAAGGGATCTTTTATCTGTAATGATTATGTATTTCGCAGTCGAGTGGTCTCGCTGTACAAGGGGTGAGTCCGCAATAAAAGTGCAGAGTTTGTTCACGAGGAGGGCTCGCTAGTCGCTCGTTACACCCGCCCGTCTCTTTGACATCCGCACTTTTATTGTGCAACCCCTAGTCCTCACCGCGCCGCGGTACTACACAGACACACTACACTTGCGATCTTAGAATTACAAATGTATTGAGAATACATTAAGAGACTCTTGATAAAGTTTTAATACTATGCTTTTGTATCTATTACACAAAGCGCGGAAAGTTGGGGCGTTCTGATAGTTCCTCTATTTGTATGTTTATGTAACAATAGAAAACTTTACCAATACAAATCCGATGATCATAAATATTTTTCCTTCATGTAGTTATTTTTGTTTGCTATAGGTATTCCTGTAAGAATTTCCATTACAAATGCTTTTTGCTCTTTTTCGATCGATCCCATTGTATAATTTTGCTGACCTATTAATCCGTCAGCAGTTATGAATAGCATAGCTCCAGTTAAAATGAAAACATTCATTCCTTGTGAAAAGAGGCGAGGACTGACTTCCTCAATTTGTCTCTTTTTTGTGATTACAACCGGTCCCCTTTCGAGGGCTTGTAAAGAACACCGTAATCCTTTCAATCGAATAACGGGGGATTACAGAGGCGCAATTTATGCGGGCTATGAGAATCCGGCAGCTTAAGTCGTATTCAGAATTTAAATAAAAGTGTAGAATCATCACATTGACTACGTACTTACATGGTCGGCGATGACGCGTTGTATGGAAACATTGCACATTTTAATTTTATTTCGTCGTAAATTGTCTGTTGGATCACAGCCAAATGTTCAGCGTCTCACTCCGGAGTTCCGGGCCACGTGGGTGGCATAGTCGCTCGCTGTTTCATATCACTAACGATATCAGTGACAACAAGATTGCACATTATGATAGGCGTTTGTGATCATATGTTACAACCACTTTATGCGCGACATGTCAGCCGTTGACCTTACCAGCGTTGTGTCAACATTTATACATGTGGAGTTTGTTTTGAGAACGATTTATAAATAGTAGAGCTATTTCAGTTGTTTTTAGTTTCCGTTTTCCTATGATTTGTCTGCGGATTTCTTATTTACTGCCAGTTCTTTAGCAGTTTGTTTCACAAGCTCATGAATTATTCCGATGTATACCGGCATTGTCTGAAACAGATTTCGGTATGGAAACAGAGTACTGTGGTAACGTATACATAGCTGGAGGATAAGAGGACAACGAATCCCTCCATAAATTATGTAATGGAATTGCGGATCAGATACGGGCCGGGCCACGACCTGTCTACTCCGGTTATAATACGATCGTTTTATCCGACCGAGTCCCTTCGGGCCTGCACCGCTGTCAGGTGGGTTGACCCTAATGCCATGTGTTCTCCTTTCATACCCTTTATTTATTGTTGAATTTTCATTATCACAGCCTTGTATAACCATCATCAGTTTTTACATGAAAGTTATTTAGTGATTAAGTAATGACGACAACGTTTACTAGCTTCAGATGGTAAAACACTAGACAAGTATTCTACAATGTTACAAATGGAAACCACTACATCGTAACAGCTACATTATATTTTATGGTGTCTAACGACGACTACCTATTTATTATCTGCAGTACACATGCAGCTCTGTGAAGTGTTGATTAGCACTCGGTTGATGTTTTAAGTAGAGGTACGTTAGTAATGTAAACACTGATTTGTATAGAGGTTAACGACATGTAATGTGTTGAAACGTAATGTAAGCTTGGTTTACATGTTGCAAGGGAGAAAGTGGGCGTGGTTACAGAGGCGTCTGCGCAGGCCGGCTTACCAGTCTCCGTCGTAGTATCACGAGGTTTCTTCTCCGCCAATTAGTCCTGCTATCGTTGTGGTCGGCATGTAAGTCTGTCACGAAGAGCGAAACTATCTAATTGAGTTCACACATGAACAATGCTGCAGAATGCATCGCGCCCACTCCCAGCATAGCTTCGCTGCATTCGCTCACTTACGTCATTTTACTGTGCTTAATTATTTTCAATTAATTAATGAAGTAATTTGGGTAACGGAAAAAGATAAATATTTGAACCCAATGTGTCGTAATAAAACATCTAATACATGAGTTTTAATTAACAACACTATTGGCAAAACAAATCATTTTGGGTTAAAATTCTACTAGGTTTCATTGACAGTCCCTCCTTGATCTCTATACTATGATAAGCAGAATGAAGACGTTATGAGATCAATGTGTAAACAGGAGACTCATTCGGAAGGACCTACTCCTTGCTTTGGGTTAAAGCCACACTGGTGGTTACTGGTTACTGTCAGCCTGCATCATGCCACCGCTGGACAATAGCCTCTCCCTATGATTCCAGCTCTTTCGACACAGCATGCAAGTGTGCCTAAACAGGTCATATTTTCCCGGCAATGTAGCTACATATTACCGGGAAAATATGGTGTGTTTAGGAACACTTGTATGTATGTCTACTATAAGGCGCTCAAGCGTTTTAATGGTCAGAAAACCATTTATAGAGGCCAGAAACAAATTTTTACTGCCCCACATGTGTTCAATTTGCATGTTGATTAAGTACTTAAGTACGTTTTATTCTCCCAGCGAAATCTGTCAAGCAGAACACATCATGCCTCCCGTGGCTACACGTCAAAAGTAAACACAAAAATGATTATACACTGCAAGTCGTGTGCCTTATATTGTCGCTCCATTCACAGGATAATCTGCTATAAATTAAAATCTGCCGCCAGATATGGTGGGCTTTTTCATTTTCGAAAACGCAAAGCAGGTTTTTTGTCGAATAAAAATTTGCATGGAATGGTACTAGTTTGCTAAACAGTCTGTGTTTGTCGAGCTCTGTTCGGTTTGATCCATGTTTGCTCTTCGCCATTGTGCTGCCATGCCAGTGGCCAGACGGGTGTAATCTGACAACCGATCCACCGGTGAAAGCCATTTGCGGTTTGTTGAATTTGGAACGGAATCCTCCTGAATTTCACAGGATGGATGAATTTCTCTGGAAAATACGGTCAGTACGGTCATGCTGAGAAATTTTCATCTGTGTATGAAACGTTTAATTTCTACTTGAATTCATTTTTGGCTAGTTTTACCATGTGTGCGCTTGCCACCACGATACGGTTCGTGCGACGCACTTCCACAATAGACTGTTGTTTTTGTGAACGCCAGTTGAATGACCGAACAATTTTTGTACGATCGGCCTCCAAATTATTACAGATGTAAAAGTCATCGTTCAGGAGACTGACGGCCTATGGAACTTACCCATAGTAATAGTTAAAACAAACTTATCGTATGCTGTCGATGTTCGTTAATACTCACACTTATTAATAAATAACACACGCGTGAGTAATGTCCCATAATTGGCGACAGAGGCTATCGCCATTAAATAAAGACGCCGTGACATCCGCCCAACTAACTGTACAGAAATGTTATCATATGGACAAGTACTATTGATTGAATAGCTTTCAGTCCGATTTGATATTTTACTTCATATTAATTGACAATAACTCATTGATTTGGAAGCATGTTTCCTGGGATGGCTGTGCGCAGTGCATTCAAAGGTCTGGATCAAACTAAGTCACTCTATTGATGGATTGTGCAAAATATTGTTTGATTGAAGCAAGCATGACTCATGTCGACTTTATAATAGCTCCAACTAGACATTTATGAGGCGTGGATGGAGCCGACTGCGCCGCGAGCATCGCCGCCTCATTCGGAATTCAGCACGACCCGATGTGGACCAAACTTCACCTTATCCGGCCAGCTCGTAATGTCTCCATTGTTTACCAGATTGGTTAATCCACGAATACTTAATATCCACCATCGTTCGTTCAATAACCGACTGTCAAATGGACATGGATCGTATTTCACATGTTCCAAGAATTTAATTGATCTGAAATCAAAATCCTACTTACGTCTAATCATCCATATCAAAACGAAATTTAATGCTTGCGCAAGAAACTGCTTACATTTATATTTTTGGATTTGGCGAAAGCAAGGCTTTAGAAAGGCTAATTGTTCCATGAGAGTTGACTGCGAGGTAATTTAATGCAAGTTATACACGGCACTTGTTCGTTCGCAACTGTTTTGTAGTTAGATGCTAATCAAGATTGGATTTCGCATGTCGAGCTACAGATACAGGAAAAGTCTGAATTGATTTCGAATTCATCACTTTCTGCCGCGATGACAAATGACGATATCGGTTTTGCACCAACTGTTTCGTTAAAATTCTTTCTTTGAAGAATAATTTGGAGCACCTTTTTTTGATTTGTCAAAGTGCTCTACATCTGTAGAGCGATTAAAATATGTATGTTCGAGCTTTAGGCTCAGAAAACATACTAACATTACTTGGATTTAATTTAGTCATTCGAATTTTGTCTATATTGTTGGTTAGGTTAGAGTTTTTGCTGAAAGCACCAGGAAAATAGACTCGCTGCTCGCTGCAATTGTTTATATTTTATAAATGTGATGATGAGGATGACATGGATGAATTCCTGTATTCATAACAACTGTTACAAAGTGAAATTGAACGAGTATTGCATTGGTACATTTAGTTATAAATAGATCTGACGAAAGTGTTGGTAAGAAATTGTTTGTTTGTTTTGGATCTACCTAGATTGAATAGCTAATCAAAATGCAACAGAGTTTCTGTATTTCCATTGTACAATTGTCTCTAGTAGAGTGAAGTGACTGACGACTGTAGTTACGTCAGTTTTGCGGTAATTTCACGGCTTGCGCCTTTGAACTGTTCCTTGTAGAAAAGTGAAGTGCGAAGTTTCGGCGAGCCGGCGCGGCGCAAGACGCGGCGGAGCGTGGCCGCCGGGGTCGTCGGCTGATGGTCGCCATCTTCCAGCGCCGATGTAGCTATACTATCGGCGTCGCGCAACTTATGAGACTTGAGATATACTCGGAGCTGAGTATAAAATGTATGCCCGAATAAATGCTGAATCGTATACACGGAGAGCGAAAAAATCTGTTCATTTTTTCTCAAATTCTGGAGGTTTTCCAAACAATCGTGATTTTTTTGACAACCTGGCACTCCAGAAATAGGTTTTGCAAGAAGTGGTTCTGGAGGTTTTCGTGAACGGCGACAGGCGGTAGCATCTGGAGGGCGCATTGCGCGGGCGTCGGGGGGGCGGCGGGGTGCGCTGGGGCGCTGCACCGGGCTCGCGCGGCACCACTCGCCAGTCCCCGAGACACCGGCCGCGCGAACGGCCACCGCGATACCGCACGCTTTGCGAGCCCCCGTGACGTTCAGTTTAGTGACTCCGCCCGCCCAGGACCAGCGGCGCTCGCACCCCTGTGCTGACACATGTGAGTCTAGCCACTAGACAGCGACCTCATCCGCGCGCCCCGCCCGCTCCCCGCACCGCCGCCGCCGGTATCTAGCGCCGCCGGCCGGCCGGCTTTTCACATAACCTCTTTGTGGTGCTTTTTTTTTTTTTTTCAACTAAAATTTTCAGTGATTAGTGATGTTGATTTTAACAATTCTTTGCAGTGTTAGGGTTAACCCTTAGTATGTTTGACTGATAATTGGCGGATTATAAGTTGAAGATGTTAAGTAGACAATAGGCATTCAGTTTTTAAAATATATTAAGTAATACCTATTATACTATCTTCACACAAATTGTTTATTGTCACGGAGAGAATAAAATGTTGTGATGAGAATGTATGATGAGAAAATTTTGAAAACAATTTTTTTCAGATTCGGAGACAAAAGAGAGATATCTCATTTTATATGCGTGCGCGCCTTCACTTATGTATGAAAAATTCAATTAAAATCACGAATGGTCAAGCATCGAATGGGTGGTTAAAGCTTTGCGTGACATCGTCTACTCATAGCGGCACGAGTGGCATGACTAATTAATTAAACTAATCCCTAAGAGCAAGATGGTAGACAGTGGTGCCATAACAAACGGTCGTAGTGAATGGTTAGTTTTCGATTAGATTAATTAATGCAATTCCCATTGGGCGGAGGCGCGAGCACGCAAGCGCCAACTGGGTAGCAAGTAGCACGGACATGACGGCCGGTCGTCCGGGCCGCGCCGGCCGCAGCAGCGCCGCCTGTGCCGGACGCCGCCGCACGCGGAGGTCTACGAACCTACCGTGGAAATGGGATTATTGCACGACGGACTTAATGCTATTTCGCGCTCTTTCAGCGTGGTTCTGCTCCGCAATGAATAACTGATTCTAATTCCGTACAATTTTACATTATTTTATCCAAATCCCACTGCCAAGTTGCCAACCCTGTTACTCACCAGTATAGTAATAAAGTTTCAAGAATAGTTTTCTCTGAACGCACAGAAATCTTATAAAAGAGAGCCGCTTATACTGAGCGGCTTGCGAATCGCGTGCTTACTTATGTTTGTGTACTTAATAATAAAAATCGCGCGACAAAAATCGCGTCATCTGGAATTCTGCTTCAGTTTTTGCATAGTAAAAGTTTCTAATTATAAAGTAGTGTCGTAAACATGCATAGCCGGCTAGCGGAAGGATTGGAGCTGTTACGATCATCAAGAATTCACCAACACGTAACAACTTTGCACATGCAACCTGATTCTAAAGTACATTATGTATTGTAGGTAATTTAAATTACATACTGTTAACGAAATGCCTATCTTCATGCTAAACTCGTGTAACATATCACCACATTCGCTCCATATCGGCTTCTACCTACCTATCACCTCTGAGTGAACATTCGTTTACTGCATGTCGTATGATTCATTCGATTCATTAATAAAAGTAACCCCGACCCCCGATTACTGTTAGAATAATGCCAATACAGATAAGTAGTAATTAATGAAAAAGAATTTTATCTTCAAGATAGGGGCAAATTCCAAGTATTTGATCTATCACGACATTTGACGCTATAGAAAACAAGATCTGTCTTCTTAGCACTTATTCAAGCTAAGCCAGTGTTTTGAGGAGAAAATTAAAAAGCCAAGGCATTAAGTTGTATTGTTATGTTGCAATGAGTTGGACCATTTCTGGTGACATGTGGCTTTCTAGCAATATATCGGTGTTGGGGCAATCGGCCCCATTGCGGCCGGCCAGACTGCACGAGACAGATGTATGTCCTATTGAGCTGTCGTAATGCAGACCACCTGATCGATCGGCGCTAATGCCTCCCAGTGCACTCCGAAACATGTCTATGTCTACCTAGTACTACACTCACTTCAATCATCCGGTATGCGCCATGGCAATATCTCTATAGTCTACTTGAAACTTTGGCGGAAACTACACAAAATCTGCCGATAGATAGACTTCGGCACAAAGCCATATAAATTGCATATACAGATAAACAAAATCGGTGTTACTGTGATAGATTTAAATGCAAAATAAAATGATACAACCTGAATCTCTCAGATGAGAGTTATTATATCTTTTGTGTATTATTTTTTGCGGGGCACTGCCGCGCGATATGGTATTCAAGATGGCTCATCGCTCACAGTAGGTATTCGGCGCTATTACAAAAACAGCAGCCATGAATCATACAGTGGCAAGACCCGAGCTGATTCAGATCTTTAATAGGGACCTCTGGGAAACTACAGTGCGATCATGTGAACGATTCACCGAGGGAGAGGGTTTTTGCAATATCTAAACATTGTTCTGTACCATTTGCATACCAGTGCAGTTGGCCTGTACCGTCATTGTTTAGGCTATCTGTTCGTTATAATCTAGTATCTGCATGTTAAATACTTTGTTTGTAGGCCGGATTCCCAGACTATTACCGTTCGTATTCGTACCGTCATTAGATACAGTTGCACGTGAAATATTCTCCATTCGAGAGCACAATTCGGTGTTACCGGGCGCGGGTGAGACGGCTCTCGCCAGTTATGATGAGAAATCACGGCTATCCCGCTAGGCACCGCTACGGTACTTTCTATGGCTGTTGATCTCCATTTAATGCGTTTCGTCTTGCCAATGCGGTCAATTAATCTCTTACACAGTGCTTAAGTATTTTACTGCGTTTTACTTTGGTAAAAGAATGACAGTAAAAGATAAAGTGTTTGAACAGGTGCCGTTATTTAAATGAACTCTGAAACTTTAAACTAATTTACAATTGCAATAGCATAAACCTAATGGGGAGTAGATACTTACTGTTAAAAAACATGTGTGTTGGCCTAATCGAAGTGCCAAACCACCACTACCTTTTTATTTCATCAGCTACCGAAATTGAATCTAATAAAGTTCTCATCGAGACACAAGTGTTCGTTTACGTCATGTGACTGAGTAACCACACGATATCGAATTTTAATATCATACACGAGGACATGTGGTAACCACATTGTTAGCCGATGCGAGATTGAATCATAAGTTTAGGGACTAGAACACGCTTTGGTTTGTTGTGACTGCGCGCAGGGCGGTGAGGTGACGTCATAGACAGCTGTAGGGCGGGTGACGTCACGTCTCGCCGCGGCCGTTGACCCGCTTCAACCCTCGAGCGCGCCGCGCACCGCGCCTACACAGTACATAGTGCACCTCACTACCCACAATCATGAATAACGTATTGTATTAAACGACCTGGACGCAGTGCCGACCTGGGGCAACCTGCGCTGAAAATATTCTCCATTTTATTTTAAGTCTGGCTTTATAAAAAGCGTTTTTAAATTTTCGTTTGCAAGGGTCGCCTCGTTTTTCGCAGAGGCACTTATTGCAGCAAGTATCTGTATTTTACATCATGTCACCGGCCTTTCAAAGTAGCGGTTCATGTTTATTTTTATGAACATTATAATTTGTAGTTTGTACATACATACTTTGTACACACTAAATTACACCAGACTTGCAATTTTAAGCAGATTAAGGCAGTGCGATTATTTCCACTATGCAATGAATTTACTTGGCAGACTATGACATGACAATGTCTGGATCTTCAGAGATGTCTCTTGCATCTTGAAGTCGTGGCATTCGTTGTTCGTCCTATAATTCCGAAATAAATAACTTTACGATATGACTACAATTTTCATAGCGGAGTAATTTCAGCAATGACACTTACCGTTATCAAGCAATTGCCTACGATATCAAACACCTCATTGCAACTGATACCTGTATTACGGGGAACAGTTATCACAGCTATCGATTTTTACTGCAGTTTATGGAATTACCTAGAATACACGTTTTTGTAATGCAGGTGTAATATCGTACGACCCCTGCGTTTTGCCACCCCACCTGAATCCGGGAATTTCTCGTGGGAGTTCTATTGTCGTTAATAAGTGCGAAAATGCCATCCCTTCTTCCCTTGCGCCGCGAAGGAGATGGCAATGAATTCTTTTAACAGTTCCCTGCGTGTATATAACCGACTCTAGAAAGCCACATCACTATGCCAAGACACCTTGCTCTTTTCTTGCTTAGCTTTTAATATCCATTATGCTAGGCTTGTTAATTAAAAACACCAGAGTAATTATAATTGATTGGATATTTCGATGTATTGTTTAATAGCATCTAACTATCGCGCTGATCTTAATTTCTCATTCACGTGCGTTGGTTAACATCCAGGTTGGTACAGCGGTGTACAATAAGCAACTGTACAGTAATTTAGTCTTTATGTAAATATGATATAAACTGCAATATGGCTCGCACTTTTACCGCTTTTACAACATTGTATTCTGTATCAAGCGTCACGCAAAGTGCTCTCCACCCATCATACTAATTTCTACCACCTTTATGCATACTCTTTAAGATTATACATAATAGAGAGTATGTAGTATAATTAGATGCTTTCGTTTTTGTCATTTCACCGTACATAGTTCTTTGTAACTAACTTTCTCGTATGTGGCTCAGAAACTGCTATGAAAATGATAAGATCTCTTCGAAAATCTTGGAAAATCATCAAGTGGCCGTAGATTTGAACTTTTATCTTAATTTACTTTCAAACACGTTTTCAAATAACAAACCTCAGCTTCAGCAGCTTCACTTTAATTGAGTATCAATGGAAGAGTATAAAAACAAAAAATGCTATCAAAAAAGTAATCGTTACTTACATGTCCTTGAAAATCATTGTTTGCTTCATTGCGTAGGCGGAATGTTGTATTCACGTCAGTTGTAGCAAACATAAAAGCTTTGCCAGAAATAGCTTTTATTTTTCCTCTCAATGTGACCACAATGTTTTGTTTATTTAGAGGCGTTATTACTTATCGAATTTATTACGTCATTAGAGTAGTAGTCTGGCCATGAGGCATGGGTGCATATTTAGCATATTGTAGATTGCATGCACGTACCCACCGTTCCTTGAATGAAGCCTGGCAATAGTCTTGCTACGTGAGGAAATGTCCCCCGACGCGAACTACTATTAATATCGATTATGAGTTCGATGTAGAGCTGCACTTATTTCAACTCTAGTCACAGAAACACGAGCAAATAAGATAGTAAATAGCGGCTACTGAAGTGTTTGTCAAACAAATAGGTTGTACGCTGTGAACATATTCTTATAGTCAAGAGGATCATCTTACTCGAGTCAATAGCACACGTCGGAGTGGGCTGGCACGCGATTGCGGCTTTCCTCTATGTCTTAGTCATCGATAAACAATAAACAAAATGACAAGCTATCTAGCCTCTATTCGTAAAAGTAAGTGGAAAGCAACTGGCGGTGCTAACGTTTACATTAATTGGCTTTATAGCTAACAAACGGAGCCGGGCCAGCTTCGACATTGCGAGGGGAGGCTGACTGGGCCGCTCATTAGTGTACTGAAGTGGATCACAGTTTTAATTGCTGCCAACAACTACCTGCATAACTACTACTATTACGTACTTATAAC
The DNA here is from genome assembly GCA_945859715.1 of Apamea sordens. Lineage (NCBI taxonomy): Eukaryota > Metazoa > Arthropoda > Insecta > Lepidoptera > Noctuidae > Apamea > Apamea sordens. The sequence continues at coordinate 16,026,003 of OX243995.1, forward strand.
TCAAAGAGACTAGTGTAATTGAGGCATTTGCACTCAAAAATCGTTTAGACGGAATAACAATTTTTCCGAAGTAATTATGTGACTTTTATTTATGTACACTGCACTTTGATACTTTGCTTCCCATGGGTAGTGTTTATCTTTATTTTATTAATTCGTTTTCTAATAACTGTCTGCGATGTTATTTATATTCTATAGAGCAGTTTTCTTTATCCCGGTCGCGATCGGACTGTATACGCGTGTAAGTAATGGTGTCTGGTATAGCCGTAGAGGCGAGTCGTGACTGTGACTCCAGATCCAGACTAACACGATATAAATTACCTCTATTTGTACATTCTTTTTTTGCGGGCTTACTACTCATGGACATGCTAAAATATGATATTGTAATCTATACTTATAATAAATCTGTAGAAGTGAAAATTCTGTACATTGAAAATATCCAAAAAATAAATGGCAGGGGGTGTTACTTGACCGACACCGAACCCAAAAATGTGATTCAAAAAATTTTTGTCTGTCTGTCTGTCTGTCTGTCTGTCTGTCTGTCTGTTTGTTCAGGCATCACGCAAAAACTACCGGTTCGATTACGATGAAACTTGGTATAATTATTCTTTAATATCCTGGGCACCACACTGGGTACTTTTTATCCCGGAAAAGTATATCGATACCTTTGGGTAGAAAGGTCGTATAAACCAAAACCCGACTTTTCAGGAGAGCAGAAAAACTATTTTTTTTTTACATAAAAATTCATAACTTTTTTGTTTTTGAAGTTATAAAAAAATGATCAATGAGAAAGGTACTTACAATTTGCAAATGAAAAAGGTTAAATCATCAAAACCTATCTATCTTCTTTAGTTTTAAAGTTAGCTTGGATTTACGTATAAGAAAAAATAAATTCTTGGTTAATACACCCCATGAAAATGTACTTAAAAAAAACTGTATAGGTCGTAAATTCATTTTTGGTAAGCTTATGGTCACATTTACTGTCGTAAAAACCCATATGTGTAGTTTTTTTTGTATTAAAAACCATTTATAATCATAGATCAATTGAATTCTGACTAATAAACAATCCTGTTACTCTCAGAATTAGTAGGAACTCAATTATTATTATTCTAATACCCAATAATGGTCGATTCAAATAAAATAAAACTACCTGAAATCAACATTTATTAAGTATTATAATACCTTCTAATCAACATTTACTATTATTTCAATAATGGTACAACATACCTAACAGGTTTAACATTTTTAAATTGAAAAAATAATTATAACAACTTAAACTGAAAAGTGAAATAAAAAAATCTACTTAGTCATAAAAAAACAAAAATTATTCAAACTTCTAAATTAAAATAATCTGGCATTTTAATCACTTATAAAATTATGACTTGATCGTTTTTTTTTTTTATTTTTGTACATATTTAAATGTACTTAATTCAATAAATTATTGAATTAATCCTTTGTACTAAGGCTTATTTACTAAGTAATTTATTGAATTGCAACTAAATAATTAAAAAAAAAAACGATCAAGCACTAAACGTAACTAACTTATGTACTAAAAAGTAACTTATATAAGATATAAATTTGTATTCATAATTAGTTTAAAATTATTTATGAATTGTTACTATAGATTATATTAATTTTAATTATTTTTACAACGTGTAAAAATAGGGCGTATAAACCATTTACAATTAACGACTATTTTTACGCCCTGAGTTACTATAAATTATGGTCATTACATCATAAAAAAAGTACAAAAAAAAAACATTCGGCCTTTACATTGAAAATTTACCTTTTTTAAGAGGCTATGACCGAAAATTTCTGGGTCGTATTAACCATTTTTGTGCGAATTTCTGCATTTCGTATATACAGATCGATAGAGAAAAAAATTCTGAGAAAAATGGTATATTTATCTCAATTTGGCCAAAATGGTTTATACGACCTTTCTACCCAAAGGTATCGATATACAATAAAAAACAAACTTAATTTTGCGGTTCGATCCCTATACCCGATTACCACAGTCTGTACTGTACCAACCGCAAATACTAAGTTTGTCGTAGGTTGGGTCACCCGCAGTGGAGTTCATTTTTATTCCTTTTAGTTTTTAGAGTTATTTAGGTTTATTTTTATATGAGTCGTAGGTATAGATTTTAATTTTAAAGTATAGGTCGTATATTTGATAGTGTACGTAGTGACCGTAGGTTATTTTATAATACTGTTAGGTAGGTTTAGTCATTCGTATAGATATTAGTTTTTAGGGATTTTGCTTATTTATTGAGTTTAGATTAGTTATCATCAGAAATAGGTTTATTTAGGTAGGTAGGTATTTAATTTTCTGTTATTGAGTTTTTTTTTTAAATTAGTTAGGTACTTAGGTAAAAATATCATATAGGTACCCTCTTAATCACCACTAATGAGACACAATTGGTTTTCTATTGTAATTAACCACAAAGGGCCCGCGACATAGATGGCATTCTGGGGAAGCACATACATTTTATCCTGTTAGCACGTTCCCGTGGGTAAATTTCCGACATCCACGCGGGCGAAGCCGCGGGCAGAAGCTAGTTAAGAATAATTTTATGCAAACTACCAAAATTTTATATCATACCAGACGTACTTAGCGGTTTGAACATCACGAAATGAAATGCTTGCATTTACATCATTGTAATGATGGAATAGAAATAAACCAAGAAGTTTCACCTAGTAAGGCTAAGTTTTTCCTTCGCATGACAATCACTACTGGACTTAAATCAACAAACATGGAAGACATTACAATAAAAAATCCCGAACTGCCATCAACTGCTATCAAAACACCATATTTTAAGAACACCATTAACGTCGCGCTTGTTTTTTTTTCACGGAGCTTACAGTAGAGTCAACACAAAAGCGTGTCTCGGGAAAGTAAAACTGTTTCCGATTTAAGGCGTGTAATCTATAGTTATACAAAAGTGTTACATTCCTTAAAAATAGTCGTGCGTTCCACACGTGGCTCGTGGCTTGCTACAACACAGCGCCCTTCTATGCCACGCTTTATTTATCCGTAGTCCGTACTGTTCCGTAATTATTATGTAATCCGTACATGTGGAGAACACGTTACTTCGAAATCCGGAAGAGTGGAAGCGATAGATGAAACAATATGATGCAATTAGGTGTTATAACATAAAATCTTAATAGCTCATTTCAAATCCGATATCTGTAAATTATGTTAAGATACATGTTAGAAAAGCTGATAAGATTACCTTTAAGCTTGGGGTTATTTTTGAAACTCCTTAATCGGTGTGTGTATTTATGTCCAATGGACATCGTGTAAGAACACCTGCACAAAATAATGCAGGTACAAATAGAGCGCACCTGGTATATTCTTCACGAATTCTGCACCGTTATGATCTTGTGTTTAAGTGTTGTCCTAATGGCAGGATACGTGACGGCAAAATTGTGAATATTAATATTCATGTGTCAGGTTTATTAACGCGATCCGAGGTGTTGTTGCATGTGGGGCGTGCTCGCTCATACCCATATTTACTTTTCGTGCTCGGGAGCGGCTTGATTTACTGGCCCTCCGCCGGTCGGGGAGTTAAATTAGTGCGCTGTCATATGTCACGCGATATTTTATTTTGTTTCTCTCGCACTGTACGCCTGCCGGCTTATTTCGCTCAAAATCTCCATTCTGGAGCTCGTCACGAGCTATTTATAAACGCGCCATATTTAGAGGAGTTCCTTCACGCCCTGTTTTATCGCCGCTTTGCACCTCTCATAGGAAATGTCAATATCTACAAGATGTTTTAGGAAACGTAAAGGTCCTGTCAGTATGTAGGAGTAAACATCGCTTTCTAATAATCGTTTCTCCGAAACAGTTCAGCAGCCTGATTTCATTTTGTCTGTCACTCGAGATGTTATTAGAAAGAGGAGAAGTGACAAGATTGATAGTAGATACGTTGGTCAATAACTGTTCGGGCGTGGGGCGCACTTCAAAAGAGACGAGGGTGATTGATGCCTCAGTATCCCCTTGACGGAACACAGAACGCCCACAAAGTCTACGTGTGTCCACTAAAGCCAATTTGTGGCGAAGGACCGAGATTGGCACTCGTTGACAAATTGATATCGAAATGTGATATATACACTATACCTCCGGTCTACTGATTACTTGCTACTTAGTTACTGTCAAAAGGCGCTGTTGTTCTGTTGTGTCTTGTTGTTGGCTGAATCTTTACCTTTTGTAATTACCACAGTCTTCACTTTTATCACGCACGCCTCAGACGGTAGCTGGACCCTCGAGAGCTTTTCTACCCTCTTTGGAAAGTTAAGTAGAGAATGTGCTTTTCAAGCTTTTGGACTGTGGAGAAAGCGTTTCCATCAAATGCTGTGTCATTCATCGAAAACTAAAATTGATCAAAATAATAAATTACACATCCTCTCTGCACAGAAAGTGTCGAAGCGCGCGGCGCCGAGCGTCGCGACGACTGGTCGCCGTTTGTTCTCAGCCTTCTTTTTGTAATGCAATTTAATGTTATTTATTCAGAACATGCTTGTGTGCTACCAATAAAAACTTACTACAAGAAACCTTACCTACAATTTAATTGCTCCGAACATTTCGTTCAAATCTGAAACTCGACAAAAAAATATTTGGAGTTACAATAAAAAGTGAGTAATAAAATGGTCTTATAAGGAACAATATAGTATAGCACTGCTTATTTAGGTATACCTAATAGATAGACAATAGAGTATCGGGCGGGTCACGTAGCAAGATGATGTAAGCGGCGATTTCCTGCGAGCTGCGCAAAGCACTGCTGGATGAGCGTGTGGCGTGCGCTTGCCTGCTAATTAGTCGCGCTGACGTCATCCGTGGGGAGTGTGGCTTCGGCTCGCCATTACCGGAGGCCTTCGCGCGGAAACGACAACGACCGACGCTTTCTCTGCGGCTGCAGAAACTCTGCACACTGCCCACTAGCCCGCTATCAACTACCTGTCAAGGTCAAAATGGCTAACATAAGACACGTTTGTCGTAAGACAAACACTAAAAACACATTACCAACAAACCCAAATTTACAATCTCTTTCAAATCTAATGAATAGCTATTACTACAAAGAATAGTGAAAGAAGTGTGCAGAGAGGCGTCGATCTAACAATGATCGCGTTTGATAAAATAGGCGGAGCTCAGGCGCGTCGCTAAGCGTGACTCATCTTAATGGCTGCAATTACGACAGCATGCGGAGCGACCAGCATCGCGCCGTCTACCAAGAGTCGTCACGTGCCAATCGTCACTTACTCACTAAAGGCAAAATTATCAAATTGGTGCGTTGAGAACAAACTTCTTTTCTATTAGGCTACCTAAATTCGGACCAGCCTTCTGACTTCTTTCACAACATGCTTCCGTATTGATTCTTTGACAGTCTGGAACGTTCGACCCGGAATTTCCTCCGGCAGCCGGCGCCGGTCACTACCGCCACCAACACCACGGACGATTATCCAACTCTATTGGCATCAATTGAAGGTCAATCCCCGATTGTCATTTCGATGCAGTGTTGCACGTCTACATCGACCAATAAAGGAAAACCTTTTTCTATCAACTAATAAGGTCGGTTAGTATTGTAAGAAGTAATATAAAAAGTTTATTATCGGTACGACTGACTAACCGCTAATTCCGTGAAAACTCTAGATTTTCTTTGTTTTTCTTATTAGCGATTTCTTGTTATACAAGGCTAAACAAGAGGGACCCGTGGCTAAATAACAACAGCCGCACAGGTCGATCGGTCAGGTTAAGCTACGCTTGTCGCGGTTGGTCTGTGGATGGGTGACCATCTTTACATACCGAGAGCTTTTCGAGGCACGGAGGGGCCGTGCCTCGAAAAGCACGTTAAGCCGTTGGTCCCGGCTGTCATTCGTGGATCTTTGACAGTCGTTACGGGTAGTCAGAAGCCCGAAAGTCTGACAACCAGTCTTATCAAGGGGTATCGTATTACCCAGTAACTGGGTTGTGGAGGTCAGATAGGCAGTCGCTCCATGTAAAATACTGGTATTCAGCTGCATCCGGTTAGACTGGAAGCCGACCCCAACATAGTTGGGAAAAGGCTAGGCAGATGAGATGACAAGGCTAAATAAGAATAAATTAAAGTAGTATCAGTAGTAGCAGTATGGACCTATATGGTGTACATACGTGAAAATTCGAATGTAAATCACATTCGAATTTTCGTAAACGGAATAATACCATTCCTTTCCTATTTGTCTCAACTTGTCCTCTACCATGGTCGTCCAGTTAGAAACCAGGCTGAAATAACAAGTGGTTACTCACAAAGCCTAGCCTAGTCTCAAAGCTAAATGGCAACGTAGGTATTTAAAGTTCTGTTTAGTAAATGAGAGACGAAATCGTGAATCATGTCACGGGTAACTTTAAATGTCACGCGCCTCTCTGTGAAAGGACCTACACTCGCTGCAGTAAATGCCGTCACGATCTTGTTTTGGAGTATCGTAAAAACTGGTACCCTTATGCTCTTATATTCAGTTGACTTTGGGTATCATCCAACTTTATTGACCCGTACGTAATGGCTGAGGATTTCTCCGTGTGCGTTTGGAAATTCTACAAGCATTGGATGAATCAGCCGAGTGACGTCAAGGTTTTTTTGCGATTTGCCCTCTCGCCCCATTTCCTACTTTCTACTCCGTGGTCGCAAAACGCATCACCACCGCAATTTCAATTGCAATGAAACCCACGTAAAAATTATACACATTTGCTACAAATCTTACTTTTCTGCTCTATGCGCCAACTCTGGGTCCGAGTAGTGAAACGTGATGCATTAAAGATTGCAATACTGTCCAAGTACAGCTTTCTACTTGCAACCACTCTAGAAGTCGATGTATTTCGTTGATTTATAACATATGTAAATAGTCGATTGACCTACGTTTTCCTTTCATTCACTATATTGTATCTGTAACATGTCATTGTAATAAGATGCGAAACACTTGCATCCGATTTCATCGAAGTCGTTGACCGGACTGGATGTACGCCGGAATGTGTAGCGCATTTGGAACTTAGTTTAATAATGTGTTGGTATTTACACGACGTAAGATGCGCCCTGAATACCAATCCTAGAAATGTTAACTCCTCAACATGTATGATTCAACATTATATTCGTTATTGGTTATCTGTAGTGTGGTGTGATGGTACTTGTCCCCATTTCAAGGCCTAGCTTACTCGTTTCTGCACTTATATTCTTACGAGATTAGTCGAGCTGTTAATGGTATTAACGTAAGTCGTAGATATCCAATTGCTAATTTAATGCCATTAGATAATCGCCCTAGAAATCTCGGATACTATTGACTTAATTGACATATTGACTCTATTAACTTTTGGCGAACATATCTAAATCAATGTTTTTTCTGATACATTATATTCTCGTAGCTCGTTGACTGCATTACTTCGCGTCGTCGCGCGTCGTACAGGCTTCACAGAATTAAAATTAATTACATTAAGCTAGCATCGATGCAATGTAATCAGAAACTTGTATCTCACTTGATTGCTATTTCGACACAGAACAATGAAGCTTTTTCGAAAAACAATGGACTACTAAATAACGCTCTCTGCTTAACGAAACGGAACTTGATTTCAGTATCAATTTTGAACTCCTACATTCGGCCCACGATTGGCGTAGTTATTCAACTCGAACATTTTTGACAGTGTACAGAATGGCTTTCATTATGAGCGTTATTAAAGGCGGGGTTTTAAGTAGTATTTTAATTGTAATGTATATGTTTAAGGAGTGGTATCGGCAGTGTTATCGTGTAGCTAGTTACTACGAGTCTGCAGGATAACTCACACTGTCCTCCTACGCGACACTCGCGGGATAAAACCCGGTGTGTAGGCTGCCTGTATATCTTACTGCACTCCACTTTGAAAGCTCGCCGTTAATTATTATCCGATCTTTGGCGAGCTTGTTGCTGTGAATGGGTGATAACTCGCCGGTGATATGTGTCGAACAAGAAAATGATGTTGCTAATTATGTGTAGACGATTTATCTCTAGTTCGGGTTCAAATAATTTTCTTACTACATCTGTGCCTATGTGGTACTTAATCACTAGTACGTTATATGCTTGAGGACATGATTGATGGCATCACTTACTACATTACGTTAGTTTACATTACAAGCCCGAAGTACTCTACCAGGTAATATTGATATGAAGCTTCGCTAATCATTTATTTCTTATCCTTCAAGGAAATTGCTGCGATGATACTTTATTTATTAAGTTTTATAGTCAATGCGAACGCGGTAACGTATACTTTTCCAATTACTATTTATCGTTTAATATCCCCTTATCTGTTCCTTTTATCTAATTTCATATAACGGCAAGGCAACTCATTGTTGGTGGTACGCCTGCTTTATCACCTTTATCAGCCTTTGACGTGTGATTTGTTTTTATTATCAAAGAAAAAGGAATGTTTACGGAGATATAAATAGCCGAAGGCCACCTCCCGGTCTCGGTTTATACATTTATGCCTGCATTTAGCCGATTGCAGAAAAGCTCGGGGATTTATATAGAAGCGCATGAGTTGCATGACCCAAACAGGTTCTGTTACAAGTTAGCTCCACGCCCACATATTCGCCATCCTCCTGACCCGACACGTAACCCTCGCTGAGTCATTTTCAGTATTCACGATACTTTCCATTCGGAACTCCAAAGTATGTTAATTCAGTGGGCAGACTATATACCAGTCCTATATTCCTTTTATCTATAGATACGTTGGTTGCTTTATACTGTGTACTTCTACTTAGTCGGTGAATCAAATTCGACGCTGACCATTTCTTGGGGTGCTAAAAATAACGCATATGTTATCCTCAATAATTTAGCGAGAACAATGCATCATTCAGTTGGGTTGAGTTAACAAATAGAGTCGCGTGCTTTAGTGATTCATTCCTAACTTTAGGTCAGTAAATAAATTGGATGAGTTTTTTCGAGGAAATAAAAAAGCAAGACGAATTTGGACTGCCGAATGTTTTATTTGCAAAGAGTGCTTGTATCAAACCATTGACTTAAATATTTACCTATATAGAAGATTTGGCCTTCCGTGTAGATACTTAAGGAAGTCGAAGCTTTTATTGGTCATTAAATCTGAAGTACATCAGATCAATCATTATAATCACTATGATATGATTCACAGTTATGGTACTCGTATGCTCAGTTCAAACATTGTTACAGTTTTTACTCCAACACGTCATTGTTCCATGGTTATAAACAATACCAACACTGATTTCTTTTACAGGAAAAGTTGCCTGTTAATCTTTAGGCACGTACTTTTCTAGGAAATGTTGAGTTATTATGGAATAATGCTTAGGGAAAAAATACATGTTACATATTAGGTTCTGAAACCGAGATGGGCCCTTATAGGGAAGTTTCTAAGCCAACATTGTTTCAGTGGGAAAAATGGAGTGCGCTGTACGCCCTGTATTATTTATCACTTTTCTTTTTCATTGTTTGGTTTGTCTCGTATATAAGCTTAAAAAACACTTGGGAATTATGATATGACAGTTTTCAAAACATTTGATAAACTGAACGTAACAATTTGTCTTAACATTCTCACGATGTGCCTGCTCTGGTCTGCCCATGATGGCGACAAACCGGTGGTTTGCAATTAACGTGCGGCTACATTTTTACATGTAGAGGCGAGCCCTCTCGGGTGTCGCTGTCACATTGTAAAATTCCTTTAATTAATCCATGACATCACCACGCGGTTTAACTATACCGTATTTAATTGTGGGAAGGGATTCATCAGTACCTACTGTTAATGAAACAGAAATAAATATAATCACTCCAAAGATCGACGACCCGACATCCACAAATTAATTCAAGCAATGTTCAGAGTTCAAATCAGCCAAGTGAAAATGCCAAGTGTGAATACGTACTTGCGCATGAGTGAACTCAAATTTAGTTTGTTCTGGTATCTGCATAGAACAGCCGTCGTCATCAGAGCGGCGACGCATTCTTCCGTGATTCTTGTGGTCTTTTTGCATTCCACGTGTTTATATGCGAGTGGAAGCGAGCATCGAGGCACGCTCCATTTGCGTCGCCCTCCTCCTTCTTACGTTACACGACTATATAAATATTACCTACATGCTCGCTACCATTCGTATATTTCAATTGTACCGAATACTTTCTCGCGTGAATGTTCCCAAGAAGTACTTGTATGTCTCGATTCCCTAGAAGGACATGATTTCTCAGATTGAACAGTACCAGTTGGTCGGCTTTCGGCAGAAAGTTTTTGTTGGCACAGCGTTGCGTGCAGGTTTCGTAATGTACTTACCACCAGTGCAGCACAGCCTGCCAGTCTGTCGTAATTGCAATAACTTGTCCTTGATTTATGTGACGATAAAGACGAAATAATCGGTGATGCAAATCTTTACTTTTGGCGAAGAGTTTTAAGACCGGTTTGCGCAAGATATACTGGTGTTACTGTAAAAAGCCTCTTACCTGAAAAAAGTCGGCGGTTTACTTTCCTTATGCATTCTCAATTTCTTGTAAATCGCAGGATGTCGGGTAATTTTTTGATAAAAGGACAAAAAGCAATAGCTTGCCATCAAATGTTTATGGCTTCTATTTAGAAACGTTCAAAGTAAGCAGTTAAACTGCTCTTTGAAGTGCTCAACACTGGTGTATGTCATTTTGTTGTATTTTAAGTGCAGCTTTTTTTATTTGTTTTTGTCATGTGCAAGGAAACTTGAGAAACCTTTGGATTTTCAACGAAATCTGGTGTTTATTACATTATATCTAACGTGTCCAAAGGTGTAAATCCCGACATAGCTTAGGATCCATCTGGAGCGTTGCCCGTAGTCCGCAGCCTGGCCGATGTTTCACAAGTTATGCCGGCCGTAATATCTTGGATGTTAACGACAGTTCTCGCGAAATGTACAGAAATAACCGCCTCCCCACACTGCGAACGCTTCGATAATTCTGTCAGTGCTTTACCAATGCACTTCGCTGCTGGAGACGACGCCACAATTTTATTTAAAACCGGCTTTCAATATTGAACGCATCCAATCTTGCAACTAGATTATTTCTGTCTGTATGAGGTGTGACGAGAGACTTTCTTTTGTAATTTAATCGTTACGACCCGTGTCCGCTTACACTTTTGCTTCCATTTCTATTTAACTTTCAGTCACATTTTATTAAGCCGTATCATGCAGTTCCCTGTTGTAAGACATTTTAACAAAGAGAAAATGTATCCTTTTCCTAATATTTTCCACCTATATATTGATTACTAGGTGGGACTGTTCAGAAATTCCGAATATTTTTACTCTAATGTAGTCCCAATTTATAAATGCCTTATTAATTCAGACACGAAATTATACTTTTACATTGAACCAATAAATCAAGTGCTGCTTAATGAATGTCCATTTTGTGTTTTCCTACGTAGTTTAGCCCCAATTAGGTGTATACCGAGATAAGCGTCTATCGAAACTCCATTGCCGGAGCTTTTAGCCTTAGCTAGATTACTGGGCTTAGTAAATCTTGATGCGAGTATATTTTTAACTTAGGAACTGGATCTGCAGGTTCGCTAAAGTGCCCACTCGCTAGATAATAGCTACGCTGACAACTTAGTAACTTCTAATCAAAATGGACGTGTCTGGTAACTGAACCATTAATTATAGCCTTTCAGAGGGTCAGAACTGGCACGACCGATGTTCTGCGAACGGCTTGGAGAGTGATATTCAGAGTGTGAATGTACGTTCTCTCTATGAGATGCCCGAATAACTTTAACTAAACAATTAAAGTTTTTAGATTTATGCTGTTGCTGAACAAGCTTTGCATTTCTAAAGAATTAATAAATAATTTGGTTCTGAATAATTATATAATTTACATAAAAGATTTCAAATCGTTATGTACTTAACGAAGTCTAAGTAATTTGGCAACGGTTTATCGACTTGACTTTCGTCTGATCTTCGGGGGTCACAGAGTCACAATTGAATTATGTACTAGAAACTTTGTTCTTTCGACCTTGTAGTTGTAGGACGATTGGAAAAGTTACTTGCAACTAAAATACGTTCACTAGGTGAATGGTTACGTTCCACTTCGTACGCTATTGTTTTATTTGCGGTAAACATTGAATTCCCGTGTCCAGTAGACTGTTGCGATTCGTAGAATTACAAATAACACCTTTTGAGGAAATGAGTAGTGGAAGCCTAGTCTTTTATTCAAGTATCAAAATCTTTTAGTCGTCAATATTTTTTTTAATTATCTGGCTATTGAACTTTTACATATTGATTTGTGTTGAGATGTACTCAATAATTGTTAAAATAAAAAAATACATGGGTATTTTTTAATATTTTGCATTTTGTTTGACCCCAATGGACCATTGTGATGCTAGAATCGATTTCTCTCGGCCTCGGCCTTCTACACGCAGTTGTCTGTACGCGTTCGTGTATCACGCAAAATACGTATCTATTGATGCAGACTTTGTGCGAAGAATACAATCCGTATTAGGCTAGGGACAAGTCTAAGCGAAAAAAAAAAAAAAAAACGAAGCGCCCCTCCATCGCGTAGTATTTTCCAAAAGCATTCCATAAGTGCCATATATTTAGGCGAAATAGATATATAAATATATTTATATTTGAATTTTATTTTATAATAGATATATTTGAGACTATCAGCAGAATAATGCGTACAAAGTTTTCCTTCTATTTGTTTTGATTTCTCTGTTTTTTCCAGTCCGATTTTTCCCTAGCCTTACTTCAGTTCCGAGTGCGCTCCGCGCGGTCAAGTTATCAAAACATTCCATGAATTCCCACGGTCGGATTCGATCATTGTGGTATGTAGACTATTATTACATCACACCTCGTAATTACGTTATTGGATACAAGTATGGGTTAACGACTTAATTATAATATATGGCGATGTAATACCGATGCTCTTAAAAGGCGGTCTAGTTCAATTCTTACCTTGTTTGTCAGTAATTGGCTGAAACTCCTCGTTGGTTTAAATTAGGATTTGTCTATTCCAGGAATTTCTTAATTTAATTTTGTTTATACAAAACACGCGGTAACATCTCATGATGATTTATGTGCCATTACAAGAGTTCATCTATCCACCATAGCCCCTTTTGCATGAATCTAAAGCTATTAAAGAGTTTCCTTGCATTGAAAAAAAAAAACTTATGCTCTACAAATTACTAGCTAAGCTACGTGATAAATAATAACTTGTAGGGCCTCTGAAGCGGATACCATCAACAATCCACTAAGTGATTATGACTATATCCCTTCGCAAAATCATTCTTTGCAACGGTGTGTGAGCTGTTTACTTGATTGATTAAACTGAACATCAACAGTTTTCAACATTGTAACTGCTCATATACTTAGTACATTGTAATACCGGAAACATTTTTCATAATGCTCATTAGAAATGATTTGATTTATTAACTGTAATTACAGGAATCAACGCTGCTATTACACAGGTAATTTAAGATTAGGTTAGTACTAATTAGAAGTAACTATTGTGTTGTACAAAACAGTTAAAATATTACTTGAGTGAGTGGAGGAAGCTTTCAATATTACTAACTTTCAAAGACATGAAATGAACATTGACAAATAGAAAGAAAGAAGAAAGAAAGAAAATACATTTATTTGGCATAAACTAAAAGACACACAATACATACATCAGACAAAACAAACAATAAAAAATAAATAAAAAAATAAATAAGAGATTAAATAAAAAGTGTGAAGTCCGATGTAAGAAAATCGCAGGAAAGTGTGCCTCACGGCTGCGCCAAAAAGGCCCAGTTCAGCAAAAATGCCAGACAACTAGTGCCTGACGCTGGTTTTATCGTTAAAAAATAACTTGAAATCACTATGATACTCGTATAATGATGAAATCAACTAGGTAACACCATACCACACCGATAATCAGTAACTTCAAATAATTTCACGGCGTGTTTATGAAAACGGTAACTTTTCATGAAAATGTGTATAACATGGAAGATCAAAGAGTATTTACGTACGATATAAAGCCCCATAATAAATGTTTATTTTTAGCGAAATCTTCGCGCCTGCGGTTGTGGTATAGCATGTATAATGTTGTTTCATACAATTTGCGAGTGTACGTGCCCCGTCATACAGGATACTGGCGACAACACCTTGGCCGGCTTGCAGTTTCCGCTGCTTACTTTACAATCAACCATTTTATATTGCAACATCTAAATACGATTGCGCCTTTAATACTCTTTTTGTTACCCATTTCATCAGCTATATTTGGTTTAGCCACATCAACGAATAGCCTAAGTACGATTCCGTAATTAACGTATATTTTCTTGTTGCAATCACTTTTGTTTCTTCTCCGAGGTTCTGAAACGAACATGTAATCAATCAGGACGGATATTTCTAAATTGAATAGTAGAATTAATTGGCCGAAACGATAACTTATTGTTATCGAACCTCGTTTTTGTATATAGCAATTACAGCTTGGCGGTGAATCACCACCTGGCTGCGTAATATTTCTTTAGCAAAAGCATTTTGTTGAGTAACTTGCTCAACAGCTTACATTACCTTTATGTGTGAATATGTGGCTACCTAATTCCGTTGCGGCTCATTTAATGTACAAGCTACAAGCGTGCTTCACTGGGCCGTGAAGTAGTTGTATGTGGTTAAGATTGAGACATTGATTTAGATAAACACATTCATTCTTCTTCATGTGTCTATAAACAGAGTTTGTAAAGGGCTTGGTTAGGATCGAACCATGCCTTTTCTTCCTACTTTATTTCCAACTTGTTAATTTTTTCATACGTGTGAAATTCAAGCGTGAAAAATTTACTTTGTATTTTGAAACAATAAAATTGTTGTCTGAAATATATTTTACGAAACATACCGATATGTTTCGTAAATAAAAATACATTTCACAAACACAGTTTCTGTTTTTGATGGCATTGCCGAGATATCGAAATGCACAATTTAAATCTTGCCTGTCATTCGTCTGATCGTAAACTCTCGCTCGGATTTCGCAGTGGCTTTCGCCAATTAATGTATCAAATCCCTCACGGAGCGACTTTTGAGTGTGTTATTAATCTTATTGAGTGTAAACAAGCCCGTATGCGTCGCGGCGCCGCGGTGAGTCAGACAATCGCGATGTGGGCTGCCACAGGGCATTGTGCTGCGCTAGGCTGTGGGGCGCTTGCATTGTATGATTGTATGTAAAGGAGGCGCAGGCGGGCGCCCACCGACGCACTCCGTCTACGAGAAAGCACCGCTTGCTTGTCATTGTCAACCATTTGAAATCTACATCCAGCAAACTCATTGACAGATTTTCAATCCGTGTCAGTGCCAAGACATTAGCACAATATAGTAGTTTCAGATAAGTGGGACTTGTGGCTAAATAATAACAGCCGCAAAGATCGATCGATCAGGTTAGGCTACGCTTGCCGCGGTTGGTCCGTGGCATACGACGACCGCCGAAGACACCTCCGTGCCTCGGAAAGCACGTTTTTTATTAAGAGTTGGCCCCGACTGTCATTCGTGGATCTTTGACAGTCCTTACGGGTTGTCAGAAGCCCGAAAATCTGACAATCAGTCTTATCAAGGGGTATCAGTATTACCCAGTTACTGGGTTGTGGAGGTCAGATAGGTAGTCGCTCCATGTAAAATTCTGGTTCTTAGACTGGGGGAGACTGGAAATCGACTTGAACATAGTTGGGAAAAGGCTAGGCAGATGGTGATCAGTGCCAACACACATTCTCTTCCCTAAAAGAACCCATTGTTTCTAAATGGTTCATTTCTCTAATCGATCGCTTCACTTTCATTCAGTAAACACGGTTCTGTTGTTTGTTTATCTGGTAGCTCGCGTCTTTCTCTCACGATTTGTGTCGTGATGAAGAGTCTCGCAGATCCACGAAATGATAACTTTCCTCCATTCGTGAGCAGATCTTAACATTTAAACCCCCGGCCAAGAATTAATGTTTATGTGTAATTAATTTTATTTTACTTACCTCTCATCCTCACGCTCTTCTTGCCTTATAGGGCGAACAGATAGAACTGAATACTATCACTAGGTAGATCAGAAGACACTAATGCGGCGTCAAACAAATAGTTGTAGATAATTATATGTATATGCAGAGAGCATAGGTGCCACCTTTGACCGCAGCATTTCCTCAGCTAAGAATGAGATACCCTGGCTCTGGCTTGTATCAAGGCCAGCAGCCAGCAACATAACGATGCTTATTGTATGTGCTCAAATCCCAAAAGAGTTTTGGATCGCCATTCATTCATTTCACTTGTTAATAACTACATAGTCTGGTTGTTAGAAACTTAAGGAGCTGATGCTATTTTCCAGGATTGGCACAATAACAAAAATTGACCAAATAATATGGATTTCCATTTCTTGGGACTAGACCAAATAAAAAATGGATATTTCATTTGGTGGCCCATGATGATGTGTCAAACGACGAAGTTAAGCTCGTTACGGACTAAAAATCCGTGACTTTAATGACCGCTTCGAACCGAATAAGAAGTTAAGAAGCATTCAGCATAAAATAGCGTAATACCCTTGACCCGGCGTGGGAGGGAGACGCGGGTATTTTTAACCGAACAGGTCAACAACCGCCGGCCGGTGTTCCTCCTGCAAGGTTGCAAGATTGCAATTTGAAGACGGTAATTATAAATTATCGCTATCATCAACAGAGATATTAGAGACTAGCTTCTGCCCGCGACTTCGTGCGCGGATCCAGTCCCTTTCTCGTTCCGATAGGAATTTTGGCAAGAGTTTGAACTGTGCGTTGGTATGTCAGCCAATAAATCAGTCAAAACCGATGAAAGATTTCGATTAAGTTTGGTATAACTTAGATTAAGTGTTGTAGACTGGATAGGTTATAACTCCATTAAAATAAAAAGGTAGAATTATTTTCATTCCGAAATTATGAATCGAAATTAATATCAATTAGTTAACATTACTATTCTAAAAAAATTCTATATAAACTATATAGTTGGTTTTTCCGTCGGGTGCCAGAATATAAAGCCCGGAAGCGTTGCTAACCCTTGAGAAAGCAACATAAAGTTGGCCATGAGAAAAACAGCCGGTTCTCAAATCAACACCACCAACTTTCAGTGTCAGTCTTCACTCGCGAGACAATGCATGACGATCACGATCAGCCGTAAGTCGCGCATCACGTTCTTCACTGGTTTCTAGATACCTATAGGTGGATGTGCGGATACGCTGGGAACTCAAGCGTGAATGTTTCCAACTCGCGAGACAATGCATGACGACCACGATCAGCCGTAAGTCGCGAATCACGTTCTTCACTGGTCTCCAGAGATCTAAAAGTCAACGTGCGAATGCGCTGAGAACTCAAGCGTGATGTTTTTTTGTGAACGTTTCTGATTCGAGAGACAATGCATGGCGATCACGATCAGCGGCCAGTCGCACTTCACGTTCGTCACTGGTCTCTAAAGACCTAGAAGTCGACGTGAGAATACGCTAAAAACTCAATCGTGATTCTCTTTCCGTTAACGTTTCCGACTCGCGAGACAATGCATGACGATCACGATCAGCGGTCAGTCGCGCATCACGATCCTCACTGGTCTCTAGAGACCTAGATGTAGATGCGTAAATACGCTGAGAACGCAGGCGTGATTCTCTTCGTGTGTAGGTGTCAGAAACGCGAGACGATGCATGACGCTCACGATCAGCGCTAAGTCGTGCTTCACGATCCGAAGAAGTTTCCGCCGGGCGAGATACAGCCTTATGTTGTCGAACAGCATCAAGTCTTGCCTGGCGTTCTTCATTCGATTCTTGGGATCTAATGATCTTCAATCTTTTAGCTCCTTTCGAACATTGCGAAAGATTTGACCTCTTTCGTGGCATGGTTATGGTTATTAATGTACTTTAATAACTTTGCAATCAAGATCTAAGTGACTGCTCCCCTGCGTTACCGGGTAGACCGTGTCTTATGTTAATATATTAGTATAAAGTGATTTCCACATCAAATGTTCCTGATCCTTGATTTTTATTATCTCGGCGGAAAATGCTCATCAGACCAAACAAATTTTGTTAAAATGTCATGTCTGTATATGCCATAGTTTAGCTGTGCTCTCCGAGTTCCACATCAGATGTTTCAATCTTCGAATTTTATTCTCCCAGCAGAAAATACTCATCAGACTGAATAACTTTTGCAAAGATGTCATTCCTATATATGTTATGGTTTAGCTGTGCTCTTAGAGTTCCACATCAGATGTTCCGATCTTCGAGTTTTATTCTCGCAGCAGAAAATGCTCATCAGACTGAATAACTTTTGCTAAGATGTCAAACCTATATATATTATAGTTTAGCTGTGCTCTAAGAGTTCCACATCAGGTGTTCCCGATCTTCAATTTTATTCTCTCAGCAGAAAATGCTCATCAGACACAACATTTTTTTCTAAGGCGCCATTTATGTAACTCTTATAGTTTAGCTGATCTGTTGCGGTTCTGCATCAGGTGTTCCAGTTTCCAAAATAAATTATAGCCTATATGTTGCCCAGGTTTAATAGCTAGATAATAAAAAAAGTTTCATTCAAATCCGACCAGTAGTTCCGGAGATTAGCGTGTACAAACAGACAAACAGATAAACAGACAAACAGACAAACAGACAGACTTTTTTTATTAGATTCGTGTTCTATTACTGTTTCTTAACCCCCCTCAATTATTATTTTTAAAATATATTCAATGTACAGACACAACTTTTTTACATTCTTATTATAAGTATAGATTATTATAAGTATAGATATAGATATAGATTATTAAAGTATCTTGACATGACATGACATGACATCTGCTTTCTGCTTATTTGTACATACCCTACTCAAAATATCGTTAGTACACAATGCAAACGTGTTATTTATTTACGCAGCTGTCGACTGTGCTACAATTCAATTTGCGTGCTAATACGTCGTAGGCGCTACCTAGGATTGGCCAATCTCGTTACGAATACATAATCAAACCGTATCTTAAGTAATAAATACGAATAAACTGTCATACAATGTTCAGGTAACAGGTACACGAATTCGCAGTCATCGGTCGGTGGCTGCAACGATGCGTATCCGTTTATTTCTAGACGATGTTTGTTTATGTCTTACCGAGTGTTCGTTGTACATCATCAAAGTGATTTCGATAGAAAAACACCTCAGGTGCATCTATTTTGTTTTTCTTTTCTTGGTATACCTATTTAATATTATTAACTTTGTTTGGTACTGATATTTTTGTTTGTACCTACACAATTTGTTAGGTTTAATCAATCAAGCTTACTAGTAATTAATTTTGAGATGCGATCAAAATGAGAGTCATTAGATCGATTTTGACAAACCACCCGTGGTGTTCAATATGGGTACACTGCAGTACTCTTTCCAATTCGACGTTTCTATTTATCTTTATAGGATCTTTAATTGTGATCAGGGTTGGGGAGTAGCCTGCAATTTGGTCGAGATAATTCGATAACCGGAGTGTATGTAGGATTCGGAAATTGCAATGATTGCGTCGAAGCTAGGCCGAGCAGATGAAGAGACGAGCAGTGCGCCGCCCGCCCGGCGCATGTTGCCGATATTGGCAATGCAATTACCGATAGGGCTGTCATTCTAACACGTCGCTGCATTTGCTATTGGAAACAGTCCATATTTCTTCGAAGATTGTGAGTGGCCATGCGACGTCATAATTCTCACAATTTTAGCAACGCTTAGGTATAAATATACACCTGCTAACAAAACGGAAAATCCAATGCTTATTTATAAGTTTACTTTCAAAACATTTCCGAATGTTGGCTAAATATTTGCGGATTGATGAGGAGAGTGAAATATCGTGTCGCGACGAAAATAGTACTACGTCACGATTGAATTGTCAACCCTGTCGGTCCCCGCCTCGCCCCGTCCACACCTCATCCCTGCTGGTTTGCTACGCCCTCACAAATATTTGCCGCGCTACAAGAATTTTGCATTAGCACCTACCGGCCTGACCGCTCCGCTCGTAGCGTTTATTGAACTGTTCGTACTTTATCAATATACGTAATATGTACGTATCCGATAATTGAGCTGCGTACTCACTGTAGCGTTCACCTGTTGGAAAAATCAATCAGATTTAATGGAAAACAATATCTATGACTTTTGCTATACCTACCTACATCGATAGAATCGCATATTAAAACGGACCTAAATTGAACTGATAGCTGAATATGAGTTATCGCATTCACATGGATGAATCATACTTAACAAACAGAGATGACCTCGGTGGCAAGCCGTCCAAACAAATTATCTCCTCGTACAACTAAGCATTCATTTAAGATTGCTCGGGCACATTGTGGAGATAAATTCTTCATAAGTTTTCGTATTGCAAAAGCAGAACACACAGATGCTTACGGATTTAACTTTCAACGTATTCATTTTCCGTATTTCGAATCTGGAATTAATTAAAGTAAGTAGACACGGGTAGTAGCAGCTGTCGCCTGCCACCTGTCATCTCGTGCGCACATTTAGGGCTTATAAGGGCAGGAATGAACTTAATGATAACGCCGGTTAGTGAAAGTTTATGGTCTCCTTACCTAATTTTGAAGAGATTGCCTTATTATTTATTAGCTCTTTGTTTTTCGTAAAAGGAGGTAAGTACCTCCATTATCAAAAGTAAAAGGTGCAGCAAAATGTTTTTGTATGCAATATCATAATGAATCGGACTTATCAACATCAGATAAGTTAGTTTCTGATATCGCAAATCGTGTTCAAAATATTAAATTCGAAAGAATTATGTTTTTTACATTTTCAGGATTTTGAAAAAGGTCAGTGGCCGACCACATCGACTCGTGAATAGACATTCGTGCACTTTTTGCTAATCCGAGCGAATGCGTGAGCACTTCAAATCTCTGTACCTACTGCTATGTGATTCATTGAAATTTGAAATTTGGGGGAAACTGGGGGCTTGTGGCAATATTTCTATCTACCATGCAGATCTCCCGTTCTGCAAGGTTAAGCCGTCCTCGCTGCGATTGTTTCTTAGATGGGTCTCCCAAATTTTTTCGAGATCCATTGGGATTTCACGTTCAGCAGTTGGTTTTAAGTCGTTATTGGTCAGACCAGTGAACCAGTCAGAAGTTTCAGAATCTGACTGCTGGTCTAAGATGTTATTTTTGTACCTTCCTGTACTTTGGATGCGAAGGTCGAAGTCTACTCGCTCCCTGCTAAGCCCCCACCTACTACCTACCACCTACCTACCACCACCTACCTACCTACCGGTGCTACCTTTCATCTAATTATATCCAGCCGCACCTGGTTAGCAAGAAGTCAACCCTAACAGCATATTATGAAGTAGTTACAAAAAGCTATTACAAGCCGGTGACATATCAAACAATTTCTGTACAGGTGGATGTGAAATAGTTTTAAACTACTTACATAGTATACATAATGCCCGAGTATGTCCGTAGCGAGTGCATTGACACTTGGCGAGTAGCAAAACGTGGACGATGTAGAGCTGCTATTATTTTATCTGGTTATTAACCTGTAATGGACATAAAGATGCGGAGGCAGCGTTATCTGATAACGACAATGCTCGTTTAATTACATAAAACTAATTAGGTAGGTATAAGTCTTTCGCTACTGCGCTGCCGCAAATTTTTACCGTCACAAACACGGTCATAACAAAAATATCCAAAGGGAATTCAAAACAACTGATAAAAGGCGCATTTTCCCTTGAAATTCTCCGATAAACTTTACCTGTTTATCGCTATTTATGTTTTGATTAACCTCATTTCCTGAAATAGCTCATACCCATGATAGGTAATCTACATAAATACCTGCAGTGACTAATTAAATGAGCAGGCGTTTGAATGGGACTGCATAGGGCAATATCGAGGGCGACAAGTGGTACTTGTTGCGTGGGATCGAAACTTTTGCATATAAATGCGATATGCAGACGTGATTTGTCGCTCCACGGCCTGGACCAGTCGCCTGCGCTAAATGCTAAACTGTGTAATAACTCGGAAAACAGCCCATAACATAACTTGTCCGGGAATAATACACGATCGATAATGCTGTTCATTTTACACAAGTACGTAAGCACTATAATGTAGGATTTATTTTAGTTCCCGTATTACGGACGTGCGTCATTTTTGCAGTTTGTAACCCTAACAATGTACAGCTTCCCGGAACATTATGTTCAGCAAATTCAGCAATTGACACGATTCTCATCTTTCACTGCAAGTAGGTAGTTTACATGCACCGCACTGGTTTAATATTTAGGTCGCTTTGTGTTTGAACGCAGCCCTCTGATCCACATTTCCTCTGTACGATTAGTGAAATTATGCCACATGTGGACAGGATGCCTGGAAGTGCTTGCAAATGTTGCATCCTTGCATCGTTATACCTATGTATGTAAAGTTGTCTTCTTGTTCCATATTTAGATCTGATTTTGAGTTGCCTCCACAAATAGAATTATGTATGTCCTTTTCCTAGAAATACCGGATTTGGGAAAATGAGTGTCAGTATATTTGTTTAAACCACGCAAAGTTAGAATATTTGTCTGTCTATCAATCTGTTCATCCGGCTAACCTTACTAACTGTATACGTGCTAATGTTATTTTAATGGGATATTCTTTCTCCTTTCATCGTCGCTTTTCAAAGGGTTCTCAGAATCACGTGGAAATAACGGAGAGAACTTTCGGGAGAGTTGTGATCATTAATCTATGATAACACTGTAGTTGTAAAGAAAGCATATTTAAATAAGAATCGGATTTAGATTCAATTTTGTTAACACAAGTCTTGGAAAACCTTTAAGTGGCAAACGCGACGGGAGATTACATGAAAGTGGCGAGTAGGTGTGGCGACATGGACATCTCAGCAGCCTTCCAATTACGAGAGCATTCAAATCGGGTGCTGCGAGCGTTAATTAGAAGGATCCCCGGTGGCACGGCCACGTATAACTCTATATAACGCTTTGCGAAGTATGCCTGTAAACCAATTACCGGCCAACTGATGAACGTTGAGCGTGCACGAAAGTTCCCACTCAATTTCATTACGCTTGGCTGTGCGCACTAACAATTAGAGAGGTTTCTATAATCGCGATTAATTCATTGATTAGCAAAGAGGTGGCTTTAATTATGTATGCATAAATCATTGCATATTAATTATTACGTGGAGTCTAAGAATGTTTAGGTAAAAATCGTCAAAGAAGAGGAGTTATATTTATTTTGTGCTCGAAAACAAAATGGCTGGTTCTCATAATGTATCATTAATTGGATCGAAGCTCTATCAAAAGCTTTTAGCGGCGATAGACGTCTGATGTTTGTCGTATGTCGCGCCGACTCATCGGAGCCGATTATACAGACTGTGTATTTCCATTTCCAAAGTCGTTCGTCTCTAAGTAGCCCTGTCAAGTTTGTTTGCCTACCATCATGCTTGTGTAAATAGCAGCCAGCATCCTCCCCTCGCTGCTTTAACACTCGACAAGCTTATTTACGTATACGTTTAATTAACACTTCAGATCCAACGCTGCGTACTGAAGTAAGCAGACTATGAGTAGCGCAGTTGCTGATATCTTCGCAGGAATTATCTAAAGTGGTTTGCAATGGTGGTATATAGCATTATAAATAATAGTGATGTAACAGGTATCGACGATACAGTTAGACCGCAGACGCACGGGTTTGATTCCTGTACATTGCACAATGCACTCACATTCCATACGCGCTGCCCGTATTCTTCATACCACAGAACGATCTATTCGATTTCTATATCTTCTTGGAATCAGCTCTGTAATAAGAAATCTTTGTGCCCTATGTCCAACCGCAATGTATCTTTCTTTTAAACGATATCTTTCTCTGTTTCTCAGAATAATGAATGTCATTATGATGCTTTATATTTTTTGAACACTAATCGATTTTTATCAAACGCATCATTGTTATATTGAAACATGTGTTATACTACTTTCTGATAAAGAGCATACTTACAAAAGTAATTACATTTTGTACCTATCTATAGTTGAATGCAGATTATTTTCTAAAGACCCGTCGTAAAAAGCTGCTGAATAAAATTGAAAGCTGGAATAGATTTCATTTTGTGCAGTCTACCTCCCCATGAAAGGGGGATTTTTTGTTGAGGTTTGCCTGGCAAACCTGCATACATAGTTCTGTTCAGCCGCTGTATTAAAATGCGGGCGAAGCTTTTAGTGCATCATCTATACTTATAATAAATCTGTAGAAGTGAAAATTCTGTACATTGAAAATATCAAAAAAATAATTTACAGGGGGTGTTACTAGACCGACACCGAACCCAAAAATGTGATTAAAAAAATTTTTGTCTGTCTGTCTGTCTGTCGGTCTGTCTGTCTGTCTGTCTGTCTGTCTGTTTGTTCAGGCATCACGCAAAAACTACCGGTTCGATTACGATGAAACTTGGTATAATTATTCTTTAATATCCTGGGCACCACACTGGGTACTTTTTATCCCGGAAAAGTATATGCAATAAAAAACAAACTTAATTTTGCGGTTCGATCCCTATACCCGATTACCACTGTCTGTACTGTACCAACCGCAAATACTAAGTTTGTCGTAGGTTGGGTCACCCGCAGTTAGGGTTACCATATCTCCGGATTTTTCCTGAGATCTCAGGATTTTTGGACTCTTCTCAGGATTGCGGCTGGATTTTTTTAAATATCATAAAACCTCAGGATTTTTGAATTTTAAATAAAATACAGATTATATTTTAAAGATCTCTTTAATAAAAAGTTAAACAAACTAAAAATAATATTCCTTTGGTAATAATTGCACAATTAAAATCAATACTTATTTATCCAAGTAGGCACTTAATCAGTTTTATCATACTTAATATGTGAAGATACATTTTTAAGTACGGTTTTTTCTTTAATTATGGATTTTAAAAATGCCCCAGGGGCGGTGCGTGGGACGGGGTGCCCCCACGCTTTGAGTGCGACGTGCAACGCGAGCGAGATCCGCAGTGTATAAAAACGATAATATTACGACATTTTAAATTGTTAAGTACGTTTGAGAGAAAATTCTCAAACTGTAAAAAATCTCAGGATTTTTCAATGGAAATCAGGCCTTTTCTCCGGACTTTTGATTTTTTCATCTGGTAACCCTACCCGCAGTGGAGTTCATTTTTATTCCTTTTAGTTTTTAGAGGTATTTAGGTTTATTTTTATATGAGTCGTAGGTATAGATTTTAATTTTAAAGTATAGGTAGTATATTTGATAGTGTACGTAGTGACCGTAGGTTATTTTATAATACTGTTAGGTAGGATTAGTCATTCGTATAGATATTAGTTTTTAGGGATTTTGCTTATTTATTGAGTTTAGATTAGTTATCATCAGAAATAGGTTTATTTAGGTAGGTATTTAATTTTCTGTTATTGAGTTTTTTTTAAATTAGGTAGGTACTTAGGTAAAGATATCATATAGGTACCCTCTTAATCACCACTAATGAGACACAATTGGTTTTCTACTGTAATTAGCCACAAAGGGCGAGAGAGATGGCATTCTGGGGAAGCACATACATTTTATCCTGTTAGCACGTTCCCGTTAGATAATTTCCGACATCCACGCGGGCGAAGCCGCGGGCAGAAGCTAGTAGAATAAAAAATACTACGTTGCTGAATTTTATTTTATGTTCAACAAAGTGAATATAAAACTTTCAGGTTTTAAGTTGAATAATTTATGACATTGGTGGCTTTTATTCTGGTTTTTAATACATATACCCCTTTATTCATAAACGTTGCTTAAAGTTATGTAGTGATTAGCGACTGTTTAACCATGCATTTTAGTTGAACGTCACTTAACTTAATTAGCTATCTATCTATATATATAAAAATCAATTGCTGTTCGTTTGAGTCGCTAAGACTCGAGAACAGCTGGGCCGATTTATTTTTGAAAATATGGAAAAATTGCGAGGAAGATAGTAAAAACAACAATTTCATTTTCCCATATAAACTGTTCTACCTACTTTCCTGTCAAACATTTGACGATCGTCCCTTCGGTACGGTAGACTCGGGTCCACTCGAATTGAAGCACGTATTAAATTAAGGGTTTTGAATCGACAACATACATATTATATCCACATTACTCGGATTATCTAGGATTACTAGGTTAGGAGTAGGGTAGGAGTAGGGTAGAAGTAGGGTAGGAGTAGGGTAGGAGTAGGGTAGGAGTAGAGTAGCACTAGGGTAGGAGTAGGTTAGGAGTAGGGTAGAAGTAGGGTAGGAGTAGTGTAGGAGTAGGGTAGGAGTAGGGTAGGAGTAGTGTAGGAGTAGGGTAGGAATAGGGTAGGAGTAGTGTAGGAGTAGGGTAGGAGTAGGGTAGGAGTAGTGTAGGAGTAGGGTAGGAGTAGGGTAGGGGCAGGGTAGGGGTAGGACACCACCCAAACGAAGTAGCGCCGGGCAGCTAGAAATAATTTATATGGCAAAACAACGTTTGCCGGGTCAGCTAGTTGTTTATAAATAAACCCCATAGTGCCCCAATTTCTGTTTTGGATATGCTACAGTTTAAGCTGCGGGACAATTGCGTAACACACTAACAGTAGCAATGGCTTTCATTTTGAAAGTTCAACAACATTCATTGCGTTATTTACGTTGTTGAGCAGACAAATTTTTCGAACATATGAAACAATGGATTAGCAAAATATCCTTCAAAATGATTCAGATTGTGGTTGAAAGTGTGTTACGCTGTGTTTGTTGTGAGCTGAATGCAAACATAACTTATTTTACTTCTGTTCCTAAAACGAAACGTTGCCAAAATATTTAATGTTGTTTTGCTTGTATTGAAACATTGCGGCAGCCAGCAGGGCCATTAAGGTATTCCATAGATATTTAGATATGCAATCCGGAACCTGAAATGGTAATTTAGTTTTCAATGAGTACCAATAATAACTGTTTTTAACTGGGTCGTAATCATAATAGGGGCTACATTTATTGTGTAGCCAGCGGACATGGAAATAATCTTTGCCGTCTACCGTCTGCCGGCCGGCTTTGCACGCTGCGCCGAGCCTTGCTGGAAAATTGCACTTGATCCCTCCCCCCGACCCACCCACCGCGTCTGCTCTCTCTGCTCTCTACATTTGATTTCCGACTAACTACAATTATCTATCTACATCGTGATACCATTAATATTCATGAGAATCCAGCTCCGCAAATACTGTCCTGTTTCAGACAATACATTGCAGATTCGAATGTAAGTTAAACCTAAATCCCACAAACCAGCTTGCAGTTAGACATTATCAATAACGGCTGCAATAATTATAGGAATTCCTCGATAACGTCCGCGGCAGGTGGCTCGCGGTCGCGGGGCTTAGTATGCGCCGATGGGCCGTGATCGGTTTTTGCTTCGAGTTGTAGTGTAGGGAACAATGGCCGACGACGTGCATTCCATCCGCATCACCGTTACCCGGCGGCAGTAATCGCCGCAATGATCACCTCGACCGCTGCGAGCTACTTGCGCCACGATCGACATGATACACCTAACTAATAAACATTTACCGCTTCCGCGCACCGTAAGAAAAACTCATTCCTCAAACATTACATAGTACCTATTTTTTACAACTTGGGACGAGGAAACTTACTTTATGATCATGCGAAGTTCTAAAACGCATCTGTTACGAAACTACGTACCGAGTCAAAAGAGTTTTTATTAGCCTAAAAAAGCTCTTAAAACATCTAAATATATTTTGGATATATAAATCAAATTAACAACTTTCTACGGACTTAGATCGAAATAAGAGTAGACGGGGCGCGGTTGGCTTCGAGCCAGACCAAACAGGGTAAAAAGCAAGGGCGGCGGCGACGACCGCGCCCCGAAATAGCGAGCAAAGTCAAGGCGTGCGCTTAGACGACGAACTAACGGGCGCTTGAAGCACATCATTGCACGAATTGCTGGTACAGTCAACAGCAAAAGTAGATGATCAAAATCAGAAATTCAATACTAATGAACGGAGTTCGCAGCTATATGGCAACTGTACTAGTAGTAAATGTTTGGTGTAATTTACAATCACATGCTTTTGAATCACTTCGACGCCACACAGTTCTGACGCGAACTCCGTTCATTAGTATTGAATTTCTGATTTTGATCATCTACTTTTGCTGTTGACTGTACCTACATGTTTTTAAATTCCAGTTAGACACGCCCTGCGACAGGGCGCGCCTACTGGTCGAGTTACCTTCCACAGAAAAAAGGAACAACCCGTGTTAACTAATTAAATTATGTGTGCCTGTCATGATACGAACGCTTCAATAACTACTATAAAACATAACGACCTAAATGTAGCAAAAAACAAGGCGGAGCCCGCTATATATTCGCAGACAGCGCAATGTCTGGCTGTTCTAAAATGACCTACAAAAATGTTTTCTATTAACGTGTTGACACAGTGGTGACAATGTTCTCCTGAGAATTTAACATAATGTACACAATTTACCCCTCGTAATAGGGGTTGACAATGCCAATGACAACTCGGTTGAATAAAGGTCAATCTAATTACTCTACGGTATGTCTCAATGCATAATATCTAAAAGGAATGGCGCGGCGGCTTTCACATCAACGAAGGCCTATCACGTACTGGTGTTATGGGGCACAATAGCGGTGCAGTGGCCAGTGAGGCAGTGACTCACGCGCAACAGGCTTGAGACAGAACAAGGACATCCTCACATACAGCCAGCGCTGTGGCAAATCGAAACATAAACATGGTTACTCCATATCCGTCGGTGCTATTCACCATTGTGCCGCAACAAATTGCAGACATAATAGACTTCGCAACACTTTAAGCTTTGTGCTAGATGACACATAGATATTTTAAGGATAATAACACTATTAAGAAATTCTGTCGGTCGTTAAATGTGTTCTTTGTCGTGGAAACTATGCCTAATAAGATTTTAATTGGTCGTTGTTTTTCTTTTAAGATACTCGTAGATAGATATACAACCTATGCTTTATTGTGCACCAAAATTTTAACACAGCTCATCAGTATCTTTAAGGTGTGTTTTGTTTTGTGCAGATGACTTGAAGGCGGTGACGAAGCGTCTGATCGTGCAGGCCAAGCGGCAGGGCTCCGCCGACAATATCTCCATAATCGTGGTGTTCCTGAAAGACCCGCGTGACATTGCCGCAGACAACCGCCCGCCCATGGATCTTGGGTGAGTGTCATGGTTATAATATGATTTTTGGTCTCAGTTACGAATCGGTAGGATAGTTCTCCTTCTTTTTCATCGGTATCTGATTCTGAAGATCCTCCTGCACCCAACACACAACACACGCAACACACTTGGAAGTGTGTTCACAATGCGAACATTTCCGAAAGGTATTCATTGCCTCATATGTTTGGATAATTCGTTTGAACTGTCAAAATGAAAGGCATTGCCATTGTAAGGGTGTTATACAATTACCCCGCTGATTAGGTATAACGCTGTGTCATCATTTGAGATCTTCGAGACAATCGTCGACAAGAAGAGCAGTATGATTTTTCTGTTCTTATGATCATGATCCATATACCGTCTACCCCGTCTACCGTCTTATTAGCTACTAGCTTCTGCCCGCGGCTTCGCCTGCGTGGATGTCGGAAATTATCCCACGGGAACGTGCTAACAGGATAAAATGTATGTGCTTCCCCAGAATGCCATCTATCTCGCGGGCCCTTTGTAGCTAATTACAGTAGAAAACCAATTGTGTCTCATTAGTGGTGATTAAGAGGGTACCTATATGATATCTTTACCTAAGTACCTACCTAATTTTAAAAAAAAACTCAATAACAGAAAATTAAATACCTACCTAAATAAACCTATTTCTGATGATAACTAATCTAAACTCAATAAATAAGCAAAATCCCTAAAAACTAATATCTATACGAATGACTAATCCTACCTAACAGTATTATAAAATAACCTACGGTCACTACGTACACTATCAAATATACTACCTATACTTTAAAATTAAAATCTATACCTACGACTCATATAAAAATAAACCTAAATAACTCTAAAAACTAAAAGGAATAAAAATGAACTCCACTGCGGGTGACCCAACCTACGACAAACTTAGTATTTGCGGTTGGTACAGTACAGACAGTGGTAATCGGGTATAGGGATCGAACCGCAAAATTAAGTTTGTTTTTTATTGTATATACTTTTCCGGGATAAAAAGTACCCAGTGTGGTGCCCAGGATATTAAAGAATAATTATACCAAGTTTCATCGTAATCGAACCGGTAGTTTTTGCGTGATGCCTGAACAAACAGACAGACAGACAGACAGACAGACCGACAGACAGACAGACAGACAAAAATTTTTTTAATCACATTTTTGGGTTCGGTGTCGGTCTAGTAACACCCCCTGTAAATTATTTTTTTGATATTTTCAATGTACAGAATTTTCACTTCTACAGATTTATTATAAGTATAGAAGATAATATGTCTGATTTTCTCAAAAATGTTCCAAAAATTTCAATCCTCATTTCTTTTTATATGACTAGAAATAATTCCTGCTAGCATTGGCTCTGAAGGAATTTCGTCAGGGTCATGTTTTGCTGTAATAATAGAACGCCAAAGTAATGCTTCGAAAGAGTTCAGTTCTCATATCCATAGCCCGTTACTATTTTAGTTGTCTACTCGTAGTTTTAAAGACATAAACGATATGACTGATTGAGGACAATACCTGTTTTTAGAACTTTTGTAACCTGTTGCTAATGGGCATTACCATACCACATGTCACGCGCGGATATTAATAATCCCTATTTTTAGTTCACGCTATCATTTTATGATGTCATACTATGTTGGGTGCAGGCATCTACAATGTCAACAAATTAGCTAATAACGTCTACATTGGAAGTCTCCTGCCTATATTTTTCGTCAAAAATATCAGTTCCCGCGATAATCGGCCGTTAACCGGTTACAGGTAATTCGTACATATGGAGGTCGTATAAAAATGTAGACGTACGAATGACATTATCTTGAACCAGACGACCTTGGATGTTGAGAGCCTATCTTCTAATACGAGTCTTGAAAATGAAAGTTTATGTCACTTTCTTTGAATGTTTTTTGGTGATGTTACTTGAATGAACTCGGGTAATTTCCATAATCAGGATTAGTGGATAAGCCTAATTACCCCCAGATTGTAATTCTGGGAACTAGTAGCTTTAGTATTTCGTAGATCTTAAGTTAAGCAGTCCCATATCTACAACGGATTAATGAGATATACGTGTTTATAACATGGTTTGCAGCTCCAATGTCACCCACATTTGGTCTGCAATACCTGTCACAATATTTAAGTTAGGAGAAACCTTGCCTTAAGCAAAATACTTGTTTTCTTTGACCTCTTTTCTAAAATAAATTAAACGTAGGCTGGACAACGCGATGATGAACGCTCCGCCGTTCACCATCGAAACGGAGGCGTGCCGGCGGCAGGTGGACGCTGCCGCTGCCGCAGCTGCGGCTGCCGCCGACGCCGAGGCCGAAGAGTGTGCGGAGGCCGAAGCCGAGGCCGAGGCCGTGGACAACGGCGTGGACAACTCCGACAGCGATAGCGAGGACCTCGGCCCCGAGACCGCCGTCGATATTGACGCAGATGACGTAGACGCGGAAACGAGGAATCAAGAACCACAACCGCCTACCCCACCTGCTCATGCTGGTGAGTCTTTTATCTCTAGTTTTAGTTCCGTCATTCATACTCTGTCTCAAGCCCGAAATCGCTAAAATCCTCATTGGGAATCCGATTCATATTCAGATTCATTTATTTGCAAAAACATGTGTAGATAATATACATTTTATGATGTTTATTATAGGTGTTACAGGATATTCATTGGCACAACATAGGGGCAATTCTCGTAATTTTAAGAACGTTCACAGTCTGATCTCAGTCTCAATCTGTCAAAAAATACTTCTAATCTCCCTACATTTTGACAAGTTTAATTAGGTCGGAAGACAATAAGATTAAAAAAAAAAATTGCAAAGTTAAATAATCTAAAAAAAATAACAATTGCATTAATATTAGATTAAAAACAAAAAAAAAATAATTAAAAAACAATTGATAAATATTCATGCTATTCAAAACAAATACAATAGATTCAGTCAGTATATCAGAGCGATTTGTCATTGAATCCTCATTGTTATCAACTTTGGTGACTGCAGAAGTACCTTATAAGTTCCGTGTTTTAGTGATAAATCTGATACTGGCAGCACAGATTAGGATAAAGTTTCAACCTACTATAGACGACACTGTTGGTGCAGTAGCTGAACGATAAACTTTTAAAATACCAGGTTCTTTATCTGTGCAGAACATAGTCTAGCTAGACGATGTGTATGTGAGAGAATTGGTAAGATTTTTGGGAAGATGATGTATATGTGAGAGATTTGGGTATATAAACGTACCCACAACAATAGAAAGTGTTAAAAATTGCCAACTCTCCAATTAAGCGAATCCCACTGCAGTAACCCCGGCCCCTTATCTCATCTGACCTAATTCCGGGACGGTCACGGGCGAACTGTCGACCTTCCTGCCAAACTCTTTAGCCATTACGAAATGATTCCCCAAATTTTAAGCCGCGTCGATAGCGATACTTAATTTTGGCGCGATTCGAAGCCGGAACGTGTCGGGTTAGAGATCATGACTCGTTACTCTGGACGAGTGACAGGCAGCCGCCTAGCCGGATAGCCTACGTTTCATAATAACCCACTTCCTCATGCATGACTCGACTGAGTCATACTACACAAGATTGTTCGGGACAAATAGTTTGTTAATGCCTTATACAGTTTACCCAAATATACGGGAATATTTTTCTCAAAATGTACAGGTGAGTGAACACATATATGAATCAATTAATATTTGATTAATGAATGATAGCCTTAAGTATTTTTTCATCATAGCTGTAATTACAATGGCATAGTTGATGGTAGAGGATAGTTTCAATACCTGTTAATATTTAAAACTTTAACACTAGCAATACATGTTGCTGTCCCGTTAAATTGAACGACCACACAAAGTTGAAATGAAATGCGCTATAGGAAGCTAATCCTAAGTATTCTCAAGCCTCACACTCATGACTTGAGCCACATTTAAATAAGAGCAAAAGAAAAAGTAACGAATCGTGTGTGTCACGCTTTATTGATTGTTACACACATTCACCCACATCCATGCCGCGCTGTGTCCGTACGTAGCCAGTGTACATCGTGTACATTTTCTAGATGCGATTGTATGCAGATGAATCGATCCCTGATTCAGATTAGATTACGAACTTGGAAGTTCGGAATGAGTGCTTTCGCCCGAACGATATATGAGGGACGTATACTTTTTTTTTGTGTTCTTGGCAAATAGGAAGCAGTTTTCTCGATTTTTTTAAATACTATTAATGATAAAATTCGTGAAAGCACAATAAAATACGCAAATCATGACTCCAACACCACGTTTGTTAGCTTGTAAGTTGTTACGAAAATTTTATTTTCAAGTGCCTACTTGAATTAGTAAGTATATTATAGACTTTCAACACAATAATGATTGTGTACATAAGGTTTTTTACCTAAGAACTTACTTGCAAGTGTTTTCACATCACAAAATAAACACTATCTTCTTTGCCGTAAAAATGTTACGCATGTGCTAAAATTCCTCAAATACCTTCAAAACCTACCTTATTTTTATTTAAAAAAAAACCCTTTTGAAAGTTCCTTGAATAAAATAACCACGAGATATGGGTGTTTTTATTGTTTACGTTCTTAATTATTATAATTAGATAATAACAGTCATACAAATAACAGTAATATAACGAACTGCCTGCTGCCTAGTGCCTGCCTATGATAACACCAGGTTTAATAATAACTATAAAACTAAGGCTAACTAAATAATTATTATGTCAAGGAGGATAATAGTAAAATGGGAATTATTATAAAATGACACGGCATCCCTATCGGGTGCAAGCGGGCGCCCCGCGCGCCGCAGCCCCCTCGCCCTCGCGCCGCTGCCGTCCCGCTCGCTCGCCTCGTCCCTCTCGCAGTCGCCCATTGAACGTCCAACGGATCTGTGCTACTCTCGAAAGTCGCTGCTATTGTAATCGGGGCTTTGTCTATATTTTTA
This sequence comes from Apamea sordens, assembly GCA_945859715.1. NCBI lineage: Eukaryota > Metazoa > Arthropoda > Insecta > Lepidoptera > Noctuidae > Apamea > Apamea sordens. The sequence continues at coordinate 16,060,012 of OX243995.1, forward strand.
CGGCTCGAATATTACACCGCCAGTGAAGATAATAATCTGTGCAGTGAAATTACCGTTCACGGTATGTGGTTTTTAGCGAATGTTGTTGATTATTTTCACATACCGAACAGTTTGTGAAAGGTTATTTCTGTGTTGATTCATGCGGAGCGGAGTTCTGGAAATAGATCGGTTCGCCCGAAGGCGCATCCCTCGGTGGTCGGTGAGCGCAGGATTCCCGGAGGTTCACTCACATGTTCTCTACACTGTCCAAGTTCGATCTCGGGCGTGTCTCCGCTGGCCGTTCTCTTTCTCGAAATGGCGTCCGCGAATGTCTCGCGAGTTTGAAATCGCGACGACCGGTAAAATCGTTGCTAGCACGCCGCTCGTAAACAACACTGGGCGTTCATGATTTATTGCGGCTAGCTCAAAAGCTGATGTTTTTGTCTCCAATCAAAGGAATGAGTTTTTTTTTCTGTCAAGGGTGTGTCACCTGTTGATATCGTGAATTGCGAGAGGAGGGGTGAATGTTGCGTACTCGCCAGGTGTTCAGCGAATTCCTATTGTAGTGTTATAAATATCATAAATACAGTGTGATTTTGGTGTTGTGTGCAGTGGAGGAGGGCCACGTTGACGGTTCTGTGGCGGATAATGTAGCTGAGAGCGGCGAAGACTCCGAAGACGAGTGGAACTACTTCAAGGGCGAGGGCGAGCGAGAGGAGCACCCCAGTGAGGAGCCCGACGAGCAGCCGCGCTCCGAGACACCCTGCCAGGATAATGTGAGCTCATTTATGCATATTACGACACTATATAATCCATGAATGCACGTTTTTACTCTAGATCACAATAAAGAAGTGAAATAAGAACAAACATCTGCATTCCGAAACATGAAATATACAGTTGTGTGTAAGAAATTAAAGATCCTAGCATTATCTTTCTCTAAGTAGTTGGTAGAATAGACTTGTAAAGTACTTCATACATTTTGTTCCAACAACTTCCATCATAGCTTTGGTAAAGTGAGACATTATTCATGTTGACCTTCAAATCATGATTCAAACTGTATTACAGGTTGTGACTAAATTAGCAAGCAGAAATCATATTGTAGGTTATGTAGGGAGAACACTTCTAATAGATGTGTTTGTAACATGTTTCAGTCGGCTTGGGAAAGCAGCTCAGTAGACATGAACAGTTCACCACTGAACCCTGACGCCCCAGTGTTCATCCCTGGGAGCGTGACTGGTTCGGACGTCCTGCTCGCAGAGTCGCCTCGCAAGCCGCTGCCGATGGATGACATAGAGCTCCCAGATGAGGCGCAGTTTGACACAGGAGCTGAAGTGAGGCCAGCAGAATTATTAGACTTGGATAACTGTGATCAGCTTAATGGCCATCATGTGAGTATTCTTTGGAAATTATTTATACTTTCGTGAGGTAAAGTTCAAGGACAATATCCACCATGTATAGGTAATGTAATTACTTATAAAAAATGTTATGCGACTGTATAATTAACCTTCCAAAAGAGAAAGTTTTGTAAACACCAAAATGCCTATTCAAGTGAGAGAGTGTGGGAAAAATGGCTAGTCTAATTTATTTGTGAAATGACTGTCTGTGTGAAAAGTATATAATAAACGTATGTGATATAATTATGTAAGCTTATAAAATTATATCAACACAGAGGCTATAATATCCTGTACCTAAAACATGTAGTCTCAGGGCCACAAGTTACCTCTTTCATGAACACAAACTAGAATTTTCTGTTAGTAATGACTTGCTTTAGTTAAAGTTTATGTATTTCTTATCAGCTGTTGTATTATAGCATTTATGCGGAATCGTGGGCTATTAGTAACAATAGATTATTTGGCAGGAGTGTAATAACCTTTAGTGGAATGAAATTATAAACAGTTATCAAGAAATGTCTGACAAAAATGTTAGTCACCCGAGTTAAAAGGAGTGCAAGGAAAATGGCCGAAATGTTGTTAAATTAGCAGTTTGCTGAGAATTCATGGTCTTTGTTTACACAAATTCAATTAATGTTTAGATAAAATGTGTACTCAATTAAAGTCATTAGTACTGAAACATGAGTGTCATGGGAACCATTGCAGTATATTACACAGAATTAAGATAGATGAACTTTGTGTTTAATGTAAGTTTTTCCTCGAAATGTTTCAACAAGTTATTTATGTAGGTAGTCAGTTACATAGTGGTGACGAAGTAAGACTATTTATGTGTACTGTAGGCTTTTATTTTAGATTTTGTGAAATTGTATCTTCATAATTAGGCATGAAAGTGGATATCTAGAAATAGTTAACAACAGCAGCTGTTTGTCCCATTGTTTGATTCAGTACCTTATTAGTGTTGTCAGAAAGTATAGAATTACGTCAGTAATTTTCAAAAGTGGTTGTATTTTTCTCATGATTTCATATTGTTAAGCAATAACATTGAGATGAATGGCTTAGCTAGCCTGCATTCATTGGGTTCCTCCTTTTCTATAGTATTAGTATGGGTGACAGGAAAACTGGCATCTGAGCATGTAATTTACAGGGTGGCTGGTACATTGACTTGCAACCATGGATTCAGAACATGATTCTTGACAAAAAATATCAATGCCCCATGCATTTCAATTTTTCGTCAGATATTTAAATAAATCTGCTGTTTCTTACAAAAGTGCAATACCCACAAAGTCAAATCGATGGAATAAATAACTTGAGAGGTGTCAAGGGACACCCGGACAGACAGAGAAACACGCGCACGCCTCACGGCTTACAACTATAGCAAAAAGTGTTGTTACAACTTTTGGTCTTAATTTTTTCCGTCTAGCCCCCTTTCGGAACGCGTGATAAGGAACTTCGTTCCAACAATTGAGTCGATGTCCCAGCCAGCCTGTATATTCTAAAATCAGTAATGTAGCAAGTTTCTTTTGTATCAAGTTTAGTTATAATGATTATTCTAAGTGATGCAGTGGTGACTCATAAAGAAATGTTTCTTTTCAGAATATATCACTAGACGATGTTGTTAAAGAACACTTGAATGGAAATGATAAGTTTACCATGGACAGTTTGGGCTTTGGATTCAATGTTGGCATTGAACCTGATAAAGTCAAGGATAGTGGTCTCATACAAGACTTTGAGAGAATACAGAAAGACACTACTGACTTTTGCAATATTCAGGTTCGTTTTTATTTCTTTCTTTTAGTGTTATTGTAGCTTATAGCCAGAGCATGAGACAGATGTTCGTCGTAAAAGGCGAGGGAGGCTTTTTATGGTTTTTCTTTTGTATATTATTTTGCATTTTAAAAGTACCGATCTCGTTCGCAAGCTTGGCAGTGAGCTATACCAACCAACATGACTAGCAATTTTCAAAGATCTAAGAAATTAGTGTTCATTAACCTTTTAACCAAATCATTCTTTTATTTTTTTTGTACTAAAGTTTCTGTTGTATTTCTTGTTCTGCCTAGTGTGCATACACACGAACGACAAGCGTCAACGGCAGGGGCCACTGCAGCTGTAGACACCCTTCGACAACGTGCCGCTTGAGCATCGTACTCAAATACACGTATTTGAGTACGATGCTCAAATACACGAGCGGCATATGTTATTGACACGAGTTGACGGCACCCCTCGAAGTTCGTTGACGGCATGCATTTGCTTCTGCCGTTAACGCGTGTCGCTCTGGTGTATGAGCTTACTTAGTCAGCGGGGTAATTGCGTAACACACTATCAGTAGGAATGGCTTTGAAAGAAAGAAAAGAAAGAAAATGCATTTATTTGCGGCAAACATGACGCAAAAAAAAGAACAAAAACACAAAAAAATAACAAGCGGGGGGTAAACAGGCGTCACATTCATTAGGGTGCAGAGTAGTAGAAATATAAGTAATATGCAGTTTGAAGAAGCAAGCATTTACTTAATAATGTATTTAATTTGCAGGTATTCCAGACACACACAGAAACTAATCCGTTTGCTGTTGAAGGCAATGAGGAACTATTTGAAAGGCTGAAAAATAAAGAAAGAGATCCAATGAGTATGAGTTTCTACCAAGAAAAAGATGACGATACTTGTGAGAGACTCTCCAAAAATGAATCACATGTTGATCTCAATGCTGTCCAGCCCTTACCTGACAGTGATGATGAAGATATCCAGCCAAACGGTACCTATGAAAATGATAAAGAAAACATCTCCCCAGATCAACACACAGATTTGTCAGAACTAGAAAGAGATATTCTAGAACCAAACAATGACATCATCAGGTTTGAAGACAGGCCTGGCCTCCCACAAAATATCGGTAACTTCGATCAAGGAAATAATTTCGCAGATTTTGTAACTAGGTCTAACAATATTGAAAGTTATTCAAATATTGAATTTGAATCAAGCAATATCAACCAAGATACTGTGTTGCAAACAGACACCCCTGAATCTCACAAGTTACTATTTGAACAAATACCTGAAATACCTGATGGCAAGAGTTCAGAATTAGGATTTACAAATGATGAGACACAGGAACCCTCAGAGAGTGAGAAAGATGTCAGACCTTTCACACCTCAAGATGAAACATCACAAGACATTGACATGGAAAGCAAACTTGAAGATTCTCCCTGTCTTGAAACAGCACCACAGTTGAACCTAGATGACATGAAGGATGATGATCAAGTAGAATCTCACCATTTGCTCGAGTCCGAGCAAGTGGCCTCTCCTGTACCTACAGACATCCAACACGCACATTCTACTGAACAGCTTCCAGTATCTCCTGCACCACTTGAGGAAACAAAACCTGAAGAATCAAAATCACCAGAACCTGTTACAGATATTGATGAAATTGTTGCAGTAGAAGATGTTCAACAAATAGCGAAATCAGCATGTGAACAAGTGACAGTTTCAGTTGAAGTTGACACTGAAATTGAAACAGCCACAAAAGTCAGTGAGGAAACTGAAAATGTTGAACAAATTATTTCTGAGATAGAATCAGCACTTGAAACTCCTGAAATAAAGCTTGACACTGACCACCTAACATCAGAGGTTTCCCAAGCAATCGATGATGAGCTGGCAGCAGAGTCTCCTCTGCCGTCCAAGTCGCCTCTTCCAGCTGAAACTCTTCTTCCCAGTGAGTCTCCATTGCCGACGGAGTCCCCTCTTCCAAGGGAGTCTCCGATTCCGAACGAGTCGCATTTACAAGCGGAGGATTCGCTACCACGTGAGTCCCCTCTGCCCGCGGAATTGTCCCTGCCAACAGAGTCACCTCTACCGGAGGATACGCTGCTGCAGGCCGAGACTGTGCAAGTTAGTGAGTCTCCGCTGCCAGGCGACTCTCCATCTCCATTACCGTGCGAAATCATTCCACCAAACGAGTCTCCACTACCAATCGAGTCTGAAGCTCACAGAGAATCAGCAGTGCCTGTCGAGAGCCTGCAGCCCACTGAATCCCCACTGCCTGCGCACTCGCCTCTACCTGCACACTCGCCGCTACCTGCACACTCACCATTGCCTACAGAGTCTGATTTGTTGCGAGGATCACCACTACCGAGCAAATCCCCACTACCGAGTGAGCCCTTGTTACAAAGTGAATCCTTGCTGCCGAGCGAGTCTGTGCTACTGGGTGAATCTCCACTGCCGAGGGAATCTCCTCTACCGAGCGAGTCACCGATGCCGAGTGAATCTCCTCTGCCGAGCGCCGTGGAGCCGTCGCAGTCGATTGATACTGAAGCATTCGAAGCGTTCGAAACCATCGCCGATGCCGCGTCTGTGCCCTCCGAGCCCGTCGCCTCCCCGGCCCCCGAGCCGGCTGCCTCCCCGGCCCCCGAGCCGATTGCCTCTCCGGCCCCCGAGCCGGCCGCCTCCCCGCTGCCGGCCGACGTGCCGCTGCCGCGCGAGTCTCCGCTGCCCGTGGACTCCCCTGTGCCAGTGGAGTGCCCAGTGCGCGTGGAATCGCCCATGCTCGCACCGTCACCCGCGCCTGCACAGTCTCCCGCGCCCGCACAGTGTCCAGCCAGCCCGCCGTGCGCGTCGCCGCCGCCCTGCGCCTCGGCGCGCCTGGCCTCGCCCTCGCCGGCCTCGCCCGCGCTCTCGCCGGCCGCGCCCTCCGCGCCCGCGCCCTCCGCGCCCGCGCCGGACCTGCTGCCCGACGAGCCCGCGCCGTACTCCCGCCTCGAACTCGTCACCGACGTCGACATCGGTATTCCCGAGTCCAGAGCTCAGGAGATCTGCGTGCCCGTCACTAGTGAGATCCAACTGGAAGAGGCCGTCCAGCCGCCAGCCGCGGCCACTCCGCCGCCCACGCCCGCCGTGGAGCCGGCCGCGCCCGCGCTCGACGCCGCGCTGCTCAGCGACACTCCCATGGCCGCCGACAGCGTGCCCCACGGCGCCGACGTCGCGGTCGCAGCAGCCGCCGTCGCCGCGGTAGGAGCGGTCGCCGCAGCAGGCGTAGCGGCGGTCAAGGGTAAGACGACCGCTGCGAAAAAGTCACCCACGACCCCGACCGCTAAATCTGACTCGCGTACGCCGAGGCCCGCTCCCAAATCTGCTACACCTGCGCGCACACCGACGGCTACCACACCGGCGCCAATCAAGAGGCCTGGCACCACACCCGCCGCCCGCACGCCCATCAGCAAGACGCCCGCGTCCGCCACCAAGGTGCCCTCGGCCACCAAGACCACGCTCGGGGCCAAGCCGGCCACCCCGGCTAGCAAGCCCGCCACGCCCAGCGCGCGCACCGCCACGCCGGCCGCGCGGCCCTCCCCACAGGCCGCTAAGGCACCGACGCCCGCGAAGGCGCCCGCTCCCGTGCGGTCTTCGCTCACCAAGCCCGCGGCTGCTAAGCCGGCGCCCCTGGCCGCGCGCACGGCCAGCACGACGACGCGCGCCGCCCCGGCGGCCCGGCCGGCACCCAAGCCCGCGACCACGACCGCGCGGCCCACCGCCCTGAAGCCCGACGCGGCCGCCAGGCCCGCGGTGCCGCGCGCCACTGCCCCGCGCCCCGCGCTGTCGGCGGCCAGGCCGCAGCCGAGACCTGCCGACAGGAAGCCGATCACGAACGGCGACGCCAAGGACGCGAAACCAGCTGCGAAGCCCGCGCCCCGCCCCGCGCCCGCCTCGCGGCCCGCGCCCCGCGCCACGTCGCGCGCGCCCGCCGCGGCTGCGCCCCCCGCCAGGTCAGTCACCCGACCAACGAGTTATGAAGTTAGCCGTGTTTTGTTTATAGAATTACTAGAGATTCGGTGCAATTTAATGAAGTGGCGCCATGTCTATATATATCGAGATTTCTAATATGGCACCGATGCTGAAAACCGTATCAAAATTCGTTGCACTGTTCAGAAGATCAGCACGGTCACACAGACGGACTCGAAATTGACTTTTATTTTGTAACAGATATTGAGAGACTAAATGTGTTTATTTTCCTTAGACCAAGCGCACCGAAGCCGGCACCGCGCGCTCCACTTGACAAGCAGAGCAAGGATCTCGCCAACAAACGCATCACAGCCAAGGCCGCGCCGCCCAGGACCGCTCTCCCGAAGGTGAGCTTAGAAAACTCTTCCGATTAATAATATGCTTATGAAAAAAAAATCCAACCATTGTTTGGTCAATTTGTTTTTCCATCTGGTCCTCCACCATGTCTATTTCTGCTCCTGAACATTTCAGGTTTAAGATATCTTTGAACTTGTCTGTGACGTATTTTATATAAAACTTGCGTGTAACACCTACCCTACATGGATCTTTGTTCATTTCAGTCGGGTAACACAGGCCAGAAGAAGGCCGTGACAAAGAGAACCACAGACGCAGTGAAGAAGGAGGTGGTGTCGAACGGCCTGTCCAACGGCGACGCGCCCAGCAAGCCGCTGCCCAGCCCGCCGGCCGCGGACAACGCGCTGCTGCCTGACGTCATCGCGTAGGCACGACACAACAAAAACGATTCCTATTATTTCCGCTTGAATTTTGTGATTTTCTATAAGTGTATGATAGTTTTAACGTCGTTCGAGGCGGCGAGTCGTTAGGTGCGGGAGTCAGCTCCCAATTTTATATTATAGAGTCGCTTTTTATAGACGTGTACGTTGCCGATTCGTTGTACGCGGAGCGGAGCGAGCGGTCGGACGAATACGACCGCTCGCCCCGCTCCGGCTTTAAACGGTTATTATCCATTATAATGATTATAAGTCTGTTTTAGAATTTTATATTACCAACGAATGATTGATTAAATCTGGCTTTTAATTTATTTTCTTTGTATAACCGTATTATTTAAATAAAAAGTGAGGAAGGACTGAGACACATTGTTTTATTTATGAGTAAAAGTTTTATTACCGGACACAGTGAATGATATTGAAACATAATTGGAATAAATAGCATTGTTTACTTATTGCTAGTGCTTTCTTATGAAATTTTCAATATCCATGTATACTTAAAATATGGTGTTACAAAGAAAACTGGAACATAGTATATATTACTGAAATAAATGTTTATCACCCTTTTATGTTCTTTTCTTTCTAAGCTAATATTTTAATTTAAAGTGTCATGTGTGGGAAGCGCAGGTCAGTATCTCGCAGGTTGTCCTGGATCCATTGCTCGGCTTGTTGAGTCATCTCCTCGTCGAAGTGGTCGCGCCATCCTCCCGCTTTGCCTAGAGAAAATAAAATTATCAACATCAAAAGTGACGATTTGTTCGTTTGACGATTCTAATGAACACCTACCTATATCAACACGTTAACTGTACACTACTGCACAATAAATGTTCAGTTTCAAGTGTGATGAACGCTAGTTTTTATTCATAGAACGAGTAGGCCTAATTTTATCTCCTAAAGAGAAAGTCAAGGTTTAACTTCGTATCGTACCTTTTCTGATAAAACCCTGTTCACTGGGTATCAGAATCCCGAGCACCTTCATGACGTCATAGTTGACAGACTTGTTGTTCTTGAAATTGTCGATGCAGAGGTGGTCACACAGGCGATCTATCTGTTCATCTGTGTACTCTTTGTCGAAGAACTTTGCAACACGACGAACGGATGTTGGTAGGTCCTGAGAAAGAAATAACACAAAACATTGCGCCCGTATTCTTCGAAAGTTCAGTTATAGCGGCACAAGGATCTTTCGGCGTGTGGCGTTAATCGGAACTAACGCCGCCATCTTGTTTTTTCAACACAAATGATTGTGCGTTGAAAAAAAACATTGCACTTACCAATTGCGCAACCGTTTCAACGTCATTCGAGCTTCGAGCGCCAAAAGGTCCTTGTAAAAGTGCACGCAGTCTCGGCCCTTTGTACAGACGCCAGCAAGCTATCCGAAACTGTCAAATTTTCCCAATTAACCTTGAACCTAATGCTTTAGCGATAAAGTTGAAAATCTATTAAAGGACAGATTGTAGTAGCTTGATGTGCAGTCGTCTGTACATATTTTCTTTACGGTACGGAGTTGTAACCACGCCGTACCGTAAAAAAATCGTGTGGGCTTATATATATGGCTACGGCACCGTGCCGTAGGTAGTGTTGCCGTGTCGTCAACAAAGTTCCATAGTTTACCCGTACAACACTGACGACCGTGCCTACACACGGCAAATCTACCGTAGTTTTTTCACAGCACGGGAAAATCGTGTGTGTACAACAGTTATTACGTAGATTCGTTTAAGGTAGATGCTCCACCGTAGCCCGCGAAATTCAAATCAATCAATCATTTTATTTGCATAATATGGGTTTACAGAAGATGTTGCACAGGTACAGTTTCACCATATTCAGCTATGTTAGCATGCAAATTATATTAACAATACAATTGTCATAATAAAGTCAAAACAATAAAGTTATTAAATAAAAGAAATCATTAATAGTCAATCCATTACAAAAAGTCAGTCATAATGGTAAAAAAATAAATAAATGTCAAGAGTAAGATTTAAATTAATTGAATTAAAGTAAATTAAAATATATGCTGTGTAATTAATGTATGGATAGTAAAAATTTGTCGATGGATAGTCAAATTTTCTTACGTTTTTTGCAATTTTCTGGTCAGTACTAAGTTGTACGTTGATTAAAATATGATTCGCGGCCGTAACAAATATGTACTATTTACAGAATTATAATTATTAGAATCAGTAATACAACTTGATAAGTTAGCATAATCCTAAAATGTTAAGATTTCATGAAATAGTCATTCAGTAGGATTACTTGATCTTAGAGAGTTGTGTTGATGACTTTAATGATTATAATTCTGTAAATACATATTTGTTACGGCCGCGAATCATATTTTAATCAACGCACAACATAATACTGACCAGCAAATTGCAAAAAACGTAAGAAAATTTGAATTTCGGAGGCTTCCTTGGAGCATCCACCTTAAGTCCCATTTAAAAGAGGGCAACCCTATTATCACTTATTATCAGTAACCGGGCACAAGGCTCAGACAGCCTCTTTCTGCTGGAAAAACCCAATTAACACTGCGTGTCCCGAGAATCAAACCTAGGGCCTCGCGCTAGTAGAGCAGCAGTGATTTCGTTTGTTGTCAGCACGTTAGGTACGGACGCCAGCAGGTCAAGCTACTAGGGTTGCCAACACTTTTTCAGCAAAATACAGTATTTTTCAAAATAAGCAATAAAAAGATATAGTACACTTCTAAAAAATATAGTATTTTATGGAAAAAATTAAAAATAGACAAATATAATTATATTTGTTACTTATTTATTTTTATAAAAACTATATTTTTTTGCACTTCTTGCATTTTTTAACAATGTTTTGTCTGAAATAAAAGTGCCATAATATGCTTTATTACATTCAATTTTTAGATTAATGTAACTCAAAAGCTAATTTTTTAATAATGAGATACTACTTCTGTTTCTCTCTTCTCGCCATTTCGAATTCATAACTGAAAAAAATCCTTTCTGTAAATGCCGTGGCGGGAATAGAAAGCAGGAATGAAATTATTTTAAATAAATTGGGGAAGTTATTTTCAGTATTTTTTTTTAAATAAATATTTGTTTGTTAGATTTCGTTCGGTGTTGAAAATATAGTATTTTTGCGTACTATATATTTCTTCAACAGTATATAGTACCCAGACCCGAAAAATAGTACAATACTATATATTATAGTACGGTTGGCAACCCTACAAGCTACCCGAAACTGTCAAAATTTTCCAATCAACCTTGAACCATAATGTTTCAGCGATAAAGTTGAAAATCTATTAAAGAAATTTGACAGATTGTAGTAGCTTGATGTGCTGGCGTCTGTACATAAAATACTGCTTCTGAAAAAAAATCGTAATTAAACGTACCTTTGAAAGCTCTTCGTAGAATAAGAACAGCATATTAGGGTGGTCCCTCTTCTCCCAGGCTTCTTTTAGATGTTCAAAGAATGGTGTCCAGTGGTCTAAAGTAAAAAGTTAGGTTATAACTAGATGGATTTGTACCTATCGAATACAATGGGGTAGGCAGGCGGAATGTCTAAATATTCCATAATATTCAAAAGACCTATGCTGCATGGAATTGGCCCTTTTCTTAAGTTAACAATAAAACTTCTATTGTGTATTGTACAGTGATTATTCCGCGACCTTGCCAAACAAATTAAATCAAATGTAGGTATATATTAATACCTATTAACGTACTACAAGAACAGATTGGACGGTGACCCCCAAACTAGGCATTTGCCTTTTGCATCTTGGAGGTCAATAAACAATAGGCTCCTTTCTTTGACATCGCACACTTCCAATCTAGTTCATAGGATAATATCATTAGGATGATAGAAAGTTCTTCACTCTATCATAAACTTAGAATCGAACTCTGGACCCGTCGCATTCTGCAGCTACGGTATAATGACCGCATAGTAATTTGTTTTAATTATGGATATGAATTTAATATACGGATATGAATAATATCGATAGTTATTTTACTACGATGTAGTGATTAACTGTTTCCTTGTAGCAGGAAATGGTACCATACCGTACCTCGTTTAATAAATACTACATGCTGATGCAATAATAAAACATAAACTCACGCAGGTCCTTTGTAAAGAAGTTCCAATATGTTTTAAAGTCTCCTGTGTACCCTTGCGTTCTCATCAGCCTATTGAGATGATAGAACGACACAACGACATCCCTTGGGTCACGGGCTACGTACACCATTTTCGCCTCGTCGAGTAATGTGGGAGGCAGCAGTGATAAAGGCATGTGGGACTTGATGAACCTCGGAGATGGTATTGCAGCAAGCTGTTCAGTGCCTGGTTGACAGACTGCTTCCAGTAACTCCAGGTTCTCTTTGCTGTGACTGTTCTCTTCTATGAACTTCACCTTGTTTTCAGGATGCACGCATATTGAAAACCTGGAAAGTTACATATGTCCTACTAATATTATAAATGCGAAAGTTTGTGTGGATGGATGGATGTTTGTTACTCTTTCACGCAAAAACTACTGCACGGATTTGGATGAAATGTGGTATACAGATAGCTTATAACCAGGACTAACACATAGGATACTTTTTATTCCGATATTCCCACGGGATCGAAACTTATGCGGGTGAAACCGCGGGGCGGAGCTAGTCATTTATAAGGCAATTTACAAATACCAACTGTTTGACCAAACGTAAGGCGTTTATAAAGAGAAAGCGTCAACGTAGTCGTTGTTAAAATAGTAGCTTGGTTACATAAAATCCAGAATGACAGCATGTTGTCTTGATCAAGTAGGGACGATAAACGTCTTACCGTATTACGTTGCTGACCGTAGATACTTAAGATAACTTTTTGCAACCCAAAAAGTATAATAGGTAAATATTCTATGCGACATGCTTGATTATACTTTAGTAGGTAATCATATCTACTCTTGTTACTTACTCTAAAAAGGGGTAACGTTCAGTCAGTGGCGTGGCGTTCGACTTTTCGTAATCCAAATCATTTGCTACCATCCAAACCAACTCTTGTGTCCATGTAGTTCCTAAAATAGGAAGGGAATAATGAAATCTATCATCCTAAGTAGCTACGTACGAATTTCGAGAGAGTTTATGATTTTACAAGGTTCAGACAGTAATCTAGGGAGCCGGTGACAGGCACATTTAAACGGTTTCAGCTTTATCTCAGGCAGATGTCCATAGGCAGCGATTTACTATCAGCGCAGCGGGGTAATTTCGTAACACACTAATAGTAGTAATGGCTTTCATTATGACAGTTCTATAACATTCATTGCGTTATTTACGTTGTTGAGCAGACATGTTTTACGAACATATGAAGCAATGGATCAGAAATACCCTTCAAAATGATTCAGATTGTGGTTAATATAGTGTGTTACGCAATTAGGGTGCTGGCTGATTGCCTGCTTGTTTGCCACTTTAAGTAACACAAGCAGAAAAAGAGTTCAGGAACATGCATAGGTATGCTCCTGAATTAAAGAAAGAAGTATAGGTAGTGAAGTATTCAGGAAAAAAATGTTATTCAGTAGGTACCTGATCGTGGATAACTAGTGACGAAAACATCAGTTGGTCGCAGCGGCATGTTGTAGATTTTCGCAGCCTCTTGCTTGTATTTTTGTGGGAAGAAATATTTCTTTGGGCCGACGCGGACGAAGCCTGTCATCTCACCTAGATTTAGAAAAATAATAAGCATTTAGCTGCGCGCATGGTAAAAGATTTTTTTTGCAAATGATACCCACAAGGTTACCTATACCTAATTTGTATAATGGATAATAATTATATCACCTATATCCTATATACCATAATATATATATTCTATTTCCAAAGTAATGAAAACTTAATTGATTCTGTATTCATCGAATAAAGCTAAAAATCTAAAATTGACTTATTGATTTGTTCTATTGGACCTTGATACAATCACTGTGAATGAAAATATTACGTGCGGGGAAACCAATTTAGTAGACCTTGCAGGCAGTTTCCGCAGTTCAAGACGTGGTTCAATTAATTTATTGTATAAATTGCATCTGCATAATTATTGGGCTTATTATTTCATTAAATTGAAATCAAAGAGTGTTTGTCATGTATAGTTTCTGTCATTAGTATCTGTGACCTCTGAGTTTGTTTCGGCCTTTCTTCTCAGAGTACCCAGATAGGAAACGCCGAACTCATCTAGTTGACGTGTAAAAGTGTTTGTGCAATCGTTATTATGTACAGGATAATAAATCCTTTTTTTTTTACAAATTCAAATTTATTTATTTGTACACCAAAGTGTAATGTTGTGGTACATGATAGTATAAAATAAAATAAACATGAATTTGTTTTTTTTTTTACAAGCTTTATAGGTAACTACGTTTGTTCGGGTGGACTCTTGCAATTCAATTTTGAAGCAGATATATTTCAACCGATTGAGCTGAAATTTTGCATGCATGTGTAAATCGGATGGCAATGCAAAATTATTATGACATGGAGCTGATCTAATGATGAAACCGGAAGGTGGCCATAGGAACTCGGTAGTTAAACGACACAACCCCATCGAGTTTGGACTCGTTTGATCCGTCTTGACGAGAACTTTGGTGCTAGATGGTAACCAGGGTCTGATGATGGAGCTAGAAGATGTCCATAGGAACTCGTTAATTAAACGACACAACCCCATCGAGTTTGGGCTCGTATGATTCGTCTTGACTAGTACTTTGGTGCTAGATGGTAACCATGGGACTAAAGATGAATAACGGAAAAACACTGCTATGCGCTACGAATTACGCCGTAGTCGATCACGCATCAAAAATACTAAAAAGTTAAAAATAAAATTATAAGAAAAAAAACTTTTAAAAAACAAGCTTTTATTACTTATTAATAAGTAAAAAGAACTAAAAAGTTAAAAATAATTTAACCTGATAAGAAATAAATAAAAGCGTGTTACATTGTGTTCTAAAATATTCTTTAATGTTCCATCAAAATGTAACACGCTTTTATTAATAAGTATATTTTCGTCATAGCTTTCTTCTATGTGAAATACCTAACTTATTCATTACGACGAACGAGACGCTGAATATTTTATGGTTGCATTACTTACACAAAGGCAACTAAAAATGTCCAGTGTTCTAATGTCCCACTTTACGAATTGTAACAAAGTCAATGAACTGATAAAATACGTTAATGTTAGATTACATTATTACGTCTATGGTTAGAGCTTTATTTATGTAAGTATTCGATCATTTATTAAGTACTCAATAGTAAGATTTGCGGAACTCTGCAGGTACTGTGGCAAAAGTTTCCGTTCCATATTAGATGTGCGGCATAATAATTCAAACACGTTCCAGGCACATAAAGAAAGAACTCAAAGGGGCCAAGGATAACTCCCTGTGGTACCCATTGTTTTTGCCTTAGATCAGCCTGCTGTTTACTCACAGAGAATCTTACCACTTCAACTCGTGCCTAATTAAAATTAAAGGACGTCGTCGCGTACTCTCGGTCATTACACTTTAGGCGGATAGGTAGGTAATTTACATATAATGCGTGTTGATAAACAGTAACTAAACCAAATCCCTAATTAAGAAATTAAATTACTCTAATAAACGTTTGGTACTTAATTAGCAGATATACAAGCTAAATCTGTGTTATATACGGTAATTTAACTTTATAGAGACTATTGAAATAAGTTATCGTTATAAGTTTTATTTATAGAAAATAAATAATAAAGCGTTTCTGAGTAACTATCGTAATAAACGTGACGACTTAATCAGTTCTCTGTAGGTATCTACCTAATTAATAAAACTGGTAAAGTAAACTAACTGTAACTACCTATATTGGTCGGTCTGTCGGTCTCATTTGTACAAGCAGAAGAAATTCTTCATTTAAATTAGCTTACCCGTAAAACATTCCAACAATTTTTTCGTCAGTCCTGGCTCCACATCTTCTATCACCAAGGGAAACTGGTTTTCTGAATCCATTTTAACACTTTCTAATGATCAATTTACGTTATCTTTTATAATATTAAGTACAAAGCAGGAAAATATTTATTTACGCGTGTCAAAGTTATTGTTCCGTTACAAGTGGCGCGATAAAGTGAGAGTGCACACAAGCTGCGCCTGAGACTGTGGGCGTAGTACTGCGAGTTTCGAATCAATGGCAACCTGCTTAAGGTCGAAATAACTTGGTAAAGTAGTTCCAATTTGTTTGCTTGTGTAGTTGTGTATCAACAACTGGCTCTGCAGTGCAGCCGGTTACATTTTAATATGCATCTCAAGGTGCTAGATCGGCGCACGCGTCATTTTCGATTGTATTGGAACGAGCTACCTACTTCCTTGAGTAGTGGCCCTCAGTCCTTTCCACTTCTGACTTCAGACAAACTAAAGTTGACCTGTAGTTGCATTTATTGTTTTATTTTAAAAAATATCACTTTGTAACAAAAAATGTTCCTACCTCACAAATGGGTTTAAAACGACTTTAAAAAAATATTGAATAATAATATAAAATTTATTATGGCTACCTACGTTAAATAATTTATTGGACTGTGAAATGTAAGAAATCCTAATTCGAAAGTGAGTTTGTATGTTTGTTTATTACGCTTTCACGATTGCTTGAACCGATTTGGAAGAAATTTGGCACACTGGTTATCATTTAGCCTCGAACCCCAAGCGAGCGAGATATAATGTTTACCTAAACACTTGGGTAACTGATTACCTAATTACGTCTGTCTCGAGTGTAGATTCTCATGATATCGAAGTGATTGACGCACACACGGTAAGTAGGTAGGTATGTCACACGAGTTTGTCTACTGAATTCATTAGCAATTATTAATATTTACTTAGGAGATATAAACTTGAATGTTCTGAGTGATTAATGAATTCCTAGATTCGTTCTTAAAGCTGCAAAGGCCGGAAAAAGCTGCAAATAAAGATGAATGGAAAAGTATTGGGGAGACCTTTGCCACGCTGTGAGACTGTATAGGAAAAAAATGTTATCTAGGTAGGTACCTACGAATAATCGAAGATTCCTGCTGCCATCAAAAAATCGCACTGTTCCCTATCTTTGCGTTTTAGGTGTAGGTATAGTACCTTCCAATACTACCTATTAGCCGGTGGAATGCCGTAATTACAGAGACATCTAAAAAGTCATTTTGCCTCGCGTGGATCCACGTTCGTCAGCGGTAATAAGTTTATTGGTTGGACTTATCGTAATCACATTCGTATCGTCGTGATTATTATTTATTTATTTATTTTTTATTTATTATATTTTTTTATTTATTTATTATTATGAAGCTTTTCGCATACCTATCTATTTAAAAAATAAAAAAACTTTAAACACCAACAGGTCTTCTCATAATGCAAGCTGGTGTATTTTTGAAAGAGCATTCAAAATTTTTTATAGCATGCGACTTGCATTCAAAATAAACTCTTCGAGACCCAACACGGTTAAGAATTCCTTCACATCAAAGCACATTGTGCCATAAAAATAACCAAAACCTTTTGAGTTAGTGTAGTGTAAAAAGTGTAGAAATATTAGTGCCAATGACACACATAATAAATAACACATGAACAAAGTGCTTATATCATCATATTATCAGACTCTAAGAAAGTGGAACAGACTTGTGTAAAGTACAATAAACACTATTCTAAGTTTTAAAATAATGATCACGTAATAAATTAAGTTAGATTAAAATTGCTTATTAGTCTTAGAGGCTAGATTGTAATTAATTATTAAGAACCTGGTTCTATTTAATAAAGAATAAAAAAAATAACTTTATCGCAGCAATTAAAATATATAGGTAACAATATTTAAAAAAAATAAGTGAACTTCCTCTTAAATAATTTAAATCCAAACTACATAAATGGCTTATTGGTAATCCTACTAATATTATAAACGTGAAAGTTTGATGCAAAAACTACGGAACGGATTTGGATGTAATTCGGCACACAAATAGTTTATAACCAGGATTAACACATAGGATAATTTTTATCCCGATATTCCCACGGGATCGAAACTTGCGGGGCGCAGCTAGTTGTTTATATGTATAGTATGAAATATTTTTTTGATAAAAAAGTAACAGATAAATATAGTAACTGATTTTCATTACATTACCTACTTTTTGTTAAGAATTCACGAATTAGAGATGTTGGAATAATAATTTTAACAAATTAATGTATCCTTTTAATTTTTTACATGTATTATAAATATTTGTATGCCAGTCCGTGGCGAAACATGTAAGATCATAATTCTATTTAAGTATAAGACCTTACTGTACCATGTTTTAAAGCAAATAAATATACCTATTCTATTCTTATTCGCGAGATAGAGTCGACAAACCGAGAACTTGTTTTTAAAATGCAAAAGAGATGTACACGGTCGAAGGACTGACAGTTGCATTCCGGTTTTTAAAAAATACAATATTTTAACTTTTCCTGCTTTGTACATCTTGGAAACTTCTTTGTTTGTAAAAATAATCCCCACTTATTTAAAAAAATGGCCACAGTCAAGAAATTACCCATACGTGCTCAATATATGAATACATTATGCCATGTAAAATGTAAAACTGCACTGATGAAGAAAAGTTTCTTTGGTATTGCTCCCCAAGTTTTTAATAAAGTTCCCGATGCAATTAAATGTATGCCATTACCAAAATTCAGAAACACTACAGAAGCTGCTACTTGAAAACTGTTATTATTACACATTTCTGAATGACAAATTTAATTAATCATAATTTTGGAATTATTATTATGTTATTATTTCATTTAATTTTATTATAATGCAATTGTAATTTTTGATAATTTTAATCTCTGCTGACATTGTATTTTTTTCTTGACATTTAGACTATTTTAATTTAATTAATTTTGACGACTGTAATATTGCTGACATTGTTTTATCTTTCTGTACTATTTTATTAAACTTTTGACAATTCTTATTTGTTCACATTGTGAGTTGAAATTTTTTACAATTAATTTAATTTTTATTATAGCATCACTATTTTGTATGCCTGTCGGCGGAACATAGGTTGGAACAAAGAGTACTTAAAGTAATATCAAAGAGTAAAGTAATATAGGTTGGACCAAACCCTATATACCTAAGATCATTGTACCCTTTGTTCACAAAAATAAATGTTTTTTTTTTGAGATCATAGGCCCTGGACCTTTGTACTGTACGAGGGGACGAAACCAACTTGCAGAGGCCTGTTAGTCAATTTTAATTATATGAGGAGATTATCCCAGTACGCATTATGCAAGTGCATCTGCAAGGACAACCCCTGGTTGGTGTAGGATTATTAATATTTAATCTGTGGTCCTCTGACTTTTGCTTTCCCTTTAACACGGCTTATGATCCATCAGCAATTTGGCAGAGCCCAGAGGTTGTTGATGACTACCCACTGCAAAGGCTATACCTACCTAAAAAAATTTTCGTTGTTATAAAGGGTTCTGTCCGGTCCGGAAATAAGCCATTTATAGTAGTTTATTCCCACAAAACGGCACTGGAATGCATACTTCGAAGACACGAACATCGGAGCCGTCGGTGCACCATCTTCGACGTAGACACCATGGCTGTTCCACTCATGTCAGTCGTAAATAGTGCATTCGATAAAAGGGTGCAATGACAAATGCTATAATGCAAACGGCGTTTTTCATCACTGCGAGGAAACAATAAATACATAAACGCAAATAAACAACAACGAAATTATTAAACGTATTTTTTTTTCTATTTCTTTACATAAATATAATATTTTGTAACAAATATTTGTGAAAAATGGCCCGCTGTCATTTTCTTGCGCCGTGCCTTCGCATTTTGAAGGAGCACACTGACTTGAGGCACTGAGTCATCATCATCTGCAAGGCCTTTTCCCAACTATGTTGGGGTCGGCTTCCAGTCTAACCGGATGCAGCTGAATACCAGTATTTTACATGGAGCGACTGCCTATCTGACCTCCACAACCCAGTTTCTGGGTAATGCGATACCCCTTGGTAAGACTGGTTGTCAGACTTTCGGGCTTCTGACTACCCGTAACGACTGTCAAAGATCCACGAATGACAGCCGGGACCAACGGCTTAACGTGCTTTCCGAGGTACGGAGGGGTCTCGGTATGTAAAGATGGTCACCCATCCACAGACCAACCGCGGCAAGCGTAGCTTAACCTGACCGATCGACCTGTGCGGCTGTTATTATTTAGCCACGGGCCCTTAACCTTTACCTTGTCTTACACTCGTAGGGCCCGTGGCTAAATAATAAGCCGCACAGGTCGATCGATCAGGTTAGTGTTTTTATTTATAGGACTTGCGTGCTGACTCGACTCTGAGAGGGCCGCCCAGTGGCTGGCGACTCCCGAGTGCTGCCCCTCCGTGTCCAGCCTCTCGGCTCGCTGGGCTGGCTCGACTGGGCTGGGTCGGCTTGGCTCACTGGCCTCCTTCGCAGAAACTATGGCCTTCGGGTTGCATTGACTGCTGAAGTGCTGACCATTTACTTCGCATTCTTAAAACTAAGTAATAAAAAAATGTGCAGCATGTTTTCCTGTAAGACTCAGTGTTATACTTCATAGGAAATAAAAACAAAATAATATATTAACTTTAATGGGCAATAAAATAAAACAATTACTTTTGTTAATAAAAGATGTTAATTTTAATGTTTCATGTGTGGGAAGCGCAGATCAGTATCTAGCAGGTTGTCTTCGATCCAGCGATCAGCTTGTTGTGTCATCTCCTCGTCGAAATATTCACGCCAACCTCCGGTTTTACCTGAAGAAAAATGTCACTCTGTGATCAACATACGACCAATTAAGTTATAATTAGGTAGTTAGGTGTAAAGTTCGTTCTGCGTCGTTTGTCTAGTGGTCGCAAACGGTACTACTGAGCATGAGTTTTTGGGTTGGATTTCCAGGATTTCGTGGAAAGGGTTTTAGGGTTTTTTCCAATACGAATTCATAAGTAGCAGCCCAGAACCTGGATTTGTGTCCGCTTGAAGGCAATATACTCGTCCCTTCACTTATTACGATATGTGGGTGTACCTACTAGGTGTAGGTACACCTCCGCTTAATCCTTCGGGGAATACCTACAGTCCTGATGTTATGTATAAACCTATGCTGTTCATACTTCTGTAGTATACTTATTAATACCACCCTTTTATTGCCCCCCCCCCCTGCCGGACAAAGGCCTCTTATCATACAGAGAAGGCACGAGCTTTGATCAGTGATCACCATTGGTAGCATACTTGAACAATTAATAGTGCTTCCCAGTAGACGTGCAGGAAAAACGACTAACCTTTCCTTATAAAAGTTTCGTCCTTTGCGACAAGTCCTGATTCCCTCGTATCTTCGAGGTTCACCGACTTATTATTCTTAAAGTTTTCGATGCTCAGATGATCACAGAGACGATTCATTTGTTCTTCATTAAGTTGTTTGCCGAAGAAGTCTGCGACGCGCCGAATGGATGCCGGCAAGTCCTGAAATATAATTTAATGTGGTTAATTTTGGCTTTTAGATATTTTTAATGAAGTTCTGAGGTGATCACAGCTAGGCCCACCACGATCAGCCAAGTCCCAGTTCTTAAACCACCTAACAGAAGACTTGTAGGCACTCCTTGTGATTAAAATGCCGCAAACCTATCTTTCACTGTTGGTGGTGCATTAGCCTCACTTATACAGAGTTTTGTTGTTTTACCACGGAAATGGGCAGATAACGAAAATAATAGGTGATTTGCCAAAACAAGGATCATGGGCCTTTGAAATATTATCAAAAAGCGTGTATTTATGCAATATTCTTGTTGTCATACTACACAATATTACGTGACTGTGCACTTCTTTATGTTGACAAGTTGACAACAACTGTTGATATTACTCTTGAGCCGACGCATGTCCATGATAATGTTATCAAAGATCTAATCGTCTTAAGGCTCTGCTTAACTCGGAAAACTTGTATTACCTTTGACAGATCTTCATAGAACAAGAACAGCATATTGGGATCATCTCTCTTCACCCAAGCTTCTTTGACGTGCTCGAAATACGGCGTCAGTGTAACTGTAAATGATGAGGTTATTACAAAATCTAAAAAATATGTTGTCTTCTGAGTAAGATTTGGGGGTTCTAAAATCTATAATAACTGAATTCATTAACGCAGAGCGTGCAGCTACCACATGAAAGTAGGGCATGATAAAAGACTATACTTCTAGAATGTCGTGCTCATCTCGCCATCTCCGTCAAGCAAGGTCTACCGCATTTTTGTGTGTCATGTAGAGGGCAATGGAATAAGCCTAGCACCTAATAGGTCCCATTAGGTCCTAGGTTTGTTCCATTGGCCGGGACTACATTTCACAGGACGTCGTCATGAGAAGCAAAAAAGAGACTCTACTCTACTTACATAAATCTCTACGGAATAGATTCCAAAAGTCTTTGAAACCTCCCTCGTACGACTTTAACAATCTCATGTGGTGGTAGCAAGATACAGCTACATCTCTTGGGTCCCGAGCCACATATACCATCTTTGCAGTACCTAGGAGTTTGAGGGGTAGCAGGGACATAGGTAAGTGTGTCTTGATGAAGCGAGTAGCCGTCAATGGAGCCGCAGCCAGCATTGGACTCACTGGCTTAGCCAAGAAATTCACTAATTCACAAAACTTCTCTCTGTCAAAGTTTTCTTCTGTTTTCGCGATTTTGTTTACGTAATCTTCTAGTGTGTCTTCGTCAAATAACATGAAGATGCTGTAATCAAGTAATTAAGGTTAAAGTCTAGCGTTTTTCAGTAAATATATATATTATTTATCTATATGAAAACGAAAGGTAAAATTCATTTAGTACCGTACCGTATAAGTATCTATAAGAATAAAATATTAATTTCTGTACATACTTACTCTAAGAAGCTGTATCGACTGGTAAGGGGTATCTCTGCTGCTTTTTCGTAATTCAAATCATTAGCAATCAACCAAACAAGTTCTTGGGTCCATGTTGTTCCTGAAAAACATTTAAGTATATATGAAATACATAAATTAAGAGCGGCATTTTATGGTAAAGGGGAAATAATATGTCGTTGAGAAATAAGAACGAAGATTCGAATAGATCATAATATTTTCAGCAAAAGCACCCTTTTGTTTAGTACTAGATCAACTAATTCGATATAACTACATAGATACCCACCAGATCGCTGATAACTGGCGACAAACACGTCACTAGATCTCAGGGGCATGTTGTAGATGTTCGCGGCATCTTTCTTGTAAGGTTTGAACACCATGTAACCTTTGGGACCCACACGGATGTAGCTTCCAGTCAAGGCTGACGGAAACACATGGAACAATCATTGCATATCATTATTACATATTTTGGACATAATATCTTTGATGTCCTTTATGACAACAAAAACATTAGTATCACTTATTTTCTAGAACACTGTTAAATTGCTGGCTGTGACTTGTGTTAAGAGCGTGTACAACGGTCCACTAGCGCCACTCCTTGAAAAAAATATTATCTCGTGACTGAGAAGGAATTATGAAAATCTGCTCAATCAGCGACCTCGGTAAGTGTGTCTAGAATTTTCTAATACCTTTTATTAAGTTTCATATTGAGACACGAAGCAACTAAATACGACATATAGGAATGTGGCCGCTTTTCTTTAGATCGAATTTTGTTGCTTCGTGTCTCAATATGAAATTTTATAAAAGGCATTAGAAAATTCTAGACACATTTACCGAGGTCGCTGATTGAACAGATTTTCATAATTCCTTCTCAGTCACGAGATAATATTTTTTTAAAGGAGTGGCGCTAGTGGACCTGTGTGCACCCTCTTAACGACTGTTTTATTTCAGCACCTTGGATTCAAGGAACTTGACCTGAAAATACAAATAACTCACGGGTAAAAGTAGTTTTAAGTAATTCTTCTTCCTCAGGCTTCAGCTCCTCGAATTCATAAGGAAACGGTAATTCTTTCTGGTTCTCCATTGGTATTGGACACAACACAATTTCAAAATATAAATGTAAAGACTGACAATATCTAAATCTCCATAATATTTATACCTTACCTATGCGATATGCCCGTAAATATCTGTAGATATCGAAGTAGCAACTACGTAATTACAATTTTATGATAAGAAATTGACAACATAGAACCGTGTTTAATGTAGTTGCTGAGGGCTTAGTTTTGTATTTGCCGACTGCTTCAAGTGCGCACGGGTAGTAGAACCCTAAAAGTGGCTCTACTGAGAACCTTCCGAGCTTCTGAGCCAAAGAATCGTTTTTTTTCTAAGTGAGGTATAGTCTTTTTATGGTATCTATATCTAAACATAGTAAAACGATTTTCGTGTCTGTAACCACATTGTTCTTCTAAATTACACAACGGATTTTGATGCGGATTTTACCATCATTTAGTTTAAATTTATTCAAATAATCAATCAAAATATTTTATTTCACCTAAACCTACATGGGCAAATTGGGCACTTATGAAACGTCAGAAGCTAGGTGCACGTGCACGGCTTAAATTGGTCCGATGCAGAAGAGCCGGCAGGAAACTCCACGGAAGATTTATGTACAGTCGTATATATAATAAAGAAATCTCGATATATAGATTTTGTTTATTTGCTGCCATAGCAGGCGACGCCGCCTTAATTAGTAGCGGATTAAAGTCATCAACACATTAACTCTCTAAGATCAAGTAATCCTACTGAATGACTATTTCATGAAATCTTGACATTTTAGTATTATGCTAACTTAACAAGTTGTGTTACTGATTCTAATGATTATAATTCTGTAAATACCTACATATTTGTTACGGCCGCGAATCATATTTTAATCAACGTATGTACAACTTAGTACTGACCAGCAAATTGCAAAAAACGTAAGAAAATTTGAATTTCGCGGGCTACCTTGGAGCATCCACGTTAAGTGTAAACAAAATAGTACTTGATCAGTGGAGTTTCAAAACTATGCTTATAAGTCTGTGCGGCAATTCAGCAAAGAATAGACTTTTTATTACTCACTTACTGTTGCTGCTGAAAAGGCTTTATCGGACAGAAGCGGTCCTCATTAGATGATATCTATTCCGATCACTAAATCAACGTCATAAGAATTATTGAAATTGTTATATATTGATTTTATTTAATTTTACCAAAACTGTATCTAATATAAGCTAGTAACATGTGGAAACGTACTGGATTGTACATTTACTTATAGCATACGGTGTATCTAGATGTAAGTAATATACAATGTACGATTGTTTGTTTTCCCAAATAAAATAAAATATTCTTATTATTCTTTAGTAAATATTATATATAAATAGTCTTCTTTTCCTCGGTGAACGAGTCACTGGAGAAATATTTTCTCCAGCAAGAAAATCTCTTCTATTTAGAATGAATTGAGTTCAACGAATGATTAGAGCGTAATCTGCTGTTAATGTGTGCTAAATATTTTTTTCTTGCTGGCTGTCGTTTTGGAAAAAGAAACGTAAAAAACTTATCCTGTACCGTTGTTCCAGCAGGAAGATTTTAAACGAATGACCGGAGAGAGAAATAAAGTACAGTGACGGATAGCTTACCTATATCTATTTGTGCGTAAATGTGCGCCAAAATTAAAGTTTTATAATTATTATTATAAAGCGGACCCCGTCAGTTAGTGCTGACATCTCTTTGAGGCACGCGTGGAACACAACGCGCCGTCGACCTGGGCCTGATCCTCACCGGGCGGCAAACTGCCCATTGCTGGCAGCGGCGGCGGCTGCGGCGGTGACGGCGGTGGCGGAGGGCTTACCCCTGCCCCTGGCTTTGGCGGGTAGAGCGCAGGCCTTGCTCTCAACCCGGTGACCTCAGGGGTCTGAGTTCTAGAAGTTTCACCTGCGCGGCAACCCAGCCCACCAGGAGCCTTCGGCCCTCCCCGGCTATTTTCTGAGCCGCCGACACGGGGCAGCTCTCCGTAATGGCTTGCATCCCTGTGAAGTCAAGATGAAAGGTGCCCACCCTCACCTGCACGGCAGAGCACCCCCCAGTCCTAACGATGGCGGCCACCACCTCTTTCACCGTCGCAGAGTCGTCCAGACCTAGGATGCGCATGTCAGCGCACTTGGTGGGTCTGGACACTCGGGCCTCGTCCGCATTTAGGGACGCCCTAAGCCTTTCGGCCAGAGCGTTAGCAGTCGGGCCGCTGGCTTCACCAGGGACCTCCAGCATCCGTACCCCAGTCCCAGTGGCCCTTACCCGGATGCTATCAGCAACGCCGAGCTCCTGGAGGTTCACCGCCGCCCTCGCCTTGGCAAGCACGTTGCGGTAGGACATGCCCTTCTTCTCCGCTTCCGGCTGTAGTGTGAAAACTACAGCTGCGGACTTCGGGGCACGAAGCTTAGACGCTTCGCTCCTTGAGCCGTTGCCGCCTCTCTTTCTTTTTAGCTGCCCTTGCAGCCTTACCCGCCTTCCTCTTCTCCCCGGCTACTTGCCAATCGGTGGGGGTGGCAGTTTCGCCGCCGGGGCGGGTTCCGGTGCGGTCCCACTCTTAGCCTGTCCCGTGGCTGTGGCAGCCGCGGCGGCAGCATACGACACCGCCTTCCACTGGCCCGAGGCCAGCCGGCTCGCTGCTAGCGGGAGTCGCAGGACAATGGCCTCCAGGGCGGAAAACCGACTCTGGAAGGCAGCTAGCTCCTGCCGCACCAGGGTCAGAACCCGACCCTCAGCAGGTTCCACCCCGCCCATGTTGCACCCCCTCCCGGGGGCCGGCTGCTCGCAGCTCGGCCCAGCCAGGCGCAGCCAGGTCCGTTCGGAGCTCCTCATTCTCCTTTCGGAGAAGCTCCATGGCGGCTGTCAAGCGGGCGACCCCAGCCCGCATTTCGGCGGGGGCCCGAAGTGGGTGGCTTCCACTGCCGCTATGATGGAGGCTGTGGCTGCGGATATGGGCTTGTCTTTAGAGGACTGAATCCTCTTCAGGGCCACACCTTTGATCGCGGCTACCACGACCTCCGCAAACCTGGCCGCCCGCTCCGAATTGGAGCCATTAACGGCGTGCTGACTCGACTCTGAGAGGGCCGCCCAGTGGCTGGCGACTCCCGAGTGCTGCCCCTCCGTGTCCAGCCTCTCGGCTCGCTGGGCTGGCTCGACTGGGCTGGGTCGGCTTGTTTCACTGGCCTCCTTGGCTCACTGGCCTCCTTCGCAGAAACTATGGCCTTCGGGTTGCATTGACTGCTGAAGTGCTGACCATTTACTTCGCATTCGTAAAACTAAGTAATAAAAAAATGTGCAGCATGTTTTCCTGTAAGACTCAGTGTTATATAGTTCATAGGAAATAAAAACAAAAACAAAATAATATATTAACTTTAATGGGCAATAAAATAAAACAATTACTTTTGTTAATAAAAGATGTTAATTTTAATGTTTCATGTGTGGGAAGCGCAGATCAGTATCTAGCAGGTTGTCTTCGATCCAGCGATCAGCTTGTTGTGTCATCTCCTCGTCGAAATATTCACGCCAACCTCCGGTTTTACCTGAAGAAAAATGTCACTCTGTGATCAACATACGACCAATTAAGTTATAATTAGGTAGTTAGGTGTAAAGTTCGTTCTGCGTCGTTTGTCTAGTGGTCGCAAACGGTACTACTGAGCATGAGTTTTTGGGTTGGATTTCCAGGATTTCGTGGAAAGGGTTTTAGGGTTTTTTCCAATACGAATTCATAAGTAGTAGCCCAGAACCTGGATTTGTGTCCGCTTGAAGGCAATATACTCGTCCCTTCACCTATTACGATATGTGGGTGTACCTACTAGGTGTAGGTACACCTCCGCTTAATCCTTCGGGTATTCCCCGAAGGATTAAGCGGAGGCCTACAGTCCTGATGTTATGATAATTATGTTATGTATAAACCTATGCTGTTCATACTTCTGTAGTATACTTATTAATACCACCCTTTTATTGCCCCCCCCCCCCCCCTCTGCCGGACAAAGGCCTCTTATCATACAACGACTAACCTTTCCTTATAAAAGTTTCGTCCTTTGCGACAAGTCCTGATTCCCTCATATCTTCGAAGTTCACCGACTTATTATTCTTAAAGTTTTCGATGCTCAGATGATCACAGAGACGATTCATTTGTTCTTCATTAAGTTGTTTGCCGAAGAAGTCTGCGACGCGCTGAATGGATGCCGGCAAGTCCTGAAATATAATTTAATGTGGTTAATTTTGGCTTTTAGATTTTTAATGAAGTTCTGAGGTGATCACAGCTAGGCCCACCACGATCAGCCAAGTCCTACTTCTTAAACCACCTAACAGAAGACTTGTACGCACTCCTTGTGATTAAAATGCCGCAAACCTATCTTTCACTGTTGGTGGTGCATTAGCCTCACTTATACAGGAGTTTTGTTGTTTTACCACGGAAATGGGCAGATAACGAAAATAATAGGTGATTTGCCAAAACAAGGATCATGGGCCTTTGAAATATTATCAAAAAGCGTGTATTTATGCAATAATCTTGTTGTCATACTACACAATATTACGTGAAAACAATGACTGTGCACTTCTTTATGTTGACAAGTTGACAACAACTGTTGATATTACTCTTGAGCCGACGCATGTCCATGATAATGTTATCAAAGATCTAATCGTCTTAAGGCTCTGCTTAGCTCGGAAAACAATAAAACTTGTATTACCTTTGATAGATCTTCATAGAACAAGAACAGCATGTTGGGATCATCTCTCTTCTCCCAAGCTTCTTTGACGTGCTCGAAATACGGCATCAGTTTAACTGTAAATGATGAGGATATTACAAAATCTAAAAAATATGTTGTCTTCTGAGTAAGATCCCCCAAATCTTACTCAGAAGAAAACATATTTTTTCTTCTAAAATCTATAATAACTGAATTCATTAACGCAGAGCCTGCAGCTACCACATGAAAGTAGGACATGATAAATGATACCTGACTACACTACAGGACAAGGTCGTCACTACGACTATACTTCTAGAATGTCGTGCTCATCTCGCCATCTCTGTCAAGCAAGGTCTACCGCATTTTTGTGTGTCATGTAGAGGGCAATGGAATAAGCCTAACACCTAATAGGTCCCATTAGGTCCTAGGTTTGTTCCATTGGCCGGGACTACATTTCACAGGACGTCCTCATGAGAAGCAAAAAAGAGACTCTACTCTACTTACATAAATCCCTACGGAATAGATTCCAAAAGTCTT
Source organism: Apamea sordens (assembly GCA_945859715.1). Lineage (NCBI taxonomy): Eukaryota > Metazoa > Arthropoda > Insecta > Lepidoptera > Noctuidae > Apamea > Apamea sordens. The sequence goes on from OX243995.1 coordinate 16,088,943, forward strand.
TGAAACCTCCCTCGTACGACTTAAACAATTTGATGTGGTGGTAGCAAGATACAGCTACATCTCTTGGGTCCCGAGCCACATATACCATCTTCGCAGTACTTAGGAGTTTGAGGGGTAGCAGGGACATAGGTAAGTGTGTCTTGATGAAGCGAGTAGCTGTCAATGGAGCCGCAGCCAGCATTGGACTCACTGGCTTAGCCAAGAAATTCACTAATTCACAAAACTTCTCTCTGTCAAAGTTTTCTTCTGTTTTCGCGATTTTGTTTACGTAATCTTCTAGTGTGTCTTCGTCAAAGAACATGAAGCCGCTGTAATCAAGTAATTAAGGTTAAAGTCTAGCGTTTTTCAGTAAATATATATATTATTTATCTATATGAAAACGAAAGGAAAAATTCATTTAGTACCGTACCGTATAAGTATCTATAAGAATAAAATATTAATTTCTGTACATACTTACTCTAAGAAGGGGTATCGGTGGGTAAGGGGTATCTCTGCTGCTTTTTCGTAATTCAAATCATTTGCAATCAACCAAACAAGTTCTTGGGTCCATGTTGTTCCTGAAAAATCATTTAAGTATATATGAAATACATAAATTAAGACCGGCATTATATGGTAAAGGGGAAATAATATGTCGTTGTTCTCAAAATTTTATGATCTACTCGAATCTTCGTTCTTATTTCTATAAGAACGAAGATTCGAGTAGATCATAAAATTTTCAGCAAAACCACCCTTTTGTTTAGTACTAGATCAACTAATTCGATGTAACTACATAGATACCCACCAGATCGCTGATAACTGGCGACAAACACGTCACTAGGTCTCAGGGGCATGTTGTAGATGTTCGCGGCATCTTTCTTGTAAGGTTTGAACACCATGTAACCTTTGGGACCCACACGGATGTATCTTGCAGTCATGGCTGACGGAAACACATGGAACAATCATTGCATATCATTGTTACATATTGTGGATATAATATCTTTGATTTCCTTTATGACAACAAAAACATTAGTATCACTATCTTCTAGAACACTGTTATTTGCTGGCTGTGACTTGTGTTAACGACTGTTTTATTTCAGCACCTTGGATTCAAGGAACTTGACCTGAAAATACAAATAACTCACGGGTAAAAGTAGTTTTAAGTAATTCTTCTTCCTCAGGCTTCAGCTCCTCGAATTCATAAGGAAACGGTAATTCTTTCTGGTTCTCCATTGGTATTGGACACAACACAATTTCAAAATATAAATGTAAAGACTGACAATATCTAAATCTCCATAATATTTATACCTTACCTATGCGATATGCCCGTAAATATCTGTAGATATCAAAGTAGCAACTACGTAATTACAATTTTATGATAACAAATTGACAACATAGAACCGTGTTTAATGTACTTAGTTGCTGAGGGCTTAGTTTTGTATTTGCCGACTGCTTCAAGTGCGCACGGGTAGTAGAACCCTAAAAGTGGCTCTACTGAGAACCTTCTGAGCTTCTGAGCCAAAGAATCGTTTTTTTCTAAGTGAGGTATAGTCTTTTTATGGTATCTATATCTAAACATAGTAAAACGATTTTCGTGTCTGTAACCACATTGTTCTTCTAAATTACACAACGGATTTTGATGCGGATTTTACCATCATTTAGTTTAAATTTATTCAAATAATCAATCAAAATATTTTATTTCACATAAACCTACATGGGCAAATTGGGCACTTATGAAACGTCAGAAGCTAGGTGCACGTGCACGGTTTAAATTGGTCCTATGCAAGAGCCGGCAGGAAACTCCACGGAAGATTTATGTACAGTCGTATATATAATAAAGAAATCTAGATATAAAGATTTTGTTTATTTGCTGCCATAGCAGGCGACGCCGCCTTAATTAGTATAGCGGATTAAAGTCATCAACACATTAACTCTCTAAGATCAAGTAATCCTACTGAATGACTAACTATTTCATGAAATCTTGACATTTTAGTATTATGCTAACTTAACAAGTTGTGTTACTGATTCTAATGATTATAATTCTGTAAATACCTACATATTTGTTACGGCCGCGAATCATATTTTGATCAACGTACAACTTTGTACTGACCAGCAAATTGCAAAAAACGTAAGAAAATTTGAATTTCGCGGGCTACCTTGGAGCATCCACGTTAAGTGTAAACAAAATAGTACTTGATCAGTGGAGTTTCAAAACTATGCTTATAAGTCTGTGCGGCAATTCAGCAAAGAATAGACTTTTTATAACTCACTTACTGTTGCTGCTGAAAAGGCTTTATTGGACAGAAGCGGTCCTCATTAGATGATATCTATTCCGATCACTAAATCAACGTCATAAGAATTATTGAAATTGTTATGTATTGATTTTATTTAATTTTACCAAAACTGTATCTAATATAAGCTAGTAACATGTGGAAACGTACTGGATTGTACATTTACTTATAGCATACGGTGTATCTAGATGTAATATACAATGTACGATTGTTTGTTTTCCCAAATAAAATAAAAGATTCTTATTATTTTTTAGTAAATATTATATAAAATAGTCTTCTTTTCCTCGGTGAACGAGTCACTGGAGAAATATTTTCTGGTGTGTCCGTTACTCCAGCAAGAAAATCTCTTCTATTTAGAATGAATTGAGTTCAACGAATGATTAGAGCGTAATCTGCTGTTAATGTATGCTAAATATTTTTTTCTTGCTGGCTGTCATTACGGAAAAAGAAACATAAAAAACTTATCCTGTACCGTTGTTCCAGCAGAAAGATTTTGAAACGAATGACCGGAGAGAGAAACAAAGTACAGTGACGGATAGCTTACCTATATCTATTTGTGCGTAAGTAAATGTGCGCCAAAATTAAAGTGTTATTATTATTATTGTTTATTTAATTCAGACATATTGATCCATATCCATGTTTACTATACTTAAAAATTATGTCAGTAACCAAAGATTAAAAACATGCCATAATAATACAATTATAACTAAAACTAAAATTAAATAACCAGAATATATAAAATCAAATTGCAAAACAAATAAATTAGCCAAAATCGCAATAAGAGAAAATTTTAGAGATGTTTCATTTTCTGCTGGAGTACGTAACGTTTTGTAGAATCTCGTTTTTCGGAAACCAATGATTGTGCACCCGTAGAATATTTATCGCCTGGCGACCTGGCAGTCGTAATTAGTACACCTACATTCCGATGCAAGAGTGCAATGATAAATACGTAAGATGTTTTTCAACACACTTGCGAGGAAACAATAAAAAACAGAAACATAATATTTAGTAACAAATATTTGTGAAAAATATAAATAGCTCGCAGATTTAATAATTCGCGGGCCGCGCATTTAAAAATATAAAAACTGACTAAGTAGGTAGTTTTGGAACGAACTTCTTTAACGGAACTTGCGTTAGGACTAAACTGGTAGAACTCGTCACATTACGAGAAAGCGTTATGCCCCCTCTATAGAAAGAGACACACAGAGAGAAAGAGATAGTCTTCATGGTTTTCGAGGGTGCTGAAGCCAATTAATTATTTGATGAATTATATTTATAATATTTTATTTATTTATGAACATATCTTAAATAGGTATTCACAAAATTTTTACGCATACAAAAGCAGGAAGGCTCTTTTCTGAGATCACAAAAAAAATTACATTTATGACTATTAACTATCTAAGTTATCTGTTGCGCACTAAAGCGGCAATACAAAGTAAAAACTACGCATGGAAAATATTTTGCAATGTGAACCTAAAAGCGGTGCAATTAAAGCCATTTTTAGGGCTCCGTATCCAAATGGAAAAAAACGGAACCCTTATAGATTCGTCATGTCTGTCTGTCTGTCCGTCCGTATGTCACAGCCACTTTTTTTCCGAAACTATAAGAACTATAGTTTTGAAACTTGGTAAGTAGATGTATTCTGTGAACCGCATTAAGATATTTACACATAAATAGAAAAAAAACAGCAAATTTTGGGGGTTCCCCATACTTAGAACTGAAACTCAAAAAATAACCTTAAGAAATATATTTCCGATGCTCAGCACGGTTTCATAGCTGGTAGATCGATGTGTAGCAATTTGGTTACTTTCATCGAAGGCATAATGGACGCTGTAGATTGTAATAACTAATTAGATGTTATATACACTGATTTCAGTAAAGCCTTCGACAAAGTGTCCCATGAAGTGCTCATTCAAAAGCTGGCTGCGTATGGATTTGCAGGACCTCTTCTAAGGTGGCTAAATTCCTACTTATCAGATCGATCTTTTTACGTAGTGGCCAATGGATATAAATCTAACACATTTAGAGCATCTTCAGGTGTCCCGCAAGGATCGCATTTGGGACCTATTCTCTTCAACGCTTTTATAAACGACCTTCCCGATTGCTTTGTGAACTCAAAACCATACTTGTTTGCCGATGATTTAAAGATAGCCCGTGTAATTAAATCGCCATCAGACTCATTATTGCTTCAGGAGGACATAGACAGAATTATGCATTGATGCACTAACAACGATATGTTACTCAATGTAAAAAAATGCTCCCAAATCACATTCACACAAAAACTGAACCCTATGAAAGTGAACTATAAAATGAATGGTTTGTGTCTGCACAAAGCTGATGCTATAAAAGATCTAGGGTCCTTTTGGATACAAAATTAACATTTATCCCACACGTAGATAATGTTATAAAAAAGGCATCGAAATCACTGGGATTTATCATTCGCAACGCAAAATCCTTTCGTAAGCCTGAAACTAAAATTTATCTATATAATTGCCTCGTCCGTAGCTTACTTGAGTATATTGTGTTGTTGTTTGGCGACCACACTACTCAACCCCACAGCCTAAGGATTGAACGTATCCTGAAGCGATTTTTAAATCACTTAGTATAGTCTACTGTGAAACGGAAAATCCCGAGTTACACAAAACGTTTAAGCACCTTTAATATGATATCCCTTGAAAAACGGAGAGATATTATTGATTTAATATTTTTATATAAAATTTTAAATAACAAGCTTGATTCTCCAAACCTACTAAATAAATTAAAATTCCATATTCCGCACAATTATCCTAGAAATCCTATTGATCTCCTATATCCACCATTTCGTAGCACTGTTTCAGGTCATAACTCTGCAATCCCTAGACTTAGTCGACTACATAATAAATTTTGTAAAATTGATATCTTTGGCTCTTCCCTTCAGCACTTCAAGTACCAATTGTTTCTAACATTAATTTAGTATTTAATTAGTATAAGCCTAGTCTAAGATAGTTTTAACTAAAGTCACTTAAAACCATATTTACTTTGCCATGTATTTTCAGTTAATATATGTGATACTAACTAACTAAAAACAAAATTGTTTCTGGTCTTTTTGTTTACTTTTAAAGTTGTTCTTTTTATATATTGCATGTAGTGTTTACCTTTTAACATTGTACATCTAATATGAATTTTTTGTGCTCTTTTTATTATGTATTGGTTCACCAACAATTGTTGGTGAACCAATAAAATAAATAAATGTTAAGTTATGTATAAACCTGTTAATACTTCGGTAGTATACTTAATAATATCACTCTATCATTGCCCCCCTGCAGGGCAAAGGCCTCTAATCATACAGAGAAGGCACGAGCTTTGATCAGTGATCACCATTGGTCCCAACTAACATTTTGGTGTTAAGAATAAGTGCTACATCAGCTGTTTAAGAGAATTTTAAAAACCTAAGGTCCTATATATGCTCTAACATATGGTGATATAGCGCGTTTTAACTGTCTTATAACCCTGATTTGGGCCCACGATTTTAGAGCTTAAAGTGACTTAATAGTTATAAAGTAATGATAAATGAGTGACAATAAAGAGCTACAATAGTGCTATTGAAGCAGTGCTTACCACTTTAAGTATATTGTAAGCTATACGCAGGTTACAACTGCAAGCTATGTTAGTAATATAGTTATGAAATCCACTCTAATAACTTTTTTAGTAACATATTAGTGCTTCTTCGATACAATATATACTTTGAGAATATATTGTAGGTATTTAGTAGCAGTGAGCATCACCCAAAGCGCCAACTTTTTCACCTATTTTCATAATTTTTGTGTTTTTGTTACCGTCAATAGTGTTAAAATATTAACCAGTACGCATATTCATCCCCGATTTAGTGATATAGTCTTGTAGGGTTTGAAAGTGACTTTACGTTTAATAAAACAGGTAAGTCCATTAATGTATTTTAGATTACTAGTGTTATAATTATTAAAACTCACTGCTATGGTAAGTTTTCTGTAACAATGTATATATGTTTTCATCTCAATTTTGAAGCGCCTCAAAAATAAACTGCTTTTGATGATAATATGTAGATAAAATTTACTGCCTCAGTTAATTTTTCATTTCAATTATGATGAATAATAGTTCCTGGTACAGTATTTAGGTATTTTAATAGAAAACTGAAAATAATATAGTAAATAAGTGGGGCAAAAGTGATTAGAACCAGCTTTTTTCTTTTGAAATTGTATGTTAACTATTTCTTTAATGGCGTCAATTCTAAATTACTTAAAGATCCTGATAACTCTGTTATTCCTAATATAGTAACTTAAAGACCGATTGTTAGCACTTCTATGCCCCTTGTAGTTCTACAATATGGTTTTAAAAGTGAAAAGACAACAATTTTATAGCTGTAAGTTGAATATTTTCAGGGTTCTGTTCAAAAGTAATCGTCCTACAGATTTACTCTAACTCAATTTTTTTTGTAGGTGTATCCCGCAAACGTATCTCCTGTAACAGGATCCAGTGAAATGATTGCTGAAACATGTACAATACCAACTGAACCCCTGTTGGATTAGATAATAAAGTTTATGAATTTCACATTTTGTCTGATATTCAAAATAACACTAATCAACATCAGTGCTGTGCTAACTTAGATCAAAGTTTGGTAATTCAAAACGTGCTGTTATCGAATCAAAAACAAATCTTAGAACAACTAACGTAATATCGCGCGTACTGTGCTGGCTCGCGAGCCAGCACAGTACGCGCGACATTACATTACATGATGTGAAACAGCTTTTAACTATAACTATACAAATGACCATGCAAAAAGGGCTCAGCACAAATAGAAATGTTTTAGAATTAAGCTCAAACTTTGACTGATTATGTTATTTCCTTATGATACTGCTAATAATAAACATATTTTGAATAAAACCACATTTATTAAAATAATAATAAGTTTTATTTTTACACTGTATGTAAAAGAGGTAAGAAGTACAAAAAACCACTGTTGCTAATACAAACTAATTTGCATTGCATTTTTGCGTTGCATTTGCGTCTATACCTATACTAGTCGAAACGTATTATCTATTTAAATCAAAGCAACTAAATAAGCGAACCTTTGATAAACGCGCGTGCAGGGGAGTCACAAATAAAACATCTTATTTTGACGTTCACGTTGGTGCACTTAATATAAAATCTTTGCTCTAATACGTGGCTCATTTCGTTCACAAAATCTTCTAGAAACGAACTTAGGTTTTTTGGTTTTCCTTTTCCGTAATAAATACCAATCATAAATGGATTACTGTCATCTTCATACGTGTTAGCCAAAATAGGCCAAAATTCATATTTGGAGCTTTTAAAAATAGGTAAGCCATCAAGATTCAGCTAAATATTTTTTGGCAGCGGTATACAATTTTCAAGTATATTTGATAATGGCTTGATAATCCCATGAGGCCAATATTCACCACCTTCGATTGTTTTAAGACAAACTTCTGCCAGTGTTTGTAAAATCGTTCGAGGGTATAAATCTCTTGTTTTAAATTAAAATCAAATGTTTTCAAGCAGCTTGGCTGATATTTTTTTGTAGAGCCCATGTTTGTAAATCATACTTTAAATTTATGTTATGCATATATTCATTGTCTTTCTCGTCGTCCGAGGTATTTGCCGTACTGAGAGGAAACAAAATATTATACTCATCATTCGTCATCAGTTTCCTGTTGTACGGAACCTTGTTGTATGTTTGTTGCTTGCACTAGATATAAATCGGTACCAAGGTCACTCTGACTGTAATTGTTACTTTCATTGATATAAGGACTGTTCCCTGGAATCACATCATAATCTATTGATTTACGAAACACTGTCATTCTTTTTTTAAGAAATACTTTTTTTTCTTGCACAGTGTAAACATCATATTTGAGGCAAGGTTATATTAAGATGTATTTAGGTGATATAAAATTATTTAGCTCAACGTAAAGTAATAATCAAGAGTTATAATCTTTGCACATATTTCTTGCCGCCATAAAGAAGTATTTCTAAAAACCATTGTATTACCTTAGGTTGACCAAGTAACCCCATTATATAATCAATCATTGTATAAAGGTGGTTTCTGACTCTTGCAGCAGCTAGCTCTACAGGGTTTATAATTAACACTTTTATGACACTAATAGCATTCTTGCTAACTCTTAGGACTCGATAGAGCTCATTAAGTGATACAAAGCATTTCACTGACTCTATTTAAGGACATCAGCTGTTAGTAAGTGTTAGTAGACACCTTACAATCACTTACAGTGTTTTACGCTACTTAAAGCTATAACAGTAAGCCTTAAGGTGTTACAAAGCAACTAACTAACTCTGTTTAAAGGCATCAGCCGTTAGTAAGAGTTAGTAGACACTTTACAATTGCTTTCAATGTTTTACGCTTCTTAAAGTTATAAGAATGAGCTATAAAATGGTTCCCATCAACTCCATGCTACCGCCTTAAGTTATTTTTTTTTCTTTTTAACTGTTATTGCTCTTGAAGGTTTAATTATTTATCCTTAACACCACAGTAGAATTGCATGTTACTATCGGAGCCCTTATATATCATTTATAATACTATGCGAGCTAAAAAAGGTTGCCCTTAGCACCTAAATGTTTGTTGCATACTTGAACAATTAATAGTGCTTCCCAGTAGCAGTGCAGGAAAAACGACTAACCTTTCCTTATAAAAGTTTCGTCCTTTGCGAAAAGTCCTGATTCCCTCACATCTTCAAAGTTCACCGACTTATTATTCTTAAAGTTTTCAAAGGTCAGGTAATCACAGAGGCGATTCATTTGTTCTTCATTAAGTTGTTTGCCGATGAAGTCTGCGACGCGCTGAATGCAAGTCCTGAAATATAATTCAATGTAGTTATTTTTTTTTTTGCTTTCTATTTTTTTTATGAAGTTTTGAGGTAGTCACAGTTATACCTACCTGTCACGATCAGCCAAGCCCCAGTTCATAAACCACCTACCAGAAGACATTAGGCACTCGTTGCCACAGGCATACCTTTCGCTAAGGAGTCAGGAGGATTCAAGTGTCGAACATTTTATACCCAAAAATGAAAGTACCGGCCGGCCAGAAAAAAAAGTACTATTTTCTTATGGTAAATAACATCTTGAGCATTTTTTACTATAACAACGAAAGTCTGCAATTAACCCCCCGGCTAACATTACCGGCGGCATAACATTTAAAAAATACCAACTTTTAATTGAATATAACATCCTGAACACGGTTTAACTATTACAACATAGATCTACGATTAACCCCCTGGCCGCTATTTGAGTTGAAAACCAAAAATCATAAATATTTTTGCCAACATTATTTTGGACATTCGTTTAGAGACGCACACAATTATTGATTCGCTGGCTTTCAGTCCTTTTTTTTCTGTCCTTTAATTTTTGGGTATCTACGAAATGAAGGATATCCTTTGGTGTATTGGCCTTATACGGTGTATGTGTCTGTTTTAATTGCGTATTAAAATGGAAAATGTGCCGATAAGATTATAAAGAATACGCGTTATACTACACAATATTACTTACAAACAATGATTGTGATTACGCATTTCCATGATAATGTTATCGAAGATCTAATAGACTGGCAGATTACAACGTTGTTTGGCGATGCAGACTCTTTAGCCAAAAAAGGGGACAGCCCTTTGGTCACTGAGCTGAGTGACACGTCAAACTGGCGTTTGGCGATGTCTCAAAAAACTAAGTGGGCACTCGGACCCCATGGCCTATAGGCCCTATAGTGTTTCAACCTCAATCGGCTTGAACATATCTCCAAATAAGATTTGAATATTTATACCGTGTGGTTTGTTCTGCACCTGCAGCAGCCGCCCCAGCACAGGCTGCTGCACTAGGAAGACGGGATGCCGCAAGAGTGTCGACACATGTTGCCTGGTCTCTTACCATCGTCGCGTAGCAAGCCGTTGGGTTCTAAAACAGTTGGCATCCCGGCGGTGACAAGAACATGCTGTGCTATCCGGCCTGCACTCTCAGTGCAAGATAGGCCATAGCGGATATCGATAGCGTAATTACACCTAATGTGTCACTTATAAATTTGTATGTCTTAATAATAAGACTAAACATAGCGCACCTATTTATGTAAACACCTATGTTTCACAAATAAACTGATTGATTGATTGAGATCCAGTATAGTTGAACCATTATCCACTTTTATAAAGACATTGAGCATATTATCCTACGCTTGCCTAGTGCAACAAGAGGAAATTATGATGTAATATGTTCAGCATATATCCCGCCCAAAACACCCGAATGTATTTATGTTGCATATATACTTAGAGTCCCTGCAGACCTTGACGGGCGGGACTGTTCAAAAGTTTTACTTGCTTAGAGATTATAATCTTCCTGATATTGGATGGTTCGCTTGTAGTAATAACACGGTTGCCACGCAACAGATGTGTGTTGGTAGTTCCCCTATTATTAAAAAAAAAAAAAAAAATATTTGCCATGTTATGGCAAATAATTTAATTTTATGTTCTGTGTCTTGTAATGTTAATTACTTAACACCTAGTATTGTATACAATCAAGTATCAAGTATTTTCTAACTGTACAGACAGCTGTGCTGCTGGGGAGTTGGTTGCGCCACTTCTTCTTCCCAGCGATAGCACTAGGAAGTGGTGAAGGGCGGGCGTCTTTGGGGGACTGTCTTTTGTAATTTTGACGTTCGAAAAGTGCTGATTCTCAGCCTAGTTTGAAATGACTTTTGATTTTGATTACTAACTCAAAATCTGACCTAGTTGGAAAATGTCCTAGCTGGAAAATGACGTGAATATGACCTACTTGGAATCTCACGTCCATTACCGCTTTCATCGTGCGTTATATTATATATCATGTCCCGAGACTTTCAGACTGTCAAGACTTCCCAAACCCTCCTCCTCCTTGTTCTTCCCTTTTTTTAGCACCTTGGATTCAAGAAACTTGACTTTTGGGTCTTTAAGAAATACGTAAAAAACAAGTAACTCACAGCCAAAAGTTTTTTTAATTAATTCTTCTTCCTCAGGCTTCAGCTCCTCGTATTCACAAGGAAACGGCAATTCTTTCTTTTCCTCCATTTGTACTGGACACAACACAACCTCAAGATGTAAAATATATGTAAAGACTGACCATATCTGGATCGACAAAATATTTATAGCCGCAAACAGAAGATATCGAAGTAGCAATTACTTACGTTATCTCAATTTTATGATAACAAATTAACAACATACAGTGTTTAATGTAATTGCTGAGGGCTTAGTTTTGTATTTGATGGCTGCTCGCTTAGCATCGGGCATCCTTAAAGTGACTCTACTGAGAACCTTCTGAGCTTCTGAGCCATAGAAATGTTTCTTTGTTATTTTTTATTGGTGGACCATAGATTTTTTATGTCCAGTATCTATACCTATTTAGTAAAAAAACAAAGTCGCTTTTCGTGTCTGTCTCTGAACAGACAACCTATATTGTTTTTCTAAATCAACGGATTTTGATGCAGTATTCACCATCATTTAGCAAAAAATATTTCGGAACGTTTATGTGTATACAAACATGTATATTAAACTTACATTTATTTAAGAAATCTCGAAGTTTTGTCAAATCTTAAAAACCATTCAAAGCAGAGGCTATTCTCTAGTTTTATAATATACTTACCTAATTAAGTTATACTTATTGTTTTTATAAATTGCACCAAGTTAAAAAAAACAATTTTGTAATTGCACTCTCCAGTACAGAAACAGTTACCTTATGTCCATTAAAATTTATAACCATATTCCAAAAGTAATAAAAGAGCTACCATTTAATTTTTCCAAAAAGAAAACTAAAAGCTTGGCGTCTCCAAAATATTTTTTACACATTAAAATATTTTTTTGATTATAAGGGTAAATAAGTAAATAATATCTATTACTTATAATAAATCTGTAGAAGTGAAAATTCTGTACATTGAAAATATCCAAAAAATAAATGGCAGGGGGTGTTACTTGACCGACACCGAACCCAAAAATGTGATTAAAAAAATTTTTGTCTGTCTGTCTGTCTGTCTGTCTGTCTGTTTGTTCAGGCATCACGCAAAAACTACCGGTTCGATTACGATGAAACTTGGTATAATTATTCTTTAATATCCTGGGCACCACACTGGGTACTTTTTATCCCGGAAAAGTATATACAATAAAAAACAAACTTAATTTTGCGGTTCGATCCCTATACCCGATTACCACTGTCTGTACTGTACCAACCGCAAATACTAAGTTTGTCGTAGGTTGGGTCACCCGCAGTGGAGTTCATTTTTATTCCTTTTAGTTTTTAGAGTTATTTAGGTTTATTTTTATATGAGTCGTAGGTATAGATTTTAATTTTAAAGTATAGGTAGTATATTTGATTATAGTGTACGTAGTGACCGTAGGTTATTTTATAATACTGTTAGGTAGGTTTAGTCATTCGTATAGATATTAGTTTTTAGGGATTTTGCTTATTTATTGAGTTTAGATTAGTTATCATCAGAAATAGGTTTATTTAGGTAGGTAGGTATTTAATTTTCTGTTATTGAGTTTTTTTTTTAAATTAGTTAGGTACTTAGGTAAAGATATCATATAGGTACCCTCTTAATCACCACTAATGAGACACAATTGGTTTTCTATTGTAATTAGCCACAAAGGGCCCGCGACATAGATGGCATTCTGGGGAAGCACATACATTTTATCCTGTTAGCACGTTCCCGTGGGTAAATTTCCGACATCCACGCGGGCGAAGCCGCGGGCAGAAGCTAGTGTTTTTAATAAGAAGGTAGATTTATTAAGTTGTATAGGTAATAGAAATGTTGATATTGTTGTGTTTTTATTTTATATTGTACTAGCTGCGCCCCGCGGTTTCGCCCGCATAGGTTTCGATCCCGTGAGATTATCGGGATAAAAAGTCCTACCTACCTACTAATTAGCAATAATAAATTATTTGATGAATTATATGGCTTATTAATCATATTTTATTTATTTATGTACACAGTTTACATAGGTATTCACAATAAAAAATTGCTATAACAAAGCATGAAGGCTCTTTTCTGAGATTACAAAAAAATTGCACATCTATGAGTTGTACCTATAAGTTATCTGTTACGCACTAGAGCGGTAATGCAAAGTAAAAAGTATGCATGTAAAATACATTGCATTGTGAACCTAAAAGCGGTACAATTAAAGCCAGTTTTCGACCGTGTTGAAAGAAGAAGAGAATCGGCAGAAGGGGCCTTCGAGCCGGATTGAATGCTGATCGTTCTACTCACGTTCTAAATTCGCATTTTGTAAAAATAAGAAATAAAACACTGTGCTAAACAATAATATTAAATAAATAAAACAATATATTTGATATTAATTTGAAACGGTAATACAATAAAACAACTCCTTTTAAAAGCAGTTACAGTTTCATGTGTGGGAAGCGCAGATCAGTATCTTGCAGATTGTCTTCGATCCAGCGATCAGCTTGTTGTGTCATCTCCTCGTCAAAATAACCACGCCAACCTCCGGTTTTACCTGAGAAGAAAGGTAATTCTACGATCAACATTCGACCAATGTTTACGGTCGGGCAAAGTGTTTTTATTTGGGTTTTTCTATTAGGAATGTATAAGTAGCAACTCAGAATATTGGATTTATGTCCGGTTGATAGTAAATACGGCAATAGTCTCGCCGCCTATTACGACATGAGGGTGTACCAACTAGGCGTAGGTACACCCTGCTTAATTCTTCTGCTTAACCTATGCGGTTAATACTTCGGCCTCTAATCATACAGAGAAGGCACGAGCTTTGATCAGTGATCTGATCACCATTGAACATTGAACACAGAACATTTGAAGGGCATCTGTGACATTGTACTTTTGCAGATGATACCTCTCTTATTTTTAAAGTAGACAGGAATAGACAAGATTTTGACGACGTAAACAGTGCACTCTCAATAGTTACAGATTGGTTTACGTCAAATAACCTAGTTCTCAATGCCAAGAAAACGAAATGTGTAAAGTTCGCCTTACCGAATGTCAGAAATCTAGGACCCAACATCGTCTTAAATAAAGAGGTGTGTCTTCTTTGCTAGATTTGCCTTTTAATGCGTTTAAAAGTCAAGTAAAATCCAACCTTTGTTCAAAGGCTTACTATTCTATCAACGACTACTTACACGATAAGAATTGGTCGCCCTAATTAACTCAAAACAATGTTCATGTTCTTTCTCCAGAATTAGCTTACTGACAGGTTATTGTTATTAGTATTAACTTATTTATTTATTTTACTTCGATGGTCCTAGTTTTTCATCTGTGACTTCAAGTGACAGCTATGTGACCAGAACCCAGCTATGCATAAATATGTAAGCTGTCACGCCCTTTATGCCTGGAGGCTTTTATTTAGGTAGTAAGTTTTTATTTACATATTAATTAATTATTTGTCAGCTTGAGTACGTATAGTTTTTATTATATTTGTTGGTATATTGGCGTGGCTAGCTGACATATTGCAAGTAATTTAATTTTATGTTATGTGCCTTGTAATGTTAATTACTTAACGCCTAGTATTGTATACAATCAGGTATCAAGTATTTTCTAACTAAACAGACAGCTGTGCTGCTGGGGAGTTTGTTGCGCCACTTCTTCTTGCCAGCGATAGCACTAGGAAGTGGTGAAGGGCGGGCGTTTTTGGGGGACTGTTTTTTTTAATTTTGACGTTCGAAAAGTGCTGATTCTCAGCCTAATTTGAATAAATGACTTTTGATTTTGATTGGTTTGGTTTGATACTTGAAAAATTAATAGTGCTTCCCAGTAGCAGTGCAGGAAAAACGACTAACCTTTCCTTATAAAAGTTTCGTCCTTTGCGAAACCTCCTGATTCCCTCATATCTTCATAATTCACCGACTTATTATTCTTAAAGTTTTCGATGCTCAGGTGATCACAGAGACGATTCATTTGTTCTTCATCAACTTGTTTGCCGAAGAAGTTTGCGACACGCCGAATGGATGCGGGCAAGTCCTGAAATACATATAATGAATGTGGTTAATTTTGGCTTTCTGATATTTTTATTAAGTTTTGAGGTGATCACAGCTAGGCCCTCCACGCTCAGCCAAGTCCCAGATCTTAAACTACCTACCAGAAGACTAGCAGGCACTCGTTTTCATGAAAATGCCGTAAACCTATCTTTCAGTGTTGGTGATGCCTTACTTATACAGACTTTTATTGCGATTTACCACCGAGGATAGGCAGATAAACAGGTAAAGAATGGGTGATTTGCCAAGGTCAAGGATCATAGCATAATCAGCCTAAAATGTTCCCACTGCTGGTACAAAGGCTCTCAGTGACAAGGAATGGGCCGTAAGGCCCAGTGCTTCTTGGTAGATGTCATTTATCTTTGAAGTTTTGAGAGCAGTGAAATAATTTTCACAAAGCGCCTGCCTGGGTCCAAACTTACTACCTTCAACTCGTATGTCGCGGCCGTTACGACTAGGTCACCAATCCTCAAGGATCATAGGCCGCGATTATAAAAAGCGTGTGTTTGTATTTATGCAATAATCTTGATGCCTTACTACACAATGTTACGTGACAAAGAATTGAACAGACATTGGACTGTGCAATTCTTTGATATCACAATCAACAATAACATCTGTTGATATTGCCCTTGAGCCGACGCCCGTCCATGATAATGTTATCAAAGATCTAATGGTCTTATGGCTCTGCTTAACTAGGAAAACAATAAAACTTGCATACCTTTGATAGATCTTCATAGAACAAGAACAGCATGTTGGGATCATTTCTCTTCTCCCAAGCTTCTTTGACGTGCTCGAAATATGGCGTCAGAGAAACTGTGAATGATGAGGTCTGGTGACACGTTATTACAAAATATTTATATTTTTTTTTCTGTACTCAGAAGAAAATATATAAATCTTACTACATTTGGGGGTTTCAAAATCTATAATGACTGAACTGATTCATCAACGCAGAACCTGACCTGCAGCTGGAAACATAAAAGTAGGGCATGATAAATGATACCCGACTACAGGACGAGGTCATCAGTACGACTATACTTTTAAAGAGTCGTGCTCATCCCGTCATCTCCGTCAAGATCTACCGCGTTTTCGTATGCCATGCTAACACCCATTACGTCCTAGGCTTGTCGTTGTTGCTTGGCTTGTTGTTGTTATGTCGTCATGAGAAGCAATTGCACAACATACATTTTCTCTACTTACATAGGTCCCTACGGAATAGATTCCAGAAGTCTTTGAAGCCTGCCTCGAAGTCGGACATCTTAAACAATTTGATGTGGTGGTAGCAAGATACAGCTACGTCTCTTGGGTCTCGAGCCACATACACCATCTTTGCAGTATCTAGGAGTTTGGGGGGTAACAGGGACATGGGTAAGTGTGTCTTGATGAAGCGGGTAGCCGTCAATGGAGCCGCAGCCAGCATTGGACTCACTGGCTTAGCCAAGAAATTCATTAATTCACAAAACTTCTCTCTATCAAAGTTTTCTTCTGTTTTCGCGATTTTGTTTACGTAATCTTCTAGTGTGTCTTCGTCAAAGAACATGAAGCCGCTGTAATCAAGTAATTACGGTTAAAGTCTAGCGTTTTTCAGTAAATATACATATATATTATTTATCTATATGAAAACGAAAGGAAAAATTTATTTAATACCGTACCGTATAAGTATCTATAAGAATAAAATATTAATTTCTGTACATACTTACTCTAAGAAGGGGTATCGACGGGTAAGGGGTATCTCTGCTGCTTTTTCGTAATTCAAATCATTTGCAATCAACCAAACTAGTTCTTGGGTCCATGTTGTTCCTGAAAATTTATTTAAGTATATATGAAATACATAAATTAAGAGCGGCATTTTATGGTAAAGGGGAAATAATATGTCGTTGAGAAATAAGAACGAAGATTCGAGTAGATCATAAATTTTTCTGCAAAACCACCCTTTTGTTTAGTACTAGATCAAATTCGATGTAACTACATAGATACCCACCAGATCGCTGATAACTGGCGACAAACACGTCACTAGATCTCAGGGGCATGTTGTAGATGTTCGCGGCATCTTTCTTGTAAGGTTTGAACACCATGTAACCTTTGGGTCCCAGACGGATGTAGCTTGCAGGCATGCCTGGAGGAAACGTAGAAAAATCATTGCTTGCCATTTTGGATATAATAATAAACATTATTATCACTTATCTTCTAAAACACTCTTACTACGAGTATTTACTGGCTGTTGTGACATGTGTTAACCACTATTTTCTTATCATTGTTGGTTATTTTTGTTCACAGCTTATAGCCGATATATCTGATAATATATGTATAGGTAAGCCGCTGCATTTGCGTATCTAATCTGCCCGACCTGTGTTCACTATTTACGAACCTAATTTCTCCAACAACCGCAGTTGGTACTCCTGGCATGACGTCTCGGTTCTCGAAGTCCCGGGATTTTTTGTAAATATAGTTGCTTCGGGTCCCGAGACTTTCAGTTCGAGACTTGAGAAACTAGCCACCACAGATGACAGTGCCAAAATATAGATTTTTTGGCGGTAGAACTGTTATGTACTGTATATATAACTGTATCCAAATGCCAAATTTAGAAATAATGGGCGCGGAACAGTACACAACGAACCCGACGAGTCGTTTCAAAGTCAAATCGAACAGGCAATCAAAAAAGCCAAAACATAACCTAAATTCTGGCAAAAATATCATGAGTATTATTAAACTGAGAGCTTAAACCTACTTTATAAAGCTTTAAACATAATAAAAACCAACATTTGTTAAAAACACAATATTAAACAATTAGATCGATTGTAATTTTATTCTGAGAAGTCTCGAAGTCCCGGGGGGCGGTCCCGGGACTTTAATCGTGGGTTGTCTCGTGTGCCGATAATTTGAGACTGTCGAGACTTCCCAATACCTATTGGTCTATCTACTTATTTTTTTTCAGCATCTTGGATTCACGAAACTTGACCTGAAAATATAAATAACTCACGGGTAAAAGTAGTTTTAAGTAATTCTTCTTCCTCAGGCTTCAGCTCCTCATATTCATAAGGAAACGGCAGTTCTTTCTTTTCCTCCATTGGTATTGGACACAACCTCAAGATATGAATTATATGTAAAGACTGACAATATATGGATTTTCAAAATGCATATATTTTCAAGCTATAAATGTAAAAACTTCAAGTATCTGTAGATAACGAAGTAAGTACGTTATCTCAATGTTTGATAACAAATTAACAACATAGAATCGTTTTTGATGAGGGCTTAGTTTTGTATGTGATCCTGGCTGCTCCAATTGCGTAGCATCGGGCATCCTAAAAGTGACTAATGAGAACCTTCTGAGCTTCTGAGCCATAGAATCGGTTTTGTTATTATTTTTATTGGTGGACCATAGTCATTTTATGTCCAGTTTAAGTAAAAAACCTAAGTCGCTTTTCGTATCTGTCTGAGTAACACATTGTTCTTCTCAATTACGCAATGGATTTTGATGCGGTTGTCACAATCATTTAGTTTCAGCTGGAAGGTTTGATAAGATAGGATAGCCAACTGCATAGATAGATTTTGAATTCTCTTTGATTATACAATCATAGAGAATTTGATCATACGGCTGGAGGCTAAGATTATGTATTAATAGATTTAGAAAATAATTAATATTAATCCATATGTATTTGGATCAAATAAATACTTATATTACTTTATTTGTGTTTATTTATGTATGCCTTCCCCTATGGCTTTGAGATAATTTTGAATGCGATTGCGATTATACAATACTCGTAAATAATAATTATTTTTTTCGTCGATAAATGAGGTTTTGAGAGGAACGCCTACAAATCTTTTTGAGCAAAAAAGAAATGTCAGCCACCCGATGTAGAGATAGTGATAGTATATAAGAATATTATCACATACATTGGTTATAAAGTAACGAATACCTAATTATAATAATATTAATTAATATTGGACTTACTGTAAATTAACCTATATTCTTACAAATAACAAAATATTCTAATTCTTATTTTTAAATATCCTTTAAAATCGCAGATATAAAAATTTTGCGCCAGGCCTGGGTTTGTTTATCGATTTGGGTCATCTCCTTTGCGAGACACATTTTTTCACAAATATTTGTTACAAAATATTATGATTCTGTATTTATTGTTTCCTCACAAGTAAGTAGAAAAACGTCGCACGTATTTATCATTGCACACAAGAATGCCAGGTGAGCACAGCAATAGCCTATTCTCGGTTTTTGTTTTTCCACCATCAACGAAAACTTTTTATTTGGGTAGGTAGGTAATAAGGTATAGCCATTCTAGATCAACATTAGCTTATCAATATTTATGAATCCGTCGGTTTTTGCGGTCATTCGAATTTGGCAGTCGCTCCATGTAAAATATTGGTATTCAGCTGCATCCGGTTAGACTGGAAGCTGACCCTAACATAGTTGGGAAAAGGCTAGGCAGTTTATATAGGTATTCACAAAATTGTTAGGCATAACAAAGCCTGAAGGATCTTTTCTAAGATTAAAAATAATTTGCACATCTATGACTTGTACCTGTTTTCTGTTGCATACTAGAGTGGCAATACAAAGTAAAAAATACTCGTATATAATACATTGCATTGTGAACCTAAAAGTGGTGCAATTGGAGCCACTTTTCGACCGTGTTGAAAAAAGTGTGTTGAAAAAGAATTCAAAGGTCTTTCTGCATGAAAAAGAATCGGCAGAAGCGGCGTTCGAGCCAAATTGAGTGCTGACCATTCACTTCGCTTTTCGCGAAATAAAAAAAACTGTGCAGAACGTTTTCCGTAAGTAGTTATGCTTCTTTTTTACTACCTATTTGTATTTCCTGTGTGTTACAAATTAGTAGATTATTAACCAAGGGGATAAAGCAGTGTCTTCTGTCGCGGGTGACGATTTAAATCGCGGGCGCAACGAAGGAACTTGAGGTTTACTCCCGAGCGTAGCGAGGGTGTTAATAAGTTAAATCACGAGCGAAGCGAGGGATTTAAGACGAGTCCTGAGTGTAGCGAGGGATTTAAGTTCACCCAAGACTAAGACAGCTTTATCACCGAGGAAAATACTCTACTTTTCGTACCATTTGCGAAAAAATAAACTTAACGTTTATGTATTTGAAGAAAACCAAAACGCGGCAAATTCCTAGACTAATATTTTTTTGTCGGAAAAGCAAAGGCATCAAGCTCATACGGCCTCGTCGGTTTCGTAATTTTATTTAATAATCATAACTGCATAATAAATGCGTATTCCTTTTTCAAAAAGATGTATAATGCTTTATATACAAACTCAATGGTGTAAACACAGATGTAGTTCAGTATAAATTTCGGTAAGTATTCCAAATTTAAATCACATTCTCCCCCTAGAGGATGAATGAAATTCAGTACAATTTTCTTTCCCTGTTTTTAACAGATTAAAAATGACTATTGTTATGTTCGCTTTTTGTGGCATAGAATGTCACTTTTTTGAGCAAGTGGTATGAAAAAAATATTTTTCTTTCTTTTTTTCTTTATTTTTCCTGTAAGACGCAGTGTTACAGGAAAACGACAATAGAAAATATTTTTTAATTTATTTATTAAAAAACAAAAACAGATACAAATGAAACAATTAAACATACCACACAAACCATCGCGGGTTTAACAGCGGTATGGCCAGACACGGCAACTCGGTGCAAATTAGGTACATACGCCAGCAGGTACCGTCAAATTTTCCCAATCAAACTTGTACCTTAATACTTCAGGGATAAAGTTGAAAATCTATTAAAGAAATTTGACAGGTTGTAGTAGCTTGACTTGCCGGCGTATGTACCTAATTTGTACCGAGTTGCCGTGTCTGGCCATACCGCTGTTAAACCCGCGATGGTTTGTGTGGTATGTTTAATTGTTTCATTTGTATCTGTTTTTGTTTTTTCGGGTACATAGATATATATTTTTTTTTTTCTAGATCGCACTGCAATCTAGAAAGTATCTTTTTAATACCTTTGAACAGTTTTTCGCATTTATTACATTGCAGATTTCCATAGGTAAATCATTCATATACGATGGTAGCATGCATTCCCACGTCCGCGCTCCATAAACATTATTTGATTTAGGTTCGATAAATGTGGGTAAGTAGGTCAAACAACGCAATGACTTTAATCTTTCGTATTTACGAACATTACTTAAATTATGCTAATTCTCACTTATGACACGTAAACGTACCTTGTCAAAGACATTTACAATTTGGCAGTGCTTAAATAAGCCTGTGTCATTATCTTGGAACTTATGTTTTATTTTTGTGGGTAGGTACAATCGTTTTTAAAATGCGTAACTGTAACTTGTAAATGTCCTCGATGTAAGTCTTGTATGTACGCCCGTAGCTACTTAGGCCGTAATCAATAACGGAGTCGGCCAGTGCCAAAAACAATGTTCTAAGTGTTCTATAAGGTAGTTTATACTTAAGTATCGATAACTTTGCTAATATAGACCTAAGCTTATTACATACATGATCAATGTGCGGCCGCCAGTGGAGATTACTATCTATTATCACACCTAGATACATATGTTGTGTTACCAACTCTAATATCTGGCAACTACACGCTGTGACCGGTCGGTGAATACACAGATGCTCATGGGCAACGACAGAAGGCACACAAGACGTCGTCAGGTAAGGCGAGTGTATATGCAGTAGTTTGGTTTTTTTTGCATTAATCACAAGACCAACGTCGTGAGCCCACTTACATAACAGTTCAAAGTTACTCTGCATCACTCTCTGTGCCTCACGTATGTCTTTGTGTGCAGCAACTAAACATGTGTCGTCAGCAAACACAAATAATAATATACCTATATTAATTTTAATAGGTAATAAAATAAAACAATTCTTTTTATACTAAAAGCAGTTAATGTTTCATGTGTGGGAAGCGGAGATCAGTATCTTGCAGATTGACTTCGATCCAGCGATTAGCTTGTTGTGTCATCTCCTCGCCGAAATATTCACGCCAACCTCCGGTTTTACCTGAAGAAAAATGTCACTCTGTGATCAACATACGACCAATTAAGTTATAATTAGGTAAGTATAATGGTTAGTTCTGCTGCATCTGGTTAGACTGGAAGCCGACCCGGTTACAGTTGGGAAAAGGCTAGGCAGATGATGATGATGATGAATGGTTCGTTCTGCGTCGTTTGTCTAGTGATCAAAAGCGCTATTGCTGAGCATGAAGTTCTGGGTTGGATTTCCAGATCGGGGCAAGTGATTTTATTTTTCCATTATGAATTCATAAGTAGAAACCCAGAATCTGGATTTGTGTCCGGTTGACGATAAATATGGCAATCCACTCGCTGCCTATTACGAAATGTGTTTGTACCCATCAGGTGTAGGTACTTACACCTCTGCCAAATTCTTTGGAGTGTACCTACAATCCTGATGGTATGTTATGTTATGTATAAACCTATGCTGTTAATACTTTGGTAGCATACTTAATAATACCACCTTATTATTGCTCCCCTGCAGGGCAAAGGCCTCTTACCATATAGAAGAAGGCACGAGCAGTGATCAGTGATCACCATTGGTATCACTGATCAATGCTCGCATACTTCAACAATTAATATACTATTTCCCAGTAGCAGTGCAGGAAAAACGACTAACCTTTCCTTATAAAAGTTTCGTCTTTTGCGAGAACTCCTAATTCCCTCATATCTTCATGATTCACCGACTTATTATTCTTAAAGTTTTCGATGCTCAGATGATCACAGAGACGATTCATTTGTTCTTCATTAAGTTGTTTGCCGAAGAAGTCTGCGACGCGCTGAATGGATGCCGGCAAGTCCTGAAACATAATTTAATGTGGTTAATTTTGGCTTTTAGATTTTTTTAATGAAGTTCTGAGGTGATCACAGCTAGGCCCACCACGATCAGCCAAGTCCCAGGTCTTAAACCACCTAACAGAAGACTTGTAGGCACTCCTTGTGATTAAAATGCCGCAAACCTATCTTTCACTGTTGGTGGTGCATTAACCTCACTTATACAGAGTTTTGTTGTGTTTTATCACGGAAGTGCGCAGATAACGAAAAAATAGGGGATTTGCCAAAACAAGGATCATCATCATACGTAAAAACAATGAATGTGCACTTCTTTGTGTTGACGAGTTGACAACAACCGTTGACATGGCCCTTGAGCCGACGCATGTTCATGATAATGTTATCAAAGATCTAATCTTCTTATGGCTCTGCTTAACTCGGAAAACAATATAAAACTTGTATTACCTTTGATAGATCTTCATAGAACAAGAACAGCATGTTGGGATCATCTCTCTTCTCCCAAGCTTCTTTGACGTGCTCGAAATACGGCGTCAGTGAAACTGTAAATGATGAGGTTATTACAAAATCTAAAAAATATGTTGTGTTGAGTAAAATTTGGGGGTTCTAAATTCTATAATAACTGAATTCATTAACGCAGAGCCTGTAGCTACCACATGAAATTAGGGATTCTACAGGGAGTCGTCATTAGTACCAATTGCGCAGTATACAGTTTCTCTACTTACATAGGTCTTTACGGAAGAGATTCCAGAAGTCTTTGAAGCTTCCCGGGCTGCTGGACAGCTTAAACAGTTTGTTGTGATGGTAGCTAGATACAGCTACGTCTCTTGGGTCCCGAGCCACATACACCATCTTCGCAGTACTTAGGAGTTTGGGGGGCAGCAGGGACATAGGTAAGTGTGTCTTGATGAAGCGAGTAGCTGTCAATGGAGCCGCAGTCAACTTTGGAGTCACTGGCTTTACCCAGGAAGTTATAAATTCCAAATACTTATCTCTGTTAAAGTTTTCTTCTCTTTTCGCGATTGTGTCCACATATTCTTCTTTCGTGTCTTCGTCAACTGACATGAAAATGCTGTAATTCATTATTTTAAGATATAAAAGTTTAGAGAGAGGTGCTGGTGGCATAGGTGTAAAATCGTTTTAGTATTACATTAATAATAATAATATCCCTGGACATTTCACACAGCGCCATCTAGTCCCAAGCTAAGCAACCTAATGCTTGTGTTATGGTAACAAGATGGCTGATAAACTACTTATATACATTATTTTTTTTGTAAATACATACATATTATAGATAGAAAAACACCCAGACTCAGAACAAATACATGTAGGACTTACAAATAATTGTTCTGTGCGGGAATCGAACCCGCGACACGCAGCGCAGCAGTCCGATCGCTCAGCCACTGCGCTAACCGTGTTGCCATTATTTATGTCTTCAGTAAATATTTGTATATATTTCACAGAAAATTTAACGGTGTATAAGAATAAAATCTTAATTTCTGTACTCACTCCAAGAAGGGGTATCTGTGGGTAATGGGTATCTCTGCAGCTTTTTCGTAATTCAAATCATTTGCAATCAACCAAACTAGTTCTTGGGTCCATGTAGTTCCTGAAAAATGATTTAAGTACATAAAAAATACATACTAAATGAGTTTGGAGTGACATTTTATGTTAAGAGGGAAAAATGTTGTTGAATTACTCAACAACATATTTCCCTGAACGAATGCAGATTCGAGTAGATCGTTAATTTTTCAGCAAAAACATACTTTTGTTTAGTACTAGACCAACTAATTCGATGTAACTAGATACCCACCAGATCGCTGATAACTGGCGACAAACACGTCACTAGATCTCAGGGGCATGTTGTAGATGTTCGCGGCATCTTTCTTGTAGGGTTTGAACACCATGTAACCTTTGGGGCCCAGACGGATGTACTTTGCAGGCATGGCTGACGGAAACACAGAATAATCATTGTACATCATTGCTTGTTATTTTGGATATAACCTCGTTGATGTTCTTTTGTCAGCAAAAACATAGTATCACTTATCTTTCAAAACACTCTTGTCTTACTATTTGTTGACGACCAGCAACCAACCTTTTTTATATTGATATATTTATTTTTCTATAAATTTATTGTTTTGTCTTTTGCTGTCACTCTGTGAAAAATGGTAAAAATATAAACCTAAAGTTGTGCTCGTGTTTCCATTCTAACAAGTATCATCAAAGCCATCCTCAACATTGGTGTCAGAAGTAAACGGCTACTTTGGAAATGCCCACCACAAGATCACAGACGCAGGCCGCCATGCGAAGACTGGTACAGCAGGTATCGTTCCAATAGGTGCTCCTCAGGAGTGTGGTGCCTCCACCGAAGGCACCATCGCGCCGGCCCAAGCGGATGTTCGAGAGCACGCTCGTCGGCTCGCAAATGCCCAAGCGGAGCGTGACCATGCCCAAGCGGAGCGTGAAAACGCCGTTGCGGAGTTGGAACTGCAGGCGAAGCTGGCCTCTATTCAGGTCAACTCGTTACACGGAGGATCCCGCCACTCGGGCAACTCCCACTTGACGTTCTGGACCGTGCCCCGTCGTGCCCAGTCCCCCTGTGCCTTTTTTTTGTGGATGGGAAATCATCAAATGACCCCTCCCGCTCTGGGTGGGGCGGAAGGGAGTGTCAGTTCAGTCCTTTTATTAATGTAATTAGCTATATTTCAGAGCATCAGGATGAGCATTATGATCACGATGTGGAATCCATTAAAAATAACATCGTTGGTGATCAAGTTATTGAGGTCATGTCGAGTTGTCCACGGATGTAAGGAGAATGCTCAGAGCGTCGTAGTGTTATATGACGACAGTAAGATGGATTATCAGATTGACTTAGTAAAAGGTGATGTAGAGTTGTGTGCAGTCGGAGACGAATACACAGAGGTGATGAACAATCCTGTGCAGTTGAAAGACTTATTTAATATTCCTACGGATGAGGACTTTAATCGTAGTGATTTTATCCTACATTGCATAGATAACCCTAAGATTAATAAGTCAATTTCAAGTCAATTCATTTCGTTTATTGCACATAAATTGCAATCATTATTGGGGTTAATAATGTTAATAATTAATATTGTTCATCCACAATGTGCTTTAAATAATATAAGAAAAGCACGGGTGAAGGACAAAATCTCATTTGGTAGAAAAGCTAAGACTAAGAGTTTCGTTCCAAAAGGTTTTCCAATGATTAATAACTTTATAAAAACATCTTATAAAAATTATCAACAGTTTATAAAGAAGTTTTTAATTTTAAAATACAAGTTTAGAAAATGTAAGTTCAAGATAAAAACTTTTTGATAAAATCTTTTCATATTATGATGTAAACTTTTGTTGTCTTTAGTTGGTATTCATTGTTATGTCAACGTCAGTTAGATGTAAACATCACTTTTAGTACATTATTTCATTATCTATTAATCTGAATATTGGGAAAATGTTCTCGCAAACAATTAATAACCAATTTTAAAAATCGCAATGCCACATTTTATCGGTTTAAAATTAGGCAATGTACTTTTTAATAAGTGGAATAAAATGTTGTATGTGTTTTGTGATTTATCCGGTAGTAAAGCATACACTAGAGTGGTAGTTTCTAACGTACTTCCATCGTCGGCATAGTTACTAAATAGCTCTTCAAAAGGTGGCGGACAGCTTTTAAATGTAGCGTCCGCAAAAAAATCACCCAATTCACCTATTATTTTCCTCGATCTTTGTGTACAAATTACGAGTATTCGTTGACCTCCAGACGAATAGTCCGCCAAAACAAAGTTCTTAAATTTTTCAGGCACTACAACGTCATGGATTTGTGTGAAACATGCTTTTTGGTACGCCTTGTGCTTTATATCTGTTCTAATACAGGCAATGCTGAATATTAGTTAGACAATGCTGGTAAAGGAGACACAATAACAATATTTTCATTAAGCTTTACCGCATCTCTATATAATTTAGGGACAGGCTCATCGCAATTTTTTACTATTTCCCTTAAGTTTGCTACCTCCTTCCTTGGCTATGAATGATGTTTCGCAATTTCGCAATGAATCTGATACACAAATGAATGTTTTTTCGTAGGAATTACTTAGATGTCCTGAAAATGAAATGTCTTATTGTAAAGAAGCAAATATATCGGTTATGTAACTTATCTACTTGTCATGTGGAATAAATATTATACTCACCCGATATAAACAAATTACTCAACGGAGCACACGACGAGCAAGCTTATTGGTGTTACCAAAAACTAGAACTAACTATGGCAAAAAAATGCTTACATTTGAAGGAACACAACTTTATAATAAAATACCCTCACGAATACGAAATGTACGCTCATTCAATGCATTTAAAACTCAGCTCAGCCAGTATGTTATTGTTAGACTTCTGGAGAAATGAATGCGTTGGGTGGGTCGGGTTTCGGATGCATACTATGTAGGTATGTTGATTAGTCTGTAACTAGTGATGTCGAACTTTTATAAATTTAAATTATGATTAATGTTGTTCTCAATTATGTGACATGTTATGTTTTTATTGAGAATAAATTTTCTTTAAACCTAAATTATTAAATAAATTAAAAATCTAAAATTATGATATACCTATCTACAAAAACTTTACTAATAATACGTACATTCAACTTAATGGATCCACAACATATTGATTTTTTTATCAGTTAACACCGCCATCTCGACCAACCCACCTTCATTGTTCTTATAATATTTGTAATTGGTATCCAAAAGAACTGTTCCTCCTTTACGTTCAATAAAAGAAATCTCCCCATTTTCATCCATATTGAATTGAAATTAAAAATAAACATATAATAAGCAAGGAGTAGACGCAATCATCATGTCTTATCTATTATGTTATACAAACTTATTTTTTTATCATAGGTCATCCGTCACTTACTGCATAAAGCAAAGACATTGTATTTGCAATTTATTTATTTGGCGATTAGCGGGAGTACCACGGGCCAAACAATTTGTCCATGGTACCGCTTTGCCCCCTTTGGGGGTTCCACGGGCAAAAATATTTGCTCGTGGTATCCCAAGGGGAACTAGACTGGGGGACCACGGGCAAGTACCGGTCTTGCTAATGTCAAGTGTCTAGTCCATAATATTGTCCTGTTCTGAGTCTTTTCCAATGTTGTACCATATGCATTTGCCTTGCGCTTTAGCACTGGTGCCACTGTATCATCACATCGCAGGAGAGCTTTCTGCAAGTTGTTACCCCTCTCAGGAAAGACATTGAGAAAAAACATTAAGTCAGTCTTGTCATCATTCTTTTCATAGACTGAGAAGTTGCCAAACATGATTAGGTCATCATCAGAGCCTCTCCGGTTTTCAGCAGCTTTATTGAAGAATTGCTCAACAATCTTCTTTGCATCGAAGCCAATGTAAGCAACTGCTTCTCTTATTTTCTGATTGTTGCCCCATTCTGCCTCGGTGAATATCATGCTAACAACATCCTGATGCTCATCCCCAATGCCTAGTGCACGAGCTATCTCCCTCATATCCGTTGGGGACAGACCCAAAGTTGGCCAAATTTTCTCTAAACGCCCTTCGGGATGTTCGCAATCTCTTTGTCCTTTCCGTTGCGGAGGTCCATTTGTTTCGCAAAGTTCAACTAGATTCCTTCCTCGAGGATTTGACACGCGTTCTAACAGCACGCTCCGTTTCGAGTGATAGTAGGCTTCGGCACCTTTCGTTTTGCTCGGTGAAGATGGGCTCCTTCGTCTTTCTGGTCGCACTGCCGCCGTCGCAGAGCATGTAGAGCCGCGATTTCTAATTGTCCTAGATGGCCGACATCCTATCGTCAAGCTACTGATATACTCCTATCACATCAGGTACGCCCACGGACATAACGAACGAGCTAGTGGTCAATGAGCTGCGCCAGAGGTTCTACATACTAAGTCTCAGACCAGCCGTCAGAGGAACCTCGCAGTGATACCAGTTTTGCCGCAATCGGAAGGCTAAGCCGGAATCATCACCAGAGGGCGACTAGCCAGATGCCAGGTTAGCACGTCACCAGCGCCCTTTCTCCCACGTAGAGTTGGATTATTTTGGCCCCCTGAGCGTCTCTATTGGCAGACGCACCGCCAAGAGATTGATTGCACTTTTTACATGCATGACGGTGCGAGCCGTGCATTTGGAGATCGTGGAGAGCTTATGTCGGACTCCACCCTGATGGCACTCAGACGGTTCATCGCTAGAAGGGGATGCCCGACAACGATTTACTCCGATAACGGGACTTCATTCGTCGGCGCAGCAAAGATGCTGCCAGAGCTTTCTGCGCTAATAGAAGAATAAAATGGCGATTCATTCCCCCGTCTGCACCATTTATGGGGTGCTGTCGGGAGCGGCTGGTACGCTCGGTGAAGAGTGCCATGGCCGTGACCTTGAAGGAAAGGACGCCCAAGGAAGAGATATTAAACACCCTGCTCCTAGAGGCGGAGTCCATAATTAATTCAAGACCCCTGACACTTGTCTCAGTGGATGCGGACGCGGAGTATGCCCTAACTCCCTACACCTTCTTGATTGGAAGCAGCGAGCCTGAAATAAATGTGTTCGACGAGGCAGACTTGATCCGACGTGCTGATTAGAGAAAGGCGCAGAGGCTGGCAGACCACTTCTGGTAGCGCTTCGTACGAGAGTACCTGCCCACGCTCACACCCAGGAGGCGGTTGCAGGAGGCTCGACGTTTAGGGTGGGCGATTTAGTTTTTATCGCGGACGGCATGCTGCCCAGGAACCAATGGCCCCGTGGGCGAATCGCGGCAGTGCACCCAGGGAGAGACGGAATAGTGAGAGTGGTGGACGTCACAACGAAGGGGAGCGTGCTGCGTCGACCCACTCGCAAGGTGGTGTTGCTGGTCGCCTGCCAGTAAATTGGTGCCTTCACACCGTCGGGGGCCATGTTGACGACCAGCAACCAACCTTTTTTATATTGATATATTTATTTTTCTATAAATTTATTGTTTTGTCTTTTGCTGTCACTCTGTAAAAAATGGTAAAAATATACACCTAAAGCTGTGATCGTATTTCCATTCTAACAAGCTTCATCAAAGCCATCCTCAACACTATTAGGCTATGATTCACTGTTTTCTATAACATTGTTAGTGAAATTCTTGCAAAATTATCAAGAGAAACATTAAACAAAGGAGTTTCAGTTGTTTGGACCTCCTATAACACACATAATAATCATTGACATCTGTTTCTCGTCCGGTGGCAATATTTCAAAAATCTCAAACAAATTGCTTTTTTTATACAATCTGGCCCAATATTAGTTTGATTCTAATTTTATTCTGAGAAGTCTCTCGAAGTCCCGAAGACTTTAATCGTGATGATTTTGGCGATGAAGGTCAAATTCCAAGTAGGTCAGATTCCAATAAGTCGATTCCAACTAGGTCAGATTTTGAGTTGGTAATGTACAATACAGTCGGTATCATAATTTTTCGACAAAAAATTAAGCCATGTAAAAAATAGAAAAT
Source organism: Apamea sordens (assembly GCA_945859715.1). Taxonomy (NCBI): domain Eukaryota; kingdom Metazoa; phylum Arthropoda; class Insecta; order Lepidoptera; family Noctuidae; genus Apamea; species Apamea sordens. The sequence continues at coordinate 16,119,488 of OX243995.1, forward strand.
ATATTTTTATTCCTAGTAAGTTTTCATAATTATATTACGAAACAAAAAAAAAAAAACATTTTCCTTTTATTTTATTATTCTTGAATTTAATTAGTCTTGAAAGTAGCATTTCTATTCGGCGATGGAGCTCAGATTCCAAGTAGGTCAGATTAGGACAGTAGCATTTCATTTGTTGTTTGTAGCTTGGGATTAGATGGCGCTGTGTGAAATTTCCAGGGATATTATTATTATTATTTCTTCTATGCTTAAAATTTTGTGCTCCGAATCTGAGCTAAAAGATACAGTACTTTGGATTTCAATTGAAGATAAAGTTGACTCACTTTCTGCTTAGCTAACAGAACTGTCTCCTGTATCTTCTGTTCAGGACAGGACAACAGTCCTGTATCTTAATTTGGATGCTTTTCCTAAAAATTCGGATACAGTTGTGTCCATTTCTGCACTCTTCATTCAAAATTTTCAATGATTCATCAAATTTTCTGTCAAAACTTCTAGATTTTTTTACCGCCTTATGTACCTTTGCATCTTTTATTTTTAAATCATTACCACTTGATTCTTTTTCAATTTGTAAACGACATATAATAAATTGGAATACCTGAGAATCTTACGATTAAGTTTGTTATGCCATCCCACCAAGTTATTAGTAGTACCTACGATGCGGATACCTCACCACTGCTCCTATGCACCTCAGGACATGCTGCCCTTTGTTGCTACGTCACTATGTGCTAGCGACAGTGTCCGGGGACCCATTATTGAGTGTGCAAGTCACCCCCTGCAATTTTATCCGTGTATATATAACATTGATCAGGCAGGGGCATATTTCTTCCATAGTGCTCGGTTACCAGTCTACTTTAGCCACCCAAACCCATAATCCAATATCTTTGTTTCCATATCCTGCAATAGTCCCACACCAACCGGGGATTGTCCTTGGGTGCACTTGCTTAGTGCAAACAGGGATAATCGTCGGTTGGTGCCGTATTTAATTAAAAACGTCTAACGGGCCTCTGCGAGTTGGCTTCGGCCCCTCGTACGCCCTCCAAAGGCCCGGGACCCCAGGGTCACGAGAAATGTCAGACATAATAATACTCGTAATAATGTGACTAAGTGTACCAGTAACCATTACAAACTCAAAATCTGACCAAGATGGAAAATGTCGTAGCTGGAATATGACGTACTACCTAGATGGATTCATATGACCTACTTGGAATCTGACGTCCATTAGCGCTTTCATCGTGGGTTATATTACATATCATGTCCCGAGACTTTCAGACTGTCAATCAAGACTTCCCAAACCCTCCTCCTCCTTGTTCTTCCCTTTTTTAGCACCTTGGATTCAAGAAACTTGACTTTTGGGTCTTTAAGAAATACGTAAAAAACAAGTAACTCACAGCCAAAAGCTTTTTTAATTAATTCTTCTTCCTCAGGCTTCAGCTCCTCGTATTCATAAGGAAACAGCAGTTCTTTCTTTTCCTCCATTTGTACTGGACACAACACAACCTCAAGATGTAAAATATATGTAAAGACTGACCATATCTGGATCGACAAAATATTTATAGCCGCAAACAGAAGATATCGAAGTAGCAATTACTTACGTTATCTCAATTTTATGAAAGCAAATTAACAACATACAGTGTTTAATGTAATTGCTGAGGGCTTAGTTTTGTATTTGCTGGCAGCTCCAAGTGCGTAGCATCGGGCATCCTAAAAGTGACTACTGAGAACCTTCTGAGGTTGTGAGCCATAGAATTGTTTCTTTATTATTTTTTATTGGTGGACCATAGTTTTTTTATGTCCAGTATCTATACCTACACTAGCTTCTGCCCGCGGCTTCGCCCACGTGCATGTCGGAACATCACTCAACATTATCCCACGGGAACATGCTATCGAGACAAAAAGTAGCCTATAAAGCCTAATAAGGCATTAAGTCCGCCTTTGTACTTTTTTGAGCGCGAAAAGTTTAACTAAATAAATATATGTTACTCCATAACATCAGCTATCTGCCAGTGGATGTCCCGTCAAAACCGGTCCAGCCGTTTCGAAGATTACCCGGAACAAACAGACAGACAAAAATTTAAAAAAATGTTTTTTTTAAACTAATCTGCGATGACATTATTATTATGGTTTTAACAGAACTCAAAGCGTGTGTGAAAAGATCTAAATATGAGACAACCAGAAGTGGATTATAAATAATTAATATTGTTTACAACGTTATTGTTTGTTAAACACTACCTACCGCAGTATTTCTTTGTAACAATATTTTTTGTTTTTCCTTCAGGTGCTAGAATCACCAGGCTGCTCCGTGAGCTTACTCTCGAGCAGGCCACGTATAACTGACCGTGTGAAAAGCAGTTCTCCCTTAAGTCTACCCCTGCTAAATTAAGAGTTTGGCCTTGAGATTTATTTATGGTCATAGCAAAGCAGACTTTGAAGGGAAACTGCACTCTTTTGAACTCAAAGGGGTAGTTCGATGGTGTTAAAGGAATCCTCGGAATAAACACAGTCTCCCCTCGGGAACAACCGGTCAGTATAGTTGCCTCGATTACATTTCGTTGCAATGTTTTCACTCGCAATCTGGTGCCATTGCATAATTTTGGCGGGTTTAAATTACGCAGCAACATAACTGGGGCGCCATTCAACCGGGTAATGTATAGCATCATCGTTGTTTATCACTGAGTCCACTGATTTATAATGATTTTCAACTCCTTCGAACGACCTCAAAAGTATTTCATTGATGATTGTGGCTTGGTCGTTTTTTGGTGTTAGGATGGCACGCTCGCACAACTATTCTGCAGGTTTATCGTGGATATTACTAATATCTGGATAGATTTTAACTATGAGCTCTTCTACAGTGGTCACAGTTGTGCCTAACTCTTTAGGGAGAATTATTTTATTATCCACTTCTGGGTAATCACCATTTCCTATTTTGAGTAAAAGATCTGAAAATTGTCCAGCAGAAACATCTCCCCTCAGATGGACTGTCATGTTTTTTGTAAGACTAAGTTTAGTCACTGACGGCCACAAATGTGACCGCTTCACGCACGCTTTGAGTTCATCCGCTCGCGTTCCCCTAGGCACTACTGGTATATAATATTAGTAAGTAGTAAGTTAATAAGAAAAGTCTTACCTATTCCACCAGGAGCATCCAAGAAAAAGATATCACCTACAACCTCAATACTGGAAAATATTTTCTTATAAACATCCATTTGTTCGAGAGCCCTCACTACTTGATAACACTTCTGCTATATAAGCGATATTGTAACTTGTTTCCCTCAGGTAGTCCCGGTTGTGTAAGCCTTCAGACCTTTGAGGCTGAGGCAATCCGTATTGCTGTAGGTTTTGTCCTAATGCTAATACAGCTTCTACTTCTATTGTGACCAGGCACTTATTATAAACTTCATCTGCTAGTTGATTTATATTACCGGAAAGTCTCTCCACTTGCCGTTTGTAATCTTCTGATAGACTATTCTTGTATATTTTCCAAAGACTAAGTGCGTTTGAAATCTGACAGAATCTGGCATTCTGTCAGAATTCAAACGCACTGTGTGTTGTGTGTTACGCAATTAGGGTGCTGATTATACGGGACCACCCACCTATTATCCACTTCAATGTCTTTTATTTTCACCGTGAAACCACCATCAGCCGGAGATCGTCTTCTGTATTGTGGGTATCCATCATCACCTGTCTCTGTCTCTTTAAAAAATTGTCGGGGATATTTTTTGGTGCATTTATTGTCTTTCATGCAAGGAGATTTAGTATTCAGGCTTCCACATGAACCGTGTAACATATTGTTTCTAATTATTTCATATAAAATAGGGTCTTCGTTTGGATTTGGCATTTCTGCACTTATAACGTCATCCACCATATCAGGCGAAATGTGGTTAACCATCCACAACAATATGTGGATGTGAGGCAAGCCCCGTTTTTGCCATTCTGTAGAATACATAAAGCAACGTACCTCTCCAAATATTTGACCTTTGGTTAAAAGCGCCATTATCTTTTTAACCTTAAGATGAAATACTCTGGCTATAATGTCGTTGCGATCTTGAGGCTTTTGACCAGGCACCAATGCATCTGCTATATCTTGCCATCGAGGGTTACAGGTAAACGTTATAAAAAGGTCGGGACGACCATAATGGCGTGCGTATTTCATGGCGTCCTGAGTACGCTCATGCATGTATCTGGGCCCACCAGTGAAAGATGACGGCAGTACCACCATTTGACCCAACTTTTGGGCTTCAGCATCCTGTCTGCAAGAAGCATCTTTTAGGTGTTTGTAATTATCCGCGCGTAGCTTTGTTTCGTCTCTATTTTAGCGTACACATCTACCAGATATTGGCTAAAAAGAGATCGAAAAAGTATTAGATGATTTTCTTCTCCTTCTCTAATCATTATACGATAAGAGTAAAAACTGGCAGCGGAGACAGTTTTTTAAGAGGCGTTCTTTTTATAGGATCGTGTTGTAGTAAGCAAATTGAATATCCATCCTCGCCGCGACAAAATAATAAAGGATATTGTAGGGCGTCATATGACCGTTGAAGCTCACTGATTCGCCGCAGACTTTGGCTGTGACTTTCAAGTATTACGTCACGGTGTTCAAACTGTTGACCTGCCATCACTAAAGCAACTTCATTTGTTGAGGGCGCGTTGAAACGGCCTCTGTGTTCCTGAGGTGTTTTTTTTTTCTGCATGAATGACAGCTTTAAACGAATCACAAGAAGTAGGTACTTTATCCAAGGTTGTTTTAAAATCTTTTATCATCGCTTTTCACCTCTACAGGGGTGGAATTTTGAAAAATCCTTTGGGATGGTACTTTACATAACTTGACTCACTGTAAAATCCTCCCCTGTAAAATTGACTACCCCTTTTCAGCCCGTCAGGGGTAGATTATCGGAAAACCCTGATCCACATTATCCTTTACTTTCAATCCAAGGTATAAATACTGAGTTTCGAGAAAATCGGACCGCGCACTAAAATTTTTCCATACAAACTTTGAAACCCCCCAATCCCCTTTTAGGGGGTAGTCTAGAAAAACAAAACCTCGCAATCTTCATGATTTACTTAGATAAATATTCGTGGCAAGTTTCAAGTTTATTAACTCAAGGAATAAGATTTTTCATACAAACGAATTCCCCCCTTTTCACCCTCTTAGGGGTGGAATTTCGAAATATCCTTTCTTAGTGGATGCTTACTCTTCACGAGGAACACACCCTCCAAATTTCATGTCTCTAGGACCAGAGGTTTAGGCTGTGCGTTGATCTATCAGTCAGTCAGTCAGGACTTTGAATTTTATATATATAATAAAAAAATCAAAGTCGCTTTTCGTATCTGTCTGTGAACAGACAACCTATATTGTTCTTCTAAATTACGCAACGGATTTTGATGCAGTTTTCACCATCATTTAGCAAAAAATATTTCGGAACGTTTATGTGTATACAAACATGGATATTAAAACTCACATTAAATTTATTTAAAAAGTCTCGAAGTTTTGTCAAGTCTTAAAAACTGTTCGGAGCAAAGGCTATTCTCTAGTTCTATAATACAGGGTGACAGGGAAACTCGACGTGTTTCTTCTAGGGCGTGATAGGGTGACCCATTTGCAACAATTAAGCACCCCATAAGTCTAGGCGAAAATTCATGGAATCTGAGAAAAACCGATTTTCATGTTTTCTTGAAAATTTCCCAGAAATCGTCACTAAATATCACTTATCTCTAAATTCTCTAATTGAGTGGCTTTTACAGATATTCCATTGGCTACCTAATACTTTAACGCACCTATTGATGTAACCAAATTTTCAGCTGCCTGGAGCTACTTCGTTCGCGTGGTGTCCTACCCCCTACCCTACCCCTAGCCTACTCCTACCCTACTCCTACACTACTCCTACCCTACTCCTACCCTACTCCTACTCTACTCCTACCCTACTTCTAACTTACTCCTACACTACTCCTACCCTACTCCTACCTACTTCTACCCTACTCCTACCCTACTCCTAACCTACTCCTACACTACTCCTACCCTATTCCTAACCTACTCCTACACTACTCCCACCTTACTTTAGTAAAACGCTGATTGATTGATAGAACCTAGCGGACCCGGCAGACGTCATCCCACCCGAAAAAGCAGCGCCACCTACCGGGTCCAATTATGTAGGTATACAAACCTTGACCTGACAATAACGAACACAAAAAAAAGAATTATCCAATTTGTTGCAGTCGATCGGAAGTTAGATACATACATACATTTCGAAGATCCATTTTTATTTAACTACTAGCTTCTGCCCGCGGCTTCGCCCGCGTGGATGTCGGAAATTATCCCACGGGAACGTGCTAACATGATAAAATGTATGTGCTTCCCCAGAATGCCATCTATCTCGCGGGCCCTTTGTGGCTAATAACAATAGAAAACCAATTGTGTCTCATTAGTGGTGATTAAGAGGGTACCTATATGATATCTTTACCTAAGTACCTACCTAATTTAAAAAAAAAACTCAATAACAGAAAATTAAATACCTACCTAAATAAACCTATTTCTGATGATAACTAATCTAAACTCAATAAATAAGCAAATCCCTAAAAACTAATATCTATACGAATGACTAATCCTACCTAACAGTATTATAAAATAACCTACGGTCACTACGTACACTATCAAATATGCTACCTATACTTTAAAATTAAAATCTATACCTACGACTTATATGAAAATAAACCTAAATAACTCTAAAAACTAAAAGGAATAAAAATGAACTCCACTGCGGGTGACGTAACCTACGACAAACTTATTATTTGCGGTTGACACAGTAATGGGTCTAGGGATCGAACCGCAAAATTAAGTTTGTTTTTTATTGTATATACTTTTCCGGGATAAAAAGTACCCAGTGTGGTGCCCAGGATATCAAAGAATAATTATACCAAGTTTCATCGTAATCCAACCGGTAGTTTTTGCGTGATGCCTGAACAAACAGACAGACAGACAGACAGACAGACAGACAGACAGACAGACCGACAGACAGACAGACAAAAATTTTTTTAATCACATTTTTGGGTTCGGTGTCGGTCTAGTAACACCCCCTGCCATTTATTTTTTTGATATTTTCAATGTACAGAATTTTCACTTCTACAGATTTATTATAAGTATAGATATAGATTTTCAAAAATCATCCACGTACACGAACTTTGACACCAGTTATCTCAAAATTTTGAGATAACTGGTGTCAGAGTTTAAACGTGAACGTGCTCAGTATAGTTTAAAAATCAGGGTAAAAATACGCGAACTAAGCGACAAGTGATCGGTGATTAGCTCATTGACTGCGAGTAATACTTACCACTTGATTGAAAGTGTGGTCTTAAATTGCGGAACGGAGGTAAAGGGATAACATATGTAAACCCGTTAAAAAATTTGATTATCACTTAATTTAAAAAATTTCAACAACTTGCAAATTCGACCTTTGCCAACATTATCGACTGTTTCATCGGCACCTTTAAACATTTATGAAACTTTTGTTCCTCGTTGCATAGTTGATTAAATGAAAATGTTATCCCCGTAATTAGTACACTTAGTATTATCGTAAAATTTTGAGATAACTGGTGTCAATGTTCGTGTACGTACCTAGATGATTTTTGAAAAGAGTTAATAAACTTCTTACTTTAACTTTTAATTGTTTGTATTTTAGAAAATTTGGTTACATCAATAGGTGTGTTAAAGTATTAGGTACACAATGGAATAGCTGTGAAAGCCACTCACTAAGAGAATTTAGAGATAAGTGATATTTAGTGACGAATTCTGGGAAATTTTCAAAAAAACATGAAAATCGGTTTTTCTCGGATTCCATGAATTTTCGTTAAAGCTTTATGGGGTGCTTAATTGTTGCAAATGGGTCACACTATCACGCCCTGGAAGGAACACGTCGAGTTTCCCTGTCACCCTGTATACTTATTGTTGTTATTTGCACCAAGTTATAAAACCAATTTTATAATAATTGCACTCTCCACTACCGAAACAGTTAGGTACCTTATTGTCCATTAATAGTTATTTGTTATACAAGAGTGCAAAGTTGCTTTTTAACCGCGTGTTCAATTTTGATGACCGAGCAAGCGAAGGATTCTAAAATTGAATCACGAGCGCAGCGAGTGAATCAAAATTAGAATCCTGAGCGTTAGCGAGAGAATAAAAAGAGCACGAGGTGAAAAATCTTTGCACTCGAGTGCAACACGTAACTTTTCATTCCACCTCAGCGAGGAAATGACTAAATGCAAAAAAAAAAACGTTTACAATCACAAGATAGGTACACTTTTATTTCAGTTTAGGTATTAATTACTACATTATGACAGGTAAGTATTACAGAATAATCTTTAAATTATAACAAAATAATACTAAGGTATAATTAAGAAAATTTTAAAGTAACGTTGCTACAGTTATTTAAATTGAGTGTAATATTTTTGTTTGGTACTGTAATATTGGTGTTAGTCACTTGTGTACTGTTTTTCGGTAAACTATCTGTCATACTTAATAGTTACCGATTCATCGGATTCCCTTGGCGTGAATGTTGGAGAGAGAGGGAGATGGTTAGGTGTTTCATAACGGCTTATTTTTGATGTAGAAGGGCCAGTCCAAGGATCCGATTGAGGCTCTTTCAGTGTAATGGCTCCTACGATGCCTTCACATATTTTAGACTTATTTTGGATGGAATCTTCTATGTATCCCTCTACAACTGCATTGGACTTCCAGCCTCCGTGGCGCTTAAGGGACAGGAGATCAGCTCCGGAATCAGCCAAAAGTGTGGCTGAAGTTCGTCGGAAACAATGACCCGTGTACAACAGGGGTTCTGGAAGTTCAAGAAATGTTGCTATTTCTCGTGGGATACTGCCAATTTTATTAGTACCCATAGGCTGTCTAACACACTTTCCATGCGATACTGTAGAAAAAATCGATTGATTGGAGTGTTAGGTGGGCGTAAGGCTTGATATTTCTCAACAATCGTTACGTATTCCTTGCGAATGACGAAGTTGCGGTCTCTTTTTGTCTTTGTATTAGGTAAATTAATTAATAGTAAGTCATCTGAATGTTTCTCAATGTTTTTGACATTAAGTTGTGTTAGTTCATTAGTTCGACATGCTCCATTTATTCCAATAATAAGAACAACCTGTAACGTAAAGAGTATAGTAGTAGATAAATGAATAAAATTGATATGAACGCATAATTATGCCTATCAACATCTACTAAGTATACTATTTAATTGAGATTGTATATACTTAAGTAGATACTGAATGTGCAACTGACTTACTTTTGCCGCCAAATATACGGAATCGGGTGCTTCGTTAAGAAACTTTTCAATATCAGATACTGTGCAAACCTTCGATTTTTTTGGTTGATGACCAGATGAGGCTCTTTTTAAAAATGCCACTAATTTAGGATAGGTATCGATATGTTTGTCTTTTTTCATCTTTATTGTTGCTTTTAGCATCGAATACGTACTCCATAGAGTGCTTGCTTTCTTGTTCTCGGATAATTCTATAAAATATGCCAGCAAAACGTTTTCTGAGAAAGTTTTGGCTCCTTTTGCTAGTCGCCACGTGTTGAACATATCGTACTGTTTTAAATACTTCTCGCGTGATTGTTGAAGGAGAAAGCTCATTTGCGCATTATTAACTCTCCTCCTCCTCCTCCTTTTTTAGAAGTCGGTTAAAAACACAAAATATTAATTTACTTTATTAGTAATAGGTACCTTTGTCTTAAAAAAAAAGCGCTGATGCGCGCGCATCGCTAATTTGTGAACAAGTAAAAATTATTCCGCGCGCTTTTTCGTTTCGCTGTATTGTTTCTATTTGAAAATGTCGTCAAAAGGAAAGTCCGAGTTTTATTTATTTCCTCGCAAATATGTTAGAAAACGTCGTATGACATATGTGCGCTTTGACAATTACAGCCTCTGCTTTCTTGTAGCCCTCGCCTACGGCTCAGGTTAGCAATATCGCCTCGGCTGTAATTTTCAACTTACCGCACTTATATCATAATGTACTATTATAGAATACTAATTAATGTTAATTTGTTGGCAACAATAAATTATTTGATGAATTATAAGGCTTATTTATCATATTTTATTTATTTATGTACACAGTATAGGTACATAGGTATTCACAAAAAATTGCTATAACAAAGCATGAAGGCTATTTCTGAGATTACAAAAAAATCGCACATCTATGAGTTAATAATAATAAGTTATCTGTTACGCACTAGAGCGGTAATGCAAAGTAAAAAGTACGCATATAAAATACATTGCATTGTGAATCTAAAAGTGGTGCAATTAAAGTCAGTTTTCGACCCTGTTGAAAAAAAGTGTGTTGCAAGAGAATTCAAGAGCCTGTCTGCGTGAAAGAGAATCGGCAGAAGTGGCCTTCGAGCCGGATTGAATGCTGATCGTTCTACTCACGTTCTAACATCGCATTTTGTAAAAATAAGAAATAAAATACCGTGCAAAACAATAATAATATATAAATAAAACAATATAGGTATTTTATATTAATTTGAAAATGTAATAAAATAAAACAACTCCTTTTATACAAAAAGCAGTTAATGTTTCATGTGTGGGAAGCGCAGATCAGTATCTTGCAGATTGTCTTCGATCCAGCGATCAGCTTGTAGTGTCATCTCCTCGTCAAAATACGCACGCCAACCTCCGGTTTTACCTGAGAAGAAAGGTAATTCTACGATCAACATTCGACCAATGTTTACGGTCGGGAAAAGTGTTTTTATTTGGGTTTTTTCTATTAGGAATGTATAAGTAGCAACCCAGAATCTGTATTTATGTCCGGTTGATGATAAATACGGCAATAGACTCGCCGCCTATTACGACATGAGGGTGTACCAACTAGGCGTAGGTACACCCTGCTTAATTCTTCTGCTTAACCTATCCGGTTAATACTTCGGTAGCATACTTAATAATATCACTCTATCATTGCCCCCTTGCAGGGCAAAGGCCTCTTATCATACAGAGAAGGCACGAGCATTGATCAGTGATCACCATTGGTAGCATACTTGAACAATTAATAGTGCTTCCCAGTAGCAGTGCAGGAAAAACGACTAACCTTTCCTTATAAAAGTTTCGTTCTTTGCGAAAAGTCCTGATTCCCTCATATCTTCGAAGTTCACCGACTTATTATTCTTAAAGTTTTCGATGCTCAGGTGATCACAGAGACGATTCATTTGTTCTTCATCAACTTGTTTGCCGAAGAAGTCTGCGACACGCCGAATGGATGCGGGCAAGTCCTGAAATACATATAATGAATGTGGTTAATTTTGGCTTCCTGATATTTTTAAGAAGTTTTGAGGTGATCACAGCTAGGCCCTCCACGCTCAGCCAAGTCCCAGATCTTAAACTACCCACCAGAAGACTAGCAGGCACTCGTTTTCATGAAAATGCCGTAAACCTATCTTTCAGTGTTGGTGATGCCTTACTTATACAGAGTTTTATTGCGTTTTACCACCGAGGATAGGCAAATAAATAGGTAAAGAATGGGCGATTTGCCAAAGTCAAGGATCATAGCATAATCAGCCTAAAATGTTCCCACTGCTGGTACAAAGGCCTCCTCTCGGTGACAGGGAATGGGCCGTAAACCACCACACGGGCCCAGGCCCGGGTTGGTAGATATCATTTATCTTCGATTTTGGACTCTAGGACCAGTCGACCAGTTTCTCAAGATGTTTTCCTTCACCGTTTTGAGAGCAGTGGTGATGAAATAATTTACACAAAGTAAAGCGCCTGTCTGGGTCCAAACTTACCAGCTTCAGCTACTAAGTCGCGGCCGTTACGACTGGGTCACCGATGCTCTAGGATTAGGATAGGATATCCCAAATTAACAAAAGCGTGTGTTTGTTTGTATTTATGCAATAATCTTGATGCCTTACTACACAATGTTACGTGACAAAGAATTGAACAGACATTGGACTGTGCAATTCTTTGATATCACAATCAACAATAACATCTGTTGATATTGCCCTTGAGCCGACGCCCGTCCATGATAATGTTATCAAAGATCTAATGGTCTTATGGCTCTGCTTAACTAGGAAAACAATAAAACTTGCATACCTTTGATAGATCTTCATAGAACAAGAACAGCATGTTGGGATCATTTCTCTTCTCCCAAGCTTCTTTGACGTGCTCGAAATATGGCGTCAGAGAAACTGTGAATGATGAGGTCTGGTGACACGTTATTACAAAATATTTATATATTTTTTTCTGTACTCAGAAGAAAATATATAAATCTTACTACATTTGGGGGTTTCAAAATCTATAATGACTGAACTGATTCATCAACGCAGAACCTGACCTGCAGCTGGAAACATAAAAGTAGGGCATGATAAATGATACCCGACTACAGGACGAGGTAATCAGTACGACTATACTTTTAAAGAGTCGTGTCTCTAAAAGTATAGTCGTACTGATGACCTCGTCCTGTAGTCGGGTACCTATCATTTATCATCCCGCCATCTCCGTCAAGATCTACCGCGTTTTCGTATGCCATGTAGACATCAATGGAACAAGCCTAATAGAAAGTCCATTACGTCCTAGGCTTGTCGTTGTTGCTTGGCTTGTTGTTGTTATGTCGTCATGAGAAGCAATTGCACAGCATACATTTTTTCTACTTACATAGGTCCCTACGGAATAGATTCCAGAAGTCTTTGAAGCCTGCCTCGAAGTCGGACATTTTAAACAATTTGATGTGGTGGTAGCAAGATACAGCTACGTCTCTTGGGTCTCGAGCCACATACACCATCTTTGCAGTACCTAGGAGTTTGGGGGGTAACAGGGACATGGGTAAGTGTGTCTTGATGAAGCGGGTAGCCGTCAATGGAGCCGCAGCCAGCATTGGACTCACTGGCTTAGCCATGAAACTTATTAATTCACTAAACTTCTCTCTGTCAAAGTTTTCTTCTGTTTTCGCGATTTTGTCCACGAATTCTTCTTTTGTCTCTTCTTCAAGGAACATGAAGTCTCTGTAATAAATTATTATTTAAGATTAAAGTCAAGCGTTTTTCAGTAAATTTATAAATCTATATTAAAAAGAAACGAAGAAAACTGTTTATTTAGCACAGTACCGTGCCGTATGTATAAGAATAAATATTAATTTCTGTACATACTCACTCTAAGAAGGGGTATCGGTGGGTAAGGGGTATCTCTGCTGCTTTTTCGTAATTCAAATCATTTGCAATCAACCAAACTAGTTCTTGGGTCCATGTAGTTCCTGAAAAATCATTTAAGTTGTATAAGAATTATAGAAATGCGTCAAGAGTGGCATTTTATGGTAAGAAAAAATATGTTGTTGAGAAATATGAACGGAGATTCGAGTAGATCATTAATTTTTCAGCAAAAATATCTTTTTGTTTAGTTCTAGACCAACTAATTCAATGTAACTATGTACCCACCCGATCGCTGATAACTGGCGACAAACACGTCACTAGATCTCAGGGGCATGTTGTAGATGTTCGCGGCATCTTTCTTGTAAGGTTTGGACACTATGTAACCTTTGGGACCCAGACGGATGTAGCTTGAAGGCATGCCTGGAGGAAACACATAGAAAATACATTGCTTGCTATTTTGGATATAATAATAAACATTAGTATCACTTATCTTCTAAAACACTCTTACTACGAGTATTTATTGGCTGTTGTGAACACTGTTTTCTAATCATTGTTAGTTATTTTTGTTCATATCTGATAATATATGTATAAGCAGTATTTGCGTATCTAATCTGCCCGACCTGTGTTCACTATTTACGAACCTAATTTCTCCAACAACCGCAGTTGGTACTCCTGGCATGACGTCTCGGTTCTCGAAGTCCCGGGACTTTTTGTAAATAGTTGCTTCGGGTCCCGAGACTTTCAGTTCGAGACTTGAGAAACTAGCCACCACAGATGACAGTGCCAAAATACAGATTTTTTGGCGGTAGAACTGTTATGCAGTTTTGTTTTTACTGTTATACGTTTTTTTATTTAATCCAAATGCCAAATTTAGAAATAATGGGCGCGGAACAGTACACAACGAACCCGACGAGTCGTTTCAAAGTCAAATCGAACAGGCAATCAAAAAACCCGAAACTTAACCGAAATTCTGGCAAAAATATCATGAGTAATATTAAACTGAGAGCTTAAACCTACTTTACAAAGCTTTAAACATAATAAAAACCGACATTTGTTAAAAACACAATATTAAACAATTAGATCGATTGTAATTTTATTCTGAGAAGTCTCGAAGTCCCGGGAAGCGGTCCCGGGACTTTAATGTGGGTTGTCTCGTGTGCCGATAATTTGAGACTGTCGAGACTTCCCAAACCCTATTGGTCTAACTACTTATTTTTTTTCAGCATCTTGGATTCACTAAACTTGACCTGAAAATACAAATAACTCACGGGTAAAAGTAGTTTTAATTAATTCTTCTTCCTCAGGCTTCAGCTCCTCATATTCATAAGGAAACGGCAGTTCTTTCTTTTCCTCCATTGGTATTGGACACAACCTCAAGATATGAAATATATGTAAAGACTGACAATATATGAATATTCAAAATGCATATATTGTCAAGCTATAAATGTAAAAACTTCAAATATCTGTAGATAACGAAGTAACTACGTAATCTCAATGTTTGATAACAAATTAATCAATTCGCTAGATGGCGCTGTCTAGTGAGCATCAATGTAAATAAGCTCCGTATATTTTTCGTAATTAAAAATAGTTTTAAGTGTTAATTTATAATGAATTCTGCTTAAATTTATAAAGTATGATCCCAACCATATGAACAAGTGTAATCTAAGTGAAATAGTGTGAAATAGTGCACTTGGGCATAATAACATTCTAATAAACAATTTGAGAAAGACGAGAGAACGTACCCGACATAATTGAAATATAAATTATAATTGGTTCGTCACGACCTTGGGTACGACTTTTAATGGCTTCTAATAGTTTATAATCATAGTCAAAACCACCAAAGTCTTTAGTTAGTAATAAAGAAATCTCTTCCCATGTTATGTTTGGATTTTGGTTTAATTTGATTCTAACCTTAACCTATACTCCATTTACAATAGCATTAGAAAGAAGTTAAAAAAGGTTATTTTTAATGCACACTTTGATGATGACGATGATGATGATGAAGACGAGGAAATGTTACCAAAGTATTATGTTGTAAGTTGTTACTTAAAATAAAATGATTATTATTTCCATTAATCTTAATTTTTAAATCATCATTGTGATCGGTTGTTTCATTCATTCATTTTGTTGTAAGTTTGTAATGTGTGATGAAGATGATACTATAAATAAATCATAATTTTAAAATATTATTTTTATTTTGTATAAATTATACGTCCATATTTATTAAAACCATTTTAATTAAGGTGGATGCGCTGCAGTAGCCCGCGAAATCAGACGAATCCGGAGCAATTCTAACTTAAAGGGATGTATTGATGATTTTTAAGGTTAAAATTGTATTATCACCTACATATTTCTTATTGTCACGCATCATATTATTTTGATTAAGGTACAACCTTACACTGACCTGCAAATTGCAAAAAACGCAAGAAAATTTGAATTTCGCCAGTTGCTTTATCATAACTTTGAAATAAAATGTTTTGCATTCCTGCTTCTACGAGCCTCTTTTTTCTAATGCTATTATAAATGGAGTACCTATATAAGCTTAGCTTTCCTTGTCGCTACACGACATTTTGGCGTAATAAAATGCAATTACAAGTAATAAATAATTATTGTTTATAAAGTGTTGACGCAGCTGTCACAAACTAATAAAACAACTACAATTATTGTGACACAGCAACAAAAAATAAACATTAACAACATTAATTCAATTTTTTTTCTGTTATAAACTTTTGTGTAGGCAAGATAAGTGAATAGTGAAAGACTAATAATAGAAGTCGTGGTACTTCGTATTCAACCGCAACAAAATAAATTGTGTTGGTGGAAAAAAAGTGCAAAAATAACTATCGCATGAGTCATCATAACGACTTTTTCAAATTGAAATCAATATACGACGAATGTGCAACACTATTTCACTTTTCAAAAATAACGATTCAATTGGTCTAGGGGCACAGGAAGCATCCTCAAAACTGCGTACACGAAGTGCCGCGAATTCAAACCTCGGAAACTGATTTACTTTTTATAAGATTTTATTTCAACTAAGACAAACTTAAGTTGATACAATATGAATTTCTTAGACAATATTACTTTCCGCCGTACCAGGACAAAGTCGGATTCGATTCTTAACGACAGTGAGGTAGATACTAGTCATACGTTAAATGAGACTGTCACGAGTGTACCGGAAATGTCTGGCTACGAAGACGATGAAATTAATAAACTACGAGAACTTTTGACACTTAAACAAGATCTACAAAGCGCTCATTTAGAAATTGAAGCACTGTCTTTAGAAAACAGTAATCTGAAGACATTAAATGAAAATTTGAATAAAAATAAGCCTAACCTATATAAGATAGTGACTAGCAGTCCAGTCAAGCTAGTCTTCCAGCAAAAAGAACAAGAACAATATATCTAAACAAACACAAACTGACAAGCCGAAACCGGAGGAAAATAATAGTGCTACGCCAATAAAACAAAGCACAAATAATTTGGACAAAAAATATTCGGAACGTAACAAAATATGCATCCTAACCCTAAGTACAGACAACAATAATAAATTGCTTCATATAGCAGAAAACACTTTCGAGACCTGTGAAATTTGTCACTACATTACACCTCGTGGAAGTATGCAACTTCTGTTAAAAGGCACCAGAGAAAAGCTGGAGAATTTCACTTTGTTGGACTTCTGCATTATATTACTGGGTGAAGAAGACTTTAGTCACAAATATATATTTTGATAATATTTTACAACTTCGACAAATTTTGCAAGAAATCACAAACATAATCATCTGCACTTCGACGTACAAATTCTTCACTAATAATTACTTGTATAATTCAAGGGTGGAAACCTTCAACAATTTATTATTTTTAGATACAAATACTCACGAATATGCCTACTTTTTGGATAGTAGGTAACAAGAATGTACGATACGACGACACCATGTTTGACAGACGCACTGGCGTAATAAATAGCTCCGGACTGCAATGTATTTTTAAGGATATTTATAACACAATTATTTATGTACAATCTACCAACACTGACTATAAATATGAAATTGACAGAAATGAGGACATGTCTGCGAATCAACAACAAAAAACAGAGCAGCCGATCGATTCTGTAAAAATCTCACCGTGAAAAGTTGGGTGAAGTGAGCTTAGAGTGAGCTGTCAATAGTGTCAATCCCTAGCATTTAGTTTGGAATGACAGCTCACTCCACGCTGACTTCACCTAAGTTTTCACGGTGAGATGGTTACAGAATCGCACTGCTGTTTTTTCGTTTGTAAGCACCTAAACCAAAACCTTGCGGGTGTATTTAATAAGAGTAATGAACGAATGACACCTAAATTGCAAAAATATCAACATATTTCACCAAAATTTGTGTGGTATTAGTAATAAGAAGAATGAATTGGATGTTTATATACAATCTCTTGAAATCAGGGTAGACTACATATGTATTAGTGAACATTTTTTAAACGACAAGTCCGTAATCTCTTTTTCCTTAGATAACTATAACCTGATTTCATACAACACTAGAAGTAAAAAGACTAGAGGCGGTAGTTTGATCCTTGGACATGTGGATAGAAAAGTAGAGAATATAGATGTAATTAACAAACTTTATAAGATGGACAGCTTTGAAATATGTTGTATTAAAGATATCGATACTGGTCTGTATATAAGTTGTTGTTATCGTAGTCCTTATGACAAGAATTTAGAACTATTCATGACACGCATGGAAAAATTTCTGGAACATTTATTTAATAGGAAATGCATTATATGCGGAGACACACATCACATTGACTTCACCAACAGGAATTTTGATTACCACCCAATCTTTATAAATGGTCAACAACAACAAGTGCCATACGCAAATACAGCCAAATACCTTGGCATAACGCTTGACGCGAAACTGCGCTGGAAAGCGCACGTCAAAAAGAAAAGGCAGGAACTAGACATGCGTTTAAAAAACATGTATTGGTTGATTGGACGGAATTCCTGTCTATCGATACATAACAAAATTTTATTATATAAGCATATCCATATGGACATATGGCATCCAACTATGGGGCTGTACTAAGCCGACCAACATCTAAATTATACAAACATTCCAGAACAAGGTACTCAGGAGTATTGTTAATGCGCCCTGGTATATAAGAAATGACGACCTCCATCGTGACTTAAAAATGGAACCCGTCACCGACATAATCCAAAAATTTGCTGAGGCCCATGAACACCGACTCCACCGACATGTGAACATCGAGGCAATTCAGCTGTTAGACCAAACAAATATAGTGCGAAGACTAAAACGGACAAAACCTTTTGAGTTAGTGTAGTGTAAAAAGTGTAGAAATAATAGTGCCAATGACACATAATAATAACACATGAACAAAGTGCTATATCATCATATCAGACTCTAAGAAAGTGGACCGGACTTGTGTAAAGTACAATAAACACTATTCTAAGTTTTAAAATAATCACGTAATAAATTAAGTTAGATTAAAATTGCTTATTAGTCTTATAGGCTAGATTGTAATTAATTATTAAGAACCTGGTTCTTTTTAATAAAGGATTCAAACAAAATATGCGGAGACTTTAACATAGTTTAGCACTATTACTTGAGGTAGTACGTGTGTGTGTGGAGATGAATAAAAGTTTGTACACACGGCTACACGTCAAGCTATACAAAACCAGTTTGTCTTGGCCTTACTTTGTATGATATTTTCTCACAATGAACGGTCAGCTAATACTGGTTTTGCATAGCTTGATGTGTAGCCGTGTGTACACTGACACAAGAAAGTTTATAGTTTATTGGAAATAGCGATAAGTGTTTTGACAGTAGGTACACAGATTAGAGTCCACAGCACAATAAGGATGAAGAATAGCACTAGGTAGATAGATGGAGTAGACAGATAAAAAAGCACAGCGAAATATTATAGGAACAGAGTAAGCGCGATAGCGGATCGAGCGGTACAGCGATCATGCGAAAGGTGAGGCTGACTGGCGGGCCACCGGCACGGCACTGATGCGCGGGCGCGGCTCCGGAATGCGAGCCCCCACCTCGCGCGCTAAACAATGGAGCGGGCAGGCGGCCGTCCGGTTTGGTCACTACTAACAGGCATGGTTTGCTTGTCCGTCCGTGTATACAATTTTTATTTTATTTATTTACATTTATTTATATATACTTTAAAACTAGTACTTTATGTGCACACAGTGCGCATAACATGTCATTTTATCTACGCCACATCACCCCCCTCCAGAGACCGTCGCTACGGGCGATAATAGTCTGGAAAATGGACTCGACGACCAGATTTTGTCGTTCTGACATTAGTTCCTGTGTTTTCAGGTAATTTGGTAGTGGGTGCTTATGTAGGTAGTGTGGGTGATTGCGTGTTTGTGTGTATTTTTGTGAGAGTGTTTGGGTCGTGTAGTATGTAGGCAGGTTTAAGCCTGTCAATAGTAACTGTGACTGTTTTGCCATTGACGAGGAGCTTGAAGATCTTATCCCCGTGTTGCAGGACTTTGTGCGGTCCTGTATATGGTGATTTTAGGGAGCCTGATGTCTCATCTCTGAGAAAAACGTTACTCGATGTACCTAAATCTTTGAACACGAACGTGGATCTGCTACCATGTCGTGCGCGTGTCGTGCGCAATAGATTTACTTGTAGATAGTAAGAAGCGCACTGAATTTGTCAGCTTATTTGTTACAATTTTAAGCATCTTGATAACACGGCAACTTTTATTCGAAACGACTCGTTTTCGTGCATCGACAATATCCTAACAAACCTGCCAGAGTATTATGTAAAAGAATAGGAAGTAGACCATAATGGTCTGGCTGATGGACATGGAGGTATTTTAGGTAATTTTTGGTCGGAAACAGTGACAAGCAAGTCAAGTAACTACAACCAGCATATTGTTATAAATAAGAGAGTTTTCAGTTCTAATAACAACACATTTTTTAGGCAGGGAATATTGAGACATAACTGGAGTAATATGGGAATTAATAAATTTATAAGGAAATTCTCAGGTTTTTAAAAATAGTTACAAAAAAAGGAACGTAAAATTAACCTTATAAAGAGTACTAAATTAAAATGGGTCACCAAAGGTGTGAAAATCTCTAGTAAAATGAAACGCATTTTATGCGCTAGTAGGTAATGGTAATAATCTTGAAACCAGTGTTAATAAAAATAAATATAACCAAAAATAAATACATCAGAATATATAGAAGGGTTATCACGAAGGCTAAAAGTAGGATAAAAGCTAGTGCGATAGTAGAAAGTAATAACGTGTAATCCACTAGTGATCAATTGATCATACTCGGCGATTTTAACGCTCACCCGGGCGAGCTATTCGGTAGTGAACTGCTGAGCTTCTGTGAGGAGCAGTGTTGGACCTGTGCGGACATGGACTTACTGCCGCAGGGTACGTACACTTTCGTGAGTGACGCGCACGGTTGCCACCGCTGGCTCGACCACTGTGTAGTGACCGAGGCCGCGAGGCGTCTGCTCGTTAGTGCAACTGTGTTGTATTTAGTGTCCGACCGAAGCTTCGGCTTCGGCTTCGGCCACCTTCGGCCAAAAAAGCACCTTCGGCCAAATCTTCGGCTTCGGCCAAAAATTTGCCGAAGGTTTGGCCGAAGCCGAAGGTTTGCTAGTTGTCAAAATTTGAAATTTACTGAACGATGCTAGAGCGAGACGGAGAGTGTGCGGACCAAACGAATCGCAGTTAGTAAACTAAACGAGTCAAAACAAGTTTGAGAGCGCGTCTTAAAATTCTAATAAGTGTTTTGTTTTTAAATATTTCATATTTGTCTACTACCTAAGGTTTTTTCCATATAGTGAACAAAAATGTTCATATTTTCTTTTAATTGTAAGTTTTTATTATAGTTTAGTTTTCCCAAATAGGTATATTATTGATAATTTTGATAAATGACTGCTTCGCCATATAATTAAGTACAAAGAGCTATTTTTAATTAAGACTAGCCGAAAAAAGTGAGTTTATTTTTTATTAATAAGGTGCCTCAAATTGTTACCAAAACTTGTTAAGTTTTTATTTTCTCCAATTGTTACCAAAAATGTTTAACTTAATTATCCTAAGAAATTACTTATAAGTATTTAATTTTCTCAAAAATTAAAAAAAAATATATGTAAAAAATAGCTATATTGAAAAGCGTTAAACTTTGCTCAATTATTTTATAGAAATATTTTGTGTTCGTCTGATAATTAAAAAAATGTGACTGATCATTTGATTATTTTATATACAATAAAAAACAAACTTAATTTTGCGGTTCGATCCCTAAGACCCGGTTACTGCACTGCTGTCCCTACAACCGCAAATAATAAGTTTGTCGTAGGTTACGTCACCCGCAGTATTATCTGTGCGACCTTTTTATTCCTTTTAGTTTTTAGAGTTATTTAGGTTTATTTTTATAAGTCGTAGGTATAGATTTTAAATTTTAAAGTATAGGTAGTATATTTGATAGTGTACGTAGTGACCGTAGGTTATTTTATAATACTGTTAGGTAGGATTAGTCATTCGTATAGATATTAGTTTTTAGGGACTTTGCTTATTTATTGAGTTTAGATTAGTTATCATCAGAAATAGGTTTATTTAGGTAGGTAGGTATTTTATTTTCTGTTATTGAGTTTTTTTTTTTTTTTTAATTAGGTGGGTACTTAGGTAAAGATATCATATAGGTAGGTACCCATACCCTCTTAATCACCACTAATGAGACACAATTGGTTTTCTATTGTAATTAGCCACAAAGCGCCCGCGAGAGAGATGGCATCCTGGGGAAGCACATACATTTTTATCCTGTTAGCACGTTCCCGTGGGATAATTTCCGACATCCACGCGGGCGAAGCCGCGGGCAGAAGCTAGTATTGTAAATATTCGTATGTCGCTATTAGCGGCGGATGTGTCCTGAACTTATCCTTAGATACAAACCAACTTTGTACCTACCATCTCCGACGAATAAATGTCTTTGTCTTTGATAGCCAATAGCCAACTGCAAAGGTATAAATTTTGTTTATTTGCTGCCATAGCAGAGGCTGATCATGAATGACGCCTGTAGGAGTAAGTGCGGCAGTGGTAGAGTGACGGGTTGAATGATATGAGACAATATTACGTGTAAACAAAATATACTTGATCAGTGAGGCATCTTGACAAAGTGGAGATCACTAAGTATGAGAAGTAAGGTCTTGGAGCCTTCCTTTATTAGAGGGAAGCGGAAGTTGCTGCACCGACGAATGAGGTAGAAGAAACACAGTATATATCATCATCATCATTAAAGAGGTATGAGGAACAGGGTGTAAAGTTCACTAATCCTCCATAGAAAAGGGAGGATCCTCCGACCAGACGGGTGTCGTGTCTGGCGGGCAACTGCCCAACTGCTAGTTGCGCGGTAAACTGCTTGTGCGATACAGGATTTTGCGTGACGTCAGTATGACGCGAAGTTCGCATGTGGCGTTGTAGATAGGTACCTACCGCTATATCATCATCTTAAGTTATTAGTAGTTTCAAAACTACTATTATAAGTCTGTGCGGCAAATAATAGACTGCTTATTAATCTCTTACTGTTGCTATTGATAAGATTTTATTGGACAGAATCGGCCCTCATTAGATGAAGTCTATTGCGATTACTAATCAGCGTCACTATATTGATGACTATTACGGCCATAGTCATCACTCTTTTAAAAAAAAACCTAAAGACTAAACCTGCTGGATTGCTGGTGTAACGTTGTTCCAGCAGGAAGATTTCAAACGAATGACCGGAGAGAGAAATAAAGTACAGTGACGGATAGCTTAAATTTGTGCGTAAAAGTGGGCCAAAAGGTCTAAACATTATCTAGGTACCTACATTTCGATGCAAGAGTGCAATGATAAATACGTACGACGGTTTTCAACTTACTTGCGAGGACACAATAAATACAGAAATATAATATTTTGTAACAAATATTTGTGAAAAATTATACCTCGCAGATTTAATATTTCGCACGCCGCGCATTTAAAAAATATAGAAACTGAATAAGTATTTTTATTTATAACACATTTGCTCGTAAAGGGTCTCTTATTTCACCAATTTCAATATCGTATTGTATCTCATTACGTACTTGTGCGTTATTGTAATGTAAAACGCACGGTTTATCAAGAAGCTCCGCCTTAACGAACGGTACTTTTTAAAATCTTAGCAAAGAGTTTTTGTATCAGAAAGTGGTCAAAATGTCGTCAAAAGTCCGAGTTTTATTTATTTCCTCGCAAATAGGTTATAAAACGTCGTATGACATTTATGTGCGCTTTGATAATTACAGCCTCTGCTTTCTTGTAGCCCTCGCCTACGGCTCGCGCTAGCAATATCGCCTCGGCTGTAATTTTCAACTTACCTCACTTATATCATAATGTACTATTATAGAATACTAACTAATGTTAATTTGTTGGCAAGAATACACTATTTGATGAATTATATGGCTTATTTATCATATTTTATTTATTTATGTACACAGTATACATAGGTATTCACAAAAAAATTGCTATAACAAAGCATGAAGGCTATTTCTGAGATTACAAAAAAATCGCACGTCTATGAATTAATAATAATAAGTTATCTGTTACGCATTAGAGCGGTAATGCAAAGTAAAAAGTACGCATGTAAAATACATTGAATTGTGAACCTAAAAGCGGTGCAATTAAAGCCAGTTTTCGACCGTGTTGAAAAAAGTGTGTTGCAAGAGAATTCAAGAGCCTGTCTGCGTGATAGAGAATCGGCAGAAGTGGCCTTCGAGCCGGATTGAATGCTGATCGTTCTACTCACGTTCTAACATCGCATTTTGTAAAAATAAGAAATAAAATACCGTGCAAAACAATAATAATATATAAATAAAACAATATAGGTATTTTATATTAATTTGAAAAGGTAATAAAATAAAACAACTCCTTTTATACAAAAAGCAGTTAATGATTCATGTGTGGGAAGCGCAGATCAGTATCTTGCAGATTGTCTTCGATCCAGCGATCAGCTTGTTGTGTGATCTCCTCGTCGAAATACGCACGCCAACCTCCGGTTTTACCTGAGAAGAAAGGTAATTCTACGATCAACATTCGACCAATGTTTACGGTCGGGCAAAGTGTTTTTATTTGGGTTTTTCTATTAGGAATGTATAAGTAGCAACTCAGAATATTGGATTTATATCCGGTTGATAGTAAATACGGCAATAGTCTCGCCGCCTATTACGACATGAGGGTGTACCAACTAGGCGTAGATACACCCTGCTTAATTCTTCTGCTTAACCTATCCGGTTAATACTTCGGTAGTATACTTAATAATATCACTCTATCATTGCCCCCCTGCAGGGCAAAGGCCTCTTATCATACAGAGAAGGCACGAGCTTTGATCAGTGATCACCATTGGTAGCATACTTGAACAATTAATAGTGCTTCCCAGTAGCAGTGCAGGAAAAACGACTAACCTTTCCTTATAAAAGTTTCGTCCTTTGCGAAAAGCCCTGATTCCCTCACATCTTCAAAGTTCACCGACTTATTATTCTTAAAGTTTTCGATGCTCAGGTGATCACAGAGACGATTCATTTGTTCTTCATCAACTTGTTTGCCGAAGAAGTCTGCGACACGCCGAATGGATGCGGGCAAGTCCTGAAATATATATAATGAATGTGGTTAATTTTGGCTTTCTGATATTTTTAAGAAGTTTTGAGGTGATCACAGCTAGGCCCTCCACGCTCAGCCAAATCCCAGATCTTAAACTACCTACCAGAAGACTAGCAGGCACTCGTTTTCATGAAAATGCCGTAAACCTATCTTTCACTGTTGGTGAAGCCTTACTTATACAGAGTTTTATTAAGTTTTACCACCGAGGATAGGCAGAAAAACAGGTAAAGAATGGGTGATTTGCCAAAGTCAAGGATCATAGCATAATCAGCCTAAAATGTTCCCACTGCTGGTACAAAGGCCACCTCTCGGTGACAGGGATTGGGCTGTAAACCACCACACGGACCCAGTGCGGGTGGGTAGATGTCATTTATCTTCGATTTTTTGACTCTAGGACCAGTTGACCAGTTTCTCAAGATGTTTTCCTTCACCGTTGTGAGAGCAGTGGTGATGAAATAATTTACACAAAGTAAAGCGCCTGTCTGGGTCCAAACTTACCAGCTTCAGCTACTAAGTCGCGGCCGTTACGACTGGGTCACCAATCCTCAAGGATCATAGGCCACAATTATCAAAAGCGTGTGTTTGTATTTATTTATGCAATAATCTTGATCTTGATCTACACAATGTTACGTGACAAAGAATTGAACAGACATTGGACTGTGCAATTCTTTGATATCACAATCA
This sequence comes from Apamea sordens, assembly GCA_945859715.1. Lineage (NCBI taxonomy): Eukaryota > Metazoa > Arthropoda > Insecta > Lepidoptera > Noctuidae > Apamea > Apamea sordens. The sequence goes on from OX243995.1 coordinate 16,144,951, forward strand.
ACAATAACATCTGTTGATATTGCCCTTGAGCCGACGCCCGTCCATGATAAGGTTATCAAAGATCTAATGGTCTTATGGCTCTGCTTAACTCGGAAAACAATAAAACTTGCATACCTTTGATAGATCTTCGTAGAACAAGAACAGCATGTTGGGATCATTTCTCTTCTCCCAAGCTTCTTTGACGTGCTCGAAATATGGCGTAAGAGAAACTGTGAATGATGAGGTCTGGTGACACGTTATTACAAAATATTTATATTTTTTTTTCTGTACTCAGAAGAAAATATATAAATCTTACTAACTAGATTTGGGGTTTTCAAAATCTATAATGACTGAACTGATTAATCAACGCTTCTGCGTTGATTAATCAGTGCACGTTTATGTTTCCAGCTGCAGGTCAGGTTCTCCTGACCTGCAGCTGGAAACATAAAAGTAGGGCATGATAAATGATACCCGACTACAGGACGAGGTAATCAGTTCGACTATACTTTTAAAGACACGACTCTCTAAAAGTATAGTCGTACTGATGACCTCGTCCTGTAGTCGGGTACCTATCATTTATCATCCCGTCATCTCCGTCAAGATCTACCGCGTTTTCGTATGCCATGTAGACGTCAATGGAACAAGCCTAACACCTAATAAGTCCCATTACGTCCTAGGCTTGTCGTTGTTGCTTGGCTTGTTGTTGTTATGTCGTCATGAGAAGCAATTGCACAGCATACATTTTTTCTACTTACATAGGTCCCTACGGAATAGATTCCAGAAGTCTTTGAAGCCTGCCTCGAAGTCGGACATCTTAAACAATTTGATGTGGTGGTAGCAAGATACAGCTACGTCTCTTGGGTCTCGAGCCACATACACCATCTTTGCAGTATCTAGGAGTTTGGGGGGTAACAGGGACATGGGTAAGTGTGTCTTGATGAAGCGGGTAGCCGTCAATGGAGCCGCAGCCAGCATTGGACTCACTGGCTTAGCCATGAAACTTATTAATTCACTAAACTTCTCTCTGTCAAAGTTTTCTTCTGTTTTCGCGATTTTGTCCACGAATTCTTCTTTTGTCTCTTCTTCAAGGAACATGAAGCCTCTGTAATAAATTATTATTTAAGATTAAAATCTAGCGTTTTTCAGTAAATATATATATCTATATTAAAAAGAAACGAAGAAAACTGTTTATTTAGCACAGTACCGTACCGTATATATCTATATCTATACTTATAATAAATCTGTAGAAGTGAAAATTCTGTACATTGAAAATATCAAAAAAATAATTTACAGGGGGTGTTACTAGACCGACACCGAACCCAAAAATGTGATTAAAAAAATTTTTGTCGGTCTGTCTGTCTGTCTGTCTGTCTGTTTGTTCAGGCATCACGCAAAAACTACCGGTTCGATTACGATGAAACTTGGTATAATTATTCTTTAATATCCTGGGCACCACACTGGGTACTTTTTATCCCGGAAAAGTATATACAATAAAAAACAAACTTAATTTTGCGGTTCGATCCCTATACCCGATTACCACTGTCTGTACTGTACCAACCGCAAATACTAAGTTTGTCGTAGGTTGGGTCACCCGCAGTGGAGTTCATTTTTATTCCTTTTGTAGCGGATGTGGTCACCGTTTCCGGCAGAGAGAAGACTGGTTGTCGGCAAGAATTTATTGTTCACACAATGTACAGTTTATATAGGACGAATCCACACAACCTTTTCCCAGAAGGGACGAAGGAGGGGGGTAAGGTGTCCTCTAGACCAAAAAAATGACAATAAGTCTAGAAATAGGCTAACTTAGTAGCGGAGTCCCGTGTGACTATTCCAATTAGGACGTAGACCACGAATGCACCACTAGTTCAGTCTTCACAAAAATTAAATATACTAGCGGAGGTCATTAAACCTCGGAGAATCTTGACACCGCGATTCAGAAACGTGACGTATTGCGACAGCGCCATCTAGCGACGGGCAGTGGCATGTTGTGGTGTTTCTGCTTTATGATAGGTGGCGTTGATAGATTAAAATTAAGGTTTGCTACAATCTCCCCCTCAGTTCTCGAAGTCGTCTCGGCGAGAAGAACTGGAGAGTTATTGCTTTCTAGGACGCCCACGGCCTCTTTTTCTGGCGGGAAGTGTGGTCTGTGTTACCATCTTCTTCGCAGGTCGTCCCCTTCTTCTAAGCGGGTGTACTGGCTCAGGAACCTCAGTGGAATGTTCACCTTTGTAAGGTGTTAGGGCGGACGTGTGATATAGTCCTATCGGGATCTCAGGAGTGTTTGGTGGGGCTACCTTATAGGAAGCAGGACCGTGCTGCTGCACTATAATATAAGGGCCATCTCTTCGGGGCGCAAATTTGGCTGTCACTCCCTGATTCCCTCTGCTGATCGGGTGTATGTTGACAAGAACCAGATCTCCGGGTTGGTATTGAGGATGGTTGCGCCTCTGTCGGTCAACGTATTCTTTGCGAGCTTCTTCTTTCATCTCTTGAACTTCTCTCGCTTTCAGTAAGCTATCTGCCAGCGTTTTGAGTTTTGGGGTTATTTCGGGTATGATGTTTTCAGAAATGAGTATATTCCTAAAATCAACCTCGTTATCCCTTGGCGATCTCAATTCTCTTCCGAATGTTAGGTGTGCTGGGGTTTGTCCCGTTGTGCTACAGTTAGTGCTATTCATGGCGAATCGAATGGCAGGAAGTAGCTCTACCCATCGGTTATGTTCCACTCCTTGCACCATTATAGCCAGCTGAGTTTTTAATTCTCTGTTTCTGCGTTCCACAGGATTACTTTCAGGGTGATAGAGTGGGGTATACTGATGTTTTATATTTAGGCTATACGTTACTTGTTGCATCACCGCACTGACGAACTGAGTTCCGTTGTCACTTATCAGTCTCCTTGGGACGCCATATCTTAGGAAAACTTCGTTTATTAGTATTGTAGCACAATTTTCTGCTGAGGCGGTGGCCAAGGCAAATAATTCCACCCACCGCGTAGCTATATCTTGGGCAATTAGTATCCATGTCTTCCCGTCTTCAGTTTGTGGGAGGGGCCCAAATAAATCAAAGGAGACTACTTCGAAGCGTTGACTTAGAGTAGTAGTCTGGAGTAAACCCGCAGGTTTCTGATTTGAGGGCTTGTATCTTTGGCACTCTATACAGTTTTGTACGTAACTCGTAACGTATTTACGCATTCCACTCCAATAATATCTATTTGCGATTTTCCTGTAAGTCTTTTCGGCACCATAGTGGCCGGCAAGTGGGTCATCGTGGTAGGCATGAAGAACATTTCTCCACTCATGCTCAGGTACCAATAATTGAGCGTCATCCACTTCAGAATCAGGGTGTAGGCGGTACAACATGCCATTGTTCATTAGATAGCCTTTGTTACTCCAATAGGTGGCATCCTCCACCGTTTGTGTTTCCTCAAGAGCCTCTATTATTTTCTTAATCTTTTCGTCTTTCATCTGCTCTTCTCGTACTTCTTTAGTACTTCTTCTGGGCATGTCTATGGTAATTAGACATATGTCACAGGTTTCTTCACAACACGGGGGCCTGGACAGTGCGTCCGCCACAGTGTTCATTCTACCGGGTTGGTAAAGAACATTTACATCAAATGACTGTAATTGCAAAGCCCATCTAGCCAAACGGCCTGTCGGTGACTTTAAATTCATGAGCCATTTCAACGCTTGATGGTCCGTGATAACAGTAATCGGTAAGCCGTCTATGTACGCTCGAAATTTGTCTAAGGCCCATACTACGGCTAGCGCTTCTCGCTCGGTTGTGGAATAATTTCTTTCAGCAGCTGTAAGTAATCTACTCGCGTATTCCACGGGGTGCTCTTCTTCCTTCTCCCCCTGGACGAGAACCGCTCCGAGTGCAAAACCACTGGCATCTGTCTTCAAGATGTAGGGCTTGGTTCCATCTGCTTGTTTTAGGACAGGCGCAGTTGTAAGCCGGTATTTCAGTGTGTTATACGCGTCTTCTTGCTCTGTATTCCATTCCCAACTTGCCTTTTTCTTCGTAAGCTTACTAAGTGGTTGAGTTATTTCCGAAAAGTTTTCAATAAACCGACGATACCAGGAACACATTTGCAGGAATGATACTAGTTGTTTAACGTTTTTAGGGATTGGCCTCTCAAGGATGGCTTTGGTTTTATCTGGATCAGTTTTCAAACCGTCGGGCGTTATGATATGCCCTAAATATTTGATTGATGAGCGCAAAAATTTACACTTCTCTTTGTTTGCCGTTAAGTTGTATTCTCTCATCTTCTGTAAAACTCTTGCCAGATCCGCAAGGTGGTCTTCAAATGTAGTAGAGAATAAGATTAGATCATCTAAATAAGCTAACAGTTTCATGTTCCCCAGGGTAACTCGAAATCTATCGACTAGACGTTGGAAAGTAGCGGGCGCATTGCGTAACCCGAAGGGCATCCTTTGGAATTTATAGACGCCAAAAGGAGTAATAAATGCCGTTTTCTCTTCGTCTTCTTTTCTGATTTTAATCTGCCAGTAGCCGGCTTTCAAGTCTAGTGACGTCATAAAGGGGGTCGATTTAGCTGAATGTAACAAATCATCTATTCGAGGGAGCGGGTAAGTATCTGGTACAGTTATCGCATTTAAACGGCGGTAGTCAATACACACCCGTACTTCACCATTAGGTTTTGGCACCATTACTACAGGCGAGGCCCAAGGTGAGGTGCATGGCACAATAATGCCATTTTGTAGCATTTTATCTACTTCAGTCTTAAGGACTTCTGTTTTAGCTTGGGATAATCTATAAGGAGGCACCGATATAGGGATATCATTTGTTGTTTTAATAGAATGCTCTCCAAGTAACGATGGTTTACCATTATCAAAGAAAACGTACTCGTACTCTGTCAGAACTTTATTGAAGTTATCATTCTGCTGATCATTAATATCTAACGAACACAAGTCGAATGATTCGATGAAAGTGTCAGTGTAATTATTGGTTCCGTCTGTGCTAGGGAAGAGATCTCTTTCGCGCGCTGTTAGAGTGTTTTCGGCTTCTCGAAGGTTGCGCTCTGCGTCCATCATCATGAAATCAGCAAAGCGGGGTGAGTAAACATCGAAGACGGTTCTGGGTCTTTTTATCGTCGATTCGTCTAGCGGGATCAGTTTATAGGTATCTGTCCGCTGCGGTAAAACATCCGTTTGCTTTGACGTCGAGGGTAATGAAGAATTTTCTTGCGGTGGAGTCATGTCTACACAGCTGCTTGCGGTATCAATGAACGCTACAAAGTCCTCTTCGTATAACTCGTAGATTATAGGGCTGCCAATGAATTCCCAAGTGAACTGAGCTAAGTTCAGCACCATCTTTGCATCCTGAAGGAAACCAATCCCTAGCAGGGTGCGGTTATCTTTAGACTTAGGCAAGACTATGAAAGAAGTAGGAATTATCCTATCTTCTAGTTTAACTGGTACCACCGTTTTCAGGACACGTTGATACTTAGTTATCCCATCTGCTAGAGTGACCCGAGCGTGCTCACTAACGAACTGCTGTCCCTTTGCTTTCAGTTGGTTATATAATTGATATGAGGCAATGCTTGTTTTTGCGCAGGTATCTATGTACGCGACTCCTTTGATGTCATCAATATCCACATATATCACTGGTCTTGCTCTGACGTCAGGGCGGAAGTTAAGGGAAGAAAATTTTAGATCCGCTGGTGGCTCCCGTTCCTTTTTACCAGCACACGTAGTACAGCTGCTGCGAACTACGCCTGGGGCGCCGCATCCGTAGCATCGTATTGCAGATGTTGAGGGCGACGGAGCTTGTGTCGACCTGGTTTGTTCAGTTTTGGGGCGTAAAACTTCGGGGGGCTGGCCTGGGACTCCGAGTTCCTCCTGCTTTTTCTTTAGCTTTCTGCATTCTTCGGCACGGTGTCCAATAAAGTGACAAAAACTACACTTTTTCTTCGGCTGCAACCCGCTTGTTGGTTGCGGTTTGCCTTGTGTGTTCACGGATTTTGATTCTTTTGCTTGTTGATCCCACAGCTGTTCAATGACTCTTGAAATATTTAACAGTTCGTCAAACGTCTTGAATGAATTTCGAGGAATTTTATCTTGGATCTTACTCCTCAGTGACCCGTATATCATATCCAGCTGGTGAGACTCAGGTGGATCAGGAGCCGGAAGCTGAGATATTAGCATCCGCTTGTAGGCTACAAAGTTCTCTGTAGAGGTATTCGAATCTTGCTTCACGCCAACTATCTCCTGATACAGGACAAACCCAGGTTTCTTAGGAGCAAAGCTATAGCGTAGGCGGTCCTTGAATGCCTCCCATGTAGTAACATATTTCTTCACGCCTTGCCACCATATTGCTGCTTCTCCTTTCATCAGTAGCGGAATACTGGTAAGGGCATCAGTATCCGTAATATTTTCAATTTGTTTGAAAATTGTAACCGCTGCTAGGAACGCTTCTAGAACTTCTGAGTTCCTGGTCCCGTCATATTGGGCGGTGCACGTCGTGAAGGATCCTTGCCGAGGCGGTGAGATCTTCTCCAGTAAGGTTTGGAACTGGGTGTCGGACAGGTTGACTGACATCGCTTTAGGTGAGGTCTTCACAGATGACGTCGTTATTCTGCCTGAGCGAGTGACGTATTTCTGTTGATCCTTGTCGGGCCCACCGTTGGTCGCCAGTTTGTAGCGGATGTGGTCACCGTTTCCGGCAGAGAGAAGACTGGTTGTCGGCAAGAATTTATTGTTCACACAATGTACAGTTTATATAGGACGAATCCACACAACCTTTTCCCAGAAGGGACGAAGGAGGGGGGTAAGGTGTCCTCTAGACCAAAAAAATGACAATAAGTCTAGAAATAGGCTAACTTAGTAGCGGAGTCCCGTGTGACTATTCCAATTAGGACGTAGACCACGAATGCACCACTAGTTCAGTCTTCACAAAAATTAAATATACTAGCGGAGGTCATTAAACCTCGGAGAATCTTGACACCGCGATTCAGAAACGTGACGTATTGCGACAGCGCCATCTAGCGACGGGCAGTGGCATGTTGTGGTGTTTCTGCTTTATGATAGGTGGCGTTGATAGATTAAAATTAAGGTTTGCTACACTTTTAGTTTTTAGAGTTATTTAGGTTTATTTTTATATGAGTCGTAGGTATAGATTTTAATTTTAAAGTATAGGTAGTATATTTGATAGTGTACGTAGTGACCGTAGGTTATTTTATAATACTGTTAGGTAGGATTAGTCATTCGTATAGATATTAGTTTTTAGGGATTTTGCTTATTTATTGAGTTTAGATTAGTTATCATCAGAAATAGGTTTATTTAGGTAGGTATTTAATTTTCTGCTATTGAGTTTTTTTTTTAATTAGGTAGGTACTTAGGTAAAGATATCATATAGGTACCCTCTTAATCACCACTAATGAGACACAATTGGTTTTCTACTGTAATTAGCCACAAAGGGCCCGCGAGATAGATGGCATTCTGGGGAAGCACATACATTTTATCCTGTTAGCACGTTCCCGTGGGATAATTTCCGACATCCACGCGGGCGAAGCCGCGGGCAGAAGCTAGTATAAGAATAAAATCTTAATTTCTGAACTCACTCTAAGAAGGGGTATCGGTGGGTAAGGGGTATCTCTGCTGCTTTTTCATAATTCAAATCATTTGCAATCAACCAAACTAGTTCTTGGGTCCATGTAGTTCCTGAAAAATTATTTAAGTTGTATAAGAAATATAGAAATGAGTTAAGAGTGGCATTTTATGGTAAGAGGAAATATGTTGTTGAGAAATATGAACGGAGATTCGAGTAGATCATTAATTTTTCAGCAAGAATACCTTTTTGTCTAATTCTAGATCAACTAATTCGATGTAAACCAGTGCTTAAAGCTCAAGTATAATCCAGCCTTTGTTCAAAGGCATACTATTCCATCAACGACTAAAAACCACGATAAGAATAGTTGGTCGCCCTAATTTAGTCAAGACAATGTTCATGTTCTTTCTCCAGAATTAGGTTACTGACAGGTTATTGTTATTAATATTAACTTATTTATTTATTTTACTTCGAAGGTCCTAGTTTGAACAGAACCCAGCAATGCATAAATATGTAAGCTGTCACGCCCTTTATGCCTGGAGGCTTTTATTTAGGTAGTAAGTTTTTATTTACATTTTAATTTTAATACATTATATTTTAGCTTGAGTATGTATAGTTTTTATTATATTTGTTGGTATATTGGCGTGGCTAGCTATATTTGTATGGCAAACAATTTAATTTTATGTTCTGTGCCTTGTAATGTTAATTACTTAACATCTAGTATTGTATACAATCAAGTATCAAGTATTTTCTAACTGAACAGACAGCTGTGCTGCTGGGGAGTTTGTTGAGCCACTTCTTCTTCCCAGAGATAGCACTAGGAAGTGATGAAGGGCGGGCGTTTTTGGGGGACTGTTTTTTGTAATTTTGACGTTCGAAAAGTGCTGATTCTCAGCCTTATTTGAATAAATGACTTTTGATTTTGATTTTAACTAGGTACCCACCAGATCGCTGATAACTGGCGACAAACACGTCACTAGGTCTCAGAGGCATGTTGTAGATGTTCGCGGCATCTTTCTTGTAAGGTTTGGACACTATGTAACCTTTGGGACCCAGACGGATGTAGCTTGAAGGCATGCCTGGAGGAAACACATAGAAAAATCATGGCTTGCTATTTTGGAGATAATAATAAACATTAGTATCACTTATCTTCTAAAACACTGGCTGTTGTGACCACTGTTTTCTTATCATTGTTAGTTATTTTTGTTCACAGCTTATAGCCATATCTGATAATATATGTATAAGCCGCTGCATTTGCGTATCTAATCTGCCCGACCTGTGTTCACTATTTACGAACCTAATTTCTCCAACAACCGCAGTTGGTACTCCTGGCATGACGTCTCGGTTCTCGAAGTCCCGGGACTTTTAGTAAATAGTTGCTTCGGGTCCCGAGACTTTCAGTTCGAGACTTGAGAAACTAATAGCCACCACAGATGACAGTGCCAAAATACAGATTTTTTGGCGGTAGAACTGTTATGCAGTTTTTTTAAAATAGTATTTGTATCAAAACGCCAAATTTAGAAATAATGGGCGCGGTACACAACGAACCCGACGAGTCGTTACAAAGTCAAATCGAACAGGCAATCAAAAAAGCCGAAACTTAACCGAAATTCTGGCAAAAATGTCATGAGTAAAAACTGAGAGTTTAAACCTACTTTACAAAGCTTTAAACATAATAAAAACCGACATTTTTGTTAAAAACACAATACTAAAAAATTAGATCGATTGTAATTTTATTCTGAGAAGTCTCGAAGTCCCGGGAAGCGGTTCCGGGACTTTAATTGTGGGTTGTCTCGTGTGCCGATAATTTGAGACTGTCGAGACTTCCCAAACCCTATCTACTTATTTTTTTTCAGCATCTTGGATTCACTAAACTTGACCTGAAAATACAAATAACTCACGGGTAAAAGTAGTTTTAAGTAATTCTTCTTCCTCAGGCTTCAGCTCCTCATATTCATAAGGAAACGGCAGTTCTTTCTTTTCCTCCATTGGTATTGGACACAACCTCAAGATATGAAATATATGTTAAGACTGACAATATATGGATATTCAAAATGCATATATTGTCAAGCTATAAATGTAAAAACTTCAAATATCTGTAGATAACGAAGTAACTACGTAATCTCAATGTTTGATAACAAATTAACAACATAGAACCGTGTTTAATGTTTTTGCTGAGGGCTTAGTTTTGTATGTGCTGGCTGCTCCAATTGCGTAGCATCGGGCATCCTAAAAGTGACTCTAATGAGAACATTCTGAGCTTTTGAGCCATAGAATTGGTTTTGTTATTATTTTTATTGGTGGACCATAGTCATTCTAAGTCGCTTTTCGTATCTGTCTGTGTAACCACATTGTTCTTCTCAATTTATTACGCAACGGATTTTGATGCGGCTGTCACAATCATTTAGCTTCAGCTGGAGGGTTTGATAAGATAGGATAGCCAACTGCATAGATAGATTTTGAATTCTCTTTGATTATATAATCAAAGAGAATTTGATCATACGGCTGGAGGCTAGGATTATGTATTAATAGATTTAGAAAATAATTGATATTAATCCATATGTATTTGGATCAAATAAATTACTTTATTTGTGTTTATTTATGTATGCGGAAGGCATACATAAATATGTTTTTGAGATAATTTTGAATGCGATTGCGATTATACATTACTCGTAAATAATAATAAATTTTTTTCCTCGATAAATGAGGTTTTGATAGGAACGCCTACAAAACGTTGTAGAGATAGTGATAGTATATTAAGAATATTATCACATACATTGATTATAAAGTAACGATTACCTAATTATAATAATATTAATTAATATTGGACTTACTGTAAATTAACTACCTACATTCTTACAAATAACTAAATATTCTAATTCTTATTTTTAAATATCTTTTAAAATCGCAGATACAAAACTTTTGCGCCAGACCTGGGTTTGTTTAGCAATGGCCTATTTTCGGTTTTTGTTTTTCCACAATCAACGAAAACTTTTTAAGCGGGCTCCACATTCGCGCCGCGAACATCTGTCCAATTCGCGCAAGTAAATTTGCCGCGAAGTCGTCGCGAACAACATGTCCCTCCACATTCGCAATCGTTCACAGTTTAGTTCGCGCGCTCGTCGAGAATGGACGCCGATTTAAGCACTGCTATCGCTGTGACGCTATGCGCTTTGGCTCACTACAATTACGTGTATACAAAAGATAAAAAAAAAATTAAACAAAAATGGAGAAGACGAAGATGGTGGATGACAAAGATACATCGCAACAGAACAAGGTAAGTGGTTCCTATGATAGCTGTGTCGATTGAGGTGGCGTCAAAGAACTGTTAAATTAGTTTCTGTCCTGTGTAAATACCTAGTTTTCAATTCTCGCGCCCTCTTTGAGTTCCCTTAAGGGGACTACAGGAGCTAAACGCGACTTTTATAATGGAATTAAAAATAACTAAAACCCGACTACAAAACATCGCACAAATGAATATTGTTCTTGTTTTATACTTTTCAGTGCGCGATTTTTTGTAGTCGGGTTTTAGTTATTTTTAACTTATTTTTTTTATTTACACTATTTTGGGGTTATAAAAGCTATACAATGTATATATATTTCAAATGTGCTCATCAAATCCTTTCATTTGATACCCATATCGATACTGTGCGAAAATATTTTTTTTTCGGTTACGACTTTACATCCCCTAGAGGGCGCCATTTTGGATTTGGTGACACGTCACCTACCCTATAACCAGCGGACAACTGAGACACTTCTAACGACACCTCATTTGTCATGTTATGATAAGCAGTTTAGAAGTTATGAGGGAACAGATGAACATACATACATACATACCGGTCAAACTCATAACCCTCCTTTTGGCTTTGCCGTAGTCGGGTAAAAAAGCATATAATTCACTGCAATCAACAAAACCAGAAAAATATATGATATTCTTCAGGATATATGCTAGTAAGATAGTGTTTTGAAAACATAATAGTTTTATAGGGTAATTTTATTTGTTGCAGCTTGACTATGGAAAACCAATTGATGGAATTAGTTGCCGAACCTTCTTGTGAATTTAAAAAGTTTACTCGAATGTCTTTAGAAGATTTCGAGTACTTATTAGATAAGGTTTCACCAGTGATTATGAAACAAGATACTCGACTGCGAAAAGCAATTCCAGCTCGAGTGCGTCTCGCTGTCACGTTAAGATTCTTGGCTTCTGGAGATAATTACGAAAGCTTGCATTTCTTATTCAAAATTTCACCTCATATAATTTCGGAGATCATACCTGAAGTATGCCTGGCTTTGAATAAAGTCTCGAAGGAGGAAATTAAGGTAATAAAATAAAATTTTACTTCAAATCGTGTTTATTTATTCAAAATGGAAATAATGAAAGAAAGAAAGAAAGAAAGAAAAAAGTTTATTTGGACGCAGTTCAATAATAACCACTTAATCACTTATTATCTAATTAACTTGGAAATAATACCTCCAATAACTAAATATCAAAAGAGAATCATCTTTATCTTGATTATGTCAAGAGCACGGCAAGCTTTACACTTTGAAATTTGTACCGTTTTCTTATGCCATAGGTAATAATAGTTATAATAAAACTGAAAGAGTAAAGCTTGGCATGCCATTGTCTGTACTTATTCTGAGATCAATCATAATAAAAAATAAAAAAACATCAGAATACCAAAAAAATAGCAACGTTTTGGCTTATAGTTAGGCAAGATGAAATGCTTTATTAATTACATCATTAAATTCAGTCTGTGATTGTTCAGTCTCTGTGTTTGCAAGATAATAAGTGGCTGGAGATTTTACTTCATTGGATGTTACCATAAGTTTCGAACCAGTGTTTCTTCTGTTTTCAGGAATGTGAATGACTGGCGGTTCTATAACTTCATCCGATGTTATCATAGCTCTCGAATCAGTGTTTGTGCTATAGTCAGGAATGTCTCTAGATTTTATTACTTTATTGGATGTTATCACAATTCTAGAACCAGTGTTCCTGCTATAATCAGGGAGGTGAATGACTGGAGGTTCTTCAACCTCCTCCGATGTTACCATAACTCTCGAACCAGTGTATGTATTATAGTCAGGATTGTGAGTGACTGGAGATGGCGAATTATTTATTGTATGTTCGGAATAAATTGAATGAGATGTGCTAGATCTTCCATATAACGCAGTAGGTGGAGTCGGAGATTGGTGTTCAGGATATGTTGAGCATGATGTGCTAGGTCTCCCATATAACGCAGTAGATGAAGGCGGAGATTGGTATTCAGGATATGTTGAGCGTGATGTGCTAGGTCTTCCATATAACGCAGTAGATGGAGGCGGAGATTGGTGTTCAGAATATGATGTTAAGCGTGATGTGCTAGGGCTCCGATACGCAGTAGATGTAGGCTGAGCTGGGCTATTAGACAATCTGTTGTATCGGTTTCGACTATTTTGTTGGTGGCGTAGGAATAAGCCGTCTATTTCATACATGAAAAGTAATCTGTCATCTTCAGGTAATGTCTTTATTTTTTTGGATAACATTTTACCATATAGCTCATAAACATCATCTTGGTCGGATTCTTTCCTATTTATGGTTGTTTTTAACGTAGCAAGAGCATCTTGAACTACTTTGCCAGCATCTTGCAGTTCTGGAGGATTGGAGCGCCGACGAATTGTGCGTGGTAGCTTTATTTGTTCATTCTGGCTTTGTACAGTTTGTTTTTCTTCGACCTCGTTATTTTCAATAACTGATTCTTAATCCTGAAAATAAGTGTAAAAAACAATTATAACATTTTTTATTTTACAGATGCCATCGACCGTATAAGAATGGCTAGATATCGAAAATGGATTTGCTCGTAAATTTCCTCATGCTATTGGATCCATAGACGGAAAGCACATCACTCTAGAAGTAACTCAGGATCAGAGTATTTCAACTACAAAAAAACATTCAGCATAGTGTTGCTAGCATTGGTGGACAGCAATTACAATTTTATTTTTGCAGATATAGGTTCTCAAGGCAGGATAAGTGATGGCGGAGTATTTCGGAATAGTTTGTTATGGCAAAAAATTTGCACAAATGCTTTAAATATTCCTGAACCATGCCCTCTCCCAGGCTCGAATGTCGATGTACCGTACGTATTTTTGGGAGACGGTGCTTTTGCACTTACAGATCATGTGATGAAACCTTATCCGGGCAACCATGAATATGGTTCTCCAAAACGTATATTTAACCAGGCATTGTCACGAGCACGTGTCGTTGTAGAGAATACATTCGGAATACTTGTGACGAAATTTCGTGTATTTAAAAAACCATTTGAGTTATGCCCAGAAAAGGTTTCTCTTATTACAATGACTTGTATATTACTGCATAATTATCTCAGAAGAAGCAATACTTCGTCACCCATATATACACCGCCTGGGACCATCGACATGTATGATAACAATGACATACTCATACACCCTGGTACATGGAGACAAGAATTGGAAAACAATAATTCTTCTGTTCGTGATTTGCCACACATACCTCGTCAACCAGCTTCGAATGCGAGAGAAATAAGAGAAGAATTCACTAATTATTTTTTTGCACTAAACCAACAACAAAATCTGCCTTATTAGGAAACACCACGGCTTTTTTTGCAAATACCTACCTATTTTTCAATTCTCTCGCCCTCAGTGTTTCCTCTTAATCTTTACATGTTGACATCAATAATAAATTGAAAATAAAGTATACTAACCGTATTTGTAGTTTTTTTACAACGATCTCTATCTCCCATAAAAGCATCGATCGCGTCGTATGCAAACCAAATAGGCTTATAAATATCACCACTGCTTGCTCCAGACTTCGAAGAATCTTTTACTTTTTTTTTATAAGTCCTATAGCTGGACATAAGACTTTCTTTTTTTTTTTTAATACAGTCATTTCTATATTCATAAGTTCCTGTATTCGCATCCATGCATCATATACCTTCGTTTTTTCTTTATGTTCTTTATGTTTGGGATCCCATAAAATGGGTTCAGCATGGAAGCACTCGATAAATACGAGTTCCAGTTCGTTTGTCCAATTGACGCTCATTTTGGTGCAAACGTAAACAAATACAAATGAGCACGACCTCACGGCACGGAGTCTCGCGCGATACTGAATTCACGCGCGAGTGTGGATGCGCTTGCTTTCACGGGAGGTTCGCGCTTCGCAAACCCTTTGAAGCGGGCGCAAATACCGACACTGAACGGGGAACAAGGCGCGAACAGGTGCGAAGCCCGCGAAGGGGCGCGAAAGCCATCCACATTCACGGTTCGCGGCGTTCGCGGGTGTTCGCGGCGCGAATGTGGAGCCCGCTTTTAATCTTGTACACGTCAATTTAAAGTCTAAATAAGTATTGGTTTGTTATCTATCGGTATTTTATTTAGTCTCCCAACACACCTAAGCATAGGCGTCAACCAAGTGGCGACCGTGACAGGACCCGTTGCGTTAAGTTTAAAATTCGAATCTTCGAGAAGCGTCGCCGGAGAATTCATCGCGTGGAGCAAGTGCCGCAGCCCGCCATCCATCCAGCCGGGCTGCGTAATCAAGAAGAAAGGGAGCGCGGACGAGCTGCTGTGGCCAGGGAGGCTTCGGACGGTGACGGCGGGTCAAACTCAACACGTCTGCCGAAGGTCTAGCCCAGGAGAGTAAGCCCTGATCCATTCATTTCCTTTCTTTAATATTTTTCCTGTGTGCCCTCGCGCTGTGAACCAGTGCGCGGCTTGCTGCTCGAACGTCAAACGGGAAAAGGGCCATATCTTTTCCTAATTTGCAGGTTTAATTGCACGTGGGTTGAGCTGGCTTATGCTTGGCTAGGCGAAGCTGCAAATTTTCCACTCTAGTCGAATCATTTGTATGTTCGTGTGCACCTACCCGCTTAAGTTCATATTCATAAATGTAATCCCACGTAACGCATAACCTCACTTCTGGCGATATTGTAAAACGCAAGCTAGCATTTTAAGCTGCACGCATTGTTTTTCCTACCCACCCCATATTCATGCACGCGTGTGAATTAAGTGCACGCAACCAATGCTTGGTGAACCAGCCATCCTGCCGACTATTTCAGAGTTCCGGCCATACGGCAACTGTTCCGGTGCAGAACCCGCGCAGCCAGCACAGCGGATTCCCTCGACGCGTCGACTGCATTAGCGGCGGCCGGCCGACGGCACGCTACAACGCGGAAGTCGTACCTGGGAACACGTGTCGGAGCGACGCCTAACATTGTCAGGTTCACTGCACATTTATCTATTCAGCTCATTGTATTGCATTGTGTTTTGTGTTTTGTATTTCGATAGACAATAAATAGGTCTCGTTGATAGCAAAATGACCAGTGTAGATACCGACCTGAAGGTCAAAATTAAAGAGTTAATTAGAAAGCGTGGCACCATAAAGGGTAGATTAACAAAATTCATAGACTATTTAGGTACTATGCAGAACCTGGAACCTAAAGAGGTTGCCAGTGTTCAAGTTAAGGAAATTTCTTTGAGATTAGCCAAATTTCAAGAATTATTTAAAACATTTGACGAATTACAGTCAGAAATTGAAATATGTTGCTCCGATGTAGATGAACAATTGGAAGAACGAGAGGCAACAGAGCGTCAATTTTACTCTGCTCTCTCTGTAGCTCAAGAATTAATTGAGGCTACCCCATTCCCAATAAATAAGGCAAACAGTGTTGGAGAATTTAGTAATTGTTCTCATCAGCCAAGCTGTTGTTCACATGCATTCAACGGAGTGAAATTGCCAACCATACACCTTCCAAAGTTTGATGGAGACTTGTTAACATGGCTAGAATTTAAAGATACATTCGATTCTATTATTCACAGCAATAAGTCAATTCCAGAAATAAACAAATTTCACTACTTAAGATCGGCTTTGGAAGGGAGTGCTAAGGGGATAATTAAATCAATAGAGTTTACCTCGAATAGCTACAAATTAGCATGGGATTTACTATGCGAGCGATATGATAATAAAAATATTCTCATAAACAATCATCTCAAAGCTTTAATTAGTGTTGAAAAGTGTAGTCGGGAATCCTATAAGGCATTAAGGTACTTAGTAGACCACATGTCAAAAAACTTGAGAGCGCTGGAAGCGTTAGGTCAGCCGACTGACAAATGGGATGCACTTATTCTATTCATTCTAGCTTCAAAATTAGATCCGGTGACTACTATTAAATGGGAAGAGCACAGGTCTACGTTAGCCGATTACCATAACTTAGAAAATTTCACTAGGTTTCTAAGAAATCGAGCCGACATTCTAGAAACAATGTACTTCGCAGGCATAGAAAATGCCGAGAGAAGGGACCGAAGGCCAAGCAATAATAAAGAGCCTAAACCGAATAGGACTTCCACGTGTCATGTCTGCAATGACAGTCACCATTTGTCAGAGTGCCCCAAATTTAAGAATTTGGACATTAGGGATAGGTTAGCTGAGGTCACAAGATTAAAACTATGTAAGAATTGCCTTAGGAGTGGTCACAACTCATTTCAATGCAAAGCCAGGCTTATGTGTCGTGTATGTAAACGGAAACATCATTCACTATTACACAATAATGAGTTTAAGACCAATAGGTCCACAGCAGACGCTCCGGCCCTTGAGCCCTCTAACTTACCGGTTTCTCTCTCAGCAGCCTCAGCAGGTCAAGTACTGTTAGGTACAGCCCTACTAGACATAGTGCACCCGCAAACTGGGGAACTCTACCAGGCAAGAGCGTTACTAGACACAGGTAGTCAGATGTCCTTACTATCCAACACCATGAAACAAAAGCTCGGGTTAATTTGTGACACTTCCCATCCCACTCGCGTAGCCGGAATAAATAATTCCATATCAAAGGTTTCGGAAAGGGTAAACCTTACACTCCAGTCGCGCGTGACTAATTTCTGTATCTCGGTTGACTGTCTTGTCTTACCAAATATTATGGGTACGTTACCCAACATGCAGGTAAACGTTAAGCAACTCTGTATACCAAAGGAAGTTAGTCTAGCGGATCCCACTTTCTATGAACCTTCGAAGATAGACATTCTGTTAGGTGCGGACGTATATTGGGCGATTGTGAATGCCGATCACATATACCTAGGGAAAAATAAACCGACACTACAAGATACTAAATTAGGGTGGGTAGTGTCAGGCCCTACAGGGCAAGGTAGCCTAAAGTCCCTCACTGTAACTTGTAACGTTAGCCAAGACGTACAAGAGTGTCTAAAAAGAGAGCCTGAGAGCGCGTTAGGCGACTCCTATGCAATAGCTAGGAAACGACTTACCCACTTAGAAACCAGATTTAATAAAAAAACCCCCAAGAAAACCCGGAAGCTTACTCAGAGGAACTCAGTGGACTACTGAGTGCGGCCATCATAAAGCCAAAAATTTTACTCCAAAGGCTATGGTGTGCCAAGTTAGATTGGGATGAGCCAGTACCAACGAATCTAGTTAAGGACTGGCTAAACTTTAGTAATAATTTATCATATCTGTTTAACTTGCATCTACTTAGGTACACTCTGTGTGAATTACCAGAATATATTGAATTGCATTGTTTTGTAGATGCCTCACAGGCTGCCTATGGCGCCTGCGTTTATTTAAGGTCAAGGAGTAACAAAGGTAGCTAGCTACACCTCACGCCTACTATGTGCCAAGGCCAGGGTAGCACCCCTTAAACCTATGACTATCCCTAGGCTAGAATTATGTGGAGCGCTCCTCGGCGCTAGACTTAGTCGTAAAGTAATTCAGTCGTTGAAAGGAAAAATAAATAGCACCGTTTTCCCCCCCAAGGGTAGAAAACGGATATTTAGGTTCCAGCGTAGCTAGACCCACCTTGAGATTACCCCTTGGATTTTCGCATGTGACAACACTAAATTCCTATCCTACCCACACCCTGCGCGCGCGCTCCCCCCCCTCAGCACGCACGCCGCCATGTTGCGCTGGGCGATCGCTTCGCTTGTTCTTCAGTACTCTCTCAAGCCGGCAAGGCCTAAAGTGGTGGGTCTAGCTACGCTGGAACCTAAATATCCGTTTTCTACCCTTGGGGGGGAAAACGGTGCTATTTAGGTGTCCGAGCTATGCTAGACCCACCTTGAGATGTGTTTATTTTCTGCCGGCGCTACATGACGTGCTGTGATCGGGAATACATTGAAAAGCATTTGACGTTTTGGTCAATGATAGAAAATGTTCTGATGTTTTGGTTAGGGTGATTGATATAAAACAAAATAATATAATTTTGTAAAAAAAGAAAAATGTTTATTTTTTATTATGGCAAATGAGATCAATGAAATTAAAACATAACTTTTCTTCAAGTACTTATCACGAAATTATTACATGAACGTAACATAGCATTTCTTCTAGCTTTTAATTGATTGACTACATTCATGAGGAGAAAAATCACACCGGTGAAAATAAATCAGTAAGATTTGCACCGCCTGAATCTCTATTTGGATTGGTTACCTCTTTAAAGTAATATTTAAGGAATGTATATCTACTTCTCCAATTACCTCTTCTTAATACTTCGTCAATGTTAATATTTCTGTTAACTAACATGTCAGAGTTCACTGCAGCTCTAAAACTGCCGGGGGAGTCTTGAATTTTGACCTCTCGGAAAAGGGTCCTGATCCATCCAGCGATAATTGTTCGAGAAGCCGCACTCACTTTACCTCTAGTTGTAATAAAAAGGCTGTTTAAATTTTGTCTAGCTCTCCTTCGCTCATGTGATATGCTAATTAGTTTTTGAACCCATAGGACAGGGTTTAGTCTTTCCGGGCCGTCATTTGATAAGCGCCATCCAGATTGTCGATGCGTTGCCGAGTCAGTTTTAGATCCAAACCTGGGCCAGAATATCACATGATCCCCATTATTTTCGAAAAATTCCGGGCTTATGTCCAATAAAGTGAGATCATGTACCCTTCTTCCCGTGCACAGTAATAAAAGCGCCGTGACATGACGCGATATTTGAAATATACTATCAACATCGATGCTATAATGTTGTAGATATTCAATTAAACTGCCAGCCTCCCAAGTGGAAGGTTTGCGAGGTGGAGGTTTTGTTATGGCTATAGCTTTCATTATTTGCTTAATTAATGGATGTCTGGCTAGGGCTTCGGATTTCTTAGGGTTTGCAAAAGTGGCCACTACAGACTTGTGTACGGCTATAGTGCTAGGTGCCAATTTAACATCACTGTGTAGGTAGCAAATGAATTTTGCGAGGTCATCGGGTTCGGGGTTATCAATTTGGCACTTTCCTCTGGACCATAAACGCCACCTTTCCCAGGCGGTCTTATATGTCTTCAAAGTAGATTTGCGCCATGCCGACTCTAGGAGAGTTTTATTTTCTTCTTGCCAAGTTTGAACTAAACCGGTCCAGCCTGAACCCTCCATACCTGCAAAAATAGCTTCTCTACTTCTGGTGGAGGTTTCCCCGTTTTCAGGTCTGTAAGATGTTGGCGCAAGTTGTGGATCACAAATGGGGGATTTAGTGCCCGTTGTTTCAATTCCGCTTTCCAAAAGGTCTTTTCCCAATTCGGGACCACGAATAAGTATATTCCCGTGCTCTTTTCCAAGTGTCTTAAAACTCGAGGTATCAGTGAGGGTGGGGGAAAGAGCCAGCCGAGGTCGTAATGCCATGTTTTGCTGAAGGCGTTTACAAATGCACATACTTGATCTCGTGCATCTTCGCTTACATATCGTTTTACTACCGCTGAGTGAGAGCTCGCGAAGAGGTCTATTGACGGTGTGCCCCATTTGTTGAATATTGTTTGTGTTAACTGCTTCGACAGTGTCCATTCTGGTGCTTGGCGGAATCTCGATAGGCTGTCGGCTAGTAGGTTGTATCTTCCTGGCAAGTAGCGAACTACAAGGTATATTTGATGTTGATGTGCAATTTCCAGTATCTCTGTCGTCAACTGTAGTAGTTTTAACGACTTTTTTCCCCCTTCTTTGGTGATGTATGCTGCCACAGATCTGTTGTCCGTTTGAGCTAAGATTGTTTGACATCTGTAAATATGAGCCACATCTTGAAGCACCATCTTTAACGTCCATAGCTCCTTTCGGTTGCTGTGCCATGGTTGTTGATCGATAGTCCAGGTGCCGCTTAGGCTCATGTCGTTTACTGTGGCACCCCATCCTTGATCTGATGCATCGGTCGTAACAAATACCGTGGGATCTCTGTGGTGAATTGGCGATGTCTGATTGACATGATCTAACCACCACTGAAGCTCTTTCACGACACATTTTGGAAGGCTGAACTTTTTGTTTCTGTCGTCCTCTGGGAGTAAATTTGCTTGTCTTTGGATTGGCCTGCAATGAAGTCTCCCCAATGGAACAACAAATGACGCGAAGCTGAGGTTTCCTAGAATCATTTTTGCTTTGTGCCACGTCCACCAGTTTTTCTTCAGTGTGTCTTCTAATAGAGTTCTTATTTTTTGTGTTTTGGGCTTTGGGAGGCATTTGAGGTTTTGTTTTGTCTTCCATATAATTCCTAAATATTCTATTATTCTTGTTGGAGTCGTGATCGACTTTTCTATGTTGACACACCATCCCAGGTCTACTAGACATCGCAGTACCTGTTGGGTCTGTTGTAACAAAACATGCTGATTCGTGTGCATTATCAAAAAATCGTCTAGATACACAATGATTCTGATGCCTCCTTTCCTGAAATAATTAGCCAACCAATTAGAAATATTCGCAAACGTGTATGGGGCAGTGGCCAGCCCAAAGGGCAAGCATGTCATTTCATAAATATTGTTCTCATAGGCAAAAGCCAGGAATCTGCGGTGTGTATTGGCAATAGGAATGTGAAAATATGCTTGTGACAAATCTAATTTTGTCATGAAATCTGATGTATTCAAGCAAAATGGTATTTTGAAATGGTTGACCAGGCGAAATTTTGGTGGTTGCAAAAAGTAGTTCAAATTTCTTAAATCAAATATAGGGCGGTTGGATCCATCAGATTTCTGACGCAGAAATAAAGGCGATAAAAAGCCTGATTTGTGGCGACACTTTTGGGCGGCGCCTGAGTCCAACATTTTTGCTATTTCTTGTGACATCTCTTTGGAAGTTTTTGTTTGATAACGATGGCAGGTCTTTTTGCTAAATCTGTGTGATGGTGGAATGCTCACAAATGGTATCCGGTAGCCTGATAATATTGATAAAATATTCTTCGGTGCCCCTAGTGTTTCCCAGACGTGAAGTTTTTTACTAACCTGCCCTGCACGAAATTTAGAACTTCTTGTTCCTATTTTGTTTAGTGGGGACGCGTTTTGTTTGAAATCGAGGCCTTTCTGGCTTTTGATTAGTCGAGTTTTTACCATGACAGTTCTGTTGAGATCTGTCTCTGATTTCAGTCGTCGTCCTAGGTAGTATTCGTCTTTCCCTAAACTTCGCTCGATTCGCGGACGTCGAAGCAGGTGTGATTTTCCGAAACTTGCCGGGAAAAAACTTAAAAATGCCTCCTTGCTCTTTTACTACTTCAGATAGTTGAGGTTCAGCAAATAAGTGATTTTCTGACGGAGGTATTGAATGAAGTAATTCACTTAAAATTTTATTTTGGGGTTTGTATATGGCTCTTCTTTGTTGGATTATCTCCGAGCGTTTGCCACAAGTATATTGTAGGAGCGAGTCCGAGACTTTTCGAAACGATGACTCCGATTCTAAGAAATTTTTGCTTATAAATGCCTTAACTGAGGTAGGAGCGTCTTGGTAAATATCTTGAAATGCTCGACGTTGTTGTAATAGGCCATGCGTTATCGCACCAAGACATAGATCCATTTTTTCAAGTACTGAAACCAGCTGCCAAGGTGGAGTCACTGTAGCAAGGTTGCTGTTGACTTTCAGTGCTGTAAAAGCTGGAGATGCCTGAAACGTCTTCTGTACTTCAGCATATCGTATGTTTTGCCAGCTTTCTGAATTGAATCTTTGGCAGTCAATCCCTTGTTTCACGAACATTTCATCAGCTTTTGTAATCTTGGCTTCGGTTTCTTTTGTTCCCGGGGTGAAATCCTGCAGTGGTTCCTCTGTAATGTTCAGTTCGTTTGCATCAGCACTCGCCAGTGGGTCGGTGATAATGGGTGGCGCATTCCAGTTATCTTCTGGCGCTGAGGGCTCTTCATCCTCGCTATAATTGGAGTGCAGACTTGGGGACAGTGGGCCCTGAACTGAACCCAGGAAATGGGCCTGATTTTCTCGATTGATCATCAGACTGACATTTTCATTCGTGGTCTGTGCTAATGTGCAAAGTTTCTCTAATATAAGGTTTTGTTGTGCCATGAAGTCACTCATTTTTGGTTCTTTAGCAGCAGTAGCAGGCTCGTCTGGACTATGGCTTCTTTTAGAGGCCTGCGAGCTGCCTGAGATGGAGGCGATCTCTGTGTTGTGCGTACCATCTGTTTTCAGTATCTCAGAAGCCTCGTGTCTTGAAACAAGTTCAGCTTTAATCATATTGATCGTCTCCGGAAACTGGTTGTAAGCTTGAACCGGATGTATCTTTGCCATTATGGCCAAAGGAGTATAAATTAATGCGCGACCCAATGGCCAGGTTAATAATATTCTTTTTATCTTTTTATAGCGTCGCTCACTAAGTGTATTTTCTGGGCTGTGGGCCTTAGCAAGTCTGACTGTTGGAATTGCAAAGCGTAGTCTGCATTCGGTGTCCGAAGAGATTGCTTCCCCAAAAAGGTCTTTATAAGTGGTTGTATTGACTACCCAGGCCCTCCATTTGTCTGGATACACTTCATCCAAGAGGTTTACAATGTTATTAAAGAAACTTTCTTCTTTTGCCGGAGGTTTCCACGCGGTAAGCGTGCCCAGTGTAGTTTGCTCCATCTGGAAGCATTGCAGTGTGTGAGCTTTCGTAATTATGTTCTGCTGGTGTAATGCACGCAGCTGACATTTGACAGTTGATAGTCGGTTAACCACAACACAAGTCATCCGCCCGACAGAAATAATGACGGCTGTCCGGCGGACGACACTTCCTAACCCACAGCCGACGTGTCGTCTGCTGACGAACAGACGTCGTGTGCTCAGCCGACTGTCGGCTGCAGAAAGGAAAATGCAATAAGTACGATAAACTAAGGGCTTTCCATAGTATCGAGTGTACATTTGCAAGCAATACACAGGGCTTTCCTGTTTATTAATTTGTGTAGACGCATCCGAATTATCGTCTGCACACTTAGCCGACTGTCGGCTTCCATATTAATAGATGCATTATGTACGATAAGTTAAGGGCTCTCCTTAGTAACGTACCTACATTTGCAAGAAATAACAGGGCTTTCCTGTATAACACTTTACGGGACATTTATAATAAGACGACACATAATAAAAGTATATAGGTACCTCTTATAGACGTTCAGTGTCCCGTAAAGTGAAGTTTCTAAACAAAAAACTTAATTGGATAGGACTTACCTTTGTTTAAATATAAAACAGAAGTGAACTAAGTTTCTAACACTAATACTGTTTCTAGTTTCGATACAAAGTTATCACTTCGAAAATCCAAGACGTACTGAAGAACAAGCGAAGCGATCGCCCAGCGCAACATGGCGGCGTGCGTGCTGAGGGGGGGGAGCGCGCGCGCAGGGTGTGGGTAGGATAGGAATTTAGTGTTGTCACATGCGAAAATCCAAGGGGTAATCTCAAGGTGGGTCTAGCATAGCTCGGACACCTAAATAAAAAAATAATATGGACCGACTCCACAGTAGTACTAGGATGGCTAAAGATGCAGCCAAACTCACTTAAAACGTTTGTTCGCAACAGAATGAATGAAATTCAGGAGTCAACAGCTGACTATCAGCGGCATTCATTCTGTGTCTCTGCCGATTTGTGGCTAGGAGAGGTAAACCCTACGTCATTGTATTGTAATAACGGTCGTAATTTTCTAGGTGCATGCAATGAGCTGGATAGGATGCTGCAGGAGGCCCACGAATCTGGGTACAATTACTCTGCGAACGAGGGAATCCGCTTCGTGTTCGGACCTGCATATTCGCCACATTTCGGAGGCATATGGGAGGCTGGCATAAAATCCTCTAAATATTATCTTAAACGAGTAGCTGGGGAGGCCTGTTTGACGTTCGAGGAGCTGGCGACACTGTCCTCGCAGATTGAGGCCATACTCAATTCCCGTCCCCTCTCTCCCCTCTCGTCAGATCCTAATGACCCCTCTCCATTAACCCCGGGGCACTCTCTGGTGGGCCAGACCATTGACCGCCGTCCCACCACTACCTATCACAGCACTGCGGCCCAACCGCTACAAGTTAATCGAAAAAATCCGCCAACAGTTCTGGTCCAGGTGGCAGAAGGAGTTCCGGGCCGAAATGCAGCAACGGTCCCAGTGGAGGACCCAGCAGCGAGGCATTTGCCTCGACGACCTCGTGCTCCTGCGGGAGGCGAACCTTCCGCCGCTCCAGTGGCGCCTGGGGCGTGTCACGCGCCTACACCCAGGCCCAGACGGGGTCAGCCGGGTGGCTGACGTCGCCGCAACCAAGGGGACGGTCACCCGTGCCGTCCGCACGATGTGTCCCCTCTGGCGGGACATGTCATCCAGTTGAAGTCAAGTTCTTCAACGCCCGGGAGTATGTTGCGGCCTGTGCCCGCATGGTAACCGCCGCGGCGTGGCGGCCGCCCTGCGTCATCAACAGGCCATCTCCGCTGAACCAATCGGAGCGCCGCCACGACCATCGGAAGAGAATCACGCCATACCACAGCGGACCAATGGCGACGCGCCACCTGCGCGACGGGACGGCGGCGGGGGGCACCGGGCGAGGGTCCGCGATCTCGCGAGAAAAAACGATCCTTCACTTGCTCCAGCGCGGCTCCAACGATCGGTCAACATACGCATAATATTGTAACGGGTCCTAGAATTCTGTAATCTTTAATCTTGTACACGTCAATTTAAAGTCTAAATAAGTATTGGTTTGTTATCTATCGGTATTTTATTTAGTCTCCCAACACACCTAAGCATAGGCGTCAACAGTAGGTAATAAGGTATAGCCATTCTAGATCAACATCAGCTTATCAATATTTATGAATCCGTCGGTTTTTGCGGTCATTCGAATTTGGCAGTCGCTCCATGTAAAATACTGATATTCAGCTGCATCCGGTTAGACTGGAAGCTGACCCCAACATCTTTGGGAAAAGGCTAGGCAGTTTACATAGGTATTCACAAAATTGTTAGGCATAACAAAGCCTGAAGGATCTTTTGTGAGATTAAAAATAATTTGCACATCTATGACTTGTACCTGTTTTCCGTTGCATAGTAGAGTGGCAATACAAAGTAAAAAATACTCGTATAGAATACATTGCATTGTGAACCTAAAAGTGGTGCAATTAAAGCTACTTTTCGGCCGTGTTGAAAAAAGTGTGTTGAAAAAGAATTCAAAGGTCTGTCTACATGAAAAAGAATCGGCAGAAGCAGCGTTCGAGTCAAATTGAGTGCTGACCATTCACCTCGCATTTTGCGAAATAAAAAATACTGTGCAGAACGTTTTCCGTAAGTATGCTCCTTTTTTACTATTTGTATTTCCTGTGTGTTACAAATAAAATATATTTCTTTCTTTTTTTCTTTATTTTTCCTGTAAGACGCAGTGTTACAGGAAAACTACAATAGGAAATAAATAATGTAAAATATATATTAATTTTAATAGGTAATAAAATAAAACAACTCTTTTTATACTAAAAGCAGTTAATGTTTCATGTGTGGGAAGTGCAGATCAGTATCTAGCAGGTTGTCTTCGATCCAGCGATCAGCTTGTTGTGTCATCTCCTCGTCGAAATATTCACGCCAACCTCCGGTTTTACCTGAAGAAAAATGTCACTCTGTGATCAACATACGACCAATTAAGTTATAATTAGGTA
This sequence comes from Apamea sordens, assembly GCA_945859715.1. Lineage (NCBI taxonomy): Eukaryota > Metazoa > Arthropoda > Insecta > Lepidoptera > Noctuidae > Apamea > Apamea sordens. The sequence goes on from OX243995.1 coordinate 16,171,331, forward strand.
GGTATAATGGTTAGTTCTGCTGCATCTGGTTAGACTGGAAGCCGACCCCATTATAGTTGGGAAAAGGCTAGGCAGATGATGATGATGATGAATGGTTCGTTCTGCGTCGTTTGTCTAGTGATCAAAAGCGCTATTGCTGAGCATGAAGTTCTGGGTTGGATATCCAGATCGGGGCAAGAGATTTTAGGTTTTTCCATTAAGGCCGTGTTGTAGTGCGGTGTGTAGGTCTGAAAACGCTTCCTCACTCCCCGCACTAACCCATTCACGTGAAATAATTAACTAACTAACCCATTTTAATATGAATGTTCAATCTTGAAAATCGTGTATTTTTTTCCCTCAAATTTAATCATTTATTTTCTCAATATTTATTTTTATCCTCTTTATACTATTGTAATAATTATGAATGATTCTTGACATGTTAATTTTTCCTAAATCTGTTTTCATCATTCATAATTTACTTACTTATCTATTTTTATCGTTTATTTATATCAATTTATATGTATGTGCATACTGTGGTATCATGTAATTGAAGGATCACACGTAAAATTACCTTTTTTCTAATTCTGATTTATGTGTCGTTAAAATTATGCCTAGAATTTACAAGATTTTTATAATACTATACGATACTTATGTCAAAGTTATTGAGCAAATAAAATAATCGTTTGAACAAATTCAATCTGCTCAGTAAATCTTACCTACTGTACTTTTTTGTATTGTGGCGCGTCTAAGAAATGATCGTAGGTAAATAATGTTTGGAACTTTACGTCATGAAACGAAATCATTTACTGTAAATAAGTAGGTTATCTACTTAGTTATTTATTTACAGTAAACCCTATTAGAAAGCGCAAACGCGGGGGGAATTTTTACGGAACAAACGTCGTGCTTCCAACCTCGATGACGTCTCGGCGGGCACTGGCCGGCCCAGGCCGTTGCGACTTGCGAGCTCTTGAATGCTATATTTTGCGTATAATTTTTTCTTGGAAAAAAATAATAAGGAAATTTTAAAATGTGTTTTCGCCAAGCTCTAAAAAACAATAAGGCTTATCTTTTGGTATAATTTTTACAGGGTTTTACGATGTAATTTCTTCAAGGTATACGTTTTAAAAAGCGATTTAGTGTCATCTTCATGATTTTTTTTTATCGAGCCGTTTATTTTAGTTCACGTTTCTATCTTCACACAGCGCTTCACAATATGTTCAACTTTCCTAAAATATTTTCTTTTGGCGCAAAATTAATATTTTGCTAGATATACAGACGTTTAAAAAAGTTAAAAAGTACTACAACCTCGCATTAAGAATTCATAAGTAGAAACCCAGAATCTGGATTTGTGTGCGGTTGATGGTAAATATGGCAATCCACTCGCCGCCTATTACGACTGTATATGTTTGTACCCACCAGGTGTAGGTACCTACACCAGGCTCTCTGCCAAATTCTTTGGAGAATACCTACAGTCCTGATGGTATGTTATATATTATGTATAAACCTAATGCTGTTAATACTTTGATAGTACTATATTTAATAATACCACCTTATTATTGCTCCCCCTGCAGGGCAAAGGCCTCTTACCATATAGAAGAAGGCACGATCATTGATCAGTGATCACCATGGGTATCACTGATCAATGCTCGCATACTTCAACAATTAATATACTATTTCCCAGTAGCAGAGCAGGAAAAACGACTAACATTTTTTTGTTTTTCTCTTTATTTGTTTTGGGGTTTTTATCTAAACAGACATGTCAACCCCATCGTGCCTTTTACTATTGTTACATTTAACCTTATAATTAATTAACAGATAAACTATACCAGTACCAGTAGTATAACCAGTTAAACAATTAAGTATATAAAACACGGGGTAAGGATAGACGTCACTGATGAAGGACTGTTATTAAATGACTTAACTTTTTGGCACCTTCAGACGTTGGTTGGGATTGGGATAAAATTGATTGTATTAATCCAACGTCAAGTCTATTTAAGTCTAATTCTTTCAAAAGTGACTCCCTCTCGCGCCTGTTGCGGACACAATCCATCAGCAAATGCTGCACGTCCTCAATCTTATTACATTCTCTGCAATTCGGTGACTAACCTTTCCTTATAAAAGTTTCATCCTTTGCAAGAAGTCCGAATTCCCTCATATCTTCAAAGTTCACCGACTTATTATTCTTAAAGTTTTCGATGCAAAGGTGATCACAGAGGCGATTCATTTGTTCTTCATTAAGTTGTTTGCCAAGGAAGTCTGCGACGCGCCGAATGGATGCCGGCAAATCCTGAAATATAATTTAATGGGGTGTGGAACGTTTGAAATAATAACATAATAAAAAGTTCTAATGATCATTAAGACCTAATTTCATTTAATATACTTTTTTTTAATATAGCTATGAAATGATGTAATGAATTATTGATATAATTTCATTTTACCTAATTTTATATGGTTTAATGAACAGTTTCTATAATGCACATTTGCATTAGTAATTTAATATTCAATTAGTATAATATTAAGTTATTGAATCATATGGGTTAGGTTACGTTAGAAAAGTGACCATTAACGCCAGTTCCCCTCTTTTGATGGTGTTGTGGGTTGTGGTTTGGGTTAGATGAGGTTATAACAGTATGATGTTTCCTGATATTTACTTATTCATTAGAATTTTGGCTGAAAATTACTGACTAATTAACACAAAGTAAAGTGTCTGTCTGCAGGATGGCTGGTGGCAGCTGGATGAGAGTTGCCGAAAACCGAGTTGAATGACGAGCAATAGGAGAGGCCTATGTCCAGCAGTGGACTGCTATAAGCTGATGATGATGATGAGTGTCTGGGTTCGAACGGCCGCGAGTTACGAGTTGTTAGACTCGTAAATCGAGGTCGACGTGGCCTCCATGCTCAAGGATCATAGGCCACCGATTTAATTATCAAAAGCGTGTATTTATGCAATAATCTTGTTGCCATACTACAAATATTACGTGAAAAGAAATATTGTGCAATTATTTGTGTAGACAACAACTGTTGATATTGCACATAAGCCGATACATGTCCATGATAATGTTATCAATGATCTAATCGACTTATGGCTCTGCTTAACTCGGAAAACGTTAAAACTTGTATTACCTTTGATAGATCTTCATAGAACAAGAACAGCATGTTGGGATCATCTCTCTTCTCCCAAGCTTCTTTGACGTGCTCGAAATATGGCGTCAGAGCAACTGTGAATGATGAGGTGGTGACACGTTATTACAAAATCTTTTATGTTTTTTTTTTGGGGTTCCAAAATCTATAATAACTGAACCGATTCATCCACGCAGAGCCTGACCCACTGAAGCTGGGAACATAAAAGTAGGGCATAATAAATGATGCCTGACTACAGAGCAAAGTCTTATAGTTACTACGTCTACACTTCTTAAAAGTCATGCTCATCCTACCATCTCCGTCAAGGTCTACCGCGTTTTCGTACACCATGGAGAGGTCAATGGAACAAACACACTAACACCTAATAGGTCCCAATAGGTTCTAGGTTTGTTCCATTGGCCATTGCAATGACAGGACGTCATCATGAGAAGCCATTGCACAGCATACATTTTCTCTACTTACATAGGTCCCTATGGAATAGATTCCAGAAGTCTTTGAAGCTTGCCTGGCAGTCGGACCTCTTAAACAATTTGTATTGGTGATAGCAAGATACAGCTACGTCTCTTGGGTCCCGAGCCATATACACCATCTTTGCATTACCCGGGAGTTTGGGGGGTAGTAGCGACATAGGTAAATGTGTCTTGATGAAGCGAGTAGCTGTCAATGGAGCCGCAGCCAACTTTGGACTCACTGGCTTAGCCAACAAATTCATTAATTCACAAAACTTCTCTCTGTCAAAGTTTTCTTCTGTTTTCGCGATTTTGTCCATGAATTCTTCTTTTGTCTCTTCATCAAGAAACATGAAGCCACTGTAATAAATTATTTAAGATCAAAGTCTAGCGTTTTTCAGTATATATGTCGCAGCCAACTGGTTTAATTAGCCGTTTAGTAAACCGCCTAGCGTTTTAACTAAACGGCGGCCCTTCAACTTACGGCCTGAATTCAATAAAGTATAATTTAGGTTGGAACTGTAACTAATCACGTGCGAGCCGAATTGGTCGCAGTAACTAAGTCAGGGCACCCTAACCAAATGGGTTAGGTTAGAACTGTGATCAACCGCGTGCGAGCCGAGAGAGAGAGCGAAGCGAGGCGAGCACTACTTCCAAAGGCCAGGCGGTTGACTAAACGGCTAATTTCACCAGTTGGCTGCGACATAATATATGTATCTCCTCGTTATAGGAAAGGAAGAAAACTGTTTATTTACTATAGTACCGTACCGTTCATTTATATCTATCTTCTTCTTCTAAGTATATAATACTCGTAAATCTGTAGACGAGGCGTTTCTGAACATTGAAAATATTTCCAAAAAAATAGATGGGTTGTTAAAGGTTAATTTGTGTACTCACTCCAAGAAAGAGTATCTGTGGATAAGGGGTATCTCTGCCGCTTTTTCATAATTCAAATCATTTGCAATCAACCAAACTAGTTCCTGGATCCATGTAGTTCCTGAAAAATCATTTAAGTTGTATAAGAAATATATAAATGAGTTAAGGGTGACATTTTATAGTAAGAGGAAATATGTTGTTGAGAAATTTGAACTGAGACTCAAGTAGATTATTAATTTTTCACCTTTTCGGTTTGTACTAGACCAACTAATTCGATGTCACTAGATACCCACCAGATCGCTGATAACTGGCGACAAACACGTCATTAGATCTCAGGGGCATGTTGTAGATGTTCGCGGCATCTTTCTTGTAAGGTTTGAACACTATGTAACCTTTGGGTCCCAGACGGATGTAGCTTGCAGGCATGCCTGGAGGAAACAAATAGAACAATCATTGTACATCATTGCTTGTTATTTTGGATATAATGTCGTTGATGTCCTTTATTACAGTAAAAACATTAGTCACATAATTTCTAAAACACTCTTATTAGTTGTGTCGAATGTTTTATATATTATTGTTAGTTATTTTCCGTTTCAGCTGATAGACATACTCGTTGGTGATAAATTACATAAGCCGCTTTTTTGCGTATCTAATCTACGCGACCTGTGTTCACTACCTATTTACGGACCTTATTTCATCAACAGCCGCAGTTGTTGCTCCTGGCATGCCCTGCATATTGACCAATTGCACCTTTTTTTAAGGACAATCCTTATGGATATCTCTCTCTCTGTCTCTGTCTCGGTCTGTCAGACTCTTACTGACTAAAAACCACCCCGAAGTTCCAACTCACACCTACGCCGGGGGTCGCGGGAACGTAAGATCCTTCCGCAAGCCCCGACTGGTGCCGGCCCGCCACCGCGGGCCTCCTGTGGTCAGGTGAGGTGTTTGACTCCCCCCGCGACGTTTAAGAGGGGCGCGCGTGGAACACTACGCGCCGCCACCTTTATGGGTCCTGATGTATGGGGGGCGACGGAGTCCGTCGCATCAGGCTGGAAGATGGCGTTGTCAGCAATCCGCCGACGCCCGGTGCGCCTGCTGTGGGCCGGGTGAGTGGATGAGACCTCCCTCTCCCTTTCCGCAGCCTCCTTCTGCGAGACGACGGTTTCGTAGAAGAAAACCACCGCGTCCCAAGACTCTTCACTGCCGACCATCGACTTGACTATGGCCGGCAGCGACAGGTCACTGCCCACTCCTGAGATGAGGGCAGAGCGCGGCTCCTCCTAGGCGGCACTCTCTGCCAGCGTATGCCGCGCCGTGTCCTCGACCAGTGTCACCTCACCGAATTTTATTACTGGCAACAAGAGGGTTGTCTACAGGGTTTGTTTGGAACAGTTCGGGTCTCGAAGTCCCGGAACTTTTTGTAAATAGTCAAATATAGTTGCCCCTGGTCCCCAGACTTTCAGTTCGAGACTTGAGACATTGGCAACCACAGATTACAGTCCCAAAATACAGATGTCTTCGAATTTCAGTGAAACTGACTTTTATTGCTTTTGCGGAAGAACTATTCTGCAGATTTTTTTTTAAATTGCCATCGTATCCAAACCCCAGATTTAGAAATAATGGGCGCCGAACTGTATGCAACGAACCCGGTGAGTCGTTTCAAAGTCAAATCAAACAGGCAATAAAAAAATCCGAAAATTAACCGAAATTCTGGCAAAAAAATTAAGATCCACATTAAAAAAATGTGTTACATTTGTTTGAAGTAATTGAAAAACGTACTGAGATCTTAGACCTACTTTACAAAGCTTGAAACATGATAAAACCGACATCAGGTTGAAAACGAGAGAGTATTCTTCTCGTCCGGTGGCAATATTAAAAAATTAACTCGATTCTAATTTTATTTTGAGAAGAATCGAAGTCTCGAGCGGGACTTCCCGAGACTTTAATCGTGGGTTGTCTCGTATCCTGATAATTTGAGACTGTCAAGACTTCCCAAAACCTAGTTGTCTATTTACTTATTTGTTTTCATCATCTTGGATTTAAGGAATTTGACCTGAAAATACAAACAACTCACAGCTAAAAGTAGCTTTAAGTAATTCTTCTTCCTCAGGCTTCAGCACCTCGAATTCATAAGGAAACGGCAATTCATTCTGTTCCTCCATTGATATTGGACACAACACAACCTCAAGATATGCAATAAATGTAAAGACTGACAATATATGGATTTTCAAAATGTCAATCTATAAATGTAAAAACTGCAAATATCTGTAGATAATGAAGTGACTGCGTAATCTCAATGTTTGATAACAAATTAACAACATAGAACCGTGTTGAATGTTTTTGATGAGGGCTTAGTTTTGTATGTGCTGGCTGCTCCAAGTGCGTATGGCATCCTTAAAGTGACTCTACTGAGAACCTTCTGAGCTTCTGAGCCATAGAATCGTTTTTGTTATTATTTTCAATGGTGGACCAGTCTTTTATGTCCATTATCTATACCTACATAGTAAAAAATCAAAGTCGCTTTTCGTATGTCTGTGTAACCACATTGTTCTTTTAAATTACGCAATGGATTTTGATGCCGTTTTCACCACCATTTAGAAAATTTATACCAGAAGGTTAATTAATATTAAACTTACTTAATAAATAAATCTCGATGTTTTGTCAAGTTATGTTGTAAAAGCCGTTCGAAGCAGAGGCGATGCCCTTGGTTTATAATAGATATAATAGGATAGCTTTTAGTAGTTTAATAGAATGATAAGATAGGATAGGCAACTACAAAAATAAAGATTTTGTTTAAGAGTTGGATTTGAAAATTTAGTTTTGCATTTGATAGCCCAATTCTTGAGAAGTCTATAGGCGAGCATAGCCCAATTCTTGAGAAGTCTATTGGCTAGCATAGCCCAATTTTTGAGAAGGCTTATAGGCTAGCAAAGCCCAATTCTTGAGAAGGTTTTATGCTAGCATAGCGCAATTCTTGAGAAGTCTATAGGCTAGCATAGCCCAATTCTTGAGAAGGCTAGAGGCTAGCATAGCCCAATTCTTGAGAAGGCTATAGGCTAGCATAGCCCAATTCTTGAGAAGGCTAGAGGCTAGCATAGCCCAATTCTTGAGAAGGCTATAGGCTAGCATAGCCCAATTCTTGAGAAGTCTATAGGCTAGCATAGCCCAATTCTTGAGAAGTCTATAGGCTAGCGTAGCCCAATTTTTGAGAAGTCTATAGGCTAGCATAGCCCAATTCTTGAGAACTCTATAGGCTAGCATAGCCCAATTCTTGAGAAGTCTATAGGCTAGCATAGCCCAATTCTTGAGAAGTCTATAGGCTAGCATAGCCCAATTCTTGAGAAGGCTAGAGGCTAGCATAGCCCAATTCTTGAGAAGTCTATAGGCTAGCATAGCCCAATTCTTGAGAAGTCTATAGGCTAGCATAGCCCAATTTTTGAGAAGTCTATAGGCTAGCATAGCCCAATTCTTGAGAAGTCTATAGGCTAGCATAGCCCAATTCTTGAGAAGTCTATAGGCTAGCATAGCCCAATTATTGAGAAGGCTATAGGCTAGCATAGCCCAATTCTTAAGAAGGCTATAGGCTAGCATAGCCCAATTCTTGAGAAGGCTAGACTTTAACATCACGCTAGGGCCATGAGGAGCCTAGCAAATACAAATATTGCTGTTTTCGGTGGTATTTATGGTGACCCCGCGACGTGATGCCCTAAGCAGTTGCTTAATTTGCTAATCCAGAACTGCATAGCAGGCTTAAAGGTTTATCATCAATGACGCCTGTAGGAGTAGGTAAGTGCGGCAGTGGTAGAGTGACGGGTTGAATGATATGACATAATATTAAGTGTAAACTAAATATCCTTGATCAGTGAGGCATCTTGACAAAGTGGAGATCACAACGTATGAGAAGTAAGGTATGAGTAGTAAGGTCTTGGAGCCATCCTTTATTAGAGAGAAGCTGGAAGTTTCTCACCGACGAATGTGGTAGAAGAAACATGAAAGCTACTATACAGAATGTAAAAAGACACATCACATTGCCTTCAACATTTTACGCATTCTGAACATTAAACTAAGTAACATTGCACAAAAATAATTGCTGGGAAACGACTTTTATTTTTGGTGTGAAAATTTGCTGTTTGCGATAATGCGCAACGCACGCAAAACATTGGTGCTTTTGGTTGCATACAACGGTACAGGGGTCGCGAGGGTATTTAACTTGCTTTCGTAAACAAACGTCAGTAAAAGTTGGAATTTTGACATTCAATATCTCCGTAACCAGAAGGTTCCTAGGTATGGTCCAGTACAAAAAAAAAAAATTACAATGACGGGGAGTACAAGTGACTCTCGGCTTCGTCAAGTGTGTTTTTACATCCGATAATTATGTATTAGAAGTCTGATTACTCTCGTATTGTTGCTGCTGAAAAGGCTTTATCAGACAGCAGTGGCCTTCATTAGATGACATCTATTGCGATCTGCTCCATAGGACAATCTCTAGAGTCTAGACAAAATCAAACTGGTTGCTAATGTAATTGTATAATTTATTCTTTTTTTTTTCTCTTTGACACTGATTTACATTCTGTAAAATTACTAATAGTCTACTTCTGGAATGTTTGTAAATATGTGAGCACCATGTATCTATCACATAGTCAATTTATGTGTCATAATTTCATTAATTAATTTTAATTCTTTTACGAAGACTACCTTTTGGAAGGGGCGACTAGAATCAATTTTATTTTAATTTTAATTTTGACGTTCAAAAGTGCCTTTTATGTGCCTATTTGAAATAAATGATTTGACTTTGACTTTAATCACTAAAGAATGATGACCATAGTCGTCACTCCTTGGCCAAAATAAGAACAAAGAGACCTATTCTTTGGTGAACGAGACACTGGAGATACTTTCTAGTAGGTAATTCAAGAATATAATGTGGGACGGAAAATAAAAATCAAGGCGTCATTAACTTAAATCCTTATTCTTAATTTTATTAGTCAAATCCGTAAGTGGGATGCGCAGCAGTGCGATTCTGTAACCATCTCACCGTGAAAACTTAGGTGAAGTGAGCGTGGAGTGAGCTGTCATTCCAACTAATGCTAGGGATTGACAGCTCACTCTAAGCTCACTTCACCTAACTTTACACGGTAAATTTTTTACAGAATCGATTGGCAGGTCAGTATCTCGCAGGTTGGCTGTGATTCGCCGCTCAGCTTGTTGTGTCATCTCCGCGTCGAAGTAGTCGCGCCATCCTCCTGCTGTACCTGATAGATAAATTTCAAATCCAAAATGGCCGCCACCACAAAATACCGTATTACATATTTATTTCACAACTCCCTCAACCTCACCGCTACTATTTCAAACTTTAACAGAACATTAGGCTAATAATTAGAGCGGTCCCCCGACGGGACAACATTTAATCAAAAAATTTCATACGTACTTCCATAGGGTCATAATTTCAAGGTTATTTTTTTCTTTTTTATAGGGTTTCACGTTTATAACTTTTTTGTTCTATTTATGGCTATTTTTTCAATAGCTTTTCAGCCATTCTGACTTCAGGTTGGCTGACCACTTCCAAAGTTCTCATAGTTATAGCGTTGTATTAACCGCATTGTTAATGTTAATATTTACTGCCTATTTGCTACCTTAACATATATTTTTTACACAACTCAACTTTAAGAAGCTCCTATAAAAAGTTATTAATAAAAGCCATTAGGGCGCCTGTACATCAATTATTTACGTCTTTTCTCCTCAGAATAATTGCTAACAATATTTTTGCAGGCGCTTAGTGCCTTATGAACGACTTGTTTCTGGATATGAGCTAATGAGACAAACTGACACAGTTACTTTTCTATTGTTTTAAACCAAATGATGTTCCCACAGTTGAGAGGCATAGTAAAGTTTTATCCATTTATATTTTTTTTATAATTATTTACATATCGCATTTATTCTTAGGAATATATGTACCAAAAATATTGTTGCCAATTATTCTGAGGAGAAAAGAAGTAAATAATTGATGTACAGGCGCTGTATTGGCTTTTATTAATAATTTTTTATAGCAGATTCTTAAAGTTGTGTAAAAAATAGGTAGTAAATATTTACATTAACAATGCGGTTAATACAACGCTATATCTATGAGAACTCGGAAGTGGTCAGCTAACCTGACGTCAGAATGGCTGGCCACTTTATTTCTTTGCTATATTTCATAACACAAAGGTAGCAAATATTTCATTTATCATCATCATCATCTACCTAGCCTTTTCCCAACTATGTTGGGGTCGGCTTCCAGTCTAACCGGATGCAGCTGAATACCAGTATTTTACATGGAGCGACTGCCTATCTGACCTCCACAACCCAGTTACTGGGTAATACGATACCTCTTGGTAAGACTGGTTGTCAGACTTTCGGGCTTCTGACTACCCGTAACGACTGTCAAAGATCCACGAATGACAGCCGGGACCAACGGCTTAACGTGCTTTCCGAGGCACGGAGGGGTCTCGGTATGTAAAGATGGTCACCCATCCACAAACCAACCGCGGCAAGCGTAGCTTAACCTGACCGATCGACCTGTGCGGCTGTTATTATTTAGCAAATATTTCATTATAGGTAGTAAATAGGAGCAAATAGGTAGTAAATAGTGCACATGGTCTCATGTATATATATCTCGTTTTGTCCAGCCAACCTGACAGTGACAAAATATGTCACATAAGTGGCCGTATATTTTTATTGCGTTGACTTAGAAACTTGATTTTCTTAGCATTCTAAGGGACCCTAGACCTACGGACTTGATAACCTCCACTGACAGACAGACGGACGGTCAACGAAGTGATCCTATAGGCTAGGGTTCCGTTTTTTCCTTTAGTAGTACTTACGTAACCCTTAAACGAGAACCTAACAGTGAGGTTCTAATTTGGGGGCTGGTTAGGTACAATTTGGAGTTCTTTAATCTCGGCAGATAAGCCAGTAAGTATATGGTCTGTAGAAGTAAATGAACACGCTGACTTTAAATATTTATTTAACAGTTTTCATTATCTTAATGCTTATTTTGGGAAGCACAGGTCAGTATCTCGCAGGTTGTCCTCGATCCAACGCTCAGCTTGTTGTGTCATATCCTCGTCGAAATAGTCACGCCAACCGTTAGCTTTGCCTGAAAAAATATTAATATTGGAGACAGGGTCTATGTATAATATGTATGTCACAGATAAATAAATAAATATGGATGAGATGGGGAGATGGATTGTAGAATCCAATGTTTTACAAAACCGCTAGTGGTTTTACAAAACAGCTCCGTAATTATTATGTAAAACAACTGAACAAGGTTCAGCTGGATTGTCAATGCGCTACGTTTAGACGTACAGAATGGCTTATCTGCAGTCCTGAGCGCCTTTCATAAAATTCTGATAACTCTGATATCTACAATCTATCTGCGACATGTATACAAGGTGCAGAAGACAATACGATAATAAATTAAATTGCGTATATCTAATCACAGGCCGAGCCGGGCCGAGTATCTGCCAACAGATAGTTGTTCCGGGTCTGGCACCCACGATACAGGAGTAATTCCTAGTGTGGGGCATCGTTTTTATTCAAATAAAATAAATAATAATAATAATGTTCCCAGTCTGCGTACAAAAAATCAATCAAATATACCTATCCAATAGTTAAGTCACTATAACTAGTCAAAGATTGGCAAAACCTATAGTCGGCCCATCACAACTATTTAGTTTGTTAGAAAAAATCACTTTTTTTACTTCGGTGTTAGGATTACGTAATTTGATAGTTCCAAAATAATCCTATGCAGTGTGTTGGCGTTTTCATATAGTGTCGTATTGTTATATCCACATTGTATAATTATGTTTCTAGCTCATTAGTACTGTTTGCTTGTTAATTAGTGCAAAGGTAATAAGTTGTGTATTGGTCGTCCTGATATTTAAGACAAAATAATTCAAGTGCAAGTTAAGAATAACTCAGATATTTAACACCTCCTCTGGACACTTCGTTTGGAGTACCAGAGTTAAATGTTGCAGCAACATGCTGAGATAGCCTTTTGGCCTCGTACAGGACTTTCTGTTTTTATTTTCATTTTATTTTTTGCTTGTCAGTGTCTTTAGTTTCGTTTGTGATATTCCTGTGCAAGTCCCAATATTTTTTTTTCTTTCTTTGTTTGTTCCAAACAAAGAAAGAAAAAAAATTATCAGAGGTTTGTGTCAGAGGAGGTATTTCACAGCACGGGATCGCCCGGAGACGCCTCGGCAGCTTGACAGACCATGATTAAATTAACTGATTCACTGTCTTCACATTCACACAAAAATTTATAAATAATATAATTTATTATGTAAATATTCATGTCATTGTGTATATAATAGACAATCATCAAAACTCAAAGCCTAGGTACTAGTAAAAGTCTAATAAAAGTTACCAAAAAAAAAAAAAAAAATTTGGAGCAGCTCAATTCAAAGCGTTTTTGTCGTCAATATATCTTTAACGATATAAAAGGCTTTCTGGCAAAACGAATGATTTAAATTTATTAAGACTTAGATCTTGAACGTGGCTTGAAAGTTTATTATAAAATTGACACCTGAACGAGCCACCTATTTTCTTGAGTCTTGTTGTAAGTACTACTTTGTTTGTTCCTAGCATTTATATTATTTGTGTTAAATATCACGATAAAGAAGTCGACAGAACTGTATCGGTCCTTCAAAATCTACTTTTACCTTTTCTAATAAAAGTTTCGTTGGGCAAGCAGATCCCGAACTCCCTCAAATCCTCGTAGTTAACAGACTTGTTCTTCTTGAAATTCTCAAAGCTGAGGTGGTCGCACAGGCGAGTCATTTGCTTCTCTGTCACCTCTTTACCTAGAAAGTCTGCCACGCGACGTACAACTGCTGGTAAATCCTGGCAGAGGGAGAAGAAAAACTACATTCACGTGTGCTGTTAAATGAGGTATTATTTTATATTTTAAACACGGATCATCTTAAGGCCCTTTGTACACACACGTTTTTCTCACCGTGAAACCTACGGTTTATTCGCCGTGTGTATATAGGCATATGGTTGTCAGCGTTGTATGGTCATAATAAGCTTGTTCGCAGATACGTTTTTTCTACGGTTATACGTCGTACCGTAAAGAAACTGTGCCGTGTACAGTCACGAGCACCAATATGTCAACACTTGGCAACTTTCAATTGCGATTTTTTCGTAAAATACGAATGCAACGTTGAAATACGACACGTTACATAAACCTATGGGTTCGAAAATGCTATGTTTGTAACAACATAAAATTTAATTAAAAAATAAAGGAGTAAATCGCTTTTGAATAAAGCCGAGTGTATAAGTACATACTTTTGCTCGTGACTGTACTGCCTTACCTTTGCAAGTTCTTCATAGAATAAAAACAGCATATTCGGATGATGTCTCATATCCCAAGCTTCTTTCACGTGCTCGAAATACGGTGTCAGTAAAACTAAAACAAAATCAACTATGAAAAGCCCCATCGGAACAAAAGCTCCAAGATCTTATTATTTGTATTTATTCTTACATACAGTACTTCGACACCGAAGTGTCCTTTTGTTTTTTAATCTATTTGTTTAGTCTCATCGTTTAGTCTCTTCTCGTCACTCTCCTGCCCTAATCCTAATTTATTTGGGGTCAGCGCTACATATCTTCTCGGTAGTCACCCCCTTTCTAACCATATCATCATTCACACAGTCCATCCACGTTTATTTGGTCTTCCCCTATCTTATAGCCATTGACATTAATACTCAAAACTTTTACTAAATATCGTGTTAAATATTGTATAAAACCATTTTAATGTACCTATATGAAATAATTCATACTTACATTGATCCTTCATGAATAACTCCCAGAAATCTTTAAATTCACCTACGAAGTCAAATACTAGGAAAAGCTTGGCATGGTGGTATGATGAGACAGCGATGTCCCTAGCATCTCTCGCTATGTATATCATCTTGGCCGTGTCCACTATAGTGGGTGGGAGGAAGCTCATCGGAAGGTGCGTCTTGATGAAACGGGGGGATGGCATCTCCGCCAGTTTCTCCGTCACTGGCTGTGTCATTACCTCCAGCACTTTAAGGAGCTTTTCTTTTTTCTCTATGCTTTCCACCTGGTCGATGTTTTTCAGGCAATTTTTCCTCCATTCGGTGTATAACATGTAAATTCTGAAACCGGTAATATTTTAATAGTTTTTATTGTTTTTTATTAAGGTTCAGTAGTTATTTGTGTCGTAGCCATTAAGTATATACTTTACAGATGTCTATGTGTCTAAGTGTTTGTAACTTAATTTCATAATAATGCATAAAATGACTGTTGTAAGAACGCCTGGTTTAATTTCTGTTACGCGTATCACTTACCCACGTATTCAGTGTTTATCCTATCAGCAGTAGATTCATTGGGCGTTGAGAAAAAATCAAAACAGGTTCTGTACACTTACATGTGTACAATTTTAAATGACAATATCGAACCTTGAATTTTAACACGTAGACAGTAGGTACTTACTCCAGGAAGGGATATCTTTGAGTGATTGGAACAGTTAACGCCGTTTCATAATCGAAATCATTTGCAAGCAGCCATACCAGCTCCTGAGTCCACGTAGTGCCTGTCGAAGAAAACAGCAGAGTACTATAACGAATGTATATTAATTTACACATCCAAACAAGGTTTTCATCTTTATTGTATTTTCGCTATAAAATATCTTGTTTCAAAAATATATTATATAAATACACAATGACGCAGTTTTCGTAACTATAAATAGCCAAGATAAAAAAGTCCAATGTCAAGTAAAGGCTCCGACAGACAGGCGCGACGCGATTCTGGTACAGCAATTTCCATGAAATTTTCGTAGAAATTGTTCTACTAGAGCCGCGTCGTGCTGTAGCGTCACACCTATAATTATGTCGGAGCCTTAAGGGATTTTCACAGTAGGTACAGCCCTTTCACAGTTATTTTACTGATCAAAGTGATCTTTATTTAAGTCACAATAAGGTTGCTGTTGGATTGTTGTCAATGACTAGTCGGTTAAAGTAACAGTAATCTTTATACGTCACAATAAGGTTGTTGAGTTGCTGCTGTCAGGGGTAAAATAACCTGCCAGGGTAGCGGGAACATCCGAAAGGGTTTACCGCTGCCCTGAAACATAAAGGGCTAAGGAAGGAACACGGGTGGGTTTTAGTCAGTAAGAGTCTGACACTCCCTCCTGCTCCACCCAGAGCGGGAGGAGTCATTTGATGATTTCCCATCCTCAAAAAAAAAAAAAAAGGGGTAAAATAACTGCAACTTTAGGTACAGCAGTGCGATTCTGTAACCATCTCACCGTGAAAACGTAGGTGAAGTGAGCGTGGAGTGAGCTGTCATTCCAACTAATGCTAGGAATTGACACTATTCACAGCTCACTCTAAGCTCACTTCACCTAACTTTTCACGGTGAGTTTTTTACAGAATCGATCGACTGATGAGTTGCAGTTTGTACTGTCATGTCAACTTCGGATTTTACGATACGACACTACAGAACTAAAGTGATCATTCATGCACCAATGATTGGGTGTGTACACAGAACAGGTAAAAGGTTCTGTGGGTGTGCATAACTTCTTATTGATGTGAACTGAGGGACCACACTGGGAATTCGCAATATAAACGGGCAGTTAATGAAACAAAATGTTGAAAATAGCATTATACGGAACGAAAACACGGTTGTATGGTTAAATTAATGTTATAATATAATTCATGACGTACGTGTAGGATTTAGGGGACCACAGTTTAGTCGTTAAATGTATTACTTAACCTTGAATGCTTTGTCGTCTATTATTTTGTAAATATCTTTACAAATTCTTTACTAAATGTCTGCAATCTCCAAACCTCTATTTTTAAGATACTTTCTGAGATCTGGCCGACCCCAAAATATTGGGAAAAGGCTAGGCAGATGATGATGACTTTCTGAGATGGCTGATGGTCTGTTAGAACTGAGGGACCACACTTTAAGGGCTGTAGTTTTTAATGTATTTTTTTACAAATTCCCAGATTCGTTCTGTAATTGTTTTGAGTCCACTAATAAATCCTAGGGTTATTATTTTGGTCCCATTGTGGTCGCTCAGTTCACACGCACATTGTCATATTATCGTGTCCACGATCAATCCTTCTTTTCCCAGATCTACCTCTTATTCTACATTAGCATTCATTCTTCAAAGTTTTCTACATTCCCCGCTTCTTGTAGGTTTCCCAGTTCTCCAGGTACTTTGTGGTACCTACACTATTGAAATCGTTGTATAAAATAAGGTTCAACGTACCTGCCCGCTGGTAGCTGGCCACATACACATCACTAGACCTTATGGGTAGGTTGTAGATGTTCTCAGCCTGTTCTGTGAATGATCTAGGCATCACATAGCCCTTCGGACCCACTCGGATCCAATCGATGTTGGGGTCTAAAAGAAAACATCAAGATCTTTTACGTAAATTACACTGTTACACTTGTCAGGTCATTTAATAACACTATTTTACAATTCGAATATAATTTAAATTTGTTGTGTACTAGCTTCTGCCTGCGACTTCTTCCGCGTAAAGCAACTTTCTTATTTTTTTTCCGTAAGAACCTTCTACAAAATATTAGAAAACTTTTTTAAAAATGGATGAAATCGGTAAAGTCGTTCTCAAGTTATGGCGTGACCAAGGGAAATAGGGATTAATTTTTATATATACCTATAGATTGTATAAATTGTTTAAAGAAAAGAATTAAAAAAAACTTGAGAGATGTCAAGGGACACCCGGATGGAACGAAGTATAACTGGCTTGCTTTCTATAAGAGAGAGAGAGAAAGAGACAGACAGAGAAACACGCGCACGCCGCACGGCTTACAACTATAGCAAAAAGTGTCGTTCCAACTTTTGGTCTTAATTTTTTCCTTCTAGCCCCCTTTCGCAACGCGCGATAAGGAACTTCGTTCCAAAAATCTCAGTAGCAGCTCGAAGTTTTGATAGTGCCCGGTTTAAGGGAAAAGCCTCACCTATGGCGATGGCGAAGTGTGGGTACTATAAATGCATCTCAGCCCAACCCTTTGGAAAATTCAGGGATGGTATGTCTATAACACCTATTCAAGTTAATACTATGATTATTGTTCTAATCTTATTTTTCACTTGGATCGGCCTTGCACATCGATCAACGTCGATACTAACATAAAACTTTATTAAACCCATTGATCAAACCAATAAATTTCTACTTACAGTTAAACAACCTCTTGTTCTCAGCTCTCTCCTCTGGCTTAATCTCGTTGAAATCAAACGGGAATCGTAAACGATTATGTTCTTCCATTATTTTTTATTTTATTAAAACTGGCAGAACAGGACAGTGAGAATACACACAAACGACTAACAATATAAAACATATTCCATGCCTTATATAAGTAAAGTAATAAGTACCTATTTTTGTAGACTTGATTAAATAGTTTGTTAATATTTTCCCGTGTTATTATCTATAATTATCTTCTCTAGCAATGAATGGGTGTGAAGGACATTGTGATATTTTAGGAATAAGTTGAAATGTAGATTATGTGATATAGCCATTGTTTAACGTTCTATGACGAAGATTCAAATAATAAAATATAATTTATTGCATAGGTATTAGACGTGGAAAATAAACAAGTTCCTTAGGTACAGTAGTAGTTTAGGTAAAACAAAATATTTAGATTTATAATGTTACCACAGAAATCTTATAAGATTTCTGTGAATGTTACTCACTGAAGTCGCTTGACCATCTTGCCACGAGGAATGATGGATTATTATGTTAATGAATATACTAGGTAAGTACCCAAGCACTACACAGACAGGTACTAACTACTAACCATCTTATTTATTTAACCATTTATGTACACACTTATATAAACATACAAGAAGAAAAGAACAGAAAAAAATAGGTTCAAAAGTGATGCTTATTTTTAAAAAATCTCTTCCGGCCTACCTGCTATACCTGAGATAGGAAACAAAACTTAACTTCTTAAAAAATCTCTATAAGTTCTTGTAAAAGTGCTTCTCAGAAAATGCAGTACCTACAAGTCTGGCGTCAGTGGCGTCATTGTTGTTTCCGGTAAAATTAAAAAAAAAACCCTCATTTCAAAAGTCGAAAATGCAGCTGCATGCACTGCACCCATGTAGTAATATCTAACCGGTGCAGCAGTGGCATGACAAGATCAAGATTTATTTTATTTTTTATTTATTTTCTTTATTTTCGGAAGGCTTACAGACTAATAACATTATAATAACAGTAATATATTACTAAATTGCTAATTACAAGCCTCCACAGATAAATACAAAAAAATAATATTACTCCTTCATCGTCCAAGAGCAGATTCCTCCAACCCCAGATAATTCTATCGGAGGAATAATTTTGAATTTTAGATTTGGATTTTTTTAAGATAGGTAGATAGATACTTGCCAAAAAATGAGTAGATGCAAACCAGATACATCTATAATCTAAATTTACCAGGCTTCTGACATCTACAATCGATATACAATAAATAATTATGAACGATTGTAGAGATGATTAAGGCCAACCAACCTCAGAAACTTTTTTTGGATAGTGGGAGATTCTTTAGTATAAGGTTTCCGTTCTTCCGGCTGCAGTCAGGATAAGACATTCTATAACAAAATAACAAGTGAAATAACTTTGTGACAAAACGTAAGTAGTTTAAATAAAGTTTACACTTTACACAAGATTTTTTTCGCACTGAATGTTTAACCCACTAGTTTTTTGACGCGCTAGGATGCGCTCTGTTGGATTCTCAATGTTCGTCTCAACAGTGTTAAAAATCCAGTGCCCGATAAAATCCCGCCGCGATATTTTTACATCCTTGCCAACGTGGACTGACTTGTCTCACTAAAAACTTTTCTTACCAAACACGAGTACCCATAGTACGAAAATGCTGCCGAGAGCGCCGCACCCAAAGAGTATAATAATAATACGAGAGTCCGCACCTATTGGAATTTCGTACGTTTCATAACTGGTACAAACAACTTACTACCTTATTAATACAGTTGTGGACATACATGTGCGTTCCTTGTTACTTGTTTTGTCAGTTTTTTTTTTTGTTTAGGGTATAAAGTCCGCCTTATAGAGTGACGCGTTATGGTCATTCCGGATTTGTTTGATCTTGATTAGTGTCATGGCTTTGACCATAATACACAGCGTCAGTGGCTGTGTCAATACAAACTTTGTTTCTTTTTTCTTTTTTTATTCTACTGTATTTTTGAGTAAACATCTATATGTGTAGGTAAAATATAAACATCAATAGATTTGCTGTAGGTATCTACAAGTTCACGTGTGGGAAGCGCAGGTCAGTATCACGTAGGTTGTCCTGGATCCAGCGCTTGGCTTGTTCTGTCATCTCCTCGTCAAAGTGGTTGCGCCAACCGCCTGTCTTACCTGAAAACAGAAAACATTATGAGCTAGTAGATTCATAAAGATCAGACCGTAAAAAAATCGTTCCCTTAAGGCAAGTATGACTTAGTTAATAGGATAATACCAACAATGGCTTATCCAGCTAATAGGGTAATACCATCAATAGCTTACACAGCTAGTAGGGTAAGCTTACACAGCTAGTAGGGTAATACCAACAATAGCTTACACAGCTAATAGGGTAATACAAACAATGTTTTATCCAGCTAACTGGGTAACGTTTACCTGGACATTCTGGACCAGTCATGTGATAATCGGCAATTAAATTAAAGACTTACAAATAGCCCATATTTGATCAATATTAAAAATATCTCAAAGTAAATCTATGACTATAAAAGCATCAAAAGATTAAAATAATTAATTTTAAGGTGCAATGTCTCATACTTCATAAAACTACAAGGTCTATTTGTTTATGTGACAGGTACATAGTCTCAACCATAGATGTTTTTACATTTCTATGGTTTCAACCTTAGCGAAGTTTTAATTGTCTGGGAATACAAAGACACTAGGTATACAACCTTGCCTAATATACGGCTCTTCTCCGTGGTTCAGGAGACCCAGTTCATTCATGATGTCATAGTTGACAGATTTGTTTGTCCTGAAGCTATCAATGCTGAGGTGCTGGCTGAGACGGGTCACCTGCTCCTCAGTGTAAGTTTTGTTCAGGAAAGAGGCCACGCGACGGATGATTGAAGGTAGGTCCTGGATGGGAAAATTATTTATGATAACCCCTATGTTTCGGTTTGATTTTGTTGACAAATAAAGAATAAAAATAAAAAGCTGTGGAATGCTTCGAGATTGTATTCTGAGGCCATTTTTCCCTAATTTACCTTTTTCGATTAGGTAAGTTATATGGTTCTAAATAATAGAAGACTTTACGGACAACTTTTTATACACAGGCTGATTTTAAATCTATTCCATTTTTTATGCATAGGTAAAAACGCCAATTATCATGTTTATTGTAGTGTATAAGCCATTTTACGGAGAACATACGAAGTTTATCGATTTTACCAGACATTCAATAAAATTTTCTAAGTACTTACAAATGGTTTTTCTAATATTAGAACGACTGATGCATTCGGTTGAATGGACCGGCTCTAAGTTCATCTCGTGTGAGTATTCAGGTTTTATGCAAAAATAGCGGTACCTTAGACATATCTTCATAGAAAAGGAATAACATGTTTGAATGGTGTCTCTTCGCCCAAGCTTCTTTAATATTGTCAAAGTAAGGCGTCCAGTAAACTGCAAACACATAAAGCAAAGTTTCAGCATTATATTTTTTAAGTTTAGTTTACCTAAAAGTAACAAAAAAGTCAAATAACCGACGTCCTGCAAAATATTGAACGTTTTATACTGAAGTCAGAATAAACACCCACATTTATTGAATAAACAATTATTCGTAAATCTGCAACATTGCTATAATATTCCACCTACTTACTTACTTATAATTTAAAACTTTGAATACTTGAAATTATCCTTACTCGAGTTGCTGACGTAGAAGGACCAGAAAGTTTTGAAGTCTCCGTGGTACCCGAGCAACCTGTGCAACCTGTTCATGTAGTAGAAGGATACCACCACATCCCTGGGGTCCCGCGCCACATACACTACTTTGGCATTATCCAACAGGGATGGTGGTAGCAAGGATATTGGCAGGTGGGTGTATACGAAGCGTGGAGATGCTGCCTGGGACAACCTATGGGTTCCCGGAAGAGTTATTGTCTCAAATTGTTTGATCTTCGCAGCATCCGCGGTCTCACTTAAGACTTTGGCCCTCATCAATGGATGTACGAGTGTGGGAAACCTTAGAAAAAAAACATTAAATACATATTTTTCTCACATTTTATAATGACTAAAAATAGATTGTGCCACAAATCTTGAACCATTGTCTAGCTTTATAGGTATTAAGAAAACAGTTTCACTTTGCTTGCCCCATAAGTTCAGGCGCCTTAAATGTAGAAATTGAGAGCGCCAGACTTGATACAAATATGTACTCACTCCAGAAACATGAACCTTCCAAACAAGGGGACGCTCTTCGATTTGGCGAGGTTCCAATCGTTGGCGACGATCCAAACTAGTTCGCGAGTCCATGTCGAGCCTGCAGAGGGCACACATATAAATATAAGCTTTTCAGGTTTGCCAAGTTTTGAGAATAGGTAAAGGTCAAGGGGGATGTGTATTTTCAGTTAATTAATACTTAGTTCGAAGGTAAAGCTTACAGGATCTGCAGTCAATACTTTGACTTTAATTTTCCCATTTCCACGATTTTCAACGGCATGGAATTCTGTTAGCTATTGAACGGTTACCAAAAACCCTATAACATTGCAAAAACCTTAAAATAATGCATCTTATTTAACGTTCTCAACTCAGAAGATGCAAATGTGAAAATTCTGGACACATAGCGCATCGAACCGATAACTTTTTGTTACGTTATCTGATTGTGCTACAGTAACAATGGCTAATTACGTTTTCTTGTGAATAAGCAGTTAACCAGAGATAATTTTATTCTCATCGTAGTTTTATAACAGTGGTTCGCGAGTGTAGGTAACACTGAATGTTCTTTGGTTCAATTAAGTTAGTAATAGGTTTATGTTTAGGTATACAGTTCGTTATACTACGTTCCTTTGGAGCTTGGTTTGGTTTCCTTCTCACTGCAAACGTATTATTGTGCTTATACACACGAGCGACACGCGTCAACGGAAACCGTCGACGACTGCAGTTGCTTCTGCTAGTGTGTACTAGCGACACGCGTCAACGGCATAAACAGATATTACCTGTGGACCTTCCTCTTAAGTATAGTAGAGGTATAATAAGTGGTAAATATGGTGAAAGACTGACCTGACCTAGGATAACTGGCGACGAAAACGTCACTAGACCTTACTTCCATGTTATAGATGTTCGCAGCTTCAGCGGTGAAGGTTTTCGGGAAGAAGTAGCCCTTCGGTCCCACACGAATGTAGTCTGTGTGTTCGTCTGTTGTAAATCAATAAGTAAATGCAACATTTGATTATCATCATTTATAGTATGTTGGCCTGGACCTTACGTACAGTCTGTCATCACAATTATCTGACCCACCCTAAAAACAAACGAATTTGGACCCTCTGAATGTAACATTAAGGTTTATTCAATTTATATGAGCTTAACAGACAAGTGCTCAAGCACTCGAAGGACAAATACAGTAAAAATAAGGACACGCAAATTTGATCTTTAACACGTAAGGTTAAGGTAAACCCACCCAACATTGTCGGAGCCACCGGCATTATATATCATTTTGTTAAGCTATTTTAATCATTATCTCGTTGACATTAAAGTTGAAAAGCTTTTAAGTCACACTACATAATTACAACCCAATCATTAATTTCGCGTATTTCCAACAAGTTCTTGTGGCTTAGCGGTTTGATGCTGGATTGGCAAAGAACAACATGTGGGTTCGAAAATACAGTCCACCTATATTATCAGTTTCTTTTTTAATTTGTTTTCATTTCTACAATATTGCTTGCATTATTAAAGAACGACCAATATGATTTACGCCTAATAACTTATCTTGTAGACAGGTGGGTAAATTGAAAAACTTTAAGTTCACAGAATTTATATTTACCAAGAATGTTTGGAAACGAAGTAAAAAATATATTTGCTTCGTGAGGTAGATAATAAATTCATCTAAGTGACAAAAGTTACACTACGCCTAATAGCAGTGACTGCGCTCACACATTTGTAAATCGTTTCACATAACTCGATAAGTATATTTAAGCAATTTGGTGTTACCAAACATAAAATCATATTTTTACATGAGTAGAATGTTGGAATTAGAGAGATTGGTCATCGACTTAATATAGCAGTAAGTGTTTTTTTATACCTATTTTATTTTATTGATTGTGATTAACGAACGCGTAGTTGGCTATTTTACCATTACATTCACTCCTTACAAGTTACATACACGGTTCCAAAAATGTTTTTTTTTTTTTTGTTTTAGAGAAATACGGTCAGTCTATGCCTAAGACGTTATGGAGACAATGGAAATATTCAGCGGATTCGTCCAGGAGCAAAAGCCATCAAGTATAGTCCCGAATTCGAACGCCACCGTTGTTTCAAGTCAAGTTGAAAATCCATTTTTTGCCCATTCGTGTAACCGCAATAAACCACAATATTTCAGTGGAAACAGTGAGAAGGCATTTACACGCTGCTGGGATAAGGAATTATAAAACGGCACAGAAAATTGCATTGACACCTGCTCATCGCGAAGAAAGGGTCCGTTTTGCCCAGGAATATTTAAATTTTATTTTTTTTATTTTCTATTTTTAAACACACCATGTAAGTAAATGCTCAATGGATTGATTGTTAAACCATTAAAATGTTGCAGATTATGTGGTGATGTTATTGTTATAAATAGATTGTTTCTATTTAAATAACATGTTTATTCACTACATATAGGCAGCTATAAATCTGTAAAGCATTTCACACATGAATTAATTTTCTCGATAACAAACTTTTAAGCATAAGCATGCCTTGTTTAATGTTAATAAATGGTTAGATTTGATTATGGCATATTAATATAAAATGTAGGTATATTAATTTGGAAATATATATGAGCATTTACTTATTTTATCTTACCTAAGTGTTTTAATGAAATAATAAACATTTTAAACTTGCAACTTTTTAATTTTATTTCTATACCAACTGCCCGTTTAAAAAAACAAGATCCTACGTCGTCCATTAAAGAAATGTAAAAAAAAAGTGTAATAAAAAAAACAGCTGAGCAAAAAGCTACATTTAGGTTAAACTCGGTTTCGAACGTAGACAACGATGAACACCGCACTACCTTAGTGACCACAAGACCAACTCAACTCTTATAAGTAGCATTGAAATTTGATCTTAGTTGTTATGCTAGACGCAATATTCTAAAGAATTTGAACCATATAGTATACTTTCATAAAGTTTATTCTTGCACAGCACAAGCAGCCAACCTTTTCCTCGTGCAAATAGATTATTTTGTATTTTAAATAATCACTCCATTGAGACATGATAATAAAAAAATCTACCTACAAAATAGAAAATAAAAAATGGTAAAGAGACGTTGTTTTTGTAATTTAGTAAGACAAGGTCAAATATGTTTGAGCATAGTCACTGCATACCCTTAGTAGCATTTGAATACCAGTTTTATAATAAATAATAATTATTTATTTTTCAACTACCCACTTATTACAAGTTATGCGAAAATATTACCATTTTACAAAGTTTATATTTGAAGATTATCCGTCTATAGTTCTTTATAATAATACAAGAAATAGTTTTGGAATAAATTCTAAATTGAAAGCAAAACAATATCATCGTCGCAGGATTTGATCTCGCACCTTAATTTTCTCAGTCTTATACACAGACCACGAGACCAGAATTACTTGAACGCAATCATTAAAATAAGCTATTATACTAATTATATTATAACAAGTAGTTATAACATATAACCTAATGCTAACGTTATAAAGATGAAATTTGCGTGTCTGTATTGATTGTAAGTCCTCGTGCACTTGTCTGTTAAGCTCATATAAATTGAATAAACCTTAATGTTACAGCCAGAGGGTCCAAATTCGTTTGTTTTTAGGGTGGGTCAGATAATATTGACGAGGAACTGTACCTATTAAATTCCCAGCTTATGTTGCAATCATTTTTAATACTGACAACATGATGCTCTACGTTATTTCATTCCTCCCCGACCTTCACTATCCAAAAATATTCTCTAAGGACATCATTCATTTCGTAGGTACGTAGCAAAATACCGATAAAAAATATTGAGGGAAATGTAACTTACTGTATATCTATTATAATAGACTACGGTAGGACTCAGCGATAGGACTGTTCCATTGGGGTGAAAATCCTTAAATAGTGATGCTTATCTCTTAGGACTACAATCCCAAAATTCATTGTGATAACAAGATCATTAGTGGCCATCTACACAGGATGTAAATAATCCTATCCTACTAATTTATAAACGCGAAAGTTTGTATGGATGGATGGATGTTTGTTACTCTTTTACTACAAAACTACTGAACGGATTTGGCACAGAGATAGTTTATAGCCAGAATTAACGCATAGGTAACTTTTTATCCCGATATTCCCACGGCATCGAAACCGCGGGGCGCAGCTAGTACATTATAATTAAGGATATTAGATGTTTGGTGAGTGGAGCCCGCTGAAGTCATTGACGGTTTCAATCGATTAATTTCCCGGGTGACTGTCAAGGTTCTAATTCGGACTTATGAAGGTCCAGAGTGGATTAGGCAAGGATTAACATATTGACCATAGCAATTTGCAATGAATTAGCAATTTAATCAAATCACCGGATACAAGTACGTACTAATAAGATAAACGATGTCCGGTTTTCTAAGAAACCTCTCGATTTGAAGGGAAACTTGTTTAATTAGGATAGAGGTTGTTAAGTTATACTTAAGATGACTTGTGAATGGCATGGTGGAAAGAAGAATTTCACAGAAAAGGCTTTTAGAAAAAGTTTTTTAGGTAGGTATTAATGCCGAGATCAAACCGTGTTCCTCGCGACGGGACATTGCCGACGACGACGTGCCGTAAAAAAACGAATAAGTATTGAAAAGGTTGGTTCATTCACCTGTAAATATTTGGTTGTTTGTTGATATCAGAATTTAATATACCTAGCACGTAAATCATCATTCAGCTGAAACTGCATCCATAGACATCCACGCATCGAGCAGTTCTGTGCTTCTCGAATACCACAGATTCCCGCCCCTTTACCAGCACTATTCTGCTGAAACTGCTGGACATAGACATCGACGCATCGAGCAGTTCTGTGCTTCTCGAATACCACAGATTCCCGCCCCTTTACCAGCACTATTCTGCTGAAACTGCTGAACATAGACATCCACGCATCGAGCAGTTCTGTGCTTCTCGAATACCACAGATTCCCGCCCCTTTACCAGCACTATTCAGCTGAAACTGCTGAACATAGACATCCACGCATCGAGCAGTTCTGTGCTTCTCGAATGCCACAGATTCCCGCCCCTTTACCAGCACTATTCAGCTGAAACTGCTGAACATAGACATCCACGCATCGAGCAGTTCTGTGCTTCTCGAATGCCACAGATTCCCGCCCCTTTACCAGCACTATTCAGCTGAAACTGCTGAACATAGTCATCCACGCATCGAGCAGTTCTGTGCTTCTCGAATACCACAGATTCCCGCCCCTTTACCAGCACTCTAATCTCAATTATTTTCAAGTATATTGCTAATCTATTGCTTCATATGTTCTAGAAATTTGTCCGCTTAGCAATGTAAATAACGCAATGGATGTTGTTGAACTGTCAAAATGAAAGCCATTACTACTGACAGTGTGTTGCGCAATTACCCCGCAGGACGTTCATAATTAAGTACGAGTATCATTCGTGATGGCTGCGAATTTGTCTAAACGGCTGGTTGACACTTCCCGTGACCCAAGGGCTGGCTTTTACCTTGCCCAGAGGCTAAGCATTGCCATACAACGTGGCAATGCCGCCAGCTTCTTATATTAGTAATACAGTACAGTAATAATACATGCTTTTACAAGCAAGACCCTACAGAATCTAAACTACTACCTACTACTAACTATGTAGTATACTAACTGTTGTTTTTTTTTTTTTGTTTTTTAGTTAATCGTATGCATCTATATAAATTATGCATTTGGGCTGAACTACTGTTCTTTGTTATAAACTTAGGAATATGTACGGTACTACTCTACTAAAATAAAAATAAAGGCAACTTGTTAAAACTGTTGCTCTTGGTTACTTTTTTTTTAAACGTTGTCCCACACTATGAATTTCTCCTGTGGGTGCGTTTACAAACATTTAAACTCACATACACAAACAGCCAGACCCGGAACAACTACTTGAAGGCCATACAAATATTTGTTCCGTGCGGGAATCGAACCCGCGACACGCAGCGCAGTAGTCAATCGCTTAACCACTGCGCCAACCTTGCCGTCAATATTAGAAGCAACATTCTTGTTGAGCTGCTAGCACTATGGGAATCATGATCGTAGACCGTACCTAAGAAAATAAGAAACAATATGTATTTTTCTTTCAAGAGATTGCGTCTAGATCATCGGTGATCAAATGACTGCATCATCACAAATGATCTTGACGTACTCTCTAAAGTCAATATCGTTGTTAGATTTTGTGCCAGTGTCACTTGACCGAGTATGGTCATTTAGAGTACATAAGCCGCCAATGCAATGTTGTCTGCACATCTGTCTTTGTTTATGTTAATAAACTCATCGAGTTAAATGAGGTTTAGACGCGGAGTTTCTAATCACTACATCAACGCGATGAAACACATAGATCGAACGTGTTCTACAATTTTCATAAAGTATGATACAATATAATTTCCATGTAAAAACGGTTAACGTATCAATATCTCATCAAAATCAATTAAAATAATTAAAAATATGACCCTTAACTTACTTTTAAAGTATTTCGCAAGGTGGCAAGCCAGTTCTGGTTTCACATCTCGTATTTCCCATGGAAAATTATTTCTTGCATCCATTTTGAGGTGAGTCAAACGATGGACCGTTGTCTTGAATGCACATTTAGTTTGAAGAACCATCGTTAACAAGATTATTATTTATTTGATAAAGGTAAGTTTGAAAGATTACACCGTCTTGGTAAAACAAATAATATAATTATATTATTTTCTATTAATCCATAAAGGCTGCATTTGCGTTGGTTCGTTTTTTTCATAGGCAGCTTTTATCTAAATTGCTCCCAATACATATCTCCAAAGATCTGCACCGAACCTTTAATAGACTGGGGCCGTATTACGAAGTATTAATGCCATCATCATTGCAGTCTGAAAAAGGGATGGGGCCATCGGTCATGTATAGCTCCGTCTCACTCTTACACTGGGATCATGATGTCGTTAAAACGTCATAATACGGCACCGGACCAGCTACTTACTAACATCAATTAAAACCCCTTTTAATTAAAAATATAATCATCGAAATTGGTCCAGATTTCACGGACACAATAAGTAAACCGAACCCAATGAACATACTCTCAAAAGCTCTTCGCTCGGTACAACAAATGGATAGAGCAAGCCGGGTGGAAATTGTAGTTACGAAAATGATCTATATAATATATTAATGAAGATAATAATAATAGATAGCTACCTCAGCTATACTCAAGAAGTTATTAGATCAAATACTGATACTCAGTACATTCTTATCGGTCATGTTAAGACGCATCGTGAAAGTAAGCACTAATTAATTGATACATTAGGATTGATATTCTCTTTAAGTAGACGAATTAAATATACCTACCTAGTGCAATTTTGACATTTTCAAGAATAACAGTAAATGCAGAAATAATGAAGCCAAGATAATGGTCTTGTCTATAAATACCATTGAACACAGAGTCTACTATCTCTGAGGTTTTCATTTAAAAGTCATCAAACACAAAGAAAACACTTAACAAGAATTAAAAGATGTTTACTTAATAAATTAGGAATAAATAAATTACATGGCGAACATATTTGGAAATAAATTAACTATAGATATATAAACACAGAGATCGTGAACTATGACGTAACGACAACAACTTCAGGTGCTTGTTGTGACTCTACTTTATCCTCCTTCTCGTTTGTTTGGAGTTCTGTTTCAGCGCTGGTTTCCACCGGGGATTGGGCCTGGCACATGAGCGTGACGGGGTCCCGCGTGCGCTCCGGGCCACAGTTTTCCGTTGCTCCTAATAGCTTGAACTCGTCCTGTTCGTCTGTGTCGGACTCGAGCCGGCGTCGACCCGCGATCACTACCTCTACAGCGCGCCCGTCACTCGCTGACCTGTCTCCTGCGCCGATCTCAACGCGGTACGGCGTACTCGGCTCCACGAAAGCCTCCATCACACGAACGTCAGATCTCTCTTGAATATCATGGTCCCTGTCGAGCGGCTTGTGGCTCTTGGAGAACATGTCGAGGATGTTGACCGGTAACTTCTTGGGGATGGCGACGAGGAACACCACGTTCTGCACGTCGGCTTGCACGTTGACCTCGCCATCCTGGCGCTGGTCGTAGAGGGCGGGCACGGCGGCCGCGGCCGAAATCAGACAGGCGAGTACTAGGAGCATGTTGGTGCGTGCGCGCTACAGATCTCACATGCGCTGACTGCGCGCCGCATGCTCCCGCGCCGCTTTTACCAGCCACCCGCGAACCAGTCTGACGCTCGAAACGAGCACACTGTAACGGTTAACACGACATGAATACTGTGTGGACCTAATTCAACGGATGATGCCTAAGTGTTAATTATCAATTTAGAATTTAATGACCACAGCGAGCTATCAATGTTTGCAAACTTGGACTAAATGAGTCATCATAGTTCACGTTGGATTCCATTGTTCCAATTGGCTCCAATACTGTACCTACTATGTTATTGTTGCCGTTGCCATAAAATGCTGTTTTGTTTTCCAACGAAGGTGAATGTCTAATTTCGATAGTTAAAACACGGTCAAACAGTGAAATCTAGGACTTTTGTGAAGCATCGCGTTCTACTTTAGGTGGCTTTGTGATGGGTATATCCGTCAAAACAAACAGGAAAGTAGTGAATGTCGTGTCGTGGCGGCCGGTGGAGCCGCAGGGCTTGTCTCGCGTGTGACAGTGACCGCGGGTCATCGATACGATAACCGAGTTTCGCCTGCACACTCGATGTACAGACACAGATAGGGTCTAAGCACCGCTCGGGTAATGCTTTAACTGCGCAAAACAGACCATAATCGAATCACGCAGGATGCAAATACTCGAGTCCTTTGGCTCGTTCCCGTTATTTTCTTTGCAATGACGTCGTCTTCTTAAAATGTCTTGTTCTGGTTAAAGAATACAGCTAACTTTTTATGGCAGTACTTATTTGTATAGCTCACGTAGGTACATTATATTTCCTTATAGAACGCTGGTGATGCTAGCACGCCTTTAGGGACACAGTTTAGTATCGTTTGAGACTAGTAAGGTGGAACAGACCCCTACAAGTCCACTAAGTTAAACATCATTCGTTCAGTGAACCCATAAGCTTTTCTTACCATCAAGAAATCTGCTAGTCTTTTGCCAGGCCGCTTAGGGACCCAGGGCCCCTGGGCACTTGACATTTTAGCCCATATCCCGAAGCCATTTTGGAAGTTTAGCAAATAAAATCCAATAAGTGGTACAGAAAATATAATTTTTATAATATTATCATTTATTTATTCAGACTACAAAATATGCGGTCCCGTGTATAAATATCAGACATTATACTGTCTATGCTACTTAAGCCACCACATTTACTTCAACGGTTCTCATAAATCGACGTTGCTAAACAAAGACGTTCTTATTATCCTCATATTCCTTAACACTCAAGTTACCTACTTGAACCAACTTACTTTCTTCAAACAACTTGTTTAAAGTACCTACTTTTGTAAAAACCTACATGATTGATTTTTAGTATAGTATAGTTGATGCCGACAGTGATTGAATGGTGATTGTTGGTTAGCTTCCTCAAGGAAGAGGTAGGTAAACACTGGAGCAGAGACTGGAATCAATCAACCCGTGAAAGATGACGAAGAGGCTGAAAGGGGACCATACATTTATGTTTATGTATCTCGAATCGAATAGAAACTTAATTGAGAGTCACTATGGCTGACAATCTCTGGCTTACGTTAAGATTCATAATCTGATTAGGCTTTGCCCGTGGCTTCGGTCGCGTGGAGGTCGGAAATCATCCAAAGGGAACGTTTACCTGTGTTCCAAACATTGACATCATCGTAAAGTCGCATTTATAATGTTAAGTATGGAAGTATGGATATGTCGACTAATGGTTATTCATTCATCAATATTATCATACATAGGTATACACATGATCTGGTTCATAAAAGACTCATTCTTTAGACTTATACAGTGCTCTATTGTTAGATGTTCTAAGTTCTAAGAAGTTCCAGTAGATGCATCATTAAGGTTCAGAGTTCGAATGCTGATTAATATCGGTAACATTAGGTACACATCGTTGATACGTACCTACCTACGTACAGTCACCAAAGGAGATAAGTAACCAGGGTCATCGGATACCGTTGAAATTCAGTAAGAAACCGATGGATGTTTTTGAATGAAATTTAGTTTGATAAACTTATCTCCTTTTGTGACCGTATATAGTACATGGTGGAAACAAAGGGACGTTTCAAACCTAGTCTATATTTAGAATAATGAGCCTATAATGTTCCCACTGCTGGGACACAGGCCTCCTCTCAGTGAGAGGGGTTGGATCGTAATCCACCACGCGGACCACGTACGGGTTGGTAGCTGTCACATGTCTTCGAATGTTTGGTTCTAGGACACGCTGGTTTCCTGATGATGTATTCCTCCATCGTTTTGAGAGAAGTGGTGATGATATACCTACATAATTTACACAAAATAAAGCGCCTGTGAAGGTTCGAACCTACTCGTAAGTCGCGGCTGGTATTTACTCAGTTTTACCAACTGTTATAGCACATGGCATGGATAGCACTAACGTAAAATGTGGTGTTGCGGTTTTCGTACAGATGAGTAAACACTTGATTAGACAATCAAGTGTTTACAAATAGAGACCTATTTGTTTGTAGTAGGGATATTCGATGCAGTAGAAATCATAACATTGTTTTCAAAGCTCATGTTGACCAGTCTAGGGTTTGAGAGCAGTGCCTGCTGTCTGCGCTATAGGTAGTTCTCAGGTTCGATTCCCTCACGGAACCACTATTTTTATGGCCTACTTGTATTACACGAGGTTACACCACAGATTACTTACTAAGTGGTTACAAGACGAGTAGTAACATGAGAAATCCTAATGGGCAAAAGCTTTTATAATATAAAGTTAACGTTGTATAGTCAGTAGGAACTTTACCGAACGGCTAGTCAATGACTTTTTTCAATGGCTTTTTATGTGACGCCAGCACATCAAGCTACTACAATCTGTCAAATTTCTTTAATAAATTTTCAACTTTATCGCTAAAGCATTAAGGTTCAAGGTTGATTGGGAAAATTTGACAGTTTCGGGTAGCTTGACCTGCTGGCGTCTGTACACCGTGGTAAACCGTGATCTATTGGGTTCGTTGTGTTAGGGAAAGAAACAATGGTTTAGGGATTTTTCAATAAGAATTATTATTTATTTTCAACGAAACAATGTACACGCTTACGTACTCATATATTTAACTTACAAACTAAAATAAATGCATCTTTCCATGGCTATGTCTACGTACAATATAATAAATTAACTAATAAATAAACTGAAGATTAATTGTAACTTTTAACGCCAGATTCCTATATGTTGCCAATGGTTGATTTGTTGATACTAAAACTGTACTTTCACCCATAATGAAGCAGTGTTTTAGCTAGAAAATCCCACGTTTACGAGGCTTAGATAAAGCAATGTTTTACATAGTTTAAGTTTAACCATTGGTATCAGAAACAATTCGTTGTAGATATAGGAACCGGGCGTTAGTCCACAAAACTATTAATTACTCGTTAATTGATCACATTTTTCTTCTATTGACGTTAATGATGGCGGGTTTTTCTCAGTAGCGGCATCAGGAAGCTTGCCAGGCGGTGTTTCAGTCTGTGAAAGAAACAAACAAATGAATGGAAGTTTTTAATACAGACAAGTAATTGCGATCATTTTAAAACGTGAAACATTTTGTTTTACAGGAGTTCATTTAGCCATGTTTCTTTAACAGTCTTAGAAAGAACATAAACAAAATTAAAATAAAGTTCCTTAAAATAAATGAATAGTTTTGCATGATTCCAAATGAGCTTAACAAATAGGTAAAGGAAGGGATTTTTACCTGATAAACTATATTTTCGCGATTATCTGGGAATGAAAAGAAAAACATAGAATGGATCAGTTTTTTGCTTTCGCGCAAAAGTTGAAAGAATCATGCACAACTAATTAATTGGAACTTCGACAAAAAAATTGAGTTCAAAGTTTCAATTTGGCCACTGGCAATTGATTTGATTTCTAAGAATACAACATCTCTATAGAATAAGTTGCTTAAAGAGAAACATTTAGATTAGATTACATACTAAATATTAAAGTTTTTACCTTTGTGCTTTCTCCTGTTTCCTCAACGAAGCGTCCTTCTTCTGGATCTTCAAATCGTTGCCCATGCTGACGTCACTCAGCGGGGACGCAGGCTCGGCGGGCTTCGCTGGTTCCTCAGGCTTCACTTCTTGTGGCTTCTCTTGAGCAGGCTTCTCTTCCTGTGGCTCCAATTCTGGCACCGGCAGAGAAATCACTTGGATCGACGGTGACTGGGAGGGGGAACCCTGGGGTGGCTTGGGCTTGTACTCAGTGTTGTACTCCTCCATGGCAAGATCCAGGAGGTCGTCCATGTCTCCGAGGGCGGAGATTAAGGACTCGGCAGGAGCCACCGCGATCACCACACCGTCGATGTTCAGCCTGTAGTTCTCCGTACCATTCTGTCGCTGATCGTAGTGCTTCATGGCACAGTCGGGTGTTGGTGCGGCCGTCACCACCGCCACCATCGCGGCTACCAACGCCACCTCGCACACCACTCGTCTGTAGTTGACCATCGCGGAAGGTGTCTGTGGGCACACTGAACTTCGTCTGCGACTGTGGGACCCGCTATGTATCCATTCTCCGCTGCATCTTTTATTTATTTGCCCAGATAGCGGTACAGCCAGACGCGGCTTCGACTAACCGCGCGACCCGTCGTAGTTAAACTGGTATTAACACAACAGAATTGTGTAATAAATACAGGTATACACAGGTATCATCCGTTATGTTAACACGGACATTATTTTACAACTAATCCCATTAACTATACAACTAGTAAGCCTATCCTTTCTTAAGTAAATGCAGTTAATCCTTATTTATCAGATGATGTCTTGTTTACATTATATTTTTAGAACAGTAGGTATTATATTATGAGGAAGACGACTCAACCCAATAACCCGTTAACCTCTGCTATCGAATGCGAACCAAACGGCTAAAAGAAATGACATCAAGCTATTTTTGGCCACAGACGAGTGACGACTAATTTTACATTGATGAGTTGCGCGTAGAATCATGAAGATAAAATTATGATGCGCATAGAATCATTAAGATATGGTATTTGAATAATTAATCCAACGTCAGACAAACAAAAATGATCGAAGGGCAAGCAACGTATCATAAAGAATACTGAATAAGTAGTTAGATGTAGAGATCTTGGCAACTTGGCAATTTAGCAAACCCCTTATATTTCTTAGATTCCACAAAAGTGGTTTCATGTTATGTTATATCAGTGTGAAAGTTACTGTAGCATCCTTCTGCTAATTCTGACAAACAAACATACCTACCTACCTATAAATCTCTAAGGCCAGTAAGTCCAGAAAACAACTTGAATCCAAACAAAAGCTTTGCGATGAAATTTCATTGCAACAAATGTGATAAATAATAATAATATCCCTGGACATTTCACACAGCGCCATCTAGTCCCAAGCTAAGCAACCTAATGCTTGTGTTATAACAAGATGGCTGATAAACTACTTATATACATTTTTTTTTTTGTAAATACGTACATATTATAGATAAAAAAACACCCAGACCCGGAACAAATACATGTAGGTCATACAAATATTTGTTCCGTGCGGGAATCGAACCCGCGACACGCAGCGCAGCAGTCAATCGCTTAACCACTGCGCCAACCGTGCCGTCTGTGCCGTCCGTGCCGCCAAATGATAAATGATTTTATTTTGTAAGTAGGTTTGTACAAACACTTTTACACGTCAATCATATTTTAAAACTAGATGAGGTCGGCGTTTCCTATCTGACTAGTCTGAGAAGAAAGGCCGAAACAAACTCAGACGTCACAGTCTCTTTTAAAGTCCAGACATAATCTTGGTCAGATCATATGAAGACCATGTGTGTCCCAGATAGTCGAGCTTTTGAACAAACCAAACTTTGCCTCGTCATACAAGTCTACTCTGTAAATATCAATTAATAATAAGTTAATGGGCGTTCGGTGGCACAGATCGGGTGCGGTGGACCAACCTGTCGCTGACGGGACACGGACAGCTTTCAACTAACTGTATCTACCACCTACCTACTTACTTGCACCATCGCATCGTCGCCGATAAACGGTAAAACGGTTACATTTTACTTTATTTGCCCTTTTCTGGGCTAATTGTTTTGGGGAAAGATGCTGACGATGCTATATTGAGCGGGACTGTTACGACTGCGATTACGACGTATCGCAATAATTATTATGAAAACAGTTCATTACGATACTTACGTGTGACTTAGTAGTTTATTATTGCACGGTGTGTAGCGAGGGTGATAAACGCCGTGCATTTTATAGATCTAAGCCCGCACTTAATTAAGTCCCGCTTTTCTGTGAAAATTGACTACATAAGTCACTGAAAAGCGTGACATAAGTACGGGTTTAGTTCACAAAGTGATATAAAAATCTTTACCGACCATCTTTGCGTAACCAAACATCAGCCACTTTCAATCACAAAAAGCTTCTCTGAAACCTAGCTATCAATGCTACATACCTTTATGAACAATTCAGACAAAATAGAATACAGCTCTATTAAGAAATAAGAAGAACACGAAGACCTAAGAAGTGCATTCGCAACTCACCTACTTAGCTATCAAAACCAATCGTAGTATATCATATGATTGCTTTAGGTATTATCGACCTGTTGATGATAGGCGAAACTGCGACTAAAAAGTAGGTATTTATCTGGCCTCAGTCGATTCTATGCAGGAACTTGCATATAAATGAACCTTCCATAAAACTTAAGAGTGTCACCACTCTCTGTGTAAAATCATTGTCTACTTGATGAAAGGTTAACATTCATAATACCTAGTAATTAATACCCACCAACAATTATATCGACTTTACACACTTTTAACGACACGCCAGATTTCTAGACAAGAGCTAGAAACTATTAGCTCTTCACAAACAGGTCTGGGTTACTTTCTACCACACCTAGTTTTATTTTATGCCGGTTCGAACGTCTCGCTGTAAAATTGTCGCTCAGCAGGATGTTGAATGAGTCTTAAGAAGACCTAAATGTGACAAACTGTCCATTCCAAACCACGGTTGCCTGGCGCTGATCTCAGAAAGCGATAAGGGCACCCATTTGTATATTTTGTAGTGTTTGATGTATTTTTGTGGTATACAATAAAGTATAAATAAACAAATAATTAAACAACCAGTGACGTAGACCTCACCCAGATTGTGTTGTTTGATTTTTGCAGCGTAACGTGTGTTATGTTAGGCTGCTATTTGTGTCACTTGTGAATATTGTTGCTAAAACACAAAATATGTACTCACGGCTACACATCAAGCTATACACAACCAGTATAAGCTGACTTCTGATTGTACGAAAAATCTATACAGTGCGAGGTCAGCTAAGACTGGAAATATATAGTTTGATGTGTCGCCGTGTGTACCTTGGCCATGTGTACCTAACCAATTTTTGATTTATAAAATCTTTTCAAAATCATATTTTATGGCGAAATCCGTCCTTAGCACAAAGTTCTACTTAGGGCTGATTTCTCAATCGACCGATAATTTTTATTCGTGAAATAAAATTGACGTCTGACTGTTTTTGTATGGAAGAACTGTCAAAAATTCAAAATTATTCCTCCGATAAAGTTATCTAGCGTTGGAAAAATCAGCCCTTATTTAGTAATTAGTAATAGGGATCTACCTGCATTTTTTTTTTTTTTGTTTGGAAAGATAAAAGCTGAACTTTAATATAGTATTTATCTCTGCTGCCGAATCCCGTTCTGCATAAGGTCTAAATAGATTGGGGAACTGGTTTCAAAACTGGGTAAAGTGCAAAATGAATTCTTTAACACCGTTGCATTCCCATGCAAATCATCCAGTTTTCTGAGATAACAGGAACTTCGGGACAACGGTACTGCGGCTGAGTCGCCAATCCGCTTGCTTAATAAGCCCCATCAGATTAGCACGGGATGCGGGACTTTAATTACTTATATATAAGTAGGTACCTACTACTAACGACGGACGCACCGTCCATCATGCATTTACTTCTGCCCAGTTTTTTTTTTAATTAACTGGATACTTTTATAACTAACGGTTTAAGTCATAAGCCTAGCCTTTTCTTTACTCTATGACTTTGACAGCTTGGATGATTAGGTACATACTATAGGTACGCCAGCAGGTCAAGCTACCTGAAACTGTAATGTTCCCAATCAACCTTGAACCTTAATGCTTTAGCGATAAAGATGAAAATCTATTAAAGAAATTTGACAGATTGTTGTAGCTTGATGTGCTGGCGTCTGTACCTTCGCGATCCTTATCAAATAGCCGTCGCCTTTCTACTCTTTGTAAGATGTAAGACGGCTGCCATGCCATAGAGTAGAATTGAGCAGAATAATCATTTATATCTGAGTAGGTATATGGTACACGGTGTACATCTAAACTAATAGGTAGGTATTATAAAGAGAAAAGATTTGATTTTTTGTATGTTTGTTTGTTACGCTTTCACGATAAAACGGCTAACGGATTTGGATGAAATTTGGCACAAAGGTAGACCATGACCTGGATATAGGAATTTTTTTTACATAATTTTTTCAGTTTTTTTTATGCTATGTATTTTTGTGGTGTACCTACCATAAACTTTTTACGCTATGTATTTTTGTGGTGTACCATAAACTTTATGGTACACCACAAAAATACATAGCATAAAAAAACCGGCCAAGTGCGAGTTGGACTCGCACACGAAGAGTTCCGTACCATTATCTATAAAAATCAATCATTGAGTTGATTGAATGAAATGTAAACACATTTTACTACTTTGGAAGGGTCTCTCGCGCAAACTATTCAGTTTAGAAAAAAAATATATTAGAAACCTCAATATCATTTTTGAAGACCTATCCATAGATACCCCACACGTATGGGTTTGATGAAAAAAATTTGATTGAGTTTCAGTTCTAAGTATGGGGAACCTTTATTGTTTTTTTTTTTCTATTTTTGTGTGAAAATCTTAATGCGGTTCACAGAATATATCTACTTACTAAGTTTCAACAATATAGCTCTTATAGTTTCGGAAAAAAAGTGGCTGTGACATACGGACGGCCAGACAAGACATGACGAATCCATAAGGGTTCCGTTTTTTGACGGAACCCTAAAAATACATGACACACTACAAAATATACAATGGGCGGCTTTATCGCATTACTGCGATCTCTTCCAGGCATTTTTGACTCTTGATGAAGGTTATATGCTATTTAAAATCATCACTCTGCGACCCTAGGGCCTAAGGAGCCGAGCAAAACAAAGAATACTAAGCAAAAACAAAGCAATAACGCGGAGAACAACAAATTTCACGCCGACGAAGTCGCAGGTATAAGTTTTAGTTAGAAATAAAACAATGTTGAATGGTATAAAAATACTTTCTTTTATTTCAGACTTATTTTTCACTGCGTTTTATACACATTAACTAACAAAGGTAACAGAGGGGCAATTCTCGTAATTTTAAGAACGTTCACAGTCTGATCTTACGTCTCAATCTGTCAAAAATGTATCTAATTTCCCTACATTTTGACAAGTTTTTGACATTTGTTTGTCGCCGAGATGAGACTGCGACTAGATTTTGACCGTTTTAAATTACGAGAATTGGCCTTCTGGTTAAAACATTGCGGGAAGACCTTTTGTGCTTGAAAATAACTAAACTTTATATTTATTTTATCAAGTGCGCCTCATTCGTGCAAATTAAACGATTTTTCTATCAGTATTACAAATTCTGTTGCACGACAGTGCACAGCTGTTAAAACAAGTTAATCCAGTAGTTTTATTAACACATAATATTAATAATCCTCAAAGGTGTAGGCAGAGATGGCAAACTGTAAATGTATATCGACTTACTACTAGTAAAAGCACAAACATAATATCAACTTCGTTCACAACACGCTTAATGAATATTATGACAGGTTTAAGTATCAAACAGAGAAAACAAAACATTAACAAAAATAAACTAAAATACACTATCCAACCACAAGGCACTTAGGAAGACAGTACATTATGAAGGCACTCTAATCACTTATATATCCTAATTCTATAGGGTGGCAGGCAAGGTCATCGACGCACAATCTGTTACCATGGATTCAGTGCCAGCAGTTCAAGCTACCCAAAACTATCAAATTTTCCCAATCAACCTTGAAGCTGCTTAATGCTTTAGCGATAAAGTTGATAATCTATTAAAGAAATTTGACAGATTGTAGTAGTTTGATGAGCTGGCGTCTATACATTTATTTTATTACATAGATTTTTTTTTTATAACAGACGAAAAATTCGACAGTAAAGGATCTAAAATCAAGTTCATGGTCACAGTTTGCGCGTCGATGTCCCTGTCACCTTGTATATTAATATCTTAACATGAGTACAAAAGGTGATTTTATAATAACTGAGGCTGTTAGTTATTAAGAATAGTCCACCAGTGGGCGACTCAATTACAACGGAACGTAACTGCGCAACATAACGTAACGTTACTGCGCAACATAACGCAACTTAACTGCGCAACATAACGCAACGTTACTGCGCAACATACGGCAACGTAACGTCGCACCATACGGGAACGTAACGTCACAACATACGGCAACGTAACGTCGCAACATACGGCAACGTAACATCGCACCATACGGCAACGTAACGTCGCACCATACGGCAACGTAACGTCGACACATTCGGCAACGTAATGTCGCAACATACGGCAACGTAACTACGCAACATAACGCAACTAACTGCGCAACATGCGGCAGCGTAACAGCGCAATATAACTGCGCATAATAACGCAACGTAACTGCGCACATAACGCAACGTAACTGTGCAACATAACTGCGCAACATACGGCAACGTTAATGCGAAACATGGTACTTAAATAAATATTAGAAGATTACAATAAAATATTATCAATAACAGGTCTGTCTGGAAGTATATTACGTGTGTAACATTTTAAATCAATGTATTAGCTATTCAGGCAATATTAACAAGTGGCGAACAACAGTGTTCAACTAATTGAACACTTTATAAAGTACAGATTACTCAATATGTAATTTACAACAGTAATTTTATAACAGGAAAATATCAAAAACCTTAAACATCTATCCACACATTTATGACAGAAGCTAAATTCTTCACAATCTTGGCACCTGCTGTGCTCGAAATATCAAAGTGCAACATCCAATCTGGAAAGTAACCCATTGTGGGAATTATATCACACATTAGTAAAAAACCAGAAGACCAATTAATTCTCGTATTAAAACGTTCAAAATCTAGTCTCAATCTCATTTCAGAGTAAATCACTGACAAAATTAAGGTGAACCTTGGTTCACCTACTAGCTGATCCGACAAAATAATTAATCCGACAAAAACAAATTATTCATACAAAAGTCCCTTAGAAAAAAACATTTAAAAAAGAAAATTAACCAAATTGGTCTAGCCGTATCAAGTGATGCAGTTACCAACGAACAGCATTTCATTTTTATGAATGAAGTTCCTTATCGCGCGTTGCGAAAGGGGGCTAGACGGAAAAAATTAAGACCAAAAGTTGGAACGACACTTTTTGCTATAGTTAGTTGTAAGCCGTGCGGCGTGCGCGTGTTTCTGTCTCTCTCTCTCTCTCTCTTTGAACTTCGTTTCATCCGGGTGTCCCTTGACACCTCTCATTTTTTATATAGATTTTAGGTAACATAATCTTATAATGTTCCCACTGCTAGGATACAGGCATCCTCTTTTCGAGGGTGTGGGCTGTAATCTACCACGCGGGCTTAGTGCGAGTTGGTAGATGTTATTCGTATTGTATTCGAATGTTTGGTTCTAGGACATGCCGGTTTCCTCACGAAGGTTTCCTGCACCGTTATGAGAGCAGCGGTGATGAAATTATTTACACAAGGTAAAACAATTGTATTTAAGTTAAATTTTTACTAACCCTATGGACTCCTGCCTGCAATTAAAGTTTTATAAAGAATAAAAATTCTATTCTAAAACGCCTGCCTGAATTCAAACCCACAACCTATACAAGGTGTCGTTTTGCATCCTCGTCAAATTCAAGGAGGTAACTATGCTACTGATTCTCGACACGAATCAATAATAAAATAAGTAGGTATTTTTTTTCTTCTAATTTTCGGAAATCGGCGTGTGTGGGACACGCATTTTAAAACGCGGCCTGCGTGAGACCGCACTGTACACACACATAAAATCGCGGCCGCTTATACGATACCATAACGCGATTCTGTTCTTTGAAAGTGGTAATTACTGTCAAACTTAAATAACTAAAAAAAACAAGTATGTATTCATTATTTAACAGTGATCGTAATTTTATTTGATTAGTTGTCTTTCCAGCATCCTGAAATTTAACGAGGGTGCAAAACAACAGCTTGTATCTCGTAAGCCGGGGGCCACAACTGCTGATTTTAGGTGCATTTATCTAATTCAATTTTTGTATGTATAAACCCGAGATTAAATATTTTTTTAATACGAGAATTGCCTCTCTGGTGATCTACCCATAACATATATAAGCTTACATATGGATGTTAGCTGTCATACTTATCAGTATACTCATCACTGATAGTACTGAGCACATGGCTAAAGAATCCGTCATCATGTCGTAGCCTGTACAGCGCAGTGGTCAGGTACCGCTGTACTGAAGCTGCGCAGGACACTATCGGCATGCCTTCGCTGCAGACTGAACGGGACGCGCAGCATACTGTGACTGCCTGGCGCCAGATGCGTGTACTCACTGGGGAAAAGATGTCAATGTTGTTTTATGATATTGTTGTAGGTAACTGAACGGAGAGTTACGCCAAGCGTACATTACAGCCACAACGGGTCGCAGCGCAACGCTTTTTCATACAAAAAAGGTGCGGTGCGGCTCCGTCCGTGCGTTGGTTCATAGTAAATGTACGGATGCAAGAGGACTTTTGTAATGAGTTGCGGCGCGGCCCGCTCCTATCTGCTTTAGCCATTGTTTTTCCACCGCACGTCAGCAGGACGTTAACGAGAAACGAGATTATTCGGGTCGAACGTGACGTCCCGTTGCCGTGGTGGTGGACAATCGGTCTTTAAGGCATCAGCATCCAAAATAAGACAATCGGATATATATCTGGATGTACGGCAAATTCCTTTACGGGCAGCACACTACACTCGGAAATTCTGATTATATAGCAATATGCTTAAAGTGATTACTTACAAAAGTGTTGCATATCAGCATCACAGTGCTGCAACAGCTGTTGTATGGAGGAGGAGCCTTGAATGAGAGGCACATTGTTCCCAGTCACCACTAAGGAGCCTGGTATCACTGCCCTACGTACTACATCCTCTACTTCCGATGTTAAAGCCTGTAACATTCACAATCAATGTTAAAATAGAGTCGCCGTATGAACAAGTTGTAATAATATTATAAAGGTGTAAAGAACAGGATCCATAGAAAAGGGCTTCTCCGACCAGGCGGAGTTGTGTCCGGCGGACTACTGCCCTACGGATGATGTTGTATAAATGCTATTTCTGCGGATAACTTCACTTGCGCAATGCAGGATTTGGCGTGAAATCAGTGTGATGCGTTGTTCGCATGTGTCTTGTAGATGTCGCCACAATGTTCTTGTGATAACTTGGGGCCATTAACAAATTATTTGGAAAACACTCCTCCTGGCCTTAGTCATTTAAGTATACTGTTCTGTGAGATGAGTGTATGAATTTTGTCTAATTATATTTTTAGTTAGTGTAATAGACAGAATCCTGCCGCGCGCTCCAGTATACACATTTTAGCTGGTTTTAAGTTCGATCGGCAATCGGGCAGTCCACACAACCGTCTACACGGAGCGCGTCAAACGACTAAGGCACCTTTGAGCATTGTAAAAAAAACCGACAGCGCTCGGTGCGCGCCACCACGTGTGCTGTAATCGCGCGCGGCACGTCCACACCGACCGCGCATTTGAATCGCGCTCCTGCCGCGCGCGAACGGAGCGCGCGATGGATCGTCTGGTGTGGATCCAGCTAATAACATGTACTTACACAAGTTTTGAAATCAACTATAAAGAACATGGAATGGAAGGTATAAAAATATAACCTGAGTATCAGGGGTGCCAGTTGCAGTTTTTTTGTTATCATCTTTCATAACATGCAGCCAGTAAGATGTGGGAATTTGCTGTAAGAGAAAGATAAATAGGTTATTAGATAGAAAAAGAAACCTTTTACGTTTTATCCTTAGTAATATTTTTCCCTTCTCCCTTGGGTAAAATAAAAAGCCACTCTCCACTCCTCTCAAGCCACTCATATTGAAAGATAAGTGATTTTAAGACGACCAGCATTGGATCCAATACCCTTCAATAAGTCAGTGCCTATGTTCAGCCCTGGACTTTTTATTATAAGTTCAGGAGAGATTAAATTTTAGTATTGAGTTCTGTTTACATTTTTATTTAGGCTGAGTGTTGGACATTGCATACTATTATGTCTTTTTGTTCTCAAAATCTAGTCGCACTCTCATCTCAGCGACAA
The DNA here is from genome assembly GCA_945859715.1 of Apamea sordens. Taxonomy (NCBI): domain Eukaryota; kingdom Metazoa; phylum Arthropoda; class Insecta; order Lepidoptera; family Noctuidae; genus Apamea; species Apamea sordens. The sequence continues at coordinate 16,215,723 of OX243995.1, forward strand.
TCAATGTCAAAACATTGACAAAAATGTAAGGAAATTAGGTAGACGCACAATGGTCCACCTGAAGGACTAAGTGCGGAAAGCAAACCCGTAACATAGAACATAGAAGCATTTTTTTACAGATTGAGGCGGAGATTAGACTGTGGACGTTCTTAAAATTACGAGAATTGCCCCTCAGATGTGCTGCTGACGAATTTGTTGCGCCTCTTCTTCTCAGCTACAACGCTAGGAAGTGGTGAAGAGCGGGCGTTTTGGGGGGACTGACTTGTGTAACTTTGACATTCAAAAATTTGAACAAATGACTTTTGATTTAGATTTATCTTTTAAAGTAAACTGTGACTTACATTAGTGTCCGCAAGCATCAATATTCTATGCACATGAGGCTGGTCTGTAGTATCAGGAGACAGTCTGTTCACACAGTCTGGGTACATCTCGGCTAGTACCACGCTGTTCTCACCGCCCAGCTTGCGTTTGTTTTGCTCGTTTAGGGCTAGCTCGTCGAGGCGGTCGAAGATTAGAGTAGCTACTTTTGGTTTTATACCTGGAAGAAAATAAGGATGTATTATTACTAGCTGAAGAATTAATTTAGGTTCGTATCTCGAACTAACAGAATGATTATGAAATAAAGTCTTAAAAATAAAAATATGTTCGTTAATAAATATTAAGTATAACTAAAATATTGTTTGGCTCTTGAACAGATGTGTGAAAGTACCACTTTTTCCAGCGAAAGTATGACAAAAAATTGTAAGCAATACTGTATAAAAAACTACAACACAAACATTACATACATTTAACATACAAACCATCAACTAATGTAGCTTACCTCAGACTTGTAATAGATAGCATGAAAAATTCAATAGGATTATTAGTTTTTAAAATATTGTGTAATCTTTCTCTGTGCAGTAACAGCTTTACGAAATAAAAATAAAAAAGTGTTAATCCAGATTAACATATAGGATACTTTTTATCCCGATATTCCCACAGGATCGAAACATATGCAGGTGAAACCGCGGGGCGCTGCTAATATTATATAATTGCATAGCACATGTGTGAGTACTACATACTATAAAGCTTTTACTGGGTATGTAATTCATTGACTTGAATGTGCACTAGCAGTTGAGAGAGAGTATTTTATGCTCACTCAAATGTCTTCCTGATGGTGGCACAATCATGTGTTAGATCATTTGACTTAGAAATATGAACGCAACCTTCTGTCATGTTGACGAACGCAATGCTCTAAGTGTCAAAATTAATTTTGTATTTAGTTTGCTGTCTGCTTTGGAATACACGCTTTGCAAAGATAGCTGCCCTTTTATTATTTTAATCTTTCTCTTACCTAATCTAGTCAATCCATAACTCAAAAAAAGTTTTCATCATGTTTCCCTTCAAAATATATTTCTAATCTTACCAAAATGTGCAGCAGCTACATCCATGTCAGCGTCCTCACTCCAGGCCAGTATAATCTGCACAGTTTGCAGTATGGAGCATTGCAGGCGGAAGAAGAAGGAGCCGGTCCTTATTGGCTGCCTCTTGCTGCATCCTTCGCATATCCATTGGACTCTGAAAATTACCACCAACTTACCATTAATAAAATTCATCTTACAGCATTATTACTAGAACAATGTTATTATTCAATGCTATATTAAGGCGGATTCTTCAATAATTGTAACAACAGATTTTGGAGTGAGGGAGGGGATGCCTTCTCTCCACTTTTTTTTTTGGGTGGGAAATCATCAAATGACCTCTCCCGCTCTGGGCTGAGCGTGTCAGATTTTTACTGACTAAAACCCACCGGTGTTCCTTCAGTTGCCTGTGCCAGGGGCCACGGTATCTCTATCGAACAACCCGCAGCCCTGGCAGGCATCGACCCTAACGGACCCCGTCAGTTCGTGCTGACATCTCTTTGAGGCGAGCGTGGAACACAACGCGCTGTCGACCCGGGCCTGGTCCTTACTGGGCGGCGAGCTGCCCATTGCTCGCCGCCCGCAAGCCCGCGCCTACGGTGGCCGTGAGTCGGCTGTTGACTCCCGTCCAGGGCGTCTACTGCGGCGACTAGGGGCGTGAGGGCGCAGTGATTGCCTCTCCCTCACTCGCTCCGCCTCCTCCTTCGCGATCATTACTGCTTCGCAGAAGGAGGTAACGGCCTCCCATGCACTCTCGCTCCGTACCATGGCCTGGACCAGGACCGGACGCGAGAGATCGCCGCAGCCGATCGCCGCCACGAGGACACGGCGGTGCTCCGCCCAAGCCGGGCAGACCTCCACCGTATGCTCCACCGTGTCCTCCGGGCGATCCACACAGTGGTGACACCCTGGCGTTTCCTCCCGCTTTATCCTGAACAGGAACCTCCCGAAACAACCGTGTCCGGTGAGGACCAGTGTCAGGCAGAAGGTGAGGGCTCCGTGGCCTCTCTAGCCACTCCTCAAAGAGGGGACTTATCGCCGCAATTGTGGCGTGCTCAGCACTGGGTTGCGACAATTGCACTCTCCATGCCGCTATGAGATCCCGCCGGAACTCTGTCCGCTGTACCGTGATTTCTCGCGGCAGCGGAGTTACGCCCCGGCGTTTTGCCTCCTCTCGCCACTCCCATATGTGGGCGAGGACTTTAGCCTCCAGATCCCATGGCGGCAATCCGGCAAGGAGGCTCGCCGCCTCAGCGGAGACCGTGCGGTATCCTCGGACCAGCCGGACAGCCATGACCCCTTTCAGACGCGTTCAGCCATGACCCTTTCAGACGCGTTCAGCCGGCGGGCTGGTCGCCGCCTCAGGGAACGCGCCCACACCGGTGCCCCGTAAAGGGCCATGCACCGCACGACCCCCGCATAGAGCCTCCGGCAGGAGGCGTTTGGTCCCCCTAGATTGGGCAGGAGCCGCCTCAAGGCAGCCCAAGGAAGTTCCACCGGCTGTCGAGGACGAGTCCCAGGTACTTCATCGTCAGCTCGACGCCGATGTGAACCCCTCCCGCCGTTATTTGTGAACCCGACGCTGGCGCGTCCCGAGGACCATGAAAACACATGGCAGACTTGTGCAATGCCACGTCGAGTCCTAATTGCTGGATCCTCTCGACGATTGTCGCAACCCTGCGTGTCGCTGCTTCGGCCGCCGCCTGGTACGACCTCCCCTGCGCCAGAACCAGCGTGTCGTCAGCGTAGCAAACCACGCTGACGTCGCTAGTGAGGTCGGCGCGCAGCACCCAGTCGTACCCGATATCCCACAGATGCGGCCCCAGGACCGATCCCTGTGGGACACCGCACAACATCTCTCGCCAGTTCCATTCTCCCCGGTGACCGGGGTAGATGACGGCTCTGTCCGTCAGATAGGCCTCGACAGTGCGACAGAGGTAGGTCGGCATCCAGTGATACTGGGAGTGCCTCCCTGATGCAACAGTAGGGCAGGGTATTGAAGGCATTGGCGATGTCTAAAGACACCGCCAAGACAACCCCACCCCGGGCCACAGCATCCCCCCTCGTGAGGGCTCGCACGCGCATGATGGCGTCCACCGTAGGCCTTCTCTCCCCTGGCACCAATTTCATGAAAAGGTAACATACCGTTCTTAAGAAAAACTAAGAGTGGCAATGTTAGAAATGGGGACCCAACCGCTACCAGCTTTAACCCCTTTTATCCCCCAAATCCTGCTAAACAATACTAGATACAACCTAGGCAAATTGTTAATTCCCTCATCAATAAATTCGTACCTGTCTATTACTCTAGCGGTCCTACAAATAACTTTGCAGTCCTCTTTGTCTGAGGGACACTTCATTACTTTAGGCAAAAGTCCAAATGTTTGCAGCCTTTCCACCAGTTGACACTCCAATCTCTGGTCACCATGGCTGGTTATGAACTCCTTGTACAGCTGTAGATTACTGGAAATAGAAACAAAACCTTGTTTATGTTAGGCAATGAGGTTTCATGGCTAATAAATGTGCCCACATCATTAAAACAGTAAATGGTTGAATGAATGAAGACTACAGACACATGGTAGTCAAACAAATAGGAAAAAATACTTGAAAACTCTAGGTGAATGCAACAGTATGTACTACGAAAGTACTGAAGTCGAAAATAGCTTTCACTTTCTATTCACAACTGAAAGTCTATGAAGATAATATCTTACCCAGGTAATGTGTTAAATGGTAGAGTAGGCTCCGTTATTTCAGTCTTTGTGCTGCTGTCGTATGTCGTGGAGTCTGCTTCCATCATTTATCAACTTAATTCACAGACATCTATATGTTATCACAAAGTTTTTCACCAGTAATCATGAAGAGTTATCTTTAAAACATACTGAACATATTCTTTTATTTAGATTCAATATGAATAAATTAATGATGGTGTTTACTTTTTTCACGTTAGCTTATTGCTTCATTCCAAATAAATTATTGATTCTGAAAACCAGACGGAAAAAAAAACAAAATACAGAACAGGAAACGTCAATCGAATCCATTGACATGTTTTTCATAGCTCAATGATCGAATCGAACTCAAACAAAACAAAAGTCAAAAGTAATATTGTCAATCATAAAAAGCAGTTTTAAATCTTGCAACATTGAAACACAAAATAAAACACAAGACGTGAAATACTAAGTAAGAAGTAACTATAAAAATTGAAAATAAATAAAAACAACCGAAAAAAACTTTTTTTTCTACGATTCAATTAGAAACCTACTCACCTACCGATAGAAATAGAAAACTAAACGCAATAAAGGGATGGGGGCGAACTTGTTCGAGCATAATAATTAATGCTTGGATTAATCGATTTAAAAACTATTTGATTTATTTGTTACTGTAGACAAATTATTTTTTTTTAATATCCGTAGCGCTACTGCTTTGCATGAGGTCCTGGGTTTGATTCCTGAGTGGCGCAAAGTGTTATTGGGTTTTCGTTCGGGAATTTCATAGTAGTAACCCAGAGTCCGGATTTGTGCTCGATTGATGGCAATAGGCTCGTACCCTGTTACATATACCTCTAACTATTCCTTCGGAAAGCACAGGCGTGATGATTTTATGTTCAGTCCCTTCTGCTTTTGGTTTAAAATTATAGTATCATGTTGATGAAAATTAATTGTGAAAATTCCTAGCTTTCGCACACGCAACGACTTTAGTCGCCGTGGACTCACTGACAGTTTCAAAATCTTCAAAATCTCACGCCCGCAGACTGATTTTAACATCACTGGCATGGCAGTGGCAACTAATCGACTGTTAGTGTGTGGACTGTGGACGTGAGTCACCGGTAGGTAAAGTCACTAGCATTAGCTAGGATAAAAAGTAAATAGGGCACTTTTTAGGGTTCCGTAGCCAAATAGCACGGAACCCTTATGGATTCGTCATGTCTGTCTGTCCGACCGTATGTCACAGCCACTTTTTCCGAAACTACTACTACTATACTGTTACTAACTATACTGTTGAAACTTGGTAAGTAGATGTATTCTGTGAACCACATTAAGATTTTCCGTTTAAACCTTCCCTGGACTACGACAAACATTTCAAAACCCAAATCAGCTTAATCGGCCCAGCCGTTCTCGAGTTTTAGCCAGACAAACGAACAGCAATTGATTTTTATATTATATAAATAGATATATATATATGTATAGATTTGTAAATTTATCAAATCGATTAAATTAGAAATCGATTTGGAGTTGATTGGTTTGCAACTGGCAACACTACTTGTGCGTGCCTTTCATTCAATTTCGGGTTCCGTTTTGTTTATGTCAAAGTAAAGTGTCATATTGCTTGGAATTTAAGTTTCTACATTTATACACGCTGAGGGATTTATTTTCCTATTATTTGTGATAAACTGTAATCGTCAATTAAAACAAAGTGATGCATTTGGAATTGTTCATGTACTATGTAAGTATTGTTTAATTTTATTGACATTTTCTGTCAGCATCTTCGTATTTTTGGTTCCCTTATTTTCGATTTCGAAACTCAGTTGGATTGGAGTCTATCTTAAAATTAAATGGTATGAATTTAAATATGTATAGCAATGATAAAGTCCTTTTAAACTAGAATAGGTGTAGTTTAATTCACTTTTTTAACGTTATTTAATTTTAGTTACCTACTGTTTTGCAAAAATCAATACTTTATCTTGATTTTTATTTCAAGATATATTAACAATTAACGTTTTTGATCTGTGTTAGGTGTTTTGAGATTTTTTATTTTAGAAGCCGTGTATTTATAAAATATCATTCTTGCATTTTAGTTTTATTACATTATTCCACACAATATCTAGGTGTAAAGTAGGTAACTTCACATTAAGTTATCTACATTAAAAATAATGTCTTTCTTTATTTTTATTAGTGTAATTTTTACCAGTCAGCTAGAGATCTCCCTTCATCCAGTTCCTTTTAAACAATTCTTAAAGGACTAGCCCATATTTATTAATATTTATTTTTTTATGCAAAATCCTCTTTCTAGCATAAACATTAATTGGTCAGTGGGTCTTAATGATTTTATTTTGTAAGTAGGTTTGTACAAACTCTTTTACACATCAATCATATTTTAATTTAAAACTAGATGAGGTTGGCTTTTCCTATCTGACTAGTCTGAGAAGAAAGGCTGAAACAAACTCAGAGGTCACAGTCTCTTTTAAAGTCAGATATAATCTTGTTCAGATCATATGAAGACCATATAGAGATTTATTATTTCATTAGTTACAGTGGTAAACAATTTAATAGTCGAAGTAGTACTTTAAAATGACAACCCACATAAAAATAATAAGTTTAGTTTAATTAAATACAAAATAAACCACAATAAAATAAACATGACCTTTGTTCAATATGACTCAGTTCAATATCAGTATAATTAATTATTACCACAGTACCTACCTTCTCACACTTAAACAATTACCATGGGTACCTCACTATTGATTTTAATTTCCTCTAATTTGTTGTTAACAATATAATTGTGGTTCACTTCAGCACCAATTGCTTCAATTTGACATAAATTAAACAACAAAGTGTCATGGAGAATTAAGTAATCAAAATAAACTCCTACAGTGCTTGTAAAATTACTTCTAAAATGGAGGATTTTTTTAACCATGACCGAAATAGAAAAAACATGCCTAACTGTTTAACAAAATATATGAATTTATTAAAGCTGAAATAGGGAAGGACTTAGAGTAAAACATGTCCTATTCAGTTTTTTTGTCATAAAACCTAACATGGAAATAGCGATTTAATCTGTGACATAAGCTTGCCATTTTTGTACATTAAAGTTGTAATAAAAAATGATAACTACACAAATATAAGTTACACCTACAACTATACACAACACTACTTCTTATACCTGCTATGTGTATAAACAAAACATGTATTAAAAGGAGTAGTGTTTAACTCAACTTAAAGTGATTAAAGTATTTTTCGACGCGCGCTTTACTTGTGGTTACCACAAGTGCAAACACTGTGAATGTGTGTGTAAGCGCAGGAGCTCTCGGTACCGTCCGAGATAATGGCGAAGTCGGAAGTCCACACACACACACACACACACTTCCACTTATCACTTCCTCATGTGTTAACAACCCTGGCAAACTGCATTTTATGCCAAGCCAGACCTCCTCTAAGCATATTATGCTCCGGTAGACATATTATACGGCCAAAATTCACCTATTTATTAACTGCCCGAATGGTTTTAATTTATTCGCCGCGAAAAAATCCAGGATGAAATCCAGACACGTCTTATATCTCGTAGTTCCTTGGGTTCGACCACTTAAGACGCGTTATGTTCGTTGCATTACGCTGTTCGCAATAGGTACAGACTCATACACGAGCCCAGAGGTTCTCATAACAAAATGTTACACAAATCTGAATGATACCATAAGGAGAATAAAGCAACTTTATCAGATCTCCACAAATGTGCTCCATCTGTAGGTACTAACTGGGAAGTAATAAAAACAATGCAAACTACTGTTACCCAGGGAGTTTCTGAAATTATAAGTTGGAATACGTATTTCATATGTGTTTTCCGCGTGGCTTCCGTGATTAAGGGTGTTAGTTAGTGCAGTGACGCAACACGCGTATTTTCGGCGTCAATATTAACGTATTTCGTCCATAACGGCTGTGCTGAAATGTGAGCCGACGCCGACGCTGCCGTCCCCGCCCGAACTTACGCTACTAATTGAGCTATTAACAGCTAACACTTGTACGTTACATACACATAGATATTTAGTTCACAGCTATTTAGAAATAGGCCATTTACGAGTTACGTATAAATGACTTTTATTGCACTTCCCGGTGTATTTAAGTTAGCATCTCTGAGAAAATCACATTACAAACCAGGACGTCATCGTAAAGCAGCATATGGGCTTATAGAAGAAGCATGCGCAGCACATAGGTGGCATCGTCGTGATTTATCGAGTGTTCTCCGATTCTCAGAAGACGTTGTTCTTTTGTCTCTCTAAAGTGAATGGTCGCAGTTAATTATGCGCATCTGTCTTTCGTTCTCGCGAACAGGGCCCGTATTCCCATAATTTAAAACGTTCAAAATCTAGTCGCAGTCTCATCTCGGCGACAAACAAATGTCAAAAACTTGTCAAAACGTAGGGAAATTAGACGTATTTTTGACAGATTGACACTGAGATCTGAAGGCCAATTCTCGTAATTTAAAACGTTCAAAATCTAGTCGCAGTCTCATCTCAGCGACAAACAAATGTCAAAATGTAGGGAAATTAGAAGTATTTTTTGACAGATTGAGACTGAGATCAGAAGGCCAATTCTCGTAATTTAAAACGTTCAAAATCAAGTCGCAGTCTCATCTCGGCGACAAACAAATGTCAAAAACTTGTCAAAATGTATGGAAATTAGAGGTATTTTTGACAGATTGAGACTGAGATCAGACTGTGAACGTTCTTAAAATTACGAGAATTGCCCCTCTGACTGTGAACGTTCTTAAAATTACGAGAATTACCCCTCAGACTGTGAACGTTCTTAAAATTACGAGAATTACCCTGCTGCATACAACGTGGTAATTGCTAGTAGGGCAATTTAAATCGTAAAATCATTACTTGGTGGATACGGAGCGTATCAATCCGTCTTTCCTGGATAATGTTGACAAATAGTCTTGCTTGACCAAAATGTTTGTAGTTTCGAAGCTGAACAGTTATTGGTTCAATAAATAAGCATGAACTACCACAGTAGATGACCTAATATCACCGTCTCAAAAGTAAATTGGTAATTGCTCTAGGAAGCTACTATTAGAGCTTGAGTTGATGCTATTGGCCATATTGATATGAAGATGCCTTAGTTCGGAAGCCTCGTCTATCAAATAATTTGTACCAAAACCAATATTCCAAAAAGTCTAATTTCCCAATGACTATCTAGGTCAATTTAGTAAGTGTTATTTTCCCAACGTTGTTCTAATCACTGCGCTGACCATCCATGACTGTTGTGGTTGCGATTCTTTTGTTTTCTCATCAGCTAATCATCGGCAGTTTGCAATTTACTGTCAAGGTCTACTACTACAATTACAAGGGGATTTTGTTTTGTAAATTTGTCACTAAACTCTTTACCGTCTTTGTCAATGGATCAAGCAAGATACAAAATAGAGTAAACTGTTAATAAAATTGTACTGTACCATTTACTTACCCATGACATTAAAAAATTGAAACTGATGAAGACCCATCATAATCAAAGTAGAATATCCGGACTTTTGGTTTAAACATGGCCATAATGCATAACATTTGTAGAGCGAATATATTTAAGATCGTCGTACGAAATAAATAGGTAACATCACAATCCCGAAAGCTGTGAATGAACCCATTGGCAAATACTAGGATCATTTACATATTTTGAGAAAACGCGATATTTTCAGATTTACGTCCCTTTAAGCACAGTAAAACCCTCGTCTTTGCCTCCATAACTTACACGCGACACATTTGAACATTTCCCCTACTGAATCAAATGTACACACACAATGTATTAATTTGACGTGTCGAGATTGAGGTGTCGCAAGAGAGATGTAGATCTGTGTGTCACCTCCACGCAATTACATGTAACATTAGCGGTGAGATGCTATGTTACGTGACATGGTGTAGCCATCAACGATGTAACGCAATTTGCTAGCAAAATATTTTGGTACAAACTCGTGCGCTCAAAGTGCGATTACCTGTGCTTGTGCAATGCGTTGCAGATCTCTCCAAATGACAATGTTCAGGGCATGCCAGTGTAGAAACCAGTTTCATTCCATTTACTTGTTACAATTTCGGATGGGCAATAACCAGATACGGTCTTCGTTTTATACAGTAGGTAGAACGATTTTTAACGCACGTTAGCTGTAGACTCCTTTGAAACAAGGCATTACTGACGTCAGCTATTCACGTTTCCATTTAACCTTTCGCCATTCGCCACGTCTGCTTACACTGACGAAGCGCAGCCAATTTCGAGGTCGCCAGTCATGGACGCCGCATTCTAGACCATTGAGGATTTATATCTGCCCTGACACTAGGAGGACTAGAGTTCGAAGCACTCAGTCAACGCGACAATTACTGCTACTTCTAATCTATTACTCTGACACAAAAATGCCAACTCTTCAAGTAAACTATTTAAATCTCGTTTATCTAAATAACTGTAGAAAATATTCTATTGTTCCTAAATTAGGCTTGATTACAATTCAGGCGGTTCTGGCGTGGGCGAGCTGTGATTGTTTACTGTGTGGCTCGACTCCTAAAGGCGTCTTAACGACGGACGCACTTTCTACATGAGCAAAATTTAAATCACGATATTGATATTATCTGTGACTGTATTCCTTTCCACAAAACGAATAAGGCGTGTAGTGTTCTGCATATAGCAACTGGTTTGTCTCCTTTTTGCGGGGATAATGCTTTTTTTCATAGCGAGATTGCCACAATGATAAGTCGGCATGAAAAGATTATGAATGATATGGTAGAACCTCGTGACCTTGAGTTGAAATACGATATGGAGTCAGACGGCACGCAGGTTTCCCATCACGTAGTCTGAAGAACAGACGTTTCGTGTCTTCCAGTCATCAGTGGGTTTCACGACAAATCATATTTATTGTGTTTCAGAAACTTAATATTTCGCCTTCTGCGAATAAAGCTCATTCTGATAATGGTCTACTTTTGCTTTGCTCAAACTGTTTCACATTTATTTTTGCAATCTTTCCTGGTACTTACTGAGAAATCTTTATGTAAATACTTTTTGGTCTCAATTGTAAGGACCTTTCTACTTAGTGGGCGTAACCAATGTGGGTGCCTTACAAACTATTGGCGAACTCGATTTATGGCTTATTGAATCATAAAACATTATAATATGGTCGGTATGTGGGCTTTTACACTACTCTGGGTGTTTCTAAAAGAAAGCAACTTTTCCTCTTCAGTGTCATTACACGTGTAGATTATCAAAATATGTCCTAACATTCTCTGTAAGCCACTGCCTGGGCAACTTTTCAGACTAAATCCCAAATATGTAAGCCTTGTGTCAAACTTTGCTTCAGACATAATTCCAACCTTTGACGGCTACGCAACCCACACCCAACTGCAAATCCCTACTCAGACGCCAAGTTATTATCTGAACCCCAACAATATTAAGTTGTTAATTTCACACAAAATATCAAAAACATACCGTTGTATCGCGGCCATGAAAAGTTTATACGTTTGGCTATAAGGAAAACCTGCATCTATTTCTCTTATGAACACGTACGAACCGATAAGCAGATATACACAAGTTGTAACACATTCTAGCTATATTCCAACATCCTAATCACGTAGGTAATAATACTTATCATGATCAGTCTATAGGCACAGGCCTCCTCTCTGTGAGAGGGATTGGGACGTAACCCACCACGCGGGCCTAGTGCAGTTTGTGCATGGACGACTTCGACTTCGTTTTTTTTTTTGAAGTGAAGAAAGAGAAAGAAGTTCTTTCTTTCTTTCGTTGTGCACTTTTGTTGTGATGGGTAAAAAATATTAAACTCGCGTCAGGACACGTGACCTGATCGAAAATTCGTAAGACGGAGCTCGCGTCAGGACACGTGACCTGATCGAAAATTCGTAGGACGGAGCTCGCGTCAGGACACGTGACCTGATCAAAAATTCGTAAGACGGAGGGAGAGTAGACCGCATTCCAAAATATCAAAAATGTACAACGTTAATATTCAAGTTTTCACTTCTGCCGGCACTCCCGGAGTGCAACCCGTTTTTTTTTAGTTCTAGGACATGCCGGTTTCATAATGGTGTTTTTCTTTCACCGTTTTGAGAGCAGCGGTGATGAAATAATTTACACAAAGTAAAGTGCCTGGCTGGGTTCGACCTACAACTCGTAAGTCGCGGCCATTTGTACTGGGCCACTACTTCTCATGCTTAATTAGGACCAATTTTGGATAAACCTAACGTGTTGATAATCGTGATAGCCTTGATACAATCCAATGTTTCTGAATATAGAAACATGGACTCGAATAAATCAAACACGTACGAGTATATTATAACCCTGCATCAACATAAATCGGATTAATCCCGACAGACGGACGTCATGCATTAGTTTGTCGAACACATATCGAATGTACATAAATTATGCATTGTTTGGAATGGAGTTATCTTCAAAGGAAGTGACACTAGATCAACAGCTGAGGCAATCTGGGATCGAAAATTGGAATACAGACAGAATCAATTGGGTATTCCAAACCTTTTGAACTATTTCGCAAATCAAACTAGGGCAAGCATTTTCAGCTTAGTTGCAGTTTCCCAACGAAGCCAAGTTCCAAACTAAATCAGTGACCAGCAATAACACTGGTCACTGTTATCCTGCCTCATCCCACTGCTGGGCAAAGGCCTCTCAAAACAAACGACCAGTGGTCCACTTTAGCCCTGGATCGAAAGAACTGGATGTCATGGTCCAATTCTTTCGATCCAGGGCTAAAGTGGACCACTGGTCGTTCGTTTTCTCCAGCTCGTCCCGCCATCTTATTTTACCTGTGTCAGGGCTCCATGTGGTGGTTATTTTAGCCCACAGCTCATTGGGCATACGGCAGACGTGGTCAGCCCAGTCTCACTTCAGCTTAGCGGCTTTTTGAGCAACCTCAATAATCTGTGTTTTGGAGCGCAGTGTGGTGTTGCGAATATGGTCTGTCAATGTGACGTCTAAAATACTGCGGTGCCAACTTGCAGTAGTAATACTTATGCACATACATATTTAAGAAATCAATAAACATATTAATCAATCCTCAATTGCCCAAACCATGATAAGTATTAATAGTGGCTCTTGACAATTGATTTAAAACACTCTTCCTACGATCTATCGGCTCTTAAGAGGCTGTAAGATTGATGGTTCATTTGCAGCTCGCTTGATTTGAAAGTTTATCTGACGTGAATAGATTCGAGTTGTTTTGTTGTGTGTCTGTCGGCTGGAGCAGCAGGTATGTGCGGAACGTCGCCCGCTCGGTTATAATTAGCAGTCTTTTGACACTCTAGCACTTTCTACGGCAGTCTTCCTGGAATATCAGTCCGGTTGACAGGCGATAGAGGGGATATTTTCACACTTTTTTATCATTATAAATCAGCTCTACTTGATAAACAAGCTATGTTTAACGAACGATGAGGAATTAACACCATATTACTAACTATTTTGGTCCACATCTCAACACGAAGTGGTCACCATTGTAAGATCTTAACGTAACTCCGGAACATGCATGAAAATGCATGCCCCAAAAGGATAGCAGAAAAATTGGTATTCACTGCACCAAATAATTGCAATTTGGGATTCTATCGAACGCTACCCCCGGAGCATTACCCGAATGTTTCCTCGTCTCGATCGCGTTATATAGATATCTCATTCCGGAATACTTGCTATTACTTCTTCAATGTGATGTGCACACACACACACACACACTAAAACACTTTATTTTAGTTCTAAGAAGATGCCTATCACACACACACACACTAGTTCTCAACTGTGCGTGCTAATCAGCAACCAATCACCAAATAAAGAGGTGTGAAAAAGTATGTTGACACAGTCCATTCAACTTCAATTTGTTTAGTTTACTTTTGATGTTGAGATGTTAGTTATTGTACGTTTGTCAAGGTTATTGCGATTGAAGTTCATGTTGAGGACACACACATATTCACAACAATGAATTTGCAAGATGTATCAAAATTGTTGAAGGACTTAGATTACACAAGGTTTCGAAATGTTACCTCAACATATACTTGGCAATTCATGAATACAAAACTTAGACTAATGAAATTCCCGGGCAGACTGGTAGTCTGCACTGAATTTACAAGCAACTGCTGAAATATACCAATTCACAGCCATTTATAATGATCTTACCTAGGGAATTGATATTCCAAATATTGCCAAAGATCCAACTATTCTGGGTTGGAAATATAATCTTGTCAGAATACGGGAGCAGAATGCTGTCTGTACCTAACTCAGCGAGCTGATTTATAATTCTAGCAGCTGCAAAGATTGCATATCTTATTCCTGAGTAAGGAGACAAGAATTTCTCTCCAACTTTTGGCCATTTGTTACTTAAAAATAGAAAGCCTTCCATTGTTTTTATGTGGGAAAAACTACGTGGAGACTTGCTAATCGCTTTCGCTACTGTCGATAAGTTTCCACGGCAGATAGACTGGCAATGTAACAACGTTGTTAAATTCGATCAAACACTTTCCATTAAACTAATTGGATAGGTTCGCGTGAAATTATCGACTTGGTGGTAAGATAGACCCCAGATAACAAGAAGTTTTGTTATCAAAACCAAAGTTTGCTGATTCAGTTAGCTAGCGATAGTTAAAAAGTAATGATTTATTCAGAAAACTTTATTAGTATCGAAACTTTTCAGACTGTTCGGAGTTGTTAATCCTTGGTCGTATAATTTTGGGCTCATGTAAGTATTTGGGTCATTAGTCCCGTCATATGGCGGGTAGTTCGATCAACAACCGAAACATTTCCTTGATGGCAGGAAGATGCGTATGCCATAAACACGTACGAGCATATCCGCACTGGTTAATTGCTCCACAATCTGCACCCGCGATGATTGCGCATCAAATTGCTCCAGTGAAAGCCGCGAGTGATACATTTAGTGATGACTCGCTGTTAAAAACCACTGTGGGAATATTTGAATATCATTCGGACGTGTTATTTGGAACTTGTTCACATTGCCAGAGCATATAATATACTCTCATCAAGACAATACTGCCTAGGCTTATAACTGGCATACAGAAAAAGCTTAATTACATAATTAAGTTATTGTTTATTATTAATTAACTGATGCGGATGTAATGCTGAAACTATTTATTAATATCCAATGTTACGAAGAGATTTAATCTCGGCTGGAATTATAGATAGAGCACTATGTAATTGGGTGTAACACGATTCATATGCGGAACAAGATACTTTTTATTATGAACTTTCACCTACACAATGGGAACTGTGTAACAAAGCGTATAATAGCTAAAAATTGATTTTTTTATCCCTCGTGAGACTTATTAACTGCCTGTACCATTTATGCTCACGTAATATCGAAGAAGTAGATAGGTATCTATGGGAATTCGAGTATTGGATTATGTATGAAAGTAAACTTACCTATTAGCTATTAGCAATCGCAATTACTTTTTTCGTTATCTTTGTTGGAAGAAAAAAATCAGTTTGCATGCTCTACTAGCTCATTTACGACATTGCCTTGTTCAACCACATAGGTAAGTACCTATATGCTCGTTGTTTTGATATAAGTACAAGTAACACGTTATTTTGGTGTCACGGACTGGGCTGCGTGCAACGCGCTGACCTCTCAATGCGGTGTACGCAGGCTCCGCCGCAGACCTCAGATCTGGGTCATTCGACCGCCGGCGCCACCCGAAAATGTCACTCGAAATACATTAAATCTCAATTCCCGAACGTTCCTTACGAGACGCAGCCACGTAGGCGTGAAACTGACAAAATTTAATAGTTTCCCAACATTCCTAGTTTCCTTTCCTCCGGTTTCCGGGTTCTGAGGTCTATTCTTGGTTTCCCCGGAATTGCGCAAACTCCGGGTAAACTTTGCCGTAACGTGCGAATATAGGTCTATAGTCTATACGTTCAGTCACGTTTCGTTGCGTTACAAGTTAGATCACATGAGATTTATATGATTGTGTGTTTGTATTATACTGTAGGCTAATATCATATTGCATTTGCATCCAATGTGGCGCGAATTCGTCACAATCTCACAATGCGTCCATTTACTTGCGCTAACGCCTTAGCAATTTCCTGTCATGTGCCACGTGTTCCCCGGCGTCAGTTACTCACTATCCTTATTCATTTTGTATTTTTGTTTCTGTCTGTTACGTTTTATGTTTCCCTCTTCCAAATCAAGTAACTAAAGCTTTAGGATTATTCATTGTTGGAATACATGTTTCTTTTTTAGAATAAATCACTTGAGTAATCTGAAATCTAAAATCATTGAAAAACTAGTGGTTGCGGCTTGCGGGGCAATTAGCCTATCCGTCGAGCCGATCGCTAATAGAAGTTTTTGCCCCCGAAATGTTTTTATTAAATATATTTTTATGTAACAAAAGGAACATGAAAGCTCATTGAAAGCTTGCAAGCACTTTCCAATATAGTGTCTGCAACAAAAGGAAACCAGAGCAAGCTTTACGAAAGATCACGATTGGTTCCTGTCGCAAGGTGCAATTCACTGCAATTAAGTAATTTGAGAATTTCTTTTGCAAAATTGCCACCAATTGCAGATTCTATACAACTTCGTGTTTGTAATAAGGATTTAATATGAAAAGGAAACAAAATAAATGGCCAAGTTTATCAGCGTACATGTGGACCGACGTACAATCTAGATACGGCGAGTCAAACGTCCGGGTAAAATTAGCTTGGAGCTTGAGTTCGTTCCTTTTCGCGGTCCCCTATCGGTTTAAACCGATAATTCTATGGGACATTGATAACATATTAGTATAATTCATTCTATAATTTCATACGGGTCATATCAACCATCTGCGGTCAAATTTGGAATATTTGGAGAAGTTGTTAAAGATCTTCCAAAAAATTCCTTATTTTCATTCAGTATATTCTACTCAGCCTATATAACAAATGAGTTTGATTAAACATCGCCGTCTAAGTCCGTGGTTGCAGTCTAATTCTCTTTTGGTTGCATCGCTAGTTCAGCAGTAACCATGCAGTCACGTTCACCCTCGCGTCTGCGCTGGACGCGTGCGTTGTGCTTGTGGTTCTTACTTCACCTAATGTTTATAGTTTTTCCGCTGTTCACTTCATGTTCTAAAGGACTTGATCAGCCCGTTGTTGTTACGCTGTGACTTTATTTATGAAGTGCTAACCGGATTTTGGACTGAACATTCGTTGTTTTCTTTTTTGATGTCATGTAAGTACTTGTAGTTTATTTATGTTTTCAGCATTCTTATTAGTCGTCTTTGCCTTTGGTTTTTGCGGGTATTATTTGTTTAATGAGTACTGAATATTAATGGTTCGTGTTTAGAGATACATAATATAATAGGTTTGCAATGTCTAATAGTTGGCATAGCCGGTGCAGTCGACGTGCGGCGCCCGTTTTGAGACCGGTTCGAAAGTGAGTGTTTTGTTGACGAAACCGGATCGGTAAATAATTACAAACGTAATGGAAGCATGCATCTGCTGCACAATGTTTTCCTACACGTCGATAAACATGTAAAATGAATGTTCATCCAGTATGACAATAATGGATGCACCATTAGAAAAACTTTTCAATTAGGTACTTAATTCCAGTCAAAGATTTCATTGCAGGCAAATAAGTTGAGATACAGAGATATCTTCAGATAATGTTTGCCAATGTGTAAAGATATTGCAGTATTCTGAATTATCTATACCTATGTTTAAACTCAATTCTAAAGTCATCTGGCTCACTTTAGAATATCCAATTCTGAACATTTTCTTGTTAAGAAAATCCCGTTTATTTGGCACCTCAAAAGACATTTTTTACTAACGTTTAGTAAGAAATATCTTCAGGTTCATAATTATAGACTTGTTTATTTTGCAGCACGTAAGAAGTTCGTAAATGAATAAACTCAACAATGGCGATCGGGCGTCGAACCCGTTAGATCGTTTTTAGAGCGACGACCTTGTAAGACTTAGCTTTGATTAGGAGTTAAGATCTAAAGGACTTGCTTTCCTTCGACAGTAAACCTTGCATCAACGAAACTTTATTAGCGTTTTAGCGGCTTATTTAGTTTGCGTCTTTTAGTGTGTGCAAGAGTAAATAGTATTTTCTTAACAGTTTAGCTGTTGAATTTATACCCAAGTCGAAATTATTTTTCGACTAGCTAAGTACTGTCCGCGACTTCATCCGCGTCAAAATTCTTATTTTAACATAAAATATAGGGATATTATATATATATTCTATTCATTCAATAATGGGAAACTATATATTTATGAAAGAATTTTCGGAATAGGATCAATAATTCCGAAGATTACACCCATAATACAAACTCACAAAAACCTCTTTATAATATTAGTATAGATAAATCCCATCGTCAGAGTAATCCATCTAACACCAGATGAAATGTACGTTCCAAAAGCCATATTGAGTGATGACGCCATTCTCTTTGCCTCCCGCGAGTCTAGATTTAGATCCGTGAATTTTTTGCTAAGTTTGTATTGTTAAAATTTTAATTGGATATAAATCAGCAAAAACTTCTCGCTATTCGGAAGAGCCGTTTGGTTTCCAGTTTATAATGCATCACATTTTGTATCATTCGTAGCCGTATCCACGAATGTTACTAAATGTGATACAAGATCGGTGCTAAAAATTCCTCGTTTGTTACCATCGTATGTTTCCGCAAGCTTTTTCCTCACAATTTCCCGTAGCGAAGTGTTCTCGCCGTTCTGTGGCCTATTTTCCATTGAAGTGGTGTCGCGTCTAGGGTAACACAGACGACGCCGGAGAGTCTGAAGCTTGTTCCACACTTACGAGCCTCGTCAGCAGCCACACTTCGCTCAATGTCATATTTATTAATGTCACGACGCAAATTATCTTCTTAAGATTCTTGAGCTTAAAAGCCTTGTCACGAGACTCCACTTTTCGACATCATTCTATATCTAGAGAGAAAGCTGCCGAAACATTTCTCTCTTTAAATGTTGTGTATGTATTTAAGAACTGTCTTCTTGAGTCAGCCCAAGTTATACAACTGTGTAATCGATGCACTTATTTACAAAGCACTCCTCATCTTCCCCACCGTTAACTTAGTTTGATGATAAAATTAATTGGGACCTGCATAATACATAAGTTATACCATTATTCTTTTGTCCGTCTGGCTTATTGTCTGAACTTTGTCTGTGAGAGCTGCTGCAATATTCATTATAATAATGAACGTTGCCTCCGTTTATACATTCTTGGTAAGCTAAAAAAATATTTGCATCATCCATTAAGTGCTTGTTTGATAAATAGTGTATCGTTTTCCTACTTGCACTGGAATGGTGCCAACTCTCCGATGATGTCAGATAGGGTCTATATTTTTACAATACATCAGTATTATTTTTGTTTCAAGTATAGTTTCAAAGTCAGGAGTCTGGTCGAAGGCAACATTGTTTGTATTCAGGCGTGTATTTCTGTGCAGCATCTTGCTTTCCAGACGTACGGATTTGTTTATCGTCTAGTAATGGGAGTCGGATCGTAAAACGATAGCGGTTTACTGTCGAACTTTGGGCATGTGTCTGTATACTTTATCCGTCTGCTTTATGGATGAGCAGTAATTTTAGTTTCTTCCTTCTTTGATTTGACTACCAACAAATATGACACCATGTCACATATTAGGTACACCATTATGTCGATCTCGCGACACTCTAGTGTCGCCGTTGCGACTATGTAAGCTTTCGCAAAAAAGCTGTATTACCTCAATAGGTTATTGTGACGACGCGACCTTTTATGTCGAATCTCATGGGAATATCCATTTCAGGTAACCTTTATTCCATAACAAAAGCACAGGTCGGCATTCATGGATGATATTTATGAGTCAACAAAATTTTCGGGTGGCTGCTCCGATGTTGACATAGCCAGTTAGTAGCTGGAACGTGCGAGTTAAATGAACCACGACGCTAATCCAATTTGGCCATTATCAATTGTTTTTTGTTCGTTGCATTATAATGTGAGTGATAAAGACGTTTACGGCAGGCCAATTGAATCGTTTCCCCGTCGGCCACACTTTCCCGGATGTAGTCGACTATTTTGCGCCTTTGGCACTTCCATTGTATGCAGTCCTCGTAACCGCCAATCACTGTGACCATTTGTGATGTAACATTTAACGAGCTTAGGTGACCGATGGCAATTTTGAGTAAATAAACTTCGTGCCTAACTCAAATTTTGTGTAGAGCAAAAGAGCATTTACAGTATTTCACATGGACGGTCAGTAATAACGGGACATTACTCGGTAATCATCGCTTTAGCATTCGGTGTAAAGAAATCATCGAAAAATACAATTATGTAACCGAAAGCGGTATGTTGCAATCGTCTCAACCCTGCAGAAAGAAAAGAATATAAGAACCGTTGATCAGTATGCAGACTTTGTCGCGGTACAATACAAAACAAAGGAGCAACGAACTTGGACGAAGAGTCCTTGCCGTAAACGGTTCTCTAGCACCTTTTTCGAACAGACCGGGAGTGATTCATGTGTCAGATATTCTATTTCGGGAATTGATTGCTGAAGGAACTGTTACATCATTACTATTAACGACCGAAGTAGTCAAGTAGTACACTAGACAGCCAAATTAAGTTTCATTCATAGTTCTGTCAGTTTAAACTTCATAGCATTCTTAATCCAATCTGGAATAGGCAACTAATGTACGCCGAAAGCTTGGTTATCTAGATGAAATAAATGGGCAGAAATTAAGCAAACATCTAATAAATCCCGACCACTATCTCGAACAATTTGCTCTGCTTAGCTTGATAAATGGAACTGTATTTCTCGTAGTTCATGTTGAACATTAGCCTGCCTTTGTAGAGGGTATTCTATATACTAACCCTATATTATGTAGCTTTGGGATATTACATAGTACCTACCTTTTATAACGGTGTAATAAAATAAAACTTGGGTCTTCGGTCTACGGCTGTCTTATTCACGTTTAAGCTAGGGTCAAAAGTCACGCGTGTTATGCATAAAATTACACTTATGATCCCGTACAGTGTATAAACTTTTGGTATATAAGATAAGTTCTAAAGTATCGTAGTAGGTAGATACTAGTTGAGTCATCGGGTCTGAAAATCCTATTAGACCGGATGGATTTGTGAATCCTGTACGATCGTACAAACATATATCTCTTCGTCGTGGGGCATAATATAGAAATGGAACGGTGACTTATCTTTGCTAGATTGAAAGATATGTCAAGTATAAGTAGCTTTTCAGCGAAATCCTCTTCATCTGCCAACTATTCCGCCTAACAAAGAAAATCCCGTTTCCCTTAAATTCCTATGTCTGTAACCCAGAAAGGGTTTCTACTTACTTTCTCAAATATTTGTAAGCTTAATAGCATTCCCTTCCGACAAGACTGTCGGTTTGCTTGTTAATGTTTTATCCGGGGTCACACGTGTGATGCCCTGGTTGTGTACAAAAAACACGTGCTCTTGACACAGCTGCTGTCCATCTATTTTGGTGGCGATAAATGAGTTTTTTCCCTCCATGTGTTTATTAATTATGTTCGATAATGTAGCTATCGGTTGCTTGGCTTCATTTTGGTGGATTATTTTTCAGCTTTATTGGCTTTGATACAACAGGAAACTTGCTAATTTGTTTCATTAACTTGTTTTACGTATCTACGCTTAGAAAATTCAGCATATAACTCAAAAACGTAATGGATTATTATACTTAAATATTGTTGGGTTAGTTGCGTGTTTAGAGACTACAACCATTTCTTCATTTTTATCGTTTCTATATCAAATACTTGCATAAGATCTAGCTTAGTAATTTATATTAGAAATTCTGTTGCATTGGATTTATTTTGTTGGAAATATGTGGAAAGTTAGCAATTGGCTCGAGCATAAAAGTTTCGCTCGTTTAAAGAAAATATTTCTGAAAGTTCCCAATCTGCATGCATCGCAAAAGTAATTGATCAGTTATGTAATAATAATAAATTAATATATTGTTCCTTCTCATAATATTTTTATAGACTCGTCAAATAGCGATCATCAAGTTATTGTGCAATCCTTAGTTCTAATTGTAAAACATTTTTAGTAGCTCCGGCAGTTATTATTTCAAATAAAACGAAACATTCAAGCTTGTGTTGATTACAAATGTCTGTTTTATAAACATTATTATTTATTGTAGCAATTTGACTTTCCTGTTATTGAACAACTACGTCATCGTTTTATATTTAGCTCATTAACGTTTAATGATTAGAGTAACGGTTATTGAACGGTTCATTCAGGATCAGGAGTAAGCTATTGACATATTGTCTACAATGCCGTTACTATCTCTTGCCAAATATATCATGTCTTTACAAAGCTTCTCGTAAGCAAATACTTACAATTTCTTTCTGCTGGCTCTCTAGCGTCACATTTTTCGAATGATATAGTCTATTTTGGTTTTTGTAAAAAATCAGCCATAAGTAAATACATAAACACCCATTGTGTCACCCTATATATAATGTCTAAATTTATATCTGTATTTTTTATGTTTAATAAACTATCTATCTATTTAAATATGTGGCGTGGTACAAGGGTTTTCCTCCAGACGTATGTGTTGGCAAGATCTCTCTTAAACAAAATGGTACAAAATTATCTGAAGTTTAACTAAATACATCTGGATTCCGAATCTGTATTTGAATTTGAACACAATCCGTCTTATTCCAAAACACGATCTAAATTTAGTACTGGGATTGTTACTAGGTTTAAACCATGACTAAATAAAACGTTATTACAAAATGAAGTTTATCACTAGTTCTTGAACTAACTAAGGTACTAAAGTTAGTCCGCCGAGACCCCTAGTTTAACCATGGATTTGACATCGGTACTAAATTATTTGAGGTTAGCATTGATTATTATTGTGTCTTTTTATTTACAAATCGTCAAAAATGGATATTGTTATAATTGATTTGATGGATTTGGTTATGCTGGAGACGTCTCGGCGACCTTACAGATGTCGTCATCATGTAAATCCTTTTAAATTGAGTGACGAAGATTTTAAATATAAGTATAGGTTCACAAAACGTTTTCGGGAAAAAATTGTGGATGTTTTACGTGAAGATTTACTCCACGACCCTCGAGGATGCCCGTTGAGTCCTGAAGTGCAAGTGGTTTACGCATAGGACACACGCGCACCCGCGTAACAACGAAATAACGCTGTCGGGATTATTATATTATTTTGTAACATTATTGTATTAAATAAACCAGTTCCTTATTGATAATACAGTCCACTTATTCCGCAAGGATCCAAACCCAACACTTACACAACTGGGCTCGCCATGAAGTAAGTACCCTTGGTCAATGCTAACATTACATTAAATAAAATCCAAATAATATCCCAATATTATTGTTTTATTTGTCATATTAAAATAACAGAGGTCGAAAATAATACGAGTCTAAAGATCTAATATGCGGTCACTTTTCAGGCGGTTTGTGATGCTGGCCTGAAAATCATGGACATTGTTACCAGATGACGTGGACCATGACTCCAGAATATTCCGAGGATGTAGATTGAAACAGAGGTTTGAGGCTGGCGCTTTATCTGGAATATTATTCGGTGGCTGTGGCTATCACTGCACTCCATATTTATTTACACCATTGCGTAACCCCACAACACCACAAGAAGAGAGGTATAACAGCAGCCATATATACCCGGAAGACGATGGAGAGGTGTTTTAGTTGAATGAAGCAACCAACGGTTTCGTTGCCTATTACGAGGCATAATCGGACACATCCACTCACGAACAAACCATAACGAATAAAAATAAGAATTGTATTATTTGTTTCTTCAAAAGATAAACATTCGCTTCAAATGTCGCGGGCTGTCGCCGAATGTAATTCGCTCCATTTCACGCTAGAGGTGTTAAAAATATAACAACTTGATTATGATCAGCGCGCCAAAAGTACAAGTTGTTCTTGTTCATTATATTGTAATCCAAACAAAGAACCATTTATGAAATATTTTTGTACTGATAAATAATTATTAAATCATTTCAAGTGTTATTATAATATCAATATTAAGAGAAACAGAACGTTACTTCAAATAAAGCCTGTACGAACGAATGAAAGAATGGCATTTTTATTTCTTATCTGTGGATATTATTTGAACCATGGACCTTCTTTGGTACTAACAGATCCTCAGATAGTCTTCGTTTTGTAATCAGGACACATTTTGATCCTGGTACTAATCTTAATACCGTCACAATCCTAGACTTTTTAGTCTTGGTTTAAACCAGTACTTAAGCAATTTTTTGTAATAAGACCGAAACAGTTTATAAAGCTGATAGTAAACAATTGCTTGCACGTGGTGATTTACGCTCTCTCTACGTATAATATCTGCTAAGTGTCCATAATGAATAGATATTCGCGTGTGGTCGGACTCGGTACCGGCTGCTGGTTGGCCTGGCGCTAACGGAAGTCGGTTATTTAGCGAATCATGCGCATTAGGGTGCTTGTGGACTGTTGTAGCGTAGCGTTGTGTTCTTATGGTGCTCAAAGTGGAACATGAAGTTTGCCTTTGTGTTTCATCGGGTCTACCCGTTGGAGCATTGTTTCTTGTGAAACTTGTTATCTTGTTGTTTTAGTTAAGAAATTACTAAGTTGTATTATGAATATACTATGACAAAGTTCGTTCTTCAACCACATACCTAATTAATAAATTACCACAACTAGTTAGGCTGAGCGTATAATGGATAAGAGGATAATAATAACAGAATGAAAGGGGAAAACACACTCTGTTACCATCCACGTGTCAAGCAAAACGATTGTGAAAGCATTCCAGTGATTTCGTTCTGGCTTTTAATCGCTAAAGCAGATGCTCTATACAGCTATCTTTAACGTTACATTACACTCTAATCTGTATGGAGCTTTATCGTATCGCACCGAGTGTATTTATGTACCACGGCTTGGGAGATCGGCCTTCACCCGACCGTCACTGGTCAAAGGCGATTATACCATTACCGACAACTTTACCATCTAACTTCTAACCCTGTTATCTTTATAATAGGCCCCTTACCTGAAAGGTATGAAATGATCAGGGCCCGTATTCCCGTAATTTAAAACATTCAAAATCTAGTCGCAGTCTCATCTCAGCGACAAACAACTGTCAAAAACTTGTCAAAATGTAGGGAAATTAGAAGTATTTTTTGACAGATTGAGACTGAGATCAGACTGTGAACGTTCTAAAAATTACGAGAATTGCCCCTCTGGTTATTTCTTCAGTCCTCCCTACTTTATTTGATTGAGTTGACGTTTCTTTGATAGCTGTCTGTTGGTGAGTATATATTTAAAAAAAAAGCTTTTGACACCGTCGACAATGACATCTTACTAACGAAGCTCGCAGACGTCGGCTGCACACCACATCTATTGCACTTCTTCGCCAGTTATTTGCAGGATAGACAAGCAGTATGTAGATTATAATGGTTGTGAATCCGATCCATATTATACATGGTCCGGTGTGAGCCAAGGCAGTAATTTCGGGCCTCTCGAATTCATTATGATATGAATGATAAACGATTTGGCAAAAGCCGTCAAAAATAGCACTTGTATATTATTTGTGGATGACCTTAAGTTGCTGCTTGAGGTTAAGAGTGAATCCGATTGCGAACGATTGCAGGAGGATATAGACAGGGTAGTAGAATGGAGTCAGGACAACGGGCTTTTCTGTAACGAGTCAAAGTACTCGGTGATGAGTTTCACGCGCGCGCGTGCCCCTCTAGTGCACGAAAACGTGGTGGGCGCCGCGCCTATGAAACGAGTCTCTGAGGTGCGGTATTTAGGGGTTACTGTCACTCCCGAACTATCGTTTCGCGATCATATTACGGGGATCTGTAAAAGGGCGTTTAGAAACTTGGGATTTGTTCTGAAAAAGGCAAGGCACTTCACTAACATCGCAACAGTCAGCGTCCTGTATGACGCACTAGTCAAGAGTCATCTGGAACATAGTGCTGTCATATGGGCTCCGCATGAGGCTAAGTACTCAGTAATGCTGGAACGCGTACAGAACAAGTTCACGCGTCACTTGTACAAGAAAATATATGGGGTATATCCGTTCTACCCGTTGACGTACCCCACTCTGTTTGTGCTTGGTATGGTCGGGTACAATACAACCAACTGAGGGTACGACGGGAATTCTTGCTTGTCGCGTATCTGGTTAGGTTACTTCGTGGCATTGAGCATAACCCAGGAGTACTGCAGCGCCTGAGTCTATGTGTACCAGACTGCTATGTGTGGAGGCGGCGCCGCTCGCCACTGCTGTCCCTGCCTGTTGCCAGGATTAACCTTCTCGCCAAAACATCATTGATCCGCGCAATTCGGGTTATTAACGATCTTCACGTGAAGATCGATGTATTTACATGCCATTTGATTGAATTCGCAAACATACTGATGTTTTTTTTATGTTATAGTGTAGATTAGAGTAGGCTATATTTTGTGTTTTTATTTTATTTTTATATAGGGAAATTAGTAAAGTTGTTATTATTTGTAAATAATACTAAGGAAGTAATACTAGTTTTTTACGTTTTTCATAGTTTTAAATTGTATATGTTAATTTTAAGACCACGCTATCGCATTAGGTACAACCTGTAATGATAGTAATTGGAGATTTTTAATAAATAAATATTTGTGTTGATAGCAGTGCCAAAGATGGAACTTGACAGGCATCATTACTCAGATATTTGCTACGAATTTGGAAATGTTCAGATTTACTACATTTCCCCCGTCTATCTGGTGACAAATTTTAATGGGCTTAATTAATCAGGCATATTAAAACATGGCATGGACTAAATAAATGACTCCCTGCTCAATGAACTCAAGCTACGAATTTTCACGGCTGCCATGCCACTAATATATTAAGCCCATTCAACGTTATGGCAAATAGCTAGTTGAAATATTAAAGTCAGTTGTAAATCATCACATAACACGACGCTTTTCAATATAGAGCGGCATGCGGATGTGCAGCCACGTCCAACATGTTGGAGCATCGCCTTTTTAAAGTCCAGTCCAAACAAACCGAAATGAAATATCGGTGGAACACTAATCCGCGTCGTATCCGACGTTCCATAATGTTCATATTTTATTCGTTCCCGGACTTGCTTGTCCTACTAAAATGTAGGGAGAGCGCCAAGATGAAGCTGTTACGGCAATTTGTTTTGGCTACGTCCTTATAAGCACTTTACTCCAAGAATGTCGAACATGTGGGGACACTCGATGATCTTTTTCCTTTTACAGCGCAAATTCCAACAGGTGACCGTTAAGAACGCTTGAGGCATCGTAATCGTAAAGTAATAATAAAACGTGTTGAGTGTAAAATTGCAAGAGTGCACAAAATGCCAGCGGATCGTAAAGCTATGCCTAGGAGCAATAGCAACTAGTCTTTCTCAGCTGACTCCTACAAATTGTACGGTTTAATAAATGTTTGATAGGCTTTGCCTTTCATTCCTGAGAAACCGTAATACCGAAAAGGAGAGGTATTGGAATGGAATTTTACCGGAATTAAAGTTATAGAAAATGCAGTTAGGAAAGTCTAAACTTCTGACGGCAATGCGGACTTTTTACATCTGCAAAATTAGTATAATTCTCATCTCGCAGACGGCTCATAGATATATTTTAACATACTTACCAGTGTCCCATCTTCAGGATTGGTACGCTAGGCACGCGACGAGACGGAAGATATAATTAGATTCACCCGTTCCTGTTAATCCTTCTCCTTTTGGAACGAACGTTTTGCTTAATAAAGTAAAATGTTCATACAGTACTCGTGAAGAAATAAAGGCGCTTAGAAATTACTTCGTTCTGCTACATTTCACATCAATTAACTAACGTGGCCAATTATATTTTTTTACATTTTCGATGTTTATGTTAACGCGTTCTTACGCATTGATTCTTGTTTAATGGACAGGTTTTTCGTTTTGAAATTCATTGCAAAGCTATTTAATTAGTCTCCCGGAGGCAAATCAAAATCAACAATTTTTCATAAGGTCCCGAAGTTTGAGAGGACTTTCAAGCTGTATTGTGCAGATTCAAAGTTAAGGGCTTAGGGCAATTTCAATGGAATTGTTTTGAAGTTAAAACGTTATTAAGACGCTGTTTATACGTATAAAATACAAAGTCGTATACTAGAGGCTTCTTCACGCAAGATGCCTGACGTCGTCGAGAACCCTCGAGGTTACTAAGCGCCTCGGAAAAGGGTGATTACATGACCATTCCTCGTCTTAATTAGCGATCTTTTTGTTATAAACTCATTCAATAGAAGGAAAGGTTTGGTTAATTTGAGCTCGTGACATTTAAGGTCAGTAACTCAGTAGGCATCAAGTAAAAAATAAAACGTCACAATTATCCTTACAGCTTGACGTTAGATAGTTAATGGTGTTTATATTGGAATTTAGTTCCAAACTGGTCTTAATTGCTGGATAAATGTGGATTCAAGAGCCGAGAGGAATAATTTAGGTTACTATTGCTATTGTTGGCAAGCTAACAACAGTAACAAGCACTCACTGGACCGTGACTGTTTTATTCATATAAACTCGTGCATTCAAAATTTTTCATCCAGTATTCTTAACAACAACAAACTTTTATTTTGAAAAATAAGTTGTTACCTCGCAGCTCAGCAACCTAGTTTGCGAAGTGTGCGCTTGTAACTCCCAATTCTTTTTTCCCTTAAGATGTTTGTGAACTAGAGAAGTAACAGTTAACGTATGTGGAAGCAAGCACGCAATCGTACACGAATACCGTTGCCTATAAATTTTAAGTGCATAAAGTAATTTTCCTTTATCGGCGCACACCATGACATTCCCGTGTGAAGTGACCAACAATCTGGCGTATGAATCAATAGACGATTGAACTCGATACCCGTGAAGCTCGGTTCCGCGCCGTGTCTGAGGATCTGATTGCAGGCGATGCCCAGGTCACTTCACACAATGACACGGATGCAGGCCCACAACTGGACCGATACCTGAATGTCGCGTGGTGCTTGTATCGAGCTCGTTTGCGAATAGACGCACTCGTTCCGCTCGCATGGAGACAAGCTTAGCGGTGACTCACTGGGGATTTGTTCTGTAACGAATAGCATTACTTTGCTAACAAGTTAGTGTCTATTAAAAAAATAATATGAAACCAGACACAATATTTTAAATCCATGATTTTGCTATATTGCTGACAAAGTCTGAGATCATGAACTTTTCGGGCGACTTAACAAAAATATGAGAGAAAAAAGGTCTCATTGTCTGGAAGACAGACATGGGTTCATAAGACAGATTTATTAGTCTGGACTGGAATACGATAAAAACATTTCACAAACAAAATTTAAATATTAAATTACAGCTAAGATACTTGCAGTGAACCCCACGATAGAGGTCAATGCTTTCTTAAGACTTATGACTATACCTAATAAGGTCACCTTTGATGCGAGTTAATTATAAAATATGCTTGATGTTGATATAAATTATGTATATAACACCATTCTTGGCAGATGGAGTGTCAGTGTAAAAATTCTTAGTATTTAAGATACAAAACGTTCTATTAACACAGATGTTCACCGTTATATAAGGTGGGGCTGTTAATTAGCTTCTGTAATAATTGCTATCAAATTCGTTTCTCTTGCGTCACGGTTAAAAATGCTCATATGAAATATATGCATATGCGGTTGTTTTTCCATGGTCCTAATTTTGGTCCTGGGAATGTAGCTTGTAAGAATCGCTATCATGAGATGGTGGCTTGTTGCAAAAATCACCTCAGTCTTAAACCGGTCTTCAGAGATTGTGTGCTGTAGTTACAGAATTTATTATAGCGCATCATCAATTAGTTTTAGCATTGACGCTTTTGACAGCGACGCGATGAATTTAATTTACATCTACTATGGATATATTGTATTTAGGAATATACTAACTTCTGTCCGCGACTTCGTTCGCGTGTTTCTTGTTCTTTTTGCTTGGCTCCTTAGGCTCCCAGCATGATGGTAAGTAGCCTATTATTAGCCTTTCTCAAGAATTGGGCTATCAAATGCATATTTTGATAGCCCAATTCTTGAGAAAGTTTTCAAATCTGACTGGTAGTTCCAGAGATTATGGCGTTCAAACAAACTCTTCAGCTTTATTATTAGTATAGATTGCATTTATTGACCATATATATTTTCGGACGCTTTGGCCCAAAATTTACTTAATACCAATTTAGAGATACCGTTTTTGATTGCACTCTAATATACCTCTCATCGGTACCTGACCTTATTTTGGGTCCGGTTTAACACCTCACATGCAAGCAAGGTCGTACTGGATGATCACGAGTAGCCTGCCATCTATGGCACTTGTCTCACCAGTCGAGAATCAAAGCGCATACGCCATATGGCCGGCACACCGGTCAAGGGCATATATCACTCCCAGCAAACACTTGAGAACTTCAAAGAAAATTATCAGCTTTGATAAATAGCGTTTCGTGTAAACGCTATGACCCAGATTGCCAATAAAACTGCCAATGAAACTGCGTTAAGTGGTGCACAGAGCGTTTATTCTTGTATCGTTAAGCAGTTACGTATTTCATATTTTACTCCATTAAGGTCTTTTACGAGGTTTTTAAATTTGAAGGTAGCTTTACGACATCGCGTCACAATTTCACGGACACAAATCGTTTGAGAAACGTTATGATTTTCCAATCACGTTCGCTGATGACTGGAAAGCAATTTGCGATTGATTTCAAATCGACACAGCTGCCTTCTCACACCGGCGATTTGATTTCCCGCTTATTAACGAGATCAATAAGCTCAAACGTAGGCAAAATCGAAATTCAATCGCTTCATGACGATCCCTTGATGGCTGCGATAGGCATGGAAAATTAAATTACCGGCTAACGTTATTTGCGTTGGTTCGACTGGACAGGATATTGCTGTCTGAACAACTTAATGGACCTGTTTTAACACTGATTTTAGTTAACAGCTCTATTCTAGTTAGTGATTTTTGAAGGATAACTTTTAGTCGATTAAGTGGATTGATGTGGGGAGTTCGACACAAGAACATTTTGGAAACTTTTGGCATTATGTATTTATTTAATTATTTATGTACGGACGCCAGCAGGTCAACCTACCCGAAACTGTCAGATTTTCCCAATCAACATTGAACCTAATGCTATAGCAATAAAGTCGAAAATCTATTAAAGAAATCTGACAGATTGTAGTAGCTTGATGTGCTGGCGTCTGTACACACATATAAACAGACAAGAAGCAACGAACTGAAAACTACGTACAAAGGTTAAAAAAGAAGGAGGGAAGAGGGGGGGAGGAAGTTTACAAAATTTTTTGTTACCTACTTAATTTTCTGTCTTATTTTACTTAGCGTGAATCGGGCTTGCCTAAAACGCTGACTTTTTATACTTGTCAATTAAGCCTGTAACCACAACGTAAGATTCAAACATTATGGAAAGCTATCTAACTTTCTAAAAGCCTTTTAAGCTTATTTAGACATTCAAACGATTCGCAGTAGTATAAGTATAGTCTCATGCAGTTATAATGTGTCGTATTCCCACGGTCGGGTATTTATTTAGCATAATGCTTAGATCTGTTTGTATCTATGGACAAGTATAAATTGATGCTTCTCTTTCATTGTAATTAATGTTTATGTTTTTTTTTAAAGCCTGTGTTTTTCCAGTGCCTACTCACTTTCCATTTCTCTCTGTTTAAAGCTGCTAAGGACCAGTTCTTGTTGAAGGTTTCCAGCTCACCACTCCATCTCCGTCTGGGCCTGCCGCGATATCGCTTGCCATTAAAAAAGGGACCCATTGGGTCGTACGAGTAAGAGAAGTTTGGCCCTTTGATCGTCTGACATGCGGCAGATAAGTCCAGCCCAATTACATTTAAACGTGGCAGCTTTCAATATTTATGTTATCTTCGATAAATGTAACACAATATTTTTATCATATTTCATCAGAAAAATCACTTTTCGTAAGACCTGCTTTTGCAGACTGGCCTGCTTCTCGTACGAAAAGACCAACATTTAAAATGCAAATCAGCATTACCCAAATGTGGTCTCGATGTAATAATGAATGTAAACGTTAGCAGAACAAAGTATTTTGGATCGTTTTATGCAACTCGTTTACATAATCATGATGTTTATTTGTATCAAGATCATCATGTAAATGTTTGCAAATAGTACATGCAAATAAAGCTAGCGGCACAAATATTGTTGCATCTGAAGACATCGTTCTGCGTATCCGATCAATCCTTGCTCATTGTGCTGCACGCTGCACGCAATTGAATCGTCCAAGCACAACAGATTGCCAATTTAAGATCATTACGACTTCAATAGAATTACACTTTACGTAATAGCTTGGACAAGGTTAGAGTCCAACAAGTTTTCTGGAGATAAAAAGACTTCAGAAGTTAGTGAAATGTAAAATGAAGTCCATCCATTCCTGACTCTGAAACTTTACTGCTGAACTTGGAGCGCTTTCGACAACCATTTTCACTTAATATTCATCATGACATTAAAATGTCACAAAACTTAATCGCTTCTCTTGAAACGTTGCTTCGAAAGCTGCACGGTTTTATCGACATCGATTAATATGGGATTCAGGCATCGTCTACTCCGTCATTCCTTGCTATCTTGATGCGAATACTTGTTTTTATTTCGATGTCTACATCTGCAAGGCTGATAATCTAGTGTGGGGCGTGCAGCTATAACGATGCCATGTTATGTCTGCCTTCAGCTTGTTTAAAAATGTTAATAGAGAAAGGCACATGTGTATTGTTGGTTTTTAACATCGGCTCCATGTGGTGACGCGCCGCGCCCCTCCGGTCGTCGGCATTGCTCGCCGGTTTATTTGGTAGTTCCATTCGCGCCCGTCTCGGATATTGACGTGTTTACGATAAGATTTTCCTCCTAACTTGCTTTCAGTTGACTACTCGAAACTTTACTGTGGAACTGTGCAGTTGTTTGTTTGTTTGAATCTGTTTGGCTTGATAGCTTAGCCGATAGTCTGGACTAGACTGTTTCTGTTCTATAAACTTTCAGGTAAGTTGTGGCCCAACTTTGTTTTCCTTATTTGATATTATTTTTAAATTAAGTTCATTGATACAAAACTTCTTCAGTTGCCATGATATTAATTTTACATTCATAAAGTTAACTGTCACAAGTTATGTTCAACTTTGACTTTTTTTTTCAATAAAACTTGTAAAGGACGACATCGAAATTGGTGTTATCAGATAAAATGCGTTTATCAATGTCGGGCCATTTAATTTGAATAGATACATAGGTATTCATATAAGTTTCAAAGTCACTCAAACACACACACACACACGGGTGTACCTAAATATTTTTGTAAACAGATATATTATACATAAATAAATTATTTCTGGTCCTAAGTTGACAACATCTGATACCATTTACCTGCTGTTCATACAAAAGTCTAAACAAAACGAATGTATTTTGCATATCAATATGTTTTTTTTTATTATTCTTCTTCAACTTTGTTGCAGTCACATGTTTGTTACATACGGAGCATAAGGATAACGCTGCTCCTATCAAATGCTTGGCTGCAAATTATTTGTATGGAAATATTTCGCAATAATTACATAGGCACATGTAACGTTAAGTACATTGTTACACACGGCGTAAACATGTGATCTTTAATTGCTCGTCCATGCATAATACACCGCTGTCTGTACAACACATTCTTGTGAAAATTGTGCCCGAAGCAAGCATTTCCCCAAAAAATCAATGTGAGAAAGCAATTTAGCATTCGCAGTGTGTAGTCGAAGGGTGGCTAAGTTAGGGGAATCAGTGTTTATGGGAACAAAATTGTTGGCTAGGACAACATTCGCGTTGTTCCGCAAATGCACAAATATTTGAACTTGGCACGCCATGATTCCATCGATACAGCCTTCACCTTGTCTCTGTCACAGACTATGCAATTTTGTAGTTTGTTTATGGTTACTTTGCGATATCCGTGACTGCAGTTCTGGTCTGCAAGTTCTTTTTCTATTGAAAAAGAATAAATAAAGACGAAAGAATAAGAATAAACATGCCTGTAACTTAAAAGACACGTTTTTTAAATTGAATGACTAAAAGGCAGGCTTATTTTGGAAGAACGCAATGATACATGTTTGCATCCTAACACGAAAGATACTCGATGAAACAAAGAAATAATTGAACTGAACAAACTACGACTGAATTAATAAATTGTTGTTGTTTATTTATATTACCAATCACATGTTCGTAAGTTCTGTCGTTTTTCTGTAGCCTCGCAGTCGACAGCCAGACTGATTCATTTAAACTCCATTATTTTAAGCTTAATTAAGACTTTGTGTCCAACGTATTTAAACTCTACTTTATGTAACATGCCATTAGGATTAATATTGAAAAACTTTAATTAATATTCATAAATCTGTTATTTAGAATCCTTAACTTTTTTTTTTTACAAATTATTATCCCGAAGTACCTAGTCTTATTTCAAATGTCCTCTTCAAAATGGATTTATTCTTACAAAATCAACCAAACAAAACTAATGACTGTCGGTCGTTTCTTGAAAAAATGTTATATTTATAGGGGCGATATCAGATTCTGTAATGTCATAGGGGTCGGTATGACACGGGTCATATTATAGGGCAGACAGAGGGTCGACAGAATAGGTCAAAATTGCGAATTATGTGGGGCAACTGTCAGAAGTCAATTTGCTGTATAAACTGAACTTGCGTGCGTTGCCAAAAATATAATAAACAACCGTTTTGTATTTGAACCAAAACAATTTAATAATAGTAATTGATAACATGTCGTATCACGCGATGAATATTAGGTACTATAATCTACGATACAATGGCGTATTTTCATATCCAGATTCTAGATAATGAATCCATTACCTAATATTTATTAATTCATTGGGTGACGTCACAGCACTAAACCGAAATCGTGAATGAGATTTGAAATCAAATGAAACTGAAAAATAACCTAAACTGATGATGAAGAACAAACATCCTGAATTCTCCCCAGAATTGTACGTCAACGTCACTAAGTTTAAAAGGTTTTCATGGAAGCTTTTAGATTGATGCGACAAATTGATTCACACCCTTCGCTAAAGTAATTATTGATTAGGCATCTCGCAGAAAGTACATTAACAATTTTCTAAAATAGCATCTTAGAGCAACCTGACTTAAAGAACTGTAGCGCAGGGGTCATTTGCCGGGGTCACGGATCATAACATCGCAAAATACATAATGTGCAAAGAGAAGGCGAATTGAAGGAAAGAGAGAGAGCCCTATGTCGGCGAGCGGCGCAGGTGGAAATTTTTAAGTTACGATTTTTTTTATGTTGTTATAATTTTTATGATTACTGGCCACTAGCCCTACCCTTGTGTTAAATTAATGTCGCCATTGTAGCGCCACGTTGTATATCCTAATCTCCTCCAATGAATGAATTAGCAGCGTTTATTTCTTCCGGACGTCGATAAAGGTATACCTTCTATGGATCGGCTCTCCTTACCATTTGCATCATTCCAATCAAACCCGTCTTCTCCGATTGTCGTGAAAGTCAAGCGACAGTCGCTCTGCCTAAAACCAGAAACTCGCTATACCAAAGACAAGGCAACAAGTCCGGTATTGCTCGACCAGTTCCCTGGAAAGCGGACTCTGACAATAGACGGGAAACTATAGAAAAGTATATTCTTTCTATTAGAGAAGATGCTTCCTTCAGACGCATGAAAATCCCATGACATAGAGAAGGATTTGATAAATCTACTGACAAGAAGAGAAAAGCTTCTGAAGCTGTGATATCAGCTTCAGAAGCTTTTCTCTTGTTGACGCTGCAGTCATGTGAATCTTCATTTTTTGTTTCATTACACGTTCACCAGACACCGACAGACCGACATAGAAATGAACGTTCATCTGCAGTGCGATTTTGTAACCATCTCACCGTGAAAACTTAGCTGAAGTGAGCTTGATTTGAGTTGTCAGTAGTGTCAATCCCTAGCATTAGTTGGAATGACAGCTCACTCCACGCTCACTTCACCTAAGTTTTCACGGTGAGATGGTTACAAAATCGCACTGCAGATGAACGTTCATTTCTCACGTCACGTCCGGCTGGTCATTTCATTTGTCGTTCATTTGAAGCGAGAGTGAAGGATGTCGAAAGGCAAAATCCAACATCGTTGTATTATTTATATTTAATAATGAACCTATTTTTCACTTCGAGTAAAGATGCCCAATGAAAGCCATGAATGTACTAAAAGTAAAGCGTCTGATAATAATATCAGCCTTATCACTCACTAAAGATGATGTTCAAAGCCAAGAATCCTGCACTTTTTAATCCATTCGCTCAGGTATTCATGTAATGAGACTAACATGGCACTAAACCGAACCCTATGTTTCCGGTCCCGCCCTGTCTGATCCGCTAATGGCGAAACGAAAGGGTTACCACAATCGACCCATTGTTGTACTTATACACTTGTTTTTGAAGCAACATGTTTTGATACCAGACGAATTAAAACATGTAGCTTCATGTAGTGTATTAGTAGGATAATGATATAAAATCATAACAATGTTTAGGTATCGGTAAAAACAATAATTTGTCGTACCTGATTATGCTATCAAAGTCCTTC
Source organism: Apamea sordens (assembly GCA_945859715.1). NCBI lineage: Eukaryota > Metazoa > Arthropoda > Insecta > Lepidoptera > Noctuidae > Apamea > Apamea sordens. The sequence continues at coordinate 16,252,379 of OX243995.1, forward strand.
TGTAGACAGAGGACATTCGTGTATTAAGTTCCTATGGTTCCTTCTGACCTATCGTCGCAGACATAAGCTTCTACATTACATTTCCAAACAAAACAAAAACTTACCCAACTCTTAAGTGAAACTTCTCTCATTCCCACTTTCCAATTAATTTTCAGATTCATTCGAAGAATTCGTCAGACAAAAGATAAATTGATTGTGAAGCTTTTCGGTTGGGCTTTAAACTTAAACATATCTGTTTAACATCAGCTCATAAAATGTACATTAAAACGTATCGGTGTTTCAGTGATGGCGATGAACGACAAGACATTAGCTGTAAATGTGCCGAGCCCTAGGGGACGTGGGCCAAGCCCCAAGTCCTGTTATGGCCGACATAATAATTTTATGCGTAGCAACAGACGTGGTTAATAAAATGAACTATCGGTAACTAGGCGGGTAGGGTGGCTTCTGTAAGGGTATTTGGTTCAGGAGCAAACGAACAAAAGATTATAATGACTGAAGAATTTTGTTTAGTCATAATAATGAGTAAAAATAATATCTGACATGATGCTATCGCAATTATAAAAGAAGATTATTATTTTCTTAAAAGGGACGAACTTGGAACGCTTTTAGGTTATCTTTAAAAGATTTTAGTAGGCTGAAAAGACAGCCAAATTGCTGGTGTCAATCATGTTTTCAACCAACTCAGAAATATCGGTAAAAATTGGGAACGTAGAATTCAGATACTAAATTCTGCGATGATGTAGTATCGCTCAATTTGGCGGCCCCGGTCCATGGCTTATAAAAACTTTGCCACGCGTCCGCGTCGAAGCCGGAGTAACGACCTTGCCTCGTCCACCTATGACACGGAAGGACGTGCCAATTGCATGAACATAAAATGGCCGACGTTTTATAGTCTCCTGGTGCAATTTGATGTAAGAAAATGAATTTCAATTCTAGGATGTTACGTCTATGATCAACCGTTAGGTTAGGTAAAGGTAGGAGGAGGAAATACATGAACAGTATAGTAATGATAGTTTAAGTCTGATGATGGAGCCATTAAGTATGTGGGCGACATTTGAAACTTTCTTCGTAGTGTTCAATCTGGGTTTGGGGACCTAGCCAAAATTCGTAGACGCGCTATGATACGTGCTACGAAACTGATGACACGTTTTAGCAGTTCGAATGAAACCTGACATTAAACTTTTTCCTCTAAAAATCCTGTTTTTATTGAGGTCTATGGCAGGTATCCTATCTGTAATTCAAATCGAGAAATGACGGACTTAGCCATTGCAATCAGGTTCTACTAGTTCTTTTTTACACATAATATGTTGCAAGGTCTGTGCTATGTTGTTAGAATGATTTGTTGCTCACATTTTGTCGTCAGCATTCTGTTTTTGTTTCAACGCACGCCAACCTATCATTTATCTACGTTAGTTAATTATAATATACGTTTCGGCAAAAACTGTGTCGGAATGTAGATTTGTAACACCACTTAATTTGCCTAATGTGCCCCTTATTTATAGAGAACACACATAAAATTACGTTCATGATTCCTGGAGGTTTAGTCGAGGAGCTTTGCGTGCTTTGGCACAAGTTTTTTTAAATGAAAGCACTAATTAAACCGCATACGGAGCACTTGTAGGTTTTAATCGCTCTGCGTAGTGTTCGGGCGATTTAATATCCAGCAACTAGCTCAGGGCAGTATTCCTATCCTTTACTTGTTTTTTACGACACACTCAGGATAATAAGCAGTTGATAAATTCTATTATTCTTTTATTCCGAAACCTCGATATTTATTCCGTACGTGTTGCCTAGATCTTCAGCCGATGTTAAGCACTGCATGGCTTTTTATGCTAAGTTAGTGAGAACCTCCGTTGAATAACGTGACATGATTGATGACGACAGAATATGTTTACTGTAGTGCCAATCAATGGGAAAATGTTTAATAGCTCTGATTACTTTCGGAGAAGAGCTTGTCAATGTGTCAGAGACAGACATCAGCGCTGTTGGTTCACTCTCCCATGATACGTCCTTGTTTACCAATAATATCGACAGTGTTAAATACTTTTATGTGCGAACATAATGTGTTTTACCTTCACACTTATTTGGAAATAAAAGAACACCATACAATGAAGCTGCGTCATGTCACGCGTAAACTGTAAAGGTCGACGGAGACATGAACTGCTGTTTCATGTATTGTTACAAGTGTTGCTTAAAAGCACATGCGGTTTCATGTTGCTTTTTGCCTCACCCCGTTTGAAATCTTCTACAACATGAAGGATTTTTATACACAAACATACTCTGTTATGCAAATCTGTTGTGTGTGCTTGAGATTATCATAATTTGAGTATCGTAAATGGAAACCTCTTCTTTCCTTTAAGGTAGCATTGTCAAACGAGTTTTGATAAATGATTGCTTCGCAAAAAATATTCCCCGAGTGTAAACGATGCCGCCTTTGATTCAAATTCTTCTATATTGCTGTGTTCTGCCACATCTGAATAAGATATTGCTCGCAAAGGCATTACCATTAAGGCAGTAGGTATTTACAAACCGTATCCAAAACTGGAACTTTGATGTATTTTTAAACATTTGTTTTGGACTAAATATTTATTTGAGTTAAAGTAAACTGTTCAGAGAAGAGAAAAACAATTTATTTTTACATTTCGTTTTGTACGTTTGACTTTGAAGATAGCCACGAAGTTAAGACACGCATGATATTTAATTGTGGCCAAGACCGTTTGCTTGCAACACATAGCTACATTACAACCTTTTTTCCATTTTATTTACGTACATTTCGCTTTCAAAACAAAATTATATATTGCTGATTGTACATTTGTAGGCTGATGGTTTGAACGCGTTTACAAATTGCGTGCATTAACCCAGATTTAAGTTAGGTACAATAATTGAACTATGTCGGCGAACTGACGCCTAGAGATGGAATCTAGCCAAATACCTGAAACGTCTGGTTTGGGTACATAAGCGAAATTATATCGAGTATCGAGATGTATCGATTGATGTGTCGTGTCGTGTCTGAGACAACTCTTAACAGAACCGATAACGGACTTTTAGTACGGTAGGCAGCCCCGGATCTAAGGGGGGGCAAACAGGGGCACTTGCCCCGGGCGGCAGTTTCATGGGGGCGCCAAATCCTTGAGACAAAAATTCGAAATATCGAACAAATGAAGCCTCTTTTCCTACAATCTCATAGGTTTTTATCAAGTAATCAAATCTTAATATAATATGTTAGTTTTTGAACACATACTAAGTCATTTATGAACGCATCTTAACAGATCAAGTGAATTTTTGAACGCGTGTGTAGTGTCCGTGATCTTTCTGCCAGGGGAATCCTCGTCACATCTATACGAGCCGAGCCGAACAAATTCAAAATTTCAAACAGTCGAACGTCAAGTGACAACACTGTTTGTTTATGTCGTTGATTGCGTTTGCGAGTAATCAGCGTTAATATAATAAGTAATTTATTAGTGAAATCATAATATATTATCGTAGTGGAAATCAACAATTTGCAAGAATTACAGATAGGTAAGAAATAATTACATATTAGAGGTATATTTTTATGGGTGCTTTTTTTAATTTTTTTTATGTAAGTTTTATGACTATGGATTATAGAAACCAGTTAGTGGGATATTTTAATTTACTGGGTTTTTTAGTATTGTAGTTATAAGTAAACTACAATACAATAAAATAAAATCTTCAATAAATTAAATTCTTGTTATAAATCTATCTATACTTATAATAAATCTGTTGAAGTGAAAATTCTGTACATTGAAAATATCAAAAAAATAAATGGCAGGGAGTGTTACTAGACCGACACCGAACCCAAAAAAGTGATTAAAATTTTCTTCGGTCTTTCTGTCTGTCTGTCTGTTTCTTCAGGCATCACGCAAAAACTACCGGTTCGATTACGATGAAACTTGGTATAATTATTCTTTAATATCCTGGGCACCACACTGGGTACTTTTTATGCCGGAAAAGTATCTTCTAAATATATAAAACTCAAAGGTGACCGACTGACTGACTGACATAGTGATCTATCAACGCACAGCCCAAACCACTGGCGGGATCGGGCTGAAATTTGGCATGCAGGTAGATGTTATGACGTAGGCATCCGCTAAGAAAGGATTTTGATAAATTCTACCCCCAAGGGGATAAAATAGGGGATGAAAGTTTGTATGAAAAATCTTATTCCTTGAGTTATTAAACTTGAAACTTACCACGAATACTTATCTAAATAAATTATGAAGATTGTCAGTTTTTTTTTCTTCTAAGCTACCCCCTAATAAGGGATTGGGGGGTTTCAAAGTTTGTATGGAAGAATTTTAGCGCGCAGTCCGGTTGACTCGAAACTCAGTATTTATACCTAATATTGAAAGTAAAGAATAATGGTGTATCAGGGTTTTTTGAAAATCTACATCTGACGGGCTGACATGGGGTAGTCAATTTTTCAGGGGAGGATTTTACTGCATGGCTTGATTAACTCGAAAATTAGTATAAATAATCTTTGAGTCAAGTTATGAATACATCCAAAACGATTTTTTTTAATTCCACCCCTGTGGGGGTGAAAAGCGGGGATACAGTTTATATGAAAAATCTTATTCATTTAGTTAATAAACTTGAAATTTGCCTGAGTAAGTAATAAAGTTTATCATTATAAGTTTTTCAAAGCTACCCCTCAAAGGGGCATATAGGGGTGTTAAGTTTATGTCGAAGAAATTTAATGCGCGGTCAAACTCGAAACTCTGTATTGATACTTTTGACAGAAAATAATTAATAATAAATATGTAAAGTTGTCGAAAATTTACCACTGACGGGACAAAAACGGGTAATTCGGTTTTTAAGAGGAGGATTTGAACTTGAAACTGTATGTTACATTTTCACGCCTAAACCACTGAACTTCTGATTTGGCATAGATATAGATGGCATCCTGGAGAAGCACATACTTTTTATCCTGTTAGCACGTTCTCGTGGGATAATTTCCGACATCCACGCGGGCGAAGCCGCGGGCAGAAGCTAGTTAGATAATAAAAAGTTTAAAATTTAAAGGATTATTATTTTAACAAATGGTCACAAAAATACTACTCATTGGCAGTTTTAACAGTTTTTCTCAAACACTGAAGGGAGGGGGCGCCACTATCAAGGGTTTGCCCCGGTTCGAAAAAATCGTAGATCCGGGGCTGACGGTAGGGATCGTCAAATTTTACTATGCCACTCTATTCTAAAGGTTATGACCATGTGTGGGCTTGACGTTCCCACGATAACCATGTTCCCATTAGTTTCGAGTTGAAAAATATACGGATTCCCATAGTTTTGAATTAAGAACAGTTGGTGAACAAAATCAAATCTACTCGGCAAGTTTGGTAGGTTTCGGAACCGAATGTAAATTGTAAAGTTTAAGTCGCTGTCCACAAAATAGTCTGGTCCAAAGTTTCTGTTTGATTTCAATTATTGTATAACTAAATAATATAGGTGGAAATAGAAGGATAATGCTCCTTAAGACTTGGAATAATAGTTACCCAGTGTGCCAAGTCATAAAGATTATTTTCACTTTTATAACACTTACGTTCTATCTTCATAAGTTATGGTTATGGCCAAATAGTGCACCAAATAAAAAATAATAATGAATCATAATCTTCGTATCGTAAAACGCTGATGGAGTGGTTATAAAAAGTACCTTCGCCTCTAAAAGAAATCCAATGTTTTCTCGAAGAAAAAACGCAATGTCTACGTGCTCCGTTTCTGGCATGGCGCAATCAGCCCCCTCTAGCATAGCAAGTAAAGCAATAGATAGCTTATTTGTATTTAAAACGTGATCTACAAGAAAGTCGCTCAAGTAGAGACTGACGATGGCGATTTTGATGAATGCATATCGATTGTCTTTTGTTTTATCGTTATTGTGTCTGCTATTAACTTAGCATAAGCACTTAGCATTATAAGAGCTCTTTTATTCATGACATGCGCATTTTATTACTCATCTGTTTACTCTGCAGCCAACGCATTTTTTTCTAACGCGAGGCAACGACTTTAGACCTTCGCCGTGGCCTTTCTAGATTAATTAATGGCCAGCAACAAGTCTGTTGTGTGTTGTATCGTCGGTATAAAAATAAACCTTAGTAATGTTTATCGGTGGGTGCGTAGACGGCGCGTCGCTACATGATTACCGTGACAAATTGAATAGTGAACACGTTGTATAGGTGCCCATAGCCTTAGCTCTGTGTTTGAAATGTACGCCTTGATGCCCCCCCAGCAAATGGCAGTACAATGACCCTGTTCCCGTATCCCCATTGGGTTGTATCAATACGTAGTATAGAAAGGAATGGTTCTGTATAGGATGTTGAGCAACATGGTTTTAAAACATTTTGTAACAGCAAATATTTAAGTATAAAATGTTTTAAACAATTCTGACACTGAAATAAACGTGGTTTGATAACAGAAAACCTGCTATTGAATGTTTGATGTGACTCAGGTAGCACCTTTGTTTATGTTCCAGTGTTTCTAATACATAAACATGTGTTAGGTACATTCTTGCTAAATGTACAACCGATAACGTATCAAGTCCAAGTGGCTAAGAGTTCTGCTTAGTATGTTTGAATATGAGCAATCACGTCAATGTTATCGGTCGACGTTTCAAATACTTATTCAATAAATTCTGATATTTTTATACTAGACTTTGCCGTTATTGACGAATTTCACGAAGACTATCGATAAATTATTTTTACTGCCGTTTGTCACGAATATTGAGGTATTATGTTATACATGGGAAGATATTTCTTTCTGAAACCCTGACGCAAAACGTTAGATTGCACCCAGATAAGTATGAATAGGCGAGGCCGACTGGAGGCCCGTTCATGAGAACTATTCTTTACTCCGCGTAGTTGCTTCACAATACGTCGATAGGTTTTGCTCATTGTTGCTCGTTTCACCATTTGATAGTCTGTTACCTAGCTTTTTGCCGAGACCACTTCTCGGCTTTTATGTAGTTGAATGCCTTGTACTAGTACAAGTATTCAACGTAGTCGGACAAGTATTTTTACGGACGCGAACGCGACGTGAAGCCATAAACCTGTGTCGAAGCCGTGAACCTTGTCATACACCTATGCTGTTGTTTATGTAAAAGTTTTGCATCATAATGCCAATTTAATGGCAACAATATCCAAACTAATATTATAAATGCGAAAGTAACTCTGTCTGTCTGTCTGTCTGTCTTTGCTTCACGCCTAAACTACTGAACCGATTTGTGTGAAATTTGGTACAGACATAGTTTGGAACTTGAGAATGGACATAGGATAGTTTTTATTACAAAAAATAAAAAATAAAATAAAAAATAAAATTTATTCCGGACATACAGCGCCATCTATTGGTCAAGAGTCGGTGTCATCTATTGGTGAAGTCACTATTCCACGCGAACGAAGTCGCGGGCAAAAGCTAGTAATAATATAATATCTTTATATAGTGCAACCTTAATATAACGTACGGACGCCAGCAGGTCAAGCTACCCGAAACTGTCAAAATTTCCCAATCAACCTTGAACCATAATGTTTCAGAGATAAAGTTGAAAATCTATTAAAGAAATTTGACAGATTGTAGTAGCTTGATGTGTCTGTACCTCAATATAACGAATTCCTCAATTTAACGAATTCTTTGTCATCCCCTTGAATTGTCCATAAGAGTCAATGTAAAATATACCTTTACATTGCGATAATTTTTCGCGAACAACCTCTTTATAACGAATTTTCAACTATAAAAAAAAAAGTGTTACAAACCTCTAATTAACGAATTTTGTCAACTCAAAACCTCTAAATAACGTTCCCAATAGTATGTGATTCACTCGCGACAGGTTTCGACACGTTTTTACCTCTTTATAACAAATAGACCAACCTAACCTTAATATAACAAACCTCAGTTTAACGAATTACTTGATATAACGAATATTTACTTGTTCCCTTCCGATGTGATATCAAGGTTGCACTGTAAATATTAATTGTAGGATTGTTCATTTCACAGTTATTTTAGCATAGACAGTACTTGAATAGGCGACACCCGGAACAATAGCAATAAGCTCCCCCGAGATTGCACCAGTGCAGCCGTGCCTAAGGGCCGGCGCACAATGGACGCCAGCCCACAATACCGCTGCAGCGAACTGATTACTGCGCGCCGATCACTTCGCTAACTAACATTCATTTCTCAACGGACCTCGTTTGTTTTGTTTCAGAACATGTGATAATAACTTGCCATGGACGAGGAGAGCACAGCCTGCCCCGGCGAGGCCGGCCCGCCGGCAGTCGACGTACAGCCTAATGAAGATGTTCCTAACGCAGAGACAAAGCCGGAAGGAGAGAACCTCGCTACTATTAGTGTTACAAATGTAGATATTAAAGACGAAAATGATAATAAGAATAGTTGTAATGACGAAAAAGAAAGTGAAAATAAAAAAGAAGAGAGTGCCGTTGTTGCTGAAACTGTGAATGCGGAAGCCAAGTGCCCAGCACCATTGGTAAAGGAGCCTATTGTTGAGCAAGAGCCCACCGAACCGAACGACGACGCAAGGTCGCTGGGCGACCTTGACAGCTTGCCAGTAGGAGATGAACTGGTTCTTGGTGCAGCGGGCAGTGACAGCGGAGTGGAGGGCTGCGGTCGTGCCCTCAGCAGCGGCGGTGGGTCCCGATCGTGTGCCTCCAGTGTAGTGTCGTGTGGCTCCGGCTGCGGCTCGGAGAGTTCGTCGCTTGCCGGTGCACCGCCGCGCCCGCGACGTCGCGTCAATGTCAACGTTGCTGAGCCGAAACGCAGCTCACCTGTCGGCTCGGTAGCCCCGCGACCCGTGACGGCGCCGCGCGGCCCCAACCTGGCCACCCGTGAACGTGCTAGGAGTCGGGAAAAACCGACTCCACCAGAAAAGCCTCGACCGCTCACACCGAAGCCTCGCATCCGGCCTACAGGTGACCTGCCCAATCTCGTTCGCGAGAGTCCCGCGCTGCGCGCGAAACCTACAAAGACCTCGACAGCTCGGTGTCGGACGCCGAACTCGCCAAGTGAGGAGAAAAGATGGCCAGCGAACGGACCGCGGTTGACTACTGTGGCGGATGCGAACGCGACACGAGTGGCTGCCGACAAGTATGCGACTCTACCTCGCAGGAGACGTGATGCGGAGCCAGAAGGTTCTCCGAAACACGAGGGTACTCCGCCCTCCTCACGGCGTCCCACCGTCACACGCTCCTCTTCCTCTCGCTCCACCATCAAGACACGAGTACGGATCTACGCAGAGAAGACCTCGCAGACAGTGCTGATCGGTACTGACATCGAGTCAGCACTGGCAGGGATTGTGCCAAATATTGAGAAGTAAGTCACTGCCTTTTCATACAACATAATGATGTCGTTTCGCAAAACAACCTAAATGATCGTTGCTCACCTAACCTAGCGTAACTACGAGCGGACGTAAATTAGCTCATTTTGTTATGAAACACATATGAATGTAATTCCGGTGCAAAGTGTATGTAAAAATTGAGTTTTACGTTTAAATAATGGCAATCGAACAAACTTAACTTGAAGGCAATGAAGGCTTTACCATACTGACGAGTAATGTCCATTCCAGTCGCGTGGAAGTGACTCGGTGTCACCGCGGTGTGCAGGCGAGCGCGCGAGACGTCGAGGCCACTCGGCTTGCCAACGCTCTGGCCGCGGCTGCCGAGGAGCGGGAGCGGCGGCAACGGGCGGAAGCTCAGCTGGCGGCCGAACGCGCAGCCCGCCTTGCAGCCATCGCGGAGTTGGACCGTAACTCGCAGAGGCTGCTGGATCTAGCCGGTGCTGGTAAGTCTTGTTGGAGTATAATAATAATACCAGCCTATTATTGTCCCACTGCAGGCCAAAGCCTCTTCTGATACAGAGGAAACACGAGCATTGCTCACCATGCTAGCTCAGACGGGTCGACGATTTCAGAAACTAGATGACCCGGCAGACGTCCTGTCCAAGTTTCAATAATTCATACAATTAATTGCCCACAGAAAATAGGGCGTTTAGTTTTTCCCGTATTTGTAATTTTTCCAATTTTTATTTCCATAATACCTTATTCGACATTATAATAAATAATATCCAAATCGTGCCAGCCTTTCATTTTGTACGAACGAACAGCATTTCATTTTGTAGTTCCAGTCGTTTTGTAGTTTTTGCTTGTCTTTGGTTTCCTCAGAGACCTGAAATAAGTCTGACAACTTTAGTATCTTCGAATGAGTTCCGTCTATCCACATCTTGCTGTTTCGTCCAAAATTCCTCTTCATCATTCTTCTATCCCAATTTATTTGGAGTCACCCCAGTATCTGTATCTTCATGTTCCTTACATCTCAATTAGCCGACGTCTCTGCAGTCAACTCGTTTCCATCCACCGTTTCTTTAGCCTCTCACAGCTCTCACCCAAAAAACAGCTTTTCGCTGTTCAGAATTACGTACACTCGAGTCAGCAAAGGTTTTTGTACCCCAGATTCGAGTACATTATTATTTAGCTTTTTTATAACAATTGTTCATGTGACAACCCTAGTCATCTGTAGTCGAGCAAAAAGGCCTTTACAGTCTCCGTGAAGACTCTCTGTTGTGTAGAATGCTTTAGATATTTGTATTGTCTTGTATTTCTTTGTATTGAAACTGGGTCACATATTAATGAAAACGAAAGGAACAATAGGTAAGCATTTATTTCGTCGGCTCAGCAGATGAAAAATGAAAAAACGAAACTCATCATACTTTTAAAAATACTATAGTACAACCTTTTTTTGCAACAGTCCAAAACGATTCAAAATCAAAAGTCATTTATTATTTAGGTTGAGGATCAGCACTTTTCGAATGTCAAAATTACAAAAGACAGTCCCCCAAACCCCCCCCCCCCCTTCACCACTTCCTAGTGCTTTCGCTGGGAAGAAGTGGCGCAACAAACTCCCCAGCAGATTAGTATAATAATGTATGGTTAATTCATAGACACAGACAACGCAAAACAAACTTTTTGGTGCTGTATTAAAATCAACAGTCAACTAGCACGTTGTAGCTACTATGGCCAGAAATAGATTTAGCTTGCGTGCTCACGATGAGCGAAATGCGACCTCATTCATTCAAATTCGTTCGGACGTTTGAATTACTAATAGATGATCTGGGAACATTTGGCGACCTTTGTAATAAGGTCACTGGGGTCAACACCTCACACCGCACTGTAATAAAAGTTTAACTCCGATCAATTCCGGTTCAATTCTCGCGTTAATTACCGATGCGACCTCTTTATAAGTCATGGCGACCCTCAGATTGCAGAAATCTGTAAATGTTGATTGCTTTTTTAAACAGCTTTTTAAAAGTAGTTTTGTGTTTATATTTTGTCGGATTTTAAGGTTATCAAGGTATATAGGTGTTCTTATCCTTTATTGCGACGATTTATCGTTATCAGTTGTTGATCAAATTATAAACACAACGTTCTAAGGAAATAACAGCTTATTGTATATCTTATTGGAGTATATCGATATCGTTTATCAAAATAGCGCCACCTGTATAAACATACTTCTAATATAACCTATTGTATAGGTTTTCCCGTGATTTGAATTGCACATATTGCTATGATATGGTGCATTATTCACACCCATGGAACCGGCAGAGCATATAAAACTGTGAACGTCACAAAAATTATTTCGCCGATTCTTCTTTTTCGATTTCAGACAAACTCAAATATAACGCCATAATTTCAATTCAATGACAAATAATCTGCTTACCGTTGCTACATAGCTTATTAAGTCCGTATCGCCTGTAGTTTTATTACTAGATGTTTCTTTTTATAATGAAGTGGGAAAACCAATGGCAAGATTAAACGATGTTTTTTTTTATGTTTGTTAGCTCATTACTCCGTCATTTATAAGCCGATTTGCAAAATTATTTTTTTATTTGAAAGGATATAGGCACTTTCAGATTGGTCCCATAGTAATTTTATCAAAATCGGTTCAGTAGTTTGATTTATTAAACCAAAATTACTGGTAAAAATTCAAAAGTGGCAAACAACGAAAATGCGAACCGGACGACACCGACTTCCGAAATTAAAGTTATTTTTTACTTTGTTTGTAGTGTCTTTTTTGGAAGCCGGTTGTTTTTTTTTTTTTTTTGTTAAAAACTTTTTTTAGTTAGCCTGCTCTGTCCCACTGCTGAGCAAAGGCTTCCCCAAATCCTTTTCTAGGGCCACCTCGATCGGTCCTGCCTGGGCCTTGTGATTCGCGTCTAGGTCGTCTCGCCACATGTTTAAACATTTTTTATTAACAATATAATAATAAATAATATTATAAATATAGTATTCACCAATAATAATATAACATATCGATAATAATACAACTTTTTGTTTCACAGGCGCCGGCGCAGGTGCAGACGGCTGCCTTCGCGCGTTGGAGGAACAACTTCGCTCAGCTGGAGAGTTAGCCACCAAGCAACGCGCTGAAATAGACGCACTGCGGGAACAATGCAACAAGCTGCACGTTGTTAGTATACCTTCATTGATCATGTGGTTCAGAGCCATTAGTGGTAGACAAGGCAATTGTTAGGTAGCTACTGGGAATGGAAGCACCACTTTCGAGAAGGCTTAGTGTTCTAGTTTAGAAGGCTAGGTTATATTCTAGTTATCTAGTGGAGTATAACCTCCGGATTTAAAAATTACCACAAATGAGCGATGTGCAAATCAATGACACTTTCAGAAACCACCCGAGTGTAAGAAATGAAATCTTGTTTGGTTCTATAAATAAGACTCGAAATTGCGCACGCGCAAGACTCGACCTGAACGACTTACTTATCGAGAGGTTAATTTATCTATTTTAATTTTTATGCAATTTAACAAATTAACGCCCAGTTTCTATAAGGAAAATCAACACGAAAATTAGCTAACAAATTGTCAAGCGAACATAAATCGCTGTGATTGGTTGAGTAAATCACTCAACCAATCACAGCCATTCACTTGCGTTTAATTTTGACGTGTCATAATTTTCGTTCCAGAAACTGACCGTAAGTAATAAAAAATCCCTGCTAAAATCCCTGTCATATCTTGTTCCCAGGAGTCGTGCAGTGCCCGCGAGTGCGCGCGCGTGGCGGAGGCGCGGCTGTGCGAGGCGGAGCGGGAGGCAGCTGAGATGCAGGACTTCTTAGCGGCAGAAACCGGAGCCCTGAATGACTCACTACGAGACGCCGAGACCGAACTAGCCAGGGTTAATGTTGATCTCGATAGAAGGTACTCTATTATTCACATAATTAGTAATAATTACAGATCTCTCAGGAAGAGTATGAGTTTCGGCAATCATCGCCTATTTTCGGAAATACGAACATTATATATAATTTATAGGATTACCGAAGCGAATACTTTTTCTGGTTTTAGAATATCTTTTTCTGGTTTGGCACATGACATTAAATTTTTATACTGTATGACCTTTTTGAGTTGGTTTTGGTGGGTGGTAATTCAAAGCAATAACATTAAATATAATTATAATAAAACAGCTGATCACGAGAGTTTCGCGCGTTGCTTTACTCTAATATTAAAATTGGAGAGGATGGGAATGAGGGGTTCTGCACTTGCAATCTTTGAAAGCTACCTTTCTGAGCGGACACAATGTGTTAAAATTGGCTCACGTGTTAGTGAAGAACACATGTTATCTTTCGGAGTTCCTCAGGGCTCCATTTTAGGACCCACTCTCTTTTTAATTTACGTAAACAGTCTTTGTAATCTGTCCATCCCAAATAGTAACATATACACATACGCGGACGACACGGCTCTACTCGTATATGGTCAAGACTGGAAGGAAGTCCATGAGCGAGCTGAATCAGCGCTAAGCATCGTCATGACATGGCTATCTGCAAACACCCTAACTTTAAATTTGGACAAGACAAACTTTATCCCCTTCTCAATTTAACTATCTTCGCAACCCGATGAGTCGTTTGTCATCAGGGCTCATATCTGTAGTCAACAAGTAGACCAATGCTCCTGCCTTCCCCTGACCAGAGCAAGCAACGTCAGATATCTAGGCATCGTGTTAGACTATCTTATGTCGTGGAGTATGCAGATGAAGGTGTTGACTGGCAGAGTGAGGAAGCTTATCTCAATCTTTAAAAATCTACGATGTAGTGTAGATTTTGATACCCTGCGAATGCTATATTTCTCACTGTGCCAGTCAGTGCTATCGTTTGGTGTGACGGTCTGGGGTGGCGCTCCAAAAACAAACATCTTACAATTGGAAAGAGCGCAACGAGCTGTCCTTAAAGTTATGACGTTTAAACCTTTTCGGTATAGCACTAAGCAATTGTATAACGACTGTCAAGTCATGACCGTTAGACAGCTCTTTGTGCTCAATACCATCTTGCGCAAACATGCATCTTTGGAATATAGTACCGGTCATCTGGAAAACCGAAGATCGACTGATGTCTGTCCTATAGAAAGTCATAGAACCAAATTTGCTGAAAGAAATTACCGAATCCTGGGAAGTCGCTTGTACAATACAGTAAATAAACACTGTGGCATCTATACTAGGAATAAATTTGAGTGTAAAAAGTTAGCGAGTAAATGGATCATGAGTCTTATGTATGAGGAGACAGAAAAGCTATTAGGAAAGTTACTCTAAAAGAACCGACTAATTCATTCGTGCACTCCACAATATAATTCACATGAATAGCGCAAACAAAAACAGTGGACCTGCTCATACACACATACGCACACCCCCACACGCATACATTCACACACTCACACGCACCCCTGTTTGTACAGACACCCTTACGAGGACCTTGTTATTCCTAGAACGAACCGAGGACCCTCCAAAAAACTGGTTTAAATACCTCGTTGGCCTTTTAGAGTAAGATAGAAAGAGACAGGTGAAAAAATCTATAGTGATGAGCATATTGGGATAATGCTATCTCAACATTTTTCTGTATGAATTTCGGCTATCATACCGAGGACCTGAAATACACTGCTAAATGTGACCAGCGATGCACATACGAGGACTTTGTGTAAGCCAACCGAGGACCTCTGACGTATGCCCTGCGACGCCCTTCCGAGGACGTATTTTTACACAATATTTCTTATAGCTTGTACAAAGTGCGGACGTTGTGTTAGACTTTATATCACTAAACCGAGGACAGTTTTTCGCGTAGAACTTGTACAAACCGAGGACCTGGAAAATCTACCTACCTAAAACATTTTACGTGTAAGATAATAATTATATCAATGTTAGTAGAATGTTCCGATTTATTTCTTACACACTTTTTCTAAAACGAAGTATCAAGCGAGGACAAGTCGGTGTCTTTACGTTTGTCGTTGATGCGGACCGCGAATAAGATGGGTATAATCACTGTGAAGGAAAGGTAAGTTTATAATTTTATATGTATAAACAACTTTAAAATGAGTATATTATTGTAGTATCAAATGCTGCAGTCAGTGTCGTCTCTACATGACGGTACTCCTCAGCACTTGATAGCATCGTCTTCAAAATTGGCATACGCGTTAGGTTTATGTAGTAAAACTAAAATAATTACCAGTTTGTGCTGATGCTGCAGCCAAGGTTGTTTCTTCATAAAGGAACTCCTCAAGTTTATCTAGTAACACCAAAATAATTACCAGTTTGTGCTGATGCTGCAGTCAGGGTCATTTCTTCATGAGAGAACTCCTCAACAGTTGATAGCAGCGTCTTCAAATTTAGCATACGCGTTAGATTTAAGTTGTAAAACTAAAATAATTACCAGTTTGTGCTGATGCTGCAGCCAGGGTCGTTTCTTTATGGGGGAACTCCTCAATAGTTGGTAGCATCGTCTTCAATATAGCTTACAAAAATAAAGTAAAACTAGAATTCAGGTTTTAAATGAGTAGATAAATCAGAATTCGGAAACTTCAGTTTCATGATAGGTATTCAATACAATATCAAGTTATTCAAACAATCGTTTCTTTCACATAAGCCGGGTTAAAGAAAAGACAACTGAAGTCTAAATTCTAGATCTCAAAGATGCTGGTATTGATTATTCCAAAGAATGTTTGCTATTTTGTTTTATTAAACGTGATGTAACTAATAGTGTTGACTATACCAAAGATCGTTATTTCTTTAAGGTACATGTCACATATCAGCTCACCTGCCTTTTTTTTCTTTTCTTGCGTTTTTCGCTATTTACTACGATGATCGACGATAAATACGATGATCAAAACTGATGATACAACAATAAATTAATCCATTTTATTATCAGTTTCCATGATCCCGCATTGTGTTATTTAGCGAAAAAGCAATAACTTTTGAATTTAACAGGCCGTTGACATGAATGATTTATCTTTAATCATTTTATAGCTAGTTATTAAGTTTTCAGGCTTCCCAAATTATTTTGATCTCACTTGATAATATTTCTTTGTTGTTTTCTAACTAAGCATTGTGTTAAGTAATGTTATGTTAAGTTTTTAGCCCAAATTATGTTGATCTCTTATAATTATGGTTTCTATAAGTCGTTTTGTTTGACTCGTTTTCTAATAACTGTTATGTAAGTTTTGTAATCATGCTTCTCAAAGGTATTGTTGCAACTTGATGATTATTTCTATAAGTAGATCGTTGGTAAAAGTTTGTTAAATAATTTGTTTCATATAAAGTTCAAAATAGTACCATTACTAATCCGACAGACGTTGCAAACGCTTTTAATAACTATTTTACTAAACAGACATAAAATAACATGACGAAACCACCGGACACTACGAATTTGACAAGTAACCCTAACTAAATGTTAATGCATCCAGTATTACCGCAAGAAATTATGAGAGCGATACAATCATTAAAAAATAAAAGTAGCACTGAATATGATGGTACATGAACAAAGGCTGTAAAATTCGTACCAGGCGACATCGCCTTGCATCTGTGTCTTAACTTATGTATCAGTACTGGAGTATTTCTGGATAGTTTAAAAACAATTATAATGAAGCCACTTTAGAATTTTTTTAAAGAAGATCTAGCAAATTATAGACCAATTGCTTTAATACCCATTTTTTCTAAGGTTATAGATAAAATGATTTATAACTCTGTTAATAATTTCCTATCCAAATATAATGTTTTAAGTGCGGAACAAAAGGGTTTCAGAATAAAATAAGGGTATAAATACAGCGGTTTACGATTTAATAAATGTCATATTGCAAAATGTGGATAAAAAAAGTAGCAGTTTGCGCAATTTTCACGGTCATGACGAGGGCATTTGATTGTGTTAATCATGAAATTATTACAAAAAAGCTAGACATCATAGGCATCAGAGGAAATGTACTTAATCTCTTAAAATCATACCTTAACAATCGTAAGCAGCACACAGAAATATCTAGAATATATCCAAAAAGTAAGCACGAAGAAAAATATTTATCTAAGGCAAGAATTATTAGGTATAGCCACAGACTTATATTGGCATGGCGCACCACAGGGCAGTGTCCTGGGCCCTTTACTATTTTTGCTATATATTAATGATTTACCTCGCCACATTGAACATCATATGGTCTTATTCGCTGACGATAGTAGTGCCTTAATTGAATGTATTTACAAAAAAATATACGAACATGACATAAATGAAACGTTAATAATCATTATACGCTGGCTTGAACAAAAAAACTTAGTGTAGATGCGTATGTACTTTTTAACCTAACGCTGTATGTGTGCAATTTAATAGTAACAGATAGCTGCGTACGTATTTAAGTCCCTAAAATTATTAACATTCCCATCACTTTATACTATTGAGGTGGCTGTTTTTGTTTAATAAAGTGTCCGCAAATAGAAACCGGACAATCAGGAGACAATATAAAAATTTGCTAATTGTTAGTGGTTCCGACACCGCCCTATTAAAGAAAAGTATTTAATGTATGTGTCCGATCATTTTTAGCTAAAACTGTTTGCGTGCCCTAGTTAAGGTAGTTAGTATAAGGATCATTTTAAACTTAACATCTGTAACTTGTACCTACTTTCTGTGCAAATAAAGATCTATTCTATTCATTTTAAAATAAACTTACTTCTATTTCAGTAAAGTTTATGTTGTTTTCTTTAGTACGTTCATATTCTTTATTTCTTTGTACTTTTTGTTTGCTTCAAATCTTGCTGCTGAGATTTCGCCTTGGAAGATATTTACTTTAGGTTCTTTATGAAGAGCACACGTATTTAGCTCCTGCCAATATAATATTTTATGGTGCAAATCATAATGTTGTATAATCTAAGCAGGCCTAGGTACTTAGCACATACTGCAGAAGAAGCCTGATTATTCCTCGTGCACCTAGTAGCTAACGATTTGTTTAAGGATTCAGTCTACCTTCGCTTTTCTCCTTCATAATTTTATTTAAATGATAGCACATAACTCGTCTTCTACACACGAGGAAAATTGTCGAAACGAGGACTAGAATACACACTGTTCGGAAAATCTAGCAAACCGAGGTCTTAAATACACATTGTGTGGAAAAGCTACCTAACCGAGGACTTTTGTGTTAAAGTTAACACATAGGTCCTCGGATAATACAACAAACGTGAAATGAGTGTAAAGAGCCTGTGTATGAGTCGAGAGTGGCACCATCTGGTGGATACACAATGTCTGTGTATGCAGTGGCGTGCGTTCCATAAAGACAGAAAGACACTGCCTACCCTAGTTCTGATAATAGATTTAATATTATTTTATCAATAAACAAAACAACATAAAAATCTTAAATCATAAATCAGCTCCACCTATCGAGTGCCGGTGTTATCATTAAGATCGATACAGTTTACTGCACTAGCGCCACCTCGCCTTTGCAACGGCAAAGACACAAACTATTCGTCTCTGAATATTTTGTATGTGTGCTCCGTGGAAACTCGTGGTCATGCGTATTTTTATGTGTGTGCGTTCCTATAGCTACGTGGGCTTTGCTGACACACAATGACAAAAATCACGCACACAACTGCATGAAAAGCCAGTGTCTTGTTCGAGTTGTTCTTTAAAGCTAACACGAAAAATTACGATCCTAACCGAACATTTCCGACGAAAGTTTGCTATGCAATGCGAATATTTTAAGAAGTAACATTGTTTCATTGAATTTTATATATTTAGATTGCCATCATTTTTTTGTCGTATTAATTTTCCTTTTTACTACGTAATTTCAATAGTCAATAGTAGCTAGTAGCCATTATTGTTTGATGTGTGTTGTGTTTATGTGACTTACGCTATCAGATATTTAGGATTTTAACATTGTGATTACAGTGAAAAATGGATAATATTGTCTGTGAAAGTTGTTCAGATGGTGTGTGGTACCTATTGATAAAATAAATATGACGCGTTTTCAAAACTATCTTTTAGTGAAAAAAAACAAGTTATCGAGATAGGTCGGATTACAATTAATACAAACTAAAAGTAAAGTCAATCGTAAATTAAATACAAAACAATATGATTCATATCATTGGCTGACAGGTTGCTTATACAGTAATCGGTTATTTTGTTTCGTTTGTTGACACTCGATGGACTTACAATTCGCGTACCTACTGTAAATGTAATTTTCAAATCTTATTTACATTTAATTGATTTATTTGAGGATATGGCTGAAAACGAAGACTCTTGGGATGGTGAGACATTATGTCAAGTTTCGTATTTGTTACACAATTTAGAAGACTTTAAATTCCAGTTTTTACTTCATGTGTTTAACGAAATCTTCGCAGAAACTGATGTGCTTTACGAAATTATGCAAAAAAAGACATCAGATGTGACTTATTGCATTAAAAAAATTAGGGACTTTGAATCGTTTTTGGAATCATTCATTTGAATTAATTTTTGAAGTCGTAAAAATAATCACAGGGCCGCCAAAACAAAAACGTAATGTTGTGGACGCGAAAACCAATTTTAAGCGCATTTTTATTGAAATTATAGACAATATATCCATCGAATGTCGCGACCGATATAAAAATCTGAAAGAGTTAAAATTTTTTGGAATACTTTCATGCGAAAATTTCAATAAATATAATGACAATTTTCCGGTTGAATTAGTATCGCAATTCGTAAATGTTTATAAATTATACGACTTTAACTTAGACCGCCTTATCAATGAGCTCAAATGTGTTTATAAATCTGCCGAATTCAAAAACCTTAGTATTTACAAAATTATAGAACATTTTTACGAAAATAACATAAATACAGTTTTTCCCGAAGTACTGCGTTTGGCAAAATTAATTGTTACAGTTCCCGCGAGCAGTGCTTCAACCGAAAGGTCATTCTCGTCGCTAAAACGTATACACACCTACTTATGAAATACACAAGGCCAGCAACGACTTACAGATCTTTCCACGATTTCAATAGAAAAAAACCTTCTTACGGAAATAAAACGCCTTCCCAACTTTTACGATTCCATATTGCAGATATTCTTACAGAAAGATAGGCGTGTAGATTTAATATACAAATAAAACAATCCTATATACTTAGTATACTCACACCACCATCTTTTCAATGATTTTATTTAAATTTTGCAAATCACACAAACATTACCAAACATCAAACAAACGCGCCGAAAGGCCACTTCGAATATCCGTAAATTGATATGTCTATAAAATCAGTCAATCTATGGATATTTGAGTTGGCATTTGGCAATTACCTACATCATCAATCGACAAGACGACGAACCAAAACCAACGTGTAGTATTTTTGGTGAGTACAATTTTCTGCCTACCCTGTCTTAAAACTGTGTGCACGCCACTGCCTGTATACATGTATTAATATTTACGTAATTGCTATAGAGATAGTTAACTCCGTGCTTGTTTGCAGGCGCGCAGAATGTCGTCAGCTGGTCCGCATGTGCGAGCAGCGGCGCCAGGAGACGCTGGCGGCGGCGGCGCGCGGGCGGGGCGGCGCGCGCGCACTGCTGGCGCTGGACGCGCTGGCGCAGCGCCTGGCGCGCCTCACGCGCGCCGTGCAGCTGGCCTACCGCCTGCCCGACGAGCTGGAGCCCACGGTGTACCACAACGAGCTGTACAGGTAACATATTTAAAAAAAATTGTATAATAATAACATTTATAATTTAAAAAAAAGTGATTAAAGTGGAAACTAATATTTTCCAAATTAAATGTTACTAAAGTAGGACAATACATGCTAATAAATTAATGTCTTCACTTTTTCTTTGATGTTAGTGAATACAGACCGTTCGATTCTGATAACTGTACAGGTTTCTTTTACCGCAAGAAAATAATAACACATTTCAATTACAGCCGCAGCGACAGTGGCGAGGCCTTATCCCCCGAGGAGGAAGTGGCCGGCGCCGGCCTGCTGGCCAACGTGGCGCGCGCACTGCGCAGTGTGCCGGCCCCGCCCAATCCCGCCAGCCCCGCCGGCCCCGCGGGCCCCGCCACCCCGGCCGGCCCCGCGGGCCCCGCTTTCCCGGGCAAGGACGACGACCGCTCGCACGTGTCCGACGATAACGATAATTCTGCCGACCTGTTGGATTCTGAAACTGAACCCTGTCTAGTCACCGACCCCGGTAAATATAAAGAAGGAATAACTACCTATTTCTCGAAACATCAATCATTAGAATATGAACGTAGAAGATTGTTTTAATGATTATAATTTTGTAAATACATACATGACAGACCAACGTGAGAAAATTTGAATTTCTCCGGCTATCCTTCAGCGCTTGCTTAACATGACGCATAAAGAAAACACACAAACACAAAAAAAAGGTTAGGGGAAAATATGCGACTAATATAACTGTCTATAGTATTCAGCCGCGGTTATAAAACGAGGATGTGAGATGACACGAGACTAATAATTATTTGAGTCCTATTAAATTTTGTACACATCACGATAAAATACGTAAAAACATCTATCAAACTTCATTAGTAAAGCTCATATAAATTCGAATTGAAAAATTGTAGCCCACTCAGTTGGGTCGGGACCATAGTCAATATTCGAAAGAGTGTAGGAGTGCCGGATCAGAACCGACCGAACCAAATAGTAACTTCGTAGCAGGAAACGGCCCAACACTCGGCCGATACTACTTCGGAGTAGACCCTCTGGGCTCCAAAGAGAGGCTTATTCAACATAATATTGATAAGTATTATTTTCCTTCAGAATGTGCAGAAGAATGGTGGTCGGGTGCAGAAGGCGCAGGCGCCTGGAGTGGTGACGAACTGTCGCCAGAGCGGGACTTCTATGCGGACGACAAAGGTAAAAGAATTATTCAAAGCAAACTATCTATCTATATACTTATAATAAATCTGTAGAAGTGAAAATTCTGTACATTGAAAATATCAAAAAAATAAATGGCAGGGGGTGTTACTAGACCGACACCGAACCCAAAAATGTGAGTAAAAAATTTTTGTTTATCTGTCTGTCTGTCTGTTTGTTCAGGCATCACGCAAAAACTACCGGTTCGATTACGATGAAACTTGGTATAATTATTCTTTAAGAGCCATTTCACGTTTTTGCGCAAATATCTAAGACTTTAGTCGCCTAATTTACCATCTTAGGTAAAACTCTGGCATTGGTGAATACATGTTAAAAAAAGACTAGTCTTTCGTATTGACACTTTATGTAACAAATTTACAAAAACTTATTTAATAATAATAATAATAATAATAAATTTATTAGACATGAAAAAAAGGTACACAGATACAGGGTGACACTTAATTTAAGCATGCGAATAGCCTGGTACAAAATAAATGATCAATGACCCCCATGCTAGGCAAAACCTGTGTTACAGGGGTCATCCATCCGTCCATTCTGGTTGTTAAGATAATTACGTACAAATTAGTAGTGTGCACTTTTGTAAAAAATAAACTAGAGTAATACTAATAATAATTTTAAAGATAAAAACGGGGAATGAAGGCAAAGGAAAAGAGAGTAACTACATAAGTGCCGGGTGTGTGTGATGGGGTGAGTGTAGCTGTGTATGTGTGAGTGTAGATGTATAAGTGAAGGTGTGTCTGTGTGAGTGGGTGCCTGATTTGTTCTGTTTAACTTATGGTTTGAGTAATTCTTCTGTGTCGTCATAGTTCAGGGTTAGCAAATATTCTTTTAATTTTTGTTTGCATTGGAATTTGTTCAAGGAATGAATGCTCAATACATTTTGCAGTTTGTTATATAACAATGTGCTTAAATAACGGTTATGCCGCCGTGCAAAGGTGGTATTTGTACAAGTCTTGGGAAAAACGGGCTTGGGTCTTCTTCTGAGTGTAGGGCTTTTACATCTACTGAGAGGGGTAATTTTATGAGCACGTGTGATCGTACGAAGCATAAACATTTGACGGATTGTCAGTACCTTAAAGTCCGAATAAACTTGTTGGGTTGGGTACCTAAATGGTTTGCTTAACAGGACTTTGATTACTGCACGTTGGGCTCTTTCAGCTGGTAAGAGGATTGTTTTGGCTGCACCACCCCACGCCACGATACAGTAACTTAGGGTTGATTCACATAGAGCGGTGTAAACCATTTTTAGGATATCTTTATGGGCGGAAGTTCTCAACTTTTTGAAAACGTAAATGAGTTTTCTAGTGCGCGCAGATAGAGATTCGATGTGGGTCTTCCAGCTTAGACCGGAATCAAGGTAAAGGCCGAGATACTTGACGGAGGAGGCTCTCGTCACTGACTGGCATGTACAGGGATTGTTGCGGTTATACTCGCCACAGACATGAGCTTTGATTTGCAGCGAGAGGTCAGATGGAAGGGTAGAGGGTCTGGAACCGAAGGTAATGAAGTTGGTTTTGCTGACGTTCAAAGTTAAGCTATTATTTCCCAGCCAGATCATTACTTGGGTCAGGGACCTTTCAGCGGCCTCTCTAGCCGTTTCCCAGTCATTTCCGCTCGACAGTAAAACTGTGTCGTCGGCGTACGCTATAATCTGAGTAGAAGGGAGGGTGAGTAGACAGAGCTCGTTAACATAGATTTGGAAGAGGAGGGGGCTGAGCAAACTTCCTTGTGGCACACCGAAATCTAGTAGTTGCTCACTACTGACATACTCCCCTATTTTAACGCACTGGGTCCGGTCCGATAAAAAATCGCTGAGCAATTTGAGCGCTGTGCCACGTACTCCTATGTGTTCCAATTTTCCAAGTAGAATAGGGACAGAGATTTAATTACTATGTAGTGATTAATCTCGCACAACTAGTTTACTGAAAAATCATCGCAGAGTCAATTTCAGACTCCTATATCTATCATTAATATTTATAAATTTCACTGAAAAAAATACATTAAGCATTAGGCGTATATCTCGTCGACCCATAATGTACTAGAATATCGATAATTTATAACAATAATGAATAAAAAAGCAAAGTCTCAGGTCAATTTTTACGTTTTATGTCGCTATTTTATCGCGATTTTTTGTCTTGAATAAAGCGTAATTACATCTGAAAAATCATGTAAAAATAAACTATGTTCTTTTACTAAACTAATTCCAAAGTTTTATTAAAATCAATTAACTTAATCAGACATAATATAATTTTTAACATCACTCTAAACTACAATAAATTACGATGCATAAGCGGGCACCGATTAGTCCGGCGCGAGCGCCCATCGACGACGGACCTGCAGTGCAATTCTGTAACCATCTCACCGTGAAAACTTAGGTGAAGTGAGCTGTCATTCTAAATAATGCTAGGGATTGACACTACTAACAACTCACATCAAGCTCACTTCACTTGAGTTTTCACGGTGAGATTTTTACAGAATCGACTGGCTGTGCCATTTTTTCCCGCGTCCCGATTTTCGAGCGCATCTATTGTAAACGCATTGTTATACTACGACTACAACATTTTGATCCTCTTTGTATTTTTTTAAATGATAGTCATTGATACTTGAGAATAATATACGTAATTATTTCCCTGTTTGTTTTATTGGAATGAAGTTCCTTATCGCGCGTTGCGAAAGGGGGCTAGCCGGAAAAAATTAAGACCAAAGGTTGGAACGACACTTTTTGCTATAGTTGTAGGTAAGCCGTGCGGCGTGCGCGTGTTTCTCTGTCTGTCTCTCTCTCTCTCTCTCTTATAGAAAGCAAGCCAGTTATACTTCATTCCATCCGGGTGTCCCTTGATACCTCTCAAATTTTTCTATTATATACTTTACATAACATACACTCATCAACAGAATCTAGGGATATATTATATTTCATCAAATATCTAAAAATCTATGATAAATTTTCTGATATAGTAAATGGAAGAATGGAGGGGCCCGTGGCTAAATAATAACAGCCGCACAGGTCGATCGATCAGGCTAAGCTACGCTTGCCGCGGTTGGTCTGTAGATGGGTGACCATCTTTACATACCGAGACCCCTCCGTGCCTCGGAAAGCACGTTAAGCCGTTGGTCCCGGATTTCATTCGTGGATCTTTGACAGTCGTTACGGGTAGTCAGACGCCCGAAAGTCTGACAACCAGTCTTACCAAGGGGTATCGTATTACACAGTAACTCCAGGGATATTATTATTATAACTGGGTTGTGGAGGTCAGATAGGTAGTCGCTCCATGTAAAATACTGGTATTCAACTGCATCCGGTTAGACTGGAAGCCGACCCCAACATAGTTGGGAAAAGGCTAGGCAGATGATGAGTAAATGGAAGAATGATAGGTTATTTTAGGGTCTTTAATAAAAAAATAAACAACATTTCGTGATTTTTTTGTTTTAAATATACCTAAATGTTATTTAGTAGCGGTCTTCGTGCATGAAGACCGACTTCGTGCAACTTCCTTCACACGGTTTGGTCGCTTGCCAGCAGCTGGTGGTCTGTTGCTGCTGATCTGCTGAAAGCACTGTTGCGTTAAACGTTCCTGGGGAGGGGGAATAGAAAGAAACAGAGCGAGAGTGAATACGTGGCACTCGAACGCATGCGCGTAGTATACCTGTTACAGGGCAGCGCGAGCGTTCAATATGATTTCACTAAAAATCAATTTCTACCCCTTCCTATTTTCATTTCCACATTACGAAGTTTCACTTCTTCCGCGCGGAGGGACTCTGCGCACTATTTTTTTATTTACATTTTATAATTTTGAAAATAGAATAAAAGAGGTTTCAATCTGTATATACACTTTTTATGGAAAGTAAAAATATTTTAAACTTTAATTCGTAAATAAAATTTAGGCTTAAGGTATCCCTAGATTTCTGTTGATGTGTGTATATTTATATTTTTTATTATTATTTTAAAAAGCTATAGACTGAATAAATAAATTATCTTTTTGCATAAATCTCAAACCAAGGTGCATTACGATTATAACGGCTCAAGATTGTTTAGTCCGTCTCGACACTCGCGCTGCACTGTTTGCGTTGCGTATGTGTGGTAGCTACGCACACATACAAAATGCTGCGATCTTCTACCTAAACTCGAGCGTTGAAATTTTGTGAAATGGCTCTTAATATCCTGGGCACCACACTGGGTACTTTTTATGCCGGAAAAGTATATACAATAAAAAACAAACTTAATTTTGCGGTTCGATCCCTAGACCCGATTACTGTTCCAACCGCAAATAATAAGTTTGTCGTAGGTTACGTCACCCGCAGTGGAGTTCACTGAGGGGCGCTACACACGGCTAAGATACTATAAGATTTTATCTTAAGATACAATATCGCTCGCCATTCAATTCAATGGACTATCACACACGACGAAGATAATAAATAATATTTCATATTTTCGTATCTTAAGATGAATTTGTATGGCAAGTAAAATATTATAGTATCTTAGCCGTGTGCAGTGCCCCCAAGTTATGCTCTAAATGTAGTGCTGAAGGTTGAATTTGGCTTGCACCGTTCGCAGCACACGCGTGGCACGCGGCTGCCACGGATCGCTACCGTATAAGGACGGAGTCTGAGCGCGCGCATCATACATTTTTTGAACTTTGATTTGAACGGACACACGTGTCGAGTGGCGAGCGTTCGTTCTTATTTTAACAGCTACTTGCAATTCTAAACCGTGCTTTTAAGTGCGACCGTTTTATTTCTTTTAGTTTTTAGAGTTATTTAGGTTTATTTTTATAAGTCGTAGGTATAGATTTTAATTTTAAAGTATAGGTAGTATATTTGATAGTGTACGTAGTGACTGTAGGTTATTTTATAATACTGTTAGGTAGGATTAGTCATTCGTATAGATATTAGTTTTTAGGGATTTTGCTTATTTAATGAGTTTAGATTAGTTATCATCAGAAATAGGTTTATTTAGGTAGGTAGGTATTTTATTTTCTGTTAATGAGTTTTTTTTTTTAATTAGGTAGTTACTTAGGTAAAGATATCATATACCCTCTTAATCACCACTAATGAGACACAATTGGTTTTCTATTGTAATTAGCCACAAAGGGCCCGCGCCGGGACAGAAGTATTAATACCGGTATGCTCGATAGATAACGTCCTACACAAATAGCACTTTACACAAAAAACTCATTGATAAGTTTCGTCATCCACGCGAACGAAGTCGCGGGCACAGCTACTAATAATAAGTATGTAAAGTTGTCGAAAATTTACCACTGACGGAACAAAAAGGGGTAATTCAGTTTTTAAGGGGAGGATTTGAACTTGAAACTGTATGTTACATTTTCACGCCTAAACCACTGAACTTCTGATTTGGCATAGAGATAGATGGCATCCTGGGGAAGCACTATGCATTTTATCCTGTTAGCACGTTCCCGTGGGATAATTTCCGACATCCACGCGGGCGAAGCCGCGGGCAGACCCTACCACAATCATTTGCAGGCCAACGTGATAGTTACCACTTCACATAACGCTTCTCTCTATGTATTTTATTGACCTGCTAAGAGTGTGGTATACCCCCCCCCCCCCCTCCTTTCTAAGTTTATCTTGGATATCATTGACATCGGTGAAGGAAAAGATCGTGAGGAAACATGTACTCGTAGTTAATATTGCCGACCCGTCTTTGCAAGCGTTTTGATCGGTGACCAGTCAGTTCACCGAACATTAATTCAAAAAGCAACGATTGGCAAAAACATTATTTGTTATTTCATCATTTTACCAAATATTTCACTTAACAAAATAATTATCCGATAAACTTTTATTTAATAACGTATAATTTGACGAACAATTCATTATTTTTTTCATTTAATTTCATAAACAACATTTGGAATAAAGACATTACACAAAAACACAGATGCTGACGGAAACCCTAACCCTGGACGGTCGACGTCAGGGGCACCCCGAGGTTCGGTTGGTTAGGTTCCTTTAAACTCTGCAGACAGAAGTAGGAGCCCCGCGTGCGCGGGGCTCCTACTCCTCCCGCGCAGCGGGGCTCCGTTGATATTTAGTAGAAACGTGATTAATCTTAATGAATCTAAATGAGAAATGAAAAATGTATAAATATCATTTGATGCATTTGTTAAAAAATTGTTTGCCAAATAAATGTTTGTAAAACGAGTGTTTATAAAATAAAACTTTTGCGGAATAAGTTGTTTTCGAAATATACAGGGTGAAATTGAATTCATGGGCAACCTTTTAAGGGGTCATTGTAATCATCATTATGAACAATTTTTACTATGGGACCAAACCTGAAATCGCGAAAAGAAAACAGCTGTTCCCTACATTTTGACGAGTTATGCGAACATAAATGTAGGGAACAGCTGATTTTTTGGGAACAGCTGAGGGAACGACTCCTTAAAAGGATGCCCATGAATTTAATTTCACCCAGTATACGAAATGTGGTTTTAAAATGAAAATTTGTCAATGGAGTTTTGGTGAAACTTTAGTGAACCGTTTTGATCAATGCTCGCGCCTTCTCTGTATGAGAGGCCTTGCCCTGCAGTAGGAAAATAATAGAGTGGTATTAAACCCCAGATGGAGAATCAGCATCAGTATCAGAGCGCGAGTCTCTCCGCACACTGTCGGCGGCCATCGCGCAGCGCCAGCGCTCGGAGGCCGAGGCGGCGGCGTGCGACGCGGCGCTGGAGGGCGAGCGCGGCGGCCTGCTGGCGCGCGCGCTGGCGCTGGACGCGCGCCTGTCGCGCCTGCTGCGCGCGCTGCGCCTGGCCGCCGCGCTGGCGCACGCGCGCGGGGACCCCGACTCCGGCAGGCTGGCGCACACGCTCAAGTCAGTATTTTTGGAGGACCAATATCTTGTACTTTTACGGGGTGGAATGGCCTGTCGTTACCGTTTGGAAAGCTTGTGAGTTATAAAAGTCTCAAGCTACAACACCATATTTAACAAATTATGCCGTTTTTTATCCAGAATTAAATAACCACGCACTGGTTTTTATAACTATGAAATACACATGAAACCATTTTAACTGTTCTTCTTACCAAGTTAGTATTATACATATTATCGAACACCAATATTATGTAGCTAATTAATTTAGTGCACTATATTCCTGACACGTGACATCGTCACTCAACATTAATTAGCTAATTATGTCTAAAAAATCTTCAAACCGTGTCATCTTGTGCTATTGTTAGAATAAGATCCACCACAAGCAACTTTTGTCTCAGCAACTAATTTGTCTCTCACATCAAGTCTACGGGTTTGTATGAAAGTACGCGCATGTAGCGACGAGGCAAAAGCCAGGGATACACTAGGGGACAAATGTCCTGCGACACGTGTCGCCGACGACGTCGAGTGAAGTGGCGCGACGTTGCCAGACTTCGCTCGACATGTCTGGCAACATGGCGCGATATGTGTCGCCAACGACGTCGAGTGTGGCGCGATGTCGCCAGATATGTCAGGCGAAGTTTCGCGAAGTCGCACGACTTTGCCTGACGTTGCTACGGACATAAATCGCGCAATTTCGCCAAATATGTCAAGCGAAATCGCCCGGCTACGCTTGACATGTCGCCGACACAATATGTCGTGGGACATTTGTCCCCTACTGTATCCTTAAGTCAGCACTTTCATAGATTCCCAAACGCACACTGCTATATGTATATCCATGCTTCATTTACATTACATCAAACCCCCGTATCGCTATTTCAGAGATAAAATAGACATGACCGAAAAGAATGTAGCTGACGTTGTAGTGAAAAAGCTAGCAGAGTTGGACGCCAGTAAGAATATGATGGAACAGTACCGGCAGTCTGTCGAAGTGAGTATACAATGCATTTGTTTTTATTAAAAATAGTCAGGCCGCTAGTTGAACGGTGCCGTTTAGTTGAAAGGCTAGGCAGATAACTGAATGACTAATTAAGCTAGTTAGTGGCGGCATGTATATCGAATGCCTTTTTTTCTATAAAGAGTGCGAGAGAGAGACTTTTTAGACGCCATTTGTAATCCTGATCGCATGATTTCTTAACATTTTAATTCAAGGCGATTCTATAATATTAAGTAAAAGTTGTTTACTATGTTTTACATCCATAACACATCCTGACGATAAAGTAGTTATTGATCGAAACGAATTCAGCAAGCAAGTTTATACAAACTAATGTACGAAGCCTTTTATTCCGAATTTCTTTCACCATGCAAGTATCTATTTGTACGCCAATGTATTTAGTAAAATGTCTTATGTGCACGCTATGATTGAAAACTTATTAAGCACATACTTGAATGTTGTGTCATATAGTCATTTCGTATATTTTATATCTATAAGGGCTGATTTTACCAAAGTCTTTCATCCGTGGAATAAAATTTACGTCTGACAGTTCTAGTATGGAAAAACTGTCAAAAATTCAAAATTTATTCTTAGGATAAGACTTATTCTGGGTAAGTATAAAATTTTGGTGAAATTCGGCCTAAAGGGTGATAGAAAAATGTACTCCAAAATGTTTTACATAATGTATTTTTATATATTTTATTATGTATGTTTTTTTATTCAAATTAGATACGAATAAATATCAATAAACATCATGCCTTAAACCCGAATACTGTTAACAATATCCTCATATTGTTAGTACCGTTAACTGGTTTAATATGAAACAGGTATTTACACCATTCAGGCCCTGCTTGGCGATCTCGAGTCAAGAATAAGGCGCCAAGGTTAATACTTTTATACTCTACGCTGAACGCCTCCTCACGGCTTATAGATAGCACAGCGCGTCTTATGCCTGAACCATTTATAATATGTATAAAATTATAAATAACACTGACCATAATATAGCTTACATGCAAAATGCCTTTATACTAAATAACAATTGAGCCGTCGCGGTACGCCTGGCAGATGTGAAACATCGAAACTATTTTGTATATAAAATACAGTATAGGTATACGAGCTGTGCTGTGAGAGAGAGGGGAGTCGCCGATCCGAGTGGGAAGACAGTCACAGAGTTACGAGCGACCAGCAGCCCATCTGACCCGCCGCATTAGGGACTAACCACACTTATTCAGCTCTCAGCTTTTGCCCATAGAAAACAACGATTTTATATGGTATGCGTACGCATCCGTAAAGTTGAACGGATGCGTTCGTTCGTTGTTTTCTAAGTCGACAAAAGCTGAACAGAGCTAAATAAGTGTAGTTAGCCCCTTAGTGCTCACATACACGAGCGGCACACGTCTACGGCAGAGACAACTGAAGCTGCCAACACAACACGTATACGGCATCCGTGGACAATGTGCCGCTCGTGTATTTCACACGTAGATATTTCACATCCAAAAGGGTCTTAAGTAAATAACAGTTAAAGCTCCCGAGACTGTAATGGGTTCATTTTTACAGCACCCAAACCTCATTCTGTCCTTTACTTTTCATTCCCACTACATAATTGCAATTTCTTGTAGGCTATATTGATTCGCATGTATATTTAAGTATTAATTTGTTTTACTATTCACAAATTCGGCTACCATTACACCAAAATTACATTGAACATGATGAAAACCATTGAAATCGTGAGAGGAGAGAACGTATGGACTACTAAATACATTCTACATAGCTTTGCAGCGTTGACACGACTGTTCGAGCACAACCTGTATATAAACACCGGCAGAACTGTATATAATAATAATAATAATAATATCATTTATTTCGGACAATGTCCATATTTGGTTAGTAATACAAATTGCTTAAGAACTAGGTATGTTAGTAAAAGAAAAAAAAAAAAAAAAGTGTTACAATAATTAAATTAATACAATTATTAACAATTAACCAATGAATTAACGTTAGTCAATTGCCATCAATCAATCATCATCATCGTCAATTGTCATTGTCATTGTCATTGCCATTGTATATAGAACTTGCTAAAAATTTACATTTTACTACGCAATGGGAAACTGGTGTTGAATATAAAAATATGTAACATAAAATATGACGCAAAAATGCGCGATTTTGTTGCAATGTCATCTGCAAAAATTGTTTAATTCTGCATAATATTCTAAACGCTATATTCGTGGCAGTAACGCTTACAAAACGTGTGAGTAGGACGAGATCACAAAAATCTTTACATCGAGTCTCGTGTTGTCTCGTTTCCACGTTTTATGACCGCGGCTGTTACGAAAGTTGGCGCATATTATAATAATTTGTTTGTATTTAATAACAGTTGTTTTTGTTTTGTAGACGCTCAAGAAGCAACTGGCACAGGCCGATGAGGAGGATGATATAGAGGTTGTTGAGGAGGTATGTATACATAAGGATATTTTCTGCATTTAGTTATTTGTGTACGCTCTAAGCACTTAAAAGTGAAAAAAAAAATATAAATACAGGAAGCACAAAGGTACTTTTCTTCATTACCAACTTCCAGCAGAATTGAAAAAAATTAGGGTTGGATTTTAAAACGAGTCGCCTGAATTTCAGGGTATTGGTGGTGTAGGGGGCTTAAGGGAGTTAGTCTTAATCCCTCCAAAGTAATTTTGGCTGCCGGAGTTGGGTCTAAATATTATTAAACAATTTCCAAAAATTCTTAAATACTATTGCAATTATGCAAAACGGAACGTAATTTTTATGCTTTAGTACAGTTTTTCAAATGTAATTTTTAGATTTTATGTGAAAAATGTGAAACGAAACGCAACCCGCCATCTTGGATGGATGATATTGACAGCTAATGTAATTATTTATATTTTATATAATAAGTGCTATAGGAAATGTATAATAACAGGATATAATTCTTAGGTAATTAATAGCAATGTATTACTTCGAATTGGCACAATCCGACTTCATTTGGTTAGGTTAGATGGCTAAGGCGGGACCGGAGCTTCCGCCTTAGCCGTCGCGGTTATTTTTTTTAACCTCACCTCAAAATTGAAGCCAGTTTTTTTATATATATATATTTTGTTTTTGTTATAGGTCGCCATATTGAGGGCCACATTTTTGTACAAATTTCTGTTTTTTATTTTTTAACCAAGTATTTCCGGCGGGTGAAAATGGTGAGGGGGGGGATCCGACCCTTCCCCAACCATTTCGAAATTTTTACCAAAAACTGAAAGCAAAATGAATTTTGTGGAATTAGAAACTTTTTTTACGAGAAGTTTGGTTTGGTGGTAGGCTCCGGGTTATATTTACATATTAATTTTATATACTTTCCCGTTTATTCGAAAATCAAAGCATCATCATTATTTGCCCCAGGAGTTGTCGGCCTGCAGCGAGAGTGAGCGGCGCGCGCTGTACGTGTCGCTGGACGCCGCGCTGTCGGCGCTGGGCGGCGCGGCCACGCGCTGGGCGCGCCTGGCGCCGCACCGCGCGCGCCTGGAGCGCCTCGCCTTCGCGCTGGCCGCGCCGCCCGCAGCGCGCGAGCCCGCCTCGCCGCGCGCGCCGCCCGCGCTGGCGCCGCCGCCGCTGCAGAGCACGGCGTAACGCACACACTAGCCGCCTACTCACATTGCTCAATCACACGATAGGCAGAGCCGGCTGAAGCTATACCTACTTTATTGAAATTCCTACTCGTGTAGCATAACTGATGAATTAAAACGGGTTGCGTTTTCGCAGTCTCTGCCTTTGAGCTTCCTCCTTTACATTTGTTGATCGATCTACTTAATCGCAGCTCCCGAGCTGCCCTCGTCGGATTCCACGTGAACCCTGATGATACTTCCACTTTTGTCATAATTACTGTAGCTAGGGATAGTAAAAGACTAGTGTCCTTGAATTGTTATATCATATTGTGGAGCTTATGTTTGCCCTCCGCGGAAGTGCGTCATCCGTCCTGCGTAGTCTATGACTAGAATAAAGGACCGACGTGCATAGAGAACGTTGTAAAACTTAGTAAAGTACTAGCAATGAATTTTTTGCTGTAGAATGATTGATGTCGCTGTAGCAGACAATCTAGTTGAGAAAACGTTCATGACCAAGTACACAAAATAGATAAGTATGCGGGCAACTTACTTGCTTTTAGCTGAATTCTGTATGTCCGAAATGGTCTAGGCTTCGTCTCAACTTGTGTTAAACATACTCGATATGTCATGTTGCCTGCGTACTTAGCTTTTAGCCGTGTGTACGATGAAGAAAGTAGAAATGGTGAACTAATATTGTTACGTGAAGTATATGTAGGTAGTAATCATGTTCGATGGATCTCAATACGCAAGAAAAGCGTGAGTCTTCAGAAAGTTGTTCCACTAACAATGCAATGATCAAGTCTTGACGATAGAACAATGTAGTGTCATAATATAAACTTACTTGCTTTTGTTTCTGTAAAACTCTTAGACTAAGCATTAACATTTTCATTCCTAATTGCATTTAACGTTTCGTCTCAATTCTTCAATCATTGCAATGGCATTGTATGATTTTGAATAAAATGTACTATTTATAAGCTGAATTCTTCTAATGTTTTTGTCCGTACTATTTAAGTATTATGTTAGAACATTTCTTTATATGCTGCACTGTAAGCGAATTTATCGTTGTATAATCATCGCGTCCGGAATACTGCGGTCATCCGTTCCCTACACCATGACTAAAGTATTTCTAGTGCCATTAGTGTTAGCTCTTGTAGTATATTGTAGTGCTGATCTTGGGTGTAAAACTATTTTTATTCGCCTAAGCAAACCATAATATATCGTCACAAATATCGAGTATACTAGGTCACATTTGACTCTCTCCCACCTCTATAAACGTTACTTAATGTACACATAACTTTTACAGCATTATATAAATCGAACAATGCTGTTCAAGTCATATACAGCTACGTCGTAATATAAGAAGCCGCATCCGTAGCCAGCCGACATCACAGAACCCATATTTTATATGATATTAAAATAAAATGTAAATAATATGGATGGTACACAAGTATATCACAATATTTATTTTTCTGATCTAGTCAATAACATTCGATATTTTAATTCGATTTACATTTAAATTATTATCAGAAATCTATTGTCTTGTAAATTAAATATAGAAATTTACTTCGATTCAATCCATAATTATGATACAAATATTGTGTTGCTCTTTTTATTAATATTATATCTAGGTAACCATACCACAATCATTGACAATTAGTATAGTGCTGTACGTAATGTATACAGTTTATGAAATTAAAACGCGTTGCAAGTTAGACAAAATTGTAACAAATGAGACTGATATTGTATTTACGTTGAACGAATCGTTGACGGTCGTGTTGAAGTTTGGTAAAAATGAGTGTTAAGATTATTGTTTTGGATAAATGATTTTTTATTGCGTAAAATCCTTAATATGCAACACATTAACTGTATAAAAAAATGCAAAAGCTTTTTGTAAATAGTACAAAATCAGTTGAATCGCTTCGTCCATCCACGTCGCTTGCTTCAGGTGCTAATGATACGTAATCATTAGGTATATACTTAACAAATTATCGATATCGATACAGAATTTATTCCAACACCCCTACTGCCCAAGTCAGTGGAATATCATAGGTGAACTTGAATTTATTTTGAATTAAATCGTGAAAATTATGCGATGTAAATACATTAGTGTATGTAAATATAAATAAAATATATTGAGCGTCATTCCTGCAGTTTTATTTATGACTAGCAGCGGCCCGCGGATTCACCCGCATAAGTTTCGATCCCGTTGGAATATCGGGATAAAAAGTATCCTCTAAGTTAATCCTGGTTATAAACCACCTGTGTGCCAAATTTAATCCAAATCCGTTTAGTAGTTTTTGCGTGAAAAGTAACAAACATCCATCCATCCATCCATAGAAACTTTCACGTTTATAAGAGGTAAGATGAGAGGTAGAGTCGTTATAAAAATAGACCAAAGCGTTAATTGTTCCTGCCAGGGTAGCGGGACCATCCGAAAGGGTTTACCGCTGCCCTGGAACATAAAGGGCTAAGGAAGGAACACGGGTGGGTTTTAGTCAGTAAAAGTCTGACACTCCCTTCTGCTCCACCCAGAGCGGGAGGAGTCATTTGATGATTTCCCATCCTCAAAAAAAAAAAAAAAAAAGCGTTAATTGTTGAGACATTTATTCGACGTAGTCCATTAATGTTACATTTTAAATAGTTATACAGTTTCCACTGAACATTAAATAATTAAATATGTTTTTACAGCCAACTTTACAATGAATTTGCCAATATAGTTGTGTATCAACCTGAATTTTGAAAATTACAGTAATGGCTGCGTGTTTTCCTCTCCGTGTTCAATTCGAGGCACCAACCGGTTGCGCTAAATCACCACGTTATTGTAGTACGGACTACGGTACATGCATGCTCACCGAAACCGTGCTCAATATGCCTCTAGTAATTGAGATGTTTTTACAAAAGTTGTCGGTTTGTCTACAGATAATTGAATTGACCTTTACCGTTTAGACCTTTGTCAATAATTGTTGGATTTACAGTTACGCGTCACGTATGTTTGCCACTTCATAAATTAAAAATGCAACAATAATTAGGTCATTAATTAATATTTAGAGAAACCGTAAAATCCCTCGGTGGACATAACGTATACTGCTGTATTGTAAAAAGATAACTAGGTTAGTAATGGACTAAACAGCGTTATGCAAGCCACACGTATTACGAATAGCCACAAGTATAAATGATAAATGATTTTATTTTTGTAAGTAGGTTTGTACAAACTCTTGTACACGTCAATCATATTTTAAAACTAGATGAGGTCGGCGTTTCCTATCTGACTAGTCTGAGAAGAAAGGCCGAAACAAACTCAGACGTATAGATGATGTGTGTGGGATGAATTGGCAGAAGTATCCGAGTCATTCGGTGTCACGTAGACTTGCGCAGGTATATAGTAACGGGGATGGCTACCATTAATCGATTTAATGGTAGCCATCCCCGTTGACTGAAGTCGACTGAACTGACAAACTGAAGACAATTTTGGTGAGCATGTACCATGCTACAAAAGGGTGGTGATTTCAAGCAACCGTAATGTCACGAATTAAACACAGCAAGGGAAATACGCGTAAAGGCAAGCTTTTACTGTACACATTTATGTTTTGATTTATAGATATTATAAATGATAGAAAAGTGATTTTGGAAAGAATTCAAAATATACACACTAACAGTAGTTATTACCCCGCGTCCTATTTACAGTCCGTTCATAGTTATTTTACCTCTGAGAGCAGCAACCTTATTGCGACGAAAATAAAGATCACAATGATTTGTACAGACTTTTCTGGCAGCCGCGCACCTTATTTGAATAAGAATAATGATCATTGTGATTTGGACAGTGATGCAAAATCAGAGGTAAAATAACTGAACAGACTGTAAAAGCGATTGTCGGGCGAATACACGATCGTTGTAATTTTTTGGTTGGAAAACGGGCAAGAGCCCTCTGGTGGGACCATGCGTTCAGGTACACCAAACAAAAAGTGACATATTAGCGCGACGATCGCTTTTAAACAGCGGGGTAATTGCGTAACACACTATGAGTAGCAATCGGTTTTGATTTTGACAGTTCAACAACATTCATTGCGTTATTTACGTTGTTGAGCAGACACATTTTTCGTACATATGGAGCAATGGATTAACAATATGCTTCAAATTGACCTGAATAGTGTGTTACGCAATTAGGATTGCAGGACGCGACCATAGATTTAATAGCATAATTGCTACAATGTCCCAATATTCAACCGTGGCCATCAAGTAAGCCAACGATTGTAGTTAATACAATATATTATTTTAACACTATAACAGAGATGCCTCTAACTATAGGTAGGAACAGAATTACAGAAAATCGCGTGAAAAACTGGGACTTCGGTAATTATTGCATAGTTATAGAAACTTAACACGAAGACTAACACATGATAAAGCGATTCTCTATTGATAATTCATTCAATACTGTCAAAGAAATTGTTCCCCTGCGTTTAACTTTACAACAGTAAATCAATGTTTTATTATAATTACCCCATTATATTAACCATTAATGTTTACGCACGTGTAAAAGACATTTTAATAAGATTATTTATTTTCTATTTTTTCTTAGTAGAAATGTTATTTTTCTAAACAAAAACCTTCTTAATCATGATTAACCTAACAGAATTTTGATTGCTTAGTTCATTTTGAAATTGTTAAAAGCTGACTTTATTTGGCTTTTGTATCGACGGCTTAGTAAAGCGGGAGTGCAAGCCCAATCAAAATGTTAAACTTAAAATATACAAATATATCAGTCAGTGGGCTGTAAGCTAAATTCTATTTCCCTAACTACAGTACAAATAAGTCATCTCGCACTATCACCACATTCACACTAACCTCAAGAATTTGTTTAACAATAAGTATATTTATTAATTACTAAATATAGATATATAAACTATATCCACTTGTTCGATTTCATGATATTATCCTTAATATACAACATCAATAGAATTATGTATCCGATATACATAAGAGCGCGAAATGCAAATTTAAATTCTTAAGATACATTTACGCAATGTAATTCATATTTAACATGGAAAGCTATTTTTTTTTTAATACAAAAATAACATGTATAGACAAGGAATGAACATTTAACATTTAATTGACGTGCATTTGAATTTTTGATATTATAAATATTTTCAAAAGCTTCGTCATTGTAACGTTAACCATTTTATTGCTATATAGTATTGTAATTATATGAGTTATAAGTTACACGTTAGTCACAGATAGTTACAGACGAAACTCTCTTCGTCTTTTGTTTTTAGAATATATTGACTATCGATTGCCTGGCATTCGTTCACGGCGAGTTTTGAACTATTATTCAATTGTATTTTAACTCAAGAGCCATACATATCAATATCATTGACAAACAATCATATGTGCGTCCTTTCTTTCAACGATTTAACACTTGCGTTTTCCTCGACCAAACTGCCGCCAACGATTGCCCCTAGCTTTGAATATGCTGTCCTTCTCTACACACCGTCCTATCATTTAATGCTCAATGAAGTTAATAACTAAATAATTACATCAAAATCATTGAGCATCTTCAATCTCGAACTGTTCAACATTTTTGCGAGCTCAACATTGGAAGCTGGCGCGCCCGAGAGCTCTTACAGATTTGAGCTTATATTTGGAGCGTAAAAGCACGTTGCACGCTACTAAATGTGCGTCACGGCAACACATAATATGGCCGCCATTTGACTACTGACTGAAACAAATAGGATCGCGCGAACATACATGTTTACGCGCGTTTTCTTTTGACTCAACAGCCCATGTATACGCAAATCTTACGAACACGCAAAAACGAGCCTAAACGCGCCAACAATACATCCCTATATCTGTAATAGCTCTACATACTCGCCACACTTACAGTACATCTCACAACCCTGTTCAAAGAGAACATTCATTTTGTTCAATACTGCTCCCATCTAATACTTGCCATACTTTGCTACAACACCGCGTAATCATCGGAGGTAGTCCTGAGATCATCAATCAACACTTTTATCTCCCCATTACGGAATACGCCTTTGTCCAGAAATGGGCCGCAATAGGCTAATGACGCCCACAACACACTTCGATTCACACCAACACTTTAGTTTCAAGTCATCATTGTTACATCAATCTAAATATTGTATAATATATGCAATTCAATATAAATATATATTTATCCATTCAACATCACACAATATAAATATCACTATCAGTTAATATAACATATACTGTATTCGCGATACTTTATCTATAAAATATAACGTGTTAAATAGCAGTTTTCAATTACCTAATATAATAAGTAGTATTATTTTAACATCACGCGGCACCCTCGTGCGTGGAACGCTCGGTGGAGGCAGGAAATCCGACCGTTTTCTGGAAACTTCGAGTCAAATCGCAAAGTGTAGCAAGTTTTAGATCCAAATCCGATTCTATAATTTACAGAGATCCCGAATGAAGACAAAACATTTCTCTTAGTCAAAAAATGACTGATCCACTGCGTGACTTACTAATTCGCAACCATATGCTGCAATACACAAGGTTCATATTGAACTACTAGCACTCACTTACGCGAGTCTACAATACATCCGATTCTCCAATCTCCTTTGGCTAGGTACAATTGCACGTTTATCTAAGTTGAGGCTGACTGTTGGACAGCAGCCTCTGTGATGAGAATAATAACAATAAAGATCTAGTTTGACCGATGGAGTAATGATTGTAACCTGTCGGTTAGTCTAGGTGGACAGGTACAGGCGGTGGTAGTCGTTGGCCCCGAAGGCGGCGTTGCACTTGGGACACTTGCGCTGGCGCGTCTCGTAGCGCGTGCGCAGGCAGTCCCAGCAGAACACGTGGAAACACTTCGTCAGCACTGCGTCTTTGCGCTTTACCTGCGGGAGAAACGTGGGGTTCAGAACTGTAAAATCGTGATAAATGACAACAAGATCGGAAGGTTTTTTGTAACCTTCTCAAGTAACATAAAGCCCTGACAGAGACGACGCTCTATAAAACCTAACTCTTCTAAAAACTTGATGTGCCATCGACAGACAAACGAGTTTTCCAAAGGAAAGATGGATGGAACATGTGAGGGATGATATAAATGAAAAGGAAGTAAATAATAATGCGACGACTGACAGGGGAGAACGGAAGAAGAAAAAAAGTTTGGGTCGTTCCCAAAAAACATGGGACAAAATTAAGGCAGGCAGAAGACTAAGTCCAATAGTTTGTCAACGTTTTAGTACAGTCACATCCAAAATATGTTTGTCACCTCTTGTCTGCTCAGTATTATACAGGGTTATTTGTAAAACACCAGCAACCTCTTAAGAGGTCATTGTACTCATCATTATGAACAACTTTTACTACGGGACCAAAACTGAAATCGCGAAAAAAAAATCAGCTGTTCCATACATTTATGTTCGCATAACTCGTCAAAATGCATGGAGCAGCTGATTATTTTTTCGCGATTTCAGGTTTGGTCCTATAGTAAAAGTTGTTCATGATGAGTACAATAACCTCTTAAGAGGTTGTTGGTGTTTTACAAATAACCCTGTATATTGCGTCGTAATGTCAATACCTCAGTATGACAATCAACCACCTTCTATACATATCAGACCAAATTCAAAATGTAACAAGGTTTAAAAAAATAGAATGATATTTCTTATAACAGTCAGAACATTAAAAAGGTTTTAGGTAGATGCCAACTCGACATTGGTCAAATGTATATGCTATTTTGATCTTTGTTATCAAGTAATTGAATATAGTTTTCTATGCAATAGTCTGCTCAGTGCCGTAGCTGCAAAGGATGTCTCCTGACTTGATAAAGGACATTTGTAATTTGAAAACTGACGCAGATATAAAAGAGTAAACTGTACATACCTTGCAGGACGGGCATGTGAGCGTCTCCTTGTACTCTCGTATCTCCTCCAACAGCACCTCGTCCATGCTGCTGCCGGCTTGCTCCATCTTCTTCATGCGCTCCGCCTTTCGACGGAGTATCGCTAACTCCTCCTGTTGGTGGGTAATAGTAATGTTGCTTAATGTCAGGAAAATAATCACTCAACAGCACAACACCGTGCTAAATGCTTTTGGGCATGGCATAAATAGAATGGTTGTTCACCAATTGTTCAACCGTATGAACTAAATACAAAAAAAACAACGTTAATTTTGAATGATTACGTAAACGTGCTATTTTATGTTATGTATTTTTGTGTTGTACAATAAAGTATTTACAAATAAATAAATACAATGAACATAGTATAATCACTTGCCAAAGAGTAACAAATCAACTACAAAAAACAAAAATGTGAAAAAAGATCTTAGTTAGCTTTACAATAAAAGGACATAATAAGAAAGTGCTGTCGAAAAAAAAAAAAGTTGTAACATTTCTTACTATGAAAGAAAGCAAAAGTATTTATTGCGACTCGTAAGTCGTACAGGAAGATCACAACCTAAACTAAACAGTCAGAGTCAAAAATAAAAAATTAAGTTATATAAAAAAAAAGTAATAGAAATGGGCCAAACCATATAATTATGGGCTATGGGGCCAAACCATTATGGGTCATCATCACCTGCCTGCCTTTTCCCAACTATGTTGGGCTCGGCTTCCAGTCAAACCGGACGCAGCTGAATACCAGTATTTTACATGGAGCGACTGTTTATCTGATCTCAACAACCCTTGGT
Organism: Apamea sordens; assembly: GCA_945859715.1. Classification (NCBI taxonomy): domain Eukaryota; kingdom Metazoa; phylum Arthropoda; class Insecta; order Lepidoptera; family Noctuidae; genus Apamea; species Apamea sordens. The sequence goes on from OX243995.1 coordinate 16,294,623, forward strand.
AAGACTGATTATCAGACTTCCGGGCTTCTGACAACCCGTAACAAAGATCCAAGAATGACAGCCAGGACCAACGGCTTAACGTGCTTTTCGAGGCAATCTTGGTATGTAAAGATTGCCAAGATTGCCACCCATCCATGGACCAACTGCGGCAAAAATAGCTTAACCTGATCGATACACCCGTGCGGCTGTTATTACTTAGCTCTCCTCCAAACCGGTATGGACGAATAAAATAAATCCATACTGAACATTATGTAACTCGTTAAACAGGCGACTGTACTTACATGAAGTCTTTTTGTTTTGTACGCTTCTGCTTCCAAGGCGCTCGTCTTCTCCGCCACCACTTGCTGCGCCTCTTTCATTTGCGCGTGATATTTCTCTGTAAGTAAACAAAATAATCATATTAGACTTGATCGACGTCTTAGCTTAGACTGATACAAATGGACCAATGCACCTGCCATCTAAATCTAATCTCTTCACCACCCTTAGTTGACTGGTAGAGAATGCCTAAGGCATTAAGTTCTCCTTTGTACCTTTATGTGTGCAGTTTAAATAAATAAATGGGAATGTCACATCATGTTGGGATCGATCTATCATCGTTGACAGGAGTTTTGTTGCCCATAAGCCTGAAATACAGGCTTATTGATGATTCGTGTCGCACACTGATTGTTGTTATAACAGTTTCGCAGAACCTTGTGAAAGCCAAAAAAGATATGGTCAAGGTTTAAGCATCTTGTTATGGCTCGCGACGTTGTCGTTACGACTGCACACGATGCCATGTCGTATTAGGGCCGGGACACATAAACACGATACGACGTCGCGTCGTAAAATCCTTCGATTTACATAACAAAGGTGCCACCATTCATTCAGCTGGTGACCCTCAACAATTGTCCGGACCGTTGCTAGTGACAGACTTAGCATGTATCATGCTGTCTTGTATATGCTTGAAGGCGAGATCACAACGTAATGGCATTGTCTGACATTGGCATTGTACGACACGACGTCTTATCGTGTTTATGTGTCCCGGGCCTTACGAGTTACGATGCAATGTCGTGTTACGATGTTATGTCGTGTCACGATGCAATTTCGTGTCGTGGAAATCTACGACGTGTATCGTAAAATTCACGACACTGAAGTTGCATCGTGGTATGATGCACGGCCATATTACACACATAATAATTATGTGTGTTGGTCCTTTTTTTTTGTTGGATGGGAAGTCATTAAATAACTTCTCCCGCTCTGGGCGGAGCGGGAGGGCGTGTCGAACTTTTACTGACTAAAACCCACCCGTGTTCCTTCAGTTGCCTGTGCCAGCGGCCACGGTAACTCTTTCGAACAACCCGCGACCCTGACTGTGTGTGTTTTAGTGATCGATGGTTGGCCCTTATACCTGCATTTCGCCAGTTATGTTTAGGCCTAATTTAAAACGAGCTAGTCAAGTTATTGACTAGCTAGTCAATAACTTGACTAGTTAACACTTCACGCAGACAAGCCATGGTGTCTCGCGTCGAAGATGGCGCACCGAGGCCGATGTTTGTGTCTTCGAAGTATGCACGCCCGTGCCGTTTTGTGGAAATAAACTACTATAAATAAGCGTAAGCGTATTATAAACTCTTTTTTTTTAATTTACCTAAATGCAGCTTTAGGTCAGCCGCCGACTGCGCCGACTCGATGGCCTTTCTCTTGTGCATCTCCATCGCTTGCTGTCTCAGCAACAGTTCTTTCTCAACAGCTGACAATGTCGCTTGCAACAGTCGTTCCTTTTCCTCCAGCCGCCGTGCCACCGCGCCCATTGATTCTATCTGCTGGTCGCGTGTTAACACCTGGCAAAGAAATAAAAGATGTATTCGTTTGAAAATATGCTGAAGAAACCAACGTAACAACGTTATTTCGGGTTTCGTGAAATCCGATTACAGTATAGGGGCGTTAATATGTCAAAAAGTATCTTATATCACTCGGCGATAGTATAGCTTTTCTTCAGTGAAGATTTTGCAATCAGATCTGAGGGGCAATTCTGGTAAATTTAAGAATGTTCACAGTCTGATCTCAGTCTCAATCTGTCAAAAATACGTTAAATTTCCCTACATTTTGACAAGTTTTTGACATTTGTTTAATTACGAGAATTGGCCTGCAGTATTTCCAGAGATTAACTTTTACAGACGTATACACTCAAAAACAGTTATCATTCATAATCAGCTCCCACAGCTGGCACAAGGGCCTTCTCTTTCTGCGAGAGGGAGTGGGCCATAATCCACTACACGGGCCCAGTGCGGGTTGGTGGATGTCACATGTCTTCAAATGTTTGGTTCTAGGACATGCCGTTTTCCTCACGATGTTTCGCCCCTTCACCGTTTCGAGAGCAGTGGTGATGAAATAATTTACACAAAGTTAAGGGCCTGCTTGAATTCGAACCCACGACTTAAAACTCGTAAGGCGCGGCCGATACCACTGAGCCACCACCGCTCTACCGCTTTAGCCCTTTGTTAGTACTGAAGTAGTAGATATTAATACTCAATATCATTAATTGCATTCCAGCATGGGTATTTAAGTGGTGACTTAAAAATTAATTAGATCATGGGCACCGGTCACAACGAAATAGTAGGAGAGAGAAAACTTTAGAAACTTCACTTATCAGTCTTCTTAACTAAATCTTATGTTCTTAACTGAACACAGCTGTGCTGCTGGGGAGTTTGTTGCGCCATTTCTTCTTCCCAGCGATAACACTACGAAGTGGTGAAGGGCGGGCGTTTTTGGGGGACGTCTTTTATAATTTTGACGTTCGAAAAGTGTTGATTCTCAGCCTAATTTGAATAAATGACTTTTGATTTTGATTAGTTTTTTTTCTAATATGTATGGGTTTGGATACTCGCAGCAACCGGCGTACGTGTATGACCAGAGGGGCAATTCTCGTAATTTTAAGAACGTTCACAGTGTAATCTCAGTCGCAATCTGTCAAAAACACCTCTAATTACGAGTACCCTACATTTTTAAAAAGTTTTTGACATTGATTGTCGTTGAGATGAGATTGAGACTAGATTTTGACCGTTTTTAATTACGAGAATTGGCCTTCAGATGTATGAACTCAAACGATGCAAAAGTAGTATGCAAGGAGCGTAGCATAGGCGTTCTGCAGTTTCTGCTTACCTCCATAGCAAGACGACTAGGTGTGAGTTTATGTATGTATGGATTTTTAAATAAACATAATTTCTGTACTGTATCGTTTGAATATTATGTCGAGAACATACCTGTTCTTGCAACAACTGTTTCTCTTCTCTCAGCAGCTTATGCAGCGAGTTGGCCTTGATCCTCTCCGACATCAGCTTGAAATTCGCGTCATCTTTCTCCCGCAGCTGCTGTATGAGCCGTGAGTTCTGCTCCTGCATATCTTCGAACGCTTGCCCAGTGACTTCCATTTCATTGAGGAGAGCTTCCTCCTCCTGTGCAGTGGAAAAATACTTTATTTTTTTATTATTCCGCCCTTTTAGTTAGTTTATTCCTGTTTTGGCAAGACCTAGAAAGAAGAATGGAGAAAAAAGGATTAGTAAGGCTTCGCTTCATCGTATGTTATTGTGAACCAATCCGCACGTCACTGGGTTATGAAAACTGCCCTAAAGCCCCATTCACACGAAGCAAGTTTCTTGCCTGTGGATACAATATCACGCTCAGCGACATGTGTATCTTTTGCGATACACACTGTCTAAACACTTGTGTATCCTTTTTGATACACAAGGACCATTCCAGTCTAAGCGCCGTGTATCGCTAACGCGCACTCTTTCCATACATTTTGTATACAAAAAATGTTGCCCTGGCCTAGGGAATTTTCCTGGTGTAGTGGTATTGGCATATGGGGCTTGGCGCTGAGCATGATATAATATAAGCAAGAAATGACTTGCATCTTCTAAACACTGTTAAGACGATGCAACTTTTATTGTTGCTTCAACCTATGGTATGCCACGGGCAATCACATCGTGTAAATCAGGGGGCCTATTCCGAAGTGAAATGTGCGAATGTTCGGATCGAACCGACACATTGCCGAACCGAATATTATTGAAAAATGCGAAAAAAGTTCGGATCGGCTCAGTTGGGTCGGGACCATAGTCATTATTCGACAGAGTGTAGGAGTGTAGGATCGGTACCGACCGAACCAAATAGTAACTTCGTAGCAGGAAACGGCCGAACATTCGGCCGATACTACTTCGGAGTAGATCCCCTGGTTTTACTGTACTGCTATGAAATAGAGACGGTTGCAAGGTCAAACTGTTACCATAGACGTGCTGGTGACTATACTAGCCCAGTGTGAGCGTAATTGGAAACAAAAACTTATCTGCATTCATGTCGATTGATTAGAATACCGTCTCACGTCAATAGTACAAGTTTCGTCCTTATTTCGTAGCAGTAAGGTTTTCATTCCGATGGAATTTCGTGGTAAGCGTTTTAGAGCATAACTTATGCTTGGTATGCTACAATACGATGAAGCGACGAGCCATTTGCGATCGGCTTAAGGTGGTGCTTACTACCGTCAAAAATACAAGGTCAAATTAAGTTAGCTGGCAAAACTTCACAGACGGGCATCAAAATCTAATGACGATAAAACAAAAACAAGATTTTAAAACTCTGAGTAACTGCTAACTATAGCTGATCATTGGTGGTGCAGACCATAACAAAAAAAGAAAAACAAATAAAAAAGATAAATTCTCTTTTTTTGTCAGTATTCACGTCTGTGAAGTCGCCAGTAAATCTAATTTAACCTGAATAGGCATAAACACTGTTCATAATGATGTGAACAACTATGAAAGCTGGTCCAAATAATAATTCTTGTCAGAATTTGAAACTGTTTCCTTATTTGTTCAGATATTTTTGTCGTACAACACCATCTTAAGTCGCTCATACAGGACTGTCCTATTTATTATGAAACAAAAAAGGACAGCCTTAATTTACAGTACATTAAAAAAAATATATAACGTAAGTACACAAATGTTTACCTGTTTGAACTGTCGCTATCGCTACCGTCGGTTTCTGGAAGCCTAACCAAGTTTCTAATTAGTAAATCTGCTGTCGAGACGTGTCAACATGAGATTTAATAACAGAATAGTTTAAGTTTTCAGAAACCTAGGGTTGGTGAATGACTATTTTACTTAGAAGCCTTTGACTTTGCTTAAGCTAAGTACAGTAGCGTTTCATAGGAAATTGAATATAATATAATAATAATATAATATCCCTGGTCATTTCACACAGCGCCATCTAGTCCCAAGCTAAGCAACCTAGTGCTTGTGTTATGGTAACAAGATGGCTGATAAACTACTTATTCGTATGACGTTAATGTGTATACAGGGTGACAGGGACATCGACAAACTGTAACCATGAATTGAGCACATGATTCTAGACTTTAAACTACTCTAAAGAGCACATTTTTGCCCACTATAAAAAATATCTGCTGTTTAGTAGAAAAATGCAATACCTATACGGTCAATGTATGGAACAGCAAATTTTTTTTTTAATAACCGACGAAAGATTTCAACGCTAGGGGTTTTCTTGTTGTTTATATACTTGTATACTTGTTGTCATGTACTTGTAGTTTGCGCGTGGATGTCCCTGCCGTCCTGTATTCCTATTAGCGACTTCGATTAAGCGTTTCATGCGAATATAAACATTAACTTTATGCAAATAAGTAATTTTCGTATGATACACTACCGTTCTTAGCTTGAGTTAAAGTTCCCTCTAATGATTTCAGGTTAAAAACTCAAGTTAGTGATTTATGAATGCGAACCTAACTCTCGAATTTTCAAACGACACCTTAACTTTACGAGGTTTTTTAACTCAAACTCAAACCGTCTTATTCCAAAACACGATCTAAATTTAGTACTGGGATTGTTACTAGGTTTAAACCATGACTAAATAAAACGTTATTACAAAATGAAGTTTATCACTAGTTCTTGAACTAACTAAGGTACTAAAGTTAGTCCGCCGAGACCCCTAGTTTAACCATGGATTTGACATCGGTACAAATTTATTTGAGGTTAGCATTGATTATTATTGTGTCTTTTTATTTACAAATCGTCAAAAATGGATATTGTTATAATTGATTTGATGGATTTGGTTATGCTGGACACGTCTCGGCGACCTTACAGTGTCGTCATCATGTAAATCCTTTTAAATTGAGTGACGAAGATTTTAAATATAAGTATAGGTTCACAAAACGTTTTCGGGAAAAAATTGTGGATGTTTTACGTGAAGATTTACTCCACGACCCTCAAGGATGCCCATTGAGTCCTGAAGTGCAAGTGGTTTACGCATAGGATACACGCGCACCCGCGTAACAACGAAATAACGCTGTCGGGATTATTATATTATTTTGTAACATTATTGTATTAAGTAAACCAGTTTCTTATTGATAATACAGTCCACTTATTCTGCAAGGATCCAAACCCAACACTTACACAACTGGGCTCGCCATGAAGTAAGTACCCTTGGTCAATGCTAATATTACATTAAATAAAATCCCAATATTATTGTTTTATTTGTCATATTAAAATAACAGAGACGAGTCTAAAGATCTAATATGCGGTCACTTTTCAGGCGGTTTGTGATGCTGGCCTGAAAATCATGGACATTGTTACCAGATGACGTGGACCATGACTCCAGAATATTCCGAGGATGTAGATTGAAACAGAGGTTTGAGGCTGGCGCTTTATCTGGAATATTATTCGGTGGCTGTGGCTATCACTGCACTCCATATTTATTTACACCATTGCGTAACCCCACAACACCACAAGAAGAGAGGTATAACAGCAGCCATATATACCCGGAAGACGATGGAGAGGTGTTTTACTCGTAGTTTAATGAAGCAACCAACGGTTTCGTTACCTATTACGAGACATAATCGGACACATCCACTCACGAACAAACCATAACGAATAAAAATAAGAATTGTATTATTTGTTTCTTCAAAAGATAAACATTCGCTTCAAATGACGCGGGCTGTCGCCGAATGTAATTCGCTCCATTTCACGCTAGAGGTGTTAAAAATATAACAACTTGATTATGATCAGCGCGCCAAAAGTACAAGTTGTTCTTGTTCATTATATTGTAATCCAAACAAAGAACCATTTATGACATATTTTTGTACTGATAAATAATTATTAAATCATTTCAAGTGTTATTATAATATCAATATTTAGAGAAACAGAACGTTGCTTCAAATAAAGCCTGTACGAACGAATGAAAGAATGCCATTTTTATTTCTTATCTGTGGATATTATTTGAACCATGGACTTTCTTTGGTACTAACAGATCCTCAGATAGTCTTCGTTTTGTAATCGGGACACATTTTGATCCTGGTACTAATCTTAATACCGTCACAATCCTAGACTTTTTAGTCTTGGTTTAAACCAGTACTTAAGCAATTTTTTGTAATAAGACCGAAAGAATTTATTTTAATTAAACCATGTACAGGTACTTTTGAGTTGGCAAACATTTGGGGAAAGTTGTTGAGTTTCATGAGCACATTCACCTCCTTCAGGGTTGATACCCCCCTTCCGTTACACGCTGTATATCTGTGTATCTATTTCAGTGTATTGTATACATAATATTTGCACCAACGAGAGCCCCATTTTATGTCCAGGGAAATCACTGACCATCCCCTGGTTGCCTGGAAGAGATCGCAGAAAGCGATATTGTGTATTTTGTAGTGTTTGATGTGTTTTTTATGTTATGTATTTTTGTGGCGTATACAACACACCTTGAATGTTAAGTGACGATAGTTGACCAAAATTATAAGAACCAATCAAACTACTTGACTTTTAGAAACCGGGGCTCAACTGCGGGTAGTTGCCTAACACAGTAGCTAAAGCTATGGCTTTTATTTTGACAGTTCAACAACATTCATTGCTTTATTTACATTCTTGAAAAGACAAATTTTTCTAACATATGAAGCTATGGATTAGCAATATCCTTCAAAATCATACAGATTTTAAACATTGAGTTTCGTTTGAGAATTCGAGCGTATTAAAGCAATATATCTACTAGAATAGGCTAGTTTCCTGAAAATATCTAATTAGTCCGTCAGTTATATTATCAAAAAATATTGGACCCGTATTTTTTCTTTTGTCAATTATATAAAAAATGATGAAGATATCGCCCGTTAGAGTTCCGCGTGACGTCACGCCTTGCTACACTTTTTAGAATGGCGTGACGTCACGACCCCCCACTCCCAAATTTTGACGTGCTTTATCTTTGTAATTTTTTGTTTAATTGAGAAAAGAAAAAATACGTGTCCATTATTTTTCGATAATCCTAACTGACGGACTAAATATAATAATAGTTTTTTTACCCAGGAAACTAAACTATTACAAAATGGAAAGTGCGTTATTGCTCGACCGATTTTTACACGAAGATGGCGAAAGTGGAACACGCCCTCTGTCGGCGAGACGAAGACAAAATAAATTCGACGATTGTGTATAAAGCCGTAGCGCCTAATCTTGATGTAATATTATTTCGTTACTGCTTATGTTGCTGGTGATCTAAAAAGCGGAAATTCCATCACGTTTTTCCATAGATGTGTTACTATTCTAAGATGCCGAGGCCGTTTCCTAACCAAAGAGATGGTCGTGTGAACACAAGACCGTATCACGTCGCTTTCATTTTGTTCGAGGAACCGGAACTCTGGTCGCGCCGATAGAGGGCGCCTTCCAGTACCCCGAACAATTTTTTTTTTTTTTTTTTTATTGTTCAAAAAGTATATCGCAGAGTTTAAATTTGTATATGCTAAAAACCACAGAAGCCTTTGATGGCTTATATATTGAGTGACATATGAATGCGACGATCGCGTATTCGCGCGACCGATAGCTTTGGTTAGCACGCGGTGTTTGGCTCCATGCTGTTAATATCATACCGGTGATCCGGCGAAGGGTCGTGTGAAGGCGTGCAGCGGGTCCGCGTTGGGCCTGGCACACGACAGCTGCTTCTGTAGCTCGTATTTCTGTTCCTCTAGCTGTTTGATCTTCCGGAGGGCATCCTCGTCTGCGAGGCGACGTTCGCGTTTACTTTCCTAAGTGATAGAAATTTGTTATTAGTGGTATTCTTGATACAATAGTAGATATTCTATCCAGCCTATTTGAATAGGGACACTGTCAAAAAGGTAGAATTTTGATATTTTTTTTAATCAAAACTGTAACACGGCTGTCCTCATCATTTCCATATTGAACCTAAGCAGAGGGATATTAAAATAATGCAAACCTATTAGGTCGTTCAAGATATCTTCCCCAGTTTGGTGAAAACCAAAGGGGCAATTCTCGAAATTTCTCTCAAAATCTGTCAAAAATTCCTCTAATTTCCCTACATTTTGACAAGTTGAAGACTGCGACTAGATTATGAACGTTTTAAATTACGAGAATTGGCCTTCAGGCCTAATCCATTTAAGAAAGTGACAAAGTATTTCTTGATCGTAGCATTTGCAGTTTTCGTCGCAGCGTTGCGTTCGAGGGTAAAAGTGCAAGTGAACAGGTGCATGAGACCGTTTGTTGTAAACTAAGTGTACAAAATATTGGCTTACTTGTTGGTACTTATGACTTAGCAGTCACGTGGGAGCATTGCAAAAGGTTGGTTTTGTCTCTGTGATAGTATTACAAAACAGATACCCATAAGTGTGCATACACACGAGCGACAAGCGTCGACGATAGAGACAACTGCAACCGTCGCCGTCGACAACATGCCGCTCGTGTATTTGAGCACCGCACTCAAATATACGAGCGGCATTTTGTTTGATACGTTGTAGAGTTGCTTCTGGCGTCGACACGTGTCCCTCGTATGTTTGCACACTAAGCGGCAGTGACCCCTTAGCATTAAATACATACCTGTGCCATCTTCGCCTTCTGCCGATGGTCCTCGAGCTCCTGCCTCGCCTTGCGCTCGGCGGCCATGAGCTGCACCTTGTCTCTCTGCTCCTTACTGACGCCCTTATACATGTCCAGTAGGAGTTTCAGTTCTTTCTGCTCGTTTACTGCCTTCCTGTTAATGGAATACTGTTTGTTAAAGTCTTTTCTTGATGTTTCAGTTATAGTGCTAACTAAGCCCAGCACCCTAATTGCGTAACACACAATCAATCGGAATCAGAATCATTTTGAAGCAAATTGCTAATCCATTGCTTCATAAGTTCGAAAAATGTGTCTGCTCAACACGTAAATAACGCAATGAATGTTGTTGTTTTGCGTGGATGTGACGCATGTTTTCCCCCTAACTTGTAATTTTTTTGTGTTTCTGTTGATTTTTTGTTTATGAATCACTCCTCCTCAGTCTATCACGGCACATAACCGAGATATGAATGAATACTGACTTGAGTTGTTGCTTGAGCTCCTTGATGCTCTGCTCCTGCTCCTGCAGCTTGGCGCGCGCGTGCTCCTTGCCGGCCGCGCAAGCGCCGCTACTGCCCTCTTCACCCTGAGGGACACAACACTCCATATCACTACACTGTCTGCACTAACAGCAGTGCGATTCTGTAACCATCTCACCGTGAAAACTTAGGTGAAGTGAGCGTGGAGTGAGCTGTCATTCCAAATAATGCTAGGGATTGACACTACTGACTACTCACATCAAGCTCACTTCACTTGAGTTTTCACGGTGAGATTTTTACAGAATCGACCGGCCGGACCCAACAAGTATAAAACTAGAGCATACGCTAACTCCTCCGAAATTAAAAGAAAACCGGACATTTAGCGACTCGAGCCTTTAGCGAAACGGACATCGCGGATTCGCGGAATCGAAACATTCCGCGAATTTTTAATTTTTCGCTCTGCGAGACTGTGTTGGATTATAATAGAAGAAAGAAAGAAGAAAGAAAATGCATTTAATAATGCATTTTCTTTTTTTTTGGAACGAAGTTCCTTATCGCTCTCTCTCTCTCTCTCTTATAGAAAGCAAGCCAGTTATACTTTGTTCCATCCGGGTGTCCCTTGTTTTTTTTGTAAAGATAATCCATGGCATATGCAATCCAAAATGGTAATAATTTTGTAAAGTAGAAATATTGATAGTAAACGCATACCTCAGGGTCGGGTTCCTCTTTCTTGAGCGCGTGTGGCTTTTCGTCCGCGGTGTCACCTCCCAGCGACACGCGAGTCCCCGCCTCCTCCAACTCCTTGCGCACCTGAACAACGAACACACATTTCAGATGATACATTCATTGAAGAAAATCCTTCTCTCGTATTGGCGTGGTTCATTTTAGTATGGCAATACTAAAATGGAGTTGCCATGGAGTCTAGTAGTGTGTAAATCGGTTGCCGTTGCAACGGATTTAAACACAACTAGAGCATATATGAGCATTTGATGCGGAGGAATAAGGAACATGTCGTAAGCAAATTTTAAGGTATGAATGTGAAAAGCTACACGTCTGCATAATATGGCCAGAAAAGGTTTGATAACTGAGACACCTCTTAATAGAAATGCAAGAAGGAAGTAAACCACATGCTGCGCAAACCCCAAATTAATTATTATGATATGGACACTAGGATGATGCGCTTCATCATCTGCCTTGCCTTTTCCCAACTATGTTGGGGTCGGCTTCTAGTCTAACCGGATGCAGCTGAATACCAGTATTTTACATGAAGCGACTGCCTATCTGACCTCCACAACCCAGTTACTGGGTAATACGATACCCCTTAGTAAGACTGGTTGTCAGACTTTCGGGCTTCTGACTACCCGTAACGACTGTCAAAGATCCACGAATGACAGCCGGGACCAACGGCTTAACGTGCTTTCCGAGGCACAGGGGGTTCTCGACGTGTAAAGATGGTCACCCATCCACAGACCAACCGCGGCAAGCGTAGCTTAAGCTGACCAATCGACCTGTGCGGCTGTTATTATTTAGCCACGGGCCCCTCACTAGAATGATGAGCAATGATGGTAAAAATAAAAATTAAACAATCGACGGAAATAAAAGGAAGGAGGAAGCAGCTTTCTCTACCAAATCAAAAACGGATCAATTAATTCCGACCAGTAATCACAGATAAATCGGAGTACGTACATGAAAAAAAAACCGCCAATTGCGTAATACCTCCTTATTATAAGGTCGATTAAAATCAGCTGTTGTTTTATAAGTTGAAGTGAAGGGCGCACAGTGTATTATAGAGACCATTTTTCGGACATCAGTTTTTTATTAGAAATACAGATATAATTAGTCATTTAAAACGTCAGAGTAGAACTCCCGAGTGACAAATATGCATAATTTTGTAGATTTTTTATTTTTAAATCTCACAAATTTTCGTCTGGATAAAGTTTAAAAAAAATGTACACCTAAAACTAATTGCAATAAAAAGTAATTAATTAGGTAGTTCAAAAGTGTATTTTAAGATTCATTTTATACAGCTTAAAATAATCGCGTAAGTTGCGTAGAACCGGAGAAATCATATTTTTTTAATTTTAAGTTTTTATTTTTTTTCTCAAGTAATCCGCTATTTTAGGAAAAGATATTAATACTAAAATTCAGATCTGTTATTCTTCTATTACTCACAAAAAAACTAATTCCTAATCTCGTGGAGTCTAGGTACTACAGGCGATTTTAGTTTTATCCGGATTTTTCCTCATTAGGGTTGTCACTCTTTTAATTAATTAAATATCCGGATATGAATAAAACTGACAATAAAATTGGTGTTAGTTTATTTCAGTGATACGTTTTATGCGGCATGGGAAGGGGTCCACAGTCGGAAGGCATTTTGCTAAAACCCCATGTTGATGCATGTAACGTTGAGGAACTTATTTTAATTTAACTTAATATTTGAATTGTACTTATTTTTATTTTTTTAAACTTTTCATTACGGACGCTTTTAACGTTCTGCATCGTTCTCACATGCATAATTTATAACATAAATGATGTAACCAATACTTTGTAACCATATATTGATTTAAAAGAGTGTCCATGGAGTTTCTTGCCCGTTCTTCTCCATAGGTACCTACGCTTTGGAATGGGCAACTAGCTTCATTTTTCTGACTGACCGACCCCTTGACAATTCAAAAGTGCCTGTAATTGGTTTAATTGAAATAAATACTTTGAGTTTGAGTTTGAACGGGGGTGAGGCATCATGGAGCCGTACCAGACCCATGATGCTACTTTGCGTCAGCAGAATCTGACCCGCTCTGCTGGGGGATGTCCTTCTGGGCTCCGACCAGAGGACTTTATGCTAGGAGGGCATGAGGGCGCCAACCCTCAAGCTGGTCAGCGAGAGGCATTTGAAGCTGTGGATACCGCCGCAGCCGGCTCTCTTCATCCTCCGGGAGTGTCCGCAAGTTCACAAGGAGATGAACTCAGAAAAACATTAACTCGATTGGACGTTTTTAAAATGTTTACAAAGAATACAGCCTTAGAATTTAGCCTTAGTTTTGAAAAGAAATTTAATATATTAGTTTTAACAAATCCTAAAAAAATAACTTATATAATTTTCTTTAAAAAAAAAAGTGGTCCCATCGGATAAAGTGACAACCCTAAAAAAAACGAATTTTTGACTATAACTTCTAAACTCCACGACATTAGGATGTGATTTTTTTGTGAGTAATAGAAGAATAACAGATGTGAATTTTACTATAAATATCTTTTCCTAAAACAGTGGATTACTTGAGAAAAAAAATAAAAACAAAAAAGTGATAAATAAATATTTCTCTTGCTGTAAGAAACTCACGCAATTCGTTAAAGCTCTATAAAATGAAGCTTAAAAGACACTTTTAAACTACTTGATAAATTATTTTTTATTCCAATTAGTTTTTGGTGTAGATTTTTTTTAAACTTTATCCGGATGAAAATTTATGATATTTCAAAAAAGAAAATCTACTTGATTAAGCATATTTGTCACTCGGGAGTTCTACTCTGACGTTTTAAATGACTAATTATATCTGTATTTCTAATAAAAAACTGATGTCCGAAAAATGGTCTCGATAATACACTGTGGGGCGCTCGTTTTTGGGGGACTGTCTTTTGTAATTTTGACGTTCGAAAAGTGCTGATTCTCAACCTAATTTGAATAAATGACTTTGATTTGATTTGAAAACACGCACCTTATTCAACTCCTGACTAGTATCCTTATACTTCCTCTTGTAGCGATGCACCTCTCCCTTCAGCTGTTGGTTGTGGTTCTGCAGCGAAGTGATGAGGTGCCTCATCTCCCTATTAATAGGGCCAGTCTGTTCATTAGCCGCTAGGTTTTGCTCGAACTCTATGCGTAACATCTCGTATTCTTTCCGAAGCTGACCTAATACGTCTTCTAATTGAATCATTTCAGCTCTAAGGGTTTTTTGTCTTGATAGTTCTTCGCTCTGAAATCAATAGAAAGTAGTATTTAAGAATGGCAAACATTGTGAAAACTCAAATAATGAGAAAAGTGAAGAGAATCATGATCTCAATCGTCCAGGTAAACAAGACTTCCAGATCCTGGAGGCTTCTAAAGCCTGCACCTCCGAAGCGTACCGCGCGTGACAGCCGGGACCAACGGTTTAACGCGCTTTCCGAGGCATGCAGGGACATCATACGTAGATCTTTACCAGTCGTTACGGGTAGCCGAAGCCCAAAAGTCGTCGAGACTGCATATAATAAGCATTTAAAGTGGAGGAATATGGAACATGTTGTAAGGAAATTTTTAAGTATGAATGTGAAAAGCTACACGTCTGGATAATATGGCCAGAAAAGGTTTGACTGGTAGGATTGACACTGAGACACCTCCTAATAGAAATGCAAGTAAACCACATGCTGCGCAAACCCCAAATTAATTATTAGGATATGAACACTAGGATGATGCGCTTCATCATCTGCCTTGCCTTTTCCCAACTATGTTGGAGTCGGCTTCCAGTCTAACCGGATGCAGCTGAATACCAGTATTTTACATGATGTGACTGCCTATCTGACCTCCACAACCCAGTTACTGGGTAATACGATACCCCTTGGTAAGACTGGTTGTCAGACTTTCGGGCTTAGGCGACCCATAACGACTGACAAAGATCTACCAATGACAGCCGGGACCAATGGCTTAACGCGCTTTCCGAGGCACGGAGAGGTCTTGATAATGTAATGGATGGTCACCCATCCACGAACCGACCGCGGCAAACGTAGTTCAACCTTCAGTCGACACTTGCGGCTGTTATTATTTAACCATAAGTCAATACGACCAAAGTAAGGAATAATTATAGTGTTAACATACCTCCATCATTTCAATCTGTCTCATGTGCAAGTTCTTGGCGTTCTGCAGCTGTAGCCTCGTCTCGTCGAGAGCAGTCTTCATTTGCATAGACTCGTTGTAGAGAACTGAGAACTGACTCTGAAGACATTTGTACTCCGTTGTCTCTACTATCACAGATTCTGGCAGTTGGCGGATCTGGGGAAGAGGGTTTATTACATAAAGTATGTTTTCTCACGAAGCTACTTGCCCTTTACTTGTGGTTACCAAGTTTACAAACACGTTGTGAATGTGTGTGTAAGCGTAGGAACTCACGGTACCGTTCGATACAATGGCAAAGTCGGAATGTGTGTGTGTGTGTGCCTGTGTATTATGTGCTGACGCTACCCGTTTTCACACACATATTCACAGCGTGTTTGTACACTTGGTTACCACAAGTAAAGCGCGCGTCACGTCGTGAGATAAAAATACTGTAAGAAGAGGGAGGTACAGTCGGCCTATGAATACCTTGAGCATACTTGGAACAGATTCCTATCTATACATAACTGTACATGTTATGAAGTAAGGTCGCTTTTGTGTCTGTCTGTGTGAACGCGATGTTCTTTTAAACTACGCAACGGATATTGACGCGGTTTTCACCATCATTTAGAGAATTTATTCTAGAAGGCTTATATGTATAATAATATGTTAGTATAAAAACTTAAAAGTTTTAAATTACTTATGTACCGATGTAATTAAAATCACCACTTCAAGACATTGAAATAATTTCGATAAAAAATTACACAAACAAGTTAACTCACATCCATCTTCAGCTTCTCAACTTCCTTGAGCGTGTCCCGGTGCTGTCGATGCAGCCGGTCGAGCTCGGCCAGCCGGTTGTTGGCCAGCTCCCGCTGCTCCTCCAGCTCGGCCGCCACGTCCTCCAGCTTGGCGGCCGCGGCCGTGGAGTGCGGCGTGGAGCTGGCCCCGGACGTGGGCACGGTGGGGACTGTGCTTGCCCCCGATTGGTGATAGCTTTTCAACTTTTCAATGGCTTCTGCAAGATGATTTTCTAGCTTATCGTTGCGGGATCGGACCTGTGGGTGGAAGATATAAAATACTGTATGAAAAACTATTTTTTTTAAATGTAATGAAAAATGAGGGGTGAACGATTGGGGAAAAAATGTCGCGTTCTTCAACACTTAACGAGTGGTACAAAACATTCCCAGTCGTTAATAGTGTTAACGACGGAGTATTAACGAACGGAACCCAAAAATGATCAGCCACAGGTACATTTTCTGATCTCTTTGTTTATCTCATTCTGATCAAACACACTATAAGTTCAACAAACCTTCAGCAATTCATACTGCAGATCATCAATCTGGTTCTTGAGCTCAGCGTTCTCCGTATCCCTGCTGTTGACGGCATCCTGCAGCTGAGCCACCCTTAGGGTCATGGCGTGATGGCTCTCATGTAATGTGGTACATAAAGCTTGGAGTCGCCGGTTCTCAGCCGTCACCTCCTCGTTAGTCGCACGGATAACGTCATCCAACATAGGGGCGGGGGCGGTTTCTGAAACATATTAGTATCGTGAGCATAGTTCACAAGATTGTAACTACATATATATTTCCAACCTTATATTCATCTTTTCGGTATTCAAGATCCACTTTTGGAAACTTGAACACGTTTAACAATTAGCAACACCACGCTTGTATTGTTCACATCATCACTCCAGCAAAACTTGCACGTTGCTCATAAAATATTTTGAACAACCAGCTCCGAATTTCTGGCCTCATTTTCTCTTAAAATGGGATTTCAGCAGTCAGCCAGAAAGGCAAAGAAATTCTCAACATTAGATACTATTAAATAATATTGTTAAAACACATAACTTAAACTTAACTAACCATAAAGCTTACCCTCACTGTCGCCCTTGATGGCTCGCCAGATCTTATCGTTCCTCTGCTGCAGACGGTCAAATGCTTGCAACACTTTGGCAACCGCTCGCTTGCTCACTTGTACCCGGTTAGCAAGCTGAGCGTCCAACTCCTCCTTGTCCCAGGTAGACAGCTGCATCAGGAACGAAGTTGTTGCTTCGTTTTCATCTGTGAACAAGTTGAGAAGTTTTACTTTCAGCCGTCATGACGTAACTGCCTATCTATCCGAAGTAATGTTTTTAAGTTAAGTCTCTAGTAATAAAGGGCGAGCTTATAAACCCTCAGCTGGGCATTAATCCTGGGAATTTACTAAGAAAAGCCAATACTGCTTTGCCGGACACAAACAGGAATCCGGGAAACAAACAGGAATCCACTTTTTGCAAATAAATGAATCTGAATCTGAAAAAGGACAGATTGTAGTAAACGAAGAAAACCAAAAAAAAAAGTAACAGACAAGTGACCATCCTAAACACTCTGAAATTGAATGCACAAATGTAACTTTAAGAAGTACTAAAAGAACCGCAGATTGGGTCCCATTAAATGCTAGACGACATCACGGCCGACCAATCAGAAAGGATGTGCCTGTAATGGCAGTGGACAGAAGTGTTTGGGAAAGAGAGGTCTTTGGCCAGCAGTGGGATATTATGGGTTAGATATGTGTGGTAGAATGTACATTTTGTAAAAGTATATTCTTAAAAGTTCATCAAGAAAGTCTTTAAATGAGTGGTACAAAATAGGATAAAACTGCCGTTTAAGATTATAATTGATACATATAAAGATCAGTAAATAACTTACTTTTGTTTTCCGACTCATCTGCCGTCTCTGCATCAAAGCGTTGCAAGAGTACTCTGATATCCTCATTGAGTAGATTCCAGTACCGATTGACCACACACAGCACTGCGTCATCTTGAGTTTGTCTCTTCTCGAGCTGTTCAATCCTGGCACGAAGTTCCGCCTCACATCTATGGCGTTGTTCTATTCTCTGGAAGGAAGCGTTTTAATGTGATTACTTTGGCAGAGATATGTATAAAACTTGTGAGCTCGCTTTATAATGACTTAAGTGTGACTTCTTCCAGAATTGGCGTGAAGTAACATAGCATTGAGGGAATGGTAGACTTATGTCCAGGAGAAGGACAGCACAGGCTAAAAACGCTATACATATATACTCCAAATCTTGGAAAAATTAATCACTCATTTTGGGAGTTAGAATCGTTAAAAGTGTCTTCTTCATTTCTGTTGGCAGTTGCAAGTTTAAACAAATCAAACCATTATTGTGAAATTTGGGAAAAAGTTATGATTTCGAGAACCCTTTATTTATGTTACTGTTGAGAGGATTATGTGTCTCCCCTTGATGCTTGTTGGACTAAGGGCCATATTACAGAACCTTTACTTAAGACTCAAGTATTACTTAAAACTAGTTTCAACCAATCAAATGGCTTTAAACAAGCTTCAGGTTTTGAGTGATGTTCTGTAATACGGCCCTAAAAGCTAATTGCTTCTGGGCTGGTTGAAATAACCACCGAAGGCCGCCATGGCCCACATACAATGGTGCAAAAACCAAACCCTCTAACATAAAATATCAAAGCTAATTGAAAAAGGCAACGCAGTCACAAAGCAGTGTGTATTTTTTTTTTTTTTTTTTTTTTTCCTGTTATAAAGTATCACAATAGGTGACACTTTATTTACATTACAATCTAGCCTATTAGCTAATAAGTAATTTAAATATAACTTAAACTGCTAAGTAACTATATAATTAAGAAATCGTCCAATAACGTCTTTCTTATTCACTATAAGTTATGGGGAAGACACTTGTTTCACGTGTTCTTTATAAGAATCAGCAGTTGCACTACAGTTTGAGTTCACTTACACTGCACTAAACTAACTCAAAAGGTTTTACCCTTTTTAGTCTTCGCACTAATTCAGTGTTGTCAAGGAGTTGGATCGCCTCGACATTCACGTGATGATGAAGTCTGTGTTCATGAGCTTCTGCATATTTTTGTATAACTATGTTTACGACATCCATCTTGAGGTCCCGGTGAAGGTCGCTGTTTCTAATGTACCAGGGCGCGTTTACTATATCCCTGAGTACTTTATTTTGGAAGCGTTGTATAATTTCACGATTGCTTTGGCTGGTGCAACCCCACAGCTGAATACCGTAGGTCCATACAGGTTGTAAGACTTGTTTATATAACAGCATTTTATTAGGTATTGACAAAGGCGACTGTCTACCAAGTAGCCAATACATTTTTTTGTATCGAATATCTAATTCAGTTCTTTTCTTTTTGACATGCTCTTTCCAGCGCAGTTTTGCATCCAGGGTCATGCCAAGATACTTAGCAGTATTCGCGTATGGTATTTGTTGATTATTCATGAATACCGGGAAGTATTGTGGCTTTTTATTGGTGAAGTCAATGTGGATAGACTTGCTTTCATTGAGTTTGATACGCCATGTGGCAGTCCACTCATAGACACGATTAATGGACTCTTGAACCTTTTCTACGGCTTCCTCGTGACTATTTCCAACAGCCATGATAGCTGTGTCATCAGCAAAGGTTGCAATGAAATTATTTTCTAGCTCAGGAATATCACAGGTGTATAGAAGATACAGGACTGGACCTAGGACACTACCTTGTGGTACTCCAGCTTTTATCTGCCTAAGGTCTGAATAGGCATTTTTTTGTCTTATTCTAAACAATCTATTCGATATATAGGACTCTATAATGTCTGAAAATTGTTGAGGCAGCATCGTTCTTAGTTTATAAATAAGACCATCATGCCATACTTTATCAAACGCCTGTGCAACATCAAGGAAAACCGTGGAGCACACCTTCTTGTCCTCTAGTGTTCTCTCAATAATGTTTGTAATTCTGTGTACTTGGTCGAGCGTAGAATGTTGTTGTCTAAATCCGAACTGATAATCAGGGATTAGATTTTCAGATTCAATAAGAGGCTGTATATAACAACCTATGTTAATGGGGTTTTTAAGAAATTTTGGAGGTAAATGTTGATGGCTTGACTGTCTTGAATCCATTTGTTGCCATTATATTCAGTACACCCGTAGTGTACAATGCAGTGTTTTTGTCCTCTCTAATAATATTATTACTGACAAATCATACAATTCCATCGACATATAAACAGAACCATACTAGTTGCTACTTTATCTATATAAGTCTTGTTAGTGAGAATTTCATAGCATGCTACTTGTATATTTAGGTACATTGTGTAAACTAAATAAACGAATTTGAACTATCCAATAAGAAAAGTATTGTATACCTAAACTTTTTGATTTTGTTCCATACTTTTCACGTATGACAGTCAAATGGATCATATAGCTTATAATTTCTTATGAACATTTTCATCCGTTAAGACAATATACTTTAGGCAATTTATAACATGGTTATATACATGTTTGAAGCACAAAATGATCTCTTATAGCATTTGTTATGTCATCTACTAGAATATCACTTACACCAAATATTTCTCTCCCCAAGCCATGTTTTAGCCATGAACTATCAACACAAAAGAAATTTAACAATGGACTATTATTAATTAGATCACTATGCTGCCAAAACAAAAATAAGTTGAAAAGATAAGATGAAAACTTTTCAATGTTTCAAAACATTAAAATAACATATTGTTGTCATTGTACTTATATGCTATGTAATTAGGTGTTGTTAAACAGCTGATCATGACATGTTTCTCATTCATTAAATCTGCGAAACAACATAGATACTAGTAATAAACAATTTAACATGCAAAAATACTTCACGTTGAGTACCTGGGCCAACTTTTTATTCTGAAACTGAAGAACTTTAATGTCCATTTCCTCCAAAGTCGACACAGGGCCGATAAGATGGGGCTCAAAGTGAACTTTCTTGATTGGTGGCTGGCTACTGCCATTGCCGCCGTCATCTGCCGTACGTTTAGACATTTTGACCTAAAACATAGGAAAAGTGAAATCCTCAATTCTCAAAAAAATTATGCTGTAGTCTTACGAAAACTATTGATCAATATAACCCAGTCAATTTAGAAAGAGGTTAGTAAAATGGTAAATAAGTGGCGACTGTGTCTTTTTACTTTGGCTGGATTATAAACATACCTGCTTGTCAATATTGACACTCTTGTTAATTGTTGTTTTAATTCAAGTACTCAAGCTGAGAAATCTTAATTTTACAATAATCTATAATAAATATCATTTTGCTAACGTAAGCAGAAGAAAACTAACTAAAACAGCCAAGCTCCGCCCGTAATATTGCCAACCTACTCGCCTCTCACGTCCTCGTCCGAGTAGGCACTAGTGATGTAGTGCGTGCATTGCATGGCGTACTATGGATAGTCGATTTCTAATCGATAAAAGACCAGTGTACTAATTTCTTTTTCTACTTTTTTATAAGACTATAACTAGTAATAATAAAAATAAAGCTATCACAGGAGCAAATCATAAATACCATCTATACCCGACAGTGACCCGCCCCACTTTCCTATAGATGGCCCTTGCTTCGAACGGGTGCAAGTGCAATCTACTAACGTGGCGACATGTCAATAAACTGAGATTTCTGTTTTAACTAAGTTGATTATTAATGAATAAAATAAAACCTTCTGGAATAAATTCTTCAACTGATTGCGTAGTTTAGAAGAACAATGCGGTCTCACAGACAGACACGAAAAGCGACTAATTTAGAATAATTATGTTTAATAATAGGACTATGCCATAGTAAAAGCAAACAAGTACGACATCTTCATACATTCGCACCGCGCACGGTTTGTATGTGAGCGCGCTCGTACGTATGCGTCGTCGCACGCACACACTGACAAAATTTATCGCTGCTAAAGGTGCGCCAGTCGTGGCTGTGACGCCGGTAATATCGCCCGCGCCCGCGTACGCTTCGCCGTTGCCCTGCTGCTCGTAATAAATAATTTGTACGTGTACCTACCTACCTCCTTTAACTACAAAGACTTCATAATCATTTCATTTTATTTGAATAAATACATGATTCAGTAAAACCACGTTTTTATTAGTCATATTTCGATCGTAATTTTTCAAATAACTAAACAGATAAGATGACGTAGGCAATGAAAAAAATGTAGTCGGCTTCTGGTCTATGTACTTACACACGGCTTATATAGCTTGACGTGTAGTCAAGCTATACAAAACCAGTTTGTCTTGGCCTCACTTTGTATGATATTTTCTCACAATGAACGGTCAGCTAATACTGGTTTTGCATAGCTTGATGTGTAGCCGTGTGTAGAAAAAATAATTAAAAAAAACTTTGTATTAAAGGTCCCTGATTACCCTACAGGGGAACATTGTTTTGTAGAGATTGACTATGCATTTTTGACGATTGAATAAAGTACAAGTGACAGCCCTACGAGTTTAGGCTATTATCGCTCGCTCGGGGCTTGAGTTGGCCTACTTATTTGCTTTTATTATGACTATGCCGTGTCCCCACTAGGGCCGCGCGGCCCGTATTGGGGACGTGCCTTAAGGTTTATAGTGAATAAGTATATTCCGTTGGATGATAATTTCTACTAAACGTAGTGGCATTTTTTTATAGCAAAAGCGAACGAGCGAATGGGACGTCGGGCGTTAAGGTGAATGCGCCAAGATAGCCCGCGAAATTCAAATTTTCTTACGTTTTTTGCAATTTGCTGGTGATGGTACTAAGTTGTACGTTGATTAAAATGAATTAATGATTCGCGGCCGTAACAAATATGTATTTACAGAATTATAATCATTAGAATTAGTAATACAGCGAAGGGAGGGGTCCCCACCCCTCCCTTCGCTGACCCATGAATTTATACTGCACAGCGACTCGCCTTATTTTCCGAGTCGCCATAAAGTTTGCCTCGGGTTGAACCCACTTTATGGTCTGAGATTGTCTGAGGAGATGGTGTCCAATAGTATGGCACGACATAAAATTAAAACGAAATCAGTTTATGTATAGTTGTAATACTTATCTAATATGATTATGTAACAATACATACAAATAAATTGTATAAAACTTCAGCTTTCTAATTACTACGTACCTATAAAACACCCTGAAATCCGAAATATGACGAAGAAAGCATTCTATCGCTAAAGATTAGAACTCATGACAGTTTTATATTTCAGCTGATCTTGAAACATTCTTAGAAAAACTCTATACTTCTTATCATGGTATGCTTTAGTGCTCATAATAGGTGGTATGACGTCAGCAGTGCCACCCATATTTTCAATAGCATCCTGTACATTGTTGAAGTACTGGGAAGCACAAGCTCCTAGAATTGCAGACCCAACTAAAACGGAGTCTTTCTCGTGGGGCCTTAGAATGGGCAGACCCACAGCATCGGCTTGTATTTGGACGAACAGTGGATCTTTTGTGATGCCCCCACAAACCAGCAACGATTTGAACGGCTCGTACCCTGCCAGAACCAGCGCCTCTATAATATGCCGCGTGCCGTACTGAAACAATGAATTAAAAATATTAAATCATCGTAGATGTCATGGGCGTAGGTAGGGGGGGGGGGGGGGGTCATTAGTGCAGGTGGTGGACGTCTGAGAGACATCCCTAGCTACGCCAATGTAGATGACGCTCTATATTTTCTGTCTACCCCCATGGGGAAAAGGCATTTATATTATTCGCGGTTCAGTAGTTTTTGCGTGAAAGAGTAACAAACATATCCATCCATCCATACAAACTGAGGTGATGCGCGGTTAATTCTGCTTGCGAGATGTAGGATTTTGCGTGACGCCAGTATGACGCGTTGTTCGCATGTGGCGTTGTAGATACCGCTACAAACATTATTTAAGTATTCGCGCAAAAGTGGGCTATATAAAAGCATCCCAATTTATGAAACTGAAAGTGCGCAACTTACCGACAGCGCTTGCAATGTAGCCAGGTACAGCAGCGCCAGGTTAGCTTCACTATTGTTTATTGATAGCCCACAGATCATTCCTCGCATTGAAGGGTCGGCCAGCGGCGAGCGGTTGCCATGGAAATCAGGCCAGACGTGAACATCCCTTGTCAAATAGCTGACGTCATTGTATCCTTCAAGCCTTGCCATTTTTGACAATAATCCCCTCAAGTGGTTGCGGACCCTGGAATATTTAATTAAATAATAGGTTAGTCGCTAGCACTACTGCATGAGCTCTTGGGTTCGATTCCCAGGTCGGGCAGTGTTATAATTTCCATCAGGAATTTCTCAGTAGCAGCCCGGGGTCTGGATTTGTGCCCGATTGATGGCAATAGGCTCACTCCCTATTACATGGTACTTACACATAACTGGCATACCACGGGTGTACTAAAGGTATGTACGTAAACCTGTGCCTAACCCTTCGGAGAAAACAGAATGTATATGGATTAATTCTTAAAAATAAAACGGAACAGTAATGGTTTCGTTAGGTAACTTACTCGCCAGAAGACATCACTTTCAACAGTTCAGCACCGGCAGGATGACTTGATATTATGTGGTCTAATAACATCCCAGAAGCACTTTGACCAGCCTCATTCAACCACATACTAGGCACCATTGCACTGTAATACGGTCCCCACACACCTTGTACTAGAACAGCTTTTTTATTTACAGCCATATGACACGTAGAAGTCCCACAGATTAATCCAAGACGAGAAGACATCTTTTTATCTATTCCTTCACCATGCGTTCCTATCATGCCCAAGCCTCCAGCATGTGCATCTATGATGGAAGTGGCTACCGGAGTACCCGGTTTCAGTCCCAAAGTCTTTGCAACCTCAGCTGTTAAACCTCCACAAAACTCTCCAGGCATTAAAACCTTATTGCCAATCTTCTTAAAGTTATCTGTGGCTAAGTCCTCTAATCCAATATCTCGTAGAAAGCCTGTGTTCCAACCCTGGTTTCCATCAATAGAGCATTCATAATTCCATTTGCAGACTAATGAGCATAGAGAACGACTCAATGAACCTGTTGCTGTCCATGTTAGGAAATCAGGCAGGTCAAAGAAGTATCCAAACTCGTCCCATTTATTTGGAAGATGTTTTTTTAACCAGAGTAATTTGGGCATTTCCATTTCAAGACTCACTTTTCCACCAACATATTTGAGTATGTCATGGTTAGTTTTGTTTATCAAGTCTGCTTCAGCTTGAGCTCGGTGGTCCATCCACATTATTATATTTTGCTCATTATTGTTTGTGCTTACAGATAGTGGCTTGCCATGTTTGTCTACGGCCACTAAGGAACATGTAGCGTCAAATCCTATACCTTTAATACTTGCGGGGTTTATGTTTGCAACTACATTCTGAAAAACAAGGTATTTGTTATGAAATATAATTTCCTATGGATGTATTATAATTTTAAAATTTATTCAAGATTTTGGAGCAGAAAGTTTAAATTACTTAATTAAAAATGTATGTACCTAATTGTCAACTTTCTGAGTTATTCAAAAGTACAGATGTATGCACACAGATAAAATCTTACCTTAATGACAAATACACAGCAATCCCAGATGTCCTTTGACGACTGTTCATAGTAATCAACTTTAGGTTTCCATGTCTGAATTTCCTTAACAGATGCATTTAAGACATGACCTTTATCATCAACCAATGCTGCTCGTACGCTGCCTGAGCCCACATCCACACCAATGAAATAAACTTCTTTACTCATTTGGAAGTATAAGTTAACTTATTATATCTTTTGACACAATTCTGTAAAATAATGAAAAATTTACAATAGAAAACATTAAAAATGTGTACTTACAGCTTGTAAATACATTAGTACAGTCCTATTGCATAAATAAATAAACAAATATGTAAAATACACAGATTGTAGAATGCAATAGGAATTGTTTTAGTAATCACCTTGTACTATTAAGGCAATTTTCACAATAACAGAGTGAATGTTATTTAATGACACCGCGGCGACGACAACAGCAAAACAAACGGCCTTGATGTTGTAGATATTACTTATCAACTAGTAAAACCAACTCTCATGAGATAACCTTGTTGTCCTTGAACTTTTCTAACTGTACAGCTATCATCTGTAATGGTAAACAAGGCAATGTCAACACACATAAAGTTATTATGATTTCTATTGTATTCATGGGGAAATTTTTGAAATTAGCATTTTACTACAACGATAAAGATTACCTATAATTTTATCAATGACAATATTATATACCGTAGTAAATCTGATAATAAAATAAAATAAGTTCTGCTGGCTGGCAGAATTGCAGTTTTCAATTTTGCCGCTACAAAATTTCAAAAACCAGATTATAGACTCTGACACTGCTATTTCTATTTCTATGTCAGTGTCAGTGTCTTTATTCATGACATGTCGAGTCAAGACAATAATTTAATAAATCCCATTAAATAAAGCCTCATACAGACATACGCACATAAATGATAAATGATTTTATTTTGTAAGTAGGTTTGTAGTATGTATACAGACGCCAGCACATCAAGCTACTACAATCTGTCAAATTCCTGGGGCGTCATTGGCCATGAATCGGTTAGATTTTCAACTTTATCTTTAAAGCATTAAGGATCTTTAAAGCATTAAGGGTCAAGGTTGATTGGGAAAATTTGACAGTTTCGGGTAGCTTGACCTGCTGGCGTCTGTATGTACAAGCAATTTTACACGTCAATCATATTTTAAAACTAGATGGGGTCAGCGTTTCTTAACTGACTAGTCTGAGAAGAAAGGCCAAAACCAACTCAGAGGTCACAGTCTCTTATAAAGTCCAGACATAAGAAGACCATGTAGATCGATGTCCAAGTTGGTCTTTTGAGGAAAGCACCACACAGATTGAGAGGATCTCTACAGTCAGTGTACGCATTTGTCAGAAATCGTGCAGCTCAACTCAGAACTAATCTAATCTATGGCGAATAATACTGCACCGCGCCGCGCTCCGTCGCGTAGCGTGGGGCGGCAAATAAGTCACGCACGGGGGCCCGTCCCGCACGCAGATTGTATTTTCTGTATGTACAGACGCCAGCAGGTCAAGCTACCCGAAACTGTCAAGTTTTCCTAATCAACCTTGAACCTTAATGATTTAGTGATAAAGTGGAAAATCTATTAAAGAAATTTGACAGATTGTAGTAGCTTGATGTGCTGGCGTCTGTACATTATATTATAAGGGGTTTAGTTAAATGTGCAGTGTGATAATCGTATAATATGATTATAAAGGTTTTCAGAACAAAAAGCCTATAATTCAAAAAAATGGTAATCTCTTAACATAGATAATTGGAGTAGTAAATAGAACGTTATATGTACTGTTCAAACATTTAAAACTAGGATATAAATCTTAATGTGACTATAGCTGAAGTGGATAAACAACTAAATTTTGGACGGCACTCGTGTATAAATAATACAACTCTATAAGTTATAATTGGCCTCAAGCGAAAAGACATGTATTAAAAGCTGCGAAAAAGAGACGAGCCTAAAAAAAAAACATTGACAGACATAATCTTGACATGACTGCCGCGGTTTGTTTTGATCGTAGCAAAGAGTAAATCAGTAAAGTATCGTAGTTTTGATTTTCATTCGGCTGTTTTACAAAATATTATTATTGTAAAATTGTCTGTTTAGCCATGGTTCGTTTCAAAAACAGGTATGTTATTCGATCTAGTGCAAGGGAAACGTAATGAAGAAAGAGAATTTATGAAAATGTAGACTTAGATGTAGAATAATTAAAGAATAACCAAAGATGCGATGGATGGATTGTGTGAAAGGTGATATCGCCAAAAAGGAAATGCATACCAAACTGACGGTTTACTACTGTTTTTTGAATGACCTGTAATCTATTGTGATAATTATTGATTAATATACTAAACTATTAACTACCTACGTGGGACTTTTAAACATAACTGGCGAAACGTGAGTGTACTAAGGTTGTACGCTTAGTACACCCACATTTATTCCCGAAGGGTGGGGCCGAGGTGTACTCTACCTCACCCTTCGGGGATTACAGGTGTGATATTATGTCATGTTAAACTAAACTAGAGATGAATGTAAGAAGAGGATTGCGCCGGTCCCCAAATTAACACCTAAGCAGACGATAATGTTCCAAACTAACCTCACACTCTCAAAAACATACATTATTTAATACTATGCTAATAGTTTGTGATTTTATTTATATTTCAGATACGTAACTGTTGAAATAGTTTGTCCATATGTGTCTAAAGATAAACCATTACACTTGAAGCCAAAAATATTCCATGACACTCTACTGGGAAAAATTCAGCGGCTGCATGGTGACTATGGTGTTGCTGCTGTAACTAATGGATTTTTAACAAAATATTGTAATGAGAATACCAGGATAGCTATTATAAGATCAAGACATGGGCCACATCGATTTGTAACCAGTAGTCTACCTTTTGTAACTAAGATAGGAAACCTAAATGTTAAGCTGAATACGCTACATGTTGGTGCCACCCTAAAACATAGTTTTAAGTTTATACAAAAGCATCAGAGAGCTTATTTAGATTCTATGTGGGCTAAACTAAAAACAGATGAAGAAAGACAAAAGTTAGAAGCAGCTGTTTTGGATTATACGAAAACTGATGTTGCTATTAATATAGAAAATATTGCCTAAATAGGTATGTTTTTATTTTCCTACTGCTGCGACACAGGCCCTCTCAGTGAGAGGGAATGAGCAATGATCCATCATGCGGGCCCAGTGTGGGTTGGTTGAGGTCACATCTTCGAATTTTTGGTTCTAAGACATGCTAGTTTCCTCATGTTTCTCTTCACCGTTTTGAGAGCAGTGGTGATGAAATAAAATACACAGTATAAAACGGCTACTTTGGTTCGAACACACAACATACAACTTGGCTGTCACAACTGCTCTCAAGGACTTGTAATCTTTTTTTAATCCAGTTTTTTCTATTAAAAATAATTATGTCACCCTTATTATCGAATACAATTTAACAAACTAGCCTACCCGCAACCCTGTACCCATAATAATAATAATATGAACTTGATCCTGTAATAATAAAGAAAGACATTCATCAGGTAGGGGACATAGGCCTTACATAGTAATAGGTAACCAATCCACTAGCCACCCAACCCAGCCCAATTTGTTTTGTTTCCATGTTCTGCAATAGACTTGCACCAACTGGGGGTTGTCTTTGGGTGCATTTACACAGCGCATACAGGGATAAATGGCGGTTGGTGCCTCAGCACTTAAACTTGTCTAAAAAGGGCGGGCCTCTGCAAGTTGGCTTTGCCCCCTCGTACGCCTTCCAACAAGGAACAGCAGGGTGCAGATACTTATATAAAAATAAATAAGAAAAAGAAATCTTTTATGTAAAAAATATTTATTATTAATGATAAAAAGATTCCAATATACATTACTCAGACATAATTGTTGATGTCATAATAAAATTTCATTACATTTTCATTCAAATTCAGTTCACATTAAATTTCTATCAAATTCTATAAGTACATTTAATACATATAAATACTAACCTATCACAATAGTTAGTACCTTATATCACAATCGTTATTGCATCTCGCACCAACCGAATAGATTTCATAATAAATTACGAGGGTGGAGTGATAAGTCTGGTAAAAATCTATTTTGGAATAAAATGTAAAGTATTCGCCAGATTTAGCCCCTTGCGACTATTTTCTGTTTCCGAATTTAAAAAAATGGCTTGGTGGAAAAAGATTTGGCTCCAACGAAGAGATCATGATCATGAAGAGATCATGAAACCAATGTCCAAACCAAGTCGTACTTTATGGAAGGGATCGAAAAGCTAGAGAGACGTAGTGCATTGAGTTCAAGGAAACTACGTTGAAAAATAAATAATAATAATTAAATAAAATTGACTCGCTTGTTAAATTTTACCAGACTTATCACTCCGCCCTCGTAACATAAAGATTTTTACTATAAAAAAGTTTTTCCTTCATTCCAGGATTAAAAATAACAATGAAATACAATTTTTTGATCCTTCTCTTTTTATAGGTACCTACACATGTACATTATTATTAATATTATTTGAAGTCTGTATATGTATAATCATATTATGAAAATATTATCTTATAGATTTACTGTGGAATTTGTAAGTAAAGTTTCTTTATTAACGTAGATTCAAATTTTGGCACTTGTTCACGTCCTACGTTTTTACAAAGTGATGTTACACGGTTATTAACTTTAGTAAAAATATCAAGTATATGCTCAGCATAAACAAACTTACTAATTGTGCTACATAATAGCTGAATGAATATTGATCCTTTTTTCTCGTGTCTGTATGCTTCTAACTCAGGTGATGTTGCATAGTAGAGGAGGAAATTAGTTTTCTTTAAATCATAACTGTTTTTAGGGTTATCAGCTACTAGATCAGGATGAGGATCTTCTTCAACCTGACAGGCTTGAACTATCAGCACCTTCGGAATATTACGTATTTTTGCTGCAGTGTCAGAGTCCAACATATTTTGAATATCGTCCATTTTGACCTTCACAGAATCTGCTGCATACACTTGTCCTTTCACTCCATGAGACAGTATACACAACATGAAAATACTGTCATCTTCACTTACTTTATTCTTTATTGCATCCAATATAAATTCCATCATTTCCTTGTGGTTCAAATCCTTATCACTGATCACTGTAAAGTTTAGTGATTTCATTGTCTTTTCTAATGCCATTTGGTCTTTGTCAGAGCCAACACGCTTATCTAATGAAGTATATGTAGCAGCATGCTCGATACTATTCTTAGATGGGTAAAAATTTTCTTGATTAATAATGACACAAGTTCCCACGTTTTCATGATTCTTGATTTCATAACTTTCATTATCCAATTGCTTTCGGTCCGATTTTAAAGTTTCCTGGGACATATTTTCATTTGAATGCAAGTCCATCATTTTAAATATATCGTCGAAACCCTCTGTATAATAATCTTGATCAGCTTGTCCTTGCGTTGATTCATCACATTTCATGTGTTTGAAGGGGGTACTCGCAGTAACTGTTGCACTTGGTTTACGTTCATCATTCATTGACTGTTGCAACATTTCTATTTCTAAAACTATTTTCCTCAATCCCGGTAGATTCCGCACAATGCTAAGAAGTTTGTCTACATTCACTTTAAAGCCTATCACCTTCTTATTGTACTGGTATTGGTTAATTGTAATGAACTTTTCACTCATGAGCTTCAGGATGACTAACTCACAGGAGTCATATTCTGTTGTATCAATATCATATGTCAGAAGAGACTTTTTCAGTTTCAAAAGATTATCCGAGTTTATACTTTCACACAATTTGTACAAGGCTTTTTTCATGGGGTTTACAAACATTTTAACAGTAATGGAGTCCGTCTGATAATACCTGCGTGCTGAAGGTACATTAAACCCTAATTTTCTGACTATGTTGTAAAGTTGGCAGATCAGGAGGGCTTCCACGAACTCGTGTTTCCAGTTGGGGTTGTGCTTAGCTTGTCGAAACCACTCGTGTAACATGTTCAGGGTCGTGGAACTGCCGGCATCGTTGGAAACTCGCTGGTACACGATCAGATGTTGCAGTGCAGTATCTGGCACATCGTACAGAAGATACACAAGGGATATCATGTCGTAGGAATTGTCCATTAAATCTTTTTCAATTTCTGACATCATATCAAAGTTCATAGCGTCGTGGTTCCCTATAATATTATCTACATTTACTCCACTTACTCCCTGTGTTTGAGTGGATAGAGAAGAGCTTTGAGAGTCCGGCTGCAACATTTTTAGTTTAATTCCAAACCACAGACACAACTCACAGTCAAAATAAACAAAAAAGCTTTAGCTAGTTCTTTCCCTTTTCCCAATGCGATGATTCTTGATTTTGGTTATTTTTATTTTGTTTTTGATACACTTGAGTTGACTGAAACTTATCAGAATGATTACATCCTCACTCGTCGTCACCGGTCACACCGTCACACGGTTCTTTTTTTGTAAAAATAAATACTAGTGTTGCGGAGGTGCCTATTCAAGTATTCATTTAATCGATTGTTGAAATCGAGTTTTATTTAGCTAGCTTATCGTTGAAGTCGAACTTATTGATATTTGGTTTTGTTTTAATATTCAAGTCATTCATTAGTTTAATTCGGTAGGTAGGAATAACAATGTCATTTTGTTCCCACAGTTATAATTAGTTTGGATTATCGGTTCAGCAGGCTCCTAAAGGATTGGATACCAACATGGTGTGTGGATTGCACTACTTATTGGCTGTCTTAGATAAGATTAAGAATACATAATAGTATGTGCCTGCTTGCCGGTTAGGGCTATAATCTAATGATATGAAATATGATAGGAAACTGCGATTATTTGATTACTATTATACTAACTTGGTTGTAATTGATTTTTTTCATCATTGATTCAATCATTATATTCTATAATTAGCTCCTAATTTACTCCTTATAACATCAGCAATCTGCCAGTGAAAGTCCCGTCAAAATTGGTCCAATCGTTTCAGTGATTAGCCGGAACAAACAGACAGACAGAGAAAAATGTTAAAAACTGTTTTTGGAACGAAGTTCTTTAGCGGAGCTTTCGGTAAACTTGGAGAAATTTTCACGTAATGAAAAAGCGATAGGGCCCCTCCATGCGACTTTTAATTCCATTAATTAATACTTACTATTATAGAGAGTCCGAAAGAGAAAGAGAGATAGTTTTCATGGTTTTTAATTCAAAATGAATATTCAAGATGGCGGCTGCAAACATATGCAAATTTTTCCGTTCAGGGGCAAAATTTCCAATTCTCAAATCGTCATGGGTGTCGTATGTTCATGGTCTTCAAGGGTGCTGAAGCCGATAATGAAATCAAAATGAAAAACCAAGGTGGCGGCTAGAAAAATGTTCAAATATTTCATCATGGGTGTCGTTTTTATGGTTTTAGAGGGTGCTAAAACCGATAGTGATGGTGGCTGCGAATATATATTTTCATTTTTGCAGCGGCCATCTTGGATTTTCATTTTAAACTTCATTCCTACCGGGAGTTCCCCAACGCCCTTTTGTTATAAGTAGTACCATAATATATACTTTATAACATCACAATCGCATTTAGCAATCATTATTTTGACATTACTAATAGACATTTAATTTTATTTATTTGTATTGTAGATGTCCGACCGAAACACGATTTCTGATTTCACCCGATACTCAACCCACTGGCCGAAACACGAACGTTCGGTCGGACACTTATAATCGTTTCGATAGGATAAATTAAATATGGTTATATTGCAAACCTTTTTTGTGATCGCATCACTAGCCTTATGTGTCAATTATGTTATTGACAGTTCCGGGGATTCCCAAGCAAAAAAATGGGTGTTTTCACATTACGCAAGTTTCACACGCTTGCCAAGTTTCGACAAACTGTCGGAAATACGTGTGGTATGGCTCACATTGTGTTGGTTTGAAAATACTTGCTGCCAATCCGATTGAATGTCGGTTTCCGGTACTGTTAGATTTATCCAGTGGCTTTTTGCACCAACCAAAGTGGCTACTGCAGCCGCCGCCGCCGCCGCTTGCGATGCATCTACAACTTTATTTTTACACGTTAGGAGTTTGCGACAAGTAAATGCCAAGCGTTAAAGTTGTCAAAAAATAAAAGGCCGGTTTTGACATTGACAGTAGTTGGTTGTAGTTATTATATGTAGATCAAATTCGCAATTCACGTATTAAACTGACAGTTAACTTGACACCAGCGATCGATGCGATGCATTGAGATAGGAAATAACATGGAGATGCCGCGTTATTCTATACATACATTTGCTTATACAAATATGAGTGAAATATGATTCAGAATTTGAAATATCGTTATGTCTCATTCTTTCTAGTAAGATAATCTCATTTGATAAAAGAGACAACTATATTTTAAGTTGTTGCTAATTATGGCAACATTTTGTCTTGACGTAGTGACAGTTGTAGGTAAGTGCCGTAGCAGCCATCTTAGGTGACGAGTTTCGTGGTAGTTTTGCTGTCAAATGGTTGTTTGTTTTTTGTATTATTGAGATTTGCGAGAAAATTACGAGGATTTTACCTTTTAAAACTGCATGTAAATGTTGGAAAACAGAAGTTCAACATGCCTGTGTGTTGTATTGTGAAGTGTGGTGCAAGAAAGAATGAAAATCAACCTCAATTGTAGTTGCACAGGTTAGTAGCCGGTTTTCATGCATTAATACATACAATAATACACAATCGATGATACAATTGTAACGCGATCATGAATTTATGGCTAAAGTATTGATATTTGGGTTCATTTCCATATAACAGGCCTTTTTATTATATTTGTTAATTCATTCGTTTGTTTACAAACAGATGTCATAATGGAATAGTGTTGTACCGTTGCCGACTTACCGTAATAGTTTCCGAAACTAGTTCCTCCGCTGGAACGATATCAGTATATTCTGCGATGTTAACATAAATAATCTTGCGTCTTATTCGGTCCGAGTGACCTAGCTAGGTCCGGCCTGTGGTTCACACTTCACAGCACCAAAATCCATCGTGATCCAAACGTGATAACTAGTAAAACTCGTATATAGTATCGTTACTCGTTATAGTAACAACGAGATAACAGTTGTTCCTTGATTGACACAACCCTAGCAATGGCAGCCATTTTATGCGACAATTAGAGTTGTAGGTATGCACCCTTTTTTTGTAGGTATTTCCAGTCCATACTTTTCTATGTCAATGATGCGATGCGATCTTGACACCATTGACAGGTGTCAAGATCGCATTCTCAAATGTCAAAACGGGCCTTTTATTTTTAGACAACTCTAGTTCAATAATAATACTGTCAGTGTCATTGTCTTTACTCACTGTCAATCGTCTGTCAAGTAAAAACCACAAGGCATAATGCATCACTTCGTAATTGTGTGTCAGAGGTCTCAAGGCGAACCAGAAACGCGTCTATCTTTTGACGCAGTAAGGCGAATCTAACGATTAAAATCTTTGTCGCTGTCATCGTTTTCAATTTTTCATGACAGCTGTCAGGCTGTCACAACGGCTGTTAAGTGCGGCCACCACCCTTCTAGGAAACCCGTAGACAGAGCAGTCTCTGTCTACGAGGAAACCGTAGCTTTACACACACATTCACAGTGTATTTGTACACTTGGTAACCACAAGTAAAGTGGGTGTCATTTAGTGGAAACCAAAATCAAGTGCAATCAAGTGTCAAGTGGGTTTATAATTAGAGATTTATAGCGATAGGTGTACCGTGTAGGTAGGTACTTAATCTATAATTTATTTATGTTCATCTTCAAGTGTCAATGTCAACTGTCACTGTCAGTGAAAGCAACAATATTTTTTTAGGTTATTATTTAGTAATTTGCCTTGGCTGGTACACATTTAATTAAACTATACATGAAAACTGTTTTGCAGGCGGAGAATATCTTACATAATTATCTAACATGCAAGTTACAAGGACAGAGATCCTGAAACTTTATAAACATCTCTTAACGTATTCGAAGTCGCTGACACTGACTGATCCGGCGTACTTTAGACGCAGAGTTGCCACCGAATTTAGAAAAAACAAAGCATTAACTAAACCGAAAGATATAACGTTTGCGTACGAGGTAAATATCCATCATCGTATTTGTAAATTATTTTATTAATTACCCTTTTATTTAGACAAACTATGATGTGTTGTTTCTTGATACTTTTCAATTAATTAGTAGTATTGTATAGTCTAATTCGTAGGTGGAATAATTAGGCTTTTTACCAGGGCTTGACCTTCATCTTTAATTAATGTCAGATTTAACCTTTCCTTAAAAGGAAAGACATTGTGTAGTCCACCCACACCTGTTTGCACCTAAGCGCGAATACGTATGAGTAGATCGCTCGCTGGAGTCACGCTCTTCCCGCCAATATTTACCCCCAACTCATCCGCTAAAAGTAAAACTGACCGCGGATAACAACAGAAAGAAAAAAAAAAAAAAAAAAAAGATATAACAGATACACTTGGTGCACTCTGGTTTAAATTTAAAAAATAATTTAGCACGTCACGGTACACATACAACAAGTCAAGTCACATACAAGTCTCCATTACTAATTAAAATGAACAGCGAAAGAAAGGTGTGGTACTTTCTGGCCGCGCCACAGTCGCATTTTGAATCGGAGTTAATAAGAATAAATGTACATAATATGTTCATTATTGTACTAAATAAAATAAAAATAGTACTTGAAAGATTCGCGAGATATTTAACAAAATCGGTGGTGCGGCCAGAAAGTATGCTTCCTAGCCGCGCCACCGCGTACACTGCAACAAATAGGATATTTATGTGCAAAATCAATGTTAAACAATTGTACAAATATTGTTTATTCTATTGATGATTAAAAATACTGCAAAAAGTCATTATCTATAGGATGAATATCGAAACTTTAAAATCGGTTATGCCAATACTAATTAAAGTAGGTAATGTAGATATTCTTGTAAA
Organism: Apamea sordens; assembly: GCA_945859715.1. Lineage (NCBI taxonomy): Eukaryota > Metazoa > Arthropoda > Insecta > Lepidoptera > Noctuidae > Apamea > Apamea sordens. The sequence continues at coordinate 16,331,043 of OX243995.1, forward strand.
AAATAAATTACAAGGCTTTCGTAGGTACTTTTATATCAATACTGAATTGTAAGGTACGGTGTATTATTTGGACTTTAATTTCTGATGAATTTTTTTACAACATATTATTTTTAATTTGACAATAAATAATTATAATGTATAGGAACAACGATTGTAACTGTCTGACAGTTCTGCCATAGTCGAAGTAGTATTTTAGTTTCGATATTATTAAATTTATCATGTAGGTAATGACTTTTCACTATTTCTCATTACGAATAGAATAAACAATAGTCGTACAATTGTTTACCATTGAGTTTGCACATAAATATCCTATTTGTTGCAGTGTACGCGGTGGCGCGGCTAGGAAGCATGCTTTCTGGCCGCGCCACCGATTTTGTTAAATATCTCGCGAATCTTTCAAGTACTATTTTTATTTTATTTAGTACAATAATGAACATATTATGTACATTTATTCTTATTAACTCCGATTCAAAATGCGACTGTGGCGCGGCCAGAAAGTACCACACAAAGAAAGACTATTTATTAGACTCATTAACCTTCACCCTATTTGAAACTGCAAAAATAAAACAATTAGCACAAAGTTGATAACTCTATGGCTATGAACTAGACCAGGAGGAGCCACATAATTATGTTGAATTTAGTGATTCCTTGGTAAAACTTAGTTTAACATTATAATGTGTACCTGTGTACTTAATTTATTTAATTAATCATTTCAGAAAGGCGAGGCACTGTTGAGACGCGGTGCTGTTGTCTAACATGCTGCTCAACAGCCTGTACCGCCTGCATGCGGGGCTTGTGTCTCGTATGTGTATTGCATTCAAACACACTGTAGATTATTCCAAAGTGCCTAAGATCAATGAGAGTGACTTGACTGAACAGTTTATAAGGGGCAGTGGACCGGGAGGTTCTGCAGTCAACAAAAATTCTAACTGTGTAGTTCTAACACATGTTCCTACAGGTAATTAAGTTCCTAAGATGAATATAATGTTTCTTAATTTTACTGTAACAATTTCATAAATAAGTCTAGTACTCTAATGTTCTGAAAGAGTTAATTGGACATACGAGTCTATGTTTATATACAGGGTGTCCCAGAAATCAATGTCAAGCCGGAAATGGGTGATAGACGAAGTCATGACAGTTACTAGAAAAGTATTTAAAAAAATCTTGGTCAAGCACTTTTGAAATTATAAGTGTCGAAAAATAAATCAGAAAAACTGTGATGAACCTTGAAGTCCTGTGACTACACATATTAATTTTTCTTCTATTTCTTTTTCTTATACCTTATTTCTTACCTTTCCGTAAATTACAGTTTAAATTAAAACACAATTGCATCAGTTTTAAATAAAAAGTTAGATTTTAAATTCCAATAATTACATCACCCAACTTTAACTGACAGTAGTGTAAAAAAAATGTACTACTCTATTTTGGCAAGTGCCTTTAAAAGATGGCTCGGTTAATTTGGATTCCAAAATGCTACAACACTTGCTACATTTAAGTATGTGTTAATCAAATCACACACAATAAACGGAGACATTAAGACAGATCAGTTAATTCTAATCTAATTAAAATTACCCTACTTTCCGCGGGTGTCGTAAAAGGCGAGTAAAGGATGTACCGGAGAATGGGCAGCAGCATTCTCTATGCATTTTACCACCATGCTGCAATCGCCAACCCACCTGCCAAGCGTGCCGATTATAGCAAACCCCAAGAATGACAAACACAAAAAACACTTGGCAACTAGTGCCCGGCGGCCCGCCTGCCCTTGGCTACGGTAGCGACCAAGGCCACGGTGAGGCAAGCAGAAACCTGTTGGATGCGAGAAGCACAGAACCGGTCGCAGTGGAGGTGCTTGGGGCTGCATATATCCAGCAGTGGACGTTTTTTGGCTGAAATTATGATGATGAATTAAAATGAAACAGGAAAAGAGTTCCTGGAAGGACTTGAGGAAGGCCTTTGCCCAGACAGAGAAACACGCGCACGCCGCACGGCTTACAACTATAGCAAAAAGTGTCGTTCCAACTTTTGGTCTTAATTTTTTCCGTCTAGCCCCCTTTCGCAACGCGCGATAAGGAACATCGTTCCAAAAACATTTGGTGCAATATCTTAATGTAGGCGTTTTGTCATTACAGGTACAGTAATAAAATGCCACACAAGTAGATGTCAAGACGAAAACAGAAAGAAAGCGCGCGAGTTGTTAATTGCCAAGTTAGACCAGGACCTGAATGGCGAAGATAGCATTACTGCCCAGAAAAAACGACTCGATACTAATAAATACAGAAAAACGGAATATAAAAAGAAAAAAATGGCGCACATGAAAAGTGAATGGAAGAAAAGAGAAGGCTTGGCTTAGAATTGTTTGTAATTATAGTGTAGCAATTTTAAAAGATTAAGATTAAATAAGCAATAATGAAATCAAGAAGCATTTCTTTATGTGGTCGCTCTTCAGGAAAAGGACTACTCCGATCGATTCTGTAAAAATCTCACTGTGAAAAGTTAGGTGAAGTGATCTTAGAGTGAGCTGTCAATAGTGTCAATCCCTAGCATTAGTTGGAATGACAGTTCACTCCACGCTCACTTCACATAAGTTTTCACGGTGAGATGGTTACAGAATCGAACTGCTGGCTGGTCCTTTTCTAAATTACTTCTTGTGTCGCTAATGTTTTTTTTAGAAATTCTGGTAAATAAGTTCATGCTCGCAAAAGTGCAAGTCCAGATTGCAAACACCCCAACCAATTGGCCGCTCAACTCACAATATCAGTTTATGTCAGCAGGCTCAAAAGACGCAACATACTACAGTTAGATAACTTGTAGAGAGCTGCATTACTAATAAGAGAGTTGCTCCTGATGAGGAGTAATTCTTCACTGCCAGATATTCCTACAACTCATCTGCTCATAGTTTTAAAAAAACCGAGGAAATGTGATTTTATCTGGATGCACATCACCCGAAGTTACGTTACGACATCCGAAACGTGAATGCAGTCATTCATCCTTCAGACAGGTGGTGAGCGTAGGCTTCGTCATCCCGTAATATAGTCTTGATGGCACTCTTTCAGTTCGGAATCTTATGATCTGTTGTTGAAACTTTTGTTGCTTTGCAAAGAAGCCTCGTGTTGGTTCAGCAGTTTCTGTATAATCATCAACTCAGTACAAGCAACGGGTAAAGAATTACCATCCAAAACTACTCTCATGAGACCTCCTGCACAGGGCTTGTTGTTGTTTGTTGGTTGCTTGTTGTGTTGCACTTTTTGATATTCAACAACTGATAGCAACTTACGAACACTCGCATATGTCAAGTCGTTGTACGCTAAATTCAGATAAGACAACACGAAGTTGCCGACGCAGCGTGGGTAGTTTTCAATCCTCACAGTGCTAGTACAAAATGGGTCTACAAACTGTCCAACCAATTCTTTAGCTATTAATTCAGCCTTCATGGGTAAATAATCTTCAGTCAGAGCGCTCAGACTCCTCAGACCAAGGCTTTTCAAGCTGTCTCTCTTTAGAGATTTACGTTTTACCCGGGTATGAGAAGCTCTTTTGGGAGGTAGAACTACATTTATTTTATCACGTGAACGTGCTTTATTAGCGTTGAAGTGAATGCTTTCTGGTGGTGATTTTTGAGACAGATCGAGTTTGTGTAAACACTCCATGTATATTTCGCGTTTCTTTTTCAAGTGAACCATATGTCGTTGTAGTCTGTTCATGTTTTCGTCGTAAGTCAAAGGAAATTCTATAAAACTGTTGAACATAAGGCTCGCACCATCGTCGCTGATAAGGTTGTCTGCTAAATTCAAATACCGCAAATGTCTATTAGTTCTAAGAGCCTCTGCTAAATATTTGGCTCCCTCGTCCCCTATGCAGTTTGACGTTAGGTTCAAAGAAACCAAAATATTTTCCGCAGATTCCAAATAGTGCAACGTAGAAGCTATTCGCTCGCACACTGCATCATTAATGTTACATCTGCATAGCGAAAGATTTTTAAGAAATGTTGTGTGTTGTAAAAGTTCCTCATAATTAGCTAGTTTTAGTGGGCAGTCGTCTAAGCATACATCGGTGATTGTTGTATAAGGGAGCATCTTACCAAGCTCGTGTACGACATACATGTCGATGCGGCAATTCTTGATCGTAAACTTATATAGTTGTTGGTAATTAGGTAGAATTAATGCTAGGAGTTGTATTGTAACTCTTGGTATGGTCTCTTGTTGAAATTTTGCCATCAGTATAGCTGAAAGCCGATTTTGATTGTCGTACGTAGCTGTTATTGGCAAAATGATTTCGTCAGTTTGGTCGTCATCTTTTATTGACTCCGAGGCTGCTGAGGACACAACTCTAGCGGCACTAGCAATAGTAACACGTTTGTATTTTATTTTAATTTCTAGTGTCTTCTGAGTTTTGTTATCTAGGGAAAGAAAAGAAAGTTTAAGAATAAGCCCACGTTTACACGACACGGCGATGTGCAGACGCCAGCACATCAAGCTACCCGAAACTTAAAAAAAATCCCAATCAACCTTAAACCTTAATTTTTTAGCGATATAGTTGAAAGTCTATTAAAGAAATTTGACAGACTGTAGTAGCTTGATGTGCTGGCGTCTGTACTGTACGATAACAGCCGCTGTACGATAACAGCCGCACAGGTCGATCGGTCAGGTTAAGCTACGCTTGCCGCGGTTGGTCTGTGGATGGGTGACCATCTTTACATACTGAGACCCCTCCGTGCCTCGGAAAGCACGTTAAGCCGTTGGTCCCGGCTGTCATTCGTGGATCTTTGACAGTCGTTACGGGTAGTCAGAAACCCGAAAGTCTGACAACCAGTCTTACCAAGGGGTATCGTGTTACCCAGTAACTGGGTTGTGGAGGTCAGATAGGCAGTCGCTCCATTTAAAATACTGGTATTCAGCTGCATCCGGTTAGAAGTAGCAGCCGACCCCAACATAGTTGGGAAAAGGCTAGGCAGATGATGATGATGAATAAATCCCCCTGTTCATATGGTTAAAAACAAATGTTGTAAACAACTGTGCTGTGATCCCGAAATCCTCGCAACCGGTGCAGCATAAGTTAAACTTGCAGGAATGATCTTACCACGCTGTGAACTTTCTTTAAGGACAGTAACAACAACTGGACTGTTAAATCTTTTGTATAATTCCATGAAACAAGTTTCAAAATCTTCTTCACTATCAGACCTGAACTTTCCTGACGGCATGGATCGAGATGTTGCTTTTGAATTCATTGTAATGAACACTTTAAAAAAATATAGGTAATAGAATATACGAAATAAAGAATTATCAAAATTAATATCTAGGTAACTAAAATTAAATTAATGTTATAAAATGTCAAAAATTGGTAGTTATCAAATACTATCAAAGAAGTCTTTGACAGATAAAAACAGTAAATCAGGAGGGCTTGGTCCATGGTTCATGGTCCAGGCAATTGAAAGTTAATATTATGGTCAAGTCAAAGGAAAGAGGATTGAAGAGCATTATGGAGCCTGGCATTCAAAGTTGATCAGGTGACTCAATCATTATCTTTAAACGTTATGAAACTATAGAGGCCTGGCTTAAATGTAATCCGGTTAGACTGGAAGCCGATCCTAACATAGTTGGGAAAAGGCTATGCAGATAATGATGACGTACCAATAAACAGAGCTTTACGAAGTCTACAATCTCTTAATCACTGTCGTTATAGCTTTCTCGTTTATGAGTGCAATACTATGATTGTAAAATGTCTAGAATGTTCTATCCTTGACCTACTTTACGTTAAGGCTACGTCCAGCTCCCCTACCGCTTGTTAAGTGACTTTCAATCGATTAGGTACATTACTTATATTCGAAAAAAAGATGTGAGAGTGAGAACATATTTTATTAAACCGTCAATGAACCATTAGTGACCGTCATTCGTATTTGTTTTGCTTTGAACTATGGTTTGGATATGAAACTAAACCTTTCTTTTCTCCAAGTTCTATCTTGTATAGATAATAGTCATTGGTCATGATATGCTTTAAGTAGATAGGTATGTTATATATGTTTTTAATGTAAATGTTACGCCAGCTGTCGCTGAAAACCAGCGTTGCGGCTTTGTCTCGCATAGGGTCTTAGCATTTATGATGAGCGATGGCCGTTTTGCGTGGATGGGACGAATATTTTCCCCCAACTTGTTTTTTTTTGTGTTTGTGTTGTTTCTCTGCGTCGTGTTTACCGCAAATAAACGTATTTTCTTTTTTGGAACGAAGTTCTTTAACGCGGTTGCGGTAGGAGTAAACTGGAAGAAATCCATGCAAACGAAAAAGTGTTATGCCCTATGTGAGCCCCTACATGCGAAACTATCTCGCATGTAGGGGCTCACTTTTTCGTTTCATGATTTTTGAGGGTGCTGTAGCCAATACTGAGGTTAAAATGAAAATCGAAGATGGCGGCTGCGAGTATTTTAAATTTTTCAGGATCCTCCGACCACACAGGTTTTTTTTATTTCAGTTACACCTTAGATTACCTGCAGTATTCTCTCCTTCTCCCTTTTAAACCATCCAAAGGTTATCTTTAAAAGATCGCTTTTAGGGATAAGGCCGCCCATTGTACTTATCACAATATGTAAAACTACTTTCATTTACCTATGCTCTGTAATTTGTATGGTGTAGGTACATAATAAAGAGTATTCTATTCGAGTGGCTACAAGAAATATACAATTATGTAGACTTGATCTCACGCACGTGTAGGTTGGTCTTGGTCGGGGTTGGGGATAGGAGCGGGCAGACTGGGTCACGGTCGCTGACGTCACGACTACGAGACGTCCCAACCTCCCCATGCGTTTCGCTCTTCTCCTTGGGCAAACACTCGTAAAAATGGTGCTAATGAACAAATGAAATAAAGAGTGATTATCGCACACTTACCTACGCCACATTCTTTGTAGATATACATTATGTAACATTACTAGCGAAATGTGAGTGTAGGTACCACACTGTTTTTTATATTTTTATGGTATGTACCAAAGATAGGTGCACCTATTTCTAACCCGTCGGAGAATACAATGTAATCCCTCTACTTTCTCAAGAAGCTATAACAAGCAAGCTGTGACGCTGTGAAACCCTTTAGGGCCGACATACACGGACTACTTGAAGCAGTCAGGATGGACTGCTTCAAGTTGCGACTGCATAGTGAACTACAGTCTTCTACGTACACACAAACACGAAACCGCTCGAGCAGTTGCAACTGCTTCGGGCGGTCGTGCGGTCAAGCTGTCGCCAGGCATACACTGACTGCTCGAGCTGTCGACTGCTCTCGCGCCGTTACCTAATTTGAATGACGAGCAGTTGGTATCAACTGCTCCAGCAGTTATCAATGGCAGCTTCAAACTATTGACGTCTATGTTGATCAATCGCTAACTGCTCGAGCAGTCCGTGTATGTCGGCCCTATGTTGTTCAATCTGCGTTATTTTTTTTTTAACTAACTTAATTTTCAATGTTGCCAATATTAATTAATTGTTTTTGTTGCCGGACATGTTATTATCACTTGTTAGGTTTTTTTATATTGTGTTGTAACTGTTTGTTCATGTTCATGCATGAAAACAAGCGATACCTTTCTACTTATAATAATTAGGAACGTAAAACTAGATACCAGCAGCATATACCTACAGCGTGGCGCTTTAATGGCGACATTAATTTAACACACGTATACGGTTTCGCGTTTTAGTTTTATGAATATATTTTAATTTAATTAAACATTAATATTTATTTATTTATTAACAATTTTCTAAAATAGCATCTTAGAGACTTAAAGAACTGTAGCGCAGGGGTTATTTGCCGGGGTCACGGATCATAACATCGCATCAATGTAATTAAAACAAATAACGTGCAAAGAGAAGGCGAATTGAAGGAAAGAGAGAGAGTCCTATGTCGGCGAGCGGCGCAGGTGGAAGTTATCAAGTTACGATTTTTTAAATGCTGTTAAAATTTTTATGATTACTGGCCACTAGCCCTATCCGTGTGTCAAATTAATGTCGCCATTGTAGCGCCACGTTGTATAGGTAGTGTCAATAGAAAACCACGGTTACTTTCAATCTTGTCATCTTCACCTAGGTCGGGTATGATATTATTGGATTTTTCTATAACAAAATCTCACCTTGTTCTCATTTTAGTCGCAACCCGGCGTAATAGAATTGTCTCCGGGCAGGGGGTATTAAGGGCTGGCCTCTATTCCCTACATGTGCGTCTTCGAGGAGTTCATCAATCCTACAGTAGGTAGTACTCGATGCCATATAAGTACCTACAGATTAGGTAAGTTCTGGTAACTCGACGTATTCCTTGCAGGACGTCATAGTAGGGTGAAAATGCAACAAATTAAGCCACCAAATGTTCTACCGAAGTTCAGTAGTTTTTGAGTTAGTAAGATTTTTAGTTTTTTTTTATGAAAAGTCCCAGATTTAATCATTTGAATCTAATTTGAAAATTATCTACGGAGCGACTGTCCTCAAATTTATGTTAATGTCACGTGACCTTTTGGATAGCTGATAAGATAACGATATTTATAGAACCTAGTAATTTGTACATCTGGCGTAGTATTTTTTTTGCACTAGACAACATTTTTGATGAAGTAATGGCAAAAATTACAAAAAAAATCTTACTAACTCAAAAACTACTGAACTTCGGTAGAACATTTGGTGGCTTAATTTGTTGCATTTTCACCCTACTATGACGTCCTGCAAGGAATACGTCGAGTTACCAGTAACCCTGTATGTATGGCATGGTATGTGTATGTCTGGCATCGAGTTTTACAAAAGTTCTGCTTTGTTTGCATCTATATTACTCATGCCTAGGGAAAAACTTGGTCTAAAGCATAATTAGGTATCATTACATCACCAGGGTTTAAAAATGTGGTCGTAAAATGCAACAATGTGTGGTGTCGAACATTGTAAGTAGGTAAGTATATATATCAATAATTTGTTATTCAGTCAACATAACAACAACATCTACAGGTAATTGAAATTAGACGAATGGTCTGTTCCAAAAGTACCTATTTGATTAAAATGTAGGAAAACAATTGAATCTGAAAAAATACCCGTGGATGCCAATTTGTTATGCCAATGACAAATTTATTGAGTGCTGTGAATTGTGATTTGAAGAATACTTAAACCCAAAATTTAAATCTCCTTACTAAATATGTTTTTGATTTGACAATTATTGAGGTTAAATTCCCGTAATTTTAAGAACGTTCACAGTCTGTAGGTAATCTAAAATCTCTGTAATCTTTTGAGCATTAAAGTTTTTATTATTAAGTATTAAGTATATTATTATACTTAGTCTGAGGGGCAATTCTCGTAATTTTAAGAACGTTCAGTTTCAATATGTCAAAAATACCTCCACCTATTTCTCTACATTTTTGATAAGTTTTCGACACTAATTGTCGCCGAGATGAGATTGCGAATATATTTTGAACGTTTTTAATTACGGAAATTGGCCTTCTGTTTTCGTCGATGGTTCTTGAATTACAATTTAATGTTATTTCAAGAAAAAAGTGTCGGAAATACCAAATGGTAGTTTAAAAACCTAAATAAGATGAATCTGTCCTTTTTCAAACAAACAATTTAAAAGGTTATTTCTAATAGAGCGTCAGTTAATAAATAAATTGAAAAAAAGCACAAGAAGGTAATGAATAGACATAAAAGTAGGTACCTACCTAACTAAAACAAAACCGTTATGAATTTCATAGCCAGGCTATAGCGTTTATTACATGGATCAAATTGATATAAACGATAGGCACATTCCCTTTATAAAAGGGGATCGGGAGCGCAATATTGTGGTTAATGGATCTTCAAGGCTGGATGCTCCAAGGTAGCCCAAAAAATGGTTTTGTATCTATTTTTGCAGATACTGAATAATAATCAATAAATTCATAATCAATAAATTCATTAATTCATTAACCAGTGATAGTGTAGACACGTTGATGTAAAAACGTTCGCTTGGAGTAAACGTATTAAAAATATCACAATTTTTTAACGCACACAATACATACCTACACACATCACAGTTCTTATAATACGTTTGTCAGCCCCGGCTACACTTTACGATCCTCGAGAGGCAGAAGGCTGAGTGACTCGGCGCCCTAACCCTGATTAAGTTGACTTTTGGCTTTCCCAAATGTAGATAGGTACTCTAGGTAGGTATATTCATAAGGGAGTCGCTAAGTCGGTAATGACCCTAACTTTTTAATACCATATTCATTAAAAAGTTTATTTTAACGATGATGTGACGACGTGATAATCATTTAGAACACGGTCGGTTAAAACAGTGCAAGAAAGAATGATGGCTCGTAATCATGGTGAACAAAAGTTAGAATTTGAAAATGTTGTGCAATTTGAAAACCAGTATTTCTCTAAATTTTATTTGATGATAAATGGAAAAACATGACAATACTCTCTGAAGATTATTAACTTATACTTTGTTCGCGATTTACTTTCCAATCATGTAAACAATTGAGTGGCTTTGGAAAAACCACTTTAATATTAACACAAAGAGTTCAGTTTGCACTACAACTTCCAATATTTTTGACATTTTCCACCATCTAAAATCAACTTAATTTACACTAGCATAAGGTGGTTTTCGTTTGAGTGGAAATTACATTAATTAGGAACGTGGATTTTAATGCACTTTAGATACTTACACCATGATAAATATTTAGAAATTAAATACGGCCGGTTGAAACCGCAAAAAATGCAAGAAAGAATAAAGCCTCGTGATCATGATAAACAAAAGTTGGGAAAAACTTCAAAATCAACACTATTTTCCCATTTCCCATGAAATAAAACTTAGACAAAGTAAAATTATAAAACAGCGAATGTAAATGCTATACAATATATAGTCTATACTCACCTTAAGTCTTCAGAGACTTGAAATTACGGTTTCATTTTTATTTGTTACGATGAAATGAATGCTATTTCTCGCGACGCGACCCAACTAATGACTTTAAGTTTTCTCAGGCTGCATTAATTATGAAGACACTGGCCGGACATCGTACTTTATAATTGCTGTTTTAAGTGCGTGCCTTCCTTTCTTTTGACTCGAGGGAATATTCGATTAAAACATTCTTGACGTCGGGTCCACTTTGCGTCCTTAGGGAGCGCCCACGAGCAACCTAGTTGCCTAGCAACTTTTTGTCTCTGTCGCTGTCTCCTCACCGAGATTTCGACGATGCGCACACGGGAGCGACAGCAACCCTACTTTTTTGTAAAATTTTCAGTTGAGCTGTAACTGGCTAGCCGGCAACTTTGTTGTCACCGTGCGAGCACAATTGCATTGCAACCGTCGACAAAAATGTCTCGTCGAAAAAAGACAAAAGTCATGTACCATTACCACGTCTTGCTGAGTCCAATCCACATTGCAGGGTCGCTTCTCGAAGTTGTGAAGGATTATGTCTAGGGTCTAGGGGGTCTAGCTTTAGGGCAAGTCATCCAGCTTGGTAGACACAACTTTGAGAAAGAAGCTGACAGATGAATCCAGTTGGGTTGGGCAGCATTTGGAAAACTTCGTCAAGTCTTCTCATCGCCTATCCCGCAGTGTTTGAAGACTATAAGGTCTTTCTTTAACCAGTGCGCCCTGTTCGTCATGACATACGGTGCCGAAACGTGGACACCGACGGTCTGGCTGGTCCACAAATTCAAGGTCGGTCAGAGCGCTATGGAGTGAGCTATGCTCAGAGACTCTTTGAAGGATAAAATTAAGCGGGCCTGCGGATGGAGAGTAATGGGTAGCTCTCCGTCCGATCAGGACTAGGCCCGTGCCGGACGGCGTGTTTGTGTTCCACGCGCGCCTCAAAGAGATGTCAGCAAAGTGACGGGGCCCCACAGGGCCGAAGCCTGCCAGGGTAGCGGGAACATCCGAAAGGGTTTACCGCTGCCCTGGAACATAAAGGGCTAAGGAAGGAACACGGGTGGGTTTTAGTCAGTAAGAGTCTGACACTCCCTCCTGCTCCACCCAGAGCGGGAGGAGTCATTTGATGATTTCCCATCCTCAAAAAAAAAAAAAAAAAGGATAAAATTAAGAATGAAATTATCCGGAAAAGAACCGGAGTTACCGACATAGCTTGCAGAGTAAGCAAACTGTAATGGCAGTAGCCATGTTTGTCGAAGGACCGATGGCCGGTGGAGCAGACGAGTCCTGGAGTGGAAACCCCGTATAGGCAAACGTAGTGTGGGACGCCCCCCAGCTAGATAGACGGACGACCTTAAGAAGGTTGCTGGGACAGACTGGATGCGGATGGCGGAGGACAGGGTGTTGTGGCGCAGCCTGGGAGGGGCAGAGATCGCAGCCCAACAATGGACTGCGATAGACTGATTTGATTGATACTTTCATGTGCATTCAGTAAAATGCTGTTGTTATTGTGTTATGTCTTTTTTTTTTTACTATTATTATTATTTTTTAGTTGTAATTGTGCATTTTGTTTGTGCAGAATAAAATATTTTTCTTTCTTTTCTTTCTTTATTTTGACATTACAAACAGAATTTCAATTTTATTTTTTTACTAGCTTCTGCCCGCGGCTTCGCCCGCGTGGATGTCGGAAATTATTCCACGGGAACGTGGTAACAGGATAAAATGTATGTGCTTCCCCAGGATGCCATCTATCTCTATGCCAAATCAGAAGTTCAGTGGTTTAGGCGGAAAAATGTAACATACAGTTTCAAGTTCAAATACTACTTATACTTTAAAATTAAAATCTATCCCTACGACGTATATAAAAATAAACCTAAATAACTCTAAAAACTAAAAGGAATAAAAATGAACTCCACTGCGTGTGACGTAACCTACGACAAACTTTATTTGCGGTTGGTACAGTAATCAGAGGGGTAATTCTCGTAATTTTAAGAACGTTCACAGTCTGATCTCAGTCTCAATCTGTCAAAAATACGTCTAATTTCCCTACATTTTGACATTTGTTTGTCGCCGAGATGAGACTGCGACTAGATTTTGAACGTTTTAAATTACGGGAATACGGGCGCAGGTCTAGGGATCGAACCGCAAAATTAATTTTGTTTTTTACTGTATAATATATACTTTTCCGGGATAAAAAGTACCCAGTTTTTTTAATATAAGTATATAATTATTCTTTAATATCCTGGGCATCATGCCCAGGATATTAAAGAATAATTATAACAAGTTTCATCGTAATCGAACCGGCGTGACAGACAATGACAGACAGACAAAAAATTTATTAATCGCATTTTTTGTTTCGGTTTCGGTCTAGTAACACCCCCTGCCATTTATTTTTTTTGATATTTTCAATGTACAGAATTTTCACTTCTACAGATTGATTATAAGTATAGAATAGATTTGTATAGACCAATCCCGAGACCTACAGATAAGTACTATGCATTTTAATCTTTATATACCGTATCGTTTTCTTGATACCTTTAAACAAAAAGGTTTCGTTTCACGTCGAATTGATTGAAAGTGTAACGGAAAATATTATCAACGAGTTTTATCCATTTTCTTTTTACCATAACATACGGCCCTAAACCTTTTATTGTTAGGGCACCCTGTGGGCCCAATATCTGTAAAAGCTGTGAGTGCTAAAACCGATTGGAATGGAGAAAGGATTGTAGTGGTTTGCGGTTAGCTTTTTATACAGATATACCTATGGATATTGAAGGAAAACACGTTTATGTTAGGAACCTATGTACCTACGTATAACTAGGTAAATTATATGTTCTATTGATGGCTTTAGGTAATACTTTCTTTTAGGACCTAAAGGGATAAGCAGCAAATTCGTCTTACGAATCTCTTAGTTTATTTATTTCGGTATCAGTTGAACGGACATCTCAGTCTGCCTAGTCTTTTACCAACTAGGTTGGGGTCGGCTTCCAGTCTATCCGGATGTAGCTAAATACCAGTAACTATTTTACATGGCGCGACTGCCTATCTGACCTCCACAACCCAGTTACTGGGTAACACGATGCCCCTTGGTAAGACTGGTTGTAAGACTTAGGCTACTGACTACCCGTAATGACTGACCGTCCGATCTCTTAAAGTATAATGATGTTAATTTCAGAGTATTGAGTTTCACAATTTTAAGTTTACGAAAAGTTTCTATAGTTTTAAGGCTACTACAGACGGTTCTAGCAAGCGTGCCAAATTGCAGTTTAAAAACGTCTAATGCAGTTGCTTTAACAGTCGGCAAAAACACATTCTCATACGTAGTACATTTCGCTTAATACTCCACGCTCTGAATTCACAAGACACAAGAACTTAAAGAACTTCTTAGTTGCGCTTGCAGTTAATTTCTCTCTTGTAACGAACAAGGTAGATTGTCTGAAGCAGCTAACGTGTAATGCATTTAATTTAGTTATCTTACAACCCTATCAAAGCTCCGCGGTTGCCTCCCTTTACTTGTTAATTTTCTGATTAAACTAGCTTTTGCCTTAGGCTTAACACGCGTGGATGTCGGTAAGTAATCCTATTTATACAACGTGGCGCTACAATGGCGACATTAATTTAACACACGGGTAGGGCTAGTGGCCAGTAATCATAAAAATTATAACAACATAAAAAAAATCGTAAACTGGAAACTTCCACCTGAGCCGCGCGCCGACATAGGGCTTTCTCTCTTTCCTTCAATTCGCCTTCTCTTTGCTCGTTAATTGTTTTAATTACATTGATGCGATGTTATGATCCGTGACCCCGGCAAATGACCCCTACGCTACAGTTCTTTAAGTCAGGTTGCTCTAAGATGCTATTTTATAAAATTGTTAATAAATAAATAAATATTAATGTTTAATTAAATTAAAATATATTCCTAAAACTACAACGCAAAACCGTATACGTGTGTTAAATTAATGTCGCCATTAAAGCGCCACGCTGTTTATTGTTTTCATATAAATTTGGTTTGCGCGGCGCACGCCAGTAAAGCCCCAGTCGTCATGATTCAACAATCATCGTCATGTTTCAGCCAATTTACGCAACATAATCAGCCTAAAATTCCCATTTCTTGGACACAGGCCTCCTTTCGGTGAGAGGGAGTGGGCCGTACTTCATTTTGACAGTTCAACAACATTCATTGCGTTATTTATGTGTTGAGCAGACAAATTTTTCGAACTTATGAAGCAATGGATTAGCAATTTGCTTCAAAATGATTCAGATTACGATTGATTGTGTGTTACGTAATTAGGGTGCCGGTGCGGGTTGGTAGATGTCACACGTGTTCGGATTTTTGGTTGTAGGACTTGTCGGTTACCTCATGATGTTTTCCGTCACCGTTTTGAGAGCAGAGCTGATGAAATAATTTACACAAAGTAAAGTACCTGCTTGGGTTCGAACCCATGGCCTACTAAGTAAGTCGCAGCCGTTACACCTGGGCTACCAAAAATACGTGAAAATCCGTTCGGCAGTTTTTGAGTTTATCGCGTTCAGACAGACAGACTATATCGCGCACTGGATTTTTAACTCTCGGTATTGAATCGAGCATTGAGAATCCAACAGAGCACGTCCCAGCGCGTCATAATAGCGTAATGTTGGTTTATGCGATTTTCAACTCTCGGTGAAAATTGCGTTGAAAATCCAGTGTGCAATAAAAAATCGTCGCGTTATAAAAATCTCGGTAAGAATGCTAATATCGCATTGGAATAGTATATGACTGGCTAAGGTGTAATGGCAATCATATCATTTGGTTTTAATAGGGTTTAATATTTTACTAGCTGCGCCCGTCGGTTTCACCCACATAAGTTTCAATCCCGTGGGAATATCGGGAATGTTAATCCTGGTTATAAACCATCTGTGTGCTACATTTCATCCAAATCCGTTTAGTAGTTTTTGCGTGAAAGAATAACAAACATCCATCCATCCATACTTTTACGTTTATAATATTACTAGCTGCGCCCCGCGGTTTCACCCGCATAAATTACGATCTCGTAGGAATATCGGGATAAAAATTCTATGCTATCCTAATCCTAAGTATGTGTTAATCCTGGTTATAAACAATCTGTGTGCCAAATTTCATCCAAATCCGTTCAGGAGTGAGAACGTTGTTGTAGGCCTTGATCGTTTAGGCGTTGTTCTAGGACTGTATATTTCTAGACCATTTTTAGGGTACCGTAGGTCACGTCTCGGAACCCTTATAGTTTCGTCATGTCCGTCCGTCCGTCCTCGGCTTACCTTCCAAACAGTTAGTGCTAGAAAGATGAACTTTGCATGGTTATGTGTATTTAACACGTCGACAAAGTGCTAAAATAAAATCACGATATCCTATGGTGTGGGGTATCATTAGTTAGGTATTTTAAAAACATTGAGAGGTTGCTAAAACGATTTAGGTATCCGTTTGCGAGATATTCAACTTTAAAGCGCATTTTTTTGTTAAAATCGCCCTCCCTCCCTCTAAAAGCTAAACGGCGGGCTCGAAAAATCGGGAAAAATTCATGGTGGTAGTCCATGAACTGTAAACTGTAATGAACTTTAAAGGAAAACTATAACGGCTTAGATAACTTTGTTAGTTCAGTTATAGAGGCCTAACTTGTAAAGTGTCATTATGGGTGACTACGGAACCCTATTCTATGCGTGGCCTGACACTCACTTGGCCGGTTTTTTATTTTATTAAGTACCCAGTACTTGTTGACAGGCCTACACTGTCCTCCCATCTTATCTATATATATAAAAATGAATCCCTATTTCCCTTGATCACGCCTTAACTTGAGAACCACTACCGATTTCATCCATTTTTTTTAAACTTTTGTCATACTTTGTAGAAGGTGCTTACGGAAAAAAATAATAGGTAAGGTAAGTAACTTGCTTTACGCGGACGAAGTCGCGTTCAGAGGCTAGTTAACACTAATTTACAATTATTAACACTATTTTATAAGACCTACCGTGGAGTTTCTTGCCGGCTCTTCTCCATAGGAAACGACCAATTGGAACGGTGTACCTAGCGTAGAAGCCTAGGGCTTCTGACATTTCATAAGTGCCCATGTAGGTTTATGTGAAATAAAATATTTTGATTTTGATAGCTTCCTATTTCTGATATTAGCATGCATGCACCATAACATTCTGATATAACTTACTTAGTTCCAAACTACATACATTAGCAAAAGCAGGCACTGCACAGTGCACTCCTATTATAGGCGAAGCCTAATGCAATCGGCTTATGGACGCCTGATAGATTGGTCCAGATAATAAGGCCATGCCATTCTGTGCTTTGACTGTAGACGTAGACACAAACAGGTTTCGGTACCTACCTATGCACTGATAGGTATTAGTTAGTTTTAGGTTAGGTTTTAAAAATTATTTGGTAGCATTTACTAGCAACCAAGGTTTAAAATATCAGAAACCTGAATAATTGGCACATTTCTCGCAGAACAGATAAGTTCTGTCACATTTCTAGTGGTTTTTCGTGATAATTTTATTAACAACCAAAGTACTATTTTTACAGCCAAGTACCTACCTACTAGGTCATTGGTCGTGGCCGCATACCTTTATACCCAGCGGGTGCTAGGATCACCTACAAAATTATGCTGGAAATTATGCTGCAATTAGGCGGGAGTCGTAAGGAGTTGGAGGGATTTTTTTGAATTTTATGGCCTGAAGCAACATATGAATAACACAAGCTTTTATCAGTATGTTGCAACATATTTATAGACTTTATATATTAGCATTATAATAAAATCCGCTGAGGATAAAATAAAAACTACGTGACAAATCCTATCCTACTAATATTATAAACGTGAAAATGGATGGATGGATGTTTGTTAATCTTTCACGCAAAAACTACTGAACGGATTTGGATGAAATTTGGCACATAGATGGTTTATAACCAGAATTAACATATAATCTGGTTTATAACCAGGATACTTTTTATCCCGATATTCCCAAGGGATCAAAACTTATGCGGGTGAAACCGCGGGGCGCAGCTAGTAATACATAATGAAACCGGTAGGAAAAACAGCGTAATACTGAATTAAATTTAGAGACTGCATATGGTCCCATCAACTCAGATATAGAAATAGCTCAGTAATTTCAAAACTTTTTTGCTAATATTCTACTGCTTACTGAAGCTTTAAATTCCTCACCCGCGCTTTTTGCGGCCTTACTTAGAAATAATGTTAAGCTTTTCCCTTTGGAGTTTAGGTTTCAACATACAAACTCCCAGGCTGTTATAAAAGCTTTTAAAGACCTTAAAATTAAAACAACAAAAGATCTCTGGGGAGTGTCTGTAAAAGTCTATCTATCATCGAAACCATTGCGCCCATAGATATAGGAATGAAGGAGATATGCCCCGGTAGTTGAAAATGTATCAGAACTCCATGTCGCTTAAGCACAGCTAAACACACACAGCAGCAGCAGCAGCAGCTGCAGCTTTTGACTAAATCGGAAAGTTATCGATTCTCCGATTTATTATTGTACAAAAAAAAAATTGGGGTTCTGAAAATAAAATAAATAAAAACCGGTCCAAAAATATTATATTATAAACCAATAAAAAAAAGCAAACACAAATGATACTAAATAAAAAAAAAACATTATTTTACATTTTCTTAAGGCTCTTCCAACCGGATTTAAACGTCATCTTTTTAGGTCTTCCAACCAGATCAGAGAGTGATCAGGGTAACGCGGTGCGTAACACACTATCAGTAGCATTGGGTTTCATTTTAACAACATTCGTTGCGTTATTTACGTTGTTGAGCAGACGCATTTTTCGAACATATGAAGCAACTAGCTTCTGCCCGCGGCTTCGCCCGCGTGGATGTCGGAAATTATCCCACGGGAACGTGCTAACAGGATAAAATGTATGTGCTTCCCCAGGCTGCCATCTATCTCTATGCTAAATCAGAAGTTCAGTGGTTTAGGCGTGAAAATGTAACATACAGTTTCAAGTTCAAATCCTCCCCTTAAAAACTGAATTACCCCCTTTTGTCCCGTCAGTGGTAAATTTTCGACAACTTTACATACTTATTATTAATTATTTTCTGTCAATAGTATCAATACTGAGTTTCAAGTTACTCGGACCGCGCATTCAATTTCTTCCACATAAACTTAACACCCCTATATCCCCCTTTGAGGGGTAGTTTTGAAAAACTTATAATGATAAACTTTATTCCTTACTTAGGCAAGTATTCTTGCCAAGTTTCAAGTTTATTAACTAAATGAATAAGATTTTTCATATAAACTGTATCCCCCGCTTTTCACCCCCATAGGGGTGGAATTTTGAAAAATCGTTTGGGATTATACATAACTTGAATCAAAGATTATTTATACCAATTTTCGAGTTAATCAAGCCACGCATTATAATCCTCCCTTGTAAAATTAACTACCCCTTTTCAACCCGTTTGGGGTAGATTTTCGAAAAACCCTGATACATATTACTCTTTATTTTTGCTCTTAAGTATAAACATTGAGTTTCGAGTTAATCGGACCGCGCATTCAAATTATTCCACACAAACTTCAACACCCCTATATCCCCCTTTGAGGGGTAGTTTTAAAAAACTTAAATGGTAAACTTTATTACTTACTTAGGCGAGTATTCTTGCCAAGTTTCTAGTTATATAGGTACTAAATGAATAAGATTTTTGATATAAACTGTATCCCCCGCTTTTCACCCTCACAGGGGTGGAATTTTGAAAAATCGTTTGGGATTATTCATAATTTGATTCAAAGATTATTTATACCAATTTTCGAGTTAATCAAGCCACGCATTATAATGATCTCCTGAAAAATTGACTACCCCATTTCGGCCCGTCAGGGGTAGATTTTCAAAAAACCCTGATACACATTATTCTTTACTTTCAATATTAGGTATAAATACTGAGTTTCAAGTTAATCGGACCGCGCATTCAAATTATTCCACACAAACTTCAACACCCCTATATCCCTCTTTGAGGGGTAGTTTTGAAAAACTTATAATTACAAACTTTATTACTTAGGCGAGTATTCTTGAAAAGTTTCAAGTTTATTAACATAATGAAGAAGATTTTTCATATAAACTGTATCCCCGCTTTTCACCCCCACAGGGGTGGAATTTAAAAAAAATCGTTTGGTATGTATTCATAACTTGACTCAAAGATTATTTTTACTAATTTTCGAGTTAATCAAGCCATGCAGTAAAATCCTCCCCTGAAAAATTGACTACCCCATTCCAGCCCGTCAGGGGTAGATTTTCAAAAAACCCTAATACACATTATTCTTTACTTTCAGTATTAGGTAAAATACTGAGTTTCAAGTAAATCGGACTGCGCGCTAAAATTCTTCCATACAAACTTTGAAACCCCCCAATCCCTTATTGGGGGGTAGTTTAGAAGAAAAAAAACTGACAATCTTCATAATTTATTTAGATAAGTATTCGTGCCAAGTTTCAAGTTTATTAACTCAAGGAATAAGATTTTTCATACAAACGATTTCCCCCCTTTTTACCCTCTTAGGGGTGGAATTTCGAAAAATCCGTTCTTAGTGGATGTCTACTCTTCACGAAGAACACACCCTCCAAGTTTCATGTCTCTAGGACCAGCGGTTTAGGCTGTGCGTTGATCTATCAGTCAGTCAGTCAGTCAGGACTTTGAATTTTATATATATAGATGGATTAGCAATATCCTTACGGACGCCAAGTCCCAATTGGCTCTGTTCGCGGACGACACAGCCATCTACTACCACATCATCAGGCGGGAGGAGACGCCCGGGTGTCACCACTGTCAGGATCGCCCAGAGGACACGGTGGAGCATACGGTGGAGGTCTGCCCTGCTTGGGCAGAGCACCGCCGTGTCCTCGTAGAGGCGATTGGCAGCGGCGGCGACCTCTCGCGCCCGGCCCTGGTTCAAGCCATGGTCCGGGGTGAGAGGGAGTGGGAGGCAGTCGCCTCCTTCTGCGAAGCAGTCATGCTAGCGAAGGAGGTGGCGGGGTGGGCGAGGGAACGCGCCTTGCGCACCTCACGCCTCAGCCGCCGCGGGAGACGCTCCGGGCGTCGGGAGCCGCGTGACGACTCCCGGCCACCGTAGGCGCGGGCCTGCGGGCGGAGAGTAATGGGTAGCTCTCCGTCCGATCAGGACTAGGCCCGTGCCGGACGGCGTGTTCGTGTTCCACGCGCGCCTCAAAGAGATGTCAGCAAGTGACGGGGCCCCACAGGGCCGAAGCCTGCCAGGGTAGCGGGACCATCCGAAAGGGTTTACCGCTGCCCTGGAACATAAAGGGCTAAGGAAGGAACACGGGTGGGTTTTAGTCAGTAAAAGTCTGACACTCCCTTCTGCTCCACCCAGAGCGGGAGGAGTCATTTGATGATTTCCCATCCTCAAAAAAAAAAAAAAAAGCCATCTACTACACTGGTCGTAGTCATATCCAACTTCGACTTCGCCTCCAAACCGCAGTCAACAAGTTGGCTGCTTGGTTCAGGAAATGGCGAATAGAAGTCAACCCCGATAAGAGTCAAGCGGTGCTCTACTCTAAACTCAGACGTCAACCCACCCCCCCTCCACCAATCACCATGTTCGGCAAGCCGATCCCTTGGGGGAAGCAAGCCAAGTACCTTGGTGTCATTCTCGACCATCACCTCACCTTCTCAGAGCACATAAAGACGGTCCGTTCGCGCGCCTCTTTCGCTCTAGGCTGCCTTCATTCCGTCCTCAATGAACGCAGCAAGCTGTCACTCAAGTGCAAAAAGCGCCTGTACACAGCATGCATCCGTCCCATAATGACTTACGCTAGCGTAGTCTTCGCTCACGTAAAGCCCCGTCACATCCATAGGATGCAAACCCTGCAGAACCGATTTCTCCGCAAGGCCACAAACTCCCCTTGGTTCGTTCGCAATGAGATCCTCCACGTAGATCTCAAGATTCCCACCATCCAGCAGTTCATGAAACGCCTCTCCAAGCGTTTCTTTGCCAAAGCCGCCAATCACCGCAACCCTCTGGTGGTAGCGGCCGCCAACTACACCCCCTCCAAAATCAGCAAAATTCGCCGTCCAAGGCATGTTCTCGACGAACCCGATGACCCCATAACCCTCCTCCAGGAGAGCGATAGGGCAACCAGTACAGTATACAAACAGAAACAACCGACATTCCGACCTCGCCGCCGAGGTCCCTCGCGACGTCCCCAAGTAAATTCTCCCCCCCGACCCTTGCCCGCTGAAGTGCCAGCCCGCGCCGTAGCTGAGCCTGTAGCTTTAAATTCCCCGACTGAGACCTCTGAGTTTGTTTCGGCCTTTCTTCTCAGAGATAGTCCTAGGAAACGCCGCGCTCATCAAAGCATTAATATTAATCCGATCCAGCCTGTCCCCTTGCTGCCCTCTCCCAGCGACGCCCTAAGCCGAGGTTCGTACCCCACAGGGGGTGCCCTTAGCGTGCAGTCGCCTAGCTTTAATCTAGATATAGCCCTGGCTGGAGGCTTTAAGAATTCTTAAGGCAACCACAGGATAGTCCAGTTAAGTAGTCACGGCCTCTCAAGGTCAACTACGAGATGCCATATTCTAAAAAAAAAAAAAAAAAACCTTAAAAATTATTCAAATCGAGACCGATAGTGTATTGCGGGTTTAATTAGGGTTTAGGTTAAAACGGTTGACAAATTATAAAATTAACTATATATTCCAACGAATATATAGTTAATTTTACAGGTTTTACAATAGTCTTTTTTTCAGTTTTACAATAGCCGCAAGAAGCAGCGGAAGTCAACCCCGATAAGAGTCAAGCGGTGCTCTACTCTAAACTCAGACGTCAACCCACCCCCCCTCCACCAATCACCATGTTCGGCAAGCCGATCCCTTGGGGGAAGCAAGCCAAGTACCTTGGTGTCATTCTCGACCATCACCTCACCTTCTCAGAGCACATAAAGACGGTCCGTTCGCGCGCCTCTTTCGCTCTAGGCTGCCTTCATTCCGTCCTCAATGAACGCAGCAAGCTGTCACTCAAGTGCAAAAAGCGCCTGTACACAGCATGCATCCGTCCCATAATGACTTACGCTAGCGTAGTCTTCGCTCACGCAAAGCCCCGTCACATCCATAGGATGCAAACCCTGCAGAACCGATTTCTCCGCAAGGCCACAAACTCCCCTTGGTTCGTTCGCAATGAGATCCTCCACGTAGATCTCAAGATTCCCACCATCCAGCAGTTCATGAAACGCCTCTCCAAGCGTTTCTTTGCCAAAGCCGCCAATCACCGCAACCCTCTGGTGGTAGCGGCCGCCAACTACACCCCCTCCAAAATCAGCAAAATTCGCCGTCCAAGGCATGTTCTCGACGAACCCGATGACCCCATAACCCTCCTCCAGGAGAGCGATAGGGCAACCAGTACAGTATACAAACAGAAACAACCGACATTCCGACCTCGCCGCCGAGGTCCCTCGCGACGTCCCCAAGTAAATTCTCCCCCCCGACCCTTGCCCGCTGAAGTGCCAGCCCGCGCCGTAGCTGAGCCTGTAGCTTTAAATTCCCCGACTGAGACCTCTGAGTTTGTTTCGGCCTTTCTTCTCAGAGATAGTCCTAGGAAACGCCGCGCTCATCAAAGCATTAATATTAATCCGATCCAGCCTGTCCCCTTGCTGCCCTCTCCCAGCGACGCCCTAAGCCGAGGTTCGTACCCCACAGGGGGTGCCCTTAGCGTGCAGTCGCCTAGCTTTAATCTAGATATAGCCCTGGCTGGAGGCTTTAAGAATTCTTAAGGCAACCACAGGATAGTCCAGTTAAGTAGTCACGGCCTCTCAAGGTCAACTACGAGATGCCATATTCTAAAAAAAAAAAAAAAAAAACCTTAAAAATTATTCAAATCGAGACCGATAGTGTATTGCGGGTTTAATTTAAATTTTAAAATTAACTATATATTCCAACGAATATATAGTTAATTTTACAGGTTTTACAATAGTCTTTTTTTCAGTTTTACAATAGCCGCAAGAAGCAGCGGCCGTACAAAATAAATAAAGTATCGTTTTGTGATTTTTACATTGCTTGTCTAGTGACATAGCGATATACTTAAGTAGTGGTTAAGGAGCAATGTATTTACTGCGAAAATAATACAGTCGCTCGCGATATTTTGCGATATTTGAAAACAAAATTAACGTGGTAAAAGCAATCAATATTTTACAATTTGTTGATTTTCATGATTTTAAAGACAAATTATAGTAAAATACTTTTATTTATATGGTAAATGATTCCATGATTTACAAAGTTTTTGGTTTTGGCTTCGGTTTTTACAAGAAACCAGCCACCAACACGGCATTCTTATATTTTTTCACGATCACGGTCGAAAGCGCACTAGTTCACGGAGACGGCCATTTGACTAGAACATGGTCATTTTTAACATACCGCGACAACACAGACACGACCCCTTGCCACTTCTCCTGTTTTTTAAATTTCTATGATTGCGCTCTATTTAGTTTTCATATTTAACATCAGTGAGACCAAGGAGTCTTTCCGGATCTCATGAATCATTTGTTTAGATCCGGTAATAGTAAAGAACCCAATAATTATACTGCCGTCATTCGGTTAAAAGCCGTAACTAACAGTTTTATAAAAAAAATACTTAAATATAGGTTTGGACTTGCCAAGCAATTGTCTACTTTTCTGTGTGGGTGATATAGCTGTAATTCATTTGTAGCCAAAGTTGCAAGTAGTTAAAAAGTCATAAATTAGCCCCGAAGACTACAACTGCTAAACTCTAAAATGAAAAGTCATAATTTCCTCGTTAAGCCCTTTCTTATTAGTATAGCCAGTTTGCATACCTACTTAAAAAGCCTTAACTTTAGTATTAGTCCTACAATCAAAAGCCGTAAATTGTATGCTATTTTATTGTTAATTTGGACGTTCAGAAGTGCATTTTATTTGCCTAGTTGAAATAAATACTTTGACTTTGACAAGCTTTCCGGTTCGTGTGACCCAACTACTTACGCTAGGCTCGTTTGCATAACTTCCTACATGCATGTCATTTACGAAAAATATTATATTATAAGGTACAGCATGCATTGTACAACAGCCGACACTGGCGGTCGACCAATTTTACCCTTATACCCTTAGTAATAAGGTTCAAAAGTGGTCCACCGCCAGTGCCCGCGATGACACTTCCATTGCTCGCAGCTTGTAGTTCGTTATTCTAATTAGGATGTATTATTTCTATAAAACTGTACGTCCGTAGACAAACACAATTAAACGTCCCAGCGCAGCGTGTTTATTAAACTTTCAACTCATTTTAATTGTTTTACTTCAAACCATTGTTTACGTCGCCGTCGCCCGTAGCGTTTCGTAATTGGACGAAACTATGAATAATATAGTTTCCTATTTACATCGCAAGCATAACTTTACATCATTATAGTTTAGGAGATCGAACTGTTTCTCCTTAACAAAGGTTTTGATAACTGTGAGAACAGTGCTCACATAAACTGTTGTAGATATAGTTCTGATTTTGTAAATTTGTATTAAGTATTAACATGTACTTTAATAGATAGATATGCATGCTATGCTATGCAATTTAGTATTAGTAGTTAGTATTAGTTGTCAGCAAAATATAAAATGACACTATTTGACGTGTGATGTCCAAATTAACTTAAATAGCGTCACTGTGGCGACCAGCTCTGTTATAAAGTAACATGATTATTTAAATCATAAATGTGCCTATTTGTCTCATCAGAGAGAGAGAGAGAGAGAGAGAGAGAGAGAGCTTTAAATAATGAGAATAAGGCAAGGCACAGAAAGTAAATGAACAATTATTGGATACAAACAACCGATAACTTCGATATTATAAAAATAAATACCCATTATCTGAGAATTTTACCCAAACATGAATTTACCCGGGAATTTACCTGGTTGAATACGATCTCTATTGATAGGTAACATAGCAACACTAGCTGGATTCACAGTACTGTCAGCCGTCCGGTGACGTCCGGTTTCATCCGGCGCCTGTCGGAAGCACACGTAGGTACCTAGGTGTCTCAACTAGTGAAATACACTGCCCGACCATGCACTTCCTATGGCACGAAAGAGATCGTTTGTTTGATGTTATCTTCTTGCCTTCCATCATGTGAAACTAGGTAGGTATAATAGGTATATTGTTCTGTAAGTATAATATGTATTTTCAGGAGGTCGTCGGACTATGGAAAGCAGCCAATTCCGACTGTAAGGGCCGGTTGTTTCAAATGGTTGGTTAACGTAACATACATAGGCCACAATTCTACTAATATTATAAACGTGATGTGTTTGTATGGATGGATGGATGAATGCATATTTGTTACTCTTTCACGCAAAAACTACTGAACGGATTTGGATGAAATTTGGCACACAGATGGTTTATAACCAGGATTAACATATAGGACGAACGTTTATGACAATATATATTATTTAGCGGCGAGCACTGGTGGCCTAGTGGTAACGGCCACAATTAACGAGTTGTAGGTCCTGGGTTCGAACCCAGGCAGGTGCTTTACTTTGTGTAATTTATTTTATCAGTAAGCAAAACGGTGAAGGAAATCATCGTGAGGAAACCAGCATCATGTATGAGGACCAAAATTCGAAGACATGTGACATCTACCAATCCGCACCGCGTGGTGGATTACGGTCCGCTCCCTCTCTCCAAGACTCTAATTATGCTGTACATTATTTAAATAAACACTTAAAATCAAGTCTTCAGGGAGTGTTCGTCTTGTATGTACACGTGTCTACGCTTCTTAGCTCTGAAGGTTACTTAGGTACTTCTCCCATTACTTAGATGGTACTTAATTGGTGTTACGGTAAAAGATGAAATGTATAATTATTTCTAGAAATTTTCAACTTAAACAAGATTATTCAGTAGATACAATATCAGTTTTCACAGAATTGCGAATATTGTTCTTAATTAATTTAGTTTAGGTTATGAAAACAACTGGCAGGCAGTTGTCGAGTTTTGTGGCCCGAGGGAGAATTGTAGGTAAGAACAGGGGCTGATGTGACCTTCAAGAAAGATGGAAGCGAGTTTATTTGTGTGTTGGTTTGTTTTTTCCTGAGAAATCTAATGCTAAAGCAAAGCAAAAATTGAGAGGTGTCAAGGGACACCCGGATGGAACGAAGTTCCTTTCGATTAATTAGTGAAGGAATTGTAATAAAATTTTATTTTCTTTAAAAATTGGGGTCTGTCCCACTAGTCCCATTGACCCAGTCCCATGGTGGGACAAGTGGGATTATGAGTCCCACTAGTCCCATGGGACAACTGATACTAACATATTTTTAAAATCATGTCCCACTAGTCCCATGGGACAACTGATACTAATATATTTTTTAAATTATGTCCCACTAGTCCCATGGGACAGCGAGTACTGATTATATGATTGTAAAAGTGAATCAGCCAGCAGGGTAGGTACACCAGGTGCATGTGAAAATGTCAATTTGACTTCACACTGCAAGAACCGATTAATGAAGGAGAAAGGAAGAGTTTACAGTGGGTTGCCAAATTATTAGGGACAGTCACAAAAAATGGTACTTGTAAAGTAAGTCTTGTATTAATTAGAAAAACACAGTTTTTGGAATGACAAAAGCTTTATTTATTTAAAATAGTTATTTACGAAGTAAAATAAGAACAAAAAAAAAATATGAATAATGAAAATTATAGGTAAATAAATAAGCGAAAAGAAATATTACTTAGTACTTAGTGACATTTCCTTTTGCCTCAATTAGTGCTTCTATACGCCTGCGCATGCTTTCTATGCAGTTTATGGCACTTTTTCTTATTTTAGGATTGTGGTGCCAAATATTAATCAGTTTTTTTATAAGTCTGACCTTGGTCGTTATAATTTCTTTGGCTATTTCGCTCTGGGGTTCATGTCAGGAGAATTGCCAGGCCATGGTAAAACTGGAATGTTGTGGTCTGCCAAGAACTTGGTAACGCTTCTGCCTTTATGGCATGGCGCTGAATCATGCATAAACATGGATTCCTCACCATCTGGGAACCATTCTTCAAGTGTCGGTAAGAGGCGAGTTTGTACGTTTTTGCAAAGTAAAACTTAAATTCGTATATGTTTTAATTTTCTTATACTATTTAAAATTAAAATAAAATTACTTTTCAAGCAAAAATAAACAGAAAAAGTTTTCAATTTTCAGTAAAAAAAAAATAATCGCTTTAGATAATTTTAACGCAATTTTTCCAAAAAATGCCCTACTGAGATGTCGCCAGCTACGAGTTCCATCTGAATTTTTTGTATCAAAATATCGTTATCAATATTTTTTAGGTTACGTTTACGTGATGAAATTTCTTCATCATTTCGCACAGTATTGACTGTAGCATCGTCTATTAATATAGGCAAAATTTTTAAAAAATTAACTTCTGCCTTTGTAACCTTCTTATTAATTATGCGGTGCCAACCTTCAATGGAATTTGTCGTACGGTGTCTCTCTGCGTACACACACCATATTCGTTGCTTGTCAAGCCATTGTTTAGACATATATTTTTGAAATTGCATTATGTTTTTAACATTAGAAGGCATTTCGCCAAGAATATAGGTCCAACCTTCGTTTATCATGTCATTTGGTAAGAGAGGCAATGCACAACATAAGCCAACAATCCGATTGGTCCGCTTAGATTTGTTCAAACCCAACGCTCTTGCTTTCCTTCTTAAACATCTAGTAAAATGAAAAAAAACAACCTTTCACTGTTGTATTAGGAAATATCATGAATAAGGCTTGAATCACCGCCTCTTCGAAATCCACAGTCACTTTAACTGGTTGCCACTTTGGCAGCTGTGATTTAATTATTTCCATCAAAATGGAATATGATTTTATATCTTTATGCGACATAAACGCATATAGCAGTGGTACAACGTTAGTGCTATTGGTATCACTACCTAGATCTGCGTGAATACAAAACATTTGAATGAATGGTCTCGGACAAGATCTAAAAGTCGCATCCATAAAAAAGTGGTTAGCTGTTTCAAAATGAAATTTAGTCTCTTCGCGGCAATATACCAAAATTCTAACTCCATCGCTTGAATAATCAGCAAACAGGAAATCTAGATATTGTTTTGGCACTTCAACTTCAGCTGGAGTTTTTGCACAAATTTTCGTTACACCTGCTGCTTTGTTGCGTCTACGGTACATAGATGACTTTTTTTGAGAATACTTTGGCAAACGTGCAGATCCCGGTAAAGTTAAATCTATTCCCTTATTTTTTAATTCGACAATTCCTTTCTCGAACGCTTCAGGTACTGTTATTTGTCCTTGGGCAGCAACATCAAAAGATTTACTTAAGACCATTTCAATTTGCTCCCCAGCAGTATCTGCAGTACACGTATCAATGTGATTTTTGAAATGAACTATCGAACGTTCATCCTAAAAAAAAGTACCTACTTAGTTAATAAATAATAAGAAAATGCTTAAAACGATTCCGACCGCCAACAAAAGTTCATAATATTGAATTTACTTACATTTGAAATTGTAACGGAACAAGTGCACTTCGTCATTTTGCGTTTTTTACAAGACCATATTGAAACTCCGGACATATATGTTTCGTGTTTATAAAATTCATATCCAGAATTGAGTAATACCCTCCCTCGGCCTCTTTTGATTATATTGAAATCAGCTTGCATGATTCTTTTGCAACTATTTTAATTTCAAAACAATAACAAATATATACAACAGAGACAAGTTATTTTTGTTTTTCCAAGTCATATTATGACAACGTCACATAAGGAAGAGTAATTGTCAAAGAGACTATAATGAGGAAATATGTAAACAGGGTAACATACCAAAAAGAGACTGAGGGAATATGTAAGGCCGGGCTCAGAAACTTTATTTAAAATAACGTAAAAACGTTTTTAACAGTTCTTTGCACAACATTAAGGGCACAGTAGGGCATTTTTTGGAAAAATTGCGTTAAAATGATCTAAAACGTGTTTTTTTATTATCTAAAAATTTAAAACTGAATAATTGAAAAAATTTTTGCCTGAAAAGTGTTTGTGTTAATTTTAAATAGTATAAGAAAATTAAAATAAATACGCATATAAGTTTTACTTAAACTCTTCCTTTCTCCTTCATTAATCGGTTCTTGCAGTGTGAAGTCAAATTGACATTTTCACATGCACCTGGTGTACCTACCCTGCTGGCTGATTCACTTTTACAATCATATAATCAGTACTCGCTGTCCCATGGGACTAGTGGGACATAATTTAAAAAATATATTAGTATCAGTTGTCCCATGGGACTAGTGGGACATGATTTTAAAAATATGTTAGTATCAGTTGTCCCATGGGACTAGTGGGACTCATAATCCCACTTGTCCCACCATGGGACTGGGTCAATGGGACTAGTGGGACAGACCCAAAAATTGTCGTTACAACTTTTGGTCTTAATTTTTTCCGTCTAGACCCCTTTCGCAACGCGCAATAAGGAACTTCGTTCCAACAATAATAATCGAAATTAACTTCGCACGGATCGATTGATCAGGTTAAGCTACGCTTGCCGCGTTTGGTCTGTGGATGGGTGACCATCTTAAATGGAGGAACGGAGGGGTCTTGGTAACCCCTCCGTGCCTCGAAAAGCACATTAAGCCGTTGGTCCCGGCTGTCATTCGTGGATCTTTGACAGTACTTACTGGTCGTCAGTAGCCCGAAAGTCTGACAACCAGTCTTACCAAGGGGTATCGTATTTCCCAGTAAGTGGGTTGTGGAGGTCAGATAGTCAGTCGCTCCATATAAAATACTGGTATTCAGCTGCATCGGGTTAGACTGGAAGCCGACCCCAACATAGTTGGGAAAAGGCTAGGCAGATGAGATTTGATGACAGTGACTTTAGTGGCAGAAATGATCAGTCATCTTGTGTTTTCCGACTCATTATGACTCAGCCAAGAAAATGTTTTTCATAGATCACATTAGGTACACTCACCAAAGGAGACAAGTAACCAGGGTCGTTGGCTATAGTTGAAGTTTAGTAAGAAACCGATAGATGTTTTCGAATGTTTAGCGTGATAAATGAACTTTTTGTTTTCTATTAATTAAATAAAATCTTATCCGAAAACAGCAATCCGTTTCTCACTTAACTTCAACTATATCCGACGACGCTGGTGTCTCCTAAACCGTACATACCTAAATAGATTGGTAACCTCTAAAATGTTAAGATTCTTATTTATTTGACCTACATTCTTAGAAATGGCTTAATTCTAATTCTGAGAAGCTTGCCTATGCCTTATTTATAAGTTGAATAGCAATGCATTACATAGTTTGTAGCTTTTAATTTTTTTATTTAGTGTATTGTTTGTGTACCAGCTCAGCATTATTGTCGGCAGTCAAATCGTTTAGGATTTGAAAGGTGGTGTACGATGGAGTAGGGTGGTCTCTCCTATATAAATATAGTAGGTCAGACTAGGATATTAGTACTTCGGGAGTTATTTACACATTTTTACTCTTTTTGGAGCTTGTCGTTTACATGTTGGTAAATGGATTAGACTCGATCCAGGAGAAATATTATATAATATACTATTTACACATTTTTACTCTTTTTGGAGCTTGTCTTTTACATGTTTGTAAATGGATTAGACTCGCTCCAGGAGAATTATTATATAATATATTACTCAGGTCATATGGATAGCTAAAAATAAGCCATAAAACACGGGCGGAATTGTAGACCCGAAAACCAAAGCCTACTACAATGTCGCCTAATAGAGCGATCTGTTACTCTATATCTGAATTGTAACAGTGGCGCCCAACGTGGTATTTAGTATTAGTAGTATTTACCTGTACTTACCTTATTGTTTCTCAAAATTAACTGAAAATCTTCAACCAGCACCCTAATTGCGTTACACACTATCAATCTCAATCAGAATCATTTTGAAGGATATTGCTAGTCCATTGCTTCATATGTTCGAAAAATGTGTCTGGTCAACAACGTAAACAACGCAATGAATGTTGTTGAACTGTCAAATTGAAACCCATTGCTACTGATAGTTTGTTACGCAATTACCCCGCAGATCCCACTGTGTACCAAAGCAATTAAAAGTTATGAGCAGTCAAATATAACCTCAATAGCAAGCAGAAAGTTTAAACGATTCTTTTGTTAAATCCTATCTTTTTTATTGAGCTTTGCCTTCCCTGCTCTTGAAGTTGTTAAGCTCGATTAATAGGTACTTATCGTGGTACCTACCTGAATTTCAGAAAGGAGGTCAAATTCAGCAACCCTGATAAGTATTAGATTACCTGCCCCAGTCGAAGAGGTTTTCCTGAAATGTCGAATATAATCACTAATTACAACTTTCCTGAAAATAAAGTATTAATTACTTATTGTAGAGAGCTGTGGTGATCCAGTGGTAACGGTAAACCCAGGCAGGCGCTTTAAATAATTTCATCACCACTGCTCTCAAAATGGTGAAGGAAAACATCGTGAGGAAACCGGCATGTCATAAAACCAAAAATTCAAACACGTGACATATACCAATTTGCACTGGGCCCGCGTGGGGGGCATTATACTTCCTCTCGAAGAGATGAGGCCTGTGTCCGAGCAGTGGGAACATTATAGGCTGATTATGTACAGTCACGAGCAAAAGTATGTATACACTCTGCTTTTTAGGGTTCCGTAGCCAAATGGCAACGGAACCCTTATGGATTCGTCATGTCTGTCTGTCTGTCCGTCCGTATGTCACAGCCGCTTTTTTCCGAAACTATAAGAGCTATACTGTTGAAACTTGGTAAGTAGATGTATTCTGTGAACCGCATTAAGATTTTCACACAAAAATAGAAAAAAAACAATAAATTTTGGGGGTCCCCATACTTAGAACTGAAACTCAATTTTTTTTTTTTCATCAAACCCATACATGTGGGGTATCTATGGATAGGTCTTCAAAAATGATATTGAGGTTTCTAATATCATTTTTTTCTAAACTGAATAGTTTGCGCGAGAGACACTTCCAAAGTGGTAAAATGTGTGTCCCCCCCCCCCCCCCGTAACTTCTAAAATAAGAGAATGATAAAACTAAAAAAAATATAAACTTCCACCGAAAATTGGTTTGAACGAGATCTAGTGAGTAGTTTTTTTTTAATACGTCATAAATCGTAACGTAACGGAACCCTTCATGGGCGAGTCCGACTCGCACTTGGCCGGTTTTTTTTTCAAAAGGGATTTACTCCTTTATTTTTGAATGAAATTTTATGTTGTTACGAACATATCATTTTCGAACCCATAGGTTTATGTAATGTATCACATTTCAACGTTGCATTCGTTATTTCACGAAAAAATCGCCTTTGAAACTTGCCAAGTGTTGACATATTGGTGCTCGTGACTGTACTTATTCTGCGATACATTTTTCTTCTGACCTTTTTTATAAAAAAAATATACGAAAAGAGGGAGACCCAGATCTTACACAGATGTCCTGAAAAGGCCAGGAGACTTAACCTTCTGGAGGGAGGGCTGGTTGGAATAACCACTGACGGCCGCCAAGGCCCACGCACAATGGTCCACTTGAAGGAAACCAAACCCATAACATACCCAAGTAACACGGAAACGCTGTATATCAGCTAAATTACTGTCTAATAGAACATAGAGGGAGACCAAAGAATAAATGGATGGATTGCGTGAAAGATGTTAGAAATACTGTTACTGTTATAAATATGTACTGAATATGCATATATTTTGTTTCTCCATAAACATAAGTCTACATCATTAAATACACGAGCTTTTCTGATTGTTTGGTTGCTCCAAAAAGATTCCGAGTAATAATTTCAAGTAGATTGTTGTTGAAATACAACGAACCATACATAATTTAGTTAAAATATACATAATATTCTAGAACTAAATTATGTTCAATGTTCTTTAGTGAAAGATGTAAACTGCCCTAGATTTCTCACAAGTACAGACCACTGAAATAAATGAATGTATATAATTACATATAAATAAATTCCCAGATTTATTTGTTCTTATCTATTTATGAAAAGCACAGCCACATCACGTACTTACATTAAAGTTACGCTAGAATAATCTTAATAACTAAAGGACTAATGTACAGACGTCAGCACATCAAGCTACCCGAAACTGTCAAATTTTCCCAATCAACCTTGAACCTTAATGCTTTAGCGATTAAGTTGAAAATCAATTAAAGAAATTTGACAGATTGTAGTAGCTTGAGGTGCTGGCGTCTGTACATGACAATACAACAGAGACAGAGATTTTAAGCGAACACTTTGACACATAACATTTTGAGAGAATATTTAATAACTAGCTTTTGCCCGCGACTTCGTTCGCGTGGAATAGTGACTTCCGGCAGATTTTTGGTTTTACCCAAATAGTTCTTACTATTTATTTACATTTTTCCGATGAATTTTCAGTACTGAATTGATGCCGACTCTTGACCAATAGATGGCGCTGTATGTCCGGAATAAATTTTATTTTTTATTTTATTTTTTTAAATAAAAACTATCCTATGTCCATTCTCAAGTTCCAAACTATGTCTGTACCAAATTTCACACAAATCGGTTCAGTAGTTTAGGCGTGAAGCAAAGACAGACAGACAGAGTTACTTTCGCATTTATAATATTGGTTTGGATTCCTACAACAACGTTATTTATGTGTCTAAAATATTCCCTATTAAAGCTCCATAGAATTTTATATGAGACAGATGGGTCGAAAGGTTTTGAAATAAAAAGGCTGTAGGTTCTACTCCTAAAATCTGACATGAAGTACTTAATAAATTAAACAGAGGCCTTGTTCGCGGAACTATTTAGATAATTTGGATATTGTTCTGTAATATTGTTTGTATCTTTGTAATTTCTTGGTTTACTTTTTTATTTGTAGGTATGCATCCTAATTGCCATAACAAACTATCAATCTCAATCTGAATCATTTTGAAGGATACTGCTAATCCATTGCTTCGTATGTTCTAAAAATTGGTCTGCTCAACAAGATAAATAACGCAATGAATGTTGTTGAACTGTCAAAATGTAATCCATTGCTACTGATAGTGTTTTTGGAAAAATAAATACCCCGCTGTTTATAGTGTTTAATTTTATCATTAACAAACACATTATGTATTTTATTGTAGCGCTTTTATGTATCAAGTAAGTAAGCGCACATGTGGCATTTGTTTTATAACTTGTTTTTATTATAATATGTTGAAAATGTCGTGGATACATTTACTAAAGGTTAATGGTAATGGGTATGGTATGGTTGGGTAATGTTTTATTTTATTTTTTGTTTTGATTGTTGTTTTTATTTATTTAGGTATAATTGCATGCTGCACTGGTTAGCGTCATCACGTCAACGCCGGCTGCCGCTGAAAACCAGCGCTGGGGCCCTGTCTAGTATATCATTTAGCATTATGCTGAGCGATGGCCGTTTTGCGTGAATGTGACGCATGTTTACCCCCCCACTTGTTATTTTTTTGTGTTTTTGTTCCTTTTTATGCGTCATGTTTGCCGCAAATAAATGCATTTTCTTTCTTTCTTTTACTCACTCCTCAAATTTTGTGTAATACTGTAGTGTTTATTTTGTCAAATAAATAAAATACAATTAAAGGCTGATTTTTCCAACGCCTGATAATTTTATAGGAGGAACAATTTTAAATTTTTGACAGTTCTTCCATACAAAAACTATCACGAATAAAATATATCTGTCGATTGAAAAATCAGCCCTTAATCAAAATAATGCGAATCTTTAATAAGAATATAATCAAGAAAATAACAACTTATTCCTAATTAATTAATCAAATAAAAACCTAAATTATTATTATTAGGGTCTGGCTGTTTGTGTAAGTAGGTATATGAGTTTAAATGTTTGTAAACGCACCCACGATACAGGAGTAATTCCTAGTGTGGGGGCAACGTAAAAAAAAGGTAATTAAAATATGGCGTCAAAAAATTCTATCGCATCGCTGTCGACTGGTAATGTACACACGGCTACACATCAAGCTATGCAAAACCAGTATTAGTTGACCGTTCATTGTGAGAAAATATCATACAAAGTGAGGCTAAGACAAACTGGTTTTGTATAGCTTGACGTGTAGCCGTGTGTACCTACCTACCCAAGAAACTGGCGGCATTGCCGCGTTGCATCATGACAATGCTTAGCCTTTGCTAAAGCTTTGACAAAGCTTAGTCTTTGGTCACAGTCCAATCTTAAATAATGTGTATAACCTATTTTATTTATAATTCTTTAAGATATATTTTAATACTTCTTTTCTAAATTGTTCTTTTCAAACAAACCACTTGCCATCTAATCTCTTCACCACCTTTCTGGTAGAGAATGCCTTGTGCCCGCCGTGCATTAAGTGTCCGCCTATAGATCTTTTTTGTGTTCGAAAAGTTTAAAGAAATAAATAATAATAATAATTTATATAAGTATGTTCTGTTATTTATATGGTGTAAGGTTTACTGGGGCAATTACGATAATGGGTAGGTATATTCCGTTGGATGAAAATTTCTCCCAAACACAGTTGCATATTTATACATATAGCAAAAGCGAAAGGGACGGTGGGAGACAAAATGGCGTCTAATCAATATATTGCCAAAATAATAGATAATGCCACTGCGTTTGAGGGAATTTATTATTCAACGGAATATACCCACTATCGTAATTACCCCAGTAAACTATACATAATAAAGAGTGTTCTATTCTATATTGTTGAAATATCATTATTTGAAATTAAACTTTCAAAAAAACTCGAACAACTTAACAATAAAACTTTTACCAGTTAATTACGTAAGATTCCAAATTAATAAAGTTTTAACTTCCTTCTTTACTCCAACTAATTATAAAAGTTCGATGTTTGATTCTAAATCGTAAAACGTCGGCTGTAGGAGTCGTAACTTTTTAACAATTGTCTAACCCTGTGTGCTAACCGAAAGTGATTGTCGCGTGTGAACGTGATAGACATAACAAACCAACAACAAAACAAATCCAACAACAAACAAATGGCCAACATAACAAATGGTTAATAATGGTTGGCATAATAATAAAGGCATAATAATGGTTTCTTTGAAACCAACCAAACGGAAAGTATAAATCAGGCGCTCTTCGCTTCGTCAAACCCGATTTTTTTTTCCGTACAAAACGCTACTCTGAACAATAGTCGAATTGAACTAGAACTAGGGAATAAAAAGGCCATGTTTTCAGATAAAAAAAAAAACAACACAAACGGTTCTACCTCTATAAAACGCGTAGAAAGAGATGAATAAAGTTCGTTGAAATTTTCAACTGGATTTTATTTTTCAGGGTAGTGAGTACGAGATGAGGTGATATCTAAACGAGGACGAGGATTAATTTACATGTGGCAGCCTTCAAATTTACTTTGACGATACTGGAAGGCCAATCTGATCAACTGAGTGAAAAACGTAAAGTAATTCCGCGGATCGCATTTTAATATCTCAGATATTCATTTTCGTATTGAAAACCTGATACCTCTTTTTGGCAGCGACATAAAAGATCGGGAAATATTAAAAAGCCCCCTTTTTCATAAAACTTGACTTTGGTAAGCCGTCATAGATCTTGCCTGTCATTGTCGTGTTCTTTTGAAATGAACGAAGGGAGTAGAGTTATTGGTTGATATTTTATAAAGAGTTGTAAGGTAGACTTGCGAATGAAGGATACATGGTAGGATGGTATTGAGAGGAAAATGATATTCAGTAAAATTCCATAACAAACTGTAACCGAGGAAACCCGATTGTCTGCAGAATTATGAAAGTGTACCGGAAAGCGTCCTCTTACCATGACGTGTTCTAATGCGAAACTAGAACGCCAAGAATAACAATAACGACACAGATTCTACATAAAGTATAGTTTCGACTATATTTTAGGGCAAACCATGAAGATATATGATCGTTTTACGACATTATTTGAAGTCTCATCGTCTATTCATTGCGGTGTGCGGACAAAGCATTTGACTTGCTAATTTTGAACTCCGTCATTCGTTCGCCATTTGTACTGCCCTGTTACTGCGAGTGGACACGGACATACTCGTACGTGCACAATTTAGATGTCATTGCTCACAGTTAGACTCGCTCTGCGAAAATTGATTGTCAAAGGGCGGAATGTTCCGCTGTGAAACAGACAGTTCGGGAAATAGTTCGGAATTATTACAGGGTTTTTAAATTTGATTTCCGTTTTATATGGTCTTTTAAGTTATAGAGGTATGAGGGTGTAAAGTTCACTCATCCTCCATAGAAAAGGGAAGAGCCTCCGACCAGACGGGTGTCGTATCTGGCGGGCAGCTGCCCGATGAATCATGTCGGGCTGTTGTATTGTTATCTTTTATTAAAGTATTTGGGTTAGAATTTGCTCGATTAAGAGTTTATGGGTTACGGAGAGTTGATTGAAAATGAATAACTATGTAGAGTATGCTCCAATATGGTGGATCGGCCACACTTGGTGTTTATCACCGCGCGTGAGATTCGAACCCACGGTTCGCTACGCATGAACGTGCTTACCGACGTATGATAACCGCTAGGCTATCATGCCATATAACCTAATGATTGAATTTATGAACTACAATCAGTTGCAAACGAATGTGAGAGTGTGTGTCTATAGTATAGAAATTACTCATTAGAAGAAGGTCGTAAGTTAAACAGAAGTCTCAATCTATTGCTTCGTGACACTGTAACTCCACTTTTGACCCTTACTCTAATTACTATAAAGCTACTAAGAAAGAAAGGTACATTCAAGTCAAAGAAAGACGGACTGGGTACGTCTTTCATTGACTTGAATGTGCCTTGGCGGCTGAGAGTATGTCATGCTCACTCTAATGTCTCGCTGATGGTGGCGCATGTGTTGGGTCCACAGAATTGGGTCCTTTAACTCCCTTCAAAATGGTTGAGCTAATTGGTGCTAATCTATGCGTCATGTTCGTGAACGGGAGCCGTCAGTAGGGACTGGTTAACTCTTTGCTGCTATGGCTTATTTTGATTTAATTTAATATTTGAATTGTTTTTTTTTATCTTTTCATTACGGACGCTTTTAACGTTCTGCATCGTTCTCACATGTATAATTTTTAACAGGAATGATGTAACCAATACTTTGTAACTATATTATTGTGATTTAAAAGAGTGTCCGTGGAGTTTCTTGCCCGTTCTTCTCCATAGGTAGGTACCTACTACGCTTTGGAATGGGCAACTAGCTTCATCTTTTTGACTGACTGACCCTTGACAATTCAAAAGTGCCTGTAATTGGTTTAGTTGAAATAGTTTGAGTTTGACTTCCCCACGGAAAACAAAAAGCTGCGTGGTAAAATCCACGTACCAAAGTGGAGGGTATTATTTTTCTTCATTTTTATAAGTTACTTTATGATAAGGCATATACTTTGCGTAAAATATATTGAAGTTCAGTTTCCAATAAACAAGCTGTTGTTTTGCATCCTCGTCAAATATCAGGAAGCTGTTAAGAAAGACATAAATAATTAAATGAAATTACGATCCCTGGTAAATAATGAATACCTACATAATTGTTTTTAGTTATTTAAGTTTGACAGTATTTCAGAATACCCCTCTTTCAAAGAACAGAATCGCGTTATGGTATCGTATAAGCGGCCGCGTTTTTAAGTGTGTAAAAGGGCAGTTACAGTGCGGTCTCACACAGGCCGCGTTTTAAAATGCGTGTTCCACACATGCCGATTTCCAAAAACTACTTCTTCTATTATTTATTCGTGTCGAGAATTAGTAGCATAGTTACTTCCTTGAATTTGACAAGGATGCAAAACGACACCTTGTACAGTCATGAGCACCAATATGTCAACACTTGGCAACTTTCAATTGCGATTTTTTCGTGAAATAACGAATGCAACGTTGAAATACGACACATTACATAAACCTATGGGTTCGAAAATGCTATGTTCGTAACAACATAACATTTCATTCAAAAATAAAGGAGTAAATCGCTTTTGAATAAAGACGAGTGTATACATACTTTTACTCGTGACTGTACAGACAGATAAAACACGTGCGCACAGTTTTCCCAGTAATAATATCAAAGGCTTTGTGAGCCAATTGGTCCTACACAAAGAAAATAATCAAAAGCAAATTGAATGGCCCAAAATTGATATCGTACATGTCCATCCAATTTATTAGAGACATATATAAAGCTTTGGTAAAGCTTTGAGGGGCCCGTGGCTAAATAATAACAGCCGCACAGGTCGATCGGTCAGGTTAAGCTACGCTTGCCGCGGTTGGTCTGTGGATGGGTAACCATCTTTACATACTGAGACCCCTCCGTGCCTCGGAAAGCACGTTAAGCCGTTGGTCCCGGCTGTCATTCGTGGATCTTTGACAGTCGTTACGGGTAGTCAGAAGCCCGAAAGTCTGACAACCAGTCTTACCAAGGGATATCGTATTACCCAGTAACTGGGTTGTGAAGGTCAGATAGGCAGTCGCTCCATGTAAAATACTGGTATTCAGCTGCATCCGGTTAGACTGGAAGCCGACCCCAACATAGTTGGGAAAAGGCTAGGCAGATGATGATAAAGCTTTGGTGGCTGAAATTGAAATCAGTGGAAATAATTGCGTTTGAGAGTGATCGACGGCTGTCTACGTGGCTGTAGTTGTGGTGATGATGACAAATATTCAATGTATGTCTATGCCTGAGGCATTTCCTACCAGTCAACCTTAGGGCGATGCAGTGATAAAACATGGCAGGTGCAACAAAGCTGCTGTGCTGAAGTGGCAGTGGGCTGGCCATGTTTGTCGAAGGACTGATGGCCGGTGGAGCAGACGTGGAGACCGCGTATCGGCAAGCGTAGTGTGGGACGCCCCCCAGCTAGATGGACGGACGACCTAAAGAAGGTTGCTGGGACGGACTGGATGCGGAAGGCGGAGGACAGGGTGTTGTGGCGCAGCCTGGGAGAGGCCTATGTCCAGCAGTGGACTGCGATAGGTTGGTTAAGATGCAACATACGGAATAAATCGCTAGAAAATGACTAATATAAACAAATAAATAAATGAACTGTCAGGAGAAAAAAAAAGATCGGTAGAGGAGAAAACGAATCCAGCAAATCAGCGCTGGGATGTTATTATATGAGATCGCGTCTCGTTCTAACAATTCAATCGTTACAGCAGTGCGATTCTGTAACCATCTCACCGTGAAAACTTAGGTCAAGTGAGCGTGGAGTGAGCTGTCATTCCAAATAATGCTAGGGATTGACACTACTGACAACTCACATCAAGCTCACTTCACTTGAGTTTTCAAGGTGAGATTTTTACAGAATCGACCGGCTGTTCTGTTGGCAAAGCCCTGAATAAAGCTCTTGTTTAAAGAATGGGTGTTTTTCTCGTAGATAAAGTTTGCCGGCAATCCTACTCCTACTAATATTATAAACGTGAAAGTTTGTATGGATGGATGGATCGATGGATGGATGTTTGTTACTCTTTCACGCAAAAACTACTGAACGGATTTGGATGAAATTTGGCACATAGATGGTTTATAACCAGGATTAACATATAGGATACTTTTTATCCCGATATTCCTACGGGATCGAAACTTATGTGGGTGAAACCGCGGGGCGGGGATGTGACATGT
This sequence comes from Apamea sordens, assembly GCA_945859715.1. Taxonomy (NCBI): domain Eukaryota; kingdom Metazoa; phylum Arthropoda; class Insecta; order Lepidoptera; family Noctuidae; genus Apamea; species Apamea sordens. The sequence goes on from OX243995.1 coordinate 16,372,401, forward strand.
ACCAACACGCACTGGGCCCGCGTGGTGGATTACGGCCCACTCCCTCTCACTGAGAGGAGGCCTGTGTCCCAGCAGTCTCTAAGCCCAGCTGGCCCGGCGATAAACGAGTTTTTTTTAGTTCCATGTATCTTTAAATGTTTTGGCCGATTCCTTTTCAAACTGAAACTGAATTGCCATCACTATTTCCTAACCTAATACGCTCCAGAAAGTTCAGCGTGTTTACGCCAGCAAATATCAGGCCCAGTACCCTAATTGCGGTACACACTATCAGTCTGAATGATTTTGAAGTATATTGCTAATCCATTGCTTCTTATGTTCGCAAAATTTGTCTGCTTAGCCACGTAAATAACGCAATGAATGTTGTTGAACTGTCAAAATGAAACCCATTGCTACTGACAGTGTATTACGCAGTTACCCCGCAGGCTGAAATTACGTCATAAAAAAGAAAAACATAAGCACGCGTTATTTTCGGCAGATGTGTTGTTATGCTAAGAAGAAATACCGAACGACATCGACAGTCTCTTGCCAAATTCTAACATTAGGGTAGGATTATATGTGTATAAACATCTATTCAAAACGTACCCACATTGATATATAAATAAATTCTATGATCATCAAAGGAATATATTTATAAAACATATTTATAGAATTTATGTTATCCATCAATATTCCATTGCTATAGGTACGCTTTTATGAGCGTACACAAAATCATGTGGTGTCTTTATTTATTCGCACTAATATGAAAACACATTATGAAAATAAGGCTAAATGCGAGTCGGCTTCGCATATGAAGGGTTCCTTACCACCGAATATTTAACTCAAAAAGCGCCGTAAAAGATACGTTTGTTGAATACGTATCCAAATAACATTTGGCTGTGACAGACGGGCAGACAGACACGAGTGATCCTATAAAGGTTCCATTTTTTCATTTGGACGTACGGAACCCTAAAAATGTAAAAGCACCCACATTCAAATGTTTTACGCGACAATACGCTATTTAGCGACTCAGGCACTAGCCTGACCCACTGCCGACGCGGAAGCGACTAGCATCAACTAGCATCCCTCATGAAAAGTACAAAAGATTGGAGAAGAACGGACAAGAAACTCCATGGACACTTTTTTAAATCATAAAATTGTTACAAAATATTTGATTACATCATTCGTGTTGAAATTAACCATGTGAGAACGATGTAGAAATACGTGCACGCGCTCAGCGACGCTCGCTTGGCGGGCAGAACACTCGCTGAGGGACTCACGCTTGGTATGTACTTACGCATACAGCGAGTGATCGTTCGTTGGGGTCGCGCAGTCGCCGCTCGTTGCTCGCCAACTTGTTTTAGTTGCTAGTTTTACTCGCTTATCGTTGATCACCGGCGGTGGGGCAGGTGCCTTACCTACTTTTGGTTCATATTTCCCATTTCTAGTTCCTCGAAGGACGGATATTAGGGACATAGTGACGCCCCCCCTTCTCCCCTATAATGACAACAGAGATTTAGGTCGAAAGGCAAAATTTTCACTTAAGAACTCGACCTACGGTGTGTTTGCTTTTTATTGGTTTTTCCCTTTAGGGCTGATTTTTCCAACGCTAGATAATTTTATCGGAGGAATAATTTTGAATTTTTGACAGTTGTTCCGTACAAAAACTGTCAGACGTGAATTTTCCAGGAATACAAATTATCTGTCGATTTAATAATCAGCCCTTAGAAGAGTAACTTTGTATTTTTCAATCCGAAGTTTTATAATCCTAGCTTTCGGTGCTTTAGTAACAGTACATTTATAACTTAACACTAACTGCGTTCTGCGGGTGAAAACCCGCATAAGTTTAGATCCCGTGGGAATATCGGGATAAAAGGTATTCTATGTGTTAATCCTGGTTATAAAGTATCTGTGTGCCAAATTTCATCTAAATCCGTTCAGTAGTAACAAACATCCATCCATCCATACAAACTTTCACATCTATTATCTATTATTACTTATAATAAGAATGTAAAAAAGTTGTGTCTGTACATTGAATATATTTTAAAAATAATAATTGAGGGGGGTTAAGAAACAGTAATAGAACACGAATCTAATAAAAAAAGTCTGTCTGTTTGTCTGTTTGTACACGCTAATCTCCGGAACTACTGGTCGGATTTGAATGAAACTTTTTTTATTATCTAGCTATTAAACCTGGGCAACATATAGGCTATAATTTATTTTGGAAACTGGAACACCTGATGCAGAACCGCAACAGACCAGCTAAACTATAAGAGTTACATAAATGGCGCCTTAGAAAAAAATGTTGTGTCTGATGAGCATTTTCTGCTGAAAGAATAAAATTGAAGATCGGGAACACCTGATGTGGAACTCTTAGAGCACAGCTAAACTATAATATATATAGGTTTGACATCTTAGCAAAAGTTATTCAGTCTGATGAGCATTTTCTGCTGCGAGAATAAAACTCGAAGATCGGAACATCTGATGTGGAACTCTAAGAGCACAGCTAAACCATAACATATATAGGAATGACATCTTTGCAAAAGTTGTTTAGTCTGATGAGTATTTTCTGCTGGGAGAATAAAATTCGAAGATTGAAACATCTGATGTGGAACTCGGAGAGCACAGCTAAACTATGGCATATACAGACATGACATTTTAACAAAATTTGTTTGGTCTGATGAGCATTTTCCGCCGAGATAATAAAAATCAAGGATCTGCAGTGCAATTCTGTAACCATCTCACCGTGAAAACTAAGGGGGAAGTGAGCGTGGAGTGAGCTGTCATTCCAAATAATGCTAGGGATTGACACTACTGACAACTCACATCAAGCTCACTTCACTTGAGTTTTCACGGTGAGATTTTTACAGAATCGACCGGCAGGAACATTTGATGTAGAAATCACTTTATACTAATATATTAACATAAGACACGGTCTACCCGGTAACGCAGGGGAGCAGTCACTTAGATCTTGATTGCAAAGTTATTAAAGTACATTAATAACCATAACCATGCCACGAAAGAGGTCAAATCTTTCGCAATGTTCGAAAGGAGCTAAAAGATTGAAGATCATTAGATCCCAAGAATCGTATGAAGAACGCCAGGCAAGACTTGATGCTGTTCGACAACATAAGGCTGTATCTCGCCCGGCGGAAACTTCTTCGGATCGTGAAGCACGACTTAGCGCTGATCGTGAGCGTCATGCATTGTCTCGCGTTTCTGACACTTACACACAAAGAGAATCACGCCTGCGTTCTCAGCGTATTTACGCATCTACATCTAGGTCTTTAGAGACCAGTGAGGATCGTGATGCGCGACTGACCGCTGATCGTGATCGTCATGCATTGTCTCGCGAGTCGGAAACGTTAACGGAAAGAGAATCACGCTTGAGTTCTTAGCGTATTCTCACGTCGACTTCTAGGTCTTTAGAGACCAGTGACGAACGTGAAGTGCGACTGGCCGCTGATCGTGATCGCCATGCATTGTCTCTCGAATCAGAAACGTTCACAAAAAAACATCACGCTTGAGTTCTCAGCGCATTCGCACGTTGACTTTTAGATATCTGGAGACCAGTGAAGAACGTGATGCGCGACTTACGGCTGATCGTGGTCGTCATGCATTGTCTCGCGAGTTGGAAACATTCACGGAAAGCGAATCACGCTTGAGTTCCCAGCGTATCCGCACATCCACCTATAGGTATCTAGAAACCAGTGAAGAACGTGATGCGCGACTTACGGCTGATCGTGATCGTCATGCATTGTCTCGCGAGTGAAGACAGACACTGAAAGTTGGTGGTGTTGATTTGAGAACCGGCTGTTTTTCTCATGGCCAACTTTATGTTGCTTTCTCAAGGGTTAGCAACGCTTCCGGGCTTTATATTCTGGCACCCGACGGAAAAACCAACTATATAGTTTATATAGATTTTTTTAGAATAGTAATGTTAACTAATTGATATTAATTGGACGTAGTTACACGATAAGGATCCAATCCACATTAAGCTAGTTTTGAGATATTGAATTTTAAAGTTTGCATCGGAATTCTTCTATATAATAATAATATAATAATAATATCCCTGGACATTTCACACAGCGCCATCTAGTCCCAAGCTAAGCAACCTAATGCTTGTGTTATGGTAACAAGATGGCTGATAAACTACTTATATACATTTTTTTTTTGTAAATACATACATATTATAGATAGAAAAACACCCAGACTCGGAACAAATACATGTAGGTCATACAAATATTTGTTCCGTGCGGGAATCGAACCCGCGACACGCAGCGCAGCAGTCAATCGCTTAACCACTACGCCAACCGTGCCGTCAAATCGTCCGTCTATGGTGCAGTGCTGTAAATTTGTTGGTTTTATTGAAATTATAAGGAAAACTATTTATATTTTAACTTTAAATCAAATTTACTAAGTTTAATTTGATATTTCAAATATTATTCAAGAAAATATGGGTTTGGATCCTTTTTGATAAATTGTATTCTCAATAAAACCAGCATAAAATGATGTTTCGCAATAAGGAACCACGTCATGAACTGTTAATTAAATCTTGAAAAATAAATAAAACTACTAATACACTCGAGAGCAATGAATCCGGGTCACTTGAAGAATCCTAAAAATCTCGGAAACTAAAAATGCTAGGTTAATGCAATAAATTGTATTTAATAGACAATGTAATACTCCTTAAATGAAGGTATTAAAACTTCTTAGTTATTGTAAAGTTATATCATAAAAAAATCAAATTTGAAAAAGGGCCACTTTCGAAGATGGAACTACGAAATTACAGCATTTGGTTTTGCTTTTGTTTGTAATCTGTCATTTATGTGGGTACATAAACCATGTTGATAGTGCTCTATATTCATTATTCAAGCTGAAATTATGTCGCTTACGCCTGAAGAATGCACCAGAATACTTACAATGCTGGAAACCGGCCGGAGTCAGCGCGATACAGCCAGGACTGTCGGTGTGTCGCTGTCAACAGTACAAAGAGTTCTCCGACGTTACGAAGAAACTGGTTCTAACCTACGCAGACCAGGAACGGGCAGAACCAGGTGTACCACAGCACGAGAAGACCGATAGGTACTTGGTGAAGACCATGCTTCGAAATCGCTTTCTCACAGGAACTGAACTCACAAATCAGTTTCGACGCCTCGGAGGAAGTAACCCAAGTGCATGGACAGTAAGACGTCGGCTTGCTGAATCTAACTTAAAACCCCTTAGACCTGCAAACGGCCCTAAACTGGAGCGTGGGCATCGTATTTCAAGACTAAGATATGCCCAGAGCCACGTAAATTGGAGTATTGAAGATTGGTCAAAAGTTATGTTCTCCGACGAATCAAAATTTATGCTCTACAAGCACGATGGAAGACACAGAGTGTATCGAAGACCAGGGGAAAGATTCAAGCAAGCATGCATCGAAGAAAAAGTAGCCTACGGTGGTGGGTCTGTACTTGTGTGGGCCGGAATTTCTTCTGAAAGTCGCACAGAGCTGGTGATCATAGAAAACGGCTCTTTAACTAGCGTAAGATATGTGGAAGAAATCCTCAATGATCACGTTGGTCCATTTATGGTCAATTTAGGTGAGGATGCTATATTTATGCATGACAATGCCCGACCTCATACAGGTAGGATTGTGAATGACTACCTTCAAGAGATGAACATTACTCGTATGGAGTGGCCAGCGCGCAGCCCGGATATCAACCCGATCGAGCATGCTTGGGACGAGCTAGGCAGATGCGTAAAACAACGAAACCCTCCCCCAATCACGCTTCGTGAGCTCAAAATTGCTCTCACAGAGGAATGGGAGAATATTCCCCAAAATCGTATAAGGAACTTGGTGTACAGCATGCCAAACCGCGTAAACGCAGTAATGGAAGCCCGAGGAGGCAATACGAAGTATTAAAATTCAAGAAAATCGTAATAAAGTTCAAAAATTTCATGTTTCCTATTTTTGTTTTAAGGAGAGATCAGCAGTTTTTTTCTTTATGTAATTTTGTGTTAATAAAATGTATGGTGACTCATATTTTTTTTACTTTCATTTAAGGAGTATTACATTGTCTATTAAATACAATTTATTGCATTAACCTATCATTTTTAGTATCGTTTTTTAGTATCGGTTTTTGAAGTAACAATAATTATCAGAAAGGATCCAAGTGAATTGGATCTCTTTTAAGATTACTTATTTAATACTATTACCAATAAATATTGTTTCTCACTAATGATCCATGAGGATTGGATTTTTTCAGTGGATTCATAATAAACGCCCGCCATACATGTGAACTGTTTCTCACTAATGATCCATGAGGATTGGATTTTTTCAGTAGATTCATAATAAACGCCCGCCATACATGTGGACTGGTACCTCGTGTTTATGACAATGTCATGTGTTCGTATTTCACTGGGATCTTTTTGCTGACCGAAAATATCGACCTTTACGGTCTCTTTGGTATAGTTAACTCAATTTTGGTAGTTTTGTGGATTGGATCCTTATCGTGTAACTACGTCCAATTTCGCTTCATAATTTCGGAATGAAAATAATTCTACCTTTTTATTTTAATGGAGTTATAACCTATCCAGTCTACAACACTTAATCTAAGTTATACCAAACTTAATCGAAATCTTTCATCGGTTTTGACTGATTTATTGGCTGACATACCAACGCACAGTTCAAACTCTTGCCAAAATTCCTATCGGAACGAGAAAGGGACTGGATCCGCGCACGAAGTCGCGGGCAGAAGCTAGTTTATAATATTAGTAGGATTACGTCTGTATATAATAACATTACGTCTGTATTCCTCGAAGGGTTAGGCAGAGCTGCATCTATAGTAGACCCACATTTCACCAGATAAGTATAAGTTCCATGTTTGAGTGGGCGAGCCAATTGAAATTCCCGAAGAAAAAACCCAAAAACACTTTGGCCGAACTGTAGCGGTATCTACAACGCCACATGCGAACTAACCGTCATACTGACGTCACGTAAAATCCTGCATCGCGCAGGCAGAGTTTACCGCGCAATTAGCATATATACAACAGCCCGACATGATTCATCGGGCAGTTGCCCGCCAGACGCAACACCCGTCTGGTCGGAGGATCCTCCCTTTTCTATGGAGGAGGAGTGAACTTTACAGCCGGTTCCTCATATCTCTATAGATCAAGAATCGAATCGGGATGACCACATGCTCGGCAGTGGTGCTGTGACCAGTAGAACAGCGTGGCAGTCCACATAGACTCCAAGTAACACTACGTACTTACTAGATACCCATAGTAAATATTAATATTTACATGTCCTTATACGATAGAATATTTTCACAATAGATTGTACACAATGGCGAAAATACGAGCCTAGGACTTTATCAGATCGTAATATTTATTTATGTTCTCTGGAAAAGTTTTTAAATACGTGGGTATGATGAATAAAGACATCGCCATAAATAGAGAAGTTCTCTAAATCGAATGCCTTTATAGTAGACTAGCTGCGCCCCGCAGTTTCACCCGCATAAGTTTCAATCCCGTGGGAATATCGGGAAAAAAAGTATCCTATATTATGTTAATCCTAGTTATAAACCATCTGTGTGCTACATTTCATCCAAATGCGTTCAGTAGTTTTGGTGTGAAAGAGTGACAAACATCCATCCATCCATACAAACTTTCGCGTTCAATAATTTTATATTAGTAGGATTATTCACTAAGGGGATAAAGCAGTGTCTTAATTTCATGGGCGCTATATTGAATCCCGATCGTAATGAAGGATTCTATTGCTCCCGAGCGCAGCGAGTGAGCTCTGGTGAGGGAGTTTTAGAGTCCTGAGTGCAGTGAGGGATTCAAGCTCGCCCAAGACGAGGACACCTTTATCCCCGAGGAGAATGCTCTACTTTTGGCACTTGCTACGAGGTAATAAAAACCAATTATTTATATAATTTTTCTCTCTGTTCTCTTAGTTTTTGTCATGGTCTGGCAGTTTAAGTAATTAATGTGGCCTACCCTAATGTCCTTTCTTTGGTATTGTTCGTCGAATCGTTGTGCTCCTTAAGTCTTGAGTTGAGCTGGACGATTTCTGACAAATGCGTGCACCGACTGGACAGGTCCTCTCAATCTGTGTGGTTCTTTCCTCAAAAGACCATCTCAGACATCGACCTACATGGTCTTTATATGATCTGACCAAGATTATGTCTGGACTTTAAAAGAGACTGTGACCTCTGAGTTTGTTTCGGCCTTTCTTCTCAGACTAGTCAGATAGGAAACGCCGACCTCATCTAGTTTTAAAATATGATTGACGTGTAAAAGTGTTTGTACAAAACTATTTACAAAATAAAATCATTTATCAATTCGACGTATTTTTTTGCACACCTAGATATACTTACAGTTCATTTTATAATATTATTCCCTCGCAGGGGAGCCAACTTGCGGAAAAATCAAGTAGAATATAATACTCTGAACAATATCTATCACAAGCAGCATCAAGCGTTCATCTTCCTATTTCAATTTCCAAATTGGCTAAATATTTATTTATCCTGTTTCGCTACAGATTTATTTTCACTGTGTTTTGATAAGAATATTCTGACTTCGAAGGAAATGTTATTGTATTGAGTTCTCCGTATTTCTGATAATATATTCTATGGAAAGAGAATGTATTTATACATGGTTAAATTAAATTAGCTAGCAAAACTCCGCAGACGTGATGATTATCGATTGAAAATTCAAAATGGCCGGCCATTTTGAATTTTGGGCCCAATATGGCTAATCTCCTTTAATGTGTCCAAATTCTATAGTCGACTTGGTCTCAATCCATTAATTACTGGATCGGCATGATAAAGATATTCAATTAAAATTGATCAAAGGTACAGCACCACAGAATTTACTAACAAATGAATCAATGCCGACAGCAAAGCCCGTATTTTGATTTATGTTTCGAGAAAACCGTTTGGGGTTGTGACATAACGAATAAAATGGCGCTTCTGGATAAACATAGAATGTTATGTTAAACATAATCCATCATTAAATATGGAAATTAAGTCCATAGTGCTGTTAAAATAATCGTATACTTAATAAACATTGCAAACAACAACAACACTGCTAAAAATATAAATTCGGGGAATACACAGAGGCAGTGGCGGACTAAGCCTGTCGGGGGCCCGGGGCGGTAAAACAAAATGAGGCCCCCCCTGGTACAAAAAATTAATAATGCCTAAAAAAAAGAAAGTAGGTACTTATAACGTGTGTACTCTTTATACTCTTCCTATATCATGGGCTTCGCAGGCAGCAGGATACTTTTTTCAGGGAGGTATTTTTTCAGGCATATATTCATCTCCTCATTATGGCTGTTCAAGAAAAGCAAGCAGGCCCAAGGATGCGAGAGCGAGCAACAAGAGCTCTAAACAAAAGAAAAAAATTACACGTTAACTCTGAATTATCGGTCAGGTTTCTTTTGATCATTCGTATTTGTACTGAAATAGGAGTTGCCTTGTCGACTTATTTATGCGAAAAGTCTTAGGAATAAGAGAGCCGCCGAAGCGAGCACGAAAATTTTTAGTACCCGACATTTACAGGCTTATATTTCTGACATGCAAATTTTTTTTTGTCTTGTCTTGTATTTTATGTTTGATAAAATAATTAATATTTTGACATTACAAATAATCCTATTCAATTAATCCAAATCAATATTATTGTATCAAATTAAATATATAAATTCAAAACAATTATATTAATTTAATATAACTTTTATTGTTAATGTCTTCGATTTTTGCGAGAGGGAGTGGGAGGCAGTTACTTCCTTCTGCGAAGCAGTCATGCTAGCGAAGGAGGTGGCGGGATGGATGAGGGAGAGAACCTCACGCCTCAGCCGCCGCGGGAGACGCTCCGGCCGTCGGGAGCCGCGTGACGACTCCCGGCCACCGTAGGCGCGGGCCTGCGGGCGGAGAGTAATGGGTAGCTCACCGTCCGAACAGGACCAGGCCCGGACGGCGCGTATATGTTCCACGCGCGGCTCAAAGAGATGTCAGCATAAGTGACGGGGCCCGATAGGGCCGAAGCCTGCCGGGGTAGCGAGATCGTCCGAAAGGGTTACCGCTGCCCTGGAACATAGAATAGAATAGAATACTCTTTATTGTACACCATACAAATTACAGAACATAAATATAGAACATTTTATAAAGGGTGATACAATGGGCGGTCTTATCGCTAAGAGCGATCTTTTAAAGACAACCTTTGGATGGATTAAAAATTAAGGAGAGACAAATATAGTAGGTAGTCTGTGGTGTACCATTTACATTATACTATTAATATAATAATATTAATTAATTAATTAATTTAATAAAGGGCTAAGGAAGGAACACGGGTGGGTTTTAGTCAGTAAGAGTCTGACACTCCCTTCCCGCTCCACCCAGAGCGGGAGGAGTCATTTGATGATTTCCCATCCTCAAAAAAAAAAAAAAGAAAAAAAAACTTGAACATCCCATCCGCAAAAAAAAAAAAATCTACGATTTGCATGCACTTAGCTTATTTAATTTTTCTACACCAGCAATGGTAGTATATGTGAATCAATGTTTAATTTAAGATCTCAATGTACCATATACTTAGAAATAAATAAATATTATTATTATTATTTATGTTTTGCATAGGCATGTACGGACCTCCAACTCGAACTACTGCTTACTAAACATATTATTACTTTGTTTGATTGATTAAAAAGGACTTCTTAAGGTTTGGGGCCAGGGGACCAGAACCAGGGGCCTGGGTCGCCCCTGTCCCTGCCTCCCCCTTAGTCGGCCAGTGCACAGAGGTGATGTCATGATATTTAATCGTATAATTCATGAATCTCTTCCCCTTATCTCAATGGGGATGGGGGTTTGGGGTCGGCACAGAAGGTAACTACATGTTTCAAGTATACCGCTGTATACCTCTCTTCAATATGCAACATAATTAACGCAAGGCTCATACACCCCAATTAAAGTATTGAGTTAAAAGCACAATACAATGACCAAAATATATATATTTTTTAAAGCAAACTATAATTATTAAGAAAATCATGTCGACTTTATGCATATAAAATTGATTCTTATTTAATTTTTTTTAGCTCAATCGGCGGTCAGAAAGGTTAAAAGTTACTGAAATCGATTCAGTAGTCGATTAATTAGGAATAAACTACTTTTTGGACTGGCGTTTATTCTGTTATACCATGTACATATATGCCACCATCTCAGTGTAAACTTCTATCCTAGTATCTACCTATCTATCACACAATCCATCCATATATTTTTTTTGTTAAGGTGTTAAAAGCTAACATTTTTTTATATTCTTGAAAAAACTAAAATGTTGAACCTTTAGGGTCTTCAAACTAAATATGTACTTTCTAAATGGGTCTAGCTACGATTCCCCCTAATTTAGCTAACGCTCCGCCAACTCCCTGTCTAACATAATTTGTACAGAGAAACACTAAATGTGTTTTGAATCCATTAACTACAAAATCGGTTAACACTGTAATTTAATTTACTCGTAGCTATATACTAAGTTATAGCCTCAATGTAATTCCTTAACCCACAATAGCTCACACATGTTGCGTAAGTAATAATCCGAGAAGTTTCGTTGCTACGCCATGTAACTCATGTAGGAACTAACAATACATGGTTGTTACGTTAAAACGGAGCGAGGGAACTTTTTTTTTTATAAATTGAGACTTCTTATGTTACTAATATAGCGATATATGAGATGATGATGGAGGCTTTGTGCTGTACAAAACATAATAGGTATCACGTGTGTACCCTCGCCAGTTTTATTAGGTAATGTTTAACTCTTGGGGTCGCAGTGGTAACGACCGCGACTCACGAGGTGTTTGTTGAAGGTTTGAACCCAGACAGGCGCTTTACTTTGTGTAAATTATTTCATCACCACTGCTCTCAAAACGGTGAAGGAAAACATCGTAAAGAAACCGGTATGTTCAAGAACCAAAAACTCGAAGACGTGACATATACCAACCCGCACTGGGCCCGCCTGGTGGATTACGGTCCACTCCCTCTCACAGAGAGGAGACCTTTGTCCCAGCAGTGGGAACATTTTAGGCTGATTATGCTTGGGGGTGGTGAAGGTATGTTTTGTTTGTGATGTTTACCTATTTTACCTATCTGTTATTATTCAATAAGTTTTAATATTTAACTGAACAGCAAAAGAAAAGAAATAGTCACTTATGTCTAGCTATTAAATCTGTAACAAAACTGTTCTCAATATCCTCTCCTATTAGAAACCAAACGACAAAATTAAAATAAACACACTCTAAATTCCATTATGAGGGATTAACCACACTTACCTATTCAGCTCAGCACGCATCTGTAGAGCTGAACGGATGCGTACGCATTCCATACAAAATCGTTGTTTTCTATGGACAAAAGCTGAACAGAGCTAAATAAGTGTGGTTAGTCCCTTATTCGCGCCTGTCGTCATTAGTTCCCGAATGTTCTCGAACTAGGTCACGACACTTTTGGGAATCGGAGCGGGGTTTCGGGACCTCCCGGTCCGCTCGTCTCCTATAACGGGACCGCGTGACACCGACAAACGACCATTATCTATTAGCCAACATCCGGTGTTACTCGACCTCCTTGTCTGTGGACTGGAATCATGTTACTTTGTCGATTAATTTGTGTCCGACATTATGCATGACATACATAGCTATAAGACTTATGTAAGATTTAGAAGAATTGCCACACTTAAGTGGCAGTGGGCAGGGCACATTGCTCGCAGACCTGATGGCCGATGGGGCCGAAAGGTTCTGGAGTGGCAAACGCGTACCGGAAGACGTAGCGATGACGACCTTGTGAAAGCCGCACCGGATGGTAAATCTTTGTTAACTTATTTGTTGCGAATCGATTGCAATCGGTTTTTAGGTAATCACTAAAATTAAGAAAACTTTCGAATGTATAACACCATAGAATGCTAGTTATCCCGCCAGAAACAGTCCTAGTTAAAAACCAACTAGTATAAAAATGTTAACCCTAGAGGTATACTACTATAATAGTATATTATTATAATAATTAAGCGTAACAATTCGATCCTGATGAACCGCAGTCCCAAACCGTAGCACGCTTAGTCGATCCTGATGAACCGCAACCTCGACGGAATCGCAGGTGACATGACAATCACGCGTTCTATGCAGCTGGTAAAGGCAACCAAGCCAGGTGAATAGTACGATACCCGGGCCAGAAGTAGCCCTTTTTAGCTGGTTCTACACCTACGACAAATAAAATAGGCATAATAAATAATTACACCAGAGAAAAGGCTAAGACTTCCGCTGAGAGGGCAAACCAGGAAAATAGGAAACGCTGGCCTCAACTAGTTTTAATAAAAAAATATGATTGACGTGTAAGTGTCTGAAACCTACTTACAGAAATAATAGGGGTTAAAGTATGAAATTGCCGTTTTATTGTAATAGGTACTTCGAATTGACATAGAACCTTCATGGTTTGAGATTTTTGAGTGAAACTTTCAGTTGTTTCACATGGTACCTATGAAGTTCTTCTTTTAAAAAATGTGCAACATTCGATTATCGACTTTCAGTTGTTTTTTTTTATTCAGCTTAGACAAGAAAGGTAAATTAAATCTTCGAAAATTCGAGTTATTTTTGAATACGAGTTCCGACGCGGAACTAACGCGGCAGAAAGAGCTCGCAATATCAATGTTGCGTTTGGAGAGGGGACTGCTAATGAACGCACCATGCGATTTTCGTTTAAACGCTTTCGTGATGGAAACTTTGATTTGAAGAACGAACCACGTGGAAGACCGCCCACACAGGTGAACAACAATGAATTGAAAGGGATGGTGGAAGCCGATCCGAGCCAAACTACCCAGGAATTAGCGGCAACGGTTTAACGTTACCTTGCCAACAATATTGACACATTTGCGTCAAATCAATTAAAAAAAAATATGACAAATGGGTGCCTCATGATTTGACTGATCTGCAGAAAGAAACGCGTGTTGAAACTTGTGTTGCCTTGAATATTGTATCGAATTGTGACATGTGATGAAAAGTGGATTCTTCACGATAACCGTAAGCAAAAAATGCAATGGCTGACCCCAGGTCTAACCCCGCAACAGTGTCCTAAAGCAAAGCTTACCAATAAAAAGGTAATGGTAACTGTTTGGTGGTCTCAGCATGGTGTTATTCACTATAGCTTTCTCCGATCTGTTCAAGCATTAACGGCAGATGTCTACTGTGCCGAACTCCGAACAATGATAGCAAAACTAGCAGTGAAACAGCCCCGACTCATGAATCGATTTATTTATTTATTTATTTATATATACTTTATTGTACACCACTAAAATACAAAGCATAAAAAAATACATGAAACTACATAATATACAATGGGCGGCCTTATCGCATTACTGCGATCTCTTCCAGGCAACCTTAGAATGGACAGTGATTTCCCTGGACAATAAATGGGACTGTCGTTGGTGCAAATATTGATCGATCTTCACCATTATTGCTCCATGATAACGCGAGACCTCATACAGCACGAGAAACCGTTTTAACTCTACAGGAACTGCAATTAGAAACCATTCGTCACCCTCCGTATTCGCCAGACCTTGCTCCAAGGGACTACCATTTTTTTCGTGATTTGGGCAATTTTCTACGTGATAAAAAGTTTTCTTCTTAGGAGGCAGTACAAAATGCTTTCACAGAGTTTGTTGAATCTAGATCACGAGAGTTCTATCGCAAAGGCATAAATGACCTTCCTATTAGATGGCAGCAATGTATAGATAATAATGGTAATTATTTTGATTAAATAAATATGTTAAATTAAACAAAAAACTAATTTCAATTTTTCAGTACAAATCGGCAATTTTCTATGCCCCTAATATTAATCATTTTCTCAAGTCGATTTAACGTAGGAATTTGAAAAATTATTTAGCAATTTCGCAAAATATGTACAGTTATTAGAATTACGGCTGGCATGCGACCATTCCAAAGACTGCTAAAGTACAGTTTGGTCCGCAATCTTAATTATGTGAGGCCGACTCGCTCTTGACCATTTTTTTTCGTTGATCGTGTTCGGTATCTTACTTGAGTACCATCTCTAGGGATTTAGGAAGCAAGAGAAAGTCTGTTCAGAGTGAGATCCTAACCAGAGTTTCGCTATGAGCTTTACTAATTTATGGTTTAGAGCAAAAAGTATAATTACGTGTGTATTGTGATGTTATGAGCCTACGGGGTAAAAATTGTGTACAAAACACAACATTACATTGCGTTCTAAATGTTCTTTAATGTTCCATCAAAAAGTAACACGCTTTTATTTATTTCTTATCAGGTTGTATTATTTTTAACTTTTTAGTCCTATTTAAAAACATGCTTTTATATATATATAAAAGCATGTTTTTAAAAAGTTTTTTTTTTCTTTTAATTTTATTTTTAAGTTTTTAGTATAAGACTATCTACTGAGAGCGCGATCTTAAGTCTCAAACACACTGTCCAGTACTACACTGATCGTAAGACACCGGTATATGCCTGTTTTCTGGATCTCTCCAAGGCCTTTGACCTCGTCTCTTACGAGGTGCTTTGGAGGAAGCTAGGGGATCGTGGTATACCGGTGGAGATGTTGAACATATTTAAATAAGTATTGGTACAATAACCAGACGAACTGTGTCAAATGGTCAGGCACTCTTTCCGATTCGTACAGGCTGGACTGCGGCGTGAGGCAGGGGGGGTTATCATCTCCAAAGCTCTTCAGCCTGTATGTAAACGATCTCATAGTGGAACTCAGCAGCATGCGTGTCGGATGGTATTAGTGTTAATAATATTAGTTACGCGGACGACATGGTGCTGCTGAGTCCCACTGCAGGGGCGCTCGGAGAAATGAAAGTTTGTGAAGCCTATGCCGAGTCACACGGACTTATTTACAATGTAAAGCAAAGTCAGTACATGGTCTTTAAGGCCGCCGGTAGGTGTCCTGAATCTGTTCCACCCAATACTTTGAAAGATGTTAACTTAGATATTGATTCTCTCATCACTGACCACTCTCCTGTTTTTGTTTTCTGCAATCTTAATGTAAAAACTAAAACTCCCCATCTCACCCGATTAAAAATTGATTTGCCTCGGGTTGTAGACCAAATTAACACCACAGATTTTTCCTTAATCTTTCACTGTCACAACCCGAATGATGCTGCGGAATCTCTTGTTTCCACTATGTCTCTTGCTATCAACTCGCACTCACTTCTTTCACAAATTCCCAGTAGAAAGCGCATCATTAAGCCATGGATTACTCCTGGCCTGCTGAGGTGCATACGTCACAGGGATAAGTTGCATCGTAAATTTAAAAAACACCCAGAGGATGAGACTCACAAATTGATTTTCTGTCGCTATCGCACCTTCTGTAACAATCTCTTGAAAAAAGTCAAGCGCGAATATGAACGCTCTAGATTTCAGCAGGCTAAAAATAATCCAAAAGCTACATGGAGACTTGTCAAACAGGTAGCAAGCTTGGGCCGAAGCAGAGACTCTGCCTCTAATCTGCTTAACTGCTGTGCCGAACCGTCACAGTCTGTGAACAAAGTCAACAATTACTTTGCGAATGTCGGTGGACTCTTGGCGGCTACAATTGAACACTCTGTCCTCTATAAATGTCTCTCGGATAGTCGTCCCAACCTTGAGATCCCGGATACTTCCTTACCGTCCGCACCACAATCAATGGCCCTTCACAACGTGGATAGTGCGGAGCTGGAAAATATCATCCTTAGCCTTAAAGACAATTGTGCTGTTGGATTTGACGGTATATCACCCTCAATCGTTAAGGCGACTCGTCACGTTCTTATACCGATCCTTGTTTTCTTGTTCAACTTGTGCTTTTCAACAGGAACTTTTCCTGATGTTTTCAAAACTGCAGTTGTCCACCCTATCTACAAGTCAGGAGACAAGGAAAATGTCGCCAACTACAGACCCATTTCAGTGCTAAGTACCCTCTCAAAGATATTTGAAAAAGTTATAAACCTTAGACTCACCAAATACCTAAATAAATTTAAACTTCTTTCTAATAATCAGTATGGCTTTAGGACTGGAAAATCCACTGAAGATGCGGTTCTGGAACTTACAGATACGATTATTGGTCATTGGGAGAATAGATCTAAAACTCTTGCCATTTTCTTAGACCTATCCAAGGCCTTCGACACTGTCTCAATTCCCATACTACTTTCGAAGCTGGAACATCTTGGTATTCGCGGTACGGCCCACGATCTCTTCAGGAGTTATCTTACAGGTCGTAAACAAGTAGTTAAACTAGAAAACTATCTCAGCAACCTGGAGACCATTACTTTTGGTGTCCCCCAGGGCAGTGTCCTGGGTCCCCCACTTTTTCTCATATACGTGAACGAGCTATGTCAGTTATCCTTACCAAACTGCAAAATTATAGCGTATGCCGATGACACAGCTCTAATTATACATGGCCGTGACTGGACAGAAACTCGCCTGTACTCGGAGATTGCATTGAATACCGTCATGAGGTGGCTAACCACAAATCTTCTCACTCTAAATCTCAATAAGACCAAATTTATCACATTCTCTACTATGATGTCAAGTCAGCCCCCTACACCGATTGAAATTCGTGCGCACACCTGCCCGAACTTACGTGCAAACTGTGGCTGTCAACAATTGGAAAATACCCATAGTATAAAATATCTTGGAGTCACTCTTGATAGCAACCTGAAATGGAAGCAACATATTGCTTCAACTGTAGCTCGTGTGAGAAAACTCATATACATTTTTAAAAAGCTCAGAGGTTCGGCCGATTTCAACTGTTTATTAACCGTCTACCTTGCCCTCGCTCAGTCTGTTCTAGGGTATTGCCTGACGGTCTGGGGTGGTGCCGGTAAAACAGTGATGCTACGGGTCGAGCGCGCGCAGAGAGCTGTCCTGAAGGTGCTGGCAAGGAAACCGATCCGATACTCGACTTCCTCTCTATATACCCTCTGCCAGGTTCTCACCGTCAGACAGCTATTCATCCTCCAAACTATTCTTCGCAAACACAGCCAACTTACCTTTGATCCTAAATTCTGTCCTACACGCCGCTCGAATAGGGTTTGTAACACTGTGTCTCGTAGAACCGTAGCTGCTAGTCGACATTTCAAACACATAAGTTCTAAAATGTATAATAAATTGAACAAAAGCTTACACATCTACCCATTAACCAAGAGCAAATGCAAAATGAAACTTGACTCCTGGTTAAAATCGCAAAATTACGACGAAACGGAGACACTCGTGGAAGTGTAAAATACTGATCACTCCCTCATTATCCAACAAAACCACACATAACATAACACATACACACATACAACCCTCGCACACCTCTTCAACACTCATCCACACACCCATTCACCTTACACTCAGCACATAAACTCAAAGTTAAAATACATCCCAAATCACCAATGTCTTGTACTGTTTATTTTTATTTTTGTCTTGTTCTTTTTTACTTTTTTTTTTTTTTTTTGTTTTATTATTAACTAAGTCTAAATTAATTTAAATTACCTTTTAAGCACTTTTTGCATGGAACATCATTCCATTCTGTATCTGGAGAAGGGCGTTGTTAGCTGCGCTACAGTTTATACTTTTGCAGCTATCATCGTTTTACTTGTTACTTATTCTTGTATTTTTTTTTTTGTTCCAAAATAAACTTTTATTATTTATTTATTTATTTTTTTAGATAGGGTGTCGCAGTTTAAGCACCTTGGACATTACCTTACCGACGACCTTAAGGACGATGTTGACATAGAGAGGGAGCGCAGGGCTCTGTCAGTCCGTGGCAACATGCTGGCCCGTAGATTCGCCCGCTGTACGGACCAAGTCAAGATCACGCTATTTAAAGCGTATTGTCGGGGTCTGTATACGGGTAGTCTATGGGTTAGTTATACCAAAAAATCCCTGGACACTGCGCGTCCAATACAATAACATTTTCAGGATGATGTTGGGACTTCCTCGTTTCCGCAGTGCCTCCGAGATGTTCGCGCGGCTCATACTATCGGTTTTCATGCCGTCATTCGGAAAAAAAGTCGTGTCACTTATGAGGAGGGTGTGGGGGAGTCACAACAGCATCCTGAAAACTATAGCTGAAGATGTGCGTGCGCCTGTGTTGAGGCGTTTCGTTAGTCTGGTGATCTTTTAGGGAGGTATCTCCTTGTTGGTTATCTTGACGGGGCGGGGTGTCTCAGCACATTTGCGTGATTTGTGATATTTATGTGAGTGTTGTCCTTTGTTACTGTATTTAAGTAGGTACTAACAATAGTTGCTAAGTTTTTGTACACTAACCGGTGGATCTATTTGTCTCAAATTAATAAATTTTGAATTTGAATTAAAAGTATTTACTTATTCACTTTTAAAAACCTCATCAAAACATTTCATATTATCTACAGTGCTTTTCAAATTGCAAAATTCCGCTAATTTCGCAAGTTATTAAAGAGTTATGAAGGATTTAATATTCAAATACTCTTGTGCTAAATTGAGATTTTTCACATAGGTACGAAGATATGCGTAGGGATGTGGTGTCGACGATTGAAATTGCCAAAATTGTTCGCCTCCGAAATCCGCTTAAAGAAAATCTTTGCCTGAAATTGCGAGTCTCTGTTGAAACGTAAATAAAATGTCTTACTCATTTAGTAAATCTCCTTTTGAAGGCATTAATGTGAGTTGGAACTGGAACGATGTTGTGTACTCAACAAAATATGTTTTAACATTAGAAATTGAAATACACCGCTAACATAACTTTGTATTTGTGTTACAAGAATTACCATACGCAAAATACGCGCATTGACGTGGAGTTGCGGACAGCCCGTATTTTCTATTATTACCTACATACAAGAATTCAAATTGGTTACATAGAATTTTTAGATTGTAGGTATTCATGTTAAAGATGTAATGTTTTCATGATTTTGACGTTATTTGATTGGTAAAGTAATGGAAAACGAAATCATTCTTCGTATGGAGTGTGAAGAATATATTATTTATATTTGCTTGCCTACAAGTATACAAGCTGTTGTTTTGCATCCTCGTCAAATTTCAGGAGGCTGTTATGAAAGAATAATCAAATAAAATTACGATACCTGGTAAATAATGAATACATACTTTTTTTTTTAGTTATTTAAGTTTGACAGTATTTCAGAATACACCACTTTCAAAGAACAGAATCGCGTTATGGTATCGTATAAGCGGCCGCGTTTTTATGTGTGTGTAAAAGGGCAGTTACAGTGCAGTCTCACACAGGCCGCGTTTTAAAATGCGTGTCCCACACATACCGTATTCAGAAAATTAGAAAAAAAAATCTACTTATTTTATTATTGATTCGTGTCGAGAATCAGTAGCATAGTTACCTCCTTGAATTTGACAAGGATACAAAACGACACCTTGTATATGCATTGTACACCATGACCACCCACACTGGGCCCGACTGGTTGATTACGGCCCGCTCCCTCTCGCAGTGGGAACACTATAGACTGGTTATGCCATGAGAAATTACAAATAAGAATCTTACGTAAATATTTCATTTTATTTCTATCAACTTTTAATCGCTAATCCTTCGTCTAAGGACCCGTTCACACGGACCACACCCACACCAAATCGCAGCGACAAATCATCATCATCTGCCTAGCCTTTTCCCAACTATGTTGGGGTCAGCTTCCAGTCTAACGGGATGCAGCTGAATACCAGTATTTTACATGGAGCGACTGCCTATCTGACCTCCACAACCCAGTTACTGGTTAATACGATATCCCTTAGTAAGACTGGTTGTCAGACTTTCGGGCTTCTGACTACCCGTAACGACTGTCAAAGATCCACGAATGACAGCCGGGACCAACGGCTTAACGTGCTTTCCGAGGCACGGAGGAGTCTCGGTATGTAAAGATGGTCACCCATCCACAGACCAACCGCGGCAAGCGTAGCTTAACCTGACTGATCGACCTGTGCGGCTGTAGCGACAAAATGGTTACGTAAAGATAGTGTCGCTTCAGCTTCTTGCAGTTGCGTTGTCGCTAGTTGTTCCGATGTGGTTACGTTGTGGCTAGTGTTTGCAGATAGACAAATTGTTGTGTTGCGATGTGACCGGCCGCTAGTGCGCGGTCTCACTTGTCACGCGTTGTAGCTGCGACGTGCCATTGATGTGGCCGGTATCGTCCACATGGTTGATTTTAACGGTCGAATTTGGTCCGTGTGAATAAACTATTAATTTTTATACAAATTAGCGCCCGTCCACGTGTTGTCGTTGTGGTGTGTTTGTGGTGCGTGTGACCGGGCCCTAATAGCGATGGATTACAGCGTTGGCCGCAACCTCTCGAAATGTCGTAACTTACTTGTTCTAATCCTATATAATTCTTCAGCCTCCATGGAGTAGAAATTGATCAAATTATTGGATGAACAACCTTGTCGACCGAATGGTTGGGGCGAACGACGTCGTTACGTACTCAGGTACGAGATTTTATTTATTTTGTCCATTTGCGACCTATTTCTGTCGATAAATTGTTCCAAAAAATACGCTCGAATTGTTCAGAGACAAATATTTTTGGTCTGTGACATTTTACTCGTATGATCAAATAATAGGTAGGTATGTTTGAAACAGCAACACTTCATATTTGAACTTGTAATTGGAAAGGCTGGTGTAATATGTTGCGTATCTATCATGGAAAAATTGATTTATTTCAGTCCATTTAGTTCATGTGTTTTTATGAAAT
Source organism: Apamea sordens (assembly GCA_945859715.1). Taxonomy (NCBI): domain Eukaryota; kingdom Metazoa; phylum Arthropoda; class Insecta; order Lepidoptera; family Noctuidae; genus Apamea; species Apamea sordens. The sequence continues at coordinate 16,394,070 of OX243995.1, forward strand.
TTCTTTTCAATGTAACTCGGTATTATCGTCGGATGGATAGTACAAAGTTACCTTAAAATGCTTTCTACATATAAAGATGTAGGCAAAATTAAATCTGTACTAGTTTTTTTGATATTTTTATTTTAACCCAAAGGTTGACTGGCAGAGAATGCCTTATGACAGTAAGTCCTATGTAAGTGTGGGCAGACAGCCGATGATGTGAACCGACGACCTGGTCTAGATTGTTGGACTTCTCTGGCTTAGGAAGGCTAGAGACAGAGAAGAGTGGCGTGCATTGCAAGATGCCTACACTCAGCACTGGGTGGCGAAACGCTGGAGAAGAAGGGGAGGATCTCTCCTCCCCTTCTTCTCCAGCCTTTCGCAAGATACATAAGAAAAAGTTAGTTACGTAATAAGTTTGTCTTGTTTTTGTGTTTACACTAACATTAGTACTAATAAATAATATACGAATAATCGAGCTCTAGTTAATCCTATTTATCCACAAATGTGCTTCTGGGAACAATAAACTAATGATTCATCAATTGTTAGCGTAGCCCCACGGTAAGTACGTGTGACAAATGGACGTATTTACTTGTCTAACGACTAAAGTGGATAACATAATGGGCTTATTAGTCGATTTGCACGAATTTATTTTCGCCTGAAACGGGTGAATCGTCTCTTTTAAATAATATTATTCTTTCTATAGGGGATTTAAACAATCAACTCAGCGTATCGCAGTCCACTGCTGGCCATAGGCCTCTTCCAGACTGCGCCACAACATTCCGTCTCCCGCCTTCCATATCCAGTCTAACCCAGCCTGGTTCTTCGTCTCCTTTAGGTCGTCCGTCCATCTAGCTGGAGGGCGTCCCACAATACGCTTGCCGATACGCGGTCTCCACTCCAGGAGTCAGGATAGGTGACTCGCACGAAGTTAATGTATTTGTGAATTTTATGCAATAGAGTTAAGAAAAAAGTAGGTACCTACACGTTCTTGTCGTCTCGCCCACCAATAAATTAACTTCCTGCGAGTCGCCTATAGAAAAAATATAATTATTTAAAAGTGACGATTCGCACCTTCTTTCGGGCGATTAATTCGTGCAAATCGACTAATAAGCCACATAATGCTATCTGTGTATTGAATCTTTTATATTTTGAGATTGCAGATAATTACTGCCTTTTTCATCTACTTTCGACGTGTTCGCCAATGTCTTGGCAACTGTTACTGTTACTTAGGGACAAAGGTGAAACGTGTTTAAACTTTGCCTCCAAGGTTGGCTAGGCATTTCTCGTTGATTTACGGGCACACGTCCGTCGAACGGGAAACCCGAAATGCAACTTGGCGACAGAAAGACACCGTCGAAACCAGCCTGTCTTTCTATTTACCACGATGTTATCATTGAACTTATGAAACCAAGATAAATGAGGCTGCCTTGGTCTAGTGGTCGCATGCGCTACCGCTGAGCATATGTCCTTCCCGATCGATGGGTTCCATCTCCGGGACGGGTAAAGAGGTATTGAGTATTTCCATCTAGGTCCCTTCATTAGGTTTGTTTAAAAAATATAACGTCGATAAGCAGTTTTTAGAAAAGTGACGTTTCCACTGATTTGAAACGAAATATCATCATTACGCTGTCCTAACATACACACCTAAACGTGATATGATTGCGTAAACATTATTTATAGCACTTCCGATAAAAAATTAAAGATTGTGCTCGGAATTTTTAAACTGAAGTTGAAAACTGTCTCGAGAGGCTTGGCGTGGAGCCAAGCGAGCGGCTACGCGATGATATTAACTTGATCGGTAAGCACACAATGTTTATAAAAGCTTTAGAAAAATTTACTAAAACCTTGTAATAAAAATCTTACTTTTCCTGCTTTTTACTGAGCTACATTTATGTCGCTACGAGACGTAGCATGGCGTAGCAAAGTGGAATCGCTGCTACGTATCTGCTACACCGACTCCGCGGTCGTAGCAACTGACCGGTTCGCTAGCTCGCTACTCTTTCACTTTTAATTTGAGTGAGGGGCATCTTGGTTTTACATGATGTTGAATTATTATTACCTATATTCTCTTCTTGGTCGTGTACTTTATTACTGAAGGTCATGTCCCTGAAAGGCCTTCGTGACTTTATGTATGATGTTCTTCCACTTTGTTCGGTTCTCGGCTTCTTTCTCTCAGGGCGGTCTTAGCAGCTGGACCGCCTGTCAGACTAAGTGGTCTGACCAGCGGTTAAGTGACCGGCCGCGAGGTGCTTCTTTATTGTATTGGTGTACAGACAGCCAGCACATCAAGCTAACCGAAACTGTTAAATTTTCCCAATCAATATTGAACCTATGCTTTAGCGATAAAGTTGAAAATCTGTTAAAGAGATTTGACAGATTGTAGTAGCTTGATGTGCTGGCGTCTGTACATTATACATTTGGAAACTGTGCAAAACATAAATGATTAAATAATGTAATTTAGTTCTAGTTTTTTTTTAATTTTTGTTTAAGTGTACAATAAAGAAAGCAATAGAGCACAAATTCTTACATAATTTATCAATCTAATCTATGAAAACCCGGTGAGTAATTACCACAACACATACAAGAAATAAATAAATACAATACAATACAAGTACTGCGGTAAACATAATCAACTTAATGCCGGTTACACACACAGATAAACCGTTTCTATATTAATGAGGCTCGTCAAATGGTTTGTGTACCAACACGGCCACATCTCGGCACATAACACGTCCTCGAAAGTTACAAAGAGTATCCAGAAGGTCAATAAAGAGAAAAGCAAAATATTAAGAGATACACTGCTACAAGGATTTTGTGCTCAAATTACGTTGAAAGGGTGCGCTGTTCGTAAACATTTGTTCAATTGTTTTGTGGAATTGTATTGAAAAAAATAAAACATGTGCGGTCGGTAGACCCCCGTCAGGAATGAAGTTCTTTACGTGATACTCGTAAAGAACTTCATTCTCTCGTTATTATTATTATTATTATTATCTTGGATTTTCATTTTGATCTCGCTATTGGCTTTAGCACCCTCAAAAACCACGAAAACTATCTCTCTCTCTCTCTCTCTGAGAGATAGTCGCATGGAGTGGGCATAACGCCTTTTCGCTACGTGGCCATATCTTCCAGTTTACTCCTACCCGGGCGGGGGCTTACCACCAGCTCGAGAGGAAAAAAGAAATTATTTAAAATTTAATAATTTATATTAAATATTTTAATAATTATCTAATTAAATATTAATTTATTATTTATAGCAGGGCAGAAGTTGAACTGCACTGCTTTTTAGGGTTCCGTAGCCAAATGGCAAAAAACGGAACCCTTATGGATTCGTCATGTCTGTCTGTCTGTCCGTCCGTCCGTATGTCACGGCCACTTTTTTCCGAAACTATAAGAACTATACTGATGAAACTTGGTAAGTAGATGTATTCTGTGAACCGCATTAAGATTTTTACACAAAAATAGAAAAAAAAAATACAATAAATTTTGTGGTTAGAACTGAAACTCAATTTTTTTTTTCATCAAACCCATACGTGTGGGGTGGCATCTATGGATAGGTCTTCAAAAATGATATTGAGGTTTCTAATATTTTTTTTCTAAACTGAATAGTTTGCGCGAGAGACACTTCCAAATTGGTAAAATGAGTTCCCCCCCCCTGTAACTTCTAAAATATGAGAATGATAAAACTAAAAAAAATATATGATGTACATTACCATGTAAACTTCCACCGAAAATTGGTTTGAACGAGATTTAGTAAGTAGTTTTTTTTAATACGTCATAAATCATAAGCCGCAATTTACCTTTCATTCAATCAACGATTGATTTTTATAGACAATGGTACGGAACCGCACTTGGCCGGTTTTTTGTACTATGACTAAGTACAGTAAAAAAACAGTGCAGTTCAACTTCTGCCCTGCTATAAGAGCTGGTGGTAAGCCCCCGGAAGCCGCATTAAAGAACTTTGTCCCAATAAGATGGCGGCTTCAGTTTCAAATTTGGCCACGCGCCAAAAGCTACTTATACAGTGTTATTTATGCCGCAACGCAGCGTTGCCGTGTTTTGATTTAAAGGTGCTGGTTTGTTACAGGCATCTGAGATCTTTTAGCTTTGTCCCTGGACGCAACTACGATGCTTCTGGTGTTGTAGATATGTAGATAGAATGAATATGAATGTAGATATCTATAACTGGCTGTACATACCTACAAGTGGGCCACCTGGCCTGTGTCCCCAATAACATACAAAATATGCACAACATTGAAACCGAATGCAATGTCTCTAGTCAAGGATTTTTTCGTGATAACGTTTTAAATAATGTTTGATTTCCTATGAAAGCGGTGAACGGTCACACAATAACGACTGTCCGAGTACAGAGCGTTTTACGGTTCCGTACCTCAAAACTAAAAACAGAACCCTTATAAGATCACTTTGCTGTCCGTCTATCAAGACCGTTTTTCTCAGGAACACGTGGAGTTACCAAATTGAAATTAATATCAAATACTCAGGCTGCAATCTCTTGAAGCAATGGAAAAATAAAACTTATAAGTTTGCGCAATCAAAAGATACGGCCGTTTATGTTCCGTTTATCTATATCTATACTAATATTATAAAGAGGAAAACTTTGTTTGTTTGTTTGTTTGTTTGTAATGAATAGGCTCAAAAAGTACTGGACCGATTTAAAAAATTCTTTCACCATTCGAAAGCTACATTATCCACGAGTAACATAGGCTAAATTTTATTTTGGAAAAAAATAGGGTTCCGTAAGATATTTGGGTTTTTCGGACACAAGGTGTAAAACATCAACCAGAAAAGTTATTTTGTATCTTTATGGGTTATTTTGATTTCCTTTTGAAATACGCAATCCTGTCACAAATCCGAAATCTACGCGGACGAAGTCGCGGGCAGAAGCTAGTGCCGCATATTTTGACACTCGCAAGGGAATTAAAACCTATAGGGTACTTCCCGTTGACCTAGAATTATGAAATTTGGCAAGATGCAATGTCATGTTACACAAGTAAAGGAAGCAATCCAAAAACCGTAAATTTGTAGTTACATACCAACTAATTTGTACGGAACCCTCGGTGCGCGAGTCCGACACGCACTTGACCGGTTTTTTTTGATAACGTGCTGGTGGAAGTGACAATAATAATAATAATATGCCAATAATATGACGGTACCGCTTTCCTAGGAAATGAAAGCTTTACCAATAAGTAGTATTCGTAAATTAGTAAACTTCCTTAGCTTCTTACACAAAATAATCCTTCTGTATAAAACTCGGAGGTTATCGAAATATCCGAGATGCCGTAACTCATAGTTAGCGGAGCAGAGGCGCGGGACAACCAGCGTCTATCACGCAACTCGTAATGTACAGCTATGGACTGTATCATAAAGGTGCGTCCAGACCTGGCGAATGGGCCGCTCGCGAGCCGCTTGAGAACTGCGCGCGTGTTGCTCGCGTGCAGTTACAGTCTACGTTTGGTGCGCCGCTCTAGTGCAACTCCGGCAAGGCTCGAGTGGGGCGCGCGTGAAATGCGAGCGGAGTTGGTGCGCACATAGCTTCTTTCGTGTTTGAACTATGAGCCTCAGTTGTGAATTTGCTTCCGAAGATGTCGGACCATACGACTGCCGTTAGCATAATTGCTGCAACTTCGGCTATTTTATTACTGACAAAAACTAAAAGGAAAAACAGAAGACGTTGGTAGCAGGTTCTGTTTTTTAAAATAAGACAGAATAGCAACGGAGGTTCAGCGCGGGCGGCACGCGCGCACCTCCTGCGCCGCTCGAGTACGGCGCGTCGCTTGCGCGCGGACGGCGCAGGGGCTGCGTACGAACATGAAATGCACGCGCGCAGTTCGCAAGCGGCTCGCAAGCGGCGCATTCACCAGGGGGTCTACTCCGAAGTGGTAAATTTATCGGATCGGCCGAATGTTCGGCCATTTCCTACTACGAAGTTACTATTTGGTTCGGTCGGTCGCGACCTAACAGTCCGATCCGACTGAACTTCATTTTGACATTTGTTGTATCGTAAACCCTACTCTGAACGAGAAAAGACCTACCGATAATTTGATTTTGACAAGAGTTACAGCGTCAAATTAATGTCAAAATACACGACAACAAAATAGCTATCGTTTGAGCATCGTAAGTATCGAATTTAATGAATAAAGTTTGTTTAATATGTTAAAGTGAATGTGTCATACTTGAAATTGTAGCGAAATGGCAGCACGTATGTTTTTGGTGGAAGAGGCTCTGCGAGAAGAGCGTTTGGAGCGGAGGACTCGCAGACGACTTCGTGACTCCTTCGATAGCAACTTAGTGCCCGACCAATAATTACACTCAGTCGATCCCTTTTTGAGGAACTGTGCCAGGACATAGTCGCCCCTGTTACCCCGGAAGCATAATAGCCGTGCAGTTGAGCCTACTACAAAGGTGATTTGATACATAAAACGCTCCATTGACCGCACTTTTGGAATACTCAAGGGTCGGTGAAGGTGTCTCTTGGCAGCGAGGGAGCTGCACTACGATCCAGAAAGAGCAGGCAGAATAATATTGGCCTGCTGTGTTTTGCACAACATGTGCATAAGGGCCGGAGTGAGTGCCCCAGAGTTAACTCAAGAAGAGTTTCAATCTGAAAACTCCCGGCAGGTCATATACCAGCCTGTTACATCTGCCACAGAGGCTTTCAGAAGGGGACAAATACAGAGGGAAAGATTGATACAAATATTAGAAAATAATACAATATATTTTTTTAAATCTATTATAATGTCTTTTATTATTTATGCTTTTGAATCGGAGAACTCCCAGCAAGTCACATATTAGCCAGCTACATCTGCCATAGATGCTTTGAGGAGACAAAGAGAGAGGGATAGAGGGAAAGACAAGACAATCATTAGAAAATAATGAGCAAAATTTATTTTTAACAATACTAAACCACTAGAACTAATCATCACTTTGTTATAAGTAAAAATAATATAGCATTCAGCGTGGTGCAAATTTCTTCCCACAGTCGATGATTCAGCGTACGAACGTCGATGCTCCTCAAGTTTCCATGAGCCAAATCTCGATGCTCTACACGGAAATTAAGGAGAGCATCTATTTGTGCCGCTGTCGGTCTGGACATGGTGACTTCTTCTTGCAGAATGTTTGTTCATAACTTTCATTTCCAAGCTGCCAAAACACGAACATGAGAAAACGATAAACCCAAGGGGCACTTTATCACGCGTAAAGTGAATAATATATGTAGTATATAGTATATTTAGCTTGTTTTTTGTATACATCTCATAACTTCACTTTAACACTTTACACTTCAGTCAGTACTTGATGATAAACGACCGAAATACGCTTATTGCTATAACGATAGAGACAGACGAGATTTGGTTTGAGTTTATACTTTTTCCAGCTTTTTTCTCAATTTTGCAATAATAAAAATCTCAATCTATCCAATTGTTTGTTTACTTGTCAATTTTGTCATCCTCCTTTGACATTTATCGTTTTTCTTTTTTTTTTTGACAATCGGCAATGCCATCTGCATGCCAGCTACAAATATATTGTTTTTTCGAGAAATAGTACTATGTTCCTAGGTATAAATGTTGAAATAAAAGCAAAGTTCTATTTTGTTACTATAAAAAATAATTTTACCCAGTAATTCAATAGTTTAATTGTATCGACATGAATAATAATGACTAATAAAAACATATCGATAAAACGTTCACCTCTGGCACTACATTTCGTTCGGTCCTACACTCTTCCGAATATTGACTATGGTTCCGACCCAACTGCGTCGATCCGAACTTTTTTCGTAGTAAGACAACAATATTCGGTTCGGCCATGTGTCGGTCGGATCCGATCATTCGAATGTGTCACTTCGGACAGGTCTGGACACACCTTAAGGGTCGGGGTTATTCGAGGTCATTCCGGGGGATGATCTTCATTTGTTATGTTTCATCGCATGTCGGGTGGAAGGTGAATTTATAATGTCTTCCGCTCTGTTTTTGTTCGCAAGATTATATTCCACCTTACTCATACCTGTATACCTGCATTATAAGCAAATAAATGGTTTTTGTTTCGTAAAGAGATCTACATACGAATTTAGAATGTATTTTCTGTTATAACGTTTCCAAAATTCGAATATATGTACTTAATATAAAATATAGGTACAATTAATTCAATAGCTTTTAAAGTAGGGTACGTTTAGTAATACACGGCTTTTAATCAAATTAATAAACTGTGTTAAAAGCATACTATTTAACATGAAATTACTGGAGTTGATAGGTTTTTTATGAAAGGTTTTAGTAGCAAATGTAAATAGTAGGGGCCGCGGGCGCGAAAGGGCATGGCTGTCATTGACCCGCTTGTTCGGACTTTGGTGTCAAAATGGACTTTATGCATGTTTGTAAGAGGCCTAAAGTGGAATTTAATTGTTTAATGACGTTGTTCGTGGGCTTAAAACAAGATATATGTATTATCAACATACATCTACGCTTACCTACTTCCAATGGGGGTAGGCAGAAACTATAGAACGCCACCTGCTACAATCCGTAGATAGTCCTTTGTTGTTATCAAGTGTGTTAAATGGATGTTATAGAAAATAAAAAGGAGGTACATATTATACTCCTTGCTCACGCTACGAGCTTGTAAATCCTCTGATTGTTCTCGTGAAAAAGGATATTCAAACGTTCCTCTTTTCTATAAAACCACAAGATGAGAACAAAACCGTTATCACTAAAATGTAAAGTGTTTAATGCTGTGCAGCTGCGGAACGATGGAACTAGATTTCGAGAACTTAAAAATAAATGAATAAGTTCTTTATGAAATTTGTGTCTGTAAAATTATTGCATTCAGAATATAACAGAAAGAAAAGAAAGAAGGAATATTGTTTATTCTGCACAAACAAAACGCACATCTATTATATAAAAATAAAGCCCTATTTCCCTTGGTCACGCTATAACTTGAGAACGACTTTACCAATTTCATCCATTTTTTTTAAATTTTCTAATACTTTGTAGAAGGTTCTTACGGAAAAAAAAATAAGAAAGTTGCTTCACGCGGTTTTCTTACGACCCGTAACGACTGTCAAAGATCTACGAATGACAGCCGGGATCAAGGGCTTAACGTGCTTTCCGAAGCACGGAGGGGTTTCGGTATATATAGACGGTCACCCGTCCACGACCCAACCACGGCAAGCGCAGCTTAACCGGATCGATCGACCCGTGCGGCTGTTATTACTTAGCCACGAGCCCCTCCATACTCTTCATTAGGTATGTAAACCATACAAATTACAAATATAAATGTTGAAATTGTACATAGGGTGACACAATGGCGGAACAGATACTAAAAAGAACTGTTCAGACCTCGCTGGTAATATCTAGGAGTCGGGTCACGTCTATAGTGCAAGGTGTTGGAACTGACAGCTTGTCTTTACCCAGACCTACCGCTTTGGGGGTCTAACCGCAAGTGTCAACCGGGTTAGTGACGTGGCCGTGTCGTGCGAGAATTTGTGCCGCCGCCGGCATTGATACTGACGTGTGACTGAACGACTTCATATATAACTAGCTTCTGCCTACCACTTTGTCCGCGTGATTTATTTTTGTTCCCGCGACCCACTCTGTCACATCGTATCGCATCGCCTGCCCACTTTTTCCCTTTTTTTCATCTCTTAAATATCCTAGCGTGATGCCTAATAGGCTTCCTCAAGAATTGGGCAAATGCAAAAATATTTTTTCAAATTTGACTGATTCTTCCGGAGATTACCCCCTACATACAAACAAACAAACCTCTTTTTCCTATTTATTATATAATTATCTTACTAAAATTAATAATAATATCCCTGGACATTTCACACAGCGCCATCTAGTCCCAAGCTAAGCAACCTAATGCTTATTATAAACGTGAAAGTTTGTATGTATGGATGGATGGATGTTTGTTACTCTTTCACGCAAAAACTACTAAACGGATTTGAATGAAATTTGGCACAAGATGGTTTATAACCAGGTTTAACATATAGGATACTTTTTATCCCGATATTCCTATGAGATCGAAACTTATGCGGGTAACCGCGGGGCGCAGCTAGTTCTCATATAAAATGAAGGCATCAATATTTTTCAGTCAAGTTTCTGAATATGACACGGATGTGCCTGAACCTATATACAGGGTAAGACCGATCACATAGCCGTCACCCACGCATTCTGTTTAACAAACTAAGTAACAATGTACAAATATTAATTGCGGGGAATCGACTTTCATTTTTGGTGTAAAAATTCGCTGCAACGGTTAATAAGCCGCATGCAACGGTTCAACGGTCTATATCGGTGAATTTAAAGTTAAGTTAAATAAAACGTCAAATAAAGTTGGAACTTGGACCTTCAATATCTCCGGACGCAAACGTGACTATCTCCGGTCGCAAATATGTGGGGGTTCTGGGTTAGATTACTACGTCGGGAATTTCTTAATAACAACCCAGAGTCATCACCTGTGCCTGGTTAAAAGCATTGGGCTCATCCCTACTACATAGGACATGATAACTGACGAAATGTTGGAGAACTATACCACCTACTGCCCACCCCAATTCAAGGAAAACGGGCGCGATGTTACACAGTTCACAAACAAGCCAGACACTTCAGCAACTGCAAGTAACAATATTTAGCAGCCCTAACTTGACGCCTGAACTTAACTAGTGGCCCCAAGAGATCAAACAGCGCAGCTGAATTCACATCGAAGTTAGATTGTCGCCGGACGATGACGCTAACTTCACAAACTAGGTATTCAGCTGCCCGGCGTCTATAAACCATTTACCGTAGTTGCTAGATAAGTTTCTGTAATAAATATTTCTAATTTCATACAGAGTTTCGAGTTTCGTTTGCGGCATTAGGTTCTAGTATGTTTTTCTAAATTATGAATTAGTTTTATTTGCATTTCCTTTTTTAATTCAATATTTTTTGTTTTAAAGCTGAGGTTTCCTTTTGTTTCGTGTACGTTCATACATCTGAAGGCCAATTCTCGTAATTTAAAACGTTCAAAATCTAGTCGCAGTCTCATCTCAGCGACAAACAAATGTCAAAAACTTGCCAAAATGTAAGGAAATTAGAGGTATTTTTGACAGATTGAGACTGAGATCAGGGCCCGTATTCCCGTAATTTAAAACGTTCAAAATCTAGTCGCAGTCTCATCTCGGCGACAAACAAATGTCAAAAACTTGTCAAAATGTAGGGAAATTTGACGTATTTTTGACAGATTGAGACTGAGATCAGACTGTGAACGTTCTTAAAATTACGAGAATTAAGTACCCCTCTGACTGTGAACGTTCTTAAAATTACGAGAATTGCCCTCCTCCTCTCCCTCCCTCCTAGGTTATACTCGCACGCCGGAAAAAACGTGTGCATTTACGTATGTTAGTGGTTCAGTAGCGTCAATATCATCAGAATTATAGCAGTTCGTCGTAGACGTGATACGACAGCGGTACCCCTGATACTTCTGCCATCAGAAGACAGTCGCCACGCTACCATCGATGCGACGCTCTGCTAGAGTGACTGTCACCAGCCAGTGTCACTCTTATCTGACCATTTCGGAGGTTCCAGTAACTTCGTAACAAACCGAGGCGGTGCCATTTGCTGCGTCGTCATATATATGAGCATAGAGGGCGCTACTGTGCGCAAAGCAAACATCAGCCGCGTATATTTAATCCTTTAAAAATAGATAAAGTTAATAATCAGTGAAGGAAACTAAATAAAACTATAGAGTGTGAAAACTATCAGTGATTTATGATATAGTTCATGAGTTTCCATCAAGATTACGTAAGAAAAACCATACTAGTGCTGTGTAACGAACAAATATTTGAATTTGAGCAAAACAAAAACAAACTGGACCACCCACAAGAAACTGACTTCAGATGTCAAGGACAACCATAAGATGCTCTAAGGAACAAAAGGTAGGAGCATACATTTACCAATCAGTGATTTGTGCATTTCAATGCAAATAATATTCATCAAAAAGTGCACTATCACTTGGTTTAAACTCAATTCAACGCCATCTGTGCTTGATACGCTCAAACACTTAATCAATAAACCGAACGATCAGAGCTAATTACGACGCATGCGGATAGAGGGCGCTTTCAACAAAAAATTACATACAAAGCTACAATATGGAGTCACTGTGCGCAGGATGTCTTCAAATACTACCAAATAAAGAAAAACTCACTTGTCAGTTATGTAAAAAAGCATACGACTTACAATGTGGAAATATTACTGTCACACATTTCAACAAAACAATGACAGCAGCCCAAAAGAATTCATGGAATTGTCAAACATGCAATTGTAAAATCCCAAAAACCGGGAATATAAACACCCCTATACGTGCGCCAATTGAATCAATACCTACGAATTCCGAAGAAAATAATATCACTCTTAGGAAAAGGCCAACTAACTCCAACCTCGACATTTCTTCCTCACAAGACCAGAGTTTTTTAGGAGATACACAATACTCGGTAGATAAAGGAACACCATTGAGCACAATTACACAAGGAGGACTAACATTAGAGAATCTGAGCGAAATGATAATTCTTCGTTTACGAGAAAATAATCAGTCTATAATAGCGGAGATACAAAACACTATTCAAATAGAAATTAATAAGGCGATTACTAAAATGAGAGAAGATATAGAAAGAAAAACAGACACACTTTTTAAGGAAAACGAGCAAAGGCTAGAAGATATAGAAATAATAAACAAGAAAATTGATAAACTAAACATAGAAAACGAGAAACTGAGGAACGAGATTAAAAGCTTAAGTAACCAATTAACGGCAAAACACTTGAAATGTACTGAGAACAACTGCAAGAAAATAGTACTCTACGGTTTTCCAGAATATTATAAAGAGCCAGATTATGATCAACAATGTAGATTAATTGAATTATGTTATGAAAAACTAAATATTGACCTTACAGGGTATATAGAAGAAACTTATAGACTAGGCAGAAACTATAATCAAAACCGACCCCTAGTAATAGAACTCATTAGTAAGAGAATGGCTAAATACATTGTAGAAAATAAACACTGCCTTCAAGGAACGAGATTGTTTTTATCTGAATTTTTAGATGAAAAAGCAAGATTGGAAAGAAAAGAAATGCGCGAAGAAATGCTGAAAGCAAGGAAAAAAGGATTATATGCAATAATAAGAGACAATCAGTTGTACATAGAGGGTAAAAAAACAGAAATACAAAAGGACCAATCCGACATATACACTAACAATCAAAAAGCAAATAATGAACTGAACCAAACTCAACATTTTATAAATGAAGATAGCGACGATCGTACTTTTCGAAACCCCAGACCAACCATTTAAAATTCTGTACCAGAATATTCAAAGCATTTATAACAAGCAACACCTTCTAGAGGCTTTCATCAATGATCAACCCACCTACAAAGCAATATGCATGTGCGAGACCTGGCTCACCAAAGATAAATTAGAAACCATCCAATTCAGTGGATATAAAACTGCAGCATCATATTGTCGCCGCTCTCGAAATGGTGGCGGCGTCTGTATTATTTTGGAGGATAGCGTAGAGTGTATAGAGTGTTGCGATATTAGAGATATGTCTATTGAATATTGTATAGAAGTATGTGCATGTAAGCTACCAAAGCAAAATCTTTTAATAGTCACCATGTACTGGAACAGAAGAGAGGAAGAAATTTTTATTAGTCAGCTAAAACAAATATTACAATGTATAAACAATAAATACCAAAAATTTAACGTAATAATAGGCGGAGATCTTAACATAAATACCTTAGAAAATAGCGCAAAAACAAACCAATTGATCGATCTCATGCTAGAGTTTAAATTTGAACAACATATAAAGGAACCTACACGTATCTCACAAACCACGTCAACATGCTTAGATTTGCTTTTTACAAACTTTAACGATAGTAAAATGTACACGACGGTAGAAGAATTGGGTTTTTCAGACCACTGCGGAACAACAATGCATATGATACTGGAACAACAAAGTAAACAATGCATTTGGTTTGCTAATAAAAGACTATTTAATAGAAGTAATATTCAAAAATTCAAATCCAAACTAAAGACACTAAACTGGAACGATATTATACAGCCGAATAAAAATATCGATGAGAACTACCAGTCGTTCCATAAAACTCTAATAGATATCTTAGATGCATGTATCCCTAAACGTAGAATTAAACTAAAAACAAAACGTAATAATTTCTGGCTTACCGATGGTATTAAACAATCTTGTAAAAATAAAAGGTTACTAAAAGTTTTTTCGTCCAAAATTAAAAACCCAATATTTACGAAATACTATAAAAAATACGAAAAAATCCTAAAAAAATCTGTAACAGCGGCAAAAAAATTACATTACATAAATAAAATGAATAAATCATCAAATAAAGTTAAAACTATGTGGAATATTGTAAAGGAACGGACAAACAAAACAACCAAAAAGGAGAAACTAAATATAACATTACAAACAATAAACCTAATAAGCGAACCAGAACAAGTAGCTAACGTTTTCAATAACTTTTTCGCATCCATTGGGGAAAATACCACCCACACATCCGGCAGTGTACAGAGAGAAACATCAGTGATTAACCCTACTGAAAACACCATGTTTCTAACCCCAGTCGACGGATACGAAGTTAACCAGATCTTAAAGAACCTTAAAAATAAAAATAGTCACGGCATAGACGAACTCCCACCGACTCTGTTCAGAAAGTGCGCTGATGAACTTACCTTACCGTTCTATAAATTAATAAATCAATCCTTCGAAGAGGGCTCTTTCCCCAACCAACTAAAAAAAGCTTTAATAAAACCTATCCATAAAAAGAACGCAAAAACAGATCCAAGTAACTATAGACCAATTTCCCTTCTTCCTACAGCATCCAAAGTCTTCGAAAGAGCAATGTGTGATCGAGTATATTCCTTTTGTGAAAAATATAAGATTTTCGATGACTGCCAAAATGGATTTCGCAAAAATAGATCTACAACGCTAGCTGTTTATAAATACATCCAAGAAGCATTAAATATTATAAATAATAAGCAATATGCAATAGGGATATTACTTGACATGACCAAGGCATACGACAAAGTGCAATTTAAAATACTTTTATATAAGCTATACGGAATAGGAATACGCGGAAAAGCCCACGACTGGTTTGCATCATATTTAACAGATAGAGAGCAAGTAGTTGAGATTGAATATTACAATCAAAAAACAAAAGAAGCACAGCTCATTAGATCTGATGTTAAATCAATACATGCCTCAATTCCCCAGGGAAGTGTTATTGGTTGCCTCCTTTTCCTTATATATATAAATGACCTCCCTAAAACCATAAACGGGCCATGTGTACTTTTTGCGGACGATATCTCGATCCTGACTTCATGCCAAACAAATGCTAATTTAAATGGAAAACTTACGACTATTCTTGGAAAAACTGTAAATTGGATGAGTGACCATAATCTCGAAATCAATTTTACCAAAACCAAATTAATAGCGTTTCATCCCTGGCAGAAAAAGAGTATAAATATAGATTTTACTTTTAATCAACATAAATTAGAAACAGTTAATAATTTCACTCTCTTAGGTTTAACAATAGACACTCATATAAACTGGAAAACACATATACAGACAGTAAAATCAAAAATTTCAAAGTTTTCATATGCTCTCCGCGAAATAAAAAAGACTACAAACCTACAAACCGCACTAGTCACATACTACGCGTATGCCCACGCTTGGTTTAACTATGGCATCATCTTATGGGGAAATAGCACAGACGCTCCCTCCTTATTTACCCTTCAAAAAAAACTAATACGAATAATAACCAATATAGAACCTACAGATAGTTGCAAGCCTTTCTTTCAAAAACACAAGATTCTCACCTTAGTTGGTATTTATATCTTGGAGTTATGTAAATTAGTTCGTAAATATCCCGATTCTTACAGCACACGGGGAGACATACAAACAAATTATTCGTTTCGCCATAAAAATAGACTAAATTTGCCCCCTCTCGTCTTAAACTACATTCATCTAGTCCATATTCAATGTCAATAAAAATATATAATAAATTACCAGATGACATAAAACAAGAAAATAAAACCAGTATATTTTTGAATAAACTAAAGCAGTACTTAATTAAAAAAAGCTATTACACAATACAAGAATATCTAATGGATAAAATCCAATAATATTAATACATAACTGTGAATAACAGATATTTTTTAACAAGTAAAATAACAAAAATAAATTATACTATTAGGTAATATTTAATAATGATAGTACATACTCGTACATTAATCGCTCAAACCCCGCTATTGAAACACAATTGATTTTTCTATATAATTAAATAAATAATAAATGAGATATATAAAATATTAATTGAATAAGTAAATAAATAAATGTAATATAAAAACATACATAGATAATAGGATATAAAATAATTCTGATGGATAAATTCATTACTAACAATACATAATTATGAATAAAAGATATATTTTAATAAGGAAAAAATATTATTGTTAATTAATATTATATATATAAGATTATGTGAATGAATGGAAATATAAATATATAGGTATGAAATAATTAATAGGATACAAAATAATTCTAATTCTAACTACAAAGTACTTAATTAATAAAAGCGCTCTTCCTCTCTCAACCTATTTAAAATTTGCTGTGCCCGACAGGGTCCATAATTGTTTCTATTATTTTTCTTTATTTACCACCTGTAATTGTACATTATGGATTGCAATAAACGATTTGATTTGATTTGATTTGATATATCATATGTGTGTGTGTGTGTGTGTGTCATATGTGTGTATCTAATATCGTGAAATATTCGCCAAAAATGTAAACAAATATAAGTTTATGGAAAAATACTTTAATACCTACACAATAAAGTTCAGTTTACGCTACAACTTCAAACATTTTTATAACTTTTTCAATAGTGCTAGTCACTCGGAAATCAACTTAATTGCTATTAAAATAAAGTTGATATTTGTTTAACTTGATATAACGTCATTTGAAACAAATAAATTTGAATATATATGTAGTAATTGCCCCGTTGCTCTTGTAGTTGCAAGAGTGACTGCTGAGCGTGGGGGACTTGGGTTCAATTCCCGGGTCGGGCAAAGTGTTATTGGGTTTTTCATTAGGAATTTCTTAATAACAGCGTGGTGTTGGAAATTGGCGGTTTAAAACGTGTCCCCGGAAAGCGTAAAGCCGTTGGTCCTGCGCTTGATCTCTCCCCGGTCGTGTCAGATTGCCGTGCCATCGGACTATGAGAGTAAAAGAACAGAGAGTGCACCTGTGTTTGTGCACACACTTGTGCACTATAATATCTGACTCCTGCGTAACTTCCAATCTGGCCCGAAATCGGCTAGGAGGCAATTTTATTAATTTTGTGGTAATTATATCTAAACTTGTTTAATATTAACAAGTTTAGATATAATTACCACAAAATTAAAAAAATTGCCTCCTGGCCGATTTACTATTTAAATATTTGAGCAGACAAGTTCCAACAAGCACTTCAAACGAGCTTCATTTTGCTTATTACCTAGAGTTCCTTTTGTCATTTCGCAATGTAAAAGCCTTTCGTAGTAGTATTTATTAAAGTTCTAAAGCTAGTTATAAAATGACTTATAGCTCATTTTATAACCTGTGCCCGCTGGAGGAGAAATTCTGGCAAGTCTTGCAAAGGCTAGGTAATAGAATACATTGCGCATTGCGCTAGTCATTTATATGTTCTGGATGAGATTTACAATGACGGTAAAATTCATAGATTTAGTATATAATCAGCCTATTCTGTTCCCACTGCTGGGACACAGGCCTCCTCTCTGTGAGAGGGAGTAGGAGGAGTAGGAGAGAGTAATCCTCCATGCGGGCCCAGTGCGGGTAGGTGGATGTCACATGTCTTCAAATATTTGGTTCTAGGATATGTCGTTTTCTTCACGGTGTTTTCCTTGACCGTTTTGAGAGCAGTGACAGTGGCGTGCATTGCACAAAGGCAGATAAGCAGTGCCTACCTCGATAAGTCACCATAAGCCTCTCAATTACATTTTAGTTTGTGTGCCCCACAATTAAGAAACACACTTAATTAACATACCTAACAAAAAACAAAATCTTCATACAAACTCGCGCGGCAGTAGGCAGTCGCCAGACGGCCTACTCGGCTCCCGTACTATTCGCACACTGTCGTTGGTCTTTACACGTTCAAGTTAATACGACGGAATTAAATTCCTGCCTACTTATTCTGAAAACCAATGCACCAGTGTTGATGAAATTAAATACTCAAAGTAAAGTGCCTAGGTTCGAACTCACGACCTGCAACTCATAAGTCTCGTATTTACTAAATCTATGATTAAATTAAAGTTTTCCGGGGAGTAGACGACAATGTTTGTCACGGCTACATGCAGCAACAATGTAGGCAACAACAGTTAGTAATTAAAGTAATTACTTTTAAGTACCACTCTTGACAACAATTCCTAAGTAAATTGAAACTTCACTAATGTTGAAACTATATACTGTCGCAAAGACAAATAAACCTTGATGTTTTATGACGTGTAAGTGAAAATTAGAGCTATAATGGCCCAGTTGTAACAGCCTCGACTTACGCGTTGTAAATTCTTCTTCAAACTGTACTTCAGTTTCGTTGAATTCATAATTTTACGGTTTCTGCTAAGAAATGTTGAATTTCGCGACCGAGTTTGAGAAGTTCTTAACTTCAACTTCTCAATTCGGTAATCTTCGTATAATTACATCTACACAATCGTAATATTTTTAATGGTTATTATCTGCATGGTTTCTTATTGCCTATTACGCAACTGAATGCATGTTAATGCCAGTTCACAACTTTCTTCTCCTGTAAACAAAAATAAATGGTTGATAAAATTGCAAGTGGGGATAATGGGTCCTTGGAACTGGTGATAAATCTAATAAGTTTAGTTATTCTGACTAGTTATTGGCAATGGGCTTCCGAGACATACAGTCTTAGGGCCCAATCACACTTACCACAACGACACCACGTGGATGGGGCGCTAATTTGTATGAAAATGAATTGATTATTCACATGGACCACATTTGGCCATCAAAATATATCGTGTGGACGATACCGACCACATCAAGGTGACGACGTCGCAGCCATAACGCAAGCTCAACGTTTCGTCGACGCGATGACACTGTCCTAGCCGGAGTCGATCTGTCTGCAAACACTAGCCGCAACATAACCACATCGCAACCAGACGCGGTCGCAGCCCAAGATTTTGGGGGGGTCACCAAGTAGTAAGTCAGTAAAGCAAGTAAATCATGCAGACTCTCGACAGCTTGAATGATTTGGAGGGGGGGTGGGGGGTGGCCATGACACCCACGAACCCGCCTCGGACCACGCCTGATCGCAACTACTAGCTACAGCGCAACCACAATGCAATGCCGCTATACGGTGGATACAATGTTATGGAAAAAAAGGTTGTAGACAATAAAAAACAAATGGAAAAAAAGGATATGAAAAATACCTACTTACCTTTTTCAAAGAAAAAAGAATCGCCTTTCTAAAAAACACGAACTCAAAAGTGAAAAATAATATTTTATTCACTTCACTTTACATAAAACCTTGTCTTAATTTTAAGAAGTCGGCGCCAATTCCCAACTTCACTTTATTATCCTAAGTATTTTTATGTAGATTAGGGTGTTCCTATTGTAAATATTTCGTGATTATATAGGTTTTGTTTAGTTTTAATACTGTTCTAAGTACTTTTTGTCTAAATTCATTAATGTTGGGATTTGGCGTCGAATAATAATAAATAAATAATAAATATCCCTGGACATTTCACACAGCGCCATCTAGTCCCAAGCTAAGCAACCTAATGCTTGTGTTATGGTAACAAGATGGCTGATAAACTACTTATATACATTTTTTTTTTGTAAATACATTCATATTATAGATAGAAAAACACCCAGACTCAGAACAAATACATGTAGGTCATACAAATATTTGTTCCGTGCGGGAATCGAACCCGCGACACGCAGCGCAGCAGTCAATCGCTTAACCACTGCGCCAACCGTGCCGTCATATAAATAACTACAGAGCCTCATTTTTATGAAGTCGGTTAAATCTAGTTTCTTTTCCGTGTATGCATATTTTTGGGGCCAACTATAAGTACGTGTCCCGTCCACACGTTTAACGTGACAAAATGTGGAGGTAGATACTGTTCACATCTGCTGACTCCTTCAGGGATTACAGCCGTGATAGGTGTTATCCAAGTGTGTTGATTGTGGACTAATAATACGATTAATTACCTGCAATACTTTGATTGCGGTTACCCGCATTAATACGTAACGTTCAACACATTCACTGCGTTACTCGAAGCCGAGCGAAATATGATATTTCAACCATTCGGCGCTATACAGGCTCAAATTAAATTAGCTAGCGAAACTCTGCGGATATGATGCGTATCGATATCTTAATACGATAAAACAAAAAAGAAAGTAATTTGAAGATGTTTTTTTATGGGGTCATCGACTGCAGTTAGTGTAGTGACTTGAAATATCAGTTTAAAAATCAGTTTTTTTTGTGTAAACTTCACAGACGTGATATGTGTCAATAACTCAACACGACAAAACTAAAAAAA
Organism: Apamea sordens; assembly: GCA_945859715.1. NCBI lineage: Eukaryota > Metazoa > Arthropoda > Insecta > Lepidoptera > Noctuidae > Apamea > Apamea sordens. The sequence goes on from OX243995.1 coordinate 16,414,669, forward strand.
AAACAGATTTTCTCAACTCATATGTCTAGTAACAAAACATCAAGCGGTCTTTGAACCCAAAAAAAAACATCAAATCTTTTTTGTTTTAATTTTATAGTGTTGAAATATCATAGGAATCGAGTTTTAAACACTATAAAATTAAAACAAAAACGATTTGATGCGATCAACGCTTTAGAGTTTCGATCCTGTATACGTTTGACCCACGCATTTACCCTGCCGACCGTCTACTGTGATTTCAGCCTTGCCATCGGTTATCAAAAAGTTAAGGAAAATGTTATCATTGTGAAAAGAAAACTTATCTGTGTTTCAGCGAAATGATATAACTTGAAGATTGTTACGCAAACAGTCTAAATTCCGAGGCGTTTTCAACTTTTGAAAACATTGTGCTAAAAATAACAGGTTAAGCTACGCTTGCCGCAGGTGGTCCGTGGATGGGTGACCATCTTTACACATCAAGACCCCGCCGTGCCTCGGAAAGCACGTTAAGCCGTTGGTCCCGGCTGTCATTCGTGGATCTTTGACCGTCGTTGCGGGTCGTCAGAAGCCCGAAAGTCTGAAAACCAGTCTTACCAAGGGGTGTCGTATTACCCAGTAACTGGGTTGGGAAAAGGCTGGGCAGATGATGGCGATGTATGTTTAACCTTCCTGTAATTTACCTTCCGGAATAAATTTTCTAACCGATGGTGAAAACCGCATGAAAATTCGCTGCATAGTTTAGAAGAACAACGATGTTACGCAGGCAGACACGAAAAGGTACTTTAATTTTATAATTAAACTTTTTATAGATATAAATAAATTATATATCTGTCGCGACCTCGGCGGGTAATGATAGTGGGCGTATGACTAAGATCTAAATTAAAATATAAAGTTATTTATTCAAATTAGGCTGGGAAACAGTGGTACTACAGCTCTCTATGTTCGTCAACGAAGATACGGGCTCGTACGAAAGTAGTTGATCCGTCAAAAATAACATTTTTACAAAAAAAAAAAAAAAAAACAAACGACTTCCAAAAAAGACACTACAAAGTGAAAAGTAAGAAAAGTTATTTTTCAATTTGTAGTGTCTTTTTGGAAGTCGGTTGTTTTGAAAAAAAGTTTTTATTTTTCAGTTTTACTCGTAAGTTGTCATTTTTACCGATTATTTTGGTTTAAAAACCAAACTACTGAACCGTTTTTTATGACTATTGGACCAATCTGAAAGTAGATCCTTTAAAAAAAAAAAGAATTTTGCAAATCGGCTTATAAATAACGGAGTTCTGTGGTAACAAACATAAAATTGAAAACCTCCTTTTTTTGAAGTCGGTTAACAAGAGCCAATTTTAATTTTTCGGACGGGCAAAAATACGTCTGCCATAGGGACAACTGTCAAATCATGTTGTCATTCATTCTTAGTTAGGAAACTGAACTTATATGTCTGTAAGTGATACGGAGTAGGAATCGCCCGAAACTACGGACTTTGTGCTTAAGGAGTAGACCTCCAGCACTTTTCGAACGTCAATTACATAAAACAGTCCCCCAAAACGCTTGCCCTTCACCAGTTCCTAGTGCTTTAGATGAGAAGAAGTGTTGTATCAAATTCCCCAGCAGCACAGCTGTCTGTTAAGTTTCTCGGTCTAGTTGGCCAAACCAGAAACATAGATGCATCTTACACATTATACGTTTAATTACATTTTCCCTGTTTATAAACGTAATGGTTATGATATTAATATTACTGGTCGTCGCGTTAGTCGTCACTGTGGAGAAAGGGGGCTTGCGTTAACAGTGAATGTAAGTACATATTTGGGCTATTAAATACATAACTGACGAAATGTGGACGTACTATAGGTACATCTCTGCCTAACCCTTTGGGGGATATACGCGTGATGTCGTGTTATCATAAAAAATACAAAAAATAACAAAACATAACATAAAAGGAATTTACAAGGCAGATGTGAGTGGAAACACTGGGACACCCTAGAAGGACATACGTATAGTGACTTTATTGGTGATATTTTTTTACAAAGGTCAGGTGCATAGTGCCTATGTTCTTTTATTTATGTTTCAAATTCACGTTATTTCAAGTTAAACCCACCCCACCCCACCACCCCACCAACAAGGCGAGAGTGAATAGGCTTCTTCTGGACAAGCTCGTTCCACCGTAGATCTCATCCCTGCCTCTGGGCTGGATTGAGGTCAACAGTGAGCCCATTGTCAATAATAAAAAAAATACAAATATCAACTTTATTTTAATGCAATTAGCATTAAAATAAAGTTGATATTTGTATTTTTTTTGTTGTTTCAGTTGATATCAGAGTGACTAGCACTATTGAAAAAGTTATAAAAATGTTTGAAGTTGTAGCGTAAACTGAACTTTATTGTGTAGGAATTAAAGTTATTTTTCCATAAACTCATATTTGTTTACATTTTTGGCGAATATGTCGCGATTCAAATTTAGGTACCTACTCGCAATCTGCGTCAGTGTATGACAAGATGTATAAACATAAACGAGACAAAAGGAAGTATGTAAGGATCGTAGCAGGTGGCGTTTTGTAGTTTCTGCCTAACCTCACGGATAAAGGGCGTGAATTTATGTGTATGTGTGTCATCATCATCATTTTAGCCGAAAGACGTCCACTGCTGGACATAGGCCTCCCCCAAGCAACTCCACTTCGACCGGTTCCGTGCTTCTCGCATCTAACGGGTTCCGGTATGCGGGCGCCACTCCAGAACTTTTATATGTGTGTGTACTAAACATAACACGTCACGTCTATGTTTCCCAAATGGATAGAATTGTAGGTACATTACCCACACAAACACACTTTGTACAAACTTACTTACAGAAATAAAATCATTTATCACTTTTGTTGGGTTTAAGTGTCACGTAAAAGAATCTATTGCTCAAATCCAGACTTCGGGCTACTACTGTCAATTTTCTCAAACTCAAATAATTTAATTCAACTAAACCAATTACAGGCACTTTTGTATTGTCAAAGGGTCGGTCAGTCAGAAAGATGAAGCTAGTTGCCCATTCCAAAGCGTAGGTACCTATGAAGAAGAACGGGCAAGAAACTCCATGGACACTCTTTTAAATCATAAAATTGTTACAAAATATTTGATTACATCATTCGTGTTGAAATTAACCATGTGAGAACGATGTAGAAAGACGTGCACGTTAAAAGCGTCCGTTATAGAAAACAAAAAACCATTCAGAAATTAAAAAATTAAAATATGCCGTGGCAGCTAAGAGATGACCAGTCCCTACTGACGGCGTCCGTTCACGAACATGACGATTTCTAATTGAAAAACCCAATCATACATCATCCCACTCGGGGATTGAACCCTAGAACCTAACAGACGCGCTTGCGAGGCACTAACGAGGCATAAAAACGAACATTTTATGCTTAAGTATTTTAAAACCGTTTGAATAAAACAGGATTCAATGTGAGAAAAAAATACGATGAAAACCGGTACGCCATGTGTGCCAGACCGGAATGTGCGCCAGACCGTGTGTAGGGTTCCGTAGTTTATATCTGTATCTAGGTGTCTAGACTCAGTCATGACTACTGTTTGCATGTCGCATGTAAACCAAGGCATGTCGCGTGTCTTTCCTGCGAGAAATGCTCGAATCGACATGTCGAGAATAGCTCGACTAAATTTTGTCGAGGGAAAATTTCGAATCGAACGACAATAATGAACGCGAGATGTGCGAGAATTGCCTTCCAGGATAAAAATATACTGTTATTTTTGCCTGGATTGTACTGGGCTTCTTATTCGACTACCTAGAAGGACTATCATGGTTACATGAGTGGTCGCCATTTTGAAAAAAAAAAAAAAACAAAATACGGGTAGGAGGTATGCCGCGAACCTTAAAAGCCCCTTATGCTAACGGTCGTATACTAAATTATATATTATGTATATGAAGGGTTTACATTGAAAGCATACAATCAATGAATTACTCAATGCAGTAGGTATATTAATTACCTGTTCACCAATTTGGGCCAATTTGCCTTAACTATTGTACAATTATTGGAAACTAAGTTAGGTGTAATTGTGTTTAGTTTGAACACAATCAAATCATCTAGGATTGTGTATAACTGACTCAAATACTGGAATACACGGACCCTACCTAAAAAAAAGGTTGGAAAGGTTTAAGTATTTTCGTACTTACAATATCTCGTTTACAACATAAAATATAGTAGCACACATTTTGTAATATCGCCGTACATCAAAGAGTCCTCAGCTTACAAAGTAAATCAAATAAAACGAGTTTATATTGGAACCAGGAGTTAAATCCGCCGGAATAAAATCTCGTCTATCACTGGCGTCATGGAAGTGTTAAATCGGTGCTAACAATTTGCCATCAGGAATTCTGGACATAATTAAAAACCGTAGGCCGGCCATTACGGTGCGGCTACGCGCTACGACGGCTACGCGGTACGACGGCTACGCGCTACGATAGCTACGCGCTACGACGGCTACGCGTCGCGATGGGTCGGGGTCTGAAATTGCACGCGGACGAAGTCGCGAGCAGAAGTTATTATTATTTATTTATTTAAAAAAAAATACAAGTTTCTTAACTTAAACGAAGCACACAATTAGGCCTCTGGGGGTGTCTTAGCATGCCATGACCTGAGGTTTGATCAACCCGCTATTAAGAGCTAAGTTATAATCGAATTGATGTAGTGTTCTTTCAGCTTACGTTTTATGTTTTTACTATTCATTGACTCTGTGATGTCTACAGGTATTTGGTTTAGTAAATTGGGTATTGTGAAGGAAGCGGTACGCCTGCCATAGAAGTTATTTTTGCGTGGCACTTGAAATGATTTTGATTTCGCTTGTCGTGTATTCACGTCATATTTGACGGGAATTTGAATATCACTGTTATCAAAATGTTCTACGAGGAACATATGTATACTCGGCACACGCTAGAACAGGTAATACTTTGCAGTGTTTAAATAACCCTGTGTAAGTATTTATTTTTGACATAGTTTGGTACTACAAGTTTCAACAAACGTGTTTGCAAATTATGTATTGTTGTTGTTATTGTTTGTTAGTCGTGTATATTTTAATTTATTGAGGTTAAAATTGAAGTGAAGTGAGTATATGACATCTATTGTTATTAGTTTTATTTATTTTTCTACTGTTTTGTTAGATGTTTACCAGGTTTGTTAAAACACAAGAAAAGTTTTGCTGAACGATTTTCATAAGGTTAACCAAGTGTGCAAATACAATGGCGTGGGGAGCTTTGTTGCCTCTTAGCCGCTCAGATAGAAACAATAAAAAAGTCGAGGTACAAAGGCTACTCAGAACTGGTCCATTTATTGCACATTCTTTATCTCATGACTGGCTCGTTGGTCTAGCGAAAGCGAAAGCGCTACTGCCAAGCATGCAAAGCTTTATTGGTTTACCGGGTGGCGAGCTGCCCATTGCTCGCCGCCCGCAAGCCCGCGCCTACGGTGGCCGGGAGTCGGCTGTTGACTCTCGTCCAGGGCGTCTCCTGCGGCGACTAGGGGCGTGAGGGTGCAGTGATTGCCTCTCCCTCACGCGCTCCGCCTCCTCCTTCGCAAGAATTACTGCTTCGCAGAAGGAGGTGACGGCCTCCCATGCACTCTCATTCCGTACCATGGCCCGGATCAGGGCCGGACGCGAATTTCTCAGGTAGCAGCTCAAAGTCTGGTTTTGTGGCCGATTGATAGCAATAGGCTCCCTATTGCATGGAACTTAAACATAACAGGCGAAATGAGGCTGTACTATAGGTTACCTCTGTCTATCCCGTCGGGAATACAGGGGTGATGTTTTATAATGACTATCTTTATTTTAGGGACGTCAATCTTTTTACAGTTGAACTAAGTTATTGGTCTTGTTTTTCTACGCAAGGAAACTTTACTCTCCGTTTGAATTGTTCATAAGTTTAAGGGTGGCCCTTGAGTCTTCTGCACGTGTAAACCCTCTGAGGAATATATCTTTAAATTTGTATGCTAATACCATCAGTGGTATCGTTTATTCATTGGCTAGTAGGCAGTTAGTAGTTATAAAAAAGTAACAGAACTGCTTTATACAGGGTGTAAAAAGACACATCAGAAAACCGCCAACTACGTATTCCGTGCATGAACCTAATTTAGTTTGTGCAAACATAATTGTAGGGAAACGAGTTTTAGTTTTGGTACGGAAGTTTGCTGTTTACTATGTGCGCAAAGTAACGCACACAAAACATTGACACACTTATAATACGTTACAGGAATCGGGGAGTATTTAAATAAAAGTAAAAAAGAAGTTGGAACAACCAAGTTGGTTCAATATCTACGTAACCACAAGGAATTGCCCCGTTGGTCTCGTGGACGCAAGCGCGACTGCTGAGCGTGGGGGTCCTTGGTTCGATTCCCGGGTCGGAAAAAGTGTTATTAAGTTTTTCCATTAGGAATTTCTTAGTAACAGCTCGGAGTTTGGAAGTTGGGGGTGTGATACCCCCGTGCCTCGGAAAGCAGGTTAAGCCGTTGGTCCTGGTAAACAGTTTCTTTAGTTTCTCTCTTACGTAAAATGAAAACTATATAACTAGCAATCATAAAACAACAATTCAAATAGCCTATTATTTTAAAACTTATAATAGTGTTGATTGTTGGTAATTTACACAAGTCCGTTCCACTTTCTTAGAGTTTGATATAATGATGAAATCATACCAATAAATGACCAATACATGTTGTAAAAATGCATGTCTAGTTCCTGTCTTTTCTTTTTAACGCACGCTTTCCAGCGCAGTTTCGCGTCAAGTGTTATGCTGAATTGTCAAGGGGTCGGTCAGTCAGTAAGATGAAGCTAGTTGCTCATTCCAAAGCGTAGTAGGCACCTATGAAGAAGAACGGACAAGAAACTCCTCTTTTAAATCATAAAATTGATATAAAATATTGGTTACATCATTCATGTTGAACGTGCACGCCTACAAAATTCTCACATGTATTATACATGTGAGAATTTTGTAGGCGTGCACGTTAAAAGCGTCCGTTATAAAAAAGATAAAGCATTTCAGAAATTAAAATAAGCCGTGGCAGTTAAGAGATGGCCCGTTCCTACTGACGGCGCTCATTCACAAACATGACGTATTGATCAGCACTATTCAGCCCAACCAGTTTGAAGGGAACTTAAACTTAGCGAAGAATAGTATTATTTTCCAGCTCTGGTATATCATACGTGTAAAACAGCACTGGACCCAGCACACTACCTTGTGGCACGCTAGCTTAGAAAAGGCATCCTCGTGCATTACTCAAAACATTCTATCTGTAATGTATGTTTGAAGAAAATCGGCCAAATCATTGGGCAGCAGCTTAGCTTCAAACCCTTACGGCACACTCTATCAAAAGCTTGTGCCACATCTAGAAATACGATGAAGCAGACTTTTTATCTTTTCCTTTTGAACATATAAATAATTTATTGACCTGTGAAATGTAAATACTTGGACAATATCTGACGCTTTGATAATTTAGATGTTATATTCTCAACCAAAAAATGTAGGCGAATATCAATATATTTTTCCATTACACATTTTGTTAATTGGATAATATGATTATCCATCGGGTCTTGTTCAAACTGGTGAAAATTAATAATAATTTCTTATTTAGAAAAACTAATAGGAATTATCGATATCCATATCTCAGCGCTATGCATCACTACTGCATATAGTTTGACATGGATCCGTTACTAGGCAATAGTCTTATCTCATACATTTAAAATGATAGTATGTAGGCGACACAAATCACGCCCCCAAGCCATATCCCTCGATATCCGTGGGTACATCCGTTATACGAACTGAGTTTATACTCGGTAGTGTTAAAGACGAGATAAAAGATATCGTATCAACCTCGAAAAACTTTTTAATTTGGCAATTGAGGTTACTCGACTATAAGAAACTTGTTTTGTGTTCAATTATCCATAAAAATAAGCGCTAGAGACTAAAAAGCAAGTAATTTTGCTGAAAGTCGACCAAACAAACCGCAGTTAACATTTACAGTAAGGTGAGTATACACTAGAGCCTTTTCTCAGCATTTCCATGTAATGTCACGTTCTTACGAATGCTACAATACAGGCAAAAGCTCAATTTTCAAAACCATATCTATGTAATGTAACGTTTCTGCGAATGCTCGACGTTGCGCTGCGGCCATTGAGCATTTACCTGTAACATTTCTTTCCACCTGGAGTTCATTGTTGAAATGTCGGACCTACAGGAACCGCTTGTGCTTTTGCTCGATAAAATGTTACAATACGCTCGTTGCTTTTTTAAATCAGGTTGTAACAAAACATCGAGTGTCGTGTTTGAAGTGGGGTTCGATAAAATCTAAAAACGGTGAATGCTCGATGTTCTGTTACAAGTAGATACTCTAGTCTATACTTACTTGTAAAGTTATTGCGTGTTTGCCGCCTTTTATTGAACATCTCACAACAACATCAAATAGATTAGTTCTTAATTCAATGTTCTGTTAAATTAAATACCTATTTAAACTTTGTTAAGATTTTCGCTGCCCCATCAAGCATAAAAATTTTGGCACAGAGATGGACTAGCACCTTCATTGTATAACACGCTTTCATTCATAATCCGAATGATTTTTATGGAAATTCCTAATACATTGCCTGTTTTGTTTAAAAATTTGTTAGCTCAACATTGTAAATTACGCAATAAATGTTGTAAACTATCAAAATGAATGGCATTGCCGTTGTAAGTGTTTACGCAATTCATAATCAGCCTATAATAATCCTCTCCCTCCTTTCTGTGAGAGGGAGTGGGCCACAATCCACCACGCGGGCCCAGTGTGGGTTCGCGGATGTCACATGCCTTCGAATTTTTGGTTCTAGGACATGCCGGTTTCCTCACGGTTCCTAGACTACGACCTACGACCTTCAAAAAGTATGTTCGTGGCCGTTACCACTGAGCCACACTGCTCTGCATGTTAAAACCACAGGGGCCACAGGCGCTTAGCGTGTAGCCGCTTAGTTTTTAAGCCCTGGCTGGAGGCCTTAAGTTATTTAGGCATCCACTTTCAAGTCTGGTTAACCAGACGACAACATCCTAGGCCGAAATTCGAGAGGCCATTAAAAAAAATTAATCATTCAGCAAGCATTGTTGATCGTGCGAGCATCTAAAATCTATCATATATCATATTAAAAAATACCAATAGATGTCATAGTTGGCAGGTTAAAAAATAATGTAGTGTCCGGGACGTTGAGTCAAAAACAACTAACTAACCTTTTTTGTAACAAAAACCTTTAAGTACGCCTCGAGTCTTTAGTGATCTTAAAACGTTTCCACTTGACTGGACAAAAGGGCGCTTTGATGTTAGTGATTTTATAGGGAGAAAGTTACTGATAAAAATTATATTATAAAACGTTTAATAAAAAAGATGTTGAAACTTGGACGAGTCATATTTTTTAACTCCCAGATAGCTACGAGTACTTGTTAGGTTGTTGAATAAATACATATATATGAAGGAGAAGGTACGTCTCTCTCGTTATCATTTTTCTTCCTACTTCCTATCATACTTCTTACTAATATTTTAGGCAAACGCGAAAATTTATGAGGATGGATGGATGTTTGTTACTCTTTAATACAAAAACTACTGAATGGATTTGAATGAAATTTGGCACACGGATAGTTTATAACCAGAATTAATACATAGCAGACTTTCGATTTTGATCCCGATATTCCCACGGGATTTAAACATATGCGGGTGAACCCGCGGGGCGCTGCTAGTCTTTCATATTTTAACAACTGTGGACGTACTATGGGCAGTGTTGGTTATTGCGCAATAAAAAAACTGTTTGCAGTTCAAATCAAATTATAATTTTACGAACAAATTAATCACACTAGCGAATTACACACTGTAGGTACACGACACATCTATATGGAACGCGCGACAGTTTCTAAATGTGTTCTTTGCTTGACCGCCACCTACAAAATCAAAATCAAAAGTCATTTATTCAATTTAGGCAAAGAATCAGCACTTTTCGAACGTCAAAATTACAAAAGACAGTCCCCCAAAACCGCCCGCCCTTCACCTTCAAAACTTCATTTTAAACTTCCCGACAAAACTTCATTTCACTCTGGTCGAGCGGTATGTTGTAGACTCTGTCGAGCGCCGCTTGGTGGCGCTGGCGTCCCAATTTGTTAGACGATAGGCTAACGTATTTCCGACGTATTGTATACTAGTTGAACCCCGCGGTTTCACCCGCATAAGTTTCGATCCCGTGGGAATATCGGGAACAAAAGTATTCTGTGTGTTAATCCTGGTTATAAACTATCTGTGTACCAAATTTCATCAAACAAAAACTAAAAAAAACTCAAACTCAAATCATTTAATTCAACTAAACCAATTACAGGCACTTTTGAATTGTCAAAAGGTCAGTCAGAAAGATGAAGCTAGTTGCCCATTCTAAAGCGTAGGTACCTACCTATGGAGAAGAACGGGCAAGAAACTCCACGGACACTCTTTTAAATCATAAAATTGTTATCATAATGTTGTTATTCTTGTCAAAATATTTGATTACATCATTCGTGTTGAAATTAACCATGTGAGAACGATGTAGAAAAAGCGTCCGTTATAGAAAACATAAAAACAAATCAGAAATTAAATATTAAAATAAGCCGTGGCAGCTAAGAGATGACCAGTCCTTACTGACGGCGCCCGTTCACGAACATGACGTATGGATCAGCACCATTCAGCTTAACCATTTTGAAGGGAACTTAATGATTCAACACACACGCCACCACCAGGGAGACATTAGAGTGAGCATGACATACTCTCAGCCGCCAGGGCACATTCAAGTCAATGAAAGACGTACCCAGTAAATGGTAGCTTTATAGAAAGTACATAGTGCTCACACGTGTGCTATGCAATTATACAATACTAAGCAATTGAAGTTATGCAACGCAATGATCAGCAGCTCCAACAATGTTTCCGAATGCTAATTAGTTTATGCGCCCCTGTGGAGCAGGACCAGCATTGAGCCAAGCATTTTTGTCAGCGACGTAATCCCCTAACTTATAATCAATTACAGTACGGTCAAGACTACTTTACTTATATGTATAATAAATTATACCACGGTATGAAAAAACTTTTTTGCAAAAAAAAAACAACCGACTTCCAAAAACGACACTACAAAGTGAAAAATAACTTTAATTTCGGAAGTCGGTGTCGCTGGGTTCGCATTTTCTTTGTTTGCCACCGACTTCTTTACTTTTAAGTTGTATTTTTTACCAGTAATTTTGGTTTAAAAACCAAAATACTGAACCGTTTTTGATGAAATTTCTATGGGACCATTTGGAAAGTATACCCTTTCCAACAAAAAAAGAATTTTTCAAATCGGTTGGCAAGCGGCGGAGTTATGCGCGAACAAACATTAAAATTCAAACCTCCGAATTGAGAACCTCCTCCTTTTTTAGAAGTCGGTTAAAAATCAAAGGCTATGCAAATGACAATACATAAAATCAAAAGTAATTTATTCAAATACAAGGCTGAAAATCAGTACTTTTTGAACATCAATATTACATAAGCCAGTTCCCCAAAAGGCCCGCCGCGTCGTTTACTACTTCTTTTACCTTTCTGCGTGCTTTAGCTGGGAAGAAGAAGTGTCATAACAAACTTCCCAGCAGCATAGCTGTCTGGCAAGTTAGATGAACTTAATTCTGTACAATAGATTGCAAAGTAATTAATATTACGAAACGTAAAACATACATCCGATATTGAACATTGTACGCCATATAGAGATCAGAAGGCCAATTCTCGTAATTAAAAACGTTCAAAATCTAGTCGCAATCTCATCTTAGAGAGAATCAATGTCAAAAATGTAGGGAAGTTAGAGGTATTTTTGACAGAGTGAGGCGGAGATCAGACTGAACGTTCTTAAAATTACGAGAATGACCACTCTCTCTGGTTATGCTGACTTAATAGTCTGATTGTGAGGTGTCGGCGAAGCGCTCCGTTGCAAACCAGAGCCTGGAAATGTTAATAAATTCACTGCAGCGCTGCTACGTCTACGTTATTTCATCTCTTTGGATGCAGGGTTGATATCTATCATAATATCACTCCTCTATTCCCCAAAGTAGTAAGCAGAAAATGTAGTGCAATAATATTTTGCTTGTTTAGTTACAGATCTCATGTAATTGGGGGCGAACTTATTAACTGCGACTCAGAGTTAAAAATGGAAAAAAAGGAGTTGGCCAGGACACCTGGCCAGGGCGCAGTATTGACAGGTGGAGTAAGGCTGTGACGGAGTGGCGTCGAAGGACTGGAAGACTTGATGTCGGTCGTCCGCCGGCGAGATGGGCAGACGACATTGTTGCCATCGAGGGCAAAACCTGGATGCACAGGTAAATGGTGACTTAACATTTACCCTATGACTAAAAAACTACTGAAGAGAAAAGTGACTGAGACTTAAATCCTTGTTTTTTGTAGAAACTGAGCCACTTATCGTATCATAGACACTGTAAACACACACAAACACATACACACTTCACCCCACCTCCACTCTACATTTATACTACATAGTAACCTCCATAGAGAGTATATTCTTTTTATTATTCCTTTTTTTTGTAATTATTCAATTAATTAGTATTTTTATTTTATTTATTTGGAAACTCAACAGCTTATAATTAATTTACATGAGTTATGAATGTTCACCCCACTATCAATGAACAGCTCACTGCAGTTGCGTCAAAGTTACAGCATCTTACAGTCTGCATACACTGCTCCGTGATAGCGAGGTGGTGACAATTATCACTTAAGCTAATAAAAGAGTTTCACGGCATTGAGAAAGTAGCGAAAGAAAACAAAAGAAAAAACTTAAACAAGTATAGCTATCAACTAACTTTCTTTGGGAAGTTTGGAACAATGTCTTTGCATATATTTTGAATTGGGCGTTGATACCTGTGCCACAGTATTTTACTTTTGTGGCTATTTTCCTTCCTTTGTAAATTGTAAACTTAAGTTATTCCAAATAGACTTTTTTTTTATCTCTCCGAATATCGCATCTCGGTATCAACTAAAAAAACATCAAGCCAGCAAGTTGAACAAAGCAACATAATATAATGCATACAGAGCAGCATATTGTCTGACAAAAGAAATACTTTATTCAGAAAATGTCCGACAAGAATTTACTGTATTATTTAAAAATCTGAAAGTTCAAGATGGTTTGCAGACAGAAATAATGAATACCTACACGAGCTTGGCTAGCTATTTACAAAGTAATTTTTAATATTATATTGAAACAAAAAACAAAAGCTGAATACAAGTTTCTTCTAATTACAAATGTTTTTTTTATTTCTAAAGACCGTACTGTAATTTGTTTTGATGAAAGTACAATATGTATTCAATATTATATTGCCACATTGCATATTCATTAGTAGTAACCATGAATAAATTTGATTCACAAATAAATGCAAACAAAGTTAATTTGAATTATGTAGTGTATGCCTAGCGGTGGTTGGTGGTTACAAATATACATAGATTTATTTGTGTTTATGGTGGTTTGTAGTTACAAATAAACATAGGTTTGTTTGTGGTTATGTGATACTGAACACTTAAATCGCATTTTTTCATCATCATCAATCAATCATCAATCATTCAATTGTTTATCCAACGGATTTTTTTTTAAATTTCAAACTTGTGTCTGTTTCTGAACGAATTACTTACGATGTTTTATTTGTTTAAATGAGCCTGTCATAAATATACGTTACTGCGATTTCATTTCGGGCACTTTTTTTGTCTAAATGGATAAGGAATAATATTATTTTATAATGATTATTTGATATATTTAAGGGGAGGTGGAGACTAGACGAGGGTGGTAACTGAATTTATATATTTCTAGGTCACAACCCGATAACTCCACCACTTTGTAGATTTCTACGTAATTTAAAAACTTGCTCGACCATTTCTCGTACATCTTATAAATAATAATCCATATGATGGATGGTAACATTCAGTCGTCGTGCGGTAATTACGAGATCCGCAGCATAATCCCAAGACTGACGAGGGGTTCCAAAGACTAGCTTGACAAATTCTATGCGCTAATTACGTTCCTGGCTTAAAGGGGTGCTGCAGACTGATTTACGTCATATTTTAAATACTTATAGCTACCTTTTCTAAAGGAAATGATTAAATTGAGTAAAGTAGTAACATTTATTGATACGCAATTACTTTCAACGTGCAATCAAAATAGAAGGAGGGGGCATAAACTGTTACTAAAATGGTCTGTTACGAAAAACCCAAAATGCTAGGTGACTCTGAGATCAACCCCACGCTTTGCAGTAGGCTCGTCACCGATAGTCAAACGAAACAATAGTAGTTTAATGAATGAATAAGGTAGTAATAAAATCAATAGAAATCATTCTTTGGAGCGTGTTTTTCTCAGTAAACCTACGTTGTCCCGCTGCTGGTCTTCCCAAATTTTCCACTTTTCTTTGTGCTGTGGCTTCTCCCTCCTTGGTTACGAACGAACGCAATCGTCACGCAGTGTGGCTGTGTACTACAAATAAATTGGAAGTGGAAATAGAGGAGTTTGCCAAGAATGCCAGTCACCAGTCAATTACCGAAGCATTCTACACTTGATAAAGAAACTTCAGCTATTGATAAATCAGTATGATTATTGATAATTCAGTATGATCAATTTGTGAATTCCGTCGTTGAATATGTATGGTCATGCGGGGGAGGAGGGGGTGGGGGTGGGGTTGGGGGGTGAAGCTATTAGTTAGTCTCCGGTAACTATGGACCGGCTCGTTTCTGAATATTAATATCCTACATATGCATGCCTGACGATAGGATTCAATTGAATACAAGACAGACCCATAGTTAAGGGGCTTGAGGCTAAGTACCTACCTAATAACAGCCGCACGGGTCGATGGATTAGGATAAGCTACGCTTGCCGAGGTTGGTCCGTGGATAGGTGACCATCTTTACATGACAAGACCTGTCCGTGCCTCGAAAAGAACTTTAAGCTGTTGATCCCGGCTGTCATTCGTGGATTTTTGACAGTCGTTACAGGTCATCAGAAGCCCGAAAGTCTGACAACCAGTCTTACCAATGGGTATCGTATTACCCAGTAACTAGGTGGCGGAGGTCAGAAAGGCAGCCGCTCCATGTAGAATCCTGGTATTCAGTTGCATCCGGCTAGGTTGGAAGCCGACCCCAACATAGTTGGGAGAAGGCTAGGCAGTTGATGAAGTTTTTATTTATGTTTATTTCTTTTTAATTCTGACTACCACGGAGGTTAAAACTTGAAACGACATAAAATGGTACCTATAAAATGAAATGTGAAATCCCTACACAACAATATGCTACAAAGAAATAGCTTACAGGAAGACTTTAAGGTTCACTTTAGCATGGCTACTTTATTTATATATTCAAGCTGGAGGCAACGGAAAAGCTTCGACAGGGCAGACATTTGAACGTATAATGTTGCACAAAGTGAGTGGCCTTGGACGTCGGAAAATAAAATTGAAGAATGAATTTTTGCACGAATAACATTTTAAGAACACATGAAAGGGTTTGTATTAATAATAGTAATAAATAAAATTTGAGAGGTGTCAAGGGACACCCGGATGGAACGAAGTTCAAAGAGAGAGAGAGAGAGAGAGACAGAGAAACACGCGCACGCCGCACGGGTTACAACTATAGCAAAAAGTGTCGTTCCAACTCTTGGTCTTAATTTTTTCCGTCTAGCCCCCTTTCGCAACGCGCGATAAGGAACTTCGTTCCAAAAATCTTTATTTATACGAAAACCTTCAACATTGCATAAAGACTAGGTCACATGATCAGTGAATTAAAGGTCATAGTCATACAGATAGAGTAGGTAACCCTGACTCCCAAACTAGGAGATCCTGTGTCTTGGGAGTCAGTGTTCTGCTGTCACTGTCATACAAAAACCTTTTACTAAAAAGTGTGTCAGCAAAATCCTGGCAAAAAAAAAAAACAGATTTGAAAGTATAACTAAATTATTTTAACAAAGATTTAAACTATTTATTATGAGTGTGCATGTGTAGGTAGGGGTGTGTGTGGGATGTGTAGGTGTGTATGTGAGGGTGAGCGTGTGTATGAGGGGGGTGTAAGGGTGTGTGTGTGATTGATATTGTTGACGAACAACTATGAAGAAAATTTCAAAATATAAAAATGATAATAGTCTTGACCGAAATACGGTCAGTATTTCGGCCATGACCGTATGTCAATGTCAACCGAGACTAGCCTTCAGCGCGGGGGACATTATAGCGCACAAGTGTGTGCACAGACACAGTTGTACACCCTCTTCCCTTACTCTCATAATCCGAAGGTCGGTCTGACCTCTACAACCCAGTAGGTAATACGATACCCCTTGGTAAAACTGGTTGTCAGACTTTCGGGCTTCTGATGACCCGTAACGACTCTCAAAGATCCACGAATGACAGCCAGGACCAACGGCTAAACGTGCTTTCCGACGCACGGAGGGGTCTCGGTATGTAAAGATGGCCACCCATCCACGGACCAGCCGCGGCAAGCTCCCTACATAAATAACAACTTATACCTAATTAATTCATAAAATAACTATATGTATGTCCTTCGTATATTTCAGTCGGTTGCTCGTTAAAAACCTCTTTAAAATGTCGACTATTTGGTAACTGCTTACGATTTCAGCATTTCGGCGAAAACATTTTTCATTTTAAAGTGGATACTAACAAGATGCATTTCGTATTCGATATTTATTTTATATTCAGATTTAAAATATCCCGTTTAAGGGGGATGCGCTAACGTAGGTTGCGAAATTTATATTACCTTACGTTTTTTTGTAATTTGCAGGTCAGTGTCAAGTTATAGGTATGTTGATTAAAATATGATTAGCGGCCGTAACCAATATGAATTTATAGAATTATAATCATTAAGTCCTTAAGTCAGAATTGGCCTCAAATGTCATGATTTCATGAAATAATCATTCAATAGTGTAATATAGTTATTGGAACGAAGTTCCTTATCGCGCGTTGCGAAAGGGGGCTAGACGGAAAAAATTAAGACTAAAAGTTGGAACGACACTTTTTGCTATAGTTGTAAGCCGTACGGCGTGCGCGTATTTCTCTGTCTGTCTGTCTCTCTCTCTCTCTCTTTGAACTTCGTACCATCCGGGTGTCCCTTGACACCTCTCAAGTTTTATATTACACTATTGAATGATTATTTCTAGAGAAAACTGAGAGAAAATTGAGAGCGAGGGAAGAGAGAGTTCCTCTGTGCGTGCGCACACACTTGTGTACTATAATATCTCCCGCACCGAAGGCTAGTCTCTGCTGAGATTGGTCGCCATGGCCGAAATTCGGTCTGGAGTAGGTACAGACGCCAGCACATCAAGGTAGCTACAATCTGTCAAATTTCTTTAATAGATTTTCAACTTTGTCGCTAAAGCATTAAGGTTCAAGGTTGATTTGTAAAATTTGACAGTTTCGGGTAGGTTGACCTGCTGGCGTCTGTACTTAAAAGTTAGAGAGATCTATTGATGATTTTCATTATTATAATTCTATAAATAAATATTATTTACGACCGCGAATCACATCTAGATCAACATACAGCCTGATACTGACCAGCGAATTGCAAAAAACGTAACAAAATTTGAATTTCGCTACCCTGGGCCCTGGTGCTTTCGCCTTAACAAACTACAGCTAAAATTCAAATACTCGTAATACAATATCGATAGCACAATCATTAGTGTTGTACGTTAGCTACGAGTAATTTTTCGATAGCCGCTTTGTCAATTTAATCTCGGCTCGCACGGTTGGATTGATGCAGTAAACTACAGAGATAAAGGCAAATTGATCGCTATTCAAAACGCCGGCTTTGTCTATCTATCGTATTAGTTCGTATCGTATTAATATCAGTTCAGAACTTTTACTAACAGTTTTGAATGACGCACTTGTTTTACAGTTTAGGTTCTCAGTTTCGAGGCTTCTCTCTCATTTCGTTAAGTACCTGTAATCAGTAAAGCGTAGGTACAAAGCTGCTAAAAGTAAAAAAAAAACTGTTATTTCTAATACCAAACTCCTACCTAGGATTCTTTTTTATGGTTCCGTACCCATAGGTTGAAAACGGGAGCCTTTGGGTAAAAATTAATACTTAAACTCAAACTCAAAGCATTTATTTGAATTAAACCATTGACAGGCACTTTTGAACTGTCAAAATTAAATGGTCGGTCATCATCATCATTATTTCAGCCGAAAGACGTCCACTGCTGGACATAGGCCTCCCCCAAGCACCTCCACTTCGACCGGTTCTGTGCGATATATAGTATTAACTGTCGGTCAGTTAGTCAGAAAGTTGAATCTAGTTGCCCATTCCAAAACGTAGATCTCTATGGATAAGAACGGGCAACAAACTCCAAGGAGACTCTTTTAAATAAAGATATTACAAAATCCTGGGAACATTATTCTTGTTGCTTATATATGTTAGAATAATGTAAAAAAATTAAGACGTAGAAAGATAAAAGGCGCCACTGTCCGTCCGTCTATCACAGGGCTGTAACTTTGAATCGTAATAGGTTGGACACTTGAAATTATCTCAGAGTGTGTACTACTATGGCCGCTATAACCACAAATGAAAAATAAAGGGGGATGGACCAGAAACGTTTTCAGAGTTTTTAGGATATATTGTTAAATATGGTACCAAGAGAACCCTTCGTCTACAAGTCCAACTCGCACTTGGCTGCTTTTTTCACAAAGTGTGCTCTCTGTAAAGTTTCCACTCCGTCATGATTAAGAAAATGAACAAACCTAAGTACTCATACAGTGTTTGAATGGGCATTGAAGATTAAAATGAGCAAGGGTTTCTTTAGAAATTCTACAGAACTTTTATATTTACTGCAAATATTTACTTTTACATACATTTTCATAACATACAGGATACATTTTTAACAAGTACGTAAACTGTAACCATGAATTCAGCATATGATTCTAGACCACCTGCGTAGAAATTGTTCGTCGGTTATATAAAAAAAAAAAAACTGCTAAATTTTTTGTCAGTAAAAGCTGACCAAAAATTTCAATGCAGGGGCGTTCTGAGTCATGTACTGAATTCATGGTTACAGTTTGCGCACTGGCTGAAAATTTATCCTATACAACGTGTTTTTTTTATACCCCATAACTCTAGGGGGTCATTGTACTCATCATTATGAGTACAATGACTGAGTCTGGGTGTTTTACTATCTATAATATGTAGGTATGTATTTACAAAAAAAAAAAATGTATGCAAGTAGTTTATCAGCTATCTTGTTACCATAACACAAGCATTAGGTTGCTTAGCTTGGGACTAGATGGCGCTGTGTGAAATGTCCAGGGATATTATTATTATTATTATGAACAACTTTTACTATGGGACCAAACCTGGAAGCGCGAGAAAAAAATCAGCTGTTCTCTACATTTATGTTCGTATAACTCGTCAAAATGTAGGGAACACCAGATTTTTGTTTCGCGATATTGGGTTTGGTCCAATAGTAAAAGTTGTTCATAATGATGAGTACAATGACCCCCTAGAGTTATGGGATATAAAAAAAAACACGTTGTATAGTAGCTCATGAGTAAACTAAAAAAACTGGCTGCCGAAACAATCTATAATGCTTGAATATTTCAGTTACGCTATTATTGCCACCCAAAATAATTTATCATACGTCTCTAGAGTGTTGCCGTGCTATGAGTTAAACTACACTAATTTATTAAATCCTCTTCGGGCGCTGATTTAGTATTCTGTTCAAACAAGCTTTTACCCTTGGTTTTACCGTTGTGTTTAATAACATTTGAGCTCATGATAATTCTCTGTAATAATTCACTGCATTGCATACTGAATGTTGTAAGCTGATAATTACTATATTCATTTATAGTGCTTCAAGCTTTAACAAAGATTAATGAGTTTTTAGAGGCATGAGGAACAGGGTGTAAAGTTCACTCAACCTCCATAGAAAAGGGAGGATCCTCCGACCAGACGGGTGTTGTGTCTGGCGGGCATTTGCCCAACGATTGATGTTGGGAAATTGTATCTATGCTAAGTGCGCGGTAAACTCTGCTTGCGAGATGCAGGATTTGCGTGACGTCAGTATGACGCGTTGTTCGCATGTGGCGTTGTAGATACCGCTACGAGTTATTACGTCAGAATTTAATCCAACTTCATTAATGGTTCAAATAAAGGCCCGAACACACGTACCACAACCACATCACAACGACA
The DNA here is from genome assembly GCA_945859715.1 of Apamea sordens. Lineage (NCBI taxonomy): Eukaryota > Metazoa > Arthropoda > Insecta > Lepidoptera > Noctuidae > Apamea > Apamea sordens. The sequence goes on from OX243995.1 coordinate 16,434,849, forward strand.
ACACGTCGACTGCCACTAATTTATATGAAAATGTATAGTTTATTCACACGGACCACATTTGTCTGTCAAAATCAACCCTGTGGGCGATACCGGCCACATTAAGCCACAACGCAACCAACAGCGACACCGCGCAGTAGTGGCCGGCCATATTGTAACATACGTTCTGTCTGTCACAAACACTTGCCACAACGTAACCACATCGCAACTACTAGCGACAACGCAACCAAATCGTTGCCACAACGCAACTGCAAGAAGATGCAGTTGACACTATAATAACCAGCCTGTAATGTCCCCACTGCTGGGTCACAGGCCTCTTCTCGATGGAATGGGCCATAATCCACCACGCAGGCCCAGTGCGGGTTGCTAGATGTGACATGTCTTCGAATTTTCTGTTCTAGAACATGCCGACTTCCTTACAATGTTTTTCTTAAACACCTATAATGCCATGAGTTGTTTATAGCAAACATTTCCAAGCATTCATTAGCGGCCAGTGCTCCATTTGTGTCGACCAAATTCGGACAGAAGAACCTCCGCTTAATGGACACAGTAGTCCAATCAGGAATCGTAACCTGGCCTTTAAAAGCCTTTGCGTTTGTGGGTTTGGCGCTGACGTCACCAATGAACCAAAAGGGCAAATAAAGTAGATGCATCTTATAAGGTGAGTATAGACTGGAGCATTTACTTGTAATAGAACATCGAGCATTCGCCGTGCTTAGATTTTATCGAAACGCACTCTGAACACGACTCTCGATGTCTTGTTACAACGTGATTAAAAAAAACCATCGAGCTTATTGGTCTTAAAATTTTATCGTCGGTTATCAAAAAAAAAAAATCTTCCGTTTCATAGAAAAGTCCAATACCTACGCGGTCAAAATGTATGGAACAGCAATATTTTTTTTAATAACCGACGAAAAATTTCGACGCTATGGAGTCTAAACTCATGTGCTGAATCCATGATCACATGATCTGACCAAGATTATGTCTGGACTTTAAAAGACACTGTGACGTCTGAGTTTGTTTCGGCCTTTCTTCTCAGACTAGTCAGATAGGAAACGCCGACCTCATCTAGTTTTAAAATATGATTGACGTGTAAAAGTGTTTGTACAAACCTACTTACAAAAATAAAATCATTTATCATGGTTACAGTTTGCGCGTCGATGTCCCTGCCACCCTGTATAACGAGACCCTTCCACGCCTCGGAAAGAACGTTCAACCGTTGGTTCCGGCTGTCAACCGTAGATCTTTGACAGTCGTCACGGGTAGGTAGGAGCCTAAAACTCTGACAACCACTTTTACAAGGTATAGTGTTACCCAGTTACTGGGTTGTGGAGGTCAGACAGACAGCCGTTTCACGTAAAATGGTGGTATTCAGCTGCATCAGGTTAGACGGGAGACTGACCCTAATATATTTGGGAAAGGCTAGGAAGATTGATTGATATTATAAGTATCTACAGAATGATGTTTCTTCTATACCAATTTCTTCACTCACTTAATAAATTCATACTTTAAGGACATCTCTTTTATTTGAATATACGATATGCACTTACCATAAGGAGAGCGTCATAAAAGTTATACTGCATGTAATAAAGTGATGATATTTATGATAACAAGCTTATAACTTGAATAACATACTACGAGTACCTACGTTCAATGTACTACATTGCACCACATAAACTGTAAGTACTTCAATTTATATGCATGGCCCCATTTATTAATATGATGTCTACGATATAGGAATTTCTGCAGCAATTATTTTTGCACAGTTACTTAGTTTAAAGTGCTAAATGCGTAGTTGACGGTTGCTATATGATGTCTTTTTACAGCCTGTATTTCCATGCGTACCATCTACGAGTATATAGTATACAAATTTCAACTACGTTAAATAACGTTAAATTTAGAAACTAGGAGTTATGCTACTCAACATAATAATGATTTGTCTATTGTCAATTTTTGATTATTTAATAATTTTAAAAGACTATTTTAGCTCTTCTCGCCTGTAACACAGGATTACCTAGTTCAGGCATAATTTACATTTAAGCAAATTGTACTAATTTTCATGCCTTATAATTTTTTTAATAAATATATCACACGAATATTTGATGTAGTGTATCGGGTTTTCCGAAAAATAGCAAAAGCACATTAAATCATGCTGATGGTGATTTATTAACGCGAGGCGGCAAGTATTTCAGTACTGAATAATATGGCTGACCTCGATACATAATATTACCGAAAGTTATGCATTACGCGGCTCCTAAATGTAAATAAATGGAATGTTTGCAACCAATTAAAATATTGAAAATATAAATAGCGTTTCTTCGTTCCCAATGTAATATGGCCTTATTTTGGTCCGATACATGAACAGTCACGGGGTATTATTACCCAATACCCATATAACCACGTGAGGTAAATAGATTCGTGATTGCGAGTAATATTCGTTCTCCTTACCAACTGTAGAAAAGAAGAATATTATTCCCTTGAGCGGAAACATCACGTTTTTCATTAAAATAATCAAAATGATTGGTCGTAATTCATATAATTATACAAATGTGTGGCTTATTAGTCGACTCGCACGAATTTACTCGCCCGATACATGCTTATCGTCAATTTTAAATAATGTTATAATTTTTTCTATTCTCGACTAGACTCGCACGAATTTAATTTATTTGTGATATTACTTAATCTGCACCCATCAAAAGTGGCTAGGAATCAAGTACATTTTTAAGTATAAAAAATTATCCTATTAATATTTACCAAATCTAGTCTTCCAGACTGACTTATTACTTTAATTCCTATGTTTAAGTTAACAACTTCTCCCTATATTTTGTAATTGTTTTTTAAAAAACTGCAATTTTTGCAAATGGTGCGAAATTAACCTAAGTTAATATCGTCAATTAAATGGCAAAAACAAAAAATGAGGATTTTTTAAATTGCTATTGTAAAGATAAAAAAAATAAATAATCTGTGTTTCCACCATTGTCACGAATCCCACAATCACAGCGATTTGGCATGCTTAAAATCAGTTCATTAAAATCACTTTGAGGAATGGCCGCCCACGTTCTTTTCAACAAGTCAAAAAGTTGTTGTGGGGTATGCACGGCATACATACTCGACAGAGCTCTTCTTTGGAGCATATCCTATGCGTGCTCAATTGGGTTGAGGTCTGGCGATTGAGCAGGCCACGGCTGAACGTTGATGCGAGCATCGGCAATAGTGCGTGTTACGACTTTAGCCGTGTGTGGAGGTGCATTGTCGTGCATTAGTCAAAACGAATAATCCAACCGGCTTCGCAAAGGGGTGACCACGTCTGAAACAATTCTCCCCGTATAAATCTGATCATTGAGGTGGCCCCTGATCCAAATGAGATCGGTTCTTCCACGGATCCAAATTCCGGCCCAAAACATTATTGTTCCCCCTCCATATGAATGAACTTCCTGACCAAAATTTCAAACATTCTTGACGTCCAGAGGTCCTCCAAACTCGAGTACGTCTTGTATTCGGCCTCATACCAAAACGAGATTCATCGGAAAAGCAAACACAACGCCAGTCTTCTTCCTCCCAATTTCTGTGTTCGCGAGCCCATTCTAAACGGGCTCTACTGCGGGGTGCTATAGGTGGGCTTTCGGGAACGTAGACCCACTTCACGTAAACGATTTCGGATGGTTTGGTCGTTTATCAGCAAGCCTGAAGAGCTGTGAAGCCTCGTAGCCAACATCATGGCGGTCATGGTACGATTCCGTCAAGCAGTATTTTGGATGTACCGGTCCTGTCTGCAAGTGGTGATGCGAGATCGTCCTCCATGTCGCTCGGCCACGCTGCCCGTGATACGATAGCGTATCCAGAGGCGCCTTATGACGTTATGTGTAGTGCCAAGAGCGACAGCCACAGTACGTTGCTTGGAACCAGCTTGCAACATTCCGACGGCTGAAAGTATGTAATAGCGTTTTGTAAAAACGCTATTACATACTTTCATAGGAATCCTGATTGACAGTTGATTTTCTATTTTTAATGAAAATTCTTTATTCACATAGTGAAATTAACTAAAAGAATCAATAACGATCCAAAAAAGTTAAAACAATAATCCTCAATTGCGGCGATACTCTAGAAGTCTAGAACGTACTTGATCCCTAGACACTTTTGATGTGTGTAGTTAAGAGAAAGTACACGTTGTTGTCGTCTCGGCTACAAATAAATTAACTTCGTGCGAGTCACCCATAGAAAAAATAATATTATTTAAAAGTGACGATTCGCACTTTTTGGGCGAGTAAATACGTGCGAATCGACCGAACAATAATCCGAATTTATCTTGTAGTCCTTTATTTTATTTTTTTAGCCTGTGTTGTCCCACTGCAGGCCAAAGGCCTCCCTTCCCTCCATCCACTTTTCCCGGTCTACTGCGATTGTGGGCCAATCATTTGAAGAGTCCAGCTCATCCCGCCATCTCTTTCTGGGCCTGCCGCGCGGTCGTTTCCTGCCATTTGGGATCCTCTGAGTGGTGACTTTTGCATATTGCTGCTCCGTCATGCGACAGATATGGCCAGCCCAGTTCCACTTTAGCCCAGCAGCTGTGCGGCCTGCGTCCGCTTTTTGTGTTTTGAAACGAAGTATAGGGTTCTTAACGCGGTCCGTGAGACACCTAATATGCTTCGGTCCATAGCCCGTTGGCAGAATCCAAGTGCGGACTTTTGACGCTTTGTCAGAGACCATGTTTGAGCTCCGTAGGTGAGTGGGAAGAATGCACATGTCCAAGAGCTTTCGTTTTGGTGAAAGCGAGAGAGTTCCTTGCATGAGATGTTTCATCGACCAATAGTATTTCCCAGGCGTTTTCTGAGGGTCGAGCGACTTCTTTTTCCTGTCTCGACTGGAAGGATACTATTTGGCCGAGGTAAATATACTCGGGCATGTTCAACCTGCACACCCCCAATTTCTACGTTGCGTTCGGTGCTGTTCGTCATTAGCTTTGTTTTCGACATGTTCATCGTAAGTCCGACTTGAAGACTGGCGTGGCTCAGTTGTTCGAGCATTTGACGTAGGTCAGCTGCTGAGGAAGAAAAGAGGACAATGTCGTCGGCGAAACGTAGATTGGTCAATCTCCTTTCCCCGACGACAATACCCTTGTCCTGCCAGTTCGGATTTAATTTCTGGAAAACCTCTTCTAGCGTAGCTGTAAAGAGTTTGGGAGACAGCGGGTTGCCTTGTTTGACTCCTCGTTGAATTGGAAAGGATGGCCCGGTGGTATTTACGCGAATGGCTGCTGTACTATTGCGATATCGTGTAAAGTGCAATCTTGTAGTAAAGTTGACATAAAATCTGAAACAATTTTTCGCTAATATTACGTAAACTTTTTATACACAGTATTAAATTTACATAACGTAACGATCCATTAAATACTAATGAGTTTACAGCCCGTCGCCGCCTCGCGTAACTACCGATTTTCTTGTCTTTTTTTGTATTATGCTGAAATGAGGGCAAACGGGACATTACTGGGTAACGTAGGTACTCGTTATTTTTATGTACCGTTAGTTTAAAGTATCTACTTATTGAGGTAATAATGTATGTGTGTACCTACTGGACAGGACAGGTTCTCGCATAAAAATCAGCACACGTATTTTACGTGGCAATATTGCCAGCCTTTTGGGCACTTTTCCTATTGACAGCGATGCGGACGATATTTTTGTTGCAAGATGATTCGTTCCCCCTCCTTTTTTATTTACTTCTACATAAATATTATTATTATTTTAACACTGGAAGCTTTAATTTATTTACCTAAATATTATCTAAGAAAAATTTAAGTAAAGTGCTTTTACGTTTTAATATTTAGAAAGGGGTTAACTTCTCTTGCGGAATCCTGATCCTAATTGCGTAACACTCTTTCAATCACAAGTAGAGGTTTTCTAAGGAAATTCCTAATTCATTGCTTCATAGGTTTGAAAAAAATCATCTGCTCGGCAACGTACATAACGCAATGAACGGGCTGAACTGTCAAAAAAAGACATCGCCATTAATTGTCATTTTATGTGTGTTAGGCAATTACCCCGCACAGTCTGTTCGTTTTGTCATTGGCAGCACGTACCTAGTTTGTTACAACTCTTGTTTATCTTTTGTTTGTCTTTCTTTTATTTGTTTATATAATCAGCCTATAATGTTCCCACTGCTGGGACACAGGCCACCTCTCTTCGAGAGGGAGTGGGCTGTAATCTACCACGCGGGCCCAGTGCGGGTCAATGTCACATGTCTTCGATTTTTTTGCTTTAAGACATGCCAGTTACCTTGCGATGTTTTCCTTCTCCGTTTAGAGAGCAGTGGCGTTGAAATGATTAAGCACAAAGTAAAACGCCTGCTTGGGTTCGAATCTACGACCTATAACTTGCAAGTCGGGGCCGTTACCCTGCTTGCTCTTGTACACTTGTGACAATACCATCGTGTCTGTTATCACATGTCAAACTTTAACGTGTTAAAATTCACAGTAGATTCCGGAAAAAAGCCCGTCTTCGACATTAAACCTTGAATATTTACATACTTGTTACTTATAGATAATTTTCAGCTGACCTTATTTCCCTGCGTCACTTTTCTATCGGCCATCCATTTGATTAACGACCGGCTCCCTCAAATTATACCTGTAACTACCTCTCTAAGCGATGATGACATGGACGCTGGCCGATGGGAATATCGACGAGTTTTTAAGTGATATTTAAGTAGAAAGCACCTATTTTTAACTTTACGGACCACCACCAAATCACCGAAGCACCTATTTTTAAGTTCCGAATGTTCAGGTAACACCGTTTCTTGTTCATTTGATTGTGCTAAGTATAGATCTTTGACTGTCGTTACAGTATGCCAGAAGCCAAACACAGTAACTGGGTTGTGTCTATCTAAAATACTATTATTCAGCTGCTTCAAGAGCAGTGGTGAGTTGTAGGTCGTAGGTTCGAACCCAAACAGGCGATTTACTTTGTGTAAATTATTTCATTACCACTACTGTCAAAACGGTGAAGGAAAACAGCTTAGGGAAACCGTCATGTCCTAGAACCAAAAAATCGAACACATGTGACATCTACCAACCCGCACTGGGCCCGCGTGGTAGATTACCACTCCACTCCCTCTCACAGAGAGGAGGCCTGTGTCCCAGCAGTGGGAATATTATAGGGTATTATCACCCTATAATATTCCCATTCAGAGTATTCAGCTGCATCCGGTTCAAACTGAAAGCTGGCCCCAACGTAATTGGGAAAAGGCTAGGCAGATTAATTCATGTTAAGTACTTACTTACTCTGTGTCTATCTATATTATTCGCAGACAAGCATGAATAAAAAGAAATTTCAGATATAAATTAAGTTTTATTAAAATTCGCTACGGAAAAAAAAAAAAAAAATTAAAACCGTTCAGAAACGTTCCAACGAATATAATACCGAACTGGAAAAATGTAATTATAAAAACGCCTTTATTTATGTTTCAATTTCAATCAAAATCAAAAGGATTCTGCAATTTATATTATGTCGAGTTATTTATTACTTTAATTTAACATGAATTTCTACAGAAAATTTAACTTTCTGCAACTGCGAGATTAAATCGTTTACAAATGCCCAAATGATTTAAATCGTTAGATTCGCCCTACCACGTCAAAAGATAGTAGCTTTTCTGTTACGTTTTGACATTTTATCATCTGCATAGCCTTTTCTCAACTATGTTGGGGTCGGCTTCCAGTCTAAAGAAAGAAAGAAAATCAGGAAGATCATAAAACTAAACTAAAACATCAAAAATAAAAAAAACAAATTATAAAAAAAGTAACAAAAACAAATCAGGATTAGGATCAGGAGTGCCGAGCGGTATATATCGTCAGGGTTTGGAGTTCCCATGTTTTTGGGATAAACAGGACGGTCTAAACAGTTACAGGGAACTGTAATAAAAATTACAGTACACAAAAACAATACACTATACAAAAGACACAATAATGGGTAAATATTAAAAACTGTTAACGAACAAACCCTTTACGGTCACAGTTCGTATAGCGGCCAAGCCCCCCAACACAAAGTGTATCTACTCGCTATTTAGCAAGCCAACACAGCTATGTAAATATACAGCAGCGCTGTACCAGGTAAACCGACAGTTATGTCGGGAGCAGGAGCTCTGTATTGAGTCGAATCCGAAGACCGACTGACGAGCAAAACGAGTGCACGCTCTTTTATAGGATGGTCGACAACTCTGTCCAATGACGCACGTCAAGTGTATACTTGATACAAAACATTAAAATAAGTAAAAATCACTTAAATTGATAATAAACACAAATTATAACAAATTCTATTGACTACCCACAATTTTAATTTGACAACCATCTCCGACATATACCTAAAAAAAAGAACTAAAAGAAAAATTGAAACAGAAAGTCCTGTACGAGACCGAGACCTGTCTAACCGGGTGCAGCTGAATAAGTATTTTACATGGAGCGACTGCCTATCTAACCTCCACAACCCAGTGACTGGGTAATAAGATACAACTTCGTAAGACTGCCCCAGCAGTCTCGACATTCATAGCGATCGCTTTACGACCGAATTCGGTCGCAAAGTCCCGAATTGACAGGTGAAATTTATGGAGTGACAGGACTTTGCGACCGAAATCGGTCGTAAAGCGATCGCTATGAATGTCGAGACTGCTGGGGCTGGTGTCAGATTTTCGGGCTTCTGAAGACCCGTAACGACTGCCAAAGATCCACGAATGACAGCCGTCACCAACGGCTTAACATGCTCACACGTCTGTCAATGTATCTCTAGATTTCCACATAAGTAAAGAAAGAAAGAAAAAGTATTTATTGGGACTCGTAAGTAATAGATTTATATTTAAGTTATCTGTCCACGTCTTTTAATCTTTTTGCTATTCGGTAAAAAAGCGGCCAAGTGCGAGTAGGATTCGCATACGAAGGGTTCCGTACACAGTACAATATTTAACACTACACATTTAAAATAAAAACGAATTTCTTGTTCCCCTTTCATTTTTAACTTTATTTTATTTTTATTATAGCCAATAATAATTCTCGTAATTTAAAACGTTCAAAATCTAGTCGCAGTTTCATCTCGGTAACAAAAAAATGTCAAAAACTTGTCAAACTGTAGGAAAAATTAGCCGACATTACAGGTATTTTTGACAGATCGAGACTGGGATCAGACTGTGAACGTTCTTAAAATGACGAGAATCGCCCCTCTGTTCTCTCATCATCTATGACGGTTCAAAAACTATAGCCCTATGACGGACGGACGGACGGACTACGAAGCCTTAGTAATCTGGTCCCGTGGGGCCCTTTACGTACGGAAGCCTAAAAAGCAGCGCTATTAATAAATATTGTAATGTTTCCTTGCAAGGTTTTTCGTTTCAATTTCGGAGGAAATGATGTAATGAATAATTTTGGATTACTTATTTTAATATGGAAGGAAGTTATAAGTACCTACTAAATTATTCAAACGTTGTCATTGGTATTATTTGATTTTGTAAAAATAAACTGATAGAAATATTTGAATACCGATATAATAGAGGGTCGATAGCGACCAAAACTTCCTCCACGAATTCTAATGCACACTAGCTGCGCCCCGCGGTTTCACCCGCATGAGTTTCGATCCCGTAGGAATATCGGGATAAAAAGTATCCTATATGTTAATGCTGGTTATAAACCATCAATGTGCCAAATTTCATCCAAATCCGTTCAGTAGTTTTTGCGTGAAAGAGTAACAAACATCCATCCATCCATCCATCAAAAGTTGGTATGGATGGATGGATGGATGGATCATCCATCCATACAAAGTTTTACGTTTATAATATTATATTAAAATATTATATTAAGTAGGAAGTAGGATAGTGCCTCTTTTGTTAGACTGGAAATATATTTTGAAACAGCACAGGCTCAGATAGAGTGCAAGGTCATACGAGTAGTTGTTTATTTGTGAAAAAAGTTTGCGACCAAAAAAGATTTTTATTGAAAATGGAGTATTTTACACAGATGGTTTATAATCAGGATTAACACAGAATACTTTTTATCCCGGTATTCCCACGGGATCGAAACTTATGCGGGTAAAACCGCGGGGCGCAGCTAGTGTTCAATAAAGTTTGAAACGAAACAAGACATTTAGGAAACTTTGAAAATAACTTGTGGCAAGCTCATTATCTTGTTTCTGTTCAGTTGAAAGTATAATTGGTCTTATGTTTGTGACATTTGTTTAATTGTGTGTGATGTTTCCATATTTGTGCCATTATTGTTTCGTGGGCTCAAGTCCTGAAATGTTAACAGACAGACAGACAGTAGATTTTATAGTATTAAGTATGAATGAGACTACTTGCCTCGTTAGTCTGATACTTATATGTAATTACTATGTCTACAGCAAATCGATTTACCTAATTAGAACTGTTTGAGCCGTTTGGAATTGAAACACTAGGGTCTTGGGGTCCGAGTGCTCATCGAATTTTTTGGGACATCGCCAAGCGTTTGATTGACTCTTCACGTGACCAGAAGGCTGGCCTGTTTTTAGCCCAAAGAATCAGCATTGCACTCCAACGTGGTAATTCTGCCAGCCTTTTGGGCAAGTTTATCCCATTTTCAGTTATGCGGACGAATTTTTGGATGCCCAATATGCTCGTCTTTTTCTTTATTTTTTTTATTATATACTTGTATATAATATATATGTATTTTAGTGTTAGCTTGTAAAAATACTACTTCATTTGTTGAGTACCGTTATTCCTTAAGTAAAGTTATTAGAACTTCTCTTTGTATTTAATGAATGTAAGAATTACGTAGAACTTAAAGTTTAATGTAGTCTGACCATAATGATGAGATTTACATAGATTGAAACTGATGTTTGCATAAATGATGAAATAAAGATTATTTAATTCAATAAATTGCCAGAAAAACCTTCACGCCATATCATACAATGTATTAAGGATGATAGATGATTCAATTTAGCCAGAAATATTTCATAAGATACAGAACAGAACGTACGCACACATCTGACAAAGTAACCCCAAGCTATTTCTTGCGAGTTTATAAGTACTTAGGTACTAAGTTTAAGTTATTATCTTAGTTTGTAGTAAGTATTTAGGTTTAATACTCTAGTTCGTACTTTAGTACGTACTATAAGCAGTTAAACTAACTAACTACTTAGCTCTTCATCAAACAATTTATTTCAAGTAGACTCTTGAAATGATCTTTTGAATTGTCGAGACTGTGAGTTTGGATATTTTCAGTGTGATGTTTTTGAAGTAAAAACTTCAAAAGGCGCGGTGAACGATTTATGGTAGGGGGAAATCTTATGTGTTTGCGTACCGACATGCTTATGTTAACAGAATATCTGTAGCTATGAGTATAATGGTAGCCATACACGTTACGTACTTGCGCAAGTATACAGTGGCGTGTGTTAGATTTTTGCGCATATTTCTAGACTTGTGTGATTTTCAATACTGGTGTCAAGTCAAGTCCCAAGTCGAGCAGCATGCAAGTCTAAACTTGCGCAAGTATTTCGTAACGTATATTGCTACCATAGAGTATTGCACTTGGCCAGCAGTGAAAGCATGTTTTAGTTTTAAGTTTCCACTTCTATCGGCAGTCCCCATAACCCTATATTTTTCAGTTCCGGAACTTCCAGATAAGGTTTTACTTTAAAAAACATGTAGATCCATTACCGAAAAATTGCTATTTGATGCTGAATAAAATTCCATATCTGCCTACGCAGAAATGTCCCGACACTCAGCTAAATGAAACTGCCATTCAACCGCAACAACCTTATCCACCCAGTTGCCATTTTGAATCGATCACGGCTGTCGGTCCTATCGAATTGATTGGCGGTCACCCGATGACGGGGAAGGGGAGCGACGGAATGACGCTGTGGACTGATGAGTTCACACCACGATGACAGGGGATAATGATTGAAAGGACAACCTGTTATCTTTTATCAATTCGTTGAATAACATCTTATTCGACACTTAACGTTGCCGAGGTTTTCGATGGGTATTTTTCGGACGTACAGTAGGTGCCCTCGTATTCCATTGAAACTGCGTTAAAGTGTAACCACTTACGTGCCGTCGACTGTACCTGAGAAGTTTATAAAAGTGGCAAAATAATGTCCTGAAGCACCTGAGTATTCAAATGGAGCCAATATTGTTTCATTCATGACAAAGTTTAGCACTAAAGGTTTACGGTCTTACTTTTTCTTCTTTTCATGTCGATGGTACTCTTAGTCGTTGTTTTTTTTTGTACCTAATATATGTAAGTAGTTTGAGTAGGTGGCCACGTGGATTGTGGCATCAATGGTATTCTTTAGGTCATCCGAGGTGCAGTGAACGGGCACTTAGGACACTCGAGCAAGTGGCATAGTCTGGTCAGAAGCACCACACTCGCAGCGGGTGTTGGATGGGTCTGTAACTTTGACAAATTGTGTCTGCTGCGGCCTTCTCGGGTGCTCAATCGATTGTGAGCTTTCCATATAGGCCACTGCAGATCACGGCCGGTAGGCAAACGCTTCTGGGGTTCAACGAAGTCGGTGGTGGATTACGGCCTTACGAAGTTCTTCCGTTGCGAAAAAGAGAAGTACCTACATAGGTATGCTATTCGTCTCTCTAGCTCAATCTCTCTCAAATTGAAATTTGATGTGTGGAATGATGGCGCCGACACGTCATAACACGGCGCTGTAAGATAACACAAAGGTATGGAACGAGCGTTTCTTCTTATGTAAACATTTTATGTGACGACACGGTTGGCGCAGTGGTTAAGCGATTGACTGCTGCGCTGCGTGTCACGGGTTCGATTCCCGCACGGAACAGATATTTGTATGACCTACATGTATTTGTTCCGAGTCTGGGTGTTTTTCTATCTGTAATATGTATGTATTTACAAAAAAATGTATATAAGTTGTTTATCAGCCATCTTGTTACCATAACACAAGCATTAGGTTGCTTAGCTTGGGACTAGATGGCGCTGTGTGAAATGTCCAGGGATATTATTATTATTATCTAATCTTCATTCGCAATTTATTTTCCAAAAATGTAAACAAATATGGGTTTATGGAAAAATAACTTTAACACCTATTAATTATTTTGTATCAGGCCCATGAATATTATTAAGTATAGCATCCACATTAAGTAAACATGGCGTATTAACGTGAAATACCTATTATAATCACTAATTTATCCCCCGTTGAATATTAGGGAATGGGCCTAACAGAAAAATTATCTGTTTATAATTAATTGCTTGTAACTTTACGGACTGAATGTGCTTTATTAGATTTCGTGTACAATGTTTAGACTTTAAAAGGATTCGTCGGACTTTTTCGAAATCCCTACAGTCTCTGGCAGTGACGGTTTTTAGATATACGCGTCTACAACGACTATATCGTGCAAGGCATCATGATTTGAAAAAAACAAATGCTTGGGGTCTGTTGTTTCAAACGGTTCGTTAACGTAATATACGTACGTCAAATAATAACAAGTACGTGTTAGAAATTATGTAGATATGTAACTAGATGTATGTAAATATTTAAGCTTCGTTACTTATTAGGTAATAAGGGATAATATAAACAACAGGATTCAATCCATAATAACATTATATTTATCTTGTAATATTATATACTAGCTTCTGCCCGCGACTTCGTCCGCGTAGATTTCGGATTTGTGACAGGATTGCGTATCTCAAAAGGAAATCAAAATAACCCATAAAAATACAAAATATATTTTTTAAGTAAATAGAAGAAGATGTATTTTTTAAACTTTGCGAAAAATGAAATCAAAATAACCCATAAAGATAGGTACATAATATTTTTTTTTAAATAAATAGATGTAAGAAGATGATGTTTTTAAACTTTGTGAAAATTATGAAAACTTTATAACACTATACAGATCATGGATGTGATGTAAATAGTTATATTATGACTTGATTTTGTAAACTTATTCCTGCACGTGCACGGCCTTGGTGACGCCCACTTCGCAACGGGCCGTGCAGCAGAAATCGTAATATTTTAATTTCGCCATAACTTCAAAACCAAACGACCAATTTTAATCATTCAACGACCAAATATTATCTACATAAACTGTACTTACTGATAAAATAATTTATTTTGATAAGGATGAATAGCATGAGTAAAATAAATGCGTATAAATGTAGTCCAAAAAAATTCAAGATTTTTAAATAAAAAAATGGTTGTTGTGCCTCACTCGACATAGATAGGTATAGTGTGTCGCGGACTTTTTTGTAGATATTTATAAGATCTACAATTAATTTGAACATTTTATGGTTCTATCTTTTATAGTTTAGGCAGCGTACGCAAAATAAGTAACTTTTCTGGTTGATTTTTTACACCTTGCGTCCGAAAAACCCAAATATCTTACGGAACCCTATTTTTTTCCAAAATAAAATTTAGTCTATGTTACTCATGGATAATGTAGCTTTCAAATAGTGAAAGAATTTTTTAAATCGGTTTAGTAGTTTTTGAGCCTATTCATTACAAACAAACAAACAAACAAACAAAGTTTTCCTCTTTATAATATTAGTATAGATTAGTATAGATAACGTTACGTTACAATATACCAACTATAATTATACAACAAGTTATAGTGACCCGTATTTAAATACACCAACCATCATAATAACATTATATTACATAATTAATAAATATAATATAAATATACAACATTTATGTAGATGTACATCATCATCAACAATAATAATTAATCAGAATAATATCATACCTTAGATGTTAACGCCTTGAAAGTCGAAGACACAGAACACTATTACTCCTAGCGGGTCGAAGAGCAACTAACCCACTCCACTCTGGCTCCGCTCTTTTATACCCGTTAACAAACAAGTATGATTCACAAGTGACCGTTGAGTCAAATCAGTGTTTGATTTATAGAAAAATAAGTTTGATTAGTAAATTCATTAATTAATTTTAGCAAGATATTAAACAGATAAATAATTACATTTATTTTTCAATATTAGACACATAATAATTATATCCCTAAACGTATCTAGTTAGAAAATCAAAAATCGCTTTTGTATGAAGAATCCAAAAAAGTCTCCTAGGCGTCTCCCGTCCTTAATAAACCCGCCCCCTGTAGCCCTGTTACATGGAACTTAAACAGCATAACGTATTGTGTGTCTTTTGGTCTATGCTAAATAATTGTTTTTTCTTTCTTTCATAACTGGCGAAATATGGCTGTGCTATAGGTACACCCCTGCCTAACCGTTCAGGGAAAATAGGCGTGATGTTCAACGTGAACAATGCTCGATGGGGCTTACCTTGTTTTATATTATTAATCATGTGGGTAGTTTGGTTATCATCTAATAATGTACTTTTGTGTGTTGCGCTGTCTTTTTTGTGTGCGCCAAATAAATGGTTTATCTATCTATCTATTGCAATCTGACGCACTACCACTCACGAACAGCATGAATGGACAATGTGGCTGCTAGACAGTTATAGACACAGAAACTCTTTTTTACTTCAAACTAGCTGCGCCCCGCGGTTCACCCGCATAAGTTTCGATCCCGTGGAAATATCGGGATAAAAAGTATCCTATATGTTAATCCTGGTTATACAACATCTGTGTGCCAAGTTTTATCCACATCTGTTAAGTAGTTTTCGCGAGAAAGAGTAACAAACATCCATCCATACAAACTTTCACGTTTCCTTATTTACAAAATATAACACAACTATTTTCACTACGTACCAAATTAAAATAATAACTAACTTACAAATAAATACAAAACAAAAGTTAGGCGTCGAAGTACTCGTCCTCATCGCTGTCATCCAGAAACTTGCAAGGCTGCCAGAAGGTGGATAGTATCGGCCAATCGGTGAGAAATTTCCTTGAAAAGGAAACGCGCAATTGGGCCCCATTGAGATATAATAATAAGGTATTGCGTGGCTCGCCATATATAAAAATACCTCTATACTCATATGATTTTAGTTTGTTTTCAAGTAGACTCCCACAGATGCAGTACGTATTTTCGCCGAGGGCTGTTTACAGATTAACATTGTTCTGAGCAGTCCAATTAGTATTTTACCGCTTGAAAATATTGCTGTGCCGGTTGAAGTGTTTTTGCTCTGTGCGGGAATTGAGCTATATTTCCAGGAAAGCTGTGTTTGGATCACATTTTTATTATTGTTATCAGGTAGAATTATGCTGCATTTATATGTAAAGGGGTAGTTATAATATAAATCATGATATGCCGTAGATATATATATCATGACAGTTTTGACAACGCTGTTTACTACGTTGCCATGAAAACTTTTCTTCCAAATTATTGATGGCCTGTTATATTTTAGCTGATTATACGTTCATACTTCTTCAAAATTACACATGGCCACTAACATATCTCAAATTCATATATTCGACAGATATGATTCTACGAGTTCACATTATAAATTCACGCAATGCTAGTCAGCTAGGTCACAGTTAACGCTTCGCCACTAAAGTGAAAACTTAAAATAGGCCTGATTCTCCAGGGCCTCCTACCTTGGGAACACTATTCAGCGTGCCTCATCTAAAGGCCTCCTGTACCTTTCGGGCCATCAGCGCGCCTCATCCGAAGGCCGCCACACCTGTCGGGCTAACAGCGTCCCTGCAGCCCCACCATTCCTGTCGACCGGCCAGAGTAGCCTGTCTGCAGCCGTGGTCCTGGTCCTGCTACGTGGGCCCCTCCACGGGTACCGCGCATGGCCATCAAATCTACTTGCCTCTCGTCGGCCTCCACTCTTCACGACTTTTTTTGTTAACTGATTTGTCTTCGCTTCCACCTTCAACTCCACCTTCAGTTACCCCATCTCCACATATGACGCATCTTCATTCTTACCCCACCTTCACATTCTATACACCACTGCAGTCCATCTCCATCTTTTGGAACGAAGTTCCTTATCGCGCGTTGCGAAAGGGGGCTAGACGGAAAAAATAAAGACCAAAAGTTGGAACGACACTTTTTGCTATACTTGTAAGCCATGCGGCGTGCGCGTGTTTCTCTGTCTGTCTCTCTCTCTCTTATAAAAAGCATACTTCATTCCATCCGGGTGTCCCTTGACACCTCTCAAGTTTTTATGTAAATATATTTTTAATTGATTTTAACTTTCTTTTTTTTAATTTCTTAATTTAGTTTTAAATTTAGGTTAGGATTTTCTTGTCGCTACACGACAATGGTTTGTGAAATAGCTCCACAAACACACCCTACTGCCGTACCGTCACTGTTGCCCCACTTTAGCAGGTTGGACTTACATCTTCCCAGTTGTGTGACAATATAACTATATAATAAGTTTTATAGAACTAGTTATATTGTCACACAAGTGCTCGCTACACGCTACGCGCTTTTTATGGTTCAGCAACAAAGGTCTACGAGTAACAATAAGTTCCTTTAACTATGGATTTGTTCACAATAAGAAATATGGGACTTAAAGTGGATGTGAAGTTGGAAGGTCCTCGGAGAGTGTCTCTACACTCTGTGAGGACCTTCCAACTTCCAACACAAGAGAGTTTTTCGAAACATAGGATAAAAGTTTGTATCTGAAGAAAATCGCGGCAAATAGCTAGTATCATATACATGTAGAAACAGCTTCAGATTCTTCCATTTATCTTCTATCTATATTATCCATTGTAAATAAAAATGAATCCCTATTTCCCTTGGTCACGCAATAATTTGAGAACGACTTTACCGATATCATCCATCTTTTTTTTTAAATTTTCTAATACTTTTTAGTAGGTGCTTACGGAAAAAAAAATAAGAAATTGCTTCACGAGGACGAAGTCGCGAGCAGAAGCTAGTTTCACAATAAAAGTGCCGAGAAAATATTTTAATAAAATCTTTTCTGATAAATTCCAAGTCTACCCAAATCTTCTAGCTTTATTGTGGAATACAGCTTCTATTTCCTAAGTAGATATCCTTTTGAGCACACTTGAGATATATCTTCTCTTGTTCAGGTAAAATATTTTCCTCTTTCTATTTTTAGTCGTAGTATCGTTCGTAGCACTGACGTCGTTGCTACGCGCGTTCTACGGCGTAGCAATAAGGGTCTACGAGCGCTTACAACACAAGTGTAGTTGAGACATTTTTAGAAGGCTATTGGTGTCTGATTAGTATTTATCTATAAGATTGCGAAGCTCTCGAAGTTGTTCAAATATTTGATAAGTTAATATTGAAGGAGGTTGAGTATCTATTATGACAGATTTCTTGAACAAATAATCTCTTCCTGTCTTCCAGTTATTAGGTCGCGCAAAATTTCGATTATATCAATATCCGCAATTAATCGCGGGCTCAGGGGGATTTATGCAACAAAGAATGCTGTAATTCTTCATATTCTTACTATAGAATTGTTCAGTCGTTATACCATTTCGTCGTTAAAATTCGATTGCTTGAAACTAGATTCGAAAATAGTTTGTATCATGTTGCTTTAAGAGTGAAATTCGCGTGCATGGTTTAACCAAACTTTCGCATTGCACCGTGGGAACATTGTGTCGGGATAAGGGCATGAATTCTAAAAATATCCGATATTCTATATTCAAATTGTGTCCTTCGAATAACATCAAACGTTATGTTGTAAATATTGAATAGGACTGTGTTTTAGCTTTGGGTCAATGTGGTATGAATACATAAAATTGTGATCAAGCTTATAGGATTTTCAGGATTCTGGATATCTCATTATTCCTTAACATTTGTAAAAAGCTTAAAGAGGAGGAAATACAGCTGCCTGGATGGATAAATATAATCAGCTTTACAAGGACCAATAACAGCGACATAGTATCCTCAAGTAGTTACATGTTAGGCACGAGAATATATTGTATACGATACGATACACACGTGATTCTCCGATGTATGGGCTATGAATCAATTATTAATATCTATTAAACCGTGATCCCACTCCATAGAATAGAACAAGTACAATAAAGGCATAACTACGCCCCTTTTCCTTCGATAAAAGATCGCACAAAAGATAAGTAGGTAGACAGAGGTGCCGTCCACTAAACATTACAATTTATTATCCGGAGTAACCAGGAGGCGAATACCTAAATACCCGTTTCAGTACAAAACGGTGAGATTTACATAAAGATTAATTAAAACATAAATGATGGCCGTTTTTATACAGACCCTCTTTCTAAACGTTTTGCGATATAATTATATTTGCGTTTTTTATAAACACTTTATGGTGAGTTATGGCCGCTGGTTCATTTTCATAATGAGGCGGCTTTGTTCCAGTGTTTACCCATTTTGGAAAGTGTTTGGTGTTCGACGTTATATTGGGTGCTGCATGCAAGGAAGTTAGCGTCTCGTAGGACTCTGAACAACGTCATATGACGTCATGGAAACACTAATCAACGTAGCGTGGTGGTAACTATGTCCCTCTATGTAGTTAATTGGTTCCCTATCCATTAGCATAAAATTTTAATACATAACATAACATGTACATAAATATCGTTACTAACATATTGGAGTCCTTTGTTACTTGTTATTGAATATAAATAAATAATAACATTATTTACGCATAATGATATTAAAACATAGTTTTTTTTAACAAATACGCATAATAATTAACTCCTAAAATATTAGAAACTAATACACATTTTTATACAATATTGCTCTAATGAAATTTGTAGGCATTTTACATTGTAGGTACTCGTATAACAAATTATTTTATAATTTTCTCTAAGTGGACGGTGGACGT
The DNA here is from genome assembly GCA_945859715.1 of Apamea sordens. NCBI lineage: Eukaryota > Metazoa > Arthropoda > Insecta > Lepidoptera > Noctuidae > Apamea > Apamea sordens. Next base: position 16,454,516 of record OX243995.1, read on the forward strand.
ATAATTAGACTATTGTGGCATTAAGTGTATTATTGCAAAGTTTTAATGTAATCCTTTAAATAAAGTGAATTGTAGTTACAAATGGAAGTGACAGTGCATACCTTTAAAACAAAAGGAGGCGAAATCAAATTAAATGTGAATGGTTTCATATACGAGAAAAATCGAGAAAGTGATACTAAATATTTTTGGGTGTGTGAATTGCGATGGAATAACAATTATAATTGTACCTCTCAACTTATTACCAACCTGAACGACGACCAACAACATGAAATATTATCAAAGTATATTAAAAATCACAATCATGAACCAAATGCACTTCGAGAAGAGGTAAGTTTTGTTTTGTTATTGTATGTAAAACATATTGGAGCCCGCCGACCCTTAATCTATTGGTAGAAAGAAAGAAAGAATAAAGTTTATTTGGACACAGTTCGTGAAACACAAAATATAAAATTAACAAAATAAAAATAATGTTCCAAAAAATAATAGTGTGTGCCATACGGCTGCGCCAAAAATGTTCATTTTTTCAACATTAATGCCAGATAGATGCTGTCTGACGCTGGTTTTCTAATGAACCTTTAGGGACAAGAGACGGGGAGTACACACAGTTTCAACATACCTAATACATACTTTTTGTACATAAAAACTAGTAATCAAATACATATCATTACAAAAACAAAAAGAACGAAAACAACCAAGTCTCAGCAAAAACCTGTTCTTCGCGATCATCTAGAATTCTAGATTGATCCGTGCACGGTGCACTCAAAGCGCAACAGGCCGCCGAGCGCGACCTACGACATATATTAATTATTCCTATTAATTTAATATTCATTATGCCTAGTAACATTATGCCAAAACAAACTAGCCTACAAGATATTTAAAGAAATATCAACATAAACTGTATGCCAAAAACATTTATTTTATTTTATTAGCCGTTAATGTGCGACTGCTGGGCAAAGGCCCCCCTACTCTCTGTCCAGAGCTGCCAAGGACCAATCTTTATGAAAGGAGTCCAGCTCATCCCGCCATTTCCATCTGGGCCTGTCGCGATGTCGTTTGCCATTAAGCGGGACCCATTGGGTCGTAAGTTTGGCCCATTGAACGTCTAACATGCGGCAGATGTGTCCAGCCCAATTCCATTTAAGCGTGGCAGCTTTCCGAGTGACATCAGTTATTTTAGTGATGGAACGGATTCTTGTATTCTTATACCATAAAAATAATACCAAAATAGTTATGCCAAAGTATAGTAGGAAAAAAAACATTAGGTATGCGAAAAGAATGCTCTTTGTAATTTAGTATGTAATGCAATATAAACAGGCTATTAATTGGTATTTAACCAGGAAATAGATGATTCTGCTAGAGGTTGGCATTTATGCACACAAGCATCAATTTTTAATAGTCTTTTTCATCCCTGGTCAAACGTTTAGGAAATCAAATTGCTTAAGGTAAAGTCTATTCAAAATGTTTCAAATTGATGTTATTTCAAGTTAAGCAAATATCAACTTTATTGTAATGGTGATTAAGTTGATTTCAGAGTGATTAGCACTATTGAAAAAGTTACAAAAATGTTTGGAGTTGTAGCGTAAACTGAACTTTATTGTGTAGGTGTTAAAGTTATTTTTCCATAAACTCATATTTGTTTACATTTTTGGAAAATAAATTGCGAATGAAGATTAGATGGAAATTACTTCTGTCTAATATGTCGTCTCCTAAAAAAAAATCTGCAGCTATGTACAGCTACAACAACGACATGCGTCAAGCGAGGCGTGAGTACTGTCGCCATGTCGCTCCGCACTCGTGGCATGCTCTAGTCTAAACAACTTCTCTCATTTGTTTTCTACATAGCTACTGTCGCAAGGAGAGATAAATGGGAAGCGAGATAGAAGTGACACGTGTGTCCCTTCTATCTCGTGGCCACGTGGTAAGGGTGCTGCCCTCATTGACTCATCTCAAATTTCCACCCCGTATTGAATCGTTTACTTACGTCACACTATAACGTATAGAATACAGACCACTTCTACCAGTGGGTTGGCTAAAAGGCGATTAAAGGATTACGTTCAGATGACGCGACGGGCAGCGATGTTCTCTTGTCAACAGACAACAATGCCTTTGCCCATCGCGGTTATTGTGGTCATTTTCTCTTTGAACGTCCATTATACCGTTTATTGGAAGGCTCCGTTGGCAATGAATTGATGAAAATTAGGTAAATCCTAATTAAGCCTAGCTGAGGGGAACAATAGTGGTTTTATACGGAATAACATAGGTATTTATTTAGTAATCTCATTATAACAATAGTATCCTGTTTTTAATTTCGAGCAGGCTGGACTGTCCGTACGTGAATCGCTGCTGCGCCATTTCCCATGGAATGGTACAGCCGCGGTGAAACGTCGGACAGTGCTGCCGCTGTGTATATTATATTGGAATTTGTTTAGGATGTAGATAAAATTATCTTAATTACTAACATAGGATAAGTTTTGGAACGAAGTTCCTTATCGCGTGTTGCGAAAGGGGGCTAGACGGAAAAAATTAAGACCAAAAGTTGGAACGACACTTTTTGCTATAGTTGTAAGCCGTGCGGCGTACGCGTGTTTCTCTCTCTCTCTCTCTTATAGAAAGCAAGCCAGTTATACTTCGTTCCATCCGGGTGTCCCTTGACACCTCTCAATTTTTTTACTAACATATGAGTCATGGTTACTTGAATAAATAAAATTGAATTGAATTGATAACTCACGATGTCGTTCAATTTTAATATTTGATGCATCACTTCGAAAGTTGCAAAGAAAATCCGCCAGTCATTTGTTTTCAGGTAAAGTGGTTTAGAAACAACGTCAGAATTAAAATCAGTGTCCGCTAAAAAGAAGTTAATATAATAAGGTAGCATGACGTAAAAAATTGTACAATTTCTGACAATAATGGACAGTACGTGTAATCCACGTTCCGCCGGGGGCTAATCTTGGAAAGTTTCAAGTCGAGCCGTCGCCGGGCGGAGAAACATCTATCTTTGAGATAAGTCTTACGAAAGTATTGGGTATCATTTTCAAGGCTGCTTTCGATTAGACAATTTATACTTAGATAAATGGTTCTTCAGACAATCCGCTGATAAATGAGGCTTACGGAATTAGTGAAGATATGTTTTCCTGTTTGTAGATAGTTTAAATATTGCGGAGAAGCTTAACATTTTCTTGTTTCCTTTTTGACGTAGCGTTTAATTTTCTACGGATAAAACAAAACACCAAAACATTTTTTATACAGGTATTATAAACCGCCTCGTTACTGCGCAGAGTGCGGGGCAGCACTAATAGCATCCTGAACGTAGTCGCTGACAAAGTCGACTCAACAGTAATGCAGGCTTTCATGCGGGTTCTAGTTAGACAGTGTCAAATGTATAACTGACCCTGCATATACATTATGTAACAAATGTAATGATGCCAATTGACTAACGTTAATTCATTGGTTAATTGTTAATTATTGTATTAATTTAATTATTGCAACACTTTTTTTTTTCCTTTACTAACATACCTAGTTCTTAAGCAATTTGTTTTACTAACCAAATATGGACATTGTCCGAAATAAATGGTATTATTATTATTATATAAAACCTAGAATAAATGCGACAGTTGTATTGTCTAGCTTAACTCGTACAACATGTACGTAGATATTTTGTAAAGTCAGTAACTATGTTCTCTGTTTTTTCTCCCGGAAAACACTTGAATAAAAGTAGGTAATTAATGTAGATCCGGGAGAGTCTCTCATCCGGGTATTTTTATTTATTTATTTATTTTATTATTTATGTACACACAGTAAAATACATATTGATATGACATAATCATAATATGAGTACAAAGGTACTAAGGCTTATTTCTTAAGAAATTTCTTCCAGCAGACCTGCGAAACCGGGTATAAGTTACCATGGCCTACTTAGAAAACCTGAAATAGACTTCGTGCCCTACTTGGGCACAACAAGGATAACCTCCACAAGTGGGGGTCCTTGGAAGGCTCAGACCAGAACACAGAAGTGTTTGCGGTGTCTCTCCACAGACAATGGCCCACCTCCCATCTTGCACCGCATGCCCTGCACACGTGAGGACCTAATGGTTGTATCAGCGAATGCTATCCGCGTTGCTGAATTTTGGGCCAAACAAATTTAAGAAAAAATACTATATATTTGCCATCGACTTGCTAGGAAGAATGTAGATCCCATTTGTGACCCAATTCGGGTTTGTAGATACACTTTGCATTCTGTTTATTCTGAACGGAACTTTGACAGGCATAAGCCAAACTATATTTTGAGCTAAATTGGTTAAATGCGCCCAGAAAAGTGTACCACTTACTAGGTACACTCAACTTGTAAAAATATAAAATTGAACATTCCCGCAAAGAAACCGTGACGATGCTATTTAAGGACCACGGAACAAGGGCCGGGCAATAAATTGGAGATCTTCGGCCTGAGCACACACCGGGCTCCCTGGGCCAATACCCGGCACACCCGCCGTTTTGGAACTGGTTTTTATAAAACTCAATCAAACACCGAGGGTGTTTGATTGAGTTTTATAAAAACCAGTTTCTGCCCGCGGCGTTCGTCGCGTGGAGATCGGTAAACGATATTACGAATATACTCGTAATATAGTTTACCGATATCCATGCGACATTAGACAGGACTATCAACTGAATTGTTAACATTATCCAGGCTTAAAAACATTGCCGTAAAAAAGTATTTTTAAGTAATTATAATTTCTGCTCACAGATCTGATTATTCTGATTCTGATCTAAAATAGCGTTTCATTACATAATTATCAGCGCAAGTCGTCCTTACCCGAATAAAGACCAACACATATATTCACAGGTCTTTTTATCAACTTTAGTTACAAAACACCGCTCAACACCTTTTTGACAAAAGGCCACACCCAGCAAAAACACGTTAAAAGCCAAGTTACAAAACTGTGTTCTACTTTAAATATGTATGTTCCTACATTTAGGTACTCCAAGGCCCTTTCCATCATTATTAAAATAGACCTAACCATTTCATAAGTGAAACTGTTATCAAACTTCATGCTATTACGTTTTACTATCGTACGTCCCCATGGGAAGCGCCGATACCTACTTACAGGCAACCGGTAACCATGTGGAGCAAAATACGCATAATGATAGGGAATAGATTGCGTCTACAAATATGATTACTTATGTTAGTTAAGTATTTTCTCATTTCACTTTCATACATTTCATCTTCCATGATCATTCCATTTCCATGATCATAAGACTTTCGGGCTTCTGACTACCCGTAACGACTGTCATAGATCCACAAATGACAGCTGGGACCAACGGCTTAACGTGCTTTCCGAGGCACGGGTGTCAGTATATAAAGATGGTCACCCATTCATAGACCAACCGCAAGCGTAGCTTAACCTGATCAATCGATCTGTGCGGCTGTTATTATTTAGCCACGGGCGTCAAAAGGAATGCAATTGGCAATTTTTTGTTGGTCGGGTTAAATAACACGCATACATACATAATAATACATTTTGCAAGAATTGTAGGACGTTTGATAATGGACGGAGCTGGGTCAAAGCAGCGTTGCATAATCATAATGCTAAACCCGAGAAACGAACGCGGATCAGTATAACGTAGGTACTTAAACGAGTCTGGTAACATCTGCAAAGTTTGATGCGTACCTATGTGCATCGGCTGGGACTCACGATCTGTCATCATTGTAGCGTAGGTAAGTAAAGTAAGTTATACACAGAAGGAATAGAAATCAATAACAATTAATTGAATATTCAACGCGTTTCAAACTAACCTACTTCCGGGTAACAATGATATCTGTCGTATTCAATTTCGTAAGAAACTTGACTTTCAGTATAAACATCAGGGACGAGTATCTGAGCCATCTCGGGGGGAAATAATTAAGACATAACAAATGAATGCTGATAAATTATGAGTGAGGCTGTCTCTGACAGAAATTAAAATGTGTACTTATGACTGTTGAAACGTCTGTGTCGTATCGAATTTGGGAAGTTTAGATGTAATGTTCGGCATAGACTTCTACACTTATGTATGTAGATGTAGGTATGTAGTTATTTTGTGTTCCCTCCGATTCGCTTGAACGCTTTTAATTAAAAATCTTAATTCTGGACATTATACATACATACCAAAGCATAAAAAAAGGTTCTTTCGCCGGACCTTTCACAAAGTCAAAAAGATTCCTGCGTTAATTACTACGACGAACGCCGCAAAGAAATTACATGTGTAGGTCTGTACAAAAATGTTCGTTTATATACTAGCTTTTGCCAGCGGCTTCGTCCACGAGCAGGAAGTTGCAAATTATCTCTCGGCACGGTCTACTACGTTTAATAGATCTTTTTAAGAGGAATAATGAGGTAGTACATAGTTTTCATATAACACTATTGGTTTACGTGGTGCGCGCCAGTAAAGCATCTTCAACAATCATCGTCATATTTCAGCCAATTTACACAAAACCTTAATGAATCACTCCGTCTATTCGTGAAAACCGTATGAAAATCCGTTCGGTATTTTTTGAGTTTATTGTGTTCAAATGAACACAATAAACTCAAAAAATACCGAACGGATTTTCATACGGTTTTTTTTTTTATCAACACAACAAAATCTGACTATTTAGTCAGATTTTGTTGTGTAATATGTAGTGATCAAAGGCAAAAAAGTTGAAATGAAGTTGCTGTTTATATAAACAACAACTTCATTTCTACTTTTATGCCAGACCATGGCCTGGTTTAAGACAAAGGATACTTTTTATCCCGATACTTACCGTACGTTCCCGTGGTATACTTTCCGACCTCCATGCAGATGAAGCCGCGGGAAAAGGCTAGTAATAATAGATATAAAAAAGATGTTCGAAATAATAGAGATAAAAATTCGAGGTTCAGAGATACGTATTGTTATGCGCAACGCGGTTATATCAAATGACCTAAATAATAAAATTGATTGCGGAGCCATTTTCATCGTGTGCCCGTGATATAGACATTTGTCTTAAGTCCCTTCAGATGTTTCGCTCTACTTTGCATTTGCCTAATAAACATGAATATTTATACCCTTAAGTATCGGTTTGATAATCTCTATAGGCCTGAGGTTGTTATCTGTTCCAATATACGGTATAGTTGTTTGTTATTGTATAACAAAATAAGGTAGGTATCTGAAACAAAATGTTTTATTGGTACACTCAGATTAGCAACAGTAGCACGTCAGTACTAAAAATTATAATAATTTACCTACCCCCAATTTTCCTGTAAAAATGAAAGGATAATTTTGTGTTTTAAATGCGTTAACACGTACGTAACCGTTGCTTCTCTGAAGTAATTCTTCCGAGAATTTTTTACTTTTCAACAAAGGTTTTTCCTTTCAGCATTCTTGAGAATCAAAAAAAGGTATGTATAATTCTTCCATAATGAAAAAAAACACTTTTTTACGTTCCTTCATTTCTAAATAAATTATTGCCTTCTTTTGCGGACAATGCGGTATAATGTTATAATGTAATAAAAAGAAAATAAAGAGTAAAATAATATGTACCTGGCTTTTCCCGCGGCTTCCGCCACGCGGATGTCGGAACGGGATAAAAAGTATCCTATCTTCCAATCCAGGTTATTAACTATCGGTGTGGCAAATTTCATTCCAATCCGTTTAGTCGTACTTATTTGCATGATCGAGTAACAATCATCCAAACAACGTAGGATGTAACATACCTAAACATAATATTATCAAATACGTAGGCACATTAATGTTCCCGGCCAAATTCAATTTGCCGATACACCAGTTAGCCCTAGGCCACACTAGTTTATCAGACACGTGCTGTGAGTTAGGTAGGTTCAATCAATCAACTCAGCCTCCCAGGCTCACCACAACACCCTGTCCTCCGCCTTCCGCATTCAGTCTGTCCCAGCAACCTTCCGTCTATCTAGCTCGGGTGCGTCCCAAACTACGCTTGCCGATATGCGGTCTCCACTCCAGGACTCGTCTGCTCCACCGGCCATCGGTCCTTCGACAAACATGGCCAGCCCACTGCCACTTCAGTTTGCTTAGTCTGCAAACACATAGTTTGCAGAGTAAGCAAACTGAAGTCGGTAGCTCCGGTTCTTTTACGGATAAATTCATTCTTGATTTTATCCTTCAAAGAGACTCCAAGCATAGCTTGCTCCATAGCGCGCATAGGTAGGTTCTATAACAGCAATTATAACAGAATTGTATTAGATTTCCTAAAAGACATAATAAAATATCTAAAAACACGAAGTTTCTCGAGAAGTGATCAATCGCCAGCCGGCTGGCGAATAAACGAAAAAGCAGTAATCGAAAACTGGTGGTGTTCTCTCACAATATCGTCGCATTTCATTCGAAGTGTGAACACTCTCGAGTGAAATGCGACGATAGAAGGTTTTCATTAAATTTCTGTAAACTCGTTTTCAATTTATCCGTGGAAAGATTTATCGGAATACCCTTGAGAGTGCGCTTATCACCCTTTAAGTTATCAATTGATTTGTTTGAATTATTATACTATAAATAATACTCGTTTCTAATCGATTGGCCGGAAAAGGCTCAGGACAAAGAAAAGTTGAAAAATATGGAGGAGACCTTTGCCCAGCAGTGGGACATAGGTTGAGGAAAAAAAAATTATTTATTTATTAATTTTTTAATATAAGTACTATAAATAATACCAAAAACTTATGAAGATGGACGGCGAGTCAAGAGTTTTTTTTATCATCGTGATATTAAAGTATTATTTAAAAGGCAGTCATTTTATAACAATGATAAAATACTTAAAATCCAACATAAATTGTATATTTCTTCGCCATTTGTAACAATATCGAATGATATATTTTTTCATTTGGAAACAAAATTAAACTCAAGCACCGCACCACCCGCACGTTCATCTAGTTTGTTTCACCTCGGGTTTTTGAATTTTTAATTACCTCAAGAGGTAAAACGTTAATAATATCATAATTCATTAATGATGCTGTCAAAATTCTAAAAATTAATCTGAGCAAACTGACTTTTAAGGGTCACTTAACATGTAAGAAAACAATGAAATTTCAACTTTCTAAATTAAATTTCAAATTTCTTCTTTTATGCTGCAGAAACAGATTTACTTAACTAAAATTTAGTTTCACACATTTTTCATTAATTTTAAATATGTTAAAGTTCTCTCTGTTTTTAGCCTTTTTTTTGGGTTCGAAATTATCAAGTGACCTCACCCGCTCTGGGCTGAGCGGAAGGGCGTGTCAGACTTTTACTGACTAAAACCCACCCGTGTTCCTTCAGTTGCCTGTGCCAGGGGCGACGGTATCTCTTTCGAACAACCCGCAGCCCTGGCGGCATCGGCCCTAGCGGACCCTGTCAGTTCGTGCTGACATCTCTTTGAGGGGAGCGTGGAACACAACGCGCCGTCGACCCGGGCCTGGTCCTTACCGGGCGGCGAGCTGCCCATTGCTCGCCGTCCGCAAGCCCGCGCCTACGGTGACCGGGAGTCGGCTGTTGAATTTTACATGTTAAAGATCTCCCTGTTTTTAGCCTTACATTTTTATTTTTCATGGCCAGCAGTGGGCACGTTATAGTTTGATTATGTTTATGCTGTTGCGGGTTCCAAACCCAGTGAAGACCGAAATAACTTTTCAATATCATACTCGTAGGTCTTACTGCAATTACCCGCTACATCAAAGATAACTGAACAAAAGAATACATTAAAAGCGTACGATAGGTTTTATCCTCTTGCCCAGTTGGGCATACATATTGAACAATCTCTAAACTTCAAAAAAGGGTCGTAATTCCCTCCGGCTCCTCTTTAATTATACCCAAACGTAGTAGTCGCGTATAAATTTGGTGTGAGTGCGACATAAAAACTCTTAACACCGCCCTAATTTCCGGACTTCCTAATTAAAATGCGACTTATTGTCTTAAGGGAGAGCTATGAGGTACTTGTAACGCAAGCTTTCACCTTCAGAGATATTACGCGAAGTAAGTCTATAAGATGAACGTTATATAGGCACGTTTTTCCTGATTTTATCCTTGAAAGAGACTCCGTAAACAGCTCGCTCCATAGCGCGCTGAGCGACCTTGCCCGACCGATATTTCAATTTAACCAGGAATATTTCATAAGATACAGAACGGAATGTAAGCATATATCCACCTTACAAAGTACCTCAAGCTATTTCTTGCGAATATCTCAAAAGTGATTTGTTCATGCGTACTTACTTAGGTATTAAATTCAAGTTATTATCTTACTTTGTGGTGGGTATTTAGGATTACTAATTAAGTGCTCGAGTTTGTACACACGGCTACACATCAAGTTAGACACCCTATATACGCATAACTACGCTACCAGGCAATTGAAGTACCTATATTTAAATTGTTAATTAATTTTAGGATTTCTTCGACACATTGATGATATACCTATGCAATGCATGTGATGCTAGCTTAGGCAACATCTATAAAGGCCTATTCAAATATAAGCGGTATTTGTATAACCTCCCGTGGCTAGCGCGAAACCAGAATACAAAATGTATCTACGGAATATCGCTTAGGTATCTGAATAGAATAGGCCTTTGACTAATGATTTTAGTAATTAAGTTTTATTTGCCATAAGTAGATATAATATAAGAAACCATTTGATTAAAAAAAAATCCCTATATCGATTCTGTAGTTTTGCTGTTAAAGAGCATCACACACTTTATACTCAGCCCACGTTCGCACGGACGTAAAAATATCCCGGTGATTTTTATTCGCGCACTGGATTTTCAACACTGCGGTTTTCAACATTAGCGCCGAGAGTCGAAAATCAAACAGTCTGTTTTTTCGACGCGCTGGGATGCACTCTGTTAAATTCTTAAAAACCATTGCGCGATAAAATCCCGCCGCGATATTTTTACATCGTCCGTGCGAACGTGGTCTTACAGGCAAACAAACATACATTTTAATATTTTCCAGGCTTCCAACTAGTCTGTGCAGAATCACGTCGATGTATTGATTGCTTTGTTGTGTCGTAAAGAAGGGGCAAACAGTTTTAATAAATATTATGATCATTTAGAAATAAGTGTTTCAGTGATTCTATAAAAGCAGTGCAGCAGTGGTGGTAAAAAAGGGGTTGAAAGTTTGTATGAAAATCCGTCATTTTGAAGTTATATCTATCAAAATTCGTATTTGTTTTTTTGGTTGTGTATAAAGCCATACTTGTTTAGTGTCTTTTTTATAAAAATGGAATGAAATGGAATGGGTGGTTGGATGGCGGTGTTGGTTGAAAGTTTGTATGAAAATCCGACAGGATGTCGATTTCCGAATTACCTACACGTATGCGGACCGCAAGCTCGAAATATAATATTATAATATACTTAAACGATAATAATAAATAAATGGATGTATTAGTGCAAACTCATTTAAACGATATAATATTATAAAGCCGTAAAGCCGAAGAGTTTGTTGGTTTGTTTGGTTGAACGCGCTAATCTCAGGAACTACTAGTTCAAATTGAATAATTATTTTTGTGTTGGACAGTCCATTTATCGAGAAAAGCTTTAGACTATATAACATCACGCTGCGACTAATAGGAGCGGAGCATCAATGGACAATGTTGCAAAAACGGGAACAATGATTCCTTTTTGAGAGCTTCCGTTGCGTGCGCTGCATAAACGGTTTAAGTTACGTAAAAATAATGTATGAATGAATTGTTCCTCTTTAAAAGTTCAAAAAAAAAGCAGCAACAGCATATGTCTATCTTTTAAGATTGACTCACTATAGCCTTTTTTATGATAATTCAATTAGTTCGAAATTAATGCATTATCTGCGAAAGTGTTTTATCAACATGATATTAATTATTAATCTTTATCCAAATAAATACGTTATTCATCACAAGTATTTAATTGTGAACAAAATTGCCCTTGACATCACTTGATTTCAATCAACATCTTAGGAGATATCATAATTTTAAAATAACTCCGAAACAAATTAGGTATGATAACGTTCGGGTCGGTTCAACATCACGCTAGGTCAAAATGAATACAGTCAGAAAGAGAACTAAGGATAACGAGAAGCGAGCGATGCGATGCGACGGGGTGGGGCGGGGGAACAAGAATTTCACGCGGACGAAGTCGCCGCCAATACGAGCTCAACTTGTTTACAAAATAATATATATGATACGCATCTATCTATGCGCATTGCTGTTTGTGCCACGCGCTCCCGCGCTGTCCTGCGACGCTCGACGTGCGTGAGTGAGACGAAATAACAAAAACATATCGCACCCTCTCGCACGATTCGCACCGTTCAACTTCTAGTAGTCCAAAGTCCAAACAGTCTAGGTTGATGCGTAGCCGTGTGTACGTTTAAGCATTGAAACCAACAACTTAGCTCTTAGCTTCATCAACCAATTTATTTCAAGTAGATTCTTGAAGTTTTCTTTTAATTGTCGCGCCTGGCAGGCGAGAGTGAATAGGCTTCTTCTGGGCAAGCTCGTTCCACCGTAGATCTCATCCCTGCCTCTGGGCTGGATTGAGGTCAAGAGTGAGCCCATTGTCAATAAAAAAAAAAAAAAGATCATTTTCAGTGGTACTTTTTACTGTTCCAGATAACGTTTTACTTTAAACAAATACATGACAAAGAGTTAGCTAAAAGTTGACTGCATCGTTGGTCTAGTGGTGCTACTGCGGACTTGCGGAGCATGAGGTCCCAGGTTCGATTCCCAGGCCGAGAAAACTGTCATTGGGTTTTTCAGGAATATCTCAGTAGCAGCCTAGAGTCTGGATTTGTGCCCGGTAGATGGCGATAGGTTCGCTCTCTATTCATGTAAAAATATCACCTTATGGAATAAATAGTTACTGGTGAATTAATGTGGGTGTAATAGGACTTACGAAGTACCACATTTCACCACTAACTTTTTGGCAACTTTTTAACATAACATAACATCGCGCCTGTAAACCCACTATGTGTAACCACACTCCGCAAACTGATCTGGCATTCAACCGCAACAACTTTATCCAGTCAGTTGCCATTTTGAATCGATCACGTCTGTCGGCCCTATCGAACCGACGGCCATCATTTATCTTTTAATTAATCTTTATGTAAATCTAACCGTTTTGTACTGGGACGGGCATCCGTGGTTTCTCCGGATAGTTAATTGTATTGTTTAGTGGACGCACTTCTGTTTACCTAGTTATTATTTGCGAACATTTTATCGAAGGAAAAGCGGCTTATTTATTGCGTTATTGTAGTGGTTTTATGGAGCGGGGTCACGGTTTAATAGATATTCATAATTGATTAATAGCCCATACATCTAGAGACACGTGTGCATCGAATACACTATGTCCTCATGCCTACTAACTGCGTCGCTGTTAGTCCTTGCAAAACCAATCACGCTGCATCTACATTTATATCTGTAAGTATGGCGGCACGGTTGGCGCAGTGGTTAAGCGATTGACTGCTGCGCTGCGTGTCGCGGGTTCGATTCCTGCACGGAACAAATATTTGTATGACCTACATGTATTTGTTCCGAGTCTGGGTGTTTTTCTATCTATAATATGTATGTATTTACAAAAAAAAATGTATATAAGTAGTTTATCAGCCATCTTGTTACCATAACACAAGCATTAGGTTGCTTAGCTTGGTACTAGATGGCGCTGTGTGAAATGTCCAGGGATATTATTATATTAATTTTTATGGTGTACAGACGCCAGCAGGTCAAGCTACCCGAAACTGTCAAATTTTCCCAATCAATCTTGAACCTTAATATTTCAGCTTTAAAGTTGAAAATCTATTAAAGAAATTTGACAGATTGTAGTAACTTGATGTGCTGGTGTCTGTACATCATAAAGAGTATTCTATCTATCTATCTATTTATTATGCTTATCTATCCAGGCGGGTGTATTTGTCCTTTAACTTTTTACAGCTGTTTAGTGAAAAATAGTTATCTACTATATACCTACTGATCACAATTTAATATTCATACCACATTGACATTGACATAAAGTTATAAAAAAGCCCAAACGGTCCTATACAATATTTACAACATAGGTAACATTTTATTCGAAGGACACAATTTGATAATTATGTAGAACCCTAACTTAATATTATAAATGCTAAAGTAAGTTTGCTTGTTTGTTACCTTTTCACGCCTAATCCACTGTACCAATCATCCTGAAATTTTACATATACGTTTTCAGGGGTATAGAAAAGGTCTAGAGCACTTTCATCTAGAAAAAATAACACTGTTCCCGAGGAAAAAACAATAACTTTCGAGATCCACAGTTGCTTCAAAACGCTAGATGGCGCTAGTTATGTTTCGGCGGTCGGGATTTTAGTTAAAAAAATATTTATTTATTACAATATTAATTTAATTATAAAAATACAGGATATCAAGCTGATGGCTGATGCAAGACTGAATATAATGCAAAGAAAAATAATTCTATTGAATTTCCAGTAAATGCATAGTTGCAATACGACGCATGCTGACGGTGGCTGCATGCTCAGCGTAAACGCGTGTTACGATGCGTTAACTCCTCCCTCCATAAGATAGAAGCAACTCTTGCTTCTGGCGGCGTCCGCGCTGCCCTTGGTGTCCTCCGGGATGTTCTTAGTTTTCCATTGATACAGCTTCCAGGATGCTGCAGCGACCAGTAGGATATATAGGATGATTGTGTTCCAGCTAGGTGTGGCTGCTATGATGTGCCAATTATCTTCTTCTGGTACGGATACATCGCCTGCCTTATTGATCAGTTCATGGATGCTGTCTAGTGAGATGTCTTCTAATTGGAGTTCGTATTTTATTGATTGTTCTGAGACTTGATACTGCTCAGGTAACGGTATGACTTCGTTGACGATGACCGTGTCAGTGTGAGATCGCAGTGTCTTGTTCATGATGTTCATCTGGCAATCTTCTGTTAGTGTAACGAGATGAATTCCAGATAGCTTCTTGTAGTCTGTCTTGGTGTTGCATTGTGTTTTGGTGACTTCATCTTCTCTGACGACTAGTAGCCAGTTGTTGTCTCCGATCTTCTGAACTTTCCCTCTTCTTAAGTTCATCTTAGCGTGAGTGCAATTAGCTGGACGATGCTGAATGAGTGATAGTATGCAGTCATCTGTATCTTCAATTCTTCTGGTGTCGAGGAGCTTGCAGAGCTGGGTGTTGTCGGTCAGTGGCTGACAGTCTTCTTCCAGGTAAGCGTACTCATCGTTACCAAGTGCTAGGTATTTGGATTTGGGAATTATAGTAAGGTTATTTTTATTCGGGATTGAATAAAGGTGGATAAGGTCAAATGTTTTTGGGGTAATTGAGGGGATTTCAAGGATAAAATTTTATCCGAGTGTTCTGTGCTGTAAGCTTTAACTTTAATTGACTTCTCTATCCTGTATATGTTACTAATACTAATACTAGCTACTGGTTTAAACAAAAACATATTTTCTAAGTTTCTTAGCTCTTCTATTAGATTCAGAGGGCTTATAATACTAGGATGCATGGTGCCCATCTGAGCAAAAGTCATGGCATCTTCTAATAACATTAACCTATCTAAAATTATCTGTAAACTAAAATCTATCTGTATGTAAATATCTAAGAAATGTAAATGGTTAGATAAGTCGTTGGAATTATTAGTAATATTTTGTAACAAACTAGCCAAATGTCTCTGATTATTGTTTAATTTAGTTAACTGTTTACTGAACTCATCTATTGTATTATGTGCTAATACTAAGGATTTCCTTTGTGAATCCTGGATGTTTTTAACTCTGTTTTTAATGTTTAAGATTTCTTCTTCGAATTTAACTGCATCTTCGTGGTCGAGGTTTCCTGTGATAGATTTAACGACAGTACCTAATCCATCTATAAGACCGCGTCGCTTTCTAATTTGCGGCTTTAAAAACATAATCTTCTTACTTATAGTACTAAGGCTATATTCTATTTGATTCCTATACGTTTTATGTAAATCTCCAGATGCTGTATTCTCAGCGTTTTTCGTGCTTGCGTATAGGGCCATCAATTGGGTTGATGTAAAGTGCAGATTGGTAATGTTGTAAACGCAAGCAAGGCTAAAGTAGTTGTCTTGTTTAAGGACTTGACCTTGTTTTAGAAGGAGGATCCCATTGTCATTATCTACATGGGTAATGGTTACGGTTGCTGTTGCGTTGAGCACGATGGCCCCTGCGATGAAGGTCCTGCAACAAGATGAGGCCTCCGTAGTAGCTTGAAGTGAACCCTAATGGACTTAGAATTTGGATGATTACCTATTATTTCGGCCACGTTATTTGGGTGAAGGTGTATTATTTTGTATGGTCCTTTAAAGACTGGCTTCGTTTTGTCACTGCGTGCTGACTTCGCTACCTGTTTATAGACAGTTTCACCTACCTTGAATTTCATTTCTTCTGCTTCTTGGTTACGTTTAGCAATCACCTGCTCCTTGTTTTTGGACAAGTGTGCAGCGATGCACTCTTGAACTGCCTCTGCATTGGCACGATGCTTAATAACATAGTCCTGGTAAAATTCTTTTGGGTAGTATAACTCCAATGGGTTTCTGGATGCTGTGTGTCCGAATAGTAACTCATGAGGTGTATAATTCGTTGCCGAATGGATAGCGTTATTGTATGCTATAATAGAGTACTTCATGATTAGGTGTATAGGGTCATCTTTGTTGGTCATTCTTTGTATCCTAATCATTTCAGCTAGGGTAGAGTGCAAACGTTCAATAGGGGAGTTAGAATTAGGGTTATACGGCGTTGTAAAATGTATGTGGATATTATGTAGTGCGCATATTTCCTTAATAACATCGTTGTCGAATTTAGTATCTGAATCGGTGGTTATTTTATTCGGTAAGCCTAACACTGAGAAAACGTTTAGTAATGCTTCAGCTATATGTACACTGCTACATGCTGTTAGTTGGACTGCCTGGGCGTATTTAGAGAAGTTATCAATAACTGTAAGGAACGTTCCGCCTCCAGTTGAATAAAGGTCCATGAATATGTGTTCCATCGGTTTGCGAGGTGTATCGGTTATAGCTAAAGGTGGTTTAAGAGGGTTGCGTTCGTATTTAGATTTCAAACAAGTATCGCATTGATTCACGAAGCTTTGAATGGTAAGGAGCATATTTGGCCAATGATAATTTCTGTGCAACTGCTTGTACGTCTCCTGAATACCACGGTGAACAGTTTTACCTTCATGATATTTCTTAATCAACTCTTGTTGTTCAGGTTTGTTTTCTACTAGAGTTACGCGTGTTGTACATTTAAGTAGCTTAGGGCCTCTGTCATTAAATATTGTTGTGTAGACTCTAGAAAAGGCATGGTATAATTCTTCATTGTAAAAATAACAATGGAATACACGGTCAGCGATGGTGTGTTCTTTAAGGAATCTAATTATCTCGGGCTCTGTATTGTTTATTGGGATAAAGACATCTTTTATAACCACTTTTGAGTTAGTGGATCTGTTATCTACTCTATACGTAGATCCGGGCGTTGACCTAACGTGGAACTGTTTCAACTGCCTATCAATAGCGTCTGAAATGATGGGTATGCCTCTAGCTTCATTGTCAGGCTGTGTATGTCTCGTAGACACTAATTCAGATTCAGCTGACACTATACTCATACTATCTGTACCTATGTGAGATTCGGGAATGCTTGGGTTTTGTGATTGTATATTTTCATTGGGTGCTACTGTGTCTATTTGATTTTCTGCTTCCCTACGTGCATTTTCGAATATTCTATTAATTATCTCATCGTCTTCGTTCTCATCTAAGTTAACAGCTAGAGAGTCGACACTACCATGGAAAATTTTAACACGTGATAGCGCGTCTGCGTTAGTATTCTGACGACCCTTCTTGTATACAACCTTATAGTCGTATTCTGAGAGTTTTAAACGCCATCTGGTTAATTTAGAATTAGGATCTTTTAATGACATTAGCCAGGTGAGAGGCCTATGGTCTGTGTAGATGATAAACCTTCTGCCATAAAGATAGGGTCTGAAGTATTTTATTGCCCATACTATGGCAAGTAGCTCCTTTTCTATTGTGGAGTAACAAGATTCAGTATCTGATAGCGTTCGGGATGCAAATGCTACAGGTTTGTCCGATCCTACTATCCCTTGGGATAATACCGCACCTAGTGCTACATCTGAGGCGTCGGTGGTGAGGATGAAGGGCTCATCGAAATTCGGGTATTGTAGTATTGGGGCGTTAGTTAGAATTTGTTTGCATTTATTGAAAGCTTCTAAGAAATCCGGGGAGTGTATGACTCTACTATTTTTCTTAAGGCAAAGGGTCATTGGTTTCGTAAGTCTGGCGAAATCTTTTATGAATTTTCTATAATATCCGACTAAACCTAGGAAGGCTTTTATTTCCTTCTGAGACTTAGGTAGGGGGAAGTTGAGTACGGCTTTTATCTTGTCTTTGTTTGGTTTTAAACCTTCATCTGTTAGTTCGTGTCCTAAGAAGTTAACCTGTTTTTGTAGAAACTGTGATTTGTCTAACTGGATCTTTAGGTTATGTGTTTTGAATCGATCGAATACTTGCTTTAATTTTTCTAGGTGTTGCTGCAATGACGTCGATATTATTATTACGTCATCTAGATAGGTGTAAACATTATCTATGCCTCTTAATATATGATCCATTAGTCTTTGAAACGTACTTGGTGCATTTTTAAGACCGAAGGGCATTCTAAGGAACTCATAATGTCCTCGTTCAGTGGTAAATGCGGTTTTTTCAATATCATTAGGGTGCATTTCTACTTGGTGATAGCCGCTAGCAAGGTCTAAGGTTGTGAAGTATTGCGCTCGTCCTAATCTATCTAGTATGTCGTGTATGTTTGGTAAGGGGTATTTATCTTCAATGATACGATCGTTGAGTCGTCTGTAATCAATTACAAGTCTCCATTTGACGTTGCCTGAGGAATCGGGTTTTTTAGGTACGATATGCACGGGACATGACCAAGGAGATATGCTCTCTCGCACGATACCCTGCTGAAGGAGCTTATCTACTTGTTTACGAATTTCTTCGCGTTGTTGAGGAGCTTGTCTGTAGCTACGTACGAAAACTGGTGTATTATCGCTTAGTCTGAGCTCGTGTTTAACAGCGTGTGTAAAAGTGAGTGGTATATCCTCTGCATAGAACAAGTCCCTATACTGATAACATAACCGGGTTATTTCGCGCCTTTCTTCTTCGTTCATATGATCTGTACGGATTTTCTGAAGATTTTCATTTAATATTTTGTCAATGTTAGTTTGAACCTGTATTGTATTAATATCATGATTATCATTTGTGTTGACCTTGGATAATTTCTCTAATTCAATTGAGGGTTTAAACGGGATACACTTCTTTTGATCGCTATGATTAATTACTGATGTTTTAAAAGAACCGTTTGTAACGTTAACTATAGCTGCTGGGGACATTAAACCATCTGACCAGATTAAATCGTCGTGAAGGTATTGTCCATCTAAGTAATTTGTTTTTACTTTGACTATCTTTTCGCATCTGGGTTCGATACTTATTTTTTGAGGTGGAGAACTGAAGTGTATTGGTATTTCCGCTGTAGATGTACGTAAAACATTATTATTTAAATCAATGGTACTCTTTAGTTTTTGCAGAAGGTCAATTCCGATAAGACCTTTATATTTAGGGTCGAAGTCGAATATTAGGAACTTATGTGTTATGTCGCTATTAAACGCGGGAGGCAAGGGAAGGTAAACTACCTTGTCGTGAACTGATGAACTATGTGCCGTATTAATTTGAAAAGGTTCTGTTTCTACGCAGTACTCAAATATAGTGCCTGCAACTACGTCAGTTGCTATAGTTGAATGACTGGCTCCTGTATCTAATAGAAATTTACCGTCGAACTCTGGTAGTATTATGTACGGTAAATATTTCTTAGTTTGGAAATTTATTGAAACTAGGTCTGGCTGTCTCGATTGGTGTCCAAGGTAAAATCCTGGTCACTACCTACCTCTTGTTCGTCCATGGTTGCATTCGGCTCGACCGATATGCTGTTACCGTCTGTGACATCGTTAAAGAGCCCCATGTCGTTGGGTCCTGGTTGATCTTGGGTGGCCATCTGAATCGGAATGTAGAACAACTGCTGAGCGAACTGTGGTTTTTCTGGCTTACCTGCCGTACGCATTGTGACGTCCGATGATACTGGTGTGGGAACCGGTGGTTTTGGAATGTTAGGTTGATTTCTAAAGTTATTTGAACTATTTGGTCTAGAGTTACCTGATGCTGGTCTGGACTTCCAGGGCAATACGGACTGTATCCATTGTTGACGCTGTTCGGGGGTCATATTATTTTGTTGAGGTACAAAGTTTTGCGAGGGGATAATAAAGCCAGGTGCAAATGGGTTTACTGTATTACGGATGGGGTTATTATTACCTGGTTGTTTAGATAACTCCTTTGGCTTTGCTTGTGACGTTGAAGGATTATTATTATAATTAGTTCTATTATATGAAAGCCTAGCTTCTTCTTGTCTAGCCGCTATGATGGCTGCTTCGAAGGTGTCTGGTTTAGCGATTCGAACGCCCAACGAGACGTGGAAATCTAACTGGTTTATATACTGTTCAATAACCATCTTTTCGTAATACGATTTATTACCATGCTCCCCTACAGAATACAGAGTATCCAACAGCTCACGGAGGCGTTTGCCGAAGCTTTCGGCGTCTTCTGCCTTAGACTTACGCAC
Organism: Apamea sordens; assembly: GCA_945859715.1. Lineage (NCBI taxonomy): Eukaryota > Metazoa > Arthropoda > Insecta > Lepidoptera > Noctuidae > Apamea > Apamea sordens. Next base: position 16,475,162 of record OX243995.1, read on the forward strand.
TTGCGTTAGCTCCTGCATTACTTGTATTTCGTTTCGTGGTTCGCCAAGGCGCCTAGTTAACGCGTTCTTAATTAATGACCATGAGTCTAAGTGGCCTTCGTACGCTATTGCGTCTATAGCTGGACCACTGAGCCTACTTTTAATTAAGCAGATGAATGCTGGATGCGAGCGATCTGCTTCAGAAGTTAACTGTAATAAGTTTTCTACTTCCCTGATATAATAATTGAGTAATTTGGGATTGCCATCATATCTTGGCATTAAATCTGCAATTAGTTTGTACGGTCTATAGTTGGCATCGTAATCCCTGAGCGACATTGTTTTTCTGTAGCTTGCCTGTCTAGTGGCGCTTGACGTAAAACAATAGAGGTGTCAAATTAAACACTTGGAATTTACTCGTGGGATACTTAACGCTACTTATTATAATTTTGCGGTTGCCTACTGCGATTTTAGCTTATAGACAGACACACATAGATTAACATAAAATACACAAATTAAAATAAGGCAGGAAATCGAGCAAGGACACTTGGTAAATAAGAGCACTTACCAGAGCAGCCACTGCATCTCCTGTCGAGTCGAGTCTCGGCCAGCGCAGCTTCCTCCAATTCTCCGGAGATGTATCCCGATGACCGTAGAGGTGACCGACCGCGCGATAGGTTCTTTGTAGATCACGAAAGAACGATTTGAGAACCGTCGCTCTTAAGATGAAGAGTTTGATTCGATCTTAGAACGTCGCGATCCTACCGACTGCGCCAGTTATGTTTCGGCGGTCGGGATTTTAGTTAAAAAAATATTTATTTATTACAATATTAATTTAATTATAAAAATACAGGATATCAAGCTGATGGCTGATGCAAGACTGAATATAATGCAAAGAAAAATAATTCTATTGAATTTCCAGTAAATGCATAGTTGCAATACGACGCATGCTGACGGTGGCTGCATGCTCAGCGTAAACGCGTGTTACGATGCGTTAACTCGCTACGTGTCTTTTGATTCATGATTGACCCAACTTTCTGAGCAGTATTTTAACAAAAATTACTAGGCTTGCATTAATTCACGATAGTATTTCAATCACTATGCTTTTAATAAGATTGGATGGGCACGCAGATAGTTTATTCAGCCTGGATTAACACATAGGATACTGGTATCCCGGTCATACGTTTCCGTGGGATAATTTCCGACCTCCACGTAGGCGAAGCCTCGAGCAAAAGCTAGTATCGGATATAATAAAATAATAATAATTAATTAATTATAATTTAGAATTCATGATCTCACCCGGCACAATGTTCCAACGGTGCAATGCGAAAGTTTTGCTAAACCGTGCACGCGAATTTTAGCCCTAAAGCAATACGATAAAATCTATTTTGGAATCTACTTTCAAGCAATTGAATTTTAACGACGAAATGGTATGACGATGGAACAGGTTGATACTTCGAATATGAAGAATTACAGCATTGTTTGTTGGATAAATTATCCTAAGCTTTCAATTAAATGGGAATATGAATTTACGCGCTCTAATAACTGAAAGACTCGATTATTTGTTCAAGATCCTGTCATAATTACTCAATCTCCATCAATTAAAATATTAACTTATCAAATATTTGAACAACTTCGACAAATTTAAAAAATGAAATCTATATATATAAAATTCAAAGTCCTGACTGACTGGCTAACTGATTGACTGATATATCAACGCACAGCCTAAACCGCTGATCCTAGAGACATGAAATTTAGAGTGTATGTTCTTAGCGAAGAGTAGGTATCCATTAAGAAAGGGTTTTTCGAAATTCCACCCCTAAGAGGGTGAAATGGGGGGATTTTGTTTGTATGGAAATCTTATTCCTTGAGTTAATAAACTTGATAGTTGGCACCAATACTAATCTAAGTAAATTATGAAGTTTGCCATTTTATGTTTTTCTAAACTACCCCCTAAAAGGGGATTGGGGGGTTTCATAGTTTGTATGGAAGAATTTTAGCGCGCGGTCCGATTATTTCGACGATTATCTCACTATTTATACCTACGATCGAAAGTAAAGAATAATGTGTATCAGGGCTTTTCGAAAATTACCCCTGATGGGCTAAAAAGGGGTAGTCAATTTTACAGGGGAGGATTTTACTGCATGGCTTGATTAACTCGAAAATTAGTATAAATAATCTTTTGAGTCAAGTTATGAATACATCCCAAACGATTTTTTTAAATTCCACCCCTGTGGGGGTGAAAAGCGGGGATACAGTTTATATGAAAAATCTTATTAATTTAGTTAATAAACTTGAAACTTGGCAAGAATATTCGCCTAAGTAAGTAATAAAGTTTATTATTATAAGTTTTTCAAAACTACCCCTCAAAGGAGGATATAGGGATGTTGAAGTTTGTGTTGAAGTAATTGAATGCGCGGTCGAATTAAACTCGAAACTCAGTATTAATACTTTTGACAGAAAATAATTAATAATAAGTATGTAATGTTGTCAAAAATTGACCCCTGACGGGGCAAAAAGGGGTAATTCGATTTTTAAGAGGATTAAGAGGATTTCAACTTGAAACTGTATGTTACATTTTCACACTTAAACCACTGAACTTCTGATTTGGCAAAGAGATATAATATGGCATCCTGGGGAAGGACATACTTTTTATCCTGGTAGCATGTTCCCGTGGGATAATTTCCGACATCTACGCGGGCGAAGCCGCGGGCAGAAGCTAGTAGCCAATAAACAAGACTTGTGATGAGCGCTCGTAGCCCGTATTGCTACGCCGTAGAACGCGCGTAGCCGCGTAGCAACGACGGCGTCACGTCAGGGCTACGAACGGCTACACGACTTAAAATAGAAAGAGAAAAATATTTTACCTGAACAAGAGCAGACTTATCTCAAGTATACTCAAAAGGATATTTTCCTTGGGAAATTCAAGCTGTATTCCACAATAAAGCTAAAAAATATTAGGGTAGAAAAGAAATTTATCAGAAACAATTTTATAAGAATAATTTCTCGGCACTTTTACTATGAAATAAAGGGAAGAATCTGAAGATGATTCTACATACATATACAAGGTGTTGTTTTGCAACCTCGTCAAATTCAAGGAGGTAACTATGCTACTGATTCTCGACATGTATCAATAACTAGCTTCTGCCCGCGGCTTCGCCCGCGTGGATGTCGGAAATTATCGCACGGGAACGTGCTAACAGGATAAAATGTATGTGCTTCCCCAGGATACCATCTATCTCTATGCCAAATCAGAAGTTCAGTGGTCTAAGCGTGAAAATGTAACATACAGTTTCAAGTTCAAATCCTCCCCTTAAAAACTGAATTACCCAATTAAAAGTTGTCGAGAAAATTTACCACTGACGGGACAAAAAGCCCGTCAGTGATAAATTTTCGACAACTTTACATAGGTACTTAGTATTAATTATTTTCTGTCAAAAGTATCAATACTGAGTTTCGAGTTACTCGTATCGCGCATTCAATTTCTTCGACACAAACTTAACACCCCTTTGAGGAGTAGTTTTGAAAAACTTATAACGATAAACTTTATTAGGTAAGTACTTACTTAGGCGAGTATTCTTGAAAAGTTTCAAGTTTATTAACCTAATGAAGAAGATTTTTCATATAAACTGTATTCCCGCTTTTCACCCCCACAAGGGTGAAATTAAAAAAAAACCTTTGGGATATATTCATAACTTGACTCAAAGATTATTTATACTAATTTTCGAGTTAATCAAGCCATGCAGTAAAATCCTCCCCTGAAAAATTTACTACCCCATTTCAGCCCGTCAGGGGTAGATTTTCAAAAAACCCTGATACACATTATTCTTTACTTTCAATATTAGGTATAAATACTGAGTTTCGAGTAAATCGGACTGCGCGCTAATATTCTTCCATACAAACTTTGAAACCCCCCAATCCCTTATTAGGGGTAGTTTAGAAGAAAAAAAAAACTGTCAATCTTCATAATTTGTTTAGGTAAGTATTCGTGCCAAGTTTCAAGTTTATTAACTCAAGGAATAAGATTTTTCATACAAACGAATTCCCCTCTTTTCACCCTCTTAGGGGTGGAATTTCGAAAAATCCTTTCTTAGTGGATGCCTACTCTTCACGAAGAACACACCCTCCAAATTTCATGTCTCTAGGACCAGCGGTTTAGGCTGTGCGTTGATCTATCAGTCAGTCAGTCAGTCAGTCAGTCAGTCAGTCAGTCAGGACTTTGAATTTTATATATATAGATAAAATAAGTAGGTATATTTTTTTTCAAATTTTCGGAAACGTTTGTGGGACACGCATATTAAAACGCGGCCTTTGAAAGTGGTGTATTTTGAAATACTGTCAAACTTAAATAACTAAAAAAAAAGTATGAATTCATTATTTACCAGGAATCGTCATTTTATTTGATTATTTATGTCTTTCCTAGCAGCCTCCTGAATTTTGACGAGTATGCAAAACAACAGCTTGCATAAGATACTTGTAGCTGTTAGCCGCGATTTTCTTCAGATACAAACTTTAATCCCTTGAGTTCCGAAAAAACTTTCTATGTATACTTTTCTCTATACTCTCAAAGGAACATATCTTCCAATTTTAGGGTCACTATATATTTCTTTTAGCCAATAAACCCATAGCAACTTCTTAGTTCTCGTAGACCTTATTACAACGCCGGAGAACGCGTGTAGCACGTAATGTTATTTTATCTTCCTTTTCCCTTTCGTTTATGTTTCGGCTGCACGTGGTAAGCCAGTCATGGTTACTAACTCAAAATAATATATTACTTGTACAATACCATGTTTACCTCAAGTTAATACTTGAAGTACTTAACCATTGTATGCAAACTCCTCAGTAAACATTTTCCCCCTTTTAAGTCTAAAGGCAGCATAATTCTTCCTGTAAACAATAAGAAATATGATCCCAAACGCAGCTTTCACAGAAGTCTCGCTCATTTTCCATGTAGAGCAAAAACACTTCAACCGGCACAACACTATTTTCAAGCTTACCGCTTGAAAATAGTGTTGTGCCGGTTGAAGTGTTTTTGCTCTACATGGAAAATGAGCGAGACTAATTGGACTGCTCAGAACAATTTTCAGCCCTCGGCGAAAATACTGAGTCTATTTGAAAACAAATTAAAATGATAATATGAGTAGAATTTTTGTATGTTTACTTTTTTATCGAAAAGACAATGACCAAAAGTCTTAAGTACCAAAAAGTCTCATGCATCAAGATCAAAATATTATAGTAATTATTCTCATAATTTTTTTACGACATTACGCGTCGGGGATTTGATTTTTGAACAAGGAATTTAATTTAAAGTAAAAAAGTGTTGATATTGTTTTATTCCCTTTACATGACGTTCCGTTTCAAATGATATGATTAATATACCTTGAATATGGAAAGTGTCATGATCACGTCTTTCGAAAAACATGTAAAAAATTATACTTTGCCGATTCTACATTAATTAAAAATAACTAGAATAAAATAGAATATATTTTTTATTTAAACGATTATCACTTTTTTAGAGCAATAATGGCCGTTCGTGTATGACATGTCAAACAAAATACGAGTATAGTACCTACCTTAGTTTTTTTCAAGTTATTTAGATTTTTTGGAAATCTCCGAAACCCGGGTTTTGTTTACAAAAAGAACTGTTGTAGGTGTTAATATGATAAGAGTAGTCTATAAAAAACAAAGTTTGACTTTGATGCAGCATGGTACGGGATTCCTTACATTCACGAACATTGTCCTTTCTCGCTGACTGGTCGACACTTCACGTGACCTGAGGGCGGGCTCGTTCTTTGGTCAAAGAATGATCATTACCATTCAACGTGGCAATGCTGCCAGTCCTGCACGTTTCCTGATGGCAGCGATGCGGACGAGTTCTTCGACGCCTACCTTTTGTTGTACCTAGTGTAAATGTTTGTGTTATACAAGGTGATTTTTTAAAGACCAGCCAAATTTAAGGATGTGGTACAGACCATCAAACTGAACAACTTTCTCCGTGGGAGTTGGTCCCACGTTATATCGTAATCGCGAATAAAAATTCAGCCATCCCATACATTTAGGTCGAGTAGGTATTGAAGTTTTCTATGGGACAGTTGATAAAATTTTCGCGATTACGCTATTTGTCCCTTGGAGAAAGTTGTTCAGTTTGATGGTCTGTACCACATCCTTAAATTTGGCTGGTCTTTAAAAAATCACCTTGTATATTGTAAATAAGATTGAGTATTGTTCATGTTGGACATAACATAACATGACGCCTGTACTCTCCGATGAGTTAGACAGAGGTGCACCTAGTGTATACACTCACTTTCCGCCAGTTTTTTTTTTTAAATGTTGCCCCACAATCCGAATTACTCCTGTATCGTGGGTGCGTTTACAAACATTTAAACTCACATACACAAACAGCCAGACCCGGAACAACTACCTGTAGGCAATACTAATATACATATAATATATATAAGTTACATATTAATAGATATATATAAGTTACATGTAACAAGGGCTGAACCTATTGTCATCAACCGGCCACCGACGACGCACAATGGACGTGTACGAGTAAAAGCGATTTTAGTTTTTGTAGACTACGCATTTGCTTTTTTAAAATTATGATTTTCTTTGCACAATGTGGTTGTTGTAGACGCTTAAATATTGAAACTGTTACGTACTGCCACAGACGGTGCGGATTTTGAAGAGGTCTGACGAGTCCTTTTAAATTCTAAACATTGTCTCATCATAACATAAAGCGCATTTAGTCTAACAATAAATTATTAACAGATAATTTTCCTGTTAGGCCCATTCCCTAATATTCAACGGGGAATAAATTAGCGATCATAATAGGTATTTCATGTTAATACGCCTGCATGTTTACTTAATGTGGTTTGTTAAGAGTATTATAATATTTAACGTTCACGTTTTCAGGGTTGGTCCCGTAGTAAAAGTTGTTCATAACAATGAGTACAATAATAATAATAATACTTTATTGATGCAAATCCTTACAATTATGCTTAATATCTAGCTAAAGTTCACAATAATAAAGGCGCACAAAAGTTGAAACCCTGACTCCTAAACTAGGCACACAACAACAATGACCGCTTTTAAGGATTAAAACAATCAAAATTTAACGGTGTATACCCATGAATATGATTTTTGGCATTTTCAATCTCAAATAGCAGCCGGGGAGTTATTGTAGAGTTTCGTTGTAAGAGTAAAAAATGCTCAAGAAGTCATTTCCCATAAGACAGCAGTACTTTTTTTTGTTCTGGCTGGTACTTTGTTTTTTGGTTACGAAATGAATGATATCCTTTCCCTTACTTACTTCTTAGAATATCTCTGACTAACCGTTGTTTAAAATTAAGAGAATTGGCATTCTGATAGAAGGCCAATTCTCTTAATTTTAAACGTTCAAAATCTAGCCGCAGTCTCATCTCGGCGACAAACAAATGTCAAAATCTTGTCAAAATGTAGGGAAATTAGACGTATTTTTGACAGATTGAGACTGAGATCAGACTGTGAACATTCGTAGAATTACGAGAATTGCCCCTGTGGTCATGGGTGTCTTAAGAGACGTTTCATATCCATCATCCCCTAAATATCTGTCAGTGTCGGTGTGAACTCATCAGTCCACAGCGTCATTCCGTCGCTCCCCTTCCCCGTCATCGGGTGACCGCCAATCAATTCGATAGGACCGACAGCCGTTGTTGCGCTTCCAATGGCAGATCATTTAGCCGAGTGTTGGGACCTTTTTACGAAGGCCGATGTGGAATTTTATTTAGCAGCAAAGGGCATTTCTTTGTCATGTATTTGTTTGTTGTATTTACATGTTTTATAAAGTAAAACCTTATCTAGAACAGAAAGCCAAAAATATAGGCAGTCCTGCCGATAGATTCTGTAAAAATCTCACCGTGAAAAGTTACGTGAAGTGAGCTTAGAGTGAGCTGTCAATAGTGTCAATCCCTAGAATTAGTTGGAATGACTGCTCACTCCACGCTCACTTCACCTGAGTTTTCACGGTGAGATGGTTTTAGAATCACACTGCTGGACTGCCGACAGAAGTGAAAACTTAAAACTAAAACATGCTTTCACTACTGACCAAGAGTAACACGTTATGGTAGCCATACCTACACGTTACGAGATATTTGAGCAAGTTTAGACTGGCACCAATATTGAAAATGACACAAGTGTATTTTTCACAAAAATCTTCCAACACACGTTACTGTATACTCGCGCAAGTCCTAAACATCCGCAAGTATATTGCAACGTGTATACCAGTATATGTATTGCTACAGGTATACTGTTAACATTAGCATTTCGTTGACGCGAACCCATAGTATTTTGCCCTCAACTGCTGAACGCGCCTATAGAAATTATTACTTAAAAAATACCTCTGAAAATAACCAAACTGCCAGTCTCGACAATTAAAATAACAATTCAAGAGTCTACCTGAAACATAGTGTTTGATGAAGCTAAGAACTAAGTAGTTAGTTTTAATGATTAAAGCATGTACAATACAAACACAAGCACTTAATTAGTAATCCCAAATACCTACCTCAAACTAAGATAATAACTTCGACTTACCTAGTACGTAAGTACGCATGTACGAACCATCTTTTAGATACTCACAAGAGATAGATTGAGGTTACTTAGTCAGATGTGTGCATACATTCTGTTCTGTATCTTATCTTATGAAATATTACTGGCTAAATTTGAAACATCTATCAACGCTAATACATTTTATAATACAGCGTGAAGGTAATTCTGATGATTTATTCAATTGAATAAACTCTATTTATATCATATAACCCAACATGAGTTTCAATCTACATCTCATCAGTAGGGCTAGACTGCGTAAAACTTTAATTTATGTTCTAAGAAATTATTACATTCAATTAAGTACCAGGAAAAGCTCTTGTATTACTCAATACTCAAAAATTTATTTGCATTCCACAATGTGTACTTAACTTAAAATTATATGTGATCGTTGTGGACCCTGTCGGGCACAGCAAAATAGTAGGAGAGAGGAACCTTTGAAAGACTTAGCGCTTCACCTCCTTCTGCGAAGCAGTCATGCTAGCGAAGGAGGTGGCGGGGTGGATGAAGGAGAGTTCTTCACGCCTCAGCCGCTCCGAGAGACGCTCCTACCCGTTTATTCAATGTACTCTGTGGCTCCGGGCGTCGGGAGCCGCGTGACGACTCCCGGCCACCGTAGGCGCAGGCCTGCGGGCGGAGAGTAATGGGTAGCTCACCGCCCGATCAGGACCAGGCTCGTGCCGGACGGCGCGTATGTGTTCCACGCGCGCCTCAAAGAGATGTCAGCATAAGTGACGGGGCCCGATAGTGCCGAAGCCTGCCAGGGTAGCGGGATCGTCCGCTGCCCTGGAACATAAAGGGCTAAGGAAGGAACACGGGTGGGTTTTAGTCAGTAAGAGTCTGACACTCCCTTCTGCCCCACCCAGAGCGGGAGGGGTCATTTGATGATTTCACATCCTCAAAAAAAAAAGACAGCGGTTATCAGTCGCGTAAATCCATTTTCTGTAGTAGCTATTTCACAAAGTTAGTAATTACATACATAAGTATCAGACTAACGAGGCAAGCAGTCTTATATATTACTAAATATTATAAATGCGAAATTAACTCTGTTTATCTATCCGTTCCCATTTCATGTCTAAACCACTGAATTTATCATTAAGACGGATAAGACCTGGATCTGGCCTAGGACCTGATGAATGCCATAGGCGACATTCCTGAACATCTGTAAAAAATGAAATGCAAAATCAAACACGCAGACGACGAGTAACATCTAGTATAAAATAAAGGGAACTAATTTTTTGTGCTGTTATTTAAATATTCGAGATGTCATTATGATCAGTTGAAAAACCTATTGCGCAGTTATTTAATTTAATGGCGATTGATTAATTATTGCGACAGTAAAACATGGACAGTAATAAACAATCAATTAGTCGGTTATTTTATCATACAATGTCAATTCTAAAAATAATTGAGCAGTCCAATAACTGAATGAGCGGTAAAAATGATGGAATGAGCGGTTCGATAAATAGTTCGGTTCGGTACATCGAAATAGCTAGGTTAGGTTAGGTTAGAACTGTGACCACACAAAGCACGAGCCGAGCGAGCGAAGCGAGCGGTGCCGCGGCAGCGGCCGGCGAGTGCCTTAAACATATTTTTGAATACAAAACCAAACATTTTAAATATATTAAACACACCACGCATATATTATATTAATTAAGCCCACACGTAACCGCTCGTTCAATAATTTTTACCGCCCATTTAATCATTTTCCTGCTCAATTATATATTCACTGATCCATTTCATTATTTTTTATTACTCATTTTTGTTTACTTTACTGCTTAGTTTTAACTGCTGAACTAGTTATTAAACGTGCCATTTATAATTTTTAACTTACCAAAATATTTACAACTGCCTCTTTAAATCAGTGCCTAAAAATAAATAGTTATAACATGGGAAGGAAAGAGAACTATTTATTTGGTCATGTGATTTGGGATTTGAGTCCACCAAACAATAACACAAGTAATGAAACATCACATACAATGACATCACACACAATAAGACCAATTATATTTTGAACTGAGCAGAAACAAGATAATGGGCTTGCCACAAGATATTTATTTACACAGTAAAAAATAAGATAATGAGGAATAAAAATGTAATGTTAAAAACAGAGAGAACTTTAACATGTTTAAAATTAATGAAAATGTCTGAAAAGTTTTTAATTCTAGTTAAGTAAATCTCTTTCTTTGAACTAATCTCTTTCATGTTAAGTGATGTTTTAATCTCAAAAGTCAGTCCGCTCAGGTTAATTTTAAGAATCTTGACAGAAAAATTAATGAATTATTATATTATTAACTTTTAACCTCTTGCGGTTATTAAAAATTCATAAACCCGAGGTGAAACAAAATAGATGAACGTGCGGAGGGCGCTACAGGCTTGAGTTTAATTTTGGTTTTGAGTGAAGTAATATATCATTTGATATTGGATTTTTAAGTAATGAAATAAACTGTAATAAATTAATTAAAAGAAATGTTCTATTTATCGATGCTCTTTAGGTAATTTTTCGTTGTTATAAATCAATGCCCTCTAATAATAAGAAAGATTTATGATTATTTATCGATGATGAAAAAACTCTTGACTCGCCGTCCAACTTCATAAATTCAAACCAATGAATTGATAACTAATAGTCTGATAAGCGCGCTCCCAGGGGTACTCCGATAAAACTTTCCACGGATAAATGGTTAAGGAGTTTATAGAATTTTTAATACTGATGGACTACTGTTGCTAATGGGGCATGTTACATTTGTCAATATTATCACGATACTAATATCGCGATATCGCAATTATTGAGCACGTTACCGTGATACGGCCTATTATACCATCAATATTACCACGGTATCGTGATATTATAGACAATGTAACATGCCCCAATCTGAATGTACCAATAAAACGTATTGTTTTAGATACCTTATTTGTAATACAATAACTAACAACTAAACCGTATATTGGAACAGATAACGACCTCAGGCCTTTAGAGATAAGTGACGGGGCCCCATAGGGCCGAAGCCTGCCAGGGTAGCGGGACCATCCGAAAGGGTTTACCGCTGCCCTGGAACATAAAGGGCTAAGGAAGGAACACGGGTGGGTTTTAGTCAGTAAAAGTCTGACACTCCCTTCTGCTCCACCCAGAGCGGGAGGAGTCATTTGATGATTTCCCATCCTCAAAAAAAAAAAAAAAAAAAAAGGCCTTTAGAGATTGGGCACGCCACAATTGCGGCGATAAGTAACCTCTTTGAGGAATGGTAGGAGAGGCGCCACGGCGTCCTAACCTTCCGCCTGACGCAGGTCGTCACCGGACAGTGTTGTTTAGAGAGGTTCCTGTTCAGGATAAGGCGGGAGGGTGCCACCGCCAGGGTGTCACCATTGTGTGGATCGCTCGGAGGACACGGTGGAGCATACGGTGAAGGTCTGCCCAGCTTGGGCGGAGCACCGCCGCGTTTTCGTGGCGGCGATCTGTGACATCGCTCTGGCCCTGGTCCAGGTCATGGTACGGAGCGAGGGTGCATGGGAAGCCGTCACCTCCTTCTGCGAAGCAGTAATGCTCGCAAAGGAGGAGGCGGAGCGCGTGAGGGAGAAGCAATCTCTCACGCCCCTAGTCGCCGCAGGAGACGCCCTGGACGTCGAGGCGCGGGCTTGCGGGCGGCGAGCAATAGGCAGCTCACCACCCGGCAAGGACCAGGCCCGGGTCGACGGCGCGATGTGTTCCACGCGCGCCTCAAAGAGATGTCAGCACGAACTGACGGGGTCCGCTAGGGCCGATGCCTGCCAGGCTCGCGGGTTGTTCGAAAGAGATACCGTGGCCCCTGGCATAGGCAACGGAAGGAACACGGGTGGGTTTTAGTCAGTAAAAGTCTGACACACTCTCCCGCTCCGCTCAGAGTGCCCAAAAAAAGGCCTATAGAAAGTATCGGTTTGGTAATCACCAAACCGATACTTTGTAACATAATGTAGATACTCACAGTTATCTTCATGCATTCCTCCAGGTCAGAACAAGCATTCTGTTACCGTTAGGCGCTGATCTGATTATTTCTCACGACACGTTTTATCCACAATCAGCACACAGACACAGCTCCAACTTTAATATGAGACTACGACGATTTAGTGACATCCAAGGGTTGGTAATCTCGCCCACATTGATGGATATCATTTTTTCTATAAACACTATACTTCTGATACAAAATAACTAAAGATTTTATTGTATTTTATTAATAATATATTTTATTATGACAGCTTTGACAACGACGCTTAATACGTCGCCATGGCAACGTTCCTTTCAAATCCTTACCGGCCTGTATCTTTTTAGCTGATTATATATGCAAACTTATGCAAAACTAATCACTGGCTACTTTCATATCTCAAATTCATATTTTCTACATGATGTTATTCTACGAGTTGACTTAATAGATCCACGCAATGCAAGGAGCAGTTCGGGTTTCGCCTCTAAAGGGAATACAATATAAAGCCTGATACTCCAGGGCTACCTATCCCAGGAATACCCAGCGTACCTCTCCGCTCCGGTACCTGACGGAAGATTAGTCGGCAGTAGTGCCCAGTTAGTTAGGTAGGTAACTAGATGTAAACCCTGCTTGTTAGATAAGAGTGTACACGCGGGTCCGGACACGTATGAACTTGTCTGTACTTACGTGAAAGTTTTCATCTTTTGTTGGGTGGAGGTGATGCTATGCCCTCCTCATCCTCCGAGGATGAAGAATATGATGACAATGAGTCTTCAGGTCAACTTTGGCACATTGCTCACCTCCAACACTTACCCGTACAATTTCGTCCGGATTCATCGTGAAACACTAATCACAGAACAAATACTCCTAACGGAGTTTTCTATATTGTACACCTATTCACAAAGGAAAAACCCGACACCTATTCTAAATTGATACTGTGTGTTAATTTGATACGATAAATTATTGTATTTAACAATTTTACAATTTTTAAATTTGAAAAATTTTCGATGTTTTAGCGGCAAAATTTACAAACGCTATGACATTGACAGCATCGCGCCAAGCGTCCTTCTTGATTAGAAAAGGACGCATGCTAGTGAGAGAGAGAGACAGGTATAAAACCATGGATAATTCAGTAAGTTTTAACCATAGATATCAATATAAAGGCAGATTTACATCAGCTTCTTCACCTAACAACACTGTGTGTTTTAGTAAACACATAATATGTATTTCGAATTTTGCGGTACCTTTTGATGTTCGTATCACTTATATGCCTACTGTAATCTAGTTATTATATCGTAAGAAGTAGGTACATAATTAAATATTGTTCGGGTACAGAGACATTGTATTAATTCGTAATCGATTCGGTATCGAACAGCCCTGAAACAGAGATCCGCTCGGTCGGCAGTATTAGATCCCTCAATCGTAATATAAATAGTTGGGGACCATTACCCTCTTTTGATGGCCTTTGTTGTTAACCTGATATCTCAATTTTATGGCAGACAGACACCTAATCCTATTTTATTAGTGCGAAATAGGCTAGCTGCCCGTTTAAACTAATAAAAAGTAAATTGCCTTCGTGGATTTCCAATTTGCGCGAAAAAATACTTTCGCACGTCATCAATAACTTATTAAAGTGAAATCACGGAATCTTTGATGTAACTTTCGTTTTCAGAATTGGTATCCAAATATCTATACGTAATTTTCTCTGGTTATATAATAAACAGCAACATCATTTCAACTTGTTTGCCTTTGATCACTACATGTTATAACAACAAAGTCCCCCCGCCGCGTCTGTCTGTCTGTCTGTTTGAACGCGAACGGAGTGATTCATTAAGGTTTTGTGTAAATTGGCTGAAATAGGAAATATGAAGATGATTGTTGAAGATGCTTTACTGATGTGCACCACGTAAACCAATAGAGTTACATGAAAACAATGTATTACGGCACCATCCCTCCTGAAAACATCTATTGAACGCAGTAGTACGTTTCCGTGGGATAATTTTCCATCTCTACCCGGGCAAAGCCGCTTGTAAAAGCTGGTATACCGATAAAAGAACATGTTTGTATAGACCTACATATTATGTAGACCTACATGTATGTAATTTCTTAGCGGCATTCGTCGTAGTAATTAACGCAAGAATCTTTTTGACTTTGTGAAAGGTCCGGCGAAAGAACTATTAAATGCGTTCATGCGAATCGGCGGGAACACAAAATAACTACATACCTACATAGGTTTAGAAGTCAAGGCCGAACATTACATCTGACACCACTCTAAACTTCCCAAATTCGATAAGTACATTTCTCGAGTCATGACTCATGAGTACACGTCAGTCACATTTTAATTTCTGTCAGAGACAGCCTCCCTCATAATTTATCAGCATTCATTTGTTATGTCTTAATTATTTCCCCCCGAGATGGCTCAGATACTCGTCCCAAATGTTTATAATGAAAGTCAAGTTTCTCAAGAAAATTGAATGCGAAAGATATCATTGTTACCAGGAAGTAGGTAAGTTTGAAACGCGTTGAATATTCAATTACTTACCTTTATTTAATTAACTGTTTTCTTCTATCCCTTCAGGGTGTGACTTATTTCATTATGACTATGCTTCAATTATAATTATGACAGATCGAGACTTCTAGCCAATTCACTGAAGCATCAAACTATGTAGGTGTTACCAATGCTGCTGCGTCCAGCAATCCCGACGACGCAGCTGTACGTGTCCAGGGGGCCTACTCCGAAGTGCAAAGTGCGAATTTTCGGATCGGACCGACACATGGCCGAACCGAATATTATTGAAAAATGCGAAAAAAGTTCGGATCGGCTCAGTTGGGTCGGGACCATAGTCAATATTCGAAAGAGTGTAGGAGTGTAGGATCGGAACCGACTGAACCAAATAGTAACTTCGTAGCAGGAAACGGCCGAACATTCGGCCGATACTACTTCGGAGTAGACCCCCAGACAGCACCACTCTACGAAGGTTGAGATCGTGGAGTACATGCGTGTGAAGAGCAACTGGACTTTGAGGGTCGAGAAATCGGAGTAGCGTCACAATATGAACTTCAAGTCGTTCGTGGTGCGTGCGTGTTCCGACACATAATCTCGAGAAGTACCTCCAGGAAGAGTCTGGCCGAAGGGTGTCGTGTACCGCCGGTTTCGTGGCCGGTTACATGACACCAGTCACACGACGCAGACACTTCGTGTGCGTTTTTGCTTATTTATTGAGTTTAGATTAGTTATCATCAGAAATAGGTTTATTTAGGTAGGTAGGTATTTAATTTTCTGTTATTGAGTTTTTTTTTAAATTAGTTAGGTACTTAGGTAAAGATATCATATAGGTACCCACTTAATCACCACTAATGAGACACAATTGGTTTTCTATTGTAATTAGCCACAAAGGGCCCGCGACATAGATGGCATTCTGGGGAAGCACATACATTTTATCCTGTTAGCACGTTCCCGTGGGTAAATTTCCGACATCCACGCGGGCGAAGCCGCGGGCAGAAGCTAGTTATAAATAAATTCAATCAAAGAAAAATACAGACCCATAAAAAGATTTCTTGAAAATGTTCAGGTTGAAGTGAAAGTAATTCTATAAGGCATAAACATATTCAATACAATGGAATCCTCTGTCTTCCTAATTAGGAGACAGGCAATTCGCCTTTATAATTGTTCTAATTATTGTATATCTGATAAGATCGGAATAATTAACCACAGAAAATTAGATAGGTATCTTGGTAGGGGTCTTGGATATCTGAATTATTAAGTATGAACTTTGATTGATTTTATTCTGAAAACGCACTATGATACCTACTGGAGACATTCACGTAGGACCCTAATAGGCGGAGCTCTAATGTACAAATTAAATCAATCTGCATAGCCTTTTCCGAAATATGTTAGGGTCGGCTTCCAGTCTAACCAGATGCAACTGAATATATTTTACATGAAGCGACTGCCCATCTGACTTCCATAACCCAATTACTGGGTAATATGATACCGCTTGGGAAGACTGGTTGTCAGATTTTCGGGTTTCTGACTATCCGTAACGGCTGTCAAAGATCCACGAATACCAGCCGGGACCAACGGTTTTACGTCCTTCTCGAGACACGGAGGGGTCTTGGTATGTTAAGCTGGTCACCCATCCACGGACTAACCGCGGCAAGCGTAGCTCAACCTGATCGTTCGACCCGTGCGGCTGTTATTACTTAGCCACAAGCCCCTCCTGAGCTCTAACAAGTAAGAAGTATAAGTGCTCATACACACGAGCGACACGCGTCAACGGCAGAGGAGTGTAATATAATATCCCTGGACATTTCACACAGCGCCATCTAGTCCCAAGCTAAGCAACCTAATGTTTGTGTTATGGTAACAAGATGGCTGATAAACCATTTTTTTTTTTTTTTTCTAAATACATACATATTATAGATAGAAAAAAGCGTCGACGAAAGCAGTTGCCTCTGCCGTTAGCTATCACTAACTAAAACCAGGGGAAGAAGATTTAAGTTCTTCAACTCCTCCCTCTCTCCTTCCCCTTTTTTTTTTTTTTTGAGGATGGGAAATCATCAAATGACTCCTCCCGCTCTGGGTGGAGCAGAAGGGAGTGTCAGACTTTTACTGACTAAAACCCACCCGTGTTCCTTCCTTAGCCCTTTATGTTCCAGGGCAGCGGTGAACCCTTTCGGATGGTCCCGCTACCCTGGCAGGCTTCGGCCCTATGGGGCCCCGTCTCTTTTGCTGACATCTCTTTGAGGCGCGCGTGGAACACGAACACGCCGTCCGGCACGGGCCTAGTCCTGATCGGACGGAGAGCTACCCATTACTCTCCGCCCGCAGGCCCGCGCCTACGGTGGCCGGGAGTCATCACGCGGCTCCCGACGCCCGGAGCGTCTCCCGCGGCGGCTGAGGCGTGCGGTGCGCAAGGCGCGTTCCCTCGCCCACCCCGCCACCTCCTTCGCTAGCATGACTGCTTCGCAGAAGGAGGTGACTGCGAGAGGTCGCCGCCGCTGCCAATCGCCTCTACGAGGACACGGCGGTGCTCTCCTTCCCCTTACGTTCCCTCCCGTTCTCTCTCCTTTTAAATGAATCCCTCATTTCTTCTTCTAAAAGAAGAAATGAGTGATTCATTTATCGTATAGCGTCTTTTTCACCTCGTAGCGTCTTTGTTTCTGTGTGGAAAAGCGATGCCATGCGATGATGATGCCATCTGAAATAACGATGACTCCGACTCTTCTCTACACGATACCTGATAGGTACCCATGGTCATATAAGGTGGTAGAAATAATACAGACTGTTCCCATAAACAAACGTATTTGTAGCTGTAGCTTATTTAATATTATGCGTGTGTAAAGAGAAATCATACCAGTAACTTTAACTTTTCATTCATTGTGTACTTGTTTGTAATTACTTATAATAGTTTAGTTATCTAGTTACCTAAAAATATGTTGATCCGAGGGAGGAGCAGAACTACCCAATACAAGCATTACTACATGCTTCCTGGGAGGTTCTAGCCACAGAATAATATTGTACAAGTTACAGAAATAAACTATTTTAATTTTTTTAATGCGTATTTTGCTCCACGTCGTTACCGGTTGACAGTAAGTAGGTTTCGGCGCTTCCCATGGCGGCGTAAGATAGTAAAACATAGGTAATAGTATGGAGTTTGATAACGGTATTCACCTGTGAAATGGTTATGTCTATGATAACAATGATGGAAAGAGACTTGGAGTAGATGTAGGAACATATTTAAAGTAGAACACAGTTTTGTAACTTGGGTTTTAACATGTTTTTGCTGGATGTGGCCTTTTGTCTTGAAAAGGAGCTGAGCAGCGTTTTGTAACTAAAGTCGATAAAAAGACCATCATTCCCTTGCCCTTCCCTTTATTCCACAATTTATTTAGGGTCGGCGCAACATGTCTTTTTCATCCATACTTCTCTATTAGCCGCCAACTCGGCAGTCACCCCCTTTCATTATTCACACAGTCTATCCATCGTTTCTTTGTACCCTTATAGCCATAGATATTCATACTCAAAACTTTCCTCACGACACTTTCCTCATTCCTCCGTAACACATACCATGATAAAAGAACCCGTTAACTGAAAATATATGTTGATCTTTATTCGGCTAAGGATGTCTCCGGCTGATAAATGATGCAATGAAACACTATTTTATACCTCGAAAAAGGTGTTTGGTATAAAACGGTGCAATGTGAACCTCCGCATATTCCCTGGTTTGCCGATATGAGAATTTGTCGAAAATATATTGTAATAGCACATAGGTTAAAGACCGGACACATGCCACTCAACAAGTTTGGCTTTCTAATGTAAAAAGTGAGTAGTACAAATTGTCAATACTGCGAGTCTGTGGAGGATGTGCATCACTTGTTGGTGGAATGTGTCCGTAATCGCAGAGAAAGAGATGCCTTATTGGCAGAGTTAAAAATTAGTAGGTTAGATTTAGGTGCTGTTCATTAGTTCGTAAAAATATATTTTTGTTATGACATATAATTAGGCTGACATGGTTATGTATGATAACCAAAAGCCTCCAAATAAATAAAGATTAAAAAAAAACTATTAAGTGGTAAATGTATCGTATCGGCCGAATGTTCGGCCGTTTCCTGCTACGAAGTTACTATTTGGTTCGGTCGGTTCCGATCCTACACTCCTACACTCTTTCGAATATTGACTATGGTCCCGACCCAACTGAGCCGATTCGAACTTTTTTCGCATTTTTCAATAATATTCGGTTCGGCCATGTGTCGGTCTGATCCGATCATTCGCATTATGCACTTCGGAGTAGACCCCCAGTCTATATATTGTTTACTGATCTCGACGCGATCAACGCCGTAGGCAGAAACTGGTTTTTATTAAAACACAGTCAAACAGACCCTCGTTCCAAGCGCCAGGTGTGCCGGATATTAGCCCAGGGAGCCCGGTGATACTCTGTTAATACATTTATTTGCCTTGTTTCGTGGTGTTTAAATAATTGTGGTGTCACAATTGTGGGAAGTTCAGTTAAATACATATTATTATAATTATGGTTGAAAAGATTTCCATGTTTTTTTTTTAACTAGCTGCGCCCCTTGGTTTCACCCGCATAAGTTTCGATCCCGTGGGAATATCGGGATAAAAAGTATCCTATATGTTAATCCTGGTTATAAATCATCTGTGTGCCAAACTTCATCTAAATCCGTTTAGTAGTTTTTGTACGAAAGAGTAACAAACATCCATCCATCCATACAAACTTTCACGTTTATAATATTAGTAGGGTTTAACCGACTAAGCCCAAAATATAGCTTAGATGAAATCGCCAACCCGTCTTAAGCAAGTATGTTGTGCTCGTGCCTTCTTTATAGGAGAAAAGGCCTTTGACCTGCAGTGGCTAGTATTATTACAGTTTAGCCTAAACCAGTCAAAGTTGCCTTCAGAATAAACCGATTAGAAAGTACAAGTATAATTCTACACCGGTATAAGAGCACGTCTACATTAATATATTATTCAGTTAATACCAGATTCGTTTGTAAATCCATTTATGGTTGCGCATTGATCCTGAATAGAGAGAGAAATGAGCTCTACATTAATTACCTAAGATCTATTCAAATTCATGTTTCCAATTGATGTTAATTCCGTTTAAGCAAATGTCAACTTTATATAGCAGTATAAATAAAGTTGATTTCAGAGTCAATAGTACTATTGAAAAAGTTATAAATATTAGGTTGGGGAAAAAGTCTTTTCGCATTATAGTATGTATGATTGTATACTATTTTTATCTGGCTGGTTTTGGTATCATTGAAAGTTTAAATTTTAAAGAACATAATTCCAAATTCAAATTAGGAAAATGTGTGATTTTCATTTGTTTTTCGTAGTGTCAAGATGAGTGAATCTAATGAAGAAATTCGATAAATTTTAAAATTATACTACAAAAAAGGTAAAAATGCAACGCAAGCCGCAAAAAAAATTGTGATGTTTATGGACCTAGTGCAGTGTCTGTGAGAGTAGCACAAATTTGGTTTAAGCGTTTTCAATCCGGAAATTTTGATGTCAAAGATGCACGTCGCTCTGGTCGCCCTATTACGGATAAAATGGATGCCATTTTTTTTAAAGTGGAGCAAGATCAGCATATCAGTAGTTACGACGTAGCTGAAGAACTGGGAATTGACCACAAAACAGTTTTGGCGCATTTGAAAAAAACTGGGTACACAAAAAAGCTCGATATTTGGGTACCTCACGAGCTCACTGAAAGAAACCTAATGAACCGTGAACTCATTTGTGATTCTTTATTACGACGTAATGAAACCGAACCATTTTTGAAGAAGCTGATAACTGGTGATGAAAAGTGGATCACGTACGACAAGGACGTGCGAAAAAGGTCGTGGTCAAAGGCCGGTCAGGCTTCACAGACTGTGGTGAAACATACACACACATATTTGTTTACATGTTTGGCAACCAAAATGCGAACGCAGATTACTCTATTAATTAAAAACGAAGTATTTTCCCGCGTATAGAAAACAGAGAACATATTTACTTTTTTTATTTTTATTTATTTAGAGGCTTTTACCTTACAAAGGTATGTCAGCCTCATCATACCCTAATCTAACTAATTATTACACGTAATTATAATATTATTAATACAAATATATTATTGCGTAAGTGAGGGAGATAGTGATGCAGCAACCATTTCATAAATAAGATTCGCTTCTTTCGAAATCGGTGTAGATTTACATATTAACTTTTAACTTCCGCATCAGTATTTCCCTCTCTTCTGTTTTCACATTCCACCAGCAAATGTTTGACAACTTCGACTTTATTACACACTTGGCAATTAGGGGAATCGACTTTTTTAATTAGGTGTCCAAATTTCCTGTACGGAAAATAATAATGTAAAATAATTCACGGTGAGATTTTTAGAGAATCGATCGGCAGAACGCAAGCTATTTGTCAAACTTACAAATAAAATCAAATATTTTCTCTTTATAACATTAGTTTAGATTATTAAAAGTTAAAGGTTTAAAAACAGACGTTCTTCTGTAGAAAATAAAATGCTAATCCAATATTAATTTGCAAGATTATAATTGACTAGCTTTTGCCCGCGACTTCGTTCGCGTGGAATAGTGACTTCACCAATAGATGACACCGACTCTTGACCAATAGATGGCGCTGTATGTCCGGAATAAATTTTATTTTATTTTTTATTTTTTGTAATAAAAACTATCCTATGTCCATTCTCAAGTTCCAAACTATGTCTGTACCAAATTTCACACAAATCGGTTCAGTAGTTTAGGCGTGAAGCAAAGACAGACAGACAGACAGACAGAGTTACTTTCGCATTTATAATATTAGTTTGGATTGTTGCTGGTACTGCTTTAGTGAAGTTGGTGAATTCGAGTTAATATTATTCTCATCTTATTGCTATTGAATTCCTGTAAAATGATTTTCTCTCGGCCTTTGGGAGGACACTATAAATAGTATACTTAAGTACAGTACAGTGTACAGTCGCCAAAAAAGATAAGTAACCAGGGCGTCGGATATAGTTGAAGTTTAGTATGAAACCGATGGATTTTGTTTAATAAAATTTAATTTGATAAATAAACTGTTTGTTTTCTATTATTAAATTAAATTTCATTCGAAAACATCCATCGGTTTCTTACTAAACTTCAACTATATCCGAGACGACCCTGGTTACTTATCTCCTTTGGTGACCGTACATTGAAAGGTTTTTCGGAACTCCAGCTCTAGGGATTAAAGTTTGTATCAGAAAAAAAAAGAAGAAAGTCTCGGCTAACAGCCAGTATCATACGTCTTCAGATTCTTCTACATCAAACGTTATGTTGTAAATATTGAATAAGACCGTTTGGGTTTTTTTTTATTACTTTGTGTCAATGTGGTATGACTTACAGTGGATTGTGGATAACTCATTATTCCTAAACAACTGTCAAAAATGAAAAAGGAATTACAGCAACCTGGATGAATAAGCATAATCAGTTTTAATACACGGACTAATAATTACACAGTATGCTCAAGTACTTACACGTTGAAATCCAATCAAAATCAAAAGTCATTTATTCAAATTAGGCTGAGAATCAGCACTTTTAGAACGTCAAAATTGCATAAGACAGTCCCCCAAAACGCCCGCCTTTCACCACTGCTTAGCTTTTTGCACACGGGGAGATAGCGTATATATACAATACACACATGACTCTTCGATTATAGGCTATGAATCAACTGTGATCCCACTCCATACATAGAATAGAGCAGTACAATAAAGTAATAAATTATCCGCTTTTCCTTCGATAAAATGATCGCAAAAAGATAAGTAGGTAGACAGAGGTGCCGTCCACTAAACATTACAATTTATTATCCGGAGTAACCGGATACGCAAACGGTGTGCGTCGATGTTGCGGCGATTTCGGGGTAGCAGTATTTTAGTTACACTGGCGGTCAAGGTTGACGGACCTTCTATTAGGCTCTGGGCTGGCAGACATGTGGCACATGTTCATGTAGCCAATTAGTGTATTTTTAAGTTATTGTTAGTTTTTATTTACTAACATAGGATAAGTTCATACTAACTCTATATGGATCCACTGGTCTGAAATAAAAAGTTTGAATTTGAAATAACGCAATGAATATTGATGAACTGTCAAATTGAAAGGCATTCCTACTGATAGTACGTTACGCAATTACCCCACAGGTATGTTGAGATTTTTATACAATATGCATCACTTTGAAAGTTGAAACGAAAATCCGTCAGTCATTTGTTTTCATTTAAAGTGGTTTAAAAGCAAAGTCAGGATTAGGTATAACCAGTGTTCGCTAAAAAGAAGAATACTGACAATAATGGAATATACGTGTCATCCACGTTCAGCCGGGAGCTCATCTTGATAAGTTTCAAGTCAAGGCTTCGCCGGGAGGAGATCAATCAATCTCCAAGACAAATCTTACAAAAGTATTAGGTGTCATTATCAAGGCTGTTTTCGATTAGACAATTTATAGATAAATGGTTCTTCATACAATCCGCTGATAAATGAGGCTTTTAAATTCAGTGAAGATCTGTTTCTCTGTTTCGTAAAAGTAATTTTTTAAGTACTTTTTGCGGAAAAGCTTAAAATTTTCTTATTTCCTTTTTAACGTAGCGTTTACTTTATTACAGACTAGCTGCGCCCCGCAGTTTCACCCGCATAAGAGAACTATGAGGCACTTGTAACGCGTGCTTCTCACCTTCGAAGATATTACGCGAACTAAATCTATTAGATGGTCTTTGAATAACATTTATTAGGTTAAATTACCTAAAGAAGGTAGCTGGGACAGACCGGATGCGGAAGGCGGAGGACAGGGTGTTGTGGCGCAGCCTGGGAGAGGTCTATGTCCAGCAGTGGACTGAGGTTATATATGAGGACTAATAGGTTGAGATGGTTAAAGTTAAATTACAAATTCAATAATGCAGGAGCATGCTGCTTCTAAAATAAATACACAAATCTATCTTGAACAGTGGAAACTTTTCGTATTTTTGCATTGGTGGTTGTTAGAGACCACAATCCTTGTTACTCACTACAGCAGTGCGATTCTGTAACCATCTCACCGTGAAAACTCAGGTGAAGTGAGCGTGGAGTGAGCTGTCATTCCAACTAATACTAGGGATTGACACTATTGGCAGCTCACTCTAAGCTCACTTCACCTAATTTTTCACGGTGAGATATTTACAGAATCGATCGGCTGTACCATTCTTCTCTGCAGTTCTCTTTTATATCTGTCAATAATTAGAACACGCAAGATGCAAACTCTCTCATGACTATGACATTCTTGCTTCTTTTTTTAACGTACTTATTTCTTTTCTCGCTCCGTAACGATAATTAATTCAGCCATGTCAGACTTAACATTCAGCCTCTGAACATAAACTGCGCAAAACCAATGCCGTTTAAAATTTATTTAAAAGGTCGAAAATATACAAAACAAAGGGTTACCACAATTGGAATTGAACGTCAGGCCGCTTTTATTTCGATGCCCGTAACGTAGGTAAACGTACCTAACGCAGGCAGTTACGTAAATATTCCGCGTACCGTTTCAGTTTTGTGGGCCGTGAATGCATTTGAAAAGCTCGTTCGAACTAATGTTCGTACGTTCCTATTCTACGGTATTTCGGTAAGGGATTTTTGCGAACAACGTATTGGAATATTACAGTCTTAATTTGCAGTGTACCCCGTTACCCGCTCTATGACTGGTTAATTACCATACCATTAATTAGTAAGTCATGAGCTATTCATACATAGTTCATGCCTGTACAAGAGAAAAACATACTGTGTCATATTGATACATGTTCTTTCAAAAGAAGTAGGTGGTCGAACAGTTATTCTGAAACTATGCGCGCTACGCCAGCATTCGCGTGTTGCTACGCAGCTTGCTACGGCGTAGCTCGCATTGCCAATGGTCCCGGTATTCCGCAGGCGTAGCCGCGGGCACAGCGAGTGATTTAATAAAATAATGTTTCCATATGCATGAAAATTTTATCGTCGGTCGGTAGAATATATTTATGTGCTTCGTAGTCGTAAACATGTTTGATGTCTAGTCTTAAACTTAGGTTAGGATTTCCATTTTCTGTAATCATTTCTATCTTATACCTACTTATTTTCAGAGTGGTTGAAATACTATCGAATGTCATCTCTCATTTGCACAAATGAAAAGGGCCCCAAGTCTGCTATTTTTATAAATTCGTCATTCCAAATCGACCCCATTCCCATCCCATTGTCATTTTGCTTAAAGTTCGTAATCTGCTAAATTCTTAATGGCGATCATTGGTCGGTCAATGGTCTCGTAATAGAATTGTGTCATAATGACATTGTCGTATTATCATTATTATAAAACCCGTTATTAGAAATGATTTTCGAAAAACTACCACTACTTGTTTTATGCCAGATTTCATTTATATATTTTTTTTTATTTACATATTATTTATTAGTGTTTTATATAAGTCAAGTGTTTTATGTAAGTCAGTCATTCATTTAGGTATCATTATGTACGAGATTACCATTCTATGCCATTTCTTTCAATGGAGTGTCAGTGGTTGACCACTGGAAAATTATAATTACGCCATTATGTTAGTAAATTACCAAACTTGTCAAAATCAACAATTATGAAATCAATGATAGACCATTCTGACACTATTGTAATAGCAGACTTGGGGCGCAGGTGAACCATGCCAATGGAGAAATAATTATCTTCAGATGGTTAAGGGGGATGCGCTAGGTTAGCCCGCAAAATTCAAAATTTCTTCCTTTTTTAGCACTGTAGGTCAGTGTCAGGTTGTATATCAATAAAAATATGATTCGCAGCCGTAACCAATATCGTCGCTTAGGTAACAATACCGCGTAAGTTCATATGACGTTTTATACTTCATTGGATAGATTTCAAAGATAATAATCAGTTTTTTATCTCTCCTGGAATCTTGTCAAATTAACTTGCGCGGTATTGTTACCTAAGCGACGATATGGCTTTTGAGAATTAAAATCAGCAATATTACTCCTTAAGTTAGAATTAACGTCAAATGTCATGATTTCATGGAATAGTCATTCAATAGGGTAATATGAACTTAGAGAGATGTATTGATTTTTATGATTGCATAATACGACTGCGAATCATATTTAGATCAACATAATACCTGTTACCGAACTGCAAATTGCGGAACAAAACCACTAGGACGTGGTGAAGGGCGGGCGTTTTGGGGTAAAGTCTTATGTGATTTTGACGTTCAAAAAGTGCTGATTCACAGCCTAATTTGAATAAATGACTTTTGAGTTTGCTGATTCGCAGCCTAATTTGTATAAATGACATTTGATTTTGATTTTTGACTGAACTTTAAATTACGAAAACATAACAAAATTTGAATTTCGCGGGCTACCCTGATGCTTCCGCCTTAATGAGTTTTTTTTTTAATCGTGTGTAGTTAATTTATGCTCCGTGGATTCGGAAAAAGGCAGAAGTTGTCCCCATAAATACAGGATCATAGGTATGTCTGTATGAGACAATTTACATCGCCTGAGGGTATTTGCCAGGATTCTGAGAAGCTTTGTTTCTGCTTTGTTGAAATTACCTTGACCCTTTCATCCGAAGTCTACAGAGGGAAGATACAGGCCTTTTCTTGGAACTTGTCTTCGTCTTTTGTATTTGCTTGTTTCCTAAGCCTCTTGTCAACAAAACGTCTTTTTAGGACATAATAATTAGTTGGTTGATACACATAATAATTGGTTGGCGCAGTGGTTAAGCGATTGACTGCTGCGCTGCGTGTCGCGGGTTCGATTCCCGCACGGAACAAATATTTGTATGACCTACATGTATTTGTTCTGAGTCTGGGTGTTTTTCTATCTATAATATGTATGCATTAACAAAAAAAATTGTATATAAGTAGTTTATCAGCCATCTTGTTACCATAACACAAGCTTTAGGTTGCTTAGCTTGGGACTAGATGGCGCTGTGTGAAATGTCCAGGGATATTTATTTATTTAGTTAGTTAACATTTTATTACATTGTACTCAAGTTTTTAATCATAATTATTACTTTTTCAAATTAATTGCTTCACCTAAATTACTTACTTGGGTAGAGACTGGAGCCAACGACACAAGGAATCCTAGTGTAGGTTTCAAGGTATTTGAAAAAAATCTAGCACTAGGCTTCATGTAATCTGTTACTAGTTTTAGTTTTTTAATATTAATAAAGTTTTTTGTTTTATTTATATACAGGGTGACAGGGAAACTCGACGTGTTCCTTCCAGGGCGTGATAGTGTGACCCATTTGCAACAATTAAGCACCCCATAAAGCCTAGGCGAAAATTCATGGAATCCGAGGAAATTTTCCAGAATTCGTCACAAAATATCGCTTATCTCTAAATTCTCTAATGGAGTGGCTTTCATAGCTATTCCATTAGCTACGTAATACTTTAACACACCTGTTAATGTCAAATTTTGTAAAATATCAAACAGTTAAAAGTTTAAGTAAAAAGTTTAAGTTTAAAAGGTTTTTAGTGTGACCCATTTGCAACAATTAAGCACCCCATAAACTCACGCAAAATCACGCCCTGGAAGGAACACGTCGAGTTTCCCTGTCACCCTGTATAACTAGCTGCGCCGCCCCGCGGTTTCACCTGCATACGTTTCGATCCCGTGGGAATATCGGGATAAAAAGTATCCTATATGTTAATCCTGATTAAAAACCATCTGTGTCAAATTTCGTCCAAATCCGTTCAGTTGTTTTTGCGTGAAAGAATAACAAACATCCATCCATACAAACTTTCACTATCAAATAAATGTAGCAAGAAAAACGCACTTGATGTTTTTTTTTTCACTGTATACGTAGTGATTATTATATAACAGGTACAGAAAACTTCGTATTTTACATTTATAGACTAACAGTACAGGGAGCGGGACCCCGTGCGTGCGCTAGCGTAGTACTGGTTCTCAGAGCTATCCAACCAGAGAGGTTGAAGCAGACCGAGAGCGCAGCGGATATTGAATGCGTACGTTTTTTTTTTTTATAAATGGCATCTCGTAGTTGACCTTGAGAGGCGTGATTACTTAACCGGACTATCCTGTGGTTGCCTTATGAAATCTTAAAGCCTCCAGCCAGGGCTTAAAACTTCGCTGGGAGAGGGCAGCAAAGGGACAGGCTGGATCGAATTAATATTAAGTTTTGATGAGCGCGGCGTTTTCTAGGACTATCTCTGAGAAAGGCCGAAACAAACTCAGAGGTCTCAGTCGGGGGATTTAAAGCTACAGGCTCAGCTACGGCGCGGGTTGGCACTTCAGCGGGCAAGGGTCGGGGGGGAG
This sequence comes from Apamea sordens, assembly GCA_945859715.1. Taxonomy (NCBI): domain Eukaryota; kingdom Metazoa; phylum Arthropoda; class Insecta; order Lepidoptera; family Noctuidae; genus Apamea; species Apamea sordens. The sequence goes on from OX243995.1 coordinate 16,503,481, forward strand.
AATTTACCTGGGGGCGTCACGAGGGACCTCGGCGGCGAGGTCGGAATGTCGGTCTTTTGTGTTTGTGTACTGTACTGGTGGCCCTATCGCTCTCCTGGAGGAGGGTTGTGGGGTCATCGGGGTCATCGAGAACGTGCCTTGGACGGCGAAGTTTACAAATTTTAGAGGGGGTGTATTTAGCGGCCGCGACAACCAGAGGCTTGCGATGATTGGCGGCTGTGTCAAAGAAACGCTTGCAGAGGCGTTTCATGAACTGCTGGATATTGGGGATCTTGAGATCAACATGGAGGATCTCATTGCGAACGAACCAAGGGGAGTTTGTGGCCTTGCGGAGGAAGCGATTTTGAAGGGTTTGCATCCTATGGGTATAGCGGGGCTTTGCATGAGCGAAGCCCCGCACTACGCAAGCGTAAGTCATTATGGGACAGATGCACGCAGTGTACAAGCGCATTTTGCACTTGAGTGACAGCTTGCTGCGTTCATTGAGGACGGAGTGGAGACAGCCAGGAGCGAAAGCGGCGTGCGAGCGTAGCGTCTTTATGTGCTCTGAGAAGGTGAGGTGTTGGTCAAGGATATCACCTAGGTATTTGGCTCGCTTTTCCCAAGGGATCGGCTTGCCGAACGGTGATGGGTGGAGGGGGGGTGGGTTGGAGTCTGGGTTTCGAATAGAAAGCCGCTTGACTCTTATCGGGATTGACTTCGATTCGCCATTTCCTAAACCAAGCAGCCAGCTTATTGACTGCGGTTTTGAGACGAAGCCGTAGTTGGATATGGCTGCGGCCAGTGTAATAGATGGCTGTGTCGTCTGCGAACAAAGCCAATTGGGACTTAGCATCTTTAGGGATGTCGCTAGTGAACTGCGTAAATAAGAGTGGGGCGAGTACAGAGCCCTGGGGGACTCCTGCTCTGATGGGGTGAGGCGACGAGAGCGCTCCTTCGATTTTGTAGCGGAAGGTGCGGTTCGACAGAAAGTACAGCTTGTATAATAAGCCGTTGTGCCAGACTTTGTCGAAGGCTTTCACTATGTCGAAGTAAATAACACCTGTCATCATGTCGTTCGAAAACCGAATTGTTCATCAGGAATGAGGCCTTTTGTTTCGGCATAGACCCTGAGACGCTTATAAATAAACCTCTCGTAGATCTTACCGAAGACTTTGAGCAGACTGATGGGACGGTAACTCGTCGGTTCAGACCTGGGCTTTCCGGGCTTATGGATGCCAATGACGGTGGCTTCTTTCCACGATTGTGGGAAAATGTTGTTGCCCATGGCGCCATTGAAGATGGTGACCAGTAGCAATATTAGAGGGGGAGGAAGGAGCTGGATCACTTTGTTGGTGATCCCGTCTGAACCCGGGCCTTTCTGGGTATGATACCTTTGATGATATCCTGCACTTTGTCTGGAGTGATGGGAGGCAGAGGATTATCAGGGTCTTCGACTTCTCTACGCTCGATTTCCGCGTCGACCTCTAAGAGGTGAGCTTGGTCCATTGGTTGAGTGCTGGGTAAGCATTGAGCTTCGAGGCTGATGGCCAGGCACTCGGCCTTTTCGTCATCATCGAAAGCAATGGTTTTGTCAGGGCGGACCAGGGGTGGTACGGTGACTACTTCGCGGGATTTGAGTTTCCTTTGAAGGTCCCAGAAGGCCGCGGCGGTGGTCGTCTTTTATAGGCGCTCGCCGGTGGCGGCGAGCGGCGGGGTCAGAGTGCACGGGGAGGCCACGCCCAGTGTGACGTGTAGCGTTCCGTTGTGGTTACATAAATAATAATAGGATAGTAGGATATACAATTATACAGTGTGGCGATTAGGTTATTACATGAATCGAAACCTCGTATTCTACATAACGTATATTAAACATACACAATTAAAATAATTAATAAAAATTAACATTTTAGTCGTGGGCCCTTTTTTTCGTTTCATTTTTTAACAACATTAAACTTAATTTGTGTTTATTTAGTAACAATAACATAAAGTTTGTGTTGAATTCTTGATCCCTCACGCGTGTCTAGTGATATATTATCAAGGATGGTTTATTTAAAGACAATTTTTACGCTAATTATTTTATTTGTTTTGCATTTCTATTTTTAGTAAAATTTAAATTTTATTATTTTAACAGACTTTTATCAGCTTGTAATGACCGCTGTACTATTTAATGTGAAAACCTAATCGCCACTCTGTATGATATAGAATTATGTGCAAACAAATGTTTTATGGTTGTTTCTAATTATTTACGATCGATATAGTTTAAAGCAAAAATAATACGCATACGCCATACACTAAGCACAGGACCGGTCGATGTTTGGATGAGGCCAATATCCAGCAGTTTATGTCTTTCGGCTGAATGGTACACAAAGCTTGTTCACTGAAAAGGTTGTTGCCGCCATGAAAATGCTATTTCCTACGAGGTGTAAGGTAATAGCAAGCAATATGGCTCGCCCTCTAAGTAATATACTGGCGAAATGTGGTTGTTACTATATACAGCGGCGTCCAAAAGTTAGTTAACATTTTTCCACTAGAGCTGTGCACACACCAGATTTAAAATTCTAGTGATCCAAACGTTTGAACTGCTAGAACGTTTTTATTGACCAACTAAAGTGTCTATGACTTATCATAAAAAATAATTAACTAATGCCTTAGGAGTACCAAATTATTTTTTTATTTTAAATCATAATTTGGCTTGTGGCTAAGTAATAACAGCCGCACGGGTCAATCGATCCGGTTAAGCTACGCTTGCCGCGTTTGGTCCGTGGATGGGTGATAATCTAAACATAGCAGGACCCCTCCGTGCCTCAGAAAACACGTTAAGCCGTTGCTCCCAGCTATCATTCGTGGATCTTTGACAGTCGTTACGGGTCGTCAGAAGCCTGAAAGTCTGAAAACCAGTCTTACCAAGGGGTATCGTAGGTATTACCCAGTAACTGGGCTGTGGAGGTCAGATAGACACTCTTTCATGTAAAATACTGGTATTCAGCTACATCCGGTTAGACTGGAAAAAAAACAACTTACTTTTGTTCGTGACTGTACACTTCTGCCCAACTCTTGAGGGAAATACAGCGGTTATGTCATGATATGTAAGTACTTATCTGTAACATCATAACACGCTCTCACAGAACCGTATTAGGGACTAACCACACTTATTCAGCTCTGTTCAGCTTTACGACCGCGTACGCATTCCATAAAAACCAAAGAGATTTAAGATATGTCTTTGATAAAAACCGTTGTATTCTATGGACAAACGCTGAACAGAGCTGAATAAGTGTGGTTATTCCCTTAGCCGGTACTTACAATAAAACACGCTTGAGTCAATCTAATAAAATAACATAACGAGTTCTCATATTATTTTATGATTTCCATCCACATGCCAACGTGTAAAATTCAGCGAACTCGATTCTTTTGTTCTACAATTTGGAATTCAAGCTTTAAATCGTCGTCTGTGTGATAGTAGAACATGCTCGATTCAATTTTTATTAGCGAAGTGTCTCATCTATCAGTCGGCACTCGTTCGCAGCGGACGAAATTCGAAAATCGATCGAGTACATACGAGAAATTGAATACTGAAAATACTGAGCATTAAGGCGGGTATCACACCTCCGCCGGGAAACCATAGGAGCGAAACCGCAGTAGTTCCGTCATGACTTGTCCGTTGTATATTAAGCGAAACTGCCTGTCCTAACGTACATATTAGTTATGCTTCTATCTCTTTCCTGCATGATTTCCCCAATCTGCTCGGAAGCGTGTTACAACTCCGCAGTCAGCACGCCATTTTGTTGCAGTGACGGTTTTGTTTCGCACGTAACTCTGGCAGTCGATAAGTTTATAAAACGAAACTTATTGTTTTTGTAAAAATGGAGGTTTATTTTACGGAAAAAACTTATACAAGAGGTCCGAAGTAAACCTTTAATATATTTACTAAGTCAATAGCGACGACATTTTGTTACGATTGCTACATTTCAACTGACTTTATGACGTTCCGCAACTTGGATTGCGACATAACGTAGTAATGTTTCGCAGGAGAATTCGCTAAGCGGTTTCGCATTATTGTCGCGTCGGAAGTGTGCTAAGGCCCTTAAACAGCGCTAGTATAAAATGGTGGCCAAATTAACAAGCCAAGTATCTTTTGTATTTGTTTGTTCATTATTACGCTCTATACTATAATATAATCTCTGGCACCGGTTGGAACTGAAAAGTTGTGTGGAAATCGGTTGTCATTGTCATGTGGTTTTGTGTAATGTGGAGGAAAGAGAAAAAAGTCGTGAGGAAAGATTTGAGTACGAATGGCTATAAGATTAGGGGAAGACCAAATAAACCTTGGATAGACTGTGTGCAAGATGATTTGATCTGAACGAGGGGGGGAGGGGTGACTACCGAGATGATGACTAATAGAGAAGTATGGAAAAAAGACATGTTGCTTCAACCCCAATTAAACTGGGAAAAGGCTAGGAGAAGGATGATAGTGATAATCTCTCAGTATGTTTGTAATGATCTCGTGCACTCAAAACAAAATATTTTGAAATATTTAACCGACTTCAAAAAAAGGAACTCCGTCATTAATAAACCGATTTAAACATTCTTTTTTTGTTTGAAAGGGTACTTGTAGGGGCCTTATAAACCAACTTTATACAGGAACACCTTATGAAGTTGGTATTATTTATCTTACTCGATATTATTTATTTATTTATATATACTTTATTGTACACCAGAAAATACATAACAAAAAATACGATTATTATTACAAAACACAATGGGCGCCCTTATCACTTTCCGCGATTTCTACCGGGCAACCTTGGAATGGATTACGATTATACGACCCAATTCTGTTCTGATAGTCTTCTTAAAACGGCTCGTGTCTAAAGGGCTATTGGGGACTATTTTAGTAACTTTATAGACGAGCCGTTTTTACAAAATTAGGTACCTACTTTGTGTCGACGAATATAGTCATAATCATAATCATCACCACTATGTAACCACATTTCTTGTGAATAAATATTCACAAGAAATGTGGTTACATAGTGGTGGTAAGGTAATTCTAATCCCGTCACATTCTACCATAACAATGGTGCGTAAACAATATGTCAAAGTTGTACAAAATATAATGATTTTAAAAATAATATAAATTGATTAGTAAATTAATGTCAAAATGTATGTCATGAATAATTAATTATTGTATTAAATAAAATAATTGTATGAAAAAGCAAAGAACTAAATTTAAAAGTCAAGTGTTGTGTTCCCATGTCAGCAAGAGTCGACACTTTATTGTTTACAAAAAACATGAAGATTTGGAAATACAAAAAGTTTTTCAAGAAATCATTGTAGGTACATAGCTGTGTCGGTGCCTAAACATTAAACTCCACCAGAGAATTTGCGCTAGCACTTTCTTTATATTATTCATAAAAAATGCGACAAACAACCAAAAAAACTCGTTTCTTTTACGAGCGACGCGTGCTTCGATACTGCTTGCAAGAGTAAGTGGGGATTTTGACGAAGTAAGCAAACACATTTATGTACGATGAGCCAAGAAAGTTGTAAAACCCAAAATATTGGTAACTACCTTATGCCCGCGACTTAGTCCGCGTGAAATTTCAGCCCACGACAAACCGCGTCGCATCGCATCGCCCGCCCTATCTATTACTTTGTTGTCGTTTAGTCTTCTTTCTGACTTATTTTTTTTGCTCGGCACCTAAGCCTCGTAGCGTGATGTTACTTAAAAATTTGGCTATAAAAAGCAAACATATTTATTCGAATCCAACAACTGATAGTACCAGAGATGAAACAAACAGACTCTTCAGCATTATTATATATAATTAGCTTTAATAAACGAATAGACAAGTAGAAAAAAATTGGGTAAGCTTTTATCTAACTTATATATATATAACCCTATTGCATTGACTGGGACAGTCACAAGATGTCATAATATTAATCAGAGGGGCAATTCTCGTAATTTTAAGAACGTTCACTGTCTGATCTCAGTCTCAATCTGTCAAAAATACCTCTAATTTCCCTACATTTTTGACAAGCTTTTGACATTTACTTGTCGCTAAGATGAGACTGCGACTAGATTTTGAACGTTTTTAATTACGAGAATTGGCCTTCTGATAGTTTTCTTATCTTTTAAGGTGGATTTGGTGTTCACATGATGAGTATCTTAACCTTATTAACACACTACTTTCCACGCTTTGTCTAGCCAGCACCTTACGTAAACAAATAATAAATGTAACACGAGTCGAAAGTTAGCAAGCAAGATTGGTATAACAAAATTAAAGCCCTATTCGCGCCGCGTTACTCGAGGCAATCAAATTACTCTCCAAATTAGATATTTTTGCTGAAAATGTTAATGAGATTGAACCAGTAAAGTGGACCTAAACGCTGTGTCGAAAAATTCGTTAAAATTAATTCTGATTTCATTTTCGCTGAAAGATAACATAAAAAAACATTGACCATGACCGCAGTACTTTGAGTGCGCATAATTAATGGCATACTTATTAAAGAGAGGGTACCCAATTTGCTTTTGCACACTTATTTGTTTACCAGCGGCTTCGCCCGCGTGGATGTCGGAAATTATCCCACGGGAACGTGCTAACTCTATCTCTATGCCAAATCAGAAGTTCAGTTCAGTTTAGGCGTGAAAATGTAAAATACAGTTTCAAGTTCAAATCCTCCCCTTAAAAACTGAATTACCCCTTTTTGTCCCGTCAGTAGTAAATCGACCACTTTACATACTTATTATTAACTAGCTTCTGCCCGCGGCTTCGCCCGCGTGGATGTCGGAAATTATCCCACGGGAACGTGCTAACAGGATAAAATGTATGTGCTTCCCCAGAATGCCATCTATCTCGCGGGCCCTTTGTGGCTAATTATAGTAGAAACCAATTGTGTCTCATTAGTGGTGATTAAGAGGGTACCTATATGATATCTTTACCTAAGTACCTACCTAATTTAAAAAAAAACTCAATAACAGAAAATTAAATACCTACCTAAATAAACCTATTTCTGATGATAACTAATCCAAACTCAATAAATAAGCAAAATCCCTAAAAACTAATATCTATACGAATGACTAATCCTACCTAACAGTATTATAAAATAACCTACGGTCACTACGTACACTATCAAATATACTACCTATACTTTAAAATTAAAATCTATACCTACGACTCATATAAAAATAAACCTAAATAACTCTAAAAACTAAAAGGAATAAAAAGAACTCCACTGCGGGTGACCCAACCTACGACAAACTTAGTATTTGCGGTTGGTACAGTACAGACAGTGGTAATCGGGTATAGGGATCAAACCGCAAAATTAAGTTTGTTTTTTATTGTATATACTTTTCCGGGATAAAAAGTACCCAGTGTGGTGCGCAGGATATTAAAGAATAATTACACCAAATTTCATCGTAATCGAACCGGTAGTTTTTGCGTGATGCCTGAACAAACAGACAGACAGACAGACAGACCGACAGACAGACAAAAATTTTTTTAATCACATTTTTGGGTTCGGTGTCGGTCTAGTAACACCCCCTGTAAATTATTTTTTTGATATTTTCAATGTACAGAATTTTCACTTCTACAGATTTATTATAAGTATAGATTATTGTTAATAGCTGTGCCCGCGACTCCGTCAGCGTGTAACTCCTTGTGTGTTATTAAGTTAATGTATTGGGTAGTACATGCCGTTTGCGATCAGCTGTGAGACATAATTCCCTCTCAGTGAAGGTTTCGGACTCACGGGATAGTACAGACGCCAGCACATCAAGCTACTACAAACTGTCAAATTTCTTTAATAGATTTTCAACTTTATCTCTAAAGTATTAAGGTTTAAGGTTGATTGGGATAATTTGACAGTTTCGGGTAGCTTGACCTGCTGGCGTCTGTACATGCAGTTCGCGATCAGCTGTGAGACGTAATTCCCTCTCAGTGTAGGTTTCAGACTCGCGAGATAATGTATGCCGTTCGCGGTCAGCTGTGAGCCGCAATTCTCATTGTGAAGCAGTTTCAGCTTCTCGGGATAACACATGTTGTTCTCGGTCAATGGTAAGCCTTAGCTCTCGTTGAGAAGACCTTTGAGATGCCCGTGATGTAGCTCGTCTCGCTCTGTGAGCTGCTAATTGCATCTCTCTCTCGGAAGAGCTTTCATTGGCTCGAGAAGTTGAGGCAATAACTCTCGTATCTTTAACCGATGTACCGTTTTTTAGGTGGCATTGATGCAGGCAAATGAAAATAAAGCTAAAACGTAAATGAAAATAAAACTAATTTAAAAAAAGTGAACGTAAATTAGCCAAAACTTACCTATCGGTATCTAAAAATCTATGCGTAACTACTACTACTTCACCTAAAAAAAAAATGTAAACTATTAATAATTTGTAATTTGAACGAATATTTAAACACTACTAAAATAACTAATACCTATTTTATAAAATAACAACAAAAGAAATCTAAAAATAAATTATCAAAGACTTATAAGTCGCGCTGATAAGCACGGTTTGTTAATATCAATTAAGTATTGTCTGTCAATAAGGTCGAACGCTCTGAACGTCTATTCGCATCAACAGGCAAAAATTGTATGAAGCTCGCGCTCGCGCTCGGACGCCCCGCCTTTTTATACCTTCGGCCGCGAGACGCGTCGAGAGTGATTCAGTATTCACGCGCGATGGCTTATTATTAGCGTATTTCATGTATAACTTTGGTGTTTCTGTACCGATTTCTATTATTCTTTTTTTATGGAATAGTTAATAATGTTAACTTTTTTAATTAGGGATGACTGAGAGTGTTATAAACGTAAGAATAGACAAATATACCTAATCAGAAAGCTTCGAACTGCTAAGCTATCGGGAGTTACACGTGTTATTGTGAGTCAACCATAAAAGATAGACATATGCTGTCGTGGGATATTTTTTATATAATTTTAAGGAGAACATTTTCGTCATACATGATTTCTGTGTAGCTTTAACCATTAACGTTGCACACGCGACGGAAGCTTAAAAAATGGAGTAACTTCTCCCGTTTTCCCAACATTTCCCTTCACTGCTCTGCTCCTATTGATTGTAGCGTGATGAAAAGTATACTATAACCAGCTCAGGAGTATGAAAAATAATTGTACCAAGTTTCGTTAAAATCCGTCGAGTAGTTTTTGTTTCTATAACGGTTATACAGACAGACAGACAAAAATTTTACTGATTGCATTTTTGGCATCAGTATCGATCCCTAATCACCCCCTGATAGTTATTTTGGAAATATATTTCATGTACAGAATTGACCTCTCTACAGATTTATTATAAGTATAGAAGATAGAAGATAGATAGATATAGAAGATAGATTATTGCGTTGATACCTTCCAGCAAAAACAAAATAAAACAGAAACTAAATCCTTTCAACAAGCTGTTTATCCATGATTTCTCATTTCTTGATAATTTTCTCGTAAAGATGGATTTACTACTCGTGGAAATTGAGCCTTTAATTAAGGTCAGCGTTTTCATGACCGCCAAGCCGAGCGAAACGATTGCATTACTGCGCTGAGCTACGAGGCTACGAGGTTATGGAACGCGTAGCTCGTAGCCCGTAGCCCGTAGCAGTGCTTCGGATTACGTCGATATTGGAAATGCAATCCCAGTGTGAAACTATTTCGCCCGCAAGGGGAAATATGAGGATTATTTATATCCGACAGATATTGAAAATGCGACTTTAAACAAACACGTATATTTGGATCCAGTTGAATTCCATTGGGAAACCAGGAACGAAGCTATTTTGGTATTGTTTGTGGCAGAACAAATTGGAAATATCAATTATTTTTTCGGTTTGTGGAGTTTGTAAACGTAGCACTGATTTATATTTGACTGGGCGATATAAATGTGGGTGAATACACATAAATATTTGCCGGCCTTGGTTACGAATATGGTTACTCAGATCACGTCTCGCGGGCGTCGTGTGTGGCTACTTAGAGAATATATCAAGAAAATGGATAGCACCGGGCAAGTAACAGGCAACGTGCCAAGTGTGATGATGATAATGGCAGAACGAAATCAGTTTTTATTTTTTAATACGATGAGGGGCGGCGGGGGCGGCTCGCCCCTATAATATAACCTATTCACACAAACCTTTAAAAAACCTTATTATAAAAAAACAAAAAGGAGTAAGTGCGGCTAGGTGGTTTCCTAAGCACGGACAGCGAACAGTGATTAATTACATTAATCAGCACATGAGAAAATACGAATCTCAAGGGTCCTACGGCCTAATGACCGAACCCCGAACCTCCAGCTCTGAAGTCGGACGTTTTTACTACTCGGCCACCGTCGCTTCTTCAACTCGTCTTAAGTTCATAGACAGCTTTCTGTGTCGGAGTGATACCAAGACGAACGCACCGGGACACACACATGCTAGCTACGCCACTGGTGGAATAGGTTCCTTCTTAATAGGTATTATCTGCCTAGAACGTAAAGCTTTATACACAAGTATAAAGACGTATCGGATAAACCGACATTATAATGGATGGTGTATTAAATTGATGTTATGCGCCATAAAATGATTTATAGCTAGGCGCTTAGTTATATTCATAACGCCTAGCGACTCATAAATATGGACTATACACAGATATCCATATACATAGCTGGAAACCGTAAATCAAATAGTTAGCTTCGTTACACGATAAAGCGTTACATTTTGGAAGATTTAACGGAAGTTAACGTTACTCGTGATAGAAATTGCATTTTATACGTAATTGCGTAAGCGTAATTGCGTTACCTTAAAAAACCGGCCAAGTGCGAGTCGGACTCGCCCATGAAGGGTTCCGTTACGTTACGATTTATGACGTATTAAAAAAAAACTACTCACTAGATCTCGTTCAAACCAATTTTCGGTGGAAGTTTATATGGTAATGTACATCATATATTTTTTTTAGTTTTATCATTCTCTTATTTTAGAAGTTACAGGGGGGGGGGGGACACATTTTACCACTTTGGAAGTGTCTCTCGCGCAAACTATTCAGTTTAGAAAAAAATGATATTAGAAACCTCAATATCATTTTTGAAGACCTATCCATAGATACCCCACATGTATGGGTTTGATGAAAAAAAAATTTTTGAGTTTCAGTTCTAAGTATGGGGACCCCCAAAATTTATTGTTTTTTTTCTATTTTTGTGTGAAAATCTTAATGCGGTTCACAGAATACATCTACTTACCAAGTTTCAACAGTATAGCTCTTATAGTTTCGGAAAAAAGCGGCTGTGACATACGGACGGACAGACAGACAGACATGACGAATCCATAAGGGTTCCGTTGCCATTTGGCTACGGAACCCTAAAAATGTTGATAAGGGCTACGCGTATGGAGAAGGGCGTGTCATAAAATTTGTGATAATATTTTTTTTTTAATGATATAAACTAGTGCTTGACTGCGAACCCGCCTGATGGAAAGCAGTGATGCAATCGTTGATGGTAAGCGCACTAATTTATTATGAGCCTATTAACTCTAGCCTTGAAGACACTTAAATTATAATATTAAGAGACTGGCGGCGCTCCGCGGTTTCACCCGCATAAGTTTCGATCCCGTGGGAATATCGGCATAGAAAATATCCTATGTGTTATACCTGGTTATAAACTATCTGTGCGCCAAATTTAATCCAAATCCGTTCAGTAGTTTTTGCGTGAAAGAGTAACAAACATCCAACTATCCATCCATCCTTACAAACTTTCGCATTTATAAAATTAGTAGGATTGTCAGAACGTGTTTTACGCGGCGCGGCGCGGTCATATAGTAGCTAGGTACTTAATGACCCGTTAACAATTTTTAAAGTTAACTTAGAAGTTAATCCGTTACTCGCTTTGTATAAAGCACAGAATATAGGAAGATAGGTACACAGCACCTATGATAAAATAAAACCTATATTTCGTGAGAATTTTTCTAATCGAGTGTCAGTGTGGTGTATCAATGATTGGCAGCCGACGCGGGAAATATTTGCTCTGCGTGAAAACTTGATAGTGTTGGTCGAAACACAATTTCCAATCTGGATTTTCGATTTATTTCGTCGTAGATGGATTCCTAAAGGTCTAAGCTCTAAGCTATTTGGGTCAAATTGAACAGTATTTTCAGTGCAGATAGATAGTGGTTAACTTTTGGAAATGTTATTAGGTACCGTCAACTGTAGATATCTTTACTTTCCATGAGTACCGTTCATCTTCTGTGTTCTCTTGTTCGGCGCGTGAGTCGTTGCCCGGAATGTTACCGTTTATATGAATATTATGTTTATATAAACATTTTGAACTAGGTGTTGTGTATTTTTTATTATTATCGTACCTAGGTATACTGCACCGGTTGGCCATCAGTTGAGCTGTCGCTGAAAACCAGCGCTGGAGCACTGTTTCGCATGTGTTAATGTATTTGTTGAAAAAGGTATTTGCTTTGCTGTCATTCATTGTTATTCATAGAACCCACAGCCCCGTAAAATTACTGTCTGTGTTATAAATTATAACTAAATTCGACTGCAATTAATTTAAAATATCTGAGATTTATTAAATATCCAAAATTCTTTCGGATTTTTACGGAGTTAGTTCGCCATAATCGAGCGAATTGTCAAATTAAATGTCATGTAAATTAAGTTGATTTCAGAATGACTATTACTATTGAAAAAGTAATCAAAACGTTTAAAATTGTAGTGCAAAGTTAACTCTATGTGCGGGTATTAAAGTTATTTTTCCAAAAGCAAATATTTGTTTACATGTTTGGAATCTAAATCGCGAACACAGTTTACATGTGTATAGCTCACGACATTATCCATATCCTAAATACTACAAAGTTGTTAAGGAACAATTTTCACACGAGTGAAACCTAAAATGAAATTTTCTAAAGAAAATTCAAAAACTTAAAGTGGCTGTAGTGTAGTGTGGTGTGGTGTGAAGGCACACCACAGCACACTACACTACAGCCACTTCACATTTTAATCTTCCTAGAAATAAAGCTTCACTCTAATATAACATGTGCTACGGATTATTATTCAACGCATTTCTTACTCCTCCACAAACCACATAGCTACGACAAATACTAAACCCAGCGTGATATAGGCAAGTCAAAACCATCGGGGACCCTATTAATCACGCAGTATTGTCTGCTCAAGTAGCCACAGAGCTTTTGTCTCACGATTCCTAGATAATATGAGAAGGGACTGGGCGCCAAGCTGGCGGCATATAACGGCTTTTTGATCAGTTTTTCTAAGAGTAGTTAATTCATAGCAGGCACAGCACAAATAAAAGTGAAAAAATATGGCGGAGACCTTTTCCAGCACTTGGAGAATACCTATATAAGTATGTAGGTCAACAGAAAAAAGTTTTTAAGTTACTTTGCAATGTGGAATCCCAAGGCAAATTATATGAAAAACATAGGTCACCTTCTCGGCGGGACTAGCACGAACACACGTAGCAAACTTAACGTAAATTCAAACGATTTTAACGTTTCGCAGTTGTAGCGCCTCAGAAATGTTTGCCGAAGCCCACAAAGACGGCTTTCAAGCCATTAAGTATACGCAAAAAACTGCTCCACTGCTGTGCACAGTGCGGAGTCGCAACTTCATATATCCTGAGAGCTGTGACGAAGAGCTTAGTAGTAGTAAACATATTACAAGCTTTTATTTATCTTGCAATGTATGTATGTTTGTCCGGGTGGAATCTTGCAACTCAATTTTGAAGTAGATATCTTCGACCGATTGAGTTAAAAAAAATTATACACGTTCAATTTGGATGACAATGCATGGTTAACTGTGCGACGTCTTTCTAAATCCAACATGGCGGCACACCCAAGATGGCGGACTAATTTTTTTAATGATTTAATATAATATAAGGTCCAGCGATAACTAAAAAGTAAAAAACCTTTTTTAAAAAACAAGCTTTTATTTATATGCGCAAAAAAGAAAAAAAAAACGTCTTTTATTATCAACTTATAACGTCATTACCTACACAATTTATATGATACTAGTTTCTGCCCGCGGCTTCGCCCGCGTGGATGTCGGAAATTATCCCGCGGGAACGTGCTAACAGGATAAAATGTATGTGCTTCCCCAGAATGCCATCTATCTCGCGGGCCCTTTGTGGCTAATAACAATTGAAAACCAATTGTGTCTCATTAGTGGTGATTAAGAGGGTACCTATATGATATCTTTACCTAAGTACCTACCTACCTAATTTAAAAAAAAAAACTCAATAACAGAAAATTAAATACCTACCTACCTAAATAAACCTATTTCTGATGATAACTAATCTAAACTCAATAAATAAGCAAAATCCCTAAAAACTAATATCTATACGAATGACTAAACCTACCTAACAGTATTATAAAATAACCTACGGTCACTACGTACACTATCAATTATGCTACCTATACTTTAAAATTAAAATCTATACCTACGACTTATATGAAAATAAACCTAAATAACTCTAAAAACTAAAAGGAATAAAAATGAACTCCACTGCGGGTGACGTAACCTACGACAAACTTATTATTTGCGGTTGACACAGTAATGGGTCTAGGGATCGAACCGAAAAATTAAGTTTGTTTTTTATTGTATATACTTTTCCGGGATAAAAAGTACCCAGTGTGGTGCCCAGGATATTAAAGAATAATTATACCAAGTTTCATCGTAATCGAACCGGTAGTTTTTGCGTGATGCCTGAACAAACAGACAGACAGACAAAAAAATTTTTAATCACATTTTTGGGTTCGGTGTCGGTCTAGTAACACCCCCTGCCATTTATTTTTTTGATAGTTTCAATGTACAGAATTTTCACTTCTACAGATTTATTATAAGTATAGATAGATATAGATAAAAGCTTGTCGCGAGATTTACTTGTGTAGATCATCATCATCTGCCTAGCCTTTTCCCAACTATGTTGGGGTCGGCTTCCAGTCTAACCGGATGATAATAATTAATGATATGATGATGATATTTAACTTACTTGTGTAGATAAACAAGTAAATTAAATAGCTTGATGTGATTGATTTTAACTATTAAAATTTTCAAACTGTAAATACGAGTAGGTACCTACTTAAATCTCGCGACAAGCTTTTATATCATATTATAAATTGTGTAATGACGTTATAAGTTGATAGTAAAAGTTTTAAAGTAAAAGTTTAACTTTTTGTTTGTAGGGTATTTAAATAAAAGCTTGTATTTTAAAAAGGTTTTTTACTTTTCATTTTTATATTATAAGTAGGAAATATATTTTCCTGCCTGATCCTCCTTTGTTTTAATTATAGGTACCTACTATTTTTATATCAATGTTACTAACACTAGATTATAAACTGCTTGTAATACTAACAAAATATGGATCACTGTTGTCCGAATTTTTTTTTTTTTTAGGTTTGGAAAAATTAGGTTCGCACTAATTATTAACTTAGACTTCATTCATATTTATGGGTGATACTTATTGTCCTTATCGCAAAAAGTTTAATGCAAAATCGCTAGTTCTAAGCTAAGTTCTAACACCACGTACTTCAGTCAAAAATATCAAACAGGAGAGTGACAAAATAGCATCATTTTACATAGATCTAATAGATACCTACTATTACTAAAAAATAAAGTTAAATATTTCATAGATCCAATTTGAAGTGTACACAAATCTATATATCTATACTTATAATAAATCTGTAGAAGTGAAAATTCTGTACATTGAAAATATCAAAAAAATAAATGGCAGGGGGTGTTACTAGACCGACACCCAACCCAAAAATGTGATTAAAAAAAATTTTGTCTGTCTGTCTGTCGGTCTGTCTGTCTGTCTGTCTGTCTGTCTGTCTGTCTGTCTGTTTGTTCAGGCATCACGCAAAAACTACCGGTTCGATTACGATGAAACTTTGTATAATTATTCTTTAATATCCTGGGCACCACACTGGGTACTTTTTATCCCGGAAAAGTATATACAATAAAAAACAAACTTAATTTTGCGGTTCGATCCCTATACCCGATTACCACTGTCTGTACTGTACCAACCGCAAATACTAAGTTTGTCGTAGGTTGGGTCACCCGCAGTGGAGTTCATTTTTATTCCTTTTAGTTTTTAGAGTTATTTAGGTTTATTTTTATATGAGTCGTAGGTATAGATTTTAATTTTAAAGTATAGGTAGTATATTTGATAGTGTACGTAGTGACCGTAGGTTATTTTATAATACTGTTAGGTAGGTTTAGTCATTCGTATAGATATTAGTTTTTAGGGATTTTGCTTATTTATTGAGTTTAGATTAGTTATCATCAGAAATAGGTTTATTTAGGTAGGTAGGTATTTAATTTTCTGTTATTGAGTTTTTTTTTTAAATTAGTTAGGTACTTAGGTAAAGATATCATATAGGTACCCTCTTAATCACCACTAATGAGACACAATTGGTTTTCTATTGTTGACACAAAGGGCCCGCGACATAGATGGCATTCTGGGGAAGCACATACATTTTATCCTGTTAGCACGTTCCCGTGGGTAAATTTCCGACATCCACGCGGGCGAAGCCGCGGGCAGAAGCTAGTACTTATAATAAATCTGTAGAAGTGAAAATTCTGTACATTGAAAATATCAAAAAAATAATTTACAGGGGGTGTTACTAGACCGACACCGAACCCAAAAATGTGATTAAAAAAAATTTTGTCTGTCTGTCTGTTTGTTCAGGCATCACGCAAAAACTACCGGTTCGATTACGATGAAACTTGGTATAATTATTCTTTAATATCCTGGGCACCACACTGGGTACTTTTTATCCCGGAAAAGTATATACAATAAAAAACAAACTTAATTTTGCGGTTCGATCCCTATACCCGATTACCACTGTCTGTACTGTACCAACCGCAAATACTAAGTTTGTCGTAGGTTGGGTCACCTGCAGTGGAGTTCATTTTTATTCCTTTTAGTTTTTAGAGTTATTTAGGTTTATTTTTATATGAGTCGTAGGTATAGATTTTAATTTTAAAGTATAGGTAGTATATTTGATAGTGTACGTAGTGACCGTAGGTTATTTTATAATACTGTTAGGTAGGATTAGTCATTCGTATAGATATTAGTTTTTAGGGATTTTGCTTATTTATTGAGTTTAGATTAGTTATCATCATAAATAGGTTTATTTAGGTAGGTATTTAATTTTCTGCTATTGAGTTTTTTTTTTAATTAGGTAGGTAAAGATATCATATAGGTACCCTCTTAATCACCACTAATGAGACACAATTGGTTTTCTACTGTAATTAGCCACAAAGGGCCCGCGAGATAGATGGCATTCTGGGGAAGCACATACATTTTATCCTGTTAGCACGTTCCCGTGGGATAATTTCCGACATCCACGCGGGCGAAGCCGCGGGCAGAAGCTAGTTAAGTATAAAATAGTATTGTCATGGTATCTTATGTAGGTAAATTATGCAGTTTTTTAACTCTACTATAAAATTGTTATTTTTGACTTAGGTACGTGGTATTCGAACTTAAGCGACGAAATGCTGGAGGATAGTTGCACATTTTCGATTAAAAAATCGATCGAATTTATGTTACGTTTAAATCGCGCGTTCATGCCCTGTCTAAATTAAAAGCACCCTGACCAACTGTCAGATGATTTCAATCAGTCCGTTTCAAAAACTGGAAGTGATTCACCACACGAACAATAAACACACAAAAATCATTATTGCGCGACACCGAAAAATAAAAAGTACCTACAGACGAATTAAACTGCGTACCTACATATTATTATAAAAGGGCAAAGCCGGTATCACACAGCGGAGCACGGAAAATATGTTTACCTCACGACCGTAACATTTTCATTTTCACGTTGAAATTCTCTAATGGACGACATACCGTGTTCGGTAATATTGCAACGAGAAAAAGCTTTCCATAATGAGCCTATTGTTCGATTTTTGGTTTATTGATAACTTGATTTGAAGTATGCCAAGAAGACTGGGAGCAGTTCGAAGAGCTAGAGGGGGCAACACTAAGTAGGTACTGATTATAGTCCACGTTATAGCAAAAAAAACATAAAATGTGAGTGTCGGACCAGTGGTCCGACACTCACATTTTATGTTTTTTTTTCAAGTTAAATTCATCCCAATCATGGATTGGGATGAATTTATCCCAAGAACAAACTTACCTACCATTGTAATTGAAAACATTTTCATACTACATTCATACCGAAAATGCAAGTTGGTCGACTACTTACTAGTTACTCGTCAACTTATAAAGCATACCTACATAGCTGTGATAGTTTTCCTTTTAACTTCGTTATAAGTAGATACTAATGCCGTGATTTTTTTCACATAGGTATCCGAAAACCACCGTTTAGCTGGCAGGGTAGGGGCAAAAATAAATTTAAAGCTTAGTATTTCGTAATCGGATCCCTGAATTTTAAAATGGTTTTCACACACCGGCAATATTTTTAAACGGCCTATCCAACGACACCCCACATCATAAGATAGATGCGGAAACAAAAATATCCCCACTTTACGTGTAGGGGAGGTACCCTAAAAACAGATTTTTCAAGATTTTACTAAATATTACAGATATACAGGGTTATTTGTAAAACACCAACAACCTCTTAAGAGGTCATTGTACTCATCATTATGAACAACTTTTACTATAGGAACAAACCTGAAATCGCGAAAAAAAAACAGCTGCTGCACATTTTGACGAGTTATGCGAACATAAATGTAGGGAGCAGCTGTTTTTTTTTAGCGATCTCAGTTTTGGTCCCATTGTAAAAGCTGTTCATAATGATGAGTACAATGACCTCTTAAGAGGTTGCTGGTCTTTTACAAATAACCCTGTAGGTATAGGTACTCATGCCAAATTACAGTTTTCTAGTACCTACCTACTAAGCGGATCTGAGCAAAGCCGCGGACAAACAGACTGACAATATTTCGTGTACCTAGTGTCATGCAGTTTTCTCTGTACCAGGGTCTTAAAAAAGAAATTCTCAAAAGCGAAAAGTAACAAAGTACATACTAACAATTTAAATAGCGAGTAGGTACCTACTTTGTGTGTTTCAGAGTGAAATATTATTATGAAATGTTGCGTTATTCTGTGCCTAAATACTTGCTAAAATCCTTCATACTCGTGCCCGGAACAGGCGCGACTGTTTAGCAAAACTTTGCCCATCACGAATCGTTTAAGCTTCGGATCCGAGTTGATAATTCGATTAAGCATTTTCTTGAATCAAAACTTTGCAATATCATAGACAGAGATGGATTGAGCTTTTAATGGGTCATTAGTTAGCACTATTTTATAGTAACACTAGCTGCGCCCCGCGGTTTCAGTCGCTTAAGTCTCGATCCCGTGGAAAAATAGGCATAAAAATAATCCAATGTCCTAATCCAGGTCATGGTCTACCCATGCGCCAAATTTCATCCCAATCCGTTTAGTCCTTTTAGCGTGAAAACGTAATAAACAAACACAAAAATCAAATGTTTTCTCTTTATATTAGTTTAGACTGACTTTTGTCCGTGTGGATATCGGATTTATAAAATAAAATATCCCTCAGGATTGTACTACCGGCATTAAAAGTACCCTATGTTGTGATCCAGGTCATAAACTATGCACACTATGGCACACAGCCAAATTTCATCCAAATCCTTGCAGCCGTTTTTGCGCTTATCCGGAACATACATCCAGAAACGGACAGAAATTCTTCATTTTCATTTTATTATATGTAAGTAGATAGGGCTACGGGCACGACGACAGGCATGTTAATGAAAGGGTTGTCACGCAGTAACCCTGCCGCTATCCCGGACTTGAGTAATCGCCAGAGTGACTAGCAACCCTAACGTTCTAATTGGGTTTTATGCTTAACGAAGTTCGTGATGTTTTTTGATTAAATTCCTGTTAACACTGGGTTACACAAAAGCTGTAAATCACTATCCCAAGTCTCCGGCAAACTTTGTGAGTAAGCGCTCACCACTTTGTTTAAGCAACCTATCTAAATGTATAGCAAATATTTATTTTGAGTCGGTGAGAGTCCCACTGATTTTTTTTCCTGTTCGGAAGCAGTGCACCTATCATTTGCGCTAGCTGTACTTAAAGAAACCAGTGCTTCTATAATCCCAAATCATCATCTGCCTAGCCTTTTCCCAACTATGTTGGGGTCGTCTTCCAGTCTAACCGGATTCAGCTGTAGTACCAGTATTTTACATGGAGCGACTGCCTACTTGACCTCCACAACCCAGTTACTGGGTAATACGATACCCCTTGGTAAGACTGGTTGTCAGACTTTCAAATCTCCCATAATCCCAAATCTCCAGAACTAAGGCACTAAAGTACAGTTTTATAGGTACTTTTAAAACAAACATTAATGACGGAAAATCATCCCATCCCGTTTTTCAAATCATTACCCCATCATTAACTGTGTAGTAACAAAAGCCAGACTTTCTAATTATTAAATGGTATTGTACAAGTCTCGTTTATATCTGCGGCGAGTTCATTATCCAACGTGTACTCCCCAGGCGCCGCTGTACGTACTTCGGAACCTCCCTAATTAATGTGAAAGCATTCCCTAGTAGTTCCAAAAGCAATTTTTACTCCATAAAACTTCGTTCATCCATTCCTCGACGCATTGAACGAAGCTTGTAACAACAGTCTTGTTTACTTTGTGTTTACTTTCATTAGCATATTATTTTCTGTTAAACTTTCTTACCTTCTCGTTCAACCTACAAGGTCTCGGGCTTGAGAACCAATTAAACAAGTTACCTCATTTGATTTGATTTATTTTCGTAATATTCAACTGTTGACAGATAACAAATGATCTTACAATATCCAATTTGTACATAATGACTTAAGAAAATATGGCAACACTCATATTTTAACAATAAATACATGATGTTTAGAGGTTGTATAGAAAACTAACTAGCAAGGGAAGTCATGTGTGTTACTGGAGACGTTTCAAAACGCCCATTTCTCCACATTATTAAACATTTTCCATGATAACTTCGTTTTTTTGAAATACTTATTTAAGTTGAATGTGGTGAAATAGGTTTATTTTGTATTGGCTTTATATTCTCAACCACTATTAATAAAAATTTAATATGTCGCAGGAAAAGTGGAGTTCAGCCTAGTTGCTGATGCTGTTTATTAAGTTATGGTTGAAATATGCGTCATGAGATTATCTAGAAACAAGGGGTCGTTATCGTATGCATGAAGAGAAGTTTTTACATGCACTAGCTGACTTTACCTGAAAGGCTTTATCGTAGGGACAAAACCTGACGTCATTGGAAAATGTATGATTGAATTGTCTTATCCTGAGAATAAATCTTGAATTTTTGAAAGTTTCCATACTAGAACTGTCAGACGTCAATTTTATTCCACAGATAAAAGATATCTGACTTCGGTATAATGAGCCCTTAATGTAATACCCAACCCTTGTTCCTAGATATTATTAAAGGTACAATTTAAATTATGAAAACATTTAACAAGGTGTTTAGACAGTCAGTGAGACGATTTCCACTTAGTTAAAACACTAGTCACTATAAATAAGCTTGTCTTTTTACAAATCATTCGCGTACGATCTAAAAATACAGTTGATATTACATATTTCCAAGCGTTTCTTATGTAGAAATTAGAAAAAAGAACTGTACAAATAGACTTATTGCCTCGCAAACAAGGTACTTTATTTTGGTTTTAGTTAAAAAAAAAACACTCGATATCATGACGATGGAACAGTAAATGCGGTATTATTCTGACGGGGCTGTCGCTACATTCCCGGCGGAGAGCTCCGGTGCGTCGCCAATTCATGCTCAAATTGAATTTTGTCGTCAGAACCGTTGTTGTTTCTGGTCGAACTGTTTTGATTACATCAAGTGCGGTCATGCTTCGTGTTTGGAATAATTTCAGCATTGAATGCACCTAAAACAGTTCACCCGTGAATGTAGCAACGACCGCGTGAAGCGATGACTTTTATATGAATACAACACGTAATACATCTCAAGATATCTCTTGAGATCTAAGGTATGTTTTCGTCCGACGAAAAGCACGTAATGTACTGTAATTTATAAAATATAATGACAAACGTTTTTCAGCTAAAGTTCTCTCTAATACTTTCAACAAACAACGGTATTCAAGTCTTAGTACAGAAGTAGATTGATCGCCCGGAGTGAGGAGCGCACAGTATCCGCCACTATCTGGGCTCGATCCTAACAACATCTTAGACAATAATGAAAATGTAACAATAGATGCGGTCCGCCCGGCCCGCCGCGGCACAGCGTCGCCCGCACCCGTTCGTTGAAAAACTTGATACGGCGACCCCAATAATCGCACACTCAACTTAATGTTAATCTATAAACATCTCTTTAAAATATTTGATATGAAGAATAACTATTCTAAAATTATCTTGTGCGCTAACATGCAAATACAAGGAAGACGATAATTATTATTACAAAATCATTGAAACACACAAGTTTTCCAACGAACACCTCGCTAAAGAGAAAGAACATTTATTCGTAAGTAAATCACATTAGAATTGATGAATAATAACGTGGTGCTTGAAATTATTACTCGGTGACACTTTAAATACATTAAGTCGAAATGTAAAAATATTTACATCGGATGTCCATTACCGCTAGCTGTCCACGTTGTCTGGTTGCGTACGAGTATGTAGCGACGTACCAGTGCGCGGCGCGGTGACGTCCCAGCAGAGCAGGAAATTATTCCCGACGCCGCACTGTTCAGTCCGACACGATTCGCACTGATACGCGCGCGTAGCATTTACATAATTTATACACTCTCTAGATTTCCATCTCTCCTGTGAGGAGTCCGATACGTGTCTGGTGGCACGCTATACAATCATTGAATGCCATTATGAGTCCACTTCTGTTCCCTCAGATGTCGATGCGAGCGTGTGGCCCGCTCGCCTGTGCCGTCGATATCTCACACGTTACGCTATCGACATGTAATACTGCAGAATACCTACGATGACATCGATGCCCATCAACACAATGATCGAACATCACAATTTACAACTTGTACGATTAGGTATAATGTTTAACGTTTATAAATTTCAGAAGACCTATCTATCATACTATAAGTTTGCTACGCATTAATATATGCCTATTACAACTACGCTCTGACCAATCATACCGATACGATATTTCCGAACACAAAACCTACGTTCAGACGTCATGTTTCCGAATAATCTTTGAATCTTAAGGCCGCGTCTTATTTAAAAGCGATCGTCGCACGAATACGCAATCGTCGCGTTCGTGTCACTTTTTGTTCGGTGAACCTGAACGCGTGGTCGAGCCGACAGAGGGCGCTTTCCGGGTTTTCGAACAAAAAATGACATATGAACGTGACGATCGCGTATTTGCGCGACGATCGCTTTTAAATAGGATGCGGGGTAATAGTGAATCGAGAATTAATTTTATTACATATTTTGGCAGTTTTAAAATAAGAAAAATATTATTATGCATTATACCGCCACAAAAATACTTTATTGATCGCCATTGTAAGCGACTACCTACTACTAAGAAATTAAAAGTAGAGACTGCGCTTTGAAAGCCATGTTTCAAACGTTGAATACAAACATTTGGATGAATCTTTCTTTTTTTAAAGTTTGGCTCAGAGTCGAGACACGTTCAGTGACTGAAAAAATGTGTCATAGCATTGAAGCATACAAAAAGGTTCAAGAAACGAAGTCATGTTCAAATATGTTTTTCGTTTACTTCTACCGCATTACGGCTCAATAACTTATTTAGAAAAAGGAAGCTGAACTGTCAACCGTTCGTTTCTGGCTCTGAGCCTAACAGTCATAATTTAAATTACATAATATACTGCATAATACAAAAAATACGGATTTCCCGAAAATGTAGCGAGTTCATGAATCGCATAACTAATTAATGTAAAATGACATGTTGGTTAACTATTCACCTTTGGTTAACCGACTACGGCCGAGGCGATGAATATGTAACTTAAAACCATATCATCTACCCACATAATAAACCTGGGTTGCGTCACATCTGCATGCGAGTTCTGTTTTCCGCATGTTTTCCTGATGATATTATATGTTATGTTATCCTTAAATTTACAACATTCAACAAACATTCTTAGGAATTATTCGTCACTGGGTTAATCGCGAAGCACTGTAAAGATAAGACGGAAGATAGAAATGTCGATGATGTACGCTGTGACGTGTCGGGGCGGCCCGTTTGTGTTGGAGGGAGTACGGATCTCGCATGTGACGAACATACCCGTCGGTCGCCTGGCGACGGTACCTCTACGCGTCTTCGTTGAGTTTCTTGAATAGTAAGGTCTCCTCAAAGATGTACTTCTTAAGCGTTTCCTTGGGAAGATCGTCAAGTTCCATCGCGAAACGGAACGGCTCCTCTGCCACGGGCTGTAATTGAAATTCATGTTTCAATGGAGTTCGACGGCTTGTCTAAGTTTACCTATTGATACATTTGTGTTTTGATTGAATTAGTAGAAATTGTTTTCAAAGTTAGGGTAATTTGCACACCTAGTTAGTGAAACTTAGTTGCCATAACTAATCATCTAGTAGGCACCTATTTATTGTGAAAAGGACATGTTTTTTGAAAAACAAGATCTACATAAATAAAACTTTGTTATATGTATTTTATGAGGATACAGAAATGTCGTTTGAAACAGGAAAAAATCGAAACAAATCAAAGGAGACACAAAATTATTTTAATAATAATGTCATGTTACTTTATTACTTAACATAAATAAACTCGATTTTTATGAGTAATCTACTCAGAAGAATTATGCGCGAACAAACATAAAAAAAAGAAATACAAACATCCGAATTGAGAACCTCCTCCTTTTTTAGAAGTCGGTTAAAAAGGTCTAACATCTCTGGCTTATGATGTACATCCACACTGAAATTATTTCTTGTGGAGCTACGTTTGCAAGTGTTAGCATCAACATATAATAAAAAGTTATTTGTTACCTAAACTTACTAAAAGTTATTGATAGTTACTTAATATTATCTACCATCATTGGCGTAGCTAGGGATTTTGTCTGGGGGCAGATGTCCAGCTGAACTAACCATAGTCATCTAATGAGAGATCATAAATGACGACTCGTAACAGTTTTTTGACAACTGTCTTAGAACGGGACCAACCCTAAAATCGTGAAAAAGAAATCAGTTGATCCATACATTATGTCGAGATAAGCGAAAATAAATCTATGGATCAACTGATTTTTTTTCACGATTTCAGGGTTGGTCCCGTAGATGACTACAATGAAGATTAAAACGATCAAAATTTAACGGTGTATAAACTGCCTTATCTTATTTATGGCTTCTTACAGACATTATAATACCGTACGTGTATCAATCAATGTATTGTGTCAGATCTAATATAGAGCCGAGCCCCTATCTCAACAAACCTGACAACTTGGTCAAAATGAACGGCTCTAATAAAAAAAACCCTAATAAAAAGCGATTAAACAGTAAATAATTATTTCTAGGGTAAGCATTGCCCACCCTTGCCCCCCCCCCTAGCTATGCCCATGTCCCATGTGCCCATGCTTGTTGCAAAATGTTGCTCTAAAAAAATTTACTTCGGTGTGGATGCACTTAGACAACACACACAAAAGTTGCTTACCTCATCATTAGGATCGTAGTACTGTTCGAGGTACGGATGTGCGAGCGCCTCCTCAACCGTGATGCGCTTGTGCGGGTTGAAGGTCAGCATGCGGTGGAGCAAGTCCAGCGCGCGCCCGTCGGCTAAGGGGAACAGCTCCGCCCAGGGCACGCGCGGCTTGTATGGCAGGGATTCCAGGTAGCCCCGAGCCTATAGAAATTTAGAATACAATTAAGTTTTTTTTCTTGGGGTGAAAATTGTTTATACATTTTTCAAACAAATGATAAATTACTTTATTTCTGTTTGCGGGTTTCCACAGACACTTTTACACGTCAATCATAATATTATAAATACTAGATGCAAAGAGGCCGGCGTTTCCTATCTGACTACTCTAAGAAGAAAGGCCGCAACAAACTCAGAGGTCACAGTCTCTTTTAAAGTCCCGACATAATCTTGGTCAGATTATGTGAAGACCGTGTAGATTTCTTAATAAGTACATTTCTTTCATATCTGTAATTTATATTTTGTACATAATACAGAGTATTCTATTCTTTCCACATTTTCGTTATTTTTGAACTAGCTATTTATTTCTTATACGTAGAAGGTAGCTTCACAGCTGACAGTGAGCATAACATAATTATTATTGTAACTAAACATTATGTCAATTACGAAGTATACAGAAAAATAAGAAATACAGAAATCGACGTAATAATTAATATGTATAGTGTTTGCGTGCGTCTCTCTGCGATGTAGGTGCTGCAGATGTGTGTACGTATGACTAAACTAGCACTAGTTAGTAAACCGTCCGTTTGCAAGAGGATTTGGATTATCTCCTTTTAAGTCGTTTTCGTGTGGTACAGTCAACAGCAAAAGTGGATGATCAAAATCAGAAATTCAATACTAAGGAACGGAGTTCGCAGCTATATGGCAGCTGTACTAGTAGTAAATGTTTGGTATAATTTACAATCACATACTTTTGAATCACTTCGACGCCACACAGTTCTGACGCGAACTCCGTTCTTTAGTATTGAATTTCTGATTTTGATCATCTACTTTTGCTGTTGACTGTACTAAAGGTGTCTAAAGACAGGAATTTATCATTTTATAATGCAAGTAGACGCAGGATCTTTAAATAATTAGCGGAGACCCATGTTATGTGCAAGTAAAAATGTAGGTACTGGAATGCTTAACCCTACCTCATTTTTCGACTGTGCATCTGACTATACAACGTGTTTTTTTATATCCCATAACTCTAGGGGGTCATTGTACTCATCATTATGGACAACTTTTACTATGGGACCAAACACGAAAGCGCGAAAAAGAAATCAGCTGTTCCCTATCGTTTATGTTCGTATAACTCGTCAAAATGTAGGGAACACCAGATTTTTGTTTCGCCATTTCGGGTTTGGTCCCATAGTAAAAGTTGTTCATAATGATGAGTACAATGACCCTCTACAGTTATGGGCCGTTTTAATTAACTATAAATAAATAAATAAAATAAATAAATGGGATATCAAAAAAACACGTTGTATATGTATATTGCTACCGCGTTATGAGCTATTCCAATCTAGTTTGAGTGATACTAGACTTAGCGCCACTTCTTCCCAGCGATAGCACTAGGAAGTGGTGAAGGGCGAACGTTTTGGCGGACTGTCTTTTGTAATATTGACGTTCGAAAAGTGCTGATTCTCAGCCTAATTTGAATAAATGACTATTGATTTTGATTCGTATGGAAAAAATCTGGGCATCTTTATGTACACACGCTATGAAGCTAGTTTAAAAAAAAAACAATTCTTAACAGCTCATAAAACCTCTATGAAATTACTATACTCTATAAATATTCGTTTCCAGCTGTAACGAACTAACAGGATCATGTTAATCAAGAAGATAGGTAGATAGGTACGTGTTGTTTAAAATGTACAACTCTCTTTTTAATAAAACCGTAAGCTCTCTTTTCCGAGCAAAGCCTCGGATGAACGTAATTACGAGTATTAAAGCTTACAAACGCTTTGTGGCCTTCAATAAGTATTATATTATCAACCTTTGTAACAGTTAACCAATAATCTATATCGTTAACATAGTCTAGAAGTAAATACAGAGAAAATGATCATTACTAAACCACTAATAAAAATGAACTTCATAGCTATTTGAATGACCATCAAATTCAGGACTATCTAAATGTATTTGATCAAAGACCTTTTACATCTAAGGTGGCAGTCCTACCACACGCTGATTACCGAATGTCCTGCTCTAAAACAAAAAAATAATTTGAATGAGTAAAACTTTTTTTCAAAGAAAAAAAACAACCGTCTTCCAAAAACGACACTACAAAGTGTCGTTGGGTTCGCATTTTCGTTGTTTGCCACCGACTTCCGAAATTAAAGTTATTTTTCACTTTGTAGTGTCGTTTTTGGAAGTCGGTTGTTTTTTTTTTTGCAAAAAAGTTTTTATTTTTCACTTTTAAGTTGTAATTTTTATCAGTAATTTTGGTTTAAAAACCAAAATACTGAACCGTTTTTGATGAAATGTGTATGGGACCATTTGGGAAGTATACCCTTGGCAAGTTGGCAAGCGACGGAGTTTTGCGCGAACAAACATAAAAAAAAATACAAACATCCGAATTGAGAACCTCCTCCTTTTTTAGAAGTCGGTTAAAAATGATTTTGTATGTTTTAGGGCTGATTTTTCATGAATCAGAAAACTTTTATCTATATGTACGAATATGAATAAATATGACAGTTTGACATATTTCCGATACAAAAGCTGTCTATAACAATAATTACTCTTCAGTTAAGAGATATCTGAACATTGAAATTTCAGCCCTTAATATGTATTTATTGTAAGATGGATGTATATCTGGAGTATAATTTTTTTTTCTCCTACTAGCACTAGTTTTTTCATAAGTTTATTATACCTACTAACTAACATTCTATGGATTTCAAAAAGTCTGAATTAAAAAGTTTTTATTTTTATTTTTTTATTCTATACGATTTCATTTAATTTTCTTTTTATTTCATTTCAATTTCAAAAGAAAATAAGGGTCGTGCCACCATTAGGAAAACTCGTTGTCTTCGACTTGACTTTAATATATGGTCAAAGTTCATATCTTATTCAGAACGACCTCAGAAGAAAAGGCGCGAAGTTTCCCGAATGGCCCATTTAATGTGCCCGACGAACAAAATCCAGGGGGCAATGTGAATTAGCAATGATATAGAGTTGTAGCTAAACAGTGTCCGTAGCATAGAGTAGACTAAGAGTAACCGTGGAGTTTCTTGTCGATTTTTCACCATATACTAATAATAAAGATGGAGAGTTTGTTTGTTTGAACGCGCTAATCTCTGGAAAATCTCTGGAACTAACTGTCGGATTTGAAAAATTATTTTTGCATTTGATAGCCCAATTATTGAGGATGGCTATAGGCCATACATCACGCTAAGACACTTAGGAGCCGTGCAAAAATAAAAAAAAGTTAGAAAGAACACAGTAATAGCGCCGGTAGGCGATGCGATGCGATGGGGCGCCCTCTGCCCGCGACTTCGTCTAAAATTTCTAGCTAGTGAATCGATAAATTGGAACCGTCCACCTATCTTCTGACGTTTGTACAACGACGACGACAACGACGTTTTTTTAAACTACCTACAAAGCGGTCACATTAACTTGACGCTTGGCGTTGATGACGTCAGTTTGGCGCTCTGGTACGATGTGACAAAAAAGAATCAACAATTAATCTAACCGATTTGATTTTGGGGCATGGATTTTATTAGCCAATCTTGCAATACATTTACCTTATTATTATCTATGTCTATAGGTACTTTGAATGCGGGGGAAGCGGGCGGGGCCTCGCATTCCAGAGATGCGTCAAGTTAATGTGACCGCGTTGTACAGTCAGCATCAAAAGTCAATTAACACTGTTACTTTTACAAATCATCTAAATTGATACAAAATGATGTGATACATTGGTTTTCTCTATTTCATGTAATAGCAAAGAGTTAATTATTCTTAAATATCTTAATAATATAAGCTTTATAAGAATATTTTTCTCAATAATTAAGATTTAAACAACTAAAGTGTTAACCGACTTTTGATGCTGACCGTACTCGATTATGTAGTTGTCTTGAATTCTTAATTATTTACTTCTATGCCAAAATGCGGCAGTGCCATTCATAGTGCTTTTGCTATGTTATAGACATACCCGGACTTAAAGACCCAGGGCCCCTAGCCACTTGACATTTTATACATATTCGTTAAGGTTTTTATCTGACACAAATTTATTTTATTTATAAAACTGATTTACATCTGTCACCTCACACATCAGGTCCAGTTGAAAACAGCGTCAGGCACTAAGTAGTTTTCTGGCTTTTTTGCTGAACTTGGCCTTTTTGGTGCAGCCGTAAGGCAAACTTTCCTGATAATTTCTTGCATCGGACTTTACACTTTTTTTTTTTTATCAATGTATGTATCTGGTGTATTGTGTGCCTTTTAGTCTGTGATAAATATATGTATTTTCTTTCTTTCCGAAGGGGGTCTCGTGCATATGTAATGGATGATGGTCACCCGTCCATAAACCGTCCGCGGCCAGCGAAGCTTGACCTTCCTTGTACGCGTGCGGCTGTTATCATTTAGCCACAAGCCCCTCATAAATGCATAATAAAATAGTAGTAAATTTCCTATACAGGTGAAACGCCCTACGGCTACGCTAAGGGCCGAAAACGCGAATTTGAACGTGTTTGGAGGAGCGTCTGACACGTTTATGCGTCCAACCAGCCATCATTATACAGGGTATAACCGCGTAGGTATTGCACTTTTCTTTATTTAATTTTGACACACTTTTTACCTACACTTTATACTAACTACTACTAAAAGTATGTTAGTAACCAAAGATTGAAATACATGCCACAATAACACTATAATAACTAAAATAAATAAAATCAAAACAAAATAAATAACTAAAATACATAAAATTAAATTGTAAAATAAATTCATTACTTAAATCGCAATCATTTTTGAATTCACTAAAATCATTAAAATTAATTAGTAATTAGGGTAGTTTGCGCGTCGATGTCCCCGTCACCCTGTTTTGGCTGTCTTCGTAATATTTTGCTTTAATAACAATTCCCAGTACATTGAAATTTCACACCAACTACCTGTCACATAGACAAATAGATCTTGTCGTTTTATGACGTCCTAGTGACATTCCGCCTTAGGGTGGTATTTTGTTTTCAGTGCCCTAATTCACAATGACCACTTCAACGATTCCTTACTTCGAAACCATGTCAATTCCTTAGTTAATCACGACATCTGCTATTAACGTATTCTCTATTATGACACAATGGCGTGGTTTGAGCTGTCAAATTACATGTTGTCCGCACGGTTGACATTTCGATTCCTTGCCGTTAATAAGACATCGCGTAAGGATGAGGACCTTTACACCCTCCGTTCCTCATACCTCTGTTCTTTGCCTACTGTCTAGTACTAACTAGGAGTAGGATCACTAAAGCCTTAGAAAACCGTGAAAAAGATTCTCTTTATAAAAAAGCTTAGTCAAATGCAACAATTTATTCGCGACGAATAAACAAAGGCTGTGGCCATAAATTGCACCCACCCTTTGTTTGATGTGTTCACTAGGACTCTTAACAAAACAGAGGTGATGTTTGTCTACGTAATTACGTATTTATGCCTAGTGTGTCTCGCTGTTACCACCTACGGACGAAATGAACAATGTTGAATACACCTGCTATTTATCTCTGTTCAATTCAAAGTTGTGTAAGTACTGGCTTTATCCGCATCCCCCTGCTGGCATTAATACAATTTATGGCTTGTCGACTAGCACGAAGATAATTTATTTGTGGGCGAGTCGACAATTCCAGAAATATGTATTAGGCAATTGGCACATTTTGAATTTTAACGAAGTTAAGAAAAATACACGTTTTACAATATTTAACTCCTATCACTTGTGCGCTAGTGTCCTTTTTCGATACTTTATTAACTTTGTGCGAGTCGCCTATAGAAAAATAATAGTAGATTATACAAGTGGAAAAAAAAGGGAATTTAATTCGAGATACTAAGTTGGATTCCGAGAGCAGCGAAGGATTCTAGAATAGAATCCCGAGCGTAGCGAGGTATTCTAGATTAGAATCCTGAGCGGAGCGAGGGATACAAGGACCGAGATGAATTATTTTTTTCACGAGTTGTGTACTCTACTTTTTACCATTGACTGCAAGAAAATAAATAGTAGTAATAGTGTTTATCACATTTTATTTTATAACCGGTAAAAAGAGAACAAAGGATTAATTTATACTGTAAAATAACGACACAGAAGAACAAGAAAATGTCAAAGAATCACCGTCATTAGAGGGGAATCGATTAGCCAACATCGGCTATGTATTCAGTCAGCTTGCAAGTATGTCGCATCATCCATTTGACTGTAATTTCACCTCTATGAATTTAGTAAAGGAAAAAAGGGTAGGGTTCATGTCGAGCTTTCATTTTGAATGTAAAATGTGCAAGATAAAAAAAATAATACTTTCTCAAGAACCCGACGAAAAAGATTTGACAACGTTTGATGCTGTATGAACGATGCTGTATTTGTCAACGTTTAAACGTTGTCAAATACAGCAAGGACATATGGAATTTTATTTTTTAAGTAAGCCTTTATGGCACCCTGTCATAGCCGGAGCGCCATCCGTAGCAACTGATATAATATTTTTCAAGAGAATCTCTTTCTCATCACAAAACTTTTCCAATGTATTGAATATGGTTTCGCCTTTTGTATCGGTCTCTAAATTTCTAGCAAACAACAGTTCTTCACATAATATTTTCTCATCTTTAGTAAACCTCACGTAAGAAAGAAACAATGCTTCATTAGTTGGTAAAGTGGACTCATCGAGCTGAATTGAGAATTGACTAGTCCTCAGATGATTGCACAATGATTCTTCAATGTTTTCAGCCATTTTATCAATTCGTCTTTGCGCAGAATTATTACTCAAAGGAATTTTTCGGATAATCTGCGGCCGGTTTATGAAGCACAGTAGTTATTACTTCCTTTATTGCTGGCAAAATTAACTCTTCTCCGATGTTGTGTGGTTTGCCTTTTGAGCAATTAACAAAGAGGTATTGTACGAAGCTCGAACTCCGTCGTCATCTTGCTTAGCAGCCGCCGAAAATAGTTTTGCTACACTTGGCTGAGTATTATGCTTCTTCGCTAGGTCTTGAAAATATATATATATACATTCTCGTCTTTCTTATCTGGATGCATTTTATTCAAATGATCTTGCAGTCTTGAAGGCTTCATTCCTTCATTTGAAAATGTTTTTAGATATAAAAGGCACAAAGGCGACGATGGGTTTGTGGGATTTTCAATGAATCCGAATTTAATATATTCCGCACAGTACTTATTGCCGTCTCTTCTTTTTTACTTCCGACATTGTTTTGTTTTAAGAAATACGTAAGTAAGTGTTGAACTTAAGTACTGCTTATCTATTACGCGCGATACCGCAAATGAAGATAAAATAAATATTACGTTGTTTATACAGGATTGCGTAAGCAGCACGCACCGACAGGAATAAATGCATAAACTCGTTTATCTCATTCGACGCTCAATTGTACTCAACAAATAATAACAAATATTCTATGAACCAGCCGATTTATACAGGTATGCACAAATCGGGTTATTTAACAAAAACTTGTTAAAACATGATTGCCCGCGGTCTATTATCTACGAAAATTACCTATCTAGGAATACTAATAACTATTAAAATTCGAAGGTGTGTCTGTTACCTATTTATTTGTTTGTTTGTGTCTACTTTCATTTCGAAACGGAGCGACCGATTGTCATGATTTTTATCTTATTTATTCAATAAAACAGGACAGATATATGAACTACGCGGTGAGAAATATCGAATCTAGTTAGTTTGAGCAATCTCTTAATTAATATTAGTTGTTCACAAGTTGTAGTCGAGAGCGCAGTCGGTGTCGAGTCCTCCTAGTAGATGAAATTACAAATCGCCCCCCAAGCCTCTACACAACGCCCCGATTTTTTTTTCTGGGTCTCTCACTGCCCCCTTTCGGCCTGCAGCGCCCACAAGGGGGCATTATCGCCCACTTTGGGAAAGGCTAATGTAAATGGACACTATTTTGAAAAGATATAATAAAACTAATAACTTGCCAGTTTGTTCAGTTTTTTTTTTTCTAAGAACTTTCAGTGTCACCCTCGTATATGCTCCAAAGTGTCGACGGCTTAACCAAGACTAAGATCTTGGTTAATTCGTTGAAATAGTTAAGAAATATGGACTCTGAGAAGGAATTGGCGCCATTCGTGGTTTTCCAGTCGCAGTACAAATTGTATGTTATCAGGTACAACTCCCGAGACTGCATATAAACATAAATAATAAATTAAATTTGTTTATTTCATAACCATATTAGATTAGATACCATTATTCCGGTTAGACTGGAAGCCGACCCCAACATAGTTGGGAAAAGGCTAGACAGATGATGATGATGATTAGATTAGATACCAAGTTACTGATTGGATCCTCCTTTTCAGCAAAAATGGCTGTATTAGGAGATTCCGCTCTTCCATAGCAAGATAATTTTGCATAATAAAATAACGTCATTTCTTTCCATTATAAAAAGGTGGACTGATGTTTCCCAAATTATATTAGAAGAGTCTTTTCATGTTTTGACCTCGCCATATAAAGAGCAGTTTGATCTCTATTTAATTAGGCTATTACGTTTACATTTTTATTTACTTTTCTGTAGCCGCACGGGTCGATCGATCAGGCTACACTTGCCGTGGTCGGTCCGTGGATGGGTGACCATCTTTACATACAAACACCCCTCTGTGTCTCGGAAAGCACGTTAAGTCGTTGGTCCCAGCTGTCATTCTTGGATCATTGACAGTCGTTACGCCTTACGGGTCGCTAGACAGATGATGACTTTTACATTTTTTGATTCTTGCTGAAACAAACAGGTGTTGTTTGTCTATGTATTTATACCTGTGTGTCTTACTGTTACCACCTACGATCGAAACGAACAATGTTGGATACACCAGAGGGACAATTCTCGTATTTTTTAAGAAAGGTAACAGTCTAATCTCCGTCTTAATCTGTGAAAATACCTCTAATATTCTTACGTTTTTGCACATTGTGACTAGATTTTAAACGTGTTTAAATACAGAAATTGGTCTTCTCAGTAAGTGGCCTTTTGCTGTATTGTAAGCTTGTATTAAAAGTTATGTAACTATCTACTGGATTTATCAGCATCCGCCTGGAATTAAACCAATTTATTAGGGGTCGATGTAGTCTTTTCCAAACTTTATCTATCAGACGTTATCTCAGTATTCACCCATAGCCATCTTTCACACAACCCATCCAACATTTGTTTTCTTCGGTCGTCCTTTATTCTTATTATACTGGAAGCTTTACAAACGGCTATGTCTCTTTTTCCTCTATAATTATATATAAATAAGATGTATTGGCTGCAGATAAATAAACAAATAAGGAGCAAAAATATAAAAATGGTTTGCAAATGGACGTCTTTTCATGTTTTCTTCCCGCCATGTTTTAAGAGGAAATTGATCGAATTACACGTGAACTTCCTGTTATCTATTTCATTAGTTTA
Organism: Apamea sordens; assembly: GCA_945859715.1. NCBI lineage: Eukaryota > Metazoa > Arthropoda > Insecta > Lepidoptera > Noctuidae > Apamea > Apamea sordens. Next base: position 16,538,611 of record OX243995.1, read on the forward strand.
TTCTTTTTACATTTACTGAATTTCGCTCTTTCGGTAATTACCCAAATTACGACCATAATTTTCGGAATTCATAAATTCTTTTTTATCGACAAAAGGCAGCGCGTCTCTAGCAAATTATTTGCGACGGAATTGGCAAGTACGTACGTGTAGCTATGACCTCACGTGCGACATAAGAGGATCCTAAACACACAGTCCCCGGAAAGTTTTAACACAAACCAATTTCACCGGCTCTGCGGCGTTGACACTACTATATAACCTTATTTTTACCTAGCTGCTTATCCCGCGACATCGCTCCGCTCCTCACATGTTTACACTTTAAATTACGTTGGTATATCTAACGTATGACTCTTTATGTAGTTAACGTATTGAGTCCGGGTATTAACTTGAAAAGTAGTACATAAATACTCTTCAAAGGAATAGTCCCCTTTTAATTATAACTAAGGGCGCAAAACCGTAATAAACTTCGTATGGGAAACTTCCGATTCCCTGCTTCATTCTAAAAATAATAATGGACATTTTGGAATAGGAAAAAGAAAGAATTTGGTACCGATATTACTATTTATTACCAAAGAAAAACTACATTAATAAAATCATAGAAAATAAAACATTTTGGACTAGGAAAAAGAGAGAATGTGCTACCGATATTACTATTATTATTATTACCAAAGAAAAACTAATTAATAAAATAATAAAAATAAAACAAGCTTTTCTTAGTTGTTAAAAAAGAACTAAAAAGTTAAAAATAATTTTATTCCGATTGGAAATAAGCCGTTTTATACTTCTTAACCTCTAAACGATAATGAACTTTCTTCATCTTCGTCAAAATCATCTTATATCATAATTTTACATATTTTCAAACGTTGAAACTTCCCATCATATATTACATGTTTGTGTACTTATCACAGTCCCAAGTTTTCAAACAAAAGCGTGTTAGACCAGGGTTGCAGGGTGCTTAGTTTGGGTGCAACGGTCAAACCAAAAAATTGTGATGTACAAACCTAACTGTGTTTATGTAATATTACTGTCTGTCAACACCTTTTGTTTTTGCCAATAAAACTTTTTGTATTTTTTACCCTTTTTTCCCCTCTTGCTGTTAAAATGTAACACGCTTTTATTTGGAAACTTGAGACTGTTTGTAAAAATATGGAAACATACCTTCTCGTTGATAATACAGTCGAGGTCCTCCTGGCTGGGCGACCCGAGTACGCCCAGGATATGGTTCAGCTGGTCCAGGTAATGCTTGCCGGGGAAGATGGGCCGGTTGCTCAGCATCTCTGCCAGGATGCAGCCCACCGACCAGATGTCTATCGACTTAGTGTAACCCTATGGACAAGGAATTGTATTACTTTACTATATTTTTACAAGCAGTTTTGGTTTATAATGTCAGAAGGTTCATTCTTTAAGCAGAGCTTTTTTTAGAGATGCATCGAGCAGTTAGATAATTTTACAGATTGGGACATCGATGCGCATGCTGTTACTACGAGGGCGACACTGAAAGTATTTAGAACTGGCCACTTGTAACCGATATAATAAAACATAAGTTCAAATTTTGAAAATGGAACTCTGCCAATATTATTGTGTATGTATTTTATTCATTTGTCATTTGTTTACGATTTGGCGGCAAATTGAAAATTGTCTGTGTTCTTATGACTTTCGATGTAATTTAAGTCAACAAGAAAGTTATGATAGACTTCGATTGGCCTTTCACGATGAAGCCCCATCTCGTTACCTCTCGCGTCCGGCCCTGGTTCAAGCCATGGTCCGGGGTGAGAGGGAGTGGGAGGCAGTCACCTCCTTCTGCGAAGCAGTCATGCTAGCGAAGGAGGTGGCGGGGTGGGCGAGGGAACGCACTTTGCGCACCTCACGCCTCAGCCGCCGCGGGAGACGCTCCGGGCGTCGGGAGCCGCGTGACGACTCCCGACCACCATAGGCGCGGGCCTGCGGGCGGAGAGTAATGGGTAGCTCTCCGTCCGATCAGGACTAGGCCCGTGCCGGACGGCGTGTACGTGTTCCACGCGCGCCTCAAAGAGATGTCAACAAAAGAGACGGGGCCCCATAGGGCCGAAGCCTGCCTGGGTAGCGGGAACATCCGAAAGGGTTTACCGCTGCCCTGGAACATAAAGGGCTAAGGAAGGAACACGGGTGGGTTTTAGTCAGTAAAAGTCTGACACTCCCTTCTGCTCCACCCAGAGCGGGAGGAGTCATTTGATCCCATCCTCAAAAAAAAAAAAAAAAACCCCATCTCGTGCCACATTTACAACTGGTTTAATGAGTTTAAACGTGGTCGCACTAATCTCACCGATGATCTGCGTGAGGGACGGCCTTCTACGGCGACGACTGAAGATAACATCAGCATTGTGCGGCGTATGATAGAGACTGACAAAAGAGTGACTTAACAGCAGATTCCGACAAGCTTAGGCATAAGTATGAGTCAAATGCACAAAATCCTCCATGAACATTAAGGTGGATACCTCGTAATTTGACAGAGGCCCAAAAGCTCCGTCGTGTTGATTGGTATCGTGAAATGGTTCAAAGATTTAACGGAGGTGACTCAAATGCTGTGTTCGACATACATACGGGTGACGAAAGCTGGATTTATTGTTATGATCCTGAAACTAAGAGGCAGTCTGCTGTCAGTGTGTTTCCTACCGAGGAGTTGCCAACTAAAGTGAAGAGAGGTCGAAACGTGGGAAAAATATGGTGGCCTCGTTCTTCGGAAGCACAAGTCATTACGCAACAATTGTGTTAGAGGATCGAAAAACAGTTACTGCAGAGTGGTACACTAACAAGTGTTTGCCACTTGTCTTGGAAAAAGTTCGGGAGAAACGACCTCGCAGTAGGATCCTCCTTCACCACGACAACGCCTCATCGCACACCGCCAAGCAAACCATCGACTACTTGGCGACTAAAGACGTGGAATTACTGGGTCACCCGCCCTATAGCCCCGACCTCGCCTCGCTCACCTTGCGATTTTTATTTATTTCCGAAAATAAAAGAAAAACTTCGAGGAAACGTTTTATGGACGCCGAGGAAGCAGTGGCTGCGTTTCAAAACGCCAGAGACCCCTAAGGACGAGTGGGCCAAGTGATGTTCTGTGTTTCCATCGAATGCAGCGATGTATTGATGTAGATGGACACTATTTTGAAAAGATATAATAGGTAACTAATAACTTGCTAGTTTGTTCAGTTTTTGATTTTCTAAGAACTTTCAGTGTCACATGATTCTAGACTCGCGTAGAAATTTGTTTGAAATTCTTGTTATCAAAAAAAAAAAAATCTGCTTTCATAGAAAATTCCAAATTGCAGTTAATTTTTTTTTTTATATATTTGACGAAAAATTTCAGCGTAGTCGGATACAGAATCATGTACTGAAACCATGGTAACAGGTTATGCGTCGTTGTCCTTGCCACCCTGTAAATTACTCTGTATTGTAGTACTAAAGCCACGTGTGCTGCGACCAAATTTATGTCAGATATACGATCTACGCGTCCATCTGCAGACTTCACCTACCTACGTTTTTTTCACTGTTGATCTCGAACATTGCAAACATCTACAAAATTTCAGCACTGCTATTTATCACTAAGAGGTTGCTAGATTTTTGGCAAAGCAGACCCGGCATTATGAATTAGAATTCAAAACTGTGAACGTTACATACTCTCTTCCCTACGTTACTAAATAATACATATGAATATATGTAGGTAAGTACAAGGTCTACTTAAGAGAAAGTTCCAATTTCTTAGTGCGGAGTTGCGGATCTTTATCTCGCCTCTTCGGGTGAGATGACCGATCTCAATTTACGAAAAACGCTGACGCATTTTCTCGAGGGTCATCGACGATTCAGTCAACACAGACCCAAAAGCCTAAGATTAGTAACTCATCTCACTGATTTCGTAGCTTTGCTTAACGCGTCTACGGTCCGTGGAAAAAGTTTTTATATTAGCGACAGGTTAACCAGCGAAATTATTTTTTTTTTTTTTAGGTTTTTGCAATTGCAGGTCAATTTCAGGTTGTATGTTGAACAAAATATGAATCGCGACCGTAACAAGCGTGTATTTACAGAATTATAACCATCCCCTCTTCTAAGTTCATATAACCCTATCGAATGACTGAAATAGTCATACTCATTAGTTCATTACCCTTCGTAGTCGTCCCTTAACAGTAATATTTTTATTCAATATAATGTGCGAAAAACGCCAGGCCTTTTTATTCCAACAGTCGTTTTCCCTAGTCATTCACGAACACTTTCTCACGACAACATTACTTTCCTACACGCTTTTTGCAGACATTGAGAACAAATTAATGTCCATTACGAAAAAATACTAAAGATGGACTTTTCAAAGTTACTTAATGTATTAAATGGTATTTTAATATTCATAAAAGCGAATATTTATGTCCTACTTTTCTGAATGCTTCATCGCTTGAGGGGCTTCACAAAAATGATGGTGAATAATGACGGAAAACATGTACACGGAAAAATAGACCTTATAAGAAAGACAATGTTTTATTGTTCAGTCTGTCAAAAGCCTTAAAGGTCGGAGGCACAGCAGACAGTTTGGATTCCTCTGTGATGGTAGGCTTTTGTTGTCTGGAATAGAGGGGTATTATCAAAATGGCGCAAACAGCAAGACGGTTCTGAATAGCGCAATATATTGCAAACATAAATTTATATTTGGGTATTTTACTGCTTTCGACGTTGCTGCTGAAGCTTGTTACTTACAGTTGTTGTTTTAGTTGTTTTGGCGAATATATTATTTAAATAATTACTTAAATGGTTTGTTGTATTACTGCAGCTTAAATTTAAGATTTTTTTTTTAATTTTTTAACGGATCGAACTTACGAATCGTTTTATTTTATAATTTTTTTTTTTATGAGAAGAAGTTTCCATTTCCTGAAATACAATCATACATATACACATACATAGACTCACGCCTTTTTTCCCAAGGTGGTTGACAAAGGCTACAGAACGCCACGCGCTAGTTTCCCATACACCTTTTCCTTCGTCCTGAAATATTGTAACAAGCTCGCAAGTGAAACAAAGGACACTGGGCAAAGTTGTATGGGAAGTTGTCTATGAACCAATACAGATTTGGTTGATATTATTTTGAAGAGCAGTGGTGACTGTTGGCCACTTGCCAATGACCCACTTTTTAAGATTCCAACCCAAGCAGACATGCACTTTACTTTGTGTACTTTTATCATTGACGAAGTTGTCCTTTATCTGTAAAAACGGTGAAGGACAACTTTGTCAGGAAACCAGCATGTCTTCGAACTAAAAAATCGATAGCATTTGACATTCATGAATCCTCCCTGAGCCCGCGAGTCATATTACAGCTCATTCATTACCTCTCACAAAGAAGAAGCCCGAGTCCCAGTAGAGGAAACATTTTATGCGGATACGTATACATGTATGTAAACACATGAGAAATGATTGCTTGGTAAATTGACTATCAAATAAAATTTTCAGCAAATACAAATCTCAAATGACAGTGTGGCAATATGCAAAACAATTAACTTCCCCGACTGTACAAATCTCTATTGGCTCATAGACCAATTTTGCCCAGTCTCCTTAAATGTTAAAAAATGTGTATTATTTATGTTTCTATTATTAATAACACTAAGCATATGATGGTGATCCATGCAGCATTTTGGTTAACGGTCAATTGGGACTACCCGTACTGCCCTGGAAAGTTTTTGAATAGTACTTTTATCCTGTTCAACTAGAAGTGGAAAGACCAACTAGCTTCCACCTTCGACTTTTTGACTAACTGATCGACTCTTTGACAGTTCAAAAGTAAATGTTTTAAATGAAATAAATTCTAGGAGTTAGTTTGTTTGTTAATAGTTAATAATCTTCCGAGCTTGAAGACACGTAATTCATGGTTTCGGTTTGTACTTCACATCTCAGTACTTACAACTTCGTCGTATATTCAGTTTCTAACTAACTCTGTGTGACATACATACTTCACGAGAGCGCACTCGGGAACGTGCAAAGTTGACATAACGTGCATATCAAGTAGGTAATAAAGGTACAAACTTTGTTCATTTCCGCGATAGGGCAGGAATGTACACATGGGACGTATTTACTGTTTATGACCTTGTAAAAGTCCGCTCAATTTTATAACGTTTTTCTCCCAAAATAGACCATAACGCGACGGGACAGTAAACGCCTATAAACATGATAGCAATAAAACTTCTATTGTCGAACGAGACATAATTATGATTTAGAAATTATACGCGGTGACGCAGGGTTAGCGCAGCGTATACGTTCGAGAAGCGCCTAGATGATGATTATGGCTGTGATGTCTTAGATATAATAAAACGGAAAAAAAGTCCCACTTACCTTCGAGTTAAGCATGATTTCCGGTGCTCTGTACCACCGAGTGGCCACGTATTCGGTCAGGAAGCCGGTGTGGTCGTGGTCAGGGTCAGCGACTCGGGCCAGCCCGAAGTCGCAAATCTGTCAACAAATATTCTTAATTAATTTCTATATTCATAATAAAAAAACTTGAGAGGACACCCGGATGGAACGAAGTTCAAAGAGAGAGAGACAGACAGACAGAGAAACACGCGCACGCCGCACGGTTTACAACTATAGCAAAAAGTGTCGTTCCAACTTTTGGTCTTAATTTTTTCCGTCTAACCCCCTTTCGCAACGCGCGATAAGGAACTTCGTTCCAATAAAAAAAAATACTTGGAAATTACTGACATAGGTGAAGGAAAACCTCGTGAATAAACGGTCGTTAAACGTTAATATACGGTCGATCGTGGCAGGTGGTGGTGGTGGTGGAGGCTGGCATTGTTATTTAATTTCTAGGCGATACCACGGTAACGTACCTTCCCTCTGTTAGTTTCATAAATTGAACGATCGCAACACGCATTGATTTATTTTGAATTATTTTTTATTGTTTCTAGAATTGTGATTTATTGAATTTAGTTGACATTATTAATAGTTTTTAATTTTAACATTGATTATTCTGAATTTAATTGTTAGGTATGTTTTATTTATTATTATTTAATGTAGTTATTATTGTCTTTTTTTTTGTTTCTAGAATTGACATTATTGATAGTTTTGAATTGTATTACACTATTTGCATACCCATGTGATGGTAAAATATGGAGAACTTTATTATAAGCAAAAATATCTATGTATCTCTTACCCATGTTTGCAAATAAATGAATGATTTATGCAACGAGTGGGTATTTATAATCACCAAGGTAAGGTAATTGGAAAAGGGCTGCCATCAGTGCCATCTGAAATATGTATTGTGGAGAAGTAGGTACTTAAAAAGGTTTTCCTGAAAGTCTCTCATTTTGCCACTTGGGAGTAAATTCGGCGGACGGGAGGAAGACGGCGATATTTCGGTCAGTACGACCGATAATGACATTTTAATGGGTGCCGGAAATATATACGCAGAGGAATGAAATCCCGAGTCTTTACTGGCTATAGAGGCTGTGGCAGTAGTTTCCCTCCTTGGAATAGTTGGTATTTATAATACATGCCTTTTTCGGGTTTCACTTGAGCACTGCGAAATTTTATCACTATCGGCTCGGCAATATTGCGGCAGTGAAGTCTATAGACGGGCAAACTGATTCGTATTGCCAATATTACAATGTAGATAGATAGATAAACCATTTATTTGGCGCACACAAAAAGACAGCGCAACACTCAAAATTACATTATTAGAGAACTACCCACATTAATAATATAAAACAAGGTGCCGACAAAAAAGACAAAATGAAAAACACACAAATATCAAAATCAAAGTGACACTATGACGAATTAAATTAATAACGAAACATACACAGTGCGGTGTGCGTCTCAAGGTTGCACCAAATGGGAGTCCAGCTCAGCATGTGTCAGGCAAATGTACCTAACGCTGATATTCTGCTGGATCCCTGCTGTGACACACGGACGTTGAGAAGACGAGATAAATTAGTGTTGTGACAGGTGTTAAGTGCAGAGTGAGGCTTTGTAAGTATACCCGACACTATAATTATGTATTCTACAGTAAGTTTTGCATTGGTTAACGTTCTTGTTCGTAGGTGTCTTAGTATTGTGCTTTGATTACTTGATTCTTATATTACAAAGTTACATGAAGTATAATTATAATGTGTAAGTGAATAACATTACAATTATAGTGACGTTGGTGACGTTGGTGCGAATGTAGGGATTGGCCCCTTGTTTAGTGCGATAATAGTGAAATAACAAAGCAAATATTACACTTATAGATTGTTTCTTAACGACACTGTTGTATTTATTGTACTCAGTCATTGGAGCGAACCTAAATGCAAATATATGCGTACCAGGTGTGCCAAGCAGTCCTCGCAAAACCGACCGAGTGCGCACTGTGCAATATTGACACGAGTAATTTTAAGTCATTTTTGACCCTTCTCTAATAAATTCTGAGGAATGGTGAACTTTGGAGGGGGTAAGGTTTACCAAAAAAAAAAAAACATTTTTTTTTATAACGTCTTGATAGCTTCAAGATTGATATGAGTGTTCAAATATCTTCTCTATGTTACACTGTTTTTAGAATCCTAAGTAAGTCTCTTCTCTTTACCAGTCGGAATATGTAGTTGAAAAAAAAACTGTATAAGCCCGCGTAAAAACAAGCGATTTTTTAATGCGGTGATTTTTTTCTTTGCGCTCTGAATTTTCAACGCACTGTTTAGCGCCGAGAGTTGGAAATCCAACAGTGTATTTTTTTTGCGCACTGGGATGCACTTTGTTTGATTCTCAATGCTCGGCTCAACACCGAGAGTTAAAATTCCAGTGCACAATAAAAACACGTCCGAAAAAACGTGGCCTTACACACTCATAATATACTGCAAACTTTGCTGCAAAACGTAATGAAAGCGCGCAACTCCCGCTAGCAAGCTGTTGGAGTAAATACGCCGCCATATTGCGCCTACCACTATTAATGATATCATTACATGCATACTGACCACAATACTGCGGTCGCTTTGACTTTACAATTCCGTTTGAGTTAGAGCTACTAATTGACAATAGTGAATAGAGTATCCGAGGTTTTGTTGTAAGTTATTTACACGTTCCAGAACAATGTACAGTTGGGAGTGGTTTTAGGTCCGGTTTACTAGCGTACCTACACTTCTGCCTAACCCTTCGGGGATTACAGGCGTGACGTGACGTGTGTTTACTAGCATCATGAGAATTAGACATATTTTTAGGAATTCGCCACAAAAATGCCCATTGCCCTTATTATATATTGTTTATGAATTAATAAATGAATGAATGAATGAATGATTTATATATGAAAATGACAGTTCGAACGAAAAAGGTCACAATGAAAGGAATATACATATTTGAACATTTTCGTTCCGCCAGTGTATCTACATAACTACAGACCTTTTACATAATAATATCTACAGCCCCGGATCTAGGGGGGGAAGCCGTAGTCCACAAGTGCACCACCCAGTGCACCACAACTTGGCGATAAATGAGACGCGCAGCACCTATTATCTTTCTCCGCGGGTGGCGCATTGAGGAAATAACTACGTGATTAGCGTAGGCAAAGTCGACTAACGGAGTGAGAGGGTTGCCGGCGGGCGCAGTTGAATTCCGCCAAGAACTCTACGTTTTCAAAGATCTACATGATCCACTTTTATTTGGCGACATAAAAAGAGCTAGGTGTCCATCTCTTGCAACAAATCTATACCGCGGCGAACAAGTCAAAAATTTCGGTTTAAAGATATTTATTCTCATAAAGAACACAAACAGTTCACTTAAAATATGAGATTACAAATAGATCATACGCTTACACTATTACATCATGACTCCGTGGGTCGATGATATATAAACTGCGAGCGATAACTATATATATATATATAGGGTTCTAGAGAAATTAAGTACACATGGTTAATTACTAAATTTCAGATACATACGTTTTTAACATTTTTTTAAAGATATTTGTACTTTTTACATTAATCTCCAATAATTTTTTACCACAGGGTTGTTGGATTGGTGCATTATCGATCGATAAAATTTGACTAATATATAGCTGCTAATTCTTAAAACTTTTCTGTGTAAGTCGAGTAAGTAGGTAGGTACTTAAAAAATCGAACCTATCTGAGTGCAAACATTTTTCGCGCTCGCTTCGCACGCCCGTGCATTGATTGTCTTAATTAGTGTTAAGCTTTTCTGTTCATAAGTCGAGTCTCTGATCTTAGCAATCGAAATCGGACCGCACATCAGATTAATTATGACCAAGGCCATCGAAGGTTCGAAGAGTAAAATTGTAATTCTAATATGCTATAATCACACGATTTATTTCAAAACCTATCCTGTCCTATGCTACAATAATTAAAATACATGTCCGAAATATCCATGTTTTTTTTTTTTAATTATGTCTTCATGGACAAGTAGAAAGGAATGACGGGACGGCGCGGCGGGCGGGGCGAGTGTTGTACATAGGTACAACACTATCTCAGACTTTTGTTTTGTCACGTATACTACCGCTGCATAATTTTTATGTGTGAGAAGGTTTTGTTTACAAAATAGCTAGCTATTTACAATTTATGTGTTTGTAAAGTACAAGCCGAAATTACTATTTCGAATAAAACTAAACTCAATATTAAAGAGATTATATTTTTTGTAAGTTTGTTTATTACGCTTTCACTCTAAAACGGCTGAATGGATTTGGATGAAATTTGGCGCATGGGTAGACCATGGCCTGGATTAGAACAAAGAATACTTGTTATCCCGATATTCCCAAGTGATCGAGACTTCGTGCAGGTGAAACCGCGAGGCACAGCTAGTTATAAGATTCTAAAAAAATGAAAGGCCGAATTCTGCGCAGCTGTCATGTTACAAAAAACGACGACGGGAACGTAACATGGAGGATTACACACTGACTGTGCTTAATTATGATTGTTATTTTCTGTTTATTATGAAAACATATTACGACAACAAAAATATTAAATTGCTTGTTTTTCATTAGATAAGGCCCAAGTTGATTACATAACATACATAATCAGCCTATAATGTCCCCACTGCTGCACTGCTGGGACACAGACGTCCACTCTGCGATAGGGAGTAAGCCGTAATCCAGCACGCGGGTCCAATGCGGGTTGGTAGATGTCACATGTCTTAGAATTTTTGGTTCTAGGACAGGCAGCTCTCCTCACCGTTTTGAGAGCAGTGGTGATGAAATAATTTACACAAAGTGTCTGCCTGGGTTCGAACCTACGACCTACAACTCGCAAGTCGCCGCCGTTACCATTGGGCCACCACTACCTCCTTGAATAGTAATAAAAATAGTGTTTGTCGAAGCGCGCAGTTTGCATCTCAAATGATAACAATGCGTAAGTATGTTGGACTAGGCGCTAAATTGATTGACTAATCTCCGTACATATTATACTAATCCGTCTCTTTCACAATGTGACTGATAGTCATGCATGCGCGGCTTCAATCGTTAGTGTTGCCATAGCGAAAGTAAACTGTACGTTGTTTCGCTAGGGTGTGTCACTTTTGAACTACGCTTCGTGCTTGTGACGCCGAAGCACCCGCTTATGTAACTTGGTCGTAAAGTCGTAAGAGCTTATGTTCTACGCAGGCCATCCAGGACAAACCATCCAATGAGAGAAGTAAATTGTGAGAAGAGAAGCATCCACCACATTCCGTCTTCGTCAAACCCCAGGAACATTTGCCTCCCGGGTGTGATCTGTAGTGGCCTATATTTAAAGCTCTAAATCGATTGCGTACCCAAGTAGGCCATAGCAGACACGATTTATCGAAGTAGGGGATAACTTTTATTCGAGGAATAAAATTACCGTTTGACAGTTTGCTGTATGAAATAATGTCAAAATTTCAAAATTATTCCTCGAATAAAATTATCTGGCGTTGGATAAATCAATGTAGTAAATAACTGTTATTATCAATCAATTTCATGGAATAACCAACTTTCAATTTATGATAAAGCTCTAAGCAACTGACATCTGTCATACAACCAATTCTTCGTTGAACAGACTATAGTGTATATTTATATCGTACCTTCAAATCACATGTTGTGTTAAGTAGCAAGTTGGAAGGCTTCAGGTCTCTATGAAGTACATTCGCCGAGTGTATGTACTTCAGCCCGCGGAGGATTTGATACAGGAAGTAACAGATGTGATCGTTGCTTAATTTCTGGAACAAAATATTACATTGAGTGTTGCACCACAAAAACTTAGATATTTGTTCAACGCGTGTCTACTGTCACTCTAACGTCAAACTCCATACATTTATCTGCTTTTGAAAAGTGGTTTAGCCTAAATGGCTGAAAAACACGGTTTTGTCGTAATAAAGTAAATGTCTTGAAATGAAATGGACACGGAAAGTTTTCTTTCGAACCGAACGCAACCTCTTTCAAACTAATTAATTGAAATTTTTAATCGGACGAGTGACGTTAATTAATTAAGGTTCTATTCAAAAGAGTTTCAAACAAATATTGTTAATTTTAATTACTCACTCTTTACTTAATAAAGTTGATTAGAAAGTGCAATTATCATTATATTACCTGAGTTTTTAACAATTTGTAAAGGTCCGTTTCCATTAAACATTGTACGATGTAAACGTCCTTCATTGAATCTATGCATTCAGCCCTTAAAATGTCTCGAATGTCGATAATCTGAAAGAAAACAAACATTGTTAAAATTACTTTTCTATGGCTGGCCTACATAATTATGTTCATGTTATTTTTGATCTCTAGAAAGTTAATAAAATTATTTAACGTTAAACGTGTATAAACAGTCTAGTTTTCTTGTTAGGATAATATCAGACATGTTGCCCTTAAAAAACAACATTGAAATATACGAAGGATTGGTATATTTTATAACTTTCCACCAAAAACTTCTGTGCATAAGCATAATAATCAGCCTATAATGTTCCCACTGCTGGGACACAGGCCTCCTCTCTACGAGGGCTGTAATCTACCACGCGGGCCCAGTGCGGGATGGTAGATGTCACATGTCTTCGAATTTTTTTGTCACGATGTTTTCCTTCACCGTTTTGAGAGACGAGCATAATTAATAATAATATCCCTGGACATTTCACACAGCGCCATCTAGTCCCAAGCTAAGCAACCTAGTGCTTGTGTTATGGTAGCAAGATGGCTGATAAACTACTTAAGTATATACAATTTTTTTTTTAATTTGTATAAAAGATGCTGAATTTTTAAAATATATAAAAGGGGCTTACATTTTCATGCTTAAACCTGGTTAAGATTTTGATTTCCCTTAGTGTCCTCTGACAGTACGTCTGATGCTCGAACGGTGATATTTTCTTGATAGCGACTTTTGAATTCTTTATGTTGTCGTGTGCGGACCTGTGAAATAATAACCACTATAAATTATTTTGTTTGACACATTGGACCTAACAATCTGAAAGGCTCTTGACGTCCTTGTCACATAATTCATAAATAATGACATACATATATTATACGATCATATTTTTCCGCAAGAAAAAAAATACAATTGAGTACGTAACAAAGGTGGGTAATTTCTAAAAAAAAAACCTTAGTAGACGGTCATTATAAAACGAATTCTATCTTTAGTCCATCCTTAGATTTTTGAAAGCCGGTTTTCTTTTTATTTAGAACCTTATTCAAACTGAATCTTCTCCATCTTACATCTTGTTCTTCTTACAAAATTGACAATTTTGACTCGGTTTTAAAATCAGTTTCTGTAATTAGAACTTTGAATTTTTCGGAAAGAAGTTCGAAATGAAAAAAATGTGTCGTTGCCTGAGTGTAGAGATAAACCTTATTTTGTAATAAGTCCAGTTCGGATAGCAGGATCTCACCAGGAATTGGTTCAATTTAAAAACAGACAGACAAGAAAGTATCCAAGCCAAACGAAAACCCTACCAACATTATTTATAAGTAGGTCTAAATAAATCAGAATTAGCTGTTCAAGTGAAACTTCTTTTATAATACGGTTGGACTTTATAAAATTCTTGCTCATCATCATCTACTCGTAGCCTAATGGCTAATGATAATATGGCGAAACATGTGCGGACCATAACATTCGACCAGCTGGAAAAACGCTGGCCGATTTTGTAATCAACGTCAAAGCAGAGCACATGTTCTTCAATTCCTCCCAGTGATACAACATGTTATGAACAAAATATGTTTATTTTGTTCATAACATGTTGTATCACTAAATTGTTGTTGTAAAGACACCGTTTGCATCATTTATTATTTAATTCCCTAATAACTTTCTATGAGACGACCTGTGTGCCCGAAGGCCATTCCCATCGGCGAAACTGACGAACTTTCAGAGGGTGAATTTACAAAAATCTTTCTTTAGTGCTTACCTTCGTTAATAAGGAACTCTTGTGCAGAATGTCATGCTTTTAGACCCAGCGGTTGTGCGTTGTCTGGCAGTGACTTTAAGAATTTTATTAAAAGTAGAAGATATTTGTAATCGTATTACATCATATACTGGGTTAATTAGGGCCGACGCCCACTGGCGGCATGGCACGGCAAGGGATTTTTATGCGACTAATAGAAAATATAACTTAATAGTATGACAATAAAATTGAAATTTCATCGGCAGCAATGATGCCGTGGTATCCTTAGGCATGCCGCGACGTCCTTTGGCATCATTATTGAAATTTCAATTTTATTGTCATACATTTAAGTTATTTATTTATTTATTATATTTCTATTCGTCGCATAAAAATCCCTTGCCGTGCCGTGCCGCCAGTGGGCGCCGGCCCTTAGGATGTACAGTCCAGTCTGGAAGACTAGATTTGGTTAATATTAATTGGATATTTTTTTAATTTACTTGATCCCTAGACAGTTTTGATGTGGTATATCCGACATCCCTGGTTATTTATCTCCTTTGGTGACCGTACACCAAACAAAGTATTTTTTACCAAAATATTTTTTATATGCTGGGCCACGTAATTGAATCAGTTCGATGTTCGAGATCACAGATGAGAAAACAGGCACCGCACGGGATCATAAAGCCAGCAAATCTGGCCCACCTTAATACAATATGCATTAAAGGCTTATAAAACGTTCCGGGATAACTTATGGAGGAACACTTCTAACGTGTTCGCAATGAAAAGGGGTTCTTTGTAAAACTTTTCACATAATCTCATCTAAAAACAAACTTTGGAATGGGTACTCTTTATGGTGGCAACATATTTTATTAAAAGTTTATAACGTTTATCTTTCGCCCTCCCTTTTTTTCAGAGTTTTAACCGTTTGTTATGTCTGCTTTGATAAATTAGCAGTAGGTAACTTTTATAGGGTACGTACTTCTCAAGCGCTCCAAAATTAAAACAAGTGAAACAAAACAAAACCAAAATATCAAAAGATTTATTATTATTATGCAGTTTTTAGTCGGAAGTGTTAATATTTTTTCAATAACCCATCTTTTTGCTGGCTCTGATATGAGGCCATGAGAGCTACAGTGGCCTAACTGAAAAAAATTGAGCTAATTTTTAGGCCACTGTGGCGCTATGATTTTACAGTTTAGAGCAGTTTTTTCAAATAAAGTCAGTATTGAAAAAATGACAGTTAGGCCACTGTGGCTCTCATGGCCTCATATTATCGTGATGGGATTTTTATTCGAAGATAAAACAACTAGAATCATCTAGTATTTAACATCACACGTGTATGTACTTAATCAACGTAAACAATTTCGTGTGTTCACTCACTATCACTTATCACTATGACTCACCATAGTCCCTGATACAACAAAAGTACTAGTAAAAATATTAATTTAGCTAATGTCGATTAAATTAAAATTATACAGTGTAAGCGTGTCGCGTCAAAATATCTACAAGCATGTTAGAATTACCAAGTCAAATTACAAATGAAATCAATTATTATGAACCGTTTGAACTATTCAATACAACACGCGAGTGAAAACTTTTGACGTCGAAAACATAAAGCGTGAACTTCAATAGTTATTTAATTACTTTCAGTTTCAACTGAAAGCAAAAAAAAATAAAATGAATGCAGTTTCAGAACTCATTTCAATGAGTTCTGAAACTGCATTCATTTTAGGTGTCGCTTTCGGCCCCTAGTTTATGCTTTCTGACTTGATTAAAACGAACAGCACCCTAATTGCGTAAAACACCATCAATACCAATCTGAATCATTTTGAAAGATATTGATAATCCATTGCATCATATGTTCGAAAAATTTGTCTACTCAACAACTTAAACAACGCAATGAATGTTGTTGAACTGACAAAATGAAAGCCATTGCTACTTATAGTGGCTTACGCAATTTACCCCCCAGGGTAGTATCATTCATACTCACTTAACTTTCATACTAATTTCATGTAAACACAGACGACTAGATATACTAGACTTTTAAATACAAGCAAGAGAGCCCTTTACCGTAAAAGCTTTTAATGTTTAGTCTGTCCTTCAAGATTTTACCCAGTGTAATATTATACAAAAAAGTCCGCCATACGTCATCTCTTTCATCCGGGCTAATCCGTAACGGACGGCTACAATTCATTTCGCAGAACCTTTCAGAGGAATAAAATGTCATTACATCAAGAGCAGTTTAAAAACTTAAGCTGCAGCACTTTGTACGGACGAATTAGCGACCTCCGCGCACTGAGCCGCCATTTTAGTTCCTGTGACCGTACCAAGTTTCATCTGCAGTTCTTAAAACAAGAAAATAGACTCTATTTGCAACTATTTTGAGCTAATTTTAGAATTACACAATCGCAAAACGTTTTTGCAGAAATATGATGCGGACCGCTGAAATTGCTACTCCAAATATGACCCGTTTGCTACGAAAAAAGGAAAATGAACTGTTCCAACATTTTCTCTTGTATTTTTGGGATCTATTTTCAGCATAAATGTCTGCTCAAGCGCGTACTATGTCCTAAACAAATATAAGATCACCTACTGTGAAAGTAATCAAGCTAGACATTGAATAAGTACTATTTATGCAGACACTTGAGCAGTCAGGCGCAAGTTTTGCGCATTATCGTTAACTAAGGACTGCGAGTAGCGAAATTTTATTAACTAAGAAACTTCGTTCTTCGGGTTTATTGTTAAAATAGTAATAGTAAAAATATGCTTGTGATTGTGACAGAAGATACAAAATCTATTAATAACTCGACTGAATTACATGTCAACTCATTATTAACATATTCAGCAAAAGATGTTCGCTGCTGGACATACGCCTTCCCTCATGCGTCGCCGCATAGACTGGACATTTCTCAGGTCACACTAGAAGGAGGGCTTATGTCGCCTGGCACATAATATTCCTCAATAATGTATCAATTTCCACTGGTCTTTTTTTCAACCAACAAATTGAAAACATTTCCATCAAGGAATAAGATAATTTATCCCTATTGCGGAATTACGCTTCCCAGAAATGTGTGTGGGAAATTCTTTGAAATATCAACTGTTTTTCCTGCCGACATAGTGTTGATTTCAATCTTATCGAAAACTTGATCCATGTGTTTTCCATATTCATATTATTATTTCTGTAACTTGTGTCATCATCGCGATGAATTAATAATTTCATGGAAAACTAGATTAAATCAACTTAAATTCTTGTAAAACTGCTACCTACTTAGTACATATTAAAATGTTGCCGTCGTTTCACGTATATCTATGTATTTTTCTGTGTGTTACTGTAACTACATTTCTTTATTAATAAAACGAAGTCAGGTTGTTACTCCATTTATAACTCAAGAATGGCTGGTCCAATTTTTATGATATATTTGATTTGTTGGATTTGTCTTCGCCCCGAATAGCAGAATAACTGTTAAAACATGGGAAAATAAATAAGATTTAGTTTTACTGACTGCACAATTTTATTAACATCTATTAAGATTCATTTGTAGTTGTTCTAAAACTTAAATAAAATATCTGACATTGCGACAACCGGCCTCAAAAACTTTACATGGGTTTTTCTTCGATGTTTGCTAGGCAACACCATGATATCGTTATACTTAATGGCACCATAAAAATATGGCATTTGCCAGTGGGCCACTGGGAGCCCTAATGGGCCGTTACTTTACTTTCGTCTGCCACACCCCTGGCAGTGTTTCAGACACGCGATAAGGGAATTTATACGAGCTCCAATGTCCACGTCATCGGCCATTATCTTATCAATAACGATTCGATCAAGATGGTACTTATAAGTTCCCTTTTACAGTAATTTTCCCTTTAACACTTGGGTGTCGAGTGTTGAGGAGTCGAAGAATTTTGTTACAGGAGAGGAAAGTTTTTGGAACCGAAAACAAACTCATGGAAAAACCGACGGCGCGCTCTTTGCAATATTTACACCAACTTTTTCCAAGTCCTTTTCAACCCAAGTTTATCTCGCACGTAGATATTTTTACGGGTAACGTCCAGGAAAAAGCGGTATCCCAAATTCATGTTAGCAAGATGGAAACGTTTGAAAAAAAAACGAGTGTTCAAAACTCATTTAGTTTATTGGGAACTCTCTGATAAACAAGATCATCAATCATAAAAGTAGTCTACTTCCAATCAAGCTAGAGCGTTGTAATTTCGACATATACCTACGTAATGTTCCCTAAACTATAACTATAATTAAATAAACCAAACTCTAACATGAATCTAATGGTAATTAATGAATTAATGATGTAGGTATTACTATCTCCGTACTTGGAGGTAGGACCCGCATCAGACCCTTGTCGGGTCCCAGTTAGTAAACCCGAGTAATTTTACTTACAAGCATCGTGTGTCCCATCATACTTAGACAATATAACTTAATACTCTTTGATAAATTAATATTTGTTTAAGTACACAACAATAAACAATTTGCCTAGCCTTTTTCCAAATATGTATGGTTCGTCTTCCAGTCTAACCAGATGCAGCTGAATACGAGTATTTCACATAGAGCGACTACCTATCTGACCTCCACAACCTAGTAACTGGGTAACACGATACTCCTTGGTAAGACTGGTTGTCAAAATTTGGGCTTCTGACTACCCGTAACGACTTCCAAAGATCTACGAATGACAGCCGGAGCAGCCATCCACGAACCGACCGCGGCAAGCGTAGCTCCAACCTTCGACCGAGCCGTGAGGCTGTTATTATTTAGACACAAGCCCATTTGTTAACGTACCAATCCTTATTTAATAAAGGAACGCAATGAAACGGTCTCCGTTACTTGTTTCTTTATTTCCCTTTCGTTTTTCTTGCCTCCATTTTCCCTATTTAACGCGTTTAATATGCTGTGTAAGGATTTGCACACAGGAAAATCTAAGAGCTCTCACTTAATTCTATTATATATCTTATTCATCACTATGGTAAAACCCGGAGAGGACAATTTAATGCGGTAGGTATATTGGATATTTACAGAGTAGTGATTAGGGATAACATTAAATAGTAAAGCGGTTATTGCAAGTTGTTATTAGTCTATTAAAATAATAAAATAACCATTTTACTAAAAATAGAAAACTAAATTCTTTAAACAAAATGAATAGCGTAAGAATTGACACGAAATAAACCACCCTTTGATAATAAGGCACTAGACACGCGCGGACACAAACTTTATAGTATTGTTACAAAATAATCACAAATTAAGTTTAATGCTGTTAAATACTAAAACGAAAACAAAGGTCCCACGTCTAGAATGTTAATTGTTATTAATTATGTTTGTTTAAAATACGTAATGTAGAATACGTGGTATCAATTATGTGATAACCTTATCGCCACACTGTATATAGAAACAAAACCACCATTCTTGTTAAAGTTATATGGATGCCTGGACGGCAGACTTTGGCGAGATTTGTATTTTGGAAAAAGGGAATCTTATTGGTTATAGACGAACTTCTGTGTTATTGTGAAACATAAAGAAGGGTACTATGCCACCTTATTCAAATTCCACAGGAATACATGGGATTCGCAACCTCTAAAACAATCCTTCACACACAGACTAAACACACGCGATCCAGCCACAAGCCTAGACAAAAAAAAAAGTATGAATCATCAAACAACAATATTCGTAAACAATGGCCGTCACAGACGATCGCGGTTCAAGCACGTAACTGACATCCGTAATTCCGTACATCAAACTCGGTAACAGGAAAATTGAATAGCGCCTAGCAGCGAAGATCCGCGATAAATGATGTAACTGACAAATGAGGCATACAACATATTGACACGAGATTGAAGAAGAGAAAAGGGAAAAATGTATCTCCGAGAAAAGCTTTTATGACGAAGTATTGGAATTATTGTACTAATCCGCATTCTTTGTGTTATTTGGTAAACGCCATTACATGTTATCAATGCGGTAATAGAAAAACATTAGACATAAACATAATATATAAATAGTATTTCTGATAGTTTTTTCTTGTATTCAAAGTGGTGTTATTCATGACAATACCAATAATCAACAGGTGAAGTTTGAAAAGTAAAACTTTAAAATCGCCAGCTAATCCGTCAGCTTCTCCGTTTTGCTGATACCGGTTTGCAAAGTCTTATTAATTAAGTTCTTAATGGTACTTTTGCTTTGCATCTACACTATTTGAACAATAGGTAATTATTTGATCTTTAATCACTACTAAACTACTTACTTACTACTAAACATATTTAACCCTGATCACATCACCCAGTTCTTTCTAAACATACAAACTAGCTAAACTAGTGTCATTCGTCTGTACAATCAGCATGAGTCATTGTATTACGGCCAAACGCACGACGCGACTTCCGTAAACGGTGCCCGTGCGCACCGGTCCCTAAATACTGTCACTACTGTCAGCGCCCACGCAGTAACTGTTACCCACTTACTAACACGACCTCGTTATTAATGCGTAACTATAGCTATCAAAACATTCCATGAAGCTGTACTGGCAATTAATTAAATGTCACTCGTTGTCTTGCCTGGATTCCGGACATCAATTTCATAGAGAACAAAAGACGGTCTCAGCGCAAAACCTTTCATAGGCTTAATAACCAGCCATCAGTGTTCGAATAGCGGACATTAGGCGTCACAGCTAGGACGACGCGGACATTCCGCGCTTAGTATAATTAAGGCTAATTTATTGTAGCGATCGCTGTAAAAAGTTAGTTACCAACGTTAATAATGATTGAGGTAAATGCTGACAGAAATTGCTTAGAGACGTTTCATATCAGTCTGAAGAACGAGTAATGAAGTCGTCACGCGTTACACGAATGTTTTATTGATATCGAGCTTCCAAATCACTGAGAAAAATTCGGTCGACCAAGCCGGCTAGCGAAATATTGAGCGAAGAGTCTTTAGAGGTAAGCGCTGGGCAAGTATAGGTCAAAAGACCTTGCCCTCACCTGTTACTCTTTATTAAAGCGTGTTCTACCTTCCCAAAGTGACCGTTTTCTACCTATTTCGAACCAGCTACAATTCTAGTAACAATATTAAATTGTCC
This sequence comes from Apamea sordens, assembly GCA_945859715.1. Lineage (NCBI taxonomy): Eukaryota > Metazoa > Arthropoda > Insecta > Lepidoptera > Noctuidae > Apamea > Apamea sordens. Next base: position 16,559,967 of record OX243995.1, read on the forward strand.
ATGTTTCGAACAACGTTCGACTATTTGTGGTCCCTTTGATTTTGCTTGCCGACTGCCGTGCCGATGATTGCATGTCATTTGTGTTTCCCTTCTAATTATTATTAGTCTTTGATTAATTTAAAATGCCTGTAGGTAAATTATATACTAGGTACTTTATGCAGATAGAATGGGATAACTGCATCCCATTCTACCACGTTTTTCTTCGCTATTTCAATTCAATTTTATATTTTTTTCTGAGTAATGGGACATCAAGAGAACGGTTTATAGTTTTAATAACTAAGTAGGTCATAAGACTGCTTTCTACAATGACACAATTATATAATAAGTTGTCAATAGGTCAATATGATACTAAAGTATGGAATCCGGTAACACCTACGCACGCTTAATTCTCATCAATGAAATCGCCACAATATTGCTATGAAAAATAGAACAGAGTAAGTAAGAACGTAGAGTTTTTTATTGACTTACAAACCAATTAATCATATTGTAACAACCACCTACCCTGGTAATAATCAATTTTAATTACACAGCCAACCTCGTCATAATTTGAATCACTCGCTTTGAAGTTACTCGCTCAAAAGCTTAGATTAGATTTCTATGGAGAAGAACAAACAAGAAAATCCATGGTTACCATTCCTCCTCAACTCGATTTATTAAACAAAGTATTGAATTTCGGTCACGGGGTAACAATCACGACTTATGGATTGTAGGTCGTAGTTTCGAACCCAGACAGGCGCTTAACTTTGTGTAAATTATTTCATTACCACTGCTCTCAAAACGGTGAAGGAAAACATCGAGAGGAAACCGGCATGACTTAGAACCAAAAATTCGAAGACGTGTGACATGTACCAATCCGCAATGGGCCTGCGTAGTGGATTATGGCCCACTCCGTCTAATCGAGAGCAGGCCTGTGTCCCAACAGTGGAAACATTATAGGCAGACTATAAATCGGTCACCATTGTGGGGCAGAGTAATTACAAGGCAGTTCAGTACGACTAAATCATATATAGCACAGATCTAACGGAGTGAGAAATTAATGAGAAGAGTTCATGCCTCGTTTAGCATTATGAGGGACTGGGCTAGGCTTTAAACTTGCCAGCGACAGGAGCAGCGTCGTGGAATAAACTAATGTGAGCTCGGCGAGATGGGAGACGTCTACCCAAATGCAACCATTCAATTATTCGACAGACCAGAAGTCAATAAAACATAGCTTATTCATTCTTAATTAAAAAACGTAGTCACTGACAAAGTCGACTCAACAGTAATGCAGGCTTTCATGCTGGGTCTAACTAGAACCCGCATGAAAGCCTGCATATTATGCAAAAAATGTAATGATGGCAATTGACAACATTATTAATTCATTTAATTTTTAATTATTTTATTAATTTATTTATTGTTACGCTTTTATACTAACACAGGTCTTTAAGCAATTTGTTTTATTAACCAAATATGGACATTGTCCGAAATAAAGGATATTATTATTATTATGTAGTTTATTTATTTACTTATCCTATTTTATTAACATTTTAAAAGAGTAACGGTGGAGTTTCTTGCCCATTCTTCTCCATACGAAAACTACTTTTTGGAAGGGGCGACTAGAATCAATTTTATTTTTGTCGTTCAAAAGTTCCCTTTAACTGCCTATTTGAAATAAATGATTTGACTTTTGACTTTGACTTTATTACCTTTTTAAATATAAAAATTAAGTATAAAAATAACATTTAAAATCATAAAAAACTAGTGATCGACCGATGTCGGGAGCAGGGTCCAAGCTACCAGTGGTTAGGGCTCCAGTTAATATTATTCCTTTATTTCAATGTAAACACATATAAATTATATTTTTAAATATTAGAATATAAAAGTATACAAATATTAAAAATAGCCACCGGTATCGGGAACAGGGTTTATTATTATTAATTAAGTACAGAACGACTAAATTAATTCTCCTTTGTTTTCTGCTACACAACTAAATCAAACGAAAACCTAATTCCATTCCATCCCTTCTTTATCCAACCCGCTATTGATGCTAGCTTACACACGACTTTCAGAAAGGTTCTCGCTATTTATTCATCAACTTATATTCAGTTGAGAAAACAACAAAGCAAATATAGAGTCCAGAGACGAGGGCCATGAAACTTACTGTTTGGCGAGCATAATATAGACGAAATAAATCAAGCACTTCGTCCTTAAAAAGTGCACCCAACTCAATTACTGTTTCAGAAATAAAGTCGAAGTTTGAAAGAAAAGTAATGTAAGTTTATGCTCCGAGTTTGTTTACCAGCCAAAAGCTATCAAAAGGTGGGCGCCAACATTAAAAGAGCGAAGTTTGATTCAAACTTCTGGGAATCGCTGAACTATTTGGTTCTTACGAGTACCACAGTGACTAATACTTGATTCTAATTACAAGAGAGTCACAACACGTTTATATATTTCGTTTTTGAGGACAGCTTGGACGATTACCATTATTCCAGTTTAACACTTCACTGTAAGGTTTTTCGTCTGGCATGTGTGTGGCAAAAGCCGCAAAAACGCAAGGAACACGACAACCACACGACACGTCACGCGTGAGTCACAGTCTATCGTTATGTAGGCAGTAGATCAACTACATTTGATTGTGTTGAAAAGCATTCGTCATTTTATCCAGAAAAAGAAACACTAATGGATAACCAGCCTTTTTCATTAGAATGGCAGACATTTAATGAAAACGTAGCATTCCGAACCTAAACCTAATTCAGTACTGTAGCAATTTACGGCATAAGTAAATTGCTTTAAGCCCTTGCAATAGCGACTTCATCAAGGCCTGAAGGTTATTTATTCAATGCGCGATTTTGTTACTCCGCAATTTAATTTTATAAGACTACAACCTAATACCGTCGCCGTCGCCATCTTTACGCAGTCATTATCAAGGAACGCTTGTCCTAACAAGTACCTACAGCTTTGATATTCTTGATTTTAAGTGCAAAAAGCATAGCAGAGATGCTAAAGATGATTTTCTTTTTATGTCACCAAGGACCAAATATTTTAACTAGAAGTCATGATGAGACGAGTAAGATAGCTAAAAGAATGCTAAGTACAAAGAACAATGCTAAAGTCTTTCTAAGGTAAGCCATTTTAAGGTTTGGTCCTTTGTAGTACTTTGAGAAAACTTTAGAACGTAGTTTCTAAGAAATCGTCTTTGTCTTCGAGGCAGAAATGTTAACAGCAAAATTCTAAATGATCCCGAGAATAAAAAAACCACTTAGCAACAAAAGAGTTTTACTCCTTTATTAATTATGTATTCCCCGTGTAATCGCTAAAAGGAGTCAGTGACCGACAGGTGCTGTAATACAGGGCCAGAGTTACCTATTTTACCTTTTTATTATAGACTAGCTTCTGCCCGCGACTTCGTACGCGGATCCAGTCCCTTTCTCGTTCCGATAGGAATTTCGGCAAGAGTTTGAACTGTGCGTTGGTATGTCAGCCAATAAATCAGTCAAAACCGATGAAGGATTTCGATTAAGTTTGGTATAACTTAGATTAAGTGTTGTAGACTGGGTAGGTTATAACTCCATTAAAATAAAAAGGTTTATGAAGCGAAATTAATATCAATTAGTTAACATTACTATTCTAAAAATTTATTTATAAACTATATTGTTGGTTTTTCCGTCGGGTGCCAGAATATAAAGCCCGGAAGCGTTGCTAACCCTTGAGAAAGCAACATAAAGTTGGCCATGAGAAAAACAGCCGGTTCTCAAATCAACACCAGCAACTTTCAGTGTCTGTCTTCACTCGCGAGACAATGTATGACGATCACGATCAGCCGTAAGTCGCGCATCAATTTCTTCACTGGTTTCTAGATACCTATAGGTGGATGTGCGGTTACGCTGGGAACTCAAGCTTGATTCGCTTTCCGTGAATGTTTCCGACTCGCGAGACAATGAATGACGATCACGATCAGCCGTAAGTCGCACATCACGTTCTTCACTGGTCTCCAGAGATCTAAAAGTCAACGTGCGAATGCGCTGAGAACTCAAGCGTGATGCTTTTTCTGTGAACGTTTCTGATTCGAGAGACAATGCATGGCGATCACGATCAGCAGCCAGTCGCACTTCACGTTCGTCACTGGTCTCTAAAGACCTAGAAGTCGACGTGAGAATACGCTGAGAACTCAAACGTGATTCTCTTTCCGTTAACGTTTCCGACTCGCGAGACAATGCATGACGATCACGATCAGCGGTCAGTCGCGCATCACGATCCTCACTGGTCTCTAGAGACCTAGATGTAGATGCGTAAATACTCTGAGAACGCAGGCGTGATTCTCTTTGTGTGTAAGTGTCAGAAACGCGAGACGATGCATGACGCTCACGATCAGCGCTAAGTCGTGTTTCACGATCCGAAGAAGTTTCCGCGGGGCAAGATACAGCCTGATGTTGTCGAAAAGCATTAAGTCTTGCCTGGCGTTCTTCATTCGATTCTTGGGATCTAATGATCTTCAATCTTTTAGCTCCTTTCGAACATTGCGAAAGATTTGACCTCTTTCGTGGCATGGTTATGGTTATTAATGTACTTTAATAACTTTGCAATTAAGATCTAAGTGACTGCTCCCCTGCGTTACCGGGTCTCGAAGATAAATGGAAAATGAAATTAAACACTCAAATAACATAAGCCCGAAGGCATATCTATTATATATATATAAATGGGAGATTTAGCCAGTGAAGCCAAGTTATCAATGATTTACCATCGTCATCGGAACGAAGTCCCAAACTGTTACTGCCTTCACCGCGTGGAGGTACTCCCAGCTTATGTTAATATATTAGTATAAAGTGATTTCCACATCAAATGTTCCTGATCCTTGATTTTTATTATCTCGGCGGAAAATGCTCATCAGACCAAACAAATTTTGTTAAAATGTCATGTCTGTATTTGCCATAGTTTAGCTGTGCTCTCCGAGTTCCACATCAGATGTTTCAATCTTCGAATTTTATTCTCCCAGTAGAAAATACTCATCAGACTGAACAACTTTTGCAAAGATGTCATTCCTATATATGTTATGGTTTAGCTGTGCTCTTAGAGTTCCACATCAGCTGTTTCAATCTTCGAATTTTATTCTCCCAGCAGAAAATACTCATCAGACTGAATAACTTTTGCTAAGATGTCAAACCTATATATATTATAGTTTAGCTGTGCTCTAAGAGTTCCACATCAGGTGTTCCGAATCTTCAATTTTATTCTCTCAGCAGAAAATGCTCATCAGACACAACATTTTTTTCTAAGGCGCCATTTATGTAACTCTTATAGTTTAGCTGGTCTGTTGCGGTTCTGCATCAGGTGTTCCAGTTTCCAAAATCAATTATAGCCTATATGTTGCCCAGGATTAATAGCTAGATAATAAAAAAAAAATCATTCAAATCCGTCCAGTAGTTCCGGAGATTAGCGTGTACAACCAGACAAACAGACAAACAGACAAACAGACAAACAGATAAACAGACAAACAGACAGACTTTTTTTATTAGATTCGTGTTCTATTACTGTTTCTTAACCCCCCTCAATTATTCTTTTTTAAATATATTCAATGTACAGACACAACTTTTTTACATTCTTATTATAAGTATAGATATAGATTATTATAAGTATAGATATAGAAGTATAAACTTTATACGCTACAGAAAAATATCTATCATAAGCTAATAGTATTTCCAGCAACTCTTAGCTGCAGTGTAGCCTTAGAAAAAGCAGGTTCAAGATTCTCCGTTTATAAATAAAATAGAAATAATATTATGTCTCTGTCTGGCTCTGCATATATTGTTAATATCGCGCCCATATTTGATATAAATATAGCACCATAGCAAACAATAGAATTCGTTATTAGGAGATGATTATTGTGGTGAATTGAGTACCGGAATGATACGTGACCGGAATGAAGATAATAATGATTCCTTGATGGAGACTGTTGGAGACACGGGAACACAACCCTATCTGAGAACTTTGAATCTTATACTACATAATATTACAATAGAGGTAATATTTGTGAGTTTTTATGTAGGGGGTTATACCTACTGATCGGATTCCGAAAATTCTTTCACTAATGGGAAGCTACAGTATTGCCGAATGTCATAGGATAATAAATAAAAAATATCTACCCAACATTTCATGCGGACGAAGTTGCGGGCAGAAAGAAGCTTTGAAGTATGAATCAATATTACGTTTCATAAAATGCGAATTGGATGTTAAACTATTTTAGCTACGTTAGACTAATTGTAAACGGTCGAGAAACCAGCTGCTGGTAAAAATGAGACATGTGTTAAATAATAATTAATTTGTTTACGTCAATCGCATATTTTCAGTCTAAAGCTATGGTTTCCTAGAAAAGCGGTGGCCGCACTTAACAGTGACGGTTGTCATAAAAATGATGACAGCGACAAAGATTTAAACCGTTAGATTCGTTCTACCGCGTCAAAAGATAATCGGGTTTCGGGTTTCGACGCTCTGGCTGAAACTCGATTAGATTGTCATGGAAACGTTTTTTAATAACGCGTGAGCTCACTCTTCTCAATATGGACACATTTTCGCGTCACTAAGTACGGTGAGAGCAAATGTAGCAATTTAAGCGCTTTGGGCAGCGGGTTTTGACTTTTAATGTCAAATACAGGTGTGTATCTCTTTTGACCCATTTACCACCAAAGCCCATTCTGCACGCACTCAGCTGAATGCCAACTTTTTTAACAGCGCGTAGTGTTTTAGTTTTTAGTTCTATTTTTCCCCATGTCACTAATGCCTAACATAGCGTCTGAATGTATTTGTTACTTATGACTTAATTTAATTCATTTTATTTGTATTTTTATCGTGCTTGCTACTTAGTTGTTAGTGATCCTAAGATTTCTACTATCGTCTCTGTGTCTACTCGTGAGAACCTGTAATTAGGTCTGTGTCGCTTATACAATTGTTATTAATTTTGTTTAGCTGTTGGTTCTCCTACTTATAAATAAATAAATGTCCGGTTTTCATGACGGCCGTTTTAATGTGACGGAAGCTCTTTTCTAGGGAACCAAAGCTTTACACCTGGTTCTTGAAAAGTCTAGCGAGTCTCTGAATACCGTAGATAATTTAATGAAAATTAGGTAGGTTGGCTCAGGATGAAGGAAAGGCGACAAAAAAAGGTATTTACAAGGCAGATGTGAGTGGAAACGCCGGAGGGGACGCCCTTATAAGGACATTGGTGACCTTATTGGTATGACCAGCACCCTAATTGCGTAACACACTTTCAAATATAACTTATCTTGAAGGATGTTGCTAATCCAATGCTTCATGTGTTTGAAAAACTTGTCTGCTAAACAACGTAAATAACGCAATGATTGTTGTTGAACTGTCAACCTGAAGCCATTGCTATTGTTATTGTTAGTCTATTATGTGTTTACTCTGCAGATTTATTAGGTCTTACCTATGAAATTGGAGAGTTGTATGATAATTTTAAAATATAAAAATTATGGTATATTTTTTTATGTCCGCTAATCAAAGTACTGGCCCAAATTATCTATACAATTTTGCCATTTTGATGGCAGTTTGTTTATCGCTTTACTGTAGAAGTCTGCCGGACGGGAGGCGATGAAGTAAGCGAAAGCGTTTTGTACTGCCTCTCGGGTTATGAATATTTTCCCACTTAAAAAATTGCCTAAATTTAGAAAAAAGTAGAAATCTGTTGGGGCAAGGACCGGTGAGTACATGGGTGACGGAGAGCTTCCAGCTGTAACTCTTGTAGCTTTGCAATGGTCTGTCGTGAAGTGCGAGCTCGCGCGTTGTCGTGGAGAAGTAATGGGGAAGAACGATTGACTAGTCTTGGTTGTTGAATTGCGAGCTTCTCCATCATTGTTTGCAATTCTTGGCAATAGACATCTGCCGTCACTGTTGTGCCGTTCGGTAAGAAGCCGTGATGTACAAGTCCGACACTGGTCCACCAGACAGTCACCATCATCTTCCTATGAGTAATCTTTTTTTTAGCGCACTGATTAGGTGCTGTACGCGGGTCCACCCACAGAGACTAACGCTTACGGTTGTCGTACAGGATCCACTTTTCATTGCAGGTAACATTCCGATTAAGAATTCCTTCGTTTCTATGCCGATTCAGTAGTGCTATGCATGCTTCGACGCCTAAATCTCGCTGTTGGTCGCTTAGTTCGTGTGGCAACCACTTATCTAGCTTTTTTATCTTTCCGATTTGACGCAAGTGCTTCAATGTTGTTTTGACACTAACTTCAAGGCCCGCTGCAAGCTCAGTCGTAGATTGAGTTGGATCCGCTTCCACTATCGCCTTCAATTCGTCGTTGTCGACAATGGTAACCGGCCGACCGCGAGGCTCGTTCTTCAACTCAAAATTTCCAGATTTAAAACGATTGAACCAATAATGGGCCGTGTTTATGCAAGCAGTGTTAGGCCCGTACACGTCAATGTTTCGTGTTGTTTGCGCAGCGGTATTTCCACGTAGGAACTCATATTCGAAAACTCATGTACGAATTTTCAGTTTATCCATGGCGCCAAAAACTACCACAATGTCACAGAAACAAAAAGCTATCTAAAAACAAATGACTGAATTTGAAATTAAATTAACACGTCTTTAGAATAAAATTTATTTGAATTTCAATTGCGCGATCCACAGATAATTAAATCTGAAAATGCTGGTTATAGAATCTCCAATTACATAGGTAAAGACCTATTATAAACGTAAACGAACGTTTCTGCCTACTCCCATGGGAAAAAAAGTTTTGTGTTTATGTGAATGTCTCAAGATATGTTTGGTTGGTAGAAATACTCGACAGTCAATAAAATCACTTGACAACAAATACATTTCAACAGCCTTTCAGAAACCAGTACTAACGTATTAAAAATTCATTCTTCAACCAGTCATGATTTGTAGGCAGACAATCAAAAAGTTGATCGCAGTCGATTAGAACCGAAAATATTATCAGGTCGATACTGCTGATATAGTTACGATTTCCTAACGGCTGCCATTTGGGCCACAGTGATGGCAGTCATGAAAATGATGGCACCGGGGTTTCACTTTACGTTGTCCAAAAACGCTCTCTAGAAAATCACTAACTTAATTTCATAAATAAAATTTTGGTGACTTCATTCGAAGCTATGTGGCCACCGCAGTCTTAGGAAACCCTTTATAGAAACTGCAAACATATCGTCTAGATAACCTAGTTATTCACAACTTCCGACTTACTCCTTTCGATTGTGTATAGGTAAATGAAATGAAAAACTTGAGACTCACATCAGCTGCTTATATTGAACAAAGTTACCTACGTGTTGCTTATTTGTGTAATGTGAATGTCGTGTGAAGCTGTAATTGGTAATACATAATTAGGTAATAGTCGTTCAGACCGAATTTGGCCATAGCGGCGTATTTCAGCGGAGACTAGACATTGATGCGGGAGATATCATACTGCACAAGTTTGCGCGCAGACACAGGTACACTGTCTCTTTACTCACTCTCAAAGTCCGATGGGACGGCAATCCGACACGGCCGGAGAGAGATCAGGGGCAGGACCAGCGGCTTAAAACGTATCACACCGCCTACTTCCAACTGGAATTCCTAATGGAAAAACCCTGGGAACCGAACCCAAGGTCCCACGCTCAGCAGTCGTGCTTGCGACCACGAGACCATCGGGGCAGTCATTAGCAATATGTAAAGACGACAGCACATCAAGCTACTACAATCTGTCAAATTTATTTAATAGATTTTCAACTTTATCGCAAAAAAATTAAGGTTCAAAGTTGATTGGGAAAATTTTACACTTGGGTAGCTTGACCTGCTGGCGTCTGTACATAAGAACAAATATAAATATCTGTTTTATTACTTAATTAATTTACAATGTATATTCTGTTGGCGTACGTAAAATAAATAAACTTAATAGCTGACAATGACAACGCTATGGTAACGTTGCTGTTGTTGTATCTATAATCAGATATTGATTAAGCATACTAATATTCATTGCACTTCAGGGGTGTGGTAGGTACTTATGTTGTCGAGATCCAACCTGACAGAAGCCAACTTTTTAATCATTTGAAAAGTTGTTTTCTCCTGCGGTTTTGTGTCTGCGCATAGTTTAACGCTTTTGAGGGTAAACTTCCGAAACTCCTCGGATTTCAGACGGTTTAGAAGCGATCCCTTGAATTAAGGGAACTGCTGCGTAACACATCGAATACATTTGACAATATTCTTCGACACTTTCGAAAATAAGAACGCGGGTTTTCCGCAGTATTTCGCGTACATTTCCGCATAGGTATCCGCAAATACTCTGCAGCTTGTTACTTTGTGTAAGTGATCAATCAGGTAGGGTAGTACGTACGAGTCCTACGAGTCCATTGCTTTTATTGGCTCTCAATATTTTTATCAAACAATAATTATCAAGATAAGCACAGATGCTAAAAATTACATACTAACCGACCAACACATTATCATGATATTCACTCGGAATGCAAACAGACTAACCTTGTCAAATAACATTAATAATGACTCATGGAGGTGTAAACTGCAGAGCTCTTGTTGACACGCGGTATGTAGGTAAGGGGGCTAAATGCAAGGTCAGAACCGAACCCGAGATTAGCACTATTCGTAAATGTGTCGTTATCTTAGTGACCGTAGCATTATTTGTCATGTGACCGGCAGAATTTAGGCGTTTGATACAGGTAGCCACTGTTTTGTGTTTTTATCCTTTACATATTAAGCTGTATTAGCTTAATATGTAAAGGATAAAAACACAAAACAGTGGCTATCTGTCATTCTGGTCTGTCATAGGGTCTGTGGCCATTTACTACGTGGTCTGCCGCGACCCCGCCTCACTGTCCTACCTGATATTTTACTGAAATAACAGTGCCAATATATATAGTATCAGGTAGGACATTGAGCCGGGGTCGCGGCAGACCACGTAGTAAATGGCGGGACGAGCTGGATAGGATCCGTCAAAACCAGGAGGACGCGTGGGCACCGAAAGATGGAAGGAGTGTAGGGAGGCGTTTGCCCAGGAACTGGGACTGGGTAAACTAATAACAAAATAAAATAAGTTGTCAGAAATTAACGTGTAAGCTAAGTGTAGGTACACCCGAACTAGACATAGCCCAAGGACAAGGTGCCGTCACCATTTGTTTCGCGGTATGACCTTGCAAAATTTGATACACCACGGAATGTGTAACGCAAGGTCATGATCGACTCGGGGCAAGGTCAACTTTTGAAAGCAATCGACTCAAGTCTAACCCCGGCCCAACTGCTGGTGACTGGACATAAACGCCGCAGTCCGCCGCACCCAAAATGCGTCAAAAAAAGAAAAAGAAGATAGAAAATATGTTTATTGGCGGTAAAAACCTGACCCAAAGAAGAAACACAAACAAAAGAAGATCAAGTTGTGGGAAAATATACGTCATATCCACAGGCATAACGGCTATCGCTCAGCATAACGCTGTGACCCTATGCGAGACGGAGCCACGCTCGTTTTCAGCGATAGCCAGCAAATCACCCGTTTCCCCGACTTTCGCATCGAGTCTATTCCTGCGGCGTCGCCTTCTTCTGGTCATTGGTCTATTGCTGCCTTTCCTCGTCTAGTCCAACGGCCACCAGTCCTTCGGCAACATAGCAAGCCCACCGCTGCTAATACTGATGATTCAGGCATTTTTATTTTTTGTTTTTGCATCCTTCAAGGAAAGCCGTATAGACTGGTCTTCTTATTGGAAATAAGAAAAGAATTCATTAATTTAGCAAGGCTAAATGACGATACTTGCGCGAGATTGCGTGGCCGAAAGCTTTTACATGGATGTGACACATGTTTCCCCCAACCATTTTTTTTTTTTGTGTTTTATGTTCTTTTTTGCGTAATGTTTACCGCAAATAAACGTATTTTCTTTCTTGCGTAGTCCATAAATGCCAACACACCTGCGGATTATACTTTACAGTTCTCTATGGATGCGGGCTATCAATTTGTTCTGGTGACTTTAGCACATCCAAGTCTTTTGGCACACTGAGCACCTGTATTATGCATGTATCATGCATGATGGGAAGAACCTATCTATGTTCTATGCCTCCAGTGTAGAGCTTTCATAATTTAGCTTAGCAGCCTGCCGCATAACCTCAAGGTGTTCTAGGTCATATTTATAATGCCAAAGGTGTAAGAAGGGTGACAACTTGTTTGATGGTGGGTCATATTTCTACAATCAGTTATGAACAGTCTTTCGACCAACATTTTACAAACTTAAACTTGTATGTACCTTTTTAGGAATTTCTCCTGTATCTTGGGTGCGTTTACAAACATTTAAACTCACATACACAAACAGCCAGACCCGGAACAACTACTTGTGGGTCATACAAATATTTGTTCCGTGCGGGAATCGAACCCGCGACACAAAGCGCAGCAGTCATAGTCAATCGCTTAACCACTGCGCCAACCATGCCGTTATTACATTGTTTGCATGATGTATGAATTGAATATGTGATAATGTGACTCATGAAATATGTTTGTCCTAGCATTTCTCAGAAAAGACTGCCGAGAGATGGCAGTGACGATTCACGTATCATTAAAGGCTATTAGCGATACCTATTATTGGAACGCAGTTCCTTATCGCGCGTTGCGAAAGGAGGCTAGACGGAAAAAATTAAGACCAAAAGTTGGAACGTTTTTGCTATAGGTAGTTGTAAGCCGTGCGGCGTGCGAGTGTTTCTCTGTCTGTCTCTCTCTCTCTTTGAACTTCGTTCCATCAAGTTTTTTGAATATTCCAAATTTCCAATAATATACACACACGTCACATCCTTGACCCCTAGAAACCTGTTCTTATGCTACATTTCCTCATAAGATACAAACGTAACCCATGCTTGTGGTTTTTTCCACATAAAATCTACGTTTTGGTTTTGCCCGATTATTATATTATTGTATATAGGTAACATAACTGGCGAAATCTGGGTGTACTCGGTACTACTTTGAGGAAATAAGTTATGATAAGTATTGGTAGTATGACATATATATAAATGTGTGCCTAGTACAATTTCTGTGTTCATAACAATGTGCATCATAAAGTGCACTATCTTATAAGATTATATTTGATCTTATAAGATAATATTTGATATCGATAAACTCATAGAATGTTACTGGCCACTTTTATCGATACATTATCACCTCTTCTATAAAGAATGCAAGGCTTTTGCAAATATCTATCTATCTTCTATCTATATAAAAATCAATTGCTGTTCGTTTGTCTTGCTAAAACTTGAGAACGGCTGGGCCGATTTAGCTGATTTTGGTTTTGAAATGTTTGTCATAGTCCAGGGAAGGTTTAAACGGTGAGAAAATACGGAAAAATTGCGAGGAAGATATTAAAAACAGCAATTTCATTTTCCCATATAAACTATTCTACCTACATTCCTGTCTAACATTTGATGTGACGAACATCAAATGTCTTCGGTACGGTACGGTAGACTCGGTTCCACTTGAATTGAAGCATGTATTAAATTAAGGGTTTAGAATTGACAGCATTTACAAATAATATCCATAACCTAAAATTCTTGTTGATAAATGATATTTATTTCTCTAAATTGGTTCAAAAATATGTTTAAAAAGGGGGGTGAGTACCGAGATGACGACTAATAGAGAAGTATGGAAGAAAACTGTGTCTGCCTCATTGGTCTAGTGGTCGCAAACGCTACTTACTGCTGAGCATGAGGTCCTAGGTTCGAATCCCGGGTCGGGCAAAGTGTTATTGGATCTCGGCTTCCAATCTAACCAGATGCAGCTGTATGCCAGTATTTTACCTCTGGAGCGACTGGCTATCTGACCGCCACAACCCAGTTACTGGGTAATAGGATGTCTCTTGGTAATACTGGGTGTCAGACTTTCGGGCTTCAGATGACCCGTAACAACTGTCAAAGACCCACAAATGACCGCCGGGACCAGCAGCTTAACGTGCTTTCCGAGTCACGGAGGGGTCTTGGTATGTTAAGATGGTTGCCCATCCACGGACCTACCGCGGCAAGCGTAGCTTAACCTTCAATCGACTCGTGCGGCTCTTATTACTTAGCCACAAGCCCCTCACCTTCTAAGTCAGTATGCTATATTCTTTATTTTGTAAAAACAATACCCTCTGTAGCTTCACAGTTGGGTTGGGTCTAAATAAATAATAAATAAAAAGGGCCCCCAAAAAAATTTGATACAGGGCCCCATTAGGATGAGCTACGCCACTGGTAGGAAATAACCTAGAGCCAAGTAAGACACATTCTAAATGATAATTGTTTTGTGAATAGCTCTACCTGAACATAAACTTAGTTAGTTTGTCTGTCTGCCAGTATAAACTTCAAATCTCTTTGAACTCTATAAACCAGAAAGATGTGAGAGAGAAGGTACCAAACTAAGGTTTTAAACCATCATGATAACATATTGTAAAGCTAAATAGTATGCTCAAAACATTACTTCAATGTTTTATGTCACACAACACACCAAAATTAAAGAATTAGCGCCTGCTGTCAATCTACAAAGTTTACTTTTACTGAAAACAAACAAACTGTACTTTTACATTACATAAAAAGTTAGGTACTGCAGCTTGGCGTAGTGTAACACTTTATAAACTCACAAGCTTCAGTGGTTTTAACGTAATCCAATCTGTACTTACACAACCATGCCATAGGCGCCTTCGCCGATGTATTGTAGATTAGTGTATCTGGGCCCCACTTCGAACACCTGGCCCCGAATGATCTCCGCGTTGGGATTATTGCTCGCAGCACCTGCAGCCTCGGCCATCGTGACACAGAGGGAAGCCACTTAACCAACGGTAACAATACTGAGTTCAGCATAAATTTTTTACACACACGCGACACTTGACTGGCGATTCCTCAGTCCACAATAGCCAAAACAAATTACTAAACGACCTACATTATCCACTACCCGAACAAATCGTCCACTTGTCACTTGCTTATCATTCTCGCCAGCCTGTCTGTCCGACTTTTCATGGACACTCCCGTATAGACGCAGTACCGTTACAAAATGAACTCGATTTTTTCTCCATCTCTGCGAGCGTGTTCCATATTGTGTTATTTTAACATCTTTTCTATTAAATGATGCTGTTTCCCTCCATTGATACGTATCAGACCGAGACAAAGCTATACATTTTTGAAGGAATGTGGTCCGTACCAGCTATAATAACATAGTATACATTACATAGTGAAACATTATAATTAAAATATTTTGAATATCAAAACTATAGGAATACCAATTAGCTAAATATATTTATCTGAACATAACTAGCCAAAAAATCAATAAATATGGTCTTTTGAGCCATGTTACGAGAATATCATTCCCTAGGAAATAAGCGTCGGATTTTGACAGTGACAGTGTGCTGTCATCATTGGCAATTTGGCTTTGGCATTTCGACTCTTGTTTGACGTTTACGGTTTTATGAAGAAGATGGAATAAGTAGCTGTAGTTTTTTTTGTAATACAAAAAAATAAATATTACTTATCTTTTGTACCATAAAAGCATCATTTTTTGTGTTCGAATTCGTGAAAAATGTAATGTTCCATTAAGTAATCCGTTATTTACATGGAGTAAAGGCATAGAGGCCCAGATTGACCTCGTTGACTGAATTCGAAGGACTATCGTGCAAATAATTTAGGTATGTCGGTTTGGTCAGCCAGTACAGCTGGAAATAATTACCACTCTGTATTGCCAGGCGGTCAGTACGGTTCTTCTAATAACTGGTGTCCAAAGTTAAGCAAGGTATGATATAACTTTAGTTGCATGTAGTGGTACATTCGTTTTGCTTAGACATATTAATTTGATTACAAATGACAACACTATCAAGACTGTTTACTAGTACCTAGTTGTTCTATCGGAATATCAGTCGTGTGGTAGTGCGGCGCACTTCACACGCGCGTTTAGTTAGAATGCTATAATATTTTTCATTAAATATTGTCTTAACAAACTGACTATTAGTGATTTCATTCAGACTGAATATATTCATAGTGCTGTACTGTTGAAATTGGTTTTCAACACTGTGGTTCATAGTTTGATGTAAATGGTCTAAAGGGTATGAAATTATTTTGTTTGTAGAGATTTTATTTAACAGTCGCCAGCTTAATATTTGTTTTGTCTTATCCTAACTATGTTGCCTACTGTTTAATCTATTTATTCATTTTAAAAAAAAACCTTACCGTAATATTATAATGTTTTTGCTTCAATTATTGATCAACTATTGTTTCTTTTTGTGAACACGTTTTTAAAGTAATTTAAGTATTTAAAGAATTATTTTACAAACTCTTATTAACATTTTATTTACTTTAAATATTATTATTGCATGCTGCAGCGAAGTTTTTGTTTTAAATTAATTTTATTGATTGTTTTTTCATTTTCTTCCACAAAGGAGTGGATGACAGGTATTTAGCGAGCGTTTTGATCTGTTTTCTGGCACACGCAAGCAGGAGAGTGTACTACTTATCATTACCTAACAAGAGTGAGTTGACAATGGTTGTTATTGGAATCAGGGCTTCGGTCATGCATTGGTTTTGTAGAGGAATCCATATATCACATTTTGGTTAAAGCATAAAGTGTATTTCTCTTAACTTGTCATTTTTAGGGCTGGATTTTCAATAGTCTGAAACCTTCAACTGAGGAGTAAATTTGACAGTTTGACATATTTTCTACTAACTTCTGCCTGTGGCTTTGCCCTTGTGGATATTGGAATTTTCATGGGTTTTTTTTAATTCATTAACACTAATTATTTCTAAACATTTAAGTTACTCCTTAGGTAATAGCTAATACGGGGCTGGTGTCCGCAAATCCAAAAAACGCGCGGAAATCGATCATTCGATCCACCCCAGCTCCTCATGGAAGGCCAGCAACATTACTAAGTTACTCCTTTTAACATCAGCTACCTAATAGTGAAAGTTCCCTCAAATTCGATCTAGCGGTTTCGGAGATTAGCCGGAACAAACAAACAGACAGACAGACACAAAACAAATGGATATGTTTTTTTTTAATATAAATTACTAGCTGCGCCCCGCGATTTCACCCGCATAAGTTTCGATCCCGTGGGAATATCGGGATAAAAAGTATCCTATATGTTAATCCTGATTATAAACCATCTGTGTGCCATATTTCATCCAAATCCATTCAGTAGTTTTTGCGTGAAAGAGTAACAAACAAACATCCATCCATACAAAAATACAAACTTTCACGTTTATAATATCAGTAGGATACTTTAATATGCATTTAGTAAAAAGCAGACAGACACTTCAATTTTATTTATTTGTAAAAATACAAAACCTATCAGAATGCAATATTTATTCATCAGATGAAAGTTATCTGAATGTTGAAATATTTGCCCTTGCCTTGTGGTGATTTCACGAAAAT
Source organism: Apamea sordens (assembly GCA_945859715.1). Lineage (NCBI taxonomy): Eukaryota > Metazoa > Arthropoda > Insecta > Lepidoptera > Noctuidae > Apamea > Apamea sordens. The sequence goes on from OX243995.1 coordinate 16,577,324, forward strand.
GAATGGTTAATTTGAGGCCGGTTTTGATGAAATTCATATCTTCCGTAGCATAATCACTCTATAATGTTCCCACTGCTGGGACACAGGCCTCTCTATGAGAGCAGTGAGCTGGAATCTACCACACAGGCCCAGTATGTTTGGCAGATGTCACATGTCTTCGAATTTTTGGTTCTAGGACATGCTAGTTTTCTCACAATGTTACCTTTTATGTTTCCTACAAAAATCAAGACAATCCTATCTAACTTAAGCAGTGTGATTGATGTGTAAATTTACGGTGTCCGTACCATGTTTATTTACGAAATAAGAAAGGTGAGGAAAAATACACAGACAAAATGAAAGTTCTCCAGATAATATTACAATATGCATTAATATCAAGGACAATATGATTGGCCTTTCGTAACTACAGCTTTTTTTATCTCAATGCCATACAAAGCCTTATCAAAACATAAACATACTATAATATGTAATCAGTTGATATAATGGCATGTATTGGCTCGGTACAGATTTTTTTACTACACTTTTTTTTTGGGGATTTTTATTAAATTCACAGGGTTCACACACACGGTGTCCGCCAACAATAGATTTTCTATTGTGTCTGTTGTCTGGCAGTCAATGTGTTAATAAACATATTTTCTTACTTTTTTTTTTTAACTCCACCTGATCAACAGTTGCCACATGGAACTTTAGTTAAAATTGCTTTAAATAGTGCTAATAGTAATAGTCCTCCAGACCGAGTTTCGGTTATGGTGGCCAATCTCAGCGGAGACTAGCCATCGACGCGGAAGATATTATACTGCACTGCACAACTGTGTGCGCAAACACAGGTCCACTCTCTCTCCTCCTTCACTCTTATAGTCCTATGGGACGGCAATCCGACACGACCGGAGGCTTAGCGTGTTTTCCGAGGGGATCGTCCGAAAGGGTTTACCGCTGCCCTGGAACATAAAGGGCTAAGGAAGGAACACGGGTGGGTTTTAGTCAGTAAGAGTCTGACACTCCCTTCCGCTCCACCCAGAGCGGGAGGGGTCATTTGATGATTTCCAATCCTCAAAAAAAAAAAAACGGGGATCACACCGCGCCCACTTCGAATTCCAGGCTATTACTGAGAAATTCAACAAGAGAAACCCAATAAAAACTTTGCCCAACCTGGAAAAATTACTTTAAAACTCAGATGCTGGCGTTTCTAGCCGATTGCACGGACAAGGCACAGGACAATGAAAAGTGGAAAAATATTGGGTTTGCCCAGCAGTGGGCAACCTTTATTGTTAAATTAAAAACATAATTGATTTATAATTTACTGATGTGATATATGGATGACAACTTAGCTGTTATTAGGTGATGGCGGAGCTGCTTTATAAATAACATCTAATGGAATTTTAAAATCCTAATTGATTTAATAGTCATTAGACTTATTACTATGCAACATACATTTTGATACAACCAACATTCTTTGTCAATTTGGTTGAAAAAGGATTTGGAGGACACCTAAATGCTCTTAAAGAGACCAATTTTTTTTCTGGCCATCACTGTCATCCTTAATTGACTTCCTATTTATGAACAACCGTAATGTGTCATAGCTCCACAAATCTAATAGCATAGTAGTAAGTTTGGGCAACCGCGAAATTGGCCAAGTGCGGTATTAACTACCAAAAAAATATCAACCTCGCGGAAGTTGAAATAAAGTCCAAAATACTATAAAGTCCGCGAGAGAAACAAAGCGAGTAGAGGCACACGGTTAAGATTAGTTATTTTCGATCTTGTTTTAATAGCCACAAGTCTGATATTGTATTGGCAGTTGAAACCGCGTTTAGCCAGGCGTGCTCTGGCATTGCCCCATAGGGGTTGTGTGAGTTGCTAGGCGAGATAATTGTTTAGTGGACGCTTTCTATAATAAGGTGTCTGCTTTTATAGGTTTAATATTTTAGTGGGAAGGCATTAATATATTATGGTTAATCTTCAACCGAACAACCATAAAGCTGGTAGTTAACGTGGTAGTTGGTATTTTAACATACTCATATGATGGGATTTATATAGATATACCTAGAATTGATACCTGGGGCTGCAGTCTCGACATTCATAGCGTTCGTTTTACTCATACATTACACCTGTCAATCCGGGACTTTGCGACCGAATTCGGTCGTAAAGCGATCGCTATGACTGTCGAGACTGCAGCCCCTGGGGCCGTATAGGGAAGTGTCAGTCATTGTTCGTGTGCAAATGGGATGGCACTGCTTGTCCTTTATAGCTATATCCCTTTTTTACACGACTGCCCTAAAAAAAGGAGTGGTCTTTTCGTTGCAGTCGGGGGATGGTTCCTTGGAACAGTTCTTTACAGGTCCCCCGACTTCGCTGGTGTGCAGATTGGTGTTCAGTTTTCCACATTATCTTAATTAGCTTGTTTTTATTTTTTTAGTTTAATTTAATTTTTGACAAGCCAGGCGTATTTTTTTCGTATTTGAACAATAATGACTTTACACTTCCCTAAACGTCCCTAGGGCCCTGTTTCTTAAAACTTTCAAGTCTTGCAATTCTTTTTCTAAAAGAGCGGTGGCCGTCACATAACGGCCGCAGTGACCGGCGGCTTTACGGTATCAAAAAACGCTGTCTAGGAGAAGACACCAACATAACTACATCAGTGACGTCATTCGCCGGTAAATTGCGGACGCAATGTGGCGGCCGCCGCTCTTCTTAGAAACTGTAGCGTTAATGGACAAAGTAGTGACAATTTCGTAATTATCTATAATTTGTTTATAATAGTAACAGATGGGGTTTTGCTGCTACGGTTTTTATCAAGGGTTTTTTATTGATTTTTTAATTTTTTGTCTTATTAATCAGTTGTTAGCGCAAATCGCGATTAAATTACTCAGATATATTTGTTGTGTACATGTTTTGGTTTCATGTATTTATTTGTAAATAATCAAGCTTGTCTTAAAATATTTTATAATATAAGTACCCGTATTTGATGTGTAATCGTTGCGTTTTATAATTGTAATCATGTTATATGTATTTATATTAACTGATAAACACCCTGCTCCGGGACTTCTGACGGAAATCACCGGCTTTTATCAATGGCTAATGGACATTTAAAATTATAAAATATTTCAGATTTTATTTTTTACGTACCATTTCATGGCTCCATAGCTAAAACGCTCTTATGGGAAAATAAATCATTTTCCCATAAGAGCGTCATCACACTGACGATTTACCAGCGTGTCTCCAGCGAGGCGATTGGTGAACGTGCTCTCCGCGGGTCCAGAGCGAGTTAGCCGCGAGTACGCGACGTGTCCTCCGCGTTAAACACAAAATTGTACACACGCTTTTATGACACGAGTGTTCATTTCTCTTGTACAGTCACGTCAATCGCTCTCGTCCCGCAAACGCGGCGGACACATTGCGCACACATGCCGTGATCGCTACGCACACGCAGCGAGCGCGTGAACCGATCGCCTCAATGGAAACACTCGTCATCATCGTCGTCATGTTTGCCGCAAATAAATGTATTTTTTTTCTTTTCTCGAATATTACCAGTGAGATAAGACCCTTAAAAAGCCTTTCGCGGACCATAATCAGTCTTACAATAAAACAAGGTGTTGGATTATGTAATCGAGTTTAAAATGTTAATGTGTTATGATATTGGCAGCAGCACAGGTGCGTGATGTCGGGCGAGACTCCCATTCAGTCAGCGGATGGCCTCCACACGCCAGCCTACTTGTCATGGAGGAAGCTTCAGCTCAGCCGGGCCAAGCTCAAAGCCTCCAGCAAGACTTCAGCACTGCTTTCCGGATTCGCTATGGTAGGTCGTCTACTTATATTAAAACTTGGGTTTACCTACGGCTTCGCTTTCGTAGTTTATTCCATGACAGGAACTATGTTTTTTTTTTGTATACATAGGAGCCTTTGCCGATATCTATGTAAAAAACCACCGCCACTCCGTTACTCTGATGCTGCGTGATAAAAAGGTATTATAGAAAGAAGGATAGTAAGTTTGTGAGTTTCAATATTTGGTACTTAATCACACTTTAAAGGGTAAACGGATTTGGATGAAAATAGGCACACAGATAGTGTAAGATAGACTACTTCCTTTGTGTTTTGGCGATATTTATGGGTCAGTCAGGCTTCTTCAATGAACTTCTTTTTATTTTGATGGTTTTAGCGTTTATTATATATTTATAATAGGTTACATTTATGTTGCAATAATTAGGAGAATTATATAAGAAAAATTGTGATGGTGAACCGACTACCATCCCTTTCCAATTTTGTGTGTGGAACGAACAACGAACTGTTGATCCGTAGAACGAAGGAATCGCTCAAAAGTTCTTCGGCGACGACCAATCAGCGCTGCCCGTGCGCCGCTCTCGCTCATTCCTCTTCCGCCGAGCCTCCGTTTACTCGACGCTAGAGGGTGCCGTGTAGATGCGTGCCGTGTCGGTACGTGTTGTAGACTTAGCGCCAATAGATGGCGTTAACATATGCCCCCGGCCTTGGAAGTTTCTGCTTCCAACGAAGTACCAATTAAGTTGACATTATTACTTGATAATGGATGATTATTGTGAATCCGTCTTCTCATTCTCTTCTTGTGTTAACAAAGGACATATTTTTGAGAATGCCCTTCGCACCGTTCCGGTCGCCGTTTTGATGTCAGCGACTCGTGACAGGCCATCTTTCCCAGGAAAGGTATGAAGTATTCTTCCCAAGCGCCACTTGAGAGGTGGAAGATTATCCTCCTTGATGAGTACAAGAGTATTAGGTACCAATTCTTCCTTACTTTTCTTCCACTTCGTTCTGGTCTGAAGCTCTGCTATGTACTCCTTTGACCATCTCTGCCAGAACTGCTGGCGCATCTGTTCCACGCGGTCATAACGGGACAGGCGATGTGAAGCTGCAGTCGTCAGGTCTGGGCTGGCATGTGCGGTGAGCGGTCGGCCAATCAGAAACAGAGAAGGGCTGAGGGGAAGCAGGTCATTTGGGTCTGTGGACAGTGGGTACATGGGTCGAGAGTTTAGGACGGCCTCGATTTGAGTTAATATCGTGCTAAACTCCTCGTACGTTAAGTTCGTGTTGCCAATGACACGACGGATGTGATATTTGCAAGACTTTATTCCTGCCTCCCACAATCCCCCAAAATGCGGTGTATATGGTGGTATAAAATTAAATTTTATATTATCATTAGCTAAAATTTCCATAATATTATCACGATTGTTCTTTAGGAATTGTGTAAATTCATTCATTGCCCCAACAAAGTTTTTACCATTGTCTGAAAATATTTCAGCAGGTTTACCCCTACGGGATACAAACCGTTTTAGAGCTAATATGTAAGCCTCAGTTGTTAAATTAGTAACTAGTTCTAGGTGAACTGCATGCGTTGAGAAACATACAAATAAACAAATATAGCACTTTTCCAGTTTAGCGCCCCTCCCTTTACGGTTCAAAATAAACATGGGTCCTGCATAGTCTACTCCGCACCTTATAAACGGATAACCTGGTTCTATCCTTTCTATAGGTAAATTACCCATTTGAACTGAAACAGTTTTACCCTTAATCCGTGTACATGTCACGCATGTATGTACAACGTTTCTAGCCAGATTGCGGCCTCTGAGGGGCCACCAATTTTCTCGTATACTAGCTAATAGTGATTGAGGACCTGCATGAAGCTGGCGCTTATGCTCACATTGAAATAATAAACGTGTAAAGGTATGTTTACAACACAACAAGATGGGGTGCTTTTTATTGTATGAAAAACTTAAAGAATTATCTAGTCTACCCCCAACTCTAATAATATTATTGTTATCAATAAATAAATTAAGACCAGAAATATTACGGGTAGCCTTTAGGGTTACATTCCCCTTTGATGAAATATCGAGATCAGGAAATGATTGGTTTTGTGACATTTGAGTTAACTTATTAATAGATTTATTTAACTCATCTACTTGAAGCGGGCCGTATTTACGATTTACCTTTATTTTATTACGAACGTTATCAATGAAACGTAACATGTAAGCAAATACACGCTTCATACGAGTAAAAGAAGAGAATCTCTCAAACGGAAACGTATTCTTATTAATTTGATGTAATACCAGTGTGCTATTTAATTTAATATCTGGTAACTCGTTAAAATTAACATTATGACAACTATGATCGTAACTAAAATTACACAACCGTTCGTGCAAAAATGCCGGGCCGTGCCACCAAATATCAGCTGTGCGCAGCGCGTCCAGCGTGACCCCGCGTGACACCAAATCAGCTGGGTTGGATTTACTTCCTACGTGCAGCCATGATAAACTACCGGTGAGTTCATTGATTTGAGCCACCCGGTTTTGTACGAATGTCTTAAGAGTATTAGGTGACATTCGTAGCCATCCCAGCACAATTGTGGAATCAGACCAAAAATAAACGTCACTGAACTTGGAACGAAGTGAATTTTTAATTTTTGTGTACAACTTTGCACCCAATAATGCCCCACATAATTCTAAACGCGGAATAGTTATTGGTTTGACAGGCGCGACCCTCGACTTAGCGCATAACAAGGCTACGGATACTTCGGTATTGTTATCAGAGTACATACGCACGTAAGCGCAGGCGCCGTAAGCGTTTTGAGAGGCGTCAGTAAATATGTGCAATTCTATGTATTGCATTTTGTTATTTATAACCTGACGCGGTATCCGTAATTTACCCAAATAGTCAAGAGTGTCAACAAATTTTTGCCAATTAATTAAGATATCATGAGGCACCGGATCATCCCATCCGATTTTATACGTCCATAATTTCTGTAACAATATTTTTGCAAGTATTATAATAGGCGCTAATAGACCTAACGGATCGTAAATTTGTGAGATTGCCGATAACATAATGCGCTTAGTAACGTGACTCCCGGTTAATTTAAGTTTAGTCGTATAATATAACTCATCTGTATTTGCGAACCAACCTAAACCTAAAGTTTTACTTTGACAGGATTCGCCTAGAGATAAATTCTTTGACGCGTTTAAAGTTGACAAATCGAAATTGAACAACCATTTTCGTAAACAGAAACAACCCGATTGTAATACCGTAGAAACTTTATTACAAATGTCTAATAATTCCTTTTTATCATCACAACCCGTTATGAAATCGTCGACATAAAAATCTTTATAAATAATATTAGCGATGTCGTTATCAGTGCATTCCGACGCCAGCTGTTGTAAACATCGCATACTTAGGTAAGGCGCGGACGCCGCACTGTGGACGGAAAAACGAGCTTCCCTTTCATAGGATTTTTGAAAAAAAAAATGTTCTATTTGATAGTTTTAAGTATACAGTTTTGTCGAGTACAGTAAAACATTGAATAAATAAGTAGTTATGGGTTTTTTTTTTTAATCTATACCAGAAAAAAATGACTTTATATATTTCGAATGTATGAAAATGGAATTTCTTTTCCTCATAACTTTTTTCTGTCTTGAATTGTAAAGCTGAAACTTTTAGGTGTTGTTGCCGAGCCTATACCAAAGCCACCTGACCTTTGACCTTGACCCCGGACTTCCCCGTTTAGAAGATATGAATGAATTAAAAATGCATATTTACACGATGTTGTAATACTCGGTAATGTACCTCAAATATACCTATATATATTTTACCTAGTATTGAGCCCTGATAGACAACAAACTTATTTGACTATTGAACTTGACGAAAACCGTCCTTATTCAAAACGTATGAATTAATTGAAAATTTATATTTTGAAGATTTAGATGGTAAAAATGGTTGTTAAAGCTGCAATATTGTATTCAGTTACTGAGAATTCCTTAATTACCTACATATACATTTGTCAAATTAGACTGCCACACTTAACAATAGTCACCACCTACCCTCAATTCCCATTGTAATTGCGCAGGTGTGACCAAAAATTAGGGTGATGTTCATTGTTTATCAAATAATGGTAACATACTTAAGTGCACTTACCATTTTTCTGCGAATTTTGTTGTTAATCTAGGTAGATGACTGTACATATGTCATGAAAGATCAAACAATGATTCCGGTTAATGAATTAGAGTTCTGGGTTTGCTAATTAGGGTAATTAGATTCCTTTTTTGTCAAATAATGGGAACATAATTATGTACTTAAGTGCACTTAAGGTTAGACAATTCTGGAAATAGATTAGTTCTATTCTAAATTAAAGCAGTATAAATACTAAGAGCATCTTTACTTCATTTCACTTATCATTACTGATTCGTACCCTAACGTTCTACTTGCGCTAATTTGTTGTTTGAGTTGCTCAGTATGGAGGGAATTACGTCAAATCTCGATATATTTGTATTCATGAAGCAAAATTCTTTTAATGTGGACATGTTGTTACAAAAAGTGTTAACTTCTGTGAACATTTCTCTATCTGAAGAGGAAAATACAAAGCTTAAATCATTTTGTGCTACATATTCGAGTAACCTTAAGCGAAAATGGAAATCAGCTCATATGACAACAGACAATTTTTTTAAAAAGTTTGCGAATTGGTTAGACTCAGAAGTAAAATGGCCTGACTTTCTCCAAGTAAACATTGATCAATTTAGAACTGAAGTTCCATCGTGTATGGAGATGACCTATGAAGATGCCTCAACAAGTGTTTCTACAGTAACAGCACCTAGTACATCAACAGAGTTCGCTATGCCCCGTACTGTGTCTGTGTCGACGTCAACCACTACAGTAACTCCTCGAAAAGAATTTGCTGACCTAAGTCCACTTCAAAAAAGAAGACGAACTGAAGATCTTCTAGCTAAAAATGATTTTGATACACTAGCTTATGCTCTTGTCATGAAAGCTGGTGAAAATGAAAATCAATTGGACTTTGCAGAATTAGTGAAGCATTTAATTAAAAATCCAGAGGATGCACCGATGCTTCGAGCTTGTCTGAATTCAACTAAACGAATTTTGCCTGCAGATAAGGCACTGGGGATGTCAACATCACTAAAGTTGTCAAAATGGCAATATATTACATTGAGGCAGACAACAAAAGATATGGGCTGTGATATTTTCCCATCATATGATGTTTTACAGAATGAGAAGAAAAAGTGCTACGTAGAAAAAGAAGACATGGTGATAACCGATACTGAAACCAAAATTAAACTACAGTCAATGTTAGACGTTACGGTCAAGAGACTGTTCAAAACTCTAGCAACTGATGTTACTGGCAGTAATTTGACTCTAGTCAGTAAATGGGGATTTGACGGTGCATCTGGACACAGTAACTACAAACAAAAAATGGAAGGTGATGATTCCAGCATCTTCATGTGTTCATTTGTTCCGTTGAAAATGGTGAAAGATGATACTAATGAAGTGATATGGGAAAATCCCACACCGTCTTCAACTTTTTATTGTCGGCCAATTTATTTCAAATTCGCAAAAGAAAATGATTTGAATATTAAAGAAGAAATGGCGTCAATTGAATCAGAAATTGATGCTCTACGGCCAATTGTTATTGAAGGTGCAAATGTGAGACACAGGCTACATATGACCATGATCGATGGCAAGATAACCTCACATCTATCAGATACCTCCACAGCGACATGTGATATCTGCAAAGCGACACCGAAAGAGATGAATAATATCGATATGGTATCACAGAGAAGCCATTCTGTCGACATGTTTAAGTTTGGTCTGTCTTCCCTTCATGCACGTATAAAATGCATGGAATGCATCTTGCACATTGCTTACCGCCTCGATTTCAAGAAATGGCAAGCGAAAGGAGACGATTTAAAATTACAATTGGCCAACAAAAAAAAAAAAATTCAACAACGATTTCGGGATGAAATGGGACTGCTTGTGGATGTAGTTAAACAAGGTGCAGGAACTACCAATGATGGAAATACTGCCAGAAGATTTTTTGCTAATCCCGAAGTGACTACGCAGATCACGGGTGTTGATGAAGAACTCATTAGAAGGTTTGGAGTGATTCTTCAGGTAGTCTCATGTGGAGAGTTTTTAGACGTGGATAAGTTCCGGCAATATTGTGCTACAACAGCTTATAGATATGTTGAGCTCTATGCATGGTATTATATGCCCTCAAGTGTGCATAAATTACTCATGCATGGTGCCGACATAGTTGAGCACAATAACTTTATTCCAATCGGTAAACTTTCTGAAGAGGCATCCGAAGCTCGCAACAAAGATTTTAAAAAATTCAGAACCTTCTACTCGCGGAAAATTAGCAGAATTGCAACAAATGAGGATATCATCCATAATTTGCTGATATCCTCTGACCCATATCTCTCTAGTTTCAGACCTAAGATAAGGCAACTTCATAGTAAACCTCTATCAGATGAAGCCAAATTGTTATTGACTTCTAGTTCAGACAAAGAAAATGTAGACTTTGTAGACATAGGAAACCTGCCTGACTGTGACATTGACTAATTAAATTGTGATTGGGTCTTCTCCTGAATCATTGAATTCATATCGCCTTATTTATTTTATTTTTATTTAAATCGGTACCGTATTTTAATTTAATTTTCAATTTAATTTATGTGATGGAAAAAAAAATGTTATTACTTTAGGTATATTATTTAATTAAATTAATATTAAAGGTCAATAAATTATTATGAATTATTATTAACACTATTTTGTAAGCTCGTAATTGTACTAACAATATGGATGTAATGAATCTGAAATAAATTATTATCATTAATTGTTGTATAAATTCAATTATTAATTTATTCATACGTTATGAATAAGTACGCTTTCCGCCAAGATCGATAGTCATATAGGTTTGTTGTCTTTTAGGTATCAATACTGGGTAATATACATATATATACATATATTTGAGGTACATAACCGCGTATTACAACATCGTCCAAATATGCATTTTTAATTCATTCATATCTTTTGAACGGGGAAGTTCGGGGTCAAGGTCAAAGGTCAGATGGCTTTGGTATAAGCTCGGCAACAATACCTAAAAGTTTCAGCTTTACAATCCAAGACAAACAGAAGTTATGAGGAAAACAAATTCCATTTTCATACATTTGAAATATATAAAGTATTTTTTTTCTGGTATAGATTAAAAAAAAAACCCGTAACTACTAATTTATTCAATGTTTCAATGTACTCGACAAAACTGTATACTTAAAACTATCAAATAAAACTTTTTTTTTTTCAAAAATCCTATGAAAGGGAAGCTCGTTTTTCCGTCCACTGTGCGCCGTGCCGTAAGTAACTGTGTTAAGCCGGTACACACCGAGCGCATTTTGCGGGTTTTCTCTCCATAAAATTAATTGTAAATATTGTTGATCGGGTTGAACTAATATTTGTCTGTACATTTTTTCGACGTCAGCACAGGCAATATATTTGTACTGACGAAATCTTAACAGAATAGCAACAATATCATTTTGTAAAGACGGGCCAATTAGCTGGATATCATTTAGCGATTGACCGGAAGTAGTTTTAGCGCTAGCGTCAAATACTACTCGTAATCTCGTAGTTGTACTATGTTCTCTAAATATACCGTGATGCGGTAAGAAATAATGTGGAGTTGGATAAGTATCTATTTTCGTCATATGACCGAGTTCCAAATATTCACGCATAAAATCGAAATATAATTTTTTATAACTCGGTGTGCATCGACCTAACTTCCGTTCAAGCGCGAGGAACCGACTCTCAGCTTGTAAGTATGAGTCACCTAGTTGGTCAGCTGATTCGCATAGTGGAATACGCACAGAGAAACGACCATTATTATCGCGTGTAGTTGTTTTTATAAACAAATTTTCGCAATCATGTTCTTCTTTAGACATAATATTATTTGGGTTTGAACTTATTTCTTCTATTTCCCAAAATTTTGTTAATTGAATATCTAAGTTGTCGTACGTGTGCGTAAAATTGCACTGGACTCGATTAACGGATGAACGTTTTGTATCATGTATGACACCCGATACAACCCAACCTAACTTAGTATTTTGTAGGTATGGGCCGTTTGTAAGTCGAATTAGTCCGTCACTTAACAGGTCCCAAAATTTATCTGCGCCGATTAATAAATCGATTCTATTGGACATAAAAAAGTCAGGATCGGCGAGTGATACGTTACTTGGAATCATAAACTTTGCGATATTATGAGTAACGGAAGGTAACGTTGCAGTGATACAAGGTAGGACGAGACAATTTAAATGCGTATTAAATTCACTATTTTTAGATCGCAATTGCACTTTGCATGATTGTGTAGATTGGGTTACCGAATTACCTACCCCTGCGACTTGTACTGTGGACTGTATCAAACGAATTTTTAATTTATCGCATAACGATTTTGTGATAAATGAATGTTGACTACCATTATCTAGAATAGCACGAATAGTGTGATACTTGTTGTCACGGTCTAAAATTTCTAGTAATGCAGTCGAAAGAATTACGGGTTCTTGAAATGAATACCCATTATCAACTTGTGGACGCGTTGAAGTTGACGCACTGTGTAGCGCTGTACTATGTGCGCTGCCCGCCGCTTCGGACTCGCGACACGATGTGGACGCCGGCGCTTGTGCGTCGTTCGGCCCTACAGACTTTGACGTGCTGCCGTTATCACAGCACTCACCATGAAGTAGCGAATGGTGCTTACGATTGCATAGCTTGCAGGCGCCAAACCAGCAATGAGACACTGTATGTCCAGCGCGCAAGCAATTTTTACATAGTTTTTTCTCGTCTACGAATAATAGTTTGTCCTTCATAGGAAGGTCATTGAACTTACTGCACGAATAAAGCGGATGATTCTCTTGGCACATAATACACCTTTGGTAACGTTTTGAATCATTGCTTGAATTAGGTTTTTGTGATGATTTAGACGAATTATTATTATTATTACGTGTTGCGACGTAGCTATGTGAGCTAGCATGCTTCGATTGATTGGATGATGATGATTTCTTTACGGAACCATCCGACGTTTGCTTACCAGAATCATGTGTACCTTTAATAGATTCTAACATGTCCGCCCTGTCGGTAAGAAATGTAATCATATCGTTTAGTGTTAATTTTTTATTAGCGTGACTTGGTAACTTAGAAAGTGCACTTTTATGGTTTTCCCACTCTTTCTCGGTAGTTGAGTCCATCTTAGTAACAATAAGGAATATGATTAGTGTATCCCATTGATCTGTGGGCTCATCTAGACTTTTAAGAGCACGTATATTTTTTAGTATGTTATCTATTAACTTACGAATATGAAATGCAGATTCTTTGTGTAAAGACTGTAATGAGAACAGAGCTTTAACGTGGTTTTGAACGAGTAATCTATTATTATTAAATCTGTTCTCCAATAAACTCCAGGCAATTGTGTAATTTTCAGCAGTAAACTGTAACGATTTTATAATTTGACTAGCACTGCCGGTGAGCGCTGAACGCAAGTAGTGGAATTTTTGAATATCATCTATAGTTTTAGAATTATGAATTAAGGATATGTAAGTATCTCTAAACTCTAACCACTGTTCAAATGAACCGTCAAAGGAAGGCAATGAAATAGTGGGTAATTTAATGCTAGAGGTCTTATTGTAGATTTCAACATCGTTATCAATAATTTCTTTGCTCTTTAGCGTGCATTTCGCCATAGATGTGATCGCATAAAACAGATTTTCAAAGGTTTCTCTTTCGACTAATTGTTTTTCTAAGTCTGGTTCACAATCCTGTAGATGAAATTCTATATCATCCTGAATGGTTGAAAACTGTTCTAATAGTGACATCATATTGTTGCAACGATCTTCTAGAGCTATCTTTTGAGATTCTGTTAGTTCTACGTCTTGTAACGATTGCACATATTTAACGAATACAGTAAACTTTCCTTTCACTACACCCCTTTTCTTAATCAAATCTTTATATTCGTCGAGTGGCATTTTGGGAGATTATAAGAGACACATAAAGTACTTACAGTTTTAAACTTGCTCGATCGAACTCGAAATCACGCCGTTCAAAATGGCGGTAGGTAGATATTTCAAACGCGGGCACGCGGCTCGAATGTAGCTGGAATTTTGCACAAGAATACACGATATTAGCTCAAATGATCCTTGAGGATGGGTTTGGATAGGAACACTGAATGGCCTGACCGTTTTGTTGTCTGGTTGCTGACTTCCACATGTACTTCCTCTTGAAGCCGCTCCGATCCAGTTCGAAGGTCCAGTATGTCCAGGATCAACAGTTCGTTGTTCGTTCCACACACAAAATTGGAAAGGGATGGTGAACCGACTACCATCCCTTTCCAATTTTGTGTGTGGAACGAACAACGAACTGTTGATCCGTAGAACGAAGGAATCGCTCAAAAGTTCTTCGGCGACGACCAATCAGCGCTGCCCGTGCGCCGCTCTCGCTCATTCCTCTTCCGCCGAGCCTCCGTTTACTCGACGCTAGAGGGTGCCGTGTAGATGCGTGCCGTGTCGGTACGTGTTGTAGACTTAGCGCCAATAGATGGCGTTAACACTTTGTTGCCCTAGTTACTACCAATTTTACTACCAGTTGTAATACCGTTAATTTTGATTAAGTATGACCTGGGTTAACATATAGGACATTTTAATCCGCATATATCATGTAGAGTCTATGGAAATAACATAAACAACCATCAAACCCCCATTAAATAAGTATCAAATTTTTGTAACTGTAAATTAAGTTTATTTCAAAATTACTGGTACTATTGATATTAAAGTCATAATAAATGTTGAAGTTATAGCGCTAACTGAACTTTAAGTGTGGGTCTTAAAGTTGATTTTCCAAAAACACGTATTACATATTTGGAAACGAATTTGCAAACTTCATTTAGTAGGTAGTTTCCTTGGGACGGGAGTGAAACTACGGCCAACAGCTACTTAATCGTAAACACGAAACCCGTTTCGCTTGTAGTTAACTTGTTTATAAACTGCCTACTCACACACATTAGTGCTTATATCGTTAACAGTGTGAGTGCATTTCTGCGATAACATAATGTGTTGCTCGATGAATGTGGGTTCAAGCTTTGAAATTATTGTAGCGTATTTAAAGGGTCTCCCCACAGGCGCGTTATTATCGGTCGATTATATGAATGCGTTATTGCGATAATGCGTC
The DNA here is from genome assembly GCA_945859715.1 of Apamea sordens. Lineage (NCBI taxonomy): Eukaryota > Metazoa > Arthropoda > Insecta > Lepidoptera > Noctuidae > Apamea > Apamea sordens. Next base: position 16,592,333 of record OX243995.1, read on the forward strand.
CCGATTCCTTGCTACACAACTTCGTTTTTATCGTCTGATATTTCAAACGTGTGCCTGTAACCAATACTACAGGCCCCCGCCCGCATTACACGTTACTACGGCATTAACGCAGGTGTGTGTAAGATCGTATGCGACCTAATACAAAATTAACTCATCGGAATATTGTAGGACGAAGAAACCGCAAGCATCCTACTTCTATTGCTTCGTTATCATCGCAGCAGTGTGTAACTTTGTTGCCGTCCTAATACAATATATATATTCTTGTATTTTATAGTCATTTTCTAGCAATTTACCCCGTATGTTGCACCTGCCATGTTTTATCTCTGCATCACCCTAAAATTGACTGGTAGAAAATGCCTCAGACATTAAGTCCGCCTTTGTACAGTATTTTTTTTACTTGTGCATAAAGTTTTAATAAATATAAAATGTACTAAAAACAAATATGGCAATAACGCATCCGATATTATCGACTGATAATAACGCGCCTGTGGGGGAGAGGCTTAAGTGGAGAGTTAAAGTCGTATTGTCTTAATTAACCAATTAGTATATTCTTTCTTATCGCGTCTACGATCAAAAGAACCAAATATTTTAAAACATATAGGTATGTCGCAGCTGAAAATCAGCGTCAGGTCGTCACCTTGTGTTGTCATCTGACAATATGCTGAGCTGAGGCCCTTCTGGCATTATAATCTTTGTTTTCTGTTATTATACTTTTAAGGTGTATTTATTTTGCTGGAATGCCAATAAACCCATTTTTCTTTATCACAACTAACGAGTTACCGTTGTCAACAGGTAGCGATGGTGGAAGTGCAACTTAATCCGCCTGAAAACACAAAAGTGCCTAGCGAGATGCTAGTAGCTTTCACAGTGTGTACAACTCTGCTGGTAGCCGTCCACATGTTAGCGCTAATGATAAGCACATGTATCCTGCCGAACATCGAAGCTATCGGGAACCTCCACAGCATAGCACTGGTCCACGAATCACCGCACGAACGACTCCACTGGTACATAGAGATAGCCTGGGCCTTCTCCACTCTCCTAGGCCTCATACTGTTCCTCATAGAAATAGCTATACTCTGCTGGGTGAAGTTTTACGACCTGAGTCCGACCGCGGCTTGGTCAGCCTGCGTCGTACTGATTCCAGTCATGATTGTGTTCCTAGCATTCGCGATACATTTCTACATGTCCCTAGCAAGGCACAAATACGAAGTCACGGCTACAGGCATCAAAGAACTTGAATTGCTCAAAGAACAGATCGAGATGGGTGACCACGATGCTCGTATGAACAATTTGACTTTGCTCGACCAAAGTCGCATCGTGTGATTGTCGAGATGTGTCTCCTATGTCCTTTTTGGAATGTTTTTATTACCTTTTGTTTGTGAGTGTACACCATTGATTACTTAGGTAAGTTCTGTACTTAGATTGTTAAGATTGTACTTATTGAGTGCCAACTTACAGGTTACACAGGAAATAACACTCTTAAGATCGGTATTATTGCTCAGATTCGCTATGGGGCTTAAGAAATTTAGCGTAGCTTTAAACAAAGCAACAACAAAAAAAATCACTAATGACAATGTCAAATGTGTTTTTGCTGCTGTAATTATTCGTTTGTTTAAGCCCTGTAGCATTGTTTTTTATATAATTATACTATTGCGGGATCAACGTGTCTTCTGGACTTGTAACTTGGAGGCTGATTAACGTTGTAGGAAAAATAACTTAAATAACTTTGCTACGAGTCTCTCTGTTAAATATGGGATAGTGGGACTATTCAGCAACAGCTCTTCCGTATTTAATTTGATGCTTCCAAACCCTCGTCTTCCGCCGTTGTTACTGCGATTCATTCTTTCCTCGTATGGCCGATAATAGACATCGATTAAAGTCACTCGATGTTCCAATATTATTTTTTAAAGGTCATGCGGTTTAGATTAACCTTTTGGCAGCAGTATAAAATTCGAGTTTTTATCTCATGTATTTTAATATTGTCGATGTGTTTTACATAAAATCTCATTTAAATACAGGTAGTAGAAAATCAAACGTATAGAAACGGGTTATTCCTTTTATCCACCCTCAGGTGGATGCGGAAACGCATGTCCGAAAATCCACCCCAGACGAAGTGGATAATCGGAATTCAATCCTGATTGTTCTTCCGACTTACCCCAAGTACAGTCATCAATACCAAATATACACTTTCAATTTGTAAATTATTAATAATTTTTTAATTATTATTAATAACCACAAACTAAACTAAACCAAAATCATATTACGTATTGCATTTAAATCGATTTAAACTTCCTCGTTTAAATAATATTAAAATGTAATTTATAAATTCTGCAACATGTCAAGGAAACCAACACTAATTTCATTATTGAGTAGGTAGGCGTAATTGTGTATCCTGTATACATTCGTCTCTTTTAACCTTTCGTATCCACGAACGTGGATCCACGCGAGATACAGGCTTTTTTAAATTGTTTTTGCAATTACGGCATCCAACGGGTAATGTACATTTGCAATCGTTTTCTAAATGTCTTTGCTTCAACAGACTTATTAGCGAAAGACATATGGTATGCTAATGTCTGCTAAGTATATCTTGGGCTAGTTTCTATCATGTTTCTATAAATGACTGTACACAGTCGTGGGAGAAAATCGGAAGAAAAATAATAAACAAATTCCGATTATATTATCCACCCTATCTAGGGTGGATAAATTAACATGCGTTTCCGGGTATCCACGCTAGGGTAGGTAAATGGAATAACGGATAGAAACCTAGTTTTAATATGACTAACGAATCTCTGTAAATACAATCATAATTATAACATTTTAAATAAAGGACAAAGCTCAATAAAGTTCTATAAATCCAATGTTGATCGATGAATGAAACGAACGCTAATCAATTATAGGTACAAAGAGTAATTAATACTGTATGGATTGGATTGATTAAATCCTCGGGGTATAGGACATAAGTGCTGTCTAGTAATCAACAGAGCATCTTGGAAGAACAACCAATCAATCCTAAACTTTGCTTTAAGATTGATTGGTTGTATATGCGTGAAAGAAAACCTATGGCACTGCATTAGTGTAGCTTCCTATCAGCGAAAGAATGTTTGTAATCGGATCAGTACTTTCGGAGGTTTACTTTAACAAACAATTGTTATTAGTTTAGAAACAATATATTAAGGAGTGGACCATGGATGCAATCATTTAATTTTGTACAGTATTAATTATTCACTATAGCTTATTGGACATAGGTTTCGTCTTGATGGATGAACTGGATTGTTCGTCATCATATTTTTGAGCATTGACGTTTTATGATGTATATGTTATTAGGCAGACTACTGACTACTTAATGGGTAGGATGTCACAGGCTCGTCTGCAAGCATAACGCAGCCTGTTGGCCAGTGCATATTCCGCCCTTAGCTCTATCCACACATTCCTAGGTCTGAAACCGGGCTCTAGGACATCCGGGTTGATGTTTTTTTACGACATAGCATGATTTGGGATACTTCTCGTCCCTACTGAACGCAAATATCCCAGAGGCCACGAGACCCAGACCCTGACCCTGAAAAGTGTGGACAGACCCTTGCTCATATTTTTTTTTATTCTCTCTTCATTTTCTAAACTTTTAGAATATTGTTTTCTAGACTTTTCTTACTATACAACCTTTATATAAATATTTCAAATAATTTATTATGCCGAATACATATATATTTACCTCGAATGAACAACAAAATGTATTGCTATATTTTTTTTGTGGTAGATTGGTAGAAATTAATATAAGGTCTAGGTGCCTACGTAATAAGTCAATTTCAACTTATATTCAGACAACTATAGTCGTGCTCTATAACTTTAAAATCCTTTCTAAGCAATAAGAATATAAGGTTTGTATGTACATGGTCATATTTTCTGACTGATATACAAGCTGTTGTTTTGCATCCTCGTCAAATTTCAGGAGGCTGTTATGAAAGAAGTAAATAATTAAATAAAATTACGATCCCTGGTAAATAATAAATACATACCAACTTGTTTTTTTAGTTATTTAAGTTTGACAGTATTTCAGTATACTTACACCACTTTCAAAGAACAGAATCGCATTATGGTACCGTATAAGCGGCCGCGTTTTTATGTGTGTGTAAAAGGGCAGTTACAGTGCGGTCTCACTCAGGCCGCGTTTTAAAATGCGTATCCCATACATGCTGATTTCCGAAAATTTGAAAAAAATACCTGCTTATTATTGATTCGTGTCGAGAATCAGTAACATAGTTACCTCCTTGAATTTGACGGGGATGCAAAACTACACCTTGTATATCTGGGTAATCATTTATAATAATAATTTTCTTTCATACTTATCTATCTTAAATACTTAAGTATTATTGTTTTTGTGTTGAGAAAATTAATTTTTAGGACTGGACAATCTTATAGTTCAAGCATACAAACGCTTGCATTTGAATTCGTTGATAGTAAAATTTCAATCGCTCACTAACAAAATATTAGGTAAATTAAAAATCCAAAATGTGTCTTATATGCTTGAGATGTTAACCGATTCATTGCTACATCATTTGACTTGACATTTTCCATGTAGTCTATGTTGGGTACCTACTTACTTATTTTTATGCATGACTACACATTTGAGTCAAACGTGATCGCTCCGAGGCTTCAGTTCACATCGAAGCGGGTAATGTACCGTAAATGTCACAGGAGTTATGTTACAACCACAGGCAGGGCCAATGAGACGCCCTGCTGATATTTCCCAACAAAATGATATTATAAAACTTGTCACGAAGCCCACAAAGTGGGTGATTCTCTAAAAACTAGTCGGAAAGTTAAAAATAAAACTGAAATTAGAATGAATTAGTTTTGTTCTTCTTGCTCACAAAATATTTTATTAACCTGTTTTAAAAAAAACCAGATTGAGTCGACATTTAATAGTAAGAAGATATACCTTCCTAACTAGGTACATTATGTATTTTATTTTGTCATTTTATTTGGAGAACGTTAGGTAAGTTTCGCGTTAAATACGTATTAAACTGTAAACGTGTTCAAATAATAATGATAAAACTAGGATCACGACACCATGTCGGTACTTAGATATCAACTTTGTAGGTAATAGTTCTGCTAATTACCTATTTATCAAGAGGTATGCGCAATGTAATTACAAAATAATGCTTGATGATAAACATCAAATAGTAACTTCTGCGGGATAATTGAGTAACACACGTACAATGGCAATGCAATTCATTTTGACAGTTCAACAACATTCATTGCGTTATTGACGTTGTTGAGCAGACGTATTTCTCAAATATATGAAGCAATGGATTAGCAGTTTCCTTCAATGAAATGCTACTGGATGTGATTAGAAGTCGTCCAGTCATTAGTACTGAATCGGTTAATTCAATACCAGTGTACCTTAATTTGATTAGAAACGAGTTTTATACAGTATAATTAATAATTATAAGCCGATAACGTAAGGCAATAATAATGATATTGACTGTATTTATTACTTAATCCAATAAGTACTGTGATATAATAATGAATGACATTAATAAATCTGTTAATATATAATTTTTAGTATTAAGTACATAATAAAATGTTTGTCTAAAAGTAACCTGTAGAATTTTGGGATACTTGTACAATGTTGTTATTTTTAATGATCTTGTAAAACACATTACACTTGGTCGATGCAATATTTGAGGTTTTTGTCAATGTCCCCTACCTTCTGCAGCATCCACAACTCACTGTTCTCCAGAAGAGACTTCGGGGATCTCATCTGATGCTGTAATAGAAAATTCTAGCATTAAAAAATTGTCTGACTACCTCGTCAAATGACTGCGAGGTCCTGGGTTCGATTCACAGGACGGGCAGTGTTATTAGGTTTTTCTTTCTAGAATTTCTCAGTACCTAGCAGCCCGGAGTCTGGATTTGTACCCGGTTTATGGCAACAGTGTCGCCCCCTATTACACGAGACTTTAAAAACAAAACTGGTGAAACGTGGGTGTACTAATAGTAGGTAGGTACATCTCTGCTCAACCCTTTGGGGCAATAAGGCTTGATGTTATGTTAAAACAATTGCGACGACATGGTTGGCGCAGTGCTGCGCTGCGTGTCGCGGGTTCGATTCCCGCACGGAACAAATATTTGTATGACCTACAAGTAGTTGTTCAGGGTGTGGATGTTTGTGTATGTGAGTTTAAATGTTTGAAACGCACCCACGATACAGGAGAAATTCCTAGTGTGGGGGCAAAGTTAAAAAAAAAATTTAAATACAAGATAGCTGGCGCCATTGACATGGTATAACCTACACACTGAGTTGCCTTGGCTTACCTGGAAGTCTCAGTTAGGCCGAAGCAAGGAAAACCTGCCCAGGCGAAGATACACAGATGACTCCGCCCTGGAGTAAAATGAGGTGCTGTTCCATAAACAATAGGACACTAATGTCCTGGTGTTTGCACGTTAACTGATGGACACTATTGAAGGTGCCAAATTCGCAGTCAAATTCTGGGTAGACTATCTAGATTACCAACGACACGCTTAGAAGAGAAGACTTACAGGCTGAATTTTCAAGACGTGTGCGCTGTTGGCTAAATCCAAAACGAAGTAGGTATTGAAAACTATTGAAGGAGTCTTGGAGCTGTTTCTGGTGTGAACACCAAATACCTAGTACATAACGAACGATACGTGCCATTATTAGACTGCGTGAAATTAGCGCACGAGGGTAGCGACTAGGTGCTAAACGCCGTGCATTAGACGCACGTAGGTACCTATCGTATATTATTTTATAGCTCATGTGACCAAACCCGCACTTAGGTAAGTCACGCTTTTCTGTGTAAAAATGGACTACCTACATGCATAAGTCACAGAAAAGCGTAATCGAAGTGCGGTTTAGGTGTCACACGGATGACACGGACGACAGTGCCATAAATAGAATTTTCGATTTTTAGCTTAGGCTTAATTAAATAAAAGGCTTCCTTGATAAGTAGAATTGTCCTTCAAAGAAATCAAGTTTTAGTCCAAAACTTGATTCTGCTGCGCTACGATGATGTCATCATTTCGTTAACACACAAGGAAATGTAACCGCTCTGCCATATTATTTCTTATAACCAGAGGTTAAAGCAAATAACATAACTTCACGCACATATTCCCCGAAAGGATAAGCACAGGTGTATTATACCCACTTTTCGCAAGTTTTGTATGCGCAATTAATAATCTTGTGTAAATTAGCACAAGGGGACAATCTAAATGCGACCGTTACAATAGCTGCTTTTAACTTTTTTCCAGTTTCTCCCCATTTTAAGACACCTAAGCCATCTCCTGTTTAAGACACGTCTCCCTATTTTGCACCAAATGTTCATTTATTTATATTTAACCCAGAATTAGGTCATCGACACTTCATGCCATGCAATCGGTGTTTCAAGTAGGTACACAATACACGTTCAAAAGAGTCGCTATGACGATGCAGCGCTCGCCTCTCAGATAAAAATGATATATTGTACAGGGAATTTCGACATGTTTTTCTTGAAAAGTTTTTGCGAGTTCAAAACAATGTTTGCGATGTTATCAACTTTTCGTCGTACATTATTTTCAACCTTATTAGGTAATTTTTTTGGCTTTATAGCTTCTAATTGGACGTTTAAAGTGTTGGGGCCACAGAAATCTTAATAATAAGGCAAGGTTGGGGCCTATAATATTCACATGCCATTATCTTAATTTATTTGTGGTCGGCGCAACATGTCTTTTTCTTCCTTACTTCTCTATTAGTCGTCATCTCGGTAGTCGCCCCCTTTCTAACCATATCATAATTCACACAGTCCATCATAAAATATCTAGGTAAACCTGTGAATGAATTAAGTAGTCACCTATCAACCTTGTTGAGATGTCATAAAATCCATATAGGTAGTTATCACGCATTAAATAAAGGTGATAGAATCACATGCAAACAGTCGTGTCAACGCCTGTCTATAACCGGTATTACATAATTTGCGATCACTCATTGTTTTAATAACAATACCTGCTACAAGGCGTATTGTTATGTTTGACAACTATCGTCTCGCGGTTCCATGTTCCTATTCTCCTCCATCGAATGAAGGTGGAATATTAATTAGGTAGCTACGATAATAGGTAAGTTTTATTACATAACGAGTTTAGGCCCCAAATGTATAACTGACTGGATAAGTAGTTTCCCTGCTTTATTGGAACGAAGTTTTGGAACGAAGTTCCTTATCGCGCGTTGCGAAAGGGGGCTAGACGGAAAAAATTAAGACCAAAAGTTGGAACGACACTTTTTGCTATAGTTGTAAGCCGTGCGGCGTGCGCGTGTTTCTCTCTCTCTCTCTCTCTTATAGAAAGCAAGCCAGTTATACTTCGTTCCATCCGGGTGTCCCTTGACAGCTCTCAAGTTTTTACATATGATATAATCAGCCTACAATGTTCCTACTGCTGGAATACAGGCTTCCTGTCGATGAGATGGAATGGGCCCGCGTGGTGGACCACGCGGGCCCAGTGTGGGTTGGTAGATGTCACATGTCTTTGAATTTTTGTATCTAGAACATGCCGGTTTCCTCACGATGTTTTCCTTCACCGTTTTGAGAGCAGTGGTGATGGAATAATTTACAGAAAGTAAAGCGCCTCTCAGGGTTCGAACCTACAACCTACAAATCGTAAGTCGCGACCGTTACCGCGCTGGGCCACCACTGCTCCACTAGGCTACCAGCTGCCTATTTGGCAACTCATATTTTGCGTAGGTATACAACGTAGGTAGGTATACATTGACATAACACAATACTGCGCTCCAAAACAAAGATAGCTGATGTGGCTCAAAAAGCTGCCCAACATAAATGGTACTGGGCAGGACATGTCTGCCGCATGCCGGACAAACTGTGGGCCCAAATAGCACAGAATTAGTGCCCTGAGACAGCGAGGCAGGGTCGCGGCAGACCACGTAGGAGATGGCAGGACGAACTTGACAAAACTGGTTCCGACAAAACTGGAAGGAGGACGCGCGGGCTCGCGGAAGATGGAAGGAGTCGACGGAGGCCCAAGGACACCTTCCTGGACAGTCTAGACCAGTCAGTCAGTCAGGTACCTAAATGTCGAATGCCCTATCGGTGGTTCATTAGAATTATCTGCTCGCTGACGACACACAGTGATCGTCTGTGTGGCAACTGTTTGCATAATTTATAAATAGATATCTATAATACACTAACCGCGTAGATAATAAAATGTATTTATTAATCGAAATAATCGGTTCTCACCTGTAGGATGGCGGCAATAGTTGGACGAACACCGAACACCGTGTGGTTTTAGTCAGTAAGAGTATGACAGACCCCCTCCGCCCACACCTGAGACGATCGGGAAACTACGAGGAACTCCACACGAGATGACAGATCCCAACGCCAACCCCAGGGCAGAGGACATATATGAGGACGTCCACACGAGAAAAAAAAAACGATCCCGGATATATTATCTCTCCTTATGTTAACTACGTTAAAACTTAAAACTAAAAATGACCAAGGTATTATACAAGGTCAAATTAAATTAGCTAGTGAAACTGCAGACGTGATTGGTATCGATATCTAAACTTAATACTTATAACAATTATACAAGATTTGACGGTGTTTTTTTGAGTCAACGACTGGCTGGTATTAGGGACAGTCATTGATAGTTATCACGTTTGCGGAATTTCGCAAAATAATTTAATATGGCGCGTCATATCAAACTCCTGTAGAGATGTAACTAACCTGTGGTATGGGATACAGTGTGGGCATCTCGCAGGCCTGTCTTATCATAATATCCGACATTCTAGACTTGACACAAATATCTTCAATCCAGCATCCCTCCTGAAGCTGGCCAGTATTCATGTGGTAAAACCGGCCGATGCCGCTCTTGATGCCCTTCTCCCAATGGCCTTCGTATCTGCACCCGTTTTCTGTTTGCGGCCAGATAGTGTCGTTAGTAAGGACATAAAAAATAAACAAGTATTATAGTGTGTACGGTTTACGAAAGAGAGACGTATGCAAAGGACTAATTTGCGTAGTAGATGTACCTACTAATAATGTAAGTTATTTTTAACCCATGATGTGCTTAGTGCCCTTACGGTTCCTCCCTGCTGGAGATAGGCGTCTCCGATGGCACGCCATTCAACTCGATCCTCGGCTACTCTCATCTGGCTGCAAGTCAAATCTTCGGCACAATTCGTCAAAGTTATTACCTATACCTACCTATATCTCATTAGGTAGCTACCTTGTACTTACGTATTAGACAATGAATATTGCGTAACTAGTGGCTATTAATGCTGTTAAAAAAGTCCTATTTTGTCGACTGTACCACGAACAATGTGTGTATCGTTCTTATCGTGGGAACTTTATAAAATGTTCTGTTGAAGAACAAAAGAAGGCAATTTCAAACTAGGTAGGTAGGTATGTATGGCTGCGTTTATTAAGCCGACATCTGTAGCCTCTGTAGGTCGCATGTGGTGCTACTTCCGGTGTTTACACAGGACTTTGGAACACGTGGTTAAAAACGTGAGGGTTTGAATATTTCTCATTAGGTAATGATAGGTATGTAATGAGGCTATAAAATCGAAGATCTATAGGTATCTATCTATCTAAAGGAATATCTTCGGCAACACGCCTCATTCGGCGCAACTGTGTGAGATTGACTTTCGCACTGTGAAACAGGTTCGCTTTCTACACGGAACATTTTACAGATTTTTGTACATGTTATTACTATTTGTGAAATCTGCCGTGTCTAGTTGTAGAAAAAGAGACAAAATTCTTCAACATTACTTTAACAACACTAATATCAGGTAGTAGGTATAGATTGTTATTCGAGACTCACCTAGTAGAAACAAACCCAAGCCATCTCTCACATCATTCTTCCAATAGCCGCCGTAAAACGTGTTGTTAGCGTACCACATATTTCCGTAACCACACTTCTTGCTCCTTTTAAAGAACCCTAAGTAAACATCTCCGTTTTCATAGTACATCCAGCCGGGGCCTTCCATCTTGCCTCGAACCCAGTCGCCCCGGTACACGAGTCTATACGTGTCATTCGACTGACGCTTACTGAGTAGGCCGAAACCGTGCCTGATGATGGGAAACAGCTGGATTAGTTGGTTGTCTACAGAGTTAAGCGGACGAAGAGCTTCCAGTTGAAGCATCTGTGATTTTGACAAGATCCTTCGCGTGATGTTTGACAAACGTAATCTTTAAGGAGTGGACTAAAGCCATTTGCAAGCACATTGACTTTTATTGGTTTTCTCTGTCGCCCATCGTATTTTCCAGACCTTGCATCAACTTAGTTTTATTTTTTTCGGAATTTAGATAGGTAGGTACATAGATCTTGTTAAAACTGTTGTAGTTCCCATAGCAAAGAATAAGAGAGGTGACTCATCCGACAAAACTAATTATAGACCTATATCGCTAGCTACGGTCATTGGCAAGGTGTTGGACAGTCTGCTTGAGAGGCAGTTGAATGCGTACATTAATTTACACGACGCGCAATTCGGTTTTAGACCCGGTCTGTCTACTGAAAGTGCAATTTTGTGTCTCAAGCAGACTGTGCGGTACTACACGGACAGGAAGACACCAGTATATGGTTGTTTTCTTGACCTGTCAAAAGCCTTTGACCTGGTAAATTATGACATTCTATGGCAAAAACTGTCGGATGACACGGACCTCCCCAGTGAGAGCATTCATATTTTTAAATATTGGTATGAGAGTCAGAAGAATTGCGTTAGGTGGGCAGACGCGCATTCAGTTTCATACGGACTGGATTGCGGAGTGAGGCAGGGGGGGTTGACCTCACCCAGTTTGTTTAACTTGTATATAGACCGGCTGGTGCGTGAGCTGAGCAGCACCATGGTTGGATGTTCTGTTGATGGAAGGATGATCAATAACATAAGTTATGCTGATGACATGGTGCTGCTCAGCCCATCAATCTGCGGTCTAAGAAAACTGCTGGCCGTCTGTGAGACTTATGCGGAGGCTCATGGATTGAGGTATAATGCCACTAAGAGTGAGGTTATGGTGTTCAAAGTACCTAAAAATACACCTGCAAATATTCCACCTGTAACGTTGCGTGGAATTCCGTTGCAGGTGGTCACTCAGTTTAAATATCTCGGTCACGTGGTCACGGATGGTCTTATGGACGATCAGGATATTGATAGGGAACGTAGGGCGTTGGCGGCCCGATGCAATATGCTTGCTCGCAGGTTTGCGCGGTGCACGAAGGAGGTAAAGCTAACTCTATTCAAGGCTTATTGCCAGACGTTTTACTCGTGCAGCCTGTGGGTTAGGTATACGCAGAAGGCCTACAGCGCCCTGCGTGTCCAATATAATAACGGGCTCAGGATGTTGTTGGGACTGCCTCGGTTTTGCAGCGCATCAGGCATGTTTGCTGAAGCGAGACTGGACGACTTTTATGCCATCATGCGCAAGCGAAGTGCATCTATGCTGCGGCGATTCCGAGGTAGTCCGAACAATATTTTGGGTACACTGGCGGACAAAATAGACGGGCCGTTTATTAGGCACTGGGCTGGGAGACATGTGCGTACAGACGTACATGTGCCAAATTAATTGTTTTTTTTTTTTTGTTTATTTGTCATGTCACTTTTGTTTTTTAATTTCATTTCATTTTACACTAACAATAGGTTAAGGCAATACTAACACATTATGGATCCTGTAATCTGAAATAAAGAGCTATTATTATTATTTCGTTTATTTACTTATTTTTCTTATTTTATTACATTTTTAAATATTAGTATAAAAAAAAACATTTAAAAATATAAAAAAATAGTGATCCACCGGTGTCGGGAGCAGGGTCCAAGCTACCGGTGGTTAGGGCTCCAGAGACAGAAACCTCCTCACAATGCGAGCCGTATCGAGGAGTACTGCCTTCTGAATCAGGCCCTTGATCCAACCGCCTAACGAGAGCCTCGATAGATGTTGATCGAGGCTTTCGGCTATCAGGCCATTGGCCGATACGACAATCGGCACAATGATAGCCGAGCTAACATTCCACATGTCAACAACCTCGTGTGCTAAGTCGAGATATTTAATTTGTTTCTCTTTCTCAGCTTTCACGAGGTTCCCGTCATGTGGAATGGTAACATCGACAATCATTGTGCGGCGCGCTAATCGATCTATCACCACTATATCAGGCTTATTTGCGACAATAGTCCTGTCAGTAATGATAGACCGATCCCAGTACAACGTGACATTGTCATTTTCAAGAACTGGGTCGGGCACATACTTGTAATACGGTACCTCAGAATCCACAAGTTTATATTTCAAAGCAAGTTGCTGGTGAATAATCCTGGCTACTTGGTTATGTCTGTGCAAGTACTCGCCGTTAGCCAAACGAGAACAACCAGAGATAATATGTCTGATGGACTCACCCGGACGGTGGCATGCCCGACATACGTCCACCGTCCCGTCCCTCATAATATGTCTCCGGTAGTTATTCGTCAAGATAACTTCGTCCATAATTGCACAGACGAAACCTTCAGTTTCCCCGAAGAGGTCACCAAAACGTAGCCAGGATACGGACGCTAAGAAATCTACACCGGGCTCATGAAGAGCCCGATAGAAGCGTCCGTGAAGCTCCTTGCTTTGCCATATCTTCTTGCGGTCATCGGTAGTAAGTACTACAGGTTTGCGCCAGTTCTCTTTCGCCATGGAGAGCGGGGTGAGCCCCTTGTCCACTGCGACCACATCACGGTGCATACCCACTTCGGCTTTTAAAAAATATTCCCTGAGACTGCACACCTCGCGGTTGTGGAGGGTCTTCGCATTTAAAAAGCCTCGACCCCCACACTTCCGCGGGATATACAGTCTCATCACCGATGATCGTGGGTGATGCATCCGGTTTGCGGTCAGTAGAGTACGGACCCTTCTATCCAGGGCATCGAGTTCAGTCTGAGTCCATTTGAGTATGCCAAAAGAGTACATCAAAACCGGCATGACCCAACCATTGAAGGCGCGCACCTTATTTCCGCCCGAAAGAAGACTAATTAATACCTTCTTCAGGCGACAAAAGAAGCGCTCCTTCAACGATTGCTTCATGTCAGCATCGTTGATGCCTAACGCTTCCGACATACCCAAATACTTATAGCTTTCGGATGAGGAGAGGGATCTAAGGTGTATGGAATCGGAAAGTGGAATTCCCTCGGTTTCCATAATCTTCCCCCCCTTTACATGCATGACTGCACATTTGTCCACACCAAATTCCATCCTGATGGCACTACTGAAAGTTTCAGTTACCTTCAGTAGTTCCATCAGATGCAATTTGTTGGGGGCAAAAAGTTTCAAATCATCCATGTAGAGGAGGTGAGATATGACCTGACTACCTCTCTTCAACCGATAGCCTAGACCTGAATCCTCCAGCAGTGTGCTTAGAGGATTCAGGGCTAAGCAGAACCAAAGAGGACTCAAACTGTCGCCCTGAAATATTCCCCGCTTAATCCATACAGGCTCATCATTCCCCTGGATCTGTCGACACCCTGGATAGCGAAGGACCGTCTTCCATTGCCCCATACACGACTCAAGGAAGGTGCGTAGAGTTGCATCTATCTTGTACAACTCCAGCACCCTCATGAGCCATGTATGTGGCACCGAGTCGTAGGCCTTCTTATAATCTATCCAACATGTCGACATATCCTTGCGGGATCGGCGAACCTGTTGGCTAATGGCCATGTCTATGAGGAGTAGCTCCTTAGTACCGCGGGACCCATTCCTACATCCATTTTGAGAGGCAGACATAATCGAGTTACTGTCAATGTGCGTGTTAATTTTCGCTCTCAAAATGGATGTAAGAAGTTTATAAACCGTCGACAAACACGTGATCGGTCTATAATTCTTGGGTTCCGCGGGACTACCTGACTTATGGAGCAGGTGGGTAACGCCTGTTGTTAGAAACTGTGGTAGCGACCCAGACTCTAAGGATGACTGGAACTGAGATGCCAGGCAAGTGTGTGAACTAATTAGCCATTTTAACCAAAAGTTATGCAGTCCGTCCGGTCCCGGTGATTTCCAATTCGGTAACGGACGGACTGCTCTGGCAACATCTAATGGTGTAATTAAGACTGGTTCCATTGCTGGTATAGTTCCACACACTCGCTCGATATCCCGCATCCAGCCACCCTCAGCGTGACAGACGGGCACCGACCAGATGCTGCGCCAGAATGCACTCGTGGTGGCATCATCCGGGCGGCACACGTGCGTCACGTTTTGTTCAGGTCGCTCCCAAGCTCTATATACCCACCTCTCATCGCTCTGGAACATGCGATTCTGCGTGTATCGATCAACCCGCCGCTTATATCGCCGAATACGACTCGCCCATGCACAAACTTTTTGCTTCAGGAAGTCGATGTGCTCTGTGACATTGGACATGTATTCCCGAGGGCTGATTCCAGTCCCCGAAAATGCCTGTCTTACAAAGCGCATCACTCGTGGTCGTGTATTGCCCTCCCTATATATTATTATTATTTCCTTTATTTAAAAGTAAACATATCAATTATATTTTTAAATATTAGAATATAAAAAGTATAAAAACATTTAAAAATATAAAAAATAGTAGCCCACCGGTATCGGGAACAGAGTCCAAGCTACCGGCGGTCAGGGCTCCAGAGAGAGGAACCTCCTGACAATGCGAGCCGTGTCCAGAAGTACCGCTTTCTGAATCAAACCCTTGATCCAGCTGCCCAACGAGAGCCTCCTCAGGTGTTGGTCGAGTCTCTTGGCTATTAACCCATTGGCTGTCACGACTATCGGCACAATGATCGCTGAGTCCACATCCCACATGTCGACAACCTCGCGAGCCAAGTCAAGATACTTGATTTGTTTATCTTTCTCGGCTTTCACGAGGTTCTCGTCATGCGGGACGGTTATGTCAACAATCATTGCGCGCCGCTCTGATCGATCCACCACCACTATATCAGGCTTATTGGCAACAATAGTCCTGTCAGTGATGATGGATCGATCCCAGTACAATGTGATATTTCCATTTTCGAGAACTGGGTCGGGCACATACCTGTAGTACGGCACCTCAGATTCCACAAGGCTGTATTTCAGAGCAAGTTGCTGATGGATTATCCTGGCTACAAGGTTGTGCCTATGCAAGTACTCTCCGTTAGCTAGACGAGAACATCCGGAGATAATATGCCTGATTGATTCTCCCGGCCGGTGGCATGCCCGACAGATGTCAACCGTGCCGTCTTTCACAATAAATCTCCGGTAATTGTTCGTCATCATAACTTCGTCCATAATTGCACAGACAAAACCTTCGGTTTCTCCAAAGAGGTCACCGAAACGCAGCCAGGCTACGGACGCTAGTAAATCTACATCGGGCCCATGTAGGGCCCGGTAAAAGCGTCCGTGAAGCTCCTTACTCTGCCATACTTCCATGCGATCATTGGTGTCAAGCACTACTGGCTTGCGCCAGTTCTCATTAGCCAAGGAGAGCGGGGTGAGGCCCTTGTCCACCGCGGCTACATCTCGATGCATCCCCACGTCGGTTTCTAAGAAATATTCCCTGAGACTGCATATCTCGCGATTGTGGAGGGTCTTAGCATTTAGAAAGCCTCGGCCTCCACACTTTCGCGGGATATACAGCCTCATTACCGACGACCGTGGGTGATGCATTCGATTTGCAGTCAGCAGCGTCCGGACCCTCCTATCCAAGGCGTCTAGTTCGGTTTGAGTCCATTTGAGTATTCCGAAAGAGTACATCAGAACCGGCATGACCCAACTGTTGAAGGCACGCACCTTGTTTCCGCCTGATAGAAGACTATTAAGTACTTTTTTCAGGCGGCCAAAGAAGCGCTCCTTCAACGATTGCTTCATGTCAGTAACATTGATGCCTAACGCTTCCGACATACCCAAATACTTATAGGTTTCGGATGCGGAGAGGGCTCTAAGGTTTGTGGAATCCGAGAGTTGGGTTCCCACGGATTCCACAATCTCCCCTCGCTTTACATGCATGACCGCACATTTGTCCACACCAAATTCCATCCTGATGGCGCTACTGAAAGTTTCAGTTACTTTCAGTAGCTCCATTAGTTGCAAATTGTTTGGAGCAAAGAGTTTCAGGTCATCCATGTAGAGGAGGTGCGATATAACCTGACCACCTCTCCTCAGCCGATAGCCTAGACCTGAATCCTCCAGCAGTGTGCTTAGAGGATTCAAGGCTAAGCAGAACCAAAGCGGACTCAAACTATCGCCCTGAAATATGCCTCGCTCGATCCTTATCGGTTCGCTATTCCTCTGAATATTTCGACATCCTGGATAGCGAAGAACTGTCCTCCATTGCCCCATACACGACATCAGGAAGGTACGCAGAGTTGCATCTACTTTATACAAATCCAGCACCCTCATGAGCCATGTATGTGGCACCGAGTCATAGGCCTTCTTATAATCTATCCAACATGTCGACAGATCCTTTCGGGAACGACGAACCTGTTGGCTAATGGCCATATCAATGAGGAGAAGCTCCTTAGTACCGCGGGACCCATTCTTACATCCGTTTTGAGAGGCAGACATAATGGAGTTGGTGTCTATATGTTCGTTAATTTTAGCTCTCAAAATGGATGTAAGAACCTTATAGACCGTCGGTAAACACGTGATCGGCCTATAATTTTTGGGTTCCGCAGTGCTACCTGATTTATGGAGCAGGTGGGTAACTCCTGTCGTTAGGAATTGGGGTAGCGAACCAGACTCCAAAGCAGTCTGGAACTGAGATGCCAAGCGAGCGTGCGACCTTGAGAACCATTTTATCCAAAAGTTTTGCAGCCCGTCCGGCCCTGGAGACTTCCAGTTAGGTAACGGACGGACTGCACGAGCTACATCTTGGGGGCAGATGGTAATAGCCTCCATTTCTGGTAATGGATCACAGGCTCGCTCGACTTCTCGAGCCCAATCACCTTCGGTGTGGCTGACAGGCACCGACCAGATACTACGCCAAAAGGAACACATGGCATCATCATCCGGTAGGCACGTGTCAGCCACACCTTGTTCCGGTCGCTCCCAACCCCTATACACCCACCTTTCATCGCTCTGGAAGGTGCGATTCTGAGTGTATCGCTCTACTCGCCGCTTATACCGACGAATACGGTTCGCCCATGCATACACTTTCTGCTTCAGGAAGTCGATGCGCTCTGTGACACAAGACATATAGTCTTGAGGACTGATATCAGTCCCTGAGAACGCCCGTCTCACAAAGCGCATCACTCTAGGGCGAGTATTGCCCTCCCTGAAGCAGATTAGTTTGCCGATGAGCGCCCTGGCCCCACCAATACGGCGTTCAATTCTGCACTGCCAAGCTGGTACGGCTGGTTTCGGTCGTGTAGCTCTAGAGTCACAGGCAAATTTGACGTGAGCTACACGACATGCCGCTACAGCCGCGCAGTACAGAATTGAATGAGTATCGGTGAGGTCTTCGCAGTCATCAAAATGACTTGACAACTGCGCATCCAGGACCGCCACCAGCGCCCTATTTTTGTTATGCATGGGCAAACGAGGTAAACGTGGTCTAAGTTCGGGCGACATGAACCGATATTCCCGAATCGCACCCTCCAAAGCATTCCTCAATTCCTCATTGCACTGGATACTTACATTTGTAGCCCTGTCATTACTCACCTCGTCAGCATGGCCAGTGTTAGACTGCGGAAGGACTGCAGTAGTCTGCGACTGGTGGGCGATGACATGGCTACTCTGCATTTCACTTCGCAGGCGATCAAGTACAGTGTCATCTAACATATGATTACGTTGAATAACCCGCACCTGATCCGATAGTCGTTGTGCCGAAACGTTGACAGCTGGCTCAAGCACCTGAAAAAGAGAGAGCATCCGAACACGGTACGCGGTCAGATTGTTTCCCCCCTCTGTAGCCCCATAGTATGAGCGCATGACATTTTCATTGATGGATCGTGTCCATCTCATGCGCTGCACACTTCCGCCGGGAGCTGGGACCCTATCAGAGGCCAGTGGGCCTCGAGGTCCTAAGCCGTCCGGCGGCCGGCGTCCTCCCCGTCGACGAGCAGGTGGTGGCGTCGTGGGCGGAGAGAAATACTCGTCGCTCGAGCTCGACGCAACTACCGCGGCCGGTGTCGTCACAGCGCTCACAGTGGGGCTGGGTACCGGCGGCGGCGAGGCGGAGCTGAGCGAAGAGTCCGGTGGTGGTGGGCGTGCACGTCTTGCGGCTGATCTTGTCAACATTTCATTCTGATATTAACTATGTTAGTTTTTGTGTTTTACCGGAGGCAACATGACAGATGTCACCTCCGGTTCGGCAGTTTTTGGTGAGAGTTTATTGCAATAGAATTGTTCATATTATCTTTTTAAAAGGAAAATTGGTTGGAATATTCGGTTTATGGTTGGTAATTCACAATAACTAGGTATAAAAACTGCTTCTAAAAATGTATTTAACTAAAAATATTAAAATATCGGAACGTTGACTTGTTGACGTTGGTGTTGCCAGCTATATTGCTTATTATTATTATTATTATTATTATTATAAATAACTTTTACAGGGGTTTTCAACTCGTTTCAAGCGTTGCCGTTGCATCGCTGACAAAAGTTCATCGATTCCCGTCCCCTGAATTTCTATAGACCGTCTAAATTAATGCACTTTCATTAAAATGGCAAAGGTGCCTGAACCATAATAGCCCATAAACATCGATTAACAAAACTTCACCTATTATGTCGCGGCCCGTGGCTTAACGGAAACGCTATGGTTGGCAGATTTACCAAGCAGACCGAAACCGTGCCTGATGCTGGAAAACCGCTAGATTAGTTGGGTATATCTACAGATTTTAAGAGGCCTGTGATCGTCTACAAATGAGGGGCTTTCCAATAAATTTGTGAAGGGAAATTTTGCTATTAACAAACACCTCACTTGGTAGATAAATTGATGGTTCTTAGTAGTAGTAGGTAGGTTGTTTTTGCCAGATCGCGTTTGCCAGATTATAGAGGGCGCTGTCAACTCTTTATCGTCTTTCTCTCATATACAGGAGGTGATCTTATTGGGAACTGATCGAAACACATATTAGCATTTCAATTTACACATAGAACAGCGCTAGGTAATTATCGGACTACCGAGATGACGAATAGGAGATTAGGAGAGAAGTATGAAAGCAAAAGACATGTTGCACCGACCCCAAATAAATTGGAATAAGGGCAGGAGATGATGAACAGCAGTAGGTATTATAAATGGTACTTTTAACTAACCTATAACCTTGATACCAATCACCTTCGTATAACATCCCGCCGATCGTGGTAAACCTTCCTTTGCCTGTGGACATTTGATATCATAATTATTGTGCTTTGTTATTTTACGTTAAATTAAATTTTAAAAGGACAAATGTGCCCTAAGATAAAATACCTATTAGATAGACCTATTTAAAAAAACTAGCACAACAATTAGTCATCAGATTCAGTGCCGACGGGCTTGACGCACTGAACGATGGGTGTGAGCCTTCCTGCCCCCTGGCTGTCACCATTTTTGTTGTGACAAACCGTATGCCCGATGGATTAATGTTAAAAACTCAATGCTCACTTTCGTTTGTGCAAAATTTCATGTTTCTAGACCCAGAGCTTTAGCCTGTGCGTTGTCTGTCAGTGAATTATTATAATTTTAAGTGTGATGCGATGCCATGAAGACTCACTTTCGCCTGGAAGGCCCAGGCCCTGATAAGGTGGATAGACCTCTTTGTAAACTTAGATGGGCTTTACATTTCTATCAGACCAAAACCTGAATGCCATGCCATTTTACCTTCCTTCAAATCGCATTTCCATTCGCCAAGATAACTGTCGAACCTCGACGTAAAGATAGCGTGACGAAGACCATTCTTTCTAGCTTTCCTGTCGGCCATTACCGACAGTGGCGTAAAAGCTCGTGGACGGTGATAGTATGGCATGGTGGTTTAAAATTAAGGTGTAAAATTAAATATCAATAAAATACTAAGCAAAGGATGACAGAGTGTGATTGAGTACAAAACTGACACTGACAGCATTGTTTTTTTCCTGTTCTAACATTTACGTGTGTCAATGAGGTTTTTTATTAACAACAATTTTTTTGACAACACCGTTAGCGCAGTGGCTGAGCGATCGGACTGCTGCGCTGCGTGTCGCGGGTTCGATTCCCGCACAGAACAAATATTTGTAAGTCCTACATGTATTTATTCTGAGTCTGGGTGTTTTTCTATCTATAATATGTATGTATTTACAACAACAAAAAAAATGTATTTATGTAGTTTATCAGCCATCTTGTTACCATAACACAAGCATTAGGTTGCTTAGCTTGGGACTAGATGGCGCTGTGTGAAATGTCCAGGGATATTATTATTATTATTGTTCTTTGTAACAGCTGCAGTCGCAAACCTGACCACTAGAGGTCGCCCTATCCGACTAGGAACGTCCAAAATATCGATCGTCACTTTTTATGCTCTTTCATCGCTATGACAAAAAGCAAATACCTACTAATAATAAAATCACAAATTCAAACTTAACTATTCTTTTAATTACATACATTATATTATTAGTTCACTACATAAATGCTTTATTGTTTGCCGTGCGCCTTCTGCAAGCCTCTACTGAGGTCAACCAGCTGTTGGTAATGCTCCCTGAACCCTTGCAGAGCTAACTCCTGCTGGCTTTTCATTGAAGAGTTGCTGACGATGTACTTTTCTATACATTCTACGCATTTGCTGTCAAGCTGGATGTCTTCTTCCGTGAGGGTGTCGGGTTTCGTCAGCTGCACTGGTGTGGGTAGTATCTGTAAATTAGCATGACTTGAGTAAAACACTAATTCACGATAAGAGGATGATTTGACGATATTAAGAAGTGAACTTTATTTTCAGCATCATAAAGTGCAAATTTGGATGCAGATTGCAGACAAAACAGTTCTTCGGTAGTCCTCGAGCGCGCTTGCGCGAACACTGTCAATCTCATGACATGAGAGTGATTGATTTCCTGTTGTTATTTCATCATTCAAAATCAGTAAAGGGTTTGTTTATTTTCAGCTTTCAGAAATTGTGTGAGAGTGTGGGAAAACTTAACAAATTTGTCAAAACACACTCACTTGTTGTGCGATAGTTCGAGCTACATCGCCGTTTGCCACATCGCCATGAATATCCTGCCTTAATGCAGTTAGAAGTACTGCCTCCCTGACGGTGCCGCTCTGCAATAATTCCAGCATTAATTTGTCCATGCTCTGGTGCCAGGTCAAGTAGAATACTAGCGGACCGAAATGGCGAGTTGATCTGGAAAATACGAAGATGTTTTGATTTGGTATTAGCCGCAAAGGCATTTGTTTCGTACAAAATTGAAGGCCTGTGTATTGTGGGGATGGCAGACCATATCAACCTTTTCCAGTGTAAACTAGACATTAAATTAGTACTTTCCTGTAAAAATGTTAATAAATAAAATTGACCACCATTTTGACGTCAAAATGGCGCCGGATCGGTTGATATCTTGGGCCAAGTAATTGCGAATTATCTGTGATACTTTTCTTGTTTGTGTGTGCAAAAATATGCATTAAAATGGTTTACAACTCTAGAAATAGTTCCTCACCTCAAAAGCTCATACTTGCTCTTGTTATCAAGATGCTGGTATGTAATGCTGGTCACCTTCTGGTATGAAGGCTCATCAGGTTCATACTGTACACACGCACGGTCCAGTATAAACTCATACTGTTCTCTGTCCAGTAAACTGTTGAACTTCTCCTGGTCACTGAACATCACTGGTTCCCTTAATTTACGACCATGGAGCGGGAAATACACCTGAAATTGAGATAGGGTTAGGTAAGAATATGGTGAAATTTCTATATACTTTTACTTGGATTAACAAGTCCAGTTTTTTGGGGGAGGCAGAGATGAATATTTTAGACAGAGTCCTGAACTCCTGACCCCTTAAAAGTGGGCCTAAAAATGATATTCAAGGTACTAAAGATGGGTAGCGGGATCGTCCGAAAGGGTTACCGCTGCTGGAACATAAAGGGCTAAGGAAGGAACACGGGTGGGTTTTAGTCAGTAAGAGTCTGACACTCCCTTCCGCTCCACCCAGAGCGGGAGGGGCCATTTGATGATTTCCCATCCACAAAAAAAAGAAGTACTAAAGATAGTATCCTCTTTTAGCCCTAGCGAATATCATATGGGATAAGAATGAACATTTTGAAGAGTTTTAGGAACCCAGTGGTTTCAATTTAAAAGGCCTGGTCTTTCTTTGCAGGTTTTTTAGCAAGAAAAATAAAGATGTATACCTGGTTCAATCTTTTCCTGACATCGTGATCGCAGCTACGAAGAAAGCCATCGGGATCCCTGTCAAAATCCATTAAAATAAGTAGATTTGTAAACAAAGTGCATTTCATTATTTATTATTTTATTTTTTTTGACACATTTTGTTTCTTTTAATGAGATAAGGAATCAATTTTGGAAGAGAACTAAGCTTACCGTTCAATAATAAATCTGTGTTCATTAGCCACACCAAAAGTGATGTCAGTGAATATGAACTTAGATGTATCATAGCCCACCAGAGCCGGATCTTTGGACAGAATGTCTTCAATGTGTTGTTGGATCTGAAAATTGTAAGCAAAACTTTGGAGAAAAAATTGAATAATAATAATAAATTGAATAATATAATTGAATTGATTTGATTAATTTAATTATAATTAATTTGCTCTACTAGCTATTTCCCACAACTTCTTGCGTGAGATTTCTTCTTCCGTGGGACGGGATAGGTCGGACCTATCCCTTCGCATCGCCTCCCAACCTCACTATTGCTTTGTTTTTGCGCTTAGCGTTCTTGACTTTTTTATTAGGGTCGGTTCCTAAGGCCATAATGTTAAATAGCCCCCTTACCTTACCTTCCTCAAGATTTGGGCTATCAAAAGCTAAAAGATTTTTTCAAATCCAATGGTTTCTTCCAGAGATTACGCGCATTGTCGTGGAGTTGCGGATACCAGCCCGCTGTACCTATTACCTATTATTAGCGCGTTCAAACAAACTCTTCAGCTTTATTATTAACATAAATTATAGATATAGATACGACAGTGAAATTATCTTGTAATCGTGTTCTTCATAGGCATGAGACATTCGCATAGATACCAGTAGGGCCGAAGAAATCAATAAAATAATCATTTTGCTCACCTTTACAACAGGAGGCATTTGTAGCAATCTATCAGCCCTTTCATTGGCTTTAGCAACTTCTTCTTCAAGTTCCTCATTTGTTAGGAATTTGTAAGTTGGTGTCTTTAGGATGCTTAGCCCTTGGTTGGTCCTTTTACGAAATACTTTATTGTAGTCGGGTCGAGTCAATCGTTTTAATAAAATTTGAACATTTGATGAGAAGAACTTTGGAGCTGGGTCTTGTTCTCCATCTGAAAAAGGATAATCAGAGAAATTTATAAAATTGTTTGGAGTTTTCAAGCTATATATATTGGTTACGTGAATGGACTTACCGTAAATGGATGGAACTATGCTCAACTTGCGGCATGATATAACGAGTATTTGCGCATCTGTGATGATGTTTCTTGGATTGTTTCGTGCTAGTTTTCTAAATATAAGCGACATTTTAATCTTTTACGAATCTTTTCTGGATCCTAACGACATAACCTAAAAAAATAATGTTTATTTTATTTTTCTTAACTATGATTGATAATCAGATTTCAGAGTTTGAATTCAAGTCTTTTGAATTAAATTTGGCTTTCATTCTCGCATGTTGGACTAAGCTCAAAGTTTGTCAGTGTTGGCCATTGACATAGATTTTTTCCTATCTCAATGGTGTTGGCAGGCAAAATTAGTGAAGTAGTGACAAAGACAATGTCATTTCAAAATATTGTTCTTCTGTGTTTCAAAAGATTTTTTAAGAAGTTACAACTATTGTATTGCAACTCTGTGTGCTGTGGCCGCTGTGGCCCTGTGGCCCTGTGGGTATATACCGTACATACTAATTCCATGGGGTAATCCTTTATCTCCTTTAGTATAAGTTACTCTGTCTGTGTTCTGTGATCCTTTATGGTCTATGTGCTCTGTGGGGTAGGTAAACCTATTTGTCAAAATAATATTTTGTCAAAGTCAAAGTAGGTAGTACTGTGTTTTGTGATTGTGTAAATTATTTTACCCCAATTTGTGGAAAGATAGCGTAATAAACTTTACTTCGAGGGTAAAACAACATCTTAATGACTTATTATTTTTATCATGGCCAAAAGGAAAGCAGCTGTAAATGATATCATTTATGAATTGGACAATGAGGATATCGTACTCAGCAGTGAAGATGAGGTTAAAGAACCCAAAATAAATCGTTTGGAGACGGTAAACAGTACAAACGCTACGTCAAATGACAAAGAAAGTAATGTAGAAATTAGTTTAGAAGTGTCTAATGTAGATAAGCCAGGCGAGGGCGTTAGTGATAACACGACTCCACTGACGATTCATAATGGAGGGAAAACGCTGAGCGACGTATCTGTTAAAAATAGTCCAAAAGGTACTAGCTCTCAACAGGCAGTTGATGAAGTTGATAGCGTCAAAAAAATTGGTAGCGGGGGTTCTAAAGCCACTATACTGAACGAGGATATTGTAATAGATTCTCCCGGTAATAGTGATCTAGGTGTGGAGGGCTGCGAAAATAGAACACCCTTAGTAACAGTGCGGTTCAAAGATAGTAGAATGGCAAGTAATTACAAGGAACAAGTGAAAGCATTTATGTTAAAATTGATCAAGCTTCATGAAGGAGAGAGTTTGGGGTCTGATTCTGAGACAGATGTAGAACTTGACATTTGGCCTGAAGACTTAATTGAACCGGAATTAATTGAAAATATTGTTGAAACAAAGGAAGAAAGTAGTTTGTTCTTTGTGGATACTGACCCGTGTGCTGACCGGCCCAGCATGATACCTAGATACAGTCAGGTAAGTGTTACCTTAGATATTTGTAGTTTTAAAACATAATTATAATACCTATTTGGGGAGAGGCCTTTGCCCAGCGGTGGGATGATACAGACTAACAGTATAATTAATTTTACTTTATCACAATCAGATACCTACATATTGAAAAATATGATGTCAATGTTCTTAATCTTTATAATCTCTTCCTTATTCCGATAAGGAAGAGATTATAAAATACTGGTATTCAGCTGCATCCGGTTAGACTGGAAGCCGACCCCAACATAGTTGGGAAAAGGCTAGGCAGATGATGATGATGATTCTGATAAGAAACCATACCTTGCCAGTCTACATTTTACAGCTAAACTGGACATTATATTTCTATGGATATTCTTTACACAACTAACTTAATAGTTTTCTTTATATTATTAAACTGCATTTTATGTCAACATGAATGGCATAGTTACCGGCACGTAAGTTGGCAAGAGATTTTGTAGTGGGGGAAGTTCGCGCACGCACAATTTCATACATTTTTACATGCGGGAACTTCCCCCACTACAAACTCTCTTGCCAACTTACGTGCCGGTAACTATACCTGTGTTATCTTGAGTGTGTGTTTCAATGTGTTGTTTTCAGGCATCATCAACGGTCATAACAAATGTCCCTGACAAGGAAGCAACCCCTCCGCCACTACGGAGAGGGCCATGTTGCTTCAACTGTGATGGCAGTCATCAACTCAGAGAGTGCCCATTGCCGAGAGATCACGCTAGAATAGCAGAGAAAAGGAAAGCCATGAATTCACTTAGAGTTGGGTAGGTTATAAATGATAGAATTCTTAAATAAAGTCCTCTTGAATGAACTTCGGCCATGGCAACCAATCTAGCAGACGCCAGGCTCCGGCACAGGAGATATTGTAGTACAGTCACAAGCACCAATATGTCAACACTTGGCAACTTTCAATCGCGATTTTTTCGTGAAATAACGAATGTAATGTTGAAATACGGACGTTACATAAACCTATGGGTTTGCAAATGCTATGTTCGTAACAACATAAAAATTTCATTAAAAAATAAAGAAGTTAATCGCTTTTGAAAAAAGCCGAATGTATATATAATTTTGCTCGTGACTGTACACAAATGTGTGCACAGTCACAGGTGCACCTTCTCTTTCTTCACTCTCACAGTCCAATGGGATGATAATACAAAACCAGAGAGAGATCAGGCGCAGGACCAACGTCAATTTTTAAGTAGCAGTCAACTATAATTAGTGGGCATTACAAAAGTTTATTGTTGCATTATGTAAAAAAACAATCTGAAAAGTTTGACATGCTACACAATTGATTTTCTTTCAGATTTTTGAATGTCACATTAAGAAAATTACAGTGAGGAGTTGGATACTTTAATGTCACACCTGAAACTTAGGTTTTCACTGCCCATTATGTTGTTTTGCAGAAGATACAATATTAATAAAACAAGTGTTTTATAATATAATCTGATGATTCAACAATAATTGCAAAATTATAATTTTATAGTTAATAAATGTTTATGTATCTCCATTTCAGACGATACCATGTAGAAGATGAACAGAAATATGGACATCTAATACCTGGTAGAATATCTGGGGAGCTGCGGCATGCCCTAGGACTAAAGAGAAATGAGTTGCCTCTTCATATTTACCGCATGCGGTTACTGGGATATCCTCCTGGTTGGCTTGAGGAAGCCAGGATATCTCACTCTGGCATCACTATGTTTGATTCAACGGTAAATATATTTAATATAACATTTGATCTCTGAATGTGAGAAACTAATCAAGTTTTGGAACAACAAACCCAATGTTATACATGACAAAGTTCAAAATCCATTACATATTAATTATCCATTACATATCATATTAAGACCTTTTTATTACAAATGATCACTTAAAAATCAACTTAGAATGGATAATGCTAAACTAGTGACGTAGTTGAGAAAGTGGTAATGTAGCTATTGCTACAGTCTAGGGCGAAAATGCATTCAATTTCCAGGCAGTGTGTCTGGTGTTTACCTACATCTTTGGCAAATACAAGGTGGCAGGCACATCGACGCGAAAACTGTACCCATGAATTACAGCACATGATTCTAGATATTATCATTTTTCATTGGATATTTAAAAAAACAGCTTTTACATACAAAAGAGCAATACCTACTACGTCTACGCATCTAGAAAGATCATTTACTGAATCCATAGTAACAGGTTACGCGTCGCCATTCTGTATGCTGTGTGTGTTCTTAAATGAATAACTTGAATCCTCTCCAGGGTAACGCCATATTGGAACCTGAGGAGGAAGAGGGCGAGGTCACTGAACCTGGCTGCAAAGACAAATTCGACATCAAAAAGATACTTGACTTCCCTGGGTTCAATGTACCAGCCAGTTCGCGGTACATAGAGGTAAGATATCATCAATAAGGTAATCCAACAGAGAACTAGGGTTTACTAGCTGCGTCCCGCGGTTTCACCCGCATAAATGTCGATCCCATAGGAATATCGGGATAAAAAGTATCCTATGTGTTATTCTGATATATAAGCTATATTACTGTGAAATTTCATTGATATCCGTTCAGTAGTTTTTGCATGAAAGAGTAACAAACATCCATCCAAACTTTCGCGTTTATAATATTAGACGGATTTATTTAACGGCGCAGGATAACCTTTACCACTAGAAGTGGTCATAGTTTATATATAGTCCTTATGATATTCAAGCTGCTGAACCACTAATGGTTCAGCAGCTTGAATATCATAAGGATTGTGCCAGTTTGTCGTGAACGTGGTACGACACGCGGCTCCACTGACATCAGAAGACAGCCGCCACGCAAACATCTATACGACGCTCTGCTAGAGTGACTGTCTTTAGCCAGTTTCACTCTTATCCGTTATACAAAACTAGACAGCGCACTTGCTGCGCCGTCATATGTATTGAAGACCTACTTCAAATGATGTGTACGTTAAATCTTCCAGGAGTCGCAAGACTTTGGTCTGCCGCCGATGGCAGAGCAGGACAGTAAAATGACGATGCTTCAGTTCCTGGCCCCCAACGCTATGAAGGCGTACAAACGCAAGAAACTCACGTTCTTCCCTTCAGCCTCCGCTAACAACACGCTCGAGGGACAAGCAGAGATGGAGCTCGATAGTGGAGATGGTGAGTTGCGGTTACTGTATTTTCTCCAGCAATAAGATAATACGACATAAAAGTTGAATAGCTGTCTCATTCCCCTAGTAGCAGCAAGGGCAACTGCTGAACTTTGGGTCCGCGTCGTTTTTCTATATGGATTTTTTCAGTAGCAACCAGAAGCCCAATTCTCGTAATTTAAAACGTTCAAAATCTAGTTGCAGTCTCATCTCGGCGACAAACAAATGTCAAAAACTTGTGAAAATGTAGGGAAATTAGAAGTATTTTTTGACAGATTGAGACTGAGATCAGACTGTGAACGTTCTTAAAATTACGAGAATTGCCCCTCTGGAGTCTGGAGTAGTGCCTGGTTGAAAGCAAAATAGGATCGCTCCTTATTACATGAGACTTCAACATAACTGGTGAAATGTGGGTGATCACTTCTGGCACATAGGCGTGTTGTTATGTTTATTCAGTAAATTTCAATTTTCTTTTTTTTTCTTTCCGTCAAAAGTGCCTACGAATGTTCTCATAGTAATACCAACTTATTTTGTCTCGAGGCAGTGCAAACGCCTCTTTTCATACATAGAAGGCAATGTGCGCAGCAATGTTCTAGAAATAAATGATTTGACTATATTTATGCTATAATTTCAGAAGTAGCAGAATTCCCGTCCAACCC
Organism: Apamea sordens; assembly: GCA_945859715.1. NCBI lineage: Eukaryota > Metazoa > Arthropoda > Insecta > Lepidoptera > Noctuidae > Apamea > Apamea sordens. Next base: position 16,622,018 of record OX243995.1, read on the forward strand.
CCCGCTGCCGGACGAGGCCCCGCCGCCGCCGCCCCCGCCGCCGACGTTACCTCCCCCCCCGCTGGACATGGCGCCGCCCCCTCCGCCCGCGGATGACAAGCTGGAGAGCTCGGGAGATGACATCGAAGTGATAGAGGTCATCAAGATTGGGGACATACCCATTCCTGTCACTGATGTTATTAATAGTGCTGAGGATAATGTACGTTATGCCATTGATTTAGGGCTGATTTTCAATATTCAGACAACTTATATCTGAAGACTAAATATTGCGATTTGGTAGCTTTTCTAAAGAAGATACATATTACAGTGCAACTTTAATATCCTATATCTCAATATAACGAATTGGAGGTCAGATAGGCAGTCGCTCCATGTAAAATACTGGTATTCAGCTGCATCCGGTTAGACTGGAAGCCGACCCCAACATAGTTGGGAAAAGGCTAGGCAGATGATGATCTCAATATAACGAATTCCTCGATTTAACGAATTCTTCGTGATCCCCTTGAATTGTCCGAGTCAATGTAAAATATACCTTTACAATGCGAAGATTTTTTGCGAAAAACCTCTAACAAATTTTCAACTATCAAAAAAAAGTGTAAACCTCTAATTAACGAATTTTGTCAACCCGAAACCTTTATATAACGTTTCCAATAGTATGTGATTCAGTCGCGACTGGTTTCGACACGTTTTTACCTCTTTATATCAAATTTTAGACCAACCTAACCTCATTATAACAAACTTCAGTTTAACGAATTACTTGATATAACGAATATTTACGTTCCGATTGTTATTACGAGTTTGCACTGTAATATGTAAAAATAAAATGTGGAAGAAAACGTCATTTTTTTTTTATATAAAAGTTATATGACTATTGAAAACTTAGCCCTTAGTGTTTCAGTATTCTAATGGTATGGGTGTTTTTCTATCTATAATATGTATGTATTTACAAAAAAAAAATGTATATAAGTAGTTTATCAGCCATCTAAGCTAAGCAACCTAATGCTTGTGTTATGGTAACAAACCATAACACAAGCATTAGGTTGCTTAGCTTGGGACTAGATGGCGCTGTGTGAAATGTCCAGGGATATTTATTTTATTTATTCTCTTACGTTTTTTTTTTTTTAATTTTCCATTTTTATCTTCTGCTGGACCTCCTTATCTTCGAAATATTGTGTTTATTATTTGTAAAACCAAGCACAGCTTTAAGTTATACTTCAAGTTGAGTTTTACAGAACAAAGGTTTAAAAATGACCGCCAACCGAAAAACATATAATCCTTAAAATGTCTTAAAATATTTCAGGACAAATCCCAAAGCAGTGGACGCGGCAGTCCAAGCTTAGACGATTTAGAAGAAAAGAAACGACTGTTACTAAATGCATTAGAGACTAGTACAGCAAGCACGTCCATTATCAGTATACTGGACAGCACGGAAGAGAATATAGAAGATAACACTAGTGACGATATTGACGTAAACATGGACACTGCCAATGTTAACGAAAAACTGAAAGTAGAAGATGATAGTAAAGAAGTAAATGGTAAAACTGACGCTGAAAGTAATCACAATACTAATCCAGACAGTGCAATGGTAATCACGCAAGAAGAACCTAAATCTGACGCCACAACTAAAGAAAGTCAGGGTGAAGCCACGAGTACAGAAGAAACTCCAAGCGAGTCAACAGCAGAACCTTCAACTGAACCACAAACTTCTAAAATAGTTGATGAAGAAGGATCTACTTCCTCATCAACCATTCCAGAAGTTAATGACAACGAGGATAAAACAAAAGACAGCATATCTGACGTCCTCGGCACTCCTGAATCAAAACCAGGCCAAGTAAAGGGAACGCTGTTCGGAACACCAGTCATGAACATCGCATCCCCATACCTGAAACTGCCCACAGACGACAAATTCGCTAAAGACATCTGTGACGTCATCAATTTCGAAAATCTACCCAACTCCACAGGAAAGTACAAGAAAATAAGTGCATTACTCAAAAAGGTTAAAGGTGAGGTGGACAGGATACAGGAATCATGATAACCACACACCCCTGCGGGGGGCAGAACTGTTCTAAGTTTTATAATGTAAGGTGTTCGCACGGGAATGATGTTAGAGTAATTGTAAATTGAGGTAACGTATTTTTTATACTACTCAATAGTATAACTCCATTTTTGGATGAGAAGCAATATTTTATAGGTATGTTTTGATTAAATAGCAGTTTTAAGTTACCAGTCGCTGGTGCGTTTTTAGCATAATCCGTTGTAAGTACATTTTAACCATGTTTTAGCTAGACAATTTTCACGTTCATATTGACAGAGTTCGCATTTTGCAATGTTAATGTTTCTTTTATCACACAAATACATACAGTTTTTATATCATTGCTTACTTTATTCAGTTTCTGTGTCTAAGTTGAATTCTGACTAATCGGACTACCTACGAAATAGTCGAGTTAAACTAAGCGCACATTACAGCCGCGGTGGGCCGCATTGCAAAATTGCGCCAAAGCACAATAGGAGTCGCGACGGGCCGCGCCGCAGCGCACTAAAAGCTGGCCATAGGTAGCAGGACTGTTGTTAGTGTATGCGACTTGGAATCTAGCACAATAAAAGGACCAGCTAAGGTAAAGGGAAGCGTCTACCACAAAAACAGCTTTAGTGGAAAGGTGAATAAATTATGAATTTTTAGTTATATTGAACTTTTCAGTTGGTTTTTTGGTAATACTGGAGAGTTATGACAGAAATAACTTAATCGGAGTTGAAGGCCAACTGGATATTATGATCTTCCTAACAATCCTTGATCTTTTGCTTGATTGCACCGGAAAACTTCAGAAATGTCAATTCTAGCACTGCATCTAATATGATAAGTTAAACGTACACACTCACCCTTACCTACTATAATATACTTACACCACTGGTGCCAGTAATGAAAAACAGACTTGGTTCTCTGTTTTTATGAAAAGGAGCATCACTTGTTTAAGAATGTCTCCCATGTCTTCAGATTTTAAATGAATAGCACATAGACGAATTATCGAGTTTTTGGAACGAAGTTCCTTATCGCGGGTTGCGAAAGGGGGCTAGACGGAAAAAATTAAGACCAAAAGTTGGAACGACACTTTGCTATAGGTAGTTGTAAGCCGTGCGGCGTGCGCGTGTCTCTCTGTCTGTCTCTCTCTCTTTGAACTTCGTTCCATCCGGGTGTCCCTTGACACCTCTCAAGTTTTTTTTTTCTTCGGAAAGCTTTTCTCTACAGTTTTCGTCTTTGAAGAGAGGCATAATAATTAATTAAGCGTAAAAGTAGCTTGTTTACAAAAAAATATATGGATTACGTCTGTATGCTAGTAGTCAAGTTCTTGGACACGTGATAGTAGCGACATCTGAAGTGAGCAACTGGTAGTCTTTATCCCCTTTGTGACTACAATTTCAATCAATGAGGCTCAAGCACATTTGGTCAGGCCGCGCTGCTACGCAACATCATCAGCTTATAACAGTCCACTGCTGGATATAGGCCTCTCCTATTGCAAGCCATTCAACTCGATTTTCGGCAACTCTCATCTAGCTGCTACCAGCCATCCTGCGAAGATCGTCGCTCCACCTAGCCTGAGTGCGTCCTACCTTACGTTTACCGATTCGCGGTCTCTACTCATGAACACGTCTACCCCAAAAGCGGTCATCGATTCTACGGCTAATATGGCCCATTGCCACTTCAGCTTGCTTATTCTGTGAGCTATATCGACAACTTTGGTTTACTTTTGGATCACTTCGTTGCGGATTTGATCCCTTACCTTCGCGCGGGGTGGCGGCGGCGGCGGCGGCGCGACAACGCAAATCCCGGTCACGAAGCCAGCGGGCAGAGGAGAAATTAGTGTCTATGTTCGCGAACAACATGTCTATCAAAAATCATTAAAATAATTTGCTCCACCACGTCAGCGGGCGGGCATTTTGAAACGTCAGTCGTTAGAAAGCAAACAATAAAATGCACAACACTACGTCAATGTAGAGGCCGGGCACTGCTAGACTGGTGCGCATCGCTCGTACGCCGCTACCTTCGTGGCCAGTGCCATGTAAATCTATGCGTTGGAACGCGCCGCTCGCCGCGGCGCCGCCGCTGCCTCGCGCCCGCTGACTTCGTGTCCGCAGCCTCAGACTCCAATAATAGTCAAGTACAAGTATAGCCCGTTACATCGCTTGCCGAGCGGCGACCTTGAATTTATGGACCAGCGGTACCGTAAGTGTCTACGTTTCGGCTGTGTGTATAACTCCAGCTTCCTCATATGTGATAGAATAATTCTACCTATGCCAATATTTAAGGCATAATAGCTGCAATCAAAGTTCCCAGTCTTAATTTAGCTGCCACAAAAACTTCGTTAATATGAGTCGTTTAGTGTGTGTTAGCTGGAGTGACGTAACTCCAGCTTCCTCATTCGATACAGGCAAACTAGTGAGGTTAGGGTTTTGGACTATAGTCAGAAAAATAAGGCATAATAGCTGCACAAGGAAGGAAAAAACTGAACGATGATACTTAAAAAGTGTTGAAACTACGATTAAAAACGTGTGTGTAAGCTGGAGTGACGTAACCCCAGCTGCTCATTCATATCTTCCAAACGAATGAAGATATGATGATGTATTATAGCTTAAAAAATAAGGCATAATAGCTGCCATTGGCAGCAAAATTTTCAAATCTCTGGTCAAAATAGTCTATGAGTTATTAAACCGATAAGTATGTGTAAGCTGGAGTGACGGCACCCCAGTTGCTCATGTCATAACTTCCGAATGAAAGAAGATATGATAATGTATTATAGCTCAAAAATTTAGGCATAATAGCTGCTATAGGCAGCAAAATTTTCAAATCTGTAGGCCTTGTGGTTTCCACGTAATAATAAAAAAACAGTTTTCGCGCCAAAAACATCAAATTTTTGCTTCGGAGTAGGTAACAAGCGGCGTTGCCGTTCCGTGCGCAACATTATTACAACCAAATTTGATCTTAGCAGGCATTCTATTAGAAGTCATTTTAGCTTGCGCTCAAAATAATTTTAATTTTGTATATTTAAGATATAGACTGAGAGCCGACTGGAACTATAATTAATGTAATATTAATATCAACTTTAAACAACGAGAGAACTACTATTATTGTCTTTTTTTTGTGACTTCTTCACTGTAGTTCGGTTAAGGTGGATGAGCAAAGTTAGCCCACGAAATTAAAATATTGTTACGTTTTTGCAATTTACAGGTCACTGTCAGATTGGGTACGTATCAATATCCCGAAAGTTCATAATACCTATGATTGAAATACCGACGTCCAAAATACCGAAATTCAAAATACCGAAAGTTTTAAATGCCGATAGTCGTTATATCGAAACACAAAATACCGATGTTCAAATGCCCGAAAGGACGAAATCCCGAATGGACGAAATACCAATGGATAAAATCCCAAAGAGCAGCGACGGAGTTCCCGCGATTAATATATTTCTGGCACTCGCCGGCCGCTGCCGCGGCACCGCTTGCTTCGCTCGCTCGGCTCGTGCGTTGTGTGGTCACAGTTCTAACCTAACCTAACCTAGCTGTTTCGATGTAAAAAAGATATATGCGTGTTACGCATGCGAGTACAGAAACATAGTTTTGAATGTAAAACCAAACATTTTTAATAATTACACGTTGTCGTTGTTTTTTAATAATTAATAATATGTTTCTGTACCCGCATGCGTAACACGCATATATCTTTTTTACATCGAAACAGCTAGGTTAGGTTAGGTTAGAACTGTGACCACACAACGCACGAGCCGAGCGAGCGAAGCGAGCGGTGCCGCGGCAGCGGCCGGCGAGTGGCAGAAATATATTTTTGAATATAAAACCAAACATTTTAAACATATTATGTTTTGAATGTTGACATTTTACCCGTAGTTATTTTAATTTTGACGTTCAAATATGTACCCTATCATACATACCTATTTTGGCTTCGGGATTTTGAACTTCGGGATTTTAAACTTTCGGGCAAATAAACTTTCGATCAAACAACCATTCGGCGTTTCAATTATCGGGATTTCGTCCATCGGTATTTTAAAATTAGGTCTTTTAAAATTCGGGATTTTGATACGTACCCGTCAGATTGTATCTTGATCAAATATGATTCAAAAGATGTACCTATATCGTTATAGGTTATAATAAACTATCTGTGTGCCAAATTTCATCCAAATCCTATTAAAAGCATAATACTAATTATTGGAATACTATCGTGAATTCATGCAAGCTTAGTACTTTTTGTTCAAATACTGCTCAGAAAGTCGGGTCATATTTCAATCAGGGGGGGTAAACTTACCTTCACGTTCACAGCAATTTTTTTAGGTGCGCCATCTATTAATCTTGTTCCTTAAACTTAAGGCAAATAATTCTCATAAGACGTACTAGATGTCTCTACAGAACAACTTAGACTTTATAATTGTTGAAAATTACTATTTTAATTTCTAATATATTTTCATTATTTTATTTTAATTTTAAAGAATTTTGCATTTTGCATTTTTTTTGGTTTATTTTATCCACTGCTATAGAAAAAATCTCAAATATCAAAATTCGAAATTGTCGAAACCGTTGGTAATGTTCTCTGAAACAATATGGCCGATACGTTATGCAACTTGCGTGTGCGCTGAGTTGTTTTCGTATTGTTAATACTGTTTTCTTTGCTGCTAATACGTTCAGTTGAAGCTCTGCTCCTCCGTAAAGCTTGAAGAGACCATCATCAGATTCGTCATTACATTACTGGGAAATATTTGCAAAAGCAACCAAATGAAAATGAAGGATAAAATATAGTATAATTATGTATGTATAGTATGGTTAGTTAGGAACTCGATTTCCAGATGGCGCTACTCCCGACAGGTAGGCATAAAAATACCTTGAGATGGCACTCTATACCCGTATTATAAAGTGCTCTGTGATTTCAATCATGATTCGAAAGACACGTGGCGCCATCTAGCCTCCTAAAGCAATTGTTATTGTTATTTTCCTCGGGAACAGTATTTTTTTTATGTAATGTACCCATATAGGGTACGTTACATTGAAAAAAAAATGAATGCTAATTTCTGACGAATAGGTAGGTAAAATAATTCTGTGACTGTAAAGAAAACTGATCTGAGTGATGATTACCGTACCTACCTTCGATTTATGATACGAAATTTTTACACTTAGATTTTTTCTTTCATCCTATGATACACAATATGACTATAAAAACCTCAATACGATTATATATTATGATAGTACGATTAAAGTATGTAGTCGGCTCCCAGTCTATAATCTAGTTCAAACTACTTCAAACTGATAATGTTGCGCACGGGACGGCAACGCCGCTTGTTACCTACTCCGAAGCAAAAATTTGATGTTTTTGGCGCGAAAACTGTTTTTTTATTATTAAGTGAAAACTACAATGCCTACAGATTTGAAAATTTTGCTGCCTATAGCAGCTATTATGCCTAAATTTTTGAGGTATAATACATAATCATATCTTCTTTCATTCGGAAGATATGACATGAGCAACTGGGGTGCCGTCACTCCAGCTTACACATACTTGTCGGTTTAATAACTCATAGACTATTTTGACCAGAGATTTGAAAATTTTGCTGCCAATGGCAGCTATTATGCCTTAATTTTTAAGCTATAATACATCATCATATCTTCATTCGTTTGGAAGATATGAATGAGCAGCTGGGGTTACGTCACTCCAGCTTACACACACGTTTTTGATCGTAGTTTCAACACTTTTTAAGTATTATCGTTCAGTTTTTTCCTTCCTTGTGCAGCTATTATGCCTTATTTTTCTGACTATAGTCCAAAACCCTAACCTCACTAGTTTGCCTGTATCGAATGAGGAAGCTGGAGTTACGTCACTCCAGCTAACACACACTAAACGACTCATATTAACGAAGTTTTTGTGGCAGCTAAATTAAGACTGGGAACATTGATTGCAGCTATTATGCCTTAAATATTGGCATAGGTAGAATTATTCTATCACATATGAGGAAGCTGGAGTTATACACACGTTTCGGCTCTGTAAGTCAAAACTGGTAGGACTCACGGATTGAAGACTCGACTGCTACGCAAAGCTTTGCATTAATCTTCCTTCATTACTTTCGCGTACATTTTGTATGGACCATCGCACACTGCAGACACGCCGCAGGGCAACGTACTGGCGGATCGCTCGCCAGGTGTATTTTTGCGGCTGCTGTTATGCGCAGCGATGCGGCCTGCCTCTAGTGTAGAATGTACGAAAGGATGAAAGGTTTTTGCAATGCGTTGTGTCGTGGCGCGTCCTTATCTGCGCTAGCCTTTGCAGGTCAGTAATTAGTAAAATGTCGCAACTACTAGTAAGTATGCTAGTTTGATGATCCGTTCAACAATTACTGCATAAGAATTTTGGGTTTTATTGTAGGAAATAAAACAATTTGTTTCTCAGTTATATTTATTACTCTCGATAAATATAATCTCGATCGGTTTTGTCAAATATAAATACATAATACGAATATGTATAATAATAGATACAGTAACTCAGAAATAAAATATGGTTGAAAATATTACCCAACCCAAGTGAATGAACTAAAACTAGTGGAATATGTTATAGTTCGACTCGAAAAATAAAAAATAACAAAAGTTTTATATGGAAAAAATAATCTCCTTGTAAGTGTTCGTATGATATGACGTACATTAGTGGTATATTTTATTTTTCTCATCTCACTTTTATACTAAGTGTAACTCAAGCAAAAATAATAAGAAAATTGCAGACTTATTAATTATTTGCATCAGAGGCAAAGTTATGCACAACTTTGAAGGATGTTTTATCACGATTGAGGAGAAATCTTATTTCCCCAATTAATATACGATATTACGATCTCGTAAAATGAACTCTTTTATAGCCGCAGACATTTGTTTTCGCGGCCTGCGCAACTGTTTGGCATTCGCTAACCAATAGAGGGTTAGTATAAAATCCAACGAAAAAAAGCGGGCAGCGTATTGCAGCTTGAACTATGTAACTGTGTCCATTTTTTTTTTTATAACAAATTCATGCCACAAATGTCTTTCATCGCGTCAGGTACTTTCAATGTAAACTTGACAACACTTTACTAATCATTAATACTTTATGTCAGATCTTTTATGAGATTTCATAGTTCTAGCACTTACGTTAATAATATTAGTGCAGGAGCTACCGTTAATTTTAAAAACTTTATACCAGCTGATATTAAAAACAATGATAGTATTCTACCAAAAAACGGTCACCCACGCGTGTACGGGTGGAATCAATATTAAGGAATGATTGAACTAGCGATTAGAAATATTGTTAAATGCCATTTCATACCAGTCAGTAATTTCTACCGGGTGGCATTTTATTCTAGAAAAAAATTGGGCATAAATACTGAGTCGGAGAGACGGAGAAGCCTTTCGTATATATTTTTTTTAAATAATTCAGCAGCATAGTTTTTTTTAAACAAGTTCTAACTCTCCTGACTTACAGTTCAACCACGAGTGCACTGACTCCTATTTTGCTAACCGTTTATTAAGAATAGATCGGTATAAAATCCTAGAATAACCACAACGATAGCTCCCGTGCTGTATTTTCATGACATAATAAAAACAAGAACATGAATAAAATATTAATGTTCTCTTACAGAACATGTCAAACAAAGAAACACCTGTTTTAGAACATACATACTATTGTAGGCTTATATAAGTAGATGAAAACGTATAGCACCAAATGGTAAATAAACAGAAAATAATAAATACATAAAAGTTTACAATGAATTAGGGAGCAATGGACCAATTCATGCTTAAACCACCATAAATTCCACGTTCATAAGAATTATTATTGTGACGTCTCCTATGTATTCTAAATTTTAATTTCAAAGACAAGGCAGCAACAGCGAACTAAATTGTTTACTTTATCGAAACTTTCCAATCGTTTATAATAACCTTATCAGTACATAATACCTATACAAGATCTTATACATCTACACTTAAGTTGTGATGACGTTCTCGCTGTCCACAACTCGGTGCGGTACATTTCACTATTTATTACAATTACTGGAATTCATTGTTTGCGTGACCCCTTGACGTTGGACTCCTTGTCTTATATTCTTGGAGGCGTTGGAGGCGCGCCGTCGTGATCCTGGGGATAAATGATAATTATTTATTTATTTTCTGAACCAATGTTGTGGACAAAAAGTGCTTAATCTAAAAAACTAGCTTTAAAATTGTGAGGGACTGGTGTTTAAAAAACGGCTTCAAATACCTGTGAGGGGTCACCAAACCCCTCAAGATTTAAAATAAAAAAAAAAACGTCAAAATCAGACTACTCCGTAAAATCTTATGCGCGGCCATATATGATAAAATAAACCAATATATGCGTCGACTTGAGAACCTCCTTTTTGTTTTCGTCGGTAATTAATAAAATCAAAGAATATAGTAGGTTATTTCAAAATGTATGTATTTGGACTACTGCAACTACGAAGAAGGTACTTTTTTATCAATTTGCAGTCTATAAACCAAATTGATCAGCGACGCAATCTAGTTTTTTTCGCGCATAAGAGGGGACTAACCTGTAACATACATTGAAAAAAGAAACCGATGTTTCAATCTGTCGTTTTTACTTTTGAACATTATAAGAAGTGGATGTAGTCTATGCATCTGAATTAACAAGTTTTACGAAGTTAATACCGTTTTAAAGGTCAGAGATCAGACTCGCATGGCCATAGAGATTATACATTTATTTGTGTTTAATATGTATGATATTAATTCCAACACAACCGAGACAAAACAATTATATCGGCCCCTTATCGTCCATGCTTTCCTGGTCTATCCTATTTCATAATAACAATGTTATTGGTTGTTCCTTGTTCATATGGTGGAATATAACTAGATGTAAAAATGACTTGGGGGTAGGTAGGTTTGCTATTTTTTCAATAAGAGTCAAGAGACTACTAAAAACAATTGCCAGTCCATTATCTTAATCCTGACTACTTGAAACAAACTCAAAGGCTTGTGGTATTCACAGTCACAGACGCTGCGCAAAGCAAAGAATCAAGTGTTGTGGGCACGCCCAAAAAGGTGCATGTTTCCTTTTTTGCTATGGACTGGTTTTTTGGCTTGCTCTTATAATAACATGATTCTCCTCACAGCCAGCGGCAGTACTAATTAATGCAGACAGACAGACAGGAAAAGGTAAAATGTAATTTAATGACAAATTAGCTTCACTATAATAGGAAAAAAAGAAATACATATTTCTCTCTTTATGGAATATTTTGTTCTGCTCTAGAAGACCTATTCCAAAAGATAAAATTGACATAAAGGCAAGGGTTATGGAAAAGTTTGAATACTCTAAAGATAAATGCATGGTGGCAGGGATATCGACGCGCAACCTGTTAACATGGATTATTTTATTACATGATTCTAAACCAGTAGATATTGCACTTTTCTATGACAAATCAATTTTTTTTTCATAACCTTCGAAAAATTTCTACGCTACCGTCTAGATTCATGTACGGTGATAAATATAGACAAACTGACCCTCTCTAGGGTCACTGTGTCTATATATATCTTTAAAATGTTGGATTTAACTGCATAAGTGTGTCAGGCTCATGGTTAGCTTCCAAAAATGCCGTTATTCTGGAAAAATTCAAGTGCATTCGATAAAAATCAGGTTTAACTATCGGAACTTGTATCAATTAATTTGTCATGTTCTCAGTTTATCTTAATAGTTTCTTTTTGCTGGAATTTTCTAGTTCAATTAAGATACAGCAGATACCTAATAGCATAATTATTAAAACATAATTAAATCTTTATTTTTAAAATGAGTTGGTCGAGAACTCGAGACTGCAAAGGAAATTGCATTTTTAACGGAATTCATACGTTTTGTAAGCTGATTCAAACTCAAACTCAAATCATTTAATTCAACTAAACCAATTACAGGTACTTTTGAATTGTCAAAGGGTCGGTCAGTCAGAAAGATGAAGCTAGTTGCCCATTCCAAAGCGTAGGTACCTATGGAGAAGAACGGGCAAGAAACTCCATGGACACTCTTTTAAATCATAAATTTTTTACAAAATATTTGATTACATCATTCGTGTTGAAATTAACCATGTGAGAACGATGTAGAAATACGTGCACGTTAAAAGCGTCCGTTATAAAAAAACAAAAACAATTCAGAAATTAAAATAAGCCGAGGCAGCTAAGAGATGACCAGTCCCTACTGGCGGCGCCCGTTCACGAACATGACGTATGGATCAGCACCATTCAGCTCAACCATTTTGGAGGGAACTTAATGATCCAACACACACGCCACAACCAGCGAGACATTTGAGTGAGCATGACATACTCACAGCTGCCAGGGCACATTCAAGTCAATGAAAGACGTACCCAGTAAATGGTAGCTTTATAGAAAGTACATAGTGCTCACACGTGTGCTATGCAATTATACAATTCTAAACAATTGAGTTCAATGCAAAGATAGTTTTTTTTTTCCAATGTTCAGCAGTTCCAACAATGTTTCCGAATGCTAATTAGTTTATGCGCCTCTGTGGAGCAGGACCAGCATTGAGCCAAGCATTTTTGTCAGCGATGTAATCCCCTAACTTATAGTATGCTCGGCTACATAGTGTGCGTTTAATACAAGATTTAAATTTCGTTTCATTCAGTTGGAGTATGTGGGGAGGAATTTTATTGTAACATTTTAAACAGTACCCCGTATGAAGGATGAGTCTACTTTAGCCAGTCTGAAACCTGTTTGAACTAATTGGTCCCTATTTCTAGTCCTATAGTTGTGATCAAACAGGAACACACAATAGCCATTATTTGCTCCGTTCTTCTGTTATTTGTTTTCGCTGCTATTTACCTTGATGTGATAATTTGTGAGTGAAATGCATAGCAATAGCGACTAACAACAGTAACTAAGTAACATTTTCGGCGACATGACCCAGATCGAACGTATCACAACACGAAACTGTTTTGTAAATACATAATAGGTTCTGCGCTGTCGCCAATTTTAGTCATTTCGTCTCGATCGCTATCGTATCGCTTTTATTTAACACAATGGCCGCGTACGGTACATTCAAGGTCTATTCACGAATTGCCTGGTTGGGATTTATATAAGCGGTGGACGATTGCGTGCTACAGTTGACACATGACAATAGTCGAAAAAAATGCCATTTCCTCACCACATGTAAAATAATAGTATATTCGATTTTTTTTATTCGTCTTTGAATATGGTAAGTCCATAATCAGCCTATAACGTTCCCACTACTGGGACACAGGCCTACTCTCTGTGAGAATGAATGGGCCGTAATCCACCACGCGGGCCCAATGCGGGTTGGTAATGTCTTCGAATTTTTGGCCCAAGGACATGGCGGTTTCCGTACGATGTTTTCTTTCACTGTTTTTGTATGCGAGAGTGTATTATGTTCGAAATCATCTGGCACACATATACAGGTGAAATGAAAAGTCAAAAGGTGTCCGATGTCATTCGATTTCATCATAACATTTTGTCTGTGGTGACATTATCGATCGACATTTGCGCAGGGGTTATACTTAATTATGTATATAAACATGAGTGACATTCTATGTTGATAAAACGATGCAAGCGTGACTCAGTATTAAATAGGTACTTATTTAAACGCTAGGAACGTACCTAGTACATAATTATTTAAAACCATGGAAAATATAAATACGACATAGGTAATTCAATCATTCCCTTAGTTCCATCAATGTTTACCAAGAAGATAAAAATCTCAGAAACTTACCTGAGAATTGCGCGTAGGCTTCGCAGCGTCTTGTATCTGGTTGCGGCGCGGACGCATGGCGTACATGGCAAGCGCGAGCGCCATCATAAGGAACATTACCATGAAGCTGTTTGCAGACGACTCGGGCCGCGGGAGCCCGGGCATGGCTTCCAGGCACTCACTGTCTGTGCAGTACGACTGGCCCTGACGGAGCTGGGGAAAAGAAAAAGGTTTGTGAAAATCTCCATTTACCTATGTACAGACGCCAGCACATCAAGCTACTACAATCTGTCAAATTTCTTTAATAGATTTTCAACTTTATCGCTAAAGCATTGAGGTTCAAGATTGATTGGGAAAATTTGACAGTTTCGGGTAGGTTGACCTGCTGGCGTCTGTACATTTATGTAGTAGACAATTAATGTATCGAAGATGGCGCATACACGCCTTCTGTTTCTTCGTAGTATGCACTTGCGTGCCGTTTTGTGGAAAAAAACTAGGTACTAAGTATAAAATATACATATTAATAAACCTACACTATGGAGTATTTAATGCTCCTTAATCCAATTAAATCGTGTAAGTACCTACAAGAATAAACTCCATAATCGAATTCACAGAGATTCCGTGAGCTTGCATCGCAAGTCAACATTTTTATGACGTGTCCGTCCATCCATGTAAGTTATTTGAGATTTCATATTAGTGGCACATCCATATCATATACCAACACGTTGTGGGCACAGCCCACGGGTTATTTTATTGAATATTATTATAATAAACAACGCATTGCCTTTTCCAAACTATTGTCTGCCTACAGGCTATTACGGTGCGGCTATAGATATACATAAGATTTCTATGGGTTGGACCCTCCTTTTGTTTTGTAGTCTGAGGATATACAGATTATGCATTCAAAAATTACATAAGATACGGTTAGCCATCACGTCACAGAAAAACTAATTAAAATTGCTACATACAAGCTGATATAATAGTAATAAAATTTACGTATACATTACGTGTACGTTTAATTATTTTAGAATCATTGTCGGCGAAATCCATTTCCTGCGTTTGTTTGTAAATAGGTTCATAAAGGTATTTGTTGGTGTCATGGAATATTTATTCATTTAGTTTGTTGATACATTACTGAACTTGGAATTGCATGAATGACCGTTAACATTTACGATTAGGTAGGTACTGTAAATATGAATAAAGTTTGGATGTAGATAAAGAAAGAAAATGTATTTCTTTATTTGTGGGATGGCTGGGAACCAATCTCGAAAAGTACTTGATTGATAAGTAGGTTTTATCTATATATATAAAATTCAAAGTCCTGACTGACTGACTGACTGACTGATAGATCAACGCACAGCCTAAACCGCTGGTCCTAGAGACATGAAATTTGGAGGGTGTGTTCTTCGTGACGAGTAGGCATCCACTAAGAAAGGATTTTTCGAAATTCCACCCCTAAGAGGGTGAAAAGGGGGGAATTCGTTTGTATGAAAAATCTTATTCCTTGAGTTAATAAACTTGAAACTTGGCACGAATACTTATCTAAATAAATTATGAACATTGTCAGTTTTTTTTCTTCTAAACTACCCCCTAATAAGGGATTGGGGGGTTTCAAAGTTTGTATGGAAGAATTTTAGCGCGCAGTCCGATTTATTCGAAACTCAGTATTTATACCTAATATTGAAAGTAAAGAATAATGTGCATCAGAGTTTTTTGAAAATCTACCCCTGACGGGCTGAAATGGGGTAGTCAATTTTTCAGGGGAGGATTTTAGTGCATGGCTTGATTAACTTGAAAATTAGTATAAATAATCTTTGAGTCAAGTTATGAATACATACCAAACGATTTTTTTTAAATTCCGCCCCTAAGAGGGTGAAAAGCGGGGAATTCGTTTGTATGAAAAATCTTATTCCTTGAGTTAATAAACTTGAAACTTGGCACGAATACTTATCTAAATAAATTATGAACATTCTCAGTTTTTTTTTTCTTCTAAACTACCCCCTAATAAGGGATTGGGGGGTTTCAAAGTTTGTATGGAAGAATTTTAGCGCGCAGTCCGATTTACTCGAAACTCAGTATTTATACCTAATATTGAAAGTAAAGAATAATGTGCATCAGGGTTTTTTGAAAATCTACCCCTGACGGGCTGAAATGGGGTAGTCAATTTTTCAGGGGAGGATTTTACTGCATGGCTTGATTAACTCGAAAAATAGTATAAATAATCTTTGAGTCAAGTTATGAATACATACCAAATGATTTTTTTAAAATTCCACCCCTGTGGGGTTGAAAAGCGGGGATACAGATTATATGAAAAATCTTCTTCATTAGGTTAATAAACTTGAAACTTTTCAAGAATACTTGCCTAAGCAAGTAATAAAGTTGTTTTTCAAAACTACCCCTCAAAGGGGGATATAGGGGTCTTGAAGTTTGTGTGGAATAATTTGAATGCGCGGTCCGATTAACTCGAAACTCAGTATTTATACTTAAGACCAAAAATAAAGAGTAAGATGTATCAGAGTTTTTCGAAAATCTACCCCTAACGGGTTGAAAAGGGGTAGTTAATTTTAAAAGGGAGGATTATAATGCGTGGCTTGATTAACTCGAAAATTGGTATAAATAATCTTTGAATCAAGTTATGAATAATCCCAAACGATTTTTCAAAATTCCACCCCTGTGGGGGTGAAAAGCGAGGGATACAGTTTATATGAAAAATCTTATTCATTTAGTTAATAAACTTGAAATTTGCCTAAGTAAGTAATAAAGTTTATCATTATAAGTTTTTCAAAACTACCCCTCAAAGGGGGATATAGGGGTGTTAAGTTTGTGTGGATGAAATTGAATGCGCGGTCCGAGTAACTCGAAACTCAGTATTGATACTTTTGACAGAAAATAATTAATAATAAGTAGGTATGTAAAGTTGTCGAAAATTTACCACTGACGGGACAAAAAGGGGTAATTCAGTTCTTAAGGGGAGGATTTGAACTTAAAACTGTATGTTACATTTTCACGCCTAATTCACTGAACTTCTGATTTGGCATAGAGATAGATGGCATCCTGGGGAAGCACATACATTTTATCCTGTTATCACGTTCCCGTGGGATAATTTCCGACATCCACGCGGGCGAAGCCGCGGGCAGAAGCTAGTAATAATAATAAAAGTCTAGGATTTAAAGTAGGTTTTATAGTTCAACCTATTCTGCATCGTAGTGCAGAGTATAATGTAAACCGAAAATTTATTTTGTGCGTACCGGAACATGCCTGTCGCATTATTATGGCAAATTCGCGTGTTTAAGTGAGAATATAATTATCAAACATCTTCTAAAGATAAAGATATATTTATTTGTAAACATGTGTAACATTATACATATACATGCAAATGTGGACGTAAAAGTGAAAATCTGTGAGTTTCAGCATGATTTGCCACCATTGGCGTACAAAATAAAATATAGATTATAGCCACTTGAAATATATAACACAATTAAGACAGAAAAAAAAGCATAATAAAATTAAAATATAACACAAATAGATTAGAAACTATCATTTAAATATAGTAGATTTCCTATTATTTTCTGTTTTTGCTAACAGCGCACAATTAAATGTCCGCAGCTTCCTAAAAGACCGAAAAGACAATAATCTCCGATCGCGAAACCATCAAGCTTGGGAAACGAAAGAACATTATTATTCGTTTATACTTCGACTTTTAATTGTATTCAGTAACTTGACAATTTAAAGAAAAATAATGTTACCACACTAAAAATAGTGTTGCAGTGAACGATTGTGCGTAAAGAACGAATGATAAAAAAGGTTTCATTTAAATAAAACTTTAAATATTCATAACATTTTCGTAATTCGCCGAATATTCGAATATACGAAAAATTTAAACAATACCCAAGATGTCATGGAAGAAAAAAGACATTCAAGAGTGGCTGAATAATAATAATAAAAGCAATACTCTCTCCTCTCTCTCTCTTCTCACTAAGTTGTACACACGGCTACACATCAAGCTATGCAAAACCAGTATTGGCTGACCGTTCATTGTGAGAAAATATCATACAAAGTGAGGCTCTTGGCACTTTGTATGATATTTTCTCACAATGAAACTGGTTTTGTATAGCTTGACGTGTAGCCGTGTGTACTTCTGAAAAATAAAATATATAACAAATTCTACAATTTATAATAGTGTATATCGTGTTTTAAGACAAGTTATTAAATATAATTTAAAGTTTTGCATTTAAGTTCATTCAATTTCGTTCATTCTTGCACCACGTCGAAAAGAAAAAAAAACTTATTTCCTTAAGAAAATGTGACTATAGGAGCTTATTTCCTTAAGAAAATGTGACTATAGGAGCCGGAGTTGCTCCAGCTTGAATTAACACGGTGTTCAGTAGTAGTTCTTGAATTTTCTGTGTGTTTAAACATAATTAGAACCGTAGTTAGGTAGGTATACAAGTGCATGCTCATAATTGGAACACGTTACAAGTTGCAACATAAGCTTATCGGACGCATTATCATAACATTGCCAGATAATATCGCTCTCAATAACGTACACGTCAACTGCATAATTTTAAAACTAAAAAACATTTATTATACGTAGATAAGTATAAACGTTTGATTACTTCGGCGGAAAAAGAAGCTAGAGAATTCCTCACGTTGTCGATTGATGATGCTGGAAGATGATTCTTCCACGAATTCGTGAAATCTCTTCCAGGAGTCCTTCCAAAAAATTTGGAAAACGTTACTTTGTCTTGAATGATGTCAACCTTCTCGATGAAGATGCATCGTAGGTCATTCAACACTAGCTTGACCCATCTACCGCCCCGGATATCTACAATACATAGGGCAGGGATTGTGGTATATCTAACTATTAATATAGGAAGTCTGAAATCGCCTATTTGCCTTGAGCAAACGCGGGGATCAATGCTCATGCCTTCTTTGAACGAGATGAGCTTTGACTAGCAGGGGGACAATAATAATAGGCTTTTTTTTTTTTTTTTGAGGATGGGAAATCATCAAATGACTCCTCCCGCTCTGGGTGGAGCAGAAGGGAGTGTCAGACTTTTACTGACTAAAACCCACCCGTGTTCCTTCCTTAGCCCTTTATGTTCCAGGGCAGCGGTAAACCCTTTCGGATGGTCCCGCTACCCTGGCAGGCTTCGGCCCTGTGGGGCCCCGTCACTTGCTGACATCTCTTTGAGGCGCGCGTGGAACACGAACACGCCGTCCGGCACGGGCCTAGTCCTGATCGGACGGAGAGCTACCCATTACTCTCCGCCCGCAGGCCCGCGCCTACGGTGGCCGGGAGTCGTCACGCGGCTCCCGACGCCCGGAGCGTCTCCCGCGGCGGCTGAGGCGTGAGGTGCGCAAGGCGCGTTCCCTCGCCCACCCCGCCACCTCCTTCGCTAGCATGACTGCTTCGCAGAAGGAGGTGACTGCCTCCCACTCCCTCTCACCCCGGACCATGGCTTGAACCAGGGCCGGGCGCGAGAGGTCGCCGCCGCTGCCAATCGCCTCTACGAGGACACGGCGGTGCTCTGCCCAAGCAGGGCAGACCTCCACCGTATGCTCCACCGTGTCCTCTGGGCGATCCTGACAGTGGTGACACCCGGGCGTCTCCTCCCGCCTGATGATGTGCAGGAACCTCCCGAAACATCCGTGTCCGGAGAGGACCTGCGTCAGGCGGTAGGTGAGAGCGCCGTGACGTCTCTCTAGCCACTCCTCAAAGAGGGGTCTTACCGCCGCTATCGTGGCGTGCCCTGCGCTGGGTTGCGATAGTCGCTCCTTCCATGCCGCCATGAGATCGCACCGGAGGTTCGTCCGCTCCGCCGCGGTTTGCCGCGGATGCGGAGTTTCCCCCCGGCGTAGTGCCTCCGCGCGCCAATCATATAGGCGCGCGAGGACTATCGCCTCCAGATCCCATGGTGGCAGTCCGGCAAGGAGGCTTGCTGCCTCGCCTGAGATCGTGCGGTAGCCCCGGATATAATAATAGGCTGGCATTATTATCTAACAAATGACGTTCGCAGTCTACAAATAAAAATTCAGTCAAATACATTAGCCAATTAGTCACTATAGGTAGCTAGTCGGCTGTTTGGCAATACCCATAGTCGACCCATCACTACTAAATTGATTGTTTGAATAAAAAACACTTTTATTCAAGTACACACGGCTACACATCAAGCTATGCAAAACCAGTATTGGCTGACCGTTCATTGTGAGAAAATATCATACAAAGTGAGGCCAAGACAAACTGGTTTTGTATAGCTTGACGTGTAGCCGTGTGTACATATTTGGTGTACTGCTTACGACTATTGCCAGTGTTTTCATTTACTGTCATACTGTCGTCCCGAGATGGTATGGTATGGATATGAGAAACAGCGACAGAATGCCTGCATTGTTTTAAGCTCACTCACGTGCAGTTTTGTCGCGTATTGCTGCAGTAGTAAATACTATAGTAGAGTAGAGTATGACATCCGGCTTAGAATAAGTAGACAATGAAGACTAAGAGCGGTTCTGCAGTGCAGCCGATCCGAATGTTATTTCATCTAGATGTTGGAGAATTATTTATCCTTTCTAAAAATGCGTGTTGGACACACCGACGTCATCGAAGATCCAAAATCATGGATATCAGTTCGTCAGAGCAACTGCCGGTCTATTCTGTAAAACTAGTATCAGGTAAATGACAGCTTACTTCACCCAAGTTTTCACGGTGGATTGCCACTATTGACGGCTCTCGTCTCCTGAGTTTTCACGGTTAGATTTTTACAGAATAGGTCGGCTGATGCACTAGCGAGTAACACCACGTCATTTCCTCTATAAAGGTGTCAGTCTGAGAGACTGTAACGAGTATTTTTCATTGTAAATAGCAGGAATTCAAGTTTCTTCAATTAACAAACATATTTCTGTTAATTACGATTTAGTTTACGATTCGAAATCCTCGATATCAGTTCGCCAGAACGAATAATGCACTAGCGAGTAACACCGCGTCACGTCCTATAAAAAGGTTTCAGTCTAAGAAGCGAAGTGAGTCTGTGTCATTGCAAATAGCGGGAATTTAGGGTACTGCAAATAGCTGAAAGATATCCGGTTTACTAAAACCCTAGACGTTTTTTGTAGAAAGTGTTGCCACTTTACGTAACACGAGATGTGAACCGTAACCTGACCGATTACTACGTAACAGAAATCTGTCATTTATATAGAAATAAACTAGTCTTTAGATTAGGACATTGACATTTGTATCCTCAGTAACTGTATAGTGCAGATCAAATTGTAATTCTGGCCAGAATGGAAGCCGATCCCGAAAATGCTTTAATGGAAAACCTATAAACTTTTTGGTCAATATTTTAAGAGCTAATCGGCGCCGACCCAGTGCAGTAGGCTGGAGGTCAGTGGAAACACTGACCTTGGAGCTGGTCTAGCGTAGTACGAACTTTCAACAGAATAAGAGGCCTGGGGGCCTACTCCGAAGTGCAAAGTGCGAATGTTCGGATCGGACCGACACATGGCCGAACGGAATATTATTGAAAAATGCGAAAAAAGTTCGGTTCGGTTCAGTTGGGTCGGGACCATAGTCAATATTCGAAAGAGTGGATCGGAACCGACCGAACCAAATAGTAACTTCGTAGAAGGAAAAGGCCGAACATTCGGCCGATACTATTTCGGAGTAGACCCCTGCTTTTGTAACCACTGCCAGGGCAAGATTCTAATGTTGTTAGTTACGTGAATTCTAATCAAATTCTACAATGGCATATAAAAATAACGACGCAGTGAGTATAGGCAGCTATAAACAACGATTTCAATTATAACCATGAAAATTGCGGTATCAGACGCGATAAGGGACCCAGTTAACACTTTAATTGTAGGATAGATTTACATGCTAACTGCTCAGACATTATCAGTTACGTACAATGTTATGGCTTTCAAACTTAACTTAATATACGACCTAGATAATTTTAATAATTGATAAGCTATAATATGTAGGCTAATGAGTATATGTTCTTTTTTTTAATGCATTAATTCAAATATACCAACTTCATTTCATTCTTGATTTGGTAGAGAAATTCGATTAGACTGGAAGTCGACCCCAACATAGTTGGGAAAAGGCCAGGCAGATATATTTGGTAGATAAATTATTTTGACTAAAAGGACGCTTCTTAACCCTCTGCAGCTGACTTAGTAGTCCATCAGACACCATAGATCACAAAAATGTGTTTCGAGTTTATATAATACTTTTTTTTTAAATAAATTAATTCATACAAAATAATAATGACAATTAATCATTTAATTTAAAATCACTACAATAGATTTTGACCAGATAAATAATGATAAGACGACAAAATGGCGTCTACTAGTCTACCACATTAGCAGATTAGTGAAATTTCTTTTTTCATCACATTCAGTAGCAGAGGGTTAATTAATTCTAAATAACAAGTATTACTTTTTTTTCTGCATCTAAAAGAGGTAATGGTTTGTCTTAGTAGGCAATTTAAATGATTAATGGTTTAAAGAAAACCATTGTTTTTATACTGATGTCATCAAGTTAATACCAACTTTAAGAAGAATATTTGCTACATACCTACCTACGTGTTGTTTTCAAAACAGGGCAATTTTACTCCTGACACTTTTGCTGTGGCTTGTAGTTATTTGTTTATCAATTATGTTGTGGGTACATTTATTTTATTTACTTAGGACACATATTTATTTCTAAAACGGGTCTTATTTGTGTGATATGTTAATTTAAATCCAATTATTATAGTCAGAGTTGAATATTAATTAATGTTGCCTATTCAAGTTAAGGACAAAAAGTCTTCCTCATAGAAATAAATAAATTATACTAGTCTTGATGGTCAAATAAAATGTAGATTTAGATATCCAAACTAAAAAATAGACTATTGCTGTGGCTGAAAGGAGGCATACCATCAAACTTTATTTTTTTTAAAGTCCTGTTGATAAGATTATTCAATTATATTGCCTGTGTCAGATTAATTTTTATGAAAGTTTGTTGTTGATTTACCTAGCAAGAAGATAAAATGAACAAAGGCACAGATGCCCTGTACAGCGTCACGTTTGTTTTGTCCGAAACGTTTCAGCATCTTTTTATACATATTAAAATACAAGATAAGAATAGTAGAACCTGTCAAACAATACAGCCTCTGCTCTATGAACAATTCATAAAAGCGGGTCCACACACAAAATAAAAACAACTTGAATTCACACAAGTATAATGTGTGGATGTTAAGTTGGAAGTTTGTTAGCTAAACTCAGTACAAATATTTATGTACATAGACTTAAGATTTGTGTGTGTGGAACAGCTGTTATAGCAATAGACAAACAAAGAAATTTATTTTTAATTTCATATTAAATATTTACACTACATACAATTATTGTTTTGAATTAACTATGTGGTTGTTTTACAACAATACTGTACTGTTACAATAATGTAGTAAACTACCTACTATGACTGTTCCCAATGAGCATTCTAAAGATATTTTTAATTTATGGGTGATTCTAGACGGCCATGGAAGTAGTTTAAAAATGAAAATTCCCTTCCTGCGACTAATTTTTGGCATACCTAATATTGAATAACTTTAGCACAAAAAAATGTTATTTCTGCAGACAAGTATGTAGGTCGAACATTATCAATCAATATTTACCAACAAACAATGCAATAAAAAAAAACAATGTTGGTAAACATACACAGAAACAATGATGGAGAGTGGAATATTACGATCGTAATGTAGACGTGGACGTTACATACACGGCGGTCCACCCACTCTAATTACATCTCATCACACAACTTCCAAGGGCAAATAACTCACCAAAGAGATGAGCCGACGCATCGCCATCTCATGGTTCCACAGGCACTCGCAAGGATCCATTTCATCACCCATATCTATGCAAAAAAATTAGCACTTAGAAATCGCTCTGTCGACAATACTTTCTTACTCCCAAATTTTGTTCTCAACTCAATCATTTCAATAATCAGCTGACAAGCAAACCACAAGTACCCAAGGTGATTACGTCAACAGCTAAACATAACACTTTTCCTCCTTATCGACGTAAGCAGTAACCACTGAGTAATAATAATCCACATCTTTGTTTTTATTTACAAATACAAAAAAACACTGGTCAAGGATTAGCTGTCATCATGGGTCTACGAAACGAGAAGAGAAAGTTAAACAAAATTCTTGGGCGTACCTGCAGCACTACTTAGCAGAACTAAAAACACACTAACTTATGTCGCTATTATTACTAAAAGCGAATGCAACTGCGTATGGTTTGTTAAATGATAGGAACACGTTGAAGTCTTGAACACTCTAACACACTGGCGACGACATCTTTTCTACGAGTGCCTGTAGGTTTTTGATTGGTAGTTCGCGAAAGATGATTGAGTGGCAACATCCAATCAACGACGAGTGACATGAGAGTTGACAGCTTTTAAATTTTTAATGTTACCATATGCCATTATTTCTTCTTTGGGTAGTAGAATTATAAAATTGATTATAAACATCTCAGATTAAATATTGGTCTTAATTAATCTGAGATAAACATGATTTAGTGAAAAGTCAATAAGTTGGGTAAGAAAAAGTGTCATTTATGTGTCACCTGAGCAGGTCAAACAAAGTTGGATTTTGCCAGCGAATGGAGTGGCCAAGAACACCAAGTGATTTAAGCATTTTTTTTTCGATTTATTTTGTTTTATTAAAGTGCGTCCCTAGTCGCTGGAAAAGCAGGGACCTAGATATTATATATATAGGTACCCTATTAAATTCAGCCTAAAGTATACAAACGCGTTTTGACCAAGTTGAATCAAATCAAATCAATCAAATCAAATCAAAAGTCATTTATTCAAATTAGGCTGAGAGTCAGCACTTTTCGAACGTCAAAATTACAAAAGACAGTCCCCCAAAAACGCCCGCCCTTCACCACTTCCTAGTGCTATCGCTGGGAAGAAGAAGTGGCGGAACAAACTTCCCAGCAGCACAGCTGTCTGTTCAGTTAGAATATAGTGCATGTATACAATACTAGGAACCTATGTTCAGTCATTAACATTACAAGAAACTTAAATTATTTGCCATAAAATATGTCAGCTAGCCACGCCAATATACCAACAAATATAATAAAAACTATACGTACTCAAGCTGAAAAATAATTAATTCAAATGGAAATAAAAACTTACTACCTAAATAAAAGCCTCCAGGCATAAAGGGCGTGACAGCTTACACATTTATGCATAGCTGGGTACTGGTCACATAGCTGTCACTTGAGTCACAGATGAAAAACTAGGACCATTGAAGTAAAATAAACAAATAAGTTAATACTAATAACAATAACCTGTCAGTAAGCTGATTCTGGAGAAAGAACATGAACATTGTCTTGAGTTAATTAGGGCGACCAACTATTCTTATCGTGTAAGTAGTCGTTGATGGAATAGTAAGCCTTTGAGCAAAGGTTAGATTTTACTTGAGCTTTAAACGCATTGAAAGGCAAGTCTAGCAAAGAAGAGGGTATCTTGTTATAAAAGGTTATACCAAGCCCAACAAATGAGTTATGAACCTTATGAAGCCGGTGAAAGGGGGCACGTAGTTTGTCCTTATTTCTAGTGTTAACACTGTGAATATCACTGTTTTTAGTGTACAAGTGCAAATTTTGCCTAATATATAAAATGTTGGCGAAGATGAATTGTGATGCAACCGTGAGAATACCAATATCTTTAAAAAAATCTCTTAGAGAAACTCTGGCACCTAGCTGGTAAATTGCTCGAACAGCTCGTTTTTGAAGGACAAATATATTTTGTATATCAGCGGCTTTGCCCCACAGCAGAATACCGTAGGACATAACACTGTGAAAATAACTAAAATAGACTAAACGAGCTGTATCAACGTCAGTGTATTGTCTTACTTTCCTGACGGCGTAGGCAGCCGAACTGAGCCTTCCTGCTAGACTTGATATATGAGGTCCCCACTGAAGTTTGGCATCTACTGTTAGTCCTAGAAAAATTGCCGAGCCTACAGTTTCAAGCACCTCTTTATTTAAGACGATGTTGGGTCCTAGATTTCTGACATTCGGTAAGGCAAACTTTACACATTTCGTTTTCTTGGCATTGAGAACTAGGTTATTTGACGTAAACCAATCTGTAACTATTGAGAGTGCACTGTTTACGTCGTCAAAATCTTGTCTATTCCTGTCTACTTTAAAAATAAGAGAGGTATCATCTGCAAACAGTACAACGTCACAGATGCCCTTCAAATGGAATGGTAAATCATTGATATATACTAAGAACAAAAATGGACCCAGTATTGAGCCTTGCGGAACACCTAACTGAACTGGTAGCCCGGAAGATTTCGCGCCATTAACATCTACACATTGGACCCTATTATGTAAATAAGAAATTATTACGTTGAGAGCCACGTTTCGGACACCGTAATGACGTAACTTACGCAAAAGCGTGTCATGGTGCACGCAATCAAAGGCTTTGGAGAGATCACAGAAAACTCCAATAGCATTTTGTGATTTCTCCCATGCGTCAAATATGTGTCTCAGCAGAGCAACACCCGCGTCTGTAGTTGAACGACCCTTTGTAAAGCCATATTGCTCATTATGGAGGAGGCTGTTTAAATTAAAATGTCTTAGCGAATCTCCGAATTTACAAAATCCTGCAGCTCTTTGTTTACAGTTTCAGGGCTTCTTGGTCGGTATATTGGGCTTCCCGGGCTAGATTTATTTATCGACCGCAAAAATAATTTTGTATTTCATAGTAATTTTCGAAGAATAACTGAAAAACAAATTTACCTGTTTCTGCGGTTGTAGTTGTAGGTAACCGAAAATAGTAGATAGGTAGGTATATCCACAAACTTTACTTTTCCAGCAGGCACTTAGTAACATCATGACCTTTGTAATTATGGGATCCAACAATACCCCACACGGTAATGTGCCGATCTTCTCTACTTTTCATATTATAATGTGACATTTTTTTTTCCTTTTTCAATAACATTACAAAGTTATACATATAGGTACATAAAAGGGTAGAGACCCTTGGTACTAAAAACTGTCTACTGTACTGTACTGACTTGGTGAAGGGTTTCTTGTTTGACTACGGAACCCTAAAAATCAAAATTGAAAGAAAGCTACATTGCTACTTAAAGCAACAAGGATCTTTGCTACAACAGAACTTTTTGCTAAGCTGGCCACCTAGCAGCGTTCTTTTTCAAATAAAAAAGAACAAAAAAGAGGAAAAAAGAACAAGTAAGTAGCAATTTATTTTCTTTCTTTCAATGTTGGGTTTTGATAGGTAATAATAATTGGGGCGAACAAATGAAACATCTTTGACGCGCGCTTATTTGTAAAGTTAGACTAATGTTGTTTGTATTAGGTATAGTTGATTAGGCCGACGGGACGGGATCGGAAAACCGTAAAAATATAATTATACCTAACGTATCCAGACGTATAAGTAATTACTTCTCAGTCCAGCGGGGTACCTAATTGCGTAACACACTATCATTTTCTTTTGACAGTTCAACTACATTCATTGCGTTATTTATGTTGTTGTTGTTGTTGAGCTTCAAACATATATGAAGCAATGGATTAGCAATATCCTTCAAAATCATTCAGATTGAGATTAATAGTGTGTTACGCAATTAGAGTGCAGAATGTGTTTTCTGCATTTTCTTTCTATGGATGTAGTGATGGTATGCAATTACCGACGCTAACACCGACCACGGTATGCACACGATGAATTATTTCAAGCGGAAAGGACAGCCATCATTGGGTAAGTTGGACTTTTGAGAATGTGTTCTTGACACGTGTCAGTTTCATATAAACGAATAGGTACGTGTTTTGCGAATTTGATCTTTAAACTGACAATGTCAAAACGGGCCTTTTATTTTTTGTCAACTTTAGTATTGTGATACAGACGCGAGACGCCAGCACTTCAAGCTACTAAAATCTGTCAAATTTATTTAATAGATTTTCAACTTTATCGCTAAAGCATTAAGGTTCAAGGTTGATTGGGAAAATTTGACATTGTCGGGTAGCTTGACCTGCTGGCGTCTGTACATCATTCATGGCGATTTTAGTAATTTGGCGTGGCTGATGCGTCAATCTATTGTTTCCTTTTTGGGATCGTTAGCTCATAGACATATTAAACGGTTCTAATGAAGTTTCCATCTACTATATAAAAATAAGTCGGGTTTTCCTTCCTGACGCTATAACTCCAGAACGCACGAACCGCTTTCCACGGTTTTGCATTCGTTGGAAAGATCTCGGGCTCCGTGAGGTTTATAGCAGGTAGGAGTAGGGTAGGAGTAGTGTAGGAGTAGGTTAGAATTAGGGTAGGAGTAGTGTAGGGTAGGAGTAGGTTAGGAGTAGGTTAGAATTAGGGTAGGAGTAGGGTAGGAGTAGTGTAGGAGTAGGGTAGGAGTAGGGTTGGAGTAGGCTAGAAGTAGGGTAGGAGTAGGGTAGGAGTAGGGTAGGAGTAGGGTAGGAGTAGTGTAGGAGTAGGGTAGGAGTAGGGAAGGAGTAGTGTAGGAGTAGGGTAGGAGTAGGGTAGGGGGTAGGACACCACGCGAACGAAGTAGCGCCGGGCAGCTAGAAATAATTTATATGGCAAAACAACGTTTGCCGGGTCAGCTAGTGAAGTATATGTATGTATAGTACTACAATCCGCCGTGTGATACTCCCTGGCCGCGCCACATTGGAAAATAAATTAAAAAACGCGTTTCTAGATAAATTGTACCATTTACGTACTATACGGTACGTGTAGTGGAAAAAATTAAACCTCAACGAATAATGAAATATAATGAAGTTTTGGTGGCGCGTCTGGGAAGTATACTCCCTGCGAAAAATGTGCGAAAATTGTGGTATTTAATTTGCAATGTCCGGGTGCGCCAAATAGTTTACAAAAACCGTGGTGGCGCCGAGTGGCGCGGCCAGGGAGCATACTCATTCTAGTAGCTAGAAAGATCAAATTCGCAAAACACGTATTCGTTTGCATGAAATTGACAGGTGTCGGGAACGCATTCTCTCGGCGGCCGGACTGTAGACGCTCACTAAAAAGACTATATATGCAAAGAATAAAGAACATTCATCACAAATCAAATTAAAATAAACAAAGTTAAGAAAGTTAAAATTCTAAACAAACCTCGGGTAGATTGGATCAATAGACTCGTAATAGAAGTTATAAATAAGCGAAACGAAGCATGGAGTGCACATAAAAAAGACATTGATAACAATGAAACTAAATTAAAATTCAAACACATGAGATGAAGCCTATAAGACAATAAGAAACACCAAAAAGAAGTATTACCTGGACAACTTTAAAAAGTGTCAAACAAACCCAAAAAAAAATGCGGCATTTAATTAATACGCTAGGAAATAACAAACACAAAAACAGTCGTGCTCCTTCAAAGTTGAAAACTGAAACTGAGGTAATAACAAATGGGCAACAAATATGCCAACATTTTAATGATTTCTTTTCCACAGTTGGTCCTCCTATCTTAGCCAATAAAATAACACAAACACAAACTAAATTTACGTTAAATAGAACACAAACACATACGCTACAGACTTTTGAGCCAACCGCAAAGAAAGAAATTAATACAATAATCGATAGCCTAGATACAAGTAGTGGAATTGATGGATTTACTGTTAAAGACATAAAATGCATTAAAAACCTAATATTAGGCCACTTAACTGATTGTATAATTACATGCCTTGAACAAGGGACATTCCCTGAAAGTCTGAAGGTTGCTAAGGTAACTCCAATTTTTTAATCTTGATGCAAGACTGATCCAGGCAATTATCGTTCGTTATCAGTATTACCAGTTATCTCCAAAATTTTTGAAAGACTAATTTACCTTCGTCTTTACACCTACCTAACAGAAATAGACTTCTTTTTTGAGAAACAATATGGATTTAGGCAAAATCAAATACCTTATCAGCAATATAGTTGCTGATAAGGTATTTGATTTTGCCTAAATCCATACCTGTCAAGTAAGGTATGGATTTAGGCACTTTAAGTCTTACTACTAAAATAAAAACATGCTATAGACAACAAACAATATGCCCTAGGTATCTTTATTGACCTAAAAAAGGCATTTGACACCATTAGTCATGATTTTCATTTAATGAAGTTAACTGACGTAGGAATATTGGAATCCGCACATAGAATACTTAAGTCGTATCTAGAAATTTATTTTTATTTTATTTATTTGGCTCACCAACAATTGAGTACACTCATACAATTATGGGTTACATACAATCAAATTCGGGTCTAGTGTATCAATCCCTTACAGGTAAGCACATCATGCATTACATACTGGTTAAATTGAAATTATATAAAGGCTACTAATAATTAGAGGGTATTTAAATACACAAAGAACAATCAGGCTCCTCAAGTCAAATTCAAAACTAAAAATTGAAATAAAACATTAAAAATCATAGGCAGAAACAAAATTGAGAAATAAATAAAATTAAAATCGAATTAAAATCATAATAAAATTAAATAAATTCAAAATAATTAAAACATAACAAAATTAAAATCCAACAGAAACATAATCAAAATGAATTAAACAGAATCATAATTAAAAACAAAAAAATAATAATAAATAACCGAAAAACATAACCGAACTAAATTTATACGGATAACATAACCAAATTGAATTAAAATCACAATCGAGATTAAAATTAGACAGAAACATAATCAAAGATCAAATCAAACACAATCATAATCAAAATCATAAACAAGATTGAAATACAAATTAAAAATAAAAACCAACATGTCACCAAAAAGAATTCACAGAAAGATTTCACATGTCCATAATACTTCTTCTGAACCTACTAAGTGAGTCAGAGTGCACGTCGACCAGACTACTGCAGTTATTTAATAATTTGCACAGACGGGTTACAGGAGAGTTAGCACCTAGAACGGTTCTGCGCAAGGGAGGACGTAACGGGGTTATAGGAGTTCGTGGGCTTTTTGTAGGCACACGGAGTTTAAACATGCTCAACAATTGCGGGCAGTCTATTTTATATCGCAGCACTTTAAATAAAAATGTTGCATCTAGTAAATCTCTTCTTTTTTGTAGGGATATCATCTTAAAATGCAGGAGTCTCTCTTTGTACGATCGTGTCTTTTTAGCTATCCCAGAAGAGTAAGCCAAGTGCCACAGAAAACGTTTTTGAACCCTTTCTAATCTAAGTGTGTGGGTGGCATAATGAGGCCTCCATACAGTGCTGCAATACTCCAATGTGCTACGGACCAAGCAATTGTAAAGTAAGATTTTAGTCCTGAAGCGACGAAAGCAGGTAACATTCCTTATTACAAACCCGAGCATTCTAGAGGCTTTTTTAACTACGTTTTCAATGTGGGGTATAAATGTTAACTGCCTATCGAATAAAACCCCCAAATCCCTCATCTGCTCCACTTCCTGCACTGGTGTGCTACATATATAATATGTAGATTGTGTTAAATTAATTTTTCTCGTAAATTTGACATGGTAGCACTTGTTGATATTTAGACTCATACCATTATCATCGCACCACTTTACTAACGTATCAATATCTCTCTGCAGCAACTCAACATCAAGATCTGATTCAATAACTCTGCAAAATTTTAAATCGTCAGCATACATGAAACACTCAGAGAATTTTAGTTCATTTGCGAGATCATTAACAAACAAGTTGAACATGTCTGGACCAACATGTGATCCCTGGGGGACACCAGATGTAACCTTGTAGGAGCCCGATCGGTAGCCATTGAGGGCAACAAAGAAGGTTCGACCATCAAGATATGAATTAAACCAGTCAAGGAGGGAGCCAGTGATGCCGTAAGCGTTTAATTTATACAAAAGTATATTGTGCGGAACACGATCAAAGGCCCTACTAAAATCGGTGTATATCACGTCCACTTGTTTGCCCGAGTCAATGGCACCAACCAGTGTCTCCTTGAAAGTCACTAGATTCGTACATGTAGATCTGGAACTTACAAAGCCATGCTGAGAGTTACTGAGGTAAAGTTTCAAATGAGACTGAATATAGGGACAAATCATGGATTCGAAGACTTTGGCGAAGGTAGATAATATTGAGATAGGTCTATAGTTACCTACATAATCACGATCGCTGCTTTTATGAATTGGTACCACCTGGGCTACCTTCCAAAAATTTGGGAAAATGCCTGTAGCAAGTGATCTATTGAATATTTGTAACAAGGGACCCACCAGAGACGAAGCACACATGGAAACAAAATAAGGGGGGATTCCGTCGTGTCCAGCGCCTTTTCGACGATCCAGAGCTTTCAATTTGTTGAGCAAGGTTTCAAAGTCAATTATAGGTGCTGTCAAAGGTAAACTGGAAGCTAACATGTTCTGCATGTATTCTGATGGAGATGAATGATTAGTCACATTTTGTTGACTGTACATGGCAGAAAAATGAGCAGCAAACATTTCTGAAATACTGACACCATCTGATGATGATATGATGCCGTCAGTCATTGTTAAGGGATAAGAACTAGTTCCACCTCGCTTGTCCTTAATATAAGCCCAAAATCGTTTTGGATCCTTGCTTATTACAGTCTCCAGATCACTGACATATTTATTGTAACAAGAGGCAGCCATAACAGAGCACCGTTTACTCAGCAGTTTCAATTCGAGCTCATCCATCGGGTTTTTATATATTCTAAATCGCTGGCGTACCTTTTCCTTTTCTCTTAAAGTTCTTATTAAATTTTTATCGAACCAAGGAGGGTGCGTCTTATGTTTACGTACGGCAGGGGGATTTTGCATTGCTATAATATTGTTAATTTTGTCGTAGAACATACTGAGCATATCATTCACATCGTGCGTGCCACCAAATAAAAGGTTCCAGTCGATCTCACTCAAGCTTTTACAAATTATGTCGTAATTTAATTTGTAAAAATTTACTCTTTTGTTACTGTTATAAGGAAGTCTTGTGTCATTATTTGACTTCAAATTAATTTCGATAGGAGGATGGAAAGGGTCAATTATACTTAAGGGATTTGGAGCAGAACAAACGGAACCGAAAGTTAAGTTAGTCAACACAAGGTCAAGTATGCGTCCCGACTTATTTGTTATATTGTTGAGTTGAATTAACTTGTTTATATGACTAAAATCAGTTAGCAAATGACCAATACCCGGTGCCATATAGCCACTATCCGACTCACTTACCAAGTTCCAATTAATATTTCCTAAGTTAAAGTCACCAACTATACACATCTTCGAACCTGACTGTTCTAGTATGGTATTACAGGAGTCCAAGAAGTGTTCTAAGGCTGAACGAAGTACAGGTGGAGGCAAATAAACTGCGCACAGAGCCAGTTGACGGATAGACCTTGTAATTGAGACGTCTACGGTTACCCACAAATCCTCACAGTTGCTTTCCCATTGAAACATGCGTTTCGAATTTAAACCCCTTAATACGGCTATCAGAACACCCCCTCCATCTTTTTTTCTGTTACACCTATCTCGCCTGTAGACTACATATCTATTATCAAATAGCTCTGAACTCATCACAGAATCATTTAACCATGTCTCTGTTAATATTATTATATCATAGTTTTCACAACAAACTTGACGATAAAAATTGTGACATTTGGTGCGTAAGCCTCGAGTGTTTTGGTAATATATCTTTAAGTCCGAGAATGATAACAAATTATATTTACTGTTACATTGACTAAAGCAAAAATTAAAATTAAACCAGCTTATCTAATGTATCCTTATTCCTAATCAGAATGTGTTCCGATTCCTGTGCCTTCCGCATGAATATACGACCACCCCGTACCCAGACAAATTGATACCCAATTTCCTTGGCTTTGATCCTAGCGGCCGCATGGAGTGCCTTGTTAGTGGTAGACAGATGTTCTGTTATATAGATTGGGGATTTAGGCCCGGTGTATCCCAAGTGGGTCGTATTTAATTTGTTATCTGGATTCGACTTGTTGAATTTTATCGTAGCTGCGAGAAATTGGTCACGACTGCGGGGGGAGGCAAGTTGTACTACAATGGCACGCGGGCGAGTATTGCTGGCATTTTGTTTTGCGACTCTTGTACAATGCTTAATATCGTAGTCTTGAATGCCGCTCCCTACAACTTTTGATAATTGTGATACAATATCTATCAAGTTTTCTTGCTTCTTCTCTGGCAGGCACTGAATTTCCACATTGTTTGCACGGGTTTGCTGTTCCAATTGGTTTATACGTGAAGATAAATCACTCATACACACCCTCATCTCTGAGTTTTCCCTTCGCAACTCCTTCATATTTTCCTCAGACGCTGTACACTTTTTCAGGAGATCTTCGTATTGTAAGTTCATAAATGTCATTGACTTTTCCATACTCTCCATTTGATCTCTAATTGGTTGCAACTGTTGGTTCAGGGTAAGTTTCATGTTATCTATGAACTTGGTAAGCATCTCAGTTTGCGCCTTTTTAACTGATTCCTGAATAAGTTGACGAATGTCGTCAGGTGCTAAGACAACTTCAACAGGCGCTTGAGGTGGAGAACCAACGGCTTGCCTCTTATTGCCTCTGGTAGTTGAGATGTTACGCAAAGGAGTATTATCAGACTTGGCAGGCTTCGATCCTGGATTAAGGCATTCAGGACAGTGCCACTCAGCAGGTGCCTTATAATCATCAGGCAACGAAAGACATGTATAATGATGTGCCTTAAGACATTTAACGCATTTCGCATGCTTTCCATTATCAGCCGTTTGGTCACAACATCCCCATAACAGTTCAGAACCCAGCGACTTAACAGAATGATCCATTATATTATGATGACTTTTCGTTGTAAAGTAAACAAAGGATTGAGATTTAAATAACGTAAGGTATATTCTTAACTTTTTGTGGCGATCCGTTGCTCAGCATATGAAGAAGGTCGCGCGAAAAAGGACGTAAGCGCCGTGCGTAGCTCGTCGCTTACGCGTTTCGTTGAGTCACTTTTTAAATATTGTCCGAGGTAGTTGATTGTAACGTATTGCAAATGTTATTTACAAATTTTGTAGTATTAAAACACTTCACCAACTAAATTCACAATGCAATGGTCCACTGATAACTGTTACTTTGTTTTTCCAATCACAAATAGGAATAAAAGCGTTTTTATCAATTTATAACAATATATAAACACGGAGCGAGTTGTAACGTGACACCTCGTTATTCTCTCTTGAGAAATCGGACACAAATAGTGAAATTTGATAATTATGAAAGTTCACCCTGTAAATTAGCCTACGGAATCCCACAAGGATCAAATCTCGGACCCTTATTATTTTTTATTTACACCAATAGCATCAGCAGTGTTAAAATCCTCAATCAAATCCAACTAACAATAAACAACGAAGATATTGCTAAATCAATCAGTGAAAGATATTTGGGGTCATTTTAGATACTGATGATTACATTAAGTCTAAAACTATCATCTCTGGTAGGAGTATTGCGTCGAATATCTGCTTGCATTCCTAAAAAAGCTTGCGCAATGATATATGCTCGTAACTCTCTTGTTAGACCCCACATAGAATATCTCATTGAGATATGGGGAACTGTAGCAAAATCGGTAATCCAGGAAATACAAATATTACAAAATAAAGCAATAAAAACACTCTACAACTACTACTACCTTACACCAACCACCAAAATGACAATGATACCAAAATACTTAAAATTAACCAACTCTATACACTTAAAACATGCAGACACACATTCACAACTTAACTTTAAAAATAAATCTTACACATATAACGCAAGCCGACGAGACAAAATAAAATTAAGAAAACCCTAGACCTAACTATGGTAGGAAAATTTACTATATGAGGGAGCAAAACTTTATAATGAAATACCTGATGATGTGTTTAACAGTAACAGATGGTATACACATAAAGAAGCTCTAGAAGAATACGTTAGAACGAAGTACTAACTCCGAATGTCATCTATTGAATATGTTAATTCTGTTGTTTTGTATAATAAATTGTATGTGATCACAGAGACTGTATATTACTTTTATTATATATTTTCTATACATTTCTCAATCTGTAAGTGAACCGTAATGTTCTTTTTTTGAGAAATATGTCTTTAAACCGAAAGTACGTAAGTTCTGCTGGGGAGTTTGTTGCGCTACTTTTTCTTCCCAGCACTAGGAAGAATATCTCGTGTAATTTTGACTAGTTTGAATAAATGACCTTTAATTTCATTTTAATTTTGTGCCATATCTTAGTCTACTATATGTAAGTAGATAGTGTAGGTACGTTACTTTGTCAATAGAAGTTATTACTTCAGTCCAAATCTACATTTAAGTTCGACGGAATACTGTTTGAAAACAGCATTTTACATTGTATTATTTATTCATCCAAGCAATAATCAGACAGGTTCCATAATATTCTTCGTTGCATATTACATATACATCAATTATCTACTTGTCGTACCAACGACTCCACTCGTGTGGAATAATATGTACTTACTAAACCCGACCAGAGAAAATATCAATTAAAAATATATAATAAAAATGGAATAACTATTAAATAGTTAACATACATGAATTCCTATGGGTGTTTGCTGCTTGCTATCGTGAAAAGCAGGTAACATGCATGCACACATAGCTTTACAAATTATAAAGCAAGTTTATACAAAGCTTATAAAAATGCCAACCACTAAAACATACAATAAGATGAAAGGGTAATAAATCTTCTATTACGAAGATTTCAAGATGTAAGCCGTTGTGATTAGCACCACATACTGATTAGATTCTTCTCTACAATTTTATGGGACACCAATAGTTGCGAAGTTGTTAACTACTGCATTTATTTCGACAGGTGGGCTTCCTAAGTTTTTCCTCTAGATGCGTTTCACGATAAATGTTTCACTTCGTCATACTATGCCGTAGGTTACCGCGTGGTTCCCAACGACTCCTATTCTCACCGCTCAACGTACTACGCCGTAGGCTACAGCGTAGTCTGCTACGTCTCGTAGAGTCCCACCGCGCATCGTACTACGCCGTAGCCGATAGCGTAGTTCGCTACGACTCGTAGAGTTTCAGCGTGTGTGGTCGTAAGTCGTACTACGCCGTGGCCGACGGCGAAGACCGCTACGAGTGCTACGACTCGTGGGAGTTCACCGCGCATCATACTATGCCGTAGGCTACAGCGAAGTCTGATACGACTCGTAGTCTCACCATGGTTTTGTTTACACTTTCATGAGATACTTTTGGAACATACTATATCAATAGGAATTTAAAAAAAGTATAGCATCAATTCAGTTAAGTCGTGGTGATCAAAACTAAGGCCTTTGGTGTGAGAACGAGGCATTTGAGCTGTACCAACAGTAATTATTGGCGATATATATAAATATAGCTGTTCTATAAATTTTGCCCGCAAGTATGTAACACTTTTGTATATAACAGCATGTTTTTTTTCTAACCGGCGAAAAAGTTTATCACAGCAGCACCCTAATTGCGTAACGCACGATCAATCGGAATCTGAATCATTTTGAAGCAAATTGCTAATCCATTGCTTCATATGTTCGAAAAATTTCTCTGCTCAACACGTAAATAACGCAATGAATGTTGTTGAACTGTCAAAATGAAACCAATTCTGATTGATCGTGTGTTACGCAATTAGGGTGCGGGGTCTGGTATCATGTATTCATGGTAACAGGTTGCATGTCGACGTTCCTGCCAGCCTGTATATGTTGCTGACCAGCCGGGCTATTCTGTAACAATCTCACCATGAAAACTTAGAAGAAGTGAGCTGTCAATCGTGTCAATCCCTAGCATGAGGTGGAATGACAGCTCACTTCTACCTAAGTTTTCACGGTAAGAATCTTACAGGAGCAACCGGCTGTTCTTTCATCTGTTTTCGCATCAGTATTAAACTTATTAACTTACTTCTTCACACTCTCCTATGTCGTACAAGACGATTTTCCCACTCAGGAAAATTATTTGTAACAGAAACAGATACCTACATATTGACAAATCATTTTAAGTGGAATCTTAGAAGTGTTCATGTGAAGCGACAAGTCGTGATTGAGACAGGTGGGCGGCAATCTGACGGGGCGTGGCATCAGAAGCCCCGCCTACCGCTAAGTAGGGCGGCCCGCCCGCCCTCCACTAATTGATTATTACTTTTATATAAAGAAAGTGTAGGCTATAATTAAGTATTATTTTCTGTCAAAGCCTATCCGATTAGCTACTTATTTTAGGTACGTACTTAGGTATTGCACAACATGCTAAGTGAGTTTTGATGAATGAATTAAAATGTCTGGGCCACGGATATCGTCTGGGCTACGAATAGATTCTGAGTCTACATCCTGTCATAGATACAAAAATGTTGGTAGCAAGGTTTAATGCACCTGTAGGCCGTCGACTTACGAGTTTCTTAAAAAAAAGCCGTGTACTAGATAGTAATTCCTATCGACAAAATTACGAACTTCCATACAAACTCTCACCCCCTATTTTACCCTATTGGGGGTAGAATTTTCAAAAATCCTTCATTTGCACAAGGAACTGTTGTACAAAATTTCAAGCTTCAACATCCAGTAGTTTAGACTGTGGGCTGTCTATCAGTGAATTTAAGATTTTTATTAAGTAGATCTTTGTGAAAATGTGATATTTAAAAAATGGTTTAAAAGTGTATTCTTTTTGCTTCGCATCTGTCAAAGTAGTAGCCTTACTATTCTTCCATTTCCTAAAAAAAACATGTCTCGAAGCTTCCAATAAACTTCGCTGCCCTACTTTCAGGCTCAATAAGTCCCGTTCCGTAGTGAGCAGGACTGTATCCTAGGCGTGGCTTGTTGCTGGCTGACGCCCAGCACCAGTCGAGCGCGCCGCAACGCCGTCATTCTGGCACAGGCACGGCGCCAAGCGGACATGGCGCCGGCAATGCGACCGCCGACACGCAAGTGAGTAACACGCCTTATATTATTTTTTATAGATAGGAGTTAGGACTGTAATCCCCTAAAAAAAAAAACTTTTATCTTTTTAGATACTTAAAGGTTTATGTAAGTTAGATTCTCTTAGAAAGGTTTGCAGATCATTGACCTTTTTGAAGATTACACTATAGGTGTAATCTCGCGTAATAACGCGTAATTTCGTATTTATTTTTATTTCGTTGGTTCTTATGCTAATATTTTGTTTAACGTTGAAGTACTTGCTTAGTTTAAGATGCACGAGGAAGGACGATTTCAAATCCTTCTCGGAGTGAACTTGCGAAGTTTGCTATCGCGCAAAAAAGTTTCTTCTTTAAATTTTGAAATAAGATTGGTTTAAAATACCCAAAATTAAGATAAATAGATGAGGTGTCAGATTAAATTATACTAAGTTTAAGTTATGACTTGACTTTCAAAACAACTTTTTATCTACGTTAAACTTTGAAAATTATATTTTCGCTTGTAAAGTATTTTCTGTGGGTGTTTTGACTTTAATTAATTTGATTTTATTGCGTTCATGATTAAAAATACATTAGGTATTGGTATTTTTATCGAAAAAACGCGTGAGATATATCGGTCACTAATAATAGTGATCGATGGTGAGATATTTTATTATTTATTACATAATATTATATTGTATGGTATCTTCTAACTGCGACTTCATCCGCGTAAAATTTCTTATTTTACCATAAACTGTATCCTACGGCCGCCCTCGGCCCCAGACCCGCGTCGCATCGCATCGCCCACCCGCACTATTACTAATTTCTTTTCGCTTAACGTCCTTTCTGGCATTTTCTTTTTGCTCGGCCCCCCTAAGGGGGGGAGTAGCGTAATATTAAATATCGTCTATGAGATAAGCGCGTTCAATGAAAAAAAACAAACTCTTCAGCTTTATTATACACCGTTAAATTTTGATCGTTTTAAGCCTTTAAAGGGGTCATTGTACTCATCATTATGAACAACTTTTACTACGGGATAAATCCTGAAATCCTAAAAAAAAAAATCAGTTGTTCCATACATTATCAAGTTAACTGATTTTTTTTTTTGTACGGTGTTCTTAGGTACCTATAATAATAAAAAATCTCGTCTAATTACATATCTCGCGGTAAACTGTTGAGAAATACGTACATAATGCAATATTGCCTTACCTATTCGATGACCAGACTTTTAAGGCATATTTTTGCAAAATTTGGACAGAATCTATTCCGTAGTTTTTACGCCAATCCGGAACATACATCCTCACAAACAGACAGACGGACAAAAATGAAAAAATCTATATTTTCGGCATCAGAATCGTTCCCACACCTCGTACCAATTATTTTTTCCAAAAATGTATTTAAAGAAGATTTTGGTCCTTTGGTCTTACTTTTTTTTCCATATTTTATCCGGGTTTGGTACTTTTCCGTCGTTAAATCTTAAGACAGTTTAATTAAATTATGATATTATTATGAGAAGACTGAGAATTCTTGATGTTAAATAATGATTTAGTATTCTTACTGATCAAGATCGGTTTTGCGAGTTCTCTCTGCAGTAGACGATACAATTTTTACGTCTCTTGACATTGCTCGGGACCCTGGGATCCCGGACCTTTGGAAGGCGTACGAGGCCAAGGACAACTCGCAGAGTCCCGTTAGACTTTATTAATGAAATGAGGAACCTATTATTACCAATTGATATGATTTTGATTTGTTGCTCGTTCTCTGCGGTTATTGGATCGATAAAAACCTTTCATTTAGAAACCTTATCTCGTACAGAAATAAAATTATGAAACACGACGTGTCAAAAAGAATAAGCTAGATATAGTCGACGCTGTCTATCCGACTAAGTAACTACTAATCAAGTATTTGGGCCATTCTACAGAAACTCCTTAATACTTTAACACGTCGCGCGTCGTTTCAAAAGGCTGTAACATCGACACGCAGCTATAACCACGGATTCAGTACCTACGAGTACATGACTTGAACCTTTTTGAAAAAAAAATCATAGCTTATTAAAAAAAAATGCTATTGTACTATACTATTATACTATAAAAAATGCCATAT
The DNA here is from genome assembly GCA_945859715.1 of Apamea sordens. NCBI lineage: Eukaryota > Metazoa > Arthropoda > Insecta > Lepidoptera > Noctuidae > Apamea > Apamea sordens. The sequence goes on from OX243995.1 coordinate 16,662,712, forward strand.
ATTTTGACCGCATAGGTTTTTGTCACAACTGTTTTTTTTAAACAACCGATAAAAAATTACGCTACTTACTTACATCTGGAATCATGTGCTGAATTCATGAGTATAGTTTGCGCGTCGATGTCCCGGTCGGTCATGGCGAAGTTATAAGGTGGTGCAAAATTAATGACCAAATTAGAAGATACTCCCGTTTTTGTAGGAAACGTTTTATGACATCGCGACTTTCCCGGTTTATCCAATACGGATTTTTTACGGGGGGGTTTTCCTAAGATACGCGTCTATTGTGAAGAAACTAACCTTGGGGAACCTAAAAGCGACTATAAAAGAAAAAGTGGCCAATTTATCGTGAGAAATATGAAAATGCCCTAAAACGTAAGTACTTACGAGTATGTGCGTCAATTCACTAGTCAAAAAAGTTTTTGCTTGAGATTTATAGATACTTTTACGTCGACCTGTTTCTTATGACTGCGGAACCCTACCAAAATAGCATATAAATAAACACAGTAAGTAAAATGATGCAGACAGTGGTTTTTAGTTTTGGAAGTTCATGCAGTGCTTATGGATGCGTGGAATCCTACTATCCTACAATATTATAAACGCGAAAGTTAGTGAGGATGGATGTTTGTTACTCTTTCACGCAAAAACTATGGAACGGATTTGGATGAAAATTGGCACACATATTTTTTTTTTTTTGTATAAAAGCGTTGCCCCACACTAGGAATTTCTCCTGTATCGTGGGTGCGTTTACAAACATTTAAACTCACATACACAAACAGCCAGACCCGGAACAACTACTTGTAGGTCATACAAATATTTGTTCCGTGCGGGAATCGATCCCGCGACACGCAGCGCAGCAGTCAATCGCTTAACCACTGCGCCAACCGTGTCGTCCTTATATAGTTTATAACCAGGATTAACACATAGGATACTTTTTAACCCAATATTTCCACGGAATCCAGAAACCACGGTGCGCTGCTGGTACTCGTATAAACACAAATTAGGTAACCGATGCCGACTTCGAAAATTGGATGTAGAAAGGGGAAGAAAAAGAGGAGCTGACGTCTTTTGAAAATCTGTGCGCATTATCTAGACCTCTACGGTGAAATGCTTGACTTTGGGCAACAACTTTACCAACAAAAGTTACAATGCTACCCAAGCTACAAGCTTCAACCATTTCGTGTTGTAGGCTAGATTTTCATAATCATCCCAACACACTCATCGCACTTGTCACATGTCGTATATTATTTTTAAAAGTCATTGTGGCAAAGTAATTGGTCCTCGGAAAGCACGTTAAGCCGTTGGTCCCGGCTGTCATTTGTGGATATTTGAGATACCCGAAAGTCTAACAAGGAGTCTTACCAAGTGGTATCGTATTTCAATAACTGGGTTGTGGAGGTCTGATTGGTAGGTACCTAATCGCTCCATGTAAAATACTGGTACTCGACTGCATTCGCTTAGACTGGAGTCTGGAAGCTGACCACAACATGGCTAGCCTGGGAATTGGGATTGCTTACTCGTGATAATATAGAATTTAAAAAAAATCCACGTCTATAAACAGAAGCTACTACTTATATGAGAACCATTGCGAGATAAAGATATTATTAATTTAAAATAAAGTCAAAATATCAACAAAATTTACCGAACACCATCGATTGAAAAATAGTATACAGGGTGTTATTGACAGCCCTCCACAAAAACACAGGATTGATTCAGCTCCTTATTCTGAATAATATCCCACTGGAAATTTTCTCAGGAAAAAAAAAATTATGCCGTTTTTTCTGCTGATATTCCTTTATTTCAATGTAAAATTACGTTCTCTGTATGCAACACTCCATTTATGTAAATAAAACAGCTGAAAACAGCCTCGCTCAAGCTCGCTGCGCTGCCGTCCGCTACGTGCGTTTTGCCACGGTAACGATACGTTGCGTGTGAGGTAATAAAACAAATCTGGTATTTTGGATTCCCTTAATGTTCCTGAAAGAATTACATGTACCGGTCATCTTAATATGATGTACTGAAGCCACCCTATCAGTTTGCGGAGGGCTGTCAATAACACCCTGTATAGACTCACTCACTATGTATAAAGTAGTGAATGTTTAATAATATATTCATAACATAAAACAGCACATCACATTTTGATTTTTCTCTTATCTTTTCCTAACTAATAAATACAGTAACGTGTTAGCAAAAACACTTTTTATGTTACATGGGGTATCATTTTTTCCAATGAAAATACAGCATATCTCCACTCAAATACTCCGTAACAAATGTCCGTGGCGTCGTATTCGGAATTCAATTTGTCGACTAGTGGTGCGCTCTGTAGCGATGACATACGATTTTTCGTTGCTAAATCGACCATTGGTTAATCGGTCCGCTAGCTGGACGTGACAGCCACTCGGGCGTACCGGACAGAGAGCTTGCAGTAGGGTTGGCACTACGGCAATTTATAGACTTCATGCAGGACAAAATAAGCAAAGAGCTTACTTTTATTTTAAAATTATATTTGATGGAAATAGGACTATTTCGTGAAAATATGAGGATTTTGCACCAAGTACAGACGCCAGCAGCAGGTCAAGCTACCCGAAACTGTCAAATTTTCCCAATCAACTTTGAACCGTAATGCTTTAACAATAAAGTTGAAAACCTATTAAAGAAATTTGACAGATTGTAGTAGCTTGATGTACTGGCGTCTGTACTTAAGTAAAATTTCGAAAGCTATATTTATGTTTTAAATGATTAGGTATAATTTAGTAATTACTGTATCCTTATTGCCGCGTATTGAATTTTAATTAACCTACAGAGTAATACGCAGCGCAATTAGCAAAAAACGTAAGAAATGTTGAATTTTGTGGACTACAATGAAGGAATCACCTTAACAACTTTGGCCGATGAATTATAATTACAATGATTCACGTGATGTATTTGTTCGTGGACAGTGAACGTGCTAAGTAGTCAGTTTTACTAAGAAAACAAATCATCTGCCCGTTGGTAGATAGACACCACTACCTATTCTTGCTGCAGTAGGAGTAACAATAATCACTTTTGCAATATATCAGCATAATCAGCCAATAATGTTCCCACTGCTGGGACACAGGTCTCCTCTCTGTGAGAGGGAGAGGACCGTAATCTACCACGCGGGCCCAGTGCGGGTCGATAGATGTCACATGTCTTTGAATTTATGGTTCTAGGACATGCCGGCTTCCTCACGATGTTTTCCTTCACCGTTTTGAGAGTAGTGGTGATGATGCTGGGTTCGAACCTACGACCTTATAACTCGTAAATCGTGGCCGTTACAACTGGGCCACTACTGCTGTGCAATCGTCAAACCAACTTTTTTTTTAGATATTTTATCATAGTAAAGTATTTGTTTCAATAAAATGAAAAAAAAAAAGTAACGTAGTTAATAATCATTGATAGCGTTTACTTAGCCATTGTACGAGTTACGCGTCTAAAAAACATAACCTAAAAAATTAAATGCTTAAAATAACTCTAAAAGCTGGGTCAACCCTGTTTTAAAGTCGCGCGGTCAGCGGTCAGCGAGCGTGAAGTGTGGGCCCTCTGTCACGCGGCGCGTCATAACATTGTCACTTCATTATGTCGTGTCGTAATGGAGGGCCACGGGTCCACTCGCGATATTTCTGCTTCCAGTTAATTAACACTCGGATAAAAGGTCAAGTGGTGTAGTTTGGTTGGTGCGTTGTTTTAACGTGTTTAAATATAGGATTTATTTCCTTTGAAAGGATAGATGTAAAAGTATTGTTGAAACGTTTGCATTGAACGAAGTCATGATGTTAAAACCTATTTATTAAAAAAAGATTTTTGTCAGACATACAAACAGACATACAGAAAAAAATAATTATGTATGTTTGTAGGTAAAATTAGGTCGATATACCTAATATTCCCTGAAATATTAAGTTGCAGAGCTAAGTTACGAAAATCGTAGCACCCCCATCCGAGAACGAAATCAATGCGATAAAAAAAACTTGAGAGGTGTCAAGGGACACCCGGATGGAAAGAAGTTCAAAGAGAGAGAGAGAGAGACAGACAGAGAAACACGCGCACGCCGCACGGCTTACCTATAGCAAAAAGTGTAGTTCCAACTTTTGGTCTTAATTTTTTACGTCTAGCCCTCTTTCGCAACGCGCGATAAGGAACTTCGTTCCTAAAATTACGTCGGCTTAGACATTGTTCGTTCACTGAACTTACGGCGACAGCACTAACTAATAAGAGAACTACTTACTATTTCATTTCTACAAAAAAAAAAAAAACATAAAACATGGCTTCTGCAAAATAATTTTTATTCAGTAAAAGATTTTTTTTATTAAATTTTATTTTATATTGTATAATAATATAAATATACTTCTACATATTTGCCTTAAGTCTACGTGTTTTGTATTGTTTATTAGAGTTTCAGTAGTATATAAATTCGTTATTTATATGATATGGTAAACAAAGTTGATTCGTATAGTTAATACGAATCAACGAACGAAACATCAACAAAAATATGGGGAAATTAAGACGGACAGCTTACAAACATACATAATTATGAACAGTGCAAGTTAAGGCGGTACCCCGAGCTATGTGGCGCCCTCATTGAATAAAAAATCGTAGCATAGCATAGAAAACAAAAATAAAAAAATTGAATCTTGGAGTTTGTTACAAAGAGGATAAAGTATTTTTACGTTGTTAAAACAGGACTCAAAATGTTTCGTATCCAAAGTAGATAGCAAAACTGTCAAAAATGGCCGCTTTTGGTACTTTTGCTATCTACTTTGGATACGAAACATTTTGAGTCCTGTTTTAACAACGTAAAAATACTTTATCCTCTTTGTAACAAACTCCAAGATTCAATTTTTTTATTTTTGTTTTCTATGCTATGCTACGATTTTTTATTCAATGAGGGCGCCACATAGCTCGGGGTACCGCCTTAAATAATAGCTTGTAAAAATGCCATTCTGATCATTAGTAATATTGCTAGCACGGTAGCACTGACCCGTGTGCTGCCACTAAAATGAAAAGTTACTGATTGGTTCATTTTAAGCAGCCTTTGCTTCTTGACAATTTGAGTTTTTTTTTTTTGAGAACGAGCTTAACATATTTCGTCCCCAGGGTGTGGCGGGTTCCTGTGGTCGGGCAGTAGGATGGCGCTGAAGACGCCTACGCCGGTCGTCGGCGAGCGCGAGACATGGGGCAAGAAGGTAGACTTCCTGCTGTCGGTCATCGGGTTCGCCGTCGACCTCGCCAACGTGTGGCGCTTCCCTTACCTCTGCTACAAGAATGGCGGCGGTGAGTACTTTTATACCCTATTTTTGTGAGTGGAAGACTTGGATATTTTGTAAAGGGGAGGAAGTAACTAACCTCACCTAGTTTCAAAACATAATTTATCTTTGGCATGTAAAACTTTTTAAACCTATTTACAGAAATTAATCATTTTTATCAATAACATTCTGCTAGAAAAAGAAGACGGTCCTTTTTATGTTCTTGGATGGCAAACTATGCCGCGATGCCGATACCGTCGTCTATGGTTACATATGCAAAATACACGTATTGACGTGGAGTTGCAGACACCAGAGGGGCAATTCTTGTAATTTTAAGAACGTTCACAGTCTGAAGGCCAATTCTCGCAATTTAAAACGTTAAAAATCTAGTCGCAGTCTCATCTCGGCGACGAACAAATGTCAAAATGTAGGGAAATTAGAAGTATTTTTTGACAGATTGAGACTGAGATCAGACTGTGAATGGTCTTAAAATTACGAGAATTGCCCCTCTGATCTCAGTCAAAAATACACGTCTAATTTCACTACATTTTGACCACTTTTTGACATTTGTTTGTCGCCGAGATTGCGACTAGATTTTGAACGTTTTAAATTACGAGAATTGGCCTTCAGCCCGTTATTAACTATTTCCTTGTTTGACATTCGTTTTTTTTTCCTTTTAAAACGGAAGCCGATTGCATTTTGGTCGCATCTCGATTAAAAACCACTGATACATTATGTTAAACTCAAATATGGTGTAGGTACAGCGAGTAGTGATTGTGTGCCGTTCATTTAATTTTAAAATCAAACAAATCTTACTTTAAACTCACAAAAGTATTTCTACGACTAATATTCATTTATTCACATCTTTAAAGTTTAAACTCGGCATCCAATAAATCCAAAATATCCCAAACAACAATCCGCTCCAATCACCTATATTTTGCTCGCTCCATAATCAATTAACCTAATGATCCATTCTAGGCGGTCTAGAACGTGGTGTCGCTGTCTAGAGTGGCGCGGTTGTGCCTTGAATGGCACTAAGTGCCTCTTGCGTCGCTAATTGTGCGCCTCGCGTCTCGCCGAGGAGTTCCGTGACGTCATAAATGCTCAGACTGCACACTTGATGATGTGTTTCGATTTTGTATGAACTTTACTAGTAGTTAGGAAAATTCGCAAAGTTAAAATAATAATTGTTTTTGTGTCGTAAAAACCTAACTTATGGAAAAAGAGTTGGACTGAATATCTTTAAAACTGAAGTAAGTTTCGTCGCTGTCGGTTTGTGTTTATCATTAGTTTTTGTCTAAATTCTAAATACAGCGGATAAAAGAGAGAATAAATTTTTCCGATTCGATTTCCACAATCAAAACATACGATCTTATAGACCAGAAAATAATTCGTGAATTCATTCAAGACTACTGTGTGATTGCGCGCTAACACCGGCTGTAGGGCACTCGAGGCATAATAGGCGGTTAACAATCGTACGCCTTGTGCGGCTTGTGCCTCGCCTCGCCTCATGCAGCGCCTCGAGTGGCCTGCACTTAGGGTTACCATATCTCAGGATTTGTCCTGAGATTTCAGGATTTTTAGGCTGCTAACAGGATTGCGGCCGGATTTTGGAAATCTCAGGATTTTTCGATTTTCAATAAAATACAGATTTATATTATTTTTTTTTATTAGAAAGAAACTACTTATAGAAAAATATATAATTGTTTCTTCTTTGGATAGGTATATTCACAAATCAACGTAATTAACATCAACATATTTTTAGAGTTGGAATCAATTTATGTGCACAAAACCAATAACTGATTTTTCCACAGAGTTTTAAATTACGTTTGCGACAAAATCTCAGGACTTTTCTATGGAAATCAGGATTTTTGTCAGGACTTTTCAATTTTCCATCTGGTAACCCTACCTGCACTACGCTTACACCTGCGGCTTGCTAATTGAAGCTTCACATTCGCCAGTGTTCGGTGAAGTACTCATGTAATAGCGTTATACACTCAACACACTGTACAGTTGGAACTAACTAGCACTATGCATAGCGAAGACAGTGAAAACCTATTTATACATATTAGACAGATCTCTATGCAAGAAAATATAGAGAAAAACTTGAGCCGATATTGAATTACTAGCAGCGCCCCGCGGTTTTACCCGCATAAGTTTCGATCCCGTGGGAATATTGGGATAAAAAGTATCATATGTTAATCCTCGTTATAAAATATCTGTGTGCCAAATTTCATCCAAATCCGATCAGTTGTTTTTACGTGAAAGAGTAACAAACATCCATCCATCCACCCATCGATCCATCCATACCAACTTTCGCGTTTATAGTATTAGTAGGGTATTACATAAAAACAAAGTTAAATACCTAAAATAAGCCTACTCGAATAACGATACGCGGACGGTCAGCTTCTCTCTGACCGGCTATTTTCGCGTAGCATTTATCGATAGGTACGAGTGTAAACAAATGAAGATTCGGATTCCACAGCTGCGGAACTTGGCCACCATTTCCCTATAGTTTAAACAAAACATGGCAAGTGACAAGCAGCAATATGGCGGCCATCGCCAGATTCCACGCGTCTTTACTGAAACGGAAATGAAGCGTCCCAAGCAAGAGCATGGAATGGACAGTCAAAGGCCCGGAAACGATGTAAATTAGATTTGTTTGCATGTTGTTTAAATATCATACCTACGGCTGTTCACATTCCGTCTTATCTTATTACTATCATTTTTAATATTGGCGCTAATTCCCTTGTTCACAAACTAAACTTTTAAGTTCAGTGCATCTTTTTCTTTCTATTTTAGAAAAGGACAGAAGATACATAATCGTTTAGTCCTGTCAAATTAGTCAGCGCCTTACGTAAATTGACGTATTTTTAGTAGCCAACTTTTTAATGACGTCGAAACTTGTCTATGAAATATCTTAATTTGACAGGCGTAAACTAATATTTCTTCTGTCCTTTTCTTAATGAAATAGAAAGAAAAAGATGGTAGCTTAGTTTGTGAACAAGAGAATCGGCCCCATTGTACTTGAAACTTCTCTTAATACGGCGTACCACAAGGTACCACGTAAGTTATTACTTTCTAAAATCAAAGAGGTTCATTCAAAGTTTAGTCACTGAAAGCTACAGGAATATTCTTCAGATTTAAGGATGCTAATAATTTTTTGATGCGGTTAAAATATTAATGAAAAACTGTATTGATATGTTTGAAAGTAATGACATGGTTTTTAAAGCATCAATCTCTATTATTAACCCAGCTGTTAATACCCTGTCCATTAAGTTAACCGTTTTTTGACAGTCAAACGAACATATAAAACGTAGATTACGTAAAAGTTAACTTTAAAATGCGCAATAAAATAAATATATAAACTGCCTTACCTTATTGAATTATCTGATTTATGGCTTCTTTCATACATTGTAATACCGTACACACGTGTATCAATCAATGTTTTGTGTGTTGCTGCAATCACTAGTTCCATCTGTCAAAAAACGGTTTACGTAATGGACAGTGTATAAAAGACCTTACCAAGTGCACAACAAACAACCATAAAAGACATGCTGCCCTTATTACAAAACCCTATACGCTAAAGAACATGTTGAAAATACTTGCGCTCATAACAAAGTTCCAGCCACATACTTAATTGCATCCGCTGCTGTTACTTTGATCGTCCGTCGCACCATCCTTTGGCGTCCAAGAGTCAGTAATTGACAATCAAAACGCGCCCTTTACGTCGAGAAAACTTAGTTAGCTCCTCGATGTGCAGGAAAATTAGTAACGTTATAATAGGAGCGAGTAATAAGATAATGGAGAGGGGGTCATCCTCTCTCGGCACGGCAAAGGCCGATCGGGCCGCGTCTGTCTGTAATCTAATTAAATGGCAATTCTCGTGAACTGTTGAAATGTGATCTTGTCTTTGAGCCGTTCATGCTGAGAGAGAATTTATTTAGAACGGCTGGTAATAGCTGCTGGCTTGTCGCTTCTGCGTAATGAAGTTAGTGTTAAATCTGGATACTACCTACTTGGTAGGTAGGTTCTACAGTACAAGTTCTACAGTATCTTTAAATTATTCATCGAAAATACATCATAGTAATTTTACATATAACACAGCTGTGAATGAAAGTTTAATACCGTGACAATCATAACTAGGTTGCCTAAAATAGTAAAATAATGTATCATTAGGCTATCTACAACATTTCGATAGCCGACATTACTAACCCTTCCGAATGGCCCTGATTTATAGCCGTGTTCGGTCATAGCCGTGGTTTCGTACTAATTGATTGGGGCGCCACTTCATCATGTGACCTCTGCCATCCATCATTGCTAACGGCTACACCACTATACACTATTATGATGATGTAATTCTGTCTGGCATTAATGCTGAAATGAACCTTTTTGGCGCAGCCGTGAGCCACACACTATTGTTGTCTGAAACATTATTTTTTATTTTTGTATTTTGTGTTTCATGAACAGTGTCCAAATAAACTTTTTGTCTTTCTTTTTCTTTCTAATTATTTCGAGAAATGACAGTTATGGTTACTGCGTTGATTGGTTTGTTTTACGGAAATAGGTACTTACAAGAATTACCTAACTTTTGTAAAAAATTTAGTGGTCTAACGATTTTGATTTTGATTGATTTTTTATTTGGCGATAGTTAGCGCCATTTTTTGACGTTTACGCGAGCGTCAAGTGGAAGTGAAACAACCCACCCTAATCTATACAATCATAAAATAAAATCGTAGCGAAGTCAAAACAAAAGTGAGTGCTAGAAAGTAAAGTCTGTGAATGATTCTAATGCCGAAAATATAGTTCTTTGATTTTTTGTCTGAATGAATGAATAGATATTCACTAAAGTCTGGTCAGTCTGTAGTCTATAAAATATCATGCTATTTGCTATGGGGCAGCAATACTGCATTATTATTTCTCTATAGTTTACCGCAAGTTGTCAAAAGACGTGCCAAATGGTGAGAACATTGCAAATAGTTACATACCTTTCAATTGATTATTATGACTTTTATGGGGCTAAACAGTCAATCATGACATGGATTTTTGAGACGGGACAGTAGACCCTTGGTGTCCCGTCTCAAAAATTCATGTATGCCTACATTGCAGTTACAGTAAAACGGTATTAAGAGACTGTAAGTACTTATTATTTAAAGAAATTTTGATAACCATACACAGATTTTGAAAAAAAAAATGTGGGCGGCAAGGATGAGCAATTTTCACAAAAAAAATTTTGATGTCGGTCGATCCTGGTTCTTATTAGGATTAAAAAACTGTATTGGACCAATTGAGGTTTGAACCTCAGATATATACTAAAAAAATCTGAAAAAACTTTTCCCATACACAATATTTTGTAGATGTTTCACTTATTCCTAATGAAAACTCCGATGGCCCCATGAAGAGTTTCAGGTACTTAATACGCAGTATCTCTTTTATTTTTACGAACAGAATAAGTTGTTTAAAATAAATACTAAAACTAAATAAACACAAACTTTTACTTTTGGTAGGATATGTATGAAATAGAATGTCACTGCTTTGATTTGATTTGCTTTCTATTTCATAGGGGTAAAGGTTTGTATGTTTGTTAATCAAAAAAATACTGTTATATTAATAGTCGATTTTGGTTCATTCATATATTTATTTTACGAGCTTGGTAAATTTTAAACTGCATACATATAAAGTACCTACCTACTTTGATGTAAAAGAATGATGATTATGATATGAATCGTAAAATTACAGTTCCGTGCTACAGTACCTACCCAGATTGAATACATCCGGTATGATTTACCAACTTGGACGCGAGAAAAGTAAGGAAACGGTCCTTCTTTATTGAATTAAAAAATCTGATGTACACACAGCTACACATCAAGCTATACAAAACCAGTTTGTCTTTGCCTCACTTTGTATGATATTTTCACACAGTGGGTCAGCCAATACTGGTTTTGCATAGCTTGATGTGTAGCCGTCTGTACAATTACAAATGCAATAAAATAGTTACAACACAATAGGTCTGATTGACATCGATCTACTAGAATCTATACCCTGTCGATTAGGTTTTTAAACCGTTTTTTGACAGCTGTCATAGAACGAACTATTCCAGATTTCGTAAAAGTTAACTTAAAATGCGTAATAAAATAAATATATAAACTGCCTTATCTTATTGAATTATCTTATTTATGGCTTCTTACATATATTATAATACCGTACTACGTGTGTTCCACCTGTCAAAAAACGGTTTACATAATGGACAGGGTATAACTTGCATATTTTATGTTAAACACCTGACAAACGGTAGCAGGTAGATGAAAGTTGCCGAAAATCGAGTTGAATGACGTGCTATATGAGACGCTTATGTCCAGCAGTGGACTGCTACAGGCTGATGATTGACCTGACAAACGTACTTTTTTATCTCTAGGATTCCCGTATTTTTTATATAGAGAAATATTAAATTATAAATATTACCTATATTATAGAGCAGTGGTGCGTCATAGGTTCGAACCCAGACAGGCGCTTTACTTTGTGGAAATTATTTCATCACGACTGCTCTCAAAACGGTGAAGTAAAACATCGTGAGGAAACCGGCATGTCCTAGAACCAAAAATTCGAAGACATGTGACATCTACCAACCCGCACTGGGCCCTGCGTAATGGATTATGGCCCGCTCCCTCTCACAGTGAGGAGGCCTGTGTCACAGCAGTGGGAACATTATAGGCTGTGATATTTTGATTTTCGACTATACGAGGCAGGTTAGCGTTCATCTCGTGGTTATGATATCGGAGTGTGCAGTTAAATATTGGCATAAGATTATTATAGATTTTTTTGCAAAAGCAGTCCTACTATTGAGTTATCACCGAGTAATCCAATCTAGCTGCTCGCCACTGTTAATTGAAATCAAAATACAGCTGCCTATAAATCACAATTCCATAAACATTTCAGTTGGAAACAATTCCGGCCTTACGGTGTGGATGATTTAATGGAGCCCTATCGGCGGTAATCTCGTAATACCCAATCATCCGGCCTTCGGTCCGCGGGGACCTCCCGGCCTCTCGGAACTAAGGCGATTCGATTACCATTCTAACATTCAGAACAGATTCGAAGAAAATAGAGCTCTAAATTAAATCATCGTGAGCGGGTTAGGCTTTTTTGCAGCGATTTTAAAAGGAAATGTGTTTTTAAGCTAGTCCACAAATGCCTGTAGACTAGTTGTACATTTTACTACTTTTATTATTTTTAAGGTAACATTAAATGATAATCGGAACCTTTATAGTCTCATTTTCTTGGCCGTCTATCTCGAGATCTATGCCACGAAGGAGTTTGAATCAAACAAAGATTTAAAACAAAATGTTTATTTGGGTCAGTTTGATATTAGAAAAAACAAAGTTTTAATTAACATATTATTTTCGTGTTATCGTTAATTTAAATAAATAGCTTACTCTAAGGATTCGCAAACTATATTTCTTATAATATTTAGTTACATTCTTTAGGTTCCAAAGCTAAACAGTTTGGTTCAGAACGTAATTGTGTGAGCCCGACTCGCTCTTGGCCCGTTTATTTTAATTTTATTAATCTTATCGACAGTTTAAACAGTAACTAGTGACTACAGAAAGTAAGTATTTTCCTTTTCTCACATGCTTTAATACTAGACTCAATTTCACAATACATTTTTACAATAGTCAAATAATATTTCTACTATTTAAATATTTACGTATCAGTCTACATCAGTTTGAAAGGGACTTGCTTTAAAACTTGCACAAAGTAACATCTTCATAAAACTTACAATGCAACAGTTAAAATTAAATCACCCTATCATGGCGAAACGCCGCACTATTCCATAAAGCCCCATTATCCCCTCACTTAAGAGACACGAAGATTCTCCGAAGTCACTTCTCCCCGTCGTCGTCGACTTACAGAAACTTGGTCGGAATGTCCTTTATTCCCCTCTTATCCGCGACCTGTTGCATCCGGCAATAAAGTAAATCCTCGCAATATTTCTCCCTGCCTCCCTCAAAGAGGTTTTAAGACGCATTGCTGTTCTGTAGATGTAGCTTCTTATAGTTTTTTCTTCGGCCTAGAATTGTTTCGGCTTTCGATAAAGTTCTGAACAACTAAGGGCGAGCTTCTGGCTTTGTAGTTTTTTTTGGGCACCATATAGCACTTAGCAGAATAATTTCGTTTAGAGGCTAGATTTTGACGTGGATGTTCTCGCCCTGCGTTCAATAATACTTCTAGGCCTACATTAATTGATACTTGACTTTTGGCACTCACATCTGACCTATTAAAATACATTGGCTGAAGATGAGTATTTAGTATACCTATCGGCACTTAAACGTTTGTAGATAAGGATCGCAGCGGGTGTCCTTCTTTAGTTTCTGTCTACCCTCATAGGAAAAAGGCGTGATTTTATGTATGTATCCTCATCTAGTTTTAAAATATGATTGACGTGTAAAAGTGTTTGTACAAACCTACTTACAAAATAAAATCATTTATAATTCATGTGTACGTGAGTGTACGCATCAATGAATGTTATCGAAGGAGTCCTCTAAACACAACAAACACAAATCACAAACACGAAAATGTTGTCAGTTTAAACCAAATAAACGACCACTATAATAATACGAGGGCGGAGTGATAAGTCTGGTAAAAATTAAACAAGGAGTCAATTTAATTTAATTATTATTATATATTTTTCAACGTAGTTTCCTTGTAACTCAATGCACTTCATCCAGCGTTTCTCTAGCTTTTCGATCCCTTCCATAAAGTACGACTTAGGTAACCCTTCGAAATAGGCATTGGTTTCGTGCATGATCTCTTCGTTGGAGGCAAATCTTTTCACACCAAGCCATTTTTTTTCGGACACAGAAAATAAGTAGTCGTAATAGGTGGGTGAGAAAGCAACTCATAGCGCAACTCATGAAGTTTGGCCATGGCAATCGCGCAGGTGTGCACTCGTGCGTTATCTTGGTGGAAGAGGATTTCGTTCTTAGCCAATTGCGGTCGTTTTTCACGTAAAATTTGGTCCAATAAATTAGTATAATAAGCGCCATTAATCGTTTTACCCTTCTCTAGGTAGTCAATATGGATAACCCCACGTGCATCCCAGAAAACTGTGGCCATCACTTTATTGGCCGATAAAACTCCTTTGGCCTTCTTTGGAGCTGGTTTGCCGGTAGCAATCCACTGTTTCGATTGTTGCTTGGTTTCTGGGGTATGGTGGTGGATCCATGTTTCGTCTACTGTTATAAAGAGATGCAAAAATTTGAATTTATCCCGTTGAAACAACGCCAAACCTGCCTCCAAAGTGATCAAAAACGCATGCGTGTGATCGCATGCGTTTTTGATCAACAGTCAGTAAACGCGGCACCCATCGCCCGGATCGCATCTTCATCTAAATGTTAGTGTAAGATATTGCGAACACGTTCGTCTGAGATGCCTACTATCTCGACTATCTCCCTCACTTTTACTTTTCGGTCGTTCAACACTATATCGTGATTTTAGCGATCATCTCTGGAGTAGTGACCTCAACTGGGCGTCCTGGATGCACAGCATCACTTGTGCTTGTACACACGGCTACACATCAAGCTACGCAAAACTAGCATTGGCTGACCGTTCATTGTGGGAAAATATCATACAAAGTGAGGCCAAGACAAACTGGTTTTGTATAGCTTGACGTGTAGCCGTGTGTACGACCACACCGAAAATCGTTGAAGCACCTATGAATCATTTTAATCGACGGAGCAGAGTCCCCATAATATTTATCAAGTTTTTGTTTCGTTTCCGTTATATTTTTTTTACGCAAAAAATATGAAATTCGAATCACTTTTCTCCGTCTTTGCAAAAATGTGTTCAGTTGTTTTTCTTTAATGGCTGTCAAAAAAAAAAAAACAACCGGCAGTACTGTCTGAAAATTTTAATTTAGTCCTTCAAAAGAGTTGTGAACAAGGAGGTTCCGTGCAATTTGCGATCATTTTATTCCAAAATAGATTTTTGCCAGACTTATCACTCTGCCCTCGTACGACCGCTATTTGCTGTCGAGGAATACTTAAGCCAATCATGTAAACTAAAATGTGTAATTTTCGACTCGGATGGTTGTGAATGGCTATGCAGACCACCAACTATGTTGAAACATTTCTGTACATTCTTGCTAAAGCAGTGCCCTGTAAGACAAACGATTGTGTGGGTTCCGTGGGCATTATACTTACCCAATTATAGGGTACGGAAGTTCGTCATTTAGCAATTGTGTTCATCGTTCATTACTGTTTACTTGGAACTCGTCGACACACGTGCATCAGACAGTTTACTTCATCCTTTTACTGACCTCGTTTTAGTCACTATTTCGAGGAAGATGAGGAACCCCAACGGACTTTAAGATGAGTAGGAGTAGTTGGTTACGAAATTGTAGGATGGTATCGATAATGATTATGATGATAAACACAGAGTGGCGATTAAGATACCACATTAATCAGTACTGCGGTTATTAGAAGTTGTTATCAGTCGGTTTTTAACACGTTGACTGCCAGATAACGGACGCAATAGAAAATCTATTGTTGGCGGACACCGTGTGACCGCGGTGGCAGTCAATGACTTCAAATAAAGAAATAAACAAACTTGCTAAAAATAGAAAATTAAAATTTTCAAACAAAATAAATAGCGAAAACATTGGCACGACATATAAACCTCCTTGATGATAAGGTAGGTAAACACACGCGCGGGGCGATGGTATCAATCAACTATTCAACACAAACTTTATGGTAGTGTGTAATCACAAATTAATTATAAATTACTTTAATAGTGTATCTATGTTTAAAATACGTTATGTAGAATACGTGGTTTCAATAAGGTAATGTTTGTTTTTTTTTTTTTTTTTTTTTTTTTGTGTGATGTGATAACCTAATCGCCACATTGTAGAAATAAACAACACAATTTACAAGCTCATCTCCAGAGTACCTAGGTATATGAGTACACGTGAAGTAGTGCTTACAATGAGTACTTATGACTGAAGATCTTGAGTTTACAAGGCTGTGTGGAAATGTCGAGATTTCATAAACATTAGAATTTGTTTGCAATAGCAGGCCTCTCGCCACCCCTTTTCTTTATTAATAAGAGAAAAAAAACTGCTTATCGGAAGACCAAAATATGAAGGCTTCGCAATATTTTCTGTTTAGGTACCTATCTTAAATCGAAAAACACTGATTTTGTTCAATTAATTTTAGACGCTTCGCAAAAGCTAGGTAATTCACTAAAATACCAACACATACCTACATATGTCAGTCTACATAAATGATCGAACGTTGAACATCTCAAGTTTCATAAAAGCTTATTGGAAGCAAATGCAAGAGCCTTAAAAGGCCAATTACAGGACAATTTGCGTCGCCCTCTCTCTCGGGGCCAATATGAAATTATTGCGAGTATAGATCTGAGATTGCGATGGAACTCTTTGGGGGAAATCGACTGAAAAATGCACGTTATTACTGGAATATTAGTTGAGATTGGCTAAACAATGGGACTTTTGTTGAAATCATAAATTTTGGGGTTTATCTATACTTATAATAAATCTGTAGAAGTGAAAATTCTGTACATTGAAAATATCAAAAAAATAATTTACAGGGGGTGTTACTAGACCGACACCGAACCCAAAAATGTGATTAAAAAATTTTTTGTCTGTCTGTCTGTTTGTCTGTTTGTTCAGGCATCACGCAAAAACTACCGGTTCGATTACGATGAAACTTGGTATAATTATTCTTTAATATCCTGGGCACCACACTGGGTACTTTTTATCCCGGAAAAGTATATACAATGAAAAACAAACTTAATTTTGCGGTTCGATCCCTATACCCGATTTGGTAATCGGGTATAGGGATCGAACCGCAAAATAAACTTAGTATTTGCGGTTGTTACAGTACAGACAGACCACTGTCTGTACTGTACCAACCGCAAATACTAAGTTTGTCGTAGGTTGGGTCACCCGCAGTGGAGTTCATTTTTATTCCTTTTAGTTTTTAGAGTTATTTAGGTTTATTTTTTTATGAGTCGTAGGTATAGATTTTAATTTTAAAGTATAGGTAGTATATTTGATAGTGTACGTAGTGACCGTAGGTTATTTTATAATACTGTTAGGTAGGATTAGTCATTCGTATAGATATTAGTTTTTAGGGATTTTGCTTATTTATTGAGTTTAGTTTAGTTATCATCAGAAATAGGTTTATTTAGGTAGGTATTTAATTTTCTGTTATTGAGTTTTTTTTTTTTTAATTAGGTAGGTACTTAGGTAAAGATATCATATAGGTATCCTCTTAATCACCACTAATCAGACACAATTGGTTTTCTACTGTAATTAGCCACAAAGGGCCCGCGAGATAGATGGCATTCTGGGGAAGCACATACATTTTATCCTGTTAGCACGTTCCCGTGGGATAACTTCCGACATCCACGCGGGCGAAGCCGCGGGCAGAAGCTAGTTCTGTAATAAAATATTGATGAATAGACGTGTATATTCTCAGGAGCCACATTATTTATACTTATACAATATAACCATGTACAGGGTGCCAGGAACATCGACGCACAACCTGTTTCCATGGATATCAGTACCTTAATTACGTAACACAAATAAATCTCAATCTGAATCATTTTGAAGGATATTGCTAATCCATTGCTTCATATATTACCTATAGATGTTCGAAAAATGTGTCTGCTCAACAACGTAAATAACGCAATGAATGTTGTTGAACTCATTTGAAATGAAAGTCATTTCTACTGATAGTTTGTTACGCAATTACCCCGCTGTTTTTTTTTTTTAATATAGCTGTACCATACATTCATAATCATAATTTCATAATTTCTACCATACATTTTGACCCCGTTGGTATTGCGGTTTTCTATGAAGCAGCTGACTTTTTTTTTTGATAATGTACCGACGAAAAATTTCAAAGCAGGGGAGCTACTGACCTACTGAATCCATGATTTCAGTTTGCGCGTCTATGCCCCTGCCAGCCTGTATACTTTCAATAATTTAATGTTGAATTCATTTGTTTATGGATTTGCTTATTGAAATTAACATTGCATGCTAATCTATGGTGAAATGTGTTAAGTACAAAAGACGAAAAGGTAAAGTGAATTCAGTCATTTATTTTCAGTAAATGCGATACAAAAGATGGTAAGTAGGTACCTATATAGATTGTTATTTAGATAGCTACCATCTTTTGTACCGCATTTACTGCAAATAGGTAAATGACTTTGACTTCACCTTACCTTTTCGTCATCGTTTTCTCTGCTAAAATGAAATTTCGTAAATGACGAGAGAATTGCCCGTATCGCAAAACTGCGGACAGGAATTCCGACATTAAACTTATTATATTTGAAAGAGTTACGAGACTCACTTTTAAAACACTTAAAAATTAAAATATTTTAGTACGAAAGGATTAAATATTTAAATTAAATTTATATTTATTGAATTTTATTAAATTTATTTATAAGGTATATAATATCATACCGGTCTAGAATGAACTTTAATTCAAGCGTAATCTTAAAATATTTATTCCTGTTACCCAGGCGCTTTTCTGGTGCCGTACTGCATCATGCTGGTGGTCGGTGGGATCCCGCTGTTCTACATGGAGTTGGCGCTGGGGCAGTTCCATCGGAAGGGCGCCATTACCTGCTGGGGGAGACTAGTTCCACTCTTTAAAGGTAAGTGCATAGAGGATAGTAATAATTAATAAGTAGTACGGGTAATTAATTGTCATCCTAATTTAGTAATCGATTCGAACTTGATACTTACGTTTTTTTGATCCTGGCAGTCGAGAAAATTTTGGTCCTTGTTTCCTGTATTAAAGAGTCTTTATTCATTTTATTTTAACGTTTTATGTTTACGTAAATGCTTACCTTATTAGGTCGTAAAACAGATGATAAGCAAATAACTATAACCCGCATTGTATTAACACACCACATGAAATGCTTAACATAGTTAAAGAAGGTAAGTATTTTCTGCTGATTATAACACTATCTAAGAATTTCGCTTTTCAAATAAAATAATAGATACGTAGCACATAACTCTTGTTACATCATTCAAAAACTATCGTCTAAGTGGGTTTAATTTTAAATAGGCACGATTTCTCTTTACTTGGCTCAGTTTTATGGGGTCACGTGCGACTCATACGCCAGATTTATTGCAGCCCGGTCACGTCCCGTCGGCTAATGTCATCGGAATGGTGGAAGCCGCATTTGGCGATCAAGAGTTATAGTGCCCACCACTTAACTTTCTGGTTACTTTTGTAGATAGGGACCGCTTCATAGTCTGTTGTGAAATAATGTATGCCACCCAAGGCCTGGCTTTTACCTTGGCCAGAGGCTAAGTATTGCCATACAACGTGGCAATGCCGCTTGTCTCTTGGGCACACTCACCAAAGGAGATAAGTAACCAGCGTCATCGGATATAGGAAGTTTAGAAAGAAAGCGATAGATTTTTTCGAATAAAATTTTAATTAACTAATAGAAAACAAACAGCTCATTTATCAAACCAAATTTCAACCGAAAATATCTATCTGTTTCTTACTAAGCTTCAACTAACTATATATCCGACGACCCTGGTTACTTATCTCCTTTCTCCTCCTCCTCTTTTGGTGAAAATTCCTCCGCATCGCCGCATCGACAGTGATGCGGAGGATTTTTCCGAAGTCATATTTTAGTTCGAAATAATTGAAATAAGACTTCAGGATTGGTTTGCCAGGTTATGCTACCTATTAAAAAGTTACATCTTTACTTAACTCTGTGATGTGCATGTTTTGATTAACATTTCAAATTATCTTGTACTTTCTATGTCAAAAAGCTGTAATTATGAAGATCCGATGTTTTAGTGTAAAATGGTTACAACTTCATAGGAAACTTCGGCGATGAACAGGCAACTAACTTCTGAACTACATGATTACGTATAACTTTATAGATATTCCATGGCGTACCTAAATAATATTTTTAATAATAATATTTATTTGCAAAAGTGAGGAACATACAGTCTGTTACAATAAAGATAAAAAATGATACAATTTTGGGAAAAAAAACAAAAGAGATTTACAACAGAATTGAATCTGGCGTCCTAGCTAGGTTACATGGTAACCTGTATTAAGATTCGCCAGGCCAGGTTCCCACATAAGAAATACAAAAATCTAATAGAGACTGCTAAGGACTTTATGGTAATACCTAACATATGATAACTATACTAAGTGTACTAACTGTAAATACAATTAGTTTTAAAATCGTTACAAAGAACAAATATGCCTCCATTCTATTCACTCACAGACTCAAGGACCAAGAAATCACACGCTCCAATAAACAATCCACCCGACTTCCAGACTTTTATGCAAAACATGGGTGGGATACGTCATTTACAAGATCGCGGTCTTGTCGGACGTCGCCCTCGCACTTAACACCCATAATTGACACCATTCTCGGGGCTCCCCTTAAGTGCTCGCCCCGTACGGTCTCAAAAGGCTCCGGTAGATTTGCGAGCCCGGCTTATGCCCGTTGATTTCATTTCACGCGATTGTCACGTCTCGCGCCCTGAGTGGCTCGCACCACGATATGATTTTTGAAGAGAAATAAAATTGGTAATGGTCCGGAAAGGTGCTGGAAATCCGCTTGAGTGAAAGTATTTTTTGACGAAATGAATTGGGAACGTTCGCGTGATAGATAGATCATTGTTTTGGTGAAATGGTTTTCTTGAAGCTTTAACTTAAGAGCTATATGTAGGTAATTCTTTAGGTCTGCAAAGAGGTCTTTAGAAATGGTAATGCGTCACTAAGTGAAAGCAGTTTAATTAGGTAGTTACCAACCTACTTACTATTTCTTTATCATTTGCATGAGAATAATGTGCTTTGATCAGTAATCAAGTAATCACTATTAAGAATAATAAGTACGATTATTAAGTATGCCTTAAATCATGAATATTTTAAATTTAAGAATCAATCCAAGCAAAAGCAATCCACTGTTGCACACATTTACTAACTTAGCCTTCATCCAAATACTTATCAAGAAATGCAAAGCTTTTCAACCGCATTGATTTCAGTCTAGCTGCATCTTACCATAACTTACCATATGGTTCTTACCATAACCAAGTCCTTATCACCATAGGTATCGGGTACGCGGTAGTTCTGATAGCATTCTACGTGGACTTCTACTACAATGTCATCATCGCGTGGGCGCTGCGGTTCTTCTTCGCCTCCTTCACCACCATGCTGCCCTGGACCAACTGCGATAACGAGTGGAATACCCCAGCTTGCCGACCTGTGAGTATTAAACCGTA
Source organism: Apamea sordens (assembly GCA_945859715.1). NCBI lineage: Eukaryota > Metazoa > Arthropoda > Insecta > Lepidoptera > Noctuidae > Apamea > Apamea sordens. The sequence goes on from OX243995.1 coordinate 16,684,255, forward strand.
ACCATCATCATTTCAGCCGAAAGACGTCCACTGCTGGACATAAGCCCAAGCACCACCACTTCCAACCGGTTCTGAGCTTTTAACATCCAGGGGATTCCGTAACCATAAATTAACCATATTTATTCACTCAACCTCTGAAACATCACAACTCGATCCAACCATCACTGTTTATTCCGAGTAGATTCGCGTTCGCCATCTTGTCTTTGGCACTCGTTTGGTCAATATTTAGTCGAGAACTTAGTAGTGTAATGTAACCAAAGTTTGAAATCTTCACAGTTCGAAGCAATCTGGGAGGCTTCGAACAAAACTCGAATGCGCAACAACAGCTCTTCAGGATTTATCCCCCCGCCGCAAACAACTCCATTTACATCGGCTGCTTCTGAATACTTCAAGTAAGTTAGTTTTGAATAACGAGAACACTCAAAAGCCTTTCTATAGTTATTTCAAATCAACAATATGTTTTAGCCGTGCCATCTTGGAACTGCAAGGGAGCAAAGGTCTACATGACTTAGGTGCCATAAAATGGGATATGGCTCTCTGTCTGCTGGCAGTCTACATCATCTGCTACTTCTCTCTTTGGAAAGGCATCAGCACTTCTGGAAAAGTACGTACAACTTACACTACGATGGTCTTGACATTAAGAGGGTATAGTCAATGAATATCTATTTATATTGTTTTCGTTTTTTAATTTAGTGGCTTAAATTCAATTTGATTTTTGAAATGAAATATTCATTCTTGGTCTTCTTCCAGGTGGTTTGGTTCACGGCTCTCTTTCCCTACGCTGTTCTCCTAATCCTTTTGGTTCGAGGCATAACCCTCCCTGGCTCCGCTACCGGTATTCAATATTACCTCAGTCCTAACTTCGAAGCTATCACACAACCTCAGGTATGTTAATAATTAATCCTTGAATTTGTCAGAAAAGGATTTGGTTTACAATTTGTCATGTTCAATTTTTTCGGATCCAAGGTATGGGTGGATGCGGCGACTCAAGTGTTCTTCTCTTTGGGACCTGGATTTGGAGTGTTGTTGGCATACGCGTCTTACAATAAGTATCACAACAACGTGTACAAGTGAGTAATTCATCGAGGACAAACAACGCAAAAAAAATTGGTCCTTCTATACGCGATTCGTTTTCTCAGGGACGCCATTCTTACAAGCGTGATCAACTCGGCGACCTCCTTCATTGCTGGCTTCGTGATCTTCAGCGTGCTCGGGTACATGGCCCACGCTTCAGGCAGGGATGTGCAAGACGTGGCTACCGAAGGACCAGGCCTTGTGTTCGTGGTGTATCCCGCGGCTATAGCAACCATGCCAGGGTCTACCTTCTGGGCTCTCATATTCTTCATGATGCTGCTTACTCTTGGGTTGGATAGCTCTGTAAGTGGTTCTTTAATTCTAATGATATAATGGTTTCTCAATGGAGTTTTCTAGTACTTACCTACCTTTTGGTGTCACTAAACAATATAGTCAAGAAAGTATAAAACAAGAAAAATATCCCTTTAAAAAAATATATATCGTATACGTATACATATATATCGTTTATTTATTTATTTGACTTATTTAATTACATTTTTAAATACCTATTAGTATAAAAAAAAAACATTTAAAAATATAAAAAAATTGTGATCCACCGGTGTCGGGAGCAGGGTCCAAGCTACCGGTGCGGTGGTTAGGGCTCCAAAGACAGAAACCTCCCCACAATGGGAGCCGTATCGAGGAGTACTGCCTTCTGAATCAGGCCCTTGATCCAACCGCCTAACGAGAGCCTCGATAGATGTTGATCGATGCTTTCGGCCATCAGGCCATTGGCCGATACAGCAATCGGCACAATGACAGTCGAGCTCACATTCCACATGTCAACAACCTCGTGTGCTAAGTCAAGATATTTGATTTGTTTATCTTTCCCAGCTTTACATATATATTATTATTAACTTGTAAATACAACTTGCAATACCATTCATTACTAAGATATATTCTTAAAGCACACACTTAATTTCCCTTTAATGTTTTTATTTCCACTCAGTTCGGCGGCTCCGAGGCAATAATAACTGCCCTCAGCGACGAATTTCCTCCGATCGGTCGTCACCGCGAGATCTTCGTGGCGTGTCTCTTCACTCTGTACTTCTTCGTCGGATTAGCTTCCTGCACTAAGGGAGGCTTCTACTTCTTCCAACTGCTTGACAGATATGCTGCAGGGTATTCTATTCTGGTGGCGGTCTTCTTTGAGGCTATTGCTGTGTCTTGGATTTATGGTGAGTGGATTTTTGGATTTGGACCTTAGTTATCTTTTATATGCAAAAGGATTTCATTAAGCTTAAAGCGAATTATCAGTTTTTCTACATGTGTATATAGAATGTCCTTTAAACTACTATAGCTGAATAATTTTGATCTAATTAGATCAAAAAATTAGGCACAAAACAACTGTACTGAAAAAGTTCTTAGGACCACTTAGTTTAGACCTAACGAAAACCCATTTCAACTTATCTAACATGGTTCTCTATTCCTGTTGACCAGGTACGGAACGTTTTTGCGAGGACATCCGCGACATGATAGGTTTCCGTCCCGGTCTATACTGGCGCGTCTGCTGGCGTTTCGCGGCCCCTGCCTTCCTCCTCTTCATCATCGCTTACGGACTCCTGGACTACGAACCGCTAAGATACGAGAACTACATTTACCCAGCGTGGGCTAATGCGTTGGGATGGGCTATTGCTGGGTCCAGTGTCATGTGCATTCCAACCGTGGCCATTTATAAGCTGCTTACCACGAAGGGAACTTTTGTTGAGGTAAGATATAATTTAGTTTATTTGAGGAGACTGATATACCTGCTCCCAACATATTCTGGACTTGTCTTCCAAAGAACTTTGTATTTAAGAAGTTATTCTGCTGTCATTCACAGTTGTTTATGGCTTTAACGAATTAAAACGTCAGATTTGCCCTCACCCTACATAGGTCGCGTGTAAAAGTATATATACTGAGAAGAGGTAGCTCTGACATCCCGCATGGAACGATAGATCTATACGATTTTGATTAAGAGTAAGCAAGACAATACTATTCAAATATGTCACTGTCAACGAAACAGAAACGTGATAATCTTTTGACGCGGTCGGGCGAATCTAACGATTTAATTCGTTGTATGGCATAATATATATAAAGTAAAGAATAAAGTTTTGAGTTTACGGAGTTTAACTATGCTTTTACCCAAAACTTTACTTTTAGTAAACGGATTTGACCCACTATTCCCTTAGATCTTTAATTACTTCGTATTTGTAACTTAGTAGATAACTCCTTCAACTTCATTGCAGCGTCTACGCATTCTGACAACTCCATACGCAGACACAGAACGCAACGGCACAGTGCACAACGGCATGGTGGTGTCGGAGAGTGGCGGCGTGCGCCTGGCGTCCGCCGTGGTGACGCCCACGTCACCCGCGCCCGCCGCCTCCCCGCACACCCCCCCGCACGCGCCCCCGCACGCCGCGCCGCCGCCCGCACTCGTCTGAGCTCAGCTCTCCTTCGACGTCTACTACGTCTAGAAGTACAGCAGACGGCCGTTGATAAGACATGTGGAGCTTGCATGACTGTCACACGTGCACCTATGACTGACAGAGACGGCGCTCTACAGAGCCTTAAGCGAAGTTTGTCTAAAGGTCCGTGTGCCACATCGACAGCCGGGTACTGTACCAAAGATGAGGAAGAAACAAGGAGTGCTGTTTCACCCTAGAGTTCACTTCTGATGTCGTGGGAAACGGATAAGTTAAGCCGCGTACAGACATCGCGAGACATCGGAAGGTTTGCAACACAAACCTACGGGGTGTGCTCTCTTTGAGCATTCGCCGCTTCGACGAATGCCTGGCGAAGTCTGGACGCGACTGTAGAACAAATGCTGTCGGCGTTGTGGGACTGCCAGACGACCCTAAGCACTCCAATTGTATGTTACCCCGAGTACGACTCTCCCGAGTCTATGATTTAGCTTGTTGCTTTTTCAAGATTTGAGCTTTTTGTGATGTAAGAATTTTTTGAATTAGATGTTAGTTGTAAGATTGTTGCGTGGTAAGTATTGAAGGCGGAGTCGAAAGGGTAAGTAGCGAAGGGTTAATTGTATAAGAATATGATACTCAACGTCTAAAATAGCTTTCTTCTAGTCTAGATCCCAAAATATATTGTTTGATTATTTTTGTTTAGGGACGTAGAGTTTGCTTGACAGGTCGAGCAGGTTACTAAGCAAAAAATATTGTCACTCATTATGTAATGAGATAGGTACAGTAGGTGCTCCAAATTCAATATTTCTAATATTTATAATACTCAATAAGTTTTCGAATATAGATAAATGTATGTATTTAATTACTTAGAAGAAAGTTTTCACATTTTTGTGTCTATACTTACATACTTATTTATTAAAGTATTTTAAAATGTTCTTAGGATTAAAAAATAGTTAGACTAATTAAGTTTTCGCGCGTAAATTAAACACGCCTGTAAGATTAACCGACAATTCAGCAAACCGTCGATGTTTTAGCTGTAGTTTAGATATAGACCCATCAAGCATTAAGGTTGACGCTGGAACAATTATTATTATGAAAGAAAATGCTTCTTGAACGCTTCGAGAAATCAACGTTAGTTTTACAACTTAATTAAAATATATTCATGGTTCTTTTCTTTTAGATAAATCTCCATTTTATAATTAATTTGAAGGCTGGCAAGTATGAAAAAAAAAACGAATAATTTTGAAATGGTAGCAATTTTCTTTCATAAACTGGCAATCATGAAACTCATTTTTAAGTGCTGCGAAAAGTGACTAAACTTACTAATCGCCTACCTTTGTGAATGAGCTTACAAATTCAAAATTTGTTCTAAGTATCACCTTCCCACTATAGTTAATAATTAATAATATGTATGTGTAAATTTAAAATTCAAAACGTGTATTGTAGCATTAATAATGTAGGATTTTGTTTTTTTAGGTTTCTAGCTGTAAGCAAAATATGTGGCTGTTTATTAAATTAACAATGGTAGAATGCAAATAAACGAATATGAATATAAGAATATAAAAAAAAATATATCATAAGATTTAGATAATCTTGAATAAGTAGTAGTCAGTCGTTTTAGCGCAATATATTTTGGCGCAAATAAAATATTACCTAGGTACCAAAATAGCAAAAATATATTCCCATCTCATTACATTTATGGATATTATTAAAAAAACATAGTGATTAAACTAGGATTAAGAAAAATGAAATGCTGTGTAGATAATAGATACAATAAAATAGTAATATAATCAAACGTAGTATCTAAATTAATAAATGTATTGGAACTGAAAGTTCATATACCCACATAATTTTCATTGGTTGTAGGGCTGTAGACTATTTCTATTAATGCTAATAACGTAAAAATTAAAGTTGAATAATACTTATACACTATAATAATCATCATGTGTATCTCCAATTTTATCTCTAAATGTTGTGATTAAATTCAATGTTTATGTGCTCCATTTTTTGTAAGTTTAGTGTGTTTCAGATGTTTCATTGTCTCTTTGGTTAGAATTACTATTCATCACTCCGTCTTGGGCAATGCGGACTGATGAATTGTACGACGATATTTTAATAAATGATTGGATATCAATGGATCTTCCATTACTTTAGGAATGTGATACGCTCCACAGGCGCTACACTTCGGCTTACTTGATGTGTAGTGTAGAATTTTATCTCTTTTATTCTCTTGGTGTTAGCAAATAGTAATATTTCGATCTTTTAAATTATGATTGATATTATCAGTGTTGGAAACATTTAGTCAAATCAGTAAAGTTTCGCATAACCTCTTATGTATTTTCTGAGGTAGGTATTCACGGTTTAGTAATTGTAGCTTAGAATATTCTGTATGTTAGTATCGTATTGATGTACCAAAGATGTAACGCGTATTTATAGCTGTTGATGTTATATCAATAGTCATACCAGCCATTATGACAATTGATTGTTAGAATAAATTTATACTTACTATATTCGACTTTTATTACAAAAAACCTACCACTTTTTATAATATTGTACAAACGCCGGCACATCAAGCTACTAAAAATCTGTCAAATTTCTTTATTAGATTTTCAACTTCATCGCTAAAGCGTGGAGGTTCAAGGATGATTGGGAAAATTTGACAGTTTCGAGTAACTTGACTTGCCCCAGCAGTCTCGACATTCATAGCGATCGCTTTACGACCGAATTCAGTTACAAAGTCCCGGACAGGTGTAATGTATGGAGTGACAGGACTTTGCGACCGAATTCGGTCGTAAAGCGATCGCTATGAATGTCGAGACTGCTGGGGCTGCTGGCGTCTGTACAAAGCATTATATTGTTTTCTTCTGTGTAGCTATTCACAACCACTCGATACGCTTCCGTACGTACCGTACGCTACGTACCGTATCGAACATCAATCAATGTTATCGTAGGAGTCCTCTAAAAGCTGTTCACAAGTCCAAAAGCCGAAAATTGAGTCAGTTTAAATCAGATAGACGACAGCTATTCTTCCGACAGCTGTTTGTTATCGGGGGCAAGCCAAATCAGTTTATCGAAATGTGTCATTTTCGATACGAAAATGATACAGATACGATACAGTATCAATGGGATTGGACTTAATACAAAACAGACAATAATAAAAAAACCACACTAGTTTTGGTTGAAAGACCTCAGATAGCGATAAAACTACAAAGCCAAAAGGTATGTTCCAGTTCAACAGGTATCTTTCTGTACCTACAAGGATATCCAATCCATTCGTAACGATTCCAAGATACGTTTCTGTCGGATAATATAGAGTTTATTTATTCTGAGGAAATAGAGTCCGACATAGCTAGCTAGTAACAAATAAAATGTAAGTAAAAACCTTTTTATAAAAGCGTCTAATTTAAACTTAAAAGTACAAAATATAGCTTAGGTAAACATAGAACTTCAATATTTTCTTAAAAGCTCGAGGCTAATCTTTAAGGGTTACAAGGACATTAACGCCTCAAGCTTGAAAATACTAAAGTTTTATACATTTTATTCTGTACTTTTTAGCATTAGAATTTGTTTAAATATCTATTCTACGAGTATCTATCAGCTTCAGGACAGTGGCACTGCATGTGTGTGCAAACCCAGTAAAATATTCTTTATTATGTATACCATAAAAATACATTACACTACGTTTAATTCAAGTTAGTTCCTTAATTCGCCAAGTTTATAAAGAAATATTGTAATCATGCCAAAATCAAAAAGGTTTTTGCCAGCGCCATCTAGTAACATCTTCTAACCACTAGGAATCACGTGCTGTCATAAAATGGCTGCAATGACGGCTGCCTTTATAGAAAGCGTTTTCAGCGTAATTTAAAACGTTCAAAATCTAGTCCCAGTCTCATCTCGGCAATCAACAAATGTCAAAAACTTGTCAAAATGTAGGGAAATTAGAGGTATTTTTGACAGATTGAAACTGAGACACGTTCTGAAAATTACGAGAATTACCCTCAGAATACAGTCAAACAAAGACTTAGAATACCATCAATATTTTTAAACTGATAAATTTTAAAATTGACTATGTTGTCTATTACATTAACTAACACTGCAAATCTCTATAGCTAGACAGCCCTAGAACTGTCAACTTGACTATGACTTTGACAGTCGACTTTATAGGTTGTTTGCTTCTGGTAGCATCTTTCCGTTCGATATAATAAAAGTTTTCAGAAAATCGATATGGAGGCGAAAAGTGAAGAAAAACCTGGTGCTGAAAAAACAGTATTTGATGCCATAGCTCAAAATGACTTGATAGAATTCAAGAATATTTTGGCCCAACACAAAGGGACCGTCGATTTCTTTGACGAAAATGGTATGACTGCGCTACAACACGCCGCGTATAAGGGCAACAAGGATATGGTTCAATTGCTGCTTGATAGGGTACGTAACTTTCATTGACATTTTTGGCACGATACATTTGTTTTCGTGGTTCTAATTAGTTTTTAATCATTTATTCCAGGGTGCCGACGTGAACTCTGGCAAACACGAGTACAACTACACGGCTCTGCACTTCGGCGCCCTGTCAGGGAGCTCCGAGGTGTGTAAGCTGCTCCTAGACGCCGGAGCGAAGTCGATCGCCACAAACTCGGTCGGGCGCACAGCGTCGCAGATGGCGGCATTCGTTGGGAACCACCACACCGTCGCGACCATCAACAACTACGTGCCTCGCAGCGAAATAGCCTACTTCAGCGCCATACAAGGGCAGCAGACAGAACCATACCTACCTGCAACCTTAGTTGAACCTCTGCACAAGTTTGTCTTGGGTGTCAACATCCACCCTGTGCGACTGGCACTCAATCTTCAACACATACCTACCTTACTTGACAATGCTGAAAAGGTCATTAAAACACTAGAGCTGTTGTGCAAGAAGGAAATGACACGAGGTGGCGACACTAATGAGGTGATGGCATTTAAATACCACTACCTAGCTTATGTCCTTAGAGAAATACACAACATTAGAGATAAGAAAACAAATACCGATAAAGATGATAAGAAACATGATGTTGTTGAAGTCTTCTCCAAGAAGTTATTGAAGCCGGGCAAAGATGGGGTTTCTCTGGACTTGATGGATACATTCCTTAAAGATTGTGTGAGGGAGTTCCCTTACAGAGAATGCACAACCTTCCACCAGATGGTGTCTTCTCTGACCAGTAAGGATCCTCCACCTGCACTGTCAGTGATCAACTGCACCATCAATGGTCAGCGAGGGTTTGTTGATGCCATCCCTTACTGCAGCACTTGTGGAGAGGAGAAGCCTGCTAAGAAGTGTTCCAAGTGCAAATCTGTGCAGTACTGTGACAGGGAGTGCCAGCGCCTGCACTGGTTTGTGCACAAGAAGGCTTGCAACAGAGAGTCCAGTGCACCTGCACCTGCTTCCAATGCTAAAGTGAACATTGATACCAATGAATTAAGTTCTGAGCTTCAAAACCTTGTTGCTGGGTAGAAGCGAAACTCACCAAAGTGATTGGTGTCTAATAAAATAAGAATAAAGTAATTCCAATTTTAATATCTGGATGTATTTTCTTGTAATGTAGGTACTTACATGTTTTATCTCGGACACAAATAATGATCTTCTTTAAGAGAATTGGAGTGCAATATTTTTCTAAACAATCACAAATTATTATTATTAAATTTTGCTAGTGGCAATTTAAAATGAGATGCTGTTATTGTTTAAAACATTGTTAGATGCATTTGTTGTACATAATTGTGTTAATCCCTCTTCTGTGTGTATGTATCCTCTAAAGTCAAATATATTAAAATTATAAATTGTACAAACTGGTTTATTTGAGTCAGAATAATACCCAAGAGCTGGATACCCAAAATACTTTATAATTCATTATGATGAACCCATCAAAAATATAGTATACACAATGAAAATATGGCTTATCTTATGGAGCAAGTGGTACTTACTCAAAAATATCTGTGTCGGGGTTCGCATGTCATGAGCTAAAATAAGTGACCACAGCACAGGACTGGCCGATCTATTCTGTAAAAAAACCTCACTGTGAAAACTTAGGTGAAGTGAGCTGTCATTCCACCTGATGCTAGGGATTGGCAGTGTTGACAGTTCACTTCACCTCAGTTTTCACGATGAGTTTTTTACAGAATAGAACAGCGTCGCTGGGCAGTGCAGCCCAGAATGAAATACTTCTTGCATAATTCCATAGATGGCGCTACTGAGCACATGGTAATTACTTAACTACGCGCGGCCGAAGCTGATTTTTTCCGGCAGATGGCTCGCGCGTTGACTTATTTTATATTTACTACTATGTTGAAAAGCGCGAAAACTAATGTATCAAATAGAGAGTAGAGTTAACATTTTTATGTCACTTCGCTCACAACTTCGTCGGTGTGGATTTCGTACTTTCTCTAAAAATGTTAACATCCCTTCCACCCGAAAAAACCAGAATATTATTTACTTACGTGGCTTGTCTTTCAAAAGTATTAATACTGAGTTTCGAGATAATCGGACCGGGCGGGCGTTGAAATTATTCCAAATAAACTAACACCCCTTAAATAGCTCGAGGGACCACGTTTCAGTGCCATAGGTACCTACTCAGGGCACTGAAACGTGGTCGCTCACAATGCGCTTCATTAGAAATCTGAAAGTCACCCAAAGGGCAATGGAGATAGCTATGCTTGGAGCTTCCCTAAACAATCGAATCAGCACCCTAATTGCGGTAACACACGGTCAATCGGAATCTGAATCATTTTGAAGCAAATTGCTAATCCATTGCTTCATAAGTTCGAAAAATTTGTCTGCTCAACACGTAAATAACGCAATGAATGTTGTTGAACTGTCTAAATGAAACCGATTTCGATTGATCGTGTGTTACGCAATTAGGGTGCTGAAAGAAGAGATCCGTAGGAGAACCAAGGTAACCGACATAGCCCGAAGAATTGCCAAACTTAAGTGGTTGTGGGCAGGGCACATTGCTCGCAGAACAGATGACCGATGGGGCCGAAAGGTTCCGGAGTGGCAACCGCGTACCTACTTACCAAAAAAGTAGCTCCCACAAGGAGGACCGATGACCTGGTGAAGGCCGCAGGAATCCGCTGGATGTGAGAAGCACAGAACCGGTCGAAGTAGTGGTGCTTGAAATATTTAATTTATTTGCTTGTTGTCATAGTAAAATTTTGAACTAATGGGCACCGATTAGGGGGCACCCCGACAATGTTCTTATTTTGCTATTTAACTTTTAATCTTTAGTTTCAAGAATTTGATATTTTCAACTTCTGAATACCGACAAATCTTCACAAAAAGGATCAGCTTCAAATTAAAAAAAATAAACTAAAAATCAAAAAACACACATTACCTACTAAAAAACTCGTAAACAAAGCTTTGAGGTTCGTTAATTTAGAGATAAAAATTAAATTCCTCTCTTCTCTTCTCCTCGACAAACTTGACCGTCTTCTCAATTGCTGCATTCAATTCGTTTTCAACCTGCGTAAATATGTTCATGTCTCTGCGCATGGTAGCGACTAGCGAACCATGCGCAGAGACAATCCAACGTAGGTAGTTGCCAATACGCCAGCGCAGAGAGCGAAAGGCCCTGGACTATTTTTATTTGCATGTCTTATATATAAAAATGAATAAGTACCTATTTCCCTTGGTCACGCCATAACTTGATAACGACTTTACCGACTTCATCCATCTCTTTTTTTAAAGTTTTCTAATAGGTACTTTGTAGAAGGTTCTTAGGGAAATAGTTATTTGTTATACAAGAGTGCAAAGTTGCTTTTTAACCGCGTGTTCAATTTTGATGACCGAGCAAGCGAAGGATTCTAAAATTGAATCACTCGCTGCGCTCGTGATTCAAAATTAGGATCCTGAGCGTTAGCGAGGGAATCAAAAGAGCACGAGGTGAAAAAGAGAGGGCTGGCAACACTGGCACTGTTTACATTGCTCATTTAATTAAATTTCGTAATTTATTTTAAATATTTGTCTTAATGCTATAAATAGCAAAGAAATCGTGACTAATAAGTAAAATAATCAAGTGATAGTATTGGTGACAATTAGTGACAAGTGACTCAGAACATAAAAACAATTTTTGTGAACTTGGCAATTGACGTGAGTAACGCTCTAAAAACAATATTATTCAGTTTTAATAACATTATAGTGGCATTGACGCAAAACATTGACAGTAATCAATGCAGTTCTATTTAAATAATTTCGAGTGAATTTATCAATAAAGAAAATTATTTTTGCATTTGATAGCCGCAATCCTGAGGAAGGCTATAGGCTATTTAACATCACACTATAATCTTTAGGAGCCGAGCAAAAACCAAAAAAGGTAAGCGAGAACTCTAGGCGAAAACGAGATGATAGCGCGGGCTGGTGATGCGATGCGACGCGGTTGGTCGGGGGCAGAAGCTAGTCCATCATAAACAAGTAAGTTAGTCTCGTTTCTTTCGAAAACTTTATATGTTTTTGAAATTTTTGACTTTTCTAGTACTAAAACAACAGTTGGTCTTACAGAGTTTTTTGATCCCTGTAAGATACAGGACCAAGTAGCATAAACAGTTTTTGTCAAAATTGCCCTTTTTCTTGCTGAACTTTAAAAAAAATCTGTAAACTCAAATCAAAATATCTCAAAGAGTTAAAGACTGTCCACATCTCTCTATTTATTGTTCAGACGCCAGCAGGTCAAGCTACCCGAAACTGTCAAATTTTCCCAATCAACCTTGAACCTTAATGCTTTAACGATAAAGTTGAAAATCTATTAAAGAAATTTGACAGATTGTAGTAGCTTGATGTGCTGGCGTCTGTACTATCGCAGATGCTGGAAGAAAAAAGCATCCCCTCTGTAGGTACTTCTATTTTTTTTCTGTATTTTTATAATGTGTGTGTATAAATGGTTTACTTAACCATTTATATATACACATTATTTATATTTTCGTAAAAAAAAATCCGTTGATTCACACATTATGTCGAGTTATGCGAACATAAATCTATGGATCAACTGATTTTTTTTCACGATTTCAGGGTTGGTCGCGTAGTAAAAGTTGTTCATAATGATGAGTAGGTACAATGACCCGTTTTAAGGATTAAAACGATCAAAATTTAACGGTGTACGTTTATAAAAAAAATAATTTGTTTTGCTAACAGGTAGAGTTAATAAAATAAAATGCCATATTAAATCAAATAAAAAAATATATTGTAATTAATTACTTACTTACCTGTTGACTGATATTATTTACATTATGTACAGTTTACATATAGAAATTTTTAATAAAGTATCATTTCTAGAATTAACTACCTAAGTAATTTACAAACACATCTGGATAGGTATATCTCTACCTAAATATTATTTTCATATATTACAGGTACTACCTACGCTTATTGTAACTGTAGACCTATGCATATGATAGGACTAATTAAATTATTTATTTATTTAAGCATTTTATACAAACTTAAGGCACTGCTATCACAATACAATATTCATTATTCATTATAATATTACTTATTTTAACGAGGTAGGTATAAAGTAGAGTTTTTCTTAATTAAACATTAAAAATTGAACTACTCGTATGTTGAAACTATAATTATTTACATTATATGGTAATGTGTAGGTATTGCGAATAACCCTGTCGCGTCAACATATTTTTAATTTAAGTACTCTATAGAATAGCTAACATGTCTCAAAGTTACAATGAAAAAGTAACGTCCATTCGCGAAGGGACAAATAATATTTGTCAACACTTAACATTCTAAGTCATTTATATCCAGAAGAAATGTGTAAATATGAGCGTCAGCCTTCCCCGAGTAGGGCACTGATCGTGAAGCTTTTTACCCGGCGGCAGGGCGCCGGCGCAGCGGGGGGCGATGGCGCCGGCAGCGGGGGCGGGGGCAGAGCGGGGCCCCACGAGAAACCGCTAGGAATAGGGCTCCCGGGCCAGAGCCCTAGGTGCATGGGCATGTGCAGGGGTAGGTATGGTAACTCTGGAGGGTAGAAGGCCGGTGGTGGAGGTGTGATGTTCTCTTGTGGGACGACAAGTGGAGCGGGGGATTCCACTAAAGGCGGAGATCTGGGCGATGAAGACCGTAAGCTTCCTTCCTCGGAACAGGATGACGCAGCGTCAGAACAAGGTCTCTTAGCCTCACTGGGCTCGGCGCTAGGTTCTGGGTTACCCTCGCTGCCGGAGTCAGGGTTCTTCCGCTTGCACTTGGACTGGCCACACGCTCGGAAGCCTTTGGCGAAGGGGTTGTTGTCGATCTTTAACTTTGTTATGCGGTCATTCTGTGGGCAAAAAAAAGAAATTCGTTAAAAAAATGCACAAATAAAAAAGGGTTTTTCTGTCTTATAAATTAGTAGAGAATTAGATATACCACTTATTGATTATATCATTCACATTTAAAAGCGGCAATGTGCCGCTCTCACGACGCCTCAGTTATCTATCCCTATCAAAAATTCGTGGTTGACGCGTCACACGGAAATCTTCTTATCTCATTTACAGAATGCAATTTAAACATCCGTTTCCGCATACATCCCGGTGTCGCTAATAGCTTGTAAGGGATAATTGTCGCACATGTGGCGTGGACTTGGCGACAAGCCAATTAGCATGGCATGTTCGCGTGTCGCCGTGTCGCCGCGACGTCGCCCGCCCGTTGCGTGGCTGTTACGCGCGATCTACTCTACTAGGCGCCTGTTACACGCGGCAAAAATACCGTAATATGAAATCTGATACAAGATCCTATGTGGTTTCCGTAAGTGACGATGACAGTTGCAACACAAGGCCTATTTAACTTTTGCAACATTTCCTAATTGAATAGGACGTTCGAAATTCTACATGATTTTTTTCGCGTCGCGCCCAAAAATGTGTTTGCAATTGAAAGCCGAAATCATCTAGCGAAATCCTGAACGCAAATAGTGAGCTCGAGATACGAGAAGTCACTTGTAACGATTGTTTACCCGGCGTGATAAGGCGGCGCCGGCGGGAGTCCTGCGCTGCTCCACCAGATAACCGCCAGACCGGTGGAACACCGGAGAGTGCTAAAAGCCTGTTATTAGCAGAGCAAAGTGCACTTTTTAAGTCGGTCGGTTAGCAAAACGTGATGCTTGAGAGTAGTCAGGCGCCGCCCCTGGCCCGCCCTGTCGCCCGTGACGTCACCACACAAACCTGCCGTCGCTCTTACTTTTTGCGTGGCTATTTCACATATTGGCGACTGTCGCCAGTTTTTTAGAACTGTGTAATTAGGGTCTGAGTAAATTTGGTTTATTTATCTAGCAGATACGACCATAATTTACGGGTGGACCAGCAAACACGCGATGACAGGCCGGATCGATGATGGGGCTTTATTGAATTCACAACATTAGGGCATTGTGCAGTTGTAATTGAACTGGTGTGCCACCTAGTTACGCTCTCGAATAAAGGGGCGGCATTTCCAAAGACGATTTCTAATTCGTTGATAATTCGCAACAATGGTTTAGCCGTCGAGCGGTCGCCCGTCGGGGGATAATGTCCAATGATACGCCGCCGACCATTGTCGGAGACAAGGTCCCGTTAGCCGGACAATTGTCGGATAATCCTACAAAGCTTCCGATGAAATGGACGCGAGAAAACTTTCGCGCCTCGTTGCAGTCAACATGAAGGACGCCGCGGGGCAAAGAAAGCCGCTGTTAATTACGACCGGGGATTATGCAAGGGATGGCCACGCTGCTATGAACGCGAAAGCCAGTAGTTAGTTTGGGATAACAAACAGCGGGGGGCTTAGTCTCGGTACTTATATAAAAAGCCTCGGGCCAGATTTAATAAATGGAATTAAAGTGTACCGCAATTTTATTGCCCAAGGCAGATGCAGGGAGATGTTCTTTCACAATGTATTGGTTTAGTTCAGTTAGTCACGCAACGCACATTCTGTCTGGAACCCAACGAAGGTATACTTTATCCAAATCGTGTGACTTTAACCACAATAGGCAATTCTAACTGAACGTCTTCTCACATAGCTTACTCTATTGTTTTCCATAAAGCTATGATATCATTCGGTACCGTATTTACCGCTTGAATTCACTGTTCAGCTTCTGCAGAAAGTAACTGTAGTGAAGATAATACACTTCCAAGATTTACCGAACGGCCCACAATGCTTCACAAGCGCCGCTTGAACAAAAACACCAAATTAGTCGGTATTGTTTCGTTAAGAGTCCTTACACAATGCCCGTTCGTCGCAATCTTATTTTTTGTCGCTGTAACTGGCACCAACTTATGTTCGATTTTCGTAAAAGCTATGGCGCCTGGTGTAGCGAAAAAAATGCCGACGTCAGTCCGTATGTGCGAATCGTCGGGTTCGTAGAATCGTAGTACGTATTCTGAGAATTAGAGGTGCGATCTTATCATGTGAGGTATTCCCTTGATATCCTACTGATAGTACGTTTCAATATGATTGATTTAGTTGGGGGTTGTAATTTGTCGCGGTCGGAGCTTGGTTTGCTACGAGCTTCATCGCTACGACAAAAAAATAAATAAAAAATAAGGCCAAAAGTAAACAGCCAAATTACATGATTTGGATAATTTGTATACGACGTTGATGTCCGCATTTTATGCCTAAATCTAATTTTAACTTTTATTAAAGTAAAAATCACATTTTAGAATTAGTTACCTAACAGTTTCAAAAATAGCTAGTATTTTCGCTGAAATACTACTTATTCTAACTTAATAAATACCTACATAAACCCTGATTCCTAAAACCTTTAATCATGTTTACCAATACCTACTTATACTCATTTTTATTCCTTATTCATAAGAAAGAAAGAATGAATATTCATTTTTTTAGATAGCTCTACTACTGTTAATGTTGGTGGCCGTCAGACTAAATAGAATGAGTCATCAGACACCTCAGTTACTGGTCATTTAACTAGAACTTCAACTGTTACAAACCTGGTAAGCGGTGACAGCAATGAACTCCGTCTCGGGGAAGGAGAAAGATGCGTGGGGCGCACCCCAGGCGAGCGCAGCGGCATCACGAGCTCGCACCACCAGTACCCGGGGACGGTACTTGTGCATGGAGGTCAGAACCATCTGGAAGACAAGGAGGATATTAGTTGATGTCCAAAAAAGCTACATAATCAGCTAAAATAATAATAATATCCCTGGACATTTCACACAGCGCCATCTAGTCCCAAGCTAAGCAACCTAATGCTTGTGTTATGGTAACAAGATGGCTGATAAACTACTTATATACATTTTTTTTTTTTGTAAAAACATACATATTATAGATAGAAAAACACCCAGACTCGGAACAAATACATGTAGGTCATACAAATATTTATTCCGTGCGGGAATCGAACCCGCGACACGCAGCGCAGCAGTCAATCGCTTAACCACTGCGCCAACCGTGCCGTCAAATAAAAATAAAGCTACATAATGTGGATTACAGGCCTCCTCTCAGTGAGATGGAGTGGACTGTTATCCACCACGCGGGCCCAGTGCGGGTTGGTAGATGTCACATGTCTTCGAAATTTTGGTTCTACGACATGCCGGTTTCCTCACAATGTTTTCCTTCACCGTTCAAAGAAGCTACAATATTTTTAAAACAAGGACCATAACCGCGGACTGTCTCGCGACTGGTTATGTGATGGTTGTAGTAACAGACCCACATTGGGTCCTCGTGCTTTATTACAGCCTACTAAAATAAGGCTTGAGTCTGGAAAAATTATCGGCTGAATCATGTTGAACTAAAGCCGTCAACCCAATGCTAGGATAATTCATTTTTTCTATAAGAGCTTTTATGCTCTCACGTCGGATACACAATTTTCTTTTAGCACTTTCCAAGAGTTCTAAAATATGTTTTTTTTTTGTTCTAGGTGTCCCAAGTTATATTAGTTTAGGCAAACTGTTGAAGGATGTGTTGCCAGACAAAATACACCATGGCACAGTTAGTACGACTTAATCGATTATTGCGGTTTTCATCATCATTCGAAGGGTGATCATGTGAAGGGTGTTTTGGAGGACTGTCTTACGTAATTTTGACGTTCGAAAAGTGGTGATTCTCAGCCAAATTTGAATAAGGGCTGATCGTTCCATCGCCAGATAACTTTTATTCGTGGAATAAAATTGACGTTTGACAGTTTTTGTATGAAATAACTGTCATATTCCTCGAATAAAGTTATCAGTTACTATATTATGTAATACGAAAATGAACAGCTCAAAGCAACCACGTGTGCGCGCCGGCCGGTTTACATAAGATGATTGAAAAATTAGCCCTAAATGACATTTGATTTGATTCAGATGAATTCTCAAGGATGTTTTTTTAAGCCCTTATTAGAAATCCTATCCTACCGCTTTTAATCGTGCTTGCGCACCCAGCACTTGTCAGTAGAACTGTTTTAAAAAACCTGCGAACCCAGACACAGAATTCTTCAACTTGCTAAAACATCAAATCTAATCTCTATCCTCATAGAACAAACACAGTAAGGTCTGCCAATGTCTGGCGACACGACTGTCGCGTCGTTCCGTCGCGCTTCGGTCGCTCTTGTCTAAGGGGCCTTATCTTCCACTTGACGCGAATAACGCTACCTGGGCAATGCACGGGCGCCGGTTGCAACCACTTCAAACGTAGAAGGGTTCGCACTCTATTGTCTATGGATTTTTTAAAGGTTAATCTTAATAGTTAAAAGAGGATTTAAGTAAAAGTGTGATAATAAAACAAAAAGTTACAGTTGTCATTGTTCAGCGTTCAAGTTACAATGCTGAATTATGAAGGTAATACTAATTTTATTTAACTCGATTGGTGTATTGTCTGTTACAAAGGCAGAGGATAAATATGCGAAGGAATATTGCAATTTCTTTTTCACACGGCTTTAGTTCTTTCTCTTGACATATATTATAAAAAAAAATCTCAGATTGCTCTTATCAAAGCAAAATCCACTTTATATTGCCTAATTGTTTGTTAGCAAAGAAATAAGATACTTCGGGCTGATTTTTCCAACGCCAGTTAATTTTATCACAGAAATAATTTTGAATTTTTGACAGTTCTTCCATACAAAAACTGTCAGACGTCAATTTTAATCCACGAATAAAAATTATTTGTCGATTGAAAAATCAGCCCTTAGTTTAATAAGCTCTATGATAACTATATAACACTATGTCTGGACTTTAAAACAGACTGTGACCTCTGAGTTTGTTTCGGCCTTTCTTCTCAAGGTAGTCAGACAGGAAACGCCGACCTCATCTAGATTTTTAAAATATGATTGACGTGAAAAGGGTTTGTTAGGGTTTGTTTGTTTGTTTTTTGTTGTATAAACCTACTTACAGAAATAAAATCTTTTTTTTTTAATAAAAAAATATTTTCTATCTTTTTTTTTATTTGTTGGACAATGATAAGTGGAAGAGCGGGGTCTCCTAACACAAGCATTTCCTTGCTTAAAAGGAGTCTCCAAACCATATAATGCAAACCAACCATGTACTTACATATGTTAAATGAAATAAACATTTTTTTTTATCATGATATATTAATTTTCGGAAAATCATATCTAAGTGCACATCGCATCTACCCTCCCATATATGTTTCTGCCATCATTGGTTTGAGCCGTCGGTTGTCAGTCCCGGAACTGCTTAAAGTAATATGGATAGATGATATGACGAGAAATGATATTTGGAATATTCCCACAATGTCCCGATGTGTCGGACAGATTGACAGATAGACAATACAAAGTCAGCCGCGTTCGGTAGCTCGTCGATCATAGCGAGGTGTGTTCAATCAAAAAGATACAGCCTTCAGATTGGGCTGGTGAAGTTCGGGAGTTTTTTGCGACGTAGGTAGGTACAGGAGGATAGTGATCATGTTAATTGATAGGGCTTTGATTCAAAGTGATAAAAGTGTTGTTCGTTTACACTCTTTGTGATTTGTACGAGCTTTTTGTGAGAACGTGCAATCGTATTCGTGAAGTTCGGGTGCATTATTAATTTTTAAGTTTACTTCATATCATTTTGGCTTACATTGCATTTTGCTTATTGAATCCATAAAAATAATATGTACAGATAAATTCACATTTCCGCCCTCAGAAAAATTACTTCGTTTGTTATATTATTTAGGTACCTACCTACGCCTTTGCCTAACCCTTTGGGGAAAACCGGCCTGACGTTATGTTATATGTGAAAAATTACTAGTCATCTAAGTTAGAAAGGAGCGTAGGAAGCCAGATGGTTAGAAATATTTGTTAGAGATGGATAATTGCTGTATTTATTTTAATACTGAGACCTTTCAGTAAATCTAACTAGTAATTAATCAAGACAAAATATGGTCTGTCTAGGATTCAAAGAGATGGCTAAAATTTATCAAATTAAAAGTCGGTAACTCCAAAATTCTTGTTCACTAACAATATAAGACCACCTCTGAACATATATTGCCTACTTTTGTTATAAATCAAGAAATACTAAAAGTTAAAGATTGGTAGGTAGTTAAAAGTTATCAAATTGGTTGGATTAGGAAACTGCAAAATTATTGTTTCTTATCTACTATTACGAATTATAAGACCACCTGAGCATAGTTTACTTTAGTCATAAATAAAAACAAGTTCTAATAAAATACTGTTTATATTCAAAATGGCGCATTCTAAACCATACACAGTTATATACTCTAGTTATAAATCAAGCAATGCTAGAAGTAAATAGATACTAAACAAGTTATCAAAATGCTAAAATTAGGAAGTTGCTTTTACCTACCATATTATAAGACCACCTTTGAGCATAGCTCTACTTGTATATGATCTACAACGTTAAATGTTGACCGTTTTAATCCTTAAAAGGGGTCATTGTGCTCATCATTACGAACAACTTTTACAACGGGACCAACCCTGAAGTCGTGAAACAAAATCAGTTGATCCATACATTAGGTCGAGTTAAGTATGCGAACATAAATCTATATCAACTGATTTTTTTTTCACGATTTCAGGGTTGGTCCCTTAGTAAAAGTTGTTCATAATGATAAGTACAAATGGCCCCTTTTGAGGATTAAAACAATCAAAATTTAACGGTGTATATACATAATATTATAAATTAAAGTCGCTTTTCGTGTGTTACTGAGTGGCTGCGTTGTTCTACTAAACCGTGCAACGGATTTTGATGCGGATTTGACCGTCATTTAGAGAATCTATTGCAGTTGATTTATGTATATGAAAAATTAATATAAACACATATATTAACGAAATCTCGAAGTTTTGTCAAGTCGTAAAAAGCGCGTGAAATATAGAATGTAGAAGAAATGCTACAAATATAAGAAATATTGCTAAAAGTTATTGGTACGATTAGGAAACTGCAAAATTCTTCCTCCCATAAGACCACCTGTGCGCATAGCTCACTTTAGTCATAAATATAAACGAGTTCTAATAAAATACTGCGTCTATTCAAAATGGCGCATTCTAAACCACACACAGTTATAGTCAGAGATTCGATAAAGTTAACCAGTGATTAAATCTATGGGCGGCGCGAGGAACATTATTGATTCACGAATAAACATTTTAAATAACGCCGGAGGCAATAATGTGGGTAAACACCAACTATAAATTACTGAATTCGAGTAAGATATCATTTTGGTGGACGATAAATTATTCTGTGAATTGAACGTCTACAGTACGATTAGGTATACATACTTATTTGTACATACACACCTACCTACGACTTCGATCTGCACCACAAATCATTGAATGCTGGCTTCTAACTCTTAGCTATGAAGAAACGGAAAAATATTTTATTGGGTAAAGTAAACACACCCTCACACACCCACACACACCCCCACACTCTACATTCACACACTACTTCCACACTACGTTTCGTTTTCAATACCCTAAATTACTATGTCTATTGTAATTTCTGCATGCTCAAAATTATCGTGTTTCTTTTAAAGATCTTAGTTGATATAAGAAATAATATATAATGTATGAATTGGGAGAAGGCGCTGAAATCTGACATACAGGTTTTTACCTAGTTTGGGTTTCAGAGGCTTCATAGGTTTTTGTTACACTAATTTATTTCAATAACTAGCTGCTGCCCGCGACGTCGTCTGCGTGAAGGCTCTACAGCACCAAAAATACCTAAGATGCCAGTGTCGCTATAGCATTATAAGTAAACAACTTTTAAAATTGCATTAAAATTTAAGTTTTTTGCGAAGCAAGTGAAGCGAAGCAAGTGAAGAGAGTTATATGGGAATCCTGCTGAGTTCAGTCATAATTTCAATAAAGATTTATTATTATTATAATGCGTTAAGTATATTATTCTGTTTCAGCCATTTAAATCTGTTATATTTGTGCCCGACAATTACATCGGACACCGTCAAAGTCGCCAGCACAAGCAGGAGGTAAATTCTGGTACTTAAAAAACGTTGAAATTGAAATCGCCATCTCATCTCAGCGACAATCAATGTCAAAAATTTAGGAAAATTCGAGGTATTTTTGATAGATTGAGATCAAACTGTGGACGTTCTTACAATTACGGGAATCGCCCGCCTGACTTCAATTCTTCTATGTAACTTTTACCCAGTATCGCCTAAAGTAAACAAGCGGGCTTTTGCCTTTTTTCAGTCCATCAGACATGTCTAATCATAACATACATCATCTATCTATCTCTAATCTCTCAGAAACACGTGTCTATCACTAATTATCCCACAATCGTGTCACGGTACTGATAAGGGGTAGGTTTCCGCACAGGCTCGGGGCTCGAACCCCCAGCCTTCCGCCTCGCTAACTCGATCGCTTGTACTGATAAACTTAATGCGCCACAAAAGTTGATGTTTAGCTTTTTTCTTGTTATTAATGTTGGGATT
This sequence comes from Apamea sordens, assembly GCA_945859715.1. Taxonomy (NCBI): domain Eukaryota; kingdom Metazoa; phylum Arthropoda; class Insecta; order Lepidoptera; family Noctuidae; genus Apamea; species Apamea sordens. The sequence goes on from OX243995.1 coordinate 16,706,536, forward strand.
TGCTGCCTTAGAAAAAAAGCTTCAAGTAAAAAAGTTCTGCGAAGTGCGTGTGTTGTGACTCGAACTTTTGCAACTAATAATAATAATTTTTATTGACATAAAAATATTACAACCATACATGTGAAACCCCTGACTCCTGTGCTAGGCGAACCTGTGTTACAGGAATCAGTGACCTCCGCCTTAGATCAATACACATTTAATTTTTTATGTAATAAAATACAAATAGTATGGAACACTAGTAGGTAATGAGGCAGTAAAATTAAACAAAAAAAAAAAAGAAACAAAGCGGGCATGTGATTGCGTGTGTGTATGTGTGTAACTAAACTCGACTTCGGTATTACATAACTTTGAGTTTTCATTAGAAAAATAAAAGTAAATAGGTACAGTTTTCCAATGATTTTTCTTGGCGTGAACGGAAAATCTCTACCTATACTAATAATAAAGCTAAAGAGTTTGCTTGTTTGAATGCGCTTATCTCTGAAACTACTCGTCGCATTTTACAACTTTGTTTTGCGTTTGATAAATGATAAATGATTTTATTTTGTAAGTAGGTTTGTACAAACACTTTTACACGTCAATCATATTTTAAAACTAGATGAGGTCGGCGTTTCCTATCTGACTAGTCTGAGAAGAAAGGCCGAAACAAACTCAGACGTCACAGTCTCTTTTAAAGTCCAGACATAATCTTGGTCAGATCATAATATGAAGACCATGTAGGTCGATGTCTGAATGGTCTTTTGAGGAAAGAACCACACAGATTGAGAGGACCTGTCCAGTCAGTGCACGCATATGTCAGAAATCGTGCAGCTCAACTCAAAACTTAAGGAGCTCTCAATGTATGATAGCCCGATTCTTTAGAAAGACTACAAGCTATTTATCATCACGCTAAGAACCTTAGGGGAGCCGAGAAAAGTGAAAAAGAACGCTAAGCGAAAATGGAGTAATAGCGTGGGCAGGCGATCCAATGCGACGCGCAACGGGGTGGGAAACTTCATGCGAACAAAGTCGTGAGCAGAAGCTAGTATATTACAAAGCTAACGGCGACAACAAACCGTAAAAATAACATGGTCTTTATATTATTGTAGGTACTTATATCATTCAATCTTATACGAGAAATAGCTGTCTGACGCGATATCTACGAATCTCGACTTTAATTTGGCTATAAAATATCAACCAATTTAATCACCCTATTACCCCCAATTTTCTACCACGACTGGTTCTAATTCTTAGAATCAATAGTATGAAACTATTCCTAATTGCGTGAGAATAAGCTCTCTATAATCCTTAGCCTTTAACGAGTTTCATAATAAGAAATATCTAGACATCTAATCCTTTCACTGTAATAGTCTTTTTAAATATTAATCCGCTGTGAGCCCACACTCTTTCGCACGGCGACCTTCTGTAGTTTTCGCTAAAAAATAACCAACAAAGGGTATGGACACAATGTATAATGCTGGGCCTTTTATCACAGGTGGTAAGCCTTCAAGTGCACAGTACATGAGGATATCTTCCACGCGAATTGGTTCGCTCCTCGTCGCTCAGTAGCTGACGCATTGTTGGGGTAGGTGCTCAAAGACGCCGCGCCGCTCTCCCGCGATCCCGAGTCCCGGTGCCTCAGCGAAGCGTATGCGCGCACTGAGGCGTACCCGCCTACAGTTTTTGCTGTCCCTACCCGTCATAATAATGTGTGTTATGATGCTTTGTGACTGATAGCCATGAACGATGTTTGTTTTGATAGAGAACCAGCTTTTATGTAGGTAGGTCAGGTTAATTGAAATGTTTAGTAGAAGGTTTTCGCTGTTTTGTGATTTCTATGTCCTTATTACATTCTCTTTGCTGACAAAACCAGTCCATATCTGAAGACAAATTCCCGTAATTAAAAACGTTTAAAATCTAGTCGCAATCTCATCTCAGCGACAATCAATGTCAAAAACATGTCGAAAATGTATTTTTGACTGATTGAAACTAAGATCGGACTGTGAACGTTCTTAAAATTACGAGACTTGTCCAGAGGGACAAGATTATTACAATGTGTACAAAGATGTTCAGAGGAACATCTTTGTACACATTGTAATAATCTTATCGCTCTGGAATTACGGCTATATAATTTTAAACAGCCGAATATGCATCAAAAGCAGTCGTAAACTGCCACTCCGAGTTTCTACAAACAGTCAGTGCAAACATTGTATAAAAATTATAAAACCTAGGGTAAAGCATCGCAGTCGTCATTAATCGAGGCGTCAACCGCTCTGTCTAAACACACCGCCCGGATAAAGGAATACAGTTAGTTGCCGCTACAAAGACATCATACAATGCCTTTCAGCGTATTTGTTCAAGTGACGAAATGCTTATAGACGTCTTTGTACGCAGGCTCCCGCGGCGCGTATGAACTAATGCCCGCATATCGTACACTCAGCTTTATAACAGCAACTTAAGATTGAAATTCGAATGATAAATCGCGCAGAACTATCTTTTTTACGTCATCGCAAAACGGGTTGTTTGCATTCGAATCTTATATCAACAAACATAAGGTTGAATTCAGTTTTTATTGAACTTTTTATGGGAAGTGGTTGGCGTGGTTGCGCGAGAGGCGTTTCCTTTCAAAAAGGCGATATATGAGGCAGAGTCACGAGCGCAGGAATGCTCGGCGAAGGCTGTACTTGTAACTGTATCCAATATTGAAACTTTTTGTTACAATAGAGTCGATGTTTGCCGTTTGAGTCATACTTTTATTAGTTTAATCAACTTTTTATTTTCAATTAATGCTATCAATTGCTTCGTGAAATCGATTTTCTTTGAGGTGGCCGTGATTATTATTATTAAATAATTTTGTATGTGTCACACGACACATAAGTACCTATTTCTAAATGAATACCACAAAGAAACTACAGCCTTTATGCCCTTACTCCAAACTGTAGCAAAAAGTGAAAAGGTAAAGTAAAGTATCCTATAATTTAGGACCAGACATATCTGCTAACGACTCAAAAAGATTTCAAAACAATAGTATCTTTTGGTAATTACCTCACATTCCTGAATGCCAATGTTGCAAATCATCACTCCCCTTATCTGTAGGGGTGACTGGTGACGCGTGACGTCATACCGTAATAATGTCGTGTCACGGTGCTACTGACAAATGGCAGCTTCTGTCTCAAAGTTATCGGTTTTAAAACATGTGAAGTATGTGCTATTTTGGTTCACAAAGTTGTTGGGAAACTATTATGCCGATAATGTGTGTCTGTTTGTGTGAATACGAACAACTAGTCGTAATTTTTGTGAAGAGAGGTTTGGTTTTTGTGAATAGCAAACAGGAAGATTACCTATAGGTACCTACGATTAGATACGATTATACAATGCCTACGAATTTTGTATCAACGATTCGGAAAGAAGAAGAAGGCCAACAATGCCTATGTAGTGTTTCCTAGAGTCAAATTGTTAATGATTGAACCGAAATTATTGGCGTTCGCGCGGCGTCTACGCTGCTACGCGATGTCTACGCCGCTACGTGGTTGCTACGCGGTTCTTACACATTGTTTACGTTGGCCAAACAGTTCCCAATGCGAACGTGGTCTTAGATTGTCGCGAAACAGCACGTTATTATACAGTGCGGCCGACGAGAGAATGCGTTCCTGACATCTGACAGTTTCATACAAACGAATACGTGTTTTGCGAATTTGATCTGTATTAGCCTTCGATCAATAATAGTACTAGATTAAGGATCAGAAACAAAAATCAGTCGCTCAAGTGGCCACGTTTGCACACACGTAAACATCTACATTTCTTAGAAAAAAGTTTAACAATATTAAAAACTTCAGTTTATTTTATACCTTAATGCTTAAACACAAAGTTTAATTACCATTGCAAAATATATTTAAAATGTAGCTTGAAAATAAAATCATTCTATATTTAAATTTTCAGTCATTTATTCTAAAATGAAACTTAAAGTCTAAGTAATAAGGTTAAAAACATACTAATTTGAAATAAGACTACAAAAGTATTTGTGGTCTTATTTTTCGGGCCGTTTTTGAAGCGCTTATCGGGAATCTAGTACTATTATTGATCGACGATATTAGCTACTAGAATTGTCGCAAGGACAGGTGTTTTATAGGAACGCATTCTCTCGAGAGCCGGACTGTTAGCTATCGAACGAAGACAACAAGCAAGAAAATGTCTACTACGTAATAATTGTACGTTTTCATTATCAGCCTATAATGTTCCCACTGCTGGGACACAGGCCTCCTCTCTTGGAGAGGAGGTTGGTTATAATCTACCACGCGGGCCCAGTGCGGGTTGGTAGATGTCACATGTTTTCGAATATTTGGTTCTAGGACATGCCGGTTTCCTCACGATGTTTTCCTTTACCATTTTGAGAGCAGTGTAGATGAAATTACTTACACAAAGTAAAGCGCCTGCCTGGGTATGAACCCAAGGCCTACAACGTTATAAGTCCAGGCCGTTACCACTGGCCCATCACAGCTAATACTTTAATCACTAACAATTACACAAATCATGGAAGTTAATTACTAAACCATTTCATAAGTCGTATTGCTGCAAAATTTAATGCGCCTATGTTAACACGACTCCGTTAAACTAGTGAACTGATTTGAATTATAACATAGGCACACGAACATTGCAAATATTGCGCGGTTTCTTTGACAAATTACCAACTTCTACGAAGCATGGCGGTTGCAAACCAATTACGTAGGAGAGTCATGTTGTTTGCAATACAATAGATAATTGATTAGTCTAGTATCGATTTCCCACGATTAGAGAGGATTATAATATGTAATTAAAGGTTTTTGTCATGGATATTAAACTCATGCATGATTTTCCTTGAGCTCTGAGAATTGTTGAGCGGCGTTTTTGATATTATGTTCTTATGTTTTCTTCATAAAAGTACGACTAGTAGATAGTAATAATCTCGCGTTATTAACTGAAGTCAATAAAACATTCGAAGAGCTCCAAGGATTCTTCACGAAGTACAGTTAGTTAGTTAGTAACTGTCCTAATGCCCGTACCATTTATTTGGAATAGGCTGAAAATCAACACTTTCCGAACGTCCAAATCACAAAATAGACTGCTGCCTCTTAACCAGCCATTACATATTATGTGCCTATCATCATAATTTCAGCCATAAGACGTCCACTGTTGAGACATAGACCCACCAAGCATACACATGCAATAATGATTATCTAAGGAAAACCTATCTAAGGAAAAGTAAATAATGAAAGCACTTACATGCCCCTGCGCATCCATAGTATTATTCGTCAGCTTCAGTTTGCTAAACGACACAGGATTCGCAGTCCAATGGTGGCCAGGTGCGGGAGAGTCAGGGTGTAGCATCAGGCGCCTCGGGGACTGAGGTTCCGCGCCTCCCGCAGCCGCCCACGCGCCGCCTGCCCAGCGCCAGCGCCGCCTCCCTACCAGCGACAGTTCGAGCAGAACGCAGTACTCCTCGCGAGGGTCCAGCCCTCCCAGCGAGATCCGGAGGGATGGGAACATGCGTCTGGAAAGAAGATTAGGTTTAGAAATATTTTACTGGGTGTCTTTTGAAAGGTGACGATTTTGTAAAGTTTGTAGGAAGTTTAAGCTGGATTTCTGGTTTTGTTAAATTCAGATGTTGGTGTTGGTATTTATTTATACTGATTGTTCCAAGTTTTTCGAGTTACAACAATAAATAGAGATCTAAAAACGAATAGAAGAAAGAACGTCATTGATTGTCTTTTGTTTTTGTAGTTATTCCAGTATCTAAACTCTGCCGTAAATATCTGTTCCTAACAATGCAACTGTCCCTTAACTGAACTTAACTCGAAACATAAATTAAGTCTTCATTCCTATGTGATTATCAAGAAAACAAACGACTTCACGTTTCGCAATGTTATTAATTCCGTAGTCTCGTCCGTATTTCCTTCCTTAGTTATGATAACATTTACATTAACGTGTCTAATTGTTAAATTTGACTATCACAATCCTAAGACATTCAATAAGACAACGCTAAAGCTAGTTCTACGCAAAATATCGGTAACATGAAAGATTAATCGGCATAATCAAACATTTCGCAACAACCAATTAAACAGACTAGACAAATTATTGACAAGCGACACAGTTACTACCTTTAAAACCTTTCATCAACCCCGAATGTGATAACAGAATTACAAGTTAACCTGGGACGGGTCTTCGGTAGCACTCATATGCATTCCAAAACGTTATCAAGTTTATAAAAATGTGATAGGAGTAAATGTGTTACCAACTAGGGCTTTTGGCACCCGTTTGTTTCGACCATAAAGAGTGTCATAAAGGGAGATATTGGTGGCGCCGTCTTTATCGGTGGTCGCCGTGGGTCCTTCGATTTATACCTTGATGTAATTATATGGTAGTGGAACTATGTGTGCCTACCGCGGCGATGGCTAATCTCTGTCAGATGTGTTCGGAATAATGGCTGGTTAATTTGGATAGAAGTGTAAATTGTGTTTGAATGGTGTGTCTTTTTACTTGCGCGACAGTGGAAGAAAGTGTCATTTTAATGTTCATGGTATAGGTAGAACTTTGTATGAAAAAATATGATCAAACTTCTCGTTTACAACAGTGGTTCGAGATATTAAACACATTAAAAAAATCATTTTACCGAGGTAAAAATTTCACAATATACACAGAGATCGCTCAAGATAGAGAGGTTTGGAAGGTAAAAGGGGAGGCCTTTGCCCAGCTGTGGGATAAAGTATAGGCTAAAGAAAAGAAAAATAACAGAAGAGATAAGAAAAGCTGAAAGCATTATTGCTTAACGTTAGAAATCCATCAAATGCCAAAAAATCTTTACTCTCCGAAAACCAGAAAATGGAGCCCATGAGGGCAACAAAAAATTGACCGACCATTACCATCCAACAGACACAAAACAAACAAGCCAGCCTTATTCGCGTATCACATCACATAGGCATGCCATCAGTCATAACAGTGCTGTTATCAGAGGCGGCGAGGGCGCTGCGCCCGCGCCGGCCGGAGGCACTAATGCAGCCGCAGATAACGCGCCGACAGAAGCTCAATTAACAACAAACTAAATTAGCCTCCATTTAAAGTTTACGATCGCCGCTACCGCCTTACGTGAGTAGTGCCCTAGTACCGACAGTAAGACAGGGCCAATACTTTGTTTGGAAGTATCGATTAAATTCTTCTATGGGAACCAAGCGATGAAACAAATAAAATATTCTTGAATGTAAAACTAACTTAGCGTCTAAATGTGTTTCTTTGTAGTACCTATATTAGATGTATTTTCCGAACTCACTAGCCATATATAAGCCATCAACGGCTTCTGTGGTTTTTAGCATATAATAATTTAAACTCTGCGATTTATATTTTGAACATTAATTTTAAAAAAGAGAATGTATGAAAAAGTATCTAATAATATGAGCAAAATAAAATTATAGATAATGGAAACCATTACTTGTAGAAAACTGCAGACAAGCGCGACGCGACGGTGTGATGCTATTTTGTTAGAACAATGTCCATGAAGTCTTCATAAAAATTGTTCTGCTAAAGTCGTGTCGCGCCTGTCTTGAGGGGCCTTTAGTCTTCCGGAGTGGAAAACACCAAAGCCAGGAAACAAATTGTTCTATGATACCTAAGTAAGTTTTTCCTTACATTTTTTTTATTGTTTTCTCTATGTTTAGGTTTAACATTAAAAAACCAAACAACATTAACGGTATTTAATGTCCAGTTTCCGCTTTAGGAAACGATCTACCCATTGAAATATAAACATGTATAATGATATAGTTATAATAAGTTTGGAACAACGTAAATTTTACATATAATGTGTGTCGGATATTGTAAGTGGTTCGTCCACCAACGCATCTGCCCACACAGCGTCTAAACGTCACCGCCACATGAAATGTCTGTAAATCATTCAGTTTTGATGCGCGCGCGCTCATCACGCGGTATTAAGATCTCCTCCACGATTACATTCTTAGCGGTTGATTAATAGGCACGTTTGTTCGCTAATTTATTACTTTCTTCAACATACGTGAATTATTATTGTTATTGAAAAATGTTGAGCTGGATACATTAGCAGAAAGCCAATTCTCGTAATTTAAAACGTTTAAAATCTAATCGCAGTCTCCTCATCTCGGCGAAAAACAAATATCAAAAAATTGACAAAATGTAGGGAAATTAGACGTATTTTTGACAGATTGAGACTGAGATCAGACTGTGAACGTTCATAAAATTACGAGAATTGCCCCTGTGTTATTTTTCAAACAACTGTTGTTACAGCAGGTAATGTTTGAGGCACTCGTCCCATGTTTACATCAGTCCTTATGTCGTCAAACATGGCGAGACAAGACAGACCAAACACAAATATGTGTTCACAATATTGTTGGGTATCGTCGTATCGACGTCGCGTGTTGACCGTACGTTGACAAATCCCTTCACTCGGCTACCGTTCGTTCGTAAGATGCCTGTTATCAGCCGCCGTCCACTTATCGAGCCGTTTGAAAGCTCCGCGCGCCGACAAAGAGGTGACGATCCACGCGCAAAATATCAAGAAAAATCTGCCGCCTGAACGCACTATCTATATCGTAACTTCCACAACTAAGCGATACAACCAACTATGACGCGATTCCGGGCCATTTAACGTTTGATAGCCGTGATGACGAATTAAATCAGGATTCCTGACAGCCCTTTTATTTTAAGTGTTTTATGTTATGGAATTTTGTTTACGATACAGTTTAAACGAGAATGCAAATGAAATAAAAATACTATAAAAACGGGGCCACCATAAAAGGCCTCTCGAGAGCGCTAAGCCGCGGCTTCGGCGGTGGGAAGGGACTTAGGGAACACAATGGGACCACCAGAATCGCGTTGAATAAACTTTAGAGTGGGTCGTAAATCGGTAACAACTTGCCAATTGCCGCACGGAGGCGCTAACAGCGGCCAAAGAAACTGTCATATCCGCTCTAGCATCCGCACTCGAAATGTTGGAGTCGATTCGTTGCGGATTGTTTAACGCGGCCGCTCGCACGCTGGCGCGACGAAACCGACCCTTAAGTACCGACCTTACATGATATACTGAACGTTCTTCACGATAAGTTTAGTAGCTCACAACCATCAGTTGACAGACATCGTCTGTGCCTGAACTTTAATGTCCCTGATCACTGTTCAACGTCGTCATCACTAACCTACCCCTCTCGTTTCCCAGTTATCTTTACTGCTAATTTCATTCGTTTTTTATCGTCAAGTTCAATGTTAAGGAACGGGAGACAGTCGTTAACGCACAGACGACACGTTGTTCGGGACATCTGCGTTTCACTTCGGAGTAACTCGAAGGATAAACAACTTTCGAGTGTACAATACTCGTGTTGTGGCTTGTGTATCCAGAGCCTAACCCGCGCTTATTAACGCTCTTACGAGAAGTCCGGCCGGTTTTTTCGTGTGCCCAGATGTGGGCCTGGGTAAACACCCCCGCCATTGTCTGGACGCATAAAAAATCATACACCTGGAAGTGTCAAATTGTTCACTCTGACTGTGAGAGCGGCCCGTGTGAATCTCGCTTGCTCGGACTCGCGCGCTCGCTACACATGTACACAAATATGTATTTGTATTTAACGTTGTTTATCCTGCTCCTAAATCATCAAAACACGGATATCTACAATCTGCAACTAAATTATAGTTAAATGATCAACTGCTTAGTGCACAAGGTTGTTTTTTACAACATAATCTTCTCAGAATTAGTAATAGGAACGTAGACTATGGTTTTTTTTTAGTCTGTGCGTAATATTTCTGAAACCAATAAATGTAATTCACGTTCTACAACTACATAATTATATGTAAATTATCTTAATGGTTCGGCATCGCGATAGGCGGTTGACGTGCTCAGATAATATGCCACGACTGCTAAAAACCTTTTACTGCGTGATTATAAACGCTTAAACGGCTGCTTACGACGCAATCGACGCATCGCCGTAATGAGCGGTGTGTGTGTTCGAACAAACACGACTCTAGCACTGGCGAGCGACACTCTTGCGCAACCAATTGATGGCCACGCGCATGCGCACCGCACGCTCATTGTTATCCCACTTAAGTGGGCAGTTAAGACAACCGAACTTCATGAATCAGCAATAACGCAGTACCTACGATAACACATTAGGGGCGGTCAGGATGTAGCAGCTAATGCACATTATAGATTCAGACCGGAAAGTATCCTGCCGACAGAAAACAGACCATTCGGTTGTTTGCTCTAAAATTCACAAATATTTTCAATGTTAAAACAAAAAAAATACTCCTGCAACACTCCCATATGCCACGAGAGCTCGCCTCCGCAAACCAAACAAACTACACTTATAAAGAAATACACTAGTAACAAAACAAATAAACCAATTTGGGCACGACCACAAAAAAGCCACGGAATCATCTCGGGAGATGTAACGACGTATTAGCATATTGATAGCTACCTCTATCTGTCGTCCTTTGTTTAAAATCAGCGACAGCGCCTTCCATCATAAAGATCGCTTTCAAAAAAAAATATTTTATTGACTAGTTTTTGTCGAATGCAGGCGGTGGCAAAAAATATTGCACCGGCTACCCTCAACAACCCTTGTTTCATAACAAAATTGATTAAGCCCCTTAACTGTCTCACCTTCATAATACTCGTAGTTATCGATTTCGTGCTATGTCTACCTAATTTGAAAATTATACAATCCTGACATTTGTAGCAGAAGTTGAATGAATCAGTTAGCCTATAATGTATGGAAGCTTACGTCATCATTTATTGTGTCAAGTGCTGGGTAATGATACGCGTTATTGGTATGTGTAGTGATGCTAGCAATATTTCAATTGGTCCTAGGATCCGCAGTGCGTGGAGGTGGCGGGGCGGGGCGCCGCGCACAAAGCACGCCCGCGGCGCGCGCGCACCTGCGCGACATGTTTATGCGCATCTCGTCGCCAAATTTACAACCGCTTTGAACAAGGACGCCGCTCTTGCGGAAATTGGAAATGTTTAATCACCAGATCGGCACCCTTTTAGCCAATGAGTTGCCGTCCAGCATAGTTTCAATTGCACCCATTTCGATTTACTGCACCGTTCGCAGATTGTAAACGTATCTCTAAAGGGTACCGCCTCAATTAATATCCGATCTTACGCCAGTCGACGATTGGTTTTATTACCGCATAAGTAAATGAATTCGCCGGCTGTTTTATCTCAGTGTATTTATACATTGATAATGCTGCAGTATCAATTTTCACTTCAGAACTGCTTTGGAACTTTATCATACAAAGTCATGTTAACTTCGTTACTTTAATACTACCTACTTGATATCAGGCGGATTGATATCATCTTAATTAAATTGATTAGTCAGAATCTTGGGTCTACAAAACCATAAGACTTAATGTCGTAAATTAAAATCGGGTGCTACAATAGAAAACTAAAGTATTTATTTACATAGTACGTAAACATAAAAGTCTTGTAACAGAATGTCGGTTTCAAATTCCAATACTTGACATGCATTATAATTTAAAGTGGTATTTATGGAACTCTTCAAAGAAATCCATGTAAATTTTTAGCATAATTAAATAAACGAGGACAAATGAACACTACATTCGAACACGATCGTTGTATAAACACCTCGTAGTATGGGGCTTACGTGAAAAAGCTCAAATTTCAAATGAATATGGATGTCGTTGCGCTGAAAGTACGGAATTAATTCAGCACCTTTTTGGGCGCCGGCGCCGCGGCATTCACGCGTGGCACAAAGCTTGTTGCTCGTAAATTGCGAATGGAAGGACCGACAAACGCGCAGTAATTTAGTTGACAGTGGGTACCAGAGCCGGCGACCGACAACGAGCGACGACGGCCCGACCGCCGCGCAGCGCGGCCCCTATACAAAGCTTATCTACCCGTCGCATCTAGAGCCTATTATGAGCCTGACGCCGAACTCAACACAACAGATCGTTAAGATTACGATTCGCCAATACACAGTTCGGTAATTCATGCCGAATAAACGATTAAAGAATTCGCCGACAATTAAAAATTAATTAGAGATATAATATCGGCCCAAAAAACTGTACGAATAACTTCGTCGATGGAACGTGGCATTGATGAACGATTCGTTATTGATCAATGCTTTTTCCTTACCAAAATCAAGTGCTAATTTGGATTCGTATAACAAAGTGAGCTAGTCATCAAACTGAAACAAAACCAATTCGAGTATTAATGAGAACCATTCGATTGCATTACACGTGGAGCTTAATTGTCCGATCAACAATTCTTGGGTTGAGTCGCAGGATCTGTTTCAAAACTGGTCCTTATGTCTTCGGAATGCAGTTCAAGTTCCAATGGAGCTATGTGGGTCGTGGTGTGCGCCCCCAGTCCAGTGGCGATCGCTCGTTAGCTCCCGAGCCGGCATAAATCACACCGTTTTATGAGAACTCCCAATTTTTTAACATTTTGAGTTAATGAAATGCGAGCGCAGTATGGGACCCGACTAGCGACATTAAAAAGGACAACCCAAAAGAACGAACAGTTTCTAATTATAATCCTGTCAAGGTTGTGATATAAGCAAAGAATTGATGATCGCCACAAACGCGGTGATTTTATCTAAGATAATAGCGATCTGTTGATAGTAGCTGTTGAATTTTAATATTTGTCATATTTTTTATTTGTTCGTGTCGTAGTAAACCCCTGCCACGAAAGCTCGTAAAACTACCATCGTTTTATGTTGTTAATTTGCTTCGGATGCCGTTTAGCAAAAATTCTGGATGTCAATTATTGAAATATATTACTGTATTCAGTGCCGTTCAGAAGAAAGCCGCTTGCGAAAGAGAGCTCTACACATTGATTAGTTAGTAAAAGTAAATCTCGTGTAGGGTGCATCATTTCCCGTTTTTTTTAGTGGGAGCTGGATCGCCCACCAAGCCCTATAAGTTGCAACTAATTGGCAGTAGTTAACAAGAATAACAAGAACCATTAACCACAAGTACAATAAGCGAACACGGTAGTGGCAGTCAAACGAGCAGCGATCAATCAAGCACAGGATCTCCGCTCATCGTACCGTGATACCGCGCTCCCTAGAACCACCATCATCCATAATCACAACCGTATTTCATAGTACTAGAGTTCATTATCCTTTAACGGAAGTCACAGAGAATGGCGCCAGTATTTTAGGATTTTCGAAGAAGCGAAAGGGTTAGGCTGCGAATTAAAGTCGCGCACACGCACGGAGGCGCAGAGGGGGGATCACTAGTACCGACAAAGGCACCGCCGCACGCGAGCTGCCCGATTCACAATTAAGCCCGCGTGTGTTAATTGATATTAATTCTGTGTGGATGGTACAAGCAGGGAACGGCTCGCGTATTAGTCCAAACCATTATTTCTATAACTGTTCGCGAATCTACGCCATTATCTTCTAGACGCTCTTGATTGAGCGTGACGTCACCCGATGTTATTATTTCGATTTGATTAATGATCGATCGAATTTGTGTCAAAAGTGTTAATTACCACCATAACTGTACCTTCTAAAGAATACTGTCTCTCAACGTATTCAATCAAACAATGCTTATCTTAAAAATATGCACGGCGGAGCAGCTTGCTATATCGAGAACCGTGACCATCATTATGCCCGCTACGATTCCATACTTGGTCCGCATCGCAACAAGTCAAGTCTAATGTCGCTCGATTGGTCCTTTTGCGCCACTGTCGCTAATCGCTCCCACAAGATCCACATGACAGTCATGTAGGTACTGGGAATCGCGTCAAGGCTGGCTGTAATGTGTCGGGTTCAAACGCGCCGCGGCAGCGTCATCAACGCAATTAGTGGGCGTTGCGACATCCAGGACACTATTGACATTGAACCCTTGTTACATATTTCACAGAAATGTGTTTTGATGTCGTCTCATCGTCACGTCTCAACTAATATGTGTGGACTTTAATCTCGAACGCGTTGCTCGTCACTAATTGCAGCGCATGCAGTCGTCTTTCAATTCTCATGTACGGTATCATGCACTGGCATTTTTCTACGAAGGCTATGATTGATATCAATGATGCTGTCATTAGATAGGTATTTTCTGGATTGTAACGTGAATGAAGTTTAATTGCAAGTGGTAGAAAGTTTAAAGTAGAAGGCATGAAGCCACAATGACCAAATTTTGAAAATGCTGTTACAGAATTCTACGCTCGTGCTGCTGGCGTTAGGAAAGATTATGTAACAAGCATTCTACTTTATTGTTCTGAACAACTATCTGTGAGCATCTCGACGCCATTACGTATTCTCGTCAACATTCGTGTCCAAATCAGTCATGTTCTCACAGCGTACACTTAGACGCCGAAGCGACACATTTATTCGAGAATCGTGCGTCCGTCTGCACCCTGAGTCGCCCATTGCGCTTATCTGAGGTTTCGGTAGCGGTGGCCGTGCGCGATACACATCGGCGCGTGATGTCGCGATGCGCGGGCGCGGCCGCCCGATGCTATCGGCGCACGAGCGCGGGTGGCTCGCATCCCTCCCTCCCTGCGTCCTCTCAGTCTCGGTCACTTCACAACGTCGCACGTCATTGTCGCCACGGTACAACCTTTTTGTAACAACTATTGAGTTGCTGTTGTTTAGAGACAAGCCTTCTTTGTACAAAGTTAAGGAGTAATCTATTCTTGCTAAATGGTACATTCATAGATATCCACGCAGTGGAAATCCTAACCAAACCGTTGTACGGACGGTTTGGTTCGGGATTTCATGATTTCACGCAATATGAAGATATCTGCCCGAACAGCAAATAGCTCACAAACACGCATTACAGTAAATCAAGCATTCTAAAAAACAGATCACACGGCTCGTTGGCGACAAAACTTGCGTGAAATGTAACAAATTCATATACATCACAACATTTTTTTTCTGACCGCTACCATTGTACGTGAGTTCCCATGTTTTTACGAGCACGTTATGATAAACGACGCACCCTCAACAACTGTCGGGCCATAATCACCACGGATTCTGGGAGACGCATTATGGACACGTAGGACCGAGCACGTCGTAATACACTGAATGCTTTCATGTCCTCTGATGTCAGATGTCATCTCGAACAACGTAACCTGGTGTCTATTGATAGTACGCGAACAAACAACCCTTGTATCTGATCAAGGACACGAATACAACTGTTTGTTTTAGGTCGAAAGAACAAGCCCAAAGCATGGACACACAAAAAAGTAATGGCGTATCGGAACACATGATTACTTTTTTCTGCATCAAAGAAGTCATTTAAAAGAATGCGAGTTGTCTCATTCGCTCACATTACAATTTGTTGGGTAGCGAAGCCAGTCGGACTCCGTGAGAATAATTCCCGAGTTCCGAGTAACATGGGTTAAACGCTTGTATCGAGAGATACCGATCTAACCCGAGCTGCTCGTTGGCGCCATAAAAACAAAACATCTTCAACACGACCACTTTCTTCCCTAAATTATTCGAGGAATTTACGACGTTTCAACCGACAAAAATGTTATAACCTAATGAGAAATTATCATCAGAGCCGATGTCTGTCGTCCGGCAAAAAACGAATCATGCGCCGCTCCACGATGATGCCCGGACGCATATTTTTTATAAACTAAATTCGAATTATCGTTTTCGTGTTTGTTTTTTACCTCGATCGTCGATTGTTTTAGGTTGTGTCGGGACAAAAAGGCGCGGGAGCCGGCGATGACTGTGCCATTCTGTTGATCGCTCAACTTTCGGCTCGAGGAATGATGATGGATTTCTCTCAATGCGCGAGATACAACGATGGCTCAACAGGAAAACTTGCCACGAACACACACCTGAAGCCGACGACGGACAGCTCGTTTAAAATAATGTCAGGAATGGTGTGTGGTTTGTTCCCAGGAGATATTGCGATATGATCGCTTGAAGGCGGCGCGACTATTCGGCGCGTGCTTCAGATTCCTGGTCCTTCTATCCGGAATTACCCATTACATACAATGACAGTACGTTTTTACAGCGACAATTTTTTTCTAAAGGTTTCGTCTAAGCCTTCATTACTGTAAACGTTTTCTATCAACTTACAATTGTACAAACAAGTCGTTCTATGAGTTAAAGGGTTCTAATGTTTACCGTAATTGCATTTCACTTTAAAACTGTAATCGTTTTGACGTTTAGGAACTTTTAATCGACACCTGCGTAGTGGGTACTCTAACACAATTACTAAGATGGTTCAAATTATAGTTTTTGTTTACCTGTTGATAAATGGTTGTTGGTTTATAAAATTCTATGGACAGCCTCTTTTTAGAGAAAGGGTCGCAGCAGATGGCAGTGATGATCTGTTCCTTTACCGTGAAAGCTTCTAGCAACCTGATAATACATGACGTAAAGCAAAAATCAAGAACTGCATGAGCACACAAAAGAGACATGTGTCCTTAATTAATAAGCAGAATATATGTCAACAGAACCTGCAGGTAGGGGCAAAGGTTTAACAAATTTTCGAGTTAACTGATCGGACCTTCATTAATTTCCAACTGGCATTCAGTAACCTCCCGCTGATATCGGAGTCTAAAACAAAGAGGTATTATGTCAGTTCCGTAGCAATGCAGCGCTAGCAGTCGCGATATCTCTCAATCTGGCACGTCGGTGCACTTAGGAGAGTTTCTAACGTCAGGCGGTGGCGAGAGCTGGAGGAGTGACGAGTGGCGAGGAGATCGTCGGAAGACGGCGACTGTCATAATCTGATTATTAGTGGTGCGTGGTTGGGGCGGGGCGCGCGGCGGGCGGCCGGCGCGCCGCAGGCGGTCGGCGCCCGCGCACGTCCCGCTCGCGCACCGCCCGCGCCCACAGGGACGCGCGCGCAGGCGACAAACGACCCGTGGTAAAACAAAAGGAATGTTGCCGGCGACGCTTTGAGGCGCCGGCGCCGCTCCCCGCGCAACCTAATCACCCATTTTAATTACGACACAGATCGAATCAATTAATCGGTATTTCAGTTAAAACAAGCGACGGAATGAGCTTACGCTCGTTTGTTAGATATGATTTCTGGACGTACCTACATTCGAGATGTGATTAGACTTTTATCTCGTAAAAGTCGGCGGTGAACGTCAATTACTGACGTAATTCACGTTCACAAATCGCCTGTGAGCAATGTGAGTCCATAACGACGGGTTCTGACGGACGAGCGTTGCGCTAGTACCCGAGAGTGAGCAGACGTTTTTAATTATAACTTATGATTTTTTCAAGCGAATTCGGGCGCGCCCTTCCCGACGAATAACACAAGAATAAATAACGAGTTTTTGTGTTCTGTGTTTGTTTTTAAAATGGCGGGAGGTCCGCGCGACGACACGCGAGCGATGCGCGCCGGCCGCCGGCGGCCGCGGCCGACTCGCCCATTTGTCATATTTCGGTTTTGAGAAAAAATAAATAACCTACTCTATTCCGACCAGTGTTTGTTTGTACAACGATTATTGAGGGTTAAGTATTATCTCTGAACATGCAGTGGAACAGATGGGACGTGTCGCCGACAGCATATCTAGCCAGTTGATTATTGTGCTGCGCGCGCGGCCGGCTGCATGTGGGCCTACAGTTGTTGACAATATGATTATTGTTTTTTAATAGTTGATGTCATTTTAAGTATGACCGTAAATATAGTTTACTAGACACTTGTTTTGCGAAAAAAAAGTTGTGTACAAAATGTTGATAACAAAAGTCATATATTTTAAGAAAGTCCTCATGACGCTATTAGGCCTAAAGTCGATGTGAACACAGGATAAACCTGTCGAAAAGCAAACATCGAAGTACATACTCCCGCTTGGCCTTCCTATATACCAAACAATGTACAGTTCCTCACAGGTGGTGGTAAAATTGAGATGGCTGTTCCTACAGATCCAAAGTTAACACATAAAGCTGTTGCATGGCCGTCGAGCACGGCAGGTGTTAACTCCGACTACACACGCCGCCTGCCCCGCTTGCACAAACGAACCGCCCAAATCCACTGTTTGCGCAACCAATTAACCCACCAAACCCAGCCCCACTCCGCGAACCAAACCAGATAAAGAACAGAATGAACAGCTTTTAACACTGTTTGAACAACAACTAAAAGCATCAAGTTACACTCTCCCAATGTTGCCAGTTCCCAGCAGCGATGGTCGCTCATAGAATAACTCAATTACTGCGCGCACGCACCGCCTCGACTAGTGCTTAATACGAGAAATGCATGAAATATTTTTGACCCATTTCGATTCGTATGGCGCCAGGGTCGGCGCCGGCGCGCCCTCGGCCTCTCTCACGCGGCATCGTTAATACAAAACAAACAAAAGTGACCTCTAGACGGGCGCGGCCAGCTAAGCTAACGAGATTCACCAACCGCTGGATAAAGCGGTAAATTATCGGAATGTTAGCCGGGCGGCGGCGCGCGGTGGTCTGCGTCGGCGGCCGCGCCAAAAAAACGTGTAGGAGATGACAGGAGCACAGATGAACCCGGCTAATTACCGGCCGAGCAAAAACCGGGACAGTGCGCAGGCGCGCCGCTACAGCCATCGCGCATGACAGCTATCCGTTTGCGACCAGCGTCTAGTTTTTACCGGTCATTTTAATAAGAGAGTGGTCGACGACGCGATGCGGTCCTCGAACGCTAATTACACGCCATTAATTACGGAATATTTTCATTTTTAATTCCGTCAGAAGTCGAACGGACGTGATGCTCATTATTGATCGAACTTTCTTTTGGCGGCGCGCGGCTCTGGTGGTCGGCCGCCGTTCTTTACCGTGCAACAATTACGTATCCAAAAATATTATTAATATCTAACGAGTCAATCTGCGGCTGATTGTGAGAAACAGAAACATAGACAGTTGTAACTATTACGTGTAATGTTCCGGTCCCGGGTCGTCGGTCGAGTACGAGTCGCCCCGAGGCTGCCATCTGCTAATAACGAGATGCGTCGCGTAATGAGCGCTGCGGTGCGGGTCGGTGCGGTCGGTGCGGAGCGGTGCGCGCCTCGTGGTGGGTCGCGGCTCTCGCTCGCAGGAAGGGCGGAGGCGCCGAGATCGCGACGACTGTGTAATTTCTTCACTGCTCGCACCCACATTATCGATCACGAAAAAAATATAATTGTAGGGGTACCGTCGTAAAGCAAACAGGCTTATAATAAGGTGTAATTTGTGCTCGGCCATTTAGAGAAATGCTCAAATTGCCGGGGCAGCTGTTTGTTTTGTCTATGACGGAGGTCCGGCCCCGTCTCCCAAATTATCCGTTAACAAGCCTCGCGTCAGATTCAGCAGTCCTAATGGGTTTTCGTTAAGTTTTTGTTATTATTTTGTAATTTATTACGAGTAATATGTTTTGTGTATTCGATTCTTGGATTCCGACAGCTGCAGCGTTTAATTGAGTCGATAGTTGGACGTAAGTTTTGTTTTTCAATAAATTCTAAATGTCGCGGGCGACGAGGTCGCGTTGTCGCGTCATCGCCGCACGCGCAGGGCGGGCGGAGGGCGGCGCGCTCCTTCCCACGAAACGCCGATATAGCAGGGACAGGTGCAAATTATGCAATATCTCTCAATTAAATATCTATAATAAGTATTTGTACATGGAAAACAATTATAAACGTTATTATTCACCAATTATATGGTAAACAAATATCAAGAATTGTACGATGTTTTGTGGAAATTAAAATGCTAGGAAGCTAAATACCACAGTGTTTGCATTGACATATTTGACATAAAGAGTAATTGCGCGAATAAAAACGTTGTTTTTAGATACGTTACTTCAGAAACAAGATGATAATTTAGAGTCCAGCAATTTAATTAAACGTATTGCTGGAAGCTAACCAAAAGATAAACTATTACAGACCCACCATACAATTCACTTAATTTCGAAGAATTTATGTTTTAATAATCACTTTTTGCCCGCGGCACTACGTGTGGCGTAAAATGATTTCTGAGTCCCTTTCACATAGCTAAGTGGTCTTTCACGTTTGGCATATAAAGCGAACGAATTATTACTTATAAACGATTGTCTCTAATTTTGGGACCACATAACTTGGATAACATTGCTTAATTTTTTATTCATCGTGATGTTGCGATGTGATAATAAGGCTTTAAAACTAAAAAAAATCTGACTAGCATTTAAAATAACAGGCAGGGCAATGGCCTCTTCTTGTACAAAGAAGGCATGACAGTTGATCACCACCCTTGCTCAAGGCTGATTGGCGATTTTAGACTTAGGATAGATATAGATATAACGAATATAATATGCGGATAGTGTAGTGGCTGCAATATTGTTAATATTATGAATTATCTTTTCTCTGTTCCAACACATATTGTAGCTATTTATTGTCCCTGAATAAATAAAATAAAATATAAAGACGTAGGCACAATATATAAAACCTCAGTAATGTAATACATTTCATGTCCTCAACTCCACGTCAAAATGCGTATTTTGCGTACAGGATTTCCGACTTATAATAATTATTAGTCTAGTTTTCCGAACGACATTTTCCTTCTGCGATGTCAGTATTTTTTTTAAGAAACCTGACTATTTAACTTCAATTCTCGCCACCAATCAGTCATATCCCCCTCTATCATTCGAATTCGGTTTAATAATGCGCATAAGTTATCGCTACCTGATGCACAAGTCCTAAACTCAGCCTTACATATTTTTTGGTCCTTCGATCCGGTTGAAAAAAAAAGTGCATGACACATTTTCCAGTTGGCTTGGTGCAACTATGTATACTACATATAGATAACATATTTTTTTCCTTAAACTGTCATCTTTATCACCTTTACAATCGAGTGGGTGACTTGTTTTCGTCCTTAGCTATACCAAATTACTGAAAATAAACGTATTAAGGTTTTGATTTTCCGGCTTGCCGTCATATATTCTGCATGAGACTTTCCAAGGTATCTCTTTATAACAAACTAAATACTCGATCACATCCGAACACTTCATGAATGTCAATGCACGCTTTTCAAAATCAAAATTCATTTATTCAAATTAGGCTGAGAATCAGCACTTTTTGATCGTCAAGATTACAAAAGACAGTCCTCCAAAACGCCCACACTCACCACTTCCAAGTGCTTTCGCTGGAAGAAGAAATGGTGCAACAAACTTCCCAGCAGTACAGCTGTCTGTTCTACTTAACTGTTTTACCAAACATATTTAACTTTTCCTACGTTATCTAACGCTACCTTTTTTTCTCTCCGAGTCTCTCAGAGTTTTTCATGAAATCTTTCGCAGTTTTTTACTGGAACATACAGCTTTTCATGGAAAGCCTTAGTGCTGCCATGCATAACGTTTCCGACGTTTTCTAACGCTAAGTTTGGTCTGTCAAAGATTTTCAAGCAACTGTATTCTTTCCTCTCTACTACGTACATAAGAAGCCTTAATATAAAATTCAGTTTAATTACACAATATAACAATAAAGCTTAAGTAGACTTACCGTCCTCCCTTGGTGATGATCATTTCAGTGCCGATGTCGTGGAAGCGCCGCCAGAGGTCGCCGTTGAGCAGGCGTGCCTCGCAAGCCGGCGGCTCGGCGTCCGCGCCGACGCGGTGCTCTGCAAACAAAACATGGTCGTTGTTTTATGTGTCAATATTACTATACAATTTTAATCCTACTAATGATGGATAGATGTTTTTTTGTTACTCTTTCAAGCAAAAACTACTGAACGGATTTGAATGAAATTTGGCACACAGATAGTTTATACCCAGTATTAACACATAGGATGCCCTTTATGCCCATTTTATCCCGATATTCCTACGGGTTGGAGGCTTATGCGGGTGAATCCGCGGGGCGCAGCTTGTTTACTATAAAAACACAAAGTAAATATGGACAACTATTATTTGTGATATTTGTTCTATTTCTGTTGTTTTTTATGATGATAACCTTTTTTTTTAAAAAAAATATTATTAGTAGGTATGATTGTTTTTATTACAATTATGAAATTAGATAACAAAAACTTTTAGACGTAATCTTAACAGGAAATTGAGATAAATAAAGAACGTATCATTTTACGTAGCACTTTGCTACGAACTTTATAGTAAGGATATTACCTATTATAAGAAAATCACATACTTGTAAAAGTATTGGCCCTGAAGAGTTATGTATTATGTGATGTTTACTCAGTTAATTAAAGTACTTATAAAATTATAGCCCTTGAAACTCAATTCTATTGAAAATAAAAATCTAATAAGGTACTGTTTATTTGACATGCAGCTGTTTATTTTATTTACCATGGGCATACTGTACAGGGAAACATTTTAACAACTCATTTCAAGTTTCATAGAAGCACAGAATTTAATTGACACAAAACACACTTTAAGCCAACCTTACGACAGAAACTCGTTAAAAGATGTTGAGATAAGAAAAGTTAATAGCTAAATCAGTAGCATAAAGTATATAGATAAATTATCAACTAAAGTACTGTATAAATTACAGAACTATTTGCATTTATTTATAGCAACTAGACTGGCTAAGTCTCCACGAGCCTGTGGACATCTCCAGGTATACTAATAGATAATAAAGGCCTGAATAGTTTGTTTGTTGGTTTTAACGCTCTAATAAAAAAAAATAAAAAAAATAAAAAGATTTTTTCTAATCCCACTGCTGGTAGTTCCAGAGAACTACCAGCAGTGGGATTAGAAAAAATCTTTTTACATTTTATAGCCCAATTCTTGAGGAAGGCTTTAGGCTATTTAACATCACGCTAGTAGGACTCTTAGGAGCCGAGCAACCACAAAAAAGTCAGCCTGGGCAGGTGATGCGATGCGATGGGTCGGGGGAACAAGAAAGATGGGTCGCGGGCGAAGTCGCAGGCAGTGGCTAGTGTATTTATTAAATATAAATAAAACTGGATACATAATAAATTCGAAGACATTTATTTCTGACATATTCAGAGATTAGAAAAACGGTTAATAGTTTTTTTTCCATTTTGAAAACTTACAAGTTTCTATAAACATTTTCTCTCAATATCTATTTGTTTTTTTTTTAAATTAAAAGTTATAGAACTTAATGTTTATTTCAAAAGATACTTGTTTACTAAGAGGTATCGTGTTACACAGTAACTGGGTTTTAGAGGGCAGATAGACAGTCGCTCCATGTAAAATACTGGTATTCAGCTGCATCCGGTTAGACTGAAAGCCGACCCCAACATAGTTGGGAAAAGGCTAGGCAGATGATGATGAGTCAGCCGCTTTCTAACCATAACATCCACACAGGCCAGCCATCATTTCTTTGGTCTTCCCCTACTCGTATAGTTAATAAGTAGGTACTTAAACAATCATATTGAAACTATTAATGCTTCATAAAATGATTTATTCCGGTCGGATCATATCCCTTGCTGGTTGTTATTAAGTTGTAATTCGGACCCACCGTCCTGTCACAGTCATAATAAACAGAGTCACTAACATAGTGTCACTATAAAAGATAATTGTATATTATCTTTAGCTTATTAAGATGCAAGATAAAAATGTACATACATTTAATTATAATTTGTAATGCATGCAGGAAATATCAATTTTCGATGGGGAAGGCTGTTGAAGTAAGTAGTAACCATGAAAATATGCAAAAGTATACTTGTCCTCGTGTACATACATACATTAAACAACTTTAAACTATACATGTCAATTATTTAAAATTAAAATAATCGTTGAATTTTAATATTATGGTAGACTTCTCACCGTGGATTTTAGCGTTTTGTGGGATGAAATTGAGACTGGAACAGGAGCGTGGGGATGCATGCCCAACAGTGGGTGAAGTCGGGCTGTGGATCATGATGATGATGACGATGGGATGTAATAATTCAATTTCTACAACCCAGCAAAGAACCAGAAAACCAGAGTAATTTGTCAAGCATTTAATGTCAGACCAATTTGACATTAGTTTAATTTAGTTGACTTTTTGATTTTCCTTGGCCGCTGTAATTACTGTGACAAATATTGTTTTGACATTCGAGGTCGTTTCGAACATATCATCAGCGATCAGAGGGGCAATTCTCGTAATTTTAAAAACGTTCAAAGTCTGATCTCAGTCTCAATCTTTAAAAATTCCTCGAATTCCCCAACATTGTTGACGACATTGATTGTCGGTGAATTGATATTGCGACTAGATTTTAGACGTTTTTACGAGTAATTACGGGAATTGGCCTTCTGATCCAAAAACCATTTCCTTCATCAATATTTCAGTTTTAATACCGTCAAAATAAAATCCGTTCATCTTTAATTATAAATGGATGACACGGTATACGACATTTCGAGTAATCAAGGCTTGATCCCGAATATAATACTGCGAAAAATATTCATTCATAAACTTAAATTGTAATTTATGATAGCGTGGGCGGTTCTTTTGATGTACTTTACAATATATGGTAGGTATATGCAGTATATAATATGTTTTATGTCGCGGATACGGGGACAGGAAAGTCCCAAGTTATGGTTTGCCTGAACGACTGCTAACGATGGCAACACACGAAAAATATAAGTGCCATGTGAAGCATTGTATGGTGGGGTGCATGTTGAAGAGCCTCCTCGTGGCGCACCCTGGGCAACGTCGGCTCCAGGTGTCCACCAAGTCTTGGTGGGCACTTGGGGCCGGCGGCTAATCTACAACACACGGGGAAGGGCACGGTTCCAATCACCGATCATCCTCGATGGTCGTTGAAGGGAACCGGGCTATAGACGCCTACTCCCCCTCTGCTTACAGAGGAAGGTGAGTGGGCGTATACTGGGGGGGGGCGGTGGCAGGAGGGATAACCCCCCCTCCTGCCAACGCTAATATCGTAGCCCCGGAGACAGTTAAGGTCATGTCTCTGGCTGTTGAAGGGGGTCGAGGGTCTTGGCTTAACCGCCCGGACCGCGAGGAAGATTAACCTCTATAAAAAATTCCCCAAACCTCCAAGCGGCGGCGCACCGTGAGGGAGGTAGTAAGCTTGGCTAATGGGTAGCTTGATTTAGTCGCTAGTGCGAACCACGGAATTTGAGCAAGTACACAAAGTTTTTACTCGTGGGAACAATATGGAAAATTTTTTAAAAAACCCAAACCCAAACGACGAAGAGAGGAGTGATGCGAGGTCGGAGTCCGACTCGGCATCGGGAGGAGCGAGCACGGGAGGCTCAGGGAGCCCTTGCCGTGGTAAGGAGTTGGCTGCTGCGAAGAGAAAGGTGCAGAGCAAGCGGCCAAGGTCAGGGGACGGCCAGGGGTCGTCCTCTGACGGGGAGCTGGCCTCGGCTCGGAAAATCCCCACCAGTAGGCGGGGAGGAGTCCGAGAGCGAGGCATTGGGAGGGGGCTCACTGCCCGGGAGGCAGCAGAGCTAGCGGAGGGGCCCGCGAAGGAGGGGGGAACCGGTCGCGCGGTCGCTCTGGAGCCCTCAAGCGATGAGGCGGGTGAGGCTGGCGGCCCTGAGGCGGACCGCATGGGGAGGTTTGCGGCGGTCGTGGAGGCCGCGATTCGGGACGTGTCCCTGAAGAAGCTGCAAACCTCCAAGAACAGGGCCGTAGCCTCGGCAAAGGCCGCAATCATGGCGGCAGCGGAGGCGGTCAGCTGCGCCGGTCCTTCGGCTGGCGCAGTAGCCGAACTCAGGGCGGAGGTCGCACGCCTGACGGCTGCCACGGAGCTTCTCCAAGAGGAGAACAGGAAGCTCCGGGCAGACCTGGCCGGCCTGAAAGCTCCCGACAAAGGGCAGGCGTCACCAGCAGCCAGCCAGCCAGCCAGCCAGCCGGCAAGCGGGATCGTGCCGGCTGAGAACCAGGTCCTGAACCTGGTTCGGCAGGAACTGGCAGCCTTCCAGGCGCGGTTCACCGCCCTGGAGGGTATTGTGCTGCGCCCGCCCTTGGCGGGTAGGACGGCCCCAGGGCCGAAGGCGGCCTCGTATGCTGCCGCTGCCGCCCCTAAATCCGGGCCGTCCGGCCGGGCCCAGGCGCCGGCCAAACAGGCGTCGGCTGGAGGAGCCGCGGCACCGGCGAAACCGGCGTCGGCTGGCGGAGCCTCCACGCCGGCAAAACCGGCGCCTGCCGGCAAACCCCCGGCCAAGGCTAAAAAGAAGGGCAGAGCGGCTGGGGAGGCGAAGGGCCCAGAACCTACGCCTCCCCCAGAGAAATCTCCCACGACCAATGCCGAGTGGCAGGTGGTCGGGGAGAAGAAGAAGGCGGCCAAGGCGGCCAGGAAAAAGGCGCAGAGGAGGCGCCGCAAGGAGCGAGCCGTTGCGGCTAGGCTTCGCTCCCCTAAGACCGCGGCTGTGGTCATTACACTACAGCCAGACGCGGTTAAAAGGGGGGTGACCTACCGTGACGTGCTCACCAAAGCGAGAGCGACGGTGGATCTCCAAGAGCTGGGGATCACTGGGGGCCTCCGGCATAGGGTGACCGCCACTGGTGCCCGCATGCTGGAGATCCCCGGTGCTACGAGTGGCCCCACCGCTGACGCCCTAGCTGAGAAGCTAAGGGCGTCCCTCAATGCGGACGAGGCTCGAGTCTCCAGGCCCGTCAAGTGCGCAGACATGCGCATTGTGGGCCTGGACGACTCCATAACGGAGACGGAGGTGGTAGCCGCCGTCGTCAGGACGGGCGGGTGTCTGGCCGACCAGGTGAAGGCGGGCACCATACGTCCTGACTTCACGGGCATGCGAACCGTAACGGTAAGCTGCCCTGTGACGGCGGCTAGGAAGATTGTGGAGGGCGGAAGGCTCCTGGTGGGCTGGGTGTCCGCGCAGGTCAAACTGCTGGAGCCCAGACCTCTGAGGTGCTATCGATGCCACGTGGGTCACCACGTGAGCGTCCAGTGCACCTCGGAGGACCGCAGCACCCTGTGCTTCCGCTGCGGTAAGCCCGGACACAAGGCCGGCTCGTGCAACGCCGCGCCGCACTGCGCTGCATGTGCGGCTGCTGGCAAGCCGGCCGATCACCGGGCGGGCAGCAAGTCCTGCGCCCCACCTGCCGAAGCCAGGAGGAAAGGCAGGCCCTCCGCCGACGTCGTCACCACCACCACCGTCGCCGCCACTGCCGCCGCCGCCGCCACCACTGCCGCCGCCGCCGCCGCCGCCGCCGCCGCCGCCGCCGCCGCTGCCGAGGGTCCCTCACAAGGGGCCCGGGAGGGGGCTGAAATGGAGGAGTAATGGCTCCGCCTTTACGCCTCCTCCAGGCGAATATCAACCACTGCGCCTGCGCTCAGGACCTGTTGCTCCAGAGCATGGCGCAGTGGTCGATTAATATCGCCGTGGTCGCTGAGCCGTACTTTGTCCCGCCCAGGGATAACTGGGTGGAGGACCTTAGCGGCTCAGTGGCCATAATTTCGTCGGCTGCCGCCGGTACCCCGTCCCTCGAAGGTGTCACGAAGGGACAGGGGTGCGTAGCAGCACGGTTCGGAGAGATGGTAGTAGTGGGAGTCTACTTCTCTCCGAGCCGAACTCTCGCCGAGTTCCAGAACTCTCTAACAGAGTTGGGTGTCGTCGTCGCCAGAAGCCACCCTTTCTCCGTACTAGTGCTCGGGGACTTTAACGCCAAGAATGTGGCCTGGGGTTCCCGTTGCACGGATGTGCGGGGCAGGATGGTGGAGGACTGGGCTCTGGAAACAGGCCTGGTCGCCGTGAATCGGGGTTCTGTCCCTACGTGTGTGCGGATGCGGGGCGAGTCGGTAGTGGACATCACGTTCGCCAGCCCCGCTCTGTCACAGCGTGTCATCGACTGGCGCGTCATGGAGGAGGTGGAGACCTACTCCGACCATCGGTATATCCGATTTGATGTCTCCACCCAGACCTCTAGCGCGCTGGTCCGACAGGCCCCGAGTGGTCCGCGTTGGGCGCTGAAGCAGCTGGACCGGGAGCTCCTCCTGGAAGCCTCGATCGTGCAGGCCTGGGTGTCTTCACCGGACAGGCCTGCTGATATTGACGATGAGGCGGAGTGGTTCCGGGAGGCCATGTCCGAGATTTGTGACGTGGCAATGCCCCGAGTCCGGCCAGGATGCGCCCGACGTCGGGTGTACTGGTGGTCGCAGGAGGTGGAGGCGTTGCGCAAGGCGTGCGTCGACGCGCGACACCGGTACACCAGGCACCGCAGGCGCCGCATCCGCCCTCCGGATGCGGAAGCCACAGAGGCGGAGCTGTACGAGGGGTACAGAGCGGCGAAGACCGCCCTCCGAGAGGCTATCCAGCGGGCCAAGGCCACGGCCCGCGAGGAGATGCTGGAGACTCTGAACAGAGATCCATGGGGGCGCCCTTACAAAATGGTGCGGAATAAACTCCGCACCTGGGCCCCCCCGCTGACTCAGAGTCTCCGCCCTCAGCTGGTGGAGGAGGTGGTGAGCGCTCTGTTCCCTTCACGCGGGGAGCATACTCCCCCGCCTATGGCTCCGCCACTTACGGTGCCCGAAGCGGACCACACGGACGACGACGACGACACCCCTGAAGTGACCGGGGTAGATCTGAGAGCGGCGGTAGGCAGGCTTAAGGCCAAAAACACCGCCCCAGGACCCGACGGCTTGCCGGGTAAAGCCTGGGTCCTGGCCTCGACGGCTCTCGGGCCTCGACTGGAGGCGCTCTTAAGCGCATGCATGGAGAGAGGCCAGTTTCCACTCCGTTGGAAGACGGGGAAGCTGGTCCTCATTCAGAAGCCGGGGCGCCCTGCGGACTCTCCGTCCGCATACCGGCCCATAGTGCTGCTCGACGAGGTTGGCAAGCTCTTTGAGAGAGTGATTGCGGGCCGCCTCGTCGGGCACCTTGTGGGGACTGGGCCGGATCTTGCGGATTGCCAGTTTGGCTTCCGCAAGGGGCGCTCTACGGTGGACGCCATCATGCGCGTAAGAGCCCTCACGACGGGGGACGCGGTGTCCCGGGGTGGGGTGGTCGTGGCGGTGTCACTCGACATCGCCAACGCGTTCAACACCCTGCCCTGGAGCTGCATTGGGGAGGCACTCCGGTATCACCGGGTGCCGACCTACCTCCGTCGAGTAGTCGGGGCGTATTTGACGGACAGAGCCGTCATCTACCCCGGTCGCGACGGGAACTGGAACCGGCGAGAGATGTCGTGCGGTGTCCCACAGGGATCGGTTCTGGGGCCGCTCCTGTGGGACATCGGTTACGACTGGGTGCTGCGGGCCGACCTCCCTGAAGGCGTCAGCGTAGTTTGCTACGCTGACGACACGCTGGTCCTGGCGCAGGGGAGGTCGCATCAGGCGGCGGCCGACGCGATGACACGCGGGGTTGCGATAGTCGTGGAAAGGATCCGGCGGTTGGGTCTCGAGGTGGCATTGCACAAGTCCGAGGCCATGTCCTTTCATAGGCCTCGGTACGGGCCACCTCCGGGATCCCAACTAGTGGTAGGAGGGGTTCACATCGGCGTCGAGACCACGATGAGGTACCTGGGTCTCGTCCTCGACAGCCGATGGAACTTCGTCGAGCACTTCCGACGTTTGGCCCCCAAACTGGAACGGGCCGGGGCCGCCCTAAAGCGGCTCTTGCCCAACCTGAGGGGGCCAAACGCCTCCTGCCGGAGGCTTTACGCGGGGGTCGTGCGGTCCATGGCCCTATATGGGGCCCCGGTATGGGCGCGTTCACTGCGGCTTCGAGCCGCACACTACCTGAACGCGCCCCAAAAGGTGGTAGCCGTAAGGCTGATCCGGGGCTACCGCACGATCTCGGGCGAGGCAGCAAGCCTCCTTGCCGGACTGCCACCATGGGATCTGGAGGCGATAGTCCTCGCGCGCCTATATGATTGGCGCGCGGAGGCACTACGCCGGGGGGAAACTCCGCATCCGCGGCAAACCGCGGCGGAGCGGACGAACCTCCGGCGCGATCTCATGGTGGCATGGAAGGAGCGACTATCGCAACCCAGCGCAGGGCACGCCACGATAGCGGCGGTAAGACCCCTCTTTGAGGAGTGGCTAGAGAGACGTCACGGCGCTCTCACCTACCGCCTGACGCAGGTCCTCTCCGGACACGGATGTTTCGGGAGGTTCCTGCACATCATCAGGCGGGAGGAGACGCCCGGGTGTCACCACTGTCAGGATCGCCCAGAGGACACGGTGGAGCATACGGTGGAGGTCTGCCCTGCTTGGGCAGAGCACCGCCGTGTCCTCGTAGAGGCGATTGGCAGCGGCGGCGACCTCTCGCGCCCGGCCCTGGTTCAAGCCATGGTCCGGGGTGAGAGGGAGTGGGAGGCAGTCACCTCCTTCTGCGAAGCAGTCATGCTAGCGAAGGAGGTGGCGGGGTGGGCGAGGGAACGCGCCTTGCGCACCTCACGCCTCAGCCGCCGCGGGAGACGCTCCGGGCGTCGGGAGCCGCGTGACGACTCCCGGCCACCGTAGGCGCGGGCCTGCGGGCGGAGAGTAATGGGTAGCTCTCCGTCCGATCAGGACTAGGCCCGTGCCGGACGGCGTGTTCGTGTTCCACGCGCGCCTCAAAGAGATGTCAGCAAGTGACGGGGCCCCATAGGGCCGAAGCCTGCCAGGGTAGCGGGACCATCCGAAAGGGTTTACCGCTGCCCTGGAACATAAAGGGCTAAGGAAGGAACACGGGTGGGTTTTAGTCAGTAAAAGTCTGACACTCCCTTCTGCTCCACCCAGAGCGGGAGGAGTCATTTGATGATTTCCCATCCTCAAAAAAAAAAAAAAAAAGCATTGTATGGTATTGCTGAGGAGTTTGTTGCGCCACTTCTTCTTCCCAGCTAAAGTAATAGGAAGTGGTGGTCTTATGTAAATTGTGACGTTAAAAAAGTACTGATTCTCGGCCTAGTTTGCATGAATGACTTTGACTTTTGATTTTATAAGAAATGTTCCTTCAGGGTACAATATTGAAATCGTTGCAGTCTTATACCTAAGTGTCATGAATATTAATTACCTATTTATTATCATAGGACTAGCCATAACTAATCAATCATCCACCAACTTGCAATGGGCCCGCGTGGTGGATTATGGCCAACTCCCTCTCACAGAAAGAGGAGGCCTGTGTCCCAGGGAACATTATAGGCTGATTCTATGTTACCATAGCACCAACGTTGAAATCAAAAGGATATAAGAAGCTTAACTAATGCTTGTAACAATCTGAGGAATTACAAGATTATTGTTCCTTTCTCTTTAATTGCCGACAAATGTAGGATTCGTTTCGTCAATTAAAACATTTCTGATTGTAAGTGATTTAGGATTAACAAGGATGTAATGTCTGGCTTTAGGTCAGGCATTTTAACAACGGATGATTTTATCTACTTTATCTACTTGAGGGGCTTTTGGCTAAGTAATAACAGCCGCTCAGGTTAAGCTATGCTTGCCACAGTTGGTCCGTGGATGCGTGACCATCTTTACATACCAAGACCCCTCCGTGCCTCGGAAAGCACGTTCAGTTGTTGGTCCCGGCTGTCATTAGTGGATCTTTGACAGTCGTTACGGGTCGTCAAAAGCCCGAAAGTCTGACAACCAGTCGTACCAAGGGATATCGTATTACCCTAACTGGGTTGTGGAGGTCAGATAGGTCGCTCCGTGTAAAATACTGGTATTCAGCTGCATCCGGTTAGACTGGAAGCCGACCCCAACATAGTTGGGAAAAGGCTAGGCCGGTGATGATGATGATGATTTTTATCTACTTAAAAATGAACCTATAAACTGTAGCTTTAATTTCATTAATAGGATCCCAATCGTTCAAATCGATCTTAGATTTTGCTCTTAATTGTGGGGAACGATTTTCAGTCTTAAAAAGATCTAGGCTATAAATCGTTTGACTATTGCAATCTACATAATTTTTCTTAGTAAGTTTACAAGTTATATCTATAAGATTATGTTAGGAAATAAGATATAACTACCACAGGAAAACTATTTCTGAGTCTTGTTCCAGTAAAATACCACTGTGATGTCAGCAATTATTTTGTTAATAATATAAATTACTCAATTAAACAATGTCTAAAACAGACAAATTAAGACAAAACTGCACACATCTATCCAGAATCACCGTTACAAAGATATATTCCATAAACTGAGGTACGTAACTGTCCGTGACACTGCAATCATTCACGACTTTATTAATTAGTAAACACTCGTTAGTTCAGCATCCCGACACGCTCGTATAACCGACGATATTCTATGGAAACTTCACTAATGAGGTAATATGACGAAAATGCTCAAAAGACCAGAGATACAATCTCAAACTGTTACATTTCTTTTCATATCTTATATTTAAGTCAATAAAGTTCATATTGGCGTGTACTAATGTTCGGTATGATGGTGTAAGTTCTTCTTTACGTTTGATGATGTTTAATATTGTTTTTTTATTGAAGTTTTGGCGACTGGCGCCTGCGCTGCGCGGATCAAAGGGCCGATTGAAAATTATTGTATGCGTTGCTTGTGTCGGCGTTGTAAGTTTTAAATACCGGAGTTTATGGAGATATTTGAATGCAATATTTATTTATGTCTAAGTATAATTATAATAATATAATTCTAATGAATGCTAAGCCCACCGTGTATGATGCACATTACAATTTGTCCATACATAATTATAGGTACTAACTGGAAATTGAAAAACACGCATTTCTTTACAAGTGTTTTCTATACATATGAATATGTAAATTGTTATTTCCGTGTGAGCAATCTTTCTCTATTCTTGGTCGCATACTTCATTACGAAGGTCGTCTCCCTGTAAGGCCTTCGTGGCTTTATGTATGATGTTCTTCCACTTCGTTCGGTTCTCAGCTTCTCAAAAGCACGAAAGCCTGCGCCTTAAAAGATGCGAAGGAAAACATTGTGAGAAACCGGCATGTCCTAGAAACAAAAATTCGAAGACACAGACATCTACCAACCCGCTTTGGGCCCGCGTGGTTGATTATGGCCCACTCCCTCTCACAAAAAGGCTTTTGTCCTAGCAGTAAGAACATTATAGACTGATTATGTTCTTTTAAGTAGATGAGAAGCTTACCTGTTTTTAAATATCTTGGGGTTGGCTTCCAGTCTAACCGGATGCAACTGAATACCAAATTCATTCTAATTTACATAGAGCGACTGCCTATCGACCTCCACAACCCAGTTACTGGGTAATACGATACCCTGTGGTAAGTTAGTCAATATATATAAGTATATCCTTCATATAACAAAGCATGATACAAAAACAATGCATCAACGTCAATAAAAATACATAAATACCCTTAGCTCGAACAAAAAGCTAACGTACGAGGCTCCGATATAATTTGATGACGCGACATTGATGGCTCCAAATGACAGTAACTCTGGGCAGTTTTAACAAGCAATTATCTTCGAGTTGAGGCTGGAGCGATCATCTCGACTCGTGCTGAATGGATTGAGGCTCAATGAAATGTTATTGTAGGGGATGTGCACCGGATATTGGCCCTTTGGGAATATTATATTTATTATTTTTAACTTTTTTTTTATTATGTACTAGCTGACCCGACGAACTTCGTACCGCCTCAGAATCAATAAATTGGAAGATGTATGTGAAAATAAATTATCTTCATTATTATATTTTCGTGACATTTTCCCATGCTTTTATTAATTATTAGTTATTCTGCTATTCGGGACGGAGACAAATCCAACAAATTAAAGATTACTTATTGTGTACTATATTATAGTCCATGATCTAGAATTATATACTGAATGCATGGTTGCCTACATTCGATGTATGCCACCCTATACATTCTATATTTTAACTTAGAGGGTGTTTATACAGAATTAAAATAAACTATAGGCATAAAAAACAACTTATACTTAATTTATTTATAAAATAATAAATAAATAAATATCCCTGGACATTTCACACAGCGCCGTCTAGTCCCAAGCTAAGCAACCTAATGCTTGTGTTAAAAATAAATGAATATTATAAATATAGATACTGTAAATAAGCAGAATTAGGACTGTGATCTTAGCGTTTTAGTGATGCGGCAAATCTATGCGTTTTCTTATGTTGTCTAAATATGATTACTGACTTTAAACCTCGTTTACAAGGTCTTTTATCCAGCACAAACTTAATAATAAAAAACTGAACCGCAATTATTGTTACATTTACTACCACATCATAATTATTTTGCTATAAGCTAATTATAATATATTTTTAAGTAATCATTATAATGTAATGTGTGCTTACAACACATATTTAATCCGAACCCAGTGTCGAAAGTGTTAAATAGCCTATCTTGAGATAAGCGAGCAGGTAAGACAACAAATTAACACCAGACTATAAGTAAGACAAAGACAGGTGACATTATTCAACTTGATAAAATGACCTATTGAAGGGAGCCAAAGGTGTACATATTTACTACCTACATTTCTATGAAAAAATCTGCCACCTGAGCAAAATATCACCATTCAATTTCACACCCTATTTTAATATAAATAGGGTCTTAAATCAATTGCAACTGCTGCAGCAGGTGCGCTTCAATTACATACTAGGTAGTGCGACATATTGGATATGTCAAACGATTAAACACCTTATTGTATTGTAATATTTAAGTGGAAAACCTATTGTTACAAAGTGACGAACCGGTCGATTAGCAAGAACTCGCCATTTATAGGAATCTTTTAATTTATTTCTCAAAAATAATTAATGGACGCCCTTTACACCTTAACAGGTAGAATTACGTTGTAGTAAGGGGACACAAAGTAGGTATACAAAGTAGGTACTTTTTTCTAAGCAACACTAGTAGGTACAGTCACCAAAGAAGATTAGTAACCAGGGTTGTCGGATTTAGTTGAAGTTTAGTAAGAAACCGATGGATGTTTTCGAATGGAATTTAATTTGATAAATGAACTGTTTGTTTTCTATTAATTAAATTAAATTTTATTCGAAAATCGTTTGTTATAATGTCGTTTAAATATTAAGATATTTAAACGACATAGGCTACATTTCATTATTTCTAAGTTAAGACCTAGAAATAATGAAAAGTAGCCTATGTCGTTTTCCAAATCATAGTCTATCCATGTGCCAAATTTCATACAAATCTGTTCAGCCGTTTTAGCGTGAAAGCGTAACAAACAAAAAAAAACAAATCTTTCCTCTTTATAATATTACTTTAGATTGGTGATTTTAGAACAGCCTAAGCTTTTGACAAAAATATACGTAGGTACTGAAAAATACTGAAAATGGTTAAACAGAATGAGGTTCCTTTTTAAGTGCTGTCTAGGGTCTGCAGAGACCATAATCAGCCTATACTTAATGTTCCAACTGCTGGGACACAGGCCTCCTCTCTGTGAGAGTAACTGGAGACCCCATTTTGAACAATTTATAATTCTAACCACCATCGTCATAACCCAATTGTGGCGGACTAGACGAGCCCTCTGAGGTAACGGGAGGAATCAAACACTATATGATTCCTTTTATATTATATTTGCAGAACGTCTTGACATATTTCTGTTTAAATTATCACTTTGTGGATGGACCATATTAATTATTAACATTACTAACACCAATAATTATCGCAATTTACCCGCAATAAGTTAATTGAATTGAATGGAGATTGAATTATTTATCTTAGAGTTATCTATGCGATGTATGATAAAATCACTACGATTAAAGTCTGCACCCCTGGCTGCTGCGCTCGATTCGCTATACAAGCAAACCTTCAAGCCATATATTTACATAATATTTATTGCAAATACAAACTATGGTCGTAAGTCGTCGTAACGGACATGAAATACACCTTTCACCCTATAGGTTAAACGCAGAAAAACCGTCGTTATTTAATCCATGGCTCAAACAATGGAGTAAAAACATTATGAATGAGTACATGCCTGCACGGTGAGAGGGGGCCATTATGTGTATTACAGAGTATTTAATGTCACGTGTCCTCAGCACCTATTTAATGCGTTTCCTTTGTGCTGTGTGCAGGTATTTTTCTTGTTAGATGAACGATTTTGAAAGATTTATTGCAGGTTTACTGAGAGGGTAAATGAAAATTGTGAAAAAAAAAATCAGCACAGCACAACTAGCATGATAGCATCATCTTTCTGACTGACCGACCCCTTACAATACAAAAATGCCTGTAACTGGTTTATTTGAAATAAATGCTTTGAGTTAATTTGAGTTTGAATTACATGAGGAAAAGATGGCAAAATAAATTAAATAATGTTGTTCTACTTGAACAAGTTTTACAAGCGAAATTAGAGTTTAGCAACGTTGGTGATCAAGATATGAAGAAATGTATTGTGGTAATGTTAATGTGTGGTATCCGCGTTGCTGAATTTTGGGCCAAACAAATTAAAAAAAAAACACTGTTTTTTCTTTTTTTTTCTTTTTGCCATTGACACGCTGAGAAGATAAATGTGTGGTATGGCAGAGGGATACAGAAAATAGTTACCAGATAACATCACGCCTGTGTTCTTCAAAGGGTTAGGCAAAGATGTATAGTACACCCACATTTCCCCAGTTATCTTTATTTTCCATGTATTAGGGGCTAAACTATTGGCATCAACAGGGCACAAATCTAAAACAGTTAACGTTTTAATGATAATATTATCCTACTAATATTAAAAACGTGAAAGTTTGTATGGATGGATGGATTTTTGTTACTCTTTCACGAAAAAACTACTGAACCGATTTGGATGAAATTTGACACACAGATGGTTTATAACCAGGATTAACATATAAAATACTTTTTATCCCGATATTCCCACGGGATCGAAACTTATGCGGGTGAAACCGCGAGGCGCAGCTAGTTTATAACTGTAGGTATCGTGTAACGAATATTATGAATATGCCTAAAATAGAACTTTATATTCAAAACATCAACACATCATACTAATTCTTTTATTTTTTTTTAAAGAAAGTGAGTATTACGCGGCAACGACATTTCATTTACAGCGCCCATAGAAAAGACTTCAACGCGTTCCAACACAAACACCTTTTTTGTTGGAGCTTTTATTATTTTGTTTTTTAAATCTAATAAACATGAACCTTGCATCGGTCATGTACCTTGTATCTGTTCTGTTATATTATAACAAATATATCTTACATAACGGTATATACAGAAATTTTTGATATTAAATAATTTTTTGATTATTATTTCCTTAATATAATTCAATTTCAATGGGTATAAGGTTTCTATATTTCACGCATAATAATTTAATTTGTAATTTATATCCCTACATGACTGCATTATAAACTCGACATAAGATTTATTTTGTAAATTAAAATTTTCAGCGTTTTAAAGTAGTTTGCAGCAACATTTATAACAACTGTGTTTGCATATACGTATCATTTTGATAAAATAAACACATGATTTTTATCGGAAAAACTTTTTTATTTCGTTTCCGTGAAACTCAACGAATGTTTCCATTGTTTCTCTCATGCATCTCGAAATAAAGCTGTTAACCAAACGTTTTGTTATTGTATGGCGTTAATCAAATAATTTGTTTAGCGTACGCCATTGAAAGAGACCCCAATTCTGTTGCACGGTTAGACCACCGCGAGCTAGGCGTATTTGTTGTTCCCATCATGTTTCTTTTACTAATAAGGATAAGATTGTTCTTTCTTTTCCTGCGAATTTATTTTCTTTTACGGTTTGGGAAGATATTTATGTTGGTGTGAATAGAATGATTAAAGTTGTATCTAGTATCAAAATGGGATGGAAGTATAAGGTTAATAAATGGCAAGGTGAGTTCGTTCACCTAAAAGTTTTTCTAAGTACCAGTGCGGCAACTGTCGTATTTTTGAGAACGCTCGCCTTTTAAATATGTGAGCACCATGTATCTATCACATAGTTAATTTATATGTCATGGTTTCATTAATCCATTTTAATTATTTTACCTATTGTGGTATAGTAATTTTATTTTTAGGTGCATCGTTTTCACATATAATTATATCATTAATGTATGCAAAATATTGTAAAACATTTTAAAAGAGTAACGGTGGATTTTCATGCCCATTCTTCTCCATACGAAAACTACCTTTTGGAAGGGGCGACTAGCATCATTTTTATTTTTATTTTGACATTCAAAAGTGCTTTTTATGTGCCTATTTGAAATAAATGATTTCACTTTGACTAAATAATCTTACCTATTTGTCAAAAATACCTCTAATTTTTATATATTTTTGACAAGTTTTTGACATTGATTATCACTAAGGTAAGATTTCGACTGGATTTTGAACGTTTTCAATAACGGAATTGGTAACAGGCTTCATTAATAAACATCCTGAAATATTTTCTAGTATAAAATATTTCATCATCTGCCTAGCCTTTTCCCAACTATGTTGGGGTTGGTTTCCAGTCTAACCGGATTCAGCGTTGTGTCATTAATAAAAAACCTGTAATATTTTAAAATATAAAATATTTAACTAGTCTTAAAAATAGAAATTATAACCAAATCATAAATCGAGGATATCGCGACATTGTAACTCAATCCATAACTCATAATAACGCCAAATATACATATTTTATAATTTTATTTCCTTATCACTTTTTTTTAAATAAATGCAAACGATAGCACGGCACGATTTGATATGACCAATAGAGTTTGGAGAAATAATCAACACAACTTAATATGATAATTATAATGTTGTGTGCTAACGACTGACACTTTGTTTTAATTGGCGATTAATTAACATATTCTAGCGATTCGTTAATTAGTTCATACCTCATTATCGCAATATTTTTACGGCTGTTTTAGAGATAATAAATTTCTTACAAAATTAAGTGAAGTTCAATGCAAGCTATTAAAAGGTTAATTATTGTTTTCTAAGGTTGTTAACCGGGAGTTTATACCACTGGGTTAAAGAAAACATAACTTTTTGAATAAAATAGATAACTCGGTTACAAAAATAACAAACCTTGCTGATAAGTACATGATAATCAATTATAAATACATTACATATCTACTAACTATAGATACCTATATAGTTGATCTTTATCCGCTTTTTTGCCGTTTCTACAGATTTACAGTACCTAAATACATTGTAATAATAATTGTTATACAATTGGTTATTTTCTACTTTAAACAAGTACAATTTTCTAAATTTATAATACTTGAATATACCTGTCTACAAACTCAATCTGTTTATCGCTAACTGTGATCAAAATTATACATGGTTATGATAATATTCATGCTGACGGCTAACTTGGGCGATTATAGTTTGGAGAAACGAGTTCCAAAGACCCCAGAATGTGACGAGTGTGACGACATTGTGACCTGTGTGTGCTACAAATATGTGATATGCCTCTTCATAATTTTAATGATATATTAGGTTTCGTTACCTAGTAAAAATAACAGGTGTGTTTACCTTATTCATGTCAAATCGCATAATTCCTTCCGAAAGCTTAATTGAACGAAGGTAAAGTCAATTAATAATCAAAAATCCAATCAAAAGACGACAAAGAAAAATGGTATCTACTTACGCAAACCACTGAGCGACGCAGCGTGCAACATTTGCTGCCTCAGCAGATACTCCCCGAAGTGAGCCTGATCCATCATCATCTTGGAATTACAACAACAAACACCGAATAACAGTCACTGCGGCAGTCACTTCACAATAACATCATCAGATCAGTCTCTAAAAATACATAAGACCTCCTTAAAAAGTTCAGAGATACAACACAAATGCACACCCGAGTCTCACAAAAAGTTCATAATTGAAAACAAACGAAGCAGGGAAACGAGGACGAATATACGTGGCTACGGAGCGACAGCTGCGTTTACACTGAATCGGTTTTGCGTAGCGGGCGGCGCGTGCGCAAGGCCCCGCCCCATTCGCCTGATTGGTGGAGCGCGGACTAATGGCGGCGGCCGTCAAAGCCTTCGCTGTTCGAATTGCCTGCGGTGCTTTCCTCGAGCTTTCCGCCCGCCTTTATCTGACAGGTAATCGTGCTCGATTGTTACGATTGACATTCGAATTCGATGCGTAGGCGCAGTATCGATGAAGGCCTATTGTTGCTCTGAATGGATCTGACTTGAATACATGCGTGTGAGATGTTTTATATTATATTGAGTGGGATTTACATAACGCCTTTCTTGTTCTTCTTTGATCCTTTTTGAAGTTATGAAACCTGAAGATACGTGCATAATCTAGTCGCAGTCTCATCTCAGCGACAGTCAATGTCAAAAATTTGCCAAAATTTAATGCAATCAGAGGTTTGTTTTACAGGTAGAGACTGAGATGGATCAGAATGTCGGTCGTATTCTAATCATAGTCCCTACCTCTTATTCTTAAAATTACGGGAATCGCCTCTCTATTAATCTCAAACCTAACTATACAACTAAGTTTCAGATTCGATACCCAAAACATGAGTCAGTTATAATAACCTAAGTTACTTTATAGTTAACCGTCTTCAATAAAGGTTGTTTTCACGATATTTATATGTGTGTTGTCCGGACTTTGGGGGTGCCCACGAGGCGCCACTCTCCAGGTGGTCCCGTATAAATTTCGTGAGAAACTGACGATACCTAATGATTATAATAGCTAGGTGAGTTCGTACCTAATTAATAAGAGTGGCAGGGATATCTATGCGGAAACTGTAACCATGAATTCAGATCCCCTACTATTTTTGTTTTCCTTGGTGATAAAAAATCATCTGTATCATAAAAAAATTTATGGAACAGCAATATTTTTTTTAATAACTGACGAAAAAATTTAACGCAACGCAGTCCAGAATCATGTACTGAACTCATAGATCTGATGACTGGTTAAGTTGGTTTTTTTTTAATGATATAAACTAGTGCTTGACTGCGATCCCGCCTGATGGAAAGTAGTGATGCAATCGTTTATGGTAAAGCGCACTAATTTATTATGAGCCTATTCACTCTACCCTTGAAGACTCTTAAATTATAATTGGACGGGAAGAACGCTGCAGGCAAATTGTTCCCGTCCTTCGATGTACGCGGTATACTTAAACGACGAGGCAAAAAGGTTCGTCCGGATCGCGGCGGTGTCAACAAATGTAAGGGTGGACACTCGCCGTACGACGGGTTGTCGGATGATAGAACGGTGATGGCGGAATTAAGTCATGTAATTCCCGCGCACACTCTCCAGAATGCATCCTGTAGAATACCGAAAGGCTGGCTACCTTACGCCTGTGCTCCAGGCTTTATAGATTGATCTTAACCAAATCTGGATCACCAATTAGCCAGGCAAAAGGATTTAGGTACATTACTTACAAGTATTTTCTTCAGTTCACATTGTGGCCTTAGTACATTTTTTTTAAATCTTATTTTTAGGCATGTGATTTTTCGTTTCAATTTTTAAATAGCAAGACAAATAACTGTAGCTATAAGTATTTTTGATTTCATTTAAAATCTCTTTCAAACAAAAGTATAAACGTATTTCGTTTAAAAAAAATGGTACAGATAGGTACCTAGTTAGAGATCGTTCAATTTAAGATTGAACCTCCCTTCACTCTCCGCTCACTCTGCTTGTTACATACACATTACAAATCTTGGTATAGATATTGTAGCGAAGAGCGTGAAATTTTAATACCTAAAGAAGATCTCTACTTGCCAACTACATAAACGTAGCGTTGAAAAAGCATTTTTTTAAGTAATTAGACACTAATAGAAGGACCAATTTATATTCAAGCTTAGCTTACCTGCATATATTTTTGTAATTACTAATTATCAATGGTTACTAACAAATATTTTCCTCGGTTATCAAAAAAAATCTGCTATAACACAAAAAAAAGTGCTAAATACTACTTACGCGGTCAAAATGTATGGAACAGCGAGTTTTTTTAATAACCAACGAAAAGTTTTACGCTAGAATCATGTGCTGAATTCTTCGTTTCCCTCCCTATATATTTTTTCCTTTATAACTGTTTTTAAAAAATGAGTCCCCGTTTTTCTCCTGCAGGTGTAAATCAATACTGTTATCGATAATCTATCTTGTTATAGCATTCCTTCCTCTAAATGATGACCTAAATTCCGAAACGTAGGTACCAAGGCAACTATCTCGTGTCACGTCGGTAGGTAATTACTTAGGTACTTCATGCAGGCTAGATCGAGGAACGGGTAACAGGTTTCAAACCATGTCACCTGTATTTGTTAATTAAATTAATTAATATTTCCTCTTAAAGCATTTTAGCGGGTTTGTGTGTAGGTCAGTGAGCCAACAGTTTTTTTTAAAGAATTTTATGTTTTTTAGTTAACAGAAGTTATTTTGTAGCAAGTTAGTAGACAACCCACAGAGTCCTCATCTGCCTAGCTTTGTCCCAACTATGTTGGGGTCAGTTTCCAGTCTAATCAGATGCAGCAGAACACCAGTATTTTATATGGAGCGACTGCCTATCTGTACTCCACAACCCAGTTACTGAGTGACACGATAACCCTTGGTAAGACTGTTTGTCAGACTTTAGGGCTTCTGACGCCTATGACAACTGTCAAAGATCCACGAATGACAGCCGAGACCAACGGCTTAACGTACTTTCCAAGGCACAGAGGAGACTCAGTATGTAAAAATGCTCACCCATCCACGAACCGACCGCAGCAAGTGTAGCTTAACCTGATCGATGGAACCGTGCGGCTGTTAGTTCTTAGCCCCAAGCCTCTCATAACCTAGATAACCCAAAGAGCATCGGTAACTAATATAACTATGACTAGTAATATAATATCTACCTACGTATATATAATACCTATTCGGCTAT
Organism: Apamea sordens; assembly: GCA_945859715.1. Lineage (NCBI taxonomy): Eukaryota > Metazoa > Arthropoda > Insecta > Lepidoptera > Noctuidae > Apamea > Apamea sordens. The sequence goes on from OX243995.1 coordinate 16,749,014, forward strand.
TGCTGCTGATATTGAAACTGGCTATTGATTGACTGATCTTGTACATCGAGTCCATCAGTAAGATCTTGAATCAACACACAATGCAACGCACAATGGTCCACCTGAAGGACTAAGTGCGGAAACCAAACCCTTACTATAGAACATAGAAGATCTTGAATATTAAACAGATAATATTTAAGACATAGAGCAGGAACCTGTGTAAAGAGGGCTTACTCTATGTAAATTAGGTCACATTGACGGCACGGTTGGCGCAGTGGTTAAGCGATTGACTGCTGCGCTGCGTGTCGCGGGTTCGATTCGCGCACGGAACAAATATTTGTATGACCTACATGTATTTGTTCCGAGTCTGGGTGTTTTTCTATCTATAATATGTATGTATTTACAAAAAAAAATGTATATAAGTAGTTTATCAGCCATCTTGTTACCATAACACAAGCATTAGGTTGCTTAGCTTGGGACTAGATGGCGCTGTGTGAAATGTCCAGGGATATTATTATTATTATTAACCTTCATATTTGTATAATATAATTGCGTAAAACACTATCAAACACAATCTGAATCGTTTTGAAGGACTATTACTAATCCATTGCATCATATGTTCGAAAATATTCTCTGCTCAGCAACGGTAATAACGCAATGAATGTTGTAGAACTGTCATAATGTAAGTCATTCCTACTTTTATTGTATTACACAATTATACCGGTCCCGTAGGTAATAACAAAACAAGTGCAAGAGCAATCGTTACCTAGGTACTTATGTAAAAGCGCCTAATTATGTACGTAAAAACATAATTACATAAACACTTCTATCATTATTCCTCCTCCGTACATACATAAGCACGTGTCGTCAAATAGCTGTTCTTCTAATAAACAGCTGTCATTTAACAATAACAATGGCTGTTTTTTGTGTATTTTACAATGAATTTGTATTAATTAAACTTACATTCTTAAAAGGTAAAATATCTATATTAATTGGTTAATTTTTTATGTTTTGCTGCAGTTACCTGAAAAAAAAATAACTTAATTATTTTAATATGCAAGAATATCAAGTAATGGAGCCGTTTAACTTACCTAAGTAAATGTTAATATTTTCTGGTTAATAATTACCTGTGAGTCACATAAGCCGCATGCACAATGACCGCTGGGCAAAAGTCTCCACACAATGGGTGCTTGAATATGAGGCACGAGATCACCAGCACTCTAATTACATAACACACTAACAATCATAATCTGCATCATTTTGAAGTATATTGCTTCATACGTTCGAAATATTATCTACTCAATAACGTAAATAACGCAATGGATGTTGATGAACTGTCAAAATGAGAGTGTTACACAATTACTCCGCTGGACGCGTGCCGCGTGGCCTAGATTGTGGTGGCGCGGGAAAAGAGTTCGGGAGAGAGAGTGAGATAGAGAGACGGTTTTTGGGGAAGCCTTTGCCCAACAGTGGGGCAATATAGGCAAAAAAAACCTGTACCTATGGTGATCCCTGATCGGGAATGTTGAATGTATAGATATAATAGGAATCGTAAGCTCTAAGCTACTAGAATGAAACACATAGAGATACTCGTAAGATACATAATTACTTATTCCTAAATAAATTACTTTCTTACTTCTAGACGGGCGCTATCAGCTCTCCGAGCTGATCTTAGAATTTGTAGGTCCTGTATATACAGTACTATGACCCTCTATTCTTCTAAATATTTATACTAAACAATTGTAATAATATGAATGCTCAATCTTGACTTGTTATTTTTTTCTCATATTTCATCATTTATTTTCTCTACGTTTACAACTAGTTTTTAACCCCCGACGCAAAACGCGACGGGGTGTTATAAGTTTGACGTGTCTGTGTGTGTGTGTGTGTCTGTCTGTGGCATCGTAGCTCCCGAACGAATAAACAGATTTTGCGGTGGTCTCCTGTAATAGGCTAGTTTCCTAAAAAAATCTAATTAGTCCGTCAGTTAGATTATCAAAAAATTATGGACCCGTATTTTTTCTTTTGTCAATTACAATAAAAAAATATGAAGATATCGCCCGTTAAAGTTCCGCGTGACGTCACGCCTTGCTACACTTTTTACCTCCCACTCCCAAATTTTGACGCGCTTTATCTTTGTCATTTTTTGTTGGATTGACAAAAGAAAAAAACATGTCCATTATTTTTCGATAGTCCTACTGATGGACTAAATATAATAATTATTTTTTACCCACGAAACTACCCTATTGAAGGAGCACACGTAAAAAAACCTTTTTTATTATTGTGATTTATATTGTATAGGTATGTGCATCGTTTGTAGGAGATACTTACCAAATAAATAAAAAATAGTGTTTATTTATTTATTTATATAATGTTCACTAGAAATTACACAACAAAAAAAATACATATAACTTTACAAAACATACAATGGGCGGTCTTATTGGCGCTTATTGGCGTTTTCTACGATCTCTTCCAGGCAACCTTAGACTGTACAGATGTTGCGTGGACTTAAAATATCTCTTATAATATTTTGCCATTAACTTCTAACGTTCACAAACAAACCCTCTACAGTACTTACCTACAACTCTTCAAATCAACCTATTCCTTCTGGAATTAACGGCATGACATGTGAGTATGTTTAAGATATCATTCAAGCGTAACAACAAGTATTCCAAGGCTATTTTTACGGACAGGAAATTACGGATAGCATTCCTTTGAACCTGTCCTGATTTTCGATGGCCGCTCTTTAACTTCCTAAGGCAAGTTTTTTCTGCTAAGACATTTAGAATATGAAGGCCACGAAAAGCGCAGTGGCTGAACGATTGGTTTCACTCCAGGACGCGGGTTTATTTTTTTTGTACTCTAACAATATGTAAAAAATAATAAATTCATATGTACTTTCTGAGTTTATCTTGGACATAACTGACATCGGTGAAGAGAAAGATCGTGAGGAAACCAGTCCAGGGGGTCTACTCCGAAGTAGTATCGGTCGAATGTTCGGCCGTTTCCTGCTACGAAATTACTATTTGGTTCGCTCGGTTCCGATCCTACACTCCTACACTCTTTCGAATATTGACTATGGTCCCGACCCAACTGAGCCGATCCGACCTTTTTTCGCATTTTTCAATAATATTCGGTTCGGCCATGTGTCGGTCCGTTCCGAACATTCGCACTTTGCACTTCGGAGTATGCCCCCAGGAGATTTGAATTCCTAGTGTGGGGCAACGTTTTAATAAAAAAAGAATGAAAGAATATATTTGTAAGTAGGTATGTAAATCGTTCTCCTGTGAACTGTTTGGGATTGTGTATATTTTAGTGCGTGTGTGCGATAAGTAGGATAATTTCTTATTGTGTCCCTGAGTTTGTTTTGGCGTTTCTTCTCAGAGTAGTCAGATAAGAAACGCCCACCTCATCTAGTTTTTAAAATATGATTGACGTGTAAAATTTTTGTGCAAACCTACTTAATAATAAGCCTTTTATTTCCCAAATCATTTTAAAATTAACTTACAATGTTATCATAAAATAAGTAATCAATAAATAATAAATAAATCAATAAATAATCTCATTCCTAATTAAAATCTGAATAATAATAAAAAATCATGCATTTTGACAAACACTCGTAAAAAAAAATAATAATAATTGATTTTATAAATTGAATAATACAACATAAATAATTTGTTCAATTAGATTTGGGCAAACCTACTTACAAAAATAAAATCGTGAGAAGTAGCCCAAGTGAGAAGTAGCCCTAATCAGAAGTAGCCAAAATGAGAAGTGGCCATAATGAGAAGTAGTCCATTAGCGAGTCGGTTGCCAAAATGAGAATTAGCCCTAATGCGCCTAAACCTCATTTATCTGTGTACAGTCACGAGCACCAATATGTCAACACTTGGCAACTTTCAAATGCAATTTTTTCGTGAAATAACGAATGCAACGTTGAAATACGACACATTACATAAACCTATGGGTTCAAAAATGCTATGTTCGTAACAACATAAAATTTCATTCAAAAATAAAGGAGTAAATCGCTTTTGAATAAAGCCGAGTGTATACATACTTTTGCTCGTGACTGTACTTACGGAAACTTATGAAAAGAAAAACAAAGCGGTCCAGAAACGCTTTATAAAATTGGAAGTATGTAAACTGACACTGAATAAGACATAACAGATTTGAAGGTCCTTGATATGACCACTCTAATATAAAACATTTTACCCTTCAAACTGTAAGAAGGGGCCATTTATTAACATAACGGAGTATAATATTTTAAGGTTGTATAATTAGCAAGCCATGTTGGGGCAGGGCAGGGTGCCGACAGGTGTACCCACCTACCGCTGTAAGAAGTGACTTTGAATATAAATATTTAAAATAGACAACTTTATGATTGTGCTAAATAGATATGAGACCCGACTCTGAAAAAGTTAAAATGAAGAGTTCTCATTTTGCAGACTATTTTTGTTTTCACGTATTTAAAGCGGATACTCTCAAAACTGAAGGCCTACTCTTTAAGTTAACGAAGATACGGGCCCGACAGAAAGTAGTTCGATACTTCGAAATGAACCCTATCCCCGAATAATTATTTTTTTCGGACGGGTAAAATCCAGGGATATGGTAAAAACACATCGGGAGTAAGGACAACTGTCAAATCGTGTCGTCATTAGTTCTTAGTTAGTGTTCCGAACTAATCTTATGTCCATAGGTGATACGAAGTTGGTAACTTCGGTCGAAACTATGGGGGGCCTACTCCGAAGTGCAAAGTGCGAATGTTCGGATCGGACCGACACATAGCCGAACCGAATATTATTGAAAAATGCGAAAAAAGTTCGGATCGGCTCAGTTGGGTCGGGACCATAGTCAATATTCGAAAGAGTGTAGGAGTGTAGGATCGGAACCGACCGAACCAAATAGTAACTTCGTAGCAGGAAACGGCCGAACATTCGGGCGATACTATTTCGGAGTAGACCCCCGGGTTTCGTGCTTAGACAGTAGATAGAGAATTTACGATGATGTTCCAGGATCCACGGATCTAGAAAATCATCGTAAATACAATTTTTTTTTATAAAAAAACGTTGCCCCCCACTAGAAATTGCTCCTGTATCGTGGGTACGTTTACAAACATTTAAACTCACATAGGTACATTAAGCGATTGACTGCTGCACTGCGTGTCGCGGGTTCGATTCCCGCACGGAACAAATATCTGTATGACCTACAAGTAGTTGTTCCGGGTCTGGCTGTTTGTGTATGTGAGTTTGAATGTTTGTAAACGCACCCACGATACAGGAGAAATTCCTAGCCTTTTCCCAACTATGTTGGGGTCGGCTTCCAGTCTAACCGGATGCAGCTGAATACCAGTATTTTTTTATGTACGACGTTCGTCATTAAGCAAAATTGTTAGATGCATACATTACTCTAGCTCTTGTTACACATCCATTTTTAAGGCCAAAAAAGCACGTGATTAACCTACTGCCAAAAAGCATTATCTCGTAGACAATAAGCCATTTCAATTCCAGAAAAATATATTTAATAATTCGGAAAACAACGTGGACAAAAAACTACATAAACAACCCATTCTCAACAGTTGACATTAACAGCTTGTATGAGAAGACAGGCGGCTAATCGAAGTCTTTGTTTCCCTCATCCTCGGCTCCGCAAAAAGAAAGATCGACAAAAAAAACGGAGAAAGCAAACGTGCCGTGACCAAACCGTTTTATTTATTGACTTTCGTGATTCGATTCGGACTGCTCCGACATAAATACATAAGCATTTAGATCTGTGCCTTTTTAAGCGAAGTTACGTTTAAGAAAGTAAAGTAGGTTCCATCTATAGAAATGGAATGTCATAGTCATAGGTACTATCTGACCACAGTAAGGACTATTCCTGCTTGCAGCGCATATTATTAGTCGACCTAAAAAGGATTCTCTTTTGTTTTACTTACGGACGCAGCTGCGGTCATCATGTGCACGGGATTTGATTTTCAAAACGGTCAGATAAAGGTTTTGGCGATAGTACGTTATTATCATGTAAGAGTGACAATGATACTTTTTTTGACGGCACGGTTGGCGCAGTGGTTAAGCGATTGACTGATGCGCTGCGTGTCGCGGGTTTGATTCCCGCTCGGAACAAATATTTGTATGACCTACATGTATTTGTTCCGAGTCTGGGTGTTTTTCTATCTATAATATGTATGTATTTACAAAAAAAAAAAAATGTATATAAGTAGTTTATCAGCCATCTTGTTACCATAACACAAGCATTAGGTTGCTTAGCTTGGGACTAGATGGCGCTGTGTGAAATGTCCAGGGATATTATTATTATTATACTCATACCTAGTACCTACTTGATGCGTATGGATTAGTATTTCTGAAGAACCCCATGAGGAAATGGGCTGAAATGAGAAAAAGATTTGAATTTATGTATCTCCCTCTTTATGTCTGTATCTATGGCTATCAGCATAGAGTGGCTAGAAGTTCTGCCTACTATAATCTTGAAGAATCTGTTAAACGTTTAACCACTAACCCAATTATTTACCTTAATAATAAGTATAATTCTTCTGTATGTGTGTTTGTCACCTAACTCCTTCTAAACGGCTGGACCGATTTGGATGAAATTTTGTGTGTATATTTCAAAGGGTTCCTAGATGGTAACTATGGTAATAAAACACAATTTAGACAGCGCTGCTGTCGGTATATGATGACTCAACCGTAGATTCGTTAGAAGTAATTATGGAATCGCAAAATTTAAATGTTAAAATATCATACTTAATTATTTAATGTGGCGCTGCTTTCCCGGGCAGGATGAAGTCTGCCGAGTCCGCTAGTACCTACAGGATGTTTTTTTAACCAGTGCAATGATTCCCGACCCCCTAGCGCAGTAAAATATCGTCGATTATTTTAAAAAAAAATCAACTATTTTATAGAAAAGGGCAATACCGATGCGGTCTAAATGTATGGCAGAGCTAATTTTTTTTTAATAATCGAAGAAAAATTTTAACTCAGCGCGCGAAGGGTTCAGAATCACGTACCTACCTACTGAATTCATGGTTTCAGTTTGCGCACTGGTTAAAAATTTATCCTGTATTTATGTGTGCCAATCAAGATTATTGGGATCGAAAGAATTCGACCAGGGGACAACCAACAATAAGGAAGCCTTAACATCTTTACCCTAAGGTAAAATACATAGGTACAACATACACCTGCCATTTTATTTCTTGGGCACACCTTGCACTAAAGCATTAAGTCCGACCTAGCCTATGTCATATGTTAGTAAATAAATATAATAAACTAGCTGCGCCCCGCGGTTTCACCCGTATAAGTTTCGATTCCGTGAGAATATCGGGATAAAAAGTATCCTATATGTTAATCCTGGTTATAAACCATCTGTGTGCCAAATTTCATCCAAATCCGTTTAGTAGTTTTTGCGTGAAAGAGTAACAAACATCCATCCATACAAACTTTCAGTTTATAATATTAGTAGGAAGTGGATAAGCAGGTATTTAATTTAAAATAAATTTATTTAATTGTAAACATTATTATTATTATTTTTGTTTGCTAAAAAGATCTAAATCTAACTGCTTTGATTGAGAGAATATTAAAAAGGCTAATTTATATACTTTTTTTAGGTAACAAATTAGATTAAGTTAAGTTTTGTATGACTAAAATTAGTTTAGTTAGTAAGTTGTTATTTGTAAAAGCACGATGGGATTGACATCGTAGCATAACCGTACAAAAATCCCTTAAATAAAAAAGATTTAAAAAAGGCTAATCCACAAGTAAAACAATATAATAGAATACTCGTTTATTATGTACACCGTATACATTACAGAAATAAACATAGAAATTATTTAGAACAATATTTAATAATCGTTTAGAGGCATGAGGAACAGGGTGTAAAGTTCACTCATCCTCCATAGAAAAGGGAGGATCCTCCGACCAGACGGGTGTTGTGTCTGGCGGGCAATTGCCCAACGATTGATGTTGGGAAATTGTATCTATGCTAACTGCGCGGTAAACTCTACTTGCGAGATGCAGGATTTGCGTGACGTCAGTATGACGCGTTGTTCGCATGTGGCATTGTAGATACCGCTACAATCGTATGTTTCATAACCCCTGAATGCAGAGGGGTCTTATTATAGTTCTCAGCTCCCACAGTTGGCTACGTTACGATCTTTAATTACGCCCCTTTCGCGTCGACCATACTCATGAATCTTTACGTTCTGCCTTCCATTGCTCGACCAAGCTTAATATATGAATTAATATCCTTTTTCAGTAAAAAATTAAGTAAGTAATGTTTCAAAAGTCGTGCCCCTAAGGGAAAACTGTTGTACTTAATTTTTAAGATAATTTCAATGAATCAAAACCTTTTGCTCCTTAATATGTAAATATGTAATTGAATTTTTTATGCTCATAAAAACAATAAAATCTCTAATATACCTTCGGTACTATCAAGGTCTTGCAAAGAGCGATGGAGTGTAGTATTTTAAAAATTAAACTCACCGACCAATTTCCCAACACCACAATACGCTCCAAGACAGGTATCGCTGACGTTGGCGCCAAGTCTGCGAGGCTAAAGTGGGACTGGGCGGGTCACACTTGTAGGATGCATCCAGACCAATGGGCCAAAGTCGTCACACAGTGGGAGCCTGGAAACGGACGTCGTCACCGAGACAGGCCTAAGAAACGCTGGCGTGACGATTTGGACTCGTTCCTAACCGATTGGACGGAGAAGGCACAATACAAGGAAAGGTGGAAGAATATGGGGGAGACCTTTGCCCAACAGTGAAACTATATAGGCTAAGGGGGAAAAGGCTATTAAGGCGTGTGGTGGCCTAATTCGTACCACCTATGACCTAGCTAAAGCCAAAGTTTTACAGGTACAGGTAATTTATAATTTTCCTCAAAATGTTTCTGTTCTGTAAAAGTTAGGAAGAAACAAGACTCTTAGGGCTGATATTTCCAACGCCAGATAATTTTATCGGTGGAATAATTTTGAATCCTTGACAGTTCTTCAATAAAAAAAAAATCAGTTAAAAAAAAAATGAACTGTCAGATGTCAATTTTATTCCCCGAATAAAAACTATTTGTCGATTGAATCAGCCCTTAATGATTTAAATGTTGTATTAATATAAGTTATCGCATTTCTGCTGTAGGTACCTATACTTAGGTTAAAGAAACAGTGAAGGAAACTCCACCGTTGAATTTTACTAGCAATCAAAGTCACGGGAATCAGCTAGTGTTCAAGTTACAAGGGCTCACCGGTGGTGAAAGGGGTAGTCGGTGGATATGAGTAATATCTACAATACCTAGTCTCCTTCCCAATTGTTAAACTCGTAATTTCAACACTAAACTATTATTGTTAAAAATTCACTAAAGTTTTTAGACATGTCGAAATAATAATTTTAACAAATTAATGTATCCTTTTAATTTTTTTACATGTAACGTTTTTAAATATTTGTTTGCCAGTCCTTGGCTAAACATGGAAGATCATAATTCTATTTATAAGACCTTAATGTGTTGACCATGTTTTAAAGCAAATAAATACTTATATTCTCAGTATTTTATTCTAAACTAAAGTTAAGCTTCTTTCTGTGACTACACCTTCACTCAATGATTAATCACCTTATCATTTCTAACTATTTCTAAGTACAAAGCTTACAAGTCGTACATCCCTTACTTTATCACTTATCAGATTGTGCAAGCATTGTCCCTATCACCGACCACAATGACTGGCATTCGATTACTCACTGCTAATCACCGGACGCTAATCACTAAACTGCAGATAACGAGTTATGCAGAAGGCCGTGACTAAGTCGATAGGTACTAGGTACCTACCTAACTGCCTGAGCCTCAATTCTGTGTGGTAATTATTATTCCTCGAGTAATCAACCACGCGCAAACCACGTAGGTAAGTACGGTTGTCAAGCGGAGTATTTTGACAGCTCAAACCACGCCAAAAGAAATAAATAATAATAGTAAAAGAGTGAAAACAGTGATTTTAAGGATAATATTAATTAAAAGTTATCAGAGTTTTATAAAAGACGATAATTGTGACTGCAGATAGGTAAGCCATTCTGCATTACGTCTAATCGGTAGCAGTTTTGTAAAAACGTACAAGTAAACGTTCAATTGTTTTTATACAACGGAGTTGTTTTGTAAAACAAGTAGCGGTTTTGTAAAACAGCAGATTTTACGATCCATCTGCGACATATTATTTAAATTCTACATTCACAGATGATCTATATTTGCTGTCTTCTTGACAACACAGGGGCAATTTTCATAATTTTAAGAACATTCACAGTCTGATCTCAGTCTCAATCTGTCAAAAATACCTCTAATTTCCCTACATTTTTGACATTCATTGTCGCTGAGATGAAATTGCGACTAGATTTTGAACACATTTTTTATGCAAAATTCATACATTTCTGAAGACCAATTCCCGTAAGGAATTGGTCTTCAGAAATGTATGAATTTTGCCGTTCTACCCATACTAATATATCTATGCTGACAACCAGTATAAGCTAACTTCTGATTGTACGAAAAATCTATACAATGCGAGGTCAACTAAAACTGAAAATTTATACTTACTTAGGTTGATGTGTCGATGTCGCCACGTGTGTATGAGTGATCCATTGAGATAGGTCCTATGGGAAAATCTGAAACTATGAAACATGTAGAAAGTTCTAAGGAACAAAGAATAAATTTAGAAAAACTGTAGGCAAACTGTATTAAGAAAAACCTATTCAAAGATGAAAAAAAAAACTTATACACGACTCGAGAATCGAACACGGTTAACTACTAGGTACGTCTTGTTGAAACTTATGCCGCCAACAACACGAAAATCCGTCCAAGTACGTGTCGGACCACGCACAGTGAATGAGAAGGATTCCAAATTTTACACTGTATTGATTTTACCGGCAGCAAAAATAAGTTTGTATTTCACAGTATTTCTCGAAAAATCTATGGATCACACAGTTATTTTCGCAGTTTTATCCGAAATACGTTTACCTCAGGCAAACTCTGCAGTTTGGTAAGAACAACTTTGAGAAAGAGGCTAAAGGAAGAATTCAACTGGGCTGGGCAGCGTTTGGGAAGCTTCGTCAAGTCTTCTCGTCGCGTATGCGGCAGAGCCTAAAGACTATAAGGTCTTTAATCAGTGCGTCGTGCCTGTTACGACTTACGGAGCCGAAACGTGGACACGCACGGCACAGTAACAGTCACGGCACGGCTAGTCCATAAATTCAAGGTCGATCAGCGAGCTATGGAACGAGTTATGCTTGGAGTCTCACTGAGGAATAGATTCCGGAATGAGGTGATCCGGCAGAGAACCGATGCTATCGACATAGCTCACAGAATAAGCAAGCTGAAGTGGCAATGTGCCGGTTATATTAGCCGTAGAACCGATGACTGTTCGGGTACACGTGTTCTTGAGTGGAGACTGCGAATCGGCAAACGCATGGACGCCCTCAGGCTAGGTGGATGAGAGCTGCCAAGAATGTCTATTGACTTAAATAGCAAAGTCTCTTAGAAATGTCATAACCTTTTTAATTATAAGACCGGACATTACCTAGCCCACACGCTTATGTGCATTGATTTTCATTTTCAACCCTCATTTACGTAGGAGCCCTTTTTATTTTTTTCGTAGTTCCACTACACTACGATTAGTTTAGCGGTGCACAGAATATAGTTAGGTACATTTTTTTTCCAATTTTTCATCGATATATCTACTTAGTGCTTGGTCTCCGAGTAAAATGGCTGTGTCACATCCGGACAGACGGACATTACGAAATTATAAGAGTTCTGTTTTTGCTTTTTAGCTACGAAACCCTAAAAGGACCAATGCTATTTTGGCGGATCATACACTTTATGAAAATGATCAAAGTCAACCGTAAATAAATAAAATCTAGGCTGAAATGGAAAACAAATGAACTCGCTTAATCCGTAAACTGAAATGGATGTCGGGCCAAGCACCGATCCCTGGGGGTCTACTCCGAAGTAGTACCGGCCGAATGTTCGGCCGTTTCCTGCTACGAAGTTACTATTTGGTTCGGTCGGTTCCGATCCTACACTCCTACACTCTTTCGAATATTGACTATGGTCCCGACCCAACTGAGCCGATTCGAACATTTTTCGCATTTTTCAATAATATTCGGTTCGGCCATGTGTCGGTCCGATCCGAACATTCGCACTTTGCACTTCGGAGTAGGCCCCCTGCATTCATTTAAGCCAACATACTTTGGCTCATCCTAATGGGGCCTTGTATAATAGTTGTATCAATTTTGGTTGGGGGCCCTTTTTACCCAACTGTGAAGCTACAGAGGGTATTGTTTTTACAAAATAAAGAATATAGCATACTGACTTAGAAGGTGAGGGGATCGTGGCTAAGTAATAACAGCCGCACGAGTCGATTGAAGGTTAAGCTACGCTTGCCGCGGTAGGTCCGTGGATGGGTGACCATCTTAACATACCGAAACCCCTCCATGCCTCGGAAAGCACGTTAAGCCGTTGGTCCCGGCTATCATTCGTGGATCTTTGACAGTCGTTACGGGTCGTCAGAAGCCCGAAAGTCTGACACCCAGTATTACCAAGGGACATCGTATTACCCAGTAACTGGGTTGTGGTGGTCAGATAGCCAATCGCTCGAGGTAAAATACTGGCATTCAGCTGCATCCGGTTAGATTGGAAGCCGAGACCCAATAACACTGCCCGACCCGGGAATCGAACCTAGGACCTCATGCTCAGCAGTAGCGCTTGCGACCACTAGACCAATGAGGCAGACCCAGTTTTCTTCCATACTTCTCTATTAGTCGTCATCTCGGTAATCACCCCCCTTTTAAACATATTTTTGAATCAATTTACCGAAATAAATATCATTTATCAACATAAGAATTTTAGGTTCTGGATATTATTTTAAAAATGTTTGCTTATACACGTCACGTCGGGGGCCCCTGTAGCTCAGGGGCCCCATATCGTTGATACGGCTAATACAGCGGTAGCTACGCCCCTGGAACTCTCCTAACTCGGACACCTGCAACCTAATTGCGTAGCACACTACCTACTACCTAATCTGAATCATTTTGAAGCAAATTGCTAATCCATTGCTTCATAAGTTCGAAAAATTTATCTGCTCTACACGTAAATAACGCAATGAATGTTGTTGAACTGTCAACATGAAGGCCATTGCTACTGCTAGTGTGTTACGCAATTATAAATAAATAAATAGATGCCTGTAATAAGATGTCGAGTTAAATACATGTATGAGACCAAGAATTCTTAGTGAATCTTTAGCTGATTAAGGATCCAGCACCCTAATTGCGCAACACGCGATCAATCGGAATCTGAATCATTTTGAAGCAAATTGCTAATCCATTGCTTCGTATGTTCGAAAAATTTGTCTGCTCTACACTTATATAGCGCAATGAATGTTGTGAACTGTCAAAATGAAAACGATTCCGATTGATCGCGTGTTACGCAATTAAGGTGCAGGCCCTAGACCCGTAAACAGACTAAATACCGCTAGCATTTTTTTACCTTTAAAATAAAACTGCAAAGTGAAACAAGTATGAAAATCATTATAACGTTAAGTACATAAAACAAATAATTATTCAGGCTAGGCTATATTCAGGGTACCCACTCACTAGATCCTACTCTTTTCCTGATATTTTATTGTATCGTGATACACGGCGTTAATCTCTGAGCTGTCGTTTATTTTAAAGTAATCATTATTTTGTTAATATTTAATTGCTGGCAGCATATAGAATACCTTTGCTTCACAAAAATAAAAACTATATTTTATATTATTGCCAGCCTAAAAAAAGATCCCATTTAAAGAGGGACATAGGGACGATAGTTAGAGCTAAGAAGCGCTATTGTTTTCCTTCACATAAATGTATGTATGTTCAGTATTTTAATACAGAAACTTATTGATAATCTCCAAATTAAATTCTTATTTACCTTAACCAGATTTTTAAGCATGGAAGACCTTAGTTAAAAGTAGGTAGTAATCAAATAAAAATTAAGAAAGAAAGAAAGAAAAAAAGTTTATTTGGACACAGTTCGTGCAACACAATATACAAAAATAATAAATAATGTTTCAGACAACAATAGAGCAACTAATATCTGTTCCAAAAGTATCGATTGAAAGTGTAAACAAACCCTGTTCAGGTTTTATTCTTTCTCACTACAGGGTGTACTAATTACTAACACATTCATTTATTTTTAGTAAGTTTCTACTTTACAATTACCTCAGCGAAAATTGAGGTTTTTAAATTAACCACAATTGTCAAAATAATAATAAAACATCTTTATGCTGAATTAAAATTTGATTTTCGATTTTATGTATTCCATCAATCAAACCAAAGCACTCTATTTGGGGCACTACAATTTGGCATCCACAAGTAGGTACGTTTTCTAATGAGTCCGCTTAGGGCATCCACAAGTACGTTTTATAATGAGTCCGCGTATCACTGGTCAGTTTTCCTCAGTCGTCAGTTTAAATAATTCACCAGCTTCGTTAATTAGTCAGTTTCACTGATTCGACAGTTTTCGGCAGTTGCTTTAACTCGACAGTTTCCAGTATTTGTCAGTTTTCGTCGATTCGTCAGTTTTGTACACTCAAGGAAAAAAGTTTTTGATAATACGTGGATAATTTTTTGTCCGGTAAAGGCAATAAGCAAGAGAAACAACGTTTGTTGATAATCTCCGCAGATACTTTTGGAACAGACATGGGAAAAATTCCGAAACCTGCTTGCTACACCAAACTGATACAATGTTGCTATTGAAAAATATCAAACTAATTTGCGTTTTTTTAGGCATTTCATTAATCTTAGTAATAAAAATAAATAAACAATAATAAAATATTTCGATTAATTAATTTGCTAATATTTAGAGGCAGGGATGATTTTATTGAATTTAGGATGTTTTTACCTTTTTACAATTTACATTTTACAAGTTCTGGGAAAATATGACGCAAACGGCAACACCGCAATAATATGTCAAAATAACAAATTTATATACTCGAAGGGCTTCTCTAAAATAAACCATAAATATAATAAAATCAATTGTTAATTTGCAAATATGATTTAAAAAGTTGGTTTAGAGTGCTTTATAGTTATCAACAATGCATACCGTGCGGTAGCTTTGCTTTAAACGATGCGTTGGTGCAGCTTGATGTCCTGACAGGTATTCCGAAAAGGGAAACAAAGCGATTTATTTGTGTTGTGTGCAATAGGATCGGTTGAAGATGTTCTCCAAGTCTCTGACGACTAAGGACTCGTTCCTGGAGCAGACGAAGGCAGCTCGCGAGGAGCGAGCGCTTGAGAAGAAACGGGATCAGTCCGCCGTTACGGTCCAGGCAGTCATAAGGGGATGGCTCGCAAGACAGAGATTTCTCAAACGTATTCTGTGAGTTTTGTGTTCAAATTACCTATCAGACAAAATTATAAAAAAAAAAAATAGTAAAAAAAATAATACTGCAGAATTTTGTAATAAAATTAAATCTGTTATCAATAACAAATAATGCTTATCAGAAGTAATAATTAATAACAACACATGAGTTTCTTTCACTATCTTACTCAAAAATGTAAAAAGAAATCTATTTACAAATACTAAACACTACCTAAACCCATTGAAAAAACTAAACATTTCGTTTGAAATATAAGTGCAGAATATTGACCCATTCATTCCGTTTGTAGAAATGATTTCGACCAGCTCTTACCGGAGCCAGCAACTCCGCAGGAAGAACCGCCGCAGCCACTAGAACTGATTCCTGCGTTAGAAGTCTACAAAGTAACATGTAGACTATTCCTAGTCTTCAAACAACAGAGAGACCGGAAACGGTTTGAAAAACTATGCAAATACATTGTTCAGAGCTTGCACTCGGAGTCTGTTAAAATGTCTTATGTTGGAGTTTTCTTAAACAAAGAATACAGGTATGTTTACTAATTTTAGGGCTGATTTCAATTGACAGATAATTTTTATTCGTGGAATAAAATTCATGTCTGACAGTTTTTGTACGGAACAACTGTCAAAAATTCAAAATTATTCCTCCGATAAAATTATCTGGCATTGGAATGTTGTTTTTATTAATTTATTATACAAGTGCAGAGGCTTTTTGCTAGCTGTTGAGTGTAACAGGTACATAGAATAGAAATGCAACATAAACTCATCTTATTAATCATAATTATTGCATGCTTGTATCTATGCCAATTATCTAGAAAACTTTTTAAGCACATAAATATGCAGAACACTATTACTTTTATGAATTTATTTTGTTATCAGTTTCCTTATAAATATTGGGGCTTATTTATAAACGATGATTAAAATTAAGTGACGTTTATACATCAAAAATTAATGGCTGAACAGTCGCTAATCACTACTTAACTTTAAGAAACGTTTTTCCCACCAAAGGCCTCCCTACTCTTATCAATAAAGAGGGTAATTATTGTTAGTCTAGTTTGATAACTAAAGTCTTACTAAAATAAATGTAAACAACACATAATTATGTAAAATCTGATAGTATTCAACAGTAACATTTAACAAAGTTAATTTAGCTTATGTAATCTGCTGGCCAGTGGATGTGAAATATTGACTGAATAATTGTTTGATAATAAAAACATGTTATGCAGAACAATATTCGTCATAATCATCATCATAATTATGAGCCAAAAGACGGATACTACTACAAGAGATCAATAGAAACAAAATATGACTTATGCAAGCAGTACTCTTTTGACTTGTTTTCAACGAAAGACTCAAGCGTACGCAATAGGCTGAACCTTGATTTCTTCAAAATTAATTTTAGCGTTAGTTTAGTTCTGGTACTTATTTTATTTAATTTTAGTGTAGTTTATTCCTTATGTTTGGCGGTACCGATTTAATGGTTGGTGCGCTTATGTTTTTGATAATTTGTCGTGTATATGATCTCTTACTGTATTATTGTATAGCTAGCCATGTAAACCTATAATTGGCTTCATGTTTCTTATTCCAGTAAATTTATTGTATTTGTGTAAAGCTGTTGGTTTTCCATGAGATAAATAAATAAATAAATATTGCAGATATAAAATTTATCATAATCAGCCTATAATGTTCCCACTGCTGGGACACAGGCCTCCTCTCTTGGAGAGGGAGTGGGCTATAATCTACCACGCGGGCCTAGTGCGGTTTGGTAAATGTCACATGTCTTCGAATTTTTGGTTCTAGGCCATGCCGGTTTCCTCACAATGTTTTCCTTCACCATTTTGAGATATAAAATTACTTTTTACAAAACTATCCATAAAAGCAGTGAAGCTATTTATGAAATTATCAACATTAAAAACACTATATATAAACAATGATTAAAATAATACAAATTAAAAATGATAAAATCATTTAGAATATTAGGTCTTTAACTGAGTGACAGTATAAAATGGCCAACATTTAATTGAAATACTCTGTGATTAGTTTAAATTGGCTCATTCACAGAATTGTGTAACAGACTTATCAGTTTATTTAGCACAAATTTTGAATGTGTGTGTGTAAGATATTAATAACGATAATGTAATGTTTACTTGCCAATTGTCCTTATTACTGACTAGCTTCTGCCCGCGACTTCGTCCGCGTAGATTTCGGATTTGTGACAGGATTGCGTATCTCAAAAGGAAATCAAAATAACCCATAAAGATACAAAATAACTTTTCTGGTTGATTTTTTACACCTTGTGTCCGAAAAACCCAAATATCTTACGGAACCCTATTTTTTCCAAAATAAAATTTAGCGTATGTTACTCGTGGATAATGTAGCTTTCGAATGGTGAAAGAATTTTTTATATCAGTCCAGTAGTTTTTGAGCCTATTCATTACAAACAAACAAACAAAGTTTTCCTCTTTATAATATTATATAGTACTAGCTTCTGCCCGCGACTTCGTCCGCGTAGATTTCGGATTTGTGACAGGATTGCGTATCTCAAAAGGAAATCAAAATAACCCATAAAGATACAAAATAACTTTTCTGGTTGATTTTTTACACCTTGTGCCCGAAAAACCCAAATATCTTACGGAACCCTATTTTTTTCCAAAATAAAATTTAGCCTATGTTACTCGTGGATAATGTAGCTTTCGAATGGTGAAAGAATTTTCTAAATCGGTCCAGTAGTTTTTGAGCCTATTCATTACAAACAAACAAACAAAGTTTTCCTCATTATAATATTAGTATCTTTATAATATTAGTATAGATAGTATAGATGACTGTATTCTTTTTGCAAAAATTGAATCACATGACTTATAAACGCCATTGCTAGGTGTACCTTACATTGTCCTTCTATGATCTGTGCAAAGCAATATTCATGACTTGTGATTGAGAAGCATGAAATCTAAACTAAAATTATAAAGAGAAAAGATTTGATTTTTTGTGCTGAAAGGATTTGGATGAAATTTGACACATGTGACGCCATGACCTGGATTAGGACACAGGATACTTTTTATTACTATATTCCCACAGGATCGAGACATCATGCCAGTGAAGCCATGTGGTGCAGCTAGTAATAATATAAACAGAAAAAAAATTCACTGACATAATGTTTTTTAAAATACATATTGCCTCTGCTAACATAAATTGCTTCTGCCTCTAATAAATATATAATAATAATATACATATGTAACATAATCAATTAAATAACTTAAAATTAACACTAAAATTTATATGTAAAATAAATTAATAAACCATAAAAAATTATTTATACAGGGTGTTATTGACAGCCCTCCGCAAACTGATAGGGTGGCTTCAGTACATCATATTAAGATGACCGGTACATGTAATTCTTTCAGGAACATTAAGGGAATCCAAAAAACCAGATTTGTTTTATTACCTCACACGCAACGTATCGTTACCATTTACATAAATGGAGTGTTGCATACAGAGAACGTAATTTTACATTGAAATAAAGGAATATCAGCAGAAAAAACGGCATAATTTTTTTTTTCCTGAGAAAATTTCCAGTGGGATATGATTCAGAATAAGGAGCTGAATCAATGCTGTGTTTTTGTGGAGGGCTGTCAATAACACCCTGTATGCAGATTTTTTGACTAGAATTTTTTTTTATATTAAAATATTTAATATGTCTCTATGCAAGCAACTTTATACTGAAACTAAAAATGGCTAACACTTTAAAACATTTTTGTATTTTTCCAGTCTCCGCTGGATAGCTCACATCAAAGACCTTTTGTACAAATGCTGCCTATACCTGGAGGAGCTGAAGCCCGAGTCTCCTATAGACATGCAGAGCATACTGGTCCACCTCCACACATTGGTAGCGTTCACTGCCAACAACACGTGGGCTCTCACACGACTAAAGAACTTTGAGAAGCTGCGGGGAGGCATGACTCAGTTGTGTGCTAATGTCATGGGCTCGCTGTTTCATAAGGGTTATTATTTAACTTTGAAGGTGAGTAAACAACAATATGATAAGCAATTCGAGAAAAACCTAATACATTGTGTTACAACAATTGTGTTTTATAAAAGGATGTTTATGTTAAAACTAATTAAGTGGTAGATCATATAATCAACATCCTTCTTTTTCAAGATAAATAATGTTTTTTTCTGTAAGTAGGTTTATAAAAAACACTTTTACATGTCTATATAAATAAATAAAATTGAAGTATCTGTTTGTAATATCAAAATAACAGCTTTTTACTAAATGCTTAAAAAAGTATATACGGTACTTATAACAAAAAAAAAACTGAAAATGACATTTTTTAAGATTTTTTTTTGTTATAAGTACCGTTTCTTACTTATAACAAAAAAAAAACTTAAATAAATGTCTTTCTCTCTCTGTTTGTCAAAATAACAGCTTTTTACTAAATGCTTAAAAAAGTATAAGTATATGGTAATATAACAAAAAAAAATCTTTAAAAAAATTTGTCTGTTTGTTCTGGCTAATCTTCGAAACAGTTGGACCGATTTCCACTGGCAGATAGGTGATGTTCTAAGGAGTGATTAAAGCTATTTTTATTTTAGAAAAAGTATTAGATAGATAGATAAACCATATATTTGACGCACACAAAAGACAGCACAACACACAAAAGTACAATTAGATGATATCCAATTACTTAACTACTTATTAATTTATTATTAGGGGTCTGAGCAAACACAAAATTTAAAAAGAAGATTATTTAATGGAGGAGTGGTACTTAATCTTAAAGTACCACTCCAATTGGACACAATATTGATACCCACGCGAATGAAGTCGCGGGCACAGCTAGTCAATGATATTTTAAAAACTAGATTAGGTCGTATCTGAGGTCATGTGTTATCAATTTGTAAATCAGTATTTCATGTTATTCCCAAATAAGCAGGCTATTGTCCTGGGCCACATTCTGGATTCACATCGGTAATGCCTACAAACGCCAAATAACATAAAAACTATTGTTTCAACCTATATACAAAAGTGTCATGATATGCTTAATTAATTCTAATCCCCTGATGGAACACTGTCACTTACACTAATTGGATAATTTGCATGACCCACATACGTGTTTCTTTGCTGTTTCTAATTTTGTGAGTAAATAGAACTTCAGGAATAGTTCCAAGCCAATGTTGTCGTACCTACTGATGATCAAAATAATCAGCGTTAAGTTAAAAGAAATGTATAGAGAAGTAAGCGAACTCAGAGATTAAACTAGTCAATCTGCCTAGCCTCTATTCCCCACTATGTTGGGGTACCAGTATTTTACATAGAGCGACTGCGACTACCTATCTGACCTCCAACACAACTCAGTTACTGGGTAACACGATACCCCTTCGTAACACTGGTTGTCAGTGTTCTGGGCGTCTCCGTAACCTATGCCGTAACGGTTGTCAAGGATTTACAAATGATAGCAGGGTTAAAGTGCTTTTCGAGGCACGGAGGGGTCTCAATATGTAATGGATTATCACCATTTATTTATACATAATGCAATGCTCTTTCTCATGTAGCTCTCATATATCAAACACAAAAGATGGTTCTTGAAATGCCAGTCTATGCAAAATAATGTTTCTTGTGAGCGAGACGCGTCAGACTGCAGCGAATCAATTAAAACTAAGCAATTGCTTGTGTCGCGATCATTTCGTGTCAATTGACGGTTGCTTGTCGTCAATTTAAGCGACTAACCATGCAAATTGATGTTGTACACTCAACCGCACGTCTGTGAAAACACTTAAACTACGAAAACCCTTACTGCCACTACATAAAGGCGCTTTCAAAATCAAAACCAAATTGTTAAATGATAAATTATTTTATTTCTGTAAGGTTTGTACAAATTGTACAAACACTTTTTACACATTAATCATATTTGAAAAACTAGATGAGGTCGACGTCCTAACTGACCAAAAGGAACAGAGGACCTGTAATGATAGTTTTAGAGTTTTAAATAAATAAATAATAAAATAAATAAATATAATATACTGAGCAGGCACGACGTTTCAATTTGCGATGAAATTGCTTCATCGACAGACTGAGTACGATAGACCGAAACAAACTCAGAGGTCACAGTCTCTTTTAAAGTCCAGATATAATAATAATTCTTTATTGACATAATAGGTTACAAAAACTTGTTTGAAGCCTCTGACTCCTGAACTAGGTGTACCTGTATGTCAGGAGTCAGCGCCCTCTCCCATTTTATTTGGCTTTTTTTTTTTTTGAGGATGAGAAATCATCAAATGACCCCTCCCGCTCTGGGTGGAGCGAAAGGGAGTGTCAGACTCTTACTGACTAAAACCCACCCGTGTTCCTTCCTTAGCCCTTTATGTTCCAGGGCAGCGGTAACCCTTTCGGACGATCCCGCTACGTTATTTGGCTTAGGTACTAATGTCAACATAGGAATATACAAACGTGTGTGATATAGAATACAATTTTAAAAGAAATAAAAACAAAATAAAATACAATAACAGAAATTAAAAGAAAAATATCAAAAATATGAAGAATATAATTTATTCTTAACTTAAATTAAATCGTGCTGTGTGTGTGGGAGATGTGTACGTGTGCGTGTGGGTGGTATAATATTATCGTATATTATACCACCCACACGCACGTATAATATTAGTATATAATAAGATATAATCTTAGTCAGATCATGTGAAGACCGTATACCATATTATACTATAAATGCATTTAGTAAAAAGCTGGTATTTTGACTTGACTAATACACTTCACTTTTATTTATTTGTATAGATCTTAATGCATTTATACTTTAACATACTGCCTATCTTTACATCATGTAAAGATACGTACGCAATGTTGCATGATTATTTGTGCAAGTTTTATCAGCTTCTGTTATGAATAGTAAATAAACACATAATGTTGCAATTTTATATGCAACGTATGCATGGGACAGGTCACAAGTGTATAAGCCAAGGATGTTTACTGATATTAAAAGCTAAATTAATCATTTTATATAATATGTTTCCTAATGAAGAAGTCATTTTGTTACTAATTAATAGTTTTACATGTAATTGGTTGTGTAATTACTAAGATTGTATCTTATCTATGAATGTTTTCTGTTATTAATGTATGCATTCATTAGTGTTGTTTATGGTGTGATAAGTCTTTGAAACATCAACGTCAACTAACAGTCTTACAAATGGGTAATTGGGTATCGTACTACCCAGTAACTGGGTTGTGGAGGTCAGATAGGCAGTCGCTCCATGTAAAATACTTGTGTTCAGCTGCATCTGGTTAGACTGGAAGCCGACCCTAACATAGTTGGGAAAAGGCTAGGCAGATGATGATGATGAAGTCATTGAAACATAAAGAATGCTTGACAAATGGAAGAAAATAGTTTTTTTTTTAAATAAGCCTTTTTGCGTGGATGTGACGCATGTCAACCATTTCTTATTGTTTTTTATTTTCTTTATTTGTTTTTATGTTCTTTTTTGCGTCATGTTTACCGCAAATAAACGTATTTTCTTTCTATCTAGTAAATGTCTTTAGTCTATATTTAAAAACTTTTGAAAAATAAAGTTCCAAGTTCCAACTCATTAATCGTAATTGACTTCTCATTTCATTACAGTCCCTCCTACTCCGCGGACTATGTCGCGAGAAAATTTACCTGAAGAACATATCGTTGACCGCCATAGTGACGCTGTCGCTGCGACCGCTGGTGTCCGCGCAGTTCTCAGAGAAGCTGCTCACGATGTATATTATACAGATCCTGTCGGTACCTACGTTAGTGTACCATATGCAGCAGATATCGCCTGAGGTGAGCATAGAAACATAGTTTTATACATATTTTTTATTTCTAAAACAGTGGTTAACGCAAAAATTTATGTTATTAATAACCAAAATGAATGCCATGTTCTGCCGGTAACGGCGCATAAATATTCAAATTAGTTCGTTTTAATACTCTGTGGTGAAATTCAAATTGGCAACCCCAAATCCAGCTTACTTAAAATACTCTGGCAAAAACGATAGAAAAAAAAAATTGCTCATGTCGTGGTAAGAATATTTACCAGTCGGCAGTAGCGGGGCTGACTGCCCAGACGTTGGTAGCCAATTGTGGACGCTATTTTGTGCACCCCAAAAAAGATTTGTATACGCTTTTCTGCACCCAAAAAAAGATTTGTATAGGTACTATCAATCCTTTGAAACTACTAAGTATTAAAATGTTCCACTTGTCCTCAGTCGATATCTTCATTCCGCTCCTACTCGATGTTCGACAAATGCCTCGAGTTCCTGAGCACAGACCAGAACATGCGCATAGTGTTCAACACGCTGGAAGGCAACTACGCGCTGTGCCTCCTAGCCAACCTGGTGCAACTAGCGCACTCCGAGCGAGAGTACGCGCAGATTGAGTCCTACCATCCGACGTTTGTGGTGAGAATATGACAGTACTTACTAGCGCCACTTAAGAGTCCCCCATAAACTACGTAAATTGAGGGCGTGGTTTCTTAGTGGCGTTACCTGGGGGGAAAGGTTCAGAAAGTATAAGGCCGAGGCTGTGTACTAATTTATGAGATCG
The DNA here is from genome assembly GCA_945859715.1 of Apamea sordens. Taxonomy (NCBI): domain Eukaryota; kingdom Metazoa; phylum Arthropoda; class Insecta; order Lepidoptera; family Noctuidae; genus Apamea; species Apamea sordens. The sequence continues at coordinate 16,772,949 of OX243995.1, forward strand.
TCGCGTTCATTTTGTTCGGCTAACCCGTAAGCATTGTCACGCCGACAGAGGGCGCCTTACGGTTCTCGCGATTAACTCGTATTCGCGCGACGATAGCTTCTAGGACACGGTCTAAGAAAAGACGTTACGTCATTCATGAACGACTCACTGAGAAAGAATTCTTCGGGAGAAGTGCCGTTAAAAATAAGTTTTTATAGCATAATAGAAATTTCTAATTATGTCCAAAAATGGTCTGCAGTTGGTGGTAACACGCTTCCTCGACTCCTGCCAACAATACGTGGTTTGCAAAAAGGGGAACCTTAGCAACTGGCATCCAATCCTGGGCTGGTTCTCTCAAAGCTTCGACAGTTACCTGCCTCCAGCCATGGGCAACCTTCGGACCCAGCTGTCATTGTTGTGGGGCGCGCCGATGTTGAAGAAAGTGTTGGCGACCCCTCTGAAGGAGATGATAGACGCCGGGGTGGCGGGCGAGGAGGGCGCGGGGCCCTCGCAGCCCTCCACGCCGGTGCAGAGCAATAACCCCGCTGCTATTATTAGGAGGGCTATTGAGGCTAGGACTAATAGGTGAGTGAGTTTTGTTTGAAGTTTATTTTAGTGAAAAAAAAAAATCCGCTCCATTAAATAAATTACAATTAAAGATATTTGACAAACTGTAGGGTGCTTATCACCAGCTCTAATAGCAGGGCATAAGTTGAACTGCACTGCTTTTTTGTTCTATGACTAAGTACAAAAAAGCAGTGCAGTTCGTCTTCTGCCCTATAGCCCCCAAGTCGCTGGTGCTGCATTTTCTTAGGACCAACAAACTTGATTAGGTCACTCCAATAGTGATCACAATTTCAATCAATGAACTTAAAAAATGTTTCTGTTATCCTTTTGATACAAGCCCTTGCTCGCCTCTAACGATATCCACCAGTATTGTACTCGTCAAAATTGTTGACGAGAGATGTTTAAAGATATACATTTCATTAATATAAGTAAATTGTTGTATTTTCAGATCCAATGCAAATAAACACTACAGAAAATTAGGTTCCCCTGACTGTACCAAAGCGGCTCTCATATGTTCCATGTACCACACGGCGTTGCAGACTATGACGCAAGTCAAACTTGATATACTTACAGGTAACTTGTACATTTTTTTAAAATTCAGTGTCTTCAGGGGAATAAACTGTATCAAACTGCCGGCAGTTGCCTTTTCGAGTCATCATCATCAGCCTACAGCAGTCCACTGCTGGACATAGGCTTCCTATTGCACGCCATTCAACTCGATTTTCGGCAACTCTCATCCAGCTGCTACCAGCCATCCAGCGAAGATCGTCGCTTCACCTAACCTGAGGGCGTTCTACCTTACGTACGACTTTTCAGTGTCAAATCAATAAAGCAACTCCGGCTAAGATGATTCAGGATGACAGTTCATTGTTGTATATTAAAAACTAGCTGACCGGCAAACGTTGTTTTGCCATATAAATTATTTCTAGCTGCCCGTCGCTACTTCGTTCGCGTGGTGTCCTACCCTACTTCTACCACCTACCCTACTCCTAACCTACTCCTACACTACTCCTACCTTACTCCTATAAGTAAATAAAAGAATTTAAAAAAAAAAAACGTATCCTATGTCCGTCTCCTGGTTCTAAGCTACCTCACCACCAATTTTCAGCCAAATCGGTTCAGCCGTTCTTGAGTTATAAATAGTGTAACTAACACGACTTTCTTTTAAATATATAGAGATTTCCCCAAGTTACGCCCGGTTCATTTCTTCATCGTCCAGTATTTTTTTTAAAGCTACCTCTCTCCTACTTCTCTGCTGTGCCCGTCTGGGTCCATAATGATCTCATTATATTTTAAGTTACTTCGTAAGTACACATTGTGGAATGCAATAAAATATTGAGTACTAGCTGCGGCCCACGGTTTCACCCGCAGTAGTTTCGATATGTTAATCCTGGTTATAAAATCTGTGTGCCAAATTTCATCCAAATCCGTTCAGTAGTTTTTGCGTGAAAGAGTAACAAACCATCCATCCATCTATCCATGCAAACTTTCACGTTTATAATATTATTATGGTAGGAAATAGGATGCCCAGGACCATTTCGATAGATAGATAGATAAACCATTTATTTGGCGCACACAAAAGACAGCAGAACACATAAAAGTACATGAATATAATATAAAAAAACAAGGTGCCGATATAAAAACAAAAACATACATATCGAAGTAAAAGTGACACAGTGCGATGTGCGTCTCAAGGTAGCAAATGCTAAACCAAATGGGAGTACAGCTCAGCATGAGCAAAACGCATTATATTTCATGCTAGTAATCTAGTATAATCAAGTTTATCTTCTCTTTCCAGGGTTATGTAACCAAGATGAAATATTGTACTCGTTATGGCAATTCTTGTGCACGTTGGGACCAAACTGTGGCTTGAAATCCTTCCTCGATCTCTTAGCCGTTAACACGAAGACGTCTGCCCCTGAGTTCCAAATGTTGATACTTTTTGCTGATTGCATGACGCATTACGTTACGTGAGTACTAAATAATTCTACTTCATTTTTATTTTGCAACGCTGGATATATTTTTAAAGAGGCCACTATTCTAAGCCACTTGGGGGCCAGATATTGTCCAAATCATTTGGGATTCCAGAAAAATATTGGGTCATGTTGGCAACATAATCATTCACAATGTTTTTAACCGCCTTATTGTAAAACTATACCCAAATATTCAATCCTATAAAATATCGCCGATTTGTTTGTATGTATCATTTTGCCACAACAAAACATAATGAATGTGATGTTTTTTTTTTTTCAGAATATTAGACGATATGGAGATGTACGAGCAACAGAATCCATTCAAGTTACAAGACTTTATAAACATGTCGCAGTTCCTCAACATGTTCGTCTACAAGTCCATTATGGGACAGTTATTTGGTACGTAAAGTTCATCATCATGAGTCATGAGCCATTTATAGGTAACTGCCACTTTATGTTGCGAACCTAGGGCTGAGTTAAACAGTACAAAGAATGGCGAGAACAAAATAGCAAAATTCGATTTAAAACATAAAGTATGTCTCTCGCTCATTAAATTAAATGATTAAGTATTGACTACAGGCGAAAATATTTTCAATAAAGATCGGGTTTGTTTCAGCGGTAATCTGTAATTTAATCTGTAATTTGACCGCACTGCTCTATTATCATGAGTTTTAGTTTTGACCCTGCAGTCATCTTCACTTGCACTAACATCTTCCACCTATTCTCCAGATCTCAAAACAATCCAAAGCAACGAGCTCTTCAGCTCACTCCACACTCTCCTACTCGTACTGTACCGTCGCGACTGTCGACGCTCGTACACGCCAGCTAACCACTGGCTCGTGAGGGAGATACGCGAGGGACAGTTCATGGCCGACCTCGAGAAGGGCAAGAAGCCTCAGCAAGTAAGTAGTGATAGTTGTTATTAAACGTTTAGTTAGGGTGAGTAAAATAACAAAAGTAATAGCTCACTGGCTAAAGTGTGAGACCGTCGAGAGACTAGTTCTAATCCAGCCCTTTGCATCACTTACGTAACTATGAAAATGTGCCTCAATTTCAAGCCAATAATTTAACGAATCTACGAGTATTTTATTTGATTGTTAGTTAGTTTCATTATGGCCTGATTTTCCATCGCCAGATAACGTTTATCCGTGGAATAAAATTGACTTGACAGTTTTTCTATGAAATAACTGTTAAAATTTCAAAATTATTCCTTGAATAACGTTATCAGTTGATTGGAAAATCAACCAACTTTTGCCGGCACTCCCGGAGTGCAACCCGTTGTTTTTTTTTTTGTGTAAAAAAAAAAAAAAACAACGGGTTGCACTCCGGGAGTGCCGGCAAAAGTGAAAACTTGAATATTAACGTTGTGCATTTTTGATATTTTGGAATGCGGTCTACTCTCCCTCCGTCTTACGAATTTTCGATCAGGTCACGTGTCCTGACGCGAGTTTAAAAATTTTTACCCATCACAACAAAAGTGCACAACGCCGCTAAAGAAGTTTTCACTTCACAAATATTTTCAATATAATGTTATTTTGTGTTTATTATTTTCAGGTGCTAGTACAAAAAACGCCTCACATGATAGCGCACGGAGAACGCGTCAGATTATTCAGACGTGCCGTCGCCGATGAAAAGGTAAGCAATTTGACGACACGGTTGGCACAGTGGCTGAGCGATCGACTGCTGCGCTGCGTGTCGCCGTTTCGATTCCCGCACGGAACAAATATTTGTATTGCCTACGGGTAGTTGTTCCGGGTCTGGCTGTTTGTGTATGAGAGTTTAAATGTTTGTAAACGCACCCACAATACAGGAGTAATTCCTAATGTGTGGGGAAACGTTTTTTTTTTTTAAAAAAGAAAACCAAAAAAAAAACATTTAAAAACAAACACAAAATCACATAAGCAACAGATAAGTCTACAGACTGACTCCTATAATTCCGTTAACATCCTACGGTTGAATGTCATTTGAACGGTCATCATAAAACATCAAGTTCTAAGTGCTCAAATACATGAGCGGCACGTTGCGCTGCTGTCGACGCGTAGACTTGTGCCGCCGAGTATGTTGTCGCCGGCTGCAGTTGCCTCTGCCGATGCCTTTGGCAACGTGCCTCTCATGTATATGAGCCTTTCGGTATTCTACAGGATGCATTCTGGAGAGTGTGCGCGGGAATTACATGATTTAATTCCGCCGTCACCGTTCTATCATCGGACAACCCGTCGTACGGCGAGTGTCCACCCTAACGTTGTTGACACCGCCGCGATCCGGACGAAGCGTTTTGCCTCGTCGTTTATACCGCGTACATCAAAGGACTGGAACAATTTGCCTGCAGCGGTCTTCCCGTCCGATTATAATTTGGGTGTTTTCAAGGCTAGAGTGAATATGCTCATAATAAATTAGTGCGCTTACCATCAACGATTGCATCTCTGCTTTCCATCAGGCGGGATCGCAGTCAAGCGCTAGTTTATAACATTAAAAAAAAAACTAAGTATAAGTTTTAAGACCAATGTTACAAATAGTTTCAACCTTAGCGAGTTTCAATTTACTGGGAGTTTTCATCAAGTGGTAAAGCAGTTATAGATATTTTGATAGATAGATGAAATTCATAATGTAGTGAGGATAAAATTCCGTTGCCATAGAAGTGGCCATAAAATTAAATTTCCACTTTCAGTGTTAGACTGAAGTGTTTGCGAGTTGTGCTTTTAACATTGATATTTCCATGAGCAGGTGGTACTGGGCCTGACGGAGCGCGCCTGCGGCGGCCGCTCGACGCTAGTGACGGTGCGGCGCGCGCGGCTGGTGGAGGACGGCTACCGGCAGCTGGCCGCGCTGCCGTCGCGCGCGCTCAAGGGCTGCGTGCGCGTGCGCTTCATCAACGAGCAGGGGCTGGATGAGGCTGGGATTGACCAGGATGGCGTGTTTAAAGGTACCATACTTTTTTTTTTGGAACGAAGTTCCTTATCGCTCGTTGCGAAAGGGGGCTAGACGGAAAAAATTAAGACCAAAAGTTGGAACGACACTTTTTGCTATAGTTGTAAGCCGTGCGGCGTGCGCGTGTTTCTCTGTCAGTCTGTCTCTCTCTCTCTCTTTGAACTTCGTTCCATCCGGGTGTCCCTTGACACCTCTCAAGTTTTTTTACACTTGTACATTACACAATATAACTGATTGAAATCAAGCTGAAAAACCGAAAGAGTCCTGGCCCTCTCTGCCACAACAACGTCCGGATGAAGTCCAAACTTAGAAGTATTAGGTAGTGGAAGTCTTGTGTCATTATGATGACATGAAGTTTTGCCTAACACCTTCGATAAATTATCTGTTAAAAAAAACTGTGTTTTGTTGGTGATCAAATTTTTACCTTGATCGGTTAAAGAATGGAAAAATGGAAGCCTAAAGTTTAGGATTATTCCTAACAATTTGATAACGGTTCCGACTTCTTTTACTCGTATACAGCACTTAATACCGCCTTGAGCAGTTGAGTGCACAGGTCTATCACCTAGTTACCAAGAATTCTGCATTCCCGAGTTCATACAACCCGAATCTCTTCAAGGCGAGAGTGAATAGGCTTCTTCTGGGCAAGGTCTTTCCACCGTAGATTTCATCCCTGCCTCTGGGCTGGATTGAGGTCAAGAGTGAGCCCATTGTCAATAAAAAAAAGAAGTTTATGCCGTAGAACCAAGTGTAACATATCAAATCTCTATTGCAGAATTCCTGGAAGAGACAATAAAGCGAGTGTTCGACCCGTCACTGAACTTGTTCCGTGTGACAAGTGAAGAACGCTTGTACCCCTCACCAACCTCGTGTCTACAGGAGAACCATCTGCAACTGTTCGAGTTTATTGGACGGATGTTAGGGAAAGCTGTTTATGAGGTTAGTGAGAATAGAAATACTAGAGCACTGGTGTTGATCACTAGTTCTTTTCTACAACTTGTATACAAAGCGTCCCATCTACTACTAAATTACTTTTCACACCACCTGCTCGAAAATGTCATATTATATGTCAAGCAACCTTAACCTAAAGTGAGTCAATAGTGGCCGGCGGCACAGCCGGTCAATAATGTTGTACTGGATTTCATTATGACCCGCTGGTCAGTAATCAGATTTGAATTTGGAATCTCACGTGCTCAGCTAAATTGGCAGTATAGTATGTACTAACAAACACCCTTTGGTGCCAGAAAGAGGAAAGCTATTCTCGATACCCTTACTACGCGTGGATGATATTCTCGATTTCCTACAAAATCATAACGACTGCTTCTTCATATCGTTGCCATGTTTTCGAAGACATAATATTGTAAGAATAATTAGATAACTACGAACCATTTTTTAAAAGGAATGGAATAACATTAAAACTAGCATTAATAATAACAAATACCGTACCGCGCCGTAATACCGTAATAGTAATTGGCTGTAACATTAGTTAATTTATCTTTGCACAACTGGACCAATGTCTCAAATGTTACCATTAACTTCAATTAATATGTAAGTGCATATAACTAACTAGTTCTAAATATGTTATTCTTACTGTTGATTTAACTCACTCGCTGCGCTCGGGAGTTAAATCCCGAATCCTTCATTGCGCTCGAGACTCAATATGACGCCCGTGACATAAGACACAACTTTAGCCCCTCGGTGCATAATCTACTATTAAATAACATAAAAAAATGTGCATATATAAAATAAAAAATATTTATAAATCGCCTGGCTTAGCTGGGGAAAGAATCGGCTAAGCAAGAAAAAATACTGTGACCCGTGATCGAAAGGTTCAATCATCAGTCTAAATTATTTCTTACTAGCTGCGCCCCGCGGTTTCACCCGCATAAGTTTCGGTCCCGTGGGAATATCGCGATAAAAAAGTACTCGTATCCTGGTTATAAACCATCTGTGTCAATCCGTTCAGTAGATTTTGCGTGAAAGAGTAACAGACATCCATCCATCCATCCATACAAAGTTTCACGTTTATTATATTAGTAGGATGGGATTTCTCAATACCTTTCATCTCAAACAAAATTAAATAGACCGTTTCATTTCTTAACTCATATTATATTATTTGTTCATACAGGGCATAGTGGTGGACGTTCCATTCGCGTCATTCTTCCTCAGTCAAGTGCTGGGACAGACTCAACAGGCGCTATACAGCTGGATCGACGAGCTGCCCTCACTCGACCGCGACCTCTACCGGAGTCTCACGTATATCAAACATTTTCAGGTAAGAGAAAGAAAGAAAAAAACGGGTTACACTCCGGGAGTGCCGGCAGAAGTAAAATCTTGAATATTAACGCTGTGCATTTTTGATATTTTGGAATGCGGTCTCCCTCCGTCTTACGAATTTTCGATCAGATCACGTGTCCTGACGCGAGCTCCGTCTTACGAATTTTCGATCAGGTCACGTGTCCTGACGCGAGTTTAACATTTTTTACCATCACAAAAAACTCCCTCCGTCATACGAATTTTGGATCAGATCACGTGTCCTGACGCGAGCTCCGTCTTACGAATTTTCGATCAGGTGACGTGTCCTGACGCGAGTTTAACATTTTTTACCCATCACAAAAAATGTGCACAAAAGAAGTGTTCACTTCAAAAATATTTATTTAGCACAGACTAAAAGAAACACAATGCACCATATACATACATCAGATAACAACTAATAAAAAAAAAAAAACAAATGGGAAGTATAAAGACCGATGTAAGAAATTAGCAGGTAAGTGTGCCACGGCTGCACCAAAAAGGTCCAGTTCAGCAAAAATGCCAGACAATAGTGCCTGGCGCTGGTTTTCAACTCAACATGATGTGTGCGGTAACGGATGTAAATCAGTTTTACACTGCAACGTGACGTGTGTATGCATACTTATATAAGATAAATATGTGACAGATAAAAAAATAGTAACGAATATGTAGATAAATAGTGTGAGTTGAGTAATATTGCAAAAATAAACTAAAAAAAATACTGACAAATATAATGAGACGTCCGCGTGATAGACCTTCGTTAGTAGGTATGTAAATAAAGTCTTCGAAACGACTCAAGACAACATAAACCGGTTTGAAAACGGTACGGTACGTATTCGGCCAATTATAATACCAGGGGGAATTGCAAGACGTAAAGCCATCCCAAACATGATGACTTGAGCGCAAAGCCAAGTCTATAAAAAAAATATTTATAGGTAAGGGAGACCGTCCCCAAACCATTGTTACGTTGCACTTATGTCCTGTTATACATAGAAGATGTTGTACACGGCGTCTCAAGAATACGTTTTGTGAGACCGACGGAAGGATCACATATTTCTCTACTTTTCTTTACGTTTATTCTAGCTTGGGATTATCGCTACAGGACAATATGTTCCTGTGGTCCTCTTTGCTGTTTGTGCCAATCTTGTCCAAGTATTTCCAATAAGGTTATTTATGTCATCTCTTTTGGGCCCTCTTAATTGTTATATTCTCTATTTCAGGGTGATATATCTTCGTTAGAACTGACATTTTCTGTGGATGAAGAGAGATTAGGAGAAATAGTAACCCACGAGCTCGTACCGGGCGGCAAAGCTGTTCCAGTTACTAACGAAAACAAGTAAGTGACACAACGGATTGTAGCTTAGCAAAGTTTTTTTAGAATATTACTGCAAAACCTATGAAATAAATATGCTGATTGTTGTTATCAGGTTATTAGTGTTGGCACTACAGACTTCAACGGTCATAACTTATTATTTTATGTCTTGTCTCTCGTCAAATACGACACGGTTGGCGCAGTGGTTAAGCGATTCAAATTTTGACATTTTTGTTTTGTATACCATATTCTATTTTAAATTCTTATATTGTTAAAGAGTGTATGCCCAATGGGTAGCTTTTTGAGTTTCCATAGAATAACTGTAAGACCTGCTGTATCACCAAAAAGCACACGAATAAATACTTTGACTACTTTGACTTTGACTTTGATTGACTGCTACGCTGCGTGTCGTGGGTTCGATTCCCGCACGGAACAAATATTTGTATGACCTACAAGTAGTTGTTCCGGGTCTGGCTGTTTGTGTATGTGAGTTTAAATGTTTGTAAACGCACCCACGATATAGGAAAACCTAGTGTGGGGAAACGTTTAAAAAAAAATAGGTTGACTGGTAGAAAATGCCTATGGCATTAAATCCGCCTCTGTACATTTGCTGGAAGTGTTAAATAAATAAAAAACTTGAGAGGTGTCAAGGGACACCCGGATGGAACGAAGTTCAAAGAGAGAGAGAGAGACAGAGAAACACGCACAAGCCGCACGGCTTACAACTACCTATAGCAAAAAGTGTCGTTCCAACTTTTGGTCTTAATTTTTTCCGTCTAGCCTCCTTTCGCAACGCGCGATAAGGAACTTCGTTCCAATAAATTATATCTTTGGAAGACCTAAAAAGACGGCTCAAAAACTACTTTTAGTCAGGAGATCTTTTTTATCTGCTGGTTTGGTGTATTGGTATGATTCCAGTGTGATTTGAATGTTTCAGAATAAACTACATCCACTTGATGGCCCACTTCAGAATGCACACGCAGATCAAAGACCAAACCAACGCCTTTATCAAAGGATTCAGAACCATCATAAACCCAGAGTGGCTGTCGCTGTTTTCTACGCCAGAGGTTAGTATTGTTTACAAGAAGAATATTTTTTTACTCATCTCTAAAAGTAATAAGATACAGATTTTCCCATCCAAGTTGCCTTTTTAAAATAAAGGCAACTTGGATGTGACTTATAAGGATTTATGGGAATTCAGAGTGATTATTTCAAACATCTATGCAACAAGATGTAAGCTAGTTCAAAAAATATGGATGTCACGTGATCAACTTTGACCGTAATATCTCTGCAACATGATACTTTACGGGGTTTATACCCTGTCCATTAGGTAAAGCGTTTTTTGACAGATGGAACAAGTGATTGCAACAACACACAATACATTGATTGATACATGTACCATATTATAATGTATGTAGAAGACATAAATATATAATTCAATAAGATAAGGCAGTTTATATATTTATTTTATTACTCATTTTAAAGTTAACTTTTACGTAATCTGAAATATGTACGTTCTAAGACATCTGTCAAAAAACGGTTAACCTAATGGACAGGGTATAGTATGTTTTCTATTTGCATTTATGTCAGCTATCGATTTATATAAGTTTTCATGCGTGGCCGCCATTTGGAAAAAAGAACTAAACGGTGGACAGTAGGTATACAACGGACCTTCAAAATCACGAATAATCCTGAATTCCATGAATCGATGGTTCACTAGTCACAATCGCCGCGCACCTTATCACGTTGCGTGCCAAACGTTTAGGTCTGCAACTCTGCATGGCTACCGCTGAGCGGCCGCGAAGTGTAATCGTCACCCACCACACGCGGTTAAGATTTCGCAGTTGCTTTGTCACAGAGACTAGATGGAAGCTTCTAGAAGCTAGAAAAATCGGTCGGTAATGTATGTTTGTTTCGCAGCTCCAACGTCTAATAAGTGGCGACAACGTGCCTTTAGACCTGCGCGACCTACGCCGACATACTCAGTACTACGGCGGGTTTCACGACTCGCACCGCGTGGTGTGCTGGCTGTGGGACGTGCTGCAGCGGGACTTCTCCGAGAACGAGCGCGGCATGTTCCTAAAGGTAACGCACTATAAAAAGTAAAATTAAATTAGCTAGCGAATCTCTGCAGACGTCATTGGTGTCGATATTAGAAGATTATAAATAAAAAAGAATGATTTGATGATTTTTTGGGTGGCAACAATTGCAGGTCGTGTATTAATTGGAAGTATGAGTTTATAAAAGCAGTTTTTTGTATTATAATATTTAGATATCGATACCCACCACGTCTATGAAGTTTCGCTAGCTAATTTTATTTAACCCTGTTTGTGACGTTCGCAGTAATGTGATATACACAGTACTTCGGCGGGTTCCCTGACGTCAAACGTCTTCCGCAAATATATTAAGGGTACACATAAGCGAGTGGAGAGTCCCCATGCCACTCTTTAATACCTCCAACGGAGTCCTCACTCATAAGCTCGACATCCGACAAAGTCACGAATCCATTTATTCCCGTTTCGGTCAAGGATGATCGGAAAAAAACAATAGTATGAATATTATTATGTAAATATTCAAACGAAGTGTTTATCTCGTTTCCAGTTCGTGACGTCATGCTCCAAACCGCCAGTTCTTGGGTTCGCTCATCTCAAGCCGCCGTTCTCTATCCGATGTGTTGAAGTAGGCGACGATGAAGATACAGGCGATACAATAGGTAACAGTGAAACTTCTTAACAAGGGGACAAACGCCCTTCCGCATCTTCGCGCAACTTTGCTGAACATGGCACAACTTCACTGCAATGCGTGTGTTAGTGCCCTGTTTGGCGAAAGATATGTAGAGGCATGAACTTCCACTAAAATAATTATTTTGCAAATAATTGTTCATGCAAGGTTAAGGTGGATGCTCCAAGGTAGCCCGCGAAATTCAAATTTTCTTACGTTTTTTGCTATTTGCTAGTCAGTATTAAGTTGTACGTTGATTAAAATATGATTCGCGGCCGTAACAAATATGTATTTACAGAATTATAATCATTAAAGTCATCAACACAAAATTAATAAGTGGTATTACTGATTCTAATGATTATAATTTTGTAAATACATATTTGTTACGGCCGCGAATCATATTTTAATCAACGTACAACTTAGTACTGACCAGCAAATTGCAAAAAACGTAAGAAAATCTGAATATCGCGGGCTACCTTGGAGCATCCACCTTAAATTAAATTAACTCCCTCAACGCGCCTAAAGAAGCTTTCACTTCAAAAACTAAACTTATAATTTCAAGGAACTACAACTGATTATTATTATTTATTTTTAGCCTTTAATGTCCCACTAATGAGCAATTTTTGCATATTCACACCTCCTCGAGGTTGCCGTTAGGTCCTCAAGTAATAGGACGGGTATATCGCTTTTCTAGCTCGTACTAACGATATTAAAATGTATCCTATGTCTAGCACTTAGATTAAAAACGTACTTTTGCCGTTAATGTTCCACTGCTGAGAAAAGGCCTCCCTACTCTCTTTCCTGCCAAGGACCAATCTTTATCAAAGGAGTCTAGCTTGGGTAGCGGGATCGTCCGAAAGGGTTACCGCTGCCCTGGAACATGAAGGGCTAAGGAAGGAACACGGGTGGGTTTTAGTCAGTAAGAGTCTGACAGTCCCTTCTGCTCCACCCAGAGCGGGAGGATTCATTTGATGATTTCCCATCCTGAAAAAAAAAAAAAAAAAAGGTGTCTAGCTTATCCCGCCATCTCCGTCTGGGCCTGTCGCGATAGAAAATCATGTTACTATGTTTTATTATCATTATAATTATGTGAATATCATTAACCACGCGGTTATAGTCTCATTTAAAACAATTTTCTCTCTCAACAGGCAGCGTAATCCGAGGCTTCTTCACAATAAGAAAGAAGGATCCTCTGAACCGTCTGCCCACATCCTCCACCTGTTTCAACCTCCTCAAGCTGCCAAACTACCAAAAACGAAGCACCCTTCGCGACAAACTACGGTACGCAGTCAACAGTAACACTGGCTTCGAACTATCTTAAACGGTGAATGAAACTATCGGATATCAACATTTTACGAAGAATGTGGTCAAGTCTGAATTGTTATTGGATGTTCCATGTTTATAAGGATTGTATCCTTAGGCTCTTTGTACACGGCACGAGTTTTTTACGGTACGCCGTAGGAAACGTGTCTGTCAACAAGCTAATATAGTGATCCATACAACACTGACGACCGTGCCTACACGGCGAATAAAACGTAGTTTTTCAAGTCAAGAAAAACTTGTGAACAAAGGGCCTTAGGCTGTGCATATACCTAGACAAAAGACTATCGTTCTATCAAAACAATGATAGATATTGTCCTTTTACAGTTATTTTGCTTCTCACAGCAGCAACCTAATAGCTACCTTATTTTAATGAGAATAAAGGTCACTGTGATTTTGATAATGATACAAAATCAAATGTAAAACTTCTTTTGTCAACAAAACAGTTTTGCTGCTCTTTTGTCCAGGTGTGAGCACAGCCTTTATTAATAGTCATTGACTAAACCAAATCGCAGGGTAGGAGAATTGTTATTCGCTAAGACTCGACCTTTATGAGGCCAGTAATAATGCATAGATGTGCGTTTTCCTTAAATTCACCAAAAAGTTATGAAGCTGGTCTTCACATGGCAACATTTTTAGGTACAAATGATTAAATCGCGATACGCGATCGCGACTGTTCTTTATAAAGCATGGATTTGTGGCAATTTTAAACGAACTTTTTAATCTAATGTCACACTAAGTTTTCTATCTGGAAGCACAGCACTATTTTCACGTTTTTATTAATCATATTTTCAGGTATTAGAAAGATTAATAAACCTGCGGGACAAGGTGAGATGTTACATAATTTCGTATCAACGTAAATGTGTGCTCAAGTGCATGAGTTAACGGCGTACTGTACAGTCACGAGCAAAAGTATGTATACATTCGGCATTATTCAAAAGCGATTTACTCCTTTATTTTTTTAATGAAATTTTATGTTGTTTCGAACATAGCATTTTCGAATCCATAGGTTTATGTAATGTGTCGTATTTCAACGTTGCATTCGTTATTACACGAAAAAATCGCAATTGAAAGTTGCCAAGTGTTGACATATTGGTGCTCGTGACTGTACGCAACATGGTAGAAACTGAACTTGAGAAAGAAACTGTCATACTAGACGGCATTCTGCACTTACTGTTCATCATCATGTGCCTGCCTTTTCCCTACTATGTTGGGGTCGGCTTCCAGTCAAACCGGATGCAGCTGAAGTTCACAAATAAATAAAATTAACCAAAGAATGCAATGCTCGCTGCGGACAAAGTAACTTTTTTACAGCAATGCTCGGTAAATTGAAACTTCACTAAGGTTGAACTGTCTTATTGGACTTGAAAACAAAATAGACTTTGTTGTTATAAGACGTGCAAGCACGTGCAAGTGGCATTCAACCTTCATAAGGAGGTAAAGTAATTACGAAACCGACTAAACGATTGTACAGTGAATATTAAAAATGTGCGTACAGAAAGTTTTGGAAAAGGGAAATAATGTAAATTAAAATGACTTAATCGAAGCAGCAGAACTGATTCTTCTTAAGCTGCTCTAAAACACCTGAAGGCCAATTCTCGTTCAATATCTAGTCGCAGTCTCATATCTCGGCGACAAACAAATGTCAAAAACGTAGGGAAATTACAGGTATTTTTGACAGATTGAGACAGATCAGAAGGCCAATTCTCGTAATTTAAAACGTTCAAAATCTAGTCGCAGTCTCATCTCGGCGACAAACAAATGTCAAAAACTTGTCAAAATGTAGGGAAATTAGAAGTATTTTTTGACAGATTGAGACTGAGATCAGACTGTGAACGTTCTTAAAATTACCAGAATTGCCCCTCAGACTGTTGAACGTTCTTAAAATTACGAGAATTGCCCCTGTGATTCTAATATTTTAACGACGATCTCAAAATATATTTGCCTAAAAGAAAACACTGGCAAAATACGAGTACATACATGGAGTACATTGAAAAGACTAAGAAAATCGGAGTTTGTATAGTGTAATGTGTGAAATTATGTTGCATACACATAGGTTAAAGATTTCAAAAGTTAAGCGTGACTGCTGAACCATTTTAATGCAATTTCTTTACCTTTTTTATAGGCCAGTAACTTAATTTTACTTACATCTAATAAATGTTTTAGATTTTTGTAATATTTCATCGAATCGAGAAGCGGTGAAGCCAGTTTGGTTCGGGTCGTATATTAACCTGTAATGCAGATTAGGCCTAAACAAAGAATTATACGAGTTGTTCAAAGCCTACATTACTGATACGAATTATTTATAACATTGTATGTAGAACGAAAGTACGTTTGGAACCTAGATCTCCTCATTTACCCATAGTATGTATAATTCACGGTGTAAATCGGTATCTAAAGGTGAATTCTAAATAATCCAGTCCAATGTATAAATAGATGTATTGTATATAGACAATAACGTGTTAGAATATTGTACTACAACCCGCTAGAGTTAACTTGATAGCGATGGTACTGCTCTCGCCTCGCCTCAGTACCGCACGCGTCCGTCAGCCAAGCGAAGTCTCAAGTTAACTCTTTCGCATTGTAATATTGAACTTTATTTACCTATTTATGTACAGTATATACCTATGGCTTTTTATTGGCATTTTAAAATCAAAATTCATATTCTGGATCACATTTTAAGAGGTTATTTATTTTTGTTGTTTTTAAGTACATGATACGAAATAATGCAATCTAAACTAAGGTATTGAGATAATGCGACAACTACAGTGTGGTCGACGAGAGATGGCGTTCTTGGCACCTGTTAGTTTCGCACAAACGAATACGTGTTTGGCGAATTTGATCATTAATTACTAGAATTGAGGATATGAGAGCCACAGTGGCCTAACTGAAAAAATATGAACTAATTTTTAGGCCACTGTGGCGCTATGACTTTTACAGTTTAGAGAAGTTTTTTCAAATAAAGTATTGAAAAAATGCCAGTTAGGCCACTGTGGCTCTCATGGCCTCAATTGTTGCACTGATAGGTGTCAGGAAAGTATTCTCTCAATGGCCGGATTGTCAGACACAACAGAAACTTAATAAGGTACAGTCATTTGTAATAATATGTATTTACATAGAATTTTCAACATCATTTAAAACATTTTTAGTTTTTCTAAATTTCTATGTTTAGTTTAGTTTAGAAAAGAAATCTTTATTTTACAAACTTTCATTGAACTTGTTGTTTTTCACGATGTGTAAGCATATTATTAGATGGGACTGTACAATATTTTATATTGTTATAATTTAGTTAAGCCTCGCATTCATGTTAAAAAAAAAGTTGTAGAACTGCAATTATTCATGTTGCTGGCAACATTTTTCCATAAACGTTCTGCTGCAATATTATTTACCACCCTAATTGCGTACACACTATCAATCACAATCTGAATCATTTTGAAGGATATTGCTAATCCATTGCTTCATATGTTCGAAAAATTTGTATGCTCAACACGTAAATAAAGCAATGAATGTGGTTGAACTGTCAAAATGAAATCGGTTCCTACTGTTAAGTGTTACGCAATTACCCCGCTGCTTCGCACGGTTTCTACGACATACAGAACATCGAAATTTCCTTTTCACACACACATAATAAACCTTCTTAAAGGACAACGCAATCACACAGACACACGAAAAGCGACTTTATTTTATAATATGAATACGAGGCTTTATTCTGTGTCAATGTAATCTACACGTATTGCACTATAATGTTTTATATCATCATATTTTAACCATATTAAGGTCTTCAATAGTTATACTTTGCAATATTAACATAGATTTTGTGTCCCTATGTGTTGTAATTATTTGTCTGTAGTCTATATAACAACATATTTTATTGTATAAAATTTATTATATTTTGTTGTTAATTTAGTGCAATTACTTTCAAACAATTTTATTAATATTATATACAAGGAAAGTAGACTGCGGAAAAGTTATTTGTTTATTGAGAATGGCACGTGCAATATCAAAAATAATACCTCCTTTTGGGCTTCGTCACAGTCGGGTAAAAAAGGTATTGCCACATAACATTTTTCATTTAACTTTTCTGCAGTTTGAACTGTTGAGTGAAGATAGTATTTTGTAGTAGTGTTTCCCTTTTTAATTGAAAACTTTTAAGTATTTACTAATATGCATAGACAAGGATCATTGTAAGGGATATTTTGTACTAGCCACGTAAATATGTTGTATAACACAATGTGATTCTCTGTGATAAAATAATTGATATTTATTATTGAGAAGTTTTATTAATACCCTTTAGGGAGGGCCACGAGAAACTTAGTTGCTCAGCAATTTTTTTGTCTCTTTCGCTATCACCTTGCCGAGACTTGGACGATGCGCAGACAGGAGCGACAGCAACGCTACTTTTTTTGTTATATTTTCTCAGTTGAGCGGAAACTATATGGCAACTTTTTTGTCACCGTACGCATACTTGCCAATAGACGACAGTTGCGTCCTAGCCCACAAAAACACCCCAAACATGTCTCCCAGCTGTCGCGAGACTTGATGGTCTTGATCCCGCCTTAGGGTATTAGTGTTCTGTGGTCTTGATGTGAGAGAAAAATTAGTTGCGGAGACAAAATTTGCTCATGGGTGCTCTCTGTTATTCCCTTTGTCCTGAATGTCCCCACGAAACGCCTGGGAAGAGGAAGACCCCCCGCTATATGGTGGTCCAGTATCGAAAGGGAGATGAAAACGCTGAACCTAACTCCCATGATAACTCAGGACATATCGTCCTGGCGCCGCTGTCGCCGCACAAGAAATCCCGCCCCGAGTTATAACTGGAATGGTCTTCCATTCTAGTTCAGATTAATAACTTTTATTGTATGCCCATAAATATAGAGATTTTGAATAAGTATCATCATTCCATTCATCATGCATCCTAAACAAAGATATTAAATTATTTCCCAAAAGACAGCACAAGTGACACAGAATTTACAAACTGACACTCCCATTGAGGCGGAGCAGAGAAAAATTGAACCATGAATTCAGCACACGATTCAAGAAACAATTCGTCGATTATAAAAAAAAAATTGCTGTTACATATAAAAATGCAATACCTACGCGGTTAAAATGTATGGAAGGAATAGCATTTTTTATTAACCAACTAAAAATTTCAACAGTCTGTTCAGAATCTTGTACTGAATCCGTGTAAGTTGCACGTCGATGTCCCTGCCACCCTCTATCAGCCTATGGGCTAATTGGTAATGCGTTGCATTCCTTGAAATGGGTAACAGGGGGAGATTGTTTGCAACACGGACCTCCATAGGCTCGAAACTAGGTCGTTCGAGTTCTGAGAAATGTTTGTATAACATTAATATTCTGCGAAGCTCCCGACTGTCATTCGTGGATCTTTGACAGTCGTTACGGGTAGTCAGAAGCCCGAATGCCTGACAACCAGTCTTACCAAGGGGTATCGTATTACCCAGTAACTGGGTTGTGGAGGTCAGATATACAGTCGCTCCATGTAAAATACTGGTATTCAGCTGCATCCGGTTAGACTGGAAGCCGACCCCAACATAGTTGGGAAAAGGCTAGGCAGATGATGATGATTCTGCGACGCCTTTCCAAAATTATGCGTAGGTATTTTTGATGAATTCTTCAAAAACCATGATTCTAAGGCGAAACTAATAATGTGCTCTAACTACTAACTATTTTTAGTTATAAACAACTTTCGACCCCATGTTTTCATATTGCAAACTGGCTTATAGTATATACCCTTTCAATAAAAGCATTGAATTACCAATCGTTCTGTTTAAGAATGTTATTATTGTGCTGAGATCGCCCAAAATACTGTCCCTTCAATCATAAAGGTCGATTTGGAAACTTACTCTATTTATGTAGTCGGATAAAAATAGAACCAACCCTCTTTCTTCTAAAGAATATTGCTGTGTGAGGAACTTTTGAAACTAACCCGAATACGTAAATACACGCGCGAGTAAACACTTTATGGATGAGGTCTTGAGAATGGACACGTCTGTAAATAAAACCCCATAATGTGCTCGAAAGACTACCAAGATCAGCTTCATAAAGGTCGCAGAGAAAACCGGACCCTATTCATGGTAAACAGACGCTAATAAAAAGAAAGAAAGTACCCAATATTGAGTATGTTGTAATTTTGTAATAATGAAAATAACTATGAAAACTTTAATAGCTTAGTAGGAAAAAGAACAAGCCATTTATTTCTAACTTAGAAGACTTTGTATAT
Source organism: Apamea sordens (assembly GCA_945859715.1). NCBI lineage: Eukaryota > Metazoa > Arthropoda > Insecta > Lepidoptera > Noctuidae > Apamea > Apamea sordens. The sequence goes on from OX243995.1 coordinate 16,792,279, forward strand.
GATAAAATGTTTCTAAACCGGCAACACTGCACTGAAACTGGCCTCTCCTGTCATTGTCAACAACAACATAGCGCCATTAAAAAAAAAAAATTAAGTTCCGAAGTTTCTTAATTCAAAATTTTCAATCTCAATCATCTTTAAGTTCTAATTTTATCATTTTAGAGATATTATTAAAATATAGTTATGTACCCATATATAATCAAAAGTAATAAAATACAGTCGTTTATGCCATACAAGGAATATTATTCAGTTTGGTTCTCAAGCACAGCTGTTTACCGCGCGTCGACGCCATTGTTATTTTCTGTCTCTTTTTAGACCGCGTCCTCGCGGCTCCCCTCGCCCCCTTCCCTTCAACCAGTTTCGCTCGATTTTCGTGACGTGTGGACGTCTGTGCGCGGCGCGGACTAAAATATCTCGGTCTTATCCTTTGTCCAGGAAGAAGCGAACTCCACAATAACTCGCAACCACAACTGAAACTCCACTCTCAAACGTGAATTAACAGGTGTATCGTCTTTCCGTGTGTTGTTTAGTGATTCCCGCATAGTCAATCGAGCATGAATAATAAAGAAGTAACCGGTGATATAGTCGTGTGTTCACTGGGAGGCGAGGTCTGGTGATCGGGCGCAGTGTCGAGGTCGTAGGGTTCGGCGTGTGATGAGTCTGCGGTGACGGCTCGCCGCTGAGCGGTTGGATGGCGGCTGTAAGCGGCCCCGCGCGGCACTCTCGCGTCTCCATGAGTGTGTCCATGTCGCTGATGCAGGGCGGTACGCAGAGCGCGCCGCAGGGCGCCATCCTGGCGGCAGCGGCGCCCTACTACCAGACGCCGGCCATCCCTACGGACGTGCAGCCCGATCGCCCGATCGGGTATGGCGCCTTCGGTGTTGTATGGTGAGTCAATCTTGTTGTTGTTTATATTTTCAAATTGCCCGCGTCACATTCAAAACTAATTGATGAAGTGTCTATCAATTCTGGCTGCTAACTTTTAAGCGTGCGTGAATTGGGGGGATTGCAGTAATAATCTGTCATCTGTGTTTGCACTGTGACTACTGTGAGCAATCTTTTAGGTTTTGGGTCTTTGTAATTTGAACCATCCCATTTCGGCTCATGGTATTTTTTGTTTTATCAAATCGCTTTACGATTGATAGTTGATCTTTGGCTATTGTGGGAACATAGCTGAACTTAAATATATGTTCAGCTATGGTCCCACAATACACAATAGATCCAGAAACCTGATTAAGAACTTGATTGAGTGATCATTGTACTTTTTAAGTTTGTGATATTACATATCAGAAGCTAGCTAGCTACCAGAAGCACCAAAATGGAACTTCATTTTCTAACAAATTGTACCTATCAAATAAAAACCTAGCATTAAACATTCTATTTTATAAAATCTATGTTCGCCTGGAAATAGTAGGTATAATTTTTTTTGTTGCTAATTACAATAAACAGTTAGGTACTGATATGACCTCAACTTTATTTATCATAAATAACTTATACCCAATACCTACTAAATTCTATCAACAAATCTGGTAAAAAAATAATAATGGAGTTTTTTTTTACAAGAGATGTAGGTATCTAAAATGAAAATTCAATATTGGTAGGTAATTACTTTTGTTTAGAAAGATGCATTTTTGCAATCATCTTACTTTATGTCTATTTTTATCTTATTTTTTTTTTCTATACCTTTTTACCTAGGTGAAGGTCTATGTAAGTAGCTATTTACTTTATTGCACTCTTGTAGTATGTAGTTGTTACATTATAATTAAAGAAATAAGCAACAGTAGCAACAATACAGCTTTGTCAGGTACGGTCAGCAGTGAAAGTTCATTAGCACTTGTCACTTTTACATACAAATCATCAAAATTGTCTCAAAATTAGTACTTAGTTTAATTGCTTTTCAGCATTTCGTGTAAAAGATGATCTAATAATCTGAAAATTTTACATTTATTTCAATATTTGCAAATAATATAATTGATTCATTAAAAAACTACAGCTAAAAGATTGTTGTCGACTGTTCGCCATAACTTTCATGGCAAAAAAATCCTTGAAGTTCCTCAATTTATTTTGTGGCTTGAAATTACTGAAGTAGCTACCTACTTCAGTAATTTAAAGCCACAAAATAAGTACCTACTGAAGTAGTTTTCAAACTATGAGTTGCATGTATGCATGCACCACCACATATTCAACCTGAAATCTTACATTGTCGTTCTTATCGACTCCGATTTTACGAGAAGCTCTGCCACACTCAAAAGTTTTATACGACAATCCCATAAATCTGAGAGCTAATGTAACATACGGGAGTTTAGAATTTAAGTGCTGCCAAATGTTCGAATAAACGCAAAACATTGTTTGGCTGCAAAAACCTCGTGGTTATAATTTTTGGCACCATAAAGTAAGGGGCGTATTCTCACGTTCGTAACTTCGAACAAAAGGCACCTATCTCCATGTTCCTAGAGCAATTTAAAAAAACAAAGACCATACCGTTATCCCGAGTACCGTGTAGTCGCTACTTAAAGTGCTACTCCACTCGTCGATAAGTAAAGCGCACTAAGCAATTATTACTAGTCTCTACGACCAACGTTCGTTTTACTACCTCTGAACACGATGCACCCGTTAAACCTAGAAAGCTCCGATTCCGTTTCAAATCTTCCATTTTTAACGAGCAGGACCGTTTCATGACTCGAAACTAAATCTTCTAAGCCTTTATTTACATCAATTGTTGAACTAAACAAGTTTTGAAAGTTTCCCAAAAGTTTACAATGCACTGAAGTTAGGCAGTTCACCAGTCTAATCTGCACCAGTTGCCTTCTGTAAACACGTGGAGTTTGTACCGGCCGGCGACGGGCATTCGATTCAGCGCGAACGACATAAGAGCGGTTTTCAATATTCATGTTGCCCGCAATCGAATGCACATTGCGTTGGACGACCGAAGTCACTCCTCAAATGAAACTGTGCTTTATTGCTCACACCTTTAGCTAGCTTTTGATTTAATTGCTTCGATATCTGTTATTGAAACGGAGGTAGTGAATGCGTGGTTCCCTCTTGTAAGCGACATTCGCCCTTAAGTCGATGAGTGTAGGAACCGAGTTCGAGCACGGTCTCAGTGGGAGCGCCCTGAAGTAGTGCAACGTTCGTGCATCGGGGGTAGCGGTTGTTAGGTATGGGTGGATGCTTTGTGTCGACTCGTCGTGCGTAGGTAGGTCCCTCATGGCGCTTGCCGCGTCGATTGTGTGTGAACGACCGCGACGAGGGGAGGCACGCCTGATTATTCCGAGCCCGCGTCGATCGCCGGTCGAGAGCCCTAAAACCCGACTGCTCTGCTCCTATCCCTTCTTCCTTGTACTCGCCCGTTCAATGCAAATAGGGACTCCTTAACATTAACATTTTAGTTATTTTCTCTCCTTTCTGAGTGTTTTAATTTATTCTCGTCCTGGCTACTGTATTTAGATATCTTTGTGTTCATCTACTTAATAATACGCTAGCTAGTTATTTTACTTTTGAGTGAAACAATGCAGTTTTACTCTCGTTATGCTCCTCTTCGCATGTAACGAGTCCGTTTCGTCATTGCTCGGCGGTGACAAGACAATTACGATAGCGCGCTGTCATAACAACTTGTGCCTAAGAATAACAGCATATGCAGTAGAAAGCCGCAATAAAAGGAATTCAAGCAATCAACGCACACGAGATGTTTAATTTTCTGTTGACCTGGAATCATTAAGGATCTGAAACTGTAAATTCCGACTGGGTACTTAAGCCGTGGAGCCTTTAAATGTCAAGACGACTGAAGTGTGAAATATCATTTATGAATGTATTAAAATGTAAACAGACATACTTATCTGCTGGTACAACAAATAATGTTAGCAAACTGCAAACTCTTAGAAATTGGAAATCAGTCGTCTCGAGAGAATACACAATATACCTACACATCGGTATCTATCTACACAAAGAGAAAACAGAGAGCATTGCATTGCGTCCTTGCATACACGTTCACATGTAATTTAATACTGAGCAACGAGCAATATCAACGATAACAACCCGATATTCGGTGCGCGCACTACCTGCATGCCAATTTAGGACAACGGGCAATTCAAGATGATAAACCTATAGGTCGGGAGCTAAGATGGGCACGGCCTATGGTAAATTAATTACCACAAGCGTGCGGGCTGATTGATCGGGCTGCGCGGGGTCTGCCGCGCCTCGGGTCGCGCCTTCGGTCTCCACCCTGCTGGCCGTGGCTAATTGCTCCGAGCCAGTTGAAAAACTTGATCCATCCGCCTTTATGGCAAACTCGCTCTCGAATGGAGTTTTGAACGCATTTTGTCGAACACTTGATTAAAGGCGCGCTCTTGATGTTGGACACCAATTCTCTGTGCCTTTAAATAATAAAAGCAAGTTTTTATTATATGCGAGGATATTATTATTTTTATTCCACTCAAATGCATCTTGGTTATTATTATCCTGTAAAAAAGGCTTCATGTTTTCAGCATCAAAAGATTTTTTATTGGCGGTATATAAGGGTTCTTTACCTGCTACTGATCGCAGGAATGAAAATTCGATTACCTGCCTTAGTCAGACCTCAATGCTGTAAGAAGTTCCGAGTATTTATTCTTAAGAATTGCAAGTTGGCAGTCTGTTCAAAAAAGTAGATTAGAAACTAGTAGTCCTCTCAAATAAATTGGCGTTATTTGTATGTACTTACGTGTAGTTGCCTAGGTCAAGAAAGCATAACAGAAGCGAACGGATATTGCGCTGAATCGAGACTACTACGACAGTTTTTGTTTGTGTTTATTTCTGTTGAAATGCCGTCAAGTTTCTTTGATAACCATTGTTTTGCTCGCCTATTATGTATGATACTAACAGAATTTCTCAAAAAGAAAATAGAACAAAGCAGTAAATTCATTTATCTAGTAAGGAATTACGTGGTTACCCCACGTAAGTCCTAATAACTGTACACCCCGAAATCCTAACCCATTCATTGCCACATCCTTCTTTGTATAAAAACGAGCCCGTAATCCGTAACGCTAGACAAAAGAAGTAATAACTTTAGAAACCCTTTGCTGCTGAACACAATGGAATCCATTTTTGCTAATCTCGTCACAACACGCTTGGCAAGGAGATCTGATAAACTTGGGATTGTTCGTTTATCGGTGCTTAAGTTAGTTTCCAATCTAGAGGAATTAGGACCATGTGAGGCACAATTTTGTGGATCCATCGTCCAAATACGGTGGCAAATTGCGATCTAGTGAGACTTGAGTTCGAACTCAGGTAGGGACTGGCAGAGTCAAGTACGTTATCAAATTCTTAAGTGGAGCATAAATATGCGATCCCTGGCGCCAACTAAAGTTTTAGTCGTTCAAAACATCGATGGAACCTTTAAATTGAGTAATGTACAGATGTGTGAAGTAAACGAGATAACGGCGGCATCGCGACGCGAGTACCGGCAGCGAACTGGCCTGCTTACAGCCTAACCAGGTCACGGGGAACTTATAGTCCGCCTGGCGGCTATCGTGCGTGTATTAAGTGACGTGACATAATTCTATTGTAAGATTTCCAGCTTAGATGCACCCGAAGATTAATGGGTGCAAAAAATATCAACCAGGTTGTGAACTTCTTCGAGATTTTGAAGCAATGGAGACGACTAGACGATTTTCCGTCGTGCTTCTTTGCAGTTTCGGCGTTCTGAAAAACAACTTCCCGCTGAAGCGCAAGTTTTATAGAAATTGAGACCTAGACTTTGCGAGATCGCTTTTACCGAGTAAATACTTACTGTAGATCAAGGAGTTAATTAACGTCTTCCAAATTCGTCTGTCTTCAATCGATTACTGTTCCAAGTCACACTTAAAACATTGACGCTCTCTAGACTCCCCGCCTTGTGTGACCTGAGATACCACTTAGTTGCAAGTCAGCCATTAACCACAGAGGTTTTTTTGCTCCATCACCGTCGAGCGATAATAGGTGTCGTGAGAAAGGAGCTGAGATTGACTGATATCGGATTAAGATTTTAAGCTGACTGATAAAGATATTGGAATATTCTGAATAGATATCGGAGCTTCGATGTCGGGTCACGGCGGGCTAATCACCTGTTGGATAAATTGAATAAACATTAATATCTGTGTCCCAAATAGATTAAAGGAGCATCAGTTTGAAAATGTATGATCAGTAACTGTCGTATCTAGCACATTTATATTTCGCCTTATCACATTATTTCTAGTTGCCAAGATCCACATTATATCCTTGTTGACGGTGTATATGTATTTTGTCCAATAGAAAGGCCAGACCCTCGGGGCTATTCAGCAGATTCTATGCCGTTGGTGTGATGAAAGACGAGTAAGGAATTGTGTCAAAAGGATGGCAGCATCCTCCTTAGCTCTTAAAACATGCTAAAATTAGCATTCCATCTGCCAAGCTCGGTAATTACAGCAATATTTCTATGGGGAGGTTCAGTGAAGGACATCCTTGTTTTTTTTTATCTGAATAGCGGGGTACCTTCACGGAGCTCCTGTTTATTCCATTTGCCGTAATAACCAACGTACAAATTCCTACTTTATGAAATCCAGTTTTCCTTATCTGTTCCCCTAATCCAGAGCGCGTGGTACGCAATGACGTCACGATTCACGCTGTGTGTTCGCATAACAAGTTTGTTTCCAGCTATCTTTACTATGTTGTTTGATAAGCCTGTTTTGGTAATAGAGAACGAATCAAAATTTTTTGGAGTAAAATATTGCCAGAATAAAAATAAGTCCAATAAATATATTTTTTATTGAATACACTGGCACATGTAACCATTACAGTATTTAGGTTTATTTGCCTATAAAAGGGCGTTTCAGAGAAATGTTGAAAGTCATTAACCTGAATTTCGCTAGTAGCTCCTACTAAGGGCCGATTTTGGCCACATTTCAACAACCATTGGTATATTCATATATTTACTATTATGATCGTCCATACAAATGAAGCAATGGACGTTGAACGATAGCCAATATTACTATTGTTGTTAATCAAATCTGTGAATTGCCAAATGATAGTATCTAACTTCTAAGTCAGGGCAATCATGCTTTTATAGTTGGGATTGATGTCCTTTTAATTAATTCTAACAACTATCGACTCGCCTATTGACTTAGCACATAGCAACAAGGATTGGGTACTAGTAAATTATGGGTGTACAAACACTCGCCTCGGATCCTTCTTTGGGAACAAAGGCGAGGCGGCCATTACTTCTTTATTTATAAAAACAAGCGGTGAAGTTTCTATTGGTACTCGAAACATGACAGGCACGTGTAACGTCTGTATCTTCGTAGGTATATCTAAGTATTTTTCTCACGCACTCCAAGCTATATTTGATTGTATTGTCTACCACCAAATTAGATCGTTGTTTTGTCGTCAACCCAACTTCTGACGGTCTATGCCCTAAGTACGAAATCCATAGTTTTGACCAATGTTACGGGCGTCCCCTACTCTGTATCACCTACGGACACAAGGTTAGTCCGGAGCCCGAACTAAGAATGAATGAATACACTTGACAGTTGTCCTTTCTCCCGATGTTTTTTTACCCCGTGCGAAAAATTTAATCTGTCACTGGTTTTAACTGATTCACTACTTTGGGACGGTTCCGTATCTTCTTTGACGGACTAACGATCGAACCCAATAATATATGTTTAGTTAAAGAAAGATCGCTACTGATGGTAGCCAGTATAATATAATCATATAGATCGCTACTGATATAGATTATTGGGACGTTAAATCCAGAGATAGATAGGTTTTTCTACCTCCAGTATGCCAAAACTGGTAATATATATAATATACGTAATTGGGTTCGGCCGTTAAAGAGTAGACCTTCCAGAAGCCGTCCTTCAAATCTACGACAATCAAGTAAATGAACCACTATTTACCTCAAAACAGAACAAAAGAACAAATGAAAGCCAAATGTAGTCTTATTGCCTAGCTAATGTTGAGCTATTTCACAAGTTTACGCTTCTTTGTACAAGTTTCAACCTATAAAGGCAGACAACGACTGACAAAGCCGACTGTTTTGTGTTTGTTCCGTAATTGTACTGTCAGTTTAATACCTGTACAAATTGTAGTATTGTTCCGAGCAGGTAGTAGTAATACCTGCTTTTTAAAATCTGATGGTTTGTGGAACTGTAATCTAATCGTGCAGTATACAGGGCGGCAGGGACATCGACGCGCAAACTGGAACCATGAATTCAGCACATGATTCTAGACACCCCCTAACGTAGAAGTATTTCATCGATTATAAAAAAAATGTGCTGTTTCATAAGTACGTGGTCAAAATGCATAGAACAGCATTTTTTTTAAATAACTGACGAATGTTTTCAACCCTTCAGAATAATGTACTAAATCAATGGTAACAGGTTGTGCGTCGATGTATGCCACCCTGTACGGCTGACTTTTTTAGGGTTCCGTAGCCAAATGGCAAAAAACGGATCCCTTATGGATTCGTCATGTCTGTCTGTCCGTCCGTACGTATGGCCCAGCCACTTTTTTCCGAAACTATAAGAGCTATACTGTTGAAACTTGGTAAGTAGATGTATTCTGTGAACCATTTGCATGCATTAAGATTTTCACACAAAAATAGAAAAAAAAAAACGATAAATTTTGGGGGTTCCCCATACTTAGAACTGAAACTCAAAAAAAAATTTTCATCAAACCCATACGTGTGGGGTATCTATGGATGGGTCTTCAAAAATGATTTTGATGTTTCTAATATACTTTTTTTCTACACTGAATAGTTTGCGCGAGAGACCCTTCCAAAGTGGTAAAATGTGTCCCCTCCCCCCTGTAACTTCTAAAATAAGAAAATGATAAAACTAAAATTTTTATAGATAATGGTACGGAACCCTTCGTGCGCGAGTCCGACTCGCACTTGGCCGGTATTTTACCGTCTGGACAAAAACAGGGTATGAAAGGTGAACGGAATTGGGAGCCTATGGCACAGAAATTTATTTTCCTTATACAATATATATATACGGGTAATTTACGGAGCAGTTCAATGAAAATAATCTAGAACGCGTTAAAGGAAATTTGGGACATTGTATACTGGAAAGGCGAACCAACAATGCCAATGATTTGGCTTCACGTCAAAACGTTGGTGCTGCGTATCGCACGGTATCTAATGATAGTCGTCGCAGTACGATTAATTGGCAACAGTTTAATGGACACGGCTTCCCCGTGGTTCCACGGTTCACGCAGGTCACTCAACTTCGCGGTGTTTATCAGAGATTCTGAACATTGGGCGGTGCGCGCACGCCGTTTACGTGCCATTGACATTCGGGACTCTGTTTTGCATCGGAAATAGCACATGCTAATATTATTATTTCCCCGACGATACAGGGGGACTTTATTTTTATCGTGGGTTCAATTAGCGAGTAAGTGCGCAGTTCATGCTATTTGGCAGTCCGGTTTTAGCTGGAACTGGCGATGGAACGTATCATGCGTTCTGCGCTAGTTACTGTTTTATTGCACCATAAAATGCCTAATGCGGCGCATAAAACATTTTTAGTTCTACTGCCGATATAGATCAAAATATCGGCAGTAGTCCTAAAAATGTTTTATTCGTCGCTCTCATTCAGATTTAATATGAAAATGTATAAATAGTTTTAATGTTAGCGTTTCGGGTTATCGACTTCAATATTTACGTTACCATTCAATATCCTATGAAAAAACGGCCGATAAATAAATAAAGCTGCGAATCATAATTTATTCACCAATTCCAAATCATTTTGCGTAGTTCAATTACTATTCAGTCTTAGCTGAAAGAATGCACAATTAACCTTAATAAATAATTAGTTTCTTTTGTCATCGCAGTTTACACTCAAGGCCGTGACTTAAATGTCAAGAAATTGGACTTCTGCCTGTTCTGTAATACAACACTGTACTAAGAATAGTGCGAAACTAACAACAATTTACCGTAATTTAACGTTTTGGGATCTACTTTCCTTACAAGTTTCTGTAACCGTAAGCCAGAAAGGGGAAATTTAGAAAATATCGTGAACAATTAAACCGTCATTACGTTTCATTTCGTTCACGGGTTGCAAATTACCCTCCTGCCTCCATGGAGGTGGAAGTTGGAGGCGGGCGATGGGATGGGAGCCTACTGGATATTTTATTGTATCCAGTCTCTCCCCGGGGGCTTTAGAAACTGCCGCACCTAATACCACGTAGTTTGGTCGCTTTCGGTAACTTTGAGCAAGACATTTTCTTCTCTTTTGGGTCGTTATGGTTGCATAGTAAATGCCGTGACAAAAGTATTTATCAGGCTCTTTTCCAATTCCCAAAAATCTATATAGCATAGATAGATAGATAAAACGTTTATTCAGTGCAACAAAAGACACAATACAAGAAATAAAAAAAACATAAAAAAAGCATGAAACAAAAAAAAAACCAAAGATTAAAAAGATAAATTAACACCTCGTATAAGTAAAACTATAACGGTCGATCACTACTGGGCGGTGTGTGTGTCCCATGGTTGCACCAAATGGGAGTCCAGCTCAGCATATGCCAGGTACAATTATACATGACGCTGGTATTCTGCTGCATCCCGTTAGTGACACACAGATGTCGAGAAAAACACATCTGAGTTTCAACAAAATGGCACCTACATAGTGCGGCGCGTATATTATAAGGTGGTAGTAAGTACCTACCCACATCTTAATTGACTTGCTTTTATAACCGACAGAAAGAAAGATTTTGAAATTTTAAACTTATTAAATATACTTGTATAGTGTTTACTGGATTACTTGATTATCACATTTATTATTTATGTTATGTAATGAATGACTATTTTGTTTTTATGCGTGTATGTGATAGTTTACATGTTGGTGTATAATAATATAATGTTATGCATTATGTTAAGGTAGCATGATGCAGTTTAAATATTCCACCGCTGCAGGTTTTCCCACATGCCGATAATTTATCACAGATTTCCGTGTTTAATGTGTCACTCTAGTAACATGACATGTGTGTAAAAAGAGACAAGCATTTGACGTAAAACTGCGAAAATGGCAACATGAAATTTCAATTTTTCAGCTACGTGATATCGATCACACATGTGTTCGACGCACGTCGCTAGTTTCCTCCCGTAGCACATTGTGCGTGTGTGACGCACGGGGACCGCACACGGCGTCCCAGCCCCTGCCCCTGCCTGAACATCAATCACTTCCTAATCGAATTTATGAACGTTTGAACACTGCCATGTCCTGTTGCCCTGGTATTTACACTGACAACTCACTGCCGTCTACAGATGCTACAATTATATCAACAAGGTCGTGTACTCCACCACATATAAGGTTTGTCATGTAATGTCTTTAAATAACTGTAACCCTGGGACATGGTGTTGACCTCACATATTACGTCATTGGCTTCAAATATCCCGGGGTGAACTTCTAAGGGTTGCCATGTTATGTTTATAACTGGATCGCATGGAGTTGACCTGGCCTCATATAAATTCAGATGCCTCCCTACGTAACTTCGACGAAACTATTTCCAATGTGTGTTAGTATTATGTAATTCGGGACTGCTAATGAGGCAACAGCTCGTTAATTTGGTTTGTTCGGTAAGGTAAATGTACCAATACTCGTCGGGTTTCGAAATTCACTGACTTTGAAGAACTGCTGTGAGAAAAGTATTTCATTTAGAATGAAACATTTTACATAATGAAATAGATAATTTATCCGTTATTCTAAATAAGTAATTCATTTCTATAATTTAGTGTGATAATAAATACTTACATAAGCAAATGCACAAAAAGGGCGATTTGTACCAGTAGTCGTCTGATTTGTACTATTACTCATCAAAAGGACCCAGTAGCCGTCAATTTTTAATGCTAATATGAACTCTAATGTCTTGAACATAGAGTTCAAGATAAGAACACATTTTAAAAAATGTGTTCGTCTTTGTATGAGTGGCAAGTATAAGAAACGAAAGGTAGCTAGACGACCATATCCCAAGAAATTACTAAACTTAAATTCTAATATATTTTTGCTTAGAATCATGGAATCATTTTTTAACACAATAAATTTTTACTTGAAAACTACTTTTCGGTCGGTGTCCTGCTCGATATAAATATTGAACTTCCCACCAGTTCAATATTTTTCACCAACAAAAACATGTAAGATTCCAACCGCTAATAGCTACGATAATTTTAATGTTACAGCAATGGTTGAGCATTCAAAAGATATGTCATATTTGTACCAATTTTGAGGCAGGATTTAATTTGCCTATAAGATCACATCGCAAGTGCACACACACGCGCGCGACCTTCTTATTCACTATGTGTCGAAATTCCATTTAGTATAGCGCAAAAAACATGTTTATTGTGATTTAAAAGAGTGTCCATCTAGTTTCTTGCTCGTTCTTCTCCATAGGTAGGTACCTACTACGCTTTGGAATGGGCAACTAGCTTTATCTTTTTGACTGACCGACCCTTGACAATTCAAAAGTGCCTGTAATTGGTTTAGTTGAAATAAATTGACGACACGGTTGGCGCAGTGGCTGAGCGATCGACTGCTGCGCTGCGTATCGCGGGTTCAATTCCCGCACGGAACAAATATTTGTATTGCCTACAGGTAGTTGTTCCGGGTCTGGCTGTTTGTATGTGAGTTTAAATGTTTGTAAACGCACCCACGATACAGGAGTAATTCCTAGTGTGGGGCAGGGTTAGAAAAAAAAAACCTTGTTGAGTTTGAGTTTAGTTAGAACAGTGGTTCTGGTGCCACTGTCCAAAGTCAACAAAGCACTAAAAGCTAGCCACAACATAAAGACAAACAACAAAAAATATTGGCCGAAATGGGATTAAAAATGCATTAAAGGCTGACAATAGCAAAATAATTTCAGATGTCGTCTTAAATAAACCGTAAATCTGACCAGAAATTAAAAGAATCTCAATCAAAGTAAGCTTTTATCATAATGAAAGCAACTAGCTCAAAATTCTATTGCCGAGTAAATACAATACCTAACTACGGCAGTATCAGAAAATAATTATATAAAGAAAAAGTTTATGATGTCGTCTCGATATCACCCGTAAATCTGCTCAGGACTGAAAAATATCATATACGGTAAAATATTACTTCATATGGAATACAATGAGCCGTTATGAGCCTACTAAGTCCAGTGTCGGAATTTTCTTACAAAAGCCTATAAAACAAAAAGATTTCGTCTCATATCGCCTGTAAATTCTCTACTCGAAATTGTAATAAAACGATAATTAATCGAAGAAATTTAAATCATGAGGAATAACATAACCCTAAAAAATCTAGTTATGAGCAAATACAAAAGCTTGGGTACATCGATTTCAACGGCAGAAGACTTTTTTTTTTATTGACAATAGAATAGAATAGAATAGAATAGCATTTATTTGCAAATATGGGTAATACATGAGTAGATAGTAGTAGGTATAAATCAGAGTTCTGCCATATTTCACCATTCGGCATGCAAACATTTTCATTATATACAAAATTGTTAAAATTTAAATTCTCATTAAAACATTGAATTAGTTATTACATTAAATAAATAAAATTATTAAAATTCAAATTGTCATTAAAACTAACTTAATTATTACATTAAAAAAATTGTCATTAAAACATTAACTTAATTACAACCATATACCTAATATACATTAAATAAAATGGTTAAAAATTTAAATGGTCATTAACAGTATAATTATAGGCTTAAGAGTAAAAATCGTGGTCGAAACATAAATAGACAAACATACATTAAAAATTCCAGGTCATATATAATATGTAACATAATTAATTTAAAAATTACAGGTATTCAGAAAAAGTTTTGTCCGTTAAAAACTCACCTACACTGTAGTACGTTTTATCTATTATCCCTTTCATGGGCGGTGGCGTGTATATACGTTCCAAGACAGCTATGAGTGGTGACAGAACGTACTACCACGTCTATTTTAATTTACTTGTTTTAAGCAGACCGTTTACTCACGTTGACTCGCAATACAAAATTGTACTAGCTACGTCTTTCCGCCACAACGCATGAACATTTCAAAATTGTTCTGTCACATTACATTATGATTTTTGGTGCTTCAAAAAGAAGACGTCCTGCTCGTGCGCTGGTGGTACGTAGAATTCGCACGACGCCATGATACGCCCCCGCGTCCCTACATTCCCGTTGCCTCAGTCAGATAGTGTCAACCTAGGGGTACGCGCGCGCGCGCTGCCGGGAACCGGCTGCTTTTACTGTTGTTTTTGAGAGTGATTTTGCATAAAATGTAAGTATTATGACTGTTTATTTATTATACGTTATGTAAAAACATATAAACTATCCTTAGAGAGTTATATTTTGCTATAATTCATTTTTAAAACGAACTTTTAAATGAGTATTATCAGAATGTAAGTACCTACAAGCTCCTTTGATTTTCTACGCCGGTACCTACCTAAATTACGTTGTAACTAGATGTTTATCTAGCAGAAAGATAATGTACATAATCTAGGGATCTAATCAATGTGTTTCTTGCTTGTTTAGATGGATAAAGGCAAAAAAAAATCTATAAAAATATTTGTACATCGGTCATCAGATCAAACAGCTCGGGACCCGTTTGAAGACGACGGAGAGTACGGTTCGGACAATAATTATGAACCCAGTGAAGAAGATTCCTATAGTGACAGCAACCTTAGTGAGTCTTTTAGTCAGAGCTCAGAATCGGATTCAGAGGCCTCAGAAGATCTTGACGACAGCAATGATAAAGACTCGCATTCTAGTTGCCAAGGCTCTCTATCCAATCTATCTGAGACAGAGAATAATGTGGGTACTAACGAACAACATGACGAATCTGATTATGAAATTGCGAATTCATCAGACTCGGAAATATTTCAGTTAGCTAAACGGCTGAAAAGGCAATCTAATGATACTGTAACAAATTTACTTCAAAACGACTACAAGGACGAATCAGCATCACGTTCTATGCGCCGTTTATCTCAAAATAATCCTGAGTTACGTCCTCTTCGCTGTTCACCTCAAGGTGCCCATGAGGATGAACCTAAGTTGCCGCCTGTGCACCAGTTACTTCAAGCTGATCCTGATTTAGGTCCTGTTCACCGTTCACCTCAAGACTACCTTGATTTAGATTCTTTTCGCCGTTTATCTCCCCATAGAATGAACCCAAATCGCCGTCTTTACACCATTTATCTAAAAGCACTCCAGAGTCTACGCATCATTCACCTAGTAGCCATGTAAGCCATGCAATTGAGCCTAAGTCACCGTCCGATAATCGTTTAACTCAAGATCAACCTGAGTCAACATCTGCATGCTGTTCACGTCTAGATAACCAAACATATGAAACATCATCTTTCGATAATATTTTGCCGGAAGTTCAGCAAAGACCAAGGCTTAAGTCTCCTTCAAAAAGTCGTTCTACAAAAGATGATTCTGCTCCTATTCAGCATTCACCTCATGCCTGCATGAGGTGAATGCTGAATAGGAGCAGAATCATCTTTTTCTTTCAAAGCGAATGGCACGGAGAAGGGGTCTCGGGAACAAGTACTTGGCCTGCCAAGTACTTGTTCCCGAGACCCCTTCTCCGTGCCATTCGCTTCAGGTTAGCCATTTAGAGGTACCTGAAACACCTACTGTGTCCCATTTATCAGGAGATGGTTCTGTAATAACTCCTGTTTACTGTTCGCTTCAAGTTGATCATGCAGAGGTACCCGAGACGCCTTCTGTATGCCATTCGTCAAGATATCATTCTGAGCCAGCTTTTTCTTCTTTAGCTTCGGCCGTCATCGCAAATTGACCTGATGAAACTGATACTCGTCCTGGACAAAATGATCTTGCGTTACCGTCTACGAACCGTTCACCTCAAGATAGCCCAAGAGAAGAACCTGAGTTACCTTCTAGTGTAAGAGGCGCTTCTACTATCGATGAAGAATGGAGCGCTACCATCTCTCCCATACCTGATTTACGTAACACAGATATATAAATAAACATTATTGAATATGACATTTTTTTTATATGAAGTATATATATTATGAAGTTTTCATACGGTGGACGTTTATGAACGTTGTGACATATAACCTTAGACATATGACACTGAATGTGGCACGACGTAAATATGTTTCTGACGTTTCTTAACGTCGTCCTTCTAAATAACATATAAAACCAATAAAATATGACAGAACGTTTCCGTACGTTGGACGTTTGTAGACGTTGTGTGCATATTATATATTCAGTATCCTACAAACACGGCACGACGTTTGCAGACGTTCGACGTCAATAAACGTTGTAGACCAATGAGAATGACCTGCTGTACAGGCAATGACTGAGCGTCTATAAACGTTGACGTTAGATAACGATAGTGCCGCTATTGGCCAAATTTATCGAAAAAATACGACTCGACGTCAATAAACGTCTAACCATTTTGTATGAAGAATTGATGTGTCATTCTACATATACCACGCGATCGAGTACCGTCCGCGAAAGGGTTAATAGTTTTCGAATTCTACTTTTGAATTGCACCATTTTAAAATCTTTCCAAGCACGTGGCAATTTATTATAAACAATTGGGGCCATGTTATAAATACTTTTGCGCATCATAGCCGCACAATGGGCTCACTCTTGACCTCAATCCAGCCCAGAGGCAGGGATGAGATCTACGGTGGAACGAGCTTGCCCAGAAGAAGCCTATTCACTCTCGCCTTGAAGAGATTCGGGTTGTATGAACTCGGGAATGCAGACGCAGGCAGACGATTCCACTCCTTAGCTGTGCGCATCAGAAAAGATGACGAGAAGCGCTTAGTGCGTATATATGGCATATTAACCAAATAGGGGTGGTATCCCGCAGTGCGTCTGGACTCTCGATGGTAGAAAGGTGAAGGCGGGATGAGCTCATGTAGCTCTTGAGCACACTCCCCGAAGTACAGTCTGTAGAAGACGGACAGACAGGCGACACTTCGCCGGTGAGCCAAACTGTGATCAATTGGAATCGGTTTCATTTTGACAGTTCAGCAAAATTCATTGCGTAATTTACGTGTTGAGCAGACAAATTTTTCTAACTTATGAAGCAATGAATTAGCAATTTGCTTCAAAATAATTCTGATTCCGATTGATTGTATGCTACGCAATTAGGCCGAGCGGACGAAGCGAGCACTCTCACTATATGGCCAGCGAATCGAGCCCACTCTTGACACACATGAGCAGAGCGCGCTTAATCACACGATGAGCTAGCTCTTAAGAACGTTCATCCCACGCGGGCTGGCGACGTCGCATATCTGGTGGATCTTAGTAATTATTTTATTAAATTTAACCCAAAGTACGGACGCTAGCAGGTCAAGCTACCCGAAACTGACAAATTTTCTCAATCAACTTTGAACCTTAATACTATAGCGATAAAGTTGAAAATCTATTAAAGGAATTTGACAGATTGTAGTAGCTTGATGTGCTGGCGTCTGTACTATTATTGTGCAGCCAAGTACTAGATCGGTAGTATTTAGTTGTTTGCTATTTTTTACAGTTTTTTTGGTATTTACTGACCTACTGTCAATTAATTTTCTATTTGAAAGAAAGAAAGAAAAAAGTTTATTTGGACACAGCTCGTGAAACACAAAATACAGCAGTACAGCAGCAGTAGCAGCATTTGCAGTACTTATTACGACTCAATATTTTTATTTAAGAGTAAATGTTTAATATAATTATATATACCAGCAATTTAGGTTGAATAAAAATAGCTTAAACAAAACTAAAGCTAAATCTTGGTTAAATTGTTTAATAAAATAATAATAATAATATTTATTTATTCACTTAAAAATACACAAGACCTATGAAGTCCCTGACTCCTGAGCTAGGTTCAAAGACCTGTGTTACAGAAGGCAGTGTCTTCTCCCATTAGTTGTCACAAAAGCAAAGTAAAAGATGCAAATGGTTAAGGATGTATTAATCTGTAGAGTGTTAGTGTGAAGTGTTGATGTAGGAATATGTTTTGTGTTTTATGATGATTAATTATTTGTGAGTTTGAGTGTGGTGTACATATATTCCTGAAATGGAGTGAGTTCAGGGTAGCAATTTTTCAGTTTGGTCATAGTCTAAACCAAGTAGGTAGCCACTGCTTTAGTGTTATTTTAGTTTCACGACATGAAAGCGGGTGGAAGTTTTTTATTGTATTTATTTTATTATATATGTATGCAGACATGATGCACTTTTGTCGCCTAGCAGATGCTGTATGGCATTTGACTGATTTACAGACATCTCTGATAGTATGCTTTTTGTGGTAAACTGAAGCATTATATGGGGTGATTCTGTATTGCTTCGTGAGGAGTTGCAGTAAATACAGTTGTCTTACTGTAAGCACTTGGCATGATTCATACAAGGTTTTTCTTGGGAATCTATATGGCCTGTGTGTCATGACTTTTAATAAAGACCTTTGTGCTCTTTCTAGGCGTATCACTAAGGTCTTGCAGGCCCCTCCCCACACAACAGCACAATATCCAAGAACTGACTGAGCTAAAGCGTAGTAAACAGTCCGTAGTAGTTCAAAGTCGGCAGCATGCCTGAGATGTCTAAACACCCATTTAAGCTTCCTAGTACGAACTGTTATCATGTCTATATGTGGACGCCAACTCAATCTTTCATCCAGTACAACCCCAAGATATTTAACGAATTTAAATAATCTCGAAAATCCACTAAAAATGCGACGATGCTAGTTCGCGTGGAATGAACGCTTTTAAAACTAGGAAGCGAAGCAAGCCCATCTGCGACACGATTGAGATAACATATCACAAGAAAAACGCGAGCACAGTTTCTTGCAGAGTGAGCGAAGCGAGCCCAATCTGACTGACCGACCCCTTGACAATTCAAAAGTGCCTGTAATGGTTTAATTGAAATAAATAGTTTGAGTTTGAATGATGCCACGACTGAGCAGAGTGCGTTTACTCAAGTAATGTGCGAGCGAAGCGAAAAGCGTTTTTTTTTCGCTTTGTAGAAGAGAGTTAAAAACTATGTCGGTCTATACGGTACCGAAAATAGTTATTATTGGCGTTTTGTGGCATAAAACACAAAATATCTACAAGATGACGAATTAAGAGACAACTATTAAACGTGTCCCAGTAATCGTCACAAAAGTACTTAAAATGACGAGTTCTGGGTCATGTAGGAATTTTTGGGTACCAATAGATGACACATTCGAAAAAAAATACTTTTATGGTAAAAGTATTCCAAATATCAATTAATATCGTTAGCAAATTAACTTAACTAATTCGTCAAAAAATCAGACTTACCTCAGACCCCACTGAAGTTTCACAAATCAAAAGACAAAACTACGTGCTGAGTGTCACATTTAGCGACTAAACTTGCATAAAAATTAAAAAATTGTGAGGGAGACTTTTCGAGTAAGATATTTCAGAAGCCATTATAATTAAAACTCAGTGTTGCTATTTTAATCGTGCACTAGGGTACCATTAATATGTTGCCACAAAAATCAGCCAGTTAAATGTTTAGTAGAAAAAGATATTGATGTTTTTAGACAATTTGACGACTTCTGGGTCACTGTCGACTTCACCCGCGTTTACCTTAATGTTCAGTCGCTTTTACAGTCGGTAATCAAAGGACAGAATTTAATCACTTCTTTGTCTCACCGCTTTAATGGGAAGCTGAAATTTTGTATTCTGCTTACGAACATTAATATTCGAAAACATGTTTTCGAATTAAAAAGTTAGAAAGCCATGAATTAAACAAGGCTTGCTGCTCATTTGTTTCTAAATTAACTTAGTTGGTAATGTCGTAGCCCTGGAGAGTGGAGTCCGCCGTTTTAATCATATTCTTTGGCCGAGGACTGTTCTAGCGCGTTTTGTATGCAAGGAGCGTGACCCAAGTTTCCGTTTTCGGCCCCCATATGAAAACGTTTACACAATGTCAAATTGCCTACCTGGCCGCTTGCAAAACACGGCCTTCCTGCGGGGCCGGGCATTGTCGACGAATGCCCGATGTTAATATCAACGATAACTGTATCTGACTGCTCATTGTTCGTAGTTTTTGTCTTCGGTAATTGTGAAATTTCCCATTTGTTAGTACGCGAGCGGGCAAATGAGGAATTCATATGGTTTTGTGTCAATCGGTGTATTGTTGTGCCGTATTTGCTCGAAACAAAGGATTTAACGTTTCTAGCAATTACACGTAATGTACACTATAAATTGTTCGGTTTGACTCGTTATAATTATACCGAGTGATTAGTCAATTTCAAATACCACAATTTTCTGTTAACTGTGTGAACAACACATTTATTACAAACTTTGTGAAGGCTTGCTTGACGGGCTTCAAAGATAACAGGAAACCATTTTCCTTGGAACGTAAAACCATGGATTTCCATTACTCCTAAGCTATTAGGCCATAAAATGTAACTACTTTAATAATCCATGCTGAGCTTATAACGTAATGTTTAAGCGAGTATTGTTAATATGTTTCCCTCATAACTCGAGGACCGTTAGACGGCCGGATACAGTTGGTCATTGCGGTGTTAATACTATGACATCACTCATGCTTCCCACCAAATTGTAGTCATTAGGTCATTGACACACATTACTTACCTCCCAGAGTTCGCTGAGCTAATTTAACTTAATGCGTGTTATTATGAATTCGAATTTAAATTTGAACTTCTCACAGCAAAAAATCTTTTCAAAATGGCACTGTCCGAAAGTCTTCCATTAAACGTTTGTGTACTGAATTAAGTACCGGATTATATTCAGCCTGTATTATTGTATTCTGAATATATTTGCATCGTGTCCCCCTGTTGGTTTCTTGCGGAATAGGTCTCATTCTAATTCCCCACAGAGGAGCTCCGTCGTTGATTGATATTCCACGCGCGACACGGATCTCTTTTCCTCTCCTGCACCGACTTTAAAAGCGACTTTATCCGGATTTAACGGCGACTGGTTTCTATGCTTTATGCAATTAGTCAAGTTCTCCAAGTGATGTCATACTATGTAGGTCCTTTAGAGCGAATGTTGTGTGTTATTTATTTATAAAGGTACACCAACAGCTTCGATGTGTTCGTGGTTTTTACTTTAACATTTCTTAAGCATTGAGCGATAGGTATTTCTTAAACCGCCATCCAATGTCTCAAAACTTAATTTTAAAGCATCTATTTCAATTATACGATTTACACTTTTGATTTGTCAAGGATTTCAGAAAAAACGTTTCCAAAATATAGTAGGGCCCTATAGAGAAGAACGAACAAGAAACTCCCGTGTCACTGAATGTAGCACATTGTCCTTTAAAATGTGAAACATCCATCTTAAAAGCAATTTTAATCCAGTCGAGCACGATCAGCAAACTTGCAACACTTGCTGAAACTGTTCAAACAATTTAAAGAGTCCCATAGCGTGACAGTATCACACTGCCAGCGAGCTAGTTCTGAAACGGATGTAACGCCCATATACGTCGCGCGTTGTAAATTCGCGCGATGACATGGCGGGCGCGTTCCATCGCGTCGTCGCCTCGGTTCGTTCGGAATCCTTAATTTAACTGCTCTCGATGCAGGCACTGCCGGAGATGCAGGCGGAATGAGCTTCCCGCCTGTGATTGCATTCGCACCCGCATCGTGACTCCAAATTAATGTCGCGTCTTATGCCGCCTGACGTGGTGCACGGCCCCATAGATTTTGTGTCCTGTCTTGCCTAAGCTAGCTTTTATTGGAAGGTCTAGATAGGACCTATGCTTTAGGTGTTATGTTAATGCAACTTATGTGTTGGGCTTTGGAGTCGTAGCTATGTAAAATATTTGGTCTTTTGGTTCTATGTGCTAATCTTGTTCTTTTATTGTTTCAGGTAAGCATCTATGATTAATATTGCACCCTTACGGGTTAACATCATAAATGTAAGTGATTTCTAAAAAAAAGTTTTGATTGCATTTATTAACGATCAAATCAAAGTTAATTGGTTCCACAACGCGCCAACTCATAGCTCGAAATCCGATTTCATATTTTCCGAAATACAAAATCATTTTTTAAAGCGATGAAAGTCGTGCAGTTACAGGTGGCCGGACAGATATTAAAAAAATAACCCATTCAGTCGCATTTACGATTTTACGTCGCAGAAAATATACGTTTTCAACTTTTTAAAATAATTTTTTAAGCGTCGTGTAAATCTCGGTCCCTGCAGTGCTTTTAAAAAAACCCAACGCATCTTTGAGAACGAGATTGAAATAATTACTGAACGCCTTTTTACTTTTTATTGTTCAAAGTGTTACAAATAGAACCCTCACTAACTCGATTTTAATAGTCTTGCAGGTGTTGATTAATCATTTGTTTCGTCCTACGAATATAAAAAAATCGAGAGCTGACCTGAGATACCCTGTTGGAACGAAGTTCCTTTCGCGGTATATTATGTACCTACTACTACGAGCTGTTGCCCACGACTTTGTCTGCGATCCAGGATAAAAAGTATTAAAGAAGCCTATGTCCTTCTCCAGGTTCCAGGCTACATAACTATCTGTCAAATTTCATGACAATCCGTTCAACAGCCGTTTTAGCGTGAAAGCGTAACAAACAAACTCACTTTCGCAGTAATTATATTAGTTAGGATTAGGAATTTATTAGTAGAAGTAGTTTATTAGTTTAAAAAAATAAAAATCTTTATTACTAGAAGAATGGGTACGAAATCTCCTTTTAACAAAGGCGATGTTTCAAAACGGGCCCAGTATATGTACAGTACCTCGAAAAATCCCTGGAATTCGGGAAAAATACAGATAAATTGCATAAATGCATATTTTTCTTGTAATCATTTGATATAAATTATCAATTATTTTTATCGACTTTCAATATGGCGTCTCGCCAATTTAGGTACTCTGAGGTTAAAATACAATGACAGTATACCATAGATCATAGACCGTGAACTGTCTACTGTCACATCTTATCAGACTAAAAAAAGTACGGTAACGTAATGATTCTTTTTGACAATGTAATATGACAGAAATAAACATATCAAACGTCAATAATCAATCAACATGACAGCTTACCGCCATGACGGGTTTTTGTTGTGTGTTGCAATTTCAAGTGTACATTTTTGTGCTTTATACCAAACAAAGCCAAATTCTAGTAATTGGATGATTGAAAACTGTTTTAATTATGTTTCCTCATTTTTTAGTATGGTGTACAAAGACCTGGCCGGGGCTTCATACATTTTGGAACATCTCCTTTGATCTTATGTATCTTGTGTTGTGTATGTTGTTGTGTTATGTCGTGTAAAAGTTTTTAGCTGTAAGTTTTCCAAAAACTGTAAAATAAAATAAATAAATAATGTGCACTTAGATGTCGAAGGAGTGCTTTGGCACTCGTCCTAGGATTACCCTGTACCACGAATGCAAGGCTCTTTAGTCAACTGAGGCCGCTTGAACTTATCCCGCGGAATGAGTTGACCTAATGAATGTTTTGAATCGGGCAACTGATCCCACTGATACAAGTACAGACACGAAAAAAGTGTTAGACATTAGATTTACGAAACATCACCTTCCTCCGGACCAGCTAGGATAGTTCTAAAGCAATTAAATTTTGAATAAATCCTAAACAAAATAAGATAAATAAAATAATAATTAACTTATAATTTACAAACAAAGATACATAAGAAGAAAAAGAAAAAAAGAGTATGTGTGTTAGGAGGGGGAGTGTGGGGGGGGGTATTGTGTGTCCAAACTCCAGAAGGTATGAGTGAGTATGCATTGATGAAATAGTCAGTTAACCCACTAATAGTCTCTCAGATTCTTGGTAGGTGAGACTCTTCAGCCAGTCACTCACAGCGTTCTTGCATTGGTGTCGGGTAAGTAAGCAAATATTTAGAACAGCATTGAGTTTATTGTAAACCCGTGAACCCAGTATCTAATAATGCCGCTGAGCAAAAGCAGTTCTGTCTCTCCGTGCTACAGTTAACAGGCACAATGAAATACATGAACAACGTTTGAGGGAAAATATGAAAACAAAAAAGTGTCGTATTGGTCGAAATTTTACACTTTTTTCATTCTAGCATACCTTAAAGTGTGCAGAGTACGCGATAAGGAACTTCGTTTTCAAAAGGTGTCCTTTAGAAAGTACAATAAAATACAGGGTATATATTAAAGTTTTGAATAGCTGGTCAAACGGGATCCTGTTCTGGTCTAGCTAAAGTATTGTAACCGGCTCTGGTGATCAATTCCGGATCTGTGTACGTTGCTATCTAGTTACTGGGTGTAAAGTTTCCGTGTCGCCGCGGCGCGTCTCTCACACAATGAAAATTCTCACAATCAAGTTCTACTCGACGTAACTTACGCTAGAATGTGAAGTCGTAGACCATGATACTGAACACGGCTGCGAACGCCTTTTATGACCACATTAACGGCCATTTTACGACGTAAACTGACAACTGAAACTAATTTTGAAAGTTATTCCTGACCACAAAGTTC
Organism: Apamea sordens; assembly: GCA_945859715.1. Taxonomy (NCBI): domain Eukaryota; kingdom Metazoa; phylum Arthropoda; class Insecta; order Lepidoptera; family Noctuidae; genus Apamea; species Apamea sordens. Next base: position 16,816,666 of record OX243995.1, read on the forward strand.
TAATTTCTTGCCCAATTAACGGAATGAAACCATGTGGGATATTTTCAAAGAATACGGTACCTTAGACATGGATTTTTCTTAGTGAATGAGTTCATCGAAATCGTATTAAATTCCTTATCCATTGCTTCATATGTTTGATAAATTATTCGTCTGTTGACAACGTAAATAACGCAATGATTATTGTTTCAAAATAAAAGACTGCAATGGTTTGTGTTATGCTATTAGACTGCTCGTGTACGGTATACGTGTTACCGATTGTTGATTTTAATGAAGTATTTAAATATTGGCAGACAAGCAAATAGATATATTTGTTTAAAAAGATAAAGCACAGCAGCCTTGCAAAACAATGTATTGTCTTACCCGCTAACAATAACTTAGTTACTTAACCACGTCGCTGTAACTACAAGTACAAAGTACGTAATAAACTAGATTAGATGAACTTTACTGATCAGATATTATCTCAATCTGAAACTATCATCTTGATCTTAGTAACTTTCATTCCAAAACATCTATGCACAACATAGTCTAAGTCCTTCGCGAAAAATATATCCTTAGCACATCTTCACCTTCGTGGAAGTTAGATAGGCAGTCACTCCGTGTAAAATACTGGAATTCAGCTGCATCCGGTTAGACTGAAAACCTACCCCAACATAGTTGGGAAAAGGCCAGGTAGATGAAGATGATGACCACATCTTCACTCTCCAACCAGAACGATATGAATTCATTATGCTTTTATTGAAAGATTTTTTTTATGTCAAAAGCGTCACGTCCCTTCGTGGTTTATACAAAGGAAGCACTGGCTGACGAACCATTTATAACAATAATAGTAAAGCAGGGACTGCACTGGCCACTTTGTTTGATTGATTAAAGCGAAGCACGACGCGCTCAAGAGCCGGATGAGCCGGTTTTGTTGGTCTTTTTATCCGAAAAGAATGATAGAAAAATTATCATAACCAAGATCGTTAGGAAGCCTACTCCGTAGCAGGTTTATAAAATTCGGTGATAGATTCCTTGAAAAGACATATTCCTCAATCTGTTTTAGAATAGGCTATTTATCAATTTGGAATAGCTAAATACTGAACTTCACGAGACCACCACACACGTGTCCCCGTTTACGTCACAGCTGCTGAAAACGTGACGGTTTTCCTTGTTTGTTTATACATCTGAACTAGAGGCTAGTTTTATTATTAACAAAATATTATAATAAAATACTCGGAGCAATGAGCGGGGTAGATTTGTGTTTGATACGTGTGAAGTGAAGCCAGGCAGCGAGGCGGCAGATGCGGCGGAGGTCACCGCACTCGGGACCAACGCAGCTGGATATTAAGCCCGACGCGAGTTTTTGTGCTCCCGGAGTCTCCACCGTCTAGGAACGAAACGAAACACTACTAAGATAACGTCTTCCATGGAAAAAAATCCGATCACATATTACCCAGCTCAAATATATCTCTAAACTCGAAACATTTCATTTTTATATCGCCGCCTAATGCGTTACGAATTTAAAATTCAAGATATTTTTTTTTCCTTTTATCTTCACTGAACGGGCACTTCGTGACTTGCCCGGTCTATGCGGTCGACGGCGTGGCGTAATTTTCTCGTTTTAAGTGGTCATTAGTTCCACAGGGACAGGGACTTTGTCTGTCGCACAACCATTAACTATACACGCATACCCGCATGCTTGCCCTTAAACCACTCGAAAAGTTCGTTCTTAAATTATGACGAACGTGGTAAAGCCTGTGAAATATTAAAAACAAAAACGCGTCTCAAAGGTTTTGAGAGAGCGCGGCGCAACTATGTTTCGTTGGTAAAGCGGAGATACTTTATCATTAGTTGGGCGAGGGTTTTTGCGATGTGAATAACGTGCCCCTACGCTGCCGCTGCTCGCCGGGTGCGCTGCTCCGGGTTTGGGGTGCGTTCACCGCAGCCACGCGATCGATGCCCGGCCCCAGGCCAACTCCGTACAAAGACCCACCTACCAGAGCTCGTTTTCATTTAATAATAAAAATAAAGCCCCACACTGCTTCCATCGTCACCACTCTCGAGCACCGCACTTACCCTATCATAATCGTCACGCGGCTGTATTGATTTTTTTTTCGGCACCCTGAACTCAACAAAACAATTGCTATTAAAACGGATTTATAGTTCCGCTCCGAAGTGGCTGGCTGCTGCGGAACCGTTTCCACTTACATTTTCCCACAGTCTACGTGTTATACAGCATCCATTTATCGATAACATTGTGGTTTCGGTTCATAGTATTTATGGTCTAAGTGAGTTCCGTCACGCCAGAGCAGCCAGACGTCAAGTTTCATTTTCAATGAGTGTTGCGTGCAACAAATAATTCCTAAAATTGCTTACTCATCGATATGAGCCGATACCGGATCGTCGCGTCGGGGCGGAGGTGTGAACGCTTTCATGTATTTTAATTTGATGTGATTAGTTAATCTTCGTAATTTTAGTGTTGCCGCGGCGAACAGAGGTAATTGTGAAGGGACCGAGATAAGCGCGTAACTACCGATGTCGAGAGCTTCTCCGAACGGACGGACTACAAACTGGTTTGTTACAGGTACACGGCTAAAAATTATACGTAGACAAAACTCGAACCCGAATTTCAACACCGTAGGATGGTCCTTTGACAAAAGCGCATTCCGATCGCGTATCACCCTGGCACAAAGGAGACCCTGATCCTGAAGTGTTGTAGTAGTGGAGACTTGAGGTAATAATAATGCGTTGGTGAGTAGGGCTTTTTGAGAAACTCGCAGAAAATTTGGTCCTGGCGAATAAATAAGATTACTATTATTCAGGTTTCCTTTTGAGGGTTAAGATTGAGCTCTAACAAATTGTACTACAGAGGACCCGAAATTCACAATTAAGGACCTATTTATCCGCTCACGGTCCCCTTCCCTATTTTATAAGTACGAAGGGAATCGATGTACCACTCCTGTCGTGTGTTAGTGTCCCACGAGTCACGCTTGCCGCTCCAGAGTATATTTTTGTACGTTTCATTTTTATCTCGAGTTATTATTCTTTCCTTGAACCATATATTGCAAAGTAAACTCACTTAATTTATGTATGACGCTAGGGACCGGCGACATTCAGCTTCGCGAACAAGATATGAGCTAAGTACTTTACAACTTAACGTACAAACTTGTGTACTGTCAAAAGCCTCTGGAAGACGATAATGTCGTAACTCTTATTCCAAGGGGAATGCTTATGGGAGGTATTTTGTAATTTCCGAAAAGCTCCGTACTGATACTATAAAACTCGCCCATCGGATCTTCAAAGGCTAGGTTTGTTTAATAACTTTCGTGCTCGCTCGTAAATTGCTTCTCACCAGCCTCTCTGACGATTTAACGGCCCTTTACACGAGTAAAGTGCACTATGAAGAAATTATACTTTACGGTGCTGTTCGCCTTTTGTGTTCATTAGTTTCTATAATGAACCGACCCCTTTTTATTTGGGCAAATAAACTTGGCATTTCTATAGAAACTGCAGTGTTTCACTTTTTTTTTTCATTTCGTTTATACGGCTCTAAAAGGTAAACTCTATGATGCGATCCCATTTCGAGGTTCGGCGGTCCCGAGGAGTGATTGGAATGCCCGCCGGAAACCGCATCAGGTAAAGCGATGCGATGAACCCAGTCTGTGAAATAAAGCTCGACTCACAGTGCGCCTCGCCCGTGCGCCTTGCTGCGAAAAAGGCACATTAGAATAAATTAACTCAAAATGATGACGAACTGGCGCGTCCGGTTGTATTTTATTCGGGCGATGGTCTCGTAATTAATATAGGTAGACGTAAGGCTGAGTCGACGGATGAATTTTATGTTTTGAGAGCGGAAGCGAGATTTACCGTCACGGTCCTTGACGGCGTCGTTAACGGCAATGACAACTTAAACTGGAGCATCATTTGCTCAGTGTACATTTGCTAATTAAAATTGTTCTCTTAAAACCTTTCTCGGCGTCCGCTCAGCTTATCTTGATTAAGGTTTCGGGGTTGTTGATCTGAGAAGTGGGGTGTGAGCGTAGGTTCCCCCGCGCGCCCCTTAGCCCCCCGCCCGGGCCTTTATGGCCCTGCTCATTCATCGGTAACTGCGCCCTTCAAATTTTCGCGACCTTTGAGCAAGAATGGAAGCAAGGACAGATGTTTACCAAATGTTAAAATGCTTTGAGTACCAATTTAATGACCTGCGTTTTTATATTGACCGATTTAAAAAACGAATTCTTAAAGTAATTCAATATTTAATTTAAAGCACTTTGCAAGTTTAATTAAGATGACTTAATATTACTAAGAATTTCATATTTATTTGAAAGATATTAAATTAGATACGTGCATGTCTTTTAGCTTCCAATCATTTGGAATCTGTTGTCTCTTATGTAGTATTTTCTTGTACAAATAGACTTTGCTTCGAGGAGGTTCAATTCACGTTTGACTGAAGGTTATAGAATAGATAACTATTCACAAAATAGAGCGGTCGATGATTCACCTGCGATTGTAAATATTACCTAATTGAATTAAGGCATATAAACTATAGCTGCAACTCTTTTGTAATGGACTTCAATTTTGAACAGTCAAGGAGCAGCATCCGCACAGTACAGCCTAATCGAAAATAAATAATCGATTCGATTTACGTAAATCTCGAATGAATCGTGAGATGAAACTCTTATCGCCCACGATCGATTCAAAATTCAAATCGATTATCTATTACAATAATCGATATTATCACGCGATTATGCAGTCCGTAGTACCTGAAGGATTTTGTTCTTACTTTGTTTGTTTATTACTTAATTACTTCTACTGTAATTAAAGTGATTTATGTACCGGAACGTGTGTGCACTTGGTTTTAATATTCATAGAAAATAAAGTTAATCTTCCGTAGTTATTAATTCATACGAGGCGAGGTGGACTATGTGTGAAAGATCAGGTATACTTAGGAATATCATGGTTTTATGGGTATAAGTCTATGAGGTGTTATGAATTACTTTATTTTCACTATATGTATTAGTTATTTCTACTTAAATAATTTTGCCATATTTTTCAGCGTTTTTTATTACTTACATTGTTTTTTAGCGAAAATATTTTATTTTTTGTATGTTACGCTTGAACCGAAGGAACAAGGTATAAAAAATTACTCACTTTGTATTGAAATTTAAAATACACTTTTCTTTAATGCTAATGCCCATGAAAGGCTGAAAACCCTGATGAAATACGTTTGATACTCTTTGGCTTGAGCGACAAAACAATTTTTGACGGTTTAGAAGGAAAACTGTATCTTTTGGGATATAATTTGCAAGATGACATCCAGTTTTACACGAGTTTCACTTTAAGAGCATTTTAATAATGAATATAAAAAAATATCCTTCCTCCTTCCTGTCATCACTAAAAGAGGAAAAATTATTAATATTCTATTTATTATTTTAAATTAAAAACCTGCAAAAAAAAGTATAACGTTATTTTTTCAGCATCAACAAAATTCAGGGAAGCAAAACACTTTTTAAATAATTATTTTCTCTGTGAGAATTTTTTTTTTTCGGCGCGAATACTTCAATATGTCCTCGGGCTTTGGGGTTAAGACGGGGAATGTGGGTTTTACCTCACTAACTAAAACCACTCCAGTGACTCAAACCACCCCAGGGTTCTCTGTGACACCTACTGTCAATCATACGAGACACGATAGCAGGAATTGCTAAGTAGGTATAAATAAAGGTTTTGCTTCTTTAAATAAAATACCTAAGCAATCCCGTTTATCAATGTGAGTTGCACCAAATATCTTACGAGATGCATACCTGCAACCGGTCAGGCAAACAATTAAAATATATTCGGAGTGAGTCACTCCCATCCACAATAACTTCGAGCTAACTTTATATTTCATCATAAGTCAATGCTTGCCTGTTGAAGTTGAAACTGGGCTCGAATAATCTAAACATTAGTCATTCGTGAGAAATTAATTGTTAGGAACTTATTACGGATTATTATGCAAAGTATATATTAATATTTGGATAAGTGATTGAGTGTTTTTTTTTAATGGAAAATGTTGTCGATACCTGTTTTTTTTTCTACTGATTGTGTAGTAGGTAGTGATGGGTTGAGAGAATATTCTCTAATTAATAATGTTTTCCGATCGAATATTATTCTGCAATATTCTTTAAGACAGGAAGAATTTCAAATTGAAGTAGTTTAAAAGTAGTAATTAGTTAATTATGATGGGTAACGACTAGAAAAGTGTTAAATTACATAACCAAAGTCTGCTCCAAAGAAATTGTTATTTTATGTTTTAATTATTTACCGTGAATGTAATGTTTTGTATATACATTTTATTAAAGCTGACTTTATGCTGATTCAACTTTTTGTCTATCATGAAGTTTCTTTTAATACAGACCAAATTTAATGTAATACAAATTCCACTATTCCAACCATTCCAAAAAAAGATAATTAGAGTGGTGGAGTAGATTATTTATAAGTCAACTTCATAAAACGTTCAGATGGACTCGAAACTATTACCATGAAAATAGATCGATACAAAAAACATTTTTAAAATCTCGTCAATTCTCTCCCAAAATAATTCTCAAGAACTTAACAGCAAAGTTCTCGGTAGGAGAATATTCACGGCAATTTACCATCAATAGTAGGTACTAGGTAATCCAGGGGAGCGGAACCTAATGTTCATCTGGTGTAAATATTTTTCATAATCAACTCCAATTAAAAGACGTTCAAGTTCGTTAATATACAATTTGATAACGTAAATACATCAAAGAAAGTACAGTTTTAATTTAATTAATTATGTTACGACGTGAAATTTTTTAAACCGTTCATATTTTTCTCCGATCGTGAAAAGATTTTTTTCTGTTGTGTAAATAAAACCATTTGTTAACATAAACGTCAACAAAGTTTCAATTCTTTTGAACAAATTAAGTAAAGTAAGAAAGTTTTGATTGATTCCATTTTCCCGTAGCGAAAGTTGTTCATATTGATGTTGACCTGACAGTTTGTCCAGGTATTTTGTTTGAATCTAATAAAATATACAGACAGACTATTGTTGTAGACATCTATTACATATTATTAATAAATTAAATTTACCTTTCGTGTCTGTCTGTGTGACCGCGTTGTTCTTCTAAACTGCGCAACCGATTTTAGTGCTTATTTCCATAACTTCTATATTTAAAATGAAAATGAAATGCTGTTCGTTGGTAAGCGCGTCACTTGAGACCGGCTGGACGGATTTGGTTATTACGGATAATATAAATAATAAAACTACGGATTTCGGGCTTACGCCTGCAATAGACCTCCAGGGGCCAATCGCTAATTTTAGAAATAATAACTGATATGTACCGATTTTGTTTTATGTCTATGTTTTCTCGTATGTGGTAACCGTAAGGGTACAGAGACACGTGAGCAATATTTTGCATACAATAAATATTGCTGCGATTCATCTGCCAAATGCACGCGGTAGGATGTTCAAGCACGGATGCTATTGCATACCAAATACGCTTACCGTTTTAAAGGATGACGCAAATTGCGAGCTGTATAAACCATTTACCTGATAAAATACGACGTCCTACGATGAAATTTTGATATTAATCTTATTTACTTATGATCTTTGCATCACGGACAGTTTAACCGCTTCCTAGTCCCACATGCTTCCGTCAATTTGTATTAATTGAAGTATGTTTTTTACGTTCAGTTTTAACTAATTGAAATCTGTGCTAATCAATAGGCACGGCGGTGACTCGGTCCGCGATCACTTCCGCACTAGGTGCTGGCAATCGATGTGGGTTAACTGCCGGCTGCCCGGCAAGCTGGCACGGTCGTTCGATACTACAATGTTATGCATTTAACCGCGTGTTTTGCATCGCGGCTCCTTTAGTTAACCAACTCTTTGTTACCCCTGCTTAGCAACCAACGTTTACGACAACAATAACGTTTTAATAGAAATTAGAATCGCCACCATTCTGTTCTACAACTAGCGTCTGCCCGCGGCTGCTTCCGCGTGAAATTGCTTGTTTGTAAATAAAATATAGCAAAACAGCGCCCGCCCGCGCGCCGCGCTTTTACTTCGTTTTTGGTTAGCGTACCTACTGTTTTACTTTTTATCCTTTTGCTCGGCTCCTAAGGGTCGTAGCGTAATGTTAAATAGCCTATAACCTACCTCAAGAATTCGCTATCAAATGGTAATTCCAGAGATTAGCGCGTTCAAACAAAAACTCTTCAGCTTTAGATATTACTAGCAGGCTGTGCCCGTGACGGAAAACAAACTGTATTTTATGGGTTTAATTTTTTAGCGCGGAACCCAAATTCTTTTTCTAAAATAAAATTAGCCTTATAACCTTCTTATAACATCACCTATCTGCCAGTGAAAGTCCTGTCATCGGTCCTGTCGTTTCGGAGATAACCCGGAACAAACAGACAGAGAGGAGAGGTTTTTTTGTTATATAAGTACTGTATATACTTTCATATGCATTTAGTAAAAATGCTGTATTTCTGACATTACAAACAGACACTTCAATTTTATTTATTTTTATAGATATAAATGTACTCAAGTGTTGTCGATGTATAATTTACTCGCTCGAATCGGTGTAAAAATCTATTTGCTCGAAATACGCTTTGTCACCTATAACTGTCCAATGTTCCGCTAGTTTGATTTAATAACAAAAAATGCTCTCTAACCTAGAAACTGTTCGCGAATGTGATCCGTGTAATTTGCTGAACGGCAAGAATTTGCGAAAGCAGGAACTAATAATTTAACGTTCAATCAACGTTTTAATATTCTATTTATGACAGCAGACGATAACGCCGACAGTTTTAGTGTTGATGTGATATATGAGAGTTTTACGTAACGCGATTGAGTTTAAACCTAATGGTATGTAGCCACTGGCGAGTGGCCGTGGTTAGATAGACCGCTAGGCGGTAGGCGGTCTTTCGGTATCGCATTCGTACCGTGAAGTAGGTCGGGCCGTCGTGCTGCAGTGCTGCCAAGTAGCCGAGAGCAGCGCTCAGCTGATCGCGATACCGCACACAAAGGTCTCTAGGTTAATCGTCCGCCACCATTATACACTTAATTGTACCCATTACATGCTCACCAGTTACCTGCCGCACTCCTACTTATTGAGCCGCAGTAAACGGATCATTTCACTTTAATACACGTTATTAACCCAGTCTCGAAAAAATAAAACTTTTACCCCGTTAACACGAGCAACTTTGCTGAAACCACTAAGTGCTCCAAGAATAGTTTGTGATTCAGAAAGAGTTTCTTTGTAATGTATTTGAATCGAGGCATTGCTTTGTTGAACTTTGAAGGCAATGCTGACCTACAGCAATTAATTATGGGAATTAAGACTAAGTACCTACCTAATCAGATTATATAATGAAACAATGGTATGAATTATAACTTTCTCGTATTATTTATTGCTCCCTGGTGAGCTCCATTTAAGTCTGTATCAACCGAATTAAACGTAGCGACCAGCTGCGCTACATAGCAAATAAACGGCCGTAGTCCCTACAGGAGGGATCTTGTGAAAATATCGCCATGGCTGGCAGGGCCGCCGCGCGGAGTGGGCGGGACCGCGGGACGGCGGGACCGAGGGGATGAGATGATTGATAGTGGCGGCCGCGGACCATGGAAACTGAACAACATGCAACCTCCAAGGACCACATGAATTTAATCATAATACTACTTTTAATTACATAATAACAGCTGCGTTAATCAGATCTCTCAATAGATTTGAAATTACTATTCACCGCTCACAAGTGAGCCGCGGGCGCTACCAATACACGCCTCCAATACAGAATTATTATCATTGTTATATTACTCGGAAACTGTTGAGCTAACTCGACAAATTATGGCTACATTGAATACGTTGTTTTAAAATGTAATTGCATTTAATCTAAAGTTGGTGTGAGGAAGTATGAGGTAAGTGTCGTGAGATTTGTTTTTAGTATGAATGTGTTTGGCTATAAAAGTAGGGGAAGACCACAGAAACGAGCGATGTACTGCGTGAAAGATGATATGGCTAGAAAGGGGCTGACTACCGAGATGACGACTAACAGAGAAGTATGGAAGAAAAAGACATGTTGCGCCGACCACAAATAAATTGGGATAAGTGCAGCAGAATAATGATGATTTAAAGTGGTTGTGAAAGTTTAAGCAATAATTAATTAATGCGTGAAAGATAACTGGTTCTCGCGGAAATTCTATAAATGGTGTGACAATGAAATGGAGTCGTTTCGCGATATCCTTAAATGTCAATTGTCATGTGCAGCTATGTGGTCTTTAAAACTGGACTGGGTGGGACGATATGCTATAAAAACTGACAGAATACCCATAAAAGAGTCTGAAACAGGGAAACGTGGAAGTTGAGCGAAATTTATGACGTAACAATATAATTTAAAAGAGTGTCCATGGTGTTTCTTGCCCGTTCTTCTCCATTAGGTACTACATACCTACCTACAATGCTTTGGTATGAGCAATTAACTTCATATGTCTGACTGATCGACAGTTGAAAAGTGCCTGTAAATTGCTTTGAGTTTGAATTTAAGATAGGATGTCTGCATAAGCTGAATAGTTTTCCTAGGGTTGATAAGGATGGCGAAGTTTTGGCGTGGCTAGCTCATCATCTGCCTAGCCTTTTCCCAACTGTGTTGAGGTCGGCTTCCAGTCTAACCGGATGCAGCTGAATACCAGTATTTTACATGGATCGACTGCCTATCTGACCTCCACAACCCAGTTACTGGGTAATACGTTGCCCCTTGGTGAGACTGGTTGTCAGACTTTCGGGCTTCTGACTACCCGTAACGACTGTCAAAGATCCACGAATGACTGACATAATGGCAAATAATTTACTTTTATGTTCTGGTCTTGTAATGTTAATTACTGAACAAAGGTACCTAGTATTGTATACAATCAAGTATTTTCTAACTGAACAGACAGCTGTGCTGCTGGGGAGTTTGTTGCGTCATTTCTTCTTCCCAGCGATAGCACTAGGAAGTGGGTGAATGGCTGGCTGGAAGGTTTTTGGGGACTGTCTTTTGTAATTTTGACGATTTTGATTTTGTAAATTCTATGTAAATAATAAATAAGGTTGCCCAAACAAACGAACAATTTCCTGAAATAAACTGACTTTCGATAAGCACAGGAAAACTGGCAGCAGTACCCACATATTTTATTATTTAGTAGTTATACACTGGATAGGCATGATTCTGCACAGATCTATAATATTATATTTGTCTGATATCTACATACTTACCTACTTGTAAAGGTGAATTGTGTCGTGAGAAACATTTTATCAATAATTCATGTAAAGATAGTGTGTGATTTGTGATGTGATTCATATTATTATTCTGTTTTGTATGTACTTACTGCTACTGATAATGAGTCGGTAATAAAAAATAAAATAAAACTATTTCGTGAATATTTAATATCAAAGAACACATTCACTTATATGCGTTGTTACTAAAAGGTATCGCCACGGTCGGACTTGCTCACGAAGGGTTCCGAACCGCAGGGCAAAAAACCCCGAAAAAAACACGTCTCTTGTATGGAGATGGAGACCCCCTTTAATTTCTAAATTGATTTTATTTTTAATATTTTTTGTTATAACGGCAATAGAAATACACACTATGAAAATGACAACTGTCTTACATAATACGGTTCATGAGATACAGCCCGCTGACAGACAGACGAACGGATGAACGGACGGACGAACAGCGGAGGTTTAATCACAATTAAGGTGCTAATCAGGAACATTTCAGGCACCGTTGCGACTAATTAAAATTGACGCATTTTATTAACATCAATGTCAGTCATTTCTTATCTGGTTTCAGTTAATTTTTTTTCCAAGGCCTACGCTAATTATAAATTAGTCTTTTCGCATGTAAAAAGGCTAACGCAATATTTTGCGTTTCTTTAACTTTTAAATTACTAAACTATAGCAGTTCTGTGTGAGAAATTACGCCTAAGTAGGGCAATGTAACAATATTATTGTTGGGTAACCTTACGTGCAAAGAAGCCTGTCAAAAGTTAGCCTTTGTCGATATTACACTGCATATTATAAAACAAAGTCAACCCCCCCAAACCCCACCCACCGCGTCTGTCTGTCTGCCTGAACGCTATAAACTCAAAAACTCAAAAACATACATCCACGCGGGCGAAGCCGGGCAAAAGATAGTAATATTATAAAGAGGTAATTTTTGTGAGTTTGTATGGAGAGTCACGCCCCTAGTCGCCGCAGGAGACGCCGGAGGACCAGGCCCGGGTCGACGGCGCGTTGGGTTCCACGCGCGCCTCGAAGAGATGTCAGCACGAACACGAACTGACGGGGTCCGCTAGGGCCGATACCTGCCAGGGCCGCGGGTTGTTCGAAAGAGATACCGTGACCCCTGGCACAGGCAACTGAAGGAACACGGGTTTTAGTCAGTAAAAGTCTGACACGCCCTCCCGCTCCGCCCAGAGCGGGAGAAGTCATATGATGATTTCCCACCTAAAAAAAGGGGGGTAAACTTCGGAACTACTGATTCGGTTACAAAAAATCGATTACTGATAGAAAGCTACACTATTACTGAGAGCCATAGGGCGAGGATGTTTTTAAAAAGAAAAACTTAACGCGAACGAAGTCGCGGGCAAATGCTAGTGTTTAATAAAAATATTTTTAATACCTCTGTTAATATTATGGTTATAGTACAGTTAAGGCCAACTTAATGTACAACGTTTAATCTGTAGGTACTGCAGCGTGATTATATACTTAATTAGTGTCTGTTCTTTCTGCTACATATAACTCAAAACGGCTCCCTTAGTTTGTAGTTTGTTATTAATAATATTTTACGACCGGGTTTACTATTGTGGTTTTTTATTATGTTTTAGCGACGAACATACATTATTTTCATCTCACTGCTTGCGTTCTGTTCTAACTATATTTTTTTGTTTTAACAATATTGTATTGGTTTAATTATTTTAAGAATATTTTCCTGTTCCTCGCGCTAAACTTGACGCAAATGATTGGTTATCTATTAAAACAGATATAAAAAAGACAGTGGTAGTGGCCCAGCGTTGTAGATTCGAACCCAGATATGATGTCGGCTTTACTTTGTGTAAATTATTTCATCACCACTGCTCTCAAAACGGTGAAGGAAAACATCGTGAGGAAACCGGCATGTCCTATAACCAAAAATTCGAAGTCATGTAATAACTACCCACCCGCACTTGGCCCGCGTGATGGTTAACAGCCCACTCCCTCTCACCGAGACGAGGCCTTTGTCCCAGCAGTGGGAACAATATAGGCTGATTAGCATTACGCATTAAAATAGCGAATAAATGTATAGTAGAAAATTTAATTGATAAATTACATGATAGGCCTGTTTTTCACACATAGTCATTGATCAAATAATAATTAAGTACTTTGATAGCCCACTTAAATACTAATAGGTAGACCGTTGAACGCTAAAGTGTAGCAGACAACGCGAACTATAGTGCACTTAGCGAGTCATCAACGCTGAATTGAATACAACTTGCAATCTGTGACAGACAAACAGACAATCTTATCAAACCTCGTATTTGATTTCATTCATTTAGTTGACGGTATCTTATCTGTAATATTTACGACTCACAAACAACATAAATAATAAGTAAATGTAATGTACTTACTTTCTTTCATAATTTCATATTTTCCTGTTGTCGGTTTCATTTTATTGAAACTGAATTTTTTGCCTGTTTATTGCCTTTTAAATAATGTTTACTTCCAAAAGATAACAATGTCCTTAGTGCTTGCTTGAACTGTATCGGTATAAGGTATCCTCACTTTCTCAATTATAAAAACGGCTTTCTTGATCGCCTTTTTAACCCCCGACGCAAAAACGACTGGGTGTTGTAAGTTTGACGTGTCTGTGTCTCTCTCTCTCTCTGTGTGTGTGTGTGCCTGTCTGTGGCATCGTAGCTCCCGAAAGATTGAAAGGTGAATTAGTCAGGAGTGTTCTTAGCTATAATTGGGGATTTTTTAAATTTTTTATTTATATTTTTAGCTAATTAAGTAGTCGATAAACACCAGTGGGTCAATTTTATCGGCCGGCTGTGTGTAACTTTGAAAATGTTCGTAGATTCAGAGACAAACGTAAGCCATAAATACGTAAATACTTACCGGATTACCACAAAACAGTGTTTATCAGTTGTTTAGGCTAAACACCTTTTAAACACGATATAATTATATGGATTTTGACATAACACACTCGTTCAACAAGTGAAGTTTTTGTAGTAAGACCCTTTAGTTTTTTTTTAAATCTTATTTATTGAGCTAAACATTTTGTTCAAATCGGAACAGAAGTAAAATTAAAAGAATATAAATTCTTTGCTAAGTATTATATGAAATGCAGATTCTATGTATCGAATAATTGTGTGTCAATTTTGATGATATGTAAAAAGTTTCCGTCTCGACTTTTGCGCTGACCGTACGTATATACGGCTGTATAGGTATATGTAGAGACTGATTCTATGTAACTATAACCTTTAGAGAGGAAGTTTTTATTTGTTCACAAATGGAAGGGCTACTGGTGGCGTCCCTCGAGCCCCCAGCCAGCCCGTTTCCGCTCGGGTGCGATGAACCCCCACACGACCGCCATTGTAACCACCTCGTAATTACCTTATTAACGAACCAATACACTCGGTTACCGAGTTTTACCTGTTATGCGTACCTTGTATTGATTGGCACACTTGTTCAGTCTGAATTTTTGGCTGCCATTTGCATAACTAGCTGTGTTCGCGGCTCCGCTTGCGATAAAAACCTTTACACTTTTACAGAGTTTTTCTGTGAATTTATAATATTTAAATCGGGTCTAGCTTTGGAGCCGCAGGAAACCACAGGAGTAGCATAGGACTAATCGATGTGAGCGATGGGCGATGCTTAGGGGAGGCCATGTGTCCAGCAGTGGACATCTTTCGGCTGAAATGATCAATGATGATGACAATCGGATAAGTTATTGTTAAGTCAACAACGCACACGAGTGACGTTGCATTTAATGTGTAAAGATGCAGCTGAAAATATCGGTCGGTATAGGTTTTTTGATAAGCTAGAAAGAGTCTGACCTCAACACACTTAGATGGACGTTGATGAAACCACTCGCTTCTGTCTGCCTAATACTTTGTCTCTCATCGTAAGGGATGTGTTAATACAAAAGGATATCCGTTATTCTTTGTTCCTTTTCACATTTGTTAGCATGGAGGTAAAAGGACCATTCACATATGTTTCCATTATTCCTATGAAGAGTTATTTTCGTATCATATTCAGCCTTTGTACATAGAACGATTATGAAATAGCTAAGCATTTCGGTAAAGAAAGGGTGGAAGAATTAATGGACGGCTGTCATAATCTCCTGCGCAATATTTATCAAGGTCTAGCCAGTCTCATTATGCTTAGCAACAAGAATTACTATCCACTGAATAGTCTCGTGAAAAATGAATACTTACCCGCTAACTGTAACTAACACAGAATATTTATTATTTTACTATGCTAATGCTAAGTGGGTACACAAGGCTACCGATTGCAGAATGCAACAGACTAACAAAAAACATTACATGTTCACTTTTCAATTTCAAACATGTTAACTGTTGAACTGACACTATAACGCTACTTTTTTTACACTTACAAGTTAAAAGACTTCACCTGTCATCCGATTATATTTCCGAACTATTCGTTAATTATTGGTTTATCAAGAATGTTTGTACTTAATTAGTTTTAAGTGCTTGCTTAGTTATTGAGGGGCTCGTGGCTAAATAAAAACAGCCGCTCGGAGTTCAGCTACGCTTGTCGCGGTTAGTTCGTGGATGGGTGACCATCCATTACATATCGATCACCCCTCCGTGTCTCGGAAGGCACATTTTAAGCCGTTGGTCCCGGCTGTCATTCGTAGATCTTTGGCAGTAGTTACTGCTAGTCAGAAGCCTAAAAGTCTGACAACCAGTCTTACCAAGGAGTATCGTGTTACCCAGTAACTGGTTGTGGAGGTCAGATAGGCGTCGCTCCATGTAAAATATTGTTATTCAGTTGCATTCGGTTAGACTGGAAGCCGACCCCAAAATAGTTCGGAAAAGGCTTGGCAGATTGATAAAATTATTGATTATAATTGCTTGTTAAGTACTCCAAAACGTTCTTCCTTCGTGTTGCTCGTGAAGAATGTTTCTGCAAAAAAATGCTACTGTCATCTAATGTTTTGTTACCTTTTTGTTGCAGGTAAGATCGCGTTCTGGATCATATTTCACCCATATTAAGTCGTCCATTCGTGAGTTTAATTACCTACTTATTAATGAATCCACATCAATAAGCCATTTATACCACGTTTCATTGATTCATTGGACATTCTACAACGGCACGTATCAAGTAGAAAATTAATTAATTGATTAACAAGTCTCAAGATCTGCGAACGCAGCGTTAAATTCCCCAATCTAATTGAATTTAATCAAATGATTTTATTACAATCTCTGATATTCTCAACACTGATTGCTATTGTGAAATTGAAGAAATATTACGGTTTAAGACATTTATTTCTCAAAAAGAATACAATTCACTTATTATGAGAAATACAAGTTAATTTTAATACTTGATACACGAACTTATTAAGAACGGTAGGTACTCGTATATAAACTAGTAAGTAGTAGATGCACGAATATGTTTTTTTTACAATGCTGTGGGTAACAAGAAAAGGTTAGTGTACCATTACATATCGTTTCTTGATGGGAAGTCAATAGCAATTAATACACATTGTTAATAGTAGAAAACTGTTAATGTTTTTAATTTGTTAATGTTTCAAAATGATAAGATAGTTTAGTACAGACACCAGCAGGTCAAGCTACCCGAAACTGTCAAATTTTCCCAATCAACCTTGAACCTTTAGCGATAAAGTTGAAAATCTATTAAAGAAATTTGACAGATTGTGGTAGCTTGATGTGCTGGCGTCTGTACCTAAATTATGTATTCCTTGGTATGTATTTTAATAGAATAATGTAGTAGAAGGAAATTAATAAATCAAAGAAATAACACTGACTTAATCCTACTAATAAACGTGAAAGTTTGTATGGATGGATGGATGTTGGTTACTCTTCCATGCAAAAACTACTGAACGGATATGGATGAAATTTGGTACGCAGATGGTTTATAACCAGGATTAACATATAGGATACTTTTTATCCCGATATTCCCGCGGGATCGAAACTTATGCGGGTGAAACCGCGGGGCGCAGCTAGTATTTTATAAAATCGAGAGAAATATATTCGTAACTATTATATCGTGTAATGTATTCAAGATACATTATTGGGTACGTAAAATACTGGTTGGTTTCCCTTGAGGGGGCACAGGTGGTGTGGTGAGGGAAGAGAAAATGGCCGTGACAGCTGGCACGCGAACACCTGCCCATCTGCCACACTGCCACCGCTCTATGGAACGTTATTACTTATATCCTGTCGGCTGAACAGGGCCGACGTGTATTATGGCCCTTGCACAAGTAATTCAAGTCTTAATCCTACTATAATATTATAAACGCAAAAGTTTGTGAGGAGGGATGTTTGTTACTCTTTTACGCAAAAACTACTGAACGAATTTGGATGAAATTTGGCACTCACAATAACCAGGATTAACACATAGGATACTTTTTATCCCGATATTCCCACGGAATCGCAATTTATGCGGGTGAAACCGCGGGGTCCTGCTAATTCTTCATAATTCTGTCAAAATAAGCAGACTTTATATCAAAATATAAATGTTAATGTTTTCATTAAGGAATGTCGCTTGCTCGCCGATATCTTGTTTAAAACTCCTTGTAATTTTGCTCACCTTTTATTACGATACATAGCAATTTGGAATTTAATTGTTTATTTCACATTACTATAAAGTGCTGTCAAGTCACCGTATTTTATCGTCGGGCCGTCTTATCGATAAACTAATGGTTCTTTGTTAACAAGAAAGTATGACGAGATAGCGTTACTTGCTGTAAATTCTATCAGCTCTAAAATACAAAACTAAAGCCAAAGAATTTCCGCTTACATACCCCTAACTAGAACAAAAGCAAGAAGTTGAATCAGCTAACATACCGGTGGTAAAACCTCAGAGAATGTACTTTGCAAAGAGCTCATAAAGGCAACAAAGGCCCGTATATTCTACAATGTGGAAGTGCAGCGCAGTAACGGTCCGATTTTTCAGAGCTGAGTATTTCCTGGGGGTCTACTCCGAAGTAGTATCGGCCGAATGTTCGGCCGTTTCCTGCTACGAAGTTACTATTTGGTTCGGTCGGTTCCGATCCTACACTCCTACACTCTTTCGAATATTGACTATAGCCCCGACCCAACTGAGCCCATCCGAACTTTTTTCGCATTTTTCAATAATATTCGGTTCGGCCATGTGTCGGTCCGATCCGAACATTCGCATTTTGCACTTCGGAGTAGGCCCCCTGATCAATTTACAATGGTGCCATTAGGGACTACAAAACTGTTGCAGTTTTTAAGAGTGAAAGAACACTATCTGTCCACTTCATCATAGTTGTGTATGTATTTATTATTTAGAGTATGATATAATTATTATCATTCTAGTAATATTTATTTTAGAAGTATTATTTATGTATGTTTATTTGTATGTAGGTATGTTAGTATATTCTCGTAATTTTTGTTTAGTTTTTAAGTGAATTGTTTTTTGATTCTATGTATTATTTTTTGTCTCCTTTGCTCTTTCACACGCTGTCTACATCTCTGTATTTATTGTCCTATCGCAGGCATGCTGGAAGAGATTTCTTATGAAATAAGCATCACCTCTGTACCTATTTTTTCTGTTCTGTTTTTCATTGTCTGTTTATATATGTGTGTACATGGTAAAATAAAAATCAATGGTGCTGGTCCTTTTGCATTGCCGCTCGAGTTCGAATTTTGAATCCACTTACGCGAAATCGACGCGTCAACTTGTGTAATCAGTGTGCTCTAACAAACATCCGCCTCCCCAACCAAAACGCATCATGCAATTTACAGTCCCAACAAAAATAACGAACCGCTGCCATGTAAACGCGATTCAATTTACTGATGGAGAATAACCCTGCAGGTAAGGAGTAACGAATCAAAAGTATCGATACCCTATATTGACTATTGCGCTATATAATCTGAATTTTAAAACATCTACAAAAACAATCTACTTATACTTATTTGTCTAACTTCTAATCCTGCAGGGTAATTGCGTAACACACTAATAGTGGGTATGGCTTTCATTTTGACAGTTCAACAACATTCATTGCGTTATTTACGTTGTTGTTGTGCAGACACATTTTTCTGAACATATGAAGCAATGGATTAGCAATATCCTTCAAAATTATTCAGATTGTGTGTTACGCAATTCGAGTGCTGAATAATCAATCAGTTCCCATGAACAATAAACATTTTCTCAACATCCTTACAAGAAACAACCTTCTGAACTAAAGTGACGTCACAATCACAATGTTCATTAAAAGTATCGAGGACTTGCATATAAAGTTTCGATACATCTCGTGTATCGCATGAATCGAGTACAATATATAAAAAAGTATCGATACTCTTCGGAACACTACTCGTAGGCTGTAGTTTACATTCTTTTTGCATTAGCATGGAATTTAGTACCGCGTTCAGTATAAATTCTTACGATCATGTGTGTTATTGTGCAGGTCTAATGGTATACCATTTATGTTATCTACTTTATGTTTATATACGGCTATAAATGGTTTTAATGTAGTGCTACGTACCTTCTTGATTATCTGTTATTGCCAAGGAAATGCTTGTTATGGCAGTTATCAACTTGAATTATATTGCATATTTCGAAATTAATAAGGGTTTTGGAATTAAATTGGGAATTTCTTGTTTGTTTAATACGGGATTAATTTTTAACCAGTGCGCAAACTAACCATGAATTCAGTACATGATTCTGAAACATTTGTTGTAATAACAGTTGTAATTATTTGTAGGTTATTAAAAAAAATAAAAAATGTTTTGCCATACATTTTGACCGCGTAGGCGAAGGTTTTCTATGTAAGAGCTGATATTTTTTTTTTTTTTACAACTGACGTATTTTTCTGTGCTAGTCTAGGGGTCTAGAACCATATTATTATGCTGAATTTATACACAGCTACACACATTTTATGCACAGTTACAGCTTGCGCACTGGTTATATTTTTTTCCTGTATGCATAAAACGACAAATTATTTGTAAAATCAAATTTGCAACGGATAGAAGCTGCTATTCCAAAAAACAGCTCTAGTTTTCAACTAACTGTACTATCAATTTCGGCTACTGCACTACATCCGTTCAATGCTAAATCAGTATTTCACAACCGGGTCGCGGCTAACATTTAGTAACAGTTATGTCGCGATGCTAACTATCTCACAGAGTATATCTGGCTTGCTGTTCACACGGATGCTAACGGCCACCCACGCCACAATCGGGATTTGCGAATTTGCCTACATTACCTTCGATACCTCTTGGCCGAGCTCCATTTACTTTGACCCGTCTTATCAAACCAATCTAAGACTTACGACACCCAAGATAAGAGTCAGTTTTAAACAATCACCAGCAACGAAGGATGAAGTAGAGATGTAGCGGTACTGACTGTTTCCCCAAGTGAAATGTGTTATTTAAGTACAGCTTTGCGTGCCGCGGAAATATCATATCGTCAAAATATTGGTATTTGGATCGTTTTGCAAACGCATTTATACAAGTTACTCAATTTTCGGGGGATTTAACGACATTTTTTAATGGGACTTTTAGTGTGCGGGACAACAGTTTTGGCAGACATGTTATCGATTTTGTTCCCATCAAGTTTCCTATCATGAAATGCAATCCCCATTTGGTGCCATGTCGCTCGAGGCACGAACCGACTAGTGTTTGGTGACTCATTCTCACGCCGAAACTATAAAGCGCCCGTTAACCTGACTCATAATAGACCACTAGCCTATTTTCAAGTAAGCCGACCTAAGGGACCAAGTCTATTAAGGTATAAAACTGATTAATTCCAGTAGTGTTTGTATTACTGAAGTTTTAGACTTCAGTTGCGAAATATATTCTAATGCCCGGTATTGTTTTAGCTGAATATATCCATTTATTACCAAGTTTTAATGTTAAGTGACACATTCTACGTATATCATGCGTGCGTCATTGTAAGTGTAGGTACAGGTAACATGTTCCGTTAGTTGAATGATTCTAAATTCTAATAATACTGTTCCTTGTATATGAGACACATTACAATCCCGCAGTCCCGCTACGCAAGTTTTCATCCTTGGATATGTGAAGTCTATATTATTCACCAACCCGCATACACATCTACCACGCAGGCCCCTGCGTGGTAGATTACGGCCCACTCCCTCTCACAGAGACTGACTATTGTGTATAGCTATGTAGGAATTTCAAGTTTGGTCAAATAAAATGTATGGAACCCGTAACTGACGCTCCGCCTCCGCACTGCTGCGTTTCTACCGCGCATATAACGGAAAATTTTAAATTCGTATGATTTTCCAAGTGACAGCATTTCGATTTTCTACCTAACTTGCTATTTTGATATTGCGAGAGATTCGAAGTATAAAACCGCAAAGTAGACGAAGCTATTAAATTCCAATGATCAGTCAGGGTTATACGTATTTTTTCAGAAGTGTTTTTCAGATGCAGTTATTTAGTTAGCCTTTAGTTTCTTAGGCGAATTTTATAATGGTTTACCTGCCTTGTAAAAAATTCAATAAAAAATCATTCTTTGTTCGCGGATATTGGAACAATTAAAAACCCGTAGTGTTCAGGCGAGTTCCGATGACCTCCAGAAACGTGAAGACAGCAAGAAGTATTCGTAGTGAATTTTTTGCTGCATTTTATTGGCGCCGAGCCGTTACGTAGTGCGAAACGGTACTAATTGGTTTAGAGCAACACGCTACGATAATAGTAGATGAACTTGAGACAAAACTACCTGACCACCGAAATCACAATAGCAGGTAGATAAGTCTGTGACTAAAGATGAATTTTGAATAAGAACTTGAAATGAAATTCAAAACATGCGAGCAAAATAGGGAATCGTTTTTTGTCCCAACAAGTGATTAATTCACGGAACACAGACCGTTAATAAATGATAATTATTACTTCTGTCTCGAGAGGCGGACTGTTTACCATATTTTGTCATGGCAAAATTGTCAGATGCCGTAATTAAGAGCCTTTTGCAGTACATTTACTGCATAACCAGTAGAATCTAATAACTAATTGATATCGCCAGCGAATCGAACAGATGTGCTCAGTGTTCGATTACATTTCGTATCTCGATCTTATTAATGGCTACTTTTACGTGAAACATTACCCGATGTTTTGCAAAACGTCGTTCGGTACTTGATTGCATTGGTTTTTTGGTATATACTCTTTTTGGTTTCCATAAATACACTTAATTTTAATCTTAAAACCTTCATTTTGAAAACAATGAACACTTTCAACTGAAGAATTGAAATTAAGCCCTCAAGCCCTAAAAATTACGTGATCAAGAAGAGGTTACGGGTTAATTCAATGAAGTAAAATATCTAACTAAGGCACATGAAGATGCTGCTACCTTTCATATTAACATAATCCATACTTCTAACGCCCACGCAAAAATAAATGAAGACCCTAGTATTCGGAACACATGCGAAATTCATGCTAGATTAGCGTAAAGCGTAACTAATGGATCGTTAGATCGTTTTTACGTAGGTCCTCCCGGGTCGGTAAGACCTAAAGAAGGTGGCTGGGGTAGACTGGATAAGGAAGGCGGAGGACAGGGTGTTGTGGCATAGTCT
This sequence comes from Apamea sordens, assembly GCA_945859715.1. Lineage (NCBI taxonomy): Eukaryota > Metazoa > Arthropoda > Insecta > Lepidoptera > Noctuidae > Apamea > Apamea sordens. The sequence goes on from OX243995.1 coordinate 16,839,433, forward strand.
AGGAGAGTCCTATGTTCAGCAGTGGACTGCGATAGGCAGAGTTCATTGATTGATTGACATACTCAAGAAGAATGATGTGACATTGAGTGCTAATAAAATCATATAAACCTGTCACTGCTAGTTTTATATTGATGTTCATTACGATTTATAAGCGTTAAGTTATTTGCATTATCGCATTCCATAGCCGTATCTGATGTAATATATCAGTAAAGCATTAGAGAAACATTTATTTTAAGATATCGGTTGACTTCCTAATGTAATTGCCCGTGTTAATATTCATGATAAACGAAAAAATCTCGTTTGATTTCTGAGCTCTTAGTACATACTAACAACGAAAATTCAAAACGCCAAAATTTCTAAAAGAATTCTGTATTTATAAAAGTCCCTTGTAATAATTAAAGCGTGTCCGGTGTGGGTTTGCCCCTTAATCTTTTCTCTTAATTACATCGCTCTTGTTTTTATATCGTCCTGGTACCTTGCCGCGTAAGCCATTCGCGATAAAAGCGGACATTTTGCGTTGGGAGGAAAAAAATACCATTGTTTTATTGGTCGTTTTATCCGCATGTTGTATTTTTGTCCTTTACACGGACTAGCGATTAAGTTATTAAGATGATTCCTTTCGAGCTGGTGTTGAATGTTTTAACCATTCGAGGCGATTTGGTTTTTGAAGGAGGGTTTCTTTTTTCATCTTCTGTAAATGGTCTTCTCGTATATTTGTCATTATTGTGTACTTTGAATATCACTGTGAGAGTCTACACAACGTTCTACTTACAACTTAATGTTAGTCGTAACCTCCCATGCCTAAGTGACTATTCTTGTTTTGGCAAGGGAAAGTGGGTAGTTCTATTCCATTTACATAAATTCATTTGCTAGATAAACAGAAACAAATAACATATTTATGTGTACAGACAGATTCAATGTGCGTAAGTAATTGTATATTTTGAAAACTTTAGATTAGCCAATAAATATACCTTATTATCAATTGTCGTCAATGTAAACAGTTGATAGCTATTAACGTTAGCCTAATTAACGGTTCTGCTCCTATTTTGCATAAGGATTACGTCTATTTGAAGTTTTGAAAACAAATTTAAAACTTTGTGAAGAACACAACACTCGATACAATGCCCCTACCCTTATTTTGGTTCCCGCTAATCCTGCTGTAATCGCGTTCCCCATCATTTTACATGGAAATGGAAATTCTCGTTTATGTGCACACTTTAACGATAATCTACTTTCGGACAGCGAGTGTAGTGGGACCCGGATCACCGAATTTATTCATCGATTTCCCCCATTAGCTTGGCGTTGCGTCGCGGCCGCTTGGATGGCGGCTGGCGCCGAGGTTGCAAATTTCACGGCGCCCCTGCCTCGCTCCTCGTGGCTTGTTTGCGAAAATGTCACGTCGCTGAGTGTACCCCTCGCCCCCTCCACCACACCCTGCCCCGCACTCCCCAGCGAGCTCGACGACCGCGACGTGTTCTTCTGTTGGTAACTTGACTCCGCTTTGTGAGTCGAGACGCGCGGTGGCTGAATACGTGCACCACAAACTTATACGTAGTTCCACTGTTCCCAACACTTCTATTGGTGTTCTGCCCATAAACACGAGATCACGGATCCGTCCGACGACGTTACGCAGCCGTTAAAGTTGAAAATGGTAACTTTATTGGCGGACTGAATTTTTCTCATCCACTTTCAATATCTCCCCTGTTATAACTTTTTGAATATATGTTATATTTATATCGACTTTCGTCTTCCATTAAGTTCGCAGCAGGATTAAGGAAACAGAAGGTAATGTGGAAAATGAAAAGGGAATATTGTAATAAATTCCTATCTTGTTTTGCTTACCTACGTCGTTTTCAGAACGATTTGTATTTAGTTTTTCAAAATGAGTGAGATAGTTGCCGAACGTTTTACGGCCCTTCCATCCGCGAGAATTGGTTGTTTCAAAGCTTCTTAATTATATGAGTTTAATGTCGCTTTATTTGCAAGGGAACACTAAAAGCCTGTACCACATTTTCCCCAAACTACCTACGGAGCGTCGCCCTAAAAGCCATCGAGCGAAGGCAGTCATGTCACTCAAAGCCCCCGAATTCCTCACACAGTGATATTTCCGAAAGAGGGGATTGCCATGAAAGATGTCGCGTTCGGCTCCTGCTATTTTATTTGAGAATTTCTACCCTTGGGAAATACGGACGACTGATCGCATTGCGTGGTCATTGAAACTTTTATCCCTTCTTTACAATTTCAAGTTTTATAAATCATTTAAATACCTATTTGCGTGGGTATCGATTGACATAAAGTACAGCACGTTTGGAATTAATCTGTTTCGGTCGACGGGCTTGGATTTACACACAATGGCAGCTCGGGCACGTTTGCGTGTGTAAACGATGAAATATTAGTTAAGTACTCATTGGATCGGGCGGCATGGTTATCGAATGACCGTGGTCAGCGCGCGCATGCTCCACATTGCTACCATTTAAATTTTAAGCTTGCTAGTCGACCCGAAAACTCTGATATTCTTTTGTGCCCACTAGGCCTAAGCTCCCTCTGAAACGTCCAATGCCAAAGAGCGTCCGTGCGGACTCCGGACCCTCGTCGAAAACTGCCATATCTCTGACGGGCAGCGGCTTGCGGATTATCAAACTTAAATCGAGCTTCCTTCCGCAATACTCACATTGCATCAAAGTCTTGGAATACCGATGATGTTCTGTAGGTTTCTATTACTTAATGTTTTATGTATTAACAGGCTGGTTGGATTCGTAACGCGAGTATATTGAGAAATCTCTTAGTGAAGCTCAATGTCACGCACGTGTTATCTAACACACCCTAATGGCGGCAGCGGTTCGGTTACACGTTATAATTTACGCCTACCTTCTTTTTTTGCATTAATGTCATGTTTGTTTGTTACATCGTAATAACGATAGTACTTTACGTTGATGAAAAGTATCGAAGGGGGAATAACGATATTCATGTGTTAGTATTACAGTAGTAGTAGTTAGTATTACAGTCAGGCGTGGTGAACAGAGTCGAGGGGCGTTCATAAGCGCGATACGCTCCGGTTCCTTATCTCGATGTGCAATTCTTTGTTTACTGTGTACGCAATTTCCCAAACGGCATCGAGTCGGGCGAGATAAACCACACAAGGCTAGCCTCGCTTGGCAGATATCTTGTGCGTAGTTCGCAGCCTCGCCTTGCCGCCTCACCGCCGAGCCAGCAATATATTTCTTCGGAGCGTGTCGCCTCGCCTCTTCGGTCGCCACTTCGCCGGCCTCCGCTGAAATATGATTTGGATTATGAAATATGGCGGCAACATTCCCTGGATAGGCGTTTACCAATTTATTCGCCGTTACGGCTACAAAGTAGTGTGAAATTTTTGATGCTAAATATTTCATGCTACAACATTCTTCACGCTTTTTTGCTTGTAATTATATCAGTGACTTCCAGTTGGCTAAGCATGTAACTGATGGAATATTTTTTCTATAGCAACAATACGCAGGTCGGTCGCTACTCGCAGGTGTGCGGGTGTGGTGACCAGAACGGCAGGTGCGCTTCGTCCTCGTCGACTATTTGCTCTGTTTATTTTTCAATTCTCGTTGTTTTATGTTTGCCCAGTCGCTTATCTACTATTTTATGGCTCCGTTATTCAATGTACTCCTGGTACTATAATTAAACTAATTTGTTCGCGAATGGTGACTGAACTTTTACGCACAAATTGCCTTACATTGTAAAAAGACGGCCCTGTTAATAAATTATATTAGCTAATGAGGTATTGGATTTCTTTCTCTACAAGTAATCTAATTGACTTGAATTTCCGTCGACGTTCGAGTCAGATGTATGACTACTCGAAAATGTATACAATCAAATTATTTATCTCAGTTCATTTTAAGGTACGATACGAACGTAATAGCCTGTAATAGCACGTCGGTCTGTATGCAATTGCAAATGCAACGTCCGCTCGAGGGAATCACGGTCCGCGCGCCGCGGTTCTATGAGGAACGCCAGTATCATTACCACGGTCCACGATGGTTTACCATGGACCATGATGGCTTGACACAGTAATTGTAACGTTCGCTTTTTACCTTGGACTAAGCGACATGGAAATCCTATTAGATAGTTAAATGGTTAATAGTAACAGTCAATTTGATTGACAAATTCGGCAACAGTTCTAATTTGTGAACAGATTTCGAGTTCGGACGCCATTAAATGAACTGTCTCGTTTTAGCTGTACTATTTTTAAATACCTTAGCTTCATGTTTCAGCTACTAATTACACGCTGCCAAATACCATTACATGTTTTTAATTAATTTATTCTAGAATATCAAGATTCATGATATTAATTACGTCTATCGCTTTTAGAGATTAATGAACCGATGACCTTTTAAAGCTTTTGTGCTAACATTTTTCCTCGCCGTATAATTTGAAATGTGTAGTAGTATATCACCCACGCGTTACAATATATGTTTAGGTTCCCCATTGTGTTGCTTGGCAGAAGCCAGACGTTTTATCTAAACCATCTATCCGCCATATGCAAACCAGCTGGTTAACCTAAATATCTAACAATAAGTTAATTCGTACCTCACTGACGCGAATGTCGACGACCGGTAGCTGTTGACCCTGTTATTAATCACTATAATGACGACATTTTTTGTTACCAGCCAAATATAATGACCGTGAACGGTTTTCACCTATCGCTTAGAATGCTTAGATAATAATAATCGCACTCTAAACAAATGTAAGACAAGTTAAACGACCGATTGTTGAGACGACAAGTTATGTCGCACGTCGCTTATTAAATGTCCAAGTGGGCGACAATTGATTGATAGCGCAATATGTCACGACTTCGCGAGAAGTTTGCCGGCTTTCCACATAATTGGTAACTAGATCAGAATGATTAATTCATTGTGAAGTCGCGATTTGCGTTTGAATAAATATTAATGCGACCTATTCTGTGCTGTGTTCATGTATTCGCGAGTCGAGCGTGGGAGCGTTACTATGATTTGTTTACACCGGCCGAGTAGGTGCGACGTGCGATCAGCTGGGCGCGTGACGTCGAGAAGGCGTGCGCCGGAGCAGGCGCGGGCGTCATTGTGACGTGTGCGTCTTGCCCACTACAGCTTTGTCAATCATAATAAAATCGCAATTGAGCCGTTCAATGCTCTGTGTTGTTCTATACACATTTATTATTGTATTGTCTCACTCGTTTTTGATTATGTTATTGTTTGATTGAGAACTAGGATTTGGTACCTACTATACCTACACAGTTCATAGCGTTAGTTTATTGCCCATATTATTATTCAAATTGAAAGTGTTGAAATTGGTTTTTTCCAGTTGTTTTCCATAAACCATGTTTTCATTCATTTCAATCATTTTGAAGTATATTACCTTATCCATTGCTCCATATGTTCGAAAAATTTGTCTGCTCAACGACGTAAATAACGCAATGAATGTTGTTGAACTGTCAAAATGAAAGTCATTCCTACTGTTAGTGTGTTATGCAATTACTCCGCTGATGAATGCATCAGCGTAGTAATCAAATTACTACCATAACAGCCCAATCATATTGATTAAGGAATCAATATGATTGGGCTGTTATGTTTGTAATTTCACACATCGGCGTAGATAATTATTTTACGCCCGTAAAACGCACTGTTGCAAATTAAATATGTTTAATTAAATTAATTATTTCCAGTGCAGTACTCTGGCCGCAATATGGATTGGCACATTAATAAGTAACATAATTAACTGCCTTGAATTCAATATTGCTACTGAATGTCAGTCTGCCTAGGTAGATCTCTATCTCTCTCTACTGACATTTGTACCAGAAGACCAATTACTGACTCAAACTCAGCTAGTGAAAATAGTTCAGTATTGTAAGTAATTAATTGTATAGCAAACTGAAATGCCTCTTGAAATTCGAATCTACCTGAAAGTTATCAAAGAGTGAATAAGTTAAAGAGCTACAGGTTCGACCCTCCAGAACTTATTGTACAAGTAGGAACAGTTATAAAAGATGTACACATCGTCAAGAATACATTAAAATTGTCTACAATCTTCGTTCCATAATATTGTATCCATGTGTAGTCATAGCCACAAAATATATTACTGCACCCTAATTGCGAAATACACGATCAATCTCAATCTCAATAATTTTGAAGGATATTGCTAATCCATTGCTTCATATTATGTTCGAAAAATGTGTCTGTTCCACAACGTAAATAACGCAATGAATGTTGTTGAACTGTCAAAATGAACCTCGCTGATTGGCTACTAAGTGGTTGCTACACAATTGATACAGTACTTTGTTTTTGTTAGCCTATATTGTGTTTCCACTCCTCCTTTTTTTAATTTCAAACCTTCCTGTCTTATGCGATCTCTGGATTTGTTGGCCCTGCAAACGTTATCAGATCGTCACACCACCTTCGCCATGGTCTACTACTTGATACAGTGGCTCTAAAAAGGCCACTTTAAGCAATACCTCCAAAAGCTATTCATTTCCTGGATTCCCAGCAGATCATTAGCAATTCCTCTAATTTTCGTAAAATTTCATTTCATATTTGGTGTAAACATTGCCGCATGAAAAAAATACAAACATCCGAATTGAGAACCTCCTCCATTTTAGAAGTCGGTTAAAAAAATAAAAACCGTAATTTTATCGGTAAATTTTTAATTACAGTTTTTATTAATCAAATTTGTTTTTTATTTTTTATTTCTACAGTTTTAAGTGTTATTTCATTGTGATATGAATTGCACACAGATCATAATATTATGAATTGTCAGTTTGTGACCATTTTGCGATTTTTAATATGATTCATATTGTTATTCTATTATGATTCTGCCAAAGTGGCCTTTTTAGACCCCCAGTATTATGTAACACAAATTGTAGACTGTCAAATGAATTCTTGTCGATGCTTATTTCTTTTTGAGGGCAACTTTATCCACTTATCACAAGGATTTCACTTACTTGAGAACATTTTTAGAATATTAAATATTGTATTATAAAAACTTTGACGTATAAGCTAAGTAGGTATTGTGTCTTCTATCTTGTATCTACAAAGGTATGTAGAAGTCGTCCTTAATTAGCAAGGCGGTTGTAACCGCACTCGTGATATCAAGTTTCTGACTCCTGGACCGTGAGGATTCATAAAGATATTACTTGATACCTGTATTAAATAGAAGGTGAACATGGAAGTAAATCCTATACGTGTGGGTTCTGTGTGATGGTCATCAAAATATAGTTAGAAATTACAAAAAAAAACTGGCCCTTTTGTACGCAGAATATTGGTCCATACAGCATTGAATGAAATAAAACACAACACAACACCAAAACACCACACCTTAACTTAAACACCTTAACTCTCCAAAGAGTTAGGCAAAAGAAACAGTTATAAAAATAATGGAAATATCTAGTCTTTATGCATAATCTAATGTACCTACTGCTGGGGTACGGTCTCCTCTCTTCGAGAGGGACTGGGCAGTAATCCACCACGCGGGCCCAGTGCGGGTTGATATATGTGTCACATGTCTTCGAAGTTTTTGGTTCTAGGACAATCCGGTTTCCTCACGATGTTTTCCTTTACCGTTTTGAGAGCAGTGGTGATGAAATTATTTACACAAAGTGAAGCGCATGCCTGCTGGGCTCGGCCCCACGACCTAGAACTCGGTAAGTCGAGGTCGTTAATTTACCAATGGGCCATCACTGCTCTACCTTCATGTCTAGTGTAATATTTGCACGGCTTGAAGTTGCCAATAAATAGTGATAAGTCAACCTTATCAACACCATATTAAATGATCCATTTCTTCGAGTTGACAGCTTGTTGGAAAAGATATACAACTCAAGCACTTCCTTGATACCCAGATTGCTGCGAAATGTTTTTTATCAGCGTCAAATATTTCAGTTCTGTATGAAATTCCTGGAGCCTAATACGGAAGGCCGGTGTGTATCACAGTATTAATTAGTATTGATAAAACACAAAAGACCAAGTGCTTTTGTTTAGTGTGCCTTTAGAAACAATTTCTCGGATGATATTACGCTGTTCTTGTTGTATTTACCGAGGATATATGGCCTTGTCGTTGTTATGCTTATTTATAGACTGAAGGTGACGAATTTCGGAGAAATCCTTACAAAGAATCAACTCACGCTTTCTGATCTGCAGTCAACAATATTGTTTGACGTATCGAAGGAAAGTCTATACTGTGATTACTTGGTTGAGCAATTTTTTCGACTCAATATGTAATGAATGGTATATTTTCATTTTATTCTGAAATCTGGTTGTTAAGTCATTTCGATTGACGTTATCCAGTTGCTTTGCAGTTAGCCAGTTAAATGCTCTAGTAGAACAATTAGTATAAAAACTTCATGAAAATGGTCCTACCAGAATTGCGTCGCGCCTTTTTGATGGAGCCTTTTCTGATCCCGTGATCCATTACCAAACACTGGCAATTTTCACACAAAACTTTTCCGAGTTGTCTGTGTTGTGGTTCCGAAATCACTCAACATCAATCATACACCTTGAAAACAAAATGTTGGTTTATTTAGAATAGGTAAATGAGTAGCTTAACGTTAACTTTTCCGTCAGTACACGAAGAGGTCCGAATTTAGCAGTGTAAGTTCAGGATTCACAATGATAAAAGTTCCTCTTCCAAAACAAAACATCAATCACACTTTTAGTTTGCAGTCAAATTCTAAAAAGCATAAACTCCAGCGAGATAACGTTTTAAATTCATCGTCAGACTTTTAATTACCATCCCCCGGCTTCCTAATTTGTGTCTGCATTAGTCATCCCCGAGATTTCATATGATATCAAGCTGGAGCGTGGATTTAATCCTAATGTTTGTTAACATTAAACAGTTGACAGCTCCTGTTTTATAATTACCGCGGCTTCTGTTAAGGGGGATGCGTTAGATAGCCCGCGAAATCGATATTTTTTACGTATTTTTTTTCAATTTGCAGGTTGTATGTTAAACAAAATATTATTCGCGAGAGTAACAAATCATCATAATCATTAAAATCATCAGTACAACCCTCTTAAGTTCATATAATCCTATTGATTCACTGTAAAATTAAATATCAATCAATAGCATATTATAATTTTGTAAAAAATGTAAAAATACATCTTGTTATGCTCGCGAATCATATTTTGTTCAACATACAACCTGACACTGATCTGCAAATTGCAAAAAGACTGGTCAGTACTAACTGGTCACTACTAAGTTACTAAGACGTAAGAAAAGTTGAATTTGGCGGGCTACCCTGACGGTTCCCCCTTAACATAAAACAGTTGTCAGGTCCTGTTTTATAATCACAGCGGCTTCTGGTAATATTTCCATAATATATGTCGAGATTTATGAGTGTGAAGCGACAACGGCCCTCCGCCCAGGCGTACCGTTTGAAACTCGTAAATAGGTACTTACCTAGTTATATCGACGCTGTGGTGAACCCATTTCTAGCACAAGATATTTTGATTACAATACAGGATTTCACATGAATAGTAGTTACATTCCTGCTTGTATTCCATGTAGTGTGTAGTTCTAAACTAGAATTTTAATGAATTTCATATGACAATGTAACAGCACCCGCGTTTCCTCACATTTTCCTATTACAAGTTCTATTTAGCAGAGGAATACTAAGTACTATATTCATATACTTACTTCTATCTACATAATGTTCTCGTACCAATATTACACAAGTGTAAGACAGCGCAGTTACCGCTGGTGTTATAATAAGCCTTTAACTTATGCATGCCCCATATTCCGTGCCATCGAAAGATCCTCACCCAGTCTTCCGTCGGTATCGTCACTTAAGCGTCTTATACGTTCGCGTGAAACTTTCAGCTCTCAAGATTAGCCGTTACCAACAGACAGGCGGTTTCTGGGGAGTATAAGGGTAGCGATTAGTCAATTACTTTTTGCCACCCCCTGTACTCAGCGGAAACGTTTCTCGAAGAACTTTTATATCGAAGCAGTTTTTAAATTCTGTTCGCAGTTTCGCTCTCTTTGTCTGCGATATCTAAGGTTAAAATTGAACGTAGAAGACCATTAATTTTCTTTAGATATTGATTGACGTTGATTAAAACTGACGGATTAATTAATACAAGAAAATAAGGTTCAAGGTATCGTTAGTAAATGTTGCTCGAACATGAAAATCACGTCTAGAGACGTAAGCAAGCTCGCATCTTATACTTACCGTTTACACGTGCCAATCTATCAAGCAACATTGTATCGTAACCAGATATACTCCCGTCCCGACTGAACCTTGGTATTCAATCACACATTACACGTGTTTGAGACTTGGCGTTACTATGCAGTATAAGAACTCTATAGAGACATGGAAGAAACTAGTTTACTTCAGATATTACTGTAACTCAGTTCTCACTACTTACCGGCTTCCAGAGATACATTCCGAGGCCTGGGAAAAAACGAAGAAATATAGAGGGGGCTATAGCCCAGCTACATGCGTAATGTCGGTCGGTTCGAATCGAATCCTGAAGCCCCACGTAGAGGTGGAACGAGGGCGTGCGTTTGAGTCCCATATCCATTTTAGCTGACATACGGACGGAGGTAACGCCCGACGTGTCAAACGTACCTTTTATCCGTTTACGTTCAACTTGAAAAAATAAAATGCGGACTAAAGGACCAGAATTTAAACTAAAGCAACCTACCGCGGAACTTAACAACGTATTTACTTTCCTGCTTAACTAGAACTAGTAATTATATGTTTTTACGAAATAACGTTCATGTTTATGAACACAACAAACAGGCGTAATATTTTACCACCATTAAGTAAATCGACTCTCACTTTATCGTTATTTGCGTATAACTTATTTCGTAATTAAAACCCATCTACACAACAGTTTCGCATGAAAGGGCCGCAGTATTGATCAACCTCAGGCGAAATTGGTAGGCTCATTGTTTACCAGCAATTATTCCTGCATAATAGGTCAAGCATCGATGTACTAACGACTTCCGGGCGGTGCCAGCTTCGAGTGCCACGATACACAGCTAAATATAATCTGGTATTTGTGTTAGTCATACACACACTGTAGATAACTAAACACCGAAATAGCATACAGGCCCAGCAAAGGGCCTTGGTGTGTGCGTCCCATTTTTTTCGCGTAATACCTCAACGTTCTTCATCGTTTCCCAGTTTTTTCGACCGCTCCTTCAACCATTTTTTTTTAGAATCTTGGAATCTTATGTAAATCCTCTCCAGACCCTACTGCAACTCCTTTACTTTACAAGTTACTTGTTTATTTCCAATTTTCTCCAAAACACGTGGGTCCGGTCGGTCTTTAAAACCTACCTTAGCCCAATTGATATAAGGTCAAGGAATTACTGCGGTTATTTGGATATACAATATTGTTTCTTTACATAAGTTTATGCAATCTTGGAGCTCGACTTCATCAGCCTTTTTGGTTGAGGTCGTGCGCTTACGTGAGACCCGGGCGTGTCGCCTACATACTTGACAGTGGTTTACGTTCGACATTGGCCAGGGCTCGGTGTACAATAATTCACCGAGACTGTGTAAAAAAGTCCCCGATACGCTGACATTGACACACTTCCCCGTGTGGACTTCCTGCCGGCTCCCACTCGATACAACATTTTGTTTTTGTTGTTTTAGTCCTAGTTCAGTTCGCTTTCAAACCGCTTTTCGGTCTATTTTGCGGAATTTCCCTTTTATACACATTTTTTTATTTATTTTTTATAACCCGGTTACTCTGCGTCGCTTTTCGGCACATACGATTGATGACTTTTAAATTTTGTTCGTTTACCGAGTGCGAGTGTTCGATTGCAGTTTGCACATGGTAAGTGGCAAACTTTTTGCATGACTACGTTGAGCATTTATGGTCTCTGGCATTGAACTTTGACATTAATATCACAAGTTTTCCGTGAGAAACGAATGCTAATACAAGGGTAACGTGACGGATATTTAAATAGTTGATTAATATTTTGTGTCCTTTAAACAAGTTTTATCATTTATCGCAATTTTGGGGTTAACAGCAAAAGGTTTCGTGTGATAAGCGGCGGCCCGCGTGTGCCCAGTATTGTATGTGGGTATCGCATGGCTATATTTGTTCAGTACTGGGGCTATAAATATTGCAACCTGATCGTCAAACCGCCCACGGGAAATTGGCTCCTCCCTATTCTCTGTTTCATTATTGCTAACTTTATTACAAGTTCAAGCTGTTTTACTTTTAAAGAGTACCTACTTCAAGTTTTACTCACGAAACCAACCTAATTCGTATTGTCGATCGATCATTTTGCAATTTGGACTAAACCAATTTATTGAGTGCGGCCAACGATTTACCGGTCTAGTTGACAAGTAGAATAACCGCAGTACTAAGTGGTTTTTAATATTATACCGTACATAATGCCCAAAAGTAGGGAAACAAGTTTCTCATCTATACTAATAATATTATAAAGAGGTAAAATTTGTTTGTTTGTTTGTATGTAGGGGGTAATCGCCGGAGTTAATGATTCAATTCTAAAAATGTTTTCACTGGTAGAAAGCTGTATTATGTGTGAGTGCTTTAGGCTATAAATTATGTTTACATCATGCATTTTAGCTGAGCTATCACAGCTTTTGTGTAGCAAGTCGGAAAGAAATACCTCTTAAAACAGAATTATTAGCATGCGCCGCTTCAACAGTTGTTTATATAACTAAAAACAATGTATAGCAATATGGTGCGCCTTAAATGATGATGTTAATTGATTGGATGTCGTTCTATTGATTTCTATTGGTTTTGGTTGTTTTAAATACTTCGTTCCTTCTCCTCTTCGTAATTCTGGTTTTAACTGTCTCAAGTTGAGGTAATAATAATAATAAAGCTGAAAAGTTTGTTTGTTTGAACGCAATCTCTGGAACTACCAGTCTGATATTATTATGATTATTTTTTTGTTTGCATTTATTGATAGCCCAGTTCTTGAGAAAGGCTATTTAACATCACGCTACGACCCTTCGGAACCGAGCAGAAAGAAAAAAAGTCCGAAAGAAGAAAGAACGCTAAACGAAAACAAAGTAATAGCGCGGACGAAGTCGCGGCCAGAAGCTAGTTTCTTAAATAGGTACAAAAAATACATCACAATGATGTGATGTATTTTTTGTACCAACGATGACGTTGGAATATCGAATTGAATGAAACATGCTCGTCCCATCCCTACGCTAGCCTTTATTTATGCTTCCATCTTTATGCACAAATACCCAGAGATAAAAGACGTACCTTCTTATTGTCGATTCACAAACCATTTCTCCTTTACAATGGACGCAAAAAATCCTATCGATGGAATAAGAAAAGCTGGTTTTATTTCAATGAAATGTCGAGATTCAGCCTGGGCTTAAAGACGTTCATTGTGAATTATTGCTTAACTTCGACACAAGTTCCAATGTAAAATTTTATTGCTTTACCGCGATTTCTGACATTAATTTACCTGTATTCTTCTAAGATTATCGCAGCAGTAATTTAGTATTTTCATCTTAATTTGGGAATTAATGAAGCTGAAAATTGCTGCTATGATAAAACTTGGGTGGTAAGGAAACCGCAAGGTCATCCTAAACAAAAAATGCTCGTAATCATAAGTGACATATCATCAATCCTTCCTTTGCTATCTCCACTATCATCCTATATATACACTCTACCCAATTTACCATCTTCAGGTCATCGGTCTATATAGAGTCCCTACATCCCGGGAGCATCCACTCCACTTTTGTCAACTTGCCGTTTTCACTAGCACCGTTAGCTCCAGCGGCTATAGGAATTTCGCCAGACGACCCGCCCACTACCACTTCAAACTTGCCGGCTCTGCAAACTATATCCATCGCCTGTATATAATATTACTTCATAAAATACACAAAAACGTGTCTACCGGAAAAAGGAGTGCTTGTACGGGCAGTAAAATAGGTAGCTAAGATCCCCTAGGATATGGGAAGCAAATCCTAGTGGATTTATACGACTTAGAAAATTGCCTGCTACATTTTCGAAGGGTTTCATTCGGATACGCACGTTCTTCTATCTTTCATCCCTAACACCCATTTCGATAATGACTTTTATTTAATGTGGGCCTCGGAAGACGTAATACGGTTTTAGATAATGTCTTGGTACCTACTAACTTGAAACACTTCCAAAGTTTACTAATGTATCCTTAGAGCCTTCGGTTTGATACGTAGAAAGATGTGACGATCGTTTGACGTTATTACGGCGAGGAAATTGATTATTTGATTGAGTTAAATCATAAATCTTGTGTTATGTAAAAAAAATATGAAGAATGGTCCTTAGTACGGATTTCATTAATAATTGTGACGCTGTAGATGATGATGGCAATGACCTTGATGAAGGAAGGACGTTTATAATCTTTTTCGTTACACTATATCATGAACTGAATGATGAATGTCGGTGGAAGTTCATGTATAAGTAATTTTAGATCCCGATATGATGATGTGATGACTGATGAAGTAAGTAATTTACGGTAACGTTTCCGACGTTCCGTACACTTGATATCTTTTAACGTTAATTGTTTCTTCAACAAATTGCTTTGAATTTGAATTACAGATTAAATTCGACGTCGCGACGTTTGATTGGAATTTTGGAGGAAACGTGTTAGAAAATTGAAAATTGATGCTAACGGTAGGCACAAAAAGGGGCGTATTTATTTAATGCGAGACAATAAACGGGGGATGTAGGAGGGAGGCGAGCCGAGCGACGAGTTACAGGGCGGAAACGAAAGTTTTGGCGCCATGACGCCTACCTCTTGCACGCCATTTCAAATTCTGTACTAGCTTATTTTCATATTAAAATCTAGCATTAAAATGCATATTAACATAATTATGTCGCTCACATCAGCTTAGTTAGATCAATCGTGATTAAAATGATCGATTCAGGAAGTAAACACAATCTAGATAATATATTTAAAAGTAAGGACACTCCGGTCAATCAAGACTTTAATTCGCAGCTTCATCTAAAATATGAAAAGTTTACAGTTCCGGAATCTGCAAATTTTCCGATTCAAATGAATGGAGCGAATTTCGCCGTGATATTCAATTCGTCTTCATCAAAACTGTATTTCCAATGAAATCGCGTTGCTATAGGAAACGTAGGCGGGTATTCGCTGGCTTATCGCGCCTCGCCGTCCGTGGATTCTTACTCGCCTGAAAAATGAATGAACGCGTTCAGGCGATATCTGTACTTACACAGCACACGTATTTATGTCCGTAGTTATTTGAACGAACCTCGACGTCGCGGTCGGCGTGTATGAGAATTTAGCGCTCGGCGCCCGAACTCGAAATTCGAGGGAGACTGGAAATTATTATAGCAGTTTTTGTTTGGATTTTCATATGGATTATGGGGTGGATTATAAGTTCTCTATATAGGATAAGTAATGGAAAAAATACAAAAAAAGTTACTCAAGCCAAGTTTAGTCTGACTTGACGCTCGCATTAGTAGTTTCCATAATACAAGATGTTTCCGGCTTATTCGGAAGGTTATAAGTTGTGACGACACAAAGCATCCTTAGTTTATCTTCTTTACCCTTGCAAGTTTCTGGCTTATTGCCAGGGTCGTGTTGAAAAGAACTGCTCGTGCGTTCATCAGGAACCGCACACGACTCGAAAAACCAGAAAACACGTCTGCTAACCAGTTTTTAAACAAAGCTACTTGAGGCTATTGTTCAAAGTCCCTTTACAATAGCCAGGAAAAGTCGGGATGGGGAAGACTGTAAGTACACCGTAAAGTAATGCAGAGACAATATCCATATCTTTTGAAAGCCAGAGGCAGGAAAGTAGTTATGTAAAAGTTAGTTTACGGGTTTTTTTAAAACCGAGTTTGGTGTCCATTATCAAATCCCTTTTAAGGCCGCCTTATCTTTTTGACATAACTTTATAATTTCGTGCGTTATCACAGGCCCATTCTTTTTCACTTCTCTCGACCGTTTTGACGGGCAGATAAAAAAGAACAGTTACTTTAAATCTGTCTTCGAAATGAGGTTAGCTGTCATCTTTCTCTAATAATAAACAAACAATTTTATATTATTTTATCAGTTATGGGTATTGGAACAGATCATGTGACTGTTCCTAATTTACCGTAGGCCGATAAATGTTCGGTTTTCCTAATTATATTAGTGTTAAAGCCCGGAAAACAAATGCCTGTAACTTGAAAAAATGTATGCAAGTAGCTTGCATGCCAGTATGGTATTCACCAATCAGAAGCTGTTATGGCACACGGCATTCAAGCTGCTTGCATACTTTTGTGCAAGTTACAGGCATGTGTATTCCAGGCTTTAGAACGGCATTCCCCTGAGGAAAGAGAAGCAAGTCCGTCCGCAACTTCCTGTAGGGCTCGTCACCAGACATGCCCGGCACCCATGGTTATAGTGGCAACAATGTAAACGCAGGCTACATACTTTTAAGGTAGCAGTATTACCATCCTTAGCACACATTATGTTCTCTGTTAACAGCGAATACAAATTTAGTAACAGTACTACTGCTTTTGTAACATAACGGTAGTTTCTGAGATTTCTGATCTTGCGCAACATTTGTAAGTTTGGTTTTGGTAATGAAATACATACATTTGCATTTTTAATTTTGATTTGTGTTTTTCCGAGTAATGCTCACGCTTTATTATAAGAGGTTAAGGCGATATTTCGAATGTTTTATTGTCCCGTTTATTCAATTGTAACCTTGTGCGTGTCAATTGTGACCAGAGTAGGCCAATTCTCGTAATTTAAAACGTTCAAAATCTAGTCGTCTCCGCTCGGCGACAAACAAATGTCAAAAACTTGTCAAAATCTACATTTTGACAAGTTATTGACATTTGTTTACCTCTAATTAAAAAAATCTAAAATACCTCTAATTTCCCTACGGAAATTAGAGGTATTTTTGACAGATTGTGACAGATCAGACTGTGAGTGAACGTTCTTATAATTACGAGAATTGCCCCTCAGATGTGTAAACGAAGCAAAAGAAATATGTAAGGATCGTAGCACGTGCCGTTGTGCCTACCCCCGTGGGTAGAAGGCGTACTACTGAGCATTAAGTCTATGGGGCCTACTCCGAAGTGCAAAGTGCGAATGTTCGGATCGGACCGACACATGGCCGAACTGAATATTATTGAAAAATTCGAAAAAAGTTCGGATCGGGTCAGATGGGTCTTGACCATAGTCAATATTCGAAAGAGTGTAGGAGTGTAGGATCGGAACCGGCCGAACCAAATAGTAACTTCGTAGCAGAAAATGGCCGAACATTCGGCCGATACTACTTCGGAGTAGACCCCCTCTGGGTTCGTTTCCCGGGTCGGGCAGTGTTATTGATTTTTTCCATCTGGAATTTCTAGTAGCAGCCCGGAGTCTGGATTCTTGCCTGGTTTCCTATTACATGGGAGTTATACATAACTGGTGAAACGTAGGACATATTATTGTACATCTGCCTAAACCCTTCAAGGAAACAAGGAGTGATGTTATGTTATGTAATGTTATGCTCTCATTAAAAAGCTCGTTATTGTTTCAAGCATTCCTATGTGAACTGTTAACTTAGTAAATAATGCTAAATGGACAATTTAATATCGAAGAGAGAATGCTATAATACATATTATTTACGTTAAGCGTGTCGCTAGCTCCCTTTCTTATTGTATTTCTGCACTGGAAAAGGGCCGCCATGTTGAGAAAAGTATTTCCAGTAAGTATTGCGTAGTCAGCCGATAAAATGGTTTTACACGTCAATTCCCTGAGGGTTTGTTATTGAAGACCAGCTGAGTAGAGATGGCTTTGTGTTGGTGTCGCTATGTCGAATTTCGCATACAATTCTGTTTTATTCGTTTAAATATGAAGTGCCCACCGCGTCGCATCGCATCGCCCACCCGCGCTATTACTTCCTTTTCGCTTTATCGTGATGTTAAATATGCCTATAACTTTCCTCAAGAATTGTACACACGGCTACACGTCAAGCTATACAAAACCAGTTTGTCTTGGCCTCACTTTGTATGATATTTTCTCACAATGAACGGTCAGCCAATACTGGTTTTGCATAGCTTTATGTGTAGCCGTGTTTACTATCAAATGCAAAAAGAGATATCCAAATCCGACCGGTAGTTCCAGGGGGCCTACTCCGAAGTGCAAAGTGCGAATGTTCGGATCGGACCGACACATGGCCGAACCGAATATTATTGAAAAATGCGAAAAAAGTTTGGATCGGCTCAGTTGGGTCGGGACCATAGTCAATATTCGAAAGAGTAAACAAGTGTTGGATCGGAACCACCCGAACCAAATAGTAACTTCGTAGCAGGAAACGGCCGAACATTCGGCCGATACTACTTCGGAGTAGACCCCCAGAGATTAACGCGTCCAAATAAACTCTTCAGCTTTATTATTAGTACCTATAGATTAACCAAATCCCTTGAAACAAAAGTTAAAGCTGACATCGAAAATATTATTCTAAAACTGTTTGGCTACCGTCATGCATACATAACATCATAATTATGTAAAAATGTATGCCGAATTCGGCATACATTTTTACAAAATTTTTAGACTCGGGAGTTTTTATAGATCAATAATGATATGCTACACTGTTTGGTTTTTATTTTATACAACTTTTTATTCTTGTATTTAAGGTTTTTTAAGAGTATAAGCTTCATTTATGATCTATATATTTTCATGAAAGGATTCATTTTAGAGTGTGACGGAATTTTAATATGTATATTAGTCAACTTATTGTACACGTATTCTTAAACATTCATTAAAAAGAATCTTTCTAAACTGGAACATAAAAGACTCGCAAGCACATTAGCACATAATGACCACAGACTAACTTTTCAGGGTGTAGCGTAAGCCCAATGTAAATCTGTCTACACAGGCGCCTCCACTCATTGTCCTATATACGAAATTCGTTAGACTGTGGCTCGCTGTGTTATCACAGTGTATACTTGTATGGCAGTAACCCCATTCTTTTTGTTTGCTCCACGTGCTTCGTGGCTCTGAATATAAAGCCCTGCTTTTGCTATGTTTGAAGAAGTGTTTCGGGTGCTTCACGGTGCGTACACAATATACACCTGTATTCTGTATATAGATAGGTACAGGTAATTTGGTGGCTTGTACACACGGCGATATATCAAGCTATATATTACCAGTTTTAGCTGACCTCGCATTGTATAGGCTTTTCGTACAATGAGAAGTCAGCGTATACTGGAAATGTCACTGCTAGATAAGTCGTCGTGAGTACACCTGTAGTAAAATATTATGGAAGGTTCTGAGATGTATGTGTACAAGCCAAACGTGACACTCTTGTAGATGCATCAATTTACATACAGCTGTAAATATTTGAGTGACTCGCGTTTGCTTTTTACATATAGATAGATGTAAACAATCTCATCACCATTCATGGCTGAAATAATGTTGCTTTTGGTAGAAACTCTTTCATGTTTAAAAGTTCTTAGCTTATTGCTCTAACTCAAACGTCTATGTATGCATTCTGAACTGTCTACCTAAAAAGCACAATCACCTAGCATAAAAAGCGCAATCAAGCTGCCTAGCCTTGTGGTCGGTTTCCAGTGTAACCGGATGCAGCTAAATACCAGTATTTTACATGGAACCCTCTCCAACCTAATAATGTGTAACACGATTCCCCCTAGTAAGACTGGTTGTCAGACTTTTGGGCTTCTGACTACCCATAACGACTCTCAAAGATCTACGAATGACAGCCGGGACCAACGGCTTAACGTGCTTTCTGAGCCACGGAGGCGGTCTCGATTTTGGTTATGGATGGTCATCCATCCACGAACCAACCGCGGCAAGCATAGCTAACCTTTCGATCGACTCATTCGACTTTTATCAATCATCACGATTCGACTGTTTAGCCACGAACTCCTCTCATATACATAAAAAACGCATTTAGTATACAAAATCGCAGCCCAGTAATCCTAATTTGGCTAACATAAAGGCGGAGCGCACACGCCACATACAATATTTATCGATAAGACGGCCGGCCGTTCCGTAATTACCGCATTTACAATACAAACATAGGAACCGCCCACACCCCCCCAGATGTCGCCACCTGAACATTAGAATACTAGAATTTCACCATTTAAGGCACTTGCAGGCAGGAGCGAAGCGGCTCTAGTAGAACAATTTCTATGAAAACTTTATGGAAATTGTACTAACAGAATCGCGTCGCGTCGCACCAACGTCGCGTCGCGCCTGTCTGCAGTAGCCTTTGGATGCTTTTTCAAAAGGAATATGAGCATTGTGTGTTGCTCGTTAGGGAAATATTCATGTTAACTAGCCATTCTGAAGCTTTTTGTTAGTACTAGGAATGGTGGAGCTTAAGTTTTATGTGTATGGTTCGAACTTAGGGTGTGATCACATTTGGGTTTTATCGCTTCCGGTAATTTTAGATTATTAGTTTACGACTTTTCTTTAAAACTTTAATTTTATTGACATTTTTGACTAATTAGCAGCTTTTTTGGTCTTTTAAAAAAGTAGTTACTTAGTTTTTTTTTGTCAATTAGATTTGTATTGAAATACCATTTGTATTCTTGATTGTAATAATTATAGCCAACAATTTTTTTTTCATTTATGGAATTGGATTACGTCTTGCACAAAATGAATGAATGAATGATTGATGTATGAATCGCACAGTTATAAATGTGTTTCGACCTTACGCAATTGTTAAACATGTTTAAAATGCTACACGTGTTTATGATGATAAAAATACAATATTTTTTGTCAACTGTACTTTGAATTTGCCAGGAATGTGGGACGAGTGGTGACTTTAAAACTCAAGTGGGACGAACGAGGAATTCTTTGGAATGTGGGACAAGATAGTGGGACGACAGAGGCACAAATCAAGGCTACACGTGTTTATGACGTAAAGGTTTCAATTATAATTATACCTCATTATGGTATGATTTAATTATTTCCTGAAAGATCAACGCGAAATGTAATGTGAATATGAATTTCAAAATAAGACTTTAATGTTGTATACATTTAAATAACTGAAAATATACGAATAAAATTAGTGTGCTGATGAAATAATTTTATTCTTACAGTAAAATTGAACAGTCAGTCTAAGCAGCTTTCGTAATATCAAAACATAATAACAAACAACGAAAATGCGAACCCAACGACACCGACTTCCGAAATTAAAGTTATTTTTCACTTTGTAGTGTCGTTTTTGGAAGTCGGTTGTTTTTTTTTTAGGTTAATCGATTGTGCTGATGTTACAGGGCGACGTTATCGCCCAGCGATAAAGCCCTTAAAAGAAAGAAAAAAAAAACTATAGTCGCACTGGTTTTATGAATGCTTGGTATAATAATATATATACATAACATAACAAATCAACACGCCCGCGTTCCCCGAAAGGTTAGGCAGAGTTGTACCCACATTTCGTCACATAGGATGCGAGCCTATATCCGTCAGCGGAGCCCGATTCCAGACTCCGGACAGCTACTGAGAAATTCCAGATCGAAAAACTCAATAACACTGCCCGACCTGGAAATCGAACCCAGGACCTCATGCTTAGCAGTAGCGCTTGCGACCACTACACCTACGAGGAAGTCATAATAATAATTTTCTATAATAGGTTTAAAAGTTGATTTCATCGCATTGCTGCTGTTGGCGAGCTGCCAATACGTTGCTTATCAGTTTTAGGCCTATAAACCCTTTCCTCTTGGATTTCAGAATGGTAAAAATCTACCTTACTGACACAAAACAGTGTTTATCAGTTGTTTAGGCTAAACACCTTTTAAACACGACATAATTATATGGACTTTGACGTAACACTGACATTAGACACGCGTTAAACAAGTGAGTTTTTATAGTAAGACCTCTAGTTTTTAGCCCAATTGAATATTTATTTTAATTTATTTACCACTGCGACTTCGTCCGCATATTTCTTGTTTTAACATAAAATATCCTTTCACACTTGGCAATACTGTAGCTTCCCATTAGTCAAAGAATTTTTGGAATCGGATCAGTAGTTGTGAAGATTACCCCCCTACATACAATCTAACTTACCCCTTTATAATATTAGTATAGATAAATAAATCGAAAGTATATTGTGTTAACCGTCTTACCAAAAGCTGATTACCTATTATGTAGGTTCTCTAGAGACTTCTGAGATATTCTTACCAAAAACTGTTGACCTATTCTTTAGTTTTGACTTCTGAGTTGTCTCACAGAATTCCTAGTTTTTGCCTGAATTTTCTGAATACTTAGAAACGATAACAACAGAGCTACAAACAGTAGTACAGATATTTGCGTGCTAAATAGTAGAAACAATATTTTATGACATCTCATCTGCCGATCAATTCTGTAAAAATCTCACGGTGAAAATTTAGGCGAAGGAAGTGAGTTTGGAGTGAGCTGTCTTCCACCTGACGCTAAGGATAGGATAAACCTCTCTTCAAGTTCACTTCACCTAAGTTTTCACGGTGAGATCTTTACAGAATAGACCGGCTGTATACCTACATTCTATGCAAGTAAACATTTTCTACTCTATTCTATTTCAAACTCCTGAATAGTCCTTAACAATACAGTTCAGACTATTAGTCTCACGTTATTGGATTATAGCCGGTTAACTGTCCATGTTTGCTAATTAACCGAAAGCACAGGGCCCGTGCACAATTATATAGAGCTTGTTTGCTTCGCCCTTAATCTAGTTACACACACGATCGAATGCTAGACCGCAGAGTAGGAAAAACAGTAGGCCCATTTCAATATCGGATGATAACTTTCATACTTTCATTTTTTTCTTTCTTTTTCTTTTGAGTATTTATCTCTCTTCTTCTCTCTCTTTTTTCTTTCATTAGTATTTTTTATTTTTTTTATCATTGTCCCTCTCAACCAAAGCACCACCACCCTTAGTTGACTGGTAGAGAATGCCTAAGGCATTAAGTCCGCCTTTGTGCCTTTTTGTGCGAAAAGTTTAAATAAATAAATAAGGGTTGGTACTTACTAGTTCCATAGTTGTATGTTAAAAAATTACGTCGTTGTCTTAATTGTCTAGTGGTCGCAAGCGCTACTATCGACCATGAGGTCCGGGGTTCGATTCTCAGGTCAGGCAAAGTGTTATTGGTATTTACTGTCAGGAATTTCTCAGTAGCAGCCCGGATTCTGTATTTGTACCCGGTTGGCCGCAATTGGTTGGCCCCTATTACGTGGGAATTAATGTGGGTGTACTATAAGTACCTACCTACACCTCTACTGAGCACTTCGGGGATTACAGGCATGATGTTATGTAAGATTAACGCAACAACGCATTTATTTGAGCACATTGTTTTATTTACAGTAACTAGGAGGTAAACTACAAGAAACACTGCACCCACAGATTACAAACACCTCATATTTATGACCTGATAGAGATCCGCCCGCGTATATCTCTAAGGGAAACACATACTTCGATAACAAAATTAATGGTCCTTCGGTCCGAATCTCGTTCATGGGTTTTGCGCTGCATGAGGATAATATGGGGCTTTGCGACTAGTCTATGCGACAACACGTAACTACATTACTTAGTTCCTACATCCAATTTGCAAGGGATGAAAGAAGTGGTCGGCTTGTTTCTTTTTAATTTCTTCTTGTACTGCTAAGTGTCCGAAGGAAGGAAGTTTTTGCTGTTAACTTTCAGCTAGAGTAAAAAGTTTCGTAGTTGATTCTATCAAGGTTGTTGAGATAGCTAATTTTTTCCTGTTTGTTAGGTGTGATCTCTAAGGTACAACATTTGATTACCATTTAATGTACAAGTACGCTAATTAATTTTGCCGTGCTTTCCTATGATTTAGTTAGATACATGTGAGATCAAGATGGAGACAAAGATTTTGAGTTAACGCTGTGTACTTATTTAGTTGCCTTTAAATAAATTACAAAAGATTGAGAAATGATTTCATAAGGCAACGGTTCGGTTTAAAAGATGTAGTGACAAAAATTAAAAGAGTATGCTTAGTTGGTTTGGAAGATGGGTGAGTCGACTAACAAAAGGTATTTACAAGGCAGATGTGAGTGGAAACGCCGTGAGGGGACACCCTTAATGGTGTTGTTCTTCATAAAGGTCAGGTGCGTCGTACCTACTCGCAATCGGCGTGTGTCAAGATATGAACGTAAGCGAGGCCAAAGGAGTGTGTAAGGATCGTAGCAGGTGGCGTTCTGTACTTTCTGCCTACCCCCAAGGGAAGAAGGCGTGTGGTTATGTATGTATATAAAATAAGTGTTGCGTTGGCAGGTGCATATTTTAGTGTATTGTTACTATCTGAATGATTAATTTCATCACCGTTCTCTTGTTGGAACGAAGTTCCTTATCGCGCGTTGCGAAAGGGGGCTAGACGGAAAAAATTAAGACCAAAAGTTGTAACGACACTTTTTGCTATAGTTGTAAGCCGTGCGGCGTGCGCGTGTTTCTCTGTCTGGCTCTCTCTCTCTCTTTCTCTTATAGAAAGCAAGCCAGTTTTTTTTGTGTGTTTTTTTATTTGTTAATAATAAAAAAAACATATTATTATAACTTAAAAAAAATAAAATTTTATTACAATTCCTTCACCAATTAATCAAAAGGGACTTCGTACCATCCGGGTGTCCCTTGACACCTCTCAAGTTTTTTTGTCTCGAAATTAAGGGGTAATTTCGAGACAAAACACACAAGTATTTTGAGATTTTTTACAAGAAACTCGACGAATCACCTGCTAACGTTACGATATTGCGTGATTTGCGTGCTAGGCCATCTAATACAGCTATCGTGAACATTTGTTCGAGTATTTGTTCGATAACAGAGGGGAAATTCACGGTCTTATGAGGGGTAGTGAGTAATGTGATGCCGGAATGACCGGGCGACCGCCGCGTAATTGTCTAACTTCAGTCCTGTTCGGAATCCGTTGCGACGATATGTTACTATGTCACAGAAATGGATTCCAGTTGTTAGAGCTAATATGACTCTGGCCACGGTCATTAGGTATAACTTGTTGTTTATGAAAGTGATAAGGATAACCTAACTTGGAAAATAATGTCATTAGTTGGTAAAAGTCTAACAACTGGAGGAATTTTAATTAATTAGAGCGAAATAATGGGGTTATAAAATTATATCAATAAATCATGTTTGGTTCGTCACCACAAATTACATTCTTAAACTAGTTATTAAGTTGGCTGGTATTTCATCAAAATGTTGTCTTTATTTTGTAGGGGTAATTCTCGTTGTTTTTAGAACGTTCACTGTCAGAACTTTCTTAATCTGTCAAAATATCTCTAATTTCCTTACATTTTTGACATGTTCTTGCTATGATTGTCGCTGAGATGAGATTGCGACTAGACTTTGAACTTTTTAATTACTGGAATTGGCCTTCTGGAGTCTAAAGTAGGCCTAGTTGGCCTAGGCCTGTATTTCAACTCCAGGCCCCCCATTATATCACATAGTTAAGGTTGTCAACGTTGTACAATTGACTGATGAAAACCACCAGACAACAAAAGCATGGTTGATGTGACTGATGTTATAATATCAGTTTGAAATGATCAATATGATTATAGTCGCTCGCCCATTTTCTCTTTATAAACGCTCCCAGCATGCAGACGCGACGCGACTCTCCTGGAACAATTTCTATGAAAACTTCATGGAAATAGTTCTACTGGAGTCGCGTCGTGCCTGTCTGCGGAAAGCCTTCAGCAAAACTGAAACGATGCGTACGCATTCCATACTAAATCGTTGTTTTTTATGGACAAAAGCTGAATAAGTGTGGTTAGTCCCTTAGGCATCTCTTCACAACGCCCATTAAAAGAATATGGCTTGTTCTATTAGAAAGAAAGAAAAAGAAAGAAAAATTCAACACCGCACGACACGAATATCGCTCTATAATTAACTTTTGATAACTCTATTGACGTCTCTCTTTATTGCCAAGAACATGACAGAGACATGCAAGACTTTCAACCGTTATAAATGTCAATAAAGACGCTCATATAAACGTTAATGAAGAATATTCTTTACGTTCGTTGCCAGAATTAACGTCCCGCCATTCCGTATCTGGCGTAGCAATTAATAACCTTTTATAGATCTGTTTTTACTCGGGCAGAGCAAACGGTAGTAGTGAGAACTTTTTAAATAGGAACTTGCTCAATTACTGTCAAAGTTGGCTGAGCGAAAGCAGTAACTGTTGTGAACTAGTACCTACCTGTAAACGAAGCATTAGGGGTGTGGATACTGGAACCTTTATTACTAAGGGCGAATTTCACCAAACTTTTATACCTAGAATAAGTCTTATCCTGAGAATACATTTTAAATTTTCGACAGTTTTTCCATGTTAGAACTGTCAGACGTAAATTATTTTTCACAGTTGTCTGACTTATTAAAATCAGCCCTAGGCGTATATTTAATCGAACCTCAAATAACTCCCATTTTGCTTTCCTAAAAATAACGGGTCCGCGCCCACTCGACCCGAAGAATAAAACCTGGGGGCCTACTCCGAAGTGCAAAGTGCGAATTTTCGGATCGGACCCATACATGGCCGAACCGAATATTATTGAAAAATGCGAAAAAAGTTCGGATCGGCTCAGTTGGGTCAGGACCATAGTCAATATTCGAAAGAGTGTAGGAGTGTAGGATCGGAACCGACCGAACCAAATAGTAACTTCTTAGCAGGAAATGGCCGAACATTCGGCCGATACTACTTCGGAGTAGGCCCCCTGGATATTTCTGTTTTGATAGGCGTAAAAACGTCGATTTATAATGTATAGTCAAACAGAAAAGTCGCTGTCGCTGGCACGACAGGTATTTCAATTTGGTTGTCCCAAAACTTATGGAGGCTACCTCGACGGAACGGCAGCAGGGTGTAGATGTGGACTGTGGAGCTGTGCCACAAACTATACACCAGCTCCTATCCTGCCCTTCGTGCCCCAAAACATGCCAAAGTGACCTTTGCGCTGCCACTGATAACGCCCTAATAGTAGAAGCATGGATATATAAAAACACTTCTTATATCTATGAATAGAAGGGTTATTTTTAAACGACCATTCTCTAAGCAACGCTGTGTCTTGGTATGTAATTCTGTGTTGCGTGAAAATAATTATTAATGAGCTATGCTAAGTACGCTCTGAATTATTTAATTATGAACTTAGTACTTAACTGAAAAAGTTAATAAAAGTACCAAATTTTCATCCATGGTGGCTTTCTTCCTCATCCTTAAGGAAGAAGCGCCAGGGTAGCCAGCGAAATTCTCTTTCTCTTGTTGTGATATGTTGTGTTCTTCTTCGTGTCGCTGGTACGACTGAATTTTATATCTTGTTGGCCCAACACTTTGCCACTTCCACGACGTCATCAGTGGCAGCACAGAGGTTACTTTGACTGCATGTTTTGGGACACAGAGGGCAGGATAGGAGGTGGAGCATGGTTAGTGACATAGCTATGTGATATGTAGATAAGAAATACATACAAAGAAGCGTGCGTTGTGTGTTTGTAGATGACACATATTTATTCCCCAATTTGTTCCGTTTTTTTGGTTGTTTTGCGTCATGTCTTACCGCAAATAAACGTATTTTCTTTTTTCTAAGTATTAATATTTACAACTGCCACATAACAAACTCCCCAATAGTTTATTTTCATAGTAAAAACGTCTAGACTTCCGAGCTGAAAGCAAAACGTATCTTGTAACTAACAACGCCAGAATTGATTGCGCACGTTACTAGAGTTACCGAATAGAATACCCATCTACTTGCCTCCCCTTTGTGCAAACCCACATTTCACCATTAAATATTCCTCGTTTTTTTCCAAATACTTAAAATCTACGGAGGTTAAACAGGCCTGAATATTTTTTTTTGTGATTGGGACATGCGCATGGCCCCTGGGACTGCTTGACAAGTACAAACAAATTACTTGTCACTGTTCGAAATGATCGCTAAAATCCGTAAAAAGAAACGACATTGAGAGGACGTGCACTGGGCATATTTTATGTTTAATTACTCTTTGTGATGTTTGTCGTGCTATAAACCATGAAATTGCGAATTTGAACGCATAATTTTTTATGTTTTTATTGCTTATAACGATGGACATGAAGCTGTAAAGGTGAGAGATATATTGATCAACACTCAACATAACATAATCACCCTATACTGTCCCCACTGCTAGGACACAGACGGTCTCCTCTTTTCGAGAGGGAGTGGGCTGGAATCTACCAAGCGGGCCCGTGCGGGTTGGTAAATGTCACATGTCTTCGATCCTCACGATGTTATCCGTCACCTAAATAAAGAGCCTCCCATGGGTTCGAACCCACGACCTATGACTCGAAAGTCGTTATAACTGAGCCACCACTGCTCTCCTCACCAACATAACCTACATATCTGACGTCAAAGCAACAAGAGGTTGTATACGAATACAATTTCTATAGGGCAACTAGTGCTTGACAGTCGCTAAAATAGTATCGGCCGATATTATTCAATACCTCTAATCTGTCGACATAGTCGCCAGGCAATAAATAGCTCCACAAATTGCCTTCAAAAGAACTTCTTTACTCGTCCCCCCAGCATGAATCCTCGCTCCGCTGATTTCGCATGTCAAAGTTCCTATATATATGTTGTTGAACTTGCAGAACTGCTACAACATAAATAAAAAGTGAGTAAGTTACTCGCGGCCACTGTTTCAATGAGGATACTTCCTGCCTTTGTTTACAATGCTTGTTCAGCTTGCCGAATTGAACGTCATGCGACATAAATAATACACCTTGTATGTGCATACATATCAAAATTATATTGTTTATTGAACAGTTTTTCGTGACACAAAAAAGGTCACTCGTAATTCTCTTCCAATAAGTAATTATTTTTCACTTTAACGATACTTGAACAGCGGTTTATGGAGTATCTTTCGCGAAATGAAATGCTTAAATAAAGAAGGTTAATTAATTTATGCAGTGTTAACATGAATTGTTTTTACTCTAAAGGATGGTCGCATATGTTTTTTATTGGTCCGCTGCATATAAATTGTGAACTACAGGTTATTAACGCGGCTCTATGGTCCTATATGGTCCATTAAATACTTCTCGAATTCACACAGTACTTTATCTTGTCAGGTACACACGACCTAAGCGAATAACAAGGCTACAATAGAATTCCGGAAATCGACCGTGTAGGCGCGGACGCGGACAAAAGGAATCAAATTAAACCGTGGTCCTACTAAAAGATTGCTTGTATTCCGTATTCTCGTCTATTTGGTGTGTTTCAGCGGGCGATAAATCAGTGACATCCGTAATTTGAAATCTTCCAAATGTTTCCCGGGGCTAGCTCGCCAGGGTTCGGTCGTTGCTCTCAGGGCCAGTCGGCATCCCTATTTCCCTCGCGACGGATATTATCGGGCCTGGCGTTCCGAACGATAATAATCTCTAGGGCAGACCTAACGGGGCCCTGTAATGCGAGGGTACGTTTCTCAGCCTCCACAATACATTGTATTTTCAAAGCGCCGCCGTTTTTGTCGAAACAAGTTTTGGTGTAATTATACTTTATACGGATTCAGAGCTCCAAAGCTCTTCGAACGGTTGAAATTTCTTTACTGTTAAGTATATCGAAAACACTGCGGTTGTTTCGATTAAAATAGAAAAGTTTCATTCGAACGTAGCAAATAATTTAACCACTGCTAGTCGGCGAGGTATTAAATAAAGAATGAGTAATATAAATACAGTAGGTACACCACTTAATTTAATATTTTTATAGTCGCGCGGATGACAGTTGGCCCTTCTAGGGACAAGCATTTTGTTATGCTAATTCTGAACTTTGGATTCCGATGCTTATGTCAATACGTGTCACGAACCACTGGGTAAACTCATATTGTAAGTAACCCGTACTGTTATGATAATCGAGTATTGTTGAAAACCGGACCGTCTATAATAAGAAGATAATGCAATTTTGGAATGTTATTGTTGGTGAACGTGTCTTTGTGTTTTGTAAATTAATCAACATTTTGTAAATATTAATGGAACAATCTGTGGTTCTCGCGTTCTCTGCGTTTTTACGTACATTTGGCGTCTGCGCAACATATCTTTTTCTTCCATACTTCTCTATCAGTCGTCATCTCGGTAGTCACCCCCTTTCTAGCCGTATCATCTTTACACAGTCCATGCATCGATTCATCGGTATTCCCTTACTCTTATAGCCATCCACATTCATATTCAAACCTTTCTGCAGCGCTTCAATTCAATCTTATGTCTGGGTTTAATCAAATCAATGTAATTGTTGATACTTTTTTTAGCAGTTCATTTTATGAAAGCAAAGTGAAATTATTTCATTGCCTAAATAAATAAACAACATTTTATTATTTGGTGTGTATGTTTTCCTTGCATTCCCATAACCGCAAGGTGAGCCAGATGACGCAATAAAAATGTATAATTTACCTTACTTACGAAAATTTACAAGTCGCCTGCTGGTTTAAGTAAGTTGTAGGTACCCACTGTAGCATAAGCATAATCAGCCTTAATGCTTCCACTGCCGTGATACAGGCCTCCTCTTGGTGAGAGAGAGTGGGCCGTAATCTACCACGCGGGCCCAGTGCGGGTTGATAGATGTCACATGTCATCGATTTTTTTGGTTCTAGGACATGCTCACTGTAAAATCTATAAAACATAATAAAATGGAAAAACTTCCACGCTAAAACGTCAAAGTTAAAAAACTGAAAATGCTTGAACTGAACCATAGTGTCATTAGTCTGTGGCGAGAATAAGAATTGCTCATTATTATCATTGGTTGACCATGATATTTATGTCATCCTTGTCCTTAATTTCATTGAAATTATGTTTATATTTAAATTATCTTAATAACCTGAATGGAACATACATAACAATGCACTTTATCGTTTAATCATCGTTCAAAGAAAACTAATAAGGGTAAAATGAGAAGAAGGTTGAAATTGGTCCTTCGAGTCTTGTAAGGTGTAGGACTCAAAAGACTAATTTCAACTTTCTTTTTAACTGTCCAATTTACATCTGATGTTCCAATTAATATTGTTAATAATCAGAATACTACAATGTTCTTTCTTTTGTTTTAGGGCGGTGACAGACCCTCGCGATGGCCGGCGGGTGGCGCTCAAGAAACTGCCAAATGTGTTCCAGTCGCTCGTCTCCTCCAAGCGCGTCTTCCGAGAGCTCAAGATGCTCTGCTTCTTCAAACACGAAAACGTTAGTAACTTTACTACTTACATTTAAACCAGCAGTAACTTCAAACATTCAAACTATCTGTAGCAATGGGTTTCATTGTGACAGTTCAACAACATTCATTGCGTTTTAAGTTGTTGAGCAGACATATTTTTCGAACATATGAAGCAATGGATTAGCAATATCCTTCAAAATGATCCAGATTGAGATTTATAGTATTACGCAATTAGGGTGCTGGGGCTGACGTAAATAACCATTTACGATTTACATCTCGAGGAGTTAAAAGATGTCTTATGACCGTTTTCACTAAACCCAAGCAGAGCCCTAATTCACTATGACCACTTAATGATTCCTTACTTCGAAACCACCTCAATTCCTTAGCTAATCACGGCATCTGCTAATAACTAATTCTCTATGACACAATGAACAAAACCGCGTGTTATGAACCCGAAGTTGACATACACTTCATGTGGTTTATACTGTCAAAATACCACGCTTGACAACCGTACGTGAGGTGAGGTGGCAAGATTACGCGGGGAATAATAATTAAAAATACAGAATTGGGGACCTGGCTCTGTACGCCAAAATAAACATTTTGTCTCAGCTAAGCGTTTTCTGTGAAATGAGTGCACACGGTCAGCATTGATGTAATTTGATAAACTAAAGCATAACGCATTGTATCGTGACGCACTTTTATCGGACGCAAATTCTCTTGGTTGACCACTGGCTTCTAATGCGTCATCGTCTGTGACGCTGTCAGAACTATTTTCTTTTATGATGTTTTTTTGTTTTACTTATCCTACACTGTCTGCTGAGCTCAGGCCTCCCCGGATCCTTCCAGGCATCCTTTTCTAAAGCCACCTTGATCCAACCCTGGCCGTACCGCCAGGGTACCGCTAGCTAGAGCCACCTTGATGCAACCCTGGCCGTACCGCCAGGGTTGGATCAAGGTGGCTCTAGAAAAGGATGCCTGGAAGGAGCCGGGGAGGCATCTTCTAGGTCGTCTCGCCACCTCTTCCTGGGCCGGCCTTAGCGGTTCCGTCCAACCTCAGGCACCCACCGTGTGGAGACATTTGCCCAGCGTTTATGACGATTCCAGTACCTCAATAATTGTCAACTAAATCACCATCATTTAGTATTCAATAATGTGCCAAAACAGGATAATGCCAATGATTTATTGTTATCACGGTTTCTAAATTAAATATTGCCTCAACAAACTATTTAATCAACGTTATAACTCTCAGTATTCACGTAAACATTGAAACTTACTTAGCGTTCAAGTATTTTACCAATTTCACGAACACTAGAAGTTTTGTCTTCAGATATTTAAACTGGGCATAGTTGAAGCCAAGTTTCACCGTATTATGATACCGCTCCGATGTATAGAAAGTTGCTTACTAAGAATGTATAGCTAAATCTAGACAGGCATGTGTGGCTGCCTAGATTCAGATATTAGATTACTTGGAGGCTGGTGCCAGTGTTGCAAATACCCGCAGTCCTACATACTTCCTCTATAAATAAAATCACACATCCCGATAGCAAAAACATAAACCTTTCGGATGGAATCCCAAAAGTTTCATTTCGACATTTAGTCAGGATTCCGCGAACTACTCTCCGTCCTTATAAAAAATTACCAGATTGCTCTATTTCTTTGACTTTTAAACCTTCACCGTCCTTTTTTATTTCATTAAACTTGTTTGTTTCAAAAACTGCCTTCTGTCCGACTAGTTGTTCCCACGAAGACTTATTAACAACGCGTCGGAATTGGAACACCTTATAGACGCGTTTGTTTTTTACTTTTCTCATTAGAGGGACCTTCCACACTCGGGCCTTACTTTATGAATGTTAATTGAAGCTTTTACATTCACACCTGCACTTTATAATTACTCCCTTGGTGATTATACCAAGAACATTTGCAATTTATCAGTAATAACACGATTCGAAACCTATTTTATCTGACTCAGACCTCTTTATTATGATAATAGGGTCTGTATTGAGCATTATCACGAAATAATTATAATGCGGTGTTGCGCTCTCTTCATAATTTATTCATTTTAACTGTTTTATCGATCAACGTGTATTGTTTGCGGCTGGTGAGCGTTTGTCTCCACATAAACATGTATTTGCATTGAAACGAGTTATCCCACAGTGTTGATTGTGCGACCACTAATAACGTGTCAGCGAGGGGCTGATGAGGGGTTAATGTTCGTCGCGGACTGGACGCCAACTAATGTGTGCTTTTATCTTTGCAGGTCTTATCGGCGTTAGACATCCTACAGCCGCCAAGCCTCGACTTCTTCCAGGAAATGTATCCTTTTTACTGTATAGATAGTGTAGCATTACTAAATAAATGTTGCCGTAAACGATCGTATGACGGGCTCGTTTGAACGGTGAACGTAGGCGCATTGACCTCACACGTGAGTCCTCCAAGATTGCATTTCTGCTTAGAATCCACGGAACTGCTAAAGCGCCCGACAAACGGTCCAGTGTTTTATATTTTATCTTCGCTGTAGCGTTATTGAGTTTCACCCGTTGAATTGTCAGCGCTTCAGCGGCTTGATACTTTATCTTTGTTGGATTTCTATCTGCAGCCAAGATTTATAGCGGCGAATTGAAAGTTTTGAATTCGTATTATTTATTATGAATTTTCGTGTGCCGTACCTACTTGCGGTAATTTGTCACGTCTGACATGATTTGACATTTGTATTTGCGTGTAGATAACGACGTGCCAAGGGCGTGAAACATGTTTACGGGTGTTGGTTTTCATTTACTTGTGAACGCCCAGTTTTTTTTCTTGTGTTGACATTTAAATGTACTGTTATTTAAGTCTACTTTTAAACTCATTCTTACTGAATGACTAAGAACCCTGTCCTCCCAACCTTTTAGTTTCGAAACTAATTTCGCCGAAACACAACTAATTATAATACATTTTTTACGGCTGGGGAGTATTTCAATTTCACGCTGTCAAATCGAATGACAGGAGTGGTTGATCTTCTAAGTGTTAGACGTCAATTTTCAGCGGGTCTCGCGTTACTACCAATTTCGTCATAGGTCGATACAGCCGCAATTTATCTTTCTCAACTGCCCGTATAAATATCCAACCGAGTAACTGTCGGTTTTATGTTTCAAACTTTATATCGCGTACTCTATTGTGATTTTTATGGTTCAGTGGCACCTTTACGGCTTAGTATTTTTCTCCATTACATGAAACGCCGTAGTAACTAATTTAAAAAAAAAACATATAAAAAATTGGTTCTGCTTCCCCGAATTCCTATTTAAGGATGAATAAAGAACGCCTAATTTAGGCGTTTAGAGATCGGTCTAAACTGCTGTTTAGTGACCAAAATACCAGAAATAATTCAAACATAAAATCTAGCCGTAGGCCTAAAGCGAAATTCCAGTAGGCTATCGCCTGTGACAGCTTCGAACATGAATATTTAAACGTCATTATTTTCACCAATTTCGAAATAACCATAAACCTACGAGAGAAAATAAACTCACACAGCAGCTTCACGGCTTACGATGGCGTATATTATTGAATAATGACCGGCAATTAAATTAATAGATATTTCAATTATTGATTTTAATAGGCAATATCTGAAGGGCAGATGTGTATTGAATCAAGTGAGACTGACAAATGTGTTCGGAAAGTGCAATTAGCGCCACAATAATGACGTTTATTATTTTTCGGGTCCGTGTGCGCGTCAGCTGGCGGGAACACAATATCTCGTCGGTGCTACCCTATACCGATTTATTCCCCTTCAAGTTTTATTGAAATTCGAATGGTTCTCGTTCGCCGGCCGCGCTCCCTGCCTGCCTCGTTCCAACCCAATAGCAAAAGGAAAACACTCGGTACGAGTTGTAATACAAGAAACTTGCCTTTGATAGAATCGTAAAGTTTAATTGAATGCCAATGTTCCTACGTGCTTGATGAACCACGGGAGAATGTGTGACGTCGACTAAAGACTGGTTTTGATCGACGTTTAGAAACGACGTCGATCAAACGACGTCAAAAGAAATAAAATCTTTTGTTTGCTTTATCCGTAACTCACTGTGACTCAAATGTACTGCAATCTCAGAAACAATTGAAATATTTTCTCTTGTTGTTCATATTCTATAATAAACAATAGAAAATCGATTAAAAACAAAAAAATGTCCTTTTGATCTTACAGTCCGAAAAAGTATTCCATCCAATATTAAATAAGCGTTAGGTAACAAAATGAATTATAAAAGGTAAACGAGAATGCGATGATGGAATTGAGCATAAAAAATTCGGACCCGGTAACACGAGCAGGTAAAGAAATATACTTGCAGTTTTTAAAGAAAGAGCGTCAGATTGAAGATTTGACAATAGGTATTGTATGTTTACTGAATACATAATAGGTATATTTATTCGAAGAAATAGGTAGTCGTTGACATCATGTTGCCTACTTAAAAATGTTAACCTGAATGCCTTTAACACCGAATATTAAATACATGAAAACATACGTCATCATTCTGGGGAAATAAAACGATTGATCGATATGTCTGATCGTTCCTTATCTTATTTGTCGAAATGTAGTCTAATCAATCTGGTAAAATTATAGGTTATATTCTGCATAAAAAAACCATTAATTAATAAGGGATAGCCTTTAATATCGAATATTAAAATCACCTGTGACAAAAAATAAATTAATTTGTATTAAAAATATGGAAACTTACGTCATCATTCTGCGACAATAAAACTATTGATCGAAAAGTCTGATCGTTTCTTCAAATCATAGTAAAATTATAGGTATTCTTCACAAAAATATATTTATTAATAAGCGATAAATGCAAGGTGTCAGCCGATTAACGGTTTCGGGTAAAATCTTGTTAAAAAAAACCACTGACTAATCTTCGTAACATCAGCACATGAATATTTATTTCTTTTCCCGGAGTTACCTTGATTCATTTACCTATTATTGGTAATGATTTCGTTGATAACATTCTAATAGATAGACATTATACTATTTGGCATTATCGTCCGATAACACATAGCTCCGAAGTAATTTTTATAACTCACGAAGAGTTTATCGATGATTCGAAATTATATGAGTTTCGATCAGAATTTAGCCATGTCGACAGTGGTAGCATTGGTCTCACAAACATCTGTCATAGTGCAGGTGTAACACAGTGAGCGCTGCAAGAGGAGAAGCATGCATTGTTTGAGGTGTAGTTTCACAATCTCTTAGTAGCTCGTTCGACCCCCACCATAGCTAAATGTCTGCTAATGTAGAATTTCTACTATCGGAAATAACTTCAGTTCTAGCAAACAGTTTGATTTCCTCCCCGAATTTAGAACCGATAGTGGCGAAGTGCCGAAATCGTAGAGTAGCAATAAACGAGTATCCGCCGTAGTACCCGATGAGATGTTTATATTCGCGGCGTGATATTCGGGGGCTTTCACATCACCGAAATAGAACTAAGTGCTTCCGTGGAGTTATGTGCTGCGTCTCTTTGTGCCTTGTTCAGCGAGGATGCATCATCCACCGGCATGACAAATGCAGAAGGTTTTATTACTTACTTTACCTTTAGGATTACTCCTAAGGATTGAGAAACTAGGACGTGGGACGCTCGCAGTCGCCAAAGGGTCACACAAAGGTGTATTGTCGTACGTTTCATGAAATACCGGGTGTATCTTTTTTCTGAAGCTTTTGTTAGACCAGATAATGGGGATAGGAAATGAGGTCTCTACTGTTTATTATGATGGCGTTAGTTTACTGGTAATGCATGTCCACATATAAGTTATGTATGAAATCCGCATTCCTTGATAATAATATCTAGACCGTCCGAGATGACTAAGAAGCAATATAAAGCGCGCAACGGCAAAATAATGACAATAATCGCCAGCCCACATGTTTTTTAATGTAAGGCCTAGCGTACCCAAAAGCTGAGTCAACCCCTCGCATGCGGTTTTTTTTTTATTGACAATGGGCTCACTCTTGACCTCAATCCACAGTCTTCTCAGAAGCCTTACATTAAGCTACCTGTAATGACCTCATCTACACACGCACATCAAACATATTAAGTGTCGACGGAGATGGTTAAAACGTTCACATCACAATGAAAAATGACAGCTGGAATGACGGCTCCAAGTAATGAATTCCAACGTCGTTTCGTACAAACTCAACAGCCCGAAAACAAAGAATGGAAAAAAGGAAAATTGGTACCGGAGAGACGGAGATTCGAACTAAAGTATTTCTTGCTCCGCGCGGATGTTCCCTATTGTAACAGTTTTTATTGAACATACATATATTCTAGTCTGAACTTCCTCGGTTTAGAATTGACGCATTTTCCCTATCCTTAATCATTTCAACGTCAAAGTTTCTTGATGCGTTCCGTTAGATTTATAACGTCTCATAAGGAATTTTCTTCTATAAATTCTTTTATGGCTAATAGAATGCAAACACACCATTCTTGGCGCTCGTCAGTGTCGGACACGTCAGAATTCGTAACAAAACATAATTTCACACAACACCCTTTGTGCCTGAAAACAAGGTGGCATACTCCTCGCGTTTCCTCCGCCACGCCATTGTTTTTGTTCTCTGGCCATTTCTTTTGTTACATAAGCAGTTTCTTTTGTTCAAATGCTTGTTTCTTTTGTCTGGCGGTGGTTGTCTTTGTTTCAGCGGTTGTGTGGAGTCGCCTGCGCATCGTGCGCGCGGCGGTGCAGCGCCCTTGCGCGTGCGCTTCCTAATTAGCGGTTTTGCGTGGGCCGCCTGGCCCGATTTAACCTCGCCGCGTCACGCCGGCCGTGCTCTCGCGCCGATATCGCCCCGCTAACTACCACTTTATTGTATTGTGAAGTATAAATTGAGATCCCTGTCCAGATTACTGTTATCTAGACATGCTATCGCCTATTTACCTACATAGGGATGAGGTTTAATGTAATTTTGGATGCTGTATTTGCATAATTTACTATACTCTAGCTATTGATAATCGCTTTGAGGTTGCATCTGCCACTGATACTCTCTTAATTAGATGATGAGCTGAGAATGGATAAGTTGTACTTAATACAGATCTAAAGAGGTTCAAGTCATCAGTCAGCAAAGAAAAATAGCGCCTAAGTACACATAAAACCAATTTAACAGAAGTTGCCCAAGTAAGCAAGCTACCGAAAGTCTTATCGCACCCTGTCACTCATTTTCAGTTTGTTCAACTTTATTCTCTATTCATTATGATGACTGACATGCGCTATAAATTACGATACGAACACACATCACACATTCATCTTTGCTCTTGATTTATTTGAGCGCACAAAATTTACCGTTTAGCAAAAAAAAAAAAGAAATCTCACGAGTGACTACCAAAATAATCGCAAGTGACGTCTGTCTGGCTGTTATCCTACTAATATTATATTATAAATGTGAAAGTTTGCATGGATGGATGGATGGATGTTTGTTACTCTTTCACGCAAAACTACTGAACGGATTTTGATAAAATTTGGCACACAGATGGTTTATAACCAGGATTAACATATAGGATACTTTTTATCCCGATATTCCCACGAGATCGAAACTAATGCCGGTGAAACCGCGGGGCGCAGCTAGTCTATTATACTTTATTAGGCACGCCAGTCGACGGTCTCATAAATGGGCGAAAGAGAATTGATTGAAAGTCAATAGGTCACGTCTCGTCACACGACGCGTTCTAAAGGTTTCGTCGTACTCCATGAATGGCCAAATTAAGGGCTTCAACACTATCCTATTCGTTCGAGGTCTTTTATTATGAACAGCTGTTACGTTTTTGGTCCTAGTTTCTCGTTACTCCTCATATTTTGCTAAACTAATTGACTTGTTTACCTTTCTTGCCGTTTTAGACGTCAATTCTCATAATTTTAAGAACGTTCACAGTTTGATCCGTCTCAATCTGTAAAAAATACCTCTAATTTCCCTACAGTTTTGACAAGTTTTTACCATTGATTGACGCTGAGATGAGATTTCGACTAGATTTTGAACTTTAGAATTACGGGAATATGTCTTCTGGTTTTAACGTATTTTTACCAAGTTCGTATTGAAAATCTAGGTCTCGCAGTCGCTGTCCTTGCTCTAAGGGCAACCACGACTTCAAGGCTACACGTAAACAAATTTCACATCTGACATTTACAGAAACAATGGTGTTGTGTGAATATTGTATGCTGTAAATTATTCTAGCTACGTTTTTAGAGCACTCCATAAACTATCTCGCAAATGCAGACGTTTGTACGCAGCTAAGCCTCTTTGCGTCGTCACCTGGGGGTCGTTACTGGAGAGAAACTGTCGCGCGTTTTAACGTGTGCTGTTTTATTGATGTAGGAGCATGAGTCTGCTCTGATTCACACATGGACGTACACTCCCACAATGTGTTTATGATGGAACATTGACACGCGTGACGTCAGTGCACTTCCAAGGATTCCGTGTCGAAGTGTCGGCGCACCGTGTGTCCTTGCTTTGTTCGAAATTTCGAGCGAGTGTTAAGATTAGATTTTTATTGTTTGCACATCGATATTATAATTTTATCGCCAAGCTTGTAACTGGATCGTATAATCAGGGTACTCCAATTTGCGAAAAAAAATCTAGATGAGTAAGGCTGCGATTTTAGAAGAGTCCTTGATTTTTTATTGCGACGGTACTCAAAGGACCTCATTATCAAACTCTTCTTGCTGTTTTTCTAGACCTGCTCTAGGATGATGATTCAGATAATAACGTTCTTCAATTAATGATAAAATAATGATGGGAATGCATAGATATTATACGCTAAGCAAAACATAGGCGTGACAAAGGACAGTCTCGTTTTCATTGTCTCATTCGTCACAAGAAAGGAAATGTATCGCTATTGACGACATGATATTTCTCTTGTGCAAACGAACATTATGATCAAATCAGTTGACGACCTTGTAAACAAGTTTGATGGAATCGTTGTAAATAATTTCATGCCAAAACTAAATTGGATAAATAAAGTAGCCCTCCACCGCTGATCAAAGCCTCCCCTCCCCAACAAGTCTACAATATAGACTACAGACCGCTAAAACGGACCATCTAGATGGGATAACATAATGCAATTATCAGAACGGTTGGCAAAGGGGTTGATTGGCCACTGTCCTCTATTGGTGTGTTCGGTATACACGGGTGGGTGATGATGACGGGGTATATGCTCACAGTAGCTGTTTTTCATACCTTATCACCAATTAAAAGAACCCTATTTTCGTTATAAACCGACTCAGCGTCGTAATTCGCAGCTCGACGTGAGTCACTCTCTTACCTCTTCTGTGTTAATACACAAATTCCGAACACGAGCTTTGGTCATTCCGTTTTCTTCTGCAATTTTTCTTTTATCGTAAATCCA
Organism: Apamea sordens; assembly: GCA_945859715.1. NCBI lineage: Eukaryota > Metazoa > Arthropoda > Insecta > Lepidoptera > Noctuidae > Apamea > Apamea sordens. The sequence continues at coordinate 16,879,851 of OX243995.1, forward strand.
AAAGCCTTTAACAACTGTGTATGCAGCATTCCGGTTTTCATTTCGTAGTTTATTTAGATTTGCCTATTACATGTGACAGTAGCGCTTTTTTAAAAGCTTACTTAACTTATATCGGGAGGTCGGATAGGTTAAGCACGTGTAATCAATTTATTATTAATACCTTGTTTAAAATTATATTAATTAATAATCAAGATTTACAGTAAGTAATGTCCGAGCGTGGGACGATCATTTCGTTCAGAATTTATAGTGTCACGTCATCGTGTGTAGACAACGTGAAACAGAAGTTTGGCAAGATCCGTGCTGTGTCATTTTCCTATCCTAAAACAATATACACAATTAAAACCAGAAACTCGTAGTAGGTACTTGAAGTTTTTCACGGGATGAACCATAAGGACAAAAAAGACTTTGTCGTCGATCAATATTTCCACGATACCCTCGAACCCTTAAAACATCATTATAACCTAAATCCAAATATCATTCTAGTCCATTTTCTTCTGATAGCGTCCCTTTCTGACTCTAATCTACCATAAAATGGATACTGTTTCCCACATTATGCCTATATTCTTTTTTTTTTCCTTTATATCTTCTGTAAATTATGGGCCAATTTATAAACTTTTCCATACATTACCAGTAACTTTTATTAGGTTCAGTATTCCCAGTTCCTTCAAAATTGCAGCCATTTAAAATAATTGTACGAGTTTATTTCCTCCACGTCTATGTTAATGCTTCCTAAACAAACATTATGTCGACTATAACTTCTTATTAAAGCCCGGGAGTTCCGTACACTGTACGGGATTCTGTTTTCGTTGGCTTTTCCTTGCTATTGTTCTGGCTTTAATATCAGAGTGGTCGCTGCAATGACCGGAGGATATATTGAACTAGATCGAGTCTTGTTTTGGTTGAATTTTGTTATATTTCATTCTGAACAGGAATGAAACAGAAACATTCCTAACAGCTTTTCGTTTTATTGCAGAGTTGGTTATACAAGCATAGAATCGCCTCAACAATTATAATCCATTTCTATAATTTATAAGTTCCATTCCATATATGTATATCCATAATCCCCTCGTAATATCCAAACTAACGGTTTATTGCACTTCGCATGCCATGTGTATTATTTATATGAGTATTTAAGAATTTATCACCAGATCACAGTTTATGGCGGTCGCATTCGGGCTCGTACACCGTTAACGCTCGGCCGGCACGCTTAATTGCTCCCCAATCGATGCAGGGCTATCATCTGTTTACCTATAATACGCAGATTAGCAGGCCTGTTATAAACTTTTCATGGCACGTTAATGCTGAGTTTCTAGTTCAGCAAGTTTAGGTTCCATCCATGTGTAATTTTCATTCTAAATATCATAGACGTCATCAACAGTATTCATGTGCAGCTGTGCGATTCTTTAAGACTTCGTCGAAAATCTCTTCATTGTTTTATCTTTTTGTTTCATTCGAATAAGCTTTCTTTTAGTAAAACTTTATCTCTGTTTTCATCGTCCGACCTTATCAAAATTCTGGGAACCGTTCTCTGGCTTGGCCTTCACTTTGCTTAAAATTAAGTGTTCACCCTGAATAACTGGAAAGAAATTAATTTTTACTTCTTCATAGTGTGATTGTTCGTTCAGCTGAATATTTCTTTGCAATTACAGTCCCCTATAATCGATCAACAAACTACTAAGGTTTCATCATCCGGTTACAGAATCCTAATGGATATTTGTGATGTCCTTGTCAGTTGTAGTAATTCTGTTTGCTCCCGAAGTGGATGGGCTCGTAACGGAGTCTTCGATATCGAGTAGACAGGTACGGTAATATAATTTATGTTTGGCTACACTCGCAAACTTGTACTCTGAGAGGCTGATCGATTTACTTAGACAGTTGGATGCTTAGTAATGTACGACTCGAGTTTATTTACTTCTCGCAAATATATTAGATCCTGCTCCGATACCGATACTGTTTTCTATTCACGAGATAGGATGATTAAGATTAGATTTTATTTTATTCAAGTTCGCTTTGCCGTGGACCACAGCCTAGCCTATTTTAGATATGCGTAGGACATTTCGGTCGACGGATTTTGGATAAAGGCCCAAATGAACTTTTATTTTGCATACAAAAGACGGTAACGCAAAGCCGTTGCTTTGACAAAACAAACCCGTCATACTCAGGCCCTTAAATATTTAATATTCATGACAACATCGTGATTTTTAAAGCAAAGTGCAAAATTATGTTTAAAAACAGTGCGTTATTTGTGGAAGTAAAACGAGTTGCGGCCATTTGAAATATTTACAATCCATAATAAAAATTAATACCATAAACTTCGAATTGCTTACTTTTCACATCCCGCAGTCACTGAGCTCATTCTGTCGGTGATTTTTCCCAGCTTACTCGGTTTAGTCTGCGCTTTTGTGGGCGGACTCATAAAAAGAAACTGACAATAAAGTCCAGAGAATCATTACAGCTTCTACTGCATGCCTAGGACCTGGATCGGTAGTTTGTTCAGTCGTTCTTCAACTTGTTAGAATATATATCAAGTCGTACTGATATATCAGTTGTCGTTCCGTCAATAATTATCGTTGAGTCCAGGTTGAGTCAGCGATTATCACCATCCACTGTTATTAGTGATGTATAAATACGTAATTCTACTCTTCATCTGGTTTGCATCGTGTCTTATTGAATAGTTTTTGAGTAGAATATATTGCATCAGTTCTGTTAATGACTTCATTCATGTCACTGCGTTAGCATAATCAGCGTATAATGTTCCCACTGCTGGGATACTGGCCTCCTCACTGTGAGAGGGACGCCATAATCCTACATGCGGGCCCAGTGCGAGTTGGTAGATGTTACATGTCGTCGAATTTTCGGTTCTAGGACGTACCTGTTTCCTCACGATGTTTTCCTTCACCGTTTGTGAGAGCAGTGGTGATGAAATAATTTACACAAAGTAAAGTGCTTGCTTGGTTTCGAACCCACGACCTAAAACTCATAAATCGCGGCCGTTACCATTGGGCCACCACTGCTCTAATTCATTGCTGTTGAATATTTTTCTTATCAAATAGTTTATGGCTTGAATAGTGCTTTAGTTGTTTTTATTGATTTATGAATGTCACAACTCCTTGTATATTAAACTTTCAATGCGATATTGATTTCCTCAAATAATAATTTTAAGCTTCCCATCATTTGAACGGTGATATCAGTGTTGTGCTTCCGAGCTTATACAGTTTGAAATTGCAAATTCTTTTGTTGCATGTCTGCCAGCAAATCGTATACTGGTATCGTTTTAAATTCGGAAGCGAAGCATGTACACGGAAATCCTAGTAATTTGACTAGCATGAATATATTTCAAGCTTCAGCATTGTCTTTATAGCTAAACATATCGCTTGATTATGCAGATGAACATTTAACTTATTATAAGAGGTAAGCAATCTTTAAACATACTGAGTTTCAGGCTTTCAATTCTTCTTCAGTCACGTTATTTGAAGTAAAACCTTTAAGTTTAACTCCCAAACAAACGACACCAATTCCAAGCCAGAGAAAATAACGCGTCATACTTCATTGGAAATTTTGCCGCGTGGGTCTCCCCACTCGGATTACTAATACTAAGTGCGCCCTGCATGTTCTCACCATATGTTTTAGTTTCGCACATGTCCGTGTTTTAGACAGCTTTCAATTAATTTACAATGCTCTTATCTCTAATTATTATTACTTGAGACTAATTTGGTAGTGAAAGAAAAACAGAATGGCTGCTGCTTATTGTCTCGCGCTAATTGAAAAAGTCGGAGAAATGGTTACTGTAGCAAATCGGCTATATGTATGGTGGCCTTTTCACTATATAAGGCGGCTTTTAATCAATTTCCATTCCTTTTGTGCCGAATATGGGTTTAAGTAGCACTTTATAATACTACTCACCACGTTAGGTATAATTACCGTGATGTTATGTATGTGTTATGGGTATTCTTCATGCTCAGTAGCTTCTATCATGTTTTGTTCAGTTCAACGTTCGATGATAGTAAACAGTATTGCTGGATATATTGCCTTTGGTCTACAATGGCAGTTTTATGTCAGTATCTTTTGTGAAATAAATGTTTTTATCGTTATTACTCTTAAAATGAAAGTATTTTGTTTGATTATCAGTAGGTTCTGCCTACCCCATGGGAAGAAGGCGTCAGTTTATGTATGTATGTATTTTGTTTGAGTCCAATTATTCATGGTTCCCAATGATCAAATACTGAAAATTAATTTCCCCCTTCAAAGAGTGTCAGAACGAATCGGTTCAAAATAAATAAATAGGTAACATAACATCAAACCTCATCAAACAAGTTAATAATCGGAATATTAACTTATCAATATGCAGGTAGATAGACCCCTGCCGATCCTTTTGATGTAGGTACCTAATAAAATATTCAGTCAACAGAATTAACTTAAGCACTTACCGACTCTGAAAGAGTACCTGATCAAATAAATGCTTTCTGGATGTTTGCAATCCAAAAGTACCCATATAAAATGAAAGTTCCCCGAAATGGTATTTGTGTGGTTCACGAGTCGTCTGCTGGTCGGATGTCGGATCGTCAAGGGTACGGTAACCCGTAACACGTTTTATGTTTATGGTACATCGTGGTAGCGTTATTTATGTAGCGTTGCTGTTATCCTTTGAAAGACGCACTTAAAGGCGTTATAGGTCAGAGAAAAATGAGCCAGCATGGCACGGACCGTGATGCCTCGGAAGCCTAGGCGCCCTGAACAGAAATCGTAAAAATTTGACGTTCATATAAAAACGACACTAAAACTTGTAGGATGCGCAGTAAAATCTGTTGCCTGGTGTTAGAGCCTTCCCCGGTGCGACTGCGTATGCCATTACAAAAGTATTCCGAGCAATATAATTTTTATTTTATCGACGCTTTAAAATTTTGAGGTTCTTTCAACCGCTTTCTGAAGCGTTTACCAGAAGAATTAAATATAATTTCACGCCTGGCGATTGAAAAAATGAACTGGTTTGCACTTAACGCTGCGATACGCCAACTGTTACTGCCTGTCGTGTTACAAAATATTCGACAGTTTTTTACTTCATCATACATGTGTGAGACATTGTTACAACCTTATCGGGAATATACAAAGAACAATGCAAAATGCCAACAAAAGCATGCTAAAAATTACGTTACGCATATAACATAACGTTGAGGCCTTCGTGAAACATTAAACCTTCTTTTCATTCACTTCGCCGTCGTTTAAGGTAGAGGAATCTTGCCGTAAATAACTGCTTTATGATATTTCCACGACTTCATTAAGTCTTTCAATGATATAACTCTGAGATTTATAGCCTCTCCGTCATAATACACGCTCTTATTGTGTACGTAAAATAGAAAGTATATTAATTACACTTGAGAACGAATGGGAACGATAAAAAGCATAAAAATCCGTAATGCGACTAAAATTTGCGATTCAGAGAGATTTTGTGTCGTAGCTTAGTTGCAGGTTGTTGAGATAGGGCGGGGGCGACCCTTCCCGTTAATGTATTCTGGCAATTTCGCTAACGCCCTCCCGGGAGCTTGAGTCCTGGCTAGACCCTAGATTAAATTTGTACTCTTCTGTTTACAATTACTTTTTGTTACTTATCCTGTCAGCTGAACCGGTATAGATACTTAAGGCAAGGCTTAATCTGTCCGCCAATCTATATAGGCACAATTTGAGTTTTCGTTCAAAGTAGTATCTGTGTGCCCATATCTCAAAATTTTCCCGCGCGCGTTGTATTAGTTAATATTGGGAGTATTTAAGCTGGGAATTTTAACCGATTACGCAAGAATTTTCGCACGAAGTCCTCTTTACAAAGTTTAACGAACCAACGTATTAACATCAAACTATTCGGGGAATCTTATATGTTGGACATTTATATCCTAGACACCAGACAGTGTCCAGGACAGTAGTTTTACGGAATGTTGTCCTCATTAATTTTCTTATTTTCCAACGGACTCGGTAATGATAAAGTTACACATTACGTTAAAACTGCTACACTTAGCCTCACATCGTATTCTCGTGGGACTGAGAGCGGTTTCGTGTTTTCGCTCGCAGTAACAACAATTCCGGACTGTTTCGTATGACGCCGACATTCCCCCCGAGCCCGACCTCTTCCGAACTCATGTGCGTACCATGTCCGCTCTTACATCCAAACAAAATCCCAAAACAGTTAAATCAGTCATCGATTAATGGAGTCTAGCACTCGTCAACTGACGTGCTCCCTTGGATGATTAATCGAGCTACAGAATTAGGTCTCATCGTGTCCAATATTTTTTTGGAGCTGTCGCGATCATACGAATGAAATGGTAGTGGTAAGTAATGCTGAAGGCTACCGCGTTTCACTCCCAAACAAACGACACAGACTGGATTTTATACGAAAACAAATACGCTACACGCCTATAGTAGGTACAGGCTCTGCCATGTAGCTACAATTATTTTTAACGCTACCTTCAATTCATGACAGTAAAAGAGTGTTCGAATTCTTTTACGTTTTGGAATAATTTGAGGCAGACACCGCTAAGGGTTCGCAAAGCCGTCGGTACTTGGCACGGGGTGACCGAGAGGCTTCTTGGCTCGCAGCGTCGCAGGCTCGAGATCAGCGCTGGCGTAGCCCCTTGTGCGGCCCCGTCTCGATGACGTCTTGGAAGCTTGCCCGATAGGCTTTAGATAAACGCTACCGTATTGCGGCTCCCCAAATCTTTTTTTCCACCCCCGAAGCATTAAATCCATTATAAAATGCACTGCCACGGTTAAGTGTATTCAAAATTTGTACTTCCACGGAAAACAGACGTCTCATTCGCAATGCAAATGTATTCATGTCGCGGTAATGAAGAGTATCATGTCGCATTCAATCTCCACCTGCCACCTGTGTTCGTTAACCGACGCGAGTTTTTATATTTTTGCCTCGAGTATTACGGAATCGCTCCTGAAGTTTTGAAATGTTGGACGGTATATTTCAGCGTATGGTGCAGACTTCGTTACTCGGAATTATTGCGGGCGGCGTAGTTCGCTTATTGTGCGAGTGCGAGTGCTTAGAGACACAGGACATGGCGCGCATGTTTGCTGCTTGTTGTCAACGACAGCTTACCCCACCAATTTACTGCTTCAGCTGCGTTAACTGTATGTGATGTATGTCATCTAATTACTACTCTCTAGAGATTCAATTTACCTACAGCTGTTATTCAAAGCAATTACTGTTACTTTTGTAATCCAAGTTTTCTCAATTTGCATAAGTGTATAAACCCAAAATTCACTTTCGCTTCGTTTCTATTGTTGGTAAAAGTCACGACTTCGAAACTCTAAGGGAAAAGTTCTCAGTAGGTTTTACCAGAACGTTATGTTCTAAATATTTAGACTCAAGGTATAACATATTTCTCACAGTCCTCCAAATTACGGAAGAAATCCACCGTCGTATTCAACCGATCGTAATTTTGTTCCATTCGTGAAAGTTTGCACTGTAAAGTTTTAAGGTCACCCTTGTAGTGAGTTTTCACATTAAGTTCTGTCATTTTTATAAATGGAAATAATGTTTGTCATGAGGCCCTTTTTTCTTTGCCAGTTAATTTCCATTGTGAAGATTAGCATCCTGCGGAAAATACCGTTGTGAGAAGAATAAAGAAACAGCGTCGGAAATTCGTCGAGTCCCGCAATCGGCGCCGCCTCCCCGCCGTCTAATGGGCGTGCTTCATTGACTATTCTGTTAGAAACTTTGCTTAATAAGCTAATGCAGCTACATAATTGGGAAGCATCACGCTGTTTACTAATCATGGTGTTATTACCGCGTTAACAGGTTCCACCGGACGTCACGTCGGATCGGAATCGCGTGCTTTGAAGTTTTATTATTCATCGGATTAGTCACATTCGTTTCACTAAAAACATTGGTTTTTATGGCGGCATTTAGACGAAGTGTGTGCGTTCCCATAGTTTTCTTATTCCATGTTTCTATGCGCTTATCTCGCTTGAACAGTAGTTGGTAGTGAAGGACATGTCGAATTAATATCGGGTGGCATATGAAGCAAGCACTTTATAGGCGCGGAGACTTGTTCTTAATAAAGTATCGTGTAATCCGACGCCCGCCGCTCGTCCGCCTTCGGTGGAGGCATTTAATACAGCTAGATCTAACTAAGGATTTCGGACGATACCATTGTTTATTAGTTACTAAATTGTCATAATCTAAGATTTTTTTCAAAATATTTATAGAAAAGTCCCTTTCTAAGCTTTCTATCGGAATTAATAATTGAATCAATCTTAACGAGAATATCTTTTTTCAGACTGACTAAGTTTTGTCTCGTGTTTCTACCTACCATTACTTAAGGGGGAAGCGCCAGCGTTTTTTTTTTTGCAATTTGCAGACCCTATTGATTGATATTTCATGAAATATGAACTTAGAGGGTTGCATTGATCATTTTAATGATTATAATTCTGTAAATCCATACTTGTTACGGTCGGGAATAATATTTTGTTTAACATACAACCTGACCGGGAAATTTCAAAAAACGTAAGAAAATTTTAATTACTTGGGCTACTCTGGGGCTTTGCCCTTAAGATTTAACTTTAAACTCTTCAAAAAAGTTGAACATGAAAGTGTCAACGTTTTAAGCGTCTCAGGGGATTAGTAAAACCTCTTTCAGAGTCCAGGCAAAAATAACAACACACGACTAACACCAGACGCGGCGCCGGAGCGGTCGCCTGCGTCCGTCGGTCCGGCCCGTCCATCCGTCCGTAAGCCGCTATTCATCAACGTCCGACCTTTGCCCGCTTTTTCGTTTACTTGGCGTGTTTGCCCCGAACTTACCCGACGTGTTTTAATATTCATTTAAAATTAAGCCACACAGCAATATGATTATATTTTTTCCGTTTTGATTAACAATCGTAGGGGACGTAATGTAAATAATGTGAATTTCTTCTTTTTCATTCGTGTGTACCATTAATTGTGAGTTTGTGTCGTGACCTCCTTTTGCCGTAATGATTTTGTCGGTAAACTGAATTATAAGCTTTCGGTATTATTTTTCCGGGTATTTTCTAATTTCGTTGTACGTTTGGTCGTAGGGCCACGTTCATGACATATTTCATCAGATTGCTTGAGGGTTTGTTAGAAAAATGAGATTTGTTGTACCGATTTCTTTCGTAGACATTTCTACTAATGATGTAGATTTATCTTTAACATTACTACGACGTACATTGGTATTAGTAAAAAACGTTCTAACTTCTAATGTTGCGCATGCGACATGAATCCAAATAAGTCCTATGAAAGCAACAATCAAGTTTTATCACAGAAGAAAAACCCCCAAACTTCTATCATCATATGTGTTTAAAACAAATAAACCTAGTGTCGGCTTCCCATACGGGATCAACTCGTATCAGTAGACGGACGATACGCGGCGCAAACGTCCCTGGATCCCTCGCGACGTTGATGTATAGTGGCCGAAGTGCTCGGAGAACAGCGAGGACGCTGGGATTACCACCATAATAACCCAAATATCAGGAGCGACACCAATCATACTCAACGACGGGACAAACTTGCCTTATTTATGGTGTTCCTATATATTTTTGTGTGAACACAAAACTTGGTAAAGGGAGATTTGTGAGAACATGGATTTGGCCATCCGGGCGCACGGTTTTCCTCATAGCATTAAATAGGATATAGAAACGAAAGTAGTGAAGTGTGTGAACAATGTTTCACAATTTTATCGAGTTTTAGTAGCTTTTCGTACAATACTTTTGGAAATATTGAATTCTACGTAACCATTATCAGTTTGCGCCGCCGTGTACTGATTTGTTAGTCGGTTACTATAAACTAAATATAAAACAGGATTGCTGTTTGCTGACGGCGATGTTCTGAAATATCCTTGAGCTATCGTGAAATTCGTTACCCCGCAGACTTTGTATTCAGACTCCATTTTGTATGTATTTCTTTGTAACAATTTCTTGTTTCCAACTACCGAAATAAAAACCATCTTTATTCGTTTACCAACGTTATCTATTATTCGTATATCTACTTTGTTATTGACTTAACAGGTTCTGTTTTCACTTCTGTATTGTAAACATTCATTACAATCGTAAATTAATTAAACGCTTAACCAAACACAGTTGTATCTTTAATATCATTACAGTGGACTTAAGCCAGAATTTTAAGAATTCCAGTTCCCAAGAATTTTATCATTTGTATTTGGAGAGAGCTCATTACTCATTCATGCTTGACAAAGAAGCCTTTCACATCATTTCATATGGAGTAAAATGTATTCTGATCAGTACGTTTGTCCAGCAAACAGCACTGAGAACGATTTATCAACGTCTCCCTTCCACGTACTGTCTTCGGAATGGTCATTTGCACCGACATTGCTGGATGTCTTTCGGCGCATCTTATATATCCGTGATTTACTTCTTGCATCTCTTCCGAGGGCACTGACCGTTTGCTGATTATATTTTGCTTCATTCCGCGTCATCAACTCATTTCAGTCTTCACAATTATGTGCAATTTTCGCTGAAATATCTCGCAATAAATTCGCGTTTCATACCCGAATATTTTTGAAACAGTTTCGTCGACATTTTTCAATTTTACCATTTTTTTTACGGCTAGCTCTGTTCTCGCATGTTGCTATCTAAGAAAATAATTCTAGTCACGAACAAAGCGTTTTCCATATTTCAAGTACGTTCTATGCAAATATGACGGGCAACTAGTGTCAACCGGTTTCGTTCAATAAACCGGTGTCGATGATCCATCAATGTCACATCTGTACCTTCCCTATCCGTAAAAAGGATGAGGAGAAAACATGATGGCGAGCTTGAAATTGCGACAGAAGGACTGTGTTAAGTTTGTTCTACATAATACCTATGCATGTGAAGAGAATATTCATAAATTAGACACGGCAATTAGGAGTGAGACACCGAAGTGCATTGTCGGCGCGTGCATTGTGTAGGGCACAGTCCTACCGGTCTGCGGCAAGAAACAATGGCTGAAGCATACTCGAACCGTAATGCGCGTAAAAGTGGGCCATTTTGTAAGCAGTAGGAAACCCTTGAGTATGGTTGAAATGAATATTACCATTCGTATTACATCGATGGGGTAATGTTACCACACAAATGCCATTTCTGCAAATTACCTAAACGATTTATTGTGCACCTTACATGTTTTTGCACAGTTCTGCATTATAAGTTATTCTATTGATTTTATACCCAACTAAAGAAGAGTTTTTGTTGTAGAATATAAAATATTTGAAGGTAAACTTGTCTGGGGAAAATGTTAAAATTTATTTTTCATGTAGTCCGTGTCACGCCCACGAGTTATAGCCCGCGCTGAAGATTGACTAAACAAACGACTTTGTTTTATCATTTTGTTTTTAAGCATTTTATTTCGTCAACATTGTTACTGGCCGTCAGAAACAGCAGTTTTTATGTTAGTTCCATCGCATAAAACAGAATACAAACCATTTTTATGAACTCAGTGTGCGTGAGCAATCAACTTTAGTGACTGATCGATATAAATCGAATAAATAATTACAAAAATGCATAAGTCCGAAAAAATATAATTGAATTTGCACGCAGTATAAATGAATAACAAAGAGAACATAAAATAGGCATAATCGTGAACACAGTTATCAAAAAGTTCGATTGCATAATATTTTAATGTGTCGTATTAATATTTAATGCTGTGCACACCGATGCTAGTGACACGAACTCCGTATACGGATTTTAATAAAACAAATGAATGAATACGTAATTTTGCAGCAGATCAAAAGCGTTTTACGGCGTATTAATTTTTCAATATTCTCTGTACCGCCCTTTCAGTGTTGTGCTTAGGGTTATAATGATTTATCAGTCGAGAACAGAGATGTCTGATAACGAGTTGTTTGACTAATCGATGCTCAGATAAATATCTTTTTTTTTGCCAGGGATCGAGTTTGTGTTGTAAAGGATTTTTTGTGTCATTCGGTTGTCGGGTTTGGGTGCACAGCTGCGCGACATCCGGGCTTTCAGTCCACCATTTATATGTATGCTCCTGCGCCTTGTGAACACAAGTGTATTCCACTGTTTCTTCATGTTTGCCTACCCTAAATACCTCCAACATTCGTTGTTACGGAATATAATGCAGTCGAAAGGAAATAAAGACGTTTTTAGAAGGCCCACAAAATTTTATGGACAAACTGGCTCATTTATTTCGATCCGATAACAGTCCACAGAACTTTTTGTGGCTATCTAATCTATTGGACAAAAAGGAACTAAAATGGCGACTGCGAAAAGTTTTTGCTGACAGTTAAAATGACAGTACTCGTTCAGTTTCAGCTTCTATTTTCTGAAGTTTACAAAGTTCTTGTTGTGGTACAAAGGAATTAGTCACACTCCAATTTTATTCAGAAATTAGCTTCTGCCTGCGACTTCGTCCGTGTGTTTTAACATTAAACGTAATTATCCTATGGCATAGCACTCGACAATAGCAAAGCTTTCTAAATATAAGTGATTTAGAAAAAAATCGGATGATTAGTTTCGGACATGAGACGATTGATAGATAAGATAGAATATATAAAAACAAGATGCCAACATATAAAACATAAAAAATTAAGAAATGCTAAAAGAAATTACGTGAAACTATGAAGACAATTGTGTCACTTTGAATAAAAAATACATTAAAAAAAAAACATCCGAATTGAGAACCTCCAACTTTTCTGAGGTCGGTTAATAACGAATATACAAAGTGCGACTACACCGTTAAATTTTGATCGTTTTAATCCTTAAAGGGGGTCATTCTACTCATCATTATGAACAACTTTTACGACGGGACCAACCCTGAAATCGTGAAAAAAAAAATTCAGTTCATTACATTATGTCGAGTTATGCGAACATAAATCACATGATTTTTTTCAAATGATTTATTTTTCACGATTTCAGGGTTGGTCCCGTAGTAAAAGTGGTTCTTAATGATGAGCACAATGACCCCTTTTAAGGATTAAAACGATCAAAATTTAACGGTATATAAGTGTCTGTTTATAATAATAGTGTAGATGTTGCTTCATATTCAATCAGATAATACAAAAATAATTCGTAACACACGTATCGTACAAACGAAACTAAAGCCCGTATCGTAAAAGTGTATCCTCTCATATACGCCATCCTGCGTGTCGTGTTTGATGGGGCGGTAAGGGGTGTGCGGGGGTAGCGGGCACGGGGGTGGAATCTCAGCCCCTCAGTAAATAATTACCGCCCCGGCACAGGGGTGGAGCCCCAAAACCGTCCGTGAGCCCCTGGGCCCGGCCGGCTCTTCCAGCTTGCTCCGTTGTTGCCAATTCTTATTGTGCTCACAATCTCACGAAAATAAATTGATATGGCAAACGAATACGTAATTTGTTGGAGGTGCTTACTGCTTACTTATTCTTGCAATAAATTGGAGAATTGGTTGTAATGTTTCTGCGAATTTCTTGGGGCCGTTATGAATAGAATTGGACGTTAGAGCCGAGCTGCAAGGCAAGTGATTTTAATTTTGAGGAACTTGAATGTTGGTATGATTGCAAATATTCCTCTGCGTTTTTCCTTTGTGGATAGCATAGCTTATTATAACGTCTATTTCAGGATAAGCCCCTGGATTATCCGAGTGAATATTATGTTTAAAAATGTACTAGAAATGATTGGCAATCGAATTCGATTCAACTATAATCTAGGTCGACGCATGCCTAATCGAGCAATCTTTTACGCAAATTGTACGCTGTTTTCTATGTCAAGGAGCGATTAGCCACTCTTTCCATTCAATAAAAGTATGAATGGAGTTAATCACGTTACGAAATACTAATAATTATTATAATCTATTCGTTGAATTACCTACTTATTCAAAATGAATTAATTTACACATACCTACACAATATATACGCCACTACTACTAAGTAATATTTAATCAAAAATACATCTGTAATATAAAAAAAAAAACATATTATTTAATTTAATTTACTGCAGTTCACTCAAACGGTTACAATTGCTGTTCAATATCATTGAGGCATTCCTAATCCTATTAACGTCAAACGGCATTCGTGTAATTTAAAGCATTAATAATTTAATACAACAATATGCTCAAAATTCACGCAGCAGTCATAATAATATGAAAAACTCCTAAATTCTACAGTCTGTACTATAGATAGGGTAAAACGCGGACTTGATTCGGTGGGGGGTCACGAATAGATACAGATTAGGCAAGCGACCGCAACCGCTACGTGACCGGGACTACCCGCATTCAAATATTTTTGGTCAATTTCTTTGATCGTGCTCCATTATTATACAAGTACCCACAAATGACATTTTGCTTTTGGTCAGAGAGGGATAGGACTAATCATAGGTGTAGGTTGGTGGAATCTGAATACGTTGCTACATTTCAAAACCTTGGTTGAACTTTGTTATTTGCCCTTGACTTGGTACGTTACGGACACCATATATAAAAGTATACATAATGTGAGCTTGATGTAGCCAGAAATTATGAGGTCTAGTTAGAATAGTTTGGTACCAAAACATAAATGTATTACACACGGCGACACAACAAGCTATACATTTTAGCTAACCTCACATTGTATGGGTTTGTCGTATAATCAGAAGTCAGCTTATTATACTGGTTATATCTATATAGCTTGATGTGTAGCCGTGCGTACAATCAGTGAAATTAAAAGACGAAAATTATTGTTTTTAGCGATAAGACCCGACCATTGTGTCACCCTATGTAAATTTTCTACATTTGTAGCTATCTGTAATTTTGTAATGGTCTCCCTACATAATAAAGAATATTCTATCTATCTATCTAAATGAAATATTTACAATATACCTAGAAGTATTTGCCTATGCCTACGTCCTAATTAAATAACATCCGTTCGCAGATGACTACCATGTTTGTCTTAATATTACCTTCACTCAGGTAATCTCCCCAGTACCTACGTTAGGTAGATAGTTGCCATATATTCACACTTCATTGAGGTTGCCGTTAGGTCCTCAAGTAATAGGACGGGTATATCGCTTTTCTAGCTCGTACTAACGATATTAAAATGTATCCTATGTCTAGCACTTATATTAAAAATGAAATACCTATTAGAAACGAATAAATACAGTTTCTTTTCGCATTGCTCGCAAGGCAATGCGAAAGGGGAAGAAAATACAAAATTTCAAAGTTATTCATATAAAAAAAGTTTAACTTCGCATCAATTAAAACGAGTTCCAAACTAAATGTAAAGGGTTCAACTTACAAATTAATTCATTCATCAGGTGCCATAATTTGTGTTCTCATTTTAATGTAAATAATGTAAACGAAACACATTGTGCTAAAAACTTTGGAATTGTGATGAAATACGACGAAACTTTTTAAAGAGAAACAGGTTTTCATTGTTCTCTCTTAGTACATTGTTCATATTTATGCGATTACGTAGATGTCCAATGCTGGGTAAGAGGCCTCCCTCGTCGACCGTTACAACGACCGGTCCTAGGGGAGATAACACCATAATAGCAGCACTTGGCAGGGTGATTGGTGATCGCGTGATGTTAATAATACTAGTCAACGTGGACATTTGCCTATCCTCTTTTTGATACCTTAATTGACTGAAAAGCTTATTTTAATTTTTACTCGCGTGTGGCATACATTTTGCGAATAACGTAGGAATTATGTCGGTAGCAAATGCTACATCACCTTCAATTTTCCAAGTTATTAAAAGTACCTACATGTGTGCACGTAACGTACCCGTCAATCCCTGTAAACATTTGACACGCTTTTATTATGCGCACGGTTCTGTGGTTTTACTACAAAATCGATAAGAATACGTGAGCATTTGCCTTTTCTTCTTGTTTTTTTCACTTCATAATAAAAGCAAGGCTCCGATACCAAGCACGTGACTCATAACATAACATAGGTAACCATTAATCCTGTGGTGCGAAGGTATTTCAAAAATATATTATCAAGGGGTTTCAACATGACGCTATTTATGATTTGATAAAGACCTATCTTATCGTGTGTCCTTTACAATGACTTCTGGTAAAACTCACCAAGTGTACTATTTAGGAATGTCGAGAGAAATAATTTTCATGGGTACTATGGGACAAGATGTCATATTCGTAATTTTAGTTGACAATGGGATTAGAGGGACAGAAATAAAGCAGGTACCTTCAAACGACTGATCACAGGTGAAAATAGTAGTGCTGACTAGACAGGCCATCAACAATAACACTTAACGAAGTGACAAGAGATTATCGCCACTTGACAATGAACACAACGCGGTACGATAACTACATTTCGAGATGGGAGTAAATTCCTTTATATGGCTGACGTTAAAGAACTTTGACAGAAGGGAATTATTCAATAGTTACAGACACTCTGTTATCGGTCGGTCGGTTAAAGTTGGCTATTTCGGAATCCGGCCTAACCAGCCCGGATTCCGAAATGGTCACGGATTGAAGTGAGGGATGTGGCTTACCGCATAGAATATGTGAAGAACTTGCCTTTAATGAGAGATGGTGATGTACAAAGGTCAGTCTCAAGAATTCTAGATTAAATAGTAACCGGGAACAAAAGCAGTGGTGATCCTGTTGTAACGGCTCCAAACTACGACTTGTAAGTGGCGCTTTACTTGTGTGAATAATGTCATTACCACTGCTCTCAAAACGGCGCAGGAAAACAGTGAGGCATTCCCTAGAACCAAAAACTCGAGGACACCTACCAATGACATCTATCAACCAGCACTGAGCTCACGTGGTGGATTACAGCCCACTCTCTCTCGATGTTTCCACTGCTAGGACACAGGCCACCGAAAAGAGGTGGCCTGTGTCCTAGCAGTGGAAACATTGTAGTCAGCTTATGGGAACAAAAATACAATATTTGACTGTGATGGGCTAAATTGAATGATAAAAATGTTCTTATTCTTACTTACTGTATACTTGGTAGCAATAAATATGTTTTTCTATCTAGACCTAAATACAAATAACTGCATTCGTGCAAAAGGTCATCCCAATCCGTCAAGTTGTTCCCAAGATAGTCTTACATCTTTTCTTTTATATAAGATATCAGCTTCAAATTACTGTTCTCGGTAGCGGCATGTAGAATGCCACGAACATCGTCTGCGTACATATTGTATAAGTTAATATCCACGATAGTTTCTATATAGCCAGTAAATGCTTCAGCTCTAAGGTCGAATGTAGGCTTTATGACCGTTATTCAAGACGCTTCGTGCTTCACGACCACAATATTCATCGCTACGGATTAAATAACTGCCACTTACACAATTTTATAGCCAGTGCTATGTGCCGATATTACTCTAAAACAATTTGTGTAAGAGTTTGTATAATCTTACGCAGCAATTTGCTAATTGGATTATATTCAACTTTTAGCCACATCAGGGAATACTAGTCGTAATCTAATTTAGACTTTAAATTCATACGTTATGCGAGTAACATTTCCAACTTTAGTTTCAATACACAGTGGGTCCGTTCCCAAATTACAATTCGTTTAAATTCCACCCGTAACGTTGAAGTTGTAATGTAGTTTGGCCGCAACAAGTGTGCGGAGTGTACACGGCCGGCCTGTAATTTTGATAATGGTCACGAGGGGCGTGCTGCAGATAAGCGAGATAACGGGCGAGACGGCTCGGCTCCGGCGCGGCTGCGGTCCGGCCGGGCGGATCACCGGACCGGTCCTCCGGCGGCATGCGGGTGGTAGGACGTCCTGAAGCCACCCTTTTGGGCGGTCGGTTGAATAACGCCTAGTGCAAGTCACGCGCCTCTGCATAGAATTTAGGAATATCGTACGCAAATGTTTACACAAACCCTGTCTCTATGTAGACAACGTAATCCGCATCTTGTCTTGAAGAAGATTCATGTTTCAATTAACTTTTTCGGCAAAAATTTTGTTCGTTTACGTTCTGAAATTCAATATATTCCAAGAATTCCTAGTCTATACTGGATTTTAGAGAAAATTATTCTCTTTGTTCTGTCGATGTTTATGTACTGCAGATGGTCGAATACTGTTTGTATAATTATACTTTACCTCTTTATTTTTATCTTTAATGTCTCCACACAACAATTTCCTTGACCAGTCCATGTCAGTTACGTGATTACCGAGCTGCTACAGAGCGACCTGCACAAGATTATCGTGTCACCGCAACATCTGTCCGCCGACCACATCAAAGTCTTCCTCTACCAGATATTAAGAGGTGAGTCATATTTTATATTAATTCAATATGTAACTAATATTTTAACTTGATGATATCTTCCGTGAATGAACATACAAGTTAATTTTTTTCCTAACCTATATGCGTAAGTTCTAAACTAGAGGTCACAGAGAAAAATGCTGAAATGAATCATGAGCTCAGTTTTTCTCTAGGATTTATAGGATCGATTGTTCAGGATCAGAACAAACTGGCTTGAAAAAAAAAAACTGTATCGCAGCAGTGAAGTGATCACATTAGTTGCAAAAGCAACCTTAGATCTGTCTATCCTGTTGCCATTATCTTTTTATCGCCTTTTACTATTCCCACGGCTATATTATGTAACTGTTTGGTTGAAGTGCTGGAAACAGCACGGATTGGCAAATATCGTAGATTTGTAGAAACGTTTCATTTTTAATCAGAATTTATTGACTTGCTTATAACATTTTGCCTGGTAAAGTTACTTTACCAGGGAAAATGTTATAAGCATTGGTATATTGTGATTGAATTTGGTTTATTACCTCATTTCGTTCAAATATTAAGATTGCCTACACATATTTATTAGTGTACGTGTCTTGTTGTTTACTCAGAAAATAAATTGTAATGGCGCCCACGTGGGTCTTCTAATGGTCGTTCCTAATATATGGATTTTCATTATTATTACAATTGGTGTAAAGGTTCTGAACCGTATGAGCTTTTCTTTTGTTGCCTTACTTTAGTGCCAAGTTCTTAGAAGCCTAAATATACCTATAAAATTAAACATACTTACATAGTAGCATGTGTCATAACTGCACGTGTTAATAATTCACATAGCAGATACACGTGTACAGTACAAAGAGATACGCTCTGTAATCGACATGGGAATCGAATTTAAATGAGTCGAATGTAAACTTATTATAACTTCTGACATTTGTTATTACAATAATAAACCCCGTGGGCGACTATTGGCAAGTGAACTGTGATGTTTAACACGTAAAATATTACCATCACCATCCATAACCCGACTTCACCCATTGCTGAGCATAGACGTCTCTTTTTTTGCCAATCCCTACGCTCCTGTGTCAGCCTAATGCAGCATCCTAATTGCGTTACACTATCAACCAATCTCAATCATTGTTTTTAATAGGCCACATCTATGCATTTACTAGCAAATAGTTATCATAACAATAATATAACAGTATATTATCAGTAGCATAGTAGTTAGTAGCATAGTATCAGTAGTTGTAGGACGAGCACAGGCTCGTCCTACAACTACTGATACTATGTTTCAAATTATAGGCGAGGACGCTGGCACCCTAAACACAAGTTAAATCTTACTTTGGGTGCCAGAGTTCATCGAAATTACTTTTCCTTTGTTGCAACGCTGCATAGTGTATAAATGTTTTGTGTACAACTGAAGAAGAATGAACTTTTTTTTTTTTATTGTGAATGTTATTGCTAATCCATAATAATAATTATGTTAGAAAGATTTTTTTATTTTTATTTGTCTGCTCAACAACGTAAATAACGTAATGAATTTTGTTGAACTGTCAAGATGAAAGCCATCGCTGCTGATAGTGTATTACCCAATTACCCCAAAGGTTCCATTAGCGTTTACCGAATTTATAATTAATTCACATGGGGTGTGGTCACTCGGTAAATGGTAAAACAATTTTGTGAATATTTTAAACTAAACTTAAAATCTTATCTCTTTCTGTCGAAATATTTACATAGCGTAACACGAACAAACAGCGAATATATTACTTTTATAGTCTTTTGTAATAATGGTGGTGAAAGGGTGCACACTTATACAGTCGAAATGGTCTATTTGAAAGGGTTGCGATACATATCGGCCTTGACTGAGACTTTCACAATTACAGGATTGGGGCGGGGTAGGAACGGACAACGGGCAACCCTATCCGTGTTGATACTAACGAGGAAAATTCCAACAGCTTTAAAACGTTTCAAACAATGCAAATTATTTCTTTGAGAACTTTTTAAAGAACAACTCGTTGGCACGTCAAAGCGAGGGATTTTGTATCACCGGAAGCCGAGATTGTAAAAAAAAGTTAAAGGGTGAAGATTGTGCAAATTTCGACAACCCTAGATAGTCGCATTACTGCTACAGCCGGAACGGGGCAATAACATTTGGCTCGCCTGATTCATGTTAGGGGTGGTCACAAACCGTACATTTCAGTCCATTGTATCATGGCTCATTAATATGCGAACCCCGGCCGTTACTTTAAAACTTAAATATTATATTTTCGGCTTCGTAATTTCAGATCTCGTTTCACGTTTCATTGGGAATTCGGGGGTTTTGTTGTTTTTTTTTCCGTAAATAGAGAATAGGAGAAATTAAGCCAAAAGGTATCGAGTATTAGAGCGGTTCTGCTCTGCATCCGATCCGAATTCGAGAAATGACGGTCCAAAGTAGCCATACTACTATTTCTATAGGGGGTTGCACACTACATTCGAACTTAGTCCGTCCGAATTTAGAACATTCCCAAATCGGATTGAACTCAGATCTTAAATTCGGATTCGGATCGGACGTAGTGCAAAACCGCTCTTAAGTTTTCGGTACCCTTCTGTATCGAAGTAAGTAGGATTATCCGCGTAGAAGTGCCCTCAACGAAATGTTCATTGAAGCTATATGTCAGTGAAACCGGTAAGGTTGTCATTCTTAATCAAATAATTATATGATGCATCTTAATCGTATCAAAAATAACTTTTTGCTTAATATAGAACTGGAATGCAACTACCGAAGGGCGTAGTTGCACTTGCTAGACTAATGAATGACATGCAGTAAATAGCTATCATTATTCATGACATTAATTACCCAAAGCGAATATCCACTGCAATATCCATCCATCATTAATTAGCATCGATCACGATTACTCTGACGCCCATATAAACGACAATATTTAGATATATGTATATAAGAGTATAAGGCTATAAGAACAGGGGAACACGAAAGAAACGATGGATGGAATGTGTGAAAGATGATATTATGGCTAGAACGGAGCTGAATACCAGTATTTTACATGGAGCGACTGCCTATCTGACCTCCACAACCGAGTTACTGGGTAAGACGATACTTCTTGGTAAGACTGGTTGTCTAATTTTCGGACTTCTGACGACCCGTAACTACTGTCAAAGATCCACAAATGACAGCCAGGCAGTATGAGGGCAGGAGAATAATGATTATATGATAAATATACGACAACCCCAAACAGTTACCAATTTAAATACGTGTAACACCTGTCGCCGTTTTTTTTGTCCTATACGCTTTGAGGCTTAGCGGTGTCGTCGCAAAATGTCAGAATGTAAAAAAATATCACGAGCGCGCCGGCTTTTCGACATGACATTAATATTTGACGAACTGCACTTTTAACTTCAAACTTCCTGCACAAGTGTAGAACATTGCTCCAACAAATACGCTTTTATTTTTATTAGCTTTCGCAATGCTATGCGTGCTAGTATATAAGACAGAGACGCTTTTATGATCGAATGCTTAATGGAAACTTCTTTAATGGATATCTCTTCCAAAGGATCCAACTTTTTCCATTAGCACGCCATCGGGTAAGGCTGTATTCCATGTACTTATATGCCAGTTAATGCAAGGTGAAACTTGACGGAACAATAAACACTTTGTTTGAGTTCAGTGCACATTCATTTATATAAATGAGAGAAATATACTATAACGTCCGGAGGCGGATGGAGTCGGGCCGTTTACCCACCAGCTTAGTAAACAGAGGCGGTTGATTGCGGCCGAGCTCGGACTGTGCTCGCCGATAAATACGAGTTTAAAACAAACCGAGTTGTGAGCTCCTCCGAGACCAGCTCGTGCTCGAGCCGAGACAGCGCCGCCGCTGAGTCTCACAGCCCGAACACGCCCACTTCCACCTGCCGTAAATCAATTAAAACTCCCAAGTGCTACCAACTTCCAGCCCCGCACGCCGGACAAGCGGCGAGGCGCCACAAAAACTACTACATTACCTTTCCACCGCTCAAAAGACACTTTATGACGACTAATTCCGCCACCATTAAGCTCACTTCAAACTTTTAAAACCGTTCACTATGTATGCTAATGTAATCCACTTTCGCAGATGAAAAGAATCGCCTCGTAGCCGTCGCCTCGTCTCCCGATTTCGTATTATTAATTTGTGCAATTATTCGTGCAGTGCCAAGAGATTTCCCGGGAGTAGAAGGCGCGAAGGGAATCTAGAAAAATGCGGTCGTTAAGCTCCCACCGCCTCGGCTGGCGCGTTTAATTAAAAACTTTGTAGTTGCACCGCCTTGATGGCTCCGCTCTAACTGAAATCACATAGACAACCGCAGTCCTGTACTAAATGCAACTCTTTTAATCACGATACAACTTGGAGAAACGTCCGTACGATACTGTATCAGCGTATTTGAATGCATCACGTGATATTTTCTACGGAAACGGTTGCTAATATGGGTAGTGTGCGTGTATGTGAATGCAACCATCGCGATTAGGGGTGACACGCGACTCGGATAGTTTTAATATTCTGCGCGCTCTTTAGATTAAACTTGCTCGTCGCTTTTGTCTCATTCATCGACCAACGAACATGGGAAGCGTTTTAATGAAACCCACGTCTAACCTGCGAGTAATGAGGAATGAGTGAATAAAAAATACATTATGTTCTACATTATCCCGGAGCATCACATTTGTTGCAATTCATACTTAAAAGAATAAAAGTTTTTATGCTGAGCTCACGTCAATTATTCAGGAAATGTGACTCAGACAGATGGTACTTCATCTAATGGCAGCTAGATGTCGGATTCTGCAGAATGCAGTTTGACTTATACAACAACAAATGCATTATAAGCAGTTGTGCATATTTCGCGCGTCTCGGACATACACCATTGTGCAAGGGCGCACACCGGGCAGCTATGCTAATCGGGCGAGCTCGGTCGCCGGTCCAGTTGTCCTGCCCGATATTAATTATGTATGGATTGTGGTGCTACGGCCCGGCTCAGCCCCATATCTGCTATATACGAGTAGTTCGCATGTTACACTCACAGGATTCTCATCTGTCATCGTTATTCTCAGTTTTTAAATATTAATAAGTAACGTGGCTTGTTATTTTGAGTATGCGAGTGAGGTTTTCGTAATAATAAATTAAACAATGGAGTATTTATTCATAAACGGGCGGATGATGATTGATGATTAATTAAGATATCCATGAGTTATGAAAATTACTCAGAAGTTATAGTTATGAAATCGGTCACGAACTGAGTAGTCAGTTTGTTATCAAGATTTGAAGATTCTTTATTGAGAACAGACATCTAATTAGATTTCATTGCATACTTATATCAAATTAAAGAAACCGCGCCAATTCTACCGAAAGGTGTTTAATTAATTTTATTTACGTATCCAACGAAAAGAACAGATAAGATCGCGCGCGGCGGCTGCGGCCTCGGCGCGGCGGTAACGAGCAGAATTATGGAAATGCGCCGCGCTGCTCACGACCTACGTCTACATCTAATATTATTTATACGCGAGCTTCTCCCTCCAGGAAATCACCACGCACACCCCTGTAATGTAAGCTACCGAGGATTTGCTTCTGATAAATAGCCGACTTCCGTTCTGTCGCCACCTCCAATGACTTTTCTAAAGAATAAATTTAAAAATTCAATCACGACGTTGACCATTCGACGTTCGCTTGCGGAAAATGTTGAATAGAATTTCTATATTTGCAAAGAAAGTCACGTTTGGACCGAGTCTGATGTCTGAACAGAATTAGATTTGGTAACATTTTCGAAAATAATTACGACGATAAGGGAATTGGCACAAGAAAATAATGTATTGATTGAATACGAGGGAACCGAAGGCGACGACGCCGGTGGACGGAAAACCCCCTAAGTGGAAAGGCCTGCCGGTGTCTCGTTCGCTCCCTCTAATGGAATTTACTCCAGGCCGTCTTGTCGCTATCTGCGAAATAAGCCGTCTTATGTATGAATGTGTACACACTACTTAGGAAATTAATGTTATTAAACAGGATTGTGCCTTATTTCTCTATGTAGCGTTATAATACGTTGTGATAAGTGAGGACGGTTTTGTAGCGGGATGCACATGACATGTATAATCTCCGAATACATGTTCCCCGAAATCCCACTGTGTCAGTCCTGTGATCCCTATAATTCGTCAGAGGACAGCCAAACGGCTACACTGACATAATTGTATCGGTACTCATCCTTGACAGTGTTGAACTCGTAATCTCTTCCTGGTGCGTC
Organism: Apamea sordens; assembly: GCA_945859715.1. Classification (NCBI taxonomy): domain Eukaryota; kingdom Metazoa; phylum Arthropoda; class Insecta; order Lepidoptera; family Noctuidae; genus Apamea; species Apamea sordens. The sequence goes on from OX243995.1 coordinate 16,904,246, forward strand.
CGTAAATACACCACAGAAACCTTTCTAGCAACCACAAGCTATTTCTTTACCTACGCGAGATGCAGTTATGTCGTGATTTATTCCAATAACTTATCCCAGCAGTTTGCTTCCAGGAAGCTTAGTTTATCGTAGTTGACTGAAAGATAACCTAAGCGATTCTCAATCGGAATGTTTAATTAATATGAAGTAACAATACCAGTGCCACCGACATTTTAGTGTCATATCAGAAATGGCTTTTCGGCTTACGGCACCTTTCTTTTGTGATAAATACCGGAACGCTGATAAAGTGAGATTCGTAAATCCAATTTGGATTCATAATTGATGGCGACCGCGGCACTTTGATGAGCCTCTTGTCTTTGACGTTGGCTCCCTAACGGTGCACACCAGTTCCGTCGTGTGGGGGCGTTAATTGAGAAAGCTTCATCCGCCGCCGGGAGCGTGAGATCGGGACTCACGCGCATACAAACTCAACTCTTGTTTGTTCAACGTCACCGCGCGTGAACAAACATTGCGGTGTGAAGCGATTTACTGTAAAGTGTTACTATTGTACTTGTAACTCTGGGAGCGTTGATTTTCGTTGGTTTGCTTTTAACGCGATTCTCATATCGAAGCCATTGACTCCTTGTCGGTCCTCCTTTGTTTACGAGAATTCCTTCACGCTATAAATACGCTTTTATTGGATATTTAATAGGGTCTCCTTTACTCGAACTTTATGGTTGCGGTGAAAGGGAAAGAATCGGACGTAGCGAACGAGCAGTCATTAATGTTGGAGTGGTGGAAACTTTGATTGGGTGCCATGGCGGGGTTACAATTAAAGTGTAATGGCGATGGTCAGTGGTGGTTGGCGGAGCATTGTCCCCTGGCGTGGTCGCTAGGAGTCAGGACCACGTCGCGGTCGGGTGCGCGGGCGCGTGCGGCCGTCGACCTGCAAGTAATGGACTCGCCTCTCAATAAACAACATTTACGCGCTACTTTTCTCGCCCCCTTACATTATTGCTGCTTTGTTCTCTCAAGTTTTTACGCCCTCTTTGAGGCAATATTATGAAAATTTTGTGGCAGAGTCTGTAAATGTGGGTAGATTATAGATTGTGACTTGCTTGCTGTTTCGCTTCGCTTGGTTACGGACAGTTTACCTTCATGGTCTTTTGTTTTGTAAAGGAAGTAAGTGTGCAGACGAATGGATAAAACATCACAAGACGATTCCTTTGAGTGGAATCATAAAGTTACGTTCATACTTAGTTCCCCGTTAGCTCTTACGTCAATTCATTGCTAATGAGCTCAAAGTGTTTCTTCACGTGGTTTAATACTCGGAGGCATTCGTGAGATAATGTGTGAAATTCGGGGCCTCACTTTTATAATTATAGTAACGGTATTTCGTAAAGTTACTTAGCTCCGTCGTCGTCCAGGTTGCGTGGTTTTATGATAAAACTCGGCCGATTTGCGTGTACGTGAAAACTGCGGTACACCCGCTGGGAAATTAAACTCGTTCCGACGCGGCGAGGTGTCGTTAATTTGTTTTGGCACAGACAGCGCTGGGGGGCGTCGCTAGCTTCGTCGTAATGCTTGAGTGCTCGACTGTCAGACGCTGTCCTACAGAAATTGTCCGAATGTTGCGGACCTCTGAACTGATTTGAGAAGTTGTAAGAGCACCACCAACAAACTGTGGTACCTCATAGTTTGTTGGTGGTGTTTCAGTTGAAGACGTACACACGGCTACACATCAAGTTATACATTTCCAGTTTTAGCTGACCTCGCATTGTATAGTTTTTTCGTGCAATCAGAAGCCAGCTTATACTGGTTATGTATAGCTTGATGTGTAGCCGTGCGTACTTTTTAGATTCGTTGAGTTCCTAATATTGTCAAATTGCCAAGTTTATTGATAATGTTTTCATTAGTACTTAATTTACTTTGTCATACTGTTCGTAGAGCTTCGTGAAGTTACTAGTGAGGACAAAGTTTTTAACGCCACATGAGTAGCAACAGATTGTGACGTAACTCGTGAAGATATGTTAGGTTTCTCGGTTTCTGATTTCATTTCATGGTCATGTATGAATCTTATACGGTGTTTTATAGAAACTTAAACATAACTTCATTTAAAGATTCAATGTGAACTTAGAGCATTCGAAATGTCTGGAAATTTGGCAAATAAATTCAATACAACACCGAACAGAGGATATTGTAGAGTCGATCTTTGGATATGAATAACTTTCCAGTTTTTCTGGGAATTTCGTACCTAGGCTTTGCGGTTGTTTGTGACAGGCCTCTCTGAATACCTATTATAATACCTAATAATATTCGTATTATATTATTATAAATACCAATACATATAAAAACGTATTCAGGGTATTTCTGAATAGGAAAATCCGATTTAGCTTACTGATGTAGGACGACTTTTTCATCATTTCAGCCGAAAGACTTGTGACGACTGCTGAACATAGGCCTCCCCCAACTAGCCCCTTCGTTTTTTTATAGAGTTACATTCACGATACAAATGTTTTAGAGGACACCAAACAAATACATACTTTTAAATTACCCGGGCATGTTAGCCTGCTCTAGAATCTCATATTTACTTGCTATAAGTTTCAAAGGCTCCCATGTCCATGTCCGGGAAAACGCAATGCTAAGCGGAGCGAGCTGTGTCGCGTCAACTCGCGTCTAATGAGATGTAGCTGTTCTATGTACACAACTTGTTTGTATCTTCTACTTCTGGTGTTGGCACGAGCTTTATGAGAATAGTTTTATCTGTATTAATACTAATAACAACGCTGAAGAGTGTTTTTGGATGCGCTAATTTCTGGAACTACCAGTCGCATTTGAAAACGTTAACGTTAGTGGAGCCGAGGAAATAGATAGAAAGTCGGAAAAAACGCTCAGCGTAACCGAAGTAATGGCGCGGGCGGGTGTTGTGATGCGACGGGGGGTGGGGGGTTTGGTGTAGCAATTTGACGCTGACAAAGTCTCGGGCCAGACGCTAGTGTGTTTATATAATTATAAACTAGCTGCGCCCTGCGGTTTCGCCCGCATAAGTTTCGATCCCGTGGGAATATCGGGATAAAAATCGTATGTGTTAATCCTGGTTATAAACCATCTGTGTGCCAAATTTCATCCAAATCCGTTCTGTAGTTTTTGCGTGAAAGAGTAACAAAGATCCATCTATCCATACAAGCTTTCACGTTTATAATATTAGGAGTAAGTAATATAGTAGGATGACGCTATTCATAGAGTCTCGTAAATTACACCTATGCCTTGTTGACGCAGCTTTTATCCAACTTTACAATGACGGTTCATATTTTTGCGGCAACATTTTTGGGAAACAATATCAGTCAGTCAGTGTCAGTGTAATTTACGGTAGATCAAATATGAAAGGCAAAAAGCCAATCATAGGAGAAGGCCACGAAGAGGATTATCGCTTGAATAATGAAATTACGAAAAAATATGTAGTACAACAGTTGCAGTTAATGCCTTTTTTAAATCCTGACTGCCAATTTTGAAAAGGGTAGCCGCTCAGTTCACGGATATAACTTATTAACTGCATTCGCAATCCGTCGTCCAGTTCCATTTCGATTTATTGTCGTTTTTCAACTGCAGCCGTCATCATTATTCTGTTAATTAAGTTTGTATTTTTATATGTATCGCCAAAAAGCTCATTTCAATTTCTTGTATGCACCTCCTTATTGAACTTGATGGCTTGCATATATTCTAAGCTTCTTCCTCTTTTCGTGTCGATAACTCATATTACTCCATTTTGTCCAGGGCCCAACGATTCTCTTAATTCTTCTTTGTGTCAGCTCCAATCTACCAAGTAGTAACGTATCGGTACCGAAATCTATATTTATATATATATATAAATCAATTGCTGTTCGTTTGTCTGGCTAAAACTCGAGAACGGCTGGGCCCATTTAGCTGACTTTGGTTTTGAAATGTTGGTCGTACTCCAGGGAAGGTTTAAACGGTGAGAAAATATGGAAAAATTGCGAGGAAGAGAGTAAAAACAACAATTTCATTTTCCCATATAAACTGTTCTACCTACTTTCCTGTTAGACATTTGACGATCGTCCCTTCGGTACGGTAGACTCGGGTTCACTCGAATTGAAGCACGTATTAAATTAAGGGTTTTGAATAGTGTAGGAGTAGGGTAGGAGTAAGTTAGAAGTAGGGTAGGAGTAGGGTAGGAGTAGTGTAGGAGTAGGTTAGGAGTAGGGTAAGAGTAGGGTAAGAGTAGGTTAGGAGTAGGGTAGGAGTAGGGTGGGAGTAGTGTAGGAGTAGGGTAGGAGTAAGGTAGGAGTAGGGTAGGGGGTAGAACACCACGCGAACGAAGCAGCGCCGGGCAGCTAGAAATAATTTATATGGCAAAACAACGTTAGCCGGGTCAGCTAGTACCATGATATAACCAATGTAATAAATAATATCCCTGGACATTTCACACAGCGCCATCTAGTCCCAAGCTAAGCAACCTAATGCTTGTGTTATGGTAACAAGATGGCTGATAAACTGCATATATACATTTTTTTGTTGTTGTAAATACATACATATTATAGATAGAAAAACACCCAGACTCGGAACAAATACATGTAGGTCATACAAATATTTGTTCCGTGCGGGAATCGAACCCGCGACATGCAGCGCAGCAGTCAATCGCTTAACCACTGCGCCAACCGTGCCGTCTGAATGTCTAAAACAAGCCGAAACACGTCATCAGTAGGTTTGTCTGCGAACTCTTTCTATCATTCCCAGCCCCCGTTAGATTTGGGTCATTAAGCACGACGCATTGGGTCACATGACAATCGGACAGCTTGACATATCTGCTTGCCGTGAAACATGACCTGTGTGTACTAACAATGGGCTTATGATCATCATTATCAAATCAGCTTGTATGCGTCATTGGGCTTACCAGTGTCAGGTTGAACTTGAGAGGGGAGATTTGTATGCTTGGCAGATGATTTATAGATGGATGGATGGAATTCTAGCTTCGGTCCGAGACTTTGTCCGCGTGAAATTCTTGTTCCCCCGATCCACTCCGTCGCATCGCATCGCCAACCCTCGTTCTTTCCGCCTTTTTTTTTCATTTTGCTCGGCTTTTTGGGGTCCTAGTGTAATGTTAAATAGCTCTAATAGCTAATGTTAAATTCCTCAAGAATTGTGCTATCAAATGTAAAAAGATTTTTTTCAAATCCAACTGTAGGTCCAGAGATTAGTGCGTTCAAACATACAAACAAAAAAACTCTTCAGGTCTTCTCTTTATCTTATTATTACTACAGATAGATAGATAAGCAGTCGCTCCATGTAAAATACTGGTATTCAGCTGCATCCGGTTAGACTGGAAGCCGACCCCAACATAGTTGGGAAAAGGCTAGGCAGATGATGATGATGAGATAGATAAGCATCAAAAACCAACCGCATTCTGACGCTGCTAGTAGACAAGAGTCCGTCCGATTAGTGTAAACTTTTATTTGTTTAACAAAACCCATGTGTAGGAAGGGTGACATTTGCCTGAAACCACACGAAATTGCTCAACAATTGCTAGCTGCGAAACGTGACCTAGTAATATGATCTGCAGCCTAAAAATAACCACCTAGGGATCATTCCAACCACATCCTATCTAAAGCAGAATAAACCGGATCCCCTAGAAACAAAACTTTTGATTAGAACTAACTCAAAGCGGCCAAAATGTGGATCTTAGCAGTTATGATCATCTCAAAGCCTTGAGAGATGGTCGCCAATACAATGGACAATAAATTCATTGATCTTTCACTCATATCCATTTTCAATGATGTTTACAAGCGAGCAAGGTATTCGGACACGACATTAATGAGACGTTGCAGTTTTAATGTTCTGGCTTAAATGTTTATTACTAAGTAGTGTGTTGCAGTGTGCTGTGTGCAGTATCCCGACAGAAATTCCTGTTCACTCCGCTAATATTAGCAGGAGATGTTCTTTTTTTAGAGTATGTATGGGGAAATTCGTTGTTAGGCAAAATGCACTTTGAATTTTGAGATTTCCATTTTATTCTTGAGTCCTACGTTGAGTAAGGCTTTTATACAGATCCTGCACTTGTTCAGTTTAGAAAATATGTATGTATTGATTTTCTTCTTGTTTGAAATGTGAAGTTTTAGAACAGCATGCATTAGTAAGATTCTGAAAGCTTCCTGCTGCATTATACAATGCATTATGAATTGCTATTTATTCAAGCTGTGTTGTATCTTCTTTGTTGTCACAGTTTCCTGCGAGGGCAAATTCTTTAACAACATACTCGCGCGATATCCTCCATAGAATACATATTCCTCGCCATCTATTTAAAAGTTTATTGTTATTTTAACAAATATCTTATCAACGAGAAAGATTAACTGTTATTTTAAATATTTTACTTCATCATCCAAGCCTGATGTATGGATTCTATAAACACCATTCTACAGTTTTCAATATTTTTTGTCCTCAGGTCTGAAGTACTTGCATTCAGCTCGCATTCTCCATCGGGACATCAAACCTGGCAACTTACTGGTGAACAGCAACTGCGTGCTAAAGATCTGCGACTTCGGACTAGCCAGGGTTGAAGAGCCAGATGCCAGCAAGAACATGACGCAAGAAGTCGTTACGCAGTATTACAGGTAAACTGACTCTGTTTGATTGATAACGAAGTGGCAAACGCTAAGTGTGGACCTGTGCGAGAGAGGTCTGATGCAGGAAAATGTAACATCTTTCACAGTTGAACAAGTAGTTTATTGTTAAATAGTTTAGAAAAATATATTATTCAATACATTAATCCAAACCGCACTGGGCCCGCGGCCGCGTGGTGGAAGACGGACGGCCCACTCTCTCTCACAGAGAGGAGGACTGTGTCCCAGCAGTGGGAACATTATAGGTTGATTATGCAATACATCAATGATAGCCAATATTATTAAGATTATAGTCAATATGCCAATTTGAATTGAGCCTTTTCACAAGGTAAACCGATTTAAAAAATCAATCGTCGACTTTTCTATATGATCGATAAATGATAAATGATAATGGATAAACTTACACTGAATTTGTGTAATTCATATAATTGTCCTATAAAATACGTACCTACTTACATAACCACTTAATAATTCACGATTAAACAAATACTCGCTTATCAATACAAAATAAACTGGACTTGGTAAACAATGTTTATAATCGTCCAATTTCACAATCATCGGTTTGTTTACATTGTTTGACAATTCAATTGATATTAACTACAGTCACTGTTTAAGTTTATTTCATATCATTTTGGCTTACATTACTGTTAATATTAAACTAATCTGGCCGGCTACCATATTGGCATTATGATAAGTAGTAAATAAAGATATATTTTTGAACCTTGATGGAAAGGCGGTAGGGTGTGATTATGGAGTGGAGGTATTTCTTACCTACATATCACATAGCTATGTCACAAACCATGCTCCACCTCCTGTCCTGCCCTCTGTGTCCCAAAACATGCAGTCAAAGTGACTTCTGCGCTGCCACCGACAACAAGTTTTGGAAAAACAAGATTTTAAATACAGTCTTGCCAGCGACACGAAGAAGGAGAACGTAAACATATCATCACGTCTTGTTTCCCCGAAGGGTTAGGCAAAAGTGTGCCCATGGCACCCATTTCGCCAGTTATGGTTTATGTGTATTTCATTTTATGGTGTTTTGTTATGTTTATTTTCATTTATTATCAATACGACCGTGAGACTTTTGAGGGAAGGCACGTGTACATAATGTGCGCTTTTACAATTTCTAACGTGACAATATTATCATGGACGTCGATAACCAGGGAAGTAAAATGTATGGAAATTTAATATGAAGACGCTTTTAAATTTCACAAGTAAAAGTAAATAAAGGGGGTATTCAGGACTGTATTGTTGTAGTCAAATAAAAGACTTCTTGAGTGTTTCTTCCTTTATTTTCTTGAGGGATGTTTTTCGGATGAGAGCTGGTTGCCGACTGGTGCCAGCCCAGGAAATTGCCCGTCTTTTATAGCGAGCTTCAACCAATCAAAACGTCTACATTTTGTACACAATACCTTTCTAGAATTTTCTCTACCAATCAGGACGCGTCTTTTTTAACCAATAAGAACGCGGCAGGTGTGTACACGTCATTAGTACAGTACTGTCGGGCGATTTTCTGGAGTTGGGCTCTTATAATGTTGTTCTTATTTTTTAAACATAGCTACTAACTTATTCTATCTATTTACAAAAATTCGTAACGAAAAATCCCTATTTTAGACCCTAAAATTAACAAAATACGGTAACGGTCCTCGTTACGGTAAAGTTTGGCACCACTTAACCTAATCATACAAGTGGCGCCACCAAGTGTGAAGAATGCGAATCAATTATCTTACATTCGAACTACGTAACATACTCGGTGTCTGATACGACTATCTTATATTCTAATTACATAATATTCTAATTACATAACACGCTCGGCGTCCGTTACAGCTCTCCCCCCGGCGCAGCTCGCGTAGCCTCTTTCATCCTTGCCACGACGACGAGCTTGTTCACGGGGCGCCGGAAAGTGCCGGTTCTGGTGCGTACCTCGACGACCCTGATGCCGCCGTCCGGTCCGCGATGCGTGCGCTCGACGACTCCCATCGGCCAGGTGTTTCGTGGCAGCGTACCGTCGACCACGAGAACTACGTCGCCAATCTCCATGGGTCGCGCGTTGTTCCGTGGCTCCCCACGAGGTACCAAGGTAGGCAGGTACTCGTGTACCCAGCGGCGCCAAAAATGGTCAGCGAGCGCCTGGCTAGCCCGCCAGGTCCTCCTGTCGGCCTCGCTGCAGGGTCCCGTCGATGGGAGCCCATCCGATGACCCCAACAAGAAGTGGTTCGGAGTCAGGGCTTCGGGGTCGTTGTGGTTCACGCTGACGTGCGTCAGTGGCCTCGCGTTGATTGAAAATTCGGCCTCGGTTAGCAGTGTTCTTAAAACTTCCTCTGCCGGTGCCTTTTCCCGTAGAGTGACGCTAAGAGCCGCTTTTACGGAGCGCACCATTCGCTCCCATGCGCCGCCTTGGTTGGGCGCGCCAGGGGGTATGAAGCGCCACTCTAGTCGATGTACCAGCCCCTCGTCTCGCAGGGCGGGCATCCACTCTGTGTAAGCTTTGCGAAGTTCTTGGTCTGCCCCGCGGAAGTTAGTTGCGTTGTCCGAATACATTATCCTTGGCCAGCCTCTGCGTGCGGCCATCCGCCTCAGCGCCATGATTGCTGAGTCGGTAGAGAGCGATGCGACGAGCTCGATGTGCACGGCGCGGGAAGTAAGGCATGTGAAGAGTGCGCCCCACCTCTTTTCTCGTCGGCGCCCTACCTTGACTGTCATTGGCCCGAAATAGTCCACCCCGCAGTTAGTGAACGGGCGGTGGAAAGGGTCAAGGCGGGCGGGCGGCAGGTCCCCTGTTGCTGGTGGTTGCGGCGTCGCTCGCCGCCTCTTGCAGAAGGCGCAGTTTCTCTCCACAGCGCGCACTGTAGGTCGTAGATGGATGACCCAGTACCGCTGTCGTAGGTCATTCGTCACGCGTTCTCGGTTGGCGTGTCCCGCGGCGCAGTGCTCCCGTAGCACGAGAAGCTTGGTCAGTTTATGGTGTCCGTCCAGTATAATCGGCCGTTTCGTGTCGGTTGGCGCGGAGGAGGCCTCGATCCGGCCCCGCACCCTCAAGACACCGTCTTCCAGTACTGGATCCAGCCGGTACAGTCGACTCGACTTCATCAGGGGTCGACTAGATCGAATCCTCTTGAGGTCTTCGCCAAAGCTGTCTTCTTGAGCTTGGCGTATCAGCTCGGCTTCGGCGCGCAGGATGTGGCGATGTTCCATCGTGGTTGCCTTTCTTCTGCAGATGTCGGTGAAGGCGATTGCTCGGGCGGTAGCCCTTATCAATACTTCGTACTTCGAGAAGCGGGCTGGGTAGCTTGGTAGCCAGCTGCTGTCTCGCCCCGTCTTCTCGCTAATGTGGAGGACCTCTTCGTCTTCCGGTTCGTCGGTCGTTGCCGTGGGCCACTGTTCCTCTGGCAGGAACAGGAAATCCGGTCCTCGGAACCATCGGTCCGTTCTGCTGATGGGCGTGTCGACTAGCCGCGTAGCGTCATCGGCTACGTTGCAGGTGGTGGGTAGCCAACGCCAGTCTTCCTTTTTAGATAGTTCCGCGATCTCTCCCAGCCGATGTGCGACGAACGGTGTGTACCGACGCATGTCGTGATGGATCCAATGCACTACGGTGGATGAATCGGTCCAGTAGGTCGTCTGGCCGATGTCGATTACGTGCTCCCTCTTTATGGTGTCGGCCAATCTTGCTCCGATGACCGCAGCTTGCAGTTCCAGACGTGGTATTGTTTGGACTCGACGAGGTGCTACCTTCGCCTTGGCGGCCACTAGCACTACGTTCAGGCTCCCGTCGACGTACCTTATTCTCCAGTAGGCCACGGTCGCGTAGGCCTGTTCACTGGCATCACACAGGATGTGTAGGTCGAGGCGCTCGTGTTTTTGCGTCAGGTAACATCTCGGTAGTCGCAGTTCTGTGAGCTCATTAAGCCGTGCGAGCCAGGACGCGAAGAGCTCGTTCTCTTCTTCGGGGATTTGTTCGTCCCATGTTATCGGGAGGCGCCACAGACTCTGCAGTACGATCTTTGCTCGGATGGTGTAGTGGCTCAGTAGCCCCAACGGGTCGTAGATCGACATCACGGCGCTGAGGGCTTCACGCTTGGTCGGCGCGCGGGTTCTTGCTCGTACCTCAGCCGGGACGCGATTCATTGATGTGTTGAATCCCAGCTCGTCTCGCTCCGCGTTCCAGTATAGCCCCAGGATCTTGCTCTCGGGCTGTTCTCCCCCCAGTCGTGTGGGGGAGGTGGCGTGTAGCTCCGAGGGCACATCGCGTAGTACCGTCTTGTCGCTGGAGCTCCATCCTCGTAGCGTGAATCCCGCGTGTGCGTGTACTGTTCTGATCTCTTCGACCGCTTTCTGTGCTTCCTCCGCGTCTTCGTAGCTGGCTACTAGATCGTCCATATAGTGGCTCCCTTTGATCGCTTCCAGTGCACGAGGGTATTCCGACCCGTGTACGTCCGCGTTGTGATTGCGTACGTAGTGGGCCATGTACGGGGAACTCGCTGCACCGAATATCATACTGGTCATCTTATATTTCTTTGGAGGTTCCTTTCGCTCGTTGCCTCTCCACAGGAACTGTTGTGCTGGTTGATCTTCCGGTCTTATTCTGATCCTCAGGAACATTTCCTGCACGTCTGCTGTGATCGCCACCGCCTTCTCGCGGAATCGGAAGAGGATTCCGGGTAGCGACAGCAGCAGGTCGGGTCCTTCCAACAATTCGTCGTTTAGACACACACCGTTGCTCTTTGCAGCTGCGTCGAATACCAGTCTGCATTTGCCGGGTTTGTTTGGGTTCTGCACCGCGAAATGAGGCAAATACCAGCAGATGGCGCTTCTTTCTTCTGACCCGTCGCACAGTGCCGCGTACCCCTTGTCCAATAAATTGTTGATCTGCTTGGAGTATTCGGCCGCGAACTCTGGTTCTGCGTCCATCTTTTGCTCAATCTTCTTCAGCCGGCGGAGCGCTTGACCGTAGCTTGGGGGCATGGTCACGTCATCTCGTCGCCACGGTAGACCAACCTCGTACCCGGTGTCGATCTTCCTTGTTGTTCTTCGAACTATGTCGATGGCCCGTTGATCCGCTTCCTTGACTCTCGGCTTTCCCTGTATGCCAAGCGCGTCGATCTTGAAGTGGTGGTCGACCAGATCATGAAGTTCCTGGCTGCTCGCTCCCGTCGTTCGTTCGGGTTCATACACGTGCAGCACGTTTCCTTCCTGGTAGATGGTGTTGCGTGGCGCGGTTCCGTGCACCACCCATCCCAATTGCGTTCTGGACGCGGCCGGTTGATCGGGTCCACCGATTCGGATCTCGCGGGACACTATACACTCCCAATGGTCCGTCCCCACCAGGAGTCCGGGGCGGGCCTTCTCGTAGCACACCTCTTCTGGTGTCAGATCCTTCAGGTGCTCGTACTCCAACACGTTATCCGGTATGGACTGCTGGTGAAGTTGAAGGTTCTTTATGGTCCTCGCTCTGACCTTGTAGCTGTCGACCTCTTTCAGCCCTCTGATGCGAAGGTTTACTAGCTGACTCTCCGTTTCTTGTTGCGACATATTGACTCCGCTCAGGTGAAGTGGTTGCGATGGTCCTTCTGCCCCGATGCTTTCCGCTAGCTCCTTGTCGACGAGGGTAATCGTGGCTCCTTCATCCAGGAGGGCGTAAGTGTTCGCCTCCCCCCGTGGACCGGAAACGACGATCGGGCACATCTTTAGCATGACCGTTCGTGGTCCGGCAGCTGGTCGTGTTGCTACTGATAGAACCGCTTCTTCCTTTAGTGATTCCGCTGGCTTTGAGTCTTCCGTCTTTGTTCCTCGTTCTTGATGGAGGGTCGCGTGATGCGGGCGGCTACATTGGTCTACGCCACACGGCTTTGCTTTGCAGTTCATGCGCCTATGTGGTTTCTGAGCACATTTAAAGCACAATTTCTTCTCCTTCACGAACTTCCAGCGGTCGTCCACTGTGAGTGCCTTGTACTCGGGGCACCTTGTCAGGGTGTGAGCTTGTTCACATTTAGGGCACTTATCCGTTCCTTCTTCCGTTTCCCCCGTAGTGTTGAACACACTTGCCTTTTTCTTCAGTGTCACGGCGGGGCGAGTCTCTTTTTTCTGAGTCGCGACGCTTGCGGACGGAGTGTACGTGTAGCGCAGTGCCCTGTCCGCCTCTCGCATCAGGAAGTGAGACATGACGACAATCTCCGGGTCCGTTGTCCCTTCGTGATCGTAGGCGTAGTCGCACCATCTGGATCGTAGGTGTGGGCTCAATTTGTCCAACACTTCTCTTGTCATCAAGGGGTTGAATAAGTATCCTCTTCGGTCGATCGTTCTTAATACGCAGATGATGTTTTGCAGCTTGATTGCAAAACTGTTCAGTTCGGCCGCTGATGCACCTGGTTTCGGCAGTTTCTTGAGGTCTTCCAATGCTTTGTCAATAATTACTTCAGGCCTTCCGAAGCACTGTTCGAGAGTCTTCATTACGACATCTGGATCGGTTGCCGTGTGCAGAAGCGCGGCCACGGCGTCTCTTGCTTCCCCTTTAAGACAGCTTCTTAATCGCTGAATGTTTTCTGCTGCCGAGATCTGGTACATGCGGGTTGAGTCTTGCACTGCTGCTTTGAACGGTAGCCATTCGTTTGCCGCTCCGGTGAACGTCGGTAGGTCGGTGTATCGGGGCCTGGGACCGGCCATTTTTTCTAACGTGGCTGCCAGGTACTCGATACTGTTCCTCTTCCTAGTCGGCGTCGGTGATCTTCCTCGTGTGGTTTCGAATCGTGTCTGCTTCGGCTCTTCGCGTGTTCCTTCCTCCCCCCGTGTGCTAATGGGGTTCGTCCTTAGCCATTCGTCCACCTTCTGATGTGGTTCACGAGAGAGGGTCGGTTCTTCTTCATGCACGCTTTCTTCATCTTGGATGACCGATACTTCGACGGCTAACCGCTTCTTGACTAGGTCGGCTTCCAGCTCTAATTCCCTTCTTCTTATGGCAGCCAGCTTCTCTGCTGCTTCCAGTTCAGCTACCCGTAGTCGTGTGTTGACGCTTGTCGTTGACCGTACCGATTGGGTTGGTGATCCTGCTCTTTTTTGCGCCGTAGTTGTTGTCGGTGGAAGTCTCGAAGGCCCCGCTGTGCTGGTATCCATTGGTTTCAAAAGGGGCGATGCCGGTGGGTCCAGTGAGAGTCTTCTTATACGTTCTCGTTCAATCAGCTGGGCTTCTGTGAGTCGCGTCGCTTGTTGTAGTTGGACGCGTCGTTGTTCTTCTACTTCCGCCGTATCTCCTTGGCTCCTTGTAATCACCATCTCGAATGTTCCTTGTTAAATTCTCGTTGCAAAGAACCGGTCTTGTTCAGGGTTCTTTTAAATCCGGATGCGAAGGACCAGACTATTCAGGACTGTATTGTTGTAGTCAAATAAAAGACTTCTTGAGTGTTTCTTCCTTTATTTTCTTGAGGGATGTTTTTCGGATGAGAGCTGGTTGCCGACTGGTGCCAGCCAATGTGGAGGTCGCGTCACCCCCGCAAGGGGGTGAGGCGAGCGGTGCCGGGGCGTCGCCCCCCGGCCGCGAATGCTGTACGGTGGCCCGTAACTACGGGCCCCTCATCTTGTTCGCAGCAATGGCTTTATAGCCTATCGGGCGCGCGTGAGTTGCGCGCGCCCGTGTGAGTGATTGCAATGTGTTTTTCTGTAGGCGCGCCGCGACGCCGACTCACGGCGCCGCCTTCTTCACGACACCTCGGCGGTCTGTCCCCGCCAGGTGAGACCCCCAGTTACCTGGGGGAGGCCCGGCGGGGGAGCCCGTCGAGAGATCGCGTCACCCCCGTAAGGGGGTGAGGCGAGCGGTGCCGGGGCGTTGCCCCCCGGCCGCAAAATGCTTTGCGGTGGCCCGTAAACACGGGCCCCTCATGGTGTCCGCAACGAAGGCTTTTTAGCCTATCGAGCGCGCGTGAGTTGCGCGCGCTCGTGTGAGAGAATGCAATGTGTTTTTCTGTAGGCGCGCCGCGACGCCGACTCACGGCGCCGCTATCTTCACGACACCTCGGCGGTCTGTCCCCGCCAGGTGAGACCCCCAGTTACCTGGGGGAGGCCCGGCGGGGGACGACCAGCGACAGAGGTGCAGACTCGACGCTCCTACAGAATAAGGGTGTGTTGCTCCCGCCCGTCCCGCTTCCAGAGCTAGCCGGTTGCGTTCCGAGCCGCGGAGCAGTCGTGTGTGTGTGGGCGGTATTGTTTTGTGTAACACCGCCCAGTGTCTACGTGTATCGCGGCCCGCGCTGCGCCTACACGTGTGAGTTTGGCGTCTGTGTAGTTTGTGACTGTCTGCGTTCGCTACATAACGTGCCTATATTAACCTAGAACACGCTACGCAGCGAGTGTATGTAATGTGTGTAGAGTACAGTTGGGTCTAGTGAGCCGCGTGTAACCTGGATGCGGCTCACTAGAGGCGTCAGTCCGGTGGTGTGGGGTCGTCGTCCGCTACCAGGTCGCGGGGGAAGGGTTTCGCGTCGGGGGGGCGCGCGTGCCAAGGCGCAATGTCCTGGATATGCGGCCAGGCCGATGCGCCGGCACGCGCGAACATTCCCTTCGCGAGGCGCCGCACAAACTCATCCAGGCTCTCAATCCCGAGGTCTCGCTGGATGACATGGTTCCTCACACAGCGAGGAGCGTCAACGATTGTCCGCAGCGCCAAGTGTTGTTGCGCGCGGAGCGTTTTTCGGCTCGACTCGCTTGTGAGGGCGAACCATGCCGGTGCGGCGTACGTCAAGATTGGGCGAATGTACAGCTTGTACACGCCCAACTTGACGCGCGCCGGGATGCGGGACGAGAGCACTGGTTTGAGCAGGTGGCGGGCGACCCTGCCCCGTGCGGCGACCGAGCGGACGTGCGGCCCCATTGTGAGCCGACGATCGATGGTTACCCCCAGGTACTTGACCCGGGGCGACCACGCGATGTCGGCTCCTTGGAGTCTCAGGGGTGGTGGGAGGTGCGAGTAGCCAATGACTATCGCCTGCGTCTTACCTACGTTCACCGACAGCCGCCACTTCGACAGCCACTCGGGAAGCAGCTCTAGCGCGCGCTGCATCTTGACGGCCGCGTACTTCGCGTTGAGCGATGTAGTGATGTACGCGGCGTCGTCTGCGTACAGCGCGAGCGTCGCCTCCGAGGTAGTGGGGATGTCGTCGGTGTAGCGCGAGTAACACGCCGGCGACAGACAGCTGCCCTGCGGCACACCCGCGAGCACCGGCCGGGCGCCGGATAGCGCCCCGTCGACCACCACCCTGAAAGTCCTGTTCGAGAGAAAGCTAGAGACCACCTTTACCACGCGACGGGGCGCGTCGGTGGTGGCCATCTTATGAATGAGGCCATCGTGCCACACACGGTCGAAGGCCTTCTCCATGTCGAGGAATACTGCCACCGAGTACTCCTTTTTATTGTATGCAGCTGTGAGGTGGTGCAGCACCCTCGACAGCTGGAGCGTCGTGCTATGTTCCGCCCGAAACCCGAATTGCTCCGGGCGCGGCGTCATGTGAGGCTGGAGATGTCGCAGCAGGAGTCCTTCGAACACCTTGGAGACTGTCGGCAGCAGTGTAATCGGCCGATAGCTCTCCGGCTTCAGGATATTCTTTCCCGCCTTGGGCAGCATGATGACGCGCCCTTCCTTCCACGAGGCGGGAAAGGCCCCGGTGCGCAGTATCGCCGTAAACAGGCGCGCCAGCGCCGCTACCATACGGTACGGCAGGTGGCGCAGCGCTGTGTTGGTGATACCGTCAGCACCTGGGGCCTTTCTAGGCCTCGTCCTAAGGATGGCGCGTCTGACTGCGCCAGGCGAGAAGAAGATTGGACCTTCATCGGGAGCTATCGGCGTGGCGAAGTAGTCTCCTAGGTGTTTCTCGACTGCTGCGACATGGTCGGTGTCGCTGGTCGGGTTGGGGCGGAACTGACGCTCCAGGTGTTCGGCGAAGACCTCCGCCCGGTCCTCCGCTACATATCTTAGCGCCCCGTCGCTGTTTTGCAGCGGTCGTACCGGGGCTGGGGTGTTCGTCAGTTGGCCGCAAAGTTTGTGTAGTGACGGCCAACTGTCCGTCGTGGCGTCAATCCTATCTTCCCAGCCCGCGGCGGTGTGCGCCTTGAGCTCGGCCTTGACCTTCTCCGCGAGACGATTCAGCTGTGTCTTCAGCGTCGGGCATCTCAGCTGTTGCCACTGTTTGCGAAGGCGCCTCTTCTCGGCGATCATCGCTTTTAGGCGCGCCGGCAGGGGCGGCAGTAGCCCTCTCCCCTGCGGCTGCGTGCTCGTCGCCGTCTGTAAGGCGCTCTGTATGCAAACAGTGACGTCATCTGCCATCGAGTCAACGTCCGCGGAGGTAGTAAGTGGCCGAGTCGGCGTGGTGGTCTCTACTTCCTCTGCGAACTTGGTCCAGTCCATGTGTCGGCGTGGCGCTATGGGCTTCAGTTGGGTCGGCGTCCCTGATAGGACGACGAGTACCGGTTGATGGTCCGACTGTAGCTCGTCGTCTATCACTTGCTGCGTGATCTGGCGGTGTAGCCCTCGGTGGACTACGACGTCCAGCACGTCCGGCATGTTCCGTGCGACATCTGGGTAGTGGGTCGGCGTCTCTGGGCCGGACACCGTATAGCCGAAGGCTTCCGCGTCCGCGAAGAGCCGTCTCCCCTCGGTATTCGTTTGCATGGAATTCCACGCCGGGTGCTTGCAGTTTAAGTCGCCGGCGAGAATGGTAGCGCGCGGCGTGCCGACAAGTAGGGCCCGCAGCTCAGCTAGGTTCAAGCGAGCCGCGGGCGGTTTGTAGCACGCGTACACGTTAATGTCCTCGCCGGCTACATGTAACTGCACACCCAGCGCGTAAAAACTGCTGAGCGACGGCAAGGGGAGTTCTTGATGGACGACTCTCCGCCTCACAAGTACCGCCAGACCACGGTACCTATGGTGAGCCGACCGTTCGTCCTTCCTGTAAACGAGATATCCCGGGAATCTGACCTTGTCCTCGGGTCCCAGGAAAGTCTCGCTTATTAGCGCCACGTCGACGTCCTGTTCCCGAAGGAGATGGCGGAGGGGGGCGACCTTATCCCTTAGGCCGCGGGCGTTCCAGTGGATCACCCTCAATGGTCTAGCCATGGTACAGCGTCAACAGCGTGGCCAGACCATCAAGGATGACCGTTTCCACGTCCTGCCCCTGCCTTATGGCCTTGATAAGGTCCATAAGTAGTTGAATGGCACAGGTCGTGAATTCCTTCTTCTCGGGTTGGCTTCGGTTTGTTATGTTCGCGCCGGTGGCGCCGCGGCTCGGTTTTGCTGTGAACTGTTGTTGTTCACTTTGTTGCCGCGGCGCTGTGCCGGCGCTAGTTGTTGCTTCTTCGTTTTTATTATCCTTCACGACCTGTGTCCTGGGTAAGGCAGGGGTGGCCGTTGGGATCTCTTGCTCGGTCGCTGGGGGGGGGGGATTCTTACCCCGTCCTTTCCCCCTGCGTCCCTTCTTCCTCCGCCTAGAGGAGGAGGCTTGGGTCCTCCCTGTGGGCTCGTTGGCCGCCGCCATCAGCGTCGTGCCTTGTTCGGCCTCCAGAGGTGTGTCTAGCGGCCGTGTCTCGGCCGCTTGTGTTTGGCGCGTAGTGGCCGTGATGGCGGCGGTCCCCGCTCGCTTATTCCGTATCTCGCGTTGAAATACGGGGCATTTCATGTTGCACGCGGGGTGCGGGCCCCCGCAGTTGGCGCAGGTGGCCGGCTCTTCCCGCGGGCGTGGGCAATCGCGCGCCGTGTGCTCGCCCCCGCATCTCACACAAGCGAGCGGGCGGTGGCACATATGCGAGCTGTGCCGAAAACGCTGGCATCTGTGGCACTGTGCGGGCCCTCTTTTTCCACGCCAAGCCTCAATCTTGACACCCCGCATGTACATGAACACGGTGGTGTCATAGATTGCCCGGACGTCTGGAGTCTTTTTTAAGATTGCGTGGAATACGCAACCGGGTCTTCCTGCCGCCCCCTTAATGTGGCGGACGTACTCCGGTTGGTATCCCAACGTCCGGAGCTCCTCTTCGATCTCCTTCGGGTCTGTATCTGCAGGCAGCCCCCGGATGGCGATCTTCAAGCTTTGTTCCGCTGGTAGCGAGTAGGCGAACCAGGAAACGCCGCTGTCCTTTTCAAGGCCCGTCAAGTACCGCTGGACCAGCCGGTACTCCTCCTCGCTGTCTGGGGTGAAGCGTACTCCACCCCCGTATGGACGAGCGTTCGGCGGCCGGCCCAGCTTGGCACTGATGGCCCTGAAGTGAGTCGCCCAGTTCGGCAACTTCTCAACTACCAGCGGAGGGTAGCGTAACTTCTTCCCCGGCTTTTGCTTGGTAGCGGGGCCGGGGACGGCAGCTTGCTGCGCATCGGATGCATCGGGGGCGGGGGGTAATGATAGTTGGGTACTTACCCCCGAGGTTGTTGGCTGTGGTGACGGTGAGCGCGGCGGCGTACGGCGCGCCACCGCGGCGAAGGTGGGCGACGGAGGCGCGCCCCGACCCCGCGGCGCGCTCTCGCGCTGTGGCCGCGGCGGGTCGAGGCAGTACCTCTTCGCCTCTTCCTCCTCGTCGTCGGTGCTTCTCCGCCTCCGCTGGGGTCTGGTTCCGAGTCGGAGCTCTCGCTCGAACCCGAACCCCTCCGGCGACGGTGTTGGTGATGGTGGCGCCGGCGACATCATCTCGGCGTCTCTGGCTCCCTCGGTGGACCGCTGGCCGGATCGCGGGGTCGTATCTCGCGACACGTCTGCGCGACCGGACACGGCCGAGCCCACCGATGCGAGCGACGCACTCGACCCCGCGTTCGACGAGCACGCCGAAAGCATGGCGGGCGAGTCGTACGCCGAGGTTCTTGGTGGCGCCGGCGAGTCAGGTCCTGGGGCTGCGGTGGTGGTGTGTGCCGGGCGATAATGCGGCTCGGCACTTGCTGGCCGCTCCTGCTCCGTTGACACCGGTCCCGCCAGCAAGAGGCGGGGGCCGGATGTGGCGGTGCGCGAAGCTGGCGCGGCTTGGGGCTTCGTTCTTGGCTCGGGCACAGGCGGTGGCACGATACGCGGCGGCGCGGCGCTACGAGCGGGGGGTGCGCGGGGTCGCGCGGACGTTCCGGGGGTCTGCGCGGGTGGCGCGGGGGGCACTTGGGTCGCGGCGGCGCGCGCAGCGGGCGCGGCGGTGCGCACAGCGGGTGCGGCGGTGCGCGCGGGCGCAGGCACTCGTGCCGACGTCACTGTGGCGCGCGCATGCGGTGCGCGGCCTGGGTTCGCGGCAGGCCCCGGGGCCTGTATGGGCACCGGGCGGAACGCGGCGGGGCGGACGGGTACCGCGGGTTGACGGCTCGACGACGGCGGTGGCGCACCGCGCGCAGGCGCCGGGGCCGTCGGTGGGCCGGCAGCTACAGCGGCTCCCGTTCCCCCCCCTCTCCTTCTCTCCTCCTCTTCGGGCTTCGTGGTGGTGGTGGGTCTCCCAGCACGACCGGCCGACGGCGCACCGGACGACGCATCGCCAATATTAGGCAAAGACGTCGCCCGGTCCAGCATCGGGCGGGGCTCCTCGTCCCCGGTGTCGCGGCCCAACGAGCCACGCACACCGGGTTTCTTCGACATCCTGGTGGTGTGATCCTCCGCGATCGCTGCGGCGGCGGTCCGCCGAGCGGCAGTGGGTGCTCCCCCTGTGTTTGCACTAGTGTTCGCCTAGTACAAACACAAGGGAACCGGTTAAAAATTTGCGATCCGCGCGGCACAACTAGTTACTTCACTCCGGACTAGTTTGCGGTATGACCGACCACAGGCTAATCTAGGCGGGGGAGCCCAGGAAATTGCCCGTCTTTTATAGCGAGCTTCAACCAATCAAAACGTCTACATTTTGTACACAATACCTTTCTAGAATTTTCTCTACCAATCAGGACGCGTCTTTTTTAACCAATAAGAACGCGGCAGGTGTGTACACGTCATTAGTACAGTACTGTCGGGCGATTTTCTGGAGTTGGGCTCTTATAATGTTGTTCTTATTTTTTAAACATAGCTACTAACTTATTCTATCTATTTACAAAAATTCGTAACGAAAAATCCCTATTTTAGACCCTAAAATTAACAAAATACGGTAACGGTCCTCGTTACGGTAAAGTTTGGCACCACTTAACCTAATCATACAAGTGGCGCCACCAAGTGTGAAGAATGCGAATCAATTATCTTACATTCGAACTACGTAACATACTCGGTGTCTGATACGACTATCTTATATTCTAATTACATAATATTCTAATTACATAACACGCTCGGCGTCCGTTACAGGGGGGAAAAAAGGAAAGAACTCATAGAGCATCAAAAAATTCCTCCGCATCGTTGTCGGTGGGAAAAGTGTCCAAAAGGCTGGCAGCGTTGCCACGTTGTATGGCAATGCTGATTTTTTGACCTTAAAATAGTATGTAATTTTACGACGTTCACTGTCAAAATTTAGACTAGATAAAACAAACTAGCGAGTCAACAAGACGCGGTTAGCTTTATCCAAACTTTGTTGTAAAGATCACAAAGTATAAAGGTTTTATACAAAACCACCTGTTACTGTTAACGTTATTTAGTTTAAAACGTTATGTTGACGAAGGTGTGCCCTCTATTCCTAAAATGTTGAATAACTCTGTGTGAGCAACTGTCATTAGTAAGTACGTTTTTGGGTTGGCCGTGGAGTGTTGTCAAATGAGGACGGTATTCAGGGTTAAGTACTCTTTTCTACTTATTTTAAATTATGTTTCTATTCCTCAAGTTCATATATGAGTATCATTATCCCTGTAGAGCTGTTCCAAGAAGGTTAATATTTCATTCACATGAGTATCTGCAAATTTACTGTTTCTCCTAGAATTGTTTCGAAAACCAATCTTCTTTGTATAAACATCGTCAGACATTCATCTTTATTAAAACATCACAACGTGTTTGTGTTCTAACTGTTCTTGGAAACTCGGATTTTCCTTTCACGGAACGAACGTTTATCCCGCTTTTTGTTCACGTCTATTTATACAAGGTGTAGTTTTGTATCCTCGTCAAATCCAAGTAGGTAACTATGTTACTGATTCTCGACACGAATCAATAATAAAATAAGCAGGTTTTTTTCTAATTTTCGAAAATCGGCTTGTGTGGGACACGCATTTTAAAACGCGGCCTCAGTGAGACCGCACTGTAACTGCCCTTTTACACACACATAAAAACGCGGCTGCTTATACGATACCATAACGCGATTCTGTTCTTTGAAAGTGGTGTATTCTGAAATACTGTCAAACTTAAATAACTAAAAAAACAAGTATGTATTTGTCGGAGATGGCATGTCTGTCTCTCGTTAGCATCAGGCATATTTTAATTACTGTGGGCGTACTATGGGTAGTATTGGTTAGAACACAATAGAGAAACGGTTTGCAGTTCAAATCAGATTATAATTTACGAACCAGTTAGTCACACTAGCGAATCACACACTGTAGATACACAACTCAACGACACGGAACGCTGACAGTTTCTATGCACATGTTCTTCGTACGATGTCTAATGTTTCGATGATCCCGACAGCTCTGTTCACACCGTTCTTGTAGATCGCCGTCCATCCCCACGAACTCAGGCTAGACTCTGTCTAGCGCCACGAGATGGCGCTAACGTTCCGAATAGTCAAACGAATGACTCCGACATATTCAATATTCACCAGGGATCTTAATTTTATTTAATTATTTATGTCTTTCATAACAGCCTCCTGAAATTTGACGAGGATGCAAAACAATAGCTTGTATAAGGCAATAAATAAATCCAATATCAGATTAAATAGTGCGTTTCTATGTTAACAACAGGAAAAAAACTTATCTATATCTGTACTAATAATAAAGCTGTAGAGTTTGTTTGTAGAACTAATAGTCGGATTTGAAACATAATTTTTACATTTGATAGCCCAATTCTTGAGGAAGGCTATAGGCTATTTAACATAACCTTAGGACCCATAGGAGCCGAGCAAAAAGAAGAAAAGTCAGAAAGGACGCTTAGCGAAAACGAAGTATTAGAAGTATACCTACTGAATCATTTTGAAGCAAATTGCTAATCCATTGCTTCATAAGTTCGAAAAATTTGTCTGCTCAACACATAAATAACGCAATGAATGTTGTTGAACTGTCAAAATGAAACAGATTCCGATTGATTGTGTGTTACGCAATTAGGGGCCGGGTCGGGAACAAGAAGTTTCGCGAAAGTCGTGGGCAGAGGCTAGTATCAGATAAAGGGGTTTTAATGTATTTTCAACTATCTCGAAACAAGAGTCCGTGTGAGGCTGAAAAGATTCGCCAGCCAGGTTCGTAGCGGCACTGATTGTTCAGGGTCCGCCGGACACACTTAAGTGTCATCATTCGTACAAGCCCCTTTTTGCAATAGTCCATATTTTTGTTGGACATTTGTTCCCTAGAATCGTTAACGTCGATTACTCTTGCTCCATTCACTCACAAACTGTTCGAAACGTTCGACGAAGCGTTTCGTGGTGTTGAATGAATAAAAAGTTAATGAATGAATGACCTGTGCTCCGTTGACCGCAGTTTTGAAAGTAGGACGCCGCCAACCGCGTTTGTGCCGAAAACATCAGTACGTACGCGGTTTCGCCAAAATAGTTTACGTGTATATTAAGTCGCCAGCAGTTGCAGAAGTCACGGTCGGTGAGTCGGCGCCCACATTTCATACGCTTACAGAATACCCATCATATTTTCACAAATTCCCCTCCTGTGTCCTTGTTTGCTTACGTGATCCCGTTTCCCTATGTTATTTTGCATTTCATTTGTTTAGCTTATCAAATGAATGCGGTTTCATATCATAATCATAATCATCATAATCATTTTATTCACAAGAAATGTGGTTACATAGTGGTGGTAAGGTAATTCTAATTCCGTCACATTCTACCATAACAATGGTGCGTAAATAATATGTCAAAGTTGTACAAAATATAATGATTTTAAAAATAATCTAAATTGATTAGTAAATTAATGTCAAAATGTATGTCATGAATAATTAATTATTGTATTAAATAAAATAATTGTATGAAAAAGCAAAGAACCAAATTTAAAAGTCAAGTGTTGTGTTGTCATGTCAGCAAGAATAAGAAATTTCAACATTAATTAATTACATCATTTAGCTTTATATGTCATAAAATCCTTCAGAGTATAAAAACATTTTTCTGCAAGCCACGCTGTAAGTTTTTCCCTAAACAGAGTAATTTTCAATTCTTTGAAATTATCTGGTAACTTATTGTATATATCTATCGCCTGCACATAGACATTCTTCTCATAAATGTCCAACCGACACCTAGGTCGGAGAAGTTCAAATTTATATCTATTATGTCTACCCACTTTTTCAGAATATTTACTAAAATACTGTGGATGCAGTTTGACAAAGACACATAGTTCTCTAATGTACATGCAAACCAGTGGTAAAATATGGAACTTTGTAAATAGTGGCCTACAACTGTCTGTAGACCAGGCTCCACATATTGCTCTCACGCATTTCTTCTGTACCCGAAATACTTTTTCAATCTCAACCGAGTTACCCCACATCATTAGACCATAAGAGAGCACCGATGATACGTATCCGTGGTACGCACTAAGAGCCGCCTCCGTTGAAACGGTCTGTCGTAAACGTTTGATAGCATATACGAATCTATCAAGTTTGTTGCAAACATATTCTACATGATCCTTCCAGTTGCAGTGCTTATCAAGCATCAACCCTAAAAATTTAGCAGTGCTTACCTCTTCTATTTTGTTGTTCTTATAATTTATATTTAAATCAATATGTTGTCTTCTATAATTTTGGAACTGTATCATTTGTGTTTTATTCACATTAATTTTTAAATTATTATTACTTAACCATTCAATTGTCTTATTAAGCGTCAAATTTATGTCAGTCTCATATGTGTCTTTATTTTCACACCTGATAACAAGTGTCGTGTCATCTGCGAATAAAATTGTTTTGTGGTGAGTAATATTAGGTAGATCATTAATTTACATTATAAATAAAAATGGTCCCAATACGCTCCCTTGAGGCACACCAAATCTATTTAGTTTGAAACTCGATCTGCTTGTATTTTTGCCATTATTTACTATTTTAGCAATTTCGACACACTGATACCTGTCTGTTAAGTAACTCTTTATCCAGTCATTCGCTACTCCTCTAATTCCATATTTTTCTAATTTATAAAGAAGCAGTTTATGATCGACATAATCAAATGCCTTACTCATATCTAAGAATAAGGTCGTTACAGGTATCCTATCATTAATAGATTCAGTAATTGTTTTAATCAGATTGAAGCAGGCTAGTGAAGTGCTACTGTTTTTGCGAAAACCGAACTGTTCTTGTTTTAGAATTTTTTTATTTTGTACAAAGTCATGTAGTCTCTTTAACATGGCTTTTTCAAAAATTTTTGAGATGACTGGTATAAGGGTAACAGGACGGTAGTTGTTCATATCTGTTGCATCTCCTTTTTTATACAAGGGCTTAACAATAGATTTTTTTAAGCTTGTAGGAAAAACGCCTTGTTGAAAAGACATGTTAATTATAAAACACAAGGGTTCACATATGGATTGTGCACACAGTTTCAGAATCTTTGTATTAATCCCATCGATACCTACGGAGTTAGTATTATTGAGATTATTAATTAGTGTAAATACCTCTAATCGGTCTGTCGGGCTTAAAAAAATCGAATTGGAATTATCCATATCCATGGTTTCATTGATGTCACTATTGTTATAATTAAAATCATTCTCATTAGTCAATTTAATATAAAAAGTATTAAATAAATCACATATATTATCTGTAGTTGTGTATACTTGATTATTATATAATATTTTGTCTATTTCTGTATTAGTATTTATGTCTCCAATATTCTGATTTATTATTTCCCAGACTGCTTTGCATTTATTCTTTTTCTCATTTATATATTTATTGTTTTGTAACCGTTTCGACTTATGCATACATTGCTTAAGTATTTTAGAATATATTTTGTAAGAACTAATATTTCTCTTTTTATCAGCTCCCACTTGTTTGCCTTTTAAATAGAGAATTCTTTTTTTTATACAACACTTTTTTAAGCCTTTTGTCAGCCATGTACCTTTGTTTACTTTATTGCATTTTTTTACTTTAAATTTAGGAAAGCATAAGTCAAAAATCAATGAAAACAGACTATGAAATTCCTGGAAAGCTTCATCTAAGTTAGATTTTTCATAGACATTAGAGAAAGATAATGATGAAATGTAACGGCAGAATTTGTCAACATTTTCCTTGCTAAAATCACGGACCTCCTCGTACCAAGTGCGCTTCTGACGTTTAATATTGGTCTTTATTGTAAGCGTTTGCCCTGTCTCATGATCTGAGAGCCCTAAGTGATGAATATCTGCTCGGGTTTGTTTTACATTACTCGCAAACAAGTCAATGCACGCCTGTTTTCTAGTAGGTAACTTAATGTGTATTTCTATATTAAAGTTTTTGAATAGGTTTATGAGGTCTAAACCATTTTTGCTTGGCTTGAGCATATCCAAATTCCAATCACCACATAAAACAATTCTTTTTGTTCTATTTGAAAGTTTTAAAAGTAGTTTTTCCATTTTTTCCACGAAGGTATAAGGATTACTGGTGGGGGTCCTGTATACACATATTACGATAATTTTTTGTGTTAGTAGCTCGACGCCACAGTATTCAAAATGAAAATTACACGCAAAGTCAGCTGTACACGTTAACGATTTGTAGTCAAAATCATTTTTTATTAAAATACAGGAACCTCCTCTTTTTGAGTTGCGTGAGTACGATGTGACCATTTTATAACCTGGTATCTTTAATAAATGTTCTGTACCTTTTTTTATGAATGTCTCAGTAAAACATATTATGTCGATTTCCAAAGATTTTTGTGAAAATTCGTGTAAAGCAAAAATAATGTCCTCGGTTTTATTTATAGCCCCTGCGATATTCTGGTGAAATATAGTTATTTCCGATTCACCTTTAGTCAAGAAAAAACTCGTTTTTGCTTGTATTTTGTAGTGATTGTTGGTCCAATGATACTATGTCACTAACGTTTACTTGTGCTATTTCCGATGATACTGCCAAATTATATGTCTCATCTAACTTCGGTTGAGTTCGAAAATAGTACGGAATAGTACCCTTTTTTATAGGGTTATGCGCACAACTCCCGTCATCTGGTTTGCTTGTATTACATTCAAACAATTTAGGTGAGTAATTAGTGTCTCTCAAAGTGGACTGTGTTTTTTTAGTTTGTATATTACATTCCAGAAATGCAATTTCTACAAGTAACTTAAAGCTTAACTTTCTAATAAACCTTATCGGATTTAATTTCAATATCTCTGAACAGTTTATTTCAATAAATTGGCAATTACTATGATTTTTCAGTAATAATTTTATATTGTTATTCAAAAATTGTTCGTTTAAACAATGATTATGTTGGACATTTATTACAAATACTTTATGGTGCCTCAATATGTGTAATGAATTACTCAAAGCCGATAACACTTCATAGGGATTTTTATCATTTGAGCCCATTGACAAGATAACTATGTCACCATTATTTAATGACTTACTCAAGTTTTCGCAAGACTTCAACACTTCGTTACTTCTTGCCCCCGGCTTGACGACACCACAAAAGTCGTATTTACACTTAAATTTAAGATGATTGCGGTCATAATCATAAGTCAATTGTGAAGCTAAACTACAAGTTTGTTCGTCTCCTATAATATACAGTTTCTTAGTTTCGTTCCGTGTAGCGCCATCTGTTGGTTGGAATTCCTCTAGAGTTGACGTGTATAATACTGGCTGCGCTGCATTTAATTCTTCCACTCCTACATTTTCCTTTGCGCTTATTCTACCAGTCTCTGTTTGAGGTGTGTTCCATCTTTGCGGATTCAGGATTCGACAGCTAGGTGATAGTTGTGAATGTAGCTTGGGTGTTTCAGTGGGCCCCACTGTTTTGTAGTCGTTTAATGGTGAAAATCGTGATATTCGCATCCTTATATTCGTAAGCTTTTTCAAGTAAGGCGAGGCAGCTCGACGACTCGGAATCATATCGGCTGGGCTGTTGGAGTTTGAACTACTGGCAACATTTTTAAGAAATTTTATTTGTTGTGTTTTTTCCATTAATTCTTTCCGTAGATTAGAGCATTCCAGGTTGAGATGTGCTATCTCCTCATGAGCGCTGGCATTTTCATTTTTGAGGTTTACAACTTGTTGTCGCAACTGTTGAAGCTCGGCCCAATCCATTTCAGTCGTTTCAGGAACACTTTTTGTTGACAAGTCTAGGCCATCATGCAGAGTAGAACTGAGAAATGTATCATCCAAACAGAACTCTGACACGTTCATGTCGGACTTAGTTCTCCTCATGTGTCTCCTTAGTGTTATGTTGTCACTTTCCATCGTTTAATTTAAAACTTGTGACAGCGCCCTCTATCTTATGCGTCTCAAAAGTTTCTTATCGGGTAGTGGACGCGCGTCACGCTGTTGTAAGGTATGTATGCGCAGGCGCAGATGTTTTGGTGCAATTCTATTAGATGGCAGCACTTTCTAAGGAAGTTTTGAATACCAACCGTTCAAAATTTTTTCCATATGACAAGATCTTATTAAATTCACTTCATTGCAACAACAATATCTCAGTCAACTCACTCGTACTATGTTCGATGCTCGTATAATGAATCCCGCCTGTTCTGTTCACTGCACATCAGATTAAATGTTGAAATGTTTTTGTCAAGTCACTGTGTTACGATTGCGATTTATTTAAAATTCACCCAATACCACGACGAGATAACACTTGTGCTGTCGATTTGACTCGTTATCACTTTATTTATGTATGTTTTATTATTAATTTTAACACTTTTATATTATTTTGAAAAAAAATAATTAGGAGCACTGTATAAAGTATGTTTACTAGATGAGCGCCATCTAGCGATCCATTTCCTACCGAATGTAAATGAACATAAACCAAATGTACTGAAATATCTGTAAATTGTTATATATCCGACATCTCTTGTACACGCACAGTTTGTTTGTCACGTTTTCAGGAGACAGATTAAATTTTAAATTGGAAATATGGTTTAGCTTTATTGAAAACGCATGAAAGTGGTACACAACGAAATGGCTTTGTTTACTCGTCTCGGTGTCACAACCAGTTTATTATTCATGCGCTCGTGCCTGGCAAATGAGCGTTCCTTGTAAAATCCTCCACTTTATATCCCTTCTCTTATAACTAAGTTACACGCGACTCGCGACACACGTCCACTCCACTGACGCTAGGGATTTCTTTACAGCGTCAACTTGGAGTTGTTGCCGAACTAAGATTGCCAATAAAAGTCCTGGTGGTTCTAGATCGAGTTCATTATAGCCTAGGATCTAATTCAAGTGACTTAAAAGCTTTTTATTCATTTGGATATCTACCTAAGGTACAGCCGGTCGATTCTGTAAAAATCTCACCGTGAAAACTCAAGTGAAGTGAGCTTGATGTGAGTTGTCAGTAGTATCAATCCCAGGCATTATTTGGAATGACAGCTCACTCCACAGTCCACGCTCACTTCACCTAAGTTTTCACGGTGAAATGGTTACAGAATCGCACTGCTGTAGGCTGGTTTACAGTGGTAACTAGACCAGTATAAGCATAATCAATCTATAATGTTCCCACTGCTGGGACACAGGCCTCCTCTCTGTGAGAGCGAGTGGGCCGTAATCAACCACGTGGACTCAGTGCGGGTTGGTATATGTCACGTCTTCGAGTTTTTTGGTTCTATGACATGCCGGTTTCCTCACGATTTTTTCCTTCACCGTTTTGAGAGCAGCAGTAATGAAATTATTTACACATAGTAAAGCGATTGTCAGTGTTCGAACCTACGACCACCACTGCTCCCAACCAGTATAAGCTGGCCTCTTATTCTATTGAATCTCGGTACTACGCTAGGCCAGCAAAGGTCAAAGTCTATTCTATTCAAGGTCAGTGTTACCGCTGATGTGCGGTCGACACTGTTTTCCATAAAAGCAAACACATTTCAAAGAGACAATTTCCTCGATATTTTTTTTTAATTATGGCAAAAAGTCTTTTCAAAGTTAGAAGGAAAAAGCTTGTTTAATGTTCAGATTTAATTACCCAAGTACTTACAAATGTTTGCTGATTCATTGTTCAAACTAAATATATTTTATCTCTTCAATAGATGAATGCGATGGTCAGGCTAATAATAGAGAATGCTAAAACTAATAAAAATCTTGAAAAAATTCAATCGCGCTGATAACCTAAAGATTATAGATTTAGGAGGAACCAGGTGCCTAAATCTGGCAAATCTGTAAAAAAAATCACAGCTTTGCAACGTTTGAAACACAGAGCTTTGCAACGTTTGAAAATTGATAAAGTCGGCCCTCAGATAGATTGATTGTTGTTTGACTATTTATCAGACAAGCAGTTCTTTTTAACCATGCTAGTAGTAAATAAATCTGATCAATTTAATGCTGACAAAGGCCGGAGCTCGAGTCTTTCGCCGCTTCCATAAAGACTTGTCCCAAATAGCCCTAGATAGAAAGAAGTGGTTGAAGAATAAGGAGCCCTTTGCTAGCAAGGGACAAGGGCACGAAGATGATGAAAGTTGGTAAAAAGGTTTTAAAAATATACTGTATCTATTTCCAGAGCACCTGAGATCCTGATGGGCGCGAACCACTACACAGCTGCGGTAGACGTCTGGTCGGTGGGCTGCATATTCGGAGAGCTGCTCGGCAGAAGGATCCTCTTCCAGGCGCAGAGTCCGGTGCAACAGGTATGTGTTACTGCCGCTTTGCTTACTACACTTTAAGGCGAATGCGCCAGGGATATTGAAATTTTCTTTCTTACATTATATTGCAACGTGCAGACTGCAGGTCCATTTCAGGTTCTATGTTGATCAAAATATGATTCGCGGCCATAACTGGCTAACTTAACATAATATCCCCCTAAATAAAGCCGGGGTAAAGTTATGTGGTTGTTGTTGTTTTTTCTATGTTTGTACATAGGTAAATGTATGGTTAAACTGAAGTTAGCCAATACTTACTTGTTGTAACTTTGCTGCCGAATAAATGTGGAGTTACTCGTATATACTGGAGTGGAACCGTCTGCCTGCGTCTGCATTCCCGAGTTCATACAACCCGAATCTCTTCAAGGCGAGAGTGAATAGGCTTCTTCTGGGCAACCTCGTTCCACCGTAGATCTCATCCCTGCCTCTGGGCTGGATTGAGGTCAAGAGTGAGCCCATTGTAAATAAAAAATAAAAAAAAATACTGGGCCTATCACAGCCTGCTGCTACCTTCTGCTGGCCTGGATGTAAACACAACTGGCGAAATATGGACACACTTTCGCTTTTCGGGGAATACAAGCGTGTTATGTTATATAATAGTACCCTAGAAGTTTCCCAAACAAGTCTGTTGCTTAAATTACCTTTGCCCTTAAAGCTACACAAATGCCCTTAAAAATAAAAGTTAAACATGTAAAAGGAAGTTTTGTTTTAAACACGTGACATTACGCTAACATTCACGTTTTAATAAAACCATAAAGATTCTCTCATACTTTAGTCTCCTTTTTAACCGACGAAAAAAAACGGAGGAGGTTCTCAAGTCGACGCGTATTTTTTTTTTATGTATGACCACGCATAACTTTTTACAGAGTAGTCTGATTTTGATAATTCTTTTATTGGAAAGGGTATACCCGAAAGTTGGTTCAATATAAATTTGGAAAAAAAAAACATTTTAATGGTGAGAAAATAGGGGTGATTTATTGTTCACGCACAGATTTGAATGCTGAGTTGTGTATTATTACTCTACTCAGTGCCACATATGCCTGCCCTTTGGCAAACAATTAGTAGATTATAGCCACAATAAATTATAAAATAAAAACTTTTTAACAAAAAAATTAAACCGCCGAAAAAATCTGAAAAGAAAAAAATCATACTTTTTAAACCTTTTTTATTTTACCTAATAACCAAGTTCTTAAACTAATGTAAGTATACCTAAATAATTTTGAGTCGGCGCCGTTTAAATTTAAGGCAATTTAGTGATCTTTGTTTATTGTTTGGCGCCGCCGACACAAAATTACTTAGGTATACTTATTACATTAGTTTAAGATCTTATTTATTAAGTTTAAATAATAAAGGTTTATTATACCTTGACGGAACGGCAGTAGGGTGTGATTGTGGAGCTGTTTAGCAAACCATGCTCCACCTCGACCTATCCTAGTCTACTCCGAAGTAGTATCGGCAGAATGTTCGGCCGTTTCGTGCTACGAAGTTACTATTTGGTTCGGTCGGTTCCGGTCCTACACTCCTACACTCTTTCGAATATTGACTGTGGTCCCGACCCAACTGAGCCGATCCGAACTTTTTTCACTTTTTCAATAATGATCGGTTCGGCCATGTGTCGGTCCGATCCGAACATTCGCACTTTGCACTTCGGAGTAGGCCTCCTGCCGTCTGTGTCCCAAAACATGCAGTCAAAGTGAGCTCTGCGCTGCCACTGACAACGCCGTGGAAGTGGCAAAGTTTTGGGCCAAAAATATTTAACAATTCAGTCGTGCCATCGACACGAAAAAGAAGATCAGAAATGTAGATGGTACTTACACTCTTTCTTCAGGTGATAAAAGCAACTGTTTTTCGTTTCAGTTGGAGTTGATAACAGAGCTGTTAGGCACGCCATCTCTGGAGGACATGCGACACGCGTGTGCCGGCGCACGCGCACATATGCTTCGTCGCGCGCCGCGCCCGCCTGCGCTTGCTGCGCTGTATACGCTGTCCGTTCAGGCCACGCACGAGGCCGTGCATCTGCTCGCACAGGTAACATACATTATAAATCTTTTGAGAAAATTCGACGGCTAACAGTGGAGAAAGGAAGAAAAAATAAATTGCACCCCAAGTAGGCAGGCAGAAGATGTTTCATAACGGTTATAGTTATGTGTATAGTATAGTTATTTTGTAATTTTATTTATGTCGAACTCCTCCTCCTATAACATGGAACATCATCAGTAATAAGGGCTCCCAAATGAGTCCGAAACTGGTCAGGTATAGTACCTATAGATAGGGTAGAAAAATAGGGATAGTTTGATAAGGTATCTGCCTGAATTGCCCTATTCCAAACTACCACTACCACCCTGTGTTCATAACCTGCAGTAAAAAAAAAACACAAAGCAATTGGTTCGTCTTATCTTCCCTTGCTTTGATTACTCGCACGATACTTTAGTCCTAGCCTAGCCTTGTCCTAGCAAGGTCATTTTTTTTAAAAACGTTGCCCGACTTGGTATAATTTCTCCTATATTGTGGGTGCGTTTACAAACATTTAAACTCACATATACAAACAGCCAGACCCGGAACAACTGATTGTAGGTTATACAAATATTTGTTCCGTGCGGGAATCGAACCCGCGACACGCAGCGCAGCAGTCAATCGCTTAACCACTGCGCCAACCGTATCGTCAAAATGTTACAAAATACTATAATCTTTATCTATCTATCTATACTAATAGTAAAGTTTGTTTGAAGTTTGAACGCGCTACCGTTAGCAGCCGAGCAAACATAAAAAGTTCAGAAAGACTGCTAAGCGAAAACGAAGTAATATTATGTAGAACTA
This sequence comes from Apamea sordens, assembly GCA_945859715.1. Lineage (NCBI taxonomy): Eukaryota > Metazoa > Arthropoda > Insecta > Lepidoptera > Noctuidae > Apamea > Apamea sordens. The sequence continues at coordinate 16,937,450 of OX243995.1, forward strand.
AACGACAAACAAACTTACAAAACAAACAAACTTACAAAACAAACAAACTTACAAAACAAAACAAACTTGAAAAATCTCTGTAATTTTTTTAAAGCAATAAAGTCTATTATTATGTTGTTTATTTATTTACTTATCTTATTTTATAACATTTTTAAATATAAAATTAAGTAGAAAAAAAACATTTAAAAATATAAAAAAATAGTGATCCACCGATGTCGGGAGCAGGGTCCAAGCTACCGGTGGTTAGGGCTTCAGAGCCAGGAACCACCTCACTAATTACTATTATTATTATTAAGTAATAGCGCAGGCAGACGATGCAATGCGACGCGGTGGGTCGGGGGAACAAGAAATTTCATGCGGACGAACTCGCGGGTGGAAGCTAGTTAGCATAATAACATTCCCAAACTCCCAATTCCAGATGCTGGTGTTCGACCCGGCCAAGCGCATCTCCGTGGTGGACGCGCTGGCGCACCCGTACCTGGAGGAGGGCCGCCTGCGCTACCACTCGTGCATGTGCAAGTGCTGCTACAGCGCGCCGCCCGCCGCGCGCCACTACTCGCCCGACCTGGAGCCCGTGGCGCCGCACGCCTTCCACGACGGCTGGGAGAGGAAGCTCACCAGCGTGCATCAGGTCAAAGGTATGGACGGGCGGTACACGCTGCGTGGACTGTCATCTACATTATGGGCTTTATTCATAAACGTTTAAAGTCAAGAGACGTTTAAACGTCAAAAATGTATGGTTAAACAGTCGCTAATCATTACTTTATGTAACGTTTATAAATAAAGGGGTTCATGTGGAAAGAAATGCTATAAAAATGTGGAGAAGCGTAAATAGGCGTATCATACATCCCAAAGCTGCTGGCCAGCGAGTTTAGCTTCTTTGAGTTTTAAAGTACTGCAATATTCCGTTTAATAACTCTGACGGTAATTCAATGGTATAAACCAAGCACATTATGGTTATAAACCATTATGATTAAATTGATTGATTCAATAAATTCAATTCATTCAATTCAATTTCATTGAATTAATTGATTTTGGTTGATTAAATACTGCAATTTAAGTGTCTTTGAATTAGGACCAGTTTTTAAGTTCAGTTTCCAAAACAAAAGATTGCATACAACGTACAGTCCTTTTACAATAATTTTACCTCTGACAACAGCAACCCAATATCAACCTTGTAATAACTACTATAAAGATCACTGTGATTTTGACTAGACTTGTCAATGGCAGCAATTCAACAGCAACCTTATTACAACGACGATAAGGATCACTGTGATTTTGACTAGACTTGTTAATGGCATCAATCCAACAACAACCTTATTACAACGACGATAAGGATCCCTGTGATTTTGACTAGACTTGTTAATGGCAGCATTCCAACAACAACCTTATTACAACGACGATAAGGATCACTGTGATTTTGACTAGACTTGTTAATGGCATCAATCCAACAACAACCTTATTACAACGACGATAAGGATCCCTGTGATTTTGACTAGACTTGTTAATGGCAGCATTCCAACAACAACCTTATTACAACGACGATAAGGATCACTGTGATTTTGACTAGACTTGTTAATGGCATCAATCCAACAGCAACCTTATTACAACGACGATAAGGATCACTGTGATTTTGACTAGACTTGTCAATGGCAGCAATTCAACAGCAACCTTATTACAACGACGATAAGGATCACTGTGATTTTGACTAGACTTGTTAATGGCATCAATCCAACAACAACCTTATTACAACGACGATAAGGATCACTGTGATTTTGACTAGACTTGTTAATGGCATCAATCCAACAACAACCTTATTACAACGACGATAAGGATCCCTGTGATTTTGACTAGACTTGTTAATGGCAGCATTCCAACAACAACCTTATTACAACGACGATAAGGATCCCTGTGATTTTGACTAGACTTGTTAATGGCAGCAATCCAACAACAACCTTATTACAACGACGATAAGGATCCCTGTGATTTTGACTAGACTTGTTAATGGCATCAATCCAACAACAACCTTATTACAACGACGATAAGGATCCCTGTGATTTTGACTAGACTTGTTAATGGCAGCAATTCAACAGAAACCTTATTACAACGACGATAAGGATCACTGTGATTTTGACTAGACTTGTTAATGGCATCAATCCAACAACAACCTTATTACAACGACGATAAGGATCCCTGTGATTTTGACTAGACTTGTTAATGGCAGCATTCCAACAACAACCTTATTACAACGACGATAAGGATCCCTGTGATTTTGACTAGACTTGTTAATGGCAGCAATCCAACAACAACCTTATTACAACGACGATAAGGATCCCTGTGATTTTGACTAGACTTGTTAATGGCAGCATTCCAACAACAACCTTATTACAACGACGATAAGGATCCCTGTGATTTTGACTAGACTTGTTAATGGCAGCAATCCAACAACAACCTTATTACAACGACGATAAGGATCACTGTGATTTTGACTAGACTTGTTAATGGCAGCAATCCAACAACAACCTTATTACAACGACGATAAGGATCACTGTGATTTTGACTAGACTTGTTAATGGCAGCAATCCAACAACAACCTTATTACAACGACGATAAGGATCACTGTGATTTTGACTAGACTTGTTAATGGCAGCAATCCAACAACAACCTTATTACAACGACGATAAGGATCCCTGTGATTTTGACAGTGATTCATGTCAGAGCAGAGGTAAAATAATAATGTACTAGTATACATAATCAATCTATAATGTTCCCACTGCTGGGACACAGGCCTCCTCTCAGTGAGAGGGAGTGGGCCTTAATCCACCACGCGGGCTCAGTGCGGGTTGGTAGATGTCCCATGTCTTAGAATTTGTGGTTCTAGGACATGCCGGTTACCTCACAATGTTTTCCTTCACCGTTTTGAGAGCAGTGGTGATGAAATAATTTACACAAAATAGTGCCTGCCTGGGCTCGAACTCACCTACACCACGTTATAAATACAAGTTATGTTTGAGTCTTATACTCTATTATTATTACTTTACTTTCTTCAATTAACACTTCTCGCACATAAATGTTTCAGAGGAGATACACAAGTTCATAGCGGAACAGCTGCAGACGTCTCGAGTGCCATTGTGCATCAACCCACAGTCGGCGGCGTTCAAGAGCTTCGCAAGGTAAGGCGCCGCGACATCAACCAACCGCAACCAACCGCAACCAACCGACACTAGGTGATTTCTTTGCGATACGTAACCTAACACGCCTTAGCGACCACCCGCACCCATATGGGCCACGCCAATTGTAACCAAAACTCGTGCAGACAACACTGCCTATCATAAAAATTCTTGAAATTCGTGATTCGCCCCGAAGCGTCGTTTTAGCGCTGCGCTCTTGCACTGTAACCTCTAAAATGTTGCTTCCTTTTTTTCAGTTACCGATTTATTTTGCGCGTTTTGTAACATAGTAGTTTTTCTTAGATTTTAATGACTTTTACAAAGTTTCCAGTGTTGTCCGCACGGCTGGCGATGTTTACGATAATAAATCAGAGAAAGCAAACAGTCATCACAACTGAGTGTGGCACGGTGCGAGTCTGTTAGTGTGTGCACGTGTGTCGGTGTACAGAGTACAGTACTAGTGTACGTGTACATAGCGCGTAGTGTCGTGCCGGCCGGTGGTCGCAGGAACATGTCGCATCCCTCCCGACCTCCCCTCCCGCCAACTGTAGTATTGCAACGTAGGTAACAGTTGTGCCTCTTTGTGTACAGTAACACTCACACACGGGTCGATTTTGCTAGAGCCCGTCTTGTGCATGGGTTGTTTTACCATTTTATTTTTCTTACATAACGTTCCGTTTCGCTTCCCGCGCTTCGAGCGCTCTCCGTGTACATACGCCGCTGTTTTCGAGCAAAATCAACCCTCTTGAAATGGTGGTGTGTCCCGCTTCACTAGCACCGCTGTTCTCTCCCGTACGGTAGTTTTAATTCTGCTTTTTTGTGTGTTTTGCGACAGCTCTAGGGCGGGTTCGAAAGCGAAAGTTTGTTCCCCTTTCAAGACAGCGGCAAAATATCTACTGCTATCGCCCGTGATATTTCTGTGCGCCGCCTAGGCGAGGAGCGAGCTCAGTAAGCGACGTGTGGCACCCGGCCGCGGCGGGACGGCGCGAGCGCGGCACGAGCCGGCACTCCTTCTGAACTAACCTACGCGCCCCTCCTGCTACTCCTAGTTTTTTTCTTCGTTTTCTTCATTCATAATCGACCCGGTGACTGAGGAGCCAATGATGGCAACCCATTTGTGTGTATTGCGTCTATTAAAATACATTTAGTGCCAATTTCATCAATGAAACTAAACGTGATCAATACATCTAAACTGCGTTCAAGATCTGTCACTGTCAATATTTTTCAACAATGAGGACACTGACAGCTCTTGAACGCGGTTTGATCGCGTTCAGTTCCAATAGTGAAATTCGCCCTTAATGTGTACGCAATTCAATGGAGGGGCGCGCAATTTAAGTTTAGACGGTCTGTAACTTTGTTGTTGAGTTTAACTTTTAGTAAAACAGGCGTTGTTGCCTTCGACCGTCGTCTCGTTTCAAAAGGGTTGATCGTTAGATAGTGCTCGCTCCGTCCTAATGGTTCGGTTACAGTGCATGCGTTTGTGAAGGCTTCGCACTTGAGTTCGGTGCTTGTTTGTGTATTTATTTTCCTTATAGTGCAATAAGTGAGAAAGTTAAACATACAAGACACAGATATCGTTACGTTGATAAAAATATCAGAATATTTATTAATTGTCCTTCATTTATCCGGGAAAGGGTGATACCGAAACTTATTATTATTACCGAACTCAAGTATGAGGCTACATTTCCTCAAAATCGACAAAAAACAGTAGTTTCGATTTTGAAGAAACTTCAGTACTGAGGTTGAATTTGATTTTGTACGATTAGTGGGTTTTGACAGCCCTAGCAGAAAAAATATCTTTCCAAATATGAACTTTATTCGTTCGACATAAGGTTGATATTAAGAAGTGAGGTTGTTTTCTGTTAGGGTTGCCTCGTAGTGCATGCGTAGTATGAGATGAGCACTGTGCCAAGCACATGGTTGTGGTGAATTTTCATTAATTTTTATTCAGTAGTTACTGTAGCGTTTGATTTGTGATGCAGTTTTGCTATAAGATTTCTCTTTTATTATCATAGATTTTGTTCAAAAAATGGTAAATGCATGTTGGTTTGTATGTTGGGTTCATCATGAAGATTGGCGAAACGAGATTAGTAAAAAGTTTGTTTAAGCGCAAGAAACATTAATATTATTTGCGCTGTTCATAGTAACTTTAGATTATTTAGAAGTTTTTAACAAAAATAGCCTAAAATACGCTTCGGGTTGCGATAAAAGAATCTTTGAAAACATTTATTTCTGAAAAAAAAAAATGCAGTTCGCGTTTGCGATGCATACAGTCCCCCTTTGTCTCGCTAAAACCTGATGAAACGAATGAGTCCAACATACAAGCAAGTGGCGTGGGTGTGGGTCCGCACTTGTGACACATGACTAACGACGGCCGACTCTGCACCCTTGCAGCTCCACAGTGGCCCACCCGTCCGAGCTGCCGCCGTCGCCGCACCAGTGGGAATGACGCGAGACCAAGCGCGGCTTCGACAAGCGACGCGCCGTATTCACTGACTCGCGATAGCCGACTTTATTGTAACGGACGCAAGGATTATAATGGATTATTGGGCGAACTCGTGTTGTAGCAGGCTCGGTGGTGCGATAGTCGACTTTGTAACAGATGAATAAGGTCGATTATGGATTGATGGTTGGGTGAGGCGATTACACGCCTGATTAACCTCTGATAAACGATATTTGACTTTATTTACGGCAATGTAAGGTCGGTTATGGACTGGTGGTTTGGCGAATTCGTATGTTTACCTAAGCCTAAATTTAATTAGTCACCTTTATATTTATCAGTTTAAGGTCGATTTTGCTATGAGGCACTTACTACCTAATGCCACAGAAATGTAAACAAATTGTAGTTTGTAGAGGAGGTCTGTGTGATAGTTGGTTTGAAAATATTTATTCTACTAATCCGCTTTAAAATGTAAATGTAATTAGTATTATTCACGTGGTATCAATAAAATAAAAAAACAAAACGTGATGTCTATTTCTAAATGTATGAATATTTAAAAAACCAACTATTACACACTGAAAGAAACTAACTTTTTATTTTTAAGTATAATTCGTATTTTTTAAGACCATCTGCTGTAAACTGAAGAATTTTGTAATGAATTTAAAGTATCTAAAAGTACATACGAATTCGCTGTAACACTAAAGTTACATATCAACTGGAATTTGAACATTTTTCCTTTAAACATTCTCGTCTATGTACAGTCAATATTCACTCTAATTTCCTTGAAAACAGAGTTCAAATTCCAGTTCCAGTCCACACGTCACATAAGTCGGGTGTCTTCCCAAACTGTATTGTTTTGCTTTTATTTGACTTTACTGTGAATGTATTAAATTTTGGATTGTATAAATACCGCTCCATACCTCATCGCTGTAACTAGAAGGCATTAAACTTACGCGCATCGTATCAATAAGTATACCTTGTGGAGAATACATACCATTGTTGGGTAGATAGACTTCCAAAATGGACGACATTTTGAAATTAGTTGTCTAATTGGCGAAAGATATTAAATTACCAACAAGCTTTGTAAACTAGGCTACTTTGTCTACCACGAATTCTATTAAAAATATTTGTATTTTAAGAAAGAAATGTCACCTACCCAATTCTAAAACGTGCATTTCGAGTATCTCCACAAACGCGCATTTTTGACGTCAGCAAAGCAAAACAGCGAACTCGCGACGTCACTACCAAAAACTTCATTTCTGATATTTACTTGTAACGTAGCGTGTAGCGAATGTGTGTAGAATAGTATAGTTGGCTGGTGTACTGTGAATATAATCGATAAGGGAAAGGAAAGCATCGGAAAGGATAAATAAGTTGATATCAACAACATTTTATACAACGAAACGTGTCGCCCCTGCGGCAGAACGTAGTTAGGAAAGGTATCGGAGAGTGACTTGCAGATAAATGATGGATAGGTGTGGTATACGAAGGAGAGGCGAGGTCGACGACCTCACTCGGCGCGATATATACAGCAAAGAGACGCTTCGCGTAGAATTAGGTTATGTTTCATTTATCTCCGCGATTCCATGTAATTGTAAGTGTGACGTAGTGTCATCGTGTGCCTGATTGTGTTGCGTTCGGACGTTGCAAGCAATAAACGTTGCAATATTATATAACGCGTATTGACATTTCAATTTTATAACTACTGATTTAATGATTTATATTGTGTTCTCTATTAATCTCCTTTTAAGGACGACTACAGACGACAGTTTCTTACTTAATAAACGGATTTGGAACACGAATCTCTTGCGAACTGTCGCCTGTAGCCGGCCTTGTGTATTATAATTACTAAGCTTAATCGTTAACACCATTGTATGTAACATCGACTGAACATTTTTACGTAGTTAGGTTAGACTAGTGTTAGATTATATTAAACTACTAATTTACTCGATGCAATGAAAATAAATAGTAAATAAAAATAAATGAATGAGTAATGTTCACATACTATCATTGCAGTAGTGAGATATTTTATAGCAAAGTGTTTGTAAATGTAATGAATACATGTGTATTTCACGCATTTAATAGTTATATTAGAGTTTTGACATAATTGTACTGGGATGTGTTAGTGTGCGTGAATTACGTCGTTTTGTCTAAGTATTGGCATTGATAATCTTACATAGTATACACTGCAAGGTGGGAATGTAATCATTCAGTGTCTTATACATTGTGGCAGGATCGTTGACGCACAAACTGTGTAAAACAATTAATTAAAAATAATATTTGACTTCGTTCAAAAATCAGTCGCTCAAGTGGCTACGTTTGCACACACGTAAACATCTACATTTCTTAGAAAAAAGTTTAATAATATTAACAACTTCAGTTTATTATAAACCTTAATGCCTAATCATAAAGTTTAATTACCATTGCAAATATATTTAAAATGTCGCTTGAAAATAAAATCATTCTATTTTTAAATTTTCAGTCATTTATTCTAAAATGAAACTTAAAGTCTAAGTAATAAGGTTAAAATCATACTAATTTGAAATAAGACCACAAAAGTATTTGTGGCCTTATTTTTCGTTTTTGAAACGCTTATCGGGAATCTAGTACTATTATTGATCGAAGATATTCGACGAAAAATTTCAACGCACTTTAGAATCATGTACTGAATCCATGGTAACTAACAGGTTGCCCGTCGATGTCCCTGCCACCCTGTGTTTGCTCGACAACTTATAAGATAGCGTTTGGTTCCATTCCCACCGCGTATCATCCAAAATTGATGTTTCCATTTAATTTGTAAGTAGTTTTACTACTGTATCACGCTGCTAACATATAATCTAGCATAGAGAGACTTTGTGTGAATGTCGCCAGACGTCGTAGCCTTAAAACTAGTTCAAAACTATATAAAAGATAAAACATAAAAAAACGTTGTAAATAAATGCATAGTATTAATGTTAGTCTAGTATGGTACGGGATGTAACCGATGTAGCAAGCCCACAACAAGTAGGTTAGCCTCACTACAGACCGCTGCACGACTAATATATCTCCTTTTCTGTGAATAGAGGGTAGTCAGATAATATACTGACATATTTACAGTTTTTGCGTTGTTTTGTAGTAAAGATTGTATATAGTTATGTGGTCGGGCAGCGGTTTGTATGAGACTTCGATGGTACAAAGGAGGAGCTCTCGTTTTTACGTTGGTTTTAGCTGCCGCATACTATACTCTCTTTGTGTTTGTCGTAATCTTTTTTGGAGTTACTGTTACTGTTAGCCTGCATCAGCCCACTGATGGGCAAAGGCCTCTGACCCCATGACTTCCAGCTCTTTCGATCCGGGGCTAAAGTAGAACCACTGGTCGTTGGTTTTCTCCAGCTCGTCCCGCCAACTTCTACGGGGCCTGCCGCGATGCCTGACCTGTGTCAGGGCTCCACGTTGTGGTTATTTGGAGTATTTAAATTAAATAGACCATCGTTATCCCTGCTTTTAGCCTTCTCAATTGAATCGGCTATATGATATCAAAGTAGTATTATTTACTTTTGCTACAAGAAACGTTGAATTTCAATAATTTCGAATTACCTATGAACAAGATATCATGAGATTGGCAATATTGCGATCAACCAATTTGTAACAACTAATATGAAATTGCATAACAGATTTACTAAGATGGCTGACTTGATCTGCCTTTCTCGAACGGGGTATTCGATGAGTAATATGAATGAGATGGACGTGACAAAACATCGTGAGGAAACCGGCATGACCTAGAGCCAAAAATTCTAAGACATGTGATATCTACCAACCCGCACTGGGCCCACGTGGTGGATTATAGCCCACTCCCTCTCCAAGAGAGGAGGCCTGTGTCACAGCAGTGGGAACTATATAGGCTGATTATGTACGTGACAAAGTACAACAAGTTATGGGAACTAACCCCTTTTGACTTCTCCTCAGGTTCGACCACGACCGATGTAATGTCTTAATCCCATTAAGGATTAACATACATCTATGTTCCATGTTATAGGTTGAGTTTCCGCTCTTAGTCCCCTGGATTAACATCAATATATAGACAGCTAGAACCACGTAAGCGAGCCCCGACGGACCCACCTTGCCTTATCTCAGATAACTGTCACTGTGATCCGTAACGCGTAGTTTTTTGAACCCCCCGCACCCCTCACCCCGCGCTCGACGTGTACAATGTACTGTATATAATATACAAGTGGTCGTTAGGTAATTATTATCGTATCATTGGTTTAATAGAAATTTGCTTCATTATTGTAACTGCTGTATACTACGTGTCCTCCGATGTGAAAAGACGTTTGAATGTATGTAAATAAGGATATAATAAGTAGACGAATATTGTTAGGTTGGGGTGTGCAGTTGCGAGGTGTGGATGAAATTGTACTCTAAATATATTTACATATATTTAACAGATGATGGACAATACAAAATGGCGAAGTATGTAGGACATCACTGTAAAAGCAAATTATTAATGTCATTAGGCCACTTGCCTGTCTAAAAGCAGCAGTGCGATTCTGTAACCATCTCACCGTGAAAACTTAGGTGAAGTGAGCGTGGAGTGAGCTGTCATTCCAACTAAATGCTAGGGTTTGACACTATTGACAGCTCACTCTAAGCTCACTTCACCTAACGTTTCACGGTGAGATTTTTACAGAATGGATCGGCTGGTCCACCTTTATTAACGTAACTTTTTTGTTTATTAACCGGTTGAATGCCGTAATTACAGAAACAATTAAAAAAACCTTGTCTCGCGTGGATCCACGTATATACGAAGGGTTAAGCGGTGGATTATTGGCGACTTTATAAACTGGAAATGAAAATTAAAAACAAAATTGATTTATTAAAATTGGATTGGAGGCAAAAACGAATTTCAAGGGCCTTCGTATGTATCAAATCTCTTATAAACATTTCATCCGTATATTAGCGACTGTCCCCCGGCGGAGGATATAAGGCCGTGCGACGAGCACACAGTATGGCGGCGCCTAAACGAACACGCTTCTTATTTTATGTAATTGTACGTATTGCGTTTCCAGACTTTCAGAGATCTCGTATTATTTTAAGTTTTAAGTACACGACTGTTCATTTTACACACAAGTGATCTTTAGTTGTAGGACAACACGTTTGTATTCTACTTTGTACCCTACGGGCCAGTCAGCCAAGGCTTTTCTCTTAATTTTAAGTGATCGCACACTCGAATGCTCCCGCGCAAGCAGAGGGATTCACACTTTCTTTATATTACATGTAAATATTAGTGGTAATGCGGTAAGACTCTTAGGTTTCGTGTTAACTATTAGATCGCCTCCGTTCTTAGTTTGTGTTCAGTAATCCCACATTAATTTTGTATTATAATTTTCACAATATAAAAAAAAAAAAAATACAAAATAATATGAGAAAATAATTGTATTCTTCGTTTTCATAATGACCTTTGCTTTAGTTACTATTATTACCAATCGTAATGTAAATAGATACTTTGTGCACTGATAGTCGTGTTTAAGTTAACTTTAAATATTAATTAATATCAAATGGCTGTATCGATTCTCTTTATGTAAAGCCCAAGACACAACGTTCATTATAAGACTTAGTAGAAATGTTTCCTTTACGATTATAATTGTCCTCTAACATTTTGTAATGTATAGAATGGTTTTAGTTAGCAGTCACGACGGACGTTAGTATTGTGATTTAGTTTTTTCACATTTACAGCGACCTTGAAACGTAATGTAAATATAAATGATACATGTTTCTGTCGTGTACAGAATTAGTTGCATTTTACCATTGTTGCGAACTGCCAAAACTATTGTAATAATTTTGTAGCGTTATACGCCATTACACCACATTAGTAACACTGTAATTTAATGAGAAAAAAATTAGCGATGGAAATTTTGAAAATTACTTCCATTTTCCATAATACTCTTTCATTTTGATAAGTTTTGTATCTGTATACACGCGCTGTTTGCTCAAAATGCTATAAATATTGCCTATAAAAAAAATTATCAGAATTTCTGTCGTTTTTTTTTACGTTGGGGTTTAGCTTTGTACTTCTAAATAAATTGAATATAAATGTTTGGTGTCGTGTAGTTAGTTGTGTGGTGGGTGGCGTATGCGTAGATCCTGAGCCGGGTAGCGACGTGGACCGGCCAGCGACACTGTGTAACAATAAACTACTGCATAATTATATTCGAGTGTTTTATTTCTACTTTTTAGATACCCTTTTGATGTTCTGCTTAATAAAAATGTTAAATTTATTCATTTACTGGCAGACAACGCACTGCCTATACCACTGGGTCTAGAAGCATGTAATTTTGAACAAGAGTGCCTTGTTCAACGTGGAGATAACAATCATCTGCCAAGCCTTTTCCCAACTATGTTGGGGTCGGCTTCCAGTCTAACCGGATGCAGCTGAATACCAGTATTTTACATGGAGCGACTGCCTATCTGACCTCCACAACCCAGTTACTGGGTAATACGATACCCCTTGGTAAGACTGGTTGTCAGACTTTCGGGCTTCTGACTACCCGTAACGACTGTCAAAGATCCACGAATGACAGCCGGGACCAACGGCTTAACGTGCTGATGCACAGAGGGGTCTCGGTATGTAAAGATGGTCACCCATCAACAGACCAACCGCGGCAAGCGTAGCTTAACCTGACCGATCGACCTGTGCGGCTGTTATTATTTAGCTACGGGCCCCACGACAATAAATTAAATCACTGGCAATACTAATAGACAAGGTATTTTACCGAAGTAACAAAAGTGATTTTTTTTGAGAAACTAAATAGTTGTGTGATGGGCCGACTATAGGTTTTGTCAATATTTGACAAGTTATAGTGACTAATCTATTGGATATATTTGATTAAATTTTTGTATACTGACTGGGAATATCATTAGATATACGCGGTTTAATTTACGAGTATTGTCGTATTGTCATCTTCACCTTGTATAGGTAATGAAAGTGAGCTATAAAGGATTTTTGAAAATTCATCCCATATTGGGGTTAAACATGGGGATTGGGGATGCAAGTTTGTATGGAAGTTCGTCATTTTCGCCGATGGGAAATCCCATCAGGAACATGGCTTGTTTGTGGTAATGAGCTCAAAAAAAGCATTCGGACATAAAACAGTCATACCTTGCTTGTTAGCTAACCATGGTCACATTAGTATACTGTACTCTTTGGGTCACATAATGGCACCGAAAGTTTAGTATTAGAACATCATTACGGTGGTGTAGTTACAATTTTTTTTTGTAAACTACACCCTAGTGGCCTCTGCGACCACTCACTAGATTATCGACCAGTTCCGGGAATCGAACTTGGGACTCTACGCTGATCAGAGTCGCCAAATAAACAATACGCACGCCGACGTCACGGTGTATTCCTATTAATGTTTGCTTCCCACTATCTTAATTACTTGCATATAATAATAAATGTACTTATCGGTGGTCAGGGCAGGGACTGTTGTTTGTAACTAAAGCATCTTGAGAGCGGTCGACTGTCAAGATAATATGGAGAAATACGTGTTTGTTGTGCTTTGTGTTATACTGGGTAAGTTTACTTTTTACTATTTACTTAGTTAATTTTATAATAGAAAAGCAGACAGAGATTCTTGTCTTTAAGACAAGAATTTTGTTAAAAACTAAAATACTTAAATCATTCGATTCATATAAATATGAACCGGTCATAGAAAAAGACACTAGTGTGCTCACTTTTGTAAATGTGAGATGAATATTATATAATTTTTTTCTAATATCCCTGGACATTTCACACAGCGCCATCTAGTCCCAAGCTAAGCAACCTAATGCTTGTGTTATGGTAACAAGATGGCTGATAAACTACTTATATACATTTTTTTTTTTTGTAAATACGTACGTATTATAGATAGAAAAACACCCAGACTCGGAACAAATACATGTAGGTCATACAAATATTTGTTCCGTGCGGGAATCGAACCCGCGACACGCAGCGCAGCAGTCAATCGCTTAACCACTGCGCCAACCGTGCCGTCAAGAATAAGATAAAGTATTTGATAAAATATTTAAGAATATGATAAAATATTTGTTTTTCTTTTGATAAAAAAAATAGGTAAACCATTCGGGTCAGTGGGTCATCTTAGGGGCGGTCGACTATTTTTTGAATATGTACCGGAAATTATTCTCACAGGTGACTTTTTAAAACCCTGCTGGGAATTATTATCTGAGTAAATTCTTCTGCGGTCGTGGTCCTCATCAGTGGCGTAACTATACCCTTTGGGGCCCGCGGCAAATTCAAGGGATTGGTAGGGCCCTCCCTCAATGTAAAGAAGCTCAACCAACGTTATATTTTTTTTTTACAGGCTTCCGCCCGCGAGTTTGCCCGCGTAGATTTCGTAATTTCCCCTACAAAATGGTATACCTGACTGCTTCTTTGTTCTAGTGGTCAAATGATAAATGATTTTATTTTGTAAGTAGGTTTGTACAAACACTTTTACACGTCAATCATATTTTAAAACTAGATGAGGTCGGCGTTTCCTATCTGACTAGTCTGAGAAGAAAGGCCGAAACAAACTCAGACGTCAGTCTCTTTTAAAGTCCAGACATAATCTTGGTCAGATCATATGAAGACCTGTAGATCGAAAAAGTTTGCATTTCTGTACTTAGGTATGATAAGTTGTGCTCATAGCCCTCTGGGGCCGGGGCCCCCTCCGGTTAGGGTCCCGTGGCATTTTGCCACTCCTGCCACCCTATTGTTACGCCACTGATCCTCATGTAGTTTCTTGTCTCGGGGCTGATGTGATTCGCCTCTCGATTTCGCACCACCTGCTCCGATTTCTGGTATTTTTTCTGAGTAAATTAGGATTTTATGATTCTATCTTAAATTGCTGTTGTTATTTTAAACTAAACTGTTTTATATATTGAAAACAAAGAAATATGTGTGTGAACGAAGAAAGTCACAAAGTAAAGTACTGAAGTAAACAATCGCCACAACAAATTAATTAAATAAGTAACGATTGATAACGTTACGGAGAAAATACTGTGAACTGTCAGTCATCAGTGTAATGATACATTTTATGAGCATTATAAATTACTAACTACAGTTCACATTATTACTGTAAGCGTAATCAAAGATCAAGGTCTAGTTCAGAGTACTAGCTTCTTTTAATATGTAGGAGATTTTAGGTAGGTATACAACGTGGCGCTACAATGGCGACATTAATTTAACACACGGGTAGGGATAGTTGCCAGTAATCATAAAAATTATAACAACATAAAAAAAATCGTAACTTGAAAACTTCCACCTGCGCCGCGCGCCGACATAGGGCTCTCTCTCTTTCCTTCAATTCGCCTTCTCTTTGCTCGTTAATTGTTTTAATTACATTGATGCGATGTTATGATCCGTGACCGCGGCAAATGACCCCTGCGCTACAGTTCTTTAAGTCAGGTTGCTCTAAGATGCTATTTTATGAAATTGTTAATAAATAAATAAATATTAATGTTTAATTAAATTAAAATATATTCATAAAACTACAACGCAAAACCGTATACGTGTGTTAAATTAATGTCGCCATTAAAGCGCCACGCTGTATACATATAAAGGGTTTGTGGTTAAGAAATAACAGCCGCACAGATCGATCGATCGATCAGGTTAAGCTACGCTTGCCGCGGTTGGTCTGTGGATGGGTGACCATATTTACATACCAAGACCCCTCCGTGCCTCGGAAAGCACGTTAAGCCGTTTGATACCAAAGTTGACTGTCAAAGATCCACGAATGACAGTCGGGACCAATTGCTTAAAACGTGCTTTCCGAGGCACATAGGGGTCTCGCTTTGTAAAGATGGTCACCCATCCAGTGACCGACAGTGGTAAGCGTAGCTTAACCTGATCGATCTACCCGTGCGGTTGTGATTACTTAGCCACGAGCCCCTCATTTCACCATTTATATAAATGCCTTAGATATAAAGATAGGATATATTTTGATTTAAAAGAGTTTCCGTGAAGTTTCTTGCCCGTTCTTCGCCATAGGTACTGCTACGCTTTGGAATGGGCAACTAGCTTCATATTTCTAACTGACCGACTTGACAATTCAAAAGTGCCTGTAATTGGTTATAAATACTTTGAGTTTGAGTTTGAGCAGTTGCGCCATGTAAAATACTGTTAGGTATATATTCAGCTGCATCCGGTTGGTAGACTAGATGATAAGTACTTAGTTGGAAAAAGGCTAAGGTCCCGTTCCCACTTTGTCGTGACGACAGATTATCGTGTCGTTTAAAGCGTCATGGCTTGTGTATTTAAATGGAGGTGTTCACATATAGGACGACACGATTAACTGTCGTCCACGACTTTTTTTGCAGTGACGATAAACAGTCGATATAATGGGAACAGCTAGAGACGACAGTCGTCCAACGATAAGTTAATCGTCACGACATAGTGGGAACGCACCCTTAGCTATAAACATGATGATGATAATGCCAAAGGGGTTTCCGCGTATGTATGATATGCAGAAATCTCTTAGGCTGGATCTAGTCGCTGACATCGGTCGCGTATCGATTTGTATGGACTCGCGCTCGTTGACGGTCGGTGCTACACTATACACGTCCATATATCGTTAGCGTCTTGGTACGCGTGACCGAGTACGCAACCGACATCAGCGTAACACTAAATGCAGCTTTAGCCGGTTTAGCAGGTACCTATCTACCCTAAGGCAATATAGGTACCTACCTATCGCCAAAACCTATATCTGACCATTTAGAAAACAAACACCCGTGCACATGATGACCACAGCTGCGTCCGTAAGTAGAACAAAAGAGGATCTTTTTTAGGTCGACTAATAATATGCGCTGCAAGCAGGAATAGTCATTACTACTGTAAGGACTATTCCTGATAGGATAACTAGGTACAATCGCCAAAATCTATACATATATGACCACTGTCAGCTATAGATTTTGGCGATAGTACCTCTCTCTGTATCACATGTCACCGGTTCAAAATGACAAACGCTACCATAAACTTCAATCAGTAACAATAACTCATAGTCAACTCCATCCACATTAACGTTCTACCACATCTTACAGCACTGACAGCGGCGCCCCCACCAAAAATCACAAAACAGTACCGCAACGATTACGTCTACAATAGGAAAACTGACGCTTTCTACAAGTTGCACATTGAGAAGGTCCGACGCT
The DNA here is from genome assembly GCA_945859715.1 of Apamea sordens. Lineage (NCBI taxonomy): Eukaryota > Metazoa > Arthropoda > Insecta > Lepidoptera > Noctuidae > Apamea > Apamea sordens. The sequence continues at coordinate 16,954,223 of OX243995.1, forward strand.
GGCACGTCACCAGACTGTGCGAAACAGAAGGCGCACAGCTCATGATCCCGGCTTCGGACCATGATATGATACAGCTACACGCCATGTTCAAGCAGTTTCCAGACATTGGGGAGTATGTGTGGGTGGGCGATGATGGACATACGCATGAATCTGCTGAGGAGCAGCCTATTATTGATTGTAAGTAAAGAAAGAAAGAAAAATATTTTATTTTGCACAAACAAAACGCACAGTAATGTAATGTATAGTAATGTCATGTGTTCTTGTTGATTCCGTATTTAAGTTGAGTATATTACTTCACTGGCTCACTACTCACTACCACACCAAGCACTATAATCGTGCAGACCCTGCTTCACTTTCTCTGTTTCCCCCTATTCCTCGTGTCTTGACAGATGATCTAAGTGACGGCAGCTACCTCCTCTAGTGAATGAGACGGTGTTTACATATAGATACACTACATCATAGTTTTTAAGTTGGCTTCGAACGGCGTGTAAGGACATGAATCGTGGCGCGGCCAGGATAATATTACTGGAATCCTTAGAACGGCCTTCTAGGGTCCCCTTTAATCCTAACTAGTAGGAGGTGATAAATAAAACAAGCAAAATGATTGTCAATAGATACTTCAACCTACCTGAGTTAGTCCGTAGCACTATGGGTCTGAGCAGCCAGCCCAGCGGAGTAATTGCGTACCACATAAGTGTAAACAGTAAACAATATACATTGTGTAGAAATTTTACTGAAGATAAGATGTCATTAATAATCTATATGAGGAATAAATACAATAATAAAAATAAACAATATGAAGTGTAAAAATTTCAGAATAGTCAACCATGCTATTTTAAAATTAATTCCAATCAATAAATTAATAAAAATAAATAATATCCAAAACGATAATAAATTACGATTGTCGCTTATCATCTAGGTACTCTTCGACACTGTAATAGCCCTTCCTCAATAAATATGTCTTTGTTTGCGCTATTTACGCTATTATATCTTTTAAATTCTACGGGAAGCTTGTTGTATAGAAATACTGATTGGTACCTAGGACTGTGATGAACGACGTTTATTTTCGGTTGGATTATGTTAGGCAAAAGTCTTTCACGCTTTCAGTAGCAATGGTTTTCATCATTTTGTCAGTTCAACAACGTTCTTTGCGTTATTTACGTTGTTGAGCAGACATGTTTTCCGAACATATGAAGCAATGGATTAGCAATATCCTTCACAATGATTCAGATTGAGATTGATATTATGTTTCGGAATTAAGGTGCTTTTACCAGTCTCCAATCTTGTTGATTAGCTTCTTCTGGTTTCAATGATTCGTGTTTAGCTCTTCTTAATGATACGTATTGACAGAAAGAAGAGCATTGCCAAAAACGACACCTAGTTTATTCCAAAATAACATACCAAATCTATACTTATAATAAATCTGTAGAAGTGAAAATTCTGTACATTGAAAATATCCAAAAAATAAATGGCAGGGGGTGTTACTTGACCGACACCGAACCCAAAAATGTGATTAAAAAAATTTTTGTCTGTCTGTCTGTCTGTTTGTTCAGGCATCACGCAAAAACTACCGGTTCGATTACGATGAAACTTGGTATAATTATTCTTTAATATCCTGGGCACCACACTGGGTACTTTTTATCCCGGAAAAGTATATACAATAAAAAACAAACTTAATTTTGCGGTTCGATCCCTATACCCGATTACCACTGTCTGTACTGTACCAACCGCAAATACTAAGTTTGTCGTAGGTTGGGTCACCCGCAGTGGAGTTCATTTTTATTCCTTTTAGTTTTTAGAGTTATTTAGGTTTATTTTTATATGAGTCGTAGGTATAGATTTTGATTTTAAAGTATAGGTAGTATATTTGATAGTGTACGTAGTGACCGTAGGTTATTTTATAATACTGTTAGGTAGGTTTAGTCATTCGTATAGATATTAGTTTTTAGGGATTTTGCTTATTTATTGAGTTTAGATTAGTTATCATCAGAAATAGGTTTATTTAGGTAGGTAGGTATTTAATTTTCTGTTATTGAGTTTTTTTTTTTTAATTAGTTAGGTACTTAGGTAAAGATATCATATAGGTACCCTCTTAATCACCACTAATGAGACACAATTGGTTTTCTATTGTAATTAGCCACAAAGGGCCCGCGACATAGATGGCATTCTGGGGAAGCACATACATTTTATCCTGTTAGCACGTTCCCGTGGGTAAATTTCCGACATCCACGCGGGCGAAGCCGCGGGCAGAAGCTAGTGTTTAAATAAAAAACAACCGACTTCAAAAAAAAAAACTAGGTACAAAGAGAAAAATAACTTTAATTTCGGAAGTCGGTGTCGCTGGTACCTACCTACCGCATTTTCGTTTTTTGTCACCGACTTCCGAAATTAAAGTTATTTTTCTCTTTGTAGTGTTTTTTTTGGAAGTCGGTTGATTTTTTTTTTAAGTTTTTATTTTTCACTTTTTAGTTGTACCTACCCCACACAAATTCGTATATACCTACTTCCAAGATTAGAGGTACCCCAATAACAACTCCGTTCACACAGTTCCGTTGTCTGTCTCCGAAAACCATCATCAAATCTTGTCGAAATTTCAATGGGACCATTTGGGAAGTATACCCTTTCCAACAAAAAAATAATTTTTCAAATCGGTTGGCAAGCAACGGAGTTATGCCCGAACAAACATAAAAAAAAAAATACAAACATCCGAATTGAGAACCTCCTCCTTTTTATTTACAAGTGGGAACCCTAAAAGGTGTAAAAAAAGTACCTACCTAATGCTTTCATCTCTCATACATAATATTACAAAAATAAAAGCCTTGTTAATTTGTATAACAATATTGATAAGATAAAGTAGGTAGGATACCTATCTACATAATTAATTACTGTTTACAGTTCATTGGATAGTTACCTACATTATTAATCAAATAACTATGTGTTTAGTGTCTTTGATTATTGAAGTTGTAACCGTCTTTAGATGTTTGCATGCTTAATTGACTGCAATAGGTATCTAATCAGTACATATTATAAAACAACGTCCCCCCGCCGTGTCGGTCTGTCTGTCTGAACGCGATAAACTCAAAAACTACCGAACGGATTTTCACCAAGGGATGGAGTGATTCATGAGGAAGATTTAGGTGTATACTCGTAATTCATCAAAGTTTTGTGCAAATTAGCTAATATATTGCGATGATCGGAAAAAATCATGCTGACTGGGAGGCCTGTGTCCCAGCAGTGACATTATAGGCAGATTATGTATACCTTTTACTGATTTGAATTACTCACAGCACAGCGTTACTTTTACCATATTGATTCTAGTGACTCCACCTAGCGGTTATGACGTGGATGTAAACCAAATGGGGCAATGTGACGTGGGGACTCGGTCAGGTGACATCGAGACTACGATGTGTTTCCGAGAGATGCCGTTCATATGCAAAGTGGCAGCCAAAGACGCATCTTATGATGAGCACTGCAATGTTTATGGAAAAGGTAAGTGTCAAAAAGCGACCAAGTGCGAGTCGGACTCGCACATGAAGGGTTTCGTACAAACGTAAAATATTTATTGTGTATGTATTTAAAAAAATATGTAGTGTATAAATGTAGTGGTCCGTCCTAAAAGGATTACTAGGATTACTTCGGAGTAATCCCTATTACTAAGGCTCTGTGTAAGGGATCCGCACCCAAAAGATGAGAGAAAAGGTACTTCCAGAAAGATTAAGAAGTTGGATACTTCAACAATGGGACTGTAAGACTACGCGCAAACGAGCCACCGGCAACAGCCACCGATAGCCCAGCGACAAGCAGTCCACATGCTTTTTCATACTTTTTGTATTGATTCAACGCACACGTGTGGCCGGTGGCGGCCACCCGCTACAGCAGTACTCAACACCGCAGCAAGAGGCGACGGCCACTGGTGGTTGTGGCCGGTGGCTCGTGTGCGCTTAGGCTAATAATACAGAGTGGCATAAACCAACGCGCAACTCGTTAACATGGATTCAGCACCTACATGATCCCGTGCCGGACGGCGTGTTCGTGTTCCACGCGCGCCTCAAAGAGATGTCAGCAAAGTGACGGGGCCCCACAGGGCCGAAGCCTGCCAGGGTAGCGGGAACATCCGAAAGGGTTTACCGCTGCCCTGGAACATAAAGGGCTAAGGAAGGAACACGGGTGGGTTTTAGTCAGTAAGAGTCTGACACTCCCTTCTGCTCCACCCAGAGCGGGAGGAGTCATTTGAAGATTTCCCATCCTGAAAAAAAAAAAAAAAAGCACCTACATGATTCTGAAGCAATTAAAATTATCGACGAAAAATTTCAATGCAGTGTTCGTCGATTATTTAAATGAAATGAGCTATGTCATCATTTTGACCGCGTAGGAAAAAAGATTTCCACTAGGGGGGTCTGGGAATCATGTGCGTAATTCATGTTTACAGTTTGCGCGGCGATGTCCCTGCCAACCTGTAAACTTATTCATTTCGTACCCAAAAATTAAAATCATGTTTTAATAACAAGTTTATATTTAAAACATGTTCAGGATGTTACATTCAATGAAAAGTGGGTATTTCTTTAATATTATGCTTAAAACACCTGTTTATATAAAAATTAGATTTTTGGCATTTTCAATCAGTGTTAGTTTTAGGCTTTCGCTGTAATAGTAAATAATGCTCAAGATGTTATTTCCCATAAGAAAATGTCTTTTTTTCTGGCCGGCAATTTTTGAGTATAAAATGTTCGACACTTTTTTTTTTTTTTTTTGAGGATGGGAAATCATCAAAAGACTCCTCCCGCTCTGGGTGGAGCAGAAGGGAGTGTCAGACTTTTACTGACTAAAACCCACCCGTGTTCCTTCCTTTCCGTGTTCGACACTTGAATTTTGTCCTTTTCTTTAAGGGCCCAAATGCAACTATTCTTTGAGAACTTTAGTGGGTAGCCATTTCACAATCGACCTTGCCAATCACTAACAAAATTCCCTTCTATAGACTACAGATACTACCCATCAGCGGGTAGCTGCTACAAGATCCCTCGGGTGCCATTCACCTGGAGCCAGGCTTACTCCGAGTGCCAAGCCGAAGGCGCTCACTTGCTGGTGGTCAACTCTCAGGCTGAACATGATGCTATCTTCAACCTTACGAACACTATGGAGAATGTCCTAGGCTCTAAGGCCTCTTACTTCTTCTTTGCTGGATTTAGAGCTGATAAGCCTGTTGGAAATGCTACGCTGGTGTTTAAGACTATTTTTAGTGAGTATTTATTTTAATTATGTAAATTAGTAGTACAAGGGATTGTGGTTAAGTAATAACAGCCGCACGGGTCGATCGATCAGGTTAAGCTACGCTTGCCGCGGTTGGTCCGTGGATGGGTGACCATCTTCACATACCAAGACCCCTCCGTACCTCGGAAAGTACGTTATGCCCTTGGTCCCGGCTGTCATTCGTGGATCTTTGACAGTCGGTACGAGTCGTCAGTAGCCCGAAAGTCTGACAACCAGTCTTACCAAGGGGTATCGTATTTATTACCCAGTAACAAGAATGACCATATTCTATTCAGGGTAGAAAAATGAAACTGGCTCTATGAAAAGTTCTACCAATTTATACCCAAAGTAATATTTAACGTACACTTATGTCCCCTTCGGGGCCCGCTCCATTTACCACCTAGTATTTTTGTATTACTTACCTATTTCATAACCATTACCAATCATCTGTCCATGTAATCTGTACCTACATCTGGAACAAATATAAAGATTACATATATACATACACTTATAGGGTGTAAAACCCTATAAGTGTTCTCTAAATGAGTTAATGTTATACTACATTTCCCTAGTCCCGACCTATATAATTTTAAAACTGGGAAACTGACAATTTGGGGAAATACTGAAAGTATTTCAAGGAATCTTTTACGAAATCCACTCTGATGAAGTCTAAGATAAATCATTTATTTCAAATAGGCACACACAAAAGGTACTTGTGAACATCAAAATTGACATAAAATATAATTGATTCTAGTCACCCCTTTCAAAAGGTAGTTTCGTATGGAGAAGAATGGGGAAGAAAGTCCACAGTTACATACTCTTTTAAAAAGTTTTACAATATTTTGTATAACTATACATATACAGGGTGACAGGGAAACTCCACGTATTCCTTGAAAGAGGTTATTAATTGTTTTTGGTAACAAATTAGAAATTAAAAAAAAAAAAATCGAAGCACCGACACAGCTCGGTAACCATTCAGTTTTTACCCCTAGTTAACTGGACTACATTTGTTGCTAATGACCTCTAGTATAACGCCTTTCAAGGAATACGTCGAGTTTCTCTGTCAGCCTGTATATTATTATACATTAATTATATGTGAAGACGATACACCTACAATAAAATTACCACAATTAATACAAATTGGTGCAAAAACATGTATGTTTTGTTATTTTGTATTTTATTTACCATGTTTTTAAGCAAATACATTATTATTCTATTCTAAGTAATTAAAAATAAAGCAAGTCTTGGGCAAAACATAATACTTGTTATATTTTTCCAGATCAAACTCTAGAAGAAGCTGGCTACAGTAGCTGGGCAGAAAACGAGCCAAACAACGCGCTAGGTCGCGAGTTCTGTGGCTCCATCTTTAGGAACGACGGGAAACTAAACGACGTCGACTGTTCCCATGAATACGGCTTTATTTGTGAAAAAGAGATCCCAGCATCTTCATAATTTTGCTATAATTATAACTATCGTTATCGTTTATTGGAATAAGTAAACGATAAATGATTTTATTTTGTAAGTAGGTTTGTACAAACACTTTTACACGTCAATCATATTTTAAAACTAGATGAGGTCGGCGTTTCCTATCTGACTAGTCTGAGAAGAAAGGCCGAAACAAACTACTATTAAGGGCCGAACCAGCACCCTAATTGCGTAACATACTCAATCACAATCATCATCATTTTGAAGGATATTGCTAATCCAGATTTTGAAGGATATTGCTTCATAATGTTCGAAAAATTTGTCTGGTAAACAACGTAGATAACGCAAAGAATTTACTGAACGATAGAGAAGAATCACGGAATCAGAGTCACGGGAAAATGCGATTTCGGGTAAATATAGGTCAAGCTCAGTCCTTATAAGACGGGGTTTAGTTAAAACTTTAATTCTGACCAAGTTTCGCGCAGTATTGTTCAACTCAATTTTTGACATGCGATTAAATATTTGAATATCCCCAGCGGTTGAGATTTTGGACTTACGAGGGAGAATTAAGCTAAGATTATTTATCTTAACAATATTTAAATAAGTATAATAAGTACGAATCTGTATTGTTAAAAAGGAAACAAAATAAATTGAAATTCTTTGAGATTTTGTATTTTTAATTTATTAACTTGGATGTTAAAATGCTGATTTATAGTTTACTACTTGTTTTATTTTAATTAAAGTTATCCTAAACGGTCCATGTTTTAACACGAACGATATCTTAATAAATGACGATAGTTTGATTTCAGCTAAATATTGATACGCAGTTTCCTGTTTGAAATAATATGTATATTTGCAAATAAAAACTAAGTTCTCATTTTGGTGAAAGAGGGTCTACCCAATAATGTAGTCCCTAATAAAGAAAATATACCACGAATACTGAATTGTAACCATTTAGAATACTGGTAGTGCCTAAAATGAAAATGAACGAGACTTTTGTTTTATTTTTTTAGATTTAGCCAAACATGTCTGTGTTTATTTCTGGAATATACGTTGCTGCTAACGACCTATTAACAACCTAGGAACATGTTGGAGCATGTACACGTTTTGAGGCAAACACAGAAAATCCATCATGGTCGCATAACTCGACGGCTCCATTACCAGTCGGCGGGCTGTTCCTAATCGAACCACTCTAAACAGTTATTCTTTCCTCGTGTCGCCTAAATAAGATTTAAAGTTAGCTGGACCTTTATGTTGGCAGTAAATTGAAACATAATTATACATGTACGCATATAACAACCTATACCCAAAGAATTCGGGGCTTAATTTAATTTCGGTGCCGGTACGTATCCGAAATTTAGAAAAGTTGGGCCCTTAATTACATAAAGATTATACCGGAATATAGCCGAATTTTCTACTGTGGGGTGGGCTAATTAATTTTATGCTTAACATATATTTGAATAATATTAGGCTCGGAAGTTTTATAATAAAAAATAGTTAGATTCATAACAAACTCATATATAAACAGATATATAAAATGATACAGCCAGGATAACAAGCACGGACTACAACGAATACTCATAAGGTAACAATATGTCTGCTGCAGCATTGCCGAATATATATTTAAACATCGGATCGATTTCTGTGATTCTCTTAAGAGGAAACGCGGGTGGTGTTTTTTCTATAGAGACGCTCTCGCCTGTTTTCTTTCTGGTTAATGACCATATGGCTATGATTTTTTACAGAATAATAAATGAAAGTTACTATATGTATGTCTCTATGTTTTCCTTTTTGATAATACATTATTTTTATAAGCACTAGAACCCTCAAAATTGCCTATTTAGACCGCTGTTAACAGAGGCCTAGGGTACAAATTTGACAACTATTAATGAAAAAAGGAAAACATGGCGACACAGTATATATCCTTCTTATCCAGTTTATGAAATATCTTTTAAATTGGTTCAATATTGGTGGAGAAAATAGACGAGAGCCAAACCTTGAAAATGTGACTTTTTACTTAGGCTATTCAGTCGGATCTGCAGTTGTCCTTATCGCACGAATTAGAGGGCGATAGGCAGAGGCGAGAAGGCAGAGCGACAGCGATAGTTTCTTAAAATACCTAATTTTCAAAAGTCTTTCCGCCCGCATTTCCTCTTAAGGATGTTATCTTTTTTTGCGGCGTCCTGTCGGCTTGTCTATTGAGGCGGGAAATCGGGCCTTTCATTATGACGGCGGTCGGTCGATGTGACATTGTCACGGGGTAAATCGCCCGTCATATGAACAGTTTGGGGATAAGATGCTGATCACGCACGGACACATGAGTTATAGTGGATGGTGACGTGCGAAAGTACATACATCATACGTGTTGAATAGTTTTTCTGGGGTCGTGTTTTGTATGTGCGATGCGTGGGGATTACGAAATTGTTAATGCTGGTATTTTCTTCCTTTCTTTCGTTTTAGGTAAGAATTTGGTGTTTGGGGAGGTTTTTGACGTGTGCCGAGGACAGTGGATTGTTTATTTTTAGCATTATGGGCTAATGTGGGCAAACCCTAATTTCTTTTGTAGTGACGAAAGATAGAAACCAGACATCTATATTTTCGTTAGACAAATGAAACTGAAAGATGTTTTTATTCAGAAAACCCAATATATTTAAGACTTGAAACAAATGATTTGTTAGTTTTTTGGATCTGTCGGTAAGTCTGTTGGATCAAAAAAAAAAAAATGAGTACGAAGTCTATAGTCGGTTTCCCATCGTCCTTTGAGATGTTTAAAAGTTAGAACGAAAATAGTGTGCTCTCGCACCGCAGCACCCGACCTCAGTAGTACCTACAGTCGAACAAATTGCGATTTTAATTAATTAAAACAGAACTCACTATTACCAAACCCTCAATTTACGAACACCCTGGGGTCAAATTCGCATTACTCCACAAAAACGGAAGGTGTTACAATAAGCACCGTTATAGGAAATTCTTGGGTATTTACCCAGTTTGTCTCATCCGGCGAGTGTTGACCCTCAGATATCGCCTCCTCCTCGACACAGCTGAACTACGGGGGGGTCACAACCCGCTGGTTTTGTTATAATGATTTCCTCGACACAATAGGCCAACGGAGCGGTTCGCCGTTCTAATTATCGTTGTTAAGAGTTTCACTCAGTCATAAGCCGGAGTTTCATTCAACAATGGTGACACGTTTCAGTTTCATTGTTCCTTAATACGCCCGCAAACTTCGACTTGATTAAGATGAGCGCCGTGCACATCGTCGCGTAAAGTTGGAATGCGCGGCGAACGTTAATGAGACCCGCCGAGCGACTCTCAGCGTCTTCGGCTGTTAAACTTCTAGTTATTAATACATAGAGTTTTCTAAACTTCCTTTATGTGCTGGAATCGTGCAGTTACTGTGATAACAGCTTTCGGAACGGCGGAGGTAATATATGCGGCGCGATGTGATTTTCTCATTTCACGGTTGGCTGTTCTGATTTACTGTGTAACAGGTAGCCATATTTCGCGAATAATAACGTTGCGTTCATTGTAATGTTTGAACTAAAACATTATTTCTTATATCTTTTTGGACACATCGGGGGTTTTTTGTCTTTCCCTTTCAGAGGAAGATGTATAGATACCTACTCAATTACGTTTATAATTAGGTATAGGTATAATATCTACTACATAATAACAGCCACACAGGTCGATCGATCAGGTTAAGCTATGCTTGCCGCTGTTGGTCTGTGGATGGGTGAACTTCACCCATCTTTATATACGGAGACCCCTCCTAGCTACGCGACGCGATGGCTCGGGGGCTGAAATTTCACGCGGGTGGAGTCGCGGGTTTCTGCCATTTTTAGTCAACTACCTTCTGGTAGTTGACTAAAAAATAATACGAACATAATGTAACTATGTAGGTATCTAACATAATCAAACATTATGTTATCACAGAATAATGAGAGTGCGTTGACACATTTGTTATCATTAAAAATATGTAATATGTAGGTGTAGGTATTACGAAAACAATTTATGATGTGTTTTCAAAGTAGCTGATTAATTTTGAGCTGAAATTATGTATGGATATTTCATACTAGAAACACTCGGGAACCTGTTTGTAAGTACTGTAGTAATAAAGAAGTGCTAGCCGTAGAGTCCAGTTGAAAATCAGCGTCAGGCACTAGTATGGCATTTTTACTTTTTGGCGCAGCCGTGAGGCACACTTTCCTGCTAATTTCTTACATCCGACTTTACACTTTTTATTTGATCTTTATTTTTTGTTTTTATCTGATGTATGTATCTGGGCTCGTATTCCTGTAATTTAAAACGTTCAAAATCTAGTCGCAGTCTCATCTCCGCGACAAACAAATTTTGACAGATTGAGACTGAGATCAGACTGTGAAAGTTCTTAAAATTACGAGAATTACCCCTCTGGTGTACTGTGCCTCTTTTAATCTGTGCTAAATAAATGTATTTTCTTTCTTTCTTTAGACTTTAGAGCAATATTATGTGGGGTCGTTAAATAATAAAATATTATGTTTATTCCAAGGAACCGACTTTACTTCTACGCGGCTATTATTTCACTGTAAAAGTGCTAGTAAAAATAATTTGAAAGCTAATTTTAAATTCACTTGAATGGACAAAGGACAAATGAGACCTTTTGCTAATGTTTAATTTTGTCCTGTTGCTGCACTCTTACAGGGTCCATAATTTGTACCCAGCTATAAGCCTTTTTGTAACATTTTTTAACACATTATGGAACGCATTTAAATGAATACCTAATATTAAAAAAAAAATCGTTTGTCTAGTGCAGCGCTGCCCAACCAATTTTGAAGGTGGGCCATAATTTTAATTTCCAGGCCATCTAGTGAATAGAACTTGCCTACAGTTATGGTAGATACTAAATAAATACACAGATATTAAAATGAAACAAAAGTTTAAGTTACTAAAAAAACTTCACCGACTTTGAAGAGGGTTATAGGCGTAGGTACATAATGCGTTGGTGGCTCGCGGGCCTGGGGTTGAGCAGCCTTGGTACGCTACTGCTTAGCATAAAGTCTTGGGTTCCATTCCCAGGTCAAGTAAAGTGTTATTATGTTTTTCGATTTGGAATTTCTCAGTAGCAACCCAGTCTGGATTTGTGCCAGGTTGATGGCAATAGCAATTCCATGGGACTACCTACCTACCTATTACACGTGACTTAAACATAACTGGCGAATTGTGGGTGGTACAGACGCCAGCACATCAAGCTACTACAAACCTTCAAATTTAATTAATAGACTTTAACTTTATCGCCAAAGTATTAAGGTTGAAAGTTGATTGGGAAATTTTGACAGTTTCGGGTAGCTTGACCTGCTGGCGTCTGTACTTTTAATTTTATGTTCTTTTTCTTGTAATGTTAATTACTTAACACCTAGTATTGTATACAATCAAGTATCAAGTATTTTCCAACTGAACAGACAGCTGTGTTACCGCCAGCACATCAAGCTACCCGAAACTGTCAATTTTTTCAAATCAACCTTGAACCTAATGCTTTAATAAAGTTGAAAATCTATTAAAGAAATTTGACAGATTGTAGTAGCTTGATGTGCTGGCGTCTGTACGAGTACTAGGTACATTTCTACCTATTACCTAGAATTCGGCACTAAATATCACTTTTCTCTAAACTCTCAAATTTAATGGCCTTCATTACTATTTCATTGGGTACCTAATATCTGCATAACGCCTTTAGGATTACGGGCGTGATGTTATGTTATATTATTAAAAAAACTTTCCGTTACACAATGTACAGTTGCATAAAAATAAAACTGAAGTTCCCATTTCCTAAATCAGGTTGCCAGCTACAAAAATACAGACAATCGTCAGTTGTCATGTCATGTCTCAGGTTATTGATGAGGCCTCGTGGCAACAGTTCGGCACCTGGCGGCATCAATCACTGGCTCTAATCAGATCAGATGTTTTCGATCCTCGACATTGACTGATGCGGTTTTTCCGAGTGCTCTACAATCACGCTAATGTGATTCCGTATTTATTAGGGAATACGTTTACCTGTCAATATACCTATTTTCAAGAAGCTTTGTGGGTTAACCAGACACAACACCGGTATTCCTCACAACAGATTAACACATACTAGACGTGGATTTGTGTTTGCAACTAGTAGGGTGAATAATGCAACTTTAAGGTCATTGGTTCGGTTTGATCGTTTTAATCCTTAGAAGGGGTCATTGTACATAAGTACACAAAAGTTGTTCATAATGATGACATTATGAACAACTTTTACTACGGGACCAACCCTGAAATCGTGAAAAAAAATCAGTTTAAAGTAAAAAAAAGTAAGGTAAAAAGAAAAGTAAGTAGTAAAGTTGTTCATGATGTTGTACAATGACAATGACCCTTTTTATGGATTAAAAAGATCAAAATTTAACGGTGTAATATTATATATATATATATATATATTGCTAACCTGCCCTGTTGGTCTTGTGGTTGCAAGCGCGACTGCTGAGCGTGGGGCACTGGGTTCGATGCCCGGGTCAGACAAAATGTTATTGGGTTTTCCATTAGGAATTCCTTAGTAACAGCCCGGAGTTAGGAAGTTGACGGTTTAATACCCCCGTGCCATCCCATCGGACTATGAGAGAAAAAGAACAGAGAGTGCGCCTGTGTTTACGCACACATAGAGCATGCAATACCGCAGTAGATATTAAATACCGCGACATTGCGGTATCGGGCATGTAATACCGCAAAATTTGCGAAATTAGTAACTCGTTAAATGGGGGTTAAAATAAAACTACCATAAGTTATAATTAATCACACAAAGCTAATCTTTACTTTTTATTCGAAAATATTAACGTAACAAAATAGCAGCAGCCGAAAATGCTCTCTCAGTTTCTACACTCACACCACAAAGTCACCAACCAGACACAAAGTCATCTCCCAGATGCAAGTCATCTCCCAGACACAAAGTCATCTCCCAGACACAGTCATCAACCAGACACAAAGTAAACTCCAAGGCACAAAGTCATTTCCCAGACACAAAGTCAACATCCAGACACAGTCACCGCCCAGACACAAAGTCATCACACAGACACAAAGTCACCAACCAGACACAAAATCATTTCCCAGACACAGTCACCGCCCAGAGACAAAGTCACTACCCAGACACAAAGTCACCACCCAGACGCAAAGTCATCTCCCAGACACAAAATCACTGCCCAGACACAAAGTCACCATCCAGACACAAAGTCACCACACAGACACAAAGTCACCACACAGGCACAAAGTCAGCTCCCAGAGATAGTCATTACCCATAAGCAGTTATCTCTCCGACACAAACTCACCAACCAGACACAAAGTCATATCCCTGACATAACGTAACCACCCAGACACAAAGTCATCACCCAGACACAGTCATCAACCAGACACAAAGTACTTTCCCAGGCACAAAGTCATCTCCTAGGCACAAAGTCATCTCCTGGACGCAAAGTTACCACCCAGACACAAAGTCATCTCCCAGACACTGTCATCAACCAGACACAAAGTAATCTCCAAGGCACAAAGTCACCACACAGACACAAAGTCATCTCCCAGACAAAAAGTCACCACCCAGACACAGTCATCTCCCAGATGCGTCATCTCCCAGACACAAAGTCACCAACCAGACACAAAGTCACCATCCGGACACAGTCACCATACAGACTCAAAGTCATCTCCCAGATACAGTCACCACACAGACAAAGTAATCTCCCAGGCACACAAGTCATTTCCCAGACACTAAGTCACCACCCAGACACAAAGTCATTTCCAAGACAAAGTCACCATCCAGACACAAAGCCACCAACCAGACGCGAAGTCACCATCCAGACACAAAGTCATCTCCCAGACACTGTCATCAACCAGACACAAAGTAGTCTCCAAGGCACAAAGTCACCACACAGACACAAAGTCATCTCCCAGACAAAAAGTCACCACCCAGACACAGTCATCTCCCAGATGCGTCATCTCCCAGATGCGTCATCTCCCAGACACAAAGTCACCAACCAGACACAAAGTCACCATCCAGACACAGTCGCCATACAGACACAAAGTCATCTCCCAGATACAGTCACCACACAGACAAAGTAATCTCCCAGGCACACAAGTCAATTCCCAGACACGTAGTCACCACCCAGACACAGTCATTTCCAAGACACAAAGTCACCATCCAGACACAAAGTCACCAACCAGACGCAAAGTCACCATCCAGACACAAAGTCATCACCCAGACACAAAGGCACCACCCAGACACAAAGTCATCTCCCAGATACAGTCACCACACAGACAAAGTAATCTATCAGGCACACAAGTCATTTCCCAGACACTAAGTCACACCCAGACACAAAGTCATTTCCCAGACACAAAGTAACCATCCAGACACAAAGTCACCAAACAGACGCAAAGTCATCTCCCAGACACAAAGTCACCAACCAGACACAAAGTCACCATCCAGACACAGTCACCATACAGACACAAAGTCATCTCCCAGATACAGTCACCACACAAAGTAATCTACCAAACACAAGTCATTTCCCAGACACTAAGTCACCACCCAGACACAGTCATTTCCCAGACACAAAGTCACCATCCAGACACAAAGTCACCAACCAGACGCAAAGTCACCATCTAGACACAAAGTCACCACACAGACAAAGTCAGGTCCCAGATACAGTCACCACACAGACAAAGTAATCTCCCAGGCACACAAGTCAATTCCCAGACACGTAGTCACCACCCAGACACAGTCATTTCCAAGACACAAAGTCACCATCCAGACACAAAGTCACCAACCAGACGCAAAGTCACCATCCAGACACAAAGTCATCACCCAGACACAAAGGCACCACCCAGACACAAAGTCATCACCCAGACACAAAGGCACCACCCAGACACAAAGTCATCTCCCAGATACAGTCACCACACAGACAAAGTAATCTATCAGGCACACAAGTCATTTCCCAGACACTAAGTCACACCCAGACACAAAGTCATTTCCCAGACACAAAGTAACCATCCAGACACAAAGTCACCAAACAGACGCAAAGTCATCTCCCAGACACAAAGTCACCAACCAGACACAAAGTCACCATCCAGACACAGTCACCATACAGACACAAAGTCATCTCCCAGATACAGTCACCACACAAAGTAATCTACCAAACACAAGTCATTTCCCAGACACTAAGTCACCACCCAGACACAGTCATTTCCCAGACACAAAGTCACCATCCAGACACAAAGTCACCAACCAGACGCAAAGTCACCATCTAGACACAAAGTCACCACACAGACAAAGTCAGCTCCCAGATACAGTCACCACACAGACAAAGTAATCTCCCAGGCACAGTCATTTCCCAGACACAAAGTCACCACACAGACACAAAGTCACCAACCAGACACTAAGTCACCAACCAGACATAAAATCATCTCCCGAAGACAAAGTCATCACCCAAAAGCCAAGTCATCTCACAGACACAAAGTCATCAACCAAAGTATTCTCCCAGGCACAAATTCATTTCCCAGACACAAAGTCACTGCCCAGACACAAAGTCACCATCCAGACCCAAAGTCATCAACTAGGCACAAAGTCGTCTCCTAGGCACAAAGTCGTCTCCTAGGCACAACGTCACCCAGACACAAAGTCATCTCCCAGACACAAAGTCACCACCCAGACACAAAGTCATCTCCCAGATGCAAGTCATCTCCCAGACACAAAGTCATCTCCCAGACACAAAGTCATCTCCCAGACACTGTCATCAACCAGACACCAAGTATTCTCCAAGGCACAAAGTCATTTCCCAGATACAAAGTCACCACCAAGACACAAAGTCATCTCCCAGACACAAAGTCACCAACCAGACACAAAGTCACCAACCAGACACAGTCACCATACAGACACAAAGTCATCTCCCAGATACAGTCACCACACAGACAAAGTAATCTACCAGGCACAAAGTCATCTTTTGCGACTTTGCGTCTGGTTGGTGACTTTGTGTCTGGATGGTGACTTTGAGTCTGGGAAATGACTTTGTGTCTGGGTGGTGACTTAGTTTCTGGTTGATGACATTGTGTCTGTGTGGTGACTTTGTGTCTGGGAAATGACTTGTGTGCATGGTAGATTACTTTGTCTGTGTGGTGACTGTATCTGGGAGATGACTTTGTGTATGTATGGTGACTGTGACTGGATGGTGATTTTGCGTCTGGTTGGTGACTTTGTGTGTGGATGGTGACTTTGTGTCCGGGAAATGACTGTGTCTAGGTGGTGACTTAGTGTCTGGGAAATGACGTGTGCCTGGTAGATTACTTTGTCTGTGTGGTGACTGTATCTGGGAGATGACTTTGTGTCTGTATGGCGACTGTCTGGATGATGACTTTGTGTCTGGTTGGTGACTTTGTGTCTGATTGGTGACATTGTGTCTGGGAGATGACGCATCTGGGAGATGACTGTGTCTGGGCGGTGATGTTGTGTCTGGTTGGTGACTTTGTGTCTGGTTGGTGACTTAGTGTCTGGGAAATGACTTGTGAGCGTGGTAGATTACTTTGTCTGTGTGGTGACTGCATCTGGGAGATGACTTTGTGTCTGGGCAGTGACTTTGTGTCTGGCAGATGACTTTGTGTCTGGGTGGTGACTTAGGGTCTGGGAAATGACTTGTGTGCCTGGTAGATTACTTTGTCTGTGTGGTGACTGTATCTGGGAGATGACTTTGTGTATGTATGGTGACTGTGTCTGGATGGTGACTTTGCGTCTGGTTGGTGACTTTGTGTCTGGATGGTGACTTTGTGTCTGGGAAATGACTGTGTCTGGGTGGTGACTTAGTGTCTGGGAAATGACGTGTGCCTGGTAGATTACTTTGTCTGTGTGGTGACTGTATCTGGGAGATGACTTTGTGTCTGTATGGTGACTGTGTCTGGATGGTGACTTTAAGTCTGGTTGGTGACTATGTGTGTGATTGGTGACTTTGTGTCTGGGAGATGACGCATCTGGGAGATGACTGTGTCTGGGTGTTGATGTTGTGTCTGGTTGGTGACTTTGTGTCTGGTTGGTGACTTTGTGTCTGGGAGATGACTTTGTGTCTGGGTGGTGACTTAGTGTCTGGGAAATGACTTGTGAGCCTGGTAGATTACTTTGTCTGTGTGGTGACTGCATCTGGGAGATGACTTTGTGTCTGGGTGGTGACTTTGTGTCTGGGTGGTGACTTTGTGTCTGGGAAATGACTTGTGTGCCTGGTAGATTACTTTGTCTGTATGGTGACTGTGTCTGGATGGTGACTTTGTGTCTGGGAGATGACTTTGTGTCTGGATGGTGACTTTGCGTCTGGTTGGTGACTTTGTGTCTGGATGGTGACTTTGTCTTGGAAATGACTGTGTTTGGGTGGTGACTTTGTGTCTGGGAAATGACTTGTGTGCCTGGTAGATTACTTTGTCTGTATGGTGACTGTGTCTGGATGGTGACTTTGTGTCTGGTTGGTGACTTTGTGTCTGGATGGTGACTTTGTGTCTTGGAAATGACTTGGTGTCTCGTTGGTGACTTTGTGTCTGGTTGGTGACTGAGTCTGGGAGATGACGCATCTGTGAGATGACTGTGTCTTGGTGGTGACTTTGTGTCTGGGAGATGACTTTGTGTCTGGATGGTGACTTTGCGTCTGGTTGGTGACTTTGTGTCTGGATGGTGACTTTGTGTCTGGGAAATGACTTTGTGTCTGGGTGGTGACTTAGTGTCTGGTAGATTACTTTGTCTGTGTGGTGACTGTATCTTGGAGATGACTTTGTGTCTGGGTGGTGACTTTGTGTCTGCGAGATGACTTTGTGTCTGGATGGTGACTTTGCGTCTGGTTGGTGACTTTGTGTCTGGGTGGTGACTTTGTGTCTGCGAGATGACTTTGTGTCTGGATGGTGACTTTGCGTCTGGTTGGTGACTTTGTGTCTGGGTGGTGACTTTGTGTCTTGGAAATGACTTTGTGTCTGGGAGATGACTTTGTGTCTGGATGGTGACTTTGCGTCTGGTTGGTGACTTTGTGTCTGGATGGTGACTTTGTGTCCAGGAGATGACTTTGTGTCCAGGAGATGACTTTGTGCCTAGGAGATGACTTTGTGCCGGGGAAATTACTTTGTGTCTGGTTGATGACTGTGTCTGGGTGATGACTTTGTGACTGGGTGGTTACTTTATGTCTGGGAAATGACTTTGTGTCTGGTTGGTGACTTTGTGTCTGTGTGGTGACTTTGTGTCTGGATGGTGACTTTGTGTCTGGGCAGTGACTTTGTGTCTGGCAGATGACTTTGTGTCTGGATGGTGACTTTGTGTCTGGGAGAATACTTTGGTTGATGACTGTGTCTGTGAGATGACTTTGCTTTTGGGTGATGACTTTGTCTTCGGGAGATGATTTTATGTCTGGTTGATGACTTTGCGTCTGGGAGTTGACTTTGTGTCTGGTTGGTGAGTTTGTGTCGGAGAGATAACTAAGCAGTTATCTCTCGTAATGACTATCTCTGAGAGCTGACTTTGTGTCTGTGTGGTGACTTTGTGTCTGTGTGGTGACTTTGTGTCTGGATGGTGACTTTGTGTCTGGGCAGTGACTTTGTGTCTGGGAGATGACTTTGTGTCTGGGTGGTGACTTTGTGTCCAGGAGATGACGTTGTGCCTAGGTGACGACTTTGTGCCTAGTTGATGACTTTCTGTCTGGGCGGCGACTTTGTCTGGGAGGTTACTTTGTGTCTTTGTGGTGACTTTGTGTCGGGGAGATGAGTTTGTGCCTGAATGATGACTTTGTGTGTCTGTGTGGCGACTTTGTGTCTGGGAGATGACTTTGTGTCTGGGTGGTGACTGTATCTGGGAGATGACTTTGTGTCTGGGAAATGACTTTGTGCCTGGGAGATTAATTGTGTCTGTGTGGCACGGGCAACGGGCAATGGGTCGGGCGGACGGGATACATCCTTGGTAGCTCACAAGCTACAAAGGATGTATCCCGTCCGCCCGACCAACATGTGACGATTCGTAGCGGGGATTTCCCTATCATGGTTCCTTTTTAATACCGCGAAATTCGCATTTCTAATCTCGCTTTTGCGGTACTAAAAATCAGTGCGAAATTCGCGAAATTGCGGTAACGATATAACGGTATTGCATGCTCTACGCACACACTTGTGCACTATAATATCTCTTGCGTGCGTGGCTAATTTCCGTTGAGATTGGCCACCGTGACCGTAATCGATCGGGAGGCTATTATTATAATTGCTAACAGATGGTTTTTGCTTAAGGGCCTTACTCTCGTTTAGTACCGTAATACGGTCACTTTATGAGGAATATTTCTCATTAACGGCTTGATTAAAAGATCTGTAAAAAATATATGTTTGCTATAGATTCATGAACAACATTTCTGTAGAAGGATTTTTTCGTATGGCTAATACTTTTGCCTTAAAAAAATATTTACCAACACGCTATTTTTTTCTGAAATTCGATATTACTTCTAAACGGCTTTGATGTTTGGAAATATTTTTACACTGAAAAATCGATGGTTAGAGGTACTACAGATTTGTCTTAGCTTGTGTAAATCAATTAACATTTGCAAAGGAAATGTCCCCACTTTGAGATCGAGCTTCAGAGGGGCTCTGCGCGGGCGCGGGCGGCAGTCGTGCGTTAGCATTGAGACGGGATGGCTGTGTCGCTCGCTGCTACGCTCCGGCTATCGACCGACTATGCGCGTCTGTCTGTGTTAGTGCAAATATTTACGAACGAATTGTATCAGTGTGCGTTTATTGACTAGCTCGCTGCAGATGGCCCATTTCTATTGTGCGCGTGGACGCTTACGAATACTTACGATAGTAAAATACAAGTAGTCATATATAAACTAATATTAAAATGAGAAAAGATGGATTTGATCAAAATAAAAGTCCAAGATGGCGGCTGCGAAAATTTTCAAGTTTTTCATCATGGGTGTCGTTTTCATATATTTCGAGGGTGACAAAGCCGATAGTGAGGTCAAAATAAAAATCCAAAATGGCGGCTGCGAAAATTTTCAAGTTTTTCATCATGGGTGTCGTTTTCATATATTTCGAGGGTGACAAAACCGATAGTGAGGTCAAAATAAAAATCCAAAATGGCGGCTGCGAAAATTTTCAAATATTTCATCATGGGTGTCGTTTTCATACTTTTCGAGGGTGATAAAGCCGATAGTGAGGTCAAAATAAAAATCCAATATGGCGGCTGCAAAAATTTTCAAATATTTCATCATGGGTGTCGTTTTCATGCTTTTCGGGGGTGATAAAGCCGCTAGTGAGGTCAAAATAAAAATCCAAAATGGCGGCTGCGAAAATTTTCAAATTTTTCATCATGGGTGTCGTTTTCATGCTTTTCGGGGGTGATAAAGCCGCTAGTGAGGTCAAAATAAAAATCCAAAATGGCGGCTGCGAAAATTTTCAAATTTTTCATCATGGGTGTCGTTTTTATGCTTTTCGGGGGTGATAAAGCCGCTAGGGAGGTCAAAATAAAAATCCAAAATGGCGGCTGCAAAAATTTTCAAATATTTCATCATGGGTATCGTTTTCATACTTTTCGAGGGTGATAAAGCCGATAGTGAGGTCAAAATAAAAATCCAAAATGGCGGCTGCAAAAATTTTCAAATATTTCATCATGGGTGTCGTTTTCATGCTTTTCGGGGGTGATAAAGCCGCTAGTGAGGTCAAAATAAAAATCTAAAATGGCGGCTGCGAAAATTTTCAAATATTTCATCATGGGTGTCGTTTTCATGCTTTTCGGGGGTGATAAAGCCGCTAGTGAGGTCAAAATAAAAATCCAAAATGGCGGCTGCGAAAATTTTCAAATTTTTCATCATGGGTGTCGTTTTTATGCTTTTCGGGGGTGATAAAGCCGCTAGTGAGGTCAAAATAAAAATCCAAAATGACGGTTGCGAAAATTTTCAAATTTTTCATCATGGGTGTCGTTTTCATGGTTTTTGAGGCTGCTGAAGCCAATAGTGAGGTCAAAATGAAAATCTAAGATGGCAGGTGCGAAAATTTTCAGAATTTTCGTCATGGGTGTCGTTTTTATGCTTTTCGGGGGTGTTAAAGCCGCTAGTGAGGTCAAAATAAAAATCCAAAATGACGGTTGCGAACATTTTCAAATTTTTCATCATGGGTGTCGTTTTCATGGTTTTTGAGGCTGCTGAAGCCAATAGTGAGGTCAAAATGAAAATCTAAGATGGCGGGTGCGAAAATTTTCAGAATTTTCGTCATGGGTGTCGTTTTCATACTTTTCGAGGGTGATCAAGCCGATTGTGAGGTCAAAATAAAAATCCAAAATGGCGGCTGCGAAAATTTTCAAACTTTTCGTCAGTGATGTCGTTTTCATGCTTTTCGGGGGTGGTAAAGCCGATAGTGAGGTCAAAATAAAAATCGAAAATGGTGGTTGCGAAAAATTTCAAATTTTTCATCATGGGTGTCGTTTTCATGCTTTTCGGGGTTGATAAAGCCGATAGTGAGGTCAAAATAAAAATTCAAAATGGCGGCTGCAAAGAATTTCAAATATTTCATCATGGGTGTCGTTTTCCCACTTTTCGAGGGCGATAAAGCCGATAATGAGGTCAAAATAAAAATCCAAAATGGCGGCTACAACAATTTTCAGATATTTCATCATGGGTGTCATTTTCATAGTTTTCGAGGGTACTACAGCCGATAGTGAGCTCACAATGTAAATCCAAGATGGCGGCTACAAAAAATTGTTTTTTTTTTAAATCATACATAAGGAACTTCGAATAACCTAAGTTATTCCGATCAAACTAAAATTTACTAATTATTACTTGATTTTAGGTACACGATACTTATTTGACAATAATATACTTAGTGTGATGAGTTGCCAAATAAACAATGTTATTTATCACGAGACCGCATGAGTGAGTGAGTGAGTGAGTGACAGATAGATTGCAAAAACAATATCCTATACGGTTAAGACACAAGAAATGCGTTTCCGTGAATACTGTATCATTGTGTATTAAAATTCAATTGATTTAATACAGATAACTTATTAGAAATAAATATTATATTATTCAGATTTTTTACCAAAATTTAAAAATATATGCTTTGATTCTTGGAAAGAATATTTTAATAAACGGTCATTAGAAAAGGGTTTATGGTATAAAACCATACAGTGTGAACCTCTTCGCGTGCCCTGGTTCATGAATAGTGAAGTTAGTAGAAAACTGATTGTTACTGCTCTTAGACTCAGATCTGGACACATTCTATGCAAAAAATTTGCCTTCTTGATGAAGAATCGATCGATTCACCTAATTGTGAGGAATGTGGAGTAGTCGAGGACCTACAACATTTATTGATGGAATGTGTTCAATATGAGTCCAGCAGAAATAATTTAGTAAGGTTCCTGAATTTGAACAGAACTGATGTAGGCATGTTCCATACAATTCTATCCCAATTCCCAACCAAATGGCGACGATGCGAAGGGTGTTTTCAAATTCATGGCTCACGTCTTGTGAAAGTACATTTGTTTAGGATACGATGGGGCTGACATACGCTATGCGTAAAAGCCCCTATAAATAAATAAAGAAAAAAAAAAAAAAAAAAGATAACTTATTATTGAAAGATTATCTATTTATCCAGTTCTTTATTTAGATTTTTAAGAAGGAAAATTAGTTTTATATGTAACCAACACCTCAAATGATGACTGAATAATTAGTTACAACTAAAACTAGATTTTTGAAGCCGCCATTTTGGATTTTTATTTTGACCTCACTATTGGCTTTATCACTCTGGAAAACCACGAAAACGACACTTATGAAGCAAAATTCCAAATTTATTGCAGCCGCCATTTTGGATTTTCATTTTGACCTCACTATTGGCTTCAGCAAACTCAAAAACCACACCCATGATGAAAAATTTGAAAATTTTTGCAGTCGCCATTTTAGATTTTCATTTTGACCTCACTATTGGCTCCAGCACCCTCGATAACCACGAAAACGACACCCATGACGACTATTTTGAAAAGTTTTGCAGCCGCCATCTTGGATTTTCATTTGGACTTTATAATCGGCTCCAGCACCCTCGAAAACCACGAAAATGACACCGATGACGAAAATTTTGAAAATTTTCGCACCTGCCATCTTAGATTTTCATTTTGACCTCACTATTGGCTTCAGCAGCCTCGAAAACCACGAAAATGACACCCATGACGAAAATTTTGAAAAGTTTTGTAGCCGCCATCCTGGATTTTCATTTTGACTTTATAATCGGCTCCAGCACCCTCGAAAACCACGAAAATGACACCCATGACGAGGTTTATCTACTAAACGGCCGTAGGTAATTATTTCAAGGTCACTGCCGAAACTATAACATCGTTCGATTGGCTACGGAACCCTAAAATGCTATTTAGGTACAGTGCTAGTTAGGTAGGTTTATTACTGATTTATAATAATTCAAATTGGTGAAACAGGATCACATTTTTTATAAAATCTCATTTTTATGTACTTATTAAATCCTCCTACCTACAGTATGCAAATAAAATGTTATTCGATTCCTAAGAAAAGTTTTACCCCCGCAGGAACTAAGTTCTGATTTTAAATAAAATCGAAATTTCTAAATAAAAAATGCTTAAAATATACGTAACATACGTATCAATCTATACAAAATATATCAGACTTGCAACCGCAATTCCCTTCTGGAATCGTTGGCAAAAATAGCGACCTGCGGGCGGCATGTCTGTGCCTCTGCATACTCTTTGATCGTCGTTTTAGTTCAGCGCGCCACCGCGCGCGTTTTACGTTTTCGGGAGTAGAGCGTTTAGCTCCGCCCACATGCACAAGGTCAGCGAGCCCTATATACACCTTAATAGGCTTTTAAGTATTGAAAACTTATATTGATACAACGGAAAGTTTCTCCAAAGAAAGACTTATGCGCCCAGCACCAGCAGCTTGCCTGTGGATTACCAATCATTACAGAATACTATTAAAAAAAGTGCCTTTGGTTTTCTTTTCACAACCAACTTTTTAATAACCAACGACATACCTAATGACTTAACGTTACGACGACGTTACGCCGACGACACGCCGACGCGCGACGTTACGTTAAGCCGTTGGTCCCGGCTGTCATTCGTGGATCCTTGACAGTCGTTACGGGTCGTCAGTAGCCCGAAAGTCTGACAACCAGTCTTACCAAGGGTTATCGTATTACCCAGTCATTGGGTTGTGGAGGTCAGATAGGCAGTCGCTGCATGTAAAATACTGGTATGCAGCTGCATCCGGTTAGGCTGGAAGCCGACCCCAACATAGTTGGGAAAAGGCTAGGCAGATGATGATACGTAATGACTTTTATAATGAAGGAACGCTGACTCCCAAGTCACAGGTATAAACCTAGTTTGGGAGCCAGAGGACCTATGTTTGTAAAGTCATTTCCAAACCATAATTTCTTCATAATCCTATATTGGTCCCACCGCTGGGACACAGGCCTCCTCTCTTCGAGAGGCCACCGCGGCCCACTGCTGGTTGGTAGATGTCACATGTCTTCGAATTTTTGGTTCTAGGTCATGCCGGTTTCCTCACGATGTTTTCCTTCACGTTTTGAGAGCAGTGGTGATGGAATAATTTACACAAAGTAAAGCGCCTGCCTGGGTTCGAACCTACGACATACAACTCGGAAGTCGCGGCCGTTACCTACCACTGGGCCGCCACTGCTCTGTATTTTCTTATAACACTACAAGTTGTTACAAGAGGGGCCCGTGGCTAAATAATAACAGCCGCACAGGTCGATCGGTCAGGTTAAGCTACGCTTGCCGCGGTTGGTCTGTGGATGGGTGACCATCTCGACATACCGAGACCCCTCCGTGTCTCGGAAAGCACGTTAAGCCGTTGGTCCCGGCTGTCATTCGTGGATCTTTGACAGTCGTTACGGGTAGTCAGAAGCCCGAAAGTCTGACAACCAGTACCTTACCAAGGGGTATCGTATTACCCAGTAACTGGGTTGTGGAGGTCAGATAGGCAGTCGCTCCATGTAAAATACTGGTATTCAGCTGCATCCGGTTAGACTGGAAGCCGACCCCAACATAGTTGGGAAAAAGGCTAGGCAGATGATGATGATGACTACAAGTTGTTACATTATAGTAGTTGGTCGGTATTAGAAAACAAAACACGTGCCTCTGGAAGTCCTAGCTCAAAGTTAATCCCGACTAATAAACGAAGAATTAAAACTTACGGTCTAGTTCTTAACAAACTCCAACGTGTTATACAACTTTTATAAAACTGAGTGAAAGAGGTTCTTGTATTAAGGGTCAGCCTTTATTCTCAGACGTGTTTCAAGAGTCCATTCGCTATTTAATTAAAGATATTTAGTCCTTTGTAATGGTTCAGCCTATTACTATTATCCGGAATTGACTCCAATTAGGGCTAATTTTGAATAAAACTACCTCCAGTATAAAAAAGATCAGTCAAAATAATAAAATCGACTCACACTCAACTCAGCACTCTTTAAAACTCTCTAGTGATCAGCACAATTGGTTTATTTTACATTCACATTGTACATTTGGTACAGAGGCGGACTTAATGTCATAGGTATTGTAGCGGTATCCACAACGCCACATGCGAACAACGCGTCATACTGACGTCACGCAAATCCTGCATCTCGCAAGCAGAGTTTACCGCGCAATTAGTATAGGTACATACAAACTTCCCGACATCAGTCGTTGGGCAATTGCACGCCAGACACAACACCCGTCTGGTCGGAGGATCCTCCCTTTTCTATGGAGGATGAGTGAACTTTACACCCTGTTCCTCATACCTCTAAAGTAATTTCTACCAGTCAGCGTTTAGGTGATGCAGAGACACACAGTAGCAGGTGCAATGATGAAAATTGAGGATTGAATCCTACTTCCTACTTAATACAGGGTGAGCAAATAAGAGGAGAGAGCAGAGAACTTTATTTTTGAAATTTTATTCTATGAAATATTTTTATTTATTTAGGGCCGGCAATTCAGTATGGAAAATAATCTTAGACTAATAATGCCCACCTCTAGCAGCATGGCAGATGTGAATGAATCCTTTCCACTGCGTTTTTCATGATATTTTCACAAATTTCCTGTGTTATTTCAGTGACGTGTCTCAGATATTTTATTGTAATTCTTGATCGTTCATTGGCCTGTTAGCATCGACACATCCCCTTAGATAACCCCACAAAAAAAAGTCAGGAGCTGTTAAATCTGGGGATCTTGGGGGCCAATCAATGTCACCGTTTCTCGAAATTAATCGACCAGGAAACGTTCTTTTCGATGTCTCGATTGTGGCTCGTGCCGTATGACATGTGGCCCCATCTTGTTGGAACCACATGTTTCCTAAGCCCAACTGATTCACTTGATGTAAGAAAACTGCTTTATCTGTTACAATGCCACGCTGCTCAATAATCATTAAACGAGTTATTGTTAGCGTGAAGGTAAGTGATTTGTACCAAAAATTGGCAGCAATTTTCTTAAAATTTCCGCAATACATTTTTGGGTTGAGTAGAATGTTTTAATAATTATATTATAACACTTTGTTCAGTCGTAAAACGCTCTATAACAAATTTTCCGTATCTACACAAAATAATTTTCATTTAACAACTGTCATATTTGCCGCCAAAACAAAATGGCGGCAAAAAAAAGTTGTATACTTCCAAGTTGCCCATCCTGTATTATAAACGTGAAAGTTTGTATGGATGGATGGATGGATGTTTATTAGTCTTTCACGCAAAAACTACTGAAAGGATTTAGATGAAATTTGGCACACAGATAGTTTATAACCAGGATTAACACATAGGATACTTTTTATCCCGATATTTCCACGGGATCAAAACTTGTGCGGGTGAAACCGCGGGGCGCAGCTATTTTACAATTAAATATAAACACGATTATATTAAAAACTACTAAGATAAACATTGTGAAAACATTACCGTTGTAATAATACAATTATTACGTTGTTGTAATTTGTAATTTAAGATGGTAATCTTAGCTCAAGAAGTCCACAGAATCCTATGGAGTTCTAAAACTAGATTTAATTAAGCATACCCAAAATGAAACGACGAAAAACTTTGAAAGAAGCTCTGAAATTAATGAGGTGCTCGGAAATTCTGCGCCACTAAAATTTGAGGGTCGCCTCCTCACGTAGCCAGGGTGTGTGACCCCTGTGAAGCCATTTAATCTGCAAACTTCTTCGGAAAACTTAAGTATTCGAAGTAATAGAGAGGTCACATTATATTGGTTATGCAGTGTTCTGGAGGTTGTAAGCGAAAACTTAAATTACTGGCTGGAATACAGGTTTTTGAATAGGAGGTCATGTTTTAGGGGACTCGTGTTCAGGTTTCAAGATTTGGGCAAGTAGACGTCTTTAATTATGAATTAATATGATGATTATATAAATTATTATGACGTGTAGATTTTATTTTAGTCAAGCGCGGGACTGCCTCGTTAGTGCAGGGCTAGGGTTGTAACGACAACAAACATATTTAGGAAATATTGTATGTACAATAAATGTAAGCATACACACACACACACACACACACCATCAATCACTTGTAATTGTACCACGTTGACAACCTTTACTATGTGATATAATGGGGGGCCTGGAGTTCTAAAATACAGGCGTAGGCCCATAGGGGCTGCAGTCTCGACATTCAGAGTGATTGCTTTACGAAATTAGGTCGCAAAGTCCCGGATTGACAGGTGTAATGTATGAAGTGACAGGACTTTGCGGCGTAAAGCCATCGCTATGAATGTCGAGACTGCAGCCCCAGGCTTAGTTTAGATTCCAGATCTCCCACAAATGACAAAATTTTGTCGAAATACCGGTCAACTTAATATGTATAAGAATGTAATTTGTGGAGATAAATAAACATTTTTTTTAACACAAAATTGTTATAGGTATTGTAGAAAAATTGTGTTACACAGAAGTTACAAATACATTTGTATAAGTTACAGTTTACAATCTACAATTCTTTCGCATTTTTTAAAGCTTAACACAAAGCACGAGTGTTATGTATAAATTGTAGACTTGTCACTACAATTAACATACTTATTTATAAGGACGTTACAACTGTGCGGTTTACAGATTTGTGGTACACAGACTTGTAAACTTGCCAAGTCCAGTCTTACCAAGGGGTATCGTATTACCCAGTAACTGGGTTGTGGAGGTCAGATAGGTAGTTGCTCCATGTAAAATACTGATATTCAGCTGCATCCGGTTAGACTGGAAGCCGACCCCAACATAGATTGGGAAAAGGCTAGGCAGATGATGGAGACCAGCAAAGTTGCATCATGCTGAGTGGAAGCCTTCTTTCTCGGTCATGACGTGCAGCTGTCGACTATTTCTGTTTAGTGCTCGTGATTATACACCGAATTTTGATCGTTTTAATCCTTAAAAGGGGTCATTGTACTCATCATTATGAACAACTTTTACTATGGGACCAACCCTGAAATCGTGAAATAAAAATCAGTTGATCCATACATTATGTCGAGTTATCTATACAATATGTAACAAAAACCCTGTTGTTCCAAGTAGGGGTGTTTTCAGAATCGATACCCGATGGTAATTACGTAAGTCAATTAAAAAAATATTCAAGAAAAAAAAAGCAAAATAAATATTTTAAAATTAATATTTGAAAAGTAACACTGATTGCTCACCTCTGCAAAGAGAAATAGGTAGCAACTTGCTTTTTAACAAAGACGCCGCCGGCGCGCAGCTGTTCCTTTGTCGACGCTTGCCGCGCCGCACACTACCATTCTGCACTAAGGTCATGAACTCGTTACGTGACGTTCACATCACTCAGCTGTTTAACTGATAAGATAACACTTTGGGAACGTTAGTTTGACTTTTTCAAAAAGTTGGCTTATCAAGTTTGCACGATTGATAATTACAATACACTTTAAAAACGAATTTATTTACCCACAGAACGCGTACTTCCGTAGGGTCTTTTTCAAACATCTCGAGGATTTCTTCCTTAATTTCATGGTCTCGAGTCCTCGGTCTTCCTGCGTCAATACGATGTTGGTCTCAACGACCGTGTACAGACCCGGTGTTGAACGTTCGTTTGTGAAGACGTTGGAAAGCCATCGTCGACGGCAATGTTATGTTCCTTGGAGTTGCGAAACGTTCTTGGTACAGCCTACGTGCATCTGCGTTATTAATTTCAGTCGCATCTTCCGAGGCACATCAACATAAATTAAAATATTTTGAAGAAAACGCACACACAGAATTCACTCTCAAAATCACAATAATTTGGTTCTTTTTCTAATGTTGTCAACGGAGTTTAACGATACATCCGTCCGGAAGTAAGTTGCGCAGGCGACTGAGGGGCAGTGAGGGGAAGAATCGGCAAGTGGCGGTCGTACAAAGGGTGCACCACGCACGTGTCATCAAATGCGGCGGCGCAGGCGGCCTGCTTTGTGTTTTTGGCGCCAAATGGCCAAACTGTCTAGCTACCGCGAATCAAAGGAGCCGCCTCCTTTTATCCGCGGCGGCTTATTTTTAACGACCGTAGGCTAGATCGATTAGTACTTGTAAGTTCAGATGTTAAAAACATTTTGTAACAATGTATCGAATTTAAAAACTATGTGATGATGGACAATGTTCGGCCACCACTTGTTTTTTTTTAAATTATATCTTCATTAATGGTAAGCCTATAGGTATATATATACGCTCCTACAAGGAACAACAGGGTTTTTGTTACATATTGTATATACTTATAATAAATCTGTAGAAGTGAAAATTCTGTACATTGAAAATATCCAAAAAATCAATGGCAGGGGGTGTTACTTGACCGACACCGAACCCAAAAATGTGATTAAAAAAATTTTTGTCTCTCTGTCTGTCTGTCTGTCTGTTTGTTCAGGCATCACGCAAAAACTACCGGTTCGATTACGATGAAACTTGGTATAATTATTCTTTAATATCCTGGGCACCACACTGGGTACTTTTTATCCCGGAAAAGTATATACAATAAAAAACAAACTTAATTTTGCGGTTCGATCCCTATACCCGATTACCACTGTCTGTACTGTATCAACCGCAAATACTAAGTTTGTCGTAGGTTGGGTCACCCGCAGTGGAGTTCATTTTTATTCCTTTTAGTTTTTAGAGTTATTTAGGTTTATTTTTATATAAGTCGTAGGTATACATTTTAATTTTAAAGTATAGGTAGTATATTTGATAGTGTACGTAGTGACCGTAGGTTATTTTATAATACTGTTAGGTAGGTTTAGTCATTCGTATAGATATTAGTTTTTAGGGAGTTTGCTTATTTATTGAGTTTAGATTAGTTATCATCAGAAATAGGTTTATTTATGTAGGTAGGTATTTAATTTTCTGTTATTGAGTTTTTTTTTTAATTAGGTTGGTACTTAGGTAAAGATATCATATAGTGTACCCTCTGAATCAACACTAATGAGACACAATTGGTTTTCTATTGTAATTAGCCACAAAGGGCCCGCGAGATAGATGGCATTCTGGGGAAGCACATACATTTTATCCTGTTAGCACGTTCCCGTGGGATAATTTCCGACATCCACGCGGGCGAAGCCGCGGGCAGAAGCTAGTGCGAACATAAATCTATAGATCAACTGATTTTTTCACGATTTCAGGGTAGGTCCCGTAGTAAAAGTTGTTCATACATAATGATGAGTAAAATGACCCCACGATCAAAATTTAACGGCGTAGATCAATTTTGTTTTTATTATTCCAGTTAATTATCTTTTTAAATGCTCGTTTTTCTGCGACAATTACGACTATTTTTCTTTGTTCATTGGTAAATTGTTACTGGTAAAACTGTAACTGTAAAGTTTTGTGCCCTGTGTATCGCGTGGTCGCAAGTGTGTTTCTGAGGGTGGGTTAGATTCCCTGGTCGGAATATTGTATTAGGTATTTTTATTTCATCCTCTGTAGCAGCTCGGAACCTTTCGTAACCAGTAATTGGCAATTGCTTCTTTGGATAAGGGATTGTTAAGCCAATTGCCAACCTACGTCAATATGCCGTGTTAGAGCTTAGAGCCATTTCATACAGCTATATAAGAATGACAATTGTGATTTGAACATACTGAAAATTAGTCAATATTTACATGACTATTAATTTCTTTGACTTTACATGGAACTTTAAACAAAAGCCTGTCAGACATAAGGGCTTTCCCATTATTTACGCATACAAACATACATAACCTGACGCAATCTTCCCACGGGGCTAGTCAGTGACTTCAGAACGTGACCTGCCGATCAATTCTGTAAAAATCTTACCGTTAAAAGTTAGGTGAAGTGAGCTTAGAGTGAGCTGACAATAGTGTCAATCCCTAGCATTAGTTGGAATGACAGCTCACTCCACGCTCACTTCACTTAAGTTTTCACGGTGAGATGGTTACAGAATCGCACGCTGTTAAGATCCTTACATACTCCTTTTGCCTCGTTTGCGTTCATACATCTGGTCATATACGAGTATGACGCCTGCTGCGAGTACTACGCACCTGACCTTTCTTAAGAACATCACCAATAAGGTCACTATTAGGTATGTCCTCCTAGGGCGTCGTCCCGGCGTTTCCACTCATATCTGCCTTGTAAACTACTTATACTGTACTTTTTGTTGGTCGATTCCCATTATTTAACAGGGATACATCTCAAGAACAGTCAAAAAAAGAGATAAGTATGCACTATGCAGGGTCATCGGATATAGTTGAAGTTTAGTAAGAAACGGATTGATGTTTTCGGATAAAGTTTTATTTAATTAATAGAAAACAAACAGTTCATTTATCAAACTAAATTTCATTCGAAAACATCCATTGGCTTTTTACTAAACTCCAACTATATCCGACGACCCTGCATACTAATCTCTTTTGTTGACTGTACCTACAAGAAAACTGAAACACTACTACATAAATAAACCATTAACCTAACCATAAAATATGGCTGCTCTCCAACCTGATTTCCGGTCCCGATGGTAACGTTTACACGCACGTTCACGTTAAGCCGATGACAAACAGTTGTCGACCATTAATAAATGTAATAGACATGATGTACGGACTTGTGATGTTTACGTTACGTTCAATGGTGTGTGTTTGGCATACATGTAATTGCTGTGTCACTTTGTTAGGGTTTTGGTAATATGTTGAATTAATTACACGTTTTGTTTCAAATTCAAAGGATAAAACATGGTTCACGTCCCATAAAGTAGAAACTGGTATCGTAAAATCCTCGGTTTTAATATGTGAACCAATAAATCAAAAAATTCTATTGTGTTCACAGGATGGGCTGCCTCGTTGATCTAGTTGTCGCAAGTGCCACTGCTGAGCATGAGGTCCTGGGTTCGATTCCCAGGTCGGACAAAGTGTGGTTGGGTTTTGGGTCTGGAATTGTGGCACGCTGATGGCAATAGACCCTATTGTTTAATTATTTATTTAAACATAAAAAACGGGTTGCACTCTGCGAGTGCCGGCAGAAGTGAAAACTTGAATATTAACGTTGTGCATTTTTGACATTTTGGAATGCGGTCTACTCTCCCTCTCTTACGAATTTTCGATCAGGTCACGTGTCCTGACGCGAGTTCCGTCTTACGAATTTTCGATCAGGTCACGTGTCCTGACGCGAGTTTAACATTTTTTACCCATCACAAAAATAGTGCACAACGCCGCTAAAGAAGTTTTCACTTCAATAATAGTCTTAGTACACACGGCTACACATCAAGCTATGCAAAACCAGTATTGGCTGACCGTTCATTGTGAGAAATTATCATACAAAGTGAGGCCAAGACAAACTGGTTTTGTATAGCTTGACGTGTAGCCGTGTGTACAGCCGATCGATTCTGTAAAAATCTCACCGTGAAAAGTTAGGTGAAGTGAGCTTAGAGTGAGCTGTCAATAGTGTCAAGCCCTAGCATTAGTTGGAATGACAGCTCACTCCACGCTCACTTCACCCTAAATTTTCACGGTGAGATGGTTACAGAATCGATCGGCTGTACACACGGCTACACGTCAAGCTATACAAAACCAGTTTGTCTTGGCCTCACTTTGTATATGGTTCCATGATGTTTGTTTTGTACTATTAAGCCAGAGATGGTTTGTATTGGTACTCACATAATCGCTAAAACAACTGCTTAATCACTACTAAACAAAGGATGATGGGCAGGAATGTATGGAATCTGGTACCCGCTCCAATAGAAACATGTTATACATCATTGAAAAGGTATTTTTGTGTAGAATAATGTAAACTTGAGCGCTTGTCTCAAATATTAGTATTTAAGGAGTTAGAGCGATTTTTGTGTCATGCGTTTTTGCTTTAACATGCGGGTGTGAGTAGTCACTAAGAATAAAAATACACGATTATTGTTTTAAATCAGGCACGTATGACAAAAACGCATGACTCAAAGTCATTTTACGCTCAAGTTAGTTATTTATTTGAGTAAAAAAATACGAGTATAAATCAAAAACCACTTTATTTTTTCGTTTCTACTGTTTTCGTTGTCTACAATGACATCATTCAGAAATGCTGCTGGAGCAAGGAACCCTTCACGTCTGGCATATCCTAAGTACCATATAGGTAATAGAAATAATATACGCGCAAGTGCCCATTGTACACTTTTCATTGTGGTACAATGTCTTGGTGTATTTGGTGCTCGCATATAACCTGGGACCTGAATCAACCCATCATTTGGTCTTCTTTCGGGTGCAGCAGGTCTTCTTAAATCGTTTTCGATTCTCTGCCAACAACGGGGACACATACGCTTTTTTTTTTTTCAGGATGGGAGATCATCAAATGACTCCTCCCGCTCTGGGTGGAGCAGAAGGGAGTGTCAGACTCTTACTGACTAAAACCCGTGTTCCTTCCTTAGCCCTTTATGTTCCAGGGCAGCGGTAACCCTTTCGGATGTTCCCGCTACCCTGGCAGGCTTCGGCCCTATCGGGCCCCGTCAATCTTGCTGACATCTCTTTGAGGCGCGCGTGGAACACGTACACGCCGTCCGGCACGGGCCTGGTCCTGATCGGACGGAGAGTTACCCATTACTCTCCGCCCGCAGGCCCGCGCCAACGGTGGCCGGGAGTCGACGCCCGGACCGTCTCCCGCGGCGGCTGAGGCGTGAGGTGCGCAAGGTGCGTTCCCTCGCCCACCCCGCCACCTCCTTCGCTAGCATGACTGCTTCGCAGAAGGAGGTGACTGCCTCCCACTCCCTCTCGCCCCGGACCATGGCTTGAACCAGGGCCGGACGCGAGAGGTCGCCGCCGCTACCAATCGCCTCTACGAGGACACGGCGGTGCTCTGCCCAAGCAGGGCAGACCTCCACCGTATGCTCTACCGTGTCCTCTGGGCGATCCTGACAGTGGTGACACCCGGGCGTGTCCTCCCGCCTGATGATGTGTAGGAACCTCCCGAAACATGTCCGTGTCCGGAGAGGACTTGCGTCAGGCGGTAGGTGAGAACGCCGTGACGTCTCTCTAACCACTCCTCAAAGAGGGGTCTTACCGCCGCTATCGTGGCGTGCCCTGTGCTACATACGCTGCGTATTGTTAAATGCCACCTGAAACCAACATGTAATAATATTAATTAGTTTTATATATACGAGTACTTATAGGTCTGGGAAGCGATTACCCTATTTGGTCATTACCTACGTTTACAATGTTCATTCATTCATTGTAGCCACCTACATAAAGGCGTAAGCTTATTAAATAATATCAATATTAAGTGGCTACATATATATCCAAATGCATTAGTTATCTAATAAAATATATATTTAGATAGATAATTATATTCCGTTTATACAAATCATATCGGTCCTTAGATGCTTCTATACGAATGGCTTTGATAGAAAGAGATGGGAAAGCAACAGTAAAATAGTTTTAATGTTGATGTTGGATGGTAAAAGGAAAAGTGTAACAGAACTAAAAAGTGTTTAACAATAAAAAAAAAATCTTAGAAATGCAGTTTATTGAGCGCTTTCATGGGCCTTACAACAAAATATCTTTCCAGGTATCTGTTGTAAATACCACTCCTATTGTTACCGCCTAATGACCGCCTCAAGTAAAATCCTGCCATTTCATTTGAAATGAACTATCCGCCGTATGTTTAATATTAATAAGTGAGAATGATTTAACTATTTATGATGTAATATCATTGATTAATGGTACCCATTCATAAACTAATAACACGTGCACATTTACATGATAGCTGGTTAAAAGGTTCATTGAACACCGACTAACATGAATGCAAAGAACTCTATATTAAGACATAATGTATTAAACAAAAATAAGAAATACAACTTTTACATACCTCTAAAACAGCATTTTCTTGAATATAAGCGGCTAACTCAGGACGCAAGCCAGGTAAGTCGTCACGTAAAATATGTTCCTGATATCTTTCATGATATAAACCTCGCCGACACATCACACAATTGTGATTTTCTTCCATTTTGGTAGAAAATCAAGTCCATAAAACAAGCCGAAGTCAACGATTTTAGCGGGTAACGGAGTCCAAAAGACAAGCACGGGTCAATATGAAAGATAAAATAAAGTAGTAGAAAGTAGCGTAACGTAGTCTCACGAACGGAACGAACGAGCGACTGACTGACTGATAGATAGATGGAGATGTATCAGCCGATCACGCGCACTGCAACCCCCACTCCGCTCCCGATATATCCCGTGGTTCCTCCTAGGTTGGTTGGTATCAGTAAATCAAGTTTCCAGTTGTATCGCTTAAGTTTTTAATATGATACTTATACTTATTGTTATGTTGAACAAATGAAACATATTAATATATCAATATCTCTGAAGATACTAACATTCAGGTTTCGTCGCCATACAATTTTTTTCTCCTATAGGTTAGACCAATTCAATAATATAATCATTATTGTTATTGGACCGGGTACCAAAATGTCTCATCATCCTTTAAGTAAAAATTTAGGTACAGTCACGAACAAAAGTATGTATACACTCGGCTTTATTGAAAAGCGATTTACTCCTTTATTTTTTAATAATCATATTTTATGTTGTTACGTAAATAGCATTTTCGAACCCATAGGTTTATGTAATGTGTCGTATTTCAACGTTGCATTCGTTATTTCACGAAAAAAACGCAATTGAAAGTTGCCAAGTGTTGACATATTGGTGCTCGTGACTGTACATGAAAAATATTTTGCACATAACTATTTTAGCCTTAAACATCTATCAGTAAGTACGCGAGTCACAAGTAATGTTTTGAATCAAGGCCAATTCTCGTAATTTAAAACGTGCAAAATCTAGTCGCAGTCTCATCTCGGCGACAAACAAATGTCGAAAACTTGCCAAAATGTAGGGAAATTAGAAGTGTTTTTTGACAGATTGAGACTGAGATCAGACTGTGAACGTTCTTAAAATTACGAGAATTGCCCCTCTGAGCTGCTTGCTATTGGGCCGCTCATTAGAAAGCCGGTTCTGTTCGACGTAGTACATACAGGTTGCTACTTTTTTAATATTTTATTAGTGTTCTGTACAGTATTTCCTTAAACTAAGTGGTTTATGTAGTTGTAATAGTATTTTTGCTTAAAGATTTTCACATTTATTTATTTTTTTATGGGTTTTGGTATTTCGTTGATTATTGTGGGAATAAGAAATTTTACTGTTCGCCTGCCATAATAAATTTGTAGTCTGTAGTACTATTCATTTATTCTTGGTTATACTTCTTGTTATTATTTTATGTGAAATGGGAATTTGAATTGAATTACGTGGGACTAAAACATACCTGGCGAAATGTGGGTGTACTATTAGGTACATATCTGCCTAACCCTTCAGAGATTTCAGGCGTAATCATATCAGTGTAGTACCACAACAAAGTTTTGACATGTTAATATTTTAAAGCACCTGCTTAACCGTGGAGTGTTAATCACAATGTAAATTATACCGCTTAAGCTACATTAACAGCTTACACATTTGCTGTAAATTACATGTCATTCCAAGTTGTTAAGGAGAACACGTTTTGAGTCGGGAGCTGGAGGTAATGTCTGGAATATTTGAGCATAAGGGCATGCTCTAATGTACCTGCTTGTAAAGTCAGTATGACAAATAAAAATCGTTTTGCCTTTGGTAGAAATGGTTAGACTGTCTAGAAAACAAAATCCGTGCTCATTAAAAACTATATTTAAGTGACTAGTCTAACAACAAGACAACAACAACAACAATTCTTTTCTTAAACTGAAAAACGAAAACTTGGTCCTTCTACGCGTAATTTCGTTCATTTTCCAAGAAAACCCCCGCAAATTCAAATCTAGTCAACATATTTTTTTTCACATAAACCTACATGGGCACTTATGTAACGTCAGAAGCTAAGTAGGTGCACGATTCTAATAGGTCGTTTCTTATGGAGAAGAACCGGCAAGAAACCCCATGGTTACCTACTCTTTAAAAACTAATTGGCTTTTACATTTTTTTCAAATTACTGTGTTTTTCTATCTATAATATGTATGTATTTACAACAACAAAAAAATGTATATAAGTAGTTTATCAGCCATCTTGTTACCATAACACAAGCATTAGGTTGCTTAGCTTGGGACTAGATGGCGCTGTGTGAAATGTCCAGGGATATTATTATTATTATTA
The DNA here is from genome assembly GCA_945859715.1 of Apamea sordens. Lineage (NCBI taxonomy): Eukaryota > Metazoa > Arthropoda > Insecta > Lepidoptera > Noctuidae > Apamea > Apamea sordens. The sequence continues at coordinate 16,992,459 of OX243995.1, forward strand.
TTAATAGGTACGGGAGGACAGAAGGCCTGTCAACAAATACCAGGTACTTAATAAAATTAATTCAATTACATTCCTTCTCCATTACAGCTTTCTTGAAAAACACACGAATACACTAACAAGGGGTATTTGTACCCGTGACGTCATGAAAAGGGAAATGTAACACGTCATCACTCGACTTTAGATATAATCGCTTAATGTTAACAGTGACGTATTGTGCCGTAAGCGCGCTTCCTTTGTTAAACTTACTCGGAGATAAGAGCACCATCATACCATGGGGTCGTGTACAGGCTGGCAGGGACATCGACCCGCCAACTTTAACCATGAATTCAGCACACGTTTCTAAACCCTCTAGAGGAGAAATTTTGCGTTGGTTATTTTAAAAAAATCTGCTGTTTCATACAAAAGCGCCAAAAAAAAAAAATATAACAAGACCAACTTTAAGTTATGTAATGTATAAGCATAATCAGCTTGTAATGTTCCCACTGCTGAGACACAGGCCTCCTCTCTTCAAGAGGGAGTTTCTTTCCAAGCCGTAGGTTGGTATATCTCATGTTTCAGTTGGCAGATCGCGATCATGGACGTTCTTTTTCTTAGCTGGAACGCATTATAATAACAATTACTCAGTCTTAGATAATAACTTCGGTTTCTTTACAAAATATGCCATACAAATAAACTGTCACAATGATACTACTGAGAATAATATAAAATGATATTTACATTATCATATTGGACGAAGCGTGTAGACGTGCTACACGCTTTTCAATTCTGTACCAACTTATTAATAAGTTGAAAAAAGATGGTTTCAAGAAAAAAGATGCCAAGGTTTCCAAGCTTCTACCATTATATCCGCCATTTTCCTTAAATTTATTTCTAAACATTATATAAATAATGCACACACGTACCAAACTCCTTCATAAAAACTAGTTTTTCCCCGTAGGCACCATGTTTGTTTTTATCTATTTCTCAATTTCCAGACACGGTGGTCGGATGAAAACAGACCTTATATCCTGCTTACAATGTAAACAAAACAATAGAGAATATACCGTATGAATACGTTTAGTAGTTTCATGTTTTAGAGACGATAGCATAAGACGATGAATATTTTTAAAGGTTAGGTTTTATTGCGGTCGTTTAATCATGTTATTATTAAAATTTTAAAAAGATACTGGCGCCGCGCCGATTCCCTTATTCACAAACTAAACTAAATTTAAGTCCAGTGCCTCTTTTTCTTTCTATTTCATTAAGAAAAGGATAGAAGATAAATACCTATTAGTTTAGTCCTGTCAAATTAAGATTCTCCATAGACTAATTAGGCGTGATTAAAAACATGACTACTAAAAATACGTCGATTTACGTCAGGCGCTGACTAATTTGACAGGACTAAACTTCGACTATTATTGATGGAAGGGACTAAACTAATATTTATCTTTTGTCCTTTTCTTAACAAAATAGAAAGAAAAAGATGCACTGAAATTATATTAAATTTATTTTGTGAACAAGAGAATCGGCACCACTGTCTTTTAAAGTTGGCGGCACGGTTGGATTGACTGCTGCGCTGCGTGTCGCGGGTTCGATTCCCGCACGGAACAAATATTTGTATGACCTACATGTATTTGTTCCGAGTCTGGGTGTTTTTCTATCTATAATATGCATGTATTTACAAAAAAAAAAAAAGTGTATTTAAGTAGTTTATCAGCCATCTTGTTACCATAACACAAGCATTAGGTTGCTTAGCTTGGGACTAGATGGCGCTGTGTGAAATGTCCAGGGATATTTCTTTATTTATTAAAGTATAGCATATTCAGCTTGTAATGTTCCTACTACAGGGACAGGCTTTCTCTCGGGGTTCTAGATGAGATGGAGTGGATCGAACTCAATCCATCACGCTGGCCCAGTGCGGGTTGGTAGATGTCACATGCCTTCGAATTTTAGGTTCTATTTCTATGACATGCCGTCTTTTTTACAATTTGCTCTGATAAATGCGAACATAATGAAATATTGCTCATACCCCATATAAAATAGCATGATAGTTTATAGCCTAAGTATAGACTAAACAGACTATCTATGTAAAATCTATCCAGTAGGTAGTATTTGCGTGGTGCTGGAACATACATTCAGACAAACAGACAAAAATTCTAAAACTATTTTCGGAATAAAAATCGTTTCCAGACGTCGTAATAATAACATCATCACCTGCCTAGCCTTTTCCCAAATATGCTGGGGTCGGCTTCTAGTCTAACCGGATGCAGCTGAATACTAGTATTTTACATGGAGCGACTGTCTATTTACGACCGACAGCCGGGACCAACGGCTTAACGTGCTTTCCGAGGCACGGACGGGTCTTGGTATGTGATGATCGTCACCCATCTACAGACCAACCGCGGCAAGCGTAGCTTAACCTGATCGATCGACCTGTGCGGCTGTTATTACTTAGTCACAAGCCCACGTAAAAATAACATCGAAATAAAAATGATACAGTTTTCACTGCTACGATTTTGTTATATGTATAGATAAGTCTAGAATGTTATTGAAACATCTTATGTTATTGCGATGAAAACATGCAGCAACATCATTCCTCTAGAGATGATTTCCATCTTCATAATCATAATTTCGCTAATAGGATTAAAGGTCAGACTACATTTAGTAAATTATGATCACACTGTCAAGCCATCCATCATGGACAATGGGCTATCATCGTATAAATAAAGTGACTATAGCACAAAGAGCCAGCTTCTCTTGTCGGATTAATCAATGTATTAAAAAAAAATGATTAATTTGGTATAGTATCTTATCTATCAGAGCCCCAAGATACAGACTAACTGTCTAGTTTGGGGCTCACTAGCAAATATCATATTGTAACCTAGAGTAGGTAGTATTTTAAGCTACTCATGTCGTCTTAACTTGCTGTTAACTAGTGAACCGGCTTACTGTACTACCTGGATAATAAATATTTTCTATTAGAAATAGAAAATATTTATTGTCCAGGTAGTACAGTAAGCCGGTTCACTAGTTATTATATCTATCTACACTAATAATACTGTTTGAACGCACTAATCTCTACGGGCACAGCTATGAGTCGGATTTGAATAAATGTTTTTGAATTTCATAGCCCAATTTTTGAGGAAGGCATAAAAAACCAAAACAATTTTTTGTTTTTTTTAGGGTTCCGTTGCCAAATGGCAAAAAAGGGAACCCTTATAGATTCGTCATGTCTGTCTGTCTGTCTGTCCGTCCGTATGTCACAGCCACTTTTTTCCGAAACTATAAGAGTTATACTGTTGAAACTTGGTAAGTAGATGTATTCTGTGAACCGCATTAAGATTTTGACACAAAAATAGAAAACAAAACAATAAATTTTGGGGGTTCCCCATACTTAGAACTGAAACTCAAATTTTTTTTTTTCATATAACCCATTCGTGTGGGGTATCTATGGATAGGTCTTCAAAAATGATATTGAGGTTTCTAATATCATTTTTTTCTAAACTGAATAGTTTGCGCGAGAGACACTTCCAAAGTGGTAAAATGTGTCCCCCCCCCTGTAACTTCTAAAATAAGAAAACGATCAAACTAAAAAAAATATATGATGTATGTAATAGTTTTTTTTTAATACGTCATAAATCGTAAACCACAATTTACTTTTCATTCAATCAACTCATGATTGATTTTTATAGATAATGGTACGGAACCCTTCGTGCGCGAGTCCAACTCGCACTTGGCCGGGTTTTTTGGGGATTGAATAGCACGCTGGGACCCTTAGGAGCCGAGCAAAAAGAAGAAAAGTCGAAAATTACGATAAGCGAAAATGAAGTAATGAAAACGCGAGTAGATGGACGGGGTGTGTCGGGGGAGCAAGAAATTTTACACGGACGAAGTCGCGGGAAATAACAAGTACCTTTAATGTGGGGATGGGTTCTGTTGTAATAAAGCGAGCCTATTGCAATCAACAACTACTGAATATGGCACAAATCTAGACTCCGGCCGGCTACTCAGAAATTCCAGATGGGAAACCCCAATAACATTGCCCGGGAATCAAACCCAGGACCTCATGTTCATTAGTGGCACTTGCGATCACTACACCAACGAGGCACTCCAAGGCAGACCCTTATTAATGACTGTTTACAGTATTACTTACATGCATCTTCATACAACTTAAATTTACATACATATATCTTTCATTTAACTTTAGTCACGTAGATTAAGCTTTAGTTCTAAGTTAAATTCTTATTGTTTTCTCTTGTTGTTTTCCTTGTACAACCAAATTTTGTATGCATGCGGAGTTCACCTATAAGTGATTGTTACCGCTACCGCTGGAACATAAAGGGCTAAGGAAGGAACACGGGTGGGTTTTAGTCAGTAAGAGTCTGACACTCCCTTCTGCTCCACCCAGAGCGGGAGGAGTCATTTGATGACTTCCAATCCTGAAAAAAAAAAAAAAAGCATATTACCAGTGTAAACACTTGTTGGTGAATCAATATAAATAAATAAATTACACTCCAAAGAATATCCCATACAAACAAAATAAACAGGTAAATACAATAATTACGAAGGGTTTTTCCCTACTCAACGCGGAACCCTAACAAACAAAAGCAGAAAACTCCGCAGAGATTGGAATCCAGTTAGCGAAACAAAAAGTAGAGCTTCCCAATCGAATTCGGCGCTTCTTAATTGACTTTTGACGTTGTTTTGCAATGTCAATATACAAACCAACTTCATAATTTGTTTGAAACTCGCAAATAAGGAAAAACCGATAATTTTTTAAGACTTTTTTTTTAATCCCTTTGGATTTGTAGCGGTATCTACAACGTCAAATGCGAACAACGCGCCATACTGATGTCATGCAAAATCCTGGATCACGCAAGCAGAGTTTAACGTGCAACTAGCATATATACAATGGCCCGAAGTGTCTAATCTATGCTAATTGCGCGGTAAACTCTGCTTGCGAGATGCAGGATTTGCGTGACGTCAGTGTGACGCGTTGTTCGCATGTGGCGTTGTAGATACCGCTACAGTAACAATAAAATATAGCTATAAGATATGTGTATCATTGTAAACAATTATTGAAATAAACTTATATTATTAATATAATATTATTTACATTCTCAGACAAATTCTCGTCTTTTGACTGCAAAATAATAGGCTATTACTATAACGACACTGTTAATGATATCAAAATACTGAGCGCGCCAAACACGCAAAAATATACACAAAATATTTTCCTCTCACACCCTTCAAAATACCGAAAAAGATACAGTTTTCGTAACATTTTACTAATGAAACAGTAATAAAATTATTCTGACGGACAAACACGTAGCGAGCGCCTACCGTATGTTACGGTAATGGTTCATATATTTACTTTAGCACCAGTATTTCACGTTCATATGCAATGCAACGTTGCAGAATTGCAGTCCGGGCTGATCTATTTTGGTAGGTATAAACGCTGGCTTTGTTTTGACTGAAAACTTTTTATTGAGAGTGATGTCATCATTATTTGTATCCGAAAATGTTTGTAAATAGAATTATTTAATAACGATTTTTAACAGAAATCAAATCGTGCCTCGGAAAGCACGATAAGCCGTTGGTCCCAGCCGGGACAGCCGTCAATCGTGGATCTTTGACAGTCGTTACGGGTAGTCAGAAGCCCGAAAGTCTGACAACCAGCCTTAACAAGGGGTATCGTATTACCCAGTAACTGGGCTGTGGAGGTCAGATAGGCAGTCGCTCCATGTAAAATACTAGTATTCAGCTGCATCCGGTTAGACTGGAAGCCGACCCCAACATAGTTGGGAAAAGGCTAGGCAGATGATGATGATTTTTACCAGAAATAAAATAAATCTGGGGAAGTTTATTCAAATTGACAGCATTGCAAAGTGATTTTTTGCTCCATTGGTGTAATTGCCGTATGGCGTTCCAGTGTGAGGATAAATAAATAAATAAATTGCTCAAAATGACCAGCTCTCTAATAGCGTAACACACTTTAAATCACAATCTGAATCATATTGAAGGATATTGCTAATCCATTGCTTCATATGCTCGAAAAAAAATTCTGCTCAACAACGTAAATAACGCAATGAATGTTGTTGAACTTTCAAAATGTAAGCCATTGCTAGAGATAACGTGTTACGCAATTACCCCGCGGAATGATGTTCCAAAAATTACTATTACAAGGAAAAATTTTGAGTAAAACATGGAACACGAAACAGCGGAAAATAATGTTTTGTGCAAGCATTTCTTAATGTTTTCTTCATTATTCAAGCCATGCGACATTGCAAACCATGATACATTGTCTGTACGCGAAAACGTCTCGAAAATAATCACACACATAGGTAATAAAAATAGTTTAATAGTAAGGAATGGAAATACGGTGTTATTTCGCCCGGACGTGTACTAATGTGTTTTTCAAGTATGCATACACAATTTATCACTTTTCAGGAATGTATTCTAAACTGAAAGCGTTCCTAAATGTGTATTTTGGAATCTAAAACTTGATTTAGCAATTCTACCTATTGGACTCTCTGTGTTTGAGCAATTGTGAAGAGAAAATAAATATACTTAAGAGTTTGTTTGAACGCGCTAATTTCTGGAACTACCAGTCGGATTTGTAAAATCTTTTTGCATTTCATAACCCAATTGATGATGAAGGTAATAAGCTCTGACTGGACAGGTCCTCTCAATCTGTGTGGTTCTTTCCTCAAAAGACCATCTCAGACATCGACCTACATGGTCTTCATATGATCTGACCAAGATTATGTCTGGACTTTAAAAGAGACTGTGACGTCTGAGTTTGTTTCGGCCTTTCTTCTCAGACTAGTCAGATAGGAAACGCCGACATCATCTAGTTTTAAAATATGATTGACGTGTAAAAGTGTTTGTACAAACCTACTTACAAAATAAAATCATTTATCATTTATAGCTATTTAAAATGACGGTACGGCTTTAGTAACCGAGTAAAAATAATAAGAGAAAGAACGTCGAAAACGAAGAAACGGAGCGAAGCTATAAGATATATTTTGTATTAAAACAAGAAATTGACCTAATGACAAACACTTTCGTGTTGGCAGTTCAATACCAGGCTTTAAGTTGGCTATACAAACAAACAAACTCTTCAGCTTTATTGATAGTATACAATGTGTAACAGAAACCCTATTGCTATTCTTAAGCACTAAAGATAGCAGCTGGTATAGAATCACTACGTAATTTTGCGCGCCTAGTTTGGTTTCTGGTATCAATGTATTACAAATTCTTATAACTTCCGAACATGTAGAGATAGGATTAAAACCCTTCCAATATCGTTTGATATCATCCAAAGAAGCCGTGCCCTTGGTATGTATATGCCCTTTCCGTTACACATTGTATAGATATAAACGCATTAGCAAAAAAAATAAAGCTATTTAAAAGAAATACGTACTGCATGGCAATTATCATATACAATCATTTGCAAAATAATACTCAAGATTTGCCATTGCTGTGGTTCAAAAGGCCATTGTTCAGACTACTCTTAGAAAAAAATTATTAAAGTGTTCAAGAATATTTAGAAGATAAGTCGTTAATAATGTAATAAAATAAAGATAGCCTTTATTCTACTGCATGCAAAAATTACATAATTCATTATTACTAGAATTTCAATCTTTATTAATTAACTATTATAGATTCATATTTTATTTTCATAAGTATTAATAGGCTAATAATAATCCTTGTTTTTTTATATTTTTTTATTTATATAGAAACATTTGTACGCAATATTATGGCAGGATATGCTGGAACCAATATTGTAACGTCTATTGTACCATATTCTAACAAATAAACATTTTTGATTTGATTTGGCTTAAACGTGTAGACGCAAAAGCTCATGGTAGGGTCGTGTTGCTGAATCAAAGATAAATAAATTATAATACAGGTATTAGTGAAATGTGACTCGCTTGGGCGGATATTTATTTCCTTAATGTATTTCGATATTCCAATGTATATTGTATGCGATGTTTGTATATATGTAGTGTATACACATACATCGCACGCGGCACCTCCCACGGGATTACAAGGCTTTTACAACATATTGGAGAGCGTCGATTGAAAAAACAGATTGCAGATACAGCAGTGCGATTCTGTAACCATCTCACCGTGAAAACATAGGTGAAGTGAGCGTGGAGTGAGCTGTCATTCCAATTAATGCTAGGGATTGACACTACTGACAACTCACATCAAGCTCACTTCACTTGAGTTTTCACGGTGAGATTTTTACAGAATCGACCGGCTGGTACTTATTTATTGTGTAATACTAGTATCATAACAGTTTTTGAGAGCTGTGCAAGCTCATTTTATAATTTACAGAGAGCGCAGTGGTGGCCCAGTGCGATTGTAGGTTGTGAGTTTGAACCCAGACAGGCACTTTACTTTGCGTATTTAATTTCATCACCACTGCTCTCTAAACGGTGATGGAAAACATCGTGAGGAAACCGGTATGTCCTAGAACCAAAAAAATCAACACGTGACATCTACTCAACCCGTACTGGGCCCACGTCGTTCAGTACGGCCCTTTCACTGAGAGGAGGCCCTATGTCCTAGCAGTGGCGACATTTTAGGCTGATTATGCTATACGAACTAATGCCTTATCTTCAAAGAATCTTTGGTTTTCTGTGTTCTAACCTCGAAATCCAAAAACATACGACACAAAATACGCCAACCTACCCACAATCAAAACTACCACCACGCAACCGCTTCAAACCAGTTATTGCGCACATTAGTTAGCTAATTTGGAGAACAGCCAGGCAATCGCGCCATGTATCGGTGGTACAACGACTACTTATCATGCCACAAATGAGGCCCGATGTTCTACAAGCTGTAGAGGGCAAACTTTGCTCGAGATCGTGTTAACTTTGGCCGGAAATTGGAGTTCAACTTTGTTAATTTGTATCTTTTGTTGTATTTTGATAGGGATCTTTGCTTAAGCAGGGTTTTGAGTTAAGAAAGGGCTTGTCTATAGCGAAAGGCATGGTCGGAATTAGTTTTGTACTTACATAATATCGAAAAGTCAAAGAAAAATCATTTATTTCAAATAGGCAAATAAAAGGCAGTTTTGAACGTCAAAAATTATAACAAAATAAAGTTGATTCTAGTCCTTCCCCCCAAAAGGTAGTTTTCGTATGGAGAAGAATGAGCAAGAACTACTCTTTTAAAATGTTTTACAAGGTTTTGTATAGGTACAGTCATTATATAATATATATTTATTTTATTGATGTACTTATTTATTCTTCAGAAACCTTACAGTCACATGTAATTTACAATTAGCGCTTACAGTTGCCAGTTGCCATTTACAAGCCTCCACAAATTAACTAAACTATGCACTACTACTACTTAGACTTGCACTTTCTATTTTTATTTACATTATATATAAGCTAACATTAACTATGTAACAGATTCAGATTGAGGCAATTCTCGTAATTTTAAGAAGGTTCAGTCTCACACTGTCAAAAATACGTCTAATTTCCCTACATTTTTACAAGTTTTTGACATTTGTTTGTCGCCGAGATAAGACTGCGACTAGATTTTGAACGTTTTAATTTACGAGAATTGGCCTTCTGTCTGACTGTGAACGCTCATAAAATTACGAGAATTGCCCCTCAGATTTCTGAAATGATGCTTGGCATTTTATGGCCCTAGTTTTAAATGATAAATGATTTTATTTTTGTAAGTAGGTTTGTACAAACACTTTTACACGTCAATCATATTTTAAAACTAGATGAGGTCGGAGTTTATTTTACAACATAACATAACATCACGGCTGGTTTCCCGGAAGGGTGGAGCAGAGGTGTACCTACAGTACACCCACAGTTCGCCAGTTATGTTTTAGTCTACCGCGATCCTATTGCCATCAACCGGGCAAAAACAGAGAGAGAGAGAGAGGAAAAGAGAGACAGGAGGCCATTATAGGCTGATTATGTATGTGTGTACGGGCACAAATATCAGACTCCGGGTTGCTACTGAGAAATTCCAGATAGGAAAACCTAACAACCGTTGTCAGCTACAATGTTCCCATTGCTGGGGAACAGGGCTTCTTTCGGTGAGAGGGAGTGGGCCGTCCACTCCACCACGCGGGCCCTGTGCTGGTTGGTAGATATTACATGTCTTCGAATTTTTGGTTCTGAAGGACAACATAGAAACGAGGAAACCGTTATAGGGCATGCCGGTTTCCTTGCGGTGTTTTCCTTCACCGTTTTGAGAGTAATAAAATGATGTAAAAAACTTGAGAGGTGTCAAGGGACACCCGGATGGAACGCAGTTCCTTTCGATTAATTAGTATTATTTATTATGTACAAAAAACCTGTATACACTCAACGTCAAAATAATCGTCGCGACACCACACTGTGCAATGCGAAATAGAAAGACGAAACGAAAATAATTGGCTTGCTTTCTATAAGAGAGAGAGAGAGAGAGACAGACAGAGAAACACGCGCACGCCGCACGGCTTACAACTATGTATAGCAAAAAGTGTCGTTCCAACTTTTGGTCTTAATTTTTTCCGTCTAGTCCGTCTTCGCAACGCGCAATAAGGAACTTCGTTCCAATAATTTACACAAAGTGTCTGCCTGTGTTAGGACCTACGACTTACAACTCCGTAAGTTGCTGCCGTTACCACTGGGCGTCTCCTGCTTTCCATTGCCATCAACTGAGCACAAATTCAGACTCCGGGCTGCTGCGAAATTCCAGATATAAGAACCCAATAACATTTACACAGTCTATTTCAATTTAGCAATATCGAAAGAACAACAACTTCAAGACGAAAGAAACCGCTAACATCCATCACATAGACTTGTTTATATAACCTACTTGTTTCACGAACTCATTTTGTTCCTACCTACAAAAACAAATGAAATGGCAATGCTATTCTCGGCTCTCACAAAGAAACCGAACATGTGCCTTTTAACAATGCCCATCAAATAATTGAATAAACATCAGAGAACCTTTTTCACGCCAAAATTGTGGTATAATAATATCTATGTATAGTGCAACCTCGATATAACAAATAGGAAGGGAACAAGTAAATATTCGTTATATCAAGTAACTTCAGTGCGATTCTGTAACCATCTCACCGTCAAAACTTAGGTGAAGTGAGCGTGGAGTGAGCTGTTATTCCAAATAATGCTAGGGATTGACACTATTGACAGCTCACTCTAAGCTCACTTCACCTAACTTTTCACGGTGAGATTTTTACAGCAGTGCGATTCTGTAACCATCTCACCGTGAAAACTTAGGTGAAGTGAGCGTGGAGTGAGCTGTCATTCCAAATAATGCTAGGGATTGACACTAATGACAACTCCCATCAAGCTAACTTCACTTGAGTTTTCACGGTGAGATTTTTACAGAATCGACCGGCTGAATCGATCGGCTGAGGTTTATTATACTGAGGTTAGGTTGGTCTTCGTTATAAAGAGGTAAAAACGTGTCGAAACCTGTCCCGACTGAATCACATACTATTGGGAACGTTATATAAAGGTTTTGGGTTGACAAAATTCGTTAATTAGAGGTTTACACGTTTTTTTTGATGATTGAAAATTCGTTATAAAGAGGTTGTTCGCAAAAAAGGTATATTTTATATTGACTCTTATGGACAATTCAAGGGGATTACGAAGAATTCGTTAAATCGAGGAATTCGTTATATTGAGGTTCGTGTATTAAGGGTACACTAGTCAGTCATTCTTCCATACTAACGTCGTATGGAGTTTACTCCCCTGTTTGACAAGGTACATTAAAAATTACATCTGGTTTGTCTTGTCATTATCTAGCCTTGTACGCTGTAGACCAGTGGTTCCCAACCAGTGGACCACTAGTGGTCCGCAGAAGCCAAAATGTGGTCCACGAACGATTTTAAATTTAGCGGGCGGTGAGCCGTTGGTCGCCGTGCAGTGAGTGAGAAGAGCGCGGGTGGAGGGGGTGATACGTCGGGCCGCCGTATGTAATTCCTATTAAGTTTTTAATGAAGGTTTCAGTTGGATTATTACAAATTATTTTTTTTTATACCTACATAGTGGTCCCTGCTAACAAGAATAATATAAAAGTGGTCCCTGACCAAGAAAAGGTTGGGAACCCCTGCTGTAGACCAAAAAAAATGGTTTCTTAAGTTATGAACGTCGAATCTTCCATAATTTAAATAAATAACTCTCGGAGTATGAAAATGGAAAAATTGTTACCATACAGGGATAAATAATGTAAGTATTCAAGAATTTATGCTTACTTTCGTTATAAATCATCGTCTATTTCACTTAGGGTTGATTTTTCAATCTGATAATTTTATTCGCGGAATAATTTTGAAATTTTGACAGTTATTTCATACAAATACTGTCAAACGTCAATTTTATTTTTCGAATAAAAGTTATCTAGCGATGGAAAAATCAGCTCTAAATAAATAAGTAAAAATGAAATAAATAAACTAATAGCATGCATACGACAACCACCAACGAGTTTGAATCGTCGACTAATACAACCTTAAAGTTGGGTGTTCAATGCCGCTGATTATGATGAGATGCCGCTTACCAGTCATTCAAAGAATGAAGAATGGCTGACCTCAAAATATTCATAAAAGAAAAAATACGCTATTGCTAGTGTTGAATATATACGAACTCTTTTGATAAGCTGTCAATGAATTCCCAACTTTTTACTTTTTCTATATTTCCGCTCTTTTTCGTTACTCTTTTGTTATTTTTTTCTTCCTTTGGCATTTCACTTCGAAATTAACATTTTATTTTTCAAGACGTGACAACTCCGATCATATTTAATTCTGGACACGTGTAAGTTCGTGAGGCGTTCAGCGAACTGTTTTAATGGCGTACATACGTAAGTACGTAAATTACTTGACGAGTTCATAACTCTGTAATAATCAACTCATCCTACAAATGCTGCTACTCATGTAGCATCAAAATATTTGATAAATAAGTAAGTAAATAATAATAATACATATTTATGTACATGTGAAAAATAAACAAGCAAAAGAATCATAGGGCATCAAAAAATTCGTCCGCATCGCTGTTAACAGGAACAGTGCCCAAAAGGCTGGCAGCATTGCCACGTTGTATGGCGATGTTAATTCTTTGGCCAAGAAACAGGCCAGCCCTCTGGTCACATGAAGAGTCGACTAACCGCTTGGCGATATCTCGAAAAACCAAGTGGGCACTCGGACCCCATGGCCCTAGTGTTTCAACCCCAAACGGCTCGAAGATATAACTCCCAATTAGGCTGGAATATTCGCCGTTTGAGGTTTTCTGCACCAGCAGCAGCCGCTCCAGCACAGCCCACACACAGTAAGTAATAATATAAAAATAATAATAATAGTTCTCCAGACCGTATTTGACAACACGGTTAGCGCAGTGGCTGAGCGATCGGACTGCTGCGCTGCGTGTCGCGGGTTCGATTCCCACACAGAACAAATATTTGTAAGTCCTACATGTATTTGTTCTGAGTCTGGGTGTTTTTCTATCTATAATATGTATGTATTTACAAAAAAAAATGTATATAAGTAGTTTATCAGCCATCTTGTTACCATAACACAAGCATTAGGTTGCTTAGCTTGGGACTAGATGGCGCTGTGTGAAATGTCCAGGGATATTATTATTATTATTTCGCGGCGGCCAATCTCAACGGAGGCAGGCCGTCGCGTAGCGCGTCGGCGCGGAAGATATTGTAGTGCACAAGTGTGTGCGCAGACACAGGTGCATTCACTCTTTCCTCTCTCTCATTGGCTGATGCTACGGCAATCAGACATGACCAGAGTGATCACGTACCGCCGGTATCACACCGCCAACTTACTAACAATCTAATCGAATTGCACTTTGACTCACTATACAGTTTAATAGCGAAGACTTTGAAAATCCTAGATATGGATTAATTTACCTTTTTGTTTTTTTCTTCAATGTTCTCTGTTTCAGGATCTAAATTACATGTAACAATTTGGATACTAGTGGTTGATATAAATTAGGGTATATGTACTTTATTTTAATTTATTCTGTATCGTACGTACAGACGCCAGCACATCAAGCTACTACAATCTGTCAAATTTCTTTAATAGATTTTCAACTTTATCCCTAAAGCATTAATGTTCAAGGTTGATTGGGAAAATTTGACAGTTTCGGGTAGCTTGACCTGCTGGCATCTTTACAACTTTCGTTTTTCATACTGAGTTTACCTATAAGTGATTGTACACTATTGTTTATCTGTTTTTGCTGGTTTTTTTATGCCCATAACTATGGTGTAAACAATCGTTGGTAGACCAGTAAATAAATAAATAAACTTCCAAACAAACTCCGGAGCTTGGAAGTTGGCTGTGGGATACCTCCGGCTCATTAGTAATAGCCCGGCACCCTAATTGCGTACACACAATCAATCGGAATCAGAATCATTTTGAAGCAAATTGCTAATCCATTACTTCATAAGTTCGAAAAATTTGTCTGCCGGGTGCTGGTTAACCTAATAAAAACCTATACTCCATTTATAATAGCATTAGAAAAAAGAGGCGCGTAGAAGCAGGAATGCAAAACATTTTATTTCAAAGTTATGATAAAACAATTTTAAGGGAGATGCTTTATTTCTAATTTTTTTGCGTTTTTTGCAATTTGCAGGTCAGTGTCAGGTTGTACCTTAATAAAAATAATATGATGCGCAACAATAAGAGATATGTAGGTAATAATACAATTTTAACCTTAAAAATCATTAATAATTCCTTTTAAATTAGAATTGCTCCGAATTCGTCTGATTTCGGGGGCTACTACAGCGCATCCACCTTAATTAAAATTGTTTTAACAAATATGGACGTATAATATAAACAAAATAAAAATAATATTTTAAAATTATGCTTTATTTATAGTAACGTCTTCATCACACATTACAAACTTACAACAAAATGAATGAATGAAAAAACCGATCACAATGACGATTTAAAAATTAAGATTAATGGAAATAATAATCATGTTTTTAAAATATTTTATTTTAAATAACAACTTAAAACACAATACGTTGGTGACATTTCTTCGTCTTCATCATCTAATTTAGTCACTATCATCTAATGATGAAGATGAAGAAGTTTCGCCAACGTTAATTTGTAAATTCGGTAGAATTATAGTGAAACGAATAACGTTCCAGGTATTGTTCACCCCTGCTTCTTTTAGGTTTTTAGCATTGACACTGTAATTTTAAATTGGAGTTAAATAATATAAATAAATGAAAGCCACATAATTTCATAAGATAATAGTTAAAATGGTTACAATTAAGTGTGACAGCTGCTGTAAAAATAGATCATAATAAATTCGGCGTCTATCGTAAAGTAACAATGTTTATTGTAGGTACTTTTGTTACAAAGTGTGCATTAAAAATAACCTTTTTTAACTTCTTTCTAATGCTATTGTAAATGGAGTATAATAGGTAACACTTTGCTCGACCAGGGAATGGAACCCCTAATGGCGACCACGAGACCAAATAAGTAAATACCTATCCATCGTTAAGAAAATATTTACCCTATTACTCAGAGTATAAGGTAAACTACCTTTCATACAATGTATCCTTCCCTCCTTTCATATTTCTTACTTTGATCTAAGTAAAAGCTGACTGATAGCCACCGGAAGGATCCTCTGACCTTCGCATAATATTCTTGTATGTAGAACTTATTTATTGGGCTGCTGTAGCCAGGAAATGGATGATTGATATCGTCTGCCGGTGTGCCAAATCTTTGACTGTTATTTTTTTTTGGGATAGCGTTTATAGTAGGTTACCTTTTGGTAGTTATTTAGCGGACTTTTTGTACTTTCCTAATAATAAATATTATTCTGCATTTCATTTTTCATTGATCATTTATTTTGGTTATTTCTATTTTTATCGTGTTTACACCTAGTTACCTAGTTATATGTGCACCTGCAGTGCGATTCTGTAACCATCTCACCGTGAAAACTTAGGTGAAGTGAGCGTGGAGTGAGCTGTCATTCCTAATAATGCCAGGGATTGACACTGCTGACAACTGACATCAAGCTCACTTCACTTGAGTTTTCACGGTGAGATTTTTACAGAATCGACCGGCTGATCTCTTTCCGGTTGTGTTGGGTTGCCGTCCCATCGGATAATGAGAGTGAGGGAAGAGGGTGTGCACCTGTGTCTCCGCGCACACTTGTGTAGGTACTATAATATCTCCCGCGCCGATGGCTAGTCTTGGCTTGAGATTAGTCACCATGGCCGAAAATCCATGGAGGACTTTATATATGGGCATGCTGTGGTCTCCTGTAAAGTAAGGAGCCCACGTAAAATAACCTTTTTTATTATTTATAATAATAATAATAATATCCCTGGACATTTTACACAGCGCCATCTAGTCCCAAGCTAAGCAACCTAATGCTTGTGTTATGGTAACAAGATGGCTGATAAACTACTTATATACATTTTTTTTTGTAAATACATACATATTATACCTACATAGAAAAACACCCAGACTCGGAACAAATACATGTAGGTCATACAAATATTTGTTCCGTGCGGGAATCGAACCCGCGACACGTAGCGCAGCAGTCAATCGCTTAACGACTGCGCCAACCGTGCCGTCAAATATTTTGATTTATATTGTGTCCTTTGTTGGGGATCCCCCAAAATATAAAAATAAAAGAATTGGGTATTGCATATATCGGAACACCAGCGCGTATTAAAGTTGTCAAAAAATAAAAGGCCCGTTTTGACATTTGAGAATGCGTTCTTGACACCTGTCAGTTTCATACAAACGAATACGTGTTTTGCGAATTTGATCTTTATTAACTACTAGAACTGTCAATGTCAAAACGGGCCTTTTATTTTTTGACAACTTTACCTATTTCCTAATGATATTATAACTATACATATGCATTCAATAGTAACTGTACTTGTGGTACGGAGGTAAGGTTGGCAGTTGCTCCATGTAAAGTACTGGTTGCCAGCTGCGTACGGAAGCCGACCCAATCTGCCTAGCTTTTTCCCAATTATGTTGGGGTCAGCTTTCAGTCTAACCGAATGCTGCTGAATACCAGTATTTTACATGGAGCGACTGCCTATCTGACCTCCACAACTAGGTATAACGATAATCCTCCGTAAGACTGTTTCTCAGACTTTCGGGCGGCTCACGACCCGTAACGACTGTCAAAGATCCAACAATGACAGCCTGGACCAAGGGCTTGACGTGCTTTCCCATCCACGGACCGACCGCGGCAAGAGTAGCTTGACTTGATCGTTCGACCCGTGCGGCTGTTAATAGTTAGCCACGAGCCCTTCCTTAGCCCACCTCAGCATAGTTGGGAAAAGACAGATATTCTCTATATCAAACACCATGATGATTCTATGGCTTCTGTTCTAACACGTAATGATTGGACAGGTCCAATCAATCGGCGTGGTTCTTTACTCAAAAGACCATTTCACACATTATTACTGACGTGATTACAGACATTATTACTGACGTGATTACAGACATTATTACTGACGTGATTACAGACATTATTACTACATTGACAGACTGGGCCTTTTTGGTGCAGCCGTGAGGCACACTTTCCTGCTAATTTCTTACATCGGTCTTTATACTAGTTTTCTATTTGTTCTTTTATTTGTTTTTATCTGATGTAATGTATCTGGTGTAGGTATTGTGTGTCTTTTGGTCTGTGCTAAATAAATGTTTTTTCTTTCTTTTTATTCTACATCAAAATTATGTCTGGACTTTAAAAGAGACTGGAACCTCTGAGTTTGTTTCGGCCTAGTCACAGAGTCACAGCAGTCAGATAGGAAACGCCGACCTCATCAAGTTTTTAAAATATGATTGACGAATAAAAGAACTTTGTCTGTTTGTACAGATGCCATCAGGTCATGCTACCCAAAACTGTAAAATTTTCCCAATCAACCTTGAACCTTAATACTTTAGTGATAAAGTTGAAAATCTATTAAAGAAATTTGACAGTTTGTAGTAACCTACTTACAGGAATAAAATCATTGATCATTTTACAAGGTTTACAAGCCTCGTTGAGCAAAAGCCACACAAAAATTACATTTCACCCTGCGTTAACGTCATAAATAAAACCAAGATAAAATTACCAGACTTTAAAACGTGCCTGTGATTTCAAAAACATTTCTTAAGTGCCCTGAAGCCCGTTATCGAATAATTCATTGAAGATAAAAAGAATAGGACTACAGTAAAACCGTGTGATTTATAACGATAAAATAAATTCAACCGATAAAATTCGCTCTTTTGTTTCAAAGTGGAATAAGATCGGTTTTTGATGGAAGTCAGGCTTAGTTTCTAGTCTTTTTCTAATAAATTAAGCAATAGAATTGAAACTATCGTTCGTTTTAGGGCTGATTATTAATTTTTATTCGCGGAATAATTTTCACGTCTGACAGTTGAGGCCATGAGAGCCACAGTGGCCTAACTGAAAAAAATTGAACAAATTTTTAGGCCACTGTGGCGCTATGTCTTTTACAGTTTAGAGCAGAGGGCCACAGTGGCCTAACTGAAAAAAATTGAACTAATTTTTAGGCCACTGTGGCGCTATGTCTTTTACAGGTTAGCAGAGAGCCACAGTGGCCTAACTGAAAAAAATTGAACTAATTTTTAGGCCACTGTGGCGCTATGACTTTTACAGTTTAGAGCAGTTTTTTCAAATAAAGTCAGTATTGAAAAAATTACAGTTAGGCCACTGTGGCTCTCATGGCCTCAGTTTTTTTATAGAACTGTCAAAAAATCAAAATTATTGCTGCGATAAAACTATCTGAAGGCCAATTCCCGTAATTAAAAACGTTCAAAATCTAGTCGCAATCTCATCTCAGTAACAATCAATGTCAAAAATGTACGGAAATTAGAGGTATTTTTGACAGATTGCGACTGAGATCAGACTGTGGATGTTCTTAAAATTAGGAGAATCACCCCTCTGGTGTTGGAAAAAGCAGCCCTAGTGTAGTAATACCTATCTGTGTTTCAATTGAGATTTAATTAGGATGACATAAAAGGCCAGTTTTATACGATGTTTTCAAAGGTATGTCAATTAATGAAAAAAAAATCTGATAGTTTATTACCTGTTTATTACACTGGGCCTGCGTGGTGGATTACGGCCCACTTCCTCTCACAGAGAGAAGGCCTGTGTCCCAGCAGTGGGAACATTATAGGCTTATTATGCTTTGCTAAAAATGTCTCGAATAAAAATTTAAGATAACGCAATTCAAGCCCTCAAGATACAGGCATTGCCTAATTTGCGGACCACAGTTCGTACATCTATGTTAATATTCTAGCTACAGTCTAAGGTGACTACGTGCTCACCTTTAGACTTACTGCCATAAGTGCATAAAATCTATAAAGTGGCCATACTGCAGTAATCCATTTGGTGAGACCAGTTTTACGAGTCGCTCGGGATGATATGCAGCCGATACATTTTATGTTTTAGAATCTATCTTGGTGACGGCCACAGCCTACATTCCGTCCTGCCAGGGTAGCGGGATCATCCGAAAGGTTTACCGCTGCCCTGGAACATAAATGGCTAAGGAAGGAACACGGGTGGGTTTTAATCAGTAAGAGTCTGACACTCCCTTCTGCTCCACCCAGAGCGGGAGGAGTCATTTGATGATTTCCCATCCTCAAAAAAAAAAAAAGCCTACATTCCGTTGGCTGTTATTTACCTCTGATTTTGCATCACTGTCCAAATCACAGTGATCTTTATTCTCATTCTAATAAGTTTGCTGATGGCTTGCTGCTAACTGACAAGTCTGTCCAAATAATTATGATCATTATTCTCGTTACAATAAGGTTGATGTTAGGTTGCTGCTATCAGAGGTAAAATAACTGGGAACGGAATTCACATACAATCCGATTTCTATCGGCTTCTCTTGGTACAACTGCTTTTTTTAGTGTCTACTATTGCCAAATAATACGGTACACCTGTGTGTTAATAATAATACTAAATTCATTTATTTCGTGTAACTAGGCCCATAGGAGACAATTTACACAACATTTCACATTAATAATATGATAATATACAATAAAAAATAAAAAAATCATAATTAATGTCAAAAATTCAAAATGTGATAGTATTCAGGCTAAAATTATAAAATTACGATACTTTAAATACATATTAATAACGCCTGCTAAACGGCTTTGCCTGAACATGCCTGCTGCAGCAGTGCAGCATGTAGGGACATCACATTACAGAAGACCAATTCTCGTAATTAAAAACGTCACAAAGTCACAATAAACTCGTAACATGTAAAATTAGGTACATGTGAAACTATTTTCCTACATCAAATTGTGCATAACATAACTACGCGTAATTCTGCTGTCGCTATTCGAAATTTGGCATTGGTTATAAAAAAAAGTTTTTTTTTTTTAATCGTCATCATCAGCTTAAGCAGTCCACTGCTGGACATAGGTCTCCCCTATTGCACGCCAATCAAATATCCAACGAAAATTTTCAACGCTTACGGGTCTAGGATCATGTGCTGGATTCACAGTTTCATTTAGCGCGTCGATGTCCCTTCCACCCTGTATAAATATCTAATATCCTACTTAATACTAATATTATAAACGTGAAAGTTTGTAAGAATGGACGGATGGATGTTTGTTACTCTTTCACGCCAAAACTAATAAACGGATTTGGATGAAATTTGGCACACAGATAGTTTATAACCAGGATTAACACATAGGATACTTTTTACCACGATATTACCACGGGATCGAAACTTATGCGGGGGAAACCGCGAAACGCAGCTAGTGAACGTAAAAACTTAACACAAGGTGCAGTCACCAAGAAAAGCAAAGTGACTCGTGAAATTAAATTCAGAAAAAAAAATATAACAAAGAATATTCAATTATGCCTTAGTACACCACGAACATTCTATTTCACTTCTCCCAGGATCGTTTGTCAACGTCGTTTGTATTAATTTGCATTAAATTCCCTCTTACGTTGATATTCCGGGCTCCCATTTATTTTGTTTGAAGTTAACTCAATTTCACGGTAAGCGTGGATGCCATAACGGTTTCTGTTGCGCGTATTACGCCTCGAATTACATACCGAATTACGTACCTGTAGGAGTATTTAATATACAATACATCTATGGGGGAGCGGTGAATGCTTATGCGAATCCCGCACCCCCGAGGCCCCGACCATAGCTAGTGGCGGAACACCGCGGTGGTTTTAGCCGGTAAGAGTCCCCAGTAAGACCCCTCTATCACCCCCATGATGGAGGAAGTCCATGAGGATTTCCACCGCGAAACCAAAAAAAGGTACACAATTTGAATCGGGTCGGTTGTAGAAGGGTGACCATCCCATATAGCATATGCTATGCCTATGCCTCGTTAAGCCTTTGATCCCGGCTGTCATTCGTAGATCTTTGACAGTCGTTACGGGTAGTCAGAAGCCCAAAAGTCTAGCAACCAGTCTTTCCAAGGAGTATAGGGTTACCCAGTAACTGGGTTGTGGAGTTCAGATCAGTTCAGAGGCAGTCACTCGATGTAAAATAATGGTATTCAGCTGCATCAGGTTAGACTGGAAGCCGACCCCAACATAGTTGGGAAAAGAATATAGGCAGCTTGATTTTAGGTGTATTAAATCTACACGTGTTTGGGTGAAGACTATGTGGGTCATTTTATTTTTCTCTCTGTTCTCTTAGTTTTTGTCATGGTCTGACAGTTTGAGTAATTAATGTGGCCTACCCAAATGTCCTTCCTTTGGTATTGTTCGTCGAATCGTTGAGCTCCTTAAGTTTTGAGTTGAGCTGCACGATTTCTGACAAATGCGTGCACTGACTGGACAGGTCCTCTCAATCCGTGGGTTTCTTTCCTCAAAAGACCATCTCAGACATCGACCTACATGGTCTTCATATGATCTGACCAAGATTATGTCTGGACTTTAAAAGAGACTGTGACCTCTGAGTTTGTTTCGGCCTTTCTTCTCAGACTAGTCTGATAGGATACACCGACCTCATCTAGTTTTAAAATATGATTGACGTGTAAAAGTGTTTGTACAAACCTACTTACAAAATAAAATCATTTATCAGAATAGAATTATCTATAAGTGGCTGGGATAGATGAATTAAACTAGTAAGATAGGCTACTTATTGACAACGAGCCGCTGCCCGCGACTTGTTGACTCGTTTGCACTTAGCGTTCTTTTGTACTTTTTTGTTTTTGCTCGGCTCCTAAGGGTTAAGTAGCGTATAGCTTTCCACAAAAATTGGGCTACCATTGCTAAAAGTTCAAATCCGACTGGTAGTTCCCAGAAATTAGCGCATTTGAAAGCGCTATTTTCTGGGAACTACAGGTCGGATAAACTAAACTAAAGTCGGATAAGATAAACTAATTATAAAGCTGAAATTTGTTTCTTTATTTGTTTGAACAAATAAAGAAAAAATTAAAAAAGCTGAAATTAAAAGCAAAAGCTGAATAAAGCTGAAAGTTTCTTTGTTTTTTTGAACAAATAAAGAAACAAAATTCAGCTTTATAATTAGTTTAGATATCAAAGTGTTCATCAGTAGATTACGGCGACTAGTGACTGCACCAAACCACCAACACACGACGTTTTGAAATGCACCCTTAAAACATAAAACGGGTTTTGTGGCCTTCCCTAAAAGTAATTACTCTCAACTCTAGACGAAGGATCTTTGAAAAGCAGCACTAACAGCATATTCTTGTGAAAACATCCCCAAGTAAGCTTTCAATTTTAAAGTTCAAAGTCTTTGAGTGAGCACGTAATCCTTTGGATGGTGGCTGCAAGTCTGAGTAATGTTCATTTCATTTTTTTGGACTGCATTTTTCAAACTCATCTTAAACCATTTGCATGTTATTATGCTACCTCTGCAAAGCATTCTGTGGTGTTTTGCATAAAGGTAAGTTTTATTACTTCATAGCTTCGGAAAGAGTTTTTGAAGTGAAGCTTCCGGCGGCGATCCGATAGACGGGAATTGAGAGTGAAATTGACGCGTCACATTTTGTTACATGAGAGAGAAGAAAGATTAAACTCTCTCTCTCTCTTTCTGTCTTTCCCTATCCAAGGTTAACCGTTTTTTGACAGCTGTCATAGCACTGTCTAGTCTGTACATTAAGGTCGTACTCAGCCGCCGCGGAAAACGCTCCGGGCGTCGGGAGCCGCGTGACGACTCCCGGCCACCGTAGGCGCGGGCCTGCGGGCGGAGAGTAATAGGTAGCTCTCCGTCCGATCAGCACTAGGCCCGTGCCGGACGGCGTGTATGTGTTCGACGCGCGCCTCAAAGAGATGTCAGCAAAGCGACGGGGCCCGATAGGGCCGAAACCTGCCAGAGTAGCGGGATCGTCCGAAAGGGTTACCGCTGCCCTGGAACATAAAGGGCTAAGGAAGGAACACGGGTGGCTTTTAGTCAGTAAGAGTCTGACACTCCCTTCTGCTACACCCAGAGCGGGAGGGTCCATTTGATGGTTTCCCATCCTCAAAAAAAAAAGTCGTACTAATAGAATTATGATCTTACATGTTTCGATGGACTAAACCTACAAATATTTAAATATGTTAAATGTAATTTAAAACGACGCATTTATTTGTTAATATTATTATTCTTAGGGCTGATTTTTCAATCATCCGATAACTTTATTCGTGGACTAATTTTGAAATGTTGACAGATATTTTATACGAAAACTGTCAAACGTAAATTTTATTTCACGAATAAAAGTTATCTGACGATGGGAAAATCAGCCCTTAGATGTCTAATAACGCTCATGAAATCTTATCAATAATAGTTTTTACCTACTCGATTTGCAGTCTCGTTTATTGTTTTTATCTTTCTGGCTATCAATATGCGGACATGAGGACATAATATCGTAAATTATAAATAACATTGTGATAGAATGCAATCTTTCAACCATTCAACCAATGGACATAGGTACTAGTTAATTCTTAAAAATATCACCTATGTTTACATAATCCAAGGCAACTCAAGGCCGCAAGATGAAATATGAGGTTACGATTGCAAACAGTCACAACTCTACACCAAGGCACACACAGCGTAGTGGACACACAAACCATATGTACAAACATACAGACGCGAAACAAACATCTGCACACTGGACCAATGTTTGTCCCGATGGCGAATCGACTTCTCGGTTCCACGGAAGGTTGATATTTCACCGAGGATTCGGTATCCTAAACAAGGGTATTTCAACGTTGTGTACAGCGATTCAATATTTATCATCGTTTACGCTCGATCCGACCTGGGGTTGATACTAACACACTCGTAAGTTTTCCGGTATTGAATCGTGGTTGTCGGGGCAAATTTATTTATTTATTATTTATTCACAAGGCAACTACAACAGGCAATAATCACATTAAGTACAAGGTTCAAATTATAGGTTTCGACCTGACTATCATCCAAAGCGTAGTCGCACAACATGATCAGCAACAACAATAATAATGATAACAACTACAGTAAAAAAAAAATAAAAAAAAAACTTATTGACAAAATTACAACTACAAGGTATGGGCGTCTGCCCTCCGCCACACTTCTTCTTACACAGGGAATGTGTCGGAGACCAAACACGCCAGGTTAAGTACACAATTGATACAAAGTTACATTATTCTTCAAAGCGTTACAAAATTAACAAGAAAGAGTAGGTACATACATGTCTTTTGAAAGCGGCAGCACGAGAATCAAAGATATCAATACTGTTATTGTCTTTTGAAATTTCATTGTAAAGTCGACACATTCTAACGATATAACATTATAACGATTCATTCAAATGGTAGGAAAGATGGTCTTTGGATTCTTGTAGTGTTTTAGGTAAAAGCTGCTTTTAGTCTTAGCATAATCAGCCTGTAAAGTTCCCACTTCTGGGACGCAGGCCTCCTCTCTGTGAGAAGGAGTGGGCCGTATCCACCACGCGGGCCCGGTGCGGGTTGGTAGAAGTCATATGTCTTCGAATTTCTGTTTCTAGGACATGCAGGTTTCTTCAAGATGTTTTCCTTCACCGTTTTGAGAGCAGTGCTGATGAAATGAAATGCACAAAGTAAAGCCTGGGTTCGTCTATATTTACTATATTCCGGTATGTTTTTTATATTTTTGACCTTAACTAGCTTTCACCACCTCACCTGCAGTGCGATTCTGTAACCATCTCAAAAGTTAGGTGAAGTGAGCGTGGAGTGAGCTGTCATTCCAACTAATGCTAAGGGATTGACACTATTGACAGCTCACTCTAAGCTCACTTCACCTAACGTTTCACGGTGAGATTTTTACAGAATCGATCGGCTGGTCTTGTGCCGCTGATGTTTTTTTTTTTTAAGTGAAAACTTATTTAGTAGCATTGTGCACTTTTGTTGTGACGGGTAAAAAATGTTAAACTCGCGTCAGGACTCGTGACCTGATCGAAAATTCGTAAGACGGCGGGAGAGTAGACCGCATTCCAAAATATCAAAAATGCACAACGTTAATATTCAAGTTTTCACTTCTGCCGGCACTCCCGGAGTGCAACCCGTTGATTTTTTTGTATTTTCTGATGTTCAGTTAAAGTATATATAAACAAATAAATAAATAAGTGATTGTCAGTCCACATCAGGGTACTTTCAGAGCACCATACAATTCCCAGCTACCTTACTATTTGAGGGAGTGATGTAACAGAGGGATCTTTAAGCCGGAAGAGGGAGCAATAGCATCGCTCTATCCACAAATAACAACGTACTGGCAATAGAAACACTATCATTCGGAGCGATCAAATCCATGCCAAATGGATTGGATTGGCCAAATTGTCCAAATTGCTATGCCTGGCAAATGTGTGGTCATTATGGTACTGTAACCTCATGGCGACATTTTAACTGTTTCCGCACTACGGTGATACATGTTGCAATTTTAATCAGCACTGTGGTTTTAGGTTTTAGCACCGAATTAACAAGGGGAACTATTTACCTGAGGGGCAATTGTCGTAATTTTAAGAACGTTCACAGTCTCAATCTGTCAAAAATATCTCTAATTTCCTTAAATTTTTGACAAGTTTTTGACATTGATTATCGCTGAGATGAGATTGCGACTAGATTTTGAACATTTTTAATTACGGGAATTGACCGTCTAATGATGGGCGCTTTTTTTAAATTTATGAATCTTTACAAACTTTTTACGCTTCTAATGATTGAAAATTGCCACTTTTTTTAAATAAATGAGCTCCTTTTTTTTGGTCTTTTCTTACAGTTGGTCGAAGTAGGTAACTAAGTGACGGTACCCCGACCAAACGGGTTACCTCAAAATAGGAAATAGGTTAAAAAAAGATGCGCAAACATTATGTGCAAGTATGGGAATTATTAATTATTAGAGGTTCGATTAAATGAATGTAGGATTAATTTAAGATGAAGTAGAAACTGTTTTAAACGATTTAAGATTCTTAAAAAATGAACTTCATTCCATTGGCCTTGATCTCAACCTTTCGAAATGTGAACTATATTTAGCGGACAGTACTGACAGACAACTGACACTTCCCAAATTTAATGAAATAACTCCAAATATTAAAATTGTTGGAAAAAGTTCTCTTCGTCTCCTTGGGTCTCCAATCTTTGAAAATTCCTTTTCCGAATTTATTGAGGAAAAAATATAAAATTTCAACGACGTTTCGGAAAGATTGTTCCAAATTAATATGCATTCGGCCATCACCTTAATTCGTTACTGCTGTTTAGGCCTGCCCTAAACTAACTTATTTTGTTCGCACTTCCCATTTATGGAATCATTCTCACCTTTTAGACAAAATGGACCAAATTATCAGGCATCTATACTTAAAAACATTTTAAAAGAGTAACGGTGGAGTTTCTTGCCCATTCTTCTCCACAGAAATGGATACATACGAGTATGATCCGTTGACACGTCACAAAAAAAATTTTTTTTTGTTGTTTTCATGTGGAAAGCTTTAAATGGCGCCCGGGCTTATCCGGTTGCCCCCGATACCTTCTTCTCCGATCAGGCACGATACCGCTCGGCTCGGCTCGGCTCGGCTTCTGGACCATCACGATCTCACAAAAGAAGGCAATTTCCCTCCAGCTTTCCGACTCCGCTTAACATAGACCCACCCAACCACCGTTAGCAGAGACAGGTTTCACCCGTTTCTGAATCACAAAACTATCTATTACTACCATTACATTATATCGTTACATTATACAAGGATCCACGACGAGTTTTTTCTCCAAAAATTATTTTTCTTTTTCACTTTTAAGTTGTAATTTTTTTACCAGTAATTTTGGTTTAAAAACCAAACTTCTAAACCGTTTTTGATGAAATTTCTATGGGACCATTTGGAAAGTATACCCTTTAAAAAAAAAAAAAAGAATTTTTCAATTCGGTTGGCAAGCGACGGAGTTATGCGCGAACAAACATAAAAAAAAAATACAAACATCCGAATTGAGACCTCGGTTCAAAATAATTACTATTATCGACTAGTGCTTAACTTTCATCCTTATACTTTCGTGCATGTTCTTTTTACTTCTATCTACTTTCGCCAACAATGTTTAGCTGACTCAGTTACAGACGTTATATCCATCGTATTGGGCTAATCTCCATAGAAACCATAGCTAAGACAATTTCAATTTACACAAGTTGCAAACTGTCCGTAAATAGTCTCCGCGCTCGGCTGTTTGCAGCGTATTGTGCGATGAAATGCCCGGATTAATTAATTATGACAATGTGTTGGAATGTGGAAGTAAGGCATCGTTTTAAAACCGGTTTATGTTGTTCCGAGTCGTTTCGAAGAATTTATTTACATACCTATAACTAACGAAGGTCTATCACGCGGCCGTCTCATTATTATTTTTTTAGTTTTTTTTGCAATATTACTCAACTCACACTATTTATCTACATATTCGTTAGTATTTTTTATCTGTCACATATTTATTTTATTTAGGTATGCATACACACGTCACGTTGCAGTGTAAAACGGATTTACATCCGTCACCTCACACATCATGTTTATTTGAAAACCAGCGTCAGGCAGCAAAAATGCCAGACAGTAGTCTGGCATTTTTGCTGAACTGGGCCTTTTTGGTGCAGCCGTGAGGCACACTTTCCTGCTAATTTCTTACATCGGTCTTTATGATTTACATACATATATAGGTATATTGTGTGTCTCTTAGTCTTGAAAATTAATCATCCACTTACGGCGACCGATTTCAACCACAGGACAAATCACTTCGTGAATCATTGACCCGATGCCAAGTCAATGAGTTGGGTAGCTCAGCGACGTTATATATTGAACTATCTTACCGTATAGACCATATTATATTGGAGAGACTTCTTAAGGAATCCATTTGGCAAACTGTTAAGGTTGGTTTCCGCTGCGCGAATCGCGATTATCGGACGCGATTTTTGGCAACATTGTTTTAATGTTTTTGGACTGTGTAATTTGCTTTCTTTTTGTAATTAAGTTATTTAAAAAATATTCCAAGTCTCTCGTGCTATTGCCGTATTCATCGCTAACTACTTACGCTACAATCTGTTCAGTTTAGCTTAGGTAAATGTACTTATTCTTAAAATGGCCGACATAGCGATAAGACCGCCCATTGTGTCACGCCTTGTAAAATTTCTACATTATATTCTGTAATATTTATGGTGTATATAATAAAGAATATTCTATTCTGTAGTCTACTTTAAATCCCTCTAGAATTTAGTAAATATTACAAAAATATAGTAAAAGTACAGTTATAAAAATAATGTATTCTACCTAGTTTGAACACTAGCAATTAATGCACTAAAGTCACTTATAGGCGCCCTCACCTTCCGTCTGCCGCAGGTCCTCAACGGACACGGTGTTTCGGGAGGTTCCTGTTCAGGATAGGAAGAGAGGAAACGCCAGGGTGTCACCATTGTGTGGATCGCCCGGAGGACATGGTAGAGCATACTGTGGAGGTCTGCCCGGCTTGGGCGCAGCACCGCCGTGTCCTCGTGGCGGCGATCGGCTGCGGCGATCTCTCGCGTCCGGCCCTGGTCCAGGCCATGGGGCCTGGACCAGGGAGAATGGTACGGAGCGAGAGTGCATGGGAAGCCGTCAACTCCTTCTGCGAAGCAGTAATGCTCGCAAAGGAGGAGGCGGAGCGTGTGAGGGAGAGGCAATCTCTGCGCCCTCACGCCTCTAGTCGCCGCAGGAGACGCCCTGGACGTCGGTAGTTAACAACCGACTCCCGGCCACAGTAGGCGCGGGCTTGCGGGCGGCGAGCAATGGGCAGCTTGCCGCCCGGTAAGGACCAGGCCCGGGTCGACGGCGCGTTGTGTACCACGCGCGCCTCAAAGAGATGTCAGCACTAACTGACGGGGTCCGCTAGGGCCGGTGCCTGTCAGGGCCTCGGGTTGTTCTTAAGCGATACCGTGGCCCCTGGCACAGGCAACTGAAGGAACACGGGTGGGTTTTAATCAGTAAAAGTCTGACACACCCTTCCGCTCCGCCCAGAGCGGGAGAAGTCATCTGATGATTTCCCACCCAAAAAAAGGCCACTTTTAGGGCTTGTTGTCGAAATTGTACAGTTCCGAAGGAAAAACTGTTTATTGACTTAGAATAGAATGGTATACTCTTAATATGTACACTACATATATATATAAATGAAGCCCTATTTCCCTTGGTCACGCCATAACTTGAGAACGACTTTACCGATTTCGTCCATCTTTTTTTAAAAGTTTTCTCATACTTTGTAGAAGGTTCCTACGAAAAAAAAAAATAAGAAAGTTGCTTCCGCGGACGAAATCGAGAAGCTAGTATAATATAAATTACAGACGTTATTATAGAAATTTTACAAAGGGTGACACAATGGGCGGTCTTGTCGCTAAGAGCGATCTAATTAAGACATCCTTTGGATGGATTAAAACGGGACAGGAGAGACAAATACTGTAGGTAGTCTGTGGTGTACTATTTACATAATAATACAATTAATGCATACATAAAGTATACTATTTTCATAAACAAAATTAGTTTGTTTGTATGTATGTAGGGGGTATTCTCTGGAACTGCCAGACGGATTTGAAAAATTCTTTTTGCATTTGATAGCCCAATTCTTGATGAAGGCTATAGGCTATTTAACAATTCTTGATGAAGGCTATAGGCTATTTAACAATTCTTGATGAAGGCTATAGGCTATTTAACAATTCTTGATGAAGGCTATAGGCTATTTAACCATTCTTGATGAAGGCTATAGGCTATTTAACCATTCTTGATGAAGGCTATAGGCTATTTAACAATTCTTGATGAAGGCTATAGGCTATTTAACAATTCTTGATGAAGGCTATAGGCTATTTAACCATTCTTGATGAAGGCTATAGGCTATTTAACAATTCTTGATGAAGGCTATAGGCTATTTAAAAATTCTTGATGAAGGCTATACGCTATTTAATATCACGCTATGAATCTTAGGAGCCGAGTAAAAAGAAAAAAAGTTATAAAGAACGCTAAGCGAAAAAGTGGTGCGATGCGATGGGGTGGGTCAGGGGAACATGAAATTTCACGTAGACGGAGTCGCGTGCAGAAGCTAGTAGTATATAATATATTGTACAAAAAAACATTACTTATGAAACAGATACAAATTAATAACGACTCGACCACGTACACTGACTTACAGAAAAAAAAACATACTGTTTGAGGGAAGTACAACTTTACAACAGCCGATCGATTCTGTAAAAATCTCACCGTGAAAACTTAGGTGAAGTGAGCGTGGAGTGAGCTGTCATTCCAAATAATGCTAGGGATTCACACTATTGACAGCTCACTCCACGCTCACTTCACCTAAGTTTTCACGGTGAGATTTTTACAGAATCGATCGGCTGCCTGCCTAGCGACATAAAAATGTCTGACAATTTAAATATTTACAAAATAAAACTAAATTCGCATATTTACAGACACTATTTCTAATGAGATGCTGCTGAACAGATTGTGAAATAAAATTATTTAGTTGTAATAGTATGAAACTAGCCGCCCTAAGCTAAAGCTGTATTTGAATTTAATCAAATATTTTTGTGTATCTAATTTTAGGGGTGAATTATGTTCTTATGAGAAAATAAAGTTCTTTAAACCTGTACACGACACGACACGATTTTTTTATTTCCATAAAATCCCTTTCACCGAAACCCCCCTTAAACTATCTATATCCTTTGTTCATTTCCTTAGTGAAGGATGAAAAATCCCTAATAACAAATGGGGAGGAGCAGCGCTGGCCTTTATTGATGACCGCCATTATTTGGTTAGGCGTCGTCTTTGCCAAATTATTGGCCAAATCTATAATAAAGAATTTAATCTGGGATTTCATGGTGGTGATAGATTGTTATTCGATCGTGGATTTATTTTGGGTTGGAATACATTTTTATTGCTTTTGTTTATAGCTTGGTCTGATTGATTGTAGAGGGTCGAAATAACATGTATTAACTTGTATTAATTTTGAACCAGTGCGGGTCTTTTATGCTAGGGAGTCCAGAATTTAATGCTGAATTCATGGTTACAGTTTGTGCACTGATTAAAAATGTATAGTTTGTTGTTATGTTGTATAGAACCCTATTTTTATATAAGTTTATTAATTACAACATAATTTTGTTTTTTACTAACTCTTGTTTTCGTTCTTGCAGTTACTAACATCCATCTACCACAAGGAACAAAGTTCGACGGCCCGCCACCCTGCGCTGCCGATGCCGTCTCGACGTGATGTTGGACGCAGAACAGTCTACACCGGCTTAGATGCAAAAAAAAAACACAATATGCAAATGGATGAAATGCATACAATGTACAGTCACGAGCACCAATATGTCAACACTTGGCAACTTTCAATTGCGATTTTTTCACCTATAAACCTATGGGTTCGAAAATGTTATGTATGTAACAACATAAAATTTCATTAAAAAATAAAGGAGTAAATCGCTTTTCAATAAAGCCAAGTGTATACATACTTTTGTTCGTGACTGTACAAGTGCACTATGGCAGCTAAACAACAGCAAAGAATTTTGCTCTAATTTAAATAATTCTTGTCGCCAATCTGCTTGAGCAAACGTGGTGTTCAATGATCATAATTATCTTCTCCGTAAAAGAGGCACTGACTGGCCCTGCAGCGGAACAATATTAAAAAAGGTCCCCTCGTCTGTTAAGCAAGCTTATTAAAGTTCGGTAACAATAGAAAAAGTAATTGTGTCTCATTAGGGACAGGATGAGCTCATAGGTATAATAAACCGAACTTTAACATTATGAATCGTCATCAACCGCCCGTGAACTAGAATCAAAATACTCACATAATTATTCATCGTATTGCCACCAGATATCGGGGGTTAAGCATGATGAATGTGACATTTGTACATTAGAGAGGATTCGAGATTAGGCCCGTTGTACATGACACGGTTTCTTTACGGTACGGTGCACCGTAAAGAAACCGGGCCAAACTTAAGTAACGGTGGGCAGAGCACTTCGCTCGGAGAACAGATGGCCGACGGGTCGAAATGTTCTGGAGTGACGACCGCGTACCGGAAGACGTAGCGTTGGAAGGCCTACAAGGTGGACCGACGACCTTGTGAAGGCCGCAGGAACCTGTTGGCTGCGAGAAGCACAGAACCGGTTGAAGTGGAGGTGCTTCGGGGAGGCCTACGTCCAGCAGTGGACGTCCGGCTGAAATGATGATGGTGATGTCATCATCACCATCATCATTTCAGCCGGACGTCCACTTAGACGATTATTTTACGGTGCACCGTCATCGGTGCACCGTAAAATAATCGTGTAAGCTTGTATATTACACGTCTATAACCACCGGCCGACGCATACGGCGATGGCGCTATGCCGTTGAGCCGCCGGCGACCATGCCTATACACGGAAAATCAATCGTAGATTTTCACGTCAAGAAAAACGTGTGTGTACAACGGGCCTTAGTGTCACCAAACTGTTGTTCAATTCGCAGATTAGTTTTCGGAGCATTGAGCAAGTAATTAATTAAGAAGATGCGTAGGATTAATTGTAATCTATTAACGTTCGTGGTTAATTTGATTTGTTTGTAAAGGTACGTACAACGTATGATGAAACACCCATTATCATTTTATGATGATTTATTTAATGATTGATCTCAAGTACAAAAACAAACAGTATGGTTTTTTGTTACATAAACTAATTGCCGCCTGGATCCCGACTGCTGTAACGGGAACATCAATGAAAGGTGTATTTATTATTAATATTTGTCGCATCACTGGGTGGCCGAGATGCGAAACCCAGTGATCCCCATCCCCTCCACCGACGATCGTGTCCAAGCGGTAGGGCTCGCTTGCGTTTCCGATCACATGATTATTCGTTTACCCATCAAATTGTTAGATGGCGCTGTTCGCTGTACTGTGTTGCCATCTATCCACGACATATTTATATCATATTCAGTCGCAGTCAATTTTGCTGCGGATAGACTAGTCCCGAAGTGTCATCCTTACTAGGTTAATCGAGCTGTTCCTACGTAGGACGAACTAGTTCGACTTAGGATAAAGTAATTTATTGCGACATCGAGTTGGCCCCGGAACCTTAATTAAAGCGATGAAAAGGAAAAGCCGGACATTGTTTGGATAAAACATAATTGAAAAGACAAATATTTCACTAGATTCTGCCTGCAACTTTGTGTGCGTGGACCCATCCCGTTGCATCGTTTTTCATTCTGCGTTTTCACTTAGCTTTCTTTATGACTTTTGTTTCAGTTTTCAGTTACTTAGCGGTTCTCAGAAGTGCTGTTCAAATCAGTGCTCTAAGTGGAATACCTCGCCGTAGTGTGTTAAATAGCCTTCTTCAAGAATTGGGCTATCTAATGCAAAAGGTTTTTTTTTATTTCGACTGGCAGTTTCAGAGATTAACGCGTGCAAACAAACTTCAGGTTTATTGGATAGTAGTAGTATAAATCCCTTGTACGAGTGCACAAAAATACTAGAAATCGGAGTAGGTGGTGCGAAATTGAGAGGCGAATCACATCAGCCCCGAGACAAGAAACTACATGAGGACCACGACCGCTCTGAGAAGAGTGCTACGAAGAAGAAGCAGCCGATCGATTCTGTAAAAATCTTACCGTGAAAAGTTAGTTGAAGTGGGCTTAGAGTGAGCTGTCAATAGTGTCAATCCCTAGCATTAGTTGGAATGACAGCTCACTCCACGCTCACTTCACCTGAGTTTTCACGGTGAGATGGTTACAGAATTGCACCGCAGTATAGATATACAGGTTGGTAACCTGACCAACCTTGGTTTGGTAGTAGGTTGGTAACCATGAATTAAACTCATAATTTTAGACCCCCTAGTATAGAATTTTTTTGTCGTTAACAAAAAAAAAAAAAATCTGCTGTTTCATAGGAAAATGCTATACCTACGCGGTCAAAATGTATAGAACAGCTAACTTTTTTTTAATAACCGATGAAATCTGTCGACGCGACGTGAGGGTGTTTAGAATCATGTGCTGAATCCATGGTAACAGAGGGGCAATTCTCGTAATTTTAAGACCGTTCACAGTCTGATCTTATAGTCTATAAGTCTGTTTTAAAATACTTCTAATTTCCCTACATTTTGACAAGTTGTTGACATTTGTTTGTCGCTGAGATGAGACTGCGACTAGATTTTGAACGTTTTAAATTACGAGAATTGGCCTTCTGATCTCAGTCTCAAACTGTCAAAAAATACTTCAAATTTCCCTACATTTTGACAAGTTTTTGACATTTTTTGTCGCTGAGATGAGACTGCGACTAGATTTTGAACGTTTTAAATTACGAGAATTGGCCTTCAGGTTGCGCGTCGATGTCCCTGCCACCCTGTATAGATTAGGCAGTCATAATGTCAAATGAAACTTTTTAAGTATTTAATCATGTTAAAATTATAAATCGTAAGTCAACATTACTTATAAGATTCTTTTCCTAATATAATATTTTGACGGCACGGTTGGCGCAGTGGTTAAGCAATTGACTGCTGCGCTGCGTGTCGCGGGTTCGATTCCCGCACGGAACAAATATTTGTATGACCTACGTGTATTTTTTCCGAGTCTGGGTGTTTTTCTATCTATAATATGTATTTATTTACAAAAAAAAAAAATGTATATAAGTAGTTTATCAGCCATCTTGTTACCATAACACAAGCATTAGGTTGTTTAGCTTGGGACTAGATGGCGCTGTGTGAAATGTCCAGGGATATTATTATATTATATTATTATAATATAAATTAAATAAAAAGTACATAAGAAATAGAGCAAAAAGTACAAAAAAGTGTTCCATTACATATATCGCCTCGACGCGTAGCGTTATCTACTACGACAGCGTAGCAGGCGTAGCGGTAACATCATGGCCGCCGCTACGTCGTAGCATCGTATTACGTACTACGGTTTTATACGCAATGAGCTTGACTCATCTCCCTCTCTTTTAATATTACCTTGTTTAGTTTAAAATTATTTTATTCAACT
This sequence comes from Apamea sordens, assembly GCA_945859715.1. Taxonomy (NCBI): domain Eukaryota; kingdom Metazoa; phylum Arthropoda; class Insecta; order Lepidoptera; family Noctuidae; genus Apamea; species Apamea sordens. The sequence continues at coordinate 17,027,822 of OX243995.1, forward strand.
GGAATAGATTATACTAGCTACGCCCCGCGGTTTCATTCGCATAAGTTTCGATCCCGTGCGAATATCGGGACATTCCCACAGACATTTACCAAGTGACAGTACTCGTAAGACAAATAAATTAGCCTTGTCGTCGTCGAGGCATGTCGTGAAGCGGCAAATATTGGCCCACATGTTTGTGACACATGTCTCTTCCGACCAAATGGGTTACGGAAAATGCTTGATGTTAATAAATAATATATTTATGTGGATGTCAAGGCGCTACGTAACGTAACAAGACACACATTTCGAACGGAATTTTGGGGCTTGCGCTATGTAAATTGATATTAAAAATTAACTAGCTGCGCCCTGCGGTTTCACTCGCATAAGTTTAAATCCCGTTGGAATATCGGGATAAAAAGTATTCTATATGTTAATCCTGGTTATAAACCATCTGTGTGCCAAATTTCATCCAAATACGTTCAGTAGTTTTTACGTGAAAGAGTAACAAACATCCATCCATCTATCCATACAAACTTTCACGTTTATAATATTAGTAGGATTTAAAACGACTTAAATATACTATAGGGCGCATTTCACCAATAAAACTGAACCATATAAACTACGTTCAAGGGCTGTCAGTGCCAATATTCCACAACAATGATGACACTCACAGCTCTTCCAAATGAGTGAACTTCACGTGGATTTAACATCATTAGCAAATGGACAAAACCAGAGCAAGTAATTATTAACTAAGTACACTGAGAGACCACTCATTCAACATCGAAATGAAATGAAATGTTTATTTCTGTAAATAGGTATTTTAAGACACTTTTATACATAAATATTTTAAAGCTAAATGTCGCCGGCATTTCCTAGCTGACTGATCCCTGAGAAGCAATGCCGAAACGAGCTCAGCAGAGGTCATGATCTCTTTTAAAGTCCAAACATTATATTACCAGGATTTTATATAAATCTGACAATGCAGGGCCTTATCTGGAAGAGCCTTTTGAAGAAGGAGCCATTGTAGATTTGAGTTGATCTGTATCAACAGACGGCATGCATGCATCAGTCATCTTGTAGCTCAACTCTATGTTAGGGAGCTCAACGACCCGTCACACGACGCTACCATCTGCAGCACATTTCCGTCGGTCAAATACAAAATACACAAAACTGCCAGACAGTTATAAAGTCATGTATTCAATGCAGGCTACATTATACTCACATTCACAACTGTGAATGATAATATATTATATTAATAATTATAATTTATTTATTAATTATTTTATTTTATTATTGTTATTCACAGTTGTGAAAAACCAGTTTTCTCTGTAAATGTCATCAAAAATATCATCAAGATATGTCACGTAAATTAATGAAAATAAAAATGACAATATGAATTTTAAAACATTATAAAATAATTTGTTGCTTTGTACATTGAAGTAGCCTAAATCTACAGTCTTCAGTCATCATAGTATCAGTTCAGTTCAGTCTTTAACCACGAGTACGTAACTTAATATCAGAGGGGCAATTCTCGTAATTTTAAGAACGTTCACAGTCTGATCTCAGTCTCAATCTGTCAAAAATACGTCTAATTTCCCTACATTTTGACAAGTTTTTGACATTTGTTTGTCGCCGAGATGAGACTGCGACTAGATTTTGGACGTTTTAAATTACGAGAATTCGCCTTCAGATACTTAACTGAAATCTCTATTTATAGAAGAGCGCAAAGTTGTACAACTCCAGGAGTCCAGGCTCGTTTACCTTGATTATTTACCAAGTTGCAGTTTTGTTGACTTTAAGTTGTTAAGCTGCTGCTAAGGCGGAGCCACTATTATGAATTCTACAGCTAAGTTACTAACTTTAAGCTACAGATGTACTTGAAGTAGCCAATCAATAACTTCGGTGATTACTGTTGGTATAGTTAGCTGCTTTTGTGTATGTAACTCGTGTATCTAACATGTTTGCACACAGTTACAATTTCTATAGTCAACCTCGAGTTGCTTTACCACCCTGAGGTTAAATGATACTTCATCAGCTGCCTAGCCTATTCCCATCTATGTTGGAGTCGGCTTCCAGTCTAACCTGATGCAGCTAAATACCAGTATTTTACATAGTGCGACTGCCTTTCTGACCTCCGCAACCCAGTTACTGGGTAATACGATACCCCTTGGTAAGACTGGTTGTTAGACTTTCGGGCTTCTGACGATTGTCAAAGATCCACGAATGACAGCCGGGACCAACGGTTTAACGTGCTTTCCGAGGCACGGAGGGGTCTCAGTCTTGGTATGTCCCATCCACGGACCAAACGCGGCAAGCGTAGCTTAACCTGATCGATCGACCTGTGCGGCTGTTATTACTTAGCCACAAGCCCCTAATACATAACTAGTGTCACATTAAAATTCTGAATACTTAATATAAGAATTAAGTAAATAATAGAATTAATAAAGTTTTAACTTCAGAAACATTAATAAATCTACCAAAAAAAAAAAAAACAGAATCTACTTTCATGCTATCCCTTATTTAAATCCGTACCGCAATAAAGAAACAGAGCTAAAAGATTTGGGACGTACATTTATAAGGGCATGTCACACGCTCTAGTTTATATGAGGTCCAGACTCGGGGCTTGGGGTCAAGGATGGCAATAAAGTAGGTAAGGGATGACGGACCCACACTGCATTCTGATCTCGTCGCGATCATATCTTTCCCTCGCGTTTTTTCACATACTGAAAGGCCCAATTTAATATGGGTACGTTATAAATCTCTGAAATGCGTTTTAATTTTTGAGTAGCACTTTTTTATATTTTGACTAGCGACCCATGGTTCATACGGCTTGACGAAACATGGAAAATAACACGGATTGAGAAAACATGGATATTTCTTTATTTTAAGTACCTAAGTTTAATATTATTTTTTACCTTCCGGAATAAATATTCTAAATGATAGTGAAAACCGCATCGAAATCCGTTGCGCAGTTTAGATGAACAATGGGGTTACACAGACTACACGAAAATCGACTTTAATTTATAATATTATTCAAGTTGACTTTTGGGTTAAAGTGTCGAATAGAACTATTTATTTTTTATGACTAAGGACTGATTTCACCAAAGTCAAATATCTTTTATCTGTGGGATAAAATTGACAGTTCTAGTATGGAAAAACTGTAAAAAATTCAAAATTTATCCTCAGGATAAGACTTATTCTAAGTATAAAAGGTTGGTGAAATTCGCCCTAAAAGATAGTTTGAATTAAGAACGCAACAATGAATTTAGAACATTGATCGTTGTTCGAGGTCTTATCCATCCTAAGGCTATATTTTTACAGGGCAAAAAAAAAAAACATGAAACATTTCGAAGTGCTGACAAGTTCTAGGAATTGTTTTTTTTCAGAGTCTGCCTTGATTCGTACACGTGTCGCGAGCGACACGTGTAAACACTCAAAATTATACTTAAATGATAAATGATAAATGATTTTATTTTTGTAAGTAGGTTTGTACAAACACTTTTACACGTCAATCATATTTTAAAACTAGATGAGGTCGGCGTTTCCTATCTGACTAGTCTGAGAAGAAAGGCCGAAACAAACTCAGACGTCACAGTCTCTTTTAAAGTCCAGACATAATCTTGGTCAGATCATGTGAAGACCATGTAGATTTATGTCTGAGATGGTTTTTTTGAAGAAAGAACCAAACAGTTTGAGAGGACCTGTCCAGTCAGTGCACGCATTTGTCAGAAATCGTGCAGCTCAACTCTAAAACTTAGGGAGCTCAACGATCCGACGAACAATACCAAAGAAAGGACATTTGGGTAGGCCACATTAATTACTCAAACTGCCAGACCACGACAAAACTAAGAGAACAGAGAGAAAAATAATATAAATACAATGACCCACATAGTCTTCACATTCACAATAATTAAAATAATAGAATACTTTACAAAGTAAGCAAATGTCATAGTATATATCAAATTCATCAATGTCAAAGTGTATATAAAAAAAAAAACAAAAAAACATCAACAAAACAAAAATAAAAAATAAACACATTCAATATGTAAAAATTGGAAGCAGCTTAATCCCAAGCCTTTTTGTCCTCGATATAAGCCTTAACGGTATAAAATTAAAAGCCTTGTTGTAGGTAGAACAAATTTGTGTTTGTTCCTAGTATTTATATCATGGATATCACTGTATTTTTTAAACAATTTTATATTTTTATGGGCATATAAAAGATTTTCATAAATATACTGAGAAGGCACAGTCATAACATTAATTTCTTTAAATTTGTCTCTGAGCGAGTGTCTCGGACTTAATTTATAAATTGATCGAACAGCTCGCTTTTGCAAAACAAAGATAGTCTGAATATCAGCGGCATTTCCCCACAATAGAATACCGTACGACATTACACTATGAAAATAGCTAAAGTACACTAAACGGGCTGTCTCTATATCAGTTAAATTACGAATTTTTCTAACAGCGTATGCTGCGGAACTTAGCTTTTTTGACAATTTGTCTATATGTGGACCCCACTGAAGCTTAGCATCCAAAGTTATGCCTAAGAATACTGTGCTGTCTTCAGGATTCAATTCTTCGCCCTTTACCAACACATTAGTTTTCACTTGTCTAACGTGAGGCAACGTAAACTTAATGCATTTGGATTTTTTCTCGTTTAGAAGTAAATTATTAACATTGAACCAGTGGACTACTTTAGAGATCGCGCTATTTACATCGTCAGTAACCTGCTGCTGACGTTTAAGTTTAAACAAAAGTGAAGTGTCATCTGCAAACAACACTATATCATGATTATCCTTTATGAGGTACGGCAAGTCATTAATATAAATAAGAAACAAGAAAGGACCAAGAATTGAGCCCTGTGGGACTCCCATTGTTACTAAAGATCCGGGAGATCTTTTTCCGTTAACATCAACGCTCTGAATCCTCTTACTCAAGTATGAAGTAAGAAGATCCAGAGCAGCGTTCCGGATTCCGTAGTGGCGGAGTTTCCTGATTAAAGTTTCGTGAAGAACGCAATCGAATGCCTTGGACAAATCACAAAAGATGCCCAAGGCATCGCATTTGTCTTCCCATGCATTATAAATATGTCCTATAAGTTCAACACCGGCATCAGTAGTTGAACGACCCCTTGTAAAACCGAACTGTTTGCTATGTAATAATTTGTGTTTATTAAAAAATCTTTGCATTTGTTCTAAAATTAATTTCTCAAAAATTTTACTAAAGGTAGGTAGTACAGAAATAGGTCTATAATTTGTAGGGTCTGATGTACTACCTGATTTAAACAAAGGTATGATTTTACTATTTTTCATAAGGTCAGGAAACTCCCCACTGTCAATACAACTATTAAAGATAAGAGCTAGAGTAGGTGCTACAATGTCAATAATAGACTTAGCAACTTCTACTTCTACTTACATGCACACACCCCCACACACACCCTAACACACACAAATGCACCCACCCCCACCCCCATGTACGCGCTAACACACCCTTACACACACACACACACCCCAACACACACACGCACACACCCCTTCACATACTGTTTATATCTACGGATAAAAAAAAAATGTATACTGCTATGGTAGAGCGGAGTCTCCTAACACAGTTATCACTTGCCTAATCAAATTAGTTGGTGATTGGAGCCTCCTGTGGCTCCAATCACCAACTAATTTAAAACTTTGGTTCAGAATTAAATTTGATTGATTGATTGAAAATTATATTTTTTATTCTCTTTTTTCTTTTTTTTTGTATGCCATTAATGGCTGGTTGTAGCGAACTGTACATACCATTTTACATCTATTTGTACCTATAACTTACAAATAAATATTTCTGATTCTGATTCTGAAAAGCTATGTTGCGTCGACCGCAAATAAATTGGGATATGAGCTGGAAAATGATTACGACTATCTACTACTTAGTAATAAACCTTTTTTTGTATTTATTTGACAAATAGGCATTTATGACAAAACCCTTTCCAATACATTCACACAATAATTTCTGTATGTTTGTTTCTGCTGCATATTGTATAGCTATTAAATTGTAAATCCGTAATTGGCTCTAATACTAGTTCATATATTATTTTAAGATACAATTTCAAAGAGCTGTGGATTTTGTGAATAATAAATAAATAAATTCTCAAACAAAAAAAACGGACGGAAACGTACTAAAAGTTGTTGAATAATAAAACAGCTTTATTATTGTTACGAAATGTTTTATAAACGACGAAATAAGTAGGTTACTGACATCTTACTATCTTTCCTTCAATGAATATTTATACTTGTGCCTATCGGAAAATGGGGAAAGAAACAATTTCTGTTTTATGATGTTCGGAAAAGCGGGAAGAATCCCGGGAATCGGTGTACAATCGTAAAGATTGATTGGTTGTAAGAATGCATTCTATGTACTGCGCGAATGGGGAAAGTAAGGGTATCACTGTTTTATGTTTAATGAACAGAACAGACGGGAATTATGTAGGAGGTATTGTTCAACTTAAATAGAAGTGATGTCGTATATCCGTGTAATGCTATTTTTAACCGACTCTTAAAAAAGAGGAGACTTAATTCGATTTTTAACCGACTTCTAAAAAAGGAGGAGGTTCTCAATTCGGATGTTTGTATTTTTTTTTTTTTTTATGTTTGTTCGCGCATAACTCTTTCGCTTGCCAACCGATTTGAAAAATTCTTTTTTTGTTGGAAAGGGTATTCTTCCCAAATGGTCCCATAGAAATTTCATCAAAAACGGTTCAGTAGTTTGGTTTTTAAACCAAAATTACTGGTAAAAAATACAACTTAAAAGTGAAAAATAAAAACTTGTTTGCAAAAAAAATCAACCGACTTCCAAAAATGACACTACAAAGTGAAAAATAACTTTAATTTCGGAAGTCGGTGGCAAACAACGAAAGTGTGAACCCAACGACACCGACTTCCGAAATTAAAGTTATTTTTCACTTTGTAGTGTCGTTTTTGGAAGTCGGTTGATTTTTTTTTGCAAAAAAGTTTTTATTTGTGCAACCAATAGCCGGTATGAGAAATGTGAGACGCACAAGGATGGCAAGAAAAAATCTAGAATAAGGAACCATTTTTTTTCTAGAATTCTGAGGGCCTAGACAAAGTGACATTCTATCAAGAAAGAAAAAAAAAGAAAAGAAAATGCATTTATTTGCGGCAACCATGACGCATAAAAAAAGGACATAAACACACAAAAAAAAAACAAGTTGGGGGTAAACATGCGAAAACCATGATGGAAAAGTCAAAATTTTATGGATCTGACATAAGCTAGAAATACGCAACGCGTTGAAAGCGATTGGCACTTGTCTCTCTTAACTCGTTTTAAAAATGTGGCATAACTACGTAGTGCTTTAAGCACTCTTTTTACCGAATGGTTTCTGTTTTTCTTACAATATTTTTCCAATATCTCCTTTGTCATCTTTACTCAAGTAGGTACCTACAATAAAAAAGCTAACAGTGTAGGTCCAGCTGCCAGCACATCAAGCAACTACAATCTGTCTAATTCCTTTAATAGATTTTCAACTTTATTGCCAAACCATTAAGATTCAAGGTTGATTGGGAAAATTTTACAATTTCGGGTAGTTTGACCGGCTGGCGTCTGTACTTTAAGTTTTATATTCCTTCAAAGGTTCTTTATATCTTTTTTTTAAGATATCTATGGTACTTTAAATTTTATTAGGTAAGTATGTATTTTCTTCCAAACGATGAGTTCCAGATATTCATGTTTTTTTAGTGTTAGAGCTTATTCAAGTGTGGGGTTTGAAGTAGGCAGTATAACCCTCGTGGTTAATGGCTATTGGCAAGTTAATATGGAAATGGAGTCAGCGAAACGACGAAAAAGATGTTAAGTGAAGTTTTTAAAATGCTTAATTTTGTTATTGTTTTTGTTATATTTGAGTAATTGTCATGCATGAACGGAAAGCTAATTCCTGTAATTAAAAACGTGCCAAATCTAGTCGCAATCTCTTATCAGCGACCAACAATACGTCAAAAGGGTGGGAGGCCTATGAGGAAAGTTTTATTTATCTAATAAGTAATCTGTGAACAGCGCTGTGAGCTACATTATTATATAAGTTACTTATGTTTTTCTGTTTGTAATATTGCGTAATGTTTGCGTTTGTTGTTCCTATTTAATTAAATTAAATAAAATGAGCAATGAGTCTTGATTTTCTTTCGGGACGTACAGTCAGCAACAAAAGTCAATTAACACTGTTACTTTTACAAATCATCTAAATTGATACAAAATGATGCCGATACATTGGTTTTCTCTATTTCATGTAATAGCAAAGAGTTAATTATTCTTAAATATTGTATTACTATATGTTTTTAAGAATATTTTGCTCAATAATTAAGATTTAAACAACTAAAGTGTTAACCGAATTTTGTTGCTGACCGTACATAAATGTGAGAATAAACTCCTCCAACGTTGTATTTTATGACTGAAGCTGTCTCTCCAGTGACCGGGCATTAAGCTAGCAGGAATCGCGTGTGGCCATTACTATTAACTAAGCCTGGGAATACATAGGTCATGTTATGTTATTGCACAAACGCATACTACTAAATGATTCGTTTATGAGCATACTATCTAGTAGCTAACTACAGTCCTGTCATAGTTAGGCCCTTTGTACACGACATGATTCCTTTCCGGTACGGTGTATAAACCGCGCTGTTGAAAAACGTGCCTGTCAACAATCTTCCATAGTAATTTATACAACACTGACGACTGTGCCCTACACACGGCGAAGAACCGGGCCTAATTTTACCTCTGAATTTGCATCAATGTCGAAATGGTCTTTATTCCTGTTAGAATAAGGTGGCTGTTGCGTTGCTGGTTTCAGAGATAAAATAATTGTGAAAGTATGTACGATTTTAAATAGCATTTCGTGTATTACTGGCTGAAGTATAAAAAAAAACAACTCTTGTAGGTTATGTAGGTAAGTATTACCATACCATGCATGTGGCAATGTTGCCAGTCTCCTTGCTGCTAGTAATGTCGCTAGTCGCCTGGTACAGACGCCAGCAGGTCAAGCTACCCGAAACTGTCAAATTTTCCCAATCAACCTTGAACCTTAATGCTTTAGCGATAAAGTTGAAAATCTATTAAATAAATTTGGCAGATTTTAGTAGCTTGGTGTGCTGGCGTCTGTACATTACCAGGCGACAGCGATGCGGAGGATTTTTTCGACGCCATATTTGCGTGCTCATAGTTTTAGTTAGGTTAGGATATTATATTTTAATTCTAATAGTTTGTTAGTTAATCTATACTAATAATAATGCTGAAGAGTTTGTTTGTTTATACGTGCTAATCTCTGGAACTGCCAGTCGGTTTTGAAAAAAAAACTTTTTCCATTTGATAGCCTAATTCTTGAGGAAGGTTTATACTAACATCACGGTAGGACCGTTTTTTTTTTTTCAGGATGGGAAATCATCAAATGACCCCTCCCACTCTGGGTGGAGCGGAAGGGAGTGTCAGACTCTTACTGACTAAAACCCACCCGTGTTCCTTCCTTAGCCCTTTATGTTCCAGGGCAGCGGTAACCCTTTCGGACGATCCCGCTACCCTGGCAGGCTTCGGCCCTATCGGGCCCCGTCACTCGTGCTGACATCTCTTTGAAGCGCGCGTGGAACACATACGCGCCGTCCGGCACGGGCCTGGTCCTGATCGGACGGTGAGTTACCCATTACTCTCCGCCCGCAGGCCCGCGCCTACGGTGGCCGGGAGTCGTCACGCGGCTCCCGACGCCCGGAGCGTCTCCCGCGGCGGCTGAGGCGTGAGGATCTCTCCCTCATCCACCCCGCCACCTCCTTCGCTAGCATGACTGCTTCGCAGAAGGAGGTGACTGCCTCCCACTCCCTCTCGCCCCGGACCATGGCTTGAACCAGGGCCGGACGCGAGAGGTCGCCGACGCTAGGACCCTTAGGAGCCATTCAAAAATAACAAAAGTCAGAAAAAATTCCAAGCGAAAACGAAGTATTAGCGCGGGCAGGCAATGCGATGCGATGCGGTGGATCGGGGGACAAGAAATTTCTCGTGGACGAAGTCGCAGCCATTAGCTAGTTTGGTATAAGAAGTTTATCCAGTGTATATATTTTTGCCTTTCCTACTCCTACTAATATTATAAACGTGAAAGTTCTTATGGATGGATGGATGTTTGATTACACTTTCACCCAAAAACTACTGAACGGATTTGGATGAAATTTGGCGCACAGATGACCAGGATTAACATATAGGATACTTTTATTCCGATATTTCCACGGGATCGAAACTCATGCGGGTGAAACCGCGGGGCGCAGCTTGTAGATAATAAAACCCAGCTGTAGGTAAAGTACCTACTGAAATCTCTCCGTTCCAAATCCACATTATCACCCAATGTAAAGTACAACTACCAGGCTAGCAGAAACCGCGGGGGCGTGTAATTAGTGGCCATTTGCCCGTCTACCCGTCCATCGGTACAAATGCAAATCCGTCTGCGAACCGGCTTATGTCACGTCGCGAATTAATGTGGCCCTCAGTTAATTGATGAACGGATGTCGTTTCAGAATTAACTTGTTTGTTAGCCAGACGTGATTTGAAACGATTTGCGGCTTGTTTTTGTAAGTTTAGATGGAACGATTTTGGTTGTGAGTGGACTTGTCTCGTGGCCGAGGCGAGTGTTGTAAGGTGATTGAAACTTGAGTACCTACGTATAATGTTTAGGTGAATGGGGAAGTTGAAGAGGATTAATTTTATTATCATCATCCCTAACTAAGTTGGGGTCGGCTTTCAGTCTAACCGGATGCAGTTAGAATACCAGTACTTTACATGGAGCGACTGCCTATCTGACCTCTACAATCCAGTTACTGGGTAACACGATACCCCTTGGTAAGACTGGTTGTCAGATTTTCGGGCTACTGACGACCCGTAACGACTGTCAGATCCAAGAATGACAGCTGTCTCGGTATGTAAAGATCCATCCTTGGACCAACCGCGGCAAGCGTAGCTTAACCTGATCGATCACCCCCTGTGGCTGTTATTACTTAGCCACGAAAGGATTGATTTCTTATCTAACGATAAATTTTAAAGTATCAATCAATCAATCAACTCAGCCTATTGCAGTCCACTGCTGAACATACGCCTCTCCCAGGCTGCGCCCCGAATTTATTTTTAAGTAGTATATCCATCATCTATTAAATGGATACTGTATTCAACGTGTTTTTGTATACGAATTGTGACCTTATGGTACATACGAGTATACTTACCCTTACCTGCTTATGGCGCCGCATTTTGATCTATTGTATTCTTTTTAGGATTCCGTACCTCAAAAGGAAGAAACGGAACCCTTATATACGTCCATCCGTATGTCAGTCGGGCAAGACCCTTTTTCTCAGGAATGCGTGGAGGTTTCAAGATGAAATTAATGTCACATACGGAAGTCAACGGTCCCTTGGAACTCTAACGAAAAAAAAAATACGGCCATTTAAGCGACATATTTTGATTACGCATTTGGCCAGGTTTTTCGTTAACAGGTGGTCATTTTCAGGTGGTACCCTTCTATTGCTAGGAACGATTCAGTTTCATATAGTAAAAAATCAACCGACTTCCAAAAACGACACTACAAAGTGAAAAATAACTTTAATTTCGGAAGTCGGTGTCGTTGGGTTCACATTTTCGTTGCTTGCCACCGACTTCCGAAATTAAAGTTATTTTTCACTTTGTAGTGTCGTTTTTGGAAGTCGATTGATTTTTTTTGCAAAAAAGCTTTTATTTTTTCACTTTTAAGTTGTAATTTTTACCAGTAATTTTAGTGTAAAAACCAAACTACTGAACCGTTTTTGATGAATTTCTATGGGACGATTTGGAAAGTATACCCTTTCCAACAAAAAAAGAATTTTTCAAATCGGTTGGCAAGTGACGGAGTTATGCGCGAACAAACATTAAAAAAAAAAAAAAAACTTCCGAATTGAGAACCTCCTCCTTTTTTAGAAGTCGGTTAAAAATAGGTTTAGGTGTTATACGATTTATCAGAACAATGATGACTTACAAGTTAGATTAGAACCCAGACTGGGGCGCTTTACTTTGTGTAAATTATCTCATCACCACTGCTCTCAAAACGGCGAAGGAAAACATCGTGAGGAAACCGGCATGTTCTAGAAGCAAAAAATCGAAGAGATCTACCAACCCGCACTGAGCCCGCGTGGTGGATTCAGGCCCACTCCCTCTCACAGAGCTTGTGGCCCAGCAGTGCCAACAATAAAGGCTGATTGATGATGAGGTGATAAACCAATATATGACAACTACCTTTAACAGACCGCACATAGGCTACTGTCGCTTAACCAATTAGTGTACTTGAGACACTTGCTATTCATCAGTTGCTCAAGCCACCGTTACACCCCACACTTGATTTGTAGTTACACTTACATAAGCAACCGTTCTGACGTTTAAGTGACCGAGCAATTGCAGAAGCGAATGTGCTATGGTTCTGTTGCTAATCCAAGCCGTTATTCATAGTGTTTTGCATAGAAGATCGGCTGTGACAGGACCGCCAGCAAAATAGACGTGGAAGACATTTTAAAAAGCTAGCTACTAACTACCAAGCAGCAATACCAAGTGATTTTTAAAGGGAAATATTTTATTGATCCTCTCATTAAACTTCTGCCCTCTCCCCTCCTCTCCACCTCTCTCTTCTCCTTCCTCTTCTCTTTTCTTCTTTTTGTTTACACGACGGCATATCGGAATATCTTTCCAGTTTAAGCTGACCTCGCATTGTACACTTTTCGTACAGTGAGAAGTCAGCTCATAATGGAAATGTATAGCTTGGTATGTCGCCGTGTGTCCCTATGCTTTTTTAATATAAATGAGAGATTTTATATTTGAGAACAATGTAAAAAGAAACAATTAAAAATATAAAATTAAAAATAAGCCCTGGTAGTTAAGAGATGACCAGCCTCAACCGACAGCGCCCGTTTACGAACATGACGCTTGGATCAGCATCACCCAGCTCAACCATTTCGTAGGGAACCGAATGATCCAACACACGCGCCACCACCAGTGAGACATTTAAGTGAGCATGACATACTCGTATTCTCACCTGCCATGCTCTTTCAAGTCAACATCAAAATATCATAAAAAACGGCTCCATGGCTCTTACATTTACAAAATTTAAAAAATGCTTCTAAATTATACAATTTATACAAAACTGTAGTTTGCAATTTATTTAAGAAATGAGAAAAAAAAATTACTTCCAATCAGGAAGAGGTATTTAATATGAAATATTAAGAATTAAATCTTGATTGACTTTTTATTTGTCAAGGGGTCGGCCCTTGACAAATAAAAAGTGCCCGTGGTTTAATTGAAATAAATGCTTTGTGTTTGAGAGCACGAGTATTCTACTACTACACTGTCTGTCTCTCTACTGTAGTAGTGTACTATACAATAGTAGTTAGCAATAGTAACCCTTGCGTTATCTACCCTTAGGGCAGCACGGTAGCCGACCAAAGGCACAGACATAATCGCATTGATAACATGACATTTTGCCCTCTGGCATACCCACAACATGTTTGTACGACCTTACGTAGTAGCTCCGAACTACTTAACTACCTTTATTTTATGTAGCATTATTGTCGAAATGCAAAACGAAATGATAACACTGATTTATACAAGCTGTGGTTTTGCATCCTCGTCAAACTTCAGGAGGCTGTTTTGAAAGACATAAATAATCAAATCAAATTACGATCCCTGGTAAATAATGAATACATACTCGTACTTGTTTTTTTAGTTAAGTATTTCCGAATACACCAGTTTCAAAGAACAGAATCGCGTTATGGTATCGCATAAGCGGCCGCGTTTTTATGTGTGTGTAAAAGGGCAGTTACAGTGCGGTCTCACAAAGGCCGCGTTTTAAAATGCGTATCCCATACATGCCAATTTCCGAAAATTAGAAAAAAAAAACTTATTTTATTATTGATTCGTGTCGAGAATCACTAGCAAAGTTACCTCCTTGAATTTGACGAGGATGCAAAACGACACCTTGTATACGGTTGTCAGATATTTTTTTAATAGGTATGTAGTGGTATCTACAACGCCACATGCGAACACCGCGTCATACTGACGTCACGCAAATCCTGCATCTCGCAAGCAGAGTTTACCGCGCAATTAGCATACATACAAAGTTCCCGACATCAGTCGTTGGGCAGTTGCCCGCCAGACACAACACCCGCCTGGTCGGAGGATCCTCCCTTTTCTATGGAGTATGAGTGAACTTTACTACCTGTTCCTCATACTTCTATAGGTACTTTGAATAAAGTACACTCAACCACACATAAGTGGTCACAATTTGACATCATTAAATTAAATTAAAGGTTTTGTACTAATTGCATATGAAAGTATACATATATGCTGCGGAGGCCTATAGGTGCCGACATATTTTACGATAGTATTAATCTATTCAAAAGAAAACTCTTGTGGTTGTATACGGTAATACGGCACTTATAAAAAAAAACACGTTAAAAAATTGTCTCTCCGTCAGTTTGTTCCGGCTAATCTCCGAAATGGCTGGACTGATTTTGACAAGACTATGGCACAGGCAGAAAGCTGATGTTATAAGGAGTAACTTAGTGTACTTTTATTTTATAGAAAGAATTTGGGTTTAAAGCAAAAAAAAAACCATGAAATCTATTTTCTTTTTTTCCGACATGCACGCGAACGAAGTCGCGGGCAAGGCTAGTTATTATTAGAAAGAGTAGGAAGGTAACAATAGAAAAAGTAATTAGAAAAGAAACAAAGAAAAATTATTTATCGCGACTCGTACAGGAAGATCTCAAACTAAACTAAACACAGTCAAACATAAAAAAAAACAAATTATATTTAAAAAAAAATATACAGAACGTCCTATACGAGGCCAAAAGCCAAAAGATTCCTATCTCAGCATGATGCTGCGATATTATATTTCGTTTATTGCGGATCACACATAAAAGTACACACAATCCATATAGTATTAGTAACAACGACATAAAAACTATGGTAGTAAAACTTACAAACTAACCTGACTACAACTAATAAAATACGTGGTTCAACATGTTAGAACGTGCCTAATAAAGGGGCTGTCCAACTTCATCATACAATGTTCAGACCTTTATGTTGCAGCAGTAAGGGCGATTTTCGAAGTGCAAGTATTGCCACTAACGTACGGTTGGACTTCAAACGATAGGTACAGACGCCAGCAGGTCAAGCTACCCGAAACTGTAAAATTTTCCCAATCAGCTTTGAACCTTAATGCTTTAGAGATAAAGTTGAAAATCTATTAAAGAAATTTGACAGTTTGTAGTAGCTTGATGTGCTGGCGTCTGTACCATATCATCATCATCATCTGTCTAGCCTTTTACCAACTATGTTGGGGTCGGCTTCCAGTTTAACCGGATGCGGCTGAATACCAGTATTTTATATGGAGCGACTGCCTATCTAACTTCCACAACCTAGTTACTGGATAATACGATACCCCTTGGTAAGACTAGTCGTCAGACTTTCGGTCTTCTGACTACCTGTAACCACTGTCAAAGTTCCACGAATGGCAGCCGGGTCCAACGGCTCAACGTGCTTTCCGAGGCACGGAGGGATCTCGGTATGTAAAGATGGTCACACATCGAGGCCCATCTGTGCTACCTATATTTTCATTTTACTGCTGCTTTCATCATCATCATCATCATTTGCAGCCCGACTTCAACCACTGCTGAGCACAAGCCTCTTTGTTCTTCTACCAATCTCCACGCTCCTGTGCCAGCCTCGTCCAGTTTCTACCCGCGATGGCAATAATATCGTCCTCCCATCATGCTGCCGGACGACTGACACTTCGACTTCCACTCCTTGGCCGGCTCTTCGTCTTCCAGTCCTTGGACGCTACTCCGTCACTGGCTTACTCCACCTGTCATCTGGGGCCTTATTCTCTATGACACAATGAACAAAATCGCGCAATATGAACGCGAGATTGGCGGGAATAGCTAAGGAATTGACGTGGTTTCGAAGTAAAAAATTGTTAAGAAAGAAAGAAAAAATGTATTTTCTTTTCTTTCTTTCTTTCTTTAAGTGGTCATAGTGAATTAGGGCCCAGTGCGCCTTGCCAGGTGTCCTTCTCCCGCTGCTTTATTGTATCCTGATCACACACTTCTCAATGACTGTACTCAAAATCAATTAATTCTAATCATCACATTTCCCAATAATGGATAATAATAATTGAAAACCAATAATCAATACACCGCGCTGTATCGAATCCTTCAATTTAGTTCACGTGCAACAATAACAAGAGTTCCTAATTCCAATTCAAATTCAGAATTTCGTAATTCAAAATCCGAGGCTTACCGCGTGATTTGTCCGGACAATCGGCTTGGAATGGCTTTTAGGGCGGGTTCACATTAGGTGCGAAATGAATGTAGGTAAATTACTGTAGTTTATCAACAAAGTTACAAGCGAATACTGTACCGTATTTAGTTTATTCAGAGAAAATTTATCGACGAATTCCTCCGTGGTTAACTAATATCTACCGCAGTTATTTTTTATTATGTTGTTTTGTAAAATTCGCTTAACGGTTAGAAATAAAAAAATATTTTAAAAAAACTTTAGAGGTGTCAAGGGACACCCGGATGGAACGAACGACCGACGATTATTATTGTCCCTCTCAACCAAAGCACCTGCCATCTAATCTCTTCACCACCCTTGGTTGACTGGTAGAGAATGCCTAAGGCATTAAGTCCGCCTTTGTACCTTTTTGTGCGAAAAGTTTAAATAAATAAATAAACGAAGTTCAAAGAGAGAGAGAGAGAGAGAGACCGACAGAGAAACACGCGCACGCCGCAGGGCTTACAACTATAGCAAAAAGTGTCGTTCCAACTTTTGGTCTTAATTTTTTCCGTCTAACTCCCTTTCGCAACGCGCGCTAAGGAACTTCGTTCCAAAAACACAATAAAATGATCAAAACCAGATCGCTTTTGCAGTCTGATTTGGCATTATATATTTGAGACTAAACTGAAGAAGCACATAGGTAAATATGTAGGTAAATACTTTTATAGGGTGGCAGGGATATCGACGCACAACTTTTTACCATGGATTCAGTACATGATTCTGAACCAAAAACTGAAAAAATTCAACGCGGCGATGCAATTTTTTGACGGTTATTTACATTAAAAAAAATATGACTGTTCCATACATTTTGACCGCGTAGGTGTTGCACTTTTCTATGCAACAGCAGATTGTTTATTTATAACTGTCGTAAAATTTCTAGAATCATGCGCTGAATTTATGGTTTCAATTTACGCGTCGATGTCCCTGCTCTCCCTGCCACTCTGTATAGAAACTCGCGAAAAACATAAACCCTTCTTTATAGTCCCGTAAAAATACAGCGAAATATGATTTCACAGATGATGACGATAACCACAAAGTTAGTAAGTCAAACCATACAGAAACAAGGTAGAAATATTTTAAAATAACAATCGTCTTTACTGAGTGACCTCAATGACAGACAGCGGCTAATTCCGAGTATAAGAGCGATTACAACGTACGGCATTTTATACAAACTTTCAAGTCCTTGTTTTTGGAAATGCATGAACCGATTTTAATTAAACTTCCTACGCATAAGCAGGATATATAGTTCTAAAAAGTTAATTGAGAACATTTTCGAAAAATAGTCATCATCTGCCTACCTTTTCCCAACTATGTTGAGGTCGGCTTCCAGTCTAACCGGATGCAGCTGAATACCAGTATTTTACATGGAGCGACTGCCTATCTGACTTCTACAACCCAGTTACTGGGTAATACGATACCCCTTGGTAAGGTTTATGGTAATTGTAGGACAATAAAATTCTTAACAATATTTAACATTAGAAGTCTTGATATAAGTACAAAAATGTATTAATTCGTTATTTTATACCTAGTTTACTTAAATACAATTTACCTTAAAGATCAAAATAACAAAAAGTCTTATATACGTAATTATTTAGTTTGCGTAAAATAGTTTCTTGCACTTTATAACCTAGGTAAACACACATGAATGATTTTGCGTCAGCAGAAATTGGTAAGTGGGCTAAAGTCAATGTTGCACAAAATTAAATCACGTTCGAGGCAATGTGTTTGTTCGAGTTTTGCTGCGCGCGACTAATGTGCATAAAAAAAACATCAAAAAAATCGAGTGTTTGTAGGCCAGTGCAGTGTTTAGCTGAGTCAGCAGCAGGCATTAATCACGGAAGTCTGGCCTTAAGCATGACGCTCTAGGCACCCTCGTAGTCGATATAGTTGATGTACCTGTATTCCTCTATTTTCCTAGCAGGGCACTCAGCATCTCCCGTTTTGTGGTTATTGGGGTTTTTAAAGCCAGAGCAAGTCGCACATTTCGGTGTGTCAACTTTCTTCGCATCGGGTGTCCTTCTTCACCGCAATGACCACAAGTAGATTTCAGCTTTCGGCATATTTTTACTGCATGACCATATTGTTGGCATTTGTAGCATCTGGTAACCAAGATGAAATCCCTAACGGGGCATGACGTCCAATTTATAAAAAAGCCTTGATTGGGATAATAGGGCTTTAAGTATATTGGCTGTAACTTCAATGACGTAGTTACAGATCGACGAATCTTTTCTCCCAGATTTCTGGCTTACTTTAACCACGTTCAAAAAGGACTCCATAGGCATTGCTGGAAACATGTCGGCTACGTTCTGTTCATAAATGCACCTGAAGACTTCAGTTTCAGCCAAAGTAGTTGGTACATCTACAACCACGATCCGAGGTTTGCGCTTGCTTGGTTCGTCGGCGGTAAGTCCGTATGTAGAGAGCTGGACTGCGTGCTTGAGTTTGTCAGCATCATGTTTGGTCTCTGTGCTAATAATAACGCCTCCAGTTTTGGTCTTTCGGACACCACGTACTTAAATGCAGCTTCATTTGATCAGGGCGAATGATTTTTGTACGAGGTCTTTCGTTTCGTCACTTGCCTTCAATTTATCGTTAGGATAAATACACGATAGCTACAGAGCTTAAATTGTTCGGTCGAATGAAATCATTTGCTCCCTTCTTCATTATATCGGCAAACGAAGCATTTCCCGCAGAACCAGAGTCCTTAATCGTCTGCTTGAGCTCCGAAATATGTTCCGTCAGATCGCGCTTTTCCTGAAGGGCATCAACCGCGTTATACGCGTGAATGGCTTTCTGCTTGAGCGACTGGTATAGGACTGCCATTTGTGAGGTTCCAGATCCTACTTTACGGCACAGGGTAGGAATTTTCATTTTCTGCTCCGAGTTGAGTTTGCCATCCGCGGCAATAGAGTAAATTTCATATAAGTACTGTTCAATGGCTGACATCCATTTTTGAATCTCGGGCGTTGAAACAACATCAGCTGTGACCGACTCAAGGGCTGGCTTCCTCTCGCTTAAGCGGCGGCGACCTCTCGCGTCCGGCCCTGGTTCAAGCCATGGTCCGGGGCGAGAGGGAGTGGGAGGCAGTCACCTCCTTCTGCGAAGCAGTCATGCTAGCGAAGGAGGTGGCGGGGTGGACGAGGGAACGGACCTCACGCCTCAACCGCTGCGGGAGACGCTCCGGGCGTCGGGAGCCGCGTGACGACTCCCGGCCACCGTAGGCGCCGGCCTGCGGGCGGGGAGTAATGGGTAGCTCACCGCCCGATCAGGACCAGGCCCGTGCCGGACGGCGCGTATGTGTTCAATACTCAATACTCAATTTTTTATTGCATTCCACAATGTAGGCTTAGGTGGTAAACATTTATTTGATAGGTAACAATCGTGGACCCTGTCGGGCACAGCAAAAAATATTATGAATACAATTTGGAGAGGACAGTATCATTTAAGTATCTTAATATAATAATTCAACTTATTCTAAAACATAGACATAACATTAAAATTATAATTGCAAAAGACTTTATTTTTCAAGTTTTAGAGATTTATCATTTAGATATTCGTCGACACTATAGTAAGATTTTTTTAGTAATAACTTTTTTAATTTATTTACGAATAAATGGAGTTTTTTTTCTTTTCTTATTGTTTCTGGTAGCACATTATATGTTTTTACTGACATTACCAGAGGACTTGTAGAATGTATTTTTAAGCGGGATGATGGCAGGTTGAGTCGTGTTTTGTGTCTGAGTGTGTACCTTGTTTGTATGTCTTCTCGTTTAGTGTAAAAGTCTTGGTGTTTGTGAGCAAATTTGCATATTTCAAGTATGTACATACAAGGCAGCGTTAAGATATTTTGTTCTATAAAATGGGGTTTACAGCTATCTGTCTGTTGTATATTTACCAGGATACGGATAAGTTTCTTTTGAATGGTGAATAGTGTTGGGGCATCCGTACTGTATCCCCACATAATGATGCCGTAGCTAAGCCATGCATAAGCATAGGCGTAGTACATAACCAGAGCAGTCTGTAAATTTGTGGTTTTTTTAACTTCCCGGAAAGCATATGAAAATTTCGATAGTTTTGATTTTATGTTTTGTATGTGTAACTTCCAATTTATATTTTTGTCTATGATTATGCCTAATAGTTTGAATTCATTAACTGTTTCTATTATATGGTTATTGAAGGAAAAGAGTACATTTAGAGGGGTTTTTTGGTGGGGATGGAAAGTTATGAGTTTAGTCTTTTGGAAGTTTATTTCGAGGTTGTGTTCATTCATCCAGGTTATTATTTTCCCGAGAATTTCATTAAGGGTACTGTTTAAGTTCGTATTGTCATGACATTGGGTGAGAATGGAAATGTCGTCCGCGAATAAAACGCAAGGTCCGGTTTCTGCAATAAATTTTGGGAGATCATTGATGTAAATGAGAAACAGAAGACATCCAATAACACTACCCTGTGGTATTGATGCGCTTATCGCCTTTAGGTCAGATCGAAACTTTTGAAGTTCGTTTATAGTGTTATTGAAGTATTCTATCTCTACTAGCTGTGCTCTATTTTCCAGATAAGATTTGAACCATTCGTATGCTTTACCGCGGATCCCTAATCTATATAATTTATTTAATAAAATGTTCCACGTGCGCCTCAAAGAGATGTCAGCATAAGTGACGGGGCCCGATAGGGCCGAAGCCTGCCAGGGTAGCGGGATCGTCCGAAAGGGTTACCGCTGCCCTGGAACATAAAGGGCTAAGGAAGGAACACGGGTGGGTTTTAGTCAGTAAGAGTCTGACACTCCCTTCTGCTCCACCCAGAACGGGAGGGGTCATAAAAAAAAGGGCTGGCTTCCGCGACGTCGTCTTCGACGGCGAGGAGGGGCTGTTATGTATTTTGTAATCTATACTTATAATAAATCTGTAGAAGTGAACATTCTGTACATTGAAAATATCAAAAAAATAAATGGCAGGGGGTGTTACTAGACCGACACCGAACCCAAAAAAGTGATTAAAAAAATTTTTGTCTGTCTGTCTGTCTGTTTGTTCAGGCATCACGCAAAAACTACCGGTTCGATTACGATGAAACTTGGTATAATTATTCTTTAATATCCTGGGCACCACACTGGGTACTTTTTATCCCGAAAAAGTATATACAATAAAAAACAAACTTAATTTTGCGGTTCGATCCCTAGACCCATTACTGTGTCAACCGCAAATAATAAGTTTGTCGTAGGTTACGTCACCCGCAGTGGAGTTCATTTTTATTCCTTTTAGTTTTTAGAGTTATTTAGGTTCATTTATTTTACAGTATAGGTAGTATATTTAATAGTGTACGTAGTGACCGTAGGTTATTTTATAATACTGTTAGGTAGGATTAGTCATTCGTATAGATATTAGTTTTTAGGGATTTTGCTTATTTATTGAGTTTAGATTAGTTATCATCAGAAATAGGTTTATTTAGGTAGGTATTTAATTTTCTGTTATGGAGTTTTTTTTTTTAAATTAGGTAGGTACTTAGGTAAAGATATCATATAGGTACCCTCTTAATCACCACTAATGAGACACAATTGGTTTTCTATTGTTATTAGCCACAAAGGGCCCGCGAGATAGATGGCATTCTGGGGAAGCACATACATTTTATCCTGTTAGCACGTTCCCGTGGGATAATTTCCGACATCCACGCGGGCGAAGCCGCGGGCAGAAGCTAGTTTTTAATAATTCGTGTCCTTTATTCGCTGAAACTACACACTAAGCAAATTTACACTTGCATTACGTTGGTAATGCACTAAAGGAGGTCACTATTTTTAAAGTAGGTAGGTGATTATTAAATATTGCTTACGAGTACATCTGTATACTGCGAAAGACCACGAAAAAACAAAAAAAAAAATCTTTATCTTCAGACTTGCCAGCACGTGCATATTGTCATTCGAAGACGGAACATTCGAGACTTGATGAAGTTCTCTAGATATATTTACTATTCTGAAGTAGTAGAACAATGAAACTAGTTTTGAGCCGTTCCATCTCAAAGCGTCTCACGAAATGTATATTCAGTTAGTTTTCCGTCATAAATCTTTGCGTTTTCAAACTTTGTACTTACTTTAGAAGTAATTTTCATCTTGTGTACTAAAATATTCTTATTCTTGAATATAAGAACAGAAAAGTTGATTACCTAGAAGATTTTTTTTTTGCAATGTTAGTCCATGCCCACAAATTTAGTCTTGTGGAACTCAAAAGTTATTGAAATATCCACCAATTTGAGCAGGCAAAGGTCTTTAAAACTATACTGCCCGAGTTTTAACTGCAATGGTAACGCAAGTTCAGCCTAGCTAATGTCTTCAATCAAATCAACACCCAGTAGGTGTTGATTTTCTTCGCCTCAAGTAATTTTTATTCTAAGGGCTTTTTAATCGACAGATAATTTTTATTCGGGGAATAAAATTGACGTCTGACCGATTTTGTATAGAAGAACTGTCAAAAATTTAAAATGATTTCGCTGATAAAATTATCTAGCGTTGGAAAATTCAGCCCTAAGTCGAAATTTATGAAAAACAAAAGCAAACACATTAATTTTTCACGATAAATATATCCACCATAAAAAAAACCATTTCTATTTTTTTTTTTTTTAAATTTTTATTGACAATGGGCTCACTCTTGACCTTATTGCTAAAAGACCACTTCGAATTCGGAATTAAACTCGATGTTTTAATGTTCAAGTTTCCAACCATGGCACAATGATTTTAGGCGCTAGATTATCTATAACAATCTGCCGGAGTAAACAAAAACATTTTATAAAGTAAATACATATATATATGTAAATATATATACATATTTTAAATTGGCTAGATAAACTCCACAGACGCGTATGTCTAAACATGAAAACCAAAAAATAAAGATGATTCTTTTTGTGAGGTTATCGTTCACAGTTATTTTAGGCACTTGAAATATCAGTTAAAAAAATCACGTAAACATCACAGACGTATCAAAAACAGTTTTTCTAACAACACTAAAAAACCATCAAATCAAAAATTTTATCATGTTTAGACATCGATACCCATCGTGTCTGCGGAGTCTATCTAGCCAATTTAAAATAACCCTGTCATCATCTGCCTAGCCTTTTCCCAACTATGTTGGGGTTGGCTTCCAGTCTAACCGGATGCAGCTGCCGATCGATTCCGTAAAAATCTCACCGTGAGAAGTTAGGTGAAGTGAGCTATTAATAGTGTCAATCCCTAGCATTATTTGGAATGACAGGTCACTCCACGCTCACTTCACCCAAGTTTTCACGGTGAGATGGTTACAGAATCGCACTGCAGAACAGTATTTTTAATTTTACATGAAGCAACTGCTTGTCTGACCTCCACAACCCAGTTACTGGATAATACGATACCCCTTGGTAAGACTGGTTGTCTGACTTTCGAGCTTCTGACTATCCGTAACGACTGTCAAAGATCCACGAAAGACAGCCGGGACCAACGGCTTAACGTGCTTTCCGAGACACGGTGAGGTCTTGGACTCATCCACGGACCAACCGCGGCCTGATCGGTCGACCAGTGCAGCTGTTATTATTTAGCCACGGACCCCTACAAAATAACCCTGTAGGTATATAATGAATACAAGCCTCCATTACCAAGCTTAGCTGCCGCAGTGCTAGTTCTCGTGAAATATTCCCTCATTCATTACAGCCAAGTGACTCGTCAGATTAGATTATGGCCGTCTAGAGTGCCGTTAGTTAAGAAAAAAAAAACAACAGAAAAAGAAGGTTTTATGTTTTAAAGTAGGTCTTAAAAGGGTGAAGGTTTCAATGTTGTTTTTTTGTTGTGAAACTGTTTAATTTCTTTATTCGTCTGGAAAAAGTGTTAAATCTCTACTAGAATTAGTATTTGTAAATGTATCTGACTGTTTATTTTTCTGTTTTAAAAAACCGAGTTCGTGTTTTAGGGTATTCTAAGAGCTTTATACATGGGCAGGGCCTAAGATACAATTTTATTGCCCGACTGAGCGATAGCAAAGACGGTTATGGTTTTATTTATTTATTTTATCTATTTCTCAGTATTATGGTATATTGAGATCTAATATTAAACATTGTTTCACACATACTACCATTACTGATGTAGAAATATTAAAAGCTATGTGCATGCAGACTGGTTAAGATTTATCAAAAATGCATTATAATTTATAATGTCAAAATATTAATAGTTAAATCTAAAATAATTATAAATAAAATTGTGAAAATATAAATCATAATGTCAAAGAATAACTGATAATGTCAAAATATAAATCATAATCTATACTATCCGTAATATAATAAATTATATAAATCCGTAGAAGTGAAAATACTGTACAATAAATCCGTAGAAGTGAAAATACTGTACATTGAAAATAACAAAAAAATAAATGGCTGGGGGTGTTACTAGATCTACACCGAACCCAAAAATACGATTTAAAAATTTTTTGTCTGTCTGTCTGTTTGTTCAGGCATCACGCAAAAACTACCGGTTCGATTACGATGAAACTTGGTATATACTTTTTATCCCGGAAAAGTATATACAATAAAAAACAAACTTAATTTTGCGGTTCGATCCCTAGACCCGATTACTGTACCAACCGCAAATAATAAGTTTGTCGTAGGTAACGCACCCGCAGTGGAGTTCACTAAGGTTATGCTCTAAATGTAGTGCTGGAGGTTGAATTTGGCTTGCACCGTTCGCAGCACACGCGTGGCGCGCGGCCGCCACGGATTGCTACCGTATATATGGAGCGCGCGCATTACATTTTTTGAACTTTGATTTGAACGGACATGTCGAGTGGCGAGCGTTCGTTCTTATTTTAACTGCTACTTGCAATTCTAAACCGTGCTTTTTAGTGCGACCTTTATATTCCTTTTAGTTTTTAGAGTTATTAGGTTTATTTTTATAAGTCGTTGGTATAGATTTTAATTTTAAAGTATAGGTAGTATATTTGATAGTGTACGTAGTGACCGTAGGTTATTTTATAATACTGTTAGGTAGGATTAGTCATTCGTATAGATATTAGTTTTTAGGGATTTTGCTTATTTATTGAGTTTTTTTTTTAATTAAGTAGGTACTTCGGTAAGGATATCATATAGGTACCCTCTTAATCACCACTAATGAGACACAATTGGTTTTCTATTGTAATTAGCCACAAAGGGCCCGCGAGATAGATGGCATCCTGGGGAAGCACATACATTTTATCCTGTTAGCACGTTCCCGTGGGATAATTTCCGACATCCAAGCGGGCGAAGCTGCGGGCAGAAGCTAGTGTCAAAATAAAAATTAAAATAAAATTTTCATGCGTACATGGGATTCTTTATAACCTCGAAGCATCCGAACAGCTGGATGGATTTTAATATAAGAGGTGTCCTATAGACTCGTCTGGGTCCCGCAATGGTTATTAGTAGCATTATTTTTTAGTTGTATTACTAGCTTCCTGACTTCTAAGGGTCTTAGTGCGATGTTTTATATAACTTTCCTTAAGAATTGAGCTATCAAATGCAAGAAGGTATCGTGTTATCCAGTAAATGGGTTCGGGAGGTCAGATAGACAGTCGCTCCATATAAAATACTGGTATTCAGCTGCATCCGGTTAGATCGGAAGCCAACCCCGACATAGTTTTAAAAAACCTGGACAGATTGTTTGACTGTACTTACATCTTCATTTAGTAATAAAGACAATCTTGTTGGGTTTGTCTTAACAATCCTACTATTAATTTTTTTTTTGGTTTCGCGGTGGACTTCCTCCATCGTGGGGGTGACGGAGGGGTACACCGGACTCTTGCCGTCTAAAACCATCGCGGTAATCCACCTCTGCCCATGGCTGGGGATGCGGGATTCGCATAAGCATTCACCGCTCCCCCGACAACTAATATTATAAACGCGAAAGTTTGTAGGTATGGATGGATGGATGTTTGTTACTCTTTCACGCCACAACTACAGAACGGATTTGGATAAAATTTGGCACACAGATAGTTTATAACCAGGATTAACACATAGGGTAATTTAAATTTTTATCTCGACATTTCCATGGGATCGAAACTTAAGCGGGTGAAACCGCTGGGCGCAGCTAGTTAATTTTTAATATCAATTTACATAGCGCAAGCCCTAAAATTCCGTTCGAAATGTGTGTCTTGTTACGTTACCTAGCGCCTTAACATCCACATAAATATATTATTTATTAACATCAAGCATTTTCCGTAACCCATTTGGTCGGAAGAGACATGTGTCACAAACATGTGGGCCAATATTTGCCGCTTCACGACATGCCTCGACGACGACAAGGCTAATTTATTTGTCTTACGTGTACTGTCACTTGGTAAATGTCTGTGGGAATGTCTTTGTCTGGCTGCTGTGTTGTGTGGTTTATTGTTACAAGTGTATTTAGGTACTGTTAGTGCACCATAATACACTGTGTGCTTCACGTTATCCATAAACTTTGGCAAACGCTTCTTTAACTTTTAGGTACAAATCAAAGAAAGTAGTACTTAATAAGGCTTCCTTACAAAGATATTTGTAATTTCAATTAATGAAATTTAATTAAGCTATGCAGTAAGAAAGGGTCTTAATTTGAAATTTAATTTAGTTTTGACAAGTTTCAGCCTGCCAAATCTTATGAATGAAAATACGGCGTTGCCAGTTCGGTTAAAGAGGCATGCGCATATCAGAGGGGCAATTCTCGTAATTTTAAGAACGTTCAGTCTGATCTCAGTCTCAATCTGTCAAAAATACCTCTAATTTCCCTACATTTTGACAAGTTTTTGACATTTGTTTGTCGCCGAGATGAGACTGCGACTAGATTTTGAACGTTTTAAATTACGAGAATACGCCTACTCGTGATTTACGTCAAGGTATTTAGTTTGTATGAAAATTAACAAAAAATAAAAAATAAGAATTCATTAATGTGTCCATAATGAAAAATGCTTATTTTCATGGTCTGAACATCTAGTCGAAGTTTATGTATAGCAATGTGTTGTTTGTATGTAAAAATAAAGTGGGAAAACTTACCAAGGGTTATTTACTTACCTTCGGTCAGTCACTAAATTAGATAGGAAGAGGTCGGAGCTTATCGACGACGGTTCGCGCTGATTATATCGGCGCCAGTTACCAGCGTTCTACATGAATACACCGTTATCAAGGGGTATCGTATTACCCAGTAACTGGGTTGTGGAGGTTGCTCCATGTAAAATACTGGTATTCAGCTACATCCGGTTAGACTGGAAGCCGAACCCAACATAGTTGGGAAAAGGCCAAGCAGATTATTTTTTTTTGTGTGGGAAGACAGGCGATCCGGTCAAACAATTTAATTAAAGAAAGTAGGGTTCCCTACCTCAAAAAGGAAATATGGAACCCCATGTCTGTCAATCTGTTAAGACCCTCTTACCTCAGGAATGCGTGGGGGTATCAAGTTGAAATTAATATAAAAAACAGTCCCTTGGAGTCTTAAAAAAATCAAGCTTAAAAAATATGGCAATTTTATTTATGCGACATATTTTGATATTCGCAAGTAAATCAAAATAAGACCAGTGGTGGCCCGGAGGTAACGGCCTCGAGTTACGACTTGTAGGTCATGGGTTCAAACCCAGGCAGGCGCTTTACTTTGAAAAATAATCTCTTCACCACTGCTCTCAAAACGGTGAAGGAAAACATCGTGAGGAAACCGGCATGTCCTAGAACAACAAAATCGAAGACATGTGACATGTATCAACCCGCACTGGACCCGCGAGGTAGATTACGGCCCACTCCCTCTTGAAGAGAGGAGTCTGTGTCTGTGTCCCAGCAGTGGGAACATTATAGGTTGGCTTATGATAAATAAATCAAAACCTATAGGGTACTTCCCGGTGACCTTGGCCCGTAACAACTAATTAAGTTTGTTTGAAAAAATCACGTTTTAATTTCGATGTTTCAAAACAATCGTATGCATAATCGACTGTGCGACACGAGCCACCCATTAATAATTGTATTTAAGTACTTCCTTTCCCTTCCCTGCCAGCCTCCTACTTTTTGTTGCTTTTTTTAAAATTGTTTTTGTATTTTCGATCGTATTTGTGAACATTGCTCATTTTAATTTTTAATGCTACTTTAACTTTCGTTTATATCTTATATTGTGTAATTCAACTAACGATATCCTGTACTTACTATTTATTTCTGTACTAGTGCTGAGCACTTCTGTAAGTGACGAACTCACAATTCCTAAAACTGTATGTGATCTTTCTTTGTGTATGTCATATTGAGTAAGTCGTTGAAGTGCCACATAAATAAATAAATCATCATCTGCCTAGCCTTTTCCCAACTATGTTGGGGTCGCTTCCAGTCTAACCGGATGCAGCTGAATACCAGTATTTTACATCGAGCGACTGCCTATCTGACCTCCACAACCCAGTTACTGGGTAATACGATACCCCTTGGTAAGACTGGTTGTCAGACTTTCGGGCTTCTGACTACCCGTAACAACTGTCAAAGATCCACGAATGACAGCCCGGACCAACGGCTTAACGTGCTTTCCGAGGCACGGAGGGGTCTCGGTATGTACAGATGGTCACCCATCCACAGACCAACTGCGGCAAGCGTAGCATAACCTGACCGATCGACCTGTGCGGCTGTTATTATTTAGCCACGGGCCCCTCACATAAATAAATAAATACATAAGCATTATCCGTGTTTGCATTTGTTGTAGTATTGTTGTCTCCACGTTGTAGGATACTGGAAACCATTAAATCCTACTTTCGTACTAATATTATAAAGGCGAAATTTTGTGAAGGTGCATGGATGGATGTTTGTTACTCTTTCACGCAAAAACTACTGAACTGATTTTGATGAAACTACAGTAATATTGGAACGAAGTTCCTTATCGCGCGTTGCGAAAGGGGGTTAGACGAAAAAAATTAAGACCAAAAGTTGGAACGACACTTTTTGCTATAGTTGTAATCCGTGCGGCGTGCGCGTGTTTCTCTGTCTCTCTCTCTCTCTCTCTCTTATAGAAAGCAAGCCAGTTATACTTCGTTCCATCCGGGTGTCCCTTGACACCTCTCAAGTTTTATAGCTCAGCATCAGAATAACAAATAGCATACTTTTTATCCCGATATTCCCAAAGCAATCTTCTTATAAAGCGCAATATTATTAATTGAATCATCAGTTTATTCTAAAAAGCTTCGAGTTCTAAATGTTCTGATAGTTTATGCAAATGCAGCTGTCGATAAATGTGTAGACGTGTTTTTGAATAGGCGCTGCATGGCAAGTAATCGCGACTGCATTGATGCTAGATCACGTTTCTATCGATTTTAGCCTGTTATGGTATCTGTGTCAGTATAGTTATTTTTTAAAATCCGACTGGTAGTTCTAGAGATTAGCGCGTTCAAACGAATAAACAAAACTCTTCAGCTTTATAATAATAATAAAAAAAAAACTGAAACTTAAAATCTCACCTTGCTTTACACCCGTGAGATTTTAATAAATACCAGGTTCTAGGAATCTGAGAAAATAAATTAAAAAAAACATAATAATAATAAAAAATAATAAGTTTAGTAAGTATAGATTAAGAGTACTCATCGTACCGTATTATTAGTATTAAAAAGGTACTGGTCATGTTAGGGGCTCGTGGCTGAATAATAACAGCTGCACGGGTCAATCGGAGGTTAAACTACGCATGCCGAGGGCAGTCAGTGGATGGGTGACCATCCATAACATATCAAGATCTCTCTGTGCTTCGGAAAAACGTTAAACCGTTGGTCCCGGCTGCCATTTGTAGATCTTTGACAGTTCGTTACTCGTTAGGAATTTTTCGGAGCTTATCGGCGCCGGTTACCAGCGTTCAACTGGTTCAACATGAATACACCCTTATCAAGGAGTATCGTATTATCTGGTAACTGTTGTGTGGAGGTCAGATAGGCAGTCGCGTCACGTAAAATACTGGTATTCAGCTGCATCCAGTTAGACTGGAAGGCGACCACAACATAGTTGGGAAAAGGCTAGACAGTTTATGATGATGTTTAGTTAGGTATCAATGATTTGGCTATACAATAGCCTTTTATCAATGGCCTAGTGGCCTGGCGTCAAGACTGGTTGTCAGACTTTATGGCAACTATAATTAACAGTTCAATTAAATGCATGCCCTAAAAAACAGAACGGGGTGCAGAGCATGTTTAATTCTAAGAAGAAAGCCTCCCAAGCAAGTTGATAAAGTTATGAAACTGGATGCAATAGGTACGCGTGGGCAGCTGGCAGATTATTCCTTGCATAACAATGGTCTCTTCTCATAAGATGCGACTCTCTATACCCGCAAATTCACGTTTTCAGGTTAACGAATTTATTTACTCAAAAAGAACAATACAAAATGTAGGTAATATACAGCGATCGAGCAATTCTAATAGTTCTTGTCATAAATGTAGTTATTTAATTTTGATTTAAACACTGCAAGCCATTTGCTATCCTTGATATTATTTGGAAGATTGTTGTATAATTGTGCTCCTTCATATGTGACAGTCTTTTTACTATAGTTAGTCCTATTTCTTCGCAGTTTAATCTGATTAGTGTTACTTAAGTTATGGTAATATAATCTTTTAATAAGTTTTTAACCGACTTCTAAAAAAGGAGGAGGTTCTCAATTCGGAGGTTTGTATTTTTTTTTTAATGTTTTATATCAGATTTGAATTCACCAGTCATTATTTTTCGTACTAGTATGCACATTGTGTAAGTGTATGTTTGTGTTATATTAAATATCTTTGTGTTACGGTATAGTCTACGTGATTCTGTCAACCGAT
The DNA here is from genome assembly GCA_945859715.1 of Apamea sordens. Classification (NCBI taxonomy): domain Eukaryota; kingdom Metazoa; phylum Arthropoda; class Insecta; order Lepidoptera; family Noctuidae; genus Apamea; species Apamea sordens. Next base: position 17,058,934 of record OX243995.1, read on the forward strand.
TATACTTAAATAATGATTTTATCACTTTGTTTTGTGATAAAATTTTATTTAAAAATATTTATACCTCAATTTTTAACAATAAATAGCACCTACCATCTGTTTGTCTCTGCATCACCCAAAGGTTGACTGGTAGATAAGAAGTCGGTTAAAAACTTTTTTGCAAAAAAAAATCAACCGACTTCCAAAAACGACACTACAAAGTGAAAAACAACTTTAATTTCGGAAGTCGGTGTCGTTGGGTTCACATTTTCATTGTTTGCCACCGACTTCCGAAATTAAAGTTGTTTTTCACTTTGTAGTGTCGTTTTTGGAAGTCGGTTGATTTTTTTTTGCAAAATAGTTTTTAACCGACTTCTTATTTGTCACTTTTAAGTTGTAATTTTTACCAGTAATTTTGGTTTAAAAACCAAACTACTGAACCGTTTTTGATGAAATTTCTATGGAACCATTTGGGAAGTATATCCTTTCCAACAAAAAAAGAATTTTTCAAATCGTTTGGCAAGTGACGGAGTTATGCGCGAACAAACAAAAAAAACAATCATCCGAATTGAGAACCTCCTCCTTTTTTAGAAGTCGGTTAAAAATGCCTATGGCATTAAGTCCTCCTCTGTAGATTTTGTGTGCTTAAAGTATTAAATCCTACTAATAATATTATAAATTCGAAAGTTTGTGTGGATATTGAATTGATGTTTGTTACTCTTTCACGCAAAAACTACTGAAAGGATTTGGATGAAATTTGGCACACATATGATTTGATTTATAACCAGGATTAACATATAGAATACTTTTTATCCCGATATTCCCACGGGATCGAAACTTATGCGGGTGAAACCGCGGGGCACACCTAGTAAATAAATAATGTAAAGCTACCTCTTCGTCAAGTATGCTTCCGCTTCAGGCTTAACATGAAAAACCCATTAAAACCCAACGAAAGTTAGTTTAGGTAATAAGCATAAAAGTTTATAAAATAAATCGAACGCTGATGTCACTGACCCAATTCAGTAGAACCACTTCCCTAGCATGTAGCCACAACACTATTCACACGAATGTTAGCCACCGCTATTTTCCAACCCCGAAAAGTGTCACAGCACTACCGTAAAAATGGCGCTTTTAAAAATCAAATTTACAAAAATCTGTTCGTTTGCATATCCCTGTTTTAGTAACACGAATTTATGTTAAAAAACGGAGAGGTGTCCGACTCTCTAGGTATATAAATCAAGGGGAGCACAGCTTCGCAAATTGCGCCAGGAAATAAATGCCAGCTTTTAAAACTACAAAAGCATACGGGCTGGGAATAATGTATGCTAGTTTTAACACCCACTGTAATCGTATAAATGTCTAGTTTTCGTATATTTGTGGTGCGTATTACTTTTATTCAGAATGTGTACTTTCTTTTCATGCATATTTTGACTTCGGGAGGAATATTTCCTCACTCGGTGAGTTGAACAGTTTTGTTTTGGTTGCCCGAAAAAAAAACTCGCTAGTAAATAAATATGAAATTCTTAAACCAGAAGGCTTTCTCGGAAAAACAGATGCTTCCGACCTGCACGATGAACTGTGTCATCTTTTTGTTCCGATAAATTATAGCCGACACCGATCGTTCGCCGTGGCTGGGAGTCGAACCGTCCCTCAAGCCTAGTCTCTTTTACATTTCAATCTTCAATCACTCTTGTAATTTTAATTATCTACAGAACTTATTGAACTCACCAAGTCATTAACAACGCGAGCTAAAGGTACTCAAACAAAAGGCGAAATGATGATATATCAAAAGGGCTTGTGCATATCGAGGGCGCGCCCGTAAATTCAGTTTAGCCTAGCTGTGACGTCAGAGTGAAATCCGCGCGACTCACCGGTTACGGAACTCAATATTTTTAGGATGGTTTACGGTTGACTTCATTTATTTACGTACCATTTAATTTGATATATGTATTGGAGTTTTAAAGAGTTGCTTTCTATGTTATTCTATGATATAATGTTTTTGAGGGGCTCGTGGCTAAATGATGCCAGCCACACGGGTCGTTCAAAGGTTTCGTGGATGGGGTCACCCATCCCATAAATAAAATATGTAGACCCCTCCATGTTTCAGAAAGCACGTTAAGCCATCGGTCCTGGCTGTTATTCGCGAATCTTTGCCAGTCGTTACGGTTAATCGAAAGTCAAAAAGTCAGTTGCTCCATATAAAATACGGTCCTGGCTGTTATTCGCAAATCTTTGCCAGTCGTTACGGTTAATCGAAAGTCAAAAAGCCAGTTGCTCCATATAAAATACTGGTATTCAGCTGCATCTGGTTAGACTAGAAGCTGAACCCAACATAGTTGGGATAAGGCTGGGCAGATGATGGAAGGAACGGAAATCTTTTCATCGAGTTTTCTTAACGGCCGTTATGACGGAACCGCTTTCCTAGGAAGCCAAATCTACTTACGTAGCTGACGTACGTGCTAAGTATACAGGGTTAAATTATATAAGCTGGCGGAACTGTGCAGGTTAAAAACGGGGTACTGTTTATTTTATTTATTTTTGGAGGTAATGCCAGAAATTAAGCGACCTTGTGTTTAAGAAAAGGTTTAGAGGCATGAAGAACAGGGTGTAAAGTTCACTCATCCTCCATAGAAAAGGGAGGATCCTTTGACCAGACGAGTGTTGTGTCTGGCGGGCTATTGTCCAACGATTGACGTTGGGAAATTGTATCTATGCTAATTGCGCGGTAAACTCTGCTTGCGAGATGCAGGATTTGCGTGACGTCAGTATGACGCGTTGTTCGCATGTGGCGTTGTAGATACCGCTACATATTTATCTATTTATCCATTTATTTCAGGCATCAAGGCCCATATAAAAATTATACCCGTACCTATTACCGTTGTTACCGTATTTTGACCCTGTATAGTAAATCTCGGCCTTATAGCAGTGTCACGACTACCTACCTCAATAAGAAGGGTACACCCCGGGCAGGCTAATCTTTGTTCAGACGCTGGCACATCAAGCTACTAGGTACAATCTGTCAAATTTATTTAATAGATTTTCAACTTTATAGCCAAAGCGTTAAGGTTTAAGGTTGATTGGGAAAATTTGACAGTTTCGGGTAGCTTGACCTGCTGGCGTCTGTACATGACCTTCCTCATCATAATTTAGTGTTTATTTCTTCATCTATTTTTCTCTACATAATTAACAAAGTAACTGTTTAATGTATAAATAATACCTAATAATAAATATTTGATCGATTCTAACGCTGTTCCTTTCATTTTTCATGTCATTTATTCAATAACAACAGATATTGTATCTGAATTTACAAATAAAAATTTTTAAAATAAAATTCAGCCAAAATTATCTTAACACAATAGGTAATTAAAAAATGTCCATAATATTGAATTCATAAAAACAACTTAAATAAGAAATCATCTATCATCAAAAATGTCAACACAACAGATATATCATAATAATAACAAATTCATTTTCATGCCGAGAAAGATAAACAAATCAAGTATCTTGACTTGGCTCGCGAGGTTGTCGACATGTGGGATGTGGACTCAGCGACCATTGTGCCGATAGTCGTGACAGCCAATGGCTTAATAGCCAAGAGCCTCGACCAACACCTGAGGAGGCTCTCGTTGGGCAGCTGGATCAAGGGCTTGATTCAGAAAGCGGTACTTCTGGACACGGCTCGCATTGTCAGGAAGTTCCTCTCTCTGGAGCCCTGACCACCGGTAGCTTGGACCCTGTTCCCGATACCGGTGGGCTACTACTTTTTATATTTTTAAATGTTTTTTTATCCTTTTGTTTATAAAAATATTTAAAAATGTATTTTGTAAGTATTTAAATGAAATAAAGGACAAATTCACCAATAATAATATCTGTAGTCCAATAATATGAATAAAATGGAATAATAATTTTAATAATAATTTTTATGGCCATTAACATGTAAAAAATAATAATAACAATGTCAATAATAAATTCTAGAAACATAATCAATATTTCGTTTAAAAACTACCTGCTAGCTCCATAGATGGCGTTGGGATCGAATTAGATTGCGGTATGGTTTCGTTACCTGACAGGGTATACAGGGTGACAGGGGAATTCGACGTATTCTTTGAAAGGCGTTATACTAGAGGTCATTCGCAAAAAATGTAGTCCAGTTAACTAGGGTTCAAAACTGGATGGTTACCGAGCTGTGTCGGTTCTTCGATTTTTTAGAAATTTTCTGACTTGTTACCAAAAACAATTAATTATGAGAAAAAAACTACTCCACTCCAAACATTTAATTGATCCTTTTCTGAAAGTTGAAAAATGAGTGATCGTTTAAAAAAAATGCTTGCAAAACTTACATAATCTTAGAAATAAAAGGTCTTTATAGCAAAAATTTTATTTTTTAACCATCCTGTTTTGACCCCTAGTTCACTGGACTTAATTTGTTGCTAATGACCTCTAGGATAACATATTTCAAGGAATACGTCGAGTTTCCCAGACAGCCTGTATAAGGCTCGGGATTAACCACATAAAATTGTCTTGCTCTGAGGTATTGCGTTTTACTTGAAGTATCACAGGCTCCAAGGCACCTTGTACCGATATGTACAGACGCCAGCACCTCAAGCTACCCGAAAATGTCAAATTTTCCCAATCAACTTTGAACCTAATGCTTTAGCGATAAAGTTGAAAATCTATTAAAGAAATTTGACAGATTGTAGTAGCTTGATGTGCTGGCGTCTGTACAGTAACTACGATAGCCCCTTTAATCACCCTTCAACTACTGCCGCCATCTTTATCAAGGCACAATCCTCATTGGTCAATTAGCATGCATGAGGTATCAGAAGAGTAATGGAGCGATCGAGGCTATAATGTTTCCCATCGGGCTTTTTTATGGGTTGTTAAACCATCGGTTTTGTGCTATAAACGCTAGCTTTTTCATTGTGTAGTTCACATCCATCAAACTATATAACTAACGTTCCAATCTTGTGATCAATTTTTCACCGGCTTCCCGAAATTAGATTGAGTTGATATATTAACTTTTTTTAAATATTTTGCGTTCGTTCGCCGTTCTTGTACGGACAGATGCCAGCACATTAAGCTACTACAATCTGTCAAATATATTTAATAGATTTTCAACTTTATCGCTAAAGCATTAAGGTTCAAAGTTGATTGGGAAAATTTGACAGTTTTGGGTAGCTTTACCTGCTGGCGTCTGTACGTTGAAAATTTGCACTAACGTTGCCACCTTACTTAGGTACCTATTCTTCATCAGATGAGCTTTTTTTTCACTGCTGGGCAAAGGCCTCCTTCATGTTCTTCCACCTTTCTTTGACCTGTGCCTTCTCCGTCCAATCGGTTAGGAACGAGTCCAAATTTTCATGCCAGCATTTCTTAGGCCTGCCTCGGTGACGACGCGGACACTCCTCTTCAAGCACCCACTATGCGACGACTATCAAAATATAGTACTAGTACTCGTATTAAAAAACGTAATGTTGATAGGGTAACCCTAGCCAGTAAGTACCCTACGAACTTACCCTATCTCTTTTAAGAACCCTACGTTTGATAATGGTAATAATAAAGTATATATATATATATATAATTTTAATCGGAATATTTTTTTAAATCCTAATAAAGAACAAATATATGCCAGTCGGATAACGGAAAGTGGAAAATATAACCGTTTTTCATGGATGTGAAACCTAATCACATCGTTCCAAAAGTGGCCCATAAGAAATCAATACCTAACCCTCATTCATCACCCCTAATAAACATCACACAACATTTCTCTCTACCTAATTAAATATTATTTTGCGATACACCTTCCCATTACGTTTAACAGACCACCATCGAACGGCCACGATCGCACGCTTAGACCAACTAGGAACCTTTCACGGACATTTATGACGTCATAAAAGCCTTCGCCAACAAAAAGGTGTGGTGTATTTAATGTCCCTATTATATGGATGCCAATAAATAGACGAAATTGGCAAGTTTGTTATTGGAAATGGTGTTATTTTGGTGTGAAATTGAACGCGTTCTTTTTTTTGGGTGCGAAATTGTTGCTTTTATTGAAGTGAAAACTTCTTTAGCGGCGTTTTGCACTTTTTTTGTGATGGGCAAAAAATGTTAAACTCGCGTCAGGACACGTGACCTGATCGAAAATTCGTAAGACGGAGGGAGTTTTTTGTGATGGGTAAAAAATGTTAAGCTCGCGTCAGGACACGTGATCTGATCGAAAATTCGTAAGACGGAGCTCGCGTCAGGACACGTGACCTGATCGAAAATTCGTAAGACGGAGGTAGAGTAGACCGCATTCCAAAATATCAAAAATGCATAACGTTAATATTCAAGTTTTCAATTCTGCCGGCCTCTCTCGGAGTGCAACCCGTTTTTTTTCGCGAAGCCCATGATGTACCCGTGATGTCTCCATGATGCTTACTACTTAAACAACCAATAACAATAAACACATAACACGTGTCACTTAAGCAGTTGGTGAACATTCTCTAGTGATCTCTTGTACATCTGACTTGTATATTACCTACCAGATTTTGCAAAATTGCATGTATTTAATCAGTCCACTAATAATTCCCAATTTGCGCCACTAAAAATGTTAATGAATACTTGAATAAAGATTGCGCGTCTTTTTGTGAATCTCAAATAATTCCTATTTTGGGGTCCTAAATAGCCAAGTCACAATTCTGAGTTAACCTAATCCATTTGGTCGGGGTGCTCAAGCTTAGTTACTACGATCAATTAGGCTCGCACGAGGTTGGTCACAGTTCCAACCTAACCTAATCTACGAGGCAATCTCTGAGAGATTTGCTATCACAGCATATGACATCGGGATACTAACACGTTTTTGTTCTAACATTATTGGTCATATCACACTAATATTATAAAGGCGAAAGTTTGTGAGTGAGTGCGTGTGTGTGTGTGTGTGTTTGTATGTTTGTTACTTCTTCACGCTCAAACGGCTGGACCAATTTTGATGACATTTGGCACACAGATAGTTTATAACCAGGATTAACACATAGGATTTTTATCCCGATATTCCCCCGGGATCGATCTTATGCGGGTGAAACCGCGGGGCGCAGCTAGTCAAAAATATAGATAACGGAATAAAACTTCGCACTGTTACTCATACAATATGTATACAACCAACTGTTTACACTCCGTCATAAAAATATTTTATAGCTGAAGTGATAAAAAATACAGTAATATTATATTTATGTATTCTGCGAACCTACACAGTCCATAAAATTCTATAAATCGAACTTAGTAGGTTGAAGCATGATGTCCAATATAAAATATTCCATACGCTACTTGACATTATATAAACCGTATTATAAGGCTTGGAAAACTAGCACGCATATTTAAAATGTGTCCAAAATTCTGGATTTTTGGACACCTTTTAAATATGCGTAAGTAAGGAAAATTTCACTTAGCGTACGCTAAGTGAATCCTTCCAGGGCCCTAATTCACTATGGCCACTTAATGATTCCTTACTTCGTAAATTCAACTACGTCAATTCCTTAGTTAATCACGACATCCGTATTCTCTGACATAATGAACGAAACTGTTCGAAATAAACGCGAAGTTGGCGTGGTTTGAACTGTCAAAATACATGTATTTTCCATACGGTTGACATTTTGATTCCTTGCCGTTACAGGGGTTTCTACAAGACACGATATTGAAGTGGTTTCCACGTGGTAATATTACGCGGGAAATAATAATTACCATACAGAATTGGGGCTCCTGAATAGAAAAAAAACTTCACGGAAAACCCTGTCAGTAGTTTTCCACACAAAAACAACAATATAAAAAAATAGAATAAAAATAACTTAAGTAAGCATTTTTTATCTGTATTATTTTTCTCGCTACCCTGAGCTGTCAAATACAATACTCGTCATACCATAGACATGACCCAGATGGGCACAGTACTCTTTGTTTATTCCATAGATAATAAATATTATCTGTGTGACTGTGACAATTTTATAGCTTTAGGAACGGACAGGCGCATTGCAGGATAGGCAAACGTCTTTTTGTAAATGTCTTTTGAAATGTAGAAAAGAAACAGTATTTTTATACTTTTTTAGAGAGAGTTATGGAATTATACCTACACTATATTATACTATTTGTTAAGGGTTTAATAGTGGGTTTCTTGTTAATAAAACTTATGACTTTCTGTGTGTATTTACCGATTAAAACAACAGTGCCAAATAACGAAAAAAAAAACCCAAAATTGTTAACTTTCTTTTGATATTTCAGTGAAAATATGAGCGTGGGTTTCTAGTCAACCATTAGGCCGGCCGTTGTCAAAAATAATCCATTGCTTAGTAAAATCGTAGAAATTGCACTAAATTCCCAATATAGAGAGGACCATCACAGATTTATCGTGCGGTCCATGTCACAGCTTAGTAGCTTGGAAAACAATATCTACTGTACGGGATGACTGGTTAAACCAGGGACACACTACGGAACATGAAAATTCATGCTCTATGGTAACGAATAAAATACGGGCCCGTGGCTAAATAATAACAGCCGCACAGGTCGATCCATCAGGTTAAGCTACGCTTGCTGCGGTTGCTCTATGGATAGGTGACCATCTTTACATAACGAAACCGCTCCGTGCCTCGGAAACCACGTTAAGAGGGTGCACACAGGTCCACTAGCGCCACTCCTTTAAAAAAATATTATCTCGTGACTGAGAAGGAATTATGAAAATCTGTTCAATCAGCGACCTCGGTAAATGTGTCTAGAATTTTCTAATACCTTTTATAAAATTTCATATTGAGACACGAAGCAACAAAATTCGATCTAAAGAAAAGCGGCCACAATCCTATATGTCGTATTTAGTTGCTTCGTGTCTCAATATGAAACTTAATAAAAGGTATTAGAAAATTCTAGACACATTTACCGAGGTCGCTGATTGAACAGATTTTCATAATTCCTTCTCAGTCACGAGATAATATTTTTTTAAAGGAGTGGCGCTAGTGGACCGTTGTACAGGCTCTTAAGCCGTTGGTCCCGGCTGTCACTCGTGGATCTTTGACAGTCGTTACGGGTAGTCAGAAGCTCGAAAATCTGGCAACCAGTCTTACCAAGGGGTTTTGATATTACCCAGTAACTGGGTTGTGAAGGTCAGATAGGCAGTCGCTCTATGTAAAATACTGGTATTCAGCTGGACCCGGTTAGACTGGAAGCCGACCCCAAAAATAAATGGGGAAGGGCTAGGCAGGTGAAGCGAGAAAAAAATTAATACCCTGATTAAATAATAATATAAGTATGTCACCTACTCATACACAAATACGAACGGGAACCCATCCACACGCACACACTTCTCTCACACACATATTTTAAGAATAAATTATATTTTTTATACTTTTCATTTCTGTTTTTTTTTCTTTTAAAATTGTACGAGTATTTTGTAGCACACAGGTTTGTCTATTCCTATGTTGACATTAGTACCTAAGCCAAATAAAATGGCAGAGGGCGCTGACTCCTGACACACAGGTACACCTAGTTCAGGAATCAGAGGCTTCAAACAAGTTCATGTAACCTATTATGTCCATAAAGAATTATTATTGTAGAATTATTACATGTCCACAGCGCAGTATACTAGGCGTTAAATTAACGGATCGTGTTCGAAACACAATACTGCGCTCCAAAACAAAGATAGCTGACGTGGCTCAAAAAGCTGCCCAACTTAAATGGTACTGGGCAGGACATGTCTGCCGCATGCCGGACAAACTGTGGGCTCAAATAGCACAGAATTGGTGCCTTGAGACAGCGAGGCAGGGTCGCGGCAGACCACGTAGGAGATGGCGGGACGAACTGGATAGGTTCCGACAAAACTGGAAGGAGGACGCGCGGGCTCGCGGAAGATGGAAGGAGTGGAGGGACGCCTTTGCCCAGGAGTGGGGAAGCGTAAGCTAACCTAAAAAAAACCATTTCATCCTGTATATGTGTACATAGATGGTTAAATTTATTTATTTGGGAAACAAACAATTGTACATTAGGTAATACAAACTTAATATGATTACATCATGTGGTTAATGAACAATTAACGACGTTTCCACAGATTACTACTTATATATTACAGTGCGCAGTAAATACAAACAAGAACGAAGTACCTACAATTCACATAAGAAAAAAAAAATTAAAACTACAAGTTAGATAAAAGACAGGAAAAAGGATCGTAAAATTATGAGGAAAGGACCTGAATTAGTTCCTTCCTAAATTTGTTGGACGACAAATGAAAAATATCTATGTTAGTAAACTTTTGGTTATATATATCAACTAACCTACGGAGCGGCGCTCGCTCTCCCGCATTCGTTCGACAGGGGGTCATGGCAAATATAAGAGGATAAACGCGCACCTCTCGCTGGATTACAGTGCGGGGCACAACTTAAAATATTTTGTTAATAATTTCCGTGCAGTTAAACTTATTGTGTACAAAACCGTGAAGCATCATTGTTTGAAGCAGTAGGCGTCTAGACTGCATTGTGAGCATTTTAAATTTTTTCAGTGATTCTTCATAGGAAAGAGGTAAATTAAAAAAAATAAAAACTCACGCCTTCCCATGAGGGTAGTCAGAAACTACTGAATACCACCTGCTAAGATCCGCGATCCGCACCCTAATTGCGTAACACACGATCAATCGGAATCTGAATAATTTTGAAGCAAATTGCTAATCCATTGCTTCATAAGTTCGAAAAATTTGTCTGCTCAACACGTAAATAACGCAACGAATGTTGTTGAACTGTCCAAATGAAACCGATTCTGATTGATCGTGTGTTACGCAATTACCGTGCTGTACATACTCCTTTTTGCTTCGTTGTTCGTCGTTCGTTTGCTTGTGTGTGCGTGTCTATTAGCATACATGTGTTTTACATAGCGAAATACAAGCAAAATGGCTAGACACAAACTAGTCAACACTAACTGAATTACCAACACTAATCCATCACAGAATGTATTAAACTCCTCGCTCTGGCTCGGCTTCATTAATATTGGTAGACTAATAATAATTCCGAGAATTATTATGGCAGACGTGTCGACTATCATAATTCGTCATACGACCCTGTGTTGCAGGAGTAGATATTCAACAGAGCCTTAACTTTATTTAATAGTTTTCGTTACCATAATCGTAATCCTATCTATGATAGCGAGCAGGCTTGAAAAAAATAAAAAATTATATTATGTCCCACGTTTCCCCAGTCACCCCATTATTGCAATCCAATTCAAAACACTGCAGAATTTTAGCCAATTTAATGCGTTCAGTATTAGTGGTTTTAATATTCCGTGCAATTAGCACGGTGCAAGCTTTGGAATATTTTGTGTGGCAAAATTGATTATGCCGTTATTGCATATTTACTAACTTGATAGATAATTACTAAAGGATTGTTTGAAATTTGATTAAACACTGTAGTTAAGTGTATATCGGTAGGTAGGTAGTAGTTCGATGGAGTATTCCACCGCCGTCGAATAATTTCAGAAGGCCAATTCTCGTAATTTAAAACGTTCAAAATCTAGTCGCAGTCTCATCTCAGCGACAAACAAATGTCAACAACTTTTCAAAATGTAGGGAAATTAGAGGAATTTTTGACAGATTGAGACGTGAGACCAGACTGTGAATGTTCTTAAAATTACGAGAATTGTCCCTCAGAAGGCCAATTCTCGTACTTAATTTAAAACGTTCAAAATCTAGTCGCAGTCTCATCTCAGCGACAAACAAATGTCATCAACTTTTCAAAATGTAGGGAAATTAGAAGTATTTTTTGACAGATTGAGACTGAGATCAGAGGGGCAATTCTCATAATTTTAAGACCGTTCACAGTCTGTTTGTCGCTGAGATGAGAATGCGACTAGATTTTGAACGTTTTAAATTACGAGAATTAGCCTTCTGACTGCGAACGTTCTTAAAATTACGAGAATTACCCCTTGTTAGTGGGTAGGACGGGAAGGGATTGTGTTTTGTTTTCGTCGTGTAAGATAAGATAGCCAAAGAGACACGAATAAAACTGTGTTTTTTTCTGGGTTGCTGCGCCCTGTCACTGTATCATCATCTTCCTGTGCTAGTCACAAAACAGGAGGAAAGGGCGGGAAGATAATGATAAATTAAACACTTATGCGAAGGCTGTAAGTTCTGTTTATTTATCATCATCTTCTGGTAGGACATCTCATACAGATTCCATTCCCATTTTTTTTCTCAATAGAGCTTAACTGGAAACTGTGATGCAGAATTTTAAATATTTACCGAACTTTAAGCAAGCATTAGAAGAAAAGTAAGGCAAACCGCTTAAAAAAAAAAAACTCGACTCGCGGCGACGACGCAAAGAATAAAAAACAATATTCCTTCCACAACTTAATTAATTCAACAAACTCCAAAGCAAAATTAATCCAATATCTATAAGAATTTAATTAGAAAACAGCGGGGACTGTAGTTAATTGCAGTTTTATATCACAAGTGCTACAAAACTCGTTCTGAACTTGTTTCACTGGAAGCGTCGGCGGCTGAACCTAAGCGGGAAACTTTAACTGGATCATTACCCCTTCCATTCTAGAAACTATTCTAATTCCGTGACCGTAATCGCGATTAGATTATCGATGTTATTATTGTCAGCTGAAATAACCGTAAATTGCGGTTTTAAGTAGTCGAAGGGAGAATAGTAAAGTTAATTCACAAGGGAATGGTAATTTGTGTCTTTGTAAAGTAGGGAGTGTTTTAAAACGGCATTAGCTAATTTATTTTTTAAACCTGTGTATTTTATTTATAATTTTTTTTTGCCTCAATTGGCATCCTCTATTCATCATCATCTGCTTAGCCTCTTCCCGTCGGCTTCCAGTCTAACTGGATGCAGCCGAGTACCAGTATTTTACATGGAGCGACTGCCTATCTGACCTCCATAACCCAGTTACTGGGTAATACTAGTTGTCAGACTTTCGGACTTCTCGGCTGTTATTCGTGGATTAACAGTCGTAAGATCCACAAATGACAGCCGAGACCAACGGATTTATGTACCTTCTGAGGCACGGAGTGGTCTTAGGTCAGAGGGTATGTAAAGATGGTGTCCCATCGACGGACCGACCGCGACAAGCGTAGCTTAACCTGATCGATCGGCCCGTGTGAATATTATTACTTAGCTACAACGGAATGCGCTGTTTTGGAAAACAAAATTTAAAAAAATACTACTTATTTATTGCTGCAAATTGATAAATTAATTCAAATTCTGTCCTTCCTGAGTTTACACTACGAGTACAAACTATCTCATACAACCCTTCATATATCGATTTATTCAAATTCCCGTGATCACTGAAATCCCTAACACAAAGTCCTGACATCTATTTCCCTCCACATTTCAACTATCAGAGCCTATTTGTCGCAAAGGAGAGACAAAAAAAAAACACGTTTACATTACGACTTTGCCTTGTTTTCGAGATTCCAGTACAAAGGATGAGACTTTTTATTCAATTTGTCGCATCTTTGATACAAGTGTGACAAAGGCGACGTGGTCTTATTTTCTTCCATTCTTCTAGGTAATGGTGGAAAGCTTTGCCGTTTTTACAATAGACTGGCAATAATAGGTTACCAAGATTATTCAGACAGTATTTTTTTGTGGGACGCGTTCGAATTTGGCATAATGAATTTCGTTTTTGAATTGTGGCTGTTTTTTTTTCTTTTTCTTTGTATAGGATATTTTTGTCGCGTTCGAATCTGGAATATTGAAATGTTTTTAAATTGTAGTTGTTTTTTTTCTTTTTGTGTGTTTAGGATTTCTTGGTTTAGGTTTTTCTTAAAGACCAATCTTCTTTGATTGAGATTTATGAGAAATACATTATTTTGAATTTTCGTAGTCTATATTTGTATACGTATAAGATACGCGTTTCGTGTTTTAATTACTAGTATTTTAGGTACATTTTCATTATTGGTTAAGGGCTGTTTTTCCAACGCTAGATAATTTTATTGGAGGAATAATTTGAATTTTTGACAATTCTTCCATAAAAAAAACTGTCAGACGTCAATTTTATTCCATGAATAAAAAATATCTGTCGATTGAAATATCAGCCCTTAGTCTTCCAAAAAGTGTTTAGGTACTCATTATCGTGTAATTTAATAAAAAAAAAATAAAAAAATAAACATTATTATGTAATTCAATTCAAACATCGGAAAACGCCAGAAAACACAAGAAATAAACGGTGGCTTTGCTTTGAGGACCCTCTCAAAGAAAAGCTACGCCACTAAAACACCGAGCTCATTATTCAACCTGTTCTCTTCAACAGCGAGCAACAAAATCCGCGTGGTATTCATTACATTGTAATTAAATGAAGACGGTTGGGCACGATATTTAATATTGGCTTCAGGCACCATCAGTCAATGTCGTTCAGTCCAACAATATTAGGTGTAGCAGGAGATTGATGCGGCCTGCCGCGCTTTGTCTGTCTCATTGTTACCAGCTTGGACGCTGATATTAAAAAAAATCACAATTGCTTATGGTCCTCACTTCACAGCGAAAATTCTACCCTATTCTAAATACGTTAAGGTTGGGTTTACTTTGCAGGGGAAGGCCAATCGATTCCCCTCTTGTCCCGACGACCTGTGTAGAGTACTTAAGTTTTTTTTTCTTCATTTTATGGCGTCAGTGAAGAGGATATCTATATTGAAAGCAATGTTGTCTTTGGCGTTTGATGTTCGTGTGTATATTTTTGAAGGAGGAATCTTCAAATTTTTATTTTCTTATAACGAACTTCGCCTTTACGTAGAATTTGAGTTTGGCTTTCGTATCAAATTATTTGATTATTTATTTACGGAAAGTACTTAATCATTGAGGAAATGAAGATTAGAAAATGTATGTAAACAATTTCTTTGAACACAAAAAATACTATGTATTTAATTATTCGAATAATTGCATCAACATTTTCAAACAAGAGGAATTCAAATTAAATTAATTAAAATTGCGCTGCATTTTTGGGGCTTCATTTCCATATTTTCATTAGAAAATTAATTAAATAATTTACTTAGCATAAGATGTTCCTTTTAAATGAAAACGCCGTATTTTAAGGTAAGTATAATTTGAACGCAATTATTAAATCTCTCTTTATTGTTTGTTTCATTAATTTTATTTATCTTCAAAAATCAGTATAACAATACTTGATTTAAATTCCATGTTGTTTTCAACTTGACAAAAGGAATCAACACAATAGGTGGGCAAACCTAGACAATACAAATAATCTAGTCTGAATTGACTCGCTGGAATGACAAAGCGTTGTCGAATTTCAGGTTTTTAATTTATTCTAAATAAACACCTTTCTACGTATTTTTCTGTCCCTTTCTTCTTGTCTGCTTATACAGGTGAAATCGAAAACTTGCGACAAATCTAATTTAAAAAAAAAATTGTGTTATTATCGCCTTCGATAGTGCAAACTAGTTGCCTTCAAGTAGACACGAATTATCGCCGTTCCAGATTTTTTATCTTTTTTCGAAATTATGAAACTAATAAGAAAAGTATTAATTTTAAGTTTCGCTAGTTGGCAACGCGTTGAACTAGCGGTATTTACCTAAATTATGACCGTTCCTACGAAGAAAAGGGTGCGCGCCAACCAAATCCCTCGCTTACGAGCACGTCGCGTCGTGCAGACATACTCTAAATTTACTTTATAACACGTTGAATTTGAAGATGTTTTAATTTGTCGCACCTATTCAATTTAATCCTGTATGTGTGTACATAAATGGTTAAATTTAAAAAAATAAATATCTCACGCCTTCCCATGAGGGTAGTCAGAAACTACTGAATACCACCTTCTTAGATCCGTACATACGAGTAGGTACTCCTTTTGCTTCGTTGTTCGTCATTCGTTTGCTTGGGCGTGCGTGTCTATTAGCATGCATTTGTTTTACATGGAGGTGAGTGACATCGAGATAACGAGCCAAACAGCGACTGAGGTATGGCAGTGAGGCATCATCGGCATGTAAGTACCCTAAAGAAGTTTTTACTTTAAAAAAAAAATACAAATTCTCACATAAAAATCTTCTCACTGCTAAACTAAATAAGTCTCGTTTCAAGCGAAATACAAGCAAAATGGCTAGAAACAAACTAGTCAACACTAACTGAATTACCAACACTAATCCATCACAGAATGTATTAAACTCCTCGCTCTGGCTCGGCTTCATTAATATTGGTAGACTAATAATAATTCCGAGAATTATTATGGCAGACGTGTCGACTATCATAATTCGTCATACGACCCTGTGATGCGGGAGTAGATATTCAACAGAGCCTTAACATTATCCAATGATTTTCGATACCACATAAAAAAAAGAAAACTTTAATTCAGACTAGGTCCATATCTTTGTTAGTATTTTAGCGTTGGTAACAATAATGCTTTAAATAGTTTAGTATGGTTGGTTTTTAAACAGTAATTATTATTAATTCAGAGCTAGGACTGTCGTCACCCAGTTTCCCTGAAAGGGATAGTCCGCTCAGGCAGAGATCATTTATAGAATGCTGTTGTTTACTGTTGTTGATCACGTCGGGGTCACCAGTATAGAGATATGAGGAACAGGGTGTAAAGTTTACTCATCCTCCATAGAAAACGGAGGATCCTCCGATCGGGTGTTGTGTCTGGCGGGCAATTGCCCCACGACTGATGTCGGGAAGTTTATATGTATGCTAATTGCGCGGTAAACTCTGCTCGCGAGATGCAGGATTTGCGTGACGTCAGTATGACGCGTTGTTCGCATTTGGCGTAGTAGAAACCACTACACTACCATATATGTTGTTGTTATATTATTTATGCCCCGTTGGTCTCGTGGTCGCAAACGCGACTACTGAGCCTTTTCCTGGCCGTGATTCCCGGGTCGACCCGGGGATCACGGCCAGGACCAGTTATAGAGACAGACCGTTATAGAGTTTTGCCATTATGAATTTCTTAGTAACAGCCCGGAGTTTGGAAGATGGCGGTGTTGCTACTCAATATTGCTGAAGTATAAATATTTTTTCACACCACCTGCTCAAAAATGTCAAATTATATGTCAAGCAACCTTAACCTAAAGTGAGTCATTAGTGGCCGGGGGCACAGCCGGTCAATAATGTTGTACTGGATTTCATTATGACCCGCTGGTCAATAATGTGATTTGAATTTGGAATCTCACATGCTCAGCTAAATTGGCAGTATAGTACTAACAAACACCCTTTGGTGCCAGAAAAAGGAAAGCTATTCTCGATACGCTTACTACGCGTGGATGATATTCTCGATTTCCTACAAAATCATAACGACTGCTTCTTCATATTGTTGCCATGTTTTCGAAGACATAATATTGTAAGAATAATTAGATAACTACGACCTATTTTTTAAAAGGAATGGAATAACATTAAAACTGGCATTAATAATAACAAATACCGTACCGCGCCATAATACCGTAATAGTAATTGGCTGTAACATTAGTTAATTTATTTTGTTTTTCGTACTATGGCTATTATTTTCTCACAGTAGGTGTAAAAAGTAGAGTATCCTCCTCTGGGCTAAAGGTGTCTTTGCCTTGGGCTAGCTTGAATCCCTCGCTGCATTCAGGATTCTTGTATTAACTCCCTCGCTTCGCTCGTGAGTTAAATCCCGAATCCTTCATTGCGCTCGAGATTCAATATGACGCCCGTGACATAAGACACAACTTTAGCCCCTCGGTGCATAATCTACTATTCATTGACTACTTGAATCCAATGACTACAAAATACCAATGTATGTTTCAAATTCAGATCAGTTGTTCGTAAGACTTTTATATTCATCATCATCATCTGCCTAGCCTTTTCCCAACTATGTTGGGGTCGGCTTCCAGTCTAACCGGATGCAGCTGAATACCAGTATTTTACATGGAGCGACTGCCTATCTGACCTCCATAACCCAGTTACTGGGTAATACGATACCCCTTGGTAAGACTGGTTGTCCGACTTTCGGGCTTCTGACTACCAGTAACGACTGTCAAAGATCCACGAATGACAGCCGGGACCAACGGCTTAACGTGCTTTCCTAGGCACGGAGGGTTCTCAGTATGTAAAGATCACCCATCCACAGACCAACCGCGGCAAGCGTAGCTTAACCTGACCGATCGACCTGTGCGGCTGTTATTATTTAGCATGGGACTTAAACATAACTGGCAAAATGTAGATGTGGCATTGTGCTGTGTATATAGAGTATAGGTACACACGGCTACACATCAAGCTATGCAAATCCAGTATTAGCTGACCGTTCATTGTGAGAAAATATCATACAAAGTGAGGCCAAGACAAACTGGTTTTGTATAGCTTGACGTGTAGCCGTGTGTACACCTCCCCTAACCCTTCGGAAATTACAGGCGTGCTGTTATGTGAAGAATAATTGGATGATCATTCATGACATACTGAGACCTCTTCGTCTCCATGCGCTGACCTCGAAAAGTGGAGCTTAAGCTTTCAGATCGTTCGAGTCGCCTAGCTGTTATTACGAGCCCTTTGGATACCAATTTATCGCCGCGCTACTATAAAGGTACTGTGAAGTTGGGCCTCTGTTCCATATCTACTCATGGTCCCATATCAAGTTTTCTTGACGTGTAAACAAAATGGTTGTTGTAATTAGTTTCTGTAAGCGAGAGTGCTGTTTTAGTATTTGTACGAGCAGCCTTACAAAAACGCTCTGGATGTTATTTGATATTATTATATCTAATGATTAAAGAGATTAGAGAGAACAGTGTGGGCCCAGTGGCAACGGCCCCGATTTAAAAGTTGTAGATCGTGGTTCAAACCCAGGCAGGTGCTTTACTTTTTGTAAATATTTTCATCACCGCTGCTCTCAAAACGCCGAAGGAAAACATCGTGAGGAAACCGACATATCCTAGACCCAAAAATTCGAATATTATAATACTACTATAATAATATATGCTACTCCACTGTAAAGGACAATGACCAAAAGTCGTACCAAAAAGTCACATGCATCAAGATCAAAATAGTATAGTAAATATTTTCATAATTTTTTACGACATTACGCGTATTTGATTTTTGAACAGGGAATTTAATTTAAAGTAAAAAAGTGTTGATGTTGTTTTATTCCCTTTTCTTTCTTTCTTTCTTTATCCCCTATTTCATGACCTTCCGTTTCAAACGATAATTATGATTAATATAACCTTGAATTTCGAAAGTGTCACGATCACGTCTTTCTAAAAACATGTAAAAAATTATACTTTGCCGATTCTACATTAATTAAAAATAACTAGAATAAAAGAGAATAGTATTTTTATTTAAACGATTATCATTTTTTTAGAGCAATAATGGCCGTTTGTGTATGACATGTCAAACAAAATAAAGTACCTAGTTTTTAGGTTATTTAAATTTTTTTGAAAATCTCCGAAACCCGGGTTTTCTTAACAAACATAAATTTTGTAGGAGTTAATATGGTAAGTGTAGTCTGTAAAATAACAAAGTTTGACTTTGATGCAGCATGGTACGGGATTCCATACATCCATGATCATTGTCCTTTAAAATAACACATTTAACAAAACACCCCATCCATTTAACATCAACCATTCGGGGAATTCAGTTGTTATTCCCCGAAGTTTCAGCATAAACAACACAACAAACAACATCACTGGCAAAATGTACTGACGCCAGCACATCAGGCTACTACAAACAACCTGTCAAATTTATTTAATAGATTTTGAACTTTATCGCTAAAACATTAGGTTCAAGATTGATTAATAATAATAATAATTTATTTAACAAATAACAATGTTAAATTGATTAAATAAATAAATAAATTGTGTAATTGATTGGGAAAATTTGACAGTTTCGGGTAGTTTGATGTGCTGGCGTCTGTATTTACGGGTGTACTTTATGAAGGTGCATTAAAATAACACACTTAGAAATTGAATCAGATATTCAATGTCTACCTTCACCTTTCACATAATATAACAAGCAAGGCTACTATGCTAGAGAGCAATGGAGAGAAGAGAAAGAAGAGAGAAAGAGAGTTTTTTTTTATCATTGGATCTCAACCAAAGCTCCTGCCATTTAATTCACCACCCTTGGTTGACTGGTAGAGAATGCCTAAGGCATTAAGTCCGCCTTTGTACCTTTTTGTGCGAAAAGTTTAAATAAATAAATAATAAATAAAAAAACTTGAGAGGTGTCAAGGGACACCCGGATGGAACGAAGTTCCTTTAGATTAATTAGTGAAGGAATTGTAATAAATTTTTTTTTTTTTAAGTTATAATAATATTTTTTTTATTATTAACAAATAAAATGGGCTATGGAGAAATGCTGCACTTACACGCTGCGTGAGCGTGCCCGAACCATCGCCACTCGTTCGATGTCCAGCGCGCACAGGATGGATTGAAGGCAGCACATAAAGTGATTTTTGCTCCATTGGTGTAATTGCCGTATGGCGTTCCAGTGTGAGGATAAATAAATAAAATAATAATAATAAATAAAAAAACACAGACAAAAAAAACTGGCTTGCTTTCTATAAGAGAGAGAGAGAGACAGACAGAGAAACACGCGCACGCCGCACGGCTTACAACTAAAGCAAAAAGTGTCGTTCCAACTTTTGGTCTTAATTTTTTCCGTCTAGCCCCCTTTCGCAACGCGCGATAAGGAACTTCGTTCCAATAAATAGTGGCCCAATGGTAATGACCCCCAGTTGTAGGTCGAGGGAACCCAGGCAGGCGCTTTACTTTGTGTAAATAATTTCACTACCACTGCTCTCAAACGATGAAGGAAAACATCGTGAGGAAACAGGCTCGTCCTAGAACTAAAAAAAAACGACGAAATGTGAAGTGACATCTACGAGGGGCGTTCAATGTACCTATTCTCGGTATTGACATGAAAAAGTACGTAAATAGAATTATTTTTTTTTTATTTTTCCATGTTATCTCCCCATATGCATTTATTACATCTCGAAATTAATTTTGCCTGTAAAAAAAACTTTTCTCTTTCTCTGAAAAATGCGCATTTATTGCTTGCCTTGCCTTGATCTCTTCATCGTTGGAAAATCGTTTCCCACGAAGGACTTTTTTCAAATTAGGGGACAAATAATAATCATTCGAGGCTAGGTCCGGGCTATAGGGTGGGTTCGAAAAACTTCTTCGAAACCACAATTGCGCACAGCAGCTTTGGAAACACGCGCCGTGTGGACCGGGGCGTTGTCGTGAAGAAGCAACACACCGGTGGTCAGTTAACCCCCTTTTTTTTTAATGGCTTCCCCTAAAGGTAAAGTGGATGCATAGAGTGCTGCGTTTATGGTTTCACTTTTTTTTGTGTACTCAATCAGCAAAATTCTCTTTCATTCCCAAAACACTGTGGCCATGATTTTTCCGGCGGACGGAACGACTTTGAATTTCTTAGGGGGCGCAGTACCCTTCTTGTGCCACTGCAGAACTCTTGCTTACTTTCAGGGTCATAATGATGAACCCACGTTTCATCTCCAGTAACAATTCGATCGAAAATACTTGATGGAACTTCACCACAGAACTCTAAAATCTCTTTACAGACTCGATTTGCACTTACTTTTGAGGCGCCGTGAGCATTTGTGGCACCCAACTTGCACTGACTTTTCAAAGGTAAAAGAAGGGTATGAAGAATATTGTGTATGGAACCAACAGAGAGGTGTGTCATCTCTGCTATCATTTTGATCTTCATTCGGGCATCCTCCAGTACAAGCTTCTCAACTTTTTTCACGTTGTCTTCCGTAGAGGCAGTAACCGAACCGCCCGAGCGAGTGTCGTCTTCAATACTCTTTCCCCCTTTTAAATAAACTTGACCACTTTTGAACCGTAGATAACGAAGGTGCAGAATCTTGGTAAACAGCCACCATCACTTCTTGAATAGTTTTTTGACTTTTTCCTTGTTTGGTAAGGAATTTAATAACAGCGCGGTGCTGGATTTTCTTCAACATTGTCACGTTAGCCACTCCAGTGGTCGTTGATTAAGGATAACTAGCAAACTAATGATCACAACTATATGAAGGTTACCTTCATGTCGTTAAATAATGTCATTAATTAATTAATTAGTCAAATTACCGACATCATTAGTAAATCACCCTGATACCATAAATACATTAAACGCCCCTCGTTCCAACCCGCACTGGGTCTACGGTCTACTCCCTCTCACAGAGAGCAGGCCTGTGTCCCAGCAGTGGGAACTATGTAGGTTAGTTATAGAATATTACAAGCATCGTTACAATAGCAATTACACCGCTCACAACAAGTTATCTCGAAATTCCTAACTATTAGCAGAACAGGTAAACCGAAACTTGTAACCAAAATAGAGTTAGAAAGCAACATCGCAAGTAGTTCCCGTCACACTTGATGCATGAGGGAGGGGACGATCCCGGGACAAGGCCGGGACGGACGACGTGCCCCGGGAACAAATGCGCTACACTACAGCTTCGCTAACAAGGAAAACAT
This sequence comes from Apamea sordens, assembly GCA_945859715.1. Taxonomy (NCBI): domain Eukaryota; kingdom Metazoa; phylum Arthropoda; class Insecta; order Lepidoptera; family Noctuidae; genus Apamea; species Apamea sordens. The sequence goes on from OX243995.1 coordinate 17,081,321, forward strand.
TGTATAAGACTGATGCAGTGTTGCCAGATGGAACGGTCTTTTTATATTGTTTATATGAGGACGTAAGAAGTAGGTTTATGTCTGAGTAAGTTAGTTTGCAAGTCAAAGTGCTTGATTTACATATAAAACTTCACGTTCACGTGAATCACGTTCTTTATATTTGTTTTTATTTAATATAGTTTTGGATCTACGACGAATAAGGTAACATTTGCAGAACCTGGCGATTCAGGTCGGGGAAGAACATAAAAATTCTATCATTTTGCTACATAGACAAACACTGAATAAGAAGTGACTACCTACCTACCCGATGACAACCTAAGGAGGTACCTACCTAAATAGGTTTGCCAATTTTCTTGCCAGTTTTTAGACCCTCTTAAGCCATACAAAAACACTGTAAGTTAATTCCATAACAAACGATCATTAAACACGTCCACTTAAATCTGTCACACACAAATTACACTAAATTGCAACATTTGTGTACAACTTTACCTCAGAGCGCCGCAACGAGCTCGCGTTCGCAACAAAATACATTCAAAGTGACGTTGTACACATGGGAAAAATGTTTAGTGTACAGTCAAGTTGCATTATTGGAAAGAAAAAATAAATTGTTCAGTACAAAAACATTAATAGCAGAGCAGCAGGGACTTCAAATTGGAATATTTTCTTGTTGCATGTTTTTCATAGTCCTGTTTTGGTTATATTTCATCATCATCATTTCAGCTGAAAGACGTCTACTGCTGTACATAGGCTTCCCCCAAGCACCGTCGCTTCGACTGGTACTGTACTTCTCACATCCAGCAGATTCCTGCAGCCTCCACCAGGTCATCGGTCCACCCTGTGGAAATTATTTTAACTGTGTTTTTAATAGGACAAGAGTCGATAAAAATTGAATGTGAATAAAGCGTCATTAACATTATTATAAGCTTAAAAACTAACTAAACTGCAAAAAGCAGCTGTCAATCTGCATGAGAATGAATAATCATGGCATAATCAGAATATAACGTTCCCACTGTTGGGACACAGGACTCCTCTCGGTGAAAGGGAGTGGGCCGTAATCCACCACGCGGGCCCAGTGCGGGTTGGTGAATGTCGCATGTCTTCGAATTTTTGATTCTAGGAAAGCCAGTTTTCTCACGATGTTTTCCTTCACCGTAGCAGTTTCCAATCTGCACTAGAATAAATAATCAAAAGAGACAATATGAACATGAAAGTGAACAATGAACATAATATGAACATTTAAGATATTATGCCACGTTTTCATAGACGGAGGCACGCCACTAAAATCTCAACATTAACAATGTATAGAACCTGCATACTAACCCATTTTTCCATTAGTACATTACCTATGTAGGAAATGCACAGTTTTCTCTGGGGAACAAGCAGAGATTGGAGTCACATTTATGAGAACTGGGTAGTGCAGCGTAATAACATGTAGGTTGTAATGCAATTTGGTATATGGCAGCTACAAAAGTCATGGATTTATAGTTTTAAAAGTTGTAACTGTGGTGGCTTGGATACTGATTTGAAATATTAGTGTTCTTCTTGAATTTTACTTGGCTGGTACCTGAAATCCAACAGGGATGATGATTAATATTAGAAATATTCAAAGAAAAGCAAAATAATGCATGGTAAAATTAGGTAATCAAAAAATCTGTAATATCAGTAGAAATAAGATGAAGCTTCACCATAGCATTAGGGTGACTTACACCAAATTTTTATACCTAGCCCGACCTATGTTTTTTACTGAGAATATTTTTGAATTTTCGACAGTTTTTCCATACTAGAACTCAAGTCAAGATTGATTGATTGTTAGTTTTAACAGACTGATAACAACTTTTAATAAACAACGCAGAATCGCACCGCACTGTTGCGTCGTACCTGTCTGCGGGAGTTTTTACTCCGACTGAAGTAGAATTCTAAAAACGCAACTTAGAGTCGGGTTTAAAGTCAGTTTTTGTATTTGGAAATTAAACGAAGTTGGAATAAAGTTCGAAATTTTAAAAATGACTGGATCATTATTGTTCTAAAGTTAAAACTTGTTTTGTAATAAGGCCATGAAAGTCTAAGTCATGATCTTTTCCTTTATCACATAATAAATTATGCCCAAGAAAAAAAAGTCTCATTGGGATACAAAATAATTCAAACTCAAACTCAAACTCAAATCATTTATTTCAATTAAACCATTTACAGGCACTTTTGAATTGTCAAAATTAAATAGTCGGTCAGTTAGTCAGAAAGTTGAAGCTAGTTGCCCATTCCAAAGCGTAGATCTCTATGGAGAAGAACGGGCAAGAAACTCCACGGACACTCTTTTAAATCAAGACATTTTTACAAAATCCTGGTTACATTATTCTTATTGCTTCTATATGTGAGAACAATGTAAAGAAACAAATTAAAATATAAAATTAAAAATAAGCCCTGGCAGTTAAGAGATGACCAGTCTCAACAGATGGCGCCCGTTCACGAACATGACGCGTGGATCAGCACCACCCAGCTCAACCATTTCGTAGGGAACCGAATGATCCAACACACGCGCCACCACCAGTGAGACATTTAAGTGAGCATGACATATTCTCAACTGCCATGCTCTTTCAAGTCAACATCAAAATATCATAAAAAACGGATCCATGGTTCTTACATTTACAGAATTTTCAAAAATGCTTCTAAATTATACAAAACTATAGTTTGCAATTTAATTAAGAGATGAGAGAAAAAAAAAATTACTACCAATCATGAAGAGGTATTTAATACTGAAGTATTAAAAATTAATCCTGATTAAATAAAATAAACACTAAAAAAAAACAAAAAGGGGAAGCATCTCTTCCAAATATTGAAATTGTGATCAACTTGTAAGCCCAACTGCCTGTGGAGCAGGACCAGCATTAAGCCAAGCATTTTTATCTACTGTATACTCGTCCAACTTATAATATGCTTGTCTACATAGTGTGCGTTTAATGCATGTTTTAAATTTCTTCTCATTTAGTTGAAGAATATCGAGTGGTATTTTATTATAACATTTTACACAGTACCCCATAAAAGAAGTTTTTACTTTAGACAATCTGAAGCTCGGCTGATCTAGTTTGTTCCTATTCCTAGTGTTAAAGTTATGCCTGTCACTTATCTTACTAAAAAGATGTAGATGTTTTCGAACGTACATAATGTTTTCGTATATGTATTGACAAGGAACCGTCATGATGTTAATTTTTTTAAACAGTTGCCTTAGAGATTCACGTCTGCTGAGATTGTAGATGGCTCTGACAGCCCTCTTTTGCAGAATGAAGATAGAATCAGAATTAGAACATTAGTGCGATTCTGTAACCATCTCACCGTGAAAACCTAGATGAAGTGAGCGTGGAGTGAGCTGTCATTCCAACTAATGCTAGGGATTGACACTATTGACAGCTCACTCTAAGCTCACTTTACCTAACTTTCACGGTGAGATTTTTACAGAATTGATCGGCAGCTTATAATGCGAACCTTTTTCTAACCGCTCCCTCCATAATCCGCTCGGCCAATAAAGCTACGCTTTCCTAAAAGAGCGTTCCCGTCATATTCGTAACGGACGTCATGAAAATCTGTCATTTTTACCAGCACTTGTCATTAAGTTGTTAAAAAACGCTCTGTGTTTGTAGGTATATTACGGCCGCATGTGACGGTAACCGCTCTTCGATGATAGAGTAGTTTTAGGGAGAGTCAAAACTTCTAGGACATTCTAGAAGCTTTCTGAAAAATAGTCGACTAGCCGTCTTTGTTTTGTCATCAGCCGTCTGAAATCCGTCAACAGAGTCGCGCATCGCGAAAGACTTTCCATGGTCTATACAATGTCCGCCCTAGAACCCTAATATTTTTATTAAAATAACTAGCAACGCCCCGCGGTGTCACCCGTATAAGTTACAATTCCGTGGAAATATTGGGATAAAAAGTATCCTATGTGTTAATCCTATCTAAATCCGCTCAGTAGTTTTTGCGTGAAAGAGTAACAAACATCCATCCATCCGTCCTCAGCAGCGCCCCGCGGTTTCACCAGCACAAGTTACAATCCCGTAAGAATATCAGGATAAAAAGTATCCTATGTGTTAATCCGGGTTATAAAATATGTGTGTGCCAAATTTCATCTAAATCCGTTCAGTAGTTTTGGCGTGAGGGAGTAACAAACATCCATCCACCCATCCATCCATACAAACTTTCGCATTTATAATATTAGTGGAAAGTGGGAAGTAGAATCGTAGGATTAAGTAGGAAAGATATAATAATACACTCGAGAGCAATGAATCCGGGTCACTTGAAGAATCCTAAAAATCTCGGAAACTAAAAATGCTAGGTTAATGCAATAAATTGTATTTAATAGACAATGTAATACTCCTTATATGAAGGTATTAAAACTTCTTAGTTATTGTAATGTTATATCATAAAAAAATCAAATTTGAAAAAGGGCCACTTTCGAAGATGGAACTACGAAATTACAGCATTTGGTTTTGCTTTTGTTTGTAATCTGTCATTTATGTGGGTACATAAACCATGTTGATAGTGCTCTATATTCATTATTCAAGCTGAAATTATGTCCCTTACGCCTGAAGAATGCACCAGAATACTTACAATGCTGGAAACCGGCCGGAGTCAGCGCGATACAGCCAGGACTGTCGGTGTGTCGCTGTCAACAGTACAAAGAGTTCTCCGACGTTACGAAGAAACTGGTTCTAACCTACGCAGACCAGGAACGGGCAGAACCAGGTGTACCACAGCACGAGAAGACCGATACTTGGTGAACACCATGCTTCGAAATCGCTTTCTCACAGGAACTGAACTCACAAATCAGTTTCGACGCCTCGGAGGAAGTAACCCAAGTGCATGGACAGTAAGACGTCGGCTTGCTGAATCTAACTTAAAACCCCTTAGACCTGCAAACGGCCCTAAACTGGAGCGTGGGCATCGTATTTCAAGACTAAGATATGCCCAGAGCCACGTAAATTGGAGTATTGAAGATTGGTCAAAAGTTATGTTCTCCGACGAATCAAAATGTATGCTCTACAAGCACGATGGAAGACACAGAGTGTATCGAAGACCAGGGGAAAGATTCAAGCAAGCATGCATCGAAGAAAAAGTAGCCTACGGTGGTGGGTCTGTACTTGTGTGGGCCGGAATTTCTTCTGAAAGTCGCACAGAGCTGGTGATCATAGAAAACGGCTCTTTAACTAGCGTAAGATATGTGGAAGAAATCCTCAATGATCACGTTGGTCCATTTATGGTCAATTTAGGTGAGGATGCTATATTTATGCATGACAATGCCTGACCTCATGCAGGTAGGATTGTGAATGACTACCTTCAAGAGATGAACATTACTCGTATGGAGTGGCCAGCGCGCAGCCCGGATATCAACCCGATCGAGCATGCTTGGGACGAGCTAGGCAGATGCGTAAAACAACGAAACCCTCCCCCAATCACGCTTCGAGAGCTCAAAATTGCTCTCACAGAGGAATGGGAGAATATTCCCCAAAATCGTATAAGGAACTTGGTGTACAGCATGCCAAACCGCGTAAACGCAGTAATGGAAGCACGAGGAGCCAATACGAAGTATTAAAATTCAAGAAAATCGTAATAAAGTTCAAAAATTTCATGTTTCCTATTTTTGTTTTAAGGAGAGATCAGCAGTTTTTTTCTTTATGTAATTTTGTGTTAATAAAATGTATGGTGACTCATATTTTTTTTACTTTCATTTAAGGAGTATTACATTGTCTATTAAATACAATTTATTGCATTAACCTATCATTTTTAGTTTCCAAGATTTTTAACATTCTTTAAGTGACCCGGATTCATTGCTCTCGAGTGTATTTTGGCTGTTAATAAAGCGTTTACAGTACATGTGTGTGTGTTAAACGCTTTAATTTTACTCTACTAGGTGTAATGTTAGTAGCACTGCTTGCACGTTCAACAAATAACTTGTCCACGGAAACAGGAAACACGTAATTTGTAAACGTTTTGTACAATACATGTGCTCAAAACTTGCATTAACACACAAACTCACGCTTACCCATTCCAACACACCTGGACAAACTAAGTTACAATATAATTTTGCTAAATCTGAACTAAGTAAGTTCAGATTCAGATATTAAGTGGACTACGTTACGTATTTTTCATTATTTAAATGTTAATTTTTGTATCAATCCGCCCAGTCTTTTCCCAACTATGTTAGGGTCGGCTTCCAGTCTAACTAGATGCAGCTGAATTAGTATTCAGCTGCATCTGGCTAGACTGAAAATACTGGTTTATTTTACATGGAGCGACTGCCTATCTGACCTCCACAGTCCACAACCCAGTTACTGGGCAATACGATACACTTTGTAAGAATTAATGTAAGACTGGTTGTCAGACTCTCGGGGTTCTGACGACCCGTAATGACTGCCAAAGATCTACAAATGACAGCCGGGACCAACGGCGTAACATGCTTAGTGAGGCACGGAGGGGTCTTGGTATGTAAAGATGGTCACCCATCCACGCATCAACCACGGCAAACGTAGCTTAACCTGATCGATCGTCCCGTGCGACTGTTATTTCTCTGTTGTTACTTAGCCACAATTACATATATGTTACCGTATGATTACGAACACCGTTAGCTTATAATCTATCTCGCGAGATTGTCATCAAATGACCCCTCCCGCTCTGGGTGGAGCAGGAGGGAGTGTCAGACTCTTACTGACTAAAACCCACCCGTGTTCCTTCCTTAGCCCTTTATGTTCCAGGGCAGCGGTAAACCCTTTCGGATGTTCCCGCTACCATCTAAGGGGGGGGAACAAACTGATACTTACTGTACAATATAACGTATTAATTTTCGATAGTTTATAATCACCAGTTACAAACCACGCTGCGCTCCAAAACGGGGATCCTGGACGAAGGCAAAAAGGCTGCTAAGCTGAAATCGGATTGGGCGGGTCACGTCAGCAGCATGCTTAGTGACCGCTGGGCAATAGTCTCCATACGGTGGGTGCTTGAGGATGGACGGCGCCGCCAAGGCCAGCCCAGGAAGTGGTGGCGAGACGATCTAAACGCGTACCGCAAGGGTTGGATCGAGGTGGCGCTAGAAAAGGATGCATGAAAGGATTTGGGGGAGGACTTTGCTCAGCTGTGGGACAGAATAGTCTAAATCCTACTAATATTATAAACGTGAAAGTTTGTATGGATTGATGGATAGATGGATGGATGGATGTTTGTTCTCTTTCACGCAAAAACTACTGAACGAAATTGGACGAAATTTGGCACACAGATGGTTTATAACCAGGATTAACATATAGGATACTTTTTATCCCGATGTTCCCACGGGATCGAAACATATGCGAGTAATACCGCGGGGCGCAGCTAGTAAAAAATAAATAAAAAAAGTTTATAATCTATTCATATTAAACCTATGTCCGGTTTTACCGCCCGGTGTTAATAAACAACCTGAGCATATACCACTAGTGTATCTCAACGGGGTATCTTTGAGTCGGGTCTGTCAGTTTAGGTTGGTACATAGGTTTGCGAGGTGTACAGCAGACGTAAAGGTAACTTTGTTCAGAGCGTACTGCCAAAGCTTTTACACCAGTGCACTATGGACAAACTACACGCAGCAGGCCTACATTGCTCTCAGAGTACAATATAACAACGCCTTTAAGATTCTAGTGCGACTAACTCTATTTTGGAGTATGTTTGCCGACGCGAGAGTGGATGAATTTTACGCTATAATTTTAAGCTAAATTCTAAGAATTGGCAACGGAATCCTTAGGATGATTGCAGACAGACCAGTATCAGCAGCTGTGGGGAGGCTCATCGGGCTGCATGTTACCTGATACTTTGTATTTTAATTTAATCATTTAAGTATTTCAATTTTAGTTATTTTCGATTATTTATTTCAATTTTATTTTCATTTTTTTTCAATATTTGATCTCCTTATGACTAACATAGTTTTAAGATAATGTTATACTAACAAAATATGAACATTTAAATATAATCTGAATTAAACGAATTGTATTTCATTTTATTTATTTCTCTAAAATATTAATTTATCTAAAATCTTTGGAAAACTAAGATTTCATACAGGGTGGCAGGGAACATCGACGCATAAACTGTAACCATGAATTCAGTACATGATTCTAAACACTACGTTATCAAAATAATAATCAGCTGTCTCATAGAAAAGTGCAATCCCTACGCGGTCAAAATGTATGGAATAGCTAATTTATTATTTAATAACCGACGAAAAATTTCAACTCATAGTTCAGAATCATGTACAGGTTGCGCGTCGATGTCCCTTTTTTTTTTTTTTTTTTTTTTTTTTTTTTTTGAGGATGGGAAATCATCAAATGACTCCTCCCGCTCTGGGTGGAGCAGAAGGGAGTGTCAGACTTTTACTGACTAAAACCCACCCGTGTTCCTTCCTTAGCCCTTTATGTTCCAGGGCAGCGGTAAACCCTTTCGGATGGTCCCGCTACCCTGGCAGGCTTCGGCCCTGTGGGGCCCCGTCACTTTGCTGACATCTCTTTGAGGCGCGCGTGGAACACGAACACGCCGTCCGGCACGGGCCTAGTCCTGATCGGACGGAGAGCTACCCATTACTCTCCGCCCGCAGGCCCGCGCCTACGGTGGCCGGGAGTCGTCACGCGGCTCCCGACGCCCGGAGCGTCTGCGGCGGCGGAGGCGTGAGGTGCGCAAGGCGCGTTCCCTCGCCCACCCCGCCACCTCCTTCGCTAGCATGACTGCTTCGCAGAAGGAGGTGACTGCCTCCCACTCCCTCTCACCCCGGACCATGGCTTGAACCAGGGCCGGACGCGAGAGGTCGCCGCCGCTGCCAATCGCCTCTACGAGGACACGGCGGTGCTCTGCCCAAGCAGGGCAGACCTCCACCGTATGCTCCACCGTGTCCTCTGGGCGATCCTGACAGTGGTGACACCCGGGCGTCTCCTCCCGCCTGATGATGTGCAGGAACCTCCCGAAACATCCGTGTCCGGAGAGGACCTGCGTCAGGCGGTAGGTGAGAGCGCCGTGACGTCTCTCTAGCCACTCCTCAAAGAGGGGTCTTACCGCCGCTATCGTGGCGTGCCCTGCGCTGGGTTGCGATAGTCGCTCCTTCCATGCCACCATGAGATCGCGCCGGAGGTTCGTCCGCTCCGCCGCGGTTTGCCGCGGATGCGGAGTTTCCCCCCGGCGTAGTGCCTCCGCGCGCCAATCATATAGGCGCGCGAGGACTATCGCCTCCAGATCCCATGGTGGCAGTCCGGCAAGGAGGCTTGCTGCCTCGCCCGAGATCGTGCGGTAGCCCCGGATCAGCCTTACGGCTACCACCTTTTGGGGCGCGTTCAGGTAGTGTGCGGCTCGAAGCCGCAGTGAACGCGCCCATACCGGGGCCCCATATAGGGCCATGGACCGCACGACCCCCGCGTAAAGCCTCCGGCAGGAGGCGTTTGGCCCCCTCAGGTTGGGCAAGAGCCGCTTTAGGGCGGCCCCGGCCCGTTCCAGTTTGGGGGCCAAACGTCGGAAATGCTCGACGAAGTTCCATCGGCTGTCGAGGACGAGACCCAGGTACCTCATCGTGGTCTCGACGCCGATGTGAACCCCTCCTACCACTAGTTGGGATCCCGGAGGTGGCCCGTACCGAGGCCCATGAAAGGACATGGCCTCGGACTTGTGCAATGCCACCTCGAGACCCAACCGCCGGATCCTTTCCACGACTATCGCAACCCCGCGTGTCATCGCGTCGGCCGCCGCCTGATGCGACCTCCCCTGCGCCAGGACCAGCGTGTCGTCAGCGTAGCAAACTACGCTGACGCCTTCAGGGAGGTCGGCCCGCAGCACCCAGTCGTAACCGATGTCCCACAGGAGCGGCCCCAGAACCGATCCCTGTGGGACACCGCACGACATCTCTCGCCGGTTCCAGTTCCCGTCGCGACCGGGGTAGATGACGGCTCTGTCCGTCAAATACGCCCCGACTACTCGACGGAGGTAGGTCGGCACCCGGTGATACCGGAGTGCCTCCCCAATGCAGCCCCAGGGCAGGGTGTTGAACGCGTTGGCGATGTCGAGTGACACCGCCACGACCACCCCACCCCGGGACACCGCGTCCCCCGTCGTGAGGGCTCTCACGCGCATGATGGCGTCCACCGTAGAGCGCCCCTTGCGGAAGCCAAACTGGCAATCCGCAAGATCCGGCCCAGTCCCCACAAGGTGCCCGACGAGGCGGCCCGCAATTACCCTCTCAAAGAGCTTGCCAACCTCGTCGAGCAGCACTATGGGCCGGTATGCGGACGGAGAGTCCGCAGGGCGCCCCGGCTTCTGAATGAGGACCAGCTTCCCCGTCTTCCAACGGAGTGGAAACTGGCCTCTCTCCATGCATGCGCTTAAGAGCGCCTCCAGTCGAGGCCCGAGAGCCCTCGAGGCCAGGACCCAGGCTTTACCCGGCAAGCCGTCGGGTCCTGGGGCGGTGTTTTTGGCCTTAAGCCTGCCTACCGCCGCTCTCAGATCTACCCCGGTCACTTCAGGGGTGTCGTCGTCGTCGTCCGTGTGGTCCGCTTCGGGCACCGTGAGTGGCGGAGCCATAGGCGGGGGAGTATGCTCCCCGCGTGAAGGGAACAGAGCGCTCACCACCTCCTCCACCAGCTGAGGGCGGAGACTCTGAGTCAGCGGGGGGGCCCAGGTGCGGAGTTTATTCCGCACCATTTTGTAAGGGCGCCCCCATGGATCTCTGTTCAGAGTCTCCAGCATCTCCTCGCGGGCCGTGGCCTTGGCCCGCTGGATAGCCTCTCGCAGGGCGGTCTTCGCCGCTCTGTACCCCTCGTACAGCTCCGCCTCTGTGGCTTCCGCATCCGGAGGGCGGATGCGGCGCCTGCGGTGCCTGGTGTACCGGTGTCGCGCGTCGACGCACGCCTTGCGCAACGCCTCCACCTCCTGCGACCACCAGTACACCCGACGTCGGGCGCATCCTGGCCGGACTCGGGGCATTGCCACGTCACAGATCTCGGACATGGCCTCCCGGAACCACTCCGCCTCATCGTCAATATCAGCAGGCCTGTCCGGTGAAGACACCCAGGCCTGCACGATCGAGGCTTCCAGGAGGAGCTCCCGGTCCAGCTGCTTCAGCGCCCAACGCGGACCACTCGGGGCCTGTCGGACCAGCGCGCTAGAGGTCTGGGTGGAGACATCGAACCGGATATACCGGTGATCGGAGTAGGTCTCCACCTCCTCCATGACGCGCCAGTCGATGACACGCTGTGACAGAGCGGGGCTGGCGAACGTGATGTCCACTACCGACTCGCCCCGCATCCGCACACACGTAGGGACAGAACCCCGATTCACGGCGACCAGGCCTGTTTCCAGAGCCCAGTCCTCTACCATCCTGCCCCGCACATCCGTGCAACGGGAACCCCAGGCCACATTCTTGGCGTTGAAGTCCCCGAGCACTAGCACGGAGAAAGGATGGCTTCTGGCGACGACGACACCCAACTCTGTTAAAGAGTTCTGGAACTCGGCGAGAGTTCGGCTCGGAGAGAAGTAGATTCCCACTACCACAATCTCTCCGAACCGTGCTGCTACGCACCCCTGTCCCTTCGTGACACCTTCGAGGGACGGGGTACCGGCGGCAGCCGACGAAATTATGGCCACTGAGCCGCTAAGGTCCTCCACCCAGTTATCCCTGGGCGGGACAAAGTACGGCTCAGCGACCACGGCGATATTAATCGACCACTGCGCCATGCTCTGGAGCAACAGGTCCTGAGCGCAGGCGCAGTGGTTGATATTCGCCTGGAGGAGGCGTAAAGGCGGAGCCATTACTCCTCCATTTCAGCCCCCTCCCGGGCCCCTTGTGAGGGACCCTCAGCAGCGGCGGCGGCGGCGGCGGCGGCAGTGGTGGCGGCGGCGGCAGTGGTGGCGGCGGCGGCAGCGGCGGCGGCAGTGGCGGCGACGGTGGTGGTGGTGGCGACGGTGGCGGAGGGCCTGCCTTTCCTCCTGGCTTCGGCGGGTGGGGCGCAGGACTTGCTGCCCGCCCGGTGATCGGCCGGCTTGCCAGCAGCCGCACATGCAGCGCAGTGCGGCGCGGCGTTGCACGAGCCGGCCTTATGTCCGGGCTTACCGCAGCGGAAGCACAAAGTGCTGCGGTCCTCCGAGGTGCACTGGACGCTCACGTGGTGACCCACGTGGCATCGATAGCACCTCAGAGGTCTGGGCTCCAGCAGTTTGACCTGCGCGGACACCCAGCCCACCAGGAGCCTTCCACCCTCCACTATCTTTCTAGCCGCCGTCACCGGGCAGCTTACCGTTACGGTTCGCATGCCCGTGAAGTCAGGACGTATGGTGCCCGCCTTCACCTGGTCGGCCAGACACCCGCCCGTCCTGACGACGGCGGCTACCACCTCCGTTTCCGTGATGGAGTCATCCAGGCCCACAATGCGCATGTCTGCGCACTTGACGGGCCTGGAGACTCGAGCCTCGTCCGCGTTGAGGGACGCCCTTAGCTTCTCAGCTAGGGCGTCAGCGGTGGGGCCACTCGTAGCACCGGGGATCTCCAGCATGCGGGCACCAGTGGCGGTCACCCTATGCCGGAGGCCCCCGGTGATCCCCAGCTCTTGGAGATCCACCGTCGCTCTCGCCTTGGTGAGCACGTCACGGTAGGTCACCCCCCTTTTAACCGCGTCTGGCTGTAGTGTAATGACTACAGCCGCGGTCTTAGGGGAGCGAAGCCTAGCCGCAACGGCTCGCTCCTTGCGGCGCCTCCTCTGCGCCTTTTTCCTGGCCGCCTTGGCCGCCTTCTTCTTCTCCCCGACCACCTGCCACTCGGCATTGGTCGTGGGAGATTTCTCTGGGGGAGGCGTAGGTTCTGGGCCCTTCGCCTCCCCAGCCGCTCTGCCCTTCTTCTTCTTCGCCGGTTTGCCGGCAGGCGCCGGTTTTGCCGGCGCGGCGGCTCCGCCAGCCGACGCCGGTTTCGCCGGCGCCGCGGCTCCTCCCGCCGACGCCTGTTTGGCCAGCGCCTGGGCCCGACCGGACGGCCCGGATTTAGGGGCGGCAGCGGCAGCATACGAGGCTGCCTTCGGCCCTGGGGCCATCCTACCCGCCAAGGGCGGGCGCAGGACAATGCCCTCCAGGGCGGTGAACCGCGCCTGGAAGGCCGCCAGTTCCTGCCGAACCAGGTCCAGGACCTGGTTCTCCGCCGGCACGATCCGGCTTGCCGGCTGGCTGGCTGGCTGGCTGGCTGCTGGTGTCGCCCGCCCTTTGTCGGGGATCTTCAGGATGGCCAGGTCTGCTCGGAGCCTCCTATTCTCCTCTTGGAGACGCTCCGTGGCAGCCGTCAGGCGGGCGACCTGCGCCCGCAATTCGGCCACTTCGCCAGCCGAAGGACCGGTGCAGTTGGCCTCCTCCGCTGCCGCCATGATGGAGGCCATTGCCGAGACTATGGCCCTGTTCTTAGAAGTTTGTAACTTCTTCAGGGACACGTCCCGGATCGCGGCCTCCACGACCGCCGCAAACCTCTTCTTGCGGTCCGCCTCAGGACCGCCAGCCTCACCCGCCTCGTCGCTGGAGGGCTCCGAAGCGACCGCGTGACCGGTCCGGTCCTTTGCGATAGTTCGCTCCGCCGCCTCCCGGTCTGTGAGCCCCCTCCCTTTGCCTCGCTCTCGGGCTCCTCCCCGCCTACTGGTGGGGATTTTTCGGGCTGAGGCCAGCTCCCCGTCAGAGGACGACCCCTGGCCGCCCACTGACCTTGGCCGCTTGCTTCGTGCCTTTCTTTTAGCAGCGGCCATCTCCTTGTCTCGGCAAGGGCTCCCTGAGCCTCCCGAGCTCGCTCCTCCGGATGCGTTGTCGGACTCCGACCCCGCATCACTCTTCCTTGAGCCTCCTCGGCTCTTGTTGCCTTTCGCGACGGCAAGCGGTGCATCTGCGTCGCACAGGCGCTCCGGGCTAACCCGGCGCTCCTTTTCTTGCGACGCAGGACTTGGTTGACGGAGGTCAGCGGTGTTCTGCCGACCTACGAGACTATTGTTGCCCCCCCCATATACGGTGGGGCGACCTTCCGAAGAAGGGCGGGATTGTGCCTCCATGAGGAGGTTGCCCGCCTGGGGAATATTACCAATAGCCGACTTTTCCATGTTTTCCTTTTAAGGGTGAGGTCCCTTGGACGCGCTAATGACCGGATCCCCTCCGGCCATGCATCCCCTCGGCACGCTAGACCTTAGGATTGGGGTGATTTTTTAGAGAGGTTGTCTTCCTCGCAGCCCGAGCCTCAGTGGCCCGGGCCCCCGGTCCTGAACCCAGGATTACGGTTTGGCCGGCGGCTGGCATAACCAACCACCGCCCCTACGTCCCCACGCTGCCGCCGGATACCGGACAGACGCAGCGCAGATATGGACTTCCTCCACAGCGGCGCGAACCGCCCCCCCCCAGTATACGCCCACTCACCTTCCTCTGTAAGCAGAGGGGGAGTAGGCGTCTATAGCCCGGTTCCCTTCAACGACCATCGAGGATGATCGGTGATTGGAACCGTGACCCTTCCCCGTGTGTTGAAGATTAGCCGCCGGCCCCAAGTGTCCACCAAAACCTAGTGGACACCTGGAGCCGACGTTGCCCAGGGTGCTCCACGAGGAGGCTCTTCAACATGCACCCCCGTCGATGTCCCTACCACCCTATATATTTTTAATTCACAATCACTCTACAAAACAAAATTCATAAGGTATTTTTCTTACTGTCAACTAGACTATTCGAGAGCCATAAAAAAAAAAGAATTTTCAATTTGGAATTCTAAACGAACTGTCCCTTTGCCTCGTCTGGCGCGGAATGATAAAATGCATGAATCCGTCAATACCTATCTTCTTTTATTCGTCATTCAGGGATGACAGAGTTCAATTGAATTTTTTTGTTCGCTTTTTCAGTGGAGTCAGCTCAGTAGTTATTTTAGTAGTAGAACGGAGTTTGAATTTGTGCCCCGTTGATGACAATTTAATAGTCTTGCCCCCTATTACATTGGAGTAGAAGTTAAGAAAAAAGTACACGTTTTATAATATTTTACTCTTATCACTTCTGTGCGCTAGTGTTCTTTTTTCTATAGGTACTTTATTGCATACAATTCAAAATGTGCCAAAAATAATAATTGTGTGTGTGAATAAATATTATTTCAATGTGACGATTCGCCCATTTCGGGCGATTAAATTCGTGCGAATCGACTAATAGGCTCGTACTATAGGTACACCTCTGCCCTAGCCCGTCGGGGATTACAGGTGTTATGTTATGTGTTAAAGTCGTAACTTTATACCACCAGGCCGGTGTGTGTGTGCTCTCGAGAGCAGTGTCGGTGAAATGATTGACACTAAGTTCATAAAGCGCTTGTCCAGGGGTTCGATCCCACGACCTACAACTCGTAAGTTGGGGCCGTTACCACTGAGCCACCACTGCTCTCTACTCTAGATCAGGGCTGTCCAGACTAGATAGGATCTAGGGCCAATAAAAATGACTAAATATGTACATTAGGGGGGCGCAAAATATTTTTTAAAACAAAATACAGGTATAGTATCATTAGTTTTATTGCTTTTTCATTAATTTATCTTTTACAATTCTATCAACATCAATATTGGTAGTAGCTAGACGCAGTGCATGCCTAAGTGATGTGTCTGTTAATGAAGACCTAGCTATATTTTGATTTTATAAACTTCATTGTTGAATATGCACTTTCACAAAGATTTGGCGGGCCGCATTAATTCAAGCCGCGGGCCGCATTTGGCCCGCGGGCCTTGGTTTGGACAGCTCTGCTCTAGATAATGTAACACAAACAAAATATGGACAAAAATAGCCTGAATTAAAATATTTTTTTATTATTTATTTTATTATTCTGCCAACGTATAAAACCAGTTTTACAAAACAGAAAACACCAAACAATCTCCACTTTATTTTTGTGTAGGTAGTAGTACCTGCCTTATAAATAAACATTTCCATAAACATAATCGAATCAACTTATACGTACCTAAAGGTTGGCGCAGACAAACCGTGTATAATAAAACGCCGGGCTCACAGGCAGAGCTATTTAAATGTAAATAAAACTTATTCTTATATATATACGAGTATTGGAATCAGGCTTGGTGACTATTTCCGATATGTGTGAAATTATATTGAATTTCACATAATGTGTTCGGAGTTCAATCGACTTCTTGGTGACATTAAGTTGTTTTGTAGGACCACGAGTAGGTACTTATAGTATTTATCTGACCAAGATTATGTCTGGACTTTAAAAGAGACTGTGACCTCTGAGTTTGTTTCGGCCTTTCTTATACTAGTCAGATAGGAAACGCCGACCTCATCTACTTTTAAAATATGATTTGACGTGTAAAAGAGTTTGTAAAAACCTACTTAAAAAATAAAATCATTTATCATTTATGTATCAGGTTTAGACTTTGTTGATTAATAATTTAAAAAAAAATACAATCTGCTAGCCTTTTTCCAACTATGTTGGAGTTGGCTTCCAGTCTAACCGGTTGCAGCTGGATACCAGGCCAATTCCCGTCATTTAAAACGTTCAAAATCTAGACGCAGTTTCATGTCGGCGACAAACACATGTCAAATACTTGTTAAAAATGTAGGGAGTGGTCATTTTGACAGATTGAGACTGAGATCAGACTGTGAACGTTCTTAAATTTACGAGAATTGCCCCTCTGTACTTTACATGGAGCGACTGCCTATCTGATGCCCTTGGTAAGACTATTTATCAGATTTTCGAGCTTCTGACTACTCGTAAGGACAGTCAAAGATCCAAGAATGACAGCCGGGACCTACGGCTTAACGTGCTATAAAGGGCATGGGGTACCATCCACGGACTAACCGTGGCAACCGTAGCTTAACCTGATCGATCGACCCGTACGGCTGTTATTATCTAGTAATAATTCTTACTTAAGTACTTATACCAAAAGTAATAATAAATATTTCTCCTAAAACGAATCAACATTTCCAAGTTTTCAACTCGAATAAACCACCAACATAATCTGAAAGCTTTTGCCATTCGATTGAGCACGTTCTGACGTCATAAGAGACTGGGACTTTACGTCCCTCGTCCACGTCTAAAGTCCAGTTCCCACATCCCTATTTCCACATAGTATCTTGAGACGACGGATCCTACACTAAATAGATAATACGTACAGAAGGTTGGCTAAATACAACGAGCGAAAACGGGCGAACACAGACATAGGGCCAGCGGAGTAACTGCGTAATACACTATCAGTAGCAATGACTTTAATTTTGACAGGTCAACAACATTTATTGCGTTCAACAAAATTATCGCAAAATGAATGTGACAAATTTGTTAAGCGTTCGTAAACTGTTACGATTCGCTGTTGATAAAACCAAACACAGCTGCAGTTTACATGCGCTTGACAATTTGTACCGCAGTCGACGCGTCTACGGCTGCCGCCGACGAGTGTCGCCGGCTGCAGTTGCCTCTGTCTGCATCTGTGTGTTTGAAGTATTTGAAGTCCTACTAATATTAATATAAGTATAAACGTGAAAGTTTGTATGGATAGATGGATGTTTGTTACTCTTTCACGCAAAAACCACTGAACGGATTTGGATGAAATTCTGCACACAGATGGTTTATAACCAGGATTAATATATAGGATAATTTTTATCCCGATGTTCCCACGGGATCGAAACTTATGCGGGGGAAACCGCGGGGCGCAGCTAGGAAGGTTTTAAAAAAACACATTCTTTTAAAAAAAACACATTCTTTTAAAAAAATACGTCAAAAAATTTGGAACTTTGACCTTCAATATCTCTGTAACGAGGCGTGGTCCAATACAAAAATATCGTAATAACGGGGTGAACCAGTGACTCTCGACTTTGAAGGGTAATTACATTTACACCCGTTACAACTGCCCTTCTGTGTCTATCTATTTAGTGGGTCCTAAGTCCTTGGGGAGCGATTTCCCTAATGTTGTTCACCGAACTTACATAACATTTGAATATCTCATCATATTTCGATTTTTTATTTTGTCTATTTCCGTTTGAATGGCTTCGACGGTTTGGCGTTGTTATGCGAAATTGGATCCATTTTTGTGTGTGGTGTTTGCATATAGAATGTCAAGTTATTTCCTTTTATTACAATGGCGTTTTGGTAATTATGCAGGGTTAAATTGAATGAGTTAGCGAAACTCGACAACGTGATGGGATGGAACATAAAACAAAAAATATATGTATATAATAAAAATATAAAAAAAATATATAGAAAAGTACCTAATTTGTTGTTGAGGTTTATAAATAACAGTTTTTTTTATATTTTTCGTCATCTGCCTAGCCTTTTCCCAACTATGTTGGGGTTGGCTTCCAGTCTAACCGGATGCAGCTGAATACCAGTATTTTATATGGAATGACTGCCTATCTGACCTCCACAGTCCAGTTATTGGGTAACACTACACCCCTTGGTATGACTGGTTGTCAGGCTTTTTAGCTTTTGACTACCCGTTACGACTGTCAAAGATCTACGAATGACATCCGGGACAAACGACTTAAAGTGCTTTCCGAGGTACAAAGGGGTATCGATAAGTAATGGATGGTCACCCATCTATGAACCGACCGCGGCAAGCGTAGCGTTAATGTTAGATCGCTCCTTACGGCTGTTATTATTTCCCAGGAGCCCCAACTAAAAAAAAAAGAAAAGAAAAATATTTTATTTGTTATACGCACAGGAAATATTAACAATAAACAGTACCTACATTGAATTCTTCAAAGTCATGTTGAAAATAAAAAATAAATAAAAAAGAACATTATAACTTTTAAGTTTCTTTAATATAAAAAAGGTTATAAATAACAAACAAAAAAAAGGAAGACCCAAGGAGGCTCCTATCTCAGCAAATCGTATCAATTCTTAATCAACAATTAGATTTCCCAGTGACTAACAAGTAATTTCAATACCCACACTATCGTGTGGGATATAATTGGTATTCAGTACAATGGACGGCATGTAATTGGTACAGCTTCAAAGGTATTCTGACAATCAGCCGTCTGTGATATTATGTAGACCCACTAGGTATTGTTACCGAATTATTTAGGTTCACTGACGTGCAAGGGATGCATAATTGGATACAGCTGCCTAAAGTTCTCATTTGACATTAGGGCGGCCATCTTGAAATTTTTCAATCCATCGTAGCTCTGGACTCGGTGGTCGTAGAGGGTCGCCGTTTTAATATTTTGAATCGTGGGGACAAAACCTATCATGCGGGGTAGGTTTCAGCGGTTTTCGGGCTGAAATTTTTCAGGATCCTGGGATTCACCTCACATGAAGGAGCGAGTCGGGGCAAGCCTGGGGAGCCCAAACTCGAGTGCTCTGCGACCAGCTGAACCGGAGATATCACCTGTCAAAAAATTTACTTTCACAGTTGTGCCGCCATCTTGACAAAAACTCAAGTTTTTGTCAAGATGGCGGCTCAACGGAGGGTCGTAGAGCGACGAGACTTGTTTTGGGTTGGGTTGGACAAGCAAAAACCTATCAACCAACCCAGGATCCTGAAAATTTTCAGCCCGAAAACCGCTGAAACCTACCCCGCATGATAGGTTTTGTCCCCACAATTCAAAATATTAAAACGGCGACCCTCTACGACCACCGAGTACCGGTGCGTGGATCTCGTCGGGCGCAGCCGAATGAGCCCAAACACCGATACCTATTTTGACGGTCTGCAATGGCGTAAATGCTCACGCGTATCAAACAACGTTTATAACACACTTGCGAGCAAACACTAAATAACATAAACATATATGAATTTAGTAACAAATATTATTGAAAAATGGCTCGCCGAAATATAAAAATGTTTTCAAGCAAAGTAGCTTTTTAAAGGATAATCAAATAAAATAATATGAAATAACACGATAAAAAACTGAAATCAAATTATATACACGAAATTAAGTGAAATAAAATTAAAAAAAGGAAATAATATGAAATAACATGATATAAAATGAAATAAAATAAAATGAAATTATTTATTCTGTAAATAGGATGTTGAAATTATTGTTACACGACATGATTATTATTAAAAATAAGCAAGATGAGGTCGGCGTTTCCTATTTCTCGGGCTGGTAGTCGCCAATCAACCTAAAAAAAAAACATTTTAACTATTTTTATTTACAGAACACTAAATTAATGTTGACAAAAATAAACAATTTGATGAAATATAAATTTTATTTACAAGATAACACTAAAAAAACAAAATAATATCCTAAATTAACTATTATTGAAATATAATGGTAATTTGTGGGTAATGAATGTATTTACACAGTTTATAATATTTTTTATTTTATTTTCGTTTTGTAAGAGAAAACTGCGTTATCTGTGGCGCACTTTCCCGCACTATTATGGGAATGCAAAGTAAAAGAACCGGCAAAGTTCGATAGGGGTTAGAAGGGTTCAGTACATAGAAATGTAAAGTACTTATATCTGGTTCGGTAGTTGGGATAAATTAATCCAAAGTACAAACTTTGTAATTGAAAAACATAGTTACTTACACATGTTTTTCAACTACAAAGTTTGTGCTTTGCAAATGTAACTTACATGTGCAGTTGGAACGTGTGTTCGACTATTACTCGTTAACTTATTAAGCCTACTTCGCAGTATTAGATAGATAGATAGATAGTTTTTATTTACACTTTTCTGTAATTTATAGTACGTCCGTAATTTTTTTCATATATCAAAAAACAACTATTTTGCTGGCAGGGGGGGAGGTAGTGTAATATTTAGCAAACGGATCTCTGAATCGAAAAATGGTTTTCACACACTGTTGTCATGGTATGGGCATGTGTTACGGAGAAATGTGGAAAATGTCGTGAGGAGAATTTTGAGTCTGAATGTCGATGGCTATAAGAGTAGGGGAAGACCAAAGAAACGATGGATGGAATGTGTGAATGATGATATGGTTAGAAAGGGGGTGACTACCGAGATGACGACTAATAGAGAAGTATGGAAGAAAAAGACATGTTGCGCCGACCCCAAATAAATTGGGATAAGGGCGGGAGAATGATGATGACACTCGAAATAATTATTTTTGGACGGCCTATTCAACGACACTCCACAACATGGGATAGAAGTTTTGGGAAGAAGTCATGCGAAAAAGACACTTTGTTGGCGTGATTAATAAATGTATCAATCAACTCAACCTATCGCAGTCCACTGCTGGACATAGTCCTCTCCCAGGCTGCGCCACAACACCCTGTCTTCCACCTTCCGCATCCAGTCTGTCCCAGCCACCTTCTTTAGGTCGTCAGTCCATCTAGCTGGGGGGCGTCCCACACTACGCACCGCGGAGTTACCGACATAGCTTGCAGAGTAAGCAAACTGAAGTGGCAGGGCTGGCCATATTTGTCGAAGGACCGATGGCTGGTGGAGCAGACGAGTCCTGGACCGGAGACCGCGTATCGGCAATAAATGAATACCCATGCTAAATTACAGATTTCTAGTACAAAGAGTCTCTGAGTTAAGTCATGGACAGACAGACGGACGGACATTGCGAAACTATGAAGGTTCCATGTTGATTACGGAACCCTAAAAATGAAATACTGTTCGTTTGTGGCGTTGGTGGTTGGTTGGCGTTGGTTGGTTGGTGGTTGGTGGTGGACATACCGGTTTCCTCACGATGTTTTCCTTAATTTCTTTGAGAGCAGCGGTTATGAAATTATTTCCACAAAAAAGTAAAGCACCTGTCGGGGTTCGAACCCACGACCTACAACTCGTAAGTCGAGGCCGCTTCCCCTTGTGCCACTACTGCTCTCGTTCATTCATATTTAGGTACAGTCACGAGCATAAATATGTATACACTTGACTTCATTCAAAGGTGATTTTCTCCTTTGTTTTTTAATGAAATTTTATGTTATTAAGAACATAGCATTTTCGAACCCATAGGTTTATGTGATGTGTCGTATTTTAACGTTGCATTCGTTATTTCACGCAAAAAACGCAATTGAAAATTTCCAAGTATTGACTTATCAGTGCTCGTGACTGTACAGTGTTGTAATATTATTTGAATAATATTTTAGTTAATTAATAATAATTTCAAAACTTTATAGATCAAACGATGCCTATACTAGGTAATTTTCGAGGATAAGTCGCCAAAAAAATACCTTTGTATCTTTTGTGATTTTTCGGCACTAAACATACAGTCATTTTTCCTCGTATCATGTCAATACAACCATATTTTGGTTAATTAATCCTTCTGTACCTATCCATTCAAAATGGACGCAAAAATAAAATAATACAGTACCAGCATGTCCCTCATTAACTACTAATGAGGGCAATACCTTATTAAAAACAAAATTAATCTGTGTACCGAGTATCTGCAAAAACCGAGTTATTAAGAGGAAACGCGGGTGGTGTTTTTTCTATAGAGACGCTCTCGCCTGTTTTGACCATATGGCTATGATTTTTTACAGAATAATAAATGATAGTTACTTGTATGTCCCTATGTTTTCCTTTTTGATAATACATTATTTTTATAAGCACTAGAACCCTCAAAAAATGCTCAAAATTGCCTATTTAGACCGCTGTTAACAGAGGCCTAGGGTACAAATTTGACAACTATTAATGAACAAAGGAAAACATGGCGACACATTATATATCTTTCTTATCCAGTTTATGAAATATCTTTTAAATTGGTTCAACATTGGTGGAGAAAATAGGCGAGAGCCAAACCTTGAAAATGTGACTTTTTACTTAGGCTATTCAGTCGGATCTGCAGTTGTCCTTATCGCACGAATTAGAGGGCGATAGGCAGAGGCGAGAGGGCAGAGTTTCTTCAAATACCTAATTTTCCAAAGTCTTTCCGCCCGTATTCCTCTTAAAAATGCTCGATGTTGTATTTACGGTCGGGCGTTGTGTATCCTAGAGCAGTGGTAGCCTAGTGGTAAGGGCCGTAATCCACCAGTCAGGCCCAGTGCGGGTTGGTAGATGTCAAGTGTCTTCGAATTTTTGGTTCTAGGACATCCACACGATGTTTTTTTTTTTCCTTAACCGTTTTGAGTGCAGTGGTGATGGAATAATTTAGACAAAGGAAAGCACCTGTCAGGGCACGACAAGCTCTTGCAACTCCTAAGTCACAGTCGTTACCACTGAGGCACAGCTGCCCTAATAGTCGGCACGGTTGGCGCAGTGGTTAAGCGATTGACTGCTGCGCTGCGTGTCGCGGGTTCGATTCCCGCACGGAACAAATATTTTTGTACGACCTACAAGTAGTTGTTCCGGGTCTGGCTGTTTCTGTATGTGAGTTTAAATGTTTGTAAACGCACCCACGATACATGAGAAATTCCTAGTGTGGGGCAACGTTTAAAAAAATAATAGTACTTATGATAATTAAAGTAACATAAAAACGCAACAAAAAAGCGGTCATTTATTACTCTATTAAGGACTCTGTTCAAAACCGTCGAAGAATAAGCTGAACTGCGATTCCCAGGCTATAAATCAAGGCAAGTCCTCATTTTTGTTGGCCTAGCTTTTCCGATTTACTGCCGAATCGCCATGCGCATTAATGTCATTAAGCGTTTAACGCTAGCTAGAGATTTTCAAACGTAAAAAATGGTGGAAAAACGCTTATTTTAAAATTTCCGGTGGATACACTTTTGGGGTATCGTGAAATTCATCATTCTGTACTGGATTATTATCTCTATGCGTAATGAAGGGTACTGAGAGCCCTTTACGAGCTCGTGGTACCAAGATGAATAAATTAAACGGGGTTTTATCGAATAACTTCCATCATTATTCCTAAAAACGGTTCTACTTTTTTTTAAATACATTCTTTATTTGTCAATGATAAGACTTCGCATGTCAGCTAATCTGACTTTTACACTCATTTCTTCTATTCTTTATATAAATCAATGTTTGTTTCGTATTTTTGCCATTAACTGTTAATAGACTCGCGGACGTTGCATGTAAGCACCAAATAATCAAATGAACTCTATAGTACACACGGCTACACGTCAAGCTATACAAAACCAGTTTGGCTTGGCCTCACTTTGTATGATATTTTCTCACAATGAACGGTCAGCCAATACTGGTATTGCATAGCTTGATGTGTAGCCGTGTGTACTAATACTGCAGTACTAGAATTAATAACAAGAACTACTACTAATTATTATTAAAATTAATAAATTTTTCTTTCAGCATAGTTCTGGAATATAATTGAATCAAGCCACACCTCTCAATAATTCAGTTAATTACCTCAAACTGATCCAATTTTCCGAATGTATGTATGTGTATGTATCCAGTAAATGCAGTCTAATAATATAAGTATATACATAAATCCAAAGTCTATGCTTGGAATAGATAGATAGATTTGATCAACGTTAACCATTACGTTGATTAATTTTGGCAAAACAAGGTTCTTTGTTCGTTGTTTATTCCTTTTTAGTTGGCGTTTATGTCGTAGTTGGGTTTAAGATTTTAACTTTCTTTTTTATTTCAATTATTTTGGCGTTCATGTTATTATGGGTTACGATGGATGGACTGTGTGAATGATGATATGGTTAGAAAGGGGGTGACAACCGAGATGACGACTAATAGAGAAGTATGAAAGACAAAGACAGAAACTTGCGCCGATCCCAAATAAATTGGGATAAAGGCAGGTGATGTCGATGATGATGAATTATGGTGTAATTATAGGTAACCAATATAATATTTTAAAAAGAACTTTCATTTTTGACATCTTACACGAAACGATACAAAATAAAATAAAAATAGAGACCCCCACTTTTGGACTCAATATGGTGGATTTAACGTCCATCATATTGATTTTTCTCGTATAAAATTTAACTTAACTAAGTCACCCGAACCATAATAAAAAATCCATTGACACCTCATTCGTCAAAGTCGTATGAGTAGTTTAGGCGCTACGGAGGAACAAACATACATACATAGGCTGCTGAAAACATAACCCTTCCATTTGGCTTCGCCGGAGTGAGGTAAAATAATCATTAAACAAAGTATTAATACATCTAATTTAAACCAGGGAAAACGAGAACTAGATCAATCTTCAGATAAAAGATGAAAGTAGTGCTCCTTTTACAGAAACAGGGCTGTGACAGTAAAAAATAACTAGAAAGGTCAACTGGACTAATCGACCCCTCTCAAACAATTCATTTTATGGACGCTTGAATCTTGAGCATCCTGTTAAGACCTGCGTAATGTTTTCGAGGAGTTTGAGCGCCTGTCCTTATTCTGGAAGTGTTCTTTTATACTTTTTACGTATTCAAAATGATGAAGGATAGAATTAGTAAGTATAGCTCTTTGGGAAGTAGCTTGTCCTGTGAAGTACAATTGCCGTAGGTACTTACATCCGCCGGTAGGCCACGGTGACGACGTATCATGAAAGTAGATAGAATTGCATAGCATAACATAAGCATAGTCAGCATTATGTTACCACTGGCCTCCAGGCCTCCCCTCTGTGAAAGGGAGTGGGCCGTAATTAAAAAAATATTCACCGAGGTAGCATAGGGAACCCATGCAGGTTAAAACAGTATCACGTCTGAACTTAAAACTTTTTCACTTTTGCTCAACACTGAACAGTGGTGGCCCAGTGGTAACAGCCGCCACTTACAAAATGTAGGTCGTAGGTTCGAACCCAGACAGGCGCTTTACTTTATGTACATTATTTTATCACCAATGCTGTCAAAACGGTGAAGGAAAACATCTTGAGGATACCGGAATGTTCTAGAGCCAAAAATTCGAAATCGAAATTCGAAGACATGCTGTGACATCTACCAATCCGCACCGGGCTCGCGTTGTGGATAACGGCCCACTCCCTCCCACCGAGAGGCGGCCTGTGTCCCAGCAGTGGGAACATTATAGGCTGATTATGAATGATTATGCTCAACACTGAAAATCTTGTTATATTTTGCACCAGTTTCCGCAACAACGCCTTAATATGAAATTTTCGGCATATTAAGTGGTTGGTGCGTTCTAACAATTTATATGAAGACAAGACAGAGGGCAATCCGTCTTCTTCCCTCCGAGGGAGGGATAACTTGAGACTTAATTAATTTGCTAAAATGCTCTCGTCGACGTGAAGGGCCTTAACGCTGTAAGTCTTTCAGGAAATCACACTTTGGTACTTAGATGTCGAGATTGCGAGGGCCGCTTGTTTGGTCTTAAGCCGCTTATAAATGTTCCGATATTTTATCTTGAAATTGGTGCTTGAGAAACCGCATTTTAGGGTGTTCGAGTGTGTTGTTTGTCTGCGTGTATTTAATGTTACAAATATTATGAAGGTGAGAGTTTGATGTTTGTAATTCCATTACGCATTAATGGGTAAACAGGTTCAGATGAAAATTGGCACGCAGATAGTTTATCCCCTGGATTAACACATATAATAATAAGCTGTGGTAGGTACATTTTCCGATATCCTCGCGGCCATTGCATATCGCGGGGATAAGTATTTCATATATTTTAAACAAATATCAGCTAGGATGAAAAGCAGTGTTTGCCCTTCTCCAGGTCCCAGGATACTTAATTGTCTTTCATATCGATCGGTTCAGTGGCTTAGGCGTGAAGGTAACAAACAGACAGACACAAAGTTACTTTCGCATTTCTAATTTTAGTACGGATAGTAAGTCATAACTAACTTAGGTCTTAGTTTGTGCGTAGCTTGTGAATAATAATTTATTAGATACTTAGGTAATGAGGTACCAGCAAACTAACCGCCAATGAGGCTTATTATGTCCTTTAACGTTGAAGCACCATTTAATGCTTCCACAGGCTTAATAATTGGCTTGTTTGATAAAAACATATCGAGCACTGTTATTTGTACAGACGTCAGCAGGTCAAGCTACCCGAAACTGTAAATTTTTCCCAATCAACCTTGAACTTTAATGCTTTAGCGATAAAGTTGAAAATCTATTAAAGAAATTTGACAGATTGTAGTAGCTTGATGTGCTGGCGTCTGTACTTGCTGACCAGATAATATGTAACTCAGATACTAACTACAAGTATGTCATATTAAAGTTGTGAATAAATCTGACACTAAAGAAGCTCCGTAAATGGAAACTAATAAGAAAAAGAAAAGTGTGCGGTCAGGGGACCACCTACACCATCAGGGACGAAGTTCCCTACGCGATACTCGCACGTACAGTCAACAGCAAAAGTAGATGATCAAAATCAGAAATTCAATACTAATGAACGGAGTTCGCAGCTATATGGCAGCTGTATTAGTAGTAAATGTTTGATATATTTTACAATCACATACTTTTGAATCACTTCGACGCCACACAGTTCTGACGCGAGCTCCGTTCATTAGTATTGAATTTCTGATTTTGATCATCTACTTTTGCTGTTGACTGTACACACACACTCGTATATAATATAGTCCTTCAGACCGTAGTTCGGCTATGGCGGACAATCTCAACAGACACTAGCCTTCAAACTAGCTACAAGTGTGTACGCAGACACAGGTGCGCTCTCACTTCCCTCACTCTCATAGTCCGATGGGACGGCAATCCGACACGACCGGAGTGAGATCAGAAGGCCGATTCTCGTAATTTAAAACGTTCAAAATCTAGTGGCAGTCTCATCTCAGCGACAAACAAATGTCAAAAATGTAGGGAATATAGAGAATTTTTTTAGGGAGATTGCGACTGAGGACTATATGAACGTTCTTAAAATTACGAGAATTGCCCCTCAGGTGTGTTATCCACGTGCCTCGCAAATCACGCTAAGCCGTTGGTCCCGATAGTAGAAAAAGACAGAAAGAGAGAAAAAGTCGCGAGGAGGTGGCATAGCACTGTTCTCTTACTGAACGATTTCTACCAGTAAACTCTTACCTCAGGGACTTCGTTCCAAGAGCAATAACAAGAAATTATCTCCATAATAAACAAAATAACATTACAAGCAAGCAAATAAGCTCTAAACATAAACAATAAAGTCTCAGTTTCAGTACTAAACATTCCCTTTCAGTCTGGTTACAAAATGGCGCCGCGTCAAGAAGCGCCACTCGACTGAGCTTGTAACTCCGCTTTTATTGCACTTTATCATCTAGATAATATCCTGCCTTCTACAGCCAGGCCGTTAAGCCTCGTACAACATGCTCTAACATCTAGAGTCTACACCATAGGTTCTCAACCTGTTTATGTCCACCGTCCACTTTGAGGGTTGTATACAGGGTTATTGGTTATAACACTAACAACCTTGCTGGACTGGATCACTAACATCATAAACAACAACTTTTGTTCTATGACTTTTTACAAAATATAATACATTTATTTTTCATAACATAACATATTAGATTTCGTTGTTCATCTAACCAGCGGGGGTCAGATAGAACAACGAAATCTTAAAGGTTCCGCTATATTTTGTACCGGACACGGCAGTCTGATTATCTAACTAGCGCTTTCTTTTGCTTCGCGTAGAGTTCGTAACAGAAAATCGAATATTTTGATTGGCTGAATTGAAATATTTTTATTTTTGTAAGAAAGTCTGATGAATTAAAATCTCATGAATTAATAAAAGTCATAGTACAAAAGTTGTTGTTTATGATGTTAGAAATATAGTCCTGAAAGGTTAATATTTTACAAATAACCCTGTATTTTTTTTTAGAGCCCCCCAATCTTTTTACTTACCATGAAACATGTCTGAAACACCCACGAGGGGGCGTTATCACCCACGAGGAGGCGTTATCACCCACGTTGAGAACCTATGGTCTAGCATCCATTAAATATACTTGACGATGGACTTAACAAGATACCTAAGACTACGTTCGTAACACAATGTTGCTCGTCTTTTGTTATACGTTTGAATGTGGTATAAAGGTTTTTGGGAAGTTTGGTTTAAGGATGAATGAAAGGCGACTAATTAAATGTACACATTTACTACTAATTTCGTAACACACTCATTCACAATCTGAATCATTTTGAAGGATATTGCTAACCATTGCTCCACATGTTCGAAAAATTTGTCTGCTCAACAACGTAAATAACGCAATGAATGTTGTTGAAATGTCAAAATGAAAGCCATACCCACTATTAGTGTGTTACGCAACTACCCCACAGGGCAGAGGTGAGTGAAACGCCGGAAGGGGGTCTCTAGAAGGACTTAATTATAGTGACTTTATTGGTGAAGTTCTTCAGAAATTTCACGTGGGTAGTACTAATAACAGGCGAGCGTGTATGACTAGATGTATGAAGGAGTATGTAAGGATCGTAGTAAGTGGCGTTCTGCTTAGCCCCATGGGAAGAAGGAATGAATTTATGTATGTATGAGTAAAGGCCTGAGCAGACCAATAGACACCAATTTAATATTATTAAAAAAGGCTTCCCAGTCAATTCGAACCACAAACAATAAACGTTACATCGAATTTGGTGTCATTAGAATAATCGTTTGAATATTAGAACTGAAGATAGTCGAGCTGTCCCCCAAGGGTGCGTCTCATAACGTATAAACTCATTTGGTCTAATTTCATTTTATTATCGTTCATAAGATATAATCAACGTGAGATATACCAACTGTTGATATAATTTTTTTACATTATAACATTTATTTATTCTAAAACTTAATTAGTATAACGTTGTTTGATATAACGTTTATGTAATCGAAAATCATTTGGTCTAACGTTTAATATGTATATTGTTTATTTAATCGAAAATCATTCGGTCGTCGGACTACTACTATACTATATTACTTACCCGTCCCCCAAAGACGGTATGGGTATGGTACGGTATGGCTGACTGTTGTTTGACACGTCATATTATTATTACTCAATTTATTACAGCATTAGATAAAATGAGAGCAGTGTGGTGGCCTCGACTTACAAGTTGTAGGTTGTGAGTTCGAACTCTCACAGGCACTCTACTTTGTGCATTTCATTTCATCACCACTGCTTTCAAAACGGTAAAGGAAAACATCGTAAGGAAACCGGCATGTCCTAGAAATAAAAAACTTGAGAGGTGTCAAGGGACACCCGGATGGAACGAAGTTCCTTTCGATTAATTAGTGAAGGAATTGTAATAATTTTTTTTTTTAAGTTATAGTAATATTTTTTTTTTATCTATATCTATATCTATACTTATAATAAATCTGTAGAAGTGAAAATTCTGTACATTGAAAATATCAAAAAAATAATTTACAGGGGGTGTTACTAGACCGACACCGAACCCAAAAATGTGATTAAAAAAATTTTTGTCTGTCTGTCTGTCTGTCTGTCGGTCTGTCTGTCTGTCTGTCTGTCTGTCTGTTTGTTCAGGCATCACGCAAAAACTACCGGTTCGATTACGATGAAACTTCGTATAATTATTCTTTAATATCCTGGGCACCACACTGGGTACTTTTTATCCCGGAAAAGTATATACAATAAAAAACAAACTTAATTTTGCGGTTCGATCCCTATACCCGATTACCACTGTCTGTACTGTACCAACCGCAAATACTAAGTTTGTCGTAGGTTGGGTCACCCGCAGTGGAGTTCATTTTTATTCCTTTTAGTTTTTAGAGTTATTTAGGTTTATTTTTATATGAGTCGTAGGTATAGATTTTAATTTTAAAGTATAGGTAGTATATTTGATAGTGTACGTAGTGACCGTAGGTTATTTTATAATACTGTTAGGTAGGATTAGTCATTCGTATAGATATTAGTTTTTAGGGATTTTGCTTATTTATTGAGTTTAGATTAGTTAGCATCAGAAATAGGTTTATTTAGGTAGGTATTTAATTTTCTGTTATTGAGTTTTTTTTTTAATTAGGTAGGTACTTAGGTAAAGATATCATATAGGTACCCTCTTAATCACCACTAATGAGACACAATTGGTTTTCTACTGTAATTAGCCACAAAGGGCCCGCGAGATAGATGGCATTCTGGGGAAGCACATACATTTTATCCTGTTAGCACGTTCCCGTGGGATAACTTCCGACATCCACGCGGGCGAAGCCGCGGGCAGAAGCTAGTTAACAAATAAAATAAAAGTAAGACGAAACGAAAATAACTGGCTTGCTTTCTATAAGAGATAGAGAGAGAGAGAGAGAGAGAGAGAAACACGCGCACGCCGCCGCGCCGCACGGCTTACAACTATAGCAAAAAGTGTCGTTCCAACTTTTGGTCTTAATTTTTTCCGTCTAGCCCCCTTTCGCAACGCGCGATAAGGAACTTCGTTCCAAAAATCGAAGATATTTGACATCAACGAATCCGCACTGGGCCCGCGTGATGGATTACGGCCCCCTCTCGCAGTGAGGAGGCCTGTGTCGAGTGGGAGCGTTATAAGCTGATTATTAGATAAAATAAGTTAGTAAAAAAATAAAACATAGAATAACGATTTTGCCTTAAACTGGGATGCAACATACTATAAAGATTTTATGAATCTCAAGAGTCAATTAAAATGAGCTGAAGCTAGACTTGAAAGAAAGATTCAAAGAGAGAAACTGTACTCTAGTTCAAAGTTAGACTATTTGAGTTATTGTCAAAGTTTACAAAAGCCGAACTTATCGGGTAAAAGTATGACAAACAAACACTTCTAAAACTAAACATTTTAAATTAAAACGGGAAATGTAAACTACAAAAATCGCCACAAAAAAGATGACTACAAGTTATGGCGCACACTATGCGACATGCAACTATGCAACTGCGACAGCTCAGCGACTAGACGCAACGACAGGCTGCGGCCGACGGTTTTCATATATTTTGTTCAAAGCTCCGCACACTTGATTCTTTTGCTTGTTTTTTCACATGTACATATGTATCATTATTTTAAATGTTAGTTTATATAATGTAAATATTGTATTGTAAATAAAAACCACAGACTTAAAAAAAAAAAATTTTTTTTTGTTATTTTGCAGTTTATGGATGTTTTTTTATTGAGACTTTAAACTGTATTGACTATAACTGACAGTTTTTAGAGTAGACAGAAGCGATCTAGATCACTCTTTTGGCCTGTTATATCTAACCAAGTCCCTGGGTGGTGGCTCCGGAACTCCTTAACCAGAACCTTTAACTCAACCTGTTCATCTTTTCACATCCACACCTAAAACTATTCTTGTTACATGCCCCTCCTTTTTCCGCGTAACAATATGTGCCTATGATGTTTTCATTCAAAAGATTTCAAGTTATTTGATAACGGTATCTTCAATTTAAAACATTAGGTGATGAACAGACTAACCGGATGCAGCTGAATACCAGTATTATACATAAAGCCACAATCCAGTAGCTGGTTTACACGATACCCCTTGTTAAGACTGGTGGTCAGACTTTCAGGCTTCTAACTTGACTTTGACGGCACGGTTGGCGCAGTGGTTAAGCGATTGACTGCTGCGCTGCGTGTCGCGGGTTCGATTCCCGCACAGAACAAATATTTGTAAGTCCTACATGTATTTGTTCTGAGTCTGGGTGTTTTTCTATCTATAATATGTATGTATTTACAAAAAAAAAATGTATATAAGTAGTTTATCAGCCATCTTGTTACCATAACACAAGCATTATGTTGCTTAGCTTGGGACTAGTTGGCGCTGTGTGAAATGTCCAGGGATATTATTATTATTATATAACTACCCGTAACGACTGTCAAAGATCTAAAAATGACAGCCAGTACCAACGGCTTAACTGCTTTCCTTCCGGGTACGTAGGGGTCTCAATATGAATGGACATTCATGGACTGACCTCGGCAAGTGTAACTTCACCATCGATCGACCCATCTGGTTGTAATTATTTAACCACGAGCAAGACTGAAGACACTAAATTCTGCTTATCTATGATATGATTATAAATGATCGGTAAAAAGTACTTGACAGGTGGCAGCTGTTGTGTTGATTACTTAACTTAGGTAAACTACTTAGCTACATTAAAGTAACAAAAAGTTTCCTTTCATTAATACAAGAACTGTAGCAAGATAAAGTTACGAATAAAAATGGAGACAATTTTGAATAAGTGGTTAAAACATTTATTATATATGGAGAATCTCTTAGGCATATACAGAAATTATTGTATCCAGAAGAAGATCAAGAAATGTTTAATTATTGGCCAGATATTAGTTCAGACTCTGCTGCACACTATAATCCTTTTTAAAAATGAACATTTCCTGTTAGGAGGAAAGGAATTTAATCGAATTAAACTCATGCATGGTGGTTTCTCTGCCTTTTCTTATGCGAACTCGGTATCATCCATTGTGACCGGTTTCTGTTACAGCCGCGCCTTCATATCTTATATTAGAAGTGTCAGCCGTGTCTCTGAATGTTTTCAAAATGGTATTCATTTTAATGAGTTTATTTATGCTATGAAGAACATATACAGGCTCAGCATCGCTTTTACAATTTTATGTATGGCGTTATCTCTGGCTAGATCTTCGCAGATTTTAAAAAATTACTTTCTATTGGAGGGAGAGACGGATATGTTAATTTTTATTTCCGTTTTTGTGTCACAAACTTTCATCAGATTTACAGTAGTTTTTGAGAAAATTGTATTGTTTTTTGTTATCATGATAGTGATTCAATTGACAAAATGCTTGAATTCAATTATATTAGCCATTCATGAGAGGTTGAGAAATTGTGATACTAGTTCGGATGAGCAATGTAAAATCACAAGGGAGCACATTCAAGAATGGGTTGAACTGTATCGGGATTTAGCAAATTGCTGTGGAAAGTTAACTCTTGGCTTTGGACGTCAGGTATATTTTATCATAAGGTATCCTAGTTAGTACTGAGTGTTATACTTTATCTGTCTGATTTAGCCTAGAATTAAATTTGTAAAAATATGCATCACCAAGCCGAAATCTACGCATTCTGTACATCATCAAAATATAATGAAATTTTAAACTTAACTTTATAAAGTTTAGTTTAAAATTAATATACCTAAATAATAGTTGGAACTTTAACCCTCAAAGGCTCCAAAACCAGAAATTTCTTTCTTAGATACGGTTCCTACAAAAAATCCCATGGATGAGAAAAATATGTGACTCTTGGCTTCGTTAGGGTTATTTTTACACCCGTCATATTGCTTTCTAATTGTGTTCTTGCGTTTCAGTTTCTCTTTTCGGTAATGATGTCAATGGCATACTACATGTTGCTGACGAACCATCTATGCACCAAGAATGTTTCAAATGTAAGAATATTACGACTTGTTTTTAGTTTTGTGGGAACAATATGCTTTACCTATGACGATTGAGTCTTCTAAAGCACATTTTGATATCTAATCGGATTGATATCTAAGCCGAGTAACATACGGTCTGCACATGTCTCTGCAGAGACGTGGAGCTCGGTGTGTTTTTCGCAGTTCTGATCATCTCCGCCACACACCGCCTAGAGCTTCATTGTCGCTTTTGATCCGTTAAACCACACATACGTATAAAATCGGCGCTGTGTCACTTTGGGCAACATTTTTTATCTTTATTTTTTTTTTAATCCTAAATCTGCCAGCTCTTGACGTCGATCTCACCTGGTGGAAAACGATAAATGAGAACCACAGTCTTTACAGAGCTAGATAAAATTATTATTTAAAAATTATTTATTATTTAAAATTATTTATTAAAAATTATTTATTATTTAAAAATTTCTTTAAAAATTATTATTATATTATAAAGTAAATGTCACATATGAATGTAAATATTATTCGATTCATATTCGTATGGAACGCTTATTTTTTTTTATAATTTCTAACGAAACTCGAAGTGTGTGTCTGTGTTTATGTTATTCGCCTCATACTCACAATTATGCTTAGTTGATTTGACTAATTAATTATTATCAATTACAGCAAGGAGACCTTAAAGCACTATTTATTGCGTTCAGTTACTTAGCATTAACGGCGTTGCCAATCATTGCTGGACAATGGACTCGTAACCAAGG
This sequence comes from Apamea sordens, assembly GCA_945859715.1. NCBI lineage: Eukaryota > Metazoa > Arthropoda > Insecta > Lepidoptera > Noctuidae > Apamea > Apamea sordens. The sequence goes on from OX243995.1 coordinate 17,116,083, forward strand.
GATAAATCTCCACAGACTGTTGGCTCGACTTTATAATACAATGATAGTAATTGGTGAGACCGTTTCTAATGATATTTAAAGCACTCTGTGACCTAAACCCGAACTTAAGTCACGCTTTTCTGTGACTTAAGTAGTCCATTCTTTTTTTTTTTTGACTTAAGTGCGGGTTTAGGTCACACGAGATATAAAATAATATACGATACTTGTTATTTAATTCACGTCGTGCAATAATGGACTATCGTAATGTATAGACGCTAGCAGCTGCTGCAGGTCAACCTACCAGAAACTGTCAAATTTTCCCGATCAACCTTGAACCTTAATGCTTTAGCGATAAAGTTGAAAATCTGTGAAAGAAATTTGACAGAGTAGTAACTTGATGTGCTGGCGTCTGTACTATTTTTTATTTTAATAACTGACAACTAAGTTAACGGAAATTATATTACGTCATTCAATTTCAGATTCAAGGGAAGCTGAAGCGAAATTGATAAAGGACTTCATACGTTTGATAAAGAAGAATCCAATAGAGTTCAAGTTATTGCCGAACCTTTCTGCTGGGATGTACATGCTGCCTGTTGTGTTCACTTTGGCTGTCAATTATATCATTATTATAATGCAGTTTAATAATGTTATTTAAATATGTTTGTTTTAGCAAATGTACGACAGTGTAACTCTACGAATATAAGTATATCTCAATTAAAAATTTTGAAGACATAGAAGTTTATATTTTAACTACATAGCTACGCCCCGCGGTTTCACCTTCATAAGTTTCGATTCCGTGGGAATATCGGAATAAAACATATTCTATATGTTAATCCTGGTTATAAACCATCTGTGTGCCAAATTTCATTCAAATCTGTTTTGTAGTTTTTGCGTGAAAGAGTAACAAAAATCCATCCGTCCATACAAACTTTCACGTTTATAAATATTAGTAGGATTTTATTATGTGTGTCTTAAGAATGACTGCTGGGTTCGGTGCGGAGTCGGTTAGCATTATTCAAATAGACTAAACGAGCTGTATCAACGTGAGTGTATTGTCTTACTTTCCTGACGGCGTAGGCAGTCGAACTGAGCCTTCCTGCTAGACTTGATATATGAAGTTTGGCATCTACTGTTAGTCCTAGAAAAATTGCCGAGCCTACTCTTTCAAGCACCTCTTTATTTAAGACGATGTTTAGTCCTAGATTTCTGACATTCGGTAAGGCGAACTTTTCACATTTCGTTTTCTTGGCATTGAGAACTAGATTATTTGACGTAAACCAATCTGTAACTATTGAAAGTGCACTGTTTACGTCGTCAAAATCTTGTCTATTCCTGTCTACTTTAAAAATAAGAGAGGTATCATCTGCAAACAGTACAACGTCACAGATGCCCTTTAAATGGAATGGTAAATCATTGATATATACTAAGAACAAGAATGGACCTAGTATTGAGCCTTGCGGAAGACCGAACTGAACTGGTAGCTCGGAAGATTTCGTGCCATTAACATCTACACATTGGACCCTATTATGTAAATAAGAAATTATTACGTTGAGAGCCTCGTTTCGGACACCGTAATGACGTAACTTACGCAAAAGCGTGTCATGGTGCACGCAATGAAAGGCTTTGGAGAGATCACAGAAAACTCCAATAGCATTTTGTGATTTCTCCCAAGCGTCAAATATCCCCACGTGTCTCAGCAGAGCAACAACCGCGTCTGTAGTTGAACGACCCTTTGTAAAGCCATATTGCTCATTATGGAGGAGGCTGTTTAAATTAAAATGTCTTAATAATTAATACGAGCTGATGAAAAAAATATGTCAAATTAATTTAACCAAATTACGTACTTATGTCATTGGTAGATGAAAAAATAATAATAAGGTAGGTACCTACTCATTTTTATGATATATTGATTAATTATTTTATGAATTACAGAAAGCCTTCAACTCCGATGAGTACAAGAAAGATGTCATTATAATACTGAGTTACATATCAGTGATGTTGATACCAGTAGTTGCTGGGCAGTTGGTGCGAAACCGAGGAGTGAAGTTCCACCGGGTGTTGGCCCGACTGTATAAAATGATTATTGGTAACATTTTATTTAATTCATAATTTTAGACGAAAACATATAATTATACTTACGAACCATTGATTTATTTTGACGCGATTGACTTCTGCGCTGCGTGTCGCGGGTTCGAATCCCGCACGGAACAAATATTTGTATTGCCTACAGGTAGTTTTAGTAGCTCCGGGTCTGGCTGTTTGTGTATGTGAGTTTAAATGTTTGTAAACGCACCCCGGTACAGGAGAAATTCCTAGTGTGAGGCAAAGTTTCAATAAAAAAAAACAGCTTCACGTGAAACTGAAATGAAATTGATAAAAGACTTCATACGTCTGATAAAGAAAAATCCAATAGAGATCAAGTTATTGTCCAACATTCCTGCTGGGATGTATACTGCATTCGCGACATATTCGCCAAAAATGTAAACAAATATGAGTTTATAGAAAACTAACTTTAATTCCTACACATTAAAGTTCAGTTAACACTACATCATCAAACATTTTTATAACTTTTTCAATAGTGCTAGTCACTCTGAAATCAACTTAATTATCATTGAAATAAAGTTGATTTTTTTTAACTTGAAATAACGTCAATTTGAAACATAAATACAGTTTGAATATACATGCTGCCTGTTATATTCACGTTGACGGTCAACTATGCAATCGTTATGTTACAGTTTAATCATGTTATTTAATTTTATACAATAAATTCGCGGATGTCGTAAATATTTATTTTTTTATATTAATTCATGTGATTGTAAACAATTTCTAGATATAGATAGTTTTTAGAGTTGACAGGAGCGATCTGGATCACTCGTTTGGCCTGTTATATCTCCAAGTCCCTGGGTGGTGGCTCAGGAACTCCTTAACCAGCATCTTTTATTCAACCTGCTCATCTTTTCACATCCACACCTAAAACTATTTCGCATAACAATATGTGCCTACCGGGTTTTCGTTTAAAAAATTTCAAGTTATTTGATATCGGTATCTTCAATTTAAAACATTAGGTGATGAACAGTCAAACCGGATGCAGCTGAATATCAGTGCCACAACCTCCACAACCCAGTAACTGGTTAACACGATACCCCTTGTTAAGACTGGTGGTCAGATTTTCGGGCTTCTAACTACCCGTAAAGACTGTCAAAAATGACAGCTAGTACTAACGGCTTAACTGGTTTCTGGGCACGTAGGAGTCTCATTATTAATGGACATCCATGGACTGACCTCGGCAAGTGTAACTTCACCATCGATCGACCCATCTGGTTGTAAATATTTAACCACGAGCAAGACTGAAGACAATATTCTGCCTATGTATGATATGATTATAAATGTTTGGTAAAAAGTACTTGACAGGTGGCAGCTGTTGTGCTGATTACTTAACTTAGGTAAACAACTTACCTACATTAGAGAAACAAAAAGTTGCCTTTCATTAATACAAGAACTGTAGCAGGACAACGTTACAAAAAACATCCCAAGTTAAATAAAAGCTTGTAAAAATGGAGACAATTTTGAATAAGTGGTTAAAACATTTTTTATATATGGAGAATCTCTTAGGCATATACAGAAATTATTGTATCCAGAAGAAGATCAAGAAATGTTTAATTATTGGCCAGATATTAGTTCAGACTGTGCTGCACACTATAGTCCTTTTTAAAGATGAACACTTTCTGTTTGGAGGAAAGGAATTTAATCGAATTAAACTCATGCATGGTGGTTTCTCTGCCTTGTCTTATGCAAACTCGGTATCATCCATCGTGGCCGGTATCTGTTACAGCCGCGCCTTCATATCTTATATTAGAAGTATCAGCCGTGTCTCTGAATGTTTTCAAGATGACATTCATTTTAATGAGTCTATTTATGCTATGAAGAACATATACAGACTCAGCATCGCTTCTACAATTTTATGTATGGCGTTATCTCTGATCAGATCTTCGCAAATTTTAATAAATTACTTGCTAATGGAGGGAGATACGGATATGTTAATTTTTATTTCCGTTTTTGTGTCACAAACTCTCATCAGAATTACAGTAGTTTTTGAGAAAATTGTATTGTTTTTTGCTATCATGATAGTGAATCAATTGACCAAATGCTTCAATTCAATTATATTAGCCATTTATAAGAGGTTGAGAAATTGTGATACTAACTCGGATCAGCAATGTAAAATCACAAGGGAGCACATTCAAGAATGGGTTGAACTGTATCGGGATTTAGCAAATTGCTGTGGAAAGTTAACTCTTGGCTTTGGACGTCAGGTATATTTTATCATAAGGTATCCTAGTTAGTACTGAGTGTTATATTCTATTCGTCTGATTTAGCCTAGAATAAAATTTGTAAAAATATGCATCACCAAGCCGAAATCTATGCATCATCATCAAAATATTTTGAAATTTTAAACTTAACTTTTATTAGACGCTTACGTCTAATAAAAGTTAAGTTACGTCTATTAACGTGACGAAATAAAATACGAGACGGTATAAAGTTTAATATAAAATTAATATACTAGAATAATCTTTGGAACTTCACCCCTCAAAGGCTCCAAAACCAGAAATTTCTCTCTAAGATACGGTTCCTACAAAAAATCCCATGGATGAGAAGAATACGTGACTTTTGGCTTCGTTAAGGGTCTTTCCGTCATATTGCTTTCTAATTGTGTTCTCGCGTTTCAGTTTCTCTTTTCAGTAATGATGTCAATGACATACTACATGTTGCTGACGAACCATCTATGCATCAAGAATGTTTCAAATGTAAGAATATTATGACTTGTTTTTAGTTTTTTGGTAATAACCTGCTTTACTTATGACGATTGAGTTTTCTAAAGCGCATTTTGAAATTCAAAAGCTGAGGATTGATATCTTAGACCGAATAATATACGGTCTGATCATGTCTCTGCGGAGTCGTGGAGCTCCGTGTGTTTTTCGCAGTTCTGGTCCTCTCCACCATACACCGCATAGAGCGTCATTGTGGCTTTTGATCCGTTCAACCAAACATACGTATAAAATCGGCGCTGTGTCACTTTGGGCAACATTTTTTATCTTTTTTTTTAACTCCTAAATGTGCCAGCTCTTGACCGCGATCTCGCCTGGTGGAAAGAGATAAAGTATGTGTCACATTTGAATGTAAATATTATTCATATAGCATGAATGTTCAAATTCGAACGGAAGACTTGTTCACTTTCGCTTATACGAATATGAACATCAGAGATATTAAAATTAGATTCACATTCGTATGGAACGCTTACTTTACTTACTAAAGTCGAAGTGTGTGTGTGTGTTTGTGTTATTCGCCTCATACCCACAATTCTGCTTAGTTGATTTGACTAATTAATTATTATCAATTACAGCACGGAGACCTGAGAGCACTATTTATTTTGTTCGGTTACTTAGCATTAACGGTGTTGCCAATCATTGCTGGACAATGGACTCGTAACCAAGGAATAAATCTCCACAGACTGTTGGCTCGACTTTATAATACAATGATAGTGATTGGTGAGACCGTTTCTAATGATATTTAAAGCACTCTGTACCCGCTCTTAAGTCACGCTTTTCTGTGACTTAAGTAGTCCATTTTGACTTACGTGCGGGTTTAGGTCACACGAGATATAAAATAAAATACGATACTTGTGACTTAATTCCCACCGTTCAATAATGGACTATCGTAATGTACAGACGCCAGCAGGTCAAGGTACCCGAAACTTGAAATTGAAATTTTCCCGATCAACCTTGAATCTTAATGCTTTAGCGATAAAGTTGAAAATTTATTAAAGAAATTTGACAGATTGTGGTAGCTTGATGTGCTGGCGTGTGTACTATTTTCTAATCACTGACAACTAAGTTAACGGAAATTAAATTACGTCATTCAATTTTAGATTCAAGGGAAGCTGAAGCGAAATTGATAAAGGACTTCATACGTTTGATAAAGAAGAATCCAATAGAGATCAAGTTATTGCCGAACCTTTCTGCTGGGATGTACATGCTGCCTGTGGTGTTCACTTTGGCTGCCAATTATGTCATTATTATAATGCAGTTTAATAATGTTTTTTAAATATGTTTGTTTTAGCAAATGTACGATAGTGTAACTCTACGAATTTAAATATAACTCAATTAAAAATTTGGAAGTGATATAAGCTTATATTTTAACTAGCTGCGCCCCGCGGTTTCACCCGCATAAGTTTCGATCTCGTGGGAATATCGGAATAAAAAGTATTCTATATGTTAATCCTGGTTATAAACCATCTGTGTGCCAATTTCATCCAAATCCGTTCTGTAGTTTTTGCGTAAAAGAGTAACAAAAATCCATCCATCCATAGAAACTGTCATGTTTATAATATTAGTAGGATTTTATTATGTCTGACTGTCTTAAGAATGACTGCTGGGTTCGGTGCGGAGTCGGTTAGCATTATTTAGTTATTCTACTTGGAAACTAAGTTTAAGTACGGGTCTGGATTTTTGCCTAGCTAAATCATTAGGCTCGATTTAAAAGAAATCATTACATTATAATGTCTATATGACAGAGTTTAAGAAAAAGTACTAGGTATATAGTTATTATGTAACAATATATAAAATTTTCAAAATAAATACTTAAGTCGAACTACTAAAATTATACTAAAGTGTACGTGTAGTAAAACGATTTAATAACGTACTTTTTAAAGAATAATGTAGAATAGTCTGTTGCTTAGTCAAATGGTAATTATGTATTTGGAGCAAAACATATTAACTTTTAGTTTTATTTTATTTTTATTTATTTGTTAATAAGTAACTAACTTATATTAACAGTTAGCAGCACACATACAAGTTAAAGGTGGAATATTGTGAATTGTGAAGGTATATTTTTATATTTCATTCATCTATCGAAAAACGACCGTGGATAATGAAATAACGCTTGACTACCTACTTACTTAACGACTAAAATATCTCCCATATAACACTCAACGTAATATCAGATGGGCGGTTTATCTTTTTGGTTACAAAATGTTATACTTAATACTGATAACAGCAATAATGGCCTGATGGCTGAAACCCTCGACCAACATCTACCGAGACTCTCGTTAGGCGGTTGGATCAAGGGCCTGATTCAAAAGGCAGTACCTACTCCTCGATCCGGCTCGCATCCTGAGGAGGTTCCTGTCTCTGGAGCCCTAACCACCCGTAACTTGGACCCTTCTCCCAACATCGGTGGATCACCACTTTTTATATTTTTAAATGATTTTTGGAACGAAGTTCCTTATCGCGCGTTGCAAAAGGGGGCTAGACGGAAAAAATTAAGACCAAAAGTTGGAACGACACTTTTTGCAGTTGTAAGCCGTGCGGCGTGCGCGTGTTTCTCTATCTGTCTCTCTCTCTCTCTCTCTTTGAACTTCGTTCTATCCGGGTGTCGCTTGACACCTCTCTAGTTTTTTATACTTATTTTTTATATTTTAAGAAATATTTTAAAATGTAATTAAGTATGTAAATGGATAAATAAAGGAACTAATAAACAATTCAGACCAGGTCCATTAGTAATCAGTGAATACAGATAATAAGTAGTAGCCATGATATTTTTTTGAATTTAAAGCGTATTGTCTTGCAGGCACAGCTAGTGTAAAATATCGTTATGCCAACAAAATAAAAAAAAGGTTTAAACTTAAACCCGCCTACAACCAAAACCTAAACTAAAAAGGTATAAGTAAACGAGATATAGACTTTTTTGGTTTCAGGCTTAAGGTTAAGGACCCGCATAAGTGTCGACCCCGTGGGAATATCGGGATAAAAAGTATCCTAAGTGTTATTCTGTAGAGCTATATTACTGTAGAGTTTCATCATAATCCGTTTAGTAGTTTTTGTGTGAAAGAGTCCATCCATACATATGGATGTATGGATGGACTCTTTCACACATCACAAAGTAATTTAAGATCACGGTACAATTCTTAGGAGCTGAGCAAAAAGAAAAAACATGATCACGCGGACGATGTCGCGTGCAGAAGTTATTATGAAATATACAGGGCAAATGTAGCTCGGAGTAAATCCGTCGCGTGAGTGAATAATGACGATTCTTCTTCAGGGCTTCCAACGGTATATTATTGGATCTAAGGAGAAAAAGATTTACCCTCCAAATATTATTTATGTTGCTACAAATGTATGTTTTAACTAAAGACATTTTTCACAATTTTCGTTCGTTTTGCTAAGTTTTAATATAAAAACAAATATTTGCATTCAATATATTTTTTAATTGATTATTAATTAAATAGTTGTTCGGTTAGTAGTTAGGTCAACCGGACTAACAACCGAACTACTGCTACTAGAGGAGTTTCAGTAGTTCGGTGCTTTTTTAGAACCGAACTATTGCTACTGAAAGTTTCAGTAGTTCGGTCAACCGGACTAACAACCGAACTACTGATACTAGAGGTTTTTATAAGGCTACGGGTATGAAACTAGCGTCGGCGGATTTTCTACACTCACGATTTTAAAGTACCTAACTATTGGAACTGCGACCGCTTTCATCGGATTGTCAATGATTTTTGTTTATTTTATCATGATTAGATATCGATACCCATCACGGTTACGACTGTGGCGGCATCTACACACCCAAATGAGAATTACGCATCACACTGATCACACGCAAAATCCTGCATCGCGCAAGCAGAGTTTACCGCGCGACTAGCATATATACATCGTCCGGATAACAATTGTCGGGCAGTTCCCATCGAATGCGAATGTTCGGATCGGACCGACACATGGCCGAACCGAATATTATTGAAAAATGCGAAAAAGGTTCGGATCGGCTCAGTTGGGTCGGGACCATAGTCAATATTCGAAAGAGTGTAGGAATGTAGAATCGGAACCGACCGAACCAAATAGTAATTTCGTAGCAGGAAACGGCCGAACATTCGGCCGATACTACTTCGAAGTAGAACCCCAGGTATTCCCGAATAAAACGTCAGCGCAGCTTTCGTGCAACTACTTCAACGTGACTGCGTAACGTTTCGGTACTTAATTTGATATGATAGTGTGTATTGGTCGCACTTATTGAGAGGAAAGAATGAAAGAATGTTTGCAACGGGAAGCAGAACAACGAAAAAAGAAATTTAAAACAGACAGATGAGAAAATGTATGTGAGGAAATTGCATTTTATTATTATTACTGTAAACCTACGAGAGTTTACAGTAATAATAATAAAATGCCATTTAATAATCAATTGTGATCTTTCAGACAGACAAGTGAACGATAAGTCATGTTGACTTGGCAGTCATACAAATTGTTGTCAGTACGTCACCTAGCAACTACATACGTAGATACTACTTAAAAAAAACGACTTTTTGATGAATTAATGAGACTATTTAAAATGTATCCACATTATTACTTTATCGTCGCCGAAGCACACAGTAATTCAACCGAACATGTCTCCAATAAAGTGGTTGAACAATTTACTGTTTCTGGAGAATACCATCGGCATATACCGGAATTATTGTACCCAGAAAAAGATTAAGAAATATTGTTTTGCTTTCCATATATTCGTTTATACTATATTTAACACTCTAATTAGTATCAGTGAAGTATATTTATTGTTAACTAGAGATCCATATAATCAGATAGAACTTATATATTGTGCGCTCGTTATATCAAGCTATATCTCTTGTGTTTCATCAGTTGTGACCGGGATCTGTTACAGCAGCACTTTTATGTCCTTTTTTGACAGCGTCAGTCGTATCTCAGAAAGATTTGAAGACGATACGAAATTAATTAATTCTTTGAAAAAATTGCACTGGTTCAGTATATCTCTTATTTTATTTTGTATTACGTTTGCTGTTCATAGATCTATTTATATTGTTTTCAGTTATGATCAGATAGACTATGATGCGTATGTGTTAGTTCGTGTTTCCATTCTTTTATCACAAGCTCTGATGAGAACTACTTTATTATTTGAGAAATTTATATTTTTTGTTGTTATTATGATAGTGGTCCTTTTGTGCACATGCTTGACTTCGTTGATAGCAGCCGTTCGGGAGAAAGTCGGGAGTTTTGATATTGGTTCAGATGAGCAATATTTTATCACAAGGGAGCAAATTCAAGAATGGGTTGAACTGTATCGGGATTTAGCAAAGTGCTGTGAAAAAGTAACACTATGCTTTGGACGTCAGGTACTAGAATTGCGAATTTAATCAAATTGATTATTGTGTACCTCGGTGTCTCAAATATGTTATCTTTAATTGTATTAAGTTCTGTTGATTATATGCTTAGGCCATATAATATATTGTTTCGTAATATGTCTCTGATGTTTCAGTTTACCTGTTCCTTAATAAGTTCAGTATTTTACTACATTTTACTGACTTACCAAATGTGTTATTTGAGTGTTTTAAATGTAAGTACCTATGTTATGGCTTGTTTTCATTTTCTGCTAAATTTTTATGTTTTTTTTTTCTAATGATAATACAATTGGCTAATAATTTCTTGGCTTATTTTTTTTGGATTTAACTGCTATTATTTTTAATAAATTACAGATACAAGATATGAAAATATTGATCGTTATAGTAAGTTATGTATTATTCACGATATTTCCAATCGTTGCTGGACAGTTGATTCTTAACCAAGGGGTAAAATGCCACCGAATTTTGGCCCAACTCTATAATAAAATGATTATTATTGGTAAGCAAACGTAGTTATAATGATATACATGCACCCGATAAGATTCGACATGTCAGGTGAGATATTGACGAAAATAATTGCGCAAAGTCGGAGTGGGGTAATCTTGGTCGGATCATGTGAAGACCATGTAGGACTAATGGATTAGGAATATCCTTCAAAACCCTCGTATTGTGATTGTGAGTGTTAGTGCTCTGCGGTGGGCCATTGTCAAAATCAAATTATTGTATGCCTTTATAAATAAATAAAAATATTTTCAGATTCAAAGGAAGCAGAAGCGAAATTGATAAAGGACTTTTTACGTCTTATAAAGAAGGATCCACTAAAGATCGAGTTATTGTCCAACATTCCTGCTGGAACTTATTTCCTACCGGTTATACTCATGTCCACTGTCAACTATATCATTGTTATGTTGCAGTTTAATAATTTTGTTTAATTTTTTTTAAATGTCTATATTTTCATAAGACGTTTCGTTTGATTTTAGGTTTTACATTACTATGTAAAATGTATTAAAATTAATACTTTAGCTACTCCGAATTTTGGCACGGCTTTATATTGCAATGATTATTTTTGGTAAGAAAATGTCACGTTATATACTGCTAACAAAGTTAATGGGAACTATGTTCGGAAAAAGGCAAGGTAATCAACTTTTTCGATGGCTGGCGCAAGTGAGCATGCGCATGCCTGAACAAGAAAAGATGCAAAGATTTTTCCCACTCTCGCTAGGTATGGTCGTTATTAAAGGTCATATTTTATAATAGGTGTAACTTTGTATAGGTTCTGGTTTAATTCGATAGGTAACGATTCGCTAAAGCGATATATATTTTTATACTTTTTTTTGTGTCAATTATTAAAACTATAATTTTATTGTAATATAAATTTTAGCCACACTACATGCTGATAAAATGAAAAGGACAAACAGAAAGCATCATATCATCATATAAATGTCAAGTTCCTAGGAAAGAAAGTGATGAGTTTTTATGTTATTTTTTGTATACTTAACACAATTGGTTGAACACAATTTGACGTTTATGTTTTGATGAATTTGACAAGTCAGGGCGATGCCGATGTCCAATCGCCTTGAGTTGTCTTCATAAAATTGAATTGTCACCAAGTGATGCTTTTGTCGTTGTGTAAAATGTAAAAATAATGAACGTTGTGTTGTTTTAACATTAAAGGTATAATAACTTAGGTTATAGTTTTATTTCAATTACTGGCAATTGATTTGCTTCCTATTAAGCATAAGGTACTTAAACGTGTTTAGAGAAATGTAGGTGAGAATTATTTATAGTCTCTTTGTAAAGAGAGGGAGAGGAGAGGGCCAAGCAGAGTTCCTTGTGGCATTCCAAACAGCACACTTAGTTTGTTACTCATTTGACCAACAACTCTTACTATCTGTAGACTATAAAACCGTTAGGTACTAAGCCAGTTCACAGCTTCACATCTTATGCCAGCGAGTCCATTTTCTTTCAAAAGAAATTGGGGTGATAATTATGGTGTAATGCCTTGGTAAGATCTATGAATACCATTAAAATCTGCTGCAAAATATACTGATCGGACGTTACAAACAAAAATGGCTGCATTAAAGTGTTTGGACAATTTATTGTTACAGGCAGAGAAATTATTGTAGTAAGAAGATGACTACGAAATTTTATATCATTTTCCTAATTTTCGTCCAGACTATGTTGCACACAATTATAGTCTCCATTCAACTATATTTATTGTTAATAATAGACATCTATAATATTATAAATTATATTTATTGTTTTTTTGTAACTTCAGCTTTTATCACGAGTTTGATATCCGTCGTGACTGGTATCAGTAACCTGCCTTTAAATTGTATATACAAAGCATCAGTCGTGTCTCTAAATGGTTTGAAGACGATAAGAAATATATTAAGTCCCTTAAAAAATTGTACTGGTGTAGTATTACTTTTATTTTACTATCTATTGCATTCACTGCTTTCAGGTCTTTGGATCTCATAATTAATTTCAAGCCTAGACTATGAAGTGTTTGAATTTCTTTGTGTTCCCATTTTTTTCTCACAAACTTTAATAAGAATGACTACATTGGTTCAAAGAAATAAATTGTTTGGTTGTATTTTGATAGTAGTTTATTTATCCAAATGCTTAAATTCGTTGATATCAGCCGTTCAGAAGACAGTAAGTAGTTGCGATATTAGTTCGGATGAGCAATTTGATATCACAAGGGAGCAGGGGGATTAAAAAGGTCACTTTAATCAATACCTCTAAAAGCTATTCATTTCCTGCATTCCCAGCAGATCATTAGAAATTCCTTTAATTTTCGTAAAATTTAATTTCATATTTGGTGTAAAAATTGCTGCATGAAAAAAATAAAAACAGTAATTTTATCGGTACATTTTTCATTACAGTTTTTATTAATCAAATTGGTTTTTTATGTTTTATTCCTACAGTTTAAATCTTATTTCATTATGATATGAATTTCACACAGATCATATTATGAATTGTCAGTTTGTGACCATTTTACGATTTTTAATATGATTCATATTGTTAGCCTAATACGATTCTGCCAAAATGGCCTTTTAGGCCCCCAGATTCAAGGATGGGTTGAACTGTATCGTGGTTTAGCTAACTGTTGGGAATATGTAACGTTATGCTTTGGACGACAGGTATTTGCTATTTAAAATGTAATATTTAACATATTTATGTCATATTTAACCATATTATGTATTTATATGTATACGCAAGCGTCTATTGTTTAGTAATTTTACTTTTATGTTTCAGTTTTTCTTTTCCTTAATAGTCTGCTCAGTATCTTACTACATTTTGCTGACGTACCAAATGTTCGACTTGAGTGTTTTAAATGTTTATTGCCCCGCCTAATAATTGAGAATCGAAAAGCTAATGATAATTTGACCTTACGTAGGGTTCCGGAGGTATTTTAATTTATTATGTTTAAAATGATTCTATTCTTAATCATTTGCAGAAACAAGATAAAAAAATAGCAATTGTTATAATATCTTATGTATTTTTGACGATATTACCTACCAATCGTTGCTGGACAGCTAGCTCATAATCAAGGAATGAAATTCCACCGAGTGTTGGCTCGACTTTATAATACAATGGCTATGTTTGGTAAGAAAATGTATTACTAGAATGATTTATGTAATTTAAACGTGAAGGTAGTTAACGGAACCCATTTTTTTAAAGAATGGTATCTTGAAAATTTGCTACACGCACCGTTGCTACATGGGACATCTATTGGTTGATGATCGAGGCAATGAAAAGATATCTTTTCCTTTTGCTAAGCTCATTGGCATATTCTCCTATAACCCCAAAAGATGTAACTTTGGTAGTGACCACACTTATTATGAACTCGATACTTGATAGATACTGCGCTAAATTATACAAATTGTTCATGTAGACCATAAAACTCCTTAAGTGCCAATGTAACTGGTTTGGTCACATCTGCCACTTGATGAAAGAGATATAGGAGAAAAAAACGCCACATGATGAAAGAGATGAAGGAGGAGGAGTTGTGATTGACCAACTATTAAGTGGTGAAGAGGTGAATAATAGTGATGTTTTGGAGTTGAATATTCATTAAAATTTTGACGGACGTCAGAATGCGGAGCAAGAACAACTGGCCCGTGTTGATAGACGCAGATTAAATAGGCTAACTGAGACAGTAGAAATTACGGATAGTGATAGTTTTACTTTCGTTCAAGCTAGAATGGCAAAGAAACTTGCGCGCAGCTTGTCACAGACACAAAATTCTCAACAATCAGAGGAAATTATAAATGAAAAAAAGAAAAGAAAAGGAAAGAAAAAGACAAAAAAGAAAAGAAAAAGAAAGAAAGAAAAGAAAGAATTATAAATGAAACTGTGGAAATTTTTGAAATTAGTTTGATGTCAAAAACAGTTTTACTCAAAAAAAAAAAAAAATTGTATAACTATAATAATTATAGTTATTCAATATTTTTTTTGGTTTTGGGTAAAACTGTTTTGGTTTTACTTAATAAGTAAAACCATTAATGGTGCATGTTGTGTTAGCCTGTAAGTAATTGTTGCACTTATAAAAAAATGTATCAGGAAATGATAAACAATTGTTGGCTAAACTAAATAAATAAAAAATACTAAAACTAAAAAAAAACGACCATGACGGGGTTGAGGCAGGTAACTGAAATTAATTTACGAGTAATTTAAACAAACATAGCAACCCAAAAATTACTGAAACAATTATAATGCCTTAAGTATTTTGTTACTACTAGTATCTAAATTAAAACTATTTACTCTCGACCAATACTGTAACTTTATAAATATAAGATAACATTTTGACCTGTACTGTATGTGGTTCCATAAAAAGTATGTCATGAATTCTTGATTAATTGGTTGTTTTAATATTATTCTAATATAATTCTGATAATCATAGGATAGATGATCAATAATTTATTCGGTCTGGTAATTACCTAAAGGTAACGATTAAGAACTACTTACTACTACATTAAAATAACAAAATGTTTCCACACAGTAAAACTTTTATCGTCGTCACCGAGACACACAAAATTAAAACAAAATGTCGCCAATAAAGTGGTTGAACAATATATTGTTTATAGAGAAACTCCTTGGAATATACAGGAACTATTGTAACCAGTCAAAGATTAAAAAATGTTTAATTATCTTCCAAATATTCACGCAAATTATATTGCACGCTATTGTCGTCATTGGTCAAATGAAACTGTTGCTAGGAAGAGACGACTATGGTCAAAGCAATTTGATTGTTGTTTATTCTAGTGCTTCTGGATTTGTTAACACTTGTTTATCTATCGTGACCAGTATCTGTTACAGCCGCGGCTTCATGTCTTATTATAGAAGTATCAGTCGTGTCTCTGAATGCTTTAAAGATGACTCTAAATTCCTCAAGACTCATAACAAAATATACTGGTTTAGCTTATCTTTGATTTTTCTGTCCGTGGCTGTTATTGTATTTAGATCTGCAGCGGTTTTAATACAATATTCCCAACCAGATCTGTTTTTTTTTATTATCATTTTGGTATCACAAACAGTTAGACGACTTAACATAATATTCCAGCACCACATATTGTTTGTTGTTATTATGATGGTGGTAAATTCATTGAAATCTTTGACTTCGTTGATATCAGTCGTGCAAGAAACAAAAGGGAAATATGATATTAGTTCGAATGAGCAATGTGATATCACAAAAGAGCAGATTCAAGGATGGGTTGAACTGTATCGAGATATAACAAATTGCTGTGAAAAAGTAACATTATGCTTCGGACGCCAGGTTTGATTCTGGAATTTCATTGAGATGATTTTGCTCCTAGTAATCTAACTTCTATTTGTTTGTAAACATTTTTTTTTGTTACAGGTTTTCTTTACGATATCAATCTCAACATCTCAGTTGATTTTAATAACGTATCAAATGTGTTACCAGAGTGTGTCGCAAGTAAGTTTTTGTTATTTCAAACTGAGCCCTATTGTAAAAGTTGTCCGTATTCTAAGTTAACGAGTTTTGTAACATTATTTAATATTATACATTTTAGAAAAAGGATGTGGATGAGTTCAAGAAAATTATATTTGTTCTATGTTTTTATATTTCATTAATGGTATTGCCAACAATTGCTGGACAGATGACCCATAACCAAGGAGTTAAGTTCCACAGAGTCATGGCTCGGCTTTATAACGCAGTTATTAAAAGTAAGAATAACGTTTTTTTTTAATGTCAACACTGTTTAATTACTAAGATTATTTGTAAAATCATTATTTTTTATTTCATTTTAGATTCACGAGAAGCTGAAGCGAAATTGATAAAGGACTTCATACGTTTGATAAAGACGAATACAATACAGATCAAGTTATTGTCCAACATCCCTTTTGGGATGTGCATGCTGCCAGTTATACTTACGTTGGCTGTAAACTATGTAATTGTTATGTTACAGTTTAATCATATTATTTAATTCTACTCATATTACAAACATTACAATTTGCAAATATGTCTGGAAGTATGTAATTTAATCATGCTAACATTCACATAAAAAGACCGCTGCCGATACTTGTGACGACCTTTTACAATTAAAGCCTGAAGCAGTGTGCAAGGAGAAATCCATAAAGTGGTTGAAAAGTTATTGTTTCTTTATTACGTGTCACGTTGTTTGTCCGCGATGGACTCCTAAACTGCTTAACCGATTTTAATCAAATTTGTACACCGTTGCAGTTTGATCCAACTTGAAAGATAGGATAGCTTACATCGCTTCATAAAATTATACATACAATCGTAATATTATTTTATTTCAAATTATTTGTCTATTATTTGACAGTCAGTCAGTCAGTGTGAGTTTGTCAGTGTTATCTGTTAGCTCCAAACGATTCTAACAGAAGTAATTTATATGGCAAAACAACGTTTGCCGGGTCAGCTAATAATATTAGCAACATAATTATATGATTGTAATGGAGTAGTCAAATATTGCGAAAATACCTAATGTTCAGTTGGTAATTAAGGTAGAAGTAATTGCTTAGAGACATTAAACAAAGAGATAACTTGAAGAACATGACATGTATTGTATAATAATGACATATTATAATATACATACTTAACTTATCCCTTTAATAAATATAAATAATTTGCTTAATGTTAAGTAACGAATAATGTTTGCTTAACCACAATGTATTTGATGTTTAACCGAGTCCTTACTTTATATTCTAGTGTATATCGGGCTGGTGTCCTCAATTCGACGTTGCAAGCGCGTGTTGTATACATTATACTTCTCTGAACTTTTACATTGTAACGTTTATGAATGTTGTGCTTTCTTATAGATAATATCAAAACAATTGTCATAATTGATAAAAAAGTGTTTGACTATAATTAAATCAAATACATTTATGGTAGATTTATTAATTTTACAACCCGCTTAAATAATGTGGTGTCCTCAAAATGATTGACAGTCAATAACTTGCTAGTGAATTAAAACTACAAAAAGTTTTGCATCTTAAAAGTAGGCAAAGACAATATACCAGAAGTAATAAAGAAGAATCCACCAACATTACTTCCGATCATCACTATAGCGTTATAATATCAGATAACGTTTTGACCTGTACTGTGGTTCTATGTATATAAAGTAGGGGGTCATGAAATTCATGATTGATTGGTTGTTATACCTAATACTATGATAATTATAATTCTGACAATCATATTGTCTTTGCAGCTTTTAGGTCTTTGGATCTTTGTAGCTTGAATAAAGAAATTCTATTGTATTCTATAGAATAGATGATTAATAATTCATTCGTTGTTATGTACATACCTAAATGATTGCACGTATCTGGTAATTACTTAAAGATTACAATTAAGAACTACTTACTAAAATAACTAAACGTTTCCACACAGTAAAACTTTTATCGTCGTCACCGAGACATGACATAAAAACAAAATGTCCCCAATAAAGTGGTTGAACTATATACTGTTTATAGAGAACATCCTAGGAATATACTGGAGCTATTGTATTAAAGATTAAAAAATGTTTTATTATCTTCCAAACATTCATGCAAATTATATTGCACTCTATCCTTGTCAGTGGTCAAATGAAATGGTTGCTAGGTGGAGATGACTATAGTCAAATCAATGGTTGGTTGTTATGTTGGTTCCACATTGTTTGTTATTCGTCGTGACCTGCATCTGTTACAGCCGCGGCTTCATGTCTTATTATAGAAGTATCAGTCGTGTTTCTGAATGCTTTAAAGATGACATCTCAAAAAAATATACTGGTTCAGCTTATCTTTGATTTTTCTGTCCATCGCTATTATTGTATACAAAAAAAATGATATTTAAAAAATACAAAAAAAAAAAGTATGAATCAACTGATTATTTTTTCACGATTTCAGGGTTGGTCCCGTATTAAAAGTTGTTCATAATGATCAGTACAATGACCCCTTTTAAGGATTAAAACGATCAAAATTTAACGGTGTATAACTGCTGTAACAAAACAAGTCAAGGTACCTGTGTGTGAAAAAGTTAGCTTTAGAAGGAAACCTATTGATGTTAAATGTCACTACTCTGAATTATTAAGTAAATATAAAATAAATTGTTACAACATGTGGAAAGAATACTTTGATAAAAAATCTCTCGAAAAAGGTGTTTGGTATAAAACGGTGCAATATGAACCTCCGCGTATTCCCTAGTTTGCCGATATGAGAATTTGTCGAAAATATATTGTAATAGCACATAGGTTAAGGACCGGACACATGCCACTCTACAAGTTTGGCTTCCTAATGAAAAAAATGAGTAGTCCAAATTGTCAATACTGCGAGTCTGTGGAGGATGTGCATCACTTGTTGGTGGAATGTGTCCGTAATCGCAGAGAAAGAGATGCCTTATTGGCAGAGTTAAAAATTAATAAGTTAGATTTAGGTGCTGTTCACTGTTTTTTGTCTAAACCCTGTGGTGAGGAGGCTAAGAAAATTTATAGTTTTGTATACAGCTATTTAGCTAATAGAGCGTTTCTTGTCTCTTAGTTCGTTAAAATATATTTTTGTTATGAATTATGATGGGGCTGACATGGTTATGTGTGATAACCAAAAGCCTCTAAATAAATAAAGATTAAAAAAAAGGATTAATACGATCAAAATTTAACGATGTACCTATAGATCTGCAGCGGTTTTAACACAATTTTCCCAATCAGATCTGTTTTATTTGGTTATCATTTTGGTATCACAAACGAATATACGACTCATAATATTCCAGCACCTCACATTGTTTGTTGTTAATGCAATGGCAGCAAATTCATTGAAGACTTCGTTGATCAGTCGTACAAGAAACAGTAAGGAAATATGATATTAGTTCGGTTGAGCAATGTGATATCACAAGGGAGCAGATACAAGGATGGGTCGAACTGTATCGAGATATAGCAAATTGCTGTGAAAAAGTTACACTTTATTTTGGACGCCAGGTAAGTACTAATCAAGCAGAAATTATAGAACCAAATACTTAATTTAAGTTCTATTTATTTGCAAACATTCTTTTGTTCCAGGTTTTCTTTACGTTAACCATCTCAATATCCTACTTTATTTCATTAACGTATGAAATGTATTACAAGATTGTTTTGGAAGTAATTTTTAGATATCTCAAACTGTAAATGGTGTTCGTATTTTATTTAATTTTATACATTTTAGAATGATGATCCAATGAGTTCAAGAAAATGGTGTTTGTTATAATTATGTTTTAATATTTCTTTGATGACGTCGCCAATCGTTGCTGGACAGATGACTCTTAACCAAGTGGTGAAGTTCCACAGAGTCTTGGCTCGACTTTATAATACAGTTATTGAATGTAAAAATAACGTTTTTTTTAATGTCAACAATGTTTAGATACCAATATTATTTGTAGTAACATAATTTATTATTTAATTTCAGATTCACAACGAGCTGAAGTGAAAGCGCTAATGGATTTCATACGTTTGATAAAGAAGAATCGTGTAATGAAAAAAAAAGCAAAAAAAAAAAATCGTCAATCGTCGTCGTCGTGTAAATTTACTAGCTGTGCCCCGCGGTTTCACTGCGGGATAAATAGTATCCTATATGTTAATCCAGGTTATAAACTATCTGTGTGTCAATTTCATCCAAATCCGCTCAATAGGCGAGAAAGAGTAACAAATATCCACCCATCCATACAAACTTCCGCGTTTATAATATTAGTAGGATTTATGATTTTTATATTATGTAATGATTATGCTTATTTAATTCGTTTATCCGAAGGCCAATTCTCGTAATTTAAAACGTTCAAAATCTAGTCGCAGTCTCGTCGGCGACAAACAAATGTCAAAAACTTGTCAAAATGTAAATTCAAATTCAAATTCATTTATTTGTCCGAATATGGTACATTACATGGTCTTAAATTAATAAATGGTTTCATCTCATTCTGCCACGTGCGGCGCGCAAATATTAGGTATACAAATAAAAAAACAAATAAAATTATTACAGCACAAAAGTAAAAATATTAGGTTAATATTGAATTGATTAAATTATGAATTAATGTGACAAAATGAGGCATGTCAGTTAAAAATATTATCTAGGTTAATGTCAAAGTATTATTCAATGTCAAACTATCAAATAGAGATTTCAAAATACATACAAAAAACTACAATTAAATTAGGATGTCAATCAAAAGGAAGTGTCATTCAAAAAGTCGTTTAAATCATAATAACACTTTTTACATAGCAACTCTTTAAGTTCCTTTTTAAACCTATTTAGATTTACCTGCTTGATTTGCTTTGGGATTTTGTTAAAAACTTGCGGAGCTATACAGAATATGCTCTTCCACATTAACGCTGTTTTGGCTCTACGTCCGCGTAACATATCATTCCGTCTGTTACGTTTAACTGTATCCGATAAGTTGGGAAACAGGTGTAAATTCAACTTTACAAATAAGGCAGTTTCATAAATATACAAAGACGGTAGTGTTAAAATTTTGTGTTTTTTGAAATATGGTTCACAACTGTCCGTTATTTGTAGTCTGAACATGGCTCTGATTGATCGCTTTTGCGCTTTAAAAACGATTTCTCTATTTGTAGAGTTACCCCAGAATATAATTCCGTATCTTAGTACAGATGCTACAAGACCGTGGTAAGCTGTAAGTAGTGCATCTGTGTTAACTGTAGGGGCAAGTTTATACAAGGCATAGGATGAACTACTGATTTTCTTACATAGCGCTTCAATGTGATCCTTCCAATTGAGCTGCCTGTCAATTATCAAACCTAGAAATTTTGCACTATCTACATCGTGAATTTTGTTTTTCTGGTATTGAACCTCCATTTTCGAATCAGTTTTTTTATGGCCAAAGTGCACTATTTGTAGGGAAATTACAGGTATTTTTGACGGATTGAGACTGAGATCAGACTGTGAACGTTCTTAAAATTACGAGAATGGCCCCTCTGGTCAGAATTCCGTTTTAGGATTTTGTTAATACTGTTATTCAGTTTTTCTTTTCGCTAATATCGTGTTTGGTATACTACGTTATGGTGATTATTCCACCCCATCGGACTAATAAGAAACAGTGCGCCTATGTCTGTGCACTCACTGGTGTACTATAATATCTCCTGCGCTCTGTTGAGATTAGCCACGGCTGGAATAAGGTCTGGAGGACTTTAAATGTTAATTTACCAAATACGTTTCATAAATCCTTTCTAAGTAAGTATGTTTCAAAATGTTTTTAAATATTAAACGCAACCGAACTTTGCAATAATATTGTATTCATCTAGCCTTTTCCCAACTATGTTGGGGTCGGCTTCCAGTCTAACCGGATGCAGCTGAATACCAGTATTTTACATGGAGCGACTGACCTCCACAACCCAGTTACTGGGTAATACGATACGCCTTGGTAAGACTGGTTGTCAGACTTTCGGGCTTCTGACTACCCGTAACGACTGTCAAAGATCCACGAATGACAGCCGGGACCAACGGCTTAACGTGCTTTCCGAGGCACGGAGGGGGTCTCGGTATGTAAAGATGGTCACCCATCCACAGACCAACCGCGGCAAGCGAAGCTTAACCTGACCGATCGACCTGTGCGGCTGTTATTATTTAGCCACGGGCCCCTCAATACAATACAATAATATTGTATTGACTTAGGTAATTTCAAAGCATTCCTAGGCACTGAACGGTCCGGGTGCATTCGCTCATTGTAACATTCATAAATCTTATATTAAGAACAATTTCTGATTAAGTCAAGTTGCCCAGCCTTTTCACAACTACGTTGGGGCCCCATATTGGGAAGGTGTAACCATCCCAATATGTGTGTAATTAATGAACGTCATCAAATCCATGCTATAATTATAAATATGACTTTGAAAGTACCTAACTCTGTTTCATGCCTAAACTACTGAACCGATCGTTACAAAATTTGACAAATAGGTAGCCTGGAGAAGGACATCAACTTGTCATCCTAAAGATTTGTATTAAACAGCTAGTATATAATTTAAAAAAGCATAACTTATACTGACTCAGTGTGCTAGAACCGTATTACCGACCGTTGTATATTACCTATTAAAGACATATAGCAGACTGTGTTTAAACAACCCATTGTACATTGGCTTAAGACAACACGGTTACCGCAGTGGCTGAGCGATCGGACTGCTGCGCTGTGTGTCGCGGGTTCGATTCCCGCATAGAACAAATATTTGTAAGTCCTACATGTATTTGTTCTGAGTCTGGGTGTTTTTCTATCTATAATATGTATGTACTTACAAAAAAAAAATGTATATAAGTAGTTTATCAGCCATCTTGTTACCATAACACAAGCATTAGGTTGCTTAGCTTGGGACTAGATGGCGCTGTGTGATTTGTCCAGGGATATTATTATTTATTTATTTAAACTTAGTTACTGACAGAAGATGTCCAGTACAACATACTATAACGACCCTGATCAACGTAATGCTTGGGCAAACAACTGTTACTTTAGGAGTTACATCAAGTAACCGAAATTAATTTAATTGAAACAAAACATGCACGTGACTGGTTATTACTTAAAATTACGATTAAGAACTACTTACTACCAAATTAAAATAACAAAATGTTTCCACCCAGTAAAAGTTTTATCGTCGTCACCGAGACACACAACATTAAAAACAAAATGTCCCCAATAAATTGTTTGGACTATATAGTGTTTATAGAGAACCTACTAGGCATATACAGAAACTATTGTAACCAGTCAAAGATTAAAAGATGTTTAATTATCTTCCAAACATTCACGCAAATTATATTGCACGCTATTGTCGTCATTGGTCAAATAACACTCTTACTAGGAAGAGATGACTATGGTCAAATCAATTTGATTGTTGCTTGTTCTGCTGCTTCTGCATATCTAAACTCTTTGTTATTCATCGTGACCAGCATCTGTTACAGCCACGGCTTCATGTCGTATTATAAAAGTATCAGTCGTGTCTCTGAATGCTTTAAAAATGACTCTAAATTCCTTAACTCTCATAAAAAAATATACTGGTTCAGCTTATCTTTGATTTTTCTGTCCATCGCTTTTATTGTATATAGATCTGCAGCGGCTATAGAATTTTCCCAATCAGATCTGTTTTATTTGGTTATCATTTTGGTATCACAAACAATTGTACGACTCAACATAGTATTTCAACACCTCACATTGTTTGTTGTTATTATGATGGTGGTAAATTCACTCAAATCTATGACATCGTTAATATCAGTCGTGCAAAACACAGTGGGGAAATATGATATTAGTTTGGATGAGCAATGTGATATCACAAGGGAGCAGATTCAAGGATGGGTTGAACTGTATAGAGATATTGCAAATTGCTGTGACAAAGTAACACTTTGCTTTGGACGTCAGGTATTTGGTTCTGGAATTTCATTGAGATGATCATGCTCCTAGTGGTTGAACTTCTATTTGTTTGCAACATTCTTTTGTTACAGGTTTTCTTTACGCTATCAATCTCAATATCTCAGTTTATTTTATTATCGTATCGAATGTGTTACCAGATTGCTTTGGAAGTAAGTTTTAGATATTTAAAACTGTAAATGCTGTTCGTATTCTAAACTTTCGATTCTTGTAACATTATTTAATTTTATACGTTTTAGAATGAGGATATGTATAAATTCAAGAAAATTGTATTTGTTCTATGTTTTTATATTTCATTGATGATTTTGCCAACCGTTGCTGGACAGATGACTCGTAACCAAGGGGTGAAGTTCCACAGAGTCTTGGCTCGGCTTTATAATGCAGTTATTAAAAGTAAGATTTTTTTTAAAATGTTAACAAAGTTTAGGACTGTACTAAGATTATTTGTTATATGTATCATAATTTCTTATTTCATTTTAGATTCACGAGAAGCTGAAGCGAAACTGTTAAAGGACTTTATACGTTTGATAAAGAAGAATACAATAGAGATCAAGTTATTGTCCAACATCCCTCTTGGAATGTGCATGCTGCCAGTCATACTTACGTTGGCTATCAACTATGTCATTGTTATGTTACAGTTTAATCATATTATTTAATCCTATTCATATTGCAAACGTTAAAATTTGCAAACACGCCTGGATCTTTGTAACCTACGCTAATATTTACATAAAAAGGCCGAGGCCGATGTCCAACACTGCGGCGATTTTATAGAATTAAAGCCTGAAGCAATGTTGCTAGTAGAAATCCATTTAGTTAATGTTAAACGTTGCCGAGACACACAAAATTATAAACGAAATGTCTTCAATAAAGTGGATTAACAATAATTGTTTCTAAATAATCTATTTATCAAAGTGAATCCAAAGGATTTTTGTAGCCAAAACAAGATTTAAAATATTATGTGATATTATGTTATATAATTATACTTGTAATGGAGCAAATTCTAATGGTCAGTTGGTCACAATTTTTGTTGATGTTTAAAAAGTGTTTGCGACACGTTGTATATGCCTATGATATTCTATCATAGGCATATACAACGTGTCGCTACAATCTACAAAACGACATTAATTTAACACAGGGTTAGGGCTACTGGCCAGTAATCATAAAAAATATAACAACATAAAATAATTCGTAATTTGAAAACCACCGCCTGCGCCGCTTACCGACATACAGGGTTACAGGTTAAGTCGACAGGGATCCTTTAAGAGGTTGCAGTTTTCATCATTCCTAGCTGATTTGACTATGAAACACTCCACCTCAAACCTAACCCATGTTGAGACATTAGATTTTGATTATTTTTTAAATAAATTGATTAATTGTAACCCTGTATATGGCGCTCTCTTTCCTTCAATTCACCTACTCTTTGCACGTTATTCGTTATAATTTCATTGATGCGATGTTATGATCTGTGACTCCGGCAAATAACCCAGACTCTTACTGACTAAAACCTACCCGTGTTCCTTCCTTAGCCTTGTATGTTCCAGGGCAGCGGTAACCCTTTCGGATGATCCCGCTACCCTGGCAGGCTTTCGGCCCTATCGGGCCCCGTCATTCGTGCTGACATTCTCTTAGAGGCGCGCGTGCAACACATACGCGCCGTCCGGCACGGGTACGGTGAGCTACCCATTATTCTCCGCCCGCAGGCGCGCGCCTACGGTGGCCGGGAGTCGTCACGCGGCTCCCGACGCCTGGAGCGTCTCCCGCGAGGGCCGGACGCGAGAGGTCGCCGCCGTTGCCGATCGCCTCTACGAGGACACGGCGGGGCTCCGCTCAAGGGGGGCAGACCTCCACCGTATGCTCCACCGTGTCCTCCGACCATTATTCCGTTATTCATTTCAGCTAACATTTTGGCCTGTTCTGTAAGTGGTTCTATATAAAGTCCCCTACTTTATATGGAACCACTCGTCATGAATTAATGATTGATTGTTTGTTATAATACTATGTCATGATAATTATAATTCTGACAATCATAGGATAGATGATTAATAATTCATTCGTTGTTATGTACATACTTAAATGTTAATGTGAAATTACTTGAAGATTACGATTAAAATCTACTTCCTAACAAATTAAAATAATAAAACGTTTATACCCAGTAAAACATTTATAGTCGGCACCGCGACACACAACATTAAAAACAAAATGTCCTCAATGAAGTGGTTAAACTATATATTGTTTATAGAGAACCTCGTAGGAATATACAGGAACTATTTTAACCAGTCAAAGATTAAAAAATGTTTAATTATCTTCCAAACATTCACGCTATTTTTAATACACTGTATTGTCGTCAATAGTCAAATTAAACTGTCGCTAGGAGGAGATGACTATGGTCATATCAATTTGATTCTTGCTTTTTCTGCTACTTCTGCATATGTAAACTGTTTCTTATCCGTCGCGACCAGCATCTATTACAGCCGTGCCTTCATGTCTTATTATAGGAGTATTATTCGTCTCTCTGAATTCTTTAAAGATGACACTAAATTCCTTAACTCTCATAAGAAAATATACTGTTTCAGTTTATTTTTGATTTTTCTGTCCATCGCTTTTGTTGTGTGTAGATCTGCAGCGACTATAACACAATTTTCCCAATCACATCTGTTTAATTTGGTTATCATTTTGGTATCACAAACAATTGTTCGACTTAACATAGTATTCCAGCACCTCACAATGTTTATCGTTATCATGATGGTGGTAAATTCATTAAAATCTTTGAATTCGCTGATATCAGTCATGCAAGAAACAGTAGGGAAATATGATATTAGTTCGGATGAGCAAATATGTGATTTCACAAGGGAGCAGATTCAAGGATGGGTTGAACTGTATCGATATATACTGTATAAACATAGTTAAACTAGGCACCTATAATGCAAAAGCTGCGGTTAAGAGGTGGTTATTGCAATTAGATTACTCAGAAACAGAAAACCTCCTTACCTTTATTACCTAACCTTAAATAACATATCCACTTACAAACTCTCCATATAGGTACACACAAACATACATGTACATACATTTCTCCCCCTCATCTCTACACTTATACAGCACACCCTTCAAAATACACTACACACCACATACTTACTGTACACTTACACGCCACACTATTCAATATACACCTACACGGTACGCCTCCCATACCTACTTTTCACACACCACTTTCATAGAGTATACAAGAAAAACTTTTATCTCAATAATCTCAATAATCTCTAAATAATAGTAGTGGCACTCGGTAAAATTTGCATAATCTATGGCTGAACACTACCCCCTGAGATACAGGTTCCCACCTAGTTCAGGGGATAGGGTCAAAATTTCATGGCTACCATCAGAGCCACCACGTATAATATTGCTAATTTTAGAAAATATTGGTTGGAAAAATGTATTGTGGTGAGAAATAAACAATTTTATTTATTATTTTTATATAGCAAATTGCTGTGAAAAAGTAACACTATGCTTCGGATGTCAGGTATTTGATCCTGGAATTTCATTGAGATGATTATGCTCCTAGTAATCTAATTTCAAATTGTTTGTAAAATTCTTTTGTTACAGGTTCTTTTTACGCTAACAAACTCCTTATCTCACTTTATTTCAATAACGTATCTAATGTTTATCAATAATGTTTTGGAAGTAAGTTTTTGATATTTCAAACTGAGTCTTATTGTAAAAGTTGTACGTATTCTAAGATAACGATTCATGCATATCACACATTAATTAATTTTATACATTTTAGAGTGAGTTCAAGATAACGGCATTTTTCATATGTTTTTATATGTCATTTATGATGTTGCCAATCGTTGCTGGACAATTGACTTGGAACCAAGGGCTGAAGTTCCACAGGGTCTTGGCCCGGCTTTATAATACAGTTGACAAAGGTAAAAATACCGATTTTTTTTAATTTCAACAATTTTTAAATTCCAAAATTATTTGTATTATCATTATTTGTTATTTCATTTCAGATTCACAACAAGCTGAAGCGAAATTGATAAAAGACTTCATACGTTTGATAAAGAAGAATCAAATAGAGATCAAGTTGTTGTCCAACATTCCTGTTGGGATGTATATGATGCCAGTTATACTCACGTTGGCTGTCAACTATCTCATTGTTTTGTTGCAGTTTAATCATATTATTTAATCCTGCCCATACGCCAAACGTAAAGTTAATAAAGTAAAGTTTGCAAACATGTCTGGATGTTTGTAACTTAATCACGCTAACATTTACATCAAAAAAAGACCGAGGGCGATGCCCAAAATGCCTGTAACTTTAGAATATTAAGGGCTGCAAAATGTCTCCAATAATGAGCTTGAACAAGTTATTGTATCTGTAAAATCTTTAAACGCGTATACAGTAATTATTGTAGCCGAAAGAATAATTATTACTAGCTGCGCCCCGCGATTTCACCCGCGTAAGTTTCCATCCCGTGGGAATATCGGGATAAAAAGTATCCTATATGCTAATCCTGATTATAAACCATCTGTGTGCCAAATTTCATCCAAATCCGTTCAGTAGTTTTAGCGTGAAAGAGTAACAAACATCCATCCATCCATCCATCCATCCTTCATTATCCATCAGTAGGATAGGATTATTTGTGTAATTTATTAACATGATTGTTATGGGTCAGTGAAATATAAAGAAAATCTATGTACTGTTATCCTTGTTTCAGTTTTTCTTTTCGCTAATATCGTGCCTTTTCGCTACGTTATATTGATTTTGTTACATAAATATTTCTATGTATTTGCGTGAGAATTATACTTACGAGTACGTTGACTATCAACTCTCTTATTGTTATATTGTAGTTTATACACATTATTTAATTTTATTGTATTGGTATCATAAGAGCCATATTTTAAAAAAACATCTTGAGATAGTCATGTGGTGTATGTTTACAAAAAATTTATTGGAAGTGCAGGGCTAGATTGCGTGGTATCGAAAGCAAAGGAGTGGTTGTTAACATCATTGCTTATTGTACTTTTTATTAACCTTCCTTCTTCTAATTTGGTCTTGTTCTTTATTCTTCTTATACTACAATAAATTAAGGCGTGGGCCCAAATATATCACAGATAATATCTCAGATTTTACAGTATATTAAGAAAATAATATTTGAAACGATCACTATCTCTCCGTCGGGTGGCTAACATAATTTTTTGCTAAACAAGTTTTGTAGGTGTTCTTATTAAAAACTCATTTATCGAGCAAAATATTATTATTCTTTAATTCGTTAATTACAAAATATATTATACGTAAGTTTGTGTTGTATAACGAAACGGTTGGTGGAATCTATGCCATAAAAGAGTATTATTGTTAGTGCATACCCATGTATGCACGAACAATAATACTGTTTTATCCATCCAAAGTTAGTGACTACCTACAACAACTTACCTATGTATGATGAGACTGAACTCCTGATGCATATATCACGGTGACTTGAATGTTTTGATGTCGTGTTATGATTTTAATTTCAATTTATTCCAAATGTTTCACACTAACATATATACAGTTAAACTCACAAATACCTAGCTCTCAGTACACTGCACTCAGGTACTGACACCCTCACACACACGTACACACACATACACACACCCTCTCATAGACACTTGCTCATTTACAGATTTCTATTTAGCATTGTATAATAATTTAGCATAAAAATAGTTCTACACGTATTATAATCATATAAAAATAGTACGACCAGTCCTTTTGTGTTTGTTAGCATTATTTGAAAAATATTCGGGGGAATGGCACTGTTAACCGAAATACAGGCACCTAGTTCGGTTACAGAAGCTAAATCCATTTATTTGTATATAACTACTGCTAAACTGGTTTTGTAACATAGAACTAAGTTTTTTGGGAATTAAATTTTATTATTATTATCCATCGGACACTGGGGAGCAGCTACGCACATATTATAAGAAGTGTCATTTACTTTTTAGGTTGGGCTAGAGATAATCGAAGAGAATTTGGCCATCCGGCTGGGTGATAAGATTATGTATGTATTTAATAGATTTAGAAAATAACTGAAGTTATTCCATATGTATGTACTACCATAATGTATGTGGTTCCATACAAGGTAGGGATTGAATGAATTCATGATTGATTGGTTGTTTTAATACTACATATTATGTTATATATAATTCTGACAATCATAGGACAGATGATTAATAATTCATTCGATATTTAATGTACATACCTAAATGCTTGCACGTGTCTGGTAATTACTTAAAAAATACAATTAAGAACTACTTACTACCAAATTAAAATAACAAAATGTTTCCATCCAGTAAAACTTTTATAGTCGGCACCGCGACACACAACATTAAATCAAAATGTCCCCAATAAAGTGGTTTAAATATATATTGTTTATAGAGAACCTCGTAGGAATATACAGTAACTATTTTAACCAGTCAAAGTATAAAAAATGTTTAATTATCTTCCAAACATTCACGATAATTATAATACACTGTATTGCCGTTCATAGTCAAATAAAACTGTTGCTAGGAGGAGATGACTATAGTCATATCAATTTGATTCATGCTTTTTTTAGTGCTTCTGCATATGCAAACTCTTTCGTATACGTCGCGACCAGCATCTATTACAGCCGTGCCTTCATGTCCTATTATAGGAATATCATTCGTCTCTCTGAATTCTTTAAAGATGATACTAAATTCCTTAACTCTCATAAAAAAATATACTGGTTCAGTTTATCTTTGATTTTTCTGTCCATCGCTTTTGTTGTATGTAGATCTGCAGCGGCTATCACACAATTTTCCCAATCAGGTCTGTTTAATTTGGTTATCATTTTGGTATCACAAACAATTGTACGACTTAGCATAGTATTCCAGCACCTCACAATGTTTATCGTTATCATGATGGTGGTAAATTCATTAAAATCTTTGAATTCGCTGATATCAGTTGTGCAAGAAACAGTAGGGAAATATGACATTAGTTCGTATGAGCAATGTGATATCACAAGGGAGCAGATTCAAGGATGGGTTGAACTGTATCGCGATATAGCAAATTGCTGTGAAAAATTAACACTATGCTTTGGACGCCAGGTATTTGATCCTGGAATTTCATTGAGATGATCGTGCTCCTAGTACTTAATCTAATTTCAAATTGTTTGTGACATTCTTTTGTTACAGGTTTTTTTTACGCTAACAATCTCCTTATTTCACTTTATTTTAATAACGTATCTAACGTGTATCAATATTGTTTTGGAAGTAAGTTTTTGATATTTCAAACTGAGTCCTAAGCTAACGATCATGCACATCACACATTAATTAATTTTATACATTTTAGAGTGACGAGTTTAGGTTCAAGATAACGGCATTTGTTATATGTTTTTATATGTCATCGATGATGTTGCCAATCGTTGCTGGACAAATGACTTGGAACCAAGGGGTGAAGTTCCACAGGGTCTTGACTCGGCTTTATAATACAGTTATTAAAGGTAAAAATAACGTTTATTTTATGCCAACAATGTTTAAATACCAAAATGATTTTTGGTATCATAATTTGTTATTTATTTCATTTCAGATTCAAAACAAGCTGAAGCGAAATTGATAAAGGACTTCATACGTTTGATAAAGAAGAATCAAATACAGATAAAGTTGTTGTCCAACATTCCTGTTAGGATGTACATGATGCCAGTTATAGTCACGTTGGCTGTCAACTATCTCATTGTTTTGTTGCAGTTTAATCATATTATTTAATCCTACCCATATGCCAAACATAAAAGTTTGCAAACATGTCTGGATGTTTGTAACTTAATCACGCCAACATTTACATCAAAAGCCCGAGGGCGATGCCCAAAATGCCTGTGACTTTATAATATTAAAGCCTGTAAAATGTCTCCAATAAAGAGTTTGTACAAGTTATTGTATGTGAAAAATCTTTAAACGCGTATACAGGAATTATTTTTGCCGAAAGAATATTTAATACTAGATACGCCCCGCGATTTCACCCGCGTAAGTTTCGATTCCGTGGGAATATCGGGATAAAAAGTATCCTATATGCTAATCCTGGTTATAAACCATCTGTGTGCCAAATTTCCAAATTTCATCCAAATCCGTTCAGAAGTTTTTGCGTGAAAGAGTAACAAACATCCATCCATCCATCCATCCTTCATCATCCATCAGTAGGATAGGATTATTTGTGTAATTTATTAACATGATTGTAATGGGTCCGTGAAATATAAAGAAAATCTATGTACTGTTATCCTTGTTTCAGTTTTTCTTTTCGCTAATATCGTGCCTTTTCGCTACGTTATATTGATTTTGTTACATAAATATTTCTATGTATTTGCGTGAGAATTATACTTACGAGTACGTTGACTATCAACTCTCTTATTGTTATATTGTAGTTTATACACATTATTTAATTTTATTGTATTGGTATCATAACAGCCATATTTAAAAAAAACATCTCGTGATAGTCATGTGGTGTATGTTTACAAAAATTTCATTGAAAGAGCAGGGCTAGATTGCGTGGTATCGAAAGCAAAGGAGTGGTTGTTAACATCATTGCTTATTGTACTTTTTCTTATCCTTCCTTCTTCATATTTGGTCTTTTTCTTTATTATAATAATAATAATAATAATAAAGATACCGGTGGGCTACTACTTTTTATATTTTTAAATGTTTTTTTTATCCTTGTGTTTATAAAAATATTTAAAAATGTATTTTGTAAGTATTTAAATGAAATAAAGGAGATAATAATAATATCCCTGGACATTTCACACAGCGCCATCTAGTCCCAAGCTAAGCCACCTAATGCTGGCGCAGGGGAGGTCGCATCAGGCGGCGGCCGACGCGATGACACGCGGGGTTGCGATAGTCGTGGAAAGGATCCGGCGGTTGGGTCTCGAGGTGGCATTGCACAAGTCCGAGGCCATGTCCTTTCATGGGCCTCGGTACGGGCCACCTCCGGGATCCCAACTAGTGGTAGGAGGGGTTCACATCGGCGTCGAGACCACGATGAGGTACCTGGGTCTCGTCCTCGACAGCCGATGGAACTTCGTCGAGCATTTCCGACGTTTGGCCCCCAAACTGGAACGGGCCGGGGCCGCCCTAAAGCGGCTCTTGCCCAACCTGAGGGGGCCAAACGCCTCCTGCCGGAGGCTTTACGCGGGGGTCGTGCGGTCCATGGCCCTATATGGGGCCCCGGTATGGGCGCGTTCACTGCGGCTTCGAGCCGCACACTACCTGAACGCGCCCGAAAAGGTGGTAGCCGTAAGGCTGATCCGGGGCTACCGCACGATCTCAGGCGAGGCAGCAAGCCTCCTTGCCGGACTGCCACCATGGGATCTGGAGGCGATAGCCCTCGCGCGCCTATACGATTGGCGCGCGGAGGCACTACGCCGGGGGGAAACTCCGCATCCGCGGCAAACCGTGGCGGAGCGGACGAACCTCCGGCGCGATCTCATGGTGGCATGGAAGGAGCGACTATCGCAACCCAGTGCAGGGCACGCCACGATAGCGGCGGTAAGACCCCTCTTTGAGGAGTGGCTAGAGAGACGTCACGGCGTTCTCACCTACCGCCTGACGCAGGTCCTCTCCGGACACGGATGTTTCGGGAGGTTCCTGCACATCATCAGGCGGGAGGAGACGCCCGGGTGTCACCACTGTCAGGATCGCCCAGAGGACACGGTGGAGCATATAGTGGAGGTCTGCCCTGCTTGGGCAGAGCACCGCCGTGTCCTCGTAGAGGCGATTGGCAGCGGCGGCGACCTCTCGCGTCCGGCCCTGGTTCAAGCC
Organism: Apamea sordens; assembly: GCA_945859715.1. Lineage (NCBI taxonomy): Eukaryota > Metazoa > Arthropoda > Insecta > Lepidoptera > Noctuidae > Apamea > Apamea sordens. The sequence continues at coordinate 17,149,883 of OX243995.1, forward strand.
ATGGTCCGGGGCGAGAGGGAGTGGGAGGCAGTCGCCTCCTTCTGCGAAGCAGTCATGCTAGCGAAGGAGGTGGCGGGGTGGGCGAGGGAACGCACTTTGCGCACCTCACGCCTCAGCCGCCGCGGGAGACGCTCCGGGCGTCGGGAGCCGCGTGACGACTCCCGGCCACCGTAGGCGCGGGCCTGCGGGCGGAGAGTAATGGGTAGCTCTCCGTCCGATCAGGACTAGGCCCGTGCCGGACGGCGTGTACGTGTTCCACGCGCGCCTCAAAGAGATGTCAGCAAAAGAGACGGGCCCCCAACTAGTGCCCCATAGGGCCGAAGCCTGCCAGGGTAGCGGGACCATCCGAAAGGGTTTACCGCTGCCCTGGAACATAAAGGGCTAAGGAAGGAACACGGGTGGGTTTTAGTCAGTAAAAGTCTGACACTCCCTTCTGCTCCACCCAGAGCGGGAGGAGTCATTTGATGATTTCCCATCCTCAAAAAAAAAAAAAAGCCACCTAATGCTTGTGTTATGGTAACAAGATGGCTGATAAACTACTTATATACATTTTTTTTTGTAAATACATACATATTATAGATAGAAAAACACCCAGACTCAGAACAAATACATTTACATTCTTCCTATACTACGAATAAATAAAGGCGAGGGTCCAAATATACCACAGATAATATCGCAGATTTTACAGTATATTCAGAAAAAAATATTTTAAACTATCACTATCTCTCCGTCGGGTGGCTAATATAATTTTTTTGCTCAACAAGTTTTGTAGGCACGACACGGTTGGACGTGGTCCGTGGATGGGTGACCATTTTCACAAACCAAGACCCCTCCGTGCCGCGGAAAGCACGTTAAGCCGTTAGTCCCGGCTGTCATTCGTGGATCTTTGACAGTCGTTACGGGTCGTCAGTAGCCCGAAAGTCTGATAACCAGTCTTACCAAAGGGTATCGTATTACCCAGTCCCTGGGTTGTGGAGGTCAGATAGGCAGTCGCTCCATGTAAAATACTGGTATTCAGCTGCATCCGGTTAGACTAGAAGCCGACCCCAACATAGTTGGGAAAAGGCTCGGCAGATGATGACTGTTAAATATATCAGTCAACATTTTGACCTGTTGTTGTTGTTGTTTTAATACTACATAATATGTTATATATATAATTCTGACAATCATAGGATAGATGATTAATAATTCATTCGATATTTAATGTACATACCTAAATGCTTGCACGTGTCTGGTAATTACTAAAAAATTACGATTAAGAACTACTTAAGTACTACTAAATTAAAATAACAAAACGTTTCCATCCATTAAAACTTTTATAGTCAGCACCGCGACACACAACATTTAAAACAAAATGTCCCCAATAAAGTGGTTTAACTATATATTGTTTATAGAGAACCTCTTAGGAATATACAGTAACTATTTTAACCAGTCAAAGATTAAAAAATGTTTGATTATTGTTCAAACATTCACGCTAACTATAATACACTGTATTGTCGTCAATATTCTAATGAAACTATCGCTAGGAGGAGATGACTATAGTCATATCAATTTGATTCATGCTTTTTCTACTGCTTCTGCATATATAAACTCTTTCTTATACGTCGCGACCAGCATTTATTACAGCCGTGCCTTCACGTCTTATTATAGGAGTATCATTCGTCTGTCTGAATTCTTTAAATATGATACTAAATTCCTTAACTCTCATAAAAAAAATTACTGGTTCAGTTTATCTTTTATTTTTGTGTCCATCGCTTTTGTTGTATGTAGATCTGCAGCGACTATAACACAATTTTCCCAATCAGATCTGTTTTATTTGGTTATCATTTTGGTATCACAAACAATTGTACGACTTAGCATAGTATTCCAGCACCTCACAATATTTATCGTTATCATGATGGTGGTAAATTCATTAAAATCTTTGAATTCGCTGATATTAGTCGTGCAAGAAACAATAGCGAAATATGATATTAGTTCGGAAGAGCAATGTGATATCACAAGGGAGCAAATTCAAGGATGGGTTGAACTTAGTGTTGCAAAAAAACCGTTTTTTTTCTAATGTGAAAAAAAACCTTGAAAAAAAACCTGATAAAAAACTGTTTTTTTTCTGGGCCTTGTTTTTTTTCAAGAGTATAATAACTCTAAAATTGTTCGGGCATTTACCGTTAAAGATTAATACTTAAGATTACATAATAGAGTCTTAGGTTTATTCTTGAATCTACGGTACTTTTCTGATAAAATAGTACCAAAATTTCATAAAAATATTGGCAACATTCATTGATATTAACTCAACGAAAGGGAAATCCCCAAATCATATACCTATTTATGCACGGGGAAATCCCCTTTCGATTTGTTTGTTTGAACGTAGTTAGTTTAGCGCAATTGTGGTGCGTGACGCTGACGTGTGACGGACGGAGAAAGTTCAATATAAAATTATTTAGAATTTGTGATATTGAAGTGTTGTTAATTCGAGTCTGATTACAAAAATAAATACCTACCTTAGTATGCCGAAACGAGTTGGTTCAGGCCGAAAAACATCGGCTGTGGCAAATCTTTTTAATGACGTGGTTACAACTTCGAAAATCCCCAAAGCAGAATGCACATTCTGCTCAAAACATGTGACGAAAAACGGTACAAGACTTTTAAAGCACCTACAAGAGTGAACTGATACAGAAAGTGAAGATGAAGAATAAATTGAAAAAAGATTATTGAATTGTAATTCAATGTTGAAAGTAGTGAATTATGAATAAATAATATTTTGATTTCTTATATAAATTTAATTTATAATTGAACTAAAACGTAGGCTAGAAAAAAAACCAAATTTAGAAAAAAAAACAACGATGCAAAGTTTTTTTTCATGTTTTTTTTCAATAAAGTGAAAAAAAACAAATCGTTTTTTTTCATTTTACATCACTAGTTGAACTGTATCGCGATGTAGCAAATTGCTGTGAAAAAGTTACACTATGCTTCGGACGCCCGGTATTTGTTCCTGGAATTTCATGGAAATGATCATGCTCCTACTAATTTAATTTCAAATTGTTTGTAAAATTCTTTTGTTACAGGTTTTTTCTACGCTAACAATCTCATTATTTCACTCAATTTTAATACCGTATCTAATGTTTATCAATATTGCTTTGGAAGTAAGTTTTTGATATTTCAAACTGAGTTCTATAGTGAAAATTGTACGTATTCATGCACATCACACATTAATTAATTTTATCCATTTTAGAGTGACGAGTATAAGTTCAAGATAACGGCATTTGTTATATGTTTTTATATGTCATTGATGATGTTGCCAATCGTTGCTGGACAAATGACTTTGAACCAAGGGGTGAAGTTCTACAGGGTCTTGGCCCGGCTTTATAATACAGTTATCAAAGGTAAAATAACGATTTTTTTTTTAAATTTCAACAACTTTTAAATACCATAATTATTTGTATTATCATAATTTGTTATTTCATTTCAGATTCACAACAAGCTGAAGCGAAATTGATAAAAGACTTCATACGTTTGATAAAGAAGAATCAAATAGAGATCAAGTTGATGTCCAACATTCCTGTTGGGATGTACATGATGCCAGTTATAATCACGTTGGCTGTCAACTATCTCATTGTTTTGTTGCAGTTTAATCATATTATTTAATCCTACCCATATGCCAAACATAAAAGTTTGCAAACATGTCTGGATGTTTGTAACTTAATCACGCTAACATTTACATCAAAAGACCGAGGGCGATGCCCAAAATGCCTGTGACTTTATAATATCAAAGCCTGCCAAATGTCTCCAATAAAGAGCTTGAACAAGTTATTGTATCTGGAAAATCTTTAAACGCGTATACAGGAATTATTTTTGCCGAAAGAATATTTAATACTAGCTACGCCCCGCGATTTCACCCGCGTAAGTTTCGATTCCGTGGGAATATCGGGATAAAAAGTATCCTATATGCTAATCCTGGTTATAAACCATCTGTGTGCCAAATTTCCAAATTTCATCCAAATCCGTTCAGAAGTTTTTGCGTGAAAGAGTAACAAACATCCATCCATCCATCCATCCTTCATCATCCATCAGTAGGATAGGATTATTTGTGTAATTTATTAACATGATTGTAATGGGTCCGTGAAATATAAAGAAAATCTATGTACTGTTATCCTTGTTTCAGTTTTTCTTTTCGCTAATATCGTGCCTTTTCGCTACGTTATATTGATTTTGTTACATAAATATTTCTATGTATTTGCGTGAGAATTATACTTACGAGTACGTTGACTATCAACTCTCTTATTGTTATATTGTAGTTTATACACATTATTTAATTTTATTGTATTGGTATTATAACAGCCATATTTACAAAAAACATCTTGTGATAGTCATGTGGTGTATGTTTACAAAAATTTCATTGAAAGAGCAGGGCTAGATTGCGTGGTACCAAAAGGAAAGGAGTTGTTGTTAACATCATTGCTTATTGTACTTTTTATTATCCTTCCTTCTTCATATTTGGTCTTGTTCTTTATTATTATAATAATAAAGATACCGGTGGGCTACTACTTTTTATATTTTTAAATGTTTTTTTTATCCTTGTGTTTATAAAAATATTTAAAAATGTATTTTGTAAGTATTTAAATGAAATAAAGGAGATAATAATAATATCCCTGGACATTTACACCACTACTCTTACAAAAACGTAGAAAAGACATAGTATGCGAAAGAACTAAGCCGTCTAATACTAAATTTTGCCAACGCTTTGCCCACTCCATTGGTCCATCTATTTACAATAGGTTAAACCGTATCCTTAACATATACCCGTTAACAAAAATGCAATGCAAGAAGAAACTTACTGAATACCTCAAAAGTCTTACCTATGAACAGACTGAACTTCTCTTGTACACAACATCCTAATAAAAAGCAATAGTTATACATTGTAACATACTTCTCTCATTAACATACAGACAAACGCGCGCACGCTTACTCACAACAACCCTACACATCCTCTTACACATCAGACACGTACATTCCCATCTCACACAAATAAGAGGCCCTGCATGCGAACACTACACACACTCTTTTCCTTTTGTTTTTTCCTTTTCCCCAATGCCTAAGTAAGTTAAATTTACTATAAAGACTATACAATATTTAAATTAAATGTTACTGGCTATAATATATATTACATAATAATACTCGAGGGGTTTGGCGCTGATAGTCGAAATACAGGCTCTGCCTAGTTCGACTACAGATGAATAAACCATTTATATTACCAAATTAGCCTGTTAAAAATTTTTGTAATTTATGTCTTAGTTTCTTCAATAAACATTATTATTATTATTATTATTATTTCACACAGCGCCATCTAGTCCCAAGCTAAGCCACCTAATGCTGGCGCAGGGGAGGTCGCATCAGGCGGCGGCCGACGCGATGACACGCGGGGTTGCGATAGTCGTGGAAAGGATCCGGCGGTTGGGTCTCGAGGTGGCATTGCACAAGTCCGAGGCCATGTACTTTCATGGGCCTCGGTACGGGCCACCTCCGGGATCCCAACTAGTGGTAGGAGGGGTTCACATCGGCGTCGAGACCACGATGAGGTACCTGGGTCTCGTCCTCGACAGCCGATGGAACTTCGTCGAGCATTTCCGACGTTTGGCCCCCAAACTGGAACGGGCCGGGGCCGCCCTAAAGCGGCTCTTGCCCAACCTGAGGGGGCCAAACGCCTCCTGCCGGAGGCTTTACGCGGGGGTCGTGCGGTCCATGGCCCTATATGGGGCCCCGGTATGGGCGCGTTCACTGCGGCTTCGAGCCGCACACTACCTGAACGCGCCCCAAAAGGTGGTAGCCGTAAGGCTGATCCGGGGCTACCGCCCGATCTCAGGCGAGGCAGCAAGCCTCCTTGCCGGACTGCCACCATGGGATCTGGAGGCGATAGTCCTCGCGCGCCTATACGATTGGCGCGCGGAGGCACTACGCCGGGGGGAAACTCCGCATCCGCGGCAAACCGTGGCGGAGCGGACGAACCTCCGGCGCGATCTCATGGTGGCATGGAAGGAGCGACTATCGCAACCCAGCGCAGGGCACGCCACGATAGCGGCGGTAAGACCCCTCTTTGAGGAGTGGCTAGAGAGACGTCACGGCGTTCTCACCTACCGCCTGACGCAGGTCCTCTCCGGACACGGATGTTTCGGGAGGTTCCTGATAATAATAATAATAAAGTATTTATTTGCCAAAAAACATGCACATCATCAGGCGGGAGGAGACGCCCGGGTGTCACCACTGTCAGGATCGCCCAGAGGACACGGTGGAGCATATAGTGGAGGTCTGCCCTGCTTGGGCAGAGCACCGCCGTGTCCTCGTAGAGGCGATTGGCAGCGGCGGCGACCTCTCGCGTCCGGCCCTGGTTCAAGCCATGGTCCGGGGCGAGAGGGAGTGGGAGGCAGTCGCCTCCTTCTGCGAAGCAGTCATGCTAGCGAAGGAGGTGGCGGGGTGGGCGAGGGAACGCACTTTGCGCACCTCACGCCTCAGCCGCCGCGGGAGACGCTCCGGGCGTCGGGAGCCGCGTGACGACTCCCGGCCACCGTAGGCGCGGGCCTGCGGGCGGAGAGTAATGGGTAGCTCTCCGTCCGATCAGGACTAGGCCCGTGCCGGACGGCGTGTACGTGTTCCACGCGCGCCTCAAAGAGATGTCAGCAAAAGAGACGGGCCCCCAACTAGTGCCCCATAGGGCCGAAGCCTGCCAGGGTAGCGGGACCATCCGAAAGGGTTTACCGCTGCCCTGGAACATAAAGGGCTAAGGAAGGAACACGGGTGGGTTTTAGTCAGTAAAAGTCTGACACTCCCTTCTGCTCCACCCAGAGCGGGAGGAGTCATTTGATGATTTCCCATCCTCAAAAAAAAAAAAAAGCCACCTAATGCTTGTGTTATGGTAACAATATGGCTGATAAACTACTTATATACATTTTTTTTTGTAAATACATACATATTATAGATAGAAAAACACCCAGACTCAGAACAAATACATTTACATTCTTCCTATACTACGAATAAATAAAGGCGAGGGCCCAAATATACCACAGATAATATCGCAGATTTTACAGTATATTAAGAAAAGAATATTTTAAACTATCACTATCTCTCCGTCGGGTGGCTAATATAATTTTTTTGCTCAACAAGTTTTGTAGGCACGACACGGTTGGACGTGGTCCGTGGATGGGTGACCATTTTCACAAACCAAGACCCCTCCGTGCCGCGGAAAGCACGTTAAGCCGTTAGTCCCGGCTGTCATTCGTGGATCTTTGACAGTCGTTACGGGTCGTCAGTAGCCCGAAAGTCTGATAACCAGTCTTACCAAAGGGTATCGTATTACCCAGTCCCTGGGTTGTGGAGGTCAGATAGGCAGTCGCTCCATGTAAAATACTGGTATTCAGCTGCATCCGGTTAGACTAGAAGCCGACCCCAACATAGTTGGGAAAAGGCTAGGCAGATGATGACTGTTAAATATATCAGTCAATATTTTGACCTGTTGTTGTTGTTGTTTTAATACTACATAATATGTTATATATAATTCTGACAATCATAGTATAGATGATTAATAATTCATTCGATATTTAATGTACATACCTAAATGCTTGCACGTGTCTGGTAATTACTTAAAAATTACGATTAAGAACTACTTACTACTAAATTAAAATAACAAAACGTTTCCATCCATTAAAACTTTTATAGTCGGCACCGCGACACACAACATTTAAAACAAAATGTCCCCAATAAAGTGGTTTAACTATATATTGTTTATAGAGAACCTGTTAGGAATATACAGTAACTATTGTAACCAGTCAAAGATTAAAAAATGTTTGATTATCGTTCAAACATTCACGCTAATTATAATACACTGTATTGTCGTCAATATTCTAATGAAACTGTCGCTAGGAGGAGATGACTATAGTCATATCAATTTGATTCATGCTTTTTCTGCTGCTTCTGCATATATAAACTGTTTCTTATACGTCGCGACCAGCATTTATTACAGCCGTGCCTTCACGTCTTATTATAGGAGTATCATTCGTCTGTCTGAATTCTTTAAATATGATACTAAATTCCTTAACTCTCATAAAAAAAATTACTGGTTCAGTTTATCTTTTATTTTTGTGTCCATCGCTTTTGTTGTATGTAGATCTGCAGCGACTATAACACAATTTTCCCAATCAGATCTGTTTTATTTGGTTATCATTTTGGTATCACAAACAATTGTACGACTTAGCATAGTATTCCAGCACCTCACAATATTTATCGTTATCATGATGGTGGTAAATTCATTAAAATCTTTGAATTCGCTGATATTAGTCGTGCAAGAAACAATAGCGAAATATGATATTAGTTCGGAAGAGCAATGTGATATCACAAGGGAGCAAATTCAAGGATGGGTTGAACTGTATCGCGATGTAGCAAATTGCTGTGAAAAAGTTACACTATGCTTCGGACGCCCGGTATTTGTTCCTGGAATTTCATGGAAATGATCATGCTCCTACTAATTTAATTTAAAATTGTTTGTAAAATTCTTTTGTTACAGGTTTTTTTTACTCTAACAATCTCCTTATTTCACTCAATTTTAATACCGTATCTAATGTTTATCAATATTGCTTTGGAAGTAAGTTTTTGATATTTCAAACTGAGTCCTATAGTAAAAATTGTACGTATTCTAAGCTAACAATTCATGCACATCACACATTAATTAATTTTATCAATTTTAGAGTGACGAGTATAAGTTCAAGATGACGGCATTTGTTATATGTTTTTATATGTCATTGATGATGTTGCCAATCGTTGCTGGACAAATGACTTGGAACCAAGGGGTGAAGTTCTACAGGGTCTTGGCCCGGCTTTATAATACAGTTATCAAAGGTAAAATAACGTTTTTTTTTTAAATTTCAACAACGTTTAAATACCAAAATTATTTGTATTATCATAATTTGTTATTTCATTTCAGATTCACAACAAGCTGAAGCGAAATTGATAAAAGACTTCATACGTTTGATAAAGAAGAATCAAATAGAGATCAAGTTGTTGTCCAACATTCCTGTTGGGATGTACATGATGCCAGTTATAATCACGTTGGCTGTCAACTATCTCATTGTTTTGTTGCAGTTTAATCATATTATTTAATCCTACCCATATGCCAAACATAAAAGTTTGCAAACATGTCTGGATGTTTGTAACTTAATCACGCCAACATTTACATCAAAAGACCGAGGGCGATGCCCAAAATGCCGGTGACTTTATAATTTTAAAGCCTGTAAAATGTCTCCAATAAAGAGTTTGTACAAGTTATTGTATGTGAAAAATCTTTAAACGCGTATACAGGAATTATTTTTGCCGAAAAGAATATTTAATACTAGCTGCTTATTAAGTTTCGATCCCGTGGGAATATCGGGATAAAAAGTATCCTGTATGCTAATCCTGGTTATAAACCATCTGTGTGCCAAATTTCCAAATTTCATCCAAATCCGTTCAGAAGTTTTTGCGTGAAAGAGTAACAAACATCCATCCATCCTTCATCATCCATCAGTAGGATAGGATTATTTGTGTAATTTATTAACATGATTGTAATGGGTCAGTGAAATATGACGAAAATCTATGTACTGTTATCCTTGTTTCAGTTTTTCTTTTAGCTAATATCGTGTCTTTTCGCTACGTTATATTTATTTTGTTACATAAATATTTCTATGTATTTGGGTGAGAATTATACTCACGAATACGTTGACTATCAACTCTCTTATTGTTATATTGTAGTTTATACACATTATTTAATTTTATTGTATTGGTATCATATCAGCCATATTTAAAAAAAACATCTCGTGATAGTCATGTGGTGTATGTTTACAAAACTTTCATTGAAAGAGCAGGGCTAGATTGCGTGGTACCAAAAGGAAAGGAGTTGTTGTTAACATCATTGCTTATTGTACTTTTTATCATCCTTCCTTCTTCATATTTGGTCTTGTTCTTTATTCTTCCTATACTACGAATAAATAAAGGCGAGGGCCCAAATATACCACAGATAATATCGCAGATTTTACAGTATATTAAGAAAATAATATTTTAAACTATCACTATCTCTCCGTCGGGTGGCTAATATAATTTTTTTGCTCAACAAGTTTTGTAGGCACGACACGGTTGGCGCAGTGGCTGAGCGATCGACTGCTGCACTGCGTATCGCGGGTTCGATTCCCGCACGGAACAAATATTTGTATTGCCTACAGGTAGTTGTTCCGGGTCTGGCTGTTTGTGTATGTGAGTTTAAATGTTTGTAAACGCACCCACAAAACAGGAGTAATTCCTAGTGTGGGGCAACGTTTTAAAAAAAATGAAATGAAATGTAGGTGTTCTTATTAAAAACTTATTTATCGACCAAAATATTATTATTCTTTAATTCGTTAATTACAAAAAATATTATAAGTACGTGTTGTGTAACGAAACGGTTGGTGGAATCTATGCCATAAAAGAGTATTATTGTTCGTGCATACCCATGTATGCACGAACAATAATACTCTTTTATCCATCCATCGGACACTGCGCACATGGTATAAGAAGTGTCATTTACTTTTTAGGTTGGGCTAGACACAATCGAAGAGAATTTGGCCATCCGGCTGGATGAATTGAAGTTATTCCATATGTATGTATGTATGTATTTTGATCAAATAAATACTTTTATTACTTTATTTGTGTTTATATGTCACTTAGGTATAAGTCTAGCGTTGTAGATACTTCGTCTATGTTGGTTTGTTTTAACTGTACAGCAGAAGTGTGACTGTTACTTAGGTAGTTTTAATAATTAAAAAAAACATTAAAAACATGTAATAATAAATTACCTAAACTGAAAATGACTCAATCAAATTTCGTAAACGATTCTGAATTAACTACCTTCGTAATGTTACTTGAGGGGTTGAGTCAAGTAACTGGAATTAGTTTAACTGAAACAGCCAACAACAAAGCAATCTCGTCCATCAAACTGTTTGACATAAATATAATCTCTTGATTTCAATATTATCTCACTAATACTAAATTAACATTTAGAATCTGAGATACAAAATTTTTGCGCCGGACCTGGGCTGTTTTTGTACGGGATTAGGACCATCTCCGTTTTAGTGCCCATTCCTAATGTCAAAATATCAGCTTGTAACTAAATGCATTTTGTTAAAAGCGGATATTTTGACAAAGAAACAATAAAAAAATTGTTTTGTGTTTTAGATTAGCCGGAACAAACAGACAGACATAACCGTCCGAAACGACGGACTGGACTGATTTTCGCAGATAGCTGATCTTATAAGAATAATAATAATAATATCCCTGGAAATTTCACACAGCGCCATCTAGTCCCAAGCTAAGCAACCTAATGCTTGTGTTATGGTAACAAGATGGCTGATAAACTACTTATATATTTTGTTTTGTAAATACATACATATTATAGATAGAAAAACACCCAGACTCGGAACAAATACATGTAGGTCATACAAATATTTGTACCGTGCGGGAATCGAACCCGCGACACGCAGCGCAGCAGTCAATCGCTTAACCACTGCGCCAACCGTGCCGTCAAGAAGTAACTTATAGGCTTCATTTTATTTTAGAAAAATAATTAAAATCCATGAAATCCAAAATTATATACAAGTCATGACCCGGAATGAATGCAAACCACCACGCTCATCATCTGCCGAGCCTTTTCCCAACTATGTTGGGGTCGGCTTCCAGTCTAACCGGATGCAGCTGAATACCAGTATTTTACATGGAGCGACTGCCTATCTGACCTCCACAACCCAGTTACTGGATAATACGATACCCCTTGGTAAGACTGGTTGTCGAACCACCAAATACCCCAATTAGAATAATATTTTTTTTTTTGCCTTGAGCCTAATTGTTCCACTGCTGGGCAAAAGCCTCCCGCATATTCTTCCACCTCTCCTTGTGCTGTGCCTTCTCCGTCCAATCAGTTAGGAACGAGTCCAAATTAATAAGTCCATTAAAGTTTATAAATATGTGAGCACCATGTATCTATCACAAAGTTAATTTATATGTCATGGTTTCATTAATTCATTCATTTTAATTCTTTTACCTATTGTGGTATAGTAATTTTATTTTTAGGTGCATCGTCTTCACATATAATTATATAATTAATGTATGCAAAATATTGTAAAACATTTTAAAAGAGTAACGGTGGAGTTTCTTGCCCATTCTTCTCCATACGAAAACTACCTTCTGGAAGGGCGGCTAGAAACAATTTTATTTTAGACGTTCAAAAGTGCCTTTTATGTGCCTTTTTGAAATAAATGATTTGACTTTGTGGGAGAATATTTATGCACACACGCTGTCGCATACGTATAAGGGTCTAGCGTGTAGATACTTCATCTATGTTGGTTTGTTTTAACTGTACAGCGGAAGTGTGACTGAAATTTAGGTAGTTTTAATCATTTAAAAAAACATTATAAACATGCAATAAGAAATTACCTAAACTGAAAATGACACAAACAGATTCCGTAAACGATTCTTAACTAACTACCTTCATAATGTTACTTGAGGGGTTGATTCAAGTAACTGGAATTAGTTTAATTGAAACAACCAACAACAAAGCAACCTCGTCCATCAAAATGATTGACATAATTATTATAATCTCTTGATTTAAATATTATCATACTAATACTAAATTAAAATTACGAAGTATTCAGTTAAACATAATTATCAGTTAACATTTTGACCTGTACCGTATGTGATTCCATACAAGGTAGGAATTGCATGAATTCATGATTGATTTAATATTATGTTAAATATAATTCTGATAATCATAGGGTAGATGATTAATGATTCATTCGATATTTTATGTACATAAAATATCGAATGAATCATTAATCATCTAGTACATACCTAAATGCTTGCACGTGTCTGGTAATTACTTAAAGATTAAGAACTACTTACTACCAAATTAAAAGAACAAAAAGTTTCCACCCAGTTAAACTTTTATAGTCGGCAGCGCGACACACAACATTAAAAACAAAATGTCCCCAATCAAGTGGTTTAACTATATATTGTTTATAGAAAACCTCGTAGGAATATACAGGAACTATTTTAACCAGTCAAAGATTAAAAAATGTTTAATTATCTTCCTAACATTCACGCTAATTATAATACACTGTATTGTCGTCAATAGTCTAATGAAACTGTTGCTAGGAAGAGATGACTATGGTCATATCAATTTGATTCTTGCTTTTTCTGCTGCTTCTGCGTATGTAATGTCTTTCTTAGCCGTCGCGACAAGCATCTATTACAGCCGTGCCTTCATGTCTTATTATAGGAGTATCATTCGTCTCTCTGAATTTTTTAAAGATGATACTAAATTCCTTAGCTCTCATAAAAAAATATACTGGTTCAGTTTATCTTTGATTTTTCTGTCCATTGTTTATGTTGTATATAGATTTGCAACGGTTATAATACAAATTTCTCAATCAAATCTGTTTTATTTGGTTATCAATTTGGTATCACAAACAATTACAAGACTTAACATAGTATTTCAGCACCTCACAATGTTTGTTGTTATTATGATGGTGGTAAATTCATTAAAATCTTTGAATTCGCTGATATCAGTCGTGCAAGAAACCATAGAGAAATATGATATTAATTCGGATGAGCAATGTGTTATTACAAGGGAGCAGATACAAGGATGGGTTGAACTGTATCGAGATATAGCAAATTGCTGTGAAAAAGTAACACTATGTTTCGGACGCCAGGTATTTGATCCTGGAATTTCATTGAGATGATCATGCTCCTAGTTATCTGATTTCAAATTGTTTCTAATTCTTTTGTTACAGGTTTTTTTTACGCTAACAAGCTCCTTATTTCACTTTGTTTTATTAGCGTATCTTATGTGTAGCAATATTGTTTTGGAAGTAAGTTTTTGATATTTCAAACTGAGTTCTATTGTAAAAGTTGTACGTATCCTAAGCTAGCGATTCATGCACATCACACATTAATTAATTTTATACATTTTAGAGTGACGATATATATAAGTTGAAGATAATGGCAATTATTATATGTTTTTATATTTCATTGATGATGTTGCCTATACTTGCTGGACAAATGACTTGGAATCAAGGCGTGAAGTTCCACAGGGCTTTGGCCCGGCTTTATAATACGGTTATTAAAGGTAAAAATATTTTTGAAGTAAAAACTTCTTTAGCAGCGTTGTGCCCTTTTGTTGTGATGGGTAAAAAATGTTAAACTCGCGTCAGGACACGTGACCTGATCAAAAATTCGTAAGATGGAGCTCGTGTCAGGACACGTGAGCTGATCGAAAATTCGTAAGACGGAGGGAGAGTAGACCGCATTCCAAAATATAAGAAATGCACCACGTTAATATTCAAGTTTTCACTTCTGCCGGCACTCCCGGAGTACAACCCGTTTTTTTTTTAATGTCAACAATGTATATGTACTACAATTATTTGTAATATCATAATTTGTTATTAAATTTTAGATTCACAACAAACTGAAGTGAAATTGATAAAGGACTTCATACGTTTGTTAAAGAAGAATCCAATAGAGATCAACTTGCTTTCCAACATTCTTGTTGGGATGTGCATGATGCCAGTTGTAGTCACATTGGCTGTCGACTATCTGCTTGTTTTGTTGCAGTTTAATCATATAATTTAATCCTTTTCATATGCCAAATGTAAAAGTTTGCATCATCATTTACATAAAAAGACCGAGACCGATGCCCAAAACTGTAGCGAATTTTTAATATTAAAACCTGAAGCAGTTTTGCTAGTAGACATCTATTACGTTAACGTTATTCGTTGCCAAGACACACAATATTATTTACAAAATGTCTCCAATAGTGCTTGAATAAGTTATTGTTTCTAGCAAATCTTTAAAGGGTATACAGGATTTATTGTAGCCAAAAAAAGATATATAATTTTTGTAATTTATTTACATGATTGCAATGGGTCACTGAAATATAACGAAAATTCTTATGGTGATATTTTGATAATTAAGGTAAAAATGATTGCTTGGAAACATTAAACAAAAAGATAATTTGAAGAACATGTATTATTTATAATAATGGCATATTATAGGTAATATACTTATCTCTTTAAATATACATGGCGTCGCTTAAAGATAAGTGACGATTAACGTCAGCTTAACCTCAATTTATTTGATATTTAACCGAATCCTTGTTTTATATTGTATGTATATCGGGCTGGTGTCCTCAATTTGATGTAGCAAGCGCGTGTTTTAATCCATTACACTTGTATTAACGTTTAGCAAAATTTACGAATGTTTTGTTTTCTTCTATACGATATCGAAACAATTGTCATAATTTTTAAAAAGTGGTTTAATAAAATTAAATTAATGTATGACAGTTTTGTTAATTTTACATACCGAAACCTGTCATTCATGTATTTGGATTAAACAATAAATACATGTATAATAAACAAAAGCTTTACTTACGTTGGCAGGCACTAAGCAGCAGGCTGTATTTAAGAACTCGACAGTTCTTTGACTTGCACTTAGTTACTGTAACTAAGACAAGATAAACAGATAAGACATTAATAGGAAGACATTTGTCTTTAGTTCGACCCTGATCAACATTATGGACAAACAACTGTTACTTGAGGGGTTGAGTCAAGTAACCGAAATTAATTTAATTGACACAGACAAACTCCTCGTCCATCAAAATGATTGACATAATCATAATTCTGACAAAGATAATGATGAATAATTTATTCATATTTATAGGTTATTTAACGATAACTACTTCCTACCAAATTACTTATAATAACAAAATGTTTCCGGCCAGTAACAGTTTTACTGTTGTCACCGAGACACACAACATTAAAAACAAAATGTCCCCAATAAAGTGGTTGAACTATTTGTTGTTTATAGATAATCTCTTAGGAATATACAGGAACTATTGTAACCAGTCAAAGATTAAAAAATGTTTTATTATCATCCAAATATTCACGCAAATTATATTGCACTTTATTGTCATCCTTGGTGAAATTAATTTGTGGCTAGGAGGAGATGACTATAATCAAATTAACTTCATTTTTGCTTCTGTTGCTGCTTCTGCATATGTAAAATCTGTGTCATCTGTCGTGACCGATATCTGTTACAGTCGCGGCTTCATGTCTTATTATAGAAGTATCAGTCGTGTCTCTGAATGCTTTAAAGATGACGCTAAGTTCCTTAACTCTCATAAAAAAATGTACTGGTTCATTTTATCTTTGTTTTTGTTTTCGATCCCTTTTGTTGTATATAGATCTGCAGCGGTTATAATACAATTTTCCCAATCAGATCTGTTTTATTTGGTTATCATTTTGGTATCACAAACAATTACAAGACTTAACATAGTATTTCAGCACCTCATATTGTTTGTTGTTATTATGATGGTGGTCAATTCACTCAAATCTTTGACTTCCTTGAAATCAGTCGTGCAAGAATTTGTAGGCAATTGTGATATTAGTTCAGTTGAGGCATGTTATATCACGAGGGAGCAGATTCAAGTATGGGTTGTATCTGGATTTAGTAAACTGCTGCAAAAGAGTGACGCTATGCTTTGGACGCCTGGTACTTGTTCTGGAACTTCATTGAGATAATCATGCTCTAAGAAATCTTATTTGTATTTGTTTGTAAACATTCCTTTTTTACAGTTTTTCTTTACGCTAATAATCTCAATATCAAACTATATTTTACTAACGTATCAAATGTTGTACAAGATTGTTTTGAAAGTAAGTTCTTGATATTTCAGACTGTGCCATATCGTAAAAGTTTTTTTGTATTCTAACTTCTAAGCTATCAATTCTTATAACATTATTCAATTTAATATATTATATTTTAGAACGGGGATATCGATGAGTTTAAGGAAATGGTATTTGTTATATGTATTTATTTATCATTGCTGATGTTGCCAATTATTGCTGGACAAATGACTCGTAACCAGAGGGTGAAGTTCCACAGAGTCTTGGCTCGGCTTTATAATACAGTTGTAAAAGGTAAGAATCACGTTTTTGAATGCCTACAATATTTTTAAATTAAAATTATTTGTACTGTATCATAATATTTCATTCTAGATTCACAACAAGTTGAAGCAAAATTGATAAAGAACTTCATACGTCAAATAAAGAAGAATCCAGTAGAGATCAAGTTATTGTCCAACATTCCTGCTGGGATGTACATGATGCCAGTTACACTCACGTTGGCTGTCAACTATCTCATTGTTATGTTACAGTTTAATCATATTATTTAATCCCACTCATATGCCAAACGTTAAAGTTTGCAAATACGTCTGGATGTTTGTAACTTAGTCACGCCAGCATTTACATAAAAGGACCGTGGCGACCTTACAGTTTTAAAGCCTGAAGTAGTGTTGCTAGTAGAAATCTATTTAGTTAATGTTATTGAAGCTCTTGTTCACGCCAATACTGGACAAACTAGGTTGAAGGTGATTACTCGCTCGTAAAATAACATACGAACTATTAAAACAAGTACTCGTATTACCATAAAATAGGCCGTCTGCTTCTTTGCTGTTAATTCAATAATATAGGTAAGCGCTATTCGAGTATTGATGACGAAAATAATTCAACCAGACATCTTTAATAACGCCGTGTCGTTGTAATTAAGTCAACAAAATTTGTATTTACCTACGAAGAAAATTAAAATAACATATTTTTTTTTTGCCTTCGTCCATTATAACCATTACTTTAGCGTCGTCAACGAGAACAGAACTACAAATAAAAATGCCTGTTTTAAAGTGGTTGAATATTTTACTGTTTCTGGAGACTCTTTTAGGCGTACACAGGAAATATTGTAACCAGCAGAAGATAACAAAATATTTAATTCTTTCCAAAATATTCTTTCAGACCATCTTGTACTCTATTGTCATTACTATTAAAATGTATTATTTGTTACAAGGAGGTGTTGTGATTGATCAAGTGAATGTCATTTATTGTGTTTTTGCTGCTTCAGCCTATATAAACTCTGTGTCATCCGTCGTGACCGGCATCTGTTACAGCCGTGCCTTCATGTCATATTATAGAAGTATCAGTCGTCTCTCTGACTGGTTTAAATATGACTTAAAGTTAAGAAAATCCATGAAGAGAATATACTGGTCCACTATAATCTTCACTTTATTATTTATTGCTTTCGTTGTAATTAGATCATTGGACGTTTTGAGAAGATTCAAACAAATGAATGAATTTCCTATTGCTCTCATTTTTGCAGCTCAAATGATTATAAGATTTACTGTTGTTTATCAGCAAATAATGTCTTTTGTTGTCATTATGATAGTTGTTAACTTGTCCAAAAGCTTGAGTACATTGATATCAGCAGTTCGAGAAAAAGTAGGGAGATGTGATATTAGTTCGGATGAGCAAGTTCATATCACAAGAGAGCAGATTCAAGAATGGGTGGAATTGTATCGCGATTTAGCAAATTGTTGCAACAAAGTGACGCTATGCTTTGGACGCCAGGTAGGCACTAGTATTTGAAATTAATTTAATCGATTTTATAATCCATTGGTGCTATAGGTATCGTATGTTCCGTTATTGTGTTATCTCAATTTGAATTCTTATGTTTCAGTATTTCTTTTCGCTAGTTTTGTCGATGCCCAACTACATTTTGATGATTTACCAGATTTGTTCAAATGTAAGTATTGTGTAATTACCTAGATTTAGAAGTAAAAAAATATATCAAAGATGGAGGTTTAGGTCCTGGGGGTCTACTCCGAAGTAGTATCGGCCGAATGTTCGGCCGTTTCCTGCTACGATGTTACTATTTAGTTCGGTCGGTTCCGATCCTACACTCTTTCGAATATTGACTATGGTCCCGACCCAACTGAGCCGATCCGACCTTTTTTCGTTTTTTTCAATAATATTCGGTTCGGCCATGTGTCGGTCCGGTCCGAACATTCGCACTTTGCACTTCGGAGTAGGCATAATAATATGAAATTGGCATTTTGTGGAATTAACCGAAACAAAATGAGCCGTTTCATAGAAAAGTGCGCAGTGCGCGGTACGCGGTCAAAATAATAATAATAATATCCCTGGACATTTCACACAGCGCCATCTAGTCCCAAGCTAAGCAACCTAATGCTTGTGTCATAACACAAAATGTATATAAGTAGTTTATCAGCCATCTTGTTACCATAGTAACAAGATGGCTGATAAACTACTTATATACATTTTTTTTTTGTAAATACATACATATTATAGATAGAAAAACACCCAGACTCGGAACAAATACATGTAGGACTTACAAATATTTGTTCTGTGCGGGAATCGAACCCGCGACACGCAGCGCAGCAGTCCGATCGCTCAGCCACTGCGGCAAAACAGCTATTTTTTTGTTTATTAACCGACGAACATTTTCAACGCAGGGGTTTTCAGAATTATGTGCTGAATCCATGGTTACATGTTGCGCGTCGATGTCCCTGCCACAGTGTATGTAATTTACTTAACATGCTATTTTATCTCTCTCTAAACTACGTAATTGTTAACGGCGCAGCCTACCTGCAAAGCCCTAAACGTTACACAATACACATGCTACCTAGTAGGTAGTTACCTATTAGGTAGCATGTGTATTGTGTCGAGCGATTGCTATCTGACCTACACACCCAACTGGGTGTGGAGGTCAGATAACAATCGCTCGAGGTTAAATCCTGGTATTCAGCTGCAGCCGGTTGGATTGGAAGCCAACTCCAACGTAGTTAGGAAATGACAAGCCAGATGATATTATGTAAATGTAAATATTATAATACTGCTTTTTTTTTGTTAATTTTAGAAGGAATTATACATATTTGAGTTGAAGAAAGTGATAATTGCTTTATTTAATTATGCATCAGTAACGCTCCTGCCCGTTTTTGCTGGACAATTGGCTCGTAACCAAGGGAGAAAGTTCCACAGAGTGTTGGCTCGACTTTATAATACAATGTTAATTGGTAAGATATTTGAAAATATATACAATATGTAACTGAATTAATTCACATTTTGAAAGTAGTTACCTAGTTCATTTTGTAATTTTTAATATAGGTAATTTTTTATCCCAAAAATAATTAAAGCTACAGTAAAACTTTCGCTGTACCGTCAGAACAAACCAAAATGGATGAAGTACCCTACGCTACCTGTGCGACTGTGTGTGTGCTTACGTTTGTAATCCACCCACACCACATCCACCGTTTGACCACAACTTTATCGCACAATCAATATAACCAATTTAATAAATAAAAAATGGAACACACACAATAGCAAATACAACAACACAACACACACACACAACAAAACACAAACATAATTCCAATTCCAAGTCTTGTGGTCGCATGCGCTACTGAGCATGAGGGTTTGATTCTCAGGTCGGGTTGTATGGGACTTCAAACATAATTGGCAAAAAATGGGTGTATTATAGATAGCCTAACAGTTCGGGCATTACCGCACGTTACAAAATTTTGTTTCAGTGCGGTTTGTGGAAGTGCTCAGGTGCGGTTCGGGCAAGTGCTGTTGAAATCAGTTCTTTGAGTGGAATACCTCGTAATTAATGTGCGCTTTACCATCAACGATTGCATTACTGCTTTCCATCAAGTGGGATCGCAGTCAAGCACTAGTTTACATCATTAAAAAAAAAGAAATCATTCATGTATTCAAAATTATGTCAACAATTTCAGATTCTGGCGAAGCTGAAGTGAAATTGACAAAGGATTTTATACGGCTGATGAAAAAGAATCCGCTAGAGATCATGTTGTTGCCCAACATTCCTGCTGGGATGTGCATGCTGCCAGTTATACTCACGTTGGCTGTCAACTATGCCATAGTTCTGTTGCAGTTTAATCATGTTATTTAATTAATAGTCCTTGCTATACACATATTTATTTAATTTTGTGCAAAGGTTAGCCATTGCCATCCAACGTGGCAATGCAGCAAGCGTTTTGGGCACCTTTTCACCGGGATCAGTTAGGGGCGGGTTATTTGACCAGGCTGACGTGTTGTTCTTGTATTAAAAAAAATAAATAAAAAAAAACTTTTATTCTATTATTTTAATTATTGTAAATGTATTTTGTGTAATATAATAATGTTTATATGTATTTGTCCACCTAACTCTATGTAAATGATAAATGATTTTATTTTGTAAGTAGGTTTGTACAAACACTTTAACACGTCAATCATGTTTTAAAAACTAGATGAGGTCGGCGTTTCTTATCTGACTAGTCTGAGAAGAAAGGCCGAAACAAACTCAGAGGTCACAGTCTCTTTTAAAGTCCAGACATAATCATGGTTCTGACCATGATTATGTCTGGACTTTAAAAGAGACTGTGACCTCTGAGTTGACCATCTCAGACATCAATCTACATGGTATTCATATGCTCTGGCATATGAATACCATGTAGATTGATGTCTGAGATGGTCTTTCGAGGAAAGACCCACACAGATTGAGAGGACCTGACCAGTCAGTGCACGCATTTGTCAGAAATCGTGTAGCTCAACTCAAAACTCAACGATTCGACAATACCAAAGAAAACTAATACTTATTTCATTACGTTTGCTATTCTTCTTAACGTGTGCGGGCAAAATTAACACGAAAAAGTATAGATAAAGTTTTTATAGTAACGCAAATACCTTTTGCTGACGCAGCCATTAGGTCCTCACTTGTGCAGGTGACAAACGGTGCAACATGGGAGGTGAGCCATTGTCTGTGGAGAGACGCCGCATACACACCGGAGTTCTGAGCTGACTATAAACCCCCACGTTGGCTATTAGTAATTATAATATAATATCCCTGGACATTTCACACAGCGCCATCTAGTCCCAAACTAAGCAACCTAATGCTTGTTTTTTTTTTTTTTTTTTGAGGATGGGAAATCATCAAATGACCCCTTCCGCTCTGGGTGGAGCAGAAGGGAGTGTCAGACTTTTACTGACTAAAACCCACCCGTGTTCCTTCCTTAGCCCTTTATGTTCCAGGGCAGCGGTAAACCCTTTCGGATGGTCCCGCTACCCTGGCAGGCTTCGGCCCTATGGGGCCCCGTCTCTTTTGCTGACATCTCTTTGAGGCGCGCGTGGAACACGTACACGCCGTCCGGCACGGGCCTAGTCCTGATCGGACGGAGAGCTACCCATTACTCTCCGCCCGCAGGCCCGCGCCTACGGTGGCCGGGAGTCGTCACGCGGCTCCCGACGCCCGGAGCGTCTCCCGCGGCGGCTGAGGCGTGAGGTGCGCAAAGTGCGTTCCCTCGCCCACCCCGCCACCTCCTTCGCTAGCATGACTGCTTCGCAGAAGGAGGTGACTGCCTCCCACTCCCTCTCGCCCCGGACCATGGCTTGAACCAGGGCCGGACGCGAGAGGTCGCCGCCGCTGCCAATCGCCTCTACGAGGACACGGCGGTGCTCTGCCCAAGCAGGGCAGACCTCCACTGTATGCTCCACCGTGTCCTCTGGGCGATCCTGACAGTGGTGACACCCGGGCGTCTCCTCCCGCCTGATGATGTGCAGGAACCTCCCGAAACATCCGTGTCCGGAGAGGACCTGCGTCAGGCGGTAGGTGAGAACGCCGTGACGTCTCTCTAGCCACTCCTCAAAGAGGGGTCTTACCGCCGCTATCGTGGCGTGCCCTGCGCTGGGTTGCGATAGTCGCTCCTTCCATGCCACCATGAGATCGCGCCGGAGGTTCGTCCGCTCCGCCGCGGTTTGCCGCGGATGCGGAGTTTCCCCCCGGCGTAGTGCCTCCGCGCGCCAATCGTATAGGCGCGCGAGGACTATCGCCTCCAGATCCCATGGTGGCAGTCCGGCAAGGAGGCTTGCTGCCTCGCCTGAGATCGTGCGGTAGCCCCGGATCAGCCTTACGGCTACCACCTTTTGGGGCGCGTTCAGGTAGTGTGCGGCTCGAAGCCGCAGTGAACGCGCCCATACCGGGGCCCCATATAGGGCCATTGTTACCATAACACAACCTAATGCTTGTGTTATGGTAACAAGATGGCTGATAAACTACTTATATACATTTTTTTAAATTATTTTTTCATTAAAGAGTAAATATAGTTTTAAGATAAAAATATAATACTGTATCTTGCATAAAATGAATAATTTTGTACATTTGGCAGTGTTGAAGTTCCATGTGCGAATAATAAGGAGGGAAAAAAATAAGTCAGTTGTTTTAACATTAAATATTGTAACCCTAATTTGTACTTTTACTCCACTAACCACAACTCAACTGATCTATCATTTTAAAGCTATAGAATAGAATAGAATTTTTCTATATTAAAGTAACTAAGACTCAACAAGATTGTTAGTAAAACTTACGAATATGTTAGTAAGCATAGACACTAAACACAAAAAAGGATAACAAAAAAAAAAAAAAGACGTTTGGTCACGGTTGCGACATCCCATGAGAGACGGCATAACAGTGGCCCACGTATACTGAGTCCAGGCGACTCGCAACCATGCTTAAGATACTGTTGCAGCTGCTCCACACCCTGCGCACCAAGGAAGCATTTTACGCATTGTTGCGTAAAAGCAATCTACATCTGCGAACAACCCTGACGCATTGTTATATTGAACGCAGAGAGCGCTGTACGATCTTTGCGTATATCTAGCCCCCAGACTGGCTATGGAACTGTTATCTTAAAATAGCTAAAGGCTGGCAAGTCGTGCAGTACTTGTTGACCGAACTAGGTGGCCATGTTGGCTGCGGCATCAGTGGCGTTCATTAAGTCATCCAAGGTGCAGGTGAACGAGCACTTAGGGCACTCCAGCAAGTAGGGGCATAATCGAACTTAAGACCGAGAAGTTCTTTGATCGTTGTCACAGCGGTCAATATGCCATCAACCTGAACCACCCCACCACCACCTGTAATTCTCAGACGTGTTGAGTAGGAAAATATTATTATTTCTTTGATCGTAAGTATTGCCTGTTCTACCCGGCGACTGATGCTGTTTTCACAAGACTTTACACAAGACATAAATGAATGCCTAATTAAAAGTGCGCTGTTGGATTTTCCACTTTTGGCACTGAGCCGATGGTGGAAATTCTAACAGTGCGGTTTAATTTAGGAATTCATAGGTCGGCGACACAGCCATTTCTTTCTATAGAATGAAAAAGAGGTTCAAATAACCCAATTGTCCTAAAACACTTTTAAGAAAACAGTGCTTCTAACATTTTCTTTTCGCTCTATAAAACACCAATTTATTAGACGAAAAATAAATAAATTACACACTTTAGGATGTATCAAATGTCTAGATCGAGGAGAAGGAAATAAGGTACGAAACTAATTTCCTTTGGAGTTCTTCGAAATAGGGACTTAGGAAAAAAAAATAATAATAACAAGAAATTTATTTCAGACGAAGTCCATATACTGTTAGTAACACAAAAAACCTTAAAAAACTATTGTTAGCACATACAAAAATAAATCCGCAGAAAAAATAAAATCAAAAAATCAACATCACAAAGTGGCCCCGCTCAGGAGTGCCAGTTTATGGCAAACCCTGGATGCGACCACCTACAGTGTGTAGTCGCATCCAGTGCCTCCACATCGGTGAGTCACAGCGGCCCACAAAAAGATGGCATTCAAGACTTTTAGGCCAATGCCAAGTCCAACGTCTAGAGACGGCAGTACTCGTACTATAGTTTTTTTCTCTCACGCTCTTTACTTGTGGTTACCAAGCGTACAAACACGCTGTGAATATTAGTGTAATTGTAATTCAAAGTTGTCAGTTTCTATCCGTCATTTCGCAGCGTGTCACAGTTTACTAGGTCTCGTCGTCAATGATCCGCCTTTAGTAGCAGCCGCCGAGGCTTCTCCGCGCTATACATTTCTAATAAAGGGTAGGTCCTCAGGCTAGGTTGAGCAATATTCACAGACAGGCTGTTAATAGCTGGATAGTTGTTAGACTGATAATGCAAATGTAAAAAAATAAACTCAAATACATCTTCTTAAACAGAGAAGGATCGAGTATTCGCCAGCACGCAGAAAGGCAGTGCCTATTTTGGAACATTAGATTTCTACATTATGTTTTACTTTAGCAGAAGTTAGACAAGTAACATTGTAAGTTGCCGAGTTCTGCCCCAATACCCAACCCAACTCAGTGCCATAACGATATTACTTGATAGGACGAATCTCTTTAACGCGGCTTGCGGCAGGAGGAAACTGGTAGAAATCGACATGTAACGATAATGCGGTATACTCCCTCCATCCGACAGTTTACTTACTTTTCGAGGGTGCTTAAGTCGATCGTGTGGTCAAAATATCCAAGATGGCGGCTACAAAAAAAAACAAATTTTTGGTCATGGGTGTCGTTTTCAAACATGACAAAAATGAGAACTGAGAATTTCAGACAAAAATGAGCACTTCAAAGCATAATATTTCGCAAACGGATCCCTGAATCGAAAAATGGTTTTTACACATCGCAATATTTGTGAACGGCCTTTCCAACGACACATATGGAAAAGATGAGAAACAACATCATCCACACTTTAGATGTATGGGAGGAACCCTTAAAAAAATACGTACTAAGAGTCTCTGAACTAAGCCGTGGACAGACAGACATGTATGCTAACAAAAATGTATGCTTATGTAAAAATATGTTGTCAAAATACTTTGTAACAGGCTGCCATGGAGTTTATTGTCCTTCTTCTTCATGAAAACCTAGTTTTGGAATGGACAACGAATTTTCTCATTAACATTACCTACTTACTGAAAAGAATAATTGAAATAAAAGCCTAGTCTTGTCTTTCTGTGTTTAAACACCATAGTCATAGGTACAGTCGCCAAATGAGAAGAAATACATTCATCACTTTCTTACAAAATTTCAACTATTGCCGACGGCCCTGGTTACTTATCTCCTTTGGTGACCGTACTTTCATACATAAAAAAAAAATCAGTAACAATTCTGATACTCTAAGTTTGCTAATTAAGTGGATTTCAATACCCAACTCCAACAACCAACCAACCCAACCGACCAACCAACCAATCCAACTGACCAACCAACCAACCCAACCGAACCACCAACAATCCAACCAAACAACTATCCGACTAGTCATCTTTTTCATTTCTAACAGGGGTAAAGTAAATACATCTACATATCTCTAATTACTAAACCGTTACCAATCAATAATGAGCCTTATTCCATTCTACTTAACACATCATATTATTATTAATCTTCATTTACCCAACCTTGAAGTGTCATCTAGGTACATTCATATTTTCCTATTTTATTAGAATTAACAGAGCCCTAGCCATGACGTGTTTATTTTTCATAAAGGCAAGTGCCTAAAATGATTAAGAAAATGTTCCTACATTATGTTTAACGAGGTCACACGTTCCATCATTCGTAACAGCGTATCTTTCTAGAACGTGTGACACTCCAGTCGCCATCATGAATTTATTCTACAATTTAATATATGGCGAAAATTTCATGTGTGTCTACAGAAACTACTTGACTTTAAATAAAAGTCAAAAGATTATAGCAGTAACACGTATAATCGTTGAACTATCCCTTTCTATAGCCATTACTGTGAACAATGTCATCTTGACGAATTTCATTAATTTTGACTACAGCGATAAGGATAAATTGGTGACAGATCTGTTCCAGTTACTGATTCTATTAAAGAGCTTCGTAATAATAATTGGTGGAATTGTAAATTCGGAATCGTTCAGCAAATTCTACGAGAATATGCGAAAGCTCCATGACTATTTCAAGGATGGAGACCATTATAAAAATTCTGAGAAAAAACTAAAGGTCAAATGTTTGGTTGGCTTCGTGGTTTTCACTGTGATGGCCGTCATACTTCTGCTGGTAAGGCTTATTGACTGGTATTTAATGAAGACATATCTTTTGAGAGATATTCTGGTACTGGTCGTCTATGAATTATGGGTAGATATTCGCTACACGCTAGAACATCTAGTAGTGTATTGCGCAATAACTAGTACTTACGATTACCTCAAATGTTTGAACAATTCTGTAAATAATATACTCAAGAAATACAATGAGCAAGAAACCAATGATATCAGTCTCAACGTGAATGAGGGATGCATTAATTTGCCTGGGAAAGTGAATAGCTGGACAGAAAAGTACCAACACATCATGGCTTGCTGTAAAAATATATCAGTGTGTTATCAAGAATTGGTGAGTATTTTTTTGATTTAACACACGTTACAAAATACAGGTACAGTCCGAATCAGTAATTGTTAGTTAATCATTCTATCTCGAGATTTTCACACTAGCAAAGTACTAGATACTCAAAATTGCTCTGATGCGAGATTGTGAGCTTTCGTTGATCTAAGTAAGGCCTTCGATAGGGTGAGCACGAAAAGTACATATTTCTATCTACGTTACATTGCAGTATAGAGGATGCCTCATAAAACTGAACTTTGTTTAATGTTCTTATGATCAAATAATGGCACCACGGCCTTTAATGATCTAATATTATCAGCCGTAAATATTAAAAAAACGGACAGGAGTTTTTCATGGACACCCTTGGCTCTTTATTTGGTGGAATGTTTTTAATGTGAGTAGCACTCACATAGCCAGAAAATATTGTTTGATACTACCGAAAGTGAGAAAAACAATGCTACTTCTTCATAATAGGTACAGTCAGCGTCAAAAATATCGGGACGAACAGACTGTTCAAAATGATCTCAACAACTAAGAAAATTAAAGTTTATCTCAATTGGATAAAGTGCTTGTCAGAATGACAGTTGTCGTGTACTGTCTTCATTCTGAAACATTCCTTGTGTCATTGAGTTAATATTTCATTTTCATAGTTGCTTAGATCATTTTGAACAGTTTATTCGTCCCGATATTATTGACGCTGACTGTACATAATAGGCTATATCTTATTGGTAAACTAAAGTAACTTTATTTTCAGCTGCTGTTTTCCCTCGGTGTAGCCATGGTGCAGTGTATTTCTTCAATGTATGGAATTTTTAACGCAATTATTAAAAAGGTAACGTACTTAAACGTTAATTTTACTGTAGTAAGTACATAATTAAAAAACATTATTTGTAGCATTGGCAAGTTTATTGTCAGATCGCATAATGGGAATGACTACTGAGAAATTTCTAATTGAAAAACCAATCTGGGATCCAATTGCCACCATACCTGGCAATAAAAACTCCTTGTTCAGCTTCCTTCCCTTCCTTGCTTGCGCTTGCTTGAAATAAAAGAATAAAATGGAAAGATTATTTGCAGGACTTAGAAAGAAGTTTCGCAACAACAAACGTCGTATATGCTTTAATATACCACATGTCAGCTACGTTCATTCTTTTAGTTGCCGGTCAGAAATTGCAAAATGAATTTGATACTTTTAGCAAGGCTTTGGCAATTCTTGCGTGTGAAGTGTCCTTTCGTAAGTTTATTTACTCATGTATTTCTGGAATTATTTGCTAAAATATCTTCTAATCTTCTTAATATAATTAATATAATTCTTCTGTACGTGTGTTTGTCACCTGACTCCTCCTAAACGGGTGGACCGATTTGGATGAAATTTTGTGTGTATGTATCAAAAATTTCTTGGACGGTTTGAAAACACAATTGGACCCGGTAGTTGGCGCTGATTTTCCGGGAAGGAAAACGTCTGCCGGGTCCGCTAGTGAAGTTAAATAAATTTTCGTGACGTCGTGGTAAATCCAGGAAAATATGTCTTGACGTCCTTAGGCAGGAATTATCCACTTCAAGAACGAGTGAAGTTTGAAAAGGAAAGTGAAGCCTCGGCCCTGCAGTGGGACTACAAACATATTCCTTAGCAATAATAAGTTATTTAAGGAATGGTGATACAAATAATATATTTACAATTACTTTAATTTTATTGTTCATTTTCAGATCGTGCAAAATCCGAAACGAGACAGCTAAAGGATCTAAATCGTTTAGTTACGACGAATCCTATTGTCATAAAATTTGGCACTTTTTCTCTAGGAATGTACTTGTTTCCTATGATGTTGTCGCTGTCTGCTACATACATTGTTGTCATGTTGCAGTTTAACCATGTTATATAACCTAATTTTAGTTTAATATTTGTGTAGTGTTCGTGTTCGCAGTGTTGTTAATTTTCATAGATTTTACTGTTTGTATTGCCTCGGAAATATTTACCATAATATATAGGGTGGAAGGGACGTCATTGACGCGCAAATTGTAATTATGAATTCAGCACATGATTCTAACCCTCTAGCGATACATTTTTTAAGGTTAACGAGAAATAAATGTTCTGTTTTATAGAAAGGGCAATACCTACGCGGTCAAAATGTATGGAACAGCTATTTTTTGGAACGAAGTTCCTTATCGCGCGTTGCGAAAGGGGGCTAGACGGAAAAAATTAAGACCAAAAGTTGGAACGACATTTTTTGCTATAGTTGTAAGCCGTGTGGCGTGCGCGTGTTTCTCTGTCTCTCTCTCTCTCTTTGAACTTCGTTCCATCCGGGTGTCCCTTGACACCTCTCAAGTTTTTTTTAATAACCGATGAAAAATTTCAACGCAAGGGATTCAGAATCATATAGGTACCGACTCCATGGTAACAGGTTGCCCATCGATGTCCCTGCCACCCTTTACACTAGAGTCAGCCAAGCTCTTAATTATTAATTTATACAATATACAAACAATAACAAAAATGGCTGTCATGAATCGATGATATTATCAAAGTCAATGGAACTTTTAAACTTGAATTTTTATATTATAATTTGAATAATTGTGTAATATCATTAATAACTGCCAGCTATTTTCAGAGTTGACACCTGTCTAGTTCTTTTCTTATCACAATGGTGAGGATAAATAAATAAATGGTAAACATTTTAACTGTGTAGAGTTGAATGGCATGTTTTATTTTTGTTTGTAGTTAGTGTAAGCAATCGTTGGTAGACCAAATAAAATAACAGATGAAAACATAATGAGTGTTTACAGAAAACTCTAATCATAATTCGTGTGCTTTTTGACGTGTTTGTTTATGCATTAGTGTTTTTAATTAATATTGTTTCGTATAAATCATTTACTTTAACTTGTAAAAGGATGCCTCCGACTGTAAAGGAGATATTTTTTTTTTTGCTTCATATGCGTTTTCATTATTATGATATGTCTTGTTCAGAGTTCGCGTTCTTTCAAAATCTCTTTAACTGACTTGCACCATTCCTTCCAAGGAGAATCTACAACAAATATGTTAAAAGAACTCAGATCTGTTCTTATGACTACTGTAGTACATTGTTGTAGCAGCACAGTTATTTTTAAAACGAAAAAACTTCATAAGATGTATGTAGACAGCACAGGATTGACCTTCAATTGCTTGGTGTTTGTAGTATCAGAAATACACGTTGAAATCCGCCATATTTTAGAAAATATTGTATTAGGTATATACTTACATTACTATGCTCCATTATTTTTTTGAAACTCTTAAGGATTGTATATCAGATATTGTAAAAAAAGATGAAGAAATAGAGAAGAAATTGTATATGTATAGAATATAGGTTGATCATATTGTATCGGTTGACGATTTGGACAAGTGTGCTACAAAATATCTGTATTTAATTAGTTGCAGCAAGAAATTATCGGCATGCTTCATCAGTCAGGTAAATATAAATAATTTGATCGCTTAGCGTGTGATGTTTATAAAAGAAAAGCAAAAAGATATTGTATTTGCAGAGGTAACCACAGTATCTTTTCTCTTTTCTTTTGACGACGTTAATAACTGCATTAATAAATCAGTCTGATTTATTAGTCATATACAAGGTGGCAGGGACATCGACGCGCAAACTGTAACCATGGATTCAACACATGAGTTTAGACCCCACAGCGTCGAAATTTTTCGTCGGTATTAAAGAAAACTATTGTTGTTCCATACATTTTGACCGCATAGGTATTGCACTTTTTTATGAAACAGAAGTTTTTTTTTTTTTTATATCCGACGAAAAATTTCGATGCTATGGGGTCTAAACTCATGTGCTGAATCCATGGTTACAGTTTGCGCGTCGATTTCCCTGCCACCTTGAACATAAATCTTGTTATGACTTAAAAAAAAAATCAATATAATTTCAAGAACCGTGTCTCAAGTCTCGAACCAAAAGTCTCAGGAGCCGAGACAGCTAAATTTAGAAAAGGTAAACCCGGGACTTCGAAATACGAGTTGTCCCGGGACCCAAACCCCTAGTATGGAGGGACAATAGAGCTTGGAAGATCTTCAACATACAAAATAATATAATACCCGCCTATTATTGACCCACTGAAGGGCAAAGGACCCCTCCTCTTATAGAGAACACTAAGTGGAAAACTCCAGGTTAATTTAAATAATATTTTTAATATTTCAGATCCATCAGCGCTAGAAACCAAACGTTTAAAGAAATCTTAATCTTCTAGTGCAAGTAAACTCTATCCAGATAGAACATACCAGTAATTTTTTTTTTTTTTTCAAAATTATTTATTAATCACAATTTGTGCAAGAATAGAATAGACAGTGATCCCGAAACTAGGCATTTGCCTGTATCTTGTACCTAACTCCAATTATTTCATCTATTCCTGCCACTTATGTGATAACTGTAAAAAATCACCTTAGGTTGCTTGTACATAATGAAGCGAATTACTGGTGATATGCCATAGATATTTTGTCTCTTGTCTGTTCTCCAGAACGAAATGGGGTAGAAGACATCCGTGGCCCTTTTCTCTCTACTCTTCTCTTCGTATTTTCTATATTTAATTACACAATTATTGTAATTTGCTATTTAATTGTGTGTTTAT
Source organism: Apamea sordens (assembly GCA_945859715.1). Classification (NCBI taxonomy): domain Eukaryota; kingdom Metazoa; phylum Arthropoda; class Insecta; order Lepidoptera; family Noctuidae; genus Apamea; species Apamea sordens. The sequence goes on from OX243995.1 coordinate 17,181,591, forward strand.
ATAATTTTTTTATATTTACTTTGGTTTATAATAAAGTGATCATTATTGAATAGTCAAATATTTATTTTCATTAAGTAAAATCTTCCCTAATCCCTTCCTTCGTTCCTCTAAACTTTTAGCCGTTACTTTGTTCGGTAGACACATCATGTGCGTATTTTACGTAATTATCAACAAAAGGTAAGGATTTTTTTTGTTACCTACTAAAAGTCAAACTCAAACTCAAATCATTTAATTCAACTAAATCAATTAGGTACAGGTACTTTTGAATTGTCAAAGGGTCGGTCAGTCAGAAAGATGAAGCTAGTTGCCCATTCCAAAGCGTAGGTACCTATGGAGAAGAACGGGCAAGAAACTCCATGGACACTCTTTTAAATCATAAAATTGTTACAAAATATTTGATTACATCATTCGTGTTGAAATTAACCATGTGAGAACGATGTAGAAATACGTGACGTTAAAAGCGTCCGTTATAAAAAACAAAAACAATTCAGAAATTAAAAATTAAAATAAGCCGAGGCAGCTAAGAGATGACCAGTCCCTACTGACGGCGCCCGTTTACGAATATGACGTATGGATCAGCACCATTCAGCTCAACCATTTTGGAGGGAACTTAATGATCCAACACACACGCCACCACCAGCGAGACATTAGAGTGAGCATGACATACTCATAGCCGCCAGGGCACATTCAAGTCAATGAAAGACGTACCCAGTAAATGGTAGCTTTATAGAAAGTACATAGTGCTCACACGTGTGCTATGCAATTATACAATACTAAGCAATTGAGTTTATACAAGTAAAAAGTAGTCACACAAAGTAGTCCTAATCGTTGTTAGTCTAGCTGAGCATAACTTTTTTTTTTTTTTTTTGAGGATGGGAAATCATCAAATGACTCCTCCCGCTCTGGGTGGAGCAGAAGGGAGTGTCAGACTTTTACTGACTAAAACCCACCCGTGTTCCTTCCTTAGCCCTTTATGTTCCAGGGCAGCGGTAAACCCTTTCGGATGGTCCCGCTACCCTGGCAGGCTTCGGCCCTATGGGGCTCCGTCTCTTTTGCTGAAATCTCTTTGAGGCGCGCGTGGAACACGTACACGCCGTCCGGCACGGGCCTAGTCCTGATTGGACGGAGAGCTACCCATTACTCTCCGCCCGCAGGCCCGCGCCTACGGTGGCCGGGAGTCGTCACGCGGCTCCCGACGCCCGGAGCGTCTCCCGCGGCGGCTGAGGCGTGAGGTGCGCAAAGTGCGTTCCCTCGCCCACCACGCCACCTCCTTCGCTAGCATGACTGCTTCGCAGAAGGAGGTGACTGCCTCCCACTCCCTCTCACCCCGGACCATGGCTTGAACCAGGGCCGGACGCGAGAGGTCGCCGCCGCTGCCAATCGCCTCTACGAGGACACGGCGGTGCTCTGCCCAAGCAGGGCAGACCTCCACCGTATGCTCCACCGTGTCCTCTGGGCGATCCTGACAGTGGTGACACCCGGGCGTCTCCTCCCGCCTGATGATGTGCAGGAACCTCCCGAAACATCCGTGTCCGGAGAGGACCTGCGTCAGGCGGTAGGTGAGAACGCCGTGACGTCTCTCTAGCCACTCCTCAAAGAGGGGTCTTACCGCCGGAGGTTCGTCCGCTCCGCCGCGGTTTGCCGCGGATGCGGAGTTTCCCCCCGGCGTAGTGCCTCCGCGCAGCTGAGCATAACTTATGGTGATCATCCAGTATACTTACTTATCAGATATAATTGACTTATCGATTGAATTTTGAAATTTAAAGTTTTATAATTTAAAGTTTTATTAAAGTAAGTTTTCTAAGAAAGTTAAAAATAAAAACAATAACAACATAGTAACAACAATTGGTAAGGTATATTTTTGTTACTAAAAGTAAAAAGTAGTCGGATAAAGTTATAGAGCTGTACTTCGGAGAGTGTGCGCAGCAGTTCCACGACCAGACCCCAAAATAAATAAAAGTGAGTCATAACAAATATATAAAAACTTGAGAGGTGTAAAGGAACACCCGGATGGAACGAAGTTCAAAGAGAGAGAGAGAGCCAGACAGAGAAACACGCGCACGCCGCCGCACGGCTTACAACTATAGCAAAAAGTGTCGTTCCAACTTTTGGTCTTAATATTTTCCGTCTAGCCCCCTTTCGCAACGCGCGATAAGGAACTTCGTTCCAATAAGTAATTAAATAAATACTTAACAGTTAACGAAATTAGTCGCTAAGAAATCTAATGAGGAAGTAGCGCGCGCTTGGTCACAATTCTAACCTACATAATCTAACACTTTTGTTCGGGGTGCTCTGGCTTGGTTACTGCGATCAATTTGGCTTAAGCATGGTTGATCACAATTCCAATCGGACCTATGAACTCCCGAACTACGCGTATTTACCTAACTGCCCATTCCAACATTTTTACTGGCCATTAATTACACTACTTGAGCATTTTTTGTGCTGACATTGTGGTATTATATAACCGACCAATTTTCTTTTCATGACTGGTAATGTTTTACTGTCACACAAAATTACCAACCGCCGAAAAATAAAATGACTGCCCGTTAATTGTCTTAACAACCTCCCCTAATGTTTAAATAACAGTTGTATAATATCATCATCTGCCTAGCCTTTTCCCAACTATGTTGGGGTCGGCTTCCAGTCTAACCGGATGCAGCTGAATACCAGTGTTTTATATGGAGCGACTGCCTATCTGACCTTCACAACCCAGTTACTGGGTAATACGATACCCCTTGGTAAGACTGGTTGTCAGACTCGGGCTTCTGACTACCCGTAACGACTGTCAAAGATCCACGAATGACAGCCGGGACCAACGGCTTAACGTGCTTTCCGAGGCACGGAGGGGTTCTCGGTATGTAAAGATGGTCACCCATCCACAGACCAACCGCGGCAAGCGTAGCTTAACCTGACCGATCGACCTGTGCGGCTGTTATTATTTAGCCACGGGCCCCTCAGTTGTATAATATCATTTCATAATAATTAGCCAATTTGTTCCCACTGCTGGGACACATGCCTCCTCTCTTGGAGAGGGAGTGGGCTATTATCGACAACGCGGGCCCAGTGCGGGTTGGTAGATGTCAAATGTCTTCGAATTTTTGGTTCTAGGACATGCCGGTTTCCTCACGATGTTTTCCTTCATCGCTTTGAAAGCAGTGGTGATGAACTAATTTACACAAAGTAAAGCGCTTGTCTGGGTTCGAACTTACGACCTACAACTCGTAAGTCGCGGCTGTTACCACTGTGCCACCATTGCTCTCTTCTATACATAATATAAATAAAAATAGATCTTCGAAATGTATGTACGCCCATAACTTCCGATCGACTGCACCAAATTGGATAATTCTTTTTGGAACGAAGTTCCTTATCGCGCGTTGCGAAAGGGGGCTAGACGGAAAAAAATTAAGACCAAATGTTGGAACGACACTTTTTGCTATAGTTGTAAGCCGTGCGGCGTGCGCGTGTTTCTTTGTCTGTCTCTCTCTCTCTCTCTCTTATAAAAGGCTATAAAATTATGGCTCAATGCAATAATACAGTGTAGGTAATTTTTTCCGAGGAACGAGTCGAATTCCCGGGTGAAACTAAAAACTAAAATTGCCGTTTAGTTATCTCCAAAATCGAGTTTATGTTACCTTCGACCACTTTGCACTTTGTACCCACAGTTTCAAGTAGTACGAGTACCATTTCAGAAATACTTTATGTATTAAATATTTACTTATTTTCAGATCCTACATCGAAATCAAAGGCTATCAAGGATTTTTATCTCCTAGTAAAAGCTAATCCAATCAAAATAGAATACACTGGTCGAGTGCTCCAGGGAATGTATTTAATTCCAATAATTATTTCTCTGTCTGTCAGCTACCTCATAGTTGCATTGCAATTCAGTAACCTGATATAAGATTGTTGTATAGCAAAAAAAAAATGTCGTTGGTTTTGTTCTATTAAAATAATATCACTTATAAATCACAATTGAGTGGATAAATGTATCACCCAAAAATATGTATAAGTATACACCTGTACATATTGCATTGTATGATGTGTTGTCCTTTGTAATTGTATTTAAGCACTAACAATAGTTTCTAAGTTTATGTATACCTACTAACTAACCTTTGGATCTAGTTGTTCCAAAATAAATAATTTTGAATTAGAATTAGTATTTATTTGGAGAAAACGGAGTCGAAGCACAAGGAGTAACTATGGTCTGTTCCAAAAGTATCTGAAGAAACACAAGATGCCATTGGAAATCTTTTGAGACCTCTAAGGCGTTCTATTACAAAATCATGAAACACTTCTGCTGATACTAGAGCGTTATGGGATTAGTAATACAGCTCTTGATTTGCTAAGATCACACCTGAAGGATAGAAAGGTTAAGGTTCAAGTAAACGGATAAACTCATTAGGGTCTGTAATGACAATGGGCTTTCCTCAAGGTTCGATATTGGGTCCATTCCTCTTTTTGTTTACATTAATTTATTTACCCCAATTACTTCAAAATCAACATTGTTGATGTGCCTTGTTCCGACAGTTTTATCTTTTACCGTCAGTTACGTAATTGTTGTCTTGTAATTTAATCGTATAAATTGAAGTATTTTGTAGTTGTTAGTAAGTTTTTTCTGTGTAGGTCTAAAAGGCATAATCCGCCTCTAATGATTCCGCAACTGGGACACAGCCTGGATGCGAACCCAGGATACTTAAAATTACTTCAGAATTATTGAAATTACTTGACGGCACGGTTGGCGCAGTGGTTAAGCGATTGACTGCTGCGCTGCGTGTCGCGGGTTCGATTCCCGCACGGAACAAATATTTGTATGACCTACATGTATTTGTTCCGAGTCTGGGTGTTTTTCTATCTATAATATGTATGTATTTACAAAAAAAAAATGTATATAAGTAGTTTATCAGCCATCTTGTTACCATAACACAAGCATTAGGTTGCTTAGCTTGGGACTAGATGGCGCTGTGTGAAATGTCCAGGGATATTATTATTATTTCCTTTATTTCATTTAAATACATATAAATTACATTTTTAAATATTTTTGTAAACAAAAAGATAAAAAAACATTTAAAAATATAAAAAATAGTAGCCCACCGGTATCGGGAACAGGGTCCAAGCTACCGGTGGTCAGGGCTCCAGAGAGAGGAACCTCCTGACAATGCGAGCCGTGTCCAGAAGTACCGCTTTCTGAATCAAGCCCTTGATCCAGCTGCCCAACGAGAGCCTCCTCAGGTGTTGGTCGAGGCTCTTGGCTATTAAGCCATTGGCTGTCACGACTATGGGCACAATGATCGCTGAGTCCACATCCCACATGTCGACAACCTCGCGAGCCAAGTCAAGATACTTGATTTGTTTATCTTTCTCGGCTTTCACGAGGTTTTCGTCATGCGGGACGGTTATGTCAACAATCATTGCGCGCCGCTCTGATCGATCCACCACCACTATATCAGGCTTATTGGCAACAATAGTCCTGTCAGTGATGATGGATCGATCCCAGTACAATGTGATATTTCCATTTTCGAGAACTGGGTCGGGCACATACCTGTAGTACGGCACCTCAGATTCGACAAGGCTGTATTTCAGAGCAAGTTGCTGATGGATTATCCTGGCTACAAGGTTGTGTCTATGCAAGTACTCTCCGTTAGCTAGACGAGAACACCCGGAGATAATATGCCTGATTGATTCTCCCGGCCGGTGGCATGCCCGACAGATGTCAACCGTGCCGTCTTTCACAATAAATCTCCGGTAATTGTTCGTCATCATAACTTCGTCCATAATTGCACAGACAAAACCTTCGGTTTCTCCAAAGAGGTCACCGAAACGCAGCCAGGCTACGGACGCCAGTAAATCTACATCGGGTCCATGTAGGGCCCGGTAATAGCGTCCGTGAAGCTCCTTGCTCTGCCATACTTCCATGCGATCATTGGTGTCAAGCACTACTGGCTTGCGCCAGTTCTCTTTAGCCAAGGAGAGCGGGGTGAGGCCCTTGTCCACCGCGACCACATCTCGATGCATCCCCACGTCGGTTTGTAGGAAATATTCCCTGAGGCTGCATATCTCGCGATTGTGGAGGGTCTTAGCGTTTAAAAAGCCACGACCTCCACATTTTCGCGGGATATACAGCCTCATTACCGATGACCGTGGGTGATGCATTCGATTTGCAGTCAACAGCGTACGGACCCTCCTATCCAGAGCCTCGAGTTCAGTCTGAGTCCATTTGAGTATGCCGAAAGAGTACATCAAAACCGGCATGACCCAACCGTTGAAGGCACGCACCTTATTCCCGCCTGATAAAAGACTATTAAATACTTTTTTCAGGCGGCCAAAGAAGCGCTCCTTCAACGATTGCTTCATGTCAGTAGCATTGATGCCCAACGCTTCCGACATACCCAAATACTTATAGGTTTCGGCTGCGGAAAGGGTTCTAAGGTATGTGGAATCCGAGAGTTGGGTACCCACGGATTCCACAATCTCCCCTCGCTTTACATGCATGACCGCACATTTGTCCACACCAAATTCCATCCTGATGGCGCTACTGAAAGTTTCAGTAATTTTCAGTAGCTCCATCAGTTGCAAATTGTTAGGGGCAAAAAGTTTTAGGTCATCCATGTAGAGGAGGTGAGATATAACCTGACCACCTCTCCTCAGCCGATAGCCTAGACCTGAATCTTCCAGCAGCGTGCTTAGAGGATTCAAGGCTAAGCAGAACCAAAGCGGACTCAAACTGTCGCCCTGGAATATGCCTCGCTCGATCCTTATTGGCTCGCTGTTCCTCTGGATATTTCGACATCCTGGATAGCGAAGGACCGTCCTCCATTGCCCCATACACGTCATCAGGAAGGTGCGCAGAGTTGTATCTACTTTATACAACTCCAGCACCCTCATTAGCCATGTATGTGGCACCGAGTCATAGGCCTTCTTGTAATCTATCCAACATGTCGACAGATCCTTTCTGGAACGACGAACCTGTTGGCTAATGGCCATATCAATGAGGAGTAGCTCCTTAGTACCGCGGGACCCATTCCTACATCCATTTTGAGAGACAGACATGATGGAGTTGGTGTCTATATGTTTATTAATTTTAGCTCTCAAAATGGATGTAAGAACTTTATAGACCGTCGGTAGACAAGTGATCGGTCTGTAGTTTTTGGGGTCCGCGGTACTACCTGATTTATGGAGCAGGTGGGTTATTCCTGTCGTTAGGAACTGGGGCAGCGACCCTGACTCTAAGGCTGACTGGAACTGGGATGCCAGGGGGGCGTGCGACATTTGGAACCATTTTATCCAAAAGTTGTGCAGCCCGTCCGGTCCTGGGGATTTCCAGTTAGGCAACGGACGGACTGCACGAGCAATATCTTGGGGGCTGATGATAAGTGCCCCCATTTCTGGTATTTGTTCGCACGCTCGCTCGATCTTCCCAGTCCAATCACCTTCGGTGTGACTGACAGGCACCGACCAGATGTTTCGCCAGAATGAACACATGGCATCATCATCCGGTAGGTGCGTGTCAGTCACACCTTGGTCCGGTCGCTCCCAATCCCTGTAAACCCACCTTTCATCGCTCTGGAATGTGCGATTCTGAGTGTACCGCTCCACTCTTCGCCTGTACCGACGAATACGGTTTGCCCATGCACAGATCTTCTGCTTCAGGAAGTCGATACGCTCTGTGACGCGGGACAAATAATCTCGAGAACTAATATCAGTCCCCGAGAATGCCCGCTTCACAAAGCGCATCACTCTAGGGCGAGTATTGCCCTCCCTGAAGCAGATTAGCTTGCCGATGAGTGCTCTAGTCTCCCCGATACGACGCTCAATCCTGCACTGCCAAGCTGGTACAGCTGGTTTTGGTCGTGTGGCTCTGTCACATTTCGGGAATTTGACATGAGCTACACGACATGCCGCAACAGCTGCACAGTACAAGATTGAATGGGTATCGGTGAGATCTTTGCTGTCGTTAAAGCAATTTGACAGCTGCGAGTCTAGAGCACACACCAGCGCCTTGTTTTTCTTGTGCATGGGCAAACGAGGTAAACGTGGTCTGAGTCCAGGCGGAATAGAGCGGTACTCACGGAAAGCATCCTCCAAAGCGCTCCTCAATCTTGCATTGCACTGGGAACTCACGGATATAGCCGCATCATCATCCTTTTCATCAACGCGGTTGGGTCGCGATGAAAAACTGGGTAAATTTTGCAGTTGCACCGCGACCAACGACGAAGCAGGCGTAACATGGCTATTCCGTGATTCGAGGCGGAGTCGATCAAGTACAACGTCATCCAGCATATGGTTACGCTGGATGACCCGCACCTGATCCGACAGTCGTTGCGCCGACACGTTGACAGCTGGCTCAAGCACCTGAAACAGAGAGAGCATCCGACCACGGTACGCAGTCAAGTTACTTCCCCCCTCTGTAGCCCCAAAGTATGCGCGCATGACATTTTCATTGACAGTTTGTGTCCATCTCATGCGCTGCACACTTCCACCGGTAGCGGGGACCCTATCAGAGGCCGGTGGGCCTCGGAGTCCTAAGCTGGCCGGTGGTCGGCCTCTTCCGCGTCGACGTATTGGTGGTGGTGTCGTCGGCGGCGAAAAGTATTCGTCGCTCGAGCTCGACGCAACTGCAGCGGCCGAAGTCACTGGGCTCCCGTCTGGAGCAGGTTCCGGCAGCTGCGAGGCGGAGCTGAGCGACGAATCCGAAGGTGTTGGGTGTGTGTTTTGGAGTTGTCTTGCCCGACTTCGTGTCAACATCTCTGTGTCATCTGCGTATTTTATTTTCATGCATCCTGGTATAGTACCAATGTAGATATTATGATGCTAATATTGGTCTTCAAAAAATTTTATAAAGTAGGCATTTAAAAACATTATTTCTTAATTATTAATGTTAGAAAAATATTATAAAATATACGGAGTAAAATTTTTGTCACCGTCAACTTGTATTATTATTATTATTAAACAATCCCACGTAAGGTACTCATCATTTTTCTTATCTATGTTGATGTTTTCACTCTCGAACTTACAAAATCAATTAAATGGCTAACAGCCAAGACAATTATTCAAATTTTTTTCCGGGTAATTTAGAATAAATAATATTATAATGTTCACTGCAAAGTAAGCTCAGTCTTCGAACGTGAATACTTTCGACGTCAAAATGAAACGCGCAACGTTAGACTTGTTAATAAAAGCAGAAAACGTAATGGGTGTCTACAGAAATTACAGCTTGCAAATGAATTTTCGTAAAAAAACGAATTATACGTGTCAAAGTCAAATCATTTATTTCAAAAGGCACATAAAAAGCACTTTTGAACGTCAAAAATAAAATAAAAATAAAATTGATTCTAGTCGCCCCTTCCAAAAGGTAGTTAATTACATTAATTATATAATTATATGTGAAGACGATGCACCTAAAAATAAAATTAATATACCACAATAGGTAAAAGAATTAAAATGAATGAATGAAACCATACATATAAATTAACTATGTGATAGATACATGGTGCTCACATATTTACAAACATTCCAAAAGTAGACTATTTTCATATATAAATAAGGAGTAATAAGTCCGGGTGTGACTTTAAGTAATTACAGAATGTAAATCAATGTCAAAGAGAAAAAAAAAGAATAAATTATACAATTACATTTGCAACCAGTTTGATTTTGTCTAGACTTGTGTCATTTTAGAGATACTGATTTCTTCAGCAATTTTGTTGAAATGAGTTTCCAAATATTACATAAGCAAATAATAACGAAGACACACAATTACAGGGTTAAATTAAATTAGCTAGCGAAACTCCGCGGACATGATTGGTATCAATATCTTAACAAGACAAAATAAAAAAATACAATTATTTGATGTCTTTTTTTGGGGGTCAGCGACCACTGGTAGTTTGGTTACTTGAAGTTTGAGTTGAAAAATCTGTTTTATTTTGTTTTATCGTGTTTAGAAATCGAAAGCCATCAAGTCTATGTCGAAGCACAAGGAGTAGCTATGATCTGTTTCAAAAGTATCTCATGAAAGTGTTAACAAACACTGTTAAGATTCTAACAAAATCACTCATCAAATCGACTTAGCAACACATTTATCTGTATTTAGAAGGTTTCAACTCTATATTTCACTACGTTTACCAAAAAAATTTTGTTTGCATCGTAATTGTTAGTCAAAGAAAATTAACGTTATAAAATTAACTGCAACGTTCTGTCAAATATTTTTCAAGTGATAAAAAAACTTAATTTCGGATTTAAGTATTCAAATAGTCAAATCAATTTGAAAGTGTAACTACAAAATGACAACCACAGGTACCTTTTCCGATCTATTTTATTACATTTTCATCAGATATTTCTAGAACTACATATGAAAACACCTCGTGGCTATTGTTTACCATTTTGGGACGACAAAACGACAATTGATGTAAATACTAGCAATATTGGCGCGTAACAGTAATTTGATTCCATCGAATACATTAAACCAAAAAACCAAATTAGATAAAAAAACATAAATAAATCTAAATAAGTAGTGATGACCCCGACTATAGGTTTTGCGAATTAACCGACTAGCTACAGTGACTAACTGGATTTATGTATTTGTAGAAATTTTTGTTTGTAGACTGGGCAAGTCATTCTGGTCAAGTAGCGGTATCTACAACGCCACATGCGAACAACACGTCATACAGGCGTCACGCAAATCCTGCATCTCGCAAGCGGAGTTTACCGCGCAATCAGCATAGATACAATTTTCGCTCTCTTGGCTGGCACGCGGTAGATCACAGTTCTAACATAACCCATTTGGTCGGGGTGCCCTGGCTTAGTTACTGCGACCAAGGCTGTGATATATATATTATATGAAGTATAATTTATTGTGTATTGACGTTCTCTTGTATATAAGTGTAACAACAATATTCATAATTATGTTTAGTGGATTGATAAATCATAAGACATATTTTTTGTTTTATTTATTATCATCCGATTATTCATGGTAAAATCAATCAAATGGCTGACAGTCAAGATAATTCTTCAAATTTCTAGCAAGATTAAGCAACCAATATTATTTTTTTCTGGAAATTCAATTACTTAAGAATGAATAGAATAATAATGTTGATTAAAAATCAACCTTCTCACTGCAAAGTAAGCTCAGTCTTTGAACACAACCTCTGTCTGTCTGTGAATACTTTCGACGTCAAAATGAAACACGCAACGTTAGACTTGTTAATAAAAGCAGAAAATATAATGGGTGTCTACAGAAATTATAGTTCGCATATGAATTTTCGTAAAACTCGAATTATACGCGTCGTTCTAGAGATGCTGATTGCTTCATTAATCTTGTTGAATAGCACTTATGAATTCGTTTTAGGAGCACTTTCCTATAACAAGTTAAATTATCGTATTTTCACATATCATCTCAGGATTTTTTTGTGCACTTGCATTATAGTGATTCGTGCTATTCAAACTTCACGTTCTTACATAATATTCACCAAAAATATACTGGCTCTGCACCAATGCTTCAATACAGAACTGACAAACAAATGTTCAAGAAATTTGAAAAACTTTTTCATCACCTCAACAGCATTAATTTGCTTTTGTGCAGTATGTTTTTTATCATTAAGGATTTGGTATACTAGTCTGATTCAAAGCAAGCCTCCTACCCCAGGGCCAGTTGTGTCATTAGCATTAGACACATTAGCTGAACTTCGTTTTCACATAGAACATGTTGTATTTTACGCTTACATAAGTCTGGTTCACTGTTTATTGCAACGTTTCAACGAGTCTATATCGGATCTGCAAGAGTATTATGATGCCCAAGAAAAGGAGTTTTGTGTTGGTAGGAGCGAAGCAAATGATCAACTGACTGAAGAACGAACGGAAGAGTGGGCAACAAACTATATGTTATTAGTTGGGTGCAGCAAGGAACTATCGGCATGCTTCAGTTTTCAGGTATTTTTAATAACATTCACTCGGTGCTTTCTTGATTAATAATAAAAAAACGTTTTTAACCGAATAAAGTTCTTAAATTTCCTTATAACTAAAGTACAAATAAAGTACTTCTAAAATTATTGTTACAAGGGAAACATTTTTCTAATATTTTAACTTGTGACTAGGTCGAGCGTTGTCTCGTGGAGTCCTTGAGAGTTTAAAGAGAAATAAAATTAGCTGTTCTCTAAAAAAAAGTTCAGAAAATCGAAACTAATTATTTATTAATAAAAGTCTATTTAGAATTGTTCGAAATGTTTGAAGAAAATACATTTTATTTTATAACTGACATTTTGTTTCATTTGTTTCAGATGATATTTTCACTGGGCCTATCCGCACTGCAGTACATTTCTTTATTATTCACATTTTTTGGAGTATTCCTTGCAAATGTAAATATCGAGAGAATCAGAAAAAGAGATTTTATCTATTTATACATAAAGGAGAATGAATGGGTGAATTAAATGCGATTGTGACCAAAGAAGTTGATGTTGAAAAAGTTCGACTAGCTGTTCACAATAGTGTGCTGGTGGCACGTCTAAGTATGGCTGCTTCTTTTGAGTGCCTTAAAAGAGGCATGAAAGAAATATTACTGTGGAAATGTGTACCTTGCGAAGTATGTGTGGTGTAACTAATGAAACTAACCTAATATAACCAAACAAACCTAATTTAATTTTATATTACTAATTATGTTATAATTAAATTGAGTATGATTGTTATTTTAAACAATCGTTATGTTAAAATATTTGTATGCTGTAATGGCAAAACATAGCGACCTATATAAATATGTAATGCAAGGGCCCAATGTACCTATTTTTGACAAATAAAATACTGATTCTGAAACTATGAATGATAGATTTTGGAATGATGTGCTGAGACAACGTTGCGATTTTAACACAAATTGAAATAGTATGCTTTGATTGTTTCATCATGTTGAAAGAATGAATGAAAGGCGACTAACAAACGGTATTTACAAGGCAGATGCGAGTGAAAATGGTAGGAAACGTTCTAGTCCTAATCCTAGTCCAATAAGGACATGTATTAATTATTGGTAATGTTCTTGTTCGGTGGAGCAGACGAGTCCTGGGGGTCTACTCCGAAGTAGTATCGGCCGAATGTTCGGCCGTTTCCTGCTACGAAGTTACTATTTGGTTCGGCCGGTTCCGATCCTACACTCCTACACTCTTTCGAATATTGACTATGGTCCCGACCCAACTGAGCCGATCCGAACTTTTTTCGCATTTTTCAATAATATTCGGTTCGGCCATGTGTCGGTCCGATCCGAACATTCGCACTTTGCACTTCGGAGTAGGCCCCCTGGAGTGGTGACCGCGTATCGGTAAATGTAGTGTGGTACGCCCCCCAGCTAGATTGACGGACGACCTAAAGAAGGTGGCTGGGACAGACTGGATGCGGAAGGCGGAGGACAGGGTGTTGTGGCGCAGCTTGGGAGAGGCCATGTCTAGCAGTGGACTGCAATAGGCTCATTTGATTGATGTTCTTCAGAAAGTTCAAGAGCTTAGTACGTACGCGCAGCGTGCGTGTATGACCAAATATATGTACGTAAATAGAGCAAAAGGTGTGTGTAAGGATCGTAGCAGGTGGCGTTCTGTAGTTTCTAGCTACCCCTATGTGCATAAGGCGTGAGCATAACCTTTTTTGTTTTTGAAACTGATATCTCTATTTTTCTCAGGAACCATACAAGTATTTTGGCGCTTTCCAAAGTTTATTAGTTCTGATATATTATTTTAGTGGTACACGTTTAGTACTACTTGCGGGACAAAGACTTTCTAACGAAGACGCCAAAACAAAAAGGGTTTTGTTGAAATTAAACAACACGTTATCGATCTGTGAGTAACTGTTTATCAATTATTTCTATGTGTTTCGAAATATTACTGAAGCAAAGCATAATTATAAGCAATGAAGCAATGGCTTTCATTTTAAGAGTTTAACAACATTCACTGCGTTATTTAGCTTTTTGAGCAAAAAAAATCATTCGAACATAATTATGAAGCAATATATTAGTAAGTTATGAAGGTATGACCTTTAAAATGATTCTGGTTATGATTGAAAGTGTGTTACGCAATTAGACCGTGGGTTCGATTCGTGGGTGAAGCAAAAATCTGAAATTGCCTTTTAGTTATCTCCAAAATTGAGCGTGAGCCTTTGATGACCACTGCTCTTTGTGTCCATAGTTTGAGGTTCACCCCAGATACCAGGGTACCATCCCAGAAATATATTCAGGGAAATGAATGAATAAGCAAATTTATTGATTTACCATGTTAAATACAGGTTATGTAACCATACTATTAACTTGCCTAACTTTACGTTAAAAACAACAAAAAAATAATTCAGTTATTTCAGGTACAGATGCTAGCACATCAAGCTATCCGAGTCTGTAAAATTTTCTCTATCAACCTTAAACCTAATGCTTTAGCGATAAAGTTGAAAATTTATTAAAGAAATTTGACTGATTGTAGTAGCTTGATGTGCTGGCGTCTGTACCATATAACCCATATATAATTATTACAAATTAATGAATACAAAAATCACACATCAATAAATACAACAACACAAACACACATAAATAAGTAAGAACTAACCTTAAATTTCTATATTTTCAGATCCTCCATCGAAATCAAAGGCTATCAAGAATTTGTATCTCCTAGTAAAAACTAATCCAATCAAAATTGAATACACTGGTCGTGTGCTCCAGGGAATGTATTTAATTCCAATAATACTTTCTCTCTCTGTAAGTTATGTCATAGTTGCATTGCAATTCAGTCACCTCATTTAAATATTGTAATATTGGAAAACATAAACTATAATAATATGCGTTTGGTTTTGAATAATAAATACACTTGCAATTCGTTATTTAAAAATAGTATCCACATAATGTTTTGAATGTTAATCTTTGAAATGTGTGTATTTTGGTTTAATTAAATAAATTGAAATGGTTGAAATAGGTATGGTTTATTTATTGCCCAATCAATTTAAAGCTCTAAGGTAACTGCAGTGCGATTCTGTAACCATCTCACCGTGAAAATTTAGGTGAAGTGAGCGTGGAGTGAGCTGTCATTCCAAATAATGCTATGGATTGACACTACTGACAACTCACATGAAGTTCAGTTCACTTGAGTTTTCACGGTGAGATTTTTACAGAATCGACCGGCTGATCCACCGCCGCCAACGAGGAAGCATTTAGCTATCAAAGATTTTCTCGCTCAAGAAATGTTAATAAGATTGCAGGTAAAAGAGAGGAACACACAACACAACACAATCAGCCTATAATGTTCCCACTGCTGGGACACAGGCCTCCTCTCAGTGAGAGGGAGTGGGCTGTAATCCACAACGCGGGCCCAGTGCGGGTTGGTAGATGTCACATGTCTTCGAATTTTTGGTTCTAAGACATGCCGGTTTCGTCACGATGTTTACCTTCACCGTTTTGAGAGCAGTGGTGTTGAAATAATTTACACAAAGTAAATCTGGGTTCGAACCTACGACCTACAAATCGTAAGTCGCGGCCGTTACCACTGGGCCACCACTGCGCAAAGAGATAGGTACATTTATTAATAGTTGATCGCTGACTGTTCACAACGCCAGCGAGTGGTTGTATGTCGCAGTGACAAGATATCTACGAGAATACTCGCTGAGCGACGCTCGCTTGGCGGACAGAACTCGCTGAGAGACTCAAAATCAAACTCAAACTATTTATTTCAAATAAACCAATTACAGGCACTTTTGAATTGTCAAGGTCGGTCAGTCAAAACGATGAAGCTAGTTGCCCATTCCAAAGCGTAGGTACCTATGGAGAAGAACGGGCAAGAAACTCCATGGACACTCTTTTAAATCATAATAATATTGTTACAAAGTATTGGTTACATCATTCATGTTCAAAATTATGCACGATGCAGAACGTTAAAAGCGTCCGTAATGAAAGTATAAAAAAAAAACAATTAAAATATTAAATTAAATCAAGATAAGCCATGGCAGCAAAGAGTTGACCAGTCCCTACTGAAGGCGCCCGTTTACGAACATGACGCGCATAGATTAGCACCATTCAGCTCAAACTTGGTACATACGCATCATCATCATTATTTCAGCTGAAAGACGTCCACTGCTGGACATAGGCCTCTCATAAGCACCTCCGCTTCGACCGGTTCTGTGCTTCTCGCATCCAACGGGTTCCTGTGGCTTTAATAAAGTGGTCGGTCCACCTTGTGGGAGGCCTTTCAACGCTACGTCTTCCGGTACGCGGTCGCCTCTCCAGAACCTTTCGGCCATCTTCTTCATCGTTCTGCGAGCAATGTGCCCTGCCCACTGCCACTTAACTTTAGCAACTCTTCGGGCTATATCGGTTACCTTGGTTCTCCTGCGCATACCACCGCGCATACATACGCATAGCAGCAAGTAATTGCTCGTCGCCGTCGCGCACTCGCTGCTCGTTGGTCGTCATCTCGTTTTTAGTTGCTAGCTATATTCGCCTCTCGTTAATCGCCGGCAATGGGATAGGTACCTTAAAAGTGATGTAAAAGAACTGACAATTCAGTACACTCACAACATTTTTAAAGTAGCTATACCCTCTCCATTAGGTTAACCGTTTTTTGACAGCTGTCTTAGCACGTACATATTCCAGATTACGTAAAAAATTACATTCAAATGTGTAATAAAATTTAATTATCTTATTTATGGCTTCTTACAGACATCATAATACGATACGTGTATCAATCAATGTATTGTGTGTTGCTGCAATCACTACTTCCATCTGTCAAAATACGGTTTACCTAATCGACAGGATATACAAGTTGGCTGCCTGTATACCAATCTCTTTGTCCGACGTACCATTTCAAGGTTGTCTACGTCTTTAGTTAACTTGCGTTGTTATGGGAATTATGTCTATGTATGGCATGGAAACTGAGTTTTCGTTGCTGGACAAAAGTAAAACATTAATGTTATTGGTTTGTTCCTCTTCTGTCAACTATCTTTTCCAGAAGCAATATCTTAATACGTCTGCCATTAAATGATAGGTACTTTATTACTATGATAGGTACTTTATTACTATTATAAGTTATAATTTGAACCGTTCTACTTTGGAATAAGTGTCTTGATACGGCTTGATGTGTTCCAACATCCGTTTAAGTTAGTCCATCAATAACTATTATAATTCGCGGCCACTAATGTGAAAAAAAAAACGCCTAAAATGGCAGAAAATGACTTAATAAACATGTTAATAACCACTGAAAATATAATGGGTGTTTACAGAAATTTCTCGTTCCTCCCAAAAAGACGTCAAGTTTGTATTGTAATACGTACTGCTGTGGAAGTTATTCTCACTATTTGTTTGTTCTGTAACCGAGTGTACGGATTGTCTACAGATCTCGTGAAAAGCGATAACTATAAGTCACACATCAAAATAATTTTCCACATAATAGTTCTCTTCAGCGGTACCATAATCATACTATGTGGCATCCAAAGCTCGAGTAATTACAAATTTTTTATAACGAATTATATGAGCGTGGAGAATTTCTTCCAAAATGAACCGACCTACACCAAATGCTTGAAAAAGCTGAAGAAATTCTTTATATTAGCTTCATCGATATTTGTGGTTACTTGCACAATCAATTTATTATTAAAAATGACAACTCGATACTATTTGCAAGGCGTAGAGTTCTTGGTACCTTACTTCATGTTAATGGTGGTAGAAATGATGCATGAAATACGGTTTATGTTAGAACATGTCGTGTTATACATTTACATAACTATGCTAAAATCCTATTTGAAGTGTATAAACCAGTTTATATCGTACACTCAAACGAAATATAATTATATTGAGAAGAGATTATACAAAGATAGAATACAGAATAAAGAGATATTACCCGTTGAAGAAGTGAAACATTGGGCTAAGATGTATGAATGTTTGGCGATTTGCAGCAAGCACCTTTCGATGTGCTTTAAAATGCAGGTAAATATCTTGAGATAGTCGAAAAGGTAGACAGAAAATAGATAAAGATAGATAGATAGTGGTAGATATTTGGTATGCAATCAAACTTTCGTCTAATAACTTAGTGAGTTGATATTGAAGAAGCAAGTATTACAAATTAACAAGAGTTATATTTATAAAAAAAATGTACAGAACTGTTTTTTTTGTCTATGATGTCACGGATATAATAATTTCATCTTTATGTATGTTTCAGATGAGATTTGCATTGGTCTTTTCATCTGTACATTATGTTACTTCGGCTTACGGGATGTTCTGCATAATTTTAACAAATGTTAGTACCTGTATGCCATCAATATATTCCAATGATTTTCAACAAAGTCTGACAACCCGTGTTACCTGGGGGCCTACTCCGAAGTGCAAAGTGCGAATGTTCGCATCGGACCGACACATGGCCGAACCGAATATTATTGAAAAATGCGAAAAAAGTTCGGATCGGCTCAGTTGGGTCGGGACCATAGTCAATATTCGAAAGAGTGTAGGAGTGTAGGATCGGAACCGACCGAACCAAATAGCAACTTCGTAGCAGGAAACAGCCGAACATTCGGCCGATACTACTTCGGAGTAGGCCCCCTGGGTTATTCAGCTCTGAAAGACAGTCGCACTGGTTAAACTACTTGTTTGCAGCTGCATTCGGTTAAACTTGAACCCGACTTCAACAAAATCAAAAAAAAAAATCAAAATCAAAAGTCATTTATTCAAATTAGGCTGAGAATCAGCACTTTTCGAACGTCAAAATTACAAAAGACAGTCCCCCAAAAACGCCCGCCCTTCACCACTTCCTAGTGCTATCGCTGGGAAGAAGAAGTGGCCAACAAACTTCCCAGCAGCACAGCTGTCTGTTCAGTTAGAATATAGTTGCATGTATACAATACTAGGAACATATGTTCAGTAATTAACATTACAAGAAACTTAAATTATTTGCCATAAAATATGTCAGCTAGCCACGCCAATATACCAACAAATATAATAAAAACTATACGTACTCAAGCTGAAAAAATAATTAATTAAAATGGAAATAAAAACTTACTACCTAAATAAAAGCCTCCAGGCATAAAGGGCGTGACAGCTTACATATCTAAGCATAGCTGGGTTCTGGTCACATAGCTGTCACTTGAGTCACAGATGAAAAACTAGGACCATCGAAGTAAAATAAATAAATAAGTTAATACTAATAACAATAACCTGTCAGTAAGCTAATTCTGGAGAAAGAACATGAACATTGTCTTGAGTTAATTAGGGCGACCAACTATTCTTATCGTGTAAGTAGTCGTTGATGGAATAGTAAGCCTTTGAACAAAGGTTAGATTTTACTTGAGCTTTAAACGCATTAAAAGGCAAGTCTAGCAAAGAAGAGGGTATCTTGTTATAAAAGGTTATACCAAGCCCAACAAATGAGTTATGAACCTTATGAAGCCGGTGAAAGGGGGCACGTAGTTTGTCCTTATTTCTAGTGTTAACACTGTGAATATCACTGTTTTTAGTGTACAAGTGCAAATTTTGCCTAATATACAAGATGTTGGCGAAGATGAATTGTGATGCAACCGTGAGAATACCAATATCTTTAAAAAAAAATCTCTTAGAGAAACTCTGGCACCTAGCTGGTAAATTGCTCGAACAGCTCGTTTTTGAAGGACAAATATATTTTGTATATCAGCGGCTTTGCCCCACAGCAGAATACCGTAGGACATAACACTGTGAAAATAACTAAAATAGACTAAACGAGCTGTATCAACGTCAGTGAATTGTCTTACTTTCCTGACGGCGAAGGCAGCCGAACTGAGCCTTCCTGCTAGACTTGATATATGAGGTCCCCACTGAAGTACAACCCAAAATACTTGGAAAAAGGCTAGACATATTTATTTAATTTGAATAGTTTGTCATTTTTATTAAATATATTTGTTGTTTTTACAGACCATAGACCATTATTTCGGCGTTATCAACATATCGTATGTTTTGTTATTTTATATATTTTGTACATATTTCGTGGTTTGCGCTGGTCAAAATATTGTCAATGAATGGTCAAAAACACAAAGGAAACTATCAAAATTATACAGCACATTGTCAGTAGGTAATTATAATTCCTGTATAATATATGTTTTTTGTTTAGCATAGCACGTACAGTCACGAGCAAAAGTATGTATATACTCGGCTTTATTCAAAAGCGAGCAAACTTCTTTATTTTTTCATTAAATTTTATGTTGTTATAAACATAGCATTTTCGAACCCATAGGTTTATGTAATGTGTATATCATATTTCAACGTTGCACTCGTTATTTCACGAAAAAATCGCTATTGAAAGTTGTCAAGTGTGTCAAAACTTGACAACTTTCAAATGCGATTTTTTCGATATATTGGTGCTCGTGACTGTGACCAGGCCGCCTCACTTCTTAAGTTCTGAGTTCTACACGATAACTGGTAAATGCTTACACGGACTGGACTGGTCCACTCAAATCTGTGTGGTGCTTTCCTCAAAAGTCCATTTCAGACATCAATCTACATGGTTTTCACATGATCTGACCAAGATTATGACTGGACTTTAAAAGAGACTGTGACCTCTGAGTTTGTTTCGGCCTTCTCAGAGTAGTCTAATAGGAAACGCCGACCTCATCTAGCTTATATATTTTTTTATAATATGACGTGTAAAAGTGATTCCGATATCCTAGTTACAGAATAAACAATTTGATTTCATTGAATGCTTCAAGTACGAGTAATTTCACTCGCTTCATATTCAGTGCCCCCTAGGAAATAGTATCCATCATCATATCATAATATCATCTATCGTCCACGACGGTACTCAAAAGTAACGTGTTACATACTCAAATCACCAATGAGTAGCCAGAATGTTACAACACTAGTATTTTAATGGTGATCCGTGCACGACGCGACTTACTAACGCGTTATTAACTAGCTTGTGATTGGTCGCATTGGTAAAGAACGCTTTGGCTAATAAGACATTCTATAATAATAATAATAATAATTTATCTTTATTTCAGACATACGTCCATACATTTTTACAAAGAAAGCGTTAGTATGGTTGTTAATATAGTACACACAAAATAATAAACTTAGTCCTTCAGGTGGACCATTGTGCGTGGGCCATGGCGGCCGTCGGTGGTTATTAAAACCAGCCCACCTACCTCCAGAAGTTTATTAAGTCTCCTGGCCTGTTGAGAACATCTGTAAGATCTGGGTGTCCCGAGGGTTTCCGACCTAATCTGGGTGACGCATGTGCACTCAAAGAGCACGTGTGCGATGGTTTCATCAGCCTCCATGCAAGCTCTGCACAGGGGGCTGTCCGTTATGCCTATCGTGTGGAAGTGTTTGTTTAGTGAGCAGTGTCCCGTGATGGTCCTCGTCACCAGGCGCAGGCCTTTCCTGTCCAGGCGTAGAAATGTGGTCGTTCAGATAGTACTATGAATAACTTATGAGCCCTGCAAAGAAATCAAATGACGTTATGATTTCCTCACGTTTATATTGATTGAAAGTCTTTACATACATATAGCCGACTAAACTAGCCCTGTCTTTTCCTACACAAAAAAACCTAATAAAATATTTGACACCCGTTCTAAACTTGCTTGAATGTTCGAATGGGACCCGCGCAAAATATAGCCAGCCTGTTACATAAGGTTGAATTTAGTGGACAAACTTTACAGTACGCATCTGTCTAACCGTTAGGGAGGGGCAATTCTCGTAACTTTAGGAACGTTCAAAGTCTGATCTCAGTCTCAATCTGTCAAAAAACCTCTAATTTCCCTACATTTTGACAAGTTTTTGACATTTTTTTGTCGCTGAGATGCGACTAGATTTTGAACGTTTTAAATTACGAGAATTGGCCTTCTGGAGTTATGTTATGTCGTGTTTTGTAATTATTGTTTATGATTTCAGAGCCAGCCGCGCCGGAAACGAACAGTGTAAAGAATTTAAATCTACTAGTGCGAGTAAATCCTATCAAAATTGAATACACCGATAAGGTACATCTTGGGAAGTACCTGATACCTACAGTTCTATCTCTTTCATTATCTTATGTGATAACGGCTTTGCAATTCAATCATTTTATTTAAATTATAATTAGTTTTAATAGCACTTATTTAAGGTTCCGTAGCAAAATGGCAAAAACGGAACCCTTACAATTTCTCATGTCCGTCTGTCCAGATGTGACAGCCATTTTACTCGGAGACTATTGGCACTATATCGATGAAAATTTTAATGGAAGTGTATACATTCTGTACACCGTTAAACAATCTCGTAGTGGAAATACGTAAAGTAAATTAGGGGTACCTCCGCGTACATGGAACCGAGGGATAAAAACAATTGTTAGATCCCATAATGAAAAAGATTATAATGGTTCTATGTTTGCTTTCTAAGGGTCGATTTTTCACCGTCCGATTAGGACCAGGCCCGTGCCGGACGGCGCGTATGTGTTCCACGCACCTCAAAGAGATGTCAGCATAAGCGAGGGGGCGCGACAGGGCCGAAGTCTGCCAGGATAGCGGGATCGTCCGAAAGGGTTACCGCTGCCCTGGAACATAAAGGGCTAAGGAAGGAACACGGGTGGGTTTTAGTCAGTAAGAGTCTGACACACATTTGATGATTTCCCTTCCTCAAAAAAAAAGGGTTGATTTTTCCAACGCCAGATAATTTTCCATCTAGCTGGGGCCGGGCGTCCCATACTACGCTTGACGATACGCGGTCTCCACTCCAAGGGGTCTACTCCGAAGTAGTATCGGCCGAATGTTCGGCTGTTTCCTGCTACGAAGTTACTATTTGGTTCGGTCGGTTCCGATCCTACACTCCTACACTCTTTCGAATATTGACCATGGTCCCGACCCAACTGAGCCGACCCGAACTTTTTTCGCCATGTCGGTCAGATCCGAACATTCTCACTTTGCACTTTGGAGTAGGCCCCCAGGAGTCGTCTGGTCTCGCCCCCAGCTAGATGGACGGACGACCTAAAGAAGGTTGCTAGGACAGACTGGATGCGGAAGGCGGAGAACAGGGTGTTGTGGCGCAGCCAGGGAGAGGCCTATGTCCAGCAGTGGACTGCGAGAGGCTGAGCTGATTGATTGAGATTATTATATCTTAGGAATAATTTTGAATTTTTGACGAATTTCTGTCGATTGTAAAATCAACCCTAAGGGCTAATTTGTCAATCGACAGATAATTTTACTGACAGTTTACTGTATGGAAGATCTGTCAAAAATTCAAAATCATTCCTCCGATAAAATTCGCCAGATAACTTTTATTCGAGAAATAAAATTGACGTTTGACAGGTTTTGTATGAAATAACTGTCAAAATTTCAAAATTATTCCTCGAATAAAGTTATCAGATAATTGAAAAATCAGCCCTTAGTCAAATAGTTTTTGAGTTATTGAATGGGATGTTTTCGGATAGGTACTATGGGCAAAATTTCCGCGTGCTCACCTTAAAAGCGATAATCGCATAGCACGGTTCACGACTCGATCGCACAATGCATGCGTTTTGACCAATAGGATGCACGAACCGTATTTTAGTCGTGTGCGTATTAGTATAATGATGTATAGAAGTGTGCGACTCTCACTAGGCGCGTGCTATGCTCACTAAATTGTTTGTGAGACGATTTCCTTAATGGGCATGGCCGGCGTGAGCTCTTCATGAATTCTTATTTTGTTATTGACTAGCTTCTGCCCGCGACTTCGTCCGCGTAGATTTCGGATTTGTGACAGGATTGCGTATCTCAAAAGGAAATCAAAATAGATACAAAGATACTAATTTTTTTTTTTTAAATAAATAGAAGGAAGAAGATGAATTTTTTAAACTTTGCGAAAATTATGAAAACTTTATAACACTATACAGATGCGATGTAAATAGTTATATTATTATTATGACTTGATTTTTGATTTTGTAAACTTATTTACCGACAATCGTAATATTTTAATTTCGCCATAACATAAAAACTAAACGTCCAATTTTAATCATTCAAAGACCAAATATTATCTACATAAACAGTACTTAGTGATGAAATAATTTATTTTGATAAGCATTAATAGCATGAGTAAAATAAATGTGTTTAAATGTAGTCCAAAAAAAATTAAATAAAAAATGGTTGTTGTGCCTCACTCGACATAGATAGGTATAGTGTGACGCGGACTTTTTTGTGGATATTTATAAGATCTACAATTAATTTCAACATTTTATGGTTCTATCTTTTATAGTTTAGGCAGCGTACGCAAAATACGTAACTTTTCTGGTTTATTTTTTACACCTTGTCTCCGAAAAACCCAAATATCTTACGGAACCCTATTTTTTCTAAAATTAATTTTAACCTACGTTACTCGTGGATAATGTAGCTTTCGAATGGTGAAAGAATTTTTTAAATCGGTCCAGTAGTTTTGAGCCTATTCATTACAAACAAATAAACAAAGTTTTCCTCTTTATAATATTAGTATAGACAAGAAGTAATTTTAATAGGTACTCATATCTTCTGTTTGGTTTAGTTTAGACAATCAATGTATTATTGATATTGCTGTATTAAATTAGTATCAACTTTCCACAAAAATAGAATAATTTGGAATAAGAAATGTCAAACTATGTATTACAATTTACATATCTATTACATCCACTTTAATTATGTTCCTCTCTCTATCGGGGCTATAAATTTACGTTACTTATGAACACTTTCACTTGACTGCCTCCCCAATTTTCACCATATCCTATGCGATGCCGCCATACAAATCGGAGCGAATGCATTAGGTGCGTTGACCGGCACTGCATAAAGGTATTCTTTTTACTTGTGCAGTGCTATTGAAAAGTAAATAACTATATGTCTATGTGATTACACTTGGGAATACGTATATGTCAAGAAAGAAGCAAGTTACGTAATTTTATTGGAAATTGACAACATATTTTGGTATCTTTTTCTTTTATTGCTCTACAAATTCGAACATATGAATCAATGGATTAGCAATATCCTTCAAAATGATTCAGGTAGAGATGTTTTGATTGAAATAGCACAATTACAGTAATAATTCTTAACTAATACTTGGCGCAGTTCATACAATGTTATCAGAGCTTTTTGTTTATAGTTGCCGCAACTTTTGCCGTAATGCCAACGTATGGCAATAGCCGCCCTATTGTTTAACCGGATTTCCCGACATTCCCACTAAATAACAATGGGATTTAAATAATGAACTTATTTTTATTGCAGTTGCAAAAGTTGCGGCAGCTAACATAGAGCAATAAAAGAATAAAAATAAGTTCATTGTCTTAATCCCATTGTTATTATTTAGTGACAATGTCCGGACACCCAGTTAAACAATAGGACGGCTTATTATAATACAAGGGCCTACGGCCATACGTTGGCGAAAAGATAACCAATTTTATTACCTTAAGATTATCTCATATGTTTTGCAGTTGTTACTTGTATTTGGTTCAATACTTTTAACAGTTGTAATATTCGTTTTATCCATTAATTTATCACACCTTTGATTTGATTGTAAATAAGTATAATAACGAGATTTCACAAACAAGGTATCTTTCTAATCAACTCGACAGGCGCGTTGCCGGCATTGCAACCTACCTATGACAAGTTTTTTTTGACAAATATAATTTATTTAGTTCCTACGCCACGCGCTACTTTAAAATTAGGTAAATACAGCATTTTCTTATTATTACCTACTAAGTGAACAATCTTAAACTAGTTTTTTTCTAGTTTTGTTACACAATATTTTTAGAGAACATAAACAAAGAAAGACAGCCCTCTCAAATCGACGGCACGGTTTGCGCAGTGGTTAAGCGATTGACTGCTGGGCTTCGTGTCGCGGGTTCGATTCCCGCACGGAACAAATATTTGTATAGCCTACAAGTTCCGGGTCTGTCTATTTGTGTATGTGAGTTTAAATGTTTGTAAACGCACCCACGACACATTAGAAATTCCTAGTGTGGGGCAATGTTTTAATAAAAAATAAAAAAATCGTGTCGTATATCTTGTGTTTCTTTATCTTAATAATTAACAAAAATATAACAAAAAACTAAAAAACAACAAATTCACCAAGAAAGGTAGCATGACACTAAATTGAAGACTTCAAAATCGTTGGCAATGTTTTAAACTATGACTACAGTTTAAACAGTGACATTAATCAACGAATTAGTATAATACAAATTGGAATACTGAAAATTAACCTAAAAATAGCTATACAGTGTTATTTTTAAAACGCTATTAACCTCACAGGACAAAAATACTAACATCATAAATAAAAACTTTTGTTTTATGACTTTTAATATTATATAATTCATAATTTTTATTTTTTTCATGAACTACTTATTTCAAAATACTTAAATTGATCGCTCTAAGTGTGAAGAACTCTACGCGGAGAAAGCACTAGATAAGTAAACAAATAGTGCGTTGCGAATGCAGGGGCGCGGCGGTACTAACTACAAAAATTAAAAGAAAAAAAAACTTTTTAAAAACAAGCTTTTATTACTTATTAATAAAAATAACTAAAAAGTTAAAAATAATTTAAACCTGATAAGAAATAAATAAAAGCGTTTTACATTTTGATGGAACATTAAAGAACATTTAGAACACAATGTAACACGCTTTTATTTATTTCTTATCAGGTTTAAATTATTTTTAACTTCTTAGTTATTTTTATTAATAAGTAATAAAAACTTGTTTTTAAAAAGTTTTTTTTTCTTTTAATTTTATTTTGAACTTCTTAGTATTTTTGATGCGAGATTGACTACGGCGTAGTTCGTAGCGCGTAGCAGTGTTTTTCCGTTATATGCGTTTACTGCACTTAAGTTACCTGTTCATCTTTAGTCCCTGGTTACCATCTAGCACCAAAGTACTCGTCAAGACGAATCAAACGAGCCCAAACTCGATGGAGTTATGTCGTTTAATTACCGAGTTCCTATGGCCATCGTCCAGCTTCATCATCAGACCTTAGTTACCATCTAGCACCAAAGTACTCGTCAAGACGAATCATACGAGCCCAAACTCGATGGGGTTGTGTCGTTTAATTACCGAGTTCCTATGGCCACCTTCCAGCTCCATCATCAGACCCTGGTTACCATGTAGTATCAAAGTACTCGTCAAGACGAATCAAACGAGCCCAAACTCGATGGGGCTGCGTCGTTTAATTACGGAGTTCCTATGGCCACCTTCCAGCTCCATCATAAGACCCTGGTTACCATGTAGTATCAAAGTACTCGTCAAGACGAATCAAACGAGCCCAAATCCGATGGGGCTGCGTCGTTTAATTACGGAGTTCCTATGGCCACCTTCCAGCTCCATCATCAGACCCTGGTTACCATGTAGTATCAAAGTACTCGTCAAGACGAATCAAACGAGCCCAAACTCGATGGGGTTGCGTCGTTTAATTACGGAGTTCCTATGGCCACCTTCCAGCTCCATCATCAGACCCTGGTTACCATGTAGTATCAAAGTACTCGTCAAGACGAATCAAACGAGCCCAAACTCGATGGGGTTGCGTCGTTTAATTACGGAGTTCCTATGGCCACCTTCCAGCTCCATCATCAGATCAACTCTATGTCATAATAATATTGCATTGTCATCCGATTTATACATGCATACAAAATTTCAGCTCAATTGGAAACCGAGAAGTGGATCAAATTTAACTTGCAAGATATGATTACAGACAGACAACGGGACAGGTGAAACTAAATAAAAGCTTGTAACAGACAACGGGACAGGTGAAACTAAATAAAAGCTTGTAAAATACAGATCTAAAAAGTGTTATTACCTACAACAAAAACTTGAAAGTCTATTTTTGGTTTTGTCAAAAGTCATAGAACAAAAGTGGTTGTTTTTGATGTTATTAATATAGTCCTGCACTCCTGCCAAGTGTTTTAAAAATAAGCCTGTATAATGTAATTATACAGTATGTATTAACTAACGAAAGGCTTTCCCGCTAACCCACAATAGAATAGCGTCATGCTAAAAAAATATGACCATTCAAAAATGGTAATGGTTGTTTTTAAATGGTAATATTTATTTAGCATGTATGGACGCTATTATAGAACGCCTTTCGTTAATTAACATACTGTATGTTAAAAATTATAATTAAATTAATATTTCGTAGCTGCTCCTGTCGCATCTAAAATGAAATGTCCTAAAATTATATGGTGATAGTAATATACGGGACGCGTCAACACTTAGCGAGATGCAAATTGGCACTGCCGCACTCTGGCTACTGACTTTGAAATTTTGTTACACGCCCTTTACTCACACAAATGCATATTGTCTCTAATTGGGCGACACCAGGAAGGGGTGTGGCTTGTCACTAGCTGCGCTTCCGCAGAAATATTTTCTTAAGTGAGCATGCTCATCTTTTGCCGATAGTACAGCCGCAGATATAACGTTGTTTTTTCATATTTTTACCGGGAAATACTATGAAATACAAACTTATTTTTGGGTGTAATAAAATCAATAGTCTTGTATCCCAACTAACATCTCAGTCCTCCCAACTAAGGAACCTTTAATCCGACACGCACTCAGCCACTTTTTCGTGTTTGCGTGCTACAAATTTATTCCCTGTTTTCTTATTGACTGTAAGTACGTATATGGGAATGTCGTATGCTGTTACCTGTGGTAATATATAGGGTGGCAGGGATATCGACGCGCAAACTGTAGTCAGTACAATGATTCTAGACTGCTGTCTGACTGCTTACGACTATAATGTTGATGTGTTTCACTAGAATAATAAGTTATCAGTTGCCTTTTTGATCTATCTGTATAATGCCTAGTGTGAAATAAAGTTTAGTTTGTTATTTACTCCCGTTCTTTAATTTTTTTTTAAATGTATTATTGGGCCCGTGGCTAAATAATAACAGCCGCACAGGTCGACCGGTCAGGTTAAGCTACGCTTGCCGCGGTTGGTCTGTGGATGGGTGACCATCTTTACATACCGAGACCCCTCCGTGCCTCGGAAAGCACGTTAAGCCGTTGGTCCCGGCTGTCATTCGTGGATCTTTGACAGTCGTTACGGGTAGTCAGAAGCCCGAAAGTCTGACAACCAGTCTTACCAAGGGGTATCGTATTACCCAGTAACTGGTTGTGGAGGTCAGATAGGCAGTCGCTCCAAGTAAAATACTGGTATTCAGCTGCATCCGGTTAGACTGGAAGCCGACCCTAATATAGTTGGGAAAAGGCTAGGCAGATGCAGATGATGTATTATTTTAATACCGAATTATAATATCCACTGTGACAACACTGTCAAAGTACAAATTCTCTCAAAAACTCTTTTCGCAACACTTCAAAATAACGGTTATGATATTATCGTTATTTGTGGCCGGGGCAAGTCATTTTAAACTGGTAAAATATAGTACAAAGCCAGTCGTTGTTGTTTATTGTGAAATAGTACAGAGGGGAAATTCTCGTAATTTTATGAACGTTCACAGTCTGATCTGTCTCAATCTGTCAAAAAATACTTCTAATTTCCCTACATTTTGACAAGTTTTTGACACTTGTTTGTCGCTGAGATGAGACTGCGACTAGATTTTGAACGTTTTAAATTACGAGAATTGGTCTTCTGTTGTGCGGATTTTTTTTTCTCTGTTATATTGATACACTTCTAAATAATTATTAATTTTATTACAATAGAAATAAAAACTGAAATTAAACCTGAAATACTTTGAGTTTTATTTCAAACACGTCGGGTTAAAAAAGATGAACTTCCATACAAATTTTCATCCACCATTTAATCTCTTAAGGGCCCTATCTCACTAGAACACTAGTGGTTCCGCAACCATGGTCGCACTGCCAAAAATTTATGTTTGGTTTTGCAACCGATTGGACGCCTGGTGAGATACCCACCGTAAAGCTGTGTATATTTTGCTGGTAGCGCCACCATGGTTGCGCCGCCATGGTGTCCTAGTGAGATATAAGCTTTAGGGGACGAATTTTCAAAAATCCTGCCTTACTGCTCACCTGCGTTACATAAGGAACTTTTTTGTAAAATTTCATGCTTCTAGACTCAGTGGTATGGGCTGTGCGTTGTTTGTCGGTAAATTTAAGATTTTTATGAGGAATGAGGAAAGGAGGAATTTGATAGGGACAGGAGCTGTAGTGGCTCAGTGGAAACGGCCGTGACTTACGAGTTATAGGTCGCAGGTTCCAACCCAGGCAGGCACTTTACTTTGTGTAAATTATTTCATCACCACTGCTCTCAAAACGGTGCAGGAAAACATCGTACGGAAATCGGCATGTCCTAGAACCAAACATTCGAAGACATTTGACATCCACCAACCCGCATCGGGTGCAGGTGGTAGATTATAGCCCACTCGTTCTAACAACGGGAGGCCTGTGTTCCAGCAGTGGCAATAATATAAGCTGGGGTGCAATAGGGTTGCAAAATTCTAACGATTGTATTTCAAGCTAAGTCAAAAATGGTATTTGTTATAAGAAATACCTTATGGTTTTGTCTCAGATTAGTCCTAAAACGTAGTATACCGTGCCTCGGGCCTTTTATCAAAACTATTTAATATAGTAAAAGTTTTAAATTATAATTTCTAGTATTTTTAGACCTTAACATCCTCTATTATTTATAAAGAAATTGAAAGCAAAAAATAATTACGTTTATTTGGACACAGTACGTGAAACACAAAATAAAAATAATATTTTAACAACTATCGTGTGCCTCACTGCTGCGTCAAAAAGGTTCATTTCAGTGTAGCGGTATCTACAACGCCACATGCGAACAACGCGTCATACTGACGTCACGCAAATCCTGCATCTCGCAAGCAGAGTTTACCGCGCAATTAGCATAGATACGATTTCCCAACATCAATCGTTGGGCAGTTGCCCACCAGACACAACACCCGTCTGGTCGGAGGATCCTCCCTTTTCAATGGAGGATGAGTGAACTTTACACCCTGTTCCTCATGCCTCTAAACTGGTGACCCCGACGTGATCTCCCCCCTCCCTCTAAATCAGCATAAAGCCAGACAGATGCTGTTTGTATATGTATAAGTGCATCAACTCTTTAGGTCAACGAGAGCTTTGAAGGTATTCATTAGGATGTTATATAAATAACTGTAATTCACTGAACAACACAAAAACATACTATTCTACAGTCTCCATTAGTGGTGAGCGTAGTTGAGAGTTTAACAGTAAAACAAATAGGTTTTGTGTACTCTAAACGATAAACACTGTACTTTTAATTAATTGCGTGATGGCAGAGAAGATGTCGGAGAGCCGTTGTCGTACCATGTTCACAACGAACTGCAATATTCCGGCACAGTCCTGATGATATTGAAGCTGCGGAACCACTTATTCCGGTAAAGGCTACGTCGTTAAACATAGAGAATTTATCATGAACAAGTTAATATAGTAATGCCCGATGCATTACTATATTAACTTGTTCATGATAAATTCTTTAAAATTAAAATATTTGACCAAATCCCCTAAAACATTTGAGTGGATTTGATCTGCTGTTTTCACTTTACTACACGTTGCACTCATAATGCCACATAAATGCTGTCGTGTGACTAGACATCAAAAGGTAAGAGCACACTAAGCGCATAACATCATCATCTGCCTAGCCTTTTCCCAACTATGTTGGGGTCGGCTTCCAGTCTAACCGGATACAGCTGAATACCAGTATTTTACATGGAGCGACTGCCTATCTGACCTCCACAACCCAGTTACTGGGTAATACGATACCCCTTGGTAAGACTGGTTGTCAGACTTTCGGGCTTCTGACTACCCGTAACGACTGTCAAAGATCCACGAATGACAGCCGGGACCAACGGTTTAACGTGCTTTCCGAGGCACGGAGGGGTCTCGGTATGTAAAGATGGTCACCCATCCTCAGACTAACCGCGGCAAGCATAGCTTAACCTGACCGATCGACCTGTGCGGCTGTTATTATTTAGCCACGGGCCCCTCACTAAGCGCACACACGGAAACTTTTAATTATTCTGGGAGATTACTACCAGCTCATATAGCAGGGCAGAAGTTGAACTGCATTGCTTTTTTGTACTTAGTCATAGAACAAAAAAAGCAGTGCAGTTCAACTTCTGCCCTGCTATAAGAGCTGGTGGTAAGCCCCCTGGCATATGTAAATTTTTGAATTTTATACAGCCTGTCAAAAGGAATAAAGAGGTAGGGAGGTACTCGTAGGCTGGAGGAGGGAAGTAGGACACAAAAATAAGATTAATCACTTTGTCACTTTCACGAAAAGCAGGTTATAAATGCCTTATAAGCCAAGACTTATTGAGGTCATCTACAAAAGTCCTTTGTTGTTTGGATAACTTGGTAAATAGGGTGGATTTTTGTGATAAGGTAAAGTTTTTTGTAATTTAGGCTAATACTCTTATGTATTAAACGGCTAAGTTTTTATTAAAGATGTACTTCATATGACGTTATTAGTTATTACCTACGCGTCCTTTTAAAAATCACCTAAAATATCTTAGTGTAACCTCAGCTTTTTTCCACTTTTCTCTTAATGGAAGATGCACGTCGTATAACGCTGACTGCGCTACCGAAAAAAGGGCTTTTATTATACCCAGACATGACACTTGAATGTGTGACGCGGGGAAATGGTGATTCAGAGAGCCATCAGGACAAAAGGAAAATAATATTAGAGTAAGGTTTTTAGGAAATAACATTACACCTTGACAACTGACTGTCAGTTTGCAACGCAAAATTTCGTAATAAAAAAAAAACTAGAGTGGTGTCAAGGGACACCCGGATGGAACGAAATTCCTTTCGATTAATTAGTAAAGGAATTGCACTTAATATTTTTTTTTTTTTTGTTTTTTTTTTATCTTATACTGGGTATGTATAGCTTGATGTTGATGTGTAGCCGTGCATACCATTCGCGTATGTAGGAGGATGGTGTGTATAACTAACTCCTAAGGTTCCTGTGCGCCTGGTACTTTTAATGAATTCGACATCGAACGTATCTGTGTTGAGATTCACAATACAAACACACATGCACCTTATTATTATTATTTTTTTAAGTTGCACCACACTAGGAATTACTCCTGTATCGTGGGTGGGTTTACAAACATTTAAAGTCACATACACAAACAGCCAGACCCGGAACAACTACCTGTAGGCAATACAAATATTTGTTCCGTGCGGGAATCGAAACCCGCGACACGCTACGCAGCAGTCGATCGCTCAGCCACTGCGCCAACCGTGTCGTTCATTAGCGCTCACAGCACAACAGACGCTGATCTGTCACATGCAACTATATCTGTCAGTTGCCGCTAGTCCTTTTCATACATAATACATCTCTTAACCCTTCAGCATTAACTGGAAACAATGTTACAAAACGATTGCCGAACATTGTTGCTAGCAACCATGAAAACGAAACACATGTTGCTAGCATCTCTGCAACATTCCATGTTGCCAGTAATATCAATTTATTTCAAACCGCAACACAAAAACATGTTGCTGAAACAATGTTGCACAACTTTAGTTCTCAATCAAAACGCGGCTTAAACCTAATTACTGTTATTAAATTATAGTATAATTTGTAATTCGCTGATGTAATAAATAAATAATATAATCAAAATTATGCGGGTAAGCCTCATTATGATGCTTTGACCAATAAATTGAATTACTTAAGTACATATGACTTCGCAAGGCACTTATGTTAATCTAGTGATTGATATTGGCTTATTGAATAGCTGAATAATGTATATTATTGTGGAAAACGTTGGAAGAAAGGCGAAACAGATAAAATAAGCCCTGGTACGCACGGGTTTTTTTTTAACGGGACTATGATTTATGGTGCACCGGATTTTCAACTCTCAGTGTTGAACCGAGCATTGAAAATCCAGCTGTTCAATTAGGGCGGGATGTCAACACAAAACATTAGTTTTCACAAAACTTGCACATAGAATAGTTCACAGAACAAAATAAAAACTAGCGTAACTATAAATTAAACATGGGTCTAAACTAAACTGAACCGACTTTGGCGGAAACGCCTGAGCGATTTGACACATGCACTGGTGTTTCAAGTGCACTGATTTTGAATGACGAGGCGCGGCGCGCGGCGTTTTGCTGCGTCGGCCGGGGAGCGCTCGTTAACTGATAGGCCCCGCTAGGGACGATGCCTACCAGGGTCGCAGGTTGTTCGCAAGATTTACCGTGGCCCCTGGCACAGGCAACTGAAGGAGCACGTGTGAGTTTTAATCAGTAAAAGTCTGACATGACTTCCCGCTCCGCCCAGAGCGGGAGAAGTTATTTGGTGGCCCCGCGCATTCTTACAAGGCAAGCATCAACTATGCCCCACTAGTGGCGGTACGCGAGGTAGCTATTTTGGTTCCCTCGTAATTAAAAACTTAAAAACTAACATAATATGTACAGACGCCAGCACATCAAGCTACTACAATCTGTCAAATTTCTTTAATAGATTTTCAACTTTATCTCTAAAGCATTAAGGTTCAAGGTTGATTGGAAAAATTTGACAGTTTCGGGTAGCTTGAACTGCTGGCGTCTGTACTAAATTAAGCGAATAAGTGTGCATCCCAGCGCGTCAAAAAACACACTGTGCGACTTTCAACTTTCGGCGCTAACCAGTGCGTTGAAAATGCAAGGGCGAGAAAAATTCGTCGCGTTAAAAAATCGCCCGTTGGTACGGAGCCCCAATCGCTCAGAAGCATCCAGTAATGGATTGTAAATATGTATGAGGAAATTATCAATAAATCATCAATAGACTATCATTATCTGCCTAGCCTTTTCCCAATTATGTTGGTGTCGGCTTCCAGTCTAACCGGATGCAGCTGAATACCAGTATTTTACATGAAGCGACTGCCTATCTGACCTCCAAATCATCAACAGACCGTGACGTGAATAACGGAATAAAGAAGTGATTTTACTGAATCATTTATTGTGATCTTACACTGTAACATTTAATTTCATACACAAAACTATCACATATTTTAATACACCAATATTTAACAAAATAACAACGATTTTAACCTTGCCAATTAAACCCCGATTCATACTTTATGGCGGCTGGGAATATGAGGCGAGTCGATGCGCAGTAACAAATTCATGAGTCAGCGGGGGTGAGGGGTGAGGTACTGGACAACGCACTTCAGAGCCTCCAAAAAGTTAGACGCGAACTATACCCTAAGTGATAATTTAAACACAACTATAAACTAGGTAGGTGCACTGCACTCACATCTAGATCTTGATACAAAAACTACAAATTCATTTAGGAGTAAGCCATAGACAAAACAAACCTTTAGACACTCCGTGTTCGGAATAAATATATTAGGAATAGATTTTAAGGTCGTAAGTTCAAGCTCAGGCTATGTCCCAGCTTCATAATGCTGATTATGCTATGAAACCTTTCTTTATAACCTCTTTTTTACTGTAGGTATACATATTGTCACACAAAACACCTAAATGATATGATTAAATTGCAAGGCAACAATCACGTAAGTGACGGAGAAAGATAAAACTGTCGGAACTAGGTACAGTCCCAATGTTATTTTCTCGGTGTACTGTATTTTAATTGGATGTATTTTTATGAAAATTATTAAATTTTTGATATGAGTTGTTTCTGAAGCTTCTGGGTCTGAAACATAGAGAGAAAACAGTTTTAAATGTCAATATACGTTTTCTAGATTGCGATATACAACGTGGCGCTACAATGGCGACATTAATTTAACACACGGGTAGGGCTAGTGGTCAGTAATCATAAAAATTATAACAACATAAAAAAAATCGTAACTTGAAAACTTCCACCTGCGCCGTGCGCCGACATAGGGCTCTCTCTCTTTCCTTCAATTCGCCTTCTCTTTGCTCGTTAATTGTTTTAATTACATTGATGCGATGTTATGATCCGTGACCCCGGCAAATGACCCCTGCGCTACAGTTCTTTAAGTCAGGTTGCTCTAAGATGCTATTTTATAAAATTGTTAATAAATAAATAAATAGTAATGTTTAATTAAATTAAAATATATTCATAATATAATATATAATATAATATCCCTGGACATTTCACACAGCGCCATCTAGTCCCAAGCTAAGCAACCTAATGCTTGTGTTATGGTAACAAGATGGCTGATAAACTACTTATATACATTTTTTTTTTTGTAAATACATACATTTTATAGATAGAAAAACACCCAGACTTGGAACAAATACATGTAGGTCATACAAATATTTGTCCGTGCGGGAATCGAACCCGCGACACGCAGCGCAGCAGTCAATCGCTTAACCACTGCGCCAACCGTGCCGTCAATAATTCATAAAACTACAACGCAAAACCGTATACGTGTGTTAAATTAATGTCGCCATTAAAGCGCCACGCTGTATACCTACTCGTGTTGTCCAGTAAAATCTCGTTTTTACTCTTTGTAAGACAAAAAACTTGTTGAGGTCGTGCTACCAATGAGGGTTCAATCATCTCACATTTATTTCTTTAATGGATAACTAAAAAAATCAGCAGAGTTAATGGACGGGGTTTAAAAGCACTAAGTACCTCTCGTTCACCAGTCCGTGCTTCAAGTCTCCGTTATACTATTACAGGATGATAATATAATATATATTTATTACTATATACAAACATAGTAATGACTAAAATAGTATTTACTATAATAAACTTCACTGACCTACTGACCACGAGCTGTATAATTTTGCCAAACTTCGTTTGAATTTCACTCCCTCATTTAAAAGTCTCTGACCAGCATTGTAGATAAAATATGTGCAACACCAAGAATATAATA
Source organism: Apamea sordens (assembly GCA_945859715.1). Classification (NCBI taxonomy): domain Eukaryota; kingdom Metazoa; phylum Arthropoda; class Insecta; order Lepidoptera; family Noctuidae; genus Apamea; species Apamea sordens. The sequence continues at coordinate 17,218,232 of OX243995.1, forward strand.
AACCTTGCAATGTGATCAAGGCACTCACGTAAAACCCGGTTTCCTGTGTAAAGGGAATAAAAAAGAGCATGTATTATTTATTACATGTGATGCATTTTTGGTTATCTGCAGACAACCAAAAAACAAGTATTTATAATGAACCAGCGGACACGACATACGTCGTCCTTCCCGGAAAAGCAGCGCCACCTACCGGCTCTAATTGTGTTTTCAAACCATCCAGGAATCCATTGAAATATACACACAAAATTTAATCCAAATTGGTCTCCGACACATATACATGTATAGATAAGATGTTAAAAGTAATTAAAAACAGGGATTGGCTTTATAAAGTTGATCATATGGCCAAGAATATGGCAACTGAATCTACAGAAGAAGAGACAAACTGAACTAGTGACGTATTTTTTCATGGGCAGAAAGAAACGACAAATACAAACATCAACAACAACAACATTCAACATCATTTTAATACTTAGGCGTATTAAAATTATTCTGAATTTAACATACCGCGTAGCCTTTTGACTAAACGGCGGCCGTTGAACTAACGGCCTGAATGATATTCAATATAGTTTAGATTGGAACTGTAACCGAATTGCGCGAGCCGAATTGGTAACTAAGCCAGGGCACCTCGACTCAATGAGTTAGGTTAGAACTGTGGTATCAACCGCGTGCGAGCCGAGTGAGCGAAGCGAGGCAAGCACTAGTTCCAAAGGCCAGGCTGTTGACTAAACGGCTAATATAACCAGTGACTGCAACATATACACACATGTGATGCAGTGGAAGAAGAAACCAGTATTTTGAATGTTTAAAGCAATAAATAAGAGGTACTTATTGGCCTTATAAAAGTTGACAATATGGCTACTGAGAAGAGACAAACTGAACAACATAGTTATGTTAATTTGGTCATGCATGGGTAGAGGGACTAACTAATTAAATACTTACGCACTTTATAATTGTTCTGAACGTCACATACGTTGAAGTTACGTAATTCACCGATGTCAATGCGGTTAAAAATAGCATCTGAAAAACAATTGAGGAAGTTTTGTATACATTCTGTTGATGTAGGCTTTATTTTATTATAACTGGCCACGAGCCATTTAAATACGGTTGTATAGGAATGGTTAGTAGAAAACAGGTTAATATAAGTTTAAGTAACCGTAATATTCACCTGAATTTTAAAGCAGTCAGATAGTGCATTGCTGCAACTCTCTAATCTTTGGTACTTTGTCGCCCACTCATCAACTTGGGCTACCGTCAGCAGATCGTTCTCTTGGATCATATCTGAGTTTTGTTTCTTTTCTATTGAAGTATACTGTGCTTTAATGTCACAAATACGCGTGTTCATAGAATTTAAATAATATTGTAATATAGAAATATAAGTGCACAATATAACACTTTCTAAAATGTAACGTATTTCAATGTATAATTCTATCAGTAATAACACTACGTAAGTTTTATCAATATGTGTATGACGGACTCTGAGAGTTATCAAAATGACGTTTACAAAACTAAATGTTGATGAGGCTAACATGAAGACAAGTTTGAACTGTTTAATATATTTTTTGTACATTTCGACATTCCAGAAGCAATACTGGGCTTCCATGAATTTACTTATAAATAATTGGTGAGAATGCGAGCTTTGAACGGCGCACGTTATTATGCTGACACCAATAAGAAGAAAAGCCAAGTGATATACGATTAACAGCGGCGTAGCATTTTCACGAAGTCCTAAACTTGGAGAAAAAACGATGAAATTTTGACAAAAAACAGCCACAAAAACCACAATTTCAACAATAATACGAATCAAAATAAGAATTTTGTGATATTTTTCAACGGAACTATAATTTCTGTGAACGCCCATTATATTCTCAGCGGTTATCATAATTTTGTTTTCTAACATTTCGACACTGAGCAATCGTTCGTCCTTGCTCGGGAATGAAGTGAGGACTTATGTCTGCAGTATGCTGACACACACTACCAAATTGTTTATGAAAACTGTCCCTGATCATTCAAATGTTTATTTATGTGCTAAGTATAATCTATTAGTGATAAGTATCTGGATTAATGACCTTTACGCGATTAAAGTAACAGGAAAGACGCAGTATGTTAATGAAAAATTGCTTTTCCACCAGCGTAATAATTTGTTAGAAAGACGATCTTATTACTTCTGTGACTATACGCAGTTCATTTCAAACATTGGGATATATTGGTAGAATTATAAAAGTTTCAATAAACAACAATAATTTCATCACTTACTGATAACCTTTAGATTGATACTACTACATGAAGAATGTATGAAGAAGGGACATACCGATTGCACTTCTGGGATACGGGTAACAAATAGATTATAACATAATTTATACATATATGACTTAACATTATTTTGAATACCAAATACGTTGAAAGAATATAATGCACCGATGACAAAGTGTATGAAAATAACAACTGAAAAACAGTTAATGAAGTTTTGTGTAACATGTCACCGTATGATTAAACCGTTTGTATAAACTGCCGAAAAATTGTGAACGTGCAAACGTTTACAAACAAAGACTCAGTCAGATTGATTGATTGCAACAAACCATTTACAATTTAACACATTATTTTTCTATAGTTTATACTCCGTCCATGGCAAACCGACACATTGTGAACTGGTATTAAACTGGCATGCGACAGATCGTACTTTGCGCTAATAATAAATAGCCAAGTAACTGCGACCAACTTGGAAGTAGCGCGGTTGGTAAAGGTTCTAACCTTACTTAACCCATTTAGTCAAGGTGCCCTGGCTTAGTTATTAATGCAACCAATTCGGTTACCGGAGACAGACAAATCAGAGACGATTCACAATTTTACGGGTGATAATATCGCACAGATCGTGAACTGTGTCGGTAAGTTTACAATTTAACGGTTTGACATGGATAGATTATATGTTATCGAAAATTTATAGGTTATGTTGTAAGTAGTTCACAATTTATCGACAGTTTACAATTTCGCGAGATAGATATTAAAATAATAGTGTTCACAATCTTACGGTGACATATACATTCTATTGATGTAGGCTTTATTTTATTATTTTGACTACTTTATAGGCATGGCTAGTGGGAAACAAGTTACTATAGGTACATATTTTTACGTAACGTAATATTCACCTTACTTCTGAAGCACTCAGATAGTGAATTGCTGCAACTCTGTAATCTTTGGTATTTTGTCGCCCACTCATCGACTTGGGTTACCGTCAGCAGACCATTCTCTTGGCTCATATGTGAATTTTGTTTCTTTTCTATTATAGTATACTGCGCTTTAATGTCACATATACAAGTGTTCATAAATTTTAAATAATATCGCAATGTAGCAATATATAAAACATAACACTTTCTAAAATGTAACGCATTTCAATGTACATTTCTCTTATACATAATATTATGAAGCATTCAGTAATATATTTCGTCGAATTACGGATTCTGAGAGTCAACAAGATTACATTTATGAAACAAAACGTTAATAAGGCTAAGATGAAGACTATTTTGAACTGTTTAAAATATTTTTTGTATATTTAGATATTCCAGAAGCAATCTCGTATAAAGATAGTTGTAAATAATTTGTAAGAATGCGAACTTTGAACGGCACAAGTTATGATGCTGATACCATGTACAAGAATATTAAAGTGATATACAACCAACGGCGACGAAACTTTCTCACGAAGTCTTAAACTTGATGAAAAAAACGATGAAATTTTGACAAAAAACTGCCACAGAAACCACAATTTCAATAGCAATTTTTTATTTTTTAACAATCCAGTTTTGACCCCTAGTTCACTGGCCTTAATTTATTGCTAATGACCTCTAGTATAACCTCTTTCAAGGAATACGTTGAGTTTCCCTGTCACCGTGTATATACGAATATATTATAAATTCGACTATCCCAAGATTTACCTGCATTTTAAAGCACATCGAAAGGTGCTTGCTGCAAATCGCCAAACATTCATACATCTTAGCCCAATGTTCCACTTCTTCAACGGGTAAAATCTCATTATTCTGTATTCTATCTTTGTATAATCTCTTCTCAATATAATTATATTTCGTTTGAGTGTACGATATAAACTGGTTTATACATTTCAAATAGGATTTTAGCATAGTCATGTAAATGTACTATATACACTTATACACTACATGTTCTAACATAAACCGTACCTCAAGTATCATTTATATCACTATCAACATGAAGTTAGGTAAAAAGAACTCTACGCCTTGCAAATAGTATCTATTTAGTTATAAATTTCCACATAAAAATGATTGTGCAAATAACCAGAAATATCGATGAAGCTAATATAAAGAATATCTTCAGGTTTTTCAAGCATTTGGTGTAAGTCGGTTCATTTTGGAAGAAATTCTCCACGCTCATGTATTTAGTTAGGTATAAAGATTTTGTAATTACTCGAGCTTTTTTATGCCACATAGTAAGATTATGGTACCGTTGAAGAGAACTACAAAATGGAAAATAATGATGGCGTGCGGCATAAAGTTATCAATTGTGAGATCCGCAGACACTCGGTTACAGACCAAATAAATGGTGAAAATAACTTCCACAGCAATACGTATTAAAATAGAAACTTGACGTATAAAAATATGTCCAATTTCTGTAAATGCCTTTTATATTTTCAGAGATTATTAACATATTTATCATTTCATTTTCTGTCATTTTATTATTATTGGCCGAGAAATGGAATACTTAGCTACTGATGAAAAAACTTAAATGGACGTTGGAACACACCAAGTTGTACCAAGACTTGCCAAGACACTTATCCAAAAGCGGAACGGTACAAATTATAATAAGTAGGTCCCTATCATTAATGGTAGCCGTTTTAGCTATTAAGTTATTAACTATGGAAAAAAACAAATGACAGAAGAGGAACTAACCAGTATCATTAATGTTCGACTTCTGTCCTGATAATTAAAACCTAGTTGCCATGGCATGTAAGGCCTAATTTCCATGACAATCCAAGTTAACTAGACACCCTTGTTATGTACAGCCGGACAAAGAGGTTGCTATACAGGCAACTAACTTGCAACTACTTATAGATGTTGTGAGTGTGCTGATTAGTTGGGTATTTTACATCACTCGTTCAAGCACCTGTCCCACCGGGTAGCAGGATACTTTCACGTAAGATATTTCCACTTCTTGCTGTGTTGTGCCACTTCTTGGTGCTGTGCTACGTACGCACGGCTACACATCAAGCTTTACATAACCAGTATAAGGCGACTTGTGATTGTACAAAAAACCTATACAATGCGAGGTCAGCTAAAACTGGAAATGTATAGCTTGATGTGTAGCCGTGTGTACAAGGGACCCACAATCTTTTGTACGTTACTTGAGCTAGAAAATCTTTGATGGCGAGTTGCTTACTCTCGGCGGCGGGGCAGGTACCTTAGTAAGTATATCTTAGGTAGGCGTAAAAAGCTTCTAATTAATTGGTCAATAAATAAACTATACCTCCTTTCCAATATATTTAATTATTGTAAAATACATGCATTTAAAAACGTATCATTAAAACAAATTACATTACATTCATCATTACAACAAAATTATATTTGGAAACTATTTTTAAATAACATTGTCAATGTATTTGCGCGTAAAGCAACAACTAAATTAATTTAATAACTGAACATGGTTGCCAATTGTGTTGTGTACAAGCTAAACTTAATTTAGGCTATTTTCATTCTATTTCTCTTTTGTAAAACCAGAAAGGGACGTAATTATACAAGGTCAAATTAATATAGTTAGAGAAACTCTGTCGACGTGATCGATGAAAGCTCCATATGAACTAACTCTTGGAAGGGGCAACTATAGTACCTAAATTCTATTATTTTCTTGTAGTCTTATACATTTGTCCTTTGAAAGCGGTTCCATCATATTATAACGGCCGTTACTTATGTAAATCTGTCATTTACACCAGTATTTGACATTAAGGCAAACCCCGCTGCCCAAAGATTTAGAACGCTAGATTTGCTCTCACCGTACTTAGTCACGTGAAAAAGGGTACATAATGAGGAGAATGAGCTCACACAAGACTAAATAGTGGTTCAATGACAGTCCAGTCAAGTCACTGCGTCATTGTGTGTCAGAGGTGTCAAAAAGAAATAGAAACGCGACTATGTTTGGACGCGGTAGCGACGCAAATCTTTGTTGCTGTCATCATTTTTATGACAGCCCTCACTGCGGCCGTTAGCTTTCCTGGAACAGCGGTGGCAGCCACCGCTGTTTTAGGAAAGCGTCGCTTAAGAGGCATTTTCCGATTTTAGTTTACTTATTGAACAAGGGAATAATCGGCGCCATTATTTCATAATACAATATATTATATAAAATGGTTAAACTGCAATGCTATTATAATGTAACTTATACAAAGAGATATAATCGCAGGCATTAAGTACATTCCCAAATTGACTTTAGGAGTATATTCTATTTGAATACGATGATTTTGTACGAAGACAATCAACTTCTTGAGAGTCTTCGTTTCTGCCGCTTGAGGATCTAAAACAAAATAATGGATTTATTTAAAATACGACGACACGATTGTCGCAGTGGCTGAGCGATCGACTGCTGCGCTGCGTGTCGCGGGTTCGATTCCCGCACGCAACACATATTTGTATTGCCTACAGGTACTTGTTCCGGGTCTAGCTGTTTGTGTATGTGAGTTTAAATGTTTGTAAACGCACCCACGATACAGGAGTAATTCCTAGTGTGGGGCAACGTTTTAAAAATAAAAAATCAAATGGGCACAGCAGTGCAATTCTGTAACCATCTCACCGTGAAAACTTAGGTGAAGGGAGCGTGGAGTGAGCTGTCATTTAAAATAATGCTAGGGATTGACACTACTGACAACTCACATCAAGCTCACTTCACTTGAGTTTTCACGGTGAGATTTTTACAGAATCGACCGGCAGGTCTTGATGAGGTAAACAACAGGGTAGATTGACCTGGATTAGGCTGGCACAGGAACGTGGGGCCTGGCATAAGGATAGAGAGGTCTACGCCTCGCAGTGGGTGAATTCGGACTGTGGATGATGGTGATGATGATGAAACGATGGGGTCGTCCAGTACACCAATTAACGAATGCATTACATTCACGTTCTCGGATTGTGAGAAAAAATCCTAAACTATTGTTTCATAATATGTTTGAGAAAGTCATCTGCCTGACAACTTATAATAACGCAATGAATGTTGTTGCATTTCCAAAATGAATACATACATGCAATACATGCATTGCCAGTCTAAGTTTGTTACGCAATATCCCCGCAGGTCGCTCCAATAGGGTAATTGCCTGGGTAAAAAAATAATAATTATATTAATAATTAACGAGCAAAGAGAAGGCGAATTGAAGGAAAGAGAGAGAGCCCTATGTCGGCGCGCGGCGCAGGTGGAAGTTTTCAAATTACGATTTTTTTTATGTTGTTATAATTTTTATGATTACTGGCCACTAGCCGTACCCGTGTGTTAAATTAATGTCGCCATTGTAGCGCCACGTTGTATAATTGACAAAAGAAAAAATACGGGTTCAATATTTTTTGATAATCTAACTGACGGACTAATTAGATTTTTTTAGGAAAATAGCCTATTATTATTAGCATCATCATTCTCCTACCTTTAGTCTAATTTATTTTACTGCATGACGTCAAAATTTTAGTAAAATGAGTTTTATAAAAAAACGACTGACAGTCGTCAGTGGCCGTCTCTTTGTAAATCTCGATATTGCTCAGGTAGTGTAAATACTCAATTAAGAAATAATTACTTACTTATCGACAACGTGCTATATAATTTAGATAGTCCTCTATGTGTTCTCGAATTTTCATTCAGGAGATTTTGTCCCGCAACCATTAAGAAATATGTGCAAAATATTGAACATAACACAAAATATAATGCAATGCCGATTTGATTACGTCCCAGTGATAAACCCTGTTACAAACAGAAAAGTTATATTTAATTCGTACCTAATATGAAAGAAATAAAAACGAATTTAGTGATTATATTTACATCTGTAGCTAATGTATGAAATATCACGTATGACGAAGCAAGATAATGCATAAAAGCCACAGCCAATGATAACACCATCTGAAAATAATAAAAACGCAGAATATTAGTCATAGTCAAGCCATACATGTCTCTCCGAAAAGCTGTAGAAGAAATAAGGAAAGGCGAGGTAGGAAGCATCAAGAATTGAGAGCCGATTCCCGGCCACCGTAGGCACGGGCTTGCGGACGGCGAGCAATGGGTAGCCCACCATCCGGTAAGGACCTGGGGGCCTACTCCGAAGTGCAAAGTGCGAATGTTCGGATCGGACGGACACATGGCCGAACCGAATATTATTGAAAAATGCGAAAAAAGTTCGGATCGACTCAGTGGGGTCGGGACCATAGTCAATATTCGAAAGAGTGTAGGAGTGTAGGATCGGATCCGACCGAACCAAATAGTAACTTTGTAGCAGGAAACGGCCGAACATTCGGCCGATACTACTTCGGAGTAGACCCCCAGGCTTGAGTTGACGGCGCGTTGTATTCCACGCGCGCCTCAAAGAGATGTCAGCACTAACTGATAGGGCTTGCTAGGGCCGATGACTGCCAGGGTCGCGGTTTGTTCGAAAGAGTTACCGTGGTCCCTGGCACAGGCAACTGAAGGAACACGGGTGGGTTTTAGTCAGTAAAAGTCTAACATACCCAGCTCCACCCAGAGCGGGAGAAATTATTTGATGATTTCCCACCCAAAAAAGAAAGGGGAAGGTTCTGAATAAGAAAATTAAAATACTTTTCAATTTTTTTTATAGCAAAAGTATTCGATAAAAAAACGTCATCAAGCAGGGTTTTAGGGAATTTACCTGGACATTAAAGCAAACTGATAGATTCCTGCTGCAACTCATTAAACATTTAAACTGTATAGCCCACTGTTCCACTTGTTCAACCGTAAGAAGATCATTGCACTCTTTACTATCTAAGCATAACTCCTTTTCGATATCATTGTACTTTACTTGAAAATCAAATATACTATCATTCAAACATTGCAATACGTTTTGAATCATGGTTATATAAACGTGCATTGTTGCATTCATCAAAATAAATCGTTCTTCAGTGAACACATCAGAAACTGTTATCATAAATGTCCCTACTTTCAAATTTTTAGTTTCAATTGCAGTATATATATATGCTACAAAAATTAATGTACTTGATAAACAAGACACTGCCATGATAATCACAAAAATGATCTTTAACTTTTTTGAACATTTGATGTAAGTCGGTGCGTTCTGGAAGTAATGGTGCACGGACATAAAGTTGTGTATGAATAGTTCGTAAGAACGTGAGCTTAGAATACTACTGATCATGACAGCTAGACTACTAAGGAGGCTCATAATCTGAAACGATTGTACCATGTACACCATCCGATTATTTAATATTTGAGAAATAACGAAGATTTGTTTAAGGACAAAAGCTGCAAAAACTATTTCAATAACGATACGTATGTTATATAACATTTTACGGGTTATGGATAGAGAAACGTAATTTCTGCAAATCCCTATTGCATTTTCGACTTTCCTTAACATATTTATAATTTCTCTTGCCGTCATTTTCTATCTACGACCACACCTACTAAACTAACGGATTGGGCACTTTTTGTTTTCTATTTACGTTGTAAAAGATATAAGTCGGGTACCAAGTTATTTTTTATATTCAATAATATTATGGAGGTGATTAATTCTAAAGGCGCTTGTAAACGGGCCATATCTTGGCTGAAATTAATGGCTGAAATATGTTGCCAGTTATGACAGCAACATTCAGCAATACTTCTGTTGTTGCCCTGGACGTTGTCACCGTTGTAAAAAACGTGTATACTCAGTTTGTCTAGAGCCTTTTTTAATCCTTATACAAAACTGCATCCTAAGAATAAAAACATGAGGATTGAATTTTCTCCAGCTGACTGTTCCATTATTTTCGGTTGATGGCAATATTTATAGGCTCATCCTTATTAAATAGGACTTACACATACCTGGCGCAATGTGAGTGTGCACCTCAACTTAACTCAACCGGGGTTACAGGCGTAATATTATGTATAATTATTCCAGAATCTTTGATTACAGTCAGCAATTAGTCAAAAAATTTTATGGTAGTCTCCAACCTGTTATAATTGTAGTCTCTTTTTGAACTTGACAAATTTTGATATTTGTATTCATTTCATTCGGTTTCACCAGCCATTGTAGCAATGACTATTTCTCCTGCAGCAGACAAGATTTTAATGCCAGCATGGTCCAGCCATATTCTACAATCTACATAATCATCACCATTCTCCCGTCCCTATTCCAATTTATTTGGTGTCGGCGCAACATGTCTTTTTCTTCCACACTTCTCTATTAATTGTCATCTCGACAGTCACCCCCTTTCTAACCATATCATCATTCCTACAGTCCATCCATCGCTTTTTAGTCTTCCCCTACTCTTATAGCCATCGACATTCATACTCAAAACTTTCCTCACAACATTTCCTCATTGCTCCGTATCACGTGTCCAGCCATATTCTACATTCAACAAATTAAATTGTTGGCGCCAGCATTTTCCAGTCATATACAGGACAACTTTTTTTGAGGAGCTTGTGGCTAAGTAATAACAGCCGCACGGGTCGAGCGATCAGGTTAAGCTACGCTTGCCGCGGTTGGTCTGTGGATGTAAGACCATCTTTACATACCAAGACCCCTCCGTGTATCGGAAAGTCGTTGGTCCCGGCTGTCATTTATGGATCTTTGACAGGCGTTACGGGTAGTCGGAAGCCCAAAAACCTGACAACCAGTCTTACCAAGGGGTATCGTATTACCCAGTAACTAGGTTGTGGAGGTCAGATAGGCAGTCACTCCATGTAAAATAGTGGTATTCAGCTGCATCCGGTTAGACTGGAATACGAATCCAACATAGTTGGGAAAAGGCTAGGCAGATATACAGGGTAATTTTTTGTTGCACCAAAAAGTTGTCGTGTTGTCAATAGTTGAAAATATTGTAGCAACATATTGCACAAAAAATATGGCTGGTTTGTAAAGATCCTTTACATTAGTTTTTAATCAAATTAAGAAGCTGACAGATACCGACAGGACCGTGACAAACATCGACGTTGATTAATTGTTATCTTTTTTCCATTTATGATTATTTTTTCTAATATACAGTATGGCCATGTTTCTTTATATAGTTCCTGATGAAACTTGAACATACCCAACACAGGTATCAAATGTTATATACCTACATCATTACATAATCAGCCTATAATGTTCCCACTGCTGGGACACAGGCCTCCTTTCAGTGAGAGGGAGTGGGCCGTAATCCACCACGCGGGCCCGGTGCGGGTTGGTAGACGTCACATGTCTTCTAATTTTTGGTTCTATGACATGTCGGTTTCCTCACGATGTTTTCCTTCACCGTTTTGAGAGCAGTGGTGATGAAATAATTTACACTAAGTAAAGCGCCTGTCTGGGTTCGAACCTACAACCTACAACTCCACCACCACTGATCTACAACATTACTAAGATTTATATTTATTTTTACAAGTTTGCGTTTAACTTGAAATGTTTATATTTTCTTAAAGGTTGCGGCGTGAACTTCCTTCTTACATTTAAAGTTAAGCTTTTAAGAAACTATAAAATTTCTATGTTAACGTAAGTTTTATTGAGTACTTTTTTGACCTAAGTCATTAAAATCGTGTTTTAAAAAAGGTTTGAAATTTTTTTAAAACTAATATCAATGGAAAAGGTCTTAGTATTCTTAAGGGGCAAGCGTCCGGGAAACTGCGAAACTCAAATGGTCTTTAGACTATTTTGTATTAATGATTTAATTTAATAGATTGAGATTTGATTTTGAGATTCAGATTGAGTTTTTATTCCTCAATTCTTTATTGCGTACCATAATGTATATTCATAGTTAGTAGGAAATAATTAAATAAGTTACAATTATGGACCCTGTCGGGCACAGCATAGATCAAGTAGGAGAGAGGAGGAACAACGCTGGGTTTTTGAATGTGGTGAATTTTTTTATTAGTTATGTTATACTGTTTTCATTAATACAGAATTATATTTAATTATATGTATATTATTTATTTAGTAATATTGTAATTTTTTATTATTATTTTTATTTATTACATAATTAATATATATGATCCCTAAGGTAAGTTATTTATTGGACGCTTACATATTTATTTAAACATTTAATATCCGTATTATGAGTTGGTAGTATTTATTAAGGCCATACTTAATAAATATCTAAAATTTATTCATTCGCTGACAGACAACGCACAGCCTAAAGCACTGCGTATAGAAGCATAACATTTTGCACATGACTTTCTTATAAAACACAAGTGAGCACTAAGGAAATATTTTTTTAAATTTTTCAAAATTCTTTACGTAAAGGGTTAAATCAGGGGGTCAAAGTTTCTATGAAAGTTCGTCATTTCTGCCGATGATATATCCGATCAGGCACACGGCTTGTGAAACTATAATCTCCAATTGGTTATAGGTAGGTATATACATATTTTAAAAAACTGGCTAAGCGCTAGTCGGACTAGTAGTCAGGTCGGTCGGTCGGTAGTAGTTTATAAGCCATCTTGTTACCATAACACAAGCATTAGGTTGCTTAGCTTGGGACTAGATGGCGCTGTGTGAAATGTCCAGGGATATTATTTATTTTTTTTACTCGCGCACGAAGGTGTTCGTACCACCGTACAATAAATCACGTTGCTTGTATGGGGACCCCGTTTAATTTTTAACTTTATTTTTTGTCTTTATAGCGGAAATAGTCCACCTATAACACCTATAACGCCTTGACGGCACGGTTGGCGCAGTGGTTAAGCAATTGACTGCTGCGCTGCGTGTCGCGGGTTCAATTCCCGCACGGAACAAATATTTGTATGGCCTACAAGTATAGTTGTTCCGGGTCTGGCTGTTTGTCTATGTGAGTTTAAATGTTTGTAAACGCACCCACGATACAGGAGAAATTCCTAGTGTGGGGCAACATTAAAAAAAATAAAAAACGCTTCATGGACCGTAATAGGTGGATAATTGAAATTTTCACAGAGTGTGTATTTCTATTTCTGACAATTGAAATTTTCACAGAGTGTGTATTTCTATTTCTGACAATTGGAATTTTCACAGAGTGTGTATTTCTATTTCTGACAATTGGAATTTTCACAGAGTGTGTATTTCTATTTCTGACAATTAAAATTTTCACAGAGTGTGTATTTCTATTTCTGACAATTGGAATTTTCACAGAGTGTGTATTTCTATTTCTGACAATTGAAATTTTCACAGAGTGTGTATTTCTATTTCTGACAATTGGAATTTTCACAGAGTGTGTATTTCTATTTCTGACGATTGAAATTTTCTCTTTATCTTTTGAAATAGAGCCTTAGGGTTCCATTGGCACCTTTTGGTCACGGAACCCTATAAAAGTCGGCCATTAAAGCCACTTTTCTTTATTCCCAAGACCTGCCTGCTGAATGATATATTCAAAAACTAGGTTAACGTATTTCATATTTTGTCCGGACGCCTTCTGAATACGAACCACAGTGCTCTTTTATATTCCAAGCCGATATTGCTCTATTGATCCATTATATACCATACATCTTCGTCTTTGTCCTTACTTTCAATAGTAACGACTTTACGTATATTACCATAAAGTTGATAAAGGAATGTATTTCACTTTTCAATAGACTTGAATACGGTCTTACATACTTATATATACCTACATACTTACCTAAGAACCTGCTTACTGTATTATCTGGATAATAAATATTCTGTTTCTATAGGTACTTGCATAATCTGCCTAGACTTTTCCCAAAAATGTTGTTTTAGGTGGAGTGGCTGCCTATCTGACGTCCAGAACCAGTTGCTGGATAACATGATACCCCTTGGTGTCATACTTTCGTACTTCTGACTACCTGTAACCACAGTCAAGGAATGACAGCCAGGACCAACAGCTTAGCTTGCTCTCCGAGGCACGGTGGAGTATCGGTATGTAAAGAATGGTCACCCATCCATAAATCGACCGCGGCAAGTGTAGCTTAACCTGATCGATCGACCGTGCAGCTGTTGGTACTTAGCCATGAGCCCCAAATAAATAAAATGAATAATCTATATCTATACTTATAATAAATCTGTAGAAGTGAAAATTCTGTACATTGAAAATATCAAAAAAATAAATGGCAGGGGGTGTTACTAGACCGACACGGAACCCAAAAATGTGATTAAAAAATTTTTTGTCTGTCTGTCTGTCGGTCTGTCTGTCTGTCTGTCTGTCTGTCTGTTTGTTCAGGCATCACGCAAAAACTACCGGTTCGATTACGATGAAACTTGGTATAATTATTCTTTAATATCCTGGGCACCACACTGGGTACTTTTTATCCCGGAAAAGTATAAACAATAAAAAACAAACTTAATTTTGCGGTTCGATCCGTAGACCCGATTACTGCACCAACCGCAAATAATAAGTTTGTCGTAGGTTAAGTCACCCGCAATGGAGTTCATTTTTATTCCTTTTAGTTTTTAGATATATTTAGGTTTATTTTTATATAAGTCGGAGTTATAGATTTTAATTGTAAAGTATAGGTAGTATATTTGATAGTGCACGTAGTGACCGTAGGTAATTTTATAATACTGTTATGTAGGATTAGTCATTCGTATAGATATTAGTTTTTAGGGATTTTGCTTATTTATTGAGTTTAGATTAGTTATCATCAGTAATAGGTTTAGGGCCCGCGAGATAGATGGCATCCTGGGGCAAGCACATACATTTTATCCTGTTAGCACGTTCCCGTGGGATAATTTCCGACATCCACGCGGGCGAAGCCGCGGGCAGAAGCTAGTATCTAATAAAATCGTGTTTCGGTGACAGTTTCGGTACCAGAATAGACCCCTTGAAATGTTAATGGTACTCGTTAGTACCGTTGGTAGATAGCTGTATTTCAAAATAAGATAGCGAATGAAATACTAAGGATTTATCGGACATTTTAATTTAGTGAATTCGTTTGGGTTGTATTATTGTGTTAGGGGTTTAACGAATATTTTGGTGTATGGTCTTTTGGTTTTGAACAGTGGCTTAGCTCATCCTAAAGGTGCCCTGTATCAAATTTTTTTAGGGGCCCTTTTTACCCGACTGTAGTGGTGAAGAGGGCAGTTGTGGCCCAGTCGTAATGGCCTCGACTTACTACCTACATAGTTACTGGTCGTAGGTTCGAACCTAGGTAGGTGCTTGGCTTTGTGTAAATAATTTTATCGCCACTGTTGTCAAAAACGATGAAGCAAAACACGTAAGGAAACCGGCATGTCCTAAAACCAAGAATTCGAAGACATGTGACATCTACCAACCCGCACTGGGCCCGCGTGGTAGATTATAGCACACTCCCTCTCACAGAGATGAGGCCTGTGTCCCAGCAGTGGGAACATTATAGGCTGCTTGATGACTTAATTATTTCAAATTCTCCTCTATATTTCTGTGATAAAGTCTTTAGCTAAGTGAAACTGCGGATAAAGGCTATTGGCGCTGATTCCCTCGTTCACAAACTAAACTAAGGTTAAAGGTTGATGACCAGGCCCGGGTCGACGGCGCGTTGTGTTCCACGCGCGCCTCAAAGAGATGTCAGCACGAACTGATGGGGTCCGCTAGGGCCGATGCCGCCGGGGCTGCGGGCTGTTCGAAAGAGATACCGTGGCCCCTGGCACAGGCAACTGAAGGAATACGGGTGGGTTTTAGCTAGTAAAAGTCTGACACACTGAACAACTTCTTCATGGGAGCAACATCGTAATGGCGAAAAAAATAGCAGCCATCCCATACATTTGAGTCGAGTAGGTATTTATTTATTTATATATACTTTATTGTACACCACAAAAATACATGGCATAAAAAATACATTAAACACTACAAAATATACAATGGGCGGCCTTATCGCATTACTGCGATCTCTTCCAGGCAACCTTAGAATGGACAGTGATTTTCCTGGCCATAAAATGGGACTGTCGTTGGTATTGAAGTTTATATGTTGCTAACTTTTCGCGATTACGATGATAGTCCTATGGAATTCAGTTTGATGGTCTGTACCACACCCAAAGAGTATAATAATAATACGGGACAAGAGAGCCCTCTTGTGCCATTTCGAAGCATCCAGATTCGAAACGCCATCTGCAGTTCTTAACTGGAACTAAGGCTCTATAGGTGGCTATAGATAGGCATGAATGTATGTGTACCTACGTACGTATAGATAAGTAAGTTTGGTTATTATGTGATCATTCAAATTTTTTTAGCTGTTGTAGTCATATGTTGATCAATATGCGACTGGCGAATAATAATAATGATACATTTACTAAAATACAATAATTAAAATTTGAATGATGGTGATTGAGAAGTAAAAGTGTCCTAATATAAATTGACCGCATATTGATCAACATATAACGCAACAACAGCTAAGAAAATTTGAATGATCACTTAAATCAAACGCTAGATTTCGCCAGAATTGGCAGTAACACAATAATGAACCATTTTGCTTTAATTTATTGTAATTTATAACCGTGTAACGGCTAAGAGTATATTAATAAACGGTACCGGCGACCATAGACTATACACTTATAAACTGAGACCGGCGACCATATTGTGTGATGTTGCCAGAATATGTCACACAAAAAGGATTTCCGTGACACGATTGCAATAATTGATGATGCCGGTCAGATATGAAATACCTACATATAATAATGTGATAATCTTGATGTAAATGTTACAATTATTGTTTTAAATTATAGAGAACTCTTTCATTTGATTTTCTTATTTGCATTTAATTTGGTATCACATAGACATCTATCGATGATTATTAAACTAATAGCTTCTTCGTTAATAAAAGTAGATGGCGACTCTTTCTTTACTAAAGTTGTGCATGTTCTAACTGTCTCCCCCCTGACCACACCTTTCTGATACATGCTGTCATGTTTCGTTATTAATTTAATTCGTCATAGTGTCACTTTGATTTCGATATTTGTGTGTTTTTCATTTTGTCTTCTCTATCGGCACCTTGTTTTATATTATAATCATGTGGGTAGTTTGGTTATCATCTAATAGTGTACTTTTGTGTGTTGTGCTGTCTTTTTTGTGTTCGCCAAATAAATGGTTTATCTATCTATCTATCATTGTCATCACCGTCATTTAAAGAAAGAAAGAAAAAGTATTTATTGCGACTCGTAGAGGATCAGAACTAAACTCAACACAGTTAAAAGTTATTAGTTATTTCAGTCGAAAGAAGTCCACTGCTGGACATAGGCCTCACTTCGAGTGGGTTTGTGCTTCTCGCATCCTTCAATCCTGCGGCCTTCACACGATCGTCGGTCCACCTTGTGGGAGCCCTTCCAACGCTACCTCTTCCGGTTCGTGGTCGCCACTCTTGAACCTTTCGGCTCCATCGGCCATCTGTTTTGCGAGCAATGTGCCTTGCTCACTGTCACTTAAGTTTGGCAATTCTTCGGCAATATTTCTTTGGGAATACATGCTGTATTTCGTAAATAAAAAATAAAAAAAATTAATGCACAATTTTTTTACCAAGGTTATATTTATATGCGCTAATGGAGCTATAAAAGCCATTTACAGTTTCAGAGAAAAAGACCAATTGACTCTGTTAAAAGCTTGTTTTTATATTTTTTACACTTTTTATGCTAGCTACGTTTTTTGCTGATCGCTTGAGTAGAAGTATTGAAACAAACTCCAAGTACTTAAATCAAGTCATTTAACACCGTTATTTGCCAAAATCGCAAAATATTACCAGCTGTCTCCGGGTTTTTGACCTCACCCTTCCCACCTGACGACCAATTTTGACAATGTCCCAATAAGCCCAGATTAATTCTAGTTTAAACCTAGCGCTATAAAAAGTTAATTTTGTAGTATCGTAACATACGAAAAATCAGATCTTTTCTCTTTATAATCCTACTAATACAAAACGCAAAAGTTTTTGAGAATGGATAGATGGATGTTTGTTACTCTTTCACGCAAGAACTACTACTATTTGTCCCATACGATACTTTTTATCCCGATATTCCCACGGGATCGAAACTTATGCGGGTGAAACCGCGGGGCGCTGCTAGTATTTACCAGAGTGAATAAAAAAATTCTTAGAATTGCATATCACAAAATTGCACACTTCCCTGTGTTTGGTATTCCAGCGTATGGCACTCGTGGGTTGCAGCTGGAAATCAGCGTCAGGTGGTACACTTGTGTTGTCATCTGACATTATGCTGAGCTGAGGCCCTTTTGGCATTATAATCTTTGTTTTTGTAGTTTTAAGGTGTCATTTTGTGTAATGCCAATAAATGCATTTTTCTTTCTTTCTTTATATATATAAAACCTTTTTGGGAGAAGTTCGATATTCAACTTAAAGAGTGTCAATCACACAATATTTATGCAAACTGTCACTGGTTTTTATCAGTTCGTTCGTTCGTTCATAATTTTTTTGTGCAACGAGTTGATAAAAATCCAAAATTATGGATAAAACTGAGTTACCGGTGATAAAATATCTCAGTTTGAAAAATATGTCTACGAAGGAAATTTTTTCGGACATTCAGCAGCCATTAGGGGATGATGCTGTACCTATTCTACGGTTGCGTACTGGGTGGCTGAATTTAAAAGAGGTAGATAAAGAGAAAAGATCTGATTTTTTATACGTTTGTTTATTACCCTTTTACGCTAAAACGGCTGAACGGATTTAGATGAATTGTGGCACATGGGTAGACCATGATCTGGATAAGGACATAGAGTACTTTCTATCCCGATATTCTTGCTGGATCGAGACATATGCGGGTAAAACCGCTGGGCACAGCTAGTTTTTAAAATAAATCAAAAAGCGATTATTATACATCACGTTACGAGGGACATTAGGAGCGACGACCCCTTAACGAGGTCTCTACGTGAACCGACTAACTTATAATTAATTCGACTCCCGACCAAAAAGTTAATCGTTATATTATTCATCTTTCCACAGAAAAATAACAAATTGAATTAGTTTAGTATATTCATTGTTGAAAGTTTTTCTGTTACTGGAATTATTTTTAACGTAATTTTTCTTTGATCAAATTTAATTTATTTCTTTCTTGTTTACGTAAGGTGTAGGCAACGTAAAAGTTTAGAAATAATTATGAAACCCTTTTTGTAAATTATTTCATCACCACTGCTCTCAAAACGGTGAAGGAAATCATCGTGAGGAAACCGGCATGTCCTAGAACCAAAAATTCGAAGACATGTGACATCTACCACTCCGCACTGGGCCTGCATAGTGGATTATGGCCCACTCCCTCAGACACAGAAAGAAGCCTGTGTCACAGCAGTGCGGAAAAAAAAATCGAAGCCACATGACATCTACCAACCTGTACAGGTCCCGCGAGCTATCCAAGTTTTGACACGCCTCTTGCAAAACCGTATAACCACCTATCTGAGGGCGTTTGTCCACCGCAGTTATCACCTCGCAGAAGAATCTAGGGATGACTGTTTCGAACACGTCCATTATATGAATGGCTGTCGTGACTTTCCCGAATCAATCTGTGTATTTAGCGTATCACGTGATCACAACCTGTGAGCAAAGATATAGTAATTGAGTAGTCTGTGGATCTTGTGTTGGATCATGTTACATACCTATATTTATTTATTGTGAACGTATTTAATTCTAATTTTATTCTAGCCAAATTGTTTTTAATTTATTCGCGCCAACGTCACTATAATTGTAATGTTAATCACTTACACATTATATACTGCATGTAACTTTGTAATATGAGAATCAAGTAACCAAAGCACAATACTAAGACACCTACGAACAAGAACGTTACCCAATGCAAAACTTACTGTAGAATGAATACATAATTATAGTGTCGGGTATACTTACACAAAGCCTCACTCTGCACTTAACACCTGTCACAACACTAATTTATCTCGTCTTCTCAACGTCCGTGTGTCACAGCAGGGATCCAGCAGAATATCAGCGTTAGGTACATTTGCCTGACACATGCTGAGCTGGACTCCCATTTGGTGCAACCTTGAGACGCACACCGCACTGTGTATGTTTCGTTATTAATTTAATTCGTCATAGTGTCACTTTGACTTTGATATTTGTATGTTTTTCATTTTATCTTTTTTGTCGGCACCTTGTTTTATATTATTAATGTGGGTAGTTCTCTAATAATGTACTTTTGTGTGTTGCGCTGTCTTTTTTGTGTGCGCCAAATAAACGATTTATCTATCTATCTATCTACCGGGACGTCACCGAGAAACGAGATTATTCGAACCAAACGTGACGTCTTGGTGACCGCGATCGTTGGTTCACCGCGAGCGAACTCGGTGATTCAGTATGTTATTATACACAACAAAAGCAGGGCGAACTGCGCCAGTACAACGATTGTGTGTGGACAAGATCAAACGTGTTTTGTGTTGCGGTCAAATCTTCTAGCGGTCGCGTCGAACTAAAATTTCAGCGTCCGGGATGGCGGCGCTCGAGTGACGGACGTGTGGTGGACACGCGTTCATAGTAAATGTATTTATCGGTACTTCGATGCCGTCAACTCGTTCTTGGTGACGTCCCAGTGACGGCTGCGGTGGACAAACGCACTTAGTTCACATTGTCAAAGCAATAGATGTATTAAGTCTCCTATTTACTTCTTTTTACTTATAGTAATAGTAGCATAGTAGATGCTAGTTAACTCTAGCCGCACTTAATGATCTCTTGGCACTTATCCAACAATCGATCTGTTTGCGGACGAATGGAATGGACGAAGATTTTGTCGGCATGTCAGAAGTACTGTGAGAGGGATTTATGAAAGTGTTAACTTTTTACTTGATGATTTTATCTTTTATGTGTATGTGCAAACTGTGTCTTGCATAATATGCATTAAAAGTGGGTACATATCATTTACATTCCATAGTTAACATGGCATGCAAGTTAAGACAATAGTCAGCAGTGGGTACTTATAACGTCACAACAAGATTATCGTGAACAAAACAACGCACCGCGATATCGCGCTAATCCTAGCTTAGTTTGACAGCGACACTGGTAATTTACTATACCTACGTAAGTTTGTAGTGTGGGAGGGTTTGTTACTCGATTTTAATACGTATATTCAGGATTTCTTTGGAAGATTAGATATTGTGTCATCTCTAGTTTATTTTTGACTTAAAGTACAGTAGTAGCCGTGTTGTAGGTTCTGGGGGGTAATTGCGAAACACACGATCCGTAGCAATAGGTTTCATTTTGACAGTTCAACAACATTCATTACGTGATTTACGTTGTGGAGCACATACATTTTTTTAACATAAGAAGCAATGGATTAGCAATATCCTTTAAAATGACTCAGTTTGAGATTGATTGTTACGCAACTAGGGTGCTGGATTCTGACTTATAACTCAAGCAGAGGGCTTAGACAAAGTGACATTCTATCAGCAATAACCACGATGGAAAAGTAATATGATTGATATAAGCTAGGTACTGAAATGCTTATGTCAATCCTGTTGAAAGGCGGTATAGGCAAACGAAACGCTTTGAAAGCGATTATCAATTGTTTAGGGATTTTGGACCTGCGTTAGGTACTGCACTGGTAACATCGTGTTAGTATCCAACGAATTGGTTAAGAACTCCCGTTCACTTTTCCACACACATTTGTTCTCTGTAAGTACCTATTGTCACTTTCAGTAGGACTAAGAGGCAAACTTGGCCCGTCATTTCCACCCTGGTCTGCCGCGATGTCACTTTGCATTCAATGGTGTTCCTTATAAAGGTCTACAAGGCCGAAACGGGTCTCAAAAGAATGTGTGTTTTCTGAGTCAGTCTTTTCTCGACTATGTTGGGGGTCGGCGTCCAGCCAACCCGGATGCAGCTGAATACCAGTAATTTACATGGAGCGACTGCCTATCTAAGCTCCAATAACCAGTTACTGGGTAACACGATATCCCTTGCTAAGACTGGTTGTTAGACTAATGGGCTTCTGACTACCCGTAACGACTGTCAATGATCTACGAATGACAGCCAGGACCCGGTCCAGCTTCACGTGCTTTCCGAAGCACAGAGGGGTCTCGATATGAAATGGATGATCACCCATCCATGAACCGACCGCGGCAAGCGTAGCTTAACCTTCAATAGACCCGTGCGGCTGTTATCATTTAGTTTAGTATTCTAGGTAAAGGAAAAAAACGCCATTACGAAAATACAACGTTAACCCTTAAACGGCTCAAGTTTGTACACCATATTGCGCAAACTGAGTTCATGATTACTACAAACAATGATCCATTGGTTCGTATCCGCTACCCCGGTTTAACCTCACGTCCTGTAAACACTTCGTCGGCAGCAAACCTCTTTTTGTAATAGCTATGAATATGAAATTATTATTTTTTATATGTATGTACAGTCACGAGTACTAACATGTCAACACTTGGAAAGTTTTAATAGCGATTTTTGCGTGAAATAACGGAAAAAACAATGACTGAATACGACACATTGCAAAAACCTATGGGTTCGAGAATACTATGTTCGTAGCCACATAAAATTTAATTAAAAAATAAAGGAATAAATCGCTAATTGAATAAAGCCAAATGTATACATGCTCGTGACTGTGACTGTACAGGAGTTTGAAAGCAATATTGTAGCTGGCCACATAAAAAGAAAAAATAAAAAAAAATATGAGGAAAATGCTTGCCACGTAATATGTTTTCTCTGATAAATAAGTACTCTTATTATGCCATATCGTTCACAGCGCTCACATCAATAATTTGCGTTCCGATTTAGTATCACGATTGTGACAGCTGAGAGCTGTTAACAATTCCGAACGCTCGTGAACGCGCTCACAGAGATCACGAATACTCATGGTTGGATTACGGTATTTATTTGTGAATACACCACAAATTGATTCTTCTTTGGTTAGGTGGCGACTGCATCCAGAAGTACCATTTCGAAAATGCCACGTTGAGATGATAATGCGAATGATATGATGCGACTTAAAAAAAACAGCACAACTGTCATTTTTGACAGCGCTCACGGTAATATTAATTTAGGGCATGGTTGGCGTTATCGCAAGATGGCGCATGTCATGACCTCATCTATGACGATTCACAGGATATCGTTATCGCGCTCACGCTACTTCGGAACGGATATAAGCACGAATTGTTTACCGTAGTTAATTTATGCGAAAAACTTCTTAAGGTACATTTCGAATTGCGCTGTAATCGATTTAAAGCGCTTAAATCGATTACAGCGCAATTCGAAATGTACCCTAAGAAGTTTTTCGCATAAATTAACTACGGTAAACAATTATGTGCCACTTACGAGTTGGTCGTAGGTCATAGGTTCGAACCCAGATAGGCGCTTTACTTTGCGTAATCTGTTTCATCATCACTGCTCTCAAAACGGTAAAGGAAAACATCGTGAGGAAACCGGCATGTCCTAGAACCAAAAATTCGAAGACATGTGACCTCTACCAACCCGCACTGGGCCCGCGTGGTGGATTAGGGCCCACTCCCTCTCACAGAGAGGAGGCCTGTGTCCCAGCAGTGGGAACATTATAGGCTGATTATATTATGCGTCGTAAAATACTAAACGATTAGGTACATAAAGTAAAAAAAAAAAAAAACAGAGGTGTCAAGGGACACCCGGATGGAACGAAGTATAACTGGCTTGCTTTCTATAAGAGAGAGAGAGACAGACAGAGAAACACGCGCACGCCGCACGGCTTACAACTATAGCAAAAAGTGTCGTTCCAACTTTTGGTCTTAATTTTTTCCGTCTAGCCCCCTTTCGCAACGCGCGATAAGGAACTTCGTTCCAAAAACTAAAAATATGAGGTCCTCACTGTGTTAAAAGTATCTGGCTGAGATAGTCAAAGGTAGAGCGTTTGTTAATTACAGCTCTTCGGAGAATATTAAATCGAGAATTAATGAATCGATATTCACAAATTCAATCACAGGTTACCCACAGCCTGTGACGGCACTCAAATACGACATTGGCGCTGATTCCCTTTGTTTTGTTTTTTTGTTTTATTTTTATTTGTAAACTATTATTATTAGTATTATTAAAGTAAACTAAATTTAAGTTCAGTGCATCTTTTGGAACGAAGTTCCTTATCGCGCGTTGCTTAAGGGGGCTAGACGGAAAAAATTAAGACCAAAAGTTGGAACGACACTTTTTGCTATAGTTGTAAGCCGTGCGGCGTGCGCGTGTTTCTCTGTCTGTCTCTCTCTCTTTGAACTTCGTTCCATCCGGATTTCCCTTGACACCTCTCAAGTTTTTTTATTTCTATTTCATTACTAAAAAAGACAGAAGATAAATATTAGTTCAGTCCTGTCAAATTAGTCAGTGTCTGACGTAAATTGACGTATTTTTAGTAGTAAATTTTTTAATCACGTCTAACTGTCTATGGGGTATCTTAATTTGACAGGACTACTATTGCCTAGAGGTTTTAAAATAACCTGAAGCTGTCATTCAAGAGACAGTAATTTGCTAGATAAAAAAATTGTGTGGCAGGCCAAAATTTTTCTACCAGCTGTTTTTGACACATAATTATTTTTTCATAACGGCTGTTTTCATTTTATATTTGTTGTTATTTTAATGTCACAGAAGGCAAACACAGAGGACATTTGAGGCAAAAGGAGTATGCAAGGACCTTAGTAGGTGGCGTTCTGTAGTTTCTGTCAACCCCCATGGGAAAAAGGCGTGAGGTTATATGTATGTCCACTGCTGGATATAGCTGTGCCCCAAGCACCTCCACTTCGACCGGTTCTGTGCTTCTCGCATCCAATGGGTTCCTGCGGCTTTAACAAGGTCGTCGGTCCACCTTGTGGGGGCTTTCCAACGCTACGTCTTCCGGTACGCGGTCGCCACTCCAAAACCTTTCGGCCCCATCGGCCATCCGTTCTGCGAGCAATGTGCTCTGCCCACTGCCATTTAAGTTTGGCAATTCTTATGACGATACAATTCGAGTCCCAATAAATACTTTTTCTTTCTTTCTTTTTCTCAAACAAATTTTTTTTTACATTTTTTTTTCTAATTGGCGGAAATCGACATGTGTGGGACACGCATTTTAAAACGCGGCCTGTGTGAGACCACACTGTAACTGCCCTTTTACACACATAAAAACGTGGCCGATATATATTATACGATACCATAACGCGATTCTGTTCTTTGAAAGTGGTGTATTCTGAAATACTGTCAAACTTAAATAACTAAAAAAATAAGTATGTATTCATTATTTACCAGGGATCGTCATTTTTTTTATTTGATTAATTATGTCTTTCATAACTGCCTCCTGCAATTTTACGAGGATGCAAAACAACAGCTTGTATAACGGTATAAATAGCTTTATTTTTTGGTAACTTACAACACAGCGCTATATTTTTATACTATAAAAGACTTTCTAAGTATAAGTATACTTTAGACAACTTTGACCTGAGTTAATAAATTACAAAGAAAACGTTATTCTTAGAAGCTTTTATTTACGTTACTCTGCGGCTTACAAACTTGTAACTTGAAACTTTTTCATGAATGAAAAAAACTTAGGATGTGTAAAAATAATAGGCATGTGTTTGAATGAACCTTAAATCATTCTTATTTTCGGTCAATAAAAATATTATTAAACATTCTAATAATTATAATAATGGCACCTCTTTTTGTGAATCTAATAATTCCCATTGGCCATAAATCCTGGTGGCTGGATTTTTTCTTAATATTTCGTCATGAGTGTCGTTTTCAGAATTTTCTAGGGTGCTGCATAGTGAGGTCAAAATGAAAATCCAAGATGGGTGCTGCCAACTTTACACTTTTTTTAGGATTCCGTACCTCGAAAGGAAAAAAACGGAACCCTTATAGGATCACTTTGTTGTTCGTCCGTCCGTCCGTATGTCGGTCTGTCAAGACCCTTTTTCTCAGGAACGCGAGGAGGTATCAAGCTGGAATTTATATCAAATACTCAAGTCTACTGACCCTTGGACCTGTGAAATAATCAAACTTCTAAGCCAACGCAATCAAAAGATACAGCCGTTTATGCCGTAATTTTCGACACTCGCAAGGGAATCAAAACCTACAGGGTACTTCCCGTGAACTCAGAATCTTGAAATTTGGTACAAAGCAACGACTTATAGCACAGATAAAGGAAAAATTTCGAAAACCGTAATTTTTTAGTTACATACCTACAAATTTGTACGGAATCCTCGGTGCGCGAGTTCGACTCGCAATTGACCGGTTTTTTTTCTTTGTGCTCGGCTCAAGACACATAGCGTGATGTTAAATAGTCTTCCTCAAGAATTAGGCTGTCAACAGCATAAAGATTTTTTCAAAACCGACTGGCAGTTCCAGACATTTAGCACCATCAAACCAACTAATAAACTCTTCAGTTTTATTATTACGAGTAGTAATAAAAATTGTAGTTAGGCGTTTAAATGAATATTCATAAAATACCCGGGGATCTGAGAGATAAAACTCGTTTTGAACGAGAACGTGCGATCATGGTAATCCGTCAAAGAGGCCTACTGCTTTGAAACCTTTACCTTTATTAGAAACAATAAGATGCTTTTCACCACTATTATTGAATATTATAACTAAGTCGGGAGGTACAATAAACTATACCTATTTGTTGTAGAAAGTATAGAGAGGGCTTGTGGCTAAGTAATAACAGCCGCACGGTTCAATCGATCAGGTTAAGCTACGCTTGCCGCGGTTGGTCCGTGGATGGGTGACCATCATTAACAAGACCCCTCCGTGGCTTGCAAAGCACGTTAAGCGGTTCGTCCCTGCTGTCATTCGTATATCTTTGACAGTCGGTACGGGTCGTCAGAAGCCTGAAAGTCTGACAACCAGTCTTTCCAAGGGGTATCGTATTACCCAGGAACTGGGTTGCGGAGGTCAGATAGGCTCCATGTAAAATACTGGTATTCAGCTGCATCCGGTTAGACTGGAAGCCGACCCCAACATGGTTGGGAAAAGGCTAGGCAGATGATGATGTTGAAGAAAGT
Organism: Apamea sordens; assembly: GCA_945859715.1. Taxonomy (NCBI): domain Eukaryota; kingdom Metazoa; phylum Arthropoda; class Insecta; order Lepidoptera; family Noctuidae; genus Apamea; species Apamea sordens. The sequence continues at coordinate 17,245,240 of OX243995.1, forward strand.
ATAGAAAAAACTCAGAAGGTTATCTAATTTAATCTAACTAGCCTGTGAGCCACTAGCTTCAACTTTCTGACTAAGTAACTGACCGACTATTTAATTTTGACAATTCAAAAGTGCCTGTAAATGGTTTAATTGAAATAAATGGTTTGAGTTTGAGTTTCCTGTATTGTCCCATTGAAGGGCAAGGGACAATACAGACCCCCCTCTCTCTTTTCCACACAATTCTGTCTTTTGCGAGTGCCGGCCAGTGCTTACGGTAGGAGTCACGCTCGTCCCGCAATCTTCTTCTCAACCTGCCGCGATGGCGTCCTGCTTTAAGTGGGACCCAATCGGTGGTTCTCTTAGCTCAATTGTCATCTGACATGCAGCAAACATGACCGGCTTAAACAACTTAAGTTTAGCGGTTTTCTGGGTAACGTCCATTATCTTAGTTCTGGACGCAATATGTGTTTCTAAGAAGGCTATGTGCAAAAATAAATACTGTGGTAAAATTGAGGAAAAATTAAGGAGACTCATCGAAGTAAGCTCAAGCTTTAATTTCAAGTTTTGGAACGAAGTTCCTTATCGCGCGTTGCGAAAGGGGGCTAGACGGAAAAAATTAAGACCAAAAGTTGGAACGACTTTCACCCATTTTTTTTTTTTACCTTATTTTTTACCCAGGCAACTACCCTATTTGCATTCTTCTATATTTCATTTCATTCCTTAGCATCAGATTTAATGACAGCTCACTTCAAGCAGATTTCAAGTTTTCACGGAGACATTTTTACAGAATAGACGGTTTACGGATGGCACGGAACTACTTCAGTATTATCTGGGAGCAGCCAATAAAACGAGTTCCTACTTTATATATCATATGCTATCATTTTGAATTATAACTAACGAAATGGCCCTCACATGATTAAATGTTTCAATATAGGTAGAAGTTCATTAGGATAATATAAGCTAACAGACTTAAAATAATATTAATAATAATTCGAGTATGTAAATGATGTATATAAAATAGAAGGAAAATAATCAATCAATGCGGACCAATTTTTTGAGACCCTATGCATCAAAAGATTTACTATTTATTCGACTACTTATATTATTATATGACAGAAGATATCCCGCTTCCTCAAAACCAAATAGGAATTCGGAAAAATATTCTGCCATAAAATTACACGTCACACGGATGACTGGCTGATCGGGTCAGGGAACATCAGACGAACTTCATTCACAAGATATGAATGCATAACAAAACGAACCCTAAAAACGTGCGGCATAAAGAAAAAAAAAACTTTCCATAATCTGAACTGCCTTAAGTCAAGTGCCCGAAAACTTGCCACCAAAATAAGGGCTGCAACTTACTTGTAACACAAGTTCTCAACTTGCCAATGGTTCATTGTACAGGACCTTTTGTGTTTCTGATATATGGCCACTAAATTTTCTTGGGAACAATAAGTATTGGCAGCTTGGTATAATCTGTGGCTCGCAATACCAAGTGGCCTGCTAATTTTCTTGAGTATTAATTTTGCTTGACTTTAGAAACCTTTGAGAATGACTCAGCTGTTTTTGGGACGGTATCTTGAAGATAAATGATGGAAGTTGCCTTTTGTTGAAGTCGAGAATTTGTGGTGATATTTTGACAATTTTGACTTCACAAGTCTAGAGCCAACTGGAAACAATCTTACTAATATTATAAACGCGAAAGTTTGTGAGGATGGATGGATGGATAGATGTTTGTTACTCTTTCACGCAAAAACTACTGAACGGATCTTGATGAAAATTTACAGTAATATAGCTTATACATCAGAATAACACACAGGATACTTTTACCTTACCTTTACCCGATTTTATGCCGATATTCCCACGGGTTCGACACTTATGCGGGTGAAACCGCGGGGCGCAGTTAGTTATCCATATTCTAAGGGTGACATTTTAACAGTAATTGCTAGCGGTTATTATTGGCCATTGTCTTATAATTAGACCTTGTCAGTTTTTTGAGTTTTAAGGTATTTCATTATCAGGTTTTTGTCTTAATTCCAATTTATTTGGCGTTGGCACAAAAGCTTTCTGTACCCTCACAGACTACAATATATGTGTACCCTGTCCATTAGGTCAACAGTTTTTTGACAGATGGAACTTGTGATTGCAGCAACATACAATTGATTGATACACGTACGGTATTATAATGTCTTTAAGAAGCCATAAATAAGATAATTCAATAAGGTAAGGCAGTTTATATAATTATTTATTTTATTATGCATTTTAAAGTTAACTATTACGTAATCTAGAATATGTACGTTCTAAGACAGCTGTCAAAAAACGGTTAACCTAATGGACAGGGTATAGCCATTAATATACTCTTTCACACATTTGGACTTCTTTAATTTTCATAACCCACATTCATACATAAAACTTTTCCCAGTTTACCAGTTCCAAAACTTAAATCATTTATTTCAATTAAACCATTTACAGGCACTTTTGAATTGTCAAAATTAAATAGTCGGTCAGTTAGTCAGAAAGTTGAAGCTATATATATATCCCTGGACTCCAAGAATGCTTAAGGAGAACGTCCACTGGTCCGCACCAGCCGCAACGCACGCACGGAAGCGTCCTCGACCGCGAAGACGAAGCGTTGGAAGGCCCGGTAAGGAGGACGACCTTGTGAAGACCGCAGGAACCCGTTGGTTGCGAGAAGCACAGAACCGGTCAAAGTGGAGGTACTAGGAAGCCTATGTCCAGCAGTGGACGTCTTTCGGCTGAAATGATGATGACGCTCAGTGCAGACGATAGATACTGATATTGTACGCAGTGCTACATAAATTCATACAAAACAAACCAAAATCCGTCGCGTGCCTGTGCGGCCCAGTGGACGTTCACCTTTAAATCTCGAAAAGTGCGTTATTTATAAGAAATACTCGTAATAAAAAATCATTCTACTCGTATACTACATAGGTACGCAATAAAACCACTCAAGCACTGTACATAGTTTCAGCTTATCTAAAACCACAAGAACCAACGTAGACTGAAAACATAAAACAAACTACGATCGCCAATCCAATGGCGACCTTCAGAAATCAATTTCCCAAAACGTTTGACCTCAGTGGGTTGGCTATATTTTGTCTCGACTCTATTAAGGACTTGTCAAAGTCTATATATATAGACACTGTGAAATGTAGAGGATTCATGAATGAGATAAGTAAATTAATTGCTACAAAGCTTTCAGAGATTGTTATGTGGTCTCGAAAATCGTGTTGTAGACGGTTTTAATTTCTATTAAACAAGGTTAAATATTATATATTTTGTAAACATAATAAAATAATTAAGAATATGAATGTCGCAGATGGATTGTTGAATGCGCTGTTTTACTAAACCGCTAGTGGTTTTATAAAACGGTACGTTATGTATATTTTTAAGCATAACATTAAAAAAAAAACAATGCACTTTTTTGGGTACGAAATGAATGATGTCCTTTCGAAAGCACATTAATTAAACCTGTTCAGTCGGTTCTCACTTTACTGAAATATATTTTTAAAAGTCCATTTTTTTATCTACACAGAGCGAGATAATATTTCAGTGTCCTCTTCCGACAATAACTCTTTATGATGTCAAGGTTATGGAGTATTTCCAAGGGTAGCTTTTAGATAAGGGTTGCGTGGGTCGGCTGACATATGAACCCCATAAGTGAATGACACGAGAGCGACGTTCGAAACAACCTCGACGGACGGGGGCGATGAATTGACTAATAAGGTCATGGTTACGGGGAACGGACGTTTGAAATGAACGGAAAAATTCGGGAATAAACGTATATATATTCGTTCATTCCCAAATATTTATAAATATACAGTTGAAAACCAGCGTCAGGCACTAGTTGTCTAGTATTTTTGCTGAACTGGGCCTTTTTGGCGCAGCCGTGAGGCACACTTTCCTGCTAATTTACACTCGCACTTGCATGGACTTTACACTTTTATACAAGCTGTTGTTTGGCATACTCGTTAAATTTCAGGAGGCCGTTATGAAAGACATAAATAATCAAATAAAATTACGATCCCTGGTAAATAATGAATACATACTTGTTTTTTTAGTTACTTAAGTTTGACAGTACTTATTTCAGAATACACCACTTTCAAAGAATAGAATCGCGTTATGGTATTGTATAAAGCGGCCGCGTTTTTATGTACACACACATAAGACAGTGCGGTCTCACTAAGGCCGCGTTTTAAAATGCGTGTCCCACACATGCCGATTACCGAAAATTAGAAAAAAAAACCTACTTATTTTATTACAAGCTTTTATTTAACTTGCGATGTATGTATGTATGTAACTATGTTTGTTCGGGTGGACTTTTGCAAGTCAATTTTGAAGCAGATATCTTCAACTGATTGAGCTGAAATTTTGTATGCATGTGTAAATCGGATGACAATGCAAAATTATTATAACATGGAGCTGATCTGATGATGGAACCGAAAGGTGGCCATAGGAACTCGGTAGTTAAACGACACAACCCCATCGAATATGGACTCATTTGATCCGTCTTGACGAGAAATTTGGTGCTAGATAGTAACCAGGGTCTGATGATGGAACTGGAAGATGGCCATAGGAACTCGGTAATTAAACGACACAATCCCATCGAGTTTAGGCTCATGTGATTCGTCTTGACGAGTACTTTGGTGCTAGATGGTAACCAGGGTCTGATAATGGAGCTGGAAGATGGCCATAGGAACTCGGTAATTAAACGACATACCTAACCCCATCGAGTTTGGGCTCGTTTGATTTGTCTTGACGATTATTTTGGAGCTTAAGTGTAGTAAACGCATATAACGGAAAAACACTGCTACGCGGTACGAACTACGCCGTAGTCAATCTCGCATCAAAAATACAAAAAAGTTAAAAATAAAATTAAATGAAAAAAAAAACTTTTTAAAAACAAGCTTACTTGTTAATGAAAAGAACTAAAAAGTTAAAATAATTTAAATCTGATAAGAAATAAATAAAAGCATGTTACATTATGATTGCAAAAGAAAAATAATGAAGGTTTAATATGCTAAATGTTCTCTATTGTTCCATCCATCATTCCATCAAAAGGTAACACGCTTTTATTTATTTCTAATCAGGTTAAAATTATTTCTATTATCAAGTAATAAAAGCTTGCTTTTAAAAAGTTATTTCCTTTTATTTTTTTATTAACTGTTGATTCGTGTCGAGAATCAGTAGCATAGTTACCTCCTTGAATTTGATGAGGATGCAAAACGACACCTTGTATTTTTTTTATCTAGTGATGTATGTCTCTGTTGTATTGTGTCTCTTTTAGTCTATGTAGTCTATATGCTAAATGTTTTTTTCTTTCTTTCTTATACTAGTAATAAGTATATGGTTTGTGTATATATGTGTGTATTTATTGTATATTTTATTTTCTTTATTTAGGCAGCAACCAACAGAGATACAAATAGTATGCTACAGAGTATGTATATTATAGTATTGTATGGCTATTAATAGGTTTCCCTGTATAACTAGGATAAGTATTATACATACATGCGAACAGAATAAAAATATTTAAATACTAAAAATTCAGTTTTACGTATTTATGTAAATGGTACACCACCCTGCAACCTGCAGTCTCTCCTTTCTCTCTAAATCCATCCAAACGTTGACATTAACATATCGCTTTTAGCGATAAGACCGCCCGTTGTGTCACGCCTTGTAAAATTTCTACATTTATATTCTGTATTATTAAATGGTATAGATAATAAAGAATATTCAATTCAATACTAATAATAAAGCTGAATAGTTTGTTTATTTGAAGGCGCTAATTTTCTGGAACTAAGTATATAATAATCGGATTTGAAAAAATCTTACTACATTTGATAGTCTAATTGTTGACATACAAGACAACATACATAATTTGTTAACACTTTCACTGTCCGCAAAATTGACACAATAGTTAAACAATCATCTTGAATCATGTATGATTCATGGAACAGGGAATAGGTTAAAATAGTTCTGCATTGCAGTTATTAAACTTATGTCACTAACGAAAATAATATATAAGAAAAGAAACGATAAGTCCAATCTAAAACATATTCAATATTCATAGAACAAAATGGCCACTTAAAACACTATCTCTATTAATAAAGGCGTCGAAAACTCAATCCAATCAAAACTTTAAAGTGTTAGTCAACTCATAGTTTATTACTTTAAATGCATTTTTAAAGTCCAATAATCAAAACTGCGTCTAGACGATGCTATAAAAAGACAAGGCGCCGAAATAAAAAGAAAGTTTATATTATGCAATATAAGTTTATATACACATCTAAAAGCAGTTACAAGTAAACGCTATTGCAAACGTGGTTATATGTTGAATAAAATTTAATAATTCAATAAATTGTTATCTTTTTAGGGTTCCGTACCTCAAAAGGAAAGAACGGAACTCTTATAGGATCACTTCAGACAATTTTTCTTCAACATTGATTGTTTGCAAACATTGATGATGGGGTTAGGCTTACAACAATACACACGATGTAGGTACAATTGAAACTGAAGTGCACTACTCCTGTCGACGGTACCTACAATGTCTGTGTATGCAATCTTCTGTAGGCAGATCTCACACACGCGCCACGCTCCGGTGTGCAAGGCGACGTATCCACACGCACGGCGACGGAGCTGCGGAGGCGCGGATCTGCACCATCATGTGTTTTTATCTGCGTCTCCGTGCGGGGCCACGAATTTCAATATCCCCCTAAAATTAACCTGACGACATCAAGCTCCATCGTGGACACGTCCATTATTTGCAAAAATCTGCTTACTGTAGATCCTAGTGTGCCAACGGGACGCTACTCGCCCCCGCGGGTGATTGCGAGATCTGCGCGCGGTTTACACCCACGCGCGTTGATGCATTGTCAATGTCTCAACGCTCTCTTGGACGCTAAGCCTGACTGTATGAAAAACATCTTGTCAGTATGTGTGTATGTAATGTGCGTATGTCTATCGAGTAGTTGTATACTTTAAGTCTTTGCACTGTGCGTATTTTATATACAAACTGAAGTACTACGGCGGATAACAAACAACAACGAGCCACGCGACGGGGCGCGGGAAACGGAGCGACTAAGCGAGTTTTTATTGCATTTGTAAGAAAAATATCACGTGCGACTCGGTCGTGGCGCGTTGTAGTGTGTGATCGGCCTTACCAGCTCCGCGTACTGGAGCGAGGCATTTGCTAGTGTGTGATCCGCCTTACCCTCAGTATTATATAGCTGGACACCCGGTTACTGAATTGATTTCGGCGAACAAGGATCGGGCAGTGTTTATTCGACCCCTAACTCAATTCAGTACAGCCATTTACTGAACCACGAATATACCGTACACGTATTTATCTTTCACTTAACTTTTCGAGCAGGTGTAGGTTGAACATAATTAATAATATTATTATTACGTTTGTATTTATTAAGTGGTAGGCAGATATGGTATATGTATAACATCTCCGTTACGCCACCAAAGGTTATGATCATCATCATTTCAGCCGAAAGTCGTGCACTGCTGGACATAGGCCTCCCCCAGGATCCTCTACTTCGATCGGTTCTGTGCTTCCCGCATCCAGCGGATTCCTGCGGCCTTCACAAGGTCATCGGTACACTTGTGCGAGGCCTTCCAACGCTACGTCCAGAACCTTTCGGCTAAAATCAGAATTGAAGAGATCCACAGGAGAACGAAGGTAACCGACATAACCCGAAGAGTTGCTAAACTTAAGTGGCAGTGGGCAGGGCACATTGCTCACAGAAAAGTAAAGTTCTATAATGGAAAACAATAACAAGCCAATGGTTTCAAAAATCTGCGAGTTTTTTTTGTTTACAAACATTTAAACTCACACACACAAACAGCCAGACTCGGAACAACTACCTGTAGTCAATACAAATATATGTTCCGTGCGGGAATCGAACCCGCGACACGCAGCGCAGCAGTCGATCGCTCAGCCACTGCGCCAACCATGTCGTCTAAATCATTTTATTATATTTTTAACATATAATTGGAACGAAGTTCCTTATCGCGCGTTGCGAAAGGGGGCTAGACGGAAAAAATTAAGACCAAAAGTTGGAACGACACTTTTTGCTATAGGTAGTTGTAAGCCGTGCGGCGTGCGCGTGTTTCTCTGTCTGTCTCTCTCTCTCTCTCTTTGAACGTCGTTCCATTCGGGTGTCCCTTGACACCTCTCAAGTTTTTTTTGTTAACTTTATCCACTTAAGACTGGAACAATGAGAGGTCAAGAATGACATATACAATAAAGAAATAGAACAGCATTAGAGTCCTAACTCAATCATCATTTCAGCTCGGAATCATCGACTGCTGGATACAGGCTTCCCCTTTGTTCTGCCAGTTTCTACATCCTAGTTCTGTGCTGTGTGTTCTGTGGATGAGAGACTCACCCAGGTGTTTCCACCCAGCGCGCTTTGGACGGCCCTGGTTTCTCTGGCCTAACCTTGGCTACCATTAGATCACAGCTTTACTCCATCCGCCATCTCTTTGTCTGGCTAGATATGCTGCCCAACGCCACTTGAGGAGCATCGCTCTGTCCCCGACGTCGACTAAATTCAATAAATAAACTTTAAAATACATCGAACAGATCGTTAGAGAAATTAGACTGGAGCAAAACAAATTAAACTTATTAAGTTGATCAAGAATTGCCTTGTATTTCTAAGTCCTTCTGTACCAAAGTGAAGTTTTGTTTTAATAGTTAGGGCTCTTACCAATTAAGAGAGGTTGAGATCAAATACTCATGTATCCTATAAATAGCCTATTTCTGACATACTCAGACATAAAGGTCAATCAACACTATCCACAGTTACAGAAGAGATTTTTGAATGAAAATTAAATTTTTATTACTTGTTAAATTATAATAATAATTAATAATTTTGTTATATTTAATATTTTTTGTTTTATTATTATTTTTAATAATTTCATTAACATAGTTAAAGTATTATTTACTAACAATGTATAGAATGTACAGTTATACCGAAATAACTGAATAATAATTATTGTTAATAAAGAAACTTTGAAGGATATAGTACCTATTATTTTGGTCAAAATTCGACTTAGTTTTGATATGATAGTTTCATGATTAAATGAGGAAGATTATTTATGTTACGATCCGAAAATAATAAATACCTAAATAAAGTAAGTTATTATTGATAATGACTTTGCAAATAACAGACTATAATTTATCAACAAACTGTGAAACGATTAATCAAACAATCTAAGGAAACAGTTCGCAGTTCACACTAACTGTAGGTGCTTCTAATTTTGTACCTTCGCAGTTCGCACACACTTCGTAATTTCATAGCAAAAACACCGAAACTCGTGTAAATTCAATTGCGCACAAGTTACCCTAAAACACGGAAGGGAACTAGAACCCAGAAAACTCTTCAACCTCTGAATCAACAAGGTACCCGAAATGAGCACCATCGAACATTTCCATTACGATACGAGGGGCACTTAACCCATCTCTGCTGAGAAAACAACATCCCGGTAATTTAATTTCTCGTGGACTTGCTAACTTTTTCCTTTTGCGCCCCATTAGGTGGTTGGCGTCCGTGGGGTTAATAAGGTGCTGTGTTTTCTTGGAAGCAAATAGTATAGGCAGGGTTAGCGGCTTTTATTGAGCTACTGATGAAATTCCAAAAGTGACATTTTTTATATTGCCCTTTGCATGGGCCGCAAGAGGCGATATAGATATCTAATCTCTACACCACCCTTGGTTGACTGGTAGAGAATGCCTAAGGCATTAAGTCCGCCTTTGTACCTTTTTGTGCGAAAAGTTTAAATAAATAAATATAGGCAAGAGCTTTGTCTTTTATCATTAAGGGCTAATTTTTAAATCATCCGATAACTTTATTCGAGGAATAGTTTTGAAATTTGGACAGTTATTTCATACAAAAACTGTCAAACGTCAATTTTATTCCTCGAATAAAAGTTATCTGGCGATGGAAAACTCAGCCCCTTAATTAATTAATCCATGTCGTAGCTTTAAAACACGAAGATTAGGTAGTTTAAAAATTGACGATACGATACTTTGATATCACTGAGTGTATGTTGTCTTTGTTTTATTAATCAATACATGGGGGCAGGGACATTGACGCGCATCCTGTTACTATGAATTCAGTACCTACATGCTTGGAAATGTTTTAGTAGGCTATTAAAAAAAAAAAATTGCTCTGTCATACATTTTGACCACGTGGGTACTGCACTTATCTATGAAATAGCAGTTTTTTTTAGACTACGAAAAGTTTCAATGCTAACATAGAAACTTTTCGTAGGATTAGAAGGTAGGTTCGACGCACAAAAAAAAAAAACTAGAACCATGGTTACAGACCATAAATTCAGTACATGATGTCCTTGCCGATTAGGTATTTTTTATTTTTCTAAAATCCTACTTCCTACTAATTAACTTTTTTATTTTGTATTTTTTTTAGTTTGTGATCTTCCCTACAAGTCGCAATAAATACGTTTTCTTTCTACATAATTATTGTTTTTTTTAAGTAATTAAGTTAAAAACTCTTTACGTTGTGGAGAAAAGACCCCTTTTGCAAATCGCACCCTTATTACTGCCCCAGGTAAGCTCATTGCTTTGAATTCTCACCGCGATCAAGGAAGCCCGGTATTTAGGGAAATCCTCTTATCCCTTCGTTTCATACAAAATATTATGGGGCAAAATGATAATGTCAACAAGAAATATTTTTATCGCTTAATTAGAAATGAATTGAGATAAGGACGGAGGATGATAAAAAAATTACAAATTATTTAGAACTAGCTGCGCCCCGTGGTTTCACCCGCATAAGTTTCGATCCCGTGAGAATAGCGGGATAAAAAGTATCCTATGTGTTAATCCTGGTTATAAACCATCTGTGTGTCGAATTTCGTCCAAATCCGTTCTGTAGTTCTTGCGTGAAAGAGTAACAAACATCCTTCCATCCATACAAACTTTCACGTTTATAATATTAGTAGGATATAGTAGCTTTTTCCCGTGAATTCTTCCGCATGATAATGCGGCCCCCAAGGCCCCGACCCATCGCATCGCATCCCATCGCTCACACGCGTTATTAGTTCGTTATCGCTTCGCAATCTTTCTGTTTTTTTTTCTTTTTGCTCGGCATCTAAGGGTCGTAGCGTGATCGTAAATAGCCTATAACCTTTCTCAAGAATTGGGCTATCAAATACAAAATGTTTTTTTTTTATCCAACTGGCAGTTCCAGGGATTATAGCGTTCAAACAAACAAACATAAGCTAACAATACCGTCAATTCCCAGAAGACAATACGCGTAACATAATAATACACGAACAGTTACGTAATCGATTAATTTGCTACTCCTACCGAACTCCATTGTTCTTCCTAACTTTGTTTTTGCCTCCAAACAAATAATTAATTACTCACTAGCTTGATACTGAAATCTTTTAGTTTGGGATTTGGGAACACCATTATTTCGTGAACATAATTGTAGGTAATAAAAAAAAAGTTTTTTTCATATCATTTTGGCTTACATTGCATGTCGAGGAGTCTCCATAGATACAGTCATTAAGAGAGTTAAGTAACCAGGGTCGTCGGATATATGTAGTTGAAATTTAGTAAGAAACCGATGGATAATTTCGGATGAAATTTAATTTGATACATGAACTGTTTGTTTTCTTTAATTTAAATCAAATTTTATTCGAAAACATTGGTTTTTTACTGAACTTCAATTAAATCCACCTGGTTACTTATCTCCTTTGGTGACTACATACATATAAACGTACGCGTGACATAAACGTAACGTAGGTAAATTTGAAAGATTTTTAAATTGTTAATACAACTTATGCTCCATTACTCAAGTAGCATATTTTGGAGAAAAACAGCGAGGCTGGAAAGGGACTGGCCCGAACACGTCTCACGAATGCACCCGAAGAGATGGGCAAAGATCGTCACTCACTGGACACCTTGTTTTTTTTTTTTGTTTTATGGGGGAAACCTTCAAAAGGCGCCTGGTCTCTGGGGATAAAACCAGGGAGTGTGGGATTTTTACCTCACTAAAACCACCAAACCACCGCGGTGGTCACCATCTGCACATGGAAGGGACACCGTTACCTCTCAAAAGACTAATCCGGAGCCCCCTCTGTGGACATCTACATCCCTACATCTCTATAATAATAATACTTCTTAATAATAATAATAAAACTTTATTGAGCAAAACATTATGAGTAACAAAAGATCTTATGTACTACAGCAGTATAAAAATTACAGAAACATAGGCATGTTAGAGTGGAGAGCAGAGCAAGATCTCTGGGTACTCACTGGACACCTGGAGGAAGACATCGACGTCAAGGCAGACCACGGCGAAGGTGGTGTATGAACTTTGAATGGCTAACACTAATAGATAAAAATGAAGTCTTAACACTAAGTAAATATTATGTGCGTAACGAGTATTGACAACTTTAAAATCGTTCCAATTTACAGTATTTTAGATAAAAATACTGTAAATTGGAACGAAGACGAACGAACACGAAGCGACGCGCATTTTACTTGTGGTAACCAAGTGTACAAGTGTGAATGTGTGCGTGCTCCTGCGCTTACACATATATTCATAGCATGTCTGTTCACTTGGTAACCACAAATAAGAGAGTCGCTCCTTGAGATACAAAATACTGCAAGTTTATTGTGCGTGCGATAAAATAAAGTTTTAAATATTTGGCTACTCGTACAATTTTTTAATTTTTCTTTTTTATCTTTTTGTTTATAAAAATAGTTTAAATTTTATTTTATAAGTATTTAAATGAAATAAAGGAACGTAAAATATATAAGTGTAGTGATATATGTGTCTAGCACGAATACGCACAGTAAACGTGTTAGGTCAGGGCTCCAGAGAGAGGAACCTCCTGACAATGCGAGCCGATTATTGGAACGAAGTTCCTTATCGCGCGTTGCGAAAGGAGGCTATACGGAAAAAATTAAGACCAAAAGTTGGAACGACACTTTTTACTATAGGTAGTTGTAAGCCGTGCGGCGTGCGCGTGTTTCTCTGTCTGTCTCTCTCTCTCTCTTTGAACTTCGTTCCATCCGGGTGTCCCTTGACACCTCTCAAGTTTTTTTTATTTTAAGCCTTTGTTATCCCACTATAGGGCAAAGGGGATAACAAAAGCTTTTCCCTTTCAACTTCCGTCTGTCTTGAGCTAGTGTGAACTAATCCTCTCTGTAGGCGTCAAGCTCATCCCACCATCTTCCCCTGGGTATATTTTACATTGTTTGTCAATAATAATATCACGCTGACATGTGGGCGTACAGTCACGAGCAAAGGTATGTATACACTCGGCTTTATTCAAAAGCGATTTACTCCTTTATTATTTAATGAAATTTTATGTTGTTACGAACATAGCATTTCCGAACCCATAGGTTTATGTAATGTGTCGTATTTCAACGTTGCATTCGTTATTTCACAAAAGAATCGCAATTGAAAGTTGCCGAGTGTTGACATATTGGTGTTCGTGACTGTACACACGGCTACACATCAAGCTATACAAAATTAGTATTGGCTGACCGTTCATTGTGAGAAAATATCATACAAAGTGAGGCCAAGACAAACTGGTTTTGTATAGCTTGACGTGTAGCCGTGTGTACCACTACACTTTTGCCTGCCTACCCCTTCAGGGAATTCTGTTATGTTTACGGATATAGTTTAGCGCGTAGGTGTTGGAAAATACATTGTGTGTGAAACATCGCAATACAGGTTGAAGTATTTATAAAACTCCCATCTGAATTGGTTTACCTAGAATAGTAGTTTTTGCCACCGAGGAGTAGAGTACAGAAGGTCGGCTTCATACAACGAGGCGCATATAAAAACAGTCGCACGTACACATTGACGAGTTCGTACGGTGATCTCGGAAATATTCTAGTATCTGCTACGACACGGTGGCGCAGTAGCTGCGCGATCGACTTCTGCGCTGTGTGTCACGGTTTCGATTCCCGCACTGAACAAATATTTGTAATGCCTACAGGTAGTTGTTCCGGGTCTGGCTGTTTGTGTATATGAGTTTAAATGTTTGTAAACGCACCCACGATACAGGAGTAATTCCTAGTGTGCGCAAAGTTTTATATTTAAAAAAATCTACTTAAAAACTCAGCCAAGTGCGAGACAGACTCGCACAAAAAACAACATGTTACTTGTAAGGAGTACCCATTAAAAAACAAAATGACTACTTATTCCGAGGTCACGGCGCTTGTAACAAAGTTGAAATATCGGTAGTTACCTCAATTCAACAATATCATTGAGAATATCACTTAAGTGACAAATTAAGTGAAAGATAAAATCGGCCAAGTGCGAGTCGGACTCGCACACGAAGGGGAACCCTTCGTGTGCGAGTCCGACTCGCACTTGGCACTTGCCTTGGCACAAGGCAAAAACGCCGAAAAAAATGCGTTTCTTGTATGGTCCTTTTACTTTTTAACTTTTTTATTATTCGTTGTTATAGAGGCAATAGAAATACACACTCTGTGAAAATTTCAATTAGCCTACCTATTACGGTTCATGAGATACAGCCTGCTGACAGACAGACCGACAGACAGACGGACGGACAGCGGAGGATTATTAATATGGTCACGTATGTTAAATCAACATTATATGTAGGTAAATTGAAGGAATTTTTGACCAATTGAAACTGACATTAGAATGCGAATGTCCTTAATAATACGGGAATGGCTCCTCAGTTTGTCTCAACCGAATGCCTGTGGAGAGCAGTGATGGCCCAGGGGTAACGGCCGCAACTTACGAGTTGTACGTGGGTACAAACCCAAGCAGGCACTTTACTTTGTGTAAATTATTTCATCAACACTTCTCTCAAAACTGTGAAGGAAAACATTCTCGAGTAAACCGGCATGTCCTAGACGACATGTGACATCCGCCATACAGATTATGGCCCACTGCCTCTCACCCGTGAGGAGGAGGAGGCCGGTGTCCCAGAAATAGGAATGTTATAGGCTGATTACGGATATCTATGGCTGATTCATCATCATCTGCCTAGCCTTTTCCCAACTATGTTGGGGTCGGCTTCCAGTCTAACCGGATGCAGCTGAATACCAGTATTTTACATGGAGCGACTGCCTATCTGACCTCTACAACCCAGTTACTGGGTAATACGATACCCCTTGGTAAGACTGGTTGTCAGACTTTCGGGCTTCTGACTACCCGTAACGACTGTCAAAGATCCACGAATGACAGCCGGGACCAACGGCTTAACGTGCTTTCCGAGGCACGGAGGGGTCTCGGTATGGAAAGATGGTAACCCATCCACAGACCAACCGCGGCAAGCGTAGCTTAACCTGACCGATCGACCTGTGCGGCTGTTATTATTTAGCCACGGGCCCCTCTATATCAATGGCTGATTATGATGATGAATGCCAGATGCGAGTGCGTTTGTACGCGCTGTAGGGACGTGAAGCGTGTCTGTGCGTGCGTTTACGCTTGTTGCATGGAGTCTACCTTCTGTAAGATTCTGTGACTTCCCTGCACTGCGACAATAACAAACGAGTATTGTAATCGTGTTCTAATTAAACGCAACACTTTGATGACCGCAACATTGCTAATTAATTTTGCGAAACTAAATGTTATGCTTTTGCTAGAAAGTTTGTAGTGTATAGTTTTAATTGCCTAGAATAAAGTTTTTCGCCGAAAGATTAAAAATGAAATTAATTAAATATGGGTGGTTCACTCGTGTCCGACCCTTCGGGGAAACAAGGGAAGGTGATGTTATGTTATTAAAAATATGCGCGATATTTTTTCCTGTAAAATAGAAATTGAATACGTATCTTACGAGTAGGTACAATAATTAATAAAATATTGATAAAAAAAAATATTATTACAAAAAAAAGTGATTTGCTAAAAACTAAAAAGGTAGGTGCAATTCTTGATTTAATAATGGCATGTTTCAAACATCTAAAAGAGAGAATTTAATCATACTTTTTTCACATTTTTTAGTTTTTTTTAGTGTCATGAGACCTACCGTCCTTCTTTGTTAACTCGAACTTTTGTTTTTTTCAGTGAGCTTTTTATAACTAGATATCGAGATAAGCACGAAGCTTTTCTTTTTTAAATCCCAGGTTCAAAATCCTTAAAATAAAAAAGCAGCATTTTAGAAATCTATTAAGCTGCATATTTTTACAATAACAACCAACATAGAACAGCGACCAGCGACTATGAAAATCATTTCAGGAACTACAATCATTCCAGAAACTCCATGCCGAAGTTACCAAAAATATTATGTTTTTTCACGCTACACTACTTAACAAAGTACCCAAATATTAACAAAGTACGTACTGCCATAGTATCCTCATATACCACCATTATTACGCAAGTTTAATTATTTTTCTCCGTACGAAAATTCTGCTTAATATACAAAGTTTCATTGTAATAAACCAAATAAGACGAAACTTGTTCTTTCATAAAGTATAAAATATTAGATGTAATATTATTATTCCAGTTATTGTAGTTTCGCTAAGTATCAGTCATTGGCTAGGCGTAGCGTCGTAGCAAGTATCATGCGTAGCACTCAGTCGACATTTGGTGGCGTAGCGCGCTACACGTAACTTCGTAGCGCCGTAGTCGCGTAGCCGGGTTGTTGGAAAGTTGTGCGCGGGAAAGATTCAGTGCTGTTTTGTGTTGTGTGAACGAATTGTTGTTGTTATATTTAGGGGTAAGTGAATAGTTGTTAATTTTATTTAACAAGCTTAGAGTAATATTGTGTATTTTAATAAGTCGATTTTGTATTGCATTGGTTGGTTGTAAATAATTTCCAAAACATTTATTTCAGTGAACTTTATGGTGACATTTTTCAAATATTGTTTACGACAAAAATCATTCATTCTTCCATAAAGAAAAAACTTTACGATTTAATACAAATAATATTTTGGGCGCCTCACCTACCTTTAAAAAAAAAAATCGTAAATAAATTACTTAAATAAACAATTTAATTGACTCCGCGGACATTCGTATGACAATTAGAAAGTAATAAGTGAAGTCACAGTTGAACAAACACACCTAGAAACCGCACGCGATTGTCCCATATACATTATTAGCCTTAATTAAGTAATTAAAAACAATTACTTAACACACACGTGGATATAAATTGCTCGTTAATTATAAAACTATACCTATGTTTTTAATTATTTTGTTACATTAATTTAATGTAAAATAATTAGCCATATTGTAACTGATAGTGCTTACTGTTGATATTTCTTCTACGTGTAATTACTAGATTTAACACCTGAATTAATTTAGATTTGATTTTTTTTTTACAATCGAATCGAAGTTTAGCTCTTTACACTCACTGATGATAATGTGTGATCCAGGGCTAATGTGATCTACATTGCTGGCTCAAAAGAGCTAGAAGTCATGGGGAGAGGCATTTCCCAGCAGTGGTATGAGTAACATTGAATTTTATATGACGATATTGTAATACCTCAGGATAAACGGCTTCTCAAAAAGCAGTGGAACCATTATCATTATCCTCCTCAGCTGCATCAATTTACTTGGGGTCAACGCAGCACGACTTTTTGTGAAAAAAATGGGTGACTATATGAAATCTTTATATTAAACCTTAAGGCCAAATCAAGTGACAATCGCTTTCAAAACGTTTCAATTTCACAGGATTGACAAAGACTTATCAGGTAAAAAAATGGGTGACTAGATGAAATCTTTATATTAAACCATAGGGCCAAATCAAGTGACAATCGCTTTCAAAACGTTTCAATTTCATAGGATTGACAAAGGTTTATCAGGTTAAAAAATGGGTGACTAGATAAAATCTTTATATTAATCCTTAGGGCCAAATCAAGTGACAATCGCTTTCAAAAGTTTAAATTTCACAGGATTGACAAAGGTTTATCAGGTTAAAAATGGGTGACTAGATGAAATCTTTATATTAAACCTTAGAGCCAAATCAAGTGACAATCGCTTTCAAAACGTTTCAATTTCATAGGATTCAAAGGTTTATCACCAGCTTATAATCTCATGACCTCTGAGTTTGTTTCCGCATTTCTTCTCAGGGATCAGTCAGCAAGGAAATGAGCCGGCGCCATCTAGTTTTTAAAATATTGACCAACAGAATATTGACGTGTAAAAGTGTCTTAAAATATCTACTTACATAAGTAAACATTTCATTTTATTCCAGTCCAATACATTTTTGACTTTTCCATCATAATTATTATCGCTGGTAAAATGTCACTTTGTCTTGGCACTCATGTCGATTCATCGCTTTTTTGTATAGTAATTAGCATGATTTGTGGTTTTACTCACTCTCTTAAACTTACTGGGAGTGTGACGTACCTACCTATCCGAGTTTGTGTAGTCAGACGGAGATACCTTTTTTGTTATATTTATAACTAATATCTGCCCGCGACTTCCGTTCACGAGGAAGTCAACTATAACTTAAAACATATCCTATGTCACTCAGCAATAGTGCAGCTTTCTATTACTGAAATATTGTTTATAATCGGATCGAGACTGATCCAGAGAGTAGGTACCCCTTACAAACAAGCAAACAATTTTACCTCTTTAAATATAAAAGCTGCTCGGTTTCACCCGCATAAGTCTCGATCCCGTGGGAATATCAGTATAAAGTATTCTATATCTCAATTCAAGTCATGGTCTATTTATGTGAAAAATTTAATCAAAATCGGTTTTGTCGTTTTAGCATGAAAGAGTAACAAACAAACAAATCTTATCTCTTCTTTTCTCTGTAGAATATTATCTACCCTGTCTATTAGGTAAACCGTTTTTTGACAGATGGAACTAGTGATTGCAGCAACACACAATACATTGATTGTTACACGTACGGTATTATAATGTCTGTAACAAGCCATAAATAAGATAATTCAATAAGATAAGGCAGTTTATATATTTATTTTATCAAGCATTTTAGTTTTTCGTTTTTGTATTCTGGAAAATATACCTTCTAAGACAACTGTCAAAAAACGGTTAACCCAATGAACAGGGTATGGTTTAGTAATAATATTAGTTTAGAAAAGTTTATTTAGTTAATGAGTCGTATAATGCTGGGCAGTTAGGCACTTAATGTTTGATTGTATCAAATGAATCAACATTATCGACTTGCTACATATTTTTATTAATTGCCTCTAGTGTAATAGTTGTTTCCTTATTAACAAACGCTAAACGCGAACACTCAGCTTCAAGATGGTGGCAGGGAAAGTAATCAACATGTTGATAAAGCTGAAAAAATTTTAGGAGTTGATAGAAATCAGAAATCTATCAGCTTGCTTTAATGCTCTAGTAAGATCCTTAAGATATTTGTATGACGAAATGTCTGAGTTCTTGTTATCATCTCTAGCAGTGTTCATAATCTCAGATCATTTACACTCTATCGCCATTTAACCAGTTATATCCTTTAGGGCTGACTTTCCAATCGACAGATAATTTTTATTCGTGGAATTTAATTGACGTCTGACAGGTTTTGTATGGAAGAACTGTCAAAAATTCAAAATTATTCCTCCGATAAAATTTGTTGGAAAAACCAGACCTTAGACGAATGTTGTCAAAGTTCATTTTTGACTGATCATTAATAACAAAAAGATCCTAATAAGTTTTTGTTGCAATGGAATTTGAACTTTGTTAAGTACTTATGCGATTCAGTTTGTTGTTCCATAACTTGAAAATTATCTCAAATTCTTAATTCAGTTATAGAGACAAAGATGACATTGACTGATCTATATTTTATTTTCAGATGTTTTATTCATTGGTTTTGGCCATAATGCATTATATCACTTCGGCATCTGGGTTCTTCAATATAATAATTAATTCCGGTATAAATATTGATTCCAGATTATATTTACTTAATTTTCTTTGTGTTCATTCATTTGCTACAGTACTGATTTTTTTCACAGGTTGAATTTGAATGTTTAAGCACTTTAATTATAGTAAATTTATTGTTATATTCCGTATTTTGTCCATATTGCAATATGACCGCTGGTCAAAATCTTCTCAATGTAAGTGCTAGAACAAAAAGCAAATTATCTCCATATAATACGATGTCGATGAGTAAGTGCATATTTTATATCTAAAACAAGTCACCCGTCTTATAATCAGTCTAGCAGTCCACTGCAGGAGGTCTACTGTCTAAATCCGCCAACAAAGATACGGGCCCGAACGAAAGTAGTTAATCCGTCAAAACAAGGGCTAAATCTTCTAGAATCAACCTAGAATGTCCCACTGCTGTGCTGGAATACGAGTATTCTACGCTATGCAAATGAAAACTCATTATTTTGTTTTAGATCCACAAGCACCGGCTATAAAAAGTTTAAGAAAATTAAGTCTCCTGGTAAAAGTAAACCCTATTCAAATAGAATATACTTCTAAAATAAAACTGGGAATGTACTTAATACCTATGATTCTAGCTTTCTTAATGACTTACGTGATAACTACTTGGCAGTTTAATCATTTCATATGGGACAAACTTACGCTAAGGAGGATCGACCGCGAGGATTTTAGAAAACAGCACAAATACGACTTAATACCAAACGCTACTACGTTGGTATTAAGTCGTATTTGGTAACTGGAGTCGTGCCCGCAACGCATTGAAAAATATAACATTGCACTGAGTGTTACTTCCTACGATATACTTAGGCACAATACGCACATTGTACATCTTAAACTTCTTATAACAATGCGACTATACGACTGCGACGCTTTAAGCGATAACACCGCCCATTGTGTCACCCGTTGTAAAATGTTTACATTTATATCTGTAATGTTTATGGTATATAGTATAATAAAGAATATTCTATTCTATACGACTCACATTGTGAGGAGTTTCCTGTGTCAGAAGCGCTAACCACCGGTAGCTTGGACCCTGCTCCCAACACCTGTGGACTACATTTTTTTTTTACGTTTATCCGTTGGTCCCGGCGGTCATTCGTGGATCTTTGACAGTCGTTACGGGTCGTCAGTAGCCTGAAAGTCTGACAACCAGTCTTACCAAGGGGTATCGTATTACCCAGTCACTGGGTTGTGGAGGTCAGATAGGGAGTCGCTTCATGTAAAATACTGGTATTCAGCTGCATCCGGTTAGACTGGAAGCCGACCCCAAGATAGTTGGGAAAAGGCTAGGCAGATGATGATGATTTTTAAATGTTTTTTTTATGAGCTATTTTATTATTTTCTACTCTGAGATATATTTAAAAATGTATAAGGTCTAAATAAATAAACGAAATATACACATCTAATAGTAATAAATGAAAAGTTACTCAAAGCACTATTGTATTTGTTTATTTTAGCATTAAATTACATATAAAACTACAAGCTATCAACACGTTTATTCAACAGGGTAATGATATCAGTTATAGACCAAAATGTTTAAAAGACAATTCATCAATTCTGAATCAGCCTATATAAGCGTTGATACATAATTGTAGCTCATAACTTAGTATAGGTAGGTATACCTACTTACTATAAAGGTTAATAGTAAAAGGTCCTTTTAATATAATTATACTATGTGCCTAATTCATTTCCATCAGTGAACGCTTGCTAAGCGCACATATTAAGCTTCAAGATGGTGGCAAATGAAATTGTAAACACGTTAATAAAAGCTGAAAATTTCAGAGGCGTTTACAGGAATTACGTATTTCTGTCGAGAAATGGCAAATTTCTAAGTAGATTCCGTATTGTGTTTGAAATAGTTCTATATGCAGTTGTTTTGACTAACAATTTAAACGTCATTCCTGTACACACAAATAATCAAATTACTATAATGATACAAATGTTTGACGTTGTGAAATTCTTCGGTTGTCCAGTTATTATTTTAAGTGGTATTCTAAGCTCACGTTCTTACAAACTGTTCATAGACAACTTCATGTCCGCGCACCATTGCTTCCAGAACGAACCGACTTACATCAAGTGTTCAAAAAAGTTGAAAATTATTTTTATGGTGACGACAGTAGTGTCTTGTATTACACTCGTTTTACTTGTCATAACAAAATTTCTTTTAAAGGTTTTTGCAAAAAATGAGAGGATCAAAATAAACGCTATACTGTTAATATTGTCACATACATTTCTAGAAGAACGCCTTATTTTTGAACATGTAATAATGTACATTTACATAACAATGATTCGAAACTTGCTGAAATGTTTGAACAATAGTATATTCGATATTCAAGTAAAGTACAATAATGACGAAATGATGGTATGCTCAGATAGCAGGCAATGGAATGATCTTCTTTCGGTTGAACAACTGGAACAGTGGGCTACACAGTTTAAATGCTTATTGAGTTGCAGCAGAAATCTATCAGTTTGCTTTAAAGCTCAGGTAAGTTGCATTATCATGATTTGACGAAAACCTTTCTATAGAAAAAACCAATCAAAGATGAATAATTCAATAAATCGAAATAAGAAACTTGTGCGGTATTTTCTGATCTATTGAAGTCACTTTGTGCATTTTCTTGCAGATGTTATATTCATTGGCCCTGTCTTCAGTTATTTATATTGCGTCTTCGTACGGGATATTCATGGCGTTTGTAAATTGTGTAAATATTGAATGTTTTTTTTTGTTACTCATTTTACTTTATTGTCTGCAACTCCAGCTTGGTTTCTGTTTGCAGGATCCTCGGCATTTAGTTAGCATTATGCTCATTTTACACTTTATGGCATATTCAATCATTTATACACATTTTCTAATGGTTGCTGGCCAAAATCTCCTCAATGAAAGTTCAACAATATATAGAAGACTATCAAAATTATACAGCATTTTGTCGATAAGTATGTGAATATCATTTTAAACTACGTTTTTCTATACACTATTAGGGTAAAAAAAAATATTTAAAGAAATATAAAACTGCGCTATGAAAAGAATCTTTCTAATGTTTTATCAAGAATTCTTTACGTGACTTGAATCATGCCAAGTTAATACATGGAATCTCTCTCCAAAAACCAATAAAATAACATCAATTTGTACACAATTCCTTATCTAGCCTGTCTAGGCAAACTTGTTGTTCTAGCAAGACAACCCTGGTTGGTTGCTATTTTTATGCTTCATGGTTACTGTGCTATTTTTATACTTCATGCGATGCAAATTAATGATGACGTCTTTTTATCGATCATCATCATCACCTGAGCCAGTTTTTGCCATCTCAGCCATTGTTGGCATCGCTGTCATTTATTTTATTACAATTTATTTTCTTTTAGATCCTCAATCACCGGAAACGAAGAGTATAAGAAATTTACTTCTCCTAGTAAAAAAGAATCCTATTCAGATAATGTATACTTCTAAAATTAAGGTAGGAATGTACTTAGTACCTGTTATTCTATCTCTCTCCATTACTTACGTAATAATAG
The DNA here is from genome assembly GCA_945859715.1 of Apamea sordens. NCBI lineage: Eukaryota > Metazoa > Arthropoda > Insecta > Lepidoptera > Noctuidae > Apamea > Apamea sordens. The sequence continues at coordinate 17,268,567 of OX243995.1, forward strand.
CAATGCAATTTAATAATTTTATCTAAGATAATGGTGGTATTTAAAATAAAATTGTGTGTTACTTACATAAAATAAAATTATGTTGTGGCTCTAAGCAATGAATATCAGATTTATCATTTCACAGCAGGATGAACCTTCGAATGTTGAATACTTTCCCTTCCTTTTTTTATATACATATAGTACAGACGCCAGCACATCAAGCTACTACAATCTGTCAAATTTATTTAATAGATTTTCAACTTTATCGGTAAAGCATTAAGGTTCAAAGTTTATTGGAAAAATTTGACAGTTTCGGGTAGCTTGACCTGCTGGCGTGTGTACATATTATTATTATTATTTTAAGACTGTTAACTTTTATATTATGTAAATGTTGTCTTGTTAGAAAATAAAATCTCAAACCTACTCAAAAAAAAAGTTAAACATATTTAATTAATTTTTCAAGTTTATAAAATTAAGCTTTAAAATGAGAGTTGTTTGTTTATACGGCCTCAGATTCCATTAAGAGCTCTTGATTAACTGCTCTTTCATTGTCATTCAAAGCCCTTACGGCTTTGGATGACAACCATTGCACAATCACAAAATTATTTTGTTGATGTATTCTGCACAAAATGTTACCCATATCAAGGTATTTTAATTCAAGTGTGAACTGTGCTACCTGTCTTGGCAGTGCATGTTTTGATGTTCTTTAATAAAATTATTAAAATAAAATGGTATATTTTTTGTCTAATCTCCTTTTGTAGAAATGTCCGGTCCCCGGATATGTCACTAATTTTTTAAGAAATAAAATATTCACTATTTAACTTACGTCGATATTATAGCGTCAATGCCGTTTATAATTTTTTCCTTAAAAAAAAAATAGTCCGAGTTCCTAGCAAAAGTATAGTCAGCCGTTAACTGTGAGCACCAATTTCAAAATATATGAAAAAACAAGGTCAGCCGACTGACTGTCCGTTGTTTTAGCATAGATCCATTTTGAACTTGAGGCTAAAAACTGAAGAATAGAATTAATCACGTCGTCATAATCTTGTGAACGTAAGACTACCTATTAAAAAAATACAATGAGTTTGATTTAATTGGGATAAATCATAATTATAAACGTAGACTAAAACGAGGAATGGACCCAATATTGAACCTTGAGGAACACCCATTGACGTATTAATATTGTTATATTTAATGAGTTATCGCCATTTACCAGAACTTGAGCCTCTTCTTTTCATTCAAGTATAATCTTGATTTTTTTGCTGATTATGATTTACTAACTTAACAGATCTATTTAATATAATCATGCTATTTAAATGTCTCATTCATTTCTATACTGTAACGTTTACTAAGCGCTATAAGATGGTGGCAATACGTTTAATAAAAACGTTAACAAGAGCTGAAAATTTCAGAGGCAATTACAGAAATTATGTATTACTCTCAAAATATCCCAAAATATTAAGTAAAATACGTGTTATTTTTGAAGTTGTCATATTTGTTATAATTTTTTTATGTCATTTCTGGACGAACATATGTTAGAATTATCAAAATGGTACAACTATTTCACATTATAAAAATCTTTAGTTGTCCAGTTATTATTTTAAGTGCTATTCTAAGCTCACGTTCTTACAAACTGTTCATAGACTGTTACTTCCAGAACGAATCGACTTACATCAAATGTTCCAAAAAGTTAAAAATGATTTTTGTGATCGCCACAGTAGTGCCTCCTGTTACGTTTGTATTATTATTTATATTAAAATTACTTTTAATTTTTTTCATAATAAATGAGGCGCTCGGACTGAACTTCGTGATATTAATATCGGCGCATTTAGTACTAGAAGAACGCATTAATTTTGAACACGCAGTAATGTACATTTACATAGCAATGATTAAAAACTTGCTCAATTGTCTGAACAATTGTATATTGGATATTCAAACTCAAACTCAAACTCAAATCATTTATTTCAATTAAACCATTTACAGGCACTTTTGAATTGTCAAAATTAAATAGTCGGTCAGTTAGTCAGAAAGTTGAAACTAGTTGCCCATTCCAAAGCGTAGATCTCTATGGAGAAGAACGGGCAAGAAACTCCACGGACACTCTTTTAAATCAAGACATTTTTACAAAATCCTGAAAAATTATTCAATTAAAGTACCTACAATGATATCGAAAAGAGGTTTTGCTCAGATAGCTAAGAGTGGAATGATCTTCTTACGGTTGAATAACTGGAACAGTGGGCTACACAATATAAATACTTATTGAGTTGCAGCAGAAATGTATCATTGAGTAAATTCTTTAAAGACATTTTCTGATCTTTTATAGAAATCAAAATAAATAAAAATCCAATGGAAGAAGAATGATTCAATAAATCTAATATGTCCAGGGCCCTAATTCACTAATTCCTTACGTCGAAATCACGTCAATTCCTTAGCAAATCACGACATTTCTGCTATCAACTATTCTCTGACACATTGGCGTGGTTTGACCTGTCAAAATACATGTTGTCCGTACGGTTGACATTTTGATTCCTTGCCGTTAACAAGACACGATATTGACGTGGTAAGATTTTGCAGGGAATAAATAATACAGAATTGGGGCCCTGTTGTCTCTAAAAGCGACTTTGACTGACTTTGTGCATTTTCTTGCAGATGTTATATTCATTGGCCTTGTCTGCAGTTATTTATATTATATCGACGTACGGGATATTCAATACGTTTATAAAATAAATAATGTAAATATTTATTCATTATTTTTTTATTCCTTAACTTACCTACATTACCTGCAACTCCACTTTTGTTTCTGTTCACAGGATCCTAAACTTTTCGTTAGCATAATGCTCATTTTATATTATTTTATGGTATATTATGGTAATATGTATTAACCCTTAAATGCGCGATTTTTTATTTTTTTTTGAAAAAAATATATTTATTAGTAAATAGGTTCTATTTGACAGGAAAAATTGTAAAAAAAAAAAATATTCGAATTTACTGTACTTTTTTTTCAAAAATGTTATTGTTGTTTTAAAACAACATTGCGCATTCATTGGAATTGTGCTAGTATGGATCTGATGAAAACAATAAACTGTTTTGAAAGTATTTATTTATGGGTTATTGTGGTAATTAAAAAAACAATTATTTTTTTTGGTGTCACACAAAGAGACTTGACATTTTTGGCACATTTTAAAAGTAAACCCTGAACATTTTGGGAACTTGCACCTTTGCTGCTTATCCATCCAAACTGCCCAGTGAGAGGTCTGGTCCAATCTCACGTCTTTCGATGGCGCTGCTTGAGCTGGACCTCGGAACTTCTTCAGGTCAAGTTCTCCTTGTAAGGAGCCCCCATTAGGCCGACCACGTTTAGCTCCATTTGTAGGTAGACCAATTTGACAGAGTGTATCAGCAAGTTCTAGCCTAAACTTACCTAGATTGAGGAGTTTGTTATTGCCCCTTATCGAATGTACTTTCTTGTACATTATCCACGAATTTATTATTGTGAGGTCCAGAAAATGGTAAAATAAACGCATTGTCCACTTTCGGCTTTTCATTGTAATGTGGTAACGACCTATGAACGAATCCAACAAGTCTACTCCTCCCATATGCGCATTGTACTCTCGAATGACCTTTGGGCATGGAACAGCAACTCTTTCTTTCTTAGATTTATCAAAACGTGTGACAGTAGTTGCTGGTTCTGCTCCTACATAAGTGGAAAGAAGAGTGACGGGCTTGTTGTCCTTCCATACGACAGCACTTACTTCTGTACCATCTACAGTCGCCACATTCTCCTCGTAAAACCCTCTGGGCACGTCTTTTTTCATAATGGTGTTTTTGTCGGGCAATTTGCAGTTTCGTAAACGGTTAACGCGTACTGTTCCAAGCGAATAAATTCCTTCTTTAGCTAAATAGGTGACGAGAGGCAGAGAGGTATAAAAATTGTCGAAGTAAATTATATGATTTACGTTGCGTGGTACCACCCTGGCTAATCTGACAACTGTGTTTCCAGACTCTCCCAAATCTGGCTCACCAAGTAGGATGCCGTTTTTGGAGCCTCCTCCAGAATAAATCTCGAATCTATGAGCATACCCTTGTAGACTACATATGAGATACAGTTTGAACCCCCATTTGTGGGGTTTGTTTGGGAGATATTGTTTTATGTAGTGGCTCAATTTCGTAGCACACATCTGTTCGTCGATGGAGAGCCTTTGTTCTATAGGAACCTTCCTAAATTGGTAGTTGAGCGTCGCCTCAATTGGTCTTATTTTGTAGAGCCTGTCATAATCCGGATGATCTCTGGGTAAGCACTTGGTGTTATCAGCAAAATGGATAATAGATCTTATTTTTTCGAACTTTTTTTGTGGCATTGTGTTTTTTATATGGTTGTAACCATATTTGTCATTCCAATAAGCACGTGTATTAGGAAACTTTATAACGGAAGAATAAACCAATATGCCAATGAATTTATTCAGTATATTTTCATTTATATATTCAGGATTGGAGATCTGTTTCTGAGCTGCGTACAAGTTACTTTGTTCTACTATTGTATTCTTCAAATCTGGTGTAAAATAAAATGAAAAAAAATCGTATGGTGTGTTGCATTGCATCAAAGCCTCTGGTACTTGAGTTTCTCCCCTAAAAATTAGCCTGTCTTCTTCAGTAACAAGGTTTCTTTTTCGCCAAATCACAGGTCGATTTATCGGTCGCCTAGCCGTCTCTTGCGATGACATGTTGGCCACAGGTAACGGTTGTGGAGAGAGAGATGGGGAATCGGGATGGGATTGGGGAATGGGGATGGGAGGGTCTTGCATATTCTCATTATCGTTGGTTACAAGAGGATCAGTATCCACCAAATCAGGCTGAGTTTCCTCATCTTCAAGGTCTCGAAGAACATCTTGTACATTTTGATAATACTGACCTTCATCTTCTACCTCGGAGTCTGACCCATCTAAACCGTCTTCGGAGTCCTCAAGGTTTTCTAAATATGATAAAATATCCCGTTCTAATAAACGTGACATGCTGAAACGTAAAAGAAAAGCCCTTCACCAAACATGCAATTATTTACACAGCAATGCGCACTGTAGTTTTCCTACAACAAACGGATTTGAGCTTATGTCTACAAAGATAACAATTATTTTCAATATTTTGTAATTTATACGTATAATTGAAGATACAAACAAGCAAATATAAATAATTTTATAAACTTACGTAATATTTATTGAAGTCCAAACACAGTTTCAAAACTTGGTTCGCGCCAAAAACAAACTTTTCTTCAAAGTGACATTTGACATTTAAATTGTGTCAAAGTTAAAAAAGTATTGTTTATGGCCATTACGAAAAATAAGTATAAATACGTTCAGAAACAAGAATTAGTAGTTATGATTACTAAAAAAACATAAGAAGTTCCTCATAATCTGTGGTTTTCAGTATGTTGTTTTTAAACAACACCGCGCATTTAAGGGTTGCCGTTAACAAGACACGATATTGACGTGGTAAGATTTTGCAGGGAATAAATAATACAGAATTGGGGCCCTGTTGTCTCTAAAAGCGACTTTGACTGACTTTGTGCATTTTCTTGCAGATGTTATATTCATTGGCCTTGTCTTCAGTTATTTATATTATATCGACGTACGGGATATTCAATACGTTTATAAAATAAATAATGTAAATATTTATTCATTATTTTTTTATTCCTTAACTTACCTACATTACCTGCAACTCCACTTTTGTTTCTGTTCACAGGATCCTAAACTTTTCGTTAGCATAATGCTCATTTTATATTATTTTATGGTATATTATGGTAATATGTATTAAAAGCAAATATAACCTTTTTCCCTGACATATCAAAACATATAATTTCCTTCATCAATAGAAACTAAACTGGGTCAAAAAAGTGATGGGTATATCTAAAAATGATAAAAAAAAACAAACGATTTAAATATTTTTTTGGGGATTATGATCGCTAGAGTACTTTTGATAAGTTAAAGTTCGAGTTGAAAAAATCTGTTTTATTTATTTATTTTATCGAGTTGACATATCGAAACCCATTACGTCAGCTGGTGAAGTTTACAAAAAAAAAACCGGTCAAGTGCGAGTCGGACTCGCGCACCGAGGGTTCCGTACAAATATGTAGGTATGTAACTAAAAATTAACGGTTTTTTTATTTGAGTTGATTGAATGAAAGGTAAATTGCGGTTTACGATTTATGACGTATTAAAAAAATGGTAATGTACATCATAATTTTTTTTTAGTTTTATCATTCTCTTATTTTAGAAGTTACAGGGGGTGGGGGGGACATTTTACCACTTTGGAAGTGTCTCTCGCGCAAACTATTCAGTTTAGAAAAAAAATATATTAGAAACCTCAATATCAGCATCAGGCGGAAGGTGAGAGCACCGTGGTGCCTCTCCAGCCACTCCTCAAAGAGGGGACTTATCGCTGCAATTGTGGCGTGCCCAGTACTGGGTTGCGACAGTCGCACTCACGTAATCGCTGCCTTTTAATCCCCCTCCCGCTCTGGGTGGAGCGGAAAGGAGTGTCAGACTCTTACTGACTAAAACCCACCCGTGTTCCTTCCTCAGCCCTTTATGTTCCAGGGCAGCGGTAACCCTTTCGGACGATCCCGCTGTAATCACTGCCTTACAATTTAATCGTTTCATATAAAACTGTAAAACTTGTTTAAAAAAAAATTTAGTTAGTAATTGGTGTGTTAGCCGTTTTAAATAATTCTGTTTTAAATACTAGACAGCAATTATATTTTTAAGAACAAGGTCAAGAATATTCAAGTTTATTTAGGTAGTTTTTTATAATTAGGTTTTGTATCTGAAATTGTTATTTGATCGATTGGCTATATAAATGTGTACAAAGTTCGGCCATAGCTATTCACAACCATTCGACAGGCTATCGTATCGAAAATTACACATTTCGATAAGCTTTTTTCCCTGGCCCCGACAACAAACAGCTGCCGGAAGAATAGCGGGCGTGTATTTGATTTGAACTGACAACATTTTCGGGATTTGGATATAAGAACAGCGTTTAAAAGACTCCTACGATAACATTGATTGATATTCGATTCGGTATTGAAGCGTTTTGAAAGGTTGTGAATAGCTTTGCAGGATTACTCACTTTGTGAACTTAATATGTCACTTTTTTCCCTAAAAGTTTAATTTTGTTAACAGTTTCAGGGTTGTTTATTAATATACACGAGCCTTAGAGCCCCTTTAGAGCTGATTAAGTGCTCTATGCAATAAGCTGGAGTTTGTGATTCAAATCACTTCACAGCACACTCACGATATTATGTAGTTGGTGGGTTTATACAAAATTTTGCTTGTACACACGGCTACACATCAAGCTATGCAAAACCAGCATTGGCTGACCGTTCATTGTGAGAAAATATCATACAAAGTGAGGCCAAGACAAACTGGTTTTGTATAGCTTGACGTGTAGCCGTGTGTACTTGTTGTTTTTTGCATCATTACAAGTTTTGATGTTTTTCAATAAATAGTTTTAAAATAAGCGGTCTATTTTTTTATTTGTAAGTCTATTACTGATATGATGGGTCCAGCCGAACAGATCTCAAAGATATTAAGAATTTGTGTCAATAATTCCGTAAGAATCACCCATAGAATAAGTAATCAAATCATTTTGTCATGACAAAATCAGTTGATGAATTTCACTCACTCCTGACAGATTTATGTTGACGTCACCCAACGTAATGATGTCCTCGTTTGTGGATATAATTATACACTGGATAATCCTCTTATACTCAGGGCTAATTTTTCAATCATCTGATAACATAATTCGAGGAATAATTTTGAAATTTTGACAGCTTTATTTCATACTAAAACTGTCAGACGTCAATTTAACTAACAAACTACTAAAATAAATATATATTATATTCTAAAACTATTAACAAACTAAAATATCGCGTCGAAAATTTTGGAGATTTCGTTGAACAAACCATGAGCACCAGACCTCAAGGCCCGAGGGTTTCAACCCCAATCGGTTCGATAATAATTACTGAAAAGGTTAATAAACTTTAGTCGCTTGAGATCTGCTGGGATCTTTCTGAATAATTTGCCAATTTCATCAATAAATAACAACTTATTCGTTTTAGGTAGTCTATAGACAGAAAGGATATTTTTCGTTGAGTGGTTAACGTTTATTACAAGCCTATGTTGTCCCACTACAGGGCAAAGGCCCCCTTCCCTTCTTCCACTTTTCCCGATCTACTGCGATTGTGGGCCAATCCTTTATGGAGTCCAGCTCATTCCGCGATCGCTTTCTGGACCTGCCGCGCGGTCGTTTTCTGCCATTTGGGATTCACTGTGGTGGCTTTTGCATATTGCTGTCCCAACATGCGACAGATGTGGCCAGCCCGGATTCACTTTAGTTCAGCAGTTGTGCGGCCAGCATCCGCTATTTGTGTTTTGGAACGAAGTATAGACTTCTTAACGCGGTCTGTGAGTTTGACACCCAGTATACTTCGTTCCATAGGCCGTTGGCAGACTCCAAGTGCAACAGTGAGTTTACCATGATCGCCTTCCTCAGAACTCGTCAGGGTTTTATTTGCATTATAATATACTGCTCAGCATAAATAATAATAATATCCCTGGACATTTCACACAGCGCCATCTAGTCCCAAGCTAAGCAACCTAAATGACCACATCATTCATATAATAAACCTACAGCTTACTTTTTATCAACTTTCACAAAAGGAACCTTCTCTAAAAAGGTTTTATTCCAAATATTCCAACGCCACGCAAGGAGCTATATCCTTTTTTTCGATCCCTGAGCAACAAAACCTCAACTAAAAAATGGTGCCCAAAAACCTACGGTGACGCAATCGAATTCAATTTGCGGTAGTCGCTAGTCCCCAATGGGAGAGTTTGTTTATTTTTAGGAAGGACTGTTAAATTTATATCTTTATTCGTTTTTAGGGTTCCGTACCTCGAAAGGAAAAAACGGAACCCATAGACGGATGGACGGACAACAAAGTGATCCTAATCACTTTGTTGTCCGTCCGTCTGTCTGTCTGTCAAGAACCTTTTTCTCAGGAATGCGTGGGGGTATAAAGCTGGAATTTATATCAAATACTCAAGACTACTGACCCTTGGAGCTGTGAAAAAATCAAACTTATAAGCCAACGCAATCAAAAGATACAGCCGTTTATGCCGCAAATTTCCGCAAATTTTCGACCCTCGCAAGGAAATCAAAACCTACAGAGGGTACTTCCCGTGAACTCAGAATCTTGAAATTTGGTACGAAGCAACGTCTTATAGCACAGATGAAGGAAAAGTTGCGAAAACCGTAAATTTTTAGTTACATACCTACAAATTTATACGGAACCCTCGGTGCGCGAGTCCGACTCGCACTTGACCGGTTTTTTTGTCTTTTTTTTCAGTAAAATAATGGTCAGGGTTTCACTTTGATTGTTGATTGGTACCTCATCATCATATGCCTAGATTTTCCCAGTTGGGAAAACGCTAGGCATTTGGTTAGACTGGAAGCAGCTGAATACCAGTATTTTACATCGAGCGACTGCCTGTCTGACCTCCACAACCCAGTTACTGAGTAATACGTTACCCCTTGGTAAGACTGGCTGTCAGACTTCCGGGCTTCTTACGACACTGTCAATGATCTACAAATGACAGTCGGAATCAACAGCATAACGTGCTTTCCGAGGTATGAATTTAGAGAGACACGACTTTTTATCTGACGTCCTCTAAAAAGGTGGACATTCTGGATGAAAGGTGGATTCTGCTGTCCTATATAGGCAGACAAGAAACAAAGTTACTACATAAAATTATCATAGGTTATAAACATTCCATAAAATATATTCAAAATAAAATTCAAGGTGTCGTTTTGCATCCTGGAGTAACTATGCTACTGATTCTCGACACGAATCAATGATAAAATGTGTGTGTGTGTAATGTTTTTTTTTTCTAATTTTCGGAAATCGGCATGTGTGGGACACGCATTTTAAAACGCGTCTACGTATACTGTCAAGCTTAAATAACTAAAACAACAAGTACCTATGTATTCATTATTTATCAGGGATCGTAATTTTATTTGATTATTTATGTCTTTCACAACCGCGTCCTGAAATTTGACGAGGATGCAAAACAACATCTTGTATAATCAAAATATTTTTTTTTAATTTTAAATCTATTCCAATGTATAACTGTCAAAGTTGTTTCAAAATGGGTAAAAAAAAATAATACAGTTATTTAAACATCAAGGCGGTTATTATAATCGGTTGGAAAAACTATCGCGCAGTCATTTATTTTTTCGGCGGGTGGTAAATTATTGTGACAGTAAAATATTATATGATCCGTAATAACTAGAAAATAGGTCGGATATTTCAGCCTACAATGTCAGTAAAAAAAAATTACTCGTAGTAATAGTGTAATAAATAAATGGCCAGTAAATATGTTGGAATGGGCAGTTAGATAAATAGATCGGCAGTTTATAGGTGAGGTTAGATCCACCGCGTGCGCTAAGCCAGCGTTACTTCCAAGTTACATTTCTTACCGACTTATTCCGCTTTCTTTAACTGTCTACACGCAAGTTCAGTCATTTTACTACTTATTAATTTAAATTACTCATTTAAAAATTGTTTTGTAATGACTCATTTTCATTTAGTTCATTGCTCAGTTTTTACCTTGTTAATAAACATGCATTTTGTCATTTTTAATTTACCAAAACTACAATAAACAACTGCCGCGTTTAATCAGTGGCTTTCAAAATGGAAAATGGCAGTTGTAATCATCATGATCATCTGCGTAGCCTTTTCCCAACTATGTTGGGGTCGGTTTCCAGTCTAAGCAGATGCAGCTGAATACCAGTATTTTACATGGAGCGATTGCCTATCTGACCTCCACAACTCAGTAACTGGGTAATACGATACTCATTACCCAAGACTGGTTGTTAGTTTAGGGCTTCTAATCATCCGTAACGACAGTCAAAGATCAACGATTGACAGCCGGGACCAACGGTTTAACGTGCTTTCTAAGGCACGGAGGGGTCTTGATACGTAAAGATCCACGGACCAACCGCGGCAAGCGTAGCTTAACCTGATCGATCGAACCCTGCGGCTGTTAATACTAGGCCACAAGCCCCAAAAATGGCAGTTGTTATCACAGTTGAATTTCATTATCTTGGCTTGGCGGGTATAACGATCCAATTTACCGGATCGTATGTATATTAGGGTAGGTATTCAATTTGACAGCCGGTATTGTTTTTAAATGGACTTTCAAGCTTTTTATTGAAAAAAAATGGCAGAATAAAATCTTTATTGGTTTTTTTCCTCAGTTATTACGGGTACCATGATCACGGAAACGACTCTTTGTGTTGTTTTGTGTTCCCATTTTTAGACCCCGACGCAAAAACGACGGGGTGTTATACATAAGTTTGACGTGTCTGTGTCTGTGTGTGTGTATGTCTGTCTGTGGCATCGTATCGGGGGACCGCTACTATTTTAAACTTTAACAGAACGTTAGGCTAATAATTAGAGCGGTCCCCCGACGGGACAACATTTTTAATAAAAAAATTTCATACGTACTTACAGAGTCATAATTTCAAGGTTATTTTTTTTATAGGGTTTCACCTTTACACCTTTTTTGTTCTATTTGTAGCTATTTTTTCAATAGTTTTTAAAAAAAATTGTTTTAGGCTTTTTACATTCATACTATTTTTATTATTATTTTGTGTCGGGGGTTTTTTTTAATTTTTAATTTAATTTTTTTTTCCTTGGAAGTCATCAAGAAAACTTTTAATAAGTAGGTATTGAAAACCTTTTATTATGCTCTTAGATTTTTACTTTTGCTTTGAATGCCTGGGCCCATTGAAAGGAAAACTTTTATTCGGTTACAATAACCCAAAAATAAGTTGCCCTGCCTGGTTGACTCTGAAGTGCCTTGCTTGACCGACGCGGTGAACGCCTGGAAAGCGGCTTGCCCGGAAACAGATCGGCCGGTAAACCCATCTTCCCAGAGACAGTGGGATGAGCCGCTCTGCAGGTTGGTACGGAATAAACTTATCAATACGTCCACCAATACTGCTGAGCGTGCCCGCCTGCTGGCTGTGGGTGAGTGGGAGTCGGGGCTGTGGCTTCAAGCACTCCCTTCACCCAACATAGGCACTATGCTGGGTGACACCACCTTCCGGCTCGCTACCTGTCTGCGTTTGGGTGCTCCTTGTGGGGCTCCGCATCGCTGTCAGTGCGGTGAAGCTGTCGACTGCCTCGGAGACCATGGCCTATCCTGCAGTAGGAGCGCAGGTCGGATAGCACGGCACGCCAGCATTAATGACATCATCCGTCGTGCTCTTGTCACCGCCGGGGTGCCAGCTGTTTTAGAACCCAACGGCCTGGCACGCGACGATGGAAAGAGACCAGACGGAATGACCATAATGCCCTGGAAGTTAGGCAGACCTTTGGTGTGGGATGCAACATGTGTCGACACCCTTGCGCCATCCCATCTTCCTAGCACGGTGGGCTGTGCTGGAGCGGCTGCTGCTGGTGCAGAAAACCTCAAACGGCGAAAATATTCCAGCCTGATTGGGAGTTATATCTTCGAGCCGTTTGGGGTTGAAACACTAGGGCCATGGGGTCCGAGTGCCCACTTGGTTTATCGAGATATCGCCAAGCGCTTAGTCGACTCTTTACGTGACCAGAGGGCTGGCCTGTTTCTTGGCCAAAGAATTAGCATCGCCATACAACGTGGCAATGCCGCCAGCCTTTTGGGCACTGTTCCTGTTGACAGCGATGCGGACGAATTTTTTGATGCCCTATGATTCTTTTGCTTGTTTTTTTTTTTTTTTCTCATGTACATATGTATTATTATTTTAATAAATAGTTAATCTGTTAAAATAAGTATGATATCTAGAATACTGTAAAAAACAGAAATAATAATAATAATCCCCCTGACCGATTTTGGTCACGGTGGCCAGTCTCGCCAGGTTCGCATCTCCTGCGAACCTGGCTAACCTCCGTTGACTATATTAATAGTGCACAAGTGTGTGCGCAAACACTGGTGCACTCTGTTCCTTAGGTCTATGCACACAGCAGGCGGGGCGCGGCGGGACGGGACGGCGACGCGACGCTGAGCAGTTGTAATGTACTAGATAGTACGAACGACGCCACCCACACAGAGCCGCCCCGCTCGACGGGACGGTAGCCGCCGCGCCCCGCCGCGCCGCACAGTGGACGGAAAAACAAGCTGCCCTTTCGTAGGATTTTTTAAAAATAAAATGTTTTATTTTATAGTTTCAAGTATACAGTTTTATCGAGTACATTAAATAAATTAGTAGTTGCGGGTTTTTTTTTTTATTTATACCATAAAAAAATTACTTTATATTTTTCAAATATATGAAAATGGAATTTGTTTTCCTCATAACTTTTTTCTGTCTTGAATTGTAAAGCTGAAACTATTAGGTGTTGTTGCCGAGCTTATACCAAAGCCACCTGACTTTTGACCTTGACCCCGAACTTCCCCGTTCAAAATGCATAATTGGACGATGTTGTAATACGCGGTAATGTATGTACCTCAAATACATACAATATATATATTTATTTTACCCAGTATTGAGCCCTGATAGACAACAAACTTATATATGTGACTATTGATCTTAACGAAACCGTCCTTATTCTAAACGTATGAATTAATTAAAAATTTAAGATTTAATCATGGTAAAAATGGTTGTTAAAGCCGCAATATTGTATTCAGTTACTAAGAATTCCTTAATAACCTATATATTTGTCAAATTAGACTGCCTCACTTAAGAATAGTCACCACCTACCCTCAAATCCGATTGTAATTGCACAGGTGTGACCAAAAATTAGGGTGATTAGGTTCATTGTTCATCAAATAATGGTAACATACTTAAGCGCACTTATCATTTTTCTGCGAATTTTGTTGTTATTCTAGGTAGATGACTGTACATGTCATGAAGGATCAAACAATCATTCCGGTTAATGAATTAGAGTTCTGGTTTTGCTAATGGTAATTAGATTAGCGAGCGCTTCTCGCCATCAAACGTAAAAGTTTGGCGAGTTTAGAATAATGTAATCACCACTGTATTAAAATATCAGTAAATAAATTAATTTAAAAAAAAACCTTTTTGTCAAATAATGGTAATAATTATAAAATAATTATAAATAAATAACATAATGTATGTACTTAAGTGCAACAATCATTTCTGGAAATGGATTAGAGTTCTATTCTAAATTAAAGCAGTATAAATATTAAACGCATCTTAATATTTGACGAGAGACGACTGATTCTCAACACGAATCAATAATAAAATAAGTAGGTTTTTTTTCTAATTTTCGGAAATCGGTATGTATTGTGTGGGACACGCATTTTAAAACGCGGCCTGTGTGAGACCGCACTGTAACTGCCCTTTTACACACACTTAAAAACGCGGCCGCTTATACCATACCATAACGCGATTCTGTCCTTTGAAAGTGGTGTATTTTGAAATACTGTCAAACTTAAATAACTAAAAATACAAGTATGTATTCATTATTTACCAGGGATCGTAATTTTATTAAATTATTTATGTCTTTCATAACAGCCTCCTGAAACTTGACGAGGATGCAAAACAACAGCTTGTACATATAAAAAGTAACAAAAATAAAAATGAAACAGAAAGTCCTATCCTATATTATATAGGACAAAAGGCTCTTATCTCAGCATGATTCTGCGACATTTAAAAAATAAATGTCACAGCTCTAGGATTCTGACAGTAGTCACGGGCAGTTACAGAAATAAATAAATAATAACTGTGTTATTTATGTTCAATTTTCATTTTAATTCTGAATAATACACTTAAACGACAGAATAAATTGAACACAATACAATAAATTAAAAGCATGGCTTCTTGAAACCTGACATAATAACAAAACAGAAAATAATATAATAGGCTCAGAGATAAACTCGCGATTCAAAACTTAAGTCTATTATTTGTTATCTTGTTCTGCGGATTACTAAGTACCTTGATACAATGGGGAAGTTATATCGTTTGTCCTAATGTTCGCAGCAGTTATTTAACTGTTAATAACAACTTGTGGGTATTTTATTTATTTTGTTGGAACATTGTTTTGAGTCATTGTTTAAATTACTTTTTGGTTCAATTGCAGTTGTTTTTCTACGGTAGCTTCTCTTATGAATATACAGGAGGAACGGCTAGTTACCACGGGTCATCAGCCTACAGTAGTCCACTGCTAAACATAGGCTTCTTGGCATCTCTCATCCAGCTGCTACCAGCCATCCCGTAATGATCATCGCTCCACCTAGCTTGAGGGCGTCCTACATTATGTTTGCCGATTCGCGGTCTCCACGCAAGAACACGTCTACCACAGCGGTCATCGGTTCTACGGCTAATTTGGCCAGCCCATTGCCACTTCAACTTTCTTATTTTGTGAGCTTTGTCGGTATAATCTCATAATAATAATAAAATACCCTCACGAATACGAAATGTACACTCATTCAATGCATTTAAAACTCAGCTCAGCCAGTATGTTATTGTTAGACTTCTGGAGAAATGAATGCGTTGGGTGGGTCGGGTTTCGGATGCATACTATGTAGGTATGTTGATTAGTCTGTAACTAGTAGTGATGTCGAACTTTTATAAATTTAAATTATGATTAATGTTGTTCTCAAGTAAGTGACTTCTTATGTTTTTATTGAGAATAAAGTTTCTTTAAACCTAATAATATACGGAAGGAACAATTAATCACTATGTGCTCATCCTGATGGCAATCTAAGGAACAAAATCCTTTAATGCTCAATTCTCATTACGTGATGGTGATTTTTAATACTTAACCCACTCTTGCTCATCACGTGTTGGTAATTTAAGATTAATTAATTAATTTAACTTATACTTTTGATGATATTACGTGATGGTGATTTCAAATCCCTAACGAACAGGCTTCCCTCAAAGACGAAGAACTGTATGTCCGTATAAATTCACATCTGTATTTATTTCTATTAGGCCTGATTTTTCCAAAGCCAGAAAATTTTATCCGAGGAATAATTTTGAATTTTTAACAGTTCTTCCATCCAAAATCGAATAAAAATTATCCAGATAGTTTTTATTCGAGGAATAAAATTTTTGTATGAAATAACTGTCAAAATTTCAAAATTATTCCTCGAATAAGGTATCAGATGATTGAAAAATCAGCCCTTAGTTATAAAGAAAACACAACGTGTGTGTGTTAACTTGATAACACTTTTATTCCGCTCAACTATTTCTCTATCAAACGACAACTGGCTCTGCACTACATTTTACCAATTAAAATGACTTTTGCTCCACCCAGAAACAAAGATAATCATAACCATTATTTCTAAGTGTTGCCAAAGTAGAATAAATATTCATTTGCCATTATGAAAATATATTTAAAAAATTGTTACAATATTAATAAATTGTACTTTGACAGTGTTGTGGTATTATAATTCGATATTAAAATAGTATTAAAAAAAATCACAACAGTATGTAAAATTTCTAATCTGTATTTCTCTCAAAAATATACAGACGGTCTATTGTAGCCCGGTTCTTCACATCAGTTATAATTATGCTTCTTCCGAACGCAAATGGAAAAATAATATGTATTATATTCTTTAAAGTTTAGGGAAAATAGGAGATCAAAAATAAAAATAATGTAGTCTAACGGCGATAAAACTTTACAACGAGAAGGTTGGCAAATGCCACGGTACAGACACAATTTATAGTCGTTGTCGTAGGTATACACGGTTTTTATGCTAGATGTGGCCTGCATCGTTACAGGTTGATATTGCAAAAATGCCTGGAACATTTTTACAAGTTCTTCGTAGAAAAATGGGTGAAAAGTTTTATTGTTATTATTAGGATCAGCCGGTCGATTCTGTAAAAATCTCACCGTGAAAACTCAAGTGAAGTGAGCTTGATGTGAGTAGTCACTAGTGTCAATCCTTAGCATTATTTGGAATGACAGCTCACTCCACGCTCACTTCACCTAAGTTTTCACGGTGAGATGGTTACAAAATCGCACTGCTGATCTACCTATCCACGTCTTAACGAGGAGGAACCAAAAAAGACTAATTGACCCTCCTGCTCCGCATTGTTTTTACGACTTGATAAAATATCGAGATTTCTTTATTATGTGTTAGGATCATAATATTAACCAGTTAAATGCCGTAATCACAGAAACAATTAAAAAGCCATTGTGACTCGCGTGGATCCACGTTCATACGAAGTTCGTTTCAAACGAATAGTTCTGTTGTGTAGTTTAGAATAACATCGCGGTCACACTCTCGAAAACCAATTTTAATATATACCAAACTGTTCCACCAAACCGCATATTACAAAATTTTGTTTCAGTGCGGTTAGAGGAAGTGCTCAGGTGCGGTTCGGGCAAGTGCGGTTGAAATCAGTGCTTTGAGTGGAATACCTTAACCCATTTAAAATATATCTATATTTTTTTCTATCACCCTTTACTTTAATTTTTCCTTTAAGTTTTTGTATTATTTATAACTCATCGTATACTACAATGGTTAACGTCATCACGTCAACGCCGGCTGTCGCTGAAAACAACGCTAGGGCTCTGTCTCGCATAGGGTCGTAGCAGTATGCTGAGCGGTGGCTGTTTTGCGTGGATGTGACGCATATTTTCCTCCAACTTGTTAATTTTTGTGTTTTTTGTCTGAGTCATGTTTAACGCAAATAAACGTTATTGAAGGTATGAGGAACAGGGTGTAAAGTTCACTCATCCTCCATAGAAAAGGGAGGATCCTCCGGCCAGACGGGTGTTGTGTCTGGCGGGCAATTGCCCAACGATTGATGTTGGGAAATTGTATCTATGTTAATTGCGCGGTAAACTCTGCTTGCGAGATGCAGGATTTGCGTGACGTCAGTATGACGCGTTGTTCGCATTGTGGCGTTGTAGATACCGCTACAGTTATTTTCTTTCTTTCTTTTCCTTTAGTTAAAACGTCTCTTTAAGTGCAGCGTTTATTATTAGATAAAGGGATAGGCCTATTTCTTCAAGCTTCAAGTGACAGCTATGTGAACAGAACCCAGCAATGCATAAATATGTAAGCTGTTACGCCCTTTATGCCTGGAGGCTTTTATTTAGGTAGTAAGTTTTTATTTACATTTTAATTAATTATTTTTTAGCTGAGTACGTATAGGTTTTATTATATTTGTTGGTATATTGGCGTGGCTAGCTGACATATGGCAAATAATTTAATTTTATGTTCTGTGCCTTGTAATGTTAATTACTTAATACCTAGTATTGTATACCTACAATCAAGTATCAAGTATTTTCTAACTGAAAATACAGCTGTGCTGCTGGGGAGTTTGTTGCGCCACTTCTTCTTCCCAGCGATAGCACTAGGAAGTGGTGAACGGCGGGCGTTTTTAGGGGACTGTCTTTTGTAATTTTGACGTACGAAAAGTGCTGATTCTCAGCCTAATTTGAATAAATGACTTTTGATTGATTTAGATTTTTTGATTTCATTCTAATGACTTACTATCCATTAAATAAAAATGTGAGCTAAGTAATACATAGATTCATTTAACTAAAAAAGACACGATATTTTTACTTTGTTTTGTATTTCCAACTGAAGCATTGTTTGAGGGACTATAAACTTGTAAAAACCCGCATCCCTTTCAACATGCATGTCCTATTTTTCAATCACTGAGCTGTGACAGGTGATGACGTGTAGATATTATTTACTATCTATACATATAATAAAACCGTAGCGAAGTGAAAACTGTACATTGTTTTGTTTTTTAATGTAAATGATTATTTTATGCAAAATTTTAACAAAGCTATTTTGGGTAGTTTTTGAGTTATGCTGGAACATACATTCAGACTAACAGATATAGAATAGTGGAAACTATTCACAACTCAACCAATTATTAAAAATAGCAACTAATGGTTAAATTTTTGCAAAATGTGTTTTTTGATCATTTTTTAGTTTATGTAATGCTGTAAATAAAAAAATTTAAAAATTAACTATTAGTTAAAAAAATAATCATTAGTGACCATTAGATAAACTAAAAATCGATCAAAAAACACATTTTGCAAAAATTTAACCATTAGTTACTATTTTTGACAATTGGTTGAGTTTAACTACGGATCAAAAAACGGGTTAGGGAACAATAATGGAAATTAAGTTATCGTAAAACTAAAACCGCGCTTACCTTATTCATGTAAACAACTCTGGTTATCTTCGATGATTTTGTTGTTGTTTATTTTAGGCAATATTTTAGTAACTACTAAAGATACACCTGAGTAGGTATACTTCGGGCACTTTCAAACTAGGGCACATCCGGGGACGGACGGACAGCTTGTCTATTCTTAGGTTTAGAATTGTACCGGCGGTTTTCGGGCAGAGGGGCAATTCTCGTAATTTTAAGAACGTTCACAGTCTGATTTCAGTCTCAATCTGTCAAAAATACCTCTAAAATCCCTATATTTTTGACAAGTTATGACATTGATTGTTGCTGAGATAAGATTGCGCCTGGATTTTGAACGTTTTTCATTTCGATTGGCCTTCAGATTGTTGATGTAACATATTTCTGAGTATGTTTCGTAAAAAAAACATTGTTAGGTATAGGTATCATTTTAATAAGCGTGGCATGGATAGATATAAATTAAAGATGTTATGGATATGATATTTCGGATCTGGATACGGATATGGATATACGAATAAAATTATATGGGTTTCGGGTCCGGTTACGGATATGTAACTATTTCGGATTTTCTTTAGTTTCGGATAGTTTCAGTTACGGATATTACATTGAAGTAAAATATAAACACAAATAGTATGTAATAATTTGGTTTTATTTATAGGTTTTATCTAGTCTAGGTTATCATTTGGTATTATTATCAGTCATATAGGTAAGTAATTATTCAGAGATGTTACAAAAACCGGTCGAAACATGTCGTTTTTTAGACTCCGCCCTTTTACGAAACTATCCGAAACTTGTGAAACGGATATGGTTACGGTTACGGATATATTTTTATTTCGGATATCCGATAGTTTCGGTTACGGATACGGAGCTCCATAACATCCTTGATATAAATCCTTTGAAAATTACTAATCACATTATTTGCTTAGCCCTTTCTCAAGTATATTGGGGTCGACTCTAGTCTTACCAGATGCAGCTGAATACCTATATTTTATATGGAGCGACCGCCTATCTAACGTTTACAGCCCAGTTACTGGTTAACAGGATACCCCTTAGTAAGACTGAAAGTTAAGAAATTATAATATTTTCGGAATTAAGGTTTTTATGTTTTTTACAATTTTGTAGGAGTATTATAATTAATTTATCTATAAATAAATTTATGTAAGAAGGTAGTTAGGCAGTGTTTCCTTCTCGTAGTTATAATATTACCTACTTATAAAGTCTATGTAATAATATTATTATAAAAGTTTTGGACTAAATTGCTTTGCAGATGTATAATTTTTCAGTATAATAGATATTAATAATCTTTCACTTTATATCTTTGCTACTCTGCGTTCTTTGAAACGATGATTAAGCTTTTCAGTGTTACAGTTTCTTAAAGCTTAACAACGTAGGTACCTAAGTGAATAAATGAAAAATACCTACACAAGTATTATTATTGTTATTATTTTCTAGGCACCACATCAATACAATTCTTTCTTGGTTTAGTTACGAAAACCCGTATCGAAATCGGTCAAATCGTTTTGGCGATTAACATTGGGACATTTTTTTTTTGTTTATTTATATTATTTATTAATATAAATAAACAAACCCCCTCCCCCCCCTGTTAGTTTGTTCACACACAAACAAACAGGGTTAAGGGTGACAGCACCCTAAACGCCACCACAGCACTTCCGTTCCGACGTGTTTAAAAACAGCTTCAGATTTAAAATCTAGGAAAAAATTAAAAGTCGTTCCTCTTAGCAAAATCATTCTGTTACCATAAATAGATGTTCAACATCTGTCGCCTGTTACATACATCGTTTATTAGCCACCGTGTAACGTGCTGCCGGCGACACAAGTCACGTAGTCGCGTCACACAATAAGAACTGTCACGCCGTTGTAAGTATAAAATGTTCATAATCATTGTGTAAGAAATTTCCTTTACACTTTTATTCCAATATGGCAAAACAGTATTTGTGAGAGAGCTCGTCCGGGGAAGTACAACCACTGTGTACTATTTCTGCTGCTTTCTGGTTGTAGAGTTTGTATAAAGCTGAGACTTTTCATATTATTCTGTGTTATTCTGTCCCCCGAACGGTTCATGTGCGTCAGGTTCGTGGTGGTTCTGAGGCTTACGCTGCCCTATTCATAGAATGTTGAAATCCTATAATTCAAATTTCATTGATATTGATATATTTGCATATTCGAAAAATAAATTTAAATCTTATATTATAAAAAATTTATCTTAATTTTAATCTTAATATTATTATTTATTGCATAATTTAAGTAAATAAAATTGCCAAATCAAATCTATCATTGAAAAGAATTCATAATTTTCCAAGAACTTTATACTCCTCGTAAACAAAACATTCAACTGAAGTCGTAAATTCTACATCAACTATCACAAAGACGTACAAATATTTACGGAACACTGCAGCGTGAAACCGCATGTCATTTATTAGTCACGGCGTGGAGCGTTGCGGACGCGCACGTCACGTCACACAAATAACGTTGTCACGCTGTTGCACTCGGTGATGTCATGTTACTGTTTATTTACCGGAGACATTCGCTGTAATTTTATTGTTTTCGATTACTTGAAGACGTTATTTTACCGTGTTAGTTGATGATATTGTTACTTCGTTGTTGATTAATTTATGTTAATCTATACTTATAATAAATCTGTAGAAGTGAAAATTCTGTACATTGAAGATATCAAAAAAAAAATGGCGGGGGGTGTTACTAGACCGACACCGAACCCAAAAATGTGATTTAAAAAAATTTTGTCTGTCTGTCTGTCTGTTTGTTCAGGCATCACGCAAAAACTACCGGTTCGATTACGATGAAACTTGGTATAATTATTCATTATTATCCTGGGCACCACACTGGGTACTTTTTATCTCGGAAAAGTATATACAATAAAAAACAAACTTAATTTTGCGGTTCGATCCCTAGACCCGATTACTGCGCCAACCGCAAATAATAAGTTTGTCGTAGGTTACGTCACCCGCAGTGGAGTTCACTAAGGTTATGCTCTAAATCCCCCCCAGTGGGTTCCCGCATTGTCGAGGCGGGGGGGCTCAGTAGCCGTGGCTGGGCGGGCCACGGTGAAGCTAAGAGGGACCCAGGCGGGGGCCGCTCGTCCGGGCTGTGCGGTTTAGCCCGGGACGTAGCGGCCCAAGGGTAGGTTGCGGTGCCGCTTGCGCGACATCGTGACCTACCTGAGGCGGGCCGCGATGTCCCCCGTGAGGGAGACATTGCGGCTGAGGATAGAGGCCGCGGCGGGAGGGGCTCTCCCTTCCTTCCGCGGCCTTGACGGGGCCGCCACCGTGAGATGGCGGACGCGGCGGGGCCGCAGGGGAAGAGGAGTGTCGGTGTTTCGTTGCCGCTCTCCCTATCCTCTGCGGCCGTAGCTCCCCCAACGCGGGGGGCATGCGGGGCCCGCCTTTTAGGCGGGCGTGGAGGCCAGCAGGCAACGGGTGCGGGGGCTCCGTTGCCTGTTTTGCACAGGCCTCCACCTTGTGGGACGGGAATGGCCAGGTGTTCCCGGCCATTCCCGTAGCCCCCCAACCTGGGGGGCATGCGGGGCCCGCCATACCATCTTGGCGGGCGTGCGCCGGGAGGGCCGTGGAAGTATTGATTTCCCATAGCCCTCCCATTACGGCGTTTGTAGGAACACCGCTGAGTTTTAGTGGGTATACTGTCCTTCCGACAGGGAGTCCCACATACCCCGTCTCGGTCCCCCGCGAGACGGGGATGCATAAAGCATTTCTCAGCGAGAAAAAAAAAAAAAAAAAAGGTTATGCTCTAAATGTAGTGCTGAAGGTTGAATTTGGCTTGCACCGTTCGCCGCACACGCGTGGCGCGCGGCCGCCACGGATCGCTACCGTATATAAGGACATTTTTTGAACTTTGATTTTTAACGGACGTGTCGAGTGGCGAGCGTTCGTTCTTATTTTAACTGCTACTTACAATTCTAAACCGTGCTTTTCAGTGCGAACTTTTTATTCCTTTTAGTTTTTAGAGTTATTTAGGTTTATTTTATAAGTCGTAGGTATAGATTTTAATTTTAAAGTATAGGTAGTATATTTGATAGTGTACGTACGTAGTGACCGTAGGTTATTTTATAATACTGTTAGGTAGGATTAGTCATTCGTATAGATATTAGTTATTATGGATTTTGCTTATTTATTGAGTTTAGTTATCATCAGAAATAGGTTTATTTAGGTAGGTAGGTATTTTATTTTCTGTTATTGAGTTTTTTTTTTTATTAGGTAGGTACTTAGGTAAGGATATCATATAGGTACCCTCTTAATCACCACTAATGAGACACAATTGGTTTTCTATTGTAATTAGCCACAAAGGGCCCGCGAGATAGATGGCATCCTGGGGAAGCACTGCATACATTTTATCCTGTTGGCACGTTCCCGTGAGATAATTTCCGACATCCACGCGGGCGAAGCCGCGGGCAGAAGCTAGTCTTTTAATAATTATACGAACCATAACTCCACGACTGACTAATTAACACCGCACAACTGCAATAAACACGGTAAAGGGGTACCTACTTTTTATAATGAAGAAGATTAAATCATTACAAGATTGATATCACGCTGTTGCACTTTCGTCACGCCAATTCACAGTGTTTGCGTGTTAACATGAATAAAACGAGCCGAAATCCTGTTTCTCTTAAAGCCGTTTAATAATTTAAATAATATAATTATTCACGTCAAAGTTATTCTATTCGTAAATGAGAATTTCCTCTTCCTTATTATTAATTACATTATTACTTAATATAAATGGAGGGCCCTCGAGAATAATATTTGACTTAATTGTCTTTATAATTGAATCGTAAATTTTAATTGTACTGTGCGTGGTCCCGTTTCTCATTATTGACGGGCAATTTTTAGTCGTTTAGTCGCAGTGACAAGACGCAGAGGCAAGCGACCACTCTGCGACTTGTCACAGCAACTAGACGAAGCGACAAGATGCACAGTTTACGCTGACACTGTAAAACTACAAGTGCAAGATAAAGATGGGATGTTCCCATCTTTATCTTGCACTTGTAGTTTTACAAGGTAAGTAAGTAAAACACGAGCTAAGGTTTATAGATCCCCCGTTGGTCTCGTGGTTGCAAGCGCGACTGCTGAGCGGTCCTGGGTTTGATTCCAAGGTCAGGCAAAGTGTTAATGAGTTTTTCCATAAGGAATTTCTTAGTAACTGCCCGGAGTTTGCAAGTTGGCGGGGTGATACCCCGTGTCTCGGAAAGCACGTTCAACCGTTGGTTCTACGCCTGATCTCTCTCCGCTCGCGTCAGATTACGTGACGTCCCATCGGACGGAGTGAGGGAAGAGAGAGTTAGTCTCCATTGAGATTGGCCATGGCCGACATACGGCGTGGAGGACTATTATAGATCTCGGCCTAAAACTTTGAAGCTGAAGAAGGGTAGTATTATTCAATCTTCGTTTTGATATTATAAGGAATGTTAGAATTTACTTATCCTGATAAAATCTTGATAAAAAGCATTTAGGAGCTTACATTGAAGATTATTTAATTATCACAAAACTATACAAAAATACTCTAAGACCTTTTCAGAAGTGGCTTTTAGTGAAATCGTTTAAGTCTCCTAGAAATTTTCTCACAAAGGAATCAAAGTATTCCTCTTCATCAAAATACAAAATTGACCTATTTATCAATAGGGAAATGTTGTATTTTAATTGAGAGGAGTACTTTACCTTTGAAAACACTTTGAAAGGCATCATTAATACCGTAGAGACTGATACAATTTGAATTTAATTGCCAACTAATGTTTGACTTTACTGATTAAACAATCCTATCTCTGACTCTCTCAGTAAAGTTGGCAGTCAATTTAAATGTGTTTACTATTTATCGCTAAGCGTCAAAGGATGTTTTCCGTTGATACGGTATACTATT
Organism: Apamea sordens; assembly: GCA_945859715.1. Taxonomy (NCBI): domain Eukaryota; kingdom Metazoa; phylum Arthropoda; class Insecta; order Lepidoptera; family Noctuidae; genus Apamea; species Apamea sordens. The sequence goes on from OX243995.1 coordinate 17,293,626, forward strand.
TTTATCTCACGAAGCAACGCGCGCTTTACTTGTGGTCACCAAGTGTGAATGTGTGTGTAAGCAGAGGAACTCTCGGAATCATCCGAGACAATGGTGAAGTCGGACGTGTGTGTGCGTGTGTGTGTCATGTGCGGGCGCTACTAAAAAAAAAAAAATGTATATAAGTAGTTTATCAGCCATCTTGTTACCATAACACAAGCATTAGGTTGCTTAGCTTGGGACTAGATGGCGCTGTGTGAAATGTCCAGAGATATTATTATTATTATTACTCGTCTTCAGGCACACATTCACAGCGTGTTTGTACACTTAGTTACCACAAATAAATCGCGCGTCGCTTCCAGAGATAAAAATACTGTAGCGTAATATTGAATTTGCTCTAGCTTTTTAGTATTTATTTTATTTATTTATTTTTTTAGTTTTTTTTTCTTAGTATTTATTTTATCATAACTTTCATCCGTGACTTCGCCCGCGTGTAGGTTAACGGGAACGAACCGGAACCGGACCTAAAAGTATCCTATGTCCTAAACCAGGTGATGGTCTATCCGTGTGCCACATCCATCCAGCCGTACAGTCGTGAAAAGGTAACAGACATACAGACAAACAGATCAATATCTGCCCGACTCAGGCAGTCAGTCGGTTATTATATGAAATATAACATATGTGGTATGGAATAATGGATTCACAGTGATGCCGTACGATGTTTTGTTTTTTTTAAGTAATTGTTTAAGTAAAAATTGCATATTCAAAAAAAAAAAAAAATTAATGTAAAAGTATAGTAAAAATATGATTTACGTTAATTACAATCGAGGAAAGTTAAATTCTAACTGTAATGACAAGACAAGAGACTGTTCCTCTTATTGATTGGCGTTCCCAAAATTTGTTTTTAATGCGTGGGCTGTGGCAGTCACTTCTTGTAAAAATTGTTTCCTTCGTAATGAGTAAATTAAAACTCCTACAGAGAAGAAATTTGAAAACAAATACGCAGAATTTTCATTACATTTTTTGAACTCAATCACATAATATATGTAATCATGAAATGTTATTTCTCATTTTATGTATGAACGTTTAATCCTAACACACACTGAAGTTCAAGCTTTTTACACTTAAACAACATCACCAAATAAGTTTACACACTTTACGCTGTTAACAAGAAGATACTACATTTACTTTTGTCTAGACAAGTGTTTACATTATGGAATATGTTTACATTAAATTATAACTAGCTACGTTTCGGTAAAGTCACTCTACGTAATATCTATTTTACGCGATACCAAATTGCAATTAGTTAAGCTACGCTTGCCGCGTTTGGCCTGTGGATGGGTGACTATCTTTACATACCGAGACCCCTACGTGCCACGGAAAGCACGTAAAGCCATTGGTCCCGGCTGTCATTCATGGATCTTTGACAGCCATAGGGTCGTCAGAAGCCCGAAAGTCTAACAACCATCATCCCAGCCTTCTCCCAACTATGTTGGGGTCGGCTTCCAGTCTAACCGGATGCAGCTGAATACCAGTATTGTACATGGAGCGACTGCCCATCAGACCTCCACAACCCAGCGTCTGGGTAATACGATGCCCCTTGATATTGTATTACCCAGTAGCTGCATAGTGCTGCATAGTGAACTAGAGTCTTCTACGTACACACATACACGAAGCGTATGTTTGATGAAAATCGGTCCAAGATGGCATTACATATTTTTTCACAACTCCCTCAATAGGGGTATCAAACGAAAGGGCTTGAATAACAGACTACCTACTAAACACTATGATAAATTTCAAATCCAAGATGGCCGCCAAAACAAAATGGCGAATTACAAAAAACCTGACTGAACACCAAATTACCTGAATCTTAAAACGCAAGAAAATAAAAGAAATTAAATAATAAGAAGCCCCTACAAAAAGCATGAAATAAAAAATTAATTTAAAATTTTTAATAACCCCCGACACAAAATAATAATACAAAGAGTATGAATGTAAAAAGCCTAAAACCATTTAAAAAAAACTATTGGAAAGATAGCCACAAATAGAAAAAAAAACGGTATAAACGTGAAACCCTATAAAAAGAAAAAAATAACCTTGAAATTATGACCCTACGTAAGTACCTATGAAATTTTTTCATTAAATGCTGTCCCGTCGGGGAATCGCTACTATTTTAAACTTTAACAGAATGTTAGTCTAATAATTAGAGCGGTCCCCCGAACGCATAAAAATCCTTCTTTCTTTCTTCTACTCGGAGGGTCGGGATAGATCGTACATATTCGTATGTGTTCGTACGAAAACGCAACCAAAGTGCGGTCGGCCTTACTACTAAAAGCGGGATGACAGATTTACACATACACACACTCATACTCTTCCGGGGTTAATTGGGCACCGCTTACGGTAATGTAAACTTACTGTTCGAAGTGAGAGTGTCCGTAGGGGAAGCTACAAACTATAGTTACCTATGTTAACAGTTGACGTAATTTTAGTTACAAGTTGTTTAAGAGCTTGGCGGCACAAGCTGGCTCCATTATGGCAATTAGTGCGCGTGTGTAAAGGGATTTGTGATGGCTGTGGTTGTGTGTGTACGGAGGTTTTGGAACGAAGTTCCTTATCGCGCGTTGCGAAAGGGGGCTAGACGGAAAAAATTAAGACCAAAAGTTGGAACGACACTTTTTGCTATAGTTGTAAGCCGTGCGGCGTGCGCGTGTTTCTCTGTATCTCTCTCTCTCTCTCTCTCTCTCTTATAGAAAGCAAGCCAGTTATTTTCGTTTCTATATTTCGTTTGTTTTAGTTATATTTATATAACTTAAAAAAAAAATTACAATTCCTTCACTAATTGATCGAAAGGAACTTCGCTCCATCCAGGTGTCCCTTGACACCTCTCAAGTTTTTAGCAACAGACCTCTTTATTTCAAGAAGAAAAATACAAAATAGCTTACAGCATAATGTTTTTAATGCACAAAAAATGCGTACATAACTAATTGGCCTTCAAATTGGCAGTACCATCCATCTGCAAAGGCAGAACACTGGTGTCCCAGTGAGAGCGCCTAGTAGTAGTAGTAACGGCTACGAATTACGAGTTGTAGGTCGTAGGTTCGAACCCTGACTGGCGCTTTACTTAGTGTAAATTATTTCAACACCAGTGCTCTCAAAACAGTGAAGAAAAACACCGAAACATTCCATATTCTGCCTCTACACGAGCGAAGGAAAATTGCAGATCTTGCTTTCTTATTTGGCGTTATGAACGGATCTACTGACGTCCCTGAGTTGGTGGGCAAGATTGGGCTTCGTGTACCGAGTGCATTTTTTCGGAGACCACGTGTTCTCCATGTGCCTCAAGTCAGAACTATCTACGTGTATCTACGTGTTATGAGCTTGTCGTACTTTTAATATGGTGTGTCAGGATGTCGATTTAGATTTATTTACTAGTAGTGTTAAGGATTTAAAGCAAAGTTTGAATAATTGTTTCTTCGATGTATTTTTTTTCTCTTCTTTTGTTATTGTACCTTTTGAGTTTGGATAATTCATGTGCGTATCTCTTACATCGCTATTTTCGCGTATTTGTTAATGTTACTCACATTGATCTTTAGTGGAAGCTTGTAATTGGCCATCGTTTACACATTGTACTAGATATTAAAATGTATTAGCTGTTAGTTTTCCTAAAAGTAATAAAATAAACAAAAAGAAAAAAATCGAAGACTTGTTACATCCACCAACCCGCACTGGGCTCGCGTGGTGGATTACGGCCCATTCCCGCTCACCCAGAGAAGGCCTGTCAAGTGGAAACATTCTAGGTCGATTATTCTTACCGATATAAGAGTTACAGTGCAATAACTTACTCACGGTTTTACGACATAACATTTTTATCGTGAATATGCTGCCTTGACAGGATTTATCCTCTGCTCGATAAGGAAATATTGCCATCGACATTGCTAAGTTTCCGAAGATTACAGTTTGTTGCTCCTGCTCTTCATTGCATTAGCATAATCAGTCAATAATGTTCCCACTTCTGGAGCACAGGCCTCCTCTCTTCGAGAGAGAGTGGGCTGTATTGCGGAAAGGAAAATAAATAAATAATCTACCACGCGGGCCCAGTGCGGGTTGGTAGATGTCACACGTCTTCGAATTTTTTATACATGCCGGTTTCCTCACGATGTTTTCCTTCACCGTTTTGAGAGCAGTGGTGATGAAATAACTTAAACAAAGCAAAGCGCCTGTCTGGGTTCGCTCTTTATTGAATAGAATACTCTTTATTGTACACCATACAAATTACAGAACATAAATATATAACATTTCATAAAGGGTGACACAATGGGCGGTCTTATCGCTAAGAGCGATCTTGATCTTGATCTTTTTTCTTGATCTTGTGATCTTTTTTCTTGCTTTGAATCATCTTTTATAATCCCCAATGAAGAAGTGGCTGGGATATTCCTTTTCCAAATTAAGACTTAACTACAGCTACGACCTAGAATATAATCAGGTATGAGTACGTTCAACCAAGTACACTCCCACACAGTAATTACGGTATAGCATGTCTAATGGGGCCATTTAAATCCATGAAATACAGACCCACACGTCATTCGAGTACCTAGTTATAAAATTTGAATAATAACTGTGTTATTCTGTAGTTAATACATTTGTTATTGTATAAGTTTACATACATATTATAAGTATGGGAAAGAGGAATAGGTAGGAGAAGTAATGCTATTAGTCTACATTATCCAATAGTTTTGTTGACCAATTGCAACTTTTAGAAAAGTATACCGTGAACGCAAACGGAAGGTCTAAATAACGAATTTCCTTGCTGAATGAACGTGTTATCTCTAGTAAATAAACAGTTTTTTTTCTCAACTCTATGACTCCGCATAGAGTTGAAAAAAAAACCGGTCAAGTGCGAGTCGGACTCGCGCAACGAGGGTTCCGTACAAATTTAAGGTTTTCGGATTTTTGCTTGTGCTACATGACATTGCTTCTTGCCAAATTTCATGATTCTAGTAAACGGGATGTTCCCTATAGGTTTTGATTCCCTTGCGAGTATCAAAATATGCGGCATAAACGGAACAGTTTATGTTCCGTTTATGCCGCATATTTTGATAGTTTGATTTTTTTACTGCTTCAAGATATTGCAGCCCGAGTACCTATTTGATATTCATTTCAAATTGATAACTTCACAAGTTCCTGAGAAAAAGGGCCTTGACAGACGGACAGACAGATGGACAACGAAGTGATCTTATAAAGGTTCCGTTTTTCCGTTTGAGGTACGGAACCCTAAAAATGTTTCCGACTTTTATTTTATGATGAAAGATTGTACATACTACTTGCTAGACAACGATTGGAGAATAAATAGAACTTACTGATAACTTATTTCCGGCTGGATATACCTAGATTAGACTCGTTACATCTAAAATTCTAAAAAGAAACAATTTTTTTTTTGTGTTTTTCTTGTACGCTTTCCCACTATAATGGCTAAACGGATTTGGATGAAATTTGGTACATGGGTAGACCATTACCTGGATTGGGACATAAGATCCTTTTTATCCCGATATTTCCACGGGATCGAGATTCATGCGGGTGAAACCGCAGGGCGCCGCTAGCATTTTATATTCTTGTAGAAACAGTACATAGACATTCAATGAAAACAGAAAATAACACAACATTATAAATCAACAAAAGTATAGATTATATCATTGTGAATAATAACTAACAGTTTTAATAACAAGCACTTAGCCATGTCTACTTTTTGTTCTTGAACAAACTGGTGCTAATAATGACGAAAGTTGGAAACTAGCACAAGTGTTCCTCTGAAACTGTAACAGATATCTTTTGAGTAAATAAAATAGCTTCTTGCTGCAATTGTTACCATCAAAGGATGAATCTTTTGTGAGTTAGTTCGTTAGAACTGTTCCGTAATTATGAGAAATCAAGAAAGTTATTCGGGACGGTAAGAACTTGGCATTTATAACTAACTAGCTGCGCCCCACGGTTTCACCCGCTTATGTTTCGATCCCGTGGGAATATCAGGATAGAAACTATTTGTTCAAGATAGTTATAAACTATTTGTGTGCCAAATTTTATCCAAGTCTGTTCAGGAGTTTTTGCGTGAAAGAGTAACAAACATCCATCCATCCATCCATACAAACTTTCGCGTTTATAATATTAGTAGGATATACAATGAAATTTTCAGGTTTTTGCAAATTCACTTGTTATAATTTAAAATTTCTATATTTTAAGTAGGTAGTCATTTTAAAAGCTAAATGTCGATAAAAACTCCCGAGTATAGAACCGGTCGAAGTGATGATGCTTGGGGAAGGTCCAGCAGAGGACTTCTTTCAGTTGAACTGATGTTGATGATGAAGTCACCTCTTACGGCACCAACGTGCAAATACTAGGTTAAATTCCCATCATTGCCCATCACACGCGAACCACAATCATACAGAGTACCTAGACACGCGGTACCTCAAATTCTAGTTATTGAAAGTCACTTCAATAAAGTAGAAACCTCCCTAGTCACCAGTAGAGGTACTAATTACTAGTGTACTCTACCAATTTGGGGTGATTAGTTGAACGAGTTGAAACTACACGCCACGTCGACAGTTGTTCATAGTTGTTGTTACTAACCAGTACGGTGGAACGATATTAAATTGTGACGTGCGTGGATTGTTAATAAAGGCTATTATACCGTCCGTAGTAATAATAATACATCCCATCGTTCGACTCGTGGTCCAAAGCCTGACTGCGGCTAAGTCCTGTGTGCGATTTCCAGATCGGGCAGAAGTGTTTTGGGCTTTTTCACAAGGAATTTCTCAGTAAATGCCCAAAGTTTGGTAGTGATACTCCCGTGCCTTAGAAAGCACGTTAAGCCGTTGGAACTGCACCTGACCTCTTTCTGGTCGTGTCATTGCCGTCCCATCCGACAGTGAGAATGAGGGAAGAGTGAATGCACTCGTGTTTGCGCACACACGCACTATAATCATAATAACACACATAATAATCTCCGCTGGGGTTGGCTGCCACGAGGCTCTTGGCTATTAAGCCATTAAATTGGCTGTCAGGACTATTGACACAATGATCGTTAAGTTCGCAATTCACATGTCGACAACCTCGTGAGCCAAGTCAAGATACTTGATTTGTTTACCTTTCTCAGCTTTCACGAGGTTCTCATCATGTGGGACGGTTATGTCAACAATCGTTGCGCGCCCCTCTGATCGATCCACCACCACTATATCAGGCTTATTGGCAACAATAGTCCTGTCAGTGATGATGGACCGATCCCAGTACAATGTGGGATTATATTATATTATTTATTATACATCCAATTCCGATTGCGGCTACGGTTACTGATTTTCTTTCTGTCGACTAAAGGTTACGAGCGTATGCTCTGAGCTGTGGCTAATGTAACCTATCTTGTCTGTGAAGATGTGCGTGCACAGTGTGGACATTTTAGAATACCATTGTCGTCCGCGTAGCGGCACCAGCGGGCCTATTCTGTAAAAATCTCACCGTGAAAACTTAGGTATTTTTATAGACTTTTTTTAAAATTCATTGATTGTAAAAAAAAAATCAACGGGTTGCACTCCGGGAGTGCCGGCAGAAGTGAAAACTTGAATATTAACGTTGTGCATTTTTGATATTTTGGAATGCAGTCTACTCTCCCTCCGTTTTACGAATTTTCGATCGGTCACGTGTCCTGACGCGAGTTTAACATTTTTTACCCATCACAACAAAAGTGCACAACGCCACTAAAGAAGTTTTCACTTCAAAAAAGTAATGAAAGCGGCTGTTTTTAATCAGAAAGTAGATCTACTTATATCTACACAAAACCATAAACCTGTGTGTTCGTATTTTATATTGAAACCTTCATATAATTAGGTAAACAGCAATTTTCCCTTGAGACAACAAAAATTGTTTTCCCGAAAATTATGTGGAGGAATTTTAAATAACTTCAGATCCTGAAATTCCAACGAATCGCAACAAAGTTCTATTAACAAGGCGGCGAACAAAACCAAGCTACACATTAGTTAATCATAAGTTTGTAAAGCCACAGACTCGTCAAACGTTCATAACCGCAGAACCTACCCTTGTAAAGGTGCAGTTGGACAAAGTGTCTACCGGAATTTATAAATGTTCGTTCATATAGACCGGCTCGGAGAGGAGAGTACCTACATTTTTATCGCGTTTAAGAAAGGGTTTTGGGTCATTGAAATAAGGTTGGTTTTTTCATGACACTGCGCGTTAGGTCGGCTCATAAGCATTCTCATTTAAATAAGAAGTGGTCGAATAGCGATACGGTTTTGATATTTGTCTAGGGATGTGTCTGCAAAATCTGACTTGACCATTTTGATCAAAATAACTCGTACAATAAAACTTTTGTAAATATTGACATCTTCAATAGCCCGATTAGAAAATTCAAGGGTCTTATCATCAAAACTCTTGAAAATTAATACATATATAGATGTAATTTTCACACTATTGTTTTAAATCTGTCTTGGTTGTATGCTTTTTATTGTCATCTTTCTTTTATTTAATTTGTTTTATTATTTTTTTACTTTTTTTGTTCTCACCCCTGGCGATTGTGTTTTTTTGTTTATATTATTATGATAACCCGTGGACAGTGTTGTGGGTCACATTATTAGCAAAATGCAAATATTGTTATACTAGTTTTAAGTCTTCATAATGTAACTGTTTGCTGTTCCTCTTAATAAAAATAAAATAAACTTTTAAAAATTACGTGATTTACGAAACCACTTAACAGTTTAAGCTACAGGAAAACGGTTAGCAGACTGTCTTCAGCGTAAACTGGTCGGTCTAGAATTACGTGGGTCCTGGATTCGATTCCTGGGTCGGGTAAAGTGTTATTGAGTTTTTCCATTGGGAATTTCTTAGTAACAGTTTGGCAGTTGGCGGTTGCTGCATGCAGTTTATTTTTGCATCTTTCTCATCTTGGCCTCGGAAAGAAAGAAAGAAAATAAAAAGTATTTATGGCGAATCGTTCAAGATCATAAAACTAAACTAAACACAGTTAAAAATAAAAGAATAAAGAAAGCACGTTGAGCCGTTGGTCCTGCGCCTGATCTCTCTCCTGTCCTGTCGGATTTGCCGTCCCATCGGACTATGAGAGTGAGGGAAGACAGAGTGCACCTGTGTCTGCGCAAACATTTGTGTACTATAAAATCTCCGGCGAAGGAGATATACGGTTTGGAGGACTATATTTATTTAGCACCCTAATTTCGTAACACACTCATCATCATCTGCCTAGCCTTTTCCCAACTATGTTGGGGTCGGCTTCCAGTCTAACCGGATGCGTCTGAATACCAGTATTTTACATGGAGCGACTGCCTATCTGACCTCCACAACCCAGTTACTGGGTAATACGATACCCCTTGGTAAGACTGGTTGTCAGACTTTCGGGCTTCTGACTACTCGTAACGACTGTCAAAGATCCACGAATGACAGCCGGGACCAACGGCTTAACGTGCTTTCCGAGGCACGGAGGGGTCTAGGTATGTAAAGATGGTCACCGATCCACAGACCAACCGCGGCAAACGTAGCTTAACCTGACCGATCGACCTGTTATTATTTAGCCACGGGCCCCTCAATTGCGTAACACACTATAAATTTGTATCTAAATGATTGTGAAGGATATGGATAATCCATTGATTCATATTATGGTCGAATAATTTGTCTGCTCAACAACGTAAATAACGTAATGAATGTTGTTGAACTGTCAAAATGATAACCATTGTTACTGATTGTGTGTTACGCAATTACCCCGCCAATACCTATTGCTGTCCATATCCAATGATTTTCAAAAGGACAGTCAAAATGCCAGATTTTTACTAAGTAGATTTTATACATATGGTTTAGTTATGGATGTTGAAGCGTAGGTTATTTTTTTTTTGTATTTTCCTCGTCACTTTGTATTAGTTATTTAATACATTTTACAAATCGTTTCAGAGCGAACACACAGCCCATTTCGGTTAGCGTATAAAGTTTTGCGGTAACCTCCAAATACTTGGTGTTTTAGTACCAAGTACATTGTTTCAAATATAATGCGGTATTACAGGCGTTTGCGGTAAATATGTGAAGGTATTAAACGTGTTACATGATGTAAATATTGTATGAGTGGGTGTTGGTTATGAATATATTATATTGGAGGACGTGTATGTGTTTTTAATGGGTACAAAATGAAGAGGCCTACCACTTCATATGGGGGGTATTCCACTTAGAGCAACGATTTCAGCCACACTTGAGCGAACGGCACCTAATCTATTCCACTTATGGCACCAACACACAATTTTGTGCTTTTCGGTGGAATAGTTAAATTTTATTCCACAAACCCCTGTACTGGCAGTTTGTGGAATAAAATTTCTACCACCTTTCGGTTCTAGATGATTCCTTATTTTTTTTTTTTACGTAAACCTCATACCTAGTTAATTATTATCTCTTTTGTTTAGAAACATTGTAGGTATTTATTACCTATTCCATTACAGAATACAATAAAGTCTCCCGTAATATACCTACATACTCGGAAATCATGAATAATAACACCAACGGAATATTATATATTGAACACTAACCGAGTTGAAGTGCTTTTGTTGCCCTTTTAGTTCAATATTGACAGTATGTGGACCCTGTGGAATTAGATTCTACTCATTTGTTTTATTTTGATGGAACCTTCTTTTTAGGGTTCCGTAGCCAAATGGCAAAAAACGGAACCCTTATGGATTCGTCATGTCGCTGTCTGTCTGTCCGTCCGTATGTCACAGCCACTTTTTTCCGAAACTATAAGAACTATACTGTTGAAACTTGGTAAGTAGGTAGATGTATTCTTTGAACCGCATTAAGATTTTCACACAAAAATAGAAAAAAAAATTTGGGGGTTCCCCATAATTAGAATTGAAACTCAAAAATTTTTTTCATCAAATCTGGGGTAGGATAGGTTTTCAAAAACGATATTGAGGTTTCAATATCATTTTTTTCTAAACTGAATAGTTTGCGCGAGGGACACTTCCAAAGTGGTAAAATGTATACCCCCTTTTTTTTAATATGTCATAAATCATAAGCCGCAATTCACCTTTCATTCAAACAACTCATGATTGATTTTTATAGATAATGGTACGGAACCCTTCGTGCGCGAATCCGACTCGCACTTGGCCGGTTTTTTGTCTATACAATTCTGTTCGGAGATAAAGATAAGTATCCACCCTGCCCAGTAGTTTAATAGATTAGATAGGTGAATACTTACATTCGTTCAACGACTGTCCTTATTACGACTTTTCGTCGGCTATCGACCGCACACACTCGCTACATAATCAGCCTATAAGGTTCCCACGTCTGGAAAACTGGCCTACTCTCTTCGGGAGGGAGCGGGCTGTAATCAACCAAGCGGGACCAGTACGGGTTGGTAGATGTCCCATGTCTTTGAATTTTTCGTTCTAGGACATGTTAGTTTCGTCAAAATATTTCCTTCACCGTTTTGAGAAAGTCGTTCTGTTAAACCTATATATTAGTAAAGGTTTCCTCTTAAACTTCAACGAACAATAATTTATATTCTCATTATTTTACCAAAGAAAAATCCAAAAGAATCAGATCAGTCTGACATATTTTCTTTAACATTTTAAGTAGGCTGAAAAATATGACTAAAATGTTGACCAACTATATTGGGGTCGGCTTCCATTTACATGGAGCGACTGCCTATCTGACCTCCACAACCCAGTTATTGGGTAATACGATACCTTGGTAAGACTGGTTGTCAGACTTTCGGGCTTCTGACGACCCGTAACGACTGTCAAAGATCCACGAATGACAGCCGGGACCAACGGCTTAACGTGCTTTCCGAGACACGGAGGGGTCTCGATATGTAAAGATCACCCATCCACAGACCAACCACGACAAGCGTAGCTTAACCTGATTGATCGACCTGTGCGGCTGTTATTACTTAGCCACGAGCCCCTAATACATAAAATGAATAATATCTAATAAAATCGTGTTTCGGTGACAGTTTCGGTACCAGAATATACCCCTTGAAATGTTAATGGTACTCGTTAGTACCGTTGGTAGATAGCTGTATTTCAAAATAAGATAGCGAATGAAATACTAAGGACGGACATTTTAATTTAGTGAATTCGTTTGGATTGTATTATTGTGTTAGGGGTTTAACGAATATTTTGGTGTATGGTCCATCCACAGACCAACCGTAGCTTAACCTGATTGATCGACCTGTGCGACTGTTATTATTAAGCCACGGGCCCCGCTAACATACTATACGAGTAGCACAAGGATTATTTAAAAATCTCTTTCAAAGTCTATACAAAGATATCGTTGCCAGGCGCTAATGACCCTTCGACAGAATTCCAACCCAAACAAAAAAAGATAGATACTTTCCTAAATAAATGAAACACAAAAGTAATTTTCGTTTACAGAAAGCCTCTCCGAACAAAAACATTTAGAAGGGAGCAGTGAGCTTGTCCGAACTTGTTAATAACGGTGGAATTAATGAATTTTGATGAACCAAGGCCCGGTAATATGATTCGATGTATTTTTTCAGGTGAAAACTTCCTTGTACCGTTAAAAACATTGTCTGATATTTTATAATATTAGAGATTAAGTTCTACGTGTAAATTAAAGCACAAATAATTTCTAATTTTTGCCTACCCACACAAAGAACAGACTTGATAATGTAATTAACATTATCAAGTCTGGTCTTTTATTCTTGTCTGTGCTTTTACACGCGTGTAAAATAATTTCTTATTATTAAAATGATTCTTAATTTAGAAGGTACAGACGCCACGCCATCACATCAAGTTACACTACAATCTGACAAATATCTTTAATATTTTTTTCTTTTTATTTATTTATTTTTTGTTATGAAGAAATTTTATTTTCATTTACAAGATAACGCTATAATAACAAAATTATATCCTAAATTAACTAAAACTATTTCCAAACTAAAATATAGCGTCGAAAAATTCATCCACATCGCTGTCGACTGGTAATGTACCCAAGACACTGGCGGCATTGCCACGTTGTATGGCAATGCTTAGCCTCTGGCTAAAAGCCAGCCCTTGGGTCATGGGAACTGTCAACCAGTCTTTTAAAAAGACCATGCGAACTCGGCCCGAGGGTTTCAACCCCAAACGGCTCGAAAATAAAATTATTGATTTCTTTAATAGATTTTCAATTTTATCGCTAGAGCATTGGGTTTAAGATTGATTGGGAAAATTTGTCAGCTTCAGGTAGTTAGGTTAGATTGACCTGCTGGCGTCTGTACATATTAATTATTTATTCAACATCATTCTTTTGCCCCTATCCCAATTTTTTAGAGGTCGGCGCAACTTATCTGATTCTTTCATACTTCGCCATTAGTCGTCATCTCGGTAGTCACCCCCTTTCTAGCCAATATACATATTTATTTAAGGGGTTAAATATAATGACCACCATAAAATGCCTTGATACCCTTAGTTCTTGCACTTCAAATTGTATTCGAACACCAAATGTAGTAAATGATCACTAAATCTTAGCGAGAAAATTAATGCGCTATTTCTGCCTAAATAAACCACTATGATTGCCGAGCCGAGCGAGCGAAGCGAGCGATGCCGCGGCAGCGGCCGACGAGTACCAGAAATGACTAGACTGTATAGAAAAAAAAATATGTAAAAAAAGAGACAATTTTTTGCAGGCTGTCGAGAATCGAACATGAGTTATTTGGAGTCATTTTGCCTTAATAGGATAGCGAGATGTTAAAACTTTGGTAATAAGTTTACATTAAAATGCGGGTTTAATTTTGGTGATCATTTACTATTTTCGTCTGTTTTATGTTACTATATCTGATGGTAAGTTAAACGTAATAAGCCTTTATTTAATACCAACTTTGAACCTCTTCCTTCCAAGTTTTGATAGTCAGTAATAAATTGCTACGTAGAATTTCTACCAGATATAGGCACTGAAGCTTCAATGGGTACAACGTCTAACGAACTAGGTACCTCTATACTAGAGAAAAGGTTTTCCGGTCCAATTTTTGCAACGGAACTGCCTTTTACCTTTCCGGGCCCTTAAGTTAGTTGCACCCTTTTCGCTCGACCAAGCGCATTAATCCTTTTTCTGTTCTTTTTTATCCTAGCAATCTGTGACCAGCGTGTCCAGCATTTTCTTCGACAAAAAAACGAATTTATAATAACGCAATGAATAGACGTTTCATGGGAAAGCGAAATTTCTTTTTTAATTTTTGTTTTTTTTTTTTATTGTAACTCAATATTACAAACTTTCCGGCCTTCCGGGTGCGTCTAAAAATAGAAAATAATTTCTTTCAATGGTTTAATTAATCGTCAATTTTGTACTTTTCTACATCATGCGCTGTCTATACTGAGTCGTCAGTTATTATAGGGCTATGTTTTTATTTCCGTTTTCGTCAGTTTTAATTAAACAAAAAATATTCGGGGCATTATTAGATACTTGATGGCTGTCAGTATCCAATATCACCCCGTCAATTTTTAAAAAGAAAACTTGAGAGGTGTCAAGGGACACCCGGATGGAACGAATTTCAAAGAGAAAGAGAGAGACAGACAGAGAAACACGCGCACCACGCCGCACGGCTTGCAACTATAGCAAAAAGTGTCGTTCCAACTTTTGGTCTTAATTTTTTCCGTCTAGCCCCCTTTCGCAACGCGCGCTAAGGAACTTCGTTCTAAAAAGTAACAGGACTCATAAAAGAAGCGATTATTTAATAGTAATCAGCTGACTAGCGTTCTTGTATCGTCTACTATTGAATGCAGATGCAACTGAATATTATTATTTTACATAAAGTGGCTTTCCTTTTGAGCCACAAGCACGACCCAATTCCTTATCCAACGATGTGACCGGTGTACAAAGGGCATCTATCGCAGCCTTTATATAGCTCTGTTGGGTTTTGGACAGTCAAAATACTGAATCAAAAATCTGCAGTGCGATTCTGTAACCATCCACCAGAGTAAGCTGTCAATAGTGGAATGACAGCTCACTCTACGCTCACTTCACCTTAGTTTTCACGGTGAGATTTTTACAAGATTTTTCAATCGGCTGAATGCCATGGAATATAAACTAGAAGCTTGAATTTCTGCACCAGCGACTATAGTTTAGTCTTCGATATTTTTCAAACGTGACCTCAACCCGTGAAAAATAGGCCTTGACTCCTTCTTAGCCTATCGATGGCAAAAATAACACGAAAAAATATAGTTTTCTTTAATTTGTTTGGCCCAAAATTCAGCAACGCGGAACACTCTGACAGACCGACAGACAGGCAACCAAAAATGTTATTTTCCATATTCCGAGGATAGAAAAATGGAGAACAGCCCGTAAAAAAAATATGATAATACCAAAGTTTTCACGGCACCCTGCAAACCGTTTATACATAATATTATGGAGGTATCCTCCGCTGGGGTTCGACTGTTCAAGTTAAAAAGGTCTGAATGGCGGTATCTAACTTATCGACAAGTTAGACAGGTGTGAACTAGTTGGAGGGCTGGCTAGGTTGCTCTGTGGTTATCTCTGTTGTTTCCAAATGTTCCTTGTTGTGGCGAGAGACCTATGTTTATGTGCGGCATGTGCCAAAATGTGTGTGTGTGTATTTGGATTTTTTGTGTGTGCGTTCTTACACGTGTCTGAATTTCAAGGTCTTATTTATAAGCAGTAAGTTGGTAATTTAATTTTTATTTTACCTTGTAGGTGTGATTATAGTTAAATTGGATATCCCACGCTAGACAGTTAATTTATAAGCTCCAGACTGAATGCCTGAAATAAATATAGATTTTAGTAGAGACAGGTTGCTTAGTTACAAAAAAAACATATCGAAGGGCGTTTAATGATCTCCGGTCACCATAACGAGGGGCTTGCAGGCGGCAAAATTGGAGCTGTGTCGTCCCTCAAACAGTGAGGGGGCCTACTCCGAAGTGCAAAGTGCGAATGTTCGGATCGGACCGACACATGGCCGAACCGAATATTATTGAAAAATGCGAAAAAAGGTCGGATCGGCTCAGTTGGGTCGGGACCATAGTCAATATTCGAAAGAGTGTAGGATCGGAACCAACTGAACCAAATAGTAACTTC
The DNA here is from genome assembly GCA_945859715.1 of Apamea sordens. NCBI lineage: Eukaryota > Metazoa > Arthropoda > Insecta > Lepidoptera > Noctuidae > Apamea > Apamea sordens. Next base: position 17,309,688 of record OX243995.1, read on the forward strand.
GTAGCAGGAAACGGCTGAACATTCGGCCGATACTACTTCGGAGTAGACCCCCAGGCCCAAAGAAGTGGTACGCAGTTCATGGGAGGACATGCGGTCGTGGGAACGGCAGCACTTGCTGATGGGGTCTGCATTGCATAGCGGGTGATACCAGTCGTGGTTACGGCGAATGTACAAGTCTCTCCCGGGCCCTCGACACATGGCAGTAGACAGTTCAGTGTGGTTTCCGTGGGTAGGAGTCCGATATAACGATATTCTCCCCAGACAAAGGGTATCCTTGAGGATTTTACCACGGAAAAAAGGAGAAAAAACAAAGGAAACTCAAGTTTTTAAATAAGGTTGTTCGAGGTTACATGGGTGTGTGGTTGGGTGTTTACATGGCTGAATTGCTCGGAGTGCAGGTGGTTTTTATTCGTGTACTTTAAGTGTGAAGGCTGTAAATGTTTCTTTTTACGAGAAAAGTAATATTGTACACGTAGCGAAAAAGTAATTGAACTTTTTGCATTGTTTCAAGTACCTTTTTAAAGGGTCTTGGTGAAGAATTGCTAGGCACCTGGATATTTTTTTTTTAATAATGTTGTTAAATGATGTCGGTAAATATTAAAAACTTTAGTTAGTAAGTAAATAAGCGATGTGTGAAATTAAGATACTCCAAAGACAAGTTTAGATATAAATAAAAAATTGGCTACTAAAAATACGTCCATTTAAGTCAGGCGCTGACTTATTGGACAGGATTAAACTAATATTTATCTTCTGTCCTTTTCTTAATGAAATAGAAAGAAAAAGATGCACTGAACTTAAAAGTTTAGTTTTTGAACAAGGAAATTGGCGCCAGTATCAACTCAAAACATAAAATAAAACGTAGCAATACTTTTGTGCACGTATCTCTTCCCTTGATTCTTCTATAACAATAAATGGTATCTACTTTTTGTTCAACATTGTACGTAAATCGAAAAGGACGAATATTTAAGACGTGTTCCGATTGTGTTATTTCTTCAGGCGTTTTTTAGGCTTTAGGAGATCTTTACGACTTTTGTATTTACGGAAAGGTTTATGTCGAAACATAATCCTATTATATCAGCCTTGTCGGATACCACGTGTGACCTATTTTTTTTTTGTTTTGCGTTTGAATTTTTCGGAATATTGTTGCGCACCACAATCAATGCCTGGTACATGGTGACATTAGTTACCACTAGCGCCATCTAGTATCGAGTAGCAGAACTAATATAGTCAATATCCTTCTAGAAATTTCGATGCTAGAACTTTCTAGAACTATCGACATCTGATCAGTCGGGGCCGGTATGTACTCGAACATTCTAGATGTTTCTACAATAGAAGGTTCTAGAACTATCTGCGGCACTCTATAAGGCCGGGATGAGCCACGACAGAGTCAGAGTTGGATAAGCGACACAAGTGAATACATCGAAAGCGATCTACAAGTGCGACTTAAGTGCAATTGTGTTTTATAATTAGTGTGTTTGAGTTGTTATTAGTGTTGTTTAATTTAAGTGTAATTTTTGGTAATTTTTATCGGCAGTTTTAATTGTCACGAACCCCGAAGCTCGTAACAATATCTTCGATTATTGTTGTGTAGTCGGGTACAAAAATAAATAAATGTCACTTGGATAACACGTTACTTTGTTCATTTTAAATGGGACTGTTTTTAGACTTACTATGTTTCTTAAGCTTGTGGCTAAGTAATAACAGCCGCACGGGTCGATCGATCAGGTTAAGCTACGCTTGACGCAGTTGGTCCATGGATGGGTGACCTTCTTCACATACAAAGACCCCTCCGTGCCTTGGAAAGCACGTCAAGCCGTTGCTCCCGGCAGTCATTCGTGGGTAATTACCAAGGGGTATCGTATTACTCAGTAACTGGGTTGTGGAAGTCAGATAGGTAGTCTCTCCATGTAAAATACTGGTATTCAGCTGCATCCGGTTAGACTGGAAGCCGACCCCAATTGGGAAAAGGCTAAGCAGATGATAATGACTTGAGTAATAAGTGACTTTGTTAATTTTAAACGGGATTGTTTTTAAAACTTATGTTCTAAACCCAACTCCAGAAATCTTAAAATCCAGAATCTAATTCTTTGGAAATACCTACACATACATAATCAGCCTATAATGTTCCCACTGCTGGGACACAGGCCTCATTTCAGTCAGAGGGAGTGGGCCGTAATCCACCACGCGGGCCCAGTGCGGGTTGGTAGATGTCACATGTCTTAGAATTTTTAGTTCTAGGACATGCCTGTTTCCTCACGATGTTTTCCTTCACCGTTTTGAGAGCAGTGGTGATGAAATTATTTACACAAAGTATATTGCCTGCTTGGGTTCGAACCCCAGACCTACAACTCGTTGGTCGCGGCCGTTACCACTGGTCAACCACTGCTCAGTACCTACAAATGAAATTACAAAGAACAATATGCAAATCCGACCAATACCTTTCAAAATCTTCTTACGATCCCAATCATTCGTAAAAGAGTCACTAGCCTCCCATACAACATTTAAGGTTCTCGTCAATGGCGTCTGAAACTGTATAAAAAGCGGGTGAAACGACCACTGTATAATATATGAGCTAGCGTTTATAGCCATCTGTTCCGGTCGCTGTTTGATTAGTATGTCGGAATGGGAAGTTATTCAGCTCTGTAAGTTGTTAAAACACATGTTTTTTTGTCGGTAGAATTTATTTGAGGTTATGTCATGACGCTGACGATTGAGCAATTTGGAAGATCTAACAGTCCAAGTAGGTTTAAAAGCATCATCATCTGCCTAGCCTTTTCCCAACTATGTTGGGTTTGGCTTCCAGTCTAACCGGATGCAGCTGAATACCAGTATTTTACATGGAGCGACTGCCTATGTGACCTCGACAACCCAGTTACTGGGTAATACGATACCCCTTGGTAAGAATGGTTGTCAGACTTTCGGGCTTCTGACGACCCGTAACGACTGTCGAAGATCCGCGAATGACAAGTAGGTCTAAAAGCATAATATGCTCAATTATAATGAACATGACTGCCTCATTGGCTTAGAGGTCACAAGCGCTACTGCTGAGCATGAGGTCCTGGGTTCGATTCCCAAGTCAGGAAAAGTGTAATTCAAGTGCAGCCCTGAGCCTGGATTTATGCTCAGTCGATGGCAATGTACTCGAACCTCATTTCATCGGACTTAAACACGACTGGCGAAATCTGGGTGTCCTTATGTGCAATTCTGCCGAACCCTTCGGGGAAGTTCCTACAGGCGTGATGTGATGATTCTAAACATTTATAGTTCGACTGTTCTGCTAAACCATTTTCGCCCTTCAATACGTAGATATTAAAAGATAATGCGAATAAATTTAACTGCGACTCTCTGGCGAATAAACTTTCGATTGGGTGACATTTCACATTGTTTTGTTGGCTTCAATGTTTAACACCTCTGTAGTTGACCTGCATAATTATATCGCGATCCCATCTCGCCACCCGCCGGACGACCAATGTACACTGTTTAGATCATGATAAACCTGTTGACGCCTGTCCAACACAGTATCATAGCGTCATATTTTATGAGGGACACGGTGAGGTTAAGTGAGGCTGACGGATTTCTTGCTATACTCTGTTCACCAAGTTAACCGTTTCTTGATAGCTGACTTATTTTAATTTAATTTGTCTGATCTTTTTTTATATTAAGTAGATTGTAAAGTTATATAAGGTTGTTTCTAAAGCCATTACCTATTCGATATTATTATTAATTTAACAACCTCACTGATGTTTGCATGCCTAATATAAGGTAGATTGTACAAGCCTCACTCAATTATTGTTATAGATCTTATTTTATGTACCTACAATCTATGCAAATAAAATTCTTACTTACTTACTTACTGACTTAGAACGTTACTATTCCAGATTACATAAAAATTTACTTAAAAATGCATAATAAAATAAATATATAACCTGCTTATCTTATTGAATTATCTTATTTATGACTTCTTACAGACATTGTAATACCGTACGCATATCAGTTTTGACAAAAAATATATGATTGCTCAGTAGCTTTGTCTGTCAAAAAACGGTTAACTTAGTGGACAGAGAGTATTGTCTACAATTTCTTAGAAATTTTACCGGTTTTACTTCTGCAGGAGATAAAATGCAGATTCTGAATATGGCCCTAGAAGGTAGAATTTAAAATTGAAGACACTGACTTCAGATGCTCACTATTTTTATCCGTGATATCTATGTTTTCCCCTTTACCGTTTACTATTTCAACGATGGCATTCAGTTATTAATTTACACCATTTTTCTAGTTTTACTCTCATCATATATTATGTCCAGTCCACCTCCATCGTTGCTGATCAATTCAACAAAGGAGATGCGAGGAAGAGATAAAACTAACAGCTGGTCCTAATTATCATTTTTAATTTAATTATAAACTGCGTATGCTTTTTTTATTATTATTAAAAAAAAATAGTTTTGTTTTATTGTATTTCATAAATGTAATTTTTAAAGCATGTAAATCTCTTATTAGATCTTATTGTTGTTGTTTTTTTTTATTTTAATATATTTATAATTTAATTATGTATTCAGAGCATACGTATATGTAGGTACCCGATAATGTGTAAGCTGTGGTTACCTGTAATTGAGTGTGCATTACACGATAGTGTATAATAATACAAGTTAATGGTTAAAGATAATTGTAATTTATCTCGTTGGTAATCCATAAATAAAATAAAATACCCTTATAGCGCAACACACTATCAATCAGAATCTGAATCATTTTGGAATAGCAACTTCTTTATTTTTATCTTTATTGCTAATCCATTACTTCATATGTTCGAAAAATTTGCCTGCTCATCAACGTAAGTAACGCAATGAATGTTGTTGAACTGACAAAATAAAAGCCATTCCTACTGTTAGTGTGTTACGTAATTACCCCGGTGGAGGAGAGTGGTTCGTGATCCTATCACCAGCAATTTTAATGGAAACAGAGGAAGCCTTTGCCAAAAGACATGCTGAATAAGAGACATACTTTAACAACATACAACAAAGAAAGCAAAAGCAAGAGAGGGGCTTGTGGCTAAGTAATAACAGCCGCACGGGTCAATCGATCAGGTTAAGCTACGCTTGCCGCGGTTGGTTCGTGGATGGGTTACAATCTTTACATGCTAGGACCTCTCCGTGTCTTGCAAAGCACCGCCGTTGGTCCCGGCTGTCATTCGTGGATCTTTGACAGTCGTTACGGGAGCCAGAAAGCCGGGTTGTCAGAAGCCCGAAAGTCTGACAACCAGTCTTACCAAGGGGTATCATATTACTCAGTAACTGGGTTGTGGAGGTCAGATAGGCATTCGCTCCATCTAAAATACTGGTATTCAGCTGCATCCGTTTAGACTAGAAGCCGACCCCAACATAGCTGGGAAAAGGCTAGGCAGATGATGATGATGAACAGAGAAAGCAATTCAGAATAAAGAGTCTTACAATAATAATGTCTATGTAATATTGTCTATATTTTTTTAAAGATTTTAGGGACGTATTCTTCATAAGCAAAAATGTTTTTATAACATACTCTAATAGGTTCGTTTAGCTGAAGGCTGTCATATCCAATATGACAAGTAGTCATGTAGCAACATCGACAAATTGAAAATCAATCATCTACCGACCCAATCAGTATCAAAATCATACCAGGGCTGACACACTATTAACCTGTATCACGAGAAATTATGTGAACTCGATTGAATTATTTCTAGGTTGAACCTAGAATGTTCCCACTGCTGGGACATAGGCCACTTCTCTTTTTGAGAGGGAGTAGGCTGTACCATGTGGGCCCATTGCGGGTTGGTAGATGTCACATGTGTTCGAATTTTCGGTTCATAGACAAGCCGGTTTCCTTACGATGTTTTCTTTCACCGTGTTGAGAGCAGTTAGAGATAATTTCCATAAAGTAAAGCGCCTGTCTGGGTTCGAACCTACGACCGCGAATCATAAGTCGACGCCGATACCACTTGACCATGAGGCCTGACTAATAATAAGAAAAAATTATAAAAAAAAAACTTGAGAGGTGTCAAGGGACTCCCGGATGGAACGAAGTATAACTGGCTTGCTTTCTATAAGAGAGAGAGAGAGAGACAGACAGAGAAACACGCGCACGCCGCACGGCTTACAACTATAGCAAAAAGTGTCGTTCCAACTTTTGGTTTTAATTTTTTCCGTCTAGCCTCCTTTCACAACGCGCGATAAGGAACTTCGTTCCAATAAATCGAGATATAAGACTTACCCTCTCCTTTTTGAAGATGATGAAAACGACAGGTAAACGTTTCATTTATTCAGTCCTAGAATGGATAACCGATCTTAGTATACGAGGTACGAATATCCTATATTCCGTACCACGGAAAGCAAGTTAAGTCGTCGATCTCGATTGTCATACAAATAAATATTCAACAGTCAGGGATGCTGGATTTTACCTAAAGATATCGGCATTTCTCAATAATTCCGTAGTACCTATATTTAAGATGGCTGCCGCGTTCTACATATAGTTATATCGAATATTCAACTACTATTTTGAATGTCATGTTCCCCCGACTGCCTTTGCTATTACCACGTCTTCTTTCTGACTTTTGGAACGAAGTTCCTTATCGCGCGTTGCGAAAGGAGGCTAGACGGAAAAAATTAAGACCAAAAGTTGGAACGACACTTTTTGCTATAGTTGTAAGCCGTGCGGCGTGCGCGTGTTTCTCTGTCTGTCTCTCTCTTTGAACTTCGTTCCATCCGAGTGTCCCTTGACACCTCTCAAGTTTTTTTTCTTTTTGCTCGGCTTTTATGGCTCCTAGCGTGATGTCTTCGAGGTTCTTCAAGGTCTGAAGAGTAGGCCTATCAAATGCAAAAATAATCTTTCAAATTCCACGAGTAGTTCCAGAGATTAGTGCGTTCAAACAAACTCTTTAGCTTTATGAGCTTTACGCATAGATAGAAGCTGACCCAATCATCATCTGCCTAGCCTTTTCCCAATTATGTTGGGGTCGGCTTCCAGTCTAACCGGATGCAGCTGAATACCAGTATTTTACATGGAGCGACTGCCTATCTGACCTCCACAACCCAGTTACTGGGTAATACGATACCACTTGGTAAGACTGGTTGTCAGACTTTCGGGCTTCTGACTACCCATAACGACTGTCAAAGATCCACGAATGACAGCTGGGACCAACGGCTTAACGTGCTTTCCGAAGCACGGAGGGGTCTCGCTATGTAAAGATGGTCACCCATCCACAGACCAACCGCGGCAAGCGTAGCTTAACCTGACCGATCGACCAGTGCGAAAAAAGGATGATGTCCAACATACTTCTACATAATCCAATCCCAAACACATGAACAGGTAACCACGCCAAATCACGTCATAACCGCCATAAGCCGCTTTTCGCATTCAGTCACAAAATACCCGCCCAGTAACAGAATAAAACCCGACGCACACTATTAGCCCGTTGTTAATTTAATCTCATACCGTTAAGTCGTAACAAATCACGGGTCTTTACCACCATTTTATTGCGTTTTAGCCACGGCGCTGCTTTGCACGTATGTAACTAGGTTAACACTTGGCCCGACTTGGCTTCATGTTTATGCAAAACTGACTTCCTCAGGACACTGCGAGGGGAAGATAAGCTTTGTATGAATAATAACGGTGTCCGTTTGAATACATTTTCTAATATATTAAAAGGCGTTAAAGTAGTTATGGTTTGTGAGGTGTTTGCGTTTTGTCAACCCTAGCAACGGGGTTATTATGGTGTGGCAGTGTTCGACAAGATACGATAATATAACCATTTACCAAGGGTAGTGGTAATTAAAACAGCGTTGGTATAGTAATTCGCAAACTATATTTATTAACTAAATGTCCTAGCCCATATACATAATTATTTTGAGTAGCGCTGGTGGCACTGATGACACCATTTCAAATATCACTGAACCAATCACTAGCGAGCTCACGCGCCTGTGGAGCCCTAGAACCTCGGTGGCGCGGCTCGTATAAATACTGCCTCACCCGACCTCGCCGCCGAGGACCCTCGCGACGTCCCCAAGTAAATTCTCCCCCACTCCGACCCTTGCTCGATGAAGTGCCAGCCCGCGCCGTAACTTTAAATCCCCGACTGTGACCTCTGAGTTTGTTTCGGCCTTTCTTTTCAGAGATAGTCCTAGGAAACGCTGCGCTCATCAAAGCATTAACAATAAAAATAATTCGATCCAGCCTGTCCCATCTTGCTGCCCTCTACCAGCGACGCCCTAAGCTGAGGTTTTCAGGGTCACAGGGGGTGCCCTTAGCATGCAGTCACTTAGTCTTAAGCCCTGCCTGGAGGATTTTTTTTTTTTTTTGAGGATGGGAAATCTTCAGATGACCCCTCCCGCTCTGGGTGGAGCGGAAGGAGTGTCAGATTCTTACTGACTAAAACCCACCCGTGTTCCTTCCTTAGCCCTTTATGTTCCAGGGCAGCGGTAACCCTTTCGGACGATCCCGCTACCCTGGCAGGCTTCGGCCCTATCGGGCCCCGTCACCTAATGTCAAGTGAAAAATAACTTTAATTTCGGAAGTCGGTGGCAAACAACGAAAATGCGAACCCAGCGACACCGACTTTCAAAATTAAAGTTATTTTTCACTTGCCTTTTTTGGAAGTCGGTTGTAATTAGATTGTTGTAGCTTTAAACCTAGAGTATTTAGATTTTTAAAGATAAAGTAAGCTCTTCATTACTTACTTTAACTTTAAAAATCTAAATATCAGTGAACCTAAGGCCACGGAAAGTTCAGCATTAAGTATTCATAAAAACGAAAGAAAAAAAAAGGAAGGGAAAAAAATAATGATGTTGGTGACTTTAAGTCCATTTAAGGCCGGTCACGGATTCACGGTCTGCTAAACATATTTTTTTATTACAGATCAGACGCTTTGTAGCTGGGCAGACATTGTTGCGAAGCAAAATCTTAAAATAAAATTGGTCTGTATTGGTGTGTAATTGCTTAACACTTTATTTATTATTTCACTTTGTAGTGTCTTTTTTGGAAGACGGTTGTTTTTTTTCCAAAAAGTTTTTGTTTTTCACTTTTAAGTTGTAATTTTTACCAGTATTTTTGGTTTAAAAACCAAACTACTGAAACGTTTTTATGAAATTTCTATGGGATATATCTGAAAGTACATCCTTACAAATAAAAAAGAATTTTGGATATCGGCTTATAAATAACGGAATTCTGAGGAAACAAACATTAAAAAAATACCTATCAATTATTACTAATGTTAGCAACTTCTTACCTACCCAATATTTGTTTGTATAACTTCACCAACACGCACCAGAGGCAAAATGTATTTCATTTAGATTTAAGCAATTACTTTGTATCTCATTGTAAGTGAACCTAATACTGTTCTTGTGAGAATAAATTCTATAAACCTAAAAAAAATACAGTCGAATTGAGAACCTCCTCCTTTTTAAAAGTCGGCTAAAAAAATCGACTTCGATTACTTGTTTAGTTGGCATTTTTATCGTAGTTAGATTTTAGTTTTTAACGTATTTTTTTATTATTTTGGAGTTAGTAATCGAAATACGACTTTAGGAGTTATGAGGGAACAGATGAACAAACATACATAGCCTATTTAAATCTTACCCTCATTTGGCCATGCCATATTCGAGTAATAAGGTATCCAAAATTCACTTTAAGTACATAGACACCTTGAATACTATGAACGGTCTGACTCCCAAATTCATATTCCTCTACCATCTGCATAAACGCCCAAATCGATATCGCTCCCTATAAAATATAGTTAGGTACGACACGTTACAAGATAACAATGAGCAATATGAGCATGTGAAAACGTTGTTAGGGGTACGCTTGTTGAATACGAATCGTTGGTGATACCTACGCATGTTCGTTCGTAATTATTACGAACGTACAACTAGGGAAAGGGACGGGGCTAATCGAATTCTGTTTTGGTGTTCGATTAATCGAATGAGAGACTAATTACTTAGGGCCGTATATAATAAATCAGAATAATTTATGAGAGAGCTCTGAAATTAGAGTGGTTTGGTGTAGTTATTTAGGATACTGGGTTAAAACCAACAACCTTCTAGGTCTATTTTTGTTATTCATGGTTATTTGTGCAAAATTAGATAGGAGTTTATAACATACATGAAAAACTGTTGAGCCATCTGGGAAATAAAACTGGTGGTGTTAACGGTTTCTATATTGTAAAAACATAAGTTACTGGTCCATAAAGCATCATCATCATCTGCCTAGCCTTTTTCCAGCTATGTTGCGGTCGGCTTCCAGTCTAACCAGATGCGGCTGAATATCAGTATTTTACATGGATCGACTGCCTATCTGACCTCCACAACCCAATTTGGGTAATACGATTCCTCTTGGTAAGACTGGTTGTCATACTTTCGGGCTTCTGACAACCCGTAATAACTGTCAAAGATCCACGAATGACAGCCGGGATCAGCGGCTTAACGTGCTTTCCGAGGCACAGAGGGGTCTCGGTAAAGATAGTCACCCATTCACGGACCAACCGCAGCAAGCGTAGCGCTCGGCTGTTATTATTTAGCCACGAGCCCTTGATCCATAAAGCATGATCTTCTTTAAAAAAAAATGTCTTGTACTTGACAAAAAACTGCCTCCAACATACCCAAGAAGAAGACATATAAATTGTGACAGATATCATCCGGAACAACCAAATTTATGTGCTGCGAAATTGTTATTCCCATATAACATGGAAGGGATCGAGTCGTTTAACATAATTTTGTTTCACCTCCCCCCTTCTCCCCCAAACGACACATAATCGGGACGACTGACAATATTTTTTTGCTAACCCTTATAATATAGTCATGGAAATGCTAATCTTGTTTCTGGGTGTCTGATTTCGGGGTCAACATGTATTAATTAATGTTTGATTACTTTGGAGTTTGGTTGATTCCGTTTCTGGCAGAGAATGGTGTGCAAATTAAGATTTTGTATAATGTGACCAAGAGTATATATACGCAGCGAGCCGTATCTTCATAGCTGAAGAAAAATGAAAAGGCCAAAAGAAAACTTGAATGACAGTGGTTGTTCATACACTGGAATGAGGAACAGTTCGTTCATCCTCCATAGAAAAGGAAGGATCCGTCGACCAGACAGGTGTTTTGTCTGGTGGGCTACTGTCCGACGATTGATGTGAGTGCGTTGTATTTATGCTAGTCGCGCGGTAAACTTTGTTTGCGCGATGCAGGATTTTTGCGTGACGTCAGTGTGATGCCTAGTTCGCATGTGGCGATGTAAATGCCACCGGAGTCACAGTACCAATTTGGAAATTTCTCTTTTCACTATTCCTTGGAAGAGCCTTACTAAGCAGATCTGGCTATGGGCTGGCCAAATAAAATAAAATAATTATTGTTTTTAATGATCATTGTAGGTGTGGTCCCTAAAGTCATTAGCATCAGCCTAGCCACTTAATCTAAGAGTTTTACTTTGGCATACTTAAATCTCAAACTCATGTTAGCTATAAAATCGATAAAAAAGAATCGCTTTTTGAGTGAAAATCGATTTAAAACTAAAAAACACAATTGACTTTATCGGTAACTTCACTACCAATAATTATTACGTCACATACGCCCTCAGCGATGTCAAAGTGAACGTTACTGAATTTACGTGCTGTGAAATTATTATTATTTTCAATGTAAGGGTGCGATCAGAGGCCTATTTAGCTTCGACTATAATAATTAGCAGAAGGTCGACTTGCTCATGAAATACATAATGTATTTCGTGGGCAAGTCGACCTTTCAACCCACGAAAACCACCCACGAAATGCATAATATTATTATGCATTTCGTGGGTAAGTTGAACTGCTGTAAGGCTTACGTAATCATCTGTGTAGCCATTTCTCAACTAATAAGGGGTTGGCTTCCTGTCTACGAACAGATGCAGCTGAATATCTATTTTTTTTAGGTTTAAAACAAACAAACTCTTATTTTTATTAGAATAGATTCACATATTTTTGTAGATTGATAAGCATTCATTTATTTTAGATCTATTTTACTTTCCATAACTTATTATTTGTAGTCTGAACGTAGCCTTACCGAAAGATCGACTCGTTTAGCATAATTTAGCCTCCCTTCGCGATCGGAATGAGATCGCACTCGCACCTACGTGTTTGATGCTTCAATACGGCCTGTAATAACCTGAATGAAGAATTTTCCTTATTATTGACTCACCAACCCTTTTCGTTAGGAGATAAACCTTTGAGTTACGTGCTTTAAAATACTTGAAAACGGAAGAATACGCTTTTGTGTCTCTACAAATCATAGCCGAGGATACGGTTTACGAAAATCTATTATTCAGTTTGATTTTGTCAATACTGTTCCACCGAACAGCACTCAACAATTTGTTTTTGGTTCCATAAGTGGAATAGCTTAGGTACTCACATACTACACGCAGTTTGGTCTCTCCCTTTCCTTAATCCATGCAAAGGTTGACTTTAAAAGATCGCTTTTAGCGATAAGACGGCCCATTTTGTCACCCCTTGTAAAATTTCTAGATAATAATATCTGTTATTTTTATGGTGCACATAATAAAGGGAATTCTATCTATTTACCCTCGCTCGAGTGCGTTTGAAATCGGTGCTCTAAGTGGAATACGTCAAATCTATTGTCTAGAAACTAGATTTTCTATTGTTATTTCTATCAGGTATTTCAATCTCAAATAATTTCCACCTGGATGCTTTCAAACAATGAATGAATTTTAAAACTAATGAAATAGTTTCAGACATGGAACCTAGGTAAAACAGAGAACTTATGAAATGTCTAGCGACTTACTCGTATTTTTGCAAGAAGTACCGTAGGTATTATTTTTAAACTTTCTAAAAAATTTCATAAGCCTTTCTGCTTTTGAATTGCACGCGGTTGGTTTGTATTTAATTTAACAAAGACATTATAACACTGAACAATGGTGGCTCTGTTGTGAGGGCTCAGTGGTAACGGCTTACGAGTTGTAGTTCGTGGGCTGGAACCCAAGCAGGCGCTTTACTTTGTGTAAATAATTTCATCATCACTGCTCGACCTCGATCGCTGACGATCTCCATCGTGACTTAAAAATGGAACCCGTCACCGACATAATCCAAAAATTTGCTGAGGCCCATGAACACCGACTCCACCGACATGTGAACATCGAGGCAATTCAGCTGTTAGACCAAACAAATATAGTGCGAAGACTAAAACGGACAAAAGCTTTTGAGTTAGTGTAGTGTAAAAAGTGTAGAAATAATAGTGCCAATGACACACATAATAACACATGAACACAGTGCTTATATCATCATATCAGACTCTAAGAAAGTGGAACGGACTTGTGTAAAGTACAATAAACACTATTCTAAGTTTTAAAATAATTATCACGTAATAAATTAAGTTAGATTAAAATTGCTTATTAGTCTTATAGGCTAGATTGTAATTAATTATTAAGAACCTGGTTCTTTTTAATAAAGGATAATAAAAAAATTAAAAAAAAACTGCTCTCAAAACGGTGAAGGAAAAATGTGAGGAAATCGGCATGTCCTAGAACCAAAAATTTTTAGACATGTTACATCTACCAACCCGCACTGGGCCTGGAGTACAACCCACTCCCATTAAAAAAAAACATTAGTAATAGGCTGATTATGCTATATTAACAAAGTATCAGACTCCATATTTTTACTCGGATTTACATGCAAACTGCGACAGCTAAAAAGGAAAATTGGGGTTTGGTGATTTTCCTTTTTAACTGTCCGTCTGTGTTTTGAATTCTTATCCAAAAATCCAAATTAGCCGCGATTCGGTTTTAAGCATGAAAATGAGCATTAAGAAAATATTCAAAGGTAAAGATACTGTTTTTACTCAAAGAGAATCAATCAAATTTACTCAAACAATCTCAAAGAGATCTCATCGCCGTTTGAGGATATTAACCAGCATAAGATTTTGTTTTTTTTAACATAAATAAAAGATGGTGGTTTTGTTAAGAAATTCATAGTGACCGCCGATCTTGTAGGTAGGTATTAGAGGGTTTTCATATAGGGATTAAATATTACTTGGTACAACATACTGGGTAACGCGGACGGTACATACCCAGAAAGCCGCTAAGCTTAAGTGGGCCTGGGCTGGACATGTTTGCCGCATGTCAGATGACAAATGGGCTAAGGGAACCACCGATTGGATCCCACTAAACGATGATGTCGCGGCCGGCCGAGACGAAGATGGACGAGCTTGACTCCTGCCGAAAGGACTGGCCAAAGACAGAATTGTGTGGAAAACGGAGAGGGAGGCGATTACCCTGCAGTAGGACAAAACAGGCTAGTTAGATAGATTACATAAACAACAGTATAATACCTATTAGATACACAGAATTTAAAGGATTTTCTTTTTCTTACCTATGTAGATATTTACCCCTTTCCTAGCTATTTAGCTTCAAAGTTAGTCCTGTATTTAACAACTAGGTTACATCCAACGTACATATTTGTGCAATTTTTTTATGTTAATATACCTAGACATATTATGTAGCATCGTGAGGAAACCGGCATGACCTAGAACTAGAAGTTCGAAGACATGTGATATCCATCAACCCGCACTGGGCCCGCGTGGTGGATTTTATCCCACTACCTCTCACCGTGGGAACATTATAAGCTGATTATGCATATGTAGTAAAAGCGTGCCTTTGCGAAGAAAGAAATAAAAAAACATTTATTTAGCACAGACTAAAAGACACACAATACACCAGATACATACATCAGATAGCAACTAATAAAAAAACAAATAGAAAGTATAAAGACCGATGTAAGAAATTAGCAGGTAAGTGTGCCACGGCTGCACCAAAAAGGCCCAGTTCAGCAAAAATGCCAGACAATAGTGCCTGAAAGAAATAAACCTCATTCAAAAGGCTCTTAAAATATTTGAACAGTTTACAGCAGGTAGGTCGGGCTCAAGTACTTTCATGTTCAGTTCAGCGGAAAAGTGCACTTCAGCCACCAAAAACAAAAAAAAAAAAAACAACAAGAGCACTTTAAAAGCCATACAAAATTGGCAGGTGACGTTTATTCGACGTCCAAAAGAAAAGGACGGTAATCGGGTGATTTATTAAACAAAAACATTCAAGTAAGTGGGGCGACGGTACCCGAAAAACTGAAGCATAAAATTGTATTGAACAATTCCCCTTTATCGTAGGAGCTCCATACATCCGAACGTTTCGGGACACATCCTGTTATATAACAAAGTCCGTTCGAGGCTGACGGTAAGAGGAATTTTGGTAGTTATCAAAGAGATTTCGAAGCTTTGTAATTTTTTACTTTTTATCTATGCTGATATTGTTGGCTTTGTTGGAGAGCAGCGTGGATCAGACAATATTGAACATGAGGAACGGCGATTGGAAAATCGAGACAACAATAAATCTACGACAAACGAGGAACGCTTTGAGATTTTTTGTTCGATCTGACCTGACTGGTGAAGTTTAGAGCCAAGTTGGGCAGTATGTCATAGGAAAATAGCTTTAACATGATTTAGAAAGGACTAGAATGATGATGACTGATGGGCGGCTAGAATCAATTCTATTTTATTGTAAACTAGCAGCGCCCTGCGGTTTCACCCGCATAAGTTTCTATTCCGTGGGAATATCGGAATAAAAAGTATCCCATGTGTTAATTCTGGATATAAACTATTTGTATGTTAAATTTCATCCAAATCCGTTAAGTAGTATTTGCGAGAAAGAGTAACAAACATCCATCCATCCAAACAAACTTTCGTATTTATAATGTTAGTAGGATTTTGACGTTCAAGTGCCTTTTATGTGTCTATCACACTATAATATTATAAAGGCGAAAGTTTATGAGTGAGTGTGTTATGTATGATTGTTACGTTTATTAGCGTGGCTAGCTGACATATTGCAAGTAATTTAATTTTATGTTAGGTGCCTTGTAATGTTAATTACTTAACGCCTAGTATTATATACAATCAAGTATCAAGTATTTTCTAACTGAACAGACAGCTGTGCTGCTGGGGAGTTTGTTGCGCCACTTTTTTATCCCAGCGATAGCACTAGGAAGTGGTGAAGGGAGGGCGTTTTTGGGGGACTGTCTTTTGTAATTTTGACGTTCGAAAAGTGCTGATTCTCAGCCTAATTTGAATAAATGACTTTTGATTTTGATTGATTAACTTTGAAAAAATCGTCTTTTCGATAACTTATCTATATGTATAACGCAATGAATATTTTTGTGTGAATATGTTAGGCAATTACCCCGCTGGAATATTAGAAATTGTCAATTAGCCTTTTGGCCGACGCCTTTTAATCACACGCGCCGATTCCGTGCGAGTTCACGCGGAAGTCATCATATGCCCAGGATTTTCCCAACTATGAGGGTCGTCTTCCAGTCTCACCGGATATAGCTGAATACCAATATTTTATATGAAGCGACAGCCACACGGAACTCCACAACCCAGTTACTGGGTAAGACGATACGTCGATACCCCTTGGTAAGACTGTAGATACTGACTGTACCGTAACGACTGCCAAAGATCCACGAATGACAGCCGGGACTAACGTGCTTTCCGAGGCACGGAGGGGTAAAGATATATATGTAAAGATGGTTACCCATCCACGGACCAACCGCGGCAAGGGGAACTTAGCTTGATCGATCGAGCCTTGCGGCTGTTATTACTTAGCCACAAGCCCCTCACGTTCCGCTCCGAGTCCACGCGGAAGTACCGCAGCAAATGCGCCGAATCGAGCAAAATGGCCGCGACATACTAGAGGATATGTAATCAATCAGTGTATGTAATCATGAGTAATAAAAATTGATCGGTCAAATAAATACTCTAGCTAGGAAGCGTAATATAAATTACATAACGGTGGATTCCTACGACTTTATTGGCGGGCTTCGAGCGAGATACAAAATGTAATAGATTTAAAAATTTATGTTCACTGCGGAACCACACAGTTTAGTCGATTGACTTTTACAATGCCTATTTTGCAGAATTTAATCGATACAATGTTTAGAGTGAACCGTTAAAATAGGTATATGGTTAACTTTATGGTTTAAAACGTAATGACCTCTATAAAATAATACATAGTGGGTAGGCAGCAGACTGTTAGGCACGTTACTTCAGTATATTTATTACTAAAGTCTGACTACCGGTTTTACCATGAGGTAGCAGATGGCGTCCTGTTGTTTCTGCCTACGCTCATGGTAAGAATGCGTGAGTTTACGTATGTAAAGCGCAATACACACTGAGCCCGCCGGGCCGCCGGCCTATGTCGGCAACTTTTTGTCGTCGGGCTAGTTGGCGGCTTCACTTATTGCAAGTCGGAAAAATTTGTCGGCGGGTCACTACGGGTCGAGCTTCGCCGGAGAACTGAGCCTACGCAAGCCGCCAACATGTCGGTGGGCAACACGCGCGGGCGCATGTTGCCGACATGATTCTTTTCATATAGGCCGCCGGGTTGTGTCGGCGGGCTGTGTCGGCGGCCCGGCGGGCTCAGTGTGTATTGCGCTTAAGAGCACAGATAATATAATACTGTATGTACAGATACCCAATCCCATACAAAGAAATGACACCTCTCTAAGTTTGGCTATTGAGCTGAGTATTATATTTTATGTGGTAAAACGTAATCTGGGCTTGTGTCCGCAAATCCACGTCAATGCGCGTATTTTGAAAAAAGAAAGAAAAAAAGTTTATTTGGACACAGTTCGTGAAACACAAAATACAAAATTAATAAAATAAAGTTTCAGACAACAATAGTGTGTGCCTCACGGCTGCGCCAAAAAGGTTCATTTCGGTATTAATGCCAGACAGATGCTGTCTGACGCTGGTTTTCTAATTAACATTTAGGGACAAGTGACGGGGAGTACACACAGTTTCAACATACCTAATACATACTTATAAATAAATAAATAAACTAGTAATCACGTACACACGGCTACACGTCAAGCTATACAAAACCAGTTTGTCTTGGCCTCACTTTGTATGATATTTTCTCACAATGAACGGTCAGCTAATACTGGTTTAGCATAGCTTGATGTGTAGCCGTGTGTACATATCATTACAAATACAAATTTTGCGTACGGATGTAAGAGGTATCATGTTACCCAATTACTGGTTTGTGGAGTTTAGATAGGCAGACGTCCGCCTGTCCGTCCATCTGTCTGTCCGTCTGTCCATCCCTCCATCTGTCTGTCAGCGGGCTGAATCTCATGAACCGTATTAGGTATAGACAGTTGAAATTTTGACAGTGCGTATTTCTATTGCCTCTATACCAACAAATAATATAAATAAAATGTCATGTAAAAATAAAAGGAGACCCCCTTTTATTTTTTACATGACATTTTATTTACCATACTAGGAACGTGTTTTTCGGCGTTTTTTTACATTGTGGTACGGAATCTTTCCTGTGCGAATCCGACTCGCATTTAGCCGGTTTTTTAACCGACTTCTAAAAAGGAGGAGGTTCTCAATTCGGATGTTTGTATTTTTTTTTATGTTTATTCCCGCATAACTCCGTCGTTTGCCAAACGATTTGAAAAATTCTTTATACTTCATAAATGGTCCCATAGAAATATCATCAAAAACTGTTCCAGTAGTTTGGTTTTTAAACCAAAATTACTGGTAAAAATTACAACTTATAAGTGAAAAATAAAACTTTTTTGAAAAAAAAAACAAGTTATTATTCTACATTTAAATTGCCACTTTTAATATATTCTCAATAATATATTGATTACATATTTATGTCTGTAATCTACTGTTAAATTGAGGTAACTACCAATTTTTCGACGCCGTTACAAGCACCGTGGCCTCGGAATAACTAGACATTTTTCTTTAATAGCTATGCTTTTCATTTTACCCAAAAATGATCGTCTCATTTTTTCCGAGAAAAAAATGGGAACCTACTCGTAACAAAAATGTGTAATATTCTGCACGTTCGTAAATAAAGCTTTGACCTCTGAGAGCTGATGACCATGTGCCGGAGTCGTACATGAGGACCACATGTGCGTTTTATGTACTTCATGTACAAAAAAATGTATAGGCTTACTAGTCCTCACTTTTTCCTCATACATATGTCTATAATTTGTAGGATTTCTTACTTTTGGATCAAACTCGAGAACGTAGAAATGCCTCAATACCAGCTTTGTTTTTCGTAGAAATTCTAGTATTGGATTTTATTCCTATTGTGGGTGTTTTAAATAGTGTGAAATACAAAAATATTTTTCATATTTAACGCTGTTTGACTTAGATATAAAAATTGATTGAATATCTGAATCGCTTGTGGCTAAGTAATAACAGCCGCACGGCTCGATCGATCAGGTTAAGCTAGGCTTGCCGCGGTTGGTTCGTGGATGTGTGACCATTTTCACAAACTAAGACCCCTCCGTGCCTCGGAAAGCACGTTAAGCCGTTGGTCCCGGCTGTCATTCGTGGATCTTTGACAGTCGTTACGGGTCGTCAGTAGCCCGAAAGTCTGACAACCAGTCTTACCAAGGGGTATCGTATTACCCAGTCACCGGGTTGTGGAGGTCAGATAGGCAGTCGCTCCATATAAAATACTGGTATTCAGCTGCATCCGGTTAGCCTGGAGGCCGACCCCAACATAATTGGGAAAAGGCTAGGCAGATGATGATCTGAGTAAATCATATTATTTATTATAAGCATGTGTTGTCCCACTGCAGGGCAAAGGCCTCCCTTCCCTCCTTCCACTTTTCCTGCTCTACTGCGATTGTGGGTCAATCATTTGAGTAGGAGTCCAGCTCATCCCGCCATCTCTTTCTGGGCCTGCCGCGTCGTTTCCTGCCATTTCCATTGAGTAGTGGCTTTAGCGTATTGCTGCTCCGACATTATTAAAAGTAAAATGTATTTTTGATAAATTTGATAAGTACTAAAAAAAATAAAAAAATATTTATACAGGGTTATTTTTCAAAGACCAGCCAAATTTAAGGATGTGGTACAGACCATCAAACTGAACAACTTTCTTCATGTAACCAACATCGTAATCGCGAATAAAAATTCAGCCGTCCCATACATTTAGGTCGAGTAGGTATTGAAGTTTCTATGGAACAGTTGATAAATTTTTCGCAATTACGCTATTTGTCCGAAACAAACTCGACCGGATCTCTGATTTCCGGTCTCATAATCTTCGTCAGATCATGTGAAGACCATGTAGATTGATGTCTGAAATGGTCTTTTGAGGAAAGAACAACATAGATTGAGTAGACCTGTCCAGTCAGTTAATTAAGTCCTTTCGGCTTGCTTGCATTTCATTTATTCCAAATGGTTCTACAATAAAGAAAAAACAGTTGTTCTACGGTAAATAAGATGGCCGGGTTCGACTGGATGCGGAAGGCGGAGGATAGCCTGATGTGGCGCAGCCTGGGAGAGGCCTATGTCCAGCAGTAGACTGCTGGCTAGGCTGACTTGATTGATTGAGTTCACTTATCTCTCCTTTAAAACAAATAGCAGATGGTTTTGCCTACCTCATGGGATAAAAACGTATGAAAAACATTATTGGCATACCCATATTGGTTGGTCAATGGACAGCTTCAACTCATTGTTCTTTTGTCCCCTGGCACAAAAGGTCTAGTGTACATCGTACCAATCGAGTTGACATCGCCAGGGCAGGAGTGTTTTCGAGCCTGATTTCCCAAAGTTCAAAAAATGGCGCCCCATGAGTTTTGCAACGACCGATTCGACAGCTATCAATTTGGGAATTGTGCATTACGTGATGAGAATTTTTATTCGGAGGGTTTTCGATCGTTAGCTAGAAGTTCAGTAGTGCGATTCTGTAATCATCTCACCGTGAAAACTTAGAAGTGAGCGTGGAGTGAGCGGTCATTCCAACTAATGCTAGGGATTGACACTACTGACAACTCACATCACTTGAGTTTTCACGGTGAGATTTTTACAGAATCGACCGGCTGTACCTTTTTTTTTATTTCCGCGGGGATACCTCATGGATACCCTCCGCCTGGGGAGAATGGATGAAAAGTCCACTGTTCCTTCATCTACCATGACTTGGGGGCCCGGGAGATACTTAGTTACTGGAACTCATACTAGTTGAGAAAAACTTCTTTTTTTTCAATTTTAGATATTGATATCCATCACGTCTTTGGAGTTTCGCTAGCTAACTAAATTATTCTTTCTACTACCATGACTTGGGGGCTCGGGAGATACTTGTACATTCGCTGCACAGGCAAAAGTCCGCTATGACTAGCGGGCCCCGTCACCAAGTACCTACGGTCGATCCCACGACCGCACATCAACTAGATGTTTTCTACCTTCTTACATTATAGCTGAGGTTTAGCAGGCAGGATATATAATCTTCTTCTTGTTAGCGTGTCGATGGTAATCTAAATGGACCCGGTCGAGAATTCGGCTACGTGTTTGGCTCCATCACTAGTATCCATCAGTTTCTGTAACGTGCGGCTGACAGGACACGTAGGACATGATATTAAATGTCCCATCTAATGGGGCAGGACCTGCGAGTCTGTGGAGGATGTGCATCACTTGTTGGTGGAATGTGTCCGCAATCGCAGAGAAAGAGATGCCTTATTGGCAGAGTTAAAAATTAGTAAGTTAGATTTAGGTGCTGTTCAATGTTTTTTGTCTAAACCCTGTAGTGAAGAGGCTAAGAAAATTTATAGTTTTGTATGCAGCTATTTGGCTAATAGAGCTCTTGTCTCTTGGTACGTAAAATATATTTTTGTTATGAGTTATGATGGGGCTGACATGGTTATGTGTGATAACCAAAAGCAGGATACATAATGATGTAACCATGAAGGTTAAATCATACATAATAGACGTTTATAGCTTGTGTGTCAGTCGTTTTACAAAACTAATAAGACACAAATCAAGTAATTTGCAATTTTATCACAAGGAATTTTATTCTTGCTCTAGCAAAGCAGTAATCTGTTTTTTTTTTAATGAAGACATTATGAAGAGAGACTTTATACCTAATGAAGTCTACTACTACAATGTTAACGTTGGTACAATCTACAAAAGGTACTTAACGAAGCCGGAAGTAACTTGTACTGGATATCATTGCTATAATTTTTTTTGTACAAACGGCAGCAGGTCAAGCTAACCTAAACTGTCAAATTTTCCCAATCAACCTTGAACCTTAATGCTTTAGCGAGAAATTTGAAAATCCATTAAATAAATTTTACAGATTGTAGTAGCTTGATGTGCTGGCGTCTGTGCTGGACCAAACCTGGGAACCTTTTGGTTACGGAGATATTGAAGGTCAAAATTCCAACTGTTACCGACTTTTTTTTTTTACGAAAACAAGATTTTAATGTTATAACACAACTTTAAAATACCCTCACGACTCCTTTACCATTGCATGCACCTATAAGCATAATGTTTTACGTGCATAACATTGCGCACTACGGCAAACAACCTTTCACACCAAAAATAAGTCGTTTCCCTGCAATTATTTTTGTGCAATGTTACTTAGAGCTGATTTTTCAATCATCTGATAACTTCATTCGAGGAATAATTTTGAAATTTTGACTGTTATTTCATACAAAAACTGTCAAACGTCAATTTTATTCCTCGAATAGAAGTTGTCTGGCCATGGAAAAATCAGCCCTTAGTTTCCTATAAAGAATGTATAGTTTTATTTTATTTATTCAGGGACAATAAACAGCTACAATATGTGTTGGAACAGAGGAAAGACAATACATAATATTAACAATATTGCAGCCCACTACATTATCCGCATATTAACAAAAGAAAATATGATAATGAGTGCCACTAGATAGGTAATAAAAAAAAACTTGAGAGGTGTCAAGGGACACCCGGATGGAATGAAGTTCAAAGAGAGAGAGAGAGAGAGAGACAGAGAAACACGCGCACGCCGCACGGCTTACAACTACCTATAGCAAAAAGTGTCGTTCCAACTTTTGGTCTTAATTTTTTCCGTCTAGCCCCCTTTCGCAACGCGCGATAAGGAACTTCGTTCCAATATTTACATCACATTAATAATAAATAATTATAGAAATATCAATTAGTAAACATTAAATAAACGAAGTATTATTACAACATGCAAAATAGAGATTCCAATTAATTTGATTGCTTGGCAACTGAGAAATAATTAACACTAATAACACCATAGTTAACGGCTACGTGATGACTGATGGGTCTTTTTACACTCTGTATTTACTAATAATAAAGCTGAAGAATTTGTTTGTTTGTTTGAAGGCGCTAATCTCTGAAACTACCAGTCGGAATAAAAATATCTTTTTGCATGTGATAGACCAATTTGTGAGGAAGACTAATAGGCTATTTAAAATCACGCTAAGACTCTTGGGAGTCGAGCAAAAAGAAAAAAGTCAGAAATAACGCTTAGCGAAAACGGGAAGTGATGCGACGGGGTGGGAACATGATCTTTCACGCGGACGAAATCGCTGGCATAAGCTAGTAAACTGATAAAATAAACATAAAAAACGGCATCTAAGCTTAGCTCAGTTTTCTGAAACGTAGTGTTCGCCCCGGTACAAAGATAGGTAATAGAGAAGGGTAATTACAAGTAGTTCTACGAATCGTTAATTAAACAACGGGTGGAAGCACTTGATTTCTTTTATCGCCGTAAACGATTATTTCGCAAAGGCTTAGATTATCGGATGTAGCTTTAAAATACTAATCTTGTAAATTCAGCTCGACAACATTGAAGAGTTGCAGTAACCGTTCCAGAGCTTCCTTCATTGTTATCCCTTTATTTTTCGTGTTTAAAGTATGTACGTCAATGCTTAAAATATTTATATGTTGTGTGTGTATTATTATTATATTATTATGGATGTTGCCTCAGTACAGCGGACAGCGCCATCTAAAAATTTGGTTGGTAAACGAATAATCATGTGATCGGAAAGGCAAGCGAGCCCTACCGCTTGGACACGATCATCGGTGGAGGGGATGCAGCAAGGACCGGCGGAGACACCGAGTGTTGCGACAGTCTACAGTCGACAGTCGAGCTCGGACAGTCTTGGCAAACGCTCAGTAACGTACGTGTTAGTTTATCGCACGTGTCTGATTCGTTTGTTCATCGCTAGTTAATTAAAGTTACTTTAAATTCAAATTATCTTTTCATTCGAGTACCCACTGCTTTGCCCACACCTATCTAAATTATGTCGGATCGTGAAGAAGAAACGATTTTTCACATCTCGGCCACCCAAGATGCGACATTATTTAGGTAAATAATGTTCTATTCCAACTTTAAAATACCGCGGTAGAGCATGGTATGGTCTTGGTAGCTTTCTACTTGATTATTTGGTAAAGACAAAGACTGCCAAAGGCTTTCAGCTCACCATTGAACTTTGTAGTGTTTAAAGTGATGACGGCACGGTTGGCGCAGTGGTTAACTGCTGCGACTGCTGCGCTGCGTGTCGCGGGTTCGATTCCCGCACGGAACAAATATTTGTATGACCTACATGTATTTGTTCCGAGTCTGGGTGTTTTTCTATCTATAATATGTATGTATTTACAAAAAAAAAAAAATGTATATAAGTAGTTTATCAGCCATCTTGTTACCATAACACAAGCATTAGGTTGCTTAGCTTGGGACTAAATGGCGCTGTGTGAAATGTTCAGGGATATTATTATTATTATTATTATTATTATTATAAAGTATAAATTAAATAAAAAAAACTCTAAGTGCGTTTATCCACCGCAGTCTTCACCGGGAAATCACCGAGAACGAGATAACGGCGCCAAAGTAGCGAAGTACATACATTTACTATGGTCGCGTGTCCACCGCACGTCAGTCGCCTTAGCAACGTTATCCCGGCCGCTGAAGTTTCAAGTGATTCTTCACAACCGCTAGTACTCGGCCCAAAATTGTGACGGGCCGATATGCCGGCAATACAAAACTCGTTTGATCTTGCCCACACTCTGCCATCGTCATCACTATTCACTCGGGTTTTGTTTTGTCTATTATAACATACTAACCTGCGGAGCTCGGTTGCGGTGGTCACACGATCGCCGTCACTGGGACGTCACGTTCGGTTCAAATAATCCCGTTTCTCGGTGAAGTCCCGGTGACGAGTGCGGTGGACAAACGCCCTTAGGCAAAACGATATTCTTATTCAATCAGTACATAATAAACTATTCAGATTCCTAGAAATGTAATAAATGTATTGAGCTTATAACTACGTAACATGTAATAATGTAACCCAATTGATATATGTATGTATTATTATTTACCGACATTCACAAAGAAGATATTGAAGTACATTCATGAATACCTATTTCTCTAGTTTATTATATCTTTGAGTAACGTTATGAATGCTTTGATGTTTCTCTATTACGAAGATTCGAATTTATTACTACATATCCCTTCTATATTTGTGTCTTACAGAGTATGATAATCATGATTATAATAATTATAACGTTGCCGAGATCCAATAATTATGATAATGATTTGTATAGACTAAAGTAAATACTCATAATAATAATTACACAGTTTACAGGATGAAATTAAAAACTTGCGACTAATCTAAATAAGAGGTTCAGTAACCGTTACATAATCATAATAAATTGAAATTTCCCGAATCTAAATTCTTGAAAATAATCGTGTGATTACCGTCTTAGATAGTGCAAACTAAGTTATTGCCTTCAAGTAGACACAAATTATCGTCTTTTCAGTATTTTTTTTTCAAAGTGATCAAAACGAATAAGAAAATTTATTTTAATTTTCTTATTCGTTTTGATCACTTTGACTTATCGATTACATATCTATCCCTCCGTCCCTTGGAAAGCACGTTCATCCGTTGGTTCCTGTCATTCCTAGATTTTTGACAGTCGTAAGAGGTAGTCAGAAGCCTAAAAGTCTGACAGTGAGTCTTATTTATACTTTATTATAGGTACACCACAAAAATACATAGCATGAAAAAGACATGAAACACTACAAAATATACAATGGGCGGCCCGGCCGGAGGGCACTGTAAGACTTTTGAGTATAGTCGGCCCACAGGCTGCACGTGTAGAATGATGTACAATAAGACCTAAAAAGTGTGATTTTGACTTCTGTCGAACAACGTGCAAACCTGCGCGCCACCATGTTCGCCCGCACCGCCAGCGCCCTCCGTTCCCTCTCGATGTCATCATTGTCCTTGAGGTCAGAGGTCAGCATATGTCCTAAGTACTTAACTTTAGACACCCTACGCAACGCTAAATGCAAGGATCAGTTCGGGTTTCGCCTCTAAAGCGAATATAACTAAAAGCCTGATACTTCAGGGCTACCTATCCCGGGAATACCCAGCGTTCCTCTCCGCTTCGGTACCTGATGGATCCTGCCTACGCCTCCGTCCTCCGTGAAGGGCTCCTATTACTATTGGGTCGCGCCTCATACGAGGGCCGTCTCACCTGGCGGGCTGACAGAATACCCCCCGTGCCTCTCTCTCCTGCTGCCGTGCTGCATCCTGTCCTGCTGCGTGGGCCCTCCTACGGGTGTCCTCCGTGCCACACACGCACCAGCACCTGCCCTCACCTGCACCTGCACCTGTACCTGTACCTGCACCTGTACCTGCACCTGCACCTGGACCTGCATCTGTACCTGTACCTGTTGCCAGCACCTGCCTCGCGCCTACCTTCCTCAGCTCCAACTTGATCTCCACCTCAGCCTCCTCAAACCACCTATCACGCATCGTTATCCATACACCCCACCTCCACATACTACACACCAGTCTTCAGTCCATGTCCATCTTTGAATTGCTTGTAAATAAATTTTAATTGTTTTCTACCTCCCTTTCTTTCTGTAATTTAATTACCCTTAACTTTAAAGTTTAGCTCTCCTTGTCGCTACACGACAACAGGTCTTAATAAGGGTGTTACTCTTTAACTAGGTTGTGGAGTTCAGTTTGCAGTTTCTCTATGTAAAATAGGTACTTGTATTCAGCTGCGTCCATTTAGACGGGAAGCCGACCCCAACATAGTTGGCAAACGGCTACGCAGATTGATTGTATAAGTTTAGTTTACTAAGTAAGGGTTTTGCGAAACTTTAACTCTGAGCTCCTCGAAAAAGTATGTTTTGAAGAGGCGAATAAAGTACTTCACCTATATCTGACCTATCAGGGTTATATACCAAATATTGATTTTCACTTCAAGACACAAACATCAGTGTATCCCTGACTCTTGTACTAAAAGTTCCTGTATCAAAAGAGCCAGAATAAAGGTGTGATATTCTTAACTTCTGCAGGGAGGTGGGCTGGTTGGAATAACCACCTACGGCCACGATGGCCCATGCACAATGGTCCACTTGAAGGACTCAGCGCGGAAACCAAGCTTCATAACATAGTAGAATTAGGTGTGATGTTACGCTTATGTTCTTCAACGATCAATATTAAACCCGCAATCGTACATAAAATATACTTTTAACATTCATTATAGTTGAGAACTAAACAATAAAAAGCATAAATGGCAGAAATAATTAAGGAATTCACTTGGCATCGCGCCAAGCGTTGTAACCCAAATGAAGTAAAATGCTCCGTTGCAGTTATCAAATTCTTTCGTATGGAACAAAAGTTAATTGCATACTAGCCTCACTATTTTACTAAAAATAAATTGATTAGTCCGGAAATATGCATATCTTTCCCCGAAGTTATTTTTCTTCTAAATTATTCGTAAGCAAAATAAAAATTACTTGACTTTTTATTAAATACATTCAAAATAAAAACGTTTATTCAAATCATCATCATCATCATTTGCCGAGCCTTTTCCCGACTATGTTGGGGTCGGCTTCCAGTCTAACCAGATGCAGCTGAATACCAGTATTTTACATAGAGCGCCTATCTGACCTCCACAACCCAGTTAATTGGTAATACGATATCCCTTGGTAAGACTGGTGGAACTTCGGCTTCTAAGATACAGGCTTCTTGCCTAGTTTAGGAGTCAGATGTTTCGACCTTAAACCGTGTCACTGCTGTACAACTTAATCCTAAGACTTCTCATTGTACTATTTGGTTTTTGTGTGTGTACAAATAAACGATTATATTATTACTGGTTGACAGACATTCGGGCTTGTGACGACCCGTAACGACTGTCAAAGATCCACTAATGACAGCCGGGACCAACGGCTTTACGTGCTTTCCGAGACACGCAGGGGTCTTGGTATATGAAGATGGTCACCCATCCACGGACTAACCGCGGCAAGCAAAGCTTAGCCTGACCGATCGAAACATGCGGCTGTTATTATTTAGCCACAAGCCCCTACAAAACGTTTATTTAAACAAGGGTGATAATCAGCACTTTTTGAACGTCAAAAGTTACCAAAAAACAGCCCCGAAATGTGCAGCCCATAATCACTTTCTAGTATTTTAGCTTCGAAGAAAAAGTGGCGCAATATACTCCCCGTCAGCAACAACAGTCCGTCTAGCATGAACTGTACGAAAATAGCTCTTCATCATAATCATCATGAATAGCAGCCTTGTTCCACCTTCCGCTGCTGAGACCTCATCCCTTTTGTGCCATGATTCCCTTGTCTGTGCGAGTCTCATCCATGTCTTTCCCGCAACCTTCTGTAGGTCGTTCATCCACCGAAAATAGTTCTTAACGTGGTGAAAAGATGAGCCACAGTCAGCAAGGTTGACTGCGGAACTAAATTAGGTGCGCTGGACGTAAAACTTCAGCATCATAATCAGTGCGGGTTGGTAGATGCCAATGTCACATGTCTTCGAATTTTTGGTTCTAGAACTTGCCGGTTTCCTCACGATGTTTTTTGTTTGGATGTAAAACTGCTTACCTGATTTTTCAAACTCCTAAGAGAACCTGATTGGCCTCTATGTTCGCAAAACTACTTTAACAAGCAAACTAGCACAACAAAGTTATGGCTAACATAAGCACTTACATAAATACATTTCCCCCTACTTTTTCTAGCTTCAGCAATAAATTTCAGCTTAACACAAGCTAATCTTGCATAAAATGCTTATTTAATTTTATCATATCGTAAAAGGAGACTTACTGCAAAACAGCTACTGAACACAAAAATGACATAAGTTGCGAGACATTTTTACTATAATGAACTTTAGTGCTTGGAGTTAAGATTAAATGTCGGGTGGGTTGTGATGCAATTAGTGATGTAGACTACACACGATGTTATAAATAAGGGATTGTATGGGGAGTAAGCAGATGGTATGGATGCATCGAGAACTTGCAGTACGGAGACGCGGATTTATGTGTGTTCGGGAAATTACATCGGGAACGTTGAGATAGAATATTAGATACACTAATCACATACTCAATCAGTACTCAACAAAGTAGATATATTTATTATGTGCGATGACATTACAGTGCACGAATTAATAAATTATTATGACAATGTGTTGGAACGCGGAAGTCAGGCATCGTTGGTTTTTGTTCTGACTCGTTTCGAAGAATTTCTTTATCTACATCATCCTAAGGGTTCCCGCGTTTTTAACCCGCGACGCAAAAATGACAGGGTGTTATAAGTTTGACGTATCTCTCTCTCTCTGTGTGTATGTCTGTCTGTGGAATCGTAGCTCCCGAACGGATGAACCGATTTTGATTTGGTTTTATTTGTTTGAAAGGCGAATTTGTCGGGAGTGTTCTTAGCTATGTTTGATGAAAATTGGTCCAAGATGGCCGCCGCCACAAAATGGCGGATTACATATTTTTTTAATACACCGTTAAATTTTGATCGTTTTAATCCTTAAAAGGGGTCATTGTACTCATCATTATGAACAACTTTTACTACGGGACAAACCCTGAAATTGTGAAAAAAAAATCAGTTGATCCATAGATTTATGTTCTCATAACTCGACATAATGTATGGATCAACAGATTTTTTTTTTTCACGATTTCAGGGTTGGTCCCTAGTACGTTGGTTCTTCCCTACAGAAAGGCCCAGCACACATGGTGAAACGCAACTGCAACGAAACTGCAACTACTAGTTACTTTTGAGTTTCATTTGAGTTTATGCCATAGATACCTTTGAGAGACAACACACGTCGCAACTAGTTTGAAACCGGTTTGAAACGCGTTGCAGATCAGTTGCTTTGAAACCAGCGTGCAGGAAACTCGTGTCGGATTTGGCGTCTTT
This sequence comes from Apamea sordens, assembly GCA_945859715.1. NCBI lineage: Eukaryota > Metazoa > Arthropoda > Insecta > Lepidoptera > Noctuidae > Apamea > Apamea sordens. The sequence goes on from OX243995.1 coordinate 17,339,709, forward strand.
TCTGTTCGAATCGGAATGATTGTGACTAATTTCATCATATTTAGGTTGCGGCGTTGTGTGGAAAACGTTTGAAACTGGTTTCAAACCTATAATTTCAAAAGGGTTTCGTTGCAGTTGCGTTTCACCATGTGTGCTGGGCCAAAGGGCGAGCTACATCTTTTACTTGCAAGGACCTCACTGCTTGCATGATACAGGCAATGCAGTATTTTCCATGCATATTCTATATTTGAATTTCAGCTCTGCGCTCGCAACGTCCCTAGTCGTATTTCGAGCGCATCCGTTGGACGTGACATAGGCGTTTTTTAGTTCCTTCCTGTTTAAATATCCCGTGCAAATATGTCTGTGATACACTCGAGACTTTGTTTGATTTGTCGAGTTATTCCGGTCGGATCCCCTGAACTGATCCCTTGCTGGTTATTACGCTTTAATTCTGATCCACTATATACTTGTCATTCCGTTTTTCGTGTAACAGAGACTTTATTTTGACGTTTTCGCGCTATTGGTTTTTTTTTTCGTGGAACAGAGTGTTGACTGATGAGATTTTTTTTTATTGACAATGTGCTCACTCTTGACCTCAATCCAGCCCAGAGGCAGGGATGAGATCTACGGTGGAACGAGCTTGCCCAGAAGAAGCCTATTCACTCTCGCCTTGAAGAGATTCGGGTTGTATGAACTCGGGAATGCAGACGCAGGCAGACGATTCCACTCCTTAGCTGTGCGCATCAGAAAAGATGACGAGAAGCGCTTAGTACGTATAATATATGGTATATTAACCAAATAGGGGTGGTATCCCGCAGTGCGTCTGGACTCCTGATGGTAGAAAGGTGAAGGCGGGATGAGCTCATGTAGCTCTTGAGCACACTCCTCGAAGTACAGTCTGTAGAAGACGGACAGACAGGCGACACTTCGCCGGTGAGCCAAACTGTGAAGCTTTGCCTCCACCAGCTTTTTATCTCCAATGAGTCTCTTAGCTCTGCACTCCACTGAGTCTAAAGTGGCGAGTTGGTATTTAGCTGAGCCATCCCACAGGTGACTGCAGTACTCCATACACGATCGGATTAGATTATCGTGAATTAGTCATAGTTATTTGTAATAGGATAATAGTATATACATATTGAGAGCATTGGTGGCCTACTGGTAACGGTCGTGAATTACGAGTAGTAAGGTCATGGGTTTAAACCCAAGGAACAACTTTACTTTGCGTAAACTACTTATTTCATCTCCGCTGCTCTCAAAATGAATGAAAACATCGTGATGAAACCGGCATGTCATAGAACCAAAAATTTGAATAATTTCCATCTACCAACCCGTATTGGCCCGCGTGGTAGATTATGGCCCATTCCCTCTCACAGAGAGTAGGCCTGTGTCCCAGCAGTGGGAACATTATAGGCTGATTTTGCTTATACTATACATATTTGACGTAATCCATTTCTTTAATTGTTCCAAGCTCACCCAGCGTTGATCAGTACAAGCAACATTGTACGGTAAAAAAATAATAGGTACGTAAAAAGTTTTGATCACACGACAACATCCAACGGTTCAAAACAAATGAAGTATGGAACTGCCATGTGATCTCAACATTATTCAGTACCTAATCTATTGTACTGATCATCTCTGTGTACGAGGCCTGATGCCCATATTCTGTATGAAGACGGAACGGCTCGCGACGTTACGGCTGTTCCATAAATTCAAGGTCGCTCAGCGAGCTATGGAACGGGCTATGCTTGGAGTCTCTCTGAGGGATCGAATCCGTAACGAGGTGATCCGGCAGAGAACCAAAGTTGTCGACATAGTTTACAGAATAAGCAAGCTGAAGTGGCAATGGGCCGGTCATATTAGCCGTAGAACCGAAAACCGTTGGGGTAGACGTGTTCTTGATCGGTAAACGTAAGGTGGGATGTATAGGTAGTAGCGGTTAGATGAGAGTTGCCGAATATCGAATTGAATGGCGTGCAATAGGAGAGGCCTATGTCCAGCAGTGGACTGCTATAGTCAGGTGATGATGATGATGTCTATGAAAACTAAGTGTGCATACACACGAGCGACACGTGTTTACGATAGAGGCAACTGCAACAGATGACAATATCCCGTTCGTATACAGGGTTATTTTTCAATGACTGATGAATGAATGATTACGATGTTGGTCCCATCGAGAAAGTTGTTCAGTTTGATGGTCTGTACCACATTCGTAAATTTGGCTGGTCTTTGAAAAATAACCCTGTATTTTGAGCACCGTACTCAAATACACGAGGGACGCGAATACGCAAACTGTGAAAGATAAAACAGTATAATTCTCTTTTGAAACTTTAAAAGAGAATAAACAACGTTCCTTATCATTATAGATTTAGGAACTTTGTAAAACTTTGTAATCTCAAATTGAGATCACAATATCCTCCCACACAACAACATTTAAATCAACAATAGAATCGAAGAAAACCGTACTTAAAGACAATCCGTATTTATCGGTTTCCTAACACAATTTCCAACTTGAATTATCTGGCAAAACATCTTGAAAGCGAATGGAAGCGACAATTTACATCTAACAATGAATCTCCATTAACGTCGCAGTTTGAAGTTCAATTCAAAATTACTAATAGATACCTATTCTATTTATTGCTTCGGCAATTCCATTCAATAAGCTCCTTGCGAGGTGCTGAGGAGAATCGGAAATTCAGGCTTACATTCGAGATGGTTGGGAATGAAATTATACTTAGGCTAACTTCTGTCCGCGACTTTGTCTGCGTGAAATTTCTTGCTCCCCTAGTAGATACTTCATCATCTTCCTGCCCTTATCCCATGTCACTTGTGGTCGGCGCAACACGTTTTCTTCTTCCATTCTACCCTGTCAACCGTCACGCTATCATTCACTCCCTTCTCTTTCATAACATTTCTCACACAATCCATCCATCTTTTCTTCGGCCTTCCTCTCCCTCTCCATCCATCAACATGTAGGTATATTCATCACTGTATATTCATCACAGGTACTTCGTTTTCGCTTGTCCTTTCTAACCTTTTTTCTTTAGGCACGGCTCATAAGGGCTATTGCCCTTACGCTACTGCGTAATGTTAAATAGCATATAGCCTTCCTCAAGAATTGGGCTATTAAATGCAAATATATTTTTTAAAACATACTCCGATGCTGATCCAGCAACACTGAATCAATGTAAACCGGCCATTATTCCAATTTACGAGTCTTAAATCCTGGTCTGAGAGGTCTAAGCAGTCTTATCAAGAGGTATCATGTTACACAGTAACAGGGTTGTAGAGGTCAAACATGCAGTCGCTTCATGTAAAATACTGGTATTCAGCTGCACCCGGTTAGTCTGGAAGCCGACCCTAACATAATTTGGAAAACGGCAGATTTATTAAAATCCTAGCCTAAAGAAGTAGTCAGTTTTTGTAACGGAGAAACAACTTAAACAACCGACACGAACCAATAAGCATGAAGTAGAAAATAAAACCTTACAGAAGTGAACTCAGTCAATTTCCCCGAAGCAAATATAGCACGGAAACACTAAAAAAATACAAAATTGCAAAGGAAATACACGCGGCCATCTGTTATGTTACCTAACACAGTTAGCTATGAGTTATAGCCCTTAGCCCGAGGCCCGGCCCGAAATATAGACGAGGATTTAGACTTCGAAAATTGTACGAAATTTTCCAGCCGCTTCAGGGCTTTCCTAAGCTGAAAGGCTAAGCGGTCGTAGATTAAACTTCTATGTCAGGTAAAATCTTAATAGGCTTTATCTAGATCTTTGGAAAATTGGTAGGATTACAAAGTATATGGCAAAAGAAGCTTAAAAGAACCATTACTTATCTCAAGAGCGAACTATTACTTACATTTACGGGGACATACTTAAATCGCAAAACCAGCACTAAAGTTTTAACACAGAATAATAAATTAATATTATACCTTGGTTTTAATGCGTAGATGTCTGGTTGAGATGGGATCTTTTTTTGCGATAAATTCACCATTTACAGTTACAACTTCATAAACATGACTTTTATCTTATATGTTTAAGTAATGTTTAATTTAGGTCAAGTATGGGATAGTTGATTGTTTTTTCGTGATTACGATGTTGATCCTATGGAGAAAGTTGTCCAGCACCCTAATTGCGTAACACACGACCAATCGGAATCGGTTTCATTTTGACAGTTCAGCAACATTCATTGCGTTATTTACATGTTGACAGACTTTCGAACTTATGAAGCAATGGATTAACAATTTGCTTCAAAATGATTCAGATTCCGATTGTGTGTTACGCAATTAGGGTGCCGTTTGATAGCCTGTACCACATCCTTAAATTCTAGCACGCATTTCTGATGACACGCTCTTTGTTTGTTTCAGCCTTTTCCCTCAGAGTCATCGGATAGGAAACACCGACCTCATCTAGTTTTTTTTTTTTAAATATGATTGACGTGTAAAAGTGTTTGTACAAAGCTGCTTACAGAAATAAATCATTTATCATTAATAGGTTCTTTATCATTTTTATTATAGACTTCTGCTCGAGACATCCGCGTGTATTTGTAATTGCTTGTTCTGCCGACCTACCCTGTCGCATCGCATCGTCTGCCCGCTCTATTACCTAGCGCTCTTTCTGACTTTTTAGGATTTCGTAGCCAAATGGCACGGAACCCTTATGGATTCGTCAATATCTGTCTGTCTGTCCGTCCGTATGTAACAGCCACTTTTTTCCGAAACTATAAGAACTATACTGTTGAAACTTGGAAAGTAGATGTATTCTGTGAACCGCATTACGATTTTCACACAAAAATAGAAAAAAACACAATAAAAGTTGGGGGTTCCCCATACTTAGAACAGAAACTCAATTTTTTTTTTCATCAAACCCATACGTGGGGTTATCTATGGATAGGTCTTCAAAAATAATATTGAGGTTTCTAACATCATTTTTTTCTAAACTGAATATTTTGAGCGAGACACACTTCCAAAGTGGTAAAATGTATCCCCCCCCCCCCCCCCCCCGTAACTTCTAAAATAAGAGAATGATAAAACACAAAAAAATATAATATGATGTACATTACCATGTAAACTTCCACCGAAAATTGGTTTGAACGAGATCTAGTAAGTAGTTTTTTTTTAATACGTCATAAATCGTAAAACGGAACCCTTCATGAGCGAGTCTGACTCGCACTTGGCCGCTTTTTTCTTTTTGCTCGGCTCCTAATGGTCCTAGCGTAATGATAAAGAGCATATAGCCTTCCTTAAGAATTAGGGTATCAAATGCATGAAGATTTTTTCAAATCAGACTAGTAGTTTCAGATATTAGCGCGTTCAAACATATAGGTAGTATACAGGTTGACTTGTAAATAGGTAGATACAGGGTGACTTGTAATTTGACGTATACAGGGTGACTTGTAATTTGACGTAGGTATTCCTTTCAGGAAGTGATAGTATGACAACACAACAGTGTTGCAACAATTAAGCACCCCATAAAGTATGGTCGAAAATTCATGGGATTCGAGAAAAGACAAGTTTCATGTATTTTTTTAAATTTAACAGAATTCGTCACTAAATATAACTTTCCTTTAAACTCTCAAATTGAATGGCCATCATTGTTATTCCATGTTCCATTGTATAGATGTGGGACGTACATTCTACTAATAATATTATAAACGCGAAAGTTTGTATGGATGGATGGATGTTTGTTACTCTTTCACGCAAAAACTACTACACGGATTAGGATGAAATTAGGCACACAGATAGTTAATAACCAGGATTAACACATAAGATTTTTTATCCCAATATTCCTACGAGATCGAAACTTATGCGGGTAAAACCGCGGGGTGCAGCTAGTCTAAAATAAACAAACTACCTCAAAACTACTACAAAGTACTTACACAGTACTAACAGTAGGTACTTAAGTACGTGTCGATATACGAGCATCCAATCCAACTAATCTAATTACATCAACAGTCTCTTAAAATAATTAATTGTTTATCAAGAGGATGCAAACTAAGTTGAGGCAATAAAATATTAATTTAAAACAAACTTGATCACGACTTGTTTGTTTAAGTTAGACGTTAAGTTTGGGAGTTCAAACCAACATTGAGTAAGTGAAGACAAACGCTTGGGAATTTTCGATTAGCATGTGGGTTCAGCACCAAAGGGTTTAATGTAATCATTTTTTCTATTGTAAGATGTAAAAACAGGTTGTACAGTTCTGTATAGTTCACTAGAAGCCTCACTTACTTGGCGTAACCGTAAATACACAATTTGAAACCAAATTCTTTTGTTTTTATATAAAAACTTTTTTACAAAAAAACAATCGACTTCCAAAAAAAACATTGAAGTGAAAATTACTTTAATTTCGGTGGTTTTAAAGTCGGTGGCTAAAAACGAAAATAGAACACCAAAGACACCGACTTCCGAAAAGATAATGACCAAAAGTCGTACGCAAAAGTCTCATGTCCTAAAAAAATATGAAAATAATTAGGTACAATATTTTGATCTTGGTCAAGATCAAAATATTATAGTACCTAATTATTTTCATAATTTTTTACGACATTACGCGTTGGGGATTTGATTTTTGAACAGGGAATTTAAAGTGTTGATATTGTTTTATTCCATGTACATGACGTTGCGTTTCAAATGATATGATTAATATAACCTTGAATTTTGAAAGTGTTATGATCACGTCTTTCAAAAAACATGTAAAAAAATTATACTTTGCTTTACTTTACTTTTACTTTGTACATTAGTTAAAAATATCTAGAATAAAATAGAATATAACTATTTTTATTTAAGCGATTATCATTTTTTTAGAGCAATAATGGCCGTTCGTGTATGACATGTCAAACAAAATAAAGTACTTATTTTCCAGGTTATTTAATTTTTTTTTTAAATCTTCGAAACCCGGGTTTTGTTTTACAAAAAGAATTTTGTATGAGTTAATACTATGATTAAGTGTAGTCTATAAAAAACAAAGTTTGAATTTGATGCAGCATTGTATGTACGGGATTCCATACAGTCATGATCATTGTCCTCTAAGTTATTTTTCACTTTTTACTTATCCACACAAATTCGTATACCATTACTTGTCTTAAAATAATCAGCCTATAATGTGCCCACTTCTGACACACAAGCCTCCTTCCAGTGAGAGGGAGGGGGCCGTAATCTACGTCGGAGGATTTCGCATGTCTTCAATATTTTTTTTTTGTTCTTGTATTATACCGGTTTCCTCACGATATTTTCTGGTGGTCATCGATCTACATTCAAAAATATTATATTAAGTAAGTAAGTTACCACGGTGAGTTTTTTTACCGAACAACACATCAGAACTATTCTCCATTTACAACAATACCCTACGAAGTTAACTACCAAAGTAGACATTTGCCATATCAGGGATGACAGACTAAAGACTGAAACTACTAATGAGAGCAGTCTGAACTTATGTCCCGTTTAACGACGAGATTAAGCGGAGCTACTGTTACAAACGACATATGGGGGCAAGCTACGTTATGACAGACTAGGATTAGCTAGCTTTTATTAGGTATAGTTACGTCTTATTCATTTGTTGTCTGTATAACATTACACAACGTAACTTTACGCCTGCATATTCCGAAGGGTTGGGCAGAGGTGAGAGGTGTACAGTCAGCGTCAAAAATATCGGGACGAACAGACTGTTCAAAATGATCTCAACAACTAAGAAAATTAAACTTTGTCTCAATTGGATAAAGTTCTTGTCAGAATGACAGTTGTCGTGTACTGTTTTCATTCTGAAATATTCCTTGTGTCATTGAGTTAATATTTCATTTTCATAGTTGCTTAGATAATTTTGAACAGTCTGTTCGTCCCGATATTATTGACGCTGACTGTACCTAATAGCACACCAGGGGGGCCTAAAAAGGCCACTTTAAGCAATACTTCTAAAAGCTATTCATTTCCTGAATTCAGCAGATAATTTTTTTCAAGCAATTCCTCTAATTTTCGTAAAATTTCATTTCATATTTGGTGTAAACATTGCCGCATGAAAAAAATAAAAACCGTAATTTTATCGGTAAAGTTTTCATTACAGTTTTTATTAATCAAATTGGTTTTTTATTCTTTATTTCTACAGTTTAAATGTTATTTCATTGTGATTTGAATTGCACACAGATCATATTATGAATTGTCAGCTTGTGACCATTTTACGATTTTTAATATGATTCATATAGTTATCCTATTATGATTCTGCAAAAGTGGCCTTCTTAGGCCCCCAGGTATAGGTAACTGGGCACAAATCCAAATTCCAGAACCAAATAATACTTTGCCCTGCCCAAAGGAAATCGGGCAAAAATTCGGGTTATCTGTATCTACAGACTATACATATTAAAAATGTAAGTCGTTTTTCGTGTCTGTTATTGCTGCGTTGTTCTTATAATCTACGCAACGGATTTTAATGTGGTTTTCACCTTCATTTAGAGTATTTATTTCGTAAGGTTATGCAATGTGGAACTGAATTGATGCACATTATGAAAATAGTTTGATCAGAATCGTGTACTGAATCGGTTTCTGACATTTTTGATATAGGTTTTTTTTTCATCCCATTAATAATTAAGATTACCTCAATTACAATCACACTTCCGCTGTACAGTCAAAACCAACCAAAAAGGGACGAAGTAGTTATTTTAAGTACAATTTAGTTATTTTGATGGTTTACCTATAAGATTAGAATTAATAAGGAAATTTATTAAGAGGAAACGGTCATGTTATTGGCATTCATTCCATACAATCGTATGTTTTCCCCAAGGATAATGACACTGAAACAAATAATATTTTTACGACAATTCTGAGTTTCACAATTGCTGACAAATGCGTGCACGACTGGAACAGTCCACTCAATTCTGTATGGTTATTTCCTCAAAAGACACTATTTCAAATAGTAATCTACATAGTTCTCACAAGATCCAAGATTATGTCTGGAGTTTAAAAGAGACTGTACCCTCTGAGTTCGTTTCGGAGTTTCTTCTCAGAATAAATGTATAGGGAGTGGGATGGATCTCATCCAGTTTTTAAGATGTTATTGACTTGTGAAAGTGTTCATAATTATAAACCTACTAGGTACAAAAATAAAATCATTTATCATTTTCAAGCCACAAGATACAGGCGACGCGCGACGCTTAGTTTGAGGCTCCCCGAATTTGGCTAAATTATACAAAAATCGCTAAATAGATTTTACCGAATCCAAAAAGTATCTATATAGATACTTTTTGGATTCGGTAAAATCTATTTCTACCACTCCCATATTACGATTTGATAATTTCCATATTCCTATCCTGGTCTCGTCTCCAAAAACTGACAAAGACAACAAAAAAGTATCAACATCTTTTTATAACTTGCAATACCATTGCAAAATCTGATATTAAAGTATAAAGTTGAGTAAAAAGATGTAATAAGTATAAGCCTTCGTCGCAAGCTTTACCGTCTAAGTCACTTCTTTAAACCTCATTATGCGCAGAAGCAAATGGGATTATGTGAGGTGTAATGCGTCTTCCAGTTGAACCGTCTAAGGTGGCCTAAGGTTTATGGAACAGAATTATGTTTTGAATAATTTATTTATGGTAATCGTATTTTTTGTCGCCTGCTTCAGTCCGCTGCGTTGTTTTGACGTAATTCCTGCATATACTTTGTTTTTACGGTCGCTTTAACTTTGATGAATTTTAAACTTCTTTGAGTTGGTATTGAATATGATGAAAATATTTACATAAAGGACGGTACTCAAAATATTCGTTCATGAGTACAGCTATTAAGGCGCTCTCCTCACCGGGAGCATTCGCCTGTAATGCGACAATCCAACATTCCATCCTTTGCAAGTACAACAAGTACACTATCTAGCAGTTCACGCCTTGCGCAGTCCGCGCAAGGCGTGAACTGCTAGATAGTGTAGAGATAATTAAAACCAGCAGGATAAGAACAATAATTATATAGATACAAGCAATAGTTATAGGCGAATGCTCCCATTGAGGGACCGCCTTTAGAATTTGTTTTTCGTGTTTGGAATCACATGCATGTCGAGTAGTGTGGATGTCCGAAATAAAGTATCTTCACTTCTTGAAAATTTCTTAGCGTAGGAATCGTCTTCTTCCTCTCATAGTCTTATGATTGAAGTCCTGTTACTCCTGCGTGCCCACGGAAAGCAAGAATATTGATATTGTAACGTTTAGTTTTCAATAATAGCCAAACAGCGGTTGGCCAGTTCAGTAGTCTTGACTTGTTAAGAACTATTACCCATCTATGAACTGCCGTGGAAAACGTAGCTTAACCTCACAGTATCGTACGAAACATAGTATTTGGGAAGCCAAACTATTACGATATAGGTTTTATACCAATTTTACAATATTTATTCCATGAAAAAATCGCGTCAGACGGATCGATCTAAGTGACTTTCGTTTACTAACGAGTCCCTCAAGGATTGTACTGCAATATCTGAATAAAATACTACCTATACTCGTATCTACGTACACTTTCTATCCAGACTGTAAATAATCCTGCTCAGATCACTACCTAGAAGCTTTTTATCCTGGAATTGAATCCGGTCCCTAAGGTACGTGCACAATCGATCACGGCCACAGCGTATAGACAAACCATTTTTTTTTATCAAGTCTGATACCTAAATAAATACTTTTTCTAGCGTTCTTCTTAGATCTGATAAATAAATAAAAATGACAAGTACACAGGCCAGCCTGCGGAGGTGAGGAGATAAGTTAAATCGAATGTCAGCCGTTGGTAACAAATGTACCAAAAGAAATAATATTATTTTGAGCATGTAGGTAAAAGTCTCAAGGCTCAGTAGGTACCTACTGTTATTTTCTTTGACTGGCAAATACATTTTTATCCTGTGCTATTCACTTCTGGTGTCTATGATACAATGATTTTCATTTATTAGTGCAACCAACGACACATTTCTGTAATATTGATTTTTCCAACGCCAGATAACTTTACCGGTGGATTAATTTTGAATTTTTGACAGTTCTTCCAAACAAAGACTGTCAGACGTCAATTTTATTCCACGAATAAAAATTATCGGTCGATTGCAAAATCAGCCCTTAGTTGAAAAATATTGTTTTGTCATTCTAAAATAAAAAATCGAATTCGAGTCGAGATAGGAATCCGCAACAATTTATTTTAAAAACAAATGAGTTCGATTTGGAATTGTGTGCTGTCACTTGAGTGCGGTTGAAATTCGAATAGCATTGTACTGGCCAGTAGATTCCTTCTATGCGCTATGTAAAATCAGTTAGAAGTTTAAGAAGTTATAAACTCATGTTTTTAAGACGTCACGTTTAATATTCGATGCGTGATAAATACAGGGTCAAATGAAATTAGCTAGCGAAACTCCTCATGCGTAATTGGTATCGATATTTAAAGATTTGTTTAGTGAAGTCATCGACCGCAGTTAGTGTATTCACTTGAAAATTGATATTTGAAACACAGATTAGTATCGATACCTAAACACAATAAAACATATTTTCTCAACTCGTACTTCAAGTAACAACGCCAACAGCGGTCGTTGACCCCTAAAAAAAATCAAATCTATTTTATTCTCATCTTATCGTGTTTAGACTCATCACGTCTACATAGTTTCGCTAGCTAAATTAATTTGACCCAATATCCAAAAAGCTTTCAAATTTATGCCACTTTCAGAATTATAAGTAATTACAGGAGGCTTTACAATCATGTTATACGAACCAAGCCCTGAATTACATTTGAGACTACCTGATACGTATTTAATTACTTCTCAGATTAGCGTTCCATTGTAACTAAATCATGTACCAACAAAATTTAATTAGACATTCTGTCTTCTCACGAAACAGGCTCATACTGTATTCAGATTCTCGACTGTCAGTATAGAAGTTTCGAGAACTTTCGGAAGGACCAACTTGTAAGGCCAATTTGGACAAGCATGGTCCAGTGTCGGCCAAGCTTGGCTAAAGTACTGGTGACATTCAATTAACACTTTGTGCCATTTAGTGAGACGGAACTTTGTTGGTCCAGGCTATTGTGTTCTTAAACGAGTTAATTATTTGTTGCGGTTCGAGTGATGTTTTAATTAAACTTATGAACAATTTTATTCGTGGAAGTAGTTGCTACTACTTATGATAGTACTAGCAGCGCCTCGCGGTTTCACCCGCATTAGTGTCGATCCCGTGGGAAAATCGATGTGTTATGCTAATTTATAACTTATATTACCTACTGTAAAGTTTCATCACAATCCGTTCAGTAGTTTTTGCGTGAAAGAGTAACAAACATCCATCCATTCATCAATCCATCCTCACAAACTTTCGCGTTTATAATATTAGTAGGAAGTAAGATTTGTGAAAGTCAAACTCGGGGCTCTTGGCTAAATAATAACAGACGTACGAGTCCATCAAAAGTTAAGCTACGCTTGCCGCGGTCTGTTCGTGGATGGATGACCATCCGATACATACTTATCGAGACCCCTCTTTGCCTCGGAAAGCAAGTTATGCCGTTGGTCCCGGCTGTCATTCGTAGTTTGACAATGGTTATGGGTAGTCAGACTTAAGTACGGGTTTAAGTCACAGAGTGCTATAAAAGTATTCAGCGTTTGCTAAAACGAGTAGCTTTTTTATCATCTGTTTTTAACATAAATATTACTAGGTATGTACTTTATTTTAATACTGTTTTTCAACCCAACCGAACAAAACAAAGAACATGTAAATAATAAAATTGTAATTAAAATGTTTTGTATATCGCAACAAAAAGACCATTGTACGGTAGGTATTTATTATAGGTACTTTTGACTTAAACAGGCATGAGAAGATTTCTCTCAAAACCCGAAAACAATACGATAGGAAAATTTGCGAAGGGTAAAAGTTTTTATAATAAGGGAAACCATTTAAAAGATATTATTATGCGCAAAATTATAGACTCTCATAATTATTATGGTTGTTTTGAAAGGGAAATGTAAAGGAAACATTTAGACAAGGGTTTCGCTAACAGGTATCGACCTTTGTACCCCTAAGGGTTCTAACCTTTAAAGGTCTAAGGACAAGTAGAAGGATGCCAGAGCATGTCTTTATCATTTCAGCTGAAAGACGTCCTGTGCTGGACATAGGAATCCCTACGCACCGCCACTTTGACTGGTTGTGTGCTTCTCGTATCCAGCGGATTCCTAGGGCCTTCACCAGCCGATCTATTCTGTAAAAATCTCTCCATGAAAACCGTAATGTGAGTTTGAAGTGAGTTGTCAACAGTTAATCCCTAGCATCAGGTGGAATGACAACTCACTTCAAGCTCACTTCGCCTGTTTTCACGGTGAGATTTTTACAGAATAGGCTACGTCTTCCGGTACGCGGTTGCCATACCAGAACCTATCACCCCATCGGCCATCAGAAGGCTAGTTCTCGTAATTTAAAACGTTCAAAATCTAGTCGCAGTCTCATCTCAGCGACAAACAAATGTCAAAATGTAGGGAACTTTGAATTAGTTGTACATTTGACGGATTGAGACTGATATCAGACTTTGAACGGTCTTAAAATTACGAGAATTGCCCCTCTGTTCTGCGAGCAATGTGCCCCTGTCCACTGCCACTTAAGTTTGGAAATTCTTCGGGCTTGCATGTTTTATTGCATTAAAATACAACCAACGCGACTAGTAATTTAATCTTTGATGTCTCAAGGTATCGACCGTCATTAAAAAAGGTTGGTGTACAACATGGTTTAGCCTCTTTTCGCCTAGCTAACCACTAAAAGAAAAAAAAATCGGCCAATCTCTCCCGCCTGATTAGTGTTATGATTTCGAAATTTGAAAAGCCCGGACAAAAAGACAAAAGACATTATCAAAAAACGTTCTACGTTTTACTTTTAAATTTTATTTCTTTCTGTTTTGGTATTTTTCTCATTTTCACAAAAAACCCCTGAACACGAAAAATACTGACAAAAATGACAAGACCGGATAATGTCCGGAGGGAGGGCAAAGACATGGACATGTCCGGACAGCGCCTGATAGCATTGAGATATGCTTACTTACCTGAAAGTGACAAAAATAAACATAAACTTATTATAGGTAGGTACATATAATACCTCGGAGGTTGTTGAACTCCGTCGCTCTGTGGACCCGAACAAAATATACATCCAGGAAATCTTTAGGGATCTCTCCAAATCCCGCTTGTTTTTGTAAAAGTTAAAATGTATTGAATCTCGTACCCGCAGCTAATAAATTATTCAGAGAGTGATTTTTTGGAATACGGAAACGTAAAATTCGTACTTGTGAATAATAATTAGAAGATATGAAAGAAAAATTTAAGGAAATGTGGCTTTAATGTTGAACAAGTATCTATAGCGACGGAAGCTTCGCAATTTTTAGCATAAACTGTAGGTATTTTCTATTAAATTATGCTTATTTATTTTCTCAATTCCCATGTGTCGGAATCTGTAAGATAATATGAGAATTATTGTGAACAGAATTGGTCAAAAAAGCTATTGAACGTTGGTACACTCTTTACGGAACATATCGCCCGTAAAAGTCCTGCCTACCAACAAAGGTATGAGTGCCGGTACCGATGTAAAGGCATGTCAAACATTTGAGCTTTGTCTCCGGGCTGACAACGCATGAAAGGCCTTTTGTTTTGTAGATGTGCATCGCCGCCATACCACATACCACCTGTTGGTTTACCATCTAACAATCTACTGATACAAATGTTGCATAATCAGCTTATAAAGTTCCCGCTACTGGAACACAAGCCTCCTCTTTGCGAGAGGGAGTGGGCCATAATCCACTACGCGGGCCCAGTGCGGGTTGATAGATGTCCCATGTCTTCGAATTTTTGGTTCTAGGACATGAAAATTGATTCGATGGTGAGCACTAAGAAGTGTCACGTTGCAACCCAATTTTTAATCATTTTTATCAAGTGTTGAGGTAAGAGTCCCTATGGTGTCTGGAGTGAAATATCGTTCAGATACGATTGCCTTTATTGCCTATTGTCACCTATTATATACCAAAATATTTACAATATTTTCAACGACTACCTACATGCATAACATTATAAAATAAATCAAATCATAGGTATGTGGGTGAGTCGCAAATGTTTGAATTTCTCGCTGACATAATAAAAGCTTGCGCCGCGCCTGAGTCGCTATTATTCAACTCGCCACCATCACGCGCACATGATGTATGGATGAATGTGACTTGCAGTTACATCAAGAACTGATCATGAATTTTATGTAGTTTATGTATGAACGTCCCCAGGTTACCTAAACCTATTTCTCACGAGGTTTTCCTTCGCTGTTTTGAGAGCATTGGTGTTGAAGTTATTTACACAAAGTAAAGCGTCTGACCAACGACCTACAACTCGAGCAAATGTTAATAATGTTTGATTTGTTGCAGAGTTAATGATGATGTAGCAGCGATGTGCGCGCCGGCCACAGCGGCGCTGCTGCTCGCTGCTCTTGCTGCACTACCCTGTCGAGGTGAGATCTCATTTAGATACCATTTTTGTTAGAAAGCATACGTGAATTGCCCATCATAGTCACGCTCCGCCTTGAGAAAGCGACTGAAGAGAATAAGGAACATTACATAAACATAATCTAATAAGCCTCCCAGATACCTATAAACGGTGTGATGCAGGAGTGAATCGGGACGAATCTTTAAAATGGATTTTAACGTTCAAATAATATAGTTTGTTGTTGTTTGTTAACTGTATTATAATCAACGATTAAGTCCCCATATTGGCAACAAACTATATTATAATAGGGTAGTTGTCTGGGTAAAAAAATGATTATTATATTTAGTTCGTCAGCTAGATTATCGAAAAACAATGGACACGTATTTTTTCTTTTGTCAATCAAACAATGAATGACAAAGATAAAACGCGTCAAAATTTGGGAGTAGGGGTCGTGACATCACGCCTTGCTAAAAAGTGTAACAAGGCGTGACGTCACGCGGAACTTTAACGGGCGATATGTTCATCATTTTTTATGTAATTGACAAAAGAAAAAATACGGGCCCCATATTTTTTGATAATCTAACTGACGGACCAATTAGATTTTTTTAGGCATCTAGCCTATTATCAAAGTTCAAATCCATTTTAAAGTTTCGTCCCCATTCACCCCTGCATCCGTATTCACCCCGTTTGTAGGTAGTGTTCCTATATCAAGAGTCATCAATCTTTTGTTTTTTACCGGTAACACTACCGGACACTAATTCACTATGACCACTTGATGATTTCTTACTTCGAAACCACGTCAATCCCTTAGCGAATCACGACATCTGCTAATAACGTATTCTCTATTACACAATGAACGAAAATTCTCTTTTTTTCTGGCTGCGTCGGCGAATACTATCCGGGTTGCTGAATTTTGGGCCAAACAAATTTAAGAAAAAACCTATATTTTTGCCATCGGCACGCTAAGAAGAATGAACGAAACCGCGCGAAATGAACGCAAAGATGGCGTGGTTTGATTATCAAAATACCACGCTTGACAACCGTATGTGGTTTGCACGTGGTAAGATTACGCGGGGAATAATAATTACCATACAGAATTGGGGAACTGTTAATCACTCTAATTAACCACTGTTTTTCTATTCTACTATTTAATAACCAAGTCTAATGAGTTTTATAATAATAATAATGAATCATTAATTTGCAACCCTAAAAGACAGACGCATAAATTACAATGCGAAATGGATGAATATTCCTGGCATAATTGATTTCAGATAGGTTCTACAGGGTAGCAACGACTTATTATATATCTACGTGTTACCGTGTCAATAAGGTCGAAAATATCCTTTTTGTTTCTCTCGTCTTGTTCTTGAACATAATTTGATCTGTCAAAACCTGCTCCAGATTCTCAATGCCGCTGAGTTTTATTGTGTCCTAACATTTTCTGATTTACATATAATATTTCTCCAAATTGAATCATTTCGTTGCCTCCCTTGTTTTCTCGTATTTCATCTTCCTCAATGGTACTTCGCAGACATAAAGCCAAGATTCCGAATGACCCTCAAGAGCATTACAAATTCATCGTCGTCCAAAATTGTTTATTTTGAAGGAAGTATGTTCAAAAGGTCCCGTTTCGCAAGCCGTCGACCATTTAAAAAATATTTTCTTTACGCGTCGTCTAACAAATTAAATTGCAAATTCTCGGGAGCTTTCAGCTTGTATTCCTAAGTGTCCTTATTATATTTTAATTCTAGAGAGATTTTAAATAAACTGTGCGGAAGTATCTTTGAGGGAAATTGCTTGACTTGAAAGAGATTATTGAATTTAGAGGCTCAAGTTAGTGCTTAAAAACATTGCAAGTACGTGAACCTAAGAACGTAAACTGAGACCTTAATACTTGACGTAGCTCGTATGCCCTGAAATCGAAATGAAGTCATAAAGAGAAGTATGACATACTAATTCCAGTGAATTACCCACGTTATTATGCAGTTCTAAGTAACATTTACTCCGCTAATCTCACAAACTACATGCGAGATTGAAACATGACTGTAGAAACATCTTTCGTTACATTGTTTTGAGAGGCAGCAAACAGGCAAAACCCAATAGGAAACTTCCAGTTTACTTACGGTTAAAGGTTAAAGTGTACTCACCACAGACTGAAATAGTTGATTGTTTATCGAGTCTAAAATTTACATTTCCATTTTCAGGCACCGACGCTGACGTCGCCTCAAGGATATTGAACGAAACCAACAATTTTCAGGAGACCGGCTCCCTCCCAACCATAAACAAACTCTATCAAATGTTACATACTAACTCTGACCTACATAATCAAAGCAAACTTGGCGAGAACTTTAATTACTCTAGTGTTAATCTTACACATGGTTTTAATTTATACAACAATCTCAAGTATCCGACGAGTATAGATAAGAATCATGTTGAGTGCTGCCTGAATGTTGATCAGGTTGGTGAAAGCAATGTTAGTTTATCTAATGAGGGTGCTAAAGTAATCGTAGAGAAAGTGAAGAAAGACTCACCAGCTGATAATAAAAAGAATAGAAAGAGAAGGGTTGTGAATGTCGTGAGAACATTCATAGAGGTGACGACAAGCGATACGAGACGGTATATTGAAGCGACGGCAATGTCTTTCCTTTCGAGTCACCCTCCGTCGATCATAGAGAGGAGAAGAAAACCAGGAGAGGCTGGATCAAGTGCCCCGCTACTGAATTATATATTCGATACTTACTCCAATACACATCAGCATAGGAATGAGAAGTAAGAACCTATCATATGATAATATTCAGTTATTAATGTTAATAACTTCTCCGGGAATGACAAGGTAATCAAAATGTCGTCATCGTCTCATCCTTTTTAGTAAGTTATGTCCAAGAAAATTATATCTAGTTCATTCTAGATTAGAACATTGATGTTTGTGAAACTTAGTCATAGTTAATTGTTTGAGCTTACCTCACAGACCTGAACAAACACATGGAAATATTTCACCTGTGTAACATTTGTTAACAGTAAACAATTTAATATGGTAATACCGAAATTGTATTCACAAAGTTGGAATCTCTAAAGTCTAAACAAAACATTGTATAAGTACTTTATCAACAATACAATATGTTTACAATAGAATTGATGAACCAACATTAATGTTTGGCCGTCTATAACAGAACCTTATTTGCCCACGGTTAATGGTTTGGCAGAACGGCATTGCCAAAATTAATTCGGCTCTGTTGACTTAACGAAGAGCAAAATTTTATTGTAATGATGAATAAAATTTTAAACATCCAAAACCAACTTTACGACTATAGAATTTGGTAAGCACGGAATTCTCGAAAATATTTTCGTTGAAAGAAAACTTCTTAGAACATAATTTTCTTCTATTTGTCTTTAATTTTTGCAGCATTTCAAATTATTTATTCATTTCGCAAACGGATTTAAAGGTAAACAAACATTTCTAAGTTAAAAAGTTTTGAAACACCTTTAATATTTGAATGTAACTTTTGGGATTCTTCGCGGAGTCATTAATTACAAACAATTTCTGTCTAATCAGGGTTGGGAATGGAAACAGCATTTATGCGGCGGCTGCGCCTGAGATCGAAGCTCTAGTGGGCTCCACTGCTCACTTAGATTGCAAAGTAGACGCTCTTCATGATAAACTGGTAATAAGTATGTTTCTTGTTACGTTTCATTGGCTTTCATTATTATTTTTATTTTTTTCCGTTCTTTTCTTTCTTTTATCATCTATCATTTTATAATTTGCTGGTTATCTTTAATGAAGTTATATCTTTTTCTGCACACAATGATTAATGTTGTCCAGGTGTCGTGGGTGCGGCGGAAAAACGATGTAGAGCCGATGGAACTGCTAACGACGGGTACACAACAGTACACTGCAGATGACAGGTAGACCTTTGCCAAGTTAATAAAACAAAAACACTTACTTATTGCACTCAATTATCTCGACGGCTTCCTGAAACTTTTTAATATATTGCTCTTGAATAAACTCCGTACAAAGTTGGGGAAACGAAAATATAAATAAGAGTGTCTTCCAGCAGGATAAGCAGAGTTTCGTATACTTTTCAAACTGTGTGAAATTATGTATGATGAAGAATTTTAGAGCGCTCCTTGAGAATTCTTTTGGAACTTGTTTATTTGCTGTAAGGAAAACTTTGTGAATGATCGAAGCTACGTGGTGAAATGTTTAAACAGTGTCGGGTGCTATTCATTTTCTGTGGCGAAACTTGAGAATTATTTTATGCTGCGCGATGGATGTGACTATGGCTGCTATTGATGAATTGGAAGTAATTGATAGATGGTATCGTCTTTATAAAAGTAATATCATTAGCACGTTACCTGTGTTTAAAAAAAATGCCAAAGATGTATATTACGATTATACAGTGTCCTCCAAAAGTTGACAGCCATGACAGTTGTGATGACACATTGTGAGGTTTCGTTGTTTCCTGAGGGCATTCGCGCAGAGGTTCGATTGCCAGTACCTGAACCATTGCTGTATGGTTCACATACTGGGCAATCGAGATATGTAATATGTTTTGTCTTTTTAATATTGTATGTGTTTTTATTGTGTTTTTGTTTTTGTGTTTTTATTTTGATTTATTTTGAACTTTTGTATTTTTTTTGTACCTATATGATCCACTGTTGGTCGAAATAAAAGATTATTATTATTATAATTAAATTTTTTTTTTGCCAACATTACTAAAACAGATGTATCATACGATGATTTAAAAAAAATCAGGTAGGTCCTAAGGGATTACTTGATTATTATTTTTTAGGTAATTCGGATTACTTGATTATTTTTTAAGATAAGTCATAGGTAGTTCAATTGGTCAATAAAAACGTTATCCGGTACACATACATAAACATTTGAACTAGAATTTTAAATGATATTGTGGTGTATCACAGCTGAAGTGGAAAATGTCAACTAACTTTCGAAGATATCTTGCATTGCAAGATCGTCAGAAATTATATCCACCCACCTACGCAAATGCACCCACGATACAGGGGGTCTACTCCGAAGTAGTATCGGCTGAATGTTCGGCCGTTTCCTGCTACGAAGTTACTATTTGGTTCAGTCGGTTCCGATCCGAACATTCGCACTTTGCACTTCGGAGTAGGCCCCCAGGAGTAATTCCTAGTGTGGGGCAACGTTTTATAAAAACAAAAAAAATAAAAAATATAAATATTTTGTTCTTCCCAGGTACTCAGCCCGCTTCATCCCTCCAGACATCTGGAGACTAGAGGTACGAGAGGTGCGTCCGACTGATGCGGCACACTACGACTGTCAACTGTCAGCCCATCCTCCTCGCACGGCGAGGGTCACGCTCCGGGTGCCAGGTAAGTTGATGGAATGATTTGAATTAATTTATTGACCAAAGAGGTTCTGCCTAGATTGTGACTTGAATGTCACCATTCATTTACATACCAGCCAGTCTATTCTGTGAAAATCTCAACGTGAAAACTTAGGTGAAGTGAACTTGCAGTGAGTGTATCTTCCTGGCATCGGAGGTCAGCTCGCTTGAAGCTCACTCCACTTTAATTTTCACGGTGAGATTTTTACAGCATAGATCGGCTGAAGCTAGGCATGGACACTATTGACAACTCATTTCACCTAAGTTTTAACGATGAGAACTTTACAGATCGATGTCTATGCTTCGACAGGACTTAACATTAACGATATTTTCTAAATAAATCTGTTGCAAAATTCTTTGGAACAGTTTAGTACTTCCCTTAATATTCCAAGGTAAACCCATTTAAACCAACAAACTTTAAACCATTTTTATGAAAAGCCACTGAAGCCATTTAAAGAAACTTCAGTTGGATTAACAAGGAACTTGAAGAAAGAAATTGTTGTTTTATTTCTTCAAAAGTTTTTTTTTCAGTAATTTGCAAATGTTTTTTGTTTTCCCACAAAGGTTACGAGGGTCTGCTGACTTCAGTAATTCCACTTTATCACTTTTTTTTCGTATTTACTAAACCATTCCTGAGCTTTTTTAAGACTTACCTTTGACCGGAGTTCGGAAATGAACGCATTAAGGTCTATGCACACAGCGGGCGGGCAGGGCGGGACGGGACGGCGACGCGACGCTGAGCAGTTGTAATGTACTAGATAGTACGGATAACGCCACACAGAGCTGCCCCGCTCGACGGGACGGTAGCCGTCGCGCTCCGCCGCCGCCGCGCCTAGCGGCAAATACAAGTCAGAAGCGGCGGGGCGGGATGTGGCGGGCCGCGAGCGCGTTTTTTTGTTATTTCATGCACCCATTTCCGTTTACATTGTTTTTTCTTAGCTATCGCAACTATGAGCAATAGCGTTTCCATGTCTGAATCGGTCAACATCTTTTTTGATGAAAGAAAAGCGCGGCGGGACGCAGTGTGAACACTGCCGCCGCGCCAGCGCCGCGTCGCTGTCCCGTCCCTTTATCGGTATGATAGATTATCCAGGATATGGTCTACTGTTCTCCAAGTTTTATCCAAATCTGTATTACGTTTTCTTCGTGATTGTGTATATTTACATTTTATATTTATAACAATAGTCATCCAGGTCGAAGAGGGGCCCGTGGCTAAATAATAACAGCCGCATAGGTCGATCGGTCAGGTTAAGCTACGCTTGCCACGGTTGGTCTGTGGATGGGTGACCATCTTTACATACCGAGACCGCTCCGTGCCTCGGAAAGCACGTTAAGCCGTTGGTCCCGGCTGTCATTCGTGGATCTTTGACGGTCGTTACGGGTAGTCAGAAGCCCGAAAGTCTGACAACCAGTCTTACCAAGGGGTATCGTATTACCCAGTAACTGGGTTGTGGAGGTCAGATAGGCAGTCGCTCCATGTAAAATACTGGTATTCTGCTGCATCCGGTTAGGCTGGAAGCCGACCCCAACATAGTTGTGAAAAGGCTAGGCAAATGATGAGTCATCCAGGTCGAATATCGGTCATGGTGACCAATCTCAGCGGAGATTAGCCTTAGTCGCAGGAGATGTTAAAGTGCACAGACACAGGTGCACTCTCTCTTCCCTCACTTTAGTAGTTGGATGGGACGGTAATCCAACACGACCGGAAAGATTAGGTGCTATTACATCCTACTTCCTACTAATATTATAAACGGGAAAGTTTGCGAGGATGGATGGATGGATGTTTGTTACTCTTTCACGCAAAAACTACCGAATGGATTTGGATGAAATTTGGCTCACAGATTTATAACCAGGATTAACACATTGGACTTTTCATAATAATAATCATAATAATCATAATCATTTATTTATTCGTAAACATAGGTAGTAATTATATACAAGATCTTAAAAATTAGGTAGTTTTTATCCCGATATTCCCACGGGATCGAAACTTATACGGATAAAACTGCGAGGCGCTGCTGGTTTATAATATAAGTAGGATAACAGTGGCTTAGTTAGTCATCGCTACAAAGAACTTTTATACAACGTGTTTTTTTTATATCCCATAACTCTAGGAGGTCATTGAACTCATCATTATGAACAACTTTTACTACGGGACCAAACGTGAAAGCGCGAAAAAAAAATCAGCTGTTCCCGACATTTATGTTCGTAAAACTCGTCAAAATGTAGGGAACACCAGATTTTTGTTTCGCCATTTCGGGTTTTTGGGTTGTTCATAATGATGAGCAAAGTGACCCCCTAGAGTTACGGGATATAAAAAAAACAAGTTGTATAAACACTTAGGTAGTCTTGTGTTAAAAAATCTTTAAACATTTACTTTTGTTACAGAAGTGTCAGTCCGTATCGTTGACGGTGCCGGCGCAGCGGTTTCGGAACAAGTGTGCGAGCTTGGCAGTACCGTAGCCCTGCGGTGTGAGGTCAACGGCCTGAAGATGGAGGGAGGTCCGTCCCTGCTATGGTATCGAAAGGATGATCTCCTGAATGATGACACCACTAGAGGAGGGATTAGGTTAGTAGAAATAACTGCTTGAATACATACAATTCATTCGAGCACGATCATCAACATTGGTTGTTCTTGGTAACCCCCAAGAAAGCGTAAAAATCCTGACCGCTAATGATTCGGCTTTTATAGCCAAAATATCTCTTATTTTGAAAAAAGACACCAGTATCGTTTGAAAAGACATATTTTCAAAATATGCTAATAATTCTACCTATGAGTCGTATATTATGTGTAATTGATGATTGCTCGAATCATAGTCATAGTCATTTATTTATAAACAAGTAACTTACCTCTAACTACTAACTTGAATCTAACTAACTAAACTAAACTAACTTGTAACTTGTATCTGAATTTACACACAAAACTACACAATCACAGTAAGTAAACACACTACTATAAATTACATTTGAATTTTATAAATTATATCAACAATTTAAAAATAATAACAATATAAGTAATAGAAATTTCTTAAAAAATAAGCAGTACTTACCTTTGTACCCATATTATGATTATGTCATATCAATATTATGTATTTTACTGTTTGTACATAAATAATAAAATAAATAAAATAATTATTTAAGTAAAGACACATTAGCATAGCAATAATATTAAGTTGAGTTGAGTTAGGTCGATACTGCAGCAATGTCCTTATTCAGAAGTTGATCAGTATTGATAATGTTCTATTACGACTCAAACTTAACGCCATCTATTAGTAGGTATAGCATATTAAACTACACCACGGTAATATTATACCTTGACTACACTCAATAACTATTTATTCACTATTGTCACAGTGTACGAACCGAGTTTGGCTCAAACGGCGCTAACTCGATACTGCGAGTGGCGCGCGTGCGCGGTGACGACGCGGGTCGCTACACCTGCGCGATCGCACGCGCCCCGCCCCCATCCCCGCCGCCTGCGCATGTCATACTGCACGTTATCAAAGGTAAACGATTAGGCTATGTTGGTAAAAAAAGTAGCTGTGGTTTGGGTTTCGGCCATCATGGCAATGCTGAGAACATGGTATGAACATATCTCTCATTGTACGAGAACCTTTCTCATCATTAGTTTTTTTTTTTTTTTAAATCGTTGCCCCACGATTGGAAATACTCCCGTATCGTGGGTGCGTTTACAAACATTTAAACTCACATACACAAACAGCCAGACCCGGAACAACTACCTGCCGTGCCGTCAATTCAAAACTTAAATCTATCATATTTTAATTATTTTCATTTTTTTAACCACGAGCCACAAACGAGTAACATGTTATCCCCAACATATTAAGGCAGCTCATAAAATATCAACGTCATTTGTAAGAGATAGGTGGTTCCTTAAGTTGGTGCAGCTCAAAGGAGTTCCGAAACGCCTTTACTTGTTGTCAAAGTCTCAATAAAACTTAGACTTTGCAAAGTTTTACTGCATCTTGCGTGTCAAATAGTTGGCCCACCCTGTGCATCCGTGCCCGTAATATTTGAGACACGATGTTTAAAAAATGTTTATGAATGTTTTAATTATTTTGTATTGTGTGAAGAAAGGTAAAACTATTTACACTTACCATTTTGATAAAAGCAATATTCTTGGCAAGATCGAGTCGATTCTTCACTAATTTTTTCTCGGAAAAACTGCGTGACTTTTTTCGTCAGTGTTGTTGACAAACGATTAATTTTGTTTATTTCCGTTTGTTCATTAATCATTTAAATTAAAGTTATAATCGACTTCGTAAAAAGGATGTTCTTTATACAACCCGACTTTTTGTTAATTCGCGATTTTCTCTAAAACAAAATTATAGTGTTGATAATTCTTTTAGCAACGTAATTTACATACAGGAAGGTTTTAGTATACAATATAATAGGTTATCTATACATAAAAATAAATAAAATTGAAGTGTCACTTTGTAATGTCAACTGTTACTTATTTATTACTTTTATTTTAGAAAAAGAATTAGGAATCCGCGCAAAAAAAAATAAAACCATGAAACATACATAGGCACACGAACGAAGTCGAGGGCACAGCTAGTTTGTTAATAAAACTTGTTACAATAATAACAATGGACTAGAAATGTTTGTGGTCACAGTTCCGTTTTGCTGTCTGACTAATATCGAAACCAATTTCGTCAGTTTTCTTTAACCTTTATCATCTTTTCTTACTTCTTTTATTTCTTCTTTAGGTGAGAGCCTAGCTGAGCTGCATCAGGGCGGCACACCAACATACATCACCTCGCCGTGGGTGCTAACAATGGCGCTGTGCGTCCTTTTACAAACTTACTATTAATATTTGTTTATTAATAAATTGTTCGTATTTATTTCGGCGTTTCATTTTTGTAGTACCCACCTTTAATTTTTTTTAAGCTGACTATTGATCATTCTAAGAGTAAGTTGGGATTTGTGGAACACATAATCATTGTACAGTCAGTGCTCTGCATAATCCAACCTCTCTTTCCCTCTTCTTCTCTGTAAGAGGGGTCAGGTAATGCAGAGCACTGACCATAGGTGCCTTATAGTGGGGTGTACTGAAGTCTGTGTTTCCAGATAGCAAGAACATGGAAGCCTTCAAACCTCCATTAAATTGACTACTTTTTGGCCAGTTAACACCATCGTTGTCTATGTGAGATGCTGATCAAACGGAGGCCTTTAAAAATCCGAAGTAGTATTGAGATATAATTATAAAGAGAACAGATTCGATTTTTTACATGTATGTTTATTTATTTTTTTTGAAAACCGTTGCCCCACACTAGGAATTTCTCATGCATCGTGGGTGCGTTTGCAAACATTTAAACTCACACACACAAACAGCGAGACTCGGAAAAACTACTTGTAGGTCATACAAATATTTGTTCTGTGCGGGAATCGAACCCGCGACTGCGCTGCGCCAACCGTGCCGTCAGATTGTAAGTATGTATGTTACGAGTGTCTAAAGCGGCTGAACGGAGTTGCATGAAAATTGGCACATGGGTCGAGCATGACCTTGATTAGGCCAGGATACTTTTTATCCCGATATTCCCACGGGATCGAAACTTACGTAGGTGAACACGCGGAGCGCAGCTAGTAATTAATAATTTAATTCATCAGTTTTACTAGATTCTGTTCACTTTCAATTAATTATTATTGCAGTACATACTAGCGTTTACTCCTTTTCCGGGAAATATTTCTGGAATACAAAAGCCTGTCACTTTCCAGGCCATAACAGTTTGTGGCCAGGATTTGTTGGCTAGCATCTATTCGTTGCTGTGAGCAAGAAGGTCAAATCAACAAAAAAACTTTCGCGTTTATAATATTAGTAAGATAATATGTGAACGATGTTGGTAAGTATTCTGAGAAAGGAACGGCGTGGTAAGACCTGAATTGTGGGTAGCGGGACCATCCGAAAGGGTTTACCGCTGCCCTGGAACATAAAGGGCTAAGGAAGGAACACGGGTGGGTTTTAGTCAGTAAAAGTCTGACACTCCCTTCTGCTCCACCCAGAGCGGGAGGAGTCATTTGATGATTTCCCATCCTCAAAAAAAAAAAAAAAAGACCTGAATTGTAAACTAGCACGGATAGGTAGAACTGGTCAATATTGTCAGGTAACACGCAAATAGAAACCGAAGAGGTTCCGAATCCGAGAAACCGAAGAAACTCAAATCACCTAATGAGTGTTTTGCTTAAGGATAGTAGCCTAAAAACTCGAAGTTTTAATTTCTTATAGTTTCCATAATAGTTAATTATAGTTATGACGTAGATATCAGTTAATAATATAATAGTAATACCAGCCTATTATGGCTATTATTGCCCCGATGCAGGGCAAAGGCAGTTATGAAAGTATTTTTTTTAAATCAGGCGCGATGTAAAAAGTGCCTTGCTTAAGGCGAGTACAAAGTTTCCGGAAAAAGCCAATTACTCGTTTATTACTTAAATATTTAAATGCAGCCATTTTCTAGCCATTTAAACACATTCCTCTCCACATAAAAATAGCTGCTTCTAGCACAAAACTCGTCGAATTTATGCGTATCACCAAAATTGGACAAACAACCCACTCGTGGTAACAATGAGAGTGCCATGCATAATCTGATACGTTAGACACAACGACATTTTATCTAGCTATGTATCTCCAGTTTAACATGACCTTGCAATGTATAGGCTTTCCGTACAGAAAAAGGTCAGCTAATACTGGAATGTGTAGCCAGTTAAGTCCTCCTGGGTACAAACCTGACAAATAAAACGGTCATTGGAACAGATGGTAACGTTTCTCTCGCATTTCCCATTCCCATTATCCGCGAATGAATTATATAAATAACCGTGATGAAGGCCCGAGTGAGAGATTTGATGTTTTATTACTCGTATCTATGCTAATAACTATGCTATAAATTGGATTGGAGCTTTAATGTCGGAATGTAATAGGTTACCTACATCCCGACATTACGCAGGAGATTTAGAAGCGGTTGATTTTGTAAAAAATATTTAAAGGCAGTGCTCGAGATTTTGGATGGGCTTGTAGCTAAGTAATAACCGCACGGGTCGATCGATCAGGTTAAGCTACGCTTGCACCGGTTGGTCCGTGGATGGGGGACCATTTTCACAAACCAAGACCCCTCCGTGCCTCTGCACGTTAAGCCGTTGGTCCCGGCTGTCATTCGTGGATCTTTGACAGTCGTTATGGGTAGTCAGTAGCCCGAAAGTCTGACAACCAGTCTTACTATGGGGTATCGTATTATCCAGTCACTGGGCTGTGGAGGTCAGATAGGCAGTCGCTCCATGTAAAATACTGGTATTCAGCTGCATCCGGTTCGACTGGAAGCTGACCCCAACATAGTTGGGAAAAGGCTAGGCAGATGATGCTTGATATTTTGGATAAGGAAGTATGCATAACTTGTATTGGGGGTGAACCCACCAGAATATTTCAAAAGCCGGGGTTGGTGGATGTGATACTGATAATGAATAATCTGTGAATCTATAATGTTCCCACTGCTGGGACACAGGCCTCCTTTCTGTGAGAGGGAATGGGCCGTAATCCCCCACGCGAGCCCAGTGCGGGTTGGTTGATGTCACATGTCTTCGAATTTTTGGTTCTAGGACATGCCGATTTCCTCACGATGTTTTCCTTCACCGTTTTGAGAGCAGCGGTGATGAAATAAAATACACAAAATAAAGCGTCTGTCTGTGTTGATAATTATGAATGAGTAAACTATACTATATTGCTAGATTACAGCTAGATTGAATAGATGACTTTATAACTGTCTGGCGGTTTTGAGTATTTTGTATATGGCCAACGCAAATGTCCTGCAGATCTGGTAGCGTCGTGGGACGGGTCGTTGAGGTCTCTAAAATAGGGTTGACGATGACTGATGCATGCATGCCATCTGTTGGGACAGGTCAACTCAAAGCTGCAATGGCTCTTTCTTCAAAAGGCCCTTCCAAACGTGGCCTTGCATTATAGCCTCACATAAAATCCTAATAATATGATGTTTGGACTTTAAAAGAGACCATGACCTCTGCTGACCTCGTTTCGGCATTGCTTCTCAGGGATCAGTCAGCTAGGAAATGCCGGCGACATTTACTTTTAAAATATTGACTTGTAAAAGTGTCTGAAAAGATCTACTTACAGAAATAAACAATTCATTTCAACTAGTCAATTGATCTGTATACCCGGCGAAACGTAGTTCGAAACTCTATTAGGAACTAATAAAGTTCCTAAGAGACTGACATAACTAGTTCTCTCCCTAAATTTAACCTAAAACAAAGAAAGAAGGAGAAATGTCTAGCTATAGCTGAATCCGCTGAGATTGAAAACCTCACTGCAAAACTCGAATTTTGACATCATGAAAACAACATTTAGTATATGTGACTGTTCCTAAATTACCCTAGGCTGATAAAATTTTCGTTTTTCCTAATTATGTGAAATATCACAGTTAGATCGGCTCTCCCTGCGGGAGAGAGAACACGCCCCAATCCACCGCGTGCTCCTGTAGGGTTTCGTCGCCAGACTTGGTTACCCTCCCACCGTTATAAGAAATGAATCCCCATGACCTAATGTGCCACATCCCGACTTAGAAAGCTTGGGGATGTGGATGGGATGCAAGGTGATGTTAATGGGGATTCACAGTTAGGATACATAAGTATTATAATTACCAATATTATATGAAGCTAAGAAGACAAGAGGGTATGCAAAGGTATATAACATAATATATTAGGTTTAGTATAATAAATGTTGCTCGCAGGTAGCCACTGAGACCTGCAATAGTATTGATGATTAGACGGGGTAAATAAAGGGAACGTTACGCTTGCGCATAAATGAATCATATATAACTACGTTAATTATCTGTTTACAATATACCCACTTCAGTGAGACTGGGAACCGTTTTAAAACGTATGCCTCGTTGTACGTGTTCTGTTAGACCTAACGCATAGAACCTCTGAGGACACTAATGCGATTCTAACAGAACACGCTCCCTAAGCACTAAATAAATGTCTTACTCAACCCTAGGACAGAGTACTGCGAAGTCCAACTGTTATTGAGGAAGACAGGTTTTGGATAGTTCTCAACGCGTATCAATATGAAAGACACCCTTACGGCAACCTATCCCTTTTCTAGATACACAAACTAGCACAAGCGTACCGCATCGTCAGTCGGTTGCAGAATTCCTTACGATTGCCTTGCTCGCTATACGCCGAAGTGGTTATTTTAAATCGTCACCTCACACTTCCTTAATCTACCCAATTTAGAGGATATTTCCAGTGTAATCAGCAGCCGTGCATCCATACTTGTCTACCTACTTATGTAGCAACGGAGCCTTTCTATCTGGGTATCCAAATTATGTGTCTCGCTAAATATTATATTTTTTTCAGTAAATGGCCTACGGGGGCCGGGTGTGATTTAACGAGACACAATCCCTAGCGTTCCTTAGAACGGCTATCCATCCAGTTAAGGGTTGTGTAGGGAGCCTAACCCTCTCCCGGAAGTGTGCGTATATCGAGAGCAATGCAAAGTATCCTGCAGTCAGTCTGTCCATAGGGAAAAGGTAGCCATCACTAACGTTTGGTTGGTTCGTGTTCGTAAACAACAGACTACAAGGAAGCACTATAATTACAATTGGCCCTAACGAGTTGCGAGTTCGGTTCAGCCTTCCATAAGCGGTGTGACTGCCCTAAGCGTCATGTCTTGGTTGTGGTTGTCTATGGTCTATTGGTAGAGCATTTGTCTACAGTATGTCAGTAAGCGTCACACATTATAGCGGGCTTTCCCCGAGTCCCTACGACCAAACGCATGTGTAGGATACCTCGGTAACGTCAGAGAAAGGAACAGGGAGAGATATAATAGTCAACACTCACCTGATCGTTCACAAACACACTCACTGAGATTCGCGCACCTTACACGCTACTTACATTAATAGTATGCTAATATAACCTAGTCTCAAACAATACTTATTATTTAACGTATTAAATTACACTCCCGCACTCTCGATCTCTCAACAGACACACAGGTTCAATGCTACTGCCCTAAGTTCTAACTCTGCTAGCCTAGTCTACGCCATCCGCTCACCCTCGTGGTCTTAAACCAACCGTCTCACACACTACATTAAACACTAGATTAGCCTAATCTGGGTTCCAACCCAACTATATTTTAATTAATAACTATTGCTCGCTATTTCGCGACAGCCCTCTCGGACATAGCCCCTTGGCATTCCCTAAATCTCCTAACTTAACTAGCGTGGACTAGGTAAGTCCATATCCTATCACGGTTCGAACACCAATGCCCCGAGTTATTACATCAGTCCCTCCACCATTCCTCAAAAATACCATCGCTAGCTCAGCCTCCATCCCTTTTTTGTAAGCTTTCTCAATTGTTTCAAGGGTTCGTCCGTCCCACGGCCTATCGGCCGACTTATGCTCAACAGATGTTTGGGCTCGTATTGTCCGCTACATGTAAGGATCTCAGCGTTCTCAGAATCAGTACAAAATATTGCATCTTAAGTGACGTTAAGTATCGCCTTCTACTAATGACTCGCCATAATTGCCGGTCTGTTTCCCATAAAATATAAATAGAATGGATTTCTAAGGGTCTCAATATTGTTTTACCATTTTAAAGAAATAGGGTATTTTGTTATTTATTAGGGTAGCATGTCGAGCTGTCAGACCATAAAATTGAGATTTAATGCATTTCCAACGGTCGTTATCGTGGGACTATTATAAAGTAAGAATTTAGAATAAGATGTTTTGTTATTAAATTAGGAGTAAGTGACAGACAGTCACATTCCCCCCTCTGAAAATCAGACGCGTGACGCAGTTCAGCGTATGAGCTTTCACAATAGGATGAACTCTGCCTTTCCTTGAAAGTGTCATAGGTTATAGACCTATACTTATTTGATGTATTTATCTAATCAAATACCTACCAGAATATTGTAAGTATTCTAGTATCAATCCTACAAGATCCCAATAAGATGCAATGTCTGCTATAATGTAATACTGTATCGCAGGAGCATTTTCAATCGATATATTTATGATTGCTCTTTAATATTTGACCTATAACTGTTCTTGCAAATACTCTTTCCAAGATAATATAAATATCATTACCGCGCCTCATAATCCTGTGCATGCTTATTATTTAGTTTTACATACCAGGGACTCTTTTAAGAGTATTTATGCTATTCAGCAACACTACCTACGGCGCTCCCTCGTTCTAAACTCAGCCTGTCGCAGATGCCGCTGGACAGAGGTCTCTCCCTATGCACCTCAATGCAGAGTCAGCATAATCAGCTCCCCGCAGGCGTACCCAGAAGTAGCTGAAATAGTCCGCACATAAACATATTAGATTTGATTCCAATTAGACGCCCCCCTCTGATTCTAAGAGGTTAGAGCAGTTTTGAATCCTAATAAGAGTTGGGAAGTTAAACTGATTAGAAAATATAAGCATCCTAGACTGTGCAACCAATTTTGGCTTACTAGCACACAATGTCGTTAACTATTCCTTCAGATTATGAAGGTGTTGACAAGTACATTCTATGGTATATTTGAACTGATAACTATAGCACCCACCATTACCCTAAAACATAAATCTATAATATCTCATGAGATAACAAAAATCATACCACGTAACTACGGGTAACTGACGTGTATAATAAAAGTGAAACTTAGCTTCGCAACAGGAGCCAAGCCAGCCATGGGTACTGCTGTTGAAGTCAGCCGATGTCAGCCTATTTGGAAGGAACTTCTAACCAAGCTCAACTCACAAACCAAAGGTTCAGACATAGCGTAGTGGCAGCCGAGTGAAGACTTATTATCCTGGAATTTGAAATAAGGCCAAACGAGTATCTATTCAATTATACGACATACGTCGCCGATTGCAGAGATGGAAAGATTGATGTTTACTTCTTATGACGATAGTTAATGTACCTTCTTAGTAAATTAATTGTCATTTTATAAGCTTCACGCTTCGTAGGTCTAACTTGCTAATAATATTAGATCTACCCGTACTATGGGCGTGTCTTATACCTAAACTCATTCCACATACACACATATAAATCACAAACACATTTTCATATCCACATACTATCAGATACTAAACTCGCACTTTCAGAGAGCTGACCCTATTATTACAGTTGTTCACATACTGTCACATACTAAACTCACGTTTGCAGAGAGCTGAACCTATTATTATAGGTATTCACATATTGTTAATTAATAAACTCACATTTGCAGAGAGTTGAACCTATTAATACAGATATTGACGTACTGTCAGATACTAAACTTTCGTCTGCAGAGAGACGAACCTATTATTTCAGTAGCACAAGCACCCAAGCAACAATCATACCATTACCTACAGTAGCGTCTTAGCGTCCAATGGCCTACAATTGATGCGGGAATTGAACCCACAAGCCGTGACACAGGAATTCCACAAAAAAAACATGAAAAGAATACATCTTACGGGAATCGAACCCAATATATAATAATCAAACGCTTACAAACAAAGATTATCAAACATAAGTTATTGTATCATCCAATAACATCAGGCGGGATTCGAACCCAAGATCTACGACAATGGAATATATGTAAGCATATCAGCAATTAAATCATGCGGGGATTGAACCCGCTACCAATAGTTGAAGAATACCACTACCTACTATTATCAACCGGAACTTAGACACAAGTATTGTAACCGTTGTAACGCTTGCCGTCGCTAACAATTAATAGAACCATAAAATTACGTTGTGTTATTGCTTACGTTGTGTTATTTTTGTGTACGTTATGTTATTTTCGTAGTAACCCATATTTTGTTCTTTCTCGTTGCACTGAAGTGAATCAGTACATTTAATGACGAGAATCCTGGTCACGGCACCACATGTGACTGTTCCTAAATTACCCTAGGCTGATAAAATTTTCGTTTTTCCTAATTATGTGAAATATCACAGTTAGATCGGCTCTCCCTGCGGGAGAGAGAACACGCCCCAATCCACCGCGTGCTCCTGTAGGGTTTCGTCGCCAGACTTGGTTACCCTCCCACCGTTATAAGAAATGAATCCCCATGACCTAATGTGCCACATCCCGACTTAGAAAGCTTGGGGATGTGGATGGGATGCAAGGTGATGTTAATGGGGATTCACAGTTAGGATACATAAGTATTATAATTACCAATATTATATGAAGCTAAGAAGACAAGAGGGTATGCAAAGGTATATAACATAATATATTAGGTTTAGTATAATAAATGTTGCTCGCAGGTAGCCACTGAGACCTGCAATAGTATTGATGATTAGACGGGGTAAATAAAGGGAACGTTACGCTTGCGCATAAATGAATCATATATAACTACGTTAATTATCTGTTTACAATATACCCACTTCAGTGAGACTGGGAACCGTTTTAAAACGTATGCCTCGTTGTACGTGTTCTGTTAGACCTAACGCATAGAACCTCTGAGGACACTAATGCGATTCTAACAGAACACGCTCCCTAAGCACTAAATAAATGTCTTACTCAACCCTAGGACAGAGTACTGCGAAGTCCAACTGTTATTGAGGAAGACAGGTTTTGGATAGTTCTCAACGCGTATCAATATGAAAGACACCCTTACGGCAACCTATCCCTTTTCTAGATACACAAACTAGCACAAGCGTACCGCATCGTCAGTCGGTTGCAGAATTCCTTACGATTGCCTTGCTCGCTATACGCCGAAGTGGTTATTTTAAATCGTCACCTCACACTTCCTTAATCTACCCAATTTAGAGGATATTTCCAGTGTAATCAGCAGCCGTGCATCCATACTTGTCTACCTACTTATGTAGCAACGGAGCCTTTCTATCTGGGTATCCAAATTATGTGTCTCGCTAAATATTATATTTTTTTCAGTAAATGGCCTACGGGGGCCGGGTGTGATTTAACGAGACACAATCCCTAGCGTTCCTTAGAACGGCTATCCATCCAGTTAAGGGTTGTGTAGGGAGCCTAACCCTCTCCCGGAAGTGTGCGTATATCGAGAGCAATGCAAAGTATCCTGCAGTCAGGCTGTCCATAGGGAAAAGGTAGCCATCACTAACGTTTGGTTGGTTCGTGTTCGTAAACAACAGACTACAAGGAAGCACTATAATTACAATTGGCCCTAACGAGTTGCGAGTTCGGTTCAGCCTTCCATAAGCGGTGTGACTGCCCTAAGCGTCATGTCTTGGTTGTGGTTGTCTATGGTCTATTGGTAGAGCATTTGTCTACAGTATGTCAGTAAGCGTCACACATTATAGCGGGCTTTCCCCGAGTCCCTACGACCAAACGCATGTGTAGGATACCTCGGTAACGTCAGAGAAAGGAACAGGGAGAGATATAATAGTCAACACTCACCTGATCGTTCACAAACACACTCACTGAGATTCGCGCACCTTACACGCTACTTACATTAATAGTATGCTAATATAACCTAGTCTCAAACAATACTTATTATTTAACGTATTAAATTACACTCCCGCACTCTCGATCTCTCAACAGACACACAGGTTCAATGCTACTGCCCTAAGTTCTAACTCTGCTAGCCTAGTCTACGCCATCCGCTCACCCTCGTGGTCTTAAACCAACCGTCTCACACACTACATTAAACACTAGATTAGCCTAATCTGGGTTCCAACCCAACTATATTTTAATTAATAACTATTGCTCGCTATTTCGCGACAGCCCTCTCGGACATAGCCCCTTGGCATTCCCTAAATCTCCTAACTTAACTAGCGTGGACTAGGTAAGTCCATATCCTATCACGGTTCGAACACCAATGCCCCGAGTTATTACATCAGTCCCTCCACCATTCCTCAAAAATACCATCGCTAGCTCAGCCTCCATCCCTTTTTTGTAAGCTTTCTCAATTGTTTCAAGGGTTCGTCCGTCCCACGGCCTATCGGCCGACTTATGCTCAACAGATGTTTGGGCTCGTATTGTCCGCTACATGTAAGGATCTCAGCGTTCTCAGAATCAGTACAAAATATTGCATCTTAAGTGACGTTAAGTATCGCCTTCTACTAATGACTCGCCATAATTGCCGGTCTGTTTCCCATAAAATATAAATAGAATGGATTTCTAAGGGTCTCAATATTGTTTTACCATTTTAAAGAAATAGGGTATTTTGTTATTTATTAGGGTAGCATGTCGAGCTGTCAGACCATAAAATTGAGATTTAATGCATTTCCAACGGTCGTTATCGTGGGACTATTATAAAGTAAGAATTTAGAATAAGATGTTTTGTTATTAAATTAGGAGTAAGTGACAGACAGTCACATATACATACAAGGTGTCGTTTTGTATCCTCGTCAAATTCAAGGAGGTAACTATGCTACTGATTCTCGACACGAATCAATAGTAAAAGAAGTAGGTTTTTTTTCTAATTTTCGGAAATCGGTATGTATTGTGTGGGACACGCATTTTATTGTGTAATTATAATAATAATAAAAAATAATAAAAATTTGTTTATTTTCTCCCTTAAAAACAATATTACAAAACACAAAGTACAAAATTTGAAAGAGAGACATTTTAAAACGTAGCCTGTGTGAAACCGCACTGTAACTGCCCTTTTACACACACTTAAAAACGCGGCCGCATACCATAACGCGTTTTGCGCGATTAACGCATTCTGTTCTTTGAAAGTGGTGTATTCTAAAATAGTGTCGAACTTAAATAACTAAAAAAACAAGTATGTTTTCATTATTTACCAGGGATCGTAATTTTATTTGATTATTTATGTCTTTCATAACAGCCTCCTGAAATTTGACGAGTATGCAAAACAACAGCTTGTATAATAAAACAGTAACGATGAATTTTCGTCCTTTTGTCTGTTCGTCTGGATGTATGGTCCAGATTGGCGGAAATGCCAGAACAGATTTGGCACACAGATAGTTTAGAACAGGGTACTTTTAATCCCGGTAGTACGTTCCCGTGGGATATTTTCCAACATCCAAGCGAGTGAAGCCGCGGGCAAAACCTACCTAATTCAAAATATAATCATGTTGAACCCAAGTTCTTTGATGTTCCGAAGCTACAAACGTTAATAGAGGCAACATTTTCGTGTTTACCGGGAACCCATTAGTATGCGTTGTAATTGAAGTGTTACCAATTACTAAAACATACCAAAAGTTTACACTTGAACAATCACTATAAATATGGAGATGGGTATCCATATTTATGAGGAGCTTGCTAAGCTCGTCTGATATCAGATAAACTGGTTGTATGTTATCTAGAGTATCTAGTTTAGTAGTTGTAACTGGTCTGAAATGGGGCTGTTACAGGATGGGCTACACTTGAATTTGCGTGTGGGTTAAACGTTAGTTTTTCGGAGTAGGAAAGTTTTGCCTAAGAGAAGTCTATAGAAAACGTGTCTACACCAGAGGTTCCATGATGGGACTATATAATATATGATGGTAGGGACATCGACGCGCAACCTCTTACCATGGATCCTGCCGATCGATTCTGTAAAAATGTCACCGTGAAAAGTTAGGTGAAGTGAGCTAAGAGTGAGCTGTCAATAGTTTCAATCCCTAGCATTAGTTGGAATGACAGCTCACTTCACGTTCACTTCACCTAAGTTTTCACGGTGAGATGGTTACAGAATCGCACTACTGTAGGACATGATTCTGAACCCCCAGTATAAAAAAAATTCGTTAGTTATCAAAAAACAAATACAGCTGCTTCTTAGAAAAGAGTAATACCTACACGGTCATTTATGGAACAGTTAATATTTAATACATAAAAAAAAAAAAAAAAAATTACTAAAGGCAGACGAAACGTTTTAACGCAGCAAGAATCATGTGCTGAATCCATGTATGTACGGACGCCAGCAGGTCAACCTACCCGAAACTGTCAGATTTTCCCAATCAACATTGAACCTAATGCATTAGCAATAAAGTCGAAAATCTATTAAAGAAATCTGACAGATTGTAGTAGCTTGATGTGCTGGCGTCTGTACCATGTCCATGCAACAGTCCTGGGGGCCTACTCCGAAGTGCAAAGTGCGAATGTTCCGATCG
Organism: Apamea sordens; assembly: GCA_945859715.1. Classification (NCBI taxonomy): domain Eukaryota; kingdom Metazoa; phylum Arthropoda; class Insecta; order Lepidoptera; family Noctuidae; genus Apamea; species Apamea sordens. The sequence goes on from OX243995.1 coordinate 17,377,503, forward strand.
GACCGACACATGGCCGAACCGATTATTATTGAAAAAGGCGAAAAGTTCGGATCGGCTCAGTTGGGTCGGGACCATAGTCAATATTCGAAAGAGTGTAGGAGTGTAGGATCGGGACCTACTGAACCAAATAGTAACTTCGTAGCAGGAAACGGCCGAACATTCGGCCGATAGTACTTCGGAGTAGACCCCCTGTATTACACACCAACGTGTACTGTATTTTGATTCTAAAGTTATCAACAAATGTGCACATACATGAAATGACTCTGTTGTGTTTGGCCGTTTCTCTGTCTTTATGTTTGTCACCATCATCTACCAAGCCTTTTCCCATCCTTGTTGGGGTCGGCTTCCAGTCTAACCGGATGCAGCTGAAATACCAGTATTTTACTTGGAGTGACTGCCTATCAGAGGGGCGATTCTCGTAATTTTAAGAACGTTCACATTCTGATCTCAGTCTCAATCTGTCAAAAATACCTCTAATTTTACCTACATTTTGACAAGTTTTTGACATTTGTTTGTCGCCGAGATGAGACTGCGACTGATTTTGAACGTTTTAAATTACGAGAATTGGCCTTCTGATCTCCACTACCCGTATCTGGGTAATACGATACCCCTTGGTAACACTGGTTGTCAGACTTTCGGGCTTCTGTCTAACAAAGGACACGACGTGACGTAACGACTGCCAAAGATCCATGAATGACAGCCGGGACCAACAGCTTAACGTGCTTTCCGAGGCACGGAATGTTTGTTACCAATTGACGTAAGTACACATTCAAGTAATTATCTTATTCGTTTTATCTTCTATATTTTATATATAAAAAAAATCAATCGCCGTGCGTTAGTCTCGCAAAAACTGGAAAATGGCTCGACCGATTGGAATACTTTTGTTTTTGTTCGCCTCAATACTAGCGGTATGGCAAATAAAAAAAAAGTTTGGATTGGGAAAAAAGAAAATTAGGAAAACACAGCATAAAAATGGAAATTTTGTATGGGAATGAGGCCAATATTATCGATCTCACGTAGTATATAATTCACTGGGTCATCTAGTTGTTTTGCTTGTGGCTAAGTAATAACAGCCGCACGGGTCGATCGATCAGGTTAAACTACGCTTGCCGCGGTTGGTCCGTGGATGGGTGTCCATCTTCATATACCAAGACCCCTGCGTGTCTCGGAAAACATGTTAAGCCGTTGGTCCCGGCTGTCATTCGTGGATCTTTGACAGTCGTTACGGGTCGTCAGCAGCCCGAAAGTCTGACAACCAGTCTTACCAAGGGGTATCGTATTACCCAGTAACTGTGTTGTGGAGGTCAGATAGGCAGTCACTCTATGTAAAATACTGGTCAAACACTGGACAAATACAGGACAAACTAGGTACCTTGTCATATTAGAAATTGTAAGAATAATAATGAATTCAAAAGCGAGCTCTTTAAGCTACTAAATAACAAGATATATTATTCAGTCAAGGAGTATTATGGATGACAAATTTTGAAGATTTTTTTATTTATTTTTTATAATTTATATATATCTGTTTTTGAAATCTATTGACATTGTGTATTTTTCATGACATTTTCCTTATATTATTATGATAATTTTATAACTTGACATGCCTAATAATATATTTTTTTTTGACATTGTTAATTCGTATTTTGTTAATTGACATTCGCTTACCTAAGATATTTTGTATGCCTTTTGGCGGGACATAGCATGGATCAACATTTTTTGTATAACATCTGTATACTTATACCCTATGTTAACAAAATGAATAAATTAATTTGAATTTGGTATTCAGCTGCGTCCGGTTAGACTGGAAGCCAACCCCAACATAAGGTAATCTAGAAGATGATCTACTTATACAAAGTAATGATTTCTAGTAACTATTCAATTTTGTACCAAGTTGCTACGTTCAAGTTGCTTTGTTTACATAAAATTCTTCGTAAATCCATGCATTTTTTTGAAACATCTAAAATTTTCTGAATCAGTGCCCCAGTTCATTCATAACAACGGAAGAAAAATAAAAGACTCCATGAATTGAACGTTGTTTGTCAAAAGGTAGTCGAAATATTAACTTTCCTCGTTGAGTAACAAACTTTACTCATCCCTCGTGAATTCTGTGACTCATTTTGTTATCCATAATTTGTTTTGGGTAAGTACTACTTTTGTTAAGAGCTACTTGTGATGTCTTTGGATCTTCAATTTGATTATATTCAATATAATAATATACAAGCCAACGCTAAACTATACACCGTTAAATTTTGATTGTTTTAATCCTTAAAAGGGGTCATTGTACTCATCATTATGAACAACTTTTACTACGGGACCAACCCTGAAATCGAAGATTTATGTTCGCATAACTCGACATAATCTATGGATCAACTGATTTTTTTTTTTCACGATTTCAGGGTTGGTCCCGTAGTAAAAGTTGTTCATAATGATGAGTAAAATGACCCCTTTTAAGGATTAAAACGATCAAAATTCGGTGTATATGTAGGATAAAAAACAAGGGAAGAGCAGCTCATTGGGTATCAAAAAAATTGTCGCTGTCAGTGGAACAAGTGCTCAGAATCAGAAGGCTGGCAGCATTACCACATTGGATAGCAACGTTGATTCGCTTTTGCAGCATAATCAGCATATAATGTGGGACACAGGACTCCTCTTTCTGTGAGAGGGAGCGGGCTGTAATCCACCACGCGGGCCCAGTGCTGGTTGGCGGAAGGTCACATTTCTTCGAAATTTAGGTTCTGGGACATGCCGTTTCGAGTGCAGTGGTGATGAAATAATTTACACAATGTAAAGTGCCTGGTTGGGTTCGAACCTACGACCTACAACTCATAAGTCGCAGCCATTACTTCTGATCCTCCACTGCTCGCTTTTGGCCGCTTTTATTACGTAGCAAAAGTGTGGTTACGGTCAAAATGTTACACATGTTTTCGGTCTAACTCTCATACGCCAAGTGTACAGAGAATAACGCGCGATAAGGAGCTTCGTTCCTAAAATCTATTTGTATCCTCTCCAACGAAGAGGAAACTAGAGGTTAGTCTTCTCTAGAAGATACTAGAGGTAATTATTACTTGTGGCTAAGTAATAACAGCCGCACAGGTCAATTGATTAGGTTAAGCTGTGCTTGCCGCGGTTGGTCCGTAGATGGGTGACATACCAAGGTCCCTCCATGCCTCGGAATTGCACGGAAAGGACCGATATCACACCGGAACGGCAGCGGCTGGCAACGGCACGGCAAGCAAGTTCAGTGTGAAATCATTTTAAACTTTATCTACATAATTAAAAGAATAATATCGCTTGAAAAGGTCGCGCGGCCATGCGCGTCTGCCCGCGGTCGCTCGCGGTGCCACGAACATCATATGGTGCATCAGCCCTAAGCCGTTGGCCCCAGCTGTCATTCGTGGATCTTTGACAGTCATTACGGGTAGTCAGAAGCCCAAAAGTCTGACGACTAGTCTTACCAAGAGGTATCGTATTAGCCAGTAACTGGGTTGTGGAGGTCAGATAGGCAGTCACTTCATGTAAAATACTCGTACTCAGCTGCATCCGGTTAGACTGGAAGCCGACCACACCGACCCTGCTAGACAGATGATGACTTCAACCGCTTGATAACCGTCATCAGTGTAAAAATGTACGAAATTCATATATAATACTAATATACCTTCACTTATCAAAGTTGTTTCTTTAAAAAAAAACAAAAAGTTTCCCGCAAATAGTTCTGCAACTGGCAACTCAAACAAATGGGCAGACAGTATAGCTTAAAAACTTTGCCCAAGTTTGCCTACTTTTGCCCAGTTTGCCCAGATGGATTTAGCTGCTCGTATATTACTTCCGGCGTATCTTTTTTCTCGTGTTAACGGACGGATTTAAAAGAAGGCATTTCAGTGCTGTTTTTTTAGTAAAAAATGCGAGATAAATTGTTGTTGCGAATGCCTACATTTTGCAGTAAGAAATATATTGTGTCTGTTTTTCTTCGGTATTTGGTACAGCTAGGAAAAAAGAGGATAGAATTAACAAGGATTCTACCAAGCCAAGGTCAAACCTGTGTTAAAATTTGTATCTGCACGGAATACTAAACGGGTCTTTGGGTAGAGCTCTGAAAGTCAATTAAATGATACCCAAACTAATAAAACGTACCCAAATATCTAATTCACATTCCTTACACACCTACTACATTTTACCAATGAAATTAAATAAAAATAAAAAGTCCATTAGTTAATTCAGTCACTTCAAAACTAAAAGTTTTGATATTAATGAGCTACCCCACCCTTTTACTACTGGACTACCAGACGTACTGCAGGGTACCATCCCCATTTTTTTGATATACCGAACAGTTGACTGACTGGCTGACGGCACGGTTGGCGCAGTGGTTAAGCGATTGACTGCTGCGCTGCGTGTCGCGGGTTCGATTCCCGCACGGAACAAATATTTGTATGACCTACATGTATTTGTTCCGAGTCTGGGTGTTTTTCTATCTATAATATGTATGTATTTACAAAAAAAAAAAATATATATATAAGTAGTTTATCAGCCATCTTGTTACCATAACACAAGCATTATGTTGCTTAGCTTGGGACTAGATGGCACTGTGTGAAATGTCCAGGGATATTATTATTATTATTTTATTATTTAGTTATAGGTGCTCAGCGTTTCTCCTCCACATTTAAGTATTATGCGCACAGCCAAAGTGTGTAAGCCGGCGACTGTGTTCCTTCAAAGTCAGAGTAAACAGGCATTTTCTAGGCACGCTCGTTCGCCTCATCCATCGCTTCATCATCGGGTGTGATCGAGGTGAAGAGCGGACCCATTCGGAAAAAAAAAAAAAAAAAATTGACAGCCTCCTTCTAAAGTTGTGCTATATTTCCCGCAAATGGACGGTGACCACGACACGACGTAATCTAAGTATGGGTAGCAACACTATAACAAATACACTCTACTTCCACTTCAATATCACAAAAATATACACTCAATTTTCATACCTTTATCGCCAAAAGAGCACATAATTTAGAAACAAACATAAAAATAAAACAACTTCTGCAGGTCAGGCTCCTTATTCCGGTCCAAGAGTAACCCGCAATTTTTCTTCCCGAAGCAATTGTAAAGAAAACCCATTATTTCCCAGTTAGGTATCCCCCAGAGATACGGAAACTTTGTCATTAAAAAATGTGCATGCAATATATCCCTGCTAGGTACCCACTGGAAGTGGGACAGTGTGCAAACTAATCTAACTTTTGTTTGCAAAGTGGCTTCGAGCTTAAACCACGCTGTTTTATTAACCGATTCAATTAAATTGTTTAAAGACATCGAGTAATTAACGTATTTGTGTGAACGAGTGCGGTTTTAACGGGGACGAAATTGGAGCTTGATATTTTCGAGTGTATTTGTGATATGTCTCCTTATACATCATCATTATATTTTCTTTGCTCCTGTTTCATGTTTAGTATTTTATTTAGTAGTATAATATACTTTATGTTTGTATTTGTTGTATTATGTAAATCGTACTACCACAGACTACCTACAGTATTTGTCTCTCCTTCCCCTTTCTAATCCATCCAAAGGTTGTCTTTAAAAGATCGCTCTTAGCGATAAGACCGCCCACTGTGTCTGTCACCTTTTGTAAAAATTTTATATTTATGTCTGTAATTTATATGGTGTAGGTACATAATAAAGAGTATTCTATTATAAAATAGAATACTCTTTATTATGTACAGAATTGGATAAATGAAAAGTCTATAAATTAATACATAACGGCTTGCAAATATAACAATAGTTCTTGTAGAGTATATGGAAATATTTATTTCAAGGTACCTTATACAATATAACATACCATACACGGATAAATAATATCGTTAAAGAGATAACAAAACATATAAATTTTCACGAAATAGTCTTATTTTCTATTAAGAATAACTAATTATAGAAATATATTTATGATTGTTATTAAAAAAAATAAGCCTTTTATTTCTTACTGTTTGAATTACAAAAAATAGTACAAATACCGCATGCAATAATAATTTAACATTTTAATTCATAATATAATTTTTTTTTTAAGCAACTCATTAAACTACTAAACCTTACCTAACCCACGGATTAAGATTATGTATTTACACTGTTACATTTTATTTTTATAATTGTTTTAACGGAGGAGGCAATCAGCTTAAAAAGAGGGCTAAAGAACAAAAAAAAAATATATTTGAAATTTCTATGAAAATTCAATAAAGGCTTGCGAATCACAGTTTGATCGACATACGACGCAAGGTCGAAAAACGCAATTTCGTACCGTAGAACATTCGCCTTAATTGACTCCAAATCCATTCTTTATTGCAAAACAAAACTTTGTGCAGCAGAAACGCATCAAACTATCGTTACCTCAACCTTTATATCTAAAGTTGAATCTTTCAAATTCTATTTGAACGGGTTAAAGGCCATCGCAAAATAAAACTGTTGGACGCAAAATTTCGACGCTATGGGGTCTATACTCATGTGCTGAATCCATGGTTAGATACAGTTTGCGCGTCGATGTGTACCACCCTGTACGTAGATTACACAAGCCTGCTTTTGGACCAGAGCTGTGCGAGGTAACTAAGCGGCGAAACCAAGCTACAAAACTATGTGTCTTTTTCTACCAGAGCTAAGCGGGGAGCGGAGCGGGTAAGATGTTCTAAGCAAACCAAGACAGTCTGGTTCATACCGTCCGAATAAACTCTATACACCGGACAAATGTATTAAATGGTATATAACTAAAATAAAAAATAAATGTGCATTTGACATTTAAGAGGTTAAGAAAGAAATAAAGAAAAATATTTCATCTGGGACACGCAAAGGAAAAACAAAAAAAAAAAAAAAAACTAAAACTTTTATATTTATCTAATAAAGATCAAAACTACCAAAATAGTAAAAAAAGGTAGACCTGTGCTATTAAGGCACGTAGTCCTACAATAAAAATAACAATTAAAGTCATTAAAAATACTTACCTTACAATAAAAATGAACCACAAAGTCAAGTAATAAAGCTAGTTAATGATACCTTTCTTAATGCCATTCATTCATCGGTTAAACAATTTAACTTCGGAGGTTGGCAGTTTATCCGAAATGGCGATTGAATCCAAGATAACACTAAAAAAATAAAGTCGCGCTTGTGATAAGCGTGGGAGCAAAATTTTAAAATTATCAAAATTTTCCATTAGACCCAAGCGCCATCTATACCTACAGGTTGTTTCAAAAACTTAAAATCACAATCCCCTTGAAAACTAAATTTGCTTCCTCCGAGCTCACATAGACAGTGTTAATTTAACTTTTCTAGCTCAATCGACTGTGTGGACATAACGCAAATTGTGAACTGGAAGTGTTGTTGTTCTTTAATAGGTGAATCCCATTGCTGAGGTCGCCGTGGATATATTATTTTATTCTAGATACAATTTGTTTAGTTGTTCTGTGTTTAGTGTGTGGATTTATTGTACCGCAGTTTTCGAAGTGCAGATTGTCAAAAATCTCAGAAGGATGAATAATTATTATTCACGATTGCTCTGTGTCTAATTTTATTTTAGTCCAAATTATTTCATGATGTTTTCCTTATAATTCAGATCTAGTTTTGTAACCTTGGGATGCCAAAATCGATCTTGGTCGGTAATGTAACTCGAATATTACTTAAAACCCTATAATAATAAATAATAATAATATCCCTGGACATTTCACACAGCGCCATCTAGTCCCAAGCTAAGCAACCTAATGCTTGCTATAACGTCTTAAACTTGTACCGCAAGGGTTGGATCGAGGTAGCTCTAGAAAAGGATACCTGGAAGGATTAGGAGGAGGCGTTTGGCCAGTAGTGGGACAAAGTAGGGTAACATAAAAAAATAAAAAAAACCCCTGGTAATGTTATGCCAAACTTAGATACCTTGTAAAATGTACCTATGGGTAAAATGAATTTATGCGCAGTAAAGGTTACAACTAGTATTTTTTGTAATTCCACGTTTATTAATAAGGGTGTTAATATTTATACCTGCATTACAGTATATTCAAATTCATACAAAATCTAGACACTCACCATAATTACCATAACATCATAATCAGATTACCTATATTGTTCTCACTGGTGGAACACAGGCCTTCTCTCTTGGAGAGAGAGTGGGCTATAATCTACCACACGGGACCAGTGCGGGTTGGTAGAAGTCACATGTTCTAGGACATGCCAGTTACCTCACGAGGTTTTACTTCACCGTTTTAAGAGCAGCTCACCATAATACCAGTCTCGCATATTTAAATCAACCCCAATCACTTCCATTCATCTCAATCATTCCGAAAGCTCTTGTAATTGCGTGAGGTACTTATATCTATCTATTTTTCACTCCTCCACTCAACATCACCTTCATCTCGTCTGAGAGGTGTCAAAGACAGGCCTACTTCGTTAGCCCGCACAATGATGATGGCTGTTGAATGGTTTGATATGAAGGCAGCTGCTGAAGTGTGGTAGTAATTTGCGCTGAACTATTTGGGAATATGGGCTACTGAAAGTTTGATTGGAATTGGCTATCTTATTGTCTTCAAAATAGACTTAAAATTTAGTAATTACCAAAGAATTCTAAGTTAGGTTCATCAGGAATATAATCAGTTAACATATTATCTGCTATACAGAATGTAGGCATTGACGCGCTAGCAGTGCGATTCTGTAACCGTCTCACCGTGAAAACTTAGGTGAAGTGAGCGTGGAGTGAGCTGTCATTCCAACTAATGCTAGGGATTGACACTATTAACAGCTCACTTCACCTAACTTTTCACGGTGAGATTTTTACAGAATCGATCGGCTGTAACTATGAATTCAGCACATGATTCTAGATCTACTATCATAGTAATTTTTCGTTAGTTATAAAAAAAAAACAGCAATTTCATAGAAAAGTATATACCTACGCGGTTGAATTGTATGGAACAGTCCAGTCTAAATAAAAAATTACTTTTTATTTTTTTTTGGTAGTTACGACAAAGGTTTTGTGTGTATGCAGAGTTTACCTGTAAGTGATTGTTACACTTTATTCTGATTTGTTGCTTGTGAATACAGTGAATATAATTGTTGGTGAACCAAATAAATCCAAATTAATATTATAAATGCGAAAGTAACTCTGTCTGTCTGTCTGTCTGTCTTTGCTTCACGCCTAAACTACTGAACCGATTTGTGTGAAATTTGGTACAGACATAGTTTGGAACTTGAGAATGGACATAGGATAGTTTTTATTACAAAAAATAAAATAATTTCCGACATCCACGCGGGCGAAGCCGCGGGCAGAAGCTAGTAAATAATAACAGCCATTTTTTTTAAGTAACCGGCGGAACATTTCCACGCAGGGAGCTTCAGAATCTTGTGCTGAATCCATGTTGACACAGGTAGAGCGTCGATGGTCCTGCCGCCCCGTATACTCGTAATCATGAATTAAGTTTATCATGTCATCGTTTGCGCCTACAAAGAATGGAAAAAACCGAACACTAAAATAAAGATTTCTTGAAGACAAAAAACATAAAAAAAACAATGTTGTTTAATTTGATTGAACAGTTAATTTTATTTTCCTTAAATTGCAATAGTAATGTTTTTTTCTTTCTCTTTGTTTTGTTTGTTAATTTATTAAAATAGTAATGTTAATTTCATAAATAATAATGTTAATAATTTGTATTGTATGCCCAAAAGGCAGGACATAGCTGATCAACATCACTGTAATTCTTAACACCTGCATCTATTTCTGTACCTATGATCCACAATAAACATGATTGATTGATTGAATATCTACTCTTATGACTACTCGTAAAACATTGCCGTCCTTTTCGCAAACAAAACACAACAGGTCCACAAACCCTTGCAAATTCCAATAAAAAACGGCTCGAAGGACAAAAAACGGCTTAAAAACCCCAGAACAGCTTCAACACGGAAACAAAATAAATCATAGTCACATGTTCTAAATTACAGTTTTGGCTGTAAACCGATAATCGGGCTTTCAGTAACCGCTGCGAGATAATTCAACATAACGAAACCACAAAATGGTACCAGTAGTGTTCATAATGGTATAACTTCATGATGAATATTAAACCTACTAACCAATTGCCTCAGGATATACCTGTTTTATTACTACCGGCTTCATAAATTTAATGGCTCATTCAAAGAGATTAAGATCGGGAAATTCAAACTGATATTTTATCTGTAAAGGATTGAGAACGTATGTGATAATATTTGGTTGGTAAATATCAAAGGATGTTTCGAGTAAAACGATATTTGGTATGTAAGGCATTAATCATTTCCTTGCTGATGAGGCAATAATTACACTGATATTTTTTTTCTGAATAGTTCAATAATTTTAATTAATCCTGCTTTTTAATCCTAGGTTCGTTCCCTAGGTAGGGCAAATTATATTATTATTATAAAATTATTAATAATTAATATATAGGGTAGTAGTACCTATAGATAGGCAGTCGCTCCATGTAAAATACTGGTATTCAGCTGCATCCGGTTAGACTGGAAGCCAACCCCAATAGCTAGGCAGATGATGATGATGATGATATAGTGTAGTACTCGTAGTATATTATTATTAGTTTTTTTTTTAAATTTTATATCTCCTATATTTCATTTAAATACTTACAAATTACATTTTTAAATATTTTTATAAACAAAAATATAAAAAAAAACAGTAAAATATATAAAAAATAGTAGCCCACCAGTATCAGGAACAGGATCCAAGCTACCGGTGGTCAGGGCTCCAGAGAGAGGAACCTCCTGACAATGCGAGCCGTGTCCAGAAGTACCGCTTTCTGAATCAAGCCCTTGATCCAGCTGCCCAATGAGAACCTCCTCAACTGTTGGTCGAGGCTCTAATCTTGGCTATTAAGCCATATTTGGCTGTCACGGCTATCGGCACAATGATCGCTGAGTCCACCTCCCATATTTTCCACATCGTTATTTAATTATTATTATTATTTATTTTTTAATTATGAATTTCTCAGTTGCAGCCCGGATTCTGGATTTGGTCCTGGTTATGGCAAAAGGTTCGCCTATAACAAGGGGCTTAAAAATAACTGGTATTTGGGTGTACTTTTCACTGCTGCATAACCCTGTCTGTGTGATGTCATAATCCGAATAGCACACCGATATTGAGAGGGGCAATTCTCGTAATCATAAGAACGTTCACAGTCTGATCTCAGTCTCAATCTGTCAAAAATACCTCTAAGTACTCCTCTAGTTTTTGACATTTGTTTGTCGCCGAGATGAGACTGCGACTAGATTTGAACGTTTTAAATTACGAGAATTGGCCTACAGATATTGAAAACTAGTGACACTCCAGAGGCCGTACCTAATTTCAATGACACAATGAACGAAACCGCGCGAAATTAACGCGAGGTTGGCGTGAGTAGCTAAGGAATTGACGTGATTTCGAAGTAAGGAATCATTGAGTGGTCGTAGTGAATTTGGTCCCTGCACCCTAATTGGGCAACACACTATCGATCTCAATCTGGATCATTTTGAAGGATATTGCTAATCCATTGCTTCATATGTTCGAAAAATGTGTCTGCTCCACAACGTAAATAACGCAATGAATGTTGTTGAACTGTCAAAATGAAACCCTTTGCTACTGATAGTGCGTTACGCAATTACCCCGCTGGTTCCTATGGTTTTTACGGCCTGACAAAACATACAATATTTCTTTATTATAATTATGTAAGTTTAACTTTAATAAATTACATACCTAAATTATATTACATTAAATTAGGGACTACTTACACTTATTCAGCTCCATTCGCGTTTCGCTGAACGATTTTGGTCACACTCATACAGTTCTGCTTCTATCAGCCGCGTAGAGCGTCGTAAGAATGAGAAAAGCCGACATAGTGTTATCTCCGCTGAAACGCTTCTCTCTTTCCAAGCATAACTTTTTCTCTGTTGATCGCTATAATGTGACGAACTAATATCGTACAAGCAAGAATATTTTTGCACTAGCAATATAAGTTTCTCTTTGTCCATCATTTTACTTTGTAAAAATAAAATAATTATAATGACTTTACTTACATCACACATACACACACAATACTTTAACTTCACACACACCATTTCACGTCACAACACACACCTCACATTATGCTACAAACACGTCACGCTTAAATTAGATACCTATATCATTGTTATGGAAGAGCAGAGCCTTCTAACACAGGCATTATCTGCCTAAAAGGAGGCTTCGAACACAAAATTGTAACTATTTGCGGATTTGTGACAATAAACAATTTTTTTTTTTTTTTTACTTTTAAGGTACCGTACTGCAAACAGCGGGACGGGACGGTGACGCGGCGCTGTCGCGGCGGCAGTGTTCAAACTGCGGGCGCGATCACATTCCGTCTCGCCTCGCCTTTCTTTCATCAAAAATATGTTGAGCGATTCAGACGTGGAAACGCTATTGCTCTTATTTGCGCTAGTTAAGAAAAAATAACGTAAACGGAAATGGGTGCATGAAATAAATCAAAAAACGCGCTCGCGTTTCGCCACGCCCCGCCCCGCCGCTTCGAACGCGGCAGAACAGCGCTGAACTCTATCTATAACACTCGCATGATAGTAACACCTTTGTCCTCATTTTATACTTGTTTGCCGCGAAAGCTAAATAAACGCGGAAAGCTGAACGGATGCGTACGCTTCTCCATACAAAATCGATGTTTTCTATGGGCATAAGCTGAATGGAGCTGAATAAGTGTGAGTAGTCCCTTACTGTTCCTGTTGACACCGATGCGGAAGAATTTTTTGATGCCCTATGCTTATTTTTTCACATGAGTACATATTATTAATGTTAGCTTATATAATGGAAATCTTATGTTATGAATAAATTAAATTCATACGTATACCTTCCGGAATACATTTCGTTAATGATGGTGAAAACCGCATCCCAATCCGTTGCGTAGTTTAAAAGAACAATGCGTTCACAGAGACAGACGAGAAAAGCTACTTTGTATTTTAATATCCTACCGACCCTGCTTCGCAAGGTATTTACGACTTAACAAAACATCGAGACTTCTTTATTAAAGTAACTTTGAGTATGTATTATACACATAAGCCTTCCGGAATAAACTCTCTATATGGTTGTGGAAACCGCATCAAAATTCGTTGCGTAGTTTATTATCTAACTAGCAGCGCCCCGCGGTTTCACCCGCATAAGTTACGATCCCGTGCCAGTATCGGGATAAAAAGTATCCTATATGTTAATCCTGGTTATAAACTATCTGTGTGCCAAATTTCATCAAAATTTGTTCAGCCGTTTGAGCGTAAAGAAGTAACAAACATACAAACACACACACACACATACTCACTCACAAACTTTCGTCTTTATAATATTAGTGTGATATATGTACGGACATGGATATGGGGACACTTTTTTTTTTTTTTGAGGATGGGAAATCATCAAATGACTCCTCCCGCTCTGGGTGGAGGGGTGGAGCAGGAGGGAGTGTCAGACTCTTACTGACTAAAACCCACCCGTGTTCCTTCCATAGCCCTTTATGTTCCAGGGCAGCGGTAAACCTTTCGGATAATCCCGCTACCCTGGCAGGCTTCGGCCCTATGGGGCCCCGTCGCTTATGCTGACATCTCTTTGAGGCGCGCGTGGAATACGTACACGCCGTCCGGCACGGGCCTAGTCCTGATCGGACGGAGAGCTACCCATTACTCTCCGCCCACAGGCCCGCGCCTACGGTGGCCGGGAGTCGTCACGCGGCTCCCGACGCCCGGAGCGTCTTCCGCGGCGGCTGAGGCGTGAGGTGCGCAAGGTGCGTTCCCTCGCCCACCCCGCCACCTCCTTCGCTAGCATGACTGCTTCGCAGAAGGAGGCGACTGCCTTCCACTCCCTCTCGCCCCGGACCATGGCTTGAACCAGGGCCGGACGCGAGAGGTCGCCGCCGCTGCCGATCGCCTCTACGAGGACACGGCGGGCGGTGCTCTGCCCAAGCAGGGCAGACCTTTGGTTAAATAATAACAGCCGCACAGGTCGATCGATCAGATTAAGCTATGTGGATGGGTGACCATCTTTACATACCGAGAACCCTTCGTGCCTCGGAAAGCACGTTAAACCGTTGTTCCCGGCTGTCATTCGTGTATCTTTGACTGTCGTTACGGGTAATCAGTAGCTTAAAAGTCTGACAACCAGTCTTACCAAGGGGTGTCGTATTACCCAGTAACTGTGTTGTGGAGGTCAGATAGGCAGTCGCTCCATGTAAAATACTGGTATTGAGCTGCATGGATGGAAGCCGACCCCAACATAGTTGGAAAAAGGCTAGGTATAGATGATAATGGATATTATACGTAGATGCCAGCTTCAGTTTGAACTGCACCCTAATTGCGTAACACACGATCAATCAGAATCGGTTTCATTTTGACAGTTCAACAACATTCATTGCGTTATTTACGTGTTGAGCAGACAAATTTTTCGAACTTATGAAGCAAGGGTTTAGCAATTTGCTTCAAAATTATTCAGATTCCGATTGATCGTGTGTTACGCAATTAGGGTGCTATTAGGAGCTAAACTGTTGGTTTCTGATTCCTGTTTAACTAAGTGGAATTCCCCGAAGTATGTAACACACAACTCAGGGTGAATAGGTATTCGCTTACAAGCTTCTAATTAATCTTAACTGCCGCAATTTCCTCGGCAATATATCAGTCAATTTGCGTAACATTACTAGCTACTGACGTGGGCTATCATTTTCTATTATACATACTACAATCGCTAGATAATGTATAATGATTATGACGGGATTTATTAGTCACTAGCTGCGCCCCACGGTTTCACCCGCATAAGTTTTGATCCTGTGGGAAAATCGGAATAAAAAGTAACCTATATGTTAATCCTGGTTATAAGCAATCTGTGTGACAAATTTTAACCAAATCTGTTCAGTAGTTTTTGAAAGAGTAAAAAACATCAATCGATCCATCCATCCATCCATCCATACAAAGTTTCACGTTTATAATATTATTAGGATTACTTGTTCGTAAAGCAGCTCATTGTTAATTAGTAAAGATATATACAAGAGTCTTAATTTTAACCAATAACGGTCCAGAAGTTATAGAAATTGGCCATTAGGGATACTTAACGACAACAAAATGGTGGCAGTGGCCTCCTAAAACTTTAAAAAGATGGGATAACTACTCCATATCGGTAAAAAAATAAAATCGTTGACGTAGCTCAAATGGCTGCTCAACTTAAATGAGACTGAGCAGGAATCGTCTGCCTTAAAAAGGAGGCTGGGACATTCTGGATGCGGAAGGAGGACAGGATGTTGTGGCGGAGTCTGGGAGAGGCCAATGTCAAGCCGGCCTAGGTCTGCAATAGGCTGAGTTCAGGGGGTCTACTCCGAAGTAGTATCGGCCGAATGTTCGGCCGTTTCCTGCTACGAAGTTACTATTTGGTTCGGTCGGTTCCGATCCTACACTCCTACACTCTTTCGGATATTGACTATGGTCCTGACCCAACTGAGCCGATCCGAACTTTTTTCGCATTTATCAAAAATATTCGGTTCGGCCATGTGTCGGTTCGATCCGAACATTCGCACTTTGCACTTCGGAGTAGGCCCCCAAGATTTGTCTGCCGCATACCTAACGAATTTTGGACCCATAAAATACAAGATTGGTGCCCTAAAACAGCGACACAGTCAAGCCACATTATACTGGGATCGATCTATCATCACTGGCAGGACTGTTGTAGCCAATAAGCCTGATTATTGTAGTGATAGATCAATGAGAGCGCCGTGCAATGATTGTTGATATCACTGTCCCTCATGACGAGAATCTCCTCTGGCCTGGAATGGCCTTTGGGTCGACTGCTTGATTCAGGAAGAAAGACACGGTACGCACACATGTAAAAATGTAAATAATAATGTATATCAATATGAAATAAAAATACTCCACATACAAACAGTTATTTTGGCAGCAGCATTAGGCGTATAATCTTTGGAAAAGCTAAAAGAGAAAACTAATGCCTAATTTGGTCAAAGCATGTTAGTCATCACACAAACTTGAGTCAACAGCATATTATTAGATATACCTACATTGAAAAAGGCTTCATTCATTCCTTCATTCAAAAGGGTATGTTCATTCAAAAGTTACATTCAAAAGCTCCTTATGAAATCGAGCGCCTGTGTTCGGTTCCACCTTTAACCTGTCTGCCTTCAAAGCTAGAATGAACAGGCATCTTCTGGGCATGCTCGTTCCATCAAAGACCTTTCGATTAGGCGTGATCGAGGTCGAGAGCGGCCATTCCGCAAAGAAAAAAACGATACAACTTCTGAACATGATTCAGTAGATATATTTATTGCTACAGTCTTATTAGTTTTTTTTTAATCCTCTTAGTGCTTACGTGTAAAGAGTATTAAAGTCCAGGGAAATTAAAACAATTTGTCGAAATAATTTTGGTTATTGAGTTTTACGTTACAACTTTTATAAGACTTTATACTTGTTAATACTTCAACTGTTCGACGACGACTGACTATCGATCGTGCGCACTTCTCCCCACCACACGTTACTTTTTTACCGGATACCGACTCGATTGACATTTTAAATAAAATGTGGAATGTAACCGGAAGTAGTGCGTGCGATAACACTTAAGTTTATTACTTAATTTAAATATTGTATTAAATTTAAATACAGCTACTTATAATATGATCAACTTAAATAGGTATCTAAAATAATGATGAATCAATTCCGGAAATGACTATCGAACAAAGAGTTTCTAACAAGAGTAAGCACTAAAAATCGTGGAAAGTTGAAGCGGGCCTTACAGAGAAAGTACCCTCAATATAGATGCTGCCAATTTTGACTCAAAGGAAAGATTCGAGTTTTTTCAAAAGTAAGTAAATCTGTATGGAAAAGGGACCCACTTGAATTTTCCATATACACGTGCAAGAGGTATCAGTGTCGGGTGTATCTTTAAACGGACCCACAACAGGTACAAGGCTAATTCCAAGATTAAAGAAACGGTATTCTAAATGAAGATAGTAACAGCTACCCACCATAATAAAAACTCCCCTGAACGCGAGCCTTAGCATTGTCCCGCGGATTAATCAGTGACTACTTAGCCTTTTAATACACGAGAATGGTCCTTAAGCGTCCTAGTTTAGTACAAATGAAGCCGCTATTCCCTGTCATGGCCGCCGGGGGCTATTACGGCCATTTTATCGGCCACAAGGGACCTATTACATAAAACGGTCGATCAGGCACGCGGTGGTCCCCAATCTGTGATATTTTAATGGTTTTATGAATAGTGTTTAGAAGCCTACCTATGTATTATCCTGTAGATGCTTAGTAACTTTTGAGGCTTTTATTGGTTTTGATAAAATTTGACTGTTTGACAAAGAATAAATCAAATTCTCAAATTTGATTTATTCTCAGTCAAATGATTGATTGATTTTTTTTTCAATTTTTTATTATTTACTTTAAGCAGTACTTATCATTTATTCAAATTAGGGTAAGAATGAACACTTTAAAAAATCATCATCTTCCTGCCCTTATCCCATGTTACTTGGGGTCGGCGCAACACGTTTTCTTCTTCCATTCTCCTCTGTCAGCCGTCACGCTATCATTCACTCCCTTCTCTTTCATATCATTCCTCACACAATCCATCCATCTTTTCTTCGGCCTTCCTCTCCCTCTCCATCCATCAACATGTATATTCATCACTCTTTTAGTCACATGCGTTTCGTCCCTTCTCATCACATGCCCATACCAAGCCAAGCGATTTCCTTTCAACTTTTCTGTCACTGGCGCCACTTTCAAACTTCCTCTTATATACTCGTTTCTTACTTTATCCATTCTCGTCACTCCACACATCTATCTCAACATTCTCATCTCCGCTGCATGCAATCTTTTTTCATCCGTCTTCTTCACAGCCCAGCATTCAGACCCATAAAGTACGACAGGCCTTATCACGGACTTATAAATTTTCCCCTTTAACTTGAGGGGCATCCGTGGGTCGCAAGTTGTTCCTGTGAACACTTTAAAAAATATGAATAAAATAATAATTGAAAGGAATGGTGGCCCAGTGTTATCGGCCCCGACTGACGAGTTGTGGGTCGTGGGTTCGAACCCAAGCGGGCGCTATACTTTGTGTAATTTATTTCATCACCACCGGCCGAAAACATCGTGAGGAAATACGCAAAAAAAAAATCAACTCCAAAATTTCATAACACAGCCCTTCACCGCTTTCTAGTGTTTTGGTTCAGAAGAAGTGGCGCAACAAATTCCCTAGCCACACATTTGTCTGTTGTTGTTGGTTTGCGTACACACGAGCGACACGCGCAAAGGCAGAGACAACTGCAACTGTACTGCTGCCGTCAATATCATGCCTCTCGTGTACTTTAGCACCGTACTTACTCAAATACATCAGCGAAACGTTGTCGACGGTAGCCGCCAACGCGTCGACGGCGGGCGTCATAACGGCTACCGTCGACGCGTGTCGAGCGATGCAGTTGCCTCCGTTGTCGACGCGTGTCGGTCGTGTGTATGCACACTTAGTAGAACTGAGAATATAGATGTTGAGTCTACTTTACTACCTACTTATATCAACTAGCGAAGTTCTTGAAGTGGCCCTTATTTTGTTATGACGAGTAGAAACTATAATGTAAAAACAAAATACCAACCATACACTAACGAGCTTCTAAGTACGCGTCGCTCACTCAGCCACTCTCATAAAATATTTAATTGAAGAGATCTTAAAGAAGATTGATGTTAAAAAAAAACTGAATCATGATCAAATAAATTTATCATCACGTACGCTTTTCCCGAAGGGATAGGTAGAGACGCAATTAAAATAAAAAACTTGAGTGGTGTCAAGGGACACCCGGATGGAACGAAGTATAACTGGCTTGCTTTCTATAAGAGAGAGAGAGAGAGAGACAGAGAAACACGCACAGGCCGCACGGCTTACAACTATAGCAAAAAGTGTCGTTCCAACTTTTGGTCTTAATTTTTTCCGTCTAGCCCACTTTCGCAACGCGCGATAAGGAACTTCGTTCCAAAAATAAAATCTTTTTATTTCAGACATTGGTCCATAATCTGTTAGTAAAAAAAAAGCTATAAAAATGTTACATAGAAATATTAAAAATCATTAAAAAATTAAACAATTACTTTCAAAAAAAGTAAAAATCATTAAAAAATTACTTTTTTTTAACAAATACATTTACATTAAATTAATTAGTAATTGTACAACAAATTGTACAACAATTAGTAATTGTACTTACACCCACACAACAATAACAACTAGTGTTACAATGGCCAAGAGCAACGACCAACACCTGAGGAGGCTCTTGTTGCTAGACCAAAGCGGTACTTCTGGACACAGCTCACTTTGTTAGGAGGTTCCTCTCTCTCGAGCCCAAATTCGATCGCAAAGTCCTGTCACGCCATACATTACACCTGTCAATCCGGGACTTTGCGACCGAATTCGGCCGTAAAGCGATCGCTATGAATGTCGAGACTGCAGCCCCTGACCGGCGGCGGCGGCGGTAACTTGGACCCTGTTCGGGAACAGGTTCCAAGCCTCTTAGGTCAGGTCTTAGGGACAGAAATGGTCTCAAGAAGAAACATATTGAATATTTTTTCTCGAGCGAGCTTCTTCACAACGAACTTTCTCCATGAACGAACGTGATGTTATGTTTATTAATCATAATAATCTTTATCTCTTTTATCTTTCTCTCTTTGTCTCTTCTTTATCTTTCTCTCATCTTCATCTATTTCAGTTTTCTTTTCTTTATTAAATCTAGGAATAATCCTAGAAGAGTTAGGCAGAAGTGTAGGTACCTATCGTACACCCATATTCCGTCTCAAGGCTATTGCCATCAACCAGGCTTGATTGCTTTCATTTGGTTGATTTCAGAGTGACTAGCACTATTGATAAAGCTTTTAAAATGTTTGAAGTTGTAGCGTAAACTGTTTACATTTTTGGCTAAAATGTCGCGATATTAGATAAGGTAATGCTACTTTTACTCTTAAAAGACAACACACAACAATTTTAAACAAGTTTAGTAGTTAGAACAAGAAGTTTGTTGGCGCGACTACTAACGTCATCTATCGACGCAACGGGACATCACATTTTTGTTTTTACGAATGAGGGCTCGCCAACGTCGGCGACCAATCATAGCACGCGTTGTTCTCCTTCTCTTTTGTAAAAATCTTTTGTAAAAAAAAAACGATTTATTATTACCTGATACACACTGCTTGTAAAAAGACGAATTAAAATACAATGAAATCAAATCAATAAATCAATCATTGAAGAGCACCTGCCTCCCGTTCCTGTACAAAGTTTTTATTTATTTTTTCCAATTTAACTTTACTTACATTCAGAATTCAGACGAAACTACGTAAAGGCAAAGCGATGACGAAATTTTGAAACAAGTCACGCACGGTAAGAAATTACGGAATGCTCCCCAGGGGTGTAAGTAAACGAGCTGAAAACTTCAGGTTCCCGGAAAATTTCATACACGAAAGGATAAATAAATTATTAAGTAGAGAAAACTGGGAATTTTGCTGATGGCGTTATCAGAGGGAGTCGCTGACTGGAAGCATTTTGTTAATGCGATGAAAATGTTATTTATGTTTCAGGGGTCGGTAAGCCGAAAGATAAATTAATGAAAAGAGGTTTCTACCTAAGACGATCTGCGTCACCCTGTTGTAGTCATTATCGTCACCTTCTTACCAAGATATTTGGAGTCGGCGCAGCATTTGCTGGGGAGTTTGTTGCGCCACTTCTTCTTCCCAGCGAAAGCACTAGAAAGTGGTGAAGGGCGGGCGTTTTGGGGGACTGTCTTTTGTAATTTTGACGTTCGGAAAGTCCCTGATTCTGAGCCTAATTTGAATAACTGACATTTGATTTTAATTTCTTGCAGTCAATAGTGCACATTGCACTTGGAAATTGAGCTCTTCTAAAGATAACTCCTTACCCTCCTCCTCCTCCTTTATTTATCAAGAAAAATCATCATGACGTTAACAGAGAAAAAAAATAAGAAAAAAAAATCCTGTTGGTAAACTTATGAAATGTATTGAAAAAGCAAGATGGCGCCTTTATTTCCAATTTTGGCCACGCGCCAAAAGAACCTTGTAGCGCTATATATACATACATCTTGTCACTGTACGAATTTCGAATTTCATAGCACAAAAGGGGTAAATTAGCATGCGTTGCCAATTTTAGAGGAAAAGTTTTATGTGCCTGCACTTTTTTTTGTTTCTATGTGTGTATGTACTTCGTTCCTTTGCCGTTCGTTATACCCATTGATTGGCAGCGCCATGTACAACGATAAAATTTCCTGTGTATAACAAAGGTTACAAACTTCGTTACAAATGGAGCTTTGAGGTAGAAACCGTCTGCCATATTGCACCAAAATGTAGCAAATACTATTAACAGATGATGTAGAGGTCCACAAAACTGTTTTTTATTTTTGTAAAAAGACAACTGGCTTTCAAAAAAATACTAGAAAGTGAAACAACAAATATTTTTGAAAGTCGGTGTCGTTGGTTCTGCATTTTCGATTTTTGCTACAATTTTTTACTTTTTAGTTGTACCTACACAAATTCGTATAACACTACTTCCATATTATGTATTATATCAGTGACAGGAAGTTATTATAACATCATCATCACTATGTATATAACTATGTGGGAGGTAGGGTAGAATAATAGACATAAATAGGTTTGTTATTATATTGTTCAGTAAGTGACACAGCAATATTTTAAAACAACAATAAATAGCATATTAGAATTTAAAAATAACAACACAGTAAAAAAATACAACATAAAAATAGAAATACAACATTATAACATTTTTTTTTTTTAAACATACCTGACAGTTCAGAGCACCGTTGTGCTGTGTCCGCTATCGGACAACTTCTGATCTGTCGACCGTCGAGAGATCGCGTCACCCCCGTAAGGGGGTGAGGCGAGCGGTGCCGGGGCGTTGCCCCCCGGCCGCAAAATGCTTTGCGGTGGCCCGTAAACACGGGCCCCTCCTGGTGTCCGCAACGAAGGCTTTTTAGCCTATCGAGCGCGCGTGAGTTGCGCGCGCTCGTGTGAGTGAATGCAATGTGTTTTTCTGTAGGCGCGCCGCGACGCCGACTCACGGCGCCGCTATCTTCACGACACCTCGGCGGTCTGTCCCCGCCAGGTGAGACCCCCAGTTACCTGGGGGAGGCCCGGCGGGGGACGACCAGCGACAGAGGTGCCGACTCGACGCTCCTACAGAATAAGGGTGTGTTGCTCCCGCCCGTCCCGCTTCCAGAGCTAGCCGGTTGCGTTCCGAGCCGCGGAGCAGTCGTGTGTGTGTGGGCGGTATTGTTTTGTGTAACACCGCCCAGTGTCTACGTGTATCGCGGCCCGCGCTGCGCCTACACGTGTGAGTTTGGCGTCTGTGTAGTTTGTGACTGTCTGCGTTCGCTACGTAACGTGCCTATATTAACCTAGAACACGCTACGCAGCGAGTGTATGTAATGTGTGTAGAGTACAGTTGGGTCTAGTGAGCCGCGTGTAACCTGGATGCGGCTCACTAGAGGCGTCAGTCCGGTGGTGTGGGGTCGTCGTCCGCTACCAGGTCGCGGGGGATGATCTGTCGAGAGACAGTGCGCCCCTTTTAAAGCAAGATTCACTCGTATAGTGGGGGATCTAGTAGTCAGTTACAATATCTTCATAATACCGGAAGTTGATAAAAATATTATTAAACAATTCATAAAAAACATTAAATAATTTCTCTCTCACAACTATGTAAGTGGAAAAAATACATATTATTTAAGCTTACTCCAAAACGACCCTCGCAAAGTTAATATTTATACCTATCCATTAAAAAAACAATTTTTGAAGCCGATCCACAATAGCCGGAGATATCGAGTACTTACCATTTTTTTTTATCACGTCAAATTGAGAACCAGTGGGGTAATTGCGTAACACACTATCAGTAGCAAAGGGTTTCATTGTGACAGTTCAACAACATTCATTGCGTTATTTACGTTGTTGAGCACAAAGATTTTTCGAACATATGAAGCAATGGATTAGCAATATCCTTCAAAATGATTCAGATTGAGATTGAGAGCGTGTGTTGCGCATTTAGGTGCAGATTCCTGCTGAAAAAATTGTGGACTTGACAAAATAGGAATCGAATGATTGAACTAAACAATTGAGAATCCTCATTTTCCAAGTCGGTTAAAAAGGTGATTAAATTGAATTGCCCTTAGCTCTTTGTCCGTAACAAACAGATGAGGCCAATCTCCGACCTTTGACCCGTAAAACAAACATGAAGGATGATTACATTTGGAACTCCTCAACGTGCAAACTAAGTTTACGTGTTAACCAAGGTTTAGTGAGACGGTAATTGGATAACGTACAAACCTAACGTTAAACTGAAGTCTGTTTTCTATTCCCTGGAGTTGCTTTTGCCTGTTGGTATTGCCTTGTTGCTACTTGATTGTGTTCGTTGAGATGGAGAATAAAGCCGGCAACCAATTGGGTTTGCGGTTTTGGAACAAAACCTCTTTGAATCGAAGTTTTGGTGCGATTGCTTTGCGGGAACCAAATTGTGCTATGGAATTGGTGAAGAAGAACCTGCATACACCACATGCATGCTTTATGGTGGAAAAATGTTGTGTAATGGCGTTATTTTTTTCTTAATCGTAAGCCTAATGATAATGGCGGGATGAGTTGGATTCCTTTCATAAAGATTTTTGGAACGAAGTTCCTTATCGCGCGTTGCGAAAGGAGGCTAGACGGAAAAAATTAAGACCAAAAGTTGGAACGACACTTTTTGCTATAGTTGTAAGCCTTGTTGTTTCTCTGTCTGTCTCCCTCTCTCTCTCTTATAGAAAGCAAGCCAGTTATACTTCGTTCCATCCGGGTGTCCCTTGACACCTCTCAAGTTTTTTTTTTTTTTTTAATAATAATAAATTTTATTTAGCTAAGTTTACATTCGAGTGGATTGAATTCCTATGCCTCACTCTAGGATTCCCTGTGTTGTGAGATCCAGGGTCCTTCGTTCCGTTAACAAGTTCATGTAAGATGATATATTCTTAAACTAAAAACTTACAATAGGTATATAAGGAGTTATGTATACATGGTGATGTGATTTATGCCAGTTGTGTTAGTGTTGTAATAGAGTGTCTGTATGCTATAGGTACAGACGCCGGCAGGTCAAGCTACCCGAAACTGTCAAATTTTCCCAATCAACCTTGAACTTAGTGCTTTACCGATAAAGTTGAAAATATATTAAAAAAAATTGACAGATTGTAGTAGCTTGATGTGCTGGCGTCTGTACGTATGTACGCGAGTACACTTATGTATTTGTGGATAGTCAATCTGTGTGAGTTTTACTTATACTACGATTGGCCCTTGGCAGCTCTGGACAGAGAGAGATGGAAAGATAGTCTCTTTCCAGTCAGCCTTTGCCCAGACGTGGGAAATTAACGGCTAATAAAAAAAAAATAAGCTTAATCAGTCTATGATGTTCCCACTGCTAGGACTTAGGCCTCCTCTCACCTTTTAATATCACGCTACGACCCTAAGGAGCCGAGCAAAAAGAAAAATAGAAACAACGCTATGCAAAAATGAAGTACTTAGTAGCGCAGGCGGGCGATGCGATGCGTCGCGGGCAGCAGCTGGTTTCCCAAATAAAACTTCGAAATTCGGACGTCAGTGAAGCGCGACCGGCACACACCTGCAAAACGAACTCACTTGTTTTAAAATTATTCGTCATCGCGAATAGGCTATTTTTCTAAAAAAATCTAATTAGTCCGTCAGTTAGATTATCAAAAAATATTGGACCCGTATTTTTTCTTTTGTCAATTATATAAAAAATGATGAAGATGTCGCCTGTTAAAGTTCCGCGTGACGTCACTTGTTTGCGACATTTTTGCAAGCAAGTGACGTCACGACCCCCCACTCCCAAATTTTGACGCGCTTTATCTTTGTCATTTTTTGTTTGATTGACAAAAGAAAAAATACGTGTCCATTATTTTTCCGACTTTAACTGACGGACTAAATATTATTATTATTTTTTACCCAGGCAACTACCCTATTCACACTTCAATGACGTCCGAATTTCGAAGTTTTACTATGATGACGAATACAGACAAGCAAAAATCGAATACATGAATGGGGAAGGTCGGTCAAAACTAATTGTAGATGGCGTGACCAGATAGGTCCCTGCGGCCCACAATAAATTTGAAATTTCGTTCTTTCATTCCATTTCGTGTTCATTCATGAGTTTGGTTTTATTCCATTATCTAACTACTTTCAGTGATTTGAATAGTTCAAATCAATATTTTTTAGACGTGGACGGTGTCAGAATTTATAACCTTAAATATTGCGTATTTCCTCGTAATCACTTTCTTCATAATCACTCTTCACTTTAATCAAAAATGTTTCCAACTTCAATTACTTTAATCAAAAATGTTTCCGACATAACCTCAAACTATGTTTAATTAAAACATTTTCTACGAATAGCGTATAATTTTCTAAGTATCTGCGCTTGTCGGAAAATGATAGACTTCAATCTCTGAGCATTTAGGAACACAACAACGAGTTATTTTCGAAGAAAAAAAAGCACCTAGGTTTTACACCTTGCAGCTTCTCAAGTCCCCTCCCCACTCCACCGACTTCTACTCCTACTCATTCACAGTGCACGCGGTGCGGTTGTGGAATTCACTACCGCCTGACACTATGAACTGCCAAACTGTTGCAGTTTTTAAAAGAAGAGTAAAAGAACACTAGCTGTCCACTTCATCATAGTTGTGTTTGTATTTATTATTTTGAGTATGATATAATTATTATCATTCTAGTGATATTTATTTTAGAAGTAGGTATGTATGTATGTTAGTATATTCTCGTAATTTTTGTTTAGTTTTTTAAGTGAATTGTTTTTAATTTTATGTATTATTTTTTTGTTTCCTTTACACACACACGCTGCTCGTATTGGCATATCTCAGGTATGCTGGAAGAGATTTCTTATGAAATAAGCATCACCTCTGTACCTATTTTTTCTGTTCTGTTTTTTTCTTGTGTGTTTATATATGTATGTACATAAATGGTAAATAAATGAATAAATAAAGCCACCTCACGCCTTGTATTAAGTATTAGCTTGTGTTGGGAACTAGCTACGACAGCGCCATTTTGACGGTTGCCAGGGCGTCGGTGGCCCAGTGGTAACAGCCGCGACTTCCGAGTTGTAGGTCGTAGGTTCGAACTCAGACAGGCGTTTTACTTTGTGTAAAATATTTCATCACCACTGCTCTCAAAACGGTAAGGGAAACATCGTGAGGAAACCGGCAAGATCTAGAACCAAAAAATCAAAGACATGTGACATCTACCAACCCGCACTGGGCCCGCGTAGTGGATTACGGCCCACTCTCTCTCCCAGAGAGGAGGCCTTTGTTCCAGTAGTGAGAACGTTATAAGCTGATTATGCTTCCCCATTCACTTCACATCATTATTTTCCTTCACAACCTTATTTAAAACCTACACAAAGTTTGGTCGAACTTCAGTCTTTATTTTGTTTAAAACAAAATTGGGGTCGCCGAATAAGATCATCTTAGCAAATATTCTTGAATTATTAATAAAATCTTTGCGACTTTATGTTGGCTGCGGTGTTATTAAAGATCGCTTCTTTGTTATAATAAGTATTATACTGTGTAAAGTTTTCTTCTGTTTTGTTAGCGGCTCCAAGAATTTTCAAACAAGTTTTGAATTCCACTCTCTAGGGTTTTGTGAAAGGCGATTATCGAGCCGGGAGTGACCGCAAAAGTTAATATTTTATTTGGATTATACAGGGTAAAATTGAAAATTGTAACTGTTACTTATTCATAATAAATTGTCATTTATGAAATCTAAATTCTTGAAAAAAAGTGTAATTATCGTTTGACATAGTGCTAGTAACTAAGTTATTGTCTTCAAAGTTCAAATAGATACGAATTATCGTTGTTTCAAAAAAAATATTATATGAAAATTAAAGTATCAATTTTAGGGCGCGTCGAGAAGCAATCACTAGTAATTAGTTATCATAACAATAATATACTGTGCTCGTCCTACAACTACTGATACTATGTTTCAAATCATAGGCGAGGACGCTGGCACCCTAAACACAAGTTAAATCTTACTTTGGGTGCCAGAGTTCATCGAAATCACTTTTCCTTTCATCGAAATCACTTTTCCTTTGTAACGCTGCATAGTGTATAGATAAGTGTTTTGTGTACAACTGAAGTTAATAAAGATACTTTTTTTTTAATCCATGCATCGCTGATAAAAAATTAGGCTCCTACCTAATTAAATATTTAAAACCAACCTATTTCGTGGCTTACAAATTGAAAATTAATTAATATCATGGTCGTTTCAGACAGCTACGTCAAGCAAGATATGTAGATTTCAGACCGTACCTAATCATATTTTTTACATTTATACTTAAGAGGGTGCACACAGGTCCACTAGCGCCACTCCTTTAAAAAAATATTATCTCGTGACTGAGAAGGAATTATGAAAATCTGTTCAATCAGCGACCTCGGTAAATGTGTCTAGAATTTTCTAATACCTTTTATAAAATTTCATATTGAGACACGAAGCAACAAAATTCGATCTAAAGAAAAGCGGCCACATTCCTATATGTCGTATTTAGTTGCTTCGTGTCTCAATATGAAACTAAATAAAAGGTATTAGAAAATTCTAGACACACTTACCGAGGTCGCTGATTGAGCAGATTTTCATAATTCCTTCTCAGTCACGAGATAATATTTTTTTAAAGGAGTGGCGCTAGTGGACCGTTGTACAGGCTCTTAAATAGGACTCGTGGCTAAATGATAACAGTGCTAAAAGCGTTAAGCTATGCTTGCCGCGGTTGGATCGTGGATGAGTGACTATCCATTACGCATCGAGACCCCTCCGTACCTCGGAACAAGTAAAGCCGTTGGTCCCAGCTGTCATTCGTAGATCTTTTACAGTCGTTGCGGGTAATCAGAAGCCCAAAAGTTTGACAACCAATCTTACCAAGGGGTACCATGTTACCCAGTAGGCGGTTAGATAGGCAGTGACATCATGTAAAATACTGGTATTCAGCTGAATCTGGTTAGACTGGAAGCCGATTCCAACATACATAGTTAGGAACATGCTATGTAGATTGATGGACCTTATAGTACTTTTTCTAGGCCTAATATCTTTCAGCAAAGGGCACTTTCGAATACGATTGAATTGAAAATTCCAAAATCTCGTCCTAACAATTTTAACTTACTTACTTCTAGAACCCGAACGGATAATCAACTGCCTCCAGAGATAACTTCTCGCATATATTTCCAACGTACACCCCAACATAGTACCTACAACTAAATACTACCCTCGTAAAGTTATCGGCTAATATATACGGCAAGGATCTACCCTTCGAGAGTTTCAGCTAAAATAAAATCAGTCGTGCGAGACCGAAATCTCTTGCGAGTGATCCTTCAAGCTTTAACTGTATGCGCTGAAAGATGGGAGTTAATTAAAGCGTACGACGGTTGAAATTAGAACCTGACTCAAACGACGGAGAAAGGTTTGCTGATTCCGAATATGTATATAACTCATTAGTGCAAAAAAATGTCGCTTAGACCAATAAATTAGCCTTTCAACCGTCGGATATATATTTATGATTAAACATGTTACGTAGAGTTGGTAAGCCTTCTACAAGATGAGCCGATGAATTGATGAAGGCTGCAGGAATTCGCTGGATGCGAGAAGTATATATAAACCGCTCGAAGTGGCGATGCTTGGGGGAGCCAAAGCATCGCCATTTCGACCGGTGCAGTGGTCCTCTTTCGGCTGAACTGATGACGATGATGGTGTTAGCAAACTAAAATACACTTATTTGTTGTATAAAGAACGCTGTACAAACGTTAGTTTGAACATTTTATTTGAGACCAAGGGGCCTACTCCAAAGTGCAAAGTGCGAATGTTCGTATTGGACCGGCACATGGCCGAACCGAATATTATTGAAAAATGCGAAAAAAGTTCGGATCGGCTCAGTTGGGTCGGGACCATAGTCAATATTCGAAAGAGTGTAGGAGTGTAGGGTCGGAACCTACCGAACCAAATAGTAATCTCGTAGTAGGAAACGGTCGAACATTCGGCCGATACTACTTCGGAGTAGACCCCCAGTGTCTTGATGTTACATTATATCACACTTTATTATCACTTTACATTGCACGCAGAACAGATGACCGATGGGACCGAATTGTTCTAACGTGACGACCGCGTACCAGAGGACGTAGCGTTGGATACCTTCCCACAAGGTGGTCCGATGACCTTGGGAAGGCCGCAGGAAGCCGGTGGATGCGAGAAGCACAGAACCGGTCGAAGTGGCGGTGCTTGGCAGTCACCTCCTTCTGCGAAGCAGTCATGCTAGCGAAGGAGGTGGTAGGGTGGACGAGGGAGAGAACCTCACGCCTCAGCCGCCGCAGGAGACGCTCCGGGCGTCGGGAGCCGCGTGACGACTCCCGGCCACCGTAGGCGCGGGCCTGCGGGTGGAGAGTAATGGATAACTCACCGTCCGATCAGGACCAGGCCCGTGCCGGACGGCGTGTATGTGTTCCACGCGCGCCTCAAAGAGATGTCAGCACGAGTGACGGGGCCCGACAGGGCCGAAGCCTGCCAGGGTAGCGGGATCGTCCGAAAGGGTTACCGCTGCCCTGGAACATAAAGGGCTAAGGAAGGAACACGGGTGGGTTTTAGTCAGTAAGAGTCTGACACTCCCTTCCGCTCCACCCAGAGCGGGAGGGGTCATTTGATGATATCCCATCCTCAAAAAAAAAAAAAAAAGTATCTAAGTTCGTTTAAAGCTTTTGTTCGAAATGAATAAAGTAATAAGAACACTGAGGAGTATCTACGTTTGAAAGGGTCCGTATATCGGCAGATTGGGTCTAACCAGATAGCTTTATTGTTACGCTCTTTGTCTAGGGACTTTGATATTTGCTATCCTTAATCTCGACCTAGTTTAAGGATCTAAGCCCTATATTAAATAAGATCACATATAGAGAAGAGAAAAAAAAAACGTCGTTCGTCGTAAAAGGTTCTGCTTGTTAGATTACAGCCCACTCCCTCTCACAGAGAGGAGGCCTGTGTCCCAGCAGTGGGAACATTATAGGCTGATTAAGCTACATAGACACAAAACGTGTATCTATGGAATTCGATTCGCCAAAAATATATACAAATATGAGTTTATGGAAAAATAACTTTAATCCTACAAAATAAAGTTCAGTTTACACTAAAACTTCAAATATTTTTATAACTTTTTCAATAGTGCTAGTCATTCTGAAATCAACTTAATTACCATTTTAATAAAGTTGATATTTATTTACCTTGAAATAACATCAATTTAAAACAAGTCTGAATAGACATTAGACGTCTATTCTTGTTATTTACATAGACTGGACTGGAAAAGTATGGACTGGAAATACCTACAAAAAAAGGGTGCATATCATACAACTCATATTGTCTCATAAAATGGCTGCCATTGCTAGGGTTGTGTCAATCAAGGAACATAGGTGTTATTATAATGAGTAACGATACTATATACGAGTTCTACTAGTTATCACGTTTGGATCACGATGGATTTTGGTGCTGTGAAGTGTGAACCAGTTCTTAATTATCAAATAAAATTAACTCACTAGAAAGAATGAGACATAACGATATTTCAAATTCTGAATCATACTTCACTCATATTTGATGATGATGATGATTTGTATAAGCAAATGTATGTATAAAATAACGCGGCGTCTCCATGTTTTTTTCCTATATCAATGATTCTTGTCGTGTCTGTACACGACAGAAAGATATACGAGTAGTAGTTAGAAGAAACAAAACTCGCTACCAAAAAAGGCAGTACAGTGTCCAGGGAACAATATTAAACCAGTTAATAGGGTCTTAAATTGTCCGTATATTCAAATCATAACTGGCATTATTTGACTGTGGTATAAAATGGCTATAACACGACAAATGGTCGTAGGTAAGGTTTCCATTTAAAAAACAGAAACTGGTTTATTTATAAACGTTGCTTAAACTTTAGTTATGATTAGCGACTGTTTTTTAGCCATACATTCTTGAAGTACGTCTCTAGCAACTTTTATAAATAATAATAATAATAATAATAATATATTTATTGACATAAAAGAATGATACAATTAAAAAAGGAGACCCAGACTCCTGCGCTAGGTTGTAACCTGTGTTACAGGAATCGGTGTCTTCTCCCAGTAGTTTTAGACTTATGCAATAAGATTTATACAATTTTAAATTATACCATACCTGCATGAGGCGTATGTTTGACAATTTTTTGACAAAGTTTAAAGAATTGTACTTAATACAGACTTAAACACTACTGACACCCAAGCTAAGATTGAACTTGTATTATGGGTGTCAGGGCTCTCTAAGTTCACTAGGATAGTAAATACAAAAAATGGAGTTTGGTGCACGTCAAACGGGAAACAAAGACTGAAGTATAAAAAAAGTATACAACTAAATAATAATTATTTTTAAAAAAAAAAGTATACAACAAAATAATAATTAATTTAAAAAGGCAAATCATAATGATGTGTATTGTGTTTAAGTTTTGTGTTGGGGTGTGTGTGTGTGTGTGTGTGTATGTGTGCATGTATTGAGGATAATATGTGGGATGGAGGAAAGTTGGTGTAGTGAGTAAGTGGGTAATAAGGTCACGTATTGAGAATTTTTTCGACATCATCATAACAAAGAGTGTTTATCCATTTTGTGACTAGAGCTTTGCAGTCAAATTTATTATATTCATAAATGTTGCACTGTTCGTTGACAAAGTTGTATATACGACTGCCAAGTACCGCGTAGTGACGCCGTGCAAGCGTAGTTCTATGTCTTACAGAGGGACAAACGTCAGCAGTTCTGCGCATTACCGGACGAGCAGGATCCCACCGCAGGCCGGTATGTTTACGCAACGTACAGTTTAGCACAAAGAGCTGTCTCACGGTCAGGACCTCACATTCCTTGTACAGTAGTGCTGTACTATGCCGGTAGTGTTTGAAAGTCATGACTTTGAGCACAGCTCTTTGTGCCCTTTCCAGTTGTATCATGGTTGTTTTCGGGGCCCCACCCCAGACCGTAATGCCAAAAGTTAATATTGACTGGCAAAGCGAAAAATAAACCATGCGTAAAGTATCCGCATCAGCACTATACCGGAGGCTTTTAAACACGGTAATTAGTTTTCTAACTCTGCCAGACAACATCCTAACCTGAGCATTCCACGAGACGAGATTGTCTATAAGAACACCCAAGTATCTTACACTGGTGGCTCTTGTGAGGGGAAGACACGCACATTGGTTTGGGTGTGCGTCGCAAGTGTGCGCATTAACTGTAAATGAGTTGTCTGGTTGCGAGGAAGATTTTAATGAAAACGTGATGAAATTTGTTTTTTCTACATTTAGGGTCAGACTATTGGCCGTTAGCCAAGACATGACAATGCTAAGGACAGTTTCAGCTCTCCTCTTAGCCTCGTCCCAATTTTCCGCATGCATACGTATAAATGGAGCAATATGGGAGTGCTAAATCACATAGGCTATTCACATACACCAGAAAAAGTGTGGGCCCCAGGATGGAGCCCTGGGGCACACCGAAGGACAATGTACACTCATCACTAACATATGTGTCGATTTTAACGCACTGCGTTCGCTCGGATAGGTAACTCTCGAAGACTGAGAGTGCAGGACCCCTAACTCCTATTCGCTCCAATTTTTTTAGAAGAATAGGAACAGAGACAGTGTCAAATGCCTTAGAAAGGTCCAAAAATAAACCTAGACACTTAGACTTTTTATCCAGTACCTCAACAACATCGTCAATCAGGGTCGCAAATGCGTCTTCACAGGACTTCCCCCTACGAAAACCAAATTGATTATTAGAAAGGATGTTATTATTCTCTAAGTAAGACAAAAGACGGTTGTTGAGGACCCTCTCAAGAACCTTTGATAATGCCGGCAGGACCGAAATAGGCCTATAATTATTGACACTGCCTCTGTCCCCTCCCTTGTGGATAGGATGTACGACCGCTCTCTTTAAAACTCTTGGGAATTCACCTTTAGAGAAACAAAGATCACATATGTGAGTGACGAGGGGTACCAGTGTTTGTCTGCTCAATTTCAGAATTTTAGAACTGATTCCATCCCATCCTGGGGCGGAATCCGTACGAAGACCCATAATAATGTTTTCAACCTCAGCATTATCCGGGGAAAATAGGGCCATTGAGTTGACCTGTTCATCCTGCCTCATATATGCCTCATGTATCGTCCCAGCATTTCCATGCCTAGCCGCGAGCTCTTTGCCAACATTTCCAAAAAAACTATTGACTACATTCAATGAAGCCTTGCAGTCTAGATTGGATATAGACAACAACTCCCTAGGAGCAGATTTGGATGTTTGTCTATTTATTATACTGTTAATGGCTTTCCAGGTCTTTTTAGGGTTATTTTTCGCTTTCTCCAATTCATTTTTTTCATGATTATTTTTAAGCCTATGCAGAAGTTTATTGCAGAAATTGCGATAACGTAAATAGGTTAATTTCAGAACGTAATTATCTGGTGTATTTTTGTATTCTCTGTGCATTCTATCCCTATTTCTAATGCATCTGAGGAGTCCTGGCGTGATCCAGGGCTTGATTATTCTCCGCCTAGAAGGAACGCAAATGGTTACGGTATTATTTTGTATGATTGACACAATAGTATTAATAAGAAATTCAGTAGCCCAATTAGCGTTGCTAGACGAAAGAATGGCACTGAAATCGGTTTTTGCAATTTCCAAAACAACTTGACTGTGATCCACTTTTGAGAGGAATTTATTCGTTTGATGTTGTGTTTTATTTTTAACACAGAAAAGTACAGGGACATGGTCGGTAATATGACTTTCAAGAATGAAAGACACTACAGATTTTCTTGTTCTAATCATGACATGATCTAAGCAATTGTTTTCCCTAGTAGGTGAAGTATAGGCTGGTAAAAGTCCGTGAGATGCAGTCATAATCATGTATTCATTATAATTAGGGTCATTACTTGATGGGCTAATATTAATGTTCATGTCTCCCACTAAAAATATATTTCCATAGGAGGACATTGACGTTAATATATTGTTGATACTATTAAAAAAATTGTCTAATTTCCGAAAAGATGGCGGCCTGTAGATAGCAATGATTATAATGTCAGTAAGTTTACAAATAAGGCAATTAGCATCAACAAACACCGGCTCCGTTATGTCATGCTTCAAATCAGAAAGAACGTAGATCACTAGACCATCGCTTTTATTTAGGCTATTAGTTGTCGAGTAGGCCGTGTATCCAGGCAATATCGGAATATTAGTACTTTTACTGAGCCAACACTCTGAAAATACTATGACGTCACACCTGATACCTAAGGAATGCAGCAAAACCAGGGCGCTGTCAAAGTTCTTAACAATACTACGTATATTTAAATGTAGTACATTAATCGTTTTATTTGGGTTTCCCAAGATCTGAAGGCATTTATCGGGGGGACAAATGAACGATTCGTGGGCCCCAAATATATCAAGGTTATTTATTATTTCATTAATATCATTCATTTTTAGGAGTAACGTGATGTGATCTTAGATAAGAACGCATTAACTTCGACATTAACTACTAAAAAGACATAACAGAACCGATCACTATTGCTTCCAAATATTATAATCAGAGAGATACAATATGTTCGATATTTTTTTCCCATGGCATTTCGGATAGTAAGATAAGCATCATTGCCTACATTTATTAGTAATCTTTGTGATTTGTGAATATTTTTAATGTATATGAGTGAATTGTATACTTGTGTATTTAATAGATTTTCGTTAGTGTGTGAAGTGTGAGTGAGTGCCTTTACAAAAGAGATAATAATACTTAAACAAAAAACTTGATTATGCTTACATAACATAAAAAATCGACTAGTTAACAAATTACTTATTTTCATGCAATAGGTTTTGAAAGCTAGATTCAGAAATTATAAGTACCGGTTTTTCCCCTTCTTTCTTTCGAATGAAAATTTTTCCGTTTGCTATCCAGCAGTATTGACATCCATTATTTTTTGCAAACTTTCGGGCATCATAAAAGAGTTTCCTGGCAGTTGCTGGAAGACGTTCAGCGACATATATTGGGGTACGTTCACCAGTTAAACCGGCATGCTCGCTATTTAATTTATCGGCTGGAGGCTTCCCTTTGTTAAAGTCACGTACAGCGCGGAGAACTGTGTTTTTTGTAACCACCGATTGAAATTCGGCTACTATTTGTCTCGAAGGGCCTTGATTACTCTGCATTCGATAAACGTCCCTAATCTGTTCTGGTTTTACCTCCACGGCAAGAGATCTACACACACCCATAACTATTTCCGCCAAGTCGCTGACATTTTCTTTGTCTCTTGTTGAGATGTTGCGTAACTCGATCACGGCAGGCCTATGATTTCCATGCATATCCTGAATTTGTTTTTCCAGTTGGTCTATATATTTTTGTTGCTCTGTGCGTTCACTATGTAACCTACCCATACTAATTCTTATGTCCTCATATTTGGCGTTCATTAGTTTTGCGGACTCCTCCAGATCAGTTCGGATGTTACGCAATTCTTTAATTTTGAGTTCTCAACTCCGTAAGTTCCTGGGTTATTTTGGACATAAAATTCTCCACAATACTTTCCTGCTTTGAATTCGATTTAGCCAGCATTGTTCGCATCTCTTCCTTAAAATCATCATACTCACTTGTTGGACTAAAGTCTAAACACGGACGCTTTGTTGACCTTTGTTGTGTATTAATAAACTCAGGTTCACACGGTGGAGCCACAGTATTAGGGGTTGGTGAAGAGAACCGTTCTTCAATCGTAGGGGCAGACTGAGAAGATGATTGCGTAATTTTTACTTTGGGCATTTTAGTAAAATTTTGGTGTAATTTCAACTTATCTAAATATCCAATCAAACGAGCTTAACAAGTGTTGTAGTACAGTACAGGCCAGTGTACTAAAAGCGCGTAACAGTCAAAAATCTCGTAGCAATCGTAGCAGCAAGCGCGTAGCCGATGCGCGACAGCGATATAGTGCGCGCTCCGTAGCAATGTACTCGTAGCAGCGGGACGCAAATTTCGTGCGATGACGTCAAAGTTGATTTGGCGCGTTCATCGAGTATGTCGCCTCAGCGCTCGGTGTCCGTGGTTCGAATCTCAGTTGAGCAGTTGACTTTTCGAGATTTAAAAATTCTTGAAGACGGTTTATTTGACTCACCGATGCCGGCGCTGTGATTTCCGCGCTTGCCTTCGTGTTCACTCGTGAGTAAGTGAGATTTCCGACACCATCCAATATGTCCGCCACACCTTACGGACAATTCCCCAAGAGGAAAGAGGAGGGTCCGAGTTTCGGTAGAAATTAATATATTGATTTAAAATAAAATAAGTGTAACAGAATTTACAAATTTGAAAATTACTTTAAAAACACTCAAAACACGTCCACTCCGTACGGGCGCTGAGCAGAGAGGAATAAACCCCTTAATTTCCCAGCCTGTACAAGATTGTCTCATCCTCATTTATTTAATTCACGTAACCATTTTGCTGTACGCATACAACTGCTGGCAGCAGACAAAAACACAAGATACCCAACAAAAATATAACACAAGTAAAGCACAACATTTTCAACGTGCAATTACCGCGAAACATTTTAACGTAATCAGCACAAAATGGCCGCCCACGTCACATTCACCCGAAAAACCCGTTGTCAAAGAAATATCGAATACACGCATCGTTCCTTACTTTTCGAGGTTCTTCACAAAAAAAGGTTTTATGGAAAATGAATTTTCGTTTTCTGTCTATCCTCTGGGGAATTGGTGTAAAAACCTGCATGCTACGTCGAAAAAAAAGCCCTTGGGAGGTGAGCATGTACAGGCGAAAAAAATATACTGTACTATTTTTTAACATGAACTTTTCCGTTAGCTATCGTTTCTCCTTCTGTAGTTATGCATATTGTTATGGGAGCCAGGAGTGTAGGCATTCATCGAACGTATAGCTTCGGTTTCCTAGGAAAACGGTCCCGCCATTATGAAAATCTGTATATTTACACGAGTATTTTTACAAAACCTCGCAGCCCAAAGATTTGAATCGCTGGCTCTCACCGTACTTAGTCATGCGAAAATCTATCCGTACTGAGAAGATTGAGCCGACACATTATTAAATAGTGTTTCCATGAAATAGTTTTCCGTGTTTGTCAGTAGTGTCAAAACGAAACAGGAACGAGACTATATTTTGACGTAGTAGGGCGAATCTAACGATTTAAATCTTTGCCGCTGTCATCATTTTCATGACAGCCTCTTCTAGGAAACCGCGGCTTAAACGCGACGCTGACGCAGCGGCCACGCATCGTATACGCGACGTCAAAAAACGCTAGGTATGAAAGTGCCCTAAAGGATTACAGTAAGCAATAAATTCTTATTTCAAGCAAATAATTGCCATTTTTAAATATGAGAACATAGAACTCATCACTCTTTGTTAGCTATAGAAGGTAATAGGAACCAAAACAGAATAAAGATGATTTAACTGGCACGAGAGCTTTTGTATGTAAATATTTTACAAAGAAAATGCCTGATGCTAATTAATACGAATTGGGTTACCAGCTAGATGGAAAATGAATAAATTCAAACTCATATTGTGCTCGAATGTGATTCTCGGAAAGAATACACTCATTTTTATCTGTTAAATGTTAGCTTATATAATGTAAATAAACGCTATGTATGAATGTAAAAAAAAAAACTTTATCTGTCAAGTCATAGAGATCTTGTCGGACTATTGGTTGCAAGCACTACTGGTGAGCATGAGGGTTCTTGGGTTCGATTCCCAGGTCTGGCAAAGCGTGATTTCTATTCTATTCTATTGGGTTTTTCCATCCATAGACTGGAGTCTGGATTTGTGGCCGGTTGGTGGCTCACACCCTATTACATAGGACTTCGACACACCCCAGATAACCCATAACCCATAGTTGTTGGAAACAATAACAGTTACCGTAGCCGAAATCGGCGTGGGATGATTATATACTTGGAACTTAAACTTATATAAGTGGATGTTACTATATACAAGCTGGAGGCGATAATACGACACACAAAGGAACACATTGGCAATAGTAATGTATAGTATTTTGGAACTATTAAATAAATCCTAGCATCGAAATCAAAAAAGTAATTTTTTATTACCAACTAAATAATCTGCATTCGCGACATATTTGCCAAAAATGTAAACAAATATGAGTTTAAGGAAAAATAACTTTAATTCCTACACAATAAAGTTCAGTTTACGCTACAACTTCAAACATTCTTATAACTTTTTCAATTGTGCTAGTCACTCTGAAATCAACTTAATTACCATTCAAATAAAGTTGATATTTGTTTAACATGAAACAACGTTAATTGGAAACAAATAAAATTTGAATATAGTTGTGATGGGCCGACTATGACTAGCTGTAGTGACTGAACTATTGGATATATTTGATTGAATTTAATTTTATTTTATATACTTGATTGAAAATTAAGAAAAAATAAGAATTTATTAATGTTTCCATAATGAAAAATGCTTATTTCCATGGTCTGAACATCTGGTCAAAGTTTATGCATATCGTCCGCAACACGGCTATAAGCTTCCATAGTGATCCATACAACACTGACAACCGTGCCTACACGGCGAATTAGCCATAGTTTTCACGGCAAGAAAAACGTGTGTGCAAATAAGCCTTACACTGAAAAACTGTAGACAAGGGCAACATAAGGCGTGGACACACACACTTTTACAAAAAAATATCTAAACAATTGCCTGACTTTCTCCTGGCGACAAAATTACATCGTGGCTTCGTTGAAAAATAAAAAAAATAACATATGCGAAGCTCGGAGATTGCTTGCCATACATAATAAATGTTGGGTATATTTACACTTACATATGAAAGAATAGAGGTAATTTTTAGATTACATTTTCTCGTAGATTATGCATAATAATGCTTTCTCCGAGCGTTGTTTGTATGACCCAATTTTTTGCGGAACCCTATTCAGGAAAAATGAAATTGGTTTTGTGCAGTAGTCTTCTTCTTTTTGGTGTAACAGTGTCTCCCTCTAATAGATCGCTTTACTGCTCTTTCTCTCTACTCTAATGGACTGGAGTGTTGCATTATGATTTGAGTATGAATATAGTACACTCAAACTCCATATGAAAGAGAGGATCCTCCGACCAGAAGGGTGTTGGGTCGTGCGGGCAACTGCCCAATGATTCATGTTGGGGCGTTTGTGTATAATAATGCTAGTTGCGCGGTAAACTCTGCTTGCGAGATACAGGATTTTGCGTGACACCAGTATGACGCGTTGTTCGCATGTGTCGTTGTAGATACTACAAACACATACCTACTTTCTCAAGTCCACGTTTCTTCACGATATGATTCATAGATGTCAGAGATTATAAGACTAAGTTGAATTGAAGCGATCTTTTGTTCATAAGGGAGAACAGTGCTGGCTCAGTGGTAACGAGTTACGAATTGTAGGTCGTGGGTTCGAACCCAGACAGGGGCTTTACTTTGTGTAAGCAATTTAATCACTACTGCTCTTAAAACGGTAAAGGAAAACATCGTGAGGAAACCCGCAAGTCCTACTAAACAAAAATTCGAAGACATCTACTAACGTAATGCCGTGTATTGCCTACAGGTAGTTGTTCCGGGTCTGGCTGTTTGTGTATGTGAGTTTAAATGTTTGTAAACGCACCCACGATACAGGAATAATACCTAGCGTGGGGCAACGTTTAAAAAAAAAAAACCTAAAAATATTTGGAGTAGGTAATGAAGAATTGTAAGTTAAGGAATAAGTTAGATTCAATTTCTACAACCAGACAACAAGTCTTACCAAGGGGTATTACCCAGTAACTGGGTTATAGAGGTCAGATAGGCAGTCAAGTAAATACTGGTATTCAGCTGCATCCGGTTAGACTGGATGCTGACCCCAACATAATCGGGAAAAGGCTAGTTAGATTCAGTTAGATTCAATTTCTGTCTTACTTAACAAATATATCTACAAATGACTGAGTTTATCCATCCCCTACACAAAAACTTCCTAAAGGCTATTTTGTCATAATCAGGGCACATTATTCATGGCAGTTCAGTCCCAGTGGCGCGAATTAGTTATTTTATTCCTATGTACAAGAGCCAAACTTTATGAATAAAATTGAGATTTTTATTAAGGAACACTTTAACGTTTACAACGCGACTTTTGAGACTCTTTAAAAGTCTATTGGGTTGGTACTAAGCATTGGGACGTACTGAGGAGATTTTACAGCTATTTTCAGTAAACATTTTTCACACAAAAAAAACGTTTCCCCATGCTAAAAATTTCTCTTGTATCGTGGGTGCGTTTACAAAGATTTAAACTCACATACATAAACAGCCAAATATTTGTTCCGTGCGGCAATCGAAGCAGCGACACGCAGCGCAGCAGCGTCATTGTATGTTGCGCAGACCCCAAATAAATTGGGATAAAGGCAAGAGAATGAGTTTTCATAATTTGAAATGATAAAAACAGTGTGTTTGTGTTTATTTTGTTTTAATTTTGATAATGTATAAAAGTAGCAGTGTTATGGAAAATTTGTCGCTGACGATTAGGGACAATTTTTTCCACCTACTTTCTTAAATTACACAAAACAAAAATACTACAAAATCTTAGCTATTTATTACCTAGCTTATGCTAAAAAATACTCCTATTTGCATTACACATCAATACAAGTAACCCACCGTCACTGAAAGTAAAATAAAGGCACAAAAAAGAAATTCCAAGTTTAGTACGTTAACATTTAGTTCCCAGTGGCTGTGGGAACAGGTAAACTTGCCCCACGGGTATAGCATTCGAATTCAAGAAATTATGCAAAAAGTTACTCAACTTGAGCCATGCCACGGTATTAGACCTAGTTTCCTATGGCTAGAAAGAGACAGTTAAAATCTTAAATCGCTGCCTTTCACGCTGAAATATTTGCAAAACTGCAGGGTCAGAAGATGTGTGACTGGTAAATGAAAGCTAATTCCTTTTCTTTTTTTGGCAAACTGCGCTTCGATGTGAACCGTACCAACAACGTCGACCGTAACAGGGTGCCTACCCCGAAGTGCAAAGTGCGAATGTTCGGATCGGACCGACACATGGCCGAACCGAATATTATTGAAAAATGCGAAAAAAGTTCGGATCGGCTCAGTTGGGTCGGGACCATAGTCAATATTCGAAAGAGTGTAGGAGTGTAGGATCGGAACCGACCGAACCAAATAGTAACTTCGTAGCAGGAAACGGCCGAACATTCGGCCGATACTACTTCGGAGTAGAACCCCTGGTCTTCTTGTTCGTGTCGCTGGTACGACTGAATATTATATCTTGTTAGCCCAAAACTTTGCGACTTCCACGGCGTCGTCAGTGGGAGCACAGATGTCACTTTGACTGCAAGTTTTGGGACACAGAAGGCAGGATAGGAGGTGGAGCATGGTTTGCGACATAGCTCCACAATCACACCCTACTGCCGTTCCGTCAAGGTAGCCCCACTTTACCAGGTTCGACTTACATCTTCCCACTTGTAATGCTTAATTATTATAAAATTGTGCTCCTTCATACATGTAGGTGATATTCTTCTTAGCGTAGCTTAGTTTGTACGTGTCTTTACGTTACGGCAGGACATGTAAACTTGGTCGACGAAGACTGTGTTAAGTTGAGATTTTTTGGTAAATGTTCCGTTTGTGTAACCACTATATATCGTTTTATAGTTGTTTGATATTCATCAGTTTTGTTTCTTTAACAATTTTTTACGTTGGTGTAAATTATGGATAGTAAAACAGTGCCTTTGTAAGCGACGCAACTCGCAGAAGAACTTCTTGTTATAGACTCTTTTGTAAAATATCAAATACTTTGTTCTCTTTTTTTAGGGCTGATTTTTCCATCGCCAAATACGTTTTATTCATGGAACAAAATTGACGTTTGACAGTTTTTGTATGAAACAACTGTCAAAAATTCAAAATTATTCCTCGAATAAAGTTATGAAATAATTGAAAAATCAACCCTTAATCGACGATGAATTTTATATTATACGATGTAGGTACTATTTTTTCTGGTATTTTTTCTAATACTAATAAAGTGGTTTATTCGTTTACTTTATAAATCCGCAATTTTCTTGCACTTTAAGTACTTTAAGGGCTGATTTTTCTATCGACAAATAACTTTTATTCGAGGAATAAAATTGACGTTTGACAGTTTTTGTATGAAATAATTGTCAAAATTTCAAAATTATTCCTCGCGTAAAGTTATCAGATGATTAAAAAATCATCCCTAAGATCATTACAGTCTTTATGATCCTGTTCTGCATTCTCTGCAGTTTATAGCTTTGTTTTACCGGCGCGTTTGACAAGTAAATTATAAATATTTAAACGCAGTTCTTGGGTAGGTATAAATTGACTTATATTGCGGAGTGATCCAATAAGTGAGTACATTATTATAGATAGGTACATAAAAACCCAAGCGAAAGGCTTGATTCATATGACGTGTTTCAACTAACAATTGATCAGTCAAAGTTTGACCTTGATCTGTAGTGTAGTACTGAGTTATAAGAGGAAGGCCTACATAATAGGTTGGGGAAAGTTATAAAATGTATCGAATTTCTTCAATAAATTCACTCATCTTGACAGTACGAAAAACAAATGAAAATCACACATTTTCCTAATTTGAATTTGTATCATTGAAAGTTTAAATTTTAAAGAACATAATTCATGTTCTTTAAAATTTAAACTTTCAATGATACCAAAACCAGCCAGATACAAATAGTATAGCCAAAGAGATTTTATTACAAGTTCATACATACTATAATGCGAAAAGAATTTTTCCCCAACCTAACATACCGTGTTTGTCACCACTGATGCGTGACCTACTGTACTTTATTATAGATACCTACCTAAAAACCCAAGCAGGGCAGGGGGAAGGAATTGTGGCTACGTCGTAACAGCCGCACGGGTCGATCGCCATGGTTAAGCTACGCTTGCCGCGGTTGGTCCGTGGATGGGTGACCATCTTAACATACCAAGACCTCTCTGTGCCTCGGAAAGCACATTAAGCAGTTGGTGCCGGCTGTCATTCGTAGATCTCAGATAGTCGGAGGTCAGATAGGCAGTCGCTTCACGTAACATACTGGCATTCAGCTGCATCTGGTTAGACAGAAGCCGACCGCAACATAGTCGAGAAAAGGCTTGGTAGATGATGAAGACAAAAACTCAAGCTTGAATCAGGGCCCGTATTCCCGTAATTTAAAACGTTCAAAATCTAGTCGCAGTGTCATCTCGGTGACAAACAAATGTCAAAAACTTGTCAAAATGTAGGGAAAATAGACGTATTTTTGACAGATTGAGATCAGACTGTGAACGTTCTTAAAATTACGAGAATTACCCCTCTGATGACGTGTCGCAGCTAACAATTGATCAGTCAAAGATTGACCTTGAACTGGCGGCTTCGCCCGCGTGGACGTCAGACATTATCCCACGGGAACGTACTACACGGATAAAAGTATTTTATGTGTTAATTAGTCCGACATAACCCTCCGTTCTCCCCAGACGGTGGGTATCCATGAGGATTTCCACACAGAAAAAAAAAGGTATACCATCGAAAAATTTCTACGCTAGGAGTGAATCATATGCTGAACTCATGGTTACATTTTGCGCACTGTATATTTTTTTTCCTGTGTAGTTGATACCTAAAAACCTGAGCAATGGGCTTGATTTATATGACGTGTTGCAACCTATAATTGATCAGTCAAATACCGAATTTCGCGAGAAACGCGCTTCACAAGCTTATTGCAAGACTCCTACTATTATTTGCGTCTTAGTTTATTGCAAGAACGACGGAGCTAATCTGGCGCGTAATCGACTGCATTCTTTATTTATGTTAATATCAGCAATTTCCCTCAAAAGGATCGATTCATTCGTTAATGTTATGACAGAGTGAACTTCATGCGATTGAATCTTTTCAATGCCGAGAAAAAATTCAATTGAATTAATTGGATTGCAAGTCGAGACTATAATTTTCGCTTACTTACCTATTAACGTAGGCAGAAATGAATATACAGAATCTTTGGGTGGATTGTGTGAAACAACAGTATCTAAGTATTATTGTCTAATCTATATAACTAGCCTGCATTGTCCTGCACCCCCACCAGACAACACCCGTCTGGTCGGAGGATCCTCCCTTTTCTATGGAGGTTGAGTGAGCTTTACACCCTGTTCCTCATAGGTACCTCTATACTCTTCTCGGATCTTTGACAGTCGTTACGGGTCGTCAGTAGCTCGAAAGTCTGACAACCAGTCTTACCAAGGTGTACGAGTATCGTATTGCCCATTAACTGGGTTGTGGAGGTCAGATAGGCGGTCGCTCCATGTAAAATACTGGTATTCAGCTGCATCCGGTTAGACTGGAAGCCAACCCCAATATAGTTGGGAAAAGGCTAGGCAGATGATGATGAAGTAAAATGATTTGATATAATAACTCTAAGCTTTAAACATTAAGAAAAAAACGTTTTCTGCCTAGTTGCGTAGTGTGCGAGTTGGTAAATATTAAACATTTATCTTTGAATTTTGCGGTTCTAGAACAAGTTGCCTCACAGTTTTTTCCTTTACCGTTTCGAGTAGGTACCTACATGTCATTCTGTTTACCGTACATGTTGGTTATTAATGCGTAATTTGATTATACTGTTAATCAGCATTATTTATTTATTTATAAATACTTTATTGTACACCACAAAAAAAAACAAAAAAAAGGGTCGAACAATGAAAATATACAA
Source organism: Apamea sordens (assembly GCA_945859715.1). Lineage (NCBI taxonomy): Eukaryota > Metazoa > Arthropoda > Insecta > Lepidoptera > Noctuidae > Apamea > Apamea sordens. The sequence goes on from OX243995.1 coordinate 17,422,330, forward strand.
TGGGCGGCTTTATCGCTTTCTGCGATCTCTTTTAGGCAACCATGGAATCATTCAGAATTACAACAGATTTTCCATGTTTGGTGGGTTTATACTCGTATCAAATTCAGGATTATATTAAACTTTTTTAAAACGAAAATTTTATCGCTAAAGGATTAAGGTTCAAGGTTGAAATTATACAGTTTCAGTTAGCTTGATGTGCTGGCGTCTGTACCCAATCCGGCTACGAGAAACCCAAGTCACAGCGCCAAAGCGATTCCAAAGCGATTGAGGGTAGGTTTTCGGTTCAAGAGTGACTCTTTGGATCAACTTGGTTCACAGTTGAGTGGCTTGTGCAATCAAAGGAGGCATACGGAACCAAATATATATCATCGTGAGTACATACACACGGCTACACATCAAGCTATACATTTCCAGTTTAAGCTGAGCTCGCATTTTTTAGGTTTTTCGTACAATCAGAAGTCAGCTTATACTGGTTATGTATGGCTTGATGTGTAGCCGTGCGTACAAATGCCAGCATATCAAGCTACCCGAAACTGTCAAATTTTCCCAATCAACTTTGAACCTAATGCTTTAGCGATAAAGTTGAAAATCTATTAAAGAAATTTAAAATATTGATGTGCTGACGTCTGTACACAGACGGAGATACAACACTACTGCTTGGAACGACAACGTATGGGAATTCGATATTCTCTGTGTTAGAAATGTTAACAAAACGCAATCGTTTTCTGTCGCTTTTGTTTGGTCGTCTCTTTCTCCCTTGCGCTGTCAACTGTCTTGTCATGCATTTGTGTGTTCTGCTGAGAAAACAAAGTGAAAAATAACTTTAATTTCGAAAGTCGGTAGCAAACAACGAAAATGCGAACCCAACGACACCGACTTCCGAAATTAAAGTTATTTTTCACTTTGTAGTGTCTTTTTTGGAAGTCGGCTGTTTTTTGTTTTTGCAGAAAAGTTTTTTTTCTTTTTGCTCGTAACATAAAAAAACAAAGAGTAACTATGGATTTTCTTGCCCATTCTTCTTCATACGAAACTACATTTCGGAAGTTCGTATCGGTCATGTCCTGCCCCAGCAGTCTCGACATTCATAGCGATCGCTTTACGACCGAATTCGGTCGCAAAGTCCCGAATTGACAGGTGAAATGAATGGAGTGACAGGAGTTTGCGAGCGAATTCGGTGGTAAAGCGATCGCTATGAATGTTGAGACTGCTGGGGCTGGAACCAAAAATTTGAAGATATTTTGACATCTATCAACCCGCACTGGGTCCGCGTGGTGAATTACGGCCCATTTATACTCACAGAGAGGAGGCCTGTGTCCCAGTAGTGGGAACGTTATCAGCTGATTATGCTTATCTAATAATAATAATATAATAATATCCCAGGACATTTCACTAATCCGCCAAGTATTGGCACATCGCAGCCAATTTTGCATACTTGTCGCAAGTCATGTCCCTAGAGTAAAATAAAGACATAAAAAAATCCAACAGGAACTGCCAACCCTCAACCATCGCTAGACAAAACGACTTACAGCCTATTCGCACTCTATTGCGTTTTTTGTAAAAAAATTCCGAATATGAAAGCTGATGAAACGAATAAATGCGCAATGTATGCCGAAAAAGTTTTGAAGACACTATCGTCGTTTGCTTAAAAGCTTTTTTATGCCAGGAAGACAGTTTTAAGTGTGACATTACCCTTAAACGTCAAGATTCTCCATGTCGTTTAAGAGCTGGGAGTGGAATCTATAAGCCCGCGTTCCCAAGGGCCATATTCTATCGCGCACTGAATTTTCAACGCTCTGCTAAGCGCTGAGAGTTTAAAATCCAACATTGTATTTTTATGACGCGCCGGGATGCACTTTGTTGGATTTTCAATGCTCGGCCCAACACCGAGAGTTGGAAATCCAGTGCGCAATAAAAAATCGAAGCGTAAAAAATTGCCCGTCCGTACCTGGGCTAATAGTTACCATGGGTCGCTTCCTTAGCTGGGTCAAGGACCGAACGGTAGAAATATGGCAAGATTTTATTGATTTGACCCTTTAGTACCTTTTTCAATATTATTGATAAGGACACATCATTCTCCGGCCCAATCCCAAACATCTTTATTATTCGTGACCTATTGTCTAGAATACATGATTCGTTATTAGTGTAAACTCGTGAGTGATAGTCTAGGATTTACTGTTACTGCCTGTGTCATCCCACTGCTGGGCAAATGCCTCTCTCCGTGACTTCCAGCTCTTTCAAACCAGGGCTAAAGTGGATCTCTAGTCGTTTGTTTTGTCAGCTCGTTCTGCCATCTTCTACGAGGTCTGCCGCGACGCTTTCTGGCTATCAGGGCTTCACGTTGTGGTTACTTTGGCCCACAGCTTATTGGGCATACGGCAGACGTGGCCAGCGCAGTCCCACTTCAGCTTAGCGGCTTTTTGAGCAACGTGATCAGTAATATGTGTTTTGGAGCGCAGTGTGGTGTTGCGAATATGGTCTGTCAATTTGACACAGAATACTGCGCTCCATTGCACTTTGGCAAACCTTGAGTTTGGACTTTTGAATATTTGTCAACGACCAACTCTAGGAATGCAGAAGTAATTTTTTTTTTACATTATATCAAGCTTTATGAATGATTGTTTCACTGGCAGAGAAGGAACAGTTTATACCACCTATCATCAATCTGGAAAGATATTTAAAGAGTTTAAGTCTAGCTACCTAGCTAATCTAGCTATACCTTTTGTAGATGCTACAACATAATCAGCAGCCTATAATGTTCCCACTGCTGGGACACAGGCTTCCTCTCTTCCAGAAGGAGTTGGCTGTAATCTACCACACGGGCCCAGTGCGGGTTGCTAAAATGCTATAGAAATTAGTAAAACCATTTTATCTAATGCCTGAACACAGTTTTTGTACCGATTCAGAATTACTTACATACATCTAAGAGACCGTCATGGTATACGAGTCGGTTTTACTCCCAATCTAAGCTCATAAGGCGGACAGTCCTCTCAAAATCATGATTTAGTATTAAACTGCTCGTAACACTCCATTACCCCTTACAAAAAGGGCAAGACTTGACCCGACGAGGAAAAAGAAATCTAGAACACTGGACCGATTTACCCACAGAGCACGGATACTCCACGCTGCTGGCGGCTTCTAGACATTCCAGTATTGCCGTACTGGGTCTGGAGACTGGGCCTTTAGGTGCCAAATATTTTGCTGGTTGCGTTGAGCACATAACTACTGTCACGGACCACTATTCAAAGCCATCAGTTAATAGGGTTCCGTAACCAAAGAGTGCCAACGGAACCCTATTACTAAGCCTCCGCAGTCCATCCGTTTGTCTGTCAACGGGCTGTCTCTTGAACCGGAATAGATAGACATTACAAAAAATAATAAAAATAAAATAAAGTTAAAAATTAAAGTGTTAAAAATTATCATACAATACTTTTTTCGGCGTTTTTTGCCTTGTGGTGCGGAACCTTTCGTGTGCGAGTCCTTTTATATGGCACTAGCTTCTGCCAGCAACTTTATCCGCGTCAAATTTCTTGTTCCTCCAACCCACCGCGTCACATCGCCCACATTATTATTTGGTTTTCACTTAGCGTACTTCCCGATACTTTTTACTCGGTCCCTAAGGGTTGCAGATTGATTTTAAATAGCCTATAATCCTCCTCAAGAATTAGGCTATCAAATGCAAAAAGAATTTTACAAATCCGCCTGGGAGTTCCGGAGATTACCCCCTACGTATAAACTTACAAATAAACTACCTCTTTACAATATTAATTAATAATTATATTATATACACCATTGTCATTTTTGGGCGGGGGGGGGGGGGGGGGGGGGGTTGGGAATTGTCCTCAAGGTGGAGCAATGACCTTGTGCAGGAACCCGTTGGATGCAAGATGCACAGAACCGGTCGAATTGGAGGTGCTTGGGGGAGGCCTATGTCCAACAGTGGACTTCTTTCGGCTGAAATGATGATACGCCATTTGTCTCATAGTACAAGTAAACGATGACACGCTGGATTTGTGCGGGAAATGTTGGCAATGCCGCCTCTACCAGCGGCCGCCGAGGTTTCTCCGTGCTCTGTGGATCTGCCATTTGTATTCAAAGCCACGTCTCCTCTAACAATTCATGAAAATCTGTAAAAAGCTGTTCAGTGTAATTCAGTAATAGTCCCGCGAACTGAAAATGTTATTTAAGTGGGGACTCGAAAAATGAGGGCCACTAAAATTCTGTAACAATATCCCCGTTTACGATGTTTGCCGTAAAAAAGATAATTCGCCCCTTTTGTTTAGAAGCATTTTTTTCTTTTTAAGACCGTTTTTAGCTTGCGGTGTGTTAACTAGTGTTTGACGGGATGTTTTAAGAGTTACCTCTTGACTTCTTAAAATTTTTGTTCAAGAAATGACATGAATGTAGGATAAGTTTTATCTTCCCAACAGTATGAGAAATGTGCGTTTTAAATAAATAAGTTCTAACGTGTTGATTTTGTCGTGGGCGTCCACGTCCATAAAATGTATGGAAATACGTGCACGTTATAACGTTATCGTGAACGGGAATTAAAAAGGGTAAATTAATCCATCACCACGTTGCTCTCAAAAAGGTGAAAGAAAACGACATGACCCAGAATCAAAAATTCGAAGACATGTGTCATCTACCAACCCGCACTGGACCTGCGTGGTGGATTACGACCCACTCCCTCACTCCAAAACGAGGCCAGGGTCCCAGCAGTGGGAACATTATAGGCTGCATACAACAACATAGAGAACTAATTAGCATGAATCGCATAAGGAACAAAAATTAAAGTAGTAATCGAGAGTTTTTTGACAAAAGGCAACAAAATTCCTTGTTTACTATTCGGAAAAGTGTTTAATCCTCTTTCGTAATCAACTTTTCACAGGGATAGCACGGAATTTATTTTGTATCGGGAGTGCATTTATAGCATTTTGTAGGCACAAGTATTTATTAATCATGCTGTACCTAATAATATCTTCCCGATCGATTTCGGTCACGGTGGCCAATGTCAAAGGAGATTAGCCAGGTACGCCGGAGAAATTATAGTGCACAAGTGTGGAAACACAGGTGCACTTTCTTCGTTCCTTTACTCTCATAGTCCGACGTGGCAATCCGACACGACCGGAGAAAGACCAGGTGCAGGACCAAAAGCTTTACGTGCTTTCTGAAGCACGGGCGTATAACACCAACTTCAATACCACGGAAATTCTGATTTTATTGATTCTCGCTCTACTATTTATAACTGAACAGTGCACTATTTTACTAAAATATAATACCGATGAGTTAGTTAAAGTGTAGCCTATACAGCAAAGGAGAATGCCTTTGGGCCGTACCAACTGCGGGTCAGAACCAAGTGTACTCTTAGTTCATAAAATTACTCCATTTAAAAAACATTAGATTTACGTTTTTTGTTTATGAAAAAATCTTTCCGGCTTCTGATATCGGTGAAGGCAAAAAGATTTTTACGAAAAAAAAACAGCTCCAAAATTAAAGATTCAAGATTCTTTAATGATTTTCAACTTGAGACACTACAATAGGACTGAAAATCGATATATCTCGCATGCAATGTCCTCAAGAGTACTACTTAGATTCATATTTTCAATGGTTTCCTATATCGCTTCCTAAGTCAATATTGCCATAACGTCCGATGGCACAGACAATATATTATTATCCTCCTTTATAATGGATATGGATACATGGAATATAATTATGTAATATCTCTCTTTTTTTCTTTGTATTTTAATATTAAAGCGAGTCATATATTTTTTTGTTTATATAAACTGTGTTTACACCTAGATAGGTGTGGTCCAAGTAGAGTATTGGCCTTCAGATGAAGGCCACTAAGTACTACTAAAACGTTCAAAATCAGCACCCTAATTGTGTAACACACGATCAATTGGAATCGGTTTCATTTTGACAGTTCAACAACATTCATTGCGTTATTTACGTGTTGAGCATGTATTTGTTCTGAGTCTGGGTGTTTTTCTATCTACAATATGTATGTATTTACAAAAAAAAAAATGTATATAATTATGTAGTTCATCAGCCATCTTGTTACCATAACACAAGCATTAGGTTGCTTAGCTTGGGACTAGATGGCGCTGTGTGAAATGTCCAGGGATATTATTATTATTATTAAATTTTTTCGAACTTAAGAAGCAGTAGATTAGCAATTTGCTTCGAAATGATTCTGATTCCGATTGATTGTGTGTTACGCAATTAGGGTGCTGGTCACTGTCTTATCTCAGCGATAAACAAATGTCAAAAAACTTGTCAAAAATTTAGGGAATTCAGAGGTATTTTTGACAGATTGAGACTGAGATCAGACTGTGAACGTTCTTAAAATTACGAGAATTGCCTCTCTAATACACGCTGTAAACCAGTTAAATTACTTAACTTATTAACTTGGTTATGAATACCGATCTACCCTCTTTGTAGACACAGTAGATTTAAGTAGTCCCAATTAAAAAAATTAAACTAACTCCCTTAATTTATTCAGTGCAATTTCCTTTTTAATACAAATTAAACAGTTTTGAAAGTTTTAAACGAATTGTCTCTCACAGGATTAAGGTAAAACTTTACAGACATAGCGACTTCATTTAATTTTACCTCTCAATATATTTTAGAGAAACAAGTTAACGAATGGAATACGACGGAGAGGTGTTTCATAATTAAAAGTTTCATTCGGGAACGTGTTTCAAGGAGTTTCAATAAAATTTAAAGCTATGCGTGTTAGATAAATTTATTTGTTCACAAATTATGTTTAAAAGTTAAGAAGGAATTTATTTCTAAAGTGGATTTTGGCTCGTATTTGTTAAATGATTTCAATTCTGTCTAAGTCATTCAACTCAGCCTATCGCAGTCCACAGCTGGACATAAGCCATCTCCCAGGCCGTGCCACAACACCCTGTCCTCTGCCTTCCGCATCTAGTCTGTCCCAGCAACCTTCTTAGGGTCTTAAGTTCGCCGTCCATCTAGCTGGGGGGCGTCCGACACTACCCTTGCCGATACGTGGTCTCCACTCCAGGACTCGTCTGCTCCACCGTCTAAGTCATTGTGAGACCTTAATTCTCTATAATGCTGATTCAGAAAAACCACAATATTCTAAGTAGCGTGCAGTGTACATATTGTATGTAGCTTAAGGGGGATGCGCTAAGATAGCCCGCAAAATTATTTACTTAGGCAATTTGCAGGTCTGTATCAGGTTGTATGATGATTAAAATATGATTCGCGACCGTAACAAATATTACAGAGTTTTACAGGCTTTACAGAGTTATAAACATTAGAATCAACAATACAGCTCCTTGAGTTAGAATTGGCCTCAAATGTCATGATTTCATGAAATAGTCATTCAATAGGGTATTTGAACTTAGAGAGATGTATTGATGACTTTTATGATTCTCTTTTTCATCAGCCTTTCGCCACCTAGTGCTGAGTGTTGGCATCCTGCAATGCACGCCACTCTTCTCAGTCTCTAGCCTTCCTAAGCCAGAGACGTCCAGCAATCTAGACCAGGTCGTCGGTCCACCTCATGGGCTGTCTGCCCACACTTCTACTACCAGTTCGTTATCCATTCGAAAATCATTTTTTTACTTCTTCTACAAATATACGTTATATCATAAGAAATGTGACAAATTCGAAGACAAAGCATTGAAAAAATTACACAGAATCTATCTAAAAAACATAAAGAATCACATTTTTTTAAGATGTAACGTGTATTTATAAAAAAAAGTAAAAAACGATGTTCAGATGCTTTGAAGAAGAACTAGAGAAAACGGCCAGATTCTAATTTTCACAGCGACAACAACCATCTGTTCCCACTGTTGGGGTACAGGTACCTCTCAGTGAGGAAGTGCAAGTGCAAGTGTCAAAAAGTGACAGTTGTGATCTGAATATAATGTTAAGTTGTTATTCTATTTGCGTACCTAAGTTCTCTGACTTTATTTGGAATTTAGTATTTACCTATTATAGGATTTACCTTGATGACAATACCGCTTTACAATAGTTCTTTGTATACGTGCATATGGCTAATAACAATACCTTTAAATGTTTTTCCTTATGAATGCTATTAATGTTTCTAACATCATGGATTTAATTATACGTTACCTACAACAGAACTTTATTCATTGAGATTTCCTATTATTTTGGTCATTCTGTTTTCGCGTTTAACCTATTTTTAACCGACTTCTAAAAAAGGAGGAGGTACTCAATTCGGATGTTTGTATTTTTTTAATTTTTTTTTATGTTTGTTTGCGCATAACTCCGTCGCTTGCCAACCGATTTGAAAAATTCTTTATTTGTTGGAAAGGGTATACTTCTCAAATGATGATCTGATGATGAGTTTCGGACACAGACTACGGAACTCTTCAATAAATGCCAGCAAATCAACGGCTAATTGCTGCTATCGCTTATGTATGTATGTATTGTTTACGGCGTAAACAATACATACATAAGCCTTGTGATTGCGTAAACTTTACGCAATCACACAACATAACGTCACGCCTGTACGCTCTAAAGGGGTACGCAGATGTGTCCAATATACCACGGTACACCCTCATTTCTGTCAAAGTTGTTATTGGGGTACCTCTAATCTTGTAAGTATATACGAATTCGTGTGCGGTAGGTACAACTAAAAATTGAAAAATATAAACTGTTTTGAAAAAAAAACAACCGACGTCCGCAACGACACCGACTTTGTACACCGAAATTAAAGCTATTTTTCACTTTGTAGTGTCGTTTTTGGAAGTCGGTTGTTTTTTTTTTAGTTTTTTTATTTTTAAATATTCCTACTTATTGATATTTTCATTATTTGAAATGGCTAGACGGTGCTAGCACGGCGCGCGCCTCTCTCAAAGCGAGCCAATATAAGCCTGGGTGAGTAAAAGGGCCCCGCGAATGATTAATTGCAATTGCCAATTTTTATGTGATGTATAACTTAATTAAGATAATATTTACATAATATAAAGCTAACATTGAAAATAATAATATGCAAGTACATATAAATGAAAAAATAAGCAAAAGAATCATAATGCATCAAAAAATTCGTCAGCATCGCTGTCAACAGGAACAGTGCCCAAAAGGCTGGTTGTATAGCGATGCTTTGGGCAAGAAATAGGCTAGCCCTCTGGTTACGGGAAGAGTCGTCTAACCGCTTGGTGATATCTCGAAAAACCAAGTGGGCACTCGGACCCCAATGCCCTATTGTTTTTTATAATTAGATTGATACCTAGACCTACCTACATTGATGCGCAAATAGATCGTCTACCAAATGCAATTGACGCGATTGACAACATTACTCCAATAGCTATTGATGCATAATCAGCCTGTAATGTTCCCACTGCAGGGACACAGGCCTCCTTTCGGTGAGAGGGAGTGGGCCGTAATCCACCACGCGGGCCCAGTGCGGATTGGCAGATGTCACATATCTTCGAATTTTTGGTTCTAGGACATGCCAGTTTCCTCATGATATTTTCCTTCACCGTTTTGAGAGCAGTGGCCATGAAATAATTTACACAAAGTTAAGTGCCTGTCTGGGTTCGAACCTACGACTCGTAAGACGCGGCCGTTACCAATTAGCCACCACTGCTCTGTTATGGTATTGATTACAATTGATCAATTGCAATTGATCGATTCGGAGCCCCTAACCCCTTGGCCACAACAGCGTGTCACGAGTGACCGCGATGCGACTTGCGGAGCGACGACGGTCGGTCGAAATTTGTGTGTCTGTATTGTTATTGTATTTGTTCATCGAGTCCTCGAGCACTTGTCTGTTAAGCTCATATAAATTGAATAAACCTTAATGTTACAGCCAGAGGGTCCAAATTCGTTTGTTTTTAGGGTGGGTCAGATAATATTGACGAGAGACTGTACTATAAAAATCTCACCGTGATAACTTAGGTCAAGTGAGCTTGAAATGAGTTGTAAATAGTGCCAATCCCTAGCGTCGGTGGAATGCCAGCTCACTTCAAGCTCTTAAGCTAATCAACAGAATAGAACGGTCAGGTGGCGAGCAAATTGTAGCTCGAGTGAATTAAGTGTACTAGCTAACAGAACCGTGGCTACGACTCCAGAGCGGGTGCTACCGGTCGGTGAGCGCGATCTGTCAAGTCGCTGTCGCCACTACATGTCGTGGCATGGCATAGAAAGGAAAAAAAGAAAGAAAATACTTTTATTTATGACAACCATGACGTATAAAAAGAACAGAAACACAAAAAGAAATAACAAGTTGGGAGAAAACATGCGTCACATCCACGCAAAACGGCCAACGCTCAGCATGAAATCTGTTAATAGATTTTTATATGGAGCGTCGCGCCATTTTGCTTTTTTTTTTCAAAATGGCGGCCACGTTTGTAACCTCTCGGAAACGAGATACGTATACGAATATTCTTATAGCACTACTAGCTCTGTAAATAGTAGTGACATGAAGTTATAACGTCATCAACATTCACAAAGTGGAAAAAATACGTATTATTGAAGCTTACTGAAAAACTTCTCAAGCTTAAGAAAAAACTTCGCGAGCTTCCTGTGCCTAATGAAAAAGAATCACGTAAATCGGTTTAGTAATCACGGAGAAATCGATGAACATACCATACATAAGAAAAATACATACTAACGAACACAGAACCTCCTCCTTTTTTGAAGTCGGTTAAAATAATGGAAATATAAGTATGTAGGTCTTTAATGATTACCATATATTTAGCAGGAAATATTTTAAATTACTCAGTAACCTTATACGTACCAGTCACACAACGAAGCACTCTAGGATTTGCCTGTTTACGCGTAGCAGTTGGAATATTTATGGTTTCCTTAACATTTCGTTTTAAATAAAGCGTGGCAAAATATCATGGTATCATGTTTGTGTCAAAATGAAGATTGAATAATTAAGTTTATTTAATCATTATATTACAAGGAAAATATGACAGGTAAGTGATTTTAAACCTGTTATTCATAAATCAGTGATAACTTAATTTTTTTATACAACATGTCCATATTTGTATGTATGTTAGTATATTCACATAATTTTTGTTTAGTTTTATTCAGTGTTTTAATTTTATGTATTATTTTTTGTCTCCTTTACTCTTTCACACACTGTTTACGCCTCTGTATCTATTGTCCTATCGCAGGCATGCTGGAAGAGATTTTTTATGATATAAGCATCACCTCTGTATTTATTTATTTATATATACTTTGCACCGCTGTACCTACTTTTTCTGTTCTGTTTTTTTCTTGTCTGTTTATATATGTATGTACAGTTTGTACAGACGCCAGCACATCAAGCTACTACAATCTGTCAAATTTCTTTAATAGATTTTCAACTTTATCGCTAAAACATTAAGGTTTAAGGTTGATTGGGAAAATTTGACAGTTTCGGGTAGCTTGATGTGCTGGCGTCTGTACATAAATTTACCATTTATGTACAGACGCCAGTATAAAATAAGTAAATAAATAATTAACGCACACCACCAAATACCCCAATTAGAATATTATCTTATAATCTTAATACAGATTTTTTTTTTATTTATTAAATTATCTTACTGATTGTGGGAGAAAATTGTGGTTACATGTCCTATAATAAAGGTCTAGCTTAGTAGCTATTTCGTCCATTTTGGTTTGTTTTTACTGTACAGCGGACTGTAGCTGTAATTTACGTAGTTTTAGGGCTAAAAAATACCTGTATTAAAAATCACAGACATCGCTTCAGTAAACGATTCTGAATGTGTGTTCTTATTCAGTTAAGAATAAGAATATTTTTTTTGAACCATTGTTACAAAATAAATTTCAAAAATATTAATATGCTTAAGGTAGCAGCTGGATGAGATTTGCCGACTATAGAAGAGGCCTATGTCCAGCAGTGGACTGCTATAGGCTGATGATGATCATGATGGTAACTAAAATATTGAACAGCGTTAACTTAAATTTTAATTCGTGACAAACATGTTTGCGTTAACGTAAATTTAATTTCAGGATGTTTTAAAATTAACAGAAAAAAATAAGGGTAGTAAACTATCAAGATAAAATAAATTTAAATTTATCAACATAAAATAATTCTAAATGATGTTGTAGTGTGTGTGAATGTCGGGGTGTGTATGCGAGTGTAAGTGTGGTGGTAACACTGAGGAAAAAGTGACTTAATCCATGCTTAATCCCAAAATTTACAAGGAAGTCATTCGAACAGACATTCAGTTGACACAAAAACGTAAACCAGTTGTAGGTTTGGGGGTTTGTGTGAAGGAACTGAATGACTGTGAATCACTAGCTTGTAGATTTTGGAGTTATTACAGTGCTTGCTTAATTTATTGTAGATATAAGTGTGTGAGTAAAGAGGGGCACCATCTGGTCAGAAGACTGTTTGCATTAGGAAAGGGGGATGTGTAAGATACGTTTTGAGAGCAGGCTTCGGTAGTCAGGTCTGATTTGTGTGTATGCAGTGCGGCACTAAGTATATTATAGTTGACGTACTCGAAGAACCGGGAGTTCGTTGTATAGCAAATATGTCTATACAAGCTGTTGTTTTGCATCCTCGTCAAATTTCAGAAGGCTGTTATGAAAGACATAAATAATTAAATTAAATTACGATCCCTGGTAAATAATGAATACATACTTGTTTTTTTATTTAGTTATTTAAGTTTGACAGTATTTCAGAATACACCACTTTCAAAGAACAGAATCGCGTTATGGTATCGTATAAGCGGCCCCGTTTTTAAGCGTAAAAAGGCACTTACAGTGCAGTATCACAAAGGCCGCGTTTTAAAATGCGTGTCCCACACATGCCAATTTCCGAAAATGAGAAAAAAAAATAACTCCTTATTTTATTATTGATTCGTGTCGAGATTCAGTAGCGTAGCGTAGTCGTTTTGAATCCTCGTCAAATTCAAGGAAGCAACTATTGCTTCCTTGAATTTGACGAGGATTCAAAACGACACCTTGTATACTCGTATACTGAAATACGGTTTGGAGGACCATTGCTACTATTAAAAAGAGTTAACCACAAGACCAAAAGGCAGCCATCTCAATTTACATTGCCGTCGACATGTTAAGCCGAAGGATTTAAATTGTTCTTATATTCAATTATAGAAAGAAAAATGTTAGCTGTTCTAGCCGTACTCCAAGCAGTACAATGCGCTACTGCCATGTTCTTCCATGAACCATCAAATGTTGTCATCCAGATTAGTGAATCTAAAAATGCCTCAGATTTCGGTTTTGCTATGACCTACAGGAATGCAAATAACACTCTGGGTAAGAAACTTTGTATTTTTTCATAAAGCTTTTTTATGTAGGACTTCATGATAGTAAAATCAGCCAATATTGTCCGCACTGCGGAGACACAGGCTTCCTCCCTGTGAGAGGGAGTGGGCTGTAATCGACCATGCGAACCCAGTGCGGGTTGGTGGATGTCACATGTCTTCGAATTTTTCGTTCTACGATATTTCCCTACACTATTTTGAGAACTGTTGTGATGAAATAATTTACACTTTAACTGTTATTTATTTACCTGCCTGTGTTTGAACCACCTCAACTCCACCACCCCTTTAACTTGTTTTATTTAACCTCATTAAGGGCTTATTTTTCCAAACCCCAGATAATTATAATAATAATAATATTTATTGACATAAAAGAATGATACAATTAAAAAAGGAAACCCAGACTCCTGCGCTAGGTTGTAACCTGTGTTACAGGAATCGGTGTCTTCTCCCAGTAGTTTTAGACAGATATTATGCAATAAGATTTATACAATTTTAAATTATACCATACCTGCATGAGGCGTATGTTTGACAATTTTTTGACAAAGTTTTAAGAATTGTACTTAATACAGACTTAAACACTACTGACACCCAAGCTAAGATTGAACTTGTATTATGGGTGTCAGGGCTCTCTAAGTTCACTAGGATAGTAAATACAAAAAAATGGAGTTTGGTGCAATTTTATCGGAGAAATAATTTTGAATTCTTTACAGTTCTTCATACAAAAACTGTCAGACGTCAATTTTATTCCACGAATAAAAATTATCTGTCGATTGAAAAATCAGCCCTAAACTTGTCAAAAAATAAAAGACCCGTTTTGACATTGACAGTTCTAGTAGTTAATAAAGATCAAATTCGAAAAACAAGTACTCGTTTGTATGAATCTGACAGGTGTCAATAACGCATTCTTAAATGTCAAAACGGGGCCTTTTATTTTTTGACAACTTTAATACATACTAATGAGGTTAAATAAAACAGTTTTGTATTATTATTGTTGTTATGACAACACAAATGCAAGAACAAATGCGACATGAAAGCAAATACAATTCACAGAAAAATGTGAATGTTAAAGGTTGTATAATCTCTGAACGGACAGCGAACTGAGACTATCCCCCTTAACGACTATTGTTCTACATAATTAGACCTTTAAAATTGTATATAAATTATTTTTCTTGGTTGCCATTGGTTTTCGGGAACCAGATTCCATACATTTTTGCCCATCCTCTTTTTAGGTTAAGTGAGTAATTGCATCAAGTGGAATGACAGCTCACTTCACGTAAGTTTTCATAGTAGGATTTTACAGAATAGAGCCGCTGTCCACAATCTGTGCTTCTATATCGTTTGTATCAGTATAATTTTATTTTGACAGTTGTCGGGGCCCCGAAAGCGAACTTCATAGGAAAAGTATTCAATTGTATAATGGATCTCGCTCATGCCAGTGAAAATATTTTTTGTGGAGAGGAACACCTTGATATTAACTCGAATGAATATAATATCGGTAAGAAAAAAATTTGTACAGACGCCAGCAGGTCAAGCTACCCGAAACTGTCAATTTTTCTCAATTAACCTTGAACCTTACTGCTTTAGCGATAAAGTTTAAATTCTATTAAAGGAATTTGACAGATTGCAGTAGGTTGATGTGCTGGCATCTGTACCTATCCGTTACTTTACACCCGGATAAATAGTATACATATAAATCACAATTATTTACATTTATTTTATATTTTACCCGCGGCTTCACTTGATGATTTCTAACCCCCAATGCAAAAACGACAAGGGGTGTTATAAGTTTGACGTGTCTGTGTGGGTGGGCTACTTATTGTATTACCCAGCCACTGGGTTGTGGAGGTCAGATAGGCAGTCGCTCCATGTAAAATACTGGTATTCAGCTGCATCCGGTTAGACTGGAAGCCGACCCCAACATAGTTGGGAAAAGGCTAGGCAGAAGATGGTGGAAATTAATTTAATTTTGGAGAGATACCTATTCGTTGCTTCCCTATTACAAAATGCTGAGTTTACTAATCCTTAATCAACCAATAACCTACTAATTACGCGAAGGGTTTAAGATTTGATGTTTGACGAAGTGATATTTTTTTTTTTTTTCAGAAAAATTTCCTAAGCAACACTTTCATATGGGTGCTACGATAGTTGCTACAAGTAAATACTATTTTGTAAGTATATTTTTGCTTTGCTCTTTTATTCAGTTTATATTTAAATTTATAAGAAAAAAAATCAGACTTATTTTTTTTGCCCATAATTGTTAGTTTTAAAGGTCTTAAAACTATGTTGGCCAGTACTAAAATCAAAATGAAATAAAATCATCTATTCTATACTTATAATAAATCTGTAGAAGTGAAAATTCTGTACATTGAAAATATCAAAAAAATAATTTACAGGGGGTGTTACTAGACTACTACTAGAGATTTTTTGTCTGTCTGTCTGTCTGTCTGTCTGTTTGTTCAGGCATCACGCAAAAACTACCGGTTCGATTACGATGAAACTTGGTATAATTATTCTTTAATATCCTGGGCACCACACTGGGTACTTTTTATCCCGGAAAAGTATATACAATAAAAAACAAACTTAATTTTGCGGTTCGATCCCTATACCCGATTACCACTGTCTGTACTGTACCAACCGCAAATACTAAGTTTGTCGTAGGTTGGGTCACCCGCAGTGGAGTTCATTTTTATTCCTTTTAGTTTTTAGAGTTATTTAGGTTTATTTTTATATGATTCGTAGGTATAGATTTTAATTTTAAAGTATAGGTAGTATATTTGATAGTGTACGTAGTGACCGTAGGTTATTTTATAATACTGTTAGGTAGGATTAGTCATTCGTATAGATATTAGTTTTTAGGGATTTTGCTTATTTATTGAGTTTAGATTAGTTATCATCAGAAATAGGTTTATTTAGGTAGGTATTTAATTTTCTGTTATTGAGTTTTTTTTTAAATTAGGTAGGTACTTAGGTAAAGATATCATATAGGTACCCTCTTAATCACCACTAATGAGACACAATTGGTTTTCTACTGTAATTAGCCACAAAGGGCCCGCGAGATAGATGGCATTCTGGGGAAGCACATACATTTTATCCTGTTAGCACGTTCCCGTGGGATAACTTCCGACATCCACGCGGGCGAAGCCGCGGGCAGAAGCTAGTCATTCATAAAATTACACCTTATCCAAATGATAAAATCACTTAGGTATGTCATGTATGAAGATATTTTCAAACTTTTGTGAAATCTTTTGGTCCACTTGGACACCATTAAAATATGTACTTACAACATTAGAATATTACTGCATAACCTTAATTTTTATTATTAGTAGGTATAAACCAGTGTTTATTAATGAAATTGGCTATACTGTGGTCACATTACAAATCTACGCACGCTAACAATCGCATACACTTTAATCCGATCCAGCCTGTCCCCTTGCTGCCCTCTCCCAGCGACACCCCACAGGGGGTGCCCTTAGCGTGCAGCCGCTTAGCATTAATGTAGATGTAGCCCTGGCTGGAGGCTTTAAGAATTCTTAAGGCAACCACAGGATAGTCCGGTTAAGTAGTCACGACCTCTCAAGGTCAACTACGAGATGCCATATTCTAAAAAAAAAAAAAAAAAAAAAAAAAAAAAAAAAAAAAAAAAAAAAAAAAAAATCGCATACATACCTATGGGTTTAGCGTAATAGGTACGTCGTCCATTTTGATTTGTTTTGACTATACAGCGTAAGTGTGACTGTAATTTAAGTAGTTTTGATTATATTTGGGATAAAAAATTACCTATATTAAAAATGACAGAAATCTATTTAATAAACGATTAAGTACTTTAGTAATTAATTTATATATTCAATATGAATTGATTTATATTTTTTACTAGCTGCGCCCCGCGGTCTCACCCGCATAAGTTTCGATCCCGTGGGAATAACGGGATAAAAAGTATCCTATATGTTAATCCTGGTTTATAAACCATATATAATAATAATAATATCCCTGGACATTTCACACAGCGCCATCTAGTCCCAAACTAAGCAACCTAATGCTTGTGCTATGGTAACAAGATGGCTGATAAACTACTTATATACATTTTTTTGTTGTAAATACATACATATTATAGATAGAAAAACACCCAGACTCGGAACAAATACATGTAGGTCATACAAATATTTGTTCCGTGCGGGAATCGAACCCGCGACACGCAGCGCAGCAGTCAATCGCTTAACCACTGCGCCAACCGTGCCGTCAATCATATGTGTGCCAAATTTCATCCAAATCCGTTTCGTAGTTTTTACGTGAAAGAATAACAAACATCCATCCATCCATCCATTCATCTATCCATACAAACTTTCACGATTCTAATATTAGTAGGATAGTCCATTCAAATTTGTTTCAAATTGACATTATTTTAAGTTAAACAAATATCAACTTTATTTTAATGGCTATTAAGTTGATTTCAGAGTGACTAGCACTCTTTAAAAACTTATACCTGTTTGAAGTTGTAGCGTAAACTGAACTTTATTGTGTAGGAATTTAAGTTATTTTTCTATAAACTAATATTTCTTTATATTTTTGACAAATAAGTCGCGAATACAGATTATGTTAAAAATGACAGAAATTGATACAGTTAATGATTCTGAACAAATTAATTTCATAATTTACATGGCACAGGCACGTAACAAACTATTTATAGAAAACCTGTATCATGGGCTCACGGAAAAACGAAATAAAACAAGTTTTATCCTCGTTGTTGATTTCTTTAAAATAATTTGCACATAATTGAGACTGATGAGCAAAGACAAACTTTGACAAACACAGACCGAGGTATCAGTCTGTATTTTTATTATACAACAAGTTGCCTATAGAATTCAAAACCATGTACAGTGTTCAGTTATATAAAAATAAATAGAGGACCTTTTTATTGGGGAAAGGCTATTACAGTATCAATGAATTCCCAGATGACATATGACATTGTAACTTACGGTTGATTTTATTACTTTGACATTTATTATTTATGATCTATTTTACTTTAATTCTTAAATGACCGTTATTATTTTTATTGACTTTTCTAAATGTATTTAATTAATTTTATTTTAACTGCAATTGTATAATGTTATTTTTTAATTTTTCAATACAGTACCTATATTACTTATAACTTAATTAAACATTGAAAGTCACTGAATTATTAATTTTCATTGGTTCTTTTTACATCAAGAGGCATTTGCTCTTTTGTAAGTCAGTGGTAACACATTGACCTTGAGCTGGCGGTGTGTATTACGGAGTATCAATTGAATATGAGGCCAGCTTATATGGCTTAGCTTTATATGGTGCACATAATAAGAGATATTCTTATACTGGTATTGTTACCACTGTGGCATATAGTATGTGAAAATCCTCATGGATATCCTTTGGTCTGACGTGGTCTGTCATACTTTGATCGACTAACGCCCGAAAAGAATAATCCCAATCTTTGTGTGTAACCAATCAACGGTCGAGTTGGCTTCTCTCTCTGATCTGAGTTTTTAAGAGCGTATCAAAGACCGCGGCTCAAGATTGGGACGGAAAATTGGAGATGGTACAGTATTAATTTCGGCAGGTATTTGCCCACCAAATGTAAAAGTGGCCTAGCTCCTCGGATACCTTCAACTGAGGAGTACAAAAGTTTATGTCCGACTCCTAAAACTTCATGCAGTTTATCAAACAGCTAATGTTAACAATGAATAATTAATAGCCCAAGAAAGAAACGACCTGCATAGCTTTTCACAACCATCCGACAGGCTATCGTATCGAAAATATGACACATTTCGATAACCAGATTTGCTTTAGCGGCCATCTATTTGATTTAGGGCCGATATACACGGACTGCTTGAATCAGTCAGGATGGACTGCTTCAAGCTGACTGCATAGTGAACTACAATCTTCTACGTATGCACATACACAAAACCGCTCGAGCAATTGCAACTGCTTCGGGCGGTCGTGCGGTCAAGCAGTCGCCAGGCATACACTGACTGCTCGAGCTGGCGACTGCTCTCGCGCAGTTACCTGATTTGAATGACGAGCAGTTGGTATCAACTGCTCCAGCAGTTATCAATGGCAGCTTCAAGCTGTTGCCTATGACTGCAAGAGCGGTCCGTCTATGTCGGCCCATAAACTGACAACATTTTCGGGTTTTGGATTTGTGAACAGCGTTTAGAGGATTCCAGCGATAACATTGTTTGATGTTCGGTATGGTATGGAAGCGCGGGAAAAGACCACATCCAAGAGGACGAGCTTACAAAAAGAAATGCCCAAATATTGTGTTACAACTTATAACTAACTTTTTAATTCACAGACGTGTGCCCCTTTATGGACCACGAATATAAATGAAACTGCTAAAAATGGTACAAAATTTGAGGTGTGGGATGCTTTCGGGACATGTTTCATACATAATAATGATGAGGACACAATTCGCTATCAAGGCCTTTTAGAGCATTACCTGAAAAAAACCAGTGCAAGAAGGAAACGTTTCAAATCATTACATAACCACTTCGAAGTTGGTAAGTATTCCTGCACCTTAACACACTTTCATCTCACAATCTAACGGATTTCAAAGGATCCTGCTAATCTATTGCTTTATATGCTTGAAAGATTTGTCTGCTCGATAACGTAAATCACGTAATGAATGTTTTTGAAATGTCAAAGAGAGAGCAATTGTCAGTGAGCTACGCGAGTAACCGGCTATTGTTTAAAATTGGCGAGGATTCTCTAATCATCACTACATTTTCATTGGTGATTGATTGTTATTAGTGCTCATGATGCGGTTATAAAATATATGACCAGAAATAGTATCAGTAAGGTTGGTAACGAGGCTCACAAACATTTGTGAATGCCCTTTCTTTCAGTAGCTGATGTAAGACATCCAATGGATACATTTTTGCTGCCTGTCATGTTATATATATATATATATATATGCAATATAGGAGTAGAGCTTGCGACCCACAAGCGCTACTGCTTGGGGTGAGGTCCTGTATTCAATTCCCAGGTCGGACAAGACCAACGAGACGTTAAGATTTTAATCATTTACTACTAATATGCATATTACACCCTTCGGGGACTAATCTTTAATAACAATCTTATTTCTAGAAAGATTTACTGGAGGAGCCGGCTGGTCTACTTTAGTTGACGAGGACAATGATTTGTTGCTGATAGCGAAAACGTCATTGTCTGGAGACTTCTTCTACTTACATGCATCGGATCCTTATACTGATGTCAAATCATTGGTAGACGATACAACGTTACAAACTTATTTGCCGGGGTTTTTGAACATAGGTAAAGTTAATCCTCATTTGAATTATTTTTTTCTGTTCCCCTCTCCCACCTCGTCGCATCGCATCGCCCACTCCTTCTATTTATTCATTTTTGCTTAGCTTTATTTCTGTTTATATTATTTTTGCTCCGCTCCTAAAGGAGCCTCACCGGACACGGCTGTTTCAGGAGGTTCCTCTTCATGATAAGGATCCTAAAGATTTTAGCGTGATATTAAATAGCCTTAGATCTTCCTCAAGAATTGGGCTATCAAATGCTCTCTCTCTCTTCAAGATTTGTTTAATTACAACTGGCAGTACCAGAGATTAGCGCGTTCAAACAAACACTATTATTAGTATAGATCAGTGCTAAGGCTGGGCTATCACCAGAGCTGACAGCAGAGAGCATTATCCTACAAATATTAAACACGTGAAAGTTTGTATGGATAGATCGATGTTTGTTACTCTTTCACGCAAAAGCTACTAAACGGATTTTGATGAATTTTGACACACATAATATGGTTTATAACCAGGATTAACATATAGGATACATTTTATTCCGACATTTCCACGGGATTGAAACTAGTCTAGTCTTCACATATACGGAGATAAATAAAGATTTATGATTATTTTATTTTATTGCAGGGTTTGGCCTCACTGCTGGAAAGTTCTTTACAAATAAAACAGTGTACGCGTTCAGTATGCTACAGAACAACATGAAAGGCATTGTAAGTAATCAAACGCGATCTAAAAGTAATTAAATCGGCTCCGAGCCTCCTTTCAGTGATTTTCGTTATTACTTATAATTTCGGATTAGGCCATCCAAAAACATTTTCCTTTTTAACATACTTTATACCATTCATTTCTATTTTACGGTTCACCACCCATAAAATTCAACCTGCCGGTCGATTCTGTAAAAATCTCACCGTGATAACTCAAGTGAAGTGAGCTTGATGTGAATTGTCAGTAGTGTCAATCCCTAGCATTATTTGGAATGACAGCTCACTCCACGCTCTCTTCACCTAAGTTTTCACGGTGAGATGGTTGCAGAATCGCACTGCTGTATATAGGGTGAATTTACAGAGAAGTGACAAAGTGACATAGAAAAAGATGGCATCTGTAAAAAATTGTTTTAATATTAAAAAAATTGCGAAGTAACAAACGTTTTAAACATATATCGGAGATGGTATGTCTGTCTCTCGTTAGCATCAGGCATATTTTAATTACTGTGGGCGTACTATGGGTATGCTGGTTATTGCACAATAGAAACACGGTTTACAGTTCAAATTAGATTGTAATTTACGAACAAGTCAGTCACACTAGCGAATCACACACTCACACAACTCAACGATACGGAACGCTGACAGTTTCTCAGCACATGTTGTTCGTACGATGTCCCATGTTTCGATGATCCCGAGAGCTCTGCTTACACCGTTCTTGTAGATCTCCGTCCATCCCCACGAACTCAGGCTAGACTCTGTCTAGCGCCACGAGATGGCGTTCCGAATAGTCAAACGAATGACTCCGACATAATATGTATAAGTCTTAATGCATGTATAAAGGCTGTATCAGAAAGGTATGGTCAAATTAAGGGTCCCATATATTTGGGTCGAGTAGTTGATGAAGTTTTGTATGTGACGACATATTATTTTTTCGCGATGCGATATTATTCCCATGGAGGAAGTTGGTCGGTGTGATGGTCTGTACCACATCCTTAATTTTGACCCCATCTCTCTGATACACATTGTATTTAACACTGTACACTGTATGTATTTATTTGTGTGTGTGTGCGTGTGCGTATTATGAAGACTGGGGCTGACAGGGTGACTTCTCCGCTGTGGAAGTCCCTTAAAAATCAGTCATTAAATTATAATTTACATTTTAATTTTGATGTTAAGTTTGAGTCTAATTTTTCATTTTTATTTTCATTTCAGTTTTTGTTTGTGTAATATTGTTATTTATAATGTACCCATGGATTTTTGGCCCCTGGCACAGAAAACTGAAGGATCACGGGTGGGTTTTAGTCAGTAAAAGTCTGACACGCCCTCCCGGTCCGCCAATGATTCACCAGCCAAAATAAAAAAAAATCCTTGAGATCTGAATTAAAATATCATATTTATTTATTATTTAACCCTCATTTACCGATTCAATAACATTAAAATATCGTTTTTCAGATATCGTTCCTCGAATATCGAAAGAAGAGTCATTGGTTATTTATGTTGGCAAAAAATCGCATGGAGGCCTCCCATTTAAGGTTCATTCAGTTGAAAAGCAATGATGTTGGCACAATGTTCGGGTCGACAATGAGCGCTGCAGACCTCAATGTCGATGGACTAGACGAACTATTAGTGGGTGCGCCTGCGCAGTCTGAAGACGAATGCTTCGAGTGCGGAGCCTTGCATATTTACACAGGTGGAGATATGGTAATACACACAAAAAAAAAAATGTTGGTACAGTCAGGGAAATTAATTGTTAAGCTAATTTACATTACATCATCATCATCTGCCTTGCCTTTTCCTATGTTGGGATCGGCTTCCAGTCAAACCGGATGCAGCTGAATACCAGTATTTTACATGGAGCGAGTGCCTATCTGACCACCACAACCCAGTTACTGGGTAATATGATACGTCTTGGTAAGACTGGTTGGCGGGCTATTGACTACTCGTAACGCCTGTCAAAGATTCACGAATGACAGCCAGGACCAACGGCTTAACGTGCTTTCCGAGGCATGGAAGGGTCTTGGTATGTTAAGATGGTCACCAATCCACGGACCAACCACGCGAAGCGTAGCTTAACCTAATCGATCGATTCGTGCGGGTGTCATTACTTGACCACAAGCTCCTCAAATTGTCTTTTTGTTTTTGGAACGAAGTTCCTTATCGCGTGTTGCGAAAGGGGGCTAGACGGAAAAAATTAAGACCAAAAGTTGGAACGACACTTTTTGCTATAGTTTTCGCCGTGCGGCGTGCGCGTGTTTCTCTGTCTCTCTCTCTTATAGAAAGCAAGCGAGTTATTTTCGTTTGTTTTAGTTATATTTAATATTATTATAAATTAAAAAATATATATATATATTACAATTCCTTCACTAATTAATCGAAAGGAACTTCGTTCCATCCGAGTGTCCCTTGACACCTCTCAAGTTTTTTTTTTAAAAAACGTTGCCCCACACTTGGAATATTCTCCTGTATCGCGGGTGCGTTTACAAACATTTAAACTCACATGGCATACACAAACAGCCAGACCAGGAACAACTACTTGTAGGCCGTACAAATATTTGTTCTGTGCGGGAATCAAATCCGCGACACGCAGCGCAGCAGTCAATCACTTAACCACTGCGCCAACCGTGCCGTCCCGTCCAATTTACACTCTACGTCATTAAAAAAGTTCTAGTTGGTAGGTACAGTCAGAAAAAAGACATGTGATACTACCAACCCGCAGTGGGCCCGCGTGGTAGATTACGGCCCATTCTCTCACCGAGATGAGGCCAGTGTCCCAGCAGTGGGAACATTACCTATAGCTTGATTATGTATGAATTTTATGTTTTGTGTTTGACATGAAAAAAGTTATTCAGTTTGATGGCCTGTGCCACACCCTTCAATATGGCGTTTCTGATGCATGCTGTATAAGCTATAATATTTACTTATCGTCCACTCTTGTCCTCAGAGTACTATGAATGAACGGAAAAGGCTTCGTTCAATTTTTGCCACTGCACACTTTGGCCGCTTCGGCACAGCCATTGCTGCGAAAGACATAGACGGGGACGGGATACCAGGTTAGTATTTAATTAGTAAAGAGCTATGTTTATAACTTAAGATTTTTATAAGATTCCCTCAGACTAACATTCTAGTTAACTATTCGGGGCCGAATAGGGATTTGTGTTAGAGTCAAAGTGAAAACTGCTGATCTATTCTGTAAAAATCTCACCGTGAAAACTTAGGTGAAGTCAGCTTAAAGTTAGCTGTCATTCCAGGTAATGTTAAGAACTGACAGTACTGACAGCTCACTTTACCTAAGTTATCACGGTGAGTCTTTAACAAAATAGATCGGCTGTTGATCTATTCTGTAAAAATCTCACCGTGAAAACTTAGGTGAAGTCAGCTTAAAGTTAGCTGTCATTCCAGCTAATGTTAAGAACTGACAGTACTGACAGCTCACTTTACCTAAGTTATCACGGTGAGTCTTTTACAGAATAGATCGGCTGTTGATCTATTCTGTAAAAATCTCACCGTGAAAACTTAGGTAAAGTGAGCTGTCAATAGTGTCAATCTCTAGCATCAGTTGATCTATTCTGTAAAAATCTCACAGTGAAATCTTAAATTAAGTGTTCTTGCAGTGAGCTCTCAATATAGTGTCAGGTATTCATCAGGTGGAATGACAGCTCACTTCAACTAAGTTTTCACGGTGAGATGGTTACAGAATAGCACTATATGTTAAATGACAGCTCACTTCACCTAAGTTTTCACGGTGAGATTTTTACAGAATAGCACTATAATATGTTAAATGACAGCTCACTTCACCTAAGTTTTCACGGTGAGATTGTTACAGAATAGCACTATAATATGTTAAATGACAGCTCACTTCACCTAAGTTTTCACGGTGAAATTGTTACAGAATAGCACTATATGTTAAATGACAGCTCACTTCACCTAAGTTTTCACGGTGAAATTGTTACAGAATAGCACTATATGTTAAATGACAGCTCACTTCACCTAAGTTTTCACGGTGAAATTTTTACAGGGTGGTACTTAACGTCCCGCTGAGCACCATTTTTTTTCGCGGGGTCTTTAACTCTTAGTGCAAACTATAACCATGAATTCAGCAAATAATTCTAGAATAATGAATGATTCATGATACTGATTGAAAGTTTTCATCGGTAATTAAAAAAAACACATTTTTCATAGAAAAGTGACCTACGCGGTCAAAATATGGAACAGCAATTTTTTTTTTTAATAACCGACGAAAAACTTCAGCGCAGTCGAATTCAGAATTTTATTATGTACTGAATCCGTAGTAACAGATTGCGCGTCGATGTCCGTGCCAACCTGTATGTATATATGAATCGTGAAAACCCCTGAAGACCAATTCTCGCAATTTGAATTGTTCAAAATCTAGTCGCAGGCTCATCTCGGCGACAAACAAATGTCAAAAACCTGACAAAATGTAGGGAAATTAGAGATGTTTTTGACTGATTTAGACTGAGACCAGATTGTGAACTTGCTTAGAATTACGAGAATTGCCCCTCTGGAGTAAGACATGAAGTAAGGAGTTTGCAAGCCCGAAGTTTTTATTAACTTTTAACTTTACAGAAATAGTAGTAAGCGCGCCATACGAGAAATCAATGAAACATGATAGTGATCATTCATTAATTGATGGAAGTGGAGCTATTTACATACTGTCCGGTTACGAGGTTTACAATACCCTGATGAAGACCCAAGACAGGAGCCCTAATGAAGACAAGAGTATTCAGCTGTCAGACCTGAAATTGACGCAGCGGATCCAGAAGGAGTCTTATAGGACCCTCGGCTTTAGTCTCCAGTTTATTGATGATGTTGACTGGAATGGATGTGATGGTAAGAATACAAACATTTTATTTGAAACCTATTTTTGGTAGTAGTAGGGTTATTTTAAATTGACTAGCTGGACTCCGCACACGCGATGGCTATCGATATCTAAACGGGATATCATAAAAAAAAGCAAAGCTTTGCTCAGAGGAGAAAGGTTTGGTTTTTATTATAACACACAGTTGGTTTAATAATAATAATAATAAATGGATGCAACAAATGTCACAATAGAGAGAAAAATATAACAATGCTGACACGAAGTCGGGCACGGCAACAAGAAACCACACACCCAACACCTTCGGGTTCGTCGCTCAGCTCCGCCTCGCAGTTGCCGGAACCTGCTCCAGACGTGAGTCCAGTGACACCGGCCGCTGCAGTTGCGTCGAGCTCGAGCGACGAATACTTTTCGCCGCCGACGACACCACCACCAGTACGTCGGCGCGGAAGAGGCCGACCACCGGCCAGCTTAGGACTCCGAGGCCCACCGGCCTCTGATAGGGTCCCCGCTGTCGGTGGAAGTGTGCAGCGCATGAGATGGACACAAACCGTCAATGAAAATGTCATGCGCGCATACTTTGGGGCTACAGAGGGGGGAAGTAACTTGACTGCGTACCGTGGTCGGATGCTCTCTCTGTTTCAGGTGCTTGAGCCAGCTGTCAACGTGTCGACGCAACGACTGTCGGATCAGGTGCGGGTCATCCAGCGTAACCATATGCTGGATGACGTTGTACTTGATCGACTACGCCTCGAATCACGGAATAGCCACGTTACGCCTGCTTCGTCATTGGTCGCGGTGCAACTGCAAAATTTACCCAGTTTTTCATCGCGACCAAACCGCGTTGATGAAGAGGATGATGATGAGGCTATATCCGTGAGCTCCCAGTGCAATGTAAGATTGAGGAGCGCTTTGGAGGATGCTTTCCGTGAGTACCGATCTATTCCGCCTGGACTCAGACCACGTTTACCTCGTTTGCCCATGCACAAGAAAAACAAGGCGCTGGTGTGTGCTCTAGACTCGCAGCTGGCAAATTACTTTAACGACAGCAAAGACCTCACCGATACCCATTCAATCTTGTACTGTGCAGCTGTTGCGGCATGTCGTGTGGCTCATGTCAAATTCCCGGACAGTGACAGAGCCACACGACCAAAACCAGCTGTACCAGCTTGGCAGTGCAGGATTGAGCGTCGTATCGGGGAGACTAGAGCACTCATCGGCAAGCTAATCTGCTTCAGGGAGGGCAATACTCGCCCTAGAGTGATGCGCTTTGTGAGGCGGGCATTCTCGGGGACTGATATTAGTTCTCGAGACTATTTGTCCCGCGTCACAGAGCGTATCGACTTCCTGAAGCAGAAGATCTGTGCATGGGCAAACCGTATTCGTCGGTACAGGCGGAGAGTGGAGCGGTACACTCAGAATCGCACATTCCAGAGCGATGAAAGGTGGGTTTACAGGGATTGGGAGCGACTGGACCAAGGTGTGACTGACACGTGCCTACCAGATGATGACGCCATGTGTTCGTTCTGGCAAAACATCTGGTCGGTGCCTGTCAGTCACATCGAGGGTGATTGGACTGGGAAGATCGAGCGAGCGTGCGAACTAATACCAGAAATGGGGCCACTTATCATCAGCCCCCAAGATATTGCTCGTGCAGTCCGTCCGATGCCTAACTGGAAATCCCCAGGACCGGACGGGCTGCACAACTTTTGGATAAAGTGGTTCCAAAGATCGCACGCCCCCTTGGCATCCCAGTTCCAATCAGCCTTAGAGTCAGGGTCACTGCCCCAGTTCCTAACGACAGGAATAACCCACCTGCTCCATAAATCAGGTAGTACCGCGGATCCCAAAAATTACAGACCGATCACTTGTTTACCGACGGTCTATAAAGTTCTTACATCCATTTTGAGAGCTAAAATTAATAACCATATAGACACCAACTCCATCATGTCTGTCTCTCAAAATGGATGTAAGAATGGGTCCCGCGGTACTAAGGAGCTACTTCTCATTGATATGGCCATTAGCCAACAGGTTCGTCGTTCCCGAAAGGATCTGTCGACATGTTGGATAGATTATAAGAAGGCCTATGACTCGGTGCCACATACATGGCTCATGAGGGTGCTGGAATTGTATAAAGTAGATACAACTCTACGCACCTTTCTGATGACGTGTATGGGGCAATGGAGGACGGTCCTTCGCTATCCAGGATGTCGAAATATCCAGAGGAATAGCGAGCCGATAAGGATTGAGCGAGGCATATTCCAGGGCGACAGTTTGAGTCCGCTTTGGTTCTGCTTAGCCTTGAATCCTCTAAGCACGCTGCTGGAAGATTCAAGTCTGGGCTATCGGCTGAGGAGAGGTGGTCAGGTTATATCTCACCTCCTCTACATGGATGACCTAAAACTCTTTGCCCCCAACAATTTGCAACTGATGGAGCTACTGAATATCACTGAAACTTTCAGTAGCGCCATCAGGATGGAATTTGGTGTGGACAAATGTGCGGTCATGCATGTAAAGCGAGGGGAGATCGTGGAATCCGTGGGAACACAACTCTCGGATTCCACAAATCTTAGAGCCCTCTCCGCATCCGAAACCTATAAGTATTTGGGTATGTCGGAAGCGTTGAGCATCAATGTTACTGACATGAAGCAATCGTTGAAGGAGCGCTTCTATGGCCGCCTGAAAAAAGTATTCAATAGTCTTTTATCAGGCGGAAACAAGGTGCGCGCCTTCAACAGTTGGGTCATGCCGGTTTTGATGTACTCTTTCGGCATACTCAAATGGACTCAGACCGAACTTGACGCCCTGGATAGGAGGGTCCGTACGCTGCTAACTGCAAATCGAATGCATCACCCACGGTCATCGGTAATGAGGCTGTATATCCCGCGAAAGTGTGGAGGTCGAGGCTTTTTGAACGCTAAGACCCTCCACAATCGCGAGATATGCAGTCTCAGGGAATATTTCTTAGAAACCGACGTGGGGATGCATCGAGATGTAGTCGCGGTGGACAAGGGCCTCACCCCGCTCTCCTTGGCTAAAGAGAACTGGCGCAAGCCAGTAGTGCTTGACACCAATGATCGCATGAAAGTATGGCAGAGTAAGGAGCTTCACGGACGCTTTTACCGGGCCCTACATGGGCCCGATGTAGATCTACTAGCGTCCGTAGCCTGGCTGCGTTTCGGTGACCTCTTTGGAGAAACCGAAGGTTTTGTATGTGCAATTATGGACGAAGTTATGATGACGAACAATTACCGGAGATTTATTGTGAAAGACGGCACGGTTGACATCTGTCGGGCATGCCACCGGCCGGGAGAATCAATCAGGCATATTATCTCTGGGTGTTCTCGTCTAGCTAACGGAGAGTACTTGCATAGACACAACCTTGTAGCTAGGATAATCCATCAGCAACTTGCTCTGAAATACAACCTTGTGGAATCGGAGGTGCCGTACTACAGGTATGTGCCCGACCCAGTTCTCGAAAATGGTAATATCACATTGTACTGGGATCGATCCATCATCACTGACAGGACTATTGTTGCCAATAAGCCTGATATAGTGGTGGTGGATCGATCAGAGCGACGCGCAATGATTGTTGACATAACCGTCCCGCATGATGAGAACCTCGTGAAAGCCGAGAAAGATAAACAAATCAAGTATCTTGACTTGGCTCGCGAGGTTGTCGACATGTGGGATGTGGACTCAGCGATCATTGTGCCGATAGTCGTGACAGCCAATGGCTTAATAGCCAAGAGCCTCGACCAACACCTGAAGAGGCTCTCGTTGGGCAGCTGGATCAAGGGCTTGATTCAGAAAGCGGTACTTCTGGACACGGCTCGCATTGTCAGGAGGTTCCTCTCTCTGGAGCCCTGACCGCCGGTAGCTTGGACCCTGTTCCCGATACCGGTGGGCTACTATTTTTTTATATTTTTAAATGTTTTTTTTTGTTTTTATACTAATATTTAAAAATATAATAAAATAAGAAGTTAAATGAATAAACGACATAATAATAATAATATCCCTGGACATTTCACACAGCGCCATCTAGTCCCAAGCTAAGCAACCTAATGCTTGTGTTATGGTAACAAGATGGCTGATAAACTACTTATATACATTTTTTTTGTAAATACATACATATTATAGATAGAAAAAACACCCAGACTCGGAACAAACATGTAGGTCATACAAATATTTGTTCCGTGCGGGAATCGAACCCGCGACACGCGGCGCGGCGCGGTTTGGTATATGTACATACTAGCTGCGCCCCGCGGTTTCACCAGCATAAGTTTCGATCCCGTGGGAATATCGGGCTAAAAATCCTATATGTTAATCCTGGTTATAAACCATCTGTGTGCCTAATTTCATCCAAATCCGTTCAGTAGTTTTAGCGTGAAAGAGTAAGAAACATCCATCCATTCATACAAACTTTTACGTTTATAATATTATGATAATAATTATAATACATATAATAATAAATATAATATATAGTAGGAAAGTAGGATATTGAACCTTATTCGATAGTTTCACTGTATACGCACATTATTTTTCAACAGATTTGGCGGCAGGTTCTACGGGCTCAAGTAAAGTGCTACTGTTCAAATGCGTCCAGAAGATCAACGTGACACTGTCCAGCCAACTAATTGGCGAACAGGTATGTAGCTCTGTCTTGTTAGTGACACGGCACTTGGACGAGCCAGTGAAAGGACCATTCTGATACGACACTATTTCGTAGTTATACCTATATGTAGTTCCAACTTCATCCTACTTCCTACTTTCACGTTTATCCTACTAATAATATTATAAACGTGAAAGTTTGTATGGATGGATGGATGGATGTTTGTTACTCTTTCACGCAAAAACTACCGAACGGATTTGGATGAAATTTGGCACACACACACATACGCATATTAGCAAGTAATCCCTCATCGCCGTCGCATACCCGCTTCTCGTTAATCATCGGCAGTAAACCTGCCTCGGCCTTGAAACAAATGCCCACTTGCTCATTAAATCACTTATACGTTTGGCGCTAAACGAATTTAAAGCATAGTTCTGTTTCTATCAATTTTTTGATGAAAAGATTGAAGAATAATGTTTAAAATATTATGTTTTGTGATTTTTCTGGTGCAAGTGGACCAAACTGAGTCTAAGCCTTGGATTAATTTCTGTATTGGATCCGTTTTCAGTCGCAAACTCGCAATGTTTTTGATTTTAATTGATATCCTGCTGAAATTCATGAATTAAATGTGGTGTCTTTACCTCTACAGTACTTTCAGGGTTATTTTACCTGTGATTTTCATCACTGTCCAAATCATAGTGAT
Source organism: Apamea sordens (assembly GCA_945859715.1). Lineage (NCBI taxonomy): Eukaryota > Metazoa > Arthropoda > Insecta > Lepidoptera > Noctuidae > Apamea > Apamea sordens. The sequence goes on from OX243995.1 coordinate 17,453,719, forward strand.
CTTTATCCCATTCTAATAATAAACGGGATATCATAAAAAAAAACTTGTGAGGTGTCAAGGGACATCCGGATGGAACGAAGTATAACTGGCTTGCTTTCTATAAGAGAGAGAGAGAGAGACAGACAGAGAAACACGCGCACGCCGCACGGCTTACAACTATAGCAAAAAGTGTCGTTCCAACTTTTGGTCTTAATTTTTTCCGTCTAGCCCCCTTTCGCAACGCGCGATAAGGAACTTCGTTCCAAAAATAAAAAGCAAAACTTTGCTCAGAGAAAAAGGTTTGGTTTTTATTATAACACACAGTTGGTTTGGTATATGTACATAATAGCTCATTATACATTATATTATATCCTAACACAGTGATCTTTATCCTCATTCTACTAAGGTTGCTGTTGGGTTGTGGACATTGACATTTCTGTCAAAATCATTGTTATCTTTATTCTCATCACAACAAGGTTGAAGTTAGGTTGCTGCTGTGAGAGGTAATATTACTGTGAACGGACTGTACTTAATATCCTTGAATTGTACATGATATATTCTGTTCACAGTTAGTAAGAGAGCAAGATACATCTTTCACTGTTCAAGTGTGCGCTCGAGTGCAGCTTCCTGAGCTACCAGAAGATATTGCTGGAAGTAAGTTATCAAACAGTTTGCTCCTCCGCCTTGCAACAGATGTGACCAGCCCAGTTCATCATTCTAGCAGCTGTTGCCTTAGTTTTAATGTTAATCTAACTTCGCGTAAACACCATTAAATACGTTGTAATACTTGTCTACAACAAGTCTTGTAAAATACTTGTCAAAAACATGTCGTATATATATAAAAAATGCATCATACCTACATGTATTGACGTTGGTTCAGAGATGTCGTGATAACTATTTTTGATCACTTTTATGAATTTTTTGACAAATTTTCTACATTTTATTTAAAACTAGTCTTTACATATTCTGGATATAAACAATAAAAGAAAACTACTACTGTACACTTTTTAGCTTGTGACTTTAATACTTGATGATATATGATTGTACTGCTTCCAGATATTACCATCGAAAACATTATTACCGGTGAAGCGGCCATCGTTAAGCAGCCCAATATTGTCATTGACATATCTTGCTTCAGCTGCCACAGAGACAGGAAAGACCTGTGCGAGAATGTCACCGTGGAATTGGTAAGTAGGTACTACGTAATGACTCCGTACTATATACGGAGCAATGGTGGCCATGTGGTAACGGCGACGACTTACGAGTTTCAGGTTCGAACCCTGACAATTGCCTTACTTTGTATAAATTATTTCATCACCACTGCTCTCAAACCGTGAAGGAAAACATCGTGAGGAAACCGGCATGTCCTAAAACCAAAAAAATCGGAAACATGTGAAATCTACCAACCCGCACTGGGCCCGCGTAGTGGATTACGGTATTAATATATGTATTTTATGATGCGTCATACAATCATTTACTAATATTAATTTAATTACGTAATCATTTTTTAAAGTGTTATCAGCTAGCGTCTTTAAGCAGTATAATTTTATACCTACCACCTAACCCACTTTTCTTTATTAATACTGGATTTTATATCGAATTGTAATATCGAAGGACTTATTCAATTGTTTTCCAATACATTTCTTTTATTGCGAGCCTCTTTGAAAGACATCAAATTGTCGTAGAATTAATTTAGGAATTTAAGTGACATCGATGTCAAAACATATCTCGGCAAGTGGTCCTCGTCGAACTCGTTATTGTATCGGGTTGCTTGGTAGGTTTGTTGGTTAGTTGGTTGGTTGGTGGGTTAGTTGGTTGGTTGGTTGGTTAGTTGGTTGGTTGGGTGGGTGGCTTCTTTATTTGCGTGGTAAGGACAAATGTCAATGATATCCTTAGCGTCTTAATTGCAGCCATGTTGTCCTTTTTTTGAATAGTATGATGGAACATTGTCGGACGAACGAGTGTCAGTGTGTGAGGGGCTCGTGATTAAATGATAACAGCCGCACGGATCGATTTAAGGTTAAGCTACGAATGCCACGGTCGTTTAGTGGATGGGTCACCATCCTTTACAAATCGATACTACTCCGTGCCTCGAAAAGCACGTTATACCATTAGTCCTCGTTATCATTCGTAGATCATTGACAGTCTTTACGGGTAGTCCGAAGCCCCAAAAAACTGACAACCAGTCTTAGCGAGAGGTGTCGTGTTACCCAGTAATTGGATTGTGGGCCCAGTGCGGGTTGGTAGATGTAACATGTCTTCGAATTTTTGGTTTTACGACATGCCAGTTTTCTCACGATGCTTTCCTTCATCGATTTGAGAGCAGTAGTTTACCTACATAACTGTTCGTATTAATTGGACGGCCTCAGACTTACGTTATTTATGCAATATTGGAGTCTGGCTTTGTACCCGGTCAGTGACGACAATAGGCAAGCCTATTATACAAGGTGGCGAAAGCCCCTACGTTGAACAATTTCATCGGTTATTAAAAAAACTATTGACGTTTCATACAATTTGACCGCGTTGGTATAGCACTTTTCTATGAAGCAGCGGTTTTATTTTCTTTTTGTAACTGACGAAAAATTTCTACGATAGAGGTTCTAAAATTATGTCCTGAATCCACGGTAACAGATAGTGCGTCGATGTCGCTATCGATGACTACAGCTGCATTTACACGGTCAACGGAAACTGCGCAATTTTTGGCTTTTCCTATATTTTGTTGCGTTTATTTGTTTGCAGCTAGACAAGGAGCAACACAAATACATTTTCGAATCGAAAGCACAAATACAAAACAATTTTCTGCACAACAGATATACGACAGGTAATTAATTACTTAATCCAGAATATAAAGGTATACTAGAGCATTTACTTGTAACAGCACATCGAGAAAAACGCTCGATGTTTTGTTACAACCTGATATATAAAACCAAAGAGCGTATTTTTATAACATTTTATCAAGCAAAGGCACGAGCTCAAGAACGTACAATCATCAACAATGAACGCAAGGTAGAAATAAATGTTACAGGTAGATGCTCACTCGCCGTGAGCGTTACTGCGAACGCAGCACCGAGCATTCGCAGGAACGTTACATTACATGTAAATACTTTTGAAAACTCAGCTTTTGCCTGTATTGTACCATTCGTTGAACGGTACAATACAGGCACGTTACACACGTACGTTATATTTTATAATTTAATCGATTGCGTAGAAAACTGGAAGAAAAGAAATAATCATAATATGTTTTTCAACAGTATTCAACAATTCATGGGTCGAGGCAAGCCCGTATAGTAAACTGAACACAAGTTTAATGGTTGTCCGGCATTGTAAGGGTGACGATTGCACACCTAAGCTGGCAATGGATCTGAAATGGTCTGGCGGGTAAGAGGAACAAACATTTCTTAACTTTTTCACAAAAAAAAATGGAATAAATCAACAAATAATATAAAAAAACCTATTTACACGCGGACATTATCATTGAATTAGTAGCGACTATAGCAAAAACAACGAGAGGGGCTTGTGGCTAAGTAATAACCGCCGCACGGATCGATCGATCAGGTAAGCTACGCTTGCCGCGGTTGGTTCCGTGGATGGGTGCCCATCTTTACATACCAAGACCGCTCCCTGCCTCGGAAAGCACGTTAAGCTGTTGGCCCCGGCTGCCATCCGTGGATCTTTGTCAGTAGTTACGGGTCGTCAGAAACCCGAAAGTCTGACAACCAGTCTTACCAAGGCGTTTCGTATTAGCCAGTAATGGGGTTGTGGAGATCAGATAGGCTCCATGTAAAATACTGGTAGTCAGCTGCATCCGGTTAGACTGGAAGCCGACCCCAACATAGTTGGGAAAAGGCTAGGCAGATGATGGTATAGCAAGAACAACGGTATTAAACTATAGCTTAGCTCCATTAACTCTATTTTAATTACAGCGACTCATACATACTGGGCTCCACTGCGAACGAGACAGCGACGATAACAGTCAATAACACTGGGAATGCGTCTTATTCATCCTGCGTGTGGTTGCGCGTGTATGGTGCTTCGCTGTTCCAAGTCGCCTGTAAATCTTACAATGAAGGGTACAGGTGCTATCTACCAGAACCACTGAAGAGGGATACCAACGTAATTAATTACTATTTTTCTTAAAACATTACTGAGCTATGAACTTCTTGTAAGTGTGCAACATAACCATCCGGTATATTCTGTAAAAAATTCACCGTAACAACGTTGTTACGATGACATCACTCATTTCAACTACGTAGGTGAAGTGAGCGGTCAAAAATGTCAATCCCTATCATCAGGCGGAATGACAGCTCACTTCCACCCGAGTTTGACGGCACGGTTGGCGCAGTGGTTAAGCGATTGACTGCTGCGCTGCGTGTTGCGGGTTCGATTCCCGCACGGAACAAATATTTGTATGACCTACATGTATTTGTTCCGAGTCTGGGTGTTTTTCTATCTATAATATGTATGTATTTACAAAAAAAAAATGTATATAAGTAGTTTATCAGCCATCTTGTTACCATAACACAAGCATTAGGTTGCTTAGCTTGGGACTAGATGGCGCTGTGTGAAATGTCCAGCGATATTATTATTATTATTATTATTATTAGTTTTCACGGCGAGATTTTTACAGAATAGCTCGGCTGTAGTGAAAACTTAGGTGAAGTGAGCTGTTATTCCACCTGATGCTAGTGATTAACACTATTGACAGCTTACTTCAACTATGTTTTCGAGGTAAGATTTTTACAGAATACATTGGCTGGGTCAAATAAAGTCGACGATCGCCTCAAAATATGTCACCTAACTATGTCCAAATACAGCGTTTCCGATACAGCGTATCTAGCGTATACGTCCGTATTCCAGCTGAGATGATGATGATGTTAAAACGCAGGACACTATGAACAAACCGAAAAAAAAAAATCAGATCATCTTTACGAAATAAAGGCGCTATGAAAGTTACCATGGACATGCATTTTATTGTACAAACGCAAGCAAGTCAAGCTACTCGAAACTGTCAAATTATCCTTGAACCTTAATGCTTGAGCGATATAGTTGCAAATCTATTAAAGAAATTTGACAGATTGTAGTAGCTTGATGTTTTGCGTCTGTTCCATCACTTGTTGCGGCTTTATCAATATATAAAATATGTCAAAAACATGTTATTCTTACAGTACACCATAAACCTCATGCTGGACATGACGAAACTAACGAACGCTGCAGAAAATTTCACCGTCGAAGCGTTTCTGTATGAAAACTGTTACCAAGAAATGGTTAACAGTACCAGGACTCTAACAGTACCTTTTAATTTAACTACAGAAAGCGTTTTCAATGATGGGTGAGTGATAAAGAAAAAAATTGTGCGTTTAAAAGCGGTGAAGTTAAGCGCCAGCTCGACGGGTGAGAGAAACACGGCGATGGACGTGGTTCCATCAAATTCTCGTAAAAATGAGTTTCTATTTAATTTGATAGCACCGTGATTCACTCGCCCTCGGAGATGGCGCAGGAAACCTGGACCCCAATTCTGTATTATTCCCCGCGAAATCTTACCACGTGCAAAGCACGTCAATATTGTGTCTTGTTTACGGCAAGGAATCAAAATGTCAACCATACGAACAAAATGCATTTTGACAGTTCAAACCATGCCAATGTGTCATAGAGAATACGTTAATAGCAGATGTCGTGAATAACTAAGAAATTGACGTACTTTCGAAGTTAGTGAATGTGGGTTCTGCATGATATTGATTAGCTCGGACAACAGCAATTATTTTAGTGTGATATTCAACTTAACCTTTAAAAAAATCCAATCTTTGCAGGGACACTCACAAGCTAAACATTACAGACAGACAGATTTTGGAAAATACAACTATTTATGATCATCACGAATACCAGGTAAGATTTATGTTAAGATTCCGTACAGAATAGGTATCAATGGACCCTTACTAAGGCGAATCACACACTACAACGCGTCACGCGACGTGGCGCAGATAACGCGGCCTCGCGCGTGATTTTTTACATACAAATTCAATAAAAATTTGGCTCTGTTTCCCGCGTGGCGCATTGTAGTGTGTCATCTGTCTTAGTCCACGCCGACTGTTTGTCAGTGACAGGGCATCTATAGAACCGAAGTAGCTACGTAACTTGTCAAAATATACTAAATACGTATAACTATGGCCACTATCAAGCAAATACTAATAAAACAACCAAACTAAAACGGCCTGTAAAAACAGGCCGTTTTAGTCTAAACACGACCTTCTAAATTTGGCCAGATAATGGTCAAAAGACCATTATCTGGCCAAATTTAGAAGGTCGTCTTTAGTCCCTTTAATATTTAATTACTTTTAGTTACTTACTTACAATAAAGTTAGCAAAGTCTGCGACCTAAAAGACTGCTCAACCACCACCTACGAGAAAATCCTAACTTCAGCTCTTTTAAATTTATCATACGATGCCACCGAAGCTTTGATATAGCACCTATACACACATGCACACACCCCTACCAACACGCTCACGCACACACCCCCGCACAAACACACACACCATAGTACAAGCCTTAGGTTAAACCAATACTCTTTTAATTATTTTGTGATCAATATCGCACAGATGTTTTATTTTATTTTAGCTCTTATCTTTTTGTTACTACGAGTATTTATCATCCTCAAACTGTAATGTAAATTATTAACATTGTAAAATTGCACTCCATAGCCAAACAAGCAAGCGATGCTTAGTTTATGGTTCACCGAATCCGTCACATTGTATTTTTACTTTTTGATGATAATAAATTTTATTAGGTATACTTCTTATACTATTATAGTTACCTACCTACCTATTAATTTACTTTGTGTTTTATCTAGATTAAGAATAATGGCAGCATTACATGGAAGCACGTGGAATTCACTGTTCTCATGCCAAAGAAACCGTACATCAGTTCTTTCAACGTAAGTAGTGTTTATATCCTTATAATATTATTTTCTTACATCGAACCTCTGTTTATTCAGCTATCTCAGAGCTTATTACGAGACTACTTGAAATCTGGTAGTCTGCACCACTAATACTTATCTCTTACTCGTAAATATTTTTTTAAGGAGTAATTAACACAGAATATGCGCGTTTTTGTGAAGTTAGACGATGACCGCCGAAGCGCAAAACTTAAATGCTACCATTTAAGTTTTGCGCTTCGGCGGTCATCGTCTAACATACAGTATTATTTACACAATATAGTATTTTATATATTTAGATTTCAGCGACGAAGTTGGAGAATTGCACAAAAGATGACCCAACAAATTCAAGCTTCATCATATACAACTGCACCCTGGAGTTACTACCAAATACGACGGAAACTATCGTCGGCAATACGGAAATACCGGCAGGCATGCTAAGTAAGTAAACATTAATACCATAATAACGCGCTCGGTAACTTAAACATAACTGGCGAAATGAGAGATAAATAAAGCATCTCTTGACACATCTTTTTGAAACCGGTGCAAGATGACCGATGACCGATGTTTAGTTTATGATCTTCGTGTACGAGTTGCAATACATACTTTTTCTTTTTTTCAAGATGCAGCATCCTTTATTCGGCTTCCTTAGTCTTGTAAGATAGTTCTGGTGTTCTTTCGCTGTCACATATTTGTGCTGCCACTTATACGTGCCTTCTACTAATGATTACATAATTATATAGGGTGTCCCAAAAGATTACGTAGCTGGGAAAAAAATAAATCCCCTCTGGGTATTTAAAAAAATAAATAGCATTTTTTTAAAAACTGAAAATTTTACACCTTGTGGGGCTATTTTGCTAACTGTACCTACAAATATTGCTGTATTAAAAAAAATGCTGTTATGTCAATCGTCAATAACCTGCCATTTATTTTTTTAAATACCCTAAGGGGATTTATTATTTTATTTTTCTGGTGACCCTTGTGACCACCCCTATCACCCCCCTTCCCAGCTACGTAACCTTTTAGGACACCCTGTATTTACCGTGATTTTGACGACAGATACGGTATGAAGCATGAAATCAAATATTATTGCCGAGTTGTTCATAGTAACATGTCTATTTATACTCGGGATTGAACATGTAGAGGCCAAACTGAAAACTGTCGAAGTTGCGTTAGTTTAGCCATTTATGATATTGTACAGTGTGGCAGGGATATTGACATGAAAGATAAAGATACATTTATTCGCAAATATGGGTACAATACAGGTGATGCAGATACATTTTAATGGTTCAGCCATATTTTGCCATGAGGGCATGCAAACTGTTACCGTGGATTCAGTACAAGATTTTGAAGGAAACCGGCATGTCCTAGAACCAAAAATTCGAAGAGATCTGACATCCACCAACCCGCACTGGGCCTGGGTGTTTTTTTTTTTTTTGGTAACCGACGAAAAAAATCTTCTCTAGAGGGCTCTAGAATTATGTAGGTACTAAATTCATGGTTACAGTTTGCACGTTGATGTTCCTGCCACCCTGTATACACATACACGATACAGACCCATCAGTAAAATTAAAACGAAGAAACAACAGTTGTTCAGTCATTCTATTCTTACTGATGAGACAGAACATGAGAAAAATATGAATTAACCGGAAAATATTTGGTACCTACGCGTCAGAACTCCTAATTGTGATGTTTTTACAGAAGGTTATATCAAAGGGGGAGAATTAAACATAAGCTCTACGTCCACATTATATCTGTCCAAGCGAGTCCTGACGTTATCTTCTATGTAAGTTATCTAAATACACTTGTCACTTATTTCATTAACGGTAAAAATTGAGCAGTTTTTACCAAACCACATATCAGTTTCCTAGGCCTGGACTATGAAGAGGCCAACCCGTATTTTGCAAGCGTGGTGATTAATGGCCACACCTTGCTTCACAATCAATCTGTTTACCCACTGCAGCTGGGAAAGTGGGCCTTTACCACACTACTTCATTGTCCACGCACCTCTTCCTTTTCCACACACCTCTCTCATTTCCACACACCACTCCATTTTCCACACGTCTCTGCATTTTCCCCACACTTATCCATTTTTCACACACGTCTTCGATTTTGCACACACCTCTTCCTTTCCCACACACCTCTCTGTTTTCCACACACCTCTGCATTTTGCCCACACTAATCCATTTTTCACACACCTCTCTCATTTCCATATACAGCTCCATTTCCAACACAATGCATTTTCCCCACACTTATCCATTTTCCATACATCTCTCCCATCTCTCCCATTTTGCACACACCTCTCTCTTATTTCCACTCTCCTTAAATTTCCCCCACACTTATCTATTTTCCATACATCTCTCCCATTTTGCAAACACCTCTTTCTTATTTCCACTCTCCTTAAATTTCCCCCACACTTATCCATTTTCCACACACCTCTTCCATTTTATACGAAACTTTCCATTTTCTACCCACCTCTGCCCACTCACTTCTGTTAGCTGCTAGTGCAGGCCAGCACCCTAATTGTGTAACATACTTTTAATCACTATCTGAATCATTTTGAAGGATCTTGCTAACCCATTCCTTCATAATAATTATATTCGAAAAAAAAATCTGCTCAGCAACGTTAATAACATAATGAATTGACGGCACGGCGCAGTAGTTAAGCGATTGACTGCTGCGCTGCGTGTCGCGGGTTCGATTCCCGCACGGAACAAATATTTGTATGGCCTACAAGTAGTTGTTCCGGGTCTGGCTGTTTGTGTATGTTAGTTTAAATGTTTGTAAACGCACCCACGACACAGGAGAAATTCCTAGTGAGGGAAAACGTTTAAAAAAAAAAATGTTGTTGAACCGTCAAAATGAAAATCATTGCTACTATTAGTGTATTACGCAATTCCCCGCAGATCTTTAAGCTGAAGCTCATCCGGCTGTCTTTGCCTGGGTTTGTCTCGATGTCTCCACCCACCCAGAGATTCCTTGAGCCCACAGCTCATCTAATATGCGGCAGAAATACTCAAAATTACAGAATAATGGAGTTTAATTCGGTGGCATGCAGTATATTTTTGAAAAATATGTTTTTTTTAGGTCGTTGACTTCGATAACGATTCAAAAGGAAATCAGATTGACCAATAACAAATGGCTCATTATTTTGATAGCTATCATAGTCGCGTTAATCCTACTGGCTATTTTGACATATGTTCTTTACAGGGTAAGTTCATACACCATCATACCTCTTTCATCATAACAACACACTTCTTTTTAAGCAGCATTACTGTGTTCCTATGAGTATAGATACCATAGAGATCACAGGCACATAAGATAGTGCAGCGTTATCTCTGTGATGATCTAAGGGTTTAGGTATATGCCGAAGATGCCTCACAACCGCGATACCTCGCGATCGCGGTTTAGTTCGCTTCCTCGATGTCACCTCCATCACTGACCTCTAGTAAATATGTACGCTGGACTAAATATATGTACTAGTTATACGAAATGGCAGTTGTTTTTTGTGCCGATTCAAAGCGCACCGTTCGAACGTCTCAGGAACTAAAATTGTTGCAAATCTTTATCGTGTTGTTTTAGTACGTCTCGATTTAGGTCTAAATCGTCGAATAAGACTTTTTTGTGTTTACTTCGAGATATTCAGAACATTTATATCATGAGAGTATGCGCATTTTGTGAAACTCACTACCAAAAATAACAGTTCCACGGACGCTCACGTTGCCATCAGCGCCAAAACGGCGAAAATCAAATGTCTTCATTTTGACATCGATAGTATGATGTCCAGCGTACTTGTATAATATAGGTCAGTGACCTCCATGCATAACAAATGCATGCTAATAGACACAAACGGACAAAGAGACAGTGCATCATAATCAATTGTCAGGCTACAATTTTTTTTATAATTTTCCAGTGCGGATTCTTCAGAAGGGAACAAAAGCGAAACCTAATCTTGAAGCAAGAGAGTATAAGACAAAAGAGTGTTGTGAGTATTGAGTACTAACGTTATACTTATACCTACTTATACCCTGTCCATTAGATAAACCATTTTTTGACAGATGGAACTAGTGATTGCAGCAACACACAATACATTGATTGATACACGTACGGTATTATAATGTCTGTAAGAAGCCATAAATAAGATAATTCAATAAGATAAGGCAGTTTAAATATTTATTTTATTACGCATTTTAAAGTTAACTTTTACGTAATCTGGAATATGTACGTTCTAAGACAGCTGTCAAAAAACGGTTAACCTAATGGACAGGGTATATGTTACGATTTCCTAGCAGTGCGTGTCCTTCACATTAATGACACTAAATTTGAATGGCGACATATTCACCAAAAATGTAAACAAATATCAGTTTATGGAAAAATCACTTCAATTCCTACACAATAAAGTTCAGTTTACGCTACAACTTATACTGGTTATATGTATAGCTTGATTTGTAGCCCTGCGTACAATTAGTTAGGCGTTAACTAATTTTCTGCTCGGCACAGTGTTTACTTTTTTTATTTTTTTGTTAACAGAGGCGAAACACTCATGTGTCTGCGATGGACGGACCAGTGGAAGGCGTAAGCCCAATTTCCTTAAGTCATTAATATTATTTTCTAACTAAACCACATTGTCCTCTAAAATATTGCAAACTACTTTCTGTTAGGTAAACGTTTTGTTTTTTTAGTATACCTAGACATTAAGTCCTTTATTGACTGAAGTGTCCATTATTAGAAATAATGCATAACATAACGTTAAATATTAGTAATTAAACATGGAAGTCGATTACAATTCATATTAACAGTTCATAACCACACACAAAACAATGCCATAATTAGTCAAAGATGTTTCAATATTTTGAATAGATTATGAGGTGGATAGAAGACAATTTTTTTTAAACTAGCTTGCGCTCGCGGCTTCACCCGCGGAGTATGTCAATAAAGTAGTAGCCTAGCCTTCCCCGAGGTTCAAAGTATCCCCATACCAAATTTCATCAAAAGCGGTCTAGCCGTTTCGGAGTAGGTAAGCCGGAACAACAGACAGAGAGACAGAAAATCTAATCTAAAATTAAATATAAAAAAGTTATAAGTACCGATGAAGCTGTTATTTCAACATTACAAACAGACACTTCAATTTATTTATTTGTATGTATGTGTATGTATAGATAATGTTATTTCTACTCTGCAGGCTAACAAGTTAAACGAGGGACATTCTGGTGAATGAGGGTTGGTATTTTATTCTCGTTGCAAATAATGTAAAATGAGAATCATTGACTTCCATTTTCAATACAAAACAGGCCATCAATGTAGACCCTCGCACTTTTAACTTTTCTGCCTTATGAAAATCGAAAGTCTGATGATCAATGACTATGTCCCTCTTTTAACCAGTCATACCACAGTTGACTAGGTATAAACTTAGTATTTTCGAAATCATACTATTACGAAATAGGTATTCTCTCAAAGTTACGATTCACGAGAAAAACGCTTTTAAATTTTACGTAACTTTAAGTATTTAGGCGCATGATTGTACAAACCAAGCTTAGGCGAAAATTAATTAAAATTAATCTAACTTGTCGTTTTTTCAAGTTATTATTATTATTTTTTTCAGTTACAAATGGACGTGGATGATGACTGCCCATTTGAGGAGGCTCGGCCAGTCACGACTAAAGACAACGTGGGTTTAGTAGTTAACGGCGAACTTTAAGGCATTGTTTTTGAGAACAATAACCAGACGAAAAATAAAACGGTGTCTTTTAAAATAAATAAGTACCTTGTAGAATATTTGAATATGTTCAGATAATAATTAATAAAGTAAGTGAATAATTAAAATTGGCCAGTGTTTTTATAACTTTTTTAAGAATAAAAAGTAATAATTATGTTCTTAATAATACATAGAACAGCTAACATTTTTCTTTCTGTAATGTAACATAAAAACAATGGCGTATTTCAGTATATAAAAGTCAAATTCAAGTGTGTTTAGTGTAGGGGGCACTACGAATCAATAATAAAATAAGTAGTTTTTTTTTTCAGTTTTTCGGAAATCGGCACGCGTTTTAAAACGCGGCCTATGTGAGACCACACTGTAACTGCCCTTTTATACACACATAAAGACGGAGCTGCTTATACGATATTTTATAACGCGATTCTGTTCTTTGAAAGTGGTGTATTCTGAAATAATGTCAAACTTAAATAACTAAAAAAACAAGTATGTATTCATTATTTACCAGGGATAGTAATTTTATTTAATTATTTATGTCTTTCATAACAGCCTCCTGATATTTGACGAAGATGCAAAATAACAGCTTGTATAGACATATTTGCTATACAACGAACTCCAGGGCCTCAAGTCTGCTATTACAATAGTGTCAGATTGGTCTATCATTGATTTCATAATTGTTGATTTTGACAAGTTTGGTAATCTACTAATATAATGGTGTCATTATGACTTTCCCGTGGTCAGTGGTCAACCACTGACACTCCATTGAATGAAATGGCATAGAATGGTAATCTCGAACATAATGATAAATGAATGACTAACTTACATAAAACACTTGACTTGTATAAAACACTAATAAACAATATGTAAAAATATATATATGTAGGATCAGGAGTGCCGAGCGGTATATTATATCGTCAGGCTTTGGAGTTCCCATGTTATTGGGATAAACAGGACGGTATAAACAGTTACAGGGAACTGTAATAAAAATTACAGTACACAATAAAATACACTAGGTATACAAAAGACACAATAATGGGTAAATATTAAAAACAGTTAATCGAACAAACCCTTTAGGGTCACAGTTCGTATAGCGGCCAAGCCACCCAACACAAACTGTATCTACTCGCTATTTAGCAAGCCAACACAGCTATGTAAATATACAGCAGCGCTGTACCAGGTAAACCGACAGTTATGTCGGGAGCAGGTGCTCTGTATTGAGTCGAATCCGAAGACCGACTGACGAGCAAAACGAGTGCACGCTCTTTTATAGGATGATTGACAACTCTGTCCAATGACGCATGTCAAGTGTTTACTTGATACAAAACACTAAAATACGTTAAATCTAATAGGACTTACATTATAAAGTAATCAAATAATACAAGAATAATTGTCATAAATAAACAATGGTAATTTCACGAAGTAAACCATTTTAAAAACAAAGTAACATGTCATCCGTTGTTTTGAATAAAACTAACGGGTACAATTTATCGAAATAAGTTACCAAAAATCAATTAGAACGTACACCGAGTACTCAATAAATTATGTTTCGATTTATAAGACAATAATTGATAGTAAAAATCACTTAAATTGATAATAAACACAAATCATAACAAATTCTGTTGACTACCCACAATTTTTATTTGACAACCATCTCCGACATATACTTAAATGAAATCTGGCACAAATAAAGTAGTGGTAGTTTTTCGAAAATCATTTCTACTAACGGGTTTTATAATAAAGGCAATACGACAATGTCATTATGACACAATTCTATTACGAGACCATTGACCGACCAATGGAATTTAACAGATTACGAACTTTAAGCAAAATGACAATGGGATGGGAATGGGATCGTGTTGGAATAACGAATTTATAAAAATAGCAGACTTGGGGCCCTGGTTCTTCGAGTAAGTACGTCAACTATAATATGCTTAGTGCCGCACTGCATACACACAACTCTATTAAAATCAGACCTGACAACCAAAGCCTGCTCTCAAAACATATCTTACACATCTCCCTTCCTAATGCAAACAGTCTTCTGACCAAATGGTGCCCCTCTTTACTCACACACTTATATCTACAATAAAATAAGCATGCCCGTGGCTAAATAATAATAGCCGCACCGGTCGATCAGTCAGGTTAAGCTACGCTTGCCGCGGTTGGTCTGTGGATGGGTGACCATCTTTACATACCGAGACCCCTCCGTGCCTCGGAAAGCACGTTAAGCCGTTGGTCCCGGCTGTCATTCGTGGATCTTTGACAGTCGTTACGAATAGTCAGAAGCTCGAAAGTCTGACAACCAGTCTAACCAAGGGGTATCGTATTACCCAGTAACTGGGTTGTGGAGGTCAGATAGGCAGTCGCTCCATGTAAAATACCAGTATTCAGCCGCATCCGGTTAGACTGGAAGCCGACCCCAACATAGTTGGGAAAAGGCTAGGCAGATGATGAAGCACTGTGATGACCCACTTATGTAAAAGAATGACAAAAAGTTTGCTTCTCTCTGTGTGTCATACAACGACACTTACAAAATCTATAAGCTAGTGATTCACAGTCATTCAGTTCCTTCACACAAAACCCCCAAACCTACAACTGGTTTACGTTTTTGTCAACTGAATGTCTGTTCGAATGGGGATCCCGCCGTTTTGCCGAAAAGATTTTGCCATTTCACTACCCAAACAAATTTTAGCAACCTTTTTTTATACCAATGCAATGTTTGAAATAATTTTAGTACGCACATTTTCATTTAGTCAAATTTTTACTTGGCAGAATATTATCAAGGATAACGTAATTTAGGCATTATTTTGGTCTTTAATCAAATGATTTATACAGCAAACAATCTTTAGACAATAAACGTTTGGTCAAATGATTTGTTAGGATTTGTTATGGCAAAAAATATAAAGGCAAAAATAAGAAAAGACCTAGGTATATTGAACAAGTACGCTAAATATTAAACTATACGATATGACGGTTGTTTTTTGTGCCGATTCAAAGCGTCGAGCGTCTCAGGAACTAAAATTTACACATTGCCACAAATGGCCGTCGTTTTGATTTGGTACATCTCTGATGATTTAGGTCTAAATCGTGGAATAAGACTTTTTGGTGTATTTTGTGTTTACTACGAGATATGTAAAACATTTTTATCCTGACAGTATGCGCATCTTTTAAAACTCGCTATCAAAAATATTAGTTCCACGATCGCTCACCTTGCTGTCGGCGTCAAAATGGCAAAAATCAAATGTCTTCATTTTGTCATCGATTGACAAGTTTGGTAATCTACTAATATAATGGTGTCATTATGACTTTCCCGTGGTCAACCACTGACACTCCATTGAATGAAATGGCATAGAATGGTAATCTCGTACATAATGATAAATGAATGACTAACTTACATAAAACACTTGACTTGCATAAAACACTAATATATAATATGTAAAAATATATATATACTTAAATGAAATCTGCCATAAATAAAGTAGTGGTAGTTTTTCGAAAATCATTTCTACTAACGGGTTTTATAATAAAGGCAATACGAATACGACTATGTCATTATGACACAATTCTATTACGAGACCATTGACCCATGGAATTTAACAGATTGCAAAATGACAATGGGATGGGAATGGGATCGTGTTGGAATGACGAATTTATAAAAATAGCAGACTTGGGGCCCTGGTTCTTCGAGTAAGTACGTCAACTATAATATACTTAGTGCCGCACTGCATACACACAACTCTATTAAAATCAGACCTGACAAACAAAGCCTGCTCTCAAAACGTAGGTATCTTACACATCTCCCTTCCTAATGCAAACAGTCTTCTGACCAAATGGTGCCCCTCTTTACTCACACACTTATATCTACAATAAAATAAGCATGCCCGTGGCTAAATAATAATAGCCGCACCGGTCGATCAGTCAGGTTAAGCTACGCTTGCCGCGGTTGGTCTGTGGATGGATGACCATCTTTACATACCGAGACCCCTCCGTGCCTCGAAACGCACGTTAAGCCGTTGGTCCCGGCTGTCATTCGTGGATCTTTGACAGTCGTTACGAGTAGTCAGAAGCTCGAAAGTCTGACAACCAGTCTTACCAAGGGGTATCGTATTACCCAGTAACTGGGTTGTGGAGGTCAGATAGGCAGTCGCTCCATGTAAAATACTGGTATTCAGCCAAATCCGGTTAGACTGGAAGCCGACCCCAACATAGTTGGGAAAAGGCAAGGCAGATGATGAAGCACTGTGATGACCCACTTATGTAAAAGAATGACAAAAAGTTTGCTTCTCTCTGTGTGTCATACAACGACACTTACAAAATCTACAAGCTAGTGATTCACAGTCATTCAGTTCCTTCACACAAAACCCCCAAACCTACAACTGGTTTACGTTTTTGTCAACTGAATGTCTGTTCGAATGGGGATCCCGCCGTTTTGCCGAAAAGATTTTGCCATTTCACTACCCAAACAAATTTTAGCAACCTTTTTTTATACCAATGCAATGTTTGAAATAATTTTAGTACGCACATTTTCATTTAGTCAAATTTTTACTTGGCAGAATATTATCAAGGATAATGTAATTTAGGCATTTGGTCTTTAATCAAATGATTTATACAGCAAACAATCTTTAGACAATAAACGTTTGGTCAAATGATTTGTTAGGATTTGTTATGGCAAAAAATATAAAGGCAAAAATAAGAAAAGACCTATATTGAACAAGTACGCTAAAATAATATTAAACTATACGATATGACAGTTGTTTTTTGTGCCGATTCAAAGCGTCGACCGTCTCAAGAACTAAAATTTACACATTGCCACAAATGGCCGTCGTTTTGATTTGGTACGTCTCTGATGATTTAGGTCTAAATCGTGTAATAAGACTTTTTGGTGTATTTTGTGTTTACTACGAGATATGTAAAACATTTTTATCATGACAGTATGCGCATCTTTTAAAACTCGCTATCAAAAATATTAGTTCCACGATCGCTCACCTTGCTGTCGGCGTCAAAATGGCAAAAATCAAATGTCTTCATTTTGTCATCGATAGGAAGTCCAGCGTACTTGTTTAATATTAAAGGTCAGTGACTGAAATGCAGAGCAATGGCGCTATGATGTTTGTCATCTTGAGTTTTCAAATATCAACACTGAAACTTTTTAATTGTTTTATTGTATAGTTTCGCCTCGGTATTTATTTGGTTTATCAATTCTTAGCTTTTTAATAATCGTTTCGAAAGTGGTTTTAGTGGATTTTCCATGTTTTCTATTTCTGCACAGTTTCTTTCCTACAACAAAACAAACAAACAAACAACAACAAACAAACAAAAATATTATTTATACATCCTGTATACCGTGTTTTATGCAAATGAAATATATCTATCTACAAATAAATTATACGCGCAACCGAAAATAAGTAAGTGCCATAAGCTTGTCATTGTAATAAAACCACAAATAAAAGGAATTAAAAAAAAGCTTGCACAAATTTTGTCCCCTTGTACAAATAATACAAATAATTACCAAATTTTTATCCTATTAGTCATGAGCATATTGAGTACAAATCGAAAAGATGTGAAAATTGGAGGTTACTTCGTGATGTTTTTTTATTGAGAAAAGGAGAATGGATAATACCGTACCCAGACATACAAGTGAATTGTAGCATTATGAACTACTAGCTGCGCCCCGCGGTTTCACCCGCATAAGTTTTGATCCCGTGGGAATATCGGGATAAAAATATCCTATGTGTTAATCCTGGTTATAAACTATCTGTGTGCCAAATTTCATCCAAATCCGTGTAGTAGTTTTTGCGTGAAAGAGTAACAAATATCCATCCATCCATCCATAAAACTTTCGCGTTTTATTAGTAGGATGTTGATTTTTGTTGCCCTCATGGAGTAGTTTAACAGCATGTCTGAATTCGCTTGAAGAAAAAAGACATGTGAGGAAATTAAATTGATTTAATAAAGAGAAATATTTAACATGGTGCTAACGATGGACACTTTTAAAAATTGAGCACTTTTTTAATAAATGAGCCTGTTTTTAACTTTAACCGAAGGCTAGTGTGAATCTGGGTTAAGGCGAATGCACGTGAAATTCAATTTATTTAATGCTTATGTAGGTTGTACTCGTCTGTTGAACTAAATGTGATTCACGACCGTAACAAATATGTATTTACAGAATTAAAATCATTAAAATTATAGCGCATCCCCTTACGCAGTTCAAAAATGTATTCAGTAACCCAATGTATTCAATAAATCAGATACTCCGTTCACCTTTTTACCCTGTTTTTGTAAAAAAGTCAGCCGCCAATATATATAAATATACAAAAGTAATAAAATTAATTGTATTTTCTGGAATAATATGACACACACACACTACTGCTCATGCCTGTATCAGTTAAATATTATAAAATATTTCAATTTATTTTATTATAAAAAAATAAACTTACAATTTATAACTCCTTATCAATACATCCACGCAGTTACACTACCGAATTGCGGCCGAATATAAAAAAATCTGCGTACCAAAATTTTATAAGTACCTAATAAAAATAATGAGTGGTTTAAGTAGGTACTCAGTTTATCTCATTGGTATTGAAATTATATTAATATAAATAGCTTCGGTCCGCGACATCCGCGTGAAATTTCTTGTTTCAAGCCAAGTTTTCTTTCTGACTTGGTATCTTTTTGCTCGACTCTCGACTTCCTCAAGAATTGGGCTAACAAATGCACGGAAGGACGGCTTCCAGGCGGTTCTTCGCAAAAGAACGCTCTCCTTGTGGTCTCGGGTAAAGGGTAGCACCAACACGCTTCTGAGCGTGGTGTCGGACAGAGTGGACAGCCAACTCCTGAGGCATTGGTCGCTCATGCATGTCCAAAATAATTAAGTCCATATCATGTTGTACTATGACATGATATGGACTTGTATCAATAACTGTGTACTTGTTCTGAAATAGATATTTTCAATTTCAATTAAAAAAATAAAAATTCAAATCCGACTGGTATTTCCAGAGATTAGCGCTTTCAAACAAACAAACTCTTTAGCATTATTATTAGTATATAGATTATTGGAAGTTATGCTTGTAATTATTGAGAATGTTTCCTTATTTTATCCTTGGGTTTTTTTGATATTAAAAAAAAAACATTTTTTTTATAATACACTGTTAATTTCAAAGATGTGGGTATCATCACCATCAGCCGCTGCAGGACATGGTCCTCCCCCAATTTCGCCACTACCTAATCCATCATAGGTATCCATACTTCTAAACTATAAGAGTAGGTACGTATATTTGACTAATACTGGTATTCAGCTGCATCCGGTTAGACTGAAAGCCGACCCAAAATAGTTGGGAAAAGCCTAGGCAAAAAGATACGTACTTATATTTGACTGTCTCGTTGGTTTCTTGGTCGCAAGCATGACTGCTGAGTGTCGTCCTGGGTTTGATTCCCGGGTTGGGCAAAGTGTTATTAGATGTTTCCATTGGAAAAACAGCTTGGAGTTTGGAAGATGGCGGGGTAATACCTCCGAGCCGCGGAAAGCATGTTAAGCTAATGGTCCTGGGCCTGATCTCTCTCCGGTCGTGTCGGTTTGCGACTCATCTTACTATGAGAGTGAGGGCAGAGCGAGCGCACCTGGGTCTGCACACACTTGTGCATTATAAAATCCTCCGCCGCCGCCTCGCCGAAGGCGTTAGCTTGCTCTTAGCCATAAGACCACCCTAAATACGTAGGGTGACAAAATGGGTGGTCTTTGAAAAATTAAAATATAGTGCAATACAAATATATTACACTATGTTTTAATTGCATCATGTAGGATAAGTATTTTGCAGGTCTTGCTCACGCGAAGACATTGAAGCTTGGTATGGCCCAATGTTATTGCGTAAAAATAATGGATCGTTTGTGTGCAAGGGCTGTTTATTGTTGGTGTAGGGGTCGCCTTAGGTATTCAACTTTTAAAATCAACGTCTGTGCCATACTCAGGTCAAATCACACACAAATTTTGTCACATTTTATTTATAACTTCAAGTATACAAAGAAATCTAGTTAAAAAAATTGTCATTTTTCCTACAAGTATCCCAAATTGCGAGCTTCCTTAACAAGCCCGACCATCATTTGGGTGACCTCGTCTCCTTGCTCATAGATCCTGCTGGGAGGCCATGAGAAGTAGTATCCTCGAAGTTCGTACACGTACACGAGATCTGTGCCCTGGGTGCGACGCACCCAGTCTACACTGCCGCCTGATGCCTTATCTGAAGGAAAAAATATCATTTTATTTAATTATATATAATCCCTAATGCCATTTGGGGGCCTAAAAATACCACTTTAAGCAATGCCTCCAAGAGATGTCAGCAAAAGCGACGGGGCCCCATAGGGCCGAAGCCTGCCAGGGTAGCGGGAACATCCGAAACGGTTTACCGCTGCCCTGGAACATAAAGGGCTAAGGAAGGAACACGGGTGGGTTTTAGTCAGTAAGAGTCTGACACTCCCTTCTGCCAGGACAATAAAGAAAATAAAAATTGAAGAAGAAAATGGACCTTCTGATAATTATGTAAAATTTAGACGACTGTATTCCAACAATTTTGCAGTTTTGTCAACTACTCAGCGATTTTTAGTGGGTCATAAATTAAACTCAATGATTTGCTGATTTGTTTCTGAAACTGGTGGTGGAAAAAAAACATGGAAGCAAAAACTTAAAACTTTAGATGGCTGATTTGGTTCTGAAACTGGTGGTGGTGGTGACATGGAAGCAAAAACTTAAAACTTCCAGTTATATCTCCAACACGACAAAAATTATATCGACAGCAGTTATAATATCTCCTTTCAAGGATCTTAGTTTTTGGAGTCGATTTTCTTTATTAGACTTCCGTTACAACTCCGATAGATACTTGGGAAAGCGGATGCGAGGCGTTAGTAGGCGTAGTTCCGCTACAATCATAGTATTTTAGAACTAGTTTTAAGATAAAGATTGATAGATCGGTAGTTAACTTCATATGATTCCGATAGATGTCGCTCATCAAACGCCACCCGACTAAGGACATTCAGTTCAAAATACACCGGAATTACACTAGAGTACGCGCAAGATAAGTCTGCGCGCGGCCGAAAATAATCTTTTGGCGCTATCTGGACATTTACTTCAAGTGTTAAGAGAGTGTGCTGTGTTCCGTATTTTCCAAAGTAAATAATTGCTATTATTATGCCCAAAAAATAATAATAATATCCCTGGACATTTCACACAGCGCCATCTAGTCCCAAGCTAAGCAACCTAATGCTTGTGTTATGGTAACTAGATGGCTGATAAACTACTTATATACATTTTTTGTAAATACTTACATATTATAGATAGAAAAACACCCAGACTCGGAACAAATACATGTAGGACTTACAAATATTTGTTCTGTGCGGGAATCGAACCCGCGACACGCAGCGCAGCAGTCCGATTGCTCAGCCACTGCACTAACCGTGTTGTCAAAGTGATTAAAAGAGCTGACAGGGATATAATCTTGAAGTCAAACGTTGCGCGCAGACTTATCTTGCGCGCACTCTAGTGTACATGCTTCCTCCAAGGAGCGCTTTACATTTACCATAGGTAGTAGGTTGGTAGTTTTAAAACGATAAAAATTATGTAAGTATAACAAGTTCTCTTACACAAAATTTCAGCAGCTGTTCCCGGACCATCGTACTTAGCCTTATTCACTGCATAGCCGTAACGAAGAGATGTTTCACCGATTTTCTTCTGCAAAAAGAAGTAAATAAAACTGAAGTAGGGTGGTTCTGAAGCAAAAGTTGAAAGAAACCACCGTCAGTACCGGCGGCACCACCTGAGGGCCCAGACAAAGTGACATTCTGGCAGCGATAGCGATGATAGAAAAGTCAAAAATGTGATGCAAAAGTCGAAAACGGAATAACATAAGCACACACCACACACACACACACACCACACACGCATGCACACACACACACACAAAGAGAAGTCATACCAGTAACTTTAACTTTTCATTCATTGTGTACTTGTTTGTAATTACTTAAAATAGTTTAGTTATCTAGTTACCTAAAAATATGTTGATCCGAGGGAGGAGCAGAACCACCCAATACAAGCATTACTACATGCTTCCTGGGAGGTTCTAGCCACAGAATAATATTGTACAAGAAAGTTACAGAAATAAACTATTTTAATTTTTTAACTTTAATTTTTAATAGACAATAAGTCAAAAAAAAACTTATATCAATCCTGTTGAAAGTTTTTGTAGAAATACGAATCGCTTTGAAAGTGGCTGTCAGTAATATCAGAAAGTACAGTCACCAAAAGAGATAAATAACCTGGGTCGACGAATATAATTAAATTTAGTAAGAAGCGGTATGGATGTTTTCGAATGATATTTTATTTAAAAAATGAACTGTTTGTTTTTTATTTACTTTATTTTGTTTAATCGTAAATATCCATCAGTTTCTTATAAAATTTCAACTACGGTATATCCGTCAACTCTGGTTACTTATGTCCTTTGGTGACCGTACATAATTATTATGAATTTAAACCTCGTGCATGAGAGGCGAGGCCTACACCTCGGGCATCCTTCAGTGCGTTTGTCAAATCGCGTTCTCCAATCAACACACTCACAGTAGCAATGGCTTTCATAACATTCATTGCGTTATTTACGTTGTTGAGCAGATACATTTTTCGAACATAATTGTGAAGCAATTAAGGATTAGATTCCTTCAAAATTATTCAGATTGCGGTTGAAAGTGTGTCACGCAATTTGGGTGCAGGTCTATTTCTTAGAAATTCTTACCAAATCATCATAATTATCAACATGTTCGCTGGAGTCGGAGTATGGCAGAAGCAATGTCTGCGCTGTAGAATGATACGAGATATAACCCAACATGTTCTCTAGTCCAGATATGTACTCCGACAGCGTTCTG
Source organism: Apamea sordens (assembly GCA_945859715.1). Lineage (NCBI taxonomy): Eukaryota > Metazoa > Arthropoda > Insecta > Lepidoptera > Noctuidae > Apamea > Apamea sordens. The sequence continues at coordinate 17,477,242 of OX243995.1, forward strand.
GTCTCTATCTCTGAGAATGGTTTCGATCCAGCGTACAGCTGGTAGTTGCATGGGTTGTTTGATGAACTGTAATCTGGAATAGATAAGGGAATAACAGTATACAGTCTATTATTGTAACGCTGCAGGGTAAGGATCTATATTATCAACATATTTTCTCTGCGTGTCTCTGACACACACACAAGTTATGAGGTTTGCTAATATTTTACATTATATCTATTTTATTATTTATTTATTTCCGTAACTACCCGTGACATCACAGCGGGCCCTATCAGAATACCAGCGGCTAGCGCTGTGACATTTATTTTTTAAATGTCGCAGCATCATGCTGAGAAAGGAGCCTTTTGGCCTCATAGAGGACTTTCTGTTTCTTTTTTATTTCTGTTTCTTACTTTTTTTTACATAACTTGATTTTTGACAGTGTTTAGTTTAATTTATGATCTTCCTGTATGAGTCGCAATAAATACTTTTTCTTTCTATATGCACAGAAAAAAACATCAGATTTTGAACCCGTATTCAATTCTGAATTCCTAAATTTAAATCTGTATTCAAATTCAAAATTATTTATTTTGGGACAACTAGATCCAAAGGTCAGCTTTCACCAATTTTTATTTATTTATTTTTATTTTACCATTTATGTACACACATATATAAACAGACATTGAAAAACAGAACAAAAAATAGGTACAGAGGTGATGCTTATTTCATAAGAAATCTCTTCCAGCATACCTGAGATAGGACAATAGATACAGAGATGTAGACAGCGTGTGAAAGAACAAAGGAGACAAACACGTTTTATTTTGGGAATGGTTGCTGGCTGGTAATTAGATGAATTTAACATGTACGTTTGCCCCGCACGGCCCCCAGAATTTATGTTTTAGGTGTGCACTAATGCAATGTACTCGTCTCTAGGAGTATATGTACTGGTTTCTTTTTCAATGTACCTCTGTACTTTTGAAGATTTTTGCAAAAAAAGGGGGCCGTGCTGAAAACGTTTGGCTGGCACGGCCCCCTTTTTTTGCATGTAACTTGAAAAATATATAGCGTATTAAAAAGTTTCTTAAGCTCAAGGAATGTACTCTACTATCACGTTATATGTACCGCAACAGATATTGTGAATTCGTAATGACAAATAATATATAGATGTGGATAGGGGGCCGTGCTGGATTTTTTTTTTTAAAGAAAATATCTAAAAAAGACAAAACAATCTTAGCCAAAAACGATTACAACATAATTGATGTTTGGCAAGTAACATACGTACCGCATTGGTTTCTTATACAACTTGCTAAATTTGAAAAATAAACCAATTTTAGTTCATTCAGCACGGCCCTCTATAGTTGCCTATATCTTTTTAAATAAGACATGGTTGTTTACAAAATTCGTCTTTCTGAATTATAATTAGGAGTACATTCGTTCCAAATAAATTGCAAAACTGCTGTATTAGTACTTTAAAAAATAAATAGGAACAAAAATATCATATATTACAACTGATGGGGTGACCATGATTCCATATATTAGGTACATATTTTCTATCATACCTATTAATTAAATTATGTGACTACCTCGAAATAATAGTAGATTGTACAACTAATTCATAAAAGAAGGGATAAAATAGCTCGTTTAAGCCCGAGTTAAACACTGCTTTTCACTTCGATTGCGAGAAAATGAAACAGGCATAAAGTATTTAACAGTATTTTTATTGTTCAAAAATGTTGCAAAATTGAAGATGAGAATAGCTAATTCCCGCCACGAAACTTTATTAAAGATTTTTTTTTAATTTTCAACTTGATTTTGTTGTGTCATTCGACTTGGGTACCTACTTCATACTGCCAAGACATAAAAATGTTTCTTTGATTTTATCTGGTTTTATTAAATTAACGATACAAAACACGGAAGTGATATAAATTAAAGCAAATGAAATAAAATAATGACTTAATCTGCGACGTTTTATTGCACGTGTGGCTGTTGGGCTTGATTATCTTGGCTTTGTATCGTTAATTTAATAAAACCAGATAAAATACCTAGTGGTCATTTATTATTTAAAAACGCAAAGAAACATTTTTATGACTTGGCAGTATGAAGTAGGTACCCAAGTCGAATGACACAACAAAATCATGTTGAAAATTAAAAAAAAATCTTTTATAAAGTTTCGTGGCGGGAATTAGCTATTCTCATCTTCAATTTTGCAACTTTTTTGAACAGTAAAAATACTGTTATATACTTTATGCCTGTTTCATTTTCTCGCAATCGAAGTGAAAAGCAGTGTTTAACTCGGGCATAAACGAGCTATTTTATCCCTTCTTTTATGCATTAGTTGTACAATCTACTATTATTTCAATGTAGTCACATAATTTAATTAATATAGGTACATAGGTAGGATAGAAAATATGTACCTAATAAAGGAATCATGGTCACCCCATTAGTTGTAATATATGATATTTTTGATCCTATTTATTTTTTAAAGTACTAATACAGCAGTTTCGCAATTTATTTGGAACGAATGTACTCCTAATTATAATTCAGAAAGACGAATTTTGTAAACAACCATGTCTTATTTAAAAAGATATAGGCAACTATAGAGGGCCGTGCTGAATGAACTAAAATTGGTTTATTTTTCAAATTTAGCAAGTTGTATGAGAAACCAATGCGGTACATATGTTACTTGTCAAACATCAATTATTTTGTAATCGTTTTTGGCTAAGATTGTTTTATCTTTTTCAGACATTTTCTTTAAAAAAAAATTCCAGCACGGCCCCCTATCCACATCTATATATTATTTGTCATTACGAATTCACAATATCTGTTGCGGTACATATAACGTGTTAATAGAGTACATTCCTTGAGCTTAAGAAACTTTTTAATACGCTATATATTTTTCAAGTTACATGCAAAAAAAGGGGGCCGTGCCAGCCAAACGTTTTCAGCACGGCCCCCTTTTTTTGCAAATATCTTCAAAAGTACAGAGGTACATTGAAAAAGAAACCAGTACATATACTCCTAGAGGCGAGTACATTGCATTAGTGCACACCTAAAACACAAATTCTGGGGGGCCGTGCGGGGCAAACGTACATAATTTAACATCAGCCTCTTGTATTGCAGATGTCAATAGGAACAGCAGAGAACACTTTTTAAAACCGATTTCAGAAAAAGGAGGCGATCCAAATCGATAAAAAAAAGCTACTGAATTGATCAGTAGTTTTTTTTTAATGAAACATTTTACAGTTGTTTGGCTGCCTGCTTGTTTGCAAATCATGTTATAAAAACTTTTTCTTGAGTCCGAATCAAGAACGTCTCAGATGCCACGATTGTGGTCACTTACTGGGCAAAAGATTTCTTGAAGAAAAACAATAAACTACAAGTGGGTACTAAGAAAAATGTTTTTCATACTCATCCAGTTATAGTCCCAATTCCGGTTAGGGTCAGCCCCATAGCATCCATTAGCAGAGCGCGATCTGGTTTTCCTCCACATTCGGTCCTAAAATTCGTAATTATTAAAAATGTTCAATGTGACTTGCTATTTTTCTGTTTTATCATTTCCTTTATTTCATATAATTACTTATAAATTACATTTTTCAATATTTTTATAAACAAAATGATAACAAAAACATTAAAAAATATAAAAAATAGTAGCCCACCGGTATCGGGAACAGGGTCCAACCTATCGGCGGTCAGGGCTCCAGAGAGAGGAACCTCCTGACAATGCGAGCCGTGTCCAGAAGTACCGCTTTCTGAATCAAGCCCTGCTGCCCCACGAGAGCCTCCTCAGGTGTTGGTCGAGGCTCTCGACCAACACCTGAGGATTAGATCTATTATTATTTAGATCTCATTTAGATTTATTATTTCCCTGTCAATGGGTTGTGGGCCAAAATAACCACTATGTGGAGTCCTGACATAGCTAGAGAAGACGTCATGACCCCATAGAAGATGGTGGGACCAGCTGGAGAAAAGTAACGTACAGTGGTCCACTTTCGCCCTGGATTGAAGAGTTGGAAGTCATGTGGAGAGGCCCAGCCGTAGGATGATGCAGGCTAACAGTAACTGTATGAAGAACAGTTTTCGTTTTCATTTGTATCGGATAAAAATGACGAACTTCCATACAAACTTTCATCCCCTATTTAACCCATTTAGAGGATTCATTTGAAGAAGACAGAAGACGAAGACGTGTGACAACTACCACCCTGCACTCGGCCAGCGTGGTGAATTACGGCCCGTATGTGTGGCCAGTGTCTTAGTAATGGGAACATTATAGGCTGACTATGGTTGTGGTAGAGGATTAATTTACAAAATTCCTTCCGTAGTTCTCGCTTCGTTATACAGCGTGGCGCTTTAATGGCGACATTAATTTAACACACGTATACGGTTTTACGTTGTAGTTTTATGAATATATTTTAATATAATTAAACATTAATATTTATTTATTTACTAACAATTTTATAAAATAGCATCTTAGAGCAACCTGACTTAAAGAACTGTAGCTCAGGGGTCATTTGCCGGGGTCACGGATCATAATATCGCATCAATGTAATTAAAACAATTAACGAACAAAGAGAAGGCGAATTGAAGGAAAGAGTGAGAGCCCAATGTCGGCGCGCGGCGCAGGTGGAAGTTTTTAAGTTACGATTTTTTTATGTTGTTATAATTTTTATGATTACTGGCCACTAGCCCTACCCGTGTGTTTAATTAATGTCGCCATTGTAGCGCCACGTTATATAAGAAATTATTCGCTTCTAGACCCAGTGGTTTAGGCTGTGTCTTGTCTGTCAGTAAATTTAAGACTTTTATTAGATATGTACTCAAAATCAAAATATTTTATTTCACATAAACCTACATGGGCACTTATGAAACGTCAGAAGCTAGCACGGTTCCAATTGGTCATTTCCTCCATAGAAAACGAGCAATTGGAACCGTGCACCTAGCTTCTTGCCGTGGATTTTCTTGCCGACTCTTCTCCATAGAAGAGTCGGCAAGAAACTCCACACTACAACTACAACATACTATAAATATTGCTCGATTCAGAGGTCTTTTACAAATATCATTGAATAGTGACTTGTTGAGTTTTAATAATGTACTGTAATATCTTAATCTAATGCCATTATTTTAGAAACAATACTTAAGTAGAATTCAATAGGTTATTAGAGAGACCTATTGTTAAAATGCAATGTTTTTTTTTAATCAGCTATTCGCCATTTTTTTTGGCCACACTAGGTAGTATTTTATGAGGAAGTTACAGACGATAAGATCCATGACGGCATAACAGGATATTAATATCCTGGAACAAAACGGCATGAAAGTTTCATTCATATCCCATTTTTTGACTAACCTACTCTGTCCAACTCCTTGGCAGAAGCCTCCCTGCACTACTTTCATCTTTCGCGAGCCCGCACGGAATTATAAACACGAATTATAAACTTGACGACACGGTTGTCGCAGTGGCTGAGCGATCGACTGCTGCTCTGCGTGTCGCGGGTTCGATTCCCGCACGGAACAAAATATTTGTATTGCCTACAGGTAGTTGTTCCGGGTCTGGCTGTTTGTGTATGTGAGTTTAAATGTTTGTAAACGCACCCACGATACAGGAGTAATTCCTAGTGTGGGGCAAGGTTTAAAAAAAAAACAGGTACGCAAGGCTACACATCAAGCCTAACCAGTATAAGCTAACTTCTGATTGTACGAAAAACCTATACAATGCGAGGTCAGCTAAAACTGGACATGTATAGCTTGATGTGCAGCCGTGTGTACTATTATTTTTTCGTTCCCATTAACCATTTCAAGGTTCTGCAGTGGCGACCGCGTACCGGAAGATGTAACGTTGGAAGGCGTCCCGCAAGGTGGACCGACGACCTTGTGAAGGCCGCAGGAACCCGTTGGATGCGAGAGGCACAAAACCGGTCAAAGTGGAGGTACTTGGGGGAGGCCTATCTCCAGCAGTGGACGTCTTTCGGCTGAAATGATGATGATGAACCATTTGAAATGTATTAATAACCGACTAACTTTAGTATAACTGTAGTGATATCCATCCGGATTGACAGTAGGGAAGATGTGCCAGTCAAACTGGTCCCTCATTGACGTTATCTCTGGGTCACTGCTGGTCAGAAGTTCGTTGATAAAGTAGGTCGTCGTGGCTGGAGTGATCCATTCCCTAGCGTGTATGCCTGTCGAATTAAAAAAATAGCTGTGTCAGTTTTATGAGTTTTAAGAGTGATGAATATACATGTTAATGGATGGAGAGGGAGAGGAAGGCCGAAGAAAAGATGGATGGATTGTGTGAGGAATGATATAAAAATTGGTTGCCTGTAAAGTCGGTATACGGGCGAAAGTTTTACGTGACAACGACTTTGAAGGGACGCGTGCCTTTCACTTTTTATGTCTGTCTCTCTCGCTCTTAGGCGGGCTAACCATGCCCGAGTGGAAGGGACGCGTGCCTCTCACTCGCTCTCATTGTGAGCGCATAACGTGAGCGGAGCGTAACGCAGTTTCTTGAAGTGTCACCCGGCAAACCAATTTATAAGACGTTGTCACGTCAAAAGAGAAGGGAGTGAATGATAGCGTGACGGTTGACAGAGGAGAATGGAAGAAGAAAACGTTTTGCGCCGACCACAAGTAACATGGGATAAGGGCAGGAAGATGAGATGATGCTGTGTCAGTTTTCGTGGTTTTTGCATTATGGCTGGCAGTGTTACAAAGGAGGCTTTATATTGTCATTATGATAAGGAACGAAAATATATTTGAACTAGCTTCTGCCCGCGAGTTCGTCCGCGTGAAATTTCTTGTTCCCCCGACCCACCGCATCGCATCACACTGCATCGCATCGCATCGCCTGCCCGCGCTGTAGCTTAGTTTTCACTGAGCGTTCTTTCCGACTTTTTTCCTTTTTAGAGGTATGAGGAATAGGGTGTAAAGTTCACTCATCCTCCATAGAAAAGTAAGGATCCTCCGTCCAGACGGGTGTTATGTCCGGTGGGCAATTGCCCAACGATTGATGTTGGGAAATTGTATATATGTATGCTAATTGCGCGGTAAACTCTGCTTGCGAGATGCAGGATTGGCGTGACGTCAGTATGACGCGTTGTTCGCATGTGGCGTTGTAGATACCGCTACACCTTTTTGCTCGAATCTAGCTTATAGCCTTCCTCGAAAATTGGGCTATCAAATGCAAAAGGAATTTTTCAAATCCGACAGTTAATTCCAGAGATGAGCGCGTTTAAACAAACAAACTCTCCAGCTTTATTATTTAAAAAAAAAAAACAAATCTTCATCTGCCTAGCCCTTTTTACAACTATGTTGGGGTCGGCTTCCAGTCTTACGGATGCATCTGAATACCAGTATTTTACATGGAACGACTGCCTATCTGCCTCCAGAACCAGAACAGTTACTGGGTAATACGCTTTCTGAGGCACGAAGGGGTCTTGGTATGTAAAGATGGTCACCCAACCACGGACCATCCGCGGCTTGCATAGCTTAACCTGATTGATCGACCTGTGCGGCTATTATTACTTAGCAACAAGGCCCTCCTAACTGCTCTTACAAATACAAAAAGTTTTATTGGTCTTTTCGAGAAATGAAACATACATACAAAACTAGTTTGACTAGAAATATTGCAGATTGGCAACACCAATACTTGCCTGATTCAATGAACATGACTGGTTTCTCATCATCAGTCGGCGTATTTATCCGTAACCCTAAGATCTGTCGACCCTCGTAACTTTGTCCACCGACTACCACCTGCGCCCACTCCGAGTGTTGTTTACTCATGTTTTGAAGGTAGCCGTAAATCTGAAATTAGGTAACATATATAGATAGGTGTGGAAACGCCGGTGACGGATGTTCTAGAAGGACATATAGAGACCTTATTGGTGATGTTCTTCAGAATGGTCAGGAGCGTGGTAATCGTAACTTAATGTGTGTATGGCCAAATGTATGTCCATACATCTCCAGATCATACATCATACATCTCAGGTGTATATTTATCATTTTGTGTACGGACGTAAACTTACTTTCTTAAATAACGAATCAGTGACGTCATTCGACGGTAAATTGCGGACGCTATGTGGCGAGCGCCGCAGTCTTAGGAAACCCTAACTTTAGACTTACTCTAATGAAAAAATTGATTTAAGAAATATAGCACCCGAATTGCGTAACACACTAGCAACCAAAGCCTGAATCATTCTGAAGGAAGGTAATCCATTGCTTCTTATGTTCGAAAAATTTGTCTGCTCAACAACGTGAATAACGCAATGAATGTTGTTGAACTGTCAAAATTAAAGCCATTGCTACTGTTAGTGTGTTACGTAATTAACCCGCAGGTAATATTTGAGGTACTCACATCATCAACATCGTAGTAAGCAGTCCAAGAGAAACCTTCTTTGTATTGTCTACTATTTTTTTCGTTGCGAATTAATCTTTGAAAAAAAAAAACATTATTATTTTTAACCGACTTCCGAGACCTAAAAGTGGTGTGGCTTCATTTATCATTAAAGTTTATTTTATCACTTTGATGATAAAAATCATTATCGTCAAGACGTTCGCTACTTAGAAGTCGGGTTATGAAGCATGTACCTATGAGAAAGGTGTGGTACAGACCATCACACCGAACAACTTTCTCCATAAGACCAACATCGTCATCGAGAAAAAATAATCAGTCGTCCCATACATTGAGGTCGTCGAGTAGGTATTAAAGTTTTGAATAGAACTGTTCATATCTTTTTCGCGATAACTACGTTGCCGTTGATCCCATGGAGAATGTTGTTCAGTTTAATGGTCTGTACCACATCCTTGAATACGACCACACCTTTGTGATACATGCTGTAGATCGAGTGAATACGAACTTCCTGAAAACTCTTTCCGTCGACGGTGATCTTAAGCTGGGTATCTACAAAATCCAACAAAATACACAAAAAAGTCTTATTCCACGATTTAGTCCTAAATCGTCAGAGACGTACCAAATCAAAACGACGGCCATTTGCGGCAATGTGTCAATTTTAGTTCCGCAGACGCTCGAGCGGGGCGCTTTGAATCGGCACCAAAACAACTGTCATATCGTATAGTATATTTAGTGCAGCGTACTTATTTATTGGAGGTCAGTGGGTTATACTTATTTTAAAAGCATGAAAGTATCAGCAATTCATATTCTTTTTATTTCTCTTTCTTTCTTTCTTAATGCTGAGGATCGCGACCACATACGAAGCGTCTCCAAGCTATGCGGTCTTCTGCAGTGTGGATCGCCCGGTAAATGCTGCATGCTAATAATTCATATTCTACTTACTCAGAATAATCATCGAGTACCACTCTGGTGGTCAGGCCTTCGGTTTTCGCGATATCTTCCACAATTGGGACCAAAGATGGCGCCACCAGCATATGACATCCTTTTGGTGTGTTCGAGTGGTATGGCAACTCCTGAAAACAAAATTGTATTGAATGGAGCTAGACCGAAGAAACTGTCACACTTTAGCTCGTATTTGACGGCACGGTTGGCGCAGTGGTTAAGCGATTGACTGCTGCGCTGCGTGTCGCGGGTTCGATTCCCTCACGGAACAAATATTTGTATGACCTACATGTATTTGTTCCGAGTCTGGGTGTTTTTCTATCTATAATATATATGTATTTACAAAAAAAAAATGTATATAAGTAGTTTATCAGCCATCTTGTTACCATAACACAAGAATGCTTGTGCTACACAGCGCCATCTAGTCCCAAGCTAAGCAACCTCATTAGGTTGCTTAGCTTGGGACTAGATGGCGCTGTGTGAAATGTCCAGGGATATTATTATTATTTGTGGAGTGTGCAGTGTTTATCGTGTGATAAGAAACTTTGTCCCAGAAGGTTCCGTTTTCCTTCAAAGGCCGGAAACCTCAAAATAACGATAAGACCACCCATTGTATGTTTTGTAGTGTCAAATGTATTTTTAGTTATGTATTTTGTGGTGTACTTAAATAGATAATCAGCCTATAAAGTTCCCACTGCTGGGAGACAGGGCTCATCTCGTAGAGCGGGCCGTAATCCACCACACGGGCCCAATGCGGATTGATGGATGTCAGAGGGGCAATTCTCGTAATTTTAAGAACGTTCACAGTCTGAAAGCGTATTCTCGTAATTTAAAACGTTCAAAATCTAGTCGCAGTCTCATCTCGGCGACAAACAAATGTCAAAAACTTGTCAAAATGTAGGGAAATTGGAGGAATTTTTGACAGATTGAGACTTGGATCAGACTGTGAACGTTCTTAAAATTACGAGAATTGCCCCTCTGATCTCAGTCTCAATCTGTCAAAAAATACTTCTAATTTCCCTACATTTTGACAAGTTTTTGACGTTTGTTTGTCGCTGAGATGAGACTGCGACTAGATTTTAAACGTTTTAAATTAAGAGAATACGCCTTATGTCTTTGATTTTTTTGCTTAGACATACCGGTTACCTCACGATGTTTTCCAGTTTTTTTGTTTTCTGGTGTACAATAAAGTATATTATATAAATAAATAATTACTCACATGATTCTTCATGAGAAATTCCACTAGTTTATCCATTCCTTCCTTACTTCCCTGTATATGATACATTTTATGATTGTTATACAAATTATAATTATCATCACTCTCCGTCAAACATGTTTGTAGTAAAAAAAAACTAACAAAAAGGTGAAATAATATCATTTTGCTGGTTTACGTGTTACTAATCGATTGCTGCCCGCACTTCGGGCTTATATTTAAAAGATAACAGCTGTTTACGTATAAATAACAATACTGTAGAGATTCCTAGAATTGTTTGTTAGTGTGACACCTAACGGTGTAATAAATTTTAAATAAATCTTTATGTTAAGCCCGTAGCCCGCTAAATTGCATTTTTTTTTTACATTTTTTGCAATTTTCAGGTCAGTGCCATGTGAAATAATCAATACAATCTCTCTCTCTCTCAAATCTAAGTTAATATAATGCTAAGAAACTATTCAATGATTATAATTCTGTAAAGTCATATATTTTGTTACACTCGCGAATCATATTTTTATCAACACATAACCAGACACGGACCTAAAAATTGCAAAAAAACTTAAGACAATTTGAATTTTGCGGACATCCCTCTTGAAGTGTCAATATTTTTTCCATACAAATTTCGGAAGGGGTATTACTCCACTGTTCTTGGCATTGTATATCCAAAGTTTAACATGATATCGTTTTGTGATAATATTAATTTTAACAGAATAGTAAAATAAAAAGCCATTAAAAATTTATGAGCCAACAAAGATTCGTTTTTCTTGCTAATTTTAACGTAACCTTGGGTGTAAATAACTAATAAAAGAAGTGTAAAATCTTCAAAATTAGAGCTCAATTATTGAAGACTTTAATAAACTTTATTAGTAGACTTTTTTTATTTGATTCGTGTTCTATTACTGTTTCTTAACCCCTCTCAATTATTCTTTTTAAATATATTCAATGTACAGACACAACTTTTTTACATTCTTATTATAAGTATAGATTGCTTTAAGCAGTGGTTTTTTCATAACTCTCGATTTTCCAAACGAATCGTCTTTTCGTATTCTTTTTTACGCGCGTTTCTGTTCGGAACGGTGTTTGTGTGCGTGTGAACTAGACGTTGTGCATGTAGACTAGCGTCTAATTGTTCATCACTGAATTATCATCTCTGTCGGACACGATGCCAGGTGAGAGAGCGTGCTTTTTGGCCATGCCCATCAATGAGTTCGAGCCCGTGCTGAATCGAATATTCAAGTCATTGCTTTTAATAAGAGAATACCAATGAATTTTGTTTATTCCTCTTCGTAGCCATTTTTTTAACTTTATTTAATGTAAATTATTTTAATTTTGATGCATAAATCGTAATGAAACGTTATTTTGCGTGCTGCAATTTCGATAAAAAATACCTTAAAAGTTACATATCAGACAGGCAGTCAGACAAACCGACAGTTTTTCCAATTATTCCGGTACTTTTTAGGGTTTCGTACCCAGAGGGTGCCAAAGCGACTCTATTATTAAGCTTACGCTGTGTGTCCGTCCGTCCGTCTGTTTGTCAGCGGGCTGTATATCATCATCATCTCATCATCTGCCTAGCCTTTTCCCAATTATGTTGGGGTCGACTTCCAGTCTAACCGGATGCAGCTGAATACCAGTATTTTACATGGAGCGACTGCTTATCTGACCTCCACAACCCAGTGACTGGGTAAAACGATACCCCTTGGTAAGACTGTGTATCATGAACCGTAATAGGTAGACAGTTGAAATTTTCAGCGTGTCTTTCAATAACATCAAATAATAAAAACAAAATGAATTTAAAAATAAAAGCCTTTTAATTTTAACTTCATTTTATTTTTATTATTTGTTCTTATTCTCCATACAAGAAACGTGTTGTTTGGGAGTTTTTTTTGCCATGAGGTACGGAACCCTTCGTGTGCGAGTCCGATCCGCACTTGGCCAGTTTTTATACTATTATAGATAGTACCTACTTATACACATACACTGCGTAGATAGTAGGTATGTTAAGTACCTTCAAATACCGTGTCTAGGCCGTGATTGGCTTGCATCATGATAATCTCAAGCATGTCAATTATTACACACTATTTACAGAGCCAATGTGTGCGGGTTTTCAGAGTAACATTTTATAAATTATACATCATAGTAGGTACATACATACTTCGCTTATCAACGAATGAAAGCAAATACAGTATGTCAAAGTCAGCAGATGGGCAAGGGCACACATCTTAAGGTCAATTCCCGTAATTAAAAACGTTTAAAATCTAGTCGCAATCTCATCTCAGCGACAATCAATGTCAGAAATTTTACAAAAATGTATTGAAATTGTAAACTCTGCTTGCGCGATGCAGGATTTTGCGTGACGTCAGTGTGATGCGTAGTTCGCATGTAGCGGTATAGATGCCGCCACAAATAGGTACATAATAGACGTATTTTTGACAGATTCTTCACGCTTCTTCAGATTCGCGTGGCGCGCTGTAGTGTGTGATCCGCCTTAAACATTACCGTGACATCAGCCTTCGAGGCGATGCTTACAGAACAGTACTACAATTTCAAAGATAAATTTAATCAAACACTTATCAGAATCTTGTGTTTTGAAGAGCTGAACCATCACTTGAATTAAATTGAGAAATAAATAAAATGTTTAAGTAACGATGTTTGATCACTGATAGTGGCTCCGCGTTATAGTCCCTTGCCGCAGTCAGTACGTGGATGGGTGACCATCCACAAACGAGATGGTCCATGTCTCGGACAGTACATCAAACCATTGGTCCTGACTGTCATTCGTAGATATTTGGCAATCGTTACGGGTAGTCAGAAGCCCAAAAGTCTGACAACCAGCCCTACCAAGGGGTATCGTGTTACCCAGTCAGTGGGTTGTGGAGGTGTAAGGCAGTCGCTTCATTTAAAATACTAGTATTCAGCTGCATCTAGTCAGACTGGAAGCCGACTCTAAATAGTTAGAAACAAAACACAAATTTGATCACTACTTAATAGTAAGGAGTTCGATGATCACATCATAGTAATGTCCATGATAAAAATTTGCCTCTGGTGTAATTAAGTTTTTCTCTGTATGTTTTACTAGCTTTTGCTCGCGGCTACGCCCGGATAGAGTTTGGAAATTATTCCACGGGAACGTTATTCGAGAAAAAGTATCCTATGTCCTATACCAGCCGATCGATTCTGTAAAAATCTCACCGTGAAAAGTTAGGTGAAGAAGTGAGTTCAGAGTGTGCTGTCAATAGTGTCAATCCCTTAGCATTATTTGGAATGACAGCTCACTCCACGCTCACTTCACCTAAGTTTTCACGGTGAGATTGTTACAGAATTGCACTGCAGTGCACTCTCTCTTCCCTCACTCTCATAGTAAGACGAGTCGCAAACCGACACGACCGGAGAGAGATCAGGCCCAGGACCATCAGCTTAACATACTTTCCGAGGCTCGGAGGTATTACCCCGCCATCTTCCAAACTCCAAGCTGTTTTTCCAATGTAAAAATCTAATAACGCTTTGCCCAATCCGGGAATCAAACCCAGGACGACGCTCAGCAGCCATGCTTGCGACCAAGAAACCAACGGGACAGTCAAATATAAGTAAGTATCTTTTTGCCTCGCCTTTTCCCAACTATTTTGGGTCGGCTTTCAGTCTAACCGGATGCAGCTGAATACCAGTATTAGTCAAATATACGTACCTACTCGTATAGTTTAGAAGTATGGATACCTATGATGGATTAGGTAGTTACGCGAAATTCGGAGAGGACCATGACCAGCAGTGGCTGACGGTGATGATACCTACATCTTTGAAAATAACAGTGTATTATAAAAAAATGGGTACTTATATTGATATATAAGTACCCATTTTTTTATATCAAAAAAACCCAAGAAAAAATAAGGAAACATTCTTAATAATTACAAGCAAAATTTGCAATAATCTATGTACTAATAATAATGCTAAAGAGTTTGTTTGTTTGAAAGCGCTAATCTCTGGAAGTACCAGTCGGATTTGTTTTTTTTTTAAATTGAAATTGAAAATATCTATTTCAGACCAAGTACACAGTAATTGATACAAGTCCATATTATTATCATGTCATAGTACAACATGATATGGACTTCATTATTTTGGACATGCATGAGCGAGCAATGCCTCAGGAGTTGGCTGACCACTCTGTCCGACACGACGCTCAGAAGCGTGTTGGTGCTACCCTTTACCCGAGACCACAAGGAGAGCGTTCTTTTGCGAAGAACCGCCACGCGATTTTTTTAAATTCCACCCCTGCGGTAGTGACAAGCTGTGGATACAGTTTATATGATTAATCTTCTTCATTGGGTTAATAAACTTGAAACTTTTCAAGAATACTCGCCTAAGTAATAAAGTTTATCATTATAAGTTTTTCAAAACTACCCCTCAAAGGGGGTGTTGAAGTTTGTGTGGAAGAATTTGAATGCGCGGTTCAGTTAACTCGAAACTCAGTGTTTATACTTACGATAAAAAATAAAGAACAACATGTATCACGGTTTTCCGAAAATCTACCCCTAAAGGGTTGAAAAGGTGTAGTTAATTTTACAGGGGAGGATTATAATGCGTGGCTTGATTAACTCGAAAATTAGTATTAATACTTTTGACAGAAAATAGTCAATAATAAGTATGTAAAGTTGTCGAAAATTGACCCTTGACGGGGCAAAAAGGGGTAATTCGATTTTTAAGGGGAGGATTTAAACTTGAAACTGTTTGTTACATTTTCACACCTAAATCACTGAACTTCTGACTTGGCAAAGAGATAGATGGCATCCTGGGGAAGGACATACTTTTTATCCTGGTGGCATGTTCCCGTGGGATAATTCCCGACATCCACGCGGGCGAAGCCGCGGGCAGAATCTAGTTTATTAATATAATTTCAATACCAATGAATTAACTGAGTACCTACTTAAACCGCTCATTATTTTTATTAGGTACCTATATATTTTTTTTATTATTTTTATATTCGGCCGCAATTCGGGAGTGTAACTGCGTGAGTGTACAGTTAAGGAGTTATGAATTGTAAGTTTATTTTTTATAATAAAATAAATTGAAATATTTTATACTAATTTTAGTTAATACAGGCATGATTAGTCTAGTAGTGCGTGTGTGTCATATTATTCCAGAAAATACAATCAATTTTATTACTTTTGTATATACATATATACTGGCGCCGCGCGCCGTGGCGGCTGTATTTTTTACAAAAACAGGGTATAAAAGGTGAACGGAGTACCTGTTTTTAAGACGGTAAAAAAGGCAGCCGGTATTTAAGTATTTTATTGAATTATTTATTGAATACATTGGGTTACTGAATACATTTTTGAACTGCGTAAGGGGATGCGCTATAATTTTAATGATTTTCATTCTGTAAATACATCCCAAGTAGCAAAGTTATAACTTACAAGTGTCCCAAGACCTATATTTTTTAGCTCTTTTAGCATACTTACAAACAACTGTAAGTGTCGATTTAGGCGCACTTTATAAGAGAATTCTCACTTAGAGTCAACTTATAACGCTCTTGCTGAAGATTACTTTACACTCACAATAATCTTGTTACTGCTGTTGTAATACCAAAATAGCTTATAATGATTTTATAATGGCATGGTTTGAGGGAAAATAGGACTTAGGACGCTCTTACGACTGCTCTTATAAGTGTAATTCCGCTTATATTGCTCTCTGGAAGCTCAATAAAGGAGTAAAAAAAGTGTACGCGACAGCTGCTGAAAAAAAAAAGTTTAATTGTCAACTCATGTAAGTATTATTTGTATTTAGTACCTAGTATTTTTATTTCCTGTAATAATTTAGTTCATTTGCTCGATAGCTAAGTGTCTATGAACTTAAAACACTTGCGGTGTACATTTCTTCGAATGTTTTGTGGAATAAAGTGAAATATTTTCACAGGCCCACTTCGTTATGTATTTAGAATATTAGTAAAAAAATATTAATTAATTGTAAAAATAAAAACTGACGCCATTAGAGATTGATAAGACCAATTACTCTTCTCTAAGATAAGCTTAATCCTAAAATGTCATATTTCACACTACCTAAGTTAATTTTAAACCTTTTGGTCTTATTGAGCACTTACATAAGGTAACTACTTGGAGCCATTTAATAAATTTAGGGTTCCTTTTAAAACCACACTAATTACCATTTTGTGTTAGGTATAATGTTAGGGTGAGCCAAACATGCATAAGTACATAATGGTATATATGTACCTAATGGGTGGGTAAGTAGACACTATTAAGTGGGTGTTTTAAAATATTTTTATTAACTCTTTTTATAGTGGTTATTATATTATTATATACCCCCGGCCGTGTCACGATAGTATAATGGTTGCCATTATGGATGTTGACTGCTTTTTGAGTAAAAAAAAATGACATAGTTAAAGTGGATGCTTCAAGGTAGCCCGCGAAATTCAAATTTTCTTACGTTTTTTGCAATTTTCTGGTCAGTACTAAGTTGTACGTTGATTAAAATATGATTCGCGGCCGTAACAAATATGAATTTACAGAATTATAATCTCCACCACATTGATGTTAGGTTCTAGAAACTATTCACTCAGTCAGTTGCCACTGGTTGCCACGTTGCGCCAAACGTCACCGGTCAATGTTTATTTGTTACTGCAGATGTATTAGAAAAAAATTGAATTTAGTAGATTATTATATTTTTTTTTCAGATACGTTACAAATAAATAGGAATGCCGTTTAAAATAGTTCAAACTTTTGAAAAAGGACGTCCTGTGTTGACTGCAGTGCCCCAAGAACGGGAAGCAAATGGAATTTTATACTGGCCAGAAAAACATGAAAAACTGAGAAAAATAGAGAATTCAGCCCCAGATACAAATTGGCGGCAAATTAAATGCATCTTGATCTAATTTACTGACTTTAACAGAAGCTGAATACAAACTTGATAAAATGGACAACTTATCAGATACTGAAAATGAGACATAATATTTTATTTTGGTTTTATTTTAAAATGTATGTAATAAAGGTATGAAAAATAATACAGAGTTGTGCTCAATTTTAACTAATTTGCATTTCACGCTTGAGGCTTTATAAATTACCTTAATTTTCTTTTGTTTGTTACTATCAGTTTTGTATAATAGACAGGAACGAAGACTTCAGAGGCTCTTCAAAAACGTCACATATATTTTCAATACGATATCTGTGTATTAAAATGTTTTTGAAATCATCTTCATTTTTGGTATGAATCGAGTACAATTCAATAACGTAGCCTTCCTCACATAAAAACCATTTATTTTGTTCTTCCGCTGAGAGTATATAGGAGTCGAAACAAAGTCGTGTCAAAGTCAAAGCCGTTGGGTTCAAAGTCTTCGGAGGTCTTTCGGATCTTCTTGTTTTTGTACGGAACCGTCGAACGATTTACTGGCTCCATCATTTTCTATCGTAGTTCTTCTAGTACCAAGTAGCTTTTTTTGTGTCTGTGTATTTTTGTTTAATTTTGTTCCTTTATATGCTCCACTTCTTTTAAATCTTTTCCATTTTTTAAACTCCATGCTTAATGTTACAAACACTTAGCGTTGTTTACACGAATATAATGGCCGACATTCTTAATAAAGTGTTCACTAGTCTTTTAAAAGACAAAATATTCTGATAGAGCTCTACTATTATTCGTCTTCTCTTTAATTTGACTCAGAGAAGACAATTCACACTTACAACTTGTTGGCTTTATAGTAGGTTTATGCAAAAGTTTATTAAGGTCATAAGTTTTATAAAACACTCAATGCAGACTCTACTAAGAAACAATGTACTTTTAAGATGCTTTTTTAAGTGCAAATAATATTCAAGAGCAATTGCTCTTTAAAAATGCACTTATAAGACAACTGTGCTGATAAATGTGTTACATTGATTCTTTATACACATCTATAAGAGCACGTACTAAGTGTTAGTATTCTTTTAGTACTAAACGCCCTACATCATGCTTTTATAAGATGTACTGTCATAGTCAAGACACATGTAAGTCTGCTGTAACACCTTAGTTCTTAAATCAGCATATCCGCAAGAGAAAATTGCTAGTTGGGATATTTGTTACGGTCGCGAATCACAGTTTGATCAACATACGAGTACAACCTTCATAAGCGTAAAAAAAATTAAATTTCTCGTGCATGCCTTAACCCAGATTCACACTAGTCTTTGGCTAAAGTTATAAACGGGCTCAATTATTAAAAAAGTGCTCAATTTTTAAAAGTATCCATCATTATCAGGTATGTTTAATATTTCTCTTTATTAAATCAATTTAATTTCCGCACATGTCTTTTTTCTTCAAGCGAATTCAGACATGCTGTCTTAGGATTATTTAAACTACTCCATGAGGGCAACAAAAATCAACATCTTTCTAATAAAACGCGAAAGTTTTTATGGATGGATGGATAGATGTGTGTTACTCTTTCACGCAAAAACTCCTACACGGATTTGGATGAAATTTGGCACACAGATAGTTTATAACCAGGATTAACACAAAGAATACATTTTATCCCGATATTCCCACGGGATCGAAACTTATGCGGGTGAAACCGCGGGGCGCAGCTAGTAGTTCATAATGCTACAATTAACTTGTATGTCTGGGTACGGTATTATCCATTCTCCTTTTCTCAATAAAAAAACATCACGAAGTAACCTCCAATTTTCACATCTTTTCGATTTGTACTTAATATGCTCATGACTAATAGGATAAAAATTTGGTAATTATTTGTTTTATTTGTACAAGGCGACAAAATTTGTGCAAGCATTTTTTTAAATTCCTTTTATTTGTGGTTTTATTACAACGACAAGCTTTTGCACTTACTTATTTTCGGCTGCGCTGGGATATAATTTATTTGCGTAAATAATAATTTTCGTAAGTTATCACATTGTAGGAAAGAAACTGTGAAATAGAAAACATGGAAAAACCACTAAAACCACTTTCGAAACGATTATTAAAAAGCTAAGAATTGATAAACTAAATAAATACCGAGGCGAAACTATACAATAAAACAATTAAAATGTTTCAATGTTGATGTTTGAAAACTCAAGATGACATACATTATTTGACAGATTTTTGACAGTTATAGCACAACTAGCGTCATTGCTCTGCATTTCAGTCACTGACCTGTAATAAACAATTAAACTGGACTTCATACTATCGATGACAAAATGAAGACATTTGATTTTCGCCATTCTGGCGCTGACAGCAAGGTGAGCGTTCGTGGAACTAATATTTTTGATAGCGAGTTTAACAAGATGCGCATACTGTCAGGATAAATAATAAATGTTTTACCTATATCGTAGTAAACACAAAATACACAAAAAAGTCGTATTTCACGATTTAGACCTAAATCATCAGAGACGTACGAAAACAAAACGACGGCCATTTGTGGCAATGTGTAAATTTTAGTTCCTGAGACGCTCGATTGGGGCGCTTTGAATCTGCACAAAAAACAACTATCATATCGTATAGTATACATAGTTATGGTACTTGTATAATATAGGTCACTGATTTCAGTCAATTTTCTTGCGGAGAAAACAACATACCCAACTAGCCAATTTCACGTTCATTTGAAAGATCGTGCTAGAGATTTTAGATCTTATTACGATTGTCTCAGGATCCAAATTCGTCTACTCTCACTTTTCTTGACAAACTCCGGGTAAGGGAAGGGAAGTAAACGCTTAGACGAACTATTTCGAGCGACTTTTCAACCATTCCCTAAATCAAGTTGAAACTCTGAATTTAGCATAAAGGTAGGTTGTGGGTATATTATTATTGTAGTATATAAAAGAAATAAATCGGAAATTAAATAGGTTATGGGTTTATTGTTTATTTTTTTTGTGTACGAAGCGGTGTGCACATGAAATATTTCATACGGATAGTATTCTCCTGACTTGCCTTATTTTTATGGTAGAGATGAGTAAAGGTTGTAACGGATCACAATGTTTGGGATTGTCGCCTTCACCGATAAAAGCATTGATGTCTAAATGGGTGCTAAGTTTTATAGAGTTGAAAGAATGTAACTTAGCAAGTTTTCAAAGCTACAGTTACAACGCAGTGGCGCAGTGGTTAAACGATTGACTGCTGCGCTGCGTGTCGCGGGTTCGATTCCCGCACGGAACAAATATTTGTATGACCTACATGTATTTGTTCCGAGTCTGGGTGTTTTTCTATCTATAATATATGTACCTATGTATTTACAAAAAAATGTATACATATAAGTAGTTTATCAGCCATCTTGTTACCATAACACAAGCATTAGGTTGCTTAGCTTGGGACTAGATGGCGCTGTGTGAAATGTCCAGGGATATTATTATTATTATCAAAATAGGCACCTAATAAACTTTCAACTTACTTTGGCACCCTTTTACATAGGTGCCAATATAAACCAATTAAGGCACTTTTGAATTGTCAAGAGGTCGGTCAGTCAGAAAGATGAAGCTAGTTGCCCATTCCAAAGCGTAGTATGTACCTATGGAGAAGAACGGACAAGAAACTCCACGGGCACTCTTCTAAATAAAAATAATATGGTTACAAAATATTTTTTACACCATTAATGTTAAAATTATGCATGTGAGAATGATACAGAACGTACAAATGTCCGTAAAAAAAAAAGCAATTACGAGTATATAAATTAAATTAAAATAAGCCATGGCAGCAAAGAGATGACCAGTCCCTACAGACGGCGCCCATTCACGAACGTGACGCATGGATTAGCACCATTCAGCACAACCATTTTGAAGGCAGGTAAATGATTGCGCCACCAACAGCGAGACATTAGAGTGAGCATGACGTCATGTTCTGAAAGAAGAAGAAGAAAATACTTTTATTTGCGGTTTTTCTCAGCTGCCAAAGCACATTCAAGTCAATGAAAGACGTTAGTCATGAGCACTAATATGTCAACACTTTTTGCGTGACAGCGATTTTTGCGTAAAATAACGAAATAACAATGAAATACGACCCATTGCAAAAACCTATGGGTTCGAAAATACTATGTTCGTAGCCACATAAAATTTAATTATAAAATAAAGGAGTACATCGCTTTTAAATAAAGCCAACTTATGTCCGTGACTGTACCCAGTAAATGGTATGGGTGGCTTTATATTATGTACATAGTACTCACACAGGTGCTATGCAATTATACAATACTAGGAGATTGAATTTATGTAATGCAATAGTTTTTTAAAATCAGCAGCTCCAATGGTATTTTCAAATGCTAATCAATTTGTTTATATTGTGGAGCAGGACTAGCTTTGAGCCAAGCATTTTTATCAGCGATGTAATCCCCCAATTTATAATATGCCTGGCTTCATAATGTTCAAATACAAGATTTAAAATTCGTTTAATTCAGTTAAAGTATGTGGGTAGGTATTTTATTGTAACATTTTAAACAGTACCCCATGAAAGATGTGTCTACTTTAACCAGCCTGAAATCTGGTTGAACTAATTGGTCCCTATTTCTAGTGATTTAATTGTGTATTTACCTCTTTTGCTAAAAAGATGTAGATTTTTCCTTACGTAGGTACATGATGTTTTCATAGATATTATTGACAAGGCATACTGTTAAAATCTTTAAACAAATCCCTTAGAGAGATAGGGCTCTGATGGCTCTTTTCTGCAGAATAAAAATAGACTAGATGTCTGCAGCTCGTCCCCATAGTAAAATACCGTACGACATAATACTATGAAAGTAAAAATAAAATAGACTAGTAAATAAAAATAAAATAGACTAGTCTCGCGGTATCAACATCAGTAAATTTACGGATTTTTCTCACAGCATATGCTGATGAACTTAACCGTCCTGTAAGGGATGTTAAATGAGGACCCCATTGAATTTTCCTGGGGATCATGCTCGCCTCAAAAGTCGAGCATAATCCCCAGGAAAATAGTTTTATCGACGAATTCTAGTTTCTCTTGATTCAATACTATCTCACAATTACTATTTTACCAAATTGGTGGAATGCGTTTGAATTAATACACCCTAGTGTTTGTCCCTGTTTTCGTAAACATGCATGTTTGTGTAGCCTCTGTTGATATTCCTAAATGTAATTTTCAATCAATCAATCAATCAACTCAGCGTATCGCAGTCCACTGCTGGACATACTGCGCCACAACACACTGTCCCCCGCCGTCCGCATCTAGTCTACCCCAGCTACCTTTTTTAGGTCGTCCGTGTAAATATATTTTTAGTACCTAATATTTAATCTTGCTATTTCTTGTTTGTTTTAAGATATTGTTAGGTATTATTTTTGCGTAAATGCATACATTAGGAGTTTGTGGATTCATCAACCTCATTTTTTTTTGTTCTAGTACTTATTTGGGTTCGCCTGGTTCTGGCAACATGGCCAAGCGCGTTTGCACTGTACTACACAGGAATAAAGGAAGTATTTCAACCGCCAACCAACCGCGAACTTCGCAACAATTCGTATTTCGGCTACAGCATCACTTACGATGGATTTAATAAAAAGTAAGTTTTATATTTTAAATCTGTTACTTTTCTCATTATTTACTGTTGAGATATTTCTAGGTATTGTAGTTGTTTGGATATCGCAATATTTAATTGAACCCCAAATAATTCCTATTTTAATTTCCTAAAAATATGAATTTAGACTAATATAATGAATGTGCGTCTTTTTGTGATCCTCAAATAAATCCCAATTTAATTTCCAAACAATATTGAATTGGTAGTCTAATATTATAATGAATGTGCCTCTTTTTGTGGTTCTCAAATAAATCCCATTTTTATCGCGCACTAAGCAGATCGTTGAAAATCCAGAGCACGAAAATAAAATCGCCGCGGGAAAAACACGTCCGTGAAAACCTGCAGTGCGATTCTGTAACCATCTCACCGTGAAAACGTAGGTGAAGTGAGCGTGGAGTGAGCTGTCATTCCAAATAATGCTAGGGATTTACACTACTGACAACTCACATCAAGCTAACTTCACTTGAGTTTTCACGGTGAGATTTTTACAGAATCGACCGGCTGGACTAAATAACATCAAACTCAAAATCAAAATATTTTATTTCACATAAACCTACATGGGCACTTATGAAACGTCAGAGGCTAGGTGCACGGTTCCAATTGGTCGTTTCCTATGGAGAAGAGCCGGCAAAAAACTCCACGGTTACTCTGTTAAAAATATTTGTATTTACAATGTTTTCAAATCACAGTAGGTATGGGAGGACAGCGTAGGCCTGTCAACAAGTAAGTACCTGTACCAGGTACTTGATAAAATAAAAAATGGTCTACAGATCTAAAGTCTACAAGGCCTACAAAGTCCTACCATTTAAAAAGTATAAAAGAATCTATCAGAAGTATAAATAAAAAATAAAATATAAAAACCTATTAAAATCAAGTGATATGGTTGTCTAATAATGGTGTCGTAGGTACACTGACCGATCCAATGACACCTATTAACAATTAGAGAGAGTTAGAGAGAGAGAGAGAGAGTTAGAGTAAGATTTCCCCTATCAATAAAGGGGAAATCTAACTCATCATCATCTTCATGCCCTTCTCACATGTTCCTTGGGGTCGGCGCAACACGTTTTCTAAAGGGAAGGAAAATCTAACTGATTTTAATTGTTGTTTTTTTTTATGTCTAATTGTTTGCTGCATTGGTTGACGTCAACACGTCAACGCCCGCCGGCTGAAAACCAGTGCTGGGGCTCTGTCTCGTATAGGGTCTTAGCATTTTGCTAAGCGATGGCTGTTTTGCGTGGATGTTACGCATGTTTACCCCCAACTTGTTACTTTTTTTTTGTGTTCTTTTTATGCGTCATGTTAGCCGCAATAAATATATAAATGTATTTTCTTTCTTAACTATTTCCTTAATGTTTCAGATTAGTAATAAGTGCGCCAAGGGAAAATAACATTGGCGAAGTATATAATTGCAATATAGAAAACAAAGTCTGCACACCAATTGCTAAGAGTATTAACAGAGGTACGACATTCTTTGACTAGTTAAAAAAAAAAACGTAGCCCGCACTTAAGGTTTTTTTTCAGTGTTTGTCTGTCTAGGGCATGAAATGTTTTACTTGTTTTTTTTTTTAATGCACGAATTTGTCAATAGTCTTTCATTATTTCAGTTTCTTCTAAATATACACATGACTACTGGTTTGGAGCAACCGTTAAGGCCGGGCCAGACTTCGTTATGGTAAGCCTGTGTAACATTAAACCAAAACCGACAAAACAAATTTTGTCTCATTACAAATTAAGTTTTAACTGTAGTTGTTTTGACCTTAAACTTTCGACCAAGCCAAGTATTTTTCAATGTTGTACATAGTTCTTGTACAGTCAACAAAATAGAAGTATGCAGGATCTTCGGATATAATTGAAATTTAGTAAGAAACGGATTGATCTTTTCGGATAAATTTTATTTAATTAATAGAAAACCAACAGTTCATTTATCAAACTAAATTTCATTCGAAAACATCCATCGGTTTCTTACTAAACTTCAGCTATAACCGACGACCTTGCCCCTGAACGAATTTTCATAGCAAGTTTTTTCTAATGTTAAATTTTTTAATTTGTTTTTGTTGCAGTCAGAGGCGCGATTCTCGTAATTTTAAGAACGTTCACAGTCTTATCTCAGTCTCAATCTGTCAAAAAACCCACAAATTTCCCTATATTTTGACAAGTTTTTGACATTTGTTTGTCGCTGAGATGAGACTGCGACTAGATTTTGAACGTTTTAAATTACGAGAATTGGCCTTCAGCAGTGCAATTCTGTAACCATCTCACCGTGAAAACTTAGGTGAAGTGAACGTGGAGTGAGCTGTCATTCCAAATAAAGCTAGGGATTGACACTACTGACAATTCACATCAAGCTTCTTCTTTCACTTCACTTGAGTTTTCACGGTGAGATTTTTACAGAATCGAGCGGCTGATGTCTGAACTTGTACATACTCAATAAATGCTAATGAACAAGCACAAACACTAGAATTATTATTTATAACTTGTATGGCAACCTGTGGGTTGATATCTGCGTTCCTCTAACTAATAAAAGCATGATGATATGTTATGTTGTATTTTCAGATATGTGCACCAAGATATACGGATTTCCTAGAAGCATACCGCAATTATTTACGTAAGTCATTATAACAAGGTTTTAAATTATTTTTTTAAACATTGGTTAAGAAATAATTTACTACCACTACATCTATATTTGCTTCCCAAAAATGTTTTTAAAATATAGTAAAGTATGTGGCGTTATCTACAACGCCACATTTGAACTACGCATCACACTGACGTCACGCAAAAATCATGAAATCAAAATGAAAAGTGCTGATTCTCAGCCTAATTTGAATAAATATTCAAATTAGGCTGAGAATCAGCACTTTTCGAACGACAAAATTACAAAAGACAGTCCCCCAAAAACACCCGCCCTTCACCACTTCCTAGTGCTATCGCATGCATCGCGCAAGCAGAGTTTACCGCGGAACTAGCATATAATTATACAACGTTCCGATATCAATCGTCTGGTCGGAGGATACTGCTTTTTCTATGGAGGATTAGTGAACTTTACATCCTTCATACACACATTAATTGGTAAGCAGCCCCAGAAAAAAAAAATCTTTCATCCAAGGACTAGGACAAGGACTCACAGTCTCACATTAAGCTGGTTTTTAGGGTACCGTACCCAAAGGCTGCCATCGGAACCCTATTACTAAGGGGCCGTCTCCACGAGCGAGAGAATCGCAGCGATATTGTTGTCGTGCCATCCAATTCTCGCCGCGATGATATCGCCGTGTGGAGACACGTCCTAAGAGAGTGTATAGAAATACGTGGCACGACGATAATATCGCCGCGATTCTCTAGCCCGTGGAGACGGCCCCTAAGCCTCTGCTGTCCATCCGTCCGTCTTACTGTCAGCGGGCTGTATCTTATGAACCGTAATAGTAAATTTTCACAGAGTGTATATTTCTATTGCCGCTATAACATCAGTTAATAATAAAACTAAAATTAAGTCCAAAATTACATAAAGGGGGGTCTCCATACAAGAAATGTGTTTCCTTCGGCGTTTCTTGCCTTATGGTATGGAACCGACTCGCTCTTGGCCGGTTTTTATTATGTACCTACCTAGCGTGGAACTGGGTTGTCTTGGGTTTTGAGAATTAGTTGAATAGTGGACCATAATCATATTTCGTTAATTCTTTTGTAATATATATTTAAAAATGTCCAGTATCAGTAAACAAGCTTAATAATAAGCGGCTGCTAAAAAGCATTGCTTTAAGCTTTAATCCGTTCATAGATACCAACACAAACAGATTTTAACCTACCTCCTAAAATAGTTAACGACAAAAATTTCCTGTTTATTTTATAGGTGAATGGGTATACGGAACATACGGAAAATGCTACTTGTACGCGAATGGTGTTTTAAAAGAAATACGTCATATTGCAGAAAGAGAAAGACTTGACCATTCTGGAATGGGAATTGGTAATATTTCCCTTTCTAGAACCTTTTTCGACGCTGTACTACACACATAATTAAAACATACTACCATCGCCCAATATATTTGTATCAGGAACAGGGTCAGCGCTACAGGTGGTCAGCAGGGCTTACATGACCAGCACGAGAACGATCTTTCTTACGATTTGACGGTCTACGAATATTCAGCGAATATAATATTTTGGGAATCTGCTATTTTGAGAATCTAATATTATGCGAATAAAGGGATTCTGACATCATCCTTATGCCTAACATCATCATCTGCCTAGCCTTTTCCCAACTAAGTTGGGGGCGATTTCCAGTCTAACCGGATGCAGCTAGATACCAATACTTTACATGGAGCGATTGCCTATATATATCCATAGCCTAACAGGATCAGTAAGTTAGTGTAAACTCAAAAAAAGGCACTTAGACACTTCTTTCTCTCGCGACGAGAGACAGATATAAGAGCTACCTTAGGTGCTTTGCTAGGGTTTATCGATATAACAACCCGTCGTTTTTGCGTCGGGGGTTAAAAATATCAAGTTTCACAGAACGAGTGGAGTATTTTGTGTGACTGAAATAGACATATCTCTTCGATGCGAGAGTACGTATGTAGCGGTATCTACAACGCCACATGCGAACAACGCGTCATACTGACGTCACGCAAATCCTGCATCTCGCAAGCAGAGTTTACCGCGCAGTTAGCATAGATACAATTTCCCAACATCAATCGTTGGGCAATTGCCCGCCAGACACAACACCCGTCTGGTCGGAGGATCCTCCCTTTTCTATGGAGGTTGAGTGAACTTTACACCCTGTTCCTCATGCCTCTAAACGTATTTGTCGCGTGTGTTAAGCTCTGCAGTGCTCCAAAGAGAGAGGAACTTCCTAGCAAATATGCCCCGTGCCTAGCAGTACCCAAAGCTTACACGGTACTTACACTTAAAGGGTACACAAAGCTTTTGATCAAACTGCATTACGAGAGCCGCCTTGGGTGTTATTCTACAATTACAATGATCGTTGAAACTACAATTGTACGTGACACTTATGTCGAGAGCCTTGCGAGCCACGTCAAGGTTCAGAATTTTTTTATGAGGTTTATTAAAATATTTACTGTGTGTTTTACAGAGAAAACCATGGATTCATTTGGTTGGAGTATTGACGTCGCTCCCGATAACTCCACAATAGTTGGCGGCCCTGGTATGTTCCATGGTAAGTTTATGTCTTAGGAGCTCGAGGCATTAGGGCGGGTTTTTTCAAGTCCACTTGACGCACGTGTACCTATACGTAAAAAATGGCGCTAACTATCGTCAAACCAAAAAAGCATTGTTTTAATTACAATCAGAAAATGTTGGCCTTTGCGTAGGTCAAATAATAACGAGTACGTAATCGTTATTATTTGACATATTATGTATGTTACATTAACCAACCATTGGAAACAACCGGCCCTTGGTATCGTAGTGGAAAACGCAAGTTTCCCACTATAAATGTATTGGTAGGATAATGTAATGTTTCATTCAAAGTTTATTCAATTATTTTAAAGGTCGAGCAATGATTTATAATGAATACGAGTATAAAGTTCCGAAGCTCATCATATCTAACAGAATGCCTCCAGAATTTAACTTTGGTAAGATCTATTTTATATAATTTTTTCACTCATTAGAATTATAATTTTGTTTTGTTGTCAATATATAGTCAAATACGTCAGGTTAATTGTGAGTCCGAGTGTCGAAGGACAATGATTACTTTTTATATTTTATGTTTAAATTTGTTCTCATGTGAGTGAAATGTAAATTTCTTTATGAGAATTAAATGTCTTTAACCAGAAAATTCCAATGTGCTAGTTTAATATCGCACTATTACTTAGTAGAATACCAGCAACGACACATAAAAACTTAAACCGTCTTATTACAAAACGAAATCTAACTTTAGTTCTAGCCTAAACGTTTGAGCCAGTATTTGCATTTCGAACTTTATTTCGATTAAGGCAAAGTTCTTAATACTAAAATGCAGCATCGAACTAAGCTGTAATTTTTGTATAGAGAACTACATTTCTATAACAGTTAGGTTAGGTTACCAATTTTTTTTTTTACATTGATTTCTACTAAAAGAGAGAAAAGGCATTCTTTCGTTGTTCTATCTGTAATCAAGAAAATTTAAAAAAAGAATTATCTATGTAACTCTTGCTCTTGTTCTATGTTTGTATGGTCTAAGTCGACTTTTAGAGCATACGTTTACTCAGACTGTGGTCAAAAGCGAACAAATCAAGTTTATAAATCACTAGGTTTTGGTTTTGAAAAAAAAAACGCGGAGCGATCTTCCCGTTCGATTATAATTTAAATGTTTTCAAGGCTAGAGTGAATAGGCTCATAATAAATTAGTGCGCTTTACCATCAACGATTGCATCACTGCTATCCATCAGGCGAGATCGCAGTCATGCACTAGTTTAGATAATTAAAAAAAACCTACTAAACATTTTCCTTGAAAAAAATACGGTGATCAGTCAAACGGTGTTGAAGCCTAATCTCACACATATATTTATGTATATCATGAATTCATCATCCATCGATACATCATAGTGAATCTTGTGTTCGAATTTATGTGCAGAATTAAATCTACAAATATAAAAGCGAAATTACCACTCATCCCTCGCCCTCACTCTTTTTTGATTCATTAAGGGCGAACGTTTCAGCCTGCCCGATTGAATTTATCTTTAAGCATGTACAGTCAATGAAACAGATAAGTATGCAGGGTCTTCGGATATAGTTAAAGTTTAATAAATTAGAAACCGATGGATGTTTTCGAATGAAATTTGGTTTGATAAATGAACTGTTTGTTTTCTATTAATTAAATAATTATAAAATTTTATCCGAAAACATCAATCCATTTCTTACTAAACTTCAACATTACTTAGGTAGGTATACTTACATAAGTTTAAGAACTTAGTTATTAAGGTTAATTATAAAAGGTTTATTATTTTTTGCTTTTCAATTTCTTCGGCGGTTTAATTTTTTGTTAAAAAGTTTTATTTTATTTACCTTATTAAATTGTTTACCACTTTGTAAACCTAAGACGTACTCTATCTATATACTTAAGGAGTTTCCACGTTAATGTAAAACTAACTAACGATTTTTTTTTTCAGGATACGCCGTCGCCTCTGGATTGTTTAACAATGACAAAATGTGGTATGCCGTGGGTTCGCCATATGGTTATGGACAGGTAAACTACGCTCATGCATATTAGTACCTAAATATTTCAAATCTTATCTGGGCTAGAAAGATGGTTACTACTGATATGAGTAATGGAGTTGTTTGGAAGTAGAAGACTTGTTGCGCCGACCGGCGACACGACATTTTTTTTTTTCTTTTTTGAATACTTTACCCCAAACTAGTGTTTGTGACTATGGCAGGAGGATGAAGGTCATGAACTCAAACTCAAACTCAAACTCAAACTCTTTATTGCATTCATGTGTACATTTCGATGTTACAGATATAAGTCAGTTCCAACATGAAACCCGGTTAGGGCACGGCAACATAATAGTAATGTTAACATGATTTATCTATACATATTATTATATTTATATAAAAATGAATTGACGTTCGTTAGTCTCATAAAAAAATGAAGCTCTTAAATGTTAAACTTTACTTGCAAATCATGTAGATTACAACCGTTCCCTCATTTTTTGTTCGCATGCTGAAATTAATCGCACGATTGACGCCCTGACGACTCTCAGCAGCGGTAAGAGAAGTGGTCAGTGAAAAATTAGTTTTGTGCTTAAGTATGTACGCACGGCTACACATCAAGCTATACATAACCAGTATAAGCCGACTTCTGATTGTACGAAAAACCTATGCAATGCGAGGTCAGCTAAAACTGGAAATGCATAGCTTGATGTGTAGCCGTGTGTACGAACTAGGGATATATCGGTGGCCATCGTACCGAAGGTAGGGGTGGACGTGAATAGTTTAACCTCTGCGGAAGCGGCGAAGCCAGATTTTTAATAAAATATAACCTTTTTTCCCAAAAAATATTTTAGCGGCAGACAGCTTTGTCACCTTATAGGCAATTTCTTAGTGGTTTATTACTCATAATAAAACCGGCTCAACTAAACGGTTTATCACTTGGTACTGAACCTGGAGTTGCTGGCTACATGGGTGCCTAAACTTGAAACTTCGAGTAATATCTACACCACATTAAATAATGATCTTCGATTAGTTTTGGAGCCGATTTTCTTTATTAGACCTTCGTTACAACTCTGCAAAGAATTTGTGGAGGCGGCGGCGCGGTGGCTGCAGAGGTATGATTTCTAGGGAAAGTTCCACATTAGGTAAGGATTCGTAACAACCCTACTACGAACTGCAAGGAACATTCAGAATTTCAGCCCTCGCCCCCTTACACCTCTCACCGAGTTTAGTGTTTTTTATAGGCTCCAACATATACACACGGCTACACATCAAGCTATGCAAACCCAGTATTGGCTGACCGTTCATTGTGAGAAAATATCATACAAAGTAAGGCCAAGACAAACTGGTTTTATATAGCTTGACGTGTAGCCGTGTGTACATCCGAGTGTAAAAATTAGGAATAACGACATTATAACATCCTAATCCTTGCAGGTGACATTCTTCAAAGGCGAGAAATATCTAATGAATATAAAAGGAGACACTCATTCGCATGTAGGATCGATGTTCGGAGCGGTGCTGTGTGCTGCCAGCTTGAATAGCAATAGGACTGATTTGCTCGTGGGAGCACCTACTTATGCCTCAAATAATACCTATAATCTTGGAGCTGTTTTTGTTTATTATAGTACTCCCAAGTTTGCGGTTAGTATTATTTAAGTATTAGTAAAGTAGGCTGAGCTAAGGTCACCCGCGAGAATTTACTAACGTGTTTTGCAATTTATAGGTCAGTTTCAGGCTGTACCTATGTATGTTGTGGTAAAATATTATTCGCGACCGTAACAAATAATTTAAGTATTAACAGAATTATAATCATTAGAAACATCAATATAACTCTTTAGAATGGCGTCAAATGTCATGATTTTATGAAATAGTCATTCAATAAGTACGGCAACTTAAACTTAAAAAAAAAAATAATGTTAGTAAGTATTATTGTTAAGTGGGATGCGCTAATGTAGCCCGCGAAATTCATATTTTATTCACGTTTTTTGCAAGTCAGTTTCAGCGTGTATCTATATTGATCAAAATATCATTCACGACCATAACGAATATGTATTATCAGAATTTTTATTATTAGAAACTCTGAACTTAGAAATTTATCAATACAACTTTTAAATTATTATTTAGAATTGGCCTCAAATATCATGATTTTATTAAATAGTCATTCAATAAGGCAATTCGAATATATCCCATGTTTTCAAGATTTTAATAATCATACATACAATACATAATATTTGTTACGGTCGCAAATCATAGTTTAATCAACAAACAGGCTGCTGTCTCGAGTAAGATTTTTTTTGTAGTTTTTTTTTTTAATTTGTGCCACTCTATACGACGCACTAACAAAATAATCATGTTAACGTAAAAATATCTAGTTAAAAGTTCACGGTTTTGACGGGGATAGTTACTTTATCATATGATCAAAAAATTAAAAGAAATAGTAGTATTATTTGAATTTTCTGTTGTTATTTTGAGACCTTGTGCAATGTGGATTCAACACACTATGCTGAGATTCATCAAAACTGATACAACAGGCAACCAATATTTTTAAATTAACCAACTTATTATTTCTTGCAGGTTCTAGAGTTTCAAAGAAAAATTGTTGGTCAAACATCTGGATCAATGTTTGGTAGTGCAATTGTAAACGTGGGAGACTTAAACGGTGACGAGAAACCTGGTAAGACATTTTTTAAGGAATACCTCGGCTGACTGCGTCTGTTTTGAGTCGATATTTTTTAACTGAAACAAGCGAATACAAACTCCAAATACTCGTTTCAACATCTTTTTCTACTGGCAAGCTAGCTGACTATTTTCTAAAGGGCGTGTTTTGTTCGAATGGCCTATTTCTCGTTCTACGTGAACCAAACTATGGTTGTACCAAAAGTCGTTGAGCTAAACAACGTCGTTGTCACCTTTTTTAACGCCTGACACCAGAAGCACTAAGTGATTGTGACCTCTCAAAGGCGTTCAATTTTGTGAAATACGAGATACTTCTACTGAAACTGCAGCACTATGGAATAAGGAACATTGCATTTAATGTGTTTAGATTGTACCTGATAGAAAGGTTGGTAAAAGTTCAGGTAAACGGCGTAAACTACTTAGGATTTGAGTTGACAAAGGACGTTCCTCAGGGTTCAATGTTTGGTCCATTTCTCTGTCTTATATTTAAATAAGTGATTTGACTTTGACCACAGAAATAGCGATCGGAGCTCCATTTGAAAATGAAGGCCATGGCGTTGTCTACCTATATAGTGGCGCTGACCTCATCAGTACGCTGACAGAGCGGGACTTAAAATATCTGCAAAGAATCGAGCCAGAAAATAGTTACGGCGAGTCTTTTGGCATGAGTCTCACGGCTTTGCTAGATTATGGTGAGAATGGATGCAGAGGTGGGTACAATAATTTTGTCATTAACGTACGGTTTATATTGAACGCACTCCTATAATTTTTTTGTATATTTTATTAGTAAACGCGTGCAATTTAGTAGATTTTGTATTGGTGATTTTTATTTATAGGATTGGCAATCGGGTCGCCTTACAAAGACAAAGTAGTGCTCCTAAAGTGCATGGCAGCAATAGTTGTGAAGATATCGGCGAAATTCCCCTTTTTACAGGTAAATAATATTTTAAAAGAACATCCATTTACTCCAAATACTACTGCTATTTCTTTAAACCAAGGATAGCAATAATATACGTCATGTATTTCATTCATTATTTTTTTCATTCATTCGTTCGTTCATTCTCCATTTCCATCTCGCATTAAAACAATAGCGACTATGACATTTACCCTGTGCTTTCCTTGTCTGCCCCCAAAACTCAAAATGGCAGCAAATTACATTTTAAACTGGCTTTTTTATTGACTCGTTTTATTTTCAGGAACGCACTGGCTCAAATAAAACAGACTTTGAATTCGAACTTTGTCTAAAAGTAAAATATCCGAGCTTGCCGAAAAAAATCACAGCGCGTAAGTTTATGGTCATGCTATAAGAAGTAGGGACATTCATATAAGGCACATTTAGTTTAAAAAAAGTTTGGATTTGTAGAGCGTCGTCTTTGCCACTCATTTCTGTGCCAATCTCTTTCATAAGCTCGAAGAGTGAATGTTTTTACTAACTTAATTTTTTTCTTCAGTTGTGTCAACAACTGTGGAGATGGAGCACGATTACGCCAAGCTGGTCGACGACGATGGCACAGGCCATGTTTCATTCAACACGTCTCTGGACGATATGAAAAAAGAGTACTGCAAAAACGTTTCGTTTATTTTGCTTTTGGTGAGTATTGTTTTTTATCATTATTTTATTTTTATTTTGTAGAAAATCACACGTCATAACAGCCGCACGGGTCGATCGATCAGATTAAGCTGCACTTGTCGCGGTTGGTCCGTGGATGGGTGACCGTCTTAAATATCAAAGCACGTTAAGCCGTTGCCGGCCGTGAATCTTTGGCAATCTTTACGGGTCAACAAAAGCCATCCAAAATCAAATCAGAAAGGGTTTCATCGTAACGTATTACTCATTAACTGATTTGTGGAGATCAGATAGGCAGTTGCTTCATGTAAAATACTGGTATTCAGCTGCATCCGGTTAGACTGGAAACCGACCCCAACATGATTGGGAAAAGGCTAGGCAGATGATTCTGTTATATTTTGTTACTGGGTCGTGAGCAAAAGCTCTAAGAATATTTTTTAATACTAATAATACATTATTTTAAGGACGGCAAATATGGGACAAAAATCAACTACACAATATCAACGAAGCTGCTAAACGATCCTAACACACTGCCAGATTTTGATAGCTCCCGAGTGGTCCTAAGCGACCGCAGTGACTTGACCATCCGGGGTTCGCTGTGGGCAGCCGAGTGTGCTGGGAACGAGACTTGTATGCCGAACTTGGAGTTAACACCCTATATCAGTTTCCGGTAAGTACCTTGAAGATTCATCTACCTTACGATCTACCTTCCCATCCCTTTTGTTTTTGGTGCTCGTTGGAAATCTCATGGACTTCCTCCATCGCGGGGGTGACAGAAGGGTATTATTATAGTAGCGGTATCTACAACGCCACATGTGAACAACGCGTCATACTGACGTCACGCTAATCCTGCATCTCACAAGCAGAGTTTACCGCGCAATTAGCATAGAAACAATTTCCCAACATCAATCGTTGGGCAATTGCCCGCCAGACACAACACCCATCTGGTCGGAGGATCCTCCTTTTCTATGGAGGTTGAGTGAACTTTACACCCTGTTCCTCATACCTCTAAATTATTATTACAGAGACTCTTACCGGCTAAAACGACTGCGTTGTTCCTGCTCTGCCTATGGCCGGGCGGGGGTGCAGGATTCGCCTAAGCATTCACCGCTCCCACCTTCCCATCCTGGGTCGACTTTGGGACCAAAAGTAGCAATACGTCATACCCGCTTTCCTAACCATCAAAGTGCTTAGAGATGGAACTATTGGCACAGAAAAAAAATGTTGAAATTAGGTTTTTTATTTTTGACTGTGTTTAGTTTAGTATGTGATCTTACTGTACAAGTCGCAATAAATACTTTTTCTTTCTTTTATAAGTTATGCAACTGCTACCATTGACGCCGACGCTAATTCAGTCGTTAATGGACATTAAACAGTAGAAAGGCCACATTTTGACTGCTGTGGTGTAGTTGCGGAATGTCTCAACAAAACTTTAATGGTAGACTTTTTGATCTTCGATGATCAATTCCTCATTGCAACCAATTTAAGTGTAATATGATGACTTACTTGCAGCCATACAGAAGACGACGTGTACATAGTTGGTTCGAGTACCAAAGAAACTATGCACATCACTGTGCA
The DNA here is from genome assembly GCA_945859715.1 of Apamea sordens. Classification (NCBI taxonomy): domain Eukaryota; kingdom Metazoa; phylum Arthropoda; class Insecta; order Lepidoptera; family Noctuidae; genus Apamea; species Apamea sordens. The sequence goes on from OX243995.1 coordinate 17,513,141, forward strand.
CAACGACGGGGAGGTGGCGTATGACTCGTGCGTGCGCGTGCACATCGACGGTGCTACGGTGCTCAAGTCGGGGAGCTGTGTGTACGAGTCCTCGACTGATGGAGGCCGTCTTAAGTGCGAGCCACCGAAGCCCCTACACAACAATAAAACTTGGGTATCGCCTTCGTTATCTTTTTTCCAACTTTGTGACTGTGTGTAATCCCCACCTCACTAAAGCAATAATTGGGCAAAACAGTTATCAGATTTTTGGGCAGGCAGAATTGCATAAGCAATTTCTTGAATATAATTATCGAAGCCAAACGGTTAAAAGTGTACTCTAAGGCTTGCAAGAGTGTGAGTTGGTATATAAACTCTGACTGCGTGTAAATGCAGGTGTGATGTTATTATTTTATTGTTATCTTTTGTAATATTTACAGATAACCGATCAAATCGAACTGAAGATGACACATCTTACAAACTTGGACAAAAGTATAACAATCAAGTTGCTTCTATTTAATCACTGTGAGGATGTCGTCACCCAGAACCTCTCGATTTCGATTCCTGTAAAGGCTGATCCTGGTGGCATTTTCGCCAAAGGGTTTGTATCGTTGGCATTTTATTTCCAAACTTGATGCTTGTTTTTCTCAACATAGTTTTTGAATTTGTACATAAATAAAACTAAAAATTAAATTAATTCCTTTATTATTTTCTTCGCTTGCAGAATGACTGACATCGGTTCCATTGTCAACATGACGAAAGAGGACATCGAAAATAATGTCAAAGAGATAAAACACGTTTATACGGTGAGAAATCTTAAGGCTTACCTATATCCAATTTTCCGTCCAGCTGATTTTAACGGTGTATCCATTTGTAGATCATGAACGAAGGCCGAACCAACTGGAAGGAGCTTCCAATTGAAGTAACTTTGCAATTGCAACCGTACATCAAATACGACGATACTCCTGTCACAGTAAGTTAAAAAAAAAAAACAAATTACAATAATCAAATCCATGTCAAAATAAAACAATTGAATGCAATGGAATGTCACACACACACGCAAATAAAAAGTTGCGCCGACATTGAATCAATCATCGTCAGCCTATACAGCGTGTAACGGAAGGGGGGTATCAACCCTGAAGGAGGTGAATGTGCTCATGAAACTCAACAACTTTCCCCAAAGAACATAGGCCGAAATATGAAAAAAAAAATTTGGCCCTCCCTTACAAAACTGACTACCGGCTGATTGATTTACTATGGGAGGGTCAAATTTTTTTTCATATTTCGACCTATGTTCTTTGGGGAAAGTTGTTGAGTTTCATGAGCACATTCACCTCCTTCAGGGTTGATACCCCCCTTCCATTACACGCTGTATAGTTCCCACTGCTGAGACACAGGCCTCCTCTCTTGGAGAGGGAGTGGGCTATAATCTACCACGTGGGCCTAGTGCGGGTTGGTAGATGTCACATGTCTTCGAAGTTTTGGTTCTAAGACATGCCGGTTTCCTCATGATGTTTTCCTTCGCCATCTTCGAGAGCAGTGATGAAATTATTTCCACAAAGTAAAGCACATTGAATGTCTCAGTTTTATTTATTAATGTGTATTTAGTAACATGTTCGTTTCATGTTTATGTCATGAGACCAGCGGTGCTATTCTGTAAAAATATCACCGTGATAACTTAGGTGAAGTGAGCTTCAGTGCGATTCTGTAACCAAATCACCGTGAAAACTTAGGCGAAGTGAGCGTGGAGTGAGCTGTCATTCTAAATAATGCTAGGGATTGACACTACTGACAACTCACATCAAGCTCACTTCACTTGAGTTTTCACGGTGAGATTTTTACAGAATCGATCGGCTGAAAGGTAGCTGGGGATTGACACTATTGACAACTCACTTGAAGCTCACTTCACCTAAGTTTTCACGGTGAGATTTTTACAGAATAGACAGGCAGTACCTTACTTTTTCTATTAACTTTCAGGTATATTTTTCCACGTTGAATTTGTACACTCCCTGCCGATTCGTGTCACAGAATGTGACGTCAATGTCTTACCTCTGTCAGGTAGAAAGTTTGATGACAAAATTGGAATTTGCCAAGATCGTTGTACCCATGAACATTGAGCCTGGAACTCTTGGTAAGAATCCTCTATCAGCCCGTTAGTAGCAACAGCCGTCTTCTCTCGTTTCTTTTTATTGTTATTAACCGTTAATGACCCTCTGCTGGGCAGAGGCCTCTCTACCTGTTCTACTCTCTATAGGTTCCTAGTATTGTATATATGCAACTATATTCTAACTGAACAGACAGCTGTGCTGCTGGGGAGTTTGTTGCGCCACTTCTTCTTCCCAGCGATAGCACTAGGATGTGGTGAAGGGCGGGCATTTTTGGGGGACTGTCTTTTGTAATTTTGACGTTCGAAAAGTGCTGATTCTCAGCCTAATTTGAATAAATGACTTGATTTGATACGCTCTTTCCACCTCTCTCTGTCCAGAGCTGCCAAAGACCAATATTTATGAGTTCAGATCATCCCGTCTCTCGTATTGGCACTTAAGAACAGGTTATGTTATCTAATCAGTATTCTCGTCTCGGCGGACGGCTGCATTTTTCCAGAAAAAGACACGCACGCGAACCGTCCGTCGCCCGCCTTATGCAGCAGATGTAACCACTAATTGAAACTAGCCAGTGGACTGTTCAGTGGGCATCTACATTCACACCAAAACATACATTTTAAATAAGTCCTTACTTATTTAAGTTCGTGTTATCTACGAGCTTCACAATATATTGGATCTTTATTTAATTTACCGATTTACTTTGCAGATGGAATTCTTGATAAAGATAAAAACGTAACGATAATGTCTTCCGTGAAACTACTATTTGTTGATGACGACGACTTCAAAATTGAAAGGTATTATATAAAGAAAATAATATTATACCCTGTCCATTTAGGTAAACCGTTTTTTGACAGATGGAACTAATAGTGATTGCAGTAACACACAATACATTGATTTGATACACTTATGGTATTATAATTGTATCAATTATAATATCAAATAAATAAACAAACAATTTCTGTAAGAAGCCATAAATAAGATAATTCAATAAGATAAGGCAGTTTATATATTTATTTTATTACGCATTTTAAACTTTTACGTACCTAATCTGGAATAGTTCGTTCTAGAACGGCTATCAAAAAAGGGTTAACCGAATGAACAGGGTATAACAAAACGCAATTTAGGGCTGATTTTTCAATCATCTGATAACTATATTCGAGGAATAATTTTGAAATTTTGACAGTTATTTCATACAAAAACTGTCAAACGTCAATTTTATTCCTCGAATAAAAGTTATCTGGCGATGGAAAAATCAGCTCTTAAATAAATAGGGTACGTAAAATAAAATAAAATAAGACATTTTAACGTATTTAAAAAAGATTTATATAAGATAAGATTTATTAGAAGTGAGTAAGTTTAAAGATGCGTTGTTAATCGAAACAATAAAATATTCGTTTTGTTTTGCGTTGTCAACACAAATTGAAATACCAATATCTTTACCTTTTCAGCATAGCTACAACCATTATGCTGCAAGAGGCGACGGTGACGGTACCGACAGAGATGATAATAATACCTTCTGTTATCGGCCCCTCCATCCTAATCATCATCGCGTTGATATTCTGCAGGGTACGTATTCATTTGATTATCAATCATCATCACTCACCTAACCCTATCTCAGACATTTTTGATCAACACAGCATGTTCTTCCATTTTACTTTTACTTCCATACTTCTCTCAAATACATAGCCAAAATATAGTTTTTTACCTTTAATGCATACACCAAAATCAACACATCATAATCATAAATATTCACTCTAAATATTTTAGTATTGAAGCTTCTGCCCGCGGCTTCGCCCGCGTGGATGTCGAAAATTTACCCACGGGAACGTGCTAACAGGATAAATCGAATGTGCTTCCCCAGAATGCCATCTATGTTGCGGGCCCTTTGTGGCTAATTACAATAGAAAACCAATTGTGTCTCATTAGTGGTGATTAAGAGGGTACCTATATGATATCTTTACCTAAGTACCTAACTAATTTAAAAAAAAACTCAATAACAGAAAATTAAATACCTACCTACCTAAATAAACCTATTTCTGATGATAACTAATCTAAACTCAATAAATAAGCAAAATCCCTAAAAACTAATATCTATACGAATGACTAAACCTACCTAATAGTATTATAAAATAACCTACGGTCACTACGTACACTATCAAATATACTACCTATACTTTAAAATTAAAATCTATACCTACGACTCATATAAAAATAAACCTAAATAACTCTAAAAACTAAAAGGAATAAAAATGAACTCCACTGCGGGTGACCCAACCTACGACAAACTTAGTATTTGCGGTTGGTACAGTACAGACAGTGGTAATCGGGTATAGGGATCGAACCGCAAAACTAAGTTTGTTTTTTATTGTATATACTTTTCCGGGATAAAAAGTACCCAGTGTGGTGCCCAGGATATTAAAGAATAATTATACCAAGTTTCATCGTAATCGAACCGGTAGTTTTTGCGTGATGCCTGAACAAACAGACAGACAGACAGACAAAAATTTTTTAAATCACATTTTTGGGTTCGGTGTCGGTCAAGTAACACCCCCTGCCATTTATTTTTTGGATATTTTCAATGTACAGAATTTTCACTTCTACAGATTTATTATAAGTATAGATAAATATAGGTTAAGGTCGCAATATATGTATATGAAACAAACATTAGCATGTGTTTGTGTTTATATCCAAATAAATCAATATTGTAACACGATTTAATATCAGCTCCGCCTCGGAAAGCACGTTAAGCTTTTGGTCCCGGCTGTCATTCGTGGATCTTTGACAGTCGTTACGGGTAGTCAGAAACCCGAAAGTCTGACAACCAGTCTTACCAAGGGGTTTCGTGTTACCCAGTAAGGTTGTGGAGGTTAGATTGGCAATCACTCCATGTAAAATATTGGTCTATAGCTGCATCCAATTAAACTGGAAGACGACGCCAACACAGCTGGGAAAGGACTAGGCAGATGATGATGAATTCTAAATAATCATGTTAATTCGTTGCTGCTTGAAAGAAGGACACATCAACAAATACATTTACTAAGAACTTAAATATTGATACTGTAGCGGTATCTACAACGCCACATGTGATCGCGATGCAGGATTTTGCGTGACAGTATGACGCGTACGTCATACTGTCACGCAAAATCCTGCATCGCGCAATCAGAGTTTACCGCGCAATTAGCATATATGTATACAACAGCCCGACATAATTCATTGGGCAGTTGCCCGCCAGACACAATACCCGTCTGGTCGGAGTATCCTTCCTTTTCTATGGAGGATGAGAGAACTTTACACCCTGTTCCTCATACCTCTATAATACAGTCAGAGAAATTGATTGATCTAAGCTAATTTACTAACAACGTAAATATTGTCTGTATATTCAAATCACAACTGCCAGTTTTTAACTCAGCAAATTGACATAAGCAATACAAATTCCAATTTCCCTATTGTACGTAGGATTCGTTTTCTCACGCTCTCAGAAGTTATTTTATCTATAGTCCATTTCGAAATTATAAATGGCGTTTTTTAAAAACTTTTTTGAAACTCTTAATATCATATATTATTATGAACAGTGTCTTTGAACATTTAGATTAAGGAAGAGTTAAAAGATTGTTTAAATTTTTTTAAGACCTCCAGGAACTGTACAATCTATCTATCAATACAATCAATAATCTCTTCCAGGGTTGTTTCTTCCGTCGCCACCATAGAGAGCAATTGAAAATATTAAAAGCAAGTGTTACGCATCAGACTGTTGTAAGTTTTCTTATTTCTTTAAAAGTTGATGATGCTTCATCACTTCATTGAATCAATGTAGCGAATTCTCGCTACATTGATTCAAAGAAGTGATGAAGCAATATCCACTAGAATATCTGGATGAGTTTACCATTGAGAATTACCAATAATAAGAGTATCTTGTCTTTGATCAGCTGAGGGGTTTAAATCAGCGGTCGTACGCGCAGGCACCAGCGGCCGAAGAACGGATACAAATCCGACCACATCATCAAGAAGAGGTTGAACATGCCTTTAAGCAAACAGGCTTTGTACCGAAACCAGTAAAAACTGTAGAGAGTAACCAGAGAAATTGCGTAATACAATATTATCCGTAGCAATGGGTTTCATTTTGATAGTTCAACAACATTTATTGCGTTATTCACGTGGTTGAGCAGACACATTTTTCGAGCATATGAAGCAATGGATTAGCAATATCCGTCAAAATGATTCAAATTGAGATTGATATTGTGATATTCATTTCTAGCATTTAATTCATTCTCTCAATTTATTATAACGGACACACACTTCCCCGTGTGTTTGTTATTCCAGCGTATGGCCTCGGATGGCACTCGTCGGTTGTAACTGAAAATCCGCGTCAGGTTCATCTTGTGTTGTCATCTGACATTATGTTGAGCTGAGGCCCCATTTGGCATTATAATCTTTGTTTTTTGTTTTTATAGTTTATTTTGCTGTAATAAACGCATTTTTCTTTCTTTCTTTATGGTGTAGGTTCACTATCCTTCGCAAACTAAGATTTATTTCCAATTGTATATTCGGCAGTTGATCGCACATATTGTTTTTTTATATTTTATCTGTTTTATTTAGTACCTATTTTTGTAAAATGTTTATAAATAGTTCTGTTTATCATAAATACTCACTGTAGTTTCTTTAAGTTTAAGTAGGTATCTTTTCAAGCCTTTTATTCTTACGTGAAAGATTGATGCCTGGTAGTTTCCAATACTTATATAATTTGTATTTTTTATTTTCATTTTAGGTCAAATAAGGTTAGGTTAGGTTAGGTTTAGGTTGTATAATTAGGTATGTCGGTTTATGTGTTATTAAATGCTTCATAGTTATCAATTTATGTTTCCGTTTGCTTATAATAATAATAATAATTTATTTATTTCAGACCATTGATCCATATAGTGTTAGTAAAATCTTAACCTATTGTTAGTACATATGACGCGTACATAAAAATAAAAAGCTTAAATTAATTGGCGACATGTACGCCAGTACGCACATGCCTAGCTGCCCAGTGCCTAATGAAAGGCCCATCAATTTTGTCCGCCAGTGTAGCCAGTATGTTGTTGGGGCTATGTTGCTTATAGAGTTGGGTATTTTTGTTATTGGGCAGCGGGTATCAGGAAGTTAAACCTAACCTAACCTGGTTAGGTTTAGGTTGTATAATTAGGTATGACGGTTTATGTGTCATTAAATGCTTCATAGTTATCAATTTATGTTTCCGTTTGCATATAGAGTTGGGTATTTTTGTTATTGGGCAGCGGGTATCAGGAAGTTGTCCATACCAACTGTTCCACACAAAACTACAATACCTACTCGACCCAAATGTATGAGCTCATTTTTTTTTCCCAATTACGATGTTGATCCAATAGTGGAAGCTGATTGCAGCTTCCACTAGATGGCTGGCTGGCTTGACGGAACTGGCCAGAAGAGCATTCGGCGACACTCCGTGGACCCGAACCTATCGCGCCCATCCCTATCAAACAGATACGAAGGTGGTTACAGGAACACATCCACACACAAGAAGAGACCTGGTGGACCTCGAGACCGGGCTGCAGGTAGTCCAAGGAAGCTATGCCCAGCTATTTGATGGCCAGCTAACCAAGCCTGAACAGGAACGGCCTGTGACTGGTGACAGGGACCATCACGGGAACAAACACTTCTACACAATAGGCATAAAGGATAGTCTCCTAAGCAGGGCTTGCATGGAGGCTGAGGAAACCGTTGCGCATGTGCCGTTTGAGTGTTCAGGCGTTACCAAAATCAGGTCAGAAACCCTCGGGACACTCAGATCTTACATCCAAGCCAGAACAGGCCAGGAGTTGAAATCAACTTCTGGAGATAGGTGGTTGGAATAATCACAGATGGCCACCATGACCCGCGCACAATGGTCCGATTGAAGTACTAAGTGCGGAAACCAAACCTTCTAACATCGAACATAGTAAAAGCTGTGCGACACCCTTAAACATTACCAAACCACTCTGCTACACGCCGTATAGTTTGTTTAGTATTTTGGGAACAAAGCCATATGTATAATAGTAGAGTGTATAGTAGTATTATATCTATTTTATTATTTATTTATTACTGTGATTGCCCGTGACATCACAGCGGGCCCTATCAGAATACCAGCGCTGCGACATTTATTTTTTAAATGTCGAAGCATCATGCTGAGATAGGAGCCTTTTGGCCTCGTATAGGACTTTCTGTTTAATTTTTTTCCTTTTGTTACTTTTTTTATATAATTTGTTTTATTTTTTTATTTATTTATTTGCTACATGTAAAACACTGGTTAGTAGGCATGCATTCAAATTTCATGGCACAGTGTTAAAACATGTACCCTGTAAGGGCACTGCAAATTGTACATAATACTTATTATAATATTAATTCTAATTATTACAATATACTAAACACTAACAATTAAATATAATTACAAAAAATTATTACATTTTATTTTAACATTATCATTATTATCAATTTGTTTATGAATTATTTATTTAGTGCACAATGTACACAACCATAATTACACGCTAGGCTTAAACTAGTGAGTACATGACCCTGTTAGGGCGCAGCAAGATAACTTAAAAAACTAACTTTAACTGTGTTTTTTTAACTGTGTTTAGTTTAGTTTCTGATCCTTTACGAGTCGCAATAAATACTTTTTCTTTCTTTATTACAAGTGTGATCTGAGAAACCTCAGTACTAAGTCCTTTACAGTTTTGTACAATTTGCTATTCTTGATTTTATGCTGTCAAAATGATGTCAGATAATAACGATCACAACGAAGTATCATATTCTTCTAAATTGTAACTGAGCACGCAGAGGTCTTAAGAGTTCGACTTACAAATTTTAGGTCGTAGGATCGAACCCAGGCAGACGCTTTATTTTGTGTAAATAATTTCATCACCACTGCTCTCAAAACGGTGAAGGAAATCATCGTGTAGAAACCGGCATATAAAACCATAAATTCGAAGACCTGTGACCTCTACCAACCCACACCTATGACATCTACCAACCCACACCTGTGACCTCTACCAACCCACACCTGTGACATCTACCAACCCACACCTGTGACATCTACCAACCCACACCTGTGACCTCTACCAACCCACACCTGTGACCTCTACCAACCCACACCTGTGACCACCACAACCACACAAATTTGACAGTTTCGGGACGACCTACTGGCGTCTTTAAAATGATTGCAGAATCTACGTCCCACAAGTCGATAACCTCGGGATCTAAATAATAATAATAATAAATATCCCTGGACATTTCACACAGCGCCATCTAGTCCCAAGCTAAGCAACCTAATGCTTGTGTTATGGTAACAAGATGGCTGATAAACTACTTATATACATTTTTTTTTTTGTAAATACATACATATTATAGATAGAAAAACACCCAGACTCGGAACAAATACATGTAGGTCATACAAATATTTGTTCCGTGCGGGAATCGAACCCGCGACACGCAGCGCAGCAGTCAATCGCTTAACCACTGCGCCAACCGAGCCGTCAAAGATACTAGACTACTTTATCTTTTTCAGCTTTCACGAAATTATCGTCTATGATTCTCGTCATGAGGGACACCGATATCAACAATCATTGCACGGCACTCTCGTCGATCTATCACCACAATATCAGCTTCATGGCTACAATACGTGTTGTCAGTGATGATAGATCGATACCAGTACAATGTGGCGTAAATATTCTCCAGAACTGGATGGGCACACCGAACTATCGCAACTCGGCACATAACTGTAGTATGGTACTTCGGACTCCACAAGGTTGTGCTGCAAGTTGTTGGTGGATAATCCTAGCCACTAGATTGTGTCTGTGCAAGAACTCGCCGTTATCAAAACGAGAACAACCGAAAACAATACGTCTGATGGATCCGACATACCTAAAGAGTTTTAAGATAGAGTAATTTCATGTCTTTGGACTACACACATACAGTCAGGAATCGGAATGGTCACCACAAACGATCTATTTGCAATATAATACGTTTATTATTTTCTAAAATCGGACAGAATTTTACTTACTGCGTTTGCACTTGGTGAGTTACAAAACGACTGATTCAAACTGCCTAACACATCGATATTTATAGATTTCCCTATAACTTAATATTTTGATTGTATTACTAACTATAATGAAGAAAATTAAATAACAATTATTAACAAAGAATGAAATGAAGTAAAGTATCTGAATCAATAATCTTAAGCAATCATTAATTTAAACTTAATACTTGGCGCGCCGGAAGCTGACAACCTGAAGGCGCCATAATGCATATTCAACAATTCCGATTATTTTAAACACCAAGAATAAATCAAATATAAATAAACAATATCATAACAATTACCTATTAAATACTAAAATATTGACGTTAAAATGATTATTTAAATTACTAAGTCGAGCTGCAATGATATTTTAAGTAGTAAAGTGGTGTCGAGCTGGATAAGCAGGACGGGAAGTCGATAACAATATGTAGGTACTTTTAGGTTTTGGTTGAGGAAAGATTATTTTTACTAAAAATAAAATTTGGACGTTACATAATAATTTACATATTGAGGAAAGAAAAAACAATTATGAAAACGTGCTAATGCGGATATTCAGTTGTAATTGTCACTCTGACGGGTTTGTGACATATAGTTTATTGCAGTCGGGTTTTACAAAAGGAATCATGAATTGTAAGTTTTTTTTTAAATAATGAAATAAATATTTTGTTTTTTTTTTTGTATAGTTGAATAAATAATAAAAAAATATTTCATAAATAATATACAATCATAAAAATAATCTACTATTCATACATTTTGTCAAGTTATGTCACCATAAAGGCTCTCCCCTACTGGCGCGTTGTTATCGGTCGATAATATCGGATGCGTTAATGCGATATCTGTGTTCAGTGCATTTTGTATTAGGACGGCCACGAAGTTACACACTGCTGCGATAATAACGACGGAATAGAAGTAAGACGCTTGCGTTCCTCCTTCCTGCGTTATTCCGAAATGAGTTCTTATACCATTTTGTATTTGGACGCATTCGATCTTTCTCTCACCTGCGTTAATATCTTAATAACGTATAGTGCGGGCGGACTGTAGTCTTGGATACACACACACGTTAGAAACATACGACGGTCGACGGACGATAAACATGCAGCTGTGTGGCAAGGAATCGGGACGCACTGTCGCAATAACGCATCCGATATTGTCTACCGATAATAACGCGCCTGTGGCGGAGAGCCTTTAATAGAACACCAGATAATTTGTTCGCAGTGTCGGGGCTGGTCCCGTAATTATTTAAAAGTTGCTCATAATGATGTCTTCAATGAGCCCTTTTCGGGTTTTGAGTTATGTCAGTACACCTTGTATAGCGATGGACATTTTCGGATTGTCAAAATGAAAACAATTGACATTAGCAGAGTTTGCTAAGGTTTTCAATTACGCTGCTGAATTTATCAACATTATGTTTTTTTCTAGTAATTATTTGGATGTGCCTGGCGACATGGCCAAGCACATTGGCACTGTACTACACAAGAAATATGAAAGTATTTCAACCACCGAAGGACCGCCATCTTCGCAACAATTCGTATTTCGGCTACAGTATCACCTACGATGGATCTAATAAAAAGTAAGTTATTTTATTTACTGTATGTACTGTACTGGAGGGATTTCCTAGGATTAAAGTTGTTTGGATATGGCATGTATTTAATAAATGAGCATTGGTGGCGTTGTAGAAACGGCCGCAACTTCAATAAATAATGAATAATACTTAGGTCTGATTTTTCAATCGACCGATACATTTTATTTATGGAATAAAACTGACGTCTGACAGTTTTTGTATATAACTGTCAAAATTTCAAAAGTATTCCTCGAATAAAGTTCGAAATGTTGAAAGTTCCTCGAATGATCGTAAAATCAGACCTAAATAGTAATCATTTGGTAGATTGCCATATTGCCAAGAGGGACGCACTGCCAATCACTGTTGTTCCTTTCAACACCATTCATTTCGTCTATTGGTATTGCAAAAGAAACTATGTATGGAGAGACTTTGAAATTAGCTGTTCCATACATTTTGACTGCATAGGTATTGGAGGTTTTTGCCCAGCAGTGGGACACAAAAAAGGCTAACAAAAAAATACGTATTGCACTTTTCTATATGAACCAACAGATTTTTTGTCATAACTTCTTTAGCGGCGTTGTGCACTTTTGTTGTGATGGGTAAAATATGTTAAACTTGCGTCAGGACACGTGACCTGATCGAAAATTCGTAAGACGGAGCTCGCATCAGGACACGTGCCCTAATCGAAAATTCGTAAGACGGAGCTCGCATCAGGACACGTGCCCTGATCGAAAATTCGTAAGACGGAGCTCGCATCAGGACACGTGCCCTAATCGAAAATTCGTAAGACGGAACTCGCATCAGGACACGTGCCCTGATCGAAAATTCGTAAGACGGAGCTCGCGTCAGGACACGTGACCTGATCGAAAATTCGTAAGACGGAGGGACCGCATTCCAAAATATCAAAAATGCATAACGTTAATATTCAAGTTTTCACTTCTGCCGGCACTCCCGGAGTGCAACCGGTTTTTTTTTTATAACCGACGAAAAATTCCTATGCTTGGGGGTCTAAAATCATGTGCTCAATTCATGGTTACAGTTTGCGCATCGATTTCCCTGCCATGCCCCTTTGAAGTTGTCGTCTGTAAGTCGTGACGTGTCGCGCTCTGATTCGCGTTTCATGTCACGTGACCAGTGGCTAATCATTAAAAAAATTACGTTGATTTTTTAATATTTTTAGTCAGTCTACAATGCCTATTGTTTCCCTTTACGATTTCTAAAATTCGACGTCAAATAATACTATTAAAAGGGAAATCTATGTATATTCATTAATATTTCAGATTAGTAATAAGTGCGCCAAGGGAAAATGACATTGGCGAAGTATATAATTGCAATATAGAAAACAAAGCCTGCACACCAATTGCTAAGAGTGTTAAAAGAGGTAAGACTTTATTTGATTAATTAAAAAACAGAGGTTTGTTTGGCTGTTTGCACCGCCGTCTTCGGCATGCAGCCGGCCGATTCTGTAAAAATCTCACCGTGAAAACTCAAGTGAAGTGAGCTTGATGTGAGTTGTCACTAGTGTCAATCCCTAGCATTAGTTGGAATGACAGCTCACTCCACGCTCACTTCGCCTAAGTTTTCACGGTGAGATGGTTACAGAATCGCACTGCAGGACCAACATGGCGAGTGCAACAATCACTTACTCTCGTGTCGAGAAGATTTGTCTGTTTCTGTCACTTTTCTCGTTTCCCGCCATGAAATGAAGTATTTATTTCTGTAAGTAGATCTTTTAAGACACTTTTACACGTCAATATTTTGTTGGTCAATCATTTAAAACTAGATGGTCGGATGGCTGGATGGATGGTAGATTTCCTTGCTGACTGATCCCTGAGAAGAAACGCCGAAACAAACTCAGAGGTCATGGTCTCTTTTAAAGTCCAAATAAAAGGCCTTTCCAGACATGGCCCTGCATTGTTATGCAGGGCCATGTCTGGAAAGGCCTTTTGAAGAAACAGCCATTGCAGCTTTGAGTTGACCTATTCCAACAGACGCATGCATCAGTCATCGTGTAGCTCAACCGTATTTTAAGCTCAACGAGCCGTCACACGACGCTACCAGATCTGCAGGACATTTGCGTAGGCCTTATCTCAAATTGCCTTTCCTTTTGTACATGTGGTGATTAGTGAGCTTATTATGTGACACTAATTTTCATTTATGTTATCTTGTATTTTGATTTCGGCATGATTTTTCATAATACCTAAGCCAAGAAACAACAACCATGACGAAAAAGTATGTATATTTGGCATAGACGCCATCTTGAAATTTTTACAATTAATTTTATTAGTTGCTCGTGATTGTTGAACATTTGAATGAATAGGATAAACGTCTACTTTTCCTCCTGCTGTGGGAAAACATGGGCTAAAAATAAATACCTAAATGTAAAGGCCAGCGCACATCGGTGGACGGCGGGGCAGAGTACCTATTTTAAATTTACCAACGTAAATTCGTAGGTGGTAATGAATATATAAATAAATGGTAACAAGTTATAGATTCCAAAGCTGAGAGACCAGCCACGTATCATCAAAAGAGATTTCTCCACTAAAGCATACCGCGATGATATGCGCAGGAGTCTGTTAGCATACGATCGCGGGGAGAGGCAGTGCTAGCGGGGTTGCACACCGCATTTCCCCGTGGAATACCTCGGCGAATCGTCCTCGATGACATCCCCCGCTGGTGAGCATTGGCCTTTACCGTCCCATCTGTAACACTAGTTAAATTAGTGTACCAGTTAACAGAGCGACGCTGGTTAAGTACATAATTATATAGTTCACTGGGTCACGAAGGACCTCGCTGATAATAATAAAGTTAAATTTTTAAAAAAAGTAACAAACAATACAATTTATTCAAATTTGGTGAGCCACAAACTAAGCGTCGCTTATATCTCGTGGCTCAAATATGACGTGAACTTTGAGAGGGAACGAAGGGTTGGCTGTCCGTGGGAACATGCTGGCTCGCAGTGCCCGAATGAGGTGAAGTGAACTGTTTTTAGCATTACACACACCCCCCTATAGTGACATCGATATCTAAGCGCGAGAAGCATAGGTGCCTGTTTCGATTTTACTCGACTTTGGCCATCTGTAAGGCTACAGAGGCCTCCAGAAGTTAGTTGACATTTATTTACTTCAGCTGTGATGCCACATCATGAATTAAAATAAAAAAAATAATCAGGTACTCTTGATTATTTTTAGGGAAACTTAAAAAAAAAGTCAATAATAACATTACCTATAGCAGGTCAAACAATTGGATCACTAGGATTTTTCTGTCAGAGTTGGACCCTAATTCACTATAACCACTTAACGATTCCTTACTTCGCAATCACGTGTATTCCTTAGTTAATCACGACATCTGCGTGATTTGAACTGTCAAAATACATATTTTCCGTACCAGTCGTCATTTCGATTCCTTGCCGTAAACAAGACACGATATTAAATTAAATAATCATTTATTTCAGGAAGTTATTCCCATATTAGGCACTGCAAATTACATAGAAATATACAAAAAACATTACACATTAGAAACATTGCATTAAAAATAAATAATTAGGTTAAAATTAATTCAATTATAACGATAAAACAAAACAACAATCACTTAATAAGTGGTGACGAACTGGCATGCAGGTGCATCCACCTCTCCAACACCACCGTGTCCCACCGCTCGGACAATACGCTCAGGATACTGTTAGTGCTGCGTCGGAAGCGACTCAGTAGCGATATTGACGTAGTTTGCACGTGGTAAGATTTCGCGGGGTTAAGTACGATTCAGAATTGGGGCCCTGAACTGGAAAAATGTCAACTAACTTTTTGAGGCTACTGTACGTACGCATTGACAGATGGCTTGCTTAGCGCCTAGAGCCATCCTTACATACACGCTAGGCGACTAGCTAAGGCGCCAAGCGCACAGTGCGGCCGGTTGCGAAAATTCTAGAGCATTCGTTTCACTTCTCTACTCGCAAGGTTGGCTAGGCTCTAGGCACCGGCCGGTGCAAACGTAGCCTTAGACATTAGAATGACGTCAGAATTGTAGACAAATCTCGACAAAACGTCAGAGAGAGCGTTGTCCCGTTTGTCATGTTAGTCCTGATGAACTGTTGACTCTCATATCGACAAAATGCACGGATTTGTCACTGTTTTTTTCTGTTCTGTGGGTTTGTCAATAGTCTTTCATTATTTCAGTTTCTCCTCATTATACACATGACTACTGGTTTGGAGCAACCGTCAAGGCCGGGCGTGACTTCGTTATGGTAAGTCTGTGCGATTTGTTATCGACCAAGCCCGATTTTTGATGTATATCAGAACGTTCGGCCAGTCGAGATAGGGAGCTGACTGCTACTCCAGTTTTTAGTGACGATTTTGTGACGCATAAAGATGCCAGCCATAGAATTTGTGACAGAACAGTTCGAAAGTTAGAAGCATTTATTTATGGCCGAACGACCTGATATCAGAACGTTCGGCCAACCTGAATCTCCATAACTGAGGACCTTAGAGAAACTGTTACTGAATAAAGATTTAGTGACGATTTTGTGACAAACAACCAATGCTTTACTTTTACTCGTAATGCCACCGGTTAAAAGTAAAATGAATTTTGGTTCCTGGAACATCAGGACGTTCGGCCAACGTAATCTCCATAACTGAGGACCTGAGAGAAACCGTTAATGAATAAAGATTTAGTGACGAGACTGAAACGATGTTTTATGGCTTTACTTTTTTTTGTGACGGCCCCATAATATAATAAAATGAAAATTTAACATATAACCTCAAAACATTGGGAATATCGAATCCTGCACAAGGAAGAAGCCCAGAGAAACCGTTAATCAATAAAGATTTAGTGACGAGGCTGAAACGAACTTTTATGGCTTTATTTGTTTTTGTGACAGCCCCTATAAATAGTAAATTGAATATTTAACATATAACCTCAAAACATTGGGAATATCGATTCCTGCACAAGGAAGAAGCCCAGAGAAACCGTTAATCAATAAAAATTTAGTGACGAGGCTGAAACGAACTTTTATGGCTTTATTTTTTTTTTGTGACAGCCCCTATAAATAGTAAATTGAATATTTAACATATAACCTCAAAACATTGGGAATATCGATTACTGCACAAGGAAGAAGCCCAGAGAAACCGTTAATCAATAAAGATTTAGTGACGAGGCTGAAACGAACTTTTACCGTTTTTTTTTTTTTTGTAATGGCCCCTTTAAATAGTAAATTGAATATTTAACATATAACCTCAAAACATTGGGATTATCGATTCCTTTACAACGAAGAAGCCTAGAAGACTCTTAAAACCCCTGATGTGTTATAGGTTTTCAGTGCAATGGTGTTAGTATTTTTGTTAATTCAAAATTAATCTATAAAAATGCACTATGGTGGATGGCGACTGAAATAGGGTGACCATGTATTCCAACGGGGTCTACCCTTTATAGCAGAATGTTTTATGTCATAATATTGTTTTGCATAACAGCGGATAGCATAAACTTCATTTCGCAGAAAATCGTTTGGCAGACAGTCATTTATCATACATTCAAAATTCATAATTTTGTAAGTCAGAATCATCTTTAGGCATAAATTTCATATCCATAATAATTAAAAAGTAGAACCATCATATCGCAGAAAGTTCACAGTCAGAATCGTCTTTTGGCATACATTTCATATCGATAGTCATTAAAAGGCAGAACTATCATATCTCAGAAAGTTTAGAGTTAGAATCATCTTTTGGCATACATTTCATATCCATAATCATTCATTTTTACAATACATACAAGAAAATTCATTCATTCATTCACCATGCATGCAGCATGCAAACAAGCATACACCATGCATGCAGCATGCAAGAAAGCATGTAGCATGCAAGCAAGCATGTAGCATGCAAGCGAGCATGCAAACAAGCATACACCATGCATGCAGCAAGTATGCAGCATGCAAGCAAGCATGCAAACCTGCAAACAAGCATACACCATGCATGCAGCAAGCATGCAGCATGCAAGCAAGCATGCAGCAAGCATGCAGCATGCAAGCGAGCATGCAAACATGCAAGCAAGCATACACCATGCATGCAGCAAGCATGCAGCATACAAGCAATCATGCAAGCATGCATCATGCAGCAGGCATGGTTTCTGTCACGGCTCCGGCACTGCGGGGCTCCGGCGGCCCCACGCGAGCTTATCGTCGCAGATGGTTTTAAGGCTCACCACCGCAGCTTCGGCTTGCTGGCCGGCTTCGCCGCTAGGTGATTGACTTGAAACTTGTCAAATCGGATTTCTTTCGGTGGTGGCCCGACATATTATTATTAGTTTGATAAACTAGATTGCACATTTTACAATTAAATAACAGTACTATAGATAAATCACAGTAAGATTATACAATAACTACACCAAATGAACTCTTAAAAATACTAGTCGACAACATCGCGGCTTTCTTTCCGGTAAGGTCAGCCAGAACTTAAGCTAGGTACCCATTTTCGATAGTCCTGTCTGGTTTTATTAGGTATAGTACCAAAGGATCTCTGCACCTGACAGTCAGTCTACATTCAGTAGATAAATAGGTACTTACTCAATAAATACTTGTTTCATTGGAATACATGGTCACCCTATTTTAGTCGCCATCCGCCATAGTGCATTTTTATAGATTAATCTTGAATCAACAAAAATACTGACACCATTGCACTGAAAACCTATAACACATCAGGGGTTTTACGAGTCTTCTTCTTCGTTGTGCAGTAATCGATATTCCCAATGTTTTGAGGTTATATGTTAAATATTCAATTTACTATTTATAGGGGCTGTCACAAAAAAAAATAAAGCCATAAAAGTTCGTTTCAGCCTCGTCACTAAATTTTTATTGATTAACGGTTTCTCTGGGCTTCTTCCTTGTGCAGGAATCGATATTCCCAATGTTTTGAGGTTATATGTTAAATATTCAATTTACTATTTATAGGGGCTGTCACAAAAACAAATAAAGCCATAAAAGTTCGTTTCAGCCTCGTCACTAAATCTTTATTGATTAACGGTTTCTCTGGGCTTCTTCCTTGTGCAGGATTCGATATTCCCAATGTTTTGAGGTTATATGTTAAATTTTCATTTTATTATATTATGGGGCCGTCACAAAAAAAAAGTAAAGCCATAAAACATCGTTTCAGTCTCGTCACTAAATCTTTATTCATTAACGGTTTCTCTCAGGTCCTCAGTTATGGAGATTACGTTGGCCGAACGTCCTGATGTTCCAGGAACCAAAATTCATTTTACTTTTAACCGGTGGCATTACGAGTTTTTAAAAGTAAAGCATTGGTTGTTTGTCACAAAATCGTCACTAAATCTTTATTCAGTAACAGTTTCTCTAAGGTCCTCAGTTATGGAGATTCAGGTTGGCCGAACGTTCTGATATCAGGTCGTTCGGCCATAAATAAATGCTTCTAACTTTCGAACTGTTCTGTCACAAATTCTATGGCTGGCATCTTTATGCGTCACAAAATCGTCACTAAAAACTGGAGTAGCAGTCAGCTCCCTATCTCGACTGGCCGAACGTTCTGATATAGGTACATGATTTTTGGCATATATTCTGCCCCATTACAAACCAAGTTTTAACTTCAGTTCAAGGTGAACTTTCTTCCCACGAAAATATTATATTTATTAAGGGCCATGATGCTGGATAATTTACAAATTCTCATGGCCGCCAGCTTGAATTTTGAATGAGCTCATTTTCGCCATCAGCACCCTCCAAAATGTTTTTTTTTTCTACACTCTGAAGTGCCTTGTGTTTGTATACCTAATAAATGTTAAGTAAATCGCTTATTATTACATTAGACTCATTATTTATAAGGTTAATGGCAAACTGTGGGTTGATATCTCCCTAAGAAATTTGTGACGATATTTTATTTATTTTAATAAAATTTAATTTTTTAATTTTAATATAATAAACGTTGCCCCACACTAGGAATTTCTCCTGTATCGTGGGTGCGTTTACAAACATTTAAACTCACATGCACAAACAGCCAGACCCGGAACAACTACTTGTAGGCCATACAAATATTTGTTCCGTACGGGAATCGAACCCGTGACACGCAGCGCAGCAGTCGATCGCTGAGCCACTGCGCCAACCGTGTCGTCAAACCGTGTGATATTCAGTAGTACACATACGTTTTATAAATTTAAGTTGGTGCCAACATAAACTCATTAGAGTAAATATGTTATGTTGTATTTTCAGATGTGCGCACCAAGAAATACGGAGTATCGTAAGTCATATCATCATCACCATTCTCCTGCCGTTTTCCTAATGTAATCTTCCACACTTCTCTATTAGTCGTCACCTCGGTAGACGAGAAAGGGGGTGACTTTCTAACCATATCATCATTCACACAGTCCATCCATAAAATTTTTGGTCTTCACCAACGCTTATAGCCATCGATATTCATACTCAAAATCTTCCTCAAGATACGACAGTACGAGTATCGTATAACCAGAGTTAGTCATATAACCAGAATTAATTCAAATTATTTTTTTAAACTTTGGTAAAGAAGTGAAATTCTAACAACATACCCTGTCATACTATTATTTTGCTTCTCAAAAATGTTTTGATAAACTTATGGTCCAAAAATGGAAAAATATTTTTCTCATCAAGATATGGAAGTCTCGATGCGCGAGTTCAAGTCGCACTTTGCTGTTTTTTTTATTTTTATTAAGTACCTAAACGTGTAAGAGGCGACCGCTGAAAATATTTTCTTCGTCGCCCATAACCTTAACTAAAATAGTAAAGCAAAAACAGATAATACGTTAGTTAACAATAACAGTTTGATTACCCTGGTTTTTTTTATAGATAACAGCACATATGTAACACATGGTAAATGCTACTCATACGAGAATGGTGTTTTGAAGGAAAGGAAAACTATAGAAGAGGAAATAAGAAATGCCGATGTGCCAAAAAACGATCCTATTGGTAATTATTCATTTTCTAGATCCCTTTTCGACTATGTCATAAAAACAGAAAAGACCTTCGTTACAAACATTTTATCAGGAACAGGGTCAAGCTAGAGATGATCAGGGCACCAGAGTGAAGGACCTAGCAGAGTGTAGTCGTGTACTCTCTAGTTGCAAAGTGCCCAAATATACAGGATTTCCTTGATAAGGTTTACTAAAATCTTTTCGTTTTACAGAGAAATCGATGGATTCATTTGGTTGGAGTATTGACGTCGCTCCCGATGATTCCACAATAGTTGGCGGCCCTGGCATGTTCCATGGTAAGTTTATGCCTCAGCTCGAGGTACAAATGCCAGCACATCAAGCTACTACAATCAGTCAAATTTCTTTAATATATTTTCAACTTTATCGCTAATGCATTAGGTTCAAGGTTGATTGGGAAAATTTAACAATTTCGGGTAGCTTGAAGTGCTGGCGTTTGTACATTAGTATCGTAGTGGAAACATAATGTTACGATAATGTATTGTCTCATTCAAACTTTATTCAATTATTTTAAAGGTCGAGCAATGATTTATAAGCGTAATCAACCATTTCCGAATCTCATCATGTCCAGTGGAAATACTCCTATTTTTAACTTTGGTAAGATCTATTTTAAATATTTTTTTCTTACATTAAAATTCCAATGTGCTTGTTTAATATCGCACTATTACTTAGTGGAATACCAGCAATGACACATTAAAACTTAGAGACTTCAATTCACAAATGAATTGGTTTCTACTAAAAGTGGCTTAGACCAAACAAGCGAATGCTCACTTATTCTATCTCAACTCTATCAAATGCTCTTCGAGTACAGAGAACGGCAATGTTTTCGTTGTTCTATATTATACTAAAATATCAAGAAAATCGAGTATACCATGATTTAACTCTTGCTCTGGTTTTTTGTTCATTTGGTCTAAATCGACCGGTAGGCTCAATAAAAAAGTTTACACATGTTTACACATGCGCGCATGCGAACTACGCATTATCCTGACGTCACGCAAAATCCTGCACCGCGCAACTATCATATAAGCATTTTTTTCATTTCAGGCTATGCGGTCGCCTCTGGCAAGTTTATCAATAATTATTTATCGTATGCCGTGAGTTCTCCATATGGGACGTTTGGGGAGGGGCAGGTAAACAACGCACATGATATTTATTAAATAAATAAATTACTTATTGGCATAAAAATGTGTACAAACAAAGTGAAGCCCTGACTCCTGCGCTAGGTAACATCACCTGTGTCACAGGAGTAGTGTGCCAGGCACACACGAAAGGCTGCTCCTCCAAGGTGGGCCCATCGTGTCGGTTGGCGACCGGACGAGAGGACCCGATGGCGATCCCTGGGGGGGTTCAGGCGTCCCCGCAGTCTCCAGATCAACCCCCCACTGGCGCAGTAACACTGGTCGTGTTGTTGGGTTTAACATCGCATCACCTCGCTCAACTGCCGTTTTCCTTCCTATTCACTCAATATTTTTGTTTTTTAAATGAAAGGTCCATTATAGAAAAGTAAGTGTCCACAGCGGAAACACGTCCTCTCCTTCGGAGTGCACCTCTCAAATATTCGAGGTTTGCACTCAAATTTCGATGCGGTCCACCACCAGCTTGAGACTGACAAGCCACACTTGCTTTTCTTGACGGAGACCCACATTAGATTTTAAAAAAAAAGTTGTTTATTGATACCAGAAACATATACAATATTATTAATTTCTACATAAAAGGTACATTAATCTCAGGAGTTGGTGATACTGGTTCCCAAACTAAGCTGTCGCTTGTATTTTGGGACTCAGATGAGAGATGTCCGTCAGATGCGGCGTACCTCGACTACCTGGGATACTCATTAGAGTACCATTTCCTGCAGCGTGCCGGGGTCTGTGTGTACGTCCGTAATGACATCTGCTGCCAGCGTCTCCGTCACCTTGAAGACCCTAACTTCTCGTCTTTATGGCTGTTGGTGGACACTGGTATGGACAAAATTGTCTATACCTGTGTCTACCGATCGCACAGCGGTGACCAGGAGACGACTCGACTGTTTGACCTTACACCCTGATGCGCAGCTCGTCGCTCTGGGGGACTTTAACGCCTGCCACCAAGACTGGCTTTTCCCATACCAGAGGGACCGACCACGCTGGCAGAGAAGCACGAAACTTTTCGCTATCAATGGGCCTCTCCCAGTTGGTAAGGCAAGCGACCAGGGTGCCAGATGTAATTGGTCATACCGCCAATTGTCTGGACCTTCTGCTGACCACCGATCCAGACAGATGTGTTGTAACAGTGTAACATAATGTACATACTCACAGTTATCTTCATTCATTTCTCCAGGTCAGAACAAGCATTCCGTTACCGTTAGGCGCTGATCTGATTATTCCTCACGATACGTTTTATTAATTTATATATTCCTCTTATTTTAGGTATATATTTTTTTTTACAATCCATTCCAAATCAATTATAAAGATTGTAAGTTTCTTTTGAAAATGCACAACTAAAACATAAGAGGGTACTTATAAATAAGTTATTTTACACTAACATGAAACTCAAACTAAAGTTGTAAAAAAGTAAAAGGCCCGTTTTGACATTTGAGAATGCGTTCTTGACACCTGTCAGTTTCATACAAACAAATACGTGTTTTACGGATTTCATCTTTATTAACTACTGGAACTGTCAATGTCAAAACAGGCCTTTTATTTTTTGACATCTTTAACAATGCTGATCAATAGTCATAGTCATAGTCAATGATATTATAGGTAGTAATTTACTTATAATATCATTGGTCATAGTCATTTTATTCATGAACAATGCATTGTATCTGAAATTACATGGTATAAAAAAGAAAATTAAATTACATATGAAAAAAAAAACACGCTAAATATTACAACAATAAAAGCTAAAGCCACTGAGGGTCACTACAACGTTAACATTCGGGTCGAGGAGATATTGAAGTTTTGAATGGGACAGTTGATAATTTTTTCGTCATTACGATGTTGTTCCCACGGAGAAAGTGGTTCAGGTTGATGGTACACATTATGACCACACCTTTCTGATATCATCATCATCTGCTTAGTCTTTTCCCAACTATGTCGGGGTCGGTTTCCAGTCTCACCGAATGTAGCTGAATACCACACCTTTCTGATATATGCTGTATAATAATATCATGCCAAGTCTAAATGTTGGGAATCACAATACAAGTAATATAACATCCTAATCCTTACAGGTAACATTCTACAAAGGCGTGAAATATCAAAGTAATATTAAAGGAGACACTCATTCGCAAGTAGGATCTATGTTCGGAGCGGTGCTGTGTGCTGCCAACTTGAATAGCCGTAGGACTGATCTGCTCGTGGGAGCACCTACTTATGCCTCAAAAAATACCTATAATCTTGGAGCTGTTTTTGTTTATATTGCCCACAAGCTTGGGGTTAGTATTATTTAAGTATATTAGTAAAGTAGACTGAGGTAAGGTCAACCGTAAAAATTAAATTTTTTAACGTGTTTTGCAATATCATTAGAAACAGCAATACAACTTTTAAATTATTATTTAGTATTCGCCTGAAATGTCATGATTTTATCAAATAGTCATTCAATAAGGCAATTCGAACTCAGAGGGATGTTTTCAATATTTTAATAATCATACATACAATACATAATATTTGTTACGGTCGCAAATCATATTTTAATCAACAAACAAGCTGCTGTCTCGAGTTTGTTCTTTTTTTTGTTATTTTTTTTTTTTTCAAATTGTACCACTCTCTGCGACGTACTAACAAAATAATCATGTCAACGTAAAAATATCTAGTTAAAAGTTCACGGTTTTGACGGGAATGGTTATTTAATCATAGTTATTTTTAAAAAAGTTAAAAGAAATAGTGATAATAGTTGAATTTCTTGTTATTATTTTGAGATCATGTGCAATGAGGATTCAACACACCATGCTTGAACTTCTGATTCATCAACTGATGCAACAGGCAACCAATATTTTTAAATTAACCAACTTATTATTTCTTACAGGTTCTAAAGTTTCAAAGAAAAATTGTTGGTCAAATATCTGGATCAATGTTTGGTAGTGCAATTGTAAACGTGGGCGACTTAAACGGTGACGAGAAACCTGGTAAGACATCTTTTAAGTAATACCTCCGCTGACTACGTCTGTTTCGCCTTGATATTTTTTAACTGAAACAAGTGAATACAAAATCCAAATACTCGTTTCACAACATCTTTTTCTACTGGCAAGCTGGCTGACTATTTTCCAAAGGGCGTGTTTTTAAAATAGCCTATTTCTAATTCTACGTAAAACACAAGGTTTTACCAGACGGCGTTGAGCTAACAACGCCGTTGTCAACAACAACATTTTTAACGCCTGACACAAGCACTAAGTGGTTGCGACCTCTCAAAGGCGTTTGATTGTGTTAAATACGAGATACTTCTGCTGAAACTGGAGCACTATGAAATAAGAAACGTTGCATTAAATGTGTTTAAATCGTGCCTGATAGAAAGGTTAGTAAAAGTTCAGGTAAACTGCGTAAACTAATTAGGATCTGAGATGACAAAGGACGTTCCTCAGGGTTCAACGTTTGGTCCATTTCTCTCTCTTAAATTGAAATAAATGATTTGACTTTGACCACAGAAATAGCGATCGGAGCTCCATTTGAAAAAGAAAGCCACGGCGTTGTCTACCTATATAGTGGCGCTGACATCATCAGTAAGACAGAGCTGGACTTAAAATATCTGCAAAGGATCGAGCCTGAAACTAGTTATTACAGCGAATCTTTCGGCATGAGTCTCACGACATTGCTAGACTATGGCGGGAATGGATGTAGAGGTGGGTACTTCATCGTGTCATTAACGTATAGGTTAAATATAACTAATCAATGAACGCACTCCTAGAAAACAAATCCAAACTAATATTATAAATGCGAAAGTAACTCTGTCTGTCTGTCTGTCTGTCTTTGCTTCACGCCTAAACTACTGAACCGATTTGTGTGAAATTTGGTACAGACATAGTTTGGAACTTGAGAATGGACATAGGATAGTTTTTATTACAAAAAATAATATAAAAAATAAAATTTATTCCGGACATACAGCGCCATCTATTGGTCAAGAGTCGGTGTCATCTATTGGTGAAGTCACTATTCCACGCGAACGAAGTCGCGGGCAAAAGCTAGTTGTTTTATAAGCAAGCGTGTGCTTTTTAACAGAT
This sequence comes from Apamea sordens, assembly GCA_945859715.1. Classification (NCBI taxonomy): domain Eukaryota; kingdom Metazoa; phylum Arthropoda; class Insecta; order Lepidoptera; family Noctuidae; genus Apamea; species Apamea sordens. The sequence goes on from OX243995.1 coordinate 17,538,994, forward strand.
TTTATATTGGTGTCTTTTTCTTATAGAATTAGCAATCGGCTCGCCCTACAAAGACACAGTACTGCTCCTAAAGTGCATGGCAGCAGTAGTTGTGAAGACCTCAACGAAATTCCCCGTATTACAGGTAAATAATATTTCAAAAGTACACCAGAGTATTATATAACATTATTTCCTTTTTTATTAGGACATGTCTCACCTCCTAACAACCGCTATTTCTTTAAACCAAGGATGACGTGTAATTACATTTTTGTCTCGCACTGAAATAATGATGACTTTGACATTTCTTCTGTCTATCAGGACAGGTCAAATAAAAGTTGCAATGGCTCTTTTCTCAAAATTCCCTTCTAGATCATTACGACCATGCATTGTTAGTCTCACATAATATCATAATATGGTTCAACTTTAAAAGAGACCGCTGGGGTTGTTTCGGCATTTCTTCTTAGGGATCAGTTTCAGCTAGGAAACGCCAACACCATCATAATCTGCTTAACCTTTTCCCAACTATGTTGGGGTCGGCTTCTAACCTGATAACCCAGTTACTGGGTAATACGATACCCCTTGGTAATACTGGTGGTCAGACTTTTGGGCTTCTGCCGTAACGACTGTCAAAGTTCCACAAATGGCAGCCAAATGGATTAGTATTCGTATGTAAAGAATTAAGGATGGTCATCCATCCACGGACCAGCTTAACTTGATCAATCGAACCGTGCGATAGTTATTACTTAGCTACTAGCCCCGCCTTCCCCCCTGCATCCCCTATAAAGGCCTAAGATTCAAAATGACAGTAAATAATATAATAATATCCCTGGACATTTCACACAGCGCCATCTAGTCCCAAGCTAAGCAACCTAATGCTTGTGTTATGGTAACAAGATGGCTGATAAACTACTTATATACATTTTTTTTTTGTTGTAAATACATACATATTATACATAGAAAAACACCCAGACTCGGCAAATTGCATTTTAAAATGGCCATTTTATTGACTGGTTTTATTTACAGGGTCGCACTAGCTCTAATAAAACAGACTTTGAATTCGAAGTTTGTTTATTAGTGAAATATCCGAGATTACCGGAAAAAATCACAGCGCGTAAGTATGTTAGCATGGATCGCTATACGAAAACTCTGTAGGTACATTATGAATATGAGAGTTTCATCGAGTTTTAAAGAAGTTCGTCTATTAGAGAGTCTTCTCTGACACTAATTTCTATTTCATTATGTTTCTTAAGCTCAATGAGTGTGTTTTTTATTACTCAGTTGTGTCAACAACTGTGGAGATGGAGCACTATTACGCCAAGCTGGTCGACACCGATGGCACAGGCCATGTTTCATTCAACACGACTCTGGACAAAAAAAAAACAGAATACTGCAAAAACGTTTCTTTTATTTTACCATTAGTGAGTACAGTTTTATGATCAATATTTGTAATAATTTGCAAATTATGGCACTGGGTACATACCTAACAACCAGCCGTGAGTAGGAACCCTAAGCATATTTGTTAACACTAATATATTTCAAGGACGGCAAATACGATACAAAAATAAGCTACGCAATATCATCGGAGCTGCCAACCGATCCCAAGACACTCCCAGATTTTGACAGCTCCCGTGTGATCCTAAGCGACCGCAGTGACTTGACCATCCGGGGTTCGCTGTGGGCAGCCGAGTGTGCTGGGAACGAGATCTGTGTGCCGAACTTGGAGTTAAAGCCCATTATCAGTTTCCGGTAAGTAGCCTACTCGTTGAAGATTCCCTTCCTTGGGACCAGAAGTAGGCGTCATTCTCTACTCCCGTTTTCTTTACCATCTCCTCCAGATTACAGGTACACTAAAGTGCTAAAAGATGGAAGTAATATACTTATAAGTTATCCAAGTGTTGCAATTACATAATTTGGACGCTAACCTCCTATAGGTTAGTGTCGAAATCAATTGCAGCGCTATGGGTAATTTATATTCATAGCAAGTAAAAAAGCCACAATTTTGCCGTTGTGGTGTGGCTGCAGAACCTCTGAATAAAACCTAATGCTAGACTTTTTGATATTCGATGATCGATACCTCATTGCAGCCAATTTATGTGCGATATGATGACTTGCTTGCAGCCATACAGATAACGACTCGTACATAATAGGCTCGAGTGTGAATGAAACTATACAATTCATTGTGGTCAACTACGGGGAGGTGGCGTATGACTCGTGCGTGCGCGTGCTCATCGACGGTGCTAACGTGCTAAAGACTCCCACTGGCTGTGTGTACGAAGGCTCAGCTGATAGAAATATACTTAAGTGTGAACCGTCGAAGCCCCTCCAGGGCAATAAAACTTGGGTACGTTTCCTTTATTATCTTTTTTTAATATGAAAATGTGGGTACTTCCTAGATCGCATTAACAATACAACGCGATTGGTAAAAAATTGTGCTAACGAGTGACATTTACAAGTATTATCCTATTCCTACTATATTTATACTATTATAAACGTGAAAGTTTGTATGGATGGATTGAAGGATGGATGGACGGATGGACGGATGTTAATTACTCTTTCACGCAAATACTACTAAACGGATTTGGATGAAATTTGGAACACAGTTTGGTTTATAACCAGATTAACATATAGGATACTTTTTTATCCCGATATTCCCACGGGATCGAAACTTATGGGGATGAAACCGCGGTGCGCAGCTAGTAGTTTATAAGAGTTTACATGGAGTGACTATCGTTCGACCTCACCAACCCAATTATTGGGCAAAACACGTATTCTAGAATTAAAGCTGCTATCAGATTTTTGGGCTGACAGACTATCTTTAGCAACTGTCATTGATATAATAATCGAAGCGCACTTCCAGGCTTGGAAGGATTTGTGTGAGTATATAACCTCTAACTAGCGCGATATTATTTGTTAATTATATTATAATATGTATTCACAGACCACCGGTCAAATCGCACTGGAGATGACGCATCTTACAAACGTGGATAAGATAATAACAATCAAAATGCTTCTATATAATCAATGTGACGACGTCGTCACCCAGGAAATCCCGATCGCGATTCCTATGAAGGCTGATCCTGGTAGCATTGTCGCCAAAGGGTTTGTATCATTGTCATTTTAATTCATTTTATCTCCAAACATGTTTGCATGTTTTTCTCAATATCGACGGTTGAAAGGCTAATTGGTCTAAGCGACATTTTTTTGCAACAATGAGTTATATACATATTCGGAATCAGCAAATAAAAAATAAAAAATTTTTTTTAATGCAAAAAAATGTCGCTTAGACCAATTAGCCTTTCAACCGTCGATATGGTTTATGTATATCTACATAAATAAAAATAAAAGTTTAATTTAATTAATTACTTTACACTTTTCTTCGTTTGCAGAGAAACTAACATCGGTACCATTGTCACAATGAAGGCAGAGGATATCCAACAAAATGGCAAAAAGATGCAACACGTTTATACGGTGAGAAAAATTCAACTTTTCGTTCAGGCCGAAATTACGATCTTGTGCCATCGTGTCCACCAAAATCCGGAATACACATCCACTGTTTAATTATCTTTTAATTTAGATTGACTTAACTGTAGATTACGATGATAGAAAATTATTCGACCACCAAAAAAAGTTGGAAGACTGGTGTAGGTGTGTTACGGGACAAAATGTCTTACTAGCTTAAGTCCGATGCAGTGATGCTTAAACTATACACAACGAGTGTAGAAAACAGGTTCGAGGGAACCAAGCTTGGGTTCGTAGGTACTTACTTAATTCAAATCAACCGAGGTATATTGGGTTAAAGGTTGGTTGAAGGCAGGAAGCAGAAAGCATTTGGTAGAGATGACCTGGTGTTGCAGCCACGATATCTGAAGGGCATCTCTCGTAATTTTAAGACCGTTCATAGTCTGAGGGGCAATTCTCGTAATTTTAAGAATGTTCACAGTCTGAGGGGCAATTCTCGTAATTTTAAGAATGTTCGCAATCTGATCTCAGTCTCAATCTCTCAAAAATACGTCTAATTTCCCTACATTATGACAAGATTTTGACGTTTGTTTGTCGCCTACTTGAGACTGCGACTAGATTTTGAACGTTTTTAATTACGGGAATTGGCCTTCTGATCTCAGTCTCAAACTTTCAAAAATACCTCTAACTTCCCTACATATTGACAAGTTTTGACATTTGTTTATCGCCGAGATGACACTGCGACTAGATTTTGAACGTTTTAAATTACGATAATTGGCCTTCTGGGGGTCTACTCCGAAGTAGTATCGGCCGAATGTTCGGCCGTTTCCTGCTACGAAGTTACTATTTGGTTCGGTCGGTTCCGATCCTACACTCCTACACTCTTTCGAATATTGACTATGGTCCCGACCCAACTGAGCCGATCCGAACTTTTTTCGCATTTTTCGATAATATTCGGTTCGGCCATGTGTCGGTCCGATCCGAACATTCACACTTTGCACTTCGGAGTAGGCCCCCTGATCTCTGTACAAGGGAACTTGTAAGAGTTACTGTTATGGTTTTGGAATTCGGTTTAACTGAAATGGAATATCAAAACATATTCAAAATCGAAAGAGTTACCTCCAGTTGATTTGGTTTAACGTTGTTTTTTTATTGCAGATCACAAACAAGGGCCCGACCAACTGGAAGGGGTTTCAAGTCCAAGTAACTTTGCACAAGCAACCGTACATTGAATACGGTGATATTCCAGTCACAGTAAGTTACTATTTGCTTGTATTAGTTCAATAGAATGTAATGACAGGTAACATACAGTTCAACCAAATTAATCGAAAAAGTCGGAAATCTAAGACACCATCGACATTAAATGCAACACTTTCATTTATGTTTACGCAATTGAAAGGCTTACGTACCTAGTTAAGACGTTGCTCCATAGTATAGCCCACCGCTAAGTTACACACGAGTACTTAGCTGCTAAGTAAGCTTAGCTGTGGGCTAAGTCTTAGCTTATCTTGGTATAAAAATGTAGAAGGGATGATCGTACGTACGGATGCATGGTACCCAAATGAACCACTCGGCTAAAGTGCACATCTTAAGGCGGAGACTTGCAACGTTTGTTTGTAATGTATTATTCCAGGCGAGCTCGGTTACGAAACGGCGATACACATGACGCGGCGAACGCTCGCTTCGAGCACATGGCTCAAGCGCGCTCCATTTTTTGTGACAAAACGGCGATACACTAAGGCCTATATTACAGAACCTCACTCACAGGTTCTGTAATACGGGACTTAATGTAGCGAACGCTCCCTTCGAGCACTTGACTCAAGCGTGCTCCATTTTTATTCAGAAGGGCGAACGTAGAGCTTCTGTGTGCTTCCTACATTTTCTTTAGTTATTGTTACTGAATGCAGAAGAAAAAAAACAAAACGATATTGCATGGCCATTTGTCACCAACTTGTTTGTAAACATGCGATCGCAATGCTGGCATCGAGCAGCTCGGCTCTCTGTACTGACTACTGTAACGCGTTACAAAAACTCGATAAATTACAAGCAAACGTTGCAATTCAGTCTCCGCGACTACGTAACATTGGACTAGCACCTTTGTTGTCTTAATTCAGCGTTCGTGTGAATGTTCTCATTTGACTAGCCGGTCTATTCTGTAAAAAATCATCGTTTAAACTAGGTGAAGTGAGTTTAAAGTGAGCTGTCAATAGTGTACAGCCCTCATCAGGGGGAATGACAGCTCACTTCACTTAAGTTGTCCCGGTGAGATTTTTACAGAATCGATCGGCTGTAACTTACTTTGTCCATTTACTTACAGCTATACTTTTCCACATCGAACTTACATATTCCCTGCCGATCTGTATCAAAAAATGAGATGTCAAACTCTTACCTCTGCAAGATAGAAAGTTTGTCGAAAAAGGTGGAATTTGCCAAGATCCTTATACCGATGTACATTTTGCCTGGAACTCTTGGTAAGTACGCTTTTCTCCTTATCAGTCCGGTAGAGATGATGGACTCATAACATTACATAATACCAGGCCGGTATTCCCCGAAGGGGTAGGTAGATATGCACCTATAGTACAGTCACGAGCACCAGTATGTCAACACTTCGCAACTTTCAATTGCGATTTTTTCGTTGCACGAATGCAACGTTGAAATACGGCACTTTACATAAACTTATGCGTTTTAAAATGCTATTTATTTATTTATTTATTTGGGAAACAAACAATTGTACATTAGGTAATACAAACTTAATACGATTACATCATGTGGTTAATGAACAATTAACGACGTTTCCACAGATTACTACTTATATATTACAGTGCGCAGTAAATACAAACAAGACCGAAGTACAATTCACATAAGAAAAAAAAAAAAATTAAAACTACAAGTTAGATAATTAACATTAAAAATTTTGAGTACAAAGACAAAGGGAAAAGGATCGTAAAATTATGAGGAAAGGACCTGAATTAGTTCCTTCCTAAATTTGTTGGACGACAAATGAAATATATCTATATTAGTAAACTTTTGGTTATATATATCAACTAACCTACGGAGCGGCGCTCGTTCTATGCTATGTTCATAACAACATAAAATTTCATTCAAAAATAAAGAAGTAAATCGCTTTTAAATAAAGCCAAGTGTATACATAGTTATGCTGGTGACTGCACACCCATATATCGCCAGATAAGTTTCGGCTCGAGTTGAGGCGATGCCGATTCGATGTCGGCGGCTTATACATAGGAGTGTATAGTATAATCAGGCTATAATGTGACCTCCTGGGACACAGGCTTCCTCTCTTCGGGAGGAGCACGCTGTAATCCACCACGCGTGCAGTGCGGGTTGGCAGATGTCACATGTCTTAAAATTTTTGGTTCTAGGACATGCCGGTTTCCTCACAATGTTTTCCTTCACCGTTTCGAGAGCAGATATTTATTTATTCTGCTTGTTTTATTTGCAGATGGAATGCTGGATAAAGATAACAATGTGACGATAACGTCTTCTATTAAACTACAACTTACTGATGATGACATTAACGACTACAAAGTGGAAAGGTAATTATACAGGTTGGCAGGGACATCGACGCGTACCTTCATGAGAGGTGACCTGCGGGCGGCGGACCAGACAGGCCCGAATCGGCGCCGCAGTGTTCCACACGCGCCACTCTAGAGTCAGTGCGACCATTGTCAGAATGGCCGCACGGGGAGGTGGGACCCGCTGAAGAACAGCGGGTCAAGGCCTGTCGGGGGAGTGGTGAATGCTTATGTGAATCCCGCACCCCCGGCCATAGGCAAAGGTAAACCGCGGTGGTTTTAGCCAGTAAGAGTCTGGTATACCCCTCTGTCACCCCCATGATAAAATAAAATAAATAAATAAAATAAATATCCCTGGACATTTCACACAGCGCCATCTAGTCCCAAGCTAAGCAACCTAATGCTTGTGTTATGGTAACAAGATGGCTGATAAACTACTTACTACTACTACTTACTTGGCCTTATGATGGAGGAAGTCCATGAGGATTTCCACCGCACAACAAAAAAAAAGTGACAGCGGTGCGTAACATATAACCATGAAGTCGGCACATGATTAGCGTATAAATATTTCAAGTGCAATACAGTACGCGGTCTAAACATATGGAGCGGCATTTTTTTTATAACGGAATAATTTCAATTAAGTTTTTTTTTTATTGACAATGGGCTCACTCTTGACCTCAATCCAGGGATGAGATCTATGGTGGAACGAGCTTGCCCAGAAGAAGCCTACTCACTCTCGCCTTGAAGAGTCGAGAGATTTTAGTTTCAATTGCAAATAGAAACTCACTATACAGGGTGGCATGGACATCGACGGGCAAACTGAAACCATGAACACAGCACATAATTGTCGATCCCCAAAAAATGATTGCCATGCATGAATCCTATATAAATAAATAGCTGACATCAATACAAACAGAAAACATAATAAAACCAAATCCCATAAAACATCTCGTTTCCGATATATTAACATTCAAAGTTAATACGTGACACCATATTTTATGAAGTTGCTCGCATCTTGTGGCCAAAAAAAAATGGTGGACGCTGTGGGTATGCCAGCCAGGCTCCATATAATAATCTTCAATCCCCTTTGTCAAGTTTTTAAGATGCGCTGTCAATACAAAACTGAAATATTCGTCATTTTTTTCAGTATAACCACAACTTTAACGCTGCTAGTAGCGACGGTACCGATAAAGTGGAAAATAATTGCATTTTTTTTCGCCCTTTGCATCATAGGCATCCTCCTATTGATACTCTACAAGGTACGTTATATTAATTTGACATTCGTTTGATAAACGATATTGATTTATGTTGATTGATTCGGCCAAAGAAACCAGGGGGCCTACTCCGAAGTGCAAAGTGCGAATGTTCGGATCGGACCGACACATGGCCGAACCGAATATTATTGAAAAATGCGAAAAAAGTTCGGATCGGCTCAGTTGGGTCGGGACCATAGTCAGTATTCGAAAGAGTGTAGGAGTGTAGGATCGGAACCGGCCGAACCAAATAGTAACTTCGTAGCAGGAAACGGCCGAACATTCGGCCGATACTACTTCGGAGTAGACCCGAGAAACACCTGGAGGAGAGACGCATAGAACCAGGAAGTATGGCAGAAGAAAGGGGAGGGCTATACCTAGCAGTGGATGATTCCGGGCTGAAATGATGATGATGGATAAAACAAGTTAGCAACGCAAAGCAGACCTATTCTGTAAAAATGTCACCGTAACCGTTAAAATTTTATTTCTGTTTCAAATTGACGGTATTTCAAGTTAAACAAATATCAACTTTACTTTAATGGTAATCAAGTTGATTTCAGAGTGACTAGCACTATTGAAAAAGTTATAAAAATGTTTGAAGTTGTAGCGTAAACTGGACTTTCTTGTGTAGGAGATAAAGCTATTTTTCCATAAACTCATATTTGTTTACATTTTTGGCGAATATGTAGCGAATGCAGATTAGGTGAAGTTAGTTTAAAGTGAGCTGTCAATAGTGTAGTGAAATACGGCTAATTTGAAAGTCACGTGTCCCGGAGCATACATACAACGAACAAAATGCGAGGTAATTTCGTAACACAATGAAGATGCCTGTCAACAACATTATTTACGTAGTGTAGCAGACGAATTATTTATACATGTGAACCAATGGAAGCAATATCCTTTAAAATCTTTCGAGTTATGATTAAAAGTAGGTATTACGCAATTGGGGTGCTGGAAATACTGCACGCGTTGGAGCGGTACTTCCCTCTGCCTTGCCAGAATTTCCTTCATAATAATAATCAAAATCAAACACAAAGCATTTATTTCAAATAAACCAATTACAGGCACTTTTAAATTGTCAAGGGGTCCATCAAAAAGATGAAGCTAATTGCCCATTTCAAGGCGTAGTATGAAGAAGAACGGGCAAGAAACTCCACGGACACTCAATCAATTTTACTAAAAATTATTATCAACCACTCAACAACAAATAGTTTAATGTTCTTAAAGGTATACTCAAACGAAAAACTAGGACCCACGGCTAGAATGTTAATTGTTTTTTTGAAGTGAAAACTTCTTTAGCGGCGTTGTGCACTTTTTTTGTGATGGGTAAAAATGTTAATCTCGCGTCAGGACACGTGACCTGATCGAAAATTCGTAAGACGGAGGGAGAGTAGACCGCATTCAAAAATATCAAAAATGCGCAACGTTAATATTCAAGTTTTCACTTCTGCCGGCGCTTCCGGAATGCAACCGGCTTTTTTTTATAGTTTATGTTTAAAATATGTAGAATACGTGGTCTCAATTAATAATGTTTGTGTACCTAATCGCCACACTGTATACTCTCTAATTTCTTTCAGGTTGGTTTCTTACGACGCAGGAAGAGAGAAGAATTGATAATCTTAAAAAAATCAATAAAACGACAGACTATTGTAAGTTTACTTTATATTGTCATAGTTTAATTATGGTGTCAGTTTTTTCATACAAAAACTGTCTGACGTCAATTTTATTTCACAGATAAAAGATATCTGGACAAAAATATTTATACACTGGCGCCGATTCCCTTGTTCACAAACGAAACTAAATATAAGTTGAGTGCATCTTTTCCTTTCTATTTCATTAAGAAAAGGATAGAAGATAGATATTAGTTTAGTCCTGTCAAATTAGTCAGCGCCTGACGTAAATTGACGTATTTTTAGTAGTCATGTTTTTAATCACGTCTAATTTGTCTATGGAGTATCTTAATTTGACAGGACTAAACTAATATTTATCTTCTGTCCTTTTCTTAATGAAATAGTAAGAAAAAGATGCACTGAACTTAAATTTAGTTTAGTTTATGAACAAGGAAATCGACGCCAATATGTAACTGAATGAATGCACATTATGAAAGTAGTTGGTTCAAAATCGTTTACTGAATCGACTTAAGTCATTTTTAAAACGCCTACTACGCTAGACCCTTTACGTATGCGACTGTGTGCGTGCGTAGATTTGGGGTGTGACCTCAATTTTCTCCCACAATCAGTATAATTTAATAACAAAGTAATGTTTTATACGTAATACTAAAAAATCAGTGTATGTATTATGATTATAACATAATTTTCTAATTGGTATATTTGGTGGAGTGCGTTAATTCTTTTAAACATTGTATTATAAAGCCCAATGATAAATTATCAATTTGTTATTATTCAGATGAGGCATTCAATGATGCCGAAGCAGCCAGCCAGAGACCAGAAGCCAATTCTGGAGGAGATGAAAGAGGAAGACGAAAATGAATCACACTGAAGTCTCAATTTAGATGTGCCATCAAAAAAACCTGCGTAACACACTTACAGTCACTTGGCAAGTAACTTGGCAAGATAGTTAGGAATAGTAGATAGTTCAAGAAAGGGGAGGAAATAGAGAGGACTGTTTTGCTCCACTTTCTTTAACTATCTTCTAAACAGCCCTGTTTAAAAATAGATTATGCCAATAAACATAGAATAATAAAAGTGACCATTTTTTGTTGCACTAAGGGCGAATTACACCAAACTTTTATGCCTAGAATAAGTCTTATCCTAAGAATGAATTTTGAATTTTTGACAGTTTATCCATACTAGAACTGTCAGACGCCAATTTTATTCCTAAAAGATAAAAGACTTTGGTAAAATCAGCCATATTAAGTTTAGTGTAAATGCGCGAACTCCCATTACCTACGCCAAAACCTTACCAAGTTACGTGGGCGACTGTACAATAGCAATATCTTTCATTTCGACAGTTAAACAACATACATTGCGTTATTTACGTTGTCGAGTAGACGAATTATTCCAAATTAAAATCAAAGCTATGAAGCAATGGATTACGACTCTCTTCCAAAACCCTTCGGATGGTTATTAGTAAGGGTTTTATGCAATTAGGGCAGTGTACTATCCGCAAAAAAAAAGAACAAAGAACAATGACGTCGCATTTTTGACATTGCCATTTACATCCTAAAAAGCTTCAAGAACACTGTACGGCTATTCCTGCTTATTTCTTACATCGGAGTTTTTATTTGTTTTTATCTGAAGGCCAATTCTCGTAATTTAAAACGTTCAAAATCTAGTCGCAGTCTCATCTCAGCGACAAACAAATCAGCGTCAAAAACTTGTCAAAATGTAGGGAAATTAGAGGCTTTTTTGACACACACACGATTGAGACTGAGATCACACTGTGAACGTTCTTAAAATTACGAGAATTGCCCCTCTGATTTATGTCTTTGGTGTACCTACTGTGTCTTAGTCGGTGCTAAATTAATGTATTTTCTTTCTATCTTTTGTCTTTCTATAGACGTCATAATGTCGTTATTATAGATGTACTAACACTAGTGTTTAAGTTGTGTATGTATCTACCAACAAACTGGATTTTATGATCTGAAAAATAAATGAATTGATTGATAACAATAAAACTTCTATTTTTGTACTTGTTTACCGCGCTGGAACCTGATAAGGTTTTTAGAAGTCAGCTGTACGTCTCGAAATTGTATGTCTCGAAACTCGGGGTAGAGACCCAGGGCGGTACAGCTTATTAAAGTTATCCGTGTCAAAACAGGATGACGCTGCAGTCAATTGACAGGTGGCTAGAAACTTCACTAGCGTAAGTATGTATACACTTAGGCTGAGGCTACATTAGGCCGCGACGCGACCTGCGACACATGAGCGATTAAAACAAGTAAATGAATGCTCACGTATATGGCTACACCGTACATCAAATATTACTAGCGATCTTTGATTTCTTTATGCGATAGGAACAACATTACTGATATCACGGCATCGGCTACATCAACATATGAGCGAAATTGAAGCGAATTCATTAGAAAATTTCGCTTGTAATGTAGCCATACCATGTTTTTCTCGTTTCGCTGTTCCAGTCGCATCGCAAATCGCTGCCTACTGTAGTCTCAGCCTTAGTTTTATTCAAAAGCGATTTACTCCTTTATTTATGAATGAATTTTTATGTTGCTACGAACATAGTGGTTTTAACAATTTTATCGTATTTGTAATCAAAATACCATTTTCCTTCCTTAATTTTTAATTTAATAGGTAAAATAATTTAATTTATAGCAGATTGACCCCAAAAACAATTAGCAAGTCATGTGCCGCCACCCTGTACAGTAAGTAGTACCTGCTCGCTGATGAATATTTTTGTAAAAAAAAATAAAAAAAATTGTTTTTGCAACATATCGATAAAGGAAATATGAAATAACGTAAGGGACAAATCTAAGTGCGGTCTATGGCCCTTTATGGGGCACTGGTGTGGGCGCGTTCCTTGAGGCGGTGACCAGCCAAAAGTTGAACGCGTTCCAAAAGGTCATGGCTATCTGGCTGGTCCGTGTGTTCCTCTGTGGCCGGACCACAGTTTAGTACTCAGATGTTATAGTTCGAAATAATACCTACCTAAAGTTTACTTTCATCGGAATATATTATATATTTTTAGTACCTCAAGAGATATCTTTTTAATTAACAATTTATGTGGTCCGGCCGCCAGGCAGTGCTCTCTGGCCGCACCACCTCAAATTAAATAGAGTATAATGAACTATTAATAAATCAATATCCCGAAACAAACTACCTAAAGAGTACCTTGCATACGACAAATATGGTCCAATAAAACCCTTTAGTTAAGGAGATATTGGTCGTAGGGTGTGGTCCGGTTGGAAGGTATACTCTGCAGTCAGTCAATTTTGCAATATTTAATATTAACTATCCATAAATCAATTTATATAATAGTACCTTTTCTCTACTCTTCGTTGATACTTTTTTCTCTCAAGAAACTATTCATTTTGATTAATTAATCTTTAAAGTATGTGGCGCGGCTAGGGGGAGGATTACTTTCAGCAAATATATGCTTTATTTTTTCATGCCAAAGAAAACTGCATAATAAGTACTTTATAAAAAGACCTGGACTTCATCAATAAACTTTTATTTTTATTACCAACAATGATTTTGACGAAGTAAGTGAACATTTTGGTTTAAAATAAACAATAAGTATACGAAAAACAAATAATTATATATTTTCATAATCAAATATAAACAATAAAAAACTGTTAATACAATAGGTTTTATAAATTGCGGAACTTAGTATAAATTTAAATTACGCCTTCCAATATTTTGTAAGCAATTTGTATTACAAGTTAATAGAATAAGCGTTACAATGTTAGCTAGTTATTTACACAGTGATTGAGTATTTACCAAATATTCGCCATTACGTCTCTCACTGCAAGCGTCTGGATGATACTTGGGAAACATATGATGATTTAAGTTCTAAAGAAAAAGTACAAGGACTAAAAACCAGCAAATTAATGCACCATGGGATCTGGAGGCATAAGTCCTCGCCCACATATGGGACTGGCGAGGGGAGGCAAAACGCCGGCTGCCGCGAGAAATCACGGAACAGCGGACAGACCTCCGGCGGGATCTCATGGCGACATGGAGAGTGCGATTGTCGCAACCCAGTGCTGGACACGCCACAATTGCGGCGATAAGTCCCTTCTTTGAGGAGTGGCTGGAGAGGTGCCACGGCGCCCTCACCTTCCGCCTGATGCAGGTCCTCACCGGTCACGGTTGTTTCAGGAGGTTCTTGTTCAAGATACGGCGGAAGGACATGCCAGGATGTCACCACTGTGCGGAACGCCTGGAGGCCACTGTGGAGCATACAGTGGAGGTCTGCCTGGATTGGGCGGAGCATTGCAACGTCCCCGTGGCGGCGATCGGCGACGGCGATCTCTCGCGTCCGGCCCTGGTCCAGGCCATGGTACGGAGCGAGAGTGCATGGGAAGCCGTCACCTCCATCTGCGAAGCAGTAATGGCCGCAAAGGAGGAGGCGGAGCGCGTGAGGGAAAGGCAATCTGTGCGCCCTCACGCCCCTAGTCACCGCAGGAGACGCCCTGGACGTCGGAAGTCAACAGCCGACTCCCGGCCACCATAGGCGCGGGCTTGTGGGCGGCGAGCAATGGGCAACTCGCTGCCCGGTAAGGACCAGGCCTGGGTCGACGCACGCCTCAAAGAGATGTCAGCACGAACTGACGGGGTCTGCTAGGGCCGATGCCTGCCAGGGCCACGGGTTGTTAGAAAGAGATTCCGTGGCCCCTGGCACAGGCAAATGAAGGAACACGGGTGGGTTTTAGTCAGTAAAAGTCTGACACGTCCTCCGCCCAGAGCGGGAGAAGTCATATGATGATTTCAACAAATCTCCACGATAGAATGAGGTCCGAGGGCCAGAGTCAGAGTCGATTTTTTTTAAATGTAAATACCAAATACTGTGCGTAAAAAAACTTACATTAGTTTTTATAAACATATTAATTTAAAATGACATATACAGCCAGTTTCTAGAAAAAAAATGGTCTAGGCCTACGGAAAAAAATGTAATGTAAGAGACATTTTTTCACCAATCGATAGAGCAAGAAATTCCGAATCCAACGATATTATGTAACTCATTTATGACAAAATGTAATCTCATATTTTCAGTATCGATATCAGCAATCTTTTTTTGTTAATTAACTCATTTGGCGATAAAGTTAAGGAAATAATTATTAATTATTTCTTTGTAAGTTTATCGCCAAACGAGTTAATTCTATGAAATACATAATAATATAAATGCTTTTTATATTGTAAATCTGACCAGAAAAACTAAGAATAATAATAATACCAGAACAAACATGGGTATCTCTTTTGTTATAAAGTTTATTTTCGATGTATAATAATAATATGATGTGCACGTTAATTGAGGAAAATTGTAGCTTTTAGGTAGGTAAAGTTAGGAAAATTAGTGCTTTATGATTTACAACGTGACCACGAAATAACGAACCTTTTTAGTGGAGGAGAATTTAAAAACGTCATTATACAGGGTGACGCGACATCTTCGCGTATTCCGATACCTTGTATTTAGTACAAGAGATTCTAAACCCGGAGCGTTAGAACTTTTCAACGGTTATTTTTAAAAAAATGCTGTTGTACACAAAATGGGTGTACCACAGGGCTCAATATTGGGGCCGTTCCTATTTTTAGTATATATAAATGATTTACCTCATTTACTAAAAACCCGACCACAAATGGTGTTATTTGTTATTATGACACATCACTGATTTTTAAAATAGGCAGACATGCACAGGAGCTTGGCGACGTAAATAATGCTATGCTTATGGTCCATAATTGGTTTACTGTAAATAATTTAGTATTAAATGAGAAAAAAACTAAATGCATTAGATTCGCTATACCGAATGTTAGAAGTAGTGAATGTCACGTTGTATTGAATGGGAGATACTTGAATTCGTCGAAAATACGGTTTTCTTGGGGATCACGCTTGACTCAAAGCTGCAGTAGGGTCCTCACCTAACATCACTTGCAGGGCGGCTAAGTTCAGCCGCTTACGCTGTTTGGAAAATCCGTCAATTAACAGACGTGGATACCGCGAGACTGGTCTATTTTAGTTACTTCCATAGCATCATGTCTTACGGTATTTTGCTGTGGGGACGGGCTGCAGATATTGATTTTATCTTCATTCTGCAAAAGAGGTCTGTCAGAGCCATCTACAATCTCAGCAGACGCGAATCTCTAAGGGAACTGCTTAAAAAAATTAACATCATGACGGTTCCTTGTCAATATATATACGAAAACATTATGTACCTTCGAAAAAATCTACATCTTTTTAGTAAGATAAGTGACAGGCATAATTTTAACACTAGGAATAGGAACAAACTAGATCAACCGGGCTTCAGATTGTCTAAAGTAAAAACTTCTTTTAAGGTGTTGTGTAATGTTATAATAAAATATCACTCGATATTATTCAACTAAACGAGAAGAAATTTAAAACATGCATTAAACGCACACTATGTAGACAAGCATATTATAAGTTGGACGAGTATATCGTAGATAAAAATGCTTGGCTTAATGCTGGTTCTGCTCCACAGGCACTTGGGCTCACTAGTTGATCACTATTTTAATATTTGGAAGAGATGCTTCCCCTTTTTGTTTTTTTTTTTTTAGTGTTTCTGACATTACGAACTTAATGTTTGTTTTCTTCAATCAAGATTTAATTCTTAATACTTCAATAATAAATACCTCTTCCAGATTGATAGTAATTTTTTTCTCATCTCTTAAATAAATTGCAAACTATAGTTTTGTATAATTTAGAAGCATTTTTTAAATTTTGTAAATGTAAGAACCATGGATCCGTTTTTAATGATATTTTGATGTTGACTTGAAAGAGCATGGCAGTTGAGAATATGTCATGCTCACTTAAATGTCTCACTGGTGGTGGCGCGTGTGTTGGATCATTCGGTTCTCTACGAAATAGTTGAGCTGGGTGGTGCTGATCCACGCGTCATTTCGTAAACGGGCGCCGTCGCGGTCGGTTGAGACTGGTCATCTCTTAACTGCCAGGGCTTATTTTTAATTTTATATTTTAAATTGTTTCTTTTTTACATTGTTCTCACATATAGAAGCAATAAGAATAATGTACCCAGGATTTTGTAATAATAACTTGATTTAAAAGACTGTCCGTGGAATTTCTTGCCCGTTCTTCTCCATAGAGATCTACGTTTAGGAATGGGCAACTAGCTTCAACTTTCTGACTAACTGACCGATTATATAATTTTGACACTTCAAAAGTGCCTATAAACTATTTGAGTTTGAGTTTGTTGGGGAAGCGGGGAATGCTTATGCGAATCCCGCACCATAGGCAGAGGTGGAACACCGCGGTAGAAAGCCGGTAAGAGTCCGGTATACCCCTATGTCACCTCCATGATGGAGGAAGTCCATGAGGAATTCCACCGCGAAACAAAAAAAAAGGGAGTCTAGAATCATGTGCTAAATTCATGGTTACAATTTGCGCACCGGGATATCGACACATAAATTGTACCGCCATGTACATATATTTATATGTATACAATTTACTTCCCTGTATTATCGTGGTGACGTCCACGGTAATATGGTCACGTTAGAAATTACAAAACGCATATTAATTTGCAGAGGGTAGGTATGTTCAATTGGATTGTTTGTAAATGTGAGCACCATGTATCTATCACATAGTCAATTTATGTCATGGTTTCATTAATTCATTTTAATTCTTTTACCTATTGTGGTATAGTAATTTTATGTTTAGGTGCATCGTCTTCACATATAATTAATGTATGCAAAATATTGTAAAACATTTTAAAAGAGTAACGGTGGAGTTTCTTGCCCATACTTCTCCATACGAAAACTACCTTTTGGAAGGGGCGACTAGAATCAATTTTATTTTAATTTTAATTTTGACTTTCAAAAGTGCTTTTTATGTGCGTATTTGAAATAAATGATTTGACTTTGACTTTGACACAAGAGCCACTGGCAGTTTTAC
Organism: Apamea sordens; assembly: GCA_945859715.1. Taxonomy (NCBI): domain Eukaryota; kingdom Metazoa; phylum Arthropoda; class Insecta; order Lepidoptera; family Noctuidae; genus Apamea; species Apamea sordens. The sequence continues at coordinate 17,556,779 of OX243995.1, forward strand.
TGTCAAAGAATGATTCCAGCTGCTTGTCGCGGTTTTCATTAGCATCGTAGGAAAAGTCAGTTATGTGGTGCTAAACTTCCAATTGATGGTTTAGTGGACCATGATCTTGGTTAGGGGACTGAGTAGCCAAGGACGGAGATAAATGACGTACAATTGGGGAAGCTAAACTACCTATGGGCCGACATACACGACTGCGACTGCATAGTGAACTAGTCTTCTACCGTACACCTACACACATACACGAAACCGCTCGAGCAGTTGCAACTGGGCGGTCGTGCGGACAAGCAGTCGCCAGGCATACACTGACTGCTCGAGCGGTCCACTGCTCTCCCGCAGTTACCTGATTTGTATCTCGTGTGTCTTTGTGTGTATCTCGGCCCTAACTGTATTTTTAAATAGTTTACTTATTAAATAATTATGTACTTACCTATCTGAATTTCATTTTTTATTTTATTATGCTACAACGATGGTGCCCCGCTGGCAAACATAGAGAGTCAGCAGAATTGTTACTGAAGACCAATTTGTTAAGCAAGGTAACAAGAAAACCAATTTGTTAAACACCCTATGTAAATTTTCTGTGTTATAGCCGCCGCCGCTCGTGCCGGACGGCGTGTATGTGTTCCACGCGCGCCTCAAAGAGATGTCAGCATAAGCGACGGGGCCCGATAGGGCCGAAGCCTGCCAGGGTAGCGGGATCGTCCGAAAGGGTTACCGCTGCCCTGGAACATAAAGGGCTAAGGAAGGAACACGGGTGGGTTTTAGTCAGTAAGAGTCTGACACTCCCTTCCGCTCCACCCAGAGCGGAAGGGGGGTCATTTGATGATTTCCCATCCTCAAAAAAAAAAAAAACTATTTCATACAACTGGTTTTTTTTACAGGTTGAAATTGACAACTTGCGACAAATCGAAATAGAAGGTGCAGTAACTGTTACATAATCATAATAAGTTGTCATTTTCCAAATCTACATTTTTGAAAAAAAATCGTGTAACTATTGTCTTAGATAGTGCAAACTAAGTTATTACCATCAAGTAGACACGAATTATAGTCGTTTCAGTATTTTTTGTTTTCAATACAAAACAAATAAGAAAATTAAAGTATCAATTTTAGCGCGCGCCCGATAAGCAATCCATTCATCGCTGAGTTCAAACCATGAAGCAAGTTGGTGTTGAACAAGCGGTATTTACCTAATTTTGACAGTTCCTACGAAAAAAAGAGCGCACAACGACGTTGCAAATCCCTCGCCTATACGCCACGGTAATATTATTTATATTACCGTGCCTACGCGCACGTAAATTTACTTGAATTAGATATTTTAATTTGTTGCACCTATTCAATTCCATCCATACAGAATGAAATTGAATAGGTGCGATAAATATGGACAATTTGGTAATCAATTTTCTTAACAATTTATTTACGTACTAGCTTCTGCCCGCGGCTTCGACCGCGTGGATGTCGGGAATTTACCCACGGGAACGTGCTAACAGGATAAAATGTATGTGCTTCCCCAGAATGCCATCTATCTCGCGGGCCCTTTGTGGCTAATTACAATAGAAAACCAATTGTGTCTCATTAGTGGTGATTAAGAGGGTACCTATATGATATCATTACCTAAGTACCTCCCTAATCAGTCACCTCCTTCTGCGAAGCAGTCATGCTAGCGAAGGAGGTGGCGGGGTGGGCGAGGGAACGCACTTTGCGCACCTCACGCCTCAGCCGCCGCGGGAGACGCTCCGGGCGTCGGGAGCCGCGTGACGACTCCCGGCCACCGTAGGCGCGGGCCTGCGGGCGGAGAGTAATGGGTAGCTCTCCGTCCGATCAGGACTAGGCCCGTGCCGGACGGCGTGTACGTGTTCCACGCGCGCCTCAAAGAGATGTCAGCAAAAGAGACGGGGCCCCATAGGGCCGAAGCCTGCCAGGGTAGCGGGACCATCCGAAAGGGTTTACCGCTGCCCTGGAACATAAAGGGCTAAGGAAGGAACACGGGTGGGTTTTAGTCAGTAAAGTCTGACACTCCCTTCTGCTCCACCCAGAGCGTGAGGAGTCATTTGATGATTTCCCATCTTCAAAAGAAAAAAAAAAAAGTACCTACCTAATTAAAAAAAAAAACTCAATAACAGAAAATTAAATACCTACCTACCTAAATAAACCTGATGATAACTAATCTAAACTCAATAAATAAGCAAAATCGCTAAAAACTAATATCTATACGAATGACTAATCCTACCTAACAGTATTATAAAATAACCTACGGTCACTACGTACACTATCAAATATACTACCTATACTTTAAAATTAAAATCTATACCTACGACTTATATAAAAATAAACCTAAATAACTCTAAAAACTAAAAGGAATAAAAATGAACTCCACTGCGGGTGACGTAACCTACGACAAACTTATTATTTGCGGATGGTACAGTAATCGAACCGGTAGTTTTTGCGTGATGCCTGAACAAACAGACAGACAGACAGACAAAAATTTTTTTAATCACATTTTTGGTTTCGGTGTCGATCTAGTAACACTGCCAGTGCCAGTGCCATTTATTTTTTTGATATTTTCAATATACAGAATTTTCACTTCTACAAATTTATTATAAGTATAGATTCGGTATTGTTTTGTTCAAATATAACAAAACAAATACGTTAATTAATATAGAGCGCTTTTCCTGCATCACTATTGTTATGTTGTAAGAATCCAGACTGTGTATCTACCAAAGACATCAGGATGAATAGTTTATATTTAATTGTATGACCTCATTATTCTGAAACAGGGATAATACGTATTTATTTAAATTATAGGAAAAACATACTGTCGTGATTTGGAGCCATAACTATGTGGACCAGTGTTTGCTAGGAGGAATCATGAATTGTAAGTGTTTTATTTTAATGAAAATCCTACTTTATTTCTTATTTATTGAATTATATTTTCAGTTCTCTGTTATATTTTATTTATTGATCGCGTCGTAGTTAGGTATTTAATTGGAATTTTAAATTAGAGCTGATTTTTCAATAGACATAACTTTTATCTGAGGAACAAATATTGTGGTTTGATAGACTTTGTATAGGGGCCCGTGGCTAAATAATAACAGCCGCACAGGTCGATCGGTCAGGTTAAGCTACGCTTGCCGCGGTTGGTATGTGGATGGGTGACCATCTTTACATACCGTGACCCCTCCGTGCCTCGGAAAGCACGTTAAGCCGTTGGTCCCGGCTGTCATTCGTGGATCTTTGACAGTCGTTACGGGTAGTCAGAAGCCCGAAAGTCTGACAACCAGTCTTACCAAGTGGTATCGTATTACCCAGTAACTGGATTGTGGAGGTCAGATAGGCAGTCGCTCCATGTAAAATACTGGTATTCAGCTGCATCCGGTTAGACTGGAAGCCGACCCCAACATAGTTGGGAAAAAGGCTAGGCAGATGATGATAGACTTTGTATAGAAAATATGTCAAACTGTCAGAGTCATTCTTAAGATAAAAGTTATCTGACAATTGAAAAAAAAAAAAACTACTGACTTCCAAAAACGACACCACAAAGTGAAAAATAATTGTTGGATTCGCATTTTCGTTGTTTGACACCGACTTCCGAAATTAAAGTTATTTTTCACTTTGTAGTGTCGTTTTTGGAAGTCGGTGGTTTTTTTTTTAAGTTTTTACTTTTCACTTTTTAGTTGTACCTACCCCACACAAATTCGCACATACTTACAAGATTAGAGGTACCCCAATAACAACTTTGACAGAAATGAGGGTGTACCGTGGTATACTGAACACATCTGCGTACCCCTTTAGAGCGTACAGGCGTGACGTTATGTTGTGTGATTGCGTAAACAATACATACATAAGCGATAGCAGCAATAGCCGTTGATTTACTGGCATTTATTGAAGAGTTCCGTTGTCTGTCTCCAAAACTCATCATCAGATCTTGTCGAAATTTCTATGGGACCATTTGGGAAGTATATACCCTTTCCAACAAAAAAATAAATTTTCAAATCGGTTGGCAAGCGACGGAGTTATGCGCGAACAAACATAAAAAAAAAACAAACAAACATCCGAATTGAGAACCTCCTCCTTTTTTAGAAGTCGGTTAAAAAATCAGCCCTAACTGAAATAATAATACAAAGAGTCGTTTTGCATCCTCGTCAAATTCAAGGAGGTAACTATGCTACTACTATGCTACACGAATCAATAATAAAATATGTAGGTTTTCTTTTTTTTCTACTTTTCGGAAATTGGCATGTGTGGGACACGCATTTTAAAACACGGCCTGTGTGAGACCGCACTGTAACTGCCCTTTTACACACACATAAAAACGCGGCCACTTATATGATACCATAACGCGATTCTGTTCTTTGAAAGTGGTGTATTTTGAAATACCTAACTAAAAAAAAAAAAGTATGTAGGTATTCATTATTTACCAGGGATCGTAATTGTATTTGATTATTTATGTCTTTCATAACAGCCTCCTGAAATTTGACGAGGATGCTACAGCTTGTATTATACTAGCTGAGCGGCGAACGTCATACCGCCATATTTTTTTTTTAATTTTCTTCTATACAAACCTTGTCCTGCCTATAACAAACACAAAAAAAAATTATTTTTTATTGTCTTTTGTTTATCGCGAGACCCACTCATTGTGTCATAAAACTATGAAATTAGCAATGCCATGTCATATTTTACCATCATATCAATATCCATCATCACCATTGAACTCATAATCTGTTTCCTTCCAGTACTTATTTGGGTCTACCTGGCTCTGGCGGCATGGCCAAGCGTGTTTGCCAAGTACTTGACAAGGAAAATTGATGTTTTTCAACCTCCAACAAAAATTAATTCCAACAATTCATATTTTGGCTACAGCATCACTTACGATGAAGTTCATAAAAAGTAAGTAGTATTCTTATTTAGTTTGTGTAATTATTCGAGAGAAGTGGTGGCCCAGTGATAATGGTGGGGCCGTTGCCCTTACTTAAGGGTTGTAGGTCGTGGGTTCGAACCCAGACAGGCTATTTACTTTGTGTAAATTATTTCATCACCATTGCTCCCAAAACGGTGAAGAAAAACATCGTGAGGAAACCGGTATGTCCAAGAACCAAAAATTCGAAGATATGTGACATCTACCAACCTGCACTGGGCCCGCGCGGAAGATTAGGTACTGCCTAATTTCTCTCGGAGAGAGGCCTTGTATCCCAGCTTTGGGAACATTATAAGCTAATTAATATGCTGCTTGTAATTGCTTTACCACTAGTTAAAAGACACTTTAACCTCATAAAACGATAAGGTCTATTTGTCTATGGTGACAGTAATTGGCTACTGTTTCCAACTTAAAATGGATTTCACTAATGAAACGGAAACTAGCTTTTGCCAGCCACGTGGATGTCGGCAAATATCCCACGGGAACGGGATTAAAAATACCCTAATTGTGTTAATTCAAACTATCAGTGAGCTAAATTTCATCCTAAATCGTTCAACTGTTTTTACGCCAATCCGGAACATACATCCAGACAAACGGGCTGAAAACTATGTTTTCGGCATCAGATTCGTTCCAACACCTCAAAGCAAATTATTACGTTTTTTCAAAAATATTCAATTTACGTTTTGACGTTACTATTTTATAATACGTACTAGCTGCGCCCCGCGGTTTCACCTGCATAAGTTTAGATCCCGTGGGAATTTCGGGATAAAAAGTATCCTATGTGTTAATCCTGGTTATATGTAAACCACCTGTGTGCCAAATTTCATCCAAATCCGTTCACTAGTTTTGGCGTGAAAAAGTAACAAACATCCATCCATCCATACAAACTTTCGCGTTTATAATATTAGAAGGATTAGTAGCATAGAAATTGGACCTATGTAAAGTTTCAATTAACTGTCAATTGTTGTCAAAAGTGTTAAAGGTACAACAAGGTCGACTATACCTGTTACTGAAAAGAGATCAGAGGGGCAATTCTCCTAATTTTAAGAACGTTCACACTCAGAGGGGCAATTCTCGTAATTTTGAGACCGTTCGCAGTCTGATTTCAGTCTCAATCTGTCAAAAAATACTTCTAATTTCCCTACATTTTGACAAGTTTTTGACATTTGTTTGTCGCTGAGATGAGACTGCGACTAGATTTTGAACGTTTTAAATTACGAGAATTGGCCTGCTGATCTCAGTCTCCTCAGTCTCAATTTGTCAAAAAATACCTCTAATTTCCCTAATTTTTGACAAGTTTTTGACATTGATTGTCGCTGAGATGAATTGCGACTAGATTTTTAACGTTTTTATTTACGGGAATCGGCGTGAAGATAATAAATTAATTGTTTTAAAATCCCTTACAAAAATATCTATATTGAAGTGGATCATGCCTGTAGGTATGCCATGTAAAATCGTTGGTATTTACAATGATATCGAACGTAGCCTATTGTAAATATTACAATGATATCGAACGTAGCCTATTGTTTGCCGGTAAGTACAATACCTAATAATACGGAATGATTAACAATAATACAATTTAAGGAAAATCTATTTCGGTCATTCCAGATTGGTAATAAGTGCGCCGAGGTTATCTGACATTGGAGAAGTATTTGACTGCAATATCGACAATCAAGTATGCACCAAAATTCCCAGGGATAATATTAGGAGGAATACGGGAGAAGGTAAGATTTTTTTTTACAACAAAATAATATTTGATTGATCAAATCGATTGATTTGATTAAGCCCCTTTAAAATATGGACACTTAACCGATGTTCGCACGTACACACGGCTACATGTCAAGCTATACAAAACCAGTTTGTCTTGGCCTCACTTTGTATGATATTTTCACACAATGAACGGTCAGCCAATACTGGTTTTGCATAGCTTGATGTGTAGCCGTGTGTACATAAAATATCGCGGCGGGATATTTTCGTGCACTGGATTTTCAACGTACTGCTTAGCGTCGAGAGTTGAAAATTAAACAGTGTTTAACGCACTGGGATGCGCTCTGTTGGATTTTAAACGCTTGGCTCAACACCGAGAATTGAAAATCCAACGCGCGATAAAATCCCGTCGCGATATGTTTACGCTTACAGTTAAGTAAATAGTATGAATATTTCAGGTGGAAATAGTTATATGCATTACTACTGGTTTGGAGCGACTGTCAAGGCCGGGCGGGACTACGTTTTGGTAAGTTTTTTGATTACCTAGAAATCATAGAGGGTTAGTTAGCACTTCTTTGGGTTATAAGTAGTATCATTCGGCAAAGCCGGGCAGAAAAATCAAATATACCAGCTGACTTTTATTACCGTCTGGACAAAAGCAGGGTAGAGTAAAAACCCTAGGGCACAAAAATTTTCAATTTTATTTTCACAATTTTTTAAATAAAAAATCTTTTTTTTTACATTCAATCCTCTACCTAATTATAATATTGTAATTTCAGATGTGCGCACCAAGATATACGGAATTATCACAGCGTAAGTCAACCAATAACGTTTTTTTACGGACGATTTTAACGTTCTGCATCGTTCTCACATGCATAATTTTTAACAGGAATGATGTAACCAATACTTTTTAACCATATTATTTTGATTTAAAAGAGTATCCATGTCGTTTCTTGACCGTTCTTCTCCATAGATAGGTACCTACTACGCTTTGGAATGGGCAACTAGCTTCAACTTTTGGACTGACCGACCCCTTGGCAATTCAAAAGTGCCTGTAATTGGTTTATTTGAAATAAATACTTTGAGTTTTGAGTTCTTATCTTTAAAAAAAAAACATATCTCATCGTCACCCATAACTATGTTTATAAACACAATTCGAATGTAAAAAGAAAAAAAAAAAACACAAATAAAATGTGGAACAGCCAGCGTCTGTGTTCCCTTCCACCTATAACCTGTCAGCTTTCAAATCAAGAGTGAACAGGCATCTTCTAGGCACGCTGTTTCCACCATAGACCTCATCCATCTCTTTCCAACAGGCATGATCGTGTTCTTATTTTGTTATCCCTTCTACTCTTACACACGTTGTCTACATCCCTTTTTGTACTCTATCTACCTATCGCAGGTATGCTGGAATAGATTTCTTTAGAAATAGGCCATCACCTTTGTACAGACGCCAGCAGGTCAAGCTACCCCAAATTTTCCCAATCAACTTTGAACCTTAATGCTTTAGTGATAAAGTTGAAAATCTATTAAAGAAATTTGACAGATTGTAGTAGCTTGATATGCTAGGCGTCTGTACGTATTTTTCTGTTCCTTTCTGCTTATCTGTTTATATGTGTGTACATAAATGGTTAAATAAATAAATAGATTGCTTAAATTTTTTTTCGTTGGTGACAGTGCCGTTTCAGCGTCGGTGACGAAGTACGGTTGCGGGAACCGTAGTAAAATACTCCCTAGGCCTTAGCGGGAACGTCAGTCACACGCCGTCGTTTTGGCGGCAATCCGAGCTCGCAGACACTGTAGCGCGTCTCAAAATGCACATAATACTTCAAAAATGAAAAAAAAAACCTATCTTAACATAAAAATTACCAACAGCGTTATAGAAGAGTACTAGTATTAACTAAGTAAAAAAAAAACGTGTGCGGTCGGGGGACCCCCGTCACGAACGAGGTTCCCAAGATGAAATTTTGAACATTTTCGCAGCCGCCATCTTGGATTTTCATTTTAACCTCACATCGGCTTCAGCACCCTCGAAAACCATTACTATCTCTCTCTTTGTCTTTTATTTATTTATGTACACACAGTAAAATTGATACAGATACGTACATGTTAGTATTGAGTACAAAGGGATGTATTTACTCTATGGATATTTTATTTGTCTGACTAAAATAAATAAATTTTATTGAATTGAAAGGTACTACATTTTTCTCAAGAAATTTAAATTTCCAGCTGACCTGCGAAAGGAGAAATGAAAAATTAATGTAGACAATAGTGTATGAGAACAAGAAGAAAAGAATTTGATTTGTGACGTCCTAAACTAAAATATTAAATCTCTTCTTCATAACGCTTTTTCGTTACGTGGCGATTTCTACCAGTTCACTATACAATTAAATCTTTATATAGCATAATGATACTCCTACCAGTCCTACCGCATGCCGCGTTAAAGAACTCCGTTCCAAAAATGCCCAATTCAAGCAGGATGTACCTAATATTATGGTAGATGCTCTCGAGTTATTTGAGTAAAACAGTACTTATTTTTATAGTTATTATTATTAATTTATAGTAGTTTATTCCCACAGAACTGCACTGGAATGAATAGAATAGAATACTCTTTATTGTACACCATACAAATGAAAATGAAAATGCAAATGAAATGAAATGGAATGCATATTATTAAATATTTATACTTTGTACACGAGCAGGATAGTGGGCACAGATTGTTTTATATAGATAACATTTTTTAAATGCTGTAATACTAATATTTAAAATCGTTTTACATCAGAGGGGCAATTCTCGTAATTTTAAGAACGATCACAGTCTGATCTCAGTCTCAATCTGTCAAAAATACCTCTAATTTCCCTACATTTTTGACAAGTTTTTGACATTGATTGTCGCCGAGATGAGATTGCGATTAGATTTTGAACGTTTTTAATTACGGGAATTGGCCTTCTGAAATACCGTTCAGTGTAATTAAATTACGAAATATTGCATAAAGAAATCTGTAGACTCATCTTTAAAACGCAATTCCTTGTGCGGTCAGGTGCGCGTTATTCGTTCTCATGCGCTAGGACCATGGGACTGTCACCAACGAAACAGTTGTCTTTTAATTAAAGAAATATATCACAGTTCGATTAACCGGATTTTTCTTATAGGTTTTGGCGCTTATATAACACAAGGCAAGTGCTATGCACACCAGAATGGTAAGCTTACCGAAAGAAGAACTATAAGTGCAGAGGATAGATTGGAGGACCCTTCAAAAAAGATGGGTAATTATATCTACTTTCTAAAACCGTTCACCTAAAACGCGGGAAAGAAGTGAAATAAATCAACGTAGACGGACGGAAGGGAACGGGTGGTGACGGAGGTGTAGTGGTGTAGTGTATGTGTTTGGTTAGTAGGTTTTTTGTTCATGCTGAGAGGATAAATGAAAGACGACTAACAAAAGTTATTACCAGGCAGATGTAGGTGAAAACGCTGGGAAGGGTCGCATATAGTAATAATGTCACTATAATATATATCCTCGGGCATCTACAAAGACGTGATTAAATACGCCAGTAGAGGTCGCTCTAGAAGGACATAAATAGTGAGCATATTGGTGATGTTCTCGTGTATGACCAGATGTATGAACGTAAACGAGGCAAAAGGAGTATGTAAGGATCGTAGCAGGTGGCGTTCTGTAGGTCCTCCCTGCCCATGGGAAGTAAGCGTGAGTGTATGTTTTGTTTTTTTACTACGCACTGCATTCCAACGGTAAGCTTTTTTAACATTCGAGGGATGCGCTTTTGTGGATTCTCAACGCTCAACTCAATTTCAAAACAAATTTGAAAACCAGGGCGCGGTAAATAAGCGCCGCGTTAAATAAACGCCACGTGAAATAAACGCCGCGTTAAATAAACGCCACGTTAAATAAACGACGCGTTAAATAAGCGTACACGTACGTGCGCTTATGAAGTGTTGTGTTTGTTAGTTTTATTAAAAATCGTTACTGTCTGTTTCGCAGAGACAACCATGGATTCATTTGGTTGGAGTGTTGACATCTCTTCGACGGACTCCGTTATAGTGGGCGGCCCCGGCATGTACCACGGTAAGTCTAAAGACATACTGGGGACATAATCATATGGGAGCAAAACGTGGCAATCGTGCGTGAAATATCAGACGCGTGTTTTTTTGCTTACAGCTGACTTTTTTTAGCGTCTGGACAAAAACAGGATATCACATCACACTAATATTATAAAGGCAAAGAAAGCTTGTGAGTGAGTGTGTGTTTGTGTTTGTATGTTTGTTACTTCTTCACGCTCAAACGGCTGGACCAATTTTGATTAAATTTGGCATGGACGTAGCTGATAGATACCCTGGGATTAATACATAGGATACTTTGTCTCGATATTCCCACGGGATCCAAATTAATGTGGGTGAAACCGCGGGGCGTAGCTAGTAAAATATAAACGGAGTAGAAGCCTATGCCACAGAAATCTCTTTTTTTTTACATTCAATCATTTGATTGAAACTGGCCGATGGCTTCAATCAAAGCATTGAATGTCGCTACGAATTCATTGATAATTTCTGCGCGTATTTACTCTAATTGTAACGTGTAATTTTTTTATGTCCCAATAAAATAAAATAAATAAATTTTTAAAACAAAAATGTTTTATGCGTTGCCAAATGTTGCATGACAAGTTTAGTTTACTTCAAATATTAGGCTGATTTGATTTTAGATTTTTGAAAAAAATAAATAAAGAAATCTCTTTATTTATTATTATTATTATTATTACTGTTTGATACGTAAACATTATTAACAGGATGTTTCATAATTCTAATGTATTAATTATTTTTCCTTGTACCTATTATCTTAATTAATGGTAAAAAAAAACACGCCTAGAGGTATTTTATGTCAGATACATTGAGTGGACCACCTTTGTCAGACGACTTAAAAATCACGGTGTATACTATATACATTATGTGATGTGATGCCACCAAAATGTATTGCTTCATAATAAAACTTTTCTATTCATTCTAAGGTCGAGCAATGATTTATGAACGGCCACAAGTTGTTCCGAAGGTTATCAAGGCATCTAAAGTCAAAATACCTGCATTTAATTTTGGTAAGACTTTTTTTTAACTCTTGCATTTTCAGTGTCTTCGTCTGCATAGCCTTGTCCCAAAGGTTATTCTATGTTGGGGTCGGCTTCCAGACTAACCGGATGCATGCCGTCCGCAACCGGGGTGCGCCGGCCCATACAAACGAGACGCACCTTTACATCAGTGTTTTTCAACGTGTGGGTTGCGACCCCCTAGGGGGTCGCCAAGCCTCTTTAATGGGGCTGCCGTTTCTTTAAAATTGTAGGAGGTTCCAAATGGAATCAAACACTTCAAGGCTTCAGTGGTTGACTGTGGGAATTCTATTTTTCTGTTTAACCAAAAGGTACCCAAGGTGACAGACTTGAATTCCAAGTTAGGAGCAGCGGAGGGAAGGGTGTCGCGAAATATTTACCGTACTAAAGGGGCCACGCCATGAAAAAGGTTGAAAAACACTGCTTTAAATGCTTCCGTACATGCTTATGTCTCGCTCAGTTACATTAACACGTGTTTTTAATACGTGATGAAACGTACAAACGACGCCTATACTAATAAATTTTGTTAAAATAAACAACTAACTCTATTTTCACATGTCATAACGTTGTATATTCTGAAAAATTCTTCATTTAAAATGAGGCCTCTAGGATGGGGAGTCCTTGGGGGCACTGAACGTCTAAGATCCTCTGTAGAGTCCCCAGTTATGGGGTACCCCTTTGTAAGACTGGTTTTCAGACTTTCGGGCTTCTGACGACCCGTAACGACTGTCGATCCACGAATGACAGCCGGTACCAACGGCTTAACATGCTTTCCGAGGCACGGATGGGTCTTGGTATGCAAGTCTTTGTCATAATATAGATCTATACTCCATTTATAATAGCATTAGAAAAAAGAGGCTCGTAGAAGCAGGAATGAAAAACATTTTATTTCAAAGTTATGATAAAACAATTTTAAGGGGGATGAGTTGCGGTAGCTGGCGAAATTCAAATTTTCTTGCGTTTTTTGCAATTTGCAGTTCAGTGTAAGGTTGTATCTTAATCAAAATAATATGATGCGCGACAATAAGAAACATGTAGGTTATACTACAATTTTAACCGAAAAATCATCAATACCGACATCCCTTTAAGTTAGAATTGCTCCGGATTTGACTGATTTCGCGGGCTACTGCAGCGCAACCACCTTAATTAAAATTGTTTTAACAAATATGGACGTATACAAAATAAAAATAATATTTTAAAATTATGCTTTATTTATAGCAACGTCTTCATCACACATTACAAACTTACAACAAAATGAATGAATGAAACAACCGATCACAATGATGATTTAAAAATTAAGATTAATGGAAATAATAATCATTTTTAAATATTTTATTTTAAATACAACACAATACGTTGGTGACATTTCTTCGTCTTCATCATCTAATTTAGTCACTATCATCTGATGATGAAGATGAAGAAGTTTCACCAACGTTAATTTTTAAATTCGGTGGAATTATAGTGAAACGAATAACGTTCCAGGTATTGTTCATCCCTGCTTCTTTTAGGTTTTTAGCATTGACACTGTAATTTTAAATTGGAGTTAAATAATATAAATAAATGAAACCCACATAATTTCATAAGATAAATAGTTAAAATGGTTACAGTTACAGTGTGTTAATTAAGTGTGACAACTGCTGTAAAAATAGATCATAATAAATTCGGCGTCTATCGTAATGTAACAATGTTTATTGTACTTTTGTTACAAAGTGTGCATTAAAAATAACCTTTTTTAACTTCTTTCTAATGCTATTGTAAATGGAGTATAAGCATGTATCTAAATTATAGGAAAGCACGGCACTATCAATTAGCGTACTATAAAGACCCTATGCAAGACAGAGCCCCAGCGCTGGTATACTAGAACACACATGCCCACACCTTCCCTTGAACCCCCCCCCCCCTTTGCACCCTTTGCAGTAAAACCCATTACCCCCACCCCATTTAACCCCATTTTTGCCCTATGCAAGAATTAAATATTTTCTTTAAATAGATGCTTAGTTCTTAACAATTTGGAAGGTATCATTACAATGTTATTTCAGGTTACGCTGTTGCCTCTGGGTCATTTATCCATGATGATTTGTCGTATGCCGTGAGCTCGACGTATGGTCCTGGAGAGGTAAACTTATTGCATGCAATCTTTATATCTTGGATCTTAATATAGAAATGATAATAATATGATTTAAAACATCAACATTCCTCAACGCAGGTACTATTCTTTAATAAAGGCACAGACTACCTGCGTAGATTGGACAAGAAAATCGACACTGATTTAATAGGTTCGATGTTTGGAGCGGTGCTGTGTGCTGCTAAGTTGCATGGCAAAAGGACTGACCTCCTCGTGGGAGCACCTAGTTATGCCACGAAAGATACCTATAATAAGGGAGCTGTTTATGTTTATCTCACCGTAATTCTTAAAGTAAGTATTAAACTCTGTTAAGTTTCGACAGATTAACAGAAAGTTTATTTTATTGTGCATTAAAGAGTTGACTCACCATGTGCATTGACTCCATCTTTAACTTCTTTTTCATTAATGTTCTCAAGACTATGAACAATTTTATTAAATTAACCTGCCCGTTATTTCTTGCAGAAACCACCACAGTTTCATAGAATAATTGTTGGTGAAAAACCTGGATCGATGTTTGGTAGTGCAATTGTAAACGTCGGCGACATAAATGCCGACAATATGGAAGGTAATGCTTTTAATTTAAAAAGGATTGTTTTTTTCTTTCAGGGATTAGGATGTAGGCCCACCAAAATTTGTACCGTATTTTTCTGAAACGCATGTTGATTTGTTCCATAAGATCTCTTGATTGCAGTGCTAATAATAATTATACTTCGTCCAACTGCAGTGCGATTCTGTAACCATCTCACCGTGAAAAGGTTAGGTGAAGTGAGCGTGGAGTGAGTTGTCATTCCAAATAATGCTAGGGATTGACACTACTGACAACTCACATCAAGCTCACTTCACTTGAGTTTTCACGGTGAGATTTTTACAGAATCGACCGGCTGATGTCACATGTCTTCGAATCTTTTGGTTTAAGGAGATGGTGGTTTCCTCACGATGTTTTCCTTTACCGTTTTGAGAGCAGTGGAGATTAAATAATTTACACAAAGTAAAGTGCTGTGCCACCACTGTTCTCATAAAAATCACGACCTCGATATTTCTAATGACGATTCATCCACGAGTGCGTTGTAAAGAATACAGTCTGTTATTAAAAGCCTATATTTATGTTTAGGATCAACGCTAAAATAAACCTTATTTTATCTTTTTTGTCAAAGGATTCATTTCACAGATTTTTACATTCATATGGCAAATAAATATATATTCTATTCTATTCTTTTCTACAGATATTGCAATTGGAGCTCCTTTTGAGAATAACGGCCGTGGCGTTGTCTACCTATATAGTGGCGCTGCCCTCAGTAATAAAATCATAGAGGGATTAACACCCCTGCAAAAGATCAAGCCTGCATCTACTTATGGCGAGTCTTTCGGCATGAGTCTCTCACCATTGTTAGATTATGACGAGAATGGATGCAAAGGTACCTTACATCATCTTCTCATTAACTACCGTACTGTCTTTTTAAATGCCTCAAGAAATTCAATTCCATGTTTTACGTAGCTGTTACCATAACCGCTGTTGCTTCAGGAAAACATTCTTCTCTTAGTTTTTAAGAGTGCCTATGTACAGTCACGAGCAAAAGTATGTATACACTCGGCTTTATTCAAAAGCGATTTACTCCTTTATTTTTTAATGAAATTTTATGTTGTTACGAACATAGCATTTTCGAACCCATAGGTTTATGTAATGTGTCGTATTTCAACGTTGCATTCGTTATTTCACGAAAAAATCGCAATTGAAAGTTGCCGAGTGTTGACATATTGGTGCTCGTGACTGTACTAAAAATAACGAATATGAAGATGTCAACAATATGAAGATGTTAAGACTCATGTTAATAAAAATTCTGGATCCACGCGTTTGAGAATCGCGCGGGATCCACGCAGTTCGAGAACCGCGCGGTTTCTGTAGTATCTGAATACGCGCTTTACCCTCAGATGCATCTAACACTTCTCTTATAAAAGTTTATTTTTCTTCATTAATTTTTTATCGTGTTTTTTTATATAGAATTAGCAATCGGCTCGCCTTATAAAGATACAGTAGTGCTCTTAAGGTGCTTGACAGCTGTACTTGTGAAGACATCAGTGATATTTCCCAATGTACAGGTATGTAATATTTCAATTCAATCAAAGTAGGTATCACATAAGATTTAACACCCCTTTCATTAAGACAAGCTCACCTCTCAACCACTGCAACTTCTTGAAACAAAGGTTGATGCCTTAATAATAATATGACTTGTGAGAACCTCGTGAAAGTCGAGAAAGATAAACAAGCCAAGTATCTTGGCTCGCGAGGTTGTCGACATGTGGGATGTGGACTCAGCGATCATTGTGTCGATAGTCGTGACAACCAATGGATTAATAGCCAAGAGCCTCGACCAACACCTGAGGAGGCTCTCGTTGGGCAGCTGGATCAAGGGCTTGATTCAGAAAGCGGTACTTCTGGACATGACTCGCATTGTCAGGAGGTCCCACTCTTTGGAGCCCTGACCGCCGGTAGCTTGGACCCTGTTCCCGGTACCGGTGAACTACTACTTTTTTATATTTACTTATATTGACTTGTTTATTTTCAGGGTCGCACTAGTTCTCGTACAACAAACTTTGATTTCGATCTTTGTTTAACAGTTACATATCCAAGCTCACTGAAAACGGCCACAGGGCGTAAGTATAATATAATTATAATTTAACTATAATTTTCATAATTAATTAGCATTTCATAATCTTTCAACCAATGTTCAGTTAAACAAATAATTTCAAACATAGTTTTTTTCTAAAAATAGCTCAATTTCTAATTGTTTGGTAGAAACACCTTGAATATTTTGATGAAATAATTTCAAGGAATTCTGCTCAGACCCTTTTTTACACTTTACTATTTGAGAGCAAGAAGACACCTTGTTGTTGGTAGGTATAACAATATTGTTACTAGTATCTTCTGTTGTCTTACTAAATAGTTTAAATCAATATCCAGAGTGAGCCCCAAGACTCCCAAGCCATCACCAGGCAATGATATCCCCCTACTCGTGGACCCCACATTAGGACAAGAACTTGCCATAGTGACACATGGATCCTCCTTCGTACAATCATTGTAAATAGTTATAGCATTAGTGCTACAGTTATTTTGAGTGACCACCTGAACATTAGAATTATTACTAATAATTGCAGTGTTAATTATAGTACAAGACTTCGACATACTACTTAATAAGTAGTATGTCGAAGTCTTGTACTATAATTATATTATAATTAAATTATATAATTATATTAAGAAAGAGACTGTCAGTCGACATAATATGTCGACTGACAGTCTCTTTCTTAAACTCAACTTGCCATAACAACTTCTGCGGGTCTATTTTGGTAAAATCTCACCATGAAAACTTATGTGAAGTCAGCTGTCATTCTGCTTGATGCACACACTATTGACTGCTCAACTCACCCAAGTTTTCACGGTGAGATTTTAGATCAGCTATGTACATTTACCAAAGGAGATAAGTATCCAGGGTCGTCGGATATTGTTGAAGTTTACATAGTAAGGAACCGATGGATGTTTTCGAATCAAATTTAATTTGATACATGAACTATTTGTTTTCTATTAACTAAAGTAAATTTAATCGGTAAACTTCGACTGTATCCGACGACCCTGGTTACTTATCTCCTTTAGTGACCGTACCTACAGGTATATGAGCCCTAACAAATGTTTTATTTATGTCAGGTATCATAACAACGGTGGAGATAAATCACGATCACGCTTTGCTGGCCCACACCGGTGTCAACGGCACCGTTTCACTCAAGACGGACCTGGACGTTAAACAATCTCTATACTGCAAGAAAGTTCCGTTTATTTTGCCTCCAGTGAGTACATTTTTTGCAACAATAAAATAGGGAATCGGAAAATTCACTTAATAAGTAAAAGACAATAATACATCTTTAAATTTTGATCGTTTTAATCCTTAAAAGGGGTCATTGTACTCATCATTATGAACAACTTTTACTACGGGACCAACCCTGAAATCGTGAATAAAAAATCAGTTGATCCATAGATTTATGTTCGCATAACTCGACATAATGTATGGATCAACAGATTGTTTTTTTTTTTTCTTTATTTCAGGGTTGGTTAAAACGATCAAAATTGTACAGTGTATAAACCACATCGACATCGCGGCAGGCCCAGACGGAGATGGCGGGATGAGCTGGGCTCCTTTGATAAAGATTGGTCCTTGGCAGCTCTGGACAGAGAAAGGTGGAAAGGGAGTATGGAGGCCTTTGCCCATCAGTGGGACATTAACGGGCAAAAAAAATATATAAGCCCTAAGAAAAGTATTAATAAAAATCTTTAACTACAGCTCTTCGTTAAAAAAATAAAAACTTTTTTGCAAAAATAATCAGCCGACTTCCAAAAACGACACTACAAAGTGAAAAATAACTTTGATTTCGGAAGTCGGTGTCGTTGGGTTCACATTTTCGTTGTTTGCCACCGACTTCCGAAATTAAAGATATTTTTCTAGTGTCGTTTTTGGAATTCGGTTGATTTTTTTTTGCAAAAATGTTTTTATTTATCACTTTTAAGTTGTAATTTTTAATTTTGGTTTAAAAACCAAACTACTGAATCGTTTTTGATAAAATTTCTATGGGACCATTTAGGAAGTATACCCTTTCCAACAAAAAAAGAATTTTTCAAATCGGTTAGCAAGCGACGGAGTTATGCGCGAAAAAACATTAAAAAAAAAAATACAAACATCCGAATTGAGAACCTCCTCTTTTTTAAAAGTCGGTTAAAAACAAAAAAATGAACTCCAACAAACTTCTACAGCTGAAACGTCCGTTACTGTCGCGGCCATGATGTGATGTCATTAACCACAGTACTACTTTGTTTACATTGAATTTTTACTTAGCCTCAAATCATATACACTCGAGAGCAATGAATCCGGGTCACTTAAAGAATGTTAAAAATCTCGGAAACTAAAAATGATAGGTTAATGCAAGAAATTGTATTTAATAGACAATGTAATACTCCTTAAATGAAAGTAAAAAAAATATGAGTCACCATACATTTTATTAACACAAAATTACATAAAGAAAAAAACTGCTGATCTCTCCTTAAAACAAAAATAGGAAACATGAAATTTTTGAACTCTATTACGATTTTCTTGAATTTTAATACTTCGTATTGCCTCCTCGTGCTTCCATTACTGCGTTTACGCGGTTTGGCATGCTGTACACCAAGTTCCTTATACGATTTTGGGGAATATTCTCCCATTCCTCTGTGAGAGCAATTTTGAGCTCACGAAGCGTGATTGGGGGAGGGTTTCGTTGTTTTACGCATCTGCCTAGCTCGTCCCAAGCATGCTCGATCGGGTTGATATCCGGGCTGCGCGCTGGCCACTCCATACGAGTAATGTTCATCTCTTGAAGGTAGTCATTCACAATCCTACCTGTATGAGGTCGGGCATTGTCATGCATAAATATAGCATCCTCACCTAAATTGACCATAAATGGACCAACGTGATCATTGAGGATTTCTTCCACATATCTTACGCTAGTTAAAGAGCCGTTTTCTATGATCACCAGCTCTGTGCGACTTTCAGAAGAAATTCCGGCCCACACAAGTACAGACCCACCACCGTAGGCTACTTTTTCTTCGATGCATGCTTGCTTGAATCTTTCCCCTGGTCTTCGATACACTCTGTGTCTTCCATCGTGCTTGTAGAGCATAAATTTTGATTCGTCGGAGAACATAACTTTGACCAATCTTCAATACTCCAATTTACGTGGCTCTGGGCATATCTTAGTCTTGAAATACGATGCCCACGCTCCAGTTTAGGGCTGTTTACAGGTCTAAGGGGTTTTAAGTTAGATTCAGCAAGCCGACGTCTTACTGTCCATGCACTTGGGTTACTTCCTCCGAGGCGTCGAAACTGATTTGTGAGTTCAGTTCCTATGAGAAAGCGATTTCTAGCATGGTGTTCACCAAGTATCGGTCTTCTCGTGCTGTGGTACACCTGGTTCTGCCCGTTCCTGGTCTGCGTAGGTTAGAACCAGTTTCTTCGTAACGTCGGAGAACTCTTTGTACTGTTGACAGCGACACACCGACAGTCCTGGCTGTATCGCGCTGACTCCGGCCGGTTTCCAGCATTGTAAGTATTCTGGTGCATTCTTCAGGCGTAAGCGACATAATTTCAGCTTGAATAATGAATATAGAGCACTATCAACATGGTTTATGTACCCACATAAATGACAGATTACAAACAAAAGCAAAACCAAATGCTGTAATTTCGTAGTTCCATCTTCGAAAGTGGCCCTTTTTCAAATTTGATTTTTTTATGATATAACTTTACAATAACTAAGAAGTTTTAATACCTTCATTTAAGTAGTATTACATTGTCTATTAAATACAATTTATTGCATTAACCTAGCATTTTTAGTTTCCGAGATTTTTAGGATTCTTCAAGTGACCCGGATTCATTGCTCTCGAGTGTAGATGAGATTAATGTTTGTGCTTAATTCACGCAGAAATAACTCTAACTTAATTACCTTAATTTCAAGCGATTTGCAAGTATACGCGCGTCGACGCGTTTCGAGTTTGCGATCCGTTCCACCGAAAAACGCAACATTAAATATAATTAATTGTAAAATAACTAATGTACTAAAAAAAATAAGTTTATTTCTTGACTCGTAAACATTGTATAAAGCATGGTGAAGTTTTGGTTTACTTGCATATTCCCTATTGGACAATCTGTGGCCTAACTCTTGGAACTTTACTCCTTTTTCTGAGGGGCAATTCTCGTAATTTTAAGACCGTTCACAGTCTGATCTTAGTCTCAATCTGTCAAAAAACACTTCTATTTTCCCTACATTTTGACAAGTTTTTGACATTTGTTTGTCGCTGAGATGAGACTGCGACTAGATTTTGAATGTTTTAAATTACGAGAATTGGCCTTCTGGTATCTAATGGGAACGTGGTCAAGACAAGACCAGGTGCTGAGGCTAGCTTAATAAATACTGATAATATAATATTTTCTTTAAAGGACGGCAAATACGAGATGGCAATACGCTTCTTGATATCTTCGGAGCTGGAAGTTGATCCCATGGAACTCGATGATTTTAAAAGCTCACGTGTGATCCTAAGCGACAGTAGTGACTTGATCATCCAGAAGTCGTTGTGGGCAGCCGAGTGCGCTGGGAAAAAGACGTGTGAGCCGATATTGGACTTAAAACCACATATCAGTTTCCTGTAAGTACCCTACTCGTTGAAGATACATCGATCGGCTCCCTTTTCTCTGGATCGTCTTCCAGATCATAATATATGCATAATTTCGGCACATACAATTATTTTATACATAATTTCAAATACCCATCGTCACCATCTACACTAGATAGAAGATTAGCTCAATAGCTTAAGCACCCTTAAGACAGTACATTTAGAACTGCTGCTAACCTCATCGGCCCAAGCCACGTACCGGTCAGTGGCTCTGAAAGAACGTCTGAAAAGAACCTTACAGGTTAACATTTTGTGTGCGGTGATTAACACCTAATAGGCTATTTTCTTTAAAAAAAATCTAATTAGTCCGTCAGTTAGATTATCAAAAAATATTGAACCCGTATTTTTTCTTTTGTCAATTGTATAAAAAATGATGAACATATCGCCAGTTATAGTTCCGCGTGACGTCACGACCCAAACTCCCAAATTTTGACGTGCTTTATCTTTGTAATTTTTTGTTTGATTGACATAAGAAAAAATACGTGTCCATTATTTTTCGATAATCTAACTGACGGATTAAATATAATTATTATTTTTTTAACCAGGCAACTGGCTATTGTAACCAATTTCATGATTACAGAAATGTCGAACCGTATATAATTGGCTCGAGTAAAACCGAAACGATGACCATCACTATGACTAACAAGGGGGACGTGGCGTATGACTCTTGCGTGCGCGTGCACATCGACGGCGCTAACGTGCGCAAGCCGGGTGGCTGTGTGTACGAGCCTTCGACTGATAGGCTCGTCAGACTTATGTGTGAGCCCCCTAAGCCCCTGTGGAACCAAACAAGTTGGGTATGTTTGCTCGCTGCCTCATAGCGTTACGCATTATCTACTTTTATCCAACAGAAATAATCATTATGATTGTAGTCAAACGTGCACTTCAAGGCATTGAGTGTCTATGAGAGGTTGTGTATTAGATGGCTTCTACTCCGTTCACCTTTTATACCCTGTTTTTGTCCAGACAGCAAAAAAGTCAGGCAGTATATGCTCTGCCTAACATTTCATGCAATCTTAGCTCGATATATATAATATAATGTAAATATTCACAGACCACCGGTCAAATTGAAGTGGAGATGGTCCATCTTACAAACCTGCACAAGAGTATAAACATCACTACGCTTCTGTACAATCGCTGTAATGAAATCGATAACGTCACCCAGAGTAAGCCGTATTCGATTCCTTTGAGAGCCGATTCCAGAGGAATTACCGTCAAGGGGTTCGTATTGTTATCATTTTATTTAATTTTAGTTGTTTTTCTCTATTTTTTGTGTCTCATTTTCAACTTCAATAAAATTAGAAGGTTACAATCATTTAAAATAATTTATTTACATTATTTTCACTTGCAGAGAGACTGATATCGGTAACACTTTTAATATGACGGAAGTGGAGGTCAAAGAAAATGGAAAAAAAATAAAACACGTTTATACGGTGAGGAATTTTAAAACTTTTTATTTCTGCAATGATTCGTCTCGGCATGAATAGGTAACTATTTGTGTCGAGAACACAAAGACATAGAGTACATAAGACAGTCCCCCAAAACGCCCGCCCTTCACCACTTCCTAGTGCTTTCGCTGGGAAGAAGTGGCGCAACAAACTTTCCAGCAGCACAGCTGTCTGCACAGATACAAAAAAAACTTGCTTCTATACAATAGTAGGTTTGCAAAGTAGTTATTATTGCGAAACACAGCACATTAAATTAAACTATTTGCCATATGTCAGCTAGCCACGCCAATAAGTATGCTATCATCGAGAAAAATAATAAAAATAACGAAAACTGTTTAAGTCAAAGTCAAATCATTTATTTCAAATAGGCACATAAAAGGCACTTTTGAGCGTCAAAATTAAAATTAAAATAAAATTGATTCTAGTCGCCCCTTCCAAAAGGTAGTTTTCGTATGGAGAAGAATGGGCAAGAAACTCCACCGTTACTCTTTTAAAAATGTTTTACAATATTTTGCATACATTAATTATATAATTATACGTGAAGACGATGCACCTAAAAATAAAATTACTATACCACAATAGGTAAAAGAATTAAAATGAATTAATGAAACCATGACATATAAATTGACTATGTGATAGGTACATGGTGCTTACATATTTACAAACATTCCAAAAGTAGACTATTTTCATAAATAAATAATAAGGAGTAATAAGTCCGGGTGACTTTAAGTAATTACAGAATGTAAATCAATGTCAAAGAGAATAAAAAAAAAAGAATAAATTATACAATTACATTAGCAACCATTAATGTATAATAATAATCTTAATCGTTTCTTAATCTGAATCACTTTGAAGGATATTGCTAATCCATTGCTTCATATGTTCGAAAAATGTGTCTGCTCAACAACGTAAATAACGCAATGAATGTTGTTGAACTGTCAAAAAGAAAACCCATTGCTACTGATAGTGTGCTACGCAATTTCCCCGCCGCTTTCATATAACAATATTACGGTAGCTATATAGCTATATCCCTAGCAACCTACACATATACGTTGACGTTAAAATTAATATCAAAACGTTTGAAAAATATGCAATTTAATAAAATTTGGTTTTTGTTTTATTGCAGATCACAAACACTGGTCCAACCAACTGGGAAAAGCTGCCAGTTTTGGTACAATTGCAGAAGCAACCGTATATCAAGTATGATGCTGATGCTTCAGTCACAGTAAGTTACTACATTATCTATATCACGATCTATATTATTATATAAAAAGCTACCTTTGTGTTTTTCTTTTGAGGTACGCAACCCTTGCAAGTAGCACGGTTCACTTTTATTGAAATTCACTTTAATTCATGTTTACGCGATCATCATCATCAGCCTTATGAACTTCCTGTGCGAGGCGCAATAAATACTTGTTCTTTCTTTCTTTGTTTGTTTCTTTCTTTCTTTCTTTTTCTATTCCACCCACTGCTGAGTATAGCCCTCCTTCTTTTTGTACCATGCTTGTCTGGCCTGTGCGTGTCTCATCCAAGTCTAACTCAAAATCTTTTATGGGTCGTTTCCATCAGGGAACAGCAGTGAACAGTGGCCCAGTGGTAACGGCTCCAACTTACGAGACTTAGGGCCGTGGAGTGAAACCCAAGCAGGCGCTTTACTTTGTGTAAATTATATCATCACCAAAGCTCCAGAAACCGGCATGTCCTAGAACCAAAAAATCTAACATATGTGACATCTACCAACCAGCACTGTGCCCGCGTGGTAGATTATAGCCCACTCCCTCTCGAAGAGAGGAGGCTTGTGTCTCAGCAGTGGGAACATTACAGACTGATTATGCTTCCATAAGGGTGTTGGTCTCCCAACGCCAGTTGATTAATAGCTTGATCCAAATACAATGAACCGTTTACTGTCATATCGAATTTTAATATTTGACATTTATTTTCAGATGGTCTTTTCGTCGTCTACCTTGTCGAATATATATTCTCACTGCCAATTTGAATCTGAAGATGCGATCTCAATGACTTACCTTTGTGAGGTAGAAATATTGACAGTAACTATAGATACAGCTAAGATCCTTGTACCGATGTACATTTTACCTGGAACTCTTGGTAAGAATCATGATGTTAAAATAATTCAAACTCGCCCTTTTACTACCGGACTATCAGACTGCAAGGTTCCATCCCCACTCGGTTGATATCCTGACCAGTCGTACGCAGCACTTCTCCTCCATATTAATGCGCACAACCAAAGTTTGGTACTCTCTGCCAGCGTCTGTGTTTTCCACATTTAACCCAAGCCTTCGAAGCAAGAGCGAACAGGCATCTTCTGGATATGCTCGTTTCCATTATCGTTTCATCGCTTTCCGTCAGGCGTGATCGAGGTCAAGAGCCTAAACAAAAAGCCCGGCTGTTTCTACAAAAAAATTGTTGGAACAACTTAGTGACTTCAATAGAAGACTCCTAGCAAGCAAGACGGTTTCTGATACTCTGAGAAACTTTAACTAACAGATTCAGAGTAAAAGAAACTTATCGAGTAATCGGTCACTTATCGGCTTATCGAGTCTTATGTCGTGGGTTCGATCCCAGCCAGGCGCTTTACTCTGTGTAAATAATTTCATCACTACTGCTCTCAAAACGGTGAAGGCAAACATCGTGAGAAAACAAAAAACAAAAATTCTAGAACTAAAAATTCGAAGACATGTGACATCTACCAACCCGCACTGGGCCCGCGTGGTGGATTACGGCCCTCTCTCTATGTAAACTACGTTCGCGATTAATTTGCCAAACATGTACACAAATATGAGTTATTGGAAAAATTACTTTAGTTCCTACACAATAAAGTTCAGCTTACGATACAACTTCAAACATATTTGAGACTTTTTAAATAATGCTTCTCACTCTGAAATCAACTTAATTAGTACTGATATAAAGTTGATATTTGTTTAACTTGAAATAACATAAAAGAATCGTAAATTTTAATAAAACTTGGTAAAGTGAGCTGTCATTGATGCTAGGGATTGACACGATTGACAGCTTATTTCACCTAAGTTTTCATGGTGAGATGTTTACAGAATACACCGGTAGGCTATATTCTGATGTTCCTAATCTGATGTTTTTTCTTCTTATTTCATTTGCAGAAGGACTTCTAGATAAAGATAAAAATGTAACGATAATTTCTAATGTTACACTAGTAATTAATGATTTGGAGCACAAATCTGAAAGGTAAATCTTACTATTCTACTAATATTATAAACGTGAAAGTTTGTATGGATGGATGTTTCTTACTCTTTCACGCCAAAATTACTGAACGGATTGGATGAAATTTGCCACACAGATAGTTCACAACCAGGATTAAAACATAGGATACTTTTCATCCCGATATTCCCACAGGATCGAAACTTATCCGGGTGAAACCGTGTGGCGCAGATAGTAATACAAAATTAACAGGAGGAACGACGTAAAAAGGCAGCTGTGTGGTTTAAAAAAGAAGATGGAGGGGCAAAAATTTAAAACATTATGCCTAGATGGTTTAGTCATGTTGAGAGGAAGAATGAATGGCGACTAACAAAAGGTTTCAAAGACGTGTCGGGATCCGCCAACCTCTCGGAGAGAGGACGCTCTAGAAGGACATTATAGTGACCTTATTGGTGATGTTCTTCATAAATGTCAGATGCGTAGTACTCGCAACTGGCGTGCGTGTATGACCAAAGGGGGTCTCGTAATTTTAAGACCGTTCACAGTCTGAGGGGCAACCCTCGTAATTTTAAGAACGTTCACAGTCTGATCTCAGTCTCAATCTGTCAAAAATACCTCTAACCTCCCTACATATTGACAAGTTTTTGACATTTGTTTGTCGCTGAGATGAGACTGCGACTAGATTTTGAACGTTTTAAATTACGAGAATTGGCCTTCCGATCTTAGTCTCAATCTGCCAAAAAATACTTCTAATTTCCCTACATTTTGACAAGTTGTTACCATTGTTTATCACTGAGATGAGACTGCGACTAGATTTTGAACGTTATAAATTACGAGAATTGGCCTTCCGATCTCAGTCTTAATCTGCCAAAAAATACGTCTAATTTCCCTACATTTTGACAAGTTTTTGACATTTGTTTATCACTGAGATGAAACGGCGACTAGATTTTGAACGTTTTAAATTACGAGAATTGGCCTTCAGTTGTATGAACGTACACGAAACAAAAGGTGTATGTAAGGATCGTAGAAGCTGGCGTTCTGTAGTTTCTGCTTACTCCCACGAGAAGGTGTGAATTTATCTATGTATGTCTTCGATCAATAATAGTACTAGATTCCCGATAAGCGCTTCAAAAACGGCCCGCAAAATAAGACCACAAATACTTTTGTGGTCTTATTTCAAATTAGTATGTCTTTAACCTTATTACTTAGACTTTAAGTTTCATTTTAGAATAAATGACTGAAAATTTAAAAATAGAATGATTTTATTTTCAAGCGACATTTTAAATATATTTTGCAACGGTAATTAAAATTTATGTTTAAGCATGAAGGTTTATAATAAACTGAAGTTGTTAATATTAGGTATTAAACTTTTTTCTAAGATGTTTACGTGTGTGCAAACGTGGCCACTTGAGCGACTGATTTTTGTTCCTGATCCTTAATCTACTACTATTATTGATCGAGGATGGGAGTTTGCTGGGAAGTTTGTTCCGCCACTTCTTCTTCCCAGCGATAGCACTAGGAAGTGGTGAAGGGCGGGCGTTTTTGGGGGACTGTCTTTTGTAATTTTGACGTTCGAAAAGTGCTGACTCTCAGCCTAATTTGAATAAATGACTTTTGATTTTGATTTTGATTTTGATGTAGGTCATAAATCATTGACCAAGGGATGAATGCTTATGAACGTTTTTAAATGATTAGAATATGTTGTTATTTCGGCGTACGGTCTTAGTCCACCGTCGAACTTACTACAAACATATCTTAAGGTGAATATACACTAAAGCATTTACTCAAACATTTCCATGTCATCTACGAATGTTATCTTCATGTTCTTACGAATGGTACTATCGCCAAAATCTATATCTGACCACCGTAAGGACTATTCCTGCTTGCAGCACATATTATTAGTCGACCTAAAAAGGATCCTCTTTTGTTTTACTTACGGATGCAGCTGTGTCATCATGTGCACGGGATTTTGTTTTCAAAATGGTCAGATACCTAGGTATATCTGACCATATTGAAAACAAAATTTGGCGATAGTACAATAATGTAACGTTCCTGCGAATACTCGACGCTGCGTTCGACGTAACGCTCACGGCGAGTGAGCATTTACCTGTAACATTAATTTCTACCTTGCGTTCATTGTTCGTCGTGTTCGAAGTGCGGTTCGATGAAATTTAAAAATGGCGAATGCTCGATGTTCTGTTACAAGTAAATGCTTTAGGAGTCTATACTAACATTTGCATTTCGCTAAGTGTGTTAGCTGCGTGGTCAAACAAGCTGAAATATTATTTTTTTAGGATAAACTCAACCATAACGCTGCTAGAGGCGCCGGTACCGTTCGAGACGATAATAATAGCAATCATTGTCGGCCTCTGCATCTTAATCATCATCGCGTTGATTCTCTACAGGGTAAGTACTATCAATTCTAAATTTTTTATCTTCTCTCGGAATGTAGCATGTAGCACAATCAACAACAACAACATCAACAACAACAACAACAACTCAGCCTATCGCAGTCCACTGCTGGACATAGGCCTCTCCCAGGCTGCCACAACACCCTGGCCTCCGCCTTCCGCATCCAGTCTGTTCCAGCCACCTTCTTAAGGTCGCCCGTCCATGTAGTAGTATTAGCACACTGCGGGGTAATTGCGTAACAGACTAACAGTAAGAATGGCTTTCATTTTGACAGTTCAACAACATTCATTGCGTTATTTACGTTGTTGGGCAGATCAATTTTTTGATCATATGAAGCAATGGATTAGCAATATCCGTCAAAATGATTCAGGTTGTGATTGCTAGTGTATAACGCAATAAGAGTGCTGTACCTATTTGCTTAGTGAGGAGGTAGTAGAGCTGACTACCCAGAATGCGCCGGACATACCATGAGGGGACGACAATATAAATATGAACACTGGCAATATATACCCCTACGCACTGGTGCGTAGGGGTATATTTTGAATTCTTAAAACATCTAAAGAACAATGTTCAAAACGTCCCCACCCTTGTAGCACTTTAAAACCTATGTTAATCGAAGGACCATAACCATCTTATCATTTTATTGTACGACGGTGAAACTGAAATGGGTATCCGAAAAAAGTTATATCGACATGAAGAAACCGGTATCAGTCAAAATAATAATTATATTACAGATCACGATGCTTTTCTTTTTTTAATTATTACTGTGGGATGATTTCATTCGGAGTTTTCAAACAACTCTTTGGAATAAAACAAAAAAAAATAGATAAGATGGTATTTTTATTTGAAAACTCCTAAAAAATACGTCAATAGTTACTTCACAAAAATGATATTCAGCAGAATTCTTCATTGAACTTTTTTCTGCTACGTGAGTTGTTTGAAAGCTCCGAATGAAATCGTCCCACAGTAATAATTTAAAAAAAGAAAAGCATCGTGATCTGTAACATAATTATTATTTTCACTGATACCGGTTTCTTCATGTCGATATAACTTTTTTCGGATACACATTTCTGTTTCGCTGTCATACAATAAAATGATAAGATGACTATGGCCTTTCGATTAACATAGGTTTTAAAGTGCTACAAGGGTGGGGACACGGTGTCCAAACATTTTGAACATTGTGAAACAAACAAACATTTCATTTTCATTTATTTATTCACAAACAATTTACATTGTGTTTGAAATCGTTCCCTAATATAAAAATAATAAAAAAAAAACATTAACATTCATAATACCTACAAGAACCACACAAAAAAAAAATAACAACATAACAACTAAAATTACCTGCAATAACATTTTCAATGTCAACTCATTAAAACGTCGATATCTAAACAAATATTTTTTCAAGCTATCTAAATAGTAGACATGGACCCACTGTGGGTTTTGCCGATCGGCCAACCAACTAGATTAATTAATTGGATATTATGTATTTGTGGTTAACGACTACAGTTGCAGGTCGTAAGTTCGTACCCTTTGGCGCATTACTTTGTGTAAATTATTTCATCACCACTGCTCTCAAAACGGTGAAGGAAAACTCCATAAGGAAACAGGCATTTCCTAAAACGAAAACATCAAAGATATGTGACATCTACCAATCCTCACTGGGCCTGCGTGGTGGATTAATATTCTAAAAACGTTGGTCTTTAACACCAACTTATTTAAGGCAAAGCCTTCCTATTAGAAAAATGTTTATATTCTGTATCCGATTTGATGTTGAATCATTCCAGATAATTTGTGTATGAAGTATTTTATATGGTATTGACATTTAATTTATTGACATTTCATTTAATTGGCATTTATTTTGATTATTTTGACAAATGATTTACTTGACATTTAATTTGATGGACCTTATCTTCATTTAATTGACGTTTGGTCTCCCTCTAATTGACATTTATTATTTTAATTTTAACTGACATTTAATTTACATTTCATTCTTTTTTAAATAACGCAATATGGAATAGACATGGTTCTTTTTGAGCTTATGTGGTTGGATAATTATGTAAATGGTAATTTAATTGACATCTAATTTACATCTATTTGCCATTTAATGGTTGGACATGGTTGTGATTGAGCTTTTTATGGTTGGACATACAAACAGTAATTTTAATGACATTTAATTCTCAGTTGATTTAAGTAAAATTGAATAATTAAGGTGGTTTTTGTGCTTTTATGGTTTGGCATGTAGGTAACGGTTTTTGATTGATGACATAGTACTATTTTTATTTTTGTTAGCTATATATTTGATTATTGCTTAGCTATTATGATTTAAAAAGTAATTATTTTGTAAAATCCGAACACAATGTTTGATAAATAAATGAATGAATTAAAGCCCACTCCCGCTCACCCAGAGGAGGCTTCGGTCCCAGCAGTGGAAACATTATGGCTGATAATGTTATGTTTTTTATTGATTTTGTTTCTAAACTGGAAACGTTAGTTTTTTTTTCTAGTCTTTCGTGTTCTCGTCTTTCGTGTTCTCGTCCACACCCCTACCAGTAGTGCTTGTATTATAATTAGTTCCCGTCCAACTGCCATAATCAAGGGGAAACTGGCTCTGCATACGCCAGAGGGGCAATTTTCGTAATTTTAAGAACGTTCACAGTCTGATCTCAGTCTCAATCTGTCAAAAATACCTACCTCTAATTTCCCTACACTTTTGACAAGGTTTTGATATTGATTGTCGCTGAGATCAAAAATCAAATGTCATTTATTCAAATTAGGCTGAGAATTGGCACTTTTCGAACGTCAAAGATGAGATTGCGACTAGATTTTAATTACGGGAATTGGCCATCAGGAAGCTGGGACCACATTCGCACATTGAAACGAAACTACCCTCTGCCTTAACAAAAGTTTTTTTTTCATAGCTACCTTAATTCTTTCAGGTTGGTTTCCTGCAGCGTAAGAAGAGAGAGGAATTACAGAAATTACGAAAAAGTGTTAAGCGCCAAACTATTGTAAGTTTTCTTTATACTACTTTATACTTACTACTAATACTACCACACCTATCTAGAACACGATATCTACATAGTGTTGTTGTATTAGAAAGGTGTGGTCATATTTAAGGGTATGGCACTGTTCGGTCTAAGCAACCGAACACCTCTAACGCAGCAGTTTACAACAATGGTCCTTGTATCTAAGTGACAATTTTATGTATACTTTAACGTCAGTGCATTTCCATACGTCAAACGGACCGGGTGCATTCACAACATTTAACATTAACATTTTACTTTAAGACATTTTACATTAGCCTTGAAGAACTTTTAATAAACATTTTTAAATCCAAACCCAAACAGTGCTTTAATAGGTATTACTTACGACCTTGCACCCCGCACATAAGTGGTCCTTCGAGCCGGATATGAACCAGCGACCTATGGATCACCATCAAACTAAACATCTTTCTACACGAGACCAACATCGTTACGGTTACTGTTAGCCTGCATCATGCGGTCAGAGGCCTTTGCCCAGCAGTGGGATGCCACTGCTGGGCAAAGGCTTCTGACCCCATGACTTCCAGCTCTATCGATCCAGGGCTAAAGTAGACCACTGGTCGTTTGTTTTGTCCAGCTCATCTCGCCATCTTCTCCTAAGGTCGAGTAGGTACCTATTGAAGTGCCTATAATTGCTTTATTTGAAATAAATGGTTTGAGTTTGTTCTTACAAAAAATAAATATATATTCAAATACTGGATAACAAGATGTTTCAATAAGAATGTCGTTAAAATAATTTACATTTCATTGATCAGCTGAGGCGTTCAACGATGCCGTCGCAAGGTCAAGCAGCCGAAGACCGGAGGAAAATCCTGGAAGGCATGGAAGAAGAAGACGAACGTGCCCCAAACCTGAAATAAGCGTACCACCACATTAAGAAAGACTTGTTAGGTTTCTGTGTTATCGTTTGCGGATACCATATCACAGTTGTGACTGTTTGGATCTTTGCAGGAAATTTCACCTACAACCACTTAGTAAACGTCGTCGATTAGCAGATTGCACATTTTTGCTCAAAATTGTATGAGGTGAATTGAGGTGATTGTCCGCAGCTTCTACTTAAGCTGTATATTTTAATATTCCCCAGCGACTACTCAGATTTAATCCACGTATCGCTATTCCATTATCGTCTTCCAACTACAGGCAAAACTCATTTTAGTGCGAGCGAGTAAAGACTTTAATGACTTATGCAAGCAGTTCTCTTTTGACTTGTTTTCAAGGAAAGGATCAAGCGTACGCAATAGACTGAACCTTGATTTCTTAAAAATTAATTTTTAATGTTAATTTAGTTCTGGTACTTATTTAATTTAATTTTAGTGTAGTTTATTCCTTATGTTTGGCGGTACCGATTTGATGGTTGGTGCGCTTATGTTCTTGATAATTTGTCGTGTATAAGATCTCTTACTGTATTATTGTATAGCTAGCCATGAAAACCTATAATTAGCTTCATGTTTTTTTATTCCAGTATATCTATTGTATTTATGTAAAGCTGTTGGTTGTCCATGTGATAAATAAATAAATAAATTAAACTGGTGGGTGGTGGGTTTAGTGGTGATTAGGTTATCACGTTAAGTGCTTTTTTTGACAACACGATTTTTGACCAGTTTTTGACATTGATTGTCGCTAAGATGAGATGTGACTATATAGATTTTGAACGTTTTTAATTACGAGAATTTATTGCCTTTCTGATATCTTTTATCCGTGGAATAAAATGTCAATTTTAGTATAAAAAAAAAAAACAAAAATTCAATATTTATTTTCAGGATTATGCTAGGTAAGTCTATGTCTTTGGAGAAATTCGTCAAAATCGGATATCTTTTATGGAATAAAATTGACGACTAACAGTTCTAGTGTGGAAAAACTGATAAAAATTCAAAATTTATTCTCAGGATGAGACTTATTTTATGTATAAAGATTTGGTGGAATTCGCTCTTAATAGTACCTACAGCGGTTATTACATGTTTTTAATCAGTGTGTTATATAAACAATTTTACTAAAAATAGAAAATTAAAGTTTTGAAATAAAATAAATGATAACTCTTGATAATAAGGCACTAGACACGCACGAGGCGATGGTATCAACAATTAACACAAACTTTATGGTATTGTTACCAAATAATCACAAATTAAGTTTAATGGTGTTAAATACTAAAACGAGAAAAGGTCTCACGACAGTGTTGTTAATTATTTTAATTGTGTATGTTTAAAACACGTAATGCAGAATACGTGGTTTCAATTAATGTGATAAGTTAATCGCCACACTGTACTTATATTTTGAAAGTGTGTAAATTCGACTAAAGTTAAACTGGTCTTAAAGCATTTTTGGCTTTAATACAATAATCTCCACAGAACGGAAAAAACCAGATAATCTCAAATAATTTACATTCCATCGCCACTTACTCAACTACCAACTCAAACGTTATGTATTCAAAGATGATTTTTGAGTAACCAAAATTTCCTTAAAACGTTATGTTACAATAGAATTTGAACTTTGTTCTGGATGTCATTGAGTTTATTGTTCCAAAGCATGATAAGTATCTCGGATTCTAAATTCAAATATAGGCGACTTAGGGGTAATGTTTCACAGTCAAAACATCAGTGACGTCACAACATGGCTTAAGGTCCGAGATAGTATTCATGACCTTGGGGGACAATCCTATTTTTTTATTTGTGTAGTACTTAGGTGATAAAAATAAATATTTTAGAAACATGAAAACTTTATAGTTTTTGTCTTGAGTCTCATGAAAGTAAGTTACAAGCATAATACGTACTCGTTTATATAATAGAATATTAAAGATCTTCCATTTTCAAGAATTGTTTGAAAATATTAGTATAGTATTGAGTACAGTAAGCTGCGCGTAAGTGGCAACACATTGACTTTGAGCTGGTCTAACGGAGTACGGAGTTTCAGTAGAATAAGAGGCCAGCTCATACTGGTTTCGTTACCACTGACATGCAGGTAGGCATTAATTTTCCACGTTAGTTAGATCTTAACGAAGATAATTCAGACATTGCTATACAGGGTAATTCTAAATTGGCTAGCCTACTCCGTAGACGCTATGGGCATCGATAACTAAACACGATAAATTAAAAAGATTTGATGATTTTTTTTGGAAGGTCAACAAACACGGTTAGTTTTGTTACTACTACAAAAAAATCATCAATTTTTTTTATTTTTTTTTATATTTTGCCCATCGCATTTGTGGAGTTTAGCTAGCCAGTTTAACATAACCCTGTATAAATAACAAACATTTCATTAGATTACCTATTTATTTATTTGATTGTTTATGGTTTCTGGTTCATATCAGCCTATAAAAATGTCAACGGCTAAATGACTGGTTCAATACACAATCCAAAATGCATTGGTCTTATCACCAAGCTGAAGAACTGGTATAGGAAGACGCAGAGCACGACCTGCTTGCCCTCCCGGTTTGTTTACTTTGTATTGCTAATTTTAAGGTTGAATAAAAGTCCTGTATATAAGTATGCAGTTTTTAATTGTTACACACTCACTTCGTACCACTGGACATGAATTTATTAACACAACCAGGTCTTGGAACCGGTACCAAAAGTACAGGTTCTGTACCTGTACTTAGTTGTTCTTACCATTTTGGTACTAGGGCCAGACGGATACCGGTACTCCACCAAACAAGTACTGGTACCCGCCACGTACCACAAACCTCGTATTGTACCTTAAAGTTATATATCCAATGCCTAGAAACTACCATTAGTACTGTTTTTTGGTAATAGTACAGTGCCGATATTGATTAGAAATACCAATAGTACAGGTACGGTCAGCATCAAAAGTCGGTTAACACTTTGTTTGTTTAAATCTTAATTATTGAGAAAAATATTCTTAAGGGCCTTACTCTCGTTTAGTACCGTAATACGGTCACTTTATGAAGAATATTTCTCATTAACGGCTTGATTAAAAGATCTGTAAAAAATATATGTTTGCTATAGATTCATGAACAACATTTCTGTAGAAGGATTTTTTCGTATGGCTAATACTTTTGCCTTAAAAAAATATTTACCAACACGCTATTTTTTTCTGATATTCGATATTACTTCTAAACGGCTTTGATGTTTGGAAATATTTTTACACTGAAAAATCGATGGTTAGCGGTACTACAGATTTGTCATTGCTTATGTAAATCAATTAACATTTGCAAAGGAAATGTCCCCACTTTGAGATCGTGCTTCAGAGGGGCTCTGCGCGGGCGCGGGCGGCAGTCGTGCGTTAGCATTGAGAAGGGATGGCTGTGTCGCTCGCTGCTACGCTCCGGCTATCGACCGACTATCCGCGTCTGTCTGTGTTAGTGCAAATATTTACGAACGAATTGTATCAGTGTGCGTTTATTGACTAGCTCGCTGCAGATGGCCCATTTCTATTGTGCGCGTGGACGCTTACGAATACTTACGATAGTAATACAAGTAGTCATATCTAAACTAATATTATAAAATGAGAAAAGATTGGATTTGATCAAAATAAAAGTCCAAGATGGCGGCTGCGAAAATTTTCAAGTTTTTCATCATGGGTGTCGTTTTCATATTTTTCGAGGATGACAAAACCGATAGTGAGGTCAAAATAAAAATCCAAAATGGCGGCTGCAAAAATTTTCAAATATTTCATCATGGGTATCGTTTTCATACTTTTTGAGGGTGATAAAGCCGACAGTGAGGTCAAAATAAAAATCCAAAATGGCGGCTGCAAAAATTTTCAAATATTTCATCATGGGTGTCGTTTTCATGCTTTTCGGGGGTGATAAAGCCGCTAGTGAGATCAAAATAAAAATCTAAAATGGCGGCTGCGAAAATTTTCAAATATTTTATCATGGGTGTCGTTTTCATGCTTTTCGGGGGTGATAAAGCCGCTAGTGAGGTCAAAATAAAAATCCAAAATGGCGGCTGCGAAAATTTTCAAATTTTTCATCATGGGTGTCGTTTTTATGCTTTTCGGGGGTGATAAAGCCGATAGTGAGGTCAAAATAAAAATCCAACATGGCGGCTGCAAAAATTTTCAAATATTTCATCATGGGTGTCGTTTTCATGCTTTTCGGGGGTGATAAAGCCGATAGTGAGGTCAAAATAAAAATCTAAAATGGCGGCTGCGAAAATTTTCAAATATTTTATCATGGGTATCGTTTTCATGCTTTTCGGGGGTGATAAAGCCGCTAGTGAGGTCAAAATAAAAATCCAAAATGGCGGCTGCGAAAATTTTCAAATTTTTCATCATGGGTGTCGTTTTCATGGTTTTTGAGGCTGCTGAAGCCAATAGTGAGGTCAAAATGAAAATCTAAGATGGCGGGTGCGAAAATTTTCAGAATTTTCGTCATGGGTGTCGTTTTTATGCTTTTCGGGGTTGATAAAGCCGCTAGTGAGGTCAAAATAAAAATCCAAAATGGCGGCTGCGAAAATTTTCAAACTTTTCGTCAGTGATGTCGTTTTCATGCTTTTCGGGGGTGATAAAGCCGATAGTGAGGTCAAAATAAAAATCGAAAATGGTGGTTGCGAAAATTTGCAAATTTTTCATCATGGGTGTCGTTTTCATGCTTTTCGGGGGTGATAAAGCCGCTAGTGAGATCAAAATAAAAATCTAAAATGGCGGCTGCGAAAATTTTCAAATATTTTATCATGGGTGTCGTTTTCATGCTTTTCGGGGGTGATAAAGCCGCTAGTGAGGTCAAAATAAAAATCCAAAATGGCGGCTGCGAAAATTTTCAAATTTTTCATCATGGGTGTCGTTTTTATGCTTTTCGGGGGTGATAAAGCCGATAGTGAGGTCAAAATAAAAATCCAACATGGCGGCTGCAAAAATTTTCAAATATTTCATCATGGGTGTCGTTTTCATGCTTTTCGGGGGTGATAAAGCCGATAGTGAGGTCAAAATAAAAATCTAAAATGGCGGCTGCGAAAATTTTCAAATATTTTATCATGGGTATCGTTTCCATGCTTTTCGGGGGTGATAAAGCCGCTAGTGAGGTCAAAATAAAAATCCAAAATGGCGGCTGCGAAAATTTTCAAATTTTTCATCATGGGTGTCGTTTTCATGGTTTTTGAGGCTGCTGAAGCCAATAGTGAGGTCAAAATGAAAATCTAAGATGGCGGGTGTGAAAATTTTCAGAATTTTCGTCATGGGTGTCGTTTTTATGCTTTTCGGGGTTGATAAAGCCGCTAGTGAGGTCAAAATAAAAATCCAAAATGGCGGCTGCGAAAATTTTCAAACTTTTCGTCAGTGATGTCGTTTTCATGCTTTTCGGGGGTGATAAAGCCGATAGTGAGGTCAAAATAAAAATCGAAAATGGTGGTTGCGAAAATTTGCAAATTTTTCATCATGGGTGTCGTTTTCATGCTTTTCGGGGGTGATAAAGCCGCTAGTGAGGTCAAAATAAAAATCCAAAATGACGGTTGCGAAAATTTTCAAATTTTTCATCATGGGTGTCGTTTTCATGCTTTTCGGGGTTGATAAAGCCGATAGTGAGGGCAAAATAAAAATCCAAAATGGCGGCTGCAAAAATTTTTAAATACTTCATCATGGGTGTCGTTTTCCCACTTTTCGAGGGTGATAAAGCCGATAATGAGGTCAAAATAAAAATCCAGAATGGCGGCTACAAAAAATTTTCCGATCAAACTAAAATTTACTAATTATTACTTGATTTTAGGTACACGGTACTTATTTGACAATAATATAGTGTGATGAGTTGCCAAATAAACATTGTTATTTATCACGAGACCACTTGAGTGAGTGAGTGAGTGAGTGACAGATAGATTGCAAAAACAATATCCTATACGGTTAAGACAAAAGAAATGCGTTTCCGTGAATACTGTATCATTGTGTATTAAAATTCAATTGATTTAATACAGATAACTTATTATTGAAAGATTATCTATTTATCCAGTTCTTTATTTAGATATTTAAGAAGGAAAATTAGTTTTATATGTAACCAACACCTCAAACTGATGACTGAATAATTACTTACAACTTACAACTAAAACTAAATTTTTGAAGCCGCCATTTTGGATTTTTATTTTGACCTCACTATTGGCTTTATCACTGGAAAACCACGAAAACGACACTTATGAAGCAAAATTCCAAATTTATTGCAGCCGCCATTTTGGATTTTCATTTTGACCTCACTATTGGCTTCAGCAAACTCGAAAACCACACCCATGATGAAAAATTTGAAAATTTTTGCCATCGCCATTTTAGATTTTCATTTTGACCTTACTATTGGCTCCAGCACCCTCGAAAACTACGAAAACGACACCCATGACGAATATTTTGAAAAGTTTTGCAGCCGCCATCCTGGATTTTCATTTTGACTTTATAATCGGCTCCAGCACCCTCGAAAACCACGAAAATGACACCCATGACGAAAATTTTGAAAATTTTCGCACCCGCCATCTTAGATTTTCATTTTGACCTTACTATTGGCTTCAGCAGCCTCGAAAACCACGAAAATGACACCCATGACGAAAATTTTGAATATTTCGCACCCGCCATCTTAGATTTTCATTTTGACCTCACTATTGGCTTCAGCAGCCTCAAAAACCATGAAAACGACACCCATGATGAAAAATTTGAAAATTTTTGCAGCCGCCATTTTAGATTTTCATTTTGACCTCACTATTGGCTCCAGCACCCTCGAAAACCACGAAAACGACACCCATGACGAATATTTTAAAAAGTTTTGCAGCCGCCATCTTGGATTTTCATTTTGACTTTATAATCGGCTCCAGCAGCCTCAAAAACCATGAAAACGACACCGATGATGAAAAATTTGAAAATTTTTGCAGCCGCCATTTTAGATTTTCATTTTGACCTCACTATTGGCTCCAGCACCCTCGAAAACCACGAAAACGACACCCATGACGAATATTTTAAAAAGTTTTGCAGCCGCCATCTTGGATTTTCATTTTGACTTTATAATCGGCTCCAACACCCTCGAAAACCACGAAAATGACACCCATGACGAGGTTTATCTACTAAACGGCCGTAGGTAATTATTTCAAGGTCACTGCCGAAACTATAACATCGTTCGATTGGCTACGGAACCCTAAAATGCTATTTAGGTACAGTGCTAGTTAGGTAGGTTTATTACTGATTTATAATAATTCAAATTGGTGAAACAGGATCACATTTTTTATAAAATCTCATTTTTATGTAATAAATCCTCCTACCTACAGTATGCAAATAAAATGTTATTCGATTCCTAAGAAAATACTCGAAATAATTTTTAAAGTTTTACCCCCGCAGGAACTAAGTTCTGATTTTAAATAAAATCGAAATTTCTAAATGAAAAATGCTTAAAATATACGTAACATACGTATCAATCTATACAAAATATATCAGACTTGCATCCGCAATTCCCTTCTGGAATCGTAGGCAAAAATAGCGACCTGCGGGCGGCATGTCTGTGCCTCTGCATACTCTTTGATCGTCGTTTTAGTTCAGCGCGCCACCGCGCGCGTTTTACGTTTTCGGGAGTAGAGCGTTTAGCTCCGCCCACATGCACAAGGTCAGCGAGCCCTATATACACCTTAAAAAGCTTATATTAATAAGATATTTAAGAATAATTAACTCTTTGCTATTACATGAAATAGAGAAAACCAATGTATCACATCATTTTGTATCAATTTAGATGATTTGTAAAAGTAACAGTGTTAATTGACTTTTGATGCTGACTGTACTACGTCTGGTACCGGTACCAATAGTACCGGTATCACATCAAGACTAAAGATACTGGTTCCCAAAAATACCAGTATTACAAACCCTGATCACAACCAAAAAGGTTACGGCTTATGGACGAACCGGGCCTCAAGTGTGTGCGGCGTCTCTCCGCAGACCATAGACCACTTCCCATCTTGCCTTGCATGCTGTCACCTGTATTTTGTGTCAGCGAATGGAATGACACGTAGCTGAATATTGGGCTTCTTCTTCTTCTTCATGTCGCTGGCACGGCTTTATCGACAGATAATAAATAATATAATAATAATATCCCTGGACATTTCACACAGCGCCATCTAGTCCCAAGCTAAGCAACCTAATGCTTGTGTTATGGTAACAAGATGGCTGATAAACTACTTATATACATTTTTTTTGTAAATACATACATATTAAAGATAGAAAAACACCCAGACTCAGAACAAATACGTGTAGGACTTACAAATATTTGTTCTGTGCGGGAATCGAGCCCGCAACACGCAGCGCAGCAGTCCGATCGCTCAGCCACTGCGCTAACCGTGCCGTCGACAATATAAAAATAACTTAGTTATCTTGGTTCTTTGACATTACATTATATATTTTCACAATGGACATAAAAAGATAGGAAGGAAAGGACTAAATACTACAACCAAGAAATCCAAGCTTGTCGAACAGAGTGGTTATTTACACAGATCAGTTATTAATCGTCAGACGAAAATTTTTGGTCTTCCCAGGGTACCAGAACGCCATCAACTATTTCGGATGATGCACATCTATACCTACATAGATTTAAATGAACCTTTAATTTAAATAAACAATGTTTTACTTTATATATCCTTATTTGTCTGCATATAAGCACTACTTTTCACCAAAAAATACACGCTTGAAATTTCTGAAAAACTATCGGCTATATTTGAATGGTTCGCGCGCCAAAAGCAAAACAAATATGCAGGGAAAAGCGAGTTTAAAATTGTGTACAAAAATCTACGACCGACTACCGAATTTTAGTTGGTTGGCCTTTGCCCAGCAGTGGGATGACGCAACATTTGGCCGAATATTAAAAAAATTGCTGAATAAGCCGAATACTGAATAGTAGTCGAATATTCGCGTGGCATCTCTTCTTATTATAAATTAAAGTCGCTTTTCATGTCCGTCTGTGTGACCGCTTTGTTCTTCTAAACTCCGCAACGGATTTCGATGTGGTTTTCACCATCATTGAGAGAATTTATTCCAGAAGGTTTACGTTTACAAAATATACATTTTAAACTTACATATAAGTAAAGAAATCTCGATCTTTTGTTCCGGATTTTGACACATAAATGACAAATACTGGTGAAAATGAAAAATACTGATGAAAATGACCAATACTGGTGAAAATTACAAATACTGGTGAAAATTACAAATACTGGTGAAAATGACAAATACATGTGAAAATGACAAATTTTCACTACGGACAAACACACTATCAATTTCAATCTGAATCATTTTGAAGGATATTGCTTCATATGTTCGAAAAATGTGTCTACTGAACATCCTACTAATATTATAAACGTGAAAGTTTGTATGGACGGATGGATGTTTGTTACTCTTTCACGCAAAAACTACTGAACGGATTTAAATGAAATTTGGTACACAGATAGTTTATAACCAGGATTAACATATAGGATACTTTTTATCCCGATATTCCCACGGGATCGAAACCTATGCGGGTGAAACCGCGTGGCGCAGCTACAATAACGCAATGAATGTTGTTGAACTGTCAAATTTAAATCCATTGCTACTGATAGTGTGTTGTAATTAATTAGCGTGTTTGTTTGTGTGTATGTACGAGTCACAAAAAATACTTTTTCTTTCTTTCAATTACTCCGCTGTTTTAGGAAACTTAGACGGTCACGATAAAACCTTCAGCCAACTTAACAAAAGAGTCCAAACAATAATAAACGGGATAATCGTGCCGGTAGGGGGCGCCACAATAGCCATAACTTTAAGGTCCTTGGTCATGATTGATGGCCTAAGTTTGGGCTACAGTAAGGTTAGGCTACTGTATTGTCGTGGTAACAGAAGGGGTCTGGTAGACTTCGAGATACTGTAGTCAATGTAGCTTTATTGAAATGTTCAACAATAGTGTACGCTGTATAGACGCCAGCACATCAAGCTACTACGGTCTGTCAAATTTCTTTGATAAATTTTCAACTTTATCGCTAAAGTATTAGGTTCAAGGTTGATTGGGAAAATTTGACAGTGTTAGGTAGCTTGGTGTGCTGGCGTCCATACATACAGTGGTGGCCCAGTACTAATGGCCGCGACTTACGAGTTGTAGGTCGTAGGTTCGAACGCAGACAGGTGCATTACTTTGTGTAAATTATTTCATCACCACTGCTCTTAAAACGCTGAAGGAAAACATCGTGAGGAAACCAGTTTGTCTTAGAACCAAAAAAATCGAAAACATGTAACATTTGCCAACCCGCACTGAGCCTCTGTGGTGGATTACGGCCCACTCCCTCTCACCGAGAGGAGGCCTGTGTCCCTGCAGTGCAGCAGTGGGAACATTATAGGCTGATTATGTACGTACAGTTGAGTTGTTTCTAGTTAGGACTAATGATTATCAAGATCAAATGATTACCCTCAACGGGAACCAGAATAAAAATGTACAATGGCACAATTTCCCTACCATTACGGTGCACCCCGGTCTACTTCCTGATAAGCAATGGCCCCTGTAGCACCATGAAACATAAGGGTTCAGGGGCTAATGGTGCAAATCTTGAGGTTCATTCAATTAACACGGAAATATCTAGAAAATGTCATAGACTAAAACGCATATCATGTATAGATCAAAACCAAGACACGTAAAATATGGCATGCCCCAAGGTAGCGTGCTAGGGCCGTTATTATTTCTGATATATATAAATGATCTGCCAAAAATGAGATTACACAATATGATCCTATTTGCCGATGATAGCACAGCTGTTATGAAATATAATAATGTGACAACTTATAAAAATGATATTAATGAATCCCTTCTTAATATCATCCATTGGATGAATAATAATAATCTTGTAATTAATCTAAATAAAACTAAAGTGATGCACTTTCATCACCGGCAACAACATCCAAATATTGGTGTAACTTACAATAACCATAAAATAGAAGAAGTTAATAATGCTAAATTTTTAGGTATTACTATCTACAGTAAGCTTACTTGGAAACCCATGATAGAAGAACTTTGTAAACGCCTGAGTAAATCTGCTTATGCTTACTGGTAGCATACCATGGACTTGTAGCTTCTGTGTTGCGATATGGCGTAATTTTTGGGGGCGTTCGACTGACCGTGAGCTTATTTTTAGGATGCAGAAAAGATGTGTCATAGCAATGTGTAATATAAAAACAACGGATAGCTGTAGATCCTTTAAGTCTTTCAAAATACGGATCCTTCCAGCATTATACGTTTTGGAAACTGCGTTGTTTGTGAAAAGAAACACCATTATTTAAAAAAATTACTTCCACTAGAATGACTCCATTAAGTGTCCAATATGTAAATAAACTATATTATTATCATCAAAAATGTAAGACCGCATTGATGCGAAAAAGTTTTTTTGGTATGGCACCTAAAGTGTTTAATAAAATTCCAGATGACATAAAAAACATGACATTATTTATGTTTAAAAAAGTTCTTACTAAATTATTAATTGACAAATGTTATTACACTGTAGACGACTTTTTTAACGACCAATTATTATAATAATGCATTTTTACCCTTTGATAAAGTACTACGACTATTTATTGATTTTATTGTATTTGATGTTTTTTTCTCTTTACTGTTCATGTATTGAATTAATCTATATATATAAAAAAGAAACCCGTTTTCCGTTGTCACGACATAACATGAAAACGGCTTGACCGATTTGGCTGATTTTTTTTTTTGTAGTTTTCTAATACTTTGTAGAAGGTTCTTACGGAAAAAAAAGTTGCTTTACGCGGACGA
The DNA here is from genome assembly GCA_945859715.1 of Apamea sordens. Taxonomy (NCBI): domain Eukaryota; kingdom Metazoa; phylum Arthropoda; class Insecta; order Lepidoptera; family Noctuidae; genus Apamea; species Apamea sordens. The sequence continues at coordinate 17,600,652 of OX243995.1, forward strand.
AGTCGCGGGCAAAAGCTAGTTTAAAATATTATTTTGTCTAAGTCATATAATGTAATGACACCTAATGTGTCACTTATAAATGTGTATAGGCTCAGAATGACCTATATCAGTAGTTTGATCCATCATCCACGTAGATTAGGGAGGTTAGAATTTTTGAAATATAACTTGAATAACTAAGTGATCGTATATTCCACTGTAATTAACAACTGATATTTGATCACACATAAAATAAATAAAACCACTGTATGATTGTGCCGGATTTAAATGATTCCTCGTGGGCGTGGTGCGTGTGGCGGCTCTCAACCGACAAGTCGGTCTTTTCCCGCCTCGCTACCACAGATGCGACGGTCCGTTAGAATGCCAGCTTGTCAAAATGTCACTCTAATCCGACGTGTACGACAGCGAATGTCATGTGTTACTCCATGTTGCGCCGACATGTGTATGTCATAATAATATGACAAAACATAGCGCACCTATTTATGTAAACACCTATGTATGCAAACACGGTCTTTGTTTCACAAATAAACTGATTGATTGATTAAATGGAGTCTGGTCTTACCACGCTGGGGTCGGTATTTCATTCATTCATGTAGACAAAAAAAAAAACTCCAGCTATATAATGTTCAAACAGTCTGGGCAAGTCTAAGATCCCTATTCCATGAGATTTTCTCGAAAAAAAACATTCAAAGAAAATTATTATCACAAAAGTCTTCGAGTAATGAAGATTTTCAATAAGTATTCTTTGAGCGACGTCAAGTATGTATATATTTCTGTCTTTCAGTTATTTTAGTAAATATTTGAAGTCGTAGTAGAAGGTCGTATCAGATTGCGTGCTGTCCCATTGACTATGAGAGTGCCGTCACTCTCATAGTCGATGGGACAGCACGCAATCGCTCGTGACTGTACACTCTCTCTTCCGTAAGAGAGAGTGTACAGTCACGAGTACCAATATGTCAATACTTGGCAACTTTTAATTGCGATTTTTTCGTGAAATAACGATTGTAACGTTGAAATACGACACAGTCATAAACCTATGGGTTCGAAAATGCTATGTTTGTAACAACATAAATTTCCTTTAAAAAATAAAGGAGTAAATCGCTTTTGAATAAAGTCGTGTATACATACTTTTGTTCGTGACTGTACTCCTGTGTCTGCGCACATACTTGTGCACTATAAAATCTCCCGCGCTGAAGGCTAGTCTCGGTTGAGATTGGCCGCTGGAGCCGAAATACGTTCTGGAGGACTATTATTATAGTACGACATGAAAACTTTCGCCTATACATGTACACATCACCAAAGGAGATAAGTAAACAGAGTCGTCGGATATTTATTTATTTATTTCTAATGGTTTACCAACAAATGTTACAGCGATACATACATAATAAATACATAACAATAGATCTTAGTTCTACTGATATAATTGAAGTTTAGTAAGAAACCAATGGACGTTTTAGAATGAAATTTAGTTTGATAATTGAACTGTTTGTTTTCTATTAATTAAATAAAATTTGATACGAAAACATCAATCCGTTTCCTATTAAGCTTCAACTATATCCAACGACCTCGGTTACTTATCTCCTTTGGCGACTGTACATACCTCTTTTTTTTTTTTTTTTTTTTCTCGCTGAGAAATGCTTTATGCATCCCCGTCCCGCGGGGGACCAAGACGGGCAATGTCTCCCTCACGGGGGACATCGCGGCCCGCCTCAGGTAGGTCACGATGTCGCGCAAGCGGCACCGCAACCTACCCGTGGGCCGCTACGTCCCGGGTTAAACCGCACAGCCCGGACGAGCGGCCCCCGCTGGGGTTCCTCTTAGCTTCACCGTGGCCCAGCTCGCCACGGCTACTGAGCCCCCCCGCCTCGACAATGCGGGAACCCACCGGGGGGGGAACGTACATACCTACGTTAACTATAAGAAAAGATATACCTTTTTTTTTTTTTTTTTTTCTCGCTGAGAAATGCTTTATGCATCCCCGTCCCGCGGGGGACCGAGACGGGGTATGTGGGACTCCCTGTCGGAAGGACAGTATACCCACTAAAACTCAGCGGTGTTCCTGCAAACGCCGTAATGGGAGGGCTATGGGAAATCAATACTTCCACGGCCCTCCCGGCGCACGCCCGCCAAGATGGTATGGCGGGCCCCGCATGCCCCCCAGGTTGGGGAGCTACGGGAATGGCCGGGAACACCTGGCCATTCCCGTCCCTCAAGGTGGAGGCCTGTGCAAAACAGGCAACGGAGCCCCCGCTCCCGTTGCCTGCTGGCCTCCACGCCCGCCTAAAAGGCAGGCCCCGCAAGCCCCCCGCGTTGGGGGAGCTACGGCCGCAGAGGATAGGGAGAGCGGCAACGAAACACCGAACACTCCTCTTCCCCTGCGGCCCCGCCGCGTCCGCCATCTAACGGTGGCGGCCCCGTCAAGGCCGCGGAAGGAAGGGAGAGCCCCTCCCGCCGCGGCCTCTATCCTCAGCCGCAATGTCTCCCTCACGGGGGACATCGCGGCCCGCCTCAGGTAGGTCACGATGTCGCGCAAGCGGCACCGCAACCTACCCGTGGGCCGCTACGTCCCGGGCTAAACCGCACAGCCCGGACGAGCGGCCCCCTCTAGGGTTCCTCTTAGCTTCACCGTGGCCCGCCCAGCCACGGCTACTGAGCCCCCCGCCTCGACAATGCGGGAACCCACCGGGGGGGAAGAAAGTAAGACCGAATAAGTTTTATATGTACAGCCTACTCAAACCATTCTAAGCAAACTGGAACTATCTACGAGTATATCCTTCGGAACAAACGCTCCAAAAATTGTTGACATCGAAACAGCTCCAATTACAGAAGAACCCATCTGATTCTGATTGCAAGTTATACAATATCTTCGAACCTTTTTTTCCGCAAGGTTGGCATTATGGCTCGCAGGTACGATTTTTACTCTGAGGTTGGACAATTGTTGTTGATACATTTTTTTTTAAGGACATTGTCTGCTGAAAAGGTTGTGAAAAATATCAGCTTCGTCAGATGTTTTTTTTTTCAGTCAATTCTAAATATATGTCAGGCAAATATCTCCTCCATTTCCAAAATGGTCTACTGCCTTTATAGGCCGACCGCTTAACTAGGACGTTGCCTGAGGTAGCTGTGCAGTTGGCCTTTAGTTGTTATCAGATAAAAAGATTATGATTGGGGTGACGATATCGTCAAAATCGCGAGAAGTTGGATTAGAGACGCACGGAACCAAGAAGTATGGCAGAAGAAAGGGGACGTCCAGCAGTGGATGATTCCTGGCCGAAATGATGATGATGATGAAGGAACTATCAATCAATTCAGCCTTTTGCAGTCCACTGCTGGACATAGGCCTATCCCAGGCTGCGCCAAAACACCCTGTCCTCCGCCATCCGCATCCAATCTGTCCCAGCCACCTTCTTTAGGCCGTCCGTCCGTCTAGCTGAGGGGCGTCCCACACTACGCTTGCCGATACGCGGTCTCCACTCCATGATATTATCCGGAAAAGAACCGGAGTTACCGAAATAGCTTGCAGAGTAAGCAAACTGAAGTGGTAGTGGGGTGGCCATGTTTGTAGAAGGAACGATGGCCGGTGAAGCAGACGACTCCTGGAAGGAAGTATAAACTTTTGCAATTGAAAGTGTACCTGTCCCAATTTGATAAAAATCGCAAACAAAAAGACTGGCTCTAAAAAATACTTATTCATTTATAAAAAAAACTTGAGTTAGTACTAACCAAACAGTTCAACTGCGAAATTTCAAACGGTGTTAATAAATTGGCTTACTTTAGCACCCCGGTAAGCTGCGAAACGGTCTCCATTACACAGGTCGTGGTCACCAACTTTATGGAAGGCATCGACCTCTGAACAGCCAATAAATACGTACTTACGGCTTGTTTTATTTATTGGTTTGGAGGCATGAGGAACGGGGTGTAAAGTTCACTCAACCTCCATAGAAAAGGATCCAACTCCGACCAGACGGATGTTGTGTCTGGCGGGCAATTGCCCAACGATTGACGTTGGGAAATTTCGAAAAATTTGTCTGCTCATCACGTAAATAACGCAATGAATGTTGTTGAACTGTCAAAATTAAACCGATTCCGATTGATCGTGTGTTACGCAATTAGGGTGCCGCTGGTCATTAATGTGATTTGAATTAGTAACGTCAACTGAGAAAATCGTATGGAAATATTAAAAAAAAAAAATCCTGTTAATTTACAGATCGACCAAAAAGACTTCATCCCCCTTATTACAAAACAAGGTTTTTCTTTCGATCAGGTTTAAACTGACCCAGTTATTGAATAAAGAACCCAACTGTTATAGAAATGGAGTTCTTTATACAAAAATGACAGCTTAGTTCGGTGCTAAGTTGTCATTTTAGTATTAAGAACTTTGCCTAAATCGAAATAAAGATCGAAATACAAGTACTGGCTCAATAGTTTAGGCTAGAACTAAAGTTAGGTTTTGTTTTGTAATAAGACGGCATAGGTTTTAGTCGCCGATGACCGGTTGCTGTTTACGTTTTAAATACATCTCCGGATTCATTGCGTATCATACTTACAGCCATGGCTTTCATTTTGACAGTTCAACAACATTCATTGCGTTATTTAAGTTGTTGAGCAGACAAATTCTTCGAACATACGAAGCAATAGATGAGCAAAATGATTCAGATTGAGATTTAAATTGTGTTACGCAATTAGGGTGCTGTTCATATACGCACGCCGGTTGTGAGTACTAGACCTACATAGTACTAAGACATGGTTATTTCAATATTAAGATTACAGAAAGAATATAACAGTAGATATTTCAATTTGTATAAAGAATTAACACTGAAACTGAAAGGACAATTTATTACTATTCGAGAGAAATAATTAAAAGGATCTAAAATTGGAAAATAATAATAATAATAATAATAAGCCCCCTAAACAACCACACGTCCTGATTGACCATCTAATCACGTGGGGGGCGGACACACGAATGAGAAATTACTGGCGTGGCTAACGTGGCTCTGGAAACCCACGTAAAAATGGAGACTCGTTCAAAAAGAAAACGTTTAGGACCGCTGCCCGGGGGCGATCGCCGGGGCGCACTTGGAGCTGACGCTGAGTGTCTCAGCATGCGAACCGTCAGCGGTGAGGAGTTGAGCAGGCGGGCTCCCACCGACAAAGATGCTACAGCCGAAATCATCGGCGATGGTGACAGACTGACGGACAGGACAAACACCCCTGTAGAACCGTATAGTCCAAGTACAGTATCTTACACACCTTCTAGACCATCATCACCATCCATACCATCGCCACCCATACCATCATCACCTCCCATTATTAGTTTAAATACAGTCCCACCCACTCCGACCTTGAATGTTGCGCGGGAGGTATCTACCTTTTTACCCGCGTCCACCAAGGCTGGAAAAGCAAGAGTACGCATGAGATGGAGCAAAGAAGTTAACCTATTCATCATGCGAACTTATCTGTACATCACTAAATTAGAGACCGACATGACCACCTATAGGCAACAACTGCATGAACTTTTTTCACGTCAGTATCCTGAGATTTCAGTTTCAGAACAACGGATTTCCGATCAACGAAGAATTATAGTTAGGAATAAACTTTTGTCGCAAGCTGAATTAGACCAGGTAAAAGAAGAAGTACGAACACTATTAGAACAAGAATCAGAAAATTATGTAGACACTAGCACTACCATACTACCACAAAGCACAAACGAAAATATTTTGCAAGAACAACCACAATCGCTCACTCGATTACATCCTAACAGTCAATCTCAACTATACAACCAATCACAAGTTTACACGCAAACATCACACACATCCACACAAACCGAATCCTTAACCCTAACGCTTGAAAATGATATTGAGACATTAGTTGTCGCAGATCAAAACTTAACCACAGATACGTATATTCAAGAAATACAGAATAAATTTAGAACAACAATAGCACAATACTCTGGGATGGATCCGGCTGTTCGACCAAAACTACCTAAACTTAAATACACTCGTAACCTATTCCGTTTAGTTAATTTATTTAACGAAAATATACTCATACAATTTATATCTGATGACACACAACTTATAGACATACATTTACTTATATATTGCACAGCGGTAGTTATATCGGAAGAACTTAACTTTAAAATCACAGACCACGCAGTAACCACAAGGACAAATCGGATTGCCAAACCAGCATGGCAGCAGAGATTAGAAAAAGACATTGAAAAATTAAGAGCAGACTGTGGTAGACTCACACAGTATATCAACGGGATCAGATCAAATAAAGTAGTTAAGAGAGTTGAAACAATATTTAAAAATTATTCTAATCACACTAGACACGAAAGTAACAATAGGAAACCTGAGGAGTTTTTGGATACATTAAAACAGAAACTAGCACTTAAAGTTCATAGGCTTAGGAGATATATGAAGGCACAACAGCGCAAAAATGATAATGCAACATTTGCAATAAATGAAAAAGTATTTTACAGAAACATACAGAAAACACACACCGACACAATAATTGAAAACAACACAGATACACCATCAAAAGAACACCTAGAAACATTCTGGTCCAGCATATGGGAAGAACAAGTGCAACACAATGATACAGCAACCTGGATTACAGAAGAAGAAATAAAATGGAGATCAATAGATGAAATGGAATTTAAAGAGATAACAGAGACTGATATTACAAATATAACAGCTAGATTACATAATTGGAAATCACCGGGTATAGACAAAATACAAAATTTTTGGTACAAAAAACTAACGACACTACACAAGACTATAGCAAAAAATTTGACGGCTATTATATTAGGACAACAGAACATACCCGAATTCATTGCAACGGGAATAACATACATGCTGCCTAAAACTACATACACAACACAACCTTCCCAATACAGACCAATTACATGCCTACCTACTATTTACAAAATATTAACATCAGCAATCACAATAAAAATAAGTTCACACATCGAACACCACAATATAATAGCTGAGGAACAGAAGGGATGCAGACGGGGCCACATGGGATGCAAAGAACAGTTAATTATAGACTCTACTATTCATAAACATGCCACTACAAAAAATAGAAATCTTCATTGTACATATATAGATTACCAAAAAGCTTTCGACAGTATACCTCACTCCTGGTTGATAAAAATTTTAGAGATTTACAAAATTAATTCTAAAATTATAGATTTTCTGCGTATCATAATGCCTCATTGGAAAACAACACTACAGCTACATAACCACCACACTTCTCTTATAACACGACAGATATCTATTAGGAAGGGTATCTATCAAGGAGATTCCCTAAGCCCTCTGTGGTTTTGCCTTGCCCTTAACCCCTTGTCTCAATTGTTGCGCCACTGTCAGGCCGGGTACAACCTTAAACATAATACTGAAGAAACAGTTATCTCTCACCTCATCTATATGGATGACATTAAGTTATATGCAAAAACCGAAAAAGAAATGAAAAAGCTTATAGAAGTCACGACGGAATTTAGCCAAGATATAAATATGAAATTTGGGTTGGATAAGTGTAAGACATTACATATTATAAGAGGTAAAATCAAACCTGGTAGCTATACAGTTAACGACACCGACACAATTACAGCAATGGAACCAACAGATCTATACAAATATTTAGGATACAAACAACTTAAGGGACTCGATCACACAGCAATTAAACAGACACTAAATTCAGAATATCGTAGGAGAATTAATGCAGTTTGCAAAACACAACTATCAGGAAAGCATCTTATTAAAGCCTTAAATACTTTTGCCATACCAATATTGACCTACTCATTCGGAGTAATAAAGTGGTCAAAAACCGACATCGAAGAGTTAGAGAGAACCACACGCACAATACTCTCAAAACACAACAACCTGCATCCTAAATCTGCGATCGAACGACTCACCATCAAAAGACAGAATGGAGGGAGAGGCCTAATGGACATCCATCACCTATGGCAGAAGCAAATCACTAGGCTAAAAACTTTCTTCTTTTCAAAATCTCGCACAAGTGACATACACAGAGCTATTTCTTTAAATGATTTTAACTACACCCCACTTAACTTAAATGAACAAAATATACAAGATACAAATAACTCTGACCCACAGAACCAAAAAATTGAAAACTGGAAGAAGAAAGTCCTTCACGGTAGACATCCCCATGATTTGGAACAATCCCATATTAACATAGTGGCGTCTAATAAGTGGCTTAAAATAGGAACCCTGTTCCCTGAAACAGAAGGCTTCATCATAGCTATACAGGATCAAATCATCAACACCAAAAACTACAGGAAATTTATCATTAAAGACCCTACCACTACAAACGATAAATGCCGCAGATGCCACATTCAATCAGAAACCATACAACACATAACGGGAGCATGCACAACCCTCACACAGACAGATTACACTCACAGACACAACCAGGTTGCAAACATAATTCATCAAAAACTAGCACTCAAACATAGTCTCATACAAAACTCTAACACTCCTTACTACAAGTACACACCACAAACTATCCTAGAAAATGATACACACAAAATGTACTACGATCGCGCCATACTTACAGATAGGACTATCCACTATAATAGACCAGACATAACCCTTCAGGATAAAGTAAGAAGAATCACTTACCTTATAGACATTGCAGTTCCTAATACCCATAACCTACAAAAAACAATCGCTGAAAAAATAAGTAAATATGCTGACCTCAAGGAAGAAATCACAAGAATCTGGAGACAAGAAAAAGTATACGTCATTCCTATAGTTCTCTCCACGACAGGCGTTATCCCTAACCATCTTCTCCGTAGCCTGAAATTAGTAGATTTAGAAGAATCGGACTACATTAACCTACAAAAAGCTGCCATCTTAAACACATGTAGAATAGTTAGGAAGTTCATGCAGTTAGACGAAGAAAACACACCCTCATCTTAAATACACACCACACGCTGCATTTACTTGGCTTTGGCCCGTAAATGTAGCTTAGACCAGCCTCTGAGCTGAGAAAAAGAACACTCCCGATAATAATAATAATAATAATAATAATAAATTTATTTAGCTAAGTTTACATTCGAGTGGATTGAATTCCTAGACCTCACACTAGGATTCCCTGTGTTGTGAGATCCAGGGTCCTTCGTTCCGTTAACAAGTTCACATAATATGATACATTCTTAAACTTAAAACCTAAAATAGGTATGTAATGAGTTATGTATGGTGATGTGATTTGTGCCAGTTGTGTTAGTGTTGTAATAGTGTCTGTATGCTATAGGTACGTATGTAAGCGAGTACACTTATGTATTCGTGAATGGTCAATCTGTGTGAGTTTTACTTATACTACGAGACTTTCTGTCATATCGTAGTCCAGTGTTAGCAGCCAATTTGTTACCGTCACTCTGCATTTTTTTTGTGTTAGTTTTAGTATTCTGTGTAGATTATTGAGTTTTGTGTATATGTGAGGTCCCATAAAACCGTAAGATCTTCTGCCGATGGTTTTCCGACATCGGATTTTATCCCAATTTACCCTTCGGCTTGAAATGACACAAGTGCTCAAGGCAGTTTTATGGAATCGTAAGGTGACAGACAGTATGTAAAGCTGTCTAACCCTTAGTACTCCCACTTCAGTATATAGTTTGTTCGTGGGGTACCGGTACGGCCGTCTATAGGCAACTTTTAGTAGAGCACGTTGAGCTCGTTCTACTTTAATTAGCGAGGTCTTGCCTGCACCACCCCACGCTACTATGCAGTAATTGAGAATGGATTGACAGAGGGAGAAGTAAATCATCTTCAGGACAGAACCATCAGCAATCTTGCCTAGTCGTTTAAATATACGCAGCATCGTTCTGATCCTCCCCCTTAAAGCGCTCAGGTGTGTGGACCACGTCAATCTATTGTCTACAATGACTCCTAGGTATTTAATAGAGTCAGTTTGTTCAATGTAAGGACAAGAACACTGGTCGGAACTAATACAAGAGTGCAGCCGTAAACAAGTTACTAACTTAGGGGATGAACGTTCGGAAATAGCAAAGTTGATTGCCTTGGTTTTTTCAATGTTCAACGACAAAAGATTATATTGGAGCCAGTTCGCAACAGCCTTAACCCCGTCTCCAACCACGCGTTGCACTTCATCCCATGTTTTTCCATGAAAAACTATGGCGGTGTCATCAGCATAAGTGAAAATTTTAGCCTGTGGAAGGTTCATGCTGCATAATCCATTTATGTAAACAATAAAAAGAGTGGGACCGAGCACGCTTCCCTGGGGAACACCAAAATGTACGGTGGTTGAGTCACTACAATGTTCCCCCAGCACAACCCTTTGCGTTCTATCACAGAGATATGAGGTAAACCAGTCCAAAGCAACGCCACGAATTCCTAGAAGTGAAATTTTCTTGATAAGGATTTTTCTGGATATAGTATCGAAGGCTTTTGCAAAGGTCCAGGAAGATCCCAGTACATGCCTGTCCTTGACCTAGGTTCATAGTTATATAGTCGGCTAAGTTCGTTACTGCATCTTCCGTGGACCTGCCAACCCGAAAGCCATACTGATTATCCGATAGTAACTTATTTTTTTCTAAATATGCCAGTAGTCTCTTGTTGACAACTTTCTCAAGGATTTTTGAGAGGGCTGTCAGCAGAGAAATTGGGCGATAGTTTGCGGGAGTTTTTGGATCTCCACTTTTAAATATTGGACAAATATTTGCAATTTTTATGCAGTCGGGTACTACACCTGTACTCAAGCTTAGATTGCATAAGAAGGCAATCGGCCCCACCAATACATGTGCGCACTGCTTGAAGAATGCGTTATTAATCTTATCATAACCCGATGCTGACGTAGTTTTAAGATGAGTAATAATTGTAGATATCTCTTTTTCGTCAGTCGGAGCAAGAAAGAAGGAGTTTGGACTAGTGTGTAGCGTACTATATTGCTCATTGTTAGAGGCCAGTTCAGTTTCAGTCATGTCAAGTTGTCTAAGAGTTTTGGCTGCAAGGTTTTCGCCAACGGTTGAAAAGTATTTATTAATGTTATTTAGTGTGGGGACTGGGTTGTCAAAAAAACTGAATAAACAGCAATATCAACAACAAAAGAAAGCTTCCAAACAAAACTAAACAGGATTTATACCATTAGGTACTATTGTAATGAAAACAGACTAAACAAAGAAAAAACCTTTTCCAATAATAACAGACCCAATCTATTGTCCAATTTTAAAGCGGGGCGTACACTATTTATCATTTAAATCATTTAATTCAGGCTACAAAGACCCTTAACATAAATACCTTATATACCCTATATGCTTACCCTTTCTCTATTTTGGGGTCGGCTTCCAGTCTAACCGGATGCAGCTGAATACCAGTATTTTACATAGAGCGACTGCCTATCTGACCTCCACAACCCAGATACTGGCACTACTACGGTACCCTTTGGTAAAACTGGTTGTCAAATTTTTGAACTTCTGACTACCCGTAACAACTGTCAAATATCGATGAATGACAGCTGGGACCAACGGATTAACGTATTTTCCGAAGCACGGAGGGGTTTCGATATGTTATGAATGATCTCCCATCCAGGTGCTGACCGCGGCAAGTGTAGCTTAAACCTTCCATCGACCCGAGCAGCTGTTATTATTTAGCCACACGTCCCTCCTTATAGACTAGTAAACATAATAATAAAAACCACAAAAACATAACAGACTACACTTAAAAGCTTGGTTTTGGTTGTAACGTCTGTACACAACTTCTGCTGGCCAAAAATCTGAGCGAAGGAAGACAGCGTTCTACATCACTAAAACCTGAAGGATGCTGAACTTAAAATCTATACATTTTTTTTTCTTGGTTGACTCCAACCACGACAGCTTCAGCAACTTCTGTTCCTCGGCACCGATTTTACCTTGCCTCCTCCTGATAATGTACTGAAAGAGCTTTTCTCCCGAAGTCGTTGGGTCCAACCGTGAAATGAACAGGAACATGGTAGGCACTGCAGCGCGGAAATCCTCACTTGCTGGTGCATTGCCAACGACCCCTCTTGTCCTCAACCACAGTAAAGCTGTTCTCATCCAGTTTAATGGTTTTAGCAACCGACACCTTCTGCTTCTCTGTCTCAGCAACCGATGCCACACCAGCAGAGGTCAGCTGAGAACGTTGGCATAGGCATGAAGCCTTCTTATCATGAAACTGTTGTCGTGAAACAATAGGTTGATCTTTATGTTTCTGGTTATTGATAACTAACACCTGGTTTTCGGAAAACTGATAATTTCGACTGACATGCTGTCATATACAGACGTAGCTTGCAGAGTAAGTAAGCTGAAGTGGCAGTGGGCTGGCCATGTTTGTCAAAGGACCGACGGCCGGTGGAGCAAGCGAGCGAGTCCTAGATTGTAGACCGCGTATTGACAAGTCTAGTGTGGGACGCCCCCCAGCTAGATGGAACGACGACCTCAAAATGGTGCCTGGGACAGACTGGATGCGGAACGTGGAGGACAGGGTGTTGTGGCGCAGCATGGGAGCGGTCTATGTCCTGCAGTGGACTGCTATAGGCTGAATTGGTTATTTGATTGACGATGTCTTATCTCATGTTAACTTGTCAGATGAGATGAGTTGATTGTTATTATTTCTCTATATGACAGCGTACTTCAATGCTTTAAAAAAAAACAAGTGTTAGCTTTAGTCCGAAAAAGAACTGTCAAGTTGTTTCACGACACTAGTTTTATAGTGTAAACCTCGCTTTAGAGCAAAACGTGTGAAAAGAGAATCCTCTTCGAGAATAACGGCGACGTTTTCGAACGATTGTTTTGATTAAAAATATGTCAAAATGGCCACTAAACGGTTGGACCACTTAGCTAACAAGAAATATGTGAACAGTGTTCATTCCTCTCAATTCCTCCACGTTTCTCCAGACTCCCCATATACTTTTTGAGAAGTGTTTTTAGATAATATTAACTGTACTGTGACTTCGTTCGCGTGGATGTCGGAAAATAATAATGTGTCTTTTTACTAATTCTTTTTCTTTTTCTAAAATAATAGTAGCCTACGTTACTCCAGCTATCTGCCAGTGAAAGTCCCGTCAAAATCGGTCCTGCCGTTATTCGGTCCAGCTGTTATTTTTACAATCAGACACTTCAACTTTATTTATTTGTTGACATCAGAGGGGCAATTCTCGTAATTACAAGAACGTTCACAGTGTGAAGGCCAATTTTCGTAATTTAAAACGTTCAAAATCTAGTCGCAGTCTCATCTCGGCTCCAAACAAATGTCAAAAACTTGTCAAAATGTAGGGAAATTAGAGATATTTTTTGACAGTTTGAGACTATAGGTGGTAGATAGACCGTAGGTATATACTTTCATATGTATAAACTAAAAAGTTGTTATTTTGACATTACAAACAGACACTCAAATTTTATTTATTTGTATAGATTGATTAAGTAAACTGTAAATGGAACTCAACTGATGTGAAAAGGGCCTCAGTCATTTGTCTTTATATCTGTCCTTTACAAATACTATTAAGTGAATGAAACATTTGCCATACTAAGCTAAGTGGATTTTTTTCTACGAAACTCTTTTGAGTTTAGCCAGAAATACTGAAGAAAATCCCAAAAAAATCAGTTGATCCATAAATTTAAGTTCGCATAACTCGACATAATGTATGGAGCATGTTACATTGTCAATAATATTACGATACCGTGGTAATATTGATGGTATAATAGGCCGTATCACGGTATCGTGCTCAATAATTGCGATATCGCGATATTAGGATCGTGATAATATTGACAAATGTAACATGCCCCTATGGATCAACTGATATTTTTTTTCACGATAATTCGGTATAAATTAAACGTCAATGAGACATTTGCCGTTCTAAGCTAAAGCTGTCAAAAAATAAAAGGCCCGTTTTGAAATTGACAGTTCTAGTAGTTTTTTTTTTCTTCATTGGCAACTGAGCCGTGTTGACTATTCTGCCAGAATAATTAATTAACTACTATTCTAGTGGTTAATAAGGATCAAATTCGCAAAACACGTATTCGTTTGTATGAAACTGACAGGTGTCAAGAACGCATTCTCAAATGTCAAAACGAGCCTTTTACTTTTTGACAACTTTAAGTGGAGTTTCATAAAAGAGTTTCAGCAAAAATACTAAACAAATACAACAACATTATGTTCTGAAATCTTAACACACTATCTGCTTGGCACTTATTTCCCCAAAATTACTTTATTAAGTTACGCTGGTAACATAACCATTAGCTGGGTTTGGACTCACTACCCAGCCACATAAGAAACGGATCCTCACATATATTTTTCTTACATTTACACTTGATTAAGATAACTTCCAAAAAAACGGCCAAGTTGGAGTCGGATTCGCACACGAAGGGTTCCGTACTACAATGCTAAAAATGCCGAAAAGTACATTTCTTACTACTTACTGTAGTTTCAGGAGTTTTTAAAATAAAAAAGTAATAACCCTTTAATTTTTACTTCTTTATTCTATTTTTATTATTTGTTGTGCTAGCGGCAATAAAGATACACACTCTGTGAAAATTTCAAATGTCTACCTATTACGGTTTATGAGATGCAGCCCGCTCCAGAAAACGCTGAAAAAACACGTTTCTTGTATGGAGACCCCTTTCATTTTGAACTTTTTTTTGTAATAGCGGCAAAAGAAAAACACACTTTGTGCAAATTTCATCTGTCTACCTATTACGGTTCATGAGATATAGCCTGCTGACAGACAGACGAACGGACGCTTAGTAACAGGATTCAGTTGGCATCCTTTAGGTACGGAACCCTAATAAAAGCACTTGAATAATAATAAAAACCAACCTTACTCTCTGACGACCTGGGCAATGTAACACAGCCCTAACGACGTGTACCTAAGTACCTACTACTACCTACATGATGTTCTTGCAACAAACACCAGGTGTCGCTAATAAGCATTTATGTTACGACCAGAACATTCTTACAATGAACTGGGTTTTATGGCAGTCTTGCCAATTTGCTCCATCAAGTTATTGCTTGTGTAGTGATGACCCTATTACATTATGAGGGTAATGTATAAAGGAATGCAGTAGCTATAAAAATTATTGGGCTTGTCGTGTTGAAGAAGACGAGAAGTGTTAGGTTGGTGGTACAAGTAATCAAAGCACAATACTAACACACCTACGAACAAGAACGTTACCCAATGCAAAACTTACTGTAGAATACATAATTATAGTGTCGGGTATACTTACAAAGTTTCACTCTGCACTTAACACCTGTCACAACACTAATTTATCTCGTCTTCTCAACTTCCGTGTGTCACAGCAGGGATCCAGCAGAATATCAGCGTTAGGTACATTTTCCTGACACATGATGAGCTGGACTCCCATTGGGTGCAACCTTGAGACGCACACCGCACTGTGTATATTTCGTTATTAATTTAATTCGTCATAGTGTCACTTTGATTTCGTTATTTGTGTGTTTTTCATTTAGTCTTCTATAACGGCACCTTGTTTTATATTATAAACATGTGGGTAGTTTGGTTATCATCTAATAGTATACTTTTGTGTGTTGTGCTGTCTTTTTGTCTTGCGTGCGCCAAATAAATGGTTTATCTATCTTATCTATCTATCTACAAACACACACTTGTCGTGAAACACTACTTGTCGTTGTGATCTTATCTGCAATGTTCTTTTAGTTTCGTTGATATTATATTTAGTATGTATGTATTTATGACGGCACGGTTGGCGCAGTAGTTAAGCGATTGACTGCTGCGCTGCGTGTCGTGGGTTCGATTCCCGCACGGAACAAATATTTGTATGACCTACATGTATTTGTTCCGAGTCTGGGTGTTTTTCTATCTATAATATGTATGTATTTACAAAAAAAAAAATGTATATAAGTAGTTTATCAGCCATCTTGTTACCATAACACAAGCATTAGGTTGCTTAGCTTGGAACTAGATGGCGCTGTGTGAAATGTCCAGGGATATTATTATTATTATTATTTGTATGTATTTATGTATCTATAATTTTGGATATTTATATATCTGGAGTATCTATTGTAGTGTATTGTATACATAATCATTGCACCAGAGACAGCCCCATTTTATGTCCAGGAAAATCACTGTCCATTCAAAGGTTGCCTGGAAGAGATCGCAGATAGTGATAAGGCTGCCCATTGTATATTTTGTAGTGGTTGATGTATTTTCTATGTTATGTATTTTTGTGGTATACAATAAAGTATATATTGACTTATTATTATTTACTGATTTTTTTTCACGATTTTAGGGTTGGTCCCGTAGTAAAAGTTGTTCATAACGATGAGTACAGTGACCCCTTTTAAGGAATTAAGGATTAAAACGATCAAAATTTAACGGTGTATAAATAAATAAAAAATACAAAAAAGAATGTCAAAAAGGCCATACGTAAAGAAATTATAAAATAAGAATTCATCAAAAATATACAGGGTGGCATCGACGCGCAAACTGTAACTACGAATTAAGATATACCTAGAGATAAAAGGTTTCGACGATTATAAAAAAAAAATCTGCTGTTTCATAGAAAAGTACAACACCAACGCGCTCAAGATGTATGGAACAGCTATTTTTATAATAAACAAGGGGCTTCAGAATCATGTACTGAATCTATGGTAAGTAACAGGTCTATCATGCGGCCGGCTCGTTATATTTGTCAGTATTTTTTGGTTTATTTTTGCAATATTACTCAACGCTCACTACTTATGTACATATTCGTTACTATTTTTTACCTGACACATATTTATTAAATTTAAGTATGCATACACACGTCACGTTGCAGTGTAACACTGATTTACATCCGTCACCTAACACATCATGTTCAGTTGAAAGCCAGCGTCAGGCACTACTTAGTTGTCTGGCATTCTTGCTGAACTTGGCCTTTTTGGCGCAGCACACTTTCCTACTATTTTCCTACATCGAACTTTAAACTTTCTATTTGTTTTTTATTTGTTGCTATCTGATGTACAGACGCCAGCAGGTCAAGCTACCCGAAAGTGTCAAATTTTTCCGATCAACCTTGAACCTTAATGCTTCAGAAATAAAGTTGAAAATCTCTTAAAGAAATTTGACAGATAGTAGTAGCTTGATGGTGTATGGTATGTGTTTTAGTCTCTGCTAAATAAATGTATTTTCTTTCTTTCTTGCCCGTCGTTATCCCTAACACCCTGTATTTATTTATTTAATTAAGTTTCAGCTACAGTTGTTACAGACATTATACAGATAGGAACATACAAGTAATTGAATGGATGATGGATTGTTCTGTATGTAGAAAGAATGGTACGATCAATATTGAAAGTCGTTGTGAAAAAACGAAATGTTTTTAGAGTTCCGTACCCAAAGGGTAAAAACGGGACCCTATTACTAAGACTTCGCTGTCTGTCCGTCCGTATGTCCGTCCGTCTGTCTTTAACCAGGCTGTATCTCAAGAACCGCGATAGCTGGACAGTTGAAATTTTCACAAATTATTTATTTCTGTTGCCGCTATAACTAAAAACAAAATAAAATAAATATTTAATGGGCTCCCATACAACAAACGCGATTTTTTTTCCCTTTTTGCTCGATATCAATAATGGCAACAGGACTTGAAATATTCAGTTGTACTTTTACTTTAATAATAAATAATAAAATTAAAATAAAATAAATACTTATGTGGGGCAACCATACAACCTACGTGATTTTTATAGATAATGGTACGGAACCCTTCGTGCGCGAGTCCGACTCGCACTTGGCCGGTTTTTTTATTATTTTAGCCTTCCATTGAAACAAGCATGTGTGTAAAAGACAGGGGTTGCTATACCAACGTATGTCTAATCATTATTACCTATTATTGCCAAGATCATACTTCAGTACATAATCATTTCTTTATTATCACTAAAAGTACTACAACCCTCAAACTAAACACTCTATCTCAGATAAGAACAGCGTGCAAGCAAAGAAAACAGACTGGCACAATAGGGTTGTACAATCGCAGAATAGTGCTGTCCTCAATTCTGTGTTTGCACAACAATTGAACTGTACAATTTCATTACGGGAGCGCACGCGATGTTTGTCGGTCGTATCAGCCCTAGTCGGAGTTTAGTGACTTTTGTTTTAGCTTGAAGTGCATCTATTTGAGTTGAATTTATTTCTTAACACGATAGCAATTTTGTTTCAATAAACGAAAATAATAGGTATAGTTCCGAACTTACTAGAACTTTTTATGAAGTTTCTTGCCCGTTGTTCTGCATAAGTACTTACTACGGAATTTTAATGGGCAAATAGTTTCATCTTTCTGACCCCTTGAAAATTTGACAGACATGTAGCCTGGGACCTGGAGAAGGACATAGAAAGAAAGAAAGAAAAGAAAGAAAAAGTATTTATTGCGACTCGTACAGGATCATAAAACTAAACTAAACAGAGTTAAAAATAACATAGGCTAGTTTTTATAGTAGATCCCAGACAAAGTCGCCGTCAACAGCTAGTATTGTTACCTATATAACGTGTAACGGAATAAGCGCAAGTCCTGAAAGTAGCAACACGATTTTCTTATTAATAATAGCATTCAAAAATATAGTTTTGGTCATTGTAATAATAATAATATCCCTGGACATTTCACACAGCGCCATCTAGTCCCAAGCTAAGCAACCTAATGCTTGAGTTATAAGCTTTAACTCAATACATTTGGGGTGCATGAGGTCTTTGTGTTAATTATGTTAGGTACAGACGCCAGCACATCAAGCTACCACAATCTGTCAAATTTCTTCAATAGATATTCAACATTATCGCTAAAGCGTTAAATTCAAGGTTGAATGGAAAAAATTGACAGTTTCGGGTAGCTTGACCTGCTGGCATACATGTTTGTACATATATTACTGTATATTTTTGTCGTAAAACTAGTTTTACAGTACTCCGGATATTGGGAACGAATTATTAACTTATTTTATTTACATAGTTGTTGGATTTCTACATCATAGAGGTAGTTTAGTTTAGTTTAAATAGAATGGTGTTTACTGAATAAACAGGATGCAGTTGTTGGCAATTAATTCATCAATTCGTGAGTACATAAATATTGGACGTGGACTTGGAATTAGTCAATATGCGTCGTAACGTGATCACAGTCCTACCTATTTGAAAAAAAAATGAAGTCATGTTTTCTGTCGGCAGTTCCCATGACAGAAAAAAAAATATTAAAAAAAATAACATATTTTTTTTTTACTTACATATTTGGACTGCCAACAGGAGATAAATAATTAAAACTATGTATAAAACGTCGCGTCGGTGACGGGAATCCATAAAATTTTCCTTTACCAAAAATCGCTTAACGAGCCTTAAGAAGTTTTCACTTCAAAATCTAATTCGACAAATACTATTCAACTGAACGTAAAAAAACAAATTTTCTTCCTTTCTATAAATTGGTAAATATTAAAAAGTTGTCTTCAAAGTTACTGATGAAAACAAAATATTAAAATACGACTCAATAATAAGTAGGTCTTAATTAAGAGTGGCTCCTAAAAATTTCATCAGGACCAATAAATTAACGAAATCACGTGATTAAAATTGACAGGAATAATTTCATTAAGCATGTTTCAAGTTTCATTAAAAAACTCAAACATAATATCGTTAAGAAATTATTTTTGCGTCGAAAGGACGAAACGCGACCTGTTTCCTACTTATCGACTTTTTTCTGAATATCGTTGTGTAGAGATGCGGACAAATTGACTATCGATATTTTTTTCTATCGATACTTGCTAGGGCTGTGAAATTTAAGTCGCCTTTCCTCTGATTTATGACTTTAGGCAGTGCTTATAAGATTTTGTGTAACGAAATTATTTTTCCGCGATTTCTTTCAAAATGTGCTTGGTTAGTGGTCTCGCACTTGAGACTAAAATAAATATATTAAATCCGATCATAGATCACAGTGTTAGATCTGAATAATGATGAACGGGTTACCTAATTGTCATCTTCATTGGACTGAGAAACCTAATCCCTAAATTTTTACAAAAACACCAACAATTCATCATTATCATCATCTGCATATCCTTTTGCCAACTATGTTGGGGTCGGCTTCCAGTCTAACCGGATGCAGCTGAGTACCAGTATTTTACATGGAGCAACTGCCTAATTGGCCTCCACAACCCAATTACTGGGTAATGCGATACCCCTTAGTAAGACCAGTTGTCAGACCTAACTAGAAACAAACAACTTAAAAACACCAACAATTATAGTCCTCTAAAAAACATCAAAATTATACAAGCATGTGTGGTGCAACTGACTGTGACTTTGAAAGAAGATGAAGATTAATTAACCAAACATATGCTGCTTAGACTTTTTGGTCAAATTGACAGGATGAATGAAAGGCGACTAACAAGAAGTATTTACTAGGCAGATGTGAGTGGAAACGCCCTCGAAGGACTTAAATAGTGACATTATTGGTGATGTTCATATGAAAGGTCAGGTGCGTAGTTTTCACAACCAGCGTGCGTGTATGACCGTCAACGAAGCAAAAGGAGTATGTAAGAATCGTAGCAGTTGCTGTTCTGTTGTCTCTGCCTACCCCCATTGGAAGAAGGCGTAAGTTTAGGTATGTATAGATAATTTCGTACTTGAATATTCATCATTATTTTTGACGTAAACCGCACATCACTAATCGTTATAAAATGGACTCAGCTTCATAATGCATCATGCTTCATATTTCAAGGGACATACTAAAGGCCTGGTCACATGTACCACAGCATAACCACGCCACTACGACAACACGTGGACGGGCGCTTATTTCAAAGTCAAAGTCAAATCATTTATTTCAAATAGGCACATAAAAGGCACTTTTGAACGTCAAAAATAAAATTTAAATTAAATTGATTCTAGTCGCCCCTTCCAAAAGGTAGTTTTCGTATGGAGAAGAATGGGCAAGAAACTCCACCGTTACTCTTTTAAAATGTTTTACAATATTTTGCATATTATATATTAATTATATAATTATATGTGAAGACGATAAACCTAAAAAAAAAATTACTATACCACAATAGGTAAAAGAATTAAAATGAATTAATGAAACCATGACATATAAATTAACTATGCGATAGATAAGTAGGTACACACGGCTACACGTCAAGCTATACAAAACCAGTTTGTCTTGGCCTCACTTTGTATGATATTTTCTCACAATGAACGGTCAGCCAATACTAGTTTTGCATAGCTTGATGTGTAGCCGTGTGTACATGGTGCTCACATCACATATTTACAAACACTCATTCAACATATTTGTATGAAAATGTTTATTCACACGGAGCACATTTGACTGACAAAATCAACTGTTTGGGCATTACCGACCGCATCAAGGACACGTCGCAGCCTCAACGCAACCACCAGAGAGACCGCACCGCCCTCCCCCCCCTTACACATCAAACTCTAGTCACAACGCGACCATATCCAAGTTATTTGCTATCACAACGCAACTGCAAGATGCTGCAGTGACACTAGTCACACGTAGCTTGCCCACATTTTGTTGCTGCGAATTTGTGTGGTTGTGATACGACATGTGTTCGGAACCTTTTTATTTTTTTGAGGATGGGAAATCATCAAATGACTCCTCCCGCTCTGAGTGGAGCAGGAGGGAGTGTCAGACTCTTACTGACTAAAACCCACCCGTGTTCCTTCCTTAGCCCTTTATTTTTATTTATCCATTTATTTCAGGCAACAAGGCCCATACAAACACATACAATATAATATTAATATAACTTAAAAATATACTATAAATACATACAGCAATTATAATATTACAATAAGAACTAACTAACACACACGAAGTGTCTGCGTCGTGTTTATGTTCCAGGGCAGCGGTATACCCTTTCGGATGTTCCCGCTACCCTGGCAGGCTTCGTTCGTGTGTTCGGACCCTTGCACATATATTCCTTCATACATTTTGGCTGTGGAGGAACATAATTACATTGACAAATGCGGAGTGTGCCGCTGTAGGTCGCAATGATAAGTGGGTGATGTTTTTCATGTCACAGCACCTTGTGGCTGGTCCCTGTTATCTGTCTGGAAAGTGAGAAAGACTAGAGTATTACTTAGTCTTGGTGTGGCTGTCGTAGACCGATTATAAATAATTCTTCATTAAGTATATAATAATTCATCACGAATTCATCACCCACTACTGCGTATAGGCTTCCCCTTTCTTCTGCCATACTTCCCGGTTCTGTGCGTCTCTCATCCAGGAACAACATGGAATATCAAAAAAAAAAAGAAACGGCTTGCAATCCGGGAGTGCCGGCAGAAGTGAAAACTTGAATATTAACGTTGTGCATTTTTGATATTTTGGAATGCGGTCTACTCTCCCTCCGTCGTACGAATGTTCGATCAGGTCACGTGTCCTGACGCGAGTTTAACATTTTTTACCCTTCACAAAAAAGTGCACAAAGCCGCTAAAGAAGTTTTCACTTCAAAAAAAGTTTTCTTTTATTTGTTAGGTTTATGATAGTGTTATTAGTACTTACTTCACTATACAATCGTTTTGCGAAGAGCACAACGTACTTAGTAACCAATCGTGCAAACGAACCTAAATCAGGATACCTAGATACGTGTAGACTAGTGACACCCAGTGCGAGTGCGGTGCTTCCGATCAGACCATGCCCTACTTGCTGGAGTGTCCTAAGTGCCCGTTCACCTGCACCTCGGAGGACCTAAAGAAAGCCACTGATGCCGCAACCAACGTCGCCACGTAGCAGCATAATCAGCCTATCCACTGCTGGGAGACAGGCCTCCTCTCTGCGAGAGGGAGTGGGCCGTAATCCACCACGCGAGCTCAGAGCGTGTTGGTAGATGCCACAAGTCTTCGAATGGTTGGTTCTAAGACATGCCGGTTTCCTCACGATGTTTTCCTTCACCGTTTTGAGAGCAGTGATGATGAAATAATTTACACAAAGTAAAGCGCCTGTCGTGGTTCGCCCTTACGACCTACAACTCGTAACGACGACACGAAAAGAAGAAGAGGCTGCCTAGATAAAATTTAATTACCAGTAACTAGCAGTATACCCATTCACGTAGTAGGTAATGCTAACAGTCTTCATAAAAGGGCACTGTTATTTTAGTCTGTGGTTCAACGACGAGGTACGCGACGATATATTAGGGTAGGGTTTTTGTGCAAAGTAATTAATGGGCCCGCATAATTATTACCTACTGTGATTCCAAGGTACTTTTAAGTATACTGTGTAGAACATTAAGTTCTAACGAACCTGTGATAAAGTGATAAGGACTGATTTACATTATCTACTCCACTTTGGTAATTTACTTGATCTCAGGTGCTTTGGGGTGACTTATTGTTGGATGGGGAACTTTCCCTTTTGATGTAGTAACATTTTTTTTAAAGAATATGGTTAGATGGTTTGGTTATGTTGTTCAGAGGGTGACTGAAAAGCGAATAAAAGGGTATTTACAGGGCAGATGTAAGTGGATCCGCCGGGAGAGGACGCCATAGAAGGACACTATATAGTGACCTTATTGGTGATATTCTTCAGAAAGGTCTGGGGGTCTACTCTGAAGTAGTATCGGCCGAATGTTCGGCCGTTTCCTGCTACGAAGTTACTATTTGGTTCGGTCGGTTCCGATCCTACACTCCTACACTCTTTCGAATATTGACTATGGTCTCGACCCAACTGAGCTGATCCGAACTTTTTTCGCATTTTTCAATAATATTCGGTTCGGCCATGTGTCGGTCCGATCCGAACATTCGCTCTTTGCACTTCGGATTAGGCCCCCAGGTGTGTAGTACTCGCAACTGGCATGCATACATGACCAGATGAGAACTTAAGGGTGTGTGATAAGCGACAGAAGTAGATCGTAGCAGGTGGTGTTCTGTAGTTTCTGGCTACCCCTAAGGGAAGGGAAATACACATTAAGTAAATTATAAAATGTTACCTACAGAATCTCTAATTGTGATAGACGTAAAACTGATCTCTTTTATTTGTAATCTTAAAATATGATCTCCTATTAGATAAGTGTTTATGTTACCTATTATATTATATTACCTAAGTAAATATATCTAAATGTAAAAATAGTATTTTAAGAAAATAGCTACCTACTTACCTTCATAATACTCGTAGATTTATTTATGTTACTGTTATTAACTTTTTTAAGTGAGCGTAATCTTTAGTTTTCATGTAGAATTTTATTTTTGATTTTTGTTTCTACGATTTAGATTTTTAATAAACATTTATAAGTATAATTTTGCTGTGCCCTGACAGGGTCTACAACGGCTCTTAGCTATAAGCCTTTTGTGAACATCTGTATACCTTGTAGAATGCAAATAAATGAATATGAATATGAAATGAAGAAGGCATGAGTTTATGTATGTAATAGCTGCGCCCCGCGGTTTCACCCGCATAAGTTTCCATCCCGTGGAAAGATCGGAATAAAAAGTATTCTATATGTTAATCCTGGTTATAAATCATCTGTGTGCCAAATTTCAACGAAATCCGTTCAGTAGGTTTTACGTGAAAGAGTAACAAACATCCATTCATCCATACAAACAAACTTTCACGTTTATAATATTAGTAGGGTCAGTAGGATAACAAACCTGTTTTAGTGCGGGTTGTTAGACGTCTCATCTCTTCGAAAAGAAAGAAAAGAACTTTGTCCAATTAAACATTTTTCTTTCTTTTCTTTTTCTTCGAATTTTTGGCTCTAGTTCATTCCGCCGGTTTCCTCACGATGTTTTCTTTTACATTTTTGAGAGCAGTGGTAAAGAAATGAAATACACAAATAATTCACGCCCTGACTCCTAAGTCAGGGCGTGACCACTGAGCCACACTGCTCTCAATTATTGAAGAGTAGAAAGTTGTTTTAGGGCGAATTTCACCAAACGTACCTTGAATAAGTGTTATCATGAGAATAAAATTTTGAATTTTTGAGCGTTTTTCCATACTAGAACTGTTAGACGTCAATTTTATTCCACAGATAAAATATATCTGAATATGGTAACATCAACCCTAAGTAATGGGTATATAGATCCTTTTAATTCAACTCATGGAGTCAATTTCTAACACCTAATTACTTTTACAAAAATCGTTATAGTCAACGTACAATAACTTAAACTAATCCCTCTTTGAATGGTAACGCACCGCTATCGTCACAACCCAGGAGCTCGCAATTAACATCCAAATGTCCTTCGGAAAGTTCTCGAAGTCTCGTTCGCACGACACTTTCGCGGTAATAAAATCACAGGCTGTCTAGAATGAAACTCTGGTACTTTAAAAAGTTACAAAATTTAGAGCACGACACCGGCTGCCAGAAGAACGTGAGATGCAACATAAAACCGTCACGTTTTAAAACCGGAACGGCCCAGTGGGTACGGTTCTTTAAAGGGAATTTTGAACTTTTTGGACGTAATAAAATGGGACCGCTAATCTCTTTGAGCCGTGACGTAGGGCTACGCGTAGGCGCTACGTGCTACGTGTGCTACGAGCTACGTGGGTGCTACGCAGCGTAGCAGACTACGGGAATCATTTTTTGGTCCGACCTCCAGTCAAACGTAGTTTTAATAATCCATGAATATATCTGTTGGTAGCCTTATATTTTATATGAAAGCCTCGTTTAACGAAGCAGTAAGCATAACGTCAAAAAATACCAAGCGATAATTCTTACATGTACCCCATTATTTATAAACGTTATTTAAAGTTAAGTTATAATTAGTGAATGATTAGTGTCTCTTAACTTTAAGCGACGTTACGAATAAACCCCTTAATGTTTTGTCACTTGGCTGAAAAGACGAATACTACATACGCCAACAAAAACTTACGTACCCTCCATTTTCCCACTAAAATACAGAAATCGTCCTCCTAAATCTTCTCTACAAAAAGTCAATTTTAAACACTCCCCATACCCAAAAAAAGGGCCATTTCTAAAAGGCCACAGTATAATAATTTACGAACAAATGACGCGGACGGTTGGTCAGCGAGAAACAATTGAAATGCTAAGAGTAGGGTCGCACTATCTGTTGACCACGCTCCGCCGGGTACACACGACGGGAAATTAGGGCTCGAACCCATTAGCTGGTTGATGATGGTGTTAATGAGATTGTCCATTGAAAGTGGACGGCTCTGGACGTGTGTAGTTAGTTTCTATGGCCGAGCATGGCTTGAATTAATAGTTAAATAGTGTTTGGGACAGAGCAATTTTTGTTTAGGTATTTAGTGCTTGTGATTAGTGTAGTCAGTTAATCTACTATGTAGGTTTTCGCCAAATAAAGTGAACATGAAACGTTCAGTTTAAATGTAAAGGTTTTTTGGGCATGTGTTCGATTTACACACGTAAATTAAATAAATATCAACATGAATATCGGAAAACTGAGGATACCGGGAGTTTCAGGAAGTCAATTTTAATTTATAGCATACATGCCTTCCGTAATATCAAGCCTGTATTCCCCGAACGGTGGAGCTGAGTTAAACTCCCTAATATTACACCCACATTTCATCAGTAATGTTTAAGTTGCATGTAATAGGAAAGTGATAAAATCTTAAGTAACCAATCCAAACAACCAGCTAGATGGACGGACGACCTAAAGAAGGTGGCTGGAACAGACTGGATGCGGAAGGTGAAGGACAGGGTGTTGTGGCGCAGCCTGGGAGAGGCCATGTCTAGCAGTGGACTGCAATAGGCTGGCGTGATTGATTGAATCAAAACATGAGATTTGAGAGAAAATACTGACTGAAAAAACCAAATGAATTCTCATTTGTTTACAAAGAAGCTCATACTATACTCGTACCAATAAAGTTCCGAGTTGAGCTGCAAGTTTACTAACAAATGCGTGCACTGACTTGACCGGTCCACTCAATCTTCGTGGTTCTTTCCTCAAAAGATCATTTCTGACACCAATCTACATGGTCCTTACATGATCTGACCTCTGAGTTTGTTTCGGCCTTTCTTCTCAGAGTAGTCAGATAGGAGACCCTGACCTCATATAGTTTTCAAAATATGATTGACGTGTTAAAGTGTTTGAACAAACCTACTTAGGGCTGATTTTTCAATCATCTGATAAGTTTATTCGAGGAATCGTTTTGAAATTTTTAAAAAGATTGCATGCAGCGGAGATGAGAATGTTGAGATGGATGTGTGGAGTGACGAGAATGGATAAAGTAAGAAATGAGCATATAAGAGGAAGTTTGAAAGTGGCGCCGGTGACAGAAAAGTTGAAAGGAAATCGTTTGGCTTGGTATGGGCATGTGATGAGAAGGGACGAAACGCATGTGACTAAAAGAGTGATGAATATACATGTTGATGGATGGAGAGGGAGAAGAAGGCCGAAGAAAAGATGGATGGATTGTGTGAGGAATGATATGAAAGAGAAGGGAGTGAACGATAGCGTGACGGTTGACAGGGGAGAATGGTAGAAGAACACGTGTTGCGCCGACCACAAGTAACATGGGATAAGGGCAGGAAGAAGAAGAATTTTGAAATTTTGACAGTTATTTGAACCAAAAACTGCCAAACGTCAATTTTATTCCTCGAATAAAAGTTATCTGGTAATTGAAAAATCAGCCCTTACAGAAATAATATCATGTCATTTAAGTGCTGATTTTTGAATCGTCAGATAACGTTATCCGAGGAATAATTTTGAATTTTGAACAGTTCTTCCATACAAAAACTGTCAGACGTCATTTTTATTCCACGAATAAAAAATATCTATCGATTGAAAAATCGTATGACTGCATTGTTCTTCTTAACTACGAAATGAATTTTCATGCGATTTTCGTTCTCAATTAGAGCAAGGACTATTATAATTGAATTATAATTCAGAAGCACGGAACCGGTCGAAGTGGTGGTGCTTCGGGGAGGCTTATGTCCAGCAGTGGACGTCTTTTCGCTAAAATGATGATGATAAAACTACAAATGGATAATTACAGGATAGCTAACCTATTTGTATCCCTAAACCACATTATTACTACTCTCTCTATAAATTAGAGACAAACCGATTACTCGACTCTTTCGATTGTATCGATTTGATTTATTACTCGATGAGGTAGTCGCGTCTCTATAGGGGTCCGGCAGTCCAAAAACAAATGTGCCTCTTTCTGAAACCATTAATCTGATCATACTTTTGGAAAATAAAGTTGTGCGAAATGACTATGACTTGTCGGCAATGAAAAAAAAAGAAAATGACGATATTAATTTCATATTTTTGTGAGTTTAATATCTGATTAAATTCGTTGTTTGTAGAAGATGGTTTTGTTTGAATGTTATTTTGCAATTCTTCAAAAAGGTTTGATTTTTTGGTAAGATTCTTCTCGCAAAAAAAAATTTAAAAAACGGTTTGAAAAACAAAATCTTCTGGTCGAGTTTATCATTGCGACCTATTTAAACTCCGTTTGGGGCTTGATACTTACACAACATCGTACAGGTATAAAACTGATGTACAGTGCCCTCCTGCCTATCCACCAAAAGTAAGTTAATCTTTCCACTTCATCTGTAATGCCACAATATGAAATAAAAAAATCTGGTTTAAAAAAATGTTTGACTAGTATTTTAGTTCACAATTAGGCATTACAGCTGAAGTAGTAAAATGTCAACTACTTTTTCGAAGGCACTGTAGGTATATTCAAGTAAGCAGTTCAAATATTGAGCTGAAAAATCATTAAATCATTTTCTTAAATAACACAGAAAACATTCGTGTGTTTACGTTAGAAAATCGATGAAATTACTAGTAAAACTGAAAAATAAAAACTTTTTTGCAAAAAAAATCAACCGACTTCCAAAAACGACACTACAAAGTGAAAAATAACTTTAATTTCGGAAGTCGGTGGCAAACAATGAAAATGTGAACCCAACGACACCAGCTTCCGAAATTAAAGTTATTTTTCACATTGTAGTGTCATTTTTGGAAGCCGGTTGTTTTTTTTTTTTTGATAATCTAACTGACGGACTAATTAGATTTTTTTAGGAAAATAGCCTATCGTAGAGTGGCTCGGCAATGTTTGTAGCTGACTGTACCACGTCGGTGAGGTTGTCACTTGCACACAATAGATCACACTGTCATGTCGACAGCTTGGCACACGCGGCGGCGGCCACTTTGCATTGTGCGACATTTCAAGTACCCGCCTTCTGGTTGCATAGATAGAGCTAGATATTGTCGAGGGAGTTCGAGATTGTTATTCCTGATACATTTACGAGTACCTACCTATCTATTTTTTAATTTGACAATTTTTTTTGTTTCTTTTTCAACTTGTGTTTTTTTGTCATGATTACCGCATATAAACGTATTTTCTTTTGTTTTCTTTTCTTTATCAAGAGCACATCTTTTGTGTTTTAAGTTCGACAGTCAGGCGTCATTATCATGAACAGTTTGAACATACCCGAGATATGTACTGGAGTAAAGCGATAAGTAAACCTTGCGGAAAATAATAAAGAATTTCAAACGATTAATTAGGTTTTCCTATCATCCACATATTTAAAAAAGCAAAATATTTAAAAAGCCGTACGTACAGTCTTCGAAACCAAATGCATGATTAGGTACTTGAAATCGATGACTAACTTTATACCTACTTTAAAAACTGTAGTATGTGCCATTCCCTCTGGGAAGAAGGCGTGGGTTCATTTATATTAAGTTTTTTTTCGTAAGTAACAACTAATTCACAAGGCCAAGTATTCAACTCAAAAAATATAACAAAATATACTAAACACCATAATTTCTTAATTCACATAAAGTAATTAGAGGAAATTCACAGCTAAATACTTCGAATAACTCTCCAACCAAATTAATAGGACTGAATGAAATCAGGTTTACTTCAAAATATTCGCCCCAAATGAGAATTATTAATTGTATCAATTACAATTTCCTAAGGGTCTAATCAATCTAGAACATTCGTCTGTTAGGGAAAGGCCTCTTAACCAATAAATAAACAATCATCATCATCTGCCTAGCCTTTTCCCAACTATGTTGGGGTCGGCTTCCAGTCTAACCGGATGCAGCTGAATACCAGTATTTTACATGGAGCGACTGCCTATCTGACCTCCACAACCCTGTTACTGGGTAATACGTTACCCCTTGGTAAGACTGTTTGTCAGACTTTCGGGCTCCTGACTACCCGTAACGACTGTCAAAGATCCACGAATGACAGCCGGGACCAACGGCTTAACGTGCTTTCCGAGGCCTAGGGGTCTCGGTATGTAAAGATCCACAGACCAACCGTGGCAAGCGTAGCTTAACCTGACCACCCAGAGCGGGAGGAGTCATTTGATGATTTCCCAGCCTCAAAAAAAGAAAAAAGGGGGGGTGTTAAGAATCATGTACAGAATCCATGTTAACAGGTTGCGCGTCGACGTCCCTGCCACCCTGTAGTAGATAGATACAAATAATAGAGCTGAAGAGTTTTGAGTTTTTTTATTGTTGTTCTATACAGATATAGAGAGATATATACATAAGTCCAAACCTCTATTGAACTAATATTCTCGTGACTATACCGTTATTTTCCAATAATCGAATGATTGTTTTCAAGTAGCTTTTCGTTGGTTTTTACATATTGTAAAGCACACTTAACGAAATGAAATATAAGTAGCTCTGTGTGTCACAGAAAAACGTGCATATAAAAAGAAAAGTTAAATCGAATAAAAAATCACAAAAACACATCTATAATCAGGCACACAGAACTGAAATATACAGCAGTGTGCTTTATAATTTGTACGAATCAGTAAAAAGCTTCAGGTGTAATCATCTAAAGTGATGAAATAAGCTGAGCATTGACACGAAAGGACATTGTCCGAAATCGCCCTGTGTACAAGAAATATCGGACATTTAATTAATTGTCTATTTTATTATATTAGTTGCAAATACTTTTGTAACACGGACTAGCTGCATGCCAAAATGAACATTTTAAAGTATCTTACGCGACTAATAACATTAATCACCGCCATCTTCGCCAAACGTCATGTCGTATCGTAAATAAAATTAGGGGTGCCCTCTCGATCCCCCCAATCCCAATCGATTGCAATCGATCGATCAGATTTTTAGTGAATTGTTGCATGTTTTTCAATCTGAATCACAAGAACCTTCACTCAAAAGCGCTCAACCATTTATCAATGCACACTAACGCCATCTATCTACCGCGCTACATCACCACTATCATCTAAGGAGACAGCATTAATTTTACATTAATACACACAAACACTTTATCTCATTCCAAAACCAATGCTAAGAGTGCAGAGCAATGTCCTTTCAGCATCATTTGTAATGAAAAATCCACTCCCAGCCACGCGTCCTGTTTGATGACTTTTCAGTTTTCAAAGTAATATCCTTTTGAGCCTGACAGTACATGAACAATCGCGCAGTGGAGTGCGCAATTTGAGCTCAAAAGCCATGGCACTCATAGCTCTCTATCGGCGTCGAACAGTGGTGGGTTTAACGCAATTTACCGGTTTAATCCGGATCACGTACCGCCCGCCGGCGCATTGTTCACCAATGTACCGAAGAAATGCAGATATTTCACCCTGGGTGTGCGAATAGGGACCATGGCTTATATAAGAAATGTTCAAACAACAGTTTGAATGTTCTTTTTTTATTTTGTTTTGTATTGTCTTCACGATTTTGTTAGATTTAATGTTCCATTTTTATTGTTTGTTTTCCCTGTGCGTGTCGGAAATAAAATATTTTTCCTTCTTTCAACAAATAATTGTTATTTCAAAGAAGGCATAGTAAAATGAGATAATCGAAAATATCAGTTAAATCGATGGAAATATGGAGAAGTTGCACGCTTTAAAAGTTGTTTGAAGGGATTATTCAAGCAATGTATGACGTTTGTAAGAAGTTGCACAGTCGTGACGTCACTTCTGTGCCGTCTTTGTCTAGCAGTTATTTTAAAAAGTCTATAGCTTGGCATTTTCTTAAGCTTTTACACTTTTTATCTTTTTATAACATTGTTTACATTATTTGAAAATTTTAAAGAATATTTCTGAGAGTTCGCACAGGCGTCTTCTCTTGGAGAGGGAAGGGCTGTAATTCAGCACGCGGGCCCAGTACAGGTTGGTAGATGTCCCATATCTTCGAATTTTTGGTTCTAGGACATACCGGTTTCCTCACGATGTTTTCCTTCACCGTTTTGAAAGCAGTGGATATGAAATTATTTTCACAAAGTGCTATATTCCAAAATCTTCGACCTACAACTCGGTAAGTCACGGCCGTTTCCACTGGGGAGTTTAAAATATAAAAACTTCCTCATCCCTATTATGACGTATTTGGAATACTGTCGCCTTTGTGTACGACTGTACTGCGAGTAACTGAGTTTGCTCGTTTTTTCCTTCTAATTAAATTGATGACGATAAAATTAAATATGGCGAAGCAGTAATTAAATTTTGTGTCTTTGTACTTTCCATTTGATGTACTTCCCGGGATTAGGGATGCTAATTATTTGTATGGGATGAAAACATTTTTACCTTTTACGCACGTACTTAACATGGAAATGGGTAATTGTGTTAGGGTCTCAAATCATTTGACGTTTGTAATAATATACTTAAGGAGGGTAGAAACACCACCCTGCATTCCATAACTCAAGTAGCGGATGCTGGGGAAACAACAACCAGGCTGAAGTAAAAGTAGGCCGGACGAGGTGGGCAAAGGTACTAATATAATAATATCCCTGGACATTTCACACAGCGCCATCTAGTCCCAAGCTAAGCAACCTAATGCTTGTGTTATGGTAACAAGATGACTGATAAACTACTTATATACATTTTTTTTTTTTTTGTAAATACATACATATTATAGATAGAAAAACACCCAGACTCACTCACTCTTCACTCACTGGACGCCTGAGAGAGGATATTGCCAACAAGGTAGACCCTGGTGAAGGTGGTGTGACGATCTGATAACGTTTGCAGGGCCAACATAGCCAGAGATCGCATAAGACAAGATGGTTTGGAAGGAAAAATGGGAGCCTTATGCCCAGCAGTGGGGCACAATAAAGGCTCATTTTTTTTAAAGATAATTTGTACGGTAGATGGTGATCACCGGGGTGGTTTTAGTGAGTTAAAAAACCCAGACCCCTCTCCCCGGAGGTCGGGTGCCTTTCGAAGGTTTCCCCACGAAAACAAAAAAAAAGGTACCCGTTCAACCCTACAATCCTTAGCTAAGCTCCTTAAAGCTAGACACCCACTATCTGGCGCACAACTACCAGCGCAACAGCTAAAGAGCAGGCACAGCTTTTTGAAATCGACAGCGTCTCTACCAGGAAACCCAGCCGGCGCCCGTTGTAAACTGTGGCAGGATACTCTCCCTCCTTCCATCTATCTACTACCACGATGATACTTAGTATAAGCTACAAAGGAGCATCAGGGAGATGCTCCTTTGTGGCTTATACCCGGGACTGTACCTTGCAGGGTGTAAGGTGTAACCTTTCGTGGTCCACTTGAAAGGCCCTGAACCATTTATGGACACAAGTGGGAAGATGTAACTCTAATCTGGTAGACGGAATGGCAGTAGGGTGGAGCTGTGTCGCAAACTGCTTCACCTGCCTTTTGTGTCCAAAAACATGCAGTCAAAGTGACTTCTGCGCTGCCACTGACGATGCCGTGGATGTGGCAATATTTGGGCCAACAAGATCTGGGTATTGTGTATTTATTTTCTACTAGCTGCTCCCCGCGGTTTCACCCGCATAAGTTTCGATCCCGTGGGAATATCGGGATAAAAAGTATTCTATGTGTTAAGAGCCTGTACAACGGTCCACTAGCGCCACTCCTTTAAAAAAATATTATCTCGTGACTGAGAAGGAATTATGAAAATCTGCTCAATCAGCGACCTCGGTAAGTGTGTCTAGAATTTTCTAATACCTTTTATTAAGTTTCATATTGAGACACGAAGCAACTAAATAGGAATGTGGCCGCTTTTCTTTAGATCGAGTTTTGTTGCTTCGTGTCTCAATATGAAATTTTATAAAAGGTATTAGAAAATTCTAGACACATTTACCGAGGTCGCTGATTGAACAGATTTTCATAATTCCTTCTCAGTCACGAGATAATATTTTTTTAAAGGAGTGGCGCTAGTGGACCTGTGTGCAGCCTCTTAACCCTGATTATAAACTATCTGTGTGCCTTTCATTAAAATCCGTTTAGTAGTTTTGGCGTGAAAGAGCAACAAACATCTATCCATCCATCCATTCATCCATAGAAACTTTCGCATTTATAATATTATAGTAGGAAAGTAGGATTTCTTATTGTGGATATTTTACTCCAACTTGTTCTTCTTTCTTTCTCTGCGCTTTGTTTATAGCAAATACACGTATTTTCTTTCTTAAAGGCTATAACCGTTCATAACTGTAAAACAAGCGTAGTTCTGCGTGTTGAACGCAAAACTTCCAGTTCAGTAAGTAGCCGCAGCTGGCAGCGCGGCTTGAAGTATTGCTTGTAAACTGCTGCCAACGTTAAGGGGGTTGCGCTAAGCTTGCCCGCGAAATTCAAATTTACTTAATTTTTATGCAATTTGCAGGTCTGTGTCAGGTAATAAATAATATGACTTTACAGAATTAGAATCAGCAAAACTACTCCATAAGTTAGAATTGGCCTCAAATGTCATGATTTCATGAAATATTCATTTTGAACTTAAAGTGACGTATTGATGATCTTTATAATTATAATTCCATAAATAAATTATATTTGTTGCGGCCGCGAATCATATTTAGATCAACTTACAGGCGCCAGCACATCAAGCTACTACAATCTGTCATATTTCTTTAATAGATTTTCAACTTTATCGCTAAAGCATTAAGGTTCTAGGTTGATTGGGAAAATTTGACAGTTTCGGGTAGCTTGACCTGCTGGCGTCTGTACAACCTGATACCGACCTGCAAATTGCAAAAAACGTAAGGAAATTTAAATTTAAATATCACAGGCTACCTTGACGCTTCCGCCTTAAACCTTTGATAATAAAACTATTAAAACGGTTAGCTAAGTACTGGGCTATTGAATGATTTGTGAAGACCGTTTATAAGAGTAGGGAAAGACCAAAGTAAGTAATGACGATGGATGGACTGTGTGAAAGATGATATGGCTAGAAAGAGGGTGACTACTGAGATTACGACTAATAGAGAAGAATTCGGGCCCTATCAGAATACCAGCCCACTTTCCCTCACTTTCCCCATGACCCCTCCCACACCCCTGATGTCCTGGACGTGGTGCTTCTGAAGAGAGTCAACCTACGGTTAGACTCTCTAGAAGTAGTTCAAGAGCTCACCTCAGACCATCGACCAATCACCATTCGTTCTTTTTTCTTGTTCATTTATATGTTAATTTTGTTAGATGTAATGCTCTTTTCTTGCTGTTTCTATTTGTTGTGCGTGACCCAAATATTTTTTTTTTCTTTTTCTCTTTATCGTCGATTTTCTGAGAACTGACCACAAGTATGGCTGTACAGACGCCAGCAGGTCAAGCTACCCGAAACTGTCTAATTTTCCCAATCAACCTTGAACCTTAATGCTTTAGGGACAAAGTTGAAAATCTATTGATGTGCTGGCGTCTGTACCTACAAGTACAGTCTATGGCTAGAGCATGATGTTTTTCAAACAAGTGTTTCTGGTAAAGATTTTTTGCTTGTTTTTAAATCTAAAACGTAAATAATATCCTTTGGATTAATAAATTATTTTTTTGTAAAATAACATCACGCCTTTTACCTCTTTCCCATAATAGGCAGATTTGTACCTGAAGTACCCCCACATTTTGTAATTGCCCGTGATATCACAGCGGATCCTATCAGAATACCAGCGCTGCGACATTTATTTTTAAATGTCGAAGCATCATGCTGAGATAGGAGCCTTTTGGCCTCGTATAGGACTTTCTGTATAATTTTTTGCTACCTTTTTTTATATAATTTGTTTTTGTTTTTTATTGTGTTTACTTAATTTAGTTTAGTTTTATGATCTTCCTGTACGAGTCACAATAAATACATTTTCTTTCTTTCTTCTTTTCTTCTATGTAATAGAGGGGAGCCACTTGCTATCAACGGTACAAAGCTAGACTACGGCCTGCTACTAAAAAAAATATTTCAGAAAAAGCGGCTTATTCCGATCGGCACCCTAATTGCGTAACACACGGTCCATCGGAATCGGTTTCATTTTGACAGTTCAACAACATTCATTGCGTTATTTACGTTTTGAGTAGACAAATTTTTCCAACTTATGAAGCAATGGATTAGCAATTTGCTTCAAAATGATTCAGATTCCGATTGATTGTGTGTTACGCAATTAGGGTGCTGATCCCACAATCCGATCCTTTTCACTTTACAGGATTCGTTACAAATGTAGATTTATATATTACTAGCTGACCCGGCAAACATTGTTTTGCCATATAAATTATTTCTAGCTGCCCGGCTCTACTTCGTTCGCGTGGTGTCCTCCAATGCTTCATTTTAATCTCCCTAATTCATATTTCAAGCTCGACATTTACTGCCATTAAATACTCACAAATCCCGAGTCACCAATAAAATAGTTTGAATAACCATAAAGTGCTGTAACTCACTTCAAAACACCGCTGTGAAATCAGGCCAACCTCGCCTACTTAATATTCAAGCAAAGTCAGATGTTTTTGAAAGTTTTCATAGAAAATAAGTAATTTGGCCGCAGAAATTAGTAAGCGGGCACTGTGAATTGATGAAGCAGTAGAACCCATTCGTACTACCTGATAAAAATCGTGAAATTCTCCCAGCTAGACTTAAAATGCCTTGGTTAACCAAGAAGTCTTTAAATTAACTCCAAACCCAGGCAGGCCGAAACAAGGAAAACCTGCTGAGGGGGAAATTTACAGGTGACTCCACCCTGGAGTGTAAATGTGGTGCTGACCCACAATCAAATAATAAATATGAGTATATAACCTATTTATGTATTTGTGTTCCTAGTTTTTTTTATTTTTTTTTTTTATTTGCCATTGTTCCTTTCAACCAAAGCACCTGTCATCTAAGCTCTTCACCACCCTTGGTTGACTGATATATGTAGAATGCCTGAGGCATTAAGTCTGCCATTGTACTTTTTTGTGCAAAACGTTTAAATAAATCAATCAATCAATGGTGCACTTAATATCCTATCCAACGTGTACTGTTGCCTACTCCTTGAAGGGAGCTGATGGTACTAATGAAGGTGCCAAACTCGAAGCCAAATTCTCTCTGACTCTATATAGATTGCCTAAGAAGAAGTAGAAGAACTTTGAATGATGGTGGACACGCGTCATCTAGGCTTGCTAAATCTTTCACCAAACGATTATAAGCATAGTATTAAATAGTAGTAAAATAATATCCTAATACTATACTAGTAACTAGCGCATCCAGCAGACGTCGTCTTGTCTGGAAAAGCAGCGCCACCTACCGGGTCCAATTGTGTTTTCAAACAATCCAGGAACCCATTGAAATATATACACATAATTTTATCCAAATCGGTCCAGCCGTTTAGGAGGGGTTAGGTGACAAACACACGTACAGAAGAATTAAGTATGTATTTTAAGATATACTAATGAAATATACTAGTATTATCATCCATTTACAAAATACACGCATTGTCGTGGAGTTGCGGACACCAGCCCGTATTACCTATTACCTATCATCCATTTAAGTATTATGTTTCTCTAGTACCTACACACGACCTTTTATTTACAGAAGTCTACACTGCAAAATTTTATCAACTGTAAACGGCCAATTACCTACTTCTCAATTCATCCTGTCGTAAGGTCGTGTTTTAGCGACCTTACGGTCAAACCAAGCGAAGATAATTCACAAATACGGGCCAGTTACGCTACTGTTCTGCACACTGTACTTCGTCCTACTTACAATCTCTTTATCGAGTTCCTGCCGCAGGATGTAATCGGTTTAACCCCCTCACCATAATATAAATAAATACAGAAGGTCGCCTTGATACAACGCAAACATGCACACGCATACAAAAATTAGAATTTTAAAACTTAGTACAATAGTACAATGAATTTTCAGATTTGTGATTTACAATAAGTCCAATATGAATTAATACTAATATAATTAGGTAGACTTTGCTTTAAAAACAATGTCAAAATTAAATACATGTCATCTTGGATTTTTGCAATATTCCAATGTCATAAAAGCAATTATCCTAAAAACTAACTTGTCAGCTTTTTCTTGAACGTGGGGATGGGAAGTTCCTTAAATGAGTTAGCTTAACTCATTTATGGACCTAACTCAGTTACCTAACTCAGTTAGGTAACTTGTTATATAACTGAATGGCATTAACATATACATTCCTCCTAAATATTTGCAATCTACAATGAGATACATAATTCGTGTTTCTACTAATTTTACAAAGACGTTATCCTATTCCAAAAGTATCAGATGAAAATGTAAACAAATGGATAAAACGTAACTGTGAATGCCAATTACAAATTGAATGCTTAGATTTGATTTTTTTATAACACTTAAGCCGAAATAAATTCTAAGTTTAATTGACCTTAAAGATATATTTCATTCGAGAATTGAGGTTAATTTTTAAACTCAATTTTCGTGGATAATTTTTAAATTACAATTCAATAACGTTATTCAAACAATTATCATTGGAAAAACTGGTGAGACATGAAATTGAAACCTTCTTAATACTGATAAATGTCTTACAAATTCTTTTAAGAGAGTAAATTAATCGGGTGTAAGGTTCACTCCAAAGTTTCGAATTACAGACGCCAGCAGGTCAAGCTACCCGAAACTGTCAAATTTTCCCAATCAACCTTGAACCTTAATACTTTAACGATAAAGTTGAAAATCTATTAAAGAAATTTGACAGATTGTGGTAGCTTGATGTGCTGGCGTCTGTACTATCGGACTGGTCCGTATATTCGTCTTTAAAAGATTGCTTGTCGATAAGACCACCCATTGTGTCACCCTTTGTAAAATTTCTCTATTTTTGTCAGTAGGTAATTTATATGGTGTACCTAATAAAGAGTATTTTATTCTATACTTCGTTGACGGGCTTCGAGAATAGGCCCCCAGAGCCGACCTTCTGAACCCATGTATATTGCGCTCTCGCTGCGGACGCTACAAGCACGCGACAAAAGTTTAAGTCATTTGCTTCATTGCAGGCGGAATTTTGCAGATTAAGTTATGTTGTCAGCGTATTTTTGTCTGGGGACATTGTTGATTTGACTTTTGACATGACTGTCTGAAGTTTGGTTTAAGTGTTCCTTTGAGGAGAAGGTTTTACGTCACGTCAGTTTTATAAGCTTACTAAGTCGCCTGACTCAGACAAAGGCTGCCAAATAGAGAACATGCATAAAATTATGTAATGTAGAACGCAAACGTAGCCTTCTCTAAACTAATATTACAAAGAGAAAAGATTTGATATTTTGTAAGTTTGTTTGTTACGCTTTCACGCTAAAAGGTCGAACGGATTTAGATGAAATTTGGCACATGAGTAGACCATAACCTGTATTAGGACTTAGGATACTTTTGATTTCGTAAGAAATATTCTTACGGAATCGAGATTTATGAGGGTGAAATCGCGGGGCGCAGGTAGTGACAAATAAAACCATTCATGTTTTCCTCTGAAAAAAGAACATATACAACGTGTATACGCCATCTCATCATCATCTCGTCGTCTGTACACTATTAAAATGACAACTCGGCAAGTGCACCTGCTTAAAACTGT
This sequence comes from Apamea sordens, assembly GCA_945859715.1. Classification (NCBI taxonomy): domain Eukaryota; kingdom Metazoa; phylum Arthropoda; class Insecta; order Lepidoptera; family Noctuidae; genus Apamea; species Apamea sordens. The sequence goes on from OX243995.1 coordinate 17,640,257, forward strand.
AATAACTACAAAATGAACCTTGTCAATTGACCAGCTAAGGAAGAAAAGAATGCAAAAAAGTACTGCTAAACCAAAACCATCAATACGAAAGTTAAAGGCACGTTAAAGTCTCAAAATGAATGACCCATTTCAAGAAAAGTTTCACCTAACGTACAATATTTTACTCGTAATAAATCCGGCAATATATCAACGTATTTAACAAACAATTTATCCAATTTTATAGCGAATAAATTATTAACGAACAATAATGCAGCCATTTGCTGCAATGTTTTGTCTTGCTAGACACACTCTTTGGGAGCAGCGGGTACTGGGTTCAACGAGACTTGATACGAGCATTTTTTATGTAATGTTTTGAATACTCCAATAAAGTTGTCGGAAGTTATACCAGAAGACCAATTCCCATAATTAAAAACGTACAAAATCTAGTCACAATCTCATCTCGGCGACAATCAATGTCAAAAACTTGTCAAGAATGTAGGGAAATTAAAGGTATTTTTGATAGATCGAGATTTCTCAGATTTTGAATAATTTCTCGCAGTTTTTACAAGAATTTTAACTAATCTCGCTAGATTTGTACAGTATATTAACTCAGACTATCGTAGTCCACTGCTGGACATAAGCCTCTCCCATGCTGCACCACAACACCCTGTCCTCCGCCTTCTGCATCCAGTCTGTCCCAGGCACCATTTTGGGGTCATCTCTCCATCTAGCTGGGGGGCGTCTTATACTACGCTTGCCGATCCGCAGTCTCCACTTCAGGAGTCGTCTGCTCCAACGGCCATCGGTCTTTTGACAAACAAGACTGCCACTTGAGCTTGCGTACAATATAAAAACTTGAGAGGTGTCAAGGGACACCCGGATGGAACGAAGTATAACTGGCTTGCTTTCTATAAGAGAGAGAGACAGACAGAGAAACACGCGCACGCCGCACGGCTTACAACTATAGCAAAAAGTGTCGTTCCAACTTTTGGTCTTAATTTTTTCCGTCTAGCCCCCTTTCGCAACGCGCTATAAGGAACTTCGTTCCAATATGCATAAGAGAAACTCCTGTCTTTCTTTCATTAAAAAAGATAAGAACCCACAACATCGTGCATGAGAAGCAAGGTCTTCAGTGCGATTCTGTAACCATCTCACTGTGAAAACTTAGGTGAAGTGAGCGTGGAGTGAGCGGTCATTCCAATTAACGCTAAGGGATTTACACTATTGTCAGCTCACTCTAAGCTCACTTCACCTAACTTTTCACGGTGAGATTCTTACAGAATAGACCGGCAGATTTATTTATTTATTAGATTTATTTTGTAGACTTAACAGGTCAACCCAAGGCGTCTACAAACAAGTTACATTTGGCAATATATGTATACAGTTGTTTTCAGCATAGATATTATTATTATTAAATAGGTACTAATGTTTAACTACTAACTTATAGTACACAGAGCTTGGTCTAGTTATGTAAAACACGTATTCTAAAAGATGAGTAATCAAGTTACAGTATGACAGTGTGTGAGGTGGGCATTTGTCGCAGATATAATTTTGTTCAGCTTGTCAGTGAACAGGTCCACATCTTGAGTTAATAAGATTGAGTTGAGGAGCGCAAGAGTACGCTGTGTGGTTGCATTTCTTGCGGCACGGGTGCGGGAGCCGGCCGCAGCCAGCAGCGGCCGCCGCCGACGCAAACCGCACTCCCCTGCACCCCGCATGGCTCCCATAGGGACGTTTAGGCTTACATTTATCAGTGCTGAAGGATTGTCGATTTTGTTGTTGAGTAAATGGTAAAAGTGTATAATTGCCTGCAAGCTCCTTCTCAACTCTAAAGTGTCAAGTCCGAGCATACCCGTTACAAAAAGCGAGGGATAAAGAAGTGGGTAGTACCCATACTTCTTCTTGTATATGTATCGGCAGAATTTTTTATGTATCTTTTCTATCAAAAGTTTGTACTTGGCCTCGTACGGGTTCCAAATTAGAGCATTGTATTCTAACCGGCTGCGAACGTACGCGTTGTATAGCATGATTGCCGGTCTACAGTCCTGAAACTTGTAAGTTTGACGCATAATAAAACCGAGGGTTTTGTTGGTAGCTTTCGTCATAGACACGATATGTTCCCTAAAATTGAGGCGAGGGTCAAACGTCACGCCGAGATCGCGCATCTCATGGACTCTGGTCAGCTTATTGTCTAGCATTTGATAGCTGTGTTGAATGGGGGTCCTACTTCTGGAGTAAGTCATGACGCGGCATTTTTTTTCATTAAATTGTAGATGATTCCTGACGCTCCACTCAATAACGTTGGATATGTCGTTCTGGAGAGCTTCACAGTCACTAACCGACCCCACGCCTATGTATAATTTAAGGTCGTCGGCAAACATCAGACATTTCGCGCTTTTGATGGCCTGGGGTAGATCGTTGACCATGATTAGGAATAGAATAGGCCCGAGAGTACTTCCTTGGCTCACGCCAGATCTAGTGTAATAGGGCTGAGATTTGTACCCGGCGAGTTGGACGTATTGATTACGGTCCCCCAAGTAACTTGAAAATAGTTGAAGAGATTTCGGTGTGAAACCTATTGCTGAAAGTTTGCTTAGGAGCACATCGTTATCGACCCTATCGAACGCTTTCTGTATATCAAAATAGGCCGTATCTACTTGCCGCCCTGTGTCTAATTGGGAATGTGTATAATTTACAAAGTTAATATGATTGGTGGCAGTAGATCGACCGACTCTGAATCCGTGCTGAGCGTCATTCAGGCGCATTTTAATTTGTGAGCTTATGTGGCTGGCCAGTAGGGTTTCGAGAATTTTTCCAAACACGGAAGGAACTGCGATTGGTCTGTATTCATCTAATTTGTGTTTAAGCGAATTCTTCGGAACTGGCGTGACCCTAGAAGACTTCCAGCGGGACGGGTAGGTGCTGGTTGTTATAGATAAATTGTATATATGGAGCAGAGGTGTTTCTAATGCTGAAGCGCAATCTTTTACAATAAATGGTGGGACATCATCTGGACCTGATGAAGAAAGGGGTTTTATTCGCTTTAGGATGCGTCTAAAATCCGAAGGGTTTATGGGATCGACAGTAATACGGAATGAGTCTAGAGCTGGGCCTGTATCTATATTAATACCCTCCGGGTCTAGGGTAGGAATGTCTTTAAGGAAGACTGACGCGAAATACTCTGCGAAAGCGTCTGCAGCAGTTTGTCCCGATACTGTCTTACCTTTATATGAGTATTCATAGTTCGGCTGTTTATCGTTCCGTTGGTTCTTAACAAATGTCCAAAACTCCGACGGTTCTTTTCGTATTTTATATTGTATAGACTTAATATAATTAATATATGATTCTTCAATTTGTGCTTTTACTAACTCGCGATAGTACTTGAATAACTCTTCGTTGAGTGGTTTGCCTGATTGCTTAAACTTTTTGTGGTTATAGTGCTTATTCTTGATATTACGTATGATTTCCGCTGTGAACCAGGTGGGATATATGTAACGACCCGAGCTTCTTTTGCGTGTTTTGATGGGGACGGAAGTATTGATAACGGTGAATAGTTTGGCATACAATATTTCTACTGCGCTATCTACGTCGCGAGCGCTGGTGACGTCACACCAATCAATACTAGCCATGTTAGCGTACAGTGTACACAGGTCTGCCTTACGAAAGTTCCATTCGGGGTGGGTGTCGAAGGTGAGCGTTGCGGGGTCCGGGGTGCGAGGCGGTGGCGGCGGCAGCGCTGGTAGCAGTATCGCGGCGACCGGGCGCACAGGTGGCCATGCCAAACACACGTCAAGCGGTGGGTGGTACCGGTCAGGAGGGACCAGTGCCTCGATGTTATCTGTCACACTCACACGTTCCTCACTCAATCCACTTATGACTAGGTCTAATTGGCCTCCAAAGTAGTTGCTTATACGGCTATGTTGCTTCAGTCTACCGAAATCCAGGAAGTATTCAAATTGATCTTGGACAGTTTTACTCATAGAATGGAGGTTAAAATCACCCAGCAACAGAAAATCAAGATCAGAAAAATTACAAGTTGCATTTTCAATTATTTGTAGTACTTCTAAATATTGTCTATCGTGGTAACTAGGTGGTAAATAAACTAAACAGCACAACATTTTTATTGCCTTACGTTTGATAACGGCGAATAATATTTCGGTAGTGGGTTGCAGTCCGTCTATGTTGGTGATACGTCGGACGTCATAGTAGTCACGCACAGCCAGAAGAACTCCTCCCCAGCCCACGTCGCCTGCTCGATCTTGACGCAGCACGGTGTAACCCGGTGGAAACAGCTCTGAATTATGGACTGAGCTCGTAAGAAATGTTTCTGTTAGGGCGATTATGTCGGTTGTAATTCCTAATACTGAGTTTTTGAATGTTGTTGTTTTTGTTCGCAGACCTCTGACGTTTTGATATAAAATATGTAGGTACTTGGTTTTTCTTTTGGTATGTAGGGTGGTTGAAGTAGTAGTTAGGTTATTGTTGTGTTGTTTACGGCCTTGTCGTTCGAGTTTTTTGACACGATTTTCGGAGTCCCTTTGATGTATCTTATTGTTAGGTCTTGCTCACCATTGTTAATTCGCACTTGAAGCTCATCTCGTAATTCCTTTAAAAACTGTTGTTGGCAGGGAGTTTGGTCTGGATATATTTTAAGATTGCTATTAGGAGATTTATTCATTGTTAATTCGCACTTGAAGCTCATCTCGTAATTCCTTTAAAAACTGTTGTTGGCAGGGAGTTTGGTCTGGATATATTTTAAGATTGCTATTAGGAGATTTATTCTTATTGCGGAGGATGATTTTTGAGGTTTCCTGAGAAGTGAAGCTAACCTTAATGGCTCGTGTTTTAGAGATATTATATTTCCCAAGACGCATAACATTTATAGGTGCTGGACAGTTCTCGTATATAGCTTTTATTACTTTTGTTATCTGACTCATGTCGTGTATGGTCCTTTGCTCTCGCGAATCGCAGTTTGGTTCTGGTATACCCACCACTATGATATTCTTATCCCTGTGAGCTCTGTCGTATAGTTCCGTGACTATAGTATTATACGACGGTGATGCTAGTTTATTTTGTGAAAGGTTGTGGGTACTTGCAGCCATTTTAATGGAGTGAATGTCAGACTCTAAGCATTTAATTTTTTCTTCTGTTATGGTTTTAGATTGCTTGAGCTCTGATAAATCACTTTGTATGACGATTTGCTCGGTGGAGAGTTTCTCAACCGTGCGTGTGATGTTGTTTACCTCTTGCCTAATAGCCGATACATCTTGCGATATTTTGTTTACAGTTTCGCACTGGGTTTTAGTAAATTCACGGATCACCGACATCATTTCACTGCGGAATTCCGAAAGCTCACTTCTAAGTGCTCCGTCTTCATCAACGTCCGGCCTCATGCGTTTTGGTCCACGGTTACGAGTAACATAGATTGCCGGGTCGTTATCACAATCGTTGATTCTGGATAGTTCGGGCTGTGAGCTGCTAAGGACAGTGGAAGCAGGTCCAGTAGGTGATCTCACTACACTCATGATGACGTACACTTTTCACAATACTGTACTAACTTATTTAATCCAATAATATGTAGTTAAAATAAAATAGTATGGTGGATGATAAGGCAAAGTAAACTTTGTAGTAGTATGTATAAGGTTTAAAGTCGTTAAAACGGTGTTAGGTAATAAGCGAGATACATGATAACGCGACCGCTTTGCTCGGCGTTCAACGACTTCAGATCACTGGTTCATCACGAATAAATACTCATATAGAATAGACCGTGCTATACGTATCACATTTACAGCTGCCAAATCGCCTAACTGACCATGTAAGGCAAACACCTAACACGATTTACCGCGGCGCGATTTCCAGCGCTGTGTACGTTTCGCCTAAACCGGTATCATTAGTGGTGCCCAGGTTGGAATGCACCTCTCGCCCACCGAGAACTTACTTTGGCCGGTCGCCAAACAACTACGATGGTACTATCAGTTTTTACTAGTTTATCTCGTTGCGAACTCGCTTTGCACTGTATATTTTTATTACTTCGGAATTGGAACTTATTGGCTTGCAGTTTCTACTTGTTTGTACGTTTACATGATGCAATTAAGTCGTACACGGTAAACAATACGTAGACAGTGTGTAACTATGTATCTATTTTCAAACACTTACCCAACCCAGCCTATCGCAGTCCACTGCTGGACTTCAGCCTCTCCCAGGCTGCGCCACAACACCCTGTCCTCCGCCATGCGCATCCAATCTGTCCCAGCCGCCTTCTTAAGGCCATCAGTCCATCCAGCTGGGGGCTTCCCACACTACGCTTGCCTATATGCGGTGTCCACTCCAGGACTCGTCTGCTCTACGAATGTACCAAACTACCTGTAGTTGGAACGAAGTTCCTTATCGCGCGTTGTGAAACTACGCTAGACGGAAAAAATTCTTACGAAAAGTTGTCACGACACAATCGCTACGAGTGCTACGCCGTAGCCGATGCGTAGATTATCCGCTACGCAGCTACGTCGTCGCAGAGCTACATAATAAATTATTTGCTCAACAACGTAAATTGATTTATAGAAGATTTTTATTGGAACGAAGTTTTGGAACGAAGTTCCTTATCGCGCGTTGTGAAAGGGGGCTAGACGGAAAAAATTCTTACGAAAAGTTGTCACGACACTTTTTGCTATAGTAAGCTATTGTAAGCTGTGCGGCGTCGCATGTTTCTCTGTCTGTCTGTGAACTTCGTTCCATCCGGGTGTCCCTTGACACCTCTCAAGTTTTTTTATTTTTATTTTTTGGTTGGCGCAGTTCATCCACGCAGTCAGCTAAACAAAACGGCCAAAGACAACTCGAAACCAACTTTCTCCCATAGTAAGAACCAAAGAGATCACGAACTCTCGCCAGTTAATTGTGGTGGACAAAGTTGGCGAGCCAACATCCAGTGCAGGCTTACCTTCGAAGTTGTGACCCGCTTGCCAAAACAACTCGAACATGCGACCAAGTTTCAAGTAGTATGCTAAAAGATTTGGCAGTTTTTGAGGTTGGTAACAAACTGGCAGATTTGCAATTGAGTGTATTTTGATAGATTCTTGGTTCGTTGAGTTGCTTGCTGTTAGGAATAGTCACAGAAACCAATAAGATGTATAAGAAAATGGGTTTTAACATAACATCACACCTTAGGGGCAGTATCCCAGGGTAGCGGGATCGTCCAGAAGGGTAGCGGGATTGTCCGAAAGGGTTACCGCTGCCCTGGAACATAAAGGGCTAAGGAAGGAACACGGGTGGGTTTTAGTCAGTAAGAGTCTGACACTCCCTTCCGCTCCACCCAGAGCCGGAGGAGTCATTTGATGATTTCCAATCCTCAACAAAAAAAAAGAGGCAGTATCCCTAATTTTAAGAACGTTCACATTCTGATCTCCGTCAAAAATCCCTATATTTTTGACATATCTTGACATTAATGGTCGCTGAGATGATGTTACTAGATTTTGAACGTTTTTGATTGCGAGAATGATCTCAGTCTCAATTTTTCAAAAATACCTCTAATTTCCCTAAATTTTAGACATTGATTGTCGCTGAGATGAGATTGCGACTAGATTTTGAACGTTTCTAATTACGGGAATTGGCGTTCTGTAATGCTCAAAGGGTTAGGCAATAATGACGTACCTGATAGTACAGTCACGAGCACCAATATGTCAACACTTAGCAACTTTCAATTGCAATTTTTTCGAGAAATAACAAATGCAACGTTGAGATACGACATATTACATAAACATATGGGTTCGAAAATTCTATGTTCATAACAACATAAAATTTCATTCAAAAATAAAGGAGTAAATCGCTTTTGAATAAAGCCTTTTGCTCGTAACTGTACAACCACATTTCGCTTGCCATAAATCGGGCACAAATCCAGACTCTAATTGCGTAACCATCAATCTCAATCTGCATCATTTTGAAGGATATTGCTAATCCATTGCTTCATATGTCCGAAAAATTTGTCTCCTCAACAACTTAAATAACGCAATGAATGTTGTTAAACTGTCAAAATGAAAGTGAATGCTACTTATAGTGCTTTTTACGCAATTCTGCTTCTGAGAAATTCATATCATCACGCTTGTATTCCCCGTATAAGAGTAAGGCAGAGGTGTAGGTACACCCACATTTAGCCAGTAGTAGCCAAGGTATGACATTCCAAATAACACAGAATACCCCTCAACAGAAAGTTCGAATCCTCAATAATACCGTAACTTGTAAATTGTAGACCAACTTCACCGTCGGTACTGATAAACTGCAATGTAAAATAACTCCAACACCAGAGCTAACAACTTTATACGCCCTTATGGCAGAGCAGAAACTTTAATAAACTAGTTGGTTTACAAATACAACCAGTAACAAGTGTCGGATAAAGTTATTACTGATATTATAAACTCGAAAGAGTTTGCGGTTTAGCACCGTAGTAGTGTAACACACTCTATCAATCTTCTGAATAATTTCTAATCCATTACTTCATATTATTTAATTTTTTACACGGAACCCTATTTTTTTTCTAAAATTAAAGTTAGTAAGTAAATAGTAACTGGCCTAAGTTACTCCTAATAGCATCAGTTATCTGCCAGTGAAAGTCCCGTTAAAATCGGTCCAGACGTTTCGGACATTAGCCGGAACAAACAAACAGACAGATAAACATTAAAAAAAACTTATTTTGTTATAAGTACCGTATATACTTTCATATGCGTATTGAATTATCTTATTTATGGCTTCTTACAGATATTATAATACCGTACGTGTATTGACAATCAATGTATTGTGTGTTGCTGCAATCACTAGTTCCATCTGTTTTACCTAATGCCTGTCCATTAGGTAAAACGTTTATATATAATAGTATAAGAATCAGCACTTTTTGAACGTCAAAACTACGAAAAGCCAACTCCTAAAGGCCCTACACCACTTTCTAGTGTTTGAGCTAAAATTGCTTCTTCTTTATGAAAAATATTGAAGCTCTAAGTTACAACAACGACGATCATTCTGAGGATATCAAGTACCTAAGTACAAAAAACTAGCTCAATATGTTCCTAACCAAAGCGAACATGTTGTAACATCTGATATTCCTGAAATATTCTGGCTTTATATTAGAATACCCTTCCACCTGTCGCCTTAAGCCGAAATTGTTCTTATTTTTCAAGATAAAAGTATTCTGTCCTACATATGTTAGATATCAAGTTGCTCGTCATATTTTTCTATACAAATAAAATTAAGTGTCTATTTGTAATGTCAACAGCTTTTTTACTAAACGCATAATTATGTACAACATACCGACGACCGACATGAATTATGCCTAAGTGCTCATTTACGAAGACGCGGGACGTCGCGCGTCGCGTTGTGCGGCGCGGCCCGCACTAAATTCAAACATATGGCGTTGTATGAGTGCGTTTACGGAGAAGCGATTTTAGACGCGTTTGCTTGAAATGGAGCGTGTTTTGCGGCCGAGCCCTCGGCTGGCACCGCCGCATCTCACGCGGCTTTTATCGCGGCGGCGCACGCAGCGGCAATTCTCGATGAAGCGATGCCCGCGGCGGAATCTTCAGCCAGTCATATTTGGAAATTGCAGAACGCAATTAATTATTAGTAATTACTAATTAATAATTTGCGCTCCCATCTTCCGCTAACCTAAAACTGGTCGGTTTGATTGAGTATCCCGCGTGCGCCGCAGCGTTGCCCGCCGCGTGCTTTGCTACACGCTTGAGGACTCGCCGCGGGCACAGCGGCGGGCACCGCCACGCTTCCCGCCCCGCGTCTCTATGAACAACGTCTTACATTGCCATACGTTTGTGTTTACGCGTGGGATGATAAGTGCCGCGCCGCGAGACGCCACGCCGCACGCGACGCGCGACGCCCCGCGTCTTTGTAAATGAGGCCTAAGAAGATCAAAAACCGCCCTTATACGTACAAGAGCATACTTTGCATGGCTCCGAAAATAAGCTACCAAATGACATTAAGACAAGATTTAAACGCACCCTTAATAATTTTTTAATAGACAAGTGCTACCTACTATACCATTGACGAATTTGTTGCTGACAAAATTTCTTGTGACTGATCCTGTATTTATGATTTAAAATGTAATATTGCTACCTGAAGACTTTTAATTTATTTGAATTGTATCGTATCAAAACATTTATAGCATAGGTAATTAACTATGTATCATAATTATAGCAAAAACATCAATCAACCCGGGCGACCCTCGGCCCGACAATAGACGAATAAACAAGCAATTTACGCGCGAAACCGGCACGTCTTAATCACGGCAAAGGCCGCAATAGCCCGTGCAAGGAATTCAATTAGGTGACACGTTGGACCAGAGCCGTTAATGGAATCGACCCTTATAACGGCTAGGGCTACCCTATGTGTGGTTATAACTACAGGCAACGCAGAAGGTAATGTAATAGACATTGGATTGCACATATTGGAAATGAAAAATAGGTATACCTACATAGACCCTATTACTGCCCTAATTATTTACATACAAGCTGTTGTTTTGCATCCTCGTCAAATTTCAGGAGGCTGTTATGTAAGACATAAATAATCAAATAAAATTACGATCCCTGGTAAATCATTAATACATACTTGTTTTTTTAGAATAGAATAGAATATTCATTTATTTGCTCACAATGTAGGTATCTATACTTATAATAAATCTGTAGAAGTGAAAATTCTGTACATTGAAAATATCAAAAAAATAATTTACAGGGGGTGTTACTAGACCGACACCGAACTCAAAAATGTGATTAAAAAAATTTTTGTCTGTCTGTCTGTCTGTCGGTCTGTCTGTCTGTCTGTCTGTCTGTCTGTCTGTCTGTTTGTTCAGGCATCACGCAAAAACTACCGGTTCGATTACGATGAAACTTGGTATAATTATTCTTTAATATCCTGGGCACCACACTGGGTACTTTTTATCCCGGAAAAGTATATACAATAAAAAACAAACTTAATTTTGCGGTTCGATCCCTATACCCGATTACCACTGTCTGTACTGTACCAACCGCAAATACTAAGTTTGTCGTAGGTTGGGTCACCCGCAGTGGAGTTCATTTTTATTCCTTTTAGTTTTTAGAGTTATTTAGGTTTATTTTTATATGAGTCGTAGGTATAGATTTTAATTTTAAAGTATAGGTAGTATATTTGATAGTGTACGTAGTGACCGTAGGTTATTTTATAATACTGTTAGGTAGGATTAGTCATTCGTATAGATATTAGTTTTTAGGGATTTTGCTTATTTATTGAGTTTAGATTAGTTATCATCAGAAATAGGTTTATTTAGGTAGGTATTTAATTTTCTGTTATTGAGTTTTTTTTTTAATTAGGTAGGTACTTAGGTAAAGATATCATATAGGTACCCTCTTAATCACCACTAATGAGACACAATTGGTTTTCTACTGTAATTAGCCACAAAGGGCCCGCGAGATAGATGGCATTCTGGGGAAGCACATACATTTTATCCTGTTAGCACGTTCCCGTGGGATAATTTCCGACATCCACGCGGGCGAAGCCGCGGGCAGAAGCTAGTTTACAATAAGGTGGTTACAATTATATGAAAGAATCCTTGTACATTCTACCATTTTGGCATGCAAACATTGATGCAATTAGTTATTTAAGTTTGACAGTATTTCAGAATACACAGCTTTTAATTTTTAACTTTATTTTAATTGTTGTTATATCGGAAATAGAATACACACTCTGTGAAAATTTCAACTGTCTACCTTTTACGGTTCATGAGATACAGCCCCCTGACAGACGTACGGACATAAGGACGGACAGGCAGCAGAAGCTCAGTTGTAGAGTCCCGTTGGCACCCTTTGGGTACTAAACCCTCAAAACTATGCATAGTAGACCTAAATCAAGAACACGACAAAAAGAAACCAATTTGAACTACATGAACGTGCACTAATCAAACGTCTGTATGAAGCAAAACTCGCAGAGAACAATCTTATTTTAAGAGAGGGACTCTTAAAATATGAGGTTTCTTTAAGTATGCTACATATGTTGATAAATGTGTAGACATACCGCATTGCTTGACCACTTTCCAATGGTACTTAGCCAACTTCAATAAGCCTAGCCTTTTCCCCTTTTTTTACATGAAGCGACTACCTATCTGACCGCCACAACCTAGTTACTGGGTACACGATACCCCTTGGTAAGACGGGTTGTCAGACTTTTGAACTTCTGACGACTGTCAAAGATCTACGAATGACAGCCGGGATCACCTGCCTAACGTGCTTTCCGAGCCACAGAGGGCTCTCGATATGTAATGGATGTCACCATCCAGACAGCTTTACTTTGTGCAAATTATTTCATCACTTCTGTCTTCAAAACGGTAAAAGAAAACATCGTGGGGAAACAGGTCCAAGAACCAAAACTTCGAAGACATGACATCTATTAACCCGCACTGCGCCCGCGTGGTAGTTTATAGCCTCTCGAAGAAAGGAGGCCTGTGTCCCAGCAGTGGGAACAATATAGGTTTATTATGCTATGCATACGTACGAGTAAGTACAGACGCCAGCACATCAAGTTACTACAATCTGTCAAATTTCTTTAATAGATTCTCAACTTTATCGCTGAAGCCTTAAGGTTCAAGGTTGATTGGGAAACTGTGACAGTTTCAAGTAGCTTGACCTGCTGGCGTCTGTACATACTTTTTTTACGGTCCACTCTCTCTCACAGAGAGGAGCCCTGTGTCTCAGCTTTGGGAACATTATAATAATAATAATAATAATAATATCCCTGGACATTTCACACAGCGCCATCTAGTCCCAAGCTAAGCAACCTAATGCTTGTGTTATGGTAACAAGATGGCTGATAAACTACTTATATACATTTTTTTTTTTTGTAAATACATACATATTATAGATAGAAAAACACCCAGACTCGGAACAAATACATGTAGGTCATACAAATATTTGTTCCGTGCGGGAATCGAACCCGCGACACGCAGCGCAGCAGTCAATCGCTTAACCACTGCGCCAACCGTACACCGTACCGTATTATACACTGATTATGCTACACTATCTATTGTTTTAAACAGCGAACTTTAAACATTGATATCGCTGACAGTAAATGACAAATTACACTGGAGGCCGTAAATTAGACGCATGTCGCTTCAGGGTGACAAAGTTTACGTTAATGATCCGAGATACGGAACCACACTGTTTTGTTGTGTAACTGCTGCTAATACGCGTAATAGTTATTTATGTCGCTCTTGTAATGTGTTTGCTCATGAGTTGGGTGTTATTTTAATGGCATGTGTAATTAATTCAATGGGAAGCCCATAAACTCTGTGGTTCAAGATAGCATGATCAGCCTGTAACGTTCCCACTGGTGGGGCACAGGCCTCCTCTCTGTGAGAGGGAGTGGGCCATAACCCCAATAACTCACCACGCGGACCCAGTGCGGGTTGGTAGATGTCGCATGTCTTCGAATTTTTTGGTTCTAGGACATGCCGGTTCCTCACGATGTTTTCGTTCACCGTTTTGATAGCAGTGGTGATGAACTAAATTACACAAAGTAAAGCACCTGCCAGGGTTCGACCCCACGATAATGCCCTAGAAAAGCCGCCTAATTCTTCTTCTACTTTCATGTTCGTTTTTATGACCAGCAGAACAGATTATGTCTCAATGGATGTGAGGGGCCCGTGGCTAAATAATAACAGCCGCACAGGTCGATGGATTCTACGCAGCCTCTGGAGTATTTAATCGTAGTTGTTAACGTAAGCTTCAATTTAATTAAGCGAGTCCTCCACCAGTCTGTCACTTAGATAAATAACAAGTGCGAGTCGGACTCGCCCATGAAGGGTTCCGTTACGTTACGATTTATGACGTATTAAAAAAAAACTACTCACTAGATCTCGTTCAAACCAATTTTCGGTGGAAGTTTATATGGTAATGTACATCATAAATTTTTTTTAGTTTTATCATTCTCTTATTTTAGAAGTTACAGGGGGGGGGACACACATTTTACCACTTTGGAAGTGTCTCTCGCGCAAACTATTCAGTTTAGAAAAAAATTATATTAGAAACCTCAATATCATTTTTGAAGACCTATCCATATATACCCCACACGTATGGGTTTGACGAAAAAAAAAATTTTGAGTGTCAGTTCTAAGTATGGGGACCCCCAAAATTTATTGTTTTTTTTCTATTTTTGTGTGAAAATCTTAATGCGGTTCACAGAATACATCTGCTTACCAAGTTTCAACAGTATAGCTCTTATAGTTTCGGAAAAAAGCGGCTGTGACATACGGACGGACAGACAGACAGACAGACAGACATGACGAATCCATAAGGGTTCCGTTGCCATTTGGCTACGGAACCCTAATAAAAAGTACCAACTTGAAATTCCATGAGGAGCTCCGTCATCTTTCCCAGCATCCCTCAGCATGTTTACAATACGCAGCTTCCGCGGATGACTCTCATTATTTCGGAAATCTAATCTCTTAACACCTAATCTGCCTAAAGCTGCCTTTCCACCAGAGACGTGCTAAATTGAGTGTGGTTTGTTCGAAATGTATCTGATGAACATGTGAACAAATGGACCAGAAAATATACCTGTGGATTCTAATTCATAGCGTCACATACAAATTGAGTGCACTGATTTGATTATTTGAATACTGAATTCCGAAATTATAATTTTAAATGACTTTAAAGAGGTTTTCCATTCGATCATTGAAGTTAACTTTATAACCTCATTTTTGTCGTTGCTATTCAATTACAATTTAATAATCTTAATCAAACAATTGTATTTGGATAAAGTGGTGAGATATAAAGTTGAAACCTTCCAAATACTGATGAATGTGTTGCTAATTTCTTTTAGTGATTGATTTCGTAAGAATGTAACCTGAACAAGGTTTGTTTACAATTTCATCAGATATTTTTGAAGCAGACTATATGGGGTGCTTGCACAGGAAACCTCCCCGTGTTCCCGTGGAGTGGAATTCCCTTATGGATACGTCCGGAAGGAAGGCCAGTCTCCGGGACGGTGCACCCTGGGATACGGGCAACGACTCTCCATGGGCACTATGTGCCTAAAGGGTCTCGTTGCCCGTATGCCAATATCCTGTCGGAGAGGTACGCTCCAACGTGTGTTTTTCTGAACTAGCAGAGAAGCACAGCGGCGGAGTAAGAGCGGGCTCGGTCACAAACTCTGCCGCCGGGCAGGCAGGAAGAAAGACTTCTTCTGCCACCGTTAGTCTCGTAGCCCCGAAGATTGTCAAGGTCATGTCTCTGACTTTTGACGGGGTTCGAGGGTCTTGGCTTAACCGCCCGGGCCGCGAGGTAGAAAACCTCTATAAAAAATCACCCCAAACCTCCAAGTGGCGGCGCACCGCACCGTGAGGGAGGTTGGTAGTTTAGATTAGTCGCTAGTGCGAACCAATGAACGATTTCCCACAAAAAAAAAAAAACCAGACTATATCGATAGATGTGTATTATATCGACCAATTAGATCGTTTAATTTTCATAGCATAGCTTAACTTAGCTGTGATGGAAAAAGTTTCAACGTACATAAGTTCTTCCTATACATACATACGCATTTTCATAGCACATCTTACCCGCCTATATTTAACTCTGGTGAAAAAAGACACATAGTTCCGTAGCTAAACTTTACTGCTTAGCTACCGCGCATATCTCTGATGGAAAGGCAGCCTAAGGGTGGTTGGGTGGTAAGCAACTTTGCACGATAAGGGGATACTGTAAAAGCTACTTAAATTGCTATTAACAAATTTGCAGGCGCACCCCTATCTCAGGGGCTGGCATTACTGAACGATTAGTGACAACACTGGCGTCTACGTCATCTATTTTAGGGATGAGAACCTGTCGGCTTTGTGTACAGTGACGTTAAATTCCTTGTCTGTGATCCTTTTGAGGCGGGAAATTAAGAAGGTAAATAAAGATGTCGATGATACCTAATTTTTAGCTGTACCATTTCAAATTCTAGGTTCACGGGGATCGAAAAAGGTTAATTGATCTTTTCAAAAGCTAGAAAATTCTAAGCAGTTTTCTAGTTTTGTGCCCGGTTCATGGCAAAAAGCTTGCCATCTTAATATTACTTGTGACTAAACAAACCCTACAAATGTAGTTGTAATGGAGTCAGGGACAGGCTAAGGACGAGCTGGTACACATATATGTCCCACAAGTATTTGCAATTCAAAATTAAATTAGGTACTCGGTAATTCCATACGGTCCCTGAGAGGACCGAACTTAATGAATAAAAACCGGCTAAGTGCGAGTCGGATTCGCGCTCGAAGGGTTCCGTACCATTATCTATAAAAATCACGTCTGTTGTATGGGAGCCCCTCTTAAATATTTATTTTAATTTTATTATTTATTATTAAAGTAAAAATACAATTGAGTACCTATTTTGTGAATATTTCAAGTGCCTACCTGTTGCCATTGTTGATATCGAGCCAAAAAGGGCAAAAAAATCGCGTTGGTTGTATCGGAGCCCCCTTAAATATTTATTTTATTTTGTTTTTAGTATTTGTTGTTATAGCGGCAGTAGAAATATATCATTTATGAAAATTTCAACTGTCTAGCTATCGCGGGTCTAAGATACAGTCGGGTACAGCCTGGCGACAGACGGATGGGCAGAATAGAATAGAATACTCTTTATTGTACACCATACAAATTACAGAACATAAATATATAAAATTTTACAAAGGATGACACAATGGGCGGTCTTATCGCTAAGAGCGATCTTTTAACGACAACCTGCCAACAACCACAAACAACCAACCACACACCACAACCAGCGAAGTCTTAGTAATAGGGTCCCGTTTTTGCCCATTGGGTACGGAACTCTAAAAACGAGAGTGCTAAAAGGGAACCCCCCTTAGTCTCAAGGCATCTTCAGGTACGATGTTAAGTGGGTGTCATGTTTTTCCCATCAAGTAAAACAAATCTGAAACATTCCCTAGCTAAGTAAATATCCCAAACAAAAAAAGGCTTCACACATACAAGAGGAAATTCGTTGTCACACATAAAAAGGCCTAAAAAATCGTAAACATCCTGTCATATACAAAACCAGACATCGCAGGATATTGGGCTAAGGGTGCTTCTAGACGAGATGTGCGTCGTACGCAGGGATAAGTTATGTTCTCGTCTGGACCAGTACTTCAATAGATGGATATAATGTTATATCCTCTCTGCTGTTTATAGGGCTGTAGTAGTGGTTTTTATTTTGTTGTATTTTGGTCTGCTTCTTTCGTTTTCGGATAGTCAATCCCAAAAATATGTATACATGGACAAGGAACCATATTATTTTCAACAACCTTTGTTCCATAACATTGTATGTACCTTACAAAACATAGTATACAATTTATTTTGCCAAAACTAAGCCTACATTTTGTTCCAAAACTTATATACGACCAAAACAATGTTCAAAACAGTGTCAGCTCCAAACCAGATAAACAAGGCTGACAACGTCATACGACTTATATCAATATTATGGAACAAAGGTTATTGACAATAAAATGGTTCCTTGTCTGTGTTATACATCTTTTTGGAGCTGACTGTGCAATAAAAATAACAAACTCTTGTAAAATATAATGTTGATTTCATATAATGTTCTAAAACCATTAAATAGGTAACTTGTTTCTAAATAAGACGGTATGTTTCGAACCTCTGCATATGACATTAGGCAGTAGCTGATGGCAAACCTTTAACCAGTTTCTACATTTGCCTAAACAAAGTACGTAGACACATAAGTAGTAAACGAGATTATAACCTAGCTTCATTCCAGGAAGGTCAAACACTAACGCTTATTATGCACCCATGAATACTACATACAATATCTCAAATGTTAATTCCACGATAACACTTGTCCAATGTGTCACCAGCTTGATGATAATAGCGTCATTTGATAGCCGAATATCATCGATCACAAACAATAGTTTGTTAATTCGTGGACGCACAGCAATAACTGCGGTGCAAATTACACATAGTTCGACCGATGTCCCAACTATTCCAATTGCTTCCGAATCTAATTCAAATTATGATGTCACTGTACGTAGTTAAGAGCAGTAATCTAAAGTGACAGATGTCAAAATTGTATGTATTGTACGCCTGTATTGTAACATTACGCATGTATTCAACTTCAAAAGGGTAGGTAGAGGACGGAGGAGGAAGTACAGTCAAGTTAATTCATTGTTTACCAAATTGACGCACTACATCAATTTTCCGTGTTAGAAAAAAAGAAATAAATTGTATTCGGGACACGCACAGGAAATACAAACAATAAAAAAAGAAAATAAAAACTAACAAATCATGAAAACAATAAAAAATAAAATAAAAAAGAACATTAAATAACAGACACAGCAACAACCTAACATTGGTGTTATATCAGCCATCTTGTTACCATAACACAAGCATTAGGTTGCTTAGCTTGGGACTAGGTGGCGCTGTGTGAAATGTCCAGGGATATTATTATTATTATATAATTATCGGGGTGTTCTTTTTTCTCAGCTCTAAGGCTGGTTTGAGCCACATTTACGGGCCAAAGCCAAGTAAATGCAGCGTGTGGTGAATTTATGGTGATAGTGTACTTTCGTCTAACTGCATGAATTTCCTAATTATTATTATTATTATATCCATTTCATACAACTGTCACAATGACAGTTATTCTTCGTCGTGTCGCTGGCACGACTTAATTTCACATCTTGTGGCCCAAAACTGCCACTTCCACGACATCGTCAGTGGCAGCGCAGATGTCACTTTGACTGCGTGTTTTGGGACACAGAGGGCAGGATAGGAGGTGGAGCATGGTTTGCGACATAGTTCCACAATCACACCCTACTGCCGGTCCGTCAAGGTAGCCCCACTTTACCAGGTTGCACTTATATCTTCCCTCGTGTGTCCGGAGATGGTTTAGGGACTTCCAAGTGGACCACGGAAGGTTACACGTTACACCCTGCAGGGAGATACTTCTTTGGTGGTAGATAGTAAGTAGAAGCGGGAAGAGTATCCTGCCATAGTTTACAACGGGACACCCGTTGTAAACTATGGCAGGATACTCTTGTTTTTGTACTCGGCCGGGTTTCCTGACAGAGACGCTGTCGATTTCAAGCAACTCGTCGAATCAAGAATATGCGGACAATTTAAGTTGGTAATCAATGTGTTTATAAGGGGCTCGTGGCTAAGTAATAACAGCCGCACAGGTCGATCGATCAGGTTAAGCTACGCTTGCCGCGGTCAGTCCGTGGATGGGTGACCATCTTTACATACCGAGACCCCTCCGTACCTCGGATTGGATCTTTGACAGCCGCTACTGCTCATCAGAAGCCCGAAAGTCAGACAACCAGTCTTCCCAAAGGGTATCATTTTACCCAGTAACTGGGTTGTGGAGGTCAGATAGCTAAGTAGTCGCTCCATGTAAAATACTGGTATTCAGCTGCATCCGGTTAGACTGGAAGCCGACACCAGCATAGTTGGGAAAAGGCGGGTAGATTGATTGATTATGAGTGAATGTGTTTATGAATTAACTAGCTGCGCCCCGCGGTTTTACCCGCATACGTTTCGATCCCGTGGGAATATCGGGATAAAAAGTATCCTATATGTTAATCCTGGTTATAAACCATCTGTGTGCCAAATTTCATCCAAATCCGTTCCGTAGTCGTTGCGTGAAAGAGTAACAAACATCCATCCATCTATCCATACAAACTTTCATATTTATAATATTAGTAGGATTTCCCTAGCTTTACATAATCCCACACACATTACACCAGCTATTTTACAAACCCCATGTTTTAGGGGGCGACTCTTTTGGAGCTAACCCGGAGGAATAAATTGAAACTCTAGGCTGCTACCTACTGGGAATTTCTATACGGAAAAACAAAATAAATCTTTATTTGACCTGCGGATTTTGTTTTACCGCTTACAGGCATATTACAGGTTCAAGGGTAACGTCAACCGCAACACTGCGGCTTCTAAATGGTATCCGATACCGATCCGATTGAACTGATTGAACCGACCGAGGGTGGGTCCCCCCCAGAAGGGTCAGGCAGAGATGTACTTACAATACACCCACAATCGCCAGTTATTATAGGGGTGAGTATATTGCCATCAATCGGGCACAGGGGCTGCAGTCTCGACATTCATAGCGATCGGTTTACGACCGAATTCGGTCGCAAAGTCCTGTCACTCCATACATTACACCTGTCAATCCGGGACTTTGCAGCCCCTGGTTCCTACTGAAAAGTCCAGACTGAAAAATTCAATAACACTTTGCCCGATCCGGGATTCAAACTCAGGACCTCATGCTCAATAGTAGCACTTGCGACCATAGACCAATGATATTTATTTAAGGACAACCAACAAAGCATACACCATAATACATGCTAAAGCTTCCATTTTTTTTTACATTTCATATCTTCACCTTTACGTTAATTTATTTTTTAAGGATCATGTAGGGTGCATCCCTAATATAAGTATTGTCAATGCAAATGTAAAATGTCAATGTAATGCAGAAAGTCAAATTCGTGCTACGGCAACTTAGAACAAAACTAAAATTCCATTTTTTTATTTAAAACAGCGCCATCTATCAAAACGTTAAAGGAAACAAATTAAGGTGTTGCTCAACGGGATGAATCTAAATAAAAATGCAAGTTGTCCGACTCAAACCATGTCTAATTGTAAATGTAATATACATAACATGCAATGTGTCAGTGTCAATGCATTGCCAAATGTAGATTTCGTCCAAAGTGCAAATACGCGAGCCTACTGGCTAACTTAATTCAATAAAAATATTTTAAAACCCTACATGGGTTTTAATTTTTAAAACGTGCACTGTACAGATCATAAACAATGGCGGAACACGACGTTTTTTGTCTGGGGATTTCCCCACGATCAAAATCGTGCGGAAATCCTCATGAATACCCTCCGTCTGGGTTCTTCCCAGGAAGTACATTCGCCTCAAGTACATCGGCTAGAACTAGAAAGTGCCTCAGTAAAGCAGCCGGTATTTTGTGTAACTCTAAATGTCATTCAAGTTTATCTTGTTCAAATAAGTGTTCTAGCCGGTGATAAATAGGATACCTACACCTAAGTATCCACCGGTGTGCGGCTGCACCTAGTTCTAGCCGCTATGATGAAGGCTAAACCTAGTTCTAACCGAAGCTAAGTAGGAAGGACATCGAAGTTTAACCAAATGTGGCCGGGGCTGCACCTAGTTGTAGCCGGCTAAAACTAGGTGTAGCCGGCTAAAACTAGGTGTAGCCGACTAAAACTAGGTGTAGCCGGCTAAAACTAGGTGTAGCCGGCTAAAACTAGGTGAGCCGGCACTTCGGCTATTAGTCGTAATCGTAACATATACATTATTTTCGTTTTTTTTTTTGTAATATGCAAATACGTACTTACCATTGTGAATAATTGTTACATACTACACCATAGATGAACCCATAAAATAAAATAAGTAGGTAAATAAAAATCTACAGTCGGTCTGAATTTGTTTCGGCCTTTCTTCTCAGACTAGTCAGATAGGAAACGCCGACCTCATCTAGTTTTAAAATATGATTGACGTGTAAAAGTGTTTGTACAAACCTACTTACAAAAATAAAACTTGAGAGGTGTCAAGGGACACCCGGATGGAACGAAGTTCACAGACAGACAGAGAAACATGCGACGCCGCACAGCTTACAATAGCTTACTATAGCAAAAAGTGTCGTGACAACTTTTCGTAAGAATTTTTTCCGTCTAGCCCCCTTTCACAACGCGCGATAAGGAACTTCGTTCCAAAACTTCGTTCCAATAAAAATCTTCTATAAATCAATTTACGTTGTTGAGCAGCTAATTTATTATGTAGCTCTGCGACGACGTAGCTGCGTAGCGGATAATCTACGCATCGGCTACGGCGTAGCACTCGTAGCGATTGTGTCGTGACAACTTTTCGTAAGATTTTTTTCCGTCTAGCCCCCTTTCACAACGCGCGATAAGGAACTTCGTTCCAAAATCATTTATCATTTACATTTGTTTGAAGATATACTTCTGAATCTACCTGTATAACAAATTAACAAGGTAGGTATTACGAGTATTGCATTAAAATGACATCGAATTCCACAGTCTCACCACATTAATACGATCGCCATACCAAGTCATTAACTGAAAATTTATTACCGGTACATATTCAGTCTATAACATAACCCTTCACTTCTGGTTCCGACTCGTAATTCGGAACCGTGTTACCGACACAATGATAAAATTTATCTGGAAACAAGCTTTTGTTCATTCAATAATTGCAATTACAATGTTTATTATATTGTTTTCTCATCGTCAGGAGCGAATAAAATAACTGGCGTAGTGGCTGAGCGATCGACCGCTGCGCTGCGTGTCGCGGGTTCGATTCCCGCACGGCACAAATATTTGTATTGCCTACAGATAGTTGTTCCGAGTCTGGCTGTGTGTGTATGTGAGTTTAAATGTTTGTAAACGCACCCACGATACAGGAGTAATTCCTAGTGCGGGGCAACATCATCATCTGCCTAGCCTTTTCCCAACTATGTTGTGGTCGGCTTCCAGTCTAACCAACGTTCAACGAACAACGTCCAACGTTTTATTTAAGAAAAAAAAACAAAAAAAACTGAATAAAAAAAACACAAAGCGTTCCTAATGACTTTTAGCTTAGCTAAGCTAAAAGTCATTAGGAACGCTTTGTGTTTTTTTTACGCGGTACGTACGTTACGGTACGTTTTGTCGCGTAAAGCTTTACGCGACAAAACGTACCGGCGAATGACGTCACTGAAACGCTAATGAATGTAAGTTGGTGTGCTTTCCTAGTGAGGGTTTTTACCAACGTAAAGCCAAAATCTCAATATCCACATCGATTATGCGCACAGCCAAAATGTGGAACTCTCAGCCAGCATCTGTGTTCCCTGCGCACATAGATGCCTCTGTTCAGTCTTGCTTTAAAAAGGCAGAAGATTCTGGGCACGCTCGTTCCACCATAGATCTCATCCATCGCTTTCCATCAGGCGTGATCGAGGCCAAGAGCAGGCCTATTCAGAAATAATAAACACTTTTTAAATCAAGATATTACAATATCCCGGGTACAGACGCCAGCAGGTCAAGCTACCCGAAACTGTCAAATGTTCCCAATCAATGTTGAACCTTAATATTTCAGCAATAAAGTTGAAAATCTATTAAAGAAATTTGACAGATTGTAGAAGCTTGATGTGCTGGCGTCTGTACATTATTCTTGTTCAGTAATTTTTTGTTTAGTAAAATTAAAAAAAATAAATAAATAAGCCCTGGCAGTTAAGAGATGACCAGTCTCAAACGACGGCGCCTGTTCACGAACATGACACGTGAATCAGCACCATCCAGCTCAACCATTTTGTAGGGAACCGAATGATCCAACACACGCGCCACAAAATTGCCAAGTTACCAAAACAATTTGAACATTATTGTCTGAAAACCCAAAACGCTAGCAATAAATAAACCGCAAAGATAAAATGTCTGCCGTAAAAATACAAACGAAACAGGTTGTGTACCAAATTGTGGGGAAACAAGAGAATTAATCTCACCAGCTCATCTCCGCTTGTTGACAGCCAGCTTAGACTATTTCTCTGTTGATTATCCGGGTTTTAAATGTAATTTATATTTCTAGTAAAAAAATAGCTGAAGGTTCTAATAGTAGGCACTTTCAGCGACGAAAAAAATTAAAAAACAAAATATGTTTTTATGTATCTTTCTTCTTTTCGAGTCGATAGCAAAGGTACATAATCAGCCTATAATGTTCCCACTGCTGGGACACCGGCCTCCTCTCGACGAGAGGGAGTGGGCCGTAATCCACCACGCGGGCCCAGTGCGGGTTGCAGATGTCACATGTCTTCGAATTTTTGGTTCTAAGACGGTTTCTTCACGATGTTTTCCTTTACCGTTTTGAGAGCAGTGGTGATGAAATAATTTACACAAAGTAAAGCGCCTGGCTGGGTTCGAACCTACGACCTACAAAGGTAGGATAGCAAAGGTAAAGATGTTATAATATAACGTAGTGTAACGTGGTCACGCCCTTAGCGGCGTCATTGTACTCATCACTGTATCATACATTATGTCGAGTTATGCAAACATAAATCTATGGATCAAGATCAACTGATTTTTTTTCACGATTTCAGGGTTGGTCCCGTAGTAAAAGTTGTTCATAACCCTTTTAAGGCCCAGGGTAGCGGGAACATCCAAAAGGGTTTACCGCTGCCCTGGAACATAAAGGGCTAAGGAAGGAACACGGGTGGGTTTTAGTCAGTAAAAGTCTGACACTCCCTTCTGCTCCACCCAGTTTGGGAGTAGTCATTTGATGATTTCCCATCCTCAAAAAAAAAAAAACCCTTTTAAGGATTAAAACGATCAAAATTTAACGGTGTATAATTATTATCCTATTCCAAAATCTCGCCTTAGATGAGGCCTTTGTAGAAAGACAAGTTATGAGGAGAGACCAACCGAATGCCGAGCATATGTTTTGTTTTCACTAGCCTATGCTATCACACTCCTGAGAAAAGACCCTCCTCCACTCCTTCCATCTTCCGCGAGCTCGAATTTGATTTTGTTCCTAATTCCTCGATCATGATTTAGTTGGTTGTTCTGATTGTTCTTCATTGGAACAAAAAATAAGAAAAGAGCGATCAAGAACCAAAGTAAACAGTTTCTTTTCAGTGTTCGTTTTTTTCTTGGCGTCATAAGTTAATTAATTTTCCTACCTCTATTTTCAATTTTCAAGTAATTGTTTTGTCAAATAAGTTAAAAGCTAACAGCAATAACATACTTTTATTTATTTGCTTTATATTCTAAATCCCAGTTGTAAAATAATTCTAAATATTACGAATTCAGCCCAACTTTCTTCTCAGCA
Source organism: Apamea sordens (assembly GCA_945859715.1). Classification (NCBI taxonomy): domain Eukaryota; kingdom Metazoa; phylum Arthropoda; class Insecta; order Lepidoptera; family Noctuidae; genus Apamea; species Apamea sordens. The sequence goes on from OX243995.1 coordinate 17,665,091, forward strand.
TTTATTACATCAAACCCCAAAAAGTAATAAAAACAAATTGACCTGAGAAAATCAAAATTATTATTTTTACTCAGCTACAAAGTTTACTCAGCTGAATTCTAAAATTCTTACTTTGTATAAACATCTTGAACGAACCGCTATCTTGTAACTAGGCCCTGGAGAGAAATTGTAACTCCACAGTTCAGTTCAAGACTCACGTCAAATACTCGTATATATATATACGAGTAGTATATAGTCTTGACCGTGACCTTTCTGGGAAAGTTTTTCTCTCCAAAATATACTGAATATAATGTTTCTTCCTTTTATGAATTTTTGGTCCTTTTATGAACTGTGACGGAGTTTACGAAGTGAAAATGTCTTCACTTTGAGAAACTTTTGGTACGCAACCTCCCGTAAATTATGGAAAATTAAAACAGCTTTACATCCATAGTGATTCATTAAGCATCTACCTAAGTTTCTGTAAAACAGATGGTTTTAAGGCTAGGTATATCTGACGCTTAGTTATTAAAAACACTTGTTGGTCGTTTTTAAAAGGTATATTTGGGCTAAGTCTACCACCATGTGGGTCCCAGAACACGTCCGACGACATCGAGGCAGACCCAGAAGAAGATGGCGTGACGAACTTTACGCCTACAGACAGAATTAGTCTATACTAGCTCAAGACAGAGAGGATTGGAAAGGAGAAACGGAGGTTCTTGCCCAGCAGTGGGATAACATAGGATAATAATAATAATATCCCTGGACATTTCACACAGCGCCCTCTAGTCCCAAGCTAAGCAACCTAATGCTTGTGTTATGGTAACAAGATGGCTGATAAACTACTTATATACATTTTTTTTTGTAAATACATACATATTATAGATAGAAAAACACCCAGACTCAGAACAAATACATGTAGGACTTACAAATATTTGTTCCGTGCGGGAATCGAACCCGCGACACGCAGCGCAGCAGTCCGATCGCTCAGCCACTGCGCTAACCGTGTGGTCAAATAATAAATAATCTATACATATAATAAAATCGTAGGAAAGTCAAAACTGTACATTGAATATTTTTTTAAAAGAATACTTGCGGCGTGATCTACAATCAATATCGAAGCCAAAAATATAGTTTTTAGAATTTTTGTCTGTTTGTCTGTATGTATGTCCGGGCTAAACTCAAAGAGTACTGCATGGATTTACTTCAAATTTTGCATGAATATTACTAAGAGGTCGGGTTTACATTAATTCTACATATTATCACGCTATCACCTACGGGGGAGGAGCTGTGAATCTTTGTTTTTCTTACGCATTCTGTGACAGCGTGTAATCTAACGACGCATATTTAAATGTTGTTTTTGAGTAAGCCATGCTATTATCTAGATTTACACTATAAAAACTACGCCATTTAAGTAACTTGGGTAGAGAAACATAGTGTAATGAATGTTAGTAGTAATTTTTTAGTAATTTTAAAGCAGCGCCATCTATGAGATTTCATAAAAATCAAATCAACTTACATGTTAACACTTTTGGAAATTAATAATTTAAATTTGATCATGTTGGCGAGGTTAGTAGTTAGTTATTCTTAAAATTCATAGATGGCAATGTGCATTTTCTTCATAAAAGTGGTATCGTATCGTTTCGACAAATTCAAGTTCCAACAAAATCCTCAAAATCTTGAGCAGAGTTGAGGAAGACAATTTAAAAAAACATGCTCTGTGAAGTCGACCAGTTTGCGAGATCCCTTACGTATGACGAGGTGCCTTCATATTACACGTACGACAAGCAAAGGGGTGTATTTAACCGACGTCGACGAGGAGGTGCTGTGGAAGGTTTTCCGGGAATTTTCAAGGACACCGCATTGGGTAGGGTTTATACCGTGCATCCGAATAATGGCGAATGCTATTTTCTGCGGTTGTTACTTCACACTGTCCGAGGCCCAACGTCTTTCGCCTTTCTGAGGACATTTAATGGCGTGGAGTATCCCACTTACCGCGCAGCCTGCGTAGCACGTCACCTTCTCGACGGTGACCAAAATTGGGATGACACCCTTGCGGAGGCGAGCGTCAGTGACAGTCCCAGCCGCATGCGTCATCTGTTTGCCGTCATCTTGGTGTTTTGTGGAGTCGCGAACCCGGTAGCTTTGTGGGAGAAGTATCGCCATCATCTGTCTGAAGATTTTCTACGAGCTTTGAGGAGTGCTACTGGAGACGAAGTCAAAGTAACTGATGAACGCGTGCTGAACACCTGTCTCAGACCACCATACGAAATGACCATGTCGAAAGCGACATGCAAATTTATGACACCGTCCTTTAAAGCGTTGGGTAAAACCAGGGTAAAATGTTTTTCTTGGATGCTCCTGGTGGAACAGGAAAAACATTTGTTACCACTCGCATACTTGGAGAGGTCAGGAGGCAAGGCAAAATTGCTATTGCTGTAGCGTCGTCGGGAATCGCTGCCACACTGCTTCCGGGTGGCAAGACCGCCCATGCCATGTTTAAAATTATAACAGCGATAAGGGACACGTGCTCAAGGATTGCTCTCTGATCGTATGGGATGAGTGTACGATGGCCAATAGGAAGGCAGTTGAGGCCGTGGACAGAACCCTGCAGGACATCCGCAGGAACGAACATTTGATGGATGGTGTCACAGTTCTGTTCAGTGGTGACGCGGGGATCGAGGGCTGACGAGGTGAATACTTCTTTGAAACGATCTTCGTTGTGGTCACCAGTTCGTACGCAACGCTTGACGAAAATATGAGAGCTCGGCTCGGCGGCAATGCTCAAGAATTCTTTGATGTCCTTCTTGGCGAAGGCACTCTACCAGAAGAGAGAGGTGGACAGGTGGTTCTTCCAGAGTCTCTCGGTAGAGCGTCAATCCAGCTTAGAAGAACTCATTCGCTGTGTGTACGGGAACATCAGTCGTATACCGCACCAGCAGAATTTTTGGGTGTGTGAGCATGGCCATTTTGAGGTCCAAAAATGATCAGGCTGCAGCAATTAACGAATGCATTCTCTCGGAAATTGAGGGGAATGAAGCGGTCTACACCTCGATAAACACTGTTGTCGAGCAAGATGACGCCACACATTATCCCGTGGAATTTCTGAACTCCCTGTCAGCAAGTGGACTTCCAGCGCATACCATCAAGCTGAAGGTCGGTGTCCCGATTATGCTTCTTCGGAACCTATCTCCTTCGAAGTTGTGTAACGGGACCCGCCTTAAAGTCATCTCGCTCCACAGACACACCATTGAGGCGGAAATTCTTACGGGTTGTGGCGTCGGCGAGGCAGTATTTATACCACGCATTTCCCTCATACCTCATAACTTCCCGTTCCAGTTCAAGCGCGTACAGTTCCCCGTGAGTGTTTGCTTCGCGATGACCATCAATAAGTCGCCGGCCAACTGTATGTCGCTTACTCCCGCGTCACCAGTCCTGATTCTCTTTACATTTTGGCTCCTGGCAGCATAACTACCAACGTAGCTTATAGGGAAGTATTGTAAGGTATGATACCTTTGTACGTATTTTTACTCTTTTGTGTCCTGGAATGTATTCCTGCATTATTTTCTCTGTTTCCTTCAGTCACATCTTATGACTGAACTCAGCAGGATTCCCATATAACTCCCTTCACTTGCTTCGCTTGCAAAAAAAACTTATATTTTAATGCTATTTTAAAAGTTGTTTACTTATAATGCTATAGCGACACTGGCATCTTAGGTATTTTTGGTGCTGTAGAGCCTTCACGCAGACGACGTCGCGGGCAGCAGCTAGTAAGCAAATAAAATTATTATTATTAGGATCCCCTGTCGAAGACGCCTTCTATCCTACAACTATGCTATGCTATGTTTTCGCAACGTCAAATATAAAAAGCGTTACTAACCCGTATCACGTTCAACCACAAATTGGTAGGTAATTATCACACCAATTCCCACAAAAGAACGAAAAAAAAACAAGGAAAACTGAACACTCGACAGAAATAGCAATCCGTCAGTTAGCACGCGGACACATGATTACTCTCTGAAACGGATAGTTTGCGCGCTCCTGACAGATCTGGTCGCGTCCAATCGGACGGCCGGTCGCGCTGAACGAGGGTCGGACACCGGACAGCTGCGTGCGGTGATGCGGACGCTAATATTGACATGTGTAGTGATGTTTTGTCTGAATGTATCCGATAATAAGGTTTTTGTGGCCGTCTGGTGTCGCTGTTTTGGTAATGGTAGTTAGACGAATTTATGTTAAAGCCTCAATGGAGCCTGTGAACTGATACAGTGCGGTATAAAACTGGTTGTATTAGATAAGTACGTATGCTACAAGCTGCAATGACATCACGAGTGGTTATAAAGAAAGACAGAAAGAAAAAGTATTCATTGCGACTCTCGAACTTTCAGTCAAAAATAAAAATCAAGTTATAAAAAAAAGTAACAAACATAAAAAATTAACAGAAAGTCCTATACGAGGCCAAAAGGCTCTTATTTCAGCATGAGTATGTTATGGTTATGTTATCACTAAGACTCAATGCCTACCTACTAGATTAGATTTATCTATAAATTTGATCAGCGCATTTTAGTTTACCTTTGAGGCTTTGACCAATTGATAGAGCAATCAGCTTCGCCAATAAAATGAAAGAGTGTAAATTAAAAATGTCAGAAACAACAACGAAATTGATGGTGTAAACATAACAAAAGGTTGAATTATGCCATTATATCGTAGCCAAAAATATCGTTACGTTGTCGACGACACCAAACAATCGCATTTTCGCCCTAAGTGAGGCCAATTGTATACCTACACTGGACACAAAGCTTAGCAACAGTCAACAACACACGTCTAGAGGGAACAATGGCGGGCAAATTTTAAATTGGATGTGTTCAGCGAAACTGGAAGTAATCGTATTTTTTAGGAAATATCAAAACAACAAAATATTGTACCTTTGGGACATGTGGGAACATGACACAACCTTTTTGATGTCGGATTCGGTTCAAAGTGTGTCACAAAGCGGTGGACGCTTAATAAAATCTCTTATTTTGGAGTAAGATTGCTGGAAAGCATAATTCACTTTAGTTTATTCGCTAGTTGCCAAATGAAAATACAGTGGCCTCCAAAACTTAGTTGACATTCTGTCACGGTGCTTTCGTAATAATTTGTATCAGTAACTTCTTTCCATTACTTTATTATTATTTATTTAAATAAATAAACTAAAATTAAATTCACTACCGCCTGACATTAGGAACTGCCAAACTGTTGCAGTTTTTAAAAAAAGAATACAAGAACACTAAGTATCTGTCTACTTCATCATAGTTGTGTATGTATTTATTATTTTGAGGTATGTATGTTTATTTGTATGTATTTTAGTATATTCTCGTAAGTTTTGTAAGTGAATTGTTTTTAATTTTATGTATTATTTTTTGACACCTTTACTATTTCACACGCTGCGCTGTCTACATCTCTGTATATTGTCCTGTCTCAGGTGTGCTGGAAGAGATTTCTTATAAAATAAGCATCACCTCTGTACCTAATATTTTTTTTGTTCTGTTGTTCATTGTCTATTTATAGATGTTTGCTCATAAACGTTACGACGCATATTGACTAATTCGCATTATGACCAATGATGGTTACCGTCATAAATACGAAATGACCAATCGCTAAATGACCAACACGCTTAATGACCAATACGCTAATACACGTGAAACGACAGGTGAAACGACCAACTAATGCAATCCATAGCCTACAGTTGTCCACTGTTGGACAATAGAATTGATATAGCCCGAAAATCTGACAACAACAATGGTAACATAAAAAATAAAATAAAATAAATAAATTTTTTTTTTTTAAGTTACCAACATCATTATTTTTTCTCGGCATTCAATCGAGCCATTTTCTTTATTGGCCTATCATACCTACTATCCACTCTATAATATCATCTGCCCAGCCTTTTCCCAACTATGTTGGGGTCGGCTTCCAGTCTAACCGGATGCAGCTGAATACCAGTATTTTACATGGAGCGACTGCCTATCTGACCTCCACAACCCAGTTACTGGGTAATACGAAACCCGTTGATAAGACTGATTGTCAGAATTTCGGACTTCTGACGACCCGTAACGACGGTGAAAGATCCACGAATGACAGCCGGGACCGACGGCTTAATGTGCTTTCCGAGGCATGGAGGGATCTTGGTATGTAAACCCATCCACGTACCAACCGCGGCAAGCGTAGCTTAACCTGATCGATCGGCCCGTGGGGCTGTCATTACTTAGCCACAAGCCTCTCCTATCCGCTCTATAATAAATTACTCAAAATCTAAACTACCACTAAATGTTGTAGAGTATACTTTATCTAGACTATTTAGTTATAATCTAGGCATTCTAGTCTGGTAAATAAATGTGATTCCATTCTCACAACTAAGCTAGCTTGACAACTCTTAATGCTTCCATTAAATCTGAACCTAAGCTTCTTTCAACTTAATGCTTATTCCAGGTATTAGCCACTAAAATGGCCATACTATACAACTTATCTCCGAATTTCCCTTATCACTGTAATGCCTTAGATAATAAGATTCCGCGGAAGTCAGTGTAATGTAACGACTCTCAGAGCGCTTAATGTTCGTTTTGATAAAAATGGGATTAAAGAAAAATTCGAATGTTACCTGGAGCGATATAAGCGCTTTTGTTAAAATATTGTACAAACTGCTGAAGAGGATTTTCTGCCTTATATATTTTTGAAGCAGATATTATGTCCAAGAAGGCAGGTAAGATATCATCATCCGCTTAGCCTTTTCCCAACTATATTGGGGTCGGCTTCCAGTCTAACCGGATGCAGCTGAATACCAGTATTTTACATGGAGCGACTGCTTATCTGACCTACACAACCAGGTAAGATAATGATAAAATAACAGTAGGTATCTGTCCTTAAACTAGTATATGCAACTTATACTAGTATATGCAACATATATTGGTATATGCATATACTGTTTGAGACCCAACAAACAATTTTATTTTTATTATTTTATTTTATATGCGTAATTAAATTAAAGCTTATATAATATAAGGAGGGGCCCGTGGCTAAATAATAACAGCCGCACAGGTCGATCGGTCAGGTTAAGCTACGCTTGCCACGGTTGGTCTGTGGATGGGTGACCATCTTTACATACCGAGACCCCTCCGTGCCTCGGAAAGTACGTTAAGCCGTTGGTCCCGGCTGTCATTCGTGGATCTTTGACAGTCGTTACGGGTAGTCAGAAGCCCGAAATTCTGACAACCAGTGTTACCAAGGGGTATCGTATTACCCAGTAACTGGGTTGTGGAGGTCAGATAGACAGTCGCTCCATGTAAAATACTGGTATTCATTTGCATCCGGTTAGACTGGAAGCCGACCCCAACATAGTTGGGAAAAGGTTAGGCAGATGATGAATTAAATTAAAGCTTATAATGTTCCCACTGCTGGGACACAGACCTCCTCTCTTCTAGAAGGAGTGGGCTTTAATCTACCACGTATCTACGTAGAATTTTGGAATACTTATTTACATGAATACGTTATTTGAATGAAAATTCTGGATGGAATTGAGTTCATTAAGTTTTGTTGAACGTTATTTTGTAATACCGATTATGAATCTATTGTTATGAATAGTTATTGCTGGCGAACTATGTTCCCTGAAGACCATATAGGCACGTTTTAATTTAGTGCTGATGTTTCCAACGCCAGGTAATTTTATCCGAGGAATAATTTTGAGTTTTTGACAGTTCTTCCATACAAAAACTGTCAGAGGTCAATTATATTCTACGAATAAAAATTATCTGACGATTAATAATAATAATAATATCCCTTGAAATTTCACACAGCGCCATCTAGTCCCAAGCTAAGCAACCTAATGCTTGTGTTATGGTAACAAGATGGCTGATAAACTACTTATATGCATTTTTTTTTTGTAAATACATACATATTATAGACTAGCTTCTGCCCGCGGCTTCGCCCGCGTGGATGTCGGAAATTTACCCACAGGAACGTGCTAACAGGATAAAATGTATGTGCTTCCCCAGAATGCCATCTATGTCGCGGGCCCTTTGTGGCTAATTACAATAGAAAACCAATTGTGTCTCATTAGTGGTGATTAAGAGGGTACCTATATGATATCTTTACCTAATCTAACCTAACTAATTTAAAAAGAAAAAACTCAATAACAGAAAATTAAATACCTACCTACCTAAATAAACCTATTTCTGATGATAACTAATCTAAACTCAATAAATAAGCAAAATCCCTAAAAACTAATATCTAATACGAATGACTAAACCTACCTAACAGTAGTATAAAATAACCTACGGTCACTACGTACACTATCAAATATACTACCTATACTTTAAAATTAAAATCTATACCTACGACTCATATAAAAATAAACCTAAATAACTCTAAAAACTAAAAGGAATAAAAATTAACTCCACTGCGGGTGACCCAACCTACGACAAACTTAGTATTTGCGGTTGGTACAGTACAGACAGTGGTAATCGGGTATAGAGATCGAACCGCAAAATTAAGTTTGTTTTTTATTGTATATACTTTTCCGGGATAAAAAGAACCCAGTGTGGTGCCCAGGATATTAAAGAATAATTATACCAAGTTTCATCGTAATCGAACCGGTAGTTTTTGCGTGATGCCTGAACAAACAGACAGACAGACAGACAGACAAAAATTTTTTTAACCACATTTTTGGGTTCGGTGTCGGTCAAGTAACACCCCCTGCCATTTATTTTTTGGATATTTTCAATGTACAGAATTTTCACTTCTACAGATTTATTATAAGTATAGATAGATAGAAAAACACCCAGACTCGGAACAAATACATGTAGGTCATACAAATATTTGTTCCGTGCGGGAATCGAACCCGCGACACGCAGCGCAGCAGTCAATCGCTAAACGACTGCGCCAACCGTGCTGTCAAAAAAAAATCATCCCTTGGTAAAATAAATGTTGCTATAGTAAATATGTAATTTATACATTGTTACCATAATTATAACTCTATTGGTTTACGCGGCGCACGCCAGTAAAGTTCCCAGTCGGCATGAGTTTTTCCGATATCTTCAACAATGATTGCCATATTTAAGCCAATTTACACAATATTTAAGCCTTAATGAATTATACACTTAAACCTTCCTCATAAATCATTCCGACCAAACTACCAAACGTATGAAAATCCGTTTAGTAGTTTTTGAGTTTATCGCTTTCAAACCAACAGACAGACGCGGTGGGGGGTACTTTGTTTTCTAATATGTAGTTAGTGTGTGTATATATATTGTCGGTTGCAGTCAGTTGCCTCTATCGTCGACACGTGTCGCCCGTGTGTATACACACTAAACGTCAACCATAAGTTAACCAGGACCTATCAAAAGGTGGGACATATCTACCTGCTTACGCAAGTTTCTATATTACAAGTTTCTCTCTATTAAATATCCGAACGAAAACGTCAACCCGCTTTATTCTGTCATGTCTGGTGCCTATCCATCTATCCCTCTCCCTATCATTACGTCCACACGCGACAGAAAGAAAAAGCGCCAAACGACTACCGTTTCCGGACTACGTGGAATCAAGACGCTCCAGCAGAGGGACAGAGATTCAACTTCACTTGCAATCGAAAAGTTAACCGCACCGCACCGCAAGCTAAACCGCTAAGCTTCGCGACGCGCGCGCGCCGCGAAACATACCAAACCGCTTTAAATAAAACCAATTCACGAGTGTCGGCCGACACAAACCCAGGAAGAAGCAGAGAAACAAAGGTTACCGGACGCCGGTCTGCATATCAGCACGGCACATTCAAAAACACCAAGTAAGTCCTTAATTGTTTCCTACCCCCTTGTGTGCAGGCGACATGACATTCGTTCCCGAATAATTACACAACGCTTATTGGTCCTTCGACAGCCGCAATAACCCAACTTATTCAACACTACCCTTTCCCTAAAACCTACTTAAAAATCCAATCAACACCTTTTTACATCAAAAACAGCAGTATCTACGTAGAACCAACAGTACAGCGCGAAAATTCGTTCATTCATTCATTAATATGTCTGCTAATGACACATTCACCGCGGAGCGAGCGCGAAGAGATATTATCACATCAGCGTGGAACGCTCTAGAATAATAATTCTTGTCGGCAGCCCGTTACACGCATTAACGTTGAATAAAATTATTCGTAAATGTGTAATGTCATCGTCTCCATCTGTTGCCATGTTGAAGTTAATTTTTAGCCGTAAGTAAATGTTACTAAATATTCCATAATCAGCTTTTTTGTTCCCACTGCTGGGACACAGTAGATTATAGCCCAGTATTGGTTGGTAGATATCACATGTCTTAAAATTTTTGGTTCTAGGACATTCTAGGAGGTTCTATTAATTTTCTAGGACACACAAATATTGGACTAAAACTGTCATCAAGCTAACCTGACTTAATTAATACCAACTTAGGCCAAGATCTATGAACGTTACGTTAGCACGTCAGTTCTTTGACAAAGCCTTATTCCTGTCACTGTCGCACAACTCTCAAACTACAAGTGTAAGATAGAGACGAGAACATCCCCAAGTCAAAGCACGTTCTAAGTAACGTTTATAGATCTCGGACTTTGACTCCACCGCTTGTATTCTCGCCGTACAGAAATCATGTATCAAAGGGTAAGGAATGCTCACACAGCTACTGCACACGCGGCTGCACGACATGACTGGATCACCTGCACCTCAGCCACATAAACACGAGCCCCTTATTCTAGGCAGTGGCTTATGTTGTACAGGGAACATATCTATCGGTTCTAACAGTATAACCGACAGATGTGTGCGCTTGTCTAAACGAATAACTGTATTATAAAAAGATTCAATTTTTTGTATGTTTGTTTGTTACGCTTTCACACTAAAATGGCTGAACGGATTTGGATGAAATTTGGCATAACCAGATTAGGACATAGGATACTTTTTATCCCGATATTCCCACGGGATCGAGACTCATGCGAAACTGTGGGGCGCAATCAAATTTGGGTGTAATGCAGGGACGACCGCTGGGGGTTCTGTTACTTACTTTTGTTATATCGTGACAAAAAAAAAACTGTTTTTTAAAACTGATATTTCAAGTGACACTACCAGCAGCAGCGGTTGATGACCCCTAAAAAAACTCATCCCGTCACGTATGCGTGGTTTCGCTAGCTAATTAGATTTGACCCTGTATGTATGATGTGGGCATGAGCCATTCTCTACTAGTTCGTGCCGAAACGAGGGAAGGAGAAAATTCACAATAAGGCATTATTTCTATTTAACTTTCATCCAGGGACTACTTAAAACTAAGTGCCGACGAAACTTGAATATTTTTGTTACAGTAAAAAATATTGAAAAACTACGAGATGAATTTTCTTAATTAAAAGGAGAAATGATTTAAGAGTCTGTGCTAAGGGGTCACGTTGAGAGCCTCTTTCTCGAATGAGCCTGTTTTTGGTCTGCGTTAGGGAAAATTGTTGACTTTGTAGAAGCCTTGAGTTATTGGATTTTATGAAATGAATTTTTGAAATTTGTTTTTGTTATTTACGGTTCGGTTCGACAGGGATTAACTATAGTAAAACTTTTTGTAAGAAAAATAAAAACCACATTTAATTAAAAAACCTTAGCTGATATTTTTCGAGACCCCTCCATGCCTCGGTTAGCACGTTAAGCTGTCCCCAGCTGGTATTCATAGATCTTTGACAGTCGTTACGGGTAGTATGTAGCCCAAAAGTGTGACAACCAGTCTTACCAAGGGGTCTCGTGTTACCGAGTAGGCAGTCGCTCCATATAAAATACTGGTAACTGACCTTAGGCCTTCCACAAGGTGGACCGACGACCTTGTGAAGGCCGCAGGAACCCGTTGGATGCGTGAAGCATAGAACCGGTCGAAGTGGAGGTGCTTAGGAGAGGCCTATGTCCAGCAGTGGACGTCTTTCGGCTGAAATGATGATGATGAACAGCACCCTAATTGCGTAACTCACGATCAATCGGAATCGGTTTCATTTTGACAGTTCAACAACATTCATTGCGTTATTTACGTGTTGAGCAGACAAATTTTTCTAACTTATGAAACAATGGATTAGCAATTTGCTTCAAAATGATTCAGATTCCGATTGATCGTGTGTTACGCAATTAGGGTGCTGATCTTAACATAGTTGGAAAAAGATTAACACATTGATTGAACTAGTATTTTGGTCATTAAATCATGTACCTATAGCTACATACTTACTTACCTAACTCATAATTAAATGATAGGAAATATAAGCCACATTTTCTGAGTCACGTAAAACACACTGTAAATTCTCCTTGTGATCCAAGCCTTTAGCAAAAAGCCATTAAGCAACGGACTCCCGCAGGGTAGTGTCTTTGGAGCTACCCTCTTTCTTATTTATATAAATGACTTATGTAATCTGGCGTCCAAAACTGTCCAAGCAAGTCACCTTAGGTACTTACTTACCTACATTTTATGAAAAATTTGTACCTACTCTCTTACAAAATGTACAGTAGGTACATAATTCTTTGAAACAATGTCACCGTACTTCTGGGTTCATCTGGAGAGGTAAACAAACAGTAGATTATGCCATAGAACAGAAAAACCGTAGAGAAGCGACATCTACAGACGTACGACACGTACGACATCAAGCTATTACAATATGTCAAATTTCTTTAACAGATATTCAACTTTATCGCTAAAGCATTAGGCTCAAGGTTAATTGGGAAAATTTGACTTGATATGCAGGGTGGCGTCTGTCCTTTCCGTTGTGGGAGCATCGATCCCACCTTAATAATTAGGTACTCACGACCACCACTGCTATGACCAACAGCATTCTACGCGCTATAGCCGGGAGACATGACAGCCCGTTGGTGAGGTCACTTGTCACCTGTACATTGCCATTTTTAGTAGTTAAGTACTAACATAGGTTAAGACTATTGTTACTAACCCAATGGATGTACAGTCAACAACAAAAGTAGATGATCAAAATCAGAAATTCAATACTAATGAACGGAGTTCGCATCAGAACTGTGTGCCGTCGAAGTGATTCAAAAGTATGTGATTGCAAAAAAGCATCTGCTGCTCCCTACATTTTGACGAGTTATGCGAACACAAATGTAGGGAACAGCTGATTTTTTTTTCGCGATTTCAGTTTTGGTCCCATAGTAAAAGTTGTTCATAATGATGAGTACAATGACCTCTTAAGAGGTTGCTGGTGTTTTACAAATAACCCTGTATATGTCTGGTGTACCAATACAATCCTCAGTACTGAACGATTCTTACGCTCCAACTGTAGGCTTCTACACTTTCTTATTCTATGGTAGCACGTACCTAAACAAACACACTGGTATAAACAAAAATGTGTTTGTTCTCACCGACTCTGCATTTATAATGAGTATAAATTATACACCGTGTTTGAATGAAAGAAGGGTTAACTGAGCCTAAAATAACTAAGAATTAGGAACTTGGGCTAAAATAATTATAAATTAATTAGGAAAGTATTTATAAGGCAATGTGAAAGAAAGAAAGAAAGAAAAAGTATTTATTGCGACTCGTACATGATCATAAACTAAACTAAACACAGTGCGCAGTGTGTGTGTGCTGATAAAGATCTATACTATTACATACATACCTATACATAACATACATATTTACATAGAAATAAATAAAATTTAATTGGGTGTGATTGTGGAGCTATGCCACAAACCATGCTCCACCTCCTATCCTGCCCTCTGTGTCCCAAAACACGCAGTCAAAGTGACCTCTGTGTTGCCACCGATAACGCCGTGAAAGTGTCAAAGTTTTGAGAAAACAGCATTTAAAATACAGTCGTGCCAACGACACGAAGAATAAATAGAATTGAAGTGTCTGTTTGTAATGTCAAAATAATAGCTTAGCTCAGCCTAGCTTTGCTGCATAATGAGAGTTTGTACGGTACTTATAACAAAAAACAATAATTAAAAAAAATATGACCGTCTGTATGTCTATTTAATCCGGCTAATCACCGAAACGGCTTGACCGATTGTGACAGGGCTTTCACTGGCCGATAGCTGATGTTATATGGAGTACCTGAGTACTTTTATTTCAGACACAGAATCAGGGTTGGGCGCAAAAAAAATAAAAACTATGAAATCCAATATACACTCATCAAAAGGATCAAGATATTAAAAAAAAAATTATTGCCCTATTGTAATTAAATACTATTTAGATTATTTAAATAAAATGTTTTCGTATGTATAGATCGACGAAGTACTCTCTTTTTATGCATTAATAAAGACTATTCGTGATTTTTGCGTACCTATGCTGGATTTTTCATCTTAGTTAAACCTGACTTTAAAATTGTGATGTGAATATTTTTTTAAAGGTTTTTATTGCGTAAAATAAACAATTAGTACCCTGTTTTCTGCTGCTATCGTGTATAACACAGTCGCAACGATTCGGCTGTACTCAATAATGTATGAGTTCATCAAAATCACGTTGCGGAACGGACGCACAAACAGGCGCAAAAAAAATTCTGGTGTGTGTACGGTGCAATTAATTTACAAAACAAAATACTTCAGCATTCTCGTGACTACAGACACTATAAAAAAAAATTGCTATGCCAAATTATAAACGTGCTAAACCGTGGTCATTCTAATTTGCAAATAAATAAAATATAATTTCGAGACTCCTGTTTTCCCACCATAACAGCTAAACCGTGATTTATCAATAAGTAAGGGCGTTTATCCACCGCTGCCGTCACCGGGGCGTCGCCGAAAATCGAGATTATTCGAACTGAATATGACGTCCCGGTGACTGCGATCGTTTGTCCACCGCGACCGAACTCGGTGGTTCAATATGTTAAGAAAATCAAAACAAAAGCTGGGCGAACGGCGCCATTGCGACGGCAGTGTATGGACAAGATCAAACGTATTTTGTGTTGCCGGCACATAGGCCGTCTCAATCTAGGGCCAAGTTCTAGCGTTCACGCCGTACTACTCAAAACTTTACACCCTATCAATCACAATCGCATTGATATTGAAGAACATAGCTATTCCATTGCTTCATATGTTTAAAAAAAATGTTTGCTCAACAACATAGACAACGCAGTGAATGTTGTTGAACTATTAAAATAAAAGCCATTGCTACTGTTAGTGTGTTACACATAGCCCCGCAGGCGACGACGCTCGGCTGACGGAGGTGCGGTGCACACGCGGCCATAGTAAATGTATATGTATCGCTATTTCAGCGCAGTCATATCATTCTCGGTGATGTCCCGGTGACGGCTGCGGTGGACAAATGCACTAACTCGGGAAATAATTATAGAAGGAAACTGTGTACATTTATTTATGAGTTCAATGCCTACCTTTGATCTATTAAATTGAAGGAATATTATTTCTGTACCAATGAAAGTATACTCTCTTGAACGTTTAATACCATTTTGAAGTGTTTCTGAGAAAAAACCTGGAGTATTGTGTGTGTAAAACAAGCCCGTGGAAAATACATTGAAACATTCGGTTTTTTTTCCTTTGTACAATTTTAATTGTAACTTTTACAATATTTAACAGAAATAACTATTTACACTAGGTACTAAGTTAAATGACTAACTAACTAACGATACGAGTACAAATAATACAAAAATCTCTCCACAGACAATGACTCACCACCCATCTTGCACCGCATGCTCTGTCACCTGCAAACGTGAGGACCTAATGACTGCGTCAGCGAGTGCTATCCGCATTGCTGAACTTTGGACCAACTTTAAGAAAAAAATATATTTTTGCCATTGACACGCTATGAAGAAGAATGCAAAAACCTTTTTTTATAGATAGAGAGCATAGATTTTTTTCAAAAATAGCGTCGAAAGAAAGAAGAAAGAAAGAAAATGCATTTATTTGCGGAAAACATGACGCATAAAAAAAGGACATAAACACACAAAAAAACAACGAGTTGGGGGACGTCGACTTTTTTATACATATTTATATTTGGTTAGTCCTCAAAATATTACGACCACAGTCCTTTAACGTATACTATCTCATAATATCAAGTCCTTAAATATAACCTAGACTTGATACCCTATAAAAACCTAAGTCCTCTATATTTTTATAAGAAACCCCTCCCTACTTCATCACCATTTCATATATCGATGGTCATTTTGTATTTAAGTGTCCATACTACTTAGACCCCCAAATATTTCCAATTCTGATTGAATTATAAAGAGTGGAAGGGTCAGTGTAGGCTGGGCGGTATTAGGTGTAGGCTTAGAGCTAACTTCGGACAGTCATATGACATAATATCGGGCTCTTTTGTTATAAAATCGCGTCCATTTCTCAAGGGGATGGCCACGTAGGGCTGAATGCAGTGCACGATTTTACGACAACATTTGTTGACCGATATTATTCTCATTGTGAAATGGAGATGGAACAAAATGTAGAAACCTTATGGTTGTTTTTAGAATTTGTTTTGTGTTTATAGTTATTATTTTGCTCCATACTATTTCTGCAGCATAACCACTTATAGAATTATTGTATAAAGACAAAAGAAAGGCTGAAGCTGTGGCTAGACAGTGCTTCCTTACCCAAACCATTTGTTTCACCCACTGAAGATCTCCCATATGAGTTGCCTTGGGTAACTTGGAAGTCTTTGAACAGACTCCGGACCAAAGTTGGTCCAAAACAAAGAAAACCTGTTCAGGTGGAGATTCATAGGAGTGTAAATGTGGTGCTGTTCCATAAACGATGGGACACTTAATATCATGTCCTTCGTGGTCTGTCAGCTTGACGTTACAAGAACTGATAGACGCTAGTTATGGCGCCAAACACGTAGAAGCATTCTGGCCAAGTCCATTTAGATTGCCATCCACATGCTCAGATGAAAATGCACAAAGAAGTTAGCAACACCCACGAGCAAAGTACAGCTTGATGTTTGGCTCATAAAGCCAAAATTACATTACGAAATTAGTGACATGAAATGACGTAAAATTATAGGGTGACTTTTTCGTTGGTGACAGTCCCATGGTTCACGCGGGCGAGCGACTGACGCCCCGCCGCCCGCACACTTGTACGAAAAACTCGCCCTATAATTTTATGTTACTAATTTCGAAATATAATTTTGTATTCAGGGTAATCTGCCGTCTACTCTTCCCGAGAATAGAATAGAATACTATTTATTAAGTACACCATATAAATTACAGACATAAATATAGAAATTTTACGTAGGGTGACACAATGGGCGGTCTTAGTACGGTAGGACGCAAGTCAGTGGTAACAAAACCAGTATTAATGATAAAGAAATTATAAATGATTTTATTTTGTAAGTAGGTTTGTACAAACACTTTTACACGTCAATCATATTTTAAAACTAGATGAGGTCGGCGTTTCCTATCTGACTAGTCTGAGAAGAAAGGCCGAAACAAACTCAGACGTCACAGTCTCTTTTAAAGTCCAGACATAATCTTGGTCAGATCATATGAAGACCACCATGTAAGTCGATGTCTGAGATGGTCTTGGTCGTCGGTCGTCTATTAGCAGGCTTATTATTTTATTGAAATTCAGTACTACGTTAGGCCAGCTCAAGGTAAACGTTTAGCCACTGATGTGCACGTACACAAAACTGAAAGAAAATAAAGTAAGAAGAAAAAAAATACATTTATTTGCATTCCAGCAAAAAAATCAAAACACTATTGCGGATGGTGATCACCGGGGTGGTTTTAGTGAGGTAAAAATCCCACACTCCCCGGCCTCACTCCCCGGAGGCCGGGTGGCTTTTGCCGAAACCAAAAAAAAAGCAATTACCTGACGCTGATTTTCAGCTGCATATTAAAAACATAGTGAAGTTCACATGTCCGTTTTTAATAGTCCATTGAGATAGAGAGTTCATTCCTGTTTTAACTTAAACCACAGAAACCCGGGTGCTAATACTTACATGTATATAAGACTAGAGCAAAGTTTAATTTAAAAAATCCAACAAGCAACATTATACAAAGTAAAGAAATTAAAAACAAACACTAACCGTGACGTAATCGACTTCACAATGTTCAATTTCCGAACTTTGCCGAGCCAACACGAGCGCAAACATGCATTTTACGACGAAATTAAACGAGTAGAGGAGCAGCATGGACGGTGCCAATGGGCCATTCACTTCAATGTATTTTGAAAAAGACTTTTAAAAACTGCTTTCTTATCTAAATTGAATATTCGTAACACCTGTGCTTATTGCCCATTGCTCTGTGTATTGCTGATTGACAACTATAGCACCTACTATTTGTGGAGAGAAAACGGTCGCAATTTTTTGTCAATATTTTTGGAACGAAGTTCTATAACGGAGCTCACGGCAGGATTACACTAGTAGAAATTGTCACAGTAACGATAAAGTGCTATGCTTTTTAGGGTTCCGTAGCCAAATGGCAAAAACGGAACCCTTATGGATTCGTCATGTCTGTCTGTCTGTCCGTCCGTATGTCACAGCCACTTTTTTCCGAAACTATAAGAGCTATACTGTTGACACTTGGTAAGTAGATGTATTCTGTGAACCGCATTAAGATTTTCACACAAAAATAGAAAAAAAAACAATAAATTTTGGGGGTTCCCCATACTTAGTACCTACTGAAACTCAAAATTTTTTTTTTATCAAACCTATACGTGTGGGGTATCTATGGATAGGTCATCAAAAATGATTTTGAGGTTTCTAATATCATTTTTTTCTAAACTTAATAGTTTGCGCGAGAGAATCTTCCAAAGTGGTAAAATGTGTGTCCCCCTCCCCTGTAACTTCTAAAATAAGAGAATGATGAAACTAAAAATAATATAAGATGTACATTACCATGTAAACTTCCACCGAAAATTGTTTTGAACGAGATCTAGTAAGTAGTTTTTTTTAATACGTCATAAATCGTAAACCGCAATTTACCTTTCATTCAATCAACTCATGATTGATTTTTATAGATAATGGTACGAACCCTTCGTGCGTGAATCCGACTCGCACTTGGCCGGTTTTATATTATAGAAAGAGTCAGAGGGAGAGATATTTTTCATGGTTTTCGAGGGTGTTAAAACCAATTATAGTGAGGTGAAAATTAAAATCCAAGCGGACGGTTACGAATATATATATATGTATATATTTTTGTAATTATTTAAGGAACCAATGCTCATGGATGTATGGAATCCCGTACCATGCTGCATCAAAGTCAAACTTTGTTTTTATAGACTACACTTATCTATCATACTAACTCCTAAAAAAGTTCTTTTGTAAACAAAACCCAGGTTTCGGAGATTTTCATAAAAATCGATATAACCTGAAAACTAGGGACTTTATTTTGTTTTACATGTCATACACGAACGGCCATTATTGCTCCAAAAAAAATTATAATCGTTTAAATAAAAATTCTATTCTATTTTATTCTAGTTATTTTTAATTAATGTAGAATCGGCAAAGTATAATTATTTTCTGAAAGACGTGATCATGACACTTTCAAAATTCAAGGTTATATTAATCATATCATTTGAAACGGAACGTCATGTAAAGGGAATAAAACAATATCAATACTTTTTTACTTTAAATTAAATTCCCTGTTCAAAAATCAAATCCCCGAAACGTAATCGTAAAAAATTATGAAAATAATTACTATAATATTTTGATCTTGATGCATGAGACTTTTTGTACGACTTTTGGTCATTGTCTTTTCGGAGCCGCACTGATTTTCCTTTTGAACTTCGTTCCCCCGAACTACAAATAATTTTTTTTTGCCGCGATTGGCCCGTGGATGGGTGACAATCTTTACATACCAAGACCCCTCCGTACTTCGAAAAGCACCCCGGCTGTCACTCGTGGATCTTTGGCAGTCGTTATGGGTCGTCAGAAGCCCGAAAGTCTGACAACCAGTCTTACCAAGGGGTATTGTATTACCCAGTAACTGGGTTGTGGATTTCAGATAGGCAGTCGCTCTATGTAAAATACTGGTATTCAGCTGCATCTGGTAAGACTGAACGCCGACCCCAACCTAGTTGGAAAAAAGGCTAGGCAGATGATTAGGTACTTTAAAGTTATTCAGCCTTATTTATAAAAATCTCGCAAATCACTGATTAGGTACTATTTAGCTTACCATTTAGTTAGCTCTTAATCATAGATTAACTTTTCTTTATTTATAACCGCTAGTTAGTAGGTGATTAATTATGCGTTCGGCACAGATTATAATCAAATTAGTTGACTAAAAAACTGAATTCTTAGAATAAACTGGTCAAAAGTACCTACTTACGATTTTTTTATCTGTCGATTTTTAATCAATTGCTTGGCATCCTCGTACCGCTAAATAGCGTTTATGAATAAGAATTTTACTAATCAGTTGCTTAGCAATTGATTAAAATTTAAGAGGCGTTTAAGTTACTGATTAAGTTTAATAAAATTCATGAGCGACTTTCTCCCTGAAACGCGTAGTAATATTGTACGTTCTTGTCTAAAAACTAAAAGTAGAATCAAAAGACTGTATTCTTTTCACGTAGCAGTGTGCCGTGTTATCGCATCTTTTATGGCTACATGTGATATTGTTACAAAAGACGCCGCCAGCCAATATCAAATGTTACTGGGTCATATTGCCCTTTCATGTCTAAAGTATTTTTTTGCTGCAAACATTTGAACATATTTATATTTGCTCATATTTACACATGTTATTATGTTTGCACTTCAAAATGTATGAACATTTACAGTTTTATACATTATTATTTTCTCAAAAGATTTACACAATCATTTACAGAGAAAATACAATATTATAAGTAGTATTTAAAAATACATAAAGTCGATTGGCGTAGTGGGTTAGTACATACTATGACAAAATTATAATTATTGATTTATTTGAAATTGATTTATTGATCATTAGGATTTCGTAACAATTTTAGTAAAAGGGTAGTCGTAGAGAAAAAAAAATGTTCACACGAAACTAAGTGCACGACGTCGTATGCGTATCGCCACTGCGGGTGGGTGTACATGAGTAGAGGGATACAATACATGTTTAAATTTATTTCAGTATATTTTAGAATTAATATGCATAACTATAATTTGCCTATATGTTCCCACTGCTGGGACACAGGCCTCCTCTCTGTGAGAGAGAATTAAAATAGAATTAATAACGGCTTATAATTCCCCCTTTTATAGCCTGCCTTCTCTGTGTGAGAAGATGCCTGTGGGACAAAGGCTGGTATTATTATATAAAATAAAAAGTTAAAGTACGTGTAAAAGCTCCTTTAATCTTTTATAGGAAAAGATATCTAAGGTATCATTATAATATTCCACATCCTTTCTCACCCTTATTGAATAAAACTTATTTATTATCTTCGCTTCAATACTTTATTTATACCATTACTAGCAGCGCCCCGCGGTTTAATCCGCATAAAAGAAAGAAAGAAAAGAAAAGAAAAATACTTATTTTATTCTGCACAAACAGAACGCACAGTTACAAATAAAAAATAATAATAATAAAAAAAAATAAAACATAAGATACACTTAGTTAAAAGACATAAGTATCGATCCCGTGGTAATATCGGGATAAAAAGTATCCTATGTTCTATTCTGATGTATAAACAAACGAGGTATTCCACTTAGATCACTGATTTGAACACTATAAACTATATTACTGTGAAGTTTCATCAAAATCCGTTTAGTAGTTTTTGCTTGAAAGAGTAACAAACATGCATCCATATCCATCCATCTTCACAAACTTTCGCGTTTATAATATTAGTAGGATTACGAGCGACATCCCGATTGATATTTTCATGGTCCTGATGTATATACTAAAAGAAAACATTATCTATTTAATAGATATGTAAACACTGAGGGGCTGCTGTCACTAATGTCATCTGTCAATCTCGAGGAAAGGCGGGAAACAGGCAAAAGTGAATCGGAGTCTGTACGATAGCGCTTGGCATGGTAGTGAGCCAGTGAAGTGATATATTCAACTTAAATATGGAATCAACAGGATTCTACAATTGGTTTTTGGTGGCTCCCTGAAAAATATTAATGTATCTCTATATGTACGTAATCTTATTTTTACTTACGTTGCTTGACAGTTGACTATCAATCTCTAATAAAAATATTTCAAACAGAATTTTATCCATTTAAAGCCTGCAATAAATCACTTAAGCACGAACACAATTTATCTAATACATTGTTCGCGAGTCCTAATTTATTGATCTCATCATGTATTCATCTCAAAAACCCTTTAATATTATTTATGTGATGCATATCAAAGATTTAAATCGTAAGATTTGCCCTGCCGTACTTAGTCACGCGACAAAGTGTGACTTTGACACACACAATGACATAATGTGCAGCAAATAAAATAATGACTCATAAGCGCTCGAAATTCGAAGTTTTTTCTTTTTATTTGTTAATTTTCGGCCAGTTTTTGTGGAAGTAGTCAGTCTATCCATCATAAAAAAAAATATATAAATAATATTCTCATTATCTACGAAATGCATGGGAAAAGTTATTTTGCGATTTTTGACTTTTCTAGTAGGTACCCAAACCTACTGAGGTTTGTCGATACAGTTTTTTGATCCTTTTATGTAACAGGATGATTGGCATAAAATGGAAGTATTCATTAAAACTTTTTTCGATGCCAACCGATTCTTGCTAATAACTTAACTGTACATACGCCAGCACATCAAGCTACTACAATCTGTCAAATTTCTTTATTAGATTTTCAACTTCATCGCTAAAGCATTAGGTTCAAAGTTGATTGGGAAAATTTGACAGTTTCGGGTAGCTTGATGTGCTGGCGTCTGTACAACCAAATTGTGTTCAATTATTTTCAAAAAGT
Source organism: Apamea sordens (assembly GCA_945859715.1). Lineage (NCBI taxonomy): Eukaryota > Metazoa > Arthropoda > Insecta > Lepidoptera > Noctuidae > Apamea > Apamea sordens. Next base: position 17,687,853 of record OX243995.1, read on the forward strand.
TATGGTTAGTCTCCTAACACTGTTGTCATGTTCCTCGATTGTAATTAACGTAAATCATATTTTTACTTTACTTTTACTTGAATTTTTTTTTTTTTATGTAGCTACAACGGTTAAGGTTCTTACTTGCCCAGTCTCAAAAATCCACCTGTATTTTGACGCGGTATGGCGAATCTAACGATTTAAATCTTTGGTGTATAACACAATTTAGTATTCATATTATGGCTAATAATATAATTTGTGTTTTATGTGACAGACTCAGCAATCCATCGCCATTTAGAGGCTTTGCATTTTGTTTAGAATTTACTACTAATGGTGAAGCATACGTTGTGTACAAGCTATGAGAATTTAAATTGAAAATAAGAGGGATTTTATACAGGTTGTAAGGGACATCGACGCGACAGTTACCATGAATTCAGTTTGTAGATACATGATTCTAGACTAACATAACATAAGAAGCCTGTACTGTTCCCACTGCTGGGACACAGGCCTTGTTTCTTTTTTAGATAGATTGGGCCATAATCCACCACGTGGGCCCAATGCGGGTTGGTAATTCTAGACCTACTAGCGTTTAAAGTTTTCGTCGGTTATTTAAAAAAAAAGTAATTGATCCAAACATTTTGACCGTGTAGGTATTGCACTTTGGTATGAAACAGCAGATTTTTTTAAAATACGTATTGAAAAATGTCTACGCTAGGGGTGTCTACAATTATATGCTGAATTCATGGTTACAGCTTGTGCGTCTATATGTAAAAATACAATACTTATAAAATATGGCTCTTGTAATAATTTTCAAAAAACGCGTCATGCAAAAACCGGCTCGAATGGGTGCTAATGCCTAAGGCATAAAGTCCATCATCATCATCAGCCTATAGCAGTCCACTGCAGGACATAGGCCTCTCGTATTGCACGCCATTCAAATCAATTTTCGGCAACTCTCATCCAGTTGCTACCAGCCATCCTGCGAAGATCGTCGCTCCACCTAGCCTGAGGGCGTCCCACCTTACGTTTACCCATTCGCGATCTCCACTCAAGAACACCTCTACCCCAACGGTTATCGGTTCTACAGATACCTAATATGGCAGGCCTGTTTAATTGCCACTTCAGCTTGCTTATTCTGTGAGCTATGTTGACAACTTTGGTTCACATCTGCACAAATAGTGCAATGAAACGCTGTAGAATAAAATGATTTAAAACAAAACAAACTATCGTTAGCAATCCTTGGCTCGTTCAGCAAATAAATCACTTTAATTAAGTTTTACTGTTCCAGCAGAATTAAAAAATAGCATCCGTCTTGAGAATCTGTGTGCATAACTTACTGTTATATTTATTTCGTTTTTTTCTACTTTCAGAGCGCGAAGTGTCATTTGCAGCCTCGTCCTCAGATCCACACAGCTGCTGACTGCCAGTAAGTTTTTTACATTGGCATGTTGGCGTGGCTATCGTATCGTATTACCCAGTAACTGGGTTGTGGACGTCAGATAGGCAGTCGCTCCTTGTAAAATACCGATACTGAGCTGCATCCGGTTAGACTGGAAACCGACCCCAACATATTATTATGTAGTTGGGAAAAGGCTAGGCAGATGATGATATTGGCGTGGCTAGCTGACAGATGGCAAATAATTTTATTTAATGTTCTGTGTCTCGTATTTTAATCACTTTTCATATCTACTCTAGCACAGAATCAAGTATTTTCTAACCGAACAGACAGCTGTGCTGCTGGGGAGTTTCTTGCGCCACTTCTTCTTCCCAGTGAAAACACTAGGAAGTGGTGAAGGGCGGGCGTTTTTGGGGGACTGTCTTTTGTAATTTTGACGTTCGAAAAGTGCTGACTCTCAGCCTAATTTGAATAATAATGACTTTTGATTTTTAGTTTTTTTTATGATCTTTAGTAGAGGTCACACAGAAGTTTCAGAATCATAAGGCGCTGCGTGTCGCGGGTTCGATTCCCGCACGGAACAAATATTTGTATGACCTACATGTATTTGTTCCGAGCATGGGTGTTTTTCTATCTATAATATGTATGTATTTACAAAAAAAAAATGTATATTTAGTAGTTTATCAGCCATCTCGTTACCATAACACAAGCATTAGGTTTCTTAGCTTGGGACTAGATGGCGCTGTGTGAAATGTCCAGGGATATTATTATTATTATTATAAAGTAGTTAATAACATTCCCGTGTTTTACTTTGAAAGGCACTTGCAATATTTCAGATCACGCTTATAAAATAAAAATTTGAACGTGAATTTATAAATTATGTTGGAAACTGTTAATTTCCAAAAAAACTAACTAAAAGTCACCAAAACTTATCGTATTTTTTATTATTATTTATTAATTAAGGAACAAAACAAAATATAGGTACACAGAAACATCGAACCTCAAGTTCTTACCCTTCAAGACCCTTCAAGATTGCTTATCTAATATAGGTACTAAACATCTGAAGCGCGGGTACCTTGTACGCACATCACGTAGGTACTCCTACTCTCTTTGCGTTTTCATGACCTTAAACGATTTCCAGTACTTTGTTCTAAGTTCTAAGGCTTTGGAAAAGAGGCTGTTTGTTGTCTCAAAGTAAGTACTTATAGGTCTACATCTAAGAACCAAGCCAAGTACTTAAATAACTAAGTTATTTTTATATTGATGACGACAAGGTTGTCGCAGTGGCTGAGCGATCGACTGCTGCGCTGCGTGTCACGGGTTCGATTCCCGCACGGAACAAATATTTGTAATGCCTACAGGTAGCGTTTCCGGCCTGTTTGTGTGTGTGAGTTTAAATGTTTGTAAACGCACCCACGGTACAGGAGTAATTCCTAGTGTGGGGCAACGTTTTTATATAAAAAATAAGGTATGTTTTTTATTTAAGCTCAGTTTTCTTTACATGATGTAAATTGGGGGATAATAAACATGTATTTGTTACACAACTTACTTTATACTTAATATGTAAATTGTAGAGCAGTGTTGGTAACGGCAGCGACTCGCGACTTACGTGGGTTCGAGTCCTAGTATTATTAGAATTTTAATAATAATAATAATATAATAATATCCCTGGATATTTCACACAGCGCCATCTAGTCCCAAGCTAAGCAACCTAATGCTTGTGTTATGGTAACAAGATGGCTGATAAACTACTTATATACATTTTTTTTTTGTAAATACATACATATTATAGATAGAAAAACACCCAGACTCGGAACAAATACATGTAGGTCATACAAATATTTGTTCCGTGCGGGAATCGAACCCGCGACACGCAGCGCAGCAGCCAATCGCTTAACCACTGCGCCAACCGTGTCGCCAAGCCAATTTTATTAGATCTACTTACTCAACTATTCCACATTCTCCTCTATTTGTGCGATAAAGTCTTTAGCTAAATGGAACGGTAGACAAAGACTATTATCTATTTAATCAATTATTTCGAATACATCTATCTATGCGCTGAGCTACAAACGGAATTATTGTCAACCAGTTTCTCGGAATATATTATTCGCCAATTAAACAGTACCCCGTTCTAGTGAATTACATCGACATAACGAGATATTCGTACAATGAAGAGTACGGAATATTAATACTAGCCTATTATCTTCTCGTGTGATCAATGCTCGTGTATGCATAGATCACCACGGGTCGGGGGGTTTTTGGGACCAGGACCGCGGTCCCGGATTCCCCCTATAACACGCTCTTGCTCAAGAAGGGTTGACGATTGTAGACTTATTTTACGTAACTACAAGCTGTTGTTTTGCATACATAAATAATCAAATAAAATTACGATCCCTGGTAAATAATGAACACATAATTGCTTTTTTAGTTATTTAAGTTTGACAGTATTCCAGAATACACCACTTTCAAAGAACAGAATCGCATTATGGTATCGTATAAGCGGCCGCGTTTTTATGAAGGGCAGTTACAGTGCGGTCTCTCGCGCACAGGCCGCGTTTTAAAATGCGTGTCCCACACATTTCCGAAAATTAGAAAAAAAAACCTACTTGTTACAATATTCGGTTCGGCCATGATTGTGTCGGTCCGATCCGAACATTCGCACTTTGCACTTCGAAGTCGGCCCCCAGGTTTCCTCACGATCGTTTTCCGACACCGATGTCAGTGATGCCCCAATAAACTCAGATATTAAGTACATATAAATTAAAAAGTCACATTGGTACTTATCTATTTATTTATTTGGATCTCCAATAGAGGCTGCACAATATCATGTAAGTTTACAAGAACAGGGACAAATACTAGTGTACGCCTCCAATATAGGTAGATAATATAATATTTTCGCTTTGTCAAACTTACTGTAAGTTTGACAAAGCGAAAATATTATAATAAATCAAAACACACAACACGAAGATCATAGAAAGGAAACAAAATTAAATACAAAACAAATGCATACAATAAAAAATAATAACCATAAAAAACAACAGACGAAAAATAATTATGACTGTTATAGCTTTTTTTAAACTTTGATACTTACCTGGATTTAAAACCACAACCTCGTGCATGATAAGCGAGGCCTTGACCGCAGGCTGGGCCATCGCATCCGAGTGTATGAGTTACATAAATAAGTACAACTGGGTTACAGGACATCCGCCCAGACATAAAGAAATAACACATAAAAATCCATTATTGAATCCAGTAAACACGAAATCCTCTCCTAACTAATCAATCAATAACTTGACAAACGCAATCTAAAATCAAAAGAAAAATAATCTTTGAAAATATAGAGCTTAGTTCGGCCTCGGCTAAGTCCAAGTATTCGGCAGTTCCCGAATGCCGGCTACGAAGGTATTGATCAAACTTATCCGGTGATAATCTTCGGCCCGACCGAAACACGACCTTTTATTCTTTCTCTAGGGTTCCGTGGTAATGAATGGCTTTAACTCGCCTAGAATATTTAATTACTGCTTTTGTTAGTTTTTTTGCGGGTATTACTGCTTTTAATTTTGTGTTCAACTGAATTTGGGAGGCGGAAAATTTAACTAAGTAGATTATTTTTAATTTGTGGATTCTAGAATATAAAAAAGCTTGAATTTGAAAGGGATGGTTGTGGAAAAAACTAAACTGAATGAAAAAAAATTAATGAATGAATGATGATGATAGAAACTATTTTTATTTTAAGAAAACACGTAACCAGACTGACGTTAATAACCAAGGAGTTTTTTATACACATTTAATTAAGATTTTTAGAGATTTTTCTTCATTTATCTACTAGTCTTTCTGTCTCTCCAATAAACCTTAAAGTGAGTAAGACAGCTCGAGACTCGCGACTTTAAATTTAGTTGCGTCTATATTAGCTAAGGTGCGCTTTTATAATTTCTAACGTAACGATATTATTGTAGACGTCCACGTCTTTAAAATGTATGGAAATACGTGACGTTATCGTCGACGGAAATTTTAAAAGCGTCATCGTATATTTTCTTACTTTTTACTTACCCGTTATCATGATGGCATGATGTAAACGTGGATGTCCATGAATTACCCCTTTATTCATAAACGTTGCGTAATTTAATCGTGATTTTATTTTTCTTTTTTGGCAACTGAGCCGTGTCGACTATTCTGCCAGCGTCATGCGGTGAGGGCAACACAGCAAGGTTTACCGCAGCCGTCGAACTTTGCACTCCGTGGTAGTTGTGTATTTAATCGTGACAAACGGCTGAATAACCAAACATTTTTGACGTTTAGACGTCACTTAACTTTTTTTTTTCTTTGGCAACTGCGCTGATATCGACTATTCTGCCAGCGTCATCACTTAACTTTCTTTAATCATCGCTTATAAAGAAACCCCTAAATCGTGACGTTAGAAATTATAAAACCGCACATTCACGACTAGAATCAATTTTATTTTTATTTTAATTTTGACGTTCAAAAGTGCCTTTTATGTGCCTATCTATATCTTCTATACTTATAATAAATCTGTAGAAGTGAAAATTCTGTACATTGAAAATACCAAAAAAATAAATGGCAGGGGGTGTTACTAGACCGACACCGTACCCAAATATGTGATTAAAAAAATTTTTGTCTGTCTGTCGGTCTGTCTGTCTGTCTGTCTGTCTGTTTGTTCAGGCATCACGCAAAAACTACCGGTTCGATTACGATGAAACTTGGTATAATTATTCTTTAATATCCTGGGCACCACACTGGGTACTTTTTATCCCGGAAAAGTATATACAATAAAAAACAAACTTAATTTTGCGGTTCGATCCCTAGACCCGATTACTGTACCAACCGCAAATAATAAGTTTGTCGTAGGGTACGTCACCCGCAGTGAAGTTCATTTTTATTCCTTTTAGTTTTTAGAGTTATTTAGGTTTATTTTTATATAAGTCGTAGGTATAGATTTTAATTTTAAAGTATAGGTAGTATATTTGATAGTGTACGTAGTGACCGTAGGTTATTTTATAATACTGTTTGGTAGGATTAGTCATTCGTATAGATATTAGTTTTTAGGGATTTTGTTTATTTATTGAGTTTAGATTAGTTATCATCAGAAATAGGTTTATTTAGGTAGGTAGGTATTTCATTTTCTGTTATTGAGTTTTTTTTTTTTAATTAGGTAGGTACCTACTTAGTTAAAGATATCATATAGGTACCCTCTTAATCACCACTAATGAGACACAATTGGTTTTCTATTGTAATTAGCCACAAAGGGCCCGCGAGATAGATGGCATTCTGGGGAAGCACATACATTTTATCCTGTTAGCACGTTCCCGTGGTATAATTTCCGACATCCACGCGGGCGAAGCCGCGGGCAGAAGCTATTTGAAATAAATGATTTGACTTTGACTTACATATACCGTATAACGGTACCCCTTTTACTAGGAAAACTTAAAGTTCCACTTAAAAAAAAACTACTTATGCTTATAAAGAACATAAATATTCTTCTTCAAAATGGCTAACTGATTGTTAGGAGCAGTCGTATTCAGTTACCCACGTCCGCTGAGTCGCATAAGTTATTCAGGGCACGACTGTAACTTGGAGGCACGACTCGCTAGGATATCAGGACTTACATACTTTATATTCGTAATTGCTTACAAATTCCCACGTAAATGCGCGTGTCTTAGAGAAGGTTCTTCGAATAGTAAGAGGACGATTTAACTTTTATCGATGAGAAAAAATCTATGGTCAATAAATGAAAATTGTCAGATGTCAGTTTGACACTAAGTGTAACAGCTTTTTTTTTAAATTCTGTGATCCTTTTCTATTAAATATGAAAAAAAAAATACTTATCGTCATTTGAATGAAAAGTGACAGATGTCAGTTTGACACTAAGTTTACCTAATAATTTTTTTTTATGCCGTAATCATTTTCTTTTATCTATGAAAAAAGATGTCAGCTCACTGTCAGTTTGACACAATGTATAACAGTCTTTTTAAAAATCCCGCGATCCATTTTGTTTCCATATACCTACAACTGTTCTTGTGGTAGTTAAAAAAGACAATGAATTATTCGTAGACTTATTGTCCAAGACCTCGAATTGGCCCGCCTTGTCCCTTAAATGATCATTAAAACTTAGGTAGTCGTTTTCACATTTAAGTATTGTCGTATATCGTATCACAATATAAAACATTGTTCTCTGTTACCGTCGGTTCGTGTTACGTACTCCAATAATCTTTTAGTTTGCAACTCAACTACACGGAACCCAGCCTTTTTCTTTCCCAAAAAATTTGGTGAGGCGGGTTTTCTTTCTGTTCGCTCCCTTCGGATGATGGATAGGGGCTTTGTCTTTACAAATTGAGATCTCGTTGAGCCCGGCTTTGCTCACAGAAAACATGTATAAATATCGCTACTTTAGTGAAATACATAATACAGGCGTTTTATTAAAATTATGATTGACGCTCTCTTGGATTACGTGGTTTTTTCAATGTGGCTGTGTTACACGTATTTTATTTACTGAAGAATTTTTCTCTATAGGTTAGGATTTATTTACATAGAGTTGCGATTCATGAGCATCGTCCCTCCTCAGGCCATTACCTACTTGGAATAGAGCTCCTTTCTTGAATAGAGAAAATTTATTTTAAAAGTACCTTACTATAACAAATAGGTACCTATAGGCAGAATGTTTTAAACGTTTCTGAAGTTTGAGTAAGTAATTTGTTTTCTCTTGATACCAGGGAATAAGGATCCACGTGCGTACCTACTTAGAGGAGACGGTCGTGCGTATGAAATCCGTCAACCATGATAAACGAGTTTCTGGTTTCACTCGGAATAACGGAATTGACTATTGTTATTATTCTACTTTACATAAAGTTGTTTGTTATTCCGACCTGCCTGCAACGAAAATACTGAACCAAAATAATAATAAAATATTTATAATAGCAGAACAAAGCTTCGAAAATTACGACGAACAAGTCCAAAATAAGAACGCGTCAAAATTTCAACGAAAACAATTTAAAAAAATTGGTAAAAAAAATAATATTCAAAAGTGGAACAAAAGTAACATGGCGTTCTTTCTGCCGTCGAGTCGTGTTTGTCCACATTTTAAAGTTATTCATATAAGTGCACTCGCCGCACCACATTTGCACAGGATGAAAAGCGTATTATCTTTGCCCGGACTAGAAAAATAAATGTAAGTTGTAATAGAGTGACATTTTGGCAAACGACGATGAGATTACTGTTTTATGGCAGCTAGTATATTGTGTCGTCACATTTTGCATAGAAGATTGCAGATAAGTGTCAATTTGCTTTATTTATTAGTTATTTCATGAGATATTAGGAGTAATGTCATACTCATTGTTTTAGATTTTCAGGAATACAAAACGCTGCCATTGATAGAAAAATATAAAATCATTTCGTATTGTTTTGCGTCCCGGTTAGTTGACAAAACCCAAAAAAAAAACCATTCATAATAGTAGTAAAATCAACATAGACATTTTTGAAACCGCGCCTAAAAATCCGTGTCGAACAAACGTCAGTTTTTATCTGGCACCAGATTTAAAAGTCAACACAAGTCCTTTGTTTTTTTCGGCCTAACCATTGTCAAAATACAGATTTACGGTGGTTGGTCATGCGTTTATTTCACAGCTGGCCGTTTTGAATTTTGCACTACATTCGGCACAAACCTTCTCGGTACGTAAAACTTTTTGATACGTAAAACCTCCAATCTAGAATATGTTCGTGACACCCGACGCGATAAAACCTTTTTTTTTCGTTTCTTTTTTTTTCCTATGCACATGCGTCGTTACGCGAGACATATGAAGCCGGCAATCGGTTGTTTATATCAGTTTTGTTCCGGAAAATATTTTCTAGTTGCTACGGAAGCTTTTCAAACTTGCATTTTATTCTTTTATTTGTATTTTGTTCTTTATTGCTGGCTGAAAATTGATGAAAAGTAACTACAGACTTTTCATTGATGGTTTCTGTTGCGTATAAAGTTTTAATTACAATCTGAATAACTGTTGTACATTTTAATTGAAAATTAATAAGTGATATTACACGTCTGTATTCCCGGAAGGGTTAGGCACCTATTAGTACACCCACATATTTTTAAGATCCATGTGGGCGAGTCGATTGCTATCAATCAGGCACAAATTCAAGTTCCGGGCTACTACTGAGAAATTCCAAATGGAGAACCTGACACTAACACTTTGGCTGATCCGGAAATCGATTCCAGGACCTCATGCTTAGAAGTAGTGCTTGCGCCACTAGACCAACGAAACAGTTGTCACATGTTACAGTAAATAATACTAATTATCTTTTACAGCACGGCAGGCAATAACAAGCCAGCATTACAACAACAAAGAAATCTCCTTGATTTATATCCCGATTTAACTTCCACAAAATCGTCGTAAAACTCTCGAAGTGGAACCAATAATGGCAGGAGCTGGCAGCCTTCCCGAACATTCCATATGAAACCCATCGGGTTTTTAATTTAATGGAAAATCGCTTGGATAATAGACAGGGATATGCAATCATGTAAGTACCTTATCTATGTGAGTTATTGAATGTTTGCCTGTTATGTAAAATCAAAAATGGAATAATCATAGTTTATTAAATGCTTTAAAGTATTTATTGAGTACCTTTAAATGGAATTCCCTAACTTGTCTTTTGAAATGGCCTTAGTGAGCATGGTGGCCAGCGGTGACTAACGAGTTGTAGGTCGTAGGGTCGGACCCAGACAGGCACTTTACTTAGTGTAAATTATTTCATCACCACTGCTCTCAAAACGGTGAAGGAAAACATCGTGAGGAAACCGGCAAGTCCTAAAACCAAAAAATCGAAGACATGTGACATCTACCAACCCGCACTGGGCTTGTGTGGTGGATCACGGCCACACTCCCTCTCACTAAGAGGAGGCCTGTGTCCCAGAAGCCATTAGCCGCTTTAAATAGTCTCAAAAACTTTCACGATTTTCGCATTCTTCCGCTTGATTTCAAAGTTATTTATGACCTTTGGAAGGCATATCAGGGGTCAGAGATCTGGGGGGGGATCTTGTTAAGTCCATCGTCAAGTATATTTAATGGGTAGCGGGATCGTCCGAAAGGGTTACCGCTGCCCTGGAACATAAAGGGCTAAGGAAGGAACACGGGTGGTTTTTAGTCAGTAAGAGTCTGACACTCCCTTCTGCTCCACCCAGAGCGGGAGGACTCATTTGATTATTTGGCATCCTCGAAAAAAAAAAAAAGAAAGTGGTCAGAGTCAACTTGCAGAGGCCTGTTAGATACTCTAAATGAAATGAGGCACCAACTGGCGATTATCTCTGTATGCACTATGCAAGAGCTCTCAAGGACCATCCTAAATATATATACTCATTTGGTGCAAGACGCACCAACTGAGTATATTGCAGTATATCGAAACATAGATATTGGACCGTCGGTTTGAGTGGTTAAAGTGGACTGGTTACCTAGAACTCTAGCGTTTCGCTAAACTAAGTTCCAGAAATGTATATTAAGATGTTTGATGGAATGAGGGTCAACCAAATGAGTGGAATGTGTCCACTCATTCGCAAAGCTTCTGGACCAAAATACCAAATTTTTGCTTGTCTTAAGTCAAAGTCAAATCATTTATTTCAAATAGGCACATAAAAAGCACTACTGAACGTCATAATTTCCGAAAAAATATAATCGATTCTAGTCGCTTCTCCCGTATGGAGAAGAATGAGCAAGAAACTCCAACGTTACTCTTTTAAATATGTTTTATACATTATTTATAATATATATACACCTAGAAACGTGAAAAATACACCTAAAATAAAATAAAATTACAAACACAACATTTTTAATAGGTAAATATCATCACAGCACGAAATAACACAAAACCAAATATTTTGCCCAACCAGACTGTTTCACGTGAAAAGCTGTTTCATATTTCCAAACTTTTTTCATTACTAAGTATGAAAACACCCCTTTTCTCTGTATTGTCAAAAATTTGTGTGAAAAGTTTTTACAAATTAAAACCAAGGTCTGTTGTTATATAAAATAAGTATAAGTGAGGTAGTATGTTTCAATATGATGCTGTGATGAAAGCAAACAGATTTTGATTTGAGTTTTCTCTCATAGGTAGATTATAACTTACCCAACTTCGGTCGGCTAAAATAAGAAGTGTACAAACAACCTACGCGAACACAAAATCCCAGAGACCCAGGACAGGATGAGGAGGAGGAGGTCAGCGTGTTGTAGCGCAGTCTGGGAGAGGTCTTTGTGTCCAGCAGTGGACTGCAATAGGCTGAGTTGATTGGTTGATTGAAGAAAAACTAGTTGAAGCCGTGTTAACAAAAATAGCAAGATGGTAGCGAGACCAAGGTGGACGTATATATATTTAGTTATCATCATTCATTGAGGCATTTTATTTTTAATTAGCTGACCCGACAGACGTTGTCCTGTCAAAAATTGTAATAATTCATACAAAAACGGACATTCAGCCGATCGATTCCATAAAAACCGCAGCGTGTAAACTCAAACTCAAAGCATTTTTATTTCAATTAAACCATTTATAGGCATTTTTGGATTGTCAAAAATAAATAGTCGGTCAGTTAGTCAGAAAGTTGAAGCTAGTTGCCCATTCCAAAACGTAGATCTTTAAGGAGAAGAACGGGCAAGAAACTCCAAGGACACTCTTATATATCAAGATATTACAAAATCGTGGGTACATTATTCTTGTTGCTTCTATATGTGAGAACAATGTGAAAAACAAAAGAAGAAAATTATGTGAAGTGAGCTGTCAATAGTGTCAATCCCATGCATCAAAAGGAATGAGAGCTAACTTCACATGAGTTTTCACAGTGCAAGGAAAACTTAAGTCAAACTAAAAGTATTACGAACATTTTTTATTAAAACAAAAACAAGTCAAATCGCTCCAGCCTTTCTAATACACCCCTTATTACTTGTTTCCAATTTATGAATCTCTTATACGTCCTGTTATATCGTAGTCTTACATTACACAAACAACTACGCAGCTATTTAATTATAAATTCACTCACGCAGGCCCCTACTTATAACGTAATAAGTATTCCCTTTACTTATATCATACTTACACTCAATTCCTAGAACCGAGGCTATTTACATAGTTCAAACAGGGCAAGTTACAGAGTTGCTAATACCCCTAAACTTGACGAGAGAAAACTTCACTCTTGTATATCGAGTAAAATTTTGTTTAAAACCTTCTTGGTAACTCCAATTTGCTTAAAATTGAGTTCCGTACAAATTATGTTTTGAAGAAGCTTGAGTTATGTTGAAGGAGTTCGAATTGGGATCGGAAGGGGACTTTATGTGAGTATAATTTGATCAGCACGTTCGACGGTTGTTATCATTTTATATGTGGTAAGGATTGGGTGAGAGTAAGTTATTACGAATGTATAAAACAACTAAGACATGTGTGTCTAGTCACATGGAAAGCTGAACACCGTTCAATGCACAGCTTCCTCTGTGCCTAATCAGTCTGTAATATCCCCACTGGTGGCCTCCTCTCTTCGAGAGGGAGTGGGCTGTAATCCACCACGCGGGCCCAGCGCGGGTTGGTAGATGTCACATATCTTCGAATTTTTTTTTTCTTGAACAATGTTTCTTCACAATGTTTTCCTTCACCGTTTTGAGAGCAGTGGTGATGAAATTATTAACACAAACAAAAGCGCCTGTCTGGGTTCGAACCCACGACCTACGACTCGTAAATCGAGGAAGTTACCACTGGGCCTCCACTGCTCTCCAGCTTCCTCTGTGAGGCCATAAAATTGTAGTTAACCTTCTGTGTACTTATTGAACAAAGGAGTCCCGTTGGAAAGCGAATTTAAAGAGAACCTATAGCAATATCATTATCATTGTCCAGCCATCATCCCAATTTATTTATGCACGTGTCTTTTTCTCCCATACTTCTCTATAAGTCGTCATCTCGGTAGTCACCCCCGTTCTAACCATATCAGTCACACAGTCCATCCATCATTCCTTTCCGTTCCTACTTTTATAGCCATCGGTATTCATACTGAAAACTTTTCTCACGACATTATTCTCATTTCTCTGTATCAAATGTCCATAACGTAACAACCGATTTCCACACAACTTTTGGCTAAATTATCTCTGCACATACTCTGACTTTTAAAATTCATGCCTTTAATATCCTCTCAAAATAAAATCCACATATGAAATAACACAACTTCTACTTTTAAATCCTATCCGACATAAGCTTTATAAAAATATTATGTAATACAATTTCTACCACTGTATGACAGCTAACACAAGCTACAACGATGAAAAAAACTACGATATTTACATGTTGTTTTCATTAAAACGTTCTAGTTAGTCACGTCGGAAACAAGACGCGTAAAAACGTGATAAAATTGAAATACCTACCAGAACACTACAGAACCTTCAAACGAACAAGTAAGGAATCTTGAACCTTACGCCTTTACAATAAGAGTTGTGAGATTAATATTTGAGTGAAAGTTATAAGTTGGTAAAGTACAAAAGTAAAGCCATCCGAACAGCGACTTCTGCCTTCGACAAGCATTTTGTATAACAAGTGAAACGTAGATTTACGAGGGTACTAACTTTTCTATAAAAAAAACCTAATACAAAACAGACGAGATGAAATATGTCTTTTGGTAACATGGTTAGAAACATTCCCACAAATGTGTTATGTGTACACAGTTTATATTTACGACATAACATAACACCGCGCTTGTTATCCCCGAAGGGTTAGGCAGAATTGTACCTCAAATTTCACCAGCCTATGTCAACATCTAGCTTTTTCTCACTCTCCGGTCGGTCAGTGTCTTATTTTATTTATTTTACCATTTATAAAACAGAACAGAAAAAAATAGGTACAGAGGTGATGCTTATTTCATAAGAAATCTCTTCCAGCACACCCGGGACAGGACAATAGATATAGAGATGTAAACAGCGTGTGATAGAGCACACGAGACAAAAAATAATACATAGAATTAAAAAAACCATTCACTTAAAACTAAACATAAATCCGAGAATATACTAGGTACCATACATACAAACACCTATAAACATACATAAATACTTCTAAAATAAATATTACTAGAATGATAATAATTATATCATACTCTAAATAATAAATACATATATTACACGAAGTGGACAAATAGTGTTCTTTTACTCTTCTTTTAAAAACTACAACAGCCGATCGATTCTGTAAAAATCTCACCATGTAAATTTAGGTAAAGTGAGCTTAGAGTGAGCAGTCAATAGTGTCAATCCCTAGCATTAGTTGGAATGACAGCTCACTCCACGCACACTTCACCTAAGTTTTCACGGTGAGATGGTTACAGAATCGCACTGCAGTTTGGCAGTCCCTAATGTCAGGCGGTAGTGAATTCCACAATCGCACTACGTGCACTGTGATTAGCGATGTGCGAGTCGAGCTAGTTGATTCGAGTAACTCGAATCAAACCGTAAACGAGTCAACTCGAGTTCAGTTTTTAACAACTCGAATCAACTCGGTCTATCGAACGCACACCTCACGACGGCGACGCGCGCGGACGTGCGTGGGGGCTTACGAGTTTACGAGTCAACTCGATGCGAGTTGAGTGGAATAGAACTCGAGCTGAGTCGGGCTCGCTCGGCCAGGATCGGAAACGGAATTACCAACTCGAATCAACTCGGGCTATCGAACGCACACCTCACGACGGCGACGCGGACGCGCGTGTGGGCTTACGAGTTTACGAGTCAACTCGATGCGAGTTGAGTGGAATAGAACTCGGGCTGAGTCGGGCTCGCTCGGCCAGGATCGGAAACGGAATTGCATGAATGAAAAATCGCGGTGGAAGTTTATTTTGAATTTTTGATTGACATTTTGTTTTTTTATTAGTTAGCCGTTGGTGACCCGCGCGCGACCAGGGCCCGTATTCCCGTAATTTAAAACGTTCAAAATCTAGTCGCAGTCTCATCTCGGCGACAAACAAATGTCAAAAACTTGTCAAAATGTAGGGAAATTAGACGTATTTTTGACAGATTGAGACTGAGATCAGACTGTGAACGTTCTTAAAATTACGAGAATTACCCCTCTGGCCTTGTTGCTTTGTTAGTGATTAATATCTCTGTGTGCTTACTTTAATAATTAAATATTTTTTATTTCAAATACCTGATAAACTTCTTTCGTAACATATTAAAACCATGATCAAATTCAGTGATCCAATGCTACATTGGTGTCGGCTTGTATCACCTTGTATTTAGCGTAACGGCTCCGGCTACTAAAACAGAAACTTTCTTAGTTGCGAATGGACTCGAGTAGCCATATCACACCAACAATTCAACATCATTATCATTACCTATCAGCCTCGAGTCGAGCTGACTCGAGCTCCCCGAGTCCCCTCTTTCTCCCTACAGGAGACACCGAGTCGAGTCAACTCGAGTTGCGACTCGAGTCAGTACCCATATCAACTCGAGTCAAAAAAAATCCAACTCGTCACATCGCTAACTGTGATGGAGTAGGAGTAGAAGTCGGTGCAGTGGGGAGGGGACTTGAGAAAGTTTTTAAGATGTGACCTGCAAGGTGCATCTGAAGGACGGGCGTAGGAAAAACGCTCCCGCAGATAGGATGATGTTTTAGGATTGTGTTACTAGATTTTTCTATCTGGAATTTCTCAGTAGCAGACTGGAGTCTGGATTTGTGCCTGGTTGATCGCATTAGGCTCGCCCCATATGACATGGTACTTAAATATCATCATCATCATCTGCCTAGCCTTTTCCCAACTATGTTGGGGTCGGCTTCCAGTCTAACTGGATGCAGATGAATACCAGTATTTTACATGGAGCGACTGCCTATCTGACCTCCACAACCCAGTTACTGGGTAATACGATACCCCTTGGTAAGACTGGTTGTCAGACTTTCGGGCTTCTGACTACCCGTAACGACTGTCAAAGATCCACGAAAGACAGCCGGGACCAACGGCTTAAAAAATTTACCATTTTCAAATCGTAAGCTAGCTGGGCTAACGTATGTGCATCATAGATGCAAGATAATCAAGAGCTTCAAGCGTATCTTCAGTATTGAAATCTAATGCTTCTGCCAGTTTCAAGGGTACTGCGTTGTTAGACTCGTGCTTTCCGAGGCACGGAGTGGTCTCGGTATCTAAAGATAGTCACCCATCCACAGACCAACCACGGCAAGCGTAGCTTAACTTGACCGATCGACCTGTACGGCGGCGACGGTTATTATTTAGCCACGGGCCCGCACTAGCTGTGCCCGCGACTTCGTCCGCGTGGAATAGTGACTTTTCGGGCAGCATATTTTGAATTACATATACCGTCGTTTGGGTAGCAAAAAATTTACTTTACAGTAATGCTTCTCTGTATACGATTATTGACGTATGGCCATCGGGGATGAAAGCATACAGGCTCCTAGGATTGCTAACCCGTGACAGAACCACATACAACTGACCGTGCGAGAAACAGCTGATACTTAGATATGCTTTATTAATTGTCATCGCAAAACATAGGCTGACTGGAAACTGGACTCGTTTAAAACTAAATGGAAAATTGTTTGGAATGAGAGGAATCTGAGGAATGAAAACACTTTCACCTTTTCCACACCCTGTTAAAATCTCTGCTTCTATCAGATTTCGTTGTAAATTGGTCACTTTTAACCTGGTACCATTGCAAAGTTTTGGGGGGCTTAAATTTCTAAGAATCATTAGGGGTTCGCAGAAGTCTCAGACTCACGCGATAGCGCGTGAGCTTCGCGATCGACAGATAAACGTGCCTTTCGTTGTTCCCCGTTTTCCCTATTTCGAGTTGTCATCATTCGAGAACGATTTGAACTCAGTCGAGATTCTCGCTGAGTCGAAGTTTCTGCAGCACGAAACCTAGCCTGATGTTCCCGAGTTGCAGAAAGCCTCGCCTCACGACCTTCTTCAGATTCCTGTGATCGAACTAATCTCATCCTTTTAGCATTTTTGCTACATTGGGAGAGGTTGGATCTTCTTCGAGGCATTCTTACAATAAAATAGTACTTACTACTTAACACACAGTTATTTAGTAAACACGTACTATCGTAAACAATTATTTTAAAGAAAATTAAGAAAAAGAACTTAACCTACAAACCCTAAAATATAAATAAATGAAATAAGCAGTCAGTTTTTTTTTTCCTTGAGAGGCCGTGACTACTTAACCGGACTATCCTGTGGTTGCCTAAGGAATTCTTAAAGCCTCCAGCCAGGGCTATATCTAGAATAAACTAAGCGACTGCACGCTAAAGGCACCCCCTGTGGGGTACGAACCTTGGCTTAGAGCGTCGCTGGGAGAGAGCAGCAAGGGGACTGGCTGGATCGAATTAGTAGTATTAATGCTTTGATGAGCGCGGCGTTTCCTAGGACTATCTCTGAGAGGAAAGGCCGAAACAAACTCAGAGGTCTCAGTCGGGGAATTTAAAGCTACAGGCTCAGCTACGACGCGGGCTGGCACTTCAGCGGGCAAGGGTCAGGGGGGAGAATTTACTTGGGGGCGTCGCGAGGGACCTCGGCGGTGAGGTCGGAATGTCGGTAATTTGTGTTTGTATACTGTACTGGTTGCCCTATCGCTCTCCTGGAGGAGGGTTATGGGGTCATCGGGGTCGTCGAGAACATGCCTTGGACGGCGAATTTTACTGAGTTTGGAGGGGGTGTAGTTGGCGGCCGCGACCACCAGAGGGTTGGGGTGATTAGCGGCTGTGGCAAAGAAACGCTTGGAGAGGCGTTTCATGAACTGCTGGATAGTGGGGATCTTGAGATCAACATGGAGGATCTCATTGGTAACGAACCAAGGGGAATTTGTGGCCTTGCGGAAAAATCGGTTCTGCAGGGTTTGCATCCTATGGATGTGACGGGGCTTTGCGTGAGCGAAGACTACGCAAGCGTAAGTCATTATGGGACGGATGCATGCTGTGTACAGGCGATGATCTGTGATGGTGAGGTGAAGGAGAAGAATAAAACAAAGGTATTTGGCTCGCTTTTCCCAAGGGATCGGCTTGCCGAACATGGTGATTGGTGGAGGGGGGGTGGGTTGTCGTCTGGGTCTCGAATAGAGCACCGCTTGACTCTTATCGGTGTTGACTTCGATTCGCCATTTCCTGAACCAAGCAGCCAACTTATTGACTGCGGTTTGGAGACGAAGTCGTAGTTGGATATGGCTGCGACCAGTGTAATAGATGGCTGTGTCGTCTGCGCACAGAGCCAATTGGGACTTAGCATCTTTAGGGATGTCGCTAGTGAACAGCGTAAATAAGAGAGGGGCGAGTACGGAGCCCTGAGGGACTCCTGCTCTGATGGGGGGCAGCGGCGCTGCTCTCAGCGCGCTTTATATAGCCATAGACGCACAGGCGCGAGGCCTGTACGTACTCTGATAGAATACCTTAACAAATGTTCGCCGTGATTCTTTAAATTGACATAACTTTTTTATTTATGAACTGATTGTCATGAAATAAACACTAACTGTTAAGTGAAGCTTACTACAATATATTAGTGAAAACCGCATATAAATCAAATAGGCCGTTTCTGATATTAGCGTGCACAAACAAACAGACAAACAGACAAACAGACAAAAAAAAAATTAATTACAATTTCGGGTTCGGTATCGATATAACAACAACCCCTGCTACTTTTTTTTAATATATTTCCATTGTACAGACACCACTTTTCACAATTCTATGGTACTAAAACATAATGGTAATTTTTTTAATATATTTCCATTGTACAGACACCACTTTTCACAATTCTATGGTACTAAAACATAATGGTAAAATGTGGGTGTACTAATAGGTACACCTCTGCTCAACCCTTCAGGGAAATGAGGCGTGATAGTATGTTCACATCTTTTTGAAAGGCCAGAATAGCATTGCAAAGTCTGGACAGATGGTACGCATACACCAATCATTGTTCAGCTCAACCGTTCCTTAGGGAGCTATATCAATCAATCTCTTCGCCATACACGAGCCACTTGCTTTATCCCTGCATCAGTGTTGCCAACCCTACTGTATTAACAGTAGATCTACTGTTTTTCATTGGCATCCCTGTTTCTGTTTTAGTCCATATTTTAACAGTTTTTTGTACTTTAGG
Source organism: Apamea sordens (assembly GCA_945859715.1). Taxonomy (NCBI): domain Eukaryota; kingdom Metazoa; phylum Arthropoda; class Insecta; order Lepidoptera; family Noctuidae; genus Apamea; species Apamea sordens. The sequence goes on from OX243995.1 coordinate 17,707,331, forward strand.
CGCCATGTGAAGGAATAAAATGCTTGTTTCTTGCTTTTCGTGTGGGTATAAACAAGGTCTACCTTCTACTCATGCTGGTGTTTAACCCAAAATTTATAAAAAGTCCTGGAGCATTTTCGGATTTTCAAACTTTTTTATTCTCTATCTTATTCTGCACAGAAGAATGACTGTTCTGAAATTACTGTATTTTATTGCTTTTTTTTATGCTTGACTACTGTGCTCGCGACTTCGTTCGCGTGTGCCTACACGCGAACGAAGTCGCGAGCACAGTAGTTTTTTTGCGTGGAGCCTTAATTCTTTTTTCCAAAATAAAAGTAGCCTAAGTTACTCAGCTATCTGCCAATGAATGTCGGTACAACTGTTTCGGAGATTAGCCGGAACACAAATGCAACAAAAAAAAAAGTAAAAAAAAAAAAAAAAACAAACTCAAACTCAAATCATTTAATTCAAATAAACCAATTGCAGGCACTTTTGAATTGTCAAAGGGTCGGTCAGCCAGAAAGATGAAGCTAGTTGCCCATTCCAAAGCGTAGGTACCTAAGGAGAAGAACGGGCAAGAAACTCCATGGACACTCTTTTAAATCATAAAATTGTTACAAAATATTTGATTACATCATTCGTGTTGAAATTAACCATGTGAGAACGATGTAGAAAGACTTGCACGTTAAAAGCGTCCGTTATAGAAAACATAAAAACAATTCAGAAATTAAAAATTAAAATAAGCCGTGGCAGCTAAGAGATGACCAGTCCCTACTGACGGCGCCCGTTCACGAACATGACGTATGGATCAGCACCATTCAGCTCAACCATTTTGGAGGGAACTTAATGATCCAACACACACGCCACCACCAGCGAGACATTAGAGTGAGCATGACATACTCATAGCCGCCAAGGCACATTCAAGTCAATGAAAGACGTACCCAGTAAATGGTAGCTTTATAGAAAGTACATAGTGCTCACACGTGTGCTATGCAATTATACAATACTAAGCTATTGAATTTATACAATGCAAATATAGTTTTTTTCCAATGTTCAGCAGCTCCAACAATGTTTCCGAATGCTAATTAGTTTATGCGCCTCTGTGGAGCAGGACCAGCATTGAGCCAAGCATTTTTGTCAGCGATGTAATCCCCTAACTTATAATATGCTTGGCTACATAGTGTGCGTTTAATACAAGATTTAAATTTCGTTTTATTCAGTTGGAGTATGTGGGGAGGAATTTTATTGTTACATTTTAAAGAGTACCCCATGAAGGATGAGTCTACTTTAGCCAGACTGAAGCCTGTTTGAAATAATAAAATAAAAAAACTAGCTCCCGTGGGAATAATGGGATAACAACTTGTTATCCCAATATTCCTACGGGAGCTAAATTTATGCGGGTGAAACTGCGGGGCGCTGCTAGTGTTAATATAACAGCTGTTTCCTGAATGCATATGAAAGTGTGTAATTATAACAAAACAAAAAACAATTTTTAATTTTTTAACTTATGTGTTAATCCTGGTCATAAACTACCTGTGTGCCAAATTTCATCCTAATCCGTTCAGTAGCTTTTGCGTGAAACAGTAACAAACATCCATCCATCCATACAAACTTTCGCGTTTATAATATTAGTAGGATTATTTAATATTATTTAAAGTAGGATTACAAACACACTTAAATTTTGAACTAAAAATCTATACATTTTGTTAGGGTTGGCAACACTGTCCTGCATCACATAGGTATTGATCCACTGTGTCTTGATTGAGTAGGAAAGCAGTCATATTTCATTCTACCCCTTAGGGTATACCTTGAGGCGAAACAGTCTCAAATTCCCGTTACGCAGACTTTCTGTGTTCCATATTGTTGCTAGATTGACTAAAAGGTTCCTTTTTTCATGTTTATATTCAGATTCAGATGTGGATGGAAATACGTTTTCCTTTGTGGTGGGTTGGTAACGAGTAGGACTGAACACGTTTTTCTCCTTATTGAACGTTTTAAGAATATGAACGGTGGAGTCATTGTTTTGTGAAAGGGTGCTAAAGATGGCATTCTGGCTAAAAAAGCAAGCCAGCATGAGTCAGACGAAGGGTTTCGTATCAGCGTACCATATTTAACACGACATATTAATTGTTAATGTTTTAGTGAAAAAACACATTTCTTGTATGGGACCCCCTTCAATTTTTAACTTAATATGCAAAAGCCACCACGCAGTGGATCCCCAATGGCAGGAAACGACTGCGCGACAGGCCCAGCAAGAGATGGGGGATGAGCTGGACTCCTTCTTAAAGGATTGGCCCACAATCGCAGTAGACCGGGAAACGTGGAAGGAGGGAAGGGAGGCATTTACCCTGCAGTGGGCTTACATAGGCTTATAATAATAATAATTGACGACACGGTTGTCGCAGTGGCTGAGCAATCGACTGCTGCGCTGCATGTCACGGGTTCGATTCCCGCACGGTATTGCCTATAGTAGGTAGTTGTTCCGGGTCTGGCTATTTGTGTATGTGAGTTTAAAAGTTTGTAAACGCACCCACGATACAGGAGTACTTCCTAGTGTGGGGCAACATTTTATAAAAACAAAATATCATGCACATGATGACCACAGCTGCGTCCGTAAATAAAACAAAAGAGGATCCTTTTTAAGTCGACTAATAATATGCGCTGCAAGCAGGAATAGTCCTTACGGTGGTCAGATATAGATTTTGGCGATAGTACTCGTACCTATAAGCAGTGGAATTTTGAAGTTCGACTCGAACTTTGTATCGCCTTGTGAACCCCTAACTGTTCTTTACTGTACCAGCATTTGAGTAATGAGACCACCACTTTGCATTTCATCTTGAGCAAACTCAAGAACCTAATTAAAAAGCTTTAATTCGGGAAAAATTTCAATGTCGATTCGTCCAAGACTCAACTTTCAAACCAAACATGAAATAAAATCAAATATATTCAAGAGCTACTCAATCTAGAGCCTTGTAGGAGCACTTTTGATCAATACCCCTTAATTTATGAAGTCCCCGTACACATTAATTTGGTCCGTAGCAAGTTGCTCGGACCGATAAATGAGACTGAATCAGAATTTCTCTCACGAACGTTCTGGGCGGAGTTACGACTTCCAAGACCTGATTAAGGAGGCTTGTATGCTTTGAAAGCTTGTGAAATTAAGATGAGGTTGGGATTAAAAATGTAGGCGTAATTTTAATCTTTTTAGCAGTTAAGGTAGCAAAATAATCGGATAACATAAATTCAAATATGTACACCCAAGAGGAAAGATTTGGTTAAAAAAAACAAAGATTTCTCTGTCTGTTTGCTACACTTTGTGTGCCGTCCCATCTGACTGTGAGAGTGAGGAAAGAGAGGGTCTGAACGCACATACTTGTGCACTATAATATCTCCAGCGCCGAAAAATAATAATATAATAATAATGTATAACTACAGGTATGTGCCCGACCCAGTTCTCGAAAATGGAAATATCACATTGAGTACAATGTGATATTTCCATTTTCCATGATGGATCGATCCCAGTAGGGATCGATCCATCATCACTGACAGGACTATTGTTGCCAATAAGCCTGATATAGTGGTGGTGGATCGATCAGAGCGGCGTGCAAGGATTGTTGACATAACCGTCCCACATGTCGACTCAGCGATCATTGTGCCGATAGTCGTGACAGCCAATAGTTTAATAGCCAAGAGCCTCGACCAACACCTGAGGAGGCTCTAGTTGGGCAGCTGCATCAAGGGCTTGATTCAGAAAGCGGTACTTCTGGACACGGCTCGCATTGTCAAGAGGTTCCTGTCTCTGGAGCCCTGACCGACGGTAGCTTGGACCCGATACCGGTGGGCTACTATTTTTTATATTTTTTAATGTTTTTTTTATCATTTTGTTTATAAAAATATTGAAAAATGAAATTAATAAGTAATTAGATGAAATAAAGGATAAAATAATAAATAATGTAAATAAAAAAAATAATGTAATAAAATGAGATGAATGAAGATGATGATGATGATGTATGATGATTTGTGTGTGTGTGGATGTGTATGTATTTAATGTGTATAATATCTCCGTTGTGATTGGCCGCCATGGCTGAAATACGGTCTGGAGGACTTATAATACCTTACAGATTTTGATTATATTGGCAAAGGTTGCTTGACTTCTGCATAAGGATGGGAATGCTCACCTCAGGAAAAAGGTCTTTATACCCCGATGAAGCCACGACATCCCGTATTCCGGAACAGCGAGTATTCCGTAACCCAGTAGAGTTGATAAAGTAATATAACGCACTTACTACATCGAATTAATTGCCCCCCCTCCTAACTTGAAACGAAATTAAAAAGGATAACTTCGCAGAAGAAATTACATTTTTATATACTATCCACGTAATACGAACGACCATTACTCTTAATCTGGTTTAATTAAAATCTTATGTTTATTAAAGTTATTTTTTTTTGTTTTTTTTTTTGCCTATTTTGTGTCCCACTACTGGGCAAAGGCCTCCCCTTGTTTCTTCCAAACCTCCCTGTCTTGTGCGATCTCTGGCCACGTTGCCTCTGCAAATGATATTAGATCGTCACACCACCATCGCCTTGGTCTACCTCGACGTAGATGTCCTCCTTCAGGTGTCCAGTGAGTGACAAACTTTGTCCATATCTCCGGGTGCATTCATGAGACGTGTCCGGCTCACTCCAACTTCAGCCTGGCTGTTTTTTCTCCAACATCTGCTACTTGAGTTATCGAACGCAGCGTGGTGTTTTAACTCGATCGAGTTAAATTTATTTAGCAGGATAAAAATATTTACAATGGATAAACTTCTAAAACTAAATAAATTAACAAACTATTACAATAAAAATATAATAACCTAACCTAACTGAAACTATTAACAAATTAGTAAAATATGCCGTCGAAAAATTCCTCCGCATAGCTGGTAATGTTAATTATGTTTTTAGTCAAAATGTCAGATCTCCGGTATTGAAAAAGTTTACACGTGTTGACAGTGGTGGTAGGTTACACGTGCATCGGTTTGATAAACAGATAGTAGAATCAAGATACGATCCTTACTGTACTATTATAAATGCGAAAGTAAGTTTGTTTGTTTATTTGTTTGTTACGCTTTCACGCTAAAACGGCTGAACGGATTTGAATACATTTGAACATATAAAAAAAAGAAAAATAAGCTATGGTCGATATTTCTATATATCTGTCTACCCCTGAAAAGAAATGGCGAAACTCAGTCTTCAAAGTCTCTTTTAAAGTCCAGCCATAATGAGATCACGTGAGTATCATATATATTAGTGTCTGTAATGGTCCTTTGAAGAAAAAACCATGCAGATTTAAGTGGACCTGTCCAGTCAGTGCACGTATTTGTCAGTAATCGCTCAACTCAGATCTTAAGGAGCTCAACGACTCGATCTTAAAACCTTTAGGTACAACTTCTGCATATAACTATTTAATTGTCTTTCCTTATTTCTTTACCAATCGGTTGTGATTTTGGTAAATACCGTTTACGATCGTTTTTAATAAATAGTTATTTACCAGTAAAAATGTGTGTTTGACTTTCTAGGCAATTCTATCTTCAAAAATAAGTTTTTTTTTTTAATATTTGCGTCGCTACAATACCTACTCTCAAAAGTAACGGAAGCAGCATGACACCTAACAGTGACTTGAAATGGTATCGATTTTTTTTTTTTTGAACGTTGCCCCACACTAGGAATTTCTACTGTTTCGTGGGTGCGTTTACAAACATTTAAACTCACATACACAAACAGCCAGACCCGGAACAACTACCTATAGGCCATGCAAATATTTATTCCGTGCAGGAATCGAACCCGCGATACGCAGCGCAGCAGTCAATCACTTAACCACTGCGCTAACCGTGCCGTCAAATCAGAAAGAACAGATTTGAGAAATCAGTCGTATTACATAAGTCAACCATTAAATAAAACAACTCGTATAATTAAAAAAAACATTCCATGTTCATTCTTTATTCAGGACATTCACGTCTCTCGAATTCAGTGTACATTACATAATTACTTATTTATTATTGTATCACGGAAAATTAAGAAACTCGAGTGGAAATCAAAAGCATCTGTGGACCTGATTACTCAAAGAGTCCATGATATTAAACGTATTTATAAAATTATTATGAGCTCAGGAATAAAAGCGTTTTATAATTAACTTGGACTGAGTTAAGATACGCCTTGAAATACCTACAGCCAAAAAACATTCATTATTTTATACGAATGTAATTAAAATAAATAATATCGGATCGGAGATAAAAGCTTTGTACTTTAATAATTAACATGGTTAGTCCTCACACAAAAGGTTTCGTGTACTTGTTTATCTGTTACAATTAAAAGTTATTAAAAAAAAATACTTTACTTCAAACCTTGCTCCATTTATGGTGTTAGCAATACACACTTATACACTATGTTAGTAAGTAACAAACGTAGGTAATATATATGTCGGAGAAGGTATGTCTGTCTCTCGTTATCATCAGGCATATTTTAATTACTGTGGAAAACCACCACCACCATACCACCACCACCACCATAGAAAACACCATAGAAAAACGGTTTGCAGTTCAAATCAGATTACAATTCACAAACAAGTTAGTCACTCTAGCGAATCACACACTGTAGGTACACATTTAACGATACGGAACGCGACAGTTCCTAAACACATGTTGTTCGTACGATGTCCAATGTTTCGATGATAACGAGAGGTCTGCTCACACCGTTCTTTTAGCTGTAGCTCTTCGTCCATCCCCACGAACTCAGGCTAGACTCTGTCAAGCGCCACGAGATAGCGCTAACGTTCCGAATAGTCAAACGAATGACTCCGATACAGGACAGAACAGAACAGAACGAACAGATATCTGTTGCACTCACCTGACGCACCGGGTACATGCACAGTTACATTATTACAGTTCCAACCATCGTGTCCCATTTAAAAAGCCGAATTCACATAAACGCTCCCCCAGATATACTTTAGTGGAACAATTTCTATGAAAACTTCATGTTAATTGATCTACCAAAGTCGCGACGCGCCTTCGCGCCTTTCTGCGACAGTCTTTATTGTGTTGTTTTGTGACGCATCTGACGTACAAGGCTTATCAGTGATTGGGCTACCATTGGTATTCATAAAAGTAGAACACGGCTCTATGAACTGTACAATGAAAGGTCTTATGTTAACACTGATGAATTTAATTTGTATGTTAGAAATTATTCAAAATTATTTAAAAATGTCTGTTATATGGCCAAGTCACGTTATTTGGGTTCAAAGATTAAAAACAGCAGTAATATAATTAAAACGACCTGGACTATTATTAATAGTGAAGCGGGAAGATCTAGTAATCGAAATACTGACTACAGCCTGTCTATTAATGACAACATAATAAAATCAGACTCACAAGTCGCCGAGGCATTTGAAAATTTCTTTTCAGATATTCCCGTTTCAACTACTAAATCCCTAAACTCATCACCTTCTGTTGCTGAGTCTTTGCTTAAGGAAAATGTTAATGGTTGTGATTCGGAATTTCATTTTGAACATATTAACTGTAGAGATATAATTAAAACCTTTCACACTTTAAATGTTAAAAAGACTGCAGATATGTGGGGTAACTCTGTAGAAGTTGCTAAGTCTATTATTGACATTGTAGCACCTACTCTAGCTCTTATCTTTAATAGTTGTATTGACAGTGGGGAGTTTCCTGACCTTATGAAAAATAGTAAAATAATACCTTTGTTTAAATCAGGTAGTACATCAGACCCTACAAATTATAGACCTATTTCTGTACTACCTACCTTTAGTAAAATTTTTGAGAAATTAATTTTAGATCAAATGCAAAGATTTTTTAATAAACACAAACTATTACATAGCAAACAGTTCGGTTTTACAAGGGGTCGTTCAACTACTGATGCCGGTGTTGAACTTTTAGGACATATTTATAATGCTTGGGAAGATAAATGCGATGCCTTAGGCATCTTTTGTGATCTGTCCAAGGCATTCGATTGCGTTCTTCATGAAACGTTAATCAGGAAACTCCGCCACTACGGAATCGGGAACACTGCTCTGGATCTTCTTACCTCATACTTGAGTAAGAGGATTCAGAGCGTTGACGTTAATGGAAAAAGATCTCCCGGGTCCATAGTAACAATGGGAGTCCCACAGGGCTCAATTCTTGGTCCTTTCATGTTTCTTATTTATATAAATGACTTGCCGTACCTCATAAAGGATAATCATGATATAGTGTTGTTTGCAGATGACACTTCACTTTTGTTTAAACTTAAACGTCAGCAGCAGGTTACTGACGATGTAAATAGCGCGATCTCTAAAGTAGTCCACTGGTTCAATGTTAATAATTTACTTTTAAATGAGAAAAAAACCAAATGCATTAAGTTTACGCTACCTCACGTTAGGCAGGTGAAAACTAATGTGTTGGTAAAGGGCGAAGAATTGAATCCTGAAGACAGCACAGTATTCTTGGGCATAACTTTGGATGCTAAGCTTCAGTGGGGTCCACATATAGATAAATTGTCAAAAAAGCTAAGTTCCGCAGCATACGCTGTTAGAAAAATTCGTAATTTAACTGATATAGAGACAGCCCGTTTAGTGTACTTTAGCTATTTTCATAGTGTAATGTCATACGGTATTCTATTGTGGGGAAATGCCGCTGATATTCAGACTATCTTTGTTTTGCAGAAGCGAGCTGTTCGTTCAATTTATAAACTGAGTCCGAGACATTCTCTCAGAGACAAATTTAAAGAGATTAATGTTATGACTGTGCCTTCTCAATATATTTATGAAAATCTTTTATATGCCCATAAAAATATAAAATTGTTTAAAAAATACAGTGATATCCATGATATAAATACTAGGAACAAACACAAATTTGTTGTACCTACAACAAGGCTCAAGAAAATAGGTGGCTCGTTCAGATGCCAATGTATACGCTTTTATAATAAAGTTCCAAGCCCAGTTCAAGATCTAAGCCTTAATAAATTCAAATCATTTATTAAACGTAAGTTGTGCCAGAAAGCCTTTTATACCGTTAAGGATTATATCGAGGACAAAAAGGCTTGGGATTAAACTGCTTCCAATTTTTTTTTTATTTTGTACATATTGAATGTTTTTATTTTGTTTTTCTCTGTTTTGTTGTTGTTTTTTTTTATATACACTGACATTAATGAATTTTATATATACTATGACATTTGCTTACTTAGTAAAGTATTATATTATTTTAATTATTGTGAATGTGAAGACTATGTGGGTCATTGTATTTATATTATTTTTCTCTCTGTTCTCTTAGTTTTGTCATGGTCTGGCAGTTTGAGTAATTAATGTGGCCTACCCAAATGTCCTTTCTTTGGTATTGTTCGTCGGATCGTTGAGCTCCTTAAGTTTTGAGTTGAGCTGCACGATTTCTGACAAATGCGTGCACTGACTGGACAGGTCCTCTTAATATGTGTGGTTCTTTCCTCAAAAGACCATCTCAGACATCGTCCTACATGGTCTTCATATGATCTGACCAAGATTATGTCTGGACTTTAAAAGAGACTGTGACGTCTGAGTTTGTTTCGGCCTTTCTTCTCAGACTAGTCAGATAGGAAACGCCGACCTCATCTAGTTTTAAAATATGATTGACGTGTAAAAGTGTTTGTACAAACCTACTTACAAAATAAAATCATTTATCATTTATCTTAAAGTGTAAGAAGGGCATTCCCACCTCAAGCTTTTAGGAAAATGTAAAATTTCTATGTTAACGTAAGTTTTATTTAGTAGGTACTTTTTAGTTTAATAAAGGATTGTTTTAAAAAAATGTTTTTACTCAAAGCAGATTGGGCGAAACTGCCCTGAAGCCCAAATACGTTAAGACAGTACCAATGGAAAGATCTCACCAAAGAATATATCTTTTTATGAAGATTTCTCTTGATTTTTACTTGTTCTCTTTGTCTCCTTTTGTACAGATGCCAGCAGGTCAAGCTACCCGAAACTGTCAAATTGTCCCAATCAACCTTGAACCTTATTGCTTGAGCCATAAAGTTGAAAATCTATTAAAGAAATTTGACGGATTGTAGTAGCTTGCTTGTTGTAGCTTGATGGTTTGGTTGCAGCAATGGGCAGCTCACCGCCCGGTAAGGATCAGTGCCAATGCCTGCCGGGTTGTTCGAAAGAGATACCGTGGCCCCGGCACAGGCAACTGCCGGAACACGGGTGGGTTTTAATCAGTAAAACTCTGACATGCCCTTCCGCTCAGTCCAGTTTGACGATTTTCCCACCCAAAAAAAAAGGAGAACCTTTGCTAACGACTTTTGTTGCCAAGAAGGGCGCCAAGAACATTCCTCAACTTCGGTACTCAAGTAGTCACCTATTAAGGTCATTATTAACTAAACCCATAGTAAATATACCTTGCCCATTCTCCTTTTATTTTGTACTTTTTAGCATTAGAATTTGTTTAAATATCAGAGGGTAATAGGTAGTAGGTATCAGTAGGGTATCGTAATTTTAAGAACGTTCACAGTCTGATCTCAGTCTCAATCTGTCAAAAAATAAATTCTATTCAATAATTAATAATATTTCATTTCTATTTTCATAAGTTTTTGACATTTGTTTATCGCCGAGATGAGACTGCGACTAGATTTTGAACGTTTTAAATTACGAGAATTGACCTTCTGTTCTACCTTCGCTTGAAAGGTACTTGTAAAAGGTAATGGTAAGTCATGGAAACAAAACATTTTTTTAATAAATTTAGTAGTACACTAAATTTACTGACTGAACAAGTGCTCATCGAATTTTTCGGGACATCGCCAAACGGTTGGTTGACTCTTCACGTCACCAGAGGCCTGCCAGCAGTCTCGACATTCATAGCGATCGCTTTACGACCGAATTCGGTCGCAAAGTCCTGTCGCTCCATACATTTTACCTGTCAAATCGGGACTTTGCGACCGAATTCGGTCGTAAAGCGATCGCTATGAATGTAGAGACTGCTGGGGGCTGGCCTATTTTTACCCCAAAGAATCAGCATTGCCATTCAACGTGGTAATGCTGCCAGCCTTTTGGGCACTTATCCCATTGACAGTGATGCGGACGAATTTTTTGACGCCCAATGCACTCCTGCTTTTTCTTTTTTTTATTATATACTTGTATATACCTGCATTTTAGTGTTAGCTAGTGTATGTTAAATAAACTGTACTATATTCCTGTAAAATTAAAATAAATAATAAACACACACTTGAGGTTCGATTAAACACAATATATTTGTCCTCTATAAAATTCGACATCAAACGAAGTTATATGAAATTTAACGTATGAAATTAAATGACGTGATTAAACTGCAGCATAATAATAACATAGTTAGCAGCCAACGTGACCACAACTGGCATCAGGTACATCCCAGCAGGAATGTTGGACAACAACTTGATCTCTACTGGATTCTTCTTTACCAGACGTATGAAGTCCTTTAACAATTTCGCTTCAGCTTCATCTAGATTTAAAACAAAATGCCTGTGATTTTTACACGACTATTTCATTTTGATTATGGTCCATTAACACAAACTACAAAAAAAAAATCTACACCTTGACTCTTGAACTAAGCATAATCACAATCGGCGGTAAGACCCCTCTTTGAGGAGTGGCTAGAGAGGCGTCACGGCATTCTCACCTACCGCCTGACGCAGGTCCTCTCCAGAGACGGATGTTTCAGGAGGTTCCTGCACATTATCAGGCGGGAGGTGACGCCCGGGTGTCACCACTGTCAGGATCGCCCAGAGGACACGGTGGAGCTTACGGTGGAGGTCTGCCCTGCTTGGGCAGAGCACCGCCGTGTCCTCGTAGAGGCGATTGGCAGCGGCGGCGACCTCTCGCGTCCGGCCCTGGTTCAAGCCATGGTCCGGGGTGAGAGGGAGTGGGAGGCAGTCACCTCCTTCTGCGAAGCAGTCATGCTAGCGAAGGAGGTGGTGGGGTGGATGAGGGAGAGAACCTCACGTCTCAGCCGCCACGGGAGACGCTCCAGGCGTCGGGAGCCGCGTGACGACTCCCGGCCACCGTAGGCGCGGGCCTGCGGGCGGAGAGTAATGGGTAGCTCACCGTCCGATCAGGACCAGGCCCGTGCTAGACGGCGCGTATGTGTTCCACGCGCGCCTCAAAGAGATGTCAGCAAAATTGACGGGGCCCGATAGGGCCGAAGCCTGCCAGGGTAGCGGGATCGTCCGAAAGGGTTACCGCTGCCCTGGAACATAAAGGGCTAAGGAAGGAACCCGGGTGGGTTTTAGTCAGTAAGAGTCTGACACTCCCTTCCGCTCCACCCAGAGCGGGAGGGGTCATTTGATGATTTCCCATCCACAAAAAAAAAAGCATAAACACAATCAAGAAAAACGTTTTGTACGAACTCTGTGAACGAATGCATCTTTTTCCATTCGTCAACGAAACGAAAGGATCTTTTTTCCCGATCGATGAAAGTGTTAAATTCAAAGTGTTACTGATCTGGAGAACATTCGAATGGTTTTATGTGTGATTTTTTATCCAAAAAATCAACAATTGAATTAGTCTTACCAATAATCATAGTATTGTAAAGTCGAACCAACACCTGTCGAAACTTCACTCCTCGGTTACTGGCCATCTGTCCAGCACTTAATGGCATCATCATCACTGTTATGTAACTAAATATGATAATTATAATTCTCGACCAGTGGTAAACGTCTGCAATCTGCAATTTAAATAAAATGAACTCAAACTCAATGCATTTATTTCAAATAAAACAATTACAGGCACTTTTGGATTGTCAAGGGGACGGTGAGTCAGAAATATGAAGCTAGTCCAAAGCGTAGTAGTTACGAGTACCTATGGAGAAGAACGGGCAAGAAACTCCACGGACACTCTTTTAAAAATCCTAAAGTTGTTACAAAATATTTCTATGCAAAATGCACTTTCTCAGACTTGAAACTCACTTTGCTCGAGAAAATAAAAACAGATCATCAGAAATATAGGTACTTACTTTAACAACATTCACGTAAAACAGTTGGTAAGACAGCAAAATGTACTGTGATACTGACAAGACCAGCGAAAAGAAATACTGAAACATAAAATAAATACATTACGTTATTCTCACAAAATATAAAAAGTAATAAAAACTTGAGAGATGTCAAGGGACACCCGGATGGAACGAAGTATAACTGGCTTGCTTTCTATAAGAGAGAGAGAGAGACAGAGAAACACGCGCACGCCGCACGGCTTACAACTATAGCAAAAAGTGTCGTTCCAACTTTTGGTCTTAATTTTTTCCGTCTAGCCCTCTTTCGCAACGCGCGATAAGGAACTTCGTTCCAATATATACAAAATATAAAGGCAGACTCAAGAACTCTAAAGATGGCACTTCTGTTCTGAATAATTCAATCAATGAATCAATCAACTCAGCCTATCGTAGTCCACTGCTGGACATAGGCCTCTCCCAGGCTGCGCCACAACACCCTGTCCTCCGCCTTCCGCATCCAATCTGTCCCAGCTACCTTCTTTAGGTCGTCCGTCCATCTAGCTGGGGGCGTCCCACACTACGCTTGCCGGTACGCGTCGTCCACTCCAGGTCTCGTCTGCTCCACCGGCCATCGGTCCTTCGACAAACATGGCCAGCCCACTGCCACTTCACATTGCTTACTCTGCAAGCTATGTCGGTAACCCCGGTTCTTTTCCGGATAATTTCATTCCTGATTTTGTCCTTCAAAGAGACTCCGAGCATAGCTCGCTCCATAGCGCTTCTAAATAATTTATTTCCAAAAGAGAAGTAGGTACCTGGCGTCCAAAGCATAGCGACACTTTGTCACAGCTGTTTGCTAGGTCCCGATACAGTTCAACCCATCCTTGAATCTGCTCCCTTGTGATATCACATTGCTCATCCGAACTAATATCACAGATCTTTAGTCTTTCATGAACGGCTGATATCAACGAAGTCAAGCATTTAAACAAGTGAACAACTATCATAACAACCAAATAGAACATTAGGTGCTGAATGACTATAGTATATCTTATAGTCACTTGTGATACCAAAATGGGAACCAAGTTTACTTTCAGATGTGATGGTGTCAAATATATTAAAGCTTCAGCGGTTTTAAAGACAGCTAAGAAATACTATTGAAAGTTATGCCGATGCAAAATACTTTCTTTAGAGAATTGCTTAATTGCTTATTGTCTTTGAAACATTCATAGACACAAATGATGCTTCTATAATATGACATGAAGTCGCGGCTGTAGCAGATAACAGTCACTACACATAACACAGAGAGTACACAATGTAAAGCTCCAACCAATGCATAAATGAGTGTTATTTGATTGTAGGCCTCTCTCCCCAACAACAAATACAATTCATATATAACAGATATAATATTAAACATAGTCAGGACGAATATCTGGAAGATAATTAAATATTTCTTAATCTTCTGCTGACTACAATAATTTCTGTATAACCCAATGAGATTTTCCATAAACAGTAAATTGTTCAACAACTTTATGGGAGGCATTTTTACTTGTAATGTTGTCTGTCTCGGTGACGATGATAAAGTAACGGTAAATTGCATAGAAACAAAAAACTATATTTTATTTCACCTAATTTGTTTAAAGTAGCTCATTATTTATTAAAGCAGTATTAATATAGCAAGTGACCTTTTATGTTTCGACATTAATATACTCGTTTAACATACCGGGCGGAAAAGCCCAATCAAATACCTACGCATTCTGTACATCAAGCTAAATAACATTGAACAAAAATTATTCGCTTCGAAAAATCGCTGTTTACGACAACGCGCAATGTAACGCTCGTAAAATATAGCTTTTGGATGCATGCAACGGTACAGGGGTGGTGGGGGTAATAAGTGTTATGTAATTACGTTTAAAACTTGTTTTCGTGAAAAAAGTGGAATCTTGACCTCCAATATCTCCATAACCAGACGGTTCCCAGGTATGTACCTGCACTTAAGAAATATCATAATGACGGGGAGTACAACTAACTCTCTGATTTTTTACTCCCGTTAAATATGATCGTCTGTTATGAAATTAAGAGTCTTTTTAAATTAATCGAAAAAATACCTTTTCAAAACCTACTGTCACTTCATTCGATTTCAAGGTCTCTGCACACAGCGGGCAGGGTGGAGCGGGACGGGACGGCGACGCAGCGCTGGCGCGGCGGCAGTGTTCACACTGCGGGCGCGATCACGTCCCGTCCCGCCGCGCCTTTCTTTCATCAAAAAAGATGTTGAGCGATTCAGACATGGAAACGCTACTGCTTATAGTTGCGCTAGCTAAGAAAAAACAACGAAAACGGAAATGGGTGCATGAAATAAATCAAAAACGCGCTCGCGTCCCGCCACGCCCCGCCCCGCCGCTTCTGACTTGTATTCCCGCTCGGCGCGGCGGCGGCGGGGCGCGATGGTTACCGTCATGTCGAGCGGGGCGGCTCTGTGTGGCGTCGTCCGTAATATCTAGTAGGTACATTCAACTGCTCAGCGCCGCGTCGCCGTCCCGTGAATCTGTGTGCAGAGACCTTCAGTCACCTGGCAAATCTGTGTGGAGTTTCACCAATTTCCAATACTTGGACGAAAGGCACATAGGCCCCTTGTAATTGAGTTTGTCATGCACGCCCATTACTTAATGTAATTTAGGTAATGGTTGGTATTTCAGATACCTTAGCAGATATGACATGGTTATGTTTACAATGTAATCTTAGTGAATTCTCCACCTTGATTGCGTAAAATATTATTAATCACAATCTGAATGATTTTGCTAATCTATTGCTTTATTATATGTTCGAAAATGTGTTTGCTCTAAAAACATAAATAACGCAATGAATGTTGTTGAACTGTCAAAATTAAAGGCCATAGCTACTAATAGTGTATTACGCAATTACCCCACTGCCTGGTTATTTATTTATTTATTTTAGGAACTCCAACAAAAGATATACACTAAACATTACATACAACCTGGCGCTACAATGGCGACATTAATTTGACACACGGGTAGGGCTAGTGGCCAGTAATCATAAAAATTATAACAACATAAAAAAAATCGTAACTTGAAAACTTCCACCTGCGCCGCTCGCCGACATAGGGCTCTCTCTCTTTGCTTCAATTTGCCTTCACGCACGTTATTTGTTTTAATTACATTGATGCGATGTTATGATCCGTGACCCCGGCAAATAACCCCTGCGCTACAGTTCTTTAAGTCAGGTTGCTCTATGATGCTATTTTAGAAAAAAATTAATAAATAAATAAATATTAATGTTTAAATAAATTAAAATATATTCATAAAACTAAAACGCGAAACCGTATACGGTTAAATTAATGTCGCCATTAAAGCGCCACGCTGTATAATTAATGGACGACAAAATATTAAGTAGGTGTACTCCTTCAATTACAGGAGTCCTCAGCATGCACAATAAAACATGAACAACTAAGCTAACAAATTAAATACCTAATACATAATAAAATAAAAGACAAAAATTGACAATGGAACATAAAAAACACAACAAATTCTGTAAAATATTAGGACAAAGAATAATAAAATACCTAAAATAATTCAAAATACAATAAATTTTTAAGACATTTCTTATATTTATCGAGAGATTGGCTGATATCTAAATCTGTAGTTATAGCCATCATGTTGTATTGCCTACAAAGTCTCGGTACAGCGCGCAGCGGCGTAATGACCCAAGTTTGTTTTGGAGCCTGGGGTGTAAAATAGATTAAAAATATTAGATCTGGTTATTTAGTATAGTGCAAAATTTCATGGTTTCTAAATCACATTGCTAATAGAGTAATTTTTACTCGGTTCTTAAGCTCGAAACTATTTTTATACAGAACTCATCATAATATTATTATTTTTAATACCGTAGCAACCACACCCATGCTGGTGTGGTTGCTACGCAACACTACGCAACTCTACGATCTACGCCACCCGTGCCATACGTGCTACGAGTCATGTCTACGACCCGTAGCAGTACTCATACGTTGACGTATGAGTATAACTGCTACGGTTGTTGGTCATCTAATAATTACGATACGCCCACACACAAGAATAAATATATATTTGTCAATGTAATTTTCCTTACATTCACCTACTGTTTGTTCCCTTAGGTAATATATTTGTCAGCTAAAATACACAAACACTCTAAAACCTTATCTGCCCAAACCAACTTTGTTTGAAACCGTAGAAATTCTTTTTAATATTTTCCACGAGTATTATAAGCATAAAAAGTTCTTATAAATAAATATCAAGGGAAAAAATTAAATAAGTTCAATGAAGCTTAAAAACATGGCTTTCGCTTCAAAGCGCGATTTATTTCAGTTTTCCTCCTTTTGAGAGAGCTTTAAAGTGTAAAGAACGGAAGTAATACAAATTAAAACATTTTGGAGGACGACCTCGGTGGCCAGTGTTGATGGCCAACATTGGTGGAATTAGAATGTATTTACATTGGCAGATTACTAATCATACCAAGTACCAGATAGCCCATAGGGTTTTTGAGCAAACATATGCAGGGCGAAAAGTTGATAGCTGAGTATGTGCGTCATGTTGAGAGAATACCGAAAATATATTTGAAAAGTTTCAGATAGGATTTGAAACTTTTCAAATATACTTTCGATCAGGTCAGGAGTACACTTTCAGATTTCGAAATTGGACCAAAAATAAAGGTAAGGACAAAATATCATAAATACATAGGTAATAGGATATAAAATAATTCTAACTTAATAACAAAGAAAATTAATAATTTGCTGTGCTCGACAGGGTCCATAATTGTTTCTAGTATTTTTCTTATAATTACCACCTGTAATTGTTCATTATGGATTGCAATAAACGATTTGAGATCAGAGATTTATCAGTTCCAGAGTCTGTTCGTAGCGGTAGAAATCGCTCCGTCTCTCTCATTTACTGATTTAAAAAACTACAGTTTTTGTCGGCCTAATTTTGTGTATAAAGCGACGTGGAAATCGGAAATTATCTCCCTACTATGGGGATAAAAAAAGTATTTATTTACAGACAAATATTTTTCAAAAAGGCTCCTTTTTTAGCACATAAACATTTTTATAAAAACATTTTTCAACCATACGCTAAACCATGCATTCTTTAAATGGTCTAAAAAGTATATCCGTAAGGCAAAAATCAAAATTCGTTCAACGGTTACGGCGTGAAAAGATAACAGACAGGCAGGGTCATCAAAATTGATTTGTAAAACATAGGTATACTATACAATAGGTCATACATATAAAATAGTACGCTATGTTTTGTCTTAAGACATACAAATATGGTAACATGCAAAGTAATTAGGCTAAACTAAGCCTTTTCCCAACTATGTTGGGGTCGGCGTCCAGTCTGACCGGATGCAGCTGAATACCACTATTTTACATGGAGCGACTGTCTATCTGACCTCCACAACCCAGTAACCGGGTAATACCCCTTGGTAAGCCTGGTTGTCAGATTTTCGAGCTTCTGACGACTGTTAAATATCCACGAATAACAGCCGGGACCAACGGCTTAACGTGCTTTCCGAGGCACGGCCCCCCGTGCCTCGGAAAGCACGTTAAGCCGTTGGTTGGTATGTAAAGAAGGTGACATCCATGGACCAACCTCGGCAAGCTTGATCGACAGACAGACAGCGTAATCTTCATTTTAAAATATTTGTTAGTATGGATAATGGATGTTTGCGCAGTTAATCAATTTGCCGCGTGCCCAAAAATAGGGCGGTTCAATAAAACGTGACGAGTCGGCCAACACAGGTTTTATGAATTCGATTACTTTGGATAACTTAATCCGTGGTCGTAACTAGTGGTTTGTCACTGATTGCTACTGGTTCCACGTGATTGGCCAGATGAGAGGATTTTTGAGATTGATTGCTGGGTCAAACGCAGTCGGATTTTTTGGAGAGAAATATAGTCTGGTTTCTGTTTGGATAATAATACATAGTTCTGTTATTTTGGAGAAGTTAATTGGTATAACTCCAACTCAAAGCATTTATTCAATTAAACCATTTACAGGCACTTTTTAATTGCCAAAGAGTTAATCAGAAAGTTACTATTAAACTATTAAACATCTTCGTTTAAATATAAATCTCTTTGATCAATACCGCTAAAGTAGGTACCTACTGAAATTGAAATCTTTTGTTCTGAACGTGAACAAAACATTTCTTTCGTTTCATTTGAGTAGTTTGTGCGGTACGTCGCTTAAAAGAATATTATTAAGAAACGATTTTATTTATATACTGAATTTTAGATGTAAGTCTTACGTTTACGTCCCTTCAACTTTTTTTTGGTTCAAATAACTTCAAAATCAAACAAATGTCAGACTATTACTGACTAAAACCCACCCGTTTTCCTTCAGTTATCTATGCCAGGGGCCTTGGTAACTCTTTCGAACAACCCGCGACTCTGGCAGGCTTCGGCCCTAGCACACCCCATCAGTTAGTGCTGACATCTCTTTGAGGCGCGCGTGGTACACAACGCGTCGTCGACCCGGGCCTGGTCCTTACCGCAAGCCCGCGCCTACGGTAGCCAGGAATCGGCTCTCGATTCTCGACGCTCTAAAATTCTAATTAAGTCTGCGTCAATTTGCACGTGGACATTAGCCCAATGGGATTTCGTGAGGTAAAACATCTTGAACAGGAAACAGTGTTTGTTTAAGATTCTCATTCTTTTACTGGCGCGTTGCAATCAACTAGCATTTTCTCTACAAGTATTATTCCGTTAAACTTCTGTTGTATCATAGGACATTGTGGATGAGTTGTCATTTATTCCGGCTTCTGACTGAGCGTAAAGATTGCATAGGGGATGTAATTGGTTCAGGAGATATGAACAAAATTCCGGTAAGGAACCCCGATCGTGCCGAGACTCGAATAAGGTCTTTTATGAAATCATGACTATTTATAATAATGAAAATCAATACAATTATAATTATCTAATTTAATAAAGTAAACACAAAATTAAATTAAATACACTCTTATGATACTATAAATATGACGCATAATATAATTATAAATATACCTTAAAAGTAATATTATGAAATCTATCATATAACGGTTAAATAGCATAAGCATAATCAGCCTATAGTGTTCCCACTGCTGCTACACAGGCCTCGGCGAGAGGAGTGGGCCATAATCCACCACGCGGGCCCAGTACGGGTAGGTAGATGTCACAGTCATGTCTTCGATTTTTTAGTTTTAAGACATGCCGGTTTCCTCACGATGTTTTCCTTCACCATTTCTCTCGAAACGGTTAAATGATATGGTTAAATTGCAACATAACTATAAGATAGTTGACAGCCATTGTGAGTATAACTGGCAACATGTACATCCCAGCAGGAACGTTAGTCAATAACTTGATTTCTATTGGATTGTTCTTTATCAGACGTATGAAGTCCTTTATCGACTTCGCTTCAGCTTCACTTGAACCTGTAACAAAAGGTCAACGCGGTTTTACGCGCGATTCGTTGTCCAGAAAATCTATATCTATACAAATAAATTAAATTGAAGTCAAACTCAAACTCAAATAATTTATTTCAATTAAACCATCTACACGCACTTTTGAATTGTCAAAATTAAATAGTCGGTCAGTTAGTTAGAAAGTTGAAGCTAGTTGCCCATTCCAAAACGTAGATCTCTATGGAGAAGAATGGGCAAGAAACTCCACGGACACTCTTTTCAAAATCCTGGGTACATTATTCTTATTGCTTCTATATGTGAGAATAATGTAAAAAAGAAACAATTTAAAATATAAAATTAAAAATAAGCCCTGGCAGTTAGGAGATGACCAGTCTCAACCGACGGCGCCCGTTCACGAACAGTAGTGTCTGTTTATAATGTCAAAATAACTCCTTTTTACTAAATTCATTTAGAAAGTATATACAATATTGATATACAGTACTTATAATAAAAAAAAACAATTGTTAAAATTTTTGTCTGTCTGTCTGTTTGTTCAGGCTAATCTGCGAAACGGCTGGACCAATTTTGGCGGGATTTTCAGTGATAGATAGCTGATGCTATAAGGAGTAATATGAGTCTTTTTTTTTGTCCCGGTAGAACGTTTCCATGGAAACGTTTCCAATAACTACGCGGGCGACATCAATACAATTAGTCTTACCAGTAATCATAGTATTGTAAAGTTGCCCCAACCCGTCGAAACTTCACTCCTTGGTTACTCGCCATCTGCCCAGCAACTAATGGCATCATCAACACTGATATGTAACCAAATAAAACAATTACAACTCTCGTATACTCTTCGGTGTTCCCAATCTGTAATTTCAAAAAATATCCTCATACGATTGACAACCTGATCTGAGCGAAGAGCTCGGGTCGGGTCAGTAGTATTCACCTGACCCCAAGAAAGTTCGCAAAAGGCTGGGAAAATTATGACTCTTTTACTTTAGATTTTGTTCAAATAATATGGAGCAAAATCATCCTGAGCAAAGTATTGCCACCCATTTTAAAGAACAAAACCTCTTAAAAATAGGTGACAATACTGAGCTGATCATCAGGATTCGAGCTACGATCAGGCGGGTCTATGTGGGTATCGTGCAAAGAAATAACAATTACTCAGGCAAATAATCACTTCACAATATCTTGTTACAATCAACTGCTATTTGACAATAACAGGCTGGTATCCTCGAAAAAAACCTTAGCTGCAGAATTATGGATCTCTTTGTTATCAGACTTGATGATTTCCAACTACCAGTACAAGCCGGGAGAGTATAGCAAGATGTGTCAGGCACAGTCATTTTGCTCATAAATGTCATTATTTGCAGTATATAGAATGTAGATACTTACTTTTAAAACATTCTTGTAAAAAATATAGTACATCATCAAAATGTAGTGTGATATGGACAGTATGATCGAGAAAAAGAACTGAAACATAAGAAAACAAATCATGCAAATATAAGAACTAAATAAGTACAGACGCCAGCAGGTCAAGCTACCCGAAACTGTCAAATTTTCCCAATTAACCTTGAACCGATAAAGCTGAAAATCTATTCAATAAATTTGACAGATTGTAGTAGCTTGATTTGCTGGCGTCTGTACATGTTTAACATATCTAGGACCTCTAGGTGTATTATTTTGAAATACCTGGCGACCAAAGCAAAGCATCACTTTGTGAGAGCAGTCAGCTAATTCTCGATATAGTTCAACCCATCCTTGAATCTGTTCCTTTGTGATATCACATTCTTCATCCGAACTAATATCACATTTCCCTAAACTTAACTGAACGGCTGATACCAACGTAGTCAAGCATTTGAACAAATGAACCACTATCATAACAACAACATACAACATTAGGTGCTGAAATACTATAGTTACTCTTGTAATTGTTTGTGATACCAAAATTGAAACCAAAATTGATGGACTTAACTGTGAGAACTTTATAAAAGTGTCCACAGATCTGAAGATAGCAAACGCTATAGAATATAAAATAAAGGTTATGCTGACCCAGTATGTTTTCTTAAGAGAGTTTATAAGTTTTTTGTCGTCTTTAAAACGTTCAGAGACAATACTGATGCTTCTATAATATGACATGAAGGTACGGCTGTAACAGATACCAGTTATGACAGACGTCACTGAAGATAAATAGACTGATGCTGAGAAACCAGCAAAAATTAAATTGATTTGATTAGTATTAACCTCTCCTAACAACAAGTATAATTCATAAATAACAATTATAGTATGCAACAGAGTCAAGACGAAGATTAGTAAGATAATAAAACATTTCTTCGTGTTCTTCTCGCTACAGTAGTTCCTGTATATCCCGAAGAAGTTCTCCATTAACAATAAATTGTTGAAACTGTTTATCGGGGACATTTTTGTTTTTTTATGTTGTGTGGCTCGGTGACGACGATAAAGTAATTCTTTTAATGGATGGAAGCAAACATTTCATTACATACTTTTAATTTCCTAACGAGTAGTTTTTCCTATATAAGTAATTGTCCGCCTGTTGTTTTGATGACACTACATAAACTACATTATTAATCATTTTCTGTTTAATTATCTAGTTGAGGTTTTCAAACCTTGTCATAGGTATTATAGAATATATGTATTTGCTTTAAAACTTGGTATATTAAGGTCTTATTAATAGAATTATGATCTTACATGTTTCGCCAATGACTGGCATATGTACAAATATTTAAACACGTCACATGTAAAAAATTAAAAAGATACATTAATATATTAAAATTATTATTCTAAAATGTCTAATCACTTTACCGAATTCTTAACAATAATAGGTACTTACAAAAAGTTGGTAATATAATGAAAATCAGTCATATTTTTTATCTGTTACTTTTCTATCAATAAATTACTTCACACTTAGGGCTGATTTTTCTATCGCCAGATAACTTTTATACGAGGAATAAAATTGACGTTTGACAGTATTTGTACCACTGTTTTCATTGTACAGCCATTCTCCGAAATTACACAATAAATAAGGTGACAATATTATGAATTCTTTAACAAGCCGGTTGAAATAAAATCTTGTAGCTTAACAGCCATTATTTTCATTTCTGAATTGTTTTCTTTGTTCTTATCTTTTTTAGTACGAACGCTTTTAACGTGCACGTCTTTCTACATCGTTCTCACATGTATAATTTCAACATGAATGATATAACCAATATGTTGTAACAATTTTATGATTTAAAAGAGTGTCCGTGGAGTTCCTTGCCCGTTCTTCTCCATAGGTACCCACCACGTTTTGGAATGGGCAACTAGCTTCATCTTTCTACGAAAAACTTTATTCCGTCAGTAACAAATACGAATTTCAAAATACCGATTTTCATAATTCCGAATGGTTCAAAATTCCAAACATAACGACTCCGACTTATCATTACTCCTATTTTTATAATTCCTAAATTTCAATATTGCTAACGTTTATAATTACTATTCTCAAAATACCGAGTTTCAATAGATCGAATAACAAAAAGTCCGACTAAATGATAATTCGAAACATCAAAAATACGAATTCCGATTGTTAAAATACCGATTAATAGCATTCCGAAATAAAACCGCCTTGTGCCACCAACAATAGAGGGGATCTGGCACTCGGCGGCCTCTGCCGCGGCACGCTCGCTTAGCTTGCTCGATTTCGCGCTTTAATAGTCACAGTTCTAACCTAACCTAACCGAAGTGATTCATCAACTATACAGGGGATTTGCAGCATGCAAGCAAACATGCACCGTGCATGCAAGCCGGCATGCAACATGCAGCAAGCATTGTTTGTGTCACGGCTCCGGCGCGGCGCTGCGGGGTTTAGGCGGCCCCACGCAAGCTTATCGTCGCAGATGGTTTTAACGCTCCGCTGTTGAGGCTAGCCGGCGAAGCCGGCCAGCATGCCGAAGCTGCGGACAGGTGGGCCTACAAACCACCTGCTCCTCAGCTCGCGTGCCGCCCCACCCCTCCGCGCCTACGCGGGCTTAAATTACACTCTAGGGTAGGGCAGACAAGACTGCGTGAAGTCGGTTTTGCAGCGATTCGTTCTGTCACTAAATTTTGTAGCACAACATGTTGACTTTTTATCACAGTATTTTAATTTAATATTGAAAATGCTATTAAGTAACCGGCTATATATTTGTAACCAAATAATATTCCGTAAAATGTTGTTTCAGTGTGGTGAAAATGATGGCAAGTAAATAATTTGGCTAATGAAAAAATTTCAAAAGAGGCTTCGGCCAATAGCAACACACCACACACACACAAAAAAAAACACATCACATCTAAAAATATGTGTCAAATAATGCATAATATAGCAAAAACGATTCGAACAAATAAAATTCGGAAAAGTGATTCAGAATCCTAATTTTAGTAGTTTATTCGAAGTATTGAAAATCGGAATGTCGTTTTTCGGACCGAGAACCCTTCGAGCATTTGATTCTTCGAACGTATGAAAATCGAAAAACTAACAAATCGCATTTGCGGCTTTCGGTAAAATAAATTTCATAATTTTTAATAATAGACAATAATTAATAATTTAATAGTTCTTAGGTATGATGAAATTCGGACTTTTGAAAATCGGAACATCGAAATTCGGAATAAAATATTTCGGAGTATTTGGGTGTTCCCGACTGACCGACCCCTTGACAATGCAAAAGCCTGTAATTGGTTTATTTGAAATGAATTGTTTGAGTTTGGTTTGATCTAAAAAAGTATTTCGTACCTACCTATTCTTTAAACCGTCAAAATATTTTGCTTTCTCTCTCTCGACTCGACTGATGTACCAACTACTATTCCATAAATTCGTCCTACCTAAACGAATTCTGAGAACCCCCAAAAACAGATTCCTGCTTTATATTCCATACTAAATGTATGGAATATAAAGCAGGAATATGATTTTTTATTAATGTATTTTATGTCTAAGAAGATACCTCCACGTGCCGATTAATACTGTTTGCGTATGCTTCAGACGAACCAATTTACTAGATCGATATGACACGTGGTAGGTTATATGAGGAGAATACCTACACGTGTTATACAAGGTTAAATTAAATTAGCTCGCGAACCTCTGTAGACGTCTTAAACTTCAACAGTTTATTTATAAAAAGGAATTAATAGAACGTTGATTACTTAACAATTAAAAGTAGCGCACAGTTGCTAATTTGCCTGAAATAGGTTGAACCTGCGCTTCAGGCTAAGAAGTGCATAAATACTTAATATAATAAATTAATAAATGCGTATAACGTAAAAACTAAATTAAAATTTAGGTAAATAAAAGTAAAATAGCATGTTAGCAGTTTTATTTGCAGACAATAAGCAGGTCTTCTGTCTGTGCATAATTGATGGTTACTAAATAATTAGGTATAATTTTTTACAGCTATAGTAATTTAGTTTATAGATACTAAATTTTCTATTTAATCTATAGTACGGTCGCGGTCATTAATGTAGTATCACCTTAAGGACTGTATCGCTGTGAAAGCGCGGTAAAGGCCGTACCTACGTCTGTGTGCATAAAGTGATGTATCAACACCGAACGCTCACCTCACAATGGCTGGCGTTGAACGAAACAAAAAACATACCGTCGCTTTTGCACACAGGCTACGTAATTACATATGATCTTGGTTGGTTCATACCATTACTAAAATTTAACTCATTACATCAAGTAGATTAATAAACAAGAATCATAACGTAATAATTATTTTATTTTCATTATTATATTGCTATTGTTATACGGCGTTATAATAAAAATGTTTTATAAGTGTTTTCAAAATGTTTATTCAATATAATTTTATAAAAAAATTAAAAAAAACTTCTAGTCAAAACAGTTTATTTTCTCATAAAGAACAATTTATTGAAGTAAAGCAGGTAATCCGTGAACTACGACCCTTAGACTTAAAATATTGTATTTTAGTAATATAATAATATTGTGTTATAACCACTAATGTGTGTAGGGTACTCTAAGAAATCACAACTAGCAAATCTACCCACGTAAATAAAAAAAGTTTAAACTCCTTGTCACAATACAATTAAATTACTCTGTAGTACCACTTTTCGTTTACTGCCAGTGCGTTCGTTTTAACTTTAGTTGCCTATCTCAAACGTCAAAGTTAACAAATCGTATTTATTAGGACTTATTGCGGTTATAGCCTAAGTATTCATTTTCATTATGAAAAGAAGATTGAAACTAAACCTCAAAATAATCCTTATTACGGATATGACACAATACTATTTTAATATTACTAAAATCAATTTGTAATTTATAACTTAATACTTTGTATCATATCTGCCTAGCCTTTTCCTAACTATGTTGGGGTCGGCTTCCAGTCTAACTGGATGCAACTGAATACCAGTATTTTACATGGAGCGACTGCCTATTTGACCACCACAACCCAGTGACTGGGTAATACGATACCCCTTGGTAAGACTGGTTGTTAGACTTTCGGGCTACTGACGACCCGTCACGACTGTCAAAGATCCACGAATGAAATAATTAGAAAAAAAATCGATAAAATAATTAAATCATAATACTCACACTCAGTCCGGTTTCATCAAATCTGTGTGATATAATAATTATTAAGTCTACTTTTACGCAGCGCGATAATATCTGCTTTCATCTCAATATTTAAATTTCCTTGCATTTCAAAATGAACTACAACCCGCTAATAGATTAAACACACGTCACTAATCTACAATAACAACCAACCAAAAACAAATAACGTTCTATTTAGTCGCGGTGAATAAGTCATAAGTTAACTGCATCTGTCTACCTTATAATTTATTTATTTAGATTTTTGTGGGCATAATCATAAAGTTTAACGAATTATGTGAACAAGGCGAACATGATACGGAACTATATTCAATAGTGTGATTATTCAAGTAGGTAATTATAAAAACATTTAAAAAAATTACGCATTACGCATGAACGTGCTTACCGATGTATGATAACCGCTAGGCTATCATGCCATTTAACCTAATGGTTGAATTTATGAACTAGGTACAATCAGTTGCAAACAAATGTGAGAGTGTGGTGTCTATAGTATAGAAAATACTCATTAGAAGTAGGTCGTAAGTTAAACAGAAGTGTCAATCTATTGCTTCGTGACACTGTAACTCCACTTTTGACCCTTACTGTACAGGAAGTGTAAGTAATATATGATATAATTATAAAATCTCTAATATTTACAAGATATAACAACTGAATTTATAATTTATTTGATATAATGATCAGTATACACAATAAACGATTGATATAATTTTTAACTAACTAATATTTATAAGCATAACATACATTGAATATAAAATCGTTTGATATACCACTCAAAAGACATAAAACCTATTTAGTCTAATATGATAAATTATTAAACCGAATCCAAGTTTTTACTATTTGGCTAATGAGCTTCTACATGAGACTATAAAAATACTTTCAGATATAGAAATATTAAAAAACGGCGTAACACCACCAAAACGCAAAAAGTCGTATGAGCAACAGTAACAGATTCGAAAATTAACAATATACTGTCTGGGTTCGAACCAATGTTTCAATAATAAATACTCATTTATTATTTCGACTTTCATTACTCTTGTAGTGCCAACTCCAAAGGGTCTTTATAAATTAAAACAATTGTTTTACACAATAACCGCCAGCAGTAATTCCGCTCTTTTGTCCATGACGAATATTCAAATGATGCTGTAACTACCAGCTTGTCAATAGCTCCGTAATGATTTCCAATCAATCCAATAATTAACGATGTATTCACAACATGTCCACAATACATTTGACTAATTAACTAGTTTGCTTTTGGTTCGGAATTAAATTACTTTGGTATAAGGGTTTCGCCACACTATGTGCCGCAGCTGTGTCCGACAGTAGGTACGCATCGTTGAAGACCTGTGTTTAGTGTGTCGGAAAGTGGTTATCTTTTATTTGTGTTAAGCCTATAATGTCCTACTGCTAGATAAAGGCGTCCCCCAACTCCTTCCAGACTCTTTTCCCACGACTCCTCAAACCAGAGGTGCTATTTAAATTAAATTGTATTATTTTGCTTTAACTACGCTGTACTAGTACAGCGTACTAATAACTGTTTGCTTTAAAAATAATTGTTGATGAATAATTGTTTGCTGCACCGGACGACGTCATTACGTCGGCGCCGGCTGTCGCTGAAAACCAGCGCTGGGGCTCTGTCATCTGCCATATGTCGCTCAGCATTATGCTGCGACCCTAGGCATAGGGTCGCAGCTTAATGGTGAGCGATAGCCGTTTTGCGTGGATGTGACGCATGTCAACCATTAGTTATTGTTTTTTTTTTTGTTTTGTTTTTTAAGTTCTTTTTTGCGTCATGTTTACCGCAAAACCGTGAAACCAAAGGTGAAGTGGGCTGTCATGTCGTGTAGGATTTCACCTAATGCTAGAGATTGACACTATTGACAGCTCACTTTAAGCTCACTTCACATATGTTTTCACGGTGAGATTTTTTTACAGAATTGCAATACTGCCCTCGCGGTACGCATCCGAGTTGTCTCGCCACCCGTTTCTGGGCCGACCTCGGCGGCGCCGTCAGTTTTAGACATTCATTGTTGGGAGACTTTTGCCCAGCAGTCATCGTGCATGCGGCTTATGTCACCCGCCCAATCTCATTTGAGCCTGGCAGCCTTCTTGCCTGCGCCCATTATACCTGTTACCTAACCTTTTATCAGAAATACAATTAATACCCCTGACTTTCATGCCTATAGGGACGATTCTCCTTCGTACCGCACGTTAAGCCGTTAGTCCCGGCTGTCATTCGGGGATCTTTGACAGTCGTTATGGGTGGTCAGAAGCCCGAAACTCTATTAACCAGTCTTACCGAGAGGTATCGTATTAGCCAGTCACTGGGTTGTGGAGGTCAGATAGGCTGCTCCTCCATTGCTCCATGTAAATTACTAATATTCAGCTGCATCCGGTTAGACTGAAAGTCGACCCAACACAGTTGTGAAAAGGCAAAAGGCTAGGCATATGAAGATAAGGTCGATTATCATGTGCAACTCTCGGAAACCTACTTTTAACACTGAATATTGATGAGTCCTCATTTGTTTCTTTTTGCCAATGCAATCCTTTATGATCCCCTGAATAAGACACAATTCGCACCCTTAGTAATGTAAGGTCACAACTCGAAATACTGAGTTTTTGAATTTTCGTGTTAGATGGGCTCAAAATCAACTGTTCTACCACTTGGCTTTCAAAGAAAGAGAAAAAAGACAATATTAAAGGGAATATTATAATTGTGTCTCATTCACACCACCCTCTCCCGCGCCCGCGTCTTTCTTCCCGCTAGAGAGGCCCAACTATTAAGGTACTTGTCGAAGTCGGACCGCTGACGCGCTGTCCAAATTGGATTTGTGCCTTTCTATTACAAATTGTCGTAATTTAATAAGTATAAACTTCGGATTTCCTGAATCTTTAAACGCGTTTTCCCAAAAGTTGATATTTTTGAAATAGGCCTTTACTTTATTAAGACCACGAGGAAGGAACGGAATTGTCTTATTCAGGGGATCATAAAGGAGAGAAAAGAAAAAATATTCAGCCAACTACTTCCAAAGTTTTCGCATAATTTGAGTAAAACGACCCTTAAAATACGATCGTCAATAGATTTCTTTACAAAAGCGCTTCAATTCTCAATACTTTCCGACACACTCGCCCACTTGCTCCAAGTAAGTGATACAATCAAAGCAAACTAAGTAAACGTTCAGAAGTGTATCGCGATTTATGAATATTGGGACGACGCGACCGCAACGTACCGCTGTCCATTTTTAGTTTGTCCGGGCAGTCAGCCGCGAAATCAAGGGTTTTAGATCCGACAACCTACATCTGCAGTTCACGAAACTTATAACCAACTGTAACACGGTAAAAATAGAGTGTAGAGTGTGATAATTTAGCTGAAAAATATAATTGTAAACTGGACTTTTCTTATAAATTATGATACAAACTAGAAGACTGTAAAATAATGAGTCGGGAAAAATCTTATTTTATCTTTTATGGTTGCTTGTTCGGGATTCCCTTGACTGGTTTTAATACTAAACTTGAGGGCAATACAAAAATGATAGTCTTTATAGAGCTTTCTTTGATGTCGATGTTAAAAATGTCCATTATCCGGTACGATGAAAATTTTTCGATTTCTTACTTTTACTTCAGTATTATGTTTATTTATTTTGTAACCAATGCACATACTGAGCACCTTTTACTATATCTCTTCGTAATCGTTTATAATCAATACATTATTATAAATGAAACTCGCTTATGGTGTCGGTCTGTATGACCGCGTTGTTATTCTAAACTACGCAACGGATAATGATGCTGTATTCACCATCATTTAGAGAAATGATGTCTCAAAACAAAAGAATTAATAACCTACCTATATAAATCAAGAGCTATCAAATACGGCGTACCACAAGGAAGTATGTTGGAACCACTGTTATTCTTGATTTATATAAATGATTTACCCAGAGTCACAAGATTTATGATGGTTCTTTTCGCAGATGACAGTACAGCCCTAATCAATGAAGAATAGAATTATCGATGTTTTGTCAAGTCCTATAAAACGTACGAGGCTAGTTACCTATATAAATAGCGAAAATAAGAAACTCGAGGTCCTACCAAGCATCTTTCTGATCGCAATTTAAGATAGCTATTGTAAAAGATACATCCTCGGCCATTAAAACAAAACAGCTTACTGCATCATGTATCACATAACTACGAACAACACCACTCTGTCGTGTCTCCACGAAACTTGTAAAAAGTAAACACAGAGGGACAGCGTGAAGCGGCTCCTTGAAACAAAACAAACTACGATCACGGTGATACTTTCGTTGGGAACGGAGCTCACTTGTTTTGGGGGAAGCCGATGTAGAATAGATAGCTATAGATCATTCTGTACGGCCTGTAGTAAGATTTGCAGTCTCTCTGTTCGTGGTGTAAGGTTGTTTAATAGAAAAGCCTTGTAAAGAAAGAAAGAAAAAGTATTTAAGTAGTTGTGTCTGTGTGGTGTTTTAGTAGTTGTAGTTTTTTAAGTGTTGATTTCGTTTTTGGAAGGACACCATTCCAACTGATAAATCCAAATAAACGCGAATGTGCTACCTACTTTAAAATATTTACGACCTTTTATGGAAATAGATAAAGATATTGTAAGCTTTTATTTATTTACTTAAACTTTTCGCACAAAAAGGTACAAAGGCTAATTTAATGCCTTAGGCATTCTCTACCAGTCTACCAAGTTTATTATATAATTTCATTACTTTTTGTTTCATTTAATTAATTATTTCTAAATATCTGTCTTTAAAAAGCGTTTAATTAAACAGCAAACAGTTCCGCACACCTTCAAAATGAAACTCTCTCAGGCTCTCGTGAAACTGAACCAACCCAAGACATCAAAACGTATTAAACTATCCAGCCGAACAGCGTCACCTCTAAAACAAAACAAGCTATATCACGTAGCCGGTAGCTAGGACAGCTTGCAGCGAAACAGCCTGGAATAGCTCGGAACAGCTCGTTCTCGTTTCAGACATGCTTCGCAAGTGACAGGGGCGATGTGCTTCTATTTCGGAATGAGGCTGCGATGTCTTTTATGTTTAACTACTAGCTTCTGCCCGCGGCTTCGCCCGCGTGGATGTCGGAAATTATCCCACGGGAACGTGCTAACAGGATAAAATGTATGTGATTAGTGGTGATTAAGAGGGTACCTATATGATATCTTTACCTAAGTACCTACCTAATTAAAAAAAAAAAAACTCAATAACAGAAAATTAAATACCTACCTAAATAAACCTATTTCTGATGATAACTAATGTAAACTCAATAAATAAGCAAAATCCCTAAAAACTAATATCTATACGAATGACTAATCCTACCTAACAGTATTATAAAATAACCTACGGTCACTACTTACACTATCAAATATGCTACCTATACTTTAAAATTAAAATCTATACCTACGACTTATATGAAAATAAACCTAAATAACTCTAAAAACTAAAAGGAATAAAAATGAACTCCACTGCGGGTGACGTAACCTACGACAAACTTATTATTTGCGGTTGACACAGTAATGGGTCTAGGGATCGAACCGCAAAATTAAGTTTGTTTTTTATTGTATACTAGCTTCTGCCCGCGGCTTCGCCCGCGTGGATGTCGGAAATTATCCCACGGGAACATGCTAACAGGATAAAATGTATGTGCTTCCCCAGAATGCCATCTATCTCGCGGGCCCTTTGTGGCTAATTACAGTAGAAAACCATTGTGTCTCATTAGTGGTGATTAAGAGGGTAGGTACCTATATGATATCTTTACCTAAGTACCTACCTAATAAAAAAAAAACTCAATAACAGAAAATTAAATACCTATCTAAATAAACCTATTTCTGATGATAACTAATCTAAACTCAATAAATAAGCAAAATCCCTAAAAACTAATATCTATACGAATGACTAATCCTACCTAACAGTATTATAAAATAACCTACGGTCACTACGTACACTATCAAATATACTACCTATACTTTAAAATTAAAATCTATACCTACGACTCATATAAAAATAAACCTAAATAACTCTAAAAACTAAAAGGAATAAAAACGAACTCCACTGCGGGTGACCCAACCTACGACAAACTTAGTATTTGCGGTTGGTACAGTACAGACAGTGGTAATCGGGTATAGGGATCGAACCGCAAAATTATGTTTGTTTTTTATTGTATATACTTTTCCGGGATAAAAAGTACCCAGTGTGGTGCCCAGGATATTAAAGAATAATTATACCAAGTTTCATCGTAATCGAACCGGCAGTTTTTGCGTGATGCCTGAACAAACAGACAGACAGACAGACAGACCGACAGACAGACAAAAATTTTTTTAATCACATTTTTGGGTTCGGTGTCGGTCTAGTAACACCCCCTGTAAATTATTTTTTTGATATTTTCAATGTACAGAATTTTCACTTCTACAGATTTATTATAAGTATAGATACTTTTCCGGGATAAAAAGTACCCAGTGTGGTGCCCAGGATATTAAAGAATAATTATACCAAGTTTCATCGTAATCGAACCGGTAGTTTTTGCGTGATGCCTGAACAAACAGACAGACAGACAGACAGACCGACAGACAGACAGACAGACAAAAAATTTTTTAATCACATTTTTGGGTTCGGTGTCGGTCTAGTAACACCCCCTGCCATTTATTTTTTTGATATTTTCAATGTACAGAATTTTCACTTCTACAGATTTATTATAAGTATAGATTTGTGGTAGGAAGACAACCTTATCTTTCTCACATGTCATTGTAAAATATGTCTGTTTGTCCGTGAGTGCAATCGGAAACCACTACTACACACTACACCCCTACTTGTCTCAACTTGTCTGGCACCACCACCCACGCTGCCGCAACCACTTGTCTGGAGGTAGAAATTGAAGTTAGCGGCATACGTCAAGTCAAGAACTTCAAGTCTTTTGTGGTGCGGGTTCCGAGTCATCAATCATTATCTTGATTTGACTGAGAATCAGCAGTTTTTGAACGTGAAAAATTACAGAAGATAGTCATTCAAAACGCCCAACCTTCACCACTTTCTGGTGTTTTTTGGAAAGAAATGGCTACACCCGCATGGGTCGATCGATCAGGTTAAGCTACGCTTGCCGCGGTTCGTCCGTGGATGAGTGACCATCGTTACATCCTTAGACCCCTCCGTACCTCGGAAAGCACGTTAAGCCGTTGGCCCGGCTGTCATTCGTGGATCTTTGACAGTCGTGACGGGTCGTCATTGGCCCGAAAGTCTAACAACCAGTCTTACCAAGGGGTATCGTATTACCCAGTCACTGGGTTGTGGAGGTCAGATAGGCGACTGCCTATCTGACCTCCACAACCCAGTGATGGAGCGACTGCTCCATGTAAAATACTGGTATTCAGCTGCATCCGGTTAGACTGGAAGCCGACCCCAACATAGTTGAGAAAAGGCAAGGCAGATGATGATGATGAATTGGCGCAAAAAACTCCCCA
The DNA here is from genome assembly GCA_945859715.1 of Apamea sordens. Taxonomy (NCBI): domain Eukaryota; kingdom Metazoa; phylum Arthropoda; class Insecta; order Lepidoptera; family Noctuidae; genus Apamea; species Apamea sordens. The sequence goes on from OX243995.1 coordinate 17,741,760, forward strand.
GCAACACACATCTAAAAATCTTCTAAACATAGCAGGACCTCGTATCTACGGTACATATTTTGTTACGTTATGTAGCATGGTTGACTAACCCCTAGCGGACGGGTAGATAACCACAGTTTACTGTTATCACACTTATCACTAATGGACGATGCTGCTTACCCTGTTGACATTAGCCCTTTATAATCTGTTACCCAACCCGTATAAGGGAAAGGTCATCATCATTACTGTTATGCCTCTAAGTATTAACAGCAACAGGACAAAGAGAATACGAAGAAATATGAATATTTTGATAGGGCTTTTCGCTCTCGTCTTTAGAATGTATGGAGATAGATGATATTGGTGATATTGGATAGACATAACTGCTGTGTTCAACGCCGGAACGTGGATCCACGCGAAACACGATAGCTTTTTAATGGTTTCTGTAATTTTGGTTAAATTGTTCCTTCAATAGAACCCGCGAAATTCAAAACTTACGGTTTTTTGCAAATTGCAGCGCGGTTTTACGTCGTATGTTAGTCAAGATTCAATTCGCGGCAACTATGATAAAATAATTACTAAATTATAAAAAAGTGTCGTTCCAACTTTTGGTCTTAATGTTTTCCGTCTAGCCCCCTTTCACAACGCGCGATAAGGAACTTCGTTCCAATAATTTATAACATCAATATAGCTCTTGAAATTATAGGTATGCAAGTCGTAATTTTTTCACGAAATAGTTTTATTTCTTTCAAATCTAATTTCGATAGTTCAATTGAGGTTTTAAATTATTTAAAAATTACAATAATTTCAATCTTCTTCTTTTTCAAATTCAAACGTTATCAATTTTGCCGACTTTGACGGATCCTTAATCAATTAATTATTCCACATCAGATCAAAGAAACCGTCAACAGACCGTAATAGCGCCATTCCGTATCACTTCTAACACAAAATTTAATATGTTCCTCACTTGTCGCTTTCCTAATGAAGCACCAATTTAACATGATGACAATAAACCATTGCTAAGCACCATTACGATCGTAATTACAGCCTGAAGAACATATATTATATATTAGGGAAGTACTTATGTAGTATGTTTATTACTTCCGTCTGGCATTTGTACCTTTGATGTGTACTTCCCAAATCAAGAACGGAATCAAGGAGTGAGTTCGATATTAATATGATTTTTTAAATTATTTATTTAATTAGGGACTTTTGAGGGGTTTGTGGTTAAGTAATAACAGCCGCAAAGGTCTATCGATCATTGCCGCAGTTGGTCCGTGGATGGGTGACGATCTTCACATACCAAGACCCCTCCGTGCCTTGGAAAGCACGTTAAGCCGTTGCTCCCGACTGTCATTCGTGGATCTTTGCCAGTAGTTACGGGTAGTCAAAGCCCGAAAGTCTGACAACCAGTTTTAACAAGGGGTATCGTATTACCCAGTCACTGGGTTGTGGAGGACAGATAGGCAGTCGCTCTATGTAAAATACTGGAACTCAGCTGCATCCGGTTAGACTGGAAGCCGACCCCAACTTAGTTGGGAAAAGACTAGGCAGATGATGATGATTTAATTAGGGAGAGCAATGCGTATGTCAGTCCCGTAGTCAGTACCCTAAATACATACTGCTACGGATTATATGGCCATGGAGCATGAAAGAACAGACTCTTCGCATCATCACACGCTTGTCGTTGTGTGCCGTACAGGGAGGTGACATAGCCATTATTGCATTTTGCGGAAAAAGGATGGCGCTTTTGTTTTGTATAGACTATAACACTTCGCTATACACTTCGATCAATACTAGTACTAGATTAAGGATCAGGAACAAAAATGAGTCGCTCAAGTAGCCACGTTTGCACACACGTAAACATCTACATTTTTTAGAAAAAAGTTTAATAATATTAACAACTTCAGTTTATTATAAACCTTAATGCTTAAACATAAAGTTTAATTACCATTGCAAAATATATTTAAAATGCCGCTTGAAAATAAAATCATTCTATTTTTAAATTATCAGTCATTTATTCTAAAATGAAACTTAAAGTCTAAGTAATAAGGTTAAAAACATACTAATTTGAAATAAGCCCACAAAAGTATTTGCGGTCTTATTTTTCGGGCCGTTTTTGGAGCGCTTATCGGGAATCTAGTACTATTATTGATCGAAGGCTATACATAATATAACATGTACACACACAAAATGCACACACAAAATGCCAATGTAACAGCTAAAACGATTAGCCGTTCCAACATGACCCATAAAGTCTGTTGCACGTAAACTTTTCAATCTATCGTCATTGTCAGAGCAAGATTGATTGCCGTAAAAAAGCCGTATGTCCGTATAGTTCGATTTATCAACCAAAGCTCGATGTCATTCTAACTGCTAAAAGGTATTTTCGCCAAACTTGTCACTAATTTAAAGATCAAAATAAACGTACCTAAATTCAACCTTGAAAACTTTTTTTTTTTTTTGTAACTGGTACTCCCTACTATCTATGGAAATACCTCATCATCATCATCTGCTTAGACTTTTCCCAACTATCTTGGGGTTGGCTTCCAGTCTAACCGGATGCAGCTGAATACCAATATTTTACATGGAACGACTGCCTATCTGACCTCCGCAACCCAGTAACTGAGTAATACGATACCCCTTGGTAAGACTGGTTGTCAGAATTTCGGGCATCTGACTTCCCGTAACGACGATCCACGAACAGCCTGGACCAACGCACGGAGCAGCACGGAGGTGTCTCGGTATGTAAAGATGGTCACACATCCACAGACCAACCGCGGCCTGCGACCTGTGCGTCTTTATTAATAATAGGCCATGAGCCCGGCACGGGCTTTCTATGGAAATGCCTGTTATGTGTAAAACGATTATCATAGTATGGGCATATGATATGCAGAAATGAGGAAAATGTCGAGAAGGAAGTTTTGAGTATGTATAGTAGGGGAAGCCTAAGAAACGACGGATGGACTGTCTGAAAGATGATATGTGTGCCACGTCATCTGAGTGCATATGACAGAACTGACAAGTAACAAAAGTTTGTTGACAATTTTTTGTCCATTTGGAACGACTAGACGTCGCTGTTAACTTTTTAGCTGTCGAAATAAGTTATTAATTTATGTTAATATTATGCGAATTTATATTACAGGAGAACAAATGATACGTACGAGGTGCATTCAATAAGTACCTAGCCTCATCGCCAGAGGGCGCTGTAGTTTCAAAAGAGTTTTACCACAGTGTAGCACATTCTTTTTTAATTATTTTTTCAAATTTTCATTCCAATCCCTTCATTTGTTTTAATTTGACAACTTATGGAAGCGAATGTATCGATCGGTTTTACAAAAATAGAAAAAGAGCAATATCGTTCGGTGATTCGATTCCTATTTTTGGAAGGGAAACGCGCATCGAAATCAAAGAGCGCTTGGATGCTGTGTACGGTGACTCTTCTCCATCGATGGCCACCGTCAAGAATTGGTTCAACGAGTTTGCACGTGGCCGTACGTCGGTTTTTGATGAACCACGTCCAGGTGCACCGAAAACAGCTGCTACGGAGGAAAACATTAAAAAAATCCATGATCTCGTATTGGCAGATCGCCGATTGAAGGTTCGGGAGCTAGCTGAGACTGTAGGCATTTCAGAAGGAACAGTGCATCATATTCTTTACGAGGAACTCGGCATGAGAAAGCTGTCGGCGCGATGGCTGCCGCGTTTACTCACACCGGAAAACAAGTGCAACCGTGAGACCACATCGGAGACGTGTTTGGCGCTGTTTAAGCGGAATCCAACGGAGTTTTTGCGTCGTTTTGTGACCGTCGATGAAACCTGGATCCACTGGTACACACCAGAGACCAAGGAGCAATCAAAACAATGGATCCAGACCGGGGAACGTGCTCCAAAGAAGGCAAAAACTGTAAAATCGGCCGGAAAAGTTATGGCCACCGTTTTCTGGGATTCACAAGGTGTGATCTACATCGATTACCTCGAGAAGGGTAAAACAATTACAGGGCTTTACTATGCCGATTTATTGGGCCGATTCGACGCCGAATTAAAGAAAAAACGACCCCATCTGGCGAAGAAAAAAGTGCTGTTCCACCACGACAACGCACCGGTTCACACGTCTGCCGTTGCCATGGCCAAATTGGTCGAATTACGCTACGAATTGCTGCCCCATCCACCGTATTCTCCAGATTTGGCCCTTTGTGACTTCTTTCTGTTTCCTAATCTGAAAAAATCTCTCGCCGGGAATAGATATGGATCAAATGAGGAGGTCATCGCCGCCACAGAGGCCTATTTTGCAGAGTTTGACAAAAACTATTTTTCGGACTGGTTAAAAAAGCTGGAGCATCGCTGGGCTAAGTGTATCGAACTAAAAGGAGACTATGTTGAAAAATAAATTGTCACTTTTCCAAAATTTTCGTTTACTTTTTGTAGGCTAAGTATTTATTGAATGACCCTCGTAAAAGTAACGTTCGGAATATAGAAAGATTGTATTGTGTGTTGATCCTTTTCTCACGTAGCCACGTAGCAACAGATCGTCATTTTTTTTTGTATAAAGATAATTTATGGACCGGTTTTTCTCCCGGAAAAATGCACGGTCCTTGTGGGATAAGCCATGGGAGCCGCCGGGAACGAAGCTTTGGGTAAAAGCCTGTTATTCATATTTCTCAGTTAATCACACTGACCGTAAGGTTACACCCACACAGTGTTATTACAAAACGAAACCTAACTTTAGTTCTAGCCTAAACTATTGAGCCAGTACTTGTATTTCGAACTTTATTTCGATTTAGTCAAAGTTCTTAATACTAAAATGACAAGTTAGCACCGAACTAAGCTGTCATTTTAGAATAAAGAACTCCATTACTATAACAGTTGGGTTCTTAATTCAATAACTGGATCAATGGTTTAAACCTGATCGAAAGAAAAACCTTGTTTTGTAATAAGGGGTATTAGGTTCAAGTCTAAAACTGTATTTCACTGCCCAGAATTGCAAGACCGCAAAAGCCCCATAAATCCTTCCGCTTATTAGCTTCATAATTTAGTTTAAATTCAGTCATAAGCTGTACTGATAAGCGACAATACTGCCAAAGGTTGGCAGTAATTAGATTGCCGATTAATGGCATCACTGACGCCGTTATAGGGTTCAGTGCCAATACCGGGCTTTTGCGCCAACGGGCGATGCCAAACTATGGCATAATAGACGGCAGGATTTAGTTTAGATTATGTTGTTCGTTAATGTTAATGTCGGGTTTGGTACGTACATTTTGAGAGATTGTATTATCGTTGACCACATTTTATGGGACCTCGGTGGTCGACGATATGTTAAATAGCCTAGCTAACTGGCTAACAATTTAAGAAAGAATGTAGCCGAAAACACTCAATACTCAATTTTTTATTGCATTCCACAATGTAGGCTTAGGTGGTAAACATTTATTTGGTAGGTAACAATCGTGGACCCTGTCGGGCACAGCAAAAGATATTATGAATACAATTTGGAGAGGACAAGTATCATTTAAGTATCTTATAATAATTCAACTTATTCTAAAAACATAGACATATAGACATAACATTAAAATTAAAATTGCAAAAGACTTTATTTTTCAAGCTCCGTCACCGTTTGTACCTTTTTGTGCGAAAAGTTTAAATAAATAAATAAAATAATAGTGCCGTTAGTTGCCGTGGCCGTCAATGGCAACGGCACCAACTTACGAGTCATCGTGAGTTAGAACCCAGGCAGGCGCTTTACTTGGGTACATAATTTTATCACGACTGCTCTCAAAACGGTGAAGGAAAACATCGTGAGGAAGCCGGCATGTCCTAGAACCTAAAATTGGAAAACATGTGACATCTACCAACCCGCACTGGGCCCGCGTGGTGGATTATAAGTGTGTCCGACCGAAGCTTCGGCTTCGGCTTCGGCTTCGGCCACCTTCGGCCAAAAAAGCACCTTCGGCCAAATCTTCGGCTTCGGCCAAAAATTTGCCGAAGGTTTGGCCGAAGCCGAAGGTTTGCTAGTTGTCAAAATTTGAAATTTACTGAACGATGCTAGAGCGAGACGGAGAGTGTGCACAGCAGCAGAGTTTCGCCGCGCCGCCGCACCGGACCAAACGAATCGCAGTTAGTAAACTAAACGAGTCAAAACAAGTTTGAGAGCGCGTCTTAAAATTCTAATAAGTGTTTTGTTTTTTTTACCTATGGTTTTTTCCAAAAAGTGAACAAAAATGTTCATATTTTCTTTTAATTGTATGTTTTTATTATATTTTAGTTTTCCCAAATAGGTATATTATTGATAATTTTGATAAATGACTGCTTCGCCATATAATTAAGTATAAAGAGCTATTTTTAATTAAGACTAGTCGAAAAAAGTGAGTTTATTTTTTATTAATAAGGTGCCTCAAATTGTTACCAAAACTTGTTAAGTTTTTATTTTCTCCAATTGTTACCAAAAATGTTTAACTTAATTATCCTAAGAAATTACTTATAAGTATTTAATTTTCTCAAAAATTCCAAAAAATTATATGTAAAAAATAGATATTGAAAAAGCGTTAAACTTTGCTCAATTATTTTATAGAAATATTTTGTGTTCGTCTGATAATTTTAAAAATGTGACTGATTATTTGATTATTTTTGTTAAAATTACTTTAAGTAAATTTTAATTAACATTGTATATTTGAAACTTTTATTTTAGACCATATTTTATTACCTACTTGTATATGTTGGTCACTCGGCTCGTTATTGGGCTAAATCTCTAAAGCTCTCACAATATGTATCTAGTATATTCTGAGATCAAAGTAACTATCGTATTTCTCAAGGTCAATGACACCTTCGGCTTCGGCTTCGGCTTCGGCCGAAGGTTTTGGTGAATACCGATTAATCGGCTTCGGCTTCGGCTTCGGCCAGAATTGCACCTTCGGTCGGACACTAGATTTATAACCCACTCCCTCTCGAAGAGAGGCCTGAGTCTGGATCACGTACACGTAAAGTCGTGCTTTTTACTATTCATCAATAACCAGCAATTTACCCTTTGTTAACCTAAAAGTGGAGTGGACATACCGCACTACAGCGGCGAACCAAGGTACTAAAACGACATTATTCTCAACAAAAAAAATCAGAGATAAAATCGTCAAAAAAACCTACAAAATCCCTCCAAGCCTTAACGGACTTCGCTCGTCTTTCCGGGACCCGTGACGTGTGTATTGTATTCACACCCTCTGGGACCCCCCAGAATTCCTCACATTGTTACACTATACGACCTTATGTAAATACGAGGGATTTCACAACTTTTTGTGTCAATCTGAACAATCGGAGATACTTCGAACATTGTTCGAATGCATTTGGTATGCGACACAATAACACGGGAACACAATAGTGTTACAGTAAAATTCCATTCTCCGACATTTTCTTTCCTGATGTTACCGTTTTTTATAATATTATGTTCGTTTTGCCTTTAATTTTGTAAGTCATTGTTCGTGCCGCGGGGAACAAATATTCGTTTCTATACTAATTATAAATGCGAAAATCACGCCTTAACAGCTAAGCGGATTTGGATGAAAGATACACACAGACAAAGGATAAACCATGACCTGGGTTCGGACATAGGACATTCCCGTGTGCAGCCGTGGGCAAAATCTGGTTTGCCTAATATTTTGCTCAATTCACAGTGTATCTTACTAAATTGTGTTCCAGTTTTACTGGTGTAATAACAAGGGACCATTCATGACATGGGTCACAACGGTCCTCTTTATCTATTAGAAAACTGCTTATACTTTAAAACCATCAATACTAAAAACTATTGAACCACTGCAAATGGTACACACACACGCCTCTTAAACAGAAATCTTCGCTAAATCCAATAGATATTACTACGCTCATACAGTAACTGTATAATAGTATTGCAGCAATGTACATTGCAGTCTTACCTCCTATGAGCTAGGTATATCGACTTCCTCGGATGCAATCTCTAAGATTCCACAGTCAATGTATCGGAAACATGCCCGGTTGAGTACCAACGTACAGACGCCAGCAGGTTAAGCTACCCGAAACTGTCAAATTTTCCCAATCAACCTTGAACCTTAATGTTTTAGTGATAAAGTTGAAAATCTATTAAAGAAATTTGACAGATTGTAGTAGCTTGATGTGCTGGCGTCTGTACCAACTGAGCTCGGTTCACTTGGTATGCAAAGCAACATTGCTAATAAGGAGATATACAGGGTTACATCGACGCGCAAACTATAACTATAAATTCAGCACATGATTCTAAACAACCTAGAAATACTTTATCGCTTATCAAAAAAAATCTGCCGTTATAAAAGTGCAAATCCTACGCGGTCAAATTGTATGGAAAAGCATTTGGAACGAAGTTCCTTATCGCGCGTTGCGAAAGGGGGCTAGACGGAAAAAATTAAGACCAAAAGTTGGAACGACACTTTTTGCTATAGTTGTAAGCCGTGCGGCGTGCGCGTGTTTCTCTGTCTGTCTGTCTCTCTCTCTCTTATAGAAAGCAAGCCAGTTATACTTCGTTCCATCCGGGTGTCCCTTGACACCTCTCAATTTTTTTTTTAATTAGCGAAAATTTTCAACGCAGTGGGGAGTTCAGAATCATGGTAAAAGGTTGCGCATCGATGTCCCTGCCAACCTGTTTATGTAGATACGTACGTAAATTATTGTAGTGCATCCGGCAAATTCGGTTTTAACGAAAATCCAGGAGTTCTTTGACAAAGATATTTTTCACATATTTGCTTGATGAATTAAGCGATACATAGAAAACTTGCATCCAATAATTATAGGTATGGAAAACGATAATTACGAAAGGAAATAATCAAGAGACTTCAATTTAAGCTGGCTTTTATAAATCAATGTTCTTGATATTCACTTTTTTTATGCCACGTTTAATTCTAGACTTTTCTCTTAATATTTAAAGGAGGCCCCAACACGTTATCAAACCTAACGCACCAATCATAAACAATTCAAAAAACCATAAACAACCCAAAAGATATTTTCATTGCATTCAAAAATAGAACCGTTTCCATCGCAGGGTGTCACGTTTGTGGTATACATTTTTCGAAAGCGTCGGGGCCCGCTGGCGTCCACATGGGCCTGAACGTGATACGACTCCCGAACACAACATTTGGCCTCTTTTTGTTTTTAAATACATCGCGGTTTTCAATCCTCCATTTTGGATATTAATGTTCCCTTGCGTGACTTTTCGTAATTGGTTTCTTAGAATTTTAGGTTTGCTACTGAGTGTAGCAGCAGCTGAGCCTTTTTTGCGAGACTAGAAAATGTTTTATTAAAGTATGATCACGTGATCCAAGATAACAAGTTGCTTGTCTTTCCTACTTTCTTTTACTAATAATCCTAGACGGAATAAGATCTTTCTTCTGGAAATTTGCTTAGTGTAGTTCCCTTGCGGTAAATTGAACAGAAACTTTTAGTTTACAAAAAACTTGTGCTCATTTGGGTGCTCATTTCTTATACCCTATCCATTAGGTAAACCCTTTTTTTGACAGAAGGAATTAGTGATTGCAGCAACACACAATACATTGATTGATACACGTAAGAAGCCATAAATAAGATAATTCATTAAGATGCGGCAGTTATTTTAAAGTTAACTTTTACGTAATCTGGAATAGTTCGTTCTAAGATAGCTGTCAAAAAACGATTAACTTAATGGACAGGGTATAGCCTGCCTAATATGCCTTGACCCAAAAGTTCCTTATTTCATACGTATTTTGTCTGATTTTGGACCTAATCTCCACCACAACAATGAAATATCTTTACCAATAAAATATAATCACAGATCATTAACCTTGTGTCTTGAATAGTCTTAAAGGTCTACCTAGTAGTATACTATCTTATAGAGCTCTTTGTGTAAAAGCTTTATTTCAGTATTCAAAATTGTTTCTGTACCATAACAATTCTGACTCAAACATTTGACTTTATCGTTAAAGTCATCGCATTTACATACCATTAATGTTAACGCTGGGTCTCAGGAATTTAAACGGCGGGAACCACTTTCATTCAGATGAACCGCCGTATTTACCAACAACAACATATTACGCAAAAACACGTCTACGTCTCTCCAATGCCAAAATAAACGTATCTACATTATCCAATCACTTAAGCCTTCACACTTTTGACTCACATATAACTTTTTAATCAATTAAAGAGGTAAAACGTTGATTGAAGTGTCGCTTGGGAGCATCATCATCATCTGCTTCGGCCTCTCGAAACTGGGTCGGCTTCCAGTCTGATAGATGCAGCTGAGTACCAGACAGCTTGTGGCTAAAATATAATAACAGCCGCACGGGTCGATCGATCAAGTTAAGCTATGCTTGCCGTGGTTGTTGCGTGGATGGGTGACCATATTAAGACACTTTCGTACCTCGGAAAGCGCGTTAAGCGGTTGGTCCTGGCTGATCTTTGACAGTCGTTACAGGTGGTCAGAAGCCCGAAAGTCGGACAACCAGTCTTACCAATAGGTATAGTATTACCCAATAACTGGGTTGTGGAGGTCAGACAGGCAGTCGCTACGTTTAAAATACTTGGGAGCATATACAGCATTATTTTGCCTCAGCCAACATAGAAAGAAAGAAAGAAAAGACGTTTATTTGCGGTAAACATGACGCACAAAAGAACATAAAAACAAAATAAAGAAAAAAAAAACAATAAGTAATGGTTGACATGCGTCACATCCACGCAAAACGGCTATCGCTCAGCATTATGCTGCGACCCTATGCAAGACAGAGCCCCAGCGCTGGTTTTCAGCGACAGCCGGCGCCGACGTAATGACGTCGTCCGGTGCAGCAAACAATTATTCATAAACAAGCATAAAGCTATTATTTTTATGTAAACAGTTATTATGACGCTGTACTGGTACAGCGTACATAAAGAAAAATAATACAATCCAATTTAAGTGTGAAAGAAACAAACAGGAATATAAAAAAGAAACAAAAAGGAGGATAATTATACATGCTAAGAGAATATCATCCTTAATAGAAGTTTTACGCTTTGGGTAGTGGCAACATTTCCGAAGCGTCCTATCTATTTGACGTACGCGCACCCAACATGCACAAAGGAATTATGATGTAAGAAATTACAAAATGGCCAATGATGTAATGTGTTATGCAAAAGTTATGTGTCAGTGTTCTATGTGGTTCTATGCGTTTGAGAGTGAATTTCAAAGATGTAAGATGAGATGGACCCGATAAAAGACGAAGCCTTGGATACTGGAGGGTGACCCGACATGCCACACTGTACAAGGAGCTTTGGCACAAAGTACATTCATAAATACAATACTAGCTTTGGAGAAAAGCAGGAAGTCATGAAAAATATGAAAGGTACAAAATAGAACAACACAACTTAAATAAATAATACGATTATTGGAATTTAATTTGATTAGTGGAAATTAATTTGATTAGTGGAAATTAATTTGATTATTGGAATTTAAATTGATTATTGGAATTTGAAATTATATTGTCAGTGGATCATTAATAAATATTTAGCAATAAACAGATATGTATTTCAACAAATAGGTTATCAACATACAATTAATGTGGACACTGGACAGTGGATGTGTACGGGAATTGCTGCCAGCTTTCCTGGCAAACAGGGGACCGAATGCAAAGCCTCAGCGCTGCTGGAGATCCAAAACCAAGCACCGCAGGCCATGACCCATGAGGTGAGCAAGGAAAGAAAAATAATATATATGGGAATGGAAAACTTATTGTCCAGAGAGTTGTACATGCAACAATAACTTCTTAAGTTGAAATTTAAAAGATTGTATTGTTTTTAGGCCTCGCATTGGTGGTGGAAGGTCATTCCAGCAGCGCGTGGCTGCAAACTTAAAACTACCTCTGAAAGCTGCGGTTTTATGTCGCTGCATGTTTAGAGGGCCAACTACAGAACGAAGACCATATTTGTAATGAGCTTGTCGCCAGGTGAGCTTTTCATATAAATAGTGCGGCTTAAGGGTTGTTACAATGCCAAACATTAAACTCGCTAAATGAAGTTTCCGCCTGGCAGCCATTTTTAGTGTCTTGAGTTGATTTATGTATGGTGTCACATGATGCCTGCGAGGGACATAAACACAGAAACGAACACAGGCATTCTGAATTCGCTGAATTAACCTATCCGTCCTACTAAGTAGGCAGGGCCCATAGACAGTGTCACAGTAGTTGAGCTTAGATAGGATCAGACTATCAACCAGTTGTTTCCTAAGTGGTACGCTAAGAAAATTACGTATACCGTATAATACTTTAAGCCTATAAAAACAATTTCTGAGTACCTTTTTTATATGAGCCTCAAAACGCAGCTCTGGATCTAGGATTAGACCCAGGCTACATGCCTGTTCTACTCGCTCAATTCTCTCCCCCTTAATCAGAATCTCTGGTTTGGCAGACAGTATTGCTGCAACTTGTTTTCTTGTACCCAGCACCAAAAACTTGGACTTCAGCGGGTTCAGAACCAGAGAGTTCTCTTCAGACCAGGTCACCACTCTATGCAGGTCCTCATTCACCCTTTGCACTGCCGACGCTGTATCATCCCCTTTGAAGGACATGTACAACTGGATATCGTCAGCATACATGTGATATTTGCAGTTTACAAAGGATCCGATAACATCAGCACTGTAGAGGATGTACAGCAAAGGGCCCAAAATCGATCCCTGCGGGACTCCTCTGGACACCTGGAGTGGAGGGGAAGACACAGTTGATCCGTCCTCCTTGTCGATCTGCACGTACTGCGACCTACCAGTCAGGTAGCTATTAAACCAATCCACAGCATCACGGTCAAAGCCATAGTATGTTAGCTTGGACAGCAGTAGATTGGTATTAATAGCGTCGAAAGCCCGAGAAAAGTCCAGCAGGACCAGGATCGACCCCTCCCCCCCATCCCGTGCCTCCAGGATATTTCCCACTACATCTATTAGAGCCGTTGCAGTGCCTCTTCCCTTACGGAAACCCGACTGAAGTTCAGGGAGAATGTTATTAGCCTCCAGGTAATCTATCACCTGTAGATACACTACACGCTCCAGAATCTTTGACAGGCAGGGCAGTATACTAATTGGCCTGAGATCTTTCAGATTGGCTGGATCACTAGTTTTAGGGATAGGGCGAACAATTGCGCGTCGCCAGAGGCTAGGGAAAGTGCGCGATTCTATTGATCTGTTGATGATATCAGTGATGACTTGCAGGGTAGTTGGCAATGTGAGTGTTATCATTTCCAAACTGATACCATCAACACCCTGAGCGTTTGATCCCAGACTCCTGACTATCTTCAGAATAGTCTCCTGGTTGGTTGTAGCCAGCGAGAACTCAGCTGGACTGTGCCTGCGAGAATAGAAATAGGACATTCGTGAGACATTATCATTGCAGTTTCCCGGAACATCCAAAAAGGCTGCATTGATAATACCCGGACTGTCAAAATGACCTGGCAATAGCCTTTCCTTATGGTCCGGAAGTACGTCTGACTTCAGATTACGCCACAATAGTTTTGGGTTCTTACTCTGATTGTTGATGTTTATAGTGAAATATGCTGTCTTTTCCCTCACTAATGCGGCGGCGGCTTCATGCTTAAGATCCAGGTAGTACTGCTTATGATGCGGTTCTTTAGTTTCATGATATCTGTCCCTGGCTTCATCCCGCAGCTTAAACATTATACGAATATTGTCAGTGATCCAAGGCGTGGGACGCTTGTAGAAGGTCTTTTTCTTGATAGGAGCGTGAAGATCAAATAACTGGAGCATGCATGAGGTAAAAGTATGTACCATAGTATTGACATCAGACATATCTCCAATATTGGACCAAGGCATCATGTTCAAATCATTATGGAAGTGATCCGGCATGATGTCTGAAAAAGAGCGAAACTCAACCACCCTAGGTTTAGCCTTGTGCTTCTTAAAAACAGATTCACACGTAATGAAGGAGTGGTGGCCGAGCTCAGTTATATGGTTCACCTCAACATTTCGTGTTGTAGCATCAGTGCATACGATGTCGATGAGCGAACTACTGTTACCCACGAAGTGTGTCGCTGATTGAACTAACTGAGCAAGGTTCAAGTAGTTAAAAAAGTCCGTAAGCTGCTTTGATTTTGAGCTGTTTGCATCCAACAGATTAACATTTAGGTCACCCAACAGTACCAGATTATCATATGGGGCTAGTGCACTAATGCTGGCAGATATGGCGTCAAGGAAAAGCTCCAAGTCCTGCCAAGGCGGGCGGTATGCGGTCCCAATAAGAAGCTTTTTTTTGTTTATGGTCAGGCCCAGCCAGAGCTGCTCTACATCAGGGTGGTCAGGATGAGCTCTTACGCGCGCGTTAATGCCATTCTTTATATAAAAAGCAACTCCCCCGCCGCGCCCCCCTCGGGTAGTCACAGGTCGCGGCACGTGCCTAAATTTGTACCCAGGTACACTAGGAGCGCGGTCCTCTTCCCCCTTGCGTAACCATGTTTCATTGATAGCCATGATATCCACAGAGTGGTTACCCATGGCAATCAAGAACTCATCCTGTTTTGTCCCTAGAGAGCCCGCATTTAGTAGACCAAACTTGATATATTTACTGGGAGCCATCAGTGCTAATAGTTGTAGGTATCATATATGAAAGTGTGATGTGGCACGAATGAATGAATGAAGGTGTTGTGTGGAGGTTCAGTTGGGCACTATAATAATAGTATATAATACATAACATACATGTAAGAGTATATAGTACATAATTTGAATTAGATAGTTTAGATGAGAATAGACTTGGCACACATAATATAAGTGAATGCAGTATAAGCTTAAAATAGTGTAATGTGAGTGCATAAGCTCCATACACCTCCGATCTATGACTGACACTATGAAAACGGTTGCGACGTACATATCCCCAAGCATAGAAAATAATAAGACTATTCACAATTAAATACACACAAAAATAATTAAACTGTGTCCTTTTCAGTCCCGAAGACACGGGATAAGTCCTCGTCAGTGCGAATCCTCTGCGCCTTGTCTCCTGGCATCTTCCTGGCGAGGATGCGGCCCTGCTTTGTCCAGACAAACTTCCAGTCGAGGAGACTGGCTGCATCCCGCGCCCTACGAAACAACAGACGGTTGGCTTTCGTCAGCCGCTCGTTGAGGAAAAACCGCTGCGCTGGTGCGGGCATGTCGAGGTCAGCAGTGGTCGCTCCACGTCGTACTCGCGCGCTTGCCAGAAGCTGGTCACGCAGGTCCCGACGAGCAAGGCGCACGACAATCGGCCGCGGACGAGATTCAGTCGGTCCTGCTGAGCTTGTCGCGTTGAGCTGCCTTCCGCCAACACGTTCCGCACTAACGATGTCGCGATCGTCAAGGCTGACCCCTAGCTTGTGGCCAATGACCTTGATTATATGAGCTGGGTTATCCGCCTTTCCCTCCGGCAAATTCGAAACCTCTATGTCGTTAGCAAGAAGATCCTGGTCCCTGTCATTGAGCTCTCGCCTCAACTCCTCCACAATCTCGTCCACATTGGCTGAGTTCGTGGACCCCGAAGCAGCACGTCGCTCTAGCGCGTCCACCCTGGCCTCCAGACCGTCGATGCGCGCGCTGCAGGTATTTAAGGTGGTTTTGAGCTCAGCCATTTCCACCTCCATCTCCCTTCTGAATGCCTGAATCTCAGCACGTACCATCCTCAGCTCCCCAATGATCACCTGCAAGTCGGTTCCAGCTACAGGTGATAAATCCTGAGCGGTGACGTCGGCTACTGAGATTTCAGGCGGCGGGTGAGTCGAGGCTGCATTAACAGGGCTCACTGTCTGCGTGAGCTCATAACTAGGACTTGCCTCAGGACTATTAGGTGTACTAGAGCCCGTAATACCTGGAGTCCCTGTGTTACTAGTGGGGGGGCTTTGTGTGGTACCTCTAACGGGAGTCTCGGTCCTATTGTCTCGAGCAATATTTTTCTTGCACTCTGGACAACGCCAGTTAATTGTAATATTTGCTTTGGTAGGGACACCCACACACACTCTGTGATATAGCACCCGGCACTTGCCACACTTAGCGCCCTCTAACGTAGATATAAAGCGACCGCAACCTCCACATTTAGTGCCCGGCATTTTTATTGACGTCCTGTGAACTTGCTCGGTAGGTGGTATCGAGGATTTTCGCTAGATGGCGACAATAACGATTTTCGTCACGGGTCAATAGGTCGTTTGCCGCTACCTAGTTAGATGGCTCTGTTGCCAAGGCGACGTTACCGAGTATGTTATTGTTACTAGTGGGTAACCTTATAATTTCGTTAATTTTCTGAATAATGTTTTTGTAATTTTACGGCCCTTAAACGCACAATTTATTGCTCACTACAAACTATGTTATGCTGATTGCCACTATGATCACTATTAAACTGATTACAATGCACTTTGACTTTGATTTATATTTTATTTCTTTAAAATTTTGACAGCGAGCCACACCGATAGAGACGTCAAAACGTCACTCCAAATCTGGCGTGTGCCATATATGGCTCGCTCGATCAACCCATTACTACGGAAAATGTAAGGTGGTAGTAAATTTGCTTAAAAAATGGTTCTCCCGACTTTACCATATACTTTGAAGGTCGACATAGAAAGCGGCAACCCCTTTCCATCAAATTAAATGTGCCCTCGTATCCTAACATACTGCTCATAAACACGCCGCTATTTATTTCCAATGCCAAAATAAACGTGTCTACATTTACCAATCACTTAGCCTTCACACTTTTGACTCGAATATAACTTTTTAATCAATTACATTGCTATAAAAGTTGATTGAAGTTTCACTTGGGAGCATAATAGCATATACAGCGTAATTTCGTCTCGGCCAGCATCTGGCATGTGACATATATGACTCGTTCAATCAACCCATTACCTAGATTGGATCTCGCTCAGAAATCTTGAGAACGTAAGTGTCGGGCATGTTTCTTGACAAACCCATCTTGGTATTAGATGAGATAGATTGGTAACAAGTTTTTTTGTAGGTTTTATGTGTAATTATTTTATGTTTTTTTTTAATATTGTCATTTAAAATTTATTATTGTTTGCTAATTCACGGATCATTAATTAATTTGACTTTAAATTAATAATTAAAAATCAATACATGTCTGATGCTTTATTTTTATGTTATATTGCATGTATTTTATTCTTGTATTTTTATTATTTTACATGTTTGAGAAAATAAATATATCTCATCTTGGGGCTTTTCTTTGAACTACAAGAATGAGTTACAACTGAGGATTGACATCCTTTAATGTAGGTCAAAATTTTAACTAATTTGGTGGTGTTTTTAAAAACAAAAAAGGAAGATATCTGATTGATTAAAGAAATTATCACATACACAAAGAAGAGTATTAAAGAAGGTACTTATTTAATGTAGGTATTAATTTTTTTTTCATACCTACCTATTATTATAAGCAAACATTTATTTAGTGTACAAACTGAAATTTTCATCAAATTTTATTTAAAATGGTGTTTTGTTTTATGCTTTAATGCTCTAATGGTGTTTTGCTTTGGTATTTAATTTGACAAGGTCTCAAATCTATGTACAGAGGCAACTATTGTATCTTATGTTTTATGATACTCGTATAATAATTGCGATCTTGTTTGATAATATAACACCCTTAAGCATGATTTACACGGTGCGATTTAATTGCTTGTGGCATAGCATATCAAAATGAAACTAGTTTCCATAACGCGGCGTAAAGTTAACAAAGGAACCACACGAATAACGTACATCAATTCGCTCTAAAGAACTCTTTAACTTCCCCACAGTAAAATCACAGTGAACGATGAACTATAAAACCAATGCATAGAAAATGTATTGAATAGCAATCTCTCTCCTGAAGTTAATGAAAACACGTAGCTCTGTTCTCGTTCCGACTGAAACTAATCATGGCGCCGAAATGTCTAAACGAAATAGCGATCAAACGTGGTTTTGACATACGGGACTCGACTGTGACATGCATGATGGGGAAAAAATCATCATCTGCGGGGTAACTGATTAATACACGAACAGTAGGAATGTCTTTCATTTTGACAGTTCAACAACATTCATTGCGTTTTTTACGTTCTTGAGGTGACAAATTTTTCGAACATATGAAGCAATCGATTAGTAATATCCTTTAAAATGATTCAGATTCTGATTGATAGTTTCAGTGTGTTACGTAATTAGGGTGCTGTTTGGGAGCCGGTGAAAGGTCATCTTAGAGCCAAAGTGGCAATCGCTGTTAAAGCTTTATAAAACCTTCAAAAGTGGCAACATTTTATGTTTTTTTATAATTATTATTTTGGCAACATGCGTGACGTCAATGTCATAGTGACGTTATGACTAGTTTATTTTTAAAAAGCTTTATAAACTCGGTCTTCGTAAAATAGAAATTATAATACTGCAATTTCTTGGCTTTATTTACACCAGTATATCCAAAACGATATAAAAATCGCTTCCCAAGTGTTTCGTATGTCTACAACGACTTTCAACACGATTGACATAAGCTTTTCGGTGACTTATGTCAATCCAGTACATGTTTGACTTGTCCATTATCCTTATCGCTAATAGAATGTCACTTTAACCAGGCCCTATTAACTCTTTCTGTGGGTGTAGTAAAAGTGGCAATTTTATATCCAACCACATTTATGTAGTTTCAAAAGAAAATTTATTTTTGACGTGTATAAGACTAAGTGGTTTTTATAACCAACTTGCTGCACCCCGCGGTTTTACCCGCATAAATTTTGATCCCGTAATAAAATCGGGATAAAAAGTATCCTATGTGTTAATCCCGGTTATAAACTATCTGTGTGCCAAATTTCATCCAAATCCGTTTAGTAGTTTTTGCGTGAAAGAGTAACAAGCATCCATCCATCCATTCATCCATACAAACTTTCGCGTTTATAATATTAGTAGGAATTAGAAGGATTTACCCAAATAAATAAAATTTACCAAGTGACCACTATTAACCACACCTGAATCTCAGCTCCAACATAATTCTAAACTCCAATATCACAGCAGCACTCACCGCCACAACACAAAGAGCATTAATAACATGACGACCCCGTGACGTCACAACACAGTAAACTAATCTAATCCCGCGACATGCAATAATGGGCTAATGCACGGCAAATAGGGCTGCCTCCCATCTGCGCAGACACATGAATATTATAATACCACATATCTTGAACGCCAAACGCCGCAGTAAAGCCCGCTAAGGATCCGTACAGCTATCATCATTATCCTACAAATTGTGCCATCCATATTAGGTCAGGAGACAGATGTGATTTTGGTGCGAGGGATTCTGGAAGTAAATTACATGTTATGTGTGTATGAAGTGTGGGGTGATGTGATGACAGACAGATCGATATGCATAGTTAAGATACTCTTCCGGTTGCTAACCGATGGGACTATGGTACCAGAGGGGCAATTCTCGTAATTTTAAGAACGTTCACAGTCTGATCTCAGTCTCAATCTGTCAAAAAATCCTTCTAATTTCCCTACATTTTGACAAGGTTTTGACATTTGTTTGTCGCCGAGATGAGACTGCGACTAGATTTTGAACGTTTTAAATTACGAGAATTGGCCTTCTGCACAAAGTGCCTTAATTTCCGATACCTATAATGTACGGACCGTTTAAAATTAAGACTGGTATCTGTACCAATAATATAGCAAAGACCTCATAGCTTTGCATAGTTGACCCTCCCATATAAAATAAGCTTACATATCAATTTATTGCCCAGTATGGCAATAAAAAATTGCTACCATTGGTAAGCAAAACGATTCGTTTTTGTTCATACGAACTGAGCATAAGTCGGTTTCATTTAAGAATTTCTTTGTTACTCGTTATAAAACGAATTTCGGAAAGGTATTTAGCTGCGTCTGGCTATTCCAAGAATTTAAAATATGTAATTACATATTTTTTATTTTGGCTACTGTTCCATTCAAAGCTTTAATTGATTTATATTTTGTTTTTAGAGCATATTCTACCACAAAGGGATATTGAAGATTATCCCGAACTTCACAAACAGGGCTTTGAAACAATATTCCTTTAGCTACAGTTTCCTAGAAAAACGATGGCTGCGACGTTACGGCCGCAGTAACGGTTGTTATGATTATGAAAATAATGGCAGCCAGGTTTGACTTTAACGTGTAAAAAAACGCTCGGAAACACATCTACTTACTTTTATAAATAACGTTTCAGTGACGTCATTCGACGGTAAATTGCGCATGCTGTGTGGCGGCCACCGCAGTCTTAGGAAACCGTTTATATAAAAAAGAGGGTGTTTGCTTATGACCACACGATGCATCGGGCGACGTCATTACGTCGGCGCCGGCTGTCGCTGAAAACCAGCGCTGGGGCTCTGTCTTGCATAGGGTCGCAGCATAATGCTGAGCGATAGCCGTTTTGCGTGGATGTGACGCATGTCAACCATTCCTTATTGTTCTTTTTCTTTATTTGTTTTTATGTTCTTTTTTGCTTCATGTTTACCGCAAATAAACGTATTTTCTTTCTTTCTTTCTATAGAAGTGAAAACTTACGACTGTAGCCGAGTATACTCGATTTAACGTCACCGAACCGAGCGAGACGGTTTAGTTTAAGGTGGATGCTCCAAGGTAGCCCGCGAAATTAAAATTTTCTTACGTTTTTTGCAATTTGCAGGTCAGTACTAAGTTGTACGTTGATTAAAATATGATTCGCGGCCGTAACAAATATGTATTTACAGAATTATAACCATTAAAGTCATCAACACAACTCTCTAGGATCAAGTAATCCTACTGAATGACTATTTCATGAAATTTTGACATTTTGGGATTATGCTAACTTATCAAGTTGTATTACTGATTCTAATGATTATAATTCTGTAAACCGTTTTTTGACAGATGGAACTAGTGATTGCAGCAACACATAATACTTTGATTGATACATGTACGGTATTATAATGTTTTTCTTATAATGTTTTTTTTTTACGATATTTTGATGTTGACTTGAAAGAGCATGGCAGTTGAGAATATGTCATGCTCACTTAAATGTCTCACTGGTGCTGGCGCGTGTGTTCGATCATTCGGTTCCCTACGAAATGGTTGATCTGGGTGGTGCTGATCCACGCGTCATATTCGTGAACGGGCGCCGTCGGTTGAGACTGGTCATC
Organism: Apamea sordens; assembly: GCA_945859715.1. Classification (NCBI taxonomy): domain Eukaryota; kingdom Metazoa; phylum Arthropoda; class Insecta; order Lepidoptera; family Noctuidae; genus Apamea; species Apamea sordens. Next base: position 17,762,850 of record OX243995.1, read on the forward strand.
TCTTAACTGCCAGGGCGTATTTTCAATTTTATATTTTAAATTGTTTTTTTTTTTACATTGTTCTCACATATAGAAGCAATAAGAATAATGTACCCAGGATTTTGTAATAATAACTTGATTTAAAAGAGTGTCCGTGGAGTTTCTTGCCCGTTCTTCTCCATAGAGATCTACGTTTTGGAATGGGCAACTAGCTTCAACTTTCTGACTAACTGACCGAATATTTAATTTTGACAATTCAAAAGTGCCTGTAAATGGTTTATTTGAAATAAATGATTTGAGTTTGAGTTTGATAATGTCTGTAAGAAGCCATAAATAAGATAATTCAATAAGATAAGGCAGTTTATAAATATTCATTTTATTACGCATTTTAAAGTTAACTTTTACGTTAATCTGGAATACGTTCTAAGACTGCTGTCAAAAAACGGTTAAGGTAATGGACAGGGTATAAAAACGTGTCACAACGGTCAAAAACACTATCTCCTCAACTACATCCAGTATGTTATGTCAGACAATGTTTCCTAATACGACACTTTAGGTGTTGATAGTACAGCGGTCATTTTCTTAACTACCGCTCTGCGTCAAGTTATATACCAACATAATATGTAGATGTATTCCTTAATTATATAGTTAAAGTGTCCAAGGACGCTCGAGGGTCCCCGTAAAGTTTAAGAAGTTAGGGTAGAAAAGTTCGTAGACACAATTGTGTGTGGTCGAGTAGGCCTTCAGAAAGGTTTTTTATTCGTATGAAAGTACTAGAATTTGCTAACATATGGAAAGTGTTTTTACCCTTGTGGTGAATTTCAGGGTTTCTGAAGTGTTTAATTAAAGTTGTTTTTTTTAGAAGTTTAACAAAGAATAATTTATTTGTATGTTCTAACTTTTTAGGATCTGGGTAAAGACTTAAAACTTGATTTGCACGATGTGATTTAATGGCCTGTGGCATACAATGAGTTGAAGTTACAATGATAGTTGCACCATCAGCATGAGCCGTGCTGGCCCAGTGAGCAGTGGTGGCAAAGTGGTAACGGCCGCGGCTTATGAGACGCGCCGTAGGTTCGAACCCAGCCAGGCGCTTTACTTTGTGTAAATTATTTCATCACCACTGCTCTCAAAACGATGAAGGAAAACATCGCGAGAAAACGTGTCCTAGAATCAAAAGTTCGTAGACATGTGATATCTGCCAACCTGCACAGCACCGGACTTCTTTTTTTCTTGGCGTTGTGCTACGCCAACTCGTAGCTGGCGTAGTATGCTACGACAACTCGTAGCACGCGTAGTATGTAACATACTACGCGTGCTACGAGTTGTCGTAGCATACTACGCCAGCTACGAGTTGTCGTAACATTCTGTATGTTACGACAACTCGTAGCTGGCGTAGTACGCTATGGCAACTCGTAGCTGGCATGGTATGCTACGACATCTCGTGTTGGCGTAGCATTGACATTTCGCGTCGGCTACGTCGAAGTATTTTTAAATGCTAACAAACTACCAACCACCCCATGGATTAGCTCACTCCCTCTCGAAGAGAAGATGCCTGTGTTCCTGCAGTGGGACTATCATAGGCTGATTATGTAATCTTCTTAAAACGGGAAAAACGCATAAAAATATAACCCCACGGATTACGCTCCACTTACAAAAAATAAGTTAAAAACAACATTGAAAACTTTTCAACATTCATTCTCAAAAAAGGAAACAAAAAATAAATGTGACCGTTTCGGTTGCTTTTCATTATAAGTGTTAACTTAAACGTTGGACTCAACGCTTGGCACTGGGTCGCTCTATTCTATGTATTTCAGAATGATAAAAGAGATAAATAAAATTAATGTAATAATACCAGCCAATAATGTGGGACGCCCCCCAGCTAGATGGACGGACGATCTAAAGAAGGTGGCTGGGGTAGACTGGATGTGGAAGGCGGGGGACAGGGTGTTGTGGCAGCCTGGGAGAGGCCTATGTCCAGCAGTGGACTGCGATAGACTGAGTTGATTGATTGATTTCCAGCCTGTTACTGTCCGGCACCCTAATTGCGTATTACACAATTAATCGGAATCAGAATCATTTTGAAGCAAATTGCTAATCCATTGCTTCATAAGTTCGAAAAATTTGTCTGCTCAACACGTAAATAACGCAATGAATGTTGTTGAACTGTCAAAATAAAACCGATTACGATTGATCGTGTGTTATGCCATTAGGGTGCCGGTCCCAGTGGTTACCGTCTTAGAGTTACCATCCCACAGCAGGGCAAAGGCCTCTAGTCATTATAGAGAAGTCACAAGCTTTAACACACAGATGGCTTTCATGCCATAATACGCAAAAAAACAGCTTCACTGCTGTGCAGAGTGCGTAGTAGTCACAACTATATCTTGAGAGCTGTGGCGGAGAGCTATACTCCAAATATTTTGTGCGGAGGTTGATTAGGTAGGGAACATGTCTTTCTGCCTGATCGTCCGTTGTTTTTAATAATATTATTTTTTATATAAATGTTACTAACACTAGAATATAAGTTGTATGTAATACTAACAATATATGGATCACTGTTGTCTGAAATAAATGAATTTTATTATTTATTTATTAATCACCACTCAAGGCAGATTGGCGATATCAGATTTATAAGCATAAGCATAATCAGCCCACTGCTGGGCCACAGGCCTCCTCTCGATGAGAGGGAGTGGGCCGTAATCCTTCACGTGGGAGATGTCACATGTCTTCGAATTTTTGTTTCCCGGACTTACATAAAATTGTAAAAAAAATGTTATACGCACAGAAGCGGAAGAGACACACAAAATTACGGACATTCATCTTTGAAAGTATGTATTTTCACCGTTTCTATTATTATTACTTACTTACTAATCACCAAACATAAGCCCACAATCACACCTCCCACCTAAGATTCCGCCATCTTAAACAATACCCTAGAGCGTCCCGTCAGTTAGTTGTACACTTTAATTAAACGCGTGGACGCGATGCACTGGACAATGGACACTAGAGGGCATCACGAGCGGTCATTGCGCATTACATTCTCTTTATTAAACGTCCTCCGTCCGTGCTGCGATCCACACAAATAAAGCTGGGACACACGGAGGATTATTGCGTTGAACTTGTCGATTCAGGATAGGGGAAGGTTATGAAGAAAGAAAGAAAATACGTCTATTTGCGGTAAACATGACAATGCTGATAATGATAATGATGATAATGATAATGATGATAATGATAATGATGATAATGATAATGATGATAATGATAATGATGATAATGATAATGATGATAATGATAATGATGATAATGATAATGATGATAATGATAATGATGATAATGATAATGATGATAATGATAATGCAAGCTTTTTGCCCTATAGCTTGTATGTGTAATTCCATTGCAAAGCATGGGCCTCCTTTTGCATTTTCATCTGCATGCTATCATAAACACCTGCGTAGCCTTGTCCCAACTATGTTGGGGTCGCCGTCCAGTCTAACCGGATGCAGCTGAATACCAGCAGTCTGTAACATCTCACCGTGAAAACTTAGGTGAAGTGAGCGTGGAGTGAGCTGTCATTCCAAATAATGCTAGGAATTGATACTACTGACAACTCACATCAAGCTCACTTCACTTGAGTAAAGAATTAAGAAGACTTAAGAATTCTAGTAAATATAGATGACACCGACAGTTGCAAACCTCACTTCCAAGAACATAGAATCCTTACCCTCCCCTGCTTATACATCCTAGAAATATGTAAATTCGTTCGAAATTACCCACATTTTTACACAACAAGAGAAAATATACAGTCAAAATATACATTGCGCCATAAAAATAGGTTAAACTTACCAAGCTCGAAGTTAAAAATGCACTCAACAAGTACACTAGTCATGTCTTAAAATATATAATAAATTACCAGAAATAATTAAAGAAGAACAAAAATTTAATACATTCACAAATAAATTAAAACAATTTCTATTAAATAAATGCTATTATAATATCAATGAATACTTAAATGAAAAATTTTAAATTACTTACATGTTTTCTATAAAATAATTACAACATATATTAGGTATATAACAACAAAGTAGTCAAATAAAAGCCCTCTTCCTCTCTCCTACTTTTGCTGTGCCCGACAGGGTCCACAATGATCGTATTCTGTAAAATCTACCACCTAAGTTCACATGTGGAAGCAATAAATATATTGAGTATTGAGTTTTCACGGTGAGATTTTTACTGAATCGACCGGCTGTATTTAACACGGAGTGAATACCTATCTGACCTCCATAACTCAGTGCTCCTTTAGAAATAGGTGTAATCTCCAGTGGTATTCATGCCCATAGCTCATCCAGCATACTATGAGATAAACGCCTAAGTTAAAACTTCATAACAATATAAAGTTATAACATACATTTTGATTTTAGTGTTGTGTTCAAAACTACTATTATTTTAGCACTTATTTAAATTAATTAATGCGGTTGCATTTTACGTAAGCTTCGTTGACGCTCAAACAGTTATTAAAATATTTTAGCCTGAAATTATTGTGAAGTTTCGTTATGTTATCCCCAACGTCAGTATGTTTGTATAAAGAACAAATAATATAAGCGGGCAATATTTTTCTTGGTACCTACATTAAAATTGGATTTTCGATTTATCACAAACGAGTGACAAGGTGGACCGATCACCTTGTGAAGGCCGCAGGAATCCGCTGGATGCGGAAAGCACAGAACCGGTCGAGATGGCGGTGCATGGGGGAAGCCTATGTCCAGCTGTGGACATCTTTCGGCTGAAGTGATGAATGATGAATAGAATGCTAAGAGGGAAGTGTGATGTGTACTGAATGAATAGAATAAGAAATGATTACATACATAAAACCACGTCTGAAAGTGGCACCGTTGACTGAAAAGTTGTGTGAAAATCTGTTATCATGGTATGACATGTGATGCGACGGTATGAAGATAATGTCGTGAGGAGTTTTGAGTGTGGATGTGGATGGTCTAAGAGTAGGGAAAGACCAAAGAAATGATGTCATAAGTCATTTATTCATTTGTTAACACAGGTACAATAAATAGTTGTTACAGAAATTTATAAGAGCGCTATGTTATACCCGAAGGCGTACAAATATTTATAGAGGTCATTGACATTAAAATTGATAACCTAACTACCTACATTAATGGAATGCTTATAGTATTAATTGATTAGACAACAATAAAAATAAAAACAAAGAAAAATATATAAATGTCAAAAGGAAAAATATAAAAATGTCAAAAGGAAAAATATAAAAATAATGTCAATAAAAATAATAATAATTGCATAACAAAAATAGGGCGCTGGTGGCGGTCCTGGATGCGCAGTTGTCAAGTCATTTTGATGACTGCGAAGACCTCACCGATACTCATTCAATTCTGTACTGCGCGGCTGTAGCGGCATGTCGTGTAGCTCACGTCAAATTTGCCTGTGACTCTAGAGCTACACGACCGAAACCAGCCGTACCAGCTTGGCAGTGCAGAATTGAACGCCGTATTGATGGGGCCAGGGCGCTCATCGGCAAACTAATCTGCTTCAGGGAGGGCAATACTCGCCCTAGAGTGATGCGCTTTGTGAGACGGGCGTTCTCAGGGACTGATATCAGTCCTCAAGACTATATGTCTTGTGTCACAGAGCGCATCGACTTCCTGAAGCAGAAAGTGTATGCATGGGCGAACCGTATTCGTCGGTATAAGCGGCGAGTAGAGCGATACACTCAGAATCGCACCTTCCAGAGCGATGAAAGGTGGGTGTATAGGGGTTGGGAGCGACCGGAACAAGGTGTGGCTGACACGTGTCTACCGGATGATGATGCCATGTGTTCCTTTTGGCGTAGTATCTGGTCGGTGCCTGTCAGCCACACCGAAGGTGATTGGGCTCGAGAAGTCGAGCGAGCCTGTGATCCATTACCAGAAATGGAGGCTATTACCATCTGCCCCCAAGATGTAGCTCGTGCAGTCCGTCCGTTACCTAACTGGAAGTCTCCAGGGCCGGACGGGCTGCAAAACTTTTGGATAAAATGGTTCTCAAGGTCGCACGCTCGCTTGGCATCTCAGTTCCAGACTGCTTTGGAGTCTGGTTCGCTACCCCAATTCCTAACGACAGGAGTTACCCACCTGCTCCATAAATCAGGTAGCACTGCGGAACCCAAAAATTATAGGCCGATCACGTGTTTACCGACGGTCTATAAGGTTCTTACATCCATTTTGAGAGCTAAAATTAACGAACATATAGACACCAACTCCATTATGTCTGCCTCTCAAAACGGATGTAAGAATGGGTCCCGCGGTACTAAGGAGCTTCTCCTCATTGATATGGCCATTAGCCAACAGGTTCGTCGTTCCCGAAAGGATCTGTCGACATGTTGGATAGATTATAAGAAGGCCTATGACTCGGTGCCACATACATGGCTCATGAGGGTGCTGGATTTGTATAAAGTAGATGCAACTCTGCGTACCTTCCTGATGTCGTGTATGGGGCAATGGAGGACAGTTCTTCGCTATCCAGGATGTCGAAATATTCAGAGGAATAGCGAACCGATAAGGATCGAGCGAGGCATATTTCAGGGCGATAGTTTGAGTCCGCTTTGGTTCTGCTTAGCCTTGAATCCTCTAAGCACACTGCTGGAGGATTCAGGTCTAGGCTATCGGCTGAGGAGAGGTGGTCAGGTTATATCGCACCTCCTCTACATGGATGACCTGAAACTCTTTGCTCCAAACAATTTGCAACTAATGGAGCTACTGAAAGTAACTGAAACTTTCAGTAGCGCCATCAGGATGGAATTTGGTGTGGACAAATGTGCGGTCATGCATGTAAAGCGAGGGGAGATTGTGGAATCCGTGGGAACCCAACTCTCGGATTCCACAAACCTTAGAGCCCTCTCCGCATCCGAAACCTATAAGTATTTGGGTATGTCGGAAGCGTTAGGCATCAATGTTACTGACATGAAGCAATCGTTGAAGGAGCGCTTCTTTGGCCGCCTGAAAAAAGTACTTAATAGTCTTCTATCAGGCGGAAACAAGGTGCGTGCCTTCAACAGTTGGGTCATGCCGGTTCTGATGTACTCTTTCGGAATACTCAAATGGACTCAAACCGAACTAGACGCCTTGGATAGGAGGGTCTGGACGCTGCTGACTGCAAATCGAATGCATCACCCACGGTCGTCGGTAATGAGGCTGTATATCCCGCGAAAGTGTGGAGGCCGAGGCTTTTTAAATGCTAAGACCCTCCACAATCGCGAGATATGCAGTCTCAGGGAATATTTCTTAGAAACCGACGTGGGGATGCATCGAGATGTAGCCGCGGTGGACAAGGGCCTCACCCCGCTCTCCTTGGCTAATGAGAACTGGCGCAAGCCAGTAGTGCTTGACACCAATGATCGCATGGAAGTATGGCAGAGTAAGGAGCTTCACGGACGCTTTTACCGGGCCCTACATGGGCCCGATGTAGATTTACTAGCGTCCGTAGCCTGGCTGCGTTTCGGTGACCTCTTTGGAGAAACCGAAGGTTTTGTCTGTGCAATTATGGACGAAGTTATGATGACGAACAATTACCGGAGATTTATTGTGAAAGACGGCACGGTTGACATCTGTCGGGCATGCCACCGGTCGGGAGAATCAATCAGGCATATTATCTCCGGATGTTCTCGTCTAGCTAACGGAGAGTACTTGCATAGGCACAACCTTGTAGCCAGGATAATCCATCAGCAACTTGCTATGAAATACAGCCTTGTGGAATCTGAGGTGCCGTACTACAGGTATGTGCCCGACCCAGTTCTCGAAAATGGAAATATCACATTGTACTGGGATCGATCCATCATCACTGACAGGACTATTGTTGCCAATAAGCCTGATATAGTGGTGGTGGATCGATCAGAGCGGCGCGCAATGATTGTTGACATAACCGTCCCGCATGACGAGAACCTCGTGAAAGCCGAGAAAGATAAACAAATCAAGTATCTTGACTTGGCTCGCGAGGTTGTCGACATGTGGGATGTGGACTCAGCGATCATTGTGCCGATAGTCGTGACAGCCAATGGGTTAATAGCCAAGAGCCTCGACCAACACCTGAGGAGGCTCTCGTTGGGCAGCTGGATCAAGGGTTTGATTCAGAAAGCGGTACTTCTGGACACGGCTCGCATTGTCAGGAGGTTCCTCTCTCTGGAGCCCTGACCGCCGGTAGCTTGGACTCTGTTCCCGATACCGGTGGGCTACTATTTTTTATATTTTTAAATGTTTTTATACTTTTTATATTCTAATATTTAAAAATATAATTGATATGTTTACTTTTAAATAAAGGAAATAATAATTAAAATAATACAAAATTTCATGTGCAATGTTAAATGATGGATGGACTGTATGAAAGATGATACGGCTAGAATGGGGGTGACTACCAAGATGACAACTAGAAGAGAAGTATGGAAAGAAAGAAAGAAAAAAAGTTTATTTGGACACAGTTCGTGAAACACAAAATACAAAATTAATAAAATAAAAAATAATGTTTGAAGAAAAGAAAATTAATAAAATAAAAAATATTGTTGGAAGAAAAAGACAATATGTATATGCCGATCCCTAATAAATTGGGATAAGTGCAAAATAATGATTAAGAGTAACATAATATAACATGCCATTAGCATCTCGTTCACTTCGACACACAATACCTATTGCAACGATCATAGAGTACAATATAGTTTTTAAAGTGATATAATATATTTTAAAAGCTCAGTCCAACGAAATGCTCCTCCAGACACCAGACAGATATGCAAATACAAAGGATTTTCGCAGCAAACAATCCACTTTCCATCTAAATCACGAACGCGAATGGATTAAAATGTCAGCTTATCGACAGGGGTGTCGCATCGCACTTTTATATATTCCAGTTGTACAAAACGCCTGGATTTTCCAAATAAATGTTATCACGTGGTTACGGTTGGGGAGATAAGCGATATTAATATTGCTATAAATTGCCGATAGCTTTGACAGGATTAACTGTGCGCCTATTGTTTGGTAAACAATAAAATGTTAAATAATTTAAAGTTGTTACTGATTTTGTACTTACTGATTAAGTTTTTATAAGGAGGAGCTTGTGACTAAGTAATAACAGCAGCTAGGGTCGGTCGAAGGTTAAGTTACGCTTGCCGCGGTCGATTCGTGGATGGGTGACCATCCATTACATATCGAGACCCCTCCGTGCCTCGGAAAGCACGTTAAGCGGTTGGTCCCGGCTGTCGCTCATAGATCTTTGACAGCCGTTACGGATAGTCAGAAGACCGAAGTCTGACCACCGTTCTTATCAATAGGTATCGTGGTACCCATTAACGGTTATGGATGTCAGATAGGCAGTCGTTCCATATGAAATGTTGGTATTCAGCTGCATCCGGTTAGACTGGAAGCCGACCCCAACATAGTTGAGAAAAGGCTATGCAGGTATTGATTATTATGCTGGTCATTTTAAAGACCTGTATGTTTTCATCAAACAACGTCTCAGGAATTCAAATATAGACTTTAAGACAGTAATATTAAATTACCCTTCACAGCAAACCTTTTTAAAAATTATTACTATGGCGGCATTTGAGTGCGTCATTACTGAATAAATACTGCTATTGCTGAAAGTTTGCTTTGCCTAAATATTTTTAATCGTTGTCTTTGATTAAACTTTAATAGCGAAGCATTTTAAATGCAAAGAGAGTTTATATTTACAAAGACATGTAGTCTTAAAGTTCAAAACTAGTGTACAGAAGACTTCGCAAACATTTGCCTTCGTCTACAAACACTAATTAGGTATCTCTTTGAAAATGAAATGAAGTTAGTTTCTAATCATCCACAAATGCTCCTTCAGCGTTGAATTATATTGTCTTAACATTTCAGTACAACGTGCCTTTAAATTAACCGTTTTCAACGCGAAGTATAAACACCTGCCTTTCATAAAATTCCTGTTTCTAAGTGAAAAATAAGGGCAGCATCCACGACATTTCTTAGCGAGACAACGATTTTACGCTGACAAAGTACCCTTTATACTGCCATAAGTTAAATAAGCCCGTCTCTCGCCATTTTGGGGGAAGGATCGAAAAAATTGTTTCATATTTCCAACGTAGCGTCAATATTTAATTTGACGAAAAGCCACTTTGTATTTATTTATCGTGTACTTCAGTTACAAAGAGTTTTGTTGTTGGCACAAACAATATTGTCTGACAAACTGACAGGACGAGATGAGCCTGCATTTTGCGACGATATAAAATATTGGCGTCCTCAAAACAGTAAAACCACCACTGCAGTTTGTAGGGCACATGCTTGTATTAACAGATGAACTCGTAACGCAATGGAGCGTGTTCATTGAAAAAGATCGGAGCGTGAAAATGGAGGTAAAAGGATCGGTTTTGTACGTCGGTCACGTCCGCGCTCATTCAAGCAGATCGAACGAGTCATCGCGTGAACGTATCCTTTTCTTATTCAAAACTTGACACCTACGAGTACCTTTACCTCTACATCACAAGTAGCAGTTGAGTTAGCTACTTTGCTATTGATAACGTAATGTTTTTGGATCGGGTTATTTGAGCTAAAAATGTGTAGGTGCGTGTTTGAAACGATTGGGGCTAGACGTGGTACGATTTTTTATTTTTCTGAACTAGTCTGATATGTAGGTTACGTGTAAAATGGCTTGAAAGAGTTTTATTTTGTCTTCTTGTTTCTTTATCGACGCTTTTTCATTGTAAGGTTAAATAACGTAAAGGTTTAGTTTTTCTGTGGTGTACTGTTTCTTATCAGCTTTTATATTTTATTTTGATTGAATACAGCCTTTTTTAAGGATGTACAAAAACTGTTTAATGTAATAGAATGAAAAAATAATAAAATTTAGGGCTGCTTTTTCCAACGTCAGATAATTTTATCGGAGGAATAATTTTGAATTGTTGACAGTTCTTTCATACAAAAACTGTCAGACGTCAATTTTATTCCACGAATAAAAATTATCTGTCGATTGAAAAATCAGCCCTTATTAATATTGCGATTTAACAGCTTTTGTATGAAAAATTCAGATAAAAGTTATCTGGCTGTTGATAATTCTACCCTTAATCAACTTAATTATTTTGCATATCGCTAACTCACAGCAAAATCTAGCCATACAAAATTACACCGCATGTGTTAACAAAAAAAATAATAAGACAAATGGCGCAAATATTCCAATATTCTTGGATCTTATATGTTCAAGCCGTTTGGGGTTGAAACTATGGCCATGGGGTCCAAGTGCCCACTTAGTTTGTCGAGACATCACCAAGCGGTCGGTTGACTCTTCAAGAGACCACAGGGCTGGCCTATTTTTTGGCCAAAAAATCAGCATAGCCATACAACGTGGCAATTCTGCCAGCGGAAAAATGGGATGTAGATCCAGATGTAGGCTCATAATGAATTATTCGACATGACTACAAGCATTTTCAACGGAATAAACCTTTTCTTTCGCGCTGTTTATTTTGTGCCAAACTGTTTGAACATGCCAGTATCTAGAAACGAAATTAATAAAAGGAATTCCTAGAACCCTACAGCCAAGTAAGTCCCAACATTGCGTAAGATACTGAGCGTAATACTAATGTAAATACTTTAACATTGAGATAAATAAGCCAACGCCAACATACATAGAAACAAGACGGTCGAGTTATTGCCATATTTGCTATCAGCTTTCCGGCTGAATAGCTTTTACACCCTCATCAACTCACTATACTTCTGGAATAAACAATACTGGATATGGAAGATTCAATTAACGAGACGAATTTACTAGGCGAAACCGAAGAATAAGCAAAAGGCGGATTTTTTTTTTTGGAGCTTTGCTATTACAACTCGTAGCTGGCGTAGTATGCTACGACAACTCGTAGCTAGCGTAGTATGCTACGATCTCTCGTAGCATGGCGTAGTATGCTACGATCACTCGTAGCATGGCGTAGTATGCTACGAAATATCGTGCTGGCGTAGCATTGACATTTCGCGTCGGCTACGTCGTAGCATTTTTAAATGATTTATTTAGCTAAGCACCATCACCATCTCCACTATAGGTACACCTCAGCCCTTCGGGAATTCAGGGCGTGATTTTATGTTGTATAATGTTTTTTATTTGGCTTAATATTCATATATTTTTTCACACGGGACGGGTGAAATTCTAACAAAATTCCATTTCATTTGTGGTTGAATATCGAGTTAAAATCGGCTTTCCGATAACGTCCTGTACTTATTTAGATTTGCTGATTTTCGATAAGCTTTAGAAAATATATTTTTTTAAACCCTAACAGAAATCTACTGCATCAAGAAAATATAAACCACATTCCTTATCCAGTCCTTCCATAATCCATCCTTGATACCAATCCCAGTGTGTCATTACAACATGACCACTTCAACTAGAGCCCTGACACCTGATCGTTTCGCGCCACTTACTCCGATTGACAGCTCACGTCAAACTGGACGTCCCGGTTTACAAGATGGCGTCGTCAAGATTTTATTTGTGACGTAATAACGCAGTGTGACGTATTTGATGATCTCGTTCGCGCCAATTATAACCCTTAGATGGGCGAAGGATATTGCATGTTCGCGATTAGCCGGCGATGGGCTTAACGATGTGATCATAAATGATCGCGTAAATTCGGGAGTTGTCGTTTTATAAATTATTTTATTGCTGCTTATTCCCGGTTCCTATAAACAAAAACGAATCGTTTTGCTTACCAATGGTAGCATTTTTAATATTTTTTCTTTTTCTTTATTAATGGTAAAGATACCAGTCTTAATTTTTTTATTTTTTTTATTGACAATGGGCTCACTCTTGACCTCAATCCAGCCCAGAGGCAGGGATGAGATCTACGGTGGAACGAGCTTGCCCAGAAGAAGCCTGTTCACTCTCGCCGCTATTTTAACCAATAACCATCCGTAAATGATATAAATCGGCCACTAGTGAGGCAAAAGCAGAGGACAGTGTTTATTCATTTTATATGGACACTAATGAACTACTCTAAAGACACCATCATGACCTCTTAGTTCGGGCCTGCGCGGGCGGAGAGTAATGGGTAGCTCTCCGTCCGACCAGGACTAGGCCCGTGCCGGACGGCGTGTATGTGTTCCACGCGCGCCTCAAAGAGATGTCAGCATAAGTGACGGGGCCCGATAGGGCCGAAGCCTGCCAGGGTAGCGGGATCGTCCGAAAGGGTTACCGCTGCCCTGGAACATACAGGGCTAAGGAAGGAACACGAGTGGGTTTTAGTCAGTAAGAGTCTGACACTCCCTTCTGCTCCACCCAGAGCGGGAGGGGTCATTTGATGATCCTCAAAAAAAAAAAAAATACCTCTAAGTTTGTTTCGGCATTTCCTCTCAGGGATCAGTCAGGTAGAAAATTCCAGCGCCAACTAGTTTTAAAATATTGACCAGCAATTTACGTTTAAAAGTGTCTTGAAAAGATCAACATACAGATTTAAACATCCTTTAATTTCTATAGTTTATTTTATATTGTATTGTTTCATTGGTAGTGTTTGACTTGCCTTGTTGGTCTCGAGCTTACAAGCGTGACTGCAGCTGAGCGCGGGGTCCTGGGTTCTCGATTCCCATGTCGGAAAAATTATTGAGTTATCCATTAGGAATTTCTTAGTAACAGTCCGGAGTGTGAAGTTGGCGATTTAATACCCACGTGCCTCGGAAAGCACGTAAAGCCGTTGGTCCTGCGCCTGATCTCTCCCTGGTCGTGTCGGATTGCCGTGTCATCGGACTATGAGAGTAAAGGAACAGAAAGTGCACCTGTGTTTACGCACACACTTGTGCACTATAAAATCTCCTGAGTTCCTGGCTAATCTGCGTTGATATTGGCCACCGTGATCGAAATCGGTCGGGAGACTATTATTTAGTGCTTGTATTGATTCGTCTAGCAATAACTAGGACAAGCATTCCGAATTACGTCTGGCATAAATCTAACTTATGAGGTTATTCTGTAGTATACACAAAGTTAGTAATATAAAAGAAAAAATACTACGTTGGAACTAGACTAATTTAGAAGTTTTCCGTATCTTAGAAAGAAGCAAACATCCGGTGAAAAAGAAAAAAAATACAAATGTTTCGAGGCTCTATTGATCAAGGCTCCGGAAACAGCCATACCTCTGTATAAATAGCTTATTGACGGAATATTGTATGTAGAATCTATTTCTATATTCTATACTTACGAAATAAATTGATACGGTTCAGGCTTCTTATACTACACGTGCAAAACCATCTAATAATAGACACGGAATTAAACGACTGTGTCAATTTGTATAGCTGCGGCGTAGCTGGCGTGATCATTACCACATACTGGGCTCAAACAATATAAAATATCGAAGAAGAGTACCATCGACACGAAAAGAAAAATGAAGCTGGCGTGACCATTGGAAGACTACGCCAGCTACGCGTTCGCGTAGCGACACTGCTACGCGTTTCATAGGTAAATAAATCGTACTGATATTATAAACGCGAAAGTTTGTGAGGTTGGATGGATGTTTGTTAATCTTTTACGCAAAAACTACTGAACGGATTTTGATGGATTAAACTTTACATTAATATAGCTTATACATCAGAATAACACAGAGGATACGTTTTTCCCCGAAATTCCAACGGGATCGAAACTTATGCGGTGGAAATCGCGGGGCGCTCCTAGTATTTTTACAACTCAGTCAGGTGATGGTACTCCGATGAGCCGCAGTGCAACTGTGGAGCCACATCGTACACTATGCCCCACCTCTTGTCGTGCTCTCTGAGACTATGCCAACGATAATGCTGTCGATGCGGCCAAATTCTAGCCGAAATTTAATTAAAACAAAATGGAGTCATCGCTACGACGGAGAAGACTTTGTTATTGCGCATTGGGCTTCTTTTTAGCTATGATTGTTTGGTAAGAACAATAACAATACCTTTTATAATACCTAATCTATATATATAATAAAATAGTAGCGAAGAATGTTAGTCCGTTTACCTGGATGTGTGTTCCAGATTGGCGCAAAAGCGGCTGCACGGATTTGGATGAAATTAGGCACACAGATAGTTTATAACCTAGATTAATCACGGTAGTACGTTCCCGTGGGATATTATCCGACATCCACGCGGGCAAAGTCACGGGCAAAAGCTAGTACTACCAAAACACGGATCACATCACACACACCACACACACACACCACACACACACATCACACACACATCATTCCATCACATTCATTCTTCATATTTAGGATTTTAAATAATTACCTCAACAACATCAATAACTATAATGTAGTCCAGATAGACTACTTTTTATCAACTATGTTAATGATAAATGATAAATGATTTTATTTTTGTAAGTAGGTTTGTACAAACACTTTTACACGTCAATCATATTTTAAAACTAGATGAGGCCGGCGTTTCCTATCTGACTAGTCTGAGAAGAAAGGCCGAAACAAACTCAGACGTCACAGTCTCTTTTAAAGTCCAGACATAATCTAGGTCAGGTCATGTGTGTTAGTGTCGGCTTCCAGTCTAACCGGATGCAGCTGCATACCAACGTTTAACAAAGAGTGACTGCCTATCTGACGCTGACCACCACAACCCAGTTACTGGGCAACACGATACCCCTTGGCGAGACTGTTTGTCAGACTTCCAGGCTTCTCACCACCGATAATGGCTGTCAAAGACCTACGAATGACAGCTGGCACCATCGGCTTAACGTGCTTTCGGAGGGACGGAGGGGTCTCGATATGTTATGGATGGTCACCCATCCACGAACCAACCCCGGCAAGTGTAACTTAAACTTCGATCGACCCCGGCGGCTGTTATTATTTAGCCACGAGCCCCTATCATCAATGACTATTTTACTAAATTTTATTTACATATATACACTATACTCTGTCCACTACGTTTACCGATTTTTGACAGATCGAACTAGTGAGCAATTATGTTTTTTTTTTTTTGTGAAAACTTATACACGTACGGTATTACAATGTCTGTAAGAAGTCATAAATAAGATAATTCAATAAGATTAGGCAGTTTATATATTTATTTTATTACACATTTTAAACTTAACTTTTACGTAATCTGGCACAAACGGTTAACCTTGTGGACGGAGTATAAGGCCATAAAGAGAGTAAAAAAATAATCATACAAACAAAAGAGAATACCCCTAACAAACGAAACTTAACTAACTCAACCCAACATCATTATGTGAAACAGTCCCCAAAACTTAGTTCGAAAGTACGAAAGACGGGGGTCAAACAGGTCCCAAGTTCGTGACCAATGGGCAAACAGGGCGATATCACAGATGGTATAACTAATAGCGCTGAGTACATTCATTAATCGTGTGACGTCTGATCATTAGTAACTGCCAACGTCGACTGAGAGGCACGCGTGGTCGCGCGTCGCAAACTACCCGCGAATTCGCTTGATTAGTAGATCGGGTGTTAGGTTTATGTGATGGTAATTAATTTTGCTATTTTTAATAATTAATTAGGTATTAGTTGTTATTTGCTTACTTATTATTTTAATTTACAGAAATAAATAAATCTTATTAAAAAAGAAGAAATTAATGACGATATTGTAGGGTAATAGGTAATAGGTGACATATTTTTTATGAGTAATTTTGCTGTGTACAGCCCATTCACAGTTGTTTTACCCATAATATAGCGCGGGCCCATTGCAGATTGGTGGATGTAACATGTCACTAGAAACTTATATATCCATTGGTATGTATACATAGAGCAAGAGCAAGTCTAACCAAAAAAAAATGTGTAATTATTCCCCTCGACAATTTGAGAAAGCTTGAAGCACCATAAACATAGCTAGATTTAGTTAAAAAATCAATTTTCTATCACGAACTTTAGCTTGACAATAAAAACTCGAACCCAGTCGCACAAACATTGTAAATCTCGTCGCTTCCCAATCGAGTTTTAACTTATTCGGCTGGATCAATTGCATCGGAATCGAGTTTAAAATTGATTTTCATTGCGATTTCATTATGTATTCATGCAAGGCACACAATATACCCTGATTGATGTACTCGTGCGGCATTATTACGTATTATGTGAGGATATAATGTGATTTAAGTTATTTCGGGGGAACTTTGTATGTGTTCGACATCTATTAATCCATTATTCTAAATTACCTACTCGAGTTCGTTGTAGGTACCTACATAAATAATCTAACATATATTCCGTAAGTACATAGAGTAACTACATACATGTACAGTCACGAACACCAATATGTCAACACTTGGCAACTTTCAATTGCGATTTTTTCGTGAAATAACGAATGCAACGTTGAATTACGACACATTACATAAACCTATGGGTTCGAAAATACTATGTTCGTAACAACATAAAATTTCATTAAAAAATAAAGGAGTAAATCGCTTTTGAATAAAGCCGAGTGTATACATACTTTTGCTCGTGATTGTACGTAGATTTCTTACCCTGGCCTAACGCTAACTAAGTGTCACCTTCGCCTCCAAAAAGCAAAACGAAATGGTGCAATGCGTCCCGATGCGATTTCGGAATATGTATAACGAGCTATCCTGTATCCTCAACTCGTCCCTAATTGAAGAGCGCTGGCTCAGCTCAAATAGTAGCAAAATATGGACTTAGCTCAAGCTAGATGGTGGCCATTTTGGAATCTGTATTTAATTTGGAGGGGCTTGTAGCTAAGTAATAACAGCCGCACGGGTAGGGTAGGGTATCTTTACATACCAAGACACATAGACAGCACGTCAAGCCGTTGGTCTCGGCTGTCATTGATCTTTGACAGTCGTTACGGGTAGTCAGAAACCCGCCAACCAGTCTTGCCAAGAGGAACTGTATTACCCAGCCGCTGAGTTGTGGAGGTCAGATAGCCAGTCCCTCCATATAAAATACTGGTATTAAGCCTATCCCAATATAGTTTGAAAATGGCAGATGATGATTTAATATGGAACAATCATTTAATTTGGTTTTCATTTTTATCCGTCGTCTAACGGCATTGCGGAAAACCCAGGCGTCGTACTCATATGGACCATAGAGGACCAACTTGACGCCTATATGAGGGATTGGTCCATGTTGGCCCAGGATCGAGTCGAGTGGAAAAATGAAAGGGAGGCCTTTGTTCTGCAGTGCGACAAAACAGGCTAATTATTATTCCTTTTTGTAATCAGTTGTAAGATCCAGGTTTTTGCTGTCGATTTTGCTGAAGATCAAGGTTTTGCCTCGGGAATAAGTGTTTCGATACCTAATTATGTCAATGGCGTTGCCACCTACGTAACGTCGGCGTCGTAGTCTGTTTATTTATTTACGAAATGACGTCACTGTTTACTTAATAAACACTCCAACTGCTACCAATATATTCGTATGTACCTACGTACCTACCGCTTTCGCACGTATAAGTAGGTACACTTAAAACCAAAGTTAATTATGGAAATCATAGTAGCACTTTTTCTGGGCGATGTTATCTATATATCTAGATAACATCTAGATCTAAATCTGTTCACCACCCTTGGTTGACTGCTAGAGAATGCCTAAGGCATTAAGTTCGCCTTTGTACCTTTTTGTGCGAAAAGTTTAAATAAATATATCTTACTAGCGGACCCGGCAGACGTCGTCCTGCCCGAAAAAGCAGCGCCACCTACCGGGCCCAATTGCGCAGTCAGTGTGTTGGTGCAGTCGATCGGAAGTTATACGCGTACATACATTTCGGTGATTCATTTTTATTTATATGTATAGATAGATTATTGGGAAAACAAACACAGCGATTATAAAGCTTTCGGTTCACATGTTACTACACCAATCACTCACCCACAGGAAATGTATCACTGACATTCTCGTTAGCACCATCGTTTTAATCTCACATCAAACCGCGCAATAATTACCGGAATACCTTCAACGAATTAATCGCGAAAAAGCAATTCTAGGTCGACGTTTTATTCGAGCCATTTTCGAGCTTTCGTTCAAAGAATGATTTATTTCTGCAATCAATGCGTCAACTCGAATATCATCGGTTTCCGGCGACAGCGAGACGGTGTTTCATGGACGATGCGGTGAGCTGTGACAACCGATATTAAATTACATTTTTTATATGAGTTCTGTGGTAATTGGATATGGTGAAAGAATTGGGAGGATACGTTTGGAAACTTTGATTTATCTTACTCCTCCATTCTTTCTGATTCATTTTGGTGAAAATTCCAAGACAACTATTCATTCATTCATTATTTATCAAACAATTTACATTGTGTTCGAATTTTACAAAATAATTACTTTTTAAATCATAACAGCTAAGCAATAATCAAACATATAGCAAATAAAAATAGTACTATGTCATCAATCAAAAACTGTTACCTACATGTCAAACCATAAAATCACAAAAACCACCTTAATTATTCAATTTTACATGAACTGAGAGTGTCATTAAAATTACTGCCGAAACTAAACTGCCTGAACTAAATCATTTCTCCGGGAATTTTTATTGGTGTGGTGTGTGTGCGTGTGGGAAAAGAGTAGCAAATCTGTCTAAAAAAAAAAAACAAGGATATTATGCATGTTGGAGGAGCTTGTAATGAAGTAATCTTGTGTACATAATTATGCTTAGGCTTCTCCATGTTAGTCGAGTCTTTACTACTACTAAACTTACAACAGTGCTGTTATCGGAAGCATTTTATCATTTTTATCACAGGTGTGATGAAGTTCATTTTCTATATAGCTGAATAAGTCATTTTAGGTCAAATGCCCGCTTAACTTCGGGAAACACTGCATGAAAATACCTTGTAGATAGTCCCTACTTTTTGTAACTATGCAAGGTAAACAAAGGTAATGAAGTGCCAGTCATTTAGGTGCAGCTTACAGGTGGCACTTACTGTCAGAAATCTGTCTGTGTTGCATTCTAAAACGCCTTAGCTTGAAAAGCGACAACTAGTTTAAAGGCTGATTTTTCCAAAGCCAGATAATTTTATCCGAGGAATAATTTTGAATTTTTTACAGTTCTTCCATACTAAAACTGTCAGACGTCAATTTTATTCCACGAATAAAAATTATCTGTCGATCGAAAACTCAGCCCGGAATATCAAAAGTCAGAAGCAAGAGGAACTTTAACTTCAACTATTTAGTACTTACACATTATCTGCCATTCAACAGTCATTTATTTTCTTCAATTCGAAGATTTCTATTGAAACAAACTTAAAGGTCGACTCCACTGACATGGAAACAAAGTCAAACGCGAGGAAGGTAATTAGGGCTTAAAACTACGGCCAACTCATAACAGCTATGGTTTTCTAGGAAATCGATTCCGTCATGTTATAACTGACGTCATAAAAATCTGTAATTTTGACCACTAAAAACGCTTCTGTATTTGTTCAGCCATGATTGTGGGACCGTTGTACACTTTCTCAAGAAAGCAAAGCTTTAGATACCAATTTTTGCAAACAGAGGCGCAGAGATTGCCTCTCCCTCGCGCGCTCCGCCTCCTCTTTGCGAACATTACTTCTTCGCAGAAGGAGGTGTCACATTTCCATGCACTCTCGCTCAGTACCATGGCCTGGACCAGGGCCGGACGCGAGAGATCGCCGCCGCCGATCGCCGCCACGAGGACGCGGCGGTGCTCCGCCCCAGCCGGGCAGACCTCCACCGTATGCTCCAACGTGTCCTCCGGGCGATCTACACAGGGGTGACACCCTGGCGTTTCCTCCAGCCTTATCCTGAACAGGAACGTCCCGAAAAAACCGTGTCCGGTGAGGACCTGCGTCAGGCGGAAGGTGAGGGCACCGTGGCACCTCTTCAGCCACTCCTCAAAGAGGGGACTTATCGCCGTAATTGTGGCGTGACCAAGATATGGCGGGATGAGCTGCACTCCTTGTAGGATTGGCCCGCAATCGCAGTAGACCGGGAATAGTAGAAAGAGGTTTAGGGGGGCTTTATTCTGCAGTCAGACCACAAAGGCTTATAAAATAAAATAAAATATATGCGAAGATGTGATTGACACCATTTTATGCTAAGAAAATGACTAAACACCGAATAACAAGTTAAAAAGTAAATCTAAATACCATGGCAGTTTCAATAAACGTAACATAGAAATGTCCATGCAGACGAAATATAATTTTGTAAAGTAACAACGAACATAAATATACATTTCCCGTAAATAGACATTTTCAGTTTTCGCATAATAAACCAAGTACAATAATAAAACGATAAAATTTCCGATTAATGCGTCCGGGGGCGATTTATAAATGCGGAATACCGGTGAAATAAACTGTCCGAATATAAAACCAGTGTGGGCTCAAAACATGAAAATATCAGTAGGTTTCATAATTAATTTATAACGGTCTTATTTCCGGTTTTGGTGTCCAATGAACAAATTAATTGAGTTCCACTGTTGGTTATAAAATAGCTGTTACGGTCATGGTTTGAATGTAAATGCAAATGTGTACCCATCCCTGATACAAAACATCATTTGATACAATAATTTGGCAATGTCTGACATGATTTATGAAAGTTCATTCATTCATTCGGGTCAATCGGGCCTTTTCTTTTAACCGGTTGAATTCCGTAATTAAAGAACCACCATTTCCGTAAATAAAAAGCCATTGTATCTCGCGTGGATCCACGTTCATACGTATACGTTTCTTTGTCATACCAACGCAGACAAAAATCTGGGTTCTTTATTGTGTCAATTCATTTAAAACCTCCTTGGTTAAATTTTGATGAAAACTGGCAACTTCACCTCAAAAATAAGACACATTGCCATTAGCAGTAATAAAAAAAACATGGCTGTCATTTTTCTTTTCTTCATTACACACTGCCAGTGTCTATGACTTAATGTATGAAAAATAAACGTCTTCTAAAAAGTTTTATATTACAAACGTAAGGTGAAGTTTTCACAGGAAATTCTGTGAATAACTCACAGAGCATGTGTGGGGAATGTCTGCGGTTTCAGGTTCACAAAAAGTCATAAAAATAGATCATTTTAGTGAAGTTAACTAGAGTACTCTGGAACACTTCTGTAGCGTCTAAACCGGTATGTTTTGTGTACCTACCTACAGTAAATAAGAGAGTTTTGTTCGTGACTTTCATTATAATGTGGTAAGTTGTCTTGTCTATAACGTCTTGGCAAATAGACAAATCTGAAGACATATACCTTTGAGGAAAGTCT
The DNA here is from genome assembly GCA_945859715.1 of Apamea sordens. Lineage (NCBI taxonomy): Eukaryota > Metazoa > Arthropoda > Insecta > Lepidoptera > Noctuidae > Apamea > Apamea sordens. Next base: position 17,784,968 of record OX243995.1, read on the forward strand.
CAATTAACACACACTCAACATTATAATTTATTAATTTAATTTTAATTCTGTTACTTTTATATTTCGACATTTTATTTTCCCTTCTCATCTGTATCAGTCTTCATTTAATATTTTATTATAATTTTAATTCTGTGACCATAATAATTTGTACCCACGCATTCGTTTATTTTAATTGCATTGACATTTTATTCTATTCTGTTGCAGTATTGTAAAATTTAATATAATTTTATGGTATTGACTGACTTAAATGAATTTTATTTTATTTATTTCTTTTATTAATAAATAAATTGACAAAAATTCTGAAGAATGCACGGAACAGTCATGGCAGTTTCTTAAAAGCTACTTTGGAACTTGTAACTTAAAATAGATAAACTCCTAAGCATTTTCAACATGTTACTTACGGATTCCGCGTCTAAAACAGACATTCGAAAACCATCCACAATGCTCCTAGTCTCTTTAATCCAATTGAAGTAATCACAATCGCGCTAACCCGCATCGCACCGCACTCGACGTCCGAAATTGGCCGCAAATGGCGAAATAGCACGAAGATTGCACAAATTGGCCTTCATCCAGTGACTTAAAGGAAAACTAATTTACTCCGACCCAGTAGGTATAGGATTACTGAATTTTGGTGCAAACATTTATTCGAATGTATCGATGCCTACAATTTTGCGAGCTGCCGCGCACAGCGAATTATTTGTGGAGGATTCTGCGTAACGAGTTTTACCTGGGAATTTGTTGAATTATTGCTGGCGTTTTTTTGTATAAATTTATAGGTGTTTTTAATTGTTTACTGCAAAATATTTTTGTTTACAGAAGCCTGTTGTTTATCGTGACAGTGATTTCGATTGTAACAAGCATTGCATTATTGGAACTTATTAAATACCTGTTAATCAGTAAATTGAACTAGGTTTCCACGACACCTGGATGCGTCCAAGTCGATGCAGCGATAGGTTCTTTCTTTAGTCATGAGTAAAAAAAAAAGCTCTGGCTGCTATTAGTCTTGTCTCTCCTTCCCCTTTATAATCCATCCAAAGTTTGTCTTTAAAAGATCGCTCTTAGCGATAAGACCGCCCATTGTGTCAGCCTTTTTAAAAATATATATATTTATGTCTGTAATTTATATGGTGTACATAATAATAAAACCAGCCAGATTCTTGTTCTATTCTAAGCAGTTTATCTGCAGCGAGCTACGGCTCAAATGAGCTCACACAATTTAAGTACGCTAACAAGCATAACCCCGACTTCTGAAAGCTTACATCAAGCCGTACCGTCAGCCTTATCAAATCAATAAAACACAACAGCTACAGTATTCTGTATTTGATTAACAGAAATAACAATAGCTCCTTTGGACGTATGCTGCTACACAAAACGACATTGATAAATAAAAAAGCTTTTCGTCCGGCTTTCATCCATTTTTCTGTCGTTTCACTTAAAGAATGAATGACAATAAACTTCTCAGCGTTATCTTAATCTTAGAGTGATTGAGAAAGGACAAAAAAAAACTTTTCTTCTATTATTATTATTTTTTACCCTCATGGCAGTATGCGCTAAGTATTAGGTAATACTTTTCTCGTTATCGCGCCTATAGGTTTGCATGTATTGCCATGGAGAAGGATAAGCTGGTTAGCAAGGTTAGTAGCACTGCCCAAGATGGGCTTTCCACAGTTTTTTGTTAAGGCTTGTGGCGACATCTACATTGGCACATGCGAACTACGCATCATACTGACGTTACCAAAAATCCTGCATCGCGCAAACATAGTTTACCGCTAAACAAGCATACCTATATACAACGATGCGACATCAAGTGCCAGCAGCCCTGACTGGAGGCCTTAATTTATTGAGGCAACCACAGAGGCAAGTCCGGTTATGCAGATGACCACCTCCTAGGTTGAACAGCGAGATGTTATACATTAAAAAAAACAATTGTCGGGCAGTTGCCCGCCAGACACAAGACCCGTTTGGTCAGAGGACCTCCCTTTTCTATGAAGGATGATTGAACTATACACCCTGTTCCTCATTACTCTATAGTATTCTACAATTCCCATATTAATTAGTTTTTGTATGTATTTGTTAACGTTGCAGCAGTGCGATTCTGTAACCATGTAACCGTGAAAACTTAGGTGAAGTGAGGTGGAGTGAGCTGCCATTCCAAGTAATGCTAGGGATTGACACTTTTGACAGCTTACTCTAAGCTCACTTCACTTAACTTTTCACGGTGAGATTTTTACAGAATCAATCGGCTGTATAAAGTTTAAACACAAATGCTAAACTTTCCTAGGGTTCAGTAATGAGTGGCTGCTGCAATACTTCACCTAGCTAAATGTATAGATGAAGAAAGGCAAAAGATGAAAGTTCGAAGAATTTTTAATCAAAATTTCAGTGTCAAAACTTCGTTTTTAATCCTGCGTGACTTGTGTGAGCGTCAACCCTATTTACTTGTACTATAAGTACGCACTATTGATTTTCATCTCAAACTTGGCTCAAGTAGGTACTTCTTGTTCACGTTAAAGCTGTTCAGTAATTACTTAGCAATAGTGCCTAATTTAACTGAGTACAACGCGAGAGAGATGTTAAAGAGGGCTAAGTTCGCTTTCTATGTTAATGTGATTATTTAAGTTAAAAGAACAATTACTTTAACAACTATTAGAGCATTACTTATATATTATTAAGTGCTTACTTCGATAAATGTCTGCAAAACTAACGATGTCTAGAACGAATGAATTGATGAAGAGCGACTGAATGAATAGTGATTGAATGATTATACTCGAAACTTTCCTCACGACAAGTGTGCTGTTCCTATTTGAGTAAGGACCCTGCAAAAAAATACGTTTAAGTATAGCAAACCACTTTGGACTTTTATTAACTTTAACAATAAACATATATGTCGCAGCAGGAGGCCATAGAAAGTTCTAACATTTGTTACAAGATGGCGGTAGTGGGGTTATTCTATCAGTCTGTCAGTTGTCACTGTCAAGTAATGTCAGGTTATTCCACTTGTCTGTCAGTTGTCACTGTCAATTAATGTCATTTTACTAAGGCGGAGTGATTCGACCATTCGGCATTCGACCAAGGAACGTGCGCATGAGCGGATAACCTCACAATCCATCCTTTTCCATCACGGATATTTGTGATTATCGTAATTTAAAAAGTTTGAGAAATAATAAAAGAAAATCAACGCTATCTGTTCGTGGTATTATTTACTGTTTTCTGAAGATTGTACGAGGAGGAAGGCTTGCCCAAAAATAACGTTGATGTTCCTTCCCCGTCATATATATATAAACATACTTTAACAATAACATTTACAAACTTCTAATATTAAATAAACTACAAATTATTAAAATAAAAATATAACTTTTATTAGGTTTAAAGCCACGATAATAACAGGAAATGTTCAAGGAGCTTCCTGGAAGAAGTCATAAAGAAAAAGCCAACAGATATCATTTCCGAACTTGGTAACCTTAAAAGCATTAATTTACCTTTAGCATTTTAATTGGCCTGCTTACCTAGATAATGATATCGAGTTACCTACGAGTAGGTAATTGGCATACATAAAGTAATGCCGTTTGCCCATAGAACGCTGAACTTCGTAAAACTGGATGACGAATTAAAATAAAGGTGTGTGCTACCAATTCCCTGTTTAACAACTTAACGTGCTTTCCGAGGCACGAAGTGGTCGTGGTATATAAAGATGAACACCCATCCACGGACTAACCGCGTTAAGCGTGGCTTAACCTAATCGATCGACCCGTGCGGCTGTTTTTACCTAATGACGCCGATTTTTTTTTTTTATTGTTCCAATACACTCGAATAGCTTTGTCTCAATTTCAAAACTAAATTCGTCTATGGAGACAGGATAAAGGTGGCTATAACTATTTTGCTAGATTTTCGTGCTAGGAGTCTTGGGGGTCTACGGCTACTCCGAAGTGCAAAGTGCGAATGTTCGGATCGGACCGAAACATGGCCGAACTGAATATTATTGAAAAATGCGAAAAAAGTTCGGATCGGCTCAGTTGGGTCGGGACCATAGTCAATATCCGAAAGAGTGTAGGAGTGTAGGACCGGAACCAACCGAACCAAATAGTAACTTCGTAGCAGGAAACGGCCGAACATTCGGCCGATACTACTTCGGAGTAGACCCCCTGGAAGCTTGAAAGCCAGCCATTTTCCCTTGGACCTTGGATATGCCTTGGACCGTTCATGGCTTCTGACATTAGGTTTTAACTGCTGTCCTATGTCCAGCAGTGCACGTCAGGATAATATAAAAATACTTTTAAGAACCCTTTCATAAGCACATAAAGTCTTGCGTCCCAGATTTTATAGCGGCAAATAAAATGCCAACCAAAAGTTAATTAGATGAAAAGTTTTAATAAAAGTCTAACGATGTGGCTATCTCATGTTATGACTTGCCGGATATTGCAATGCTTGTTAGGGGATGCCGGAAACTTACGAGTGTTTTTTGAAGCAAACACGGTTGCAATTTTGAAAATTATTTTCGAGTAAATACCAAGTTTTTCGAGTTTTGAAATGGTTTGCTTTGAGAGATGGTTCTTGGTGGCTGATTTATTCTTATCTGCCGTTTTACTCGTAATTTAAAGATAATACAGACAAATAAACTTGGCTACATTTTTATAATGAAACCGAACCGAACTGCAGTCGCCGAAAGCGCTTGTATCCAAAGATGATCGATACATTTTCTTAAGTTCTGTGTTGGGTTCGGTTTCCATGGAGCGAAAGCCTATCTGACCTCCACAACTCAGTTACTGGGTAATACGATACCCCTTGGTAAAACTGGTTATCAGACTTTCAGGCTTCTGACTAGCAACGAATATCGAAGATTCACGAATGACAGCCGGGACCGAGGGCTTAACATGTTTTTCTCTGTATGTAAAGATGGTTACCCATCCACGGATCAACCGCGGCAAACATAACCTAACTTGATTGAACGACCCGTGCGGCTCTTATTACTTAGCCACAAGCCCCACCCCACCCAGATGATCGATAACATTCTCATAACTAATTAAAAATTTGCTTTTTCCCTAGTGGTATGTACAGACGCCAGCACATCAAGCTACTACAATCTGTCAAATTTCTTTAATAGATTTTCAACTTTATTACTAGAGCATTAAGGTTCAAGGTTCATTGGGAAAATTTGACAGTTTCGGGTAGCTTGGCCTGCTGACGTCTGTACCTAAGTTTACTAAGTCAGCAAGGATGCTTCCATATTAGATATTATTCCCACTTAAACCAAATAATATAAACTTTACCTACACACCGTGGTCCGGACCGGACGATATAAGTACATAAAATTCGACCAGATGTTCAGACCAAGGAAATAAGCATTTTTTATTTAATGAATTCTTATTTTTTGTTAATTTTCATACAAACTAAATACCTTGACGTAAATCACCCGATGAGCAGGACTCTTTATCTCTTTATCCGAAGCATTTGATAGATTTATCATTTTAATTGCACTATAGCCATTAGCTATAGCGGCAACATAGCCCAAATTAAGACCCTTTCTTACTGCATAGCTCAATTAAATTTCATTAAATGACATTACAAATATCTTTGTAACGAAGCCTTTTAAAGTACCTACTACTTCCTTTGTTAGATTTAATTTGTAAAAGCTATATAAGCGTTTGCCAAAGTTTATGACTAGTAGGACCATTGAAAAATTATAAAAGAATTTAAGTTGTAGCGCAAACTTTATGTTCTTTAAAGTACAAAACCTTTATGTGCTTAAAAGTACAAAAAAATTTAAATCAAATATTTGGCAATGGCTTCGAAAATACTATAATTGATATTTTAAAAAGTTGGCAACCCTACCTGTGCCTAACCCGTCGAGGATTACAGGCGTAATGATTGTGTTATCAAATCAAAATTGTAAATTTGCATAAAATGTGGTACGTACAGACGCCAGCACATCAAGCTACCCGAAACTGTCAAATTTTCCCAATCAACCTTGAACCTTAATGCTTTAGTGATAAAGTTGAAAATCTATTAAAGAAATTTAACAGATTGTAGTAGCTTGATATGCTGGCGTTTGTACAAAAGATGATATATAAAATTGTAGTGCAAAGACACATTCCGCCATGTAATGACAGCATGCAACGGTCTGGACGATATTAGAACAATAGAACACGCCCGGGATCTGCTCTAGATCGCAATACAAAAATCTAATGTTTACAGGTAGGCACAAAACAGCATTATTAAGAAAAAGCTTACTATCAATGGGGCCCGTCATCTATAATAAAATACCTCATAGGCTCAAAGAAGAATCAATAATTGCACCTATATAAAAAGAGGCTAATATCCCTACTTATAGATAAATGTTACTATTCTGTACAAGATTTTTTGAATGATAAAAGTTTATAATGTTTTATTAATTTATTATTTTTGTTTCAAATTTTATTGTATACCTTTTTTTTTGGTTATTATTACTGGTAGAATATAGAATTAAGATTGTTGTTTTTGATGTTTAGTTTATGTAGGAAGGCTGTAGATCCACATAACAGACCTTGCCTTTCTTTTTGTTTATATGATTGTATAACTGAGTAAATATATTTTTTATTTTTACTTTTGCATGCCGTAAGGTAGAGCAGTGTTGGAACCGCTTTTACAATGTTTACAGAAATCAGAAATCATTTGAATGAATGTGGGTACAAAATAAGATACATCATATTTTGTACCCACATTTATCATCATCTGCCTAGCTTTTTCCCAACTATGTTGGGGTCGGCTTCCAGTCTAACCGGATGCAGCTGAATACCAGTATTTTACATGGAGCGACTGCCTATCTGACCTCCACAACCCAGTTACTGGGTAATACGATACCCCTTGGTAAGACTGGTTGTCAGACTTTCGGGCTTCTGACTACCCGTAACGACTGTCAAAGATCCACGAATGACAGCCGGGACCAACGGCTTAACGTGCTTTCCGAGGCACGGAGGGGTCTCGGTATGTAAAGATGGTCACCCATCCACAGACCAACCGTGGCAAGCGTAGCTTAACCTGACCGATCGACCTGTGCGGCTGTTATTATTTAGCCACGGGCCCCTCTTTTGTACCCACATTCATTGCAAAATAAATGATTCCTGATTTCTGCAAATATTTAATCTTCTAACTAAATCCATACATATAAAGTAAAAGCACTATGATACATATACGAAGGTATAATTATAGCACAATCACTTGAGACAGTAGATACATACTACAGTAGGTACTTGTGACATGCCAATTGTGCCAACCGCACTTCAATCAATTATTATCAACAATACCCACACGTTTGACATAATATTGATCTGTTATAACCACAAGTCCTCATGCGATAGGGTTGTTGTTTGTCGGGCCTGATCTTATCTCCTGGTATTAGGAATGGATTTCCATGTCAGGGGCGTTTACAGACATTAATTACTCAACCAACTCAGCCTCTCGCAGTCTGCTGAACATAGGCCTCTCCCAGGCTGCGCCGCAACACCCTGTCCTCTACCTTCCGCATCCAGTCTGTCCCAGCCCCCTTATCTAGCTGGGGGGGGGCTCCAGGACCCGTCTGCTCCACCGGCAGTCGGTCCTTCGACAAACATGGCCAGCCCACTGCCACTTCAGTTTGCTTACTCTGCAAGCTATGTGACATCATCTGCCTAGGATTTTCCCAACTTTGTTGGTGTCGGCTTCCAGTCTCGCCGGATGCAGCTAATATTAATTAGGTAATATTTACTGCAATTGTTTTTGTTGGTTCCCGACAAAGAATGATAAATAGCTCTGGAAGTGGATATTATAATAAAAACAGCCAATTCTTTCGTGGCAAAAGGCAAAAACGACGAAAAAAGCCACGTTTCTGTTTTATTTTATTCTAATTATTTGTTGTTATAGCGGCAATAGAAAATACACACATTGTGAAAATTTCATTCTACTTACCTATTACGGTTCATGAGATACAGTCCGCTGACAAACAGACGGACGGATAGCAGAGGCTTAGTAATAGGATTTCGTTAGCACCCTTTGGGTACGGAACTCTAAAAAAGACTTATCCTGCAGGAATGATAAAAAAAAATACTGGACAACATCATTTGTTTGTGTGATTAGGCTTCGTTTCTATCTATGTTTTTTGGGATACTTACATTAGACCTAACAAATATACCAAAAGGTAATGGTAGAACGCTTGGCGCAGTGGCTGCTGCGCTGCGGGTCGCGGGTTCGATTCCCGCACGGAACAAATATTTGTATGACCTACAAGTAGTTGTTCCGGGCCTGGCTGTTTATGTATGTGAGTTTAAATGTTTGTAAACGCACCCACGATACAGGAGTAATTCCTAATGTGGGGTAACGTTTTTTTTTTTTAAAGAAAAGGTTAGAAATGAATGGTAGGTACTCTTACTGATTTACTCTTACCATTACCTAATACTCTCCTGCTGAAGTAGGTTATGTAATAGGTACCTATAAGTATAGACACCAGCAGGTCAAGCTACCCGAAGCTGTCAAATTTTCCCAATCAACCTTGAACCTTAATGCTTTAGCGATAAAGTTGAAAATCTATTAAATACATTTGACAGATTGTAGTAGCTTGATGTGCTGGCGTCTGTACATACGTAGATCATAATGAATATAATATGTCTATCTGTCTGATGAATAATAAAAACTTGTTTTGTATAGGTATGACTGTATTTAATGTAGGAAGTAATTATTAATTTTATCAACTTTATCTCCTATTGTTTGCTGGTAAACAGTTATTCGAATCTCTCTAATTCCAACATTCTGCTCATGTAAAAATATGATTTTATGTTTGGTATAGTCATTAAGTTGCGACATGATGCTTTTTACGATCTCAAAATACAAATATTCCACATTCTATTGCAAACAGCATCCTACGCTTGGCACAATAAACACTATTTTTAATCTATCTCACTTGAGTCATTTTGAATTTTAAAATTATAACAAAAAAAAATTTGGTTTCTCAAGTTTCATAATTATAATTATTGTATTCTAGGTAATTTTTTTGTTTTTTTTTTGTCTGATTATTAATTATTTTCAATGTTATAGAAATACTTGTACGGACGCCAGCAGGTCAACCTACCCGAAACTGTCAGATTTTCCCAATCAACCTTGAACCTAACTCTTTAGCAATAAAGTCGAAAATCTATTAAAGAAATCTGACAGATTGTAGTAGCTTGATGTGCTGGCGTCTGTACACCGATACTTACGGCTAAACATGACTGGACTCAAACGATGTAATATCTTGCATGCATTTGTATGTATACAATGTTTAAAAACAAATAAAGAAATCTAATCTAATCTAATCCGAATGCTATATCTACATTATCTACTTACGCCATATTTTTAATACGGTTCGTGGTGAGTCACCTTGGCAGTCCTTGAACAATGTGAGCAGAGCACGCATGAGTAATCATGACGTCATTCTGAGGGTAAGGAACGCTGTTTTCGATGCGAAGCAACAAGGCTCGTTAGCTCAGTAGGTTAGAGCGCCGATATAATTCAAATCTTGGTCATCGGAGGGCGGAGGTTCAAATCCTTCACGAGTCAACCTTTTTAGTTTTTTTTTTTTCAAAAATTTTCCTTTGTTTTTAACCGACTTCTAAAAAAGGAGGAGGTTCTCAATTCGGATGTTTGTTTTTTTTTTTTTTTATGTTTGTTCGCGCATAACTCTTTCGCTTGCCAACCGATTTGAAAAATTCTTTTTTTGTTGGAAAGGGTATACTTCCCAAATGGTCCCATAGAAATTTCATCAAAAACGGTTCGGTAGTTTGGTTTTTAAACCAAAATTACTGGTAAAAATTACAACTTAAAAGTGAAAAATAAAAACTATTTTGCAAAAAAAAAAAAAAAAAAATAAAAAAAAAATACAACCGAATTGAGAACCTCCTCCTTTTTTTGAAGTCGGTTAAAAAATCAACCGACTTCCAAAAACGACACTACAAAGTGAAAAATAACTTTAATTTCGGAAGTCGGTGGCAAACAACGAAAGTGTGAACCCAACGACACCGACTTCCGAAATTAAAGTTATTTTTTTTGACATATTTTTGTTGTTTTCTTGAGTTTTTAAGTTGAAAGTTTGTATAGGTACAGTCCTGAGGTCCTTTCATAGCTATTTTACCTCTGACTTATAATAGCATGACTGTCCAAATCACAGTGATCTTTATTCTCATTCTAATAAGGTTGCTGTTGGTTCGCTGCCACTGAGCAGTCTGTCAAAATCATTGTCATTTTAATCTCATTACAATAAGGTTGCTGTTGCCTGAAGATCCGACTTGTACCCTGGTTGACGCTGTCAGAGGTTATGCATTGCCAGTTCAAATAAAACGCGCGCAATCGTGAGACTCGTGAAGGAACGTTACTTATAAAGTGCTTTGTGCGTTACTTGCTGTTGTGATCTTGTTTTCGTAGCTGCAATAATCTGAGGGGCAATTCTCGTAATTTTAAGACCGTTCACAGTCTGATCTCAGTCTCAATCTGTCAAAAAATACTTCTTTCTTCATTTGTTTGTCGCTGAGATGAGACTGCGACTTGATTTTGAACGTTTTAAATTACGAGAATTGGCCTTCTGTAGTCGTCATTTATTTTCGTTGATATCGTATTGTAATTGGGTATGCTCGTAGAGGTTTTTTATAAACGCGTGGCGTAACCAAGCACCTGCAACATTTGAATAAAAGCTTTGTTTTTTACATAGGAATGAGTAATCATGGCGTCATATTACGAATAGTGAACGTGGTTTTCGACGTAAAGTAACAAGGCTCGTTAGCTCAGTAGGTTAGAGCGCCGATATAAACTATAGCATTATCTATCGGAGGTCGGAGGTTCAAATCCTTCACGAGTCAACCTTTTTGTGATCTTTTTCATTTGTTTTTTGGACATATCCTTGGTTTTTCTTGGGTTTTCAAGTTGAAGTTTATGTAGATACCTACTTGTTCTGTTCCGATGACAATGTATTTATAATTGGAGGATGACCAGCGGATCGATTCTGTAAAAATCTCACCGTGAAAAGTTAGGTGAAGTGAGCTTAGAGTGAGCTGTTAATAGTGTCAATCCCTAGCATTAGTTGGAATGACAGCTCACTTCACGCTCACCTCACCTAAGTTTTCACGGTGAGATGGTTACAGAATCGCACAGCTGATGCTGCAGCCAGTATAATATCGTCTCCGTACATGAGAACAGTTTTGGGTCGTAAGGTCGAACTTCGAAACCATACGGCGCTTTACTTTGTGTAAATTCTCATTCTTTAAGGTTGCTGTTGCTGCCACCGACAAGTCTGTCAAGATGAGTTAGGTTCCTGCTGTCAAAGGTACCTACCTACCTAGGTAAAATAACTGTGAACCGTCTGAGTCAACCTTATTGTGATCTTTTCCTTTTTATTATTTGTGTATTTTCAAGTTTCCGAAAAACTTTGCAAACCCCTTAACATTCCAACGATACAGTCCACTGTGCAAGTCATTGGTGTAGGCAACTCCGTGACGCAATCCACACAATTATGTAATGTAAAATTACGATCCAAAGCAAGCTCATACAGTACACACATTAATTGCTTAGTTTTGTATCAAATCACAGCACAATTGCCATCACTGGGCATCGATCATACCTAATATCGAAAACCTACAAGCGATCAAGTACTAATATACGTCTACCTAAGAAAGAAGTAACGGTAAACGATAATAATTAAATTAAAGTATATCTTCATTATCAAGTCTTTCCATACAAACATCGTCAACACGACGAATGACCACCTCCTGCACATAATTATGAAATCTATTAAAGAAATTTGACAGATTGTAGTAGCTTGGTGTGCTGGCGTCTGTACGTTCTAGATAGCTGTCAAAAAACGACTAACCTAAAGCCGGCCATACACGCTACGGTCTACCGGACATCTACCGGAGCGGTTACCTGTGCAGGTTTGCCACCCGCGTGTATGGGGACGTTCCGGTCTACCTGAGCGGTCTTCAGTTCCTTTTGCGATGGCTGTACGGTGACACTAGAGAGAATTGATTTTCGATTTTGCACAGGTCGCCTGCGCAGGTTCAAAAAACTGCACAGGTCCACTCCCATAAACGCTCCGGTCTACCTACCTACACCTCTTCGGTAGACCGTAGCGTGTATGGCCGGCTTTATGGACAGGGTATAATAGCAATTAGCTCGTCCCCTATTAGGTACATGGGACTTAATCCTACAGTCCAGCGAGAGAATGCGTTCCGGACTGACACCTGTCAGTGTTACAATTCCAGTAGTCAATAAAGATCAAATTCGTTTTCCTTTGTATGAAGCTGACAGGTGTAAAGAACGCATTCTCACGTTGGTTGCACAGTAACTGGAGAAATATTATATAGTTTTATTACATAGACATGTACACCTCTGCACAAAATTACGCCTGTTTTCCCATAAATGGGGAGGCCCATTTATGGGAAGACAGGCGTGTTGTCTATAGAATTACACCATAGGTAGCACGAAGTAAAAATACAGAAACGTAGTACTCGTGAAATAAATTGTTATGCAGAGAGTGTTCGCATTCCCCTTAATATACTTTTGTTATGTTGGTACAATAGGTCCCGAAAGCCGAGTTCCTTACCTACTTAAATACAACTAAGTAGAGCTTACCTATTTAAACAACAGGCTAAGTATTGGAGTACATAAAATAAATACCTACCTAGAAAAGCTTCGTAAAGTTTTGCATACGATGCAGTGTGTCTGCTACCTACATACTTACTTATTCATATTTATAACGGGTATTAGAGTCTTCAGATTGTAACCCGTTCGTTGCTAAGGGGTTATTTTGGTACATAATACCTGAGCTTAGTATCTTTGTTGTATTCGAATACAATAGAATCTATGGATAGTTTCCTAGGGATTTAAAAGATTCCTCATCTTTTAATTCCCTCGTGTTTAAGAATTCGTTTAAGGTGGATGCTCCAAGGTAGCCCGCGAAATTCAAATTTTCTTACGTTTTTTGCAATTTGCTGGTCAGTACTAAGATATACGCTGTAAATACATATATGTTACGGCCGCAAATCATATTTTAATCAACGTACAACTTAGTACTGACCAGCAAATTGCAAAAAACCTAAGAAAATTTGAATTTCGCGGGCTACCTTGGAACACCACCTTAAGCATGGAATACACAGGGGTTTAGGTGGAGATTCCCCTTTTGTAGTAGCCATGTTGCATGTTTAAAGTAAATATACCTACCTATACGTTTTATGAATGTAAAATAATCATATTATAATGTTTACCTAGGTCCTGTTAATGTTTTTAAATTACATTGAATTAATATCAAAATATGACGTACCTACATTACATGTAAAGAATGAATCACTAATTCCATCTGTCAAAAAACGGTTTACCTAATAGACAGGGTATAACTGGGCTCACTAAAATATTGACTAAAAAGCTGCAAAAGAATTCCTTCCTTCGTCTTATTATAAAATGCATCTTAATAGGAACTTAAGTGGGTGCTCTAACGAATACGGCTAGAATGAGCACTAGTGTCATTAGGTGTAACGACTGGAGAAGAATAATAGCGAACTAATTTGTTACTCAAGTGAAAAGGTTGAGATTACCCTCTCTCTAATGAATACGAAACAGCTGGAGCAAAATCCTCCGTTATTAATATCCGACAATTGTAATAAATTAATATAAAGGAATTAATCTTTTCACGGCGCCTGGGAACTTCGCTATTTTGTAAATCTTAAAGTCTTTTTAATTTAAAGATTAATTAATACCTTTATCTAGGTCAGTCTAGGATTACCTTATTCTTTACGTTCCGGTAAAACGGGGTGAATCGGAATGAAACTTTAAAATGGATTTGAACTTTAAAATAATATACCTACCTAGTTTGTTACTAACGGTACTAACAAGGACACTTAATCTTTATTAAAAAACACTAAACACAGTAGTCTTTTCTGGCAACAAACTATATTATTTCAACGTTAAAATCTAACTTAAAGTTTCGTCCCGATTCACCCTGTTTTACGGTATTACACTAGATTACTACTAGACTACGATTTTTTTGTTTTGTTTTATCATTATACTTATTTGATAAATCTCTACATGAAGGTGCATTTCCAAGTTTATGGAAGATAGCAAAAGTCACACCTATCTATAAATCTGGAGATAAGAGTGACGTCATCAACTCATACCAATTTGTATATTAAGAGGGTTTTGTTTATGAACACATGTACAGTCACGAGCACCAATATGTCAACACTTGGCAACTTTCAATTGCGATTTTTTCGTGAAATTACGAATGCAACGTTGCAATACGACACATTATATAAACCTATGGGTTCGAAACTGCTATGTTCGTAACAACATAAAATTTCATTCAAAAATAAAGGAGTAAATCGCTTTTGAAAAAAGCTGAGTGTATACATACTTTTGCTCGTGACTGTACACTCACCTTAGGCACATATTAGATGCACGACAACACGGATTTATGACTGGTAGATTCTAATTTATTGTGCTACACAACATATCTATGTGATTCATTTAATTGTAAACGTCACGTAGACTCAGAGCCCCTCGGTAGCTGCTGAGTCCCTCGATTGATGGACTCAGACGGATGCTGGAGATATGTGAGACATACGCCACGTCTCATGGTTTGTTGTACAATGTACGGAAAAGTGAGCTTGTGGTGTTCAGGGTTGGTACTAAGAAGCCTAAGACAGTTCCTCCGGTATTTCTATATGGTGTACCACTAAATGGATTGTCGCATTTTAGGTAGGTACCTTGGCCACATAGTAAATGAGGACTTGAATGATGACAGTGATATTGAAAGGGAGCGAAGAGCGTTGGCGGTCCGATGTAATAAGCTGGCCCGCAGGTTTGCACGATGTACAGACGCCAGCAGGTCAAGCTACCCGAAACTGTCAAATTTTCCCAATCAAAATTGAACCTTAACGCTTTAGCTTTAAAGTTGAAAATATATTAATTTGACAGATTGTAGTAGCTTGATGTGCTGGCGTCTGTCCTAGAGAAGTGAAACTCACTCTGTTCAAGGCGTTTTGCCAGTCTTTCTACACGTGCAGCCTGTGGGTTGGTGTTATGTTTGTTTCGCTTGTCATTTAGGCCCCACTATGATCACATCTGCATAAGGCTAACACCGCTTACTGTCTTTTATATTACGAAATTTTGAGTTTGAGTCTGTGTGTTCTCCAATATATACCTAACACTCACGTAGATCGCATAGAATCTGTGCAGAGAAGGTTTGTCAGAGTTTTAAGCGCGAAATATGGCCTCAGACGTAAACTACTCAATTACTTACAATCAGCGGCTCACGCACTTTCACATGAAGAGTCTTGAGAGAAGATGGGTTAGTGATTTAAGTACATTGCATATTAAAATTACTAATGGCTCCTTTGACATTCAATTACTTGACCAGATAAACTTTAAAATACCAACTCGATCTGTGCGCACCCCACAATTATTCAGTATTCCCGCTAGTAACATTAATGTTTCTGAAAACAATCCGTTATCCAGAATGTGCAGTCAATATAATGCAATATGCCCTAAGGTAGACTTGTTTTTGAACAGTTTTAATGAATTTCGAAAATCTTTATATAAATTGTAATTACAACAGCGTCGTTTATTAACTTCTCCATATTATTTTACCTTTACTGACACTAATGAAGCATGTTTAAACATTGAACGCTGTGTACAGTAATAATTGGACTTCAGATTTATGTAGGTACCTACTGTACAGACGCCAGCACATCAAGCTACTACAATCTGTCAAATTGCTATAATAGATTTTCAACTTTATCACTAAAGCATTAGGTTCAAGGTTTATTGAGAAAATTTGAAAGTTTCGGATAGCTTGACCTGCTGTGGCGTCTGTACATACAGTACAACAAACAACATTGACAACATTGTCATAACTGAATTGTCTTCGTCTGTGTAGTCTGTCACTGTATTAGGTATGTTTTTTTTTTTAAATAAAATAAAAAATATATCTTATGACAGAAAATACTGCAGCTTCCCATTAATGAAACATTTTAGGAATCGGAGCAGTAGTTCCGAAGATTAACCCCTAGTGCGAAACATTTGTGAGCTCCTCTGGAAAGGCGATTAGTAAATAAATATCTAAATCAATTAGGTATGTCAATAATAGGTGCTCGCAGCTAAACCCTAAAACTATTGTGAAGGTTCCACTTACACGATGCCAATCGCAGTCGCGGTAGGATGTATTCACATCAATCAACTGCTGGACATAGGCCTCTCCAGGCTGCGCCATAACTCCCGCTCCTTCGCCTTCTGCATTCAGTTTTTTCGATGTCATCTCGCATTACAACCGATGAGGTTGTCGTCTGCTTAACTGGGCTTGCTCTGCATACAGTCTGCCTCAACCACCTTTTGACGGTCTAACGACCGTAAAATTTGGTTGGGACAGACTGGCGTAGAGAAGAACCCAAAAGGACCGATGGCCGAAGATCTAACTGTGCGGCAGCCTACTGTCACTTCAGCTTGCTTATAACTCCGGCACCCTAATTGCGTAACACACGATCAATCGGAATCGGTTTCATTTTGACAGTTCAACAACATTCATTGCGTTATTTGTTGAGCAGACAAATTTTTCGAACTTATGAAGCAATGGATTAGCAATTTGCTTCAAACGCATTCTGATTCCGATTGATTGTGTGTTACGCAATTAGGGTGCTGATCCTTCCCGGGATAATTTCCTTTCTGAGTTTATCCTTCAATAAGAATAGGGTGTTTGCAACATTCATACATAACATCGTATTCTACAAAAAAACATCACGCCGGAGGGTTATAGGCAGTAGGCAGTGGTTTATGGTAGGTAGATAGACCTGAGTATAACCACATTTCCAGAGTTGTTTATGTGCCATGTAAGAGGGGTGAGTTAATTGCCATTGACCGGAAATAAATCATGACTTCAGGCTGCTAATTGTTGTTGGAAAACAGTTATCACTTTGTCCGACCTGGGAATCGCAGGACCCAACGACATGTACAGTCACGAGCACCAATATGTCAACACTTGGCAACTTTCAATTGCGATTTTATCGTGAAATAACGAATGCAAAGTTGAAATACGACACATTACATAAACCTATGGGTTCGAAAATGCTAGGTTCGTAATAACATAAAATTTCGTTCATTAATAAAGGAGTAAATCGCTTTTGAATAAAGCCGAGTGTATACATACTTTTTCTCGTGACTGTACAAGGTTATGTTTTTCATGCATATCTATGTATCTTTGTACGTCGGATTCTTTATACCCTCGAAGGATCCTAACAACTGTATAGATAATACTTATGGTGCGTAACTAAAAAGTTCAACACAAGCTCACTTTTCGAAGTTTCATGCAGTAGCTAGCCAGTTTTTTTTTTGTTTGTGTATCGCAAAAGTGACGAAAAGGCAATGTCCTGTTACAGCGCATCATCATCTCATCTGCCCAGCCTTTTCCCAACTATATTGAGGTCGGCTTCCAGTCTAACCGGATGCAGCTGAATACCAGTATTTTACATGGAGCGACTGCCCATGTGATCCCCACAACCCAATTACTGGGTAATACGATACCCCCGGTAAGGTCCTGTTACAGCTATTCCATTGAATAAACTTGAAAAAATAAAACCACAAAAGTATACATGCATGGTGTTTTATTA
The DNA here is from genome assembly GCA_945859715.1 of Apamea sordens. Classification (NCBI taxonomy): domain Eukaryota; kingdom Metazoa; phylum Arthropoda; class Insecta; order Lepidoptera; family Noctuidae; genus Apamea; species Apamea sordens. Next base: position 17,802,592 of record OX243995.1, read on the forward strand.
CACTGTACAATAAATATTGGGCTGTATACAAAATATAGAGGAATTCCAAAAGATATTGTCAACACTCTAGCATACGTTAACATGAGTGTAAAACGACTCCTAACATATGTTTTAAAATTCATAAAATACAACTAACTTAGCAACCTCTTGCTTAGGGCTCCGTTAACTACCGAAATATTCCATAGGCCTATCGATGCTATGATTACAACTCAGATTCGTGGATATTTCGAGCAATACGATTGGCACCCTTAGCTTACATCTACCTCTGTTGCGTGGAACATTACATGTTGTTTGATTATGAAACGATAAAAATGATATTAAAAAAAAAAGAAGTAGATAGGTAACCGGCCCAACATTCGATCTTTAAAAACGCCACAAAAGCACTAGCCCAAGTGCGCACGGACGCGTTTTCCCAGCGGCTATTTTTTTTCAGGAACTTTATTTTTAACGCTCCGCACCCTAATTGCGTAACACACTATTAATCAAAATCTGAATCATTTTGAAGCATATTGCTAATCCGTTGCTTTATATGTTCGACAAATTTGTGCTGCTCATCAACGTAAATAACGCAATGAATATTGTTGAACTGTCAAAATGAAATCCATTCCTACTGTTAGTGTGTTACGCAATTTTCCCGCTGCTTTGTGCCGAATTGAAATCCAACTATGCTTTTTTTCATGCGCTGGGATGCTATCTGTTGGATTCTCAATGCTCGGCTCAACCTTGAGAGTTGAAAATCCAGTGAGCGGTAAAATCCGATATTTTTAAGTCCGCGCGAACGTGGGCTTAGATGACACGTGGAAGCAGGACGGCATGTCGTAATTATCGAGAGCGAAAATGAGACAAGACGATATGTAACATGGCTAATTAGCTGTTTTTACGTGCTACTTGCGAGCTCGTATAACCTATCTACATCTTTTTACTTAAAATATCATTGACCCATAATTTGTGAATGAAAACAATGAATCGCGAATTTTATAAATAATTTTAAAATAATTTAAAAAAAGATTAATAAATAAAAAAGTTCAGATCATTGCGATAGATTATCGCGTATTATAATATCAGATCTAAAAATATATAACAAATAGTCATTTTATTGCAAACGTGACGAAAAACATCAGTTATAATTTTTAAGCTGCCATAGCAAAATGAATACTATGTGATTTAAAGACTATTCAAAAATTGAGCTTCTATTGTCAAAGTCGGCAAGAATTTGTTACTAGTGGCTAGTCAATCTATTCGATAATTGAGCTGATCATTCTGACAGACCTACATAATTTAGCCCAGGTACCAGGGCGCGTTTTTCCGATATTTTTCGCGTACTCGATTTTCAACGCTCTGCTTAGCGCCGAGAGTTCAAAATCCAACAGTGTTTTTTTTTTTCACGCTCTGGGATGCGCTCTGTTCGATTCTCAATGCTGGGCTCAACACCTAGAGTTGAAAATCCAGTGTGCGATAAAATCCCGCCGCGATTGTTTTACGTCCTTGCGAACGGTGATACTCGACAAGGGTAAAAAAGCGATTGCGACAAAATTTTGCCGTCGCTTTATCTCACGACATAACGAGACATGAATGAATACCTATGTTTGGGCATAATCTCGTCACTTTAGTTTTACACACTTAAAAAAACCCGCCTACGCACATTTTAAAAACGAGCTTACGAATTTTTTCCTTCGCGCAATTTTATTAATAACTATCTGGCCAAAAAGTAGCCTATGTCCTTCTCCAGGATTCCATCTATATCATTGCCATCTTTTTGCCAGTTTTTTCTACATCCGTTCAGTGTTTTAGGCGTGAAAAGGTAACATACAGACAGTTACTTTCAAATCACACTAATATTATGTGTATGTGTGTGTTTGTATGTTTGTTACTTCGTCACGCTCAAAAGACTGAAAAGATTTGGATGAAATTTGGCACACAGATAGTTTATAACCAGGATTAACACATAGGATACTTTTTATCCCGATATCCCCACGGGATCGAAACTTATGCAGGTGAAACCGCGGGGCGCAGCTAGGATATAATATTAGTATGAATAACAACAAAGAAATGTTCCGCGCGACAGTAACTACAACAGCGTTGTATAAATCACACCTCGACTTAGTCGCTACCAAATTGAGACCCACGTTCACCAATCAATACATTTGCCGACTTCATATAAACATCAGTTCATCTTTGTGAATATATTTCAAACATGTAGTCGCGTGCAAAAATATGTATGCAGATTGTGAAATTCAGCAACGAAATTATAAGGAGTTGAGCATACTTGTAATAATATATTTTATTCATTTTCATATTCAAAATGCTATTGAATTTTTGCAACCGTATACATATTTTTGCACGAGACTGTACAGACAGCTGCATTTATTGGGAACCTCTCACGGGTGGTAATCAATTAATGCAGCTGTCCGTACTATACAACAGTCATCAGGATTGTAGTGTTCCATCTTTAAAGGCCTGACTCCTTGGAGACAAATGTTAGAAAACTATTGCACATGAAACTGGTATTGCTTGTTATATGAGGAAAAAAATACATTCCTATAGTAGATCAAGCTTTACAGTATTCGGTTGTTGCATTTTAGGGTGACGCAAAATTGGACTTAAATTGCATCGCAAAAAGGTTCAAATTGCAATGATTTAAGCGGCAACCTAAAATGTGTTTTTTTTTTTTTCATATCATAATTTTATTACGTCAAAATATTTTCTAATTAAAAAAATACAAAAGTAACGTTAAAGGACACTGTATAAATGTGTGTTATGAATAAACTGAGGCACATTCAACACAGGATGGGGAACTATTCACAGATATTTATCTATGAAGCCAGGCCTTTGAATAGCTTGCTTTATTTCAGATACCAATACTGAGCACCTAACAATTGTATACAACGATTATCTTCGCGTCAAGATGTTAGTCAACCTTTGGCATCAATAAAAGTTAATTGATAATAAACCAGTCTAAATACTCAAACTGTCAAACTCAAACGTCAAAAGCTATGGATTCTAGTAAAATAGCACTGAATTACATCGAGACTATTACAATATTATTCATAATCATTTCTGAGCCAATATTAAATTTAAAATTTATTTTAAAATTTGAACGAATTTTACGCGGCAGTGTTGACAGTATATTGTTAGGCATGTTCTTTTTTCCAGTGGCAACACTGTTTGCACCACACAATGGCACTACTAAATGCAAATTTATCACTGACATTGGAAATAGAATCCGTAATTCATATCTAACCGATCAGACCATTAAATTAACCAAAATTATTAAAAACTAAAATACTAAGAAACAATATTCAAAGTAAAGCTAAGAGGTATTTACACATTTAGCCTCAGTAAACCATCCATAAAAATGTACACATAATAAATAGATAACTTCTATCTAAACTCTCACGTAAATAAACAGCTGTAGACGATCTCGAAATAAATATGCTAAAGCTTATGAGACTTATTACTAAATGAGTATAATTATTATGATCGAAAATTATGCGTTGTACTTAAAATAATAATTAAAATCAGATCATTCCCTCTCACGTACAAAAGCAAGTGCAGATAAAATTCACATTAAAATTATCAAAAAGGTTGTACACCTTTGTGCGCCCCCGCCTTTAATAATATAATTAACTTGTATATTGTACAAAAAAAATTATAATTAAAAATACGTGGTAGAAGTTATAGTGAGGTTACACGTCTTTGCATTAAATTTTGCCAAGGGACGGAACACTTGTAAGATTAGAAACACCCGACTCAAAAGATACCAACATCAGCGCAAAGAATCCAAAAAATTTGAGCGTCATTTGTCAACCGTGTCAAACGTCAAAAAGCATTTTTTTTTTTTTGTTTTGTAGCAAGAGACACTTACATTTCGTTGCTGTTTACAGCCTAATACTTTTTACACTTTTAATCACAGATTATAAACGATTTTTCTAACAATGGTTATTTATATACATTTTTACTCCCGGGAGGGATCTATATAAAGTCTTCCCAACGCAAAGGTGTTCCTTTGCTTCGTGGCACCCTATAAGAGCAATCTCATTGTAACTACATCTATATGATATAGCGGCAGTCGGCACTACCACTAGCGCTACGACTTGGCACTGCTACCTTGAGAACCAAGTATTCGCGATACAGACGAGACTGACAACAGTACTGGAGGAAACATTATAGTTACACACATACCAATTACTCTAATTCATTAATTATACATGTGGCTTCAAGCTGTGATACAACTACACGTGAAATTTTGAGAAAATCGAGTACTAACTAGGACTAACATAAATAAAGGTTACATGGCATTTTTATTTAATGTCACTCCAGCAAAATTGTCAATCCCATCACTATAACGTCATCACAAGCGAATTTAGAGTGTAATCGATATAAAAGAAATCTACAATCATTGAGAAAATGTCATAGAAAACGGCACAAGTTTATAAAATCCCCCTGGCATACCGTACTTCGTATAATTCGCTACGTCTATAATATTGCGCACTTAACTGTATGCGTGTTTCGTTACAGCACTACAGCGTGGTCGTACCTTTGCGGACAAACAACGCGTGTTAATGTCTCGGTGATCATAATAATGTTCATCACGTGCAAAATCTACATTTTTGGTCATAAATATACTGATATACAAATTTTATAATTACAATACGTTAGACTAAGGTACATAGTTTTACCAAATCCCATACATTTGGTAAATAAATACATGTCATATTACATTTATACAAGAGCCACTCCCCGACCGTTAGGCCATCATCAACAAATCACATTCTTTGTCTTTTCAGATGTGTTACACTATTATGCTGATTAGCAAGTTATAGAAAAACACATTAATGGAAAAATCGCGAGGTTGAATCACGAAGTGTAAATATTGCCAGCAGATATCACAATTTAACAATTCCAAAGGTGCAGTTCTGTTTGGTTCGTCACTGCAGCATGAGTGATTCTAGGTTACGATTGAGGATTGTGTCTTTGACGGAGTTGAAGACCACTTCGATGTTGTGCGTGTCGATGGCGGTTGTGAAGTGGTGGTACAGCGTGGTCTTGGGCTCTCTACGGACATTCGCGAACATGTTGAGCAGGTACATCTGCACGTCTCTGAGGTTGTGAGGGTCGCCGGCGAACTGCGGGTAGAACCAGCGTATATCCGTCTCTTTGCTGGCGACCTTCCGCGCGAGCAGGTCGGACTTGTTGAGGAACAAGATGATGGAGATACCCTTGAAGTTCACGTTGTTCACGATCGTGTCGAAGATATTTAGCGCCTCTTCTAGGCGGTTCGTTTTCCTGGAATCAGAGAAGGATATAATTAGTCATTTATTATTTTTCGTCGAATCTTCCGCTTAGATTGTTAAATTATTTCGCGAGCATAAATTATGGATAGGAACAGTTTTTTAATGTGATTGGGCAATTTCCTGGTAATATCATATTACTGACGAACACTGATATTATTTTACACAGATTTTAATTAAAATTAACCGCCATATCTTCCTCAACCCTGATAACACAACTCAGTATTACAAAACCAAGCAATTTTTGGGAGAGCAGTGGTCGCCCATTGGTAACAACTATGGCTTACGAGTTGTAGGTCATGTGTCCGAACCCGGGCAGGTCTTTTACTTTGTATAATTTATTTCATCGCCACTACTCTCAAAAACGGTGAAGCAAAACATCGTGAGGAAACCGGTATGCCTAGCAGGGCTGCCAGATTGTATAATTGGATACAAAAACTGTATAATTAGGTGTCTGATTGTATCCTCTATGTATCCTGGATCCTCATGTATAATTAGATACGGTAAACCTAAATGTTATATTCATATTGAACTTCGCTGTTATAATCTGTGGGGATATATTTTGAGTTGCCATTTGCCAATGTTGTCATATGGAATGGATGCATGCTAAGGATATGCCCTAGATATGCATACTAAATAAATAAATCAATCAATGTAGGTAAGTTCACACGATAAATACCTTATCATTATTGTGTCTGTGAAGAATTTTTTTTTATGTTTTGTATCCTGGCATTCAATTTCGTATAATTTCAGAAACGTGGCTGAATAATTTAAAATTATCTACTGGCAGCCCTGATGCCTAGGACCAAAAATTCTAAGACATGTGACATCTACCAACCCGCACTGGGCCCGCGTGGTGGATTATAGCGCACTCCCTCTCACAGAGAGGAGACCTGTGTCCCAGCAGAGGGAACGTTATAGACTGGTTATGCCTTTGCTAAGCAATTTAAACTTTACAGACCTCGCATCTGACCAATCCAACATAGCATTTAATAAATATTTAATGGACATTACGACATAACTAATAATGCACATAATTACATGTCATCAATGACAATGCACTGCATAATCGCGACCTTGATCTCAACATGCGGATGTTGTTCACATAACATAACGTTACGGAAAATCAATCGGCTGATTATCACTCTGCAATATGTGGTAGCAGTTGTTATCAGTAGCCATTTTAAACTCTGGTTTTTTGTATGCTCGTTCTGGGTGTGGAAGGTAGGAAGGAGGAATATATTATGTCCGCCGGCCGCATGTGATAATTTCGTGAGCTTGATTATTCATGTATAACCCCAGTTTCCCTTTGCGGGACTTTTGGTGTGGTTAGTGCAAGGTCAGTATAATATCAGCTGGACGATTATGTTATCCACTTATTTTGTCAGTTCAGCTGAATACAAGTATTTTACGTGAAGCGACTGCCTATTTCACACATGTAACACGATACCCCTAGGTAAGACTGGTTGTCAGACTTTCGGGCTTCTCGTAACGTCTGTCAAAGATCTACGAATGACAATCGGGACCAACGGCATAACGTGCTTTCCGAGGCAAAGAGTGTGTCTCGATATGATATGAATGGTCACCCATGCACGGGCCGACCTCGGCAAGCGTAGCTTAACCTTCAATCACCGTACAGCAGTTATTATTTAGCCACGAGCCATCAGGAATAAAATTGATCAATTACCAACGATATCATCGTGCAAATGCCTGCAACTAACCTAAACAAATGCCTCTTCTGAAACAGAAAAGGAACAAGCTCGGATTACCAGTAATGCCGCTTGCTCATCATTTGGTATTTTTATTAATCAGTTAGTATATTTACGGCATAAGTAACGATCTCATTATTTTATTAAACATAGTCTGTAGTGTAATACTAATACTAGTGTTATTGTTATGTTGTTATACCTAATTATAAAAAATGGAATTTATGATCTGGAAATAAATAAATGATGATGATGATGATTATTATAGATTTTTTCAGTTGTGCATATTTTCTATCTGACCGAAAACTTTTAACGCCTACAATGAATACTAAAAAAGTTCCCTACCTGTGAGCAATTATTAATTTATTACACAGTACATTTTCAAAACATCAAAAACGATCTATTTCAATCCGTACACGCATACCAGCCCAAAACACGTTTACGTGGGTAACGCAAAAATCTAACCGGCTACATCAAAGGAATCTGGCGAACCAAAGATATGTTTAGCAAATATTTTAGGGCCGCAATAAAAAGTTTATTAACAAAACTAGTTTTGGTTGCGGTTTCCCTCGTGTCAGTAATGTTGAAATTGAGTTTGTGATCCCTCGGGCACCTTTTGATTTCGAAATAGAATTCTAAATTAAACTTTTCGTTAGATTACTTTGTGGCTGTGATTGTATGAGTTATGTGAGCGAATTGTGTGATTCGCTAGGGAAAACTATATTAAATTATAGTTTGGTGCAATAAAATCTGTATCATCTAAATCCAACACTAACATGAATATGGAACACTGTGTCTGAAATAAATAAATAATAATAATAATAAATCGGATTTTTTTTTAAATTATCATTTTTGATTAACAGCCTTTTATTCTAAAAAAGTAACAGGCTGTTAGTGAACAAAGAAAATTTAAAATAAAAACCGTAAGGTTGTATCTTCAAATCGAAAAAATATTATCAACATTGTATGATAAGCAATTGATTAATTGAAGGAATTATTACTCCAGAAGGCCAATTCTCGTAATTTATAACGCTCAAAATCTAGTCGCAGTTTCATCTCGGCGACAAACAAATGTCAAAATGTTGGGAAATTAGAGGATTTTTGAAGTGAAAACTTCTTTAGCGGCGTTATGCACTTTTTTATGATGGGTAAAAAATGTTAAACTCGCGTCAGGACACGGGACCTGATCGAAAATTCGTAAGACGGAGCTCGCGTTAGGACACGTGACATGATCGAAAATTCGTAAGACGGAGGAAGTTTTTTGTGATGGGAAAAAATTTTAAACTCGCGTCAGGACACGTGACCTGATCGAAAATTCGTAAGATGGAGGGAGTTTTTTGTGATGGGTAAAAAATGTTAGCTCGCGTCAGGACACGTGACCTGATCGAAAATTCGTAAGACGGAGGGAGAGTAGACCGCATTCCAAAATATCAAAAATGCACAACGTTAATATTCAAGTTTTCACATTCCCGGAGTGCAACCGGTTTTTTTTTTTGACAGATTGAGACAGATCAGACTGAACGTTTTTAAAATTACGAGAATTGACCCTCAGTGTGCTGTTCTCGTATCAGAAGATTGCTTCCTTAGCATTTTGCAATCCACTAGATGACACGATTCCCCTTCTTTTTAAAAGGTGGAATCATAATCCTGCATCCTAATTGCGTAACAAACTTTCATTCACAGTCCGAGGACTTTGAAGAAAATATCTAATAGCCCTTCTTCATGTTTGAAAAATTCATCTGCTCAGCAACGTAAATAACGCAATGGACCTGGTTGAACTGCGTTGGATTGTCTTTGTCTGTGAGTACGCAACTGCCGGCAGAACAGATGGCCAATGGGGCCGATAGGTTCTGGAGTGGCGACCGCGTCCCGGAAGACGTAGCGTTGGAAGGCCTCCCACAAGTTGGACCGACAACCTTGTGAAGGCCGCAGATACCCGTTGGATGCCAATAGCACAGAACCGGTCCAAGTGGAGGTGCTTGGGGGAAGCCATGTCCAGCAGTGGACGTCTTTCGGCTGAAATGATCATGATGACGCAACTGCCCCGCTGATTAGGCTAAATGCGCCATGATCACTCGATCCCGGAATTATTGGACAAATTTTCTGATTAATAATATTAAATATTTTTGTTCAAATAAACACGCACGCACGTAAAACCGCAAAAGCACGCACAAAGATTTTTAAGCCACACATATTTGTAAAAATTTTATAATTATACATTTTATTGGCATCAAATGTTTTACGATGTGAACGTTACGAATGGGGAGTCGACGGAAATAAAATTAATGTATTTTTAGAATTCATGTAACGTCGGTAATTTCATACTGATGTTTTGATGAATTAATGGAAGAAATTAGTGTGCATTGGAATCCTACATGAGAAAAAACGCTGAAAATAAAGATATTAAATTAACAGAACATGTACATGTAATGGAAAGCCCATTTATGCATCTGATTTTCTTTTTAACTTAACTCTATCCAAAAATGCATGTCCAGTTTTCTCCACTAGATTGCCACCATAGTAACATAGTTCCACCATTGGTTACTGTTCCGCTTTCCAATCATTCTGCCTAGACTTTTCTCAACTATGTTGGGAGCGGCTTTCAGTCTCCGGATGCAGCTGAATACCAGTATTTTACATAGAGCGACTTCCTGTCTGACCTCCACAATCCAGTTACTGGGTATCACGATACTCGTTGGCAAGACTGGTTGCCAGCCTTTTGTGCTTCTTTGTCAGTCTTTACGGGGACTAACCGTAACGACTGTTATCTACGAATGACAGCCGTGGTTTCCGACGCATAGAGATCTTAATGTGTAATGGCTGGTCACCCATCCACGAACCGACCGCGGCAAGCGTAGCGTAACCCACGATCTACACGTCTGGCTGTTTATAATTTCACCCGGATCCTAAAACTCATCCTGTAGCGTTCATTAGCGTCCCAAAAACAGCCGATCAATCGCCGGTCCTACTTCCGAATCTTAATCAATAAACGCAAATTATTCCGATGTGCCCTTTCTGATACACTGAAGTATGTAGGTTGTAGTGAACACGCAACCGGATTCGGGTCACCAACAAATTTTAAATGTCTTGTTTCGGAGACATGAGGTTAAAGACCGTACCTAAGTAATGAACATTTAATACGACTACCGTACGTGACTTTCACCTTTTAGGCAGACTGTCTATTTGAGGTACTTTGCACCTGCGAAACATTTTTCATGTCATGGCAGTTACCAATATTCTGCACTTAAGGCGCAAGCGTCAGGGTAGTACGCGAAATTCATATTTTGTTAGGTTTTTTGCAATTTGCAGATCAGTATCAGGTTGTATGTTGATCTAAATAAGATCCGAAGCCGTAACAAATATTTATTTGTCGATTGGTGATCGCTTAATAATATTCGAACGAAGTTCCTTATCGCGCGTTGCGAAAGGGGGCTAGACGGAAAAAATTAAGACCAAAAGTTGGAACGACATTTTTTGCTATAGTTGTAAGCCGTGCGCGTGTTTCTCTGTCTGTCTCTCTCTCTCTCTCTTATAGAAAGCAAGCCAGTTATACTTCGTTCCATCCGGGTGTCCCTTGACACCTCTCAAGTTTTTTTTTTATTTAAAAGGGTGTCCGTGGAGTTTCGTGCCCGTTCTTCTCCATAGGAACCTACAACGCTTTAGAATGGGCGACAAGCTTCATCACTCTAACTGACCGACGCTTTGACATTTTAAAAGTGCATGTAAATTGGTTTTATTGAAAGAAGTATGTTGAGTTTGAATAGTATCCGCTAATACAAATAAATACACCCCAAATCAACACCCTAATTGCGTAATACACTATCAATCACAATCTGAATCATTTTGAAGGATATTACTAATCCATTGTTTCATTTGTTCGAAAAATGTGTCTGCTCAACAACGTAAATAACGCAATGAATTTTGTTGAACTGTCGAAATAAAATTCATTCCTACTGTTAGTGTGTTCCGCAATTACCCTGCAGAATTGAATCGTGCAATTTAACCGCATATGGACTCCAATTTCCTTTTATTTCCACTTTAGAGTATAATGGTTTCAGCCTAGTATGCTAGTCACCACATCAATGCACAAATGTAACCACGCATGTCCCTTGACAGGGCGGTTGGTGATCGCTGCACTGGCATTAATACAAATAACAACATAGCTGCAGCTGCTCATTGTATAGCTTGTCCAATGTTTTCATTCACTCATTCAAAGTCATCATTAAGACACATGGATTATACACGGATGAGATTTAGACGCCTGCATCTGTCAAGTGAGTTATTCTACACGTCACTCTAAACAACTTTCGCTACAAAAATCACACAAGTATTGAAAAAAAAAACATACATGCTTCGAAATAGTCGGTCTACTGTTAGGCATACGAATTAGATATTTTTTCACGAATCGGATAAGAGTTATGTAGGGAAAGTTGTTTAAAATGACGGGTAGAATCACCCCCTCGACGGATGTAGGTGACGAAATCGCCACCCTGTAATATAATTTCTCATTTATAAACATATTTCCTGTGGAAATTCTCTTTCGGACCTTTTCTTAAACACACAGCGATAAAAAAAAACACCACAGCATTAATCATGGTATAATGACCTGTCATCGCTTTCCACCACGATACTTTGAACCGTGCCATATAAGGCACGTTATATAAACACAAAAGTTAACACTTAATGACGATTAGCTCTTATCTTTTGTCGGAAAATACGCAAGTAAACATAGTTATGTAAATGAGATTCTAAAATCACTTTGTTCTTATTAAATATTTATTGTACATACTTGAATGAGACTTTTTATGTAGAATCCAATGATTATTATTATACCTCAAGTTTAAGGCTCATCTATATACAAATAAATAAAATTGAAGGTCTGTGTTGTGTGGACTTTCACTGGCAGCCAGCTGATGTTATAAGGAGTAATACGCTACTTTTATTTTGGAAAAATAATTAGTAAAAGATTTAGTTAGTTTTTGTTTTCCGACATCCACTAGAACTAAATCGCAGGCACAGCTAGTATTGTAAATATTTATGTACACACGGCTACACGTCAAGCTATACAAAACCAGTTTGTCTTGGCCTCACTTTGTATGATATTTTCTCACAATGAACGGTCAGCCAATACTGGTTTTGCATAGCTTGATGTGTAGCCGTGTGTACATCAATTATTTAAATAAACAATTTGAACGATGGTGGCGATGCTTCACATGCAGTAACAGGCTTGAACATTTACGAAGTGCCTAATTCATCTGACCCGATGTGATTCATCGCAACCTCCGGTGTGACAGACAAATAAACGATAATATTTGATTTGAGGTGACGTTTTACCGGCTGACTTTCTGTGCCATAGGCTTCTACTTCGTTCACCTTTTATATCCTGTTTTTGTCCAGACGGTAAAAAAAATCACCGGTATATGTATTTTCAAAAGACTAGTCAGGTGAGGTGATGACACGGTGAAGTCTCATTAAAACTCTGACTAAGATTTGAAAACACGGTGAGCAAGCGTAGTGATCAATAGTTATTTTCCTTTCCGTATGAGACGAGCTTTTACCCTATTGGAGAATATTATTTGTTGGTTGTATATTTGAGTCATTAATTGATCATGACAATCATGTGTCACCATCGAAGGCTGCGACAGAGCTGTAAAGTCATCGGCATGGCCTTTTCCCAACTATATTGGAGTCCACTTCCAGTCTAACCAGATGCACTAAAATTTACAGAGCGCAGTTACCACAATTTTCCGGACATAATAACATTTTCTGTATGGCTTGGGTATAGAATAGCTTAAAGCTTGACTGATTAGCTATTTTTCTGAAAATCAAACTTAGCTCTATGAAATTTCAGTTTGTATTGTATTTCAGTGTGTGTATTGTATAGGTACAACTGGCCGGTTAACATTATTCATGCACTACCTGCGCCCTGCGGTTTCACCCGCATAAGTTTCGATCCAGTGGCAATATTAGGATAAAAAGTATATGTCCTGTGTGCCAAATTTCATCTAAATCCGTTCAGTAGTTTTTGCGTGAAAGAGTAACAAACATCCATCCATCCATAGAAACTTTCACGTTTATAATATTAGTAGGATTATTACATACCTAAACAAAGAATGATTCCGTCAATGACTACATATCTTAATAATACCTACGTGCCCCACGGGTGCTGTCATGAAATGTGATTTTCTCGTCACACCGAACACCCGCTGATTCCAACATGACGCCTGAGTCATTAAATCGCAATCCTGACGTAATACTATATTTATTTACTCGTAGATAGACAACGTTTTGCCTGCAATGCAAGAGAATTACGAAACGATGTGTTACGGGTATTAGATCATAGATAAGATTAGCACTTCAGTTTAGGTTTTGTTTACCGCGTAATATCCAGGTGTTATGAATCAGACATGAAAGATTAAAGAAGAAATTTTTCGCTTCAGGAAAACTTCATTCTTAAGCTTGAATGACGTGCGTAACTATTCGGCTGCGTTCGTACGTTTAGAAAATAGCTCTCGATTTTTTTGTTGTTCGTACACCCCCTCAGTTTTCGTACACGCTAATTATTTTCGAATATATGTTTATGTAATTAGCTGTATGACTGTTTTATGGCATGGCGGCGTGGGCGGGGCTTAAACTGCAATTTGAATATTAAATTCTTTATGACGACACTGCGGTAAGTCTAATTACCTTTCGCATTTTATTAGTTGATTACTTAATATATGAATATGCATTGGAATATGTAATGTAGGGTATATTGAATGCGGAAGGCGAGTAACGAAGAGGCTTAAAGAGAATTAAGAGTAATAAAAGTAAGAGTAATAAAGAGTAATTAAATGTGACAGGCTAGGTTAAGAAATTGTTACACGTTTTTTTTACAAAATGGAAAGCAGTTTCCCATCTTAGCATTGCAATTCGTGAGAAACCTAATACAACAATTGCGAAACCACCAATCATAGTCCAAAATGCATTTATTCGCGCTCGCTTTGCTGTAGTCAATAACCACTATATTCTTGTTGAACTTACCTGTCTTCCGACAAGACTTGGTCGAACTCTGAAGAGGAGACGAGGAAGAGTATGGACGTGACAGAGTCGAAGCACTGCGTCCATTTCTGCCGCTGCGTCCGCTGCCCCCCGACGTCGACGAATACAAATGGCACATTGTTGATGTTGATGGTGCATTCCGTGATGCCTTTGGTGGCCTTCCGGCAGTGCAGGATATCTTGGTGAGAGGGCACGTAGTCAGGTCTCGCGATGCGTTCGAGCTCGTCGAAGAAGTAACTAACTGAGTCGCTCTGAAATTGTGAGAAGAATTACGTTAATATAATATGACGCGTATATCCTTCGATCAATAATAGTACTAGATTAAGGATCAGGAACAAAAATCAGTCGCTCAAGTGGCCACGTTTGCACACACGTAAACATCTACATTTCTTAGAAAAAAGTTTAATAATATTAACAACTTCAGTTATAAATCTTAATGCTTAAACATAAAGTTTAATTACCATTGCAAAATATATTTAAAATGTCGCTTGAAAATAAAATCATTATATTTTAAAATTATCAGTCATTTATTCTAAAACTAGCTTCTGCCCGCGGCTTCGCCCGCGTGGATGTCGGAAGTTATCCCACGGGAACGTGCTAACAGGATAAAATGTATGTGCTTCCCCAGAATGCCATCTATCTCGCGGGCCCTTTGTGGCTAATTACAGTAGAAACCCAATTGTGTCTCATTAGTGGTGATTAAGAGGGTACCTATATGATATATTTATCTAAGTACCTACCTAATTAAAAAAAAAACTCAATAACAGAAAATTAAATAATACCTAAATAAACCTATTTCTGATGATAACTAATCTAAACTCAATAAATAAGCAAAATCCTAAACTAATATCTATACGAATGACTAATCCTACCTAACAGTATTATAAAATAACCTACGGTCACTACGTACACTATCAAATATACTACCTATACTTTAAAATTAAAATCTATACCTACGACTCATATATAAAAATAAACCTAAATAACTCTAAAAACTAAAAGGAATAAAAATGAACTCCACTGCGGGTGACCCAACCTACGACAAACTTAGTATTTGCGGTTGGTACAGTACAGACAGTGGTAATCGGGTATAGGGATCGAACCGCAAAATTAAGTTTGTTTTTTATTGTATATACTTTTCCGGGATAAAAAGTACCCAGTGTGGTGCCCAGGATATTAAAGAATAATTATACCAAGTTTCATCGTAATCGAACCGGTAGTTTTTGCGTGATGCCTGAACAAACAGACAGACAGACAGACAGACAGACAGACAAAAATTTTTTTAATCACATTTTTGGGTTCGGTGTCGGTCTAGTAACACCAGTACATTATTTTTTTGATATTTTCAATGTACAGAATTTTCACTTCTACAGATTTATTATAAGTATAGATATTTTCAATGTACAGAATTTTCACTTCTACAGATTTATTATAAGTATAGATGAAACTTAAAGTCTAAGTAATAAGGTTAAAAACATACTAATTCGGGCCGTTTTTGAAGCGCTTATCGGGAATCTAGTACTATTATTGATCGAAGCGTGTATCTCCCGAAGGGTTAGGCAGAGATGTAACCTACCCATAGTATACCCAAACATCGCCAGTTATGTATAAGTCCCATTTAATAGGGAGGCGAGCCTAATGCCATCAACCGGCACTAATCGTGGGCTGCTAATTCCGTTAATATGTAGGTTGATATCCAGTAAACACATAGTCACGATAGTTAGTTAAAGATTCATATAATCTTTTCCTCATGACTTGCTTTCTTGGGATATTCTTTCGCAGAACGTGTGTGACGCTCATGAATTTAATTCGTAGATTATTAATTCTCTTGTTTGTTGATGTGTTTGGGGAGCATGCTCCTTTTAATTGACCTTCAACGAATGGTCGTAACAAAACACGGATAATCGAATTAATCACAAACAAAAACAAAGGACGGCCTCCCTATTATAAAATGATCCCTTCGCCACTTTTTTCGAAACGCCTACAGCGAAAGAGTGGCCTCTTTTTGACTAGCAATAATAATGCATATATTATTGATTTATTTATTATATCGGTATGGATACCTCCATAGCCATACTAAAATAATAAATGCAGAAGTAACTGTATGTGTCTGTTACCTTTTCACGCCTTAACGGCTGAACGGATAGACCATGAACGGGGGGCAATTCTCGTAATTTTAAGAACGTTCACAGTCTGATCTCAGTCTCAATCTGTCAAAAATACCTCTAATTTTCCTACATTTTGACAAGTTTTTGTCATTTGTTTGTCGCCGAGATGAGACTGCGACTAGATTTTGAATATTTTTGTTTACGAGAAATGGCCTTCAGGTTTAGGATACAGAATATACATCCTGTTTATCCCAGTAATATGATCCCATGGGATGTTTTTCAACCTCCAAGCGGGCGAAGCCGAGGGCAAATGCTAGTGCCAGTACAACGATTAGCGTCCAGGTGGACAGTGGACAATTGGACATAGCTTCTCATTCATCTGGCACCAATATAGTCGCCTCTTACAATATCCACATCAGAAACAGTGACCTATTTTCGCGCAGCGCAGGAAGCCTGGCATGTTACAAAATAAATAAATCTGTTTGCCAATAGCTATATACGTTTAAAATGTAAGCTAAATAAGTACAAATATAATAACGGTATTTTGTTAACAGGTGGGTCATAGTGGGTACGTCACGCCGACAATCTGCGTTAAATATAAACGTACACAATGAACAAGTGACACGATTATTGTGGAATTTAACAAAACTATTTATTAACAATGTAAGTGAATAGGGGGCAGATCTTGAAAATGAGTCAAAGAACTGGCAACATTCATGATTTTGCTCTGAGAATTTTGCATATACAGTGTTCTGGCGTAAACACACGTTGAAACTGCCTAGCCTGTCCAGTTGATGTTACATTTCATGTTGCACTGTCTAAATTAGGACGAGATATTACAGTTATTACAATTCAATCTCATACAAACGAATACGTGTTTTGCGAATTTGATCTTTATTAGCTACTAGAATTGTTGCACTGACAGGTGTCAAGGACGCAATCTCTCGATGGCCAGACTGTAGTGTTACATTTCACGTTAGGTTTCACCAATCTGTAACCGACATTAGATATTTGCTGCCTACATCCACCGTGCATTACTTAACATGAACAGTGAACCAGAATTAGAATTCGACATGTGCTAATGTTGCCATGTCTGGTATAAAGGGGGTCAACAAAAAAAATATTGATGACAATTCCTATGTAGTGTGATGATAAGTCAACTGCTTATCCTGTTGATAGGACTGCAAGATTTACAAAAACTTTTTGTAAATCCTGCAGTCCTACCTTATTGGTCCTTAATAAAGGTCAGGTGTGTAGTACTCGCAACCTTCGATCAATAATAGTACTAGATTCCCGATAAGCGCTTCAAAAACGGCCCGAAAAATAAGACCACAAATACATTTGTGGTCTTATTTCAAATTAGTATGTTTTTAACCTTATTATTACTTAGACTTTAAGTTTCATTTTAGAATAAATGACTGAACATTTAAAAATAGAATGATTTTATTTTCAAGCGACATTTTAAATATATTTTACAATGGTAATTAAACTTTATGTTTAAGCATTAAGGTTTACAATAAACTGAAGTTGTTAATATTATTAAACTTTTTTCTAAGAAATGTAGATGTTTACGTGTGTGCAAACGTGGCCACTTGAGCGACTCATTTTTGTTCCTGATCCTTAATCTAGTACTATTATTGATCGAAGCTCGCAACGAATGAAAGTAAACGAATCAAAAGGAGTATGTTAGGGTCGTAGCAGATGGCGTTCTGTAGTTTATGCCTACCCCATGGGAGGCGGGCGTGAATTTATGTATGTAAGTCTATGGTACAAACAAGATACCTGTGCCAGTCAGTCATGTTTAAATATTTAGGTTTTTATTCTAGAGTAAAATCAACAAAAAATACTGCTTCATAGACTCAACAGTTTATAGAGTTCAAAGAGTATAAAAATAGGTAACGGCTTACTTTTTTTGCAATAACACCAAAAGTAAGGCGTCATTCAACCAAGTTATCGTCAAAATCTAGATTACCAACAATAAAAAGTATCAATTCACGCACGCTACAAATGAATTGCAATTTTCCGTCTTTATTATAATTGTTTTATCCATTATCGATTGAATTCACCTTCACGGTAATAACTAGTGAGAGAAAGGAGATCGTACGAGCACCTAGAGCATTATGCAATATATATTAAGTACAATATTCTATTCAAACTTGGCGTTTCCCGGAACTAAATATTTATGTCATACAAAGAATGCAATATGACGTAAGGTTGTCCGACAAAAAGCAAAGCCCATAATTGCACGGAATTATGTATGTGTGTCTGTGAATAGGTGGTGCTGGGTGGCCAGTCGCAAAAACTAATGAATCATGTTATTCTCATATTTCTATGTCATATAATATATATATCAATACTAGCAATAGGGAATTACTACTAGGCTGTGGGTGTCGACATCAGGACGAGCTGCTTCTCACACGAAAAACTGCACGTAGCTTGCTCTCAAATCACCAGTCCTGATTCTCTTCATATTTTGGCTGCTGAAACCAAAACTACAAACGTAGTATATAGGAAAGCTTTTGTGGCTTCAGATTGTGGCTGTTATTCAGTATATTGAGTTGTCTTAAGACCTCAACGCGAACGAAATCGCAGGGAGAAGCTAGTACGAAATCCGTAGGGACCTACTTCAAGCCTCATACTAGTACATTAATAAATTTTCTGTAAAGCTAAGCGCATAGCCATGCCGCATCTGGCCGCATTGCGGTGCAAGAATGCGTACCGTACACATCACTTCAATACGTTATATGTGAACGTTTCGCTAAAAAAGGTTGCCAGACCAACCGGAAAATCGATTAAAACTCTAACTAAACAACTTGGATCAGCTTACTTGCTACGTAATTAATACGCGTTAGTCTTCAAGAAGCCTCACAAAATGGGGGAAAACCGGATATGCTTAAGTCCGGTAACTAACTTTTTAAAAAAAAGGCTATGTCTGGCTACAAAGGCTACGTCCAACTGTCTGGAAACTTTAGACAGAAGAAAATTTGCTGTTACAGCACCAAATATGGGCGAAAATAGTCTCGATATGAAAAAAAATACCTTTTTTGTCGAAAGATAGATAGAATGTAAAGAAAATGCTTAAAAGCCACAGCCAATCCGATTTTCTTAATTTTCCACTTTAAATTCGATACACAATAACAAATCCAATAACACGCTTCACTTTGTTGTTATTAGATTTTGAACTAAAATTACATTTAAGTTTACTGTAAACTGATACAGTACTAAAAGGCCTTTAAAGGTTATGAACTAAGTTATCTACGATGAACTTCAGAGTACAAGTGACCCGACTGGTATCAAAAGCATTACTAAGTATTAGTTTGAGTGAGAAAAATTTGAATTATGATTTAGCTAGTGCCTTGGGCACTGGAAGCATTTTTTGCTTAGTGCTTTGAGCATTAATAATTATAGTCAACTAAGAGACCGCATATGAATTATGAAGCAGCATAAGTAGATGTCTCGAAGACCCAATAGTTAGAGACACGTCTGGCGAGGAATGACGAGGAGGGCCGACCCCAAATAAGATGGGGTAAGGCAAAGAGAGAGAACTATGAACCCCATTTTCCGTGTGAAAAACACCATGAAACGGGCTGATGCAAGTTATTACAATAAAATACAAAATCAAGATCTCGCTCAGGAAAAAATTGAAATATTAGAACAGTGCACTAAAATTCTACATGCGGGATTAATAACCTAGGAATACAGACTCGATCTAGTTCTAAAACTGTTTAATTTCACCTACGGCGCATGCGCATACTCAATACATCAGTCCCGAAACACCACAAATCCACGGTTACGGTGCAAATTTGTAAATTATTAGCATCAAAATGGCTGGAAACTTATTTCACGATAAGCGTATCGGGTCAGTCTGCCATGAATGAAACTGTATGCTTATGGTCAATGACATATAACAAAGACTGTAATATTCTACCTAAGATATGAACGTAAGATATTATAAAAATATAATTCAGAGCTAAAAAATGTGCATTTATTCAGTCTCATTCGCAGAAGTCTTCCGGGCTGATCTTGTTTATTAAACAAATTTCTTGCTGGAGAATTAATGGACTAGAGGAAAATCTTGTGATTATTAAAAGTTAGGTGGAGATGCAAGTAATAATAACATTCTAGAACATTTTTTAATCAGACATGAATCAGACGGCGCCGGCGCTTCGATAGCCCACATCACATGTGACTTTATTTACAAATGACGCGTTTCACGTTTTTGTGACTCAAATAATTCCCAACAAAGATCACCATCTAACAAAAAAAATGGTTTTTTAATTTCCACATTTTTCTAAATAGTAATTACTTGCAATCAAGTTACAACTTGACAGTTATCTGAAAGTAATATTAACCTGTCAGCTGTGATGTCACTCAATCACATAGTTGCAAATTGCTGTGAGCGAATGTGACTACTTATTGCAAAATTCACGGGATGTGAGTTTCAAAATCATGATCTTAAGAATTCTCGCCGTCGAAGTATTTTAAGACATTAACAGAAGTGATATACAAACTAAGCTCTTGGATCTTTTGTTAGACACAATGCACGCAGCAGAAAAGCGAAAAGTATATCATTAACGAAACGGGAACAGTTTACTTAGTGTTTATTAGTCCGAGGCTGTTGTGGTGTGAACCAACACCGATAATTAAACCCTTTGTACCTACAAAGGTTTAACTATTTCACACCAAAGAGAACAAAAAGGAAATACACTTGATACCAAGGCACTGTTTGATCAAGATAAAGGCTATCATGTAAATGAAATCAATTTATCACTACTGATTAGGAAAACAGTTGTGTTAGCAAATAGTTTTACTACGCCTTGCATACTGATTCATAAGAGTGTTGTGAAAAAAAAGAAACAAATAAAAAAGAATGACGTCTGCGCTAAGCTCCGTGTGTCAGAGTCAGCATCAATTGCCTTTTTTACAATCACAGATGTGCTGTGAATCACATTTTAAGGCCCTGTGCAAATTAGCCAGAACAGATAGTAAGTAGTAGTTTAAGAATGTAATTTTGACAAAGAACAAAAACTTCTGGATAACTACTGTTCAACATTTAATCCCACACCCAGGATTCAGCTGATTGTAATCCCATATCATTAGTGTGGAAAACTATAAAAAAAATATCGTTGAAAACTTAATGAAATTATACAAACTGGAAGTTCTCACCAAGGGTGTTTTAGTCACAGTGTATTACCCTCGATTTGGCATTCAGTGATCGGTTCAGCAATACTGACGATCAGGTAAGACAAAATCACTGGATATAGCCAAGCTAGCAATGGACGAGGGTAGTTCCATAACAAACAAATATCTGATCTAAGTGAAAAACGAGGATACGTAAATGACTACGAGACATTCTTGAGATTCTTGGCCTAGTAGGGAAGCATCGACAGGATGCTCATACTACTATATCATAAAAAATAAAAATGTGAATATAATGGAATGGAGTATAAAGATTATGGTTATCAAACCACACCTCGAAGCTTATTATAATTTAATTTCCCATGGTGGTCGGATTGGTCGTAGTAAAAAAAACAATAAACTACGTTTACAATATAAATTCCAACGTTGTGAGAAAAAACGTTATTACATCAGCGGCTTGTTATTCGCGCAAATCATAAGATTCGATGTACTTTTACCGAGCGGTAAACTTCAATATATATATGGATTAGAACTACTGAAATCTCTGCTTACTTCCTCTGGTCAATTAATCACGAATATTATAATGTATGTTTACGTGGTAGACGCCAGTCAGAGATGATTTAGAAACAGCTGCATGGCCGGCAGTTGCCAAAAGCGGCCATATGCGGTCACTTTAAAATCGCATCGATCACGCAGCTAAATACCCGAGCAGACACATTAACAAGTCAGTTTCAATCATCGTTAAACGACCGACGAACTGAAACATCGTGAATTAAGAAGACTAGGAAACGAACTCTTCACAGTTTAAAATCTCGGAAGACAAGCAAGAGCCTTGCTGTGTTCCGGAAATACTTAATTTTGACTAAGCAAGAACTCGCTGTTCCAGATTTCATAAGACCACCAGACTACCTCGTAGCTATGCCGTAACTCTGTGAGATAATAGGACAGTAATTAGCTAAGCGACTTAATGTACTTACTACTTAGTCCTGGCCTAATTACTGGAAATGTAAGCTTAATCCCGAAGGATTAGCACGACTGACAGTGAGCGAGTAATTAACCTGAAGAGCCGTTTCTAGAGCACATTTAGGAATAAGATATTGACCGTTGCACAATAAATTACCAACTGTCGAAAGGCTCTAAACAACCTGAACTTGTTTCAAACCAAACTATACCGAATACAACAGGTGCTAAGTAAACTAAGTTTAACCGAGAAAATCTGTGTAGATAGTCAAAGTTTTCGCAATATGCGACACGAACAGTTTATGGTAGGTGTACTGGTATGTAGGTCGACAAGCGATGCGTCGGTTACGCTGTGAATGCGAAAATGACGCCAATGACAGGGAAAGCAAACCAGGATGTAATGGTCGGGATTACTTAATTATTGTTTAACTATTCTTATTTATTTATGGATTCACGCTGTATTTATGAATAAAGAGGTGAGACGAATGAAAGTGGCAATGCTAATTGGTTTAGCTGTAATGGTAAATTTATTGTTTAGATACTGCCGGGTTTCAACTTGCACTTTACTTTTGGTGAGAAAATCCAGCTCTTCCTGATGCGAAACTAGCGTAAAAGGAGGTCTGCTCCCTAAGCTAAGTTCGAAATGGTTTTGGCTGAAGTAACGGGCGTGTCCTGCTCCGTATCACCATAGGACATAAATTAGTTTGGGGCCCGAACTAATAACGAATGAACACTCGATTTGACAGTAGTCCTTACTTCCGATGTGTTTTTACCAGTCTGAAAAGTTAATTAATCGGGAGTAGGGTTCATTCAGAAGTATCTTAGCGTTTAAATTAATTAGACCCCCAGTAGCAAGTGACCTATTGTCAAGAGCCTAGGACTGTTCCAGTTGTTCTGTACCAGACGACTTCAGCTGTTGTATTTTGAAATCTGGAAAGCTGCTATTGGCCTTTGTTAAAAAGAGGAACACTATACTAGAAAAGACGGCTCTCAGGAGAAAGAAAAATTAAGGACTTAAGGACCTCGCTGGTAACTGTGCCACATTCTTACTTACATTACAATTACAACCTTAAGCCCCAAATGCCCGTACAACGCACTTTGAACACCTCAACAAGGCCACAGACAACACGACTGGCGTGGCGAATTATTGGCCAAAAATAATATAATAAACTATCATCGGAAAAAAGACATGTAAGACTGCATTTGGAGATGAGTAAAATCTGATAGATTCTAAGGTTAATGTCAACCAGGTAATTAAACGTATTATAGAATCTCAAACAGCTAAATGTATTATTTTAATATCATTTACACAACATGGTGATGATTTTGTGTATAATCAAGTCAGTATCAGCTGAGAGAGTCCAGAACACATTTTAATCGTAATCCGAAAGATATTGAAGGAAATTGCTTCATGTAATCCATTGCTTCATGTTTGAAAAATTCGCATGCTCATCTACGTAAATAACGCAATGAATGTTGTTGGACTGTCAAAATGAAATCCATTGCAATGATTAGTGGGTTACGCAATGACCCCACAAATCCCTAAAGACGTCTTTCAAATGAACTTGGCAGTCCTTCATTTAGATTTATACTCAATCCAATGGACCTTGAAGACGCTAAGATATTCATAATATCCGCATTCAAAAAGGGAAAGTTTAACGATAACTGCGTCGATCGATTCCAAGAATTGGCATGATAATGAACAGCTAGGAATTAGGTCACGCCCCTCGTGAACTAAGGACGAATTCAATTACTATTTTCTATCACACTCAGCATTATCTAGTCCGACAGCGTTCGTTTGAACTTTTTCTAGACCAACGTACTAGAATGGTAAAAATTTTATGCTTGAAAGGAAAATATTCCGTGAATACGCTGCGCTGTTCTCGAACTAGTGACCCGAAATGGTTGGATTTTCGGTATTTGAAATGGAAATTATGAACTAGTAATATATTTTGGAGTTGAAGCTTTTTTTATCGAGTATGGTAAAAACATTTGAATTATTTTATTTGCTAAAGTTTTTTTGAATGAAACTAAAGTTACGATCGTGAATGTGGGCGATAACGTAGTTCTTGAAGACTTTATAAATACTGCATGTGTTTGTATACTGTACAGTCACCATACTTCATATACAATTAAATAGAAATAATGACTGATAAATTTAACAGGCCTAGTGTTATTCGCAATCGATGACAAATATTCCGATTACGAGATAAGGTGTTCCTCAAACGAACGAAGTCGCAGGCCTTCCTAGTAAGAACAATTTCAATTAATATGAACGCATTATAGATTAGTTCGAACGCATGTGAAGAACACCTAAAGCGTTGGCACAGAAGGCATGACGCAACACCAGAGTGTGACTAATCAAATAAGATAAGGAATGCAATTACAATTAAGTATTTTATTTATTCCCAACCCAAGACTTTAAAGGAATAAATTCGTTCTTGAGATGGTCAACTAGACTGGAATGATATATCGAGTAATTTTATATTTATGGCATTATTAGGTATTTACTTTACTTGTTCATAGAGTTAATTGTCGTGATCATACGCTTTATAGTATGATCTTTGCCCCTTATAAATAAAAACTGCGGGAGTCGTTTGTTTTTTATTGTTTTAAAGTTAAGTAATATATTTTTCATCTGCCTAGCCTTTTCTAAACTATGTTGTGTAACCGGATGCAGCTGACTACCAGTATTTTACATGGAGCGACTGCCAATCTGACCTCCACAACACAGTTACTGGGTAATACCACGGTATGACTGGTTGTCAGACTTTCGGCCTTCTCACGACCCGTAACGACTGTCAAAGATCCACGAATGACAGCCAAGACCAAGACCAAACAAAGGAGTCTTCGTATGTAAAGATGGTTACCCATCCACAAAACCGCCGCAACCGTAGCTTAACCTGATCGATCGACCTGTGCGGCTGATATACCTACCTATTGCATAAATAATTGTTATAAATTTTTAACGAGAAACTCAACTATTAAATTAAAGTCGACTTAGTCACATAACTAAAGTAGGACATGCATCGCCCACAAAGGAAAGGGTAAAATTACTAACTGACTAAGTTAAATTACCAATCTAAATAACTAAGCGAGCGAGCGGCAAGGCAGGTGCGAAAATGCTGTCTCTGAGGTCAATTACCCCAGGACTAAAGGACAATATGGACTGCACTTTGCAGACCTACATCTAGCTTATAAAGTTATGACCACGATCGAGTGGCCCAGAGGGAAAGTTTCATTAGGAGGTGCAAAAAAGTGCGCAAATATTGATACGGCAGCAGTTTTTGGCATTTTTATAAAAGGGAGAATAGGTACCTTTCGACTTTGCGACGGTGACATTATGATGCGAGATAATCTGTTGAAGATCCGCGAAAATGTCTGGCGGCCGGAAGTTCAAGCGAGCGCATTCACCGATATTTCATACTTCCGGATTAAGGGTCAGGTAGGTACTGCTGCGGATGTAATCTTTTATGTATTTTTATGAGGTTCTACTCTTTTCCGTTGCTTGAATATTTTATTTGTTTGAATGTGGCTATACGAAATTCTGATGAAGTTGATTAAACTTTGCCTTGTGGAAATCTACTGAGTTTTCAAAAAAAAGGACGAGGTTATGCATTCGTCAGGTTTTTTTAACTGCCTTTAATATATGGGCTATACATAAGTACATGTAATTTTTCCAATACGTCGTATCAACAATTTAAGCCGATCTTATAAACGTAAAATGTTGCCAACTGCCAACTAAACCCTAATTAGTCGCAATCTTATTTGACCCTCTAAGCACGCACAACTTTCATGATACCAAGACTAAAACCTGCTTTAAGCTTTAAATATACCTAAGGGCATAAATCGATTCCGGAGCGAATGCCGAAAGACAAAAAATGGAACAGCCCAAACTGGTTTCGCAACTAAATTACATTAATTGAGTGACAGGTTATCTCCATAATTCACGAGAACCGACCCTTGTGGACGGAACGACGATCGAAATACATTTTATTTATGTCATTACTAATGTTTAAAAAAAACAGTTGGTATATTTTATCATCTCGCGACTTACGCATCCTTCTCAACGGACGCTAGCGTAGACGTTCAAAAGTATACGCTGCTGACCATACGCAACGCCAACACTAAGTCCGCTAGACGTAATTTTTTATGCATACCTACGCAACGCTAGCGCAGCGTCTACGCGATGTCAACAACTCCAAATGCGATCTTTTGTAAAAACAAAAATAATGCACATGACTCAAGTTTTCAATACTAAGTACCAACTTAAAAAAACAATAAAGATGATTCAGACGTAAAAGATATCAAATGAGGTAACAATAAAAAGTCGTCAACCAAAGTGTTCGCTGGAGCAAGAATTTACCTACAGCCACCTAACGTGTTAGCAAACTGGTTTTAAATAAATTAAGTGGTAAAATTCATTCATTTATCTGTAGTCTATTTTGTAAGTGGGGCACAGTCTATCAACATAGTATTAAGTTTTCATACTTTATTTTATATTCTGTGAAATTCTTTGAGCTAATGTTGAAAATAAATTTTCCTAAAATTATGTTTTCTTTTAATTTTCTTTATTTTAGTGAAGGAATGGATTATTGTATTCTTAACCCGGTCCACAAGTTTAATACTCAAAATACTCTGATCCATATCTCTTTGACAAACCTCAAGCTGTGAACCTCTGCTGAATTGTCAAAGACCAAGATTAACAACCATACGTGAGGCATTTTCATTCAGACATTTTCTTTACTGACTTAAAAATCAAGGTAGTTAAAAATATAATGCAAGGCTATATTTAGTTACTTTGGCTCAAACAAAGGTGAAACAGAACAAAATAATGTGGTGTCTATGATTAGCTTGAAGCCTTGCCTTTATTATGCAAAGTAAGCAAAACACTTAAATGTAATGTTGTCTGTTAGTGAATCATTGTCAAGATTAATGAAAGTCTATACTATTGCATCATTTTGGACAAAACAAAGAAACCACAAAATAAGGAAGGAAATATCTATTGTTTACATCCCAATTCTCCAGAATGGTCACACCACATTGTAATGGGATCAATTTATTTATCATCACTGCTGTTATAATCTTTACAGTAAATGGCCTAATAACGGAGAGCTTAGACCAACACCTCAGGAGGCTCTCATTGCGCAGCTGGGTTAAGGGCTTGATTCAGAGAGCAATACTGTTGGACACAGCTTGCACAGTGAGGAGGTTCCTCTCTCTAGAGCTCTAACCACTGGCACCTTGGACCCTGTTCCTCATGGCTATGAGTCAATATTTAATTCACATTATTTTTAAGTTTGAAAAAATTTTAATTGTGGCAGCACTACTTTAGCTTACAAATACCTAAGGAAATCCTGCCACACCAATCAGACATTTCTTAAATAGTTTCTTTTTATCATTTTTACCAAATTAAAATGATATGACTACAGTAATTTTGTAGTAGATCATTGAAACTTGCAGTTTCACATTTAGGACAAACTGTGGTCTACATAATTTAAAAGATCTTTCCAGTGGTACTATTCCTAATAGTAATATTTAATGGGTAGGTAGCACATACAAGACAGCTGTGTTCATGAATCAAACATTAAATAAAGTCTTATCAGATACTAAACTAGTTATTACTGTAATTCACCTAACACATGACCTCATAAGAGCCACTTAGTATTTAATAGTCTTACTTCTAGATACTTTAGAATCGAACCTACAATGAAGTTAATGTTCAAAAGACCATTTCAGACACTAATCTACAAGGTTCTTACATGATCTGACCATCCAAATCCATTGGCGCTTACAATCATAAAAGGCAGCTGAGAAGTTAGCAGTAATGGCTTGCCAATGCCAACGGAGAAACCGCTCTGCACTATCAAATCCAACAACAAACCTGCTCATAGTCCAGGGACTGATCACATAAAATAAAAATTAAAAAAAAACTAGGCTTAGTAGTTTAGCACCACAACAAAACCCACACAAGGATTTTTAGATAAATTCCTTACCAATTGCCAATTCAACACTAACCTACTTCCCATTAATTAAAATATAAAAACTAAAGAAGAAAAAAACAAGTTCTAGATAAACAGAATGGAACATTAACATATTATGCACGCATGTTACTTAAGCAGGTGTAAACCAATGAATAAACATCATACAAATTGCAAACATAATGATATCAAAGTCATTGATATTCCTAATGTGTTACTTGATCGGTGCCAAACTTTACTCATTGCTGAAGCAGTGTGCAACATTTCACTTTTTATGTGAGGATAGGTTGTATTGTATGAAGGAACTTTGTCAGGAAACTGGATGTATCTTTTGATAATTTAGTACAACTGCACTTCTAAATAAGTTAATTTCAGTGTTTTGTGGTTTACGCTGTACTCTGTATTTTATTAATTGCTGTATTTTGGACATGTAGAATTTAGTATGTCATCTAAATATTCCTGTTATTGTCAAAAAAAAAAACTTGATTTCTTGCCACAGCCTTACATGCTGTATTCTGACATGTAGATTTAGCATCCATTCTAAATAATATACTTGTTTCTGTCTTAAAAATCTCAAAGACATGATTCCTTGCAAATCTTATTCCTCAGTAAAAAAAGCCCAAGCAAAGAAATCTAGAAACTGTATTGAAATCTTAGAAATCAGATAAGAAATAAATTGGCAGCAGCAAACATAAACAAAGTTTGCAAGACACAAAAAGATTTATCACAAAAACAAGGAAAAGACTTAAGAAAATCAAGGAGTACAGATGTGTAACAATTTCCTGCAATAAGACCAAATTAAGAATGAGTTAAAATAGTACTGGCAATTATAAAAGTTAACTATTCTGTTGTTTCTATGGTTTTAAAAACAACAAAGGTTGAATGATGCATTCAACTCTGATTTTGCACCAAGTTGAATATAGAACAAAGTGAAAAATAATTCCACAATAATGAACAAATATTGTTGATCATATTCCACATAATCATTTAGAAAAAACAATTGCCTACCAACAGAACAAACAATAACATGTTTGTTTAATCAACTGTACTCTTGATAATAAAACAATTGCCTGTTTGGTTAACACAAGGTGATTAAACCAACCACATTTACACACAACCTGTGAATTAATCATTAGGGATAAGTAAACATTAGGTTAAAACCACAGCAGGAATCCCCAGAGGACACACAAAGACATCTCTTGAACCATTGTTTACTTGGCAAACATTGAACATTGTAACTTACCAATTGAAATTCTCTCCGCCTGTCATAGGCCCTCTTTATGGCTCTGTCTAACCACAGAGAGTGTATGTGCGGCGCGTAATGCACGAACAGCCGACTGTCCAGCGATGACGTGCTGTTAAAGTGCAGCGCCTGCTGCCCGATGTCCAAATTCCTCGGGTTCTCCCACGGTATGGCGAGCTTATCCCTCGCGTCCACCAACACTTGGATCCCCTTCACTATGTTCTGGTATATCACATGCTGGTACTCTCGCACCAGTTCCGGCTCAAACTTCACTTTGTGTATTATCCTCATCTGTTTCAGGAATGTTGACTTTCCGCTTTCACCCGCGCCGAGCAACAATAGTTTTACCTGTCGTCGCAGTGTCTGTTTCTCCTTCTCTAGTATTCTATCTATTTCCTTGCTCCTGTATCGCTGCTCTATTTCCTCCGGCGACAGTTTTAGGCGCAACCAACACGTAAGAGCCTCCGTACAACAGGTACATGACCACAAATCGTTGGCCATTTTGCATGATTATCAACGCCCATAGAATAGAAAGAAACTGAGCAAAGTATGTTACACTATAGTTATAAGTTCATTCAACACACATTTTCGCAATAGCACAACGTACACACTATTTAACGACAATACTTAATAAATTAAAGCATAAATCCGGAATTCAGAAATACACACGCATTCTACCCCTCCCATACTCATTGAGAAATGAAAAACCACAGATAACAAAACAGAAACTGGCTGTCAATATCGCACTCTGTTTCACGAAACCAAAATAGTTTTGACAAGACTTTGACAACGAAATAATAATGTCTTGTTAATTTATTATTAGTATTACTAATACATAAGAGGAAGTCTGAAAGTGGCACTGGTAACTGAAAGGTTGTGTGGAAATCGGTTGTCATGGTATGGGCATGTGTTACGGAGAAATAAGGAAAATGTCGTGAGGAGAGTTTTGAGTATGAATGTCCGACGGCTATCGAAAACAAGTGACATCTACCAATCCGCATTGGGCCCGCGTGGTGGAATAAGGCCCAGTGCCTCTCACCGAGATGACCGAGAGGAGGCCTGTGTCCCAGCAGTGGGACTATATAAGCTGTCTATGCTGGTTAAGTTATGTTTTAGGAGTTGACCAAAGAAACGATGGATGGAATGTGTGAATGATGTTAAGGTTAGAAAGGGGGTGACTACCGAGATGGTGACTAATAGAGAAGTATGAAAGAAAAGGACATGTTGCGCCGACCCTAAATAAATTGGGATAAGGGCAGGAGAATGATGATGACCCACCCATACCCATACCGTTTGAAGCTGGGAAACCCTTTTGTAAACATTTAACAAACTTTTTTTATTTATTGAGTAAATCACGCTCAAATTCACATTTTGATCGTGATTGTGATTTACTAACTTATAAGTTTCAATTTTGTATAAAGATTTAATATTATCTTTGAAAAACCTTGAGGTTCTGCATATTTTAAGAAATATTTCTTGTATTAAATATGCATTATCAGTTTGTAAAAATCGACTAAAAGCTTAGAAAGTTATTAAAGAGGTAAAGTCAATAAAAAAAGACAAATCTGTTTTCCTTCTCTTTCAGGCGCCAAATAAAATGTTCAAACGTCATAGCGTAAAGTAATTTAAAGGGAGAACGTCGTCAACTTAATTCAGCCAGCTGTCAGGTTTTGGTTCCGCGTAGTTGTGCACGTGTTTCCTAGCTGATTTTAACCATAAAATAAAAAGATACATTTGGATATAAATAGCACGAGAGAAACTATTGGAACACACGAATTGTGCACTAATCTTCACCTTACGTTCGTAAAGCATACTCTTTACGATGTAAAATTTGCGCAAAGCTATGTCCAAAGAAGGTTATAGTCCGGAGAAAAAAGAAGGTGACAACAAAGTGGTATTGGAGAGATTGCAGAATTATCTGAAAGATAAGAGGTCTTCTGAAGCCTCGGACCCGAGTCTCGGGTACAACAAGCCGAGTACCAGTTACGAACAGCCACCGCAAAGCTTGCCGACACTTGAAGACAGTAGCAACATATTACGTGAAGTTTTGAACCACAAGAAGGCCGAACTGCTACGGCAGCCGGAAATAGTAGAATATCTAAAGTCAATATCTTCGGATCTTAAGAAATAGAGATGGCAGTAACGCCGAAGAGTGTTGCATCGTTGATGCAGAAGACTATTGAGCGTCAAGCGGCCCTGGCGCGTATGAGGTTGCGATTCACGAAGAGCCAAGTAGAGCAAATACTTGTGAATTACGTCAGTAATAAAAGCACTGGACCCTACCACGAGTTGGTGAAGGTTTTGCGAGAATATCCGCTAAATGAGGATAACTTTAGGATAGTTTTCGATGACAGTCTGTCATGTGTTGTTTTGTTAGGGCGGGACGTGACCCAATTTGTGGATGTAGTGTGTAATATTGAGTGGTTGAGCCGGAGTGAGGAGCTGGTTGAGCTGTACCGCAGGTTTGTGCTGGATCTGGTGACGGCGCACACATACCACTGCCCCCTCGTCATGTTGCGGCTCATCACACTGTTCAAAGGTGAGCATTCTTAAATATTGCACAATCAAAACCAACTCGACTTTCTATGTACAATAATATGGCAACAGACCTGTGCTTTTGTGTAAAACAAGCAGAGGCCTTCAGTGCAGACTGCAGCAGACTGATAATTCATAAAAATCCAAATCAATAATAATTATTGGGATTATCACAAAAGAAAACTATTAATCCACATTAATGTTTTATCTTGATGATTAATCCACATTAATGTTTTATCTTGATGATAAACATTGTGCAATGTTGCTGAAACTGCAATTTACTACCACAACATTATTTCACAATGATTTTAAATCACTTGCAACTTGACATGAAGGGAATGTTTTTTTTCAGGTGATGGTGAGAACTGGGAAGATAGTCCACCGCCAGAGCTTTTGAATAAATGGTCTCACATACATGATATAATAGGACACATAGTAGCCATCATGCCCATGTAAGTATTCAATGTTTTTTATTTATTTCACAACACCTCTTAATAAAAGGAACCTAGCTTATCCATCAATTGGGAAGAAAATGTGTGAAAAAAATGTATTCTATTTCACAATAGCTCATAATTACAGAAATATAACTTATGGCACAATAGCCTTAAAGTAAGTATCAAGAAACTAGATGATCGAGCCTTTGGAAAGCAATTCTGTGTAACAAACAAGAACAAGACAAAATAAATTAAAATAATGATGTTTATCAACACTGAATATGTAATTTAGATATTAAAACATCTATTTTACAGCTTCATGTGTTACAAAACATCATCTGTGTTGGCAAACATGTTTCACATCAACAATGTCGTTGATGTGTTTGGACCATGTCCCTGACCTACTTAGCATGGTGATATACAGATATGATTTGAGAAGTTAACTGATGGCCTTCAGTGGTTTTCGGTGTCATCAATGTGGCCTGGGACATTGACTGATATGATGAAACACAACTTTTTTAGGAAAAGTTGAGATAAGTCATTCAACTTTATATTGAAAATGAAAATTGAATTTCTGGCTATTGAAAATTTGATTGAATACAACTACAGATAAATTGCACAGAAATTACAAGTAAATGTAATAAGAAAACCTTTTACTACAGGTAAATTGTGAAAAATATTGATTACACAATATTGCACAAGATATTCTTATGGCCCTATCCCTATGTCAACTGGTGTGACATAGTGCATAAGTGTCTTCCCTGTTTAACAACTTTGACTTTGTTAGTGTGGCATGAAAAATGTATGTCATAGTCATGTGGTAGTTTTCACATTGAACATACATTGTTAAACACAGGAAATGCCAACAGACCTTGTATTAACCTTGATTAACTTTATGGGAAATTGTGCAACAATGCCTAATAATGTGAATTCAATTGTTATGGCAGACTGCTTCCTTCCCTCACAGGTCATATAGGAGGACATGCTGTGGCTCAGCATAAAAAAAAATACTTGCCAGCTGTAAAAGCAATCAGATTTATTTGATGTAATATCATATTGTATTCAATATGGATTTGTTTCGTCTTAGTAGAAGAAAAGGTGCACAGTTTACACTAAGCTTCTCTGAATTCTAGGGGATGGGTTGGACAGTTTGATGAGAGCAATCACAAGATGTGAAAATGAGACAACTACATAACATTCTGAAGAAATCACTGATCCTTGAAACAAACTGCATTTGACAAAAACCAAATGCATTGGTAAGAAAACTTTGTACATTTGGAATTTGTACAAGTTTTGGAAAAATTATTTTCCTAAAACTTTTTCAATTTTGAATGCATACCAAGATTGGTCTAAACTAGTTTATGGTCAACTAGACACTATCTTTTGATTGAGCCCATTGACCTAGTTGCACACTTACTGATTATGCATCTATGAACACATAAGAAGGCTGGTAAAAATAAAACTCTTAATTAGAATGGTTTATTTTTAAAAACATTTACCTAAAGGAATTAACAAACCATTTTTACTGTTCCTACCTTTTGTTCTTTGATGTTCATGAAAAGTAAGTATGGCTTAATAATAATAATATAATATCCCTGGACATTTCACACAGCGCCATCTAGTCCCAAGCTAAGCAACCTAATGCTTGTGTTATGGTAACAAGATGGCTGATAAACTACTTATACACATTTTTTTATTGTAAATACATACATGTTATAGATAGAAAAACACCCAGACTCGGAACAAATACATGTAGGTCATACAAATATTTGTTCCGTGCGGGAATCGAACCCGCGACACGCAGTAATAGTAAACTTATGTACTGCAATGCTAACAAACAACATTTTTCAGTAAACTTCAATTATCTTTTAGTGGAGTTTGATGAATGATGTTATTTAGACAGTAGATATACTATAATACAGGTTAATTCCTTACAGGACTGGTAATGTTGGAGAATTTACTGTTGAACAAGTGAGATACTTCTATAGTTGATGTTTGTTCCAGCGGAGGGACCCTGGCATAATGCCAGTCTGGACCTTTTAGACCAAAGGGTCCCCTGGCATATTGCCAGTCTGGTTGCCATTGCCATTAATCGAGAAAATATGAATATTTTCATATGATGCATGTGATTTTTAGGTGTTGGGCACCTCACTGTACCCTACTACAATTTTCTATTGCAAAAAAATACAATGGGCCAAACTTACGACCCAATGGGTCCCATGGGAAATGGCGGGATGAGCTGGACTCCTTTAACAAGAACTGGTCCTTAACAGCTTTAAACAGAGAGGAGTGGAAAGAGAGTAGGGAGGCCTTTGCCCAGCAGTGGGACATCACAGGCTTTTAATAATAATAAATAAACTTGAGAGGTGTCAAGGGACACCCGGGTGGAACGAAGTATAACTGGCTTGCTTTCTATAAGAGAGAGAGAGAGAGACAGACAGAGAAACACTCGCACGCCACACGGCTTACAACTATAGCAAAAAGTGTCGTTCCAACTTTTGGTCTTAATTTTTTCCGTCTAGTCCCCTTTCGCAACGCGCGATAAGGAACTTCGTTCCAAAAATGCAACGTCCGCATTAGATTGTCCAGTTGTGGGACACAGACAGTAACAGTAACCAATAGTTTGTATTATCAAGAAATACTAATTTTATTCACTACAACATTAATATATGATAGTGAAAACGATTGGTTGTGATAGAAACTGGGTAGGAGGTACTCAGATATGAAGCACAAATAAGCTTTAAGCCCGGTAGTCATTTGTTGCTTCAATTTTATTATACAGACAAGCAAGAAACTTGTGTTATGTAAATGTAGCCTATATTGTTGTGTCCCACTGCTGGGCAAAAGCCAGGACCCCAGGAGGGGAGGGGGGGGGAGGTGTGCATTCTCTGGCCTTTTATATACACTTAAATCAAAATAACCCACAAAGATAACATATCATGAAGTTTAAACTGATAATGGACAATATTATCACTGCTTATTGACGTTATAAAATGAGCAATTTTATAGGCTTGCAGTTGCAAGTTATATAACAAGATAAGGATTGTTATTTTATTGAGGCTGGGCATGTACAGAATTTGGATCGGATGCAGGAGGGTGTGAAACTATACCATAAATATGCCTAATGAGCTGAGGCCTTAACTCCACTAAATTATAAAAGTTGCAATGATCTTGCCATTTTGAGTTTTTGACAGACTTTGTATGGCAAATCCGTCAGAAACTCGTAATGGAGAGACCATTTGTAGAACGCAAAATGGTCCACCTGAAGACCTAAGTGCGGAAACCAAAGCCTCTAACATAGACCATTGCTAAATTTGTAGACTTGGCCCCCTGTGGGTCTCTCTTGCAGATTTGCGGTTTTACCCACCAGGACTGTGTATGAGCAATACTATGAATCCATGGCATAAGATGCTTGGAGTCTGTGCAACTCATACCATAAAATTAATAAGTTACAATAATACATAATGGGATTATTTTTTCCCCAGTACAAAGGCTTGGCAACAACCAGTTTCAATTAAGGTTTAATATAACCCGTCAGCCTAGCAGCCAGGGGAGTTACGGACACCCATGTTCGTATACTCTCTGACAGCGCTTCAGTCCTCCAATCCCTAAAGAAGGGATGCATCACATCAAATCTAATACTAGAATGTCACATGGCGCTTGAACAGGTAACTGTATCGAACCGCAACACAGTGACATTACAATGGATAAAATGACACAGTGGATCACTAGGTAACGACGCGGCTGACGAGCTGGCCAGAAGGGCATCAAGCACGCCAGTCTACGGACCGGAACCAGTCGTGCCCATCCCCTTCAATCAACTACGCAGGTGGCTACAGAAGCACACCCACACACAGGCAGAGAACTGGTGGTCCTCGTCACCGGGTTGTAGGCAGTCCAAGGAAGCCATGCCATCATTAAATGGCAAACTAACCAAAAGACTGCTACGACTGGACAGGAAAGGCCTGCGCCTGGTGACGGGGACCAACACGGGACACTGCTCACTGAACAAACACTTCCATACGATAGGCATAACGGACAGCCCCCTGTGCAGAGCCTGCATGGAGGCTGATGAAACCGTTGCGCATGTGCTCTTTGAGTGCACAGGCGTCACCCAGATTAGATCAAAAACCCTCGGGACACCCAGATCCTACACAGATGTTCTCGACAGACCAGGAGATCTAATAAGCTTCTGGAGGGAGGTGAGGTGGGCTGGTTGGAATAACCACCGACGGCCACCATGGCTCACGCACAATGGTCCACCTGAAGGACTAAGTGCGGAAACCAAACCCGTAACATAGAACATAGAACCCGTCAGCCTTCGAGGCAAGAGTAAACAGGCATCTTCTGGACACGCTCATTCAATCTTCATTCAATTCAGTGAAGAGCGGGCGTTTTTGGGGGACTGTCTTTTGTAATTTTGACATTCGAATAGTGCTGATTCTCAGCCTAATTTGAATAAATGACTTTTGATTTTGAATCGTAGACCTTATCCATCACTTTTTATCAGGCGAGGTGGAGGTCAAGAGCACAGGTCTGCTCCTGACCTCGATTATCAATCTCGACCTCTTTCACAATAAAAAATAAAATAAAAAGGTTTGCCAACAGACTAGATCTTAATCCAATAAAGGTGTTACCTATTAGGTAACCTGAAAAGAAACTTAATGAAATACCTGCAAAGAAAGTTTTGTACTTTCTTCGCAGGTATTTTAATTTTTATTCATGTAATGATAATCCTATTTACTTAAACTGCGTATGCAATATTGATTCCAAATGTGTAAACAAATGTGTTTTTGGAAAAACAACTGTAACCACACAGAAAGTTCAGTTTGCGCTACAACTGCAAACATTTTTACGGCTTTTTCAATTGTTTTCGTGATTCTGAAATCAACTTAATTTACGCTGAAATAAAGTTGATATTTGTTTATGTGGAAATAAATTCAATTGGAAACAAGATTTTAAATAAGGAATATTTCTTGTTCACAGGACCAGTGACCTTCTAATGCACATAGTGATAGAACAGTTCCCGTACTACAAAGCAGGATGTTACGTGAACAGGGCTTACATATACAATTTAATATGGATGAGCAAGTACATCCCATCCCTCCGAGAACAAATCATGATGGCTGTTATTAATAAGTAAGTGCGAAATATGAGTTTTCAAAACGAACAAAACTTTTTTTGGAAGCATATTCTGTTCAAGGAAATGTCTTGTCTTCAATGTAAACTGATTTAATTATCTTGTCCACTTCCCATGTGTCATCAATGTCTACTGATTTATTTAGTTTGTCCACTTCCCCTGTGTAAACATTTACAGCAAGTAGACTTGTTGTTTTTAAGCTTTAACTTTTCAAATGTCAACAACAGCCGTCTTCTAGGCACACTCCTTCCATCGTAGACCTCATTCATCGCTTGCCGTCAGGCTAAAACGAGGTCAAGGGTAGACACATCTCGAAAGAGATACCGTAGCCCCTGGCACAGGCAACTGAAGGAACACGGGTGGGTTTTAGTGACTAAAAGCTGACACGCCCTTCCGCTCAGCCCAGAGCGGGAGAGGTCATTTGATGATTTCCCACCCAAAAAAATAATAATAACAGGACACATCAGGCAATAAAATGTAAAAGTAGGACAATACAAATTCCCAACTGCAAATAAATGGTTCATCAAATGTCGTCAAATACTTTAATTTCAATAAAAGAATCTTTTTAATTTCCAGAATGATACTTATGGACGTAAATATAGTAGAAAGTAAAAAGAATAAACCACAGTCTGACACAATGTTCGATATGGAAATGGACGACCAGGACGAAGTCTCTGAAACCCTCGACTATTGCATGCTGGAAGTTCTGAAGTGGTTGGAGGATGAGAGGGAACCCACCATGAACATCCTCTGCAATGTGTTTGACAGGATTATACTACCAACTTATGGGATTAGGTGAGTGAAATAACATTTCGTGTTTCAGCATAAAATATGGTAAGAATCGTCGAAATTAAAACTGCACCCTCCTCCACTGTAGCATACACATTTCAACTGTTTGTATAGAAATTTTTTTGGAGAGGTGTGCAGTTTTACTTTAGACGATCTCTATCCCTATAGTAGACCCACATTTTGCCAGTTGTTTGTCCCATGTAACACAGGGTTTAAAAAAAAATGGCGCCGATTCCCTTGTTCACAAACTAAACAAAATTTAAGTTCAGTGCATCTTTTTCTTTCTATTTCATTATGAAAAGG
This sequence comes from Apamea sordens, assembly GCA_945859715.1. NCBI lineage: Eukaryota > Metazoa > Arthropoda > Insecta > Lepidoptera > Noctuidae > Apamea > Apamea sordens. The sequence goes on from OX243995.1 coordinate 17,841,262, forward strand.
ACAGAAGATAAAATATTAGTTTAGTCCTGTCAAATTCAAGATACTCCATAGACAGTTTAGACGTGATTAAAAACATGGCTACCAAAATTACGTCAATTTACGTCAGGCGCTGACTAATTTGACGTAATTTTGGTAGCCATGTTTTTAATCACGTCTAAACTGTCTATGGAGTATCTTTAATTTGACAGGACTAAACTAATATTTTATCTTCTGTCCTTTTCATAATGAAATAGAAAGAAAAAGATGCACTGAACTTAAATTTAGTTTAGTTTGTGAACAAGGGAATCGGCGCCCATTATCTTTGAAAAACATGTTTTTTTGCATTGGCAGTTTAATAACTGATCCAAAGTAGATGACATAAAAAACCTGACATGATAATACAATTTGATAGTTGTGAACATTGTTAACAATTTAATTCACATATTTATATCGGAACAGCACAACCACTTACATACTCAAACGGAGCCTACAGCCAGCGGGGTGATTCCGTGACACTATCAGAAGCAATGGGTTTCATTATGACAGTTCAACTACATTTACTGCGTTATTTACATTGTTGAGCAGATACATTTTTGGTACATATGAAGCAATGGATTAGCAATATCCTGCAAAATGATTCAGATTCACACTGATAGTGTATTACGCAATTAGGGTACAGCCGTGCGATTCTGTAACCATCTCACCGTGAAAACTTAGGTGAAGTGAGCGTGGAGTGAGCTGTCATTCCAAATAATGCTAGGGATTGACACTGCTGACAACTGACATCAAGGTCACTTCACTTGAGTTTTCACGGTGAGATTTTTACAGAATCGACCGGCTGGTCCCAAGACATAGTAAAAAATCAACCTTGACTTTATATGAGGCTATTTTTGTCACTAGCTAGAAATTTTTCGTCGGTTATCAAAAAAAAAATCTTCTGTTTCATAGAAAAGTGCAATACGTACGCGCTCAAAATGTATGGAACAGCAATATTTTTTTTTAATAACCGACGAAAAATTTCGACGCTATTGGGTCTAAACTCATGTGCTGAATCCATGGTTACAGTTTGCGCGTCGATGTCCCTTGCACCCTGTATAGTATAGATAGAGGCTTTATTTGTCATTAAACCAACTCTTTTTTCTTACAGACACGTCCAATTCCTCCTCCTATACACGATATCAATAAACCAGCAGTGTGCTGATCGTGTCTTAGACAGCCTATGGATAGTAGCAGCAGGTTTACAAGGCTTGGGACCTGGAGCCCTAACTACACGACGAACAGCAGCCAGCCACTTAGCAGGCCTCCTCGCCCGATGCGTTCGAGTACCTAACACAAGGTTAATAAAGTACGTGAAGAACATGGCGGAGTGGTGTCATTCCTATATCTCGGCGACGCAGGAGTCGACGACGACGAGCGATAATCTAAAAGCCCATGGAGCGTTTCATGCGATCTGTCACGCTATTTTCTACCTTGTTGCTTTTAAGCATCATTTGCTGTTTATGAACAAAGAAAGTGAGTATTGTTTGTCTTGTGTATGTGTTTAAAATATGATTGACGTGTAAAAGTGTTTGTACAAACCTACTTACAAAAATAAAATCATTTTTTACAAGACTTATGTTATGTAGTATCGGTGTTACATCATCATCTGCCTAGCCTTTTCCCAACTATGTTGGGGTCGGCTTCCAGTCTAACCGGATGCAGCTGAATACCAGTATTTTACATGGAGCGGCTGCCTATCTGACCTCCACAACCCAGTTACTGGGTAATACAATACCCCTTGGTAAGACTGGTTGTCAGACTTTCGGGCTTCTGACTACCCGTAACGACTGTCAAAGATCCACGAATGACAGCCGGGACCAACGGCTTAACGTGCTTTCCGAGGCACGGTATCGCACGAGTATCGGTGTTACATAATCCAGCATAATAGTACTTACAAAGGTTTCGTAATTTCCACTAGAAGTTCAAGTGTTTAATAAAGTAACGACTCACAATATCGAACAGCATTTATTACCTGACAAATTAATATCAGTGGCCAAAATCTTAGTTTTTTGTGAATTTTCACTTTTTTACTATTTACCATTTTTTTTTTTTGCTAAAACCAGTTGGTTTTCAATACTAATTTATTAATGACATTTTATTGATGTTCAGAGGGGCCCGTGGCTAAAATAATAACAGCCGCACAGGTCGATCGGTCAGGTTAAGCTACGCTTGCCGCGGTTGGTCTGTGGATGGGTGACCATCTCGACAAACCGAGACCCCTCCGTGCCTCGGAAAGCACGTTAAGCCGTTGGTCCCGGCTGTCATTCGTGTCTTTGACAGTCGTTACGGGTAGTCAGAAGCCCGAAAGTCTGACAACTAGTCTTACCAAGGGGTATCGTATTACCCAGTTACTGGGTACCAGCTGAATACCAGTATTTTACATGGAGCGACTAGGCAGTCGCTCCATGTAAAATACTGGTATTCAGCTGCATCCGGTTAGACTGGAAGCTGACCCCAACATAATTGGGAAAAGGTTAGGCAGATGATTTTATTGATGTTCATTCAGCAATATTTTATAATAATATTACTTACCTTTTACAGACGTAAACTTCGTAGAATCCCTAAACCTGCCCCGACTAGTGACATGCCCGCTAAATCCGCTCCGGACATGCCCACCGCAAGTCACGCGAGCATTCTCGTCAATAACGCGGTCTCACCAGGTGGTGTACTGCCAAGGAATCATCGAGAAGAACGCGAGGCATACGCTGCAGTCCACAGCGGTGCAGCAGTACGATGAGTGGTTCCCATATGACCCTTATAATTTACCTATGTAAGTGCTTTTGGATTATTTTTTACAAGCAACCCACTTTTTTATAATCCCTGTTTTGAATGGATGCGATCTACTTGTGTGATTACAATATGTCAGAACATCGAGATGAATTTAACTAAGTTCAATATTAATGTATAATTCACATAAACCGTCTGGAATAAACGCTCTAAATGATGGTGAAAACTGCATCAAAATCCAAATTAAGAACTAAGCGGCAAAACAGACCAATACTAAAATCGTCTTTATTTTATACTATTTAGGGCTGATTTTTCAATCATCTGATAGCTTTATTCGAGTAATAATTCCGAAATTTTTAGTTATTTTATACAAAAACTGTCAAACGTCAATTTTATGCCTCGAATAAAAGTTATCTGGCGTTGGTAAAATCGGCCCTTAGTGATGTAAAAACTTGAGAGGTGTCAAGGGACATCCGGATGGAACGAAGTTCAAAGAGAGAGAGAGAGACAGATAGAGAAACACGCGCACGCCGCACGGCTTACAACTACCTATAGCAAAATGTGTCGTTCCAACTTTTGGTCTTAATTTTTTCCGTCTAGCCTCCTTTCGCAACACGCGATAAGGAACTTCGTTCCAATAAGATAACTTGTACAAAGAACTTTGTGATAGACAAGAATTTCCATATTTCCTATGTAGAAGAATGGTCGAGAACCGACTGCGCAACTGGAGTCGGGAGTTTTCTCACACGCCCTCAATATAAACATATCCAGCCCGCTAGGAATTCTCAACATGGTCTACCAAGCGGTGTGTGGGTATAATACAAGCGGCCCATGCCATAGCAACCAAAAATGTTCGTATACTCTCTGACAGCGCCTCAGTCCTCCAATCTCTAAAGAAGGGATGCATCACATCAAATCTAATGTCACAAGGCGCTTGAACAGGTAACTGTATCGAACCGCAACACAGTGACACTGACACTACAATGGATAAAAGGACACAGTGGATCACTAGGTAACGACGCGGCTGACGAGATAGCCAGACAGGCATCCAGCTCATCAGTCTATGGACCGGAACCAGTCGTGTCCATCCCCTTCAATCAACTACGCAGGTGGCTACAGAAGCACACCCACACACAAGCAAAGAACTTGTGTTTTTCTCTTTCTTTCTTTCTTTCAGAGCTTGCATGGAGACTGGTCTTCGATCAATAATAATACTAGATTAAGGATCAGGAACAAAAATCAGTCGCTCAAGTGGCCGCGTTTGCACACACGTAACCATCTACATTTCTTAGAAAAAAGTTTAATAATATTAACAACTTCAGTCTATTATCATAAAGTTTAATTACCATTGCAAAATATATTTAAAATGTCGCTTGAAAATAAAATCATTCTAATTTTAAATTTTCAGTCATTTCTTCTAAAATGAAACAGCATAAAGTCTAAGTAATAAGGTTATAACCATACTAATTTGAAATAAGACCACAAAAGTATTTGTGGTCTTATTTTTCGGGCCGTTTTTGAAGCGCTTATCGGGAATCTGGTACTATTATTGATCGAAGAGACTGATGAAACCGTCGCGCATGTGCTCTTTGAGTGCACAGGCGTCACCCAGATTAGGTCGGAAACCCTCGGGACACCCAGATCTTACAGATGTTCTCAACAGACCAGGAGACTTAATAAGCTTCTGGATCGGTGGGCTGATTGGAATAACCACCGACGGCCGTCATGGCCCACGCAAAATGGTCCACCTGACTAAATGCGGAAACCAAAACCCGTAATATAGAATATGGTCGAGAACCTCATAAACTGATTCACTTTCTAGTAATTTTTCAATTTTTTTTTTTTTTTTTTCAGATCCGGTAAAGTAATATGGCCACTGTGCATAGACTACAAAGACTGGCAGAAGCAGGGCGAGGACGAAACTCAGTACTCGTCTATGAAGAGAAAACTAGAAGAAGATGACGATTATTTAGTGATGGCCAGTCCCACGCAACGACTGGCCACCTCACTATCAAATGGCATCTCCCCCGGTTTTAGAACTAGTGAAAATATATTTATATAACCGTTATTAGTAAATAGGAAAAATATATTACTCCTCTATGGGCCCGTTCACACGTACCAACATTGCAGCGACAATATGTCGGCACGCTATGGTTACGTGTGCGTAGTGTCGCGCAACGTCTTGTCATCTGCGTTTGCGATTTACCTGCCAAACATGTAAACAAATATGAGTTTTTTGAAAAATAACTTTTAATTTCTACACAATAAAGTTCAGTTTACTCTACAACTTCAAACATTTTTATTAATTTTCAAATAGTGCTAGTCACTCTGAAATCAACTTAATCATTATTGAAATAAAGTTGATATTTGTTTAACTTGAAATAACATTAATTGGAAACATACATTTGAATAGACCTTAGTTGCGTTGTCGCTAGTAGTTGCGATGTGGTTCCGTTGTGTCTAGTGTTTGCAGACAGATCGTTGTTTGTGATGTGGCCGACCGCTCGTGCGTGGTCTCACTGGTGGTTGCGTTATGGCTTCGACGTGGCCTCGATGTGGTCGGCATCGCCCACACGGTTGATTTTGACAGTCAAAAGTGGTCCGTGTGAAATTTAATTTTATACAAATTAGCGCTCGTATTGTCGTTGTGTTACGTGTGATCGAGCCCTACCAGTTACTAGTCGTTAGTGACGAATTTCTTATTTTATTTTTAATTTGTAATGCCTATGTAGTTGATTATATTGTTACATAGTGGTACTAGTGTTTCAGATAAAGTATTACTTTACTTTTCCATACGGCTTGTGACAAATCGCTTACCTATAAGAACCTATAACATTCTAAAATCTGTTTTATTTGCTGTGTATATGACTCATTATCCTTTGAGAAGTGAGTTGTTGAACTCCTGCACAAATCTTCCTAATTATTCTTATACAACAAATAAGTAGTGACTACTTTAACATCCCATCGTGTACTAGTTGCTACCCTAGAACATGTTTTGTTTTAAAAGATTAATAGATTTAATTAAAACTTCTGTAGCGTATATAAATAGATTTTATATTTTGGTAACTAGTACAACTCGTCTGATTGTTATATATATTTTTACATAGCTTAAGCGACTGATGTACATTTTTTTTGCAATGCATTAACCTTTTCGCCGCCAACGTACACAAAACGCAATGCCTCGCCGAGCGCCAAGCTATAAATGTATAACTAAATATACAGTAAACAGTAGTGATGGGAATATCGTCATATCGATGAATAAGATTTGTACGCGTAAAGTTAAGATTTAAAGTTGATTTTACGAATATAAATAAAAACTGATTAAATATTTCCAGAATTGTTTTATTTCACAGTATCCTTAATAAGAAAAAACAGTATAAATTATGAGTATCAAAGAAACTAATACATAACTCAATTAGAACTATAAGGAATGGGGTACATCTCTATTTGTTTCATGATCTCAATCTTTAACTTCATATCAAGTTATTGGCACTGAGGGCACGTTGAATTCGATTCTGATCAGGGCCATCCCTGATCCCTGAAAAAAAATAGAAGAAAGAAAGACCATAGACCCCATGGTCTATGGTCTTTCTTTCTTCTATTTTTTTTATTCCTGTGTTTTTTTAATAACTTCAGTCAACGTTTTTTACCGTAGGTATCTAAGTGGCAGAATTATTAATTGTTTTTAAAGTGTTTTTTGAAATGGAAAGTAAGTATATATTTAAATTCTATCACGCTTGTAGCCGTGTACTTATCAAAGCATTGTTTTTTAAGAGTTGTTTCTGTTCTTTTCTTAACTCATGTATCGGTACCGTTTACCCATCTGCGCGCGGGGGACCCCGCGCACAGATTGCGTTTCTCTATTTACCCACGACGGAACGGAGCAGGTATATGCGTTTAGGGTGAGAGATGTTTGTGTTTTATCTTCAGAATTATCTTCTGGTTCAATGTTCTCCACAAAATACTCCGAGTCCGATTCCACACCTTGCAAAATTTTTAAAAGTTCGTCCGAATCAAGTTCTTCACTCATTTTTCTATTTGTTTCGTAGTGAAAGAAAGAAAGATGCGTGCGCGCGAATCCGATTTTGTGCTGCACTATGCCAAAGTGACCTTGACAGCCGCACGCCTATGACGTCACTGACCAACTTCTATAGTAGTTCGTGGCACTCGGTGGCGCACAGGGGCATAGACGACCAATTGTTTTGTAGAGATGGGAAAATAACTATCGACAAGAATTGTACTGTAAACTTTATAATTACGTATCGGCATCTACCTGAAGGTCGAAATTCATCTACTATCCTTTGTAATGAAGTAGATAACTAAGTTCATATTTTATTGACCTCAAATTGTTTTCGATATTCGTAACTTTCTGTATTTATAAATATTTCAATGGTGAAATCAACCTTTCACGGCACATCACTGGCCAACTTGATATGAAGTGATTGGCGTTCTGAGGAAAGTAACAAAATTCGGAGTTTCTGTTTTTGCCGATTTTAGGACAAACTAGGGCTTATTTTGTGTAGAAAAATAAAAAACAGGGTAGTAGACAGTGCTATCTTAAATAATAAAATGAAACAAAGCTTTTAATCACAGTAAATTTATTTTAATAAGATAGTTAAAATGAACAACTTCTATAGAAGTTGTGGCGCTGGTGGCACGAAAATCCCGAACTTCTATAGAAGTGCTTGGCGGTGAAAAGGTTAATAAGCTTACTACATAATAAAATTTATTTATTGAATTTTGGTCTTTTTTATTAAATACTAGCTGTGCCCCGCGATTTCACCCACATAAGTCTCGACCCAATGAGAATAAGTTTTTTTTTTCTGCTGTATGAAGTATTTCAACAGGCGTCAAAAAAAAGCAATAGCTATTGTCATTGATTAGAATTAGATTTTCACTGTATGAAACATTTTAAATTACTTTTGAGCGCGCGCGGCTGAGTAGGCAACTGCCTAAGGGCCCCCCCTCAGGCAGTTGCCTACTCAGTCCAGGCGCGGAGAGGAGGAGGCAGGAGATTGGGGGGGGGGGTCACCAAGTAGTAAGTTAGTAAGACAAGTAAATTATGCAGACTCTCGACAGCTTGAATGATTTTTGGGGGGTCAAGATTCCCACGACCTCTGACCGCGCCTGACTCTGCCTAATAGTTAATCCGGCCCTGACCGCATCAACATCCATTGTATAGTTTAGAAGAACAACGCGGTGAAACAGACAGGCACGAAAAGTGACGAAAAGATTTTCTGACAAAATTTCCACATACATACCTTTTAGGGGATTAAAGGAAAAAAGATATTTCAATGTGTTAAAAGCTAAATTTATTCACAACAACCTGCACACAAATCACATAAGGTAACCGTAAATATTTTTGAACTAGTGAGTATTATTAATAAGTTTGCACGCCATCTTGATATCGTGTACTTAAAAGCGATTCGTTGATTACTTTCATAGATTTAAAAAACACATATTAATTGAACACACTGATGGTACAAGGCTTAAAACTATTTGTATACAAGACAACAATGTCAAAAGCTAATTTTTTAATCACAAAAATACAATAATTCCTTTCTAATATTAACAGCACCCTAATTGCGTAACACCATCAATCGCAATCTGAATGATTTTGAAGTATATTGCGAATCCATTGCTTCTTATATTCGAAAAACTTGTCTGCCCAACAACGTAAATAACGCTATGTATGTTGTTAAACTGTCAAAATGAAATTCATCCCTACTGTTATTGTGTGTTACGCAATTATCCCGCTAATTAACAAATTCTCAATAAGCTATCGACATTTCTATCTCTCGATACTATTGTGACAACATTTCACTTCATAACTTAAAAACTAACATTCAATTATCATAAATACTTATAAATAAATCACATTTAACGTCTTACCGTTGAAACTAGCATTATTTGCAAAAAAAACAACAATGCTATACTAATATTAAGTGACGCTACTGTGATACTCTGCATTGCTTTATCAAATTCTCTTCGTGTAATTTAACAGAAAGTTGATTAATGAACTAGTTACTAGATAATTATTGTACATACATCATTTAGAAGCTAAAGCGCAATAGGTAAATTTTTAATTGATCAACAAAAAAAAAGTCAATTCACAACTTGATGCACAGATAAATACCCTTATTAAAGATAATTCGTTAGATATTTTAAGCACTTCTAGATCAGATTATTTTATACAATATTAAAGTTAATAAGTAATATCAGAATTTAACTTAACATCACACCTGTAATCCCCTAAGGGTAAGGCAGACATGTACCTAACAGTAAACACCCACATTTCACCAGTTATGTCTGCATGTTATATCAGTTTTTTTTCCTGCTATGTTTTCAATGAAACAAATTTGCCAAAACCTTCCTGGCTAAGGCCCAAATTGTACCATAACACAGTAAAATGTCAACATCAATAAAATGTCACAGAATTATTTTAGTGTTTGCACACTAAAATAATTTTAAAACGAGACCCTAAAGTAAGCAAAAGCTTGAGATTATTGTGACCTTAATTCTTCTCTTCACAGTAGCGCCTGCTTGCTCATTAACAAATAATTAAGGCATTTTAACTTTAACCTAATACCATTCTATCTCTTTTTATGGTATGGATGCCGTCTTCTGAAAGATGAAACAGACTTGTTCTGAGGTTGATATTGCTTCGTTTGATACTGCGTAATGACAGGAGTCTCGTTCGCAGCTAATTTGTTGATGACAAAGTCATCTCCTGCCTTCATGTTTTCCATCATTTTTAGTTTAGCTTCGATGGACTGGATAGCGGTCTTTTTGCTTAGCTTCAGCTCTGGTTTTGCTCCTGCTAGAACTGCTATGCCTAGCTCAGGTTTAGGTTTCTCTTGTTCATCCTGGAAACAGAAAGTAAGAAAGTTTAAATAAAATATAATTATGATAAAATAGCAATGACAAAGAGTGGCATTTCCATTTGTTTTAATATTGAAAAATGTCAACATGAGTCAATAATTCCTAAGAAATATTTTCTATATTTAGAAAAATGCAATGATTGAAATAGTAATGAAATCAAAACTTTGAATATTTTCAAAAAACGTAATTGCTACAAGGTGTGTGTGTGTGTTATGGATGTGAATGAATTTTGGTACACAGATTGTTTATAACCCATGTACGTCCCCATAGGATAATTTTCGACATCCAAACAGGTAAAGCCGCAGGCAAAACCTACTAACAAATAAAATATGATTCAACATCAACTCACAGTGTTCTTAGCGAATTTCACGCTCATCCTTTTTGTTCCAAGCATCTGGCCATTCAGAGAGTTCATGGCTTTGATGGCATCCTGCCTCAGCTTGTACGTAACAAAGGCAAAGCCCCGTGGCTGTCCCGCGTTGGGACCACTTCGATGAAACAGCATGTCAAACTTCTCGATGTTTCCATACACACGGACCATTTTCAGTAGTTGATACCGGTAATGAGAAAAGGTAATTTGTTAGTAACAATGTTTTAATAATGTAATAAGTTAAAAACAGAAACTCAACGTTTAATTTGTCTAGATGGCTTAAAGATATTTCTTAAGAATTTATTGTTGATACAAAGAAAGTACTAATGCTAAGTACAGTTTTTTCATGTAATATTTTGTTTATTAAAAATATTTACTTAAATAGTTAATCACAAGTATTTAAATGAAATAATACATACATATTACAACAATACATATTTTATACTTGGCATAAAACAGCAACTTTTGTCTACATGAAGACTTATGTTTGATTTTGAAAACTTAAAAGTGCATAGTCAAAAAGAAGCCATTGACACCATTTTATTACTAATTTGAAAGGAATAATAGGTTTAAAAGATAAAATAGCCATACTCATTAACTCTGGTGTCAAGATTCCCGATCCAGATCCTCTTGTCGGACACTTCTCCGTGCTGAAAAGGCTCCAAGTGCAGAGGCACCTGAAAAGGAGGTCAAGTATTGATCGATTATATTTATAACAACTCATAGATTACGACCTTTTGCAGTATACTGCATAGTGCATATATACCTAAGTATACAGGTATATGAATGGCGCAAAAAGAGACGCGACATCAACGAGAAATACGCTTTAGATTAACAATTAAAATAAAAACTAGTCTACATACCGTAGCGTCCTCCATGGTTATTGTTCTCGAAAACGCAGGGATCAACACATAAAACTAATATTATATGTACACACAGGATATCTTAACATCATAAATTAACCATTATTTCTATAGCAAAACACAATCAGAAAAAAATAACTTGGTATTCAGATTCACATCGAAATGCGTTAAGATTATTCCGATTTCCGAAATTCAGAATCAAAAAGAACAAGAAACGTCGAACTGACAGATGCGCGAATGAATGATATCATATATTGATCAGCACTGCAGAGACAACGCCATACACATTGATGAACGAATGAAGAAGGCTTGCTTAAGGTTCCGTAGTGATAAAAGAAACCCTTATTCATTGAAAGATTATTTTTTGATTCTGGGATCCGTTTACGAAAAGTTTGAAAGTGGTAATTTTTGATAGATTTACGTGTGTGTGTCCACCCTCTACCAGCTAAACCGTTGTTTTTGGAAAATATGTGAAAAGTATGCACGATAGTAGTATAATAACAAAATTAAAAGAAGAACGATCATTTAGGCTATGTATGTAGGCTCTACTAGTTAACATTTAATAGTCGAACACCTTATAAAATGTACTGGGACTGCATTAATGGAATACGGAATTCTATGGAATTTTTACGAAATTTTTACTTATCCTAGATTGGGAAAAGTTACAATTTCATAATAATACCATCCATAGAATTTCGTATTCCATTAATGCAGTTGTTGGAGTATGTACCTATTATTTATTTATTTATTTAATTCGGGAAAACAAACAGTTATACAAACATCGTAATAAACATGTAGTAAGAAAAAAGGACATTACATATGTGTAGCTCACGACGTTATCCACATCTTAAATACTACAAAATTACTATAGAACTATTTGCACACGAGTGAAACTTAAAAGGCAAAATCTTAAGATTAATATTACAAACTAATTTAATTTAAATCCTAGCAAGTATTAAACTACCTACTACTTTCTTGCGAACTCGTCACCCCAATAGAAACAACATACGAGGTTGCGGGTGGTGCTAGAACGTCTCAATACAATCCGTGACCTAGATTTTTTTTTTACTGTACTTTCAATTTCTGCGAAGACTTTAAAAGTTTGTAAGGATACGAACCAATTACTTGGTCGTTTCATCAGTAGTTTTGTGGAAAATTTACGTTTTTGTTTTTTCGATAAATACTATGAAATACAAACTCATTTATTATAATTTCATCGACCACGATGAAAATATTACATGTGTACATGCGTAAATAATCATCCCAATTGCGGAACCTTTCACAGTGCGTGGTACGAATGCACCTGGCCGGTTTTAACTAAAAAGACGCTGTATCAAAGCTTGATAAATTGCATTTTAAAAACAAAATTGACAGTTCGCGACTTGTCGATGCCATTTGAACTTGAATGAATGACGCAAGACGCAAAATAATGTCATTGGGAGAATAACAAGTTAAGGTAAACAATAAACGTGCTTTAAAAGAGAATAAATACTTAAAAACATTACATGCATTAACATTATAACAAACTGTGTTTACTTCTCTTAAACTATGAAGACAATAAATAGAAGGATCCCAGGTATATTGCCACCCCGGCCGAAAACTGAGGTCGACGGTAAAATAAACGATTTGTCTTCAAAGAACACTGCAGAACTTTGTGAATTACGAGATAGGCAACTGAAACTCTTGAATAATAAATCTTTTATATCCAAGCTACATGATAAGGGTGCGAAGATCCAAGCTTTTCATGATAAAATCGTGAGTGAACTAAAGGCTCAGCAAGATGAAGATCAGGCATGTCGTATGATGGATAACTTAAAACTTAGTGGCGTAGACAAAAATGTTGTACAACAAGTAGAATGGGTCGGCAAGATGCAAGGTAAAAATGACTCATATCTTGACTCAGATGATGACAGTGAACCAGAAGACGTGTTACATATCCTTAGTCAAACCACAGCTTTGGAGAAACAAGTGAAAGTATTATCCCCTGAAACACCACTTATAACCACTGAAGATTTGTTAAAAATTGGTGAGTTACCTCATGTGAAGTACATAATAGATAAAACGGAGCTCAAACCTAAGTCTATATCCTCAAGGAACTTCAAACCATATCAGACTACAACATCTAATGTCCATAATCCAGAGAAAGAGATATTGAGGAAAAAGCACAGGCATTGGGAGGTGACAGCTGCAACACCTCCACCGAGTGTCTATGGTGCAGCCAAAGTTTTGTCTATAGATGAATCTTTGAAACTTCAGAAAGAACATAACACACATTTGAAGGAAATAGAGGCGCATCATGCAGCTGAGAAGTTGCTGGCTCGTACAGGAATCAAGATGGCCGAAATGCCAACAGATAGAAGTAATTTTGGAAAATATAGAGAGGGAGATAGTGATGAATCTGATGTATCAGACCCTGAAGGTAGTGATAAGGAGGTACATGACACAGAGCATGAAAGGGACGGTCCGTTTATCACTGTCATTAAAACTGAGTATTGATATCACACATGGATTTTACAAATGCATTATTGTGAAAAATCAAATCAAAGTTGTCTCTTGATCAAGGCTTGAGATATCTGAGTTCCATCTCAAAGCGTATAGTGATATAAATGTTGTATTGAATTTATGTAAATAAGGCTAATGTTTATACTGAATAATTTATTTTGGTTATAGATCTTTTTTCATTTAAATTACATCTTCCCTATGTTTCACTTGGTAAAGTTATCAAACCACCTTTCATACGTAATGGTCACCAAGGGAGATAAGTAACCAGGAGGCCTACTTCGAAGTACAAAATGCGAATGTTCGGATCGGACCGACACATGGCCAAATACCAAATATTATTGAAAAATGCGAAAAAAGTTCGGATCGGCTCAGTTGGGTCGGGACCATAGTCAATATTCGAAAGAGTGAAGAAGTGTAGGATCGGAACCGACCGAACCAAATAGTAACTTCGTAGCAGGAAACGGCCGAACATGCGGCCGATACTACTTCGGCGTAGACCCCCAGGGTCGTCGGGTATAGTTGAAATTTATTATGAAACTGATGGAAGTTTTCGAATTTCTAATTTACATTATTTTTTTTTTTATTGACAATGGGCTCACTCTTGACCTCAATAATAGAAAATAAACAAAGGCCAATTCTCGTAATTTAAAACGTTCAAAATCTAGTCACAGTCTCATCTCGGCGACAAACAAATGTCAAAATGTAGGGAAATTAGAGGTATTTTTGACAGATTGAGACAGACGAGACTGTGAACGTTCTTAAAATTACGAGATTGCCCCTGTGTTCATCGAAAATATCCATTGGTTTCTTACTAAACTTCAACTACATCCGAAGACCCTGGTTACTTATCTCTTTTGGTGACTGTACGCACGCTTGCTTCCCCAGTTGAATGACCCCTAACCCCTGATTACACGTTCACTGATTTAGGACACTGAATCCGACGAACGACGATCGACGATCTGTTCCGACGTCGGAAACCATTCTTGTCCTAAATCGGATCCTCTTCCTTCCTAAATGCGATTTAACTATCCTGAATTTAGGAACGACTAAATATCGGCTCCGATATTTAGGATGGTGTTTTGGAGGAATGAGGAACAGGGTGGAAAGTTCACTCATCCTCCATTGAAAACGGAGGATCCTCCGACCAGAGGGGTGTTGTGTCTGGCGGGCTATTGCCCAACGATTGATGCTGGGAAATTGTATCTATGCTAATTGCGCGGTAAACTCTGCTTGCGAGATGCAGGATTTGCGTGACGTCAGTATGACGCATTGTTCGCATGTGGCGTTGTAGATTCCGCTACAGTGTAATAAGCTCTTAAAGAAGAAAATCCTCTTCCACCAAGACAACTCACGAGTGCACACCTGCGCGATTTGCCATGGCCAAACTTCATGAGTTGCGCTAGGTGTGAGTTGCTTCCGAGGAGGCCCGCTGCGGTGGGCCGGCATTCGACGGCACGGTTGGCGCAGTGGTTAAGCGATTGACTGCTGCGCTGCGTGTCGCGGGTTCGATTCCCGCACGGAACAAATATTTGTATGACCTACGTGTATTTGTTCCGAGTCTGGGTGTTTTTCTATCTATAATATGTATGTATTTACAAAAGAAAAATGTATATAAGTAGTTTATCAGCCATCTTGTTACCATAACACAAGCATTAGGTTGCTTAGCTTGGGACTAGATGGCGCTGTGTGAAATGTCCAGGAATATTTATATTTTATATTTATATCAGTCGGGGGTCGCGGAAGGATCGTACGTTACGTACGTAGGTACGAACAAAAAAAAAAAAAAAAGGTGTGAGTTGCTTTCTCACCGCCGGCCGTACCTATTCACCAGACTTTTTGCGACTCATTTCTGTTACTGAATTTTAAAAAATGGCTTGTGGGAAAGGATTTGGCTCCAACGAAGAGATCATGCACGAAACCAAAAACCAATGCCTATTTCGAAGGATTACCTAAGTCGTACTCTATGGAGGGGATCGAAAAGCTAGAGAAACGCTGGGTGAAGTGCATTGACTTACAAGGAAACTACGTTGAAAAATAAATAATAATAATTAAATAAAATTGACTCCTTGTTTCATTTTTACCTGACTTATCACTCCGCCCTCGTATTAGTATAGATTAGTACACATAGGTACCTAAAGAATCTTAAAACAAAACGCATGCGGTTTCAAACCTCTACTACGCACGAACGACTGCCTGCCACGAAACGGCGGGCTTTCGATTTCGATTAGCCCGCGATTCGAAACGCTAGCTCACTCAAAGAGTTGCTCACTCGTTCGCGCGCGCTCGCGAGTGTTGTACGTGCCTCTATTATTTTTATCAATCGCGATAAGTACATACATCGAAAACTATCGATAGTAAACTCGTAGCAGTTGGTGAAAATGGCACCTTCTTCTAATGCTGTTGTTGGAATTGACGATGATCAGCGTTTCGCGTTGATGAAGGTATGTTTTATGAAAAACTGCTTTGTTTTTATCAAAGAATCTGCGATGTTTTTTAATGTTTACGCGACTAAATGCTATAGAAATCGCGTTAAAGTGTTGGTTTACCTAAACAATTTTGTTTATGTAGGTAGTGTTCTAAATTCTTTGTCAGCAACTTTGGCTGGAATCCGAATCAGTATGTTACAAAAGTGGTCTAGTTACTCTACGGCATTATTGCTCCCGCTCCCATATTCATAAAATTATTCTCTAACTTTGGCAAAAACATTAAATTAATTTAATATCGTCTTATTTTAATTTTGGAGATAGTTCCCGAATCAAATTCTATATTCTAAAGCTAAGTTATAAAACAAAACAAAGTCGTTTTGCATCGCAACTAATTATCTATTCTATCACAAAAACAGAAATCTCTCGCATAGTAACTGCAATCATGTTTGTAAACTAGTTTCTAAAAGGCCTATTTGTGGACGAAAGCGCAAGCGCAGCTTTCATCGGTTCATCGATCTCTTGCAATAAAGATAGGCCGCAGTTATCGACTGCAAAACTTTGGAAAACCCAACGATGCGGAACTAACGGCTGATTTTAGTATCGATATCGACTGATCATTTTTATTCGTGGAATAAAATTGATGTCTGACATTTTTGTATGGAAGAACCGTCAAAAATTCTAAATTAGTCCTCTGATATAATAATCTGGCGTTGGAAAAATCTGCCGTAATAGGTAGATTTTTAACGTTACGTAGGTAAACACCTATCTAGGTATCACAAAAATCCTGTTATCATAAAGTGATTTGGAGATAAAACTGTTATAGAAACAAAGTCTTTAATTAATTAGGAAGATAGGGTAGGTAAATCGTTACGTAGGTACTTACTTACGTATGTATAGGTATTTAATCAGCGATAATTAGGTGCAAAGTTATGTACCTAATACTGTTTTCCGTGTAGGTAGTTAATATCCTAATTTTACTCGCTGTAGGTACGTACCTACATTGTTATCTACTCATTGGTTTTCCTATATATGCATTTATTAGATACCTACGTGAATAAATAATTACACTTTTGACTGTAATTGCTATTCAATTTAATGTAATAGCTAAGTATATACCCACCTACCTATCTAAGCTGTGTAGACATGCGTCATATTTTTGCAGGTAAACATGAAGACGTATAATTTAGTCTTATCATATACCTAGGTATCAGAGGGTACTGAATTAAACTAGAAACTAGTTATGAACGCGTCATTAAGATCCATAGTTAGCTATGTCATTAATATCTATGTTAATATCGTAACCTTGATTAAAGCCAGGCAATGCAAGGCAATGGAGTGCATTGGTGGCCCAGTTGGTAATGAATTACCTGCCTTGAATTACTAGTTGTAGGTCGTGGTTTCGAAGACAGGCAGGCGCTTTACTCTGTGCAAATAACTGGAACCGGCATGTTCTAGAACCAAAAATTCGAAGAAGAAGTCTTCCAATTTTTGGTTCTAGGACATGCCGGTTTTCACATCTACCAACCCGCGCTGGGCCCGCGTAGTGCAGACGCCAGCACATCAGGCTACTACAATCTGTCAAATTTCTTTAATAGATTTTCAACTTTATTTCTGAAAAATTAAGGTTCAAGGTTGATTGGTAAAATTTGACACTTTCGGGTAGCTTGACCTGCTGGCGTCTGTGCATTACAGCCCACTCCCTCTCGAAGAGAGGACGCCTGTGTCTCAGCACGCCCAGCAGTGGGAACATGTAATGCAAGGCAACATTATTTTAAAGCAGCTATCTACATTTTAAAATATTGGAAAATTTTGACGTGTTTTTGATTAATGATGACCAGTCAAACGAGTTTGGGGTGTCATTGAAGTGATCAAATTAACTACATAACAATGGCACACAAAAAACAGCTTACAAGTACCTATTAGAAGATTGTGCTCGTTTACAACAAAGCCTTTGTTTAATTTTGCAAACTTGTCTGTTATTATAATGCACACACACATGCACAACAGACGCATACTTGCATACATTATCTCTTCTCAAATGTTAGTCTGACAACCAGTCTTACCAAGGGGTATCGTGTTACCCGGTATGTGGGTTGTGGAGGTCAGATAGGCATCCCAGGCAGAGAGGCACGCTCCATGTACAATACTGATACAAATTCAGCTGCATCACCACCTTAATTGCGTATTAGAGTACCAATCACAATATGCACCCTAATTGCGTAACACACGATCAATCGGAATCGGTTTCAAAGTCACTGCTACTATTATTGTGTTACGCAATTACCCCGCTGTCTTACTAAGGGGTATCGTGTCTCCGTGTTATGGAGATCAGATAGACAGTCGCTCCATGTTTTCAGCTGCATCCGGTTAGACTGGAAGCCGACCTTAAAATGGTTGGGAATAGGTTAGGCTAGGCAGATTGTATAATCCGATCTAGCCTGTTCCTTGCTGCCGTTCCCCATGGACACCCTAAACCGAGATGCCCTTTTTTATTTTTGGGTGGGAAATCATCCCAGATGATATACCAGTAGAAGTATGGAAGTGTTTAAAAGAAGATGGATGTATGTGGCTGACTTTATTCTTCAATAAGTTGTTGCATGAAGGAGGGATCCCACAAGAATGGTGCAATAGTTCACTAGTGCCCATCTTCAAGAATAAAGGCGATGTACAGGACTGCAACAACTATCGAGGGATAAAGCTCATGTCACATAGTATGAAGGTATGGGAGAAAGTAATAGAGAAAAGATTGCGAGAAGAGAGTGAGATTACCCCAAACCAGTTTGGGTTTATGCCAGGTCGAGGAACAATGGACGCCACTTTTGCACTCCGCCAATTACACGAGAAGTACAGACGTGCACATAAAAACTTGCACATGGTGTTCATTGATCTGGAGAAAGCGTATGATAGGGTACCTCGTGATGTGCTGTGGTGGGCCTTGAAAGAGAAAGGTTTGCCCGGGAAGTATGTAGAGTTAATTCGTGCTATGTATAGTCAATCTCGTACCTACGTCCGGTCGGCTGCTGGCTATACCGACGAGTTCAGTGTGGCTGTAGGCTTGCACCAGGGATCGGCTTTAAGTCCTTACCTCTTCCTGTTGATTATGGACGCTCTTACGTCGGACACCCAGGAGGAGGCACCCTGGTGCATGTTGTTTGCCGATGACATTGTTCTCGTCGGTCAAGATGGACCTGAGATCCAGAGCAGATTGGAGAAATTGCAACAGAAGCTGGAGAATGTTGGCTTGAAAATCAGCAGAACCAAAACGGAATATATGTTCTGCGATTTCGGCGGTCTCTCCAGTTTTGGAACCATAGCGCTTGATGGCGCACTTCTCCCAGTCTGCTCCGACTTTCGGTATCTCGGTTCACTCGTGGAAAGCGATGGTGAAGTAGATCGGACGGTTATGCACAGAGTTAACATTCGATGGATGAAATGGTGGCAGGTCACGGGAACAATCTGCGACTCCCGCATTCCCCTTAAACTTAAGGGGAAGATATATAAAACCATGATTAGACCTGCTGTCTTGTATGGATCAGAATGTTGGGCCACAAAAGGGATAAATGAAAGGCAATTGCATGCAGCTGAGATGAGAATGCTAAGAGGGATGTGTGGTGTTACACGAATGGATAGAATAAGAAATGAGTACATAAGAGGAAGTCTGAAAGTGGCACCGGTAACTGAAAAGTTGTGTGGAAATCGGTTGTCATGGTATGGGCATGTGTTACGGAGAAATGAGCAAAATGTCGTGAGGAGAGTTTTGAGTATGAATGTCGATGGCTATAAGAGTAGGGGAAGACCAAAGAAACGATGGATGGAATGTGTAAATGTTGATATGGTTAGAAAGGGGGTGACTACCGAGATGACGAGTAATAGAGAAGTATCGAAGAAAAAGACATGTTGCGCCGACCCCAAATAAATTGGGATAAGGGCAAGAGAATGATGATGATGGGTGGGAAATCATCAAATGACCTCTCCCGCTCTGCGCTGAGCGGAAGGGCGTGTCAGACTTTTACTGACTAAAACCCACCCGTGTTCCTTTAGTTGCCTGTGCCAGGGGCCACGGCCGCGACTTTCGAACAAGCCCTGGCGGAGGTGCCCTTAGCCTGAAGTCGCTTCGTTTTTAAGTTCTTTTAAGCCTTGGCTGGAGGTCTTAATTTATTGAAGCATCCACAGGCAACATCGGTTTAATCGGTTAAGCAGACGACATTGACCTGCGAAAGCGAGTAACAAAATAAAACTGGTTGCACTCCGGGAGTGCCGGCAGAAGTGAAAACTTGAATATTAACGTTGTGATTTTTGATATTTTAGAATGCGGTCTACTCTCCCTCCGTCTTACGAATTTTCGATCAGCTCACGTGTCCTGACGCGAGCTCCGTCTTTCGATTTTCGATCAGGTCACGTGTCCTGACGCGAGTTTAACATTTTTTACCCATCACAAAAAACTCCCTCCATCTTACGAATTTTCGATCAGGTCACGTGTCCCGACGCGAGCTCAGTCTTGCGAATTTTCGATCAGGTCACGTGTCCTGACGCGTGTTTAACATTTTTTATCCATCACAAAAAAGTGCATAACGCCCGCCGCTAAAGAAGTTAACACTTCAAAAAAAAAATTGGTCGATAGATTGAAGTTATATTTTATTTGTGACAGTTAACTGATCAAGCCTCCCGTCTTTTTTTTCCTCCTACACATAGAACATCACTTCTGATTTACCCGAAGGGTTAGTCTGAACCTACACCCACCCACCTACACTTTGCTACCTATGTATCTGGTGTATTGTGTGTTTTTTAGTCTGTGCTAAATAAATGTATTTTATTTTCTTTCTTTCCACATATTGCCAGTTATTGTAACAGGGGCTGAGCCTATTGCTATCAATCGGGAATGAACAAATCCAGACTACGGATGGTGACTAAGAAATTCCTGATGGAAAAACTCAAACACACATTACCCGACCTGGGATAGATTCGATTCAATCGAACCCAGGACCTCATGCTGAATAGCAGAGCTTGCGACCACTAGACGAAGCAGTCTTCCTTCACTTACTTAATTTATTGGCATTGGAGCGTTGCGAGATAACAAACTAGCGCAGTGGCGCACCCGAGTGGTTAGTCAGGTACTCAGGTCTCTAGCATAGTACCTATATATTGGGTCACTTGCTTCCTGGCACCCAACCGATGCGGACGTGTGACCTCTGATGATGTACAGACGCCAGCAGGTCAAGCTACCCGAAACTGTCAAATTTTCTCAATCAACCTTGAGCCTTAATGCTTTAGCGTTAAAGTTGAAAATCTATTAAAGAAATTTGACAGATTGTAGTAGGTAGCTTGATATGCCAGCACCTCAAGAAGCTACTACAATCTGTCAAATTTGACGCCAGGCCTGGCGTCTGTACAGTGAATTGTTGATTTATTTACGTATTCGAATACTTCCTCTATCGTGGTGTCACAGCACACCTATCCACTGAAGTCTCCCCTTATTATCTCTTACTAGAACGGACTCTCTTTACCTAATTATGTTCAGCACTCTAATTTCGTAAAGATCGTATAATTTAAAATGGCACTGCTTGTTGCATACACATTTAAAATGTTTGTATAGAAATTTTAGTGGAGGGGCGTGCAATTTTAAATTAGGCGATGTATTTATACTTGTATAGGTATGTATACTTAATATATTTTAGTGTTAGCTTGTAAATTATAATTGTTGTGTTTTTGATCAAGTGAGTGACCTCAAACAATAACAATTATATAAATTCGTAATGAGCGACCTTGAAAAACAATCGTAAAAATAAAAATGGCAAATTCACGCTACAATTTATCCAACTGGCTAGCTTGCAATTCGTTTTTCTTAATTAATTCATAACGAGAATGTCGAAACATATAAACATACACAGGTGGACTTGAATTTCGAAAGTGCCTTTTGTAAAAAAAAAAAAAAAACAAATTGGTACTTAAGTATTCAACTAAGTTGTACCTAGTTGGTACTTTTATTTGTGATCGTCCATTGAAAATCTTTGTTAAATAATTAAATATACGAATGGATAGACAGCTATTTATTTTCGTCATTCAAACATATTTTACGTTTTACAGTCATAAATCTTAAGTGCAATTAGTATACTTATGCTAACTAACTAAACTAATATAAATTCTCAGAATATAAAACGGGTAATTTAAATAACCCATTGAATAACTTCGCGCCCTTCACTTGAGCAATAGACAATTTTGATGAAAAATACAAAAATAGTTCCAACTTCAAAGTGATTTTTTAAGTATGAATCTAAGTACGTTTTCCCAACTTGTTACACCGCTCCGATAGTTACAGACAGATGACGTGATGCAAGTGACTATTACAAAATGTTTCCATTTCGCACTAACTGCCTAGCAGAGGTTGTCAACATTACCATAGACACATCATAAAGTATTAACGTGTAAGGAGGTAAAATCGATAATATTGCACGACAAGGATGATAAAAATTACATCATGATCACGAATTCACGATTATGAAAATTATAAAATACACAGCAGTTCATTCGCATCATTTTCTCCTCTCTTTTATCAGATCGAACGATATGACAATATTAGCTCGTCGTGGTTAAAAACGGCCAAGTGCGAGTCGGACTCGCGCACGAAGGTTTCTGTACCATTATCTATAAAAATCAATCATGAGTTGATTGAATGAAAGGTAAATTGCGGTTTACGATTTATGACGTATTAAAAAAAAACTACTTACTAGATCTACTTACAGAATACATTTACTTACTAAGTTTCAACAGTATAGCTCTTATAGTTTCGGATAAAAGTGGCTGTGACATACGGACAGACAGACATGACGAATGCATAAGGGTTCCGTTTTTAGCCATTTGGCAACGGAACCCTAAAAAAGGAGCGCACTTGTGTAGTGTATACGAGTGAGTTTTTGTGTGTGTGTGTGTGTTGGTGTGAGGGTGTGGTGGGGGCGTGTGGAATTAGTGATGAATTAGTGATCTAAGAATTATCTCTGCTGTGTTTTTCGTCACATTTCTCCAGACGGTGTTTCCATCTGGAATTTCTCAGTAGCAGTCCGGAGTCTAGATTTGTGCACGGTTGGTGGCAATAGGGTCATTCCCTATTACATTGGACTTAAGGGGGATGCAGAGACTCCTATTGAATGAATGTTCAAATGTTGGAAATATGAATCATCTGCCTAGCCTTTTCCCAACTATGTTGGGGTCAGCTTCCAGTCTAACCGGATGCAGCTGAATACCAATATTTTACATGGAGCGACTGCCTATCTGACCTCCACAACCCAGTTACTGGGTAATACGATACCCCTTGGTAAGACTGGTTGTCAGACTTTCGGGCTTCTGACTACCCGTAACGACTGTCAAAGATCCACGAATGACAGCCGGGACCAACGGCTTAACGTGCTTTCGGTATGTCGAGATGGTCACCCATCCACAGACCAACCGCGGCAAGCGTAGCTTAACCTGACCGATCGACCTGTGCGGCTGTTATTATTTTAGCCACAGGCCCCTCAAATATGAAGGCCCTCAAGGTTGGAAATATGAATCAATAGACTTTTATGTAATTCTGTAAAGTTATATTTGATGCGCTCGCGAATCATATTTAAAATCAACATACAACCTGACACCCTGACACTGGCCTACAAATTATGAATTTGGCTCCCCTGGCGCTTCCTTCTTAAACATAATTGCCGATCGATTCTGTAAGAAATTCACCGTGAAAACTTAGGTGGAGTGAGATCTACGTGTGCTGTCAATAGTGTCAATCCCTAGCATTAGTTGGAATGACAGCTCACTCCACGCTCACTTCACCTAAGTTTTCACGTGAGTTTTATTACAGAATAGGTCGGCTGGTGAAATGTGGGTGTACTATAGTTACACCTCTGCCCAACCTTTCGGGGTAACAAGGCGTGATATTATGTGGTCTACAGTCGTGCTCTATCTACAGAATTACACGTCAATTTTCGTATCATACAGTGATTGTGTCATAATCTGCGCGAACGCAAGCGCATTGCGAATATTGCGATCGTGTAGCAGTGATCGTTGTGTCAACAGATAGCTACCAATCCACGGTGACACAAGTGTCACTGTGATCGGTAGCTGTCTGTTGACACAACGATAAAAAAAAGAACTTAAGTTTGAGTTCTTTTTAGGGTTCCATAGTCAAATGGCAAAAAACGGAACCCTTATAGATTCGTCATGTCTGTCTGTCTGTCTGTCCGTCCGTATGTCACAGCCACTTTTTTCCGAAACTATAAGAGCTGTACTGTTGAAACTTGGTAAGTAGATGTATTCTGTGAACAGCATTAAGATTTTAACACAAAAATAGAAAAAAAAAACAATACATTTTGGGGGTTCCCCATACTTAGAACTGAAACTTAAAATTTTTTTTTCATCAAATCCATACGTGTGGGGTGTCTATAGATAGGTCTTCAAAAATGATATTGAGGTTTCTAATATCATTTTTTTCTAAACTGAAGAGTGCGCGAGAGACACTTCCAAAGTGGTAAAATGTCCCCCCCCCCCCCCCTCTAACTTAAAATAAGTGAATGATAAAACAAAAAAAATATATGATGTACATTACCATGTAAACTTCCACCGAAAATTGGTTTGAACGAGATCTAGTAAGTAGTTTTTTTGTAATACATCATAAATCGTAAACCGCAATTTACCTTTCATTCAATCAACTCATGATTGATTTTTATAGATAATGGTACGGAACCCTTCGTGCGCGAGTCCGACTCACACTTGGCCGTTTTTTTTTAAATAATTTTACCTTCACTTTCGTATGCAATTAGGAAACGTGTAAAAAAAATAGTTACGTATTTACGTTTTATTGATGGCAACATTGTGATTATGAAGGTTGTGCTTGTGCGTGTATTTGAAAGGACGATCTTCTTCACTTTGTAGGAAGTGCTTATTAATTTTCATTGTTTCAGTGCAACAACGTCTGTTTGGAGTCACCACTAGTGTTTTAATTAAGGGCCTTACTCTCGTTTAGTACCGTAATACGGTCACTTTATGAAGAATATTTCTCATTAACGGCTTGACTAAAAGATCTGTAAAAAATATATGTTTGCTATAGATTCATGAACAACATTTCTGTAGAAGGATTTTTTCGTATGGCTAATACTTTTGCCTTAAAAAAATATTTACCAACACGCTATTTTTTTCTGATATTCGATATTACTTCTAAACGGCTTTGATGTTTGGAAATATTTTTACACTGAAAAATCGATGGTTAGAGGTACTACAGATTTGTCTTAGCTTATGTAAATCAATTAACATTTGCAAAGGAAATGTCCCCACTTTGAGATCGAGCTTCAGAGGGGCTCTGCGCGGGCGCGGGCGGCAGTCGTGCGTTAGCATTGAGACGGGGTGGCTGTGTCGCTCGCTGCTACGCTCCGGCTATCGACCGACTATGCGCGTCTGGCTGTGTTAGTGCAAATATTTACGAACGAATTGTATCAGTGTGCGTTTATTGACTAGCTCGCTGCAGATGGCCCATTGCTATTGTGCGCGTGGACGCTTACGAATACTTACGATAGTAATACAAGTAGTCTCTACTAATATTAAAATGAGAAAAGATTGGATTTGATCAAAATAAAAGTCCAAGATGGCGGCTGCGAAAATTTTCAAGTTTTTCATCATGGGTGTCGTTTTCATATTTTTCGAGGGTGACAAAACCGATAGTGAGGTCAAAATAAAAATCCAAAATGGCGGCTGCAAAAATTTTCAAATATTTCATCATGGGTGTCGTTTTCATACTTTTCGAGGGTGATAAAGCCGATAGTGAGGTCAAAATAAAAATCCAATATGGCGGCTGCAAAAAATTTCAAATATTTCATCATGGGTATCGTTTTCATACTTTTCGAGGGTGATAAAGCCGATAGTAAGGTCAAAATAAAAATCCAAAATGGCGGCTGCAAAAATTTTCAAATATTTCATCATGGGTGTCGTTTTCATGCTTTTCGGGGGTGATAAAGCCGCTAGTGAGGTCAAAATAAAAATCTAAAATGGCGGCTGCAAAAATTTTCAAATATTTCATCATGGGTGTCGTTTTCATACTTTTCGAGGGTGATAAAGCCGATAGTGAGGTCAAAATAAAAATCCAAAATGGCGGCTGCAAAAATTTTCAAATATTTCATCATGGGTGTCGTTTTCATGCTTTTCGGGGGTGATAAAGCCGCTAGTGAGGTCAAAATAAAAATCCAAAATGACGGTTGCGAAAATTTTCAAATTTTTCATCATGGGTGTCGTTTTCGTGGTTTTTGAGGCTGCTGAAGCCAATAGTGAGGTCAAAATGAAAATCTAAGACGGCGGGTGCGAAAATTTTCAGAATTTTCGTCATGGGTGTCGTTTTCATACTTTTCGAGGGTGATCAAGCCGATAGTGAGGTCAAAATAAAAATCCAAAATGGCGGCTGCGAAAATTTTCAAATATTTCATCATGGGTGTCGTTTTCATGCTTTTCGGGGGTGATAAAGCCGCTAGTGAGGTCAAAATAAAAATCCAAAATGGCGGCTGCAAAAATTTTCAAATTTTTCATCATGGGTGTCGTTTTCGTGGTTTTTAAGGCTGCTGAAGCCAATAGTGAGGTCAAAATGAAAATCCAAAATGACGGTTGCGAAAATTTTCAGAATTTTCGTCATGGGTGTCGTTTTCATACTTTTCGAGGGTGATCAAGCCGATAGTGAGGTCAAAATAAAAATCGAAAATGGTGGTTGCGAAAATTTTCAAATTTTTCATCATGGGTGTCGTTTTCATGCTTTTCGGGGTTGATAAAGCCGATAGTGAGGTCAAAATAAAAATCCAAAATGGCGGCTGCAAAAATTTTCAAATATTTCATCATGGGTGTTGTTTTCCCACTTTTCGAGGGTGATAAAGCCGATAATGAGGTCAAAATAAAAATCCAAAATGGCGGCTACAAAAATTTTCAAATATTTCATCATGGGTGTCATTTTCATAGTTTTCGAGGGTACTACAGCCGATAGTGAGCTCACAATGTAAATCCAAGATGGCGGCTACAAAAAATTGTTTTTTTTTTAAATCATACATAAGGAACTTCGAATAACCTAAGTTATTCCGATCAAACTAAAATTTACTAATTATTACTTGATTTTAGGTACACGATACTTATTTGACAATAATATAGTGTGATGAGTTGCCAAATAAACAATGTTATTTATCACGAGACCGCATGAGTGAGTGAGTGACAGATAGATTGCAAAAACAATATCCTATACGGTTAAGACAAAAGAATACTGTATCATTGTGTATTAAAATTCAATTGATTTAATACAGATAACTTATTATTGAAAGATTATCTATTTATCCAGTTCTTTATTTAGATATTTAAGAAGGAAAATTAGTTTTATATGTAACCAACACCTCAAATTGATGACTGAATAATTAGTTACAACTAAAACTAAATTTTTGAAGCCGCCATTTTGGATTTTTATTTTGACCTCACTATTGGCTTTATCACTCTGGAAAACCACGAAAACGACACTTATGAAGCAAAATTCCAAATTTATTGCAGCCGCCATTTTGGATTTTCATTTTGACCTCACTATTGGCTCCAGCACCCTCGAAAACCACGAAAACGACACCCATGACGAATATTTTGAAAAGTTTTGCAGCCGCCATCTTAGATTTTCATTTTGACCTCACTATTGGCTTCAGCAGCTTCGAAAACCACGAAAATGACACCCATGACGAAAATTTTGAAAATTTTCGCACCCGCCATCTTAGATTTTCATTTTGACCTCACTATTGGCTTCAGCAGCCTCAAAAACCATGAAAACGACACCCATGATGAAAAATTTGAAAATTTTTGCAGTCGCCATTTTAGATTTTCATTTTGACCTCACTATTGGCTCCAGCACCCTCGAAAACCACGAAAACGACACCCATGACGAATATTTTGAAAAGTTTTGCAGCCGCCATCTTGGATTTTCATTTTGACTTTATAATCGGCTCCAGCACCCTCGAAAACCACGAAAACGACACCCATGACGAATATTTTGAAAAGTTTTGCAGCCGCCATCCTGGATTTTCATTTTGACTTTATAATCGGCTCCAGCACCCTCGAAAACCACGAAAATGACACCCATGACGAACATTTTGAAAATTTTCGCACCCGCCATCTTGAGATTTTCATTTTGACCTCACTATTGGCTTCAGCAACCTCGAAAACCACGAAAATGACACCCATGACGAAAAATTTGAAAATTTTTGCAGCCGCCATTTTGGATTTTCATTTTGTCCTCACTATTGGCTCCAGCACCCTCGAAAACCACGAAAACGACACCCATGACGAATATTTTGAAAATTTTCGCATCCGCCATCTTAGATTGTCATTTTGACCTCACTATTAGCTTCAGCAGCCTCGAAAACCACGAAAATGACACCCATGACGAAAATTTGGAAAAGTTTTGTAGCCGCCATCTTGGATTTTCATTTTGACTTCATAATCGGCTCCAGCACCCTCGAAAACCATGAAAACGACACCCATGATGAAAAATTTGAAAATTTTTGCAGTCGCCATTTTAGATTTTCATTTTGACCTCACTATTGGCTCCAGCACCCTCGAAAACCACGAAAACGACACCCATGACGAATATTTTGAAAAGTTTTGCAGCCGCCATCTTGGATTTTCATTTTGACTTCATAATCGGCTCCGGCACCCTCGAAAACCACGAAAATGACACCCATGACGAAAATTTTGAAAATTTTCGCACCCGCCATCTTAGATTTTCATTTTGACCTCACTATTGGCTTCAGCAGCCTCGAAAACCACGAAAATGACACCCATGACGAAAATTTGGAAAAGTTTTGTAGCCGCCATCCTGGATTTTCATTTTGACTTTATAATCGGCTCCAGCACCCTCGAAAACCACGAAAATGACACCCATGACGAAAATTTTGAAAATTTTCGCACCCGCCATCTTAGATTTTCATTTTGACCTCACTATTGGCTTCAGCAGCCTCGAAAACCACGAAAATGACACCCATGACGAAAATTTGGAAAAGTTTTGTAGCCGCCATCTTGGATTTTCATTTTGACTTCATAATCGGCTCCAGCACCCTCGAAAACCATGAAAACGACACCCATGATGAAAAATTTGAAAATTTTTGCAGTCGCCATTTTAGATTTTCATTTTGACCTCACTATTGGCTCCAGCACCCTCGAAAACCACGAAAACGACACCCATGACGAATATTTTGAAAAGTTTTGCAGCCGCCATCTTGGATTTTCATTTTGACTTCATAATCGGCTCCAGCACCCTCGAAAACCACGAAAATGACACCCATGACGAAAATTTTGAAAATTTTCGCACCCGCCATCTTAGATTTTCATTTTGACCTCACTATTGGCTTCAGCAGCCTCGAAAACCACGAAAATGACACCCATGACGAAAATTTGGAAAAGTTTTGTAGCCGCCATCCTGGATTCTCATTTTGACTTTATAATCGGCTCCAGCACCCTCGAAAACCACGAAAATGACACCCATGACGAACATTTTGAAAATTTTCGCACCCGCCATCTTGAGATTTTCATTTTGACCTCACTATTGGCTTCAGCAACCTCGAAAACCACGAAAATGACACCCATGACGAAAAATTTGAAAATTTTTGCAGCCGCCATTTTGGATTTTCATTTTGTCCTCACTATTGGCTCCAGCACCCTCGAAAACCACGAAAACGACACCCATGACGAATATTTTGAAAATTTTCGCATCCGCCATCTTAGATTGTCATTTTGACCTCACTATTAGCTTCAGCAGCCTCGAAAACCACGAAAATGACACCCATGACGAAAATTTTGAAAATTTTCGCACCCGCCATCTTAGATTTTCATTTTGACCTCACTATTGGCTTCAGCAGCCTCGAAAACCACGAAAATGACACCCATGACGAAAATTTGGAAAAGTTTTGTAGCCGCCATCTTGGATTTTCATTTTGACTTCATAATCGGCTCCAGCACCCTCGAAAACCATGAAAACGACACCCATGATGAAAAATTTGAAAATTTTTGCAGTCGCCATTTTAGATTTTCATTTTGACCTCACTATTGGCTCCAGCACCCTCGAAAACCACGAAAACGACACCCATGACGAATATTTTGAAAAGTTTTGCAGCCGCCATCTTGGATTTTCATTTTGACTTCATAATCGGCTCCGGCACCCTCGAAAACCACGAAAATGACACCCATGACGAAAATTTTGAAAATTTTCGCACCCGCCATCTTAGATTTTCATTTTGACCTCACTATTGGCTTCAGCAGCCTCGAAAACCACGAAAATGACACCCATGACGAAAATTTGGAAAAGTTTTGTAGCCGCCATCCTGGATTTTCATTTTGACTTTATAATCGGCTCCAGCACCCTCGAAAACCACGAAAATGACACCCATGACGAAAATTTTGAAAATTTTCGCACCCGCCATCTTAGATTTTCATTTTGACCTCACTATTGGCTTCAGCAGCCTCGAAAACCACGAAAATGACACCCATGACGAAAATTTGGAAAAGTTTTGTAGCCGCCATCTTGGATTTTCATTTTGACTTTATAATCGGCTCCAGCACCCTCGAAAACCACGAAAATGACACCCATGACGAAAATTTTGAAAATTTTCGCACCCGCCATCTTAGATTTTCATTTTGACCTCACTATTGGCTTCAGCAGCCTCGAAAACCACGAAAATGACACCCATGACGAAAATTTGGAAAAGTTTTGTAGCCGCCATCTTGGATTTTCATTTTGACTTCATAATCGGCTCCAGCACCCTCGAAAACCATGAAAACGACACCCATGATGAAAAATTTGAAAATTTTTGCAGTCGCCATTTTAGATTTTCATTTTGACCTCACTATTGGCTCCAGCACCCTCGAAAACCACGAAAACGACACCCATGACGAATATTTTGAAAAGTTTTGCAGCCGCCATCTTGGATTTTCATTTTGACTTCATAATCGGCTCCAGCACCCTCGAAAACCACGAAAATGACACCCATGACGAAAATTTTGAAAATTTTCGCACCCGCCATCTTAGATTTTCATTTTGACCTCACTATTGGCTTCAGCAGCCTCGAAAACCACGAAAATGACACCCATGACGAAAATTTGGAAAAGTTTTGTAGCCGCCATCCTGGATTCTCATTTTGACTTTATAATCGGCTCCAGCACCCTCGAAAACCACGAAAATGACACCCATGACGAACATTTTGAAAATTTTCGCACCCGCCATCTTGAGATTTTCATTTTGACCTCACTATTGGCTTCAGCAACCTCGAAAACCACGAAAATGACACCCATGACGAAAAATTTGAAAATTTTTGCAGCCGCCATTTTGGATTTTCATTTTGTCCTCACTATTGGCTCCAGCACCCTCGAAAACCACGAAAACGACACCCATGACGAATATTTTGAAAATTTTCGCATCCGCCATCTTAGATTGTCATTTTGACCTCACTATTAGCTTCAGCAGCCTCGAAAACCACGAAAATGACACCCATGACGAAAATTTTGAAAATTTTCGCACCCGCCATCTTAGATTTTCATTTTGACCTCACTATTGGCTTCAGCAGCCTCGAAAACCACGAAAATGACACCCATGACGAAAATTTGGAAAAGTTTTGTAGCCGCCATCTTGGATTTTCATTTTGACTTCATAATCGGCTCCAGCACCCTCGAAAACCATGAAAACGACACCCATGATGAAAAATTTGAAAATTTTTGCAGTCGCCATTTTAGATTTTCATTTTGACTTCATAATCGGCTCCGGCACCCTCGAAAACCACGAAAATGACGCCCATGACGAAAATTTTGAAAATTTTCGCACCCGCCATCTTAGATTTTCATTTTGACCTCACTATTGGCTTCAGCAGCCTCGAAAACCACGAAAATGACACCCATGACGAAAATTTGGAAAAGTTTTGTAGCCGCCATCCTGGATTTTCATTTTGACTTTATAATCGGCTCCAGCACCCTCGAAAACCACGAAAATGACACCCATGACGAAAATTTTGAAAATTTTCGCACCCGCCATCTTAGATTTTCATTTTGACCTCACTATTGGCTTCAGCAGCCTCGAAAACCACGAAAATGACACCCATGACGAAAATTTGGAAAAGTTTTGTAGCCGCCATCTTGGATTTTCATTTTGACTTCATAATCGGCTCCAGCACCCTCGAAAACCATGAAAACGACACCCATGATGAAAAATTTGAAAATTTTTGCAGTCGCCATTTTAGATTTTCATTTTGACCTCACTATTGGCTCCAGCACCCTCGAAAACCACGAAAACGACACCCATGACGAATATTTTGAAAAGTTTTGCAGCCGCCATCTTGGATTTTCATTTTGACTTCATAATCGGCTCCAGCACCCTCGAAAACCACGAAAATGACACCCATGACGAAAATTTTGAAAATTTTCGCACCCGCCATCTTAGATTTTCATTTTGACCTCACTATTGGCTTCAGCAGCCTCGAAAACCACGAAAATGACACCCATGACGAAAATTTGGAAAAGTTTTGTAGCCGCCATCCTGGATTCTCATTTTGACTTTATAATCGGCTCCAGCACCCTCGAAAACCACGAAAATGACACCCATGACGAGGTTTATCTACTAAACGGCCGTAGGTAATTATTTCAAGGTCACTGCCGAAACTATAACATCGTTCGATTGGCTACGGAACCCTAAAATGCTATTTAGGTACAGTGCTAGTTAGGTAGGTTTATTACTGATTTATAATAATTCAAATTGGTGAAACAGGATCACATTTTTTATAAAATCTCATTTTTATGTACTTAATAAATCCTCCTACCTACAGTATGCAAATAAAATGTTATTCGATTCCTAAGAAAATACTCGAAATAATTTTTAAAGTTTTACCCCCGCAGGAACTAAGTTCTGATTTTAAATAAAATCGAAATTTCTAAATGAAAAATGCTTAAAATATACGTAACATACGTATCAATCTATACAAAATATATCAGACTTGCATCCGCAATTCCCTTCTGGAATCGTAGGCAAAAATAGCGACCTGCGGGCGGCATGTCTGTGCCTCTGCATACTCTTTGATCGTTGTTTTAGTTCAGCGCGCCACCGCGCGCGTTTTACGTTTTCGGGAGTAGAGCGTTTAGCTCCGCCCACATGCGCAAGGTCAGCGAGCCCTATATACACCTTAATATTTTGTAATCTGTCTGACTGCAGCGCATTCAACGCACTTGTTGGTAACGTTGCATTTGTAATAAAAACAGTAATTAAAAAACTTGAGAGGTGTCAAGGGACACCCGGATGGAACGAAGTTCAAAGAGAGAGAGAGAGAGAGAGACAGACAGAGAAACACGCGCACGCCGCACGGCTTACCACTAGTTACAACTATAGCAAAAAGTGTCGTTCCAACTTTTGTCTAGCCTCCTTTCGCAACGCGCGATAAGGAACTTCGTTCCAATTATAAAACAATTTGTACCGTCCGCCTCTTAACGTTTTGTGAATTTTCATTCATCAACACTGTTCTCAAAAACGATGGAGGAAAACATCGTGAGGAAACAAAAAATCGGGATATCCTAGGACAAAAAATTCGTAGACATGTGACATCTACCAGCTCGCACTTGGCCCGCATGGTGGATTACGGCCGATTCCCTCTCACAGGGAGGTCTGTGTCCCAGCAGTGGGAACGTTATAGGCTGATGATGCTCCTAACGTTTTAAGATTACCTATCGTTTAATTTTTGTTGCTGTCTCACGAACGCACGTTATACACTATACTCTTCACATTCAGGGAATGGGAGCTAGACTAAGAGAAAAAAGTGTAACATTTTAATCGCCAGGCGTCACACTTACCGCTCTTACGATGCTTTTACTTTAGTATGTTTTTTTCTTTTTTTTTGCATTTAGTTTCTCTAAAACGGTGGTTGATTTATTTCATTGTGCCTGTTATTTAATACACACTGGCATGACAGCAAGAATATCTGACATGCCAAAAATACGAATTCCGTTTGAAAAAAAAACATTGAACACGTCATAATTTGGCCCCTAAGATGACCCACTGACCAAAAGGTTTGAAATTAAGAGGCGAGGTTTTAACGGAAGAGGTAACGCTGCAACAACACATAATATACAGCGAAAGGAACTTCGTTCCAACCGGGTGTCCTACGACACCTCTCGACATTATTGTTGTAACATTTATGAATATTGAACAAGTCCTATCAAAATCAAAAGTCATTTATTCAAATTAGGCTGAGAATCAGCAGTTTTTGAACGT
The DNA here is from genome assembly GCA_945859715.1 of Apamea sordens. Classification (NCBI taxonomy): domain Eukaryota; kingdom Metazoa; phylum Arthropoda; class Insecta; order Lepidoptera; family Noctuidae; genus Apamea; species Apamea sordens. The sequence continues at coordinate 17,875,321 of OX243995.1, forward strand.
CAGAATTACCTAAGACAGTCCCCCAAAACGCCCGTTCTTCACCTTTTCCTAGGAAGAATAAGTGGCGCAACAAATCGCCATGGTAGGTACTGTGGGTAGCTACCTACGTAGTATAAAAACAATAATATATAATGCCAGATATTTGTTATTATTAAAATAAAAAACGCTGTTTTTCTTATGAGAACGTCCTCTATCCTTTACCCTTAGTCAACAAACATTTATGTAAATAAATGGTTAAATTAATTACGCTTTTATACTCGTTTTGGCCTTCCAACCTGAGCCTTAGTTACCTAAGGCTCAGGTAGGAAGGTTTATGTTTGTACTTGGCATTATAACTAACTATAATAAAAAAAACAAACAAAAATAAATAAACTCTGACTGGTTGGCTGCCCAGAGTTTATTATTTTTTTACTTTAACACAAAACGACTATAAATAATGTATAAAATCAAGATTATATTACTATAGGTCATTGATCACAACCAAACTCAAGGAAAAGAACAAAAACTATTAGGTTCGACGGCCGACCTCGTAATAACTTTACTATTTTTTTTTTGAATGTCGCTTGCACAAGTTAGGCTAAGCGCGCATTGTGATCATCTGCCTAGCCTTTTCCCAACTATGCTAGGGTCAGCTTCCACTCCAACCGGATGCAGCTGAATGCCAGTATTTTACATAGATTGGCAAGATAGATTGGATTGGATTGCCAAGTTACTGGTTAATAAGATCCCCTTGGTAAAACTGATTGTCAGACTTTCGGGCTTCTGACGACCCGTAACGACTATCAAAGATCCACGAATGACAGCTAACGCCACCGGCTTAACGTGCTTTCCGAGGCACGGAGGGGTCATGGTATGTGAAGATGGTCACCCATCCATGTACTAACTGCGGCAAGCGTAGCTTAACCTGATCGATCGATCCGTGCGGCTGTTATTACTTAGCTACGAGCCCCTACGCATTGAGATGCGAACGCGAAATAAAATCAAGTGATTATTTATCGCAATGTCCGAACTCTAGTACCTACGAGTATATTGGTATTGTTCACATTATATTATTTAGCGATTATTTTCCGCAACGCTTATATTTCGTGGTGCGCGTTCGTTTTCAAAGTTTCGTATTACTACAACGACTTTCAATAGGATTGATAATATTGACATAAGCTTTTCCTTCGCCGTTTTGAGAGCAGTGGTGATGACATAATTTACACAAAATAAATCGCGGCCGTTATCTACTACTGGGCACCAACTGCTCTTCCTTCTTCCTTTCCTTAGCTTTAACGTAATTTTATAAAGATACGCAATACATGAGAGTACATTATCGCTGCCACTTTCATTAACTTTCTACTGTCCAGTAGCACCATCGCTTATGGATTATCTAATGATAATGAGAACCGTTCACAATAAAAGTAGTGGATAGCATGTGCCATCTCATTGGAAGTGCTTTACTCAGCTGTCAACATAATTGCGTCCTACAAAGAGTTATTTGAGTGCCATTTTCGAGTGGTTCTTAAAACTTCTTACCTGCATCAATAAGCAATCTATCAATACCTGAATAATCTATAGAAATAACTGAAATTGAAGTGTCTGTTTGTAATGTCAAATTAACAGCTTTTTACTAAATGCATATGACAGTATGTACGGTACGGTTCTTTTTTTGTATTTGACAAAAAAAGAATTATCCAATTGGTTGCAGTCGATCGGAAGTTATGCGCGTACATACATTTCGGTGCTTCATTTTTATTTATTTATACATAGAATAGATAGATACTCGTATGTAATATGTAGACCTAGCTTCTAGCCAAACTCGCAAGTGAATTTATATGCTAATATTATATCCACAAAGTATAATCAAATTTAATTTAGATTTAAACCGAACGTAAAAAAATTGTCAATGTCAAAATGCATACGTATCACGAACTGCATATCATTAGGGCCAGGGCTGCTTAACTCTTAAGGCATTTTGTGTAAAATACTAGCTGCGCTCCGCGGTTTCACCGGCATACGTTTCGATCCCGTGAGAATATCGGGATAAAAAGTATCCTATATGTTAATCCTGGTTATAAACCATCTGTGTGCCAAATTTCATCCAAATCCGTTCAGTAGTTTTTGCGTGAAAGAGTAACAAACATCCATTCACCCGTACAAACTTTCAAGTTTATAATATTAGTAGGATTTTCTAAAACAACCTTGAACAGATCACGCGAGTTATAATATACCATTATATACTTAGCAATGATGAGAAGCAACAGTCGATTGTTACATGTTTTACATGAACATCACGCCGTTATTCCCCAAAATGTTAGGCAGAGTACTGTAGAGGACGTCCTCTGAGGTAACGGGAGGAATCAAACAACGGTACAACTCCTTTAAGATTATATTGTAAGAACGTCTTTACATATTTCTGACTAAATTACAACTGACTGTTCTAAATAAAAATCCTAATTAAAATAAGTATTTGACACTACCGTGAACGTTCGAATGCAAACCGGGCCGCGCTAAAATATAGCCGGCCTGCACCACATAAGGTTGCCTTTGGTTTGTCTATAGGTAGGTAGGTCCAAGGTACCTATAGTAGGTACATTGGACGACACGGTTGGCGCAGTGGCTGAGCGATCAACTGCTGCGCTGCGTGTCGCGGGTTCGGTTCCCGCACGGAACAAATATTTGTATGGTCTACAAGTAGTTGTTCCGGGTCTGGCTGTTTGTGTATGTGAGCTTAAATGTTTGTAATCGCACCCACGATACAGGAGAAATACAGTGTGGGACAAACTTAAAAAAAAAACACTACTACTTTTTAAAGACTACTGATATGCAGACTGCAGGCTGCTGCTAATAAATTAATGCTACTATTAGGAAAAAAAACCAAAGACACTTTGTCCGGCCTGGAAATCGAACCCACGAACTCATACTCAGAAAGTCAGAAGTAGCGCTTGCATTAAATCAAATACTCAGGCAGTTGTCTTACAAGTACATTAAGTATTGCATAAACTGAAGAACTCACAAGCCCGGTAATTACTACTGCAACCGCATTGCATAGGTAACTTCATGTAACGATACCCGATTGTCTTTGGATGCATTATAAAGCGATCTAGCTGGCATCACATTATATACGGCATTTCGTTTATAAAAAGCCGGTGGAGGAACGATGGTCATTAGTCACGACATTTTTTAATTTCGACATTATTTATGTAGAGAGAGAATTGAGTAAATAGAGAGAGACACGTTAGAAATATTGTAAATCTGTTTTTAAACGCTTTTCAAAAGATACCAGAGGGGCAATTCTCGTAATTTTAAGACCGTTCACAGTCTGATCTCAGTCTCAATCTGTCAAAAAATACTTCTAATTTCCCTAAATTTTGACAAGTTTTTGACATTTGTTTGTCGCTGAGAGGAGAGTTTTATATTAGTAGAATATGTAGTAGAACGTTTTAAATCACGAGAATTGGCCTTCCGTTATCAGGCGCGGTCGCAGCCCCAGATTTTAGGGGGGTCACCAAGTAGTAACTTAGTAACTTAAGTTAGTAAGGCAAGTAAATCATGCAGACTCTCGACAGCTTGAATGATTTGGGGGGGGGGGGTCATGACCGCCACGACCCCCCCGTCGATTCTGTCTAATAATCACGTGTTTGCCATGACAAATATTTGGCAATAAAAACAGTTGTAAAAAATATAGATGAACCGGGCGTGGAAACCAAGGGAAGGTGTCGCAACTTCCAGGACGATAATAATAATAATCTGTATTGAAATAAACCGCGTAACTTGCTCAAATACACGTGATTTTTATTGAACACACGAAAAAAAATGCGGTGCTTTTCGAAGTCGATCCGTCCGCGCCACTGAGTATCGAAGTCACTTCTGTATTCGTCCGCGACACCGAGTATCGAAGTCACTTCTGTATCCGCCCGTGGCACAGAAGTGAGCTCGATAGCTAATTTTTGCAGAATAGCTCTTCATTGTTAAGGAACTGTGACACTACCAAATGCTTTGCAATATCAACCATATTTACGTAGAACAAAATGGACACAAGAGTTTAATTACCTTTCTGGATATTTTATTTTTTTTATTTAAAATAACATTTTAATTAGGTAGTGGGTGTTAATTAAAAAAATATTTTAATTAAAGTAAACAATTTTTTTTTATAAGTATCTTTATTTATTTATTTTTATTTAAAAGGGGTTTTTGTCCAATAAGGATATGTCAACCCCATCATACCTTATAACAATGTAAATATACTTAGATATAATACACGAGGAAAAACAAATCAAAATTACATTATAGTAATACTAAAAGGCTGCTGCTCACTGCTGAACGACTAATACTAAATTACATAATATTTTGGCTGCTTCCGATTTAGGGTTTGCCAAAATACTTTGAATCAGACCCACATCCAGCCTATTTAACTTTAAAAATTAAACAATAGCATTCAAAGTGTTTTCCCCTTACTCACGGAATGTTTCTTTTTATACGATAGGAATTTCCATTAATTATATTTTGAATTGTTTATATTTATTTCTAATCTACTTGCAACACATAAAGAAAATGTGATGTAGATTTAAGTATTTTAAAACTACTGAAGTTACGTTTTTATATTACTGAGTTACCGTACCGTTACCATTTATCACAATAAATGATTGCCATAAGCCCAGGATGAGTTGACAAGTGTCTCATCAAGTCATCACATCATAACATAACGCACAATACATGGCTTGATGCACTTATGACGTAAGTTTTTATATACTACGTGATATAAGGTGTTACTGCATCCAGATCATTATGAATGAGTTTTTCTCATTCTCAGTTATATAAAGAACTAAGTTATTTCCGACGACTACAAATTCAATCTAGGATGTAAATGTGAGACCAATGCAAAACATTTCTGCAAGGTAATTGCGAAACACAATAGCAATGGCCTTAATTTTGACAGTTCAACAATGTTCATTGCGTTATTTACGTTGTTGAACTGATAGTTTTTTCGTACACATAAAGCAATGGTTTAGCAATATCCTACAAAATGATTCAGATTTAGATTGATAGCTTGTTACATAATTAGGGTACAAAACAAACATGAACCTGTATAAAGACTGCATTTTATAAAAAACTAGCTTTTGCCCGCGACTTTGTTCGCGTGGAATAGTGACTTCACCAATAGATGACACCGACTCTTGACCAATAGATGGCGCTGTATGTCCGGAATAAATTTTATTTTTTGTAATAAAAACTATCCTATGTCCATTCTCAAGTTCCAAACTATGTCTGTACCAAATTTCACACAAATCGGTTCAGTAGTTTAGGCGTGAAGCAAAGACAGACAGACAGACAGACAGAGTTACTTTCGCATTTATAATATTAGTTTGGATAAAAATAACAGTTATTCAACGTAACGTCAGAATGCGGCTCAAGACTAATCGGCAAGTATAATTTAATTTATGGATGACTGCATAGATTAATAGTTCACTCACACTGGCTCTTCCTGTATCAAGAAACTATAAATTGATCAATCAAATAAATAATCGGCTGTGAATTAAATTTTATTTTGTTGAAGCATCCTAAAAGCCAAAGATGGATTGGTTGGATTTAAAAAAAAACATTTTTCTGTTGGGCGTGTATTACAAGTACCTAGATTTACTTTGTGTAATTCATTTCATCACCACTGCTCTCGAAACGGTGAAGGAAAACATCGTGAAGACCTAGAACCAAAAATTCGAAGACATGTAACATCTACCAACCCGCACTGGGCCCGCGTGGGGGATTACTGCCCACTCCTCACAGAGACGAAGCCTGTGTCCCAGCAGTGGGAACGTTATAGGCTGATAATGCAGTTAACCGAGGAAATGGTTTTTTGACGCTAACACTAACAAATAATAGATCCATTGGATTTACAAAAACAAAGACATTTTAATGATTCCATAAGGCTGATTTAAATACAATGAAGCTGTATTAGTTCTAAACGAGCAGGAAAAGATTCTGTCGGCTGATCAGACCATATTTAAGGTTGACACGACAAAGAACGCGGACAAAACAGGAATAAGACGAGATTAACCCATGTATACAAATAGTGAGTCAGAATAATTATAACGTCAATCAAGTCTAGTAAATTAATCTATTCTAGCCTATTCTAACTGACAGCTCCTCAACACGGTTTATATGTGCTGATCGAATGCAGTTTCATTGGTAAAATTCGCCCTTAATCGAGAACATAACAGCTATTAGCGATAGTTGTTATGCCTTTGTCATTATTGCAGCTGTGTATAATGCAGGAAGTCTGTTATATTAGGGGTTAAAGTATGAAATTGCCGATTTGTACTGAAAAATTGAAATTCGTTTTTTTTTAATTTAACATATAATTACCATTATTATCTATACATTGCTGTCATCTAATAGGAAGGTCATTTATGCATTTGCGATAGAACTCTCGTGATCTAGATTCAACAAACTGTTTAAAGCATTTTGTACTGCCTCCTGAGAAGAAAACTTTTTATCACGTAGAAAATTGTCCAGATCTCGAAAAAAATGGTAGTCCGTTGGAGCAGGGTCTGGCGAATACGGAGGGTGACGAATGGTTTCTAAATGCAGTTCCTGTAGAGTTAAAACGGTTTCTCTTGCTGTATGAGGTCTCGCGTTATCATGGAGCAATAATGGTGAAGATCGATTCATGAGTCGGGGCTGTTTCACAGCTAGTTTTGCTATCATTGTTCGGAGTTCGGCACAGTAGACATCTGCCGTTATTGCTTGACCAGATCCGAGGAAGCTATAGTGAATAACACCATGCTGAGACCACCAAACAGTTACCATTACCTTTTTATTGGTAAGCTTTGCTTTAGGACACTGTTGCGGCGTTTAACCTGGGGTCAGCCATTGCATTTTTCGCTTACGGTTATCGTAAAGAATCCACTTTTCATCACGTCACAATTCGATCCAATATTCCTTCATTTCTGTATCGATTCAACAAGGCAACACCAGTTCAACACGCGTTTCTTTCTGCAGATCAGTCAAATCATGAGGCACCCATTGCTCATATTTTTTTATTTTATTGATTTGACGCAAATGAGTCAATATTGTTGGTAAGGTAACGTTAAACCATGCCGCTAATTCCTGGGTAGTTTGGCTCGGATCGGCTTTCACCATCTCTTTCAATTCATTGTTATTCACATGTGGTTCGTTCTTCAAATCAAAGTTTCCATCACGAAAGCGTTTAAACCAAAATCGCACGGTGCGTTCATTAGCAGTCCCCTCTCCAAACGCAACTTGATATTGCGAGCTGTTTCTGCCGCGTTAGTTCCGCGTCGGAACTCGTATTCAAAAATAACTCGAATTTTCAAAGTGTCCTTCTTTCTTGTCTAAGCTGAATAAAAAAAAAAACAACTGAAAGTCGATAAACGAATGTTGCACATTTTTAAAAAGATCTTCATAGGTAACATGTGAAAAAAGTTTCACTCAAAAATCTCAAACCATGAAGGTTCTGTGTCAATTCGAAGTACCTATTACAATAAAACGGCAATTTCATACTTTAACCCCTATTATTTATATTAGAAGCTACCGAGCTACATTGTAGTAGGTATATATTGCATGTGCAAACTAATTAGTTCTGCCCGGTTCTGTGATACGTAATTGCTACGGCACGGTTGGCGCAGTGGTTAAGCGATTGACTGCTGCGCTGCGTGTCGCGGGTTCGATTCCCGCACGGAACAAATATTTGTATGACCTACATGTATTTGTTCCGAGTCTGGGTGTTTTTCTATCTATAATATGTATGTATTTACAAAAAAAAAATGTATATAAGTAGTTTATCAGCCATCTTGTTACCATAACACAAGCATTAGGTTGCTTAGCTTGGGACTAGATGGCGCTGTGTGAAATGTCCAGGGATATTATTATTATTATTACGTAATACTACGCTAAATGTTTACTGACTCATGCAAATACTGTTCAAGAAGTCGATAGACGGTATAAAATGAAAAAAAAATGTTTACATTAATTGATTAAAACTTGGTGGCTCTGACGTCCGCTAATCACTGTGCAGTACCTCACACCTCACCCCCGCTGACACATGCATTTGTTACTGCGCAGCAACTCGCCTCATATTCCGACCCGCCATAAAGTTTGAATCGGGCTGTACTCGTGGTTATGTTGTGCCAGAAACCTTGAACATTCCTAGATCAGTATTTATTTATAATCCAAGATGGGCATCTACATAACATAATGCACTGTAGTGTCATTATGTTAACAATGAGTAACTTCAGTTGACCCGTAAGGTAATTTATGTAGGTAAGGTACCCATTAATTATTTTCTGCGACGTCACGTTATTCAGTCTGTCAGTGCTAAGCCATTGTCACGGTGTCACTGTTCACAACGGTTCGCAGTGTGGGGCACGTTGCAAAACCTCATTGGCGAAGGTCAGGAACTGCTACCACACGCTACTTGCATGCAATCTAAATGAGCGCTTGCGCAAGAAAGTATATCTACGTACTTATCAAACTTAACTTCATGCACATTTTTTTATTTTTAGGGTTCCTTGTGTTTACGTAAAATATTAGAACCAATTTGTTTCTTTTTTTTTTTCATTTAATAGTATCAGATTTTTTTTCGAGCCATACCATTGATCGCCAAAGAGAATGTGATACTGATAATGCATTATCGTAGCCGTAAAATAAATTACCTACTATCGGCAGCAAAGGGCATCAAAATGAAAGTTAATGAAATTGATGAGGTATTGTATTGTTAGTGAAGAATAGGTACTTAGTAGATAAATTATGGGAAAGTAAATATTAAAAGGTTTGTTTAATTTAGGCTCAGACGTTGGAAATGGAGTGTTGTTGTTTCAAATTTTTGCTAAGCACTGTCATTCTGCAAAAAGTTGACTTACTATCGAAGTCACTTCGGTAGTTCAGCCGATCTATTCTGTAAAAAAATCACCGTGAAAACTTAGGTGAAGTTAAACAAATATCAACTAACAATAATATACTATAGGTACTATATACAATTATATAATACGAAGAAGTGAAGTGACTTTGAAGTGAGCTGTCAATAGTGTAGGTAAACACTAGCCTGAGGTGGAAGATAAGGCTCACCTCACCTAAATTGTCACCGTGAGATTTTTGCAGAATAGATCGGCTGTCCTGGGATATGAAGGTGACTTCCATGATATAACTTTTCCGCCTACTAAAATGTTAAAGCCCAAGGGTGCGGAACTCAGAAGCCGCCACGTCCAACTCGCGACTTATTCCAAGGCCTACTGTCAATATTCTACGGACAGGTGTAAATCGGTGAAGGTCAATTCAGACGACTTTTACAAGAGTAAGTTTCGTCAAATATTTGTCGTCTGTTTTTTGCTCCTACGTTTGTAAATAGCACATGAATAAACATTTGTTCAAACGCTCAAAAAACGGAAGGTTTTCCTGCCGCTTTGAATATTAATTGGCGCCTACAATTAGTTCCACATACGGTGGTGACTGTGTCCTTCTTTTGGTAAAGAAATACTTTCTATGTAATCAATTATTATTTATCGTGAATGATAGCAGTTGGTATTAACAATTTGTTGATAACGGTTATAAGATCTGAGTTTTGCATATTTTGTGCATTTGATAAATTGTTTATCAACCTCATTAGCCTATCTTAATTTGCCATGCTTAAAAATCTCACCGTGACACGAAAACTTAGGTGAATTTGGTTTGAAGTGACCTGTCAATAGTGTCAATCCCTAGTAACTGTCGATCGACATATAAATCTATAAAAATCTCATCATGATAACTTAGGCGAAGTGAGCTATCAATAGTGTCGATCCGTAGCATCAGGTGGAGTGACAGCTCACTTCAAGCGCACTTCATCGTAGTTTTCACGGTGAGATTTTTACAGAATAGACCGTCTGTAATTTTCACCAACCACAGTTCAGCGTGAGGTCTCCGTCAGACTAAAACAACAAAATGTAATGTGTTTGAGGATGTGGTTCAAGAAAATCTTATGGGAATACCCGTTGGACGAGACCATGAAAAGTTAGCGATAATAGTTGGCCAACTTATTTGCTTTGCGAACATGATTCGACGAAGTACAGATGACTAATCTATGTACGTATATGAATATTGACGTCAAAAAAGTCCGCGTTATAGCAAGGTCATTTTACATCATCATCATCATCTGCCTAGCCTTTTCCCAACTATGTTGGGGTCGGCTTCCAGTCTAACCGGATGCAGCTGAATACCAGTATTTTACATGGAGCGACTGCCTATCTGACCTCCACAACCCAGTTATAGATAGCACGGTCGTTTTTAGTGGTAAGGATGATGCGACTACACTTGAGGGAGAGATAAACCACTGTCTCCAAGTATTAGTAGAATGGATGAGCGCGAATAATTTAAAAATTTATATTGACAAAACTAAAATAATGACTTTTGAACAAAGGACAAATCATAAAAATCCTGACATAATATATGGAAACAAGACAATTTCAGAAACGACAACTAAAAAATTTTTAGGGCTTGAACTGGATAGAGACATGTCGAGGAAAACTCATACTGACAGTGTATGTAAACGCCTGAGTCAACATTCATATGCTTTACGTAATCTTGCAAAGGAGGTAAATCAAAAGGTTTTAGTTATGGCGTATAATGCATATGTTACGTCTGCATTACGATACGGGATCATATATTGGGGTAACTCCACCAACATGGAGACAGTATTTAGAGCGCAAAAGAGGTGTGTTAGGGCGATATGCGGTATTCAAAGCACGGAAAGTTGCAAACCGTTCTTTATGTATTTCCGTATTTTAACAGTACCCTGCCTATACATATGTGAGGTGGCTGTATTTGTCAAAACAAACTTCCACCTATTTGAAAAACTGCACAGTTTGCGACATAGAAATAAAATAAGCAGCAGGCAACACAAAAAAGCAGTATTCCAAAAAAACTTCTTAGGAATGGCACCACATATTTATAATAAATTACCTAATACTTTGTTATGTATAACAGATATCAATGTATTTAAGAAGCAACTCAATAATCTACTGATAAGTAAGACATACTACACAATTAATGAATTCCTGTCAGATAGAAATTTGTGTGTATAATACATAATATAATTATGGTGAAGACTGGGGTCCGATTTATTTTATTAAAATTATTTTATTTGTATTATGTGTTGACTGTATTAGACATTACTTAATTATTAGAACATTATATGTATACTCTGAAATTACCTACTTATTAATTTGAATTTATGAAATTACTTAATTATTTATTTATATTTATGACATTGTATACTTTACTTATTGATTTCAAGTTATGACATTGCTTATGGTATTATTTTGAATTAATGAAATTGTATAACGTATTAATCTGAATTTATGACATAGTATAATTTTAATGATAATTTTGCATGCCTGAATTGGTGCAACACAGTGGACTGCGCATTCACTTGACATCTAGAAATGTATATAATGTACTGTGTTGAGCAATAAACAATTGAATTTGAATCTACCTATGCAATTAAAAACTTATCTTGACAAGTCCATCAGTAATTACATCGCAATTCCCTTATCAATCTAGATTCAGTCATAATTGTTTAAAAACACAAAGTAATACATATTGCAGGTAAGCAAGCAATGTAATACAAGCCAAGCTTTTCGGAAGACCGGACATAATTGGAATAAATTACTGCGCCTTAATGAAGCAATCTTGTAAACCGTTACTTGCATTGCCAAATGAAGAGGTTTGTAAAGCGTTAAAATGAAATGCTTGCGAACATTAGCGTCTTAATGTTAATTAATAAACCTCGAAGTGTGAATGCCTACCGTGCACAAATTATGGTTCCGAATCCGAATCTATTAGTTACAAAGACATTAAATTATTTACTTGACAATATCTTAAATCTCTTTGATTAGTTAGAAGAGTAACTATTTTTTAACTTCCTTCAAAAAGGAGGAGGTTCTCATTTCGACAGTTTTTTTCGTATGTAAGTTACGCGATATCTCCGCAAATAAAATTTGTTGTAAATGTTGGCTGATTTTTCCATCGCCAGATAATTTTATCTGAGGAATAATTTTGAATTTTTGACAGTTGTTCCATACGAAAGCTGTCACACATTAATTTTATTCTACGAATAAAAATTATCTATCGATTGAAAGATTGCTGTATTGAATATCTTTTAAATACGTGTACAAAAATAGAAGAAATGATCTTCAACAACAGTCGGCGATGCATTGCGTTTCATAACTCGGTGGGTGATTTGCAGTTTTGCACAACGCTTTTGTTTAGTTTGCGTACACAAGAAAATATAAATGAACGACCTTCCTTACTGATCCAAGTGCTTATATTATTATGGAGAAGTAAAAGTGCATGATCATCGGACTGCGCATCGATTGGACCAGAAACCTTTATAATGGGTTACTTTTGCCTAGTTCTTTTCGGATTCCAGTCTAACCGGATGCAGCTGACCTCTATAAAACAGTTACTGGGTAATGCCATACCCCTTGGTAAGACTGGTCGTCAGACTTTCGAGCTTCCGAATACCCGTAACGACTGACAAAGTTCTACAAATGACAGCCGGGATTCTCGATAATTATGTTTACATATTAAAATGGGCCATATCACTTTAGGTAAAAAAAAAAACGCTTCTTTAGTCCAACCCATCTTTAACAAAATTCCCTAGGTACGGCCTACTGAGTACAGACTGCATAACAGTAATGTAACTATTACAAAACCAATGTCCTTGCAAACAGACTTGTGTTCCGAACGCTACCGAGGTGTTGGCACTGCACTAATTGCAACCTTCCTTTCATTTACCTTCCTAGTGGAAACTGAATGAAGTAATAATGTGAAGTGCTATGAATTGAAACTGCAATACATATCTAAAGCGTGTCTCAATATGAGAATGTTATTATTTAATTTTATTGAAAAGATAATTGTGTAACTGACAAGCGAGACGGGAGCGACAAGAGTCATTTCTGTTAGCCTATAATGTTCCCACTGCTGGGACACAGGGAGAACACTGGGATGGTGAGAGGGAATGGGCCATAATCCACCACGCGGGCCCAGTGTGGGTAGAGGTCACATGTCTTCGAATTTTTGGTTCTAGGACATGTCGGTTTCCTCACGATATTTTCCTTCACCGTTTTGAGAGTATCGGTGATGAAATTAAATACATAAAGTGCCTGCCTGGGTTCGAACTCACTACTTATACAACTCGTAAGACGTTGACGATACCACTAGGCCATCACTGCTCTCATAGTAGCTCACAGCTCTCTGTAGATATAATATAGGGTTTATCTATAAACGTTACTTAACGTTAAGTGAAGTTTAAGCGTCAAAAATGTATGGTTAAACAGTCGCTGAGTAATCACTAATTAACTTGTTTATAAATAGTCATCTAGTTTTAAAAATGTGGTTGACATGAAAAAGTGTTTTTGTAAACTTACTTACACATATAGCATCATTTATCCAAACTAATATTATAAATGCGAAAGTAACTCTGTCTGTCTGTCTGTCTGTCTTTGCTTCACGCCTAAACTACTGAACCGATTTGTGTGAAATTTGGCACAGACATAGTTTGGAACTTGAGAATGGACATAGGATAGTTTTTAATACAAAAAAATAAAATAAAATAAAAAATAAAATTTATTCCGGACATACAGCGCCATCTATTGGTCAAGAGTCGGTGTCATCTATTGGTGAAGTCACTATTCCACGCGAACGAAGTCGCGGGCAAAAGCTAGTCATTTAATAAAGGGGCCTATCACTTCTGTAGACACGTACTTACTAATCATGAAATTTCTTGACTTCTCTGGACAAAGGCTAGCTTTCCCCTGGCATATCTCTAGGCTACAATATATTTAGGTAGATATGAGGAAATCTTAGTAGATGCAACGAGCTAAAGTTGCAATAATACTTAGCCAACAATTTTGCAACAGGGCCTTTTTCCGGCACACTGCCTATTGGTATCACAGAAATAAAGTTTGCTCTTATTTTCTTTACAAAATCTTTCACACAGAGACATACCTACATACTCGTAGTATCCTGGCCTAAATATTATATTCCTAAAAAAAAAAATTGTAGACGTAATTTATTTTCATTTCTATACAAAATGGCGCGATGATCGCAGTAAGGCTGTATGGTGTGGCGTACCATCCACACTGTTGATATTCCGACAAGTCGTACTCAGCGGTTCTCCTCCACGTTTATTATGCGCACAGATAAAGTGTGGAACTGTCTGCCGGAATCTGTGCACCTTCAAAGCAAGAGTGAACAGGCATCTTCTGGGCACGCTCGTTCCATCGGTTTCCATCAGGCGTGATCGAGGTCACCAGCCCGAGGCCCATTTAGCAATAAAAAAAGGCCTGTATTAATCTCATAAAAGTGTAATCTTAGTTGACTTTATGAAACATTAAAAAACAGGCAATGGCTTCTAAAATACTATATTTGATATAAAAAAGTTGGTAACCCTAATTACACGCCGTCATAATAGGGGTTTATTTATAAACAATGATTAAAGTTAAGTGACGTTCATACGTCAAAAATGTCATTACTTGACTTCAAGCAACTTTTATGAATAAAGGGCTTAATGACATGTAACTCGAAGTATCAATAAATAATTAACCGGGATATTGATAATTAATTGTATGTGGTCGTTAGTTAAATAAATCCCCTTCCTATCTATTTTATTATTCTAATGCCTGCGCATATTTCATAACAGTGGTAGCTGTAAACTCATTAAAATGCAATGAAAACAACTTAAAAAAAATTAAATATTTAACAGTAACACATTCATAAATTAAACGTTGAAGCAATATTCTGCTAACATACTTAAAGAATGAGTAAAAGGATCTCATGAACAAATATTAAACGTTAGCTTAGCTCAGACAGTTACTTGTAACTTGCATAAGTACCTAGATTACTTAACTTCAAGCCTGGTCGCTGTTAAAACAATCAGGTATTCGTAGCTAACTTTCTTCAGAAGTTACGCAAAATATGAACTTGAAAATCCATCTATACATACAAATACATAAAATTGAAGTGTCTGTTTGTAATGTCAAAATAACAGCCCTTTACTATATGCATATGAAAGTATAATACGGTACTTATATTTTTCTTTTTGTCCGTCTGTTTGTTTGTTCCGGCTAATCTCCGAAACGTCTAGAAAGATTTTGACAGTACTTTCACTGGCATAGCTGATGTTATAGGGAGTATCCCTAATGCCATGGAACCACGGGTAATTCAAATTACCCGTGGACCCGGTAATGGGTCGACCCACCGGGACCACGGGTAACGAGTGAGTAACTTACTTAGGCTACTTTTTTTTAAGAATAAAGGGTTCCGCGCAAAAAAATAAAACCCATGAAATCCAATCCCAAATACCTTTCCACGCCTAAACCACTGATCGAATTTCAATAAAATTTGGATAGGAGGTCGATGGCATCCGGGCAAAGGACTCCCGTGGGATAATTTCCGACATACACGCGGGAGAAGATGCGGAAGAAGCTAGTAGTGAATAAAGTCGAATCCTATTGTCTACGAGCCAGTCCAGTAGTTACGGACCTCGCCTGCTACGAGCTAAACTTAGCAAAATGTTATGGCTACTTAAAAATGATTATATATTTATAGGATTTTGACTACAAGAAGACAGATCCGCATTCACACACACAAACGCACACATCACATCATCAGTCTTCATTCGCATTTCGGAATCAATAAATTATGCCAGAGAAAGCATCGATACCTATTGTTGAACTCTGTCGTAACAATATGTATGTCTGAATCTCAAAGTTTAAAGTTCAGCTCAATCAGTTAGGTGAAAAGGGCATATATACAAATAAATAAAATCGAAGTGTCTGTATTGTAATCTCAAAATACCATCTTTTTACTAAATGTTTATGAAAGTTTAGAGGCATGAGGAACAGGGTGTAAAGTTCACTCTACCTCCATAGAAAAGGGAGGATCCTCCAACCTGTTGATGTTGTGTCTGGCGGGCAATTGCCCAACGATTGATGTTGGGAAATTGTATCTATGCTAATTGCGCGGTAAACTCTGCTTGCGAGATGCAGGATTTGCGTGACGTCAGTATGACGCGTTGTTCGCATGTGGCGTTGTAGATACCGCTACAAAAGTATATACGGAAATTATATATTTTTTTAAATTGTCTGTCTGTTTGCTGTGGCTAATCTCCGAAACGGCTGGACCGATTTTGACGGGACTTTCACTGGCAGCTGATGTTATATGGAGTAACTAAGGCAATTTTTTTTTTTAGAAAACCTTTTATTTGTCCCAGCAAAAAAATATAAAACCAATATAATCCAATTTGTTTTTCGATATGCACGCGAACCAAGTCGCGGGCACAGCTTCAGATAAACAATACTTGGTACTGTGAAGCAACTTCAGTTTCATTGGTTTACGTATGACCACAATTTGTATACGTACATACATAATATACTTTGTTGAAGCAATAATGATGTAGGTACAGCCAGCAATTGTAATTTGTAAAACTCAATGTCAAAGATCAAACTTCGTGATCACAATGCCAGGTTTCCTCATCTATTTTCATACAATGTTACACAGTTTTTTTTGTATGAATTTTAAGTATCTACGTCAGAACCGAGTTAGCGACGCCTACACGTTATCCGTCATCGGCCGGACTATGCTCGTACGACATTGCAACCGAAATCGTACGATGTCGTCCGATAAATAAAGTTCGTTTTTTACTCCCAGGTAAGTACTAATCTGACATTTACCTAAGTCTTTTGGGTTTTTTTAGTACAGAAATTTGACATTACACCTGTCAAATTAGTACCTGTATTTATAAAATGAACTTTACCAATGATATTATAAGTAGTTATAATATCATTGGTAGGTACCTACGCACTCACTTTCTTTTACATTATGTTTGGTTTGAACGCCTGTGTTCGGCTGACACCGCGCCATACGAGCATAGTTCGGTCGACGCCGTACGAGCATAGTTCGGTCGACGCCGTACGAGCATAGTTCGGTCGACGCCGTACGAGCATAGTTCGGTCGACGCCGTACGAACATAGTTCGGTCGACGCCGTACGAACATAGTTCGGTCGACGCCGTACGAGCATAGTTCGGTCGACGCCGTACGAACATAGTTCGGTCGACGCCGTACGAACATAGTTCGGTCGACGCCGTACGAACATAGTTCGGTCGACGCCGTACGAACATAGTTCGGTCGACGCCGTACGAACATAGTTCGGTCGACGCCGTACGAACATAGTTCGGTCGACGCCGTACGAACATAGTTCGGTCGACGCCGTACGAACATAGTTCGGTCGACGCCGTACGAACATAGTTCGGTCGACGCCGTACGAACATAGTTCGGTCGACGCCGTACGAACATAGTTCGGTCGACGCCGTACGAACATAGTTCGGTCGACGCCGTACGAACATAGTTCGGTCGACGCCGTACGAACATAGTTCGGTCGACGCCGTACGAACATAGTTCGGCCGACGCCGTACGAACATAGTTCGGCCGACGCCGTACGAACATAGTTCGGTCGACGCCGTACGAACATAGTTCGGTCGACGCCGTACGAACATAGTTCGGTCGACGCCGTACGAACATAGTTCGGTCGACGCCGTACGAACATAGTTCGGTCGACGCCGTACGAACATAGTTCGGTCGACGCCGTACGAACATAGTTCGGTCGACGCCGTACGAACATAGTTCGGTCGACGCCGTACGAACATAGTTCGGTCGACGCCGTACGAACATAGTTCGGCCGACGCCGTACGAACATAGTTCGGCCGACGCCGTACGAACATAGTTCGGTCGACGCCGTACGAACATAGTTCGGTCGACGCCGTACGAACATAGTTCGGTCGACGCCGTACGAACATAGTTCGGTCGACGCCGTACGAACATAGTTCGGTCGACGCCGTACGAACATAGTTCGGTCGACGCCGTACGAACATAGTTCGGTCGACGCCGTACGAACATAGTTCGGCCGACGCCGTACGAACATAGTTCGGTCGACGCCGTACGAACATAGTTCGGTCGACGCCGTACGAACATAGTTCGGTCGACGCCGTACGAACATAGTTCGGTCGACGCCGTACGAACATAGTTCGGCCGACGCCGTACGAACATAGTTCGGTCGACGCCGTACGAACATAGTTCGGCCGATGACGGATTAGGTGTATACGAGCCGTAAGCATTGAGCAATCTTCAAAAATATAAAAATTATTAAACGTGACGTCAGTTCATACGTGATTGAGCATTTGGCATCCCCAATTTTCCATAGTAAATAAGATTGTTATTCGATTATTGATTAGTTTCCTAATCAACAATTAGTTCTTTTAAAATCGTGATTGATGTGTGTGATGTTCGAACGCCTTGAATTATGGATAACTAGCTGCGCCCCGCGGTCTCACTCGCATAAGTTTTGATCCCGTGGGAATATCGGGATAAAAAGTACGTAGTAAGTACAGCTACGTCCATACCAAATTTCATCAAAATTGGTCCAGCCATTTGAGCGTGAAGAAGTAACAAACATACAAACACACGCTCACTCAATAACTTTCGCCTTTTTAATATTAGTGTGATGATAGATAACCAAATCCCTTATGGGGGATGCGCTAAGTAGTTTGCGAAATTCTTACTTAGGTACTTTTTTTGTAATTTTCAGGTCAGTGTGAGGTTATATGTTGATTAAAAAAAAGATTCGCGACCTTAACAAATATGATTCTTCAGAATCATCAATCATCACAACCCTTTAGTTTATAACTATAAACTAATAAATCCTAAGAACATTGTAATTGTCAGATACTGTTTATTGATTATCATGGTTAGTTCGTGAGTTCCGAAATACTTGCAAACATTCTGTCTTGCACTTGCTACTCTTGCTAGTGAAGGCCATAGATAATACACTGAAGGTACCGGCTGGAACGGCTTCATTTGAACTTCTTTATTTTTATTTAAGTACAGTTCCTCGTCAACATTATCTGACCCACCCTAAAAACAAACGAATTTGGACCCTCTGGCTGTAACATTAAGGTTTATTCAATTTATATGAGCTTAACAGACAAGTGCACGAGGACTTACAATCAATACAGACACGCAAATTTCATCTTTATAACGTTAGCATTAGGTTATATGTTATAACTACTTGTTATAATATAATTAGTGTAATAGCTTATTTTAATGATTGCGTTCAAGTAATTCTGGTCTCGTGGTCTGTGTATAAGACTGAGAAAATTAAGGTGCGAGATCAAATCCTGCGACGATGATATTGTTTTGCTTTCAATTTAGAATTTATTCCAAAACTAATTCTTGTATTATTATAAAGAACTATAGACGGATAATCTTCAAATATAAACTTTGTAAAATGGTAATATTTTCGCATAACTTGTAATAAGTGGGTAGTTGAAAAATAAATATTATTTATTATAAAACTGGTATTCAAATGCTACTAAGGGTATGCAGTGACTACGCTCAAACATATTTGACCTTGTCTTACTAAATTACAAAAACAACGTCTCTTTACCATTTTTTATTTTCTATTTTGTAGGTAGATTTTTTTATTATCATGTCTCAATGGAGTGATTATTTAAAATACAAAATAATCTATTTGCACGAGGAAAAGGTTGGCTGCTTGTGGTGTGCAAGAATAAACTTTATGAAAGTATACTATATGGTTCAAATTCTTTAGAATATTGCGTCTAGCATAACAACTAAGATCAAATTTCAATGCTACTTATAAGAGTTGAGTTGGTCTTGTGGTCACTAAGGTAGTGCGGTGTTCATCGTTGTCTACGTTCGAAACCGAGTTTAACCTAAATGTAGCTTTTTGCTCAGCTGTTTTTTTTATTACACTTTTTTTTTACATTTCTTTAATGGACGACGTAGGATCTTGTTTTTTTAAACGGGCAGTTTGTATAGAAATAAAATTAAAAAGTTGCAAGTTTAAAATGTTTATTATTTCATTAAAACACTTAGGTAAGATAAAATAAGTAAATGCTCATATATATTTCCAAATTAATATACCTACATTTTATATTAATATGCCATAATCAAATCTAACCATTTATTAACATTAAACAAGGCATGCTTATGCTTTAAAGTTTGTTATCGAGAAAATTAATTCATGTGTGAAATGCTTTACAGATTTATAGCTGCCTATATGTAGTGAATAAACATGTTATTTAAATAGAAACAATCTATTTATAACAATAACATCACCACATAATCTGCAACATTTTAATGGTTTAACAATCAATCCATTGAGCATTTACTTACATGGTGTGTTTAAAAATAGAAAATAAAAAAAATAAAATTTAAATATTCCTGGGCGAAACGGACCCTTTCTTCGCGATGAGCAGGTGTCAATGCAATTTTCTGTGCCGGTTTATAATTCCTTATCCCAGCAGCGTGTAAATGCCTTCTCACTGTTTCCACTGAAATATTGTGGTTTATTGCGGTTACACGAATGGGCAAAAAATGGATTTTCAACTTGACTTGAAACAACGGTGGCGTTCGAATTCGGGACTATACTTGATGGCTTTTGCTCCTGGACGAATCCGCTGAATATTTCCATTGTCTCCATAACGTCTTAGGCATAGACTGACCGTATTTCTCTAAAACAAAAAAAAAACATTTTTGGAACCGTGTATGTAACTTGTAAGGAGTGAATGTAATGGTAAAATAGCCAACTACGCATTCGTTAATCACAATCAATAAAATAAAATAGGTATAAAAAAACACTTACTGCTATATTAAGTCGATGACCAATCTCTCTAATTCCAACATTCTACTCATGTAAAAATATGATTTTATGTTTGGTAACACCAAATTGCTTAAATATACTTATCGAGTTATGTGAAACGATTTACAAATGTGTGAGCGCAGTCACTGCTATTAGGCGTAGTGTAACTTTTGTCACTTAGATGAATTTATTATCTACCTCACGAAGCAAATATATTTTTTACTTCGTTTCCAAACATTCTTGGTAAATATAAATTCTGTGAACTTAAAGTTTTTCAATTTACCCACCTGTCTACAAGATAAGTTATTAGGCGTAAATCATATTGGTCGTTCTTTAATAATGCAAGCAATATTGTAGAAATGAAAACAAATTAAAAAAGAAACTGATAATATAGGTGGACTGTATTTTCGAACCCACATGTTGTTCTTTGCCAATCCAGCATCAAACCGCTAAGCCACAAGAACTTGTTGGAAATACGCGAAATTAATGATTGGGTTGTAATTATGTAGTGTGACTTAAAAGCTTTTCAACTTTAATGTCAACGAGATAATGATTAAAATAGCTTAACAAAATGATATATAATGCCGGTGGCTCCGACAATGTTGGGTGGGTTTACCTTAACCTTACGTGTTAAAGATCAAATTTGCGTGTCTGTATTTTTACTGTATTTGTCCTTAGAGTGCTCGAGCACTTGTCTGTTAAGCTCATATAAATTGAATAAACCTTAATGTTACATTCAGAGGGTCCAAATTCGTTTGTTTTTAGGGTGGGTCAGATAATTGTGATGACAGACTGTACTTACCAAACCCACGCAATCACTATGCGTCATGTTTGTCGGTATTTTCTTTCTTTCTTCTCACTGTTGGCGCATTTTGAAATGCATGAATTGTATTTTGCTAAATTTAGAATCTAAACTTGAACTTTATTTATAATTATACCTAATCACCATAATAAAATGATTAAAGTATACCTACTTAATTCGTTTTTATTACAAACCATATATTTTTTATGACCTTAATGACTCGCTGAATCGTTTTAATAATAAACAAGTAGGTTCTTAAGTATTTGTGATAGATAAACTACGAAACATAAATATTCAACGTAACACAAAAATAATAAACCTATTTGTAGGTGCGCAAAAAATACTTTATGGGTCTAACTAACCCACTGGGTATTATTGTAACCACCTTATTGTAAACACCTACATTCTGAGCAAAAAGGAAACTAATATTTTCTGTGGAAATATAAATCTTAATCTTTCTTCAATGTCAGGTGCAGTTTTTATCTAAAGCAAACAGGTAAGTTCCGCAAAAAACCTAATAAAATGACAAACCAAAAATAAACCAAAACCATATATAAATTACGACATTTAATTCAATGACTAGTTAAGTTCTCCAAAAAGCACAAAATAAACGTCTACATTTTTAATTTGACCTTCTCGGTGGCCAGAGCTAGTTTCCTGATGTTACAGAGACAGCCAGCCGATGCCTCTTGAAGGATGGGGTCTTTGGATCCTATTGTCTCCAGGAGAAATTGGACGACGCCAGCCTGGAAGCAGATAAAAAATAATTAAGTGATCTGTGGTCTTGGGCCTCTTTTTTCTTGTGCTTACCCCACATTCCGTGCCAGCTTCATCTAGCGAGGTAATTGCGAAACATACTAACAGTAGCAATGACTTTAATTTTGACAGTTCAGCAACATTCATTGCGTTATTTACGTTGTTGAGCAGACAATTTTTTCGAACATATGAAGCAATGGATTAGCAATATCCCTCAAAAGGATTCAGATTGTGTTACGCAATTAGGGTGGGTTATACCCACGATGATGGTAACAATTTCGTCTGCCCATCTCGCCGCCGGACGACAGTGGGTGAGGTCGAGCTATGGACGATGATGATGAATCTATGGTCGCGGCGCGGTCGCGTATTATACAGTCAGCCGGTATATGTATGTATGTTTTTCCTACACTGTAATAAGAATGTTTACCTGGAGCCTGCACTAACAAAACGCATGCTTAATGGAACACTGACCCATTAGGTCAGAGGGGTAATTCTCGTAATTTTAAGAACGTTCACAGTCTGATCTCAGTCTCAATCTGTCAAAAATACGTCTAATTTCCCTACATTTTGACAAGTTTTTGACATTTGTTTGTCGCCGAGATGAGACTGCGACTAAATTTTGAACGTTTTAAATTACGGGAATACGGGCCCTGATGTGATTTCCGTTTTTTTTTTTACTCAGATCTCATCAATAATTTATTAATCATAGACGTTCAAAATACAAGCATTCATGATCAGTCAAATCAGTTTTATTTTTATGCATCAACAAGTAGGATAAGTCCTCATAGCAAGATCTTCTTTGCGATTTCCCAAAAATCGTCTTTTTTTAGTTAAGTCAGTATTCCATTAAGCATGCGAAAAGATCAAATTCAAATTCAAATTAATTTATTGGTGTGATTTTTGGTACATTTTACATGAGATATCTTAATAATAAAAAATCAGTTCCTCAAAAATCTACCTTAAAGGTGTACACTCTTTCACTTTCACGCAATTAGTATTATTATAAAAAAAAGAACAATCAACATATTAAAATTAAATTATTACAACAAAACACAACATAACATAATTAATGGAAATAAAGATAATAATAATACAATGTCAAAATTAAATAAATATCAATGTCAAATAACTTACAATTTATCATTAAGGAATTCGTCAATAGTATAATAACATTTTTCCAATAATAGATGTCTTAATTTGTTTTTAAATTGAATATTATTTAAGTCCTTGATTCCATTAGGTAATTTATTAAATATTTTTGGAGCCATGCAAAGTATGCTTTTGTGCATCAAGGCGGTCTTTGATTGTCGAAGGTATAATTCATGTCTATATTCTTGTCTAATCATTTTATAGCGATGTTCAGATGCTTTTCTGAATAGATGCATGTTATTTTTAACAAATAAAGCAGTCTCAAATATGTACAAGCAAGGTAAAGTCATTATTTTTAACAATACAAAATAAGGTTTGCAACTATCAGTTATTTTTATACCGGTAATAGCTCTAATGCATCTTTTTTGTGATTTGAAAACCATGTCCCTATTGCAGGAGTTACCCCAAAACATGACTCCGTAGCGTAGTGTAGAATCGACATATCCATAGTATGCAGTGACTGCCGCTGCTTGATTAACTACTTTCTTTAGTTTGTACAAAGCAAAAGCAAACTTACTATTTTTTTTAATTAATATTGAAGTATGTTGTTTCCAATTAAGTTGATTGTCGATTGTTAACCCTAAAAACTTTGTATTTGCAACTTCTTCAACTTTTTCATTATTAAAGCTTACATTTAATTCCGAAGTAGCTACTCTTTGGCGAAAATTCATAATTTTTGTTTGTCAAGTATAAACATTTGCTTCAGCACTTAAGCAACATACCCTTTAAGGCTAAAGTTAATGTTTAAATTTTTCCCTTATAAGGTTAGGAATAAGGACGTTTTTTAAGCAAATATGCATCTCAAGTTGATCTTTTGTTGTGGCCCAGATTTTTGTAATGTACGGAATTTAAGTAAAACAAGTGGCATTCAAGTACCTACCGTGCTACCCAACAACAGGGGCTATATTGGCTTAACAACGGGGTAATTGCGTAACATACTATCAGTAGCAATGGCTTTGACAGTTCAACAACATTCATTGCGTTATTTACGTTGTTGAGTAGAGTTCGAACATATGAAGCAATGGGTTAGCAAAAACCTTCCAAATTATTGTGACTGAAAGTTAGATACGCAATTAGGTTATAGGTCAGATTCAATAAACTATTACAAAAGCTTGACATTAAATTATAAAAATAGCCATGTTTTCAAGTAATTAACCTACCTACTAATTACAAGTTATGTTTTAGCTGTCGCAATTTAATTTATGCATAAATGACACGTTGGTAGGAGGAATCGGTATTTAATTATCAACTGAAACATTAATTGTTTAAACCTCCCACGCATTAAACATATCATACACTAAGTAGTTTCTGTCTGTGACATCGTCCACATGGAAGAAACAAAAATATCCTAGGAAACTATCCCTTTCTATCAAGGAAAGAATTTTTAAATCGGGTATAATGTATAATCAGACTATAATGTTCGCACTGCTAGGACAGGACTCCTCTCTTCACGAGAGAGTGGGCTTTAATCTACCACGCGGGCCCAGTGCGGTTGGTAGATGTCACATGTCTTCGAATTTTTGGTTCTAGGACATGCCGGTTTCCTCACGATGTTTTGCTTCACCGTTTTGAGAGCAGTGGTGATGAAATAATTTACACAAAGTAAAGCGCCTGTCGGGGTTCGCACCTACGATCTACAACTCGTAAGTCGGAGCTTTTTACCACTGGGCCACCACTGCTATCCTTTTCGCTTCGTTTAGCAAAGGGCGGTAACCAAATAATGCATTCTTTAGATACTTTAAAACTAAATCATCTCAAGGTATAACAGGCGTTGTTACCTTTACAACAAACAGAGCATAACCATAGGGTCTTAATATTTTTAATTAGTCTGTTTTTAGTTTACCTGCATGCATACATGAGATAATTTCTGGAAAGATTAGTTGCTTATTAACAACTTGTGCCAAATAGTTATTGTTTAAACATTTACTTACTTAAGTAACTTGCCCTGTATGGCGTAAGTTAATATTTAAAAGTATCCCTTATATGGTAAGGAATAAGGATGTTTTTAAGTGTATATGCATAACACGTTGATCTTTTGTTGTGGCTCAGATTTTTGTAATGTAGGTCATTTAAACAAGTGACATTAAAGTTCCTACCGTACCACACAATTACAGGGGCTATATTGGCATACCAGCGGGGTAAGACGACACGGTTAGCGCAGTGGCTGAGCGATCAACTGCTGCACTGCGTGTCGCGGGTCCATTCCCGCACGGAACAAATATTTGTATTGCCTACAGGTAGTTGTTCCGGGTCTGGCTGTTTGTGGCTGTTTGTGTATATGTGACTTTAAAAGGGTATCTATCAATCAGAAGGCCAATTTTCGTAATTTAAAACGTTCAAAATCTAGTCGCAATCTCATCTCGGCGACAAACAAATGCCGAAAACTTGTTAAAAATGTAGGGAAATTAGAGGTATTTTTGACAGAATGAGACTGAGATCAGACTGTGAACGTTCCTAAAATTACGAGAATTGCCCCTCAGAGACGTTTAATTAAGCCGCGTCACTTATATACTCACCAACATTGAGATCCTTTTTTAAAACTGGACCATACCTTCTGGTTACGGAGACATTGAAGGTTAAAGTCGTACATAACATTTTTTTACTTTTTTTCATAAATGCCATTCAGTGCCATTGCTATGTACCCACACATAAGCACAAGGTTTTGCGTTCATTACATTGCGCGCTGCAGTAAACCGCGTTGATTGAAGAAAAAAAGGCTCGTATCGCCAGCAATAAATTTTGGTCTATGTGACTTAGGGCTGATTTTTGCAACGCCAGATAATTTTTAATTTTTGACAGTTATTCCATACAAAAACTGTCAGACGTCAATTTTATTCCACGAATAAAAATTGTCTGTCGATTGAAAAATCAGCCCTCAGTTTGATGTACAGACGGCGCACATCAATCAATCATCAATATGCCAAATTACTTTAATAAATTTTCAACTTTATCACTAAAGCATGAAGGTTCAAGGTTGATTGGGAACAGTTTCGGGTAGCTTGACCTGCTGGCGTCTGTACAGAATGTGTAGATCTTCTTTTTTAAATAAGCTTCGACCAGAATTCGGCAATTTCGACAACGTTATCGTTGGCCTCGCGAAGGTCTTCCATGGTGCAGTGTAAATAACGGCTATGTACGAACTTTTTACACTCTGTATAAAACTGAGATCTCCGAATCCGAATCTCTTCAAGGCGAGAGTGAATAGGCTTCTTCTGGGCAAGCTCGTTCCACCGTAGATCTCATCCCTGCCTCTGGGCTGGATTGAGGTCAAGAGTGAGCCCAATGTCAATAAAAAAAAAAAGAAAAAGATTGATTGATGACTGATGACGATGACTGTGGTGTTTACATTTTAGAACCGGGGTTTATCCGCAAATTACTTTTTACAACATACCTAAGTATGTAATTCTAAAATTATGAAGGCCAAACTAAGCATGAAATGGCTATTAAGTAATAATGACCGAACTGGATCGACCGCAGCTTCGGTTTCATTTCATCATCATCAGCCTACAGCAGTCCACTGTTGGACATAGGCTTCTCCAGTTGCACGCCATTTTCTTATTGACGACCAGCTCCCTAATCGCGTATTTAAATCACAATCTGAATGATTTTGAAGTATATTGATAAACCATTGCTTCATATGTTCGAAAAGTTTGTCTACTCAACAACGTAAATAACGCAATGAATGTTGTTGAACTGTCAAAATGAAAGCTATTGCTACTGTTGCTGTTGTTATGAGTTCGGAGGTTCAGGTTAATGCAGAAACGTGTTATGTTGGTGTGTGTCTGATTTAAGGGCACGCTCGACTTGGCTCTGCCGATCCTTGCTAGAGCTCGTTCAAGTCGCGTTAGTTAGGGAAGTGAACGTGTTTGCGGACGTTTTTTCTATGGAAATTCTACTTGTTGTTTTGCGAGTCTGCCTAATCTTAAAAAAAACGATTATCCTACTGATATTATAAATGCGAAAGTTTGTAAGGATGGATGGATGGATGGATAGATGTTTGTTTGTTACTCTTTCACGCAAAAAGTACTTAACGGATTTGGATGAAATTCGGCACACAGATAGTTTATAACCAGGAATAACACATAGGATACTTTTCATCCCGATATTCCCACGGAATCGAAACTTATGCGGGTGAATCCGCGGGGCGCAGCTTGTCGATTATAAAAATAGGTTTAAAATTACGATGACCTTGCAAAAGCAACTCAATACTAATAAAACTTGTTGTTGATTAATTTAATGACGCAAAAAAATTAAGAACCTGTTTTCAAACATGAACTAAAAAGTTATGACTTTGTTTTTGTAAACTTGTTTAAACAACGTATGAGTTGATTCATAACGAAAGAGCGAATTATAATTATAAAAAGCTAAATATACACACAACAATGACAAATCCGGTACCAGCAAAGTTGTAAAACTATCGTATTTTGCATATTAGGCATTCTTTTCGATTTAGTGTCCTGCAGTGCGATTCTGTAACCTAGGGAGTGTGGAGTGAGCTGTCATTCCAAATAATGCTAGGGATTGACACTACTGACCAGTCACATCAAGCTCACTTCTTCGTCTTACACGGGCTATGAACCAATAAATATACCTATTTTCTAATATACTGCCTCCCAAGATACAGGCTTTTGCCTAGTTTGGGAGCGGAGCAGGAGGGAGTGTCAGACTCTTACTGACTAAAACCCACCCGTGTGCCTTCCTTAGCCCTTTATGTTCCAGGGCAGCGGTAACCCTTTCGGACGATCCCGCTACCCTGGCAGGCTTCGGACCTATTGGGCCCCGTCACTAACGTCCCCCCCTTCAAGTATCCAGCAATTCTACTTACGGCATGCATGGTGACGCAGTTGAGCGAGTAGAAGGAGAGATGGTACAGCGCCAGCGCAGTGGATCGGTGCACATTGGGGTCCCGTGACGTCATGTAGTTCACCAGAGGCGTGATGGCGCCACGCTTGCCGAACTCTTGGCGGTTCTGCGCCCATTCGCAGCAGTACGCTATCGCAACCCCAAGGTTCGCTCGCAGATGGTCATCTGTCGTGTTCACTGTGAAGGAAATAAGGAAGGATTACTTTAACGTTTCAAAAAGTCCATTAGAACTTCAGAACAAAGTCCAATGAATTAATTAAAAAGGCCAGCGGGGTAATTGCGTAACACACTAAGAATAGCAATGGCTTTCATTTTGACAATTCAACAACATTTGTTGCGGTATTTATGTTGTTGAGCCGACAAACTTTTCGAACATATGAAGCAATGGATTATCAATATACATCAAAATCATTCACATTGTGATTGAAAGTGTGTTACGCCATTAGGGTGCAGTACTCACCAAGTTTCGATAGTTTTCCCACAACACCATGATCGGAGATGACCGCCAGATTCTCCTGATCTTTTGCGATAGTCGCAATAGCGGCGCAGATGGCAGACAGAACATTATGGTCGTCAGAATCCAATAAGTCTACCGTAAGTTCTAAAGCCCCTACAAAGGATCTGACCATTTCACCGGAATCTGCTGCGTTCTGCACGCAGGGGCTCAGTGCTAGAGCCGCGTTCGTTTGAACCTTCTTAGAATCGTTCTTCAGCAGAGACCAGACCAGTCTCACGCCGTCCAGCTCATCGATTTCATACATACAGTTCTGTGACTTAGCGCACTCCATTAGAACTAGTGGAACGTTTTCCAGCAGCGGCTTGTGGGTGTTGTTGAGGTGGTGAACTGCAATAAAGACATAAGTTCCTCATCCTTATATTGCTATTATTAATTATTTAAATATCACCGCGACTTGCTGGGTTTAAACATCTAACCTTCTTCGTTAACAAGAAGTAACTTACTTAGCATCGGAATTCCACCAGCATTTTTAATTTTATCCCTATTGGGAGGGAACTTGGCGCATTCTGCTAATGCACCAGCTACATTCGTCAGTACTCCGTCATTCTCATCATCTAACAATCGAACCAGTATGGGTACTGTTCCGAGGGTGTCTAGTCTATGGACGCTAGCGTCACTGCTAGCACATTTCCATATAGCACCAGTCGCGGCGGCCATTAGCGGTTTGTTTGGCCTGTTGGTGGAGTCTGACACGGCTTGCACCAACAACTCCAGCCCCCCAGCTTCACGGATCATGTTCCTCGTATTGGCATCGCTTGCGCACTTATAGATCGCTAAGCTGCAGTACGTCTAAAAAGATTGCACACAATTCAATATTTATACTTATGTTTTAGGCACACAAAAGTATTAAGTATTTATTATTTACGAACAAAAAGAATTGAAGAACCTTGAGAATACTTTGATGGATTTTAAAATCTAACCTGAACCAATCTTTGCATACCTTTAGATCTTTGTCTTCGTTCGCTAGATGTTTGATCAAGTCATCCACCATCTTTTCAGTTTGAATAGCAAGTTGGAATGATGTTTCGTTTGCGCACATTTGCAACAAACCTGCAGCGGGGATGGCAACATCAAGATGGATAGTTTTCAGCGTCTTGGCTATCAGCGGTATCATGCCATACTTTCTCATAGCTTCACGGTTTCTCTGGGAAGCGGACATTGACCACAGCGCTTTCGCTCCTGCTCTTGCGATGTCCAAAAACTGAAGCTCATTTAGATTTAACTCTTCACGAGGTGTTTGCAAAGCCCTAAAAATAAGACCTAATATTGTTAAAACATCACGAAATAATAAAAGTTTTTGTACTGGATTTTGTACACTTACCTATCTCTAATATCGAGTAAATCAATTAATTTTGGGATGCCACCAAATTTTCTGCAGAACTTCCTGCTCTTTCTAATTCTTCCCAAATTAGCGATTGTTTCTGCTGCCAGAATCTGGACATCTCTTGCTGGATCCGATAACAGTCCCACCAATAACGGGATTGCTCCCAAGTCCGTTACTTTTTTTCTTATTTCAATATTCGGAGTAATATCTTTAAGGACAGCCAAACCTCCCAAAATACAGCACAAGTCTCTGGTTTCCAGTAAATTGACGAGTAATTCCAGACCTCCGATCTCTTGTATCGCTCTTTGATTTACCTCTATTGTTAGATCGTGGTCTTTAAGGCAAGACAAAGCTACCATAGTAGCAGTCTGGTTACCAGCCTTCATATATTTGACGAGTTTCTGTATGTGCCAGTATTCAGGAGGTATCTCTGATGACTTGATGAGGTCTGCCCAGTTGTCTTCTTCCGGTGACGTAGACGAGGGCGACGAGATGGATGTGTCGGAGCCTTCCGTCACCATCACAATGCGTGGCAGCCCGACGGTGTCCTGCCCGCCATCGGCACTAAACGTCGAAACATTATCTACTTCTCCCATGATTTATATTTCAAATTTATTAATTTACGAATATAAATGATAATAACTGTACAAAATATCTCTCGTTTGATAGTGTTTACTAGATTTGACAAGCTTGTGTCTCGTCAATATGGTTGCATAGCAACGTTTCTTTCCTATGAAAGACAAAACGTATTTTGTGATTGTATGTGCCCTAACCCAGCCAGACATCCAGCCGCCTTTCATTTTGACCGCGTAATGTGATGGAATGTTTTTTTTTTATAACTGTCGCAAAAATTTTGTGTCATATGCTGAATTCATGGTTGCAGTTGGCGCGTCGATGTCCTGCCACCCTGTATTTAAGTGATGTACAGACGCCAGCACATCAAGCTACTACAATCTGTCAAATTTCTTTCATAGATTTTCAGCTTTATCCCTAAAGCATTAAGGTTCAAGGTTGATTGGGAAAATTTGACAGTTTCGGGTAGCTTGACCTGCTGGCGTCTGTACATTATTGTAACTTATTATTCCACCATAATTTATATTATACTATCTCTATTAAGTTGCGTAATTAAATTATTTTGTTAATCAACGGCAACTAAAACCTATGAAGTGAGAACTCTTTAAAAAAGTTTTTGTATAAGTAATAAAAGTTTCTATACGATTTTGTTGGTTGACTTTGCAAATCACATTATTTACCGGCGGGTCATAATGAAATTCATTGCAATAATGCACGGCTAGAGCCTAGGCATATACGTGATTTGACATTAGCGTGCAGGACCAGATGGTGTGAAAATAAGTTTTTTCTCCAGTTTAATTTTTCTTTAATTATTTTAATAATATTGTGTATTGTTACAGTTCCGAAGGAGCGTGAAAGATGTTCTCAAGCCGGAACACAATGATCATTATTTACTGCGATGGCTCAGAGGTAAGTTAACTGTTACAATCCTAATATTATGCTTTATAGTTATTAACATACATAACTGATGACATCGTGCAGGAAACTATTGCTAAACCAACAGATAATATACAAAACCTTAACCGAGGACTTGAAAACAAAGCGCGGGATAATTGTGTAACACACTAACAGTGCTAATGGCTTTGTTTTTGACAGTTCAACAAACATTTCTCTCCTCAACAACGTAAAAACCAACACCGCCAACATTAACGACCGCTGATAGTTGTAGGTCCTGTATTATTTGAAGGTTAAGTTGAAAAAAAAACTTTTGTTTTTATAGTGTTAGATGTCGATTCCCGTCACGTTTGTGAAGTCTACACAAAAAAACTGTTGAAAAAAAAAATTTTTCAAATTACTACATTAATTGCGGTCAGTGACCCCACAAAAATAATTCAATGTCGTTTCGTTTTATCAGTTTTAGATATCGATACCCATCACGTTTGCGGAGTTTTACTAGCTAATTTAATTTGACTCTGTATTTAAATCATTGCACAACATTATCACCGGTTGTTTTATCAAACAAAACTCTCTCGTATAGGAATGAAGGTAGATAATAAATATAAAACGTAGGTACTCTTTTTTTTTTTTTTTATGCTCCTTTTATCTGCAAGAGTTCACCTTGGTTACCTTGGACCTTGGCTAGGTTAAATGTCTTGGTTGTTTTTCGGTTGATCTTTTTTGCTTTTTGATTATATTATAATTTCCACATCTATATCTATGTATATCTTTATTAATTCCACCTTACCTTCAGTCTCCGTCATTGTAAAGTTATTGAAACGAAAACGATCTAACGAATGTCTCATTATGTTTTTGTTGTTTTTTATATAGACAATAGCTTCTGCAAGCGGCTTCGCTTGCGTAGACATCGGAAACTATCCCACGGGAACTCGCCTACCGGGACAAAAAGTACCCTATATCCTTCCCCAGGATGCCATCTATCTTCTTGCCAAATTTTATCGAAATACGTTCAGTGGTTTAGGCGTAAAAAGGTAGCATACAGACAGAGTTACTTTCGAATATGTATACAAGGTGTCGTTTTGCATCCTCGTCAAATTCAAGGAGGTAATTATGCTACTGATTCTCGACACAAATGAATAATAAAATAAGTGGGTTGTTTTTTCTAATTTTTTGAATGAATAGGCATGTGTGGGACACGCATTTTAAAACGCGGCCTCTGTGAGACCGCACTGTAACTGCCCTTTTACACACACAAAAACGCGGCTGCTTATACGATACCATAACGCGTTTCTGTTCTTTGAAAGTGGTGTATTCTGAAATACTGTCAAACTTAAATAACTAAAAAACAAGTATGTATTCAATATTTACCAGGGATCGTAATTTTATTTGATTATTTATATCTTTCATAACAGCCTCCTGAAATTTGACGAGGATGCAAAACAACAGCTTGTATAATACTAGTATTTCTTTGGTCTACAGCGCTACGGCGTAGACCGAAGTTGCGTAGCGCCTGCACTACGGCAATACGCCCACGCTACGCAGATTGCGTAGCATACGCTACGTAATTTCAGTCCTTTGAATTTCAACTTTCAAATTAAATGTTTTTTAACCTAGACCTTATTTTACCCTATAAGTAATCTGACCGACAGTAGTCGGTCAGTTTACTTTTAGTTATTATTTACTCATTAATCATTTAACAAACAGTCACATACCTACTTTGACTTTCGTATAAGCCTACCTTAATTTTCGTATTCCTGCTGGGGAGTTTTTTTGCGACACTTCATCTTCCCAACTAAAACACTAGGAAGTCGTGTAGGGTGGGCATTTTAGCGGACTTTCTTTGACATTCAAAAAGGGCTGATTGTCAGCTTAGTTTGAATAAATGATGCTTTTGATTTTGATTATAGCGTCCGTTGGATTTGGCTAATCAGCTGTAAAAACATTTTCATAGTCTCTCTTAGCGTGTCGATGGCAAAAATATAGTTTTTTTTTTATTTGTTTGGGCTAAAATTCAGCTACGCGGATAGTATTCGCTGTCGTAGACATTAGGTCCTCACGTGTGCGGTGCATGATGGAAGGTGACCCATTTTCTGTCGAGACTGAGACACCGCGTACACACCGGAGGTCTGAGCCTTCCAGGAACCCCCACTTGTGGAGGTTGTACCTACTTGCTGCGGCCTACTTGAGTACGAAGTCTATTTAACCTCTATTTTCATAATGAAACACCACCATTTTTTAAAATCTGAGTTTAGGTCGGTAGGAATGCATCATTCAGGATCTCAACAAATTATATGACTTAGGTAGTCAAAATAGGTTAGGTATTTCTTTGTCTTCAGTTCAGATAAAGAAATAAACTGGAAATTCCTTTCGCAAAAATATTTAAACATTCATTTTTATATTTCCAGCGAGACAATGGGATCCAGAGGCAGCAGAAAAAATGCTTAGAGACGTAAGTACCTACATACTTAGTTAACAAACTTGCAAAAAATCTCATTAAATTTAAAAATTTGCAAATCTGCGGTATGTACAGACGCCAGCACATAAAACTACTACAATCTGTCAAATTTGCGTAATAGATTTTCAACTTTATCGCTAGAGCATTAAGGTTCAAGGTTGATTAGGAAAATTTGACAGTTTCGGGTAGCTTGGCCTGCTGACGTCTGTACCTATAATTTTAATTAAGTGTATGTCTAAGTCTAGAATAATAACACAAGGTTACAGAAAAACAACTACGCAATTAGCCTACGGTTAAGAAAAAATGGTCAAAGTTGTATAATTAAACCTGTATTCTCCATAATACATACACTGGGCCTCCAAAAGTTAGTTGAAATTTTCCACTTCATTCCTAATTCACTATGACCACATAACGACTCCTTACTTCGAAACCACGTCAATTCCTTAGCTATTCCCGCCAATCTCGCGTTCATTCCGCGCGGTTTCGTTCATTGTGTCATAGACAATAAGGCCTGCTGTGACACCACGGGCTTAAAATCCTAGTGATTGATTGAGCTGCTATAACGTTTTTATTGACTAATTGAAATTATCATACAAAATAATCAAGTAATAATTTTGTTTTATTTTATTTATTGATTAGGGGCTGATTTTTCAATTATTTGATAACTTTATTCGAGGAATAATTTTGAAATTTTGACAGTACTTCCATACAAAATCTGCCAGACGTCAATTTTATTGTTACGAATAAAAATTATCTGTCGATTGAAAAATCAGCCATTTTTTTTTTGAGGATGGGAAATCATCAAATGAATCATCATCCCTCCCGCTCTGGGTGGAGCGGAAGGGAGTGTCAGGCTCTTACTGACTAAAACCCACCCGTGTTCCTTCCCTAGCCCTTTATGTTCCAGGGCAGCGGTAAACCCTTTCGGACTATCCCGCTACCGCCCACATAAAAATCAGCCCTTAGTATTAGTTGTTATTTGCTTTCATATTATTTTAATTCTAATTGAATTAATAAATAAATAATTTATCAAGTAATCCCTTAGGAGTACTTGATTATTTTTTTATTTTAAATCATAATTTGGCATCACAATTGAAGTGGAAAAATGTCAGCTATGTTTTGGTGGCTACTCCATAAAGTCCATAAACTCACACCTTCTTCCCGTAGGGGTAGGAAAAAACTACATTCCCCATAATATGTATAAATATCTCCCAAGATCTGCTCAAGGTTAATAAACTGTGGGGAAATAGTAGTCTACCGATTTACACTTGACCTGCGCACTACGTAACAAAAAATTTTAATACACGCTTCACAAAAATCACCTCAAGGCCATAGTTAAGCAACGTGTTCCGGCTATTTTATGGCTATCAACATACGAAACTATTTTTAGATTTAATTAAGTAATAGCTGTTCCAAAAAATCTATTTTAATTCATTGAAATATGGTAAGTAATTTTTTGTATCTTTAGGCAATATAAAGACTCTTCTCCACAGGTGTGTTATTATTATCGGTTGATAATATCGGATGCGTTATTGCGATAATGCGTCCCAATTCCTTGCCACACAGTTGCGTTTTGATCGTCGATATTTCTGGCGTGAGCGTATAACCAACACTACAGGCCCCCGCCCGCACTAGACGTTACTACGATATTAACGCAGTTGTGTGTAAGATCGTATGCGTCATTGCGCCCTAATAGAAAATGCTCTAAGATATCGGAATATCGCAGAACGAAGGAACGCAAGCGTCCTACTTCTATTGCGTCGTGATTATCGCAGCAGTGTGTAACTTCGTAGCTGTCCTAATGCAAAATGTTCTAAATACAGATATCGCAATAACGCATCCGATATTATCGACCGATAATAACGCGCCTGTGGAGAAGAGTCTTTATACTTTATTTGAAATCGCATTCATACTATTGCGAGACGGCAATTAATGTAGGTACCTTATACTTTAGTTAGGCAAAATTGTTAAATCCAGCCATACCTAGCAGTTACAAAATCTAGGCCTTTTCTAGGATAGAGAGATCTATGAATGTAGAATTGTAGAATTTCTAGATGTTTGTTTTATCGGAAAATATTATACGTGATGTGCTGTGTTAAGGCCTTGCCGCTCATGACCGAGGTCGTGGGTTCAAATCCGGACCAATGTAACTTTTCAATTCATATGTACTTTTTGAGTTTGACGGCACGGTTGGCGCAGTGGTTAAGCAATTGACTGCTGCGCTGCGTGTCGCGGGTTCGATTCCCGCACGGAACAAATATTTATATGGCCTACAAGCAGTTGTTCCGGGTCTGGCTGTTTGTGTATGTGAGTTTAAATGTTTGTAAACGCACCCACGACACAGGAGAAATTCCTAGTGTGGGGCAATGTTTTTAAAGAAAAAAAAAGAAAGAAGAAGAGTTGTGGTGGTCAGATAGGCAGTCGCACCGTGTAAAATACTGGTATTCAGCTGCACGCTAATTTCGTAACACACGATCAATCGGAATCTGAATCATTTTGAAGCAAATTGCTAATCCATTGCTTCATATGTTCGAAAAAAAATTCTGCTCAACACGTAAATTAAATAACGCAATGAATGTTGTTGAACTGTCAAAATGAAACCGATTCCGATTGATCGTGTGTTACGCAATTAGGGTGCCGCATCCGGTTAGACGCGAAGAATTTTGTTGAACTGGCAAAATGAAAGCCATTGCTACTTGCTATTGATAGTGTGTTATTTATTGCAATTGTTAGCTAACCCCAACATAGTTGGGAAAAGGCTAGGCAGACGATGATGATGGTCAGACGCCAGCAGGTCAAGCTACCCGAAACTATCAAATTTTCCCAATCAACCTTTAACCTTAATGTTTAAGCGATAAAGTGGAAAATCTATTAAAGAAATTTGACAGATTGTAGTAGCTTGATGTGCTGGCGTCTGTACCTACTATCTGAGTTTATCTGTGACATTACTGACCTCGGTCAGGAATGACATCACGAGGAAACCTGGACTTGTAGTTAATTTAAGTCCGAAATCTTTAACCCGTCTTGAGCAAGCGTGGTGATCAATGCTCGTCCCTATACATATTGTAGTCTTTGGTGCCTCCTGTGTGTGATAAGAGGCTCTTGCCCTTCAGTGTGACCATAATAGGCTGGAATCACTTTTACTTTTAAAAGCGAAAGTGAATGTGTCCCGGCTAAGCTATCAAAGAGATTTTGATGAAGCAAAAATGAGTGAATGAAAATGAGTGAATGATTAATTTGCCTTGATGATGATTTGCAAAAGAGTAATTTTGTCCTGTACAAAAAAAAAACGGGTTGCACTCCGGGAAGCCGGCAGAAGTGAAAACTTGAATATTAACGTAGTGCATTTTTGATATTTTGGAATGCGGTCTACTCTCCCTCCGCCTTACGAATATTCGATCAGCCGATCGATTCTGTAAAAATCTCACCGTGAAAAGTTGGGTGAAGTGAGCTAAGAGTGAGCTGTCAATAGTGTCAATCCCTTAGCATTAATTGGAATGACCGCTCACTCCACGCTCACTTCACCAAAGTTTTCACGGTAAGATGGTTACAGAATCATTGTCAATCACTGTCATTCCAAATAATGCTAGGGATTAACACTACTGACAACTCACATCAAGCTCACTTCACTTGAGTTTTCACGGTGAGATTCTAACAGAATCGACCGGCAGTTTGACAATTAACAACATTCGTTGCGTTTATTACGTTGTTGAGCAGACAATTGTTTCAAACATATGAGCCAATGGGTTAGTAACATCCTTCAAAATGATTCGGATGGAGATTGATAGTGTATTAAGCAATTGCCTACATGAGTACAAGAGTACATGCTGTTTCTATTTAGGTGTTATGTAGATTCCGATCGAATTTCATTTTCGGTTTTTGGCAAGTTCCGTTATGGACCAAAAAGGTTCAATTTCTTGGGGCCGTGGTCGAAAAATATTAAGTGCCGGCAAAACAATACTTTCAATCCAACTCTGTTTAGAGAATATCGATTTCCACAACAAATAAAAGCAGAATCGTTGAGAAAATTTGTTTTTTCTCGCATATAATAATAAAAAATAATAATATCAGATTGTTTGATTTTATTAATAATTATTTGTATGTATTACTTATAAATAAAAAGTATTTATTGCGACTCGTACAGGGTCATAAACTAAACACAGTTAAAAATAAAAATAAAACAAATTATAAAAAAAAGTAACAAAAGGAAAAATGAAACAGAAAGTCCTATACGAGGCCAAAAGGCACCTATCTCAGCATTATTAATTTTTTATTTATTTATCCATTTATTTCAGGCATCAAGGCCCATATAAACACATACAATACAATATTAATATAACTTAAAAATACTATAAATACATACAACATTATAATTACACTAAAAACTAACTAACGCACACGAAGTGTCTGCGTCGTGTTTCGCTGACTGGTGTCATGTAGCCGGCCACGAAACCGGCGGTACACAACACCCTTCGGCCAAAACTCTTCCTTGAGGAACTTCTCGAGATGATATGTCGGAACACGCACCACGAACGATTTGAAGTTCGTGTTGTGACGCGACTCCAACTTCTCGACCCTCAAAGTCCAGTTGGTCTTCACACGAATGTACTCCACGATCTCCTCAACCTTCGTGGAGTGGTGCAGGATTGCTGGACGCAGCAGCATGTTGGGTCCTGCCGGCGCGGTGCCGCACTGGGTCTGACAAGGAGGCTTCTTCTTCTTCTCCACCTTGATGGAACCATCCTTGTCGCACGTGTCCTTCTCTGGACCCTGCCTTATCAAAACCTTGTTGGGTTTCGACCGGCTCCGTTTACCCCCTTTTGGTCTTCCCGCTAGTTTTACCTGCGAGTTTTGCGACTCAGCAGGCTTGTTAGCGGCTACTATTGCTGCGTAGGCTCGTTTGGGAGTCGACGAACCTGCACACGTCGTTGTCTCCACCTGTGTCAAGGCAGGGACGGCCACGGCATGCGTTGCAACGCAAGCATTCTCGGTAGTTGGAGACGCATTCGAGCCCGCCGACTCGAAACTGCAGATGGAGGCGTTTTGTGCCCCGCGACGCGTGTTCACATTTGCGGCGTCAGCGTCGGTAGGTGACCTACTTGCAGTAATTGTGTTGCGCATGAGCACTACTTCTGCCCGTAGATCACTGATAATGTTGTTGGACACCTCCAGTCTATGCTGCATCTCGGCCTGGCTTTGCTTCAGGAATGTAATGTCCTTCAGCAGCCTGGTGACGTCTACGTGGTCGAACGTGACGGGAGGCAGCTTGTTCAGATCCTTCGCCACGAATTCAAGCACGTCGTCCGGGTCCTTCATCAGCGTTATGACGTCCTGGAGACTCTTCTATGTACCGCCCCTACGACGAGACGGCATCTGGCTGACTTTGCCGAGCGTTGTGAACAGCAGCAACTTGGCACTGCTAATCTCTTCCTCCTTGTACGATGACTTGCAGATCTGCAAGATGCTGATCTCGTCCATGTAGTCGATAGCATGTTTGATGAATGCCAATACTTCGTTAGCTATGAGAGTTTGGGAACTCATAGCGGAAAACGGGCAGCGGCTATAGCCGCGCAATTCGCGAATATAATATTCGTACTGTGCAGCGCAAACGCGACCGTACTCGACCGCGCATTGCACCGCAATTATACTTCGACATTTAAAAAATAAATGTCGCAGCGTTGGTATTCTGATACCTTTGAGAATTTTACAAACTGTCGTGTAAATTCAGTTCAAACGGTTAAACATTACGATGAAAAGATTGAAATAACCTTTCCAAAAAAAAAAAAACTATCGAATACAAAAAAAAAATCATTCGTTTTCTGATTTTCGGCCGAAAAGGCAGAATTGGAATGGACTTGTTATGTAATGAAATGGAGGTAGGTAATAATGTTATAACCTGACCGTTTATCGGTTTACGACTAAATCAAATAAAGATAGACACCAGTATTTTAATGATCAACCATAACCTATTTTAATGGCAGGGAACTTAGGTAAGACTAAACAAAGTTGCTTATCTAGTGGTTAACAACGCAATTAAGATAGAATAATATTTATCGCTATATGTAAGAAAAGGTTTGAAGTTTGATTGATATTCTTCAACTTAATTAACATATAATGGT
This sequence comes from Apamea sordens, assembly GCA_945859715.1. NCBI lineage: Eukaryota > Metazoa > Arthropoda > Insecta > Lepidoptera > Noctuidae > Apamea > Apamea sordens. The sequence continues at coordinate 17,915,472 of OX243995.1, forward strand.
TATTGCAAATTGGAATCATAATTATTATGTATGTCTTGAGTAGATACTAGGTAGAAAAAAACTTCAAAAAAATTAAACCGCCGAAAAAACTGAAATGCAAAAAATAATAAACTTTTTTTATTTAACCTTAATAACTAAGTTCTTAAACTAATGTAAGTATACCTAAGTAATTTTGTGTCGGCGCCAAACAATCAATAAACAAGATCACTAAATTGCCTTTTTAAACGGCGGCGACTCAAAATTATTTAGGTATACTTACATTAGTTTAAGAACTTAGTTAATAAGGTTAAATAAAAAAGGTTTATTATTTTTTGCTTTTCAGGTTTTTCGACGGTTTAATTTTTTAAACCGGACGGACGGACGGACGGACCGGACGGTTTATTTTATAATTTTTAGTGGCTATAATCTACTAATTGTTTGCCAAAGGGCAGGCATATGTGGCACTGAGTAGAGTAATAATACACAACTCAGCATGCAAATCTGTGAGTGAACAATAAATCACCCCTATTTTCCCACCCTTAGGGTGGATTTTTGTTTCCAAATTAATATGGGACCAACTTTGGGGTATACCCTTTCCAATAAAAAAAGAATTATCAAAATCGGCACCCTAATTGCATAACACACGATCAATCGGAATCGGTTTCATTTTGACAGTTCAACAACATTCATTGCGTTATTTACGTGTTGAGCAGACAAATTTTTCGAACTTATGAAGCAATGGATTAGCAATTTGCTTCAAAATGATTCAAATTCCGATTGATCGTGTGTTACGCAATTAGGGTGCAGACTACTCTGTAAAAAGTTATGCGTGGTAAACATAAAAAAAAAATGTATGCGTCGACTTGAGAACCTCCTCCGTTTTTTTTTCGTCGGTTAAAAATAGATAGACTTATAGATTATTTTATACCGACAACAAAAAAGGCAAGTAAGAAAGAATAGTCTTCTATGGCTCTATGGTTTTAAGAGCCAAGTCCTTACGGGTGTCAGACTTTCGGGCTTCTGACAGCCCGAAAGTCTGACACCCAAGGAGTAGGTGCGTTAACGACTGTCAAAGATCCACGAATGACGGCCGGAACCATTTCCGAGACACGGAGAGGTCTTGATACATAAATATGGTAACTCATCCACGGACCAACCGCGGCAAGCGTGGGTTAACCAGGGCCCCAAGTCTGCTATTACAATAGTATCAGAATGGTCTATCATTGATTTCATAATTGTTGATTTTGACAAGTTTGGTAATCTACTAACATAATGGCGTCATTATGACTTTCCAGTGGTCAACCACTGACACTCCATTGAAAGAAATGGCATAGAATGGTAATCTCGAACATAATGATAATTGAATGACTGACTTACATGAAACACTTGACTTGTATAAAACACTAATAAATAATATGTAAAAATATATATAAATGAAATCTGGCTTATATAAAGTAGTGGTAGTTTTTCGAAAATCATTTCTACTAACGGGTTTATAATAAAGGCAATACGAGAATGTCATTATGACACAATTCTATTACGAGACCATTGACCGACCAATGATCGCCATTAAGAATTTAGCAAATTACGAACTTTAAGCAAAATGACAATGGGATGAGAATGGGATCGTGTTGGAATGACGAATTTATAAAAATAGCAGACTTGGGGTCCTGCTGATCGATTGACCCGTGCGGCTATTTACTTAGCTTAGTTTTTATATATACATATATATAGGTATAGCTACAAAATAGAACATGGAAACGAGTTTTATTGTACCTGTTTGAGGAATCTAGTTTGACTTGTACCACTACCGGAATCAAACGTAGGCAGACAAATATTTCGTAAACGCACCTATTTACGCATGAATGGCTTTATAATTTTACCACGGGTACGTAATCATAATAGAAAAAAAACCCGGCCAAGTGTGAGTCGGACTCGCGCACGAAGGGTTCCGTACCATTATCAATAAAAATAAATCATGAGTTGATTGAATGAAAGGTAAATTGCGGTTTACGATTTATGACGTATTAAAAAAAATACTTACTAGATCTCGTTCAAACCAATTTTCGGTGGAAGTTTACATGGTAATGTACATTATATATTTTTTTTAGTTTTATCATTCTCTTATTTTAGAAGTTACAGGGGGGAGGGACACACATTTTACCACTTTGGAAGGGTCTCTCGCGCAAACTATTCAATATAGAAAAAAATGATATTAGAAACCTCAATATTATTTTTGAAGACCTATCCATAGACACACCACACGTATGGGTTTGATGAAAAAATTTTTTTGAGTTTCAGTTCTAAGTATGGGGAACCCCCAAAATTTATTGTTTTTTTTTTCTATTTTTGTGTGAAAATCTTAATGCGGTTCACAGAATACATCTACTTACGGTTTTCCGCACCTGCAGCAGCCGCCCTAGCACAGCCCACCGTGCTTGGAAAATGGGATGGTGCAAGGGTGTCGACACACGTTGCATCCCACACCAAAGGCCTACCTACCTTCCAAGGCATTATGGTACCGATTCCGTCTGGCCTCTTCCCATCGTCGCGTGCCAAGCCATTGGGTTCTAAAACAGCTGGCACTCCGGCGGTGACAAGAGCACGACGAATGATATCATTGATGCTGGTGCGCCGTGCTATCCGGCCTGCGCTTTTACTGCAGGATAAGCCATGGTTTCCGAGGCAGTCGACACCTTCACCAGATCGGCAGCGATGCGGAGCCACACAAGGGGCGTCCAGACGCAGACAAGTAGCGAGCTGGAAGGTGGTGTCACCCAGCAATGTGCCTATGTTGGGTGACGGTAGCGCCTGAAGCCAGAGGCCCGACTCCCACTCACCCACAGCCAGTAGGCGGGCACGCTCAGCAGTATTGGTGGACGAAATAATAAGATTATTCCGTACCAACCTGCAGACCCACTGCCTCTGGGAAGATGGATTCACAGGCCGATCTGTATCCGGGCAAGACATTTTCCAGGCGATCACCGCGTCGGCCAAGCACGGCACGTCAGATTCAACCTGGGAGGGGGCTAAAATAATGTCGGTCAACTTTTCGGTGCTGTGGACAGAGGTCAGGAACTAATACTGCTAATACTGGTAATTTTACGGACGCCGAGGCCACCAAATCGGATGGGAAATGTGGCTTGCACCCACGCTCGGTCGTCCAAGGCCACATTTAGAATGGATGTTCGTGTGCTGCGAACAATTTGGTCAATTTTGTCCAAGAGTTGTGACTGCTTCCATAAAGGAGAAGAGCGTAGAAAATACATAAAATTTGGGCCAAAACAACAGTATCTAATCGGGGTGAATGCCGAATGTAAATTAATTTTGGAGTGTCTGTCCGAAATGTCGTTGAACTTTCTGATTTTTTCTTCGATGAAACGAGAAAAACTATGTTCCAAAATTGGGGAACCTAGGAGGGGCAGTGAGCTTTTTCTAAAATTTTGATTTGTGGGGCTATTGCATTAAATCCTATGGCCAATTTTCTGTCGGTAATGTCAGAAAGGTAAAGGACAATGCTGCATCAAAATCAAACTTCTCCTACAAAAGTTCTTTTTGTAAATTTTTTATTTCATGCTTTTTGTAGGGACTCCTTATTATTTAATTTCTTTTATTTTCTTGTGTTTTTAGATTCAGGTAATTTGGTGTTTCATCGTTTTTTGTAATTAACCATTTTGTGGTGGCGGCCATGTTGAATTTGAAATTTATCATAGTGTATTATTATAGTATCATAGCCCTTTCATTTGATACCCATATTGAGGGAGTGGTGAAAAAATATGTAATACGCCATTTTGTGGCGGCGGCAATCTTGGACCGATTTTCATCAAACATAGCTAAGAACACTCCCGACAAATTCACCTTTCAAGCAAAACAAACAAAATCAAAATCGGTTCATCCGTTCGGAAGCTACGATGCCAAAGACAGACATACATACACACATCCTCACACCCTGACACGTCAAACTTATAAAACCTCGTCGTTTTTGCGTCGGGGGTTAAAAATTGTACGCTATAATAACACATTAATAATTCTTCACATACAAATTTAATTTTACTCTGATGTGCTGTTGATACAATTGTCATGTGATGTTATGTATTTGAAGTTGGTAAACCCGTTTTTAACTTGATTTATAAATAAAACTTAACGAGCACTTAAAAACATAACTGCACGGCGCGACGATCGGGACGGGGCCGGGGGGAATTGGTATGCATTTATCAGTCAGTGGCATGCCAGAGGTTAACGGTGTTTTTGCAAACAGTTAAGTAGGACGCGAATATAAACACAGATGTTCCAAATATTCTTCAATCCAAGACTAATCGTCAACAGTGCAGTGTCTATATTTTAGTAATCATGTGGAAAATAATAAGTCTATCTGCTCTCCTGATCCTTGCTCGGGCAGCGGACGTACATGATTTCTACGGGGACTGGATCGAGGTCGCTTTTTATCCAGTTACTAAGTACTTCGTTCCTGTGTGCGTACAATTCTCGTTCGCTAAAAGCGCAGCAAATATGCAATGTACTTATTCTGATGGCAGAAACACAAATGTATTTCAAGTCTCTGCGATGACAGCAGTTGAAAGTATAATGGACCGTCGACCGATACCGATGACAGTGGTAGATACGCTCGCGGAAGTGATGCCAGCGTTGAACATCAGCGTCAAATGTGGTGACAAGGAAGTTAGTGTTAGTGACCGTGCTGCTTTAAGGCTGGTGAACGAAGACTACTTCATTTTGTATAGTCATATACCGCCATCCAGAGAATATGCTCGCAGTGCGGTAGAACAGAATTCAGCAATACTTTTTGCAAGAAAGGTCCTGTCTGCAGAAAAATTACATAATGTTATGAGAAGTATTGAAGATCTCAAGAACAGACAAGGAGCCCAGATGTGTGTGACAGAAAATTATTATGGATTCAATAGTACTGAAAACAAAGTTGGAAGTGAATGATTAATAAAGAATTCATTACTACGTCAACGGCGCCATCTCCACGGGCGAGAGAATCGCGGCGATAGAAGTTAGTTCTATTCTAGTCTCATCTTGCCATCCAATTCTCGCCGCGATGTTATCGCCGTGTGGAGACACGTTCTAAGAGAGTGTATAAAAATATGTGACACGACGATTATATCGCCGCGATTCTCTCGCTCGTGGAGACGGTCCCAACGTGCGTGACTGAATAATGTCTCCAATAAATGCCTCATTAAAATTTGTGCATATATAATCCTGTATTTTTTATTTATTATAAGCCTGTGTTGTATCACTGCATGGCAAAGGTCTCCCTTCCCTCTTTCCAGTTTTCCCGCGGGCTTATTGCGTAACAGACTACATAACAGTACCAACGGCTTTCATTTTCACAGTTCAACAACATTAATTGTTGTAATTGTTGTTGAGCCGACAACATTTTCGAATATATGAAGCAATGGATTAGCAATATCCTTCAAAATGATTCTGATTGAGATTGAAATTGTGTTACGCAATCAGGGTGCTGGGGGCCTACTCCGAAGTGCAAAGTGCGAATGTTCGGATCGGGCCGACACATGGCCGAACCGAATATTATTGAAAAATGCGAAAAAGTTCGGATCGGCTCAGTTGGGTCGGGACCATAGTCAATATTCGAAAGAGTGTAGGAGTGTAGGATCGGAACCGACCGAACCAAATAGTAACTTCGCAGCAGGAAACGGCCGAACATTTAGCCGGTACTACTTCGGAGTAGACCCCCTGCCGAATTGCCGATCGATTCTGTAAAAATCTCACCGTGAAAAGTTAGGTGAAGTGAGCTTAGAATGAGCTGCCAATAGTGTCAAGCCCTTAGCATTAGTTGGAATGACAGCTCACTCCACGCTCACTTCACCTAAATTTTCACGGTGAGATGGTTACAGAATCGCACTGCTGGTCTACTGCTATTGTGGGCCAATCCTGTATTGCTTTATAATAAACGTGTTTGATTGGTATTGACGAACTTATTTTGGTTGAGTCAAAAGTTTTTCCTGGTAAAATAATTTACACGGAGCAGCACACATAAACACAATTGTCCATTTCTAATACACTGTTATAAATCAGCGGGGTAATTGCGTACCTAACACACTAACATTAGGAATGGCGTTTAGAATTTTAGAGTTTAAATGAAAGCCACTGTTGTATTTACGTTGTTGCGCACTTGCGCAGACAAATTCGAACATATGAAGCAATGGATTAGCAATATCCTTCAAAATGATTGAGATTGTGGTGTTGCGGAATAAGGGTACTGAACATAGACATTAATACGGTAGGTACAGACGGCTGACTTATCGCTAAAAGTTATTTAAGCTAGCTAGACAACCACGAAACACCCGGCTGCTGTGTATCCGATCGATTATCATGACTTTAGCTAGAAGTCCCATCATTCGTCACTAGATGGCATTACTAAATTAAAAACAAAATAATTCAATCCTGCATCTATGATAAGCAGGGTCCGTGGTAGCACCAACACAGCTGTCCTCAGAACGATAGCGTCAAAATAAACAGCCGATCGATTCTGTAAAAATCTCACCGGAGTGAGCTTAGCATTAGTTGGAATGACAGATCACTCCACGCTAACTTCACCTAAGTTTTCACGGTGAGATGGTTACAGAATCGCACTGCAGTCCTTTTACCGTATACTGGACAAGTGTACACCTGCACAGAAATAGGAAATAGACTTAGCGTTATTATTGTGTAAGTTATTTTGTTTACTAACAAATTACTAATTAAATAGCATTTGATGGCCATTTAGAAGTTTCCACTGATAAACACTTTGAAAACAAAAAAGACAACAAAAAAGATCGGTACAAAATACCTACATATCATAAACTATGAAACAACAACAATTTATTTAACAAAGAATTTATTTTTCGTAAAAAAGCTTTTCACCAAAAATTGCTTAAGCCGAGAAACACGGGTATTGAAAATGTCCTAATCATATTTACTAGTTAGTTCAGTATGGAGTATGGACGCACTCTGAAATAAAGATATATTATTATTAGTGTCCTGTCTAAGTATTCTCTTACATTTTCAGTCCCAGACATGGCGAGAGAAGTGGGGCATCGACACAACTCTTCAGGCATGGCAGGCTCCAGAGGTTCTACTGACACATTTCCCTAGCGGCAGCCCCGGCTTCGATAAAGAAGGATCACCAAGTAAGTTTTCGAACGAAGTTCCTTATCGCGCGTTGCGAAAGGGGGCTAGACGGAAAAAATTAAGACCAAAAGTTGGAACGACACTTTTTGCTATAGGTAGTTGTAACCCGTGCGGCGCGCGTGTTTCTCTGTCTGTCTCTCTCTCTCTCTCTTATAGAAAGCAACCCAGTTATACTTCGTTCCATCCGGGTGTCCCTTGACACCTTTCAAGTTTTTTTTCGTTCTTCGATCCGCTCGCTGTGCAGTAGTGGCACAGTGGCATCGCGGGGCCGACTTTCATGGGTTCGAACCCAGGCAGACACTTTACTTGGTGTAATTTATTTCATTAGAAAGAAAGAAAGAAAAAGTATTAATTGCGACTCGCACAGGAAGATCATAAAACTAAATTAAACACAATAAAAAATAAAACAAATTATATAATTAAAGTAACAAAAAGAAAAATTAAACAGAAAGTACGAGGCCAAAGGGCTCCTATCTCAGCATGATGCTACGATATTTAAAAAATAAATATGTACCACTATCGAAAGCCGGCATGACTTGGAACCAAAAAAATCGAAGAAAAGTGACAACCACCTTCCCGCACTGGTCGTAGTAGCCCAATCCCCCTCATAGAGAGGAGACCTATGTCCCAGCAGTGGGAATATTAAACGCTGATTCTGCTAAAGCGGATTAGCAGAATCAGTGTATAATATTCGCACTTGGTTTTACCGCTTGACATCAAACTAAGCAAGCGGTCATTTCATATGTTAAGTCTGTAATTTGCCGAATCTGATTTATTTTTAAAATGTTGTTGCATAATACAGTGACCTCGCTATATTAAATTAACTTCGTGGACAAGGACTATCACATTAGGTTATCTTCCTACAACGAATTGACGTATATTTCGACCAACCGGTTCAAAAGTTTTTACGATAAGATTATAAATACTTCGAGCCGTATAGGTATGTATACTAATTTTTCCTCTTTGATAACCCTTCGTGTTATAGTTAATTAATAATATCCTCCCGACCAAAATCTCACCAGCGATTAGCCAGGTACCTGTATACGCAGAAGATATTATAGTGCACAACTGCATAAAGTGTGTGCATAAACACAGATGTAGTCTCTCTTCCTTTACTCTTATAGTCCGATGAGACGGCACGACTGGGGAGAGATCCCTAATTGCGTAACACACTTTTAATCACAATCGGAGAGTTTTGAAGGATATTGCTAATCCATTGCTTCATAGGTTTGAAAATTCGTCTGCTCAACAGCGTAAATAACGCAATGAACGTAGATGAACTGTCACTTATAGAGAGCTAAAAGAAGTAACGGGAGGAATCAAACAACTAGGTATATGACTCCTTTTACTATATTATATTGTAAGAACGTCTTTACACATTTCTGTCTAAATTACCACTCTACTTCCACGCTGCTTTCTAGGCAGCTCTGCTCATCATGTAGTTAGCAACTACTTTGAAAAAACAATTGTTTTTATACGTGTATGTGTGTTACGCAATTACCCCCCTGGACCAAAAGCTTTACGTGCTCTCCGGTTGACGGGGGGTTTATTAACTAACGTTTATTCAATTCGGGAGTCCGCATTCGAATGTTATGTATGTTTGTCTCACGTAGACCGGCCCCTCACATGTTGATGCGCGCGCGTCGGTTGCGAAACAATTGGGTCATTGTCACTGCCACTCACACACGGCGGAGTTACGCGACATGAACTTCCCCTCGATTTCTTCACACTCAAACCTTGCCCCTGACTACACATTTAAGTATATAAGTGGTCAGGTTAGGAAATAAGATGAATATAGGTATATGATGGCATGATAAAATTACACTGAAAGGTCAGCTAAGAATAGAATAATAGATACACTTCTTTTCATCATCATCTCCCTAACCTTTCCAAACTATGCTGTGGTCAACTTCCAGTCTAACCGGAAGCAGCCGAATACCAGTTGTAGCGAAAGCGTACATATAAAAAAAGGAATCTTCGCTTGAACACGTTTTAATTTATTAGGTAAAATAAAATAACAGAAACTGATAATAAATAGATAAAAAAAAATATAAAAAAAAGCATGTTAAAAAGGTATACTCGTACTGAACGTCTTTGGTGTTCGAGCCCTATATTAAATTTTGCGTATTATTGTTACGCGTCGATTCGTTTGCAAACGTATATCTAGTAACTAAATAAATACAAGTACGTCTTAAATGGGTAATTGACACCAAGTCAATTCGTTATTAGGATGCAAGATAATAATTTAAATGACCGTTTGATCAAATTTTAAACAATGGTAATATGCGGCTAAATGGTAGTATATCAAGTAATAGGCTCTACTAAAAACTTCTTTTCTATATCTATGACTAAAAACTAAACTACGCAATATATGAAAATCCGGTCCTAGGCTCCACGCTGACAATCGGAAGGCTCCTCGCTGGCCGGAAACTGAATCTTCCTAAACGTGCGGGCCGTGCGCAAGGTGTTATGTTGGGTTCGAGTCCCAACAGGAAGCTTGTAGCTCGCAATACAGGAAGCCGCTCGCAATACTGGTACTAGGGTGGGGATAGAGCGAATTTTAGATCGCCCTACAGTCTTCGGACAAATCTACAGAAAATAACGTAAAATTATTATCCGAGACGCAGGCAGAATCTTTTATAACAAAATAGCTGAAGAAAAGTTAAATTACATACCGAGTATTCAAGAAATGTGACTAGCCTCGAGACAACTTTTTAGTGATGTATATTTGATTTTGAGTACCTAATACAATTCGTTTTTTTCGGTAACACTGCCTATTACAACGAAAAGAATAGAATACAATTTAGGAATCGATAATAACTTTTGAATAATCAATAGGCAAGCAAACACACCCTTAGATCCAGTAGATGACCGCACAGAACTCGGTCGTTCAAACCGTTTTAGTTTACCGTTAAATATTTATATTTATACACATAATTTAATTGTGAAACCAGAAAAATAATATATTTAACTTCCGTAGTGTATAGGTACTAAAATCCTTCAAAAGAAAAGTTTCGGTAAGAGAAAAGACATGACACTTTTTGATTCAAAATTTAAAGCAATTTGAAGAAAAAAACCTTTCTGGTTAAAAATAAGGTTGGATTTGTTATAAAAGATCGACGAAAAGATCGATCATTGTGATAAAATTATAATGTAGCATTTGCTAATGCTGCACAGTATTTTACATGGAGCGAATGCCTAACTGACCTCCACAACCCCAGTGACTGGGTAATACGATACCCCTTGGTAAGACTGGTTGTCAGACTTTCGGGCTTCTGACGACCCGTAACGACTGTCAAAGATCCACGAATGACATCTGGGACCAACGGCTTAACGTACCTACATCTATTTTCGTGGGACGAAAGAGTAACCAATTTTTGCCTGTAGTGGTAGGACTGCATGGAAATTGGTGATACACAAACAACACTAAGCGCAGGTTTCGAATAAACGTGCGTTTAATTTGGTGCAGGGCTATTGTTATGCGCGCACGCACCGCGTGCTCTACATTATTTTCTACGTGAAAACTCGTTAGACACCGGTCATCGTAACCGTTGTAGGTAATAAACATTACATAAATAAAAACGACCTATCTACGGTCTATATTGTTCATTGGTAAGCGCCATCACTTCAAAACGTCAGGACTGATTTGATTATTTTTTTAAAGGCTAATTTTTCAATAGTCAGGGGATCTCTTAACTGAAGAGTGAAGAGTAAATATTGTTGTTTGAGAGCTTTTGTATAGAAAATATGTCAAACTGTCATATTTATTCTTCAGAAAAAAGTTATCTGAATGTTGAACAATCAACCTGTAAGGGCTGATTTTTCAATCGACAGATAATTTTTATTCGTGCAATAAAATTGACGTCTGACAGTTTTTGTATGGAAGAACTGTCAAAAATTCAAAAATAATCCTCCGATAAAATTATATGGCGTTGGAAAATATCACCCCTAAATATTTTAAATGTAGTAGTCCGAGTAAGTTTTATAGGAATTATGAAAAGCTGAAAGTGGTTTTTAGGGTTCCGTAGCCAAATGGCAACGGAACCCTTATGGATTCATCATGTCTGTCTGTCTGTCTGTCCGTCCGTATGTCACAGCCGCTTTTTTCCGAAACTATAAGAGCTATACTGTTGAAACTTGGTAAGTAGATGTATTCTGTGAACCGCATTAAGATTTTCACACAAAAATAGAAAAAAAACAATAAATTTTGGGGGTCCCCATACTTAGAACTGAAACTCAAAATTTTTTTTTTCATCAAACCCATACATGTGGGGTATCTATGGATAGGTCTTCAAAAATGATATTGAGGTTTCTAATATCATTTTTATCTAAACTGAATAGTTTGCGCGAGAGACACTTCCAAAGTGGTAAAATGTGTGTCCCCCCTGTAACTTCTAAAATAAGAGAATGATAAAACTAAAAAAAATATATGATGTACATTACCACATAAACTTCCACCGAAAATTGGTTTGAACGAGATCTAGTGTGTAGTTTTTTTTTAATACGTCATAAATCGTAACGTAACGGAACCCTTCATGGGCGAGTCCGACTCGCACTTGGCCGGTTTTTCTATGAAATTTTTGTAAAACTCACGATTCGAACGATTGGACAGGACGTCTGTCGCGTCAGCTAGTGTATTTATTATAAAGATACATTGTACCCAGAACCAATTTCTTTTTGGGAATTTGGCCTCCAGCTTTTTCGATTTGCGGCCAGCCACACCAGGGTGATTCTGTACCTACCTTTTATAATAACCTACGAAAACTACTATCAACGTTATTCCTTTTCAGTAATTATTGTCCCGTTCGTGGGGCTGGACGTGTGGGGTCTCCTGCACTCCGTCACCAAGACTGACGTCATCCGCATGATCCTCAGGCACCTGGAAAACTATCTCGCGATCGGCAGGAAGCAAGCGGAGAAGCATGGTCCGGCTGCGCTGAAGGTTCGTTATATCACTGTACAGACGCCAGCAGGTCAAGCTACCCGAAACTGTCAAATTTTCCCAATCAACCTTGAACCTTAATGCTTTTGCGATTAAGTTGAAAATCTATTAAAGAAATTTGACAGATTGTAGTAGCTAGTTGTGCTGGCGTGTGTACATATAATCGGTCACAGTTCATCACCCCAATTGCGTAACACACTTTCAATTACAATCTGAACCATTTTGAAGAATATTGCTAATCCATTGCTTCATATGTTGGAAAAAATTGTCTGCTTAACAACGTAAATAACGCAATGAATGTTTTTGAACTGTCAAAATGAAAGCCATTGCTACTGTTAGTGTGCTACGCAATTACCCCGCAGATCAGAACCTCATCATCTACCTAGCCTTTTCCCAACTATTTTCGGGTCGGCTTCCAGGCTATCAGGATGCAGCTGGGTACCAGTATTTTACATGGAGCGACTGCCTATCTGACCTCCACAACCCAGTGACTGGGTAATACGAAACCCCTTGGCAAGACTGTTTGTCAGACTTTCGGGCTTCTGACGTCCCGTAACGACTGTCAAAGATCCACAAATGACAGCCGGGACCAACGGCTTAACGTGCTTTCCGAGGCACGGAGGGGTCTTGGTATAGGTAATAGGTAATAGGTACAGCGGGCTGGTATCCGCAACTCCACGACAATGCGCGTATTTTGCGTAAGGGTGGGAAAATCGATCATTCGATCCACCCCAGCTCCTCAAGGAAGGCCAGCAACGCCTTGATGTTACTGACCGTCTCACTTAGGGTACCTGGGTTACCGAAGTACTTTGCCCTGTACGTGGCGACCGCCGGGCAGTTTAGCAGCACATGCGCCGCTGTCTCGTCATCCTCCATGCAGGCCCTGCACAGCGGACTGTCTGTTACTCCTATGACATAGAGGTGTTTGTTAAATGACCAATGGCTAGTTAAGGCTGCAGTAACTGTGCGCAGCTTTAGTTTATTTAGACGGAGAACCTGTTTCGTGAGCCGGCCATTAATTGTGGGAAGTGTTTCCTTGGCCTGCCTACATTCGCCTAGCTCCGTCCAAAGTTTGTCGTGTTGGTCTCTGGTGCGTTTTCTTACCAGAGTACGTATGTATCCGAAGGGAAGTGGCGCGATGGGCTCAGGTCCCACTGGTGCCATGCTCGACCCCCTTCTGGCAAATTCATCGGCTGCATCGTTACCTAGCGAACCGCTGTGTCCTTTGATCCATTGAATGGTTATATTATTGAGGCTACCCACCTGGTTGAGGCGCAGGTGGCATTCGTATATTAGCCCAGAATCAACTGTGTTGCTGTTCAGCGCTTGCAGAACAGCCATGCTGTCTGAGAGTATGCGGATGGAGTGTTCCTTTACTTCCCTGGCCATAATGGCTGAGGCGGCCAGGGAAATGCCCATGCATTCGGCCTGGAACACTGTGTTGTGGACCCCCAGTGGTGTGGCTATACGCATGTTGAGGTCCTCCGAGAAAATTCCAGCACCCGTACCACTACCTGTTTTGGATCCATCCGTGAAGATACGCAGCTCTGCAGGGCACAACCCCTCGCATCGGCGATCCTCGTAAAGTTGGATCTTGTATTTTTTATCGAAGATAAATTGTTTGGGCACCCGATCATTTGTAGCTTTCGTAATGGGGAGCTCCTTGTGGAGTCCCTCGAGCAACGCGGTGTGTGGTGTTTCACTCTTACCCCAGAGATTAAGTGTGTTAAGACGTACTGCCGCCATTGTCGCTTCCTGTTGTATAAATAGATGGAGCGGTGGTAATCCTAGGATGGCTTCAACTGCTGCAGTCGGAGTAGTCCTCATGCAGCCCGTAGTCGCCATGCAGGCTAGTCTTTGCATGCGTTGTAGTTTGTTGGAGGCTGTAATCAGCTTGGTGCGGGGCCACCAGACCACGGCCCCGTAGGTGATCATGGGGCGGATCACTGCGGTGTACAGCCAAAGTACAATTTTAGGGGATAGGCCCCACTTCTTACCTATCATTCTCCTGCACTGCCAAAAGGTCATGCAGGCCCTGTTTAGTTTGTTGTCCAGATGACTACTCCAGTTTAGCTTACTGTCTAGTATGACTCTTGGTCTTGGTATGTAAAGATGGTCACTCATCCACGGACCAACCGCGGCAAGCTTATTTATTTATTTATTTATCCATTTATTTCAGGCAACAAGGCCCATACAAACACATACAATACGATAGCAACCGAATGCGAAATGCTGAATGCTGAATGCGATAGCTTAACCTAATCGATCAACCCTTGCGGCTGTTATTACTTAGCCACAAGCCCCTCTCCGCAGATCAGAACCTCTAACTAAAGCAAATATCTTAGGAGATTTTAAATACCTATGTAGGTAGTATTCCCTACCTACATACTCGTAATGAAGATAATTAAAAAGTAGGTATTATACTTACAAATGACAATCAACCAGTAATCACCGCTAATCCTCGTTTTTACAGCATACATGATTGAGGAAAATGGCACATTAGGCCACGCCTGCGTACAGTGGCTACCTGTAATTACTAACTACCTAGTTAGTTCAGTTACTAGTTTATTACTTAGGTAATGTTTATCTAAGAAACCCGTACTTATCTACTTCAAGGTTATTTTTTGATGATACTTTTTTAATGTTTTAAATGTTTTTAATAGTCCGAATACCTAAGGTTTTTAGGGATTATGAAAAACTGGAAGGTCTATTATGTTGAGATTTTGTTAGAACTGAAGACCATTAGGTACTCGAACGATTGGCCAGAACAAAGTAGGTACCGAGCAGGATTAACGTTATAAAATTGCAAATATTAGAATAAAACCAAACTGTGGAACCTACCTCTATAAATATGGAGGTGTGCCGCGACTAACTCGGCCCGTAGATAGACGGAAGGCACGGCATTCTTTTTTATTAACAGCCCAAGTTTTTTATTTTACCTGGTTGAGCAATTGCATTTTTCTCTAACAATGCTGCCTAAGAACCCAGGAGCAACTCCGACATTCGCCTTTCCAATCAATATTTAAATCAGCACTCCAATTGCGTTGCACACTTTTTATCATAATCCGAAAGATTTAGAAGGAAATTCCTAATCCATTGCTTCACATGGTTAAAAAACCCATCTGCTCGATAACGTTAATAACGCAATGAATGTTGTTAAATTGTCAAAATTGAGACATTGTCATTGTAAATGAGTTAGTTGTTTAGTTTGTTGTGAGTAGTCGGGGTCGCTGTCGCCGGATACAGTGAAGAGGACTATATGTATATATATAAATCAGTTACGTTACGCAATTACCCCGCCGTATAGAATCACTTGTAGGGATTTCTTACACAATATTTTATGACTGATCTGCAGGTGACTGTGGTCTTCGACTTGGAAGGCTTCAACATCAAACAGTACGCGTGGAAGCCGGCCGCGGAGATGGTGTTCACACTGCTGCAGCTGTACGAAGCCAACTACCCCGAGATCTTAAAGGTCTGCTACATTATTAATGGTAAGTGTATCTATATTTTGGAACGAAGTTCCATAGCGCGCGTTGCGAAAGGGGCTAGACGGAAAAAATTAAGACCAAAAGTTGAAACGACACTTTTTGCTATAGTTGTAAGCCGTGCGGCGTGCGCGTGTTTCTCTGTCTGTCTCTCTCTCTCTCTTTGAACTTCGTTCCATCCGGGTGTCCCTTGACACCTCTCAAGTTTTTTTGAATACAGTTTAGAAATTAGGATGGGAAGGCTGCAGTTGACTTCGGTTCCTGTTCTTGAATCTTGGGCCAGTCGTGAGACCCGATATTTGAACCAGCGGGGTAATTGCGTAACACACTAACAGTATTAGCTCTAACTTTCATTTTGACAGTTCAAAAACATTAATTGCGTTATTAACGAAACGTAGTTACGTTTCTGATCTTTATAAAGCAACTAGCTGCGCCCCGCGGTTTCACCCGCATAAGTTTCGATCCCGTGGTAATATCGGGATAAAAAGTATCCTATGTGTTAATCCAGGGTGTCAGCTACGTCCATACCAAATTTCATCAAAATTGGTCCAGCCGTTTGAGCGTGAAGAAGTAACAAACACACACACGCACTCGCAAACTTTCGCCTTTATAATATTAGTGTGATGGGTGAATAAAATAATGAATTAGCAATATCATTAAATCAGATTGTAATTTAAAGTGTGTTAGGCAATTAAGGTGCAGATGCTACTTTATTATTTGACAATACTAAGTTGGTCGGTCCTCCTACAAGTTGGACCGATGACCCTGTAAAGGCCGCAGGAATCCGTTGGATACGGGAAGTACAGAACCGATCGAAGTGGCGGCGCTTGGGGGAGGCCTATGTCCAACAGTGGACGCGTTTCGGCTGAAATGATGATGATAATGACGTCGGTTGACGATACCATAGTAAAAGATACCGATATTTGTTAACACAACAGAGATTGTGTTCCTATGTAGGAAGAAAAATCGTGCTAAGTGGGTATTTTATACGCGATCGTTTTTCCGGGTTGGATCAAGTTAATAAATTGACTGTAGGAGGATGAAATTCTTATCCTAAAAGGGCTAGATTTTGGCTTCAAAACTTGAAAAAATCTGGATCTACCCACTGCCCAAACCCTGTCTAAAGAATCTACAAGAACTTTCAGATTTTCTGGACTCCTTATAACCCCATCTACTTTTCCATTCCAGCGCCAAAAGTATTCTCCCTAGCATTCTCAGTAATCAAGAAGTTCATGCACGAGTACACGATCTCTAAGATAAAGATCTTCAGCTCCGATGCCAAGAAGTGGCAGCCGCAGGTGCTCACCATGATCGACAAGGAGCAGCTGCCGCAGCACTACGGCGGGACCATGGTCGATGAGAATGGGGATCCGAGATGTTCGCTTATCGTAAGTTAATTGTGTTAATAGAATCTACATTTTTGGAAGTCTTTAAACTGATTCATAGAAGTGAAACTCTTAACTAAGTAGGTGTCGTCGAATACTCACTGATGGAAAATGCACGCCTAAGCCGCTGTCTAAATTCTAATCTAGAAAAATGACAATTGGTGTGAAATAGGAGATGATTTGTATGGAAGTTTTCACAAAGCTTGACAACATATTACGAGTAGGTATGTAAGTAAGATTCCGGTTAAAGGCATTTTTAGGTCGAAAACTTTTTTTAGGACAATGGTTAGGTCGGAGATGTGAAGATGTCTCATTTGAATAATAACTTTCTTCCGTTCTTCTTTTTGGTTAATTAGTTAGTTGACGTTTGGCGCAGTGATTGGCTTCTACAAATATTTTTTTCTGTTTTCAGGTGAAACCCGGTGGCAAAGTTCCTAAAAGCTACTACTCCAGCAATCAGACCTTCGATTCGGAGAAGGAGTTCAAGCGAGTCACAATCAAGACTGGAGAGAAGCATGTCATCGACCTGCTGTGTTCAGACAACGACGGTGTTTTGAAGTGAGTTACAACTTTTTTACCAGCACCCTAATTGCGTAACACACAATCAATCGAAATCGATTTCATTTTGACAGTTCAACAACATTCATTGCGTTATTTACGTTGTTGAGCAGACACATTTTTCGAACATATGAAGTAATGGATTAGCAATATCCTTCAAAATGATTCAGATTATGATTGATAGTGTGTTACGCCATAGGGTGCAGCTTGTGTCCAAGGGGATCAAACGTATTCAAATAAAGGTTATTTTTTTCTATGGCTGAAAGTTGCAAGTCGATTCGTAACCAGCCAGTCCAGTCGATTCGTAACCAGTCAGTCCAGTCGATTCGTAACCAGCCAGTCCAGTCGATTCGTAACCAGTCAGTCCAGTCGATTCGTAACCAGCCAGTCCAGTCGATTCGTAACCAGTCAGTCCAGTCGATTCGTAACCAGTCAGTCCAGTCGATTCGTAACCAGCCAGTCCAGTCGATTCGTAACCAGGCCAGTTGAAAGCCAGTGTTACGCACTACTTGTTTAGCATTTACTGAACAAGACCTAGTTGGCGTAGTCTTGAGGCACGTTTTTTTCTGGTTTTGTATACTTGACCAAATTTATTTTTTCCTTTCCTTCAAAAAAGTGACACACCTTCCTCAAATACATCTTCATATTCGTGTCGCTGACACGACAGTTCTTTAAATTTTGTCGGCCCAAAGCTTCGCTACTTCCACGGCGTTATCTGGGGCAGCGCAGAGTTCAATTTGGCTGTTTTGGGACACAAAGAGCAGAATGGAGCATATTTCCAATTACATGATAAACACTTACCCACACAATTTTTTACAATCAATTAAAAAGTTTATCTTTTTCAGATGGGAGTGCGGTGTAGACCACCACGACATAAAGTTCGTGATCAAGCGTCGTGACGAGGATGGCAACGAGAGCGTCGTGCACGGACCCAGGAAGATCACGGAGGGACCCACTGACGTCGGCGTCCTGGCCGTCACTGGACCCGCCACTTGTAAGTACTACTACTACCTACTTAATTTTGAACAACTATGTGTGGCCCAATTGCCCGAACCATCAATTTGAACTGCACCGTTCTAGCGAAGCAGCTCGGGAGAGCGTTAGATAGATACAAGTAGGTACATGGCGTGGCATGTCACTCATTGTATTATAAGACCTCGCACGGTCCCTCTTCATGCACGACGCTTCTTTTGTTTGATACTGGTTTTCTAGGCCAGGGTCAGTCAAGTTGTGCATTTTTGAGAGCACTCATTAAAATTATGAAACCGTCAGTAAAATTCTATGTGATTGCAATTTTAGACCGGGTGTAAAAAGACACTTAACGAAGCCGAGGAGTCACTTGTACTCCACGCCATTGTAATATTTTTGAAGTGAAAACTTCTTTAGCGGCGTTGTGCACTTTTTTGTGATGGGTAAAAAATGTTAAACTCGCCTCAGGACACGTGACCTGATCGAAAATTCGTAAGACGGAGCTCGCGTCAGGACACGTGACCTGATCGAAAATTCGTAAGACGAAGGGAGAGTAGACCGCATTCCAAAATATCAAAAATGCACAATGTTAATATTCAAGTTTCCACTTCTGCCGGCACTCCCGGAGTGCAACCCGTTGTTTTGTACTGGACCATGCCTGGGAACCTTCTGGCTACGGAGATATTGAAGGTCAAAATTCCAAATTTTACTGACTTTTTTTTTTACGAAAACAATTTTTTTATGTTTTCACTAAACCTTAAATATCCCCATGACCCCTGTGACGTTATATGCACCTATAAGCACAATGTTTTGCGTTTAAACGTTGCGCAATAGGTACCGCAAACATCAAATTTTCACACCAAAAATAGAAGTCATTTCTTATGTGTACATAATGCGTAGCTGACGGCTATGTGATGTGTCTTTTTACATCCTGTTTTTATCATTTTTATCCCTACCAACAGATTCAGTGATATTCGACAACAAGAGCGCGTTCCTGCGCAACAAGAAGGTGTACTATGACGTACTGATCGCCGTGCCGACGCGTGACCTCAACATCAGTGACGAGCCCAGCGACGAGCTGCAGCCCGCAGCCGCCTGCAGCAATAGCGCAGCGTCGTAGCGACAGAACAAATGTTGTAGCCTGAACAAATGCGGCGTAGACCATCATCATCAATACCTAAAACATCACCGCTCCACGGCACCCCGGGGCTACTCTCAAAGCACGAAGATTCAGCCGAAGTTACAGGCGTAGCAGCCACTGATATATAAGATTAGACAGTTGTTCTTACTCCAGATGTGTTTTTGCCCGTCCGAAAAAGTCAATTTATCAGAAGTTGGATTCACTCTGAAGACTCGAACTATGTACGTATGGACAGGCCCATACCTTCGTTGACGGACTTCGAGAGTAGGCCCCCCTGCAGCCCACAGCCAAGCTACTTACGTGTACCTGCTTAGTTTGACTTTGTATGAAAGTGTAAGTTGAATCGTCTACTGCGACCCACGGGCAGGGTACGCACGAATACCTATATGGCAACCAAATGAACCGCGCAGCTAACGTATGAAATCTCTCCTTGTACATTCTACGTAGCCCCCGCCCGGTGCCCCGGTAGTCTCGTGGTCGCAAGCGCGACTGCTGAGCGTGAGGGATCCGATATACAAACCCAATAACCTTTATCCGACCTAGGAGGTCGAGCAAAGTGTTATTGGTAACATCCCGATACACCCGTGACTTCGGATTTCCGTCCCATCGAACTCTGAGAGTGCACCTGTGTCTGCGTACACACGTGACACGCTTGCACTATAATATCTCCCGCGCCGAAGGGTCTCCGATGAGATTGGCCGCCATGTCCAAAATACGGTCTGGCTGGAGGACTATTATTAGATACAAGCTGTTGTTTTGCATCCTCGTCAAATTTCAGGAGGCTGCTAGGAAAGACATAAATAATCAAATAAAATTACGATCCCTGGTAAATAATGAATACATACTTTTTTTTTTGTTATTTAAGTTTGACAGTACCTAAGTATTTCAAAATACACCACTTTCAAAGAACAATCGCGTTATTGTATCGTAAAAGCGGCCACGTTTTTATGTGTGTGTAAAAGGGCAGTTACAGTGCGGTCTCAGACAGGCCGCGTTTTAATATGCGTGTCCCACAAAGGTTTCCGAAAATTTGAAAAAAAAAAGCCTAGGTACTTATTTTATTATTGATTCATGTCGAGAATCAGTAGCATAGTTACCTCCTTGAATTTGACGAGGTTGCAAAACAACACCTTGTATTATTGCTTAGCAGTGGACGGTCGATTTTAATTTCATGTTAGCAGTTGTGATTGGTTGACTGAAGTAGTAACAACCAAAAATGTAAGTAGTATTGGCAGAGACGAGAATAGGCTCGCAGAAATGGAGCGTTTTGTTTGAATCAATACACACACAAAGCACAGTTTCCTTCATTAATATTGCGCTGGCGCATATTTTCGCACGACAATTTTTACCGCATCGCATTCATTTTAGTCACACTAGAATTTCCTTAAATATAATAGAAATTACAGTATATATGTAAAAAATCATGACTCTAGCAAAATAATTGCTACAGCCCGCAAGAGTTAACTTGAGACTTCGCTCGGATCACGTAAGCGCGCGATACTGACTGAGACGTCGATTAACACCGCGGGGGCGGGAGTGACCGCTCGAGTGTCAAGTTAATTCTTGCAAGTTGTACTTTTTTTAACAAATATTAGATAGATGGGTGTTTTTTTAGATAATTTGTGTTATAAATAGGTAATTAGGTAGTTAATTTAGATCTAAATGTACCTACTTTTATACGTTCCAACTAAGTTTTAAGAAAACAATGTTTTATATTGATACAGGGGAGTTAGGTAAGTGGTTTTTAAGATAAGAAATTAAGAACAAATGCGATGCATTTACATATATCTTTAGAAACGGAAGCATTTCTGTGATAGTTTCCAATAACGTTGTAAAACATTGCCTTTAACTAAGGTATGTGGAATGGAACAAATCTAGATAAGTACCTATATGAAATGATATGAGTAAACAAGTCTTTGAAACAAGCAGACACAATCATAGCTAATTATCACGATAGGCAATGGGAACGCCCCCTATTACGGCATTCCCGATAATGGTCCCTAATGTTTGTCAAAATAATGATTGTTATTGCATTTGACTTAGGTATAATAAGCATTTATTAAAGGAAAATGCTACTCTTTTACCCCATTGTTTTCCTTTGTGTTAATAAAACCTAGGGATTTCCAGCTCCATGAATAACAATTTATAATGATTACTAATGAAATGGTTGATGAATAGTTTCTTGGTAAAACGAGTAAGTACCTACTGTAAATCAAGGTGGAGATGACAATACAACAATAAATTGAGGCCATGAGAGACACAGTGGCCTAACTGAAAAAAATGGAACTAATTTTTAGGCCACTGTGGCGCTATGTCTTTTACAGTTTAGAGGAGTTTTTTCAAATAGGTAAAGTCAGTACCTATTGAAAAAATAACAGTTGGGCCACTGTGGCTCTCATGGCCTCAATTAAACTGCGTAGGCGAATGACATTCCCAGTCCGTGTACAAAAATTCAATCAAATATATCCAATAGTTTAGTCACTACAGCTAGTCAAAGATTGGCAAAACCCATCACTACTAAGTACCTATTTAATTTGTTTGAAAATCACTTTTTTTAATTTCGAAGCTAGGATTTTTTGATAGTTCCAAGCACAGAACAGATAAAAGAGGTTCCAAGATACTCTTAGGCATTACCTAGTATTGCCAATGTTTTCATTTATTGTCGTATCGCTGTCTCCACATTGTATGTTGTTTTCTTTTAATTCTGTAATTATGTTTCAATGTTAAACAAACAAACAACATGCCTTTAAAAAATGTCAAAGCACAGTGATTATTCATTTTCAAAATGGCTAGGATAAATTGATGTCTGACTATCTGTGTATAATTTCAATACCTTCTTACCTACGAAGATAAATGATTGCTCAATTATTTATAATAATCTATGATTAATTAAGTTATCAGTATTGTGTAGTAATGTAATACCAATAAACAATGATTACATAAGCATTTTTTTTTATCTGTCCCACTCTTTTATCTTTTATTTTATAGGACAAGATAATGGTGACTTTTATCATAAAATTTTTGTCACGCAAAGTCGCTGATACGTGAAATGCAGAAATAAGCCTATATTATAAGAATTTATTTATTTTTAGCCTTACTTCGCGGCCTTACTGGCGTTAACATAAGGTACGACGCCTTCGGGCTAGGTGGCGCGACGTTCTTCGCAGGATGGCTGATAGCAGCTGGTTGAGAGTTGCCGAAAATGGCATGCAATAGGAGTGACATATGTCCAGCAGTGGACTGCTATAGGCTGATGATGAATAGTTACAGTTCAAGTTCAGTCTCTGTGTGCCCTTTGGCAAAGTCATCCTCTAAACCCCTTCTAGTTCTTCCTGTTCCTTGCCTGTCTATCTGCTATACTAATACCAAATCAGTAAAAACTTAGTTTTGACTTTTCATCTACAATAAACGAATAAATAAATCTGCCAAAATGAGTTTGTAAAATTATTTAATGCACAATTGACACCACCTTCCTTAAAAATACATGTTATATACAAGGCTACATATGACTCCATCAAGTTGTTCACCGCAACCACCTTCAGTCCTCATCCTCAAATAGCATTTGAAGCAGTTCTCTCTTCGTACACTGGGAACCTTCTAATCTCTGTACGCCCTTCCAACGTACGATTGTGGGGATTACCATAAGCTTCAATCGGGAGTCTGTCCGGAAAGAGCAAGCTTTGTCCTTCCACCTGCAAGGTAACATGAATTTGGATAAGAGAAGAGATATGAGATGTGGAGTTGCAGACACCAACCCATCATAAAATGCATTAAAATAAATTAGATAAGAAATACCTAAAACAAGATAACAGAAATGTATAATTTATAACAGAGGCAGATAGCTGATTAACCCTTTGTATCCATGCGAGAATGTGGATCCACGCGAGACACAATTGCTTTATAATTATTGTTTCTGTAATTACAGCATATAACGCACAATGGTCCACTTGAAGGACTAAGTGCGGAAACCAAACCCGTAACATAGAACATATATCTATTATAGAAATTATTTATATCACAAGTCACAGTATTTTAAATAGTAATAGTTAACATATAATAGCACTATTATGGCATTAAGTAATACTCACGTCTCTCTGCCACCAACATCAACGTAAACAAATGTGACATCCTTTTTTAGTTCATTCAGATATGCCTTCACCACAGGCTCCGCTGTGAACAAAGATTTCTGATATCAGAAAGAATACAATCTATATTAATCAGGCCTACTTTTTAACTGATGGTGCCTGAGGTAGCTGCCTAATGGGGGAGGGGGGGGGGGGGGACATCATCAGGTTAATGTCTGAGCTCTCGCAACACGCCACCCCATTCCCCTGACAAGTATGGACCATCCTCCATACTTGTCAGGGGAATGGGGTGGCGTGGGTAATGGGTAAAATGTTACCCAGTTGGCAGTAAATACACCAACTGCGGCCATTATCTTTTTTTTCACCAGTGAAAAAGAAATAAACTTTAGGCCCCTTCTTTGGTAGCTTATCAATGAACTCAGTGAATTGACCGTAATTTTGAAGTTCTTCCATTTTTACTGGCATTAGTGGTAAGTGTCAAGAAAATGAATTATAGAACAGATAATCAAGTACTGTTAAATGGAGTCTAAAAGAGTTCTAATTTCGATGTTTATACGACCTCCTTATAAACAAGAAGGTAATGAAATCTATAGCTATTTTAGCTGTAGTCTGTTACTACAGACTCATGAAACGAGTCAATGTCTTATTATGTTTTCTCTTTACCGTAAACAATAGCAAGACATTTATAACGCATCCGCTTTTCGGCGATCAATTTTCGGCTAGACAATCAGTTATTCTAATTAATTTGACTAATTTTGTAGGTGTACGTACCTTCAACACAGTCGCTACACCAACTTTCTCCAGACGGCAGTTTTTCACCAGAGAAGTACATAAGCACTGGAGGACCTTTGGGATCTATAGTTTCAGCATATTTCACAAACTCGTCATACCCGTGCAACTCAAC
This sequence comes from Apamea sordens, assembly GCA_945859715.1. Classification (NCBI taxonomy): domain Eukaryota; kingdom Metazoa; phylum Arthropoda; class Insecta; order Lepidoptera; family Noctuidae; genus Apamea; species Apamea sordens. The sequence goes on from OX243995.1 coordinate 17,940,075, forward strand.
CATAGTCACCATTTTTAATACAAAACACAAGCCCAATACGACCGGCACTATCGATGAATAATGCACCAGAGTGACACGCGAATATTATCAATTATTTTGATAAAAATGACAGCTTGACATTGACTTCTCTGACTTATGTATAGTTATTATCTGTGATTGACTTTGACAGTTGATTACCAGTAGGCTTGGGTAAAAAATATCGATATATCAAAATATCGATATTTTTTCAGAAAATATCGATATATCAAAATATCGATATTTTTTCAGAAAATAATCGATATAAATCAGCGATATTTTTTCCCACGATATATCGACTTTCGATATTTATTTTCAGATATTAAAATCGATATATTTTTAAAGCTCTGCTGCCTGCTCGTGCGGCACATCATGTATTTGACCAATCCGATTTCTTAAATTTAGAAAAAGAGTAGGTAGGCAGTAGGCTGTATGGGTTTTTCTTTTCTTCAAACACAAATAAAAGTTACAGTCTATGACCTGCTTGTCTATGACACTGCTTCCTGCTTCTGCTTGTTGTATCTGAACACAGCTACGTCAGAGGTTCCAAGCAGTGGCTGTGTCCCCAATGAATTGAAGCAGTATTTGGACCAACCACTTTTAGAAAGGAAATCCGATCCAATAAAGTTCTGGGTAAATTGTCGACATTTCACGCCGGTTCTCTCGGATATCGCTCTAAAATATCTGATTTGCCAAGCTTCTTCAGTGTCATCTGAAAGGGTAGCTTCAGTGGTGAATTTGGCTGTGCCGAATGATAGGAGTAGATTAACAGGAGAGCACATCAAACAAAGAGTGCTCCTGATGTCAATATCAGACAAATATTGGTTTGAATAATGTAATTTTTGGTTGTGTTGATAATGGCGCCGATTCCCTTGTTCACAAACTAAACTAAATTTAAGTTCAGCGCATCTTTTTCTTTCTATTTCATTAATGTTGATTTTTTCTTGGCTTTATGTATCTGTTTTTTTTAATAATAAAACTGATGTCAAAACAGCCAGATGTGTAGTTACTTTAAAATTTCGAATATTTTGGCTATTTTTGTAGATAATCGCTTATTGCGCAAAAAATATCGATATATCAATATATCGATATTTTTTAGTCAATACTTATCGATATATTTAAAAAATATCGATACAATATATATCGATATTTTTTCCTCATTTGCCCATCCCTAATTACCAGCGCCACCAGCGTAGCGTCAATCCTCTATAGTTACCTTATTAGTTACTTTACTCCACAGAGTAACTTATAATGTAGGCTTTACTCTTTGGCGTCAGTCGTCAGCATAGATTACTAAACAGTACTCGTCAGTTTAAAAAGTTTTTGACTTTTCTCCAATATGCACTATACGGAGGGGCCGTTTATCTTTTTTCCAGAATGTAATATATTATGTTATGAATCTCTTATTTATTTCTGCTCATAACGAAACGCACTATTGCCTTAGCAGTTAGCACTATGATCGGCACTAACTGCCATAGAGAAAAACTGGCCAAGTGCAAGTCGGACCACGCACAGTGAAAGGTTCCGTAGTTGGGATGAATATTAACTCGTACAAAGTATTGTTCTTCGATGAGAACAATACTGTTATTGAGTGTATGTTTTGCGATCGATACCACCAAAATAAGTTTATAATATTTCATAGTACATATTTTTCTAAAAAACTATGATAAATTAAGTTATTTCTCACTATCTCTCAAAACTGTGGGAGTGAATAGCTAAATCACTTCGTCAATTATTATGGTATCCAATAATACCCCACACGCTTATGTTCCGCTCGGCTCTGTCTGCGCCGACTCCGCAAAGGAAAGCATAAAGTTATAGTAGTAGTACATTTATGTAGTTGTTAGCATAAAATGTTATTATTTTACACACCATCCAAGTCTTGTATGGATTTTTAAATTTTTACTTATTACAAGTACATTTCATAAGTAAGTTGTCGACTATAATTTATTAACTAGTAAAGCATACATAGGTGTAATTTGCAAAATCCCTTTTCTGTAAGCGACTATCGTAAGTACTTTTCACATATCCAAAAACTACAGTTTAGCTGGTCGGGGGGAGGGACACCCGGAAACTTGACTCAAACAAAAATTACCACTTTAAAATATTTTGTGAATGGATCCCTGAATCAAATAATATTCATCACAAAACCTCAATATTTTAAAAGATCTTTCTATGGACAGCCCTAACAATGGAATAGAAACTCTTCTATTAAACTTTTTTAACCGTATAGTTCGGTAGCGCCCCCGAATGGACCCGAACACACGAACCTCCGCTGGCTCAGTAAGGGGTCCCATTGGACCTTGAAATGACGACATACGACACCCATAATGATAATGTAAATATTGATTATGCTACCCATCAAATCTTATGAATGTGCGTTAATTAAGAGAGTTGGATAAAAAACTCATATGTTATCGCCATTCAATCTTCCATATTTAGCGCGCAAGTTTATTAATTTACCTTTATTAAATTCAAGTCTGTAAATGCGATAATCGCCATTTTGATGACAGTGGTGGTCGAGGCTAAAAAACATAAAAATTGGGGATTTCGAAAATCCAAACTTCACCACAGGGGCAATGAATAATACATGATTTAATTATTTGACGAATTCATCCATTGTTAAATAAGTAGTGGTAATGTAGTTTTTTGATATCTAAAGTCGAAGTTTCGCGCCAATCGTGCGTGTTTACATTTTTACTTTTCACAAAAGTCACACACACACATGTAGATAAGATGTAAAATGTGAAAAATATTATTACAAATATTATAAAAAACACGAAAATGCCCAAATCATAACGTAATATTGAAACACAGGTCCAATAACACGTATTATTCATTACCACTACTTAATTTGTGTTCAAAATCGCCGACCATTGTTGTTTTTTTTTATCGTAATGATGTGCGAAAGCGATTATGCCAAACGATTTTTTTTTTTAATTTCCATTGACCCGAGTAATTAATATGACGAATGTCAGAAATCGATTCTCAGGAATTGAAATAAAATTATTTTAAGCATTAAATACAACAAGCATTATTTATAATAATGATTTATGCTTTCCTAATGTAATTTTAATCGTTTTTTGGACATTATATTGAAATTGAGTCAATAACAGAGGACCTATGACCATAGACAGTCATTTATTCAATTTCGCGCCGAATTGTTTCTATATTTGAATTTATATTCGGAATGCGCTCGCTATTCAAAATTATTTTTATTTATTGTGCAATTATTAATTTTTGATACTTTCTAATAGTTTGCTACAGAATGCCCAGTATACATTTTTAGATAGGCTTAGCAAAAGTTTGGGAAACCGCAAACACTTTACATTTCATTATGTTTTGTAAGCTGGATGAGCTTGGTTGTTTTTATTTATATTAGTTTACTTGAGTAATAGAAATTGTTTACTTTTTGTGGTAGTTTCCCAAGGAAATTTAAAAAAAAAACTGGCCAAGTGTATGTCGGACCATGCACAGTGAAAGGTCCCGTACTTGGGATGAATATTTACGCATGCACAGCGCATATCATTAATTTGATCGACTGTAGAAATAAATTAGTATTTCATAAAAGTTCTCGAAAAAACTGTAAAAAAACAAGTTAATTCTGCGGTTTTAAACGAAAATATCTCATATCTCAAAAACGATTGGCTCTAAAAGTTAAAATCAATTAGAAACATCTTTATAATTTTAATTATAAGTTCCAACAATACCTCCCACACGCTTGTGTGATTTTTTTCAACCCTCGGGTACATGCATGGGGAATGCTACCTCTAATTATGTTTATCGTAATTTTACTACACCATTTTGCGTGCATAGAATACGAATACGATATAGTGTTATTAACACTCGTTAACGTCTACGAGTAAAATAGTTAATGGCATTAACATCCGAACGCACGCACAGACTGACATGACGAAATTATGGGTTCCGTAAAAGTATTTTCAGATCATTTAAATTATAAATCAGACAATTAAAGTTCTTAAAATTTTATCCCAAGCTACAGAACGGCAGCTTGGGACATAAGGAGTGCCTACTTTGTCCCACAACGCGCGTCCACGAAAACGCCCGCGTTAACCCTGTAAGAAAGGCTGGCCGGTGCAAATTGGTCAAAATCTAGATTTTACGGTTAGTTTAGGTTTGTACAGACGGCAGAGAGGCAGACCGACCGGCACATAGACAGACGGCCACATAACTTTTGTTTTAGTTATTAAGCAAATATATTTAAAACCCCCACAACAAGCCCTTTCATTTGATATGTCACACAGAGGTACAGCAAAGATTTTTTTTTTCTAGTTTGCCCCTCAAGAGTGACCCCATTTTCAAAATTAATTTATTAACGTTACACGTCCGTCTTTGGGTCACAGAAATTCATATGTGTACCAAATTTCAATTTAATCGGTCCAGTAGATTCGAAGCAAATAAGAAAAGACAAGACCCACAGACACAAGTGATCCTGCAAGGGTTCCGTTTTTTCATTTAGACGTACGGAACCATAAAAAATTACACACCTAACCACACCGTACGTGTACACACGGCTACACGTCAAGCTATACAAAACCAGTTTGTCTTGGCCTCACTTTGTATGATACTCGTATTTTCTCACAATGAACGGTCAGCTAATACTGGTTTTGCATAGCTTGATGTGTAGCCGTGTGTACGTGTACATACACGTACGGTAATTAAAATGAATAATTTCAAAAATAAATTAATTCATGAAAAATATACCAAAGAGGATTTATATAGTTTCTACACCTTTTTTATTTTTTTTTTGCAAATTCCGATTATCGATTAGACTTTATGCAATTTTTGAATCGAAATAAGAAAACTGGACGGATGGTCAGCACTAAGAAGTGTCATGTCGAAACACAATTTTTTGTAATTTTTATCAAGACTTGATTGCGTTTTATAAGTAGTTTAAGTAAGAAAAATGGTAAAAGTAAGAACGCGGAGAGAATGATAATACCTTTATTTTTCCCTTTTGCATATTTTCAGCAAGAGAATAGGTTGTATATGTACATATTTCCAGCGAGTTTAAGGTGCCTACCTTTTGGATAGGTGTAGTAATACCTATTTTATACAACTTTCGTGGTAGACTAACGAAGTTTGACCGACCTCAACAAATAATTAAAGATATTTGCCACAAATATATTGTATAAAATAAGCGCGGAAACATATTTTTCTTAATAAATTTGAATGCTGAAAGTTGATGTAATTTACTGAATTTCATGACGTAATTCGCAACATCCCGTCGAGTCAGCTGATATGTCATATGTCAAAATCTAGTCGAGCAGAGTGGTTAAACTCTTTTAACTTAATAGACGATTTTTCTACTCAGAAAAATCTATTAAGTCTATTAAGTTAAAAGAGTTTAAAAAAGTTTTTCTTTCAAGATTTAAGTTCGCAACTTTGTAGGCGTGATTTTTTTAGGTAATCATGCTAAATTACACACTGCGGACAGATAGACAAAAAGCCGTACGGACAAGGCAAAACTAAAAGGCTTCCTTGTTTCGTTAAAGATACAGAACCCTAAAATGACCAAATGTGAGATTGCCACTTGAAAAAAAAACTGTAGCCGTTCCGTTTTACATTGAATGTTTGATTTTTCCAGAAATATGGTGCCGGACACTAAAGACATAATGCTAGATCAATTCTGCCTATAACAGAACTCAAAATTCATGCCAAATTGAAACGGTTTTGACGGATTATACGGTTGACAATAAAAAATATTTGAATGTTTTCATGTGTATTTGAATTGTTTTTAAACTATAATTTGGAGCCTGAGTGATAATATCTACCACAATGGATACAGCGACGGGTATGAAACCTAAGTCAATGGCTGAATTGCTGCCCGGGCTTAGCGGTAAGTCAAATTTGTTTACTTGCCAAAGTTATGTGTAGTAAAACAACAAGTAACATTGTAAGTGATTGTATCCGTTTTATGCAATGCTATCTAGAAATATCACTAGTTCTTTGAAACTAGGTAAGAAGTCTTGTTTATTAAGACAAACAAAATGTATGTCTTGTTTATTTTATAGGTATCATGTCTAAAGACAGTATGCAGTATCTCACTGCAAAGAAGCAGCCTCGCCAAACAATTGTAAACACTCGCACCAATGAGAAGATTATAAAGCCTTTAACTATCGCGGAAATGAGAGCTGACCTCTTATGTAAGTAAACAAACGATGAAAACAAGGCATTGAAAACAAACATTCATTGTAAACCTAGCAGTTTACAATGAATGTTTTGTATGGTATTAATAATAATCAGCCTCTAATGTTCCCATTGATGGGACTCAGGCTTCTGGTGAGATTGAGTGGGCCGTAATCCACCACACGGGCCCAGTGCGGATGTGGTATTAATAGGTACTTACCAATTATTTAGTTTTCATTTTTTACATAACACACTTTTCTACTATCCAATGTCTGTTTCAGCCTTAAGAGTACAGTCCCCCAGGAGACTCGCCCCAGGGGCCACAAGCTCTAAAAAGAAGAATTGGAATTCATCAGTAAAAGTTGACAAAACAGTGAGCCACACAGCCAATGGGAAAATGAAACACAATCCCATCAGAAAAGTGCTTAATTTTCAACCACCCAAACCTAAAGTATGTATTGTATACCTACATTAACCCTTCGTATGCCGGAACGTCGATCTACGCGATACAAAATGGCTTTTTAATTGTGTCTGTAATTACGGCATTCAACAGGTTAACATTAGTTGTATTATAGCCTATGTAGCCTATATGAATTGGGCAGTTTTCATAGTTATTACAGCTCCATTTGGTAGTTTCAAGCAAAGAGAAATTAAACTGTTTTCTAAGAAAGAAAAATGTGTTTATTGGCATTACAGCAATAAAAATACACTTTTAAACTACAAAAACAATTATTATTCTAAAGGACCTCGGCTCAGCATAATGTCAGATGATGACAACACAAGGTGCACCACCTGATTTCATGGGAAGCCGTCACCTCCTGCGATGCAGTAATGCTCGCAAAGGAGATGGCGGAGCGCATGAGCGGGAGGCAATCTCTGTGCCCAAAGTATTCACCATTTTATCATATATTTGTTTTCTATTGATTACAGCCTGTATGCAACATTAGAGCTACAATGGCTCCGGAATCACCAAAGTTCATGAGGCCTGAATTCAGACCCAAGAAGTCTATATTTGTATTACAAGGTAATTGAAAGTTTTAATGTCTTGGATAACTTCATCATCAACACCCACAGCCTGACTTCAGCCATTGCTGAGTATATGCCTCTATTCAGGCCATCATTCAGGTTGGAAGCAATATTGTCCGCCCATCTCACCACCGATAAGCAAATAAATTGAATAACTTACTGTTACCTATAACATTGTTGCATATCACTAATACTCATTTTATTTCAGCTCATAACAATGTGAGAATAAGTGGCATAAACAACATAGCTGAAACACCAGTTGTGAATAAGCCCATCAAAAGTCGGATGACACTAGCTAATAAAGAGAATGTCTCCAATCTGGTGAGCAAAGCTGCTAACAAAAAGTTTCTTCCTCCACCAAAACCTTTGATAAAGAAAAAGTTGATCCCTGTTATACCTGACACTCCCATGTCCAATGAATCTTGGAAGTCCAGCTGTGATGGTAGCTTCTTACAAAAAGAGAAGGAGATTAATGATGCAGAAGAAAAAGTTAAAGCTATAGCAGAGGAACCAACACTAGAGAACATAGCTGCAGTCACACCGCCAGCGTCCACTCCATTCAAAGAGTACAGAAATGTACAAGAATATTTCAACCACTCCAGTGAATTGGAAAGTTCTGCGCTCTACCATGATAACACCATCATGAGCTTCGAGAAACCTGCTGATACTAAAGAGAACAACAAGAGAGAAGAAAGTGTCATCGTCTCATTATGTGAACTACTCAACAAAGCGTCCGTTGCTAACTCAGGGAAAATGAGCACAGAACTTGAGGATTTATTACAGATTGAAAAACAGACTGAACAAAACTTGAACATGATAGACATCAGCATTGCTGCGTTGAATAAAGTTAAACAGACACAGTTGACTTCTCTGCAGTATGTCAGAAAACTAATTAAAGATAAAAAACCTTTTGAGAGTGGAGACAAAACTTTAACTCATACCAAAGAGACTCCCAAATTTATAAAAACAGAGAAATTCTGTCCAGAAAGAAAAGCTGTAAGTAGGCCATGTTCAGTAATAAAGTCCTGTTCAAAGTCTCCATCATACAGGATACCAAAAAAGAATTTGTGTTTGAGGAAAAAAGTTGTTTATAAATCTATGCCAAATATTGCGAACGAACAAATCACGCCAGTGAAAGCTGATATGGGTAACAAAGCTCTGAGCATGTACATGAAAATGAAAGAACACATGAACTTTCTGAGCACACCTGTTGCTAAGCGAGAGTGTCATGTGCCAGATACACCAGCAGTAACCTCACATAATCTACAAAAGCAGCTTGATCAACTCTACGATGAAAATTAGAAATTCTTTAGAAAATATCGAAAATAAATTAATTATAGATTAATATTGTAAAGAAAGCAATAATATTATTGTTATTTTAGATAAAATTTTAATTTAACTAACTACTTATGAATCGCCTTATTGTAAATTTAGGAAAATTTCGCTACAGGTTGGCTGTACTATGTAATCGTCACACTTACAACTTAAAATTAATTTAATAGGTATTTACTAACACCGATTTTCTAAACAATGTACATAAAAATCGTGACTGAAAATTATTTGGGATGGAAATGTTTTAAATTGAATTTCTTAACCTAGCATGTGGTGTTGTATGTAGTAATATATTTAAAATCTAATTAATTTGCATAATGTAAACAGTTTTGTGTAAAAAATAAAGATTCTATGTAAATAAGGAATATTGTTTGCTGGTTTTTCATCATTGTTTGGCCTAAATTAAAATATTACTAAGCTCTCTGAAGTGCTGCTTGACGAAAAAATAACTTAGACTCAATGCTTATAATTATATTTATTTATTAATTAATAACCAACTTATATTAACAGTTGGCACCACACATACAAGTTATCAGTCACGTTATACATCTACTAGCTGACCCGGCAAACGTTGTTTTGCCATATAAATTATTTCTAGCTGTCCAGCGCTATTTCGTTCGCGTGGTGTCCTACCCCCTAGCCTACTACTACCCTACTCCTATCCTACTCCTACCCTACTCCTACCCTACTCCGACCCTACTCCTATCCTACTCCTACCCTACTCCTACCCTACTCCTACCCTACTCCTCCCTACTCCTAACCTACTCCTACCGTACTCCTACCGTACTTCTTTAAGTTAATAAAAGTATTAAATAAAAAAAGTATCCTGTCCGTTACATTTTTTTTTTCTTTTTTTTTTGTTACTCCAATTTTCAGCCAAATCGGTTCAGCCGTTCTTGAGTTATAAATAGTGTAACTAACACGACTTTCCTTTATAGGTATATCTGGGAATCAAAGTACCAGGCTAACATAGATGAGCAAGATAATACTCGCTGTGCGATTATAAAATACTCCGTTCCTATTGATCTTAGCGTGATGATATATAGCCTATATATAGCCTTCCTCGATAAATAGGCTATCCAATACAAAAATAATTTTTCAAAACCGACCTGTAGTTCCTGAGATTAGCGCGTTCAAACAAACAAACAAACTCTTCAGCTTTATAATAATTATTAGTATAGCGCTAAATAAAATATAACATACAGTTTCAAGTTCAAATCCTCCCCGGATTTGAACTTGAAACTGTATGTTATATTTTCACACCTAAACCACTGAACTTCTGATTTGGCAAAGAGATAGATGGCATCCTGGGGAAGAACATACTTTTTATCCTGGTAGCACGTTCCCGTGTGATAATTTCCAACATACACGCGGGCGTTGCCGCGGGCAGAAGCTAGTGGAATATATAATGTCCTCCATACCGTATTTCAGCCATGGCGGTCAATCTCAACGGAGTTACGAGTCTTCGGCGCGGGAGATATTATAGTACAAATTTTCCAAATCAACATTGAACCTTAACGCTTTAGCGATAAAGTTGAAAGTCTATTAAAGAAATTTGTGTTTCATTCTGTAATGGAATTTGCTAGTAGTGAGTCAATAATCATATCATCATCTGCCTAGCCTTTTCCCAATTATGTTGGGGTCGGCTTCCAGTCTAACCGGATGCAGCTGAATACCAGTATTTTACATGGAGCGACTGCCTATCTGACCTCCATAACCCAGTTACTGGGTAATACGATACCCCTGGTAAGACTGGTTGTCAGATTTTCGGGCTTCTGACTACCCGTAACGACTGTCAAAGATCCACGAATGACAGCCGGGACCAACGGCTTAACGTGCTTTCCGAGGCACGGAGGGGTCTCGGTATGTAAAGATGGTCACCCATCCACAGACCAACCGTGGCAAGCGTAGCTTAACCTGACCGATCGACCTGTGCGGCTGTTATTATTTAGCCACGGGCCCCTCAATAATCATATGTGGCGATTTTAATATGAATTTATTAGAAAATAACTATCGAAGTCTGTAAATAATTTGTTTTTGTTTATTTTACAAAAAAATCTAATAAGGTTTAGGCCAATTACATGTGGCAGTGCTACAGGCACCCCTCTAAATTATTATACAAGGACAATGTTTTAGAATCTGCAGTTGGATGCCAACAAGGTGACCCTCTCGGGCCAGTCATTTTCAGTTTAGCTATTCATCCAATTTTACAGAAACTAAATTCAAAATTTAATGTGTGGTATTTGGACGATGGAACGCTAGGAGGTAATGTAGACACTGTTTTGGAGGATTTACATCTCCTCAAACAGGAATTTCAATCCATTGGTTTGGACCTTAACCCCTCAAAATGTGAACTTTACCTTTCTAACATAACCGACAGACAATTGACTCTAGATAAATTTAATGCAATAGCCCCACAAATCAAAATTTTAGACAAAAGTTCACTACACCTCCTAGGTTCCCCAATTTTAGAAGATAGTTTTTCACCTTTCATCGATGAAAAAATCAAAAATTTCAACGACATTTCGGTCAGACTCTCCAAAATTAATTTACATTCGGCATTCACCCTAATTAGATACTGTTGTTTTGGTCCAAATTTTATATATTTTCTACGTTCTTCCCCTTTATGGAAGCAACCACATCTGTTGGACAAAATTGACCACATTATCCGCAGCACATTAACAACCATTTTAAATGTGGCCTTGGACGACCGAGCGTGGCTTCAAGCCACACTACCCATCCGTTTTGGTGGCCTCGGCGTCCGCAAAATTACCAGTATTAGCTTACCGGCGTTCCTCTGTCCTCTGTCCACAGCACCGAAAAGTTGACCGGGAAAATTTTAGCCCCCTGCCTGGTTGACTCTGAAGTGCCTTGCTTGACCGACGCGGTGAACGCTTGGAAAGCGGCTTGCCCGGATACAGATCGGCCCGTAAACCCATCTTCCCAGAGACAGTGGGATGAGCCGCTCTGCAGGTTGGTACGGAATAAACTTATCAATACGTCCACCAATACTGCTGAGCGTGCCCGCCTGCTGGCTGTGGGTGAGTGGGAGTCGGGGCTGTGGCTTCAAGCACTCCCTTCACCCAACATAGGCACTATGCTGGGTGACACCACCTTCCGGCTCGCTACCTGTCTGCGTTTGGGTGCTCCTTGTGGGGCTCCGCATCGCTGTCAGTGCGGTGAAGCTGTCGACTGCCTCGGACACCATGGCCTATCCTGCAGTAGGAGCGCAGGTCGGATAGCACGGCACGCCAGCATTAATGACATCATCCGTCGTGCTCTTGTCACCGCCGGGGTGCCAGCTGTTTTAGAACCCAACGGCCTGGCACGCGACGATGGAAAGAGACCAGACGGAATGACCATAATGCCCTGGAAGTTAGGCAGACCTTTGGTGTGGGATGCAACATGTGTCGACACCCTTGCGCCATCCCATCTTCCTAGCACGGTGGGCTGTGCTGGAGCGGCTGCTGCTGGTACAGAAAACCTCAAACGGCGAAAATATTCCAGCCTGATTGGGAGTTATATCTTCGAGCCGTTTGGGGTTGAAACACTAGGGCCATGGGGTCCGAGTGCCCACTTGGTCTATCGAGATATCGCCAAGCGCTTAGTCGACTCTTCACGTGACCAGAGGGCTGGCCTGTTTCTTGGCCAAAGAATTAGCATCGCCATACAACGTGGCAACGCCGCCAGCCTTTTGGGCACTGTTCCTGTTGACAGCGATGCGGACGAATTTTTTGATGCCCTATGATTCTTTTGCTTAATTTTTTTTTTCTCATGTACATATGTATTATTAATAGATAAAATAAATAAACGAATGAATTACATGTAAAGAGAAATTTAACTCCGCCCCTAAGATGACCCACTGACCAAATAATTCTTTGACCAGTAAATTATGTGTTCAGAGTTTTAAATAACGACTCCAGAGTAGGTACAAAATGCCATAGGTATCTAAACGCTAAGTGCACTGGATTGCAATCAATGCAGACCATCTGTAATGTGGATAATTTCAGTGAATTCATAGAACTGCGGTTATATAAATTGTCAAAGGGCAGTAAGTTTGTTCTACTATTTTACTGTACCTGTCAGGGTCCACAATGATCTCAATATATTTTAATTTACCACTTCTACACATTGTGGTCTTGTGGAAAGCAAAATGATGAAAGGAACCAAAAGGAACTAATGTGGAAATAGTCAGACTTTTGGTCTATGACCAAATCGACATTTTTTTCATCCTGTGGCGGTTGAGCCCTACAATGGCTGAGCCTGACAGCGACAGATGTCAAAACAAATGTATCGTACGGACGTACGATTCTTCTATATTCTCTATGAAGTGCTACGTTTGTTGATAAGCGATAACAAAATACTTTCATTATCATTTATTCTGTAATTACATGCAGAATCATTGAACTAGATCTTAGAAGAGCTTACTGTGATACTTCAAAGTAACATTGTCTCATTGAACTTAAGCAAAAATGGCCTTATCAAAACCAATTATGAATATGCTGGCATCGTATTTACAAAATTTATACATACATCCCATTAAAACTAAAGCGATTACAAGGTAAGTTATCTGTATAATTTATGAATTAGAAGACATCAGCTTATCCTTAGTCCAGATTACGTACAAAGTTTGGTTCCAAAGTCTGTTGGTTTGCATTGTAGTTTTTGCTTGACCTGTGACCATGAATGTTGCTAATTGTATAAATAATTATTTTCAGTTGCGTGGTGGGTACAGCCGGCAGCATTGCGTCTCAGTTAGTAGCTGGTGACAGTATCAGGATAGATCCAATCTTAGCCTTTGGCCTATATGGGTAAGTACCAGATTCAAAAGCATTAATATTTATTCGGGAGCACCCAACCACCTTAGCAAGCATTCTACCCAAGTGCTTCATATAGGTGGGCTTAAATTTAGACAAAACATACATAGAACCAGAAAGAACCATTCTTTTTTTGATATTCTTGACATTTTAGTAGGTAGAGAAACAGCAACAGAGGAGTTTATCATCCCTGTTTACACAAAAAGAATTTAGTGGAGTGGGGTAGTATGTGTATTCGCTCATTTGGTCTAAATTTACCTTATCAATCATGGTGTTTATGAAATCATGACTTCCAATAGAAGTTCATTATTACAATCATACTTATTAATTTATTCCCTTTTATATTTCAGATTATTGTTTGGAGGCACTATCCCGCATTACTTTTATGAATTTATTGAGAGGTTTTTCGCTGAAGAAGTTGTAGCTTTCCCACTGGCCAAGAAGCTTTTATTTGAAAGATTAATATTTGCCCCTATCATCCAAGCATTTTCACTGTACACATTGGCCAGGTTTGAGGGCAAGAACCACAAAGCTGCGCTGAAGCAGCTCTTAGCTCTGTACTTACCTATTTTAGAAGCTAACTGGAAATGGCTGACCTTGTTCCAAGTTATCAACCTAGCATTTGTGCCTCCTATGGTAAGTCAAGCTCATCTTAATTTATTTTTAAACTGGTTTCTGCCTGCAAGTTCATCTGCATTTCTATTAACATAAAATATATCCTATAATAACCAGCAATACTGTAGCCTCCCATTAGTGAAAGAATTTTCGGAATTGGATCGGTAGTGCGGAAGATTACCCCTAAAGAGTCACAAAGTTCACTTCATTTTAATAATTAATCATGTATAGATTTTTCAATAAAAAATTTGCTGATGGATGATAATCCAATGGTGTCTTATGAGTGGGCCTTAGTATCCACAGCATAAATTCACTCCTAATCTTGTACAATTCTAGTTACCTTTAATATATTTTTTTTTTTTACCAATAAGGGCTGATTTTTCAATCATCTGATAACTTATTCGAGATATAATTTTGATATTTTGACAGTTATTTCATACAAAAACTGTTAAACACCAATTTTATTCCATAAATAAAATTTATCTAGCGATGTTAAAGTCAGCCCTAAGTCTTGTATTAAAATAAGTAAATTACTGTTACAGTTGCGAGTTCTATTCATGAATCTTGTGGGCTTCGGCTGGGCGATGTTCCTGGCCACTAAGAGACGTCAACAGAGCCAGAAAAAGAACTGAAGAAAATGAACTTATACTCAACACAAGGTGGTGGATGTTATATTATTCTGTGATGGTTGAACATTCTATTTAAATCTTTTTTTTTTTTATAAATATTTACAAGTAGTCATGAGTTTGTGGGATCAAGGGTACATGGGGCCATTTGATGACCTCTTCAGTGATGTCAACATGTCTGTTTAGTTCTCGTTTTGTTGATATTTGAGTGTATAGGACAGTGTTATTTTACTGATAAGCAAAATCTATTTGGCACACATGTAATACTTCTTGACACTGCGTTCACAAAAGTTAGTTATATTAAGCATTTAATGCATTTGCGTTTTTATATAAACTGTTCTAAAAAGCTCAGGCTCATCATCACAAAGGAACTATGTTAAATATATAAGATAAAATGGTCAATTAAATATTATTGAAATTCTTGTAAGTTGAATTAGCAATAGACAACATTCTTGAATAAGTAGTAATTTCTAGTTATGTAACATAGGCTATTTTGCTAAAAAAATCTAATTAGTCCATCAGTTTGATTATCAAAAAATGTTGAACCCGTATTTTTTCTTTTGTCAATTATATAAAAAATCGCCCGTTAAAGTTCCGCGTGACGTCACTTGCTTGCGACACTTGCAAGCAAGTGACGTCACGACCCCCACTCCCAAATTTTGACGCGCCTTTGTCATTTTTTGTTTGATTGACAAAAGAAAACATACATGTCCATTATTTTTCGATAATCTAACTGACGGACTAAATATAATAATTATTTTTTACCCAGGCAAATACCTTATTGAATTAAAAAGGTGCGAGGACCATTATCTAATATTGTATTGATAATTTTATTATGTAATCAGTCCGTGTGAGGCATGTTTATATTTTTTCATTATATGTCAGGATATGGGATATGGATTGAAGTAATATCAATATGTTTTGTTAATAAAAAATAATATTTTTGATCAGGGAACTTTATTTGACAACAGCAATCCATCCATTATCTATGTACCAGTAGGTACTTGATTATACATGGTTTTGTGGAATTGCCTAATACTATGTCACTAAATTCAAATCTGCAAAATCAATTCTTACGCAGTGCATTTAATTATGATGAGGTTTCTCTATACAAACCAACTATGTAAAGTTCTGTGTATATTTTGATATTAGTATTAAACTGTTTTTACTGTTACACTTGAGTATTATTATTGATTATATCGTCATATTTATTGCTTATGTTATTTGAAACAAATAGGCAGTTTCAATTGTTTACAATACAATAACTTACATGCTAGAATAATTTAGTTATCAGGTTATCACCTATTCTATTAGAATTTCAATAAATAGAAAATGATTGATTGTAAAATGACTAGTACAATTAAATTAATAATAAAATAAGTTAGTGTAAATATCAGAGGTAAATAAAATATATTGCACTTTATTATAATAAAGTTTTTCGTTACTTACCAAAATAAATTAGAGAATAATTTAAATAAAATTAGCAACAATTATAAAGAAAATAAAATAAATACTTTTAGAGATCAAGTAATCGTTTCCAACAAGGAATTGATAGATTCAGCACATTTGACTAGATAAACGGTATCTTAATCTATTTTTTGATAAAACAATCAAAAAGTCATGTAATTTGGCTTATTAGCTACCTTACACGCGGTATGTATTTACAATTTCGACCAAACATTCAAACCTCATAAACCATGTTTTTGGAGTGTGAATATGGGAATAGAAATTCTATTGTAGTAAAAATAAGTGCAAAATTAGTCGTTGGGTTTTAGTTTTAGGAGTTCCTATGTAGTATATTATAAGCGTGTAGTGTGACACGTGATGTGGTGAGCGTAGTGGTGGTTATTCTCTGTTGTCAGGCCGTGGGGAGCGCGACCAGCTGTGATGCGAGGAGCGGCTGCTGACAGTGGAGGTGGGCGTCGAGGGCGTCGGCCTCCGGTACGGGATGGGGCGCTTGCGCGCGCTGTTACACGGTTAATTTGTTAGTAGGATGCATGGGCATTAGTATAGTTAGATGAACATGCAACATTTGAAAGCGTTTAAGAAAATTATTCATTGGTATTATTGGTTTTAAATATAAATTTAGTTAAAATTCAGACAGTTCAAAAAGTTAGTTTATTTATTTTTCAACATTATTACTCAGAAAAATGTAATTGAAAAGTTTTTCCTAGACAAAACTGTTAAATTATGATGAATAATGCAATTTAAAAATAACAACTTACCTTTTATAATTTCTTAACAAGTACATAATAAAGTAAAATGGTACATCCATGATTGTAAGCTTCTTCTACAATTCTAATCTCTAGCTTCTTTACCATGCAACAATAAAAAATAAATAAAAACAACGAAAAATTTCGCAATAAACTTTAATGTGATAAAACAAAATGAATAATCTTGAAACAGAAAACACACTTGCAGCATGTTCTATATAAATAGCACACTGTCTACACCTGGCGGGCATCTCTGTAAACTGCGTAACGTGAATATCTCATTGGCGCGTTATCTTCTTCTACACTTGAATTTGTTTGGCGGGTATGTAAGATCTATTATGGGTGCGCTACGGAGGAAAAACAACTATTAATTATGTTCCCATTCCAGTTGAAGTTTCTCGCTTAGTTCATAATATATCACAAAAAAATGATTTTTGTAAAAGTCCATGTCCAAAATAAAAATATATCAAGTGATTCGTATAAAAGGTAGAAGAATTTGACTAAAAAACCTAATTATAATAAGTATTAAAAATAACTAAAACTAGTAGCACACCCTGTTAGCATGATCAGTGTTAGAAGAACGCACACATCTAAAGTTGTTATAATATGATGCAAAGAGACTGACCAATGAGTATTCGAATATTTTTCACAGCCAATGGGTATATTGCATACATGATTTTTTTAAACCTAGTCAGCCTCTATACAGATATGGACACCCAGATTATAATAAGAAAGATGATAGAGGCTTTAGCGATATATTAAGTGAAATTAGAGCTTAATATTTTAATACAATACATAATATTACTTAAACTAATTCACACTAGCACAATCACTTCACTACTCGGAGCTACTACTCGTGTCTTCAGAACTCGTGCTATATTTTCGCGACTTTTTTCTATAAAGAAAACAAAAAAAAAAATAGATAAAAGGAAAAAAAAAGTAATAAAATGCCATATCATGGTGTTACTTGTGCTGTGGACCCATATACGTGTGTTAGTAGGTATTAAGTTTCTCTCCTAACTGATGTTTCCCAACATTTGTAAACTTACTGTTTCCCAGCTAGACAATGTTTTCAAATATTGAGAATTTCAAAACTGTGCAAAAATGTGTTTAAAAACGTATAGATGAAATTCAATTAACATCGACCAGGGAGCACCTATAAACATCAAAATAAATATTATATTAAAATGAATTATGTGGCTACCATGATATGACACAACAAACGCAAAATAAAATAACAAGCACATCTATAAATCAGGATAAAAAAGCGACACACGGAAAAAAGCTAAAACACACTTGTGCAGGAAACATGACATTCATTTGACAAGCTTACAACAAAACTGTACAGGGCCCTTAATATGAAGTGTTAATGCCATCATTCCATTGAAAAAAAAAAAGAGAGATTGTGCTTTCGGCCTTCAATAGCCCAGCTCCATTTTCTAGTGTGAGAGAGAGATGGATATATCATAATATGGCAATATTCAAAATTACGTTAAATATTTTATCAAATAAAATGTCATCTTTCATTGCACTTACAAAATTCCTACTTGGCAAGAACACAGTGCTTTTAGCAGACATCATATTATCTGTACGTTTTCTGTCTTTAACTTAGACTGCCACCGTCACAAATAGATGACAAACCAGATTGTATTCAGCATTTCATGATCTTTGACTTTTAAATTACTCTGGCGTGCTGTTACAACTAGCCACTGGACGCGCATGGTGGATTACAGCCCACACTCTGTGCTAGAGAGACCTGCCAGTAATGGGAACATTGTAGGCCAATTATGGTGGGCTCAATTTGACTTGTCATATAATTGTGACCGTGGGTGTGAATATGTAGGCCGAATGTGAGCATCGCATGATGCTTATTTATTTTAAAAGCACTGTTCTTGTTTACTGTGATACCTCGTAATTCGTCGCCTATCCAAGAAGCTGGGCGAGCCAGCCCGGCGCGGTATGGAGAGTGAACGAGAGCGCGTGCGCGCACGCGACTCGGTCGATCTACGGTAATCCGCGTATACGCCGGTCATTGTTCTGATCGATACCAATCGCATGCATTGATTGTATTCCGAGTTGATTCAGCGGAAAGAGAAATTGTATGTTAATATTTTTCGTTAACTTTTTTAGGGAAATGAGCAGTTTCATTTTGTTTTCGTTTCATTGAAAAAATAATGGTCTTTTTCCAAAATACTTTATTTCAAGACAGACTATTGTGGAAACAACTCATTTCTTGCATTTTGTATACTGATGTAAAAATATAAAATATTTATATGCCATAGAAATATAAACTACATAATATTTTTAAACAAACACAACCATGGTTATGTCTGTGAAGTTGTTAAATATCATATCATTAAAACAGTCCTTCATTTTGTTTTTCGTAATTTTTACTCATCTTCGCGCAAAGACATGCCAAGGATGCTAGCTGTCCTAAAAAAAATCAACGGTTTCCGAATTCGCAGCTAGAACTTCATCGTGTCATCGGTCATCTGTAGTGTCCACTTCGATGTCATTTGTTTCAGGACTCGTATAACGCAACTATAGACTATTTAGAAAGTCTAAATGCGAGCCACGATTATTTTTTATCGATTACAGGATCGATTGAAACATTTTGATTATTGCTTGTGTCTGTCTTAAGGTTCTCTGTTATACGCTGATAATTCATATCCAACAATAAAGTTTGTAGTCTAATAAAAAGCGTGACTTTTACGTATCCAAACCCTATAATTAGGTACTGATTGAACAAGTATTTCACTACTTATAAAGAACACTGTATTTAGTGTCATTGAACAAGAAAACAAAACGAGGGCACAAATAAAAACCATATCACAAGGTACTGGAGTGATTCGATTAAGGGAGCGCTAAGTTAGCCCTCGAAATTCTAATTTACTTAAGTTTCTTGCAATTTTCCGGTCAGTATCACCGGGGTAATTGCGTAACACACTAATAGCAGGAATTCCTTTCATTTTGACAGTTCAACAACATTCATTGCGTTATTTACATTGTTGAGCAGACAAATTTTTCGAACATATGAAGCAATGGATTAATAATATCCTTCAAAATAATTCAGTTTGTGATTGATAGTTTGTCACGCAATTAGGTTGTAGGTTGTATGTTGATTAAAATATGATTTGCGACCGTAACAAATATTGATTTACAGAATTATAATCATTAGAATCCGCAAAACAACTCCTTGAGTTGAAATTGGCCTCAAATGTCATGATTTCATGAAATAGTCATTCAATAGGGTAATATGACCTTATTGATGATTTTTATGATTATATTCTATAAATAAATATTTGTTACGGCCGCAAATCATATTTAGATCAACATAAAACTGATACTGACCTGAAAATTGCACAAAACGTAAGAAAATTTGGATTTACCGGGTTACAGTGGCGCGTGACCTTATGAAACAAAACAAATAAAAACAGTAAACTTTATAAGTGATGTAAAATATTTTTTATTACTTTAAAACAAATGTTGAAATCACGAAAGGGTAAAAGTAATAAATCACACAACTTTATTGTTGGTGTATGTACTTACGAGTAGTTGCTGCATCTCACGAGTGATAACCATTGCAATTTATACCTAATGTCAATGGCATAAAGACACAAATGTCGCGAGCTCGTGATTTGCAACAACGCAAACTAAGGTAGCAATAGCGGTCATTACACTTTTGATTTTATTCGTACAAAACCGTTGAAGACAGCGATATGTATCGATTCAGGCTATTAATAGACGTTGTTTTTTTTTAAAATAGAGAATGCTAGAACCTGCTGAGTAATAATCTTAACTAGACTTCATTCATTGACAGGACAACTCGGCCTAAATCGCTTAATTAAATTCGTTAAATAGGGAATTAAAAGTATGGAAGTTCGTGATTTTAAAATCTCATCAGACACACGACTTTCTTTAAAAATAAATGAGGGTGGGTCAATGACCGCTATTGCCGCCTTGGAACTAACTATAATAATAGTTTAGTGTAATATATTGGAGAGCTCAAAGATGGTGTTTACCTAGATGAGCGGGTGGAGCGAGAAGAGCTGCGAGACGAGCGGGAAGAGCTCCGACTGCTGTACGACGACGAGCGACTTGAGCGGGACCGCCTGCAACAAACATGACGGATTTTGTATCAAAACCGTATAGGCCTGAGAAAAATTGTACGTCACAAAAGAAAGGAAATAGTGAGGCCTTGTTCATCATGTTACCAACTTTGGTTTACACCAAAGTTGCGCAGCATCATTGCAGCACAATTTTTTTTTCTTCCGATGGAATATAAACAGTTTCACAGTATTAGCGATAATAGCGCGATTTTAATACTTGTGGAACAGTTAATTTCAGTATGTAAGTATAATTATTTATTTTTCTATGACAGGATTTCAATATCAAGTATGAAGAAAACTACCCGGATAGTGTTAGCTCAGTATACATAAATATATACACTAGGAATGAAGAACTTTTCTGGAACGTCAATATATTATAAAATGTTTGTCATTGCGCCTTATAAATTCGCTGAAAATGTCTACACAAAATTAAAAATGAAACAATAATAAAGGCAAAACTGTACCTTGACGAAGAATATGTGCGCGACCGGGACCTCGAAGATCGCGAGCGAGAGCGAGACCGTGAGCGGGAGCGCGATGACTTGTTGCGCGAACGCGAGCGAGACGACTTGTTTCGCGAGCGCGAGCGAGAGCGCGAGCGCCGCGACGCAGACTGCGAGCGCCGCGACGCAGACTGCGAGCGCCGCGACGACGAGCGCGACCAGCGCCGCCGCGGAGCACCCGGCGCGCCTGCCGCGCCTCCCTTCTCTTCAACCTTCTTCACTTCCGGCGAAGATTCTACGTTCACAGGCGGACTTTTCTCTTTAGGAGTCTCTTTAACAGGCTCCGGACTCTTCTTAACTTCTACAGGTGGCGTTGGAGATTTGTCTTTGACTGCTTCTACTATTGTGGGACTAACACTTTTCCTTTTGGGTTTCTCGACAACGACTACTTCGGTTTCCTTCGGTTTGGAACTACTCCGCGGGGCCTGCGCCGTCGACGTCGAGGCAGCGGCCTCTTCCTCTAGCCTCCTGCGCTCCATGGTCGCTTTAGCGAGAAGAGCCAGTTTTTCTTTCAGTTTATTGATCTCTCTGTTTTCTATATCCTCCTGTCGGTCCCTGTCGTCTAGCCTCAGGAACTCGACCTCTGAGTCGTCGTGTTCGCTGGACGAGCTGCGCGTGCACACAGGTTTAGGTTTGTAGTTCTCGGCCAAATCTTTACTTTTCTTCTTCTTGGGTTGTAGATCGGATGGCGACTTGATGTATTTGCGCTTGTCTTTTTCTGGTAATTTTTCAATGATGTCGCGGTACCGCTCGGGACTGCGGCGTGCCGGTGAGTAGCTCAGACTGGACGTGCTGCGACTCTTGCGCGCCGAGCGGGAGCGCGAGCGCGAACGGTCTCTGTGCGCGTCCTTGCGCTCGTGGTTGGTGTCCTTGCGCTCGTGGTGCCTGTCCTTGTCCGCGCGCTCCCTGTGTTCACCTCTGGCCGGCGACGTGTGACGCTCGGATGACTTTTTGCTCTTCTTAACTGGCGTCACACTCTTCCGCTTCTCCTTTTTTGAGCTTTTCCGCGGAGTTGGAGATTTGGACCGACTGGGCGCTTTACGTCGTGGTCTCTCTTCTGGTGAAGGAGACTTCCTTCTCGGTTTACTGCTGTCACGTTTGCTTTCTACTGATTTTCGACTTGATTTCAAGTATTTATCTGCTTTATTTTTTGGCGAAGGGGACACTTTCCTCTTGTGTACGGGAGACGGGCTTCGTTTCCGTTGTTCCTTCTGTGGTGGAGATTCACTTCTCTCTTTGTAGTAGCGAGCCTTATTTTTAGAACATTTGTCAGGATTCTGTTTAGGTGGTGGTTCTGATTCGGATTCAGACGATGAATACTTTCTGTCTGATCGAGAACTTTTATGCGATTTTTCGGTGTCCTTCCGCGATTCTCTATTTTTGTAACTCTTGCTGACAGGTGACCTTTCTTTATATTCTGGAGACGTATCCCTTTTTTCTCTAGAAACACTCCTATCCTTCTTTCTTCGCGGTTTCTCATCATTGGTTTCCCTATCTTTTCGCTTCGTTGGCGGTTCTTCATAACGATCATGATTATTTCTATTATTCTTTTCATATTTGGCATCTTTATCTTTCCTAGGATGTGATCCCTCACGCCTGCTATGTCTAGAATTTGGAGATTCACTTCTCCTGGGAGCTCTTCGTTCATCTCTGTCTTCTCTATGATTTTTACTATTTTCTCTGATTGATTCTTTCCTGTTATAGTAGGTGTCTTCCCGCTTCCTGTAATCTGGAGAGGGACTCTTCCGCCGCCTCTTTTCTGGTGGTGGGGAGGAACTGGACTCTCTGGTGTAGCTTTTCTTATTTCGTTTGTCTGGCCTGGTTTTGGGGGCGGGTTCTGATTCTGACTCGGGGGAGGAGCGTTGGCGGTCGCGTTTGGATCGCTTGGAAGCCTTGCGTCGATCTGACTCCACAGATGGGTCACGTTTCTTGTTCTCTATCTTGGTGATGTAGGAGCGCTGGCGGTACTCGGGCGAGTGGTCTCGCAGACAGCGCGAGACGCTGCGCTCGCGCCGCCGCTCGTTGTGTCGCGAGTCCCGCAGGGGCGTGTCGTCTCGCTTGTCGTACTTTTTGTTTCGCTCCTCGCGCTCCTTATCAGCTTTTCTGTATTGAACATCATTGTTTCTCTCTTCGACGGAGCGATCCCGTTGCTTCTCTTTCGTATATTTCACTGGGGAACTAAAATACAAGTATTAGTGGTGCGATGCTGAAACTTATAATAAATAATATGATCACGATATTAGGAGTGGCCTCACCTGTCACGACTCGATGGTTCACTGCTGCCGCGTCGCCGGCTGCTCAACTTTTTCTGTTCAAAAATTCGACAACAAGCGTAAATATCATGGTTCCAATAGACGGGCATACAACACCAGTGCCAATACAATAGACTAAGTGGTAATGGCAAATAAACATATTACACTAAAAGTTACACGAGAAATTCTTCAGGGGCATCAAATGTACCATATGAAGAATTTCAAAAAAGAAACATAATAAAAAATATATCACTTGTACACATGCATTCTAATAAGGAATATTAATAAATAGAGGCATCAAACAAAAGGTAATAGTAGAAAATAAAATTATACTTAAAGCTATTGATGGAAGCAAGTATAAATAAATATGTATTTTCTTCGCAAGTGTTTTATTTTGGACGATCTCATAGAATGTTATATAATAGCGTATCCATAACATTCTCGAAGGGTGAACTCAAAGTAAATAAATAAACAGATAGACAGAAGGGAACACAAGAACATATTGGTTGGTTGGCACCAGTGCGTCACTCGCTTATTAGAATGATGTTAGTAACACATTACGGCTCAACAGAATTAATCATAAATACATGTAATACACAAAAATCAAATGTAAATATAACACTTCGGTAACGTACCTTATTAACAAACGGTGGTGGTATTGTATACCATTAAAACATGTGGAGCATCCTTAATTAGTTTTGGGTAAATGAGAAGAGGGAGAATGTTATGGATTAGTTACATTTTAATAATCAGACAGTCTGGATATTAATAACTAGCGCGTGGTACGAAAACATGCTCCCTCGCTGAATAGATGACTATTTGTTTAGTCGCGTATTCACTTCGACGTAGAGCGTTGTGCAAGACAAATAAATAAAATTGTAATCCTTTTATTTGTTCAATAACAATGGGATAGCGGTCTTGTAGTCACAGGCGTTCACACATAGAGCACGTTTTTGTAGCACACGCAGTCGCGTAACACGAACAAGTTTAAACCACCATCTGTTTGTAAGAACTACACACCATGCATAAGGTAACTGTGCACACTCGGACCCACGATCGCACATGGATGTAATATATCTCTGTGTTAGTCACAAATGCGCTAGTTAACAATGCATTACCAAAATTATCACGGAGTACATAATTTTAGTATCACCTAACATAGTGTCTTACTGAGTGTTATTGCTTTGTGATATACTTACAGTATACGTTATTTCTTCAGATAAAGATGGCTATCCTATGAAATGATGCACAGTTAAACAGATAATTTTTACTGGCTATTTCTTGTATTTACAGAAAATAAAATAAAATGAGTTAAGAAGACAATAACATTTAAATCATACATTTCGTGTGCCCCACACGGACCGCTAGAGGAGCGTTCACAAGGTCGCGCGGTGCGACCAGCTATGCACAACGGAAGCTCGGAAACTCTAAGGTAAACTCTGAGGCGACTACAGTTAGTTCGACAGAACGATGCAAGTAGAGGGATGGAGACAGGGCCGTGTGAGGAAATTATACACAAACCAAAATTCGTGAAGCCAATATTTTATGCAAAGGAGGTGCCGAGAATGTCATATTCATTGTATCAGGCCAATGTGTTGTCACACATTAACATAAAAGTAAAGAAAGCAATGTGCTACTTGAGCTAATCGGTTGTTGCGAAGTCACTATAACAATATACTAGTTTACTGAAGGATGGAACATTGTCTGAGAGGCAGTGGAGTCGAGAGGCTGGAGGCACGCGGAAGAATCCCGAGTTAATCTAAACGAGGCATCGTGTGGCATTATACTGACTAGTTTGTAGTCCCAAACCCCCACACACGGAGTAGTAACGTTAGATCTCAAGAATCAAAGATTATGTTTTACATATTCCAAGATCAATCAAGTACTTTAGAGCAATCAGAGCTGCTTTTTACTATAAAAAATATTAACTCAAGTATTTTAAATAATTTGCCATTATGACAAAATTTTAAAGTTTAAAAACTAAATTAAATATCCAAGCTAAGAATTCAGTTCCAAATGAATCTGTAAACATGTATTGAAGCATAGAGGTTTCTTTGAAGCGAACCAAACATAATCTTTGAACTGCGGCACTCCTATCTCATAGCTAGAGTATGGCATCGACATTACAACATGGACTAGGTAAATGTGTTAATTACCTTCTTTTTTTTCTTCTGGCGTTCATCCTCCGAGCTGCCGGAGTCGCTGTCCTGCTGTCCATCAGAGCTGCTCGAACTTTCGGTGTCAGGCGACTTGGAGCGCTTCTTTTTTTTCTTGCCGGACTCTTGTCTATGACAAATAAACATACCATAGATACCTCAACATGTAGCGATACAACCTTCTTATTGAAAACAGTTGTGGTAATAGGGTTATTGTTATAAGGTTGATTAAAGGTTGTTGTAACACTTGTGTCATCATTTGGAAATCTATGTGACCTTTATTAAAGGGGCATACTCATTATAGGCTAATTAAAACATGGTTTATACTATGGGGTAATTGCGTAACACACTAACAGCTAGCTAATGGCTTTCATTTTTCAGTTCAACAACATTCATTGCGTTATTTACGTTGTTGCAGCAGACCAATTTTTCTAACATAATATGATGCAATGCATTAGCAATATCCTTCAAAATTATTCATATTGTGATTAAAAGTGTGTACGCAATTAGGGTGGATATTGCAATATTATAATAAAATTATCGTTTTGAGATTCACATACTGGCACCGATTCCCTTGTTCACAAACTAAATTAAATTTAAGTTAGGTGCATCTTTTTCTTTCTATTTCAATAAGAAAAGAACAGAAGATAAATATTAGTTTAGTCCTGTCAAGTTAGTCAGCGCCTGACGTAAATTGACGAATTTTATGTAGCCATGTTTTTAATCACGTCTAAACTTGGTATGGAGTATCTAAATTTGACAGGACTAAACTAATATTTATCTTCTGTCCTTTTCTTAATAAAATAGAAAGAAAAAGATGCACTGAACTTAAATTTAGTTTAGTTTGTGAACAAGGGAATCGGCGCCATTATTCAGTTTTAAAAGTAAATATTTCATGTAGTAATAAAAAGTTTCAAAACTATAGCAAAATGTTATCTTGCTCTATTCGCTGAAACAGAGCAATAAAATAAAATCTTTACATCCGGAAGGAACATAAAAAATAATGTTGTTCAATATAATAATAAAAGTTTATATTCAACCTCATACCATACCTATTCATGAAGTTCCATAACATTTTTCTTTCACTGAAATTATGACCAGACATATTTGATACTTGAATTCATAATATATATCAAAACAATAAAGCCTTTTAAAGTAAAAAGTTTTGATACTTGCCTTGCTGACAACCGAAGCGTCACCTGTCTGGGTTCAAATGTAATCTATGAAATTTACGCCAACATTTACAAAAATTATACAAAAAAGAGATAAATAAACAAATATTTTGTATATAAATTGTTTAGGACTGAAACTTACTTCTCCTTTTTATTCTTTTTTGACTTCTTCTTCTTTAACTTCTTAGCTTCTGGTGATACACTGAAATATAATAATAATAATAATTTTATTTCAAGCAACAAGACTAAATAAAACTAGACCAAACACAAATAACTGGAACTGGACTAAATATAAATTGGATTGAGTGAGCATCGATTTTAGAATATAAACAAAAGAGGAGTGAGTGATTTTTATTTAGAACAATAGTAGGCCGATGGCCGTTTTATTATAAAGATAAAACAAAATTTAAAAAAATTTATCCTGAACGAAGAAATACTTCA
This sequence comes from Apamea sordens, assembly GCA_945859715.1. Classification (NCBI taxonomy): domain Eukaryota; kingdom Metazoa; phylum Arthropoda; class Insecta; order Lepidoptera; family Noctuidae; genus Apamea; species Apamea sordens. Next base: position 17,967,502 of record OX243995.1, read on the forward strand.
CAGATTTAACAGTTAGTTGCCCAATACAATTTGGTCCATCGATCTTGGATGATCCAGGATGACACTTTGGTTCAGTTATTGCATTGCTTTGCATTGCATACAAAATTGACATTACTTAGGTTTGAGACTCTTTGTCCAGTCCAGTGTTATTCCCATAATAAGATCCCATAAGCAAAGACATATTGTTAGGTTTTTTCCTAGTAGTAAAAGAAACCATGATCTAAATAGTCCTAAAAATAAAAGAATAAAAATGGTATAGTCATACGGCGGCGATACTGAAAGATTTTAGAACTGGCCACTTGTATACGATTTCAAATTTTGAAAATGGAACTCTTTGCCAATATTATTGTGTATGTATTTTATTCGTTTGTCATTTGTTTACGATGTGGCGGCAAATTGAAAATTGTCTTCGTCACGTACAAATAAATAAATCAATCAATCACATCAGCATGAATTTAACGCGAGAAAATGTTCGTACATTGATTTTTTATGACTTTCGATGTCATTTAAGTCAACAAGAAAGTATGATAGACTTCGATTGGCTTTCACGATGAAACCCCATCTCGTGCCACTGTTTACAACTGGTTTTATGAGTTTAAACGTGGTCGCACTAATCTCACCGATGATCTGCGTGAGGGACGGCCTTCTACGGTAACGACTGAAGATAACATCAGTGTTGTTGTGCGGCGTATAATAGAGTCTGACAAAAGACTGACTTATCAGCAGATTCGGAAGCTTTGGCATCGGTATGAGTCAAGTGCACAAAATCCTCCATGAACATTTAGCGGTCAGGAAGCTTTGTGCCCGGTGAATACCTTTGACGGCACGGTTGGCGCAGTGTAGTTAAGCGATTGACTGCTGCGCTGCGTGTCGCGGGTTCGATTCCCGCACGGAACTTATACAAATATTTGTATGACCTACAAGTAATTGTTCCGGGTCTGGCTGTTTGTGCATGTGAGTTTAAATGTTTGTAAACGCACCCACGATACAGGAGAAATTCCTAGTGTGGGGTAACGTTTGATATTAAAAACAAAAAAACTCATAATTTGACAGAGTCCCAAAAGCTCCGTCGTGTTGATTGGTGTCGTGAAATGGTTCAAATATTTAACGCCACGGAGGTGACTCAAATGCTGTGTTCGTCATACTTACGGGTGACGAAAGCTAGATTTATTGTTATGATCCTTGGATAAAGTTCGGGAGACACGACCTCGCAGTAGGATCCTCCTACACCATCACAACGCCTCGTCGCACACCGCCAAGCAAACAATCGACTACTTGGCGACGTTAGACGTGGAATTACAACATTTTTTACAACATTAAATAGGATTTTGAAAAACATAAGCTTAAATGGAAAGAAAATAATCCTATGCGGAGATTTCAACATCAACATTTTAAAGCAAACTAGGACTTCCAGCGAATTTACAGAACTATTAATTAGTTATAACCTGAAACTACAGGTCAAGGAAATAACGCGTTTCGCTAGTAAAACTTGTATAGACAATATAGCCCACAACTTAAAATCATGTAAAGTCACTACCAAGGAGCTAGCATTGTCAGACCACAATGCACAAATCATTAAAATACCGGTTAAAAAAACTTGTACTTTAAAATATTGGTATTCAATAAAAAGAAATTATTCTGAAAATAATAGAGCACTATTTATTAAATATTTAAAACAACTAACCAACCGTGATGTTTACCGCTGCTTAGACGCAAATCGTGCATACAACCAATTCCACGAAAACTTTGTTATGCTCTATGACCTGTGTTTCCCCTTAACTAGAATTAAAACTTTTAATAAATCAAGACCAAAATGGATCTCACGCGGCCTAAAAATATGCAGCAAACGTAAATGCCATCTCTTGTGGCAATACAGGAAAAATCCAAATGCATCAAACAAAAACGCATTCAAGACATATGCGACGAGATACAAAAAAATAATAAGGCTGACAAAAAAATCCCAAAACGATTACTACATTAAGACTGCTACAAATAAAAGCAAAGCAACATGGGATGTTATTAATGAGATCAAATATAAATTTCCGGTTGACAGCATAGATCAAATAATTACCAACGACGAATTAATAACCAATCCCAAAGACATCGCTAAAACTTTCAATGACTTTTTCCTTGACATAAATAGTAATAACAATCAACAATTCGATACCCTTAATAATCCTCTAAATAAATTGACATATAATTCTAATTCTATTTTCTTGACCCCGACAATTCCAGAAGACATCAATAAAATAATAATATCATTGAAAAATAAAAATAGTACCGGTTATGATGGAATTACGACTACAATTGTTAAAGATGTTGCTGATATAATATCAGAACCCCTAAGCTATGTAATAAATTTGTGTTTAGAACAAGGCATTTTTCCGGACAAATTAAAAATTTCGATTGTTAAGCCAGTTTTTAAAAAAGGGGACAAAACAAATATGAGCAATTATAGGCCCATAGCGCTATTACCTATCTTTGCCAAAATTTTAGAAAAGGTTATTTATAAATGTCTCTACACCTTTCTTGAAAGCCATAACATCTTTTCTCCAAGTCAATATGGTTTTAGGAAAAATAAATCGATTAATGTAGCAATATATAATTTCTTGGGAAAAATAATGACAAATTTGGACAAAGGACTGCCGGCCGTAGCAATATATATGGACATGTCAAAAGCTTTTGACCGTGTTGATCATAATATTCTTCTAGGAAAACTATATGCATACGGTGTGAGAGGCAATGCATACAATCTCATAAAGTCATATCTATCTAATAGGCAACAGATTACAGAGATAAAGAAAGTGAACATAGCCACAAAAACAGAAGAAATCTATGCGTCTAATTCCAGAACAGTAGAACTTGGGGTTCCACAAGGGGGTATCTTATCCGCCCCTCTCTTCCTTGTGTATATAAACAACATGCCTTCGGTAGTAAATCATGACATGACATTATTCGCTGACGATAGCACTGTACTATTCACTAATGACATTACAATTAATTTAGAATCTGACATTAACAAATCCTTAATATTAGTAAATGACTGGCTTAATTCAAATAAATTAATGATTAATATTGACAAGACCAAAATAATGAATTTTAAAATAAGAACTCGACGTACGGGCACCTTAAATATCAAGTATCAAGACAAAGACATTGAAGAAACCGAAACAACAAAATTTCTAGGGTTATACGTAGATGACAAAATAAATTGGAAAAAACAAATCGACTATGTCTGTAAAAAGTTAAGCAAGTTCTCATATGCCCTTTACAGACTAAGGAAAATTGCAAACCTACCAACACTAATAACGGCATACCATGGACACGTCAGTTGTAACCTTAGATACGGCTTGATATTTTGGGGTAATAGTGTTGATAAAGAACGCGCGTTCATTGCACAGAAACGGTGTGTCAGAGCAATTTTCAATCTACAGAAAACTGATTCGTGTGAACCATATTTAAAAAAAATGAATGTATTAACACTACCGTGTCTATACATTTTTGAGGTCGCAGTTTTTGTAAAAAATAATACTGATCTATTCAAATATCGAACGCGTATACGGCATCAGGACAAACTAGACATAGTGCCTAGTAAGACTCATTTCTTGCACAAAAGTATTTTCTGCTCTGCTCCACGTATATTTAATAATATTCCAAGGCCTATAAGAGCAATCACTGAGATAAAAGCATTTAAAAAGAAACTCCATGAACTATTAGTGAACAAATGTTATTACTCTATGAAAGACTTTTTTGATGACAAATCACTATTAAAATACAATCTGCCTGAGTCATGATGCGTTCGGTGTAGATAATCATATAATGTAATAATAATAATTAAGAAGATTCAAGAATCTCATAATTTCCAATGTATTACATTGTTGTTGACATGCATGTACGAGTAAACTCACTAGACACTTACCTACATTCTATTGTACGCCCTAAGGGTAGGACATAGCTGGTCCTAAATATTTAAACAACACCATCTGTATTATGTACCTATGATCCACAATAAAGATGATTTGATTTGATTTGAATTACTGGGTCACCCGCCCTATAGCCCCGACCTCGCGATTTTTATTTATTTCCGAAAATAAAAGAAAAACTTCGAGGAAAACGTTTTATGGACGCCGAGGAAGCAGTGGCTGCGTTTCAAAATGCCGTCGAAGAGACCCCTAAAGACGAGTGGGCAAAGTGCATTTCTCAGTGGTTCCATCGGATGCAGCGATGTATTGATGTAAATGGACACTATTTTGAAAAGATATAATAAAACTAATAACTTGCTAGTTTGTTCAGTTTTTGATTTTCTAAGAACTTTCAGTGTCGCCCTCGTACATAACACAAGAATGAAAAATAATTTTTATTTTTGAAATGTATAAAATGTAAATAGCTTTTGCCTGCGACTTCGTCTGCGTGGAACTACAACCGAGACAAAAAGCATCCTGACATTCTGCCAGATCATAGTCTACCTGGTGTGCCAAATTGTGTAAATAATGTACCCAGGATTTTGTAATATCTTGATTTAAAAGAGTATCCTTGGGATTTCTTGCCCGTGCTTCTCCAGAGATCTACGTTTTGGAATGGGCAACTAGCTTCAACTTTCTGACTAACTGACCGAATCTTTGATATTTCAAAAGTGCCTGTTGATGTTTTAATTGTATAAAAAAAATGTTGTAATACACGTTCAGCCGTAAAGAATGAAAGAAAGGAAATACACTTATTTATTCCTTTTAAAGCGACATCCAGTAACAAACAGCCAAACAACAACAACAAACGAAAGAATAAAAGAAATAGAAATGTCTATATATCTGCTTTTTACAATGCACGAAGGAGGGGAAGAAAAAAAGAAGGTACCGCGAGACTCATACCTTCTCTTTTTCTCCCGTTCAGGCGAGTGTTTGCCGCGTTCAGGGCTCGGCGATCTGGAGGAAGAGGGCCGCTGTGTGCGCCGGTCGTAGCTCGGCGAGATGCCGAAAGCATCCCGCATCCGAGCATTCTTCACCTTCTGCGCATCCGAGAACGCTTGCGTCTCGGGAACGCTGATGAACAGTTTCAGTCCATATAAAGCAGGAGGGATATTACTGGATCTAATATAAAAAATAGCCAAGCTCCGAACCAGCAGGGTGAAGTGAGGCTTCAAGGCTAAACAAATCCAAAGTGGGCCCAAACTGTCTCCCTGGGGCATTCCTCGCTCAATCCTGATAGACTCACCGTTTTCCTGAATTTGCCGACTTTCTGGATAGCGTAGGACAGTACTCTATTTCTACACATACATACGATACCAGAAAGCTGTAGCTATTTTATTTATCTCTGGCACCCTCATAACCCGAAAGTCGCATGTGTCACCGAGTCAAAGGCCTTCTATCTATCCAAAATAACGCAAACCTTCTGGGATCGACGGATCGGTTGGTTTATGACCATGTCAACGAGAAGCAGGTCCGTAGTACCGCAAGGTTCTATATCCATTGCGAAAGGCAGACATCATATTCATCAGTCATATTTTAATTTGGATTTTTAACATTTCAAAACATCATAATTATATTTATAATTGTTTGTGTTGTGGGCGTTGTGGCTGTACTATATTCAATCTTACCTATTTTTTTAGACTATTTAGTAGAACGTTTTGCCGAAGGATATTATTATGCTAACGGGTACTTTTGCTTGTGAGACCTTATGTCACAAAAAGGAATATATTCCTACCTTCTCTTTTTCTTCCTCTTGGGCGGGTGGTCGTCGCGCTCATGGCTGGGCGTCCTGACCAGCGGGTACCTGGCCGCTTGGTCACGTGCGCGCCGCTCTGGGTCCAAGCTCGAGCCCTCCACGAAACGCGGCGAGATGCCGAACGCGTCCCGCAGACGAGCGTTCTTCTCCTGCTGCGCCTCCGCGACCGCGTGTGTCTCGCGAACGCTGACAAACAACAATATTATATAACCGACTGCATTCATGAGCCAAGAAATATTTCAATAGGTCGGTACCAAAACAATCATTGTACTAAGTAGGTATACTATTAAATTTATTATGTAAGAATCAAATATAATCCTTCTAACACAACACATATTTACCTGCACAGCACCTAAGTGCGCTAAAAATAGGGAAACAGTATAATTTTAGCATGATAATCTCGACTAAAACCAATATTAAAAATAAATCTTGACATTTGACAATGCATACAATCAATGATCTACGCATAGTATATCTAAAACGTGTGAAATCGTGTATATTTCAATTAATACCTGTTTGTACTGCAAATATGTAAGTTTTAATTAAATGTGGAATGGAATGCATATCGTTCGTTGGGTGTTGACCCAAATAAGTACAATGGCCTATAAGGTAATCGATAAAACTCTGTGCACACCTTATGACGGATCGCATGGACTTCCTCTCCTCATCGTTGGAGAGACAGACCTGCAAATTGTCGTTAAAGTTGTTTCGATCTGTCGCGGAACAGTTACAGTGGCAGCAACACGAGTTGCGCAGGCCTTCGAGGATGGTGCGGAGCGCGGGCTCGAGCGCGAGAGGCGGCGGCGCGCGGGGCGGCGGCGCCATGCTGGCTAGCGCTGCGTCCGTGCTGGGCTCAAGCGAAGAGGCGCGACCGCGGCGCCCTCCCGCCAGCACGGCCTGGAATGTGCCGCGCCACAGCCGTTCGAACACGACCCTATTATTCTGCGAAGCGTCGCGTCGCGGAGCCCTGCCCCTTTGCATCTTAATCTACTTACTTAACTAGTGGAAGACTTGGTTTCTTAATCCTAATAATATTTTTCTTAGACTAATGCATGGCGGCTGGGCCGCGGAAGACTTGTTTGAGCAGAGGAGCGTTGAGGCTACATTCTGAGCGGCCGGCAGCGGGCCGGCGGCGCTACTGCGGGGCGTCGGGCGCCATAACAGGAAACACGCAGACGCGCGCAGCCTGCGCAAACATCGGATACGCGCCCTGTAGCCACTACCACACAAAGGGCTCTCCCCACACCCTTTTGTGCAACCCTCAAGTCATTTATTCTCATTTGCTAAAATATTTTCAATACTTCTACAGCTCTTAAGAAAATGAAAGGTTTTGAATAATCAACTATTGGGAACCTGGTTATTTGAAACTGCGCAGTTAGTAAAGTTGTTGTTTACAACGACAGTTTAATATGCATCCTATCCATTATAATATTCTCGTATACATGTGTTCCTATAAAAGTCATCTTATTAGTAGTGATGTATCAAATCAGATTATCCGCGGTCGCGCCTGTTTACTGACGACATAAACTACATAAATATAGCGGCGTCTTTAGTTCTATTCTTGAACAGCGCGTATGCACACCTATTGAATACTGAACATCTAAAAGAGTATTTTTGGATCGATAGTACTACTTTTACATTAGAAAATTGTTTGAATTCTTTTATTTCATCGGTTCATTACAGTAGATTTTTAGGAGTAATTAATTCATTGTAACGTGGAGTAATTCGCTGTAATTAACGAATGTCGTTGTAACAAACACGTCGGCACAGTCATTCAAATCGTAATAGTAAATTAATCTTGCTAGAAATCTCAGTGCATTATACGTGTTGTTATGAATTCTGAGTATGTATTATGATACGTATGTAAGGAATGTATTTAATTTTCATACTAGCTAGAACCACTTACATTTAATTGAGCGTCAATTATTTCAGTCATATTGTCAATTTAATTAATTTGGAATGTGTTTCATTGTTATTATACATATTATTTTAAATATGAGCAAGTATGAAGGCAAAATCGTTACATAGTACGTGCTCCAAGCCTGAAGTACCAATACGATTTAACATTTACACCTGCCAAGATTTGTGAGAAAAACGTGAACTAAATCAACAAGACCTAGTTTATACAATAAAACACATGTTAGAGTTTAGTTTATTTCCCGTGTTACGATAACGAAAATAATAAAATGTTTTTACAATAAACGCTGACCCAATTTGTTGTTAACCTTGACGTAGCCGTGGTTTTTCAAATATGTACTAGTATATTAAATATTTTCGAGCATCAGCGTTGAGGCCACGTAGACACTAATGATACGTTGCGCTAGCGCTGCGGTGACGCGGCGTAAGAATCCCGTTTGCACATAGACTACGCGGCGTTAACATCACGGCTGCACACTTGCACAGTCTATGCGGCGATATTGGCACGTTTACACGGAGTCTACGGGGCGTTAGCATTACGTATGCACGACTACGCGGCGTTTGTATTGTTTTTGCAGTACCTACGCGGCATTATCATCGCGTTTGCAGTATCTACGCGCCGATAGCGCCACGTTTGCACGGAGTCTACGCGGCGTCAGTATTGTTTTTGCAGTATCAACGTGGCGTTAGTATTATTTTTGCAGTACCTATCTACGCGGCGTTAGTATTGTTTTTGCAGTATCAACGTGGCGTTAGTATTGTTTTTGCAGTATCTACGCGGCATCAGCATTGCGTTTGCAGTATCTACGCGGCATTAGCATCGAGTTTGCAGTGTCTACGCGGCATTAGCATCGCGTTTGCAGTATTTAAGTACGCGGCATTGGCATCGCGTTTGCAGTATGTACGCGGCAGTAGCATCGCGTTTGCAGTATCTACGCGGCATTAGCGTCGCGTTTTCGCGGTAGGTACGCTAGACGAAAGAAAATAATTTTCGTGAAAGATATATCAGTAGGTACCTACTTATCTTTGTTTTCGTTTATATGTATAAAACAATAGATCCACTACGGCATTCAGGCAGGGAAACAAAGCTCCCTGAAGTCTGTCTAGTGGTCTTTAAGAGGGCTCTATTCTCTGCCGTGAATCGGGGGCAAACAATTAACTTTCACACAAAGAACTATAATTGGATCATTAGGAAAAGGTTTGCCTACCAGGCAGGTTTTATATCGTGGTGTGATGTGCTAGTATGGGTGGCAACAAGAAACAAAAAATATTTTAATGAACCAAAGCGTTTTACGCACGCGATCGAGACAGGAAAGTAATGTATTATGTTTTAATTAGTTCTTAAGAAAAAAAAAAACTCTTTTGTGAAAAGTTAAACACAGCTGTAGTCCGGTCAATTTAGACATTCACCCTTGCATAAATTCCCAGAAAGCTGAAAATTTGCATGGACGTTAGGGACACCATTATGAAATTGTGAAATAACCCCATCGACCCCGTCTGCAAAAAAAATATATTCAAGGTCACACAAAAATGGCTTTTTGGATTTTTCAGCGAAACGGTTACTTTTATGATAAAAGTACACACATCAAAAGTGTCTAGGGATCAAGTACGTTTTAGAGTATCGCCGCAATTGAGGATTATTATTTTAACTATTGGATCGTTATTGTTTCTCTTTAGTTAATTTCACTATTTGAATATAAAAATTCCTTAAACTTTCATTAAAAATAGAAAATCAACTGTCAGTCAGGATTCCTATAAAAGTGTGTAATAGCGTTTTTACAAAACCATTACAATTTTTGCATCGGAACTGAAAAAAATTGCATGGATATGGAGCGACGACATCATTTGACAGGAGAAGAGATGATGAGCGCCGTTGGAATGTTGCAAGCTGGTTCCAGGCAATGTACTGTGGCTGTCGCTCTTGGCACTACACAAAGCGTCAGAAGCCGCCTCTGGACACGATATCGCATCACGGTTAGCGTGGCCGAGTGACATGAAGGACGATCTCGCATCAACACTCGCAGACAGGACCGCTACTTCCAAAATATCGCGCGACGGAATCGTACTCATGGTACGATTCCGTCGCGCGATATTTTGCATAATATAAAGATCAAACGGCCCCGAAATTGGTGTTTCAAAAACTCCATCGTTGCATGAGCTGTGTGACTGTGTATCGTTTCATTGCATTGTCAACTAATTCCCTGTTTACAACATAAGTATCAAATCAAAATGACATTATAACGCCATTAGCAGCAAAAATTATGACACATTCACATTATGACATTACTTTTGGCCCACCTTATAATAGGATTGGAAGTCTCCGAATATAAATAAGAGTTTCTAAGAAACAGTGACACATATCATAACACTTTTTTTGCAGAACGAAACAAATGATAAAACTGGCCAGTATTTTCATTGACATATAATAATTGTCAGTCCAGCACAAGCATCCGAAAATGAGAATTATTATCGTTCAGTGTACAATGCGCACCTGTGCCTGATCGCTCAGTGCCACACTGCCAATCGTAGTGTTGATCCTGGCAGTCGGGTCTCATCTCGTGCCAAATACCCATGTATCATGGGTAAGTACCGAGTATCTTTAGCTATACATAAGCACGGAGGCGCGGTTTCTGGCACGCACTATGCCTATCCCGCGGCCGCTCCCGTTAATTACGATATGCGTCTGTCCGTCTCAACGTTCATTTGTTTCGCGGTCGCGTGACTAATAAATAAATGTGTCAAAATTTAGTGCGTGCTCGGATTTAATAGCGCGGGCACGTTATGATTTGTTAGAATTTGGAATGTTTACTAGTGGGCTTTATTTTCCTGGTGTGCGCGAGCTTTTTGTAAGCCACGGGATTTTTTTTTATTACGCACTGGATTTTCAACTCTCTGTGTTGAGTCGAGCATTGAGAATCCAACAGAGAGAATCCCAGCACGACAAAAAAATAAACTAAAGGATTCTCAACTCTCTGTGTTGAGTCGAGCATTGAGAATCAAACAGAGAGCATCCCAGCACGACAAAAAATAAATTAAAGGATTTTCAACGAACAACAAGAATTTTTTTATCGCGCATATTTTCAACGCACTTGCGTTGAAAATATGCGCGATAAAAAAATTCGCCCGTGGGGACAAGTACGAGGGCTAACAGTGACATGTTTATAATGCGCGATGCATCGTAATGTTTCGGATATAAATGAAATCAAAACAGTACATTATTTGGGGCGAACTAAAACGAAAACAATTAGTCTGTCGGTACGACACCTTCAGAAATCAAGTTTTCTATGGCCTTTAGAATTTGGAATGTTTATTAGTGGGCTTTTATGTTCGTTGTATACGCGAGCTTTTTGCTGTTTATAAAGCGCGAATTAAAAAAAAAAACATTATTTGGGGCAAGCTAAAACGGAATCAATTAGTCTATTGGTTTATTAAGCCCCACCTTCTGAAATCAATCAATTATTCCGTGGCCTAATTGACTGGAACTATGGTACGATGGTGTTCATAAAACTGACTCAATTAGGTATAAATACATAACTCAAACTCAAATCATTTATTTCAATTAAACCATTTACAGGCACTTTTGATTTGTCAAAATTAAATAGTCGGTCAGTTGGTGAGAAAGTTGAAGCTGTTGCCCATTCCAAAACGTAGATCTCTATGGAAAAGAACGGGCAAGAAACTCCAAGGACACTCTTTTAAATCAAGATATTATTACAAAATCCTGGGTACATTATTGTTCTTCTATAAAAAATTAAATATATAATCAGCACCACCCAGCTCAACCATTTTGTAGGGAACCGAATGATCCAACACACGCGCCACCACCAGTGACCTTTAGATACACACACACACACAACTCAAAAAAGATATTTTATGAGAGCATGACACAGCAATATTATTTATTCTATTGTTTTATATAATAGTGCCGAAGAATGACGCGTGGCAGCACCACCCAGCTCAACCATTTTGTAGGGAACCGAATGATCCAACACACGCGCAACCACCAGTGACCTTTAGATACACACACACACACACAACTCAAAACAGATATTTTATGAGAGCATGACACAGCAATATTATTTATTCTATTGTTTTATATAATAGTACCGAAGAATGATGCGTGGATCAGCACCACCCAGCTCAACCATTTTGTAGGGAACCGAATGATCCAACACACGCGCCACCACCAGTGACCTTTAGATACACACACACACAACTGAAAACAGATATTTTAGGAGAGCATGACACAGGAATATTATTTATTCTATTGTTTCATATTATAATAGTGCTGTAAACACGCATGTAAATGTCGTGGAATATAATAATTAAGTATTACAGAATAGAGAGAGAGAGAGAGAATCTCACCTACCAATACAGGGTGGTAGGGACATCGACGCGCAAACTGAAACTATGAATTCAGCACATGATACGAGAAAGCCTAAAAAACCCTAAAACCCTAGCGTAGAAACTTTTCTTTTAAATAATTGATGAATAACTACAACGCAGCTTCAGAATCATGTATGGGGTCTACTCCGAAGTAGTATAGGCCGAATGTTCGGCCGTTTCCTGCTACGCAGTTACTATTTGGTTCGGTCGGTTCCGATCCTACACTCCTACACTCTTTCGAATATTGACTATGGTCCCGACCCAACTGAGCTGATCCGAACTTTTTTCGCATTTTTCAATAATATTCGGTTCGGCCATGTGTCGGTCCGATCCGAACATTCGCACTTTGCACTTCGGAGTAGGCACCCTGAATCCATGGTAACAGATTGCATGTCGATTTCCCTGCCACTCTGAATTATAGGTTAAAAAGTCTACTACTACTCTATTGAAGACATTTTATTGAGGAAGGGCTATTACAGTGTCGATGAATACTTATATGATAAGCGACAACCGTAATATTATCGTTCTGGAAATTAATTTATTGATTGGAATTAATTTTAAATGGCATGGTTGACTATTAGCATTTTGAAAAAAAAAAAAAATATTATGTCATTTTGATTTTATTATTATATTACTCATATAGATTATTAAATGACATCTTATCTCTAGTAAAATTTCTACACAATGTATATTGTTTTGAAATAAATCACTATGTTATGACTTACTGACATAAAATGAAAATACTATAAGAAAGCATGAAGCAATAGAAATTTTCCAGAGCAAAAAATGTACCGAAATGAAAAAAACAACTATTCTATTCTTAGCTAATAAGTTACGTCAGGGGAGTTTATTTCGAAACGTTACAAGTTAGGTTAGGTGAGGCGAGGTAGAAAATTCGATCTCAAGTGCGGTGCCTACTCGTGCCACGAGTACATTTAAATTGAATCTAAATTGTCAATTTATTTGGAGAGTTTATTTTCCGTCTGTTACACGATTTCAGGACGGTGTTATCGGCATGTTTTACTTCTATTACTGTAATATACTGGCTGACGCTGACTTGGAATTGTTTAGAAATCCAGAGGGTGAAGGTACTCATGAATATGTTATGATCAATTTTTATTTCAGGGTCGTGAACTCGTGAAATTTCATTAGGTATTGAATTTTTGTATGAAAGAGCAGATATTTTTATAGGTACATCCTACTAATATTGTAAACGTGAAAGTTTGTATGGATGGATGTTTGTTACTCTTTCACGCAAAAACTACTGAACGGATTTGGCACACAGATGGTTACGTTTTATCCCGATATTCCCACGGAATGGAAACTTATGTGGGTGAAACCGCGGGGCGCAGCTAGTGCTATATAAATTGGACTATCAATATCTCCATAACCAGAAGGTTCCCAGGTCTGGTCCAGTACAAAAAAAAATCATGATGACGTCTTTTTACAACCGTTTATATTTTAGTGTTAGTCCCTTTGCAAAAACTGTTCTAATTCATGAGTTACACCCCTTAAACGATCACCAAAGATCTAAAGACAACCTGTATTAACGTTAGTTCTGAGTTTCTGACCTTAGTTATTACGATGGGTGCGACTTCGACATTATTAAAAGTCCTGTGACCTGTCTCCCCTTACCGGGGCGCGGAGTGGGTCGTGGGGGACAGACGTCATCCGCGATCGATATGCAAGGACCCTAGAATATCGGTAACGTGAGGAGAGGTCCGCGAGTTTAGATAGGCGTACATATACAACAGGTTTCAAAGTATTAAAGCTATGATTCTGGGAGTGGCAATTTCCGTTTTCGTTTTATTACTGAGAGGATCAGCCGCTCAGCGTATTTTTGATAACGGGTTCGGTTTATAACATGTTTCCGACACGATATAATATGTTTCCCTTTATCTACTAACAAGTTCAAAGACCTGTTATAATTTTGTTTAACAATATTCTATCACATTATCATGTAAACGAGTACAACAGCATTATAAATCAGATTGGAATAGGCTTTTGATCGTAGGATTTCGCCTTTTCTGATATGAACTATTCAATCAATAAGCTAACCTGTTGATAACTGATATTCTGCCCACTTTAATCGGTTTGCTATCGAAGAAAATGTAATAAAACCAATGAAAATAATTCTGGGCACGATTTTATGAGAGGACTGAGGTAATTGGCTTATCCAATTACTACTGTTGAGCGGGAAAATTAGCCCGTAGTCGACTCTTTAGGAGTTCCCTACAGGGAAGGTTCAGCAGTCAAGTGTTACTTAAAATAACATCTACACAGAAACCATTTTTAAAACTACTGTAAATGAGCCTTAAGGGATCCATTTCAACTTTCATAGCGAGTTCGAATGTAATCTATTTAAAACCTTAGTAATCTAATCCATTAACGTATAATAAACGTGTTAAATTGTAAGGTTTCTTTCAAACCTTTTTCGAAAGCAAGGGACAACCGGAAACAATTTCCCCAAAAGACTTCCCTTTCGACAAAATTTTCCCGAAAGAAAAATATTTTGTCAAAGACGTCTATACCCCATTTTGTAGAACAACCAAGACCAGAATACACAGATCATAACATGTAACAATGTTGCCGATCTATCGGTTATATGAGACAAAGGTTTACCTGACATTTACGAGACAATACGCTGCTAGTTATAAATTATGTTATCGATGTGGAGCAACTGAAATAGATCGGCGAACTAACGCAAATAGATTGTCTTCGTTTTATGATGTATCGAGGCACAGTTTACCTGAAGTAAGATTGAGGAAAATAAATGGAAAAAGCGAATGTAGTCATGAGGGAAACATTTACGACTGAGGCCGAGTATACGCGTGAATGGCGTATACTAGACTAGTCACCAACCGACTATATCCGATTTTCAGCGTCACCGAACCGAGCGTGACGGTTCAGTTTCGTTCGCTGTTCAGAAAGTGCGCCTCAAGAAATTTTCACTTCAAAAACTAAAGATCACAGGTCACAGGTAACATCCACCAAACCGCCTTGGACCTACGTGGTAGGTTACGGACTACACCCCACTATTTTTAAGATACAGGATGGTGGTACATCAACGCACCACCTGCTACCATGGATTCAAAGTCAAATCATTTTCAAATAGGCACATTAAAGGCACTTTTGAACGTCAAAATTAAAATAAAATTGATTCTAGTCGCCCCTTCCAAAAGGTAGTTTTCGTATGGAGAAGAATGGGCAAGAAACAAGATTCAGTAAATGATTCTGGGGTCAGCGTTGAAATTATTCGTCGGTTATTAAAAATACTTTTACTGTTGCAAACATTTTGGCCGCGTATTATTATTATTTTTTTTCGATTATCGACGATAAATTTGTTTTAGTGTTTAGAATCATATGCTGAATTCACGGTTACAGTTTGCTGATGATGTCCGTGCCACCTTGCATAGAAGTCCCAACAGTGGGAAAGTTATAGGCAGCTAAAAGTATTAACATTGAATAATGTAAGATGCAAATGCAACACCGATCAGTGCATGTAAGTTTTGGATGCATAGAAGACATTTTACCTCGTATGATATAGTTGGCGATTGCGTGATCTGTTTTGCATGTGTTTTCTTGTGTGAGCTTGAATGTATTGATCGGACGATTCACGAAGGCTAGATAATGCCTTTATATGCTTTCATATTCAAAATTATTAATTAATCACAATTTATACAAGAATAGAATAGACTCCGACCCCCAAACTTTAGTCTAAGATGTGTTAGTTTCAGCTTTTTTTTCAGCTTACATAACACAAATAATGCGTTTAATGTTCACACTGCTGGAACACAGACCTCTTTGTGAGAGGGAGTGGGCCATAATCCACCACGCGAGCCCAGTGAGGGTTGGTGGATGTCACGTCTTCAATTTTTTTTATTCTAGGACATGTCTGTTACCTCACGATGTTTTCGTTCACCGTTTTGAGAGCAGTGGTGATGAGATAGCAGCTTTGTTACTTCGAAGCTAAATACATATTTTGATCTTAACAACCAACGCTCCTACTTGATCTTAGCCAAAGAAATGTTGAAATTAAAAGAAGGGCTCATTACTTTATGAACCAATGACATTTTCCTCACGTGTTTCCGTACGTCATTTTTATTTACGTCAAAAGTGTTACAAGTGGCCACGGCTATGTAATTAAACAAGTAATCACCGGTGAAATTAATTTAACGGTGGTAAATTGCCAATCAAATTAATTAAAACCGCGATTATTTCGCCCAGAACTCAGCAGTGCTGGAGTTTCCCTATATTAAAGATGAAATGAAATTGAAATTCGTTAATTTCATGCATCGGATTATGACTAATTGGATTACGTGGCAATGCTGAGCGTTTGTTAAAATGTTACATGAAGCGTAACATTATTTTCAGATTCTTTTAGCAAAAAAAAAAAAAAATTACCATAAGGGATATATACTATTTTTTTTTACCTAATTTACGCTGTGTAATTTCTAATGTGACATTATTGTGGACATCCACGGCATTGGCATCTCGATAACACAAGGAAGCAAAATGCATGGAAATATATGAAGACGCTTTTAAATTTTCGACACTAGGTATACGTACGTATACCTACGTATACGTACGTATACCTAGTGTACATACGTTATAAATGCACGTATTTCTATTCATTTTGTGAACGTTACGACGATATTGTCGTGGATGTCCGTCACGTAAATATCGTGAAAATTATAAAAACGTACATTAGGTACTCATACAGTATGAGAAAATCCAAGAACGGTTCCGATGTCATACGCAAACGATGCGAGAATTTGTTTTATTGACACACCGATTGACAAATTGGAAGCGTAGATCTTGGAGATTCTAATTCCTCTTTTGTAAAACTGTAAAAGCATACGGTACCGGTGACATAGGTACTAAAATTATAAATGGCACACTAGTAATATACCTACATTTTCATATTTATTTTCGTCGAGCTTATTAACAACCTATTCCAACTAGAAAATTAATCACGTTTTTTACTTAAATAAAAACCGATACAGGTAAACGTAATGCGTTAAATTGAATGCTCGATAATCGCGCATTATGTATTTTTTCTCCTTGCAAAATTATAATAACTGTAATAAAATACAAGTGATAATTTCAACACCACAGTATGCGCGTGCGCAAGTGATCTTAATAGTCTGGATGCACACCGGTTTTTGCTCGTCTAGATTTATTTTATGCAGTAAATTATAATGTAAGCGTGATCATTAATACGAATTAATGTATGAATTACTTCCTACTCTACCTCATCTAAAAAAAGGAATTTTTTTCTTTAAAAACAATACTCCTTTAAAATTTTCTTGAAGTGTTTTCTTTTAGGTTTTAATAAATAAATAAAATATCACTTGGAGCAGTCCCAAGTCACATTTGATAAAATATGACTCACGCAACTCTCCCGAACTCGTCCTTCGGCACGTCCTTGTCTCCAGCGCCGGTGGTGCACAGCTTCGCCCGGAAGGCAGCCACGCGCGCCGCGATCTCCTCCTTCGGCAACCTACGCAACCATACCAGTGACACACTCATTATTCACGAACAAAATAATATATTATAATACAAACGAAAAACTAAATAAAACGCGTCCGCCGCCGAACGCGCGTGAACGGTTTACTTGCAGCCAATGGATTCACGAATGTCTCAGTGTGCGACCGCGTACCGACAAGCGTAGATGAAAATCTTATAATAAATTTCTCAATGTAATACCTACCAGTGCATGATACGCGGAGCCGCTATAACGGCGTAGAATTACTTTTCGAAAACAATAAAACCCGATAAGACGTTCTTGTTGCGCGACTGTTAACTGAATGCGGACGGGTACAGCTTATTGAATACGATACACGAAGGGTGGCAGGGTGGCCCGTGGCCCAGTCTCGCACTGTTGAATTATTGATCGGACTCCGGCGCAGCGGCCATCGCCCCCAAACAAGGGTGCGATCTATCCGTATGGCCTTAGAGGGGTACTTTCTATTGTGCAAAATAACAAGGAATTTTATTGAGTAATAAATCGATAAAGCAACGTGACCTAAGTGAACATGTGCAAGTGCATGTAAAGCTAATAGAGAACCTGCTACAACTCGACTTACAAATGCCGACAAATTTTACAAATTCAAAATTGTGTTTGGACGTTTGTTTCTTCATTATCGCTGATTGGATGAGATTTTGATTTTTTTCGCTTCAATTCAGTCTCCGATTAAGTAAAGGAAACGGAGCTTGGTTTTTTTTTTTGCTTCGATTCAAGAAATGGAACTTTCAATTTCCTCGGTTTGGAATTCGGCGTCAGGATCGTTTCGAGGCTTTAAATTAAGCTACTCCATCGCAGGGCCTTAACGAATGTTGTTGTCATTGATACTTTAGATTAGATGGCTTCTGCAATTTTTACTAGACAGGCCCAATAAGCTGTGGGCCACAATAACCACCACGTGGAGCCCTGACACCGTTAGAAGGCGTCGCGGCAGACCCCGTAGAAGATGGCGAGACGAGCTGGACAAAACAAACGACCAGTGGTCTACTTTAGCCCTGGATCGAAAGAGCTGGAAGTCATGGGGAGAGGCTTTTGCCCAGCAGTGGGATGATGGAGGCAACAGTAACAGTAACCGGTATAAGAGACCAATACGACCACACATACTTTTCAACTAAAAAACCCGCAGCTTGGCAGAGCACGAAGGCGGTTTGCGGAAAGATGAAATAACAGGGGGATCCCAAAAAGGAAGACTGTGGCAGAGGCATTCATCTAAAACAAGTTTTATGTTGATGATTTTCAGCCGAGGTCACGCATGACCTGGTGAAGAATATAGGGCTTTAGGGCTTAACGAAGGGCGTACCTAGCCGTGTGACTGTGAACAGATGCTTTACAATAAGGATTCTTACGGCCGTTTTCACTACTAGTAGGCGATACCTAAATTTAAAAATGAATGGCTAAACAAAAGCGTGCTGTTATAATTTCAACGCTCGACTCAACATCGAAAGAACAGCGCGCTTTTATTTAAGCATTCATTTAGGGTTCGTGAAAACGGGTGTTTTTGAAGTGCATTATCTCTGCCTCGCTAATCTTGGAAGCAGTAGTTACATTTGAAGCGCGTTTTCATTGAATGGCACGCACGTAGATGGCGCGTAAAAAACGCTAAGATCCAGTGCAAAGAGCTTAATATCCCCTGAAGGACCTACAGTACACTCACATTTCGCCAGTTATGTTTAAGTCCCATGGTTTAGGGGGGTTGGAAAAAAATATTTTAACAAATAAACAATAGACAAGGTTCCGAGAAAGTAAAGAACACGGACACGTCACGTTTGCTGGCGCTAAGTCTGCGTGTTCGGTGTTACGTTCATTAATTATTACAGCACTGCCATGCCAACACAGGGGTAAGAACTGGAAAGCCCGCGCAACGGGGTAAACCCTACCTATTAAAGGGATAGCTGTGTGTGTGTGTTGAATTATTTATCAACACTGGCGCCACGTTGCGCCAGAGGCGGTTCTTGTGAGGGATGACAGGTTAACAGTTTCTTGTCTAAGTCACGGAGGAATATTAAAATGGAGTATTATTTATTTATTTATTGCTAAATGGACCTGCTCTTGACCTCGATCGATCACGCCTGATGGAAAGCGATGGGTGAGGTCTATGATGGAACTAGCGTGCCCAGAAGATGCCTGTTCACTCTTGCTTTGAAGGCGGAGTATTAATCAGAATTTGCAAGCCTCAATGTTAGTTCGGAATAGTTAAAAGTCCCTACCTGGGATCCGTTTTCCTGCTTCTTGTTTGCCCAAACGATGGTATTGTTAACATTATAGAGCATATTTGTTTAGCTTATCGACACTTCCCATGTAGGTATTACTGATAGCCAAAGATTTCATTCTCTAGTGTTTATTGACTTTAAAATTCAAAACAAACTCCTAAAAATATCGTAGGTATTTCCAATATGATAAATGTATTTCTATTTCTTTTTTGCTTTTGTATGTGGTATTGAGAAATTCAACATACAAAACCGGCCAAGTGCGAGTCGGACTCGCCCATGAAGGGTTCCGTTTTACGATTTATTACGTATTAAAAAAAAACTACTCACTAGATCTCGTTCAAACCAATTTTCGGTGGAAGTTTATATGGTAATGTACATCATATATTTTTTTTAGTTTTATCATTCTCTTATTTTAGAAGTTACAGGGGGGGAAGTTACACACATTTTACCACTTTGGAAGTGTCTCTCGCGCAAACTATTCAGTTTAGAAAAAAATGATATTAGAAACCTCAATATCATTTTTGAAGACCTATCCATAGATACCCCACACGTATGGGTTTGATGAAAAAAAAATTTTTGAGTTTCAGTTCTAAGTATGGGGACCCCCAAAATTTATGGTTTTTTTTCTATTTTTTAGTGAAAATCTTAATGCGGTTCACAGAATACATCTACTTACCAAGTTTCAACAGTATAGCTCTTATAGTTTCGGAAAAAAGCGGCTGTGACATACGGACGGACAGACAGACAGACAGACAGACTGACAGACAGACAGACATGACGAATCCATAAGGGTTCCGTTGCCATTTGGCTACGGAACCCTAAAAAACGAAAAATACCGGTCAAGTGCGTGTCGGGCCACGCGCAATGTAGGGTTCCGTAGTTTTTATAACAGCCAAGTGCGGGTCGTATTCGCTGACTGATATATTTCGTACCATGTTCTAACTAAAAGCCAAACATGACTACCTACCTAATTTGACTTCCCATACAAATCCTCACCTGATCCAACAATACTACAATTTTGCACGGAAAGTTTCAATATATTTTTTTGAGATTTGGATAAGACTTGTCATAGCCGGTGTAGCAACTGTTTTATTTTTTATAAAACTTATTTAGGAATGAAACAATAGCGCGGTACAACTGACGCTTAGCGCCATCTATCGACATTTCTATGGAGTTATTCGAAATTTTCGAGTCTAATACAATTTGACAACCGTTACTCGTAAACTTGTAAAACCCACTTAAGTGTGATAGTTTTCCTTTAAACTTCGTTATACATATATATAGGTACTACTGCCGTGACATTTGAATTTCTAACTACAACCGTTTAGTTGGTAGAGGGGGGGGGGGGACTTGACTCTTAACGAAAATTGGTACTTTAAAGCTTGATAAATCACGAACGATTTACTTAATCAATAAACGGTCTTCCCAAACCCCTAATATTTTTGAAAGACCTATCCAACGATATCCCACACTATGGGAAGAACGAAAAAAAAATTATCAACCCCACTTTAGATGGAGGGGAGGTACCCTAAATAATTATTTTTTTCAAAATTTTATATTACCACTTTTTCGGCGTCACTAACGTGTATGTACCTATACTCATGCCAAATTACAACTTTCTAGTACCAATAGTTTTTGAGCTAAACCGCGGACAGGCAGACAGACGACATGGCGAAACTATAAGGGTTCCTTGTTGACTACGGAACCCTAACAAATGGCAAGTGCCAGTCTAGAGTCTGAATTTGTCCCTGGTTAATGGCAACAGGCTCCTATTACATACGACTTAAACATAACTGGCTGCTTGAGGGTGTACGGGGACATCTCTGAGATTTTGCTTGAATAGCAACATGGAAATAGAAAGAAAGAAAGCAGATACATTTATTTAGCACAGAGTAAAATAGAAACTGGAGGAAAACAAAGAAAATGTCGTAATTTGTACAAAGTATAAGTTTCGAGATCGAGAATATAAAATAAAATGTTAGGTTTCGATTGCCATAGCAATAATGTGATTGTACGAAAATTGGGTCAATATGAGGTACATGACACTGTTTATTTTCTCTCATTTGTTCAGAAAATGTGTTGTGAATTTACTCAATACAGTACTCAGAGAATAGTATCTAAAAATATTCTGTGAGGAAGACACCTCATAACCATGGATGTAGAAGTGAAGGATATTATGATTATCTGAATATTCAGTTTGTAATGGTAACTTTAAGCACATTTATTGGATATATACTTCTGGAGGGAGGTGGGCTGATTGGAATAACCATCATCGGCCGCCATAGCCCACACATAGTGGATCACTTGAAGGACTAAATGCGGAAATCAAACTATCTAACATAGCACATTTATTGTTGAGCTGATAAAACACCATGGACAAAAATTCTCCCTTAAAATAAAGCCAGTGCTTTATTTTTGGCTTGACTCCAAAAAGTATTACTTTTTTTCAGAATATTGGCAAAGCATTGAGCAGTATAAAGACTGAATTATTGTAATAGTCACATTTTATACAGGTCATTATGGGCATGCCATTCTACATAAAATATAGGCTAATCATTATTGGCACTTAATCTTGATTAACAGGGAAATATCAAAGTTTCCACATATAGTCAAGTCACCTCTCTAGTGTGTGTAGGGTTCACTGGCAAATAATATATTGTAACCTGTGAACCTGCTTACTGTGTCACCTGGACACTAAACTATTTCTATAGTCATGGAAAGTTTACTCGCAAACCTCAATGAAACAAAAATTTATTATTATTATTAGATGTCAGATGAGAATTATGTATGTAGGTTTCACTCCTACCAGATACCTAGTTCAGAAATACGCCACTAGTAGCGCTGCTCTGATGTCAATCTTCTGTTATGGTTGAGACAGACGCCTATAGACTTTCTTCAGTAATTTGAATTAATATTATTATTGAGGCTTTGTGATCTCGTCCTATATATTGTGTTTCTTCTGTCTTACTCCTTCTGTGTCTATATTTATATTGTGCTGTGTACGGACATTATATTTCCATAAATTCTAAGTTGACTTTTGTTTCTTGTTTGTCTGTACATTTTCTACTAGAACTAAAAGTACTTCACAGGTAAAAATTAACCAGTGCGCAAACTGTAACCGTGAATTCAACACGATTCTAGACCCCTAGAATAGACATTTTTCATTGGGTATAAAATAAAATCGGCTGTTTCATAGAAACGTGCAATACCTACCTACAAAGTAAAAATTTATGGAACAACAATTTGTTATTTTATAACCAACAAAAAATTTCTACACTAAAAAATCTTGGCACATAAATACACTCTTCCTAAAATATTTCCTTTCTGCCAAAAATATTGTTGTAATCAATGTAATTTTTATCAAGGGGTGTCGAAAGAAGTCATTTGCTCACTTCCTTCAGTGAAGGGGGCAGCGCCAGGGTAGCCCACCCTACGTGCTACCCTACCGTTTACCGTTAACCGTACCGGTTGCGATACCCTACCCTACGTGCCAAACGGACCTATGCGTGTGACCTGTTTGTCTCACGAGTTGTACATAAAGGAAAGTTGATGATATGCTGAATCATCAAAGAATTGCATTTCTAAGTTTATAAAGTTATGTGTATGTTATGCTAGATGATTACTTCCTTTGTTTTATTCAGTGAATACCATTTAATTCAATGCAATGTAAAAACCAAGCAAAGCATAATCATTTGATAGTGCAAAATGAAGATAGTTTCAATGTAAGAATATGTTAAATGCATTGAACTCATTTACAGGATTTTGGTGTTGGGTTTAGTTTCAAGATGGTTACTAGACTCAGCATGACGTGGACGATAAAAAGATACTGAACAATAATTACTTTTCTGATTACTTCAAAACTCAGAAACTATTACGTCATGTAAATAAAGATATTAAAAACAGAGTAGCTTCGCAAGTAAAAATTACAAATGAGTTACTCACCCCTGCTCCTCGAGACTGTCCTCAAGTTCAGCACACTTCACCTCAATCTTCCTCTTCCTCTCATGGTCGAGTATCTCCCGGTTTGGTTGTTTATTTGACGCAGAGTCCAACTTGGCTATTTCTTCTTCGGTACGATAATTCACAGAGTCTTTGGTCTTCCGCACTCCTGCCCAGTTTCTTTGCACATAACCATTCGTACCGGAGCCCCGTGGCGTCGTTAAACCAATACCATTATACATTTTGCCGGTTTATTTACCTAAAAATCATAAATCAATTTTATGGCATGCTGTGCGAGGGGTATGGCTGCACCGGACAATCATAATGTAGGAGTCAAAAGGGAAATGACTTCACTACGATGTCGTAGACATGCTGGCACAGTTATTTAGGTGAATTACCAACACTAATATCTCACCATTTACAAGCACCTAGTGATTATAATTTTTATTCATAAGACACACGTCCATCTTGGCTGGTTCTGATTTTTTTTATGGTTGACTTTGTGACAGAGTTACCATTTCGAGAAAAATATAAGAGTATAGAAAATTATTATTTACAACTTATATTTCATTAAAGAGACGATTAACTAAGAAGCAATTTGAAAATCATTATGAATTTTAATATGACATTTAATTGAGAGAAAGACATACACCTATTGAACCGAAATGATTTGGTATCAATTTATGACTTTTCTTCGGCGTGTAATAGAAAAAAACATTTGACGTTTAAAATGAGTTTGGTTTGTTTTGAGGTTATGTTTTGTTTACACAAACCAAATTGACCAAACCAAACTAAAACAATCCTTAAAATATCAAATATTTATAAATTGAAATTACATTTAAGTGCAATCAGAAACTTTAATCATGCTTGATAAAATTCTGTACAACACTGTTCTCTCGCAAACAGTTTCACCTTGTGGAAAATATTTGGTTGCCGGTAATATTTATGGTCAGATTGCTGTTTTTGAGTGAGTATTTTCTTTTGTGTAATATTGTCTAATGTTAGACAGTACATTCGATGTCTCTCATCATCAGTCGCATCTCTCCTCTTAATCAGTTAATCCTTTTTTTTCAGTCTTGATAGAATCCTTAATCCTGTCGCGGAGCTGCTCACTTCAGATTACAATAAGCCAAAACACACCCACACTCTCGAATCTGGTCGCCAAGTCTGTAGCTTGGTCAGCACAGAAAAGTTTCTAATAGCAGGTACAGTTAATGAAATCTTTGGATGGGATTGGAAGAATGCGGTCAGTTCAAAGCTAAGCAAACCCTCATGGACCATCAGGATACCTTCACAACCATCCTCCTTTGAACAGACTGACGTGAATAGTCTATGGTTGTCTGAAGATGAAGCAAAACTGTATGCAGGATGTGGTGATAGTAAAGTTTATGTTTTTAACTTGGAAGATGGTACCCTGGTGTCTACTTTGAAGGGGCATAAAGACTTCATACACTGTGTTCATGGAAAGTGAGTATATTTTTATTTTACACTCACTGTAGAAAAACTATTGTAAGTGTGGTGACTAGATTTCTATTGCCTACATTCATATTCAGTCTATAATGTTCCCACTGCTGGGACACAGGCCTCCTTTCTGTAAGAGGGAGTGGGCCGTAATCCATCATGCGGGCCCAGTGTGGGTTGGTTTATGTCACATGTCTTTGATTTTTTGGTTCTAAGACACGCCGGTTTCCTCACAATGTTTTCCTTCACCGTTTTGAAAGCAGTGGTGATGAAATTAAATACACAAAGTAAAGTGCCTGCCTGGGTTCGAACTCACAACCTACAACTCGTAATTCGGGGCTGATACCACAGAGCCACCACTGCTCTCACTCACTTGCCTACATTAATGATTATAATTTTTCTTGTAAGATAAGTTACTAACAAATTAACCCTTGATCGTTTAAATAACTCAGGACCTTAATACACAAAACAGAAATGGCCTAGACATAAAACGGTAAAGTTTGTTGATGCATCCTTAATTTGCAGACTGTAAATTGTTTTTTTCATTAAAATTACAGCAACCAACAACTCATCACAGCCAGTGAAGATGGATCTGTCATGCTTTGGGACACCCGTACTTGCAAGAGTCACAATAAAGTGGAGCCCCATACCAACAGCAAAGTGAGCCGGCCGGATGTTGGCAAGTGGGTGGGCTCCGCTGCTTTAGGAGATGACTGGATTGTGAGTATAGCTTAAGAATTCACATACTTGCACTTTAATGGGAGGAAGCGTCTTAACTCTACTACTCGTAAGCCTTAACCGTTTAAGCTACGCTTGCCGCGATTGGTCCGTGGGTGGGTGACCATCTATACATATCAAGACCCCTCTGTGCCTCAGAAAGCATGTTAAGCCATTGGTCCCGGCTGTCATTCATGGATCTATCTACGAGGATTGTCGTGAATGGTCATCAGTCTGATGCAGTGCATATAACCTCGGGTGTTCCACAAGGTTCAATCTTGGGACCACTATTGTTTATTTTGTGTATGTGTATGTGATGTAATAACATAGACAAATGTTTTAAAAATACTAAGTTGTCAACTGTTCCAACAAGATCTGGACAGACTCGCTGACTACTGTCTAAACAATAAACTACACCTTAGTCTCACCAAGTGCAAATTTTGCATCAATTTCACAAAGAGTAAAATAGTTATTAACTTTAAATACTCATTGCACGATCTAGGGGCGTTGATTGATGATAAATTTTCCCTAAACCAACATGTAGAAAAAATTATAAATAAAGCATTTAAGATGTATGGTTTTGTTATGAGATCGTCCACTGAGTTTAAGCAGGTCTCCACATACCTTTACTAATATAAGACCATTGTACGATCACAATTAGAATATTCCCTATCTGGTATCCATTTCACCAGAAATACATAGACATATTGAAAATGTCCAGCGTATGCACTATAGATGCCATGCCCACTACATTATCCGCATATTAACAAAAGAGAATATGATAATGAGTGCCACTAGATAGGTAATAAATAATTACATCACATTAATCCTACTATAATATTATAAACGGTAAAGTTTGTATGGATGGATGTTTCTTACTCTTTCACGCAGAAACTACTGAACGGATTTGGATGAAAGTTGGCACACAGATGGTTTATAACCAGGACTTTTTAGCCCGATATTCCCACGGGATCAAAACTTATGCAGGTGAAACCGCGGGACGCAGCTAGTTACTTTACTAAATAACTAACTTGTACAGTCAACAGCAAAAGTAGATGATCAAAATCTGAAATTCAACACTAATGAACAGAGTTCGCGGCTATATAGTAGCTGTACTAGTAGTAAATGTTTGGTATAATTTACAATCACATACTTTTGAATCACTTCGACGCCACACAGTTCTGACGCGAACTCCGTTAATTAGTATTGTATTTCTGATTTTGATCATCTACTTTTGCTGTTGACTGTACCGGCAACTTTATCCTTGTGAAACCTCACCCGGTCGCATTGCATCGCCTGTCTATTACTTCGTTTTCGGCTCCTAAAGGTCCTACGTGATGTTAAGTTGCCTATAATCAAATTTTATTTGTTTCAAATTGACGTTATTACAAGTTAAACAAATTTCAACTTTATTTTGACTGTAATTAAGTCCATTTCAGAGTGACTAGAAGTATTGAAAAGGTTAGAAAAATGTTTGAAGTTGTAGCGTAAACTGGACTTTATTGTGTAGGAATTAAAGTAATTTTTCCATAAACTCATATTTGTTTACATTTTTGGCAAATAAGTCGCAAATGCAGATTAGGCGATTTATTCTGGGTGTAATGATGCTGCATGGTATATGCAGTACACAAATAGATTCGACTGCATTCCCTTATCAAATAGTCTACATTATAATTATAGTACCTAGATCTGTCATGCTTCGTGGGGTACATGTGCCTCAACTATTCCACACGAATTCGTGCAGGACTAACGCTAGTGTGCGCGTGCCTCTTCTTCGCCTTGTTGATGCGTACAACGCTCACTTTATGGAGCTTGACATATTTACTCTTTCCAAGGATCGTTTCAAGGCAAGAGCAATAGAGTTATATATATTTTCTTTTCTTTCTTCTGCTTCTTACTAGTCTTTTACGATGCACACTATTTGTCTGTTTTCTTTTAACTTTTTTTTTGTGTATTTGTGGACAATGTTGTGGGTTACATGTGTAGTAACCAGTGGCGTGCGTTGCATATAGGCATATAAGCAGTGCCTACCTCGATAAATCGATAAACCATAAGCCTGTCAATTACATTTTAGTGTGTGTGCCCCACAATTATTAAGAAACTCACTAAATTATCATACCTAACAAAAAAAAAAAACTTCATACAAACACGCGCGGCAGTAGGCAGTCGCCAGACGGCCTACTCGGCTCCCGTACTATTCGCACATTTCTTTACACGTTCAAGTAAATACGACGAAATTAAATTCCTGCTTACCTATTTGACGACACGGTTGGCGCATTGGTTAAGCGATTGACTGCTGCGCTGCGTGTCGCGGGTTCGATTCCCGCACGGAACAAATATTTGTATGACCTACATGTATTTGTTCTGAGTCTGGGTGTTTTTCTATCTATAATATGTATGTATTTACAAAAAAAAAAAATGTATATAAGTAGTTTATCAGCCATCTTGTTACCATAACACAAGCATTAGGTTGCTTAGCTTGGGACTAGATGGCGCTGTGTGAAATGTCCAGGGATATTTATTATTTATTTATTTATTCTGAAAACCAATGCACGCCTCTGGTAGTAACATAAATATGGAATAGATTGTGTATAAATGTATTTGTGCTAATTTAAGAATCTCTAGTTAAGCTTGGCATATACATACGTAACTGTATTTTTTCCCTAACAAAAAAAAAGCCTTACTCAAGAATTGGGCTATCAAATGAATTTTTCAAATCCGACTGATAGGTAGTTTCATAGATTAGCGCGTTCGAACAAACTTTTCTAATTCTAATCAATGTTATTTCTCAGGTGTGCGGGGGTGGTCCTCGCCTGGCTCTCTGGCACCTTCGCTTCCTGGATGCCGTCACAGTCTTCGACCTCCCTGACCACGGTATCCACGTCTCCTTCTTCCACGATGACTGCGTCTTCGCGGGAGGAGAAGCCAAGCACCTATACCAACTGAACTACTCTGGAGAAGTGAAGGTTGAACTACCTGTCTCAGCAACTACAGTATACTCCGCAGTCTTGAAAACAACCCCCAACAAAGTCCTGGCCATTGCAGGCTCTAGCCCAGAAATAGACCTCTGTACCACCTTCAATTATAGAGATCAGGTCCTGCACTTCCGATAGGTATGTTAAAGTTTTAAGTTTTTTCTGTTATCAAAAAGTCCTTTTTATTATCAGACAATAAATGAATGAATGATGTAACAAAACTTTATTATTTACAATTTTATTGCTATTAAGCGTAAACGATCAGAAATCAGTTTTAATTACATTTTTATACTGGCAACACATGAAGACAGAGTATTGCTACACAACATAACACAATTAGGGATGCATTAGCTTCAAAACTAGTTTGAACTCTACTGACCAAAACTTAAAGTTCCATTTCACACACAGTTTTATAAATGTCAACCATAGAAACTAGATGTTTCCTTTGCTGTATAAAAAGCTTAAATGTAGCCATGTCCAGCCACTACAGCCGGGATGAACCCTTGGCTGCCATCCCTCTTCTTAACATAGAACCACTCCGCATCCACGTCAGTTTCCACACTCCCACCTTGTACTAACACAACCACATCCCCTTTCTGCACTGTCAAAGTTTTATTTAAAACACTACCTGTATAGTCACTGTTCACTACTAACAGAGTCTGTCTCTTCACTTGTTTGTAGTCCCTATTCTCTTTTTCGTGTATCTTATCAATATTCGAGCAAACGGATTTGGTCTTTAAATATAGGGTGTCAAAGTCTTTTTCTGCGCACGAGTTCTTGGACTTGCGTCGTCGTGTGGTTTTGGAGGGGTAGCGGCACTCGGAGCGCGTGCGTCCTCGCAGCTGTTCCTTCTCGTTGTCCGTGAGGTTCCCGCATGGACGCGGGTAGATGTCCGTGCTGCTCTCCCAACATGGCGTCTTCTTTTGTGGTGATGTTCTGGAAAGTTGGGGAAATATGCTTAGTACTGGAACTTACGTGGAATAAATTTGGCATTTTTACAGCACTCTATAGAAACCAAACAGCATCAGCCTTGTGGCTAAGTAATAACAGCCGCACGGCTCGATCGATCAGGTTAAGCTACGCTTGCCGAGGTTGGTCCGTGGATGGGTGACCATTTTCACAAACCAAGACCCCTCCGTGCCTCGGAAAGCACATTAAGCCTTTAGTCCCGGCTGTCATTCGTGGATCTTTGACAGTCGTTACGGGTCGTCAGTAGCCCGAAAGTCTGACAACCAGTCTTACCAAGGGGTATCGTATTACCCAGTCACTGGGTTGTGGAGGTCAGATAGGCAGTCGCTCCATGTAAAATACTAGTATTCAGCTGCATCCGGTTAGACTGGAAGCCGACCCCAACATAGTTGGGAAAAGGCTAGGCAGATGACAGCATCAGCATTCAACTGAATCCTAATAGCATACAGCGAAAATTATATAGTTTGCTAAATCTGTAAGATTTTTGAAGATAAGATGTATGGCAACCGTTGTATAATTGCTCGAAAATGAATCACAAGTCACAACCCCAATTGCGTAAGACACTATCAATTTCAATCAGAATAAGTTTGAAGGATATTGCTAATCCATTGCTTTATATGTTCGAAACATTTGTCTGCTCAACAACGTAAATAACGCAATGAATGTTGTTGAACTGTCAAAAACTCATTGCTACTGCTAGTGTGTCACGCAATTACCCCGCTGTTTTATTATAATAATTATGTACCAAACGCTTTTCTACACTTATCCTTTTACTTTTGCTCCAATTATTTCACACCTGCTGCGGGAGCAATGGTAGCCAGGGAGCAGTATTGGCCCAGTGGTTACAGGCCGCGACTTACGAGTTGTAGGCTGTAGGTTCGAACCCAGACAGGCGCTTAACTTAGTGTAAATTATTTCATCACCACTGCTCTTAAAACGGCGATGGAAAACATCGTGAGAAACCGGCACGGCCTAGAACCAATTCGGAAGACATGTGACATCTTCCAACCCGCACTGGGCCCGCGCACTTCCTCACATCAAGAGGATCCTGTAACTCAGTATTGGGAGCATTAGGCTGATGATGCCCAGTACTGCACGTATCCTTCGTCGCCGTTCGGTGTCTGCGTACAGCCGCTGTTAGTTCATGAACATTGTGTTAATTGCCTGGTACAGTCACAAGCTCACCTATTAGGCAGTATTCCCAGCGGCAAGCACGCGCTATACAGCACGTATCCCTCGTCACCGTGCGGCGTCTGCGCATACAGCCACTGTTCGTTCTTAAACACTGCGTTCACGACTGTACCCAGCGGTAATGGCAGCTCTTGCTGGATGTCCTTCTGCGTTTGGTACAGAGTACTCGGGTACGCGATGACTACGGGAATATTGCCGGGACGATCTATTGTAGCCTGGAAGGAGAAAAGGAAGGTTCAGAAGAGTAGCATTTTGTAATTATTAGGGTACACTAACAGTAGCAATAGTTTTCATTTTGACAGTTCAACAACATTCATTGCGCTATCTACGATGTTGAGCAGATAAAATTTTCTAATAGGTATATGAAGCTATGGATTATAGCAATATCCTTCAAAATTGTGGCTGGTTGTTTTGACAATACCTATTACATGGGATTTGTAAGATAACTGCAGGCGTAATTATTATTAATCAATTTATTTCAGATAAAATCAATCCATACAATTTCAAATTATAAATACTTACAGAAAAAATATATAAATAATAACTGAACTAATATATAAACAGAAAAATAAATCATCACAATTATGTCATTATCATTATCAATAATCATTACATTACAAATACATTGTGTTAGTAAAATCTTCTTATGCACTATGTTAGTCAACACCCATCACAATATGCATCCATTTATTCTGGATAGGGCAATCCGCACGAGATACAACCATCTGCAGGATACTGTTGCTACTGCCTCGCACGCGCCGCCACAATGAGGCTACTTTCTTCCGTATAACCGCATGAAAGCCGTCCGTTCGCGCCTCCGCAAACATTCCGGACGCACTACAAAAGCGAGGCAGCCGCAACAGCATCCTGAAGACATTATTGTATTGGACACGCAGAGCACTAGCAGCCCGGCGAGTAAAGGCTACCCACAGACTGCTCGAGTATAACGATTGGCAGTACGCCTTGAAAAGAGTAATTTTCACCGCCCT
Source organism: Apamea sordens (assembly GCA_945859715.1). Lineage (NCBI taxonomy): Eukaryota > Metazoa > Arthropoda > Insecta > Lepidoptera > Noctuidae > Apamea > Apamea sordens. Next base: position 17,999,501 of record OX243995.1, read on the forward strand.
CGAGCAGCGAGCAAACCTGCGTGCAACCATATTTCCCCTGACTGCCAATGCTCTGCGCTCTCTCTCTATGTCTGCGTCATCTTGCAACTCTTCTGTCACAATGTGCCCCAGATACTTGAAGCTGCTCACCACCTGCAGAGCCGCACCATTAAGCATAATAGGCGGAACATGCACTGGACCACGCTTTCCACTCTTGAAAACGAGCACTTCGCTCTTCTTCGAGTTATACCTAATTCCATGTTCCGCCGCTTACGCCTCACAGATTGACACAAGCTTACGCACCGCCCCCACCGAAGGTCCCAGCAGTACCATGTCGTCAGCATAACTGATGTTATTTACGCTCACTCCGTCTACAAAACAACCCACATGAGTACTGCTGAGCTCGCCGATGAGGTCATTAACATACAGATTGAATAACAGAGGAGAGGTTATCCCTCCCTGCCGCACGCCACACTCCATGCCATATGCATCAGATAGCGCACCAGCCCATCTCACCTGGTTCCTCTGACACGTGTACCAATAGCGCATCACGGAGATGACTTCCGCCGGCACACCCGCACCTTCCAACTTGGCCCACAGCTTATTATATAACACCCTATCAAAGGCCTTGGACAGGTCCAGGAAGCACGAATACACCGGCGTCCCCCTCTCCGTGTAGTACCCGACAGCTTGCTTAAGACACAGGATTGCGCTTTCTGTTGACAGACCACTCCTGAACCCAAATTGGGCAACATTCAGCTTTATGTGCTGCAGGAGAATGTTGTTAAGCAAGCTGTCAAGCACCTTGGCCATTATTGTGGCCAGTGAGATGGGCCGATAGTTTTCTTTATCTGACATGTCACCAGTCTTATTCTTGACAATCGGTACTACAATTGTTTTCGTCAGCTCTTCAGGCAAGTAACCGTGACATAAACATAAATTATAAAACATGGAGAGCACGCGCGGCAGGTGAGTACCAGCAAACTTTAAATGCTCAATGCTGAGGCCATCATGCCCAGGAGATTTACCCCTCCGCATACCAAGTATCACTTTCTGCACATCACGAGCAGCAAATTTAACAACTCGCTCCTGGTCGACAGCCCCAGCATCGTCACATCGGCTTGTGTCAGAAACAGACTGTGGCTCCACTTTAAAATAATCTTTAAAAAGATTAGCTATCATAGTATGATCATCAATACCATTTACACTCACAGGGAAGCCAGACTTTACATTCATATTATCCGTGTGTTTCCAAAACGTTTTAAAATCTCTGGCAGTGTGGTGTGACGCTAGAATGTCCATTTTAATCTGATTCTGTCTATCTTGACACCATTTTAATTGTTTAATGTATGTGTGTGTACAGACGCCAGTAGGTCAAGCTACCCGAAACTGTCAAATTTTCCCAATCAACCTTGAACCTTCATGCTTTAGCGATAAAGTTGAAAATCAATTAAAGAAATCTGACAGACTGTAGTAGCTTGATGTGCTGGCGTCTGTACATGCTATATAAGTACCTACGACTCTGTCTATCCATTCGGGGAGTTCAACTTAAAATCACGATGGCCTAGATATGTCAGGGCGCGTTCACATATAACGTCCGTTTTACAGGTCCGTTAAAACGTGTATGTTATTAGTGTATGTAGTTGTATGAGCGAGTTCACACATAATACAGTATTCCGGATCCAGTAGAAAATACCGATCCGACAAAATAAGCAGCAATCCGTTTTACAGGTCCGTTTAAACGTGTGTTATTAGCGTATGTAGTTGTATGAGCCAGTTCACACATAATACAGTATTTCGGATCCAGTATACTGATCCGATCTCTTAAAATCAGTCCTGTGTGAATACTATCTCCAGTAGCGACGGATCCGTTAAAAAGGATCCTGTAAAACGGACGTTATATGTGAACGCCCCGTTAATCTAAAAATAAGTGCTGATTCTCAAATGATTGCGAAATCAAATCAATGTCTCATGTCAAACGCATTCGTTTTTGTACGCCTGATGAAAAAATAGTAAATCAATCCCCTAAGTTTTATATAAAAAATAATAACTACATACGTCGAACGTTATTTACCAAAAAAATAATAACTACATACGTCGAACGTTATTTACCAAAAAAAAAATTTTGTATTTGACCCCTAGTTCACTGGACTTCATTTGTTGCTAATGACCTCTAGTATAACCCCTTTCAAGGAATACGTCGAGTTTCCCTGTCACCCTGTACCTATATGTATGTATGATATGAGTGAAAGAATTCCGAAGATGTCCCATACATACATACAAACTCGCAAAATAATGTTAGTACTTATAGATAAAACATAAGTACATACGTACGTGCTGCACCGATAAAGTAGGTATAATTGGCTTGTGAAAAATTCTCGCTAACTCGCAATTTCGTGCATCAATCATAAAAGCAATCCGTGAGCGTAACGACCAGTGATCACAGATCACAGCTTTACTTAGTAAATAAAGTCAAAGTTTAAAACGTTTGACTCATCAAAAATTACCACATTGCGAGAAGACTTACCAGCGAGAAATCGAGTACCGGGCTTATACCAGCCTCGGGGACGAAACCATAGCGACTTCTAATTTGGCCCGTAACGCCATCTATCGCGTGTAGAGTCATACTTTATTTCTTTTATGTTCCCTTGTTGAACAATGCTGTAGTTCTTTTTGAGGTTTTCGGCAAAGTATTGTCCGAATTTAAACCGAAAAATATAGATAATTGGAAAAAATCAGCTATTTGAATCACAAGTCCAAGTTTTATTACTTGTATTTTCAGTTGTACTTGCTCTCCTTATAGTTTCGCCATGTCCGTCTGTCCGTCCGTCCGCAGCTTAGCTCAGAGAGTCTTAGTACTAGAAAGCTATAATTTGGCATGGATAATACATAATCACGCCGACAAATTGGAAAAATAAAATTTTAAAAAATATGGTACCTCCTCTACACGTATGACGTACCTACGATGTTTCTTTTTTTCTCGTCTACCCCATGTTGTGGATAGGTCTTTCAAAAATATTGCGTACATGGGACTTTAATAACATGACTGACAAAATTATGTAGTTCTTGTACTTTCATAGTATTTTTAAATAACTTATAAAAAAAATAAAAAAAACATATTGTTCTGCCATTTCGGACAATATTGGTGTATTTTCATGTCACTTGGTTTAAATAGATTTTTTATTTTTCTATTTGCTCGCGACTTCGTCCGTGTGACGACCCCCGACCCACCGCGTCGCATCGCATCGCTCGCCCAAGCTATTACTAGGTTCTGCCCTTCGCAGTGTGGATGTCGGAAATTATCCCACGGGAACGTGCTACCGAGACAATAACTAAGTCCTTCCCCAGGATGCCATCTATCTCTTTGTCTGTCTTTTTATCTGTTCGACAATTTTGACCGCTTTCGGACCCCTCCCTCTACGTAAGAAAAAATACCACTTGAATGAACACCCAACCCCCCCCCCCCCCCCCCTTTTCAATCTTAGGTACGTAAGATCAATATCTACCAAAATTGTAAATAATAACAATAAATAAAAAAAATAAAAACTTAGAATTTTTGCTTATTTTTGTGATCTTACGTAAGAACAATCTACATCCCTTCCACCCCCACGTAAGAAAAAATAAGACTTGTTCGGACCCCTTCCCCCCTCAAATTTTACGCAATAAATGAACAGCCGCTTGCCAAATTTTATCGAAATCCGTTCTGTGGTTTAGGTGTGAAACGGTACCCTAATTCTTTTTCAAAATAAAAAGTGCCTAATTAGTTTCTGAACAAAAATCAGCTAGTTACTCCTTATAACATCAGCTATCTGCATGTGAAAGTCCCGTCAAAATCGGTCCAGCCAAACAAAGGTAAAATAAAAAAAAAATTATTTGGTTATAAGTAGGTACCGTGTATACTTTCATATGCATTTAGTAAAAAGCTGTTATATTGTCATTCTCATTACAAATAACCATCAATCATTATCATTCCCACTTATTGGTGTCAAAAGTCACTATTTTCATCAAAAACAAAATTATTTAAAGCACAGCAAATATTTATTTATTTGAATTAATACTTATGTGTTTTTAAAATGTAGAATGCTCATATACCCGTATGTTTATTACCTAGTAGATATTTAAAACACAAAATGGTGCTCAAATAATATTGTTATTTCCATACAGTTATTTGGTTAATAACATCATTATCTATAGCTTAGACTATTAGTCTAAGGCTAGCTAAAGCGTGATAATAAAATGCTAGACGAACACCTATCAATTAATTACCTAGATAATAATATGTTGACCGCACTGCGCACATGCTACATGTAATAATTTTCCAAAGAGCTTTTAATCTTATGTTCAACAAAGGTCAATTACAAATTATAGTGACCTCGGGAGTCGATTTTTAAAAGTCTCTCGTGCGTGATATATTGTATTGCCGACCCGTCGAACTGGCGCAATTACCACCGTAACGTTTAACCCCTACAAAGATATATGGTTGTTTTAAATAAACCACGCTGATAAATGGCCCTCTCGTCTTGAGATTATCTTGTAACCCCACATTACAACAACCCTAAAAAACATTCACTTAAGGCCATTATCCTGAGCACATACCGCAGAAATAAAATTGCTTCAATAATCTGCCAGACTCAAAATTCACCCGAATTTATACTAAAAACTTCGGAAAGGATATCGAAATTTTTAAATGACTTGCAATTTATGCGTTGCCGTTGTCCAATTTTGCGCCAATTTCGCGGCTTACGTTGTACAATCGGGTTTATGCTCCGAGGTAACGCACAAAAACCGTATGTACATCGTAACGTCATAATAATCCCAAGAAATGAATAATGATCGAGATTTACAGGTGCATTTAAATTCTTTTGTAAAAAGATCCGTTAATATCGCAATAACGAACGCCAAAAATGATGAATGACTTTTTACAAATTAAATTGGGTTACGTGATACATTTTGTTTAAAAGGGTTCTTATCTTTACGAGCTTTTAAGTGATTGGATCGGCTTTAACTGTAAATCAATAATCAAACAGTTTCTCACCTCTGTAAGGAAGCTGTCCAAATCTCGGATGTCATATCCGAATTTTCCACTTTGACTCCTCTTCTTTCTTCTGTGTCGATGCCTGTGTTTCTTCCTCGCGTACTCCTCTGTCCCAACACTAGTGTCTGAGTATGTGTCCTGCACGTTAGCGAACTCTTCACACGCATTCCTAAACCTAAGATTATGGTAATACTCATTACGTCCCACGACCCTATCATTCACATCTCTAGGCTTGCACTTTCTATAGCGTTCGATTTCATTTGGCTTCTGATTGTGATTCTTATCCACTTCGCTTTTGATTATAGTGTTTTTTATTCTATCTTCAGTTTGAAACTTATCACCCGTCAACTTCGCATTCTCTAAGTTTTCTTTCAACACCCATGTAAGTGATATCTTGGATTTATGACGATGGGCTAATGGTGTGGAGTGCCACAGACCCATATCTCTAATTTCGGCGTACTCAACACTGGTATCTGGGTTATCATCTATTGGAGACGATATCTTGCAGTTCGCTAGCAAGTCTAAGACTTCGCATGCTGGAGGTGCGTTACTCTGGAATTTATAAGTCACTAACTGTAACAGCAATTCACGGTTATTAAAATGATCATATTTTGTTTCAAAGAAACGTACCGTATTGTTCAATCCTTGATGTTCAATACCATCAAAATCATTCACTCGTGCACTATACGGTGGCGGTAACTCTTTAAACGTGATTTCTGGAAGTTAAATAATAAACGATTAAAAATCACAATCGGCCGTACTTAATGCCCCGCCGGATACTATTAATAACGAGATTTATACCATAGTCAGCTGAGCGGATTATTGGGCATAAATAATCAAGTTGCAGTCATAACAATGAAAGTGGGCGAGTGCGCGAAACAATGCCCTCCCGGGGGGATGCGCGCTCCCGGACTACCCGGCGGCTCCCGTGCGCAGGCGCACCAGCGACTCGCACTCGTCTCTCGGCATAAATCCCGATGCGCGCGCCGCCCACCGTCCGCGGCTTCGCGCCCAACACTGGCTCCCCGTGCTGATACACTATCGACATCGCCCTCCTCTAAAAAATCTCGGCACATTCTCACAGTTCAAAGTGGGCGCACTCATGCGAGCGCAGTGGAAGACGTCGAATTAGCCTCGGGACACGATTTGCAGCCGCCGCAAACATTCGGTCAGACGTTGAGCCATCCATCAAACATTCATTTTCATAAGGCAATACACTATCTATGCTTAAAGCGCACGTCGTATCTAATGAAATCGGGTGAAATTGTAGAAATGCGGCAGTCACGAGCCACTAATTGTGAGGTGCTAAGAGTCAAACAATAAGTTCTAAAGGCAAGCGTTTTAACACTTCTCACGCTTTTCGAAGTGCACAGAATAAACACCTGTGTTTGTGTTTCGGTATCTTGTCTCGTGCTTGTTTTTTCTTAATAGACACGAGATTCCTGTACGATTGAGCGTTGTTTAACTTACCGTAACGTAACAATCGTAAATACTGCACATCATAAATTAAAGCTTTCCCGCGTGCATTTAGATATTATAGTTAAAATTATTATACAAACTTATTAGACCCCATTGTGCTGATGAATACTTGGACTTAAACTGTGTACAAAGTTATATATCATCGCGGATTTCTGAGATGAAATAAGCACGCAATGCGTATTTGCATGTGTAAATCCGCGTTGAATGCAGATATACTTTTCTTCGCATTAGACGGCCGACGGAGATATTTTGCGATTTATTTTCTCCTTTTTTGTTTGGTGGTCTCTACTGGCTGAATCAGTCATTATCGTATAATATTAAAGTTTCTCTTCAGTCGATTAGACGTTAGTGCTACTAAAAGTTGATTTCCTTCGCTAAGATTGGAGAATCAAAGAAAGAAGACATCGGAATACAGTAAAACTTAAAGAAATAGAAGTGTTTTATAGTTCATGGCAATTTGTTCGTGCACATATTATTTCAGTCATTCCGAATATCAAAAAATACACCCGTAAGGTGGGTTTACGGAAGCGTATGATCTAGAATCCATTCTATAAACTAGGGTGGATAATGGGCATTATGATATTATCTAATTTAGCTTTTGGTTCCCATTCTTGGGCAATGTCTAACCTTTGGACATAGGAGGCCTCTACTAAGGTGCACCACAACACTCAACATTATTCAGCCTTCTGCATTCATTGTCCCAGGTAGCCAGTCCATCTAGCTGGAGGGCGTCACACGCTTCATTTGCCGGTACCAAAGCTGATACCTACGCGGTCTCCACTCGAGGACTCGCCTGTACCATCCAACATCTATCTGTCCTACTACAGACAAGGCTAGTCCACCGTCACTTCAGCTTGCTAACTTTGCAGGCTATGTCGGTAACTCCAATTCTTTCCTGGATATTTTAATTTCGATATATTTGGCATTGCACAGTCATGACCGTTAACTGTATAGTGTGAAAAAAGGGAAATACAATCTGCCTTTATCGAGCGCAAGCTTTGGGCGAATTCTCCAACATAAGTCTATTAAGTTTCCATGGCGTTAATGGTAAAATTCATATGCATTTTTTGGGATGAACGGAATAAGTGTATTATTGGACAGATTTGTGTTTAGCATTTCCTACATCCGTAGTTAATGCTTTTAATTTAAAATTCGCTTTGACAGAGTTTCACGAAATACTTTACAGCGTGATCGTCATCAGGATAATTGTAGATTCTATCTTGACCTGTCCAGGGTCATTCACACGTCCCCGAAAATATCTACAGCCTACGCCGCGTCGTTGGCGGTTTAGGTTTACCCCAGATGGTGACAATTTTATTACTTTCTTTATTTACGAACACCATAAAATAAATGCGACAGCTATAACATTTACGCGTTTTACATTCCACGAAATTGGAAAGTGAGACAGTTGGTTGAGGCTGTGTCGCGTACGTTACTCTGACGCCAATTTCACGGGTTTATTGCGTCCAGTATTACTTTACCGCTCTCACATAATAATTGTTATTACATACTTGAAATACGCACGTAATTATACAATTCGTTACAAAATATGGCCACAACAGACGGTACGGTTCCCCGAGAAAACGTGTTTATGTCTGCTGTTACTATCGTTTAATAGACTAAATTAATTACTTTCATTAGACGCCTTCGCGGCCCACACACGTCGGGAGTTATTAGAAAATAACTAAAGTGTTATATTGGTTCCAGGGATAGGTACATTGTATTATAGCTTGTTAAAAAAATCACGCCTAATCTCAGAATCTTCGATCTCTCGATAGAGTTGAAATTGTGGGGCTTTTTGCGTGTCTGAGGTTCTGTTACGATCTTGTTCATATCATGGTCGAAGGTCTCTACCATCAATAAATCTAATTTACGAAATATCTTTATTTATTTTACCTAAAAGTATTTAACTAATCTGACATGTATGTTAAAAGGATCCTTTTCATTCGCATAACCTAGAACTGTTATAGGAGGTTACTGTAGAACGTTAATTAAGCAAGGAAACCCTTACAATAAGATACAATCCATTGGCAAGTATTCCAAAAATATTTCATCGATCTTTTTCCGTATTCTTTTCATGGTTTAAAAAGCGTGAAAACGGAAGACAATGCGTTTAAGCCCAAATCACGAGCATATCGCTATGTGGGGAATGTGTCCTCACAATGAGGAGGAATGCCGCGCAGATCACGACAACTGCCGAAAACGTGCGCACACGCATCCCGCCGGGCATCCCGTCGCGCGAGCAACGCACCTCATAAAACAAATTAGTGATCTTTAAATACTTGTTCTATTTTTTTAAACGACGGATGGACTGTGTGTACATACTTTAAGATGATAAGGGTAGAAAGGGGGTGACTACCGAGATGACGATTATTGAAAAGTATGGATGGAAAAGACATGTTGTGCAAATAAATTGGGATGATGAATGATGAGTTAGATTTTTTATCATGCCTGTTTCATATATAAGGTGCTATAAAAATATCTGCCACGGCTGCACTGGGAGATAGTATTGTGTTTATAGATTACAATAGTAAAGATAAATTATTGATTATTCGTCATATTTTTTTTCATACAAAAAAAATGTACGTATAAATTTGAATTGATTTATTAGTATAAAACCATCCCGTAGACTTGTAAGCTGTTACCGCACCGCACTGAATTCAATTAAAAACGCCGGCGACGTTCATTCATACACTGTTGCCATTCTTATCAAACAATGCCGCCGTGCGCGGCGGCCACTCGGTCGTGAATTAACTGTTCCGGGGTACGAAAGTTCTTCACTATTGTAATCTATAAACACAATACTACCTCCCATTAAAGCCGTGGCAGATATTTTTATAGCACCTTATATAATAGTACCCATAAAAATGGCGATGAGTTTCGTTCACGTTCTTAATAATATTGCACGGATACGGATCTATGGGTTTCTGCTTGATATAATGACCGATTAATAATAAATAACCGTTCCACTTGAGTAAATTAAATGGTTTGCAGTTCAAGTTAGGCTAGATTCTAGGCGGTCCTGCTATTATCAAGATGATGTACTGGCTTATAATTTTCGCGTTATGAGAAATTACGGGAAATACCGCTTTACACTAAACAGTTGTGTGTTATTAATATTACAAAGAGGTATATGTTTGTTTGTATGTAGGGGGTAATTTCTGGAACTATAACTCGGATTTAAAAAAAATCTTTTTGCTTTTATAGCCCAGTTCTTGAGGAAGGCTATAAGATATATTAACATCTAGAAGCCGACCATTAAAAAGGCAGAAAGACCGCTAAGTGAAAATGAAGCGATAGTGTGGGCAGGTGACGGTGTTATTACTTAAATGTCAGATTCTTTCGATTTTACTTAAATGTCAAGTTCAGATCAAACCAGCGCTGGGGCTCTGTCTTGCATAGGGTCGCAGCATAATGCTGAGCGATAGCCGTTTTGCGTGGATGTGACGCATGTCAACCATTTCTTATTGTTTTTTTTTTCTTTATTTGTTTTTATGTTCTTTTTTACGTCATGTTTACCGCAAACAAACGTATTTTCTTTCTTTCTTTCTAGATTAGTCTCTGACTATAGGGTAATTTCACATGTCTACAATAAATTGCGCGTGACGTTTCCGTTAAATGGGCAATATTGCGCATCCGTTATATTGACATGACATGTCCGTATAGGTATGAATTTTGTATATATTTTTTTAAAACTTCAGGTACATACAATCTTCAGCGATTAGAGTTCAGATGGGCAAATAATTTAAGGGGAACGTTCAGCGTCATCTCAGTCCCAATCTGCCAAAATACATCTAATTTCCCTACATTTTTCACAAGTTAGTGACATTTGTCAAATCTAGGTAGGATTTTGAGGTAAGTATTTGACATTTTAACTGCCCGGTCGCACTTCTGATCGCGATTTTATATTTTTGACATAAAGATCCGTTTTTTTTTTTGATTTCCAATATAAACTAAATCAACATTAATGTCTCGACCGGCTTTGAATGTATTTTGTCGTTATTGATACACGAATTCATTACAAAACATTAAGTACCTAATAAGTATCTGATATTATTTATGTTACTGTGACATAATAGCTTTTTTGTCGTAATTAAGTTAAGCCAACATTAATAAATTTAACATTTATGGCTTTTTAGGGTACCGTACCCAAAGGGTGTCAACACGACACCATTACTACGGCTCCGCCGTCCGTCCATCTGTCACAGGGTCATCTGTATCTTTTGAACCGTAACAGGTAGACACTAGAAATGTTCACAGTATGTAGGTACTAATATGGCCGCTTTATCGAGAAATAATAAAAATAAAATCAGGGTCCCTCCCTTTTTCTTAGCGTTTTAAAAAAATATTGTTAAATATATTGTACGGTGTTACAGAACCCTTCGCGTCGTGTGCAAGTCTGACTCGCACTTGGCCGCTCCATAGGTATCGTTCGCTCATTCTGAGCTTACCTACTTATTCCAAAGGAAATTATAGATGTTCGATAATAACATTTAAAATTCACCATATAAACTACAATATGAACTAGCCATTAGTTGAAACGTATTATTATATCGATCATTATCGGTAACTCATTATGTTCGTCCACGAAATATTTTTTAGGAACGCCTACGTTCCTCGTAGATGTAAACTTAATAACATTAACTTTATCTCGCCAAAATCTACCATAACTTCATATTAAAAGGTGCCAAGTTTTGATAATTTATTATGTTTTTCGAACTTAAAGGCTCCAGCAGACAGGCGCGACTTCTTCTTTTCGTGTCGAAAGTACTCTTCTTCGATTTTTTATATTGTTTGAGTCCAGTAGGTGACCACGTTGATTGCGGCATCAGTGGCATTCATTAAGTCATCCAAGGTGGACGGGTTAGGGCACTCCCGCAAGTGGGGCATTGTCTGATCAGAAGCACCGCACTCGCACTAGGTGTTGGATGGGTCAGTAATCACATTTCGACAAATTGTGTCCGCAGCGCCCTACTTCGCGCAACGCGATTCTGATAGAACAATTTGCATGACTTTTCAAAGAAATTGTACTACTAGAGTCGCGCCGCGCCTGTCTGCGGGATCCTTAAAGCGTGTTTGGATGGTTCTGTGATGTCTCCGGCAACAAGTTTGGAGGTAATTTGTTACAGTTAATAAAGAATTCTAATTGGCCATTTGGATAGGTAACTGGTTGACACTTGAGTATAATGGTTTGTGGTTTAACTTGAGTTTTTGTTGACTTTGTCAGTCATAATGATCGAAGGTCTCAATCTTTACGAGGCTGTGAATATAATTAAACACGTAAAAGAAAAAAACGTTTATTTATGGTAAACATGACGCAGAAAAAGAACACAAACACTTAGAAATAATAAAGGAAAATATGCGTCAGATCCACGCAAAACGGCCATCGCTCAGCATAATGCCAAGACCATATGCAAGACAGCCCCAGCGCTGCGCTGGTTACAGCGACAACCGGTGTTGACGTGATAACTTCAACTGGCGAAGCACATCAACAACGTCAGCGGCGTGGACATTAATGGAATACGCAATGAGCACGTAAGAGGATCTTGCGGCATGGCTACAATAACGGAAAAACTAAAAGAAAGCAGGCTAGATGGTACGGCCACATAATGAGAAGAGATGATAGTTTTTCAGTAAAAATTGTCTTGAATATCCCTACGAAACGCCTGGGAAGTGGAAGACCCACCGCTACATGGTGGTCCAGTATCAAGAGGGAGGTGACAGCGCATAACCTAACTACTATAATACCCAGGACGGATCGTCCTGGCGCCGCTGTACAAGAAGACCTGACTCCATATAGAACGTTACTGGGATTAAAAGGGATGGAAGAAGAAAAAGAAGAAACACTGGACGTTAAAAGGTGATGTGTTTATCAATAATTCTAACGATTCTATCAAATACCTGACCACGCTATTTAAACACTTTGGTCGCTTCAAAAAAGTCATACCAAACAAACACGCATTCATCTTAAAACTCGCGAAACTCTTTAATAATTTCTCCTTTTAAACCGCACTCATGGTGCGTCCGTGACTCAAATTCGTGAACGCGTCAGAGAAGCATCATTGGTGGAACTGGTAGGAGGGCAGCAGGGTATTAAGGGTAAGTGTAGGCAACCGATAATTGCGGCGTGGGAACGCTCCCCGCCGCGCCCGCCGCCTGAGCCTGCGCCTGCGCCGATAGCACAAAAGTATTGCCAACTTAAAATTCAAACAATTCATAAGTGTATGTAAACGGTTGGTTAATGGAAAATTGTAATAAATACTTTATTTATTTTGATTCTGATTAAAATATGCTTTACAAAGTAACCATTTTTATAAATGGATGTTAGACACTTATATGAATAAAACCGTTTAGTTTAAATACTTTATTTATTTCAATTAAACCATTTACAGACACTTATGAGTTGTCAAGGAGTTTTTTCAGTTAGTTAAGTAAGTAAGTAGCCATTCCAAAGCATAGTAGGTTTCTATGGTGAAGAACGGGTAAAAAACTCCATCAATACTCTCAATTCTGTTAGTAGTGAAAGTAAAATAATACTTAGGTACATTTATTATTAGTTCTTAGATATCGTTGTGTAATAAACTTTAATATTTATCTGTTTTGTTAATTAGACGGAGGAAGACGTAACAGTTTCTGTGTCTCGCAATTTGTTGGCAACTTGGCACCGATTCGTATTATTTATTAATCGATCCGTGATTTTGCGATTTTATGTAACTGATTTAGAGAGTTAAAAACTGCTAATTTATGTTTTCCAGTGAGACATTCATCACAGTCGTGATGACTGTTCATTCCAAAGGTGGCGTAAAAAAAAAACTTCATTTAGAAGTGTTATCAGATTGACATAGTCCCCCTTATTACAAAACAAGGTTTATCTTTAGATCGGGTTTAAACCACCGCGCACGTTATTGAATTAAGAACCTAGCTGTTATAGAAATGCAGCTCTTTATACAAAAATGACAACTTAGTTCGGTGCTAAGTTGTCATTTTAGTATTAAGAACTGTATATAAATCGAAATAAAGTTCGAAAAACAAATACTGGCTCAGAGGTTTAGACTAGAACTAAAGTTAGATTTCGTTTTGTAATAAGACGGAGTAGGTTTGTTTATTTGATACCTATTAAATTAGTTAGGACTGATTTTACGAAACTCAAAATTTTATTCCACGGATAAAATATATTTTTATCCGTGGAATAAAATTGACGTCTGACAGATTTTGTGTGGAAGAAATGTCAAAAATTCAAAATTATTCCTCGGATAAAATTATCTGGCGTTGGAAAAATTAGCCCTTACTTGTTTAATTAAAATTATTTCGAGATCAAAATTATTTTAACTCAGAAATCTTAACTGAATGTAGGATTAAACATTGTATTAGGTAATTAGTGTAAGTTGACTTTGCGAACTCTACTTCCCCTATGCACCTCCTACATCGCATTGCACGCCACAATCGGCGAAAAGGCAAAATTGCAGCGCGGGCGCATTCTGCGTCCCGAGCGCGCCAAACCATGTCACAATCAACAACAGAAAGTCCATTACCGAACTTTACTTGAAAGTTTACTTAATCAAAGTAGTCCAAAAGTTACATTTCATTTCTAAGGACAGCTCTAAAACTAACGGTTCATAATTCATAAATTTTTCCATCAATTCAATCCAAGTTTCTAGGCCGGCAACATTGAAAGGAATACGCTTACTGCAGAGCCATTTATGGTGGCTTCCCGCTGCCCTGCGCATACGACGCACACCTGCACGAATCATGCATTGTGTGCATCACAGTGCATCCCATAATGACTGCATGTATTCCTAGATATTTCTCCATAGACGCAGACGCAAAAATGTAGATGCGGTCACATCTGAATGCTGCGGAACATCGGTTCACTATTAAAAGGCTCTTAAATCCATTTAAACAGGACTTCTATTTTCACCGTTATCTATGTATATATATATACGTATATATTATACTAACAATAAAACTGAAGAGTTTGTTTGTCTGAACACGCTAATCTCCGGAACGACCAGTCTGATTTAAAAATGATTTTGCATTTGATAGCCCAATTATTGAGGAAGGCTATAGGCTGTTTAACATTATGCTAGCACCCTCAGGGAGCCGAGCAAAAAGGAAAAAGTCAGAACGAAAGCGAAAACTAAGTAATAGCGCGGGTAGGCGATGCGATGGGCCGGGTTGGGTCGGGGGAACAATAAATTTCACGCGGACAGAAGCAGCTATCCTACTAATATTTTAAATGCGAAAGTTTGTATGGATGGATGGATGGATGGATAGATGGATGTTTGTTAGGTACCTACTCTTTCACGCAAAAACTACTGAACGGATTTGGATGAAATTTGGCTCACAGATGGTTTATAACCAGGATAGTTTTTATCCCGATATTCCCACGGGATCGAAACTTATGCGGGGGAAACCGCGGGGCACAGCTAGTGCACATATAAAGTTATCCATAAATTATAACAGCATCACACTCACAATCCGGTGGACCAACACTAATCTCTTATTTATCTAGTCGCGTGCGCAAACTGGTTTTTGCTAAAGAAAGTGGCACTTTTTGTCTGCCAATATTAGGATTCGACGTCGAATCCAAATAATGTCGAATTTACTGACAATAGAAAGTGAAACCCGCCGAGGTTAGTGGAACGCTTTCCTAATGTGACAAAACATAGTATGACTGTAGCGAATAGGTAATCACAAGTACGGGCTGCGCGATTCGTCCCACCCACCCGGCGCGACCACTGACGATGGGTGTTGACATCTTTACAAAATGGACACGCAATTATGGTTAAATCCTTTATTACGTGCATTACCATCTCGGGCCAAAGTAAGTGCATCACAATTGATGGTGATTTGCGTGTTACGCAAAATGCCGAGGACATTCTAGTCTCTCTTTGTGGATAATGACAAAGATGTTAGAAGTACGCACGATTTAGTAGCGAAGCATTGTGATTGATTTTGTTGTTTTGCAGCAAAAATGAAATGTGTTGGGCGAATGAGGTTTGGTAGATATTGTTTTTATGGACAGTAATTTTGACGTTCTAATGCAACCCCTAGATTAGCTCCGAATCAAAGAATCGCTATTCACTAATGTGGCATTTGAATTTTGGTCTTAGGACGCTCAAGATAACTCTAAAAATCAAAATATCGACAGTTGCTTTTTTAATTACAAATTTTTAATGCACTTGCATTAAAGAAGGAGAAATAGGGAATTAAAATAATCCCATAATGTGTCTCACTTGGAAACAACTGTCAAAATTTCAAAATGATTCCTCGAATAAAGTTATCAGATGATTGAAAAATCAGCCCTAAAATATCTAATAGATGCTTTTAGATAGATTCTACTAGATCTATCCATAAAAGTACCAACATAGCAAGTTATCAATCAAAATGTATCTGTACATCGAAAGTGAGCAAACCATAGAGCCAACAATAGCTATTGTATTCTCTACCTTTTTGATAAAATTCTCCTTGATAGGAAAACTACTACTAATAAATAAAAGTATGCCACAATAGAGAGGATGATTTAGTTAATCTGAACACTTTTATTATGCAACCATGTCTGTGAGGTCATTGCAATAGAAGTGCAACTGACACAGATCAAGAGAGACTAGAAGCCATAATTGTATGTATTTATTTATAGGAAGACGCTTTTGCCCACGATTTCGTCCCGACTCACCTCGTCGCATCGCATCGCCCTATTTTGTTTGTTTTTTTCAAATCCGACTGGTAATTTCAGAGATTAAACAAACTAACTCTTCAGCTTTATTATTAGTATAGATACGAGTAGATGATGAAGACGACCGTGTTGAATAAATCCAGGTAAAGATGGAGGACACCGTCATCATAGAGGATTATGGGCGGACGAGTTGATGATTACGACGATGGTGGACGGTTTCAGGCTCAATGTTATCCGGAAGAAACTACTCGAAACCTTAATTCTGCAGGAGATGAGCATTTATTAGCGCTGAGAATAAAGTATTTACTGTAAGTTGGCCAATTTTGATTGGAAGCCAAGAAAATAATGCTACCGTATTGTTTACTAGTAAGTATGTATTGAACGGGTAAGCTGACCCGACGCAGTTCCGTCACATTATGGCGTGCCCAAGGTATACACACTGATGTGACATGATCAAGGAAGGGCCTGTCCCTTCCAATTGCATCTAGCTCACTGACCACATTCCTATTCTTCTCGGATTACAAAATCTCGCATAATTTATCTTAACAGGGAATGCAATTTGCTTAGACTGATGTTAAGTGGACGACGCAGCTCGGACAATGCTCTATGATTCGTTTATGATGTCATTTGTTTTACAGCGCCTAAACACAGCCTCGTATTTGTCTCAATCTCAACTTATTGCAGGGAATCGAGACTTTATATTACTGGGGGCCTAAAAAGGCCACTTTACTTTAAGTAATAGGTACCTCTAAAAGCTATTCATTTCCTGAATTCCCAGCAGATCATTAGCAATTCCGCTAATTTTCGTTTCTAAAATTTCATTTCATATTTGGTGTAAACATTGCCGCATGAAAAAAATTAAAACTTAATTTTATCGGTAAATTTTTCATTAGGTACAGTTTTTATTAATCAAATTGGTTTTTTGGAACGAAGTTACTTATCGCGCGTTGCGAAAGGGGGCTAGACGGAAAAAATTAAGACCAAAAGTTGGAACGACACTTTTTGCTATAGTTGTAAGCCGTGCGGCGTGCGCGTGTTTCTCTCTCTGTCTCTTATAGAAAGCAAGCCAGTTATACTTCGTTCCATCTGGGTGTCCCTTGACACCTCTCAAGTTTTTTTTTATTTTTTATTTCTACAGTTTAAAATTAAATGTTATTTCATTGTGATATGAATTGCACACATATGTACCTACATACCTATTATGAATTGTCAGTTTGTGACCATTTTACGATTTTTAATATGATTCATATTGTTATCCTATTATGATTCTGCCAAAGTGGCCTTTTTAGGCCCCCTTATCTGTGACCGTTGATTACCCGATGCTTACATCGCAATCGCAAAACGTTAATTATTACATCTATAGCCAGTTCCAAACGTATCATTAACAATTCGACGTAGCGATGGTATCATAAAAGCGCGATCATCGCTCGGCTGCTTTTCGGCATCCTCGTGGAATTCCTGCTACACTGGCATTCGGGAAACCGATTAAAATTCAGAAAAAAGAGCTTTACGTACAATAATTTAAGGTCAAGAAGGAGCGTGATCTCGACGCAGTGGATAAAAATTATTTATTTGCGTGGGGCGCGGCAATTAGGGGGGCGGAGCGCGTCTGCGCGCACGACCTCTCGACCCTCGGCCTGCGCCCGCGCAGCCGCGCCGCCTGTGGACACTCGTCCTGTCACGGTGACGCGGGCGGCCCAGCGAAACAATCTCAAAATTGCATTTACTCTTCGCTTTGCAGCACGATCTCACCTACTTTCGTGAAATATGTTCAACATTTTTGCATTTTTCGTGTGCAAGACATTAAAATTACTCGTGCAGTTTATCCAAAAAGGTCTAAAGAATAGTAATTACACGCTTTCAAAATAATAAGACGGACAATGAACAACAACATTGCCATTAAAATCAATTAGGTAACAAAAAAATAACTCATCGTTTCTACAATGTTCATGCTCTAAATACCCATATGCCACGGGTCGCCTGGTCAGTTTTATTATTACATTCTTAAAAGGAGATGCAATTACCGATACAGCGTGTATCGATGGACGCACGCGCACGCATGCTCTCATCGGCAGAGCGCGCCGACGAAATGTAGGCGGCACGGGTAGAAATTAACCTGACTCTAGTATCTGATAGCATACCATGTTGCTCTTTAGCTTTGTGGTGCTTTTGTTTCGGACGATGGGAGCGACCGGCGACGGGAACTAGCCATGAAGACGATTAATTTACGCGCTACATGACGGCCACTCATGTTATATGCAACGAGATGAAAATATGCGTGTATTCGCGGTATTTTGCAGAATAAAAATAGAGTCCGACTTTGAGTATACCTACGTTTATAATGATCGGGTCTGGTAGGATCTTGAAAGTGAACGGATATTTGTTTCATATGTAAGTACCGTGCATAACATCACTAATTAAACAAAGAAACCGCAACAAATCTCTAAAACTCTGCCTCAGTTGTTCACCGGAACAGACTCTCAGTTGCACACGTACTTGACCAGCATCAATTAGCTCACATGTAACAATTATATCATAATGTTAAATAACTGCCATTACGCAAGTTGCTGCTCAACTTACTCTCTCTGAATTTGTTGAAGATCCTCTTCATGGTGAACTGGTTGACCGGCTCAGTCCTTTGCGTTTGTTGATAGTTCGGCAGGTGGGTTACCGTGATAGGGGACTCTTTAGCCAGGTGTTCCCGCGCACGCGCCCGCGACACTAATGCTGTCTGCGCCGAGCTGGCCACCGTCACGCTTGGCTGCGCCTGCGCCGGTAGCGTCGCGGGGTGGATAAACTTTACATCTGAATGTAGGGCCTCCTGATACGGTGTGATCGTTTAATTTGCGGATGACTAAGCTTTGTTTTTGATTCGGTCTTTGTGTCCTTTGTTTTTGGTTTAGGAGTTTGGGAGACGCAAATGTGATGGTCATCGTTATACCTTAGGTAAGTACCTACATGTCTGGAATAAGGTTATTGGCTGTGGTTCCTTCTTAAATGGAGAAAGCAAGATTGTAGTAAGGTAGGTACCTCCTATCTTAGCTGCATCATCGTCAACCAAATAAAATAAAACTGTAATGTTCGACAGAATTGATGATAGATACTGCGGACCATGAAACTATAGGTACGTATAGAACATACTGTTACATGAAAACAAGATTAATCACTAACTTATTATAAAACAAAATCGGCTCAAAACATTTTTCCTCAGCTTTCCAATTATTGCTCCAGCCATAATGCCTGCATATAAGTAACAGTTGTTGCAATTAAAGTAATGGCACATAATAACAAAACTGTGACCCAAGGCGGGTGATTAAGACCACAGACAAGTACGGTGGGGTGAGGCCCATATGCGGAATCACGCTCGGCAAAGCACAACGCGGGTGAACGGCGTGCGATATGCTCTGCGGAACCCATATCTTACACATACGACAATATACATAGCTACGTACACACGGCTACACATCAAGCTATACATTTCCAGTTCGAGCTGACCTCGCATTCTATAGGTTTTTCGTAGGTATAGACGCCAGCAGGTCAAGCTACCCGAAACTGTCAAATTTTCCCAATCAACCATGAACCTTAATAGGTACTTTAGCGATAAAGTTGAAAATCTATTAAAGAAATTTGACAGATTGTAGTAGCTTGACGTGATGGCGTCTGTACAATCAGAAGTCAGCTTATACTGGTTTTGTATAGCTTGATGTGTAGCCGTGTGTACAGTCACGAGCACCAATATGTCAACACTTGGCAACTTTCAATTGCGATTTTTTCGTGAAATAACGAATGTAACGTTGAAATACGACGCATTACATAAACCTATGGGTTCGAAAATGCTATGTTCGAAACAACATAAAATTTCATTAAAAAATCAAGGAGTAAATCGCTTTTGAATAAGGACGAGTGTATACATACTTACTTTTACTCGTGACTGTACCGGTACAACATGGCAACAGCAAAGATTTTTCCTCTTTTCATAATGCGGGGTAATTGCGTAACACACTAGCAGGAATGGCTTTCATTTTGACAGTTCAACAACATTCATTGCGTTATTTACGTTGTTGAGCAGTGAAATTTTTATAACAATACAATGTCCTTCAAAATTATTAAGATTGTGATTGATAGTGTTACGCTCAAATTAGCTACCTACAACCATGCATGTTATGATATGGCATACATGCTATACTACGCATGAATTGCTATGCCATGCTAGGCATTGCATGCAGCTTAGCATGGCATAGCATGCATATATGCCATAGCATAGTATGCATGCATAGAATGCGCAGTATAGCATGCATGCCATAGCATAACATACATGCATAGAATGCGCAGTATAGCATACATGCCATAGCATAACATGCATGCCTAGCATGGCATGTAAAAAAATCAAATTTTCTTACGTTTTTTGCCACTTTGACCCTGACCTACAAATTGGAAAAAAACGTAAATAAATTCGAATTTCGCGGGCTACTTAGCGTGAAATAAGTCGCACGTAGGTATAGACGTGTTGGACAGCAAAACATATATATTTATTTATAACTAGCTTCTGCCCGCGGCTTCGCCCGCGTGGATGTCGGAAATTATCCCACGGGAACGTACTAACAGGATAAAATGTATGTGCTTCCCCAGGATGCCATCTATCTCGCGGGCCCTTTGTGGCTAATTACAATAGAAAACCAATTGTGTCTCATTAGTGGTGATTAAGAGGGTACCTATATGATATCTTTACCTAAGTACCTACCTAATTAAAAAAAATAACCTACCTAAATAAACCTATTTCTGATGATAACTAATCTAAACTCAATAAATAGGCAAAATCCCTAAAAACTAATATCTATCTATACGAATGACTAATCCTACCTAACAGTACTATAAAGTAACCTACGGTCACTACACGTACACTAACAAATATACTACCTACCTATACTTTAAAATTAAAATCTATACCTACGACTTATAAAATTAAACCTAAATAACTCTAAAAACTAAAAGGAATAAAAAGGTCGCACAGATAATACTGCGGGTGACGTAACCTACGACAAACTTATTATTTGCGGTTGGTACAGTAATCGGTCTAGGGATCGAACCGCAAAATTAAGTTTGTTTTTTATTGTATATTATTATACTTTTCCGGGATAAAAGTACCCAGTGTGGTGCCCAGGATATTAAAGAATAATTATACCAAGTTTCATCGTAATCGAACCGGTAGTTTTTGCGTGATGCCTGAACAAACAGACAGACAGACAGACCGACAGACAGACAGACAAAAATTTTTTTAATCACATTTTTGGGTTCGGTGTCGGTCTAGTAACACCCCCTGCCATTTATTTTTTTGATATTTTCAATGTACAGAATTTTCACTTCTACAGATTTATTATATGTAAGTATAGATTACTAGCCGGGGTTCAAGGTGTTTAAGCACAAAGCTAATCTGATGATTATAATTACAGTTGAAGGTTCTGCCCGATGTGCTATCTTAGAGGGTGAATAAACTTCGATATTTTGTTCGCAAGCGTTTTTATTAACTCATCTCTCATCACTCTATATACTCATCACAATAAATAACTAGTTTTATATTAATTACATAATTATTTCATTTAAACATAAAGTATAGTTCGTTCATTAAACTTGAAATATAATTAAAAGATTCATTCTCGCGCTCTTAAGGGATCCTTAGGTACCATCAAAACTATAATACTTAGTAGGTTAAGTATTCTTTATTTTTGTTATTTGCCTTAATGAAGGCCACACGTATACACACATAGACACGAACCTATTCGGCTATATTCTGTGACAATTTCAACTGGCTAGCTAAGACTAGCTATACCTGAGTTTTAAAAGATCTGAACTCTGGGACTGACAGACGGCGCTGGCGGAGTACCTAGGTACCTAAATTTGAATCGCGACATATTCACCAAAAATGTAAGCAAATATGTTTATGGAAAAATAAATTTAATTCCTACACAATATGGTTCAGTTTACGCTACAATTTCAAACATTATTCTAACTTTTTCAACAGTGCTATTCACTCTTAAATCAACTTAATTACCATTAAAATAAAGCTGATATACATATATCAGCTTTATTTTAATGTTTTAACTTGAAATAACGTCAATTTGAAACAAATAAAATTTGAATTTTATAGGCTTAATAATTGGGTCCCGTTGGCACCTTTATGTAAGGAACTTTAAAAACTGCAATCAAAAAGGGGCTAACAGAAAAAAAATTGAGGTGGGATTGTGGGTTTTTGGGTACGGGACCCTACAACAGCCATCAGTTATTCCTTTGCCTTTGTTGTATCTCGCTCCTTAAACTTTATAAGTTTATCGAGTTGCTTTAGCATGTCCGGCCTAGTGCAAAGAGCTTCCTTTATAGCATCGTCTAACATTTTCCTCTGGTCGAACGGAGGTATCGGTGTATCCTCTAAATGGAACGTATGAAGTCTACCCAGTGTGTCCCCGACAAAGACGTTTTGCCCCGATTCCTCAAACCTTACATACGTCAATGTCACATTAGCGGGAAAATTGTACTCTGCACATGGCATGTGAATTTTTCGACGAAGATCCCAAACTGATAGACAGTGCCCACTCGCGGAAAGTAGAATAGTCGCATTTATTGGACAGAAAGCGATCCCGGTCACTGCAGCAGGACAAGTCAATGTCATGATGACGTCGTCCATGCCGTCTATCCAGAGTCGAACTGCGTGATCAGCGCCGCAAGATGCCAACAAATACTTCAAAAAAGGTGAGACGCACATGTCCGTGACGGGGCCTGCGTGAGCGCGGTACACGTCCATGTGTTGGTTAAGGTAGTGTGTGGAGCACCTGTGTATGCAGCCCTCGTCAGTGCCCACCAAGTAACAGTGGTCAATACTAGTATGCCATAACATGCACAACACAGCTGGGTACCTTGTGATAGGAACGTCCACTTTTAAACATGTTTTGGCTATTTCCAGACCCTTTAACTTTCCCTCGACAGTAGATATGCGCATCAGGGGTGAACTTATAAAGTCGTGCGTCTTGGTACTCTGCAACCTGCGGATCCTTCCGTCCTGACAAGTTGTTATTACGTAATCGTCTCTGTCTATGGTGCGCCAAGTAATCACCCATATCGGCTCGAAGCAAGGATTTGTATCACGTTTACTTCTAGCTAATGTCTTAATAGTGTATGAAGTAATATCCAATATTATCACATCACCATTACAAAACCCACATGCCAACCAGTTCGGGTTCTTGTCAGAGAAGCACACAGACGTGACAGAATCCTCGAAATGATAAACCCTTTCCGGTTCACGAGGATTTTTGGTACACCAAATACAGACTACACCTTTACAATAATCAGCGTACCCGAATTTTCCATGAGCTATTGCGCATATATTTGGACATTTTGGATTAAAAGTTATACCTGCAATTGGTTTGTTCAGGGACTCCTCACATTCGTAAGTCCACAAAGGCTTTAATGTATAAATATATACCAAGTCTAATGCTAGTGGATTCATATCAATGAGTCCTCGGAACGTCTTCTGGGCGGCGTCATATTCTAATGATGCGAGCACTCGTTCTGTCAAAAGCACCGCATCTAAATATTGCGGCGTGACCGCTATTTCTTCAAAAGTTTTACCTCGGCCCGTGTCTTGGATTGTCTTCTTCTTCTTCCGTAAGAGATGGCGTGCTGCAGATTGATACATGACCATTTCGTCTTCCTCCTCCACGGCTTCCGCTTTGGCCATGCGTGCGTAAGTGTCGTGCATGTCCCACATCGACGCGAATGATATCGCGTTCTTCTTCTGTGGCCTCGTAGCAAGTGTATGTCTCGACTGCTTTATAGTTTCTTTGGTTTGAGTTTCTTGACCGACCATTTTTCGATTTCTTCCTTTTCCAACGGTGATGTACTCATAGTAAGTATTTTCTTCTTCAGCTATATTGCCCTCAGCAGTCCCTTTATCGTAAGTTAAACTTGGTAACGCAAATAAAAAAACTGTTTCGGTTTCTTTAAGTGTGACGGATATTTCTGGTGGATATGATGTAACCGGGTTCATTTTTGGTAAATAGAATGCGGACGGCGCTATGGAGAGATCGCCGTCGCCGGGCTCTATGCCCTCCTCGGTGTTGAGTGTGTGATCGATTTGTATGTCGTCAAGGTTGATAGTGGTGGCGTACACCTTCGTGCCGTCCGGGACTAAGCCGCCTGTTTTGGACTTCGATCTCGACAGTTTAATAGCCGCTTCGCTTCTAGCTCGAACTTTAGCATCAAAAGCGGCGTGTGGTTGCGACTCATCCATAGCTACATACTTCGGATTGGTGATGGGATCCGGAGTGACGTCAACATCGTTGAAGATCACTTGGTACACCACCCGCTTGTCCTCAGAGGCGAGCTTCACTTCTTTTTTATTGGTCTGAGTTTCGGCGATAGTATATTCTGACGGTTCTAGGTTTTCAGATGCATTGCTTTCAAGATCGACGCCACTTTCGTAATCAACCATTATCTTTTACTACAAAAAGTAACGATATTATTTTTATTTAATATTAGTAAAATTCTTTTAAATTGACGTTCTAATGTCTCTAAGTGACAATAGTTTGACGCACACGTTTATCACTATAATTATTGCGATAGCCTTCATGGAGATAGATCAGTACCTACTTTGAGGTTTTATTTAAAATTGCATACCCCTCCAAACAATATCTAGAAATGTATATGTACAGTCACGAGCACCAATATGTCAACACTTGGCAACTTTCAATTGCGATTTTTTAGTAAAATAACGAATGCAACGTTGAAATACGACACGCATTACATAAACCTATGGGTACGAAAATGCTGTTCGTAACAACATAAAATTTCATTAAAAAATAAAGGAGTAAATCGCTTTTGAATAAAGTCGTGTATACATACTTTTGCTCGTGACTGTAATGTTCTGAGTGGACGAGCGTACTTTTAAATTAGATTTGTCTGTACCATTTTTTTACTCAACCAATATTGTCCCACTGCTGGTACACAGGCCTTCTCTCTGTGTGGGAGTGCGCCATAAACCACCACGCGGGTCCAGTGCGGGACGTGCGGGTTGGTAGACGTCACATGTCTTCGAATTTTTGGTTCTAGGACATACCGGTTTCCTCACGATGTTTTCCTTCACCATTTTGAGAGCAGTGGTGATGAAATGAAATACACAAAGTAAAGTGCTGGGGTCGAACTCACGAGCCACAAATCGAAGTCGGGGCCGATACAACTGGGCTACTATACTGCTCTCGAATGTTCTGCAATTCGAATGCCTTTAATTTAAATCGTAGGATTCAATGAAAAGCTCGCCAATAAATTATGAACTTTATTCTTATGTGTCATAAAGTACAAAATATAACAACAGAGTGTATCTTGACAAGATAAATAAATTATAATACAAAAAGTGATATACATAGGTACTATAAATAAATCTATACATTTGGAATGACTAGGACTTGTTCGAGAGTTTTTGCAGTTGATATTCCCTTTTCAGTTCTTTCAAGTTCTGCTCCAATATTGCAACCTGCGAAAATGAGACAACACATGGTTATTAGCTGTTTCGTTCAAGGATTTATATCGTTAGATTCGTCCGACTGTGTCAAAAGATGGTCACGTTACATTGACATTTGCATAGTATTTTCTCGCTCTCGCATACTGAAAATCGTATCTATCGTCCCATGCAGGATGTGTGAGCTAACTCTTTTCAGTATGGACGCTTTTTCGCGCAGCATAAGTATCGTAAGGGAAATCTCATTATTGAAATATTTGGTTACGTTAGCTTTAAATTCATGTAACAGAGTGCACAGTGATTGGGAAATTAAAATTGCTCTTTGTTTTAGTTTTAGTAACATAGTAAACCAAAATTGGTTTTGGCAACATTATTCTACTTTATTCATTCATAAACGTTGCTTAAAGTTACGTAGTGATTAGCGACTATTTAACCATACATTTTTGACGTTTAAACATCATTTAACTTAAATCATCGTTTATAAATAAACCTTATGATGTTGCGTCTGAAAGCTATGGTGGCCGGCTAGTAAGTTGCCGGCCGGGCAGGAAGTTGGGACATAACAGCTTTGTCTCTGGAACGGGCAACACATCTGCGTTGCCTCTATGGCTCTAGTATTACAGTTGTCTACGGCCGACTTCAGGGCAACGCGCTAAGGTAGCCAGCGAAATTATTTTTTTCTTATATTTTTTTGCAATTTGCAGGTCTGTATTCGATTGTATGTTGATGAAAATATGATTCGCGACCGTAACAAATATGTATTTAACGTATTATCTATCTATATATATAAAAATCAATTGCTGTTCGTTTGAGTCGCTAAAACTCGAGAACGGCTGGGCCGATTTAGGTTTTGAAATGTTTGTCGTAGTCCAGGGAAGGTTTAAACGGTGAGAAAACATGGAAAAATTGCGAGGAAGATAGTAAAAACAACAATTTCGTTTTCCCATATAAACTGTTCTACCTACTTTCCTGTCAAACATTTGACGATTGTCCCTTCGATACGGTAGACTCGGGTCCACTCGAATTGAAGCACGTATTAAATTAAGGGTTTTGAATAGTGTAGGAGTTGGTTAGGAGTAGGGTAGGAGTAGGGTAGGAGTAGTGTAGCAGTAGGTTAGGAGTAGGACAGAAGTAGGGTAGGAGTAGGTTAGGAGTAGGGTAGGAGTAGTGTAGGAGTAGGGTAGGAGTAGGGTAGGAGTAGTGTAGGAGTAGGACAGGAGTAGGTTAGGAGTGGGGTAGGAGTAGTGTAGGAGCAGTGTAGGAGTAGGACAGGCGTAGGGTAGGAGTAGGTTAGGAGTACCCTACTCCTACCCTACTCCTACACTACTCCTACCCTAGGAGTAGTGTAGGAGTAGGGTAGGGGGTAGGACACCACGCGAACGAAGTAGCGCCGGGCACCTAGAAATAATTTATATGGCAAAACAACGTTTGCCGGGTCACCTACACTCCATTTACAATAGCATTAGAAAGAAGTTGAAAAAGGTTATTTTTAATGCACACTTTGTAACAAAAGTACAATAAACATTGTTACATTACGATAGACGCCGAATTTATTATGATCTATTTTTACAGCAGCTGTCACACTCATTTGTAACCATTTTAACTATTTATCTTATGAAATTATGTGGCTTTCATTTATTTATTTTATTTAACTCCAATTTAAAATTACAGTGTCAATGCTAAAAACCTAAAAGAAGCAGGGGTGAACAATACCTGGAACGTTATTCGTTTCACTATAATTCTACCGAATTTACAAATTAACGTTGGTGAAACTTCTTCATCTTCATCATCAGATGATAGTGACTAAATTAGATGATGAAGACGAAGAAATGTCACCAACGTATTGTGTTGTAAGTTGTTATTTAAAATAAAATATTTTAAAAACATGATTATTATTTCCATTAATCTTAATGTTTAAATCATCATTGTGATCGGTTGTTTCATTCATTCATTTTGTTGTAAGTTTGTAATGTGTGATGAAGATGTTACTATAAATAAAGCATAATTTTAAAATATTATTTTTATTTTGTTTATATTATACGTCCATATTTAATTTTGTTAAAATAATTTTAATGAAGGTGGATGCGCTGCAGTAGCCCGCGAAATCAGACGAATTCGGAGCAATTCTAATTTAAAGGGATGTATTGATGATTTTTAAGGTTAAAATTGTATGTCTTGTTGCGCATCATATTATTTTTATTAAGGTACAACCTTACACTGAACTGCAAATTGCAAAAAACGCAAGAAAATTAGAATTTAAGCATCTCTCTTAAAATTGTTTTATCATAACTTTGAAATAAAATGTTTTGCATTCCTTAAATGGAGTATAGTAATAATTAAAATCATCATGAGCGAGATGATCTGGACGTGTACCGCGAGGGCTGGTACGAGGTGGCGGGGAAAGGAATTTCTGGAAGGACTAGGGGGCCTTTGCCCAGGTTCAAATTGCCCTATTATTTATTTATAAAGAGACCCCCCTCCCCCTTCCAGTCCCTATTACTAATTTATTTGAAAAAAAAAAAACGTAAGTACATTGAATTTTTCAGGCTACCAAGGCGCTTTCACCTGAACATTAGGTAGGATATCGGATTGTCTTGGCCATCCAAAAACAAAGACTAACCTCTTCAAACTTGAGTTCCTTCCGCGCCTCCTTAATATACTCCCTGATGATATTCATCTGCTCCAGCAGCGGGTTATCATCGTCATCCTGACTGCTCTCGACCCTGGTCGCGCTAGATCCTGCCACCGCCTCCATTTTCCCTCTCTGTCGCTCCATCCTCTCTCTTTCCATCTGTATTTGTTTTTCCGCTCGCTCATATCGTTGTCTGCGTACTTCTTCTATTTGAGCTTCAGTTGGCAATTTTCGTAAGGACAGGAGGTCTTCCTGAAATGATGAATGTTGAGGTTTTAAGGAAGAAAGAAAATATGTTTATTTGGAACATGTCATAAGTACAGACGCCAGCACATACTACAATCTGTCAAATTTCTTTAATAGATTTTCAACTTTATCTCTGAAGCATTAAGGTTCAAGATTGATTGGGAAAAAATTTAAATTCAAGGGAGGTTGGTATAAGAGACTCCGGACTGCTACATAGAAATTCGAGAAACTCTATAACATTTTGCCCGACCTGGGAATCGAACAAGATGACGGGATGCAGCAGAATACCAGCGTCGGGTATTGTACCTGGCAATAACTGGCATATGCTGAGCTGGACTCCCATTTGGTGCAACCATGAGACACACCGCCCAGCAGTGATCGACCGTTATAGATTTACTTATACAAGGTGTCTACCGGGTCAATTTATCTATTTAATCTTTGTTTTTGTTTTGTTTCACTTTTTTTATGTTTTTTTTTTATTAATGGTATTGTCTTTTGTTGCACTGAATAAACGTTTTATCTAACTATCTATCTAAGATGCTCAGCAGTCGCGCTTGCCGTCACTAGACTAACGATGCACAGGGTGTATAAAAAGCCCACCAATAAGCCGAAATCTTACTAACTAAAAAATATTGCTTAGTTGCAATTAAATAAGGGATGTATGGGAGGGGATGGGAAGGAGTTTGTATGTTTTTTTTTTCATTTTTGCCGATGAGAAAACCCATCGGACGGGTTGACAGATTGTAATAGAGAAATATCGATATTTGACAACTCTTAGAGTCGTGCAGGCAGGGGCGAGACGCTATAGTTACCTTTATATAATGTGCAGCAGCTTGTCTAATAGCAGTCTGTAGCCTCGCCTGTCGGGTGCCGGGCTCGGCAGGGAAGGTCACTATCTGCTTACTCAGCAGGTCAATGCCTTCTGCCAGTTTGCCGATGCGTCCACGCATCTTGTTTACGTCAGTCAGGTTATACGTCGTCTCACCGTCGAATAGGCTTTGACACATCTGAGGAAATAATTTATTCTTGGTTAGACGGCCAACTTAGGGTGCATTCCACCAAACTTTTAAACGAAGAATAAGTCTTATACTGAGAATAAATTTAGAATTTTTGACAGTTTCTCCATATAAGAACTGTCAGATGTCAATTTTATTCCGCGAATAAAAGATATCTGACTTTGGTAAAATCAGCCCTTACAAGGATTTTATTTTTTAAACCTGCTGATTATAACATAATATAATTATATTATAATCAGCAGGTTTAAAAAATAAAATCAGCTGTTCGATAGTATATCGATTTTATAAGTATTGTACTTTTGTACGGAACAGCTGTCAAAATATCGTCACCCTAACTGCGTAACACAATAACAATGTCTATCTGAATAATTTTGAAGGATATTATATTCATAATTTCGAAAAATATTGTTGAACCCTCAAAATGAAACCCAGGAACAAAGGTTGGGTACAAACAGTCTGACTAGTACCACTAAGTAAATGGTGGTACTATAGAGAGAAAAAATCCCTCTAGTACCACCGGTGGTACAGTTCGGTGGTACTAGTGGGAACAAAGGATTGGTACTGATAGTGTGTTACGAAATTACCCCACTGCACTGGATTCATGGATATCATTTTCCAATGTCTATTTACGCGTATAAAATAAAGATACAAAATAGCGTACAAATAGGCTTGTTTCCTAAAAAATTCTAATTAGTCCGTCAGTTAGATTAATTATCAAAAAATATTGGACCCGTATTTTTTCTTTTGTCAATTACCTATATAAAAAATGATGAAGATATCGCCCGTTACAGTTCCGCGTGACGTCACGCCTTGATACACTTTTTAGCATGGAGTGACGTCACGACCCCCACTCCCAAATTTTGACGCGCTTTATCTTTGTCATTTTTTGTTTGATTGACAAAAGAAAAAATACATGCCCATTATTTTTTTTACCCAGCAAACTACCCTATTGCAATAATCTAAATGCCGGTATCGGTGGTCTTGCGGCCATTATATGACGGTACCACTGCCTGCCTTAGGAAACCCAAGAATCAGTGACACGATCTACTTTCCAATTTTGACTTAGCAACTTTAATTGTACCCACAAAATACCCACCTTCTCATACATAGCGACATCCGGCCGAGCCTTGTCCATCAAGCTCCTCATCTGCTCATACGCGGTCACCAGCACAGTCTTAGCATTCCGACTCTCTTGCACCTGTTTCCGTAACTCTATGAGATTGTAGCAGTGCTCACAAAGACGGAGACCGTTCTTCTCTGTTATCTCATGGTCTGGGTGGCTTGATGTTTGTGGTGCTGATGGGTCTACTATCGCTCCTGTAACATAAAACATATCAATAATCAGCCTATAATTCTCAATGTTGCAACTCATGTCTCCTTTGTGCGGGAAGTATGCCCTGTCCATTAGGTAAACCGTTTTTTGACCGATGGAACTATAGTGATTGCAGCAACACATAATACATTGATTGTTACACGTACGGTAGTATAAATAGTATAATGTCTGTAAGAAGCCATAAATAAGATAATTCAATAAGATAAGGCAGGTTATATATTTATTTTATTACGCGTTTTGAAGTTAACTTTTACGTAATCTGGATTGGAATATGTACAGACGCCAGCACATCAAGCTACTACAATCTGTCAAATTTCTTTAATGGATTTTCAACTTTATCGCTAAAGCATTAAGGTTCAAGGTTGATTGGGAAAATTTGACAGTTTCCGGTAGCTTGACCTGATGGCGTCTGTACGTTCTAAGACAGCTGTCAAAAAACGGTTAACCTAATGGGACAGGGTACATAGGCTGTAATCAACTATGCGGGCCCGATGCGATCCCTATTATACATATTTTTAGTACCAGAAATATGTATAATACGAAAATAATATGAAAAAAAAAATGATAACCTTATTTTGTACTCTATTCTGGTAAGTGATTTATGGTTCGTTTTAGTGTCCAGGTGTTTTGTAATTAGTATCTGTACATGGACTTTCGTTGCTGACTGTACTAGGACATGCAGGTTTCCTAACACTATTCCTTGACTGTTCTAAGAGCAGTGATGAAGAAATAAATTGCACTCCACTACTGCATTACTTTTCTTTCTTTCTTTCACTACGTAAAATTAATGACTAGGTTCGAATCAAATACAGTGGGCAGTGGGTGGTCTAGAATAGCTACAGTCATATTATAATCTCCTAATACAGGCTTTTCTTTGCTTAAAAGGAGGCTCCAATCATCACCTTGTTGTTCTGTTTTGGTTATAAAATAAAAGATTTTATTTTTTAATAGATCCACAGTCAGTCGATTCTGTAAAAATCTCACCGTGAAAACTCAAGTGAAGTGAGCTTAATGTGAGTGGTCAGTAGTGTCAATCCCTAGCATTATTTGGAATGACAGCTCACTCCACGCTCACTTCACCTAAGTTTTCACAGTGAGATGGTTACAGAATCGCACTGCTGGAGTCATCATTCTCCTGCCTTTATCCCAATTTATTTGGGATCGGCTCAACATTTAGATTCACTGGAGTAAAATTAAAAAAATAATATAGTCTGTCTGTAGGTGTACTATGAAGTGACTAGCATACACTTACTGGCTACATTAATATCTAGGAACAGTGAGCAGTCATGGCAGAGGATGGAGCCGCACAGTCGACAGTGGTGCTTCCGCCGCGTCAGGTTGAAAGTCTTTGCGCAGTTGGGACACAGCTTCACTGAGGACCCGTCTAACCAGGGGACTACCTGGAAATAAGACACAATTTATTCAACTAAGATGGACATGCAGCATACTGTATCTAATTAAAAACTAAATGTTGTTCACTGGTTAGCGCATGTCTAGAGATGGTTCATACAACATTTGTTGGGTCTAGCATAGGTCATCTTGTTCGCTGAGCATTCAAATATAATAAACACAATAGATTTCATAACAATAGAACACACAGCACCGTAATTGCGTAACACACAATCAATCGTAATCTGAATCATTTTGAAGCAAATTGCTAATCCATTGCTTCATAAGTTCGAAAAAAAATTCTGCTCAACACGTAAATAACGCAATGAATGTTGTTGAACTGTCAAAATGAAACCGATTCCGATTGATTGTGTGTTACGCAATTAGGGTGCAGTATACACCGATAAATTTTGATAGTTTTAATACTTAAAGGGGTCATAGTACTCATCATTATGAACAACTTTTACTACGGGATCAACCCAGAAACCGTGAAAAAAAGAATCTGTTGATCCATTATGTCGAGTTATGCGAACATAAATCTATGGATCAACTGATTTGGTGTAATTGTTTATCATTGCTGCAGGTTGTTAACAAAATGAGGTTTGTCAAAATTAAAAAAGTATATATCTCCATAACATACCTCTATGGTGTACAATAATAAGAAAAAGAAAATTCTTACAAGGATAGAATAAAATAGAAAACTAAACTATGTACCTACAATATATACCGGGTGGAAACTTTCAGCGGGGCAGTAAGGGGAAGTACCTTATCCGTTGCAGCTACGCGAAAATGGTCTTAGGAGGCTATCCATAATTTTCAATGGAATTTTGATCTCAATTCACAGATTTTCATAAAAAATTACAGTTAGCAAGAAAATCGCAATTTTACACAAAAACATTTTTTGATGCCAATCGACACAGGCCTTCTCTCGGTGAGACGGAATGGGCCATAATCTACCATCCACTACATGGGCCCAGGCGGGGTGGTAAATGTCACATGTCTTCGAATTTATGGTTCTAGAACATGTCGGTCTCCTCACAATGTTTTCCTTCACCGGTTTGAGAGCAGTGGTGATAAAATTAAATACACCCAGTGCCTGCCTGGGTTCGTACTCACAACAACTCGTAAGTCGGGGCTGATACCACTTTTTTCGTGATTACTATGTTGGGCCAATGGAGAAAGTTGGTCAGTTTGATGGTCTGTACCACACCCTTACATATGACTTCACCTTTCGGATACATGCTGAGGATAAACTGAGTTTTTGCGTTGTTAGACTATGATGAGCAGATGAGATAGTTATGTTGGCACATGGAGCACTACTCCCAGTGGAGTCTGCCCAACCGTTTCAAAGTCATTCTTTGCACTGACTGTTTAGGTCAAAATTGTCCTGCCGCTTTTTAAATTAGCGGATGTAAATTCTGAGTAACCAATTACATTATTCAATCAATTGTGAAACTGCTATTACAAATTTAAAACTTAATTGAATAAAGCACATCTCACTCATATCTTTATTACCTAGGTCATATTATTAGAGATAAGTAAACAAAATAAACTGATTAAATGAATGAAAACCATATATAGTTTTCATATAGTCTAAAATAGTAATAGATAGCAAGGAGAATCTAACCATGTGATTAATTTAATGTCTGTGGAATAGAAATCAGGCAACAGGATGTGTACTATTATTAGTAAGTACTAGATTATAAATTATTAGTCTACTAAAATTTTCATTAAAGAAGTTAGTAACATTTTTGACCACTTTTAGTATGTGCAGCAAATAAATGCTTAATAAAAACCTACAACTACCACTATCACATTCACCATACACATTTAAACAAGAAAGGATACCTAAAGCTCAACTCACTTCCTGTTCATGTAGTTTCCTCTGACTGGGTTCATTAGGCATGTTACACACGAGCTTATCCAGTCTTATCAGCAGCTTGTTGGTCTCAGTCGCATATCTCTCCAGCCGCGCAGACCTCACTCCCTTCAAATAATCCGTGGAACTACGCAACACACCTAAACCTTGCTCCTCATCCAAGTACCGATGCTCCTGGTAACTAAACTTTAACGCACGATCAAACGTTTCTTTCAAATCAGAATCGTCATTGTTCAATATTATCTTCTTCGCTTTACCAAAGATATCTTTCAAGGATCTTAAGACGTCCTGTTCTTCAGAGTGTAAACTCTCGAAATGGCTCGTCAGTTGAGAGGGGGATTTCAAGTCCGCTTTACATATTGGACAGAGAAAACCCTCTAATATCTCCTCGTCGTTAGCCGTAGCCATGGTGAAAGAGTTTTAATTAATGCACCATTATACATGCACGGTAATTAATTATAATTTCTAGGAAAAAGAAAACTGTAACACCCCCTCAATCTTCGCACAAATTATGACAGATACGTTTAGTTTTGGCTAATACTCTGATGACCCGAGGTTTCTTTCCTAAAACTTCTGTGACTTAGGTTGATTTGCTTCACGTTTAAAAATATAAAATAATATAAATTAAGTCAAAATCATGAAAATATTAAAAGAAAACTAATAAAATAAAATGCGCGTTAAATTTTTTTGGTTGAGGAACGAAACGTTGAAATGACAATTTGATTGAAGTGTTACCCACGTAAAATTGAATACACCATTTTAGTAGATTTTAACTAAAAAATATTATTGGGTCTCACGTTTCTAGATAGTAATATCGTGTATAACCTAATGAAAGCCGCAGGAATCCGCTGGATTCGAGAAGCACAGAACCGGTCGTGGCGGTGCTGGCGGCCTATGTCCAGCAGTGGACGTCTTTCAGCTGAAATGGTGATGATATCGTGTCTGTTAAGATATACCATAACCAGCATTCCCCTTCTCATAAAATTTTGTGTTAGTTCATGAGGTAAATAAGAATCTTAGTATGAACTTTTGTGATTTAAAACAATATCAGGTCTTATAGACCTTAAACACAGCATTGTGCTAGCATGTTAACACCCATAAACTTTCGTAAATGCGATGAAAGAAAAATAAAAAAACACCATTTACATGACTGATTTCATATATTCTGTAACACTAGAAAATAACGTTTTTAAATCTTCCAAGCCACTTTTAGTATCCGGCCAGTCCTGTTTTTCAGCTGCCCTGATGACCGCCTGACCAGTTAGTCTTGCAGAAGACAGTTGTTGATTAGCTTGAAGTATATCCTTCTCTTCAGACTCTTCCCTAGCTTTTTTACTTAGTTCGAGAACGGCTTGGGCCATTTCAATCACTTTTTTACATGTGTCTGGATTGTTAGCCCAGTTGCCACTCTGAAAAAACAAAACACATTGAATTAATTCAGTACACACTTTTTTATGCTTACATGATCATTATTATCATTACCTGTGTGTAGCCTTTGTATGATTTTAGTAAGCGTTGCGCTTTTAACAAATATGTTGGACTTAAATCTGAGTACAACTGCCATATTTCGGGGTTATTTTGATGAACCGACGTTATCCTTCCGAACAACTCCAAAACTCGTTTGCGCAATCTAGAAGAAACGTACATATTATTAAATAAATAAGCAGATTCAATATAAAAACGGTCATTTACAAACACGAGACTTTTTACATTAATAATCTTACCTAGCGGCACTGTTCCCATCAGCATCAGTACTGTCCTGAATAACAGCTCGGACCAGTAGTCCTAGCACTTCTACATCTTCAAACTTCTGCTGCAGGTCGAGCATACGATGGCAACCACGAATCACGTCTTCGAAGTGGCCTGTGTCCATACTCACAATTATTACGTTCTCCCAGAGCTGCAACAGAGTTATTCTGTTATTTATGCTATGATGAGCCAAAAAGGAAAGAAATTAACAGAATTAAATTAATACATGCTATTTATTTTCTCAGTAGCTGCCCGGAGTCTGGATTTGCGCCCGCGGATTGCATTTACTAGTCAAGAAGCTCGTATTATATTAGATAAGACATAAATGGCAAAATGTGGTTATATTAAAGCCTTCTGCATGCCCTTTGTAATATTTTTATGCACATTTTTAAAGGCCTTTATCGAAATATTTCACCAACAAAAACTAACCTTCCAGTTATCATAATTGAATCTGAGTGCCTCAATCAAAGCCCTGTAAGCCCTATTTTTGTCCCCCTGTTTTACGTATACTTTAGCGAGATTGTTCCACGCTTCAAACGTGTTCGGCTGCAGATATGTATAGCGACGATAAGCCTTCGCTGATACCTCCCAGTTCTCCATCATAAGGGCTGCGTAACTGAAATAAATATTGATTAGTATGCTGTTAGCAGAGAAATAATTGTAACATGCCACTGGTAAGCAAAGGCAAACTTCTCGATTTCCAAAACATTCACTCGATATTGCTCTAAAAATGTCCAAACGAAATAAAGTTAATTGACAGAAAGGGATTGTTTATTCCAAGATTTATATTCGCATGGTAGATCTATCTGTATCAACTCAATTTAAACTATGTCACGAATTTAAAACTCACCCTAATCTAAGCCAAACTCTCTCCTGTATCGAGTTAATTTCGACAGATTTCTCGAAATGTGGAATGCATTGTTCATATTCTTTGTGGTCGAACAAGAAGTTGCCCCAATGTCTCTGGGCTCTACTGCTCTTATGGTTTGAAAACTCCCACGCTTTCTCAAAGCATTTGACATCATCTGGAAATAAAATAAGTGTTAGCAATATGATTGAAAATAGTAGAAATTATATCCCATGTTGGCAACACTGCAGCTATCATTGACAACTTACTTATTTATTATGGAAAGGCTAAGTCAAAAATTTTTTTGATTCTCAAAATAACCAGGAAGTCATTGATTATGGTTATATTGTTACAACATTATGCTACATTCTATGAAATGAAATTATAAAATCACTAACCTGTTGCATCACCTAACAGACAGTATAATTTTACTGTTGGATTCAAATCAATTTGCTGTTGTATCACTTCAGCCGCCTGAAAAATAGATAAAACTTATTGAAAGACACGAGACTCCAAGACTACACCTGGAATTTTCTATCACAAGACTACACCTGGAATTTTCTATCACTGGAAATACTCCAGCAAAGTTAAAGTTTAAGCACCAAACTGGAAATAATTAGCTAAAGAAACAAAAGAAGAAAAAAAAACAGTGCAGACTTACAAGCACACAACATTATATTGCTACAAGGCCCTGTAGCTGTAGCAGTAGCTAGCATGCTAGAACTGAGAAAATCATATATTTTATTACATATGCTGTATTGACTAATTCCGCA
This sequence comes from Apamea sordens, assembly GCA_945859715.1. Taxonomy (NCBI): domain Eukaryota; kingdom Metazoa; phylum Arthropoda; class Insecta; order Lepidoptera; family Noctuidae; genus Apamea; species Apamea sordens. Next base: position 18,037,039 of record OX243995.1, read on the forward strand.
AAAAAAAAAAACAATAAAATCCTACCTTATGTCTCAACTGCAGTGTAGTATAGCATAAAATAACGTCTTCCCATAACTGCAATTTGAGGTATTCTTCCAGGGCAGCTTTCACAAGTCCCAAGTTGAGATACAGGTCTGCTAGCTGCTGTCTCCACATCCATGCAAGTTGTAAACCAGTTGCCCATAGGTATGATAATCTGGAGAAAATAAAATAATTCCAATAAAAATTATGAAAATTATTGTTTATTTGATAAGGCATGGTATGTGAAAGAGGAGAAAGTATATAAAAAAAAAACTAAAATTAATACCAAATAATCATCCAATTCCACCTTAGTTAGCATTATCAAACGATAAATATCACCTCATAGCATTGAATGCATAATATTCAAATTTTATTTGTTTCAAACTGACGTTATTTCAAGTTAAACAAATATCAACTTTATTTTAATGGTGATTAAGTTGATTTCAGAGTGACTAGCACTATTGATAAGGTTATAAAAATGTTTGAAGTTGTAGTGTAAACTGAACTTTATTGCTTAAGAATTAAAGTTATTTTTCCATAAACTCATATTTCTTTACAATTTTGGCGAGTATGTCGCGATATTAGATTACATAATATAACATTGATGGGGTACCCTTTCAAGAGCGTATTGAGTGTTTGTCGTTTTGGCGTCAGTAACCAAATAATTTGCAGTAGTTTAAGCACTGCAGACTTTTAAGTTTATTTTATGACCTACCTGGTAGTAGAACTGGCACCCGTCTTATCATTAACAATCGTCTCGCACTGCAGCATGGCCCGCTCCACAGTTCTCTTATGGTTAGCCTCCAGTTTGCACCTGATAAGCAGGGCAGCTACCCTAGTAGGCCAGGCGCCTTTCTTCTGTGTTAGAACAGCTTCGATATAGGGGGCGAGCTCTTCGTTCAACAACTCATCTTTCGGCTGAGCCTTCATTAGATATTGGCTGAAAAGAACAGCTTTTAAGTTTAATACTTTTACGGTGCACAAAGCAGGCACATTAGTAAAACAATCACAGTACAGATTACGGGGCTGGGAATTAATCAAACATAATTTTGATACACATACGTAATAATTAGTAGGCGAAACAAAAGTTCTTGCAACTGCACATTTCCAAATAACCAAAATAAAAGAAAACTCAAATATTAAAAATATCCTGTTTCTTTTTCCGATTTTAGTTATTGCTTAAAAGGCGTAAGTAAATGAATACTTAACAAAAAATAATACTCAGCTACTCACACAGTCAGTAAGCAAAGAATTTGCTCCAAACTTGGCAGTTCAGCTTGGCTGATGGTCTCAGTATATGCTATCTTGTTCAACCTAACATCATCTTGCAGTTCTAGGTCAGGAGGTAACTGAGAACTGCCATGACTCTCTTCTGCTGTTGGCCTTTGTATGTTGGAGTCCAGCACACTGGACAAAGCAAGCTGGGGTATTATTGTTTGTTGAAACTTTGTTCTTTTGCCAAGAATACCTGAAAAACGTTGATGTGCTGTATTATTTTCCCATTTGTTTTAAGGCAAAGTAGTTGAAAGTTTCCTTTAGTTTTCAGTGTAAAAGTACAGACGCCAGCACATCAAGCTACTACAATCTGTCAAATTTCTTTAACAGATTTTAAATTTTATCGCTAAAGCATAAAAGGTTCAAGGTTGATTGGGAAAGTTTGACAGTTTCGGGTAGCTTGACCTGCTAGCGTCTGTACATCAACTTTTCATTTTAGAATGTCCATTGTGTTCCATTTTGTGTACAAAGGAAAAATAAAAAAGCAGCGAATACTGGTCTCACATTATCTTAGGCAATATTAAAAAAACTACTATGTTTTGGTGTTGCCATAGTCAAAAAACCAGAAATCCCAAAAATCTTCCTTTAAGTCACCAATTCACATCTTATTAAATCAAACCCATTTTCCCAATACCTTTTAACTCCAGCTTCAGTCCAGCAAGATCCCTGGCCCTGTTCAGATACTCCTCAGTCCTCTGAACCCTGCCATACATTAGATAGGCCTGCCCTATCTCCATACACAGCAGGATCTGAAGCCTTGGCTTGTCTTGTATGATATGGAGGAGATTCGTCAGTTTGGCTATTATAATCTCAAGTTCAGAATATAAACTGGCGCTGGTATCTTCTAGAACTTTCTGATGGACTGCTTTGCTCCGGAAGTACCACCATAAGTGTAGCTGGAAATTATAGTTGCAAATGGAGGTTTTAGTTTATCTTATAAGCAGTTTGCAAATAAGAGCTCAATGGTTTACAGTTTCACAATTATATTTACAGTTGTTTCATGAGTATTTTTCTTATAAACAGTTGCTGGTTCATATGTCATTTGTCGGGTTAAAGATGACAAGTCTTTCCATGAAAATTTCTGATATCATTTAGAAATAAGTAATAATTTTAAGACATAAACTGCTAAGTAAGGCAACATGATTAGCTTATCCATGTACAGTCGCCAAAGGAGATAAGTAACCAGGGCTGTTGGATCTAGTTGAAGTTTTGTAAGAAACCAATGGATGTTTTCGAATGAAATTTAATTTGATAAATAAACTGTCTGTTTTCTGTGTTGTTGCATTAGCTAAATTTTATTTGAAAACATCCATCGGTTTCTTACAGAACTTCAACTAGATCCAACGGTCCTGGTCACTTATCTTCTTCAGTGACCATAACATAAACATTTTTAGCAAATTCATTGATGAATTAATAAGTTATCCATAACCTACATATTCATTAAAATCATTATACAATTTTAGTTGGAACTACAAAAAGATAAGTAATTTTTTTCTGATTCATAATTTTATTATTGTATTAAGTAAATAATAAGCTTACCAAACTTTGATCAGCATTACACAGCACATTGAAAACTTGTATGGAGAAGTATAACAGTTCTGGATGGAGAATATTTACATATATTGGCTCTGAATCTCTCTGGAGCATCACACTAGCATCAACGTCTTTAGGCCATACTATACCAAAAAATTCTTCTATACTCAATGTTTCAGGGTGTGGGTTCCAATTGCGATCACAAAACGTTAGAAATGAACTCACTGATACAAAAAGAATATTTTCCATAGCATTGTTATCGTATTGATACTTTTTTAATACATCTTTCAAAGCATCTGTTTCAAGACCCGTTGCTAATAGTTCTTTACATATCTCCATGTCTCCGACTGACCATTTATCCGACCATAGTTTTTTGATAGTTTCATTATCTGAAAGTAGAGGTTATTTAGATGGAAAGGTGAGTTTTTATGATTAATCATAGATATTAGTATAAATAACCTTACCTGTGTTAAGTTGGTCGTCATAGTTGCATAAAAGTAAAATTGATTCCGGTGTCATTGTAGTATGCTTATTGAATATTAGATTAGTTCTGTACAATACACTGTATTATATTATTTCGGAAGTGTTTTTCAGTCGTCTTCAGAAATGTTTACGTCGTGTTTTTGACATAATAACCTCAAAACCTACTATACTCTGTCTACCCCTCAAAAGGTCAAACTGAAGTCATGTCATTTTAAAATTTCTAGTGTCTATGATAATATTGGTCCAGTCCACATCCATGCCCATGGTCCAGTCTCAGGGTCCATATTACAACAACAATTGTAACTCATTCCAACGGTGGAATCCTAACACTGGATCGATCAATCCAGTCCAGCATCAAGTATGCAGCACTGCGGGGCACTTTGAGCAGGGTCGTGCCTTCTTATTTATTTATTTCTAGGTTTATAATTACAACTAACGTGATGGCTTGCAAGCACTTGCTATCAAATTATCAATCACCTGACCCAATCGAGTTTCAATGTTTGTTTTATGCACAAACTTGCGCCAAGCACTTGCGATGCAACGTTTTTGTCTTTGTAGAGGTTTGTATAGTTTGCAGCAAGTGCCATGCGTGTGGTACCGGCCTACTATTATTTTTCTCTATGCTTAGCGCTAGCCTTTGGCTTTGGGTGAAAAAAAAAACAAAAAATAGTCTGTGGCAAACAAAATGGGTGTACTTTTAGGTTAGGGAATTTAAGAATTTTTAGGAAATAAAGCTGACAAAAATGAAATATATTTATAAAATGGAGTCAGTGCTGATAAGTATAGCCGTTGTTTTTTGTACAGTGTTACTCGTGAAATTACTTTATAAACTACGGTGAGTTGGTGAGGTTATAGATAACGCTTTCCCGCCCGACAGAGACTAAAAAATATGTTTTAATTGTTTTTCCAGGTCCGTTTTGCCGTGGCGCGTAAACTGTTGGTTCTGTAATAATAATTTTTGGGTAAAATATCCAGCTCGCAACAGCTGGACTTGCCCAAAATGTGATCAGTACAATGGGTTCACCAAGGTAAGGTTATTACTGATTATGAATGTAATTACTATTACAATTAAGTGTTACATACTATACGTTGTTTAATTAGCTCTAAATCTCTTTAAAAACTCCTTTACTATACGGATTTGGGAAGAAGTTTTTTCAATTTTCTTACCTAATCTTTTTGATCGAAATTGGCAATGTTTCAGCTTTGTAGGTCATTTGAGATGTTATAAAAAAAGCCGAAAAACTGAAAGTGTATTTGCTTCTTCCTTTATATTCCATCATGAAACTCCCATGTGCGTTGTAAACATCTATTGACAAAATTCATGTTTAGTTTATTTACTTGTACTGGATTTGTCAAATCCCTGTACGAAAACAGTATTTGGAGAGGATATGGACTGCTGACAAGACAAAAGCACAAATTGGCTGTCCTCCTAATCGTACTTTTTCATAATTCTAGGATGGTGACTACAATAAACCAGTTACCGCATTCAATGACCAGGGTCACCAAACACCTAAAGTATTCAGGAACAGTCCACCCAAGAACGGTCTCTGCAAGATGTGTAATATTAATCAACAATTGAAAGTGACACAACTAGCCAATTTTGTTCCTATGAATGAGAGGAAGTTTGATGATGAAATAGAATCATACAGGTAACTAACTATATTTTAATCTAATAGGCTTCTTCTGGGCAAGCTCGTTCCACCGTAGATCTCATCCCTGCCTCTGGGCTGGATTGAGGTCAAGAGTGAGCCCATTGTCAATAAAAAAAAAATAAAAAAAACTATGAATCTACATTATATCTTGTTTCTAGGTCAAGATGACTATCAAAACTACCTAATACTAGTAACATGTTAAGGACTTTATTCTTATTACGGAAAGTAAAATAAGAGTTGATTTTCCTTTACTTCTTTAGTTCAGGGTGTAAAAACCATGTTACAATATACTTGTGCAAAATTGGACTTTCACGTGTGGGATGAATTAGCACAAAATATCTAAGCCATTCAGTGTCACAAAGACTTGCGAAAGTCTAGACTTGTGCATATTGTAAAGTGTATGGCTACTGTAACTCCCACTCAAACATGTAAATGTTTCTAAAGAGAACTATAGTCTTGTATTATTTGAACTGCAAACACTTATTTTCATGGCCATACATTAGATTTAGAGGCCACATTGTTTAGCACATTTTACTTATCAGTTGCTGTGAATTGTTTAGTTAATGTTATCAGTCACCATAAGAAGTCATGTTTACTGATCCAGTTTGAGAGTAATCCTTGCTTTAGCAGCAAATTTGCATACCACATGTAATTTGCAGTTCTTTAGAACCACTAGGTTTGAGTTTAATTTTTAAATTATAATAATTTCTTGTTTGTGAAATGGCTACTTCGATTTGGAATTGGTAAACATGCCTAAAATTAATTAAATTACCATCTAATTTGATTGTGTACTATGTATTTTCAATTTAAGAGACATTATTTTAGTTGTCTTGTAAGCTGTTAATTATCTGGTTGAATGCCGTAATAACAGAAACGATTAAAAAGCCATTGTGGATCCACATACTCAAAGGCATACAAGGGTTAAGTTTGTTTGTAATGTTGTTGCTGATGAAGTGTTTCAAATTTTCAGGATGCAGTTAGAGAAGGCATACAAGCTATGCAGCCCTTGCCGAAAAGTTCTCCAAATGAAACTGCACAAAGAGAAAGAAACCCTACTGGGGTCCAAATTATTAGAAACAAGGACATCAGATAAGATAAATCAGAAGCAGTTGAAACAAAACAAGCTGCTGAGAACACTTATTAACAATACCTCAATGCTTATAGCAGTTATACTTTTTATACTGGTTTCTTTTGAACTATACACAAACCTAACATTAAGATACAAGAATTTACTTAGTACAATAACTAATATAAAGGAGATAGTACTAGGTCTACTACAAAGAATATACTCTATCATTGAGATGAAGACAACTATGACATTCCCAGCATTAGAAAATTATTTCTATGACATAAATATTGTGAACATGATGCCAAAAAGTTTTAATTTTAGACAGACACATTTAGACCAATTTAATATGACCACACAGGAAACCTTAGGAAGTTTTGTATGCTTTTTACAAATAATTGGACTCATCTGGAATGTGAACAGCTTGAAGAATACTATTTTAATTGACTTGCAATGGCTGATATTTGTTATTGCTACGATAGGACATCGCTATGTGGCTTTGGAACCTATTTATTTGAGCTTCATTAAGGTTGGTACCATCAGATCTTTTCAAGTCTTGTTTTTAAAATTCTAGTCAATTTCAGAACCAAATTGTAATGTCAGAGTTTAAACTAAATATAATCGTAATTGGTGTTTCAATTATGCAAAGCAATAAAACAATAAAGTAATACTCATTAATTTTATTCTAAAATGAATATTCTTGCCAGTCTAAAAACTAGCAAAAATTTATAAAAATAAAATTAATCATAAAAACTTTTGTTGCAGACATTATGTACCTTTATAGTAATATTGGTGTACAAATCAATCGGGACAGAAACCAGAAGAGTAGGCATGAGGTCCCCCCCTACTTCACCGAAACGGATGAAGAACCTGGCGAACTCCTCAGCAAGCTCGCTTATTGATGACGACGACGACCCTGTGCATTTAGACAGTGATGACGATGTCTCATTAAGTAAATTTGGCTTACACAACTTTTCCGAGTCCTCAAACGAAAATCTCGGTCTGCTGAATGCCAGCATGATGAATGGCAGGACTTTTACACCAAGAGCTGACAGTCTGTGGACAAAACCCAAACTAAATTCAACATTTTGTGTCAATTCTATGATGAGCAAAAGTCCAAGTTCTGTATCTGACACTGTCTTTGTTAAACCTTCCTTCAATAAATATCAGAAACTCATAAAGGATGATTCAGACTCTGAATTAGATGAAAGCATTAGTTCCTTATGTATAAGTAGTCCTACAAAAACAAAGAAGAAAACTAATTCTATCTTCTCTTTAAGAAAATTTACTGCTACTCCCAGTTTTGTTGCTCCGACGCCTATGGCTCGTTCTAGGCCGCTTATATCGCCGAGCAAGCTTGGTCACAGTACTTCTTGGGTGGCAGGTGGCTACTGGGGCTCCGAAGGTGAGCGCCAGATATTCAATGTAGACGGGAGTCGTTCCTCGAGCCAAAGTTCGGGTTTCGAATCTCAGACCTCTAGCATGAACCAACGCAATGTGTTCTCGCAGCCTCCGTCCCGCGAAGAGTCGGTCTGCGGGGAACCAATGGTGTTAGACCGCTTTCCAGCCATGAGTCATCATTTTAATAGTTTTCAATCGCCGCAAAACTTTAGCCGAATAAGCTCGCCAGTATTTCCACAAATGCAGTATAACGGTCATGTCCACATACCTCAGGCTCAATTTGCTCAACAAAACATGATGTCTGCGAACTCGTTTGCTCAACATCAGCATTACGTACAAAGCAGTATGTTCAAGACCCCCGGCGGGTCCGGTCTTATAAAGCTCCCGAAAGTGGATTCCTTCTCATCTCGTTGACGCTTGACGACTAGTCAATAAGTCAAATGCCTTGACATATTTTCTAACATGTTGTTTTCTTTAAATTCGTACGTATTTTTTTGTCTTGCTCTTACCTCTTTATTTTATAAATTTTTATGAAAGTTCCGTGAACTGCCATTATGTTAAGAACATTTTGTTAAGTTATATCATGTTAGTTGTAAGCGATTGTTAGTTGTAACGTTTGAGACTAAACTTAGTTTGTAAGACGTATTTGCTGATCTCGTGTTGGTGCCAGGTGTTGGCGATATGAAAGCATTAAGAATTATTGTAATGTTAACAATTTTATATGGACGTCACTGTCCTATTCTCGAACAAAATGTGATATTGTAAAGACTAAATAATATTTTGCAAAAAGTGGAAAAATGATTCTTGATGTTATCATTGTTTTGATTTTGTCATCTTAAAACAGAAACTTTTTGTGAAACTCCTGCAATAAAAAATGTAAAAATGTATAATGTCGTTTGATTCTTAGATCACGAATTTTTTGGGCAGACAGAACAACAAGCAGCTATACAACTACTCACGAGTTTCGCGCCTTCCTCTCATTTCGTTGTAGGTACTGGTCAGGCCGCGGAGGCACAAACGTGTCTTCATACAGGGTCGATATGTAGTCGGACACATCTGTGCACTTCCACTCGTATTTTAACTGCTTTCTCAACCCCCATTCGGTCACATTGCCCTAAAAAAGGAGGAAAGTAAGTAGAACCCACCTGCCCAACTTGGCAATCGAATCCAGACCCGTGTCTTAGGGTGCTTACATAAAGAAGCGGGTTGTCGGGCCCGACTCCCGGTCTCTGTAGGTTGATCTTCGGAAGGAAACTGTTACATGTTTTACCTGTTCCTTGATGTGTGAGCGCATAAGTTAATGTGGGACTATTTTACCCGCACCGCTCGGTGCCGACTTGTCTAAGCAAGAATTCCCAAGCATTGAAAATCTAACAGCATCCCAGCGCATCAAAATAACATGCTGTTGGACTTACAACTCTCGGTGCTAAGCAGTACGTTGAAAATCCATTGCTCGATAAAACTATCGCCGGGTAGAAAGTCACCCGCGGGTACGAGCGCTAACTCACGAGAGTAGTCGCTGTAGTGGTCGCACTGTTGGAGGAGATGGATAGATGGAGTTGGAGGAGAGTACTTACAAAACATTTCATGAGGTCAGGTTGAGGATAGAACTGATGCTGCGCTCTTTTATAATAACGCTGATTGGGACCACACAGAGGCTTCGGCAGGTGCTGGTACACAAGGTCGTTTGTTGTCGCATAATTATCACACGCGTCATGGCTATCGTGCCGTATTATAGATGAGAAATTACTCTGTAACCAAAGGATCAATCCGCTACTTGTTGGTAGGCAAGAGACGCGACGCGTCGATGTGGGACATAGAGTTTCAAATACGGTCCTTAGATAATATAAATATAGGTATATTAAATCTATTTAGTTAATTTTGCCTGACCTGTGTACTGTTTAATTTGTTTTGTCTAAAGTCTCGCTGCCTCGATTCTGGTTTCATTTTTTTATAGTCTATTTCTTCTTTTGGTGGGAAGTAGAGGGTTCCGTTTTTTAGACATTCTATCCGGTCTTCCACCCAGTTGGCTAAAGGTAGAGTATGATTGTTCAATTATGTAGGTTTACAGGTGATGGTGAAGAAAGACGTTAGGTACCTACACAAAGGGTTGTCTTAAATATATCGATAAGTCCGTTAAGGAATCTTCCGGTTATGTTTTAATTGGAACGAAGTTCCTTATCGCGGGTTGCGAAAGGGGGTTAGACGGAAAAAATTAAGACCAAAAGTTGGAACGACACTTTTGGCTATAGTTGTAAGCCGTGCGGCGCGGCGTGCGCGTGTTTCTCTGTCTCTCTCTCTTTGAACTTCGTTCCATCCGGGTGTCCCTTGACACCTCTCAAGTTTTATGTACCTAACTATTATTGCATTTAAAGATTTTCCGGAATCGAGAATTCCAGAGAGATTTAAATGACATTAACTAAGCTGGAAGGAAGGCGTCGCGGCAGACCCCGTAGAAGATGGCGGGACGAGCTGGAGAAAACACGACCAGTGGTCCACTTTAGCCCTGGATCGAAAGAGCTGGAATCATGGGGAGAGGGCTTTGCCCAGCAGTGGGATAAGGCAGGCTAACAGTACCTAACTAAGCTGGTGCCATCAATGCGATGGAGAAATATTAGGTTTTTCCAGAATATATTGCTTTAACTAGATAAGGACAGTTTTTAAATTTTATAACTATGTTAACCATTATTTATGTATATAATTTTAAATGCTCCTTAGGGCTTGTGCCTTAAGGAGCATTTAATTCTGGGTAATATAAGGTGGCTATTGGAACAATTGGGCACTAGGATAATTGTGTGATACTCGTAACTCGCCTATAAGAACACCATTGGCATATATAGGGCGGTTGACAAGAGCTTTGGTAATCGCCTCCGTGCGAGTCGGCGATTTCGCCCTCGTGCTCACTGTGATCTCTTCTGGCATTTTGACAACAGTTCAGCAAAGTTAGCTTATTTACAAAATTCTAATTTTTTTAGAGGTTTCTCATGAAACTTGATAAAATGTCTTATTGACAGTTTATTTTTTTAAGACAGCATGCACAGATTTTGAGATTTTACTTTTTCCAAAAAGTTCAGATACAAAAAACTTTATTGCACAATGCACCGCCATACTTGCGAGTAAGCTACTGAGAAGGCTCAATTACTTTTTTTCATTATATTCTACCTAGGTAAGAAACACCTTAGCTGCACTGCTTGTAGAAACTCGACTCATCATTGACCAAGTAATGCTGTGCAACATGAAGAAGAAGAATCACTAAGAATGAAATAGACCTAAAAATTAAGAAATAAAATAACCATAATTTTGGTAAGTAACAATTTTTTATTTACAATGCAGCTAATATGTTGTAATTTATCTAGTTACATAGCTAAACTATTGGAATAGGTACCTTAATTAATTAATTGATGTAACTTTTCAATTCTCAAGACGTTATCTTGGTGTACCTATACTATTTTACAAAAAAACAGTCTTTATTTTAAATCAGAGAGTCATCTTACATATTATACTGCTATCCCATATTTTAAGTATTTTTACTCCAATATTATTAGTGTCATTTTCAATCAGTTTCCATGGGCAGGTTAACACTAGGTTTTGGAAGTGATTGTAACAGCACAGACAGTTGACCCTCCAGAGGACCGGCTACTTGTATCAAGTTCTTAAGATTGTTTTCAACTTGTAATATGTCCTGGTTTATTGATTCCATGTTCTGTAAATAAAATATGCCATTACAAAGATATTTACTAAACTAAAACCTGCTGTCTTGGGAAAGTTTAGATAAATCTAGTTAATTATTAAGTAGGTAATATTTAGGTTTTTTACCTCTATCATGGAAGTGTACAGATACTTTACATCTTTATTACTATAACGGTAGAAACCGCTGACGTTTGATTCTGAATCCGAAGGTGCATTTGATGCCATATTCCAATTTAATTGATTATTTTGAAATAAAAACAAGCAAGCACAGTTTAAACTTTGAAATTCAAATAAACCACAGACAGATTAGCAAATTTAATAAACCTGTGAAGTGAAAAATAATGCTGCGTTCACGTTTTCATAATATGTTAATTTAGAACTTTGAACGTGGTGATTATTTTTATCTCAGTCTCCCAAGAGTTCATTCTTTATTGAAGTCGGACGAAAATAACAAAACTAAAGCTAAAAATTGTAAGTCACCAGAGGTCTGATTTTGAAACGTTTTATTTGACAGCCAGTTGTTCGTTTATTAATCTTTACTTTAGGCATACAGCAGCATGATTTACTCGTTTTGTAACTCTACTCGATTAAAACAAAGTGAAAATCAAATCTTTTCGGCATCATTATTAAAAACGAATGAAATATTAACTTTATTTCAGTGGGTCTTATTATAATTGTATAAAATTCTCGAAAGCCTTTTAAATAATATTTTTTCTGTAAGATCCGTATTTAATTTCTAAACAAATCAAATGTCAATGTCATCCGCTGCGGAAAGAATCGCCTGCATTGGAGAAAAGCCAAATTTTTTCGAAAATCTCATAGAAAAAATTACCGACGGTGAATTTTGTGTGAAAAACTCGAAATATTTTTGCGAAAAGTGTATGTAGTGCTGTTGTATTATTTTTCTTCTCTTGCGTCTCATAGTATCTGTGTGGCGGATATTGTTTTTATTCCATAGTTATTGATTTACAGAAAAAAGTAAAAAAATAACGATGCATTCAAATAACAAAATAATTTACAAATTTTACACAATTAATACATATCAAAGCGTTAAGTTTATCTAAACATTTAATAACAACAACTAATATGCAAATTTTATTCCTATTTATTTTGGTGGCATTATTATTTTTATTTAGTAGCTATAAACCTTGCTTTTCCATTTCCTGTCAATCTAATAAAGGACGAAACATTATTTGCTAGATATTTGGACTTTGTTGTTCCCAACTAGAAAGTTCTTTCTGCATTTCTCTTGGTACCAACCTGCAATCCACAAATTGCTGAATGTGGTCCTTGCTATAGTTGAGTGTTAAACAGTCTATAATGAAATCTATACTGCAGGCAATGTATGCAAATGAAAAAATTAAATTGCCTAAAGATTGAATACAACTGTTATACATAACATCATTATTGTATTAAAAATTATAAGTCATTTGAATAAGAACACAGGAATAAAACCCTTATAATTTTATCAATAGAAACCCCCTTTTGTTTAAGCACAATCTTGTTTTGCAAATGTATGATCTCTGTTATTTTACATTATCTCATATTTTCATACATTCATCTGTTCGCGCTAAGATGTATGTAGTATGGACTTATTTACCTTGTAATCATATTTTATGTATAGATACTTAATGTAAAAAAATTGGTTGCTTACATCAGTCAAGCCTTTAATGCAAACAAATAAATATTAAATAAAGTAGAACATTTCCTGGTGCAGCGTCTCAATTCTATTTTTTTTATGGTTTCTGGTGGGCACTACTGGCATATTAAACCACTGAATATTATGTTATTTTCTACAATTACCATTTCACATACATTCCCCTCTTGAAAAATTGTCTTATTAGCAAATCTGTCTCTTTTATGACAACTGATATAATTGGAAAATCTGTGTGAGACTGAGAATCCTTATGATAACAGTATCAGTAATCATTACACTTGTAGTGATTTGCTGAGACTTGAATAGGACGCATTAGTGGGCAGTAGGTCGACGGCGGCGGCGGCGCCGGCCGGGCTGGCGTCGCGACGTCGCCGCCCGCCCCCGCCCCGCACTCGTCTCGCTACCCCCTCACACCCCCAGCGTGTCAGTCTCAGTATCCCTTCTCACTAACTACCCTTACATTCTTGCTCCTGCATCTTGTAACTTTGTGAAGTTTGTTTGGCTACTCTCGCGATTTTTCTTTCCTGTTTTGTGAGTTTATTTTTATTTATTGCTTCGTAGTTTATTATGTGAGCTCATTGGATATGAATTGTAGCATATTTCCGAACAATTTAGATCCTAACATATTGGAGTCTTTTTTTTCCTGAATAAATTTAGTCAAATAGAAAAAAACAATGTGTAACTAAATCGTGTGATTGAGAAGTCATGTCTGAGGAACATGACGTGGATTGTCCCATGGAAGACGAAAAACAGACTGATGAAAACGACGAAAAAGTGGTCAAAAATGAAAAAGCAGTGGTCGGAAACGGCGAAGTAGTGGTCGGAAACGACGAACCAGTGCTCGAAAATGCCGAAGAATGTCCAATGACGGTAGATACCGAAGAACTTAGTGCCAACACCTCCAAAGAAGACAGTGCCATAGATGCCATAGACAAAGAGACATTGAGTAGTGAGGTGGATGAGAAGAAGGACTTATACGGTGCCAATGAGAGAGCGACACTGAGCTGGACGGCGGAAGGGAACCAGTTCAAGATTGCATGGAGCTTGTCGCAAGGAGTTGCTACGGCGAACGACTACATCGCACTATGTTGCACAGGTAACATACCTACAATTAAGGCTACTTTATTATACTTCAAATTATATATTTAATTTTATATTTGAAATCCAGATGATTCCGTCGAACTTCCCCTTACCTTTAGAAATATTGGCACCTTTTGCTAAGGTAAACTTACTGCTTGAACTATTCAATTTCAAAAGCATGGTCCGTAAATTGAAGAGCTATGAGCGTCAGACATGCGATTTGACACGGACGATGTCAAAATCACGTCGATTATTGACGACTGTTCCACAAAACCGACGACGGCTCAAATATTCAATAAGAATATCCGGACTGCAGGATATATTAGAATGCTACGTACTACTAGGTCTCGAGTTCCGAGTAAACAGGGGCGAGTCCGGAGAAACGGTAGTAATATGAATGTAAAATCGAAGGCGCCTCGATGGAAATATTCAGCGATCGACATTTCATAAGCAAACGGATCACAAACGCTAGAACATAATAAGAAAGACTGTTGATATGCTTCGCGTGGGTGTTAGCTGCATTTAATTACGTTTAAGTTACATAATGGTAACATTGCCTTGTTATGCCTTCTCATGGTTATATCACGCAAACTAGTTAGGTTAAAAAAAATGGCAACAGAAAAGAGTCGGCCTTTATTGCAATTTTGTAAGGTTTCCGAACTGTTCTTTTGTGGAAATTGAAACCAAACAAAAAGCGAGAAAGTGGACCGTCTGTTACCTAAAATTTCGCTTCGAAATGGCATGGAAATCTGCTCAATGAATGTTTAAATTCACTCTCTAGTAGAGCCTTGATATCATTCATTCAACTGATGTCATTCATATCCAGCGGTTTTGATTCCCGCTGAGTTCAATGAAGTGAGTCATGAGTTCCTGTTCATAATTTTCGCTAATTTGAAAGCGGTACATTTCGCTAATTGGATGGTTTTAGGTACATATTATGTACCTATGCACATACATTGTTTTTGTCATATAAAACTACTTAGTAAATTAGTTTCTGCAGCTTTGTTTATGTTGTTCGCCTTCTCGGTATCGTAGCTTTATAGTAACTACTTACTATCACTTTGTAACTTTAAAATAAACTGACTAACTTATGGCGAAAATCCGTATTCAGTGCACCAGCACACAATTGAACTGACTGAAAAATCATTTCCCCATCTGGCTTTTAATATGTACACTTTATTGATAAAGGTGACAAACCACCAACGATCTAATTGGAGAATGATGTTTATCATCGAAGTCTTTCGCAATCAAGAGCGTCATCAAAATGAATCGATTATCTTTCGAAGCTTTGGCTAAAGTCATCTTTCAAGAGATGTAGGTGATGTTATGAGTATTAACTATGTTTGTCTATGAATCTTCTTGTCCCTTAATGGGGGCCCTAAAACTGTGAGTTCTATTAATTTTCAAACCGAGACATTCCTAAAACAAAATTCAATTATTGACTAAAGCTTTTCTGACATATTTGCTACCGGCAATTAAGTTAGTTTCTCACAAGAAAAGAAAGGTTTGCTCAGCTGTGGGTGAAGTCAGGCTGTTTGATGATGATGATGAATCAAGTTAGTGTAGGTTTTTACCACTAATACCGATTTACCACTTGTAATTGGTTGTCGTAGCCCAGCATGTAGAGACAGTGTTATATGACTCCCTGCACGGCGAGGATTGGTGTTATAACTGTATACAAGCGCTGCGGTATCGGCCATTGCATTAATTGACAACAGGAAGCGGCGTGAGTAATCGACCTACCCCCCCTGTAGATGCTATCACTGGCGGGAAAATGTGAGACGTTCATTTTGGTTCATTGGGCTGTAGAGAAGATTTACCCGTTGGTATTTTCCAGAAATGAGTATGACGAAATGACGATACAATATACAGGGCCAAATTAAATTAGCTAGCGAAACTGCAGACGTGACGCGTATCGATATCTAAACACGATAAAATAAAAAAATAAAACATTTGATGTTTTTTTCTTAGGGGTCAACGACCCCTGGTAGTGTATTTACTTGAAGTATGAATTGAGAAAATGTGTTTTATCTTTTTAAGATAACAAACCAATCACATCTGTGTAGTTTACACAAAAAAAAATCTGGTATTTCAAGTAACGACCCCTGGTAGGTAGTGTATTTACTTGAAGTATGAGTTGAGAAAATGTCTTTATCGTTTTTAGATATCGAACCAATCACATCTCTGTAGTTTACAAAAAAAAAAACTGGTATTTCAAATAAATACAACAACAGCGGTCGAGTTTCACTAGCTAATTTAATTTGACCCTGCATACTGCTAATCTGTTGTGGGTTACATACTCCCATTCATTTCCAACTCAAAACGAATTTTGTTCTGGTATAATATGTTCTCTAGCCAAGCTAAATGAGATCGGCCTACGATCTGAGATTCTCGTAGCTTTAAGAACGTTCACAGTCTGATCTCAGTCTCAATCTGTCAAAAATACCTCTAATTTCCCTACATTTTTAACATTTTGTTTGTTGCCGAGATATGAGACTGCGACTAGATTTTGAACGTTTTAAATTACGAGAATTGGCCTTCTGGTTAAACAAAGTTAGTTAAACGGATATCAATTGACCCTAGGACCTCTCGATTACTAGCCAACGCTTTCGAGCTGGCTTGGTTGCTTCCGCACATGCTACAATTTGATGTAGTTTGATTCCATGGCCACCTATAGTGATAAAAGCAAAATAGAGTTGAATTATTCCTGCTTGCAAATTGTTCTTATTAAAATTTTGAAAGGTGTCGTTTAGAACAATCAAAACTATCTTATCTTTGTATAAAATTGCAGCAATTGCAATTAAACTACTTAATGACTTACATTTCTCATCACCCATTGATTGATTCTTTGAATATCGAGGGCCAATTCTCGTAATTTAAAACGTTCAAAATCTAGTCGCAGTCTCATCTCGGCGACAAACAAATGTCAAAAAATATGTAGGACAAGATTTAAGATAAGGACAAAATAAATATTAGTTTAGTCCTGTCAAATTTAGATACTCCATAGAAGGTTTAGACGTGATTAAAAATATGGCTACTAAAAATACGTCAATTTACGTCTGGCGCTGACTATTGATTTGACAGGAGTAAACTAATATTTATCTTCAGCCGATCGATTCTGTAAAAATCTCACCGTGAAAAGTTAGGTGAAGTGAGCTTAGAATGACCTGCGAATAGTGTCAATCCCTTAGCATTAGTTGGAATGACAGCTCACTCCACGCTCACTTCACCTAAGTTTTCACGATGAAATGGTTACAGAATCGCACTGCTGTCCTTTTCTTAATGAAATAGAAAGAAAAAGATGCACTGCCTTAAACGTTTACTTTGTGAACAAGGGGATCGGCGCCATTGTCGGTTTAAAATCGATTGATATTGTGTAAGTATTGAATAATTTAGCACTTCTAAAACGAATTCATATTTCAATCACTCGTAATCGTAACACCAGTTAATTTCATGACAATACAATATTGAACAAAGTCCATTATTTTTTGCCTGGTCAAGAGAAAACAAACCCAATTTTACTAAGTAAAATACTTAGAAAGTCACAAAGTGGTTGCCTTGCAATTTGAAGTGTTAATTAAAATACTGGGAACATTGTATTTGCGTGATTCAGAATGTTCCCCTGTTTATTTTCAGAGGTTTGCTCCTAGGAGCTATCCTGGGGCCATAGTAATCCTAAAATCCGGATTGATGATCTCACCGTGGTGATATTAATGTGTTTGCCTTAAGTGTCTTTCCCACTTCCCTCTTCCACCTTAAGCTGCGCTTTTCATAGCTGAGATAAATAATTCCATGAAGCATTCATTACTTTTGTATGTCTCTCTGGGCTTGAGGAAACACATTCATTCAATCATTGTGGTGAAGTCTTGCATTAGCACTTAAACTGATGTACGCTTGGAATAAGCTTGCTGCGGCTTTGTTACCAGTTTCTCCGTTCTTATGAAAACCCTCTCATTCGATAAAATACTATTATGTATTATGTATCCCAATCAGTTAGAGATGTTTTAAAGGACCCCGTTTAAAAGAGATAAGTATCATTATTAACAACAGACATACATGCTTAACGAAGTAATTATATAAGTTTACAATTATAACTATTTCTCAATTTTCTCTGCTAATCAACGTTCTTGCATTTCCAAACAGGTTTTAAATGCAATATAATTAAAATTATGTGCACTGCAGTACGGTTTTAGAAATTCGCGTGACATTCGAATGGCTGCACTGAGTAAACGAATTTATAAGAGCTTGAGATCAATATATCACCGTGAAGACTTTATTAGCTACCGATTTAGAAAGCGATAAGATCGTTTAAGGGCGGCCTCCTATGAAAGCTACACCTAGACTATCCCGTTAATTAGGCGACATTAGTACAACCAGTTATTGCCAAGTCCATAAAGTTGCGTTGCAGTTTGCAGCCTGATGCCGTTTGCTGCTTATTTAAATGTAATTAACCAACTAGTTAGCTTGGCATGTGTTAGAAGTTTTATTTTTCCACTTTTCAAACTCGATGCTTAGCCTTTAAAGGAAAAATTGACTAGCATTACCACTTGAGCTGCAAGTCGACGCTGTTATTCAAAGTTTGCGATAATGTTCTAGTTGGCTAGGTTATCGTATATGTGCATCTCTAATCCTGTTTCCGTTACCAGTCCACGGAGATTAGTAGCAGACACAGTGATTATTAGCAACGTCACCCAGTTTTTCTATTGGCCATAGGATTATCTTGAAACCTTCTTACTCACCTGTTGAGTGCTTTGTTGCCACGTCATGACGCCTCAAAACGTAAATGACGAATCATCAAATGACGTGTCTCACCTTAGGTCATTCTCTAGTTTACGTAGTAATAGTGGCGAGGGCGCCGAGCAGTCTCTCGCGTGGTTTAAGAATCGCCATTTACATTTGTATTAACCGGGAGTGACGAAAAAACGAAAGGTCAAGGATGAAATAAAACGATCACGTATTCATTGGTAGGATGCGATAAAAACCACTGTTGCTGTCGTGCAAACAAGACAGCACAAAATTATGGGCCTCGAGAAACATGTAACATTGTTATTTTTGACTAAAGCTCTACGCCGAATATTCTGAGATCATCACACGCCGTGCGAATGTTAATGTCGTCTTCAGCGAAATAAAAAGCAATAAGCATCGCAATAAAGTGAAGCAACGCAGGGCACGTGCGATGCAGCCACTTTGTTACATAAACCGCTTGTGCCTGTACTTAGAGCCTTTCACCGGCACTGTTGCTTGTCATTTTCTTGCTTGCAAAGCCATTATTGCTGTAAATCCGTCGGTGGCGCAACGGGATCTGATTTCAAGTCACCGTTTTAAACGTAGCGGTTTTAATCGTGATACAACGATAAAATTGTCGTCATTTATTATGAAGCGAATACCCGCAATGTCGATCTTTATGGAGTCTATCGCGAAGCATCGGGTATATATGTATGTCTTTAATTCAGCGTTATCTGAATTATGCACAGATGTCCTCCATAATACAAATACGACTCTCGAATTTCTCCTGACTTTCGCCGGTTCTGTAGTCGCATTAATTGCGTCGGGTCGCTGTTGCAATTGCGCACACGTATGACCGGTCGTATTGCCAAAGACTGTTATTGTATATTCATTGTTGTGTGCAATAAAATTCTCCAAATTGCTACTTACGTTATGCAGTTCCACAAACCGGTGTTTCGGCAAGAACAGGAAGCTGGCATGGTTTTCTTTGCATTACAATGAGTTTGTTGGAATGGTTCCTCACAAGTTCGGTGTGGTAAGGATCGGGCGATGCACGTAGCGCTAGGCCGCAGGTCACCACACCGACTTGGTAATCGCATGAATGAGCCTATGGGTCAGGCCCCCGCGCTCCGGTCCCCGCCACTCGATTTGTGAATGAAGCCCCCACCGGCGCGTGCCTTGCTCTCGCCGCTCACGTTCAGTCGCGCCGCGCGCCCTCGATGAACGCGCTAACACGCGAGCGCATGCGAGTGAACATTTTGACGTTTTCAAATTTCAAATCGTACGTGTTTATCTGTGTTAAAGTTTGATTGACAGTTGACTTTTAAGTGAAAATTGCTTTCCTGCTTGTTTCTGTTGCGATGCACTTTCCGCAGTGAGACTCTGGACGTTATTACGATAAGAAAACCAGCCTTCGGGAAAGCCGCCGACGGTAGACATAGTTTGACATATACGGTGAGTAAATCGTTACGAATTTTTCTTTCATTCACTACTAATGCTAGGTTATCGAGCATTAGCAGAGGTGACACGTAGGCTTTAGGCTTATTGAACGAAAAATAAGGTTGTGGGCCGGCTTGTAGGTGGGGTGCCCACGTACTTTTAATATTTGTAGGTGTACTACGCCATCGTGTCTTCTTGTATCTAGCACAATTAGCTTGAGCAATAATTGTTCTAAATGCAATGTATCAGAAATACATGTCGGAATGAATATTTATATTTAAATAGTGCTCATTCATATTGCTTATCTATGTGTACCGACTAGAACTCGCCTCTAATAGCTTTCCTGTAATTAAGTACTTACTTATCATGAACATTTAGAAACGTCCGGAATAGATACTTCTGTGACTCTAGGGAAATTGTAAATGTAGTTTTCAATTTAATTAAAATTTCTAACTATACTTGCAAACATAGCCTAGTGTTGATGTTGTATTAGACTTCTTATATAGCAATCGATCCTAAAATAGTTGAATTTAAATATTCAAGGCTAAAGCGGGGTACCTCAAGGAGACAGATGCGTTCCGTTTTTGTTTATAAATTGTCTGCAAAAAATGGTCAGAGTAGGCGCCGTTGCAACACAATAGACCGTTTAATAAGGCGCTAAGCATACTCTACCTGGACAATTCTCGCCAATTTTTTCTCGCCACTCACGTCGGTTTGAAATTGATGAGCCCCTATTGTTTGCGCGTGATATCGATCGGTTTCGGTATGACACCGTTTCGCGATTTCCCTTCTATGGACGTCAATTAAACATTTCGATCGAGGTTGAAGATTTTGTTGATTCCATAAATCTTCAATTTGTGTTTCGAAGTGAGCTTTCGAATGTATGAAAGCTAGAACCCTAGCGGCTTTCTTGAAGCATCGATTGATGTGTCGTATAAGCACGTAAACTCCGTCCGGGGGCTAATAAAACAGCCATCCATCATGAGCCCACCAGCGGATATTAAATTGACACGCCTCGCTCGGAACACTCCTTCATTTCATCCCATTACGACGATATTACTACATACGTTTCTAACTGGTCGCTTGTGGCGAACACTTTTTGTTACGATATAAACAGGTGCAAGAAATGTTTATTACGGAAATTACATCTAGTACAAATATGAAGGAAGATAATCTTATTTTATGTGATGGTGTAGTGAGATCGGCACCGTAATTAAGTCTCAATTGAACAGGAAGCTGATCGACGGCACCGTCTTATCTCAGAGAATTATCAAGTGTCTTATCTTTGACGAGAATTTTTATAAAGCATGTTGTCGCATAATTAACTAGCGGTCTTACTTCTTTTTGTATCTACCGCTCGTTAAGAGCATCTTGCTGGGTTAAGTTGATTTCGATCTTATAGAGGGAATATACTATCATCCACAGATAAGAATTGCTTAGGTCGATATTAATAATTAATATTTAATATTTCCATAAAACTCGTTTGAAAAACACTATAAAATTATCGACCTTTGAAAGCCCTGCGTGATGGTCAGCGGAAATTAAATGGACACGCCCTCTTTCCTCCCAGCACTGCTGCGTTGCATTATCCCATTAATGAAGTACGAGCTCTGTCAATACACTGAACAACATCTTGTTTTTTTTCTGAATGTAACAAATCCGATTATTGTGGCCGAGCCCGTGTCAGGACCTCTCAACTTCCGTAATTCATTATACCAATTCCATTATGCTTACAATTTGCTCCCTTAGCTTTATTACGACATCCAGTTTTATGAATGCCATCTACTCGATTTAAATAATTATTTCCTTCGTCTAGCAATTATCCAGTCATGTCTATATATACACATCCTACTACAGGTATATTTCTCACCATTGTATTTGATGGAAATTAAGTCTTATAAAATTTAATTCAGAGCGGAAAGTACGTTAAACTCTAGACTCCGAGATACATTGTCCTGCTGGAAGTAAATCATTTAAAGAACGTTCAACTGCCTAGCTTCCAGCCAGGTTTATAAGTTGTTACTTGCAAATATATCATTAAACTTTATGCTGGCTTCATTATCTGCGGCCGTCAAATGATTCTCACGGAGTTTCGACGTAGACGCTAACTGCCATTAGTCAAGTGGTGTGTTGCGACAAGTGAAAGAAATTGTGAGACAGTTTCTCACGAGGCGAGCTCGCTAAGAAACGACTCGGGATCCCGCTGTTTCGCTTGACTCTTGGACTCTTAATTAGATTTCTTTTTTGAGCATTGTTTCCTTGCTATGAAAACCGCGGGGTGCTTTACAACAACTGTTGGAGGATGTTGAGTTTTTGCGGTTCGCATTTGGAATGGTCCTAGGTATTCTAACACTGCAGTGATAATGTATAATGCTATCATACTGTATCCACAAACTCGTTAAAGCAAATTACACCTCGACACGTCGTAAAGCCATTAACTTCACACTTGGAGAGGCGAGCATTGTTGCCGAGTGAAAAACACAGAGAGGAAGCGATAAATTATGTTCGAAGTTTATACGATCGGCCGGTAATGGGCTATGAGCTCGCGATCGCAGCGCTCGCGCAGCATCACACGAACCCTCTCAAAGGAATAGTTCAGTATTAATTTTTGACGGTGGCTATTTTGAACAATATTCAGAAACTAAGATTCTTATGAAAATACCGAATCAAATCGGAATAAGTTCATTTTAAGCATGGGTCTGGAAAAATAATCACTTTCAACTCTTGGCGGACTATACTTGTTCTAATTAAGCTTGTTCTAAATAAACAATGTTATTGTATGCTTCTCTATTTGTAAAAACCGGAAGTGTACGAATTCAGAACAAAGGTGCGGTTGACTTATGAGCACTTATTAATATGTGTCCCTTCCGGAACAGCCCTCGCTAGGGGTGGTTACCGGTACACGCCAAAACGGAAGTTACAGACGTCGGCCATACCTTGGCTTTGTAATTGGCGGCACGGGCGTACTTCCGGCTCCTTTCAGGAATAACTAAGAATAGAACAGAGTGTTTCCTTTAGTTGTTATAAGGATTTCATCTAGCTTTAAACCCATTGAAGGTCTCTTAAACCTTTCTTTACGATCCTGGAGTTTGAGGTCTAAAATAGCCAAACCACTTTCTTAAGAAGCATTGACCTTGGTTTCTTGTTAGTCTATGTTACTGTAACTGCCTGAGTCTTTACTGGATAGATTTGTAATTGGAACGACGATAATAGTAGTAAAATGTACAAAAATAGTTCCTGGAACTATTTTGAAGATGAAACTATTTTGTTATAAAATTCGGGATACTTGAAAATATGTAGGTAAGCTATGTTTGGAACGAGAAATAATCCCCCTCACTATTTATGTGAAAATTAATGTTTGCCATTTCAATTCATTGAACAAAAGTCCTTGAGCAGAGAGAGAGAGGAATTTACGTTTCTCCAAAATAACTCTGCTCACTCATTTCATTGCATCAATGTTTTCCATATTTTGGTATTTGTGAATTCCCACAAGCTGACCTATTTTAGGCTCACAACAATGTCAGAATTCTGACACGTGGATTTACTCCAGCTGTAAATAGTTGGACAGATTTGGCGACACTGAAATGCGTTACGTTTCGAAAATAAATGGAGCTCTCATGAAGAAACGTTCCGTCTGGTCGTACCGAGCCCATATAGAACGCGCATTGAATACAATTACTCTCGTGTCCTCCACTTATGGATGTAATTGTATGCTTAGCAAGTTTTATTGTCCTGTACCATAGGCGGCTCAGGAGTTAAGTAGCTCAACCAAGGACGATTGCCTATGGTGTGAAATCCGGTCAATGAAGTCACGTCTCCGCTGCGTATGTGACCGTATTATAGACAATAAAATATTCTTGACACCTAAGATTTCGCGGTTCTGTATATTTTCTGAAGACCTTTTTTAGTTCTCATAAAAAGATTAGTGAAGGGTGTAGGTGCTAATGCATGTGTATACGCACATCCGGTCTGACGGGGTCCGTTAATTGGTCCGCGTAAAAGGGATATCGTGTAGCGTGCCCCCGCGCCCCTTGCCCCAGCTTCCTGTCTCGCGACATCAGGCGACGACAGCCGAGATCGTGAGTCTCTGTTACTTTGAAGAAAATCTGCCGTAAAAGGTCGCCTGTCCAATTAAACGTCGGGATATCAGTATCGCCCCCTGCTGAGTTTTGTCTTCTTTCGGTCTGCAGTCACAACTCCTTATACGTTGTCTTTTATATTATGGTCATGAATTAATGTTCCGCCGTTCAATATCACGGATGTTATTGTTTTTAATATGTTACAATCTAAATCGCTAATGAGTGCGGTCTCCAACATTATCTTGCGACAGTCGTGCTATAGTTTGCATTTACAGCAGCTAACTTGTTCTCCGAATGTTTTTGTGTCGTGTTCGTGAACGTCAATGCTTTTTATCGTTTTTTCTCAGCTAATGAACAGGTCCGCTTCAATTATCTTTGCAATGATTATCTTCGTTTTTGTTCTATTGATGTCTTATAGTGTAGGTGTAAGTTATCAAAGGATTGTAACTAGCTTGTTAATAAGCTCAGTGTTATTAATGATCATCTTGTTTTACAACTGCATTTGAATAGACAAATTGTTATATATGAACTTTTAGTGAATTGTTTTTAGTTAACTAATATGGGAACTTTTTAGTTTTCCCACGAGGATGTATCTCCATTCAGTCTGTGGAACGGTACATGTAAAACTTGATTATAAATTGTATCTTCATTACAGTTTGTAGTCACATCTAGACTCGTTTTCCCATGACGGGCTTCTGGACTGTGACTGACTCTATGGCATCATTATGTACGTCTGTGCTCACCCTTGCATGTAGCTTATGAGTTGTTGCATGAAATCACAGACATTTGCGTTGCATTTTCATTATTGTTTCCCCAATAATTTACCTTAACTTTGAAGGCGGTAAATAAAATTCATGGTGTTATTTCAAAGAAACGCTTGGATGCAGATATTCCAAGTTGCAGTGGCCAAAGGTGCCGTCCTGAGAACTAAACAATCGAAGTAGTTCCTAGAAACAGTCAATGGGCTCGTTAGGTGTGGTGAATGGAAAGAGTACTCATCGACGGAAACAATAGGTGTTAACTTGCACATTTAGTACGCGCGTCTAAAGAGGATGTGAACTGATTACTGACTAGTTCAATGTGAAATTTTTGCCCTATCTCACAAGTTTGATCTACAAACAATGCTACTTCTTTCGAGAATTTCACCGTTCACATCGTCTAAAGTGGTCTCTAATATGAACCAATTTTCTTCTCTGATATGTTTAAGACCAGCAAAGTTAGCACAAATAGAATTATTATAAACATCTTACTATACGTTTATAATTTACAGCAAAAGTTTGCGATGAATATGTTTGTCGACTGACGAAGTAGCCGCCTGTACGCGTGTTTATAGTGTGTATGGTATGTAAATATACTGTATGTATCGGTGGCGATATGAGGCGGTTTGTTTTTGTTAGTAGACTGTATTGTTATCATTCACAGCTCACACGAATAGACAATAAAGTCGGACTTGTGAATGGGTGATTGATGGTGTTAGTCCCTCATTGTGCGAGTCCAGCTTAGTAATAGGTTTATTGTGTTGGCTCTAGTGTTTATGGAAATCTCATTACAATTAGTGTCCACATATTTACCGGTGTGACAGAAAACAAGGAACTATGTTCTAATATCCTGAAAATTTTTAAACCTATTTTTGCGATGCATTGGTTAAAAACAGTAGGTATACTTTGGGCAGATATCAGATATTCGTACTAGATTTACCAGTTGTTTATAAGTTCATGAGTGACGACGTTGGAAACCCGTATGGTTTATTTATTACCAGAGGAGAGTGGGCCGGTTCCGGTCGGTGCTTGCGCAGGAAACCCGCAGGATATATCAAAATTAGAATCGCGAGCCGATGAACGGTGGGGCACTTGCGCTATGTCGACCGCACTTCCCATATCCGTTTATCAAAGTCCCTTAAATCGTAAAACGTACATAGATTTCCTGAATTAGCGCTTATGTAACTTCGTGTGCCAAAATATTAATTGAATAATGATATCTGTTAAAAAATTACTTGGGGTATTATGTTATTCTAAAAATGTTAAGGCCACTCTTTAATCTGTTTTCACAATCTTTACATTTATATAGAAATAATTTTACTGCTTTTGGACAATGTGTTTTAATCGAATCTTTCAATCTTCGCGATTCCAAGTCCGTTGATATCGGCGTGTCGTTTTATTTTCGATGTTTCTCGTTGTCCGACGAACGGAAGTCATTATGCGCTTTCCGCTGTTCGTTGTATTGCTGCCCTGTAAAATGTATTCATTAAATCAGCGATCATGGGTTCACTCGTTGGATTTCTTCTCGCAAGATCATTGTTTGACGTCAATTTCACATTTATTTCTTTGTGATCGAACGTTGATCATTCGACGACTTTAAATCGCCTCTTTAGCTGTCGTTTGTTTTTATTTGTTTTCACGACTGGTCTCGCTTTTTGATCCCCGCGTTTGTTTGTGCACATCAAAAGTCTGTAGGATGAGGTGAGCTGAGGGCGGCCTCTTGCACCACTCGCGGGGGCATGCGACAAATATTGACATGACAAATGTTTGTGTAGTAGAAAAAGCACGTACGTCTCTTGTGACTACTATGTTCACCGTAGGTGGTGCGGTGGTGCGCACAGATAATGCGGCTGTAAACCGCCGAGATAACACACGGTGTTTGCACAAAACAAATCATGTTTGCTTACTTTATGTCCTGAGGATAGCTGGCACGGATCACTAGCACTTGGATATTATGCGTCCTCACGTTCTATTTGCATTGGTTTATGGATATGCATTTACTGTCGGCACAGGTTAGGATTTGCCAGAGGCTAACAAATAAACAAACAATACTGGATAACTTATGTGCAGTTGTTTAATATCAGGTCTATTTTTTGCTTTTAGCTAGTATCTTTTGTTTGCACCTGCAAACAACAAAAATACTTGTGCCACGGGTTATTCATCAATTAAAGTCTTCAGCAAAACATTGGTGTCATCGTTTTACAAAATTAACTTCACATTCGAGTTCATTTGCCAACGCATTTGTATCCGTAAACAAGCGCTAGCCAAGGCCGCGTATGTTTACGAGTCTACTAACTCTAATAACATGAACACATCGACAGGTTTATATATATAAAAGGTAATATGTATTAGCTAGACATCACACATTATTTATTTAGATTTATTTGCAGATTTTTTTACTCACTCTTCGGACAAGAGTCAAATAATCCAAGACAAGATAGATCTCAGATGTTTTAAATGAACATAGCGTTAATTATCTTGGGAATTGGATTATTGATGATGACGGAGACATTTTTTCAAAGCAAACGGTGTTCCACAATGAGAAAAGAGTGACAAAAAATGGCCTAAAATTAACAGCAATCGCTGTTTTGCTCTTATACAGAATGAAACGGTATACGTACACAACTTATTTATAACGTAAATAAGTCTGCTGATATTCCAATAGGCCGCGATTTATTTGCGTGTTGCGAATCGCCAACGGAAACGTATGCCAGTAATGAGCTTCGGATGTCGCTCACCTATTGTGACGAGCTAATAGATATTGACTTCCTTAGTTCAGACTGTGGTGGTAACAACACCGGTCTATAATGAGGCATTGTTCACATCTTATTCTGTTTTCAAGACGCAGATCCGGGCTGTGAACCGATTGCTAAACTGGTCATTTGTGCATTGAATATGAGTGCAGTATCATATGCTGTTAAGCCGTTCACAAATCCAGGTCAACGTTCCTTCACGGATCTGCAACGGCAATTTTAACTGACACCAAATGATAATGGATCTGACATTTACTCGGCAGTGCAAGCACCGTGAATCAGAATTCGTGCTTGAGTTAGGAACTTATTACAAACATACCGTGGTCAATCATTGATCACGAGTCGACCCTCTGCCTTTGCACGCGCCGTTCAATTTCAATACATTTTTTGTGAGTAAATCACACAGAAAAGATGAAAGCTTGAGAACACTGTTCATCAGGATCGTTCAAAAAGTCAACAGAGATTATCTAAATAATATGTCTTTTATAAGAAACCTATCGTACGTTTTTAAATGAAGAATAATGCAAGGGCGTGTCTTTATTGGCAACTCCTATAGGCGTCGCTCCATTTGTTTGATAATAAAGTAAAGGTTAGTAATTATTGGGCCAATAAGAGCCAATGCTCTTCTTGCTTGAATGTTCATTTGGAGAGACGGATGGTCGACTACATGACGGCGTAACGTTGCTTCTTCCGCACGTTCCGCGGCTTGCCTGAGAACCATCGTCACCAGTGGGACGGAACTCCTTAATGTTTACTTGACCATTCGTCCGCAGCACCACGGCTTCCGAAAGCTTTGAAAGGCGAACAAATACTGCATTTACTTTGTGAACTTCCCCTTTGTTTGTGTTATTGACCTCTAGTGGCATATCTGAAAGGAAAACATGACTATATTCGATGAATTTTGTTTAATCTTTCATATGTGCTACATATTTAGCTAAGTTAATACTCAGCAATTGTAAATAACAATTTGCATAAATCTTCGCGAAGAACTAAGAGTGGCAATGGCATTGAATTCTATTCGCATGCAAACGTTGTATGATAAAATTGAAAACAGTCCTATTCACCCATGCTTTAGTCTTAGTTTCATGTAAATAGCAGTGAACAAATAAAAGCAAATCACCAGATGTTGTAAATGGTGGCGTCATTAGCTCGAGCCGTAATCCCTTGACGGCACGCGCAAGCACGCAGCGTTAAGTGGGTTAGCATGTCGATCCTGGCCTGTTCAAGGTCGCAGTCATTTACCTCCACAACTATATCATCAATAGACGCACTGCTATCCTTAAACATAAAACTGGCTTCAAGACTTTTATGAAATAACGAACACCGATGTTACCATCAAACAGGTTATGAAAGAAATTAAATTGAAAATAGTTGCCTTGGTCAATGGAGTAACAAATCATGTTCCAATATTAGCGTCCTTGATATAGTTGGACTCGTTTCACTTCCTGTTACGAGGCGAATTGTAAACGCTGAGCACGTCACTCATTGAAACTCAATCAAAGGATCGAGAATGAGATGTTTACCGCGCTCGTACACGCGTATGTGTGCAAGACTTGAAGCGTTTCCTGTTTTATAATGTAGTACATCATACGTATGTATCACCCTATCGAAACATAATCATGTTTCGTTATTAAACAAGTTTTACGATTTCCCTGCTTCTTCTGTCGAAGAAACATTATTTTGGCTTTTATGCAAATCTTTGACAGCAGATTAGGCGCTACTGAATGTACTAATGCAATAACTTATCATTACAAAAGTATGAAATGAAAGCAATTCAGAAGAAAGCAATATATCACGAGGTATTAATGGGTTTATAGTGTTAGATGGTAAGTTTGTGTCCGTAGCTAGCCGCGGCACTGGAGGGCCGCAGGGCCGTCCTGCCAAGGCCAGCGAGTTCGTTAGGGCCATTCATGGATGCCTGCGCGCAACCTCCTCCCCACTCTCCCGCGGCGACAGGATATTCTCCCTCGCCGTGCTATGCTGGCCGATTGATCGGTTTATTTTTTTAAATCGAACTCGGAGCAAAAAGACACCACGCGCAATCGTAATTCACCGGATGCACTAACGAGTGTTAAATTTTTTAAACCTCACCGTGCAGCATTAGTTTGTTTTTGTTGAAGGCCGTTTCCGCCATGACTTAATCCATAACTCAACCGGTACATATAGTATGCGATAACCATTAGAGCTTATTAGTTTCTATTAAAAGAATCCACAACAGATTAAACTGTCTCCCCGTCGGACATTCCGTTCACGTAAGGACGCAATAGAATGTATCTATACGTTGCTGTGCGACATCTCGTATGCAGTTTCCAACTAGTTTGTCGTTGAATAGACTTTAATAAACAGGAGATGAGGCTTTTGATCTGAATCTGAATATAAATGTGCTGTTTCTAGACGCAGGGATACAAAGCACGTCGTTGACATTTGCAATGCACTATAACATAACAGTCTCGTGAACAGTGCTTCTGGTAATTGCTAGTATTTTTATAACCAGTGCATTCCAGACAGTGCCCTTGGAATGAAATATTAATGGGTTCACAAACAACCTTCGGTAACTCGTAACTTCATCTAATTTCCGAAAAGGTCTAAGGATAACATCTTCATTCATACGAATATGGTCCCACGGTGGGTGGAAGTGGGCCATGAATCACTTTGCTTAGTGTTGTGGATGAACATCGGCGTATTTCGGCTGCGCATTGTGGGCAATTCGTCATGATTTGCGTATGTAAATCAATGGAGTTTGGTTGTGCAGGCGTAACGGTATTTTCGTCGGTCCACAGCAGGAAGGCGGATGCTATAAACACACTTTCAGCGGCGTTACCATAGCGGCGTACCTATAGCGCTTTTGTTTAATAAATTCGTTGATGACATACGGTGTTCGGCTAATCTTCACAAATATCTTGGAAGGTCTTGAGTTCTCCGAGGCACGTGCCCATACACTCGGCAGATGGATTAGCGAGTACTCTCGCACCCTCTTAGGGCTGGACTTAATGGCTGCCAAAATCTCATCAAGAATTTTTATGGAAATCGTTATATGAATAGTTGGTCAGTCATTTATCAATCTTGACGTTTACTGGTGAAGTCGTTTGGTAATCGACTTTTATTATTGAATTATTAATTCTATTGGCATGTCACTTCTATTTGATTTATAGTTAGGTTTGCTTTGCTCTTGGTGTAACGTTTTGATTTTTAATATCAACCTGTTACCTGGCTAGTCTTACTACCAAAGGTCTGCCGGCAGAAAACAAGTTCAACTAAAGTGACTGGCCAGTTATATTTATTTCTTATTTATGAAGCACTATTAAAAATATAATATCCAGTCAAGTCAGTGTATAGAATGAACGAGTAAGAAAGTTATGAAGTTATGTGGTTTGCGGTTTCTTGCCACGTACAGGAATTTATTAGAGAAATATTTCCCTTACATTTATTGCATCACTTTAAAACTTGTTGAGCATCGCATTACTGAATTATATTTCTTAAGATTGTGTAACTATCTCGGAGTATCCAGATTACATAACATAAGATCACGCCTCGAATCCCCGAAGGGTAAGGCCATAGATATAAGAAAGGAGTTTTGTTTCTTATTTTCTTTGGTTTTTATATGTCTATGGGTAAGGCAGAGGTATACCTAAAGTACAGCCACATTTCGCCAGGTAATATATGGCGAGCATGTTACATACCATCAAGCGGGTACAAATACAGAGTCCAAGCTGCTGCTAAGAAATTCCTGATGGAAAAATCCAATAACACATTGCCCAACCTGGGAATCGAAGCCAGGACCTCCTCTCCTCTACTAGACCAACGTGGCAGTCAAATCCAGATTAATTCTGCAAAATTAAGAGAGTGTCTGAGTCTTAGCTAGCTAACTAATTACTATGAAGTAACGCAGCTGTAGTGGTGAAGTATGACACATGCCGTAACGAACATGGTGAGGTGAAAGTAACAGTTTGTGCCGTTGCCTATTTTCTATCTTATGAATATAAATAACATGGTGTTCTTTGCTGAATATCTAGTAGAAATTGTTTCCTTTCGGTACTGTTTTATGGCAACCACTTTTGAACTGCTTCTTGTCGCTGGCACGACTTTATTTTAAATACTGTTTTCCCAAAACTTTGTCACTTCTACTTTTTTGGACTGAACCGTGTAATCATCAAAATTATAAATCTTAAATTCATTCATTCATTGACATAATATGTCATGCTTCTAGAAGCACGAAATTTTGCACAAGAGTTCGTTTCATAACAAAGGTGCAAAACGAACTACACGGCACTAAACGCACTAAGGGAAGGATTTTTGAACATTAATTCCCTGAACCGTTAAATAGGTGATGAAATTTTAGATGGAAGTTCGTCGTTTTTGCCCATGGGTAACCCAATTGGTCATATGGCTTGCCTATTTAATAAAAAAATATCATTCATTCATTCACTGACAGGCTTCGCACAGCCGAGACCGTTCTAGAAGCATGAAATTTTTTATAAGAGGTCTCAATTTTTTCTTGCGTACCATAATGTATATTGTAAGTAGGTAGGGAAGTAATTATATTAGTCATAATTATGGACTGAGTTATTTTTAAATCGAAGGTGAGCGCTAAGGAAGGATTTTTGAAAATTCATCCCCTAAAGGGGCTAAATAGGGGTTTAAAGTTTGTGTGAAAAGTCGACTTTTTACTATAGAAAATTCCATCGGGTACACAGCCTATTTTTAAACAAAATTTAAGTTAAAAGAAAACTTCATTTAAACGGTTCGAAACAAAAGAGTGTTTAGAAAATCATCAGAGGGGCAATTCTCGTAATTTTAAGAACGGTCACAGTCTGATCTCTGTCTCAATCTGTCAAAAATATCACTAATTTCCCTACATTTTGACAACTTTTTGACATTTGTTTGTCGCCGAGATGAGATTGCGACTAGATTTTGAACGTTTTAAATTACGAGAATTGGCCTTCTGATCGTCCTTTTTTCGCCATTGCTTAGTAAAATAATAAATGGCAAAATTGTGTTGTCCTTAAGCAAATCTTTACCCTGTCATTTTCAAGGTGTCTTTCAATCATCATTTACCTACATAAAAAAGTAGCATGACCATCTAAAATGACCTCACGTATACAGTGCGTTAAGTAGTGTTGGTAAACAAATATATTGAGGCGTTCCTAAGCATATAATACGTCTGAGAATTTGTTGTAATTCTATGGTCGGCAGTTGATCTCGTGTAAATATTGCCAATCATAAGTTGTCCCCCGCATAGTTTACGTAAAAACAAGTATTATGTGCGGTATTCCGCGTTTACATAACATACTGTGATTGTTCACTTCCCGTCTGCTATTATTATAGTTACATTGTATTATGCAAGGCTGCGTCACACGTCACTATCACACGTTAATAAGAACCAGCTCATTTGAGCACTAACTAGACTGTCGCTGGAGGGAGAAATGTCGCCGCCCCCGACTTACACCCACGCCCGCCTTCGTATTTCTATATACTTTCCTCCTGCCCACGGGTACATAAAGAATCTTTAGAAATACTTATTTACAACTTATGCAACGTATTGTCGTCACGAGGGCGTTGCATCAATAATAATAATCTCTTTACAAGCAAAAATCATAAATTCTGTCACACGTTTGGAACGCTGTCACTCCCACATCAAGGTTGATCAATCAAAAAGGATCGGCTGAATGGGATCAATAAGTATGGTGAATGTGGTGGGCGATCGGTCGTCGAACTGCGCGGGCGCAATCCGGTGGTGCGCTCTAATTCAATTTAACGACTATCCATTGCGCACTAGGCTAACATTCCGCCTCGATGCCACCCATCCATTAGTTGTATTACTCAACTATCTACACGAGTGTTACCTTGGCCCTGGCGATTGTCCCGCGGATTATATTACGGACTTTAATTTCAAATCTCACGTTGAGTAATGATTCAGTATTCTATTGACCATCATTATGATTTAACGGTTAATGCTGAATGCTTACCATAATAATGTTGGACATTAAAGCATTCAGTAAGTGGCGTTTAATGTTAAAGGTTTCATATTTCTTAGGATTTATGGAGACTACACAATTAACTTCAAGCATTTATACTCTAAATGTAATGTCAAGATTGTCCGTCTATTGATTTATGATAATGGGAAATGGCTTTCTATGTTTTTCTCATGATAATTAAGCGCTGACTATTGTTTCTTTGATAATACTACTTTGGTCGGGACCGGATCTGCAAGGATGGGCCGTGTCACCTTGAATGCCGGATGCCGGCGTTCTGTCGGAGGAGCTATCGGCCGTCAATCGTGTGAGCGTCTCGCCATATTATATTATAGTCGTCTGTCTGTTTGTCTGTGCGACTGCGAGAGCCGTTTTTATTTTACGACCATCCACGTCCGTTGCGCGAGTCCTCCGACAAGGTCGACGGTTCTTAAAACCAATCAACCGGTGCATTAATCGGAACTATAAGTTAGTTGCAATCAGATGTAGGTGCTTAAAATGCTTCAATCCAATAGCAGACATACCGTCATGTAGAATCGATAGGATCAAAAAGAATAAAACGTTTGCAAGAATTTCAAGGGAAGACATGTCTCGTCTCTGAAGTCCCCAACGGAAATGGATTGGACGTGGGCGACACCTACGGAGTGTGCGAGTGACCACTCTCAACACAAAGTGACAAATTTAATATCGTTATCTATTTCTGTAAACCCTCATTTCAGCTCGTTAACATTTATTTTCTGCTCGTTTGTTCCAGGTAAGTGCTCCGCAATCATCGTCACGATCCGCTGAAGGTCAAGCTCTTCATCAATCAATTACATTAGATGGTAATGCGTGGATATTAATGGCTAGTATTTATCCTTATTTACTCGGCCCCTAGTGTTTATTACAATGTTAGACACGTGTCTACTGTAATCAATTGAACTCTAATATGTCAATGTCAGTGAATACAGAGTAGGATATATCTTAATCATACAATAGGATATTGTGACCGCGCTCTCTCTGGGCGTGGAGTGCATCACAATTTGTAACACTACGACTTATTTCCGCATCCGCTATTGTATCGTTGTCCACTGCAATTTAATCATCTCTTCGAGTGACAAGATGTATTAGAGCAGTTTCACGGTGGCTGTTATCAAAAGTGCTAGAGTGCGCTCTTTATTCACAATTTTAAGGTTCAAACTTGTTTGTGTTTTAAATTGAGTGGTTCCCTTTGATGTAGTACGGGAATATCGACAAAGACGGATGTCCGGTGCCGGTCAGGATTTGTTTCACATGAACGTTGCTTCTCTGTGGCTTCGTCAAGATGAAGACAGAGCCAACGATTATTTTTCAATATTATTTCGGAAAAATATTCTTTGTAAAGCTAAATACGAAGGACCATCACATGTAAAGGCACTGAAATGGTGACAAATAACGTAATACAAATTTTCTGTTCAATATTGCTTGTCTAGAAGATATCAGAGGTGCACAGACACCAAACCAAGCTACAAGAGTACGTAGCTGTTATTCCCAGAGAAAGCGGAAAATAAATCACGTAAAGCTAAAATTAATGGTTTTTCTTAAAAATTCCTCTACAACTGGGTATTTGCCCGGAATATACGCACGAATGGGTTTATAGTAAACATAATATTTTATTTGCCAAAGATTCAGCATCAATTAATTACGAGCTGTCAAAAAATATCTTTTGAAGTTTTAATCTGATGCTGAAAGGAAAATCATAAAGGTTGTTTGCTTAAAAAATTAACATTAGTTAGCGTAAGAAGCTCAAAATCCTTCCGGTCCTTTTTATATCGCGTATAAGCGGCGTACACGCATTTCAAAGGGCCAGTGTGTTTGTCCGACGAAGCTTGGGTAAACATCATTCGTTGAACGGGTGTGTGATTTCAACCTTTTGTGTTTTTACTGTACATTTGTTGCTCGGGAACGATTTAATCTCATTATGTATGCACGTCCGGAAGTTTGCCAGCGTTGGAATACAAAAAATCTTTGTGGACATAGCTACAGTAGCCGATTAAGTTTATAATTTGTATAATACCCCATGTCGGTGTGTTTTGTTCTCTCCGGTATTCCCATTGATACATAATTGCATGTGGCAGCATACAATATCGGTTAGTCAGACAATAATATACTGTTTTCCCGGGAAACCATAAACAGCAGAGTCTAACAATGGGCCAAGAAACGAAAGGGTGGGTACACAAGAAGAACTAAAAGTAAAATAAGCTTGCGTCAGTTTTTAATACAGAGGATTTCTATGGTTTTAATCATTCTCTATCTCTCTCTCTCGTGGCAAAATCTCCTCTTGTACCAACTTAATATATCTATGTTGAAGAATCTGTATAATTTCTCGATACCCTAAATCCCTATTAGTAAACTACCGTTAACATTCGGTATTTGGCGAGCGGTACGCGGACGTTTTGCATACAATGCCCATGTTGGTGCGCTTGCGCAACGAAGCGGTCATCGGGCCGGATGTGACGCTGCGACGCAGCCCGTGCCAAATTGTACCTACATTGTGGACTAGATAGCCTTTCGATGTCCTAGGATAATCAGCTATGTAAAACTACATCGAACTTATTATAAATACTCTTAGACTTATATAGCATTTCGGTAAAAAATGTGCCTACATAATTATTTCTTTTCCATATTTGGAGTAGGTCGCATTTCGTTACTATGTAATTCGGACGGTATTCTAAGGAAAGAATGTGTCGTCCTTTTTATCATTCCAAATTGGTACATACCTAGTTTATGCCCCAGTGGGTCATGAAGTGACAAATTATGCTTGATTTGATGTTCATCCAACAGTAAGCTTTCTTTCTTTTTTCTTCGACAACATTCTTCGACAATGTACAGACGCCAGCACATCAAGCTACTACAAATCTACAATCTGTCAAATTTCTTTAATAGATTTGTAACTTTATTGCTGAGGCTTTAAGGT
Source organism: Apamea sordens (assembly GCA_945859715.1). Taxonomy (NCBI): domain Eukaryota; kingdom Metazoa; phylum Arthropoda; class Insecta; order Lepidoptera; family Noctuidae; genus Apamea; species Apamea sordens. Next base: position 18,073,560 of record OX243995.1, read on the forward strand.
TCATGGTTGATTGGGAAAATTTGACAGTTTCGGGTAGCTTGACCTGCTGGCGTCTGTACATGTGAAATTATTCGGTTGATGGTGGGAAAATTGTGGATATTTTTTGCATTTTGTGTCATAATTTGATTTTCTGATTGCATAGTGCAACGCCGAGAAGCTCCACTGCCACTGGTCCAACATTGTAACTGTCGGGCGCGGTTTTGTACTTAGTTTCTGTGTTCGACTCGTTTACCTATAAGTTTTGATACTTTGTACAGCCGCCAGCACGCCAAGCTACTACAATCTGTCAAATTTCTGTGATAGATTTTCAACTTTATCGCTACAGCATTAAGGTTCAAAGTTGATTGGGAAAATTTGTCAGTTTTCGGGTAGCTCGACCTGCTGGCACCTATAGTTTTGTATTGTGTGAACTTATGAACCGGATTATATTGTGTTTTCTAATGCCAAAACTTTATTCACACTAGCTTTTTTGATGCCGACTGAGAGTTATAAAGCAAAGTATCTAGTGGCCTAGAAAGGTAACAAAGTATTTCATAAACGGAAATTGAAATACTTATCTATCAAAACTATTGCATCGATCTCTGAACTGATGGTTTGGCGTGATAACCAATTTAATTTCTAATTCAAATATAGTATAATTATTATTTTGTAGTTCAGATCGTGGCTCCATTCAATGTTATCACTGTGACCCGCATCGTTATTAAACTAACCTAAAAATCGCACAATCATTTGCATCCGCCATTACTTACTGTCAATTATTAGTTAGGCAGTTATTAACAAAATTCTGATAAACTGTAATTAGATACTATTGTAAGTATTCTGTGAGAGAACCAAATACGCAGTTTTTATCTTAACATTAAAGAAAAAATCTCGATTTATTTAAACTTCTGTAACCTCGAAAGGCAGTCGACCAATTTGGATAAAGTTTACCGTTGGCATTATTTTTGTTCGGCAAATATAGCCAAAAGTATTTCAGAATGCATAAAATGATTAACGAGGACTTTTGCAACACTTGCAACTGAATTTTATAAAGTTAACTGTCTGTTGATGCGCTCATCGCATTGCTCATCGCTGTATGTTAATCAACATTATGCTCTACTGCACTATTGCAATTGCAATCCATCCTCGAGAAATTCCAAAAACTCATTTTAAGAAATTTCTCAATGTAATAGAATGTCTTGAATGCATTGGGAGGGAAGATTGAACTTCATTCGGGTGATGTATGGCCTGTCTAGTCTGTGCACCGAGCGAGCGTCCAGTGAGTGTCGCCTTGGGAATTTGTCTCTATGGATGTTCTGTTTCATATCCTGTCTAGACACTGGACACTTCCTAATCGTATGTTTTGAATACATACATTTTAATTTACGAAAATTCCAAATCGTCTCACTAATTTCTGCCTAGTCTTTGGACACAACTCTGTACAAATTATTTCAAATCTAACTCTGTATTCATTGAAGTAGATTGTATTGAATGTTATGAACGGACCACTCCACACTGTTATGAATTAAATTACGAAATTATGACCCGTTGTATGCGTGGGTTCCCTCTTCGGACCAGCAAACAAATTAGCTCCACACCGCAATTCAACGCAGTCCTTCTATTCAAGACAATTAGACTGGGCTAAAAGTACTAACGGAGAAGCTTATTGTGGTCATTTCCCTCCAACCGTCTGATTTTCGACTGTTCTACAGTCTAAACTGGGCGTGGAGCTAACCAAAGTGTCAGTGATTTACAAAGAGATTTAAGATACTAAGTACAGAGGAGCTAGAAGAAATATCATAGTTATACTGTGATCCAGAGACGCTATCTAGCGTAATATAGCAAATATACATAATTGCCAAGTTATACGTGACACTTTTGTCTAAACTAAACAAGTCTTTGAATTTTCTTAGATCTTTAAATAAAAAAAATATTAAACCTTTGTTATTGAACATTATTTATTTTATCTAAATTCGGGTAAATAACAAAATAAACCGTAGTTAAGTCCAGTCGTTTTATCACTACGAGATATTTACAAGACCACAGAGTACTATTTTTTTTAAATAATTTTCTTTTAGCCCTCAACACGAGACAGAACAAGACTGGGCGAAGTTTGACAGAAGGTTGTTGCATGTAGATAAAGATGTTGTTCGCGTTGTGACGTCAATCGTAAGAGATAGAAAGTATATTTAAATGTCTTTGGTGGTGTATGATGATGGATGACCAATGATTGTGCCGTAGATACCTTGAAGCCTAGTACTCGCGGGTGGTCTCACCAAGGTCAGCTTTGACCGGCTGCATCAGTGTAAGCGAGAACATGCACCGCACGGACAAATGATGCCGGTGCCTGACATCCGGTCACAAGCTATGTAAATTAGTGTCACACTTCGACACATGTACGCGCAATTGTCCTTGGTACTGTTTCAATCAGGTTCTTCGTTTTATTTGCCATTAGCTCCTTCCTTCCTCCGCTTGAAATTTCTTGTTTTAACATAAAATATATCCTGTGATACTCGGCAATACTGTAGCTTTCCATTAGTGAAATAATTTTCGGAATCTGTTTAGGAGTTCCAACGATTACCCCGTAAATAAAAACTCACAAATTACCCTTTTTAGGGTTCCGTAGCCAAATGGCAACGGAACCCTTATGGATTCGTCATGTCTGTCTGTCTGTCTGTCCGTCCGTATGTCACAGCCGCTTTTTTCCGAAACTATAAGAGCTATACTGTTGAAACTTGGTAAGTAGATGTATTCTGTGAACCGCATTAAGATTTTCACACAAAAATAGAAAAAAAACAATAAATTTTGGGGGTGGGCCATACTTAGAAGTGAAACTCAATTTTTTTTTTTTTCATCGAACCCATACGTATGGGGTATCTATGGATAGGTCTTCAAAAATGATATTGAGGTTTCTAATATCATTTTTTTCTAAACTGAATAGTTTGCGCGAGAGACACTTCCAAAGTGGTAAAATGTGTGTCCCCTGTCCCCCTGTAACTTCTAAAATAAGAGAATGATAAAACTAAAAAAAATATATGATGTACATTACCATATAAACTTCCACCGAAAATTGGTTTGAACGAGATCTAGTGAGTAGTTTTTTTTAATACGTCATAAATCGTAACGTAACGGAACCCTTCATGGGCGAGTCCGACTCGCACTTGGCCGGTTTTTTATTATACTAGTATAATGTCACTCGCGATATTGCGATAGCACGGACTAGGCAAAATTAGTCTTAGCAATATGGTCATGCTGCAAAATTTGGAGACATAATTCAGTTTTCTGAATGACTATTTAATTTGTCGATGTTGTTTAATACTTAGTTTCCTTTTATGAGAATGAGCTAAAAGGTAAATAAAGGAAAAAAACATAAATTGATTTTAGAATGCGGATATTATCCGGACGTCTGGTATTTAAACTGGGGCCGCTATTTATTTCTAATAGCGACATTTAACTGGTTAATCACTCGTCTAGTTGTAATTGGAATAATTGCATAAAGGCAAAATGGTTTGTGAAGCGTGCTGTCATGGGGATAGACCGCTGCCACGTGAATGCACGTTGTGCACGAGAGCCGCACATGAATGAAAGCTTGTAAGTCCTCGATAATCCCACTGGATATGATCATAATCTGCCTAGCCTTTTCCCAACTATGCTAGGGTCGGCTGTCAGTCTAACCGAATGCAGCTGAATACCAGTATTTGACATGGAGCGACTTCTTATCTGACCTCCACAACCCACTTACTGGGTACCTAATACTAGGCTATAGACTTTCAGGCTTCTGACGACCTGTAAGTCTGTTATTACTTAGCCAAGCATTCGAGTTGATAGTGAATCTATAAGAGCGCATAAACGTTAGCACACTATATTTTAAGTTAGTTCCGCTGGATAGCTTTATTCAGCGGAAAGCTCGAAAGCCAAGTAACAAATAAATACAAATAGCCCAACGCTACCAGTGCCTGTAAGAAACTGCACGTATCTAACTGAGATCGATAGTTCAGTCTCTCACACCGCCTGCCGGGCGCTGTATCTCCGCTCATTGGGACATATTCGTTTGTGCAACAAAGTAATCTAATGTAATGTGTTATGTTGTAATCGAGGATGCTTTCAATAGCTAATAAAAAGCTCGTAAACGGAATAGAGTGCAGTTATTTTACTTGTTGCCTCTCATGGTTGTCGCTTACGCCTGTCCTTCCCGCGGGGCGATGTCTGCGCAGTACTTTACTGATACGAACATATAATTATGCGTACTGATAACGGACGTCATCGGTCAATAACGCATTGGGAGAAAGTGAACTGTGCACTTTCGGTTTCTAAATCATTGAAAATCACCCAACCCTTGGATTTGATCCCAGAAACTGATTCCGAAGGTAAGCTGATGGTGCTAAACATTTTTAGACTGGAATTTTCAAGTTGGAATTCGTGCATCGAGGTGTTATCAGTGATTTTTCTAGTGTTTCATAATGGGTGCTCCGTCGGCTAAGCGGTCAAGTTAACGCTTTGCAAATTGGTTTTTTGATAGAGCACGTCGGCGATCGCGACCAAGTTTAAAGTGTCTGATTCTTGAGAAGTGAGTGTCCTAGTTTTTAAAACTGTTTTCTAGTTGCTAATAGCATCTAGAAAACTAGTGTGGTGTTCTTTTTTGATATCATTAACGGCGTTTCTTTTTGACATATCGAAGGCACTAATCAAATCTTTAGTGAATAGTAGGTAAGATCTAGATTGCATGAAAACTTTTTCTTCTCGTGGGTGCTGTTTTGAAAGTAGTGTTTGTTTTTATACGTCACTGCTTTCAAATTCAATACAAATAATCAATAAAACACCCATACGCTCACCAGTTTTACATGGTCACTAATTCTAAGTATAATTTACACATACAATTATGAGGTTTGTCACGACATATTATTTCGTTGTGTCGTGAAAGGCATTCACTGACGTGTGAATGAGTATAATTAAAAGAAAAGTCATAGAAAGTTTGAGAAGCTCTCTGACATAATTAGGGTAGTGCACTAAACAGTGTTATCGGATTATGGGCACATTATCTTTGAAAGGGCTTAGGAACGATTTTGGGTGCTTAGCTGTTAAGTGTGTGTCAAACTTTCAAATCTTTTAAGGCATGCCACCATGTCATTGATGGTGCTTATGGTTGAGAAGTCTGGTGGAGGGGCAAATGTATTCTGGCCATCTGAAATTGGCTCATCAACCAACAGTTTTAGCAACTTGGTTTATTTTAAAAACTAAATTAATTAATTATAATTTCGGGGAATACCTACAGGCTTGATGTTATGTCGTTATGTAAAATTAAAATCACTTAATAATTAGGTATATCTCCCAATCAAGTTCTACTCGGCTTCTTTTCAATAATGACCAACTCTGTTTAACTACAGGGTTGGGAACTTGGGACTTGGAAATGGTTCTGGTGTTTAAACGGCAACTCCTTAGTAGGCTCTACTAGCACGACTTCGGTGTTTTATTTTCTTGTAAACATCTGCCCGGCAATAAAAAGTTACCTATACATTTTTTGCTGTCCCGTTGCGATGTTCTATACTGTCTTGTTTATCAGCTTATTTACGAGATCATCTCGCCTCAAATAACTTAATATTATGATGCGTTTGATCTACTTATGGTACATAAGCTGGCCAGATAAGGTGAGATATTGGGTGTTGGGTGTACGTAACTCGAGAACGAATCTCGTACGTCGCACGAAGGGCTCCAGTGACACGGCTTGAGCAACGTGTGGATTAATTAATATTAACGACCGCATTACCATAATTATCCCCAAACTCAGATAAAGCGGATTACCAGACACATAAAAACCTTTATAATAATAAGTGAGCCTCTTACAGCTGCACTCACTGCTCCTTTTATAAAATGAACGCTTAAAAGCAAATAATTTTTTAAATTGGCCGTTATCGCGACGTTTATGAGTGCAAAATATTGCAGCTTCGAATGCGGACACCATGCGACGCCATGTTTTAAATGCATGTTATTAAATGTGAAGATGTAGTGGTTTACTTGGTTTAGCATATAAGGAAAACAGGAAGTTTCACGTGTCGTTCAACAGTTCGCGCTATAACTGGAACATCGCCATGTCATCGAAATATAAGCAAGTGTTGGTATGTTAAAAATGGAACTTGAAACTGCATACGCGCTTCCGCAGAGCACCGGAACACCACCGAATAAACGCGCTAAAGACGTTAGGCTTCCCGTCAGTTTCTGTTTCAACATACAGGTAGTTCGGCGACATTAGTATTGGAATGGAATAGCACCTTTGGGATGGCTGCGAAGATTTCGCATGCATTTAATAATGCTTGCCATTATGCAGTTATGAGCCGTCAAAATTAATATTTTGACGGCTCATAACTGCATAATGGCAAGGTTCCGGACGCAGGCCATCGTGGGAACGGAGCGATGTCCAGAGCAGTCCAGTATCGCTGACTGAACGATACGGACTTCCGCGGCGATCGCGTGGGAACATGCAGGATATCGATCGTATCAGTGCCGAGTGCCAGTACTATTTGCATGTTTACGATTCCTAGGTTATAAACTAAGAAAGTGGTACTGCGTGGTTGTTAATGGTCGTTTCGAAACAATAATAGAGGTGTGGTGCTGGTGAAGGACGTTCGAACTCATGGAACATCTTCACTTGTACCTAATTACGATTTCTATTTCATTTATATGAAAAGGAAGGAAACGTTTGCATGTGAATGTTCTGGAAATTAAAGGACCTAGCTACCTGGTACAACTGCTGTTTTTGCGCTAGTTACGAATAAGTCAACTAAGGTTAATGAATCTTGCAAAGCAACTCAACGCCTACAACAATCTATGAAATGTTGCAATTTTTGCATCCAACTCGTTGCATCATGGAGATTGCGTTGTGGTAACAATGCACCTTCTGTTGAAACCAGTGATGGAAAGAAATCTTATCTTCTAATTTAACATAATTCAGATTTTACGCCATCTTTTGCAAAATTAAGATAAGTCTGGCTTAGCAAAGCGACATTCTGCGACCTTTCTATTTCTGAGGATATATTTATAGACGCCTAACCATTATGAAGGTCCGGCGACAATACCTGCCCTGTAGGTACAATTATACAAAATAACCTGAATCATTCTAGCCAACGTTTTGCGGTGGAAGCCAAAAGCAATCATTGAAGTTGACTATCTTTAAGTTAGTACATCAAAGATAGTCAACTTCAATTGTAGCAACCTGCATTTGAGTTGTAGTCATGTCAAATGTAGGTACCTACAGTTGCTAACAGGACTCCCTTTTTCTTTTACAGTTTTAACAGTAAGATTCGTGAAATTCGCACGGCCCATGCAACAATTGAACGGAAGCGAATTTGCAAAGATAAATCAGTTCTCTGCGTAGAGAAGGCATCACAATCGTCAACCAGCGGTACTTATCATGTGGGAATGCAACGCTCTACTTACGATTGCACTCGTTACACGAGTCTCTGAATATGACACTAAAATTTATCTGTCTGTATACCTACTTACATATTGAATACTGAATGCGTTTATTACCCAATAAGTGAACCATCTGCACGGTGACAGATGATGAAATTGAACGTAACTAGTTTGCGGTACGGAAAAAGACGCATCGTTTATTCATGTTGACGGCAAACTCTGCAGCCAATTGTGTTGTGCTCTGCCTCGACGAATCTGTGATTTGGTTATTTTGGTATGAGGTGAAAAGTGATTCGGAATCATTTTAAAATTATGAGCCCAAATTAACTGCTTTAACACAAGTTCCTCAATTCTTATTTACGGGTTACTCAAAGAAAGAATTGTAAACGGTAGTAGGATGTTTGTAAATCACCGAATTCCTAAACTAATGCTTAAATTGCGTGAGTTTATTTGAGACAGGACATCGTAGAACACAGGAATGTTTGGGGTTTCGTCGGCCAAGTTGCCCGATGGCACGGCATCGGTTAGATAAAGATTTATCCAGGAATGTGGACGCGCGGGACGTGGCCGCTCGCTCGTCGCCATTCCACCGTTACCGGCTCACCTGTCTGCCGTCCACTTCCCTTTCTCAGAAAAAATAGTACCATCTCTAATGTAACGAACGCTGCGTCTGACTCTGACGCCACACGACGCAGGAAGGCGCGCCAGCCTATTATACAACTCGTCAATTAGTCGGGATTCTAAATCTACACAATTAACGTTTTGTAAGACTAGTCTCGGCTGTCACTGATAGCCTCGCAATACCTTGATATTTTCGTGATGCAACTTTTTCTGGCGCGTTCACCCAATCTCCACTCAAAATATATACACAAACATTTCAAAAGCCTTTGTTAATTCAGTTCTCACAATAAATATAATTTAAAAAGCCAGTTAATGAGACTGCACAATCACACGATACCTGTCTGCGAATCATGTTTTTGCACAACCATTGTTTGCAAATATGCAAGAGTTAGTTCCCACATTATATTCCGAAATTCTGGAGATGTAGAGATTACTTCAGAAGACGTAGGGTGCGACTGCGAACATAGCTGATTATGATAATACTATTGTTACCGTGATAGAATATATTCGTTAACGTGGAGATATAAGCGGAAATCCTAGTCGCCAACGACCTTTGACATTTGGACGAGGATCACGGTCAATGGCACGCGATGCTATACGAGGCAATTTGATCGGGCACATATGTTATCATCTCGTTACAAGCCTTACAAACGGTTATTATTGGTGGTCGTTGTTTTTTGCCAATTGAATACCCGTAGTACAGGAAGTGCGTGTTAGTATTCGGCTCGTTGAAAGGCCGCGCGACAATACCGCCGCAATTCGGTGAAGGTGCTTCGACGCTCAAATTTTAATAACTGTTATAACTTTTGTCAGTGGCTGCTACATGAATATGCTAATTAACAGCCTAATTTGTAATACCTTTGGGCACAATGATGTCACTGGTATAGATAAAAAAAGATTCCTTCATCGTATTTTATTGATTTAACGATCTTATATTATTTTGCTGTGGTCGTCGTGTGCACTTTTATTGCAATCTTGCAATGAATGCAAATAAGTTTCTCGTTATTTTCCCATGATTTATTACACTTCTGTGCTGACTGATCACATTAGTCGACTACGCGATTAGGGCATTTGTATTCGTTTTGCAGATGTGGAGGTCGTTCGTCCCGGTTCTCGTCTGATGTCGCTTATTCTTTTGCATGCCGCACTCTGAATCCCGATTCCGCTTGCGTATTTGTATTAACACGTTGAAAGCACTACGCCCATTGAATATCTTATTTAATGGACTTTTAGCTTGGAATTCCCCATCGCAGACAACTGGTTCGTTTACCCTATCGCTCTCACCTCAACTGTCACTCTCACGGAAGTTATACGTAGTGTACAATCGAAACGTAACCAATTTCAGTATCCTTAAAATTAAATGGGTATCGCATTCCGAAATGGGTAGTCGAATTTACGACGACCATTACGTGTCCGGAATCAGAGTAGGCAAGTGGCCAGTCGATAACCGGTCGATGTCGATGGGCGAGGATGTCGCTGGCAACGTTCCCATAAATTCCGCGGAATCGTAGGAGATTTATAATGGCGGCGGCGTAACGGTGGGCGCGTCGTGCATGCCGAGCGCACGCGCCTACGTGACGCGTCACTCCTGGCAGTGGCACCACCACCGCGGCACCGCCACGCCGTCATACCGCACAGGCACCGCCCCCGCTCGCGAACTGTCACACACACTTGTCACATAGATTAGTATTGTCCCCTATACGGCATGGTGCTCAACCTTCTCTGATTAGGAACAATATGTGATAAAGAGAAGTATTAATATTAAAGTCACAATAGGGAAGGAGTTCGTAGGCGATGTTTGTGGATCGATCCTCCGATGGGAATGGCATGATCGAGTTGCTGATAAGTTTTGTTGTTGCGTCCACGATGTGCACATCACGCAGTGTTGTCATTCTCCTTATGTTTATTAAACCTGTAACGAAATTGTGCGCATGCTGCATGTTAAGTATGGTTGCATTACCGTCTTGTTATTTGTTTTCCTATACCTACTGGTTTACCTCGCTAGTCGTATTAGATTTACATAATTATGCCCTTAGTGCTGCTGCAACACTTTACTTCGATGGATAAGATTCTGCCTCCTCCTACCATCAGATGTAAATGTGCATTGCGTCGATATCTATGAGGATGTTATGCAGATTACCATGACCACTATCGTCGGATGTGTGACATCTGATCGTGGTTTTAGTTCTATCTTTAACACGTATGTGGTAAATGTTGCAATTTGTATGAATGAAGCCTGTCAGGCCCTTCAATATTTGCGTTCCATCTGTACCTCGGAAAAGCAAATTGATTTCGTCCCCATGCACTTTCTTGTTACTCCATTTCGTTGTGTTAGCTAGTAAAACATAGTGGGAGCTTATTGACTCGTCGTGCGCGGCACGGCCGCCCGGCATGCGGCAGGTTGGCGGATGTAGGTGTCCGCAAATATTAGCACTTGCCTAATTCACCAGGCAAACGCACGTTTACTTTATTACCTAATCGACTAGTTAATTTAATATTTTCGTTGTCACCTACACTCACCTTTAGGATCAACATTCCACGTTACTTAATTACGGTGTAGGCGTAGTCATACGACGTCCCACTGACAAGAAGTCGTTATTATTGAATGGGACGACTGTTAACAGAATCAGAGATCGGTCCCGATCGAGGATTAAAGATAACACGATCTTTCATAACAATGACGTCGCAAGAGTTCATTGGCTCCGTTATGCATTAGTTCGGAATGACAAGGCGTCGGAATAATTTATGATTATGAATTTATGATACTAGTAATGTGAACCAAGCATTTAGCCGCGCCGCTCCTCGCACTCACCGTGCGAGGAGCGGCATGCGCCGCGCGCCGGCGGCCGCGGCGAGGTCGCGATCGATGCGCGTGCGCAATATGAATGAATGAATCCCCCCCCACCTCTGCATCATTCGCACGATCAATGGACCGCACGTGGCGATCGATTCTGCGCTAATCTAAACTACATTTCTTTATGTTATATTTAGAATGTATCTAAATTTGTGGGTCGATTGTGTGCTCGCAGAGAATGTTTATCTCACATTCCGAAGAAGAATGCCGATTCGAAACAATAGTAGAGGAAAACCGGGTTATTATTTATAATTTAATACGCAGAATTGACCAAAATACAATGTTTTCGTTGAAAATAATAATGTATAGTGATTCAAAGCAGTCATTCGTGACTGCAAAGTACCTACCTTCAATTTGATAAACACAATTTCTAATCTGAATTCGTCTAGCCAGCTCGTTGACAATGGTATCAATCTGGAACACTTATCTGGCGAGCGAGTCGATCACTTGTAATTGACAGCTAAATGCCCTATTAGACCTGGCCACCATAATTGAGTGGCCGGCGATTGCCATGATACAGTCTGAGTTGCGCCCGCGCCGCCCACGCGCCCGTCTATCGCTTTAATTACATCTTTTGGGATCTGAATTTGTTTTCGTAACCGCAATGATAATAAACTAAGCGAATGAATATAAATACACGGTATAAATGTCGATTTCTTTCATTCTGCAGTAAGTTATTGGCTCGCCGCATCCATATCACCTTAGATGGTGATAACGGGCAGCTCCGTCTAACACTTGAATCCCTTATTGGGTAACTAGCGCAGCCATTGTGGGAGAGGCATGGCTAACGCATGGGCGCAGTGTTTTCCGGCCATATTCAGTGGCCCTTATGAGGTGACAACCATATCAAATGGGCAGATAATATCACGCCTTATTTGGCACGGGTGAGGTGCCGAGGTTGCGCGGTCGGGCACCACAAGGTTGTTTGTACCTGACGTAGGTAGTTGAGCTTAGTAATTAACGCTTAAACACAAGCCTGACTACCACACAACAGTGTTTATCAGTTGTTTAGGCTAAACACCTTTTAAACACGACATATAGACTTTGACATAACACTGACATTAAACGCTCGTTCAACAAGTGTTTAAGTTTTTGTAGTAAGACCCTTTAGTTTTTCGAGGCAGGTCTTGTATTAATTGTGACGAACCTCTCCAATTTCGATTTGTACACCTGTCATGACATCACACAATAACGTGAGGCCCTCATTCACGTGCTAATGAATATTTTATTATAATGAATCACAATCAGTTCCAATAGTATCGGAGTGTGTTCCAGGGGCCCGGCGCGGCGTACGCGCATTCTACTATTGCTATTAGACGCTAATGATTAATGAATGAGTCACGCCGGATTTACATATGGACGGCGGAAAATCAACGAAGGCCAAGCAACTGAGGTTGTCTTTTCCATGAACCGATCAATTAAGATAAACATGTGAATGGTTTTGCAGACTTCAGACTCGTAATTATTTCGGTCCTTGCACTTGGTCTTTGTACGGCCTGGACTTGAATCTTTAGGTCCAAAAATACTGTTCTTTACTTCTATTGCTTTTCGTCCGTCATCAAACTTGGGTACATTGACACATTCGTCATCCTATTGATAGTAGGTAGACTCAAGTCGGTAAATGTCAACGTAACTTCTCAGTGTAGGTGCTAATGGACACAGACGAGTCTCTGTCCGCAACATTCAATATCCGAGCCGATTTGTGCCCACCCTTCGGAATTTTAAGTGGTCTTTACACGTAAAATTAACCGGTCCTTAATGGGCCTTTTGAATGAACGGAAAGGTATTTTAAAATAAGTATTAACATCGGCCAATTTTATGACGGCGAGTAGGTTCTTTACTCATTTATTAAATTCGCTTCGGCTCTGGCTCAATTGTTACGGTTTCAATTTCTTTTAATGAGTTCTTACTGCAATACTTTCACTTGTTAGCATGCGGGTGTGTTGATGCTGCGCGTACGGTACTGTCGTTTTACTGTCTAAGTAAATCGAGAATAACACATAAATAACAAATCAATCGACAATGGAATATGGTTTTGCACAAAAGAAGGTTCGCATAGAATATCAATCAGTTTTAGAACGTGTTGTTAAAAGCATTAGAGATTTTCAAACATTTTTCAATAAGACCTCATAACAGTAACAGTTCTGCCTTTAGTATTTCCAGAAAAAGAAAATTAAAAGCTCATCTTAGGTTAGCTTACACAATTTCATGGCAAACCAAGCCAGTTAAGGCAAACGCAACTCTATCTCAAGCATAAAGAAACAAACACAATACAAACGCGTTGAATGACGTCCAACCTGCAACTGCAAACATCTTTACAATCCTAAAGGATGTGAAGACAAAAATAAAGCTGATTTAAGATCCTCTCGTCAACAAGTTGGTAATACGCTGAAAGGTATTCGTGTGAAATGGAAACAAAGCTCTGTTCAACGTCCAAGTCTCTAAACAGAGTTTAACAGAGTCGTGAAACTGTCAAATCGTCACTTGCCTAATGGGACTCTGTCATCGAGCCGACCCCTTTAAACTGTCGTTTCTTCACTTCGAAATGTAATTTCGTTTATTTTAAGACGGATACGGGTAAGTTTTTCATTTTTTATCCAAGCCAAAAATAGACCAGACAGGTCTTTTTATGGCTTGGATAAAAAATGTGTGGTGCATTTGTAATTATGGTGATTACTGCTCGTTTTATGCAAAAGGTACGTGTTATTTGCAGTACCAATTATAAGAGACCTGTTATGGTGATAATAATCATTCTTATCCTTAGACGATGATTGACCATTTAGATATATTACAGGTCCTGTCTCTTTAGAAACCATTCAAATGAAGGCAAAAAACTAAACTGCTGGTTAACTACTACGTGTATGTCTCACACATGGGATCAAATGAACATTTGTACCACTGAATCCTTTCCCCCTTGCTTCCCAAAAGTAAAAAAAACCCTCAAGTGGCACACACGTAACTGTCATCATCACCGACAGCCGTATTGTTTACCCAATTCAAGGATACGAGGTGTCTGACACACATCGTGTGAAACCGAGGGCACCACTTAAGACATATCATGTCGCCGTGTAAAAAACTCACTTAAACACATCGGGGCGTAGGCGTAAAGTGACAGATGTGTTCAAGGGGTCGTGGAATGACCGGCGTTTAGTTTAACTGCTGGCTTCCGCCAAATGGTCGGTTATGTGACACATTGTCCGCATTGCCCTTGCACTTCTTACGTATGATAATCTTCTATGCGTTCCATAAGTGACGTTAATAGTGATTCATGTAATTGCTGCTATGAATTTTAAATTTAATCGCATGGTAATTTGTTTTCATGTTTTAATAAATACTTCCTTTGGCTTTTCCCATGGCGGTGCTTACCAGAGGAGCTTGATGTTGCTTGAATTTCTAATGGATAGTTCCCATGAACGCTTTGCAATATTAGCTGCGTTCAAGTTTAATTAATTTGACTAAGCTCTGGTAATGTTAAAGCTGCGTACGCGCGTTGAAATGTGGCTAATGTCCAATATACTATATCCAATATAATATAGTCCAATATAATGTACAGACGCCAGCACATCAAGCTACTACAATCTGTCAGATTTCTTTAATAGATTTTCGACTTTATTGCTGAACCATTAGGTTTAATGTTGATTGGGAAAATCTGACAGTTTCGGGTATGTTGACCTGCTGGCGTCCGTACAATATATATTAGAAACATGATTGTCAACATATTGTGAGCGTATAGCCTATATTAATAGATGTGCTGCTGGGGAGTTTGTTGCGCCCTTCTTCCCAGCGAAAGCACTAGAAAGTGGTGAAGGGCGGGCGTTTTGGGGGACTGTCTTTTGTCATTTTGACGTTCGAAAAGTGCTGATTCTCAGACTAATTTGAATAAATGAATTGATTTTGATTTTGTGAAAGTTGCAATAGAGCATTGTTATCTTCATTGTTAAACCTCGTCTATGGTGCTACTGGTAAATTATGATTATGTTCGTGAAAATAATTCTAATGTAACCGGTGTTGTTTTTATTCAAAGTCCAAGTGGTTTTCGCTTTATTGCGTTTCAGCTTTTAGATGTTTGAATGTTAAATTGTTTTGTGTATTCGTAAGGTATATCGGATACTGTTTATTGTTTCCTACTGCCGTAATGCACTTAGTTTCAATATCGCAAATATTTATAACTCCGTCATCGCCTGTTCGCTGCATGAAGCGTGTAAATAACGAACATGTATGTAATGTACTATCCGATACATCACAAGGCATTTTTTTCTAAAAGTTCAGGAAGTATACTGAATAACAGATGTTTCCTTTTCACGTAGATATGGTATTGCATAATTTTTATTTATAATATGATTATGATTCTCTTTTCCCGAAATTGAGCGGAAACATGAACTAATGTGAATTTTTCTCTCCCTCGTCACCCTCCCAGAAAATTGATGAGTGTGTCTATAAGTTGTTTAAAAATAAACTTTGTAGATAATCCAGGAATTTATATTTTGTCATCCGTTGTAATTCTTGGAAATAAACAAAAAATATTTTTCATACTTTCTGGAATTTGAATACCGACCCCAATTCCAAAAATACTCGTCAAGTGCGAGTCGGACTCGCGCAGGAAGGGTTCCGTACCATTATCTATAAAAAATTACGTCTGGTGTATGGGAGGCCCCCTTAATGATTTTAATATTTTTTTTAAAGTGAATATACAACTAAATATTCTGTGAATATTTCAAGCGTCTACCTGTTGCCGTTATTAATATCGAACAAAAAACGGCAAAAAAAAAACACGTTTGTTGTATGGGAGCCCTACTTAAATATTTATTTTATTCTGTTTTTAGTATGTGTTGTTATAGCAGCAACAGAAATACATCATCTGTGAAAATTTCAACTGTCTAGCTTACACAATTCATGAGATAAAGCCTGGTGACAGACAGACAGACGGACAGTGGAGTCTTAGTAATAGGGTCACGTTTTTAGCCTTTGGGTACGGAACCCTAAAAATGAAGTCTGTTTGGTGTTTTGACACCTATCGCTTCATCAATCGTATCCATCAATGAATCCTCATAGGTGCAAATAGAAGAATATTATGGCAGCTCCTGTTGGTACAGACGCCAGCAGGTCAAGCTACCCGAAAGTGTCAAATTTTTCCAATCAACCTTGAACCTTGCAAGCAGCATAAGCATTAGCTTCAGAAATAAAGTTGAAAATCTATTAAAGAAATTTGACAGATTGTAGTAGCTTGATGTGCTGGCGTCTGTACATACTTACTATACGGAACAGTCATCACCGCCGATGATTATGTCGATGGCTGCGTAACCTACATACCTACTACGTCTGGTGTAGTCATCAGCGTTTATTATCGCAAATCCCGCGGAAGCACAGCGGTTGATCTCCGCAACGCCGCGACATTTGTATCTCCTGCGTATCCTGCGGACGGAAGCGTGCGGATGTTGCGTCACCGCCCGGAAATAGACGCCCTCTGTGTCACCGCGCGCGTCACTCTGTCCACGATCACACTACCACATGAACTCTGACTCGACAACACTCCATCATCACCCCTTAAAACAGAACACTCCAAAGGAAATTACCGTCACTCAACAAATTTCAACGTGTGGAGCTACGTGCTTATCTGCTAATGCCCTTTCCCAAAAAGCTTTAACAAATGAGTCGAAACAAAAAAGTAATGACAGCGATCGATCTTGCGTGTGCCTCTAGAACCCAGTAATTATTTCCAAACGGAAACAGTTTCGAGATAATACTGCGATTTATCCTGTCCTACATGTATCCGCCTAAGTATTTGCTCCACGACGCGCCCTTTCCTTTACGTGCAGATATCGCGATGTTTTCCAGTTTCCTGGACAGGACGTTGGTGCGGTTCAAAATACGGGCAAGTTTTGACGTGGAAGCTAACGTGCGCACTAAGTTTCGATATTTATGACGGCATCGAACACTTAATCAGCGACAGGAAGATGTTAACCGTCCGCTCGTATATTAGCCCAATCAAAATATGGTAATGGCCGGCTGAGCCTGGTAAATTTACTTGCGGAATCAATTTGCCCCCGTGAAATTTATGGTCGTGTTTCCCCAATTAACTGGCAATTCGGTGGCTTCGATTATTTCGCATAAAATGTGCGGGCGACTCCCGCATCCGGTGATTACGTCGGGCGCATAATTTGTGATGCGCCTGCGCCGAACTGCGCCCAGCCAGCCTACGCTTGCTTGATTTTTGTTAGATAAAAAAGTGGAGGGTTCTCTGAGCTCTGTTACTGCGTACTTGCCTCATTTGTTGTTTGTTTTTAATGTCGACTCTTTTGCACCTGCGCGTTTTGTGTTTCATGCTGGTACCCGCCCGGCCGCGCCGGCCGCTCCAAATGAGATTTTGCGAGCGAATTTTTGCTTTTGTTTCTCACTAACGTGAACTTGATGGTTTCCTTTTATTATTTTATGCAAATTAGCTGCATTGAATATGCATCTGATTTAAAAACATTAATATTTTCAAGTTTTATGTAGGTACTAAGATAACATGGTTGAGAAGTGTCTCATATTCATAACTTCAGGTTTTATTTTTTGCGGTTTGGGTCGGCTTACTTGTTTTATTTTTTCTCATTCAGATCTTTAGGTCGTTCATTGAGTGTTTATGTTTGTTAACTTATCAGATTAATAATAAGTAAAGATTGTCTGTTGGTTGCAGAGCCGGCGGGCTCCGTCAGTGTCGTCGGGCGCGTGCCGGCCACCGGATGCGCCAGCGGCGACATAATGTGGCTTCTTGACGAGCCTAATCAACCTTATGAAGGTAATTATTATATTAACTGTTTATTACGCCCAACCTAATTATGTATATTCCTCTTGTTTGTCAGTAATAATTAAGACATAAAGACTTTAATATGGTTTTCTGGTTATTCCAGACTGTGAACAACTGCTATGCTTCCGCTACTACAATGGCGAGGGCGAGGAGTGCGCGGCGGAGTCATCAGCGCTACCTCCGCGGTTCAAAGTGGACCTCAAGAAACTGCCCCTGCGGCTCAAGGAGGGCAAGTCACGGAAGCGGAGCGGCGACCACGTGTCGCCCTTCTCCTACAACAACGAGAGCTTCGAGATGAACTCGGAGAACCCTCCGCGCATCGAGTTCGTGCCCGGCACCAGTCACGACATCAAACATCTCAGCGAGAACGTCAATAAATGCTCAATTAGTGCTTTAGAAAGTAACGGGAACAATCTCGAACAAACAAAATGTGATCCTAGTAAATCTCTAGTTAGTAATTTAAGCCAAGAATCTCAAAATGTAAATAGTGAATCTCGAAGTGCTACAGACTGCAGACCAACGTCGTCGGGCGTGAAGAAGAAGTGTCCTCCGCCCGTGGACACCGGCGGCGGGCAGGCGCCCAATGGCGTCAAGAAGAAATCAATAGCTAACAGCGGCTTTGACTCGCCCACTTCACCAGGCACCGAGTACTATAAAATATGGTCACCAAAGAATCCTTGCAAAATAATGAAGTTCGTATACGACGTGGAGAGTGCTAATGTGCCCAGTGAAGCAGAAAAGTCGCCGGTGCCACCCCTGCCGCCCAGACAATCACACAAGCCGCTCGAGAGAATGCACGCGTTATCCCCGCCACAGGTACCCAGACATAGAAAGCCAAAAAAATTAACAAAGCCTGAAGACGCGTTCAACTTTGAATTGATAGACACGGATGAACAATTCTTCACTGACAATAACATAACAAACTCAGCTGCTTTACAAGGAGAACTAAATGATTTCAAACCAGGAGAGTTTTATTCTGGCAATCAGATAGCGACGTCATCTACAGCGAGTTTTTGGAGAGGTGGCCAAAATGTCGCGCCCTTAGCGACACCTGAAACTGATGGCAGCTTGTGTGAATCCACAATTTCATCGATGAAATTATCTAGGTTAAACGAGGAGAAGAGATCTAAAGATGTACCTGATAGCGCCCCGAGCGTAAGTAGGAATAAGATACTGTTTATAAAAGATATAGGCCCCGATAATTATATTACGACAACTTTCGCACGGAAAGAAAAACCCAGTCCTCCCAAAGATGTGGTGGTGGACGGAGTGAACCGAACGCCAAATCATGCCAAGTCTGAAGAGAAAGCTCAACACACGTTTTTAAATGATATTAGTAATCATTCTGAGTTTGAGGACGACAATAGGAATCAGATAGAGGAGAAAGAAATCACGATATTGAAAGGACACAAGCCTCTGACGCGGCAGAACTCTGGTCGTGCTACACCTACAATGATGACGGCGTTCCTAAATTCTTCTCACGTAGATCCTCCAACGCGAGAGACAGATAACAACAGTTCAAATGGTCAAAGTTCCTGCAACTCCTCTCACTCGACGTCACCCGTCGATGAGTCAAACAAAATGATGCCAAGCATGGGAACTATGATGATGAACCGGAAACATTCTTGCGATTCGTCAACGCCAAAGCATTCTAGCTTACCGAGGCATTTGATAAAGAACCTAGGGTGTGAGGGTACTCCAAAGCACTCGCCTCTTAAGATGAATAACGTTGAGAGTCCTGTGCGACCTCACCCGAGGGTGTTGACGAGGGTAGCGGCGTTGGCTGGTGGTGCAGTCCCGCAGTGTCCGCCCACGCCTACACACCACGCAAGAAGACCGAGGCCAATGCCACCACCGGATCTACATCCTCCCCCGGTCCAAAACACTGAAGCTAGACTACAAGAAAACTTCGAAATGGTTGAATTCACGAATGAACTAAGAACGTCAGAAATTAGGTCGCCAAACATGGAATTTGTGAACAGCAATCACTTCACGATAGTCCACGCGGGGCCTCCTGAAGATGTGGTGCTAAGGAGGCCGAGGCCAGTTGAGGATATCGATGACAATGACAACGCGGTGGCGTCACCCACGCCTCTGAGGCACATGGCCGGTATAAGGCTACCTTCGATACCGGAAAGGGCATCAAGGCAGATGGCTTTGACGGGCGATTTTCCTGCTAATATGATTGGAGGGATAATTGAATGCGAAGAACCTTTACCGGCAGGTGGGTAATGTCTTATTTTTTTATTGTTATGTTTATTTCGGATACATATTTGAGAGATATATTGTGCTATATGAAACCACTAGCGCCATCTAGCCATTCGAACGAAAACTATGGTATGCAATGTCGATTCGATCGAGTTATCTATTCTGAAAAATGCTTTCACTCTGAGGTTTCTTTTAGATAGATAGTATAATTATGCTATTTATTTTCCCAAAGATATTATAATATTTGTTGATATTAAAATGGTTGCTGGGCCAGCCTCGATGCGAATGACAAAAAACCAAGTCATGTGGCACAAATTCCATAGTAATATGTCTAGCAGTGGACCGTGATAGGTTGAATTTATTAACTGGTTGATCTTCTATGCGTTCTTTTTCTCAAACGTTCACTTTTATCTTCCAGGCTGGGAGGCGCGTATGGACAGTCATGGCCGCGTGTTCTACATCGACCACATCAACAGGACCACTACGTGGCAGAGGCCTGGACTCAATGGAACTACTCCGAGGTCACCAGCTCCTGAGGTGCAGAGGCGGCAGTTAGATCGACGGTGAGTTTTCCAATACCTTAGAGGCTTTGTTAGAGAGGTATAAAACCAAAACACGTGTCATTTTACATTTGTTTCCAATTTCCAAGCGCGGTCTAAATATGTTCCATTTGAATCGCAACATTAAAATCATTGGTCCATCCCGAACCTGCACCTAAGAAGTGGGATTTAACTGTCAGGAAAACATCAACTTTCTGTTTGTTCATTGAAATAAAGTCGAAAATGAATAAACTTTGTTCGTTCTTATGCTTTTGCGGACTATGGTTGCTATGGCAACGCAGCCGCCCTTATCATCCAAATTCTTCTTCCTATTCTGAAATGAATTTCCCTCTCAACAATTCCAGCTACCAGTCCATCCGCCGCACCATGACGCGCACGCAGCTGGCCGAGGAGGACGCGGGCGCGTGCGCGTCCCCGCCGCCGTGCCACGCGCACGCGCACGTGGCGTGCGCCGGCGCCGGCTCGTCGCGCGCGCCCGACACGTCGCACGTGCCGCACCCCGCCGCCTTCTTCCTCGCGCGCCCCGACTTCTACTCCATACTGCATATGAACCAGGTATGTGAACATTCACTAAGGCCCGCTTGCACCATGACACACTAAATGCGTTTAACGCTATATGTATGTCGGAAAAGGTATGTCTTTCTCACGTTAACATCAGGCATAATTTAATTACTGTGGGCGTACTATGGGTAGTATTGGTTAAAGCACAATAGAATAAAACGGTTTGCAGTTCAAATCAGATTACAATTCACAAACAAGTTAGTCACACTAGCAAATGACACACTGTAGGTACACATTTAACGATACGGAACGCGACAGTTTCTAAACACATGCTGTTCGTACGATGTCCAGTGTTTTGATCATCCCGAGAGCTCCGCTCACACCGTTCTTGTAGCTGTAGCTCTCCGTCCATCCCCACAAACTCAGGCTAGACTCTGTCTAGCGCCACGAGATGAAGCTAGCGTTCCGAATAGTCAAACGAATGAGTCCGACATGTATTTAAAACATCGTTCTGTCTCTGTTATCTTTAAACGATTAACAGAAATAGTTATATACTTATAATGTTTTAAATTCGTTTAGTGCTAAATGCATTTAGTGATTTGTGGTGCAAGTGGGTCTAAGTAATGCTATGAATATAAAAACAAGACGATCGAGGAGCCTTTTACAATTTGCTCGTGGGCAAATAAACACAAACCTCTCTCTCTCTCCCTCCAAATACGGTCAGCGAGTCGGTCTGCATAACAAAATTGTATACCAACGACACTACTTATCGCTTTTTGGCACTATAATCGATTGACAAAAATTTACATGTAAGAATGGATGTAATACAAGGTCTACATACTACATTCGCCTTTTATGAAAACCAGAAAGATAGTTCCAACCTGTCAGAGTCCAAGCATTCTCTTCCTCATCCAATATTAACTCTTACTAAACCACCAAATCTTACCTTACAGGAAGCATCCATCCTCTACAACGGCAACTCCACACTAAAGCACATGATCTCCAAGATCCGAAGAGACACGACCTCCTTCGAGCGCTACCAACACAACCGCGACCTGGTGTCACTGGTCAACATGTTCAGTGAGTCTGACAGGGAGCTGCCCTTAGGATGGGATACCAAGCTTGATCGGAACGGGAAGGTGGGTGGAGTTACAATCTTTTTCGACTATAAGGCCCGCTTGCAGGGTTTACCGCTGCCCTGGAACATAAAGGGCTAAGGAAGGAACACGGGTGGGTTTTAGTCAGTAAGAGTCTGACACTCCCTCCTGCTCCACCCAGAGCGGGAGGAGTCATTTGATGATTTCCCATCCTCAAAAAAAAAAAAAAGGCCCGCTTGCACCACGAATCACTACGTTTAAAGTTAAATGTATTTAAAACATCATTCTGTCTGTCATCTTCAAACGATTGACAGAAACGGAACCATGTTTTTAATAAACGTGTTTAGTGATTTGTGGTGCAAGCGAGCCTTAATCTATGTAATTATACGTAGCAGTTCCGGTACAGATGGATGAAGTGGTGGTTTGTATGGAAGGTGAATAATAATAATAATATCCCTGGACATTTCACACAGCGCCATCTAGTCCCAAGCTAAGCAACCTAATGCTTGTGTTATGGTAACAAGATGGCTGATAAACTACTTATATGTATACATTTTTTTGTGAATGGAAAGGAAGGAAAGTGTGACGACTGTTGGAGAAAAATGAAAGCAAGACATACTGACCTGGAGTACTGACACATAATAAAGTTGATGATTGAAGATTTCCTATATTACGGATCCTTTTGGGAGTTCGAACACATCATAATTAGTTGTGTATTAAGTTAGTTTTAACCCTTCCGGGACGTGGATCCACGCGAGACACATGGCTTTTTAATTGTATCTGTAATAACGGCATTCAACCGTGTGTGTGAATCGAATTATAAAGCGCTAGCCATCAGTTTTTTGAAATCTGTGTTATTAATTATAGACAATCATTATTTTTGGGAATAGAATAGGACAGTTTTTTGGTTATTACTATGACAAAGAACAAAAACACAGCAGCAGCAGCTGCACCCGGTTAGACTGGAAAGCCGACCCCAACATAGTTGGGAAAAGGCTAGGCAGATGATGATGACTATGACAAAGAACCAGCTACATGATATTCTGGTGTGACAGCGTTTCTTCGTGGACCACGTGATGCGTCGCACCACGTTCATCGACCCGCGCGTGCCGCGCACGGCGGCGGCGGGCCCGTTCAGCCCGCTGTTGCCGCAGCGACGCAGACCCGCCCTCGAGCCGCCACCGGTGACTTACATGAAACAAGCTTGCTTGCTTTTTGGATCAGTTTTTGTTATTTTTTTGGTTCATTTTGGTACGTCATTTTCTGATTGTCTGGTTAAATGCCATTATGTCCTTTCATAGCACGTAGTTATGTAGTAACTAAATGGAGGGTGCACTAAGGAGTGGTACACATTTGTTCAGGTCGGCGTGAACCAAAAAAGTGTGTTGAGCTTGGTTTCCTAGGAAAGCGATTCCGTCATATTATAATGGCTGTCATGAAAATCTGCCATTTAGTATTTGACATTCAGTCAAACCCCGCTGCCCTAAGATTTAAATCACTAGATTTGCTCTCACCGTTTTTAGTCACGCGAAAAACTGTCCATACTGAGAAGAGTAAGCTCACACATTTTTAAATATCGTTTCCATGACAATCCAGTCAAGTCACAGCGTCATTGTGTGACAGAACAGACACCGCTCTTCTTGGAAACCGTAGCTAAAAACGCTTTAAGCGATTACTTGCACATTGTCATGCCATTTAGTTATTACTGGTTTCATACTCTCATTGGATACCATGGAAGCGTTCCAGTTTTATTGGACAAGATCGCCTCATTCACCAATCGCTGATTAAAGCATAATCTTCTAGCGATTACATTTTTATCGGAGAATTAATTTTAGCGCTTTTTTTTTTTGACGTCCGAATACCATTTAGCGATGAATGGCAATATCTCTCAATTCTCATACATTTTTAGTATTGCCAGTTTCGATTTCTTTTTTTTTCTATTGCAATGTTTTTTGTACCTAGCATGGTTTGAATGTTCAATGTTGTGTTGTCTCGTTTTCACGCATGTTATTCGTGTATGTTCATTTTTGTTTGAGTTCGCTTGTTTTGTTATCGTCTAGATTTTTGTCTATGCCTGTTTTGTCTTGTCTTTGGTTATTTTATTTTTGGTTATGTTGTTTTTGCGTGTTATTATTTTCTTGCGACGTTATTTTTTATGCGGTTGTTTTGGTTTGATTCGTTTATTTATTTCTTTGGTTATTTTCGTCCATTTGCTCAGCATAATTGCTTATGCGCAAATGGGTTTTACCTGTCCAGGTTTTTTTTTTTGAATA
Source organism: Apamea sordens (assembly GCA_945859715.1). NCBI lineage: Eukaryota > Metazoa > Arthropoda > Insecta > Lepidoptera > Noctuidae > Apamea > Apamea sordens. Next base: position 18,097,847 of record OX243995.1, read on the forward strand.
TTTTTATTATGAAGCTCTCTATTACAAGAAATTAATTGATTTTGTTATGTTCTTAGGCACCAACGCCCCCTCCGCGGCCACCGCTATCAGCTGCGGATGCGCAGATACAGAACACGCATCAAGAGATACCCGTCGCGTATAATGACAAGGTGAGATGCCATAGATGAATAGAATTAAATAAAAATAGGATCATAATAATGTATGTCAGAATTTGGTAAATTATAATTATGGTCTTTAGATTAGTTAATGATTTCATCACATTCTCCTCGGGGATAAAGGTGTCTTCGACTTGGGCGAGAAGGAAATACCCTCGCTGCATTCAAGGTTTGGACTTCCTCGATTCGGGGCCCTAGAATTTTTCGTTACGGATTTTTTTATAATGCCCATAACATAGACACTGCTTTATCCCCTCGGTGAATAATCTAGCATTTTGGAGATATGTATTATATTTACCCGCTTTCCTAAAAACAGTATCTCTTTGCCGCAGGTGGTAGCGTTCCTGCGCCAGCCCAACATAATGTCGATCCTGCGCGAGCGCTGCGGCGGCTGCGGCGGCGCGCTGCGCGAGAAGGTCAACACGGTGCGCGTGGAGGGCGTGCCCGCGCTCAACCGGTACCAGAACGACGTGCAGCTTACTTGCTTGCTCAGGTCAGTCACAGATAATAATAATAGTCCTCTAGACCGTATCACATGGCCAACTTACAAATTCCAGGTTGTTACTAAGAAATTTCTAATGGAACAACTCAATATCACTTTCCCCGACCTGAGAATCGAACCTAGAGCCCCTCGATCGAAGTCGCGCTTGCGATCACGAGACCAACGGGGCAATCAGGATGTTAAGAACGTAGCTATTATGAAAACCATACAACATAACAAGTTAAAATTTTTATTTCACGAGAAAATGGGACTGACCCATTTTCTCGTGAAATAAAAATTTTACCATGTAAAAAAAATTACGGGGCGGCAGGGACATCGACGCGCAGCCTGTTATCATGAATTGTAATTTACCGCCTGAGTTAAAATTAACAGTAATAAAAATAAAAAATTGCCGGTCCATACATTTTGACCGCGTTAGGTAAGTATTGGATCCTGCCAGGGTAGCGGGATCGTCCGAAAGGGTTACCGCTGCCCTGGAACATAAAGGGCTAAGGAAGGAACACGGGTGGATTTTAGTCAGTAAGAGTCTGACACTCCCTCCGCTCCACCCAGAGCGGGAGGGGTCAATTGATGTATTCCCATCCTGAAAAAAAAAAAAAAAAAAGGTATGTATTGGATTGATTGATTCTATGAAACAGACGATTTTTTGTTTATGTAAATCAATTATTTCAATAAACAATTTCAATTTCAACTTCGACTCAAATGATTTGATGACGAACCGTATCGATTACAAGTTGTAGACATTGTAGTCAAATGCTCACAAATGAGTTGGCACCATCGGCATCGGTTGGCACGGTAACACGACAATTTCGATTCGGCATCCCTAATGTTACAAGTTGACAATCAATGCTAATATCATTATCTAATCTTAAGTGAATAAATAGTACGACAAAGGACTTTTCTTTAGTTTTTAAATTAAGCAAGGTTCTACTGTCCTAAGCTATTTAAACTAGTTTTTTTTTATGCCGCCGGTCTCTTGGGTACCTACATTACCTACTCAACAGCGATGCGGTCCTCCGCGCAAAAACTAAAATATGGCGTTGAAATATAGGAATATTTCGACGGCATATTTCGGTTTAAAGACATTTATTTCTCAAAAAAAGAACATTACGGTTCACTTACATATTGAGAAATGTATAGAAAATATATAATAAAAGTAGATACAGTCTCTGTGATCACATACATACAAAACAACAAAATTAAAATATTCAATAGGTGACATTCGGCGTTAGTACTTCGTTCTAACGTATTCTTCTAGATATTTTAGTTTTTTAATAGTTTTAGTTAGGTTAGTAGTTTTTCCATTTAATAAATGTTTTAATTCAAATTTTGTCAAAAACTTGATCTTTTCATCCCAATTCGGTAATTAAAGCGAGCGAATAAGAATGCGGAAGCCCACTGGCGATACTAAAATAGAAGTAGGAAGCTCTGACGTTTTGTTTTGCTTCCATAGTTCGTATTCGCCTCAATAGATGGCGCTAGCTGTCTCGAATTACCATAACTTCATATTGTTTTGGTCTTTATCGCGGTTCGAAACACGTGTTGGATATGTTGGTATAGGTTATATATTCATTACATTGCCACTAACATGACTGTTTTACATTATGGGGTAAGCAGATGTGTGTAGTCAAGTACTATTCTACATTTTAAAACAAACTGAATATATTTTTAAATCGTTTTTCATACAGAATTCCGCGAAATGGTGCTAATTTGAAATAAGTCATAGCAATTATACGCCAGCGGAGTAAACTGTAATGATAACGTCAGAAATAAATATTTCTTCTGCGGAATTATTAACTAAATAACGGCGGATTATGTAGTTATTTATATTACTGGCATAAATCTTACCTAAACGACATAAAATCGGTGGCAAAGTGCATAATTATTAGTACTTACCTATGTACTTACTTAACAAGATGAGGTCAACCGGACATACATAATACTAGTATCAAGCTTGTTATTACGGTAGGTGTAGGCAGATATGTATAGTACACTATAATAACATAATCAAAAAATCAAAATCAATCAAAAGTAATTTATTCAAATTAGGCTGAGAATCAGCACTTTTCGAACGTCAAAATTACAAAAGACAGTGCCCAAAAACGCCCGCCCTTCACCACTTCCTAGTGCTATCGCTGGGAAGAAGAAGTGGTGCAAAAAACTCCCCAGAAGCACAGCTGTCTGTCCAGTTAGAAAATACTTGATATTTGATTGTGTTATTGTGTAGCGGTATCTACAACGCCACATGCGAACAACGCGTCATACTGACGTCACGCAAATCCTGCATCTCGCAAGCAGAGTTTACCGCGCAGTTAGCATAGATACAATTTCCCAACATCAATCGTTGGGCAATAGCCCGCCAGACACAACACCCGTCTCCAAAAGGACTAAATTGTATACAATACTAGGTGTTATGTAATTAATATTACAAGGCACAGAACATAAAATTAGATTATTTGCCATAACATCATGCCTGTGTTCCTTTAAGGGTAGGTAAGGTAAGGGGGGCAGAAGTGTGCCTTTAGTACCACATTTTTCCAGTTATGTTTAGGTAAGTCCTATGCAATAGAGGACGCCACTTGCCATCAACCGGGAACAATTCCTAATTCCGGGCTGCTATTAAGAAATACAGATGGAAAATACCAATAACACTTTGACCGACCCGAGAATCAGTATCAGGACCTCATGCCCAGCAGTAGTGCTTACGGCCACTTGACCAACGAGGCAAAGAAAGAAAAAAAACTTGAGAGACACCCATGTCAAGGGACACCCGGATGGAACGAAGTATAACTGGCTTGCTTTCTATAAGAGAGAGAGAGAGAGAGAGAGACAGACACACGCGCACGCCGCACGGCTTACAACTATAGCAAAAAGTGTCGTTCCAACTTTTGGTCTTAATTTTTTCCGTCTAGCCTCCTTTCGCAACGCGCGATAAGAGGTAGTGAGGGTCCTTATATCTTCTTTCTTATATCGTCTTATAGCACTAGGAAGTGGTGAAGGGCGGGCGTTTTTCGGGGACTGTCTTTTGTAATTCTGACGTTCGAAAAGTGCTGATTCTCAGCCTAATTTGAATAAATGACTTTTGATTTTGATTGATTTTGATTTCGAACGAAGCCCTTCGTATAATAATGATCGAACTTCACAACAGGTACGTTCGTTTGATCACTTATTATACTTCAGGCTTCGTAAGATTTACATTGCAGATGTTAAGAGTTTATTGGAAAAAATAAGGTTGCTTAATAAATAAGCACTACCACCAACCGATAGACGTAGCGTTGGAAGGCCTCCCACAACCGACGACCTTGTTAAAGCCGCAGGAACCCGTTGGATGCGAGAAGCACGGAACCGGTCGAAGTGGAGGTGGGGTAGGTCTACGTCCAGCAGTGTACGTCAGCAGTCTACCTCTTTCAGCTGAAATGATGATGATGATGATGACCATCAACCACAATCATCATAATAAATCCAATGTAACAGGAGCTGATACTATTGTTATTGACTAAGCTGAATATCCATAAGAAAAAACTCAATTCAACCCAACCTGGGAGTCGACACCAAGGTCTTCACGCTCAACAGCCGCGCTTGTGACAAACGACGATGCATGAAAATAATGCAGGCGATTGACAAATTCCACTCTACGATATATAATATTGTTCTTTTCTTTCTAACAATGGGTATTTTCCAGACAGTGCATATGCGTCATGTTCCCACAAAAATTACACTTCCTGCCAGAATTGCTATGACACAGTTACCACCAAATCGACTAATATATTTGTAATTCCATATAATTCAGTGGCACAGATCGTTACACTGGGTGCCACTCAGTCTGCCCAGTAATGTGTAGTTTAGTATGCTATTTACACTGCGTGGTATAATTAGTCACAGATTGTGAATGTATAACTGTGCTGTATATTTCGTGTCCCGAATGTGATTCACTGGTTGAAAAGTTGTTTGTTTTCTAGAGCGAGGTTTGGTGGTATTTTGCCGAGGCTTCTAGCTAGTACAGTTAATTTCTGAATTTGTTTTTGGTGATTTAAATCTATAAGGGCTGATTTTTTCATCGCCAGATAACTTTATTCGAGGAATAAAATTTGTCGTTGACAAAACGTTTGACAGTTTTTGTATGAAATAACTGTCAAAAATTTTAAATTATTTCTCGAATTAAGTTATCAGATGATTGAAAAATCAGCCCCAAGCTTCGATCAATAATAGTACTAGATTCCCGATAAGCACTTCAAAAACGGCCCGAAAAATAAGACCACAAACACTTTTGTGATCTTATTTCAAATTAGTATGTTTTTAACCTTATTACTTAGACATTAAGTTAGTTAGTTAGATTAAATGACTGAAAATTTAAAAACAGAAAGATTTTATTTTCAAGCGACATTTTAAATAAATTTTGCAATGGTAATTAAACTTTATGTTTAAGCATTAAGGTTTATAATAAACTGAAGTTGTTAATATTATTAAACTTTTTTCTAAGAAATGTAAATGTTTACGTGTGTGCAAACGTGGCCACTTGAGCGACTGATTTTTGTTCCTGATCCTTAATCTACATAGTACTATTATTGATCGAAGGCCCCAAAGTCCATTTCTGTCAGATTTAGGTTTATCATCATTCTTTTGTCATAAGTAGTCTAATTAAATATCCACCAACTCACACTGGGCCCGCGTGGTAGATTATAGCCCACTCCCTCTCGAAGACAGGACGCCTGAGTCCCAGCAGTGGGAACATTAAAGGCTGATTATGAAGTATTCTAATTTATCAGTGGTTGGCAGTACACAGCACTTGTTAACCATCTGCCTTCCAGTAAAACCGTTTTTTTTTCGTATTCCTTTGCACTGTAGTGACAAAGTTATTCTGACTTTATAGACTGGTATTATTATACAGGGAAGCAGGGACATCAAGGTGGAATGGTTATCATGGATTCAGTACATTATTCTGAACCGCGTTGTTTTTTGGAACGAAGTTCCTTATCGTGCGTTGCGAAAGGGGGCTAGACGGAAAAAATTAAGACCAAAAGTTGGAACGACACTTTTTGCTATAGTTGTAAGCCGTGCGGCGTGCGCGTGTTTCTCTGTCTGTCTCTCTCTCTCTTATAGAAAGCAAGCCAGTTATACTTCGTTCCATGCGGGTGTCCCTTGACACCTGTCAAGTTTTTTTTTTGTTTCGCGGTGGAAATCCTCATGGACTCCCTACATCGTGGGGGTGACAGAGGGGTATGCCGGACTCTTACCGGCTAAAACCACCGCCTTCGTTCTACCTATGGCCGGGGGTGCGGGGTTCACATAAGCGTTGTTATTGCGTGTTTTCATTAAGAATTTCTCAGCCCGGAGTCTGGGTCAGTACCCGGTTAATTGCAATAGGCTCGCCCCCTATTACACGGGAATTAAACATATCTGACGAAATGTAGATGAATTGTAGCTATATCTACTAGCTGCGCCCTGCGGTTTCACCCGCATAAGTTTCGATCCCGTGGGAATACCGGGATAAAAAGTATACTATATGTTAATCCTGGTTATAGACCATCTCTGTGCCAAATTTCATCCAAATCCGTTCAGTAGTTTTTGCGTGAAAGAGTAACAAACATCCATCCATCCATACAAACTTTCTCGTTTATAATATTAGTAGGATATACATCTCTGTGTATCCCTTCGTAAATGCAGGCGTAATGTTATGTTTATGTTATTATTCATTTTCACTTATGAATAAAATGACTACTTATCTCTATGCATCTTATCAATAAACGATAAATTATTATCAGTCCTGTAAGTATCTTTTTACAACTCAATAAATTACAATGTATTTTCCATTCATGCAGTCATTGTAATATGACCACATGAATCTATTAGTTTTTCTATGATAAGTACTAATTATCATTGCATAATCAGTAGTAATAATGCAATCATCTATGTATACTTATAAATAATAAAGCTGAAGAGTTTGTTTGTTCGAACGCGGTCATCTCAGGAACTAAAAGTCAGATTTGAAAAATTATTTTTGCATCTGGTAACCCAATTCTTGAGGAAGGCTATGGGCTATATAACGTTACACGAGGACCCTTAGGAGCCAAGCAAAAACAAAAGAAAGTCCGAAAGAATGCTTAGCAAAAACGAAGTACTAGAGCTGGCAGGTGATGTGATGCGGGTCTTGGAAACAAGAAATTTCACGCGGACGAAGTCGCAGGCAAAAGCTTGTTGTTATTATAAAATGAATCATTGTATAGGATGATGTGATCGGGCGGTCGCCCACCAGCATAACTGATAATTATATGATTTTATACAGAAATTGTGGTTTATTTTACATTATTAAGTCTTGCTAGCACATGCCTAGCTGTTGTGTATAACAATATGTTGCAGATAGAATTTTAATTCAGATTTTTTTAAGTGATACTTACGGGTATTTATCAGTTTTATTGAAAAACGATAAAAATGCAATCTGATGTTTTTTTAAAGCAGCCAGGATAATATAATAGAAAATATACGCGATGGCTCACCCTTTATCTATCTACATATATATATACTAATAATAAATCTGAAGAGTTTGTTTGTTTGAACGCGCTAATCTATGGAACTACTAGTCAGATTTGAAAAAATATCTTTGCATTTGATAGCCCGATTCTTGAGGGAGGCTATAGGCTATTTAATATCACGATAGGACCCTGAGGAGCCGTGCAAAAGGCAGAAAGATCGCTAAACGATAAAAAAGGCAAAGCGCTGGCGGGCGATGCGATGCTACGAGGTGGGTTCGGGGAACTATAAATTTCACGCGGACGAAGCCGCACGCAGAAGCTAGTAATTTAATATTGTGACTGCGCAAAATCCGAAGAGTTGAAGTATTTTATAATAGTTCTAAGATTACGCATGCGCGGCTTTGCGGTTGAACGACGGACGTGCGTATTTATAAAAATCGCCTTATAAAAAAGACCAACAAGCTAATATGAACCTTAGCTAATTATAATAAGGTCCTGTTTATGTTTGAATAAATAAAACCATTTTACATGTAATGATTAGGAGTTATTATTGTCAAGACTGTCGAACTCAAATTATATGTTTTCGTTTGACTAGTGAACGGCATATTATCTACTCAACACTGTCAATATTTTAACAATTTTAATGTACTGGACTTGTGACTCACTGGACAAAGAAATTATTCTAAAAGGCTGTTGCACTTTAATTGTATACCGAATGAAGGTTACGTACAAAAAAGGTTTACATAACGAATGTGACGAATCAATTTTATTTATTCAAAAGCAATACATAATCAACTTGCTGAGAAAAAAATATAGTCCGTCTTACTATAAAGAAGACGAATTAAATAGAGTTTTTTAGTTTTCGGATCTCCAATAAATTATCCTAGTCTTTTAACAACTACGTTGGGATCGGCTTGCAGTCTAACCGGATTCATCTGAATACTAGTATTTAACATGGAGCGAATGCCTTTCTGACCCCCAAAATAGCCTGCCTTTTTTACCCCTTGGGAAAACTGGTTATCAGACTTTCAGGCTTCTGACGACTTTCAAACATCCACGAGTGACAGCCGGGTGCAACGGCTTAACGTGCTTTCCGAGACACGGAGGGGTATTGGTATGTGATAGTCGCTCATCCACGGACCAACCGCGGCAAGTGTAGCTTAACCTGCACCCTAATTGCGTAACACACGATCAATCAGAATCATTTTGAAGCAAATTGCTAATCCATTGCTTCATAAGTTCGAATTTTTTTTCTGCTCAACACGTAAATAACGCAATGAATGTTGTTGAACTGTCAAAATGAAACCGATTCCCATTGATCGTGTGTTACGCAATTAGGGTGCTTATCGATCGACCCGTGCGGCTGTTGTTACTTTTATAATTAACTAGCTGACCTGGCGAACGTCGTACCGCCATACTTTTTTTTTCTTTCAATTTTCTTCTATACAAACCTTGTCCTGACAATAATGACGGCACGGTTGGCGCAGTGGTTAAGCGATTGACTGCTGCGCTGCGTGTCGCGGGTTCGATTCCCGCACGGAACAAATATTTGTATGAGCTACATGTATTTGTTCTGAGTCTGGGTGTTTTTCTATCTATAATAAGTATGTATTTACAAAAACAAAAATAATGTATATAAGTAGTTTATCAGCCATCTTGTTACCATAACACAAGCATTAGGTTGCTTAGCTTGGGACTAGATGGCGCTGTGTGAAATGTCCAGGGATATTTATTTATTTTATTTATTTATTTATAATAACAAACACAAAAAAAAAGAATTATCCAATTTGGTGCAGTCGGTCGGAAGTTATGCGCGTACATACATTTCGGTGATTCATTTTTATTTATTTACATAGATAGATTACCACAATAAATGATGCTGATGAAAAAATAAATCAATTAAAAGAAAATAAATGGCTGTCTATTTTCTCTAATGCCTTTCATGTTGAACAATTTAAAAGAAAATTGATGTTCATCTCTCTAATTCCTTCCATCCCAATACATTACTTCATTCTGTCAGTTCCAGAACCACTTCCTCTATCATTTCCTTAGTGGAAGTTATAAATATGTTATGGTAGTTCTACCTTAGTTTTTGCCTCACGTCTGAGACCGCCACAAGTTATTAATGATTGCAAATTAATCCTTACGCCTAACTCTAGGGTATACGTATGATGCATTATTTTTTACAGAACCTAACACCGGTTTCACTACTAACCATTGAAATTACAACTCTATAATCGTTAGAAATAAAGTTGATTTTGTTGTGACAAAAGAAAACATCCATTTTTTTACTAACTAGTGAAATTATAACTATATGAAGTGAGTAATAAAGTCGAATATCGTTTGGCAAGCAGTGTATTAGAAGCATTTCTTTCATGCTTCCCTAATTATGTACTGCAGTTAATTACAATGATTGCAAGTACTAAGGTAACTCGCTTACATGATGTCACATTAGATTTCAACAGGATGTGTCATGCTTTCAGAGGGAGTACTTGCAGTCATCGTTAAATTGGTACTACGGCTGTGGTTTAGGTATACGATAGTAATTATACGGTAATCAACTGAATCATACTTATTTTCACTTCAATGCAGAGATGACGTGTGTAATTGGAAGTAGTTACTTTAAGTGGCAAAGCAGTAATATGCTTCTGAAACTAAAACTCCAGTTTAGCCAATTATGTTGGTTTTTTTTTTTGTTAGAAATGTGCCCTGGAGAATATTATATACAGCGTGTATCATCACCAGACCCTCATTACCAGGCCCAGGTTATTGGAGTCGTCAAAACAAATCATATGAGCCCAAACTCGAGGGGTTTACTAATAGCCACTGAAGAGTTCCACTATCCACCTCCTGGCTTCATCATCAGATCAGCTCCAAGACACCAAATTAAAGTTTTGTCACCCAACCTACATACACATACAAAGTTTCATTTTGATACGACCATTAAAAGTAGGTTAAAACTGACTTCTAAGTTTTTTTTACATTGATTTGTTTTCACAATAGTGTTTTCACATTTGTTAGTCACAAGTGAAGCTAACAAAAGCATGTAATCCTCTCTCACCCCATTCTCACTTAAAAATAAATGCGTAAGCTCAGTGAGTTAAATACAATAGTACTTGCTCACATTTTTCAAACTAGCAAGCATCTAATTATTTGAAAGCGCAACCAGTTCGTGTAACAATTTAAATCTATGTATAAAAAAAAACGTTATTGCAGGCTCATTCGTAACTATGATTTGTGACAATGTGTACACGATCTAAGCACAGATAGTCCGGACTATGAATAAAAACATTAAGTTCTTGAGCGAATGCAGCTTTCAGAATGCACTATGCATTTGCCTGTACCGTTATTGTTGCAAGGATGGATAGGGCTGTCTCGTAAAGGGATTTTATGTTTTGTTATTCGTTGCAACATAGATAACAGAGAGAGTCAGAAAATTTTTACTTGGTTTTTAAATAAACACTTAGTTCAGGGGTCCACCAAGCCGCACTGGGCCCGCGTGGTGGATTATGGTCCACTCCCTCTCACAGAGAGGATGCCTGTGTCTCAGCAGTGGGAACATTATAGGCAATTATGCTTAGGGAGCCCTATAATCTAAGTCCGTCAACGAATATACCGTATACGGGCCGTTCGAAACTTTGGAGTAAACCCTACATCCGAGTATTTTTCGGACGGGAAAAAACACATTAAGTAAGGACTCCTATCAATCGTGGTGTCATTCATTCTTAAGTCGGCCCCAAACTTCCTTGGTCCTTGTGTTATGTCTGGTGATACAAAGGAAGAATTGCCCGTAACTTCGGCCCGAACTTCGTGCTTAGGGATTATACCTTCTGGCCACGATAAACAGTCATCATCATCATCATCATTTCAGCCGAAAGACGTCCACTGCTGGACATAGGATATAGACCTACCCCAAGCATCTCCACTTCAACCGGTTCTGTGCTTCTCGCATCCAACGGGTTCCTGCGGCCTTCACAAGGTCGTCGGTCCACCTAAACAATAAACAGTAAATTATTAAAAAAGAACAGTTAATATGAAAAAAATGTGAATATAAGTAACAGGGTGTATAAAACATCTGTGTTATCCTTACGTCTCACAACCCTACACATACTTAATTCCTTTTGTCTCTGTTAGGTCTACATACCCTTTTACAAACGCAAATACGTAGTTAAAAATCTGGGTCATTTTCCGTAACCGGCAATAGACAAGAAACGGGCATATTTATGGGATACTAAAATTAATTTATGTATAGATTAGTTTATAATGTTTTTGCCTTTGCTTTACTTTCCCGGATCTCTTCTATCTAATGTAGTCTCAGTCCTCGAAACTAGGCGCATTTTTTTTTATTGCGCACTGGATTTTACAGCGAGAGTTGAAAATGCAACAATGTGTTTTTTGACGCGCTGGAATGTGCTCTTTTAAATTCCCAATGCTCGGCTCAACACTGAGAACTGAAAATCCAGAGCACAATAAACAAAACGTCGTGTTAAAAAATCGCCAGTGGCTTTAGTTGTAGTAGTGCCGATCAAATAATTTTATCTGGCTTCTGAAAATTTATGTCAATTTCATTAATCATTTTCGATGTCTTTAACCAAGTCCGGAAGTCAGGATTAACTCCACCATTATCTATCTATTATTTAAGCCTCGACCAATACCTTTTCAGAAGGAATTCAACTTATACTAAGTAGGTCGAGTTACTGACTTCTAGGTATACCTACTACCAAAACATATTATCGTTTAACCCAAAAACTCGACATCCATTTAAATAGTCAGCATTGTCATCAATCGTGAAATGTCATCCATTTATCGTTTACCGGCAAGCGAGGCCACACAAAAACCTAATTGTTTGGAACCAAAAGAAATGCTGATAGTAACACAACAGTCATTAGTTGTAGGAAAGATAGAAAGACGACCCGTTAATTAGTATGGTGATACTAAACGAATAGTTTCGCAACTTACCGATAGATAAGAAGGCGTACAGTCCTTTTACTTCTGACAGCTATAACCCAACAGCAACCTTATTACAACAACAATAAAGATCACTGTGATTTTGACAGCCGTGACAGTTGCAGCAACTCAACAGCAACCTTATTGTCACGAGATTAAAGATCACTCTGATATTGACAGAGAGGAAAAATAACTTCTGTAGTAAATGGTTTATTATAGAACTCAAAACTATTTGGAAAACAAAAGACATTCAAATGATAAGGAGGTGTTACATTAGAAATAGAGCTTATGGTACTGAAATATTGATGGATGGAAGGGAAGAGGAGGGCCAAAGAAAAGATGGATGGATTGTTGGAGGAAGGAATGATATGAAAAAGAAGGGAGTGAAAGATAAATGGCGGTTGACAAGGGAGAAAGCAAAGAGAAAACGTGTTGAGCCAATACCAACATGGAACCACGGCAGGAAGATGATGATGTACTGCAAGGCAAAGAGGTGCTTCAAATCACTTTAAAGTTGCAAAGCGCTAATGAAATTGTCCAAGAGAGCTTCACGTTTCCAAAAAACATAAGACAAGTTGAATAAGTAAGACTGGTTTAAATAACTTTTACAAAAAACCTTAACAAGCAGTTTCGCATTGCGACAAATAAATAGTTAAACCACACCATAGTTAAAACCAGCGGTGTCAGCGGTGTCAAGGCACTCATATAATTGACAATGTTAATAACATTTTAACAACAAAACGTTTTAGTTTATCTATCCTTGTGTTGGTTTGCACAGAACGGAATTATAGAATTGCAGTAACAAGGCCTCGAACAATAGAAGTGATGTATTTGGGCAAAGTAAACAGACAAATGGATGTGTAAGAGCGTGTTCAGATTCTGTTCTTATTTACACTTGTAGAGCTTTGGCTACCGTACCGTCTGGGTACCTACACGAGGGAAAAACAAGCATTTCATATTTTTTGTGATGTATGTATCTGACAAACCATTTTCGCAACTCCACAATGCGATGCAAGATACAAATTATATACTGACGTTGCTCAAAAAGCCTCTAAGCTGAAGTGGGACTGGGCTAGCCACGTCTACCGTATGCTTAATGAGCTGTGAGCCAAAATAACCACTACGTGGAGCCCTGACACAGTCAGAAGGCGCGTGGAAGACCCCGTAGAAGATGGCAGGACGAGCTGGAGAAAAGAAACGACCAGTGGTCCACTTTAGCCCTGGATCGAAAGAGCTGGAAGCGATGGGGAACTTCTACCCAACAGTGGGATGTTGCAGGCTAACAGTAGCAGTAGTATGCATCTACTAGATAGATTGCAGTAGTTTAGTAGCCCTAAAAAAGCGTCTTAATTGTCCTCTGTACTCCCATTAGTTAAAGTTTACACTTAATTTATCTGAACAAGCCTTTAGGTTAAGATAACACCGGATAGTAATATTTGTTTATGCCATTATCACGCCTAAGATCATTTGTTGAGGCATAAGTGTGCGTTAAATGAGCTACCGAGTCACCGGAGCATTTCAGGGTTATCTCTAGTCTTGAAGATAACAAAAGAAATGTATGTGATGACCTTTGTTCTTGGTTATCGGCGGATTAGAACTAAGTATGTTTTGGTTTAGTAACTATAGGCGACGGTGTTGTTGACACGTGCCGCGTGATTGGGAGTCATGTGTGGTATTGGATGAAATTTGGCCCATGGACACACCATAGGACCACCATAGGACCACCTAGATTAGGACATGATACATATGATTATCCCGACATTCCCGATCGAGTCATATGCAGGTGAAACCGCGGGGCAAAGCTAGTGTTTTTAAAAAACAGCTGCATTAACGGGTAGGTATAATTCCCCCTTGTGAATTGAAATGCGTTAAAAAGAGGGGGAGATTAAATCTGCTGTTTTTTATAATAATTACCATCAACTGTATAAAACTCAAAAAGCTCTAATATTACTCTTCATTAATAGTGTCTGAAACAAGTGTAGATACCACAACGCCACATGCGAACTACGCGTCATACTGAAATCATGCAAAATCCTGCATCGCGCAAGCAGAGTTTACCGCGCATAGCAGACATGCAACGTCCCGAAATCAATCGACGGGCAGTTGCAAGTCAGACACGGCACCCGTCTGGTCGGAGGATCCTTCCTTTTCTATGGAGGATGAGGGAACTACACCCTGTTCTTCATACCTCTACACTAGATTAATATGTCTATGTATAATGTACCTATAACACCTCGCCTTAGCTATTTATAATAATAATTGAATTGTTTGAACTTAGAATTTTAGCCTCGTTTATCAAAGGTGACACTGCAATCATTCATAAGATCCAATGCTTTTTGTATTTTTGATCCCATTGTCTTGATAAGTTATTAAACTTATTACTTATTCTATAAGCCTTCCAAGAAATATAACGTCTAGGTTCGTGCGTCGTATATTTATGATGAGGACAACAGTTCGACGTTTATTAAGCATAAAAATATCGAAGTACATAACGTACAGTCGCGACCAAAACATATACAACGTAGGTGGCAGTATTTATGTCCACTCTTAACTAGCTTATGTCGATATGGCTAGGCCAATTCGTTAAATAAGAGCTTACAAAACGGATAGATAGAACAAATAAAGAAAGGTTTATAAGCGATGACGATAATTACGGAAAAGCTGACTGTAACTCTCATGAAGTTTCTTTCATGAGAGTTTTCATTGAAAGATCAGATAGATATAGTACGCAATGGTTGCCGAGAAACGGTAGAAGGGGCGTTGACAGACCGACGGCCAGGACGACCTACAGAAGATCGCGGGGAAGACCTAGAGGAGACTCGCACAGACCAGGGAAGCATGGTACAAAAGGAGGAGGCTTATACTTAGCAGTGGATGGAACAAGGCTGCCAAGGGTGATGATGATGATAGATAGACAGACATAGGTAGTATCGCCAAAACCTATATCTGGGGGCCTAAAAAGGCCACTTTGGCAGAATCATAATAGGATAACAATATGAATCATATTAAAAATCGTAAAATGGTCACAAACTGACAATTCATAATATGATCTGTGTGCAATTCATATCACAATGAAATAACATTTAAACTGTAGAAATAAGAAATAAAAAAAAACAATTTGATTAATAAAAACTGTAATGAAAAATTTACCGATAAAATTACGGTTTTAATTTTTTTCATGCGGCAATGTTTACACCAATTATGAAATGGAATTTTACGACAATTAGAGGAATTGCTAATGATCTGCTGAGAATTCAGGAAATGAATAGCTTTTCTTTTCTAGAGGCCCCCTGACCACCGTAAGGACTATTCCTGTTTGCAGCACATATGATTAGTCAACCTAAAAAGGATCCTCTTTTGTTTTACTTACGGACGCAGCTGTGGTCATCATTTGCACGGGATTTGGTTTTCAAAATAGTCAGGGGGTTACCAACAGCTCTTATAGCGGGGCAGAAGTTGGAACTGCACTGCTTTTTGCACTATAATGACTAAGTACAAAAAAGCAGTGCAGTTCAACTTCTGCCCTACTATAAGAACTGGTAGTAAGCCCCTAGATATAGGTTTTGGCGATAGTACCTACCTATTGAACAACTGCATAATTATAAACGCTGAGCTATTTGTAAATTGTAACAACTGTGTCATTGTTGCTCAATAGTAATCAAGAATAGCAACAAGACTGCGTGAAATGAAGGAACATCGTCCAATCTTGTTGCCAAGAAAATACAAATCACCATGATTCTTTATTTTAGATTGATCAAGATTCGCTTTGATTAGAAAATGTTAAAAATAACCAATTTAACGTGTAAAGTTAACTCTAGTGAAATCGTTTTGAATTCGACTGTATAAACTAAAGATGTTCACGTTTCAAGGACTCTTGACAAAGGTTTCAAATTCCAAGTAGGATTTTAAGCCGTTAATTTCAACAATGTTGACAGCTAAAGTTTCTTTGACAGCTTTTAATTAGCCATATTTCTGAGAAGTCAAATTTATTCATAGTTTGCAAATGGCAAAAAGCAAAAGTTTATTTTACGTCATTACATTTTATATTACTGGATTCAATAATGGAAACAAAGTAAATTTATTTATGTATTTATTTTAAAGATAAAGGTATAAAGTGTTATATTGTACAAAATACCGACAAAACACAAAATTACTTTTGTCATAAATCTAAAACAAAAATAAGAATACATAATCTGACTGTACAATCGCTCTATGTTAATTCAATCGCTCTATGTTAATTAAAACATTTTGTAGTGAATTTACTTTCTTTCAAACTGTCGGTTTTCACCCGGTGCGCCTGCGCATGTTTCCATTTGCATTCAGAATCTGTCAGACCGTGAACACATTCATCTTTTGAAGTAGGCACATTATACTTTAGGAGGCACGGATTCATGTGATATGTCACTCTTTATTATGATTCATAGAGCCAAGCCCAAACATAAAACAAGCTTTTCGTACTCGGTTTGTCTATATTAGAAGAGATTTTCTAAAATGATTAAGTTTGAGCTTAAAAGATCAAAAGTATCGAATCGATCATTTTGGCTCTGGAGATCTCGGGTCGTATGGGGACGACAAAATGGTAGCTATGGGTAAAATATTAATGATAGAACTTATAAAATAAGTAATAGAACCTAATTAGGTATGTTGGTAGGTACTGTAAAAAGTCAAACAACCTTCTGATTTTCTACGTTTATTACAAACGAACGTCTTTATCACTCCCGCTATATTATCGGTTTTCTTGCAAACAAAAAGCTTAATACAAAAATTTGAAATCTCATTCTTAATTCGCTTGACTGTTCGAATGCAACCAGAGTTATTTTATTGCCAGCCTGCACTACTTAAGGTCGACTTTTGCAGACAACCTTTTGAAATTGTCAAGATATGCTGTTTTACTTTTGTTCGCCAGCAAGGTTTCCAGGTGCGAAGGAAATATCTTTTCCACACCCATTTCAGAGTGGAAGCATTCAATTATAAGTAATAAAATAACTATTTATTAACATATCTCATTAATATTCGCGATCAATTTCCATGGAACTATGTCCTTAGACGGACATAAATGAGCAAATTTTCCGACATGGAAATAATTTAACGCGAACACTCAACGCATATGGTTAGCAAGTGATTCATTGTGTGATTATGGCTTTAGGTTAATTATCTTCGTTAGTTTACGTCGCGAAATATCTTTGAGCCTTTTAGAGAGCCTTAGCGGAAAGCTACCGAAGGAACTGGGGAACTTTGCACTGATATTACGTTTTAGAAACATGATTCAGCTTCATCCGGTTAGAAAACTGGAAACTGACCCGAGTTGGGAAAATGTTTGGTCGATGATGATGAGAAATTGAGAATCATGAGTGCTCCAGTGTCAGAGAGATGCAGTTATACTGACTGAATGCCACTATCTCTTTTTCGCAACGGAACAATGATGGCTTTAATACCTATCATAACAAATGAAACCATGAATTCAGCACATGAATTTCAACGCCCCCTCCGTTGAAATTTATGTGCTGAATTCATAGTTCAGAATCATGTCCTGAATTCCTGGTAACAGGTTGCGCGTCGATATCCTTGCCATCCTGTATAGTTTTACGAATACTAAATGATAACCACCTTTTTCGCCCATGTTTCAGTCTATAAATTCACGCACTTTAGGGTGACATATGGGCAAAAAGATCTTCGACCCATATGTAACGCACTTGCACATATAAGGTCTTTCACACAGTTTAGAGAACCTTAGCGGAAAGCTTCTGGAGAAACTGGGAATTTACAGTGTTACAGTACCCACTACTTTAGTCATCTCATTTCACAAATGATTGGTTATACAGCGATTAAGTTAGATGATTATATAGTGGAATTTGAAGGTGGCTCAGAACGGCAGAAAGGTTCGTTTTTTACGCATCAACGGAAGTTGCCATTCATGAGAAGTTTTTTGCGTACGATTCTCAAATGAATCGGGTTCTCCCTTTTTGGTAGGAATATTTTGAAGCAACGAACTTTGTCGTAACTTTTAACACGTTGCGGGACGGTACTGACTTTTTCAAATTATGGGATATGACAGTAAAATTTTTCATACAAGTTCCGACCACTGGTTTATCCGTACCGCCCTAGAGCAATAATAAAGAATAATATACGATGACAGTACTTTCATAGCCGGATTGATGTGGTATGACAGTAAAAACGGGTTTCCATGTTCCTCTATACAAAATTTCGCTGTAATGCCCGTACCTCAGTTCCGGCGGTGCCCGTACTGTCATTTTTAACACCGACAAATCTACTGCTAATGCAGTGCGTCCCGCAACGTGTTAAGGTAGTTGGTTTTTTTTTTGTGCATTTGTTTTGCAAAATATTTATACAAAGCCCCTAGTTTACATACATAAACTAGCACCTTTTCCTATGAGGGTAGGCAGAAACTATAGAATGCCACCTGCTACGATCCTTACACACTTCTTTTGCTTCGTTTACGTAGTAGTTTCTTTGTATTGTAATAAAATAGTTAACTATTTTATTAGAATACAAAGAACATTAATTACCTAATTCATTACTATTCCTTTGAAACGATGACAAACGTCAAGAATGCGATGCAAATATAACCATATGGTATGGAAGCTTTTTATTACTAACGTTTTCGCGAATATCTTTATTGTTATTTTCCATTTAACGCCTTTAAGGCATTTAAAATGAATCATTTAACCTCTAAGCAACTCTTCGTACACATGTGCAAGTACCATTTGACGTTTAAATTGGATCTGTTAATTACTTGATCGCTGACTTGTTAATTTCTACATCGTTTGCATTTCTCATTATGCCTGCAAATCATGACTTGAGAATTTTCCGATGGAATTGTTTTTGTGCTGAATGCCAACTTGAAATTAAATTAAAGAGCGTTCATTTGCATCCAAGTCAATTAAATTGTGAAGCCGTTCTACATGACTTGTGCAAGGTTTTTAGAAGTTAAAAATTGATTTAATTAGCCTTCTTTCAATCTATAAAATAAGATAAACTAACACTTAGTTTTGAAAATATAATTTCTTAAAAATATAACCGGTTGAATGCCGTACCTAATTACGGAAAAAATTAAAAAGCCATTGTGTCTCGCATGGATCCACGTTCGGGATTACGAAAGGTTAAAGGTGGAAGCTTCAGCAGCAGCTTTTAGCTTTTTTTCGAGCTTTGGTTTTTCTTATCCAAAGAGGTGTGCAAACTCTTCGAAAGGTTCATCATTCAAAGTTTATTAGAATCAAATGAATCAAATTTGAAGTCAAACAAATATTTGCCTCAAACTGCCTACATCATATCATGTAGAGCCTACATAACCATCTACCTACGGCAGTGGAAACCATTTCCCACATACTGACCGCACATGTTCCATTCAGAGTCGATATATAATCACACACATCAACTAAGTAGGTCGTGCTTACCAACAAATTATCGAATGGAATCCTGTCATTATCCAGAATACTGTGTGGGAAGGTCATGAGAATTAATGCCAGACCCTTAGCATTCAATTTCGAAAGAAGTCGCTCTTTGTTTAAGAACCATAACACTTGGAATTTTCTTGATTTAGGTGAGGACCAGTGGTGGCCCTGTGGTAACGGCCGCGACTTCGAACCCAGGCATGCGCTTTACTTTGTGTAAATAATTTCATCACCACTGCTCTCAAAACGGTAAAGGAAAACACCGTGAGGAAACCGGCACGTCGTAGAACTAAAAATTGAAAGACATGTGACATCTACCAACCCACACTGGGTCCGCGTGGTGGATTACGGCCCGCTCCCTCTCACAGAGAGGAGGCCTATGTCCCACCAGTGGGTAAATTATAGGCTGATTATATACTAGTAAGGAACAATGGAGCTTTTGTTTGTATAATAAAATGAAACATGTTTTAAATGATCTAGATTAATTTTAGGCTGATTATATACTAGTAAGGAACAATGGAGCTTTTGTTTGTATAATAAAATGAAACATGTTTTAAATGATCTAGATTAATTTTAGGCTGATTATATACTAGTAAGGAACAATGGAGCTTTTGTTTGTATATTAAAATGAAACATGTTTTAAATGATCTAGATTAATTTGAATAATTAAGTAGCAAATGATTAAAGCAAACAGATAAATAAAACAAGATAATTTAACTTCATGACCTCCGCTAAATAAATCGAAGTAGTTAAAGGCGAAGTATAATTATATATTAATTTTAAAATAATAAAAATATAAACATGTAAAGTAAATATGAGGCAATTTACATCAGTCTAATAAACATGTCGAGTAATGAGGGCGTAAGTTATAGTTAAAGATTTACATATAATTAAAGCTTACACCAAATAATTACGTACTAAATTAAGATAGTACGGTCATATTATATGTCACCATAAAGTTAACCTTAGGGCTGCCAGTTAAATTGGAGGCCAATTCTCGTAATTAAATACGTGCAAAATCTAGTCGCAATCTCATCTCAGCAACAATGAATATCAAAAACTTGACAGAAACGTACGGAAACTAGACGTATTTTTGACAGATTGAGACTGAGATCTTTTTGACAGTTTTTTTTTTAAACTGAGCTAACATCTGCAGCGCCACTTCTTCCCGAAAGCACTAGGATGTGGTGAAGGGCAGACGTTTTGGTGGACTGTCTTATGTAATTTTGACGCTCGAAAAGTGCTGATTCTTAGCCTAATTTGAATGAATGACTTTTGATTTTAATCAGACTGTGAACGTTCTTAAAATTACGAGAGGTATATAAATTACGGATCTTGATTTGTAAAAAATCAGTGCGTTATTGTGCTAACAATTAAGAAATTGACATAAGAAATAATTTTACAGTATGACATTTTATTTTTTTCTATACCTATTATTTTAAAGAAACCTTTTTTATTTACCAACCAGCTGCATTACTACAGCGGTTTGTTTTGTTGTAATTAAAATATTGCAGTATACTTAAAGAGTAACCGTGGAATTTCTTGTCGGCTCTTCTCCATAGGAAACAACCAATTGGAACCGTCCACCTAGCTACTGACGTTGCATAAGTGCCATGTGGGTTGTGAAATAAAACATTTTGATTTGAAAGATGTTTTTTTATAGTCATAACGTCATTTTTTATTGTCACAATAGATAAAACGAGAGATCTAGAACTAACATCGTAGTAAATGTATTCAAGCTTAAAAAGCGCTATGTAACATATATTTTCTAGCGAGAACCACGCATTAGACAGCCCTACACGTAACCTAACGTGAGTCAAGGTAAACATAACCATATCGACGTGGTAATGGGCCCAATTATATAATAAAAATATTGCACCTGAACTTGTACCTAGCCGCTAATAACTTAGTGCATCCGCTGTTCGCGTGCCTAGGTTCTGCGTATCTGTTTCACTAGGCTTTGAGCCGGACTCAGACGGCACATGATTCTGAAACACTTTTTGGACTCTTCCAAAGCATAATCAGCCTATAATGTTGGACGACTCTCTATGAGAGGAAGTGGGCCGTAATCCACCAAGCAGGCCCAGTGCGGGCTGGTAGATGTCACATGTCTTCGCATTTTTGGTTTTAGGACATGCCGGTTACTTTTCCAAAGGCAGCTGCAAAATGGGGTGGTCTTTCTGCCCACATCAAATAAACCCTTCATTTAAAAAAAACTAAGAGAAAAAGCTTTCATTAAAATGCTGCAGGACAACTTTCTGATCACCTTTTGCTATCCAACCTCCACGTGCGTACAAAAGTCAAAGACCTCCTTCAAGATTTCTTGCGGAGTCGATCCAGGCCCTATCGGGTCATTATTAATATAATCAGCTTTTACTGTGCCCATTGCTGGTACACAGGCCTCCTCTCTATAAGAGGGAGTAGGCCATAATCCACCACGCGGAACTAGTGCGGGTTGGTGGATGTGCTCTTTACTAGCAAATAAATATGTATTGACATCAGAAAGGAGACTACAAAGTTGCAACCTGATAGACCACAACGAAGTGGTCTAAAATTAGCTTTTATTTTAAATTCATCCATACTAACAAAGCTAAATAGTACCTTTTAAAAGCTTACCTATATTTTGAAGAGCCTCAAGTTTAAATTGGCCTCGGTAATTGCATATTGCGTAAAAGGTCTTCTAACGCTTGTTGAGTTGCGCTTTACAACATTTGTTTACTTCTGAAGTAGGTCCTCCAAATTCGCTGCAAATATTCTTAACCTTACTCAGTCAAATATTATTGTTATAAGAGATTGTTGTTGCCTAACCTGCGAAGCCAAAACCACATTATAATATCCGTTGATAATCTGTAGAAAGAAGGCTGATGAAGAACATTGGTCCTGTCATCCTCCTCCCCTTATTCTTTACTAGCTTCTGCCTGCGACTACGACCGCGTGAAATTTCTGGTTCCTCCAACCCACCCGTCACATCACATCACCTGCGCCAGCTATCACTTCGTTTTCGCATAGCGTTAATTCTTTCT
This sequence comes from Apamea sordens, assembly GCA_945859715.1. NCBI lineage: Eukaryota > Metazoa > Arthropoda > Insecta > Lepidoptera > Noctuidae > Apamea > Apamea sordens. The sequence continues at coordinate 18,120,356 of OX243995.1, forward strand.
GACTTCTTTTCTTTTTGCTCGGCTCCTAAAAGTCATAGCCTATAGTCTTCCTCGAGAATTGGGCTATCAAATGCAAATAGATTTTTTCAAATCCGACTGGTAGTTCCAGAGATTAGCGCGTTCAAACAAACTCTTCACACTTAATTATCAGTATATAGATTTGTGGTAACAGCAACTTTGTTCCAAACATGTCTACCAGCCGTCATCTCAGTATTTACTTCACCTATGAATTTATTACACTGCACCCAATCCATCGATACTTTCTTTTTATCTTCTACACTTTTAGCGTTGCCAGATTTTCTCAAGACATCTTCCGCATTCCTCCGGATCACATGAAGAACATTAGTCATTGTTTCTAAAATCTTCCAGTTTAAGAACACTTCATTTTATTTATGTTTTCCGTCTAAATTCAGTGTGAGTTAACCAGCGCATCTGAAATAATTGGCACAATCATCGCCATATTATTTCTAATTTTAGATCAAAGCAGAAATCCAATAACGTTAGCCATTGAACCGAAAAATTACTACATGCCTACATGGTACTTAAAAATTAAAGCAAATTGTTTGTAAACGCAGAGATGCGTTTAATTGGAATTCTAAGTACATTGTTAATTCTATTGTATTAGTTCCGAAGCTTTAATTGTTTTCAGTATCGATGCTGTATTGTTGTTTTAAATGTACAAAACCTATGTTTCCCTAAGCTTATATGGCATGAATTATTCCGGCGCTTTAGATTTTAGTCGACAATCTAGAAATCTCAATATTGTCATTTAGTGTATTCAACTCTTCAACTAAGTGATGTTGATCAATTAGGAATAGGGGCAGATCAGGCTTAACATTGAAACTTCCGGTTCTGAAGTACTCTTCTACATTGCAATACAAATTGAATTAATAAAAAATAAATTGATCAAACCTATTGGCAATGTTGTCAATTTAAGAGATATTTCAAGCAAATCTAAATCAAAAGAAATCGAGTGTATAAAGTTAAGCACGACTTCAGGACCAAAGGATGAAAGGACCAGTGAATTGCCCAAACGTACACAAAGTGGAATTTACATTTGATCACGCGAGAACTGGAAAATTAACAGTTTGTATTAACATAACGCCTTGGAAGTTGGGTAGGCCTTTGGTATGGGATGCAACCTGTGTTGACACCCTCGCGCCAAGTACCGCGGGTAGTGCTGGGGCAGCTGCTGAAGGTGCAGAAAACCTCAAACGGCGCAAATATAACAACCTTATTGGGAGCTATATGTTTGCCATTTGGGGTTGAAACACTAGGGTCGTGGGGTACGAATGCCTATCGAGTATTTCGGGACATCGCCAAGTGGTTGATCAACTCTTCACGTGACCAAAGGGCTCGTCTATTCTTATGTAGGTCAAAGAATCAGCATTGCCATCCAACGTGGCAATGCTGCTAACCTTTTGAGCACTTTTCTCACTGACAGCGATGCGGACGAATTTTTGGATGCCCAATGAGCTGTTCCTTTTTTCCTTTACATTCTTGTACATAATGTATATTAGTGTGAGATTGTATTTAAACTTAATAAACATGTAAATAAATACAAAGTTTATTTGAGAAAAAAAAAAGCAGTTTGTTTATAAAAGCGAATTGTGCCAAAAACAAAATACTCTCAAATACAAACTCTAGTAACTGTGGCCACTTTGTTCACAATAAATTATTCCAACTGCAAGTCAAGTCGTTGTTTATTTCACACGCTGCTCATTCAAGTCGCTAATTGTGCCTCAATTAGGTCAATAAGTACTATTGTAATGATCATTATGTAATAAGAACTATTAGCTACTTAGCTACTTAGAACTATTTTTAAATAATAGTTCTAAGTAGCTTTATGATACCTCGTTTGAAAATGTTTTGTTTGTGTTGGAAAATGTTCATTGTAGGTTTTCATTTATTATTATAACGACGTTTGCGTTTTCTTGTTCTGCAAAATTTGTGTAGAGACTGATGATGTAGTAACAATAGAGGCATCTGTTGCATGGCATGAAGGGCCTTACATAACATACATACGAGTAATCAGCCTATAATGTTCCCACTGCTGGAGTGCTGGGACACAGGCCTCCTCTCTTCTAAAGGGAGTGGGTTATAATCTACCACGCGGGCCCAATGCGAGTTGATAGATGTCACATGTCTTCGAATTGTTGGTTCTATGACATGCCGGTTTTTCCTTCGCCGTTTTTAGAACAGTGGTGATGAAACTATTTACACAAAGTAAAGCGCCTGCCTGGGTTCGAAGGGCGAAGGGCCTTGAATAGTCCTAAAGCTTTAGTAGTCATAACGTGTATTACCTGAAGAAACTAAAGAATTTGACCTGAGTATCCAATGATGAAATGAAATATGGTGAATCTTCTTGCGTGGAAATGTTTAGTGGTTATTCGAGATGTAACTACTTTCATTTGCACCGTCTCTTGTACAAATGATAGGGCCACAATGGTTTTCCAAGTGAATGATAATCAAAGACTGATGGATTTCACTTGCAGAAACAAAAGTTGTAGATTAACTTGTAAATTTTTTTAAACTTTTTGTACAATTGGTGTCAACACGCACTTGTTCATCATGACACCATACTTACTCCATAAGATATGCGCGTGCACACACTTTTACATTTAATTGTCCATTGTTTTAATAATCACTACTGACAATCACACAACTGCATTGTCGTTGTATTTCTGTCGCTATTGAGTAATAGACGAGGGCTCCTTCAGATTATGGCGATAGTGGCGGAATTAGGAAGTTGAGTGGATGGGATGGCCTTTTGTAATGTGGACTAGTTGGATGTGGAGTGGTTTCTAAAGACATGACGAAAGAAGTAATGTACTCACGCCTTCTGCCCATGGGGGTAAGCAGAAACTACTGAACGCCACCTGCTACGATTCTCACATAATCCTTTTGCTTCGTTCACGTTCGTACATCAGGTCCTACAATACAAGCACGCCGGTTGCGAGTACTACGCACCTGACCTTTCTAGAACATCACCGATGATAAGGCTAATATACAGGGTTATTTTTCAAAGACCAGCCAAATTTAAGGATGTGGTACAGACCATCAAACTGAACAATTTTCTCCATGGGACAAATAGCGTAATCGCGAAAATTTTATCAACTGTCCCATAGAAAACTTCAATACCTACTCGACCTAAATGTATGGGATGGCTGAATTTTTATTCGCGATTACGATGTTGGTCCCATGGAGAAAGTTGTTCAGTTGGATGGTCTGTACCACATCCTTAAATTTGGCTGGTCTTTGAAAAATAACCCTGTATGTCCTACGAAAGATGTAATTGCACTTATTTCTACATGTAGATCCAGAAAAATGGCGCCACTCGTTAGTCCCGCTTGCTTTTAATGGCGATGAAGCGTGCTAGAAACTTTACGCAGTCATTTGTTTTTCTGCTTATCAATTTGGAACGTTGGGTAATAGTTTAATTTATGACATGATTTACTTCTAATCGTTGTTTTATCAGTAGCATAATATCAAGATTTCGGAGGGAAGGTAGACTATAGACCAGAGAGAAACGTGACGCTAAATGCACCATAACTTAGACTTATTTCTAACTTAGATACTAGTCTATTAGTTTGATTTGCGAAGTAATTACCGAGAACAATATTGGAGTACTAAATTACCCTTTCATAAGCGGTAGGTACTGAACAACAAAGGGTTTCGCAAGACTATATTAATCAATTGCTACCAGTACTATGAAGGATCGCCTGCCCTTGCTGCGCAAGCGCATGCGATGCGGGTATTTGCATACAATCGCCCCCTGAACGAGATTAATTCGAGTAACCCACTTGTGACGAATGATTAAAAACAATTTAATTGACACTGAATGAAGTGGCTGAGTTTCTCGTAATGTTTGTACTTAGTTCTGGGTATTGAGAATTTAACCGTTCAAAGCATTTGGTGCTCGCAAAGTAGAGTCGGATTTAGTAGATATTTTAAATATTTTCTAGAGGACACTTATAGATGATCCTGCGAGTTAATTGCGTAGCACACTATCAGTAGCAATGGTTTACATTTTGACAGTTCAACAACATTCATTGCGTTATTTACCTTGTTGAGCAGACAAATTTTTCGAACGCATGAAGCAATGGATTATATATATTCTTCAAAATGATTCAGATTGAGAATTGAGATCGAAAGTGTGTTAATTAAGTTGCTGGTTGTATGCCATAATTATTTAAAAATTAAGAGGTATTAAGAGATAAAAATTAAAATTAAGAGGAGGCTAATATTAGTTTTGGATAACATTCTGAAGAGAGAGCTTCTGTTAACTTCTTGTAAATCTGTTTCTCAATCCTTTAAATGAGCGCTACGTGATCGTTCGTTCATTCCAAGTACAAGATGGAAATAAAGTCAGCACTGGACTCGTTGGATTCCCTTCACAAATAACTTTGAAAGCTAATTCGCTACACAAAACACTTTTGGCCGTCAACAGCACTCGCCAGTCTATACACAACAGTGTTTCCAAATGTTTTAAACGACTTCAGGAGTGCCCCACTTTGTGCTGGAGTTTTATCGAGTTCCTAATACCTACCCGTGACGTCACATGCTATGTTCCCACGTCAATCGGTGGTAGAACAGTCTATCTTTGATTTACTTGACATTGACTGTTTACTAAACATGTTAGTTTGGAATTTTATTTGTAGGTTGAGAGTTCATTCGGGCCCACGAACTTTGACCTTTTGTCTAGTCGTTATTTTAATTATTTGGCCTTATTTTAGTTTAACTACCTCATGTTTATTGATTGTGATACTTAGTGAAAAGTCCGTTCGTGGATGGATGGTCCATTGCATATCGAAACCCCTCGGGAAGCACGTTTAGCCGTTGGCCCTAGCTGTCATTCGTGGATCTTTGACAGTGCTTACGGGTCGTCAGTATCCCAAAAGTCTGACAACCAGTCTTACCAAGGGGTATCACCCATAGTATTACCCAGTCACTGGGTTGTGGAGGTCAGATAGGCAGTCGCTCCATGTCAAATACTGGTATTCAGCTGCATCCGGTTAGACTGAAAGCCGACCCCAACATAGTTGGGAAAAGGCTAGGCAGATGATGAGAGCAGACAAGACGGGTAGTCAGAAGCCCAAAAGTCTGACAACCAGTCATGCCAAGGGGTATCGTTATACTCGGTAACTCGGTTGTGGTGGTCAGATACAGCAGTATCCGGTTAGACTGAGAACTGATCCAAACAAAGTTGGGAAAAGGCTCAACAGATTGACCTAAAGAAAAGTCACCGTGTCGTATTTTCAGCCCAGAATCAATTTTTTGTCGCACATGACCTTCACAACGTTGAAATACAAAATCAATCGACATGCTTCTATTATTATGATAGCTATCTATTACAAATTATAGGGAAACAATCAATAAAAGCAATGTATTATGTAGATTGATGTGTTTGTGTTATCATATCAATCAATGCGCATTGCAGCTCTGACGTATGGCATAGCAGAACCTTTATACCATAGAGTGTCATTCTGAATATACTAATTAGGGAAATGAAGTATTCATATATCGCATTCCTCGTCTCTTTGGTTCCGGTCACCAGTACAAATTTTTGTCTCAGTGCTCATCAAATACAGCTCTGTCTTCGACAACAGTTGGGTAGTTCTAATGGGACTGTGTACTCGTTGTCATGATCATTCGGGCGGCTTGCCAGTACATATACAGGTACTTACATAATCCATATTCCTGTCAGCACCCATCTCTCACAACATCGATTTATTTGCGCCGCAATTATTGTTAATAAACAATCGTTTCTTGTATCGATTACTCAGAAGCCCGAGTGCTTCTTAACGGCTTCTAAGACCTTGTTACTTAAATACTCATCTCATCCATTATTTAACATCGATTCTTCTCGTTTTAAATACAATACTTAGGTACTTGGAGTATCGTTTTTGCCATTCGCCATCTTGTTTATATTTTCAGAGTAAGTAGGTAATCAGTTTCACGCTGGAAAATCGCGCAAATATAGGGTTTCACAAAGAAGCGCGTGCGCAGCTCGCCGCGTGGGGCGCTATTTTGGCGCGCGCGCATCGCCCGCGACGACTATTTTCAGTCCGTTCAGTGATCCTTCGCAAGCTCGCACAAGACAAACAAACAAACATATATCCTTACCATAATAATATTATTTTGATAACGTCGAGGAGGTTTACGAAATGTTCCCAATTTATATTAAAAACATGACGCTGTTGTTTCAGGTAAGGGTTCTCCCGAAATTCAGCTGTAAACAAACGAATGAGTACATTGTCCAGAAATTGCTTGGGGAGGGGAAATTAAACGTAGGTACCTATTATAGGGTTGGTGACGTGGGCGTACGCGAGAGGCTTCCAGTTCACGTGACACGCTGCTTGTGGTCACGTGACGTAGAAACCCTTCAACCCATCTAGTTAATTATACACAGCCACACGAGTTATGGAAATAGCTTTTATCTGAGGCTCTGCACGCGAGCACATGAAACGAAGCGGCGATGTTTTGTTATTGCAGCTCTACGGGTTGGGAAATTAATTTGTATCAAAGGTATTTATTTGAAATATCAAATGGAAAATATGTCATTTTGGTTTAGCGACTCGAAGGACCAAAATACTTAAATGTCACTCTTTTTTAAGAACTGGAGTTATTTAAAACACAAGTAAGTCTCATATTGGCCAGAATAATATGGTTTTCAATGTCGTACCTGACAATTAAGAGTACCTACTTTATTTTAGCTTTATGTGCCTGAAAGTTACACACTGGTTCCATTTCGATATGTCAATTTCCATTACATTACCTTTATTGCTTTGTACCTTGTGCGTCATTTCATTAATAATATTATGGATATATAAAAGGAACTCGTGCTCCATTTTTTAAGGTCATGTTCATAATAAAAATATTAAATATTGGGTGGGTATGTGTAAGGCGGTTCAAATAACAACCATCTGGGTGACATTTTCCAAATGCCAAGGATTGAGACGCTATCAAAGAAACGCTCTATATTTAAATTGGCGATGAAGTTAATATTCTTGCTTGGCAATACAGGGAGTTTCATGGAAAAGAATAATGAAATCGTACTCTTCAATTTAGTAATCTAAAGGATGTCTGTAAAAGGGAACCTTACATCATGCAGGCTGGCGGAAAAATGACTCAAGCTAGTTTAGAATTAGGTTTAAAATTGAATATGCATGGATTGTTTTTATAAAACAACAGTTTTGTGATAGGCGCGTAAAATTGAGTGTCCTCTTCAAATAAATAGCTAAAATCCAGTATTGCTTCTTATTTTCTTATATAGCGCCTTCCCCGTAAAGGTTCCAGTACTACCTACGCTCCCCGATTTGTTTGCTTTTGTACTTATTTCAGTAAAAATTACGCATTTGTAATAGTTTCATGAAACAAGACCTACATAACCCTTCATGAAAAGTTGACATTCTTGTATATAACAGCTTCAACCTTACATAAAGAGGCAAAAGACTGAAAAATTATGCCTAAGTAAACTTCACGCATAATCTAAGCCCATTATGCGATCCAAAACACAAACGGAGCCTCAAAAACAGCCTTGTCCTAGATACTGACCTGAAATTTTAATCGCATGTCAACAGTACCATCGGCATCCACTCGGTAATGGTATTAGGTATAATTAGTTGCGCAAACAATGGACGCCTGATGGAAGATAACATCTGCGATGGATACGCTGGACAATGTGATATAGATAAGCCCTTCATGCCCTGAGCTTAAAGATAATTAGGGCTTGGATCTGTTGCTAGCTTCTCAGGGTTAAAAATAAATAAAGTTGTAAGAATCTGCTGGCAAGTTTAATTGCTCGGAGCAACTTAATTGGAGTGCAAAGCCCTTATTTTTTATGCCCGCGTCTTTGTGTGTTTTTTTTGTTTATTTTTCCATTCTATTTTAGAAAGAAAGAAGGAAAGAAAGAAAACAACTCCCCATTTCCCATTCATAGGAGTTTTTCAAGGCTATCTCTAAACTAAATTCTATCACAATGGGTTCAGCGATTTGACTGATAGAGCCACTTTCGCATATACAATATTAATCATCATCTGCCTAGCGTTATCCCAACTACGCTGGGGTCGCCTTCCAGTCTAACCGGATGCAGCTGAATACCAGAATTAAATATTACAATTATTAATATTGAATTTACAATTTTAATACGAATTCAAAAGTTCAGCTTCGTATTACATCGAGATTAATTCAAGCTGGATTACTAAGAACGTAAAAATACGAATTATTTTTGGTCTCTAGCCTAGTCTAAGAATAACTTATATTTAATTTTAAAATAAATTCGAATTTCTATAAAGTTTATTCAGATTATCTTCAAAGGTGGAATAAAGTAATAAAATATTTTAAAAAAACCGCCATTCATAACACTACACAGTTCCCACGACGAAAATAAAAGATTCGCCAAGAATATCTAACCGTAAGATGCGTGCGCGCAGGTGTACACGCGACAATGCGCAGCAATTGTGCAGGAATCTTGTATTGTCGATCCTTTCGGGAGTCTGGTAACGGAATGCTGTCAGGATCTGACGCAGGAGCTACGAATTTTTTCGTACTTCGGCCCTTGTGTCGAGTTCCAAATTATAGGTTTGCGAATATATCAGTGTTGATGTTGACGAGGATAAATAGTCAGTATCTTGACGGGTTTCTTTAATGAAAAGACTCCGTTTTGAAGTTGTTTTGTAATTAAAAGTTAAATTGCCTGAAATCTTAGAAATGCTTCAGTTGCGAAGGGTGAAAGTTTTCGAAATGGAAGCCAACAAAAAACGGTTGCCAAATTCAGAAAGACAAAGGAAGCCGAAAGAAGTCGCGTTGTATAAACCCTTTGCCATTTATAGCTTCTTTTTAACCATTCGTAGGCACATTTTGTTTTTTATTGCCTCTAAAAAGGGGTCGGTTTCTGTGTCACTATTCCGGCTTTATAGTTTGAAGTTTACACAAGGATTTAATGAGTCTCTTTTACTTTTAGTGCGTAAACGATGCTGTAATCTTCGTCATTCAATTGGGTCGCAGTTACAATTAATTTATCTTTTAGGTATTCCAAAACACAGATTACTGTTGTACATACATACATAACATCAGGCCTTGTTTCCGGAGTCTAGATTCACGAATCCAGACTCCGAGAATCCAATAACAGTCCCTGACCTGGGAATCGAACCCAGGACCTCATGTTCAGCAGTAGCGCTTGCGACCGCTAGGCCAACCACGCAGTTAACTGATCATAATGCAGTTACTGTTGTTGACTTCAAATGTTCCCGTAGCTACCTACGAGCAATATGTATTTGGTTTGAAAGTTACTGACAGCTGTGTTCCAATTTTTATAAGTCATACTTCATTGACATTTCCGTGCCTTTACATTTTAGAATATGCTTTTTTTGTGAAAAATATAATTTACATCTATGTATTTTTAACTTTATCAAAAAGCAGATACCGAGATGTAACTTTGCGATCTCAATTCCAAAACTTGTTACGCACAGGTGGATATAGGACTGCTTTGTTGAGGAAAAGTGTTTTTGGTATGGCACTGGCTATTTTTAATCACATTCCTAATTCCTTAAAAGAGGAAACTAACTGCACTTCTATTAAATAAATGTTACTACTCCGTATCGGATTTCCTAGCTGATCAATTTTAGTTGTATCAACGTCTGTATGTTTGATGATGCATCAATGTTTGGATGCCAAAATGGTAGAATGTACAAGGATTCTTTCATAATTTATTGTAACCACCTTATTGTAAATACCAATATTCTGAGCAAATAAATAAATATTCTACAGTTTACAGTTTAGTTGATATCCGTCAAATTATCCGATTTACATTGTTGTTCTACAAAACTTTTTAAAGCATTCACATGTCACGAAAGTATCGCGCAGCTGTCGTTGATTTCACGGATTTGTTTAGCTCTTAGGGTTCCTTTGGCAGAAAATATACAACCATCTGTGTCCTTGCTATCTCTTTAAATGTAATGAGAAATAAGTTGGATATTGCCTTGTGACTAAACAAAGGATAATTTGCTGTGGTTGCTGAAAAATGTAACCTTGTTTGAGCCTTCTATTATATTTTTTCTTCTTGATGAATATGTATCTCGCAGCCAACTGGTTAAATTAGCTGTTTAGTCAAGCTCCTGGCCTTTGGAAGTAGTGCTCGCCTCGCTTCGCTCTCTCGGCTCGCACGCGTTTGATCACAGTTCTAACCTAGCCCATTTGGTAGGGGTGCCCTGGGTTAGTTACTGCGACCAATTCAGCTCGCACGGTTACTGTTCCAACATATAATTACATAAGTACATATAATTTATCGAATATCATTCAGGCCGTTGTTGAACGGCTAGGCGGTTAACTAAACGGCTAATTAAACCAGTTCGCTGCGACATGTATACATATGTATTTTGTGGTCAATTGAATTTGCCGAAAATAAAAATTACCGAAAATTTAATTATTTAACTAAATTACCGAAAGAACCCACTGCCTCCTCATAAAACTTTCTTGATCATATTATTCCGTGAAAATAATTGACTATAAGGTCAGCCCACTAATCGCTGTACCCTTTGCTTCCCTGGCAACAGCCTGAGGCCACAATGGCGTTTTTTTCATCTAACGGTACGCAGTAGTACCCTGACGCAGGTAGATGCGCCTGCGCACCCGCCCGTTTCTGAGGATTCAATTCTTTGATTTACCATTTCTTTGAACTTTCCTGAGCTCGGGCTATAATTATCGGCTATAATATAAGTAGATACTTTGTGCTGCAATGTGTTTTGTTTGTTTGCTCCTATTGTGACCAATATTGAATATTTGGATCAGTTAAAAAAATTAAATCAGTAAATTAAGTTAGCTTTTTGTAGCACAATTGAAGAAAAAAATATTGCAAAGGCTTTGCGTTGGAATGATGTCATTTTTGTATAACAGACAAATAAATTATTTAGTATGCTGTAAAGTCAAACAGCTTCTGCTATTTTCCATTTAAGGCAAAATAAACATACTTTAGTTTTTAATACATGCCATAGCATGACACATTCAAACATTTACACAAATTAGTTCGGTATAACAGAATTAAATTGTTATTAGGCGTCGGTTTGCCGAAGGCGGAGCTTTGGAAGGACGTGTGGCACTAACAATAACAAATGTAACAAAGTAACAAAAATCCTTTTCTCAACAACCTAATGGCGTAGTAATTAGATGACAGACAAAGTAACGTTACATTGAGCGTTTGTATAGAGTCCCGCGCCCTTGTCTCTTTGTTACGCTGGCTGTGAAAGTAAAAGTACTTGTAAAGAACGGCGCCCGTTTTATGACACCTCTGAAAATTTTACAATGCAAGACGATACAAATAAGGAAATCATTTCCAAAAAAAAATGTCCTCATGGTATTGCGTTTTGGTTTTAACTGTAGGCTTAAGTAACGTTACAACTCTATTAACTTTTAACTAAGCATTCGTCTATTATGCAAGTCGGTTTTTATGGATTGTTTACTGGTTCTAGTAAAAGTGAAAAGCGAGATAGAAAAAACAAAACATCGCGAAAAGAATGACCACGGTTCTTTTTATAGTGCGGTTAGTTGGCGCAAAGCTGGTCTTTCTCGTCTCCCAGTTGGCTTGACGCTAGTATCTTGTTTCCAATAAACACATTCACATCTTAAATAATGATTGGAAGTGATGGTGCACTCCTCAATATCGTGTTACACCACCATAGTTTACCATCGCATGTAAAATGCAGTGCGTTGCGCACATGAGCGGTCCGTCTCTCAGGACCATTTCTGCGTTTAATAGAGTGGTATACCTAATAAATAAATTATCCTCTATCCTCTGAAGAGCGCCATTAGCATTACAGAAATATTACCATCCTTGTTTAAATAAAATTGGCAGCATGCAAATGATTTTAATACTGACATAACCGCCACGTGGGCTACGATCAAAGCTTAAAAATGACTATACATATATGTAGACTGTTAGTATACATATAAACAGTGCCGCACACTGTTACTGTAAACCATGACGTTTGACGGCATAGAATATGACAGTGCGTGGGGCACGCGCACGGGAGCAAACCGGCCTGGCAGGCCATTCCTCGTGCGCGATGGCCCATCCACTTCCTCGGAGTGACAGGGATACATGAGATGTACCCGACGTGTTGTTGAATCGATAGAAAAACGAATTGGCTTAAGAAAAGTTCGGACTATAGGACCAATTTTTTCGAAAAAATGCGGAGCTGAGAGTTGCAACACTGGTGCTCGTTTTTTACTATATACGACACTTAAATGAACACCTTTAAGTGTTAGTAGTTTTAGTGTAACTTCCAGCCGAATCTATTGACTTTGAAAACCACAGAACAGCTCAACCAGCTTTGGGCGTTATGTTATTTGATTGATTTACTCGTAATAACGAGGACGATTCAAAACATTGTACTTGAAATACCTAAACACTGCCTTCCCTGTACCAACAAATAGCATGACAAACGTTTTCCTCAGTAACATCAATTTACAGGATAACATCTGTAAAAACGAGGAAACATGAAAAACAAGTTCGTTCTTCATTACCGTCGCAATTAAAGAAAACACGTACATATCAGTTACTTCCGGTTGGTTACGTGGGTAATTGGAGGGATCGTTATAATCATTTTTAACACATTATTATGGATACTTATGGTAGAAAATAAGTCTTCATATGGCAGATAGGCAGCCCCTCCACGTAAAATACTGGTATTCAGCTGCATCCGGTGGCACTGGTACCCGACCTCAAAGAAAAGGAAAAAGCTTGGCATATGATGATATTGGCTAGGATTTCACAACTATTTTATCGGTTTTCAGTCATCATACATTTTTCATAACAAAGAAAGTTTAGATGAAGTATTATACAAGGTGTTGATGAAATCAAAGCTGATTAGGACTAGCGGCGTAATTGCGTAACAAAATAACAACAGCCATGGCTTTCATTTTGACAGTTCAACAACATTCATTGCGTTATGTACGTTGATGAGCAGATAATTTTATCGAACATTTATGAAGCAATGGATTAGCAATATCCTTCAAAATGATTCGGATTGAGATACTAATTGCGTAACACACTATCAAGTGTGTTACGCAAATAGGGCGCAGGACGAACAACGGCGTTTTCCACTCCGATCTCCAAAATTAGGGTTCTGTACTGTATTTCTATAAAGGGTAGCATTTTCTCATGCAGATGGACCTTAATCCTATAGTAGTGCGATCAAAGCAGTGGTGGCGACGAGCAAAGAGCTACGCAGGGACCTATGCACTGGCGGGACACACAGAACAGAGTTAGGAGGAAAAGATCATGAGGTCATTGTCCCGCACTGAGCCACTATTTACTAAAAATAACTAAACGAATAACTACCACATATTTTCCTTCAGATAATGTTATGTAAAGCGTAATTTATTAAAATTTGAATATAAAGCATTAGAGCTTCTATACCTTCATACTATATTGTCTTGAATACTAAGTCCTATGGTGGTGGTCCTTTAAGGGGCAGTGGTACCTCAGTGGTAAGAAACCCAGACAGAGGCTTTATTTGTGTAAATTATTTCATCACCACTGCTCTCAAAACGGTGAAGAAAACATCGTGAGGAAACCGACATGTCCTAGAACCATACATTCGAAGACATGTGACATCTACCGACCCGCACTTGGCCCGCGTGGTGGATTACGGCCCACTCCGTCTCACAGAGAGAAGGCCTGTATCCCAGCACATTATAGGTTGATCATACTACTAAATCCTATGCTTTTAATGAAGAGACTGATGTAACTAATTAGGGTCAGCTCTAGTTATTCGCGACTGATGACTTTTTGACACTTTGTACTAAATAAATACTTCGAAAAATCGTCTCATCTTAATTAATTGCTTATAACGGTTGTAACAAAGTCAAGGATGGAGTAATTAAATAAATATTAACTGTTTTCTCAAACGTACGTCATAATTTTAGATAATGGGAAACAGCGTATTAGAATAATAATTAATTTAAATATTTTAATGTGGGTGCTTGCATTGTTTTCTCAGTAATCTCAGAATATAAAACTGACAAAGAGATAATATTGATATATTATCTCTTTGTCAGTTTTTACGTATGACGTGATTAAGCAACGTTGAAAATTAATTTTTGGAACTTAAGTAACTGTTGTAACATATAAATTATATTCTTAATCTAAGATCAAAATGTATTCATTTGGTCTCAGCTGAATAATAAATATGACCTCCCCCGCAGATTGCTATATCTATAGATCCTGGGGGAATCATGCCATAATTAGCTGCGAAGGGCACCCAGTGTACGCATGACTTCATCATCTACTTAATCACGGGGAAAGGGTATGACCTAGATCTCATTACAAAAATATTAAAAATATTACACATCTCAAATACAAGAATTGACGTCGGATAGGAAAAAATGTTCATGATAAATTCCTGCCAAGAAACATGCTTGCATATACAAGCGTCAATAATCAATTACACAATTATAAGCAATGCCGATGTGTCAGCCAGCCTAGACTGTATGTCTAACTATAGTTATTCATCTATAAGGTATAATAAATAACCCTTTACGTATCTAGAACTAGCCTCTGCCGGCGGCTTTGCCCGCGTTGATGTCGGAAATTATCCCACGGGACCGATACTGGGACAAAAAGTACCCTATGTCCTTCCCCAGGATGCTTGGATCCTTGCCAAATTTTATCGAGATCCGTTCAATGGTTTAAGCGTGAAAGGCGGTAACAAACATACGGACAGTGTTACTTTCGAATTTATAATATTAGTATGGATGACGTTTCAGTCGTCACGTGTAGTCAGAAGCCCGAAAGTCTGACAACCAGTCTTACCAAGGGGTATCGTATTACCCAGTAACTGAGTTGTGGAGGTCAGATAGGCAGTCGGTCCATGTAAAATACTGGTATTCAGCTGCATCCGGTTAGACTGGAAGCCGACCCCAACTTAGTTGGGAAAAGGCTAGGCAGATGATGAGTATGGATGACGTAGATATGGTGACTAAGTTACGCCTAAGTCTGTTGTACTATTTTTTCCAACTGCAATTCAGCTGCATCCGGTTAGACTGGAAGCCGACCCCAACTTAGTTGGGAAAAGACTAGGCAGATGATGAGTATGGATGACGTAGATATGGTGACTAAGTTACGCCTAAGTCTGTTGTACTATTTTTTCCAACTGCACCTTCAGTTGCGTAGCGTTAGGTATAGGGAAGATCCTATACGTAGTAGAACGTCATTTGTTTTCCTATTATGTGTACCTAGGTCTGTTGTGATGTTCAGGTTTTGACAGGACTGCTTGAAGATTCATAGTCGTTTCCAAGAGGTACTGATGTCTCAATATTGATGCATATTGTTTCTTCTTTCATAAAATTGAAAATGTTAAAATTGTTTTATAACTTATAAATGGCTTGTCAATATGAGATCATAAGAAGGTCTGCTTCAGTTACGGAAGTAATAAGTTACGAGCGATTCCTACTCCGTTCAGTCATATGATTAGTTTGGAGCCCGACCTAGGAATGAAGATCACAATTTAACTGTCCTCCCTACTCCCGATGTGTTTTTACCCGTCCGAAAAAGTTTATTAAACGGGTGTAGAAATCACGTCGAAACGATGTACTTTCGGACGGGCCCATACTCTCGTTGACGGACTTAGAGAGTAGATCCCCAGCTTCGAGCTGAATTATTATTCTAAGTTGCAGTAGTGTTTAAAATTTTCAATACGCAAAAAAAATTCTATTAACGATATTACACGTTTATGAGCTATTTTGTCGCTCTAAGGCCACACCATGACTACAACACATCATTGTATTATGCTAATTGTAATAGGCCATATGACCGCGAACCAAATTTCAAAAGGACCAAATTTTAAAGTCGCTAATTCTTTTAGACACGCGATTCAAAGTTGCATTATTCTGCTAATATTTAATTTGACAAGCATTGAGGAAGATAATTTTTGTTAACACGACAGCTTAGTTCTTATGGAAATGTATAAGGCCGCAGCTAATGTAAACTGAACAAAAGTTTCAGAGAGTTAACATAGCTATACTAAAATTGATTTAAATTATATATCTCTCTGTTAAATTTAAGTTTTTAGGGGCTTTTTCTCTGAGGTATTTTTCATTTAAGATTAAAACTTTCCCAGCAGGTAGAGCCTTACACAGCTAGTTTTGCTTGCAAACACAAATATTTGTTGTTTACGTTCATCAGTCGTTACGGGTAGTCAGGAGCCCTCGGAAAGTACGTTAAGCCGTTGGTCCCGGCAGTCATTCGTGGATCTTTGATAGTCGTTACGGGTAGTCAGAAGCCCTCGGAAAGCACGTTAAGCCGTTGGCCCTAGCTGTCATTCGTGGATCTTTGACAGTGCTTACGGGTCGTCAGTAGCCCGAAAGTCTGACAACCAGTCTTACCAAGGGGTATCGTATTACCCAGTCACTGGGTTGTGGAGGTCAGATAGGCAGTCGCTCCATGTAAAATACTGGTATTCAGCTGCATTCGGTTAGACTGGAAGCCGACCCCAACATAGTTGGGAAAAGGCTAGGCAGATGATGAGATCAGACAATACTGGCATTCGTCAAAAATGTTTGATATTTCTAATGTCTGTTTTCTGAAAGTAGGTTATCATCAAAACATGCCAGGCATAAGTGAGGGGTTGAAACAGCAATTAGGGGTAATTACAGGTCAACAAGGACGTATTAGCAATATTGATGAAAGATAAACTACATTATTGAACCCTTGTGGGCGCCCTGACGTCATAATATATCGTATGACCCATCAGACCCTCGAGGACACATCGGAGGACAAAAGACTAACAATAAGTATGTCAGGGAAACTCTTTAGAAAGTTGTTTATTATATTAACGACAAAGCCTGTTGGAAAATAATGAAGAAGTTATATAGCAACAAAAATAAAAATATGTTTCTGAAGCTTTCATATACCTACGGAAACGAAAATGGTCTGAAGCCGTTTTGCGTTTCTGGTCCATCCTGCCGCGCAAGTATTTGGTCCTTCGTTCACAATTGTGAAGAGATACTTAAAATCTTTGCTCGATCTAATAACATTATGTAGTAACTTTATTTATTCCTAACACCCGTGTTTCCGATTCCCCTCCGATAAGCAGATAAGCATAATACAAAGCAGGTCGTGACATACGGGTGCAGAGAAAAGAATGGGATGAACATACTGTCGCAGATTTAGGTCAGCGATATGTCACACACACGTGTAGTTTTAACTTACACGCGTTACATTTGACGTAGTTATTGATGATGCTAAAGTTCTACTGCTTAGGACAGGAATATCTTTAATTCCACTATAAGACCTCTTGCAATCTAACCTTAGAAGAAATATGAAGTTTCTTTTTCATCCCCTCTGTAATATACAATTGAGAAGCAATTCGTGTCTGGGTTGTTTTCTTCAATTAAACCTCGAGTTACTTCATTGTATTACGAGTACTTAATTGTAAATCCTGAATTCAGTAGAATATGATACACGTCTAAATGAAGCCGAAAGTGCAATTAACATTCATCAGATTTTAAAATAGACAAAGTTATATATATGTATATAGTCGCAGGTGGATCGGTTTGAACATGCCAAGGTATTCATTCAAATAGTATGCAGTTCAATAAATTGTCAAAGAATTCCTCCATGTTCGCTCCTTAACGTGTCTCAAGTCGGGATTGCGTTTATAAATAGTCTATAAATACTAGTAATAATATTACCGGTTGAGCATGAGATCGTAAGTGGAGTTGCGTGCTGATGGACACTTGTTTTGCGCACATTCGTTCAAAGCCGAGGATGTAAAGGAATGACTTAATGCCAGGGTAGGTGCTGTTCTAGTTATACCCAGCAAGAAACGACTAGGTGCGAAATGTAGAAATATATATTATTTTACCTCTAATAATTCATATTTTGCTTTTATCCTTAAATGTTTAAATAGCTTGTTTCCTCTCAAATAGCTTGTTGGTGGTATTTTAGTGGTCTGTTTTAAATTACAGCTTACTGCCTTTTAGTGCTGATATTTTAAATGCAGCCTACGCATGAGTAGGCTGCATTTAAAATATTTTGAACCAGACATCCATAAAGTTTAAACATATGCATATTACTTCATCGATGAATAATAATGAAATTTTAAATAAGTTCTAAATGTGGATCGTAATATAAGGTCTTATTATGCCTGCACAACAATGAGTCAGGAGTCTGAGCTCACTCTGACATCAACAAATTGGCAGTGCGCGAAAAGATTGCACTCCAACATCCTTGCAGTTTTCAAACATGCGTAGGCGATTACTCTACAATTTATTAAACAATTACGTCACTTCGCTCTACCCGAGGTCTATCCAGCACTCTGACAGCGGTCTAAGGACCAGACGTTCACGCAAGAAACACCTCTAGGCGTTCAATGAGTTACATGAAAGCGAGCACCGTTTTTGAATCGTGCGTAATTGTCGCGTGCAAAATCCGACAACGTGCCCGGAGGTGTCTTCCGCGTAGAGATTTTCCGTTAAATTGAAATTGCATCAAACGAATTGCTATGCAGCCGCCTGGACAAATATAACGCCGTAAAACAACGCAATTGCAGCGTGAGTCAAGCGAGCTTACGAAGTCAAACAACACCCCCGTAGCGGCCGTAGAGCGTCCCCGATAGCCGGCTTTACGGCCTACGATACAATCACAGTAACGTAACGTCAGTCAGTGTAGTCCGCGCCACCAAGCCGAGCGCACGCATCGTCCGAACACTCATCACTACGAGTGCGATGTGAATCGAACCTTCCGTGACTGTGCACCGATTTGATATTCAAATTGGACAATCGAAATAAGTCGTCAGGAGTGGATTGTATTGTAATGAGGAGGGCCGTACGACGACAGGCCAGGGTGGGACCCTTCTAAAATTTGGACTTACAGTTTCTTTGATGAGTAATGGAGTTTATGCAGTGCGGTACTAAGTTTGATCAGTGAAGTGACTGAGCCAGTGATGAGGAGTTTCGTTACGAGCTCCAACTCCGAAGGCCGGCAAAATTAATTCTTACACGGAGCTCGGGGCGCGCGCGGTGCCGCCCCGGGGGGCGCGCCGCCGCCAATTCATCAAGGGTTGGAAGAAGACCATGGGGGTCATCTCTAAAACCTTTGGCGTTGTCTTCAGCCTGTAAGTAATTAGAATTTGCATTGAGTTAAGCGAGATCAACCTCCTAAAATTTTATCTTTCCAAAAATTTTCTACTATTATCTTACTCGTTCGGGAGGAGAAAGTGACATCTGAAAATTCTAGTTATCAAAACAATTTATCATTGGACGCAACTAGAGTAGACAAATTGTGGTAATAAAAGCCCCATAACTCGACAGCGAAGCAGCGAGTCGTCTCCATGCGCTTGCGCAAGTGTTCCTATTCGCACGTTCGTCGCATCGTAAAGATGCGTGCGCTTTCAGCTACATGCGTAACAAACCGAACGTTTTTATTAATGTGTTCATTCATCTCAAAGCTGTTGTTTTCCGTTGTCCCACAAAGTAGAAACCTCCTATAGGTTATGCAAAAATTACGCCACATATCTGTGCTGCCATCCACTCTCGTGCCATTCATCATTGTTAATTGTAAACGACTATTCTCACAGATTAAAGTCTGGACTTTCCCCTCAAGCCGCTGTTTTAATTAACGTTCCTTACATACAGACCTACCGGTAAATTAACATACATTTATAACGTTCATACAAATAACTTGCAACTGCGTGCTGTCCAATCAATTTGAATGTAGTACTCGTAGTACATTTTTTACAATCTATAAAAGGTTCCCATTATGCGTCCTTATTAGTCAACAGTTCATGAATTTTCCAACAGTCATTATCATTGTCAATATCGATTGGAGGCATGAAATCGCTCCTTAATGTCCTCTGCAATAGCCTTGGTGAAGGCTCTTTGAAGGATTCACAAATAGAGTTGATTACAACAAACTTATTAAGTGTGGATTACATGGCGATGGAAGCATTACCGTCACGGCATGATGAGAATCTAAGATGACCCTTAAATATAATTTGGGCAATTTAGTCGTCATAATTTTTGATGAATGTGCAACTCGAATGGGATAAGCACGCATGGTTTTTTGAAGATTATGTGTTATGTATTCTTCTAGGTACTTTACGTAATAGCCTTATTGTTCCAAGTGAAACTGTTGTGAAGCTTATTTAGGTGAAGGTAGTCGTAAAGAAACTAGGTGTCAGTTATGAACTACCGGTGTCGAGAGTGGATTGTGAACCATATGAATTAGTATGTTTACCAGTCAAAAAACATAATTTTGGTCTTCAAATGATTCCAGTCAGCATCTAATACCATATTTAAAATCGCCGATCGATCATCTCCAATACTAACAAAATAATTAGAAAAAATTTCCTTCCCAAAAATATTTGAATTCCTAAAAGTAATAAATTACGACCAAACAATGTAACTGTATGGGACAAAATGCGCCTCTCAGCCCTTTGAACCCATGGATAATAATGTAGAGGTCGTTCGCGTTTCCGGACGACCTATTTTCTTGCATAAACAAGGGAGTCCACAAAACCCATTTTACAATTTATATCACGGAACAGTGACTGGACACAGACATTGATCATAGTAAGTTGTTACAACTCACGATTCCGATCGCGGAGTTGCGAATAAGTGGTGCACCGTGTAATTTCGCGGGATAGCCAATTATAATGACGTCACAAGGCATTGGCCAACACCGGTGCCCGGCTGCTGCTATCGGACCCTATCTAAAATTAATAGGGCAAAGTTCCGTAAATGTGGCAACGTCCGCCAGTAATAATATCGATCGACCTTAATGTTTAAGATTGATCTATATTCATTTTCTTGCTAATTATTATCTGCTAAATGTACGAAACAACAATGGCCTAGCACTTGAGGGGAACGAAAAGCTTGACGAAGCTCAAGGAATGGTAATGGTCGTAACAATGCGCATCTAAATGTAAACTCGATAGGTTTCGCTTTATTTGGCTCGGCCGGAAATCAACATAACTCGCCTAGTTTCCGGCGCATCAATAATTTAACAACTTTATGGAGCTTAGTCACTTCTATTTTTTAAATAATTTATCTGAATGAATCTTCAATTTCCAAAAATCTGTTGCATGATTGGATTATTGCTTTCAACTAGTTTTAACTTTGATCTTAACTATCACACCGTAATTCCTATGACACGCAACTTGCTTTCTCAACGTCTCCAGAAATATATATCCTGTTCTAAACTTAATGGTCGTGAGAATACTTAATTTGAAGTTTTCGTCTATGTCCTTTTTATAGCGTCAAATATAAGATAAATAAAAGTGAGTAATGATCATTGATCGCTCTGCAGACACTTGAATAGAGATAATGAAGTTAATAGCCGGTGTTGAAACTCAACGACAACAGTGGAAGCGAAAATTACCGTAAATTAAATGCAGTATTGGATACTTAATAAATCACGGGTTAACGTCTAGGTAAGGGTATTAAAAGCGAAGGAATGGCTAACGCACAAATGGTTGGTATCAGCACTATCAGTTATATTATTTGAAATTTGAAGGAAACGATTGAATAGTTTACGCTCTGAGGATACAATAAAGCGTTTATCATCAGATGTTTCATTATCCTTTACTATCAATACTTGTCTCAAACGGAAATATTAAAGCCATAAGAGCTTCCGAAAAAGAAGGGTTAGAGACCTGTTTCACAATCGTAATCTATATCCCAAACATATTCAGACGTTCTACGTTTCCATCTTCAATACCGATGCTTTGCAATAAACATCCTCGGTAAACACCACAGATGTTTGCAATTTAATCTGGTCCTTTGACGAGGTGCCCTAGAAAGGTGCACAATTGTGTGCTGGTCTTTGTACTCCCAAAATTTCGGGAACAGCGGTGATTGTCAAAGAAACGCTCTTAAATGTTCAATGGGACGTTTGTTGGCAGTTGATAACCGTTTTTTAATACAGGTCTATCCCAACCTTTTTATTTGCGCTGGCTGAGTGCCTTTAATCTTGAAATAGAAAAAGGGATAGGAAGCTTCATCTATTTAATTTAGCGCGAGTATTGTCAAGTATTTCGTGTTATCTTGTAAAGACTTTAAAGCTAAATAGGTATGCGAAAATCAATACGGGAAGAAGTCAGGAAGGGCTAAAAATGTCTAAATTCCGTGAAATTGGGACATCTGCCAAACTCTGCCTAAGACTCTTCAGGAAATGCCTTTGTGTGATATTCACGAGTGATAACACTTACATATCTATATATTTATTCATTGACGTCAGCAGGTATTTCAGTAACCTTTACACTTGGTACTATTTCCATCGTTCTGTTCATTACTTATTCATATTTTCGAGCATTGTCCTTCATTTTCTTTTGTTGCTCCAATTTTGGTTATCTACTTTTATTTCATTTGATGAATCGGTTCAATTCTATGGAAACGTCATTGATGTTCTTTTTTTAGAATACTCATCAAGTATTCTTTCTGTCTAGTTCAGATGATG
The DNA here is from genome assembly GCA_945859715.1 of Apamea sordens. NCBI lineage: Eukaryota > Metazoa > Arthropoda > Insecta > Lepidoptera > Noctuidae > Apamea > Apamea sordens. The sequence goes on from OX243995.1 coordinate 18,142,812, forward strand.
CATTACAAACGATATGATTTAGATGAGATAAATTCAAAGTTTCAATCATTTTTACCAATCGTCTCTCAGGCGTGTCAGTTAGTTTCCCTTTATCATCAAAAAGAAATATGCCAGCAAAAACCCTACATTGTATGAAATCGATAAGAAATATCAAGTATTTCGTAAAACAAACAAATCGTAAAATAATAACCCGTACGCCGTTATCGATGCCTAAAACAAACGTTGTTAATGTGAGTTATCGCCGTTCATCGCTTTTAAATTAACAATAGGACACAAGTTTTACGAGAAGTCGTAAATTGTGGGCTTTTTACGTGTAGGTACTATACTTTATACGGTGTTGTTGGCGTGCTCCTATATCGTTTGTTGCGGGGTACCAATCAAATCGTCGTAAAGCGTAATGGTTTCGGTCGTAATCCACTCGATATGGGAACTATCATTCTCTTAGATGGACCCGATGCGATACAGATAAACAAATTCATCTGGACACATTAGCTACACGAATTTTGACTTTATTTCTTTCGGAATAATGTTGTTGCTAAGTGCATATTCTCTTGGCGTCTCTAAAATTTTGGCCGCGTTAGTGTCGGTTCTCGCGTTTGGGCAAACAGCGCGCTATAGATTATAATGTGTATGGAGAATCTTGATTTCTTATGCTCATTGTTTTTATAACACTATTTTCATATTTTTTTCGGTCCATCTTTATATGTGGTCCAAAAATCAAATTATTAATATGCGTATACTAAAAAAAAAGATTACAAATAGTAACGGATTCCTGTTTTTTTTTTTTTTTTTTTGTATGTTAGAGACGAAACCAAGGTTGGTAAGAAAATACTGTCTGTAATTTAATATGACCCTCTACTTTCAATTCAACGACAAATATTATCATTCAGCCAATACATGGCCCTTTTTTTAATTTACACAACAAAATGTATCGTCTACTGTTACCAAGGCGTTGCTTTTTCTGCGCAAGCGCAAAGTGCGTGACAATAGGGCTTAGTTGGACACTAGGAGCAGTCGGCTGGAATGGCATTGTAGGACGAGTCTAACTGGTGTGTCCACTCACATGCCCAAGGACTGGATTGTTGACAGCCTACAATAGACTTGTCATATCAGTTTTTTTAACGATTTCGTAACACCTTGAACTTCATTTAAAAAGGAGATGAGGTTTTTAATATTTATAAGAAATAACAGAATGGTTTGTTGTTTACAAGTGTACTCTATGTGGCAGTGACATCGACGCGCGATCTGAAACCATGAATTCAGCACATGATTCTAGATATCATAGCATAGAATTTTTTTATCCGTAAAAAAAATATTGCTGTTTTATAGAAAAGTACATACAATACCTATGCGGTAAAAATTGATGGAACGGCTATTTTTTTTGTATCTGACGAAAAATTTCAACTCATGGGGTTCAGTTCAGAATCGTGTATTGAATCTTTGGTAACAGGTTGCATGTCGATGTCCCTGCTGTCACACTGTATACAATAGTGTTAACAAATAAATATGTCACAGCGTGAATCACTGAAGCTAACTATCATTAGGTACAATTTTTTTTCGCAAAGCTATTTGCTTTACTTTTCCCTTTTACTATCTACTGTCATATAACAAATATTTAACTGTCCGATTACTACGTTGTGTACTCAAGCTTACTTTAGAAAAGAAACAAAGCGAAGGCAGCGCTTCAGCCGGTGCGCAGGAGTGTTCCCGCCAATCGGTCATTGTCCTTGCGTTTCCTGTCATTAGAGCATTACTCATTGCACGAGTTACCCACATTTCGTTTATAGATCCGTTCCCTTTGGCTTTTTATGTCAACAGTTGTAAACATAAACTGAACTTGTGTAATAAGAAATAGGGCGTTAAAAATTCTTAGACGTCGTGACTCGTGATCATACACACGACTGCAGCCGTCGTTGGCAGCAGCCGCAGTTGCCTCTGCCGTTGACGTGTGTCGGTCGTGTGTATGCGCACTTACGTCACTTGATCTTAGTTTTGGTATTTCGAGATGAAATTACGTTATATACTGCAAATTCACGAATCGTAAAAACAGTTCTAACCAACACATATGTAAAGTGCTCTAGTTTCGCAGTTTTTTTATTCTCATAGTTGTTTCTTTTTTTGCGAAAGTCTAGACTTTGCGAAAGTGAAACAAAATTGTTTTGTGTCTAAATTATTAGATTAGCGGCTTGCATTCATTGAGTAGCGATACTGTTAGCATAGCTTTCAATAATTACCAGTCAGTTTACCAAACATGGTCATCATCTGCCTAGCCTTTTCCCAACTATGTTGGGGTCGGCTTCCAGTCTAACCGGATGCAGCTGAATACCAGTATTTTACATGGAGCGACAGACCTCCACAACCCAGTTACTGGGTAATACGATACCCCTTGGTAAGACTGGTTGTCAGACTTTCGGGCTTCTGACTACCCGTAACGACTGTCAAAGATCCACGAATGACAGCCGGGACCAACGGCTTAACGTGCTTTCCGAGGCACGGAGGGGTCTCGGTATGTAAAGATGGTCACCCATCCACAGACCAACCGCGGCAGACCGATCGATCTGTGCGGCTGTTATTATTTAGCCACGGGCCCCTCATTTACCAAACATGGTGATTAAAGGAATTAAGCGAGTTATCTATATCTATACTAATAATAAATCTAAAATCTCTAAAACTACCAGTTGGATTTGAAAAATCCTATCATTTGATAGCCCAATTCTTGAGAAAGTCTATAGGCTGTTGAACATCACGATAGGATCCTTTGGAGCAATAAGAAGAGATTTAGAAAGAACGCTTATCGAAAACGTAGTAAAATCGCGGGCAAGCGATGCGATGCGACAAGGTGGGTCGGGAATCGGGAGACAAGAAATTTCACGCGGAAGAAAGTCGCGAGCAGAAGCTAGGGGCTGATAAAGTAATTTTCAGCCTTCGCATCATCCTACTGTAATATTATAAACGTGAAAGTTTGTATGGATGGATGGATGTTTGTTACTCTTTCACGCAAAAACTACTGAACGCATTTGGATGAAATTTGTTATACAGATAGTTTATATCCAGTATTGACACATAGGATACTTTTTATCCCGATATTCCCACGGTATCGAAACTTATGCGGGTGAAACTGCGGGGCGCTACTAGTAATAAATAAATATGATGACCGATTTAAGAGCACTGTATGTCTCATCTCATTATCATTGATATCAACTCTTTGATATAATTGAGCGGTGCCCATAGTGATTGGGAGGTCAGAGTTTAACAAAGTCCCCAGTCAGCCATTGTTTCCCCCTACTAACGCCATTGTGTCGACTTCCGGCGGCATTCGTATAAAACCGTTCATTAATTACAAAGAAATGAAGGGTGAACACCTTATCAAGTGGACATGTTGGATACGTTTACATATTAATAAGTAATTTAACGTAAATATGTTTCTCTTTCTGGCTTTACTTATCAATGTATAATTAACTGTCGCAGCTTTTACTTACCTTTGATTATGTATCACAGCACAGTTCACTGTTATTGTTAGTTTTATGATAGTAAAATATATTTACAAAAATGTTATACAATATTAGTTATGCAATATGTCTGTTTCTATATATATTTTCTCCCATTACAGTTTAATTTTGAACATATGAAAAATTCCAAGACATATGACATCTATCAACCGGTGTATTACGGCCCACTCCCTCTCACTGAGAGGAGACTCCCAGCAATGGGAACGTTATAGGCTGATTATGCTCTTATTTTTATCGCCCTGTAATTTGTAGTCAATTTTTTACGTAGGCTGCCTCGTTGGTCGCTAGCTCTACTGCCGAGCATGAGGTCCTGCACCCTGATTGCGTATTCGAATTAGGGTGTGGGATTCGATTCCCAGCTTGGGCTAGTTATTGAATTTTTCTATCTGGAACTTCTCAATAGCAGCTCGGACTCTGCACCCTAATTGCGTAACACACGATCAATCGGAATCGGTTTCATTTTGACAGTTCAACAACATTCATTGCGTTATTTACGTGTTGAGCAGACAAATTTTTCGAACTTTTTAAGCAATGGATTAGCAATTTGTTTCAAAATTATTCAGATTCAAGTTATAAAGTCCGAGTACCCTTGCACTTGACTACGATAACAGATTAATCTATTAAGTACCGAGGAGTATCATTAACGCAACTATGCTACAATAAGTAGGGACTTTAATCTTAACCATACAAATAAGTACACAATAAATTAATTTATTTATATTATAATGTAGAATACACTAAAAACTTGTGTGGAAATCGGTTGTCATGAATTAGGAATGAGGAAAATGTCGTGAGGAAATTTTTGAGTTTGAATGTCGATGGCTATAAGTGTAGGGGAAGACCAAAGAAACGATGGATGGACTGTGTGAATGATGATATGGTTAGAAAGGGGGTGACTACCGAGATGACGACTAATAGAGAAGTATGGAAGAAAAAGACATGTTGCGCCGACCCCAAATAAATTGGGATAAGGGCAAGAGAATCATTATAATGTAGAATAAATAAACCATTAAGTAAATCAATATTAGTTTTCTACAAACAGTTCCCGTCGATATTCACAAAATAGTGCTACCAACCGACAATAATTATAAGAATATTAGGTAGTTAATATTCATTTATAATTTTTAACATGACGATATAATCATGGACGTCCACGTCCACATATCGGTACGATAACACAGAGAAGAAAAATGTAAGGAGATGATGATGATGTCAGCACGAACTGACGGGGTTCGCTAGGGCCGATGCCGCCAGAGCCGCGGGTTGTTCGAAAGAGATACCGTGGCCCCTGGCACAGGCAACTGAAGGAACACGGGTGGGTTTTAGTCAGTAAAAGTCTGACACGCCCTTCCGCTCAGCCCAGAGCGGGAGAGGTCATTTGATGATTTCCCACCCAAAAAAAAAGGAGGTATATGAAGACGCCTTTAAATTTCCGTCCACCAAAACGTTATAACGTTCACTTATTTCTATACATTTTATGGACGTGGACGTCCACGATAATATAGTCACGTTGAAAGCGCACAATAAAAGGGCTTTTTATATAATGATTGCATAAATAATTTGTGTGTCCGCATTTTGCTATAGCAGCAACAAGTAACGGAAGTCCTTCGTAATATCCTAATTGGAGTGACGTGGCGGCCATGCGAAGCCATGCAATTTTCAGGATCATGATAATTACACTTCAATGTAATGAAAGATGTTTTTCTATTGCAGCGTGGTCCAGCAATCTAATTGCGTAACACACATCTATCACAATCAGTATCATTTTGAAGGATATTGCTAAAAGTTAATCCATTGCTTCATATGTTCGAAAAATGTGTCTGCTCAACAACGTTAATAACGCAATGAATGTTGTTGAACTGTCAAATGAAAGCCATTGCTACTGTTATTGTTACGCAACTACCCCGCACTTTAAGCATATTTATTTATTAATTACCCGGGACTTGAGCACCGGAAATATTGATAAAAAAATTTAAGTATTTGAAACGTTTTGGGATTTCGACAGCTTTGCCATTAAATGATAGTTTATTTTGTATACATTTTAAATCTCTAGTATTATATTATGTTTTAATACATATATGTATAACCCCTTTATTCATAAACGTTGCTGACAGTTAAGTAGTGATTAGCGACTGTATACATATTTGACATTTAAACGTCACTTAACCTTAGTCATCGTTTATAAATAAACCCCTTAATATGTAATGTGACATAAATCAATGTCGGTTTCGTAATCGACTATTAGAGAGCTTTTGAAGTCGACTAATCGTATAATTATTCGTGAAGCTGCAGCACACCTCCATTCAGAAAAAAAACTAAAACAGGAACATTAATGTATTAATATTCTCCATAAAAAGACTTAATTTAACGCAAATTTAATTTTTATGCAGCATCCCTATTATCACATAATGCTTTAATCTCAGAGGATTTTTCAATTTATAAAATTTCTTGGAAACTTAATTTGTAGGTGAGACGGGGATCGCTATGATTTATGAATGAAATAAAAAATGCTAAGTTACCTGCATAATATCGAGGCGTCAGTTTAAAATGTGCATATTTAGAACAAAAACCTAATTCTTAAGCAACAAGAGAACTACCATTTTTGGTCCTTTGGTCCGCAGAGACGTTACACAAGTTTCAAGTTCATAAATTATTTTGTCATTTGTCTGCATAAATGTATACTATCGTACAAGCTTACGGCCGCGGCTTCGACCGCGTGGTATGTCGATAAAAAGCCTATGTCCTTCCCCATGATGCCATCAATCTCCTTGCCAAATTTTATCGGAATCCGTTCAATGGTTTAGGCGTGGAAAGGTAACATACATACGGATAGACAGGCAGAGTTACTGTCGAATTTATATTATAATATTAGTTTGGATTTATTCAATTGTAAATGGAGCATATCATTATTTTTATCGCTACAGTAAACCACAGGACCGGCACCATTCTGTCCTCCCTCTCGTTATAGGGAAAAACATTGGGATTTATGGTAAATGACAGTAAATAAATAACAAATATTATATTAAATGCCTACAAAATGTACTATTCCACTTAATTAGCGGTTTGTCGCCCGGAATATTAGATCATCACACCACGCTTCAATAATACGATTTATCGTGCTCCGTACATACTGAGGACAAAAACACTACTTATAGTTGGTTTGTAACAACACAAACAAAGCCCGGCTTTAGTTTCTTGACGGTACATTCATCATAGGAAGTAATTTAGCAAAATTATTAGACACGTCTCTCCTTCTAATTCCGCTGAGGTCGCCCCAATGTCGGCCATTTCATAATTCCGTTTTGCCTTCTAGAAACCATTTGGGACTAACATTTAAACAAGACGCCTATTGTTACGAAGCAATTTGATTCGGATCTACGTGTCAATATTAGATTTTGTTAACGGAAGTAATTTGATATAATATTTCGAGTACAACTGAAATGTCAACAAAACAGAAGAGGTCTACAGGGTTAAATTAAATTAGCTAGCGAAACTTCTCAGACATGTTGGGAATCGATATCAAAACATGATAAAACAAATAAAAATGATTTGATGATAATTAATTTTGAGTTCAACGACCGTAGGTATATATACTGTATTTGCTTGAAATATCAGTCCAAAAATCTGTTTTTGTTTCTGTACACTTCACAGATCGATATCTAAACACAAAAAAAACTGATTTTCTCAACTAAACTTCATCTAACAACACTACATACGGTCGTGGACCCGAAAATAAATTATCATCTTTTTTTTTTGTTTTATCATATTTAGATATCCATTTCCATCACGGCTGCGGAGTTTGGCTAGCTAATTTAGATTGACCCTGTATAGACACAAAGTCTGAAAGCTTTACAGGTGTAATTTATTGTATTTCATTAGGAATTCAAAGTTGTAGGAGGTCTATAACTTAATAACTACACACGTAGTTTACAACGAAGATAATGACTGGCCGCGAGTAATATTATGACAACGAAACTATTCCAAGTCGTTTGCCTACCGTGTGACAATTATGAATTAGTGACGGGTACAAAGACAGCAGACGCAACTGTTGCCTGCAGCAATACTCCCATCTCTCCGTTTAATTCTCCCAATAAGTTTTCTTGACGCTTCAGGTAAATGGCATAGAGTATGTACCTAAGTGACCAGGGGCCAGTTGGGCCAGCAATCAGCTTTCCTTTCCCCCAGCGAGGCATTCTAACGCGTTGCCATCGAAGGCCCGCGGCGAAGAGAGCTCATCATGGGTGATTATCTTTAGGGGACCTTAATTACACGCTCCGTGCCTAATGTGAAGCTTTATATCATATTTTTGAACCTCCAGTTAGCGTCAAAGTTAGCGTCAAAGTAACTAAAGTTTATATGGTTTTGAAGTAAAAAATAAAGACCATTTCAAGTGTTGAAAGTAGGTACACGTACGCAGCATATGTCGCAACATGTGCCGCGCAAAGTTTTATTGCTGCAGACAACAGTCAATATGTTATTTTAAAACATCAGGAGGCAAGCGCATTGTTACCAAACGACTTGGAAGTGTTCTTAGGAATCATCAATGGCAGCTGTTCGGCGATGAGTTACGACCGAGGGCAGCGCAGGCGCAGGTTGCGGTGAAAGTACGCCTTTACGCTACACACGTGCACGCAGCCCGGCCTTTTACTTCTAAACTATACCATCCAAGTGTCGTAGCATACCTCGTATGAGACTCTAATCGGTCCCTCATCATAACTTCAACTTTGACGAGACTTATCAACCATCGTCTGGACACGGTCACTGTTAATTAAATAACTACTACAGACACGAGATTGGGATCTCGCAGCGTCATCTTCGATTCAGCCCTGACACAGAATGAAGACGTCAAGCACGGGTAGCGTCCGCGTTATCTGCTCAGCTATCACAGTTGTGTGTGTACAATGAGCGGTGGTCGAGACACTCCTCGCGCACCTGTCGGCCAGCACGGGACGTGACCGGCGCGCGCGCTGCCTCGGGCGCGTGCGCCGCCCCTCCTCCGGGGCTTCGGGGGAATGCCTCCGATACTCATTAACTTTCGGGGATTGGTGGCATTCGATGATATATGTCGACGATGCCGGATGCTTGTGTAATGACTGCCCCATCATGCTATCACGAACACACCAAACTCCCCACGAAACTGCCTTAATACCCTTTGTTGACTTTTAGAAAACAAAAATGCGATTCTAATTCGCTCTCGCATTGCGTGTCGGAAACTATTTTCTCACCGACCTTATAACAAACCGTACAATCTACACGTACACACATCTAACAGATAATATTATGTGTATCGTTGCGGGTAATTTTAGGTCATTCCCATCAAAACGGGCGTCGCGGTCGGTCGGGAGACGGCCTTGCGTTGCGCGCACGCTGCTGCTAGCTGCTACAGACGCTGGTTCAATGTTTCCTCAATTACCTTCACCATTGTCGCGCGACGCGATCCAACAAACAATGCTGCAACCGATCAATACAAAATATTACGCACGTGTCTAACATAAAGTGCCTCTCGCATGTCCGCCTTAATAGATCAGCTAAACATTAGCCGAAGGTTCCTCTGTAAAAGGGCTCGATAGGTTCATATGGCCAACGCGTACGTGATTTTGAACGATCTAAGTTTCGGCGAACTCATTGTTTCAACATCGAATTACGTCGAAAATTCTCCACTTTTGTTTTGTCTACCCATTTTGTTCAGCGTCCGGCCTAACAATAAAAAATATCGATTACAATTCTAAGCACACAGAGCTATATTATCTAATGATCTAGGCAGCGCTGGGAGGTGTGCGTGCGCGCGCGGCGTGTCTTCACGTATAATTCTCCGGGCCCAATGCCCAAATGAAATTATTATACTAATTACCGAATCTCGATCACGAGCGAGGGGCGTTGCGGTTCTAAATCTCCCGCTCTCCTAAATCGATTACGGGTATTACGGGCCTAGAGCCCGGCGTTTTGTCTCTGTCTTATGTGGGCCGGCCTTGCTCTCGTCTTTTTGGTCATAATCTATCACGGTTCATTGCTCCTAGTGGCCACTTGGCTAGTTTGGCCGACCAGTGCGAGAGTGCGGATACGGACTTCGACGTTCGAGATGTTCTCGAGATGCTCTTATCTCGTTTGTTTAATGAAGTTTTTAATAATGGCTGGTGTTGTAAATTGTTTTAGAAGACAGTCGTGTCCCAAGCCTCCCACATTAGCGTCAGGTGCTGGCTGGCCGCGTTATGGATGAGCGTCAGTTAGTTTCACACCGCTCGCCTTTATTATTATACTTTTAATAGTTTACGCTCTGGTAAATAACGAAGGAGTCTCACTTTCACATGTTGGGCCTACTTTTAATTGATATTACGAGACTGGTCTACATAGACTCGGCGAATATGGGGCTTTTTATTTTATTCATTTCGTTTACTTTGTATAGGGACGCAATTACCGTTGCAAGTATAGTGTTTATTGTATAATCCTTTTGCATGTAACAAGGTTGAAAATGAACTCATCAAATTGTTATGTTCGACCTTTGAAGAGATTTCATGTGCAGATAGCTCCGTTGTATGCGTTTATCATTACGATGACACATACCGCTGGCGTGTCTGACTCTGCTAGTCTATCATCATCATTTTACTTCTTCTTTCAGCCCTGTTTCAATGTAATATGAAAATAGCCTCCATAAAAAAAAACGCTTTATAAATTCAGTAAGGATCTATAAACATTGTTATGCCGCTAATAATAAGTTGCAATTACAAAGCCTTGAACACGACCTACATTGCGTTTTAGAAATACAAGTATAAATCTACTTAGTATAATTTATTTCCTCATGTGTTAATAAAGGAAATTACTTATTTGAGGTTAATAATATACAGTTTACAAATAAAAACATAATTTAAATTGACCATTTTTCATTATTTATCTCGCTGTTTGATCTAAGCAAACGTTTAATTGTTGCTAAAATTGTTTTTCTTGTTGTTGGTTTATACTTTTTAATTTTGAGTATAATTTAGAATTTACTGACAGTATGACGTCCGTACATAAAAACTTAACAATGACCAAAAATACCTCCTATCTCCTGAATATTTGAGTTTCATGTGATACCTATTCATGTCCCAGGGTGGCATAAATAAATAAGAATTAATGTAAACTGTAGCTTAAACATAACATCACGCACGCCTCTTCCCCGAGAGAAAAGGTGTATAAAGGGTCACATCAAGTTAGCTAGCGAAACTCTGCGTGATACGTGATAGAAATCTCTAAACACTTTAAAATAAAAGAGTTTCGAGGTTTTTTTCTGAGGCTGTGGTAGTGTTGTTGCTTAAAGTATGGGCAGTTTTATCGTGTTTAGATGTCGATACCAATCACGTCTGTAAAAATAAGACAAAACGGATATTTTAAACTGTCATTTAGTCTGACTAAATTAAAAGCGGTCGATGACCTCACAAAAAAAACTATTTTTTTTTTCATGTTCAGACGCCAATACCCATACCACCTACGGAGTTTCGCTAGCTGATTTAATTTGACCCTGTAAAGTAAACCCACATTTCGCTTAAGCTTAACTTAAACTCCCACTAAACATTTCGCGGTAAAGCACATCATGTAACCACCCTCTGCCTGAAGAGGCAGCTGCGGCTAGACACATATTGCGGCCAGACGGCTGCTTAGTGTGTAGTATGTAATGGCTAATTTCGTGGTTAGGTAAACTAGCTAGGTCTACAAACTAGTTTAAAATAGCACTGTGGCGGCATCTACATCGCCACATGTGATCTACTGACGTCACGCAAAATCTTGCATCGCGCAAGCAGAGTTTACTGCGCAACTATCTTAAATACAACGACAAGACAATCGTCGGGCAGTAATAGCCCACCAGACATAACACCCGTCTGGTCGAAGGATCCCATTTCTATAGAGGACGAGTGAACTTTACACCCTGTTCCTCACACCTTTATAGCACTTAATATGTTGATAAAACCAACATATTTGGTAACTTCTTTACCTTCTGATTAAGATTAGGCGTCTGTTGAACGGGACCGGGGTACTTACACGACCTAAAAATTGCTCTACTGTTAGATAATCTTCTCTCAGATTGATTTAATATAAGCCTGTAATCCCTGAAGTGGAAGGCAAAGATGTACCTATAGTTCACCCACACTTCTCCAGTTATGTTTAAGTCCCACATGAAAGGGATCGAGCTTTTTGCCATCAACTGGGCACAAAAAAAACCCAATAAGTAACACTTTTTTCAACCTGGGTACCAAATCCTGGTCCTCATGCTCACCAGTAGCGCATGGGACCACTAGATTAGCGAAGCACTCGCGTCTCTCTCTCTGTTCCCATTTTTGGCCCGACAACATTTGTTTTAAACGAATCTAAGTAGTGACTCCAAAAAAGCTTTCCTTTAATTTATTTTAAAAAAGTATCCTTATAAGTTCAATAAGTTTTAGAGGATCAATTATACATTTCCCTTTCTTTTACACCTTATTCTTACCAAATCTTTTTTATCTTCCACAGCCTCTTCGAGCAGGAGATCATGAGCTACGTGCCCGCAGGCGGGTGCTCCATAGCGGCGGCGTCGGCGGGCGCGTCGCCCTCGCCTGCTGCATCGCCAGCCGCCGCGCGCAGCACCCGCGCTCCCGCGCCGCAACGCCGGGACTTCGAGGCCAAGTTACGAGCCTTCTACAGGAAGCTCGAGAGCAAAGGATATGGCCAAGGACCTGGCAAGTTAAAGTGAGAACTCTCTTGTACTCTTGTTCTTAGCGTGTCAATGGCATATATTTTTAGGTTCTAAAATTACAGTCCTGCTGATAAAAAAAAACACGTAAAGAAAAACTTACATATGCGAATTCTTATTTTTCGCTTCAAAAGGCTGCCTGATTTTGCATATCCATGATTTGAGAATGAATAAAAAGAGATACAGCTTATAACGATTCAATCGTATGAATATTAGCAGAAGTATGTGTCCAGAAATAGACATCGTTTGGAGGGTATGGGTATAAGGAAGATTACGATGTAATGTTAACTAATTATGTGATTTTAAAACACCCTTAAAATCTTCCAAATTCAATTCTAAACTCAAACGAACCTCTTTTCAGACTGCACATTCGTCGCGAACATCTTCTGGAAGACGCGTTCAGAAGAATCATGTCATGTGGCAAGAAAGAACTACAAAAAGGCAAACTCTGCGTGCTATGGGACGGAGAAGAAGGCTTGGACTATGGCGGGCCCAGCAGAGAGTTCTTCTTTCTCCTCTCGAGGGAACTCTTCAACCCTTACTACGGGCTTTTCGAGTATTCAGCGAACGACACGTACACGGTCCACGTGTCGCCCATGTCGGCGTTTGTCGATAACCATCATGAATGGTGAGTTGGTTTACTTATTTAGCTTGTGGCCTAGGCTAGAACGTCGGCAGCCAGAGGAGTACCTTCATTGTGGTTTTAGTTAGAAAGAGTTAGATATCAATGAGAATGATCGGTCGCAAAAAAAAGTTATTATAATAATCCTAAACTGAGTAGGTACGGAGAGGAGGCCTGTGTCCCAGCAGTGGTATGAATTGGTGGTAGTTTCGTACTGCAAACATTACGGAGGAAGACAAACTGCTAGGCTGTATTGTGCACAATTCAGGAACTGTTGCGGTTTGAAGGTTTATCGTTGCCGGTATGACAAGCCCATTAGACATAGCTTTGTATATGGAATGGCAATGTATCTACGATGCCTCTGATATTGCAGATGCCCTTTTCCTAATTCGTTAGTGCTCTCATACCAATTTGGAAATATTGTAAAAGCCACCTAGTTTTAGGGGTGATTTTTCCAAATTTTATGCGAGGATTAATTTTGAATTTTTGACAGTTCTTCCATACAAAAACTGTCGGACGTCAATTTTATTGCACGAATAAAAATTATCTGTCGATTGAAAATCAGCCATTAAAAGAGTAACCGGGCGTGGAGTTTCTAGCCGGTTCTTCTCCATAGGAAACGACCAATTGGAACCGTGCCTTTAGCTTCTGGCGTTTTATAAATGTCCATGTAGGTTTCATCATCATTCTCCTGCACTTATCCCAATTTATTTGGGGACGGCGCAACATGTCCTTGTAGGTTTATGTAAAATAAAATATTTTAAATAACATTAAAAAAACTTAGCTAACAAAAGTTTAAAAATCATAATTTTAATTAGCATCATTGTCTTGAAATGTCCCATGATATGCTTTTGTTTTCCATTTTTGGCAGACATTGAATTGTAAATGAGTGTGATAATCGTTTTCCACGATCTGAATCTGGGAGTTGGAGAAATAAATAATGGTACTGAGATAAGTCTTGCAAATATATATAACATGATAATAATAATATATAAGTCACCTAAACCCATAGCCCAATATATTTTGTTTCTATGTTCTGCAATGGTCCTGCATCAACCGGGGGTGGTCCTTGGATCCACTTGCATAGTGCATACAGGGATAATCGTCGGTTGGTGTCTCCTCATCATTTAAAATTGTCTAAAGGGCCTCTGCGAGTTGGCTTCGGCCCCTGGTACGCCTTCTAAAGGCCCGGGACCCCAGGGTCTACTCCGAAGTAGTATCGGCCGAATGTTCGGCTGTTTCCTGCTACGAAGTTACTATTTGGTTCGGTCGGTTCCGATCTTACACTCCTACACTCTTTCGAATATTGACTATGGTCCCGACCCAACTGAGCCGATCCGAACTTTTTTCGCATTTTTCAATAATATTCGGTTCTGGCATGTGTCGGTCCGATCCGAACATTCGCACTTTGCACTTCGGAGTAGGCCCCCTGGGTCCCAAGATAATTATGTCAAAAACAATAATCTATACTTATAATAAATCTGTAGAAGTGAAAATTCTGTACATTGAAAATTTCAAAAAAATAAATGGCAGGGGGTGTTACTAGACCGACACCGAACCCAAAAATGTGATTAAAAAAATTTTTGTCTGTCTGTCGGTCTGTCTGTCTGTCTGTCTGTCTGTTTGTTCAGGCATCACGCAAAAACTACCGGTTCGATTACGATGAAACTTGGTATAATTATTCTTTAATATCCTGGGCACCACACTGGGTACTTTTTATCCCGGAAAAGTATATACAATAAAAAACAAACTTAATTTTGCGGTTCGATCCCTATACCCGATTACCACTGTCTGTACTGTACCAACCGCAAATACTAAGTTTGTCGTAGGTTGGGTCACCCGCAGTGGAGTTCATTTTTATTCCTTTTAGTTTTTAGAGTTATTTAGGTTTATTTTTATATGAGTCGTAGGTATAGATTTGAATTTTAAAGTATAGGTAGTATATTTGATAGTGTACGTAGTGACCGTAGGTTATTTTATAATACTGTTAGGTAGGTTTAGTCATTCGTATAGATATTAGTTTTTAGGGATTTTGCTTATTTATTGAGTTTAGATTAGTTATCATCAGAAATAGGTTTATTTAGGTAGGTAGGTATTTAATTTTCTGTTATTGAGTTTTTTTTTTTAATTAGTTAGGTATTTAGGTAAAGATATCATATAGGTACCCTCTTAATCACCACTAATGAGACACAATTGGTTTTCTATTGTAATTAGCCACAAAGGTCCCGCGACATAGATGGCATTCTGGGGAAGCACATACATTTTATCCTGTTAGCACGTTCCCGTGGGTAAATTTCCGACATCTACGCGGGCGAAGCCGCGGGCAGAAGCTAGTATATAATAAAGTTTATTCATCAAAAAGTAAAAATACAATGTGACTTCGGGATTCGAGCCACAAGATACAAGTATCTTGTGGCTCTAGCATTAGATGGAAAATTAGATGTCCAAATCTTGTGAAGATCAGAAAATACAAATTTTCAGTTACTTAGGACGATTTGGTTTTCTTGTTAATTTCACAGTTGAAATTATATTCTTCCGCTTGTCTGGTCACACAGAAGAGCGTTGTTCTTCTTAACTACGCAAAGGATTATGACGTGCTTGTCACCATCATTTAGTTAGAGCGTTTATTCCGGAAGGTTTATTTGCATAATACATTCAGATAAACTCCCTGTTTTATCTAGTCATAAAAACCATGCGGAGCAGGGACGGGTTGCTAGTGTAGATAAGTAAACACTAAGAACTAAATTGCATACAATCAATTCAAATTACTTTGATTACTTTAAGAAATGCGTGCTTCCTGGCGTCAAGCGATACCTATTATCTTCTTATTAAGCCGATCGATATAAAACATTATGTATTTGCTAAACATCATTAGGATATACCAGTAATAACTATTGCATTGACAGTGACTTGTTGTTAGCCGTAATAAGCATAGTGTTTTTATCTCACGAGCCGACGCGCGACGTGCGCTTTACTGGTGGTTACTAAGTGTTCACACGTTCTGTGTTATCATAAATTCAGTGCTTAAATACTAAAAAGGAAACATTTCAACGTAGTAAGGGGTTCGCGCAAACGCGTAAACTGTAATCATAAATTCAGCACATGATTCTAGATTCTTTCGCCTAGCGTACAAATTTTCCGTCAGTTAAAAAAAAAAAAGATTTTTTATAGAAAAGTGCAATACCTACGCTGTCAAAATGTATGGAATAGTTAAAGTTTTTTTTAAATAACCCATCTAAAATTTCGACGCATGGGGTTCAGGATGATTCTGAACCCCCTCTACGTTGAAATGTTTCCTTTTTTTAGTATTTAAGCACTGAAACAACTAAAGCAAAGCATTATTGGTTATGTTGATAATTTTACTAGCGCCCCAGTTTTGATTCCCAGCAAAGTTCCATGTAATAAGGGGGAGCTTATTGCCATCAACCTGGCATAAACCCAGACAGCTGGCTGCTCCTGAGAAATTCCAGATGGAAAAACCGAATAGGTAACACTTTGCCCGACCCGGGAATCAACCCTCAGCACTCATACTCAGCAGTAGCGCTTGCGACCACTAGACCAACCGGCACCCTAATTGCGTAACACACGATCAAATGGAATCGGTTTCATTTTGACAGTTCAACAACATTCATTGCGTTATTTACGTGTTGAGCAGACAAATTTTTCGAACTTATGAAGCAATGGATTAGCAATTTGCTTCAAAATGATTCTGATTCCGATTGATCGTGTGTTACGCAATTAGGGTGCAGGCAGTTATTCTAGTGGGCACTCACTATGAATAAAAATTGTTACCACAGTTAAAAGAAGTAAATTATGGCAAGTTCACCTTCTTGGAAATAGAAAAAATAAGTACCTATTCCTTCTCAAACAGCACCCTAATTGCGTAACACACTATCAATCTTATTCTGAATCATTTTGAAAGATAATGTAAGGCTAATCTATTGCTTCAAATTTTCGAAAATGTGAACAACATACATTGCGTTATTTACGTCGCGACGTAAATAACGCAATGTATGTTGTTGAACTGTCAAAATGAAACGCATTGCTAGGTACCGTACTGATAGTGTGTTACGTAACTACCACGCTGAAAGCATTTAATTCAAATAAACCAATTACAACCACTTCTGAATTGTCAAGGGGTCGGTCAGTCAGAAAGATGAAGCTAGTTGCCCATTCCAAAGCGTAGAAGGCTCCAATGGAGAAGAACGGACGAGAAACTCCACGGAAACTATCTATACTTATAATAAATCTGTAGAAGTGAAAATTCTGTACATTGAAAATATCAAAAAAATAATTTACAGGGGGTGTTACTAGACCGACATCGAACCCAAAAATGTGATTAAAAAAATTTTTG
Organism: Apamea sordens; assembly: GCA_945859715.1. NCBI lineage: Eukaryota > Metazoa > Arthropoda > Insecta > Lepidoptera > Noctuidae > Apamea > Apamea sordens. The sequence goes on from OX243995.1 coordinate 18,159,998, forward strand.
TCTGTCTGTCTGTCTGTCGGTCTGTCTGTCTGTCTGTCTGTCTGTTTGTTCAGGCATCACGCAAAAACTACCGGTTCGATTACGATGAAACTTGGTATAATTATTCTTTAATATCCTGGGCACCACACTGGGTACTTTTTATCCCGGAAAAATATATACAATAAAAAACAAACTTAATTTTACGGTTCGATCCCTATACCCGATTACCACTGTCTGTACTGTACCAACCGCAAATACTAAGTTTGTCGTAGGTTGGGTCACCCGCAGTGGAGTTCATTTTTATTCCTTTTAGTTTTTAGAGTTATTTAGGTTTATTTTTATATGAGTCGTAGGTATAGATTTAGTTTAGGGATAGATATTAGTTTTTAGGGATTTTGCTTATTTATCGAGTTTAGATTAGTTATCATCAGAAATAAGTTTATTTAGGTAGGTATTTAATTTTCTGTTATTGAGTTTTTTTTTTTAATTAGGTAGTTACTTAGGTAAAGATATCATATAGGTACCCTCTTAATCACCACTAATGAGACACAATTGGTCTTCTACTGTAATTAGCCACAAAGGGCCCGCGAGATAGATGGCATTCTGGGGAAGCACATACATTTTATCCTGTTAGCACGTTCCCGTGGGATAATTTCCGACATCCACGCGGGCGAAGCCGCGGGCAGAAGCTAGTTTTAAATAAAAATATGGTTACAAAATATTGGATGGCATCATTCATGTTGAAGTTATACGTCTTTTCATTACACACATGAAAAGAAAAAAAAACAATTAAAATATTAAATAAAATTATTCAAAATTATTATTTTATACCCTACATTGTTTTTTTTTTTGTGAATGGTGAGAATTATTTTCTTGTATTGTTACGATTAACGTAGTATGCAGAGACCAAAGACTTTAAAATAAAATAAATAATTCTGTATTAAAAACTGGTTTCAGAATGAATGTTGAACAAAATATTATTGGTGTGCGTAACAAATATGACTTTAAAGAATTATAATTATTAAAATCCTGAATACAACCCTCTAAGTCTAAGTGAATGACTATTTCATGAAATATTAATCAAACCCTGGCACTTCTCACATAAATGGCCTGCAAGTACATAAGTAGTTGCCTACCTACTACATATTACTTTATTACCCACATACTATGTAGGTAAGTACTACATGATGTATGAATAAAAGGATGGACTCGTTAGAGAGCTACTATGTATGTAGCTATGACGGGGGTACAGGCAACAGACAGGAAGGCAGGAAGACCATAGATAATAAATGATATTATAAAGTCGGATACATACGAACCACTACATATTAGTATTTTCATCCGTAGTAAATATATAATTTTACATAGTGACACATTGAATGCATATATCTATTCTATTAATTTATACTTATCTGATATAAACTTCTTATGTAGCTCAATGCAGTGTCTAGTGAGTACCATACCCATTGTGTAACCACTCAAGCAGGTAAGTACTAGGTACTTATTTATTACATATCTGAGGGGCTCGTAGCCAAGTAATAACAGCCGCACGGGTCCATCGATCAGGTTAAGCCATGCTTGCCGCGGTTGGTCCGTGGATGGGTGGCCATCTTCACATACCGAGACCCCTCCGTGCCTCGGAAAGCATGTTAAGCCGTTGGTCCCGGCTGTCATTCTTGGATCTTTGACAGTCGTTACGCGTAGTCAAAAGTCCAAAAATTTTACAACCAGTTTTACCAAAGGATATGGTGTTAGTTCCAGTAACTGGGTTGTAGAGCTCAGATAGGCAGTCGCTCTATGTAAAATAGTGGTATTCAGCTGCATCCGGTTAGACTGGAAGCCGACCCCAACATAGTTAGAGAAAGGGTAAGCAGATAGGGTATATAAGGTATTTATGTTAAGGGTCTTTGTAGCCTGAATTAAATGATTTAAACGATAAATAGTGTACGCCCCGCTTTAAAATTGGACAATAGATTGATTGACTTACTAAGTTTTATGAAATTACATAATTGTGCGAGTTTAACAATTCTGGAATTATTGCTACACCCATTTTAATATGACTTGTCATAAAATATGACCCATTTACGCCCCAGTAAAGACAATCTTCCTGCCATAATAATAAACATCGCATCCCTTCCACAAAGCGCTACAGATATTTCCGTTATTATGATTTATTTTTACATCGCCACGCGCGCCCTCTGTGTTTATTTTTACTCAGCGTCGTTCAGCGCAAGCGCACCCAAACCGTTCGCGTCTCGAATTACAATAAACACCATGTATTTGGTTACAAACAAACAGACAGATTTACAAAGTTTTTGTGCACGTTCTAAAGTAACTATTTGATTATATCATGTTTCGAATGAACTGATGTGTAACGAGTTCTACGCACCGTTGCTTGGGTTCTGTAATACAAGCGTAGTTGGAGGTATTTCCAACATATTTCAGACACACCATTATATAGGTCATGTGTTAATTTTAGGTAGACTGAGTTGTTCAGGCATCTGTAAATACAAAGTTAGTGTACATATATAAATATGATGCTGTTAGTTGTGTTGGCGTTGTATACCTCAAGCGTATACGTAGGCGTTGTATATCCATGGTACTTATTTTTTTAAACTTTTGTTATAAAATATAACAAGGTAATAAATTAGGGAAGGTAACTAAGGTTTAGGTACTTTTGCCGATGACAGTAATGTCTAAGATAAACTAAGAAAGTAACCACTATATTGATTGCCTATGTTTGTCTGCAGGTTCCGTTTCTCGGGTCGCGTGCTGGGCCTGGCGCTGGTGCACGGCTACCTGCTGGAGGCCTGGTTCACGCGGGCACTGTACCGCGCCTTGCTGCGCCTGCCGCCCGCGCTTGAAGATGTTGATGCACTTGACGCGCAGTTCGCCGCATCGCTGCGGTGGCTGCAGGTGAGATAGCTGAACAATATCAACTGACCATTGAGTCCCGATCTGGCATACTGGCATATACTTATCAATATATTATTTATATAGATAAATATTTGTTTCATGTATGTACCTATGTATTTATTGTAAATATAAATGGTTCCACACAGACTACCTGCAGTATTGCTCTCCTTCTCCCTTAATCTATCCAAAGGTAGTCTTTAAAAGATTGCTTTTAGCGATAAGACCGCCCAATCTGTCGTCCTATGTAAAATGTCTACATTTAATGTGTAATTCCGAAAGTTTTGTTTTTACCAAAATAAATACGATAAGACAGTAAAAAATATTTTTCCGTCGAATCAAGGCAGCTTTATCGCTTATTCAAATGACAAAACACATTTCATAAAATAATAGAACATTCACGAACAGCAAGTGCTCCTGGATTCGGATCTCCAGGTCATTTTTCAGTAGCAGCACTGAGCCTAGATTTGTACTGCTAAAAAGCTATCAGTACGACGTGATACGTACGTTTATTTTGTCATAGGTATGTAGAAAAAACATCTTGTAAATTGGTTAAATAGAGGATGTATGGAAGTTAGACATTTTGCTGATAGGGAATCCTACCGGGCACACGGCTTGTACTTAATAATAATGGTCTCTCTCCCGATTCCAGTCAGCACGTTGCGTGTCATCCCTGGAGCTAACATTCGCGGTGTCGGAGCGTCTCGCCGACGGGCGCGTGCTCGAGCGCGAGCTGAAGCCGGGCGGGCGCGACGTGCCCGTCACCGAGCGCAACAAGAAGGAGTACCTCGAGCGCGTCGTGCGCTGGCGCGTCGAGCGCGGCGTGGCGGAGCAGACCGAGTGGCTGGTGCGGGGCTTCCATGAGGTGAGGGACATTGCTTATTGAAAGAAAAAGTATTTATTTAGATGCAGCATCCAGTAGTGTATCACAAGTCATCAGTGTGCGCTGGCCAGCGGCAAATCTTCCTCGATGGTCCCGCCGTCCGCCGATGTGCGCTGGCTTTTCATTTGACATATTGTCGAGCGCGCGTAAACTTCTGTGATAAGTTGAATGAGTTATCAACAACTAATCATATCACTTGACTTGTGTTTAATTTGAACGTGTCGATAATTTTCGTTCCCGGAACATAATACGTACCTATGCCGCGTATTTTAACTTGATTGTCATTTGCTAGCATTGTCTAATTTGGTCGTCTGTGCAGGTGGTGGACCCGCGGCTGGTGGCCGCGTTCGACGCGCGCGAGCTGGAGCTGGTGATCGCGGGCGCGCCCGAGCTGGACGTGGCCGACTGGCGCGCGCACACGGAGTACCGCGGCGGGTACCACGACGCGCACCCCGTCATCCTGTGGTTCTGGCAGGCTATCGACAGGTACGCATCGCACATTCATAACTTGCCGAACGGTGAACCATCATCACCGTTCCCTTGCCCTTGTCCCAATTTATTGGTGGTCGGTGCAACATGTTTTCTTCCATACTTCTCTGTTAGTCGTCATCTCGGTAGTCCAATTTCTAGCCATACCTACCATCTTTCACACAGTCCATCCATCGCTTCTTTGGTCTTCCCCTACCTACTCTTAAAGCCTTCCTATCTTCTTCCTTTAAGATCCATCCAAAGATCGCTTTCAGCGATAAGACCGCACACTGTGACCCTATGTAAAATGTATACATGGTGGCAGGGACATCGACGCGCAAACTGTAACCATGGATTCAGCACGAGTTTAGACCCCATAGCGTCGAAATTTGACGACGGTTATTAAAAAAAAATATTGCTGTTCCATACGTTTTGACCGCGTACTTAGTTATTATACTTTTCTATGAAACAGAAGATTATTTTTTGATAACCTACGAAAAATTTCTACGCTATGGAGTCTAAACTCATGTGCTGAATCCATGGTTACAGTTTGCGCGTCGATGTACAGGCGCCAGCAGGTCAAGCTACCCGAAACTGTCACATTTTCCCAATCAACCTTGAACCTTAATCCTTTAACGATAAAGTTGAAAATCTATTAAAGAAATTTGACAGATTGTAGTAGCTTGATGTGCTGGCGTCTGTACCTGCCACCCTGTATACCTATTACATATAAACCTAATATTAGGTATATTATGAATGCGACCAAAAACATCGCCATCACACAACCATTGGCACGTTCATACTTCCTTATATTTTACCAAAATGCGGAAGTGTCTGACTCGTGCGCTATCTGCGTCGCTATGTGGAATTAATACATGTATTTATTTCTATATTTTTATATTATTTGTACCTATGTATTCTTAGTTTAAACCTATATTCATAATGCATGTTTGGGTTACCACAGCCTAATTTTAGTTTCCCTGTCTGTACTTTTTTTCACACTGTCTAGTCTCTCATCCAACTCTACTGTCGCAGGTCTGACGGAAATTTCTAATGTAATAAGCAGTACCTTTGTACTCATCTATGTTTGTATTTTTCCCTAAGTATTTTATGTATACATAAATAATTTAATAACGTTGTGCTTTTCCGGCAGGTTCACGAACGAGCAACGCCTGCGCCTGGTGCAGTTCGTGACGGGCACGTCGTCCATCCCGTACGAGGGCTTCGCGGCGCTGCGGGGCTCCACGGGCCCGCGCCGCTTCTGCATCGAGCGCTGGGGCCGCGTGGAGTCGCTGCCGCGCGCGCACACCTGCTTCAACCGCCTGGACCTGCCACCCTACCCCACGCCGCATCTGCTGTACGAGAAGCTGTTGCTAGCCGTCGAAGAAACAAACACCTTCGGCATCGAATGAACACATCAGCACGACTGATGCACCACTTTTATAAAGCTTTACGAACGACGCTCTATTCAGCTCGATTTCTTGAAAATGTAGTATTTTGTGTCTTAATGAGCATTACCTAGAGCGCTCCAGTAGCGTACCTATGCTTCGCAAAACCCTAGACGATATCAAGATTCGGCCCGACAATGACTTAAAATGGGCATGTTGTTGAACATTTAGCTTGTGGTACCTACAAATGTTATCTGGGCCCTGGCCCGATATGATATGATACCCATGAGTGGCCTCCATTCTAAACCGCATTTGTATTCGCTTTATGAGGTAATAAATATAAAGTAAATTATTATGCATCGTATTATGTGGAACTTAACTGTATCCTTGAAATTAACACACTTATTAACATGATTGTAATTAAGTTAATTCAACCCAAACAATGAGAGTTTGAGAGTATACTGTATGAAGTATTGAAAATACATTTGCAGCTGTAAATAATTGTGACTAATTACAAGTATTGTGGTCAATGTAAATAATAGTCAATTGATAGTGTAATGGACAAACAAAGATAGGGGTATTTTAGCAATTTAATAAATAAACATGTGTAGATGTGCCTAGGTATTTATTGTTATAATAACTAGCCGCGTGTTCTACGAGGTTTGTACTTTATTATCGCTTTTATTATAAGTGAACGTATATTGTGGCTGTGAAATGGGACTCAAGTCCTGTGTTTAGTAATTACGCTTTTACGTCACTAATTTATAATATTATAAATGTAACCTTTATCACCCTTGATAAGAACAGTTAATTTTAAATTATTGCGAACACTGTATGTATTATTGCTGCATACTACAAAATTTTATCATTGAAACTAAATAATTTAATATTCGCAAATTGTATAAATATGTAATTTAAAAGTATTTTTTAACAATTAAGTTTCTGAATCTCCCAATTACAAGCAACACTAGTCAGCTACAATGTTATTATTATTATCAATAATTTTGTTTGAACTACATCAAACACTTGTATAGTATTTCCGCTACCTGCGGTCCTAGCTATCCTGTTCTGGAATTTATAGATGTACCATTTTTACTATAAAACTAACATTATTTAGTCATGAATGTGCAAGTTACATAGAGTACATTTAACAATTATTATTATTTGTGTTCCTTTATTATATTATAAATTAGAACAGTTGTATATTTAGTAATCCTGCAGTTCATGACAAACGGTTGTTGCCCGTCTCAATATGCAGATATAGAACAGTATTGAATGTCTTGTATGTAATGTAAATATATTATTATTTATTGTGCTTATGAACTCTACACTTCTGTGTAATTGATGTTTATTTTTGTAAGTAACAATTCTGTTATGTTGAATATTTAACTCAAAATGTGTATTGTTTTTATTATCTCTAAATTTTAAGTAAATTGTTTTTGCGTGAAAGTGATAAAATGTGTCAATATACAACATTACTTGAAAAATATTGCTTTTATTTGCCCCTTTGACTTGTAGTCAGGTACACGAAATAAAAAAAACTCTACAAGATATTCATGGTATGCTACTTGATAGAAGGCTGGGGGAGGAATACAGAAAAATAGGAAAATAATTAAGAATAATATCACACATACAAAATGTTTATTTTTCTGAAGTTGTGTAACAACAAAAATCAACCTTGTTATTTTTAAGACCTTATCTTTTAACATATATCAACTATTTACAGTTCCCAAAGTCTGCATTCGTCAACACAAACTCATGATAAAAAATGCAACAAGGGTTACTTTGCATATTCTACTCTAAATTGTGACGGAGTTAATTCATAGCTTGTCACAGTCAGTAAGTTTTAAAATCCTTATTCCATAAAACTCATAGTTAAATCATAAGCTGTGATTACAATATGATAAAAGCTACTGTTATTATAGTTCCGTATGCATACTGTAGCTATGTGAATCCAAAATTAAAACTCTTAAAAATAATCCTCCCCCTCTACAACATCCTATGTGATTCGCGAGCAAGACTAGTCAACCCCCATATCAATAACTTTCAAATTGAACCCGATCAAGTCAATTAGTAAATTGAAAGGTGGTTTCCGAAGAAATCAACTAAATTTTAATGTAATATAATACACGCTCGTGTAAATATTTTGTATATTTACTTCAAAAATAACGGTACATACAATATTTTTAATTTGTAACTCTATCGAAAGGGAGAAGAGCGAAGGCTCACTGTGAGTCTAGCCAAGAGAGGGAAAATCCTTGCTGTCATCAACCTTAGGCGGTGCGGCCGGCGCACGCAGCGGCGGGCGCTCCTCCACCGGCTCGGGCTCACGCGGCGGGCCCCGGCCGCGCCCGCGCCCGCGCCCACGGCCTCGCGGCCCGCCGCCGCCACGCCGCGCCGTGTCGTTGAACGTGAACTCGATGCCGAGCACACGCTTCTGGCGCCCCACGCGCTGCGGGTAGTCGGCCATATCGAACTCGTCATCGGTGTCATCGTCCTCACCTCGTTCGCCTTCCTTTTTCTTCTCGAGCATCACCAGGTTCTTCCACTGGCTGAGGTCCTCGCCCTCGCCGGCCTTTCGCAGGTTATACTGCGGCTGAGTGCGTTGGGCATTTCGGAGCGCTTTGTATTCGTCAAGTGTGAGTTCGCGCGGCTCCTCTTCGGTGGGAACGGCAGCGCGCTCTGCCTCAGGCTGCTGTCCGTCACCGGCGCCAGTCGCATCAGCTGCTTTCTCCTCAGTCACCTCACCTTCGGAACCGGTCTTGTTGAGCTCATCAATCTCGTCCTTAAGCGTGCCCCAGTTATGAGGACCGGCACCCTCACGCTTGTCGACCGGCTTCACACCGGTCTTGTCGGAGCCGGATCTCCTATCAAACTCGCGCTTGCCTCTATTGTCGAACGGACGCGGCCCGCGCGGTCCGTCACGACTGTCGCGAGACTCGCGAGACTCGCGAGGTTCACGCGGCGGCCTCGGCCCACGGCGCTCGGCTCCCTCAGGATTGTCGCTGAAATTGCGTCGCTCAAAGTTGGGCCTGCGGTCACCAAACTCACGCCGGGGTGGTCGAGGGGCTCCTTCCTTGTTCTCGACGGCGCCGTTCTGCGGCCGTTCCTCGCGGCGACGTGGAGGAGGACGTTCGGTGTTGCGGTCGACAGGCTTGGGAGGACCCTTAGGCTTCTGTTGCTCACCGCTCCTGTTTTCTTGAGACTTTACATTTTGAGTTTCCTTGATTCCCTTCCTGATAGCGGGAGCGCCACCTTTAGGTTTGGTCTCAGGTTTGCCCTTGTTCTCCTTTTCGGCTTCTTTGGTCTTCTTTTTGAGCTCCTTCGCTTGCTCTCGCGCTTTTAACGCATCAAGAGGATCGGACTCATCGTCCAAGAAAAGAGCGTATCTGTTAACAACCCCCACACCGTAGGAATTCTCCATTGTGATCCTCTTGATGATTTAATCACACAATAACTGGATGTTGGTGGATTATTTTCACGCACTTTAGTAAGGCGACATTTTGTCTTATTTTATTGATTTCATTTAATATGGCGGACGTAAGCGAACGCACCTAATACGCCATATGACGAAAAGGAATAGAGAAAAGAATGAAAATGGCGGCACGGTTTTCTTTTTAAATTATTGTCTCTGGTTTTCTGAGCTCTATTTTTTAACCAGAGACAATAATAACACTGACATTCTGTGTTATAGTGTTAACAAACGATAAAACTTGCTACGGGCCGGACAGTGAACGAAATCCGCTGGTTGAGACAATCGGATCACAGAGTACTTTGAATCGGATCTGCCGCTTCTGCTAATAACTTTGTGTGCACAGTTAGATATGTCCTCGAATCATACCTCCGAATTTTTGAAGCGCGCGAAGATTACTATTGCTGTAGTCGCAATGTGAATGCCAACACAAAAATCAAGGACGATAGATAAAAGTGTTTTATTGTCTTAGTCATTTAACTTTCTTGAAAGTAAAAAAAAACAATTATTTGTGCGTACTTCACGACCTTTTTCATCGTTGCTTTTAGCGCTTAATAAATTGTGTTCTTTTTAATACTTATCCGTCACATGTCCCTAAATGTCGCTAAAGGTTCATATTTTCTGTCATGTTGCGAAAATGCGTTCACGCGTGACGTACCACCACGAATCTGACCAAGATTATGTCTGGACTTTAAAAGAGACTGTGACCTCTGAGTTTGTTTTAGTCTTTCTTCTTATGCCGCGTTTACACATTCGTGTTCGCTATTCGCCTCGTCATTCGACGAAACATTCGACGAATCATTCGTGTACGAATGCCGTCGCGAACTACTGTTCACACATTCGCGGGTGAATTATTTTGACATTCGCACACGAACATGGATGACGTGAAAATAATTGCAGCAGCGCGCTACATCTAATTGAATTCTTCTTTATTTTTAAGTGGCTTACTGGCAATAGGGTATTTGCCTGGGTTAAAAAATAATAATTATATTTAGTCCGTCAGTTAGATTATTGAAAAATAATGGACACGTATATTTTCTTTTGTCAATCGAACAAAAAATGACAAAGATAAAGCGCGTCAAAATTTGGGGTTGCGACGTCACTTGATATACGGTTCCATGCATCGTTTGTCTTTTGTCTATTTTTATTGTTGATGTTTTGGGGTCCAAATGAGCGCTTCCTTTTGATAAATATAAAGATAAACAATCAATAAAGATATTCAATTATAATCATTGTTGTAGTATTCAAAATATAAATATAATTACTAGTTTATACTTTTTGTAAGGGACAGGGACTGCTAGGTATTAGGAAAGCTGAACTTCGCCCATCAGATTGTGTTTGACATGGAACAAACTTATATGAATAACTTTATGTATGCTTATGCCTCATGTACTACAATCTCCTTTTTATGAAATAGAAAAATATTATTAAGTATTATAAAGTTCTAGGCATTCTAAAATTCGCATTTCATTCCATTTTGTCTACACGTCCTGTTGGGTCGGGCGCTAGCTGTCTACTGAATGCAGGCGAATGTGTAAACAGTAAGTTCGTGTTCGCTATTCGTGCCCTTTGATTCGCGTCCGAAAAACCGCTCCCAACGCGATCGCGCGAATCGCGAGGCGAATCACGAGGCGAATAGCGAACTAACTGTTTACACATGCGTGTTCGTTATTCGCCTCGTGATTCGCCTCGCGATTCGCGCGAATGTGTAAACGCGGTATTAGAGTAATCATAAGTTAGGAAATGCCAACCTCATATAGATTATTTTTATTTACTTATAATATGACGTGTAAAAGTTGTTCATATATCTTATTTACAGAATAACAGACTTAAATTAATAATCGTTCCACAACAACGAAAATTTACTTTTGAGCAACAGTTTTGCGACATTGCAGGCGCTACAAGCTATCTTTTGACTTCTTTATTAATACAGCTACACCCAATAATATATTTTCATCTTACTGTATTTACTTTTGATAAATCATCGTAGCATAATCATCGTAAATATCTCTAAAACTAAAACCCTCTAATTTTTGTTACCCTCAAGATGGAGGGACGAAGTCTGGATTCTGCCCGAGTGGTGGATTACGGCCTATCTCACTGAGAGGAGGCCTGTGTCCCAACAGTGGGGGAATATTATAGGTTGATTACCTATGCATGGACAAAAACTTTTTTTACAAAAGAAAAAAGCACTACAAGTGCACAGTGTAGGTACTACAGTGGTTTTATGGAAGTCGGCTGTTTTCATATTTTGTGAAAAAGTTTTTTTGCCTAGGGTTGAAATCACGGAATAGATAAATAAGGTTGGAATGGTAATGTGGGCGGGGCAAGCGCGCCACAGTTATGATTCGAAAATCATAACTCGACCGATTCACTCATTCACCGCGTTCAGTGCGCGTCGGAATACTTCGGAGAACAGAACTCTGCTTAATAATGCCGTGTTGTGCAATTATAACATGTAAGACAAAAAATCAGACCTCAAGTATAAAGCGAGGAGGTATATCTTTCCATCGGCAAGTCCAAAATAACATTTAATTACAATATTAATTGTCGCCCCAGATTGTTATCAACCCTAGACAGAGAATAGTAGGTTATCAACTGAGATTTTTTACAGAACGAACCATAGCCTTTGTCCGTGTCCCGTACCAAGTTTGATCGTCACTCATACACACAAGTTATAATTTTTCAATTACTGGAGTAGCAGCCAGCCCCCCCTATCTCGACTGGCCGAACGTTCTGATAGCGAGGGCAGCGACCAGCAGCGGCCGGAGCTCGGCAAGAATAGACGCGCGGCTGCCTGCGGCACCTACACACACTGATATTATAAGTAGTTCCTACACATGATACGTCGCATCGTGGCACGTTGCAACGTCGTGTCACTACCCGGGGTGAATAGGGATTCACAGGGGTGAATCAGGACGAAACTTCAAAATGGATTTTAACGTTGAAATAATAGTTTGTTGCCAGAAAATATAACTGCTTTTTAATTAAAGATTAAGTGTCCTTGTTAGCAACAAACTATATTATTTTAAAATACAAATCCATTTTAAAGTTTCGTCCCGATTCACCGGTGTTTTGGTCCTTCGACCATTTCGCTGCCGGCCCCGCAGCTGGGTGTCAGGACCACGGGTGTGCTGTCATCTCGTTGAGCAAAGTAGATTTACACACTGGCTGGCGCCGGAGGGCGAAGTGGCACCTAGTGCTCGCTTAGTCACGCTCCTAACCATGCATTTTGTTGGCAACGCGACCTTGCTGTGCCACTATTGCATAACCTGCATTGCATCCAACTGAGGTAGGGTCAAATATAGCTCCAAATAAAACAAAACTTCTCAAAAAAAAAAATTACTTGAAATTTAAGCAGCAACATTGGATAAATTATCAAAACTAAAATAAACAAGATCTTTCGAAAAAAAACGACGTGTTTAGCATTTCTTCTTTCCTCCACTATCAGCGCTTCTCCCAAGACAAGTTTCCATTAACAGTCCACAAACTCGGTAAGGGTCACAGTCTCCAGCAGGTCTACGATCCTCCATGAAACCTTTACCTTTCTTTTTAATATGTCTTTGCAGACGGATCGATGCCTTCCTGTTAGCGATACCCCATGAGAATACCTCAAATGGTGCGGTCTCAAATTTTCCTGACAATCGCATTCTGTTTCCAGCTTCATCAACACTGTAAACTTTCATGTGTTTCATGTGGTTCTTCTCCAACCGCTTTATGCATTCTTCTATGAAAGCATATCCTCCGTCTGAGCGCATCCTCTTCGTACTGAAGTTATGATGCATTCCGATTCCAGGATGTAAATGGCCGAAAGGCTTAGGATGGTACGTGATGTCTACTCCGTATTCCTCGCCGATACGATTCATTATGTATCGTGACATCCACAAATCATCTGGAGCTTTAATGCCAAGAGTAGTGCCTACTTGCCACTCCCAACAAGCAAACATCACTTCAGCGTTAGTTCCTTCAAAATCAAGTCCAGCAAATAGACATGCTTTGCAGTGAGCTTCGGCTACCTCTCTTCCTGCTATATATTTTGTTCCTACCCCGCAATATGAGAACTCGTATTTTACTGCAGGAAAACCACCTCCTTTAGGCCAACCCAGGCCCCATCCGTCATTGTCCAACATAGTATATTCTTGTTCCAAACCGAACCATGGCTCTTCAGCTTTATGTATCTCACACAGCTCATTACAAAAGTTTCTGTGATTTGTTGCTGCTGGTTTGTGATCGTCACCTAGATAAACTTCGCACAAAACGATGACGTGGGGATCAGCTCGGAACGGGTCTCTATAGACGGCTGCCGGTTTTAAAGTCGTGTCAGAACTGTCCGTAGTGGCTTGTCCTGTGGAACTGCCGTCAAAAGCCCAGCCTGGAGCAGCTTCTGGGCTGTATGGAACACAGTCCAGGATACGATCTTTGCATCTTAAATTAATGCCGGAACCGTCAATCCACACGTATGTAGCTAATATTTTATTACATGGCAAAGGAAGCCTTAGATAGCGATCCATTATTTTTTTGTTAATAATATGATTAATATTATGTGACAATAACGTCCTTTTACTTAAAAAAATGCATTTTCTAGGCTTACAAAATACCGAAAAACATGTCCTTAGGATGGATGTCATTTTTATCAAACTTGAAATTTTAACAACTGACTGCAAAATTATTTAAACCCAAATTTTGTACTGCTGCGGCTTCTTGCTTTCCACGTTGAATTTTGAATGATTCCAAAATTATGTCATTTTACTTCTTTGATGTTTCAAATATGTTTAGAATTTTATATAGGAATTTTTAACTGCCAGTTACTTCTTTATTCACTAAAATTAATAAAGCCGCTAATACACTAGGGAACAAAATATTCCCCAACGTGTGCCACGCTCAAAGAGTAAAGAAAATAAAGGAAGCCTCGCTATTTCTCGACGAGTATCGTCATGTGCGCAAAGTGCCTCTCAACATGTCTGTAGTGTGGGGAAATGACACTATGCTTTCGCTTCGCTAAACTGTTTGAAATAAGTGTACTGTGTATATAATTATACGCAGCAATAATCGCCACAACCTCCTCGGGCGACATTTCCGCGACATTCTCTCGGGATATTCACGTAGTTGTCGTCATGTTTCGCAACATGTCGCTCCAGTGGTCCCTAAGTGTGTTCTAGGCTATTTTTTGCTGAATCGAGTCCTTTCCTCGATTGTTTGATTTGAATCAATCTGTCAAATCGTTAAGACAGCTCAAGGTCAACGTGTTACCACCGACGACGTGCGGTCGTGGTGCTGTCTACTGTGGAGCCATCCATAAAGTAGGAGGGGACTAAAAACATGAAATTCCTGTGATGTACAGACGCCAGCACATCAAGCTACTACAATCTGTCAGATTTCTTTAATAGATTTTCGACTTTATTGCCAAAGCATTAGGTTCAATGTTGATTGGGAAAATCTGACAGTTTCGGGTAGGTTGACCTGCTGGCGTCCGTACATCACAGGAATTTCATGTTTTTAGTCCCCTCCGTTCATTTCAAAGGTAATAAAATTTGTGTGACCCCGGCGTGACTTCCCATATTTTGCTATTTTAAATATAAAATTAATTAAGTGTTAGTAATATTTTAAAGTTTTTCATTTCAGTACAAGTTTAAAGTTTGTTCTTAAAGACTAGGTAGGTACTCAACGGGTTTTGATATAGTGTTCACCATCATTTAGACTCCAGTTTATGTATATATATATGTCCATTAATACGTCAATATTAAACTAAATCTCGATGTTTTGTCAAGTCACAGAAACTTTGCGAAACAGGGGCAGTCCATGTATATTTATAAACAATAAGGCCTCATGGATAACGTTATAGGATTGGCGGGGCGTGGGGTGGCAGACAAGCAGGCTTGGCCCCACCTCGAAAAAATCTAGATCCGGGGCTGTACTTTACCACTCGATCTGCTTGTGCATTTTTGTGTCATGACTAGGTAAAATTATAAGATTTAGATACATATTATCTACCGACTTTCACAGTTTAATCTCTAAATATAAAAATCGAAACAAAATTACTAATTTTTTTCGCTATCGAAGACATGTTTCTGCTATAAGAGCGCAAACTCTGTATGGATCACAGTCACCTGCAGGTCTACGGTCTTCTAAAAAACCTTTCTTTTCTACCTTAACACTTCTTTGTAATCTTATAGAAGCACTACGATCGGCCACTCCCCACCTACATTCTTCAAATGAAGCAGTTTCGAATTTCCCAGTTAATCTTTTTCGGTTTTCTTGACCGTCTCCTAGTCCGTAATTTTTCATATAATATTCATGTTTCGCACATAAGTCTTTACATACCCTTTCAATTTCTGTAATTCCTCCTTCTTCACGCATTTTTTTTGTGCTAAAGTTATGGTGGCATCCTATTCCTGGCTGGTTCTTCCCCACAGGCTTTGGGTGATAGCTTATGATAATCCCAAAGTTTTCGGCAATTCTTCCTAGCAAATATCGTCCTACCCATAAGTCGTCTGCAGCTTTGATCCCCATCGTTGTTCCAACTTGATATTCCCAAGATCCTTTCATGACTTCTGCATTAGAACCGCTATAATCCAAGCCAGCATAAACGCACGCTCTGGCATGACATTCAACTAAATCCCTCCCTGCAACATGTTCGCCCATTCCGCAGTATGAGAACTTAGACTTAATTACGGGATATCCACGAACTTTCGGCCATCCCAATGGCCACAGATCTAAATCAAACATTGTATATTCTTGTTCTATACCAAACCATGGATCTTGGTCTGATATTTTGCTCAGTACGTTTGCACAATGTGCCCGATAGTTTGAAGGAGTAGGGGTCCCATTGCCATAATAAGTTTCGCATAGTACAATAACGTGGGGGCTTTTCCGAATCGGATCTCTATATAAGGCGACTGGCAATAATATAGTGTCTGAGTCATCAGTTTTTGCCTGTCCAGTTGAACTTCCGTCAAACGCCCATTTCGGGACCATACTTAAGTTACAAGGCACTTTGTCTAAAAGACGATCTTTGCAACGTAAGGTAATACCACTGCCATCAATCCAAACGTAGGTGGCAAAAACCTTATTTTGTGGTAATTTTAAATTTGTGAAATGATGAAAGTAGGTATTTAAAGGTGTATCAATCTTTGACAAACCAGTTGTAAAGTTTTCTTGGCTAAAGCTTCGTATTTGAACTCTTGGAATCATTGAAAATACCCTAGACATTACGCTGCTTGTCACGAATAATTTTGTCGATACTGTTTTGCACAACATCATTAAATACATATTTATATTTATAAAACTATTATTTGATGTCAAAATGATCTCAATATTATAAAATGAAAAGAAAAACTAGTTAGATCTTGGTAGGCCGTGAAATTTTTTAAGTAAAACTAGCTAGCCATGGGAGTGGATAGTGAGGCGAAACAGCGGAATCACCTACCGAATGACACACTTAAGCCCGTATTAAAGAACCTCACTCAAAACTCAATCATTACTTAAAACTCGTTTAAAGCCATTTGCTTGGTTGAAACTAGTCCTAAGTCAGTTAGTTAGTTTTTTATATTTCTGATAACAAAATCCATTAAAAAAAAGCTTAAAATAATGCTCGAGTCTTGAGTTAGGTTCTGTAATACGACCCTTAGTCTCAGACTATGGCTGTTCCCTGAATTGCCTGAGTTGCTGGTCGGAAATACAAATTCAACACAAACTTTGCACTTCTACCACCTGTATTTTTGTACCGATAACTTCGATAATTTACCACCTTTATTAGATCTTAGAGCATTTGACGAAAACGAGATACAAATCAATGTTAGATTATTCAAGGAGAGAAATAAATGTCTTGTCTAGAATAGATTCTCATATCTCGGTTTTATTTGTGTAGAATACCACCTATGTATATACTAAGAATAATCCTTGGAGTCAAGTAAAAAGACTCATAACCAAAACTCAAACCTCTCTACAGTCTTTGATTTTGAAAATTACATGTCAATGTCAAAGTCAGTAAAGTTACTTGTCAGTTGTCAATTGTCTGTCACAATTTTTGTGACCTCCGCCGCGGCTTCACGCTTTGCATATTTTCTGTGTTGTGTTTACAACTTTTCTCGAATTTGGATGTAGCCCATGATAATGTGATTTGAGGAGAGCTAGTAGAAGATATCAAGTTCATCATCATCTGCCTAGCCTTTTCCCAACTATGTTGGGGTCAGCTATCAAGTTAACCGTAGTAAAATTGTGACGGAATGTCAAACTAACCCCCTAAAAGCTTTTGGCAATTTGAAAAGACCTTCCTGATGGAGACGTATGTATTTAATAAAATCAGATTAGAGTAGTAGACTTAGTAAATCGCTTTTAGCGTTAAGACCGTAAAAGTTCAAATTATAGTAATAGGTAATACGGGCTGATCCGCAACTCCACGACACTGCGCGACGCGTATTTTGCGTACGGTTTAATATTTATACAATGATATACAAATAAGCATTGAGTAAATTTTTGATTGACCCATGCGGCTATTTTTACTTAGCCACGAACCCCTTTATTGCTACTAATTAATAAAAAAATAAAACCCAAACTATCAACAATGTTCAGTACCAAATTATAATTGGTGTAAGAACTTGTTTTGTTTATTGAAGATCCAATTTTAAGTTGTTCCATTATTTTTTAGCACTAAAGTGAATGCAGCTTTCCTTTGTAATTATGAGGTGATGCAGATCTTACAGCAGCTTAAAGACAGCACACAGAAGAAGCACAAACGGGAAGGCTCATTAGCAACCGTCACTTATGAGGTCAGGTGCCAACAGTTTCCAGTAATGCATTGTTAACACTATGATTGAATACATTGTTGGATAAATTACAGATAGACTATAAGACACACACACCAGGGCCAAATTAGCCATGTATCAGACGTAGCAAATGCTACAGGCCCCACGCTTTGGGGAGCATCATGTTTGCTCATGCAAAATAACAAGGCATGGTACCACCAATAGGTCAAATGGAATATTATGTATGAATGGTCAAAACAAAAATAATAATAAATATAAGAAATTCTTTGATTAGTGTTATATTGAGAAACCACCGCCTGCCTTTCGACTTTAATACAAATCAATTGATTAAAAAAGAAGAAGATATCCTGAAAAACTATTTAAGTAAAAGTACTGTTTATTTTATCTTTAGTACCTAAAGACAAACCAAGTTTTACCAACAATTTGATACAGGCGCACTTGCTTAATCTGACACTGACACACACTGTGTCACATATTATACATGCTTTGGGATTTAAGCAGTTGATTCTGCTGCCTGTGACCAAAACCTTAACAAGAACTAGTTTATATCAGCAACAAAACTGAGAAATTTAAGATGGCGACTAACAGGACACAATAGCACACATACTGTGTTATACAACAGTTGAATGGTAGGAATTGCCTTGCTAGTGGCATGGGGGTCAACTCAGATCTAGATGTTGCTGACCTATTTTTTCCAGGAAAAGGTGGCCTTTTGAATGGCCCATCATAATATAGGGGTTGTATGTATGTGTTATTGGGTCTTTTAAAAACTGTATCTGGGTTAAACACCACCATTGAACATAAAAGTGTAAATAACTAAAGTAACAACCACTGGATAGTTAACTATTGTTTGCATGGTTAACTTTTAGCACTATAATGATGAATCTATTTCAGACTGTCCATTATCTGCAAGATACAGAGTGTAAGAAACAAAATGCACAGTCAATACAGAAGTTTCTAGAAGCTATGAAGAATTTCAAACTGACAAAGACTGAGAAACTTATGATGGTGAACACCCCTCCACGGACGGAGTTAGAGATTCAGCTGGTGAGTTATTTATTATATGTCATCATCATCATCCACATCAACCTGTGCTACCCACATCCAGCCCAGATTCCCATGACTGATTTTGCCTCCATCTGGCGGTGGGCTTACCTTATTTAGTAATTAAAAGAGATAATAGCCAGTACTACAACTGCGGTTAGACATACTCTAATAATTAACTAAAGTAGAGACAAAATTACAAAAAAGGCTGTATGACTTCTCTAACTGCTTTGTAGACTGCTATTTTTTTTTTACAATACACGATGGTGAAGTCGACAATACACCAATAAATGAAAACACTGGCGATACTAATGCAGAAGAGTATTTTTAAGTATCAAATAAATTCTAACATAGAATTAAAAAAAAGGGATTTTTTCTAACAAACTAAATAGATTGGCAAACCCATAGTCCCCATCACTAGGATGGGATGGGTTTGCCAATCTTTGACTGGATATGCTATAATGACTTAACTATTGGATAATTGGACATATTTTTGCATACAGACTGGGAATGTCATTAGCTATGCAGTTTAATTTACTGTCGTATTTTCATCTCCACTTTGTATTTATAGCAATAATTTACATTTACAGATAGTGCAAGAAAGTGAGGAACGTTTATCAGAGGATGAGGTCCGTAAAGTTATTGAGCTGGTTAACGAATTTCTACCACCAAGTGAACCCTCATCATGACACAATCACAGAATGGATTGCTTACTAACCCGGTTATTTCGTGAAAATATTTTAAGTGCTTTTTTTTACTAGCATTATTTGGGTCTTGAAGCATTTAGAAAAATTGTCTCCTTTTAAACTTTAAGGGATGTGTTAAATCAACAGAGGTTTTTAAACCATGTGTGAATTGAATGAAATATTGTAGTCACTATGATAGTGCCTAAGAACTATAAACTACTACTCCAAGTAAACTCTGTTGTAAAACGGTGTGCCCGCATCAAGGTATGTAAATAAATAAAAATATAACTTCAAGTATTTTATTCAATAGGTGCATGAGTTAATAAGTTCTTTATAACAACTTGAGTATTCCAATCCCTGCTGAATTGTAACTTTAATTAGAGCCTAAGGTCTCCTACCTTAGGCTCGGCGCTAACGAGCCACTGGTAGCCCAGCGACAAGCAGCTCACATGCTTTTTCATACGTTTTGTATGGAATCGTCGCACACGTGCGGTGGGTGGCGGCCACCCGCTACAGCAGTAAGTACTCAACACCAGAGCAAAAGGCGACAGCCCGGTGTGGCTCGTTTAAGCCTTAAAGCCTGAAATAAGGCCAAAATAATGTCTTAAGTACCTACTCGAACTATTTTTATTTAAATACAAAAATGATTTGACAAATTTTGACAACAAAATCATTACATGTTACATGAGAAGCGGATTGAGTAGCAAATCATTTAGTTTAGGTACTATACTACATTGAAACAATTAATTTATTACCTACATGCATAAAATAACATTAAGTACCTACCTAATAAAAACGGTACAATGCGTTTTTCATACCTAATGTAGGTTAAATCTATACCTATGTTTTGTTTTGGCACACTTCTACATGCGTGCGAGCAACCGGTATTTATCATGCGTATCAAAGATCAAGGCCGCCCGCGCTTGTTGCTATTGCTAACCCTCCTTTTGAGGTTATTATCACGTTGCCGTATTTATCATTTTTATCAAAGTTGAGTTTATTGTTATTCGATTGAATGTGAAAGACGCATTCGTTCCATTGTGTTGTGTGAGTATTTTTTCTTTTACGTGCATGTGTTAGCTCATGTCAGGTTAGGTTAGGTAGGAATGTAACGGATAAAGTGCTCTGTGAATGGAATGTTTTATATAAACATTAGGGAAGGTTATTTATTTGTAGGTAACTTTTGCGGGGGTAATGTTGCTAGCTTTTTTTTTTAATCATCCTTTTTCTATGCGGTAACATTGTTTTACTTTATACTTATATTATAATTTCTACAGTAAGTACTTACACACTAT
The DNA here is from genome assembly GCA_945859715.1 of Apamea sordens. Lineage (NCBI taxonomy): Eukaryota > Metazoa > Arthropoda > Insecta > Lepidoptera > Noctuidae > Apamea > Apamea sordens. The sequence continues at coordinate 18,180,891 of OX243995.1, forward strand.
GAAAAACAATAGGCTTGTAGGATACCTATCTACCACACTTGCGTTTTTTAAAAGGAAGGCAGAGAAATAGGCTGTTTTTCGAACATTTTTAAAGACAAGAGGATCAGTAAGTAAGTACCTAATCTTAAAGTAGGTAAGTAAGTATTTATTTTTGTCGATTATAGATTGTATTGTATGGTACATACATACAATCTATACTAATATTTTAAAGATAAAAGATTAGATTTTTTGTACTTATTTATGTACTGTTTGTAAGTTTGCTATGGTTTCATGCTAAAACGGCTGAACGGATTTGGATGAAATTCGGTACTTACCTAATAAATAAGTACTTAGTAGATTATGTATAGTATCACGACACGACCATAATAGGATAGGCAGACTGTAACATTTTACCAGTTATGTTTTAAAAGTAAAAAATCATCTGAGGAAAGTTTTGAATATGAATGTGGATGACTGAGAAAGTAGAGTAGGTAAAGACCAAAGAAACGATGAGTGTGCAGTGTAAGATGACATTATGGTTAGGAAGGGAGTAATGGGAATGACTAACAGAGATGGAAGTGTGAAAGGAGAAGACCTAGGGCTACGCCCCGTCCCCAAATAAAGTGGGATAAAGGCCTATGTCCAGCAGTGGACATCTTTCGGCTGCAATGATGATGATGATAGGCAATAGGATGATGTATTGTGAAATCATGTCCGCATACCTCCAGTGGCCTCCCAAGCTGCACATAAATTGAGATGTCTCGTCTCATACTACACCGGGTGCTGGGCAGTCCGCCGGCGCGCGCCGTCATGATGCTGAGCGATATACTGGGACTGCAGGTGCAGTTCAACGATGTGAAGCTACTGCAGGGAGAGCACAAGTCGCCGGAGTTTAAGAAGGTACCTATGCCAAAGTGAGACATAGACTGGGCCGTAATCCATGGCCCACTCCCTCGCACAGAGAGGAGGCCTGTGTCCCAGCAGTGGGAACATTATTGGCCGATTTTGCTATAAGTACCTCTTTGTCTTGTGCGAGGGAATGTTGATCTCTGGCCATGTTTGTGGGGCATACATAGCCAGAGATCAACATTCCCTCCATCCTCTTATCCCTCTAGAACTGACAACTTTAACATTTTGATGAAGGTCAACGGAGCTGTTGACGTATTCTAATTTCGAGATAGAACCACTAATACGCTGTCCTTTTCCTTCTGTAGTTAAACCCCATGGGTACAGTGCCGGTGCTACAAGATGGAGAATTCGTTTTGTCAGAAAGGTAAATGATTTTATTGATAAGTATAGATAATTCGCACAACTCTCGAAACTGTATCCTAAAGTCTATTCAAACTAATGTTTCAAATTGATGTTATTTCAAGTTAATCAAATATCAACTTTATTTTATTGGTTATTAGGTTGATTTCAGAGTGACTAGCACTATTGAAAAAAATTTAAAAATGTTTTAAGTTCTAGCGTAAACTGAACTTTATTGTGTAGGAATTAAAGTTATTTTTCCATAAACTCATATGTGTTTACATTTTTGGCGCTTAAATCGCGATTTCAGATTAAGTGTGTTGTTAATATTTTCAGTCACGCTATAATGAAGTACCTGTTGTCGGTATACGGACGCGACAAGAGCGAGTCGTTGTACCCGAGCGACGTGCGCACGCGCGCGCTTGCTGACCAAGCCATGTTCTTCAACGCTGGCGTGTTCTTCAAGGCGCTGGCAAATGTTGGGGTATGTTTAAACATTATTAGCTGTTACCTACAGCCGACGCCGACGGCTGCAGTGGCCTCTACCATAATAAAAGCAAACAAGTAGGCCAACTCAAGCCCCGAGCGAGCGATAATAGCCTAAACTCGTAGGGCTGTCACTTATACTTTATTCAATCGTCAAAAATGCATAGTCAATCTCTATACAAAACAATGTTCCCCTGTAGGGTAAGCATCAGGGACCTTTAATACAAAGTTTTTTTAAAATTATTTTTTCTACACACGGCTACACATCAAGCTATGCAAAACCAGTATTAGCTGACCGTTCATTGTGAGAAAATATTATACAAAGTGAGGCCAAGGCAAACTGGTTTTGTATAAGCTTGACATGTAGTCGTGTGTAAGTACATAGACCGAAGCCGACTACATTTCTTTCATTGCCCACGTCATGTTATCTGTTTAGTTATTTGAAAAATTACGATCGAAATATCTATACTTATAATAAATCTGTAGAAGTGAAAATTCTGTACATTGAAAATATCAAAAAAATAATTTACAGGGGGTGTTACTAGACCGACACCGAACCCAAAAATGTGATTAAAAAAATTTTTGTCTGTCTGTCTGTCTGTCTGTCTGTCTGTCTGTCTGTTTGTTCAGGCATCACGCAAAAACTACCGGTTCGATTACGATGAAACTTGGTATAATTATTCTTTAATATCCTGGGCACCACACTGGGTACTTTTTATCCCGGAAAAGTATATACAATAAAAAACAAACTTAATTTTGCGGTTCGATCCCTATACCCGATTACCACTGTCTGTACTGTACCAACCGCAAATACTAAGTTTGTCGTAGATTGGGTCACCCGCAGTGGAGTTCATTTTTATTCCTTTTAGTTTTTAGAGTTATTTAGGTTTATTTTTATATGAGTCGTAGGTATAGATTTTAATTTTAAAGTATAGGTAGTATATTTGATAGTGTACGTAGTGACCGTAGGTTATTTTATAATACTGTTAGGTAGGATTAGTCATTCGTATAGATATTAGTTTTTAGGGATTTTGCTTATTTATTGAGTTTAGATTAGTTATCATCAGAAATAGGTTTATTTAGGTAGGTATTTAATTTTCTGTTATTGAGTTTTTTTTTAAATTAGGTAGGTACTTAGGTAAAGATATCATATAGGTACCCTCTTAATCACCACTAATGAGACACAATTGGTTTTCTACTGTAATTAGCCACAAAGGGCCCGCGAGATAGATGGCATTCTGGGGAAGCACATACATTTTATCCTGTTAGCACGTTCCCGTGGGATAATTTCCGACATCCACGCGGGCGAAGCCGCGGGCAGAAGCTAGTGACTAATAAAAACGTGGTTTTACTGAATCATGTATTTATTCAAATAAAATGAAATGATTATGAAGTCTTTGTAGTTAAAGGAGGTAGGTAGGTACACGTACAAATTATTTATTACGAGCAGCAGGGCAGCGGCGAAGCGTGCGCGGGCGCGGTCGATATTACCGGCGTCACAGCCACGACTGGCGCACCTTTAGCAGCGATAAATTTTGTCAGTGTGTGCGTGCGACGACGCATACGTACGAGCGCGCTCACATACAAACCGTGCGCAGTGCGAATGTATGAAGATGTCGTACTTTTTTGCTTTTACTATGCCTCTACCGTGGACGAGTGCCGCTCGTGTGTATGAAGACTAACGGTGCAAGCTACGTATATGGAAATACTGAAATAGTCCATGCCGTGCTAATAGTGCTAGCTAGTCACCAAGAAATATATCCTATATAATATTATAAACGTGAAAGTTTGTATGGATGGATGGATGGATGTTTGTTACTCTTTCATGAAAAAACACACATGAAGCACACAGATGGCTTATAACCAGGATAACATATAGGATATTTTTTATCCCGATATTCCCACGGGATCGAAACTTATGCGGGTGAAACCGCGGGGCGCAGCTAGTCAGTAATATAAAAATAATAAAAAAATTGCTTGCATCCTCCTTTATCCGCTAGGACCATGGGTCCGTCACCAAAGATAAAGTCGGCCTATAATTGATTATATATGTATTAATATTCATGATTTAAATAAATGTAATTTTCATTTGCGACAATTAGCAATGTTATTTTTATTGATTTTTAAATTTCTCGAAATTCGGGAATTCCCGGAAATCAAATAAGTCGAGAAACGAGTAACCCTAGTAGGACCTACATTCAATTATTTTTTTATTAGCCATTAATGTATCACTGTTGATCAAAGAGCTCCCTACTCTTTGTCCGGAGCTGCCAAACCAAACCAAGGACCAAACTTTATTAATTATCGTCTAATAATCTATTTTATATCAACAGCAGGCCACCTTCTCGGGTGACATCACACAGCCGACCAGCCAGCACAAGAAGGAGATAGAGTCTTCATTCTCAGTAGTGGAGGCGTACGTGCGAGATCGCCCGTACATCGCGACCGATCGCCTGACGATCGCCGACTTGGCTGCCGGCTCCACGGCCACTGCAATACAAGTGTTCCATAAATTGGACGCTGATAAGTATGTATTTTCTCTTTATATCTTGTTACAGCAGTGCGATTCTGTAACCATCTCACCGTGAAAACTTAGGTGAAGTGAGCGTGGAGTGAGCTGTCATTCCTACTAATGCTAGGGATTGACACTATTGACAGCACACTCTAAGCTCACTTCACCTAACTTTTCACGGTGAGATTTTTACAGAATCGATCGGCAGTATATGAGAGCATAGACCGCCGAATCCCCAGACCAGTGCCCTCTCTATACCACAAAACTTCACAAGTCTACAATTCTACAAAATTGTTTTTTAGAAAATATTGCATAACACAGAAATTACGAATATGTATGAGTTACAGTTTACAATCTACAATTTTTTCGCATTTTTAAAAGCGTAACACAAACCATGACGGCTATGTATAAACTAGAATTGCCACTACAATTTACATATTTGTAAAGTTCTTCCGTTACAACTATGTAGCTTAGTTTTGTAGTACACTCCACACGGAGTTGTAAAATTTGCAAATTGTAATTGTAAAGTTTTTTTATTTATTTACAAATCAAGTGAACTGTCATGAACTCATGACACAACTTCGAGTAAAGTTATTTATACAAAATAATCATAATACCAGCCTGTTATTGGCCCACTGCAGTGCAATAGCCTCTTCTCATTCAGATAACGCTCAAGCATTGATCGGGCTTACTCAAGGTGGATTGGCGATTTCAAACTTATAATATTGACGGCACGGCAATTTCGACGGCACGGTTGGCGCAGTGGTTAAGCGATTGACTGCTGCGCTGCGTGTCGCGGGTTCGATTCCCGCACGGAACAAATATTTGTATGACCTACATGTATTTGTTCCGAGTCTGGGTGTTTTTCTATCTATAATATGTATGTATTTACAAAAAAAAATGTATATAAGTAGTTTATCAGTCATCTTGTTACCATAACACAAGCATTAGGTTGCTTAGCTTGGGACTAGATGGCGCTGTGTGAAATGTCCAGGGATATTTATTTATTTATTTAATATTAACAACTAGATTTCGCTCACGGCTTCGCCAGAGTGGTATGTCGATAAAAAGTAGCCTAGCCCAAATAATGGGCTCGTATTGTCTTGATATTTCTCGGGACCTGGACGACCCGGACCTTTAGAAGGCGTACGAGGAACCGCAGAGGCCCGTTACACGTTCTGAATGAATTGAGACACCAACCGACGATTATCCTTGTTCGCACTATGCAAGTGCACCCAAGGACAACCCCGGTTGGTGTAGGACTATTGCAGGATATGGAAACAAAGATATTTCATTATGGGTTTGGTTTGCTTAAGTGAACTGGTTATTTAAAACTATGGAAATTCTGTAGCCCCTGCCTCATGCCTGACCAATGCTTTATATAAATTACCCAGATAAAATGGCAGGAGGTGACTTGCACACTCAATGATGAGCCCCCGAAAACGGTCGCTAGCACATAAGGGTCTACTACAAAAACTTAAACACTTGTTGAACGAGTGTTTAATGTCAGTGTTATGTCAAAGTCCATATAATTATGTCGTGTTTAAAAGGTGTTTAGCCTAAACAACTGATAAACACTGTTTTGTGGTAGTCAGGATAGTGTCGTAGCGACAAGGGGACGACATGTCCTGAGGTGCTTATGAGGAGTGTAGAGGTATACCACGGCTATCAAGACAATCCTGTAAGTGCGGTCAAGATCCCTACCAGCATCATACTAGAATACTTCCTTCCCCCGAGAACGTTTGCTCTCGAGCTCGTATTGTTATCATTATTGTAGTAGTAATTGGTGCGTTTTCCATTTCAGGTTCCCCCGCTGTGCTGATTGGGTGTCTCGTTTGGAAGAGGAGCAGGTCTTCAAGACTATCATGACCCCGGGAGTCGCCTACTTCTCTAAAGTTATGAACAAGTTATGGGAGCACAATAAAGCTAAAAATAATAAGAAATAAACTAATATTTGTTATAAATAACAAAGTGCTTTGTGATGTCTTTCGATAATCGCTCTTGTTAAAACCCTTTTTGTGGAAGAGGTAAGCAAGCATTGTTTTTTTAAACTTTTTTAGTATTTTTGTATAGGAATGAATTATCTATTTTATTATTTATTATTTCTGTAACTGCCCGTGAAATCACAGCGAGCCCTATCAGAAAACCAGCGCTGCGACATTTATTTTTTAAATGTCCTAGCATCATGCTGAGAGAGGAGCCTTTTGGCGTCGTATAGGACTTTCTGTTTCATTTTTTTTTTTTGTTATTTTTTTTTTTATATAATTTGGTTTTTTCTTTTTGACTGTGTTTAGTTTAGTTTTTGATCTTCCTGTACGAGTCGCAATAAGTAGTTTTTCTTTCTTTGTTTTCAATTGTATGAGAGAACACTGTCACCGGCGGTAACTTGGCAAGGTTTTAGCGTAGTGGGAGTAAGTTAGCGCATGTGCAATAAAAAAATTATCACTTTCATTGCTTACTCTATGGTTATTTCCATAATTTATTTTTAAAACGTCTATTTAGAATAAAGGCAAGAAATGACTAACTCTTGAATGAAAAACAAAAGTGTATGAGTTACTTTTGAACTGTTAATGATGACCAGAGGTCGGAATTAGGTAGGGTTATTTATGTACTTGCATCGAAATGTTGATACGGGATTTCTAATAGACAATCCCGTGTGGCGAAGAGACAAAATCTAGTACATTTCGTTAAGCGGGGAGTGCTCCGCATTTCCGCTATTGTTTTCTTTTGATCTCACAAGCTTGAAAATTGAGTTTGAGCTGCAACTCAAACTCAATTTAATCTCGGGATTCGAGGCATATCCACTTTATTCTTTCGCTGTATGAAATCAGTGTAAGTACAGACGCCAGCAGGTCAAGCTACCCGAAACTGTCAAATTTTCCCAATCAACCTTGAACCTTAATGCTTGAGCGATAAAGTTGAAAATCTAATAAAGAAATTTGACAGATTGTAGTAGCTTGATGTGCTGGCATCTGTACATAAATAACTCTATCCGACCTCTGGTGATGACAGTAGGGTGTCGGCTGACCCCGGTCACTAGTTGGGGTGAAAAGCCAGAAGAACAATCGGAAGTGAATTACGACTATCCATTCCGCCTGGGGCCTGGGGTAGATAGGTGAACATGCGTTTTCGAGTATCCCTATATTGGATAAACGGAATAACCATTTTGAGGCAACATTAGTTATTAGAAGGCCCTTAAAAAATATTGGCTTGGCAATGGAATTTGAACTTTGCTTTGAGTTTATTGTTCCAGAACCGGGTAATTATCTCAGATTCTGATATCAAATACAATAGTATCACTACTCGTAGAGGGTATTTTATCTTTATTATGCATTGTTTTATTTTGTAACAGGTACTCATAATTAGATAATTAATGTTACATAAAAAGATAGCAGAGATAGCAAGGCTGCTATCTAAACCGATTAGATTTACGTAAAATGTTGGGCCTTGAACTCAGTATCCAAATGTTCCTAATCTTTGATAATATTATCATTGACTAGCAGCGCCCCGCGGTTTCACCCGCATAAGTCTCGATCCCCGCGGTTTCATCGAGTACTGATTTTTCCATCGCCAGGTATTTTCATTCGAGGAATAAAATTGACGTTTGGCAGTTTTTGCATTAAATAACTGTCAAAATTATTTCCTACTCGGATAAAATTATCTGGCGTTGGAAATCAGTCCTAAATTCGTCCTCGACACGGTTGGCGCAGTGGTTAAGCGATTGACTGCTGCGCTGCGTGTCGCGGGTTTGATTCCCGCACGGAACAAATATTTGTATGACCTACAAGTAGTTGTTCCGGGTCTGGCTGTTTGTGTATGTGAGTTTAAATGTTTGTAAACGCACCCACGATACAGGAGAAATTCCTAGTGTTCTGGGCAACGTTAAAAAAAAGCACTAGGAAAAATTCCGACACAGCTAAAAAGAAAGAAAGAAATATGCGTTTATTGGCATTACACAAAATGAATACACCCGAAAACTATAGAAACAGAAAACAAAGTTTATAATGCCAAAAGGGCCTCAGCTCAGCATAGTGTCAGAAAAAACACAATTGTACCACATGACGCTGATTTTCAGCTGCAACCCAGAGCAGCAGCAGCTATCAGGAACGGTCAGGTCTTTCCTTCGAGCACACTTTTGCGCTGCTGTAGTCAATTCTAATAATCAAGTCTTTTCCACCGCGGTCCCGTCTCGCTGAAAAATTCACTGTCGCACTAAAAAAATAAACAATAATTAAATTTAACTGGCCAAAATATCTTGGAAAATTAAAAAAAAAAAACGTAATATTCTCAATCCTACTTCCTACTAGGTTTTTTTTTATCCTTTATTAAAAAGAACCAGGTTCTTAATAATTAATTACAATCTAGCCTATAAGACTAATAAGCAATTTTAATCTAACTTAATTTATTACGTGATAATTATTTTAAAATTTAGAATAGTGTTTATTGTACTTTACACAAGTCCGTTCCACTTTCTTAGAGTCTGATATGATGATATAAGCACTTTGTTCATGTTCCTACCAGGTAACATTATAAATGTGTTTGGTTGTTTGTTAACCAATCACGCAAAAACGGCTGAACGAATTTGGGTCGGCTTCCAGATTAACCGGATGCAGCTGAATACCAATATTTTATGTACATGGAGCGACTGCCTATCTGAACTCCACAACCCAGTTACTGGGTAATACGATACCTCTTGGTAAAACTGGTTGCCAGACTTTCGGCTTCTGACTACACGTAACGACTGTCAAAGATCCGCGAAGGAAAGCCGGGACCAACGGCTTAGTACCTAGGTAAATAATTTAAATATTAATAAAACGTTTTTATGAATGATGTTCCAGGATCAAAGATGGCGCCGCTCTTATACAAATTAGAGGCGAGTTCGCCTGCGTGCGCGGTACGAATGGTCGCGGTTATTATCGGCAGTTGGACTTCAAAGACCCAGATATTAGCCAGATGGAGCACAAGTCTTCAGGCTATTTGCAGGTAATCCACATTGTTTGAATTACGCCGTTTCTGGAACGAAAAAAAAAATACGACAATAGCTAACAAACCGCCAAGCGTGCGTCAACTGCTATGATTTGATTGGTTGACTAAATTCTCAACGGCCAATCCAATCACTTCACTTGCGTCTTTGTCACTACAATTTAGATTTATTGTAAAGTTTTTCCGTTAAAATTGTTTGACTAAGGGCAGGTTTTTTGAACCTTAGTCAAACTACCAACCAACAGCGTCCATTAGCAATGATATTATATCATTGCCTTACAAAACTTTTTTTTTTTAACCGAGGGTTGAAGGAATCAAAACTCCCACACACATAAACTGCGTTATTTGATGTAATCATGCCTTAACTGTAACAAAACACTACACTAATACACATAAATCCCCATTCCAGCTACCGACCATAATGGAGGGTATGAAGGCCCCTACAGACTGAGAAGCACCTGCATTACCTGGAGGAGGCCTACGGCATGATAGAGGCGTACTTGTCTCGTAACCAGTACATCGCGGCGGACCATCTGACGATAGCCGACCTCCGTCGCCACAACACTCGCGGCCGCTGAGGCGATACTTTCGTTGACTATAGACAAGTAAGTCAATCCGCCTGACCTATTCCCAACTACGTTGGGGTCAGATTCCAGTCTAACAGTTGAATACCAGTATTTTAAGAAAGAAAGAAAAAGTATTTATTGCGACTCATACAGGATCATAAACTAAACTAAAGACAGATAAAAATAAAACAAATTGTATAAAAAAGTAACAAAAGGAAAAAAAATTAAACAGAAAGTCATTTAAAAAATAATTAATGTCGCAGCGCTGTTATTCTGATAGGACCCGTACGCGTATTGCCATAATGTATACTAGCACAGACAGGGGTTGCTCTGTAATCGCACGCAATATGCTCTTGTAGCTAGAGAGCATACTGCATATCAGTACAGAGACAGACTGAAATAAAATACACTTTGCTCTAATCCGTGAGAGCAAAATACATACGAGTACAGACAATTTGGCTGCCGTGGCCAAAATTTTGCCATTCAGAGAATAAAGATGTGTAGATCTAGGAAAATAGGCGTTCAACCAACATCTGTTTCGAGGAGAAAGGACAGAGGGATCTCTAAAGGAAAAGGGCGCATACAAAGTGGAAGAGATGTGAGAAAGAAAAAACAACATAATCTCTCTGAAAATATTAATAAAAATCAGCCAAATGCAAAAAAACTTTAAATAAGGTTTCGTTTTAAATAGTTAATAATGTTGATTTATTCTTTCAAAAATAAATGCTTTAATGTGTTTTAAATATTGTGTTATTTACATAGCTACTGCATTTTTTTTTCATCAGTCATTACGTGGGAATTATTTTGCGGAGCCCTCGATACAAAAGAAGGAAACGTTTTTCTACTTCTAAATATTTTCCCATTTCCATTATATTTAAGAATGTTATTTTCATAATAAATACCTAGGCTTATACGTTTTATATAGAGAATAAAACGTTTAAAGCTAGTTTTTAATTATGTTGATAAACATACTTAAATAGCATAGAGATCAGAAAATCTTTAGACGAAGAAAAATGTTGTATCCTTTTCTATCTTCCCTCAGAGAATATAAACACGTACAACATAGTTATGTTCAATATCGTTACGTAGTACACTGCAACATATAATTAAAGTCTTATGACCCCACATACCCTACAATACAAACAACAACACGGTCACATTTTGCTTTAGACATATGCGAACAAACCGTATACTTATACAGACTGGTCTGTAGTCATACGTAGTTTGCTTTAAAAATATGCAAGCAAACTGTATACTTATACAGACTGGTCTGTAGTCATACGTAGTTTGCTTTAGAGTATTTGTTATTTTTAAGAGCACAGTGATCGAGTACAGACTATGAGTGTCTGTACTGATATACACAATGGCAATACGCGACCCGTACAACACGATACGACTTGGTAAGACTGGTATTCAGACTTTGCCAAACTTGCTGTTTAACTTTTTCTAATACTCAATATTGCGATATTCATAACCGGTTTCCGAATTGAAAAAAAAAAAAAGTTTGTTGAAAAATTCTATGAAAAAAAATTAATTTCGCAGGCTACATCAAAGTAGAGTTTGACAAGTTCTCAACTTCCTAATGGAAACCGGGTATAAATATCGCTTTCTCTCTCTATTGGCTGTTTCTGACAGTCTCTTCTCTTTGTAAAACTCGATACTTGTTGTTTTTTAGATTGTTGTGAAGTTGATATCACAAAGACTTCAGTAGAGGTGTTTTGTACTCCCAAATCTACTCAGTTATGTCTAAGGCCCTTGTAATAGGGAGCGAGCCTGTTGCCTTCAACTGGGCACATATGCAGACTCCGAGCTGCTATGCTACTGAGAAATCCCAGATGGAAAACTAGATAACACTTTGCCCAACCCATTAGGGGAAATCGAACCCAGGGACCCATTTCAGCATATTTTGTATCTGTACAAAGCCGTACCAAGATGCTTCACTCTGCTAGGTGTTTTAGCAATAAAACTAGATGATGCTGTTTTTGGGTTATTTAATAAAATTTTTTTTTTTTTTGACTGTGGCATCTCGTAGTTGACCTTGAGAGGTCGTAACTACTTAACCGAACTATCCTGTGGTTGCCTTAAGAAAACTGAAAGCCTCCAGCCAGGGCTTATTATAAAAATTATTTAGGTGAGTACACGCTAAGGGCTCCCCCTGTGGGGAACGAACCTCGGCTTAGGGTATCACTGAGAGAGGGCAGCAAAAGGGATTCGGCTGGATCGAATTTTTATTATTAGTGCTTTGATGAGCACGGCTTTTCCTAGGACTATCTCTGAGAAGAAAGGCCGAAACAAACTCAGTCAGAGGTCACAGTCATGAATTTACATTTACATTTAGCACAGCTACCGCGCGAGCTGGCACTTCACTTAAGAAGGATCGGGCGGGGGGTTATTTAATTAATAATATTCGGTGCCTTATATACAATCGTGGGTAACGAAACCATAGCCTGCTTTTAAACAGCGCAACGCCATCTATCGAGCTATGGGACAAACTTTTGCAATTATTAACTTATCAGTATCATTAAAAGTTGCCGTCTTCCGCTTCTCAGGTTTCCCCTCACCGCTAAATGGCAGGCCCTGATCCAAGAGCTGCCGTTCTTCAAGAACATCGCGACGCCCGGCATCGCCAAGTTCAACGTCGCCATGCAGTACTACTGGAAAAAGAACAACAAACAATAAATATTATGATGAAACGATAGTTTTTTTTTAATTAATACTATAAAATACCTACCTACTATAAATTGCGTAACACGCTACCAATCACAATCTAAAACATTTTGCAGGATATTGCTAATCCATTGCTTCATATGCTCGAAAGATTTGTTGGCTCAATAACGTAAATAACGCAATGAATGATGTTGAACTGTCAAAATGAAAGCCATTTGACGGCACGGTTGGCGCAGTGGTTAAGCCATTGACTGCTGCGCTGCGTGTCGCGGGTTCGATTCCAGCACGGAACAAATATTTGTATGACCTACATGTATTTGTTCTGAGTCTGGGTGTTTTTCTATCTATACTTATAATAAATCTGTAGAAGTGAAAATTCTGTACATTGAAAATATCCAAAAAATAAATGGCAGGGGGTGTTACTTGACCGACACCGAACCCAAAAATGTGATTAAAAAATTTTTTGTCTGTCTGTCTGTCTGTTTGTTCAGGCATCACGCAAAAACTACCGGTTCGATTACGATGAAACTTGGTATAATTATTCTTTAATATCCTGGGCACCACACTGGGTACTTTTTATCCCGGAAAAGTATATACAATAAAAAACAAACTTAATTTTGCGGTTCGATCCCTATACCCGATTACCACTGTGTACTGTACCAACCGCAAATACTAAGTTTGTCGTAGGTTGGGTCACCCGCAGTGGAGTTCATTTTTATTCCTTTTAGTTTTTAGAGTTATTTAGGTTTATTTTTATATGAGTCGTAGGTATAGATTTTAATTTTAAAGTATAGGTAGTATATATTTGATAAGTGTACGTAGTGACCGTAGGTTATTTTATAATACTGTTAGGTAGGTTTAGTCATTCGTATAGATATTATCACATGTGGAAGCAATAAATATATTGAGTATTGAGTATTAGTTTTTAGGGATTTTGCTTATTTATTGAGTTTAGATTAGTTATCATCAGAAATAGGTTTATTTAGGTAGGTAGGTATTTAATTTTCTGTTATTGAGTTTTTTTTTTAATTAGTTAGGTACTTAGGTAAAGATATCATATAGGTACCCTCTTAATCACCACTAATGAGACACGATTGGTTTTCTATTGTAATTTAGCCACAAAGGGCCCGCGACATAGATGGCATTCTGGGGAAGCACATACATTTTATCCTGTTAGCACGTTCCCGTGGGTAAATTTCCGACATCCACGCGGGTGAAGCCGCGGGCAGAAGCTAGTCTATAATATGTATGTATTTACAAAAAAAAAAAATGTATATAAGTAGTTTATCAGCCATCTTGTTACCATAACACAAGCATTAGGTTGCTTAGCTTGGGACTAGATGGCGCTGTGTGAAATGTCCAGGGGTATTTATTTTATTTATTGCTACTTATAGTATGTTACGCAACTACCCCACTGTGTGAGTGTGCTATAAAAAACAAGAAAATACAAGTTGGTATACTAAAACCAACTCGAGAGGTCACATTCTCTTTTAAAGTATAGACATCAGCTTGGCTGGGCAGTGAAACTTCCATACATTGGCTTCTAACAAAATATTAATTGATAATATTGATATTGCTGCCATCTGAGTGTGTGGGTACAGAAACTGGCCATAGTTTTACATTTTAGCTGATAGAGCTACTTTACAACAAACGTAAAACTAGACAAATTTAATAATAATAAACAAGTATTATTTTCATTAGAAACTTAGTAAAATAAAGTAGCACAATAAATATCTAAAGACACGGTTGGCGCAGTGGCTGAGCGATCGACTGCTGCGCTGCGTGTCGTGGGTTCGATTCCCGCACGGAACAAATATTTGTATTGCCTACAGGTAGTTGTTCCGAGTCTGGCTGTTTGTGTATGTGAGTTTTTTAAATGTTTGTAAGCGCACCCGGAGTAATTCCTAATGTGGGGCAACGTTTTTAAAAAAAATAAAAAATAACATCTTTTTCAAAACGAAACGTAAATGATGATAGACTGTATGTACAAATAGTCAGAACCGTTGACTTTTGACATTTCTTGTTTTGTTGTGCTCACAGAGTACTAAAGTACTTTATTTATACCTTGTTGTGCTTGTGCCCATGCCTTGGTAACTCACGAACAAAATAATTAGGATCTTGAACTTTTTCTGATTATAGAGCCATCTGTACGCCAAGCCAAAGAAACTTTAGTCGATGTTGCCACTTTTTTACGTGATTAATATGACGTAAAATAATATGAACATAATTAACCACCTACATAAACCTCATTAATTAATAATATAAGTAATTAATAATATCTTAACATACCTAACTAAAACTATTAACAACTAAAATATGTGACATTGGTTTACAGTTGACACCAAATGTATAGCAACCCTGTAACCTGTATAAAATTTAAATGTCACCGACATTCAAAGATTTTTTTTCCGGTGAGGGTACTGTATACTCGGGCGCAAATTTCTTGTAATTTTTAGTGTTTTTGTGTTATTTATTTCGAGTTGAGCTTTGGTTCCTCCGTATATCAAGAAACACCAACATTCCAGCATTGACTCATGTGGTTTTGTGAAAGTGTTTTTGACATAAACAACTAGCAAAACACTTTTTTATTTGTAAACATTCAGATACAATATTTGTGTTGCTATTGAATAAATGAAATGAAATGTTAGGCCCTCCGTAAGGAATTTGGACCATATCTTAGTGTGTTGTTTTACATTATACAAAATGCCGAGACACGTTTGCTGTGTTCCTGGCTGCTCAATCATAGCAACAGATGGTGAGTAATGAGTATTATACCTTCAAACGTCATGTAATCAGACAGTAAATTTCCTATTGTTACCGACCTCCAGGAGGTCGCTTGACAGATTAAGGGACATTTCGTTAAGATATAATTTAGATATATGTAATACTGACAATTGTGAAGCAGAATGTTTTCCCCAGTGTCCCTAATACTAAACCTATACCAATCTGTCTGTCTTTCCATCTGTCTGTCACAGGGCTGAATCTTTTCGAGCGTCTATCCCTTGCACAGTTATACCTACGGGCCAGTTTTTTTATATTATATGCTTTTTACTGCGGCTTCACTCCCATGACTTATCCCGCAGAAACCATGCATTTTTCTAGGATATAAAAATGCCTATGACGCACGACGATAGTGTAGCTTTTATTCAGTGAAAAAAATTTCGATATCAGCTCAGTAATACCAGAGATTACCCTTTACAAACATAACATTTGTCTCTTTAATTTATTAGTTAAGATTCCGACTAAGGTAAATCCAAAAAGGTTATTTTTATATTTACAGGTGTACCTCTGCATTACTTTCCCAATCCTGAAACATTTGCAGAAAGGTTTCAAGTTTGGGTGAATAATATTGGGGGTGATATTGTGAATCTGGACAGTGCTACTATACTTACAACTCGAAGAATTTGTCGTCGGCACTTTGAGACACAGTTTCTGTATCCAAAAAACAGACTTAGCAAATTGGCTGTTCCCACCTTGCTTTTAGACATCTCAGGTACTTACAAATATCATTATATTAACTGGAATTGAATTATTACTTAATAAATATATTAATTTAAATTTTCGGTATTTTTAAGGGTCAAGTTCTAGAGCAGTTGTGCCAATATGTGAAGATCTACTTGAAACAGTTCCCCTGAGACATGCTTCTGTCAAGAAAGGTTTATAGGTTTGAGGTAGCTTTATGTGATTAGATGATGATGATATGAATCCATCCCAACTACGGAACCCAATGAAGGGTTCCGTAGTTGGGATGATTGATTGAATAGTTGGTGGGCCGACACTCACTCGTCTGGTTTTTTTTTTAAATATCTGAATTATTTGGCACATTAATCATGAAAATCATAGTCTTTATCAACCCTGGTAAACATTGATATCAATATTTGAAAAGTTTGAAAATTTAACAGATTATAATATGCTTAGGATACATCAATCAGCATTTTAATATTGATGTTATGATTAGGTAAGTAATTGTTCCTCTGATTTCAGGCACAGAACTAAACAAATATTTAACCACACTTATTCAGCTCTGTTCAGCTTTTGTCGAACAGAGTCCATAGTACACACGGCTACACATGAAGCTATGCAAAACCAGTATTGGCTGACCGTTCATTGTGAGAAAATATCATACAAAGTGAGGCCAAGACAAACTGGTTTTGTATAGCTTGACGTGTAGCCGTGTGTACATACTAATTATAAACAGACCACTGTTTGTTTGGTAAAGTAATGATGAACAAAATAAAAAAAAAACAAAAGTCATTTATTCAAATTAGGCTGAGAATCAGCACTTTTCGAACGTCAAAATTACAAAAGACAGTCCCCCAAAAACGCCCGCCCGTGACCACTTCCTAGTGCTATCGCTGGGAAGAAGAAGTGGCGCAACAAACTACAACAACAAACAGCACAGCTGTCTGTTCAGTTAGAAAATACTTGATACTTGATTGTATACAATACTAGGTGTTAAGTAATAAAATACATAATAATAACATTACAAGGCACAGAACATAAAATTAAATTATTTGCCATATGTCAGCTAGCCACGCCAATATACCAACAAATATAATAAAAACTATACATACTCAAGCTAAAAAATAATTAATTAAAATTAAAATGTAAATAAAAACTTACTACCTAAATAAAAGCCTCCAGGCATAAAGGGCGTGACAGCTTACATATTTATGCATTGCTGGGTTCTGTTCAAACTAGGACCATCGAAGTAAAATAAATAAATAAGTTAATACTAATAACAATAACCTGTCAGTAAGCTAATTCTGGAGAAAGAATATGAACAATGTCTTGAGTTAATCAGGGCGACCAACTATTCTTATCGTGTAAGTAGTCGTTGATGGAATAGTATGCCTTTGAACAAAGGTTGGATTTTACTTGAGCTTTTAATTCATTAAAAGGCAAGTCTAGCAGACTGGTGCCAGCGGGACTCTATTACTAAGCCTCCGCTGTCCGTCCGTTTGTTTGTCAGCGGGCTGTATCTCATGAACCGTAATAGGTAGAAAGTTGAAATTTTCACAGAGTGTGTATTTCTATTGCCGCTATAACAACAAATAATAAAATGATTAAAAAACCTTTTAAACAAATAAACCTGATTTATTCGGCGTTTTTTGCTTTGTGGTAGGTACGGAACCTTTCGTGTGCGAGTCCGACCCGCACGCGGCCATTTTAAGTTGATCTAACAATAATCATTTCTTGATCGTTGGTTCATGGTTTCAAGTGACCCTTACAAACGGGTAACAAGAAAGAAAACTTACAAAGTAAGCCAAAATGGGCGGGGTTATTGGCGCAGTGGCTGTTCGTTTTACGTTTCGATCGCAGGTTCGATTCAAGGAGGCAACCAATATTATTTTTGTGACATAATAGCATAGTCTATTCAAACGTATGTTTCGAATTAATATTATTTCAAGTTAAACAAATATCAACTTTGTTTTAAGAACAATTAGTGACAAGCACTATTTAAAACGTTATAAAAATGTGTTTGGGCTGGTGTCTTGGGCACTTCAATTAAACTAGTGGACTGTATTTTGATATGTTATAATAATATAAAAACTGCATCGGTTACACAATGAATACCCGCTCGCTTATCTGGTTTAACGGTCTCCACCGCGACGGACGATACTCTCAAGTTATTAATTGTTTGTCCGGGACAGTTGTACTTTTGGAATCTAAGACGGCATTAAACCATTGCCTAGTTATACAGTCCACTCTTTCATTGCTCCCCGCGCTAACAAAATGTTTAAAATTTTAGCGTAAACTGAACTATATTTTTGTAGGATTTAAAGTTATTTTTCCATAAACTCATATTTGTTTACATTTTTGGCAAAAAAATCGCGAAAGCAGATTAGATTTTTGAGACAATACAGTAAGGTCAGCCTGGTAATTGACGCATGGGATTTTTTTTTGCGAGTTGTGGATTTTCTAGCACCTACTCTGAACTTTAGATGGTCCTGAAGAGTATTTTAATCTTTAAACAAAACTGCAACGATTTATATCGTAAAAATAAAACGTGAGAATTTACATTATTGTAGCTGACTGTACCAGTTTTCCAATTTGCAGTTGGCAATGACCCAAATAGTTAAGGAAAGTCTCCTAAGTAATTTTTCCTGTAGACTGCACCGTCTAAAAAATCCCCCGTGCAATACCTAACTTAATCATCCCATGCCTACCTAGCCTTCCTTCCTTCCTTCCTCTATGTTAGAGTCGGCTACCAGTCTAATGCAGCGGAATACCAGTATTTTACATGAAGCGATTGTCTATCTGACCTCTACAACCCAGTTACTGGGTCATACGATACCGCTTGGTAAGACTGGTTGAAAGACTTTCGGGCTTCTGAAGACCCGTAACGACTGTCAAAGATCCAGAATGACAGCCGGGACCAACGGCTTAACGTGCTTTCCGAGGCTCCAGGGGGTCTCGGTATGCAAATATGGTCACCCATCCACGGACCGACCGCGGCAAGCGTAGCTTAACCTGATAGATCGACCCGTGCGGCTGTTATTACTTAGCCAAATAGATACCCTGACGTCAAACATGCAAATGCACAACTTACTCTCGATTGTGGGTTGACATAATCGTCATTGATGATGATGACATAATAAAAGGCCAGTTTTATTTTATACTCGAGATTATAGGGGCACAGACCCAATTAACCAACACAACACCAACACCATACTGAACCAACATTTGACCATTTATCAGCAAAGTGCTGATAAATGGTCAAATGTTGGTTCAGTATGGTGTTGGGCATTTGGAAAATAATGTCATATCATATTTTTTAACATTAATCCTTCCTAACAAAAACTAAAATTAGTCTACAAAAAGCTGTAATCCAATTTTCAGCATTTTTGCCGATAAATTGGATTCCTGTTTAAAAATTCACCCAGATGTTAGCACCTCTTATTTTGAAATAAGTAACCAAAAATACCTCATAAAACTTATATTCCATTACAATTTTCATAACACATTAGAAAACAGAATGATAAATTGACAGTCAAACTTAGCTTCAATGAGTAAAAATGGCAAAAAAACACCAATAACTGCCTTTGTATTACGACGCTGCCGTCATTTTTGATATTTACATATTGAAAATATTTCCACTGTTTAAAGTCTCTCTCTCTATTGTAGAGTTTTGTATCTCTAGCTTATTTTCTTTTTTACTTTACAATACAAAAACCATTAGGAGAAACTCAATTATAATATCATTGGAGAAACTTATATTTTTAACCTTATTCGCCGAGGTGTTGTTAATCGGTGGAGTGCTAGCAATTGGGTGATTCACCCTACAACCTATATATCTTTAGGTATAAATAAGACACACCTAGTGTTTAGCATTACTTCATTCAGAACACACGGTAAGTTTGCTGTTAGCACGCATTTAAATTATTGTATAATATTTATGCAGTGAATAATGTTAAATATTTATGCAGTGAATATTTTGTGTTCAGTATTGAATATTTGTTTTAGCTTTTGTATTATCTGCTTTAATAAAAAAGATAAAACAAATATCATGTTCATAAAATCAGATAAATTACATAAATTACCGTCGCCATTTAATCAGTTTTCTGAATTATATTCTAGTTGATTTTTGAGTGACGATTTATAACAAAAAGGTCCTAATAAGTTTTTGGTTGCAATGGAATTTGAACTTTGTTAAGTATGACATTCAGTAATCTCAATTTTTTCATTCAAATATATGTAAGTAGGTGTGCTATTGTCGTATTTTTATTGACTATAATCCATACAGAGTGACATCGACGCTCAACCTGTTACCGGCACATGATTCTAGACCACCATGCGCGGTTTTCGAAGGTTACCTATACTTAAAAAAAAATTAGCTGATTTTTTGTTTGTTTTTTTTTTTTAATAAAATAAAAAAAAACCGACGAAAATTTTCTAAGCCTGGGGTTGAGAATTATGTGCTGAATTCATGCTTACAGTTTGCTCGTCGATATCTTGCCACTCTGTATAATTCATTCGTTTATTTGAAGACAACTTTTTGGTCCACAGTAGGTGTTAGTAGTAGATACTTAATACTAGTTTAGTCTTAAACTAAATAAATATTTAAAAACTATTCATACATAACACTGAAAATACTATATAAAGTCAAGAGTAGTAATAAAATATTCAATACAATGTAACATTTCCATTTCAACTGTTTTTCAATTTTATTTAAACATTCTAGAGAATTTTTTTGCGAATATTACGTGTATTGATAAGTTATGGTTGCCAAATTCTGCTAGTCATGTAAACAGTTGATATCACGAAGTAAATATACGACAGCAACAATTACGTAACACACATAAAATTACAATTGATCACAATGACAGTGCATCCAAGTTCATTGCGTTATTCACGTTGTTGAGGAGACGATTTTTGGAACGAAGTTCCTTATCGCGCGTTGCGAAACGAAAGGAGGCTAGACGGAAAAAATTAAGAACAAAAGTTGGAACGACACTTTTTGCTATAGTTGTAAGCCGTGAGGCGTGCGCGTGTTTCTCTGTCTCTCTCTCTCTCTCTCTTTGAACTTCGTTCCATCCGGGTGTCCCTTGACACCTCTCAAGTTTTTTCATTCCTGGGGCTGCAGTCTCGATGTTCATAGCGTTCGCTTTACGACCGTATTCGGTTGCAAAGTCCTGTCACTCCATACATTACACCTGTCAATCCGGGACTTTGCGACCGAATTCGGTCGTAAAGCGATCGCTATGAATATCGAGACTGCAGCCCCTGTGAAGCAATGGAATATCAATATCCTTCTGAAATTCTGAACTCTCTGATTGTGATTTGAAAAAACAAGTGTTACATAATACGAAATACAGACATAAAACGTACTGTAGAAATTTCTGTATTCACAAAATGATGTCATATTTAAGTTCACATTTTAACAGAAGGCTTTATGTTATGTATTCATGCATTTATGTGCACAAATAACTAAATGCGTATCCCGCTAAACATAATATAAAACATGATTCCGTCTCTTATCATCTTCCAATAATTTAAAGAAAAAAAACGATGCTTATTAAATACGTTTTGCGGTTAATATATGGTGCAAGCGGCCCATAGTATTACTTTAACACTCTGTATTGTAAACGGGACGGAACGGTACCATGACTTTGTTTTGTATTTCGCTAGTAATTCGTTTTTATTCCCCAAAAATCTGTTACTGCTTTTTTTGCAAATTAGTATTTCGTCATCGACCAGCCTCCCCCCACCCCATTAACCAATTTTTTAATGCTATATGGAGATTTTCCTTTCCGTTTAGAACCCCCAAAAAATTCCCCGTAACTTGGATTCGCGGTAACGCATGTCCGAGAATTTCCCCTAAGCCAAGCTGGAGAATGAAAATAAGGATTCTAAATTTTCTTCTGGTTTTCCGCATGGATAATGGACATGCCGATCAATACTGCGCTCATGTGCGTTTTAATGATTATGTTACAAACATAAAAAAAACTTATAACACCCCGTCGTTTTTGAGTCGGGGGTTAATAAGCATTAGCATAATAAACAGGCTGCTCCTCCAAAGTTTTTCTAAAACAAAACAATAGATAAGTGATCGGTGGACACACATGGGGGTATTTCGGAAAGCCCTTGTAGAGAGGCTTCGAAAACATCGTTTCGGACCACTCTCAGAATCAGAATCGGAATAATTTATTTGTAAACATAGGTCAGATTACAACGGAGTGTGAGGTGTTAAAAATAGATAGATTCTCTATGTTTTGCCCAGAGGCGTACAAATATATATAATTAACATTGTCAATTATCATTTACCTTCTGCACATCTTCACTAATAGGCCACTCGGTACAATAAACACCATGGGATGAAGTATTATTAGTCGGTAACTATGACTGTACACACGGCTACACATCAAGCTATACATAACCAGTATAAGCTGACTTCTGATTGTACGAAAAACCTATAGTACAATGCGAGGTCAGCTAAAACTGGAAATGTATAGCTTGATGTGTAGCCGTGTGTCAGCGACCATTGGTCGCTGCCGTGTGTACACTGTCCAATGGGTAAACCTGAAGAAATTTAAAATTCATATTCCCATTGTCCAGTCTGGCTTAGGCTTAGATTCTCGGACATGCGTATTCGCGAATCCTACACATGGGGAATTGGGGGTTCTACACGGAATAACTCCTCATAAGAAGAAAATCTACTCTTTTTAATCAAAATAAAAAGTCATTAATTCAAATTAGGCTGAGCATCAGCACTTTACAAAAGTCAATAATTATGTTAAAAGATCTCAGACTTTTTAGTTTAGCTCTCGCCTCTCGACGGTCGCGAAACTCTCCTTGTGTAAGCTTTAAGCTTGACTGCTTATATTGGAAAATAATATTTCAATCTGCTCCTCTATCCAGATAACAAAATGGCGCCGATACTATACAAGATGGACGCTAGCCCGCCGTCGAACGCGGTGAGGATACTCGCAGATATCATCGGGTTGGAACTGGAGCTCCGAGACCGCGACTTTGGCACTCTGGAACACAAGTCTCCTGAACACGTAAAGGTATGACAATAAAATAATGTTAAGAATAGAATACTTATTATTATGTACGCCATATAAATTACGGAACATAAATATATAAATTTAACAAAGGGTGACACAATGGGCGGTCTTATCGCTAAGAGCGATGTTAAGATTTATTCTCAGACCAGGAGTCCACAGGTTAAATAAAAAAATTAAACCGCCGAAAAAACTGAAAAGCAAAAGTAATAAACCTTTTTTATTTAACCTTAATAACTGAAGGAGGTGACTGCCTCCCACTCCCTCTCGCCCCGGACCATGGCTTGAACCAGGGCCGGACGCGAGAGGTCGCCGCCGCTGCCGATCGCCTCTACGAGGACACGGCGGTGCTCTGCCCAAGCGGCAGACCTCCTCCGTATGCTCCACTGTGTCCTCTGGGCGATCCTGGCAGTGATGACACCCGGGCGTCTCCTCCCGCCTGATGATGTGCAGAAACCTGTCTATGTCTTAGTCCTCATTGTTAAAATTGTTGCGGGAGATAATCACGGACATACACACATACGGGTCGAATACAGAACCTCCTTTGTGGAAGACAGCTTTTTTTTAAAGCCTACATTGTGTGTCTCTGCTGGTCAAAGGCCTCCTTGTTTCTTTCAAATCTCCCTGTCCTGTGCGATCTCTGGCCATGTTGGCCCTACAAATGTTACCACATCGTCGCACCACCTTCACCTTGGTCTACCCCGACGGCGATTTACCAATTATAATGTACCTTAATATTTTACCACATTTTATGCAAAAAAAAAAACAACCGACTTCCAAAAACGGCACTACAAAGTGAAAAATAACTTTAATTTCGGAAGTCGGTGTCGTTGAGTTCGCATTTTCGTGGTTTGCCACCGACTTCCGAAATTAAAGTTATTTTTCACTTTGTAGTGTCGTTTTTGGAAGTCGGTTGTTTTTTTTTTTTTTCAAAAAAGTTTTAAATTTTCACTTTTTAGTTGTACCTACCCCACACAAATTCGTATATACTTACAAGATTAGAGGTACCCCAATAACAACTTTGACAGAAATGAGCGTGTACCGTGGTATACTGAACACATGCGTACCCCTTTAGAGCGTACAGGCGTGACGTTATGTTATGTGATTGCGTAAACAATACATACTCGTACATAAGCGATAGCAGCAATAGCCGTTGATTTGCTGGCATTTATTGAAGAGTTCCGTTGTCTGTCTCCGAAACTTATCATCAGATCTTGTCGAAATTTCTATGGGACCATTTGGGAAGTATACCCTGTCCAACAAAAAAATAATTATTCAAATCGGTTGGTAAGCGACGGAGCTGTGCGCGAACAAACATAAAAAAAGTACAAACATCCGAATTGAGAACCTCCTCCTTTTTTAGAAGTCGGTTAATAAAAATATTTACTTACTATAAAATAATAATCTATCTATTTTACTCTACAGCTGAATCCAATGGGCACATTACCGACGTTGGTGGATGGTGACTTCATCATCTCCGAAAGGTAACGATTATTGTTTTTATTTTTCGTTCTTATAACCACAAATGCAAAGCAAAGAAAGTTTGACCGCTGAAGCCCGTTCAATAACGTGGGCACAGACTGGAAGTCGACCCCAACATAGTTGGGAAAAGGCTAGGCAGATGATGAAATATCCAGGTACAGTTAATCGCGGGCAGTTGAAAAATGAGTTTTTGTTTTTGATCCTTTACCTAGAATATTCTTGATCGTAGCATAAAACATACCATTTCATTACAATGAAGTGTTCTAACTTTAGTGCAAACCCAAACCTTTGAGCCAGATATTGTATTTAGAATTTTATTCCGACAAACATAAAGTGCTTAATACAGAACTGACAACTTACATTCGGTTTAACGTCAGTTTTTGTAATTAGAACTTTAACTTTGTCGGAATAAAGTTCGAAATAAAAAAAATGGCTTTATGGTACGAACCAGGGGGTCTACTCCGAAGTAGTATCCAGGTAGCAGGAAACGGCCGAATGTTCGGCCGTTTCCTGCTACGAAGTTACTATTTGGTTCGGTCGGTTCCGATCCTACACTCTTTCGAATATTGACTATGGTCCCAAACCAAATGAGCCGATCCGAACTTTTTCCGCATTTTTCAATAATATACGGTTCGGCCATGTGTCGGTCCGATCCGAACATTCGCACTTTGCACTTCGGAGTAGGCCCCCAGGTTCTAAAGCCTTGTTTTGTACAGACGCCAGCAGGTCATGTTACCCGAAACTGACAAATTTTCCCAGTCAACCTTGAACCCTGATGCTTTAGAGATAAAGTTGAACATCTATTAAAGAAATTTGACAGATTGTAGTAGCTTGATGTGCTGGCTTACTAAGGGGCCGTCTCCACGAGCGAGAGAATCGCGGCGATATTATCGTCGTGCCATCCAATTTTCGCCGCGATGATATCGCCGTGTGGAGACACGTTCTAAGAGAGTGTATAGAAATACGTGGCACGACGATAATATCGCCGCGATTCTCTCGCTCGTGGAGACGGCCCCTTAGTAAGACCTAAAGATTTTAGAGAAATTTTCATTGTTTTTTCCAGTCACGCTACAATGAAGTACCTGTTGTCTGTATACGGTGGCGACAAGAGCGAGTCGTTGTACCCGAGCGACGTGCGCACGCGCGCGCTCGTCGATCAGGCCATGTTCTTCAACGTTGGCATCTACTTCATCAGGCTTAAAGTTATTGTTGTGAGTATTAAATGAAGGTACCTACTTGTAACCATGAAGGCTAAAAGTCAAGGAAAAAATGGACTACCAACTGAAATTGTCCGCATATTCAAATCCCAACTGTCTTTCTTTGACAGTTGTATGAAATAGCTATATCACGGCAAATTAACATAGGTTTTCAATTTGTTCGGGGCAATTACTTTCACCTAACTAAACCATAAATTTAGATACCATACCAGTTTTCCACTAAATTGACCCAAAATACGAAAAAGAAACAGTACTCAATTAATGATTCATTGCCGAGGTCATGAAGTCTGATCCATTTATTTTCATCAGATTTTATTTAGTATTTTATTTTCAACTGAAAATATGGAGCTAGTTCAACATATTTATGTTGAACTAGCTGCGCCCCGCGGTTTTACCCGCATAAGATTCGATCCCGTGAGAATATCGGGATAAAAAGTATCCTATATGTTAATACTGGTTATAAACCATCTGTGTGCCAAATTTCATCCACATCGGTTCAGTAGTTTTTGCGTGAAAGAGTAACAAACATTCATCCATCCATACAAACTTTCACGTTTATAATAAGTAGAATAACCCGTACGCAAAATATACGCTTTGACGTGTCGGGCACCAGCTCGTATTACCTATTACCGTATTTACTATTAATAATATGATATTATTTAACAGCTACCAGCTCTATTCGGCGACCTAGATGGCCCCACAGAGAACCACAAGGCGGACATCGACGAGGCGTACGGCGTTGTAGAAGCGTACCTCGCGAACAACACGTACATCGTCACTGACCACTTGACCATCGCTGACGTCAGCGTCGGGGCTACCACCGTGGCTTTTCAGTACTTGTATAAATTGGATGCTGCCAGGTTAGTATTCTAGAGGCATGAGGAACAGCGTGTAAATTTCAATCATCCTCTATAGAAAAGGGAGGATCATCAAACCAGACAAGTGTTGTGTCTGGTGGGCAACTGCCCGACGATTGATGTCGAGACGTTGTATATATGCTAGTTGCCGGTAAACTCTGCTTGCGTGATGCAGGATTTTGCGTGACGTCAGTATGATACGTAGTTCGCATGTGGCGGGGTAGATGCCGCTACACACATACATACTACGAGTATATGCGAGAAGGCCAAACTTTGCAGTATCTTACATAAAAAATTATTTACTCCGATATACTGTACCGGTAACAAACATTTTATCAAGTTAGAGTGAGAAAACTGATATAGTAAGTGAAAAGGATAGTTAATGGGCATTTGAAAAATAAATACGAGATTGCCAACCGTGCGACGTTCCTCGTACAAATATAAGATTTGTAGTACGCGCGGGGTACCTGAATTTGGTAGTTACCGTTACTTGTTAGGTGGAGTACCTACCGGTACCCGTCTGGCAAGAACCGCTAAGTACAGAACCTGTACTTTTGGTACCGTTTCCAAGCCCTGGGGGTTAAAGAACGTTCACAGTCGGATCTCAGTCTCAATCTGTCAAAAATACCTCTAATTTCCATACATTTTGAAAAGTTTTTGACATTTGTTTGTCGCCGAGATGAGACTGCGACTAGATTTTGAACGTTTTAAATAACGAGAATTGGTCTTCTGATTGCCACACACCAATGGGGTTCATAGAATTTGCTCTGACTTTCGAGTGAAAAAATTAAAATTGTGTAGCTCGTACTACAAATATTTGGTTGGAAACCCCATCTTGCACCCCATGCCCCGTCACCTGCACACGTGACGACCTAATGGCTGCGTCAGCAAACGGTATTCGCTTTGTTAAGTTTTGGGTAAAACACATTTAAAAAATAGTAGTAGTCATTTTGGTCATCGACACGCTAAGAAGAAGACTATGTACAGACGCCAGCACGTCAAGCTACTACAATCTGTCAAATTTCTTTAATAGATTTTCAACTTTATTGCTAAAGCATTAAGGTTCAAGGTTGATTGAGAAAATTTGGCAGTTTCGGGTAGCTTGATGTGCTGGCGTCTGTACATGTCAAAACAATTTATTTTGTTTTCATCTATAGTTTGTCTGCAAACTCAAACTCAAATCATTTAATTCGACTAAACCAATTACAGGTACTTTTGAATTGTCAAAGGGTCGATCAGTCAGAAAGATGAAGCTAGTTGCCTATTCCAAAGCGTAGGTACCTTACCTATGGAGAAGAACGGGCAAGAAACTCCATGGACACTCTTTTAAATCATAAAATTGTTACAAAATATTTGATTACATCATCTGCGAAGCTGGCTTCTTTTAATGTTGTCCCTTTATTTCAGATTCCCCCGTACCGCTGCGTGGCTGGCTAAATTAGAAGAACACCCTTCATTCAAGAAAATTCTCATTCCCGGTTCCAAAATCCTCGGAGAAGTTGTCAACGCAGCCTGGCAGAAAAATAAGAAATAATGTAATCGAATATATTATTATGTATATATAACGAAAATTGAAACTGTATTTATTAATCATACCAAAAAAAGTAATATAGCTAAAATTCTGAGGGATTAGCGGTTATTATTGTTATTATTCGACCTGTAGGACACGCAAACAAGAGTTTTGTTTTGTTACATTATTTATTTTATTTATTTAGGCAACCAATTTTTTTTCTCTCCCTCCATGGATGAAGAGGGAGAGGAAGGCCGAAGAAAAGATGGATGGATTGTATGAGGAATGATATGAAAGAGAAGGGAGTGAATGATAGCGTGACGGTTGATAGGGGAGAATGGAAGAAGAAAACATGTTGCGCCGACCCCAAATAACATGGGAAAAGGGCAGGAAGATGATGATGATACTGATGATGATGTTGATTTAGGGAATACTCACACTTATTCAGCTCCATTCGCGTTTCGCTGAACAGTTCTGTTTCTATCAGCCCCGTACTGCGTCGTAAGAATGAGAACGTCG
The DNA here is from genome assembly GCA_945859715.1 of Apamea sordens. Taxonomy (NCBI): domain Eukaryota; kingdom Metazoa; phylum Arthropoda; class Insecta; order Lepidoptera; family Noctuidae; genus Apamea; species Apamea sordens. Next base: position 18,209,425 of record OX243995.1, read on the forward strand.
CCGTCGTCATAGCGTGTTATCTGTGTTTGATGGCATGGTTGGCGCAGTGGTTAAGCGATTGACTGCTGCGCTGCGTGTCGCGGGTTCGATTCCCGCACGGAACAAATATTTGTATGGCCTACAAGTAGTTGTTCCGGGTTGTTGTGAATGTTTGTGAACGCACCCACGATACAGGATAAATTCCTAGTGGGGCGTTTTTTTTTTTAAATAAAAAAAAATCTCCACTGAAACGCTTCTAAAAAAGTCCGACGTCCGAACTCTCTCAATCCTTGCGTGCATAATGATTACGTAATAATAAATCAAATCTATGCAAGAACTATGCAGGTCGCAAGTTGTCGATAAGGAGTCGAGAACCATCCGTGTACAGCGCTGTTCCGCCGCGTTCAACGCTGAATGCGGCGGAACAGCGCTGAACGCGGCAGAACAGCGCTGAACTCTATCTATAGCACTCGCATGATAATAACACATTTGTCCTCATTTTATACTTTTTTGCCGCGAAAGCTGAATAAACGCGGAAAGCTGAACGGATGCGTACGCGATTCTATACAAAATCGTTGTTTTCTATGGGCATAAGCTGAATATTTTTTTTTTGAATTAGGTAGGTACTTAGGTAAAGATATCATATAGGTACCCTCTTAATCACCACTAATGAGACACAATTGGTTTTCTATTGTAATTAGCCACAAAGGGCCCGCGAGAGAGATGGCATCCTGGGGAAGCACATACCTACATTTTTATCCTGTTAGCACGTTCCCGTGGGATAATTTCCGACATCCACGCGGGCGAAGCCGCGGGCAGAAGCTAGTCATACATAATTATAATTTAACATTCGCGAGGTGGTGTGAAAACACTGAAAATCATATTTGTAACTTTTTAGCTGGCGTTTTAGTCGTAGTTTGGTTTTAGTTTTTAACTTTCTTTTTTATTTCTAATAATTTGGGGTTCGGGATCATTGGGGGTAGGTATCAAATTCTATTTCATAAGCAGCCAACTCGCAATTTTAGAAGGGTTTATGTTATTAAAAACAGTCAGAGTGAAACATAATTGTTTTATTCTTATTTGCGGTTTATGTACAGACGCCAGCAGGTCAAGCTACCCGAAAGTGTCAAATTTTTCCAATCAACTTTGAACCTTAATGCTTCAGAAATAAAGTTGAAAATCTATTAAAGAAATTTGACAGTTTGTAGTAGCTTGAGGTGCTGGCGTCTGTACCTATGAATAATGGTCCCTAGATAATCAATATACATATTTCCAGAGAGTAAGTACCTACTCTTTATTACCTTTCATTAGAAACCAAAAAGATATATGTATGTACTACGCACTGTACGAACGCATGCATGTGCACTTTCCACCCTCTGTAAGTCGCCATGTTGGATTTTATATAATGTCCTTAATATACTATAACCCGCGAAACCACATTACGCTTCCAGCGATACCTCGTTTATCAAAATACGACGAGTAGTTTAGGAGATATGAAGGCACCGGCAAAGCCTGTCAAAATCATAACCCTCTTTTAGATTTGCCGTAGTCGGGTAAATAGCGCTTGGCATGGCACTGAACGGCAAAACAATTTGAAGTCTTTATAATGGCGCAAACTTTCAAGTTTCAATCTTATGATAGCCTCTCAAGTCCTCGTTTCATGTTCCGTTACAGGGTATAATTGTATAAGCCTAGTCTGGTAAAAATAGAATAGCGAAAATAAATACTCCCGTACCGTGTTCTTTGATGATAAACGTGTAGTGTTGTGATACACAGCGCCATCGTGTATATTATTTTAAAACAAATGATCATGATTTGAAAATTCGTCAATAGATGCCGCTATAAGCTGTCCTAATTTTCATTCTTTCAATTTTAGTCCACAATAAATTGTATTTTGTCCATTAAATAGTTCTATAAAACGTTGATACTAAAGAGAGTAAATTATTTTAAAAAAATATATAATTATCTTTTTTACTAGTGACATCTGTTATGCATTCATTATTTCAGTTTTATTAAAACTCGAAGAAGCGCCACCTATTAGTTCCAAGGAAAACTTCTAAGTTATTTACGCATTGACCTTGCTTTGCAACTTTCGAACTTAGAACGTTGGAACAACGACATTCGCTGGAATCGGAATTTGAATGGTATGGGCAGGCTCGGCTCGAGTCTCAACGGACCGACAGAAACGTGTACGGCGAAGTGCGATCGACTCGTCGATGCGCAGCTGTCCCGCCGCTCTTGTCAATTTTTAGTTTTTCCGGAACGCGTGTGTAAATAAACAAATTATTACTTTTCATTGCCAATTATTATGAAGTGAAACTTAAGTTTGTTTAATTATCGTGGCGATTCAAAGTGGAGCGTTTTGATTGAATCCGTAACCGCTTCTCGCAATGTTAGGGGAGAGCACTCAGTTGCCTTTTGAGAAACCGGAGGCATTAAAATGTTTCATGTGGTCTAATTGATGCCATTTTTTACATAAATAAGTGCATACGTTGATTTTAAGGACTATTGTGAATCGTTTAGTGACGCTTTGAAGTTGTAACAGTCGTTTCGACTCGGTCAGTAGTCGTCTACACGTTTTAAAAATGAGTGTTTTAAGTGATTTGAGTAAGGCTGACTTCAAAACAGCAAGTGATGGACTGCTGGAACTGCCTGAGGAGCGGCTCCGCAGCCTCATGCGCACAGAGCCCATCACCTCCGTGTACCACGTCGAACAGACACCCTTTGCAAGGTAAACTTACTTTTAAAAGTTTCAAACTTTTACACTACCTACCTGAGTAGTGCAGACAACGAACAATAAGTTTTTTTACTCGTAAATGTGGCTAAGGACACAAGCAAAGGAACTGCAAGCAAAAACCACGTATTTTTTGCTTGCATACTTTGTCTTGGTAGATTGGTCCCACACTAGACACGACCCACACACATAGCTGTCAAAGTTGGTAAAACTATTTACAAACTTTTTTCTGTTGTAAAGTTATCAAGAATTAATTGATTCTACAAAGAATTGGATCAAGGGCATCAATTTTACACTATCTATGAGTTTTATATCTCTTCAATGTGTATAAATGTGCTCTAAAATGAGATATTTCATGGATATCTTTGATAGCATAAACTGTCTGGTAGGCAGTAATCTTTTATTTATCATTACTGCATGTCATAGAGTAATACAATAGATGTAACTTGGCAGAATTAAAGATACCTGTGCCTAGTGCAATTTATATTGTTATCAATAGGGTTACAAAATGGCCAAGTTATAATGTTTATCTTGGAATTCTTGATAAAGATGACTGATGAGTGGAGGAGCAAGATAAATGTGATAACAAGTGTTATTTTTGCTGTACAGGAAGACTTGAACAAAAGCTTTTAATGTAGGTAAATAATAAAACATGTTGTTTTACCTAGTTTTTTATAAATCTTGTACCAAACAATATTTTTTATCTTTCTGTGTAGGTACTTTTATTTCGGTTATCTAGAAGTTTTTGTTGATGAAATAACAATTGCTTGTTTGAAGATTGATAACACATTATTTATACCTAATACATTCAAGTACTAATCATGACTTTAATAAATGATTAGTAATTAGGTACATTTAATTTGTTATCAACAATGCCTTTTGTGATTACAAACTTGAAGGTGGTAATGAATAAAACATCTCTTAAAATATTATATTGGTTTTATAATCAGAATACAGTTTAGTTTAGGTAGTGTAACAATACCTATCAGGATAAATTACATTCAATAGTTACTTTAGTTTCCATTAACTGCTGGTTGGACAGTGGAGGAAATAAATTAAACATTGGAAACAATCATACATCAGGTACTTAATTAAAGGGAGCCTAAAAGAAAAAAAAAATGTCTGTGGATTAGGATTTGAAACCATCTTTTTTTTTAGTTTCAATTTGGGGGGGCGCAGCGGGACAGAGTAGGGTGAACAAAAAAAAATGTATAGGTAATTCTTATTTTTTAATGCACTAAATAAAAAATAGAAATATGTTACTTAGTTCAGAAGTCAGCTGCTCAGTTTGCTTTTAATTACCACTTGTACATTCATGTTTAGTGTATGATTAAAATAATGGGTTTTTCAACTTTTTAGTACTTACAATAAATATTTCTGAAATGAAAAAAAAATTGATATTATAGGATGGACAAAATATACCATTATTGAATGAAACTGACCATCACTTACTGTCATCAATGTTTAGTGAACTTTGTTTTTCATATCTTTAGCAAGTATTTACAAATCTTAAAATAAAAATTTCCGAAATAAAAAAAATAAAAATAAATAGCTTGGACTTGGAAAATAGACCATGATTGAATGAAACTCACCGACACTCATTCATTGTCATCAAATAATTTCTAAGACATTTTTAAAGTATTCTCTCCAAATAATCTGAATGAACTGTCTACCTTAACCTTGCGAAACCCAGCCTGCACATGACATCAGCTCCCCACTAAACCGTAAACAGCCGCCCTGTCGCCGAACGTGACATAATTAGCCAATCGAACTGCATCAGTCGTATGCGCGTCGCATGCACAAGTATCGGCATTGTGGTCAAATGTAGAGGAACGTTAACGATGCTGCATGTCTGACTAGTTTTCTGACGGTGCCTACCGCCGCCATCTTTCTGTGCCGCCTGCGCTGGCGCAGCTTAGCCCTATTCGTCGTTTAATGTATGAGAAGTAAGGAATTAATTTGAAAGTTTTGATGATGTTTTGCAATCAATTTCACTGAATGACAACTATTTTCAAATAATATTTTCCCAAAGGATCTTAACTCCCGAAAACCTGTCATTATTTGTTATGCACTTACATCGAAATGCCTTCCATGTTAGTACCTACCTTTTTGTGTGCGAAAAGTTTACAGTTAAAAAATGTAATATTTAATAAATGTATTATTTTCTTGGCGCATGATTGCATAGTAGTGTTCCATTTTAGAGGTCGATTCTCTATTACAGAATTTTGAAACGCGTGTAAAAATCGAGTTTTCACGGTCTTGAATTATAACAGAAATTCACAACGGTTCAGGTTGCATGTTCCGAAAATTACGTTATTGTTAACGTTGTTTTTTGCGCTGAATTACTTTACATGAGAACTCGACAACACGAATTGTAAATATTTTATTTAACCCTTCAGACGTAGGTACCAAGAATGTTAGGTATGTTAGGAGCTCAACTGACACTAATGAGACACAATTACTTTTTCTATTGTTACCGAACTTAATAAGCTTGCTTAACAGACGAGGGGATAGGTAGTGTAGGTACTATCGCCAAAATCTAAAATCTGACCACCGCCCGTAAGGACTATTCCTGCTTGCAGGATAAAAAGGATCCTCTTTTGTTTTACTTACGGACGCAGCTGTGGTCATCATAAATGCACGGGATTTTGTTTTCAAAATGCCAAAATATAAGTTTTGGCAATAGTACGTTATGCAAGATCGCGGGGAAGGCCTGGATGAGACTTGCACAGACCAGGGAAGCATGCCACAAAACGGAGGATGTGGATGGAACAAGGCTGCCAACGATGATGATTACGTTTTGCACCAGTTCTGGCCGTAAATAAAGACCATTAAAATTAAATGAGCTATGACAAGTAAGGTGAACATTACACCCTACCTACTAAATACAGATTAAGATAACAAAAAAGTACCGGACTCTCTTATCTTGTTGTCAGGTAGTTTAAGCTTAGTTACTGGAAACGGGGCATTGTAACACGAATTGCATTATTTCCCTAATTAGTTCCTACAGAAAGCGTTTAATGAACAGAGGGGCGATTCTCGTAATTTTAAGAACGTTCATAGTCTGATCTCGGTCTCAATCTGTCAAAAATACCTCAAATTTCCCTACATTTTGACAAGTTTTTGACATTTGTTTGTCGCTGAGATGAGACTGCGACTAGATTTTAACCGTTTTAAATTACGAGAATTGGTCTGCTGATGATAGCAGTTCGCAAAACTGTATTTGTATCTTTCTAATCAGCTGTCCATTAGGTTAACCGTATTTTGACAGCTGTCTTAAAACGTAATCTAGATTACGTAAAAGTTAACTTTGTATATGTACTCGTATTGTGTGTTGCTGCAATCACTAGTTCCGCCTGTCAAAAAACGGGTTAGCTAATGGACAGGGTATAGGGTACAAACCCTTATTACGCCACGCGATATTCAAGGACCCTTTCCCTAAATCCTGATGCTGTAAAAAGAAAAAGAGAGGTCACTATAAAAAAAAAGACCATCACCTGAATATCGGGCCCTAAATATCTTGTAGTGCAATAGGGGTTCAAGTAGATAACGTAAATAAAATACTTCACGTCATTAGATGTTACTGGTTTTAATCGACTTATTAATGAGGTTATTAATTATAATCGTATTACACAGTATTGTTCGTTAACATGTTTATTACCCGACCTACTTTCATTAATTAATTAAATAAGAATAGGAAATTTTTAGACTTGATACTTTTGTTAATATTGACAACTTAATTATTGTATTACAAATTAACCTCCATTGCACATCATAATTATAAAAAAAACGTAATTATGGTTATTCTGATGTAGATCTGAAACCTCTACCCTTCCCTTCGAGAAAACAAGCGTAATGTTCTGTTAGGTCTGAAAAGTACGTCGTACGAACGTCGAGGGAAACAAACAGCTGATTGGCTGTTATCAGTTATTGATTATTGGCGCCCTTGAGGTTTTTACTGATTATGCTAATTAAAAAACGTGAAGGTGTGAGTAATTATTCCTAGAACAGAAAAAATATCAGTTCTCATATGATTAGCAAGGGATAATAGTAACGGCTCCGACGTACGAGTTGGGTGGTTGGGTTCGAACCCAGGCAGGCACTTTGAGTAAATAATTTCATCACCACTGCTCTCAAAACGGTGAAGGAAATCATCGTGAGAAAACCGGCATGTCCTAGAACCAAAAATTCGTGGACATGTGACATCTACCAATCTGCACTGTGCCCGCGTGGTAGATTACAGCCCATACCCTCTCGAAAAGAGGATGCCTGTGTCCCAGCTGTGGGTATATTATGCCTAGGCTTATTATTATGCTAATGAGCATTTTATACTTCAAAGAGAACGACTCGAATGCCTACAAAACATGCTTAAAGACTGACGTGTCTGTCTTAATTACCCACATAAAGTTATGCAAATTAAGTAAAAATTACCCATTTCTATTCTTCCTGATCGTAGATACGTAAATACTCAGAAACGATACGTACAGTCAATCGCACGACATAGTGGTAAAACTGGCCTTGAGCTGGGCTAGCGTAATACGGAGTTGCAATAGAATACGAATACTGGGCTCGTTTTGTTACCGCCTATATGGATGAGCTCTCAATCGATTGCGTACCCAAGTAGGTCACTGCAGACATCATTTTTCGAACTGGACTACAGACCCATCCAACACCCAATGCGAGTGCGGCGCTTCTGATCAGACCATACCCCACTTGCTGGAGTGTCCTAAGTGCCCGTTCATCTGCACCGCGGATGACCTAAAAAATGCTACTGACGCCGCAATCAACGTGGTCGCCTACTAGGCTCAAACAATATAAAATATCGAAGAAGAGTATCATCGACACGAAAAGAAGAAGTGTGGTGCTTCTGATCAGTCAGATCGTGCCCCCACTTGAAGTGTCCTGACTCCTGAGTCCTAAGTGTCCGTTCACCTGCACCGCGGATGACCTAAAGAATGCTACTGATGCCGCAATCAACGTGGCCACCTACTGGGCTAAAACTAATATTTAAAAAAAAAAACAAAACAACGGAGAAGAGTACCATCTACACGAAAAGAAGAAGTGTGGTGCTTCTGATCAGTCAGATCGTGCCCCCACTTGAAGTGTCCTGACTCCTGAGTGTGAGTCCTAAGTGCCCGTTCACCTGCACAGCGGATGACCTAAAGAATGCTACTGATGCCGCAATCAACGTGGCCACCTACTGGGCTAAAACTAATGTTAAAAAAAAAAACAAAACAACGGAGAAGAGTACCATCTACACGAAAAGAAGAAGTGTGGTGCTTCTGATCAGTCAGATCGTGCCCCCACTTGAAGTGTCCTGACTCCTGAGTGTGAGTCCTAAGTGTCCGTTCACCTGCACCGCGGATGACCTAAAGAATGCTACTGATGCCGCAATCAACGTGGCCACCTACTGGGCTAAAACTAATGTTAAAAAAAAAAACAAAACATCGGAGAAGAGTACCATCAACACGAAAAGAAGAAGACTTTCGGCCTTCTGTACTGGACTTAATCTACGTTAATAAAATGAATGTAAAGTGCGATGATAATTGAAACACACACGGTTGTAATAGTCTGAATATCATTAACAAGGTCCATTGTAACGTCAGCCGTAATAATAGTTATAATTATGATGTGTTTATGACGTGGAACTCATCATACGGTTGTTTCGAGTCGCATCGGGCGTGTCGAGTTACGAATACGATAGTAGCTCTACCTTACCTACGTAAATGATACTACACTATGGATAGGACACGTACAGACAGACGTAACGTTTGTTGTGTTATACTATTAGAAAGATAGAATCTATTCTTTTTGTGTAGCTATAAATGATAACTGTTTATTTAAATCTAGTTTACCCACCATTCTCCAATGTTTTTTCGCCAAACGTCTGCCAATACAGGTTTATAATATGGTGTTTGTAAATAAATTGCTATTTTTGTGGCAGAAATCTGCATCAAATCATTGAGTAGACAGAATATTATATTCTAATGTAGTACTAGCTGTGCTCGCGGCTGCGCCCGCGTGGATATCGGAAATCATTCGAATTCTTTTTGTAGCCAAGTTACTCGTTAATCTTAGATTTACATTTCCAGGGTTACAACTTCTATCCTGTTTGTTTAGTTACGTGCCTCAGTTATCAGCTCTAAAACTTACTATACTTCGAATCGTGACACACCACAGTCACTGGTAATACCGTTCGCTACTACCGGTCCCACTTAGCTACGAGTACCGACTCCAGCTAATTGTAGTTTTTGTCAAATGATTACTATTCTCCCCTCTGCGTATAATACCGGCTCACAACGAGTTACACGGGTCGGCGAAACGATTACATTTCCCCTTACCTTGTGCTGTACGACAGTTTTTATCTAAGATTTCCGCAGATGTCGATGTGTTTATTACCTCTGGTTGCAGATGTTAGGCCTGGGCACAATAACTTGTTCAAAATACTCAGCGCTTCTCCTCCACGTGTATCATGCTCACAGCCAAAGTATGGATCTCTCTGCCAGCGTCTGTATTCCCTTCCACATTTAACCCGTCAGCCTTCAAAGCAAGAATGAACAGACATCTTCTGGGCACGCTTGTTCCATCTTAGACCGCATCCATTGCTTTCCATCAGGCGTGATCGAGGTCATGAGCAGGCCCAATCAGTTTTTTTTTTCTTTGTAATAGCCTAAGTAGGGAAATAGATTGTGAAATCAGTGCTCTGTCAGGAATACCTCGTTAAATACTGCAAAACGTAGAATAAAGCCACAGACACATGACTGTGTCGTGTTGTATCGTGACTCGGGATACACCAATTAAACGAATCTGTTCAGGACTACGTCAAATCACTACGAGGTTTGATTGGCTAACACTAAAGTGTCTGGTCGTCGGAAGGCGTCACGACACGACATAACACAGTAATATGAATCTGGTTTAGACTATGAGCACATATTGTCGACATTGCATTTCTATACATAGATAATTCAAAAACGTGTGCTGAGTTACCAAAGCTTTAGATTAGACAGCAAATTGAACAACCTCCAGGGTTGTAGCGACAACCATACAGCCATGCAGACAGGTGTGCCGCGACTATAGTAGAACAATTTCTATGAATACTTCAAGGAATAATTGTGCTACCAGAATCGCGTCGCGTCTGTCTACAGGGGCCTTAAAGTTAAGAGAACTCTAACACATACACAAGTCAATGTGGAAGTTTTCGCTCAATGAACGTTTTCGTTCTTTGAACCCCACATAAATTACAAGGTGTAATTATTCCCAGGAATGCCTCGTCTTTATTAGAACCCATATAAATTAGTACGTAGAAGTGATGTTAATTACCATTCACAAAGTCATCGTTTAGTATTGCTTATTAGATTCACGTATTTACTTAGTAGGTTTCCGTCGCAAACAGAACGACTACTAAACTACTACACCAATAAAGGAGTGGTCATCATATGAGTCCACAAATGGATATTAGTGGCAACAAACTTGGGCTAGCACTCAAACCAGTCCGAGGAAGCCAACTTATACACCATTCAAGACGATTACGACAAACGCTTTTGACTACCGATTGCTGTATTATGGAATATTGCTATGAAACTCGAATGACTTAGCGGATTAGCTCCATTCGATAACGGGTCTTGTCTATCTAGATCACCTCGCATTTTAGCTAAATCACGATCCGTTTTTATTTCTAGGCTTGCCTTTAATTTGGTTTCAAACACTTCAATGACTCGGTATTTTGTTTGAACAGACATTTAGGTTGCAGTTAATGTCCGAGGATAAACTTACTCCGTCGCTGTAATCGCTGGCTGAATAAAGATAATATTAAAGGCACAGAAAAAACCTGTTCCAACTAAAAAGCTGGAGTGTACCCAAACCGGATATGCAAGTTCTTTCTAATATTTTCATACGAATGACCATACATAAAAGTAATGTTAGATAATTTCTACGATTAGACCGTTGAAGTGATTTATTTTGTATATCACAAAAGTCAACTATCGGAAATAGCCCCCGGTCACTCGGTTACGGTTAGTTTAAGTGAAATTTAACATTTCAACAAACCATAGCCGGCTGGCGTTTGAGTAAATGAAAGGAATCGTTTAGCGCCCGCCAGCGGTTATTGGCAATTTCTCCGCGCGACGTCGCCCGGGGCGCCTCGTTTCCCGGGAGCCCGGCGCGACTCGGCGCGATAGCAGTTTTTGCTCGTCCGGCGACGCCGGCGCTGGCGAGATGTAATCGTGGACTTTCTACAGCTGAGCGGTTGGTCGCCGAAGCGGTTTCACTTTCATGCGGCGGCGGAATGTGGCCGGACCTCCGACCCGCGGCCGGCGTGTCACCGCTCGTAGCCTTCCCCCACAAGCGCCCTTACGGCTCGCCGAACAACCGTATGCACATGCACGCCGCCGATCATGCTCAACACGCTTTGCATATCAACGACGCCTCCGAGCCAATCGTATTATACAGTTGGATTATTGAATAACTTTCATGTGGCGGGTATAACGGTTCTCTCGCATACGATCACCGCCTGCAGGAACCAGTCCCGATTCCGACACTTGGTATCGCTAGAGCTAACGCATCACTTACCTATAGATAGATAGATTATCGGTCGCGGGTTAATTTTGATTCTACAAGCGGCCCGAATACCTGAGTTGGATGCCGGCGCCGACTGGCGAGCTATCCGTGCTAATATCTTATTCGTGTCATTAGTGCGAAATGCCAGCCGTTTGGCACCCGCGGCGCCGGCCTCAGCGTTCCCTCGCGGCCGATGCACCGCCCTGGGCCGCACCAGCTAAATTCGGGTCCGTTGCATCACGCATCACTTTCGGTTTCATTTGTCACGCGGCTATTTTAGATCGAGTGTCGATTATTAGAACGCTGTTTTTAGCCGTAGCGACCCGTTAGACATTCGGAACGCTCTGGCATCATGACTAACCCGTAAAACTCTCAGGAAACTTAATTAATTATTTTACTATAAGAGTAACCTCGCATTTCTTATTCAAATAAGACGACAGTAGCTAAAAGAGGATACAATAAGGCTAGAGCTACGTTTCAAAGTCGGCTCCTAGTATGCAGCGAGTCTCGGCGTGCTGCAGTTATCTCGAGTTTGCGGAACGAAACCCGATCCGTATGCAGCGGCACGCGAGCGAGGCCAGCGCGGCCGCCGCACATATACCATACCTTATCTACCGTTGGGCCAAACAACTATTTTTCTTCACCCGCGAGCCGATTCGCTGCACCTCCCTTGCGTGTAGGTACGAGTATACGATGTATCCGGTCTCGCCGGTTCTTGGGTATCAAAATACAAGATTGATGGGGAGGCGGTGGTGCCTCGTTAGTGCTTGCAGTCGTCACGCTCCGCGGATGTCCCGGTAGCTCTGTGGTCGGCGGTCTTGCCCTTCATTCACAAGGCCGTCGGGCAAATGGTCACCTGCGCCGGGATCGCAGGCGGGCGTGCGCCGACCGCCGGTTGTGCAATCAGCGCGACACCTCGGCGCACGTGGGCGATCGCCTGCCGCTCGAGAACAATCGAGCCTCTCATTCAACAACAAGCCCGCTGGAATGCGGGTTTTTGATATCGTTACAAAACCAACAGTAACGGTGGGCCAATGTCAACACGGCTCCTGTATTGACTTTTAGATTGTCTGTATGGTAATGCGATCGTCGCAGCGCGCGGTGTCTGCATCGCGTATTAGCCGCGCATTCGTGTAGGCGACTAGATTTTCCGACACTCGGGTTGGGCCACTTGGCATAATGTGGCCACGCAGCGCCGCTACGTAGCGAAAGTCTGGCCGACCTTCGGCGTCTAGATATGGGCAGTAATAAGTACCTCAGATCTCGATATACCTAATTACGAATCGACTAAGAAACAGCTCGGTGACAAGTTGTATGAATTAAATGTTGACTGATTATGATACGCTGCTCGTTGGTCTTCCTTATCGCATTTAGTTACGTGATCTGCACTCGATGCAATAATTAACGCGGTCTTATTGCTTCATCACGAGAGTCGTTTCTTCTGTCTATGTAAGAGCTGGCGAGAAGATCGAGTCTCGAAATAGTTGGATGGATCGCATGCCTAGATATTTCCCGAGATATGATCGGCTCGGCGACGACGGCGGCGCAGTCCTGTCTATCGTTGACAATATTTTTAGTAATAACAATCTTGGGTATGCACTGTCGAGATGGCATCACTTTATCAGCCGTGTGTCATTCGCTAATTTTAGAATACGATATAGTGGAATGTTGTATACTGCACGTTCTTCTTGACCTGTATAGTAAACAGTCTTGATTTCTTCAAGCTCGGATATTGTGTTTATTGATACTGAAAAAAAAACTAATAAAGATGGTTTATAGTTCGTGTGGGTGGTATTTGTTAGTGTTAGACTAGATAGATGGCCCAGTGAGCTCGATTGCCTCTCGTCTGAATCAGCCATTTTAGCATGAATCACAAAGTTATGAGATTTCGTGATGTAACGTGTGGACTTTCCCCAAGCCAAGAAATTCGGACACATCTTCAAATGTGTCACATTAATAATATTGCAATTTATAAAAATGAAACGTTGCTTTCGTTTACATATGCGAGTGTTTTATTATCATATCAAGTCACGGTGTAATTATGTTGACATCAATTAGTTTATACAATATCAAATCGCGAATTTTCCTATATCAAAAATCGATAACTTCGCGTGCGTCATCCACTTCGCATTGCTTGTAAATACGAGTATCCTTATCGTTGTTATCTACGGCCGCAAATGCAATAAGCTGGTACATATCTGTGCTGAGGTCTGGGACCAATATTGACGTGTCTCGGTTACTCTGTTTGCACGCTTGATGGATGCGGTTCGCTGTTGAGACTGTTTACACTCCCTTCCATAACCTTGGGCCGAGTTCAGTGACTCGTCCGTCATACGCATCTCGCTTGTCTTTAATTGTACACTTCCGGAGTATTTCCATCCAGTCGGGACCTACGGTATCGGGCGTCACGTTCACGTGCATCCTGCCCAAGAATGCGTTCTATTAATACGACGTGATTTATGGAGCGCGCCGTGAACTAAACTTCTGTAAGTGATGCTGACTGTAATGTTGAAATGTAATACATTTTATCGCTAGTTTACTAATTTCGGGCTAATACTCGCGTCAGCGGTGATGGATTCTACGAGTTCGGCCCGTATTGGCTGTAAACGGCGGTGTTATTCCAACATACCACGGTGAGGATTTATAGCGCGTCGACCGGCGCTGCGTAAATATAATTAGAGAGGCTATTTATCAGCACGGCGGAAGGGCGCTCGCTATCGCTGCCGTAAATCTCCTGCAGCCTCTGACGGCTCAATCCGGCGAAGAAATGGAATGTCATGCTAATCGCGACGGTGAGGACCGCGCGCGAATTTGTCCGTCGGTCGCGCGGATCTAGCCCCCATACGTTACAATCAGCCGGGATTACGAACTGCACTCCGCTTATTTGCGTAGACGGAATAGACAAGAAGCCAAGAACCGCAGCCGCTACTTGTGCTCTCGATTAATTTATGCTTATTCTAACTTAAATCGAGCCGGCATTCCATTCCGTACGCATAGCTTGAACTGTAGATATTTTATTTCGGTTGTATCGTGTGTGAAGTAAGCAGCTAGTCCAAGGGCAGCGTCGTCGGCGGCGCGTGCGCAGCGGGGCGGGTAATTGGAGCCGTCGCCGGCCGCGCCGGCTCCGCACACATCGTACTAAACGCGCACGATAAAATATCACTGCTATACTGGACTATAATTGAAAAATAGTATAAAAAAACTAGTTTTTCATGAAAATTAACGTGGAACTGATTAATATGTTTAAATGCTATATGGTTATGTGATTCATGCATTTCATAACGAATAATTATTAGGTAACGTTTTAAGGTAACACACATTAATTTTCACATTCATTCATTTTCATTTTCACACATTTTTTTCATTTTCACATTAATTTTAAATTTGTTTTTGAAAGAAGGATGTATTTATTTTTCATAATGTTACGGTTGTTGTTGTGTTGCGATAGTAAATAGCGTGGGACCCGGATTTTTTTCCCCAGGTTGAGCAAAATGTGAATGAGGTTTTTTAGTTTATACCTACACCTAAATTCTTACCCGATGCAGTCGGAACTGCTGGTGATCTCCCTACCCTATTCCTCCGAGTAGGTCTTAGATGCTCGCATAATCGATGTATGTATTATGTGTAAGGTTGATAACGTCGTTTGTTACTTTGTAAGGTACGTCGATGTCGGTTGCGAGTGCTTGCGGGGTGGTCATGCCCAGGCCTGCGCCGGCGCAGCTGAACATTAGCATAAACCGTGCTCGTGCGCCGCCCCGCGGCACAGCCACGATACATGTGGTGCAAGTGGGGAAATAACCGAGGGGATACTTTAAAATTCGAAGAAACACGCCGTAATTATAAAACTAAAGCTTTAAATAAAATAATTACTGAGGGGTGCGAGAAAAGAACAAGACCACCCCATCGTTTTCCAAGATTGGTCTTGAAACTACTAAAAGCACTTCTCCAGCAGATGCTGATTTAATTAAGGCAGCTCTGTAAATCTAAGAAAAGAAGCTTACGTTGATAACGCAAACAGAATTAAAGACATCAAACAAAAACATATCAAGATGCCTTCCTAAATCATTTCTCAAAGCCGCCGTAAGACTCTGCAAATATTGAACTTACTTAAAATCAGAGTACAAGGAAATATAATTCCGCAAAGCTAAAAGCCTGAGAGCCACTGTCCGCCGCCGGTCAAATCACGTATTCTCAATGTCATCGTGTACCATTTTATGATGCGAGTTCACTGGTAAAGCGTTATTGTCCTCTCTTATTGTACCAAGCGCATTAAAAATGTTTTCTTTGTCATACAATACGCGAATACACCCATGAATATTTAATGGGACACTCGCCGCAGCCCTGACCTTTATTTTGGCCTTTCCCTACGCCCATTGTTCTTGGCTAGCCCTACGCTTTGTGGAACTTATCTAATGTTGCCTTATTTTGTTTCAGGTGAGTGAATAATTACCATACAACAGTGAGTTTGTTCAGTTTTTTACCACGTCGATATATCTTTCGGCCATCTTCTTTGTTTAGTTCAAGTCTCGGAACAAAAAAATATGTATTTACTACGACGCTTACGTAATTGATGACCGATCTAAACGATTATCCTTCCGACCGCTGACTCATCCGTGTGTGCCACAAACCTGTGGGAGATTCGAAATATTCGGTTTTAATTAAACTTTTTCTGATGACTAATAAAACGAGAATTCGTATTTGCATCTCTTCAAGACTGTCGGTCGACTAGCGAAACGTCACCCAATGAACCAATATTTTATTGGAATATAGAAAATCTTCTTGTATAGGATCGAGTTCAATGTTCTAGGAGTGATGAACTGAAAACAGCCTCGTGGAACGTTGTTAACGTGTCTAAAAAGGCCATTAGGAGGAGTGAGGGCCGTCGCCGTCGGCTGCATGTCGTCACTCAACTCTCGGTTTTTTGTCGCCAAAGACGACTGGTTATCTTCTTCCTAGTCGGCTTTGATTAACGACCGTAACCCGATCTAGTGTGTTTTCGGTCTCTCCTTCCGAACGGCCCACATGAATAAATTAATTCAAACGCTGATACACACGCGTGGGACTAACACGGACGCTTGTAATCAAGAATTTAATGATGTCGAATAAGTGTAAATCAATTGTGGCGTGGCCAGGCAAAAAATACATCGCTGGAAACAAACCCACTTAAAATAATTACTGTCAATCGAATTCGAAGCGAAAAAGCTATTCAAGCCGCGATGGACCTCCACTGCTAATATATTTTATTTGATCTGTAACTGTGTCAGCTGATGGAATTGTAATGATTAAATCACCGGAAATTACATTCAATTATGTACTTGCACGGTTCGGTGACCGATTATTATGGTAAACATGGATGATGACCGCAACGAGATGCCTCGATTACTATCTGCTCGTTGAGAAACCAGCATCGTATGCTCCGATAAATAGGTGTTCAGATGGCGTCCGGATAATGCTGTCGACGCGGAATCCTACCGATGTGCGAGATCAAACAACCCGTGAAACGGAGTGCGCGGATGCCAACACGCCAAATGTGCAACTTCAATGTTCTCACACAATGAACGACCCTCTCGTTTTACCTTGCACTGGTCTGCATTTGCTTGTCTCTTTCTATCGTCAATTTGTTCGATTTTGGGCGAGTGTGGACGATGACAAAGCGTCACTTTCTACGGGGCGCACGCGCAGCGGCAAATGAAGTGTGTCGCGTACGCAGACAGCTGCGCGATAGACTCTGCTCTAATGTGCGCCGGAAACCATCAATTTAGATAGTGCGCCGGATTGCCGCCGCGAAGCTTCTGCCGTAGGATGCAACTGTTACACGGAGGAAACTGTGATTTATGACCTTCATTGTTTTGTGGCCGAGATCTCTTACTCTGCATCCTCATTTAATTAAACGCTGGCTGGTTACCCACTTAAAAACAAGACGTAATACTCTTTTCCGCCTGTAAGTTTTATATTTTGCTCTCTTGCTCTTAAATCATATTAAAACATTATGTTAAGGAAGTCTGCAATGATTTGGAAACTATCAACGTTATTGTTAATCCAATAAGGGTAACATCTGCTCTGCTATTCCCCCTGACTAA
The DNA here is from genome assembly GCA_945859715.1 of Apamea sordens. Lineage (NCBI taxonomy): Eukaryota > Metazoa > Arthropoda > Insecta > Lepidoptera > Noctuidae > Apamea > Apamea sordens. The sequence goes on from OX243995.1 coordinate 18,226,774, forward strand.
CGGCACAGTACGCATGTCCCTCTGAATAGATAATAATCTGTCTCAATTATTAGGGTAGCGTGTCGCACCAAAACATTACTGTGCTTCTGTGGTTGGTTTTTATAACGGTTTTGTTTACCACCTAGGGCATATTTGTTTTGGAAATCTATATCAGTTTATACGAATCGCGTATCGCAATAGTTCGCACGGGAAATTAAACTGCGTTCGCAATCGGATACTGCCTTTCTGTGACCAATTGGGCATTCGGATTCTCATTGCAACATGCATTGGCGGTGTTGTTCAGCAGGGCCATGTTATGGCTATTGGTTAAATTGATACAGGCATCGCCTCTTGCATGTTATCGGCTACTTTCTCGCGTCCGAGCGAACGGTGCGCCGTTGTCGAAGTATTGTTTATGAAAAGCGGGTCAGAAGAAAGCGATAGAGGGGCGAGAGCGGCTGGTCACTCGCTGATATCTCCCGGTGAAGAGGTCACGGCCATTACACGAAAATAAACTGAAGACATAACTTGACAACAGCGCACAGAACGTTTATTGCCACCGTAAACTGTAACAGCAGCTGATTTTTTGTACGGATCCGTGAACGGCCGATAATGGAACCGATTTCTCTTTATGCTCATTTTTCTGTTGCTAATTGGTTCTGTGTTTATTGTGGGGGCATATTTATTTGCTTCGACAGTACTTTCAAAATGTGTTCGTTATCCGTGCAAGCGCTTGTGTAAATATTCATTTGCGCGTGTGTGAATGTGTTTGTACATTTGCACCGTCGCTGGCGCAGCGTTCTCTGTATCGAATCAGGAATGCGTTCGCACATCATGGCCGGTGTGGCAACGGACGCGGCTTGTCACATGCACTCGCACAGTAGACAATGGTCTTGTCTGTAATCACTCTTTGTTTAAGTGTTTTCTCGTCTCAAGGTCGGCCGGTGCTGCGATCATTACTTTTATCTTTCGACTTCATCCTTACAATTTCGCGGCCTATTGCTCCGCTTTGTTTCGCTCTTTCAAGCTTTTATCTGTACGAGTTTTTATTACGTTCCTGTACTTGACACCCTTAGTTTATTTAGTGTTCTATTGTATCCGGAATCCGTACCGGTTTCTACAAACATATCTCTATTGTTAATCTTTATTGTAGTCGTTTTGTTTTATGTCTGTATCAGATATTTCTTATGTAGGTATTGAAGGGTGTAAATCATGTAATTCAACACCGCATAGTTTGTTACTCCTAGGGCAAATCTTACCGGTATCTGCGGCCGCGCGGCCATATTTCACGCCGGTGCTGGGTCCCCCATAATTGGTATGCGGCATTTTGTCCAGGCTCGCATCGATAAAGCATCTCTTCCTCCTCGTATGTAACGTAAGCTTATTGGAGACCAAGATTTAGAGGTTCCTTGAGCTCGTAACTTGTAGAATTCAGAAATGTTTTGTAAGTACTCGTAGTTTAGCTCCTTTTACGAATTTAGCTAATATTCTAAGGAAGGAAGTATTATTTATGTGATCGTTCTTGTTAAAAGCAAGGGGAATCGTATTCAGAGAGATGGCTAGCAGCTAAAGTATTTATAGTCCTCCCATACACATGTTGCTTGGCTATGAAGAAACCGCTGCTTATGACATATATTCTGGTTCCTGTGTTCATTACTAGACAAGTTCTCACATCGACGGCCAAGATTTTACGATTGCTGGTTTTATTAGAAATACTGTATGTACAACATTATCTGTTATTAATTGCATGTGTTCATCCGTTCGGCTGGATGGATGTGATGTTCGCATCGTGATTAATTTGTGTAAACATTCCTGCTAATTGCCCCTATTAGTGTAACGTGTTATTTAATGTTATGGCCCCCAGTGCTTTGATGTCTTGCATTTTACCTGGATGATTTTATTTTATACTCCCGCTGGTAAGAAAAACATTAGTGAAGAATGTTTCAATTGCTTGTTTTCCCGCGCTTCGTGCTTGTTGATTGAAGGAAAGGTTGTAGCTACCTTCTACCAGGGTTCAACACGTAATGACTGAATGTGTTAATTTTACCCAGTTTTTAACTGACTTTATATACCTATGGGATATATTTGATTTTACTTCGGTGACTCCGTCGAAGTTGTATTCGTTTGATGTTCAAGTTTTTATGAAACTTTCAAGTTTTGTGTAGGAGGAACTTGAACAAATACAATTCTGATAACTCAATAAGTATTAGTTGACTCATGCTCTAGATTGTATCCATTATATTTCATAATTATATATCTTTGTTAATCCAAGTTCTCGAACTGAATTTTTTGCTACATGTCAATAAATATGAAATGGTTCACTGCCATATTAATTACGACTAGATTAGGTACATATGCGAAAATTAATTAGTAACCGAACGATCGTCCGTCGTTATTTAAGTTAATGGCATGTGGGCTGCGCCCACGCACAAAGACATCAATAAATTATAGAGACGTGTGGCGTCCACGACCTTTCCGCAATATTCACGTGCTAAATCGTTAAATATATCAAATGTATCGTTAATCTGGAAAATATCTTCATTAGACCAGAATAGACATAGGACATGACGTTAATTATAACAGTCTGTAAATGGTAGCGAATGATTGGTTGTAATTTAAATAAACATAAAAATACCATGAATATTCATCTGACATGAAAAAGGAAAAGTAAGGTCAAAGTTTTCAAAACACATTAAAGAAAAAAGGAAGTTATAACAACATAGTAGAGTATTAAATTACTGGTTGATTTATAGGCTGAATCTTATTAGGTGGTTGGGAACGACGCCAACTTCGATCGCAGAGACATTCTATGCCGGAGCCGTGTCACTAGACTGTTCTGCATAGAAATGGTGATATGATTCAGTTTGTTCCATTCTCGGGCCAGATATACTTACTGTTTACATTTTAGAACAAAAGAAACTATTTCATATGATAACATTCAATTTAATGATCTCAATACTTCTGGTGTTGAAGATGCAAGTAAAGATTCTGTACTAGCTATTGCATACATCGAAGTTTATTTCTATAAACACATAGAATCAAAGTTGTCGTTCATAATGAAGGATAATGCAATAACAGTGCATCCTATTGATCATAAATTTGACCATGAATAAATAATCCCTGTACATAACATAACCAATGTTTGTTGTAAGCTCCTTATGCGAAATCGACATGGCTACCATATTCGTTACAAGGAAAGATTTGCAAGGGATTTGCATAATTCTACATGGGTATCTGTTTGTAAGCCAGCGTCATCGACTCTATATCATAGCCAATCAGTAATCCATATGTAAGGAGAGAAAAAAACACGATACTCTATGCATAAACATAGCACGTTTTGCGCTGGCGAATAAAACAAGGAAAAGTTCAGAACAGCGTTCAACTATGTCAAGCTCATGGGAAATTAAGGACAACGAAACTACAGATTTTACCAAGAAGCTGTTTACTTTTTACAGTTTTAACCGGCAAGCTTACGAGTTTCTTATGACCAGAGAGAAAAAACAGCCTGGTGGTATGACTCGCTAATCTAAATGTGTGTTTGCTACTCGAACTACTTCAACATACAGTACAAACTTCCGTATAATTTAGGCACATGTGTTTTAGCACAATTTTGTTTTGGTGAGAACCAATTTGATCGCCATGTGGGTGGTAAATTAGGTACTGGCAGTTACAGGAACGTTTTTTCGCCTTCCAAATATATTCTGATGATTCAGACCTCCTGCGTAGTAGGATCTAGTGAGATGAGTTTTAATCGCAATGCGTGACAAATATGTTTGATGAGAAATGATTAATGCAAAGTACAACTTGTTTTTCTCATTGTGGACTTAAAGCAGTAGAATTATTTTATTCGAGTTTGCTGAAACTTCTGGAAAGGTCCTGATGCCATGTTTTGTTAAATTAAAACAACGCAGTTGTGATAATTCGATATCAGTTTTATCGGTTTGTGGTTTATCGATTGGACCAAGATAAGCTAAAACCTTACCTACATTATATATGTATAACCCATGAGCGAACACATACAAAAGTTTACGAAGTCAATAACAAGTTGGGTTTCGATCTTAACTACATATTTGACAGCTAGGTACTACTCGACAGAAAATGATCGATTACCGTACCGGCCATAGTATTTGATGAATCAATTTTTCTCTTATTACAGGAGTTTGAATGACGTACGCAAAATTTTCCGTCGATGACGCAAATATAATTTGTAGGCAAACCATCAATCGTGCGCGCAGTTCTTAGATCCTGCTGACATTCATCGATCAATATGTTCTTCGGCCAAAATTCATTGTGCGCCTGATCTGTCGTTTGTGTTACATAGATGAGATTTATGATGCTTCAGAGATGGTGGTCACGAGGTCCATTACATAAGAATGAGCGATTAGTTAGCTGGTATGCTCAACGATCCATCTTGCGTAAATATATCAGCCGTGAAGGTTACTGATATGATAAGGTGTAACATAGAAATAGACGCGAGAAGCACCGGCAAGGTTTTGTTCTGAAGATAAGGTTATTAAGATTTAACGTTTTAACCGAAAATTTAGTACCTACTTATTGATTTGCATTGGTACCAAGGGAAATCAATAAGTGGAAGCCTCTGACTCCAGATGGCGAAAGATCCCTTGGAATGGAACTATAATTTTGTAGTAGCATTTACTAACTAAGTATCTTCGTACAATATCTTTTCCGAGGCAATGACTCGTGTTGCATCTAATGTTATTTAATTATTAACGCCTGTGTCAACACATACTTGAACGTTTTCCTTGTACTGTTGACAGCTCATATTACAGCATATTGATCAAACCGTTGCTTAGAGATTTTGCGGGTCGATAGCGTCAGCGTTAACTAATAGGGATTTCAGTAATCCTCCCGGAAGGTTGGCTAATGTGGGAACCAGACGAATTTAGCTGTTATTTCGTTTTCTATTAAAGCCAATATTGAGTACAGTGCTGCTCTGTCCGGTCATTTCCGCTATGAAATTGATATCTCCGTTGAAAGTGATTTAAAAACAAGGCAAGTATGCAAAATCATTTCGCAACAGAAATCTTCCATCTGAGTCATCAAACCGAGTCAAAGACGTAATGAAATAAAATGTCAACTGTCTATATTTTGAAAATAAAATTCGTTGATCAGGTTATAACTTCGACAAACACTCCCCAACAATTTGTGTAAGTGCATAAAATTATTTCGTCTTCTGTCCCAAATATGGTGTAAAATATTATATGGCCGAGTGCGTGAAATCGCGTTAACCAATAATCATTGTTCATCTTGAAATTAAATTTAACCTCTGCCGGTTTAAATAAACATTTCGATTATTCGCACAGCATCAACTACGGAAGCTCGTATTGTTAATTAATTTCAGTAGATATTCGACTCGTAAAACGGCAAAGTTATAGCCGTTTAACACGGAATTAATGGGGCGACAAGTGTGACCTCAGCCAGGCTTCTTTGTGACTTCATTTTATCTCAATAGTGCTATTTTGTTTCTTCTGGAACGTACGCACTCGGCTAAATCGTTTTTCGCCATTTACAGAATGTTTATTTTAATAATATTTTTCTTCTTCCGCCTGGCTCTTTGTCGAATAAGTCAGGTTGATAAGATTATGTCCAATAATACGGATTATGTCTGGGTGCGTCGGCCACGGGTGTCATTGCTTTGCGCCATGTTATAGCCTCTTAAACACTATTTTGACATCCCATGTGTTTGTTTAACTTGTCATCTTCATGGTAGTGTTTCACTTGCTTTTGTCAGAGTTCACCATGGAAATATTCTTGCCAAATCAAATAATATAGGTCGATGTCACGCAGTAATTTCATAATTGAGTTCTTGATAATATTAAAGCCAAGCCCCACTAACGAAGATCAACTGGGCGGCTAGTTACGTTAACTGACAGCTTACCACGTTCTCGAGGATCCTGTACCAACAACATTTAAATAAATCAACGTTCCTTTCAACACGGGTGGTGGCAAATTTATTGCTAGAAACAATGTTGCGGCGACTTTGAAACAAATTGGATAAGGCGGATACACTCACTGCGTAGTTACTTCATCAGAAACATTTGGAATAGAACCTTCAGTATCCCAGATTCACTTCCGACTACAATTTTATGCAATAAATCATCTATTTTTTTTTTGCTGTTTACGCTAATTTCAAAAAGGTTCAATTTAACTTCACGCCATTACGAACGCTCATTAATAATTGTAATAGAAAACACCATGTTAAGAGGTTAATTGATAATCTAATGGAGGCCCTGTGAAGTGTAAGGAAGCGTTTCTATCGTTGCATATAAGTCATAAATTATAGCGTCCATATCCTACGTGCCATTTATCATAATATTGTCTGGCGGCCGCGTTTTATCTCCACCATGGCAGGGCAGGTGGGTGTCTGCCTATTTCAATATTAATTGATCCTGCTGCGTTGCGGAATTGTTTTGTTTCTTTGTCTCGTTTGTCGATCTGTTTTGCGATCTCTTTGGTATGTTAGTTTGAAATCCGAAGTGGCAGGAGGCTGGGCTGCAACCGAACTTATGATCGTGAGCCTGACAGCTCTTTTGGCGAGTTAGGGAGGTGAATCTTGGAACGCCCACGCCCATGAGTTAGATTTATTAATGTTCGGTAAACTTTTTTGTCTGCTTTTTGCGAGGGCCGTAAATAGTTGACTGATTAATGTCATGTTATCTGTGAGGAACATTATCCCAACTCCTCAATGAATTTTCCATTGTGTTCATGTTAAAGAAGTCAGTTTCAGGCACAGAAATCGATTGTTATCCAAATAGCCCAACGAGATCTTTATTAAACACGTTGATTGTATTACGTTGCTTAATATTTTGGATGAAAGTCTCCATATTGTAAGACGAAACAATGCTTACCTTACGTGTTGCGGAACATAGACAGTTATTTAGTCATTTGTGGGTATTCACCGTGGGAAAACTTGGCTCATTATACGTATAAAACGGTATGTCCCTAACCTAATGAGTAATAGCTAAACAGGCGAAGTTGCAACACTTTAGTCAAGCCAAAGGTATCTGAATCAGTAAACGGTTGAACCAGCTAGTTAGCAACCGATCGTTTAATGTTACTCTCAGATGACAACGCAAGGTTATCGGTGAGATCGCTGAATCATGACTCACGTGTAACTTTAATTTGACGATACTTGCCAATGTTTATTTGTACAGTTATTCGGCACACATAACCTAAGTCTTTTGACGCTGCAAACTAGCCGTTGTAGTGCTCTCGACCTCGCGACCTTTATTCAAAGTGCTGGATAAATTCACCAGTCAATGTAGATCCCTGTGTTGCCAACACCAAGTGCAGTGTTTCACACGTCTGATAGCTTCCGAGTGGCTGGTCGTCCGGAGGGATGCCCGTTAGACTGGAGGTCATCGGCAGGTGCGGATTTCTTGACGAGCGTGGTTTTCCTATTTTGGTTGTGCATTGTTAAAGAAATGAGCGTGTCTCGTTACGGCTGTGTCGGTGTCGGGTTCCCATCGTTAGTTGATGTGTTCAATATTTGTTTTTACGTCGTCAGTGTTGACTGTAACAGGATAAATTTATTTCGAAGTGTTAGGTCACGTCTGCACCGCAAAACGACAAACAGGATATAAATTGTCCATGATATTGTTCACTTTGTTTAATTATGCTTTCATTAATGAGATGCATCGACATTTATTTTATCACCTATCAACTGGCCTGACTGGTATTTGTTATTTAAATAATAAAACAATTTATTTAATAAATGTATTCGTCGGTTGTAGTTAAAATTTTATCCAAAAGTAACCTACCTCTGTTTTTATTAAACAATGCATTCACATTGTAATATAAATTGCAAACTTTATGTTGAAGTTAAAACGTTGGAGTGCATGTTTTAAAATATTACCATTTAATGGAATGAAAACAATGTTGTATTTTATCGCCGTGAAATTATTCGTGTGTAAAATAAAATTAATCGCGCGATCCATGACGGAAGGATAAAAGAAACTCCGTTGTTCTCAAAAATAGCAACATTGTATGAAAAATTTAAATGGAGGATTCGAACCTCAAATTGATTATTAATAACGCATCCATTAATAAAATAGCCAAAAGCGCATGTTGGATGAGTGGCTACAGTAATTTGCATGAGATTGATGTCCTGCACAGTGCTCGGATGACTTTTTGGTCGTGTTACAGTATGCTATTAACATTTTTACTGTCATTGCTTTATAATCGAAAATTATGGATGAGGCACGCTCCGCAATCAAGCTGACGGAAATGTTAAGTAGTTTTAAATCCCCTGCAATTTGTACGGATTCTTTCAAGTGAAATGGAATGAGGATAATACGCTCGTCTACCCCGAAACGTGGAACACTAGACTGGTATTTAGAAGACTTCGTTATTTTGCCGAGTTTGAATTAATTTGATTTATATTACTGGAATTAGGTATATAGTTATCCGTGTAGTTTTAGCATTTTTATGGTTTGATCATTCTTCCATGCACGATATAGCTCAATACAAAACTGCAATATTTGTCTAACAATACACAGTTATTCCCAATTTATTACATTAACGATATTCTTGCAGTATCATCATAATGGTCTGTGGCCACGAAATTCGAAGCGCGTCATATTTTCGTAATGTTTCCTGTGGTTTTATGATATTAATGAATATTGATGAAATCTTTACTATCACTTAAATAAATGATGTCGTAAAACGATCTTCGGGTGTCTGTGGTTGTCCTCATGTGCGGTGGCCATTACAAGATAAATAATGTATTAAAATACCATTTATACTCCATTTTACTATGTAAGTATTTTTTAATAAATATTTTTATGAACACTTAAAGAGGATGGATTTTTTTTTTTCGTGTAATGCATGCATGGGAAGTTGTTGAAACAGCAGCTCACAAAAATATAATTGGATAGTTTGTTGTTATCTTGTTATTCATTTACTACGCTCATTTTGATTCCCGTGCCTTTTTGGCCACAATCCGTTTCAGTGCACATCTGCCAGTGCATAGAATCGTTAAGATGAATACGGGAAAGGGTTACAAATTAACGGATTTTTCGCTTTTATTTATTTTGACAAATCTTAAATACTAAATAATACTAATACTACTATACTAATATATACTAAATACTATTAATAACTTTTATTATTTGTTGTTAAACCGGCAATAGAAAAACCCTCTGTCAAAATTTCAACTGTCTACCTATTACGGATCTCCGTCTGTCTTTCAGAGGGCTGTATCTCATATACAGCCCTCTGAAAGACAGACGGACGGACGAACAGCGGAGGTTTAGTAATAGGGTTCCGTTGGCACTTTAGATACGGAACCATAAAAAGGGAAGAGCTCATATGGGCATAAAAAATTCGTCCGCATCGCTGTCAATGATTTTCGCTTGCAGAAAAAAACAGTTTACTGATTTTATATCTTAATAATTGCATCCTGTTGTTGTTCAAGAGCCATTGAAATTATGACTTCTAAAAACCCCGGTTTACCAAGTATCACAATTATAAGATATGTAGTACAAACTCTGTGCTACTGTACAGTTTCTCATCTGTGACATAAAGTTATTAGTTACGGTTCCAATATCTTAATGCTTTAATTACTATTCACTGTCACAGCAATTAAACGGTTCCTCACGTGTAATGCCAGTGAACAATTAACGAAAAATTATCTAACTGGCCACAACGTGTTGGAAAAACGTGGCGTTTTGAGAAACGGTTTGTAACTTCTGGGATTGGAGAATTCGCTCGCTCGTTTCGCATAGACGCTAACCTTCAGTAAGTACATCTTTCTTCTTCCTCGTCATCTTCAGTACATCATCATTATTCAGGGTGGCAGAGGGACATCGTCGCGCAACCAGTTCCCATGGATTCTGAACCCACCCGCGTTAAAATTGTTCGTCGGTTATTAAAATTTCTACGCAGGAATTTCCAGAATCATGTGCCGCTCTGTATAGGTTCAGCTAGGTGGGTACTTGTTGATTTTGTCGGATTACCATTGTCTCAATATTTCTGTCTATTAATTTGATTTAAGGATTTCCCAATCACGCAGTTATTATAAGGTGTGGCAATCATTAACAATGATTTATTAATAAAATTCCCTATCTTCCTTTATTCATTTCTGTATTTAATACTAATTTTCCGCCCATTGTGCAGCATACGACACAGAAATCAGAATTACATTACAGTCCAGTTTTATTATAATATAAAGAGTCACCGTTTAAAAACATTGCTCACCTACCAGAAGTTTCGTTCGTTTCACAAGGAGGTAAAAAGGGGCATAGACAAATAAACAAACTCATACACTGGTGGAGGCACCGTGGCACACGGTAGCTAAGTTGACGTTTCCCAAGAGGCTGTTTGTGCTCATGAAATGTAAAATGTAATGGTGCCCCGTTAGCTTGTGGTCGTATTGTCGTTATACTTATACATGGCAGAAGCGATGTTAAAGCTATGCCAAGATAAAAGAAAGTCTCACAGAAATATTTCTTATTTGCTTTAGATTTTTCCCCAAATGATTTGGACAAAGTCGGAAGTGAAGTTTGCGAACTGCAGTATCAATCCGTCTTCTACTAAAGTTATCCTGAGTACTTGGACCCTTATTGTTTGCGATGTGAATTACACTGAGAATATGCATAGAGTATTCTGACAACTAGTCTTACTAAGGTGTAACGTGTTACCCAGTAACTGGGTTGGGGAAGTCAGATAGGCTGTCGCTCCATATGCTATACAAATTGGTATTCAGCTGCATCTGGTTAGACTGGAAGCCAACTTCAACCTGATGGGAAAAGGCTAGCCAGATGATGATTTGTAGAGTTTTTGTAATCATCTTCATTCGTAGTCTCTTCTTTGTTTTCATTTTGGTTGAATACAGCATACAATAGCTTCTTCACAGCACTGCTTTGACTGTAGCAAGATCTTGCAGCGTTAATAAAGTTGACATAATATTGTTGCTGGCTCGTAAGTCTCGTGACAGATTTGTGATGTGTTTCACCGTTACACCGCATGCTAATTCACTTAACTGTATCTGTCTTAATTTTTATTTTAAATTGCTAGACCTTTCACACAGACCGCAAAACTTGATAAGCTACATTTGTGGAACTGTTACAAGCTGTTAATTCTGTCTCCTTCGTCGGATCTCTTACACTCCCGATAAATAACGACATCCTCGAACAGGTGACCTTATTTAAGCTAGTTACGATGTTTAATTAAAATCATTCAGTTCATCCGATATTTACGAGCAGCCGGATCGCCTTTATCAAAGCTGAACTTCAGTCACCAATCAACAGATCGCACGCGACCGAATTCGGCACGTTACCGTTAATTCGCAACGTGTCGTCTGTCCGGTCCGGATTCGATTTATAACCGACGTAATCGGGCCTTACGGTAAACTTGATCTCCTCTTACATATCGCTCTATAAAGCATGGAACACACGCTGAACACGCACGCTGAGTTCAACAGCGACCCTGTTTTGTGACGATACGTGAAGTCTAGTTTTCAATTAGATTTGTGAGTTGCTCCTAATTGAGAGTCAGCGTGTTATAGGGACATGTGCGGATGAGGAGGGTTTGTGTGACAGATGTGTCGTTATAAAGTGCAATTCATAGCAAGTATATCAAATTGTACGTCAACTAAGCGAGTTATTTCTCCAATCTCATTCAAAATCATCTCGCGGAGAAATCACACTACATAGCTAACCTTCACTGCCATAATCACCTCTAGAACAATCTCAGTGTTATGTAAATCCCATGTCAGTGGCAGTGATGTCTTGTGGCAGTGAGATGTTCAATTTCCCCGCTCGCTTGCCATCAACCTTTTTGCCGTTTGTGCAGACAAAAATGTGCTTAATGTCTCTCGTTAACCTTTTAGTAAGAACAGATGTAACCCTCCGGCGTCGGCGCATAATTGCGGAAGTAGACTCTGCCTCCTCTACCTGTTTGTGTACGTTTAAAGTGTTATCTTTGTCATCTGTTTTGCTAAATGGCCCTTTAAGGACTTTTGCTACACTCTTTGTGTCGTTTTCATTGTGTTTACTTACGTGACTACGTCCTTCTGGAACGTGTGACATTTCATATCCGCGTTTTTTTATCCTTTTATTTTCGGTTAAGTATCAATTTCAGTCCCCTAACTGCGTAAATGTGAGACTTTGCCTAAATTATTTGACAGCACTTTCCACATCACTTTCTATTTCATATACAATTAAAACACCTCATCGCGTTAGGTGTGTGCGTCCGCCCACTCGATGCTCGTCAATTAATTAGTCATGCTTCCAACCGTTCAGGAGCAAGCAAGGATCGTGAGCATATATCTCAGCTTAGGTAAACAGTGCACGCACGAAGTGCGCGGCGCCGCCGGCGCACGCCAACGACCTAATTCTTTGAGTGGTGGCGCAGGCGTCGCGACGCCTCTGTGCATTTGCTCGTTACATATGTTTTAACAATTAACAATTCAATCTTGAATGTTTTATGCATCTGTTTGTTAGTTTCCGCGTTGGATGGGAATAAAGGAAACGTTGTGTGATTTGTTTATCTAGCGCGCCACTTCTTGGAACCATTTAGGTTCCATAACTTAACTTTGTCGAGGCGAATGGGTTGTTTGTTTTTGTACTCATGCGCTGTAAGAGCTTTACAAATTGCTTAATAACTTCGATTGACTGCGGCTTGAACGTGACTAAAACTAAGCTATTTGTATTTGTGTTGCTTAGATTTTCGTGCCAGAAATAGGTAAGACACGGTCGTTCTAACCATGTAAGGTGAATCATTAACCAAAACAAGTCTTCCATCTTAATAACACATTTACTTGTTCGGAATCTTATCGATTGCTTAATTGTCACATAATATACGTAACATTGACACGATTCTTAAGTAATTAAAACGTCAGCAGTGATCGGTTACAAAATAAATAGACCTTCGATATTTGTCGTTGAATAGTATTAGTTAGCTGGCTACAAGGGCGAGGAGTTCACGTCGACATGTGACGCGGCGGTCACGAACACCTATCGACTCCTGCGCACGACTTGTGCACTCAACTCATTGTGCAATTAAAATATAACTAACCGATGAAAGCTCCAAGGTCAACACTAATTTCACGTCAATACAGCCTAATTAATAACCAAGACCACTGCCATACAATTAAGATGCAATATCATATCTTCGAAGTCTATAATTAAAGTCTATGTCCCAATTAATTCGATACAAACCTCTCAATGTGACGAAATGTTGCGGTTTCACTTCGCGATAAATAGTATCGATAAGGGACACCGACATCGAGTCCAGTTATTAGTGTCGATGCTTTTCAGTTTCGTCCTTAACATCGATGTTATTATAATCGATTTCTGAATTCTTGATTGTTTGAGTGATGGGAAAAGATCAACGACAACGCCTCCCGATGAATTAAATTTGAATCAATTCGCGCATAAAAGGCTGTTTCGTGTCTTGTCTTATTCATGAGGCTGCATAATGATGAGCGGTTTTAGAGCAAAATGAAGAGTAGATTTGCTGTTTTTTTTTCCTGCATGTAGAAATCCTTATGCGACGATGCAGTGTGTTAATAAAAAGAAAGTGCATGTCTACTTTTCTTTGTGATGCTTTGATTGATGTCCAACTGACCTTGCAAATTCTTTGAATTTGTAGGCCTATTGGCGTGATTTTTAATAAAAACGCGACGTAATACACAGTCTGTCTTATACTGCGTGTCCGATCAATCATTCGCAGTCCATTCTAACGCAACGCCTGTCAACAATCATGATGAATATTCCTACACACGATCCAATTCACTCGCATTAATATCGTTATGAAATCGAGCGTATCGAGCACTCGATTCAATGCAGCCGTGAACTTAGAGTAGCGAGTTGACAGTGCACAATGAGCGCTATTAAATCATTTGTTATTAATCGAGTACCATGACAATATAGAATCGAATCGGTTCAATATGATGCGAGTCCTTGAACGGTATTAACCTTAATAGTTGTGCAACCGCTGGCCGGTACAGTGCCGAAACGAATCAGAATCGATTCGGCCCACTTGGCTCCTCCCGTGTCAATCGATCTTATTGCGAAACTCCACAGCCCAAGAGCCCTGCATTGACGATGATGAATGGTAATTATTATTATGAATCTATTGTGTCTTGTGAGTACTCAAGGACAACCTAGATGATGATGTTTAATAAACAACTGTCGTAAACAATGAAATTAATCGATTGATTTTTAAATCGAAAGCTCGAATAAAAATATAAGTACGACTTCCGATTGATCAAATAAGATTTATGGCCTATCACATTTAATTCAATTTACGTAGTTAGATTTAGATCTTTCTCAAAAAACGTTGTAAAACAAGCTCAACACGTTTTGTTGACCAATTAGGAAGAATAACAAACGGAATCTCAGTCTCGAACGGTTGGCCAGTTGGCCTATTTATTCCGTACATGTCAGAAGTAGTCCGTCTGCCCATCTGTTTGATCAGTAGTTAATTTGTGTTTATTAGCCGTGATTGGCTCCCGGGTCAGCACGTCACGCCAATTGTTAGACTCAACAATTGCTAGTCAGCTATTTGCCACTGATACTTGATTATTAATTTGTTTTGTATCTTCAATTGCTATAATGACAATTAACGTTGTTCTCTTGTATTCGTGATTGTTCCGTTTCTTTGTGCAAAGATAATGTCGCTCATTAAAATTGTGATGTGATCACGGTTAAACGTGTGAGTACATTTTTCATGTGATTGCTGAATGGCTTTCTCGGTATCAGTCGAATCGATCAGGAACGCCAGTTTTCTTGGGAACTTCTTTCTCATTTCCAAGAAAAAAATAAAATGTCAGTATCTAAATCATACAAACTTGAAGTAATTTAGAACTAACTGCATATAAACCATTGGTAATGCAGCAGTTTTTAAATAATATCCCATTTCGTAAACATTCCGCGTTCATTGGAAATATCGCGATGACGTACTTAGCCCCCAATGATTCGATCCGGCGATTAAATCGATTACAGATGCGCGACACGTCGCGACACAGAATCGATTTATCGCATCACTAGCTCAACGCCCATTCGGTATTTTACTAACAGAATGTTTATCGGTTATCCGATCGATGAGATTGAATCCAATTTGAATTCGCCTGTTGCACTAACGCGTTTTACATAAACATTATTTAAGCAATCTGTAATCATTTAAGTTATCCTGACTATATTATATAGAATTAAATTAGTATTAAATAAACCTATATGTTCTCATTAACTAATGATGTATATTTCATTTTGTTTCAGGTAATTATCACAACTTTTTGGATCAGATTGCTCAAACAGATGAGGTTGCTTCTGTCTCCAATACTTTTTCTCCGACATTCAATTCCAGGTAGGTAATATTTATGGCAAACATATTTTTCAATACTATAGTCTGTTCCAAAACTACTGATGAAAGTGTAAACAACCCCTGCTCAGGGTTAATTCTTACGCAATCACTATATAACATAATTAAATTTTTATTCAGAAATCATTGACGAAAATTGAGGTCATAATAAAATTAAGCTCAATTGTCAAAAGAGAAACATCAAATTGGAATTTCGAATTTAAGTATTCAAATAATCAAATTGAAACACAATATTTGTAAGTAGCACTACAAATTGGCATCCACAGCACGTTTTCAAAATCATTTGTTTACATTTTAACCGATACTTTAGAAACATATACATAACATATACTTACTCCAACTTTTGTGTTCTCCATCTCATTAATTGTTGCAGTTTCATTAGCGATAACCTAATCTAACAAAAACAATTACTCTCCTCTCCACTAGACACAGTAACGTCAAACGTCTTCATAATAGAACAAGGTTGGTGACATGCTGCCTAATGTCGCAACACCTTAATTACCTTAGATGTCAGTTAATTATTAATTGACACACATATGCCTGTGCCTTCATTTATCAATTGGCTTATCCGATTAGAGGGATAATTAAAGCACTGATAGATAGACTTAGTGATTAAATGGCTCAGGTCGTGAAGGGTTCGGGAATGATGGCGTAATTAGATTATGTGGTGGTTATAATTTGTTGGAGACTTTGATGTTAATTAGGACTAGGCTGAAGAGTATTGCGATGATCCCGATGATCTTGTGAAGGCCGCAGGAACCCACTGGGTGCGGGAGGCACCGAAGTGGAGGTGCTTGGGGGAGGCCTATGTCTAACAGTGGACGGCTATCGGCTGTAATGATGATGACAAAGATGAAGAGTATTGGGATCCAGTCAGTAAAGACGTAATGGGGGTTAGTGCTAAAGTCATTGAGAGCCCGCAGATATACAATTTAAGTTGGCCGACTATCGATCGACTAAATTGCGTACTTTTATAATTTAGTTGACAAACTTTATTTTATTGGTTACAAGCCGTATCGGAAGCGTAATCGGAAGTGAATCTCGATTCTGATACGATCAGTGTCCAATTAATTAGTTGGACGATTTAGTTGGAGAAGATATGCGGGTTAGCACAAGTAATTACCTACACCTATTAGTATACTCTGCGATTTACTCGGAAAACTTACAATTGTATGTCTGCGGGAGCTCTAAGAGATATTTTTTTATTACTGAATGGACTTGCTCTTGGCCTCGGTCGCGTGATGGAAAAGGAAGAAAGAAGGAAAGCTATGGATGAGGTCTATGTCATAGACATCATAGACTCTATGATGGAACGAGCGTGCCTAGAAGATGCCTGTTCATTATTATCTGACTGATTATCCACTTATTAGAACATCATCGTTCTCTAAACCTAATTCCAAGTGTCGGCGTAACATGTCTTCTTCTTCCGTGGAAAACAAAACAGAATTTTTTGTTCCAATCAACCAAGACATTTAAAATAATGACGCGATAGTGTCAAGTAAACACTTTACTGATTAATTTATAAATAGCGAAGACACTCGACCTTGTGCCGACGACCTTCCGAATGTTTTAGTCATAACAAATTGCACACGTTTTATTGAAGTTACTACATTATGTCATGAAGTTACCTGGGTGACGTAAGACTTGTATCGGTTTTGGTGTAAACACAAAGGTGGAGTATCAATGTGATATAAATTATTGTCAAATAAAGGGGTGTTATAAGAGAACCTATTAGGTTTCGTTGGTAAAAAAGTTGTAAGAAGTAACCTGGGGTTTACTCCGAAATAGTATCGGCGGAATGTTCGGCCGTTTCCTGCTACGAAGTTACTATTTGGTTCGGTCGGTTCCGATCCTACACTCCTAAACTCTTTCGAATATGGACTATGGTCCCGACCCAACTGAGCCATCCGAACATTTTTCGCATTTTTCAATAATATTCGGTTCGGCCATGTGTCGGTCCGATCCGAACATTCGCACTTTGCACTTCGGAGTACCCCAGACTCGTCTCAAATGTGTGTTCAGCCACCAAAACAGATATAAGTAACCAGGGTCCTCGGATATAGTTGAAATTAGTAAGAAACCGAATGAAATTTAATTTGAGAAAGGAACTGTTTATTTTCTATTAATTAAACATGCAGTCAAATTAGCGTCTGCGCTGCCACTGACGACGCCGAGGAAGTGGTAATGTTTTGGGCTGACAAGATATAAAATTGAGACGTGCCTAGAGCATGCAATACCGCAGTAGATATTAAAGACCGCGATATTGCGGTATCGGACATGTAATACCGCAAAATTTGCGAAATTAGTAACTCGTTAAATGGGGTTTTAGTAACTCGTTAAATGGGGGTTAAAATAAAACTACCATAAGTTATAATTAATCACACACAATGCTAATCTTTATTTTTTATTTGAAAATGTTAACGTAAAAAAATGTATCCAGCAGCCGAAAATGCTCTCTCAGCTTTTACACTCGTTGGCGGAATGCTTAGCAGATGCAGCAGCAGGTATGTATAGATCGCAAAAAATGTTTCCACACTATATTATAACTTTTCAAGTCTTTGAATTCAATACCATTAATAGAAGTATACATTTTAACAAAAAAAAAAAAGTTTGATACACCTAGCAAGAAATTCCAAATAAGCATTAAAATGAGAAATGTATTGAAATATTCACGTCTATATTGCAATATCAAAACAAAGTAGTTGGAAGGAGAAATCGCCATCAAATACAACGATAAAATATCCTAGTGCATCGCCCAAGGTGCTACATCCATTGCATAAGACCAGCGTTGATCACTGCACTAACAAATTACGATAATATTTTACGATCATACAATAATCTTATCGTAGCAATTAACTGGTATTACTTCGCGTGGTTGTCGTTAATGTATAATCGATAAAGTTATAAAAATATCGATAAATAAATCGATGTTACCTAACGGTGGTTGGAACACATTCTTAGCTGGAGATCGGGTTTTTCCGCGGTTCTTGGACATGTTGAATAGAATTAGGATTCAACTTTATTGTGTTTGGCTAGACACTAAATTGGAACAATAAAAGTTTCTTGAAAAGTAGATTTACGGTTATTCTTCTCTAGACTATAATAAAATTATCAATGCTAATGCCCGGCTGTCATAAAAGGCATTTTTATGCCATGGATGGATGGAAATATATTTAAAAAATCGACAATTCTTGCTTCCTATTAAGATAAAGATAAGATAAAGATCATTTTATTTGTCAAAAACATGCGTATACACACCGACTAGTCAGGCATGCAAGGTATTAAATTATTAAAATGTACGTACATGTTTTGCCAATTATGGCGTACAAATTTAGTTACAACATACAAAGTCAGAAACACTGGCAGATTTATAAACGTTTAGTAATAAAAATTAAGTTATAGTGTTAATTAAATTCATATGGTCTTATTACAAAAAATTGCTTAAGTACTGGTTTAAACCAAGACTAAAAAGTCTAGGATTGTGACGGTATTAAGATTAGTACCAGGATCAAAATGTGTCCTGATTACAAAACGAAGACTATCTGAGGATCTGTTAGTACCAAAGAAAGTCCATGGTTCAAATAATATCCACAGATAAGAAATAAAAATGGCATTCTTTCATTCGTTCGTACAGGCTTTATTTGAAGCAACGTTCTGTTTCTCTAAATATTGATATTATAATAACACTTGAAATGATTTAATAATTATTTATCAGTACAAAAATATGTCATAAATGGTTCTTTGATTGGATTACAATATAATGAACAAGAACAACTTGTACTTTTGACGCGCTGTTTATAATCAAGTTGTTATATTTTTAAGAAATCTGCTTGAAATGGAGCGAATTACATTCGGCGACAGCCCGCGTCATTTGAAGCGAATGTTTATCTTTTGAAGAAACTAATAATACAATTCTTATTTTTATTCCTTATGGTTTGTTCGTGAGTGGATGTGTCCGATTATGCCTCGTAATAGGCAACGAAACCGTTGGTTGCTTCATTAAACCAAAACACCGCTCCATCGTGTTCCGGGTTATTATATGGCTGCTGTTATACCTCTCTTCTTGTGGTGTTGTGGGGTTACGCAATGGTGTAAATAAATATGGAGTGCAGTGATAGCCACAGCCACCGAATAATATTCCAGATAAAGCGCCAGCCTCTGTTTCAATCTACATCCTCGGAATATTCTGGAGTCATGGTTCACGTCATCTGGTAACAATGTCCATGATTTTCAGGCCAGCATCACAAACCGCCTGAAAAGTGACCGCATATTAGATCTTTAGACTCGTCTCTGTTATTTTAATATGACAAATAAAACAATAATATTGAGATATTATTTGGATTTTATTTAATGTAATGTTAGCATTGACCAAGGGTACTTACTTCATGGCGAGCCCAGTTGTGTAAGTGTTGGGTTTGGATCCTTGCGGAATAAGTGGACTGTATTATCAATAAGGAACTGGTTTATTTAATACAATAATGTTACAAAATAATATAATAATCCCGACAGCGTTATTTCGTTGTTACGCGGGTGCGCGTGTGTCCTATGCGTAAACCACTTGCACTTCAGGACTCAATGGGCATCCTCGAGGGTCGTGGAGTAAATCTTCACGTAAAACAACCACAATTTTTTCCCGAAAACGTTTTGTGAACCTATACTTATATTTAAAATCTTCGTCACTCAATTTAAAAGGATTTACATGATGACGACATCTGTAAGGTCGCCGAGACGTCTCCAGCATAACCAAATCCATCAAATCAATTATAACAATATCCATTTTTGACGATTTGTAAATAAAAAGACACCAATGACATCAATGCTAACCTCAAATAAATTAGTACCGATGTCAAATCCATGGTTAAACTAGGGGTCTCGGCGGACTAACTTTAGTACCTTAGTTAGTTCAAGAACTAGTGATAAACTTCATTTTGTAATAACGTTTTATTTAGTCATGGTTTAAACCTAGTAACAATCCCAGTACTAAATTTAGATCGTGTTTTGGAATAAGACGGATAGAAATTATATTTAGTCCAAAACAAAATTAAAATAATCAAAAAGTATCATTCAAAAAGTCATTTATATGATAAAAACATTTCTCTGTTAATAAATTTCGCATCTTTTTTTTAATATATATATATTGCGCATTAATTAGTTTTCTTTATTTGTTAGTTTATGCGCATGCGCAGGTTATAGATTAGACATGTAATCGGTAGCTACGATTCATAAAATGTAAGTCCTAATTACGTAGGTGCCATTATCATAAGGTGACAATACAGACTATCAAAATAATGTACATAAAAATTGGGTTACTTACTTGTAACGATGAATGTTCTACGTATTTAAAGATAAATCCGTTTGTTTTCTTCTATATCGTGACCAGCATAAGGGTGTTAACCTTAGGACCATGTAAACACGCGAAGTACATAGCTATACTTGTAGATATCTGGTCGATACTAAACACAATAGAATATTGAATTGTAAGCAGTACTGAAATAATAGAATTGGAATGGAGGATATGCATAGTTTACACCTTAATACATAATCAATGCTGACTACAAATTACGTTATTCCCTCTGTATCTTTACCTCTTAGATTCTTCTCTTTTTCCTTTGCTTTTACCAAGAAAAAGTATCCAGTCATTTCATACACCGGTATTTTCAGTTTTTTTCCGGTGAAAAACTTTAAATATTGATTTCACGTCAAACTGTGTTCATAACGGAGTTCACAAATAGTCAATTCGTGACTAAATTCAGAGTTCAAATTAAAAACTTGAACACTGAATTTAGTCACGAATTAATTTGTGAACTCCGTTATTTCACAGAAATGTCAAACTTCAGCCAAATATTCAAGAGTATTCTAGCGTAACCAAAAGCCTAGTGTTTTTGGTACAGCCGCCAGCACATAAAACTACTACAATCTGTCAAATTTCTTTCATAGAATTTCAACTTTATTGCTAAAGCATTAGGTTCAAGGTTGATTGGGAAAATTTGACAGTTTCGGGTAGCTTGATGTGCAGGCGTCTGTACATGAAGACAAAATAGCTAATATTTTGAATTATTTGCTGATTGAGTACTTAACTACTTACTGACACGTCTTTTTTGTTATTGACTTCTGACTTGAGTATTTACTTTGTGTATTTAATTTCCTCCACTGCTCACAAAACGGTTAAGGAAAACATAGTGAGGAAACCGGCATGTCCTAGGATCAAAAAATTCGAAGACGTGTGACATCCACCAACCCGCACTGGGACCGCGTGGTGGATAATGGCTCACTCCCTCTCCCAGAGAGGCCTGTGTCCCAGCAGTGGGAACATTATAGGCTGATTTATACTTATACTTATGCTGTTTGAGTTTTTTTTTCAACTCTCATTTTTCCACAAAAAATAGCATTGGGTGAATAAAAATAATGGCCATTTGATAATTAGATTCATCCTCCAAATTATCGTATATTTTGGCCACATTTTTAAAGTCCCCGTTTCCAGTCCAATACTGTTCCACAACAACAAAAATTTATCGTAGCAGACGATATATTTTTCCATTATTCAGCAAAAGCAATCGGCCAACGTTCCGGCGCCATTGTTCCGTGACGTCACCGCATCTAATAAACCTGTTGATCCATTTAACAAATTGCTAGCGCCGCGAATCGCCTGGAATGTCTCTGTTCTAGTTTCCAAACAAACCCAGTTAAACTGGCGTTTCTTCGCGGTTTACATAAATATACAAACCAGCATTTATATCTCTGAACAGATGCTTCAAGTTTTCTTTATTTATTTATTATATGTTAGAGCGTTGAACTGGGCTAATCATTATTGTTATTTGTTTTTCTTTTATCTGTGAAAACCTGACCTGAAATTGTGTCTATCACTTCACCAGTCTAGTCTCCCTTATCTTTCATTCCTTCAGTATCTTCATCTGTATTACCAACAGTTGTTCAATTTCTGTTTAGATACAGACCTTGGTTGAATAACAATTCACGTCCAAAGGAATTTATCGCTATGCAGCAGCAAGTGAAGTTGTAGTCAAGTAACATTAGTACTAAAATGAAGCAGTATTTAGTATCCGAACTCATAACAGATTCAGTCTCGACAAGTGGGTGGCAGCGGTGCGCCGGCGCCGCTCCACCTGCCTACTTGTGCAAGATTTATGCGATCAGGACTCAATAGACAACTCGAAAGTTGAAACTTTTACACGTGTGTTTACAAACCATAAACAAGGTTTTCCCTTTACGATCGTTGGTACTATAGTAACTTTTTGATCTTAACCATAGACGGGAATGTGTTAACCCATAAATATTCTGTGTTTTATTTAATCGCTGTCATAAAGGTCTTAATGTGTCAAAAATAAACTTGAATACAGACGGCAATCGTTATGCGTGATGACTCAGTGGTCTACACATGCAGAAAACTAACACAGGACGTTAAACATTTCAGTGTTTCAACAGCAGGCATCGATATGTTGAAAGTGGAATTTTCACATCCGATTCAATATTTCGGTCTTGTTCTAGACCGATATTTTGTATTTATAGAGCCAATACTCAAATGAATAATGTATGGACAAAATGAAATAATGTTTCACTCAGTCTGTTTAAAACCAATAAAATATTAAAACGCATCGCTACACACAGGTAGTTTCTAAAACGCGATGAAGTTAATATAATCGGTTGTTTGGATTCAACGATTTAGCAAACTTTCGACATGTTTTGGTTACGTTCGCTTTGTTGTTTTATAACGGCTGGGGTCATAAGTCGTCGGTTACGAAACCCCCACTGACGATTTCTTAACGAAAGTATCGTGATCTTGAACCTGTATTCGGGTGTTTGGGATCCGATCCGAACTCGGGCGTCGATTCGTCACGACGACAGCTTTCGTGGTGACCAACCGGAAATTCGCCATAAACGTTCGCCAATGAAAGGTGAATGTCAAGATTTGTTTACGCTCTAATGGAGCCGCAAATCGATAGATATTGAATTCATTAGTGAAACTCTTTTATGTAAATAAACGTGTTGCTGATGCTTTTTACTCACACTTCATAGAATACCTGTCAGTCAATTAGAAACAAAATAATAAAAATATTTCTTTAGTTGTTGACAGCTCACGTAGCAACGAAGAATCATATTAATAATCGGGTTAATAGTAGTAGAGAGTACATGTTTACAGCCGTAGCGAAATGTGGGTAATCGAACAAAACCTCAATTCAGGTCAACTTGCATTGCTCCGGCGCCGGCGCATGTAGAGCCGTAACACTATAACACCGTAATTTCCCTTACATAACTATTTGCTCACAGGATATTACATTGTTGGTACTCGTACAAACGAGCTTTTAATGTTCGTATCGGAAGTGCGGATTAGAAAATTGCAGTTGCACATCGCGTACGGGACCACTTTCTCTGACATTGAAACATTTGCGAAGCTCTTAGTCCTCAGAGAGAAATTAACACTCGCTTTTAATTATAATTTATGTGTTATCTTGACTGGGCTAAGTGGATTATATCATGCTGGCATAATAAACTGCCTAGACTCGGGAAGATCGAAGGGCAAGTGAAACCTTCGAGCATTTTCAGGAAAATTGCATTGGTCAGAATTTGATGTTGAAAAACGTAGTTAACTCCAGTGCTGTTATCGAAATCTGAGTTGCGATGGCATTCAAAATTGGTAGGTTTGTATGCTTTGCATACCGAAGACGCTGATACACAAAACAATTTCAATGTTCAATTTAACGTACGTTTGAGAACAATAACATCTGATTAATATAGTCCAGTACATAATAGAAATACTTCTTTAGTCACACATTTGCAATATGTGTTCTCCTCTGGGGCATTGTTTCAAGTGACGTGTGTTAGCTTACCTGTTGCGACCTGCCTCCAACTATTCGTTTTTATTCGCTCATTCTATGATGCTGATGTGTTGAAATTCTATTCCTATGAGATTTCTTTATCGTGTTCCATGATGCAAGAGTTTGTTTTCCTATTTTTCGTACCAATTTGTTTAAAAAAACGTTGCAATTTCCGGGTCAATGGGGTGTCGCTCACGCTCTGCTCATTTCAATAACACCTTCTTTACCTGAAAATTTGGACATCAGCCCGTTATACCAAAGCTCTACCTGTAAACTTGATTCATGTGACTTGTTCATCATCATTCTCCTGCTTTAATTCAATTGGGGTCGGCGCAACATGTCTGTTTTTTCGACATATGACTCGTTATTGGAGGAAGACCTAAAATCAAAAGATATCCAGCAAAGAAAGAAGTGTTGGTCAAAGCATGATCGAAATGCATGGTGTAAGTGGAATTGCCATTGAAAATCAGGTCACGTTCAGATACGTGAGGGGAAGAGTACTGCGCAAAAAGCGACCAGCTATTCATCGATTTTGATACAGCATTTGTATGGACACGATATTGCTTGAGATGGATCGAGTTATTGCTTGGGAATGAAAGGTAATAAAATTAATTATTAATTAATTATTAATTATTAAATAACAAGGTGTATTACTCTGTTGACGAATATTTAAATGACAAATTTTAATTATAATGACTAAATTCAATCTGTTATCAAGTTATGACATACTAAATAATTTTGTTAATTTTGATTATTGTTGTATTATTATAAAAGAAGATTTAAATGACAAATTTTAATTATAATGACCAAATTCAATCTTTTCTCAAGTTATGACATACTAAATAATTTTGTTAATTTTGATTATTGTTGTATTATTATTATTACCTATGACATTTTGTATGCCTTTTGGCGGGGCACAGCTCGGATCTTATGTATTCTAACACCTTCTGTATGTACCCTGTGTTCACGAAATAAATGAATTTGAATTTGAATTTGAATTTGAAAATCCTGCGGTTTTCATTTCTTTTCTGAATGATTGAAACTTTTTTTAAACTAATCTATGCACAGACATAAGTGATAGGATCTAAGCAATAGATGAAATAGATCCAATTATAATATAACATCAGCAAGATCAGAAAAAAGTTAAGATCAACAGTGTCCGTTAAAAGACTTGTCTGTGTAGGCTTATAAACATCATGGACAAAAACGATATCGATTTATGAAAACGGGACCAAAACCTATAATATATCATATAAGTGCAGTAACACGATAGAAGGCAACGTCGTTCAGTTAGAATTGCAAACCGGCCGCGATGAATAAGCACCGATATGGAATAGTTCTAACACATGATCTTGTCTATGTAAAATTGTCGAGTTATAGTTATTGCGTAATGGTAATCGGTGGATCGGGATCCATGGGAAATAACCGATTGAAGTGGGCTGTTGTATTGTTCTTCAGCTCAAGTACTTGCTTGGATCGAAGATAGTTGTACTACAGACTGAAAAAAATCTTCAAATGTACCTAAGTTTTTGTTTCATGGAACTCCACAATACCCAGCACGAGTCTTTTATCATCTAAGTATCTATCAAATTATCTCATAATTTGTAAGTAACACATCTGGCTGCAGCCTTTGTACGATCAGAATATAAATGTTACTTCGCCTATTCACGATGACATGCACACGAAACACGTTCTCTACTCTTGAATACGAAGTGTCCACTACATTAACACATGCCTCTACACGTTTTATGTACTGAAACCCACTCAAATCTGCTTTGTTTGTTTCATTATAATCGTGTTTATTACAACAGCCATTAAAATTATCTTCGGCATTATTGACCGCTTTGCACCAATCGAATTTATACGACTCGACGACATTAAGTGCGCTTGGGCTAGAGCTACGTTGGACCGTAACTCAATAATATTTTCAATTTGGTCAGCATTATAAAGTTTATTGTCAAACGTCATCACAAGTTTTATCTTTATAGTCGTATCATCCTCTCAAGATGGTCTGGCAAAGATACCGCTCTCGAAGTCTCTAAGTACAATGGTCGGTCCTTCGCTTTCCATATACAATTTTGCTTACATAAAAGGTTCGTGAGCCCTTCGTTCTAAAAAATGTTGTGTAACATGGTCTATGGAAAGTGTTTCTACGATCACTATGGTGTTAATCGTTCATACGACGTAATTATTTTCTCTTAGCCCTGCAATTTGCTCCGCTGCTAGCTGCACTGTGATTAATATTGTCCGGTATGTCATAATGGTACCGAGGAAAATTTCGTTGGGAACTCAAGAGACCAGCTACAAAGGAAGGAAATTGGAATTTGCGCACTTTGAAACTATTGAACGAGTTTATGTTGTCATTATTAGTTATGGGTTTTAGGCGAGTTTCTGTACATTGTACTCGCGTCGTTGTTGAAAGGGAAAGCTCCGGTTAAAGCCGTTTGTATTGTACCAAACGTAACTGTTACCTTAGCTTATAATTTAAATTGTATTAATTTCCATTCTCACTTTATGATAAAATATCTATGGCTTGGAACTAATTATCTATGGCTTGAGGTCGAAATAAGTGCTTACGACAATCGTAAAGCAGCGCGACAGCACTTGAGTCTCCCTGACACGTTTCGCAGAGCATTTGCATGGCGCGGGCGCAGCCGCTCACCGCTCTCTATTAATACGTTAGATATGATTATGATAGATCGATTTGCTTAATTGGCGCATGCGCCACTTGCCCACACAATTATAATGCATAAATATTAAGTGCTGGCGACAGTGCCAAAGGACAAGCCAACCATTTAGCGATCATAAATTTTAGTCAGTTTTATGGGGTCTTTCACATCATTTTATTGTCCGTATTTTAGTCTGAAGTCTGAAATATTTACACACTATAATTAGTATTCTGATTCATGTACTTGTTAAGTCAATTAAAGAAGTAAAACATCTTCAAGTTCCATTAGTGGCTTCAATTGAACAGACATTTATTCATCATTACATGGACGATGTTATTTGCGGTGTTAAATAAAATTATTTATTTATTGTAAGTCGGCTCACTGAATGTCGACTCAATGTGAAATATGGTATGGCATGTTGATCAATTTATTTGAATCTCAAATTATATCGTTGGCGTAATGTTGACAAATAACGAAGACTTTGATCTCCTTATTAATCAGCCAACGGCCAACATCTTAAAATGCAAAAGTAATTTACTGAATTGACAGAATTTGAAATGCTTATTTCAGAAGAGTCAAATGTTGTGTAACACAAAATATTATTTGATTTGATAGTTGTTTTGTTACCACATCTTGAACGTCTTCCACTTCAACAAACACTTCATAGTAAAACTAGCATTTGCTTCTTCTGTAGCACCTTAACGAATTTGACGACAGTCGAGTGAATCGAAAGCCTTCACCAAAACCAAAAATAAATTGACCCGTTTCCAAGTAAGACACCAGCCACCATTCAAACGCATCAAGACCGACAGGATGTGCTAACTCGCACAGGTTTATAGGCGCCCCGAACTACACCTGCTGCATACAGCAATGCAGTACAAGGCCAGATCCAAGAAGATCGGCCGACCTATTTACACATGGAACGACAACTTAAAATAGGACATGAAATACTTCGACAAGGGAATCAATTTTTGGAGCGATACGGCGGAACACAGAAATAAGATCAAGAAACCTGCCAGTGAGATTTACAAAAACACTGGCAGTAAAACGCTGACAGTAGCAAGACTTACGATGAAGACATTGAAAACATTTAACACAGCAGAGCAAGGACAGAAAAGAGCCGAGAAAGCAGTTGACACCCCGCCAAAAGATTCACAGGTGAAGCTCGACCTGAGCACGTGGCCGCGATGCCCAAAACAAATATCACCCATCTCTCCACTAGTCTAATGCTTACTCTAGGATGCATATCCGGTGGGATCTTAAACCCTACCCTTTCCTAGGGGTACGTCTTCCCTACAATTACCGCGCCTCCCGGTCTACTCCTAACATGAGGCTACAGGAGCTAGTGCGAATCTTGGGGTTCATTCGATTAATCGAGTCTGGTTTAACCACGCTGGGATCGGTTCATTTCATTCATTCATTCATTCCGTTTCCAAGTAAGACACCAGAAAAATTACATGTTAATGTAATCAGTATTGTACCATAACAAACCCGTTCGCATTGCCATGTGACCCTAATTACTACTGCGGTCTAAAAAGATAACATTGTCCAGTGAACCAATCTTAAACAATCAATCAATCAATTCAATCTTATTACATGATTGAGTAGTTAAATAATGTACACTCGCAAATCGACAGTAATGTTGCTTTTATTACCGCAAAAAACTCTTAAGCAACACTTAACAGCCGGTTCGGATGGTATCACTGGTAATGTGCACTTTTTTAATCATACACTTGGAAGAATATAGTCATTTGGCTTGCACTTATTATGGGTAATAGTAGGTTTGGCAAGAGTTTTGGTAACATGCAATTGAACAGCAGGCATGCGATTTGGACGGCTAATTGGTTTCTATTTGTTTTGCAATACTGATTATGTTGTCGTTGAAATGCCATGCGCTGCAAAGAAGGAAATAGGAGCAGAAATAAATAATTCATTACGTGCAAAATTGCGTGGATAAGAAACGGGCTCATATTTAACACCGTATTTACATACAATCCGATGCCACAAATTGATACCTTCTTACAGTATCGTGGAACGTCTCCGTTTAATGGCATATTACACAGTAGCTACTTACCAGTCGCCGTGAACGCTCGTAATCCACTTATCATTACTCATTTTCCTTGGCTCTTGACATGAAATAGTGGCAAGTTTTATTGATTCACGATATTGTTCGCGGTTCGTGGCCACTAATTGCTGCGTGTTACAGCGGCACGTTAACTTACTCGTTATGTAACATGTTACACAGCTTAACGTGGTGCCAACACCCGTCCTGTCAACAAATTGTTGTATGAAAATTGCATGCGTCGGCGGCCTATCTGGTCGTCGTCTGACCGTTACTCCTAGGGCTGTCTGAAGACTCTGAAGTACCAAATTTTATTCTCTGTTTAACTATACCCGGGTCGTTAGCAGGGTGTTAATGCCCAGTAATTTAAGCAGCGTGAAGTAGGACTGTTTGGACGCGTCCTATAACTAATCCTTATAGTCCTGCCTGGTTTTACCATCCTAAGGATGCCAACCACAACATAATTTTCCAATCTTAAAAGATAAAGGAAAATATTATCTGTAACTATCTAATTATCTTCCAGTGTAAACATTGCGAGATAAAGACTGCAATGAGGAAAACGGGTCGGTACGACTTTCTCTGTTAAGAGAATTCTGCAAGTCCTTATTTCTTTTTGAGTTAAACTAACAATATTGTTTCTGACACTTGAGGAGGTTAATTTTACTGACTGCTTCGACGATTTAGGTCGTCACATTCTTCATTCCCTTGTCATTTATCATCAACGCCAGGTTGCTCTTCGCCCGACCTGGTCCCAGACCCCAGGAATGTTCTCCAACCCAGCCCTACCCACAACAGACATTTCAGTCGTTTCCTACTTGCGTCTGGCGGTAGTCGGGCGACAAATTGCCGACGGACGCCATTTCGGCGACGCACAATTGCCCCTTAACGGCCCGTTCTCCAGATTTATTCGCCTACACGTAAGTTAAGAGCTCTGTTCACAGTACGCATTTCGTTTAAATCACGGCGACACGCTATTCGTCGTCAACACTGCGCTCGTCAAAATTCCTGTGTGTAATATTCGACCCACGAACACTTCCGTGTTTTGGTTCTCAAGTAAAAACTGTTAGACGAGAATTGGTTGATTGTGATCGATTAGCTGTTTTCGTATCCAATGATTCTCAAGGGTAATTGGGCGATGTGTTTTGCTCTTTTTTGATATATCCGAATTTAGAACTACTCGAGTTCTTTGCAAGTTTTTTAAAATCAGTTTCCGAAAAATCTTCAGTACCTTCTGAAGCATCAACTGATATGTTTATAAATTCCAATTACTCCGACACATTCCCCGTACCGTGAATGTTCTTCTTTACCCGTGCGGGTAATGGCGGCGCTAACGACTAAACACCAGTAACGTGATCCCCAAGGTGTGAACTTACGAGGCGTTCCTGAGAAATTCGCTTATTATTAGTACCTGGAACCGTTTGCCTTTCCTGATCTAGTCGTTTAACACCAGTCGCTCGCTTTCGTCTGGTTGCTACCCGATCGGAATGTGGAAGTTCGTTTCGGGATTAACAGACACCATTAACGGTGAGCTATTAAGTAGAACAATCTTGGCAAAGTTTGGATGTCTCATTTTAGACATGGTGAGGCCGTTAAAGCTTAGATATAAATTATTTAAACTTGGCATTTTACACCTCTGGTACGAGCAAACAATTCATGTTGATACTGAGCAAAACACAAAGCTCTATGCTTAGATCTAAAATTAAAACATAATTCGTATTGGCCAATATCAGCTATTTTATTGTTATTGTATCTGAGCGCGAGTATCGGACATTACGGCTGGGTGGAACATTAGCATGGTGGGGGCTCAACAATGGCGGAGCGGCGCCGGCGCAGCGATGCCCACAGCATCCACCGATAACGTGCACTCCTCTAGTCTACGGGATACAGGATGGTTGGTTGGGAATTTCTAAACAATTTGATACATTGTTGGACGGATTTTGCGAAAAACATAATAATTTCTTAAAAGCTTTATTTCATTTATCCAAAACTTATTTTAGACTTTTAGAACAAAAGCTTCTTAAGTAAACTTCTTTAATTTTGTAAATTCTGATGTAATTTTATTAAAACATCCACTCCTTTTGGTAATTCTCTGATCAGAATATTTAGCATCAAATTGCTTAGTTGTTAAAATAATCACATTCCCATATCTAAATGAATTCTTAAAAGATTCTGATCGCGAAAGCCAGGTAAAAATGTGTCTCGAGGCAAAAATCTCATACGCTTTAGAATTCAAATTTTTCTCAAACAATTCTAAGAATTCCCATAGCACCCTGTATCATGAGGTCGGTGGCGTGCGCCGGCGCCGACTCCTCTAATAATAGTCGCATTCCATTCCCTCGCCCTGGAAGGGCTCACCTCGCGATGCACGCGCGCACCTGCCGTACACCACTTTCCTTTTTCATTTGCCAAATGCTTTCGCTACTCCGTGATTCTGAATTAATGTTATTGAAAAATGGCTTACATTATGCTTGTAAATTCCTCTGAGCATGAGTGAATTGATCGTGTTTATGACCAATAAAATTACAGTAGTTACCATCAGTGGAAGCTATGACGTATAACGACGGATTAGTACTTTACAGTCTTGATTATATTAAAAGGCGTTCATACAAAACACATGTGCAATGTGAATATTTAAATGACTTTATAAACAGAGCTTTTGATTTAGAGTCTGATTCAATAAAAACATGTTGTATTTGTGAATGTTAAATGTTAACTGCGGGAAAAGTTACGTTATCCAGAAAGTTCCTCAAGAATTTTTGTCAGATGTTTCATTGTACAAACGGAACTCATTCACCGTGAAATGCCAAGGGCAACGTATTCAGAAGTGTAGGGGAGCATCTGGGGCCATTAGGGCGTCCAGGGGCCGTGTCGAACTGCTGGCGTGGAACCTCGGCGCAAGGGCGTGCGCGTACGCAGACTCGTGAGAATATCGTTACGTTTAATGTTTATGTTTCCATTATCGATACTATCTTTATGTATTGCTTCGCACAGGAAAAAATCCATAGAAAAATTCTTGAGTATTTCCTTTTCTTTAATTATCTGTACAATCTTTTCCGTTCCGTCGCGGTTTAGAATTGAATATTTCTACAATTATGTAGGATGGGTAGGAAAAAAGCATATTTTCTCATTTTATTACTATGATTTATTTATACGTAGTATTATTATACATATAATTTAATAGTACATATTATTGCGTAGTTTTAATTGTTTCCACGAGTAACAATAGATTGCTAATTATATCTGTGAATTCATGATGGTTATTTTTCCTTATTGCACGTATATCATCAAGCATTATAATAGCAACTTTAATTTCTACAATCCAATATACATCTAAATTGTATCCAGTATTATGTGCCACTATTCTTTAAACTTTCATTGTATAAGAAGACATTGTTGTCAACCACTTCAATCCAACGTAAATCCCTTTCTACTTAGCACTCAAGTTATTGTGTACGGGCTTAAATCCAGGTCTTGTTCTGATGGATTGCCCTCCTTTATGTCCCCATTGTCTTGTTGACGTTCAATCTTGTGGTTTTACTCCACTATGCTAGTGGTTATGACTATGACCGTCATTGTTAGGATTTATGGTGATAAGCAATGCTGTTTTCTCTGTCTATTCGCGATATTGCTTAGAGAAAGGTTTAGTTTTGGTTTTCTGACTTCATTAAATAGATTTTCCCCAATATGTGTTAGCTCTTCGGCTTTTTTGGCTACATTTTCAAGTTTTGGTGTAGCGTTTCTTGCTCGTATATTTATAATACTCCGCTCGCATAGGATGTCATTGTAACTCTAAGAGTACCTATACGCATGACGAGGATTTAGAGTACTGAAGCTTGCATGTCTTAAGGGAAATAGGAGGTTTCGCTTGCACAGTAACCAAAGGAAGTGTATAATGTGAAATATGGTTAACAGACATATTTCTTTTTAAACAGTTAAAATATTGCATAGGTTCCTTACAACTGACTAAAGTTAGGGACTATAATTATATAGCTTGCTTCCTTGTGTTTGATATTCCTCATCATTATGACGTACCTACTAGCTACGCCCCGCGGTTTTACCTGCATAAGTTACGATCCCGTGGGAAGATCGGGATAAAAATTATTCTGTGTTAATAAAAAAATATTCTGTGTGTTTCCTGGTTATAAACTATCTGTGTGCCCATCCAAATCCGTTCAGTAGTTTTTGCGTGAAAGAGTAACAAACATCCATCCATCCATCCATCCATCATACAAACGTTCGCGTTTATAATATTAGTAGGATTGTACTAAATACTTAAAGAGGGCTTTGTAACAATAACACGTTATCTACAATTTCTTTACATGTACACACGGCTACACGTCAAGCTATACAAAACCAGTTTGTCTTGGCCTCACTTTGTATGATATTTTCTCACAATGAACGGTCAGCTAATACTGGTTTTGCATAGCTTGATGTGTAGCCGTGTGTACAATACTCAAGTCTCTTATCATAAAACATTTTCAGAGTGTCATTGAATGTCTGAAGTATTTTTATAGCTAATAATCTTAAGTATAATAATACCTACTTATTTACACGTTACTCTTATCATTAATTGGTACCAGTAATTTTATTAAAGTTATAACAAGTACATACTAGAGTTGCTCCAAATACTTGCGCTTGCGCAGCTTATAAAACATTAAAGTTTTTTTTTTCTAAATACAATTACATACGCCTTTGTACAGTGAAAGTCTCACTAAAATTAACAATCAACCGTTTATAAAAAATAACAATAACATTGTTGTCAGTTCGTTTCTGTGACCTTGAATAATAACAATAATGTACCTACTGAATAATAAAACGTTTTTCAAAATATTTTGCAATGCATAGACAACATGTCTCCCTGCTATCATAATAATTAGCATATAGTTGTTACTAATAGATAAATACAATAAACAGTCTCACGTGCCAGTAGATCGTGTAATTAACGTATTATTTACTTTAGGCAGGTCTGGAAACGTTTTACACACTTTATCAGCTGATAATGTTATGAACGACTTAGCTTCGGGAGCAAAGGTTGAATAAACAATGTAACTTAGTACCTGACTTGTGTAATTTCATTTAGAATTCTACACGAAGATAGTGTTTTTACTTATTCATCCTCGTCATGTCTGCTTGTTTTTCCACAGTTGGTCAAAGCTCACCTCTGAATTCCGGTAAATAATTCTGGTCATGCGCGAGCGCGACAAAAATTTTCTACCAAAAAAGTATTTTCCTCAATTATTTTCAGGCAACGTAGCTCGGTTTTGAATAAACAAAATACTTTCCCATAACCCCAAGGACTATCCGTTAAAGGACAAAAGAGGTAACATTTACTTTCATACCAGCGTCGTAGTTAGCAGCAGCATTAATTAGCTGCATTGAATATGCACGGCGGCTTGCCGGGCTCGTGCCGGAAGACCGGCTTCCGTCGCCCCCGGCGCCCTGGGACTTTCCAACGGGATTCGAAGCCGCCAAGGAGTACCCAATGTGTCTTTTATTACGTGCTGGGAGTACCTTGTTGGTTGCTCATTAAATATACCTTATTTTATAGAGAGAATTGGTACCTACTTGAATTCTTTTTGGTCATAAAATTTACAAGGTTTCTTTGCACGCCTATAAGCTGTATTTCAAAATGCCTTAAAAACCTCGCTCTAAATGATAAAGAGTACTCACATGTAATATTATAACTATCGGAAAAACACACAATTACGCCGCCAGCCACCGTTCCCGTCCACAAAAGGCTCAAACAAACAGATAAGCAATAAGGAGCGTACTCGGTACTGCGCACACGCAAATGGCGTACGTCGTTATCTAAACGCGCCGATCGCTTACACACAGTTAGAGGACGCAATTATCACCTACCGTACACCTGTCCCATGTATGCTAATGACCACAGTATATCACTATCGATAGACCAGATATCTCAGATTATATCTCGGATGGTCACGCGCATACCATTTTCGTTGCACCGCCTATGTGGGGTCCAATTACTGACGACCAAACGACGCTTTCCATGTCCAGGCTTGCCCTTTTCAGACCTTAGATAGTTTCCGTCTGAACGCATCCTGATCGTAACTTCAGATCAGTTTGTTATGGAAATCTAGTCGACGGTGTTGAAAGAACGGAATGCTGCTGAGGGCCCTGCACTAAACAAACTTGACTTACCTGATAAGGCTTTTCAACTAACTTTTGCAATGAACATCTACCTACTTCTTCTTCATGTCGCTGGCACGACTGTATTTTAGATCTTGTTGGTTCAAAAATTCGCCACTTCCACGGAGTCATCGGTGGCAGCGCAAAGGTCACTTTAACTGCATGTTTTGGGACACAGAGGGCAGGATAGGAGGTGGGGCATGGTTTGCGACATAGCTCCACAATCACACCTTCTGCCGTTCCCTCAAGGTAGCCCACTTTTGAGTTATAACTACCGACTTATCGCGGAGTTCAAAAAGTGTTTGATTCGATTTCGTTCAATGCTCATATCCTTGCCTTTAATCCAAACCGATCAAAATTATGTATCATTTCAATACGCATTTGCGAATTAATCTTGCCTCTGTCACCATCGAAGGTCGACCGTTTAAGGAGATGGTTAATTAAACCTAGCTCTGTCGACGACTCAGAGTCGATTTCCTCGTTAAACGATTTGATTTACGCATCATGGGCATCCTTGGCTGATGAGGTGTTAAACCGTGACCTTACGCAAAAGGCGTCGCCCGCTGAATCACCAATAATTTTGTTGTTTTGTTTTTATACAATAGATGTGGCCATATGCGGGCAGCTGCGGGCGGAGCTTTGTTTGGGCAATCAGTCAACGACCGGCTTCGCAGTTTCCCGACGCATTCCTTCTTTGCTCGTCACCGGGAAGATTCATGCAAGTGATATGCAAAACCCGCCGTTAGGAGCTTGCCGTCGCGCCGCGCCTCAACCGAATCCGAGCGATTTTTTCGCGATGATAGCGCGCCGACAACCACCTCTAGAGCTCGCCTCTTGCCACCAACAAATGTGTTCCCATTTATAAACACGTTCTCGGGAATAGCTGGCTCAAATTAATACGTTTCCGTAAAAATATTGCGCAATTATTAATTTCTACGGAAAATTGATAATGTTCTCACGAACGGGCGCACGATGCGTTAATTGGTGCGCAATCCGCATTCTAAACGAATTAATAGTTGCCCGCGGACTCTCGTTCGCCGCCATCTCAGTTATTCAATTTTTCGCTCAGTTAACATACGACCAAGCGACGGCCGTTTTTTTGTGTTTACAAATTAAGGTAATTACCGTAATACCCCTGTCACAACCTTTTAAGTTCAACGCACGCATTATGCGTCTCGACGCGGTTTTTGGCTTGGAAAGGATTTTGATTCTTATGTCTTGGGGATAAAGGTGTTAGCTGAAATATTTTGGAATTTCGCGTGAAATATTGTTGTAGTGCGCCCTTGAACGTTCAGTTCCGGGCTATTTTAATGTCGTTTAAATTAAAATATGCAACGCGCTCTGGGCGATATAATTGCGCGCAACGAAGTCGCAAATCACGACACTGAGCTATGCTTCATCGAATTTATCGAAATGTGTAAATTTTTCACGGACGTGATAAGTTTTTTATTTGGTTTTGCACAGATTTATTCGTAGGAAACGTTTGCATGATTACTATTAATTATAGCCATGTATCAATCACCCTTATTTGGGTGCAAGTCGAAGTTCCTGCAGTGATAGAAAGCGCGCTATATTATACGATATTTACAACTTCCTAAACTGAGCACACCAATAAAATTACGGGCATTACTGTGAGTTTATCTGAACGGAAACACGCTTCATATCGGCGCAGGAGACGTATTTATGACTGGTTATTCTAAGGTTGTTTGGAGTTCCCATCGCGGCTCGCAGCGTTCAAACATAACGCCGTATGTGATGGTGCGATCGCGTGTAATCTCCCATCTTACGGGCGAGACTATCTCGCCGACGAGACGCTCATATCTGATACAACCACGCTTCCCCTGTACATGGGTAATAATCTTTTATGCGACGCGATGAAGTTATTTACCCGTCGATTGGTCCATGAACATCAGATATCGGCCCTTGAGGTACTCAATTGCCACTTTGTATAAGCTCGAAAAACTCACATTTAGATTTATATAATGTTGATGGAACTATTGCTCCCAAGCCACTTCAAAGGCATGACTAAAATAGTAGCAGAAGCTCGAGGCATCATACATGCGTCGTTGCGTAAATATCTTGATTTTGAATAACGCGTGTCACAGGTGAGGGTCACGGCACCCAAGTTCAGATAACAATGTCGTGTTGACGCCTGACCCCGGCTGCGGACGGCGTCAATTTCGGCGCGTCAGCCGGTCGCGGTCGTGTCGTAATGCGATTACAATGATGCCTGATTCGCAAATTGGCAGTGACCCAGTTCGGGTACCGGTGGGCGGCTCGGAGGTCCACCAGCTCCTGCGCTCGCGCCTTTTCTACACAGAAAGTTCCACGCACTTGCCAAATAGAACGGCTGTTAAGTAATCATGTGACAACTAAACGCTCTCGTTTCGCTCGACGCGATTTAACGGTCCCGTTACATCGTTTGCCTCTTGTGATTGAATTTCTTCTTACCGTTTTTCGATTATTTTGTCTCGGTGCGTAATGCCAGGTTGTGCAACCGAATCGGCGTGTAATTGTGGGGGGGTCATTGTTTGTAACGGAACGGCCCGGGTACAGCGCGCGTGGTGTGAGATGAATTCCATTAGTCCGGGTGAGGTGAGCTTTGCCGCCGTAGGTCGTTTACACCGGCTAGCAGCGAGCGACGCACCGAACCGATCCATTTTAACTTAACCGCAACCCGTAAAATCATCCGTCTCCATTGTTAGCAGCCCATCGGGTTCTATTTCAACACAAAACAAAACATGTTTTGAACCTTTGAAAGTTTTCGCCTTGGCCCAATACACCTTAGAAGTTCAGATGCTTGTAAAGACACTCGCTCTTTATGCGTCCTTTGCAATATGCACTCATTTTAGGTCTCCCCTTCACAATAATTAACACTATGCATCAACCGAATCGTGCACGCAGATGCGCTCGACACAAATAAAAGCTAAGAAGTGTTGTTCATTTCAACGAGGCGATGATTAATCAAGGATGTAATATGAACTGTGTGGCTTAATGATTTGTTTGTATTCTGGTCGTGCAGTGTCGTTCGTCATTTCGCCAGGCTTTTCCTAGAAAGCGTAGTGTCCTATCCTATTTGGTGCTAGGAACCCCGACCACCACCGGATACGACGGCCACGTCATACTAACTGTTGATTTTCACTTTTATAATGCAACTCAGCGATGAAATGGAACTTATTGTTTACACGAAGCACCGTGCACAATAAGTAGGCACGAGTATAATGCAATACTGTCGACTGGCCTAATTAAGGTGAGGTGATAGCACGAACAATAAATTAGGCGTGGGGTACCATAATTATCTTATCAGTGTATAGTTAGACAATGCGCCCGCTGAGATGCGCGAGCGCACGGCGCGTTATCGCGACCACCCGCCGCCACCGGGAACCGACGTCGATACAACATTATTATGGGAACATGAATCAGCGAACACTGGCGGAACATACTTACGAGGTGCAACGCCATAGTTCTTAGAACGAGCGGACCCTGCACACCGTGTGATCGAACTCATAAAAATTGCTGGCAGCAGAGCGGTCGGTGAGGGCGGCTAGCAAGAATCTCGTCTTCTCATAACCAGATAGAGGAGCAACCATTGCTCGGCTACTTCCATGAAGTCGTTAACGATCCCGGCGACACCTCGTCTAATGGCCCGCGTGTGTACTTAGCTATGCAAATCATTGCGCGACTCCGGGCGCGCCGCGACCGCGTCTGACCAGACTGGTGCAATTATTCATTATTCTCTTTAAAATATTACCCCTTGCGTAATCCAACCTGATAAATAACTACTATCGATTTATTGTTCAGCGCGAAACTGCTAACCCGCCATTTCGGTATCGCATAATTCTTTCAGATGTTATTTAGTGCCGCGGCGGTATTATCTTGTCGTGCTGCTCTCCTAATAATGTCTCGTTATGGGAAACTCTCGTTTGTGACCAATAAAATAATTGAATATCTGTGCGTTGATCGGCCGAGAACTAGCTCTTATCTGGAGCGTAATAAATCGGTGCTGCCGATCGCGATCGGAGTGCGGCCAGGCGCCTGATTAATGAGTTAACATTTTTTAATTAACGATCTCGCTGCAGCGAGGAATTATTGGTCCGCTGAGGGCACCGCGAGTGTAAGCACGCGCTTCGACAGCGCACATAGCTTTCGCCGGAGCGACGCGACCGACGTTCAGCTAAATTATAAGCTCCGGCTGAAGAGTTAATTGTGTGTTTACTATGTTTACCATCGACATTAGGTATTCTTCGATAATCGCTGCAGGGCGGTCGTGTCGTGATCTGAAGTTTTCCCGCGTTATGCAACCAGCCTTTTGTTGCGTTCGCTTCACATGCCTCGTACGGTCGTACACGAAGCTGCACTTGGTACTCACTACGATCTGTATCGGTTTCGGATAGTAACGTCTCGACATTGTTATTTTTTGTCATAGGTTGCACGAATCGTATACGACGTCCCCGTCACGATTGTTGACGTAATATCAGTTACCACGCTCCGATGACACATTATGTTTTGTGTGTTTCACGGTATTTTCTTGCGGTAACTTGTTAATAATCTGGTTAATCGCTTGCTTTAGTTAACCTCAGGTTTAATGAGAATTGTTAGAATATTAAACTTGTAATAAGGTTTGTGTACAATATTAATAACGTGACCTCAGTGTCGGGCGTAGTTGTTACCCTCGCTAATGCCAGCTCGTCAGCGCGCATTCAGTCTCGACATTTCGCAAGTGAAAACCCAAGACGAGGACTGTATTCGTTTGACCTGGACCCTCGCGACTCGGTGTAAACGACGACAGCGAAACACGACCATTGTTGAGTTACGAGCAGAATTCCATACTGCTTTTTGCTCGACACGCATCAATTGGAAGTCTCCTATTGATGTGGCGACTGGCCGAGTGTGAAGTTCGTTAGCGAACCATTGAGTGGACTCACATAGTCGCATACCAGCACTATTTCACACGTATTGTTAAAGCGCACGATGAGTGTTAAATTGTCTTTAGAAATGTATTACTTGAACACCATTGCCGAGACGATGCAGACAATGTATTAAAAGTCGCATTCCGCATTCGTACTTAAACGAGTCGTAGCGAGTTTGAAGTGAATAGCAAATAAATGCTTGTAAAGTAACATGCAAATGCATTATAATCATTGAACCCTCGATTAGAAGGACTGCCCCGTTGGTCTCGTGGTGGCAAGAGCGACTGCTGAGCGTGGTGTCCCGGGTTCGATTCCCAGGTCGGGCAAAGTGTTAATAGATTTTTTCATTAGGAATATCTTAGTAACAGCCCGAAGTTTGGAAGTTGGCGGTGTGACACCCCCTCGGGAAACACCTTTAGCCGTTGGTCCTGCGCCTGATCTCTCTCCTGTCGTGTCGGATTACATGCCGTCCCATCGGACTATGAGACTGAGGGAAGAGACAGTGCACATGCGTCTACGCGCACACTTGTATACACGGCTACACATCAAGCTATGCAAAACCAGTATTGGCTGACCGTTCATTGTGAGAAAATATCATACAAAGTGAGGCCAAGACAAACTGGTTTTGTATAGCTTGACGTGTAGCCGTGTGTACGTTCTCCGTTTAGATTGGCCGCCGTGGTGGAAGTACGGTTCAGAGGACTATTATTAGTAAAAGGAAAAATTGCTTCATTGGGATACAAGTCTATTGCTGTAGATGGAATATGCGATGTAATTTTTTCAATTAGTATCGACACGTTGCTTATTATCTAATCACAAAAACGTGATACGCATTTAGAAATAAAACTAAAGTGGTTGCGACATTAGAATATTACGGATTGATAGAATCGATGTTCGATTAAAAGCCACCTTGAACTGTTTGCCGTTTCGCGTCCAAACGTTGCACAACTCTGCCTTTTTGTTAGCTGCGAGCTACCGATTCATTTCATACCTAATTCAATTACAGAAACATATGTAAATGTCATAGTGTTAGCGCGGGGAGCAATGAAAGAGTGGACTGTATAACTAGGCAATGGTTTAATGCCGTCTTAGATTCCAAAAAATACAACTGTCCCGGACAAACAATTAATAACTTGAGAGTATCGTCCGTCGCGGTGGAGTCCGTTGAAGCGAGTGGTCATCGGGCCGAGCCGTGTCGCCGCCGCGCCGCGCCTCAGCTTGCCGATGACGCGTTGATCACGATGCCTACGCGTGCAGGCCGCGCGCAAGATGTTGTGTTGGGTTCGATTCCCAACATGCTGCCCGGGTTGAAGTGTAGACTTCAAAATCTGGAACGGGGCGAATATAAGTGCGTAGCGTGTCCTCTAAATGATGCCCCTCATTGGTTTTACCTTAGTGACTACTGTCACTGTCAGGGTAAAAGCTTAGGACTCTTCCAAATAAGCTGCAGGTGTTTCCATTGCCATCAGAGACCTGTGGATAAGAATAGAATTAAGTGGCCGTCCAATGGAAACAGAAGGAGTACAAGTGGAAGAGTTGAGGTTTTGAGTGAAGAGGAATATGAGGACAGGAGTTTGTTTGAGCCAGCTTTTAGTGAGGCAGGTAGCCGTTTCTCATAACTAGCAATCAATGATAAAGACTGAGTATGAGTAGGAGAACAAAGGTTAAGAAGCGGCAAGTGAATTCCGATAAATTATTGAATAGCGGATTAGTAGTCTTCACTTGATAGCGCAGCAACGAGTTCGAACCGACAGGCTTGTGTCGAATTGCAGATAAGATAGCCAAATATGACCTAATAAGATTGCAAATTCTGCTTCTCCTGTCTGCTAGCATCACTGGCTCAGCGTAAACAATGCTACAATACAAAAGTGGATACTTGTGCAACAAGTAGGGACACATCATAATTATACTATGAATGATCCAATTCACCATTTATACATATATTGGATTATAGAATGGGAACAAGGAAATAAGAAATAATCGTAAACTACGAAAGGTATGAACACTAAACTAAGACTTAGGGTTAACTACACTACATAAAGAATCTACTAATGGATTATTGTTGGTATGTAGGTGCAACAGAACAAGAAACCAGTACTGGTACATCGTGTCTCTCGTTATGATTGGGCATTTTGGGCAATGTAGAACCAGGCCACGACGAGGATAAACACTGATATCAATCAGCCTTCAGCCCGCGAGAAACAAGATCCGCCGGTTTGTCTGTCGACGGTAGGTAGCACGCGTGATAAAATACCTAAATATTATTTAGTGAAAACGACTATTTTTATGAAGACAGCTAGGCGAAGACTCCCTATCTTTGTACCTACATTTGAAGACAGAACCTTTTAGAAACTGCTCATGTGACATGAACCGACACTTTGATATAAGCGAACCTATCCTAAGACTGAAGGTTTTTCCCTCAGCGGTATGGTTACCACAAAGCGTCGGTCGTCCTTATAAGTGAAGCGTCTCACAACGTTCTGCTTGTAGTGACGTTTGTCAGGAGATAGGGAGTGCTTGGCTGCGATGGTATCTGATACCAGGAAAGAAGATAAGACTGGATCGGTTTTTAAATATACATTATCAATTTCTAGTAATGCGCTAGGTATCTTTATGAGGAACACGAAGGTAGTTTATTAATGTTGTCAACGTCCGACCGTGAATGTATAAGTAAAATGTAAGTGTCTCCAAATCAAGCCAGTGTTGATAGTGACCGTGGTAAACAAGTAAGTCAATTTTTGGCAACCTTACACAATTATATTTAAAACCACCTGCCTGTACATCCTCGATACCCGTTACGGAACTATCTCGAAGACTGCAAGACTGGGAGGGACGAGCACCGAGCAGACTCCGCGTCGTCGGCGTCGCCACCAGCTTATAATACTGGTTCTCAAACCGCTCACGCTCCCTGCTCTCGTCATCGGGGTTGTCCAACAACACCTTGATGTCGCACTGTAATTTGTCGAAATCCACATATAAACTATCTAATTTATTATATCTGGTCTCTAAATCTAACGGTTGTAAGCTGCTAAGTTCGGTGCAACTTTTAATTATGTGAAGGTAGTTGCTAAAAATTGTGAGCATAGATTTCATACAGCTGCGCTTCTTAACGAATTTTTCAACCTTCTCATCAGCCATAGCGAAAAATACACCAGTAGCAAACTTGCAAATGAACTAACGAGATAACGAACCAGCTTTTTAAAGGCAATATGAAATGTAACTAGCTAATGTTATTTATGAATGACTCAACGGTGCGAACAAAAGAACAGCTGATGCTAAGGTAACAAGTGAGTTGCCGAGCGATCAGCTGTTATAGATAAGAAGCGAAGGAATTGCGTAAACAGATGGTTAATTCTACCGTTATATTTTAGCTTTATAATTATGTAGGTAAGCAGAAAAGTGATTTTAGAGAAATGTAAGGCTATGAATAAGAATGATTGTCACTAAATGACTTAAATTGAAGATAAATGAAAGCACTCACTTAAATATGGCTATTTAAACATATGAAATAAGACAAAGAAAAGGAATAAATAAGGGATAAATTGGAACGAACTCACTGAATGCCGAATCCTTATCCACAAGAAACCTGTGCAAAATCCTTCCAAGCGATGACTTGGCGTAAATCGTACAATCCAGTCGATATAATAAGCGCCGAAGTCGTTATCAAGACTTGGTGATCTATTAGCGCAGTTCTTGTCCTTCTTTGTCTGTGACGATGACTCGAACATTCGACGGGTCCGAAGTCCGCGCCGGTCGACCTCTAGATGACTTCTTCGTCTAGGCGTGTGCGGGTGCTACGCGAAGTTTCTTGAACAGGACATGGATGACTCCTGCAGGAACTGGCGCCGCTGAAGACCGCAACTGAAGAGCTTCGAGCTTGAAGTTTTTCTTCCGAAACCGTTATTTTTTGCAAATTATAAGACGGCGAGATCCTTGAAGGACCAATGTTAGCGCGGGGAGCAATGAAAGAGTGGACTGTA
Organism: Apamea sordens; assembly: GCA_945859715.1. Lineage (NCBI taxonomy): Eukaryota > Metazoa > Arthropoda > Insecta > Lepidoptera > Noctuidae > Apamea > Apamea sordens. Next base: position 18,270,700 of record OX243995.1, read on the forward strand.
TAACTAGGCAATGGTTTAATGCCGTCTTAGATTCCAAAAAATACAACTGTCCCGGACAAACAATTAATAACTTGAGAGTATCGTCCGTCGCGGTGGAGTCCGTTGAAGCGAGTGGTCATCGGGCCGAGCCGTGTCGCCGCCGCGCCGCGCCTCAGCTTGCCGATGACGCGTTGATCACGATGCCTACGCGTGCAGGCCGCGCGCAAGATGTTGTGTTGGGTTCGATTCCCAACACATAGTCTCTAATGAAACTATTGCACGTCTCTACTCTCTGCGTTTGCGCAAACCGTGATCTGTCTCTGCAAACTGTTTGTTCTTGAGCAATTGTTACGTGTTGCGCTCACCTCGCAATTATATTGGATTATGGTGTTGTAGTATAAAAAAACAATAAACAACCACGTTTTGGATTACTTTGTAATTTATGATTGTATGGAAACATTTATCATGCTGATAGTATCGGATGTTAGGCCCCAAATGTGTTGCAATGTTTTCGTTGTCTTTAATATCTCTATTCACTCCAGTGACTCTGTAACATTGAACTTAATGCGTTAATTTCTTTTTCCAGGTATGTGTGGTGTTGTGGAAGTGCGGGCGTGCGTCTATTCGGTATGTGGCAGCCGTTATGAGTGTCAGTAAAACATGGTCGCTCGTTAGGCATGCACGGAGGGCGCGCGGTTCGTGCCCGCATCAATATGCGCCCGCGCACCTCACGGACACGATTTGACGAATGAATCACACCATTTTCTTCGTAGTCGACTTGTTCACGTGACGTCACGATTTCGGTGTCGCACGCGCACCACGAAATTAAATTATAATAATTATACATTTCCGCTTGCATAGCTGTCGTAATCTCGCGGGTAGAATCTCCGAGGATAATGCCGAATGACTTAATATTTATGTAAGACGAATTATTGTGGTTATTGTTCAAATTGTTGAGATCATAATCGTAGCTTTATTTTACAAATGGCAGCGAAAACAATAGTGACATTCTAATTAGAAATTGAGAATCAATAATTATCTCCATTTATTGCCTTAACTTTTAACTACAGCGTCACGTGTTACATCATTCGTGAGCCGATGTCGTGATCGATTGAACATGCATCAATTTATGCCTTCTCCACTTAGACTGATATGTTTATATCAACATTTCTCAGATTCCGTCAAACCATTTAATATTTGAGGTCAAGTCGTATTGAAAGCATTGTAATATGAATTATAGAAACACACTGTCTATTCTTAACGTTTATTGTAGCACAATAAATAGCGTGCACGGATGATAATAAACTCTAACGTATGGAAACATACATCATGAGTGCGTTCGATCGTCGTCAGAACGGGACAAAACTAGCGTCGGAGCCGCAAGCTTTATGGCCAATCGGTCAAATGACGACGGGAACCATTTAGTTCCTGCCATCTTTTACGACGAGTGCTCGCCATTGTGTCGCACTCTTGCGCAGCCCTCCATTGGCCGCGCACTACACGTACGCAAACAATAGCCGCTCGGAAACCCGCTTACTTTTGTTGCAGGAATTGTAAATGTCAAGGTGCGATTACGCTACAGCCAACTCTGGAATGCAATATTGTCTAGAATGGTGAGGCATTAAACGCATGCCTGGAATGATAGCATCCCTAGCTCCGATGGCATGGCGGATATGCGCCGCATCGGACCGGCTCCCATTTCCATCATTATGCTTACCACGCCTTTATCTCGCGCAAGCATCGGACATATATCGGTGAAAAACGGCCCGCGAGAGCCGACGCGAAATTGAGATGGCGTAGCGGTCCCACCGCAGCTGCAGGGCAGTCCCGCAAGTGGGTCGCGAGATTACAGCGTTTCCTCGATGTTATTAGCCGTCGACAAAGACCGTGGTTTGCGGTGATCGCGCCGCCGAGCCCTCCGCTTCACACTTTGTCACGGAGCGCGAGCCCCGAGACAACGGTGTTTTCCAGCGATATTCACGTTACACATCCGCGGTTGTCGTTCACATTTGAAACGGACACTCTTAACTTGATACAGTGTTCCGCGCAACTCTCTCCTTTTACCGCACAGATAGAAGTGCAGAGCGGAACGTTTCCTAGTGTGTCCCGGAGAGTCCGCACCGGAGTTTTGTTTCTATTGTGTTCGGAGGCGCGTGTGTTGCCATTCGGTCGCATTGTAGTTCAGAGTGCAATCGCCGTTACGGCGGCGGCTTCTCACAATAGGAGCGAGAGTTGGCTCCCGTAAGTGCAGCTTCCGCAGATCGCTATCGTGCTCTTGGACCTCCGACACGTCGGTACGTAACTTCCGAGGAACGCGGCCTCTCTCTCGCTTATAAACACTAGTTCAGATATCTACGAGTTGATTGTGCCGTAAATGAGAACGTCAAAAAAGAAAAGCATTTATTTTTAACCTGTGAACAAACATCCTCAATTCCTCACGCGAACTACCGCGAAACAACGTGTAAATTTGCAGTTTACGCTTGAAGAATGGGCACGAGCTTTATGTGCTTACCCTAAATTGAATCCGAATTCCTGAACATTACATCATACAGGTCATGACGTAACTCAGCAATTTAAGCCACGAATATCGAAATGCCCAAAAGTATCCTTTGCAAGAGCATGTCGATTATTTGCCCTCGATTTTTCGCCCTGCCAATGCCTGCCATTAAGTTGCTTGTGCGTGGCCCATGCCTCCCCATGTATGGCTTGATTCGCAATAAAATCGGCTAACGAGACACGTCTTTGTCGTGGGTGACCACCTCGTTGCCAAGTTTTCGTTGGAAAACAACGGATGTCACGTTGAAGGCCGTGATAATGATCTTTGCCATATCCGAGGAGGTCGTTGGAATTTTGCATTTGTTTTTGCTGAAATCATCCTTCAAATGACGTTTCATCATAGTATTAGATGGTAAACAAACACTGTTTTACTAAAGCATTCTCTATCTAGATGTTGCGTAGTTTTCCACTATCAAAGGCGTGCTGCCGCCTTTCTTGATAATTCGAATTAATCATACAAGTAAGCCACCAGCATACTTAACTTTGAGTTCATTGGAAACGTTTCATATCTAGTTTCAATATAGAAATACATATATTCATCTGGGTTACCGCAAGATTCCGTGATATTTCAAGTCGGGAGCGCCCCGAGCGGGCTTGCTGCTTGCATTACATTAGGCCACGTCGACCACCCCGACAGGGATCAACTACTATACTTTGAAAACTGAACGGCCATTTATAGTATGCTCTTTCTAAAGCATCGTCAATCGCTGTGCGTGGCTGACATCTGCCATTTATAAGAAATCAGATGATATAAGCACCAATCAGACTACATCTTACCAATCAATGTTTTTTTCCGACGCAACGTCAGAATGATAGATAGAAGGTTGGTTGGTTGGTTGGATAGGCCTTCACGCGAGGGCAAGCGCTTGATTTCTATTTCTATTTCTGTCAATTTTTTACTTTTACTAATACTAGGCTAAGAACATTGTTACTAACGAACTTATGGACAAAGTCTGAAATAAATTACTTATTATTATTATTATGCAGCTAACATCCTTTTTCTGCTGGCTAATTTCGATTTTTAGTTTTATTTTATCTTCCATCAATTAAGAATTGATACATAATCAGGATCAGTTATGAGATAAATGTTAAAAATATCAAACTAATATTAATCGATTGCATAATTGTTGTTTATCTCAACTTAAGCTAGGCTCTCGAAATCATGTGCTAAGTCCCGGAACCACTTGTGATTGTGACACACATGTGAGACCTAACGAGGCGTAGCTCCACAAATATTTTCGAGATGACATGATCACTAAACTGTGCAAAAATCAAAAGGCGTCAATGAGTTCCGTTGGCCGAGGCTTGCGTCACCAGAATCTTTACACCGAAAACAATAGTAGCCGCCAACCGGTGATTACTTTAAGTGTCGGATATTTGCATGAGTTTGTCTGTCCGACCCCCTAACCGTGGGCATTGTTCGCCACCGTTTGAATGGCTGATAATAACTGAGCCTTCAGCCGCTTTCGTAAGTGGAACGGACTTTAGAAACTCGACAAATTATTTAAAGGTTTTTGGGTGGTTCTGCCGTTCTGCGCCACACCGCCAGAATGTTTCATGCTTTGGGTCGAATTAGCCGAATTTTAAACTTCAAGGCGATGACGTTTTGGCGTTCAGTTAACGATACGAAATTGGCAGAAGTAAATGTTTCGATAATTCTTTGCGAATGTTATTTTTAGGAGCGATCAATTACTTCAAGATTAATGGCAATGGTTTTGCTTTTAAATGAGTACAGATAACAGCACCTGGCAATAGAATAGATATCTTATAGGTCGACGTGAATGGATGTAAAGCATCCATGGTGGAGCAGATACACGATTTCGGTTAGACGCACACCCTCAAGTGCTCTGAACTTGCATTCACATTTCGCCCTCAAACTCACGCGCCAGTGGAAGGGAGCCTGTCAGTGACCCTCGAGTGGCGCGGTCCGTTGCCCATTAATTATTCTATTACAGCAATGGCACTCGTGATCGGTGCGCGCGCGCTCTCCTTTGATCACGCCATGCGCTTCAATTCACTACATCGCTCTTCACACGAACTGCACAAAATCGAAGCGCGTTGTCAGATAACACTTTTATTTTTCATCATTAAGAGTTTTTATCTTGATTGTACAAGAGTTACAAGGCGGCTGATGTATCTGCCTGTAATTTTTATGATGGACTTTTAAATTCCTGTAGATAATGTTGGAAAGCCGTAAAGTACGAGAATATTTCGCTATTATCTTGAAATTTTGCATTCTTGTTTTGATCATGTTTTGCTCTTTTGTGTAGGTGAGTCTATTTTATATTCTTCGGTACTTCATCGAGATAGACTGAATGGAATGGGGACAGCAATAAATTGCGCTTGCTTTCATTAACTAATTATATTATGTCTGATACAAACGTGTGGCACACATTTGTATGAAGCGTCGGTGTAGTCGGTAATGATGCGTTTCCATTCGACTCACACATAAATTACTAGCGTTTAATAAAATAATGCGCATGCGCCTGCTAATGACACTTGAATGGTCTATACGTGATCCTGCATGATTTGTGGGTGGTAACTGTTCATGAAAAGGGGTAATTGAATTTTTGCACAAAGGCGCTTTCAATCAAAGATATCAAATTATTAGGCTATCAGCGGCTTTTTGATTGGCAAACAGAAAATTTTGAAATAATAAAAGGAATTGTCAAAAAAATTCGATTCAATATCTTAATTTTCTGTACACATTTTTAGTATTACCATATATTAAGGACATAAAAAAACGCTCATAAAATCGCTTCTCGCTCCCACTGGCAACACAAACACAAGGTGAAAGGCGGGCGTCGTGATCTGCGTGTTCCTCCCGCGGTTGCGCACGCGCACCGTGCCCCAATTCACTAAGTGCCTGCCCCGCTGACGAATGGGGATCAACTGCACTCAGATAAAAACTATTTATTGCTCCATTCGCCCCTAAACCAAACCACCTCTGCAAAATCATCAATTTGTTTATCGATAGTAAAATAGGCCGTTTCGCTCTAGTTGCTTTTTGACTTAATTTTAATAACAAATCACTGCAAAATTTATTAGCTATATAAATTTTCTACTACTTTCCATAACGCACATGATTGCAAATAACTGATGAATTAAAAAAAAAACATGCAGTACAATGGCAGACAAAAACATATGGCTATGTAAATAATATCCTTATTCTTACAAGGCTTTGCATATTGTTATGATAATAGGGACACAAAAGCACTTATTAGTGAATAATTCGAGAAGAATGAACAATCAGTGTGTCCAAGGATTAAGTCTTTACAAAAAGTCAAACAGCAGGTTTAAATAACAGTAATGAGAGTGAAAACTTTTGTGTAAATGCAGTTTGCAATACCTTTTTTAAGTTGCACATGTAGAGTGTGACCAATTTGCCAAGTCTGGAAGCCTGAATATATTAAACCAGTCTGTAACAATGTTGCTGAGTTAATAAGGCAGACATCATGAGTAAAATAAGAAGAAAAATCGCGTAATATTTATCACAACTGTATTATTTTAAGAGATCTCATGCAATTTACTTTGTGTTAATTATTTCATCACCCACTGATCTGAAGACGGTGAAGGAAAACGTCGTGGAAACCGGCATGTCTTAGAACCAAAATTTCGAAGACGTGACGGCCACCAACCCGCACTGGGCGTGGTAGATTATGGCCCGATACCTCTCACAGAGAGTCCCAGCAGTGGGAACATAGGCTGATTATGACATGTTATGCATTCCATTTTTACTTATTTGATTGGTTCCATTTAAAGTAGTTCAATATCTATTTTAAAGGTTATCAAGATTGTTTTAGGCTGTCAGGTATTAAAAAATAAAGTTGTACCATACAATAGAAATTCATAATCTATTTAGCAACCGTATTACCCATTTATCTGGCGCTTATCTAAGTGAGCGGTTATTGCAACGCGTCGCGCATGCGTGCTTGTTGCGATAGATCAGCTTCTATATAATTGTCTTAATGAGCCGCATCCTCCGGCGCCCGCGCAGCAATAAAACGATCAATGATACTGAAAAAAAAAGTTCAACGTTTTCTTAATAAAGATAATTAAAAACACCAGAATTGGAGAGGCTGGAATTAGGAGCCGAAAAAATGGAATTATCCAGCCATTGTTGGAATTAAAATTTGGTTGTTGACATAAAAGCGCCCTAAAAACTAAAACCAATATTTTATTTAGGTGCTTGAACCTGTCACAGCAATAAACGTATTTTGCAAACCAAAACACGTATAAGCTGACTCATGACCAACGGCCACGGAAGATATCAGCAAAAATACAAAAGAAAAAAAGATTTAAAACAGTTCACTCACCCCACAATGGGAGAGGGGTTTAGGGGAGAAGAGTACACGGTACACCTTTAGAATCTCCAAAGGACCGTTGAGTTAACAAAAGAGAGATGCCTCCAAAAATATTGAGGAGCTGTACGCGAAGCTAATCCTGACAATAAAACCTGATTATTATACGGACAGCTGCGGAAATTATTATTTCGACTGTTACACTTCAAGGCCTTTGATGGGCAAAAAAAAAGAAGATATAACAAAAACATGGCCACCGGGCCACGGGGAGAGGATATAAAATATTAAAAGTAATAGCAGTGGAAATCTTTTGTAGTAATTTAATGAAATGTGTAGGTCCTTACAAATGCAATACTGAATAAAATCACTGATTATGAAAGAATTTGGAATTCAAAGCCTCAGGTCTATAAGCTGTACGTTTTATAGGAGTTTATAAGTAGGTATGCAAAAATCTAGCCATAATGTCACCACACCTAAGTGCAGCTGTCCTCAGCTCAGTGAAGGTGCGCGTGCGCAACCCAACCCAAGCGCACAATAGAATATTTTACTAGTTATTAGAATACAATAACAAGGTCGCACTACTCCAATTTGAACTGCATATAACACTGCCAAATATCATATAGTTTGCCTTCTTCGTATCTTATCAGATCTATGTTCTTTCACAACGTTACCGGGTTATACACTATTAGTGGGATTGACATCTGAATGAGTGCCGGTGACCGATGGTCGATGTAGTCGCGGTCGATATGCGCATGCGTGTCTTGTAATTAGGCGTGTCAATGTCAATAGACGATTGTGTGGGCATCAATAAGAGGACATACGTCGGTACGGCCACGTCTATCAGATCTATCAGGTTTTTGCTCGATGCCAGGACATGATTAATATTTAATGAGCCTGGACTCTGGACTGGCGGGCTTTGTCTAAAGGACTCTTAAATGACAATTGAAATATATGAGGTTTAAATGACAAAGGTAAACTGCTCGAGTGCGGGTGGTCTTTATGAAGTGTTCTCTTAGTTGCCTGGATACTTTGTTAAACGATCCTGCAAAAGGAAACATGAATTTTATCGACGAAACGGTCATAAGAATCCCATATTAGATCCTAAAAACAAGATTTTAGATGCTCAAGTATCAAAATCTGATCCACCTCTAATTCTAGTTTGCATCGGAAAGTTCAAAGAGCTCATTAGGTTCCTTAAAGGCGGCTTTATCACAGCATTTTGATCAAATGTCAAAGAAACCTCATCTTAATCTCTGTGTATCTAGTTGCTGGTACATGAAGCTGCTAGTTTACAGCTAGACATCGTCGTGTTTTTGCACAACGTAGCGTCGTAAAATGTAAATAAGGTTCACGTATCGGTTCGTCCCACTGACATGTATCTATCTATCACCTAGCTAGCCACTCGGTGTCAAGATCATGCTCTTGCGCACCCAAACATTTTGCAAATGACCCGCATCCAAATGTTGGCAAACTCTGAATAAATCACCATTGTAATGTTACCTAACTATTGAGGACAGATTTAATGACTTTCTACGATTTGCATCGATATTTGAGTATCGTATATTTGAATATCGGAGTGGCTAAGTAATAACAGCCGCACGGGTCGATCGATCAGGTTAAGCAACGCTTGCCGCGGTTGGTCCGTGGATGGGTGACCATGTTCATATACCAAGACTCCTCGTGCCTCGGAAATCACGTTAAGCAGTTGGTCCCGGCTGTCATTCGTGGATCTTTGACAATCAGTCGTTACGGGTCGTCAGAAGCCCGAAAGGCTGCCAATAATGGGTAATACGATACCCCCTGTATCGTATTACCCATTAACTGGGTTGTGGAGGTCAGATAGGCATTCGCTCCATGTAAAATACTGATATTCAGCTGCATCCGTTTAGACTGGAAGCCGACCCCAACATAGTTGGGAAAAGGCTAGGCGATGATTTGAGTATCGTATATTCACAATAAATAAATTATTAAAACGATACAAATCAGTACAAATACATCACGAGCTCTAAGCTCACAAACACTAATAAATAACGTTTTATAGTTGTCACAAGCAATAACTAGTTCCATTTCTCAGTTCCTTCCACTGATATAATCTTGGAGTTCCAATAGTTGAGATCTAGCTTCGGGACGGTATCCACTCAATAAGGAAATGCCTTACGCTAGGAGGTATTAGATATTTCTGCCTTACGGATGCTAAAGGACTTGGTATGGATGCCTTGACCTAAATGTTTGAGTGTAACTGCGAACTTATGTTTTGAAAGCATGTACGAGAATGGGCTTAGCGAGAACTGGTATGAAGATCGTACGTAGTAAGTTATCAGATAATGTCGTGGTTGATCCTTAGACGGGCTTGGCAGGAGGAGCTGATATAGCTTTTTCTGTAAAATATTGCAGTTATGGACACGTTGAATTTAGTAAAGTTCTCACTGCTATATTGTAAATAATTCTATGGCTGAAGAGTTAGTTTGTCTTTTTTTTTAATGCGTTAGCGTCGAAACAAACAAACGATCTCTGGAATTACGAGTCTGAAATAAAAAATGTTTTTTTCATTTGATAGCCTAATTCTTGAGGAAGGCTATATAGGCTATTTAACGCTATGACCATTAGGAGCCGAACAAAAAAAAACTTGAGAGGTGTCAAGGGACACCCGGATGGAACGAAGTTCAAAAAGAGAGAGAGAGACAGACGAGAGAAACACGCGCACTAGCCCCCTTTCGCAACGCGCGATAAGGAACTTCGTTCCAAAAGAAAGCCTACTCATCGAAAACGAAGTAAGTAATAGCGCGGGCGGGCAATGCGATGCTACACGGCGTGTCGGGAGCTGAGGGAGTTAAAAATATGGCTGTTATTTCAGTTTATGTATATGTATATACGACTTACGGAGGGGCCCGTGGCTAAATAATAACAGCCGCACAGGTCGATCGGTCAGGTTAAGCTACGCTTGCCGCGGTTGGTCTGTGGATGGGTGACCATCTTTACATACCGAGACCCCTCCGTGCCTCGGAAAGCACGTTAAGCCGTTGGTCCCGGCTGTCATTCGTGGATCTTTGACAGTCGTTACGGGTAGTCAGAAGCCCGAAAGTCTGACAACCAGTCTTACCAAGGGGTATCGTATTACCCAGTAACTGGGTTGTGGAGGTCAGATAGGCAGTCGCTCCATGAAAAATACTGGTATTCAGCTGCATCCGGTTAGACTGGAAGCCGACCCCAACATAGTTGGGAAAAGGCTAGGTAGATGATGATGATGATAATGTATAATATACGACTTCTACGCGAACGAAGTCGCGGGCAGAAGCTAGTGAATCGAATAATAATTGTCAGGTAGGGGTTTCATTAGTATGGAACCATGAATTATTTTTACGATGTAAGTAATCAATATCATATCAGCTATAAATAAAATTGTTACACAGGTCAAGAACAACAATTTAATTGCGGATGGTTATTAGTTTTTTTATTGCAAATGGAGCCAGCATTAACTGTAGTATTACAGTTAATATGAGTTATTGTATGTGCTTTAATGATTTGAGACTCAGTTGCGATACGCAGCGGGTTGCCTCGTGTCCTAGATTCGGAATTTGCATGTATGTATGTATTAGTCCTTCGTGCTATGGTTTAGGTTGTTTTAAGTGACACAGCCAATAAGGAGAAGTATTGTTATTTGACTTTCAAATGAATGTGTTCTCACTCTGAGAATTTTAGAACAGAGAAGAAATATCCCATAAATCTTGCTTAGAAAATACCATCCTGCTTCACGTCGTCCTTGCCCTTTAAAATTCACTGCTCGAAGTCCGTCTTGTTATTTATTACAATAACAGACACTCCGAATTGTCAAACAAGCTAGCCACAACACGGTTGAATGCGAATTTGATAATTTTTCAACGGTTCCTCGTTATGATTCCACGGCGAGGCGGCTCCATGACTCACCGAGGTTACTGTACCTACCGGGCGTGTCTCTTTGACGATCCGGTCACATTTTAGCGAACACTAACGCAAACCACGAACGACCGTTGTATTTGACTAAGAATTACTAAAGAAAACTTGGTTTCGGAGCCAACAATACGAGGAATGCACTCGCCGTTGCTAACTCAACGTACATGATCCTCCGGCTTGTTTACACAGTTGTACGCGTTTTCATTGTCTCTCCTATCGATAACAAGATTCCACAGCTAAAAACATAGTTCAAATACACAGGCTGCCCCTTACACATACTCGAGTGTCGGAAGTGTCTGTTATAATTGCTTTCTAAGAATTGTTAGTGATAAACACATGCATTACCATGTCCATCCTATCGACAGATACCGTACGACCTTACAAAAAAGCTGTATCGAATACTATCGACACAACAGTTAGCGCTCCGAGGTGATAACTGACCGGCTGCTAACTTTTTCTCTGACTCATTGAGACACACTCATTTGCATACTTTTCTCTCTAACGAAGATGTGAGAATTTTTAACATATCTGTTAGACACAATGGCGTCGAACTATTTTTATTGCACCTCGTAACGAGGGTCCCGAGTGTAGTCTAAGTCTAAATACGGAATATTTTGCAGAAGTGCGAGGCACGCACGACCCAACAAAAGGTTATTGTCGCATATTTGTCGCCGGCTGTTCCCACGCCGATCAGGTTGCCGATCGAAACTCGATCACACCCGGAGACCATTGTGTTCTGCGTACTATACGTTTGCCAAGCTTCGAGTGAACATTTTTTATGATAGTCGCTGATTTAGATGATCTGACCCTGAAATAAAGAATTGACATTTTGTTTAGCTATCGCCAATCACCCACTGATTTGCGAAAATACGATAAGAGAAGCAATTTGGTGCGACCCAAATAAGAGCGATATACAAGCCGATACGGCTGGCTATTGCGACGTCAGATAAATCTGTGTGCGTTGCCGTAATTGTAACACAATATAATATTAATTTGGAGCACGCCAACGCCGTGAGAGCGAGTGGGCGATCCGGGGGGACTCGAGGGCTATTTGGTTCTTTCGACATCTTCGATAGTCCGTCGATACGATCACATGCAAATTACGCACAACATTAAGGCGGGCGACTTTCAATCGTATACTCGAGATTCAATTGGGATCCTGTTCGGCTTTATTTATAACCGCGCGGCAAAGTAATTCTCGCGCCTTATATCACGAACTTAGAATGGCTAGAAGCTTTAATCGTGGGCAGCTTTGCGTTTAAATTACCCCAAAGATTTCCGTGATCCGTAAATCGAGAGATACAAGAGTTTCACGTTGTTTAAGTGCTGTGTGCTTGCGCAAACCGGTGTCGTGCCTCGCGCTGGCGCAACGCATTGTCTCCGCACATCTAGAGCGACGATTCGCGACTCGCTGCTAACGCCTACCTTCAGTTACGCAAACATACAAAACATTCGCTGAAAACATATTTGAGGGCATCGCGTCCCAATCCATGTCATACGGATTTCGCAGCTCATTACTGGGATCACGTGAGATTAGATTCATGCTGAGAGGCACAATAATTGGCTGTGTAGTGTCATGCGCGCGCGCTCTACATTTACTTGCAGCGGCTGTGTTGCAATATTTGCACGACTCTCACGAGAGACGCCGCTTATCACCTCGCGTCGTGATAACGCGCCGATTGTGCAAACGGTTGCGACACCATTCCAAGAGAGCTGGGATTAGTTGCGACTAATTGAAACGTCCGCGTCTTCACAGTGGGCGGCGCGGGTCCGACAGCTTAATTACCTCTGTAAACAACTCGTGAATACCTCGCCGCGACCGTTGTGCAACGAGACAGTGACCGCGGGAACCTACGCCCGATGTACTAACGCTAATGTTGCGATACGCACCATCACAGACTCACAGTTGCAACCAGTCGCTAAGTTGCATTGTTCCTAAATCGTTACGTTACTCAGATTTCGATTGCAACAAGCCGTTCGGCCTTAATATACGCCTAACGTCCATTTGTTTAGTTTCGGAGAAGTGAACTTCGTCGAAGCGGAAAGAAAGGAAGTCGTTGATGCGTTCACTCGTGTTTGTTTACTTTGTGCCCGGGTTGTAGCATTGTGCGGCGCCGGAGAGGCGCGTGCTTTAAGATGCTTATTTAATAACTGATGATGAGGAAAATCGCGGCTTCGATCGTGAATAAACGGCGCTCTCCGGGGTGCACCTCGTTCGACATTCGGAAGTCTGCGCGGTAACACTGCAAGCGTGCGCACGCGCAATTAATCGCACAGTGCGAGTCGCGCCCTCCTGTGACCCAACATAATGTCACCGCCAGAGGCCGAGTCAAATGTAAACAAGCTTTGAACAATTCACCTGTAAAACTCAGCTCAGGGTCTCCAGCCACTTAGGTGTCATTTCCGGGAAATAACACCTCAGCATAACATTTTATAACTGTTAATTATTTCAGAGGGCGTCGTGCGTTTCTCGGAGCGATATTTCTAGCTAAATGCGGGTTGTTGGTTGTTATCTAATAATAGTTTACAGAATGATGTTGAGTTGAGCGGCGATTATCCCTTGTCAGAGCTGCACCTCGCCGTGTAATTAGACAGAATCACACTTCCGACGACGCTGGAATTAATTTATTAAAATCCCTGTTCATGTGAATTTTGTGCCAACGTAAACGAGAGTACGGCGGCCATTCGAGGTGCGTAGGCGCCGCTTAATAGTTATAATTGCAATCGCTTTACCGACAGGTCAAGGCTGTTGGTACACTAAACCATACCGGCGAACAAAGAAACAATAACATTCAATATTCAAGTAATTATAAATGTCAAAGTCAAGTGCTTACTGCGATATGTCAAAGTGAACGATATATGGGCGGGAGGGTAGTTAATGTTGGCAGATTAAGATCGGTGGCAATTAGTTGGACATAATCGTATTACAGCTGACAATGGTAATAGTAGACCAGCCGGGGGGTATGCTAATAAATGTGCTGTCGTTCTGTATAGTATCCATGTTGACCTTACGTTCACCGCTTGTGCTTGTAGGTAACTAAATTGCTATTATAGTGGAACACGGTTTAGTACTCTCATTTCAATTTATTTATATTCCAAGAGTTTAGCATAAAACCTAATTGTGGTGTTTAAAGTTATTTCTTATTAGACACTTGGAAATGATTGTTAATGAATGTAGCTGTAAAGTAAGATATTACGCTAAGTACTGTTATTTTTTAATTTAATGTATTAAATCAATTTGTAATTCAGAGTGAAACTGCAAATTCAGTCAATTTTTATGACATTAATTAAGAATTAATTGTGGTGTTCACTAGAATCGCTTATTAGGGGCTTGGGGTTTAGAGTAAAACCACCGAGTCATTAGTAAGTACACAACAACTCAAAGGTAACGCCTAGCCGCCATAGGGGGGGGGGGGGGGATAGAGCGGGACTCTTGAGGCGCTACCATTTGTGTGCTACATTAAATTGTATACCACAATAATTAACGCTTAATCATGAAGATAATTAAGATAACTTTCAAGAACAGTAATCCAATCATCTCAATATTTTCTCTTCCACTCGACTATAAACTAAAAGGAAAAGAAATAAATAAAAACTTTTTACTGCAATTCTAAAATAACCTCAATGACTAAGAATAAGAACGAGCTGTCATTCGAGCCAGATACTTAATCAGCAAAAAATGTAAGGACTAAATTAAATTAAGGTTATATAAATAAATACTAGGCAGCGATATAAGGAAATGCCAAAATGTATACAAGGTCGATATAATTCGTACATATTTTTTATGAACTCGAGACAATGTCGGACGTAGCGCGCCCTGGGTGCGCCTGTGCAGGTAAATAATAGCCTGGTGACATAATTGTTTGAATTGAATGCAAAATAGTTGTGTTATTATAAAACCTAGACAGTTCAATGTCGTTGCGATTGAAATCTCTAGAACAAATCCGTTTACCAAAGACTGACGGATAGTCAGATCATAAAGTTAAGATAATCTAAATCTGAAAACATTAAAAAAATACTACTGATAGATTACTGTACTTACTTTGTTGGAATGACAAGTAAATAAATATTTGCGCTGCAAAAAATACTGCAATCTTATCAAACAAAACTTCCAACATTGTCCGATGCAAAAACTATATCCTTGTGTAAGCAAAAAGCAATGTGTATATTTTAACAATGCATGTCACTTCCATTCCATCTATTGATTTCCGACCTTCGAGGCTTCGAGGCTTCAATAGACTCAATGGGACCGAATGACGGACTAAATTCTTTGTTCCCGACGCATTGTGGCTGCATATGCTTCGTAGAATAGAACGCAATCTTTGTTTTTTTGTTTCCTTTCAAGTTCCGGCAAGTGTTAACTTCTCTTCAGGATGTGCATTCTGCATTTCAATCATGTTACCAAGAAAATTCTTTCAAATGGAGGAATTTTGCGACCGGTTGTGTATAACTTGCATCTGCTTGTTACCATTGTGATATGAAAACGCTTCCAAAAAATAAATAAAACGAACTTTGTCATCGATCCACCGTAAGTAGCCTATAAAGTGATTTTAGTACCAGGATTCAACCCAAAAACCACTTTGAAAACTACCACTAATTGAAAATCTGTAGGTCGTGCAGTCATGTTGCTTCGTAAATCGAGTCCAGAAAGCGGACGCATCGCCTTTAGGTCGTCAAAGTCAAAGTGCTGATGCATTCGACATATCTTCAAATTAATTGGAGGATCACACGGCACCTCATAAATATTTAGTCAGGTGTTGTCCCTTATGTAGGAGCACGGGTACGAGAGCCGGCGCGGTTCCGTGCCGTGACCCGGTCACGAGACGAGTCCGACATCCACTTGATAATGGCTTGGGTTCCGTAGGTGCCAGGCTGTTTTGTTTGGTTGCATTTGATGTCTGGGCAGTCAAGTTTCTTAGAATTAATTGGGTCTTGAGATGCAAATTGAGGATATGGTCATTTAGTTGCCAATGCGGAATGCATTGGAGACAAAACCATTTAAAAGTTGTCCATTGTCATGGTATATTTATAGGTTCAGTTTGGAACCAGGAACGGGTCCATTGTCACGCGAATTTTAAAACAAAGCTTTCATACAGTTTTGGTTCACAGGAGTATTTCCTAAATATGCACTAAATCTCTTCTAAATTCCGTGGCATATCTTAAATCACCCTTACTATCTATTTCCAATCTGTATCAATTCTACGGAACCCTTAACGACTACCTTGCACTTGGTCACTTTTTCCACCGCATGGCCCGAGGTAAAGTGTCGGTTGCTCTTAGAACCCGCGCTAATTGTGTGTGGACGCGGCCTTTTTGATGTTTTTGCCTCTCCTCCGTACAAATGGTGAAAGAATCTGTATGATCTTTGCTAGTGATTGTGTTCCTGAGAATCGGTATTAAGGTAACAACCTTGAGTATTAAGGTTTGAGATGTGTGACGACTTTCTTGCGTGTTTATGTCGATGTGTTACTTTTTTGCAAGTTGTCGTTACTGAGTACTCAATTAGGGCTCGACATTTTTATTTACTTATGTATCTTTGTCAGAAATGTCTGCAATTACAAATCCAGCATTATACAGGACCGACCGCAATCCCTTGCGGTATTCCTTCATGAACAATTTTAAGTCGACGAAGTTACTGATTACTGTTGGCCTGCATCATCCCACTGCTGGGCATAGGCCCCCATGCCTTCCAGCTCTATCAATCGAGGGCTAAAGTGGACCACTGGTCGTTTGTTTTCTCCAGCTCGTCCCGCCATCTTTTACGGGGTTTGCCGTGACGCCTTCTAGTTGTGTCAGGGCTCCCCTTGGTCCCCCCCGTTGGGTTCCCGCATTGTCGAGGCGGGGGGGGGGCTCAGTAGCCGTGGCTTGGACAACCACAGTGAAGCCAAGAGGTATCCGAGGATAGGCCACTCGTCAGGGCTTTGCCAGTAAGCCGACGACGTAGCGGCCAACAAGTAGGTTGCGGTGCCGCTTGGGCGACATCGCAACTGAGGCGGGCCGCGACGTCGTATGGGAGGCATCGCGGCTGATTGTTGGAGGCCGCGGCGGGAGAGGAGTGCCGGTATTGCGGTGCGCCGCTCTCCCTACCTTCCGCAGCCTTGATGGGGTCGCCACCGTCCGATGGTGGACGCGGTGGGGCCGCAGGGGAGGAGGAGTGTTGGTATGACGTTGGCCCCTCTCCCTGTCCTCTGCGGCTGTAAATTGGCAGGCGGCGGGGCCAATGACCTGACCCGTCGCACCAACGGGGGACCAAGGGTGCCCAGACACGGGGTCGTCTGGCGCCCATATGCTGGTTTGGTCCCTGGGGTGGTCACGGCGTGTTATGTGTTCTGGTGCGCCGGTGATGGGGAGTACTCCCCAGAGGAGGGTCCGGTGACGGACAGCCGCGGTGGGTTCACGGATGAGTGCTAACGCGTGCCCGTGTTCCCGCCGTAAGCTGCAGAGGAGGACACCGTGAAGTTTTAGTAGGTTAGACTCCCACATAACTGCTGCACTATCTCCCCGTGGTAGTGCAGAACGCATGAGCATTTCTCCACGTTAAATAAAAAAGGGCTCCACTTGGTGGTTGTTTTAGTCGACGAAGTACTTTGGGTCAGAAAATATTTTTTTATTCAGTAAAGGCCTTTGACATTGTCGTCACCAAATCAATTATTGAGTAAGAACCCTGTAATTTTACACCATTATATCCATCATAATCTATTATGTATTAGCCATACGTCACCAACAAATTAAGGCTCTAACAACCTATTACTCATCGTCAGATGAACATTAAGTTATATGATGCAATGTCTAAGGAATGTCTTGTTGTTCTTCCGACCATCGGCCTACTGGGGATAATAGGTCAAGGGATTACAAAGCTTGTTCATACCTCTGGGTATTGTGAGAACTGGGATTAGAATGGTCTTGGCGCCGTGTCGGTTCCGGCTACTCTGTGGTTCTGTAGAATATGTCGTCCTTTTGTATCACTTCGTTAGTAGTTCGTGTTTATCGCAGCCAATACGTAACTGTGGCTGCGACGTGATCGTTTCCGGGTCATCCCAGTTGCAATGGTTTTCAGAACCGATAATTTCTGAATCATCATTGATGGATTAAAGTACTCACTTCTCGTGCTGGTTTTCGTAAGGGTCTTTGAGATAGATGTAATTTAAACTGTCAACTCTGAGCTCATAGATGAAGAAACTGACCGCGCGTTTGCCAACGATCTCACGACCAGTTGCCTAACCTGAATAATTTTCTGACAGTACGCCAAGAGGAGCCTATAAAGAGATGTGTACATTTCACACCTTCACCATTAATAGAATTTCGTTTTGCTCTATACCAGTCTTAAAACCTTAAGCTACCTTATTCTTTGCAGACGATACAAAGTTGAACAAAGAACTCGCTAAGAAAACAATGTTGATGAAATGATGATGATTTCTTTTCCATTAATTAGTAATACTTACTACCTACTGCTGGGCAAAGGCCTCTCCCCATGACTTCCAGCTCTTTCGATTCAGGGCTAAAGTAGACCACTGGTCGTTTGTTTTCTCCAGCTCGTCTTGCCATCTTCTACGGGGTCTGCCGCTACTCTTTCTATCAGTGTCAGGGCTCCACGTAGTGGTTATTTTGGTCCACAGCTCATTGGGCATACAGCAGACATGACCAGCACAGTCCCACTTCAGCTTAGCGGCTGTTTGAGCAACTTCATCATCTGCCTAGCCTTTTCCCAACTATGTTGGGGTAGACTTCCAGTCTAACCGGATGCAGCTGAATACCAGTATTTTACATGGAGCGACTGCCTATCTGACCTCCACAACCCAGTTACTGGGTAATACGATACCCCTTGGTAAGACTGGTTGTCAGACTTTCGGGCTTCTGACTACCCGTAACGACTGTCAAAGATCCATGAATGACAGCCGGGACCAACGGCTTAACGTGCTTTCCGAGGCACGGAGGGGTCTCGGTATGTAAAGATGGTCACCCATCCACAGACCAACCGCGGCAAGCGCAGCTTAACCTGACCGATCGACCTGTGCGGCTGTTATTATAGCAACTTAATTGATTAAAAAAAAATTAAATACCGAACCCTAAATCTTGAACCATACGTCGACTCGGTAGATTATCTCGGCTGCCTAGATGTCGCTACATTTGATGGATAGTTAAGATAAGAGCAGACGAGTCGCCACCACGATTGAGATCTTAATTAAACGTTAATGTTGGGGAATTCTCATAAACAACACCGCAATTAGTTATCTGAAAAATATACGTCGTGCTGTTAAGAAAGTAATTAGTGATTGTATTTCTTTTTTAACTAAGTGACTGAATCTGACTTGTTGGAAAACTGTCTCTCTGTAAGATCTTGAATATGAATTTTGTGTTTGCAGATTTGAGTTCAATATTAGTAAGGCAAAAATCCGCCTGTGGCATCGTTTAACATTTGATCTAAATCGAGAGGAAAACATTACCTAAAAAAAATTATATAGCACATAAAATTCGAGTTATCTCATATGAATAATTTCCGTGAATTTCATGTGGAATCTAGTTCGCCGTTTTCATAGAATCCTAAAACCAGTAATAATTCAATGATATAATCAGTTACATTGAATTAAAATTGCAAGCTTAGATTTTAATCGGATTTATGAATAGTGTATTCTTAGTAAGATGTAGCGATAGTACGGTGTAGAGCTAGATTTTGGTCTGAAATCCATTCATTAGACTAAATTTAAGTTACGTGCACCTGCCTACGCGAGCATTTTTCCTCTAGGCTTACTATCGCTGGATCTGCGCGGGCGCAATAACGAGCGGACTCATCGGCCTTGTTCGATATTTTTCGCCACATCTTCTAGGTTAGGTCTAGGAGCACGTTTGTTGATGAAATCAATGTTTTTGGGTGAAAGACCTTCAAGTTCTAAACAATACACATGTCCGAGTGCTTATCTTTGCTTAGCTACTACTCGTACATATTTGGAGTTGCTTCTGAACGTTCACCGTCCAACTGCTGTCAGTAAATATTAAAACAACAAAGCTGAACTGACTTAACTGCTGTTAAACAAGTTTTTTAAACACGCCATCAATATTAAAGACTGCTAATACTCTCAAACACTGCACAAGACAATTAAGAAAACTGGTTCCAGCAGCATTCGAACTTGGAAATGTACAAAGAAAGTACAATAAAACTAAGATGTGCGCTCGGCAGCTATTTCAGATAATTCATGTGATTCCGTTCGCTCATGTGAAATTGAAAACCACTCGAAAGCCATTACATACATGGTTGCTTAACCCATAAACGTTGCTTTCTCAGTTTACTGCAAAAGGCAAAACAAATTAGTGTAGTTCGATTTACTTGCTTCCTAGTTTGCGAGCGATTTCTCCTATAAACCCACCGTGCGGCGGCCATTGTTCGTTTCGAAACGAAAGTAATGCTTATTCCCATTTTTAGTGTTCGGAACCTTTGCTCTTTGGCGCTGGCGTGACATGCGGCCACTTTGTAATGCTTATGCTTTTGACAATAGCGATCCCAAACGCAATTGTACGATAGACTTTATACAACATAAGCTAAGGTGTATTTTTGTTTGGTTCATGCATTGATATCGTGTCCCAGTCTTGCGGGCCAGAGGGTAGCCCTTTGAACTGGCCGCAGGCACTAGGGGCGGCTTAGTCAAACCCATAAAATTTGCAATTTAACCGTGCCATAGTGCACGTTTCGTCTCTAAAACACATTTCTGGAAGGTGTACTTTGTAATAGTTTATTGCTCCGATGCCGCGATACATAATGGGCACAGCTTGTTTATTCGAATCGTAAAACGTTATGAATGAAAATGTTGAGTGAAATTGAGGATGGATCCATTATAGTAGTAGTGTTATCAAAGACTTTAGAGTAGACGTAAGACGGTGAGGTGTTAATGAAAATTGAATGCCTTTGTACCAAGTCGTAGCTACTGAAGGCTAAACTTACTATGGAATTTAATCTGACAGGAAAGAGAAAATTCGGATGTTCGTATATCGTTTCCCGAATAGACCTCAATCACTAACTGTGCCAGTAATTTTAGCCACAGTGCCAAATCATCCCGAAAATATCCTTCCAAGAGAATATGCCATTCATCAAGACCTCTAGTTTTAAAGCAAAACCATGTTTTCGCTCCACAAATTGCATCTAATGATGCCAAAACGCAAATTCAACTACAAAACGTTGCTCATTTATTGTGCCGTGTTGCGCTGGAGATGCGGCAATTTTCAAACACGCTTGTTTGGAAAGTGGCTGCCGGATGTAGAATATTAAGCGCACGACGCAGGCGCATAAATCTTGCATCTTCGAGAAGACGGTGGCGCCCTCTTGTCGCAAGCACTCGATCTGTACCATAATGCGCGTCTGATATCGGTGGGCTTTATGAAGGAAATGACGCAAGTATTCCTAAAGCACAATGTTACTGGTCATATTTTCGAACTGGGGTTTTAAGTGGCCCGGAAACAGACAGCTTAAAATACACAGTCCAGCTTGGCTTTAACTTATGCACATACTTTTGCTGCCTTTGCATGGTAGCCTTACACTCTTGGTTAGATATTGTGATGGGACGATAGATCTTACTGTGATCAATATACGCCAGCTTAACGGGCTGTGCTGCAAAGTAAAAATGATCTACCATCCTTAGCCAAGAAGTCCTTGTTCAGCAAAACTTTTAACATGTCACGTTCCGATACCTCAACTCATGCATCAAGCGTGATTTAATGCAAACCCAAGAAGGCAAGAGAACAGGATACGGCTAGATTCTTACGATTGCGTTAGGTTACATCATCTGAGGGAGTTCTGTTACGCTTGTGGGACACAACGTCACTGCAGTGCATGTTATGTTACACCACAAATCCGCAATACAAGTTCTACTTTGTTACATTCAAGTTGCCCAGATGTGCATCCCTGCTGTTACGATGTCTATTGTTACGGCTCAAAGCAAAGGAAAAATTGCATGGGCAATGTGTACCAGTATCTGATTGTTGCAACTCTTTGTGGTCTACTCTGGAGTTGTTTTAAAATCATCAGCATTTGCATGGATGTCATCATCATGTTTCCTGGTATGTGCTAGGACTCTCGAGTTACCGAGCTATCACGTATTATATGGTATTGAGAAGTGCTTTTCATGAACAATTCAAGTACATCTGAAGCTGGAAACAAGCCAGGACACGCGAAAAATAGAAATGAGAATTCTTGAAGAGACAAAGAGTAATTGAACGTCAAACTGACAAAGAAGAAAATACAAAAACTGGCTCACACAGCAAGCTTGAGTTCAATCGTGGCCAGCCATATGTAACGTTCTCACAAAACTTATAATTGTTGTTATGTATAATTATGTTGTGTGCTGTAATCGTCGGCGTAATGTTCGCAATGTTATGCTGCATCGCGTGTGCGCATATTATTAGCGCACGACCTCATTATACTGAAGGTAGCGATGATTGACAATACTGTTGAAAATTGTGGGGAGTTCCTTGTGTGCGTGTTGGTTTTATGGTCGTTCGGTTCATGCCAAACCTCAAGGACCAAATACGATTTTTGTATTTCACTGGCTTCATTTTCTGAAGCATATGCGTCAATGCGGAAGCGCCAAAAGTAAATTTAAATTATATTTAATAGCTTTCGCTGGTGTTTAGTGAACACGAGATGAAAATGCGCGTGAGAAATATTTTTGTGCGTGCAATTGACAGCCGCAAATAAGTCAGAAATATGCTTTCGACAGATATTAATCGTTCAGCACAGATGTGGTCGACTGCCCCTGACACTTAGACTTAACATTAAACAAAACAATAAATCCGTGAATTTATGATCACATTTCATCCCGATGCATTGCAATGAAGATATTTATCACAGTAACACTTAATACCTCTTTATTAACCTTTTGTGGAGCCCTAAAAAGTCAAGAGCGATAATCGTTTCTGACACCTTAACATTTTGGTTAATGTTCGCAATTAAATCAACTTTCTCAAATGTCAATTAATACGCTTGTTGTGAGGGGGACGGGCATTTCTCTCAGTGCCGGCAGAGGCACGTAATAGAGCTATTACATCGCCATTAATCACATTGCGTATTACGTGGAATAGGGCTGGTGCCTATTAGGGCTAGCTGTTGAAGTAAAGTGGGTCCTTTCACTCATATGCAAGTGCATTTGAGGGCTTTGAACCAACTTCCGAGATTTTTAATGAGTTGCACATGTTTTTCTCGTGTGTATGATTTCATTTTGTAAACCTACTGCACAATTAATGAGGTACCCACATCCTAACTGGAATAAGAGAATCAAAACGGGAAAGGGATGAGTGCTTTTTATTGTGATGTATGCCCCCCTCATTCGTATGTATGCGTATGCCCTCACAACTTCCGAGTTTAATCCAACATAGGCGTTGTTTCTTGGATGGAAGATGCCAATGTCTTCAGTAGCATCAGCGACGAAAGCTTTAGCATTTACTATTGCGTTTGGGAAAAATAATTAATTCTGCTAACTTTTTCATGCAGAAAAAAGGTAATTTATTCTAACCTTTTTTCGACGGCGCAGCCCTAGTCGAGAGAGTTGGCGTTCCTTACCAGTTGCTGCCGACAAATGCAAATGTGCGGAATGTGGATAACGTGGATTTTTATCAACACTCGTTTGCGCAGTGAAAAGAATATTAAACGCGCCAATTAATGTAATTGGCCTCTTCTCGATGATGTAGACCTTAACGAGGGGTACAGGAACTCCTGCGAAATATACCTGATTTTTAATAATGAAAGCTTTAGCTTTAAGAGTTATGTTGCGTAAATACTTTGTCGCTTAAGAGATCGAGGCGTCAATTATTGATTGTCATTGACAAATCGGAATAGTAGTGCTTACTATTGCACATTGTCTGATAACTGATAAGTGCTGTTTCGACGTCACTTGTGAGTTGATCCGACTGTTGCGTAAAACAAACGAAAGAGTACAACAATAACAGATAGAGCTACAATATTGTACGGCCATTGTGTTCCACGATAAAGATTGAATAGGAGCGAGCTGCGCGTGCGCAGCGGGCTGCGCGTTTCCGGTATACTTGACCCTATTCGCGGTTATTATATCTGTTAAATACATTATAAAGTAACAAACAATGGTTTTGGAAAATTAATTACTCATAGAAAAGAAAAACGTAATTTATATTACATCTTTTCTCACGGGAAAGGCAACCGAAGGTCGTATTCTGAAACTTCACTTAAGTACAAACAGTTGCAGATATTTGCTTGATAAATTGTTGGTTGTCACTTTGCGGCGATTCGACGGTTGCGTTTGCGCAACGCGCGTGCGCAAACAAACGCGGCAGTTGCAACGCTATTCGGAATATGAAATCGCGAAATTTAATCACGTATATAATTTTGCACGCGATATCTCACGTTCCATTTACGAAAATCTCGGAATCGACCCGTTGATGTTGCTAATCCGTTGTGGTTCTCGCTTTAAAAGCATTGTCTTGTACCCACATAAATTATTTATATTTTTAAGCCGCCTGTCAAAAATTAGGGTCACTCTTTCTAAATTAACTTCTCATCAGATACGACATGCGTGAAAGCCTAAGTTAAATCTTGAGAAATGATTTATAAACATGGAAATAACATGCTAAATCAATCCTTCTTGTTATTCTTGGAACGAACTGTATGCTGTTTGATTTTCACTCAACAGATAAACATGGCTGTCCTTTGTCATGACTAATTGAAGAACGATTTCAATCTCTCAATAATGCTATTAGCTTTATACAACCATAAAAACCATATATTATGATATGACTAAGATTAGTCGTAGCAACAGACCTCATGAGTCAGCTGAATGAACAGGCTCGCACGTGTTATCCTAACTTGGCAAAAACCATACTGAATCTGTAGCAGGCGATATTTACATACAAACGCTCGACTATCGCGTTGTCGCGCGACTTATCGCGGTGTCGCACGACTTATCGCCTCTAAGTATATCGCTTGTTTATCGCGTTTATTGAGCACGCTTGACTTTTACACGGCTTAAGTCGATTTGGCGCAAGTGATGGGATTTTAGGAAGGTTGTTGAACATGGATATCATCTTCATACACACAAAGGGAGAAACTGCTAAGCTACGCAAAATGCATGTCACATAGGGATACTAAAGGGAGGAAGCCCAAACTCAGCACTGGGTAGATCCAGGGTGCCAATGATGATGATGGAACACTATCAGTTAGAAGACACGAATGGATAGGAAAATGAATACGATTTTTACGAAGTGTGAGATGTGGTGTATACAAATAAAGATGTATTGGCAGCATAAGTTGATAGATAAATGATGATGTTGATATAGGAGCACTAGAAACGACAGGATACTAAAGCTGAGAGGATTTTTGCATTTCCGGCGTAGAGGTCAATTGAAAGCATATCTATCTGCTACTGATGCTATACTCGACTTTCGTATAACTTAGACCACACACGCACCTGAGCGCGCGATGCGTGTAACATTCAGTGCCTCGGTGTAGCTATGCACCTATTGACCATAAACAAAATAAATCCACATGTAGGGACGCTGTTACACTAGCCATACACGCCGGCGCTGTTCGCAATAAATCTACTCTGTGGTCTCACTCCGGCCATAATGCATCATTGCACTACCCGTGTGTGGTCGCCATATATGACCGCTGCACCACAAAAAACTCAGCACAATTCATGAATTAATATTTTTCCTAGGCTTTATATGGATTTTTATTACGACTGTAGGTAAAGCCACCGTGCGGTTTAATGAACGTATTGTGTCTGTGAATGGATTTATTATATTTATGTGTTTTTGTTCCGTGTGACTTGATTATGATGAGACGTCGCGGAATTTTTCCGAAACTTGTTCTTTTATCCTTTAAGAGTCCTGACATCTGCAGATGGCCACAATTGTTTATTTGTTTATCAGCTTCACACTTATACATTTTGTTGTAAAATAATAAAGATTCTTGAAATTTTATGATAAAATATACCACCTTTTTTCACGGTAATAGCATCAACTTGTGGCATATTTTATTAGTAAAATATTCGCATTTCTTATCTGGCTATGCGGAGTCGCCCTCATAAACCCTGCTGCAGTTGATATGCGTCAGGGGCGTTATCGTAATCGATATGTGCGCTTGCGCATTGTGGCCGTGTTCCGCTTCAGATCGCGCCGATAGCGTGCGGGTCAGTGACGGCCGTGTTTTGTTATTAAATATGTTTCGTTTCGTACACAATGCCATTCAGTTGATGTTGGGCGGGTTTAAAAATAAAATGAATGTATCAGCTGTTCAACAATACGCTCGACCGGTGTAAATACTAAGAATCAGCCTGCAAGTAATGCCTGTTCGTGTTTTTAGTAATTACTGATAAGAAATAAATGATATCGCTAAGCTTCTGTATACATTTACTCCACTATCGCAGTTTCTTGTTGACCTCGTTGTTATTCAATAGCCTTTTCTCATGTATCTTGATGAAAAGCTTAGATTTTATGAGCAGTTTTCTGATTTACTTGTCTTTACGCAATATTGTGATTTATTACGTCACTTTTATCATATTTGTGTTGTACTTTGCACCTGCCTCCTATGTCCTTGCTTAAAATTATATCAGTATCTTGGCATGTTCACCTGCAAAGATACCTGTACTCTCCATCCAGTGTTTTAATACTACAGAACTTGCTATTAGGATCAGTTACAGAAGACGAACGTATTTATGATAGATTAGCTTCTGCTCGCGACCTCATTTGCGTGAAATTTCTTGTTTTTTTTTTAACAATATATCCCTTAACACTCGCCAATACTGTAGCTTGCCATTAGTGAAAGAATTTTCGGAATCGGATCAGTGGTTCTGAAGATAACCCTCTACATACCAACTCACAAATTTTACCTGTTTATACTTTTTCTTTCTTTCTTTTATAATAAACTTACCACTTCAACTCTGACTTCTGAAACCTCCATATAAAACGCTAGAAGTACTGCATGATACATGATTTCACACAGAAAATTGCATTGGACCCGTAAACAGAGGGCGTTTGCGAAACTCAGTTGATATTTAGAATATATAAATGGTGAATGAAGGCTTAGCTAATCCTTTGTTCCGAGCCCGCTCGGATGTGAGGCCAGATTGATTGGGGCCGTAAAGTGAGCGGGAGTGGTTGGTATTTACTTATTTAGACAAATGAAATGTCAGCGTTTATGAGACTGAACAGTCTGTAGCGGTATCTACAACGCCACATGCGAACAACGCGTCATACTGACGTCATGCAGATCCTGCATCTCGCAAGCAGTTTACCGCGCAATTATCATATACAAACTTCCCAACATCAATCGTGGGGCAATTGCCCGCCAGACACAACACCCGTCTGGCCGGAGGAGAATGAGTGAACTTTACACCCTGTTCCTTATACCTCTATAAGTTTTTGTGTTGAAATCGCGAATGAAGTACGAAGCAAAAGGTTTCCGAAAAACTACGTTGTTCACTTTGCTAGATTGTCTTTGTTACTGCCTTTAAGTCTTAAAAGATAAAACATTCCGGTTCTTCGAGATTTTATGTCTTAAGACATAACATAACTTATTATCACGCCAGTTTTTCCCGAAAAGGTCTACCTAGTACATGCACAAGGTTCAAGGTTGATTGGGAAAATTTGACAGTTTGACCTGCTGGCGTCTCTACAAGAGCGAGGGCTACACTGATGTTTGTGTCTTGAATCTTATAAAGTGAGACTGGGAGCAATATTTGAAAGCTTTACCATCAAAATCTAACTCTACAGTTATGACTGTAAATGTTAAAGCTTTGATCTAAGCCATAAGTTCACTAGCGGGATCGTCCGAAAGGGTTACCGCTGCCCTGGAACATAAAGGGCTAAGGAAGGAACACGGGTGGGTTTTAGTCAGTAAGAATCTGACACTCCCTTCCGCTCCACCCAGAGCGGGAGGGGCACTTGATGATTTCCCATCCACAAAAAAAAAACCCATAAGTTCATCTATTTTTAACCATTACCAATCTAATCTTATAAATATTCCAAGTATCATAAACTAGACTATCACCACAGTTTCCATGGCCGCACTTTATAAAGTGTATACTGTATACTTGCACTGCTAACCATATCTGTCTTTGTTCTAGGTAAGCCGTTGTGTCGACACTGACGTTTCTGCGAACGCTGCTGATCCCCATTGTGAAGCGATACCGGTGATTAATAGTCGGTGAGCCGTGCTGAGACACCTTTCAAATCCCTTTAGCTGTGTTTTTCTTGAGGAGGGTCTCTGGATATTAAAACAAATGATGAGGGGACTTGGGATGGCTTTTTGCGATAATCGTGTCGAAATCACTGGTTTTTAGGGTGATATACTAAATGAGAAATAGAGCTTTTAGATATTGGCAATTTCTAGTATACAGAGTGGCAGGGTCATCGACGCGCAACCTTAGATTCAGATTTTCGCGGGGTATAAAAAAAACGGTTATAGTGAAAAAAAAAACGCAGTTATATTAACTGCGTTTTTTTTTTAACAAACGACGTACATAATTGTTTACTACATTTATATCATACTAGCTTCTGCCCGCGGCTTCGCCCGCGTGGATGTCGGAAATTATCCCATGGGAACGTGCTAACAGGATAAAATGTATGTGCTTCCCCAGGATGTCATCTATCTCGCGGGCCCTTTGTGGCTAATTACAATAGAAAACCAATTGTGTCTCATTAGTGGTGATTAAGAGGGTACCTACCTATATGATATCTTTACCTAGTACCTACCTAATTAAAAAAAATAACCTACCTAAATAAACCCATTTCTGATGATAACTAATCTAAACTCAATAAATAAGCAAAATCCCTAAAAACTAATATCTACACGAATGACTAATCCTACCTAACAGTATTATAAAATAACCTACGGTCACTACGTACACTAACAAATATACTACCTATACTTTAAAATTAAAATCTATACCTACGACTTATAAAATTAAACCTAAATAACTCTAAAAACTAAAAGGAATAAAAAGGTCGCACAGATAATACTGCGGGTGACGTAACCTATGACAAACTTATTATTTGCGGTTGGTACAGTAATCGGTCTAGGGATCGAACCGCAAAATTAAGTTTGTTTTTTATTGTATATACTTTTCCGGGATAAAAAGTACCCAGTGTGGTGCCCAGGATATTAAAGAATAATTATACCAAGTTTCATCGTAATCGAACCGGTAGTTTTTGCGTGATGCCTGAACAAACAGACAGACAGACAGACAGACAGACCGACAGACAGACAGACAAAAATTTTTTTAATCACATTTTTGGGTTCGGTGTCGGTCTAGTAACACCCCCTGCTATTTATTTTTTTGATATTTTCAATGTACAGAATTTTCACTTCTACAGATTTATTATAAGTATAGATTAATTGCGCATCCCTGGGCCACTTTGTATGATGAGTATTTCCAAGATTACGATTAGGGATAGGCTGTTTTTAACCGTTTTGATTAACATAATTTGTTGGTCATTAAGATTGTATACATTGATAATATTTGAACATTTAGAACCTTTAATAGTCAGTTGTTATATCCGCTGCACACTTCAACCTTGCCAACTAAAACCTTAATTATTGCTCAATTAATATATGCAAGTAAGTCACCTAATTCAGACCACGCTTAACGAATATTAATCAATCCACAATTATACGTACAATAATTTTCCGTCTTAAAAACGTCTTTTATAATTTTTAATGGTGAAATAAACTCAACATTTACACAGCTATAAATCGTTTTTGACATTTATCAATACAACACAATTATTATTAGTTGTCCATTGCACTGGAGCCTATTATAATTTGCGCCCCCGGCTCCGCTTGGCCCTACAGCCAGTTCCTACAATTATAGGCGCACGTCCGAGACTCAATTGGCCCCCTACCATTAGTCTCTATCTACGGAGGCATGTAAATAAGCTCTGAATATTAATGAGGTCCTTGGGAATGCAAAATCTTGTACGTAGAAAACCGGGCTAAGAATTTTCCTTACTTGTTATGTATCGAGGAAACTCGAAAGGCCACAATGTAGTTCTGTCAAGATCACGTTCTTATTAGTACGATAAACACACCATTTCTAATGAAGTTATGCTTCCGCGAATGTTGGGATTCGAACGCACTTAGTTTAGTACCGATGATGGTATTCAAAACAACACGATTCGGTAACGTATTGTGTTTCCCATAAATTAATCTCAATTAGTCCAAACGCAAGTAACCTTGGTGGAAAGTGAAAATCGTCTAATTACAATGGATTAAGTCAATATCGTGGAGCAGTCGTGTAAAAACTTCAATAATTGACGTTTATATGAATATCAATAGGACGGTTTTATGCGTACATTCAGCTTTTATTTTCATTCCGGTGCGCTGGCGCAGCCTATACGACGACACCGAGCGCATCTCGGAACGGTATCAACGACTTGCGTGCGAGTGGTTATGCAACGGCGGGCGACGTCCTTGCGGCACGGCCGCGGGGCGGGGGGGAAGGCCGCGCGGGGCGACGACCCGGCTCCGTTCGGTAACCACCCCGCTTTTTATTGCAACCCAACCCAACCCGCCTACGGAACCTGTCCAGACGAGTTATGGCCACCGATAAAATAGACGTACTTACGCCAAGGAATTGCAAATTCTATCGGATATTTTTTAGTCTATTCAAGGGGCGTAGACGCAGACCAAGAAAAAGAATAGCGATTAGATACTTAGGCTGTACATAATGATATCATTATACCATTTTGGGCTAGACTATGTAGTGTAGCATGGTTACACGTGCGTGACTTTTATGTTGCTACCAACTGTTTAGTGCTCAATCTTTTAAGGAAATCGAATGATCACCTAAAATGGGCTGGTCATATTTAAATTGCAATAAAAACTATACCATGTAAAACACTGCAATTAATGTACATAGCTCTTAAACACATGACGATGTTATACCTATTTACGATTCAGCTCCGGAATTTTATTTATACAATTCGCATATTGCTTTGTGACTTTTATTTCTAGTATTCGTCTAAGACAATGATTGAGGTGGGTTTGCGCTGCGCACGCGTCGGTCCCACCGCAACATGGCGCCACAATAAATTACCACCAGATATGAACTGCGAACATACAAACACTCATGTTCACTTGTTTTTTGCTTTGTTTCGCAGGATATTTATTCACAAACGTGTAATATATAGTCACGTGTTCATGTGTTGCACAACGAACGTTATGGAAAATGTTTTCGTTTTACAAGTCCTGCATAACATGTAGTAACATTCCACTTTGGTTGAGAGAAACTGCATGATATTTATGCTCGGGGGTGATAGACTAATTATGTTACTCCTGAAAGCGTAGTTTCTGCTGTTCAGTACAACTACAAGACCACAATGAAGTATGATGCTTGCTTATCAATCGTTCTCTCCTTTGTCTTTGTTTGGTAAAGTTATTGGTTGGGGTTTTTCTTGCGAAAGCACTAGGAAGTGGTGAAGGGCGTGCGTTTTGGGGTACTGTCTTATGTAATTTTGACGTTTGAAAATTGCTAATTCTCAGCCTAATTTGAAAAAATGACTCATTTAGTAACTTCCTTGATTTCCGCTCAATTTGTCAGCTTATGCCTATGCATAAGCTGACATTTCAATTTCTGCACATTTTCGCCTGTTTAATTTCCGGTCTGTTTTGGAAAAATCTACCTTCGGCATAGTTTTTTTTTTAAGTTGCCCCACACTAGTAACTTCTCCTGTATCGTGGGTGCGTTTACAAACATTTAAACTCACATACACAAACAGCCAGACCCGGAACAACTACTTGTAGGTCATACAAATATTTGTTCCGTGCGGGAATCGAACCCGCGACACGCAGCGCAGCAGTCAATCGCTTAACCACTGACCATAGTTAATTCCACCTCTTCTCTAAAACCTTTTGGCATTTTATATTCCCCATCCGTACATGTTCCAGTAATTTACGATACCATCAGCAACACGTTCAAAGTGTGCAAGTAAATCACTGTCCAATATTTGCACACTGAATCACGTGGGTACATACCGCACACTCCGTGTCATGTTTTTGGCAACTCGGCAAAGTGGCCAGGAGATTTATGCAACAAGTGCTTAATGTTCCTTAATAGCGAATGAGAGGTAATTGGTCAATGATTCGTTGGATTAAGAAGTAGTGGTTTTTGGGGAGGTGGGTAGATTTTTTGGCAAGACTAACAATTCTTGCCCATTCGCCACGTTACCTGGGGGCCTACTCCGAAGTGCAAAGTGCGAATGTTCGGATCGGACCGACACATGGCCGAATCGAATATTATTGAAAAATGCGAAAAAAGTTCGGATCGGCTAAGTTGGGTCGGGACCACAGTCAATATTCGAAAGAGTGTAGGATCGGAACCGATCGAACCAAATAGTAACTTCGTAGCAGGAAACGGCCGAACATTCGGCCGATACTACTTCGGAGTAGACCCCCAGTTTAGCGTTTACGGACTTGATGTCTGCTTGCAGCAAATGATGGGATAAATGATGAAGACTGCTAAGCCCTATGATCCTGAATTTCGGGAAAGGCCAAAATGCCCAATGGATTGAATTATAATAAATAAAACTGTTTAGAAATTCAATTTATGAGTTAGTTTTGTAAAAGCTCAGAAAGCTCCAGACCAGACACAATGAAAATTCTCCTTCAATATTAACCGGCTTACGATACTTCGAATTTATTTATTTATTAATATATTATACAATAAAAGGTCGCCATTGATATAAATTGAGAGCCTCGAAGTGTATCCTTAATATAAATCATACTTTCACTGTACGAAAGTGATGCAGTGTCAAACTCCTGCGCAACGTGTGTGCCGTCATTGTGTTACATCAACTTAATGCAGCGTTATGTAAGGAGGTCATTCTTCTGCCTTGGGTTTATCCCTTTATTATTAAGCTTTAGGGTTGATAAATTATTATTTGTATCGTCATCTTCCTTTCTCTTATCCTTACGCGCCTTGGCTTTAGCTTCATCATCATCATCATCATCAGTATACAGCATTCCATTGCTGGATATAGGCTTTCCCATTCATCACGACTTGGCAAATCTTATCCATTGCTTTGGCTTACAGAGTAAAATACTCACTCAGTTGTTTATTTTGTGTTTGTTTACTTTCTCTGCGTCATGTTTACCGCAAATAAACGTAAGTATATTCTTTCTTTTTCTGAAATTCTTAAAAGCTGTTTTGAAGTAAAAGGTTATCAATCCAATCGTCTACGACCATTATTTAAAACTCGTTTCCCTCACTCAACTATGTATAACTATGTATGTTATGTAGTTATATGCAATTGGTGAGATCATCCACCTAAACAGATGATTGGTTCAAATCTGTTGCTAACGAGACCTCCGGCGCAGGAGTCGTCATCCTTACATAATGCACATTAAGAGAATGAAGAATTGCTAATATATGAATAATTAAAATTTACACTACCTGGTGTGGCCAATCACACGAAATGTGTTATTGGGTATCTCGACCTCTATCCTAATTTCCATAAAAAATTGTGAGAACTTGCACTAAACCTCTGACCTAAGGTTTACGGCCTATTGATTTAAGAGTAGTTCATGTATTAATAGGTTTCTCAATTAACAATGTTACGAAATATTTCATTTTTACGTGTTTGCCAATTAACCCTTTAGATTCAGAGTGATACAGCACCATTCCCAATAAAAGCCAAGGGCAGCAGTAAAAAATCTTGATTGTCCTAAATTCATTTTTAGCAATTTTCTCGAACCGAAAAGAATCGATTGAACCGAGTCGAAAGCTTAAACTAACTCGAATTCTTAGGAAGTTGGCAAATTTTGTCGAATAAAAACTGATGGTACATACAAAACAGGATGTAGCATTAACATTTAGGTGATCGACAAGACGCGCGAAACTTCACTCCTTTGACAGATATTATCTTACAAGCTTAATGGTTCTGTCGCTGCTAATAACCATGTCGAGATTTGGAAGTGTTCGTATTAAGTCCCTTCGTGTTATCTTATTTTTTTATGGTGTATTGGTTATTTTTTTATTTATTGAGATTGGACATACAATTATGAAAAGGCAATGCTTTTCGTTGGAATTCCCAAACTGCTTTTCCCATACACGATGGATTCATGAGTGACTCACTTTTGAATTGAGTCTGGTACTCAATTCAAAAGTGAGTCACTCTTGCACTCCCCTTCAGAACAAGGATCCTTTGCCGGACTTGATTTCTGTTTTTTATTTTAATTTTTTTTACTTTTGATTTTTGTTTCTATGATTGTGTTTGGTTTAGTTTGTGATCCTTCTGTGGGAGTCTCAATAAATATATTTTCTTTCTTTTTTTCCGTCATTCTGATACATTCCAGACTTCATAAATAACAAACAGATTTGCAAATCGGCATTGACCCGCTAAAGCTTCCTCGTCTCTTTGTTTATAACCATCGTCGTCGGTTTTCCTTGTTGCATCACCGTTGTCATAATATCGGATAATAGACAATAACGCTACGTTATAATAACAATAAATACCCGTATAATATTCTGTATTAAAATCTAATGGAACTTTCCACCGGGGTTTCGTAACATTGCCAACTTTGTCTTAATTGAGTTGAATGGGAGTTGAGATGTAACTCAGACTATGTATGTAGATGTCTTAACTACTAAGCCAAGATTTATTTCTATGGCGTTATAGTGTTGAGTTTCGTAATGAAAATATATTACAGCTATTCAATTACAAATCCTCCCAGGTTTTTTAGTTGCACTGTCTGTTTTCTATAGGTTAGTCTCTCACTGTGGCTTGTATTTCCAAAGCCGTATCATTAACTTCGCATTTGATTCCGATTAAGCTTTTAGGATGGGCTGGCCATAAATCCCTTTAATTTGAAAATGATTCGTAAATTACATTTCCCAACACATGCTACAACAAATTCGTTTCGGTCGGAATACCTGCTTGGGTTGCTACACACATCTAACCCCCAAAAGGCGGCACTCTTTGGCGTCGCGATTCGGAGAAAAAAAAACATTTTAAAATTCGAGCGCCACGCCGATCGGAACGTTCGCGTTCGTCCGGACGCGGCGTCCTTCGTGGCGGTGCCTGGAACGGCGGCCTTCGCTCGGGACGCGCTAAAAATAGCCGCACGCCCTTGAAGTATACGTCGAACAGGATTTATCGACCGCCAGTCTCGGACTCCAGACGGTTTTAAAATAAAATTTTTGTTTAACTGTCAATTTCGAATCTTATTGTGTTCCATATTCGAATGCGACTGTTCTCTTGACTTAATATTACATTTCGCGCGTAAATTATGACAGCTGTCAATGTTGCCATATCAAATATCCGTGAACTTTTTAAAAGACGTGCATGACGATCGGTTTCAAGAGAACTTGATATTTTTATTACAAATCTACAATAAATAACATCTTTGTCGTCCATTATGTTACCAAGAAATTGTCTACATGGCATTAAAGACTCGCGTATCTCCAGATATGTCTTATTTATGGCTGCTGCATACAAAAACGCATTAGTGTTACTTACCAATATTACTCTGAAGGTTATAGTTTTATCATAATAATGGACTTGAATGAAAAGTATTGCCATACGAAACTCTTTCTTAACTGTGTTCCTTTAAAGTTGAAGTTTATGGTGTTTTAAGGTTCGTCGATATTCGATATCAGCACACGTGGCCCATTAGTGTACACAGTCAAGATATAGTCGACGCGCATCAATAATGTTGCACAGCGTACGATGCGCCCGTTGTTAAAAAGCCATATTTGGCACATAAAAATAGTTCATTTTGTGCGCACCACATACAAATGAACTATTTTTATGTGCCAAATATGGCTTTTTAACAACGGTCGTAGGCGTTTTATCGCAGCTTTTCGTTGAATTTAAATCGAGAAAATCCCAAGTTACCAGAACTCAGAACTCATTTTTGTTTTATATAACGATGTTCTGTCCCGTCGGTGTCGTTAAACTTCCAATATTAAAATAAACATAAGAGTTGTATGGTTGTTGTTTTAAGGCTGATTTTTCCAACGCCAGATAACTTTTGTTTGAGGAATAAAATTGACGTTTGACAGTTTTTGTATGAAATAACTGTCAAAATTTCAAAACGATTCCTCGAATAAAGTTATCAGATGATTGAAAAATCAGCCCTGACGTATGGCTTTATACGAGTATTTTGTTTTTTATCAGTAAAAATTACGGCCTTTTCTACGCAATGCTCCATTGCATTAATTTAATTCTTCCTGGCTAGAATCTCAATATCTCAGTATTTATTGCCGTCTGCCGCTCAAGCCTCACTTTTCTTGCCTTGCCTTGTCCAACTTCATAAAGCTGCATTGATGAGGGACTGCCTGTCAATACAAGTAGGTCGGCTCATTATAACGGTCAACGTAGGCGCTACAATAGCACTTGCATTTCCAGATCCGTTCCTGTTTGAAGAAAGATGCTCCGATGGTTCGCCCGCGCATTGATACCCAAGATTTGGTTCTGGTTGTGAAATAGTGTCGACTTTCTTATTTGTACCTTCTCCCATATTTGGGCTTGATAGTCTGAATGATGGTTTGAATGAAATGATAAAAACTTTTTGTCAGCGTTTTAATTAATTAGAACAATTTAGAAACATCAATTGGATTCCCATGAAATATTTCTCGTGTTTTCATATTTTTGCATGTGATTTATATCAAAGTTTGCTACGGGTTTTCCTTCAGCGTTTGTATGTTTATTTTTATTGGATTCCAATTCTGTGGTATCCATTTGACTAATTGCATTTGCTCAATCAACCATTGTTATTTGCATTGAAATATACCTACTTGAAACTAACGGCCTATGCAACTGTTTACGTTCTGATTTGCCATTGTTTGGTAAATTTTCATTAGAATTGTCACAATCACACGTCACGTTACCCAATCACAATGATTTATTCGCAATTAGTTTCAATACTGTTAGCTTTCTCACTCGGAAATTATTAACGGCGGTCTGTGGACACGTGGCTAGCACATTTACAAATGGCTGAAATGGCATTTCGCATTGTGTTTTACTGGGGAGTGAAAATATAGGGTCTTGTCAATGAACAGAGGGTACGGATTTTGTTTATTGAGCTGCGAAATATAAACATAGAAACATAAGTAAGGAAGTATTAAAGCGTAAACAGGAGAGTGCATCACGTGCCGGGTGCTTAATCCGAGGCGCCCCAGCGGCGCCCGACGTGGGACCGTGTTTGTTTGAACATTACTTAGCGTTAATGCACGCCCGCGAAATGCCCGCGTGTTTGCCAATCCATACGAAAATATTCCCCCTTGTTTAAACGGTAAACAACTTCATTCCAACAACTGCACAGTTTACTTAGGATGCAAATCTTGAAACAGCACACCATTCAGGGTCAATACTTGTCATTGTTATCTGAATCGTAGCGAAGTAACGGTTATCTAAATACTTTTGACATTCTTTAATACTAATATTATGCGTAACGGTCTTTGTCGTTTTACCATAATGAGCTCGCAGCCGCTGCAAAGTAACCGTATAATGTAGAAAATATCGGATATGTTGTCGGCCAACCCACACGGCGCATAAACGACGATTAATCGGTATCATTGGATCAGACAATATCGTTAACATGTACCACGTGCGTTCCCTTTGGTGTTGTGAGCTTGTGACAAGGCGCATAAA
This sequence comes from Apamea sordens, assembly GCA_945859715.1. Taxonomy (NCBI): domain Eukaryota; kingdom Metazoa; phylum Arthropoda; class Insecta; order Lepidoptera; family Noctuidae; genus Apamea; species Apamea sordens. The sequence continues at coordinate 18,308,070 of OX243995.1, forward strand.
TCAAATTGCACAATTAACGTGTTGCATACATTTAAAACAGCTGACATACATATATGGGTTTGTCGTAATTGAATCTCGGCGACAATAGTGTTAATTCTAATGCAAAGTGATCGCCGTTTAATTTGGCGTAGGCGGCTGAATAACTAAGCTTCTGTCGGAAGCGTTCGTGAACAATGCCGACCAGTCCGTGTTTAATTAAGCATTTTATTGCGATTCCTGCATCGTGTTTAGTAGAACATCGTTAACTAGCTAGATTATAGATTATTACCAGTTTAATTTGATGCCATTAAGTTTTTCTCGTTACAAAAACGACGGCGACGTATCATGGGTGCGTAGGCGCACGTTAGAATGCCACATTCACGTATCAGATTCCTAACTGTACCAGCGCACGGTTTACTGCCGCGACATAGATACTCAGCTTAAGCGACTATAAAAATTCAATTCACCTATTCTAAAAGAGTTTTTTTATGTATTATATTGCGTCAAGCCCTCGTTGACGTTGGCGCCATGCTTTTGAGGGCGTCCGATGCATTCGGAGAGAGATGTTTGTTAGTACAATGCAGTAATTCAACATTCTTGACGGGTCGTTTGTGTGACATGTGGTGTGTGGCATTTGGATCAAGTCTAGTGTTACAATGTCAGATGGACCAACTGTTGGGAAATTGAATACCTTTGTTTCATGAGGAATTATCTTACGACTTGAAATAACATTTCCAACCAGACACTGGAATTTAATGCTTAATTTACAAGAAGATTTACTGTGATGATTTTTCTTAAGTAACCCTTTTTCCGCGGATCACGTCGGCCGCATGCAACGTGACCGCTGGACAACAGTCTCCACACGGTGGATGCCTGAGGATGGATGGCGCCGCCGAGGCCGGCCAGGGAAATGGTGGCGAGCCGACCTAGGCGCGTACCGCAAGGGTTGGATCGCGGTGGCTCTAGAAAAGGATGCCTGGAATCATTTGAGGGAGGCTTTTGCTCAGCAGTGGGACAGTGTAGACTAAGTAAAAAAAAAAAAAACTTCTTTTTCTCACATCTCTGACTTACAATGATAAATTGGCAAAGCTCGTTGCTCGAAAAGTACTTAAACAAAAAATACATCGAGTCTTGTTAGACCAAATAACTACTATTAAAATTGAGCATGCAAAAAATTCGATTACTATAATAGCTTATTATAATTTAGTCCACGACGAACTACCCACATGAGCGAATGACGAAGTTGTAACAACATTGTCAACAGCTATTGATGTTTAATCTCAGAGTCACGCCTGTAATATTTCAGTGGTATTATCGTTTATCTTAAGATTTTTTGTTCACTATTTGTTCACGTGTGTAGCTGTCTCGTCCGTCGTCGTCTTTGTGTTGTACCAATCTGGGTATGAAATCATTGTTGAGTGGATTACTGAGTATTTGATCTATGGCAGTAATTGTAGTTCTGAAGTGTTGTGAATGTTTAGTCATTTCTTTGTCAGTAGAATTATTGTGGAAAGTCCCTCGTCTAAATCAGACGTGCGATGAAAGAATACGTTGTTTGGAACCAGGAAGTTTGTATAAGCTGTGAGGTCTTTTATCTCGGTTATCTGCAGACGTCTGTGGTCTCTCTCTGTGGTGGCACTGGTGGCCCAGTGGTAACGACCGCGACTTCCGAGTTATATACGAGGTCGTAGATTCAAACCCAGACAGGCTCTTTACTTTGTGTTCATTATTTCATCACCACTGCTCTCAAAACGGTGAAGGAAAACATCGTGACGAAAAACCGCCATGTCCTAGAACCAAAAATTCACATGTCAGTCTCATTGACATGTGACATCTATCAACCCGCACTGGGCCCGCGTGGTGGATTACGGCCCACTCTCTTTCACCGAGAGGAGCCCTTTGTCACAGCAGTGGGAACATTATAGACAGGATACCTATGCTATCTGCACTCTGCAGGTTTCATGTTTAATTGGAACTTGTAATAAACAATTTTATTTCTCACAAGTATCAGAACAACGAATTCATGCATTTAATTATTTCTCTGTGTTTACATTGAACACGAATCAACGACGCGACTTATCATTTTAATTACAACTAGCTTCTGCCCGCGGCTTCGCCCGCGTGGATGTCGGAAATTATCCCACGGGAACGTGCTAACAGGATAAAATGTATGTGCTTCCCCAGAATGCCATCTATCTCGCGGGCCCTTTGTGGCTAATTACAGTAGAAAACCAATTGTGTCTCATTAGTGGTGATTAAGAGGGTACCTATATGATATCTTTACCTAAGTACCTACCTAATTTAAAAAAAACTCAATAACAGAAAATTAAATACCTACCTAAATAAACCTATTTCTGATGATAACTAATCTAAACTCAATAAATAAGCAAAATCCCTAAAAACTAATATCTATACGAATGACTAATCCTACCTAACAGTATTATAAAATAACCTACGGTCACTACGTACACTATCAAATATACTCCCTATACTTTAAAATTAAAATCTATACCTACGACTCATATAAAAATAAACCTAAATAACTCTAAAAACTAAAAGGAATAAAAATGATCTGCACTGCGGGTGACCCAACCTACGACAAACTTAGTATTTGCGGTTGGTACAGTACAGACAGTGGTAATCGGGTATAGGGATCGAACCGCAAAATTAAGTTTGTTTTTTATTGTATATACTTTTCCGGGATAAAAAGTACCCAGTGTGGTGCCCAGGATATTAAAGAATAATTATACCAAGTTTCATCGTAATCGAACCGGTAGTTTTTGCGTGATGCCTGAACAAACAGACAGACAGACAGACAGACAGACCGACAGACAGACAAAAATTTTTTTAATCACATTTTTGGGTTCGGTGTCGGTCTAGTAACACCCCCTGTAAATTATTTTTTTGATATTTTCAATGTACAGAATTTTCACTTCTACAGATTTATTATAAGTATAGATGTTATGCAAATTGTATACCTGGATGATGTTATTTGTGTGTGTAAAAATAAATCTTAAACACATATTCAGTTCCCATTACGGAAAACATTAATTGTACGTCGTCACGGGTTTTTGTGATGATTAAATGCTTTTAATGTGCGATTGAGAAGACAGCCGAAAAGTTTTAGTGTCGTTTCGGCGCCTCCAACGCTAAATATTGGCTTTTTACCAACTAAAACGCTAAATATTGGCTTTTTATTGCTTTTTTTTTTCTCGTAACTTAACCAACCTTTAGTATAAAAGTGACAATGTCATTCAATACTTAAATACAACGTGTTTTTTTTTATATCCCATAACTCTAGGTTTTCATTGTACTCATCATTATGAACAACTTTTACTACGGATTCAAACCTGAAAGCGATAAAAAAAAATCTGCTGTTCCCTACATTTATGTTCGTATAACTCGTCAAAATGTAGGGAACACCAGGTTTTTATTTCGCGATTTCGGGTTTGGTCTTTTTTTATTACCCCCTAGAGTTACGGGATATAAAAAAAAAACACGCTGTACTCGTATATTGTAATTTGTAATACTGGCATTCGTGGATCTTTGACAGTCGTTATAGGCAGTCAGAAGCTCGAAAGTCTGACAACCAGTCTTACCAAGGGGATCGTATTACCCAGTAGCTGGGTTGTGGAGGTCAGATAGGCAGTCGCTCCATGTAAAATACGGGTAGATATTCATTTGCATCCGGTTAGACGGGAAACTGACCCCAATATAGTTTGGAAAAGGCCAGGCAGATGATGATGATTATAATTTGTAATATTGAATTATTTGCATTCAATATTAAGTTTCTGTCATGACACCTTCCACCGTACGAATATATTGTAGTTTTTTGTTTAGAGTGCATGTTTTAGTTTATTGCATTCGGAGTTTTGCAACAGGATTGTGATGTAACCTGTGTATTGGAATGTAAAATTACGTCATATTAACCACATCCGGTATACTTTTATTTTCACCTCGATACGATATTAAAACTGCAGTTATTTTTACAGTTTTTATAGTTTTTTAAAAGAGTTTCAAAATACTTGAGAATCTCTGTCTGCATTTCCTAGTCACCTTTGACATTCCTTATTAAAATCTGTCCCCTGAAAGAAGTTTTTTCAAACATATGTAAATAAAGAACTCATCTGTCTGGGGTTGTAATGACGAGGGTGGAATGCATATGCGGTCGGGGGGTAGATTAATGCGAACAGGAGAAACGCACTCAGTTCGCGGAGCTTTAGACGGAAAGCGTCATATTTGGCTAAAAGCTTGTCTCTTAGCAAATGTGACTGTATCCGAATACGATGCTGATGATGGTGGCTTTTGTGTTCGGAAACATCGGTAAAACAAGAAAGAATAGTAGAGCTAGCAGGGAATTTAAAGTTGAAAGGATTTATATCGCGAACTTGGGATCAATGCTTATTTTGGCTCGAGATTCAAGTTGCTTACATAATTATATGGAAGGTTTATTTCTAGAATGAGAAATAAAAAGGCTTGTTTTGGCTCGAAATTCAAATTGTTTGAGTAAATAAAAATGTCTGGCCAGCAAGACTTGGCAGTCATCCAAGATCTTGTTAACATTTTTATTGTCATACGATACCCACTTTGGTGAAAGTGTCTCAAGCCTGAATATGATACGGAGACCACACCTTTTCTTATTCATTTTATTATCCAACGGGTTACGACTGCCTTATCATGATATCATACGCCAAGTTATCAGCGAATGGGAATCATGACGCGATGCGACGTGGCTTATCGGCGCCAACGCAGCTGTACTGGGAATCACTATGACATAATGAAAACAAATGCTTCCTATTTTCCTGCTTAAAGGTGGCTGCAGATAAGGATACTTTCCTGAAACTGATAAAACGACTTATAGTCTTATCGGCCTCATATTACGCTCATTATGTAAATATGTTTTGCAGCTTTTAGTAAAAGCTACATCTTCAATCACAAAGACGTAGACTGCTGGACTGGAATCCACCAAAACCCACGTATATTTTAATATATGAGCTTTTACTTGAGTCATCATCTGCCTAGCCTTTTCCCAACTATGTTGGGGTCGGCTTCCAGTCTAAGCTGATGCAGCTGAATATCAGTATTTTTTTTAGAGTGAGATAAGCTTTTACTTGCGTACCAACCCTAAAACAGTGTTCACTAAATCTGTAATTCATAATTTTTTTTCCCGACATCACAATAAAAAACCTCGCCAGAACAACAATAGGCGGCATTAACAGCTACTTAATAGGAATTACGGCAGGTTAACGAGCTTTTATTGAATAAAACACAATGACGTGAAATGATGCGCCGGCGCCGCGCGGTGCGGGGGGATGTGTGTGATGCGCGCGCGCAAGGCCGCTGAGTCAGCGACGTCCGCGACGCCTATTGTTTTGCCGTTACCTGATGCGGTGATACATTAGATATTGTTACCTTGAAATGCGTGCTTTCAGACTTTGATTGTAATAAATAAAGTAACGTACATGATTGTCTATAACCTACTCGGAAATCGTTTCCTGAAACTTGTTTGCAAAACTTTTGGACCTTATAACAAAGAGTGAGATGATTATATATTGTGTGATATACTGATATTTCAAAGCTTTAAAATCTACCTACAATGTATTTTAAATGAATATTACTCCACCTATCACCTTTGCACAATATAAATCTTTATTAGTGACCTGAAAATAAAAATATGTATAACAATTTTCATTGGTAGGCAATGCGCATTTGTATGAAATTACTAAAATTGATTCCAATAGATCTTTTGTTCAAGCGTTTCCACTCCATTTGGTGATTTGGATGTTACAAGCAGAATTGAATATTTCGATTTATAATCTAGATATTTCGAGTATCAAATTGAAATGTTATGCTTCATTGAACTATGTTTTGGCAACGAACGTGAAGAGAATTATATATTTTCAGCAAAAATTTCACAAAACATTTTGAATTGAATGCAAAATGCCAACAACATTTTGCCACTAGCAAGCAATGATTTGATTTACAGCTGGTATTGAGAAAATTTTAGATATAATTCAATTACGGTTGATAAATAAATTATGTATCAAGGCAATACATACCTACGACTTCGGTGGTCCCAACACAAATGGTAACAAAATTTTTAATGATAACGTAATCATTTCACGACTATTACAATCCACTGTTGAAGATATTGTAGGGGCTTTTGTCTAAGTACCTAATAACAGCCCCACGGGTCGATCGATCAGGTTAAGCTACGCTTGCCACGGTTGATCCGTGGATGGGTGACCATCTTTACATACCAAGACCCCTCCGTGTCTCGGAAAACAGGCTAAGCCATTGGTCCCGGCTGTCATTCGTGGATCTTTGATAGTCGTTACGGGTCGTCAGAAGCCCGAATGTCTGACCGCCAGTCTTACCAAGGGGTATCGTATTACCCAGTAACTGGGTTGTGGAGGTCAGATAAGCAGTCGCTCCATGTAAAATACTGGTATTCAGCTGCCTCCGGTTAGACTGGAACGGTTACGGGTCGTCAGAAGCCCAAATGTCTGACCACCAGTCTTACCAAGGGGTATCGTATTACCCAGTAACTGGGTTGTGGAGGTCAGATAGGCAGTCGCTCCATGTAAAATACTGGTATTCAGCTGCATCCGGTTAGACTGGAAGCCAACCCCAGTATAGTTGGAAAAAGGCTCGGCAGATGATGATTTTGAAAATATTGTTGAACAGTATCATGAACAAAGTTACTTGCGGTTCCATCCTTCCGCCTTTATGACCAAATCCCATCATTCGTCAAATTGCCCCAGCTTTCTTAATGCAGATGTCACAATAGCAAACCGCGGTACGCAACGCTTTTCAAGTAAACCGAGAAAAAGCAATCTCAATCTCGGTGCACCGTATCATTATTACCCATATTTACCCCCACTTACCCCGTATTTCATTCAAGTGTGTGACTTTTTGTCGTACGCGTGGGAATGTTTGAATACGTCGTTTATACGCAATTAGTTACTCATTATCGTTTGTTTAGTCCTTTAAAAACGACTATTTTGTTATTTTTTCATATAATTTAGCCATGTTTTATTACTTTTGAATGGCTCTTTATTACGTCGGGCATATGTAAACTATGCTCCACTTACTACTTATTGTTGAGTAAGGCCGTTTGACCACCGCCACGTCAACGGGACGTCAACGAGAACGAGATGATGGCACCGCAGTGGCGATACCTACATTTACTATGGGGCCTCGTGTCCACCGCACGTCGTCACCGGGATGTCACGCTCGGTTCGAATAATCTCGTTTCTCGTTGACGTCCCGTTGACGGTGAAGGATGGACAAACGCTGTAAACGTGAAGTTCCACAGAAATCTCGGTCACTCTTACTTAAAGTTTTATCGAGGTTCACTATCACGGCATGGTCAACTCAGGTCAATACTAATTCTCTCTACACGTGATCTTTGCGGAAGATATAACGTGTGGACAACTTTTATCGCCGTCAATTATGACTTATCGGGCAATATCCGATTAGTATCTCCCCTCGCAGAGGGTTAGCCTGTTGCTAGGGTTAGAATAACATTTTCAATCACATAGCTACGAGCTGCCACCGCCTGACTCATGCGAAAGACCCTCGCCGCCGCCCCGCCCACCGCCAAACACGGACATACATACATCACACACATTTTTATCCCTTTTAAGACACATACGTGGGAATAACTCGACTCAATCGTTCCGTGGCATACTGCCAGCCGCTAACCTATTACTAATACCTACTGCATACCACGGTCCCCGACCTATTGTTTCTCAACGACAGTGTACCGGTGGCTTGACATTTTACACAGCGGAGCTAATCTGATTTTGCTAACGAATGTATCGTATACAATAACGGTGGATGTCATAATATCCGCTTAATGGAGTCGATGTACGCAAATGAAGCGGTGAAGCTTGGTGCCCGTGCGCAACTGTGGCGCCATGAAGGTCTAAAGTTTAGAAGGTTTGTGGATGTCATAATATCCGCTTAATGGAGTCGATGTACGCAAATGAAGCGGTGAAGCTTGGTGCCCGTGCGCAACTGTGGCGCCATGAAGGTCTAAAGTTTAGAAGGTTTACTGCATGAAATTTCAAACATATCTAACAATATAGTAACAAGTACCAACTGCGTAGATACCAATTGAACCAGAAGTATGTATAGTCAAATCTGCGTCTTCAGATAATCAAGTCTTCCGTATATCTAAGTGTCCTCTGATCCTGTTAGGCTTTAAACGCAATAAACCTTCTGTTTCTGAATTCGTTCTGTTCTTAAAGGGCAATAAATCCGGCGCACGCGCTTGTCTTCGTCGGCGCCACGGTATTGTTGTTGTTGCATTGTGCAACCAGAACAGCCTGACTGTACCCTTTGTTGTGTCTCCGACTACTCCGACATGGGATTATACATACACCCTCGTGGAACACCAGTTAGCCATTGGTCACATTAGCATATTGAGTCTAGACACAGTCGCTGTGGCTAATGTATTAGATAGCATCAGAATACGACCCTCTATATAAACGAAGACATTAAAGTATACATCCCATCTAACATTCTGCAAACATCCGTGTTGATATACAGCCCTCGATCGTAGCCTCCATAAAGCACAATAATTAATGATCAATAAACGTCTTTCAGCATCGTTACTCTCAAGCATAATTTCCCACAAACAGCTCCCAACCTCGCAGATATTTCATAATGGCGCCATCGAGCGCATTTAACAAATAATTAGCGGCGTTTAAGTGCGTATGTCGCTTCCCTTAACCGTTTCTCCGGAACTATAAAATTACGGCAGAGGCATGTTGGCCGACTCGGAGCAAAAACGCCGGACGACCGCGGACGGCCAAGCTAAAAATAAGCCGTGGCCGATGTTAATGAAGAACAACCGGATTGCTGCTGACAGGGACTGACGGATCAGGGTAAGGTCCAACCACCCGTTGCTAGTTTGACTCCTGATAAGAAGATCATTCATGTGCTTTTACGGCGACAATATTTTCTACAGGATTTTGGCGAAGAATCTAGGCTAATGCTAGTCAGACCTTATTGTTATCAGTTGGCAGCTGATCAGAAACTATCTTTGGGCATAAATTGTGTACCATAATCGTAATTGGTTTTCTTGCAAGTCCTGCTCTATGTTCTATTCAATGCAAAGCGTGAGCGATATTCACGTGCAATATTCTTGTTATTGTTGTCTATACGACCTTTCGAACAGTAAATCCCTTTTGCTCGCGTTGCGCAAGCGTGCCGTGCGCCTGCGCCGTACGTATGAACGACCTATTTCGATTAGATCGCCCGCCTGGAACTACGATTGTTACCGATCCGAGCACGACTCCTTTCGCAAAGGTGAAAAATACTTTGAGAATGCCACGAGTTGTCATTTCGCAGTCACGATCCGCGCCAGCCAAATGTCATCTAAATGTGTGGAGATATTTTGTGTTGAATGAAACCAGTTGCAACATATGAAATATCGAGGTCTCTCGAAAGTAACTAGCTGCAGTTTATAGTGGACATATTTATAATGGCAATAAAATGAAAGAATGTTGCTCCATGACTGGTCATTAATATTATGTAGTCTAATCCGTTTTGCTATTTACCGGCTGTAAAGCTTCTCTAGCTTTTATTAGTGCTAAGAAGTACCATCCAGTTTAATGTCTTCCTACTCGCAGTACGAGTGATTCCCTCTCAGCTTAGTCACTGCAAGTGGGGAAGGCGGTAAGTGTGCGAGGTCGTCGTTGCCGCCGTGGGACACAGCTGGTATTCAGCTCGAGGCCTACCATCACTTAGCGTCCATTATTCCAATTCTTACAGTCATGTGCATGTCTTCAAAAGCTAACAAGCTTAAGACATTCTCAAGGAAGCCCTAATACCCTACATTCCTCTTCCGCTGTCGCGCATTCCTCACATATTTAAGTTTTTTTCCAATAATTCGCGATAGGCACGAGTCGTTGACTGGCTTGCGTCCAACCCGTTCCCTAAAGGTCGGTATTTTTATCTGCCGTATTGATATGTATTAAAGCGTTTAATTAAATAAAGATTACTTTTTCGCGGCGTGTGCGCAGCGCGCTGTTAGCGGCCCGACTGGTATTTAGTGGCATTTAAACTCGTGTTACTTGTTACTTGTAATGGAGATTATTTACGTGCACTTTGTTTCGGTAAGGATATACTGAGCGTTCATCACGATGATTGACGACCAATAAAGTAGCTTTTGTCTTAAAGTAGGCAAAGGCGATGATCTTTTCTCATTATTAATCTGGACTTAAAACACCTGAAGGCCAATTCTCGTACTTAAAAAAACGTTCAAGTCGCAATCTTATCTCAGCGACAATCAATGTTAAAAACTTGTCAAAAATGTAGGGAATTTAGACGTAATTTTTACAGATTGAGACTTAAAATTACGGGAATTTGCCCTTCTGGTGCTGAAATAGTTTATTAAGTTTCGAAAACACGACCGCTCTAACTCAATCCACATCGCCATTACAGCACCAGACATTGAGTCCGAACCCCTGTACTACACAGCCTGAATATTCAAGCCAGCTGACCTCAAATAGCTGCACACTCCTTACATACCTTAAGCATGTAGGTAGGAGGAGCAGATTCTCCAATTAGCCCATGGAAGTGGCCGCGATAATTCGCCATGTCGCTTCCTGTTTCGCTAATGACTATAGACATTATCTACGGGAGCGTCCATGTCCATGTGAACAACGTTTACTATTCATGGTCTTTGTTATTATAAGTCCATTAATGCTTCGAGGGCGTGTAGGCTTTTGTTTTGCTTCTTGGGTGGACTTAAGTGGAAATGTTTGTGTCTTAGGAGCGAAGAGTGATGTTATAGAAGATTTAAATCTTGGGTTTCCTACGAAAGCTGCGCCGTCATTGAACGGCAGTAATATGCCGGCTGTTATGAAAATTATGGTGGGTGTTTGACATAATTTTTGACGTTCAAAAGTGCCTTTTATGTGCCTATTTGAAATAAATTATTTGACTTTGACTTTGAGACTAGTGACAGAAACTTTTGTCCATTTACGGAGTTTCTTTTTTTTTAAAGTATGTATCTGTCATCCATATAATTTAATAATTAACCTACCCTTTGTGGTCGTACCCATTACTTTAAGAGTTCTATAATTAATGCGCTCTATAACTATGGCTGTCTCGCTTTAATTAGTACAAAATGACAATGACAGCTGGATTTATGGATCGTTTATAGGTGTGAAGTTTTTATGAACACTTGTAAGGCGTTATTTATGAGATCCTTACACCCGGAATGATGCTTTTACGATGCTTAATTAAAGTACAACCAGGTTTCATGTAGATGGAAGGGATGTTTTAGTATTCGCACGCTGAATATTTCTTCTTTTTTTTTTTCTTAAAATAATCGTTTCTTTTCAATAATCCAAGTCTCTCTCTTTTATTAGTTTCTCGACAAATAAAGCTATAAAACTTACGACTGGACTCGATTCAGCGCTGGGTATACGCGTTCCAGCGCCGTGTATATACGATTCAGCGTCACCAACCGACTGGAGCCGAGTATACCCGATTTAACGTCACCGACCTAACCGTGACGGTTCAGTTTGGTTCACTGTTCAGAAACGGCGCAAAGTACGCCTTCTTTGCGCCTTGTTTATGTTCAAAAAGTCTAGCTAGGATATTCGTGTTCAGACAGTTCTGCTATTCGAACTCAATATACACTACTCCTGACATTTCTGCCTACCCCATAACTACCATACTTACATACAAGCAATGCAAAAACAAGTGAAGTGTGCAGCATGCCAGGTCAGTGGAACACCGAGCCGGATTGTGGAGGAACGCGACACGAACAATACGTACTATGTTCTCACTTCATAATGTTCCTAGGAATGCCATGATGGATGCTGCGGGTATGTCCGCGTTGGATCGGACTGGGGCTCGTAATATACTACGTTTAAATGGTTCTACGCTCTTAACTGCGGTATTTATATATTTGCAATTCCAAAAGGGCGTCGCCGTATGGAGAAATAGTTCTTCAGAAGTTTGGGATGAAATAGGGGTTGAAGCTTTATGCTTTACTTGACTAATAACATGTTAAAACAAGCTTAATTCAAGTACAACAACAGCGGTGACAGTTCTCATCGCAGTTTTGAAGAGTACGCTGGTCTGCCGAGACCAGTGTACTCTTCAAAACTTCGTTGAAAGTTGCGACACCATTAATTTTTCGCGTCGTTTGTCAAATTCCCCATTACTACTTTAACAGTGTCATTTGCAAGCATAAAATTAATTGCAAGTTTCATCTTATTCGACCATTATAACAATGCCTGTAGTTCGTTACACTCTAAGAATCAATTTCAAGTAGATAATTATTTTATCGCCATCCAATTTGCTTGAGCAAAATATAGCTAACTGTTGGTGGGTTGTTTTCAATTACTTTTTGAGCACAAAAAGTAGATGCACAAAAACTCTTTGATATTTATGTGGTAAGGTTGAAAATTGATTTCTGATAGTTCTGCTACCCGGATTGTATTTACTTGTGATTAGGAAAAAAGTAGTAGTATCGAATCTAAACAATTAATTGAAACAGGTCTCGACGCTTGGAATTTATCAATTGAGGAAGTTTGTCGTCGTTTATACGTTAAAACTCTTTTTTGTGTGGCCACTTAGAAGCATCTGCTAGAATAGTTCAACCCCATGAAATGTTGACCTGCGTTGAATTAGTAGATTAGCTACGTAATCATAAATACACACATATATAACACCACGCCTGTATACCTGTATTTATGAAGGGTTAGGAAACGTACATACGCAAGTTTTTTTTTTTTTTAAGAAAAACGTTGCCCCCACTAGGAATTTCTCCTGTATCATGGGTGCGTTTACAAACATTTAAACTTAACTTAACATACACAAACAGCCAGACCCGGAACAACTACTTATAAGTAGGTCATACAAATATTTGTTCCGTGCGGGAATCGAACCCGCGACACGCAGCGCAGCAGTCAATCGCCAACCGTGCCGTCAAAGTTATAGTCCCATGTTATAGGGTGCGTACCTAATGTCAACAACAGGGCTCAAACCCAGACCCCGGACTGTTACTGAGAAATTCGAGATGGATAAACATACTTAATTACAATTCCCCTAATCCCAGGACCTTATGCTCAGCAGAAGTGCTTACGGCCAGTATACCAACGAGGCAATCAGTCGAGGCAGAGAGACAACGTAAATACTTGACTAAAAAAACCATTCTAGATTACCCAGCTAGACATTAAAATTAATGAATGGTTTTATTTACAGCGGTCTAATAATAGAAAGAAATGACAAGTATGGCGACCGACCTTGTCGCGGCTTAACAAGCAATTACATGAGCCTTCTTAATAGCCCCTAATGACGTGAGCTTCCTCCACACAAAACGTGACCAGACCATTCAGGTTTCATTCCAATTGTCTTAATGAACGAACGAATGAATGTCGAGACGAATCGCGGACAAAAACCGCGGAGCCGGGACAAATCTGATGAATCCATCTGCATTATAAGGAAGGTTCTTTTTTTTGTTAATGGTAGCAAAAAGCTTGGGGCAGGTTGTTGACGTTACTTTTATTGCATTTATTAAATACATTTGGTATCGTGGTTACCTATATAGGATATGAGTTCTATCTTGGCATCAATTGGTGGGTAGGTGCGTTGCGTTATTTTAATTATTTATTTCTTGGATTCACCACAGAGGCTACACAATATCATGCATGTTGACATAAACAGGGAGAAATACAATTGTGCGCTTCCAATTATAGGAGACCACATCATTCACTTCTTATCTATAATAGGTACAAGTTTGACAAGGCCGAAAATATTAAAATAAAACAAAATAAAATCACGAAAATCATTAAAAAAAAACGAGTAAAATTTGAATAAAAAATAACCTAGACAGAAAAAATAACAAAATATTATGTTTTAATTACTATGACTTTTATGTTTTTTTTATATTGCTCAATCCTTTGTTATTTTGCTCAATCCAAACGGAGTTGGTATATTATGAGCAATAGGAACAGTGTAACTGTAAACGATATTGAAACTTGAATGTGCCAATAATTGTAAAGTAATACCTGAAAAGTTAATATTAGAAAATTACTTACAAAATATTACTACTAGAACATGAACTAAAAAATCAAGTCATATTTTGTAGGTACAGCACTTTCCAGCACTCAATGTTTGAATAATTGAGAGCTGTATTATTGTGTACCGATAACGCAATTTTTGGTGCATGTTTTAACAGAATACTATGTATTCCTAGTTTCAGTCTTTTGGCTACCCATTATTCAATATTACTTTCTACTTCCTCCCATGCCGTTCTCCATTCCTACAAAGCTTGCATTATGTGACTGTTTTGGACAGGCAAAGACTATAGTTTATTGCACAACACGCCTTGTATTTTCTCTCATTGTGGAGTGCACGCTAGCCCTAAGGCATGGTAATTAGTGATGGGCCACGAACGCGTTGCTCATCAGCGTTTACCATAAGCGGCCAGCGGTGGCGTTCACACGCTCCAGTTTGCAAAGCGCCCGCGCGCGCGTTTGTCCGCGTTCGAAATACAAAAGTGGCGAATCCGCTTGCGGTAATTAGAAACGATGCGTACGCGCGTGAGAGATGTGCGTGAATGGCGAGGTGTTTGCCAGGGAAGCTCAGGAATTTAGGTGTCATGAATTGTTTTTATGATTAAGAGCTAATGAAAATTTTAATGAGTGCCTTCAAATAAACCGTCGAAGCGGCTGCTTGACTCTTTTGAAAAAGACTTAACTAACGCTAAGCTGGGATAAGGCCATCTAAGTAATAAATGTTGGTATTTTAATCAATGCTCGACCTTAACCAATCTGAAATCCAATCGCGTTAATTAAAGCCATTGATACCGTCGGCACATAATTTATACATTGTATGGCCATCTATTCCAAAACATTGTAAGCTTCACGGTCCCGTTTTATAATTTACAATAGTGCGTGCAGCAGTATTATCGGGTGTACCTACCGCAGTTGCGCTGGCGCATTGTTTTGCTCTCATTTACCGCGATCGCCGATAACATCGGCCGATCGGCACGGGCCGAGCGATAAATTTAATTAAACCACCTGTCGCACGCTACCGCCAGATTATGTTATCTACCGCGAAATACGCACACAGCTTGAGAGAAAAAATAATGGCCAGAATGCATAGATAAAGTAGGATTAACGCAACATTGTGACCATAGTTTCTTGTTTGTTTACATGTTGGAGATATTAAAAATATTATACGAACGAGCTTCTTTATTGGGGGTTGTCCTCAATAAACATGTTCACTAACCAGTTTTATTCGCATATTTTTAATCCTCGAAGAGAGCTGGTATTTATTTAAAAATAAAGGAGTGTTTCTGGGATAATATACCGCTATATCAGCCTTAAAAAGGTAAATATAGCCAGCCTTAACATAAACCGTAGCACATAGGCAGAGTTAACATTAAAAGACAGGATGCTGTCAGTTCTACATGAAAATGCCCTTCTGTAAACTATTCACAGAGAAACAAGACTGGAAATTAACGGCCGAAATCGAACAATGCGCGATCGTTAAGCATTCATTACGCGCCCGCGCATGTTCGCTCAAATTTATTTTCGCTCGCGACATCCCCTCGCCCCGTTTCCGGCTCGCTAATGAGCCTCGCTCGGTAACAAGGTTTGTTACTCACACGTTACACCTAATAGATAGGCGTTGTCAAGCGTCAACTTATGTTCTACAGTCCTGCACACTTGAACGCCAACTCAATTTCTCACTATTTTTAACTTATTCTCTATATTCATTCTCAATTCCTTTGTCGTCTTTCCATTTTGCTTTACAGCATGCAAATTATTCTAAACCATAACAGGTTCGTGTTCTGTACAATATCAATTCCCATAGTTACAGTCTATTACTTTGACAATTCTAATTATTGTTTAACATGGTGCCCGGATTGAACAACTCTATTGAGTTATGTATGACTCACGCCATTGTAATAAAGCGAAGTACTTGGATTAAATGTACTAGAGAGAAAATGGCAACTAAACAAAATGCTCCTTATGAATAAAAAGATCATTGTTTATACATCGGAATCGATGATCGATGTTGCGCAATCGATACATGGAAACAAAGCCGATGGTTGGAACGTCTCGAGCGATTAATCGATTAGACGCACAGCAGTCTTGGTGCTTTTTGTCCGTTTGCCATCGAGATGCTTGACCGAACATCTGAAGAGTTCATTTACGTTACGATAATGGTAACAAAAAACATCATAGCAGAGGAAATATTGCGAGCTGTGATGAATGACCTCCGGTTTAGATAAAACATTTCAAGGTCTGGGATGATTCAAAGAATGATGAGAAGAATTTAACAAAAGAAAATATTCGTAATATTTTGCGTGATTGTCCGTGATTAGTAACGGACTGGTGGGTAGATATTGACTTGAGAACGTTGCCACTTTTCACGATCTACAGCAACAGATAGAAATGTAGCCTATCTTAAATCATTTCGCAAATACCCAAATCTTATCATATCAATAAACATTTCGAAATCCGATTGCACGATACTGTTTCATTTATCAACCTTTGTCTACGACATACGTCAAGCTGTCAGAACGCGTTCGGTTTTCGCTGTAACCTTTGACCTTTGGCGCGAGTCACGACCAACCTTGGATGCTGGGTATTGGACCAGAGACCAGTGTGATATCTGTGAGTCTTTCTAAACGTGACTAGAACGCGGCCTTCGTCCGCCGCTCCCTTTTAGATTTGCGATATAGATCTGCCGCTCTTATTTATGCTCAGCTTTTGTTGCTATTTGTGTATTGTGGGAATTAGGTGGGGCGTGTGTTGTCAATCTCTATATGGTAAGCAGATCTTCAAGCTGTTGTTCATTTATTTGGTTATATTAATTTGCCATAGCTTCTTCTTCATTTTTATTATTTTCCAGTCCAATGCTAGCTCTTCCTTCTTCAAAGTCAACAGGTTATCTGTAATTAAGTTTTGATTTTATTACTGACAACAACATTTGCTTCATGCACTTCGTCTTAATCTTGTTGAACGGGATGATTGGCCTTTCCTTACATCGGCATTAAATATAGCATTGCAGAATTACTGACATTTGGATTGCAAATACATAAATGTTACAATCATACTTAAATCTATTCCATTCCAACTAATGATGTCGAATAAATAATCTAATTGAATTACATAATGGCTTTGCTGTTTTCAATTTTAATTCGCATGCGGAATTCTTTTACCTAGTCCTATATCAATAAAAATATGAATACCAAGGAACATGTTACGATCACTTAAACTA
Organism: Apamea sordens; assembly: GCA_945859715.1. NCBI lineage: Eukaryota > Metazoa > Arthropoda > Insecta > Lepidoptera > Noctuidae > Apamea > Apamea sordens. The sequence continues at coordinate 18,325,314 of OX243995.1, forward strand.
TTATAACATAAAATCTCGTTAGCCATTATTGTGGTCGCGAGCCACGTGAAATATGTATGAGAGTCATTACAAGGACAATTAAATACGTATCCGTGATGATATTGTACTGTTATCTGCGTGTCTGTGACACTTATTGCTAAGACCGGCTACGTTACGATTATGATACTCTGTGATGTCCTTAGTAATAAAAGATTATGACTTTTTATAACGCAATGCAATTACATATATTTATTATTTAAGAGCTCCACTCTGTGCAGTATCACTTTCAACCTGTATAACAGCCATTATAACTTGAGCTGTTTGGATCTCGTTGAGTTATTAATTATAATGTATGTAATTTACCTAGCCCTCTTCAATACTTAGTAGTTTTATTAGTTATTGTGTATCGTGTTTAACATGCACGTTAATGGGTAATTAACAATACATTTTCAGAATCATTCTCTTAATGTATTCTATGACCTCCGTCTAGGTTGTAACTTGCAGCATATTTAAGCAAATTAATTCTATGTGCACGTGAACATATATTATGCGCATACGTTGGTACAATATTATATTAGAGTTTGTTAGAAAATACAATATAGCTCATATTTTATTTTCTAACAACGTTTTCCCACATGCGATCGTTCACAAACAATTAAAATTATTCTCGTGTTTCTAGTATATCATTAAGCTAATGATATACTTGCTCTAGATCTGGACCGCTGTCTTTTGGAGCTCCATCTTCGTTAACTTTCTCATAAATAGCTGTCAATAAATCTGTAATTCCAGCTGAGTTAAAAGATGCAAGTATTCCAAATGATGGTAGGTCTCCTAAAACTATTTGGCAAGGTGAATCAACTTCAATTCACCAGGCAATAAAACTCCCTTATCGTACAACAATTTGCATGAAACCATCCCATCGTTTTTGGTGTGCGGGCCAAGTTAACCGCCTGTCGTAAATTCTACCACCGAGACATAAAAGACGACAGCAAAAAACTTTGACCTTGTCATCTGATGTAACCGAGCGATCCCTTTGCGAATAACATTAGTTACGCTCCAAGGGTCCAGACACAAAAAACGGTCCAACTTTGGCCCGTTGACTTCACTGTTATTACTTGAATTTGAATACAATCCTTCGAAACGTAGGAGTTGTTGTGTGTGTTCCTTCATCGAAAGCCGTCGCTGGACGAGTATTACCACAAATGGTTGGATAATCTTACATTTTGGCGTACCGTACAATCTTTAGCGTCGTATTCTGAAGGCCTTCCGCGTCTTTAGCGCCGTGTAATTATTCCCATTGTGTGTGGTATCTAATTTCAGCATGGGCGTTTAATGGATCGCTGATTACTGCCTCCATGTCTACCGTACGATTCGCTGCGGTCTCAGAACACGGAAAGAGCAATAAATTGCCGCAAATCCATTTTGACAATGCGCAAAGAGTAACAAACCTTGAACTTTTAGTTTCGCCCAGCCATTGTGAGTTTGACATAGCAACGAATTGTGAAGGACAAAATAGACTGTTATAGTTTTGCCTAATCATATGACCTATTGCGCGAATAGAAACTGTAGGAAAAAATAATTCTATTATAATCATTACAGTTGATATTTTCACGGTTTGTTTTTCTCATTAGTGTCGCCCATTTTTTGAATAGGTTTCGATGTCTCGTAGCACTAATAACGTTCGTTAAGAATGCGAACCACTTCCGCCATATGGCCAGCGGCGGCGGCGTGACGTCCGCTTTACGACGCATGCGTGCTGTCGCGGTTACACTTTGTTGGTTTTTATCTAAACACACCACTGTAACCAGGACCCTTTTTAACTGGACCACACGTAGTGTTCCCTGGAAGTTCATTGCATCCTGCTCCAGATCACCTGTTTACATACATCCCATCGACGCGACGTCTCCCCTGTCCCCTGTGTGGTCTATACTCCGAAGACTTAAACTCGACCGTTTTGACGCGCCCTTCCTCGTGTTTGTACACTGAATATTGTTCTTAAAACTTGTTTATTCAACCCCATATGTTAACGGACACTATAAATAAACGTGAAACTCTGACCGTAACCGGTCCAAGTTTCTTAACATCTAGTACGACAATTTGTCCTTGAGTAATTGATCGTAAAACACTTTTTCTTTTTTTTACAGGTAAGGAACTTTATCGAGCCACACACGGCACCTGTCGAACAAGCCCTGGGCGGAGGTATGGACCCTGGTGTCAATAAATTAACTATTTAACACAGGTTTGATGTTTAGAAAGGCCCCCGTCGCTATAAATGCTCTTTTTATGCCGATGGTCACTGTATTGATATAATACTATATAATACTACATGAATAAACCCATAAGATCCATTGCTCCATTTCGAAGAAAAATCTGAATTGAATGGACTGGTTTGATATCTTCCAACAATATAAGATTATAAATTATATCGTGCTTTTGATGTTTCCGATATGTATTTTTCTAAGAAACAGAGCTTGTGTCGTAATATTGATCTATATCAGCATTTGATTTAGGAAGTATAATTATTTGGTTTTCATTCGTCAATTTTGGCCTTCGTTTCGGTGTTTACTTGTGGCTTGTGATCATTCACATCCGATCATTAGTCAAACTTGTCAGAAACCAGCCATTTTATAATGGCATTACGTCTAACGCTTTTTTTATTGCTAACCTTTTGACTTCTATTATTATTTTGTATACTAACTATATATTATATAATATATTCGAGTTATCGTTCGTATCTTCATAGATACGAACGATAACTCGAATATATGTATAGTAGTTTGAACCATTGTTACAGGTACATTACCTGTAACAATGGTTCAAACATTGGAATCATCCTTGACCCGATCTCCTAACACCTGTCTCGCATCCTTCCTAGTCAGACGTGCGCTTACACATGAAACAATGGCCCCTAATGCCGGCGCCACCCGAACAATAGCTTCTAATTCGGCCCAACACCATACGGCCCATCTGATACACCCATTGTATAAAATTTAAGATTTGGTTTAATTGTTGACTTTTCGAAAATAATTCGAAAGGCGACCTCGTCTCGAAACGCTTCAATAATTAGGTTTATTGAAATTGGTCCTCAGGATCTCAAAGTCGTCAAGGATTTGTTAATCGGTGTCCAAAAGCTTTTGTCTTTTAATCTGGCCGGCTTTATAAAAATATTTAATATGTGTAACGCGGTTGCAGCGAAATGATTATGCAAAAATTCTTCGTAATATGAGATGGCCCATATATTCTCAGAATAAAATTTAAATTTAAAATTTCGTGAGGTCACCACTAATTACAGCGTCTTCCGAATTTCCTGATCGTATATCCAGCGGACTGTCAGATCTGAACGGGTAATTGGTAACCAATCATGGTGAAAGCCAGCGACGGGCAGTCTGCCGCTCCTCGATCATTCCACGTCATATTCTGTCCCCATTCACGGCTGCGCCCCACTTTGGGAAACCATTGTCCAAAAAGAAAGGCAATTCAGTTTTCATCTTATGCAGTTCGCGATGCCAGTTAATTAATGGTCATTAATCATAGTCACGACCAAGTAGTTTCTAAAATAACAACACCTTTTTGTCATGTTTTAGTAGTATCTTTGTTTTTGTTTTGTACCTTGTTTACAGCGTTTTCAATTCTTCACGGATACTTTTGTTGTGTTCCGTGATACACTTTTTGTTGCTATATCGTGCAATATATTTTTATTGCACTTAATTATCTTCTTCAAATTCCACTGACCTATCAACCACCACGATTCTTCTTCGTTTCGCAAACTTAAGCTTCCCTCATTTCTCTGCAGCTGTCAAGCTTGTGTGGTCTCACAAATTTTTCCAACAATTACGTTGAAAATTAATGGGTGTCATAACACAACCTCAAACTTCGACTATATATTATCATTTCCATCAAGAACGCCGTTATTTTTTTCACATTGTCCCCGTAAATAAATCCGGTTGTATAGGTTATTATCGGTCCGTTAAAACCGTAATTTGGTCATAAGTCAACTGATCTGATGCAAATTGCCTCTTGTATCACGAAGTTTGGTTGACCGATATCTGGCAAAATGCATGAGGAAACATTGGCCTGCAACAAAGATATGCAACAGAGATTAAGGTTCAGATTCAGAACAATACTCTATTCATATTAGTCAGTCTAGCTCTAAACAGTATTTAAGGAGTTATGAGAGCTGCCTACTTGAAGCTAATAAGTTCTTAAGACAACACTGTATCCTCTTTGATGTCCAGTAATGGTTTTAATGTTGTATAACCGGTGATCTTTTCTGAAATGATTTTTAAAACGTGGCCATCACTCCTAATAGGCATGATGTAAGTGGCTGGGTCTTCATTTCTGTTGAGTCGTGTTCGTGCGTTCAATGGGTTTTAACTGCCATGTGTTATGTATTGTTACATAAATCCAAAATATCTTTAGAGTTATTGTAATGTTCTTCAATGTTTTTGGAGAAATCTATCGGTATGCTTTACTTGTGTTTTCATGAATTCTGTCGTTCAAATCCCATTTTCATTTTCTGATAAAAGTAAATGCGTGTCATTTAACTTGGTTGTCGATAAAATAACAATAAGTTAAATTATTTTCGGTTCCATTACAATGGTGATTTGAATTGATTGAAAAGAGTCAAAGTGAAATTAATTCAACAGTTTTTTTATGCATATTGTAACTTGATCTTTGCAAAAATGAGCGGCGTTTGTCGATTTTTAATCGGTTTCTCTTACAAAAAAACGTTTTGTAATCATCCAAGTGTGAATGCGTATGGCGCATCTGAACGATCGTGACAATTGCTAAAATTGCCAGAACCCGCGAAAGGTGTTGCATAATGCCGAACTCTTTAGCGTTTTCATGCTTTCTAATTAATTGCATAATTTACACCGCCTGTTGTAATTGGCGCACTACTGCACTTTAGTCAGGTGTTAAAATAACATTCGCAATAATAATAATAACACAGTAGCCTATCCTCAGGTTATTTGTAAAGTTCATCTTTATTAGCAGGCGGACATGACATCACTTTGACATGACATAAGTCAAATGTGAAGACATAATTACCAACCTACATGCAACATCCTGAATCACCGATGCCAACAATCTGGTATTATGTCGGTGAAATGTTCATTTAGCTCTCAAAGAGGTCCATAGGGCTCGCGGCCGGCTATCGGTATAGTTAGTACAGAGAATTTACAACGACGTAAATTCCCATCTGTGTCGAGCAAATATTTTTATTCGTCTGCGAACTAGTTACATTCAATCCACTAACCTCGTTATAAGAACGGGACGGGTTCTTTCATTACCACTCGATTAAAATCGACTAACGATTACACTAAATCGTTTCGAGTATCGGTGTGTGTTTACTCTTCGTATTTTTTCCTAACAAATGATATCGATTAATTTGTCGGCGGGCCATTCGTGGGTAATTGAAAAGTTTTAATGTTTGTATTCGGCAAATACCTCGTTAAGTCGATGATGTTACATACATTCATATACGAGTATTAATTATTTTATTAGTCGATTGTTGGGAGAATTCATTAGTGTAGGGTTGCTTTTTCGATTCTAGAGTCTGGATCTTAAAAGAAGTCTGTGTGGCATATTAATTATAACATAAATTTACGCATTAAAAACAATAAATAGGTATATGATGTCTGCTCGATTGTTTCTCCACATTCCTCAAACGTACGTTTCAGACATAAAAGTTAGCGAAGCAATAAACGCGATAAAATTCCGCGACTAATGGCCACTCTCGCGCAGAGACAATAACGAGGAGTGCAGTATTATTCTCTCTGCTTATCCCTCATGTCGTGAGTGCAGATTGCAATTTTCCATCTGTCACCGTTTTATTTGTGCGTCAGTTTTGATGGCTAGTTGCGTAGAGCAAACGTCATGCGCGGTGAAGCCGCGCGTCCAATTGATGGCGCCCACGCATCGCGCCGCGCGCGCATGCCTATTATTTTGTTTGTAATTGTAGCTTTATTATTGCAAACCATGAGATATTATGTTTAGCGTTTTACTCAAAGTTTAGACTTCAAATATTAATTTTGCAAATTGCAGTTTTTTTTTCTTCCAATTAATAACGTGACACTGCATACCTACCAGTGACAAATTGCATGTCAATAACGAATGCTAATTGCTTCAAAGTTTCATGGCCAATATAAATTATATTTCTAATATGAATGAACCTGAAACTAATTCTCTTTAACCTTTAGTCTCATTAAGCTTAAATTAATAGCTATATTCGTTTTAGAGGTTAAGTACTAAATAGCATGAAAAGTTTTGATCGAAGGCACGCACACCGGCAACCATTAAAGAATTACGGTTGGACGTATTACAATTAATTAAATTACCTACTTATTTTATTTATTTTATTTTACCATTTATGTACGTACACACATATATAAACAGACATTGAAAAACAGAACAGAAAAAATAGGTACAGAGGTGATGCTTATTTCATAAGAAATCTCTTCCAGCATACCTGAGATAGGACAATAGATACAGAGGTGTAGACAGCGTGTGATAGAGCAAAGGAGACAAACAATAATACATAGAATACTACTTAATACACTTCAGCAATTTAATTCATTGTTATACGTTATAATTATGAAACCCAACACCTACCACCCTTTTAAGTGATGGACGCTTTCCCTAAAAACAAAATTAAAATCGGTTCATCCGTTCGGGAGCTACGATGCCACAGACAGACATACACACACACACACACACACACAGAGAGAGAGAGAGAGAGAGAGAGACGCGTCAAACTTATAACACCCCTTCGTTTTCGCGTCGGGGGTTACAAATAGAAAAATGAAGCGTTTAAAAGGAGTCGTAACTAAACGTCCAAGTTCCCAACATCACTTACCTTTTTCTAAGTAAAAACTGACAGAAGTAAGGTAGAATTGCATCAGAGGGGCAAATCTCGTAATTTTCAGAACGTTCAAAGTCTGATCTCAGTCTCAATCTGTCAAAAATACCTCATTTACCTACATTTTTAACAAGTTTTTGACATTGATGGTCGCTGAGATGAGATTGTGACTAGATTTTGTACGTTTTTATTACCAGATTTGGCCTTCTGGTAAGTTTTCGTTACATAGTACCCTAATAGAAAAAAACACATATTTTCGAACATAAAAAAAAACAAGAAAACATTAACATCAGTGAACTGACAAAAATGAAACACTCATTACACGAGGTACAGCCATGTATACTCCTCATTAGGGTCAAAGCATGGATAAACAAAGTTCGTCGCATGATCGATAGACTGCATAACGGGCCGCGTCCGGTGTCACTAGCAACGGTGCGTGTGCGCATTGTATGTGTCGGAGTGACGGCTCAATGGTGTACGAGTATGCTGTTGTGTGCGAAATGTTGTCATTATGTTTGAAATTAGGTTCCGTGAGGATTAGGAGTAGTGATTTATAGTAGTTATTTAGACATAATATACATTTTATGTATTGTATTTTGAAGCCTTTTCTGGCGACTTACGGTTACTTATGATAGATAACTTTTGCCTGCGGCTTCGCTCGCGTGGGCGTCGGAAATTATCCCACGAGAACGTACTTCCGAGACAAGAAGTGTCATATTATGTCTCTTTACCCAGCTCATGCTCTATCTGGGTGCTACATATTTCACTGAAATCCGTTCAGCCTTTAAGGCGTAAAAAGGTAACATAAAGACGAGCTACTTTCGCATTTATAATGTTAAATATGGATATGTTGTCCCACTCCAGGATCTCCCTAGTCCCTACTTACTCTCTTTCTACTTTCCCGGTCTTCTGTTCTTCTTTTCCATTGCGGTCCAATCCGTTAAGAAGAGAGTCCAGCTCATCCCGCCATCTCTGGCCTGCAGCGTAGTCTTTTCCTGCTATTTGGGATCCACTGGGTGATTGTTGTAATTGAGGGCCCCGAATTTGGCTACGAGTTTAACGCCTTCAGTAGCGTCCATCAGTTCCTGTAACGTGCAGGCAACAGGACCCGTAGGACAGGATATTAATGTCCCATTGTTTGTGCAACAGTACCATAATTTACACTCCAGGGTGGAATCATCTGTGAATCTCCACCTGTGCAAGTTTTCCTTGCTTTCCTTGCCAACCGTTTTTTGTATTAGCTTATCTTGCAATCAGTTTTTAAAACAATGCGCAGATGAGTTGTAAGAAGATCTGGCAGGTAAGAGTCATCAGGAGCAACTCTCTTATTAGTAAAGTAGCTCTCTACAAGTTATCTAATTGTAGAATGTTGCGTCTTTTAAGTCAACTTACGTCCGGAGTCTGTCTGTCTGTGTAAGTCTAGTGTAGTTGACAGTGTCTTATTCAGTTAATTAATTAAATAAACTCTTTAAATCTTTTTTTTTTCTTGTTGTGGGCTGCAATATTGTCTATATGTTTTGTGTTCTTGTTCTTGTTTTAGCTGTTTGTTCCTCTTGAATAAAAATAAATAAACCAGCCACTAAATACATAATTTCTTCGAATCAGTACGAGTTAATGAGTAGATTTCGACTTCTGTGCAGTTGTTCTGTCCGGAGATGTTGTTGCACCGTTAAAGGTTGCGCCCGCGCCGACCTCGCTTGTTTAATTAAGTTTTATTTACACAACAACATAACTCTGGCTTGTAGATATACTCGGTTTGTTTACCAGTTTTCTCTTTTGTATTGTTGGTGTTTATAAGGCGTAGTGGAGACAGAACAAAATCGTTCGATATTTTTTTTTTTTAATTATCGAAGGATTTTGGTCCTGCTTTACACCTACCCAATTTCCAATAATGATCATACTTTTTACTAAGAATTGGTTGAATATCTTATCAGTGATTATAGTGTTATAGATTAGTACTTAAATAATGATGTTTGTCTACTGCGTTATAATTTCAATAAATAGAACAATAGCTACTTATTCTCTTTATCGTTAATCCCGCTCTACAAATGACTCAAATCCGATAGAAACTATTGAGATAATAAGAGTTCAGTGACTGCGCTCTACTGCGTTGAAACATAGCCAGTAATAAGTCACTACAGACACGCATTTATTGTATTGTATTCCTTCCCTTTTGAAGCTGATGATTAATAGCACCGCTGAGAATAAATTAGAACAAGTCCGGCTACGAACTAACGACTACTGTCTCGTTTCCGACATTAGTAATTACTGAGCCATCAGTGCTTTTAATTATTGCTTTTTATTCCACATCTGTTTTAATGGGAGATGGTTCTTAATTAATTTAATGGTATTAAACCTGTCACCGTACTTTAAGCAGTTAGTCTCGGCTGTTAATTGTAGATCTTTAACCGTCGTTAAGTCAGAAGCCTAAAAGTCTGAAAACAAGACTTATCGAGGAGTATCTTGCTACCCAGTAACTGGGTTGTGGAAGTCAGATAGGCAGTCGCTCCATGTAAAATACTAGTCCTTAAACTGAAAGTCGAACCAAACATTCTTGGAAAAGGGCTTGGCAGGCAGATTTTTTTAAACCAAGTGATCAAACAATTTAAAATATTTTCTTCGTGTCGCTGGCACAACAGTATTTCTAATCTTGTTGGCTCAAAAACTTCGCCAACTCCACGGCGTCAACGGTGGCTGCGCCGAGGTTACTTTGACTGCACGTTTTAGGACACAGAGGGCAGGATAGGAGGTGTACCATAGTTTTCGACACAGCTCCACCACATCCAGACCCTGCTGCCGTTCCATCGAGGTAGCCCCACTTTACCAGCAGGATAATTGCGTAACACACTAACAGTAATATTGGCTTTCATTTTGACAGTTCAACAACATTTATTGCGTTATTTACTTTGTTGAGCAGACAAATTCTTCGAACATATGAAGCAATGGATTAGCAAGATCCTTCAAAATCAGTCAGATCGTGTGTTACGCAATTAGGGTGCAGATTGGAGTTACGTCTTCCGATTGAAAAAGTCTACTATTTAAAATGAAAGATAATCATTTCATTTTCTTCCCTTCACATTAAAACTCAGTTACTCATATCCACTACCTTCAGCACGGACACATTACCAAAGGTTGACGTGAACGTTCTTAATAAAAATAAAGTATATAAGTAATAATTTCATTAATTCCCACATGACAGACATTACTCGTATCGTTCACCGAAATGAGTCAGTCATCTCACAATTATTGTGGTCATTAAATATGGTGGTATGAAGCTATAAATTACTTTGTATTTTTATGTGGTTAATGTTAATAATTTTATAAGTTTTCGTGCGAAATGTATGTGCAATTGTGTAAAGATTTACCTACTGAACTGAAAGTATACTGTGGCGGGGGAGGATGAGTCTACTGGTATGAAAGTATACTTTGGCGGGGGGGGTGCGTTTATGATTTTGTTATTTATTTATTTGTAAGAATGTAGTTTTACATGGGTAGATGGTGTTAATATTTTTTTATACACAAAATATGTAAAGGATGGGATCCCTTCTTTTCGCATAATATTCTTTTTCATTACTCTATTTTTTTTCATTATTCTTTTTTTCTTTATTATTTTTTTTTTTCTTTGGCATAACGATTTTGGTATAATTTGTTTTGCCATAATAATACTTTGCCATATTTTTTTTTGGCATACTTACAGTTTATGTTGGCATAATTATCTTGAAGGCTAATTTGTTTTGGCATGAATTTACTTCGCATAATGTTAGTAGGCCTAGTGACTGGCATAATAGTATTTAGGCATACAATTATTAAATAATCATTATTAAGATTAGAGAAATTATGCTTAAAAAAATTATGCGTAAGCTGTTTATGCGTAAATAATGTTATGCGAAAATATAATTAGGATTAGGAGAAACAAAAGTATGCCAAGTTATATTAGGTCTTACAATTTTATACAAATGGATAGGGAACCAGTGTCTCTCGTTATTATTTCGCAGTAATTTGAATTGAAGTTACTGGCAACCGCAAACAATTCAATTACATAAAACTATTTTCCATTATTTCAAGTAGTTTTCAAATCAAATCATTTATTTCTTTGCACCATTTAATTCTTTATCACTTGTATTAATATCAAAGCGTGGAAATTGCAGTTGATATAAAAAAACAACTCATTTTTCAGGCATTCAAAACATTAGGTAGTATGATATCATTGTAATGTAACCTTTAACACAGGTGCTTGCTATTTATTAATAGTGATTCATGCGATTATACATAGGCTTGAAATAACGTGCGATTTTACACGAAAAATGCTATGCATTTCGAAATAGACTGCGCTATTTAATAGCTCAAACGGAATCTATATGTGATATTAAGGATAATAACATAAATAAATACTTAATCTATTATCATAATATATAATCTATTATAATGACGATCTAAATAAACAATGATAAATGATTTATTCTATATGTAGGTTTGTACAAACACTTTTACACGTCAATGATATTTTTAAATAAAACGAGATGAGGTCGGCATTTCCTATCGGACTACGCTGAGACGAAAGGCCGAAACAAACTCTGAGGTCACAGAGTCTCTTAAAGTCCAGACATAATCTTGGTCGAGGACCATGTAGATTGGTGTTTGTAATGGTATTTTCACCTTTTCACCTTTCCTGTCAGTGCACGCATTTTTCAGTAATCGTGCAGCTCAACTTGAAACTTAAGGAGCTCGACGATCCGACGAAAAATACAAAAAAAAGACATTAGTTTAAGCCGCATAAAGAACTGAAACTGCCAGACCATCATTAAAACTAACTTAGAAAAAAAAACAATGGCCCACATAGTCCTCACATTCACAATAATTAAAATAATACTTTTGTTGGTCGCCTCTGCAAAAATAGTAACATACAGGTCATCGTCCCCCATAGTCAGGTCACAGCTCAAACAAAATTAAATTCATTCCATTCCTCTCGTCTCATTTTCCCGCATTTCCAACAGCTTCATCAAAATTCCGTCGCTATTCTGTCGCTGACACTTCAGACTAGCCGCGTATAGCATTGGCAGGCTCACTCAAGTGCCGACCCCCTTTTGTTCGAGGCGTGAATAAGTGCGGAATCTGCGTGCAAAAGCTTTTGTCCGTGCTGTTGTGTGAAGCTAGGCTAGCGTTGAAGATCGTTAGGTGATGAGTCGAGTTGACACGACCGGAGACTATTGTAATTTTATGAGCTCCTGGTACGCACGGCTACATATCCACCTATACTTAGGTAACTAGTATAAGCTGACGTCTGATTGTACGAGAAACCTATATAATACGAGATCAGCTAAAACTGGAAATTATAGTTGTGCTGCCGTGTATACCTCGTTTTGAATAGATGATTTTCTTTGACTTAAAACTTCAATGATTTATATAATTATGTTTTTACGCATTATGTAGATTGCGCGTGCGATTTGTACGAGAAGAGAAACCTATATAATACGAGATCAGCTAAAACTGGAAATTATAGTTGTGCTGCCGTGTGTACACACGGCTACACGTCAAGCTATACAAAACCAGTTTGTCTTGGCCTCACTTTGTATGATATTTTCTCACAATGAACGGTCAGCTAATACTGGTTTTGCATAGCTTGATGTGTAGCCGTGTGTACTTCGTTTTGATTAGATAATTTTCTTTGACTTAAAACATCAATGATTTATATATATTATGTTTTTACGCATTATGTAGATTGCGCGTGCGATTTAGTTTCCACACATATAAATAAATGTGTTGGAAAAACAACTTTAATATCCCTTACGTATAAAGTTTGCTACAACTTCAAATATTTTTATGGCCTTTCCAATAGTACTAGTCATTCTGAAATCAACTTAATGGACAATAGTATAAATTTGATATTCGTTTAAGTGGGAATAACATTACATTTGAATTGATTAAACAGAGATTTGAATAGACTTATTATAGTTTTGAAACCTGAAAATCCCCAATGGAGTTTTGCAACTCAGTAACAAGTTATACTTGACTAATTTGTATAAACCTGCAACCTGTATTGTGTAGTCTAAACAACTAACAAATGTTAATAATATTATGTAAGGCATTGTTCGTAAAACAAAGAGAACTGCATATACCCTTCATTAACGATACTGTGAGTACAATAATGACATAAATTACTAAACAAAATATTTACTCAAACACTGCTGCAGTTATTAATTTACTCAAGTTCGCTGAAATCAACAAAATTATACAGAATACAGCTTATACAAATACTAGGTTTATTGCAAAGACATTCTTGATTAATACAGAGTAATTAAAATGTATTTATATGACTTAGATACAGTATCATATTTTTCTTAACATATTTCTTCATGGGAAAAGTCGTAAACTTCAAAACTCCCGTTGTTCTGAGCGATTTCGGAAAACGGTAAATCGTGCGTTTACTTCGGCAGACTTCGGCTAAATTGATCATTGTCATAGCGCGGTGTGTTGATTGATTTGCGCAGACGCGATGTTAAATCACGGAACGGTCGGCGCTAAAGTCCTGTTATGCAAGAATACCGTGGGATGAGCCTCGGGCAACGAAGTATACGGAATCGTAATCGCTGGTTATATTGGGAAAAATTTCCTTTTTTGTTGAGAATGATCCTCGCACCATATAAAGTTTGACATGCATTACACTGTAAAGACTAACGTCCAAAACTGCAAACGCAGCTTAAGAATTTTCAAAGTGCATTCAAAGTCATGTCCTTTGAATGCACTTTTAAAACTATCAACCTGTATATTGACATCTGTCAAATAAAAGTCATAAAAAGTTTTAGACAGACTATAGTATCCACAAAGCAATACCTTTATGGATACTATAGTCTGTCTCGAAGCGACTGAGACATTGGCAACTTCGATAGTTCTCATCGTAAATCACATGTTCGCGGAACCCATTACAGACGGTTGCCGGTTGTACAAAGGAGGTATGTTTGTTGTCATAGAAGTGGGCACACAATGACTATGTCACGTGGTCCGTGTCACAAGAATGCGGAACTGACATGAAAACACAAAACATTGTCTCTACGTTTGTATGGTTTTGTCAACGGTTCATGACAGACGTCGATTTGCAACGTTCAAGTCTTTAAATTGAGACTATGAGTCGTAAATAAACAAGAATGTTCGCGTATTGCTTTTTCATACCGGCTATTCACTTTTCCTATTCCTATGGTGGTTTTTAAGGAAAGGCTTTTTTCATTTCTTCCGTATTCGATATTTCTATATTTTGCTAGTAAAAAAATGTATTTTTATAAATAAAATATTACAATTATTGTTAGATTTTTAAATAGTACGAAGGTACTTCGTTTCTCTTATTTGAAAAGCAGTTCTATTCATAGGGTTGTCGCTATGCCGTTCACATTCACATACTCAAACCCAATTATATTCCAACCTGACTTTTTATAACAATGTCTCAATTAACTTGCATACAAATAAAAGAGAACCTCCTTTTATAAATATTATAGCAGTGTACAATACAGATAGATGTCTTAATTAAGACCTCATTTGCAGTATTCCCATACGAGTGCATTTACTTGGACGACATTCCTGTCAAGTCAGACTTAACCGGCAAATGTTCAAGACTTGCTGTTGGAGAGATAGTCTACTTAATATTATTATTTTTCTCTTAATCATGATAATGAATGCTTGCTTGACTGATGTATCATAAAATTGGTTGACTATGATGTTTGTAAAGTCTGTAAAATTGTGTACGTTCTAAAATAAATAATACCTATAATTAATGTGTGTAATTGCTCGGGAAAATTACGAATAGTTATTGTGGCTGATATATGTTTTAAATTACCTACGCCAATTTATAAAAAATATTCTTGAGTTTCTACGAAACCTCTCAGCGATCATTTTTCGTTTCTGGTTTAATTAACCAAAGAGTTAACTACCGCTGTATCTTTGTAAAATATTATCTCCGGTTGAGATGTAGTGCCAGAAATCACGCTAGCCTCAAATTTACGAATTTCTCTCGCCAATTACCGCCTCACGAGATGTTCTTCGAAGACATACTGACTACCTACTCTATGACATATTGTTTGTGGTGTCATTTCGTTATTGCCTTGTTTTTAACATGGCCATTTAACTATGTCTTGTGAAACTTCTTGATGAGTTTTCTTGTAGAATTTTCTTAAATGTCATCTTGGTTTATTTTGATTATAATAATTAAATGTATAAACATTATTTTTACTTGTAGTTTTCAATCAACATTTGATTGACCTTTGTAGGTAAAATCCCAAATGTATAGAAATAAAAGTTTAACACTACATTGTTAAAAGTTTGTATACTTAGTGGCGTAACCTCAACATGTTTGCAAATGCCGTTCAGCTAGTGAACGCTTGACAGGTTCATTTCCTTGGCTATAAAAATCACGGCTATTATCAATCAATCAATGCTGGATATAGTCAAATTTAAAAATGACCAACTGCCGTTTTACTTCGCCTACAGATGCTAAATTGCAAGGTAACTGTCAGTAGCCTTAATTTTACAATTCAAAAAAATCAATTAGGTATGATAACTGTATGTAGGTGCCGTTCGGGGACTGAAAATAATATTATTAAACTGTTCCAGTGTGGAAGTGCTCAAGGCCCTAATTCACTATGACCACTCAATGATTCCTTACTTCGAAACCACGTCAATTCCTTAGCTAATCACGCCAAGTTCGCGTTCATTTCGCGCGGTTTCGTTCATTGTGTCATAGAGAATATTGGCTCAGATGCGGTTCGGTCAAGTGCTGTTGAAATCAGTGTTCTAAGTGGAATACCGCGATTTATTCATTGTAAAATCTTGATTCTATTTTTGACAACCCTGAACACAACGAGTGGCATTCGATTTTGGGTAAGCGTCGTTTTAATTATTATTTAAATTGGAATTGAGAATTACGTAAAGGTGTGTTTTTAATGCTTTTTAAATAATTTCAATAACAATTTTTAGTCGAGTCGCCGTATAACAGAATGATGTAAGAACATTGTTTTTTTCTCTTTGTTTCTCAACATGTCGAACGTCCTTGGATGCATCCGTGTGACGATGGTGAGTAAACCACGAGAGAACCACTGACAGTATTGTCTCAAATGCATTGGAATTTGAACTTTACCTACCAACAATTACGTTTTTAGTTGCTCTAAAAAAGTTAGATTCCTATAGTTCATTTTTTTTTAATTACGTACATATTCGAAGATAGTATAAAAACATTTAATTTATTACAATTTAGGTAACTTATTGGATAATGTGCCTAGACCTCAAAATGATTACACCACCTCACGCACTTACTAAACGGTCTGAGCAATATTGTGGTCCAAGTATACATGGTTTTCAAAATAACTGCGGTGTACACAAGCAGCTTAAACGTCAAAACTGACAGTTAACATACAAGTAAACTTCAAAAGTGAATGATCTACATGGGCTATTTAACGAATTTAAAAACACGTTAACACGCGCGACATATAGTACCCTGTTGGTACAACAATGTAAACTCTACCCCGCTGCGCCGGCGCATGTTTAATTGCTTGTATGTCACTTTAATGCCGGTTTTAAGTCGTAATGTTTGCGCTGAAACGCGTAAGAATGTCGCACGACTTTTTCCTTTTCGTACAAGACTGAGGGCCGGCCTATGTACAGTCAGCCTAAATCGACATTTAACAGTCTACAATCTTTGTTCCATTTCAATGTGTAGCTAGAATAAAGTACCCAATGTGTAATATGGTTTTTGGCTAAACATTGATACAGTATTATGGAACACAAATTGTAGACGATTAAATTAATTCATGTCGATGTGTACATCTTTTTGAGGTTGACTGTACCAAGTTTATGTTGCTATTCCCAATATTCCCATTATGAAGTCGCTCTGGAGAAAAATACTACGTTGTCTGCAGTTCTGATAGGTGTGAATGCGCTGGAGTTGTGTTTGCGACGGTTTTAACGACTATGTATTGGGGAGACGTCTTTATGGTCCCTTACGAGTGTTTTATTTGAAGTCGGTAAAACAAATAGTTTTCTCACATCCCACATAATGGTACCATACTAGACATGGGCGTTTTCGTATTTATTTGCTAACGGATATGTAACCGATATTCAGTTTTCATATCGATATTGAAAACCGTTTTCAGTTATCGATATCAGTAGTACGATTTGCACAAGTAACTGAAACGAACGAAACGCAAACTAACGACAAACGCAAACTCACACTTTTAACGTTAATACATTGATTTAGATACTTTCGTTGTTTAAAGTTTAGTAACTAAATAAATAGAAACTAGACCTTATTGCTAGCGCATTAGGATATAGATATTACACACGCACTATTATTAACCAAATAACAAATCACTAGCCGAAGTTACGTAATATTCGCTTCATCACTTTTACGCCAGTAAAACATTGAATGGTAAGACAGAGACAAAGCGAATGAAAACCGTCGATGTCATATCGGCTCGTGATGTGAAGTTTGCGTTTTCGTAGTTCGTTTTCGTTGTTGCGATATGGACAGATATGGATATGGATGAAACCATAGCTCGATGAAGTTTTTGTGAAAACGGTTATGTATATTTAGATATCGATATGGTATGATACTAAACACATATCCGATATAAGTTACGTTTTGATATATCGAACCCATGCCTATACCATAGAATTCAAAAACTTATTGATACTAAAAACTTTGACCGTCCCAAAACATCAATATTCAAGCTTAAATAAATCAACTATGGCAGAAAAAAAACACTGCCAACACCTCAATATGTACCTCTCTCCACTAAAAGATTTTTATCCTCCGGGACAAAAGATAAACCAAACACAAGCGAGCACAACAGTATCCATCATGTAGATAAGCGGCTGCTTTGTCCCGCACCGTCTCCTCAAACATGGAGGCGAAATATTATCATAAGCAGGACTGTAGGACTGCAGGACTTGCCGCTTGACTAATGTCGGTCTGAGTGTCACACACGCTGCGTCAGCGCAGCTCGGCGGATTGGGGGATTTAAGTTATAGGAGGCAGCGGGTTGTGTCGGGAGAAAGGAAGAACGTTGCCAAGTTCTTAAATAAAGTAATGGGCGAGGGAAAAACTGAAAAGACTTACGTAAAATCAAACGTACGCACTCACTGCCATAAGTAGTACGAAAATACTATTACCAATGACAGATTAGAAAAAAGTTTGATTGTGACAGCAGTCAAACAAAGCTCAGCTGGAGCGTTTAAAAATAAAAATATCTCTCAACCCTCAACATGTCATATTCAATCCGCTCCCCGTGCATCACTCAAACGCAGCCATCTTGAAATATGCGCGTGCGCCCAACCAACCCCCTTTTTTGTGTGCACCACGTAGGTGGGAACCTTTTTATAATGTTACCATTGGTAATAGTCCTTCGCTCGAGATACACGGCCCCGAGGGTCCCATTGTCTTATTTGTTTTATTTATTGTTTTCCGTTGCTTGTAATTTAAAAGTCGAGTGGGTTTTTTGTACGTCTGTCTGTAGTAATTAACACAATGGTAGGGGACGAAAGTGGAAGGTTTTTGTTTTCTTTGTTACAAATTTATTTTTTATTTTTGTTTGCATCTGTTTTGTGTAAGGATTTTGCTTCATTGGACATGACGTTCACATGTCATAAGTCAAATATGATGACAGTACATGTTCCGTCTCCCGAATTCTCTATTTCCCCTCAAAAGGTTCAAACTCGTTGTTATTCAATCGAACGTGTTATCACAATCTTTAGTTTACTACTCGATTTAACAATCAATATAATCGAACACTTTATCGATACTTAATTTATAGCATCAGTCAATAACAGTCGGTACCTTATTATTTATTATTCACTTGTAAATCGATTTCCAATGTCTAAACTTTCTCTCGGTTCGCGCCTCGAACACTATTTATATGAGCATTACCTCTCCCGTGGCCTGCTGTATTTCGACCACGTGTCTTTGAATAAATTAGGTGGGTCTACGGCGGTGGAAGTCTCACTTCCTCTACCATTCACACACCCACCAAATCAGTAACCCTCGGATTGTTTTGGTTTAGTATTTATTTTAATCAAGCAACTTGTGTTTCTATCTCCATGGTTACCTCATGATCATCTGCGCCATATTACTTGGGGTCAGTGCAACACGTTTTCTTCTTCCATTCTTCCCTGTCAACTGTCACGCTATCATTCACTCCCTTCTCTTTCATATCATTCTTCACACAATCCATCCTTTGGCCTCCCTTCCATCTTTTCTTTGGCCGTCTTCTCCCTCTCCATCCAACAATATTTATTCATACTTATTCATCGCTCTGTGGTTACCAACATGTGTTAATAATGTTTTGTTTTATTGTTACAGGTAAATCCCTTCCATGCGACAACAGCAGATAATTCAAAGTATTTGAGTAAGTTCGCAATCAGAAAACGTCAGACCTGTCTTTTCAAAAATTGTATTGTTTTCCCACTAGGCATCATGATTCTCCTGCCCTTGTATTTATTTAGGGTCGGCGCAACATGTCTTTTTCTTCCATTCATCTCTATTAGTCATCATCTCAGTTGTCACCCTCTTTCCAGCCAGAGCACATACTGTCTCTCTGTTTTCCCACTGCCTATCTTTGAAAATATTATAAGTTACTCAAATACGGAAAAGAACTTGGGTCCCCCTTTCACACAATTCCAACTAAAGTTCGATTTAGAGAATTACTACTCAATTGGAGTCACAGCAGGCGGTGAAACTATGCCCATATATCCTTAAAATTGATTCTTGACAATTAACAAGTCGGCTATAATTCACGTATGTTTTACCTTTGATACCACCGAACCGAAACGGTCTTCGTTATTGTCTTTCAATATCATATGCATTTCTCTGTTATATGCAAAGTGTAACCGTGTAACAGGTAACACGATACGTTGCGCCCACCCTAAATAAATTGGGATATGTTAGTTAGGAGAATGGTGATGAAGATACAGGCTGTAACAAGATCCTTCACGAAGCCGTCATCTACACATTCTGTACAGTCACGAGCACCAATATGTCAACACTTGGCAACTTTCAATAGCGATTTTTCCGTGAAATAACGAGTGCAACGTTGAAATACGACACATTACATAAACCTATGGGTTCGAAAATGCTATGTTCGTAACAATATAAAATTTCATTAAAAAATAAAGGAGTAAATCTAAAATAAGTGCTTTTGCAGGACTTTTACTTTTGGAATTTTGCGTAGTTTCGTAATTATCGTAGTGCGCAACTTAACCCACTCAAAAATTTGTGCTTATGGATGCATGTGACGTTACAAGAATCGGGGACTATTTAAAATTAAGTTAAAAAATTTAAAACTAGTTTTCGTAAATAAAAAACATAAAAAAATGTTGGAACTTTAACCGTAAACAGAAGGTTCCCAGGTATGGTACCAAAAAAAAAATAGCGAAGGAAACGGAACAAGTGAACAAGACTTACATACAACCTCGTTAAGGGTACTTTTACATCTGTTATTTCTACCATTGAATTAAAACCAATATTATTCTTCCATTGAAAAAAGGCTTAAATTTACGTACGATTGGATAATACTCGTATTAAGTGAATAGACTGTCAGAATCCCTTTACTCTCTGTATGTAAGACGTAAGACTGAAGAGTTAAAGACCCATTAAAACAACACTAGTCAGAAGAATAACTAAAAAAATAAACTCGTTACCGAGTAAGGTAAGAATCTTAATAGAATCCTAACGCACTAACTCCTGAAATAAACCTTAATTACACCATAAAATCGCCGGGCTATCTTAAAAGTCGTAATGGGTGTTAAAACCGTAGCTTTTTCTATCAGTCGAAACGCATCTATATTAAAGTCTGGTTACAGGGGTACTGCTTTGAATCTTAATCCAATCTCTGTAGCGTTGCCCTGATGGACTGCATTGCAGGCTATAAACGGTTTGTAGACATAGCCGCGGCAATGGATACTATATTTTTCGAGCTGTAATGTATTTGCTTGTATTGTTAAGACAGCTGACTGATCAGCTGATTCGGACACGCACACCCTTTGTGTGCGTGTCCGAATTGTACCATACCGTACCACACGTGGTACAAGGTAAAAAACGCCGAAAAAATACGTTTCTTGTATAAAGATTTTTAACTTTATTTTATTTTTATTTTTTGTTGTTAAGTATAGCGGCAATAGAAATACACACTGTGAAATTTGGTCTCCCTTTGATTTTTAACTTTATTTTATTTTTATTATTTGTTGTTATAGCGGCAATAGAAATACACACTCTGTGAAATTTCAACTGTCTACCTATTACAGTTCATGAGATACAGCCCGCTGACAGACAGACGGACGGCCCTTAAATCGTTAACCGGACTTAAAATCTTTAGAGCTATCTGAACCCAGTTTTTTCGGCTGCATGACCATAGTTCATTGATGAGTTTCAGTCCCACGTGTAAAAAGAGCAAATAATATTTAAAATAGAAGTAATATCCGTGACAATAACTTTTGATGGGGGACCCCTATCTATTAGTAGAAAATAGGCTGTCATGTTCTATCAAAATATAAGTTTGTACAATGTTTCCTATTGCCGAGCAGTGGTGGCCCAGTGATAATAGCCGCGACTTACGATTACGATACGAGTTGTAGGTTGTAGGTTCGAACCCAGACAGGCGTTTTACTTTGCGTAAATTACTTCATCACCACTGTTCTCAAAACGGCGAAACTGCGTGAGGATCCCGGCATGTCTTAGAACCAAAAATTTAAAGACTTGTGACATCTACCAACCCGCACTGGGCCTGCGTGGTGGATTGCGGCCCACTCCTTCTGACAGAGAGGAGGGCTGGGTCCCAGCAGTGGGAACACTATAGGCTGATTATATTCCTACTTACCATCAATCAAATACAGTGTATCAAAACATAATGTTAAACAAAAATAAAAACATCTCTTCTAATTTATGACAAAATCCAAGTCCGAGGCCATGTCCTTTCATGGGCCTCGGTACGGGCCACCTCCGGGATCCCAACTAGTGGTAGGAGGGGTTCACATCGGCGTCGAGACCACGATGAGGTACCTGGGTCTCGTCCTCGACAGCCGATGGAACTTCGTCGAGCATTTCCGACGTTTGGCCCCCAAACTGGAACGGGCCGGGGCCGCCCTAAAGCGGCTCTTGCCCAACCTGAGGGGGCCAAACGCCTCCTGCCGGAGGCTTTACGCGGGGGTCGTGCGGTCCATGGCCCTATATGGGGCCCCGGTATGGGCGCGTTCACTGCGGCTTCGAGCCGCACACTACCTGAACGCGCCCCAAAAGGTGGTAGCCGTAAGGCTGATCCGGGGCTACCGCACGATCTCAGGCGAGGCAGCAAGCCTCCTTGCCGGACTGCCACCATGGGATCTGGAGGCGATAGTCCTCGCGCGCCTATATGATTGGCGCGCGGAGGCACTACGCCGGGGGGAAACTCCGCATCCGCGGCAAACCGCGGCGGAGCGGACGAACCTCCGGCGCGATCTCATGGTGGCATGGAAGGAGCGACTATCGCAACCCAGCGCAGGGCACGCCACGATAGCGGCGGTAAGACCCCTCTTTGAGGAGTGGCTAGAGAGACGTCACGGCGTTCTCACCTACCGCCTGACGCAGGTCCTCTCCGGACACGGATGTTTCGGGAGGTTCCTGCACATCATCAGGCGGGAGGAGACGCCCGGGTGTCACCACTGTCAGGATCGCCCAGAGGACACGGTGGAGCATACGGTGGAGGTCTGCCCTGCTTGGGCAGAGCACCGCCGTGTCCTCGTAGAGGCGATTGGCAGCGGCGGCGACCTCTCGCGTCCGGCCCTGGTTCAAGCCATGGTCCGGGGTGAGAGGGAGTGGGAGGCAGTCACCTCCTTCTGCGAAGCAGTGATGCTAGCGAAGGAGGTGGCGGGGTGGGCGAGGGAACGCACTTTGCGCACCTCACGCCTCAGCCGCCGCGGGAGACGCTCCGGGCGTCGGGAGCCGCGTGACGACTCCCGGCCACCGTAGGCGCGGGCCTGCGGGCGGAGAGTAATGGGTAGCTCTCCGTCCGATCAGGACTAGGCCCGTGCCGGACGGCGTGTACGTGTTCCACGCGCGCCTCAAAGAGATGTCAGCAAAAGAGACGGGGCCCCATAGGGCCGAAGCCTGCCAGGGTAGCGGGACCATCCGAAAGGGTTTACCGCTGCCCTGGAACATAAAGGGCTAAGGAAGGAACACGGGTGGGTTTTAGTCAGTAAAAGTCTGACACTCCCTTCTGCTCCACCCAGAGCGGGAGGAGTCATTTGATGATTTCCCATCCTCAAAAAAAACAAAAAAAAAAAAAAAAAGCCATCTTTACGATCAAACTAAAATAGCTCACATACAAGACCAGTGACCACCGTATTTCGCCGAAAACCAGTATGGGAGCCGTTAATACCACGTAATAAATTGAAATGTCGCCCCAAAAATGAATAGACCAATAGGCTATAATGCCCATAATCCTCCCACAATGTCATAAATTACAAAAGTACGTATAAATGTGGGTAACAGTGTCAAAGATGACGGCAGTATAAGAATCGTTTTATAGGAGAGGGGAACAGTTAAGTTCTGAATAAATTTACTGTTTTAATTTCCTGCAATTGATACAGGGTGTGGCAAGTTAATAGCTGTAGGGATTTTGCAAAAGTAATGCAACGACACGCATTGAAGCGTTTTTTCAATCGGGAAATGGTAGAAATAACGGGTGTAAAACTTAAGGGCCTGAACTACCTCAGATTGCGAAAATTATATTAGCATTAATGGCTGCAGGTTCAACAGTACTGTAGTATTCACTTTGTAATTAATATACATTAAAGATGAGGACTACTGCGAAGTGTTGTCTGTTGCGAAAACACGACTGCATACAATATCTCAACAGTGTAGTTCATCCTAACTGAATCAGTTTGACAGTGTGTTTGTGTGCAGGGGAAGTGAGGGCAAAATATGAATTTCAGCTGAACAAGCCCTTAATGTTATCCAATCTTACGTAGATTTATGTCCAAAACATTTGCTGGAACGAGTTCTGACAGAGACTTCTAGTAGTGTTCTGACTTGAGTTTCTGGATCTCTCATTAGGCCCGCTTGCACTAGATAAATACGTTCTGTTTCTGGCAATCATTTGAAGATGACAAGAGACAGGATGCTGTTTTAAATAAATACGTTTAGCGTTATACGTATAAAATAGTGATTTGTGGTGCAATCCTGAGTTTGATCTTTCGATTTAACACGTTCACTGTCCACAAAGTAGACACAATAGTTAAACAATCAACCTGAACCATATGTGGTTCATGGGACAGGGAATGGGTTAAAGCTATCACATCTAATATCAATCTATAATTAATCTCAACAGCTTCTATTCAGAGACTTGGGCCAATGTCCAGGCTTTGAGTAACCTGGGTTACGTCTGCTCAATTTCCTTAGTTGGTTTCCTAGTTCGAGTTAGCAGCAACAATTTGCGCAGTTGACAAATGACTTACGTAAATTCCTTCCAGAGCGACTCTGGTATGTAAAATTGCATTTTGATTGCAATGTTGCGTGACTCACCTTATTGTTTTCCGTTGAAAACGAAGTGAAATATTTCAGTTCATACCTGTACTACCTATGCAAATATTGACCTGTTAGGACCTAGGTAATACGTACCAAACAGGTAGGTAGGTAGGTACCAAACAATGTAAGGAATTCTTCCACCGGTGTCGGATTTCCCTATACACTATATATAGCGTTTTTCCTGTTGTTTATACAGGTCATTTTAATTAAGTACGCCATGTTTGTTGTTCGTCGGATATTAATTAGAATTAATGCAAATAGTGATTTGTTTAATTGGCGGGCCGGTGTCACGTTTTTCGTATCGCTGATGCGCGGTACATGAGGTAGGAAAGAATTACAGAGCAAGTTTTATTTATACTTAGTCGCTTTATATTAGCCACAGTTAATAACATAGAACTTAAAGTAAACAAGAAAAAGGTTCCAAAACAGTTGTGTATTAGTTAACAATAGTCGTTATGCAGTCTGCGCCTGCGCTAAGTTTTTCGTCACATCTGACAAAACATTAGTAACCAAGACGCGACAGTTTTTCTAATAAAAAAAATGTTATGTGCAAGCACGTACGATTTTCGTCACAGTGCATCCAAATTGGGCTTATCGCACATCGCATGCGCAACTCGCGGCAATGAACTTGCTCGCTGCGCCCGCGCAAGCCTTTGTTTGTGATACTCCTCGTATCACGAGCGAGCCGGTGTGCGCATACCCTTCTTCATGTACACCGCTATTTATTTATGTAATGTTAATTAACTGATAAGGTGATGCATTTTCTTATTTATTTATTACAATGTTGATTTAATTTCTCTTTGATGTCAGCCGGTGGAATAAAGCATGATGCATACCGTTTGTGAGAAAAACAAGGATTGTTTTTTTAATGTAATAAATACAAGGAAGTGTTTTTGTGCCATTATTAAATTGCCATTGTTGTGTTTTAGACACAAAAGAATATAAAAGGTCAAAGTGTAGTTAATGTCTAATAATGTCAGTCATTTTTCTTCCTGATTGACCGCTGATTGATCGGTGTTCTAACACTGAATTATTTGAAGTCGTCGTAACATCCTATTCAGGAATTCCAACTTCCAACCATAATTTATTTTGACTTTCTAATTTACTATTTTTATTTTATTTAAGTATTTTTGCTGCCTTCGCTGTGTTTGTACAGCAAGTTCGGAATAATCAAAACGATTAAAAAATTTAAATGTTTATCATCGATGCGCATGCGACGATCTGTGGCATTGATCACTATTTTTAAACGATCTGTAACCACGGGACGTCCGTCAATCAGCAAAAGGATTACGCAACTTCGTTCATAAAGCCATTGAGCCTATTCCTGTGCCTTCGACCTGAGTTATGAAAAAATAAATCTATCTGGTCTTCAAGTAGAGCAAGTTTTCTACAATCCAGTCCGATAGACTTAGACCTAGTTTTTATATGGAAAATATTTATCTATTTTAAATTATATCTCACTTGTTTCTTGTCCTATAAAATGCTGTGTGTCTAGGTGCTTGTGCTAGCTGTGTAATTACTTATATGCTGAATAATATACTGGTTATGTACTATAGGTGTTTGCAAGCTTGAAATTCATGAGATTCAATGTCTCTGAAATATTTTTCTGAACATATATCTTGACTCCAAATTAATTCGAGTAATCATTAAATTCATTACCATAAAAAGAGCATGTAATCTCTAATTTGATGCCTATGTCATGCCTTATTTAAAAACAAAACTCCATTCAAAGCCCACCCACGGATCCAATTTCAAAAAGCAAAAAAAGTTTGTATAAAAAAAGTATGTAACCCTGTATTCGCACAATCGCAGCGGTAAAACGTTAGTCAACAACTCAACATGTGCGTTTAAAAGTTCCGTTTACTCTTTGCCGAGTTACACGCTCAATAGACATCAGAATCGCTGTTGGTATGAAATTTCATCGCAACACGGTTTTTTTTCTCTCGCTCTGAAATCGTTTCCGTACCGGAGTGCGTTGACCGGCCCGTTGAACCCTCGCGGGTTCACGACCGTTACCGACATTTGGACGCGAAAAAATCAAGCTCGTTTGATGAAAATTTGAAGGGGGAGTCTGCTCGAAATTAAGTTTTGAAGGGGAGATTGCGGTGCGATGAGGAAGCGAACAATAAGTGGAGTTACTCAATTAGACGTTCAGTTGGCCTAAATTCTCGGTCGTTTGTAAGGAAGGTTTTTATTTAGTAAACGAGTGTTTTCAGGCCCGTTCGCAAGTATACTTTTATGGCGCTTTTCCGTGCAATAATCCTGATATGGGTGGGCCATAAAACATTTAAAATTAAAATGCTTTTCATGTAATGCAATAAACTGTTGACTTTCCATATCAGCCTGGCATGAATAGACTGATAAATTCCAGCTCATCAGAATGCAAACTGACTATCACATCAATCGATCGGTACACATTGTTCAATTTCGTTAATAGTTTATCGACTGAATACCGAGAATTCGTGTACAACCATATAAAAACATCCACTACGTACAACTGAAGTATAGTCTACTCGATTGAATAGTTTCATACCACATTCCACTGCGTTTTCTATCAGCTATTCTTATTGAAACACTTCAGAAAAAGTGCTATGGATAATAATCAGGTCTTGGAACTCCACAGTAGCAGTATACAGTAGTGGTGTGATTGTTTGACGCTTAAACAGTTAGTGATTAATTTACGTCTTGTTCCAACGCTAAGTGAGTGAAATATTCATTGTGCGTGTGTTCCAGTATCAAACAAAAGGCAATATCCGTTAAGTTGACGCGTGAATTGGGTTCCGTAGGAATTTATTACTTTACTATCGGATTTCAGTTGAAACAATCGTTTTTTGTCGCCATACTAATAATTTAGTATGATACCTCGAGTAACTGTAATAACTGACGAGCAGAGTAACAAAATGATTAGAAAATTCCTTATTTTATGGTCGTTCTTGGAGTATTTGAGACACCGTTAAAAACATCCACCTTCTGCATTCAACACTGCTAACTTGACCAATTTTCCGTTTTACACCAACAATTGGGGACCAAAACGATGAAACGTAAATTACATAGTCTGTTGGATATGTAAACAGCTTAATGACACATGCGGAGTGATGGAGGTACACGTGCGCGTACGCCGTATGGACGATTTCGATGAAAGAAGCGATTAGATGATCGCGAATTGATAATATAGGGTTTATCGTAAGTTAAAGACTGGTACACGTGTATAATAGATATAGGGTTTTTTATAGGATTATTGAATCTCATATAGCAGCGTACCTTTCTATTAATTAGAATACAACTAATACTGTGGTGGATATAAGGGGATAAAGGCATTATGATATGGAAAATAGGAAGGATTTATTTGTTGTTCAATTGCGAAAGAATTAATATTGTTAACCAATACAATGAAAAACAAAACTAGGGGCATATACAGGGAAAATCGAACCTTAATATTATCCGTATTACCTTTTTGTTTTTCAGTGGGATATCGCTGGATTATCGTAGCGCCAATTAATAACCATCAGGAAATTGCGCACCCACCAAATGATAAACCAATCAATAACTTATCGAAATCTATCGCTGTTTCCCACCTATTCGTCATCCGCGCAATCTTATCGTTCACGCCACGCGTTCGGGCGTCGTCGGACGAAGACGTCGCGCCGCGCGCCGGCGCCTGCGCAACTCATGCAATATTTATGCCCTACCAACCATCGCTTATTACTTACCGATCGACTAATTAAAACCCTATTGCTCTGAGGAAAAAATATTGTCTAGACAAGCGTAGAAACTGATACGGACGTGTTGTGCTTCTAAGAGATTGTTTTTGTTCTGATCAAAGAGATTACGGATACTCTTCAAGTCGAATAGAAATTGTACGAAGATGGACGTGTTTCGTTAAAGCAAAAAGTAATTATGTGATAGTACGACTCTAGTGTTGTCTGTCACCTTTTTGAAAACTTCTCATTTTGAAGAACAATAGCATTTCCTACTAAACTTTATGTTAGTAGTCAGTGCTTTCTTGCAAAGCATACAAACGATAAGAAAAATCTTGCTTATTAAAATTTTATCCATAATAGCTTTGTGTCAGCGTTTGGAATTAAGAAGATCCACATGGACTAAAGTAAAGTTCATTAAAAAATCATGCAATCTTTTAGGGTGAATCGAAATCTTGATCTGTTAAAGCAATAAAACTTACAATATTAAAATAATAACTCAAGGGAAAGACCCTTTCTACAATATCTCCCCTCATCTTCCGCAACCATTATCAAAGTAACAAGTGGTTGTGGGGGAAATAAAATATTGCCTCTGGGATCATGAATGTGGTTCCACAACATCAAAACTAATCAAGATGTGATCACTCTAAGATAAAAAGGAAAGTGGATTCGATGTATTTGGGGGACTCTCTACTATACTTACAGAGAGTGTGCACCTGTGTCTGCGCACACACTTCTACACTAGAATATCTCCTGCGCCGAAGACTAGTCTCCGCTGAGATTGGTCGCCAGAGCCGAATTTTGGTCTGGAGGATTTTTATTTAGAAGGCTTTGAATGTCTGGCAAATGTCCCACGAAGATAAAATATATGTAGAAGCGAATTTACAATCAGATAACTTAAATGATTCACCACAAAAAGCCATACTACTGAATTACGCACAACAAACTCCTGACGACGCTAATACCACATTCGCACATGACATAGCAACAATGAGATAATGAGTTATTGTGATTTGTGCAAACAAATAGACAATAATTCCCCACGTATCGATGCAATTACTGTTCGCTATTGTCAGCCGTCGCCTCTCCAGGGCTGACAATACGCACTTGAGCCAAGTGGACTTCAACAAGGATGTGGTTCTAGATAGGATTGTTTGTTTGTGCTCTTAAGGATGGTAATTGAGCGAGTAGATTGTGTATAACATTGTTCATGTCTTTATTTAGTCTATTATTATGATCCATGAATGATTCGACCAAGGAAACCCATTGTCTGATTGCATTACGTTTTTCGGTGGTAACTGAATCAAAGATGCCATATTAGAATTTTGATTATGGTGCTTCTTCCCGGTCTCAAAAGCAGGAAACAATTTTGAATTCCGGCAACGTGTCACTTTGCCTTAACTGAGCGACATGTCACATGAAATATTAGGCTATCTGACACCCCTAATGTCTCACCACGTCGCCGCCTGTCACACTGTCAACGTTGACATAAATATATATGTCACCACTTATCATTATCTTCATTACGATGCTATGTAGTCAGCAATTGATTATCTGTGCCGCCAACCACGCGATGTACGCGGATAAAAATGTTGCCTTCTGATATTTATGGGATATTTATGCTATGCTATCGCGTGTTACTAACCACTTAGCATATTTATATAATAAAGAAAAGTTATGCTGTTTCTTTGTTGGAGATTGACACAAGAGGTTATTAGTTGTGATTCAATCGGAGAACCTGTTGTACCTTTATTACTTGCATATCTTCCGTCAGGTACTATCTTCAAAGACATTAAAGAAATATATAATCACAGAATAAAAACAGCCGCACGGGTTGATCTAACGTTAAGCTACGCTTGTCGCAGTCGGTTTGTGGAATGGTGACCAGTCATGACATATCGAGACCCCTCGTTGGTCCCAGCTGTCATTCGTAGATCGTTGACAGTCGTTACAGGTAGTCAGAAGCCCAAAAATCTGACAACCAGACTCACTTTCTTGAAACAGCTATTCTTGCGACTTGTAACTATAAGAAACAGCAAAGTAGATATAGCACAGATATGAAGATATCACTGAGAAAACCAATTTGTTTAACTACATCTAAACAAAAGGTTTTAACAGAGACCGCAGAGCTCCACAATCCGACGCACAATGTATTTGTGCAGTCATTGTCTATGGGCGTGAGAAGCAGGCTGTTAACGGACCCCGCAGACACGGCAAATTGACCCTAGACCGGTTACCGACCCGGCAAACTGCCACCTCTGGCTATTTAGTCATTTAGTCATAGATGGTATGAGACTGAGAAGTCGTTACTCTGAAGCGCATATTTTCGGGGCAAAAGTCTTGAACGTGCTTTGCTTATAGCAGAACGAGCCAGTAGGAAATGTATACTTTGGAATGGGGCGATTCTAATAAAAGACAACTGCTGCTGCGAGTCCCCTGAAACTTCCACATAGTAAAGTTATTTCTTTCCAGGAATCGTGCAACTGTATCCATCAACATCATCTTTTGCAATGCCACCACTTACTCTTAGTGCTGTCAGAATTAGGATTTTCGCACTAGGTAATGTCAGTGCATTTAAATCTAGATTCTGGTACACATGAATATGGCAGTTTCTCCAACTTTGAGTGCAGATAATTTAACAAATAGCTGCAAAACACCGTAAGCTCTTTGTCTTTTACTGTTTAACTTGAAGTTTGGTCATGCAGTGTTTACCCGCGTCAAGTCACATCGTATGATGCGGTGACGTTGCACTTGCGTCGTACGGGGTCTTGCGGTTTTTCGATGAAATTGCAGTAATAATATTTATTATAGGCACATGAATGAATTTGGTTAAATGCAACCACCATCTAAGTTCATTCAAATTTTAATGCACCCAACCAGTCAGGGTGGTAAATTGGTAATATGAAGTGTATAGGGTCAGCATGTATGAAACAATGTGAAGTGTTATAGCGTAGCAATGCACGGATCAAGTAATATGAACAAATGTTATTTGAAAGGATTTTTAAATCAGTCACTCTAAAGTAGAAATAAGCGCAGTTGTAGACCTGGAAGACGTGAACACACAAGCAAATACCGTATTCGAACGAGCTAAAGCCCGAATTTTGGCTGTTATATAGCCGTCTTTGTTGCCAATTCTAAGGTAAGGTCCTAAATTGTTATGTAAGAAAAAACACAATCGATTTAAAGTTCCTAAAACCGCTTCGGCTTCCAAATATCAAGGTGTTTATTTCACACCACCATGTCATCTATGCTTATCCATATTAATGCGACCATAAACATCTAATTCTGACCATGATACTCCTTCATCGCTACAATAATTTGGAACAACAGCATGCCATCATTAAATCCTATACTTGAATCAAAGTTTAATCAAAACAATTTATTTAAATAAAGTTCTTTTGTTGTTGTTGCGGTTTTCGACAGTCCAATTACAGCACTTCCTATTATGCTCGATGTTAATGATTAATATCAATCAGTGAGTGACCCTGGTGATTGGCTGCAAGGCTGTCTCGGAGACGGTGATGCAGCAAATTCTGGTGTAAGTAAACAACGCTTGACACTGGGTGACATGCTCTGTAGTGTTCCTGGTACGAGGTTTAATAGAGTTCAGGTCGTTCTTGGAAAATGTTATGTCATTTTGTTTGCTCACAAGTCGTGTTTGATTTTCACACTCTAATCTACTGCTTGTCTTCAAGCTTTTGTTTAGGTAATCGTTTCTGACAAAGGAAATTGGCCAAAATCTATATTTACCTTAATTCTAAAGAGAGATCGCCTGAAATTCTTCTGAATTCGTTTCTTTATTTTGCTCATTAAGAAGCTTGTTATTGGAATTTCTCATTGATTGGGACCGCTTCTCCATCAAAAGCGTTCAATTGAATTTAAATTATCCATTATCGATTCCTTTATACAAACACACTTAAAAATAAGTACTGTAATCATTTTCTTAGTACGCAATTTCCGAAATCCCATTATGATTGAGCAGTCCCCTTGACCCAATCAATTTTACGGCTTTAAGTAGTAATCGTCCACAATCGCATATAATTACAATTGTAATACACTTGTAATAGAAATTACAGTGTAATTGTATTGGGTTCCCGCGATTCGTGAACAACTATCATTGTTCGTCGATTTCCGCGTTTGGCTTTCCCATGACCCGTTGTTCTAGTTTAGTGGAAATTGTTCTGTGGTGTTGTATTGGTAATTTCATTCATTTTTTCTTCGAGTCATGGTGTGGTTTGCGTGTCAAGGGTTTTGGTAGTTCCGGGTGTATGTATGTATCGTGTTCTTGTTACTTTAAGTTTGTGAAATTTTAGTTTTTACTTCGTCATTCTTTTTTGATAGTTGATTTCGTTGTTAATTTACGTAATGTATTAAAATTGAGTTTTGAACAAGTGGTTGCTTTCTGATGGCTTATTAGAAAACGAATGGCACTTTAATCATTGGATTCTCATCACGTTTATTCTTAACTTACCAAAATTTCATATTCTACAAAATTACTATCGCTCATTCAAGACTCCTTCATTCAAAGTGATAGTTTCATCAATGAAACTATTATCTATTGGCAATGCTCACCATTCTATCTTATAAACTTATCTAAAGGTAGATGCAATACGTCCACTGGTATTTTTAGCCGGTACTATGGCCAGGTCACCGGAGTCACACACGGCATGCGTGGGTCGCTTGAATGGGCGTCTTTAACAGGCGCTCGATGAATGGCCGGGCCATTCACGGCGGCGGACAGAGGGACGTTATTTGTGACCGCCCCAGGTCAAATAGACCAGGTTACGATTAAGTGTGCATATGGAATTTGTTTTAAGTGGTAAAACGGAGCTACATTCTCGTGTTTGTCTTTTAAAACGGAGAAATAAAGCGGTCGACAAGAAACGATAAATTAGGTTAATGTTTCGGAATCGTAAAATTTTGCATGCACGCGAAATAAATTAGCAATTTTAAACGACAATTTGTTTTTATTTTGACTGCTATTTATCTATTCTTAAATGTCAAACTAATAAAAGAAAACATCAGCCATTTACAACCGCCTACACTTTGAATAAAGTTGGCCGACTTTTTTGGTCCCCGGTTTAAGATGTAATCGACTTGACTAATCGTAATTTTGTCGCCAAGTTTAATTACGTATACGGGGAATATATCTCTGCATAGTTTGACAGTAAGTATCGTGTCACAATCACTAACATTCACACCATAATAGGTGTCACGTGTTGTGATGCTTCATGACAGCTTACCATATAAGGTGTTATTGCTATCAATACATTTAATTGGTCGGCTGGCGTCGGGACGCCGCGCGGGCGCACCGTAATTAAATTTCCATATCTGCTCAGAAATATGCATACCGAATATAGAAAAGCTTAGTGCGAATAACAATGACAGTTTATTCGATTATAATGTAAAAATAGCGGACGTGAATTCTAATAAAAATATTTTTGCATACGCCTAAACTTTGAAAGTCTCGAAAGCATGATATTACTTGATATAAGCTATTGCTTTACGAAAACTTACAATAAAATGTATATAATGTATGATTGAAAAAATAAAATAGGCCTTACGGACGTTGCCTTGTGCACCATTTTAATCTGAAACTCATAACAGCTGCCCTAGAAACCGTTACTTTATTTCCTGCTCACACGATAAGCTCTCACCTCGTTCAAGAGCTTATATTTATGAAAATTAATCAGAATAAAGAGATTACACAGGCATGCCTCGCAATAATTAATAACTACAACAAAACTGTGATTAAACATGCTAAGACCATTACTCTAGATGTAAAGCCCACCTCTGCGATAGCATGTAATTGTGAGGAGAAAACATTAATAAAGCTAACTATGAAGTATGGATTCAATCAGTACGCAATGGCGGCTAATTGAGAAGATGTGCGCTTGCGCAAGCCGTACGAATCAGTTAACTACTGCACTTCTTGCCATATGCTCTTGACGAGGAGACCTCAATCGTACATGTGGGCTGCTCTAGAGGCGATTCAATGTTTTAGACTTCCAATCAAACAAGACCTGTATATTTTATTAATTCAGCATTCGTCAAAGATGGCAATTATTTTCAAATAGCTGCTGCTCATCAAAAGCAGTAGGCCACCCACTAGATGACTAGCTAGACTATATCTTGCAGATACAAAAAAACGTCTGTAAAAGCAGTCTGCCTTTTCTATGGCATTTGAGCTCACTCATTACGTACCTATGTTTGTTATTGAAGAACACGAACAGTGAACACGCATTCAGTACGCATGGTTAAAGTCATGGGCAAGAAAGATACGAAGAAGGGGTTATTAAATCAACTCTGGTTATGGCTCAAGCGTGTAGTTTCTGTTTATCGCTAAATCATTTTGCTGATTCAATTAGTGTTTCCGAGATTTTCGCTAACGTTTCATCTTTGAAGTTTGCGGATGCTTGCGAATGCATGAAATGCTTAATTGCTACTTTGAGGATCCTGATTCAAAAAGATTATTTCGCTTTAGTACCTTTTTTTTCCTTTTACAAACGGCTTCTCAGTTGTAAAAAATCATTTTAACCGAGGAACATGGAACATGCTGGTCTATTCGAAGTTGCCAGACCTACCAATACAGCTCTAATTATATCTACAGAACTAAAAGGCCTCAATCTTCATTCACACGACCGAGTAGTAAATAATACGATTATGATAGTGCGTGAATCGGTTCAACAGGGAGTCAACGAGATCAATATGAACGTACGCAGTCGCGACGCTGTGGGGTCGTAGTCGCAAATAAATTGCTGCCCGTCTGCCGAGTTTGTCTAGACCGACGCCCGTGTGGTCTTAGGATACGGACACACTAAGTTTTAGATCATTTCTTGCGAGAACAGTAAATTAGGGTTCAGGTTTGTGCCAAGAACTAGCTGAGGGGGAAGCAACTCTATAGTGCCCAACTAAAGGATTAAGGATTATATTATCCCAAGTTTTAATGTTACACAGTCTGCCACACAGTACTCTTAAAGTTTAATGGATTAAACTGTAGACTCAGGCCAGGATTCCATTACTAAGCTCCTTAACAAGTTTCGGTCACAGATATAGAAACTGCGCCAGACGTCTTTATTGCTCAAAGTTTGGCACAACACTGTACTTAATATTTTGCTCTTTTAAGGATTGAGCTGGACAGCTTCCAAGATTTTGCATTCATACGCGAATGAAACCAGTTATTGTGGGAGTTGGAAACTGGATAATATACGAATAATGTTAAGTAAATAGTTGAATCTGGTATTACTTTGTCAGTAACAAGGTAAAAAGCCCATTTGCATTGGTTAACCTGAAAACCTGACTCAACAAGCCATCTGTGATATCAACGAAAACAACATCTTAACGGTTAAAAAGGGAAAATACGAGACAGACTTGATTGTGCCCACTTCCTTAGATAACAGGCACAAGGATCGCTTACTACTAAATGAAGTGGACATTTATGTAAATGAAGTAGCGACTATCAATGGGACCGCGTTTAAAAATGTGCTTGTACTATTTGTAGATACATAAAAACGACCACATTATGTGGTAGGAAATGTGATTTTATTTAAATATGAATAGGCTTAAACGGGCCTCAGATCCTTGGGTTGATAACCTTCGTAAATTATGTCGAAATTGTATTGCAGGAAAAAATATACAAGTTTATATTTTTGGAAGTTTCATTTCTTTCCAATGAATCATATTAGTATTCTTTGTAGAATCTGGGTCAAGCTTAGCTATAATAGCTATTCAGTCATCGTCCCTTCAAGGTTAATCCAGATAAAGGCATGTCTTGTTGAATAAAATAGATAAAATCTGATTGAAGCCTTCAACTCATTAACGTACTATTCGAAAAATGTTTAACAATTACGATAAATTCAATACAATCTTATATCAAGAATTTCCGATTGATCGAATTCAATGAGCGACCTTTGGGAATAGCGTCGGCGTTTATTTGAATTTCAACGTTCAATGGACACCTCATTTATGTAAATATCATAATTTCTTGGTTAAATAATTTATTAAATTACTATCTGTCGTACATGGCGACCTTTGTCGTTGACAGCCAAATTAAATTATAGAGCCGTCATTACATCTTGTTAAATTCAATTTAATGTAAACATCGCTTTCATCATCCAATCGGATGAAATATGACCCCCACTATCGTGTGTATTTAATTACTTATAATGTAAACTTCGTCCAAAAATTGGTATTACTTCTCCGTTTGTGTAAATCTTCGTGATAATCTTTGTGTCGTGTCACCTTATAATCAACCTATAATGTTCCCACTGCTGGGACACAGGCCTCCTCTCTGTGAGAGAGAGCCGGCCGTAATCCACCACGCGGACCCAGTGCGGGTTGGTAGATGTCACATGTCTTTGAATTTTTGGTCTAGGACATGCGGGTTTCCTCACTATGTTTTCCTTTACCGTTTTTGAGAGCACTGGTCGTCACAATCCTATAGCTGGTTATTTATTTTACCCATACTGAAGGCAACAAAAAGACTGGAATAAATAATTGTCATCTGAATATTTGCTTCGCAGTCGTGACCATGTTTTCTATTGAATTATCAACTTTCTATCATTATGTTTTCTATTCAAGACTTTTATTTTTCTAGCTTTGCTCTCAATTTTCTGATCAATTGCCTCTAACTTTAGTTTCTAAGTTTCCAATTCAACATTCACTTTCCTCCAATTATCATCCATTACAATGACCTCATCATCTTCAAAATCTGCATTTCGTAAGTTTTCAAATAGTAGTGTGGAAGTTAGCGCGTTACCTATGTCTTCAGAGCTGCGTGGGCTAACAGTAGTGGCCGTTGCACCGGCCCACGCGCCGTATGTTGCGACACGTCTGCACTGACCACTGCGATTGTTTTTATTAACACATCAACGTTGTTTGCGCTCGCTGGACCATCATGATGATGTGTGAACTTGATTTCTCTATTTTGTGGAAGAGATTGAGTCTTATTTCAATATTGAAGTTTCTTCACATCGTCTTGATATCTTGGTTGTTAATTTACACTTCTTTGTGTACTAAGTTGAGCAATACGACTGTTGCGCTTTTCATTACCTTGGGTTACCTTTAGGTACCTACATATTTCTATTTAGTTACAGGGCTTTAAAACTACAAAGTATTTATATGTCATGATCATGACTGTGAGGTATGGCATTTACGTAGACAGAAGAGCTTCTTATTAAAGCGTTATTGAACAACTAAAAAAATATCGTATCCTTCTTAATGTCATAGCCAGACAATGTGTCACTTCAAATGTTGCCAGTTGCTCTTTAATTAGGTACTAATCAATTTTAAATATAGGTTCAAACAATGATTACTTTAGCAACGGGTCTAACGTTTAACGATCTCTTCCCACGACCGTTTTGATTTACACACTCGCTTTTTGTGTGTTAAAATCTCGTATAACAGGTCCAATTTCGCAACTCCTGCGCAGACATAGAGATTTGTTTTGTACTTTTAACTAATTCTTGTTTTTTGCTTGTTCCAGGTGAGTCACAGACAGACGAGGTTTTATTATTGAAGATTTTGGTTATGAAAGTCAACTTAAAGGTTTGTTTACATAGTAAGAAGCATTGTTTTCTGAGTTGTGGCGCTCAAATCGCAAAGGAACGATCACAAGTATTAATAAACAACACAATATTGCCTACTTTCAGTTCCGGGTACGAAGGTGTGAATTAAATTTTAAGTAAACGACCAAAACAGCTCCTTACAAACTAGTCTCACATACAAAATGACAAGAAAACCATATAGACCAGACCCTATACGTTATTGTAATGACCAACGTGGTGAACAAAGCAGTAGATGCACAACACGTGCTCAATTGAGCGCCACTGAGAATTAATTGGTGGAGCTATGCAAAGTTAATTAATATTGTAAACAGTTCGCAGCGGAAATGCCATTGTCTGACATGTTTTAATTTTCGTATTTACGAGTACGTGTGCGATTTGTTTGGGTTGCAATTGGTCTTATTTGAGAATTGGCGAGTTCTTTGTTTGGCTGGTTTTCTTTTCAGTGCTTTTTTACTCTCATCATAATCATCATCATATTCCTGCTCTCTTGTTCCATGTTAGGTACTTGGAATCGGCCAAACAAGACTTCTTCTTCGTTTTGTTTACCGCAAATAAACGTATTTGCTTTCTTTCTTCTTTCATTCTCCCCTTTCAACCATATCTTTCCTCACGCAACCCATTTTTTCATTTTTTGCTACTCTTTCTCTACCACCATTGATTACTTCAATATGTTTGAATTTATTATCGGCTTAAATATTCGTCCTTTTACAGCTTTATTTAGACTACCTCAATAATTCTGTGGGAGGAGGCTCTCCACATTTTAGTTCACCGAAATTATTTCCCCAAAATATAGTCGCCCCGGAGCTTTTAAGCTCAGCTAATATAATTTAACGATCAACTCCACTTACTATCTGTCAAATATTCGACCCACACTTTAAGCTTCATATTTATACCAAACATTAAATGTTAGTATTTGGAGCAAGCTATAATTTAGTCTTAAATACCCACTGGCGATTCTTCGTCGATCTAGAACTAATTTGAACTGGGCTAGTCATCATATGTATAGGCTATATAAAACCGAACCAGTTTACCCACAATGTGTGAAGTTATGTACTCTACTTACGTATGTCTGTCTGCATGTGTCAATGGACCTGTATGTATGTATGTATGTATGTGTCGCGTGTTTATTTTTTTACCTAAACAGCGCTGGCCTCCCGCTTGAATGAGTCAGCTTGAATGTCACGCACTGCTAGGGCTAAAAGTAAAACCTGCCTTGGTTTATATTTTTGTTCAGTTATTTTTGTACTTTTTATTAAGTTAGTTTTGTATTTCATCCTTTTTGGTAGCATAACATAGGTAATAAGGCAATTCCCAAAATATGATTTCACGTGAATTAAATATCGCTTTCATAAAATATATTTCAGGAAGCAAAAATAATAATCGAGAAAATTGAGTATAAATTTTCTTATTTTTCGGTGGATATGGGTAACCCTATAAATATCAGAGGCGCGTGGACTGAAATTCCAATGTAAATATTGCCAAATATTATCCTTGTGCAAACACAAACAGCCCCACGTTTTTAGGTAAGGCTATCAAACTTGTTTGGTTTTCACAAATATTTGGGACCCGACGTTGCCCCAATTTCATTTTTCATGGGAAAATTTATAGCGCGTAAGATATCGGGGTATTTTTGGCTATACGTGGCATTGTATGAGAACTTTGTGCGTTGACCCATAGATCCCAGAAACTTGCTGTAGTTTATGACAACCACTTATATTTCCACCCATAAATCAAGCACTACCATTTAAAACCTTCTATTCCTAGAAAGTACTAAACCTGACTACACCAACATTTGCATGCGACTAACAAAATGATCGCCGTGGCTTTCTTAAAACATTTTTAACACGCAAAACACATTTATATGAATACATTTCCAAGACGTCGCACATAAAACCGTGCATCCTGACGTTAGTAAAGTGCGTTTCCGAGTTTTCAAACGTAAAAGTTAACGTTCAACGTGCCACACGAAGTACGAACCCTCCTCGGATAAAATCTCAAACAACGGCTCACTACGGCATTAGAATAAAATCAAATACTTAATGAGCCCCATTCTAGCTAACTTCTTAATGTGCCAACTGTACAATAAATACATTATTTTAATGCTCCGCCACGAGTGGTTGCCGCAAATAATCCTTGCGCGGTACTATCACTGAAAATATTAATGGTTCTTTGTCTCGTGCTCTACGGAACACTTCATTTTCTAGAGAAATTGCTTGATATTGAGATATAGTCCCTATACATTACAGGTACGGTCTGCAAGAAATTGTAAAGAAACAGGTTTTAAAGTATTATATTAATCGATTGTTGGAACCTCGCGACGTTAACACGAATAGTTTGAAGGGCTTCCAATCCTGTGGGGCGCATTCCTTCCGCTCATGTTACCGCGGGTGTCACACGTGCCACGTGCCGAGGAATTTGTCACTTCACTACCCGCCGCCGCTTTCACTCTCCATATTAGAACGGAGCACGCAGTGGTGTTTATTCTGGCGCAGTTCGACGAACCGAAATTGTGTTTATTTAACAAATCGCGAGCCGTCAGCGTCGCAGCCAGGAATGCACCGCCACCGTACACGGCTTAATGAACCATAAATCCATTCGATATTATTGAGTGTCCGCGCCTGAAACGAAAGCGGCCCGCGGCTGAACGTTGACCGTCGGCCCGACGCGCGGCATCCCATTCATGCGAAGGCCGAGGGAAAATAAATGAGAAAACGCGACTCTGCCGCGAGGAGCGCCGCGCGGCGGTTTCCGTTATTCTAAAATTAAAATCACACACAGCGTCCAGACGCACCGGATTCACCGCGCATGAAACCGAAAGTGAACTCTCGGCTGGAGAAATTAAGAATAAAATCGCATCCTCTAAAAAGAAAAAAGCGTCTCAGCGGGAGTCGTCATCACAATGGACGCGACTCCATTCCGCCGCGTACTATGTGGCGGTGATGATTCACTGTAAGCGCGCATATTCAGCCACGATCCCGTCAGACTTACTACAGACGCCACTACAGCATCTTGAAATTTTGCCAATGGTAGTTTCGCAAGCGATTATCGTAAAATTCAACAGCGCTCTGGCAATGACCCATATTGAGGTAGGTCACGAGCAGGGATAGACTGCTAATAGACGGGTGCTGAGCACACCATTGAACGGCATGTGCCGACACATCCACCGCTACTCTGCGTTGAGATAAGCATGTAATTTACTGCGCCTTTGATGTGAGGCGGCTCGCCGTGCCCGGAATACTGAATGTCGCGCTGTGAGCCATTGTGCGCGCACAGTTAGCTTGCCCGTAGCCCCGTAGTGCCGCCGTGGACAAAGCTCTGCTAATGCAGGTTCCTTGTCCAGCAGCGCACCACAATGCGGAAATAAAGGTTCACCGTCGTACCGCTGATAATACCCCGCAGTCATATTATCATTCGATGCAGCTATCGCGCACTCCTCCCAAAGATGGAATCAAGTTGGCAGCCGATACCGACTACGAAATGCATTCGGTCCAGTTAGCCTGCAGCTGTAATAGGCTAGCTATCAATAAAATTTCAATATTTATGAAGTCACATGCTAAGGACAGTCGTTGACGTTCAACTGCGTCGGATAAATGGAATGAATTGAACTATACATTACAATAACAAAGACAGAAATATGATTTCAACACGTAAGAGCTTTTATGCTGGAGATGTTCAATGCAGAAATGTTCAACCATGCCTTTGTTTATACAAGCGTCAATGAATTTAAAATGTACGACTCAATCGAGTCTCCTTAGCATACATTACCGTCCCTCGCATTATTGCAAATGGCACGCTAACCCCGCAGCGCGCACGGCGAGCTGCGCGGGCGCATCGTTATCATAATATCCATTTCCGCCGATATCGTTCGCCCTCCATCCCGGTGCGTCAACCTCGGAGATGATTTATTACATCTTATTACCAGTCGGTATTAGATATGATATACCCAATCGAGATCTCGATGTTTGTGTCGATATAGCAATTAGCTCGGCGCGTGAGATACCAATCGCAGTCACCAATTAAATGCTACGACATCAATCACCGCCTGTCATAAGTGAATTAACAAACTCTTTAAATGAACAAATGAGCATGTGTAGCCTTGAATGTTAAGTATTTGTCATTTTTCATAACGTCAGTCAGTTGCACAGTAGCTAGCTGAGTAGTAAATTAGTCCAGGCGATCACTTGGAGCGTAATTACTTGTTGACAAAACTGTAATTGCTGGTGATCATCTATCGGTCGTCGACAATGTCGAACACGGAGCAAGGAACGGTAATGGCTGAAATATTGATTCGTCCTCCGAAATTACTGTCGATAGGGGTTCAGATATCACGTAAATGGTCCTTAATGACTGTCATTATGTAGCAGGGAAAGTGGTGTTGCTCCACGAAGGTAGGCAGGCATCAGACGTCTAGACGAAGGCGTGGCGATGTGTGTTCGCACACTAATTGCTCCTGTAGGCAACTTTTCAAGCGCAAGCGCCCAACCCACGCTGTCAAGAAAAGCGTTTCCCATAATCGCTTAGAGAAAAACCTACAAATCTTTTGCTAAGTGCTACTGACAAGCTGCAGAGTGCTTGCTTTTCATGAATAATTAGAATTATCCACACTGATTCAAGTTGTGAGACGTATTGGCAACACATACATTAATGTTACAAAAATGATTTAATCAACATTTCTAACAAAGCCATCTTCGCAGTTCGATGTAACATCATAACTGACAATGACCCACATGAGTGCTCCAAATGTAATTCTAAATAATATCTAATTAAATATCAATACCGTGCAAAAAACAATAACAGCCAACTGTGTTGATACAACAATGGTTGCGCACGCGCACAATGCGCGACCTTGCGCTCTTTTCGATCGTATGGTATCGATCGATAACTCGGTACTCGGAAGATGGTATCGATGCATCGGTCTCTTGTTTTTGTCTCGTGTCTGTGCGGAACTGTGCTACTTGTTAGGTTAAATCGGGTTCAGCTTAGACTTTTCATAGGTTGTACCTTGTAGGGCTGCTAACTTTCTTAATGATCATGTAAAATTGCTCCTGAATACAGAAGATTTGCTGTCAGTATGTTTCGATGTGCATTTAATTCCTTAAACTCTATAAATATCAGGGATTCTTTATTAGATAGATATATATCAGACATTTCAAAGAGCAACACCAACTGCCCTGCCTTTTAGGACGCAAATTATTGCAATTTCTAAAGAAGCAATTTAATCTCATATCTAAACTTCTAATTAAGGCCACAAAACATAAATTAACTTTCATTTTCCAACCAAATAAACCACCAGCCCTATACCAGACACGACAAACAAACGCCTCGGCTATCAGATCGCAACACATTTGGAGTAGAATAGAGTAGAAAACGAGCAGCCACGTACGGACTGCAAAGAACTCGTCGTGAGGTCAAGCGATACAAGATCAGTACGAGAGTAACCGAAAGGTTATCGGGAGAAAGTTTAGTACGAGTAGCAACAACGCATCTCTTTGTATAGACGGAGGTAACTCGTCAGGCGGGATCGACGAGTGATTGGTGCATCCATGTGCAATAGAATTAGTGCGGCCATCTTTGCTTTAATAGGCTATCAAATTGTAGTTAGAGAAATAACGCGCGTTTCTCGTTGACGAACGCGATGGACACGCGGCCATAGTAAATGTATGTATCGCTACTTCGGCGCCGTCATCTCGTTCTTGTTGACGACACGTTGACGTGGCGGTGGACAAACGGCCTTATGGTCTTTTCACAACCTATATGAAATAGCATGGCTACTTCACTTGGCTTAGATATGGTTACTGTAATTTCTGCTTCTACCAATATCGATCGCCATGTCATCCATCTATGATTTCATACAATTTTAGTTGGAGAAGTAAGATTTATTTGCCCCTTTATGGGCTCTGGAGCAGTGGTGGTCTTAGGTTCGAACCCAGAGAGGCGCTTTAACCAAAAATTCGAAGACATTGTGACATCTACCAACCCGCACTGGGCCCGCGTAGTGGATTACGGCTCACTCTCTCTCACCGAGAGCTGGCCTGGGTCCCAGCAGTAGGAACATTATAGGCTGATTATAGGCTCTTCTCAAACTAAAATATGAAATAGCATGGCTACTTGGCTTGGCTTAGCTATGGTTACTTTAGCTCCTCTCACTATTACAATCGATTGGTATTACGAATTCAGCATGAATAAATAATGTTAAACTGCTAATCGCTATAGGCCGCAGTGACGTCGACATTCATTCTTCAATCCAATTTATTTTAAGGCACTATATTGATCGACATGTGGCTTGGTATTCAAGGTCTTCCATTTCTTAAATTAGGAAGAAAATACCAACTTTCCTATCACTTTTTCTAGGTATTCGCGACTACTTAAGTGTTGTCAACTCTCCATTCTTAAATCCCATTTATTTTAAAAGCCGTGGCTGGACATGATCTTCAATTTGTTAAATTACTTCGAAGATGTAGAGCCCTTCCAACTTTTCTATCGATATTTCTTCCCATTTTACCTACCAAATAATTATTTTGTCACTACAGACAGTGAAACATTGTCACTAGCACATGCCATTGTTAGCACGCAGTCGGCAACTCGGCACAATGTGCTAAACTGAGCGATCTATATGTGGGCCCGGCCTTGAGGCTTGGCGCTTTCCTTCTGCACAGGCGGCGGCACCAGTTCTAAGTAAAGGAGTATCTTGTTCGAAGTATTGTCGGACTAGTTTTTGAAGTACCTTGTTGGACGTAGAGCGATGTATGTTGTGTGTTAAAGTGTTTTATCTGATAGTCCACCTTCCTACAATACCCCAATCTTGTTGCGGTGCGTCAAAAACTGCATTGATATTGTTTAAACCTATGTAGCGCTATACAAAGTGATGATATTGATGACGAATGTGAAGGGCGGGCGTTTTGGGGACTGTTTTATGTAATTTTGACGTTTAAAAAGTGCTGATTCTCTGCCTATTTTGATTAAATCAGTTTTGATCTTGATGTAGCTGTCTACATTAGTGCCAATTTCATCAATT
This sequence comes from Apamea sordens, assembly GCA_945859715.1. Lineage (NCBI taxonomy): Eukaryota > Metazoa > Arthropoda > Insecta > Lepidoptera > Noctuidae > Apamea > Apamea sordens. The sequence continues at coordinate 18,369,964 of OX243995.1, forward strand.
TATCATTGGAGAAGTTTTCGTACTATCTCAGTGAGACTTTGTTTCAAATAACTTTACAAATTCAGGCTTGTTAATAATGAATAATTACTTAGGTCTAGGTCATAGGTTCTCTACGTAGGCGATAACGCCTCTGAAACTGTCAAACGCCCATGCATTTGACACTTTCAGAGGGGCAGTAGAAGACCCAGAGAAAATTATATATCCTATCTTACGACTATATTATAATATTACACGTTTAAATATAATCGTGACAGCCAGATTTGCGACAGATTGTAAGTAAACAAAAATGGGGGCTCTAGTAATATTCTCAAGGTGGGCAAAATAAGGTTGTTGAGAACCCATGGTCTAGGTAGTACATACCAAAACAATCCGTGACTGCATAAGTGCATTTGCAAAGACATTGTGCAACCAGGAAGGACTTGGAACTATAACTTAATTAGCAAAGGCTTTGTCTAGATAATTACAAACATCTTTCCACGTTTCCGCTTTACTTTCTAGAGATCCTCACTATGACTCGAATAATCGACTAATCATTCGAATACAAAAGCATCGGATGTTTCATAATCGAATAATTTTATGACAAGTTCAATGAAGCATTAATTAATCAAGGTAACGATTATTGATATACTGCTGCGTATAATGGACTAATCAAATCGATTTGGTTACGAATGAATTTCATAATCGATTGGGCTAATGATGAATACTTCACTAATTGAGTAGATGATTTACCTTCTAATTAATATTGGGCCGTTTTATGAAACATCCTGTATGGTGTAATATTTAATCAAATTTTATTAAGTTATTCAAGGGCAAAATTCGTTTTATTGGTAAGTACTAAATAAAAATTTCCATTCGGTATCGTATGTAGTTTCTAGTTACAACTAGCTTTTGCCCACGACTTCGTTCGCGTGAAATTTGACCCACCGCGTCGCATCGCCCGCGCTATTACTTTGTTTTCACTTAGCATACTTCCCGATATTTTTGCTTGGCTCCTAGGGATCGCAGCGTGATGTTGAATCCTACCTTAAAAATTTGTTCTGTCAAATACAAGAAGAATTTTTCAAATCAGACTGGCAGTTCCGGAGATTACCCCCTACAAACAAACTTACAAACAAATAAATTTTACCTCTTTATAAGATTAGTATACCATGGATTAAAATGGACGACAATATTTCATTATTAGATCGTTATCTAAGCGGATTAGCTACTAACAAGCAGTGACAATACACTGACAATTAGACCTGGAACCGGTTCCCAAGACTATGGGTAATTGAATTACATGACACGTATATCTAGCTGCAATATTTTAGTTCACGTTTATTTATTTTAATATTCATACACATGATAATGCAGCTAAGAGCAGTGATACTGCCATTTCGAGCCATGTCGCGATCTGGCTTAGTTCAGTATAGAGAGAAAGTAAGAAAATAATTTCCCAATTTCGGCAATATCAGTAGTAGTTCTAAAGCGCAGGCCATATATAAATGGCGTCGGGCGCGGACGTGGCACGGGCGGCTTCTTTTTATATTCCATTCAAATTTAGGCGCAGGTGCCGAAATGGCGCGTCGTAACCACGTCCGAGCAACGACATACAGTGTGTCTTAAATTGCGCTTTATTTCCATGCATTTTGTATGAAATTTGAATGGAATAGGAAGCCGCCCGTGCCATTTCCGCGCCCGACGCCATTTATATGTGGCCTGCGCTTACGTTAGAGGGTTTGGTTTCCGCACTTAGTCCTCCAGGTGGATCATTGTGCGTGGGACATGGCGGCCGTCAGTGGTTCTTCCAACCAGCCCACCTCCCTCCAGAAGTTGATTGATATCTCCTGCACCCTAATCGCGTAACACACTCTCAATCACAATCTGAATCATTTTGAAGGATATTGATAATCCATTGCTTCATTGTTCGAAAAATGTGTCTGCTCAACAACGTTAATAACGCAATGAATGTTGTTGAACTGGCAAAATGAAACCCGTGTCTACAGATAGTGTGGTACGCAATCACCCCGCTGGTCAGTGTATTGCCCATCTATACTGCAAATTGATCATAAAAATTATGTAGGTACTGTTAAAATGAAAAAGTATAGCTATAAATACAGACGTCTCACACTGTGAACCTCCAGTGTTTAAAATTTTTCACCAATCCGAAGAATTGACGACCATTCCTTAAAAAGTATACAATTGACTTACAGTGTCAATTGTGTTAAATTGCTTAAATTAAAGGATTTCAAATCCTGAATAAAATTTGCACATAAAATCATCATTATTGCACTTAACATCCACTCCTGCGCAGAAGCAATCTATCACAGCTCACCGATACTCAGCTGCCATCTTATCGGAACAAAGTGATCTTAATAGTGAGCGACAATGTACCGGTCAATTAGACCGGCGACCGGTTCGTATCGATGCAAATACAATGATACACTCTTGCGCAGGGTGGCCATTCGTCCGGATTTGTCCGGACATGTCCGACTTTTTTGCCCCCCCGTGCCGGACTTTACTGCAGAAGGGGTTAAGTTTTTAGAAAATAAAAAAGTTAAAAATGATTACTGAAAAAAAATAGTAAAAAAATAAAATGTCCGGATTTTTTGTGAAATATCCGGATCTTGGCAGGTCGTTTCAAAACTGGCTCGTTGGTCTAGTAATCGCAAGCACTACTGCTGAGCATGAGGTCCTGGGGGCCTACTCCGAAGTGCAAAGTGCGAATGTTCGGATCGGACCGACACATGGCCGAACCGAATATTATTGAAAAATGCGAAAAAAGTTCGGATCGGCTCAGTTTGGTCGGGACCATAGTCAATATTCGAAAGAGTGTAGGAGTGTAGGATCGGAACCGACCGAACCAAATAGTAACTTCGTAGCAGGAAACTGCCGAACATTCGGCCCATACTACTTCGGAGTAGACCCCCTGGGTTCGACCCCCAGGTCGGGCAAAGTGTTATTGGGGGTTTTCCATTAAGAGATTTCTTAGTAGCAGCCCGGAATCTGGGTTTGTACACGGTTGATGGCAATAGTCTCGCCTCCTAAAGTTGTCATTTTGTGTAATGCCAATAAATGCATTTTTCTTTCTTTCTTTTCTTTTTCCTATTACATGGGACTTAAACATAACTGGCGAAACATGGATGCACTTCAGGTGCACCTCTGCCTAACCATCCTTCGGGGATTACGGGCGTGATGTTAAGAATGTTTTAAATTTTCAAAATGGTTACCCTACTCGTGCGCAACAATGTACACGAGGAAGCTTTAGATTTTAGTCTAAAGCTTTTTTATTGCGTGTTCAAAGACTATTAGGTTTGGTTTTACAGACGCCAGCAGGTCAAGCTACCCGAAACTGTCAAATTTTCTCAATCAACCTTGAACCTTGCTTTGCGATAAAGTTGAAAATCTTTTAAAGAAATTTGACAGATTGTAGTAGCTTGATGTGCTGGTGTCTGTACCTTGCGGGATGTAGGGATGAAATTTAATTATTTATAATAAGAAAAATATTATGTATGATCGGGCTTCGTGTGCACCAACCCTTATTGCTTTTTTGTTGGATGTCAACCATCAATTTAGTAGAGTTGGGTTTATTTTGTATGCGTGTTAAGGTCTTGTCAGCGAAAAACGTTTTCATACTAATTCTCTAAAAGGTAAGGTGCTTCGCAAAACTATTTCAACGTAAAACATGACGGTTACATCATTAGCCAAAATTCTCCTCGATATTTTATTTCCAATTGATACGTGCATCCATCTAATTTGACACAGCGATTGGGCGGCCGGTTAGAGAATCATATGATCCAGCAACCATAAAAAATGTATTTGCACGCTAACAATAAAAATATATGTTCCCACAATTATGACACCCCATAAAAATCAATGGTGAAAGAGGCAAACGGTTTTTATTTATTTACCGCACTTGACATCAATAACAACCTGTTTGGTGTCTACTCTTTTTAATCTTGAACTTCAAAATCATACAATTATTTGCTCGTAAAACGTCAGGTGACGGTGTATCAAAGGCGATGGGCGGCGTTGCGTGGGCGCACCTATTAATAAAATTGTCCGTAAGACGCAACGCTTCCGCGGCGCCCGCGCTTGTGAGACCGTTTTAGCACTGATAATGACTTATTGAGGAGACTTGGTTCATGCTAATGACTATATTAGTCGCGGATCACTAGGCTGTGTCATAAAACGACGTTTGATTGCGCTCAGTCGCCTTGGAGCTCTGATCTGGTGACAAGGACAGGTCCGACTGTTACTATGCCTTCATATAGCCAAAACGTTATTTTAAAATGAAACAAAGGTAAATAATGATTAAGTGATCGCTGATTTGTCTATATTTCAATGTCATGCGATAGAAAAGTAAATATTATTCATATATTTACGTAGACTTGAAATGACGAGTTTTGTGGACATTGTAAATTACGCATTGTTTGAGGAAAATATACTTACGTTTATCTATACATATTAGTTTGTTAGGTGTCCATGTCTCACGATTTTTCCTTTTATAATTCCTATAAAATTAATTAGGTCAATACCATTTATAACCGCAACAGTTTCGCAATGCAGAAATATTTTAAGTGGAAACTCCACGAACTCGATATTTAAATTTGAAGCATCTGGCACGAAGGTTCGTTATCTGTGAACCTTGATTAATTAAACCATCATTTTAATTCTGTTAACGAATGAAATTCCTATGTTTAATTAAAAAGTCCTCTTCATGCGATGTTAAGAAGTCGGTCGTCGTAAAGCCAATATCAGAGTCTTCAGTTTTCGTTAATTTTTGCCTTCCATTCGGTTAAACGTCTGAACAAAAAATTCATCAAAAGGGAAATTAATTCATTCGTGAAACAGTGAACCGATCCAACGATGTTGGATTTCGGGACTTGGCATCTTTCACTCGCCTACCGAATGATCAAAAAATGAAATGAAAGAAGCAGATGAACGTTCATTCCTATACGTGACAGGGACATCGACACGCAACCTGTTATCATGGAGTCAGCACATGATTCTAGACCCAAGCATTGAAATTTGGTATTAGCTGTTCCATACATTTTACCCGCGTAGGTATTGCACTTTTCTATGAAGCAGTAGATTTTTTTTTTGATAACCGACGAAAACTTTCAACGCGGGTCCAGAATCATGTACTGAATCCATCGTTACAGTTTGCGCATCCAGTACCCCTCCCTGCCTCCCTGTATAATAAAGCAAAAATCAACTTTTACCCGAGTGAAGTTTCAATTTCTGTTTTGTTATCGTCTGATATCGATCTTAAGAGGTAATGTAGACGCTTCACTTCTCTGCGTCACCCACTACTTGCGCCCTAATTAGCTGTTACGCTAATACACCATTGTTAGCGTTATTGATGGGTCTAGGTAGCTGTCGGTATCTCAGCAGCACATTTCCGTGATTGTTTCTGATCATACAATGTGCTCGTGGGCGATATGATTGCCAGGCGGCAGCTCTATGCTTGTATAGAAAAATGTAATTGCTTTATGAATCATTTAACAGTTGTCGGATTATGGAGAAGTACCTTTTATCAGCGGCGCGGCGTGTCTTATTTGATATAACATTCACGTCGATAGTGATGATAATGATGATGGTGCATAGGATCTGAAAATATGCTTATTCATAAGTTATAAGCAACTGAATTGAATGAATACAAACCGGCAATCAGTCGTCCCATCAAGACTGTTAGCTCTCTTACACGTGGCTCTTATTATTCCCCCCTCATTATAATAACAATCAGAAGTCAAAGTATGAAACAAGGAACACGAATCAAAATTCAACTGCACCTTGTTTCACAGAATCCATAATCCGGCTGCACCTGGTTTACAAAACAGACGCCACAATCAAAATTTCATAAGGTGCCCTTGCTATGCTATAAATTCCCAATTTCCATATTTCAAGCGTCAGCTGCGCACGCGCTGGCTCGGCAGGTGCCCGCGCACCGATTGCCCCGCCCTCCCCGCATTCCCCTCGCTTGTTTCATGTTAGGGCTACTACGCAATTGGCATTTTGCTGTCAAAACATTTGGACGGATAGACGAGATTGATATGTTAAGATAAAACACTTCAAATGTTCTAACTCTCATCAGTTGTGTCGCGCGTTTGTGCGCGTGTGCTTTAAGTATCTTTACTGCATTTGGAGAATGCATGGATAGTAGCCTTATATTGTTTTCGATGGACAGGACCAAAATGTGTCATCAATTTAGGAATCGGAAAATAATATTCATGCCACTAAATTAAAGTTACAGTCTATTCATATTTTAAGCCATTCTGTCTTCATTGTTACATATTTGGCACCACCATCCCACCACAATATGACCGAAGTGGCGCCAATACCAAGAAATTTGATAACAGCAACAAATTACTGCTGTCTTCAATGTTTTATATCGTTCAATGCGAAACGATTAATTTGTCACATATTTGGTACCATGATGAATATGCGTCTAGTCATAGAAATAATCTATGCTTCTAGTTATACGGAGTGAATTAATTTGGAAGAAGATTCTATCAACTTTTTTTATCGCAATCCATTGCTTACCCAAGTCTCTCAAGGATTGAAATGACCAGAACACCAATTCTTAAAGCGGAATTGGTTTCCTTTCACACCTAGGGAATCCAATTAGCCAATTGGCACAGAGATATTTCATGAACTTGCTGCTCTTTTCCTGACTAAATGATAAGGTGTAGATGATGAGGATGGTGAGGCAGCTACTTTTGTGGTCAAAGGGCCAGCCCTGGCGCTTATACAGGGAATTTTAATTAATCTAATTTGCATGTTTGGCCGCGACACGCCCGGCGCGCAATAAAATTTACATTTTGTTTCTAACATAGCGCACGCTGCTGCGGCGCCGGCGCAGTTCTGCAGTTTTAGGACAAAGAAACTGAGATGTTTACTAAGCAGGGCAGAAACAAAATAATTTAACAGCTACAGGACAGATTATGCCAATACTTGATGCAAAAGCCTGATGGCTTTTGCATCAAGTATTGGCATCCGTACCAGAACTAACTAGCTTTCACGATACTGATGTATCGTGAAAGCTAGTTAGTTCTGGTACGGAAATTAAAGAAGCAGCCAATAATGAGTGACTGACAGTATTAAAACTTAAACGACTTCCAATGCTTAGCTTTTTGTAGCGGAGCCTTCCTACTTCCCTTAAAAGTCGACAAAGTCCATGTACCTAAGTTAACTTTTACAAGCAATTCCTATTCTATCCTATCGACAATAGAATCGTTGCAAAAAACCCACGCTCCAGTGACGCCGAAGGCAAGCTTTAAAAAAAAACTAGATGTAGAGACTAGAGACAAACATTTCTATGATATAAAATTCACTCATAAGCCAAATAACTTATTCAGTAAGCAATAAATAACAATTAATAATGTATTAGTGGTAACAATTATATTTTATAGCGCAGCGTGTAAGCCCGTGTCTCTATTTGCGCGGCACGCCCCCGCGACTAGCAGATCGGCGCGGCCGCACGACGCTCCAATAACATTAATAACCCACTAGATGTTATCCCACTTAGGATGTGGCTAGGAAATCAGCGAGTGCTTGGATATTTGAATACGGAATTTTCGTGCTGAAGTATAGGCTTAAATAACATTTCCTTTGCAGAAATATTCATGATGATGAGACAGAGGGTGAAGACAGGCTTCTGTTTACGAAATTTTCATGACGGGGACCAGGTTTCGCAAGTGTTATGTAAAAATAGGAAACCTCGGCCCAGGTAGAGGTGGCGAGGCGACCTATTTGGGGGAGGCCTTTGATCAGCAGTGGGTCAGTGTAGGCTTGGTAAAAACAAATAATATCCAGCTGAAAATACAACGATCCCAAAATCTTTTAAAAAAATGCGTGCCCAAAATAGCGCGAAACGATTTTTGGAGGCAAAGAACGACCCTGCCGATTGCCAAAGAACTGAAGGCCAATTCTCGACATTTAAAACGTTCAAAATCTAGTCGCAGTCTCATCTCGGCGACAAACAAATGTCAAAAACTTGTCAAAATGTAGGGAATTTAGACGTATTTTTGAGACTGAGATCAGACTGTGAACATTCTTAAAATTACGAGAATTTCCCCTCTGTTTGTTAGTTAAATGATACTTATAATAAGGGCACAAGAAAAGGAATGGGCGTCCTCTCCATCTCATTTCATAGTCCCAACCAAATGATGGTCTATAAGCATCAACCCCACTTATATTCTCACTAACTTTTCGCAATACTAAAAGCTCACTAAGAATATTTTATTATTCATATAATTCGATTTTAACGATCGCAATTCACATAATTATGTTATTCTTTGCACAATATGTAACTTTGTCTTATATGGACATAGTTAGGACATCGCCTTCATTAAGTATTCATAGTTATGGACATTTAACAGCTTTGGGTTTGACACAGGACTGCGAAAATATGTTTATTTATGTTATTAAATTGTTGTTTTGCTCTTTTGTTTGTTTATTTGATTTTGCAAAAGCTTGGTTTTTGACAGGTTTATAATATTTTTATGACTGATCTAAAGTGATGTAACCGTCGCCGTCCCGTCGAGATGAAATTTTGGCTCTTCGAAAGATGCTGTCTGATGGTTGACTGTTATGATCCACCTCGATGACATGACCATACCGTTCGTATGCGGTTGCAAGGACTAAGTAGTTATTATTTTGAAGATCATTTATCTGCGGCTGTTCAACAATATTACAATGATTTAACTCTTTCGACATCCAAAATAAATCATTGGAAAGTTTTCTAATACAGTGATTTATGGTTTCATGATGTTTAAAGTTCTAAAGCAATACTGCCGTCTGCCACACCCTCAAAATAACAATGAAATTACACACATTAAACTCCTTGCGATCTATCTCGTCGCTATCAGCATTGCGAGACCGATGTCGTGGTGCCCCGATAAGACCGAGTAACTCATTGTTACCGAGCCCCATCAATCTAACATTGCGCAAACTACACTAGATGGCATCGGCGTGAGGCAACCGTTGCTCCCAAACCGTCCGAAATACCCGCCGTCCCCGCCCAGATAAAACCTCATTACTTAGCAAAAAGATAATAACTGCGATCCACTTCTGATTGGGGCTATTTCTTAAGTGTATCGACATCATTGCAGCCTTCGTAGAAAGGCTGATTAAAACTCTAGCCGTCTGGAATTTCGACATCTCAAGTTATTTTTGAACAGAGGTTGACGTTACTTTATTTTATTTATAGCCACAATCATGAAGAGGAAATTGTATTTTATTAACGACATTAATTTGTATTTCATATTCAGCCCCACAAAAAAAAGGCATTACTGTGCCACAAATCCTTGTTACAGTTAACAATGGAAAATTCGATCTCTAAACTAATTAACTCCCCAACTAGGGGTGTAATTCATTTCGATTGACGCACAATACTATTGTACACATTTCTAATTTAAAATTTGATTGCATCTCGTCGGAGCACCCCTTGCGTTCGCTTTGTCTGCTTGTGCGCGAGTCACGCTGACTGGTGTGTTGACCCCTGCTACCGCTGCCCATTTGCATGTACCAGCACAAGGGAGCAGTAAAGCTTTCTATAAATCTAATCGAGGGCCGGCGACAACAGTTGTAAAATTTTACGACTTCCGTCGATCGCGGGCTGCTGCGGCCGTTTGCTCGCCTTTCCACACGCGAGCGTCCGAGATACGAATCCCAATGTCACAAGCATAATCGCCCCGCTGAAGCTGTCTGTGCATCTCGCGCTCCTTATAGTAATTAACTAGTCGCAAGGTCGCCGCGTTTTGTCATTCTCCATATCTATGCGACAGCAATCCTCCTTGGGACACAGTTAGACGTCCGCGGCCACTAATCACAACCAAATCGGGCTCGCGACCGTCCACTCCGCCGCCGCTGTGCCGTTTCGTCCATCCACGTTTGACCGTAACCGCTTCTAGATCGAACCTTTTTAGTACAGCAGCTAGACGCCGGCGCTGCGAGGACACCTGTCCGCCGAGCCTTATTTATAAAAGCAAACATACCAACGCGCGAATCTAAAACTTTTATGACATTCGCGGCAGCTGAGTCATGATTCAATCGGCTCGCGAGTCGCGCTCCGATGTACGATTTAACGCATTATCTATAAGATACGATTAAGAAATACGATCGAGATGATGGATGGTACTGGAGGCGTCCTGTTACGTTGAGCGCGATCGATGGAGCGTGTCGATAGCCATCGGCGCGGAGGTATCGGGCGCGCATCGCTCGTCGGCGCGGGCGTCGTTGTGCAACGCTTATGAATAATTACCGGCCGGTAAGGCGGCGGACGCACTCGATTCACTGCCAAGGACGCCTTTTCGCTTTTAGTCGGTCATCGATCGCAGCGCGTTGCGCAACGCGACGGGGGTTTCGCTGTCGGGCCCGTCGCGCCCGTTGCGCCACGCACCGTGAGAAGTGCACGCGACTAATGACGCGTTGCTCAAGCGGCGCAACCCGCCCACAAATCGCTTTATTATGCAGAAAGTGAGTCGGAACAAATGGACGCGCCGCGTTGTACCCGGCCCGCATTTATTACGGGACCCCGGCGGAAAGTGAACGCCGAGTATGATGAACGGATTCATATCAACCTGATTGTGATTTATAATGTCGCCCCACCACTCTCGGCGACGTTTTATATGAAAAAATTAGCGTTTTATCGGTGCATTACCCGCGGCTCGCATATTCATAAAGCTGACGGGCCCTCATAAATATTTGTTGCAGACCAGCTTTATCATTGTGGTAGTGATAGGTAGCGATAAATAACTAAATTACAAAGATCCGATGTACGGATTGCGTTGTAACTGATTATGACATTTTTAATAGGACGTTGTTCGATCCATAAAACGCGAGATGTTGCATCAAACTCATAATCTTGTGATCTAAAATGTTATCGCTCTCAATCGTAGTTCGATTCATCATAGCTATCTTATAGGAGGGGCAGTAAATGCTAGTGGTAATGCAGTTCATTTCGATTACGCTATCTTCAGCATCGATCTTCCAATGCACTCTCATTTTACTTTATTATTTGATGATGATATCGAATTTTAAAGCGGAATGAACTTTATTACGAAATAAAGTTCATTCCGCTTTAAAATTCTATATCATTATCACATCTTTAGAAAGACTCGTCCAAACTTCGACCAAACTCGAACAACGTAGCTACAATTTGAAAGATTTTCTCATGTTTTTTTGCAAAATGTGGACACAAACAAGCTTTTTAATTACACCAACGTTTTATTTGATTTACAACGCCTGGCATGCGCATGCAGCATGGAAACCAGCTTTGCAAGTGACTATTTCCTTTCACACTATTATCGTGCCTCAAATTAGTGTCCTAAAAAAACAAGCTCTGCGTCCGTTCGGTGCGGGTTGCGTTTTTGCCACTCCTGCGCAGCTGTCGCTGTCGTCGGGCAGGTGTGTCCGTTTTCGCCGAATTTTGTCGGCGGCGGCGGCCATTGCAGCACAGACTTCTTGCTGGAAAGACGTAATCACTGAAATAAATGGCGACTTTAAATGGGCAAAAAGTTTTGATGCTATTTCGGGCATCCTGTGAGTTGTGAGTAAGTGCTGCGGAATGATTTATAGCTAAGTCTGTTGGGAATTTACCAGTGACGTCAAATGGTCACACATTTTGTAAGTATAAAGGACATATTTGTTCATAAACGCATTGATCGGAATACGTATACAATGTATACATACCTAATGGTCCTTTTATATTTTGGTGATGGTCAAATAACCAGTGATTAGCGGTCCCCGCTGCTCGTCTATAGGTCGCTGAAGAAATCTTCCGCGATGTTGTATTTACCGGATCACGCTGAATGAGTATGAGACTCGAATGTCCAAGTAAAATACTGAACATTTGTTGTGTATGCAATGAATGGTTAGCGGAAAATTGCGCAATTGTTTCCTTTCCTAAATAAAACATGGATTCCGTTATACTTACTAGGTACACAAGTCAATAAAATAATAAATTGTTGGTCCTCTTTCTATGTTTAGCTACAATTTCGCAGTACCTAGATCTGCCTACGTAGTCGGTTGCACTGCGCAACAGTTGTGTGGAATGCGCACGCGCATCTCAGGTCAACGCGCGACTTGACACAGTGACACGGTGTCAACAGTGTTTTCTTATGTTTTACACGATAGATAAACTTCTTAGTACTTGCGTTGGCAACATAGAAGTGTCTATTTATTTTTCTGTCTTACTATATTTGAGACGGGTGGGGGGCGGAGATGTTTTTACTACTTTTGAAGTTTCACCATCATTCTTGCCTCATTTGGGCCACGCATTGATTTAGCCGGTATTTATCGGTGAAGGAAGACATCGTAAGGAAAGCGGCATGTTCTAGAACCAAAAAATCGAAGACATGTCTACAAACCCGCACTGGGCCTGCGTAGCGGTTTGCGGTCCACTCCCTCTCAAAAGAAAGAAGGCTTGTTTCCCAGAAGCGGGATCATTATAGACTGATTATGTTATGTTATTGATGTAGTCTGTGAAACAGAAGTACTATCGGCTTCGCCTTTCAGCAAAATCTGGCGCCTACTTTAAAAATAATTATTATCTTTGCCTTACTATAAAACACTACCAAAAACATACCAAGATGCCTAGACTAAAAAAATCAAAACAACCCAACCTGCTACACCATTTTGTGACCACCCCAACTTGGGTTGAACAACCCTTAATGTAAACAAATCATCCCACATCCACAATATTACGATTTCCATCGTAAATCAGGATAAGTGTCATTGAATTAATGTCAATTTTACGTGCGATAAGCGCTGTGTAGAGATGAGCGTCATCCTCTTTCCAAGGCCTATTTATTTTATTTGGGTTACGGAGACGGGGTCCATCGATCCGTGCCATACTGCCGGCACGCCCTTAGATAGCTAAGTATAGCTATAGAAATGTGCATGGTTACTGCGGGGTAATTGCGTAGCACACCAGTAGCAACGGCTTCCATTTTGATAGTTCAACAACATTAATTGCGTTATTTAAGTTGTTAAGCAGACAATTTTTTCGAAAATGTGAAGATATCAATATCCTTTAAATTGAGATTGATAGTTTGGTACGCAGTTAGGGTGCAGCCTAGTGTAACGTAGAATTGAAGTAGTAGATGGGGATGTAATTTCGGTGTTATTCGAAAAAGATTCTACTTACTTAGAATTTGTTTAAGCTAACAAAATAAATTAAATGTACCTTTGTACTCAAATTATAATTATGTCATATCCCTATATATTTTACTGTGTGTACATAAATAATAAAATAAATAAATAGTATTAAGGGCTGATTTTTCCATCGCCAGATAACTTTTATTCGGGGAATTAAATTGACGTTTGACCGCTTTTGAATGAAATAACTGTCAACATTTCAAGATTATTTCTCGAATAAAGTTATCAGATGATTGAAAAATCAGCCCTAATATTGATTTTTCCAACGCTAGATACTAACGACGGAGGACTAATTTTTAATAGTTCTTCCATACAAAAACTGTCAGACGTCAATTTAATTATCGGTCAATTGAAAAATCAGCCCTTAGAAAAAAAAAATACCGTGGATATTGTGAATTTTATTCTCATTTTATTAATTTCTAATTTGTTGAAACTAAATGCAATATTACTGTTCCCGCACTAATATTTAATCAAATATAATAATAACGTCTAACTAAATTACCTCGCAATAACAACCCCTATTCATAAACAAACTAGTTATAATTACACAACTAAAGCGAATCAATACGACCTTCCCATTTTCCATTCTCAAATAAGACCTAAAAATAGCCGTCTCGCCGGCCACCCCACTGTGACCCGAGCGAGGTCACTCGGCCACGGGGTGGCGATACGCCCTCTAGCCGCCCCCGATTGCTCTCCATTGCCCTCCGTTGCCCTCTGTTGCCCTCACTACGTCCTCCACGTGCCGACATTGGCCTCAATACCCAATTGTTTTACGTTTACGTTACGGTACGGTTTGCGTAACCCGCTCTGGTTTTGCGTAAAGTCGCTAGTAATGTTTTTTGTTAATTAATAGAATATTATAGTCATTTACCCACGTAACGACATTGAACTAGATACGTGGGAAATTCTCTTTACTAAGATTTTTTGTATGTTTTATATTCATTACGGGTGTCCCTTTTTTGGTGACTGTATAATGTTGAGAAATACTTCTTGAATCAAATAATGTTGAATCAAGAAGGATTCATCTCATGAGTCAGATTTCGCAGAATTTTAACGAGCTTTTGATTCACCAGTGTATGTTCATTCAACAAGGCCCATCTCAGACGCTTATTTTTACATTCAATATATCTTACCTTGGATAACAGTAATGAAGCAGCTTAGTCGCTATCTACTGTTTGCAGCATCATCATGAAGGAGCTTATATTTGCGTTAATCAGTCTTGAACCGTAACCCGCCCCAGCTCTGCTCGGTTTACGACTTGACAAAACTACGAGATAACTTTTATTCGAGGAATAAAATTGACGTTTGACAATTTTTGTATGAAATAACTGTCAAAATTTCAAAATTATTCCTCGAATAAAGTTATCAGATGATTGAAAAATCAGCCCTTAATAATACATGTTAATGCATAAACTTACATACCTACATATACTTTCCGGAATAAATTCTCAAAATGATGTTAAAAATCTTATCAAGATCCGTTGTGTTGTTTAGAAGAATAACGCGGTCACAAATACAGATACGAAAAGAGACTTTCATTTTAATATGTACAGGCACATAAAGCTACTGTAGCCTTTTTTTATTTTTCAGTATGGGAAATCATCAAATGACCCTCCCGCTCTAGGTGGAGCGGAAGGGAGTGTCAGACTCTTACTGACTAAAACCCACCCGTGTTCCTTCCTTAGCCCTTTATGTTCTAGGGCAGCGGTAACCCTTTCAGACGATCCCGCTACCCGCTACCCTAGCTACTGTAGCCTTCGGTTGAAATCGATAGTCAACACGAGTTAGAGAATTGTCTAGCCTCTCATGTTTGGCTGTTGACTACCATAGAGTAATCAGATTAATCCTTTATTTAAACTGTTATTCATAATCAAGTTTGAGCTGTCTATCGCTAGATATTCCAGTACACTCGATAAGCCTACTAAGTATTGTCTCTCAACTGTGATACAGGATCTTAAAGGCTCCCGCAGTCAGGCGCGACGCATCTCAAGTAGAACTATTTCTGTGACAACTTCAGGGTTATTTTTCTACCAAAATCGTGTCGCATTGTCGAGCCTTTACAGGATTCGCGTATTTCATGCAGATTTGTACCAAGATATTAGTGACAAATTCGCTCACCCAAACGGAATACCGCGAAATATTTCACACAGTCGATCTCTCGTTTGGCCGGCAGTAAATCTCGAATCATACACGCGTACATTCCGGGGAAAGGCGTTAGTGGCGGCCATGAAGTAACATACTAACATATGCCAGAAAACCCATTGAAACATGGCCTCTCATTGACATGAAAGGAACAGAAAATATGTTTTTCCTGCTGTAATCGCTTTGTCAGTTTCTTCAGCCATGTGTCGCTTGTATGAAACTGAAGGCAGCGAACTACGGAGAACAGTGGTATAGTATAACAGAGGCACTCCTACCTAACAGATGTTTGCAACACCACTTTTGCATATACTCAGCAGTTTTAGATAAAGATGATGCGGCATGCAATGTTTATGATGTGGGTTGATGATGATGGGGATGTGGTTTATGATTGCCATTAAATTATCAAATCCACCATTGCAAAGAGTGATCTTTCTGTTCCTATCTCGTGCTGTGGCCGGCGCCGGCGCCCGCGCCACGCAGCTAATTGCGAACTGCGCGCGCGCAATCAAACCACAGATTTATGCGATACTTAGAATTAGCCGCAAAACTAAACACCTCGCTTTCCCACTCATTGTTGCTATAACTAAATTACTTAATATGTGCGTTTAATGTAAATAAACCTTTGTTCCGTAGTATAACAGCGTCGTTTACGGTCCTAATGAGCCCTATTCTAGGAAATTTAGTGCTTGCTCCAGCAACTAGTTTTAGGAAATGGGTTCGTTATGCGCGAAATAGAAAGTCTAAATAACGACCTATGCTAATTATGCTATGCTAATGTAGATAGGTACACAATATTCTGAGTTCCTGATACCAATCAGGAACCTAACGTATTATATTTATAATTATGTTTCGATACCCTTCCTGAAACAGTATCTACAATTTTCGTTTCTCCGCCGTTCCAATACATTTGAGCTGTCTCATAAAAATAGTTCGGAACCAATTCCCATAAATCCTTGATGACGGCGTCTCCATAGATCACCTGAAAGGCTCCCCTCACGACTTTGCGGCTGTGCGCGTGCGCCGCTCCTCTCGGCTGGTAATTATTCCGACTAATGCCGCCTAATGGCCGCCCCTGATGTGTTTACGAGCAACACTTCGTCTTAAACGGCGACAGTCTAATGAAATCAAGCGATTACAATGACGGTAATATCACATTTGCCTTCAAACCTGATTTAAAGGGTTTCAGTCAATTTCGTAGGCTGTAAGACTTTCTATTGCGTTAGCTTTCGCGCTGGCACTTGATTTTATGTCCTCCGTTTTGATATCGCACTGGGAACTAATTTTAGATTTGCACATTACATAAATTGGTTTAAACCCTTCCTACTGGCCTAGATGTTGGGAATATATTGTATATACGACGCAATTGTAGCCATTACCTTATTTCTCTTCGTAAGAATTATCCACGTTTTGCATTTGAGCTTTTTTGCATTGTGCAACTTTTTCGTGTTCTCATAAAAAAAGCACCTCTTTATCAACATCGATATTAATTCTCTCCTTTCTGTTCTTTCAGGGGGAAATTTGCATCAGTCCGCAAGATTCGGCACCTAGTTTCCGGAGAAGAGTACGCGGCAAAGATCATACGCAAGAGGAGACGCGCGGCCGACACGACGCGCGAGATCCTGCATGAAGTGGCCGTGCTCGACCTGTGTGCAGAGTGCACGCGCGTCGTCAGTCTACACGAGGTAAGATGACGTTACATAATGATATTATGAGAATTATGAAGTAGTATCGATTTTCTGCAGGATTTTTAAGCCCAGAATGTAAATGTGGCGACGATTTTGACATGCAGGCAGACGTGGAGTTAGCCAAATGTAAAATGTCAGATATAAAGAGATGCTGAATCCTGTCTTGATTGACTTGAACTTCAGTATATAGAGATTGAAATAGAAATATGACCTTTCTAAGAATACCACTTGGATGTTACAGCAGATTTTTTTTTTACTTACATTTGTTGGCCCACACATTACACCAGAACTTCTCGCAAATACTCATTAGTAAAAATTATGCTATAAACAGGATAATCCAGTATTCAACAGCATTATTCCTTGTCTTCATTCATAACAATCCACCTAAACTTTCCAGGTATACGAAACCCGTTCAGAAGTGGCGATTGTACTAGAATTATGCGCTGGCGGGGAACTGCAGCGTCTCCTTGACGAAGAAGACCGCCTATCCGAGGGTGCAGCCCGAAGAGCCCTCCGCCACGTGCTCGAAGGCCTGGCGCACCTGCACGCACGAAGGGTTGCGCATCTGGACCTCAAGCCACAGAACCTACTCCTCACAGCTGGTGGTGAAGAGCTGCTCATATGTGACTTCGGTATAAGTCGCGCTATACAGCCCGGAGCACACGTTCGGGAGATATTAGGCACAAGAGACTATGTTGGTGAGTGCTTTAGAATGTTTTTTAAGTTCTTGTGCGTAAGCTGCTAATGACCTTGTTATCTATAACACAATTATGGAGAAAATCTTGTGCCTACTAAGTGATGCGAAAAACATATGATAATGTATCTACATAAAATACCTACTGATATTCAGTCGCCTTTGGGTCAGTAACCACCCCACCTTATATCGAAAATGACTTGACTTAGCAACTATCTAGGCATTAATGAATTCTAATACAATGCCTAAGTGAAAGTCCAGGTCTTAAATTAGAAATCACATGACGACAACATTTAAAGAGCTGCCATCGAAATTTAATGAGTAGGGAGCGACTTGTTCTATAAATTGGGGAAAGTCTTTATCGGCACGCATTTAGAAACCCCTCGTGATCGAAAAGCTGTAAGTTAAAGTAGCTTTTACACATCCAATGTGGGTCAAACGAAATTGGTTCGTCAATACGCTAAGAAAGTCCCATAAAATTCAACTTTTATATCTCATATAGGAGTCGTGAAAATGCGTGGTTATGGCCAAGGAAACAGGCACAAAGGTGAAACTTATCCATTCATTTTTCGTTCATTTTCTACGCGAAAATCTAAAAATAATCTTTTATGGTTTTTTAATTGCACCGCTAAATCGACTTTTTTGATAAGAGTATATAAAACTGATGATGTTTAAATAACTAATATTGAAAGAACAACAATTGTTTCAACAATTCAGCATTTGGCATGCCATGTCGTGCTAATCACCATAAGCTGAGGGCCTACTCCGAAGTGCAAAGTGCGAATGTTCGGATCGGACTGACACATGGCCGAACCGAATATTATTGAAAAATGCGAAAAAAGTTCGGATCGGCTCAGTTGAGTCGGGACCATAGTCAATATTCGAAAGAGTGTAGGAGTGTAGGATCGGAACCGACCGAACCAAATAGTAACTTCGTACCAGGAAACTGCCGAACATTCGACCGATACTACTTCGGAGTAGACCCCCAGAACTTAGAATAGGATATTTAAGTTTCACTCACCCAGGCTAATTAACTTCCTTCCTAAAGTTTTTAGCCAATCACACACCAGACACTTGGGACTAAAACGGAACCATTTTCTTCCACAGCCCCAGAAATCCTATCCTACGAGCCCCTATCACTCGCTGCCGATATCTGGTCGATCGGCGTGCTAGCCTACGTCCTCCTCAGCGGCTACTCGCCGTTCGCGGGCGAGACCAAACAGGAGACGTACCTCAATATCGCGCAGTGCCAGCTCAGCTTCCCCAAGGACCTGTTCCGAGGAGTCTCGCAGAGGGCCATACAGTTCATCAAGGAGACGCTTGTTGTTGATCCTAAGTGAGTATTGTTGGACTTATTTTTGCAGGATGAGATAACACTTCTTCTCTGAGAGCCCTGTAACGGCCAGAATGGTTGTGGCAGGTCACGTAGATGGCGGGATGAACTAGACAACACTCATAAGCAGTGTTACCGAAATAGCTGGATGCTGTGGGATGATGCAGGCTGTCAGTATCCAGGATAACTCTTGGAACATTGATAATGCTTTAACTAGGTGCACCATGAAGATTATAGCAATACATATTCAAAACTTTAAACTGGCTCTCATACTCAATATCTTTATTGCTTTACCATAATGTGTAATTAGGTGGTAACTATATAATTTGGATCATTATGGACCCTGGAGGGCACAGCAAAAGGGTAGAAGAGAGGAAGCCCTGTTTTAGGAGATAATAAAGTTGCTTTTGTGGGATCAAGTTTTAGCTCACATATTATAACATTATCTTATTCGTAATCTCCTGAGATTACGAATAAGATAATGTACTATCATTTCGCTTATCTATAATTTATGTATTGTTTTATCTGCTACATGTACTTAAACATGTTTTGAACGAGCCCTAGCCTAGCCTAACCTTAAATTAAACAATAACCTAAAATTTTACAAATTCTGGTTAAATTTTTAAAACTTACGATTCATTTTTTGGACTTACGCTTTGAAGAATTTGCAAAAAAATCTTTAAAAAAAAGTTTTTTTTTGAAACTCGAAGACAGTTGCATTATGTTGTAACTGAAACTCGTCATTGATTAAATTCTTGTGTACTTTCAGGGGTCGTCTTACAGTGGAAGAGTGCCTGGAGCACCCCTGGTTGAAAGACGAGGCGGACTTGCCGCGCGCGATCGTCGGCGTCGGTTTTGACGCCACCGAGGTTGCCAGCGACGCCGACGCGGATGCCGACGACGATGGCGCCGACGATAGCGTCAACGGCGTCAACGGAACTAACGGAGTTAATGGTGTTAACGGAGTTAATGGAGTTAACGGGGTAAATGGATTTAACGGGGTTAATGGAGTTAACGGTCATAATGGCGTCAACGGATGCAATGGGACCAACGGGTCACATGATGATGAAAAAGGTGAGTTAATGTACGTTATCATCATCATCATATCATACTTATCACTTACTTTCTTATTACTAACTTAAACTTATTGGTTGTGGAAAATATTGCCTTAATTCTAAAGCTTGGTGAATGGATCGGATTTTACCTTAACCATTATATTAAAACCGTTTTACCGTTAATGGGGAAAGGAGTCTTTGTCAACGGCAACTCGTAAATGGTTTGACAGCATAAATTATAAACATAGAGGCATTAACTAAATCTAAACGACGAGATATATATATATTTAAGGAAAAAAGAAAGACAAACAAAACTTAACAATCCACACTTAAACAGTCTATCACCTAGTTATTATTTCAAAGCATGATCTTGTCATCAGCGGAACTACTAAAACTAATCATCAAATATCCTTCCAGAATCATCAGAGTCCCGTCCATCATCACCGCTGGGTCACGAGTGCGAGGAGCGCGACAAGCCGCTGAAGCATGCGCACGCGCGCGACGTGTCTCCCCCCTTCCCCGACGCACCCTCCACGCCTAAGGTGAGACGCGGCCACGCGCCAGTGTGAGCCCGCCCTAAGGATCACGTCACGACACACACACGCCCATTCACTGGCGGTCAGGTTAGAAGTAACATGTACAGTGTGAACGTAGTTGTGCTTCACGAATGTCCGGGGCTGCGCAGGAGTTTGTCTCGGCTGAAACTATTTTATAAATGCTAGAAAACAATACTCGTGTTGTGTTATATGTGACTTGCAGCAAACGCTTGCATGTGAGTGACGCTTCGGTGACCGCTAGTCGTAGTCGTGAGATGTAGTTAGGTTGCAAATTATATAAAAAAACTGTATTAATATAATTTTTGTAACAGGTGTCCCGCAAATCCCACCCGCACGCGCCCTCCGTGCTGGCGCTGTGTAAGAAGTTCCAGCCGGACTACGAGAAGCCGGCCAAGCTGCACCACAGCGTGGGCCACGTGAGCCACGTGGGCCATGTTGGGCACAGCGAGTGCGGCTCGCTGGAGTGCACGTGCCGCGCGCTGCGCTCGGCGCGCGCGCCCCCGGACCGCGCCGTGCTGTGCTAGCGCTACGTGTGCTGCGCGCCTGCGCACGCGCCGGTAGCACTGCTCGCCCTGTACATATAGACTAAGTGTCGCCAGACAGTTGTATATTTTCTTAGCGAAGCCCCCGGTCGCGCGGACTGTTCGTTCGCCGACGATCGCGGCGCTCTCACGACGGTACAAAATGCATAATGATGCGCCCGCGCACAGCTAGCGCTTGTAAATGTGTAAGAGGACGCGTTGTACGTAACGCTGAGTTTGCACCGCCGGCATGTACGTGACAAATGTTAAGTTCATACTATTGTAGTATTGGTTTACGTTCGCGCTGCAGAAGACACGTTGTAACATTACAAGTGTAGAGACATTTCATCTGAAGTATCAGAGACTGCTGCTACCCAGGAGCTTGTGTATTCTCAGTGCTAACGTAACGTCGACGAAATGTTTTGAGGCATGTTTCGACTTTTGTGTTTTGAGCGTCGCAACATGTTGCATGCGGCGCGTGCAAGCTGCAGTAGGTAGCGTGGCTGTACATACATAGGTCGCGTGGCTGTACATACATAGGTCGCGTGGCTGTACATACATAGGTCGCGTGGCTGTACATACATAGGTCGCGTGGCTGTACATACATAGGTCGCGTGGCTGTACATACATAGGTTGCGTCGCGTCGCCGTTATATTTATTAGGGCGCCGGCGTCGCGCCGCTATTACTTACTTAGATAATTAAATTGTTGATGTGTCGATCACATTTTATATTGTAGTATCTAAGTGTTCAAATGGTTTAACAGATGATGTACGTTGTATGTTAGCCGAGCGGTATAGTTATATTACCGATATGTTCGAGTGTTGGGACCAAAATTTCATAAAGTAGGAGAAACGATTCCATATCGGTGCAGTTGTTGTCTTGTACGATATTAAAATTTTATCACCGTGTGTGACCGTTTACGGGATGTTGCTTAGGTAGGTAAATTGTTTATGATTGTCATGAGCTCAAATCTTGCGACTTAATTTTCTTTGTAAATGTGCTTTGATGAAACTTCATCAAGTGTTTAGTTAATTCATCCTCCATACTGAAAATATTTTCATAATATTGTATACTTTTGTTTTTCATCCATTTTGAATTCATTTTAACCATTTTGTTCAACTAAACTCGAAGATCCATTACCTTTGAAAGCTGTTGTGATCAATAACTCATTTGTAAAAAATAAATTATTGTGATATAAAATACTCATTGTTTTAATGTACATTAACCCTAATACTACGACACTTAACTGAAGACAAAGTAAGTATAAATACCATTCAAGGTAATAAAAAAATTATATGCTAGCATTAAAGGCGCAATTCCACTGCTGCGCAGAGAGGTTATGCACGTTAGCTGCGCGTGTTCTTTTCATTGCCAGACACGTATCCATACGTAATGCGCCCGTGTCCCGCCTACATGCATACTAAACCAAGGGTTGACGCTGCAACAAAGTTACGGCGTGCAGACACTCTTACCATACGCCGATTCAAAGATAACAATAAAGGCACAACTGTCAAGCCAGACAGTCAACTGGCTGGCTGAGTTGACTGTCAACCAGCCAGCCAACTGTCAACTGTCAAGTTTTTTAGACCCAATTTTTATGTAAGTATGAAACGTGGGCTACGGTTTTGATTGCTGAATGGGTCTGCTCCACGCCTCATGGAAAGCAATGGAAAGGCCTATCATGGAACGAGAGGTTTGGATGGCGACGACGTTACGATCAATTCTATAACTCTGGATCAGACTCGGAAAGGAATTAAAAGTCAAAATTATTGGAAATACATGTTTTATTTCTAAAACTATAAAACAGTCTTGCTGGGAAGTTGCAAGTTGGATCATTACACAACTTGTATGATACACAAGCTCAATATCCTCTTAAGGGGTCATGTACTCGATTATTACGAACCACTTTTACGATGGGACCAACCTTGAAATCGCGATAAAAAAACAGATGTTCAGTACATTTGTGTTCACATAAATCGACAAAATTTATAGGATACTTGATTCTTGGGTTGGTCCCATTGTAAAAGTTGTACACTCAACAGCAAAAGTAGATGATCAAAATCAGAAATTCAATACTAATGAACGGAGTTCGCGTCAGAACTGTGTGGCGTCGCGTCGAAGTGATTCAAAAGTATGTGATTGTAAATTACCTATATTAAACATTTACTACTAGTACAGCTGCCATATAGCTGCGAACTCCGTTCATTAGTATTGAATTTCTGATTTGGGTCATCTACTTTTGCTGTTGACTGTACATAATGATGAGAAAAATGGCCACTTAAGGTGGATGCTCCAAGGTAGCCCGCGAAATTCAAAATATCTTACGTTTTTTGCAATTTGCTGGTCAGTACTAAGTTGGACGTTGATTAAAATATGATTCGCGGCCGAACAAATATGTATTTACAGAATTATAATCATTAGAATCAGTAATACAACTTGTTAAGTTAGCATAATCCTAAAATGTCAAGATTTCATGAAATAGTCATTCAGTAGGATTACTGAGAGTTGTGTTGATGACTTTAATGATTATAATTCTGTAAATACATATTTGTTACGGCCGCGAATCGTATTTTAATCAACGTACAACTTAGTACTGTCCAGCAAATTGCAAAAAACGTAAGAAAATTTGAATTTCGCGGTCTACCTTAAGGGGGATGCGCTAAGATGGCCCGCGAAAATCAATTTTTCTTACGATTTTGCAATTTGCAGGTTAGAAAATTTGAATTTCGCGGGCTATCCCGGCGCTTTCGCCCTAACCGGTTTAGGGTAAACAAAAACTAAGGTTAATAATATATGGGTTAATATACGGGAATTGGCACTATTTTAAGAACTTTATAGATACAAGTAACTTGTATTCTAATATTGTAATTTACCAAACATCTGTTTGTAAAAATCATTAGTTGCAAAACTGGATTACTTCATTGTTAAACTAGATTGGTTAGTTAACGTAGACACAAAAATTGCACTGCACAGATTTTTTTAGATGTTGTGAGGATGCCAATAGTTTAAAACCATGTTTACAGCTTCGAACTATTTTGTGAAAAATTGTTTTAAAGTAGGTAGTTAGTTCTATTGGACCTAAAGAGAAAAAAACAAATTGTATAAAATTTTGTATACTTTAATTTGTAAATGTATTGATGACTTACGACACCTTTTAGGAGAGATTTTCGAGCATGCAGTTAGCACAGGTCTTTCGAAGCTGCAAACTTGATTTTACACTATTGGTATCTATCCTAGCAACATCCTAAAAATCCGTACTTACAGTGCAATTTTTTGCGACCTACTATGTTTTAAATGATTGGACTACACATATTGGCAGTTTTAAGCCTTATTTACAATAATTATAGATATTAACGGTAAGAAAATTAACGTACATGTACAAAATATATAAAATTGTTCCGATTTATTTATTTAATACATAAATAATATTTAATCTATTTATTGGAAGAAAATGCGATATTCGGACTCTCTTTGTATTGAAATACGTATCTATTGAATACACATTACATAAAAGGAAATTGAAATAAAAATATAACAATAATTGAAATTAATTATTGTGGCTGGACAAGTCACAATTGACATTTTTTACATTATAATTAGGCATTATTAAAGAAGTACCACTTTTCATTGTAGTCAAATTGAAGATCACAATATTCCAAATGATTCTGAAATGGATAGAATAGGTACTCTTTATTATGTACATCATAAAAAGAGAGCTAGAGTCATCTTTAATGATCTTTGTTATTTTTTTAAATGAAAATATACTCGACCCCGTAATTGTTTTACCACTTTTGACAAAATCATCATGTTCCTTTTTTGTATACTTTGGTAGTCACGCCCTTTCTAGCCATATCTATCTTTCACACAGTCCATCCATCTTTTCATTGGTCTTCTCCATACTCTTATAGCCATCCATCATATTACATTCATATAACTTTTGACTACAATTCCCATTAAATGAAAACTTCACTAAGGTTGAAAAAATTAAAATATCCAACTGTCACGTTGACAAATAGACCTTGTCGTTTTAAGACGTGGAAGTGCCATTCAAATCAAGAGTGGTAAAGCAATTATGAGGTCGATTATGCCTACCTATACTATTTCACAGGGCGGACATTTATAAATCAGGATAGTAACGACAGCTTTCTAAGTAAATACTTCTTTAACAATTAAGACGTAATACTTTTAATAGGGAACCAATTTGACTAGATCGAATTATCAATTTTACGAAATACGAAAACTTAAATATAATTTCTTGATTTCTCTAGTATATTTCCGTAGTTACACACATTAGACCTAGATTCAGATAGTTCCTCAGTTTTTAACTGGTACCATTCACAACAAGGGTATGAAATAATGAATAGAAACAGATTATCTTACAGTATTTGAATTATTGATTTACTGATATTACAGGGGAGAGGAAGGCCGAAGAAAAGATGGATGGATTGTGTGAGGAATGATATGAAAGAGAAGGGAGTGAATGATAGCGTGACGGTTGACAGAGGAGAATGGAAGAAGAGAACGGAGGAAGACGATGATCGAAACATAATATCACGGCTATTTTCCCCAAAGTCCGAAGGGGTAGGCAGAGTAGTAGTATACACCGTGTTGTTCACGTTATTCATAAACTTTGGCAAACGCTTCTATAGCTTTTACAAATAAAATCTAAAACAGGAAGTAGTACTTCAAAAGGCTTCGTTACAAAGATATTTGTAATTTCATTTAGTGAAATTTAATTGAGCTATGCAGTAAGAAAGGGTCTTAATTTGAATACACTTAGTTTTGAAAAGTTTCAACCCGCCAAATTTTATGAATGAAAATACGACATTGCCAATTCGGATAAAGAGGCATGCATATCGGATGCTTTACGTCAAGGTATTTAGCTTGTATGAAAATTAACAAAAAATGGAAAATAAGTATTCATTAATGTGTCAATGATGAAAAATGCTTATTTCCATGGTCTGAACATCTGGCCGAAGTTTATGTATATCGTCCGGAACGGTACGGTGTATAGTATAATAGATACACCCAGACAACACCAGCTATTTCTTAGAAATACCTAGCCATACATCTAGGGAATACTTATAAATATATTTATTTTCATACACAGTAGACTATGTGCGATCGAATAGTGATTACATAATAAATTGGTGTTTCATTTATTAACATTATGGTGGCTAGGAGAGTGACGAATTCACATAGAAAACTTTTTATTTTTGGAAAGGCTCGCGTTAGAGTAGCTAGATTTGAGCCTGTTATGATGTACCGTTAAATTTTGATCGTTTTAATCCTCAAAAGTCAAAAACGTCAAAATTTAACTGTGTATAAGTATTCAGAAATCAAATTCGTTAAAATTATCTCCCACTAGTTTTTACCCGTGTCATCGCCCGCGAGGATGTCGGAACATATCCCACGGGAATGTACTACCGTGATTTAAAGTACCCTATGTATCTCTATCCAGGTTATAAACTATATAAGTGCAAAATTGCATCCAATGTTTACGCGACACACGCCAGTAAAGCACTCAGTCGGCATCATTTTTCCGACAACTTCAACAATCATCGTCATATTTCAGCCAATTTACACAAAATCTTAATGAATTATACACATAAACCTTCTTCATAAATCTCTCCGTACATTGGTGGAAACCGTATGAAAATCAGTTGGGTAATGTTTGCGTTTATAGCGTTCAGACAGACATACAGACAAAGTCTTGTTTTATAATATGTAGTAATGTAAGTTTTATGTTACAAAAGAAAAACGAATTTTCATTGTGTACTGGACCATAAAATTAATTTTCCAGAGCCAAATGAGAATTCCGACTACCCTCCAAACCACATTTACAAGTGAACACGATATACAACGTACTTACAACTATTCTATCTACTATCATAAGATGATATGAACACAACTATACTGGCGCGTTGTGTAGTACATTATATTACTTATTATCCATTACAGTGTATTTTACCTTACATGTCTTATTTGGTAAACTAATACGGTACGAATACGAGTTGTTGAGCTCCTTTAGTTGAGAGTTGAGCTACACGATTACTGACACATGCGTGCACTGGCTGGTCAACGAGGTAATTGTGGAACACACTAACTAACATTAGCAATGTCTTTCATTTTGACATCATCATCTGCCTAGCCTTTTCCCAACTATGTTGTGGTTGGCTTCCAGTCTAACCGGATGCAGCTGAATACCAGTATTTTACATGGAGCGACTGCCTATCTGACGTCCACAACCCAGTTACTGGGTAATACGATCCCCTTGGTAAGACTGGTTGTCAGACTTTCGGGCTTCTGACTACCCGTAACGACTGTCAAAGATCCACGAACATCAAAATCATGTCATCATGTCTTTCATTTTGACACTTCAACAAAATTAATTGCGTTATTTTACGTTGTTGAACACACAATTTTTTGAACACATGAAGCAATAGCCTTCAAAATTATTCAAATTGTAATTGAGTGTGTGTTATGCAATAAGGATGCTGGTCTGTATATCCTCACATGATCTGACCAAGTTAATGTCTGGATTAACTTGGTCAGACAGTGATAAAAACGTATTTGATTCAATGTCAATACATGTTATGATCATAACTTGTTTTTGACAAGTCTTTTCCAAGTTGATTGATGAAATTGACAAAATCAACAAAACAAGTGATAGGTATTACCAAAACAACAAGCAAAATTGATAATAACTGAAACAGTACGGCAGACGCAAGGAATGGTGGAACATCCGCGCAACTGCTGCTTGCTTGCGCTATCATTACCTTAGAGTAATAACAAACAGGACTACATGTCGAATACCTATGTTTATACCCCAGGGGCCGACGAACTGATGTGTCGGCGAATCGTTCGCCGATGAAAGGTTCTATCGATGAAATCAAAAGTGAATCGTTCGTCATTGAAACGTCCCATCGGTGAAAAAATGAAAAGTGAATCGTTCTGTCGGTGATCCGTTCAACGGCGAAACGAATGTCGGAGAAATGTTTCAGAATCATTTTAAAGACGGATTGGAAACACAGACCTCATCTTGTTCTTTTTTGACGTGTAAAAGTGTTAAAACCGTTATCGCATGAATCGCACACTTAAAGTTTGATCCTTATAAGAAACACGCGCGGTATGAATGACACATAAAAGACAATGACCAAAAGTCGTACCAAAAATTCCAAATGACCAAAATTCTCATGCATCAAGATCAAAATATTATAGTCATTATTTTCATATTTTTTTACGACATTACGCGTCGGGGATTTGATTTCTGAACAGGGGATTTGATTTCTAAACAGGGAATTTAATTTGAAGTAAAAAGGTGTTGATATTGTTTTATTCCCTTCATGACGTTGAATGATATGATTAATATAACCTTGAATTTTGAAAGTGACATGATCACGTCTTTCAAAAAATTATATTTTGCCGATTCTACATTAATTAAAAATAACTAGAATAAAATAGAATAGAATTTTTATTTAAACGATTATAATATTTTTAGCCATAATGGCCGTTCGTGTAGTGAAGTTATTTTGTTTGACGTGTCATACATACATATCAAACAAAAAAAGTTTAAAGGTTATTTCGATTTTTCTGAAAATCTCCGAAACCCGGGTTTTGTTTACAAAAAGAACATTTGTAGGAGTTAATATGATAAGTGTAGTCTATAAAAAACAGTTTGACTTTGATGCAGCGTGCTACGGGATTCCATACATCCATGAGCATTGTCCTTTCTCTAAATCGAAATCTCAGTAAGTCTAAGCCGTATTTGTAAACGAGATAAGACATGTTCAGAAAATATCACTTCATTTATGCCAGCATTAATTGGGTACCCTTCACGCATACAAATGCATTAGAAAAGGACCAATTAAACTTCGCAAAATATCATTTATTTTGTTTCACCAATTTGTTTGAAAATATTCTCAAGTAGCTACGTTACTTCCGGAAAACGTTTAAAAATGATCAGCCTGCCGGCTGACACGGAATCAAAATTATGCCCCCCCATTAAAATTGTTTGGGCAGCCTTGTATGCAAGGCAGCCCTATGGGAATTTCGAAAAATCTTCTAACTTGCCTACATAACAACTTGGTTGGGCTGGGCGCTGACGAGTCAGTCAGTGAGCGAGGCAACACTTTTGTTAATAGAGTATTAGTGCCCATCTTATTGTGCTCAAATTGATCAAAACCAAATACAATGACCATTTCAATATAGAAACTTATGAACTAGGCAACATACATAGTTTAGTTTAAGGCGGATTTCTCTCCAAACTTTTAATTAATGATTAAACGAACTTACCAGTAAGTGAAGTTCGATTATTATAATACGAAGTGCTTCGTCGTGGCTATTAGAAGATATTCAACTTGTAGTACGCGTTCGTGTTGCCACAATGACACTAATTTGAGAGTTAAATATAAAAAAGGAAGGTATTTTTTTTCTAAATATTGTTATATCTGACTTCCGTGTTGATTTATTGAATTAATATTTATTATTCTGGGCACGTTCCGGATGACAGTGTGGCTTATTCGACGCTTAAGTGTCCTTTTGTTTTTATACAGTTAGTTAGTTATTAATTTAGGGCTTCAATTTTCATTCAATCGACCAACAATTTTTATTCGCGGAATAAAATTGACGTCTGACAGTTGTTTATATGGAAGAACTGTCAAAATCCAAAATTATTCCTCCGATAAAGTTATGTGGCGTTGGAAAAATCAGCCTTTAATGTAGTTCCTATTTATCAAAATACTGTAACGTCCAGTATCGAAAAAAAACCGTAATATAAACTCAATACTAAGGATTTGTTTTGACACTTTCATCTGAATTATTAAAAATATAACTACCTCTAGAGTTAGAGGGGTTTATTTATAAATGACTATAGTTAAGAGACGTTTTAACGTCAAAAATGTATGGTTAAACAATCGCTACTTAACTTTAAGCAACGTTATAAATAAAGGTTATAACGCGAACCTCTTTCTAACCATTCCCGCCACAATCCGCTCGCGAATCTGAGCGAGTCGAAGCTTCTAGAACATTCTAGAAGCTTCATATAAAACATTCGACGCGCCCCTTTTTGACAAGGGTCGTGTGACGTCCGTCAACTGGGAGCTGCGCATCGAAAGTGTATATATTTTACTAATCTGTATCTTCGCCCCAAAACCCTATTGTTTATAATCAGTGATAGGAATAGGTAGTGCCTATTTGCCTAAACTTCGAAGAACAGAGACAAGAAACGGAGACCTCATTAGGACAACAAAATTTTCCGGGACATCTGTCCCGAAATTCGGGACAACACTTTTAAATAAATTAAAAAAATATGTTATTTGGAATAGGTAAGTTACTCGTCTATATTTACCTAAAGTTTGCGACTAGACATAACATACTAAATAACATTCACAGTCGTTACAAACATAAAATTTTCAGAAATTTTTTTTTGGAGATCATTTTTTAAATGACTTGTTGATCTGTATCACTGTTTATAATATACATCATTGTGTGTATGTTAAAAGGTATATTATTAAGGATTTATTGCGATACTTCCGTTCGATTAGTTGAATATCTTCCAAACTAGAAGGACGAAGCACAGGTATAATACAAGATAACGCCCTTATTTATTGCTTCGACACGTTCACAATTAGTTTAAAAAAAACATTTATAAAGAAACTGCCCATCTACGCATTACAACCTTTAATTACTAACGTCATTCACATAAGCACATCGAACTATCAACCTTAAGAGTTCAGCGTAAGGCATATTTTATAAATACACTCAGAACATACATTTACTTTTCATCATCTGTAACCGAAGATTTAAATCGTTAGATTCGCATGAGCGTGTCAAATAATCAAGATTCTTTTACGTTGTCTCGCTTACTCATACTGAAAATCGTATCTATTGTTTCATGTGGGTGTGTGAACTCAATCAATTTTTAACGTTCAACAGTGCCTTTTATGTGCCTATTTGAAATAAATGATTTGACTTTGACACTCTTCTCAATCTGAACACTTTTTCGTGCGACATGACATGTGTCATCCAGCAACCCGCACTGGGCCCACTCCCTCTCACAGAGAGGAGGCCTGTGTCCTACCAGTACATTATAAGCTGATTTTGCTAAGTACGGTGATGGCAAACCTAACGATTTAAATCTTCACACAACATAACATCACGCCAGTATTCCCCGAAGGTTTGGGCAAACCTATCTAAAGTTTCTTCAGTTTTTCCTATTTGTAGGCTAGCAGGGGTAGGCATAACCTACAGAACCACCTGAAGACCAATTCTCTTAATTTAAAACGTTAAAAATCTAGTCGCAGTCTCATCTTGGCGACAAACAAATGTCAAAAACTTGTCAAAATGTAGGGAAATTAGAGGTATTTTTGACAGACTGAGACTGAGATCAGACTGTGAACGTTCTTAAAATTACGAGAATTGCCCCTCTGATCGATGACCGTACGATCCTTACACACTTCTTTTGCCTAATAAAACAAACCTAATTCGGACTATTACGCACATTTTAAAACGAAAATTAGTCAAATCAGTCCAGCCGTTCTCAAGTGACTTGCTTACCAAAGAACAGCATTTCATTTTTATTTATATAGATACATACAGAAATAAAATAATAGAGATACATTATACAAATCTCAAATCGAATTAAGAATAAGTTACACTCACAGAGTGCTTTTGAAATAATACAATTTTAACGGTTCCGTTTTCCCATTTTGCTACGGAACCCTAAAAAGAGAGAGATGCCGATATTTTTCTCGATGCACGACATCGTAGAATAATTAATTTTATTAAAAAAAAAAAAACGATCATAAACATACCGCAAATTCAGGAACCGTATTTCGACAACATTTCCATACAAAAATCATTGCGTGACAACCTATAAACACCTCATCTTCACATTCGAGATCTTTTCTCTCACTCTAACCTATACGTGTTCTACCCACTCTATCGCCGTCTCTTTTTCACGTGGTGTCAGTGACCGTTGACAATGGTACCTTGCGTCTTCATCTCAGTTAATTGGTCGTTGTATTCTGCGTACATTCTCTGCCAGCGGAGTTGACGAATCAGGAGGGAGAGCATCTCTTCTAGGAGATCGTGTTTCTTTATACCCTGAAAGGAAAATCATAAATAAATAGCATGTTTTGAAGTCAATGTCATACATGATAAAGTCCAAAGAAAATTAGGAGCTATCGTCAATTCAAAATCAACTTTATTAGACACTAAAGAACATAGAAGTGGCAAAGAATTTAAATTATCTAAGATTAGATTTGATATGAAAAAAGAAAATGAATCACCGAAATGTATGTACGCGCATGACTTCCGATCGATTGCACCAAATTGGATAAATCGTTTTTTTGTGTTTGTTATTGTCAGGACAAACTTTGTATAAAAAAAAATTAATCGATAAAAGGTTAGGATACTTTTTATCCCGATATTCCTACGGGATCGAAACTTATGAGGGTGAAACCGCGGGACGCAGCTAGTAGTAAATAAATTTAGGCAGTTTTCTCCGACTAGTAGCCTAATAATAATTTTACTGCGCAGTTCATCGTGTTTGTACTTGCGAATAACTATAGCAGTGATTACGTGTATCCACAAGTCTTAAAACCGCTGGACAAACCTTGGTAGAGAACCTAGGTTCTCTACCAAGGTTTGTCTGTTTGTATGTAAAGATGGTCACCCATCCACAGACAACCGCGGCAAGCGTAGCTTAACCTGACTGATCGACCTGTGCGGCTGTTATTATTTACACAACTAATAGGCGAATTTGATTCAACGTGTCAATATTTCACGTTATATTTCACCGATCTGGATCCCGGATATACTGGAAGGTGAACCCTACATAGTTCACACACAGATGGAGAGTTCAATAGAAGATTGTCTGACTATGTCGCCGTTGCAAGCTAGACGACAATAATAATTCATACTCGTATCTAAACCCACTCACCAATATCGTGGCCTGCCATTTCTTGGGCGTTGAGGTGCAGTGACTCGGTCCCAGCATGTCATCTAATATCGACCGTAACTGATCTTCCGTGCCTGGAAAATGGTAAAAATTGTATTACCTTTTGTATAAGTTAGAGCAGGTTATGCGAAAGTTGCCTTTAAAAAAATGCCGCCATCATCTTCCTGCGCTTGTTCCATGTTACTTGGGGTTGTTGCAACATGTTTTCTTCTTCCATTCTCCCCTGTCAACCATCACGCTATAACTCACTCCCTTTTTTTTCATATCATGCTGACATTTACTTCTTAGTTCCGAAGGTAGAAGACGATTCCCGAAGCGCCTGCTTTTCTTTGAAAAGCTGTAGTTGTAATTACCATGGTTGACGAGGTGTGTGAACAGCGCCGTGATCCAGTGGCGGTAGTCCTTAGCGAGTCGCAGGTGTAAGCACGACGCGACCTGCGCCTCCAACCAACTGCGAGCTGCGCCTGCGCTGTAGCTACTGTAAATTATAATTAAAGGAATATTAGTTGCCCTCGTATTTTTCAGTTTTGATCATTATAAATTCTCTTGATAACTTATAAACTTATAAAATAAATAAATAATAATATTTTGTAACAATATAATTATGTAATTTAAGAGTGTGGGTAGCGGGATCGTCCGATGGGTAGCGGGATCGTCCAAAAGGGTTACCGCAGCCCTGGAACATAAAGGGCTAAGGAAGGAACACGGGTGGGTTTTAGTCAGTAAGAGTCTGACACTCCCTTCCGCTCCACCCAGAGCGGGAGAGGTCATTAGATGATTCCCCATCCTCAAAAAAAAAAAGAGTGTCCATGGAGTTTCTTGGCCGTTCTTTTCCTACTACGCTTTAGAATGGGCAATTAGCTGCTTATTTGGAACTGACAGACTCTTTTACAGTTCAAAGGTGCCTGGTACATGGTTCTATGTTCTATGTTATGGGTTTGGTTTCCGCACTTAGTCCTTCAGGTGGACCATTGTGCGTGAGCCATGGTGGCCGTCGGTGGTTATTCCAACCAGCCCACCAGCCCCCAGAAGCTTATTAGGTCCCCTGGTCTGTCGAGAACGTCCGTGTAGGATCCGGGTGTCCCGAGGGTTCTTGATCTAATCTGGGTGACGCCTGTGCACTCAAAGAGCACATGCGCAACGGTTTCATCAGCCTCCATGCAGGCTCTGCACAGGGGGCTGTCCGTTATGCCTATCGTATGGAAGTGTTTGTTCAGTGAGCAGTGTCCCGTGATGGTCCCCGTCACCAGGCGGAGGCCTTTCCTGTCCAGACGTAGCAGTCTTTTGGTTAGCTTGCCATCTAATGATGGCATGGCTTCCTTGGACTGCCTACAGCCCGGTGACGAGGACCACCAGTTCTCTGCTTGTGTGTGGGTGTGCATCTGTAGCCACCTGCGTAGCTGATTGAAGGGGATGGGCACGACTGGTTCCGGTCCGTAGACTGGCGTGCTTGATGCCCTTCTGGCCAGCTCGTCAGCCGCGTCGTTACCTAGTGATTCACTGTGTCCTTTTATCCATTGTAGTACTGTCACTGTATTGCGGTTCGATACAGTTACCTGTTCAAGCGCCATGTGACATTCTAGTATTAAGTTTGATGTGATGCATCCCTTCTTTAGGGATTGGAGGACTGAAGCGCTGTCAGAGAGTATACGAACATGGGTGTCCGCAACTCCCCTGGCTGCTATGGCATGGGCCGCCTGTATTATACCCACACACTCGGCTTGGTAGACTGTGTTGAGCATTCCTAGCGGGCTGCATATGTTTATGTTGAGGTCGTGTGAGAAGACTCCGACTCCAGTTCCGCAGTCGGTCTTTGATCCATCAGTGTAAACTCTCAGCTCTTCCGGGCCTGA
The DNA here is from genome assembly GCA_945859715.1 of Apamea sordens. NCBI lineage: Eukaryota > Metazoa > Arthropoda > Insecta > Lepidoptera > Noctuidae > Apamea > Apamea sordens. The sequence continues at coordinate 18,404,913 of OX243995.1, forward strand.
GTAGTCGCACTGCTCCTCTTTAAGCACTACGTTGTAATGCTTTTGAAAGCAGTATTGCTTAGGGGCTTTGTCGCAGGGTGATGCCATCATTGGCTGTCGTTTAATTGCCTCGTCCTTTAGGCGTATGTGCTTGATCCTCGAGTCTTTGCTTAGGGTTCCTGATAGCTGGAGCCTGAAGGCAGACAGGGCCGCCTCCTCTCTCACAACGAGGTGTAGGGGAGGCAGTCCAAGCATGGCCTGTAGGGCAGCGGTGGGTGCAGTTCTCATGCAGCTTGTGATTGCCACACAAGCAAATCGTTGCAGCTTTTCGAGATCTCTTTGGGCTGTGCTCAGATCTGTTCTGGGCCACCAGACTAGTGAGCCATATGTGATGATTGGTCGGATAACTGTGGTATAAAGCCAGTAGGTGATCCTGGGGCTAATCCCCCAGTTTTTCCCAAGCATTCTCTTGCATTGCCACAGGGATATGCTGGCCTTCGTGGTGACGTGCCTGTACATGGTTAAATTGACTTTGGACTACTCTTTACAAAGTCCTTAAGCCCGCTTGCACTACAAATCACTAAAAACATTTAGCGCTAAACATCACCGTTCTGTTTCTCTCAATCGTTTGAAGATGACAGGGATAGATAGAATGGTTTTAAATATCTTTACTGTTAAACACATTTTGTTATTCCCGTTCATTTCTGTGATTTGTGGTGCAAGGAGGCCTCAGTGTTTACCTGTTGGCGAAGGAGTTGGGTCTGTTCCTATTCATCCTAGCGAGTGGATACAGAGGAGCTTTAGCCACGCGAGTGTTAGTAGCCGCGCCACTGCAGCGCCACACTGGGTCACATGCGTCTGCCCATACCACCCTGCAAAAAGACAGGGAAAATTATTTATTGTCTGTGAAAATGAATTGTTAAAAACATCACATAAATTAAAGCACAAGGTATCAAAAATTCATCATTTTCCAGGAATACGACTCAACGAGACATGCAATTCACATTGGTTTTCTAGTGAACAAATAAACACACAAAGTACTACTAGTAGTACAGGGATCACAAAGATTTATAAACACCTTTATTTTATGTACAGTCAGCAAAGGAGATAAGTAACCAGGGTCGTCGGATATAGTTGAAGTTTAGTAAGAAACTGATGGATGTTTTGGAATGAAATTTAATTTGCTACATGAACTGTTTGGTTTCTATTAACTAAATTAAGTTTATTCGAAAACATGGCATCAGTTTCTTACTAAACTTCAACTATATCCGACGACCCTGGTTACTTATCTCCTTTGCTGACCGTACCTAATTTCTTAGTAAATAAAGGATTATGACTAGCTGATAATGAATTATGCATATGACAATAACGCTAGGCAGAAAACTAGATTATACTCCATTCCAAGGGGTATCGTATTACCCAGTAACTGGGTTGTGGGGGTCAGAAAGGCAGTCGCTCTATGTAAAATACTGGTATTCAGCTGTACCGGTTAGACTGGAAGCCGACCCCAACATAGTTGGGAAAAGGCTAGGCAGATGATGATGATGACTCCATGCTACCTTACTTCCACTATAAATGTTTTCTTAGTCACTTCATGGAAAAACTCTGTACCCGGCAGTAAAATATAGAAGATAATAAAAACATACCATGCACACAGTCCTTTACTGTAGATATAACTCTTGCCGTTGCTCAGTGAGATCATAGGGTTGCCGTCGTCCAATAGAGAGCAGTTCGTCACCGTTACTGTAAAAAAAATATACATTTGAATTATTAATACTATTGTAGGTATCAGAAGGCCAATTCTCGTAATTTAAAACGTTCAAAATCAAGTCGCAGTCTCATCTCTGCGACAAACAAATGTCAAAAACTTGTCAAAATGTAGGGAAATTAGAGGTATTTTTGACAGATTGAGACTGAGATCAGACTGTGAACGTTCTTAAAATTACGAGACTTGCCTCTCAGATTCAGCTTTGAAAATAAAATGTATCTATTTTGGATATAAAATCAACAAAAGACGATGAAAATCAATAACAAATTTGAATTTTACTTCTCCACAATGATGCCGCATTATCTTGCATCAGCCTTAGCGGTCGAGTTAAAAAATGACAAAGATAGAGGAATTCAAATATAAAGAAATATGGACGGACGTAAGTTTATTTTTCTAGGACATGATTAAAGCCGACATCCCCAACCCATGCAAGCAACTGCCCAACGATTAATGTAGTTGCGTGGTAAATTCTGCTTGCTCAATGCAGGATTTCGTGTAATGTCAGTTTGATGCGTGGCGATGTAGATGCACAGGCTTGTTTTTTTATTATGGTTAGTGGAGCGATGTGTATGATGAATATTTTAATCGCTCACCGCCGTGCGACAGTAGCGCTCTGAAGCAGAGTGGTCGTATGACGCAGGTGGCCGTGCTTAGCTCCCACATTGCTAGCTCAGCCGATGTGCTCACTACTGCTAGGGTATCACCGGATAAAGTCAGCTTAGCTGCTTGAGACATTAAGGCTGTTGAAGAGAAATAATAAATTAAATCACACATAACATAGCATCACGTCTATTTGCCCCAAAGGGTTAAGCAGAAGCGCTGCTGCTGAGGAATTATTCTATGATACTCACCGATAGGTGGAAGTGCTCGTTGCGCCGTGTGCCTGGCGAGCTGCCACACGTGCAGCGTGCCGTCCGCGCACGACACGCACGCCCAGCGCACGTCGCACGCGATGCACGTCACTGCCGACCCTGCGCACGCACAACTATATAGTGCCAAAACGAAAGGACATACTCTTTCAAGGATGTCTTGGCGCTCGAATGACGTTGACAGGGGGGCACTGTTGGTAAACATATTGTGAAACGTATTGAAAAAACAAGATGGCGCCGTTAATTCCAATTTTGGCTACGCGCCGAAAACATTGCATTTGCAATGTTGTAACTGATGCGTAAGAAACTGTATTTCGCATGAAACGGGCATTTTAAAACGGCCGCATAACTTTTATACTGCCGGCAAACTGGACAGCAGTAGATTTGTGTTTTAACAATGTGTACAATGTCTATGAAGACCGGGAAAAGTGGAAGGAGGGAAGGGAGGCCTTTGCCCGGCAGTCTATGAATAAATCAATAAACAAAACTTTTTCATTCATAAACTGTGTTATGAATCGTTATTTCAAAGACTACTGACTTCGATCAATAATAGTACTAGATTAAGGATCAGGAACAAAAATCAGTCGCTCAAGTGGCCACGTTTCAACACACGTAAACATCTACATTTCTTAGAAAAAAGTTTAATAAAATTAACAACTTCAGTTTATTATAAACCTTAATGCTTAAACATAAAGTTTAATTACCATTGCAAAATATATTTAAAATGTCACTTGAAAATAAAATCATTCTATTTTTAAATTTTCAGTCATTTATTCTAAAATGAAACTTAAAGTCTAAGTAATAAGGTTAAAAACATACTAATTTGAAATAAGACCACAAAAGTATTTGTGGTCTTATTTTTCGGGCCGTTTTTGAAGCGCTTACCGGGAATCTAGTACTATTATTGATCGACCACTACTGAGTACAATGTGCATATATATCCGAAGTAAAAATAAAGGTTACTTCCGTACGCAATATACGCGGATTGACTTCACCAGTCCGTATTACCTACATTTTATGTAATACAGGCTGGAGATGTCAATGCGTAAATACATTTTTTGATATTTACCTAAATAAGTTTCCCACACAGGTTCACTGGAGGCGGAGTTATTGGGTAGTAACTGCAACCGGGACAACGTTCCGTACTGAGTGTTGCACGCCTTGTTGACTACCTGAAAGACGCGGAGAATGTGTTACATTGCGAATGTTGTATGTACGATGAATGAATGCTACTGGTTTTGCAGTATGATATATATTTATTTTACATTTTATTGTTATTATGTAGTAAGCCGGTATTGCTGGCATCTAAAAACGCCACAAGATCGCTTTATTCTTTATTTATATATTTCACTTATTAATTGAACAAGTATTTTTTGAAAAACGATACTGAAGTCATTTTGTCTACTAGTTTCAGCCCACTATCGACCTCCGGTCTCCGGAGGGGAGTGATGTAGCGGTATCTACAACGCCACATGCGAACAACGCGTCATCCTGACGTCACGCAAAATCCTGCATCTCGCAAGCAGAGTTTACCGCGCAACTAGCTTGTCTAGGGGAGTATACCTGCAGTCTCAGCTGTCCAGCAGCCCGGACCACCGGGCCGGCAGTGCCGAGCGCGGGCGCGGCCAGCGCGGCCACGTAGTGCAGCGCGGCGCCCGGCAGCGGGGTGGCCGGGCTGGCCCCGCACGCGCGCTTGTCTAGGGGAGTATACCTGCAGTCTCAGCTGTCCAGCAGCCCGGACCACCGGGCCGGCAGTGCCGAGCGCGGGCGCGGCCAGCGCGGCCACGTAGTGCAGCGCGGCGCCCGGCAGCGGGGTGGCCGGGCTGGCCCCGCACGCGCGCTTGTCTAGGGGAGTATACCTGCAGTCTCAGCTGTCCAGCAGCCCGGACCACCGGGCCGGCAGTGCCGAGCGCGGGCGCGGCCAGCGCGGCCACGTAGTGCAGCGCGGCGCCCGGCAGCGGGGTGGCCGGGCTGGCCCCGCACGCGCGCTTGTCTAGGGGAGTATACCTGCAGTCTCAGCTGTCCAGCAGCCCGGACCACCGGGCCGGCAGTGCCGAGCGCGGGCGCGGCCAGCGCGGCCACGTAGTGCAGCGCGGCGCCCGGCAGCGGGGTGGCCGGGCTGGCCCCGCACGCGCGCTTGTCTAGGGGAGTATACCTGCAGTCTCAGCTGTCCAGCAGCCCGGACCACCGGGCCGGCAGTGCCGAGCGCGGGCGCGGCCAGCGCGGCCACGTAGTGCAGCGCGGCGCCCGGCAGCGGGGTGGCCGGGCTGGCCCCGCACGCGCGCTTGTCTAGGGGAGTATACCTGCAGTCTCAGCTGTCCAGCAGCCCGGACCACCGGGCCGGCAGTGCCGAGCGCGGGCGCGGCCAGCGCGGCCACGTAGTGCAGCGCGGCGCCCGGCAGCGGGGTGGCCGGGCTGGCCCCGCACGCGCGCTTGTCTAGGGGAGTATACCTGCAGTCTCAGCTGTCCAGCAGCCCGGACCACCGGGCCGGCAGTGCCGAGCGCGGGCGCGGCCAGCGCGGCCACGTAGTGCAGCGCGGCGCCCGGCAGCGGGGTGGCCGGGCTGGCCCCGCACGCGCGCTTGTCTAGGGGAGTATACCTGCAGTCTCAGCTGTCCAGCAGCCCGGACCACCGGGCCGGCAGTGCCGAGCGCGGGCGCGGCCAGCGCGGCCACGTAGTGCAGCGCGGCGCCCGGCAGCGGGGTGGCCGGGCTGGCCCCGCACGCGCGCTTGTCTAGGGGAGTATACCTGCAGTCTCAGCTGTCCAGCAGCCCGGACCACCGGGCCGGCAGTGCCGAGCGCGGGCGCGGCCAGCGCGGCCACGTAGTGCAGCGCGGCGCCCGGCAGCGGGGTGGCCGGGCTGGCCCCGCACGCGCGCTTGTCTAGGGGAGTATACCTGCAGTCTCAGCTGTCCAGCAGCCCGGACCACCGGGCCGGCAGTGCCGAGCGCGGGCGCGGCCAGCGCGGCCACGTAGTGCAGCGCGGCGCCCGGCAGCGGGGTGGCCGGGCTGGCCCCGCACGCCCGCTTGGCCGCCAGCTCGTCGGCGCGGGGGCCGGGGAGCGCCGCCGCGCCCCGCTTGCGCAGGCGCTGGTCCAGGCCGCTGGGGGAGTAACAACAATATCTTGTTAAATAACATCACTGCACGTCTGTGTTCCACGAAGCGTTAGGGAGAGGTGTACCTATAGTAAATCCACATTTCGTATGTTTAAGTCCCATGTCACAGGGCACGAGCCCTTTGACATCAAACAGGCACAGATCCAGACTCCTGGCTACTACAGAGATATTCCAGATGGCAAAACCCAATAACACTTTGCTTGACCCGAGAATCGAACCCAGGTCCTCATGCTCAGCAGTAGTGCTTGCGACAACTAGACCAACGAAGCAGTCGGTATTTTGGCAAATACAAGACTAAAAGTGCCAATTCTTCTTGCGCAAGCGTGGTGATCATGCTTATGCCTTTTCTGTATAACAAAGGTAAGGCCTTGGTTGACTACTTATTCTCGACTAACCTATCCCTACTAAACACGGGCTCTGAAACGACTTTCGTAATCAGGCGAAGCCGTACAATCATAGACCTCACTCTGGCAACAGAGGGAGTGGCGGAAACTATCACTGGATGGCGGGTCTCCGAAGAGGCCCAGGAGGCCTCTCTCTCTGATCACAGGTGGATCCGCTTCGATATCCAGGTCTGTATTCCGCCTACGCAACCACGGTGCAATCCGCGTAAAACGGACCGCGCCACATATACATATACGCTGCCTCGAATCAAAGCTGGCGACATCAAATAATCCGACAACATTTGCGGATACGACACAGATTGAGGTACAGGTAAGCCACTTTACTAAATCAATGATAGACAGCTACCAAACCGCCTGCCCAGAGACCACCCCGCGCAGCACACCGGGCAAACAACCCTGGTGGGGCGCTGAGCTGGAGCGTAAGCCCGGCAAGGTACGGAAAGCTCTGAATAGAGCCATGAATACATGTGCGGATGAAGACTGGGATAACTATTACGCAGCCAAATCCAGTTACAAGAAATGCATCAGATTCAAGAGCACCACGGGATGGCGCAAATTCTGTGGTAGCATTGAATCTTGTCAGCAAGCGAACAGGGTAAGGAAAGTACTAGCGCAACAGCATACGTCTGGGCCCACAACCCTCCGGAAACCTGACAACACACTAACATCCTCGCCAGAAGAAACGAGAGTGTCCTCATCGAAACTCACTTCCCGGGATGTATCTTCGCACAGGTGATCGACTGGCAGGGAAGTAATTCAAACACCAGCAGATAATGATTGGCATTATGCTAGCAGGGTGATCACGCTGGAGAAACTCCAATGGGCCATCCGGAGCTTCCATCCGTTTAAGGCAGCTGGTCCTGACGGGGTGTTCCCCGCCCTATTGCAGTGGGGTGGCACCCCTGTCGCAATAAGACTGATGCCTTTAATGAGAGCGAGCTTGGCCTTTAGATACGTTCCTAAAGGAAGGAGGGAAGTGAAAGTTATATTCAGCCAGGTAAGGGTGACTACACAAACGCCAAATCCCACCGACCAATCAGCCTAACTTCCTTCTTACTAAAGACTCTGGAAAGGCTAGGTGATAGGGAACTGAGGGATGGCGCTTTCAAAACTTTATCGCTACACGGTAATCAACATGCATACAGCTCAGGTAAGTCGACCGAATCCGCCCTTCATCTGGTAGTCAGCCAGATAGAGGAAGCGATCCATCAGAAGGGCACCTGGCTGGGCAGTTTCATATACATCGAGGGAGCCTTCGACAAAACTAACTTCTCCAGCATCAACAGCGCCCTCTCCAGACTTGGAGTAGAACAGGTACTAACGGACTGGATTACAAACATGTTAAGCAAACGAGTGGTTCGCCTTGAGGATGAACAGCAGCTGGCATGATAGCCAGAGGCTGCCCCCAGGGGGGGTGCTGTCTCCCCTCCTGTGGAACCTGGTGAGTATAATGACCTCAACGCCAGCCGGTACTACACAGTGGGTTATGCCGACGCCCTCGCAATCCTTTGTTTCGGGGAAGGTGACGGGCACGATTTGCAACCTCATACAGCAATCGCTACGTATCGTAGAAAGATGGTAGAGGGAATTTGACCTATCAGTGAACCCCACTAAAACTGAATTAGTCATTTTTACCCACAAACGAGTACTTGGCACTTTTCGCCTACCAAAAAAAAAAGAAAGAAAGAAAGAAAATGAAAACTGAAACTGATGAAACTGAACTCCAGCTGACCAGCGAAGTCAAGTACCTCGGAGTCATACGTAAGTTAAACTGAAGTAGTCATCTGGACAACAAACTAAACAGGGCCTGGATGACCTTTTGGCAGTGCAGGAGAATGATAGGTAAGAAGTGGGGCCTATCCCCTAAAATTATACTATGGCTGTACACCGCAGTGATCTGCCCCATGATCACCTACGGGGCCGTGGTCTGGTGGCCCCGCACCAAACTGGTTACAGCCTCCAACAAAATACAACGCATGCAAAGACTAGCCTGCATGGCGACTACGGGCTGCTTGAGGACTACTCCCACTGCAGCAGTTGAAGCCATCCTAAGATTACCACCGCTCCACCTATTCATACAACAGGAAGCGACAATGGCGGCAGTACGTCTTAACACACTTAATCTTTGGGGTAAGAGTGAAACACCACACACCGCGTTACTCGAGGGACTCCACAAGGAGTTCCCCATTACGAAAGCCATAAACGATCGGGTGCCCAAACAATTTATCTTTGATAAAAAATACAAGATCCAACTTCACGAGGATCGAGGGGTTGTGCCCTGCAGAGCTGCGTATTTTCACGGATGTATCTAAAACAGGTAGTGGTACGGGTGCTGGAATCTTCTCGGAGGACTTCAACATACATATAGCCACACCATTGGGGGTGCATAACACAGTGTTCCAGGCCGAATGCATGGGCATTTCCCTAGCCGCCTCAGCCATTATGGCCAGGAAAGTAAAGCAACACTCCATCCGCATACTCTCAGACAGCATGGCTGTTCTGCAAGCGCTGAACAGTTATACAGTTGATTCTGGGCTAATATACGAGCGCCACCTGCGTCTCAACCAGGTGGGTAGCCTCAATAACATAACCATTCAATGGATCAAAGGACACGGCGGTTCGCAAGGTCCCTTCTGGCAAGTTCATCAAGAGCATGGCACCAGTGGGACCTGAGCCCATCGCGCCACTCCCCTTCGGATACATACGACTTTGGTAAGAAAACGCACCAGAGACCAACACGACAAACTTTGGACGGAGCTAGGCGAATGTAGGCAGGCCAAGGAAGCACTTCCCACAATTGATGGCCGCCTCACGAAACAGGTTCTCCGTCTAAATAAACTAAAGCTGCGTACAGTTACTGCAGCTTTAACTGGCCATGGGTCATTTAACAAACACCTCTATGTCAAAGGAGTAACAGACAGTCCGCTGTGCAGGGCCTGCATGGAGGATGACGAGACAGCGGCGCATGTGCTGCTAAACTGGCCGGTGGTCGCCACGTACAGGGCGGTGTACTTCGGTAACCCACGTACCCTACGTGAGGCGGTCAGTAACATCAAGGCGTTGCTGGCCTTCCTTGAGGAGCTGGGGTGGATCGAATGATCGATTATCCCACCCGAACGCATGTATTTTGGGTTGGCTATAGTGGATTACCTTGAACTTGATCTATGGAAGGACTATGTCGCCTGCCTGACCAATGATAATGATTATATTCTATTACTAGCAGCGCCCCGCAGTTTCTACCGCATAAGTGTCGATCCCGTGGGAATATCGGGATAAAAAGTATCCTATATATTATTTTGATGTATAAGCTATATTACTATGAAGTTTCATCAAAATCCGTTCAGTACTTTCTGCATGAAAGAGTAACAAACATCCATCCGTCCTTTTCGCGTGTCTATTATTAGTAAGATAGGATTACGAATACCTAATAAATAATCAATTAATACATACTTATCACTGGTCCGGGAGTTGTTCTGCTGTGTGGAGGTGGCATGGTTGCTGACGTTAGGGTGTATGACGATGTCGTCGCGGACTTCCACCTTTATCCGTGACTTGCTCTGTGACGATGTGCTGAAACAGTTCTCAGTGCCACCCGGCTGAGAGCCTAGAGATTCACTGGAAAATAAATTTACTATGTTAGATGACGCATTCAAAGACACGCGACATCCACCAACCCGGACTGGGCCCGTGGTGGATTACGGCCCACTCCCTCTCACAGAGAGGAGGCCTGTGTCCGAGCACTGGGAGCATATGTTATGTAGATGAGACCTTATAATCATTAATATTCCTTATTCTGCTTGGAAGGAATTAACGTTTTATTGCCATAAACCACATAAACTTTATTGACATCAGCAATCCACTGTTGGACATCCTCTCTCCTCTCTAATTGCACGCCATTACCTCAAATATACAACTCAATAATGAGGCCAAGAGAGCCACAGTGGCCTAACTGAAAAAAATTGAACTAATTTTTAGGCCACTGTGGCGCTATGACTTTTACAGTTTCGAGCAGAGAGCCACAGTGGCCCAACTGAAAAAAAATTAACAAATTTTTAGGCCACTGTGGCGCTATGACTTTTACAGTTTCGAGCAGAGAGCCACAGTGGCCCAACTGAAAAAAAATTAAAAAATTTTTAGGCCACTGTGGCGCTATGACTTTTACAGTTTCGAGCAGAGAGCCACAGTGGCCCAACTGAAAAAAAATTAACAAATTTTTAGGCCACTGTGGCGCTATGACTTTTACAGTTTAGAGCAGTTTTTCAAATAGTCAGTATTGAAAAAATGACAGTTAGGCCACTGTGGCTCTCATGGTCTCTATAATCTAATAAAAATGAATATATGTAATTGTTGTGTACCCAACGGCTGTGCCAAAGATTCAGCATAAATAAAAAGCTAGTGCCTATCACTGGGAAAATATTCAGGCGAATGGAGAACCTCGTTCATTACACTGACGCAGGCGCATTTCAGACGTAACAAAACAAAGAAAAAATGCCATTTTACGAGGTTTTTGATCTCCTAAACGACAAGTTATATTTATTTCCTTAAGTAGGTTTATACAAATCCTTTTAAAAGTTAATAACATAAAAAAAAACTGGATGGGTGACCATCTTCACATACCATAACCCCTCCGTGCCTCGGAAAGCACGTTAAGCCGTTGCTCCCGGCTGTCATTCGTGGATCTTTGACGAATGGTCGTCAGAAGCCCGAAAGTCTGACAACCAGTCCTTACCAAGGGGTATCGTATTACCCAATCACTGGGTTGTGGAGGTCAGTTAGGCAGTCACTCCATGTAAAATACTGGTATTCAGTTGGTTAGACTGGAAGCCGACTCCAACATAGTTGGGAAAAAGCTAGATTGATGATGACATTATCTTGGTCAGATCATGTGAGTACTAATCTGCATTCGCGACAAATTCGCCAAAAATGTAAACAAATATGAGTTTATGGAAAAATAACTTCAATTCCTACACCATAAAGTTCAGTTTACGCTACAACTTCAAACATTTTTATAACTTTTTCAATAGTGCTAGTCACTCTAAAATCAACTTAATTAACCTTAAAATAAAATTGATATTTGTTTAACTTGAAATAACACCAATTTGTAATATGAATAAAATTTGAATTTAAGTTGGAACTTACTTGGCATCAGCGTGTGTGAGCGGTATGAAGACGGGCGTGATGCGTCGCTTGCCGTCCGACGTGCGCGTCTCTATCTGTCTGTCCATCGGACGCAATGGCGTCGATGATATGCCACTCGAACCCGCTGAAGGACTTAGCAGGCTCTTGGGCTATAAGATAACAAATTATAAAGAGTTTCTGATTCAACTGCCAATAAAGAAACAGGTTTTATTACGTCTTTAGAACCTTCTTTTTTAATTCGGTTATAAAATTTTATTGATTTATTTATATACACTTCATAATACAGCACAAAATTGCCTAACAAAAAATAGATCGAACACTACAAAATATACAAAGGGCGGCCTGAAACAAGTCTGGGTGACCCCAGACTTGTTTCAGGCCGCCTTAGCATTGCGCTGAGCGATGGTCGTTTTGCGTGGATGTGACGCATGTTTTTCCCCAACTTGTTTTTTTTTTGTGTTTGTATTCTTTTTATGCGTCACGTTTACCGCAAATTAAAGTACTTCCTTTCTTCTTTCTTTCAACAAAAAAAGGTAAAATCATCACAGTATTAAAAATGGAGTGCATCACATTAGTTTTTACGAGTGTTAATATTTAAGTTTCACGAACCTAGATTACCTATACGGCTAAACACTTACAAACCTAATAACATTTTATCTGATCCGGGGACCGAACCCGACACCACATGCTCAGCAGATGCGCTTGCGCATACTAGAGCGACGAGTCTGTGACTGTGTATCGACGAATTGTAAAAATTTTCTTTATTTCCTAGAATACAGGTTATTACATGGTGGTGAAGAAGCTCGTGCCTAAGTAATAATAGACGCACAGGTCGATCAAAGGTTCAGCTACTCTTGCCAAGGTCGATCCGTGGATGGGTGACTATCCATTACATTTTGAGACCCCTCCGTGACTTTAGCACGTTTAGCTGTTGGTCCCGGCTGTCTGTGTCTTGTAATGTTAATTACCTAGTATTTTACAATAAAGTATTTAGTGTAAATAAAATATTTTGTAACTGAACAGACAGCTGTGCTGCTGGACAGTTTGTTGCGCCACTTCTTCTTCCCAGCGATAGCACTAGGAAGTGCTGAAGGGCGGGCGTTTTGGAGGAATGTCTTTTGTAATTTTGACGTTCGAAAAGTGCTGATTCTCAGCATAATTTGAATAAAAGACTTTTGATTTTGTCATTTGTAGATGTTTAACAGTCGTTACGGATAGTCAAAAGGCCGAACGTCCAGCCACAACCAGTCTTACCAAGGGGTATTGTATTACCAAGTAGCTGGGTTGTGGAGTTCAGATGGGCAGGCGCTCCATGTAAAATTCTGGAATTCAGCTCCATCTGGTGGACTGGAAGTCGATCCCAAAATAGTTGGGAAGATGATGACATGGTGGTGAAAATTGTGCGGCAATGATGATTTTGATGCCACTAGGTTTTTATAAGACAACAAAAAAGCCATAGAAGTCTTCGAACAAAGATTCGTAATGACGTGTACCTGCAACTTATCACTCTTGGGCGTGGTCTCCTCTTTAGCAGCTTCCTTTTTAGCGTCTTGTTTCTCTCTCGCCAGTAAGATCTCGGGGCACTCGACCAACAAATTGGCCGACAAGTCGCCGCCCGACTCGTTGACCAAACATTTGCCGTAGATCTTTTCGTAGAAAGCGTTCTGGAAACGAAGAAATGATTTTGATGTGAGAGTTACTCATTGTTTCAATTGGGATTATATTTGTGATTTCAGAGATTAATTTAATAACGTTAGCAGTCTGAGGGGCAATTCTCGTAATTTTAAAAACATTCACAGTCTGATCTCAGTCTCAATCTGTCAAAAAATACTTCTAATTTCCCTACATTTTGACATTTGTTTGTCGCCGAGATGAGACTGCGACTAGATTTTGAACGTTTTAAATAACGAGAATTGGCCTTCAGATGTCAGTCTCAATCTGTCAAAAATACCTCTAATGGCCCTACATTTTTGACATTGATTGTCGCTGAAATGAGATCGCGTCGAGATTTTGAACGTTTTTAATTACGGGAACTGGTCTTCAGATCTCGGCTTGATATTTTCCACCCACCTTTGTAATCAACATTTAAAAAAAACTTACCTTCGTTTTTCATTACGCTGGGAGGTCAGGTAAAAGGATACCTTTATAGATATGACGCGTAAATAACAATTTCTAATAAACAAAATGTACCTTTTCATCAAACGTGAGCGGTGTTCCGATCTCTTTGTTAGTGAACTGTATACATGCGACAGTGCCATCCGAACTGCACGCCAGCAGGTTTAGACCTGTACAAAATTAAAAATATACAAATGGAGGTATAGCATAATCAGCATAGGTATAATGTTCCCACAGGGGACACAGGGCACGTCTCTTCGAGAGAGACTGGGCTATAATCTACCACGAAGGCCCCGTGCCACGCACGATCAATCGAAATCTGAATCATTTTGAAGCAAATTGCTAATCCATTGCTTCATAAGTTCGAAAAACTTGTCTGCTCAATACGTAAATAACGCAATGAATGTTGTTGAACTGTCAAAATGAAACTGCACCCTAATTACGTAACACACAATCAATCGGAATCGGTTTCATTGAGTTCCGTTTAGTATTTTTCATTTTGTCTTTTCACGCAGCAACGGGGTAACGAGTCGACGTGATTTCATGTATATAGACATACAGTCCTTTCAGTTTCCGTTATTTTATCTCTGACAGTTGCAACCCAACATCAACCTTATTACAACAACAATAAAGATCACTGTGATTTTGACAGACCTGATTGTTGCAGCAACTCAACAGCAACCTTATTGTCACGAGATTAAAGATCACTGTGATATTGACAGTGACGCGAAATCAGGGGTAGAATAACTGTGAATGGACTATAGTTTAGGAGTCCGAGAGTGACATAAAACTTTCCAAAGAAAAGTATGTGCTTCGGTAATCGTCGTGTTTCCGGATAAGCACGAACGTCGCACCACAGAGTAACCCCCCACAGAGGCAATGCTTCTTAATTTTGTACTGCCGCGCTTTGTAGTAGTGCACCTATCATTGCGTGTTTGTATGAAGTTTTCTCTCTGTCGAGTTACCTACTCCGGTTTCAGATCGTCATTTGTCACTCAAAAGTTTTTTTGGAATTGCATAAAGTTGTTAATCCTACAATTTTGTAATCATGGTAATACAAAATAGGCAAGTATTTTCATGGATGTTACAGCTCTATATGAGATCTTCATCATCGTGCCTTCGTTTTTAGGGTTCCGTAGCCAAATGGCAACGGAACCCTTATGGATTCGTCATGTCTGTCTGTCTGTCTGTCAGTCTGTCTGTCTGTCTGTCAGTCTGTCTGTCTGTCTGTCTGTCTGTCTGTCTGTCTGTCCGTCCGTATGTCACAGCCGCTTTTTTCCGAAACTATAAGAGCTATACTGTTGAAACTTGGTAAGTAGATGTATTCTGTGAACCGCATTAAGATTTTCACACAAAAATAGAAAAAAAAACATAAATTTTGGGGGTCCCCATACTTAGAACAGAAACTCAAAAATTTTTTTTTCATCAAACCCATACGTGTGGGGTATCTATGGATAGGTCTTCAAAAATGATACTGAGGTTTCTAATATCATTTTTTTCTAAACTGAATAGTTTGCGCGAGAGACACTTCCAAAGTGGTAAAATGTGTGTCCCCCCCCCTGTAACTTCTAAAATAAGAGAATGATAAAACTAAAAAAAATATATGATGTACATTACCATATAAACTTCCACCGAAAATTGGTTTGAACGAGATCTAGTGAGTAGTTTTTTTTTAATACGTCATAAATCGTAACGTAACGGAACCCTTCATGGGCGAGTCCGACTCGCACTTGTTTATGTTTCCGAAGATAGACGATGACTCTCGAAGCGCATATTTTTGTATAGATGTGTGGATAAAACATAGTAAAAATTCATTTACCATCAGAGCTCCAAGACAGATCCAGCACGCTGTCACTGAACAAGTCGTGCACGACCACGAGGGGCCGCTTGAGTGACGTCAGCCAGATGCTCAGCGCGCGGTCGCGGGAACCTACCGCTGCGCAGCAACACTTCTTGCCCTCCTTCACGAATATGTTGTTGTTGAAGCGCTGGGGACAGAACGGTCACCAGTTAATGAAATAATTGCCAATGGTGAATATACATATATAGGGTGGCAGGGACATCGACGCGCAAACTGTAACTATGGATTCAGTACATGATTCTGAACCTGCGCTGAAACGTTTTCGGTTGTTATAAAATAAAATTATTTGTTCCATACATTTTGCACTTTTCTATGAAACATTTTTTTTTTTTTTTTTTTTAATAAATATATACGCGAATACTACGCTACATTGCCGTCACATGGCGTGTTATAAGTTTGTTTCCGCCTTAATGGCATTCTCAAACGAAACAAAGACTCAATCTTCAAGTTTAAAAGGCATAACATAAAGAACACTCATCAATTTCTATAAAGCTCTCTACACCTCTCCATCTCACTCTATGTCCATCGTGAGAGTGTGATAGCTATATTTCTAAAGTAACTTACAGCACACGTGACAGCTTTCCTATGTCCCACGAAGTCCTTGTCGCACCTCCATCCGTCTCGCTCTACCACTTGCGCGGTAGGACCGCCTCCGTTCATCGCGTGCGCAGATAACACGTACTGGCCGTCCGGAGACCAGGATAGGCGTAAAACGTGCGTTGTACCTGTAGAAAAAGTTGTTGGTAATGAAAATAATAAGTTCTAAAACTATGATATAGATGGATGGGGCAGTTTCATGGATCTGTTACACCAAGAAAGCGTTATATCGTTTCGAGCTCTTTGAGAAGTAATTTGCCTAAGGACTTCCCTAACTTCCTTTCGCGCGACTGCGTGTGTCCGTTGTTTTAGTGCTAGTTTGTACCTTAATGCTTTAGCAATAAAGTTGAAAATCTATTAAAGAAAATTGACAAATTGTAGTAGCTTAAAGAAAATTGACCGATTGTAGCTATCGTAGTAGCTCGATGTGCTGGCGGCTGTACAAGACGCGGTGGTCTTGGCGAGTTCGTGTTTACATTGGCTGCCAAGTGCATGCGCGACATCGTTCCGAGTGACAAGTTCAAACAGGTTCATCTTAGCCGACGCTGCGCATGAATCACGCGCGCAGCCGCTAGTTCGCCGTGAACACACACAAACAACTTCACACGTTGTAGCGCAGTACCTTACCCCTCACCCCCGCTGACAGGTGAATTTGTTATTGCGCAGCGACTCGCTGCATGTTCTGAACCACCATAAAGCTTGAGTTGGGCTGTACCTCTCTTATAGGAGACCTTATTTTGCAAACTTTAGGTGTTACTATAACATTAAGATTCCATTCCTCCCCATTCCACTGACTTCTACTCCTACTCCTTCACAGTGCACGCGGTGCGATTGTGGAATTCACTACCGCCTGAAATTAGGGACTGCCAAACTATTGCAGTTTTCAAAAGAAGAGTGAAAGAACACTATCTGTCCACTTCATCATAGTTGTGTATGTATTTATTTTATTTTAGAAGTATTTATGTATGTTTATTTGTATCTATGTTAGTTTAATCTCGTAATTTTTGTTTAGTTTTTAAGTGAATTGTTTATTCTTGATTCTATGTATTATTTTTTGTCTCCTTTGCTCTATCACACGCTGTCTACATCTCTGTATCTATTGTCCTATCTCAGGTATGCTGGAAGAGATTTCTTATGAAATAAGCATCACCTCTGTACCTATTTTTTCTGTTCTGTTTATATATGTGTGTGTAAATAAATGGTAAAATAAAAATAAGTAAATAAGATATGTAGGTATCTTTACCTCCACATTCCTCGAATGGCTCTGTGATAACAATTTCCGGGGCCCAGTCAGCCGTCTTCCACACCCTCAATGACTTATCATCCGACTGTGACGCTAGATATTTGCCCACCTGGAATTAGTTATGACAAAATAATTAATACCTAGTGACAATAATTAAGACTGTAGCAGGTGGCATTTAATCATTTTTGACTGCGTTCATAGGAAGAAGGCGTGGCGTGACTCAATGTTTGTATGCATAAGAGAAAACTCGTGATTGATTCAAAACTATTAAACCAATGTTAGAAACTCAAAATTTCATTATTAAATTACAGCCAATCAAAATTCCTCCTTTTTTTTAAGTAATGTTGCCCCACACTAGTAATTACTCCTGCATCGTGGGTGCGTTTACAAACATTTAAACTGACATACACAAACAACCAGACCGGAAACAACTACATGTAGGCAATACAATTATTTGTTCCGTGCGGGATCGAACCCGCGACACGCAGCGCAGCAGTCGATCGCTCAGCCACTGCGCCAACTGTGTCGTCAAACCACGTTTAAATCACTATATGTATTTGTTGTTGGCAGTCTTGTCTGGACTCTAGATGAGAGTCCATGTCGGACTAAAACAGCTTAAAGGATTTGAATGAAATTTATGCACATGGGTAGATCATGACCTGCACCCAGGGCCGGATCTAGGGGGGGGCAAGCCGGGGCCTATGCCCCGGGCGGCAAGTTCAGAGGGCGGCTAAATTCACACTTTACAGACGAATGGACAACTCATCATTTACTTAACTTTGACTAAATTTGAATAAATAATAGTACAAGTACAGAAATTTCATGGCCATATTAAGCCGACCGATACCCAGAGCGCTGAGTGAGACGTGCTGCACGAACATTTATTATTCGCGAGGCGCGTAGGCATAGTTCAAAATACGCGCCCGCTCGCCCGCAGGAATCGCAGATCGCGGCAGCACGCGTCTGGTTACCGTGCATGCGAAAGAGATGAAGCTATATAAGGTGCTATAAAAATATCTGCCACGGCTTTAATGGGAGGTAGTATTGTGTTTATAGATTACAATAGTGAAGAACTTTCGTACCCCGGAGCAGTTAATTCACGACCGAGTGGCCGCCGCGCACGGCGGCATTGTTTGATAAGAATGGCAACAGTGTATGAATGAACGTCGCCGGCGTTTTTTAATTGAATTCAGTGCGGTGCGGTAACAGCTTACAAGTCTACGGGATGGTTTTATACTAATAAATACTAATAAATCAATTCAAATTTATACGTACATTTTTTTTGTATGAAAAAAAATATGACGAATAATCAATAATTTAACTTTACTATTGTAATCTATAAACACAATACTATCTCCCACTGCAGCCGTGGCAGATATTTTTATAGCACCTTATATTTGAAAAATCCCCTAGTTTTTCGAAAATTATCCCTGACGGGCTGAAAAGGGGTAGTCAATTTTACAGGGGAGTATTTTACTGCTTGGCTTGATTAACTCGAAAATTAGTATAAATAATCTTTGAGTACATTCCAAATGATTTTTTTAAACTCCACCCCTGTGTGGATGAAAAGCGGGGTACAGTTTATATGAAAAACCTTATTAATTTAGTTAATAATCTTGAAACTTGGCAAGAATACTCGCCTAAGTAAGTAATAAAGTTTATTATTATAAGTTTTTCAAAACTACCCCTCAAAGGGGGATATAGGGGTGTTGAAGTTTGTGTGGAAGTAATTGAATGCGCGGTCGAATTAACTCGAAACTCCGTATTAATACTTTTGACACAAAATAATTAATAAATTGACTCCTGACGGGGCAAAAAGGGGTAATTCGTTTTTTAAGGGGAGGATTTGAACTTGAAACTGTATGTTACATTTTCACACCTAAACCACTGAACTTCTGATTTGGTACAGAGATATATATGGCATCCTGGGGAAGGACATACTTTTTATCCTGGTAGCATGTTCCTGTGGGATAATTTCCGACATCCACGCGGGCGAAGCCGCTGGCAGAAGCTAGTGCAATCCTATCATATGCTGTGTATAAATACAGGGTGACAGGGAAACTCGACGTGTTCCTTCCTGGGCGTGATAGTGTGACCCATTTGCAACAATGAAGCACCCCATAAAGCCTAGGCGAAAATTCATGGAATCAGAGAAAAACCAATTTTCATGTTTTTTTGAAAATTTTCCAGAATTCGTCACTAAATAGCGATATTTAGTGACGAATTCTGGAAAATTTTATCTCTAAATTCTCTAATTAAGTGGCTTTTAAAGCTATTCCATTGGCTACGTAATACTTTAACACACCTATTGACGTTACCAAATTTTCTAAAATATCAAACAGTTAAAAGTTAAAGTAAGAAGTTTATTAACTATTTTCAAAAATCATCTACGTACACGAACTTTGACACCAGTTATCTCAAAACACATTACGGGGAAGATATCTTCATTTAATCAGTTAGGCAATGAGGTACTAAAGTTTCATAAATATTTAAAGATGCCGATGAAACAGTCGATAATATTGGCAAAGGTCGAATTTGCAAATTGTTGAAATATTTTAAAATGGTGTGATAATCGAATTAAATAACTGGTGTATGTTGTCCCTTTACCTCCTCACCACCCAGCAATCATTTCTACGTCATGAAGCTAGATCGTCGCAACCAGGTGGCAAGCTGAGACGCCACTTTCGAGTGGTTAGTATTACTCGTAGTTGATGAGCTAATCACTGATCACTTGTCGTTAAGTTCGCGTATTTTTACCCTGATTTTGCCTGCAAATTGTTGAAATATTTTAAAATGATGTGATAATCGAATTAATTAACTGGTTTATCATGTTATCCCTTTACCTCCGCTCCGCAAGTTAAGACCACACTTTCAAGTGGTAAGTATTACTCGCAGTCGATGAGCTAATCACCGAGCACTTGTCGCTAAGTTCGCGTATTTTTACCCTGATTTTGCCTGCAAATTGTTGAAATATTTTAAAATGATGTGATAATCGAATTAATTAACTGGTTTATCATGTTATCCCTTTACCTCCGCTCCGCAAGTTAAGACCACACTTTCAAGTGGTAAGTATTACTCGCAGTCGATGAGCTAATCACTGATCACTTGTCGTTAAGTTCGCGTATTTTTACCCTGATTTTGCCTGCAAATTGTTGAAATATTTTAAAATGATGTGATAATCGAATTAATTAACTGGTTTATCATGTTATCCCTTTACCTTCGCTCCGCAAGTTAAGACCACAGTTTCAAGTGGTAAGTATTACTCGCAGTCGATGAGCTAATCACCGAGCACTTGTCGCTAAGTTCGCGTATTTTTACCCTGATTTTTAAATTACTGCGCACGTATAAACTCTTAAATTTTAAGCATACTTCGGTTTTTAAGCTTTAGAAAAATAATCTTTTATTTATCATATCATTAACCTTTTGAACGCCAGAGCATAAACGCACGCGCGTGCCCTCCACGCCAAGCCACAATTTTACCGCAAATACCTACAAAAAGAATAGGGATTCCAAAATGACTTAATTGTTTATTTCGTGATAAAGTGCACCGCAATTTTTTGTCACATATTTGTGTCGTTGGCGTACAGGGCATGCGCTTGCTTGTCACGTATATGTGACAATGGCGATCAAAAGGTTAACCTGCAATGTGGTAGACTCTTCACATCATATTTGGTCGTTTAGAGAAAGATCAAGAAAAAGCATTGCCTTCATCTTTGACGACAGATTGATGATTGTTGTTATTAGTAGGAGTAAGGAGGTCGCTGCTGCCAACTTTATGCCTAAGTCAACTTTTTACAAAGTAATGGTCCAACCCAATCAATTAAGTTAATCTATCGCAATTCACAGCTGGACCTTGACCTTTCCCGAGCTACTTGCATGACATAAAATGATGTGCTTCACAGGCCCCTTAGGAAATTATGAATTTAGTTGCTGTTGGTTACTTAGAGCATCTTAACTCGTCTGGTACTGCCAGTGCACGTTTTAGTAAACAGTTATTTCTTTTACAGAAGTCTCAAAGTTTATGTTTATTATAGAATTAAGAGTTTGTACGTGCACAGCAGCTTAATCACAGGCGAACCAAGCGACAAGTGATCAGTGATTAGCTAATCAACTACGAGTAATACTAACCACTCGAAAGTGGAATCTCATGATTGCTGGGTGGTGAGGAGGAAAATACATAACATAAACTAGTTATTTAATTCGATTATCGATGTGATAATCGATAATTTTAAAATATTTCAACAATTTGCAAATTCGACCTTTGCCAATATTATCGACTGTTTCATTTATGAAACCTTTAGACATTTATGAAACTTTAGTACCTCATTGCATAGCTGATTAAATGAAGATGTCTTCCCCGTAATTTGTACGCTTATTATTTTAGTAAAATTTTGAGATAACTGGTGTCAAAGTTCGTGTACGTAGATGATTTTTGAAAATAGTTAATAAACTTCTAACTTTTAACTGTTTGATATTTTAGAAAATTTGGTAACGTCAATAGGTGTATTAAAGTATTACGTAGCCAATGGAATAGCTTTGAAAGCCACTCAATCAGAGAATTTAGAGATAAGCGATATTTAGTGACGAATTCTGGAAAATTTCCAAAAAACATTAAAATCGGTTTTTCTCGGATTCCATGAATTTTCGCCTAGGCTTTATGGGGTGCTTAATTGTTGCAAATGGGTCACACTATCACGCCCTGGAGGAACACGTCGAGTTTCCCTGTCACCCTGTATATATCCTACACGTTTATGTCTTTAAATCTGTAAATAAATAGGCTTAACACAGAAAGAACAGCGATGGATGCATTATTTCCGGAAGGCCTATGTAGGCTATGTCCAAATTTCAATCAATTAGTGGACATCTGATAGCTGAAATTATATGGATGTTATAGGTAAAATAAATGTAAGTGGGCGGGGGCGGCATTATTCAGTTTTTGCCCCGCCTAAAAAAAACTGAAGATCCGGGGCTGCCTGCACCCTAATTGCGTAACACACGATCAATCGGAATCGGTTTCATTTTGACAGTTCAACAACATTCATTGCGTTATTTACGTGTTGAGCAGACAAATTTTTCGCACTTATGAAGCAATGGATTAGCAATTTGCTTCAAAATGATTTTGATTCCGATTGATTGTGTGTTACGCAATTAGGGTGCCGAATTGGGTAGCGGGGCCATTGGGTAGCGGGACCATCCGAAAGGGTTTACCGCTGCCCTGGAACATAAAGGGCTAAGGAAGGAACACGGGTGGGTTTTAGTCAGTAAAAGTCTGACACTCCCTTCTGCTCCACCCAGAGCGGGAGGAGTCATTTGATGATTTCCCATCCTCAAAAAAAAAAAAAAAAAAAGGGTGCCGAATTACGACATAGGATACTTTTATGCCCATATTCATACGGGATCGAGACTTATGCGGATAAAGCTGCGGGGCTCGCCTATTATTGGTATTCAGAAAACTCATCTAGCTTTTGAAAGATACAATACTTACTGGATCCCAAGCCACACCCTTCACAAGCCCGCTGTGCCCATTCAATACGCACACCATTTCTGGAAACTTCTCTGCATTCCAGATGATGATTGAGTTGTCCACGCTACAGCTGGCTAACCACTTGTCTAGCGGTGACCAGGCTAGGTCTAACACGTCACCTGTTTTACAAGAGATAGTGTAAGTACTTTAAAAAGCTTATTGCTGTGAGCTGTGACTAAAGAATGTGCTGACACAAGTCGGCTCAGTTGGATTTTTAAGGCAGGAAAAGTATTTATTTCATAAAATATTTCCTTATAGTTGCTTACTTTTAGGTAACCAGCACTGCATAATACAATAATTTCGAAAAATGAGCTAACTTACTTGACTAATTGCTAATACATATTATTATATATAAACAAATAAATATAATTTAAGTGTCTGTTTGTAATGTCAAAATAACAGCTTTTTACTAAATAGATACGAAAGTAAATACAATAATTATAACAAAAAAAAAAAACAATTTTTAAAATTGTTGTCTGTCAGTTTGTTCCTGCTAATCTCTGAAACGGCTGGACCGATTTTGACGAGACTTTCACTGGTAGATATCAACTCAATCTTATAATAATTTTGTGTCAAAAATTTCAATAAAATAAAAAGTTGCTACACAAACCTGCATGTCCTCTCAATGTAGCCAAACACCGCCAAGTTTCCGCCTTGTGTTTGCCAGGAGTGCCCATAGCAGCCACACTGAGCCCCCACACCATAACTAGTCGGTCATCACCACCCGATGCCAGGTATTTACCGCCATTGCTCCAACGCACACAGTTCACGCAAGCTAGAAATAAATCAAATTATGTATTATTTGAAAGTTTGAGTATTTTATAAAAATAAATGGCCATTATTTTGTTCTGCGTGAAGGCAATAGCGGAAGCAATAGGAGGGGCCTATGTCCAGCAGTGGACTACTGTAGGCTGATGGTGATGATGAATTAATCATATTAAATTGGACTATAATAACAGTTTTGAGTGCCCTGTTTGGTTAATCAAAGGCTTGTAATTTTGTAAGTGGCCAGTATGGGAGGTTCATAGGTTTTAGATTTTAAAAGTATTTTTTAGAGAAATAAGACGAATTCACTACTGCTTTCAAAACGGTAAAGGAAACCATTGTTCTAGAACCAAAAATTCAAAGACATGTGACATCTACCAGCCCGTGCAAACAGAGGAAGCCTGTGTCCCAGCAGTGGGGAAAATTATAGGCTGATTTTGCTAAGCTGAATTAAAAATCTATTCTGATACAAAATAATTTAGCTAATGTGTGAAGATGCAACATTGTAACATAGTATGTAAACTCAACCTTATCAACACATAATATACTGCTATGAAAAGATTCAATCATACTAAAGTCTAAACATTTTATTTCATAAATATTGTTCTGATATAATGTTAGTGGTCCTCCAGTTTGGACCAATATAAACCAAATAAACATAGGAATAAAAGTGAATATGGACAAGGGTCAGATAATGAAGTATGTAATACCAGAGCTACTGACCTAAGTGATTGTCCATTTGACAAAGCATCTTGGGTACATTGGGGTCCACTTCAACTGCTTCAAACAAAACGGGGTTCAAGTTCCAAACCACGACCCGCCCGGAGTCGCCGCCCTGACCCCCGGTCGCAAACCGCTTCCCCGTTGGATGTATATCAACGGAAAATATCGGTTTATCTGAAAAAATGCCACTTTTCAACACAAATCCTAACTCCAATTTACGTACCTTCTCAACGACCAAATCAAGAATATTTACCATCATGATTGACCCAACTGGGTTTTAGCAGCTTCATTTATGATGTATTGATTAAATTAAACTGAAAATAACAGCTAATGATGGAAATAAATTAAGATTTTCCCACTTTATTTATTTTATTGTAAAATGACACTGACAGCATCAACACCGCCCGCCGGCAAAGAATCGGAGATCTAAGGCGTGCGTTTTGTTTATTTTTTTAGTAGAAAAAAAAAACAATTGGTTTTTTAATGCGTTAAAAACAAGAGGAAGAGATTTTCAGAAGAAGAATAAAATTACCACGAATATCTGAATTTATAAATTCTAGATAATTTACGATGTAATTTAAATAAACCAATTTGTGGTTTTGTGGAATGGTAGTAGTGGTGAAATATGGAACTAAATGAAAAAGTATTGAATGTGACATAGCGTTGTTTAAGTTCCCTAACCAGCAGCGCCGCCATGGAGTGCAAATCTTATCTTGGCATTGGCATCATGGACTCGTTCCAGATATTGGTTTTATCTTTTCTATGTCAATGGTTTTATCTCATACAAACTTTATAGAATAGAAAGAGCCAACTGCAAGTCGCTGCTCTGTTACAAGTGTCAATCAAATGCTCCATATGCTCCATAAATTCCATAATGGACTGGATTGAATTGGAACGCTATTGGCGTGCACGTTTTGAAGTTGCTGCCCAGCTTGTTTCTTGATAAATTGGAAAAAACTATTTATAAAAAAGCGGTATGAGAGGAGCGGACACTCTGATACCGGCTAGATTTTTAACTTTAACTAGTCATTTATCAGCGGTAGTAACTTTGCTATGGGAGAGCCAGGAGAGCACTCGACACTGTTTGCCGAGCCACTTTCACGACGATCATTTCCAAATGTATCACAACCGGTAAGCTTTCTTTACCTAGATTTACAGGGTACAGTTGTCAGAATAACTGTAAAAGTAATTGCTAATAGAGGCTAATATGTGTATGTTACTTTTTTGTCATAATTTTGCATTTTACTGACTTAGTATAAACACGCACGCACGACAGTTATCGGATACAACACGATACGGGCTTGTTTGTGTAGGGCATTCAGCCAAAATTTAAATTGGGACAGTGGCCCGGCAGTCGGCATTTTACAATAGGTAATTTTTTGGGCACTACATTAGTTTACACTCATGATTATTTTCAAACGCCTGAAGAAATCGCTATAGCAAGTTAGAGGCTAGGTACTGCATTGTAATAGTTTTATGGCTTAATAAAATCTTATTGTAAAACTTGAAACAGAATTTATTTAGTTTTTAATTACTTATTTTATTTCTATTAGTAAGTACACAGAAAGACAAGACTAGAAATACATTGATAAGAAAATATTTTATATGCTACTTAACTAACTAATAACCCAATAAGGGCATTTTTACATGTCGCAAAGTCTGCCTATCTGACCCATAGACATCTGACCTCCACAGCACAGGTCATGATCATGTAAAAATACTGGTATTCAGCTGCATCCGGTTGGACTGGAAGCCGACCCCAACATAGTTGGGTAAAGGCTGGGCAGATGATGATGACTTAGCTGAAGATAAAATTACTTAACTCAAATATTGCTCTATTTTATGTAGGTATCCACTCTAATCATTTTCATTTTTATTTTGATTGTAGGTCGTGTGATTTTAATTATGATTGTGATTATAAATTTGAATTTGGTTGAAAAATTAAGTATATTCGGAGAGTAAATTAACTCACTCTCTATCAATTGGCAAATAAGTATTGCATGATGTGCATACCTGTAAGAAATTGGTACACTATTCTATAAGTCTATTGGATGTATCTCATATCTTTGTATCAGTGTATTCAATTGTTGGTGAGCCAAATAAATAAAATAAAAATCAATAGTATCTATACCTTCACAATTACCTGTATTTGATTGTTATAATAACACCTAAGCAATATGTTTAGAAAACAATTAGTTAATGCCCTGTCTCAAGTTATAGCAGCAATAACATTAGTAGGAAGCTTTGCTCTGCCAATGTAAACATCTTGTAAGTTTACGGTTACCAGCACCAGCACGAGGCAAACAGAGATACACTATTGTTTACAATTTATGTCTCTGTGGTCATGTAGCTGTTATGGGTTAAAATTTATGGTCTCTGTGGCCATGTAGCTGTTATAAACACAATGGTAGTGTTGACTAACTCATTAGTTTCAAATATAGTTACCATGGAAGACTCATGTCTACCTAAGCAGGACCATATTACCATACCATACCATACCTCCTTTAAATCTGACATCACTTAATTTTTTTTTCTTTAATAATATTAAGTAATTGTTATAAATGATTTTGAAATTTTAATTACGCATGACATCTTTTTTTTTTTTTACTTTGTAATTTAAACTCGTGATGTTGAGCTAGATGCACACCATATTTGTACGCCTCCTGGCATAACATAGCGTTCTGTTCACCAAACTCAAGATCTGTATTTTTTACGTACCTGTGTTAACAAATAAAAGTGATTTGATTTGATTTGATTTGACCAATAAATCAATTAAAAACAAGAAAATGTTACCAGTGACAGATTTTCTCTTTGGTTACTACTACTACATACTTACCACTAATGGTGCTTTGATGGACCTCTTTGTTAAACAATTATGTCTAATAGGCTATTTTCCCAAAATAATCTCATTTCCGTCTGTTAGATTATTAAAAAAATTGGAGCCGTATTTTTTCTTTTGACAATTATACATATACCTAAAAAATGATGAAGTTCCGCGTGCGTGGTGTCACTTGCTTGCGACACTTTTGCAAGCAAGTGACGTCACGACCCCCCCACTCCCAAACTTTACGCGCTTTTTCTTTATAATTTTTTTGTTTGATTGACAAAAGAATAAATACGTGTCCATTAGTTTTCGTTATTCTAACTGACGGACTAAATATAATTATTATTTTTTTACCCAGGCAACTACCCTATTATAAAAGAAGCTCAATTATTATGTAATACTAAGTTTACTAGTTTACTTAGTTACGTTTTGAACATTCAAATGTTCAAAACGTAACAACCAAAATTCTTAATTAATATTAATAGGTAAATTCTTTGAATTCAAGCACATAAAAAACATTGTCTTTATTAGGTACTAAAAAAGCTCGCACCTAATTTGGGAAAACATTGTATTTCAAGATAATATTTTCTCATTCCACACACCATCTTTCTTACATTTGCAGAATTAAGTCATATCGTTCTCAGAAATTAAAAACATTAAGTATTGGAAGTAATTCAACACCAGGTGGGAAATGCTTCACTGTGAGAAGTTAAACCAATTTGAACTGGTATAAGGGGGTATGTGTGTTTACACTACTTCTGTGTTTGGGATTAGTGAGCCATTGTAGAGCACCTATGTGTGTGCTGGGCTCGATTGTTGTTACGGCGACGTAGGGCTGATGGCTTTTTTTTTTACCTACAATATCCCACTGCTGGGCAAAAGTCGCCCCTATGCTTTTTCATTCATCCTTGTCAGTTGCCTTTTCCGGCTAATCAGTCAATCACTCGCGCCTGCGTTTTTAAGTCCTGCCTTGGTGACGACGCCCGTTTTTTGACACCCATTGCGCGCACAGGGCCGTTTTTGACCTAGGCATTGGAGGCCCTAGGCACTTTATGACAATCTAGGATGCAAGAGCGAGCGCAGTGAGCTCGAAATTTGTAGCACCCTGACTCCGATAGCTCCTACCTACGACGCTGGCAGGAAAACGGAGGTCCTATGAATTGAGGGGTCCAGGGCACTGGTCCACTTGCCAATGGAAAAGAAGGCCCTGTCAGACAGGCAAGTTACTTGGTTGGCGTTGCTATGGTGCTCCAAGGCTAGCTGGGCCTCTAGGCCGGGGTCTTGTAGGGCTAGGCATAAATCTGGGGCTGCCAATGCATGACGACACTGGCCCATCTTGCTTGCAACTGATAATCGTCAAAATCAAACGACGTCATCACGATTTCGCCACTGCCAAACAAAAAATCTTGAGAGGTGTCAAGGGACACCCGGATGGAACGAAGTATAACTGGCTTGCTTTCTATAAGAGAGAGAGAGACAGAGAAACACGCGCACGCCGCACGGCTTACAACTTTAGCAAAAAGTGTCGTTCCAACTTTTGGTCTTAATTTTTTCCGTCTAGTCCCCTTTCGCAACGCGCGATAAGGAACTTCGTTCCAATTACCAGAATCTTCCTTCTGCCCTTCAATCAATATATAACGTCAATTTGCATTAAACAAGCTGCAAATACACACCTAGTCACTAACAGCAGTATAAAAAGCAAATATTTAGCAATTAAGTCAAGTCATAACTCCTTAATAGCTCTCATTGTTTCTTATTTATCTAACTAATGCATTATTGCTTTTCTGTAATCTTTTATAGTTTTATCAGTGTTTGTACTAGCTACTTGCACAGTCTAGTACTCACCGAAGTACAATTATATCATTTCTAGACAATTAATCGCTTTATTGCACAAAGATAATGAAATGATGTGAAAGAGATCTCTTATCTGCCGCAAAAGTAAATAGAAGAGAATAAAGGCAATTTCCGTTCATGTTTAGTAGTGTCCTTACCCCTTGACCACCATACCCACCACCACCACCTCACCATACATTGGCCTTCACCATAGCTCTTTTAAAGCATTGACTGAAGGAAATGTCCCGAAAAGGAATGTCCCGGATATTACGCCGACAATATTCCAGTTCCGATCAGAATTTCTGATGTTATGGCACCGGCTCCCGGACGTCTTTGACAATACTATTATTTTATCAGCTTCGTCTTAGAATGTTGTTATTTGCTGTGCAATTTCTCTCTTGTTTCCTAAAGTCTCATCAGAGAACTCTACCGAGCTACTCAATTCAAAGGGCGTAAACATTTGGTCCCACATTACCTACCACATTGTGCCATCCCTGAACTCCTTGACCTGTCTTAATCTCCGATTATAACCGGTTGAAATTGCCACCGGCTATCCAAAGTTTACAAAACACGAGGTGTAGACTCGGTTCTCCGGACACTACGGCTGTAGTGCGCCTGCGCAGCTCCGCAGCGGTCGGGCGACCATAGCGTGCGTGACTAGTGTCCGTGTAAAAGTTCGATTTTTAAATCAATTTGGCTATATCGAGCTGTTTTGTACCTTCTGGTTTTATTATCAGCTAGATTTCCGTTTTTAAGTGTCCCCCAGTTAAATATATGGGGTCAACGGCCTCTAGCGAAGTAAGTTTATTTTTTATTGTTGCAATGACGTTATTTCCTGGGATTTAACAATCATTGTGCTTAAGATTCGATGTCGGCGAGAATTTTCCGATAATGTGCAGTGGGAATAATTGCGCATATGTAGCACAAACATCTAGTGGTTGGACTGCTAGGGGATCTCACTATTCCCGACTCACCTAAAGATTGCAAAATTTCCAATCTGGAAAGCCTGCAACCCGGCAATGAATGAGCTACTGATTACAAACAAACGGCCAATTCCAGGGTGAACTGACTCAAGTGTCAGTGCACCCTGGAATTGGCTGTTTGTTTGTAACGTTTGTTTGTAACTGCAGTCTGTATTACACTTAATCTGCTGACCTGCTCGTGGTTACTAGATTGATTATGCAGTGCACAGTGTACCTATCTCACTGCATTCGACAAAGAGCGCAGTGATTTGAACACAGTAGGACCGATCACGGAATCTATGCGGTTCGTGATGTCATTCAAATTTGTGGAGGAATCATCATCTGCCTAGCCTTTTCCCAACTATGTTGGGGTCGGCTTCCAGTCTAACCGGATGCAGCTGAATACCAGTATTTTACATGGAGCGACTGTCTATCTGACCTCCACAACCCAGTTACTGGGTAATACGATACCCCTTGGTAAGACTGGTTGTCAGACTTTCGGGCTTCTGACTACCCGTAACGACTGTCAAAGATCCTCGAATGACAGTCGGGACCAACGGCTTAACGTGCTTTCCGAGGCACGGAGGGGTCTCGGTATGTAAAGATGGTCACCCATCCACAGACCAACCGCGGCAAGCGTAGCTTAACCTAACCGATCGACCTGTGCGGCTGTTATTATTTAGCCACGGGCCCCAATTGTGGAGGAATAAGGTTTTAAAAAGCCGACATAGACCTGTCGAAGCTGGGTATAATTTTTCAAGACAACAAAGACCACCCCAAATCCTTTAACGAGAGAGTTTCTCGACTTATGAAGTTATGACTTTACTGAGACGTTTAATGTTGGTCTCCTATACAGCAGAAGAGAAGAAAAGGGCGAATTTTAGTTTACCTATTCCATAAATCAATTCTGTCGGCGCACACTATACGAAAATGCTATGACGACTTACAAGAAGTTTATGCCATGGTTATAATACTAGTACTCAAGTTGGTAACGCTGCTGGACTGTCCAGGGGGTCTACTCCGAAGTGGTATCGGCCGAATGTTCGGCCGTTTCCTGCTACGAAATTACTATTTGGTTCGGTCGGACCCGATCCTACACTCATTCGAATATTGACTATGGTCCCGACCCAACTAAGCCGATCCGAACTTTTTTCGCATTTTTCAATAATATTCGGTTCGGCCATGTGTCTGTCCGATCCGAACATTCGGCCGATACCACTTCAGAGTATAGATAGTGCAATCCACGAAGACGCGCCCCACTACTCCTCCTAACCGTTTACACAGTATATGTGTGCAACGGTTAGGAGTAGTGGGGCGCCGGGCGCGTCTTCGTAAATTGCACTATCTATAGACCCCAGGGTGTCCCCGACGAAAGCTTAGCACCGTGACTCGTCGGGGTCCTTTTATTCATTAAGGTTATATTTCTCTTCTGACACACCGTCATTATATAACGGAAGCTGTATGCTACTGATTTCTACATATTAAAAATCTGATACTCATTTTCTGATAGATAATGCACAGCCTAAGCCGCTGGGCCTAGAAGCATGAAATTTTGCGCAAGAGTTCCTTATATAGCGAAAGTGAGCACGGAAGGATTTTTGAAAATTCTCCTCCTGAAGAGGTTAAATAGGAGATGAAAGTTTGTATGGAAGTTTGTAATTTTGGCTGTACAGCCCGATTCAAACTATAAAGTTTGAATCTGGCTGTACAGCCTGTGCGGCGCGAAACATGAGGCGAGTCGCTGCGCAGTAACTACTTTACCTGTCTGCGGGGGTGTGGGGTGCGGTACTGCGCAGCGAGTAGCGCACTTCAGAACCGCCATAAAGTTTGAATTGGGCTGTATGAGCTGTATCTACTAGGAAGTTTAGTCCCAAAAACACGAAGAAAAAAAATAAACAGAACTGGATGACGAGACGGCAGGTTGAGTAGAAACAAAGAAACTAGGTCACTCTTCAATGACTCACTCTGACTAGAAGCTTCAAGGGTATACAAAAGAAATGTTACGACGGCTATTCAAAAAAGAAAAAAAAATTCAACGCAGACTGTTCAGAATCATATACTGAATACATGGTAACAGGATGCGCGTTGATGTCCTTATCACCCTGTATATCTCTACTCGCTGTCCACCAATGTGAAAAGCAGAATAAATGATGTTCGAAAGTTCCAATGTCATCATTTTTCTCATCACCAAACCCGTGAAATAATCAAATCCTTTCGGTTACTGGCATCTCCGCTTTGGTGTAGGTAATGGTCTTCAGTCTCTTTATCATCTTTCCTCAGTCTCTTATGTATCTTTCTTCCACACATCTTTATCAACCGTCATCTCAAGATGATTTCTATACTCCATAAGACGCCATTATGTATAAAATTTCCCCAAACGTCTTGTGCAAGCTGTTTCGTAACTTGTTTGCAAGTTATGCGTTGTTACGCGCCTCCGAACAGTTAGGAGAGTTCAAGGTTGGTTCCTCCGATCGCACGCGGTATCCGACTATTTACCTCATTCACGATTTGTCTCGCATAAACTTTGGTGGTGTTTATGTAACACATCATATTTTAATCATGGTTCGGGAACATGGGGAGAAAAGGGTTGGTAACTAAAAAGTTTTATTTATTTTCGTTTTGTGATCAGTTGTGTTTTTAAATGTTGTCTGTGGTGTTTTTTTCTTTTCTTATTTCGGTGTTAAAAAAATGTTTTTTTTTTTGGTACCTATCGTATTTGAATGTGGTCTGTGGTGTGCTGTTTTTAGAAAAGAACGTATGGATTTAAGTATAATTAAATTTATTGGGTAAGAAATTTCATTTTACTTGTGAGCAACAATGGCAAAAACATATTGCTTTTAAATTAATTTTTAGCTAGCTGACCCGACAATTAGTACCTAACATTTTAAAACAAAAAATGGCCAAATCGGTTCATCCGTTCTCAAGTGACGTGCTTACCAACTAATAGTATTTCATTTTTTTTTATTTATATAAAGGAACCCGAATTAATTTTAGCGGTTATTACCCTACTGTGATGAAGGGATATAGATGCTTATAATGAGTAGCTCAATTATAAATAATAATAATCAATCGTTTTATCCTAGTTAAAAGTATTATTTACTAATTTATTGAATGCAAATTATTCTGAAATAAAATGAATAATAATAATGACAACTGGGTCGCAGCTGTTAATTGAAAAACACAAATAGCTAAACGTTTAAAGAAGAAAAAAAATACGTATATTTGCGGCAAACTTGACGCATAAAAAGAACACAAACTCAAGTTTGTGTTTTCGTTGAAGGTACACAAATTAAAACAACGGGAAAAAAATAATACAGTTTTGTAGTTAAACAGACCATTTGAAAACACCCATTTCAAAATATAAACTAACAGATATCCAATAAAATCAAAAGACCATTTATATTAGAAACTATTTTAACGCAACAGTACATACTTATCGTAGAGTAGATTTATTCAAACAAGTTTCGTGCGGCTGCGGCCTACTGGTCTAAATCCCTTTTATCACTAACCTTGATAAGTTAGGTACACATCATTAAGCAAACTGTGATTATTTAGATAATAAAATTGTAACTTTAGGATAAAACTTAACGAATGAAGATTATTTGTTTTCAATCATAATATTAACGCCAGAAATGATTCCTCATTCAGAGGGAGATTTTGGGACGCGACTTAAAGACGAAATCTGAGAGGCAATTCTCGTAATTTTAAGAACGATCTCAGGCTCGATTTGTCAAAAATACCTCTAATTTTTCTACATTTTTGACATTGATTGTCGCTGAGATGAGATTGCGACTAGATTTTGACCGTTTTTAATTACGAAAATTGGCCTTCTGAAATTAACAGAAGTAAGAGGAGTGGAGGAGTCACATGCATGCTCTATTCTAATTTCGAATTTCGCTGAAAATTGTCATTCTAAAAAAAAATCCATCCGAAGTCCCAATAGGCCCAAAAGCTTGAGACTATTAAAGATTTACCTACTACCGAGCCAACTTGGTGATTATGGATGCTTGGGTGAATCGGGACAAAACTTTAAAATGGATTTGAACGTTGATATAATATAGTTTGTTTCCAACAAGGGCACTTAATTGTTAAATATCCTTTTTGGCTACAAACTACCAATATTATTTCAATGTTAAAATCCCTTTTAATGTTTCGTCCCGATTCACCCCTGCATCCCTATTCACCCCGTTTGACGGTACCTAATTGAGTTCCATAAAACTAAATGTAAAAGATATTTTTATTAAAGCTCTCAGGAATGTGTCATAATAACTATTAGGTAAACTATAATTGTATCGGCACATTACTTAATAATTACTGCGTAATGCATTCGTAACCGGGGCGGGCACCTGCGCAAGCGCATGTACTAAATAACTCATTAATTAACACGGAAAGGGAACTGGTGTGATTGTGATTATCAATATTATGAGTGTATGCCAAGTATTGTCAAGGCAATACTCTCACGAAGGGGTTTTGACTTTTGAACTCAACTAGCGACCCGCTCCTGCTTCCCACGGTTTTTGCGACTTAAGAAAACAGTGAGATTTCTTTATTTCTAAGCTGTTTAATATTAGTGCTTTATACACATAAACCTTCCGGATTAAATTCTGTAAATTATGGTGAAAACCGGATTAAAATCCGTTGTGTAATTTAGAAGAATAACGCGATCACACAGACAGACACGAAAAGCGACTCTAATTTTTAATGTATAGAGTTCCAATAACCAAAGCTTAAAAGTGTGCTATCCCGAATAACTTCGGCTTAAAAGAACGCTAACCTGCACCCTAATTGCGTAACAGAGGATCAATCGGAATCTGAATCATTTTGAAGCAAATTGCTAATCCATTGCTTCATAAGTTCGGAAAATTTGTCTCCTCAACACGTAAATAACGCAATGAATGTTGTTGAACTGTCAAAATGAAACCGATTCCGATTGATCGTGTGTTACGCAATTAGGGTGCTGCACTCTAGTTGCGTAACACACTTTTCATCACAATATGAAACGTTTTGAAGGATATTGCTAATCAATTGCTTCATACGCTCGGAAAATTCGTCTACCTCAACAACGTAAATAACGCAATGAATGCTGTTGGACTGTCAAAATGAAAGCCATTGCTGCTGTTAGTGGGTTACGCAATTACCCCACTGAATCACTCTCTGTGCTACCCCAAAAAACACAAAATACAGAGATGCAGGCTTTCATTTGTAGATATGGAGTAGGCACAATAAAATTTAATACGTTTACCGATCTAAAACATCGTTCAGTGTCTGTCAATTGTTTGAAGATGACAAAGACAGAATTATGTTTAAGTGGTTTTAGTGATTTGTGGTGCAAGCAGGTCCAAGATTTTTTATGATGATTCTTGGTAGCATCCAATTGATTAATTGTCTGGCCATTGCAGCACAATACAGCTAACTCTTTTACTAAAATATAGAACATTGCCAATGTACGTAAAATTAGTCCTAATTATGATAGATACCGTTATGATACCGTTCACTTCAAAGAGTATTTTTTCTTGCATTGTGACTATTGTGGGTATCACCTTGATCATCATTCATCCTGTCATCGCTGTTGTCTCTGCGTTCTAAATAAATCAAATGGCTAATAACCTTTACGCTACACGATTAAAAAATCTCGAAACGGGCCAATATGAACTGAGACTTAATTAGGTAGATAATAGAATAGAATGGACATTTAATTTGCAAATATGCAAAACACATACGTGAATTGATATTATTAACATTCACTTAAGTTTAACCGTAAGCCAGTAGGATCCATCAATCCAGGAGCAATTCAGGCAATTCTGATAAAAAGTCACACTGTAATCGGACAGCTTTGCTATATTTCGAGTTACAAGATCATTTTCGCCTCTCACTTTAAAACAAAGATCTTATGATGTTGTACAAAGGGCTGTCTTACCACTAAATGTACAACTTTTGGGCGGAGTAAAAGTAATTTAATATTGTATTCGCATCTAATCAATAATATTGCTTCATCATCAACTTTCAGCAGCGCTCTGTTACAAATAGACTTTTCAAGTCGCACATCATTATTCGATATTCGTTTACTACCAACCAGCCACCCAGCGAAGATCGTCACTCCTTCTAGCCTACTTTAATAAAAGGTTTTATTTTGCAAAACGGCCATTGATCATAACCTTATCGTGTTGTCAAGTGCACTGTGCACGTAACCTTTCAGGTGATGTAAACACGTCCGATTGACCGCACGTGTAACGTCTGCATCGACTCCTTTGTTTTCAGATTCAGATTAATTTATTTGTAAGAACATGTGTAGATAATATACATTTTATGATGTTTATTATGGGTGTTACAGGATATTCTTTGGCGCAACATGTTTGACCATGGCTGGTGTACTAATTAGGTCGGAAGACAATAAGACTAAAAAAATAAAAAATTAGTTCAATAATCTAAAAATAAATAACAATTATATTAATATTAGATTAAAAACAAAAAAAAAGAATTGATGAATATTCATGCTATTCAAAACAAATACAATAGATTCAGTCAGTATGTCAGAGCGATTTGTCATTTATAAATTCATTGACATTATAGTAGGCTTTTCCTGTCAGTATTTTTTTAAATGTTAAACTGGTCTGAATTTAGTTTTTTTACACAGATAGGGATATTGTTATAAATTATCGGGGCTCTGCTTACAAGGCTTTTTATAAAATAGTTCTGTCTTAGCTGGCTGGACACGAAGTTTACTATTATCCCGGCGATTTCGTATTACAAGGTCCGATATTCGAGGAAACAAATGGGCGTTATTTCTTACAAACAAGGCGATTTCTAAAATATAAAGTGACGGTAGTGTGAGGATTATATGCTTTGTAAAAAGTGACTTACATCTCTCAGCACTTTGAATACCGAACACAGCAGGTATGCATCGCTTTTGCATTTTAAATGCCATACTTATCTTTATTCTTTATTTTTTCGGTCACGCAAGTAAGTGCGAATGTTAACCGTATTTCGTTATTAATTAACT
This sequence comes from Apamea sordens, assembly GCA_945859715.1. NCBI lineage: Eukaryota > Metazoa > Arthropoda > Insecta > Lepidoptera > Noctuidae > Apamea > Apamea sordens. The sequence continues at coordinate 18,441,633 of OX243995.1, forward strand.
GGCCCTTTTGGGTTTTTGGACCTGCCAAATATTAGAATGAATAAACCCACCAACCGACGATTTAAAGGGATGTTAGTTAGTCAACAATATCGGTTCCTTTAAACAAGACGAACCGCAAATTTTGCTTAATGGCAGCATTTTTATTACCAAATTGAGCATATAAATTCGTAAGCTCATTTTCTCCGTGATAGCTCCTTTCATATGGGAGGGTCTACTAGCAAAGAGGTATTTGCTTCATAATTGGTAGATAGAAGTCTTAATTTTAACCAATAACGGTCCGTACCTAAGTGATAGGAATCGGCCATTAATTGAATAGCTTTTATAAACTGGTAGTACACTCGTGTAATTTCCGGGGCAACATGGTAGATCCCCTCAAGTTTATTGTCTACATTGCTAGAGAAACAATAAAGATATATTGAATGAGTTCCATGTTATTTGATACTTGGAGTTGCTATCTAACGGAATGGCCAAGAGTCTTTATGACACGATTTCTTTCGGGCAAAGAATGTAATAAAGAAATTTCGTGTTGAGACAGATCTTTTGTGTAAACGTTTCTCTTGTGAAAACTTTTGTATTCTTCTCAAACTTACGTAATGCGAGTTTCCGTTATTTTGATACATTTCAGTAACAACGAAAGCTCGCATTACTGCAACAACGATTAAAAAGTCGAATACTAAAGAAAACGGTTTTATTTTTCAAAATATTACCAAGGATTACTGGTTAGGCGAAGGAAGATTGCAGTAAGTTAGTTTTGTTAAATGGAAGGGTGGTCGTTTTCTGGCAAAAGAAGATACTGTTGCATATAGGTCCGTATCATCTCGAAATACGTCTGGGCGTCTTTGAAAAGTAGGGCCTCCGCAACAACTGCCTTTGGGACACTTCTAGTAAAGTGTTTTTCCAATATAACAAAACAGTATACCTGAACAAAATTCCGTTGACCTACTTTGCTAATCCTTTGGCCTCGCAGCGGGATAATTGCGCAATAATGGCTTTCATTTTAACAGTCCAAAACATTCATTTAGGTATTTACGTTGTAGTGCAGACAAATTTTTCGAACATTTGAAGCTATGGATTAGCTATATCCTTCAAAATGATTCAGATTGTTGTTGGTGTGCAGGTGTTGCTTTCCCTGCTTCCCTTCGCATTTTCAACAAGAGCTATTATGAATAGAATATTGAAAGCCTCATCATCAGACAATGCTCAATAAGCATTTCTGCTTACCTACTTAATTTTCTTCTCACAGTAGTGTTAGAAACAATCAATTTCATTGATACTTTGTTAGTTATATACCTTTGTTTTAAACATACACACGTACCTAACTATGCATTCATTGTCATTGCATGATCGACATTGTGTGTCCTTTGTTGAATTAGGTAGTTAAACACTCATACAATTGTATTCCTTGTCTTTCTGTTGTCCTAGTATAAAACAGTATAGTATTTGTCATGCGTGAGATAAAATATTAATTAAATAGGTCACTACTAGGTACTGTCACGAGTATAAATAAATAATTTACACTTACGCAAGATTCAAAATCGATTTTCTCCTAAAATATTTAAAGATATTTTATGCTGTTACGAACATGTGATTCTCGAAACCATATTATAATGAAATGATGAGAAAATTGCTTATGAATCTTGCGTCAGTTACGTATATTTATGATCGAGACTGCACCTATTTTGTACGCGTTCTGCGGGGTAAAATATTCTTCAAAATTATTCAGCACCCTAATTGCGTAACACACGGCCAATCGGAATCGGTTTCATTTTGACAGTTCAACAACATTCATTGCGTTATTAATGTGTTGAGCAGACAAATTTTTCGAACTTATGAAGCAATGGATTAGCAATTTGCTTCAAAATGATTCTGATTCCGATTGATTGTGTGTGACGCAATAATTAGGGTGCAGGTTGTGATTGATTGTGTGGTACGCAATTAGGGTGCCGATGCCGGTTCAGGCCAGCCTATAGGTAATTTACTTTAGAATAGTATAATATATAATAATAATAATATAATATGTCTGGACATTTCACACAGCGCCATCTAGTCCCAAGCTAAGCAACCTAATGCTTGTGTTATGGTAATAGTGACTGCAATTACATAAAGCTTGTAAGTTCTTAAGAAAATCAATACTGCCTGCGTGCATTCAAGGTCTGTTAGCTTTTTGTTGAGGTTTTTTTTATATCCACTGTATACTGTGTTGTTAATGGGTGCCTTTTATGTTCAGTAATCAAGTAGTGACTTACACTACAGCCCGATTCAAACTTATGGCCACTCGGAACATGAGGCGAGTCGCTGCGCAGTAACAAATTCATCTGTCAGCGGGGGTGAGGGGTGCGGTACTGCGCAGCGAGTAGCGCACTTCAGAGCCGTCATAATTATGCCCGTGATAAACATGCACAAAAGTAGCTTGCATGCCAATGTGAAGTTCTCCAATCAGAAGCCGTTTTGGCATACTGGCATGCTAGCTACTTGTATCCTTCTGTGCTAGTTTAAGGCAATGTGTATTGCGGGCTATTTAGTTTGAATCGGGGGAATGTACCCTTTGTTCAGTATTGAGGCATGCGCATGATTGCAGGTTGGTAGCTGGCTTCGGGTCATCGCTAGCCCTTATCCTGCTAGAGTACTTCACCTTCCTGTCTGGACTAACCATGTTCTCCCCTGCAGCCTGTCTTACTTGTATCCTTTAATGTTTCGCTTTTAAACGTCACACGTTAGTGGTCACTAAACCAGCGGGGTGATTGCGTAACACCTTGCGTTTCATGTTGACAGTTCAGCCACGTTCATTGCGTAATTTACGTTGTTGAGCGGACGAAAATACAAACCTACAAAGCAATGGATATGGAATGGATTTCCTTCAAAACCCTCGGACTGTGGTTAAAAGTGTGTTACGTAATTAAGGTACTGTATAAGCTGGTCTCGCGTTTTTGAAACTACGTACTTCGCTAAGCCAGCTGAAGGTCAAAGTGTTACCATTGACGTGTGGTTAAATGTACTTGTTGGCTTTCCTGTATTGTGTAGAATGGTAAGTATGTGTTGCGTGGTGGTAATATCTGAAGGACCAACACTCTAATTCCGTAACAGACTATCAATCTCAATCTAAATCATTTTGAAGGATATTGCTAATCCATTGCTTCATATGATCGAAAAATGTGTCTGCTCAACAAAGTAATAACGCAATGATTTTTGTTGAACTGTCAAAATGAAAGAAATTCCCACTGTTAGTGTGTTACGCAGTTACCCCGCAGAAACTCCCTAGTGTTTTTGTCTGTCGCCAAATTGTTGGTCCTTTGGTATTCCACCAATATAATAGCAATGTGAATGGATATATATACTTTTATTCTTATGTAATCAAATAAATTCCTATTTTTATGAAATTAGCTGATTACACTAATAATTTTTTAGTAGTTTTTAACTGCTCTGGCATGGTTAAAGAAAGAAATGAATATATAAGAGGAAGTTTGAAAGTGGCGCCATTAACAGAAAAGTTGAAGGGAAATCGTTTGGCTTGGTATGGGCATGTGATGAGAAGGGACGAAACGCATGTGACTAAAACAGTGATGAATTTACATGTTGATGGATGGAGAGGGAGAGGAAGGCCGAAGAAAAGATGGATGGATTGTGTGAGGAATGATATGAAAGAGAAGGGAGTGCATGATAGCGTGACGGCTGATAGAGGAGAATGGAAAAAGAAAACGTGTTGCGTCGACCACAAGTAACATGGGAAAAGGGCAGGGAGATGATTAGCTGCTCTGGCATCTAATATTTAGAAGTAGCTCTAGGAGTTAAGGAACCCTCTCAACTCATTGATTAGTTTTGACGTTTTTTCGGAATGTTCCAATGTTTGTTGTTTTGGGGGAATAATAATGCTACCTTCCCAAGGGCAGGCCTTAAGTGCAATGGCAATGTCGACCAATCATTAAAAAATTTAACATAATTAAGTTGAAATCGTCTGTCAGATATCAAAACTTTTATGTGTTACATGGCGAAGCAGACCCATATACTTGTAAAGTGTTAAAAGTTACGCTTAGTTGTAAATAGTCGTTTGTAAGTATAACTAGTATAATATTGGCCAAATATGACTCATGCTTAGAGTTCGGCCGAAAAATATATTTTTTTGGGCCGAAACCGAAAACGATTTTCAGCCTGTTTTGCGTTTTGGGGCGAACACTGAAGAATATTTTTTTGTGGTTTTTCGTTTGGTTTTGTTTTTATTATTATCATTAAATTTAGCCGTGTAAACCTAAATCACACGAAAAATAATTTTATACTTTTCCCAAAAGCATAATTTTATTATTGTTAAAGAGGATCGGGTACTTACCTATTAATATGCGAGAAATTCATTCATCTGCATTTTCTTAGTTGTGCTTTTATCGATTGATTGGATGGATTGTGAACTGAAGATGGATTTTCTATGAAAAAATTAAACGTTGGTAATTATGGATTTGCTGGAACTTCGGTAAATACCGAAAATCGAACTGGCTATTTCTGCCGGCAATTGCCGAAAATCGAAAACTAATGGTCGGACTCTATAATCTAAGTCATAGTTGAGGTGTTTGGTCTGTACTACAAAAATGTTAGTTATGAAACACGAATGGTAGTTCAAGTAAAACGAATGTTATTCGTGTGTTTTCGAAGGTCAATATTGTTATTAAATTACGTCATAAGTTGTACATAAGCAGGTGTTTGTTCATACTAAAATGGTAGTTAATTCACATTCTTGTCTCGTCTAGCATGTTTACTTCAATTTTGTATGATCGTACAAGTTAATTATCTACAAAAAATTATAATCAAGGGAATATTAATCGGCAAGCCTATGTAAATCCAAGATGTAGAATGAGAAAACCAGTCTTCAAATTATTGCTTGAATTCTGATTCCAACTAAAACATTAAAAATAAGTCTAAAATTAGTACATTCTAAAGCAGGTTGACAGTGAACAAAAGGCCAATTCTCGTACTAAAAAAAAACCGTTCTAATTCAAGAATCAGTCTCAGCTTAGCGACAATCAATGTGAAAAACTTGTCAAAAATGTATGTTAATTGATTGTATTTTTGACAGATTGCGACTGAAATTACAATACGAGCGTTCTTAAAAATACGGGATAAGTAATACAAATAAATTCATTAAAAAAAGGAACAAAATAATTTCAATAATTACTTTTAAATAGGTAGTAATAAAAAACAACTCGGTCATTAGTAATTACAAATTCATCGGTAAAAAGTAAATTAAGGCATATTGCTAATCCATTGCTTCATAAGTTCGAAAAAATTGTCTGCTCAACAACGTAAACAACGCAATGAATGTTGTTGAACTGTCAAAAATGAAAGCCATTGCGCGTAGGTACCTATCCAGTAACAGAGTACCTACATTCTAATAAGCCTCAATGCAGACACTTTCTCAACTTTTACTTCACAAACTTGTTTTAGAGTAGAGAATCTAGCTATCTATAAACTAATTCTTGAACACTTGTCTTCAAGTAACGACAGCTTCGAAAGGTTTAAGAAAATCTCTAATCAGTAAATCTGCTGGCTCTCAAATCTCATGAGTCCTATCCCTATTTACCTAGCTTAAGCATAATCAGCCTGTAATGCTTCCAGTGCTGGGACACTAGCCTCCTCTCTTCGAGAGGGACTGGCTGTAATCTACCACGCAAACTCGTAAGACATGTGACATCTACCAACCCACAGTGGGCCCATTTACATGATGCAAGTTAATTGCCTGTGGCATACCATAAATTAAATTACATAAAGTAACAAATGACTGGCATCATCTAGAATTCTAGACAGTGTTTAGAAGATGCAAGTTTTATTTTTAATCGACTTAAAAAAGAAGGAGGTTGTATGTGTGTTCATCGATATTTTCATCAATCGGGAACCGATTTTGTAAATTCTTTTTCATTTGTAGGGAAGGTCTCGTGGTGGTCCATATTATGAATGCTTTGTTAGGCTTCTGATGATGTTATCAAATTCCTGTGAATGTTGTTTACATAACCAAGTAGTGGTATACTAATTCGTGTGGGTTAGGTACGACAGCTAAAAAGTGATAAATAAAAAAACTTGAGAGGTGTCAAGGGACACCCGGATGGAACGAAGTTCAAAGAGAGAGAGAGAGAGACAGACAGAGAAACACGCGGTCGCCGCACGGCTTACAACTATAGCAAAAAGTGTCGTTCCAACTTTTGGTCTTAATTTTTTCCGTCTAGCCCCCTTTCGCAACGCGCGATAAGGAACTTCGTTCCAAAAATACTTTTTTAAGATACCGACTTCCAAAATGAAAGTTTTTTTCACTTTGTAGTTTTTATTTTGTGGAAGTCGTATTTCTTTTTTGCTTCATCTTATGTCATGATTTACACGTTGCGATTTAATTGCCTGTATGGCGTTCGATTGGTTGACAAGAATAATAACAATCAACCGTAATAGTTGAATTGAGAGTGACAACATTCAATTAACCTTAGTCAAAGTTAGTCATTTCACTTTATATTGGAGTCAGTGATCTTTTAACAGCTGGCGCTGACCACAAATGAACTATAGAATACCTACTTATATTGAACTCCTCCGTTTCTTCACGTTTTTTCGAAAAAATTAATATTTTCCCGGAAAAGGGCTTTTTAAAGATCTTTGACAGTTTAGGACATTATATCACATGACCTTTTTTGTTTATCTATATGCCCCTATCCATATAATTATAGGTATTATCGTGCGACGCCATTTTGAAAAATAATCAAAATGGCGAACCGGGACGAGGCCAGTGTCCATATAGAAAAGTTCGATCCCCTTTGAACGTCCGTTTTTCTATAGATTTTTTGTATGAGTTATTGAAAGGAGAGGACAACGTCTGTTAAGTCAGCTAGTTGATAATAATAGAAACAACTACTCTTCAGTGACGTATTACGTTTTAGCCAGTAAATGAGTTAAGTCATTTAATTTAATAATTAAGGCTACTCATTGTGTGCTCAAAACTGGGCTATAAGGTTATCGGTAATAAGATAACATTTGCCCCAAATTGACCTTACGTTACCCATGGCTGGACAATGACAACAGGTCCTTTTTCACGTACACATAATCTGGATAATATGTTTTTTTTTTTCATTACAATCATAATTATATACGGAAGTCGGTGTCGTTGGGTTCGCATTTTCGTTGTTTACCACCTTATGATTATGTAAAGATACGGCACTTATAGCCATAATGCATCCCACGCCAATTCCAAAACGACGCAATTTCGTTTACTAATAATTTTGGTTTAAAAACCAAACTGCTGAACCGATTCTGATGAAATTTCTATGGGACCAATCTGAAAATATAAATCCTTTTAAATAAAAAGTTCTGAAGTAACAGATATTAAAAAAAAAACAACCGAATTGAGAACCTCCTTCTGTTTTTGAAGTCTGTTTAACATGCCAATGATTCATTCATTCGACATCAACATCAAACTGCACCAACATCCTCGATTCATCCTGTCACTCAAACGGAATCACGAGACTCCAAAAATAACTCGTCTTAACAACAAAATTGCTCCGTTCACAATAATAATTCCTTGACAATGTATATCAGCGATCGCCGGCCACGGAGCAGCGACAATAGCTCTCACATACTTCGTGATAGAAGGTTGGCTCTGCGACTGGTACTGGCCAATATTCGCCCTGTGTAGCGTGGTCCCGTCAGTCGTAGATGTGGCTGCAGCCTTGCTTACTATGTGTTCTGTGAAATGGTGAAAGTGGACGTTTTTTAGACTGTATTTAGATTAGTGGTTTTTATTTAGGATATTTTTTTTTTTTGTGCACGCAAAATGAAGATGAAGGATTTTGTTAATTTCTTTGTAAGTTGGTTTCGTGGATTTTTTAGAAATTTTCTAATTTAAACAGATAAGATATAAAGTAACATAGGAACAACTCATGAATGCTTCTGGATATTTGTGCAAATATTCTCATTACGCAGTTCAAATTATTGCATTCTCTCACCTTGAATTTATATTGAAATCTCTCGATGCAATAGCAAGTTTTTTTTAACATTTATGCACCTGCAGAATCATCATTCTTTTTAACTGGAGAAAACTTCACGGACAACCTACGTCCTTTGACAGATAAAGGTTTTAATTTCCGACAAAGCCCCCTCTTTCATAATGGTATCCCTTGCGCGCGCGCAGTCACCGACTTGATAGTCGGTTGTTTCTTGTCTATTCACATAAGCATAAGATCTATATTCCTTTTAAAGGGGACGAAAGTCATCAATATGACTTTCATGGTTTCATAAAATAGACATTCATAGGGTAAATTGATCTTGAAGGTCAGTTCAATTGAAAAAACTTGTTCATCGGGCTACTCCGGCCCTTTCGCCTCAAGGACTCTTGAATAGCCATTAACCTCCACGTGGTGGTGTCCCCAGATAACCAACGAGCATCAACACCTAACCACATCGCACGACTACAAGGGGGGATGGTCCTTCTACTTAGTTCTGGCCGGGATACTCACCACACTGGGCTCTTCGCTTCCTGTCGGCTACAATATCGGAGTTGTTAATACACCTGCTGAGGTAAGTGCATATTTTAAGTGATTATTAACTGCATAGGTCGGTACAGCCAGCAGAAATTTGTCCATTGATAATTGAAATGAAAATAAATCTCAACTTTCATAGAGTTCAAAATAGAGTGCAAGAGACAGTTGTCTTCTCACAGGCCTGGGTTGTCGGCCTGTGGCATGTGTTGGAGCAATTTGCTGCTGTCTCTGTTGACGATAACTAGCCCTCCTCTCCTTTGGAAACCACCTATACCTATATATAATTTAGGCTCATAAAAATTTGTGCGCTTTACCATCAACGATTGCATCACTGCTTTTCATCAGGCGGGATCGCAGTCAAGCCCTAGTTTATATCATTAAAAAAAAAACCTCACCGTTGTTCTAAAGCTTGAAATTGGGCTCATGGATGGGCAGTTTTCGTCTGTCTTTGACGAAGAGGAGAATTGGAATTTATCGATTTAAATACTACCAGCCTCTTCATAATGTCAAATCATCTTGAGAAGGAACGGGCAGTGATCACTACGCTTCCTGATACGTTAAGCATCAACAAGTCGTAAAGATTTTAGAGCGATAGAAGAAGTAGTAAACAATTTGCGTGCCATCTTAAAATGTTTATGGTTTCTTAAACACGTGTATGCAAGAGGAAAGCAATCAACTAGTCGCGGATTCATTGATTGCTTTTCACTCTCATGCTTTATTGGATTGGCAGCCTTATAAATGTAATGGAAATCTACTCTTATTTATATTACTGTTGTGGGCTACGCAAATAGTTCAATCTTTTTTGAAAGGAGATAGTGCAACAGGCGGGTTTCTCTTTTTATGACCTATAAAATATTCAATATGTTGTTGGCAAAAACAACTAAATATTTCATTAGATTTAAATCAGTTCATTTTCCATGCTCTAATTGTATTTTTTATACCCACGACGGTCACGCTAAGGCCGTTAGATTTTATATGTTATTAAAAATTGAAGTTTAATCTACACTACTTTATTATATGACGGCACGGTTGGCGCAGTGGTTAAGCGATTGACTGCTGTGCTGCGTGTCGCGGGTTCGATTCCCGCACGGAACAAATATTTGTATGACCTACATGTATTTGTTCCGAGTCTGGGTGTTTTTCTATATATAATATGTATGTATTTACAAAAAAAAATGTATATAAGTAATTTATCAGCCATCTTGTTACCATAACACAAGCATTAGGTTGCTTAGCTTGGGACTAGATGGCGCTGTGTGAAAATGTCCAGGGATATTATTATTATTTCGTTTATTTATTTTGTTTTCTTATTTTGTTACATTTTTAAACATTAGTATAAAAAAAAAATATATTTAAAAATATAAAAAAATAGTGATCCACCGGTGTCGGGAGCAGGGTCTAAGCTACCGGTGGTTAGGGCTCCAGAGATAGAAACTTCCTCACAATGCGAGCCGTATCGAGGAGTACTGCCTTCTGAATCAGGCCCTTGATCCAACCGCCTAACGAGAGCCTCGATAGATGTTGATCGAGGCTGTCGGCCATCAGGCCATTGGCCGATACGACAATCGGCACAATGACAGTCGAGCTCACACTCCACATGTCAACAACCTCGTGTGCTAAGTCATGATATTTCATTTGCTTATCTTTCTCAGCTTTCACGAGGTTCCCATCATGTGGAATGGTAACATCGACAATCATTGCGTGGCGCGCTAATCGATCTATCACCACTATATCAGGTTTGTTGGCGACAACAGTCCTGTCAGTAATGATAGACCGATCCCAGTACAACGTGACATGGTCATTTTCGAGAACTGGGTCGGGCACATACTTGTAATATGGTACCTCAGAGTCGACAAGTTTATATTTCAAAGCAAGTTGCTGGTGAATAATCTTGGCTACTTGGTTATGTCTGTGCAAGTACTCGCCGTTAGCTAAACGAGAACAACCAGAGATAATATGTCTGATGGACTCACCCGGACGGTGGCATGCCCGACACACGTCAACCGTCCCATCCTTCATAATATGTCTGCGGTAGTAAGTTATTCGTTAAGATAACTTCGTCCATAATTGCACAGACGAAACCTTCAGTTTCCCCGAAAAGGTCCCCAAAACGTAGCCAGGATACGGACGCTAAGAAGTTTACACCGGGCTCATGAAGAGCCGGATAGAAGCGCCCGTGAAGCTCCTTGCTTTGCCATACCTCCTTGCGGTCATCGGTAGTAAGTATTACAGGTTTGCGCCAGTTCTCTTTAGCAATGGAGAGCGGGGTGAGCCCCTTGTCCACTGCAACCACATCACGATGCATACCCACTTCGGATTTTAAAAAATATTCTCTGAGATTGCACACCTCGCGGTTGTGGAGGGTCTTCGCGTTTAAAAAGCCTCGACCCCCGCATTTCCGCGGGATGTACAATCTCATCACTGATGATCGTGGGTGATGCATCCGGTTTGCGGTCAGTAGTGTACGGACTCTTCTATCCAGGGCATCGAGTTCGGTCTGAGTCCATTTGAGTATGCCGAAAGAGTACATCAAGACCAGCATGACCCAACCGTTGAAGGCGCGCACCTTGTTTCCGCCTGAAAGAAGGCTAATTAACACCTTCTTCAGGCGCCCAAAGAAGCGCTCCCTCAACGCTTGCTTCATGTCAGCAGCGTTGATGCCTAACGCTTCCGACATACCCAAATACTTATAGCTTTCGGATGACGAGAGGGATCTAAGTTGTATGGAATCTGAGAGTTGAATCCCCTCGGATTCCATAATGTCCCCTCGCTTTACATGCATGACTGCACATTTGTCGACACCAAATTCCATCCTGATGGCGCTACTGAAAGTTTCAGTTACCTTCAGTAGCTCCAGCAGTCGCAATTTGTTGGGGGCAAAGAGTTTCAAATCATCCATGTAGAGGAGGTGAGATATAACCTGACCGCCTCTCTTCAACCGATAGCCTAGACTTGAATCCTCCAGCAATGTGCTTAGAGGATTCAGGGCTAAGCAGAACCAAAGTGGACTCAAACTGTCGCCCTGAAATATTCCCCGCTTAATCCATACAGGCTCATCATTCCCCTGAATCTGTCGACACCCTGGATAGCGAAGGACCGTCTTCCATTGCCCCATACACGACTCAAGGAAGATGCGTAGAGTTGCATCTATCTTGTAAAACTCCAGCACCCTCATGAGCCATGTATGTGGCACAGAGTCGTAGGCCTTCTTATAATCTATCCAACATGTCGACATATCCTTGCGGGATCGGCGAACCTGTTGGCTAATGGCCATGTCTATAAGGAGTAGCTCCTTAGTACCGCGGGACCCATTCCTACATCCATTTTGAGAGGCAGACATAATCGAGTTACTGTCAATGTGTGTGTTAATTTTCGCTCTCAAAATGGATGTAAGAAGTTTATAAACCGTCGACAAACATGTGATCGGTCTATATTTCTTGGGTTCCGCGGGACTACCTGACTTATGGAGCAGGTGGGTAACGCCTGTTGTTAGAAACTGTGGTAGCGACCCAGACTCTAAGGATGACTGGAACTGAGATGCCAGGCAAGTGTGTGAACTAATTAGCCATTTTAACCAAAAGTTATGCAGTCCGTCCGGTCCCGGTGATTTCCAATTCGGTAATGGACGGACTGCTCTGGCTATGTCTAATGACGTAATTATGACTGGTTCCATGTCTGGTATAGTTCCACACACTCGCTCGATATCGCGCATCCAGCCACCCTTAGCGTGACAGACGGGTACCGACCAGATGCTGCGCCAGAATGCACTCGTGGTGGCATCATCCGGGCGGCATACGTCCGTCACGTTTTGTTCCGGTCGCTCCCAAGCTCTATATACCCACCTCTCATCGCTCTGGAACACGCGATTCTGCGTGTACCGATCAACCCGCCGCTTATACCGCCTAATACGACTCGCCCATGCACAAACTTTCTGCTTCAGGAAGTCGATGCGCTCTGTGACATTAGACATGTATTCCCGAGGGCTGATTCCAGTCCCCGAAAATGCCTGTCTTACAAAGCGCATCACTCGTGGTCGTGTATTGCCCTCCCTGAAGCAGTATAGTTTACCGATGAGTACCCTGGCCCCATCGATACGACGCTCGATCCTGTATCGCCAGGCTGGTACGGCTGGTTTTGGTCGAGTAGCTGCGTCACAATTTGGAAACTTGACGTTAGCTAAACGACATGCCGCCACAGCCGCGCAATACAAGATCGAGTGTGTATCAACGAGATCCTCACTGCTCTCGAAGAAATTCTTGAGCTGCGAGTCCAAGGCACACACCAGCGCCCTATTTTTTTTGTGCATAGGTAGTCGTGGTATTCGGGGTCTAAGTTCGGTTGGAGTGGATCTATACTCGCGAAACGCGTCCTCCAGTGCGCTCCTCAGTCGAACGTTGCACTGGCTACTTACTGTGTCAACCCTATCATCATCTTCTTCAACATGATTGGACCGCGGCGGGATGGCATCAATAGTTGACGCTTGTGCCGCGGTTTGTGCCTGAGTCGAGACGATTTGGTTGTTCAGTACCTCTGAGCGCAGCCTATCAAGTGCGATGTCGTCCAACCTGTGATTGCGTTGGATGACCCGCACCTGATCCGACAGTCGTTGGGCTGAGACGTTGACGGTTGGTTCCAGTTCCTAGAACAGAGACAGCATCCTATCACGGTACGCAGTGAGGTTAGTTCCCCCCTCTGTAGACCCGTAGTATGCGCGCATGACGTTCTCGTTCATAGACTGAGTCCATCTCATGCGCTGCACACAACCACCGGCAGCGGGGACCCGGCTCGGGGCCGGATGGCCCCTAAGTCCCAAGCTCCTCGGTGGCCGGCCTCTCCCCTGCCGACGTACAGGTGTTGGCGACGTCGGCGGGGAAAAATATTCGTCGCTCGAGCTCGACGCAGCTGCTACGGCCGGTGTCACAGCACTCTCGATGGGGCTGGATTCCGGCGGCAGCGGGGCGGGGCTGAGCGACGACTCCGGAGGTGGTAAACGTGCGCGGCGAGTTGCTGATCTCGTCAACATCTTCTCAATATATTTTTGTCGTCATTTTATCGTTTTTATTATATATATATATATATATAAAATTAGGTACCGTATGTTTTAATAATTTTGGTTTGCCTGATATGGTTTCACGTATTTATGAGTATAAAAACTGCTTCTAAAAATTATCTATTTAAAATTTGTGAAGAGACGACAAAAGAGACGTTGACGTTGACGATGGTGTTGCTAGCTATTATTATTATTATTATTATATGAGTGACTTTAAACACAATGTCAAATTGAATTAAGTAGCTAAACTTCACAGACATAATGGATCGACATCCAGACGATTTAAAAAAAAGTTGGGCCTTTGTATTCGTCGACGCTTGTCGTTCCGAGTAACAGACAGTACAATTGCAAAACCAGAGCGAAACTAACATGTCTCAAGGAGAGGTTCTCGCTAACAATGATACAAATAGAGTAGTAAAAAAATTGATAATCAAATCGATAATTGCATGATCAAAATTAAATTTTACTTCTGCACTGTATAAAACAAATCTACAATTAAAATTAAATTTTACTTCTGCATTGTCAAAATCACAATAATTTGCTATAGTAAAAATCAGCCAAGTGCGAGTCGGACTCGTGCACGAAGGATTCCGTACCATTATCTATAAAAAAATTATTTTAATTTAATTATTTATTTTCGAAGTGCATATACAACTAAATATTCTGTGAATATTTCAAGCGTCTACCTGTTGCCGTTATTAATATTGAGCAAAAAACTGCGTAAAATTGAAGTTTGTTGTATGGGAGCCCCTCTTAAGTATTTATTTTAATCTGTGTTTAGTATTTGTTGTTATAGCGGCAACAGAAATACATCATCTGTGAAAATTTCAACTGTCTAGCTATCACGGTTCATGAGATACAGCCTGGTGACAGACAGACAGACAGACGGACAGTGGAGTTATAGTAATAGGGTCCCGTTTTTACGCTTTGGGTACGGAACCCTAAAAAGGAATTTTATCGCCTGTCTGCAAAAGTACAACAAACTTATGGAGCTGAATTAGTATTAAATTAAAGTATATACGAGTAAGCTTCAAACACGCAATAAGCAATGGTGATCAATACTCGTTCTTTCTTTGTAAATATAAAAGAAGACTGCCCAGCAGTAGAAAAAAAAACTGATACGATAACTTCTTAGTCACAACGGGCCTTAGGACAAGATTCATAAAGCGCTCTTTGACTTTAACTAAAGTAAATGCTTCATACGAATATGAACATTTTGCAAATGCGTTTAAAGTTAATATTCCAATGAAACGCTTGGTCACATTTGCTTTTACGAATATGAACCTTAACTTATTAACTCATAAGAATAAGATTCATATACGCTGGTTTTACTAAGCAAAGCCAAAGTGTAATAATCCCTAGTGTAAGTGTAAGTGTAATAGCCCTTAATCACATATTACTCTGATTGGACGTATGCAGCTAATATTATGTTACTTTTAACATTTTCCAGGTAGTAAAAAGCTTCTGCAACGAAAGTTTCATCACCCGATACGACGTGGTCCTCAACGAAAGATGGCTGAACGTGTTGTGGTCTTCCATCGTGTCCATCTTCATAGTGGGCGGGTGCACCGGGTCGATACTAGGTGCTGTGCTCGCCAACAGTTTGGGCAGGTAAGAATAACATCGTTAATTTACCATAGAACAGAACGGGTGTAAAAATAAGCTGAACGTTCTGTTCCATATTCCTGGAGATGATGACAGGTCAAAGTTCCAGCTTTTTGTGACGGTTTTTTACGAAAATAAGTTTTAAATGTTATTATTATTTAACTTTAAATACCCTCACGAGCCCTGGACCGTTGCTTGCACTCATAACCACAATATTTTGCGTGCGTTACATTGAGCGTAAGCAGCCTTTTTTCACACCGAAATAAAAGACGTTTCCCAGCAATTATTTTTGTACAATGTTACAACAAAAATCTGAGGGGCAATTCTCGTAATTTTAAAAAGTTTACAGTCTGATCTCAGTCGAATCTGTCAAAAAAAAACCTCTAATTTTCCTACATTTTGACAAGTTTTTGACATTAGTTTGTCGCTGAGATGAGACTGCGACTAGATTTTGAACGTTTTAAATTACGAGAATTGGGCTTCTGGTGTTCCCTACATTTTGACGAGTTATACGAACATAAATGTAGGGAACAGCAGATTTTTTTTTCGCGCTTTCAGGTTTGGTCCCATAGTAAAAGTTGTTCATAATGATGAGTACAACGAACCCCTAGAGTTATGGGATATAAAAAAAAACACGTTGTATACTTACCTTGTACTTTATTTGTTTCAGAAAAATGGCCACAATAATAACGAACGTGCTGTCAATCGCTGGAGGAGTATTATTTTTCTTCTGCCAACAAGCTAACTCAGTAGAAATGCTTATTTTAGGAAGATTACTAGTCGGTTTGTCTGGAGGTAAGTATATACTCACATACAATTTGAAAACCTGTTTATTTTCGATTTTCCAATTATTTAAATACGAATGTCAGTAACTTTGATGAAAATATAAATTAAACTTGTAGCATTTTCACTCTTCTTTAAGAGCTAGCAATATCGGTCTCGCAAAGTAAAACACCTGTCGTAGGTTCGAACCCAGAGAGGCACTTTACTTTGTGTAAATGATTTCATCACCGCTGCCCTCAAGACGGTGAAGGAAAACATCGTGAGTGTCCTCACGGCATGTCCTAAGATCAAAAATTCGAATACAAGTTTATTATTACTGCCGAAGCAAGTACAAAAAATTAAATTCGAATACTTACATGTGACATCTACCAACTCGCACTGGGCCCGCGTGGTAGATTACAGCCCACTCCCTCTCACAGAGAGGAGGCCTGTGTCAGTGGAAACTTATAGGCCGATTATGCTATATCGATCCCTATAAGATCGTTAAATTGCCTGTTCTTATTATTATTTATGTACACAATAAAATACATAGAGAATGGACATATACTTCACTTACACTTTTGAGTACAAATATATCTACCAAAGGCTGTAGAACGACCGAGGCATACTTACCAAACCGCCATTTAAATTTTTCAAAATATCATATCCATATTTTTGAGTATGTTGTTGCATAGATGTTTGATTACTTTAAACTTTCAGAGTGATTATTTCAAACATCTAAGCAATAAGATGGACGAATGCTAAAAAAAGGATGTCACGTGATCGACTTTGAACGCCAATACCTCGGAAACGTGAAAATTTAAGTTTTCTGCTTGCATTGATGTCAGCTATCGATTTATATATGCTTCATGAGTGGCCGTCATTGTGAAAAAAATCAAAATGGCGCGACGGTAGATATCCTTCCAGGCTCCATAGAAGAATTTTCAATCCTCTTTAAATTCTGCTGCTTTCTCCAATTCCAATTAAAATATTTATTTATTATAAGTAACTGCTTCCCTTGTATGAGTTATAGATAAAAATATTGATATATTTGGTTGCCCCCAGGTCTAACCACCAGCATAGTGCCCATGTACCTCACGGAGCTGGCGCCGGCGCGGCTCACGGGTGCCTTGGGCGTGGCGTGTCCCATGGGCGTCAACGTGGGCGTGCTCGTCGGGCAGGTCATGGGCTTAGATTTTATATTGGGTAAGCAGGAAAGTGTAAGGCCATATAAATGTATGGTTATACAGCGTGTAACGGAAGGGGGGTATCAACCCTGAAGGAGGTGAATGTGCTCGTGAAACTCAACAACTTTCCCCAAAGAACATAAGGTCGAAATATGAAAAAAAAATTTGGCCCTCCCTTACAAAACTGACTACCAGCTGATTGATTTACTATGGGAGGGCCAAATTTTTTTTTCATATTTCGACCTATGTTCTTTGGGGAAAGTTGTTGAGTTTCATGAGCACATTCACCTCCTTCAGGGTTGATACCCCCCTTCCGTTACACACTGTATAGAGGTATGCGGAACAGGGTGTAAAATTCACTCATCCTCCATAGAAAAGGGAGGATCCTCCGACCAGAGTGTTGTGTCTGGTGGGCTACTGCCCGACGATTGATGTCGGGACGTTGTTTGTTTGTTTATGCTAGTCGTACGGTAAACTCTGTGCGATGCAGGATTTTGCGTAACGTCAGTGTGATCGCATGTGCGTAGTTCGCATGTGGCCATGTAGATGTCGCCACAGTTACTTTAAATATCTGTTGTATTGTTTCAGGTCGTGATGTTGACTGGCCCTACCTTCTGTCCGTCTACGCGTTGCTAGTCATTGTTTGTTTACCGTTGTTATTTATACTGCCAGAGAGCCCAAAGTACTTATTTGTAGTTAAGAAGAATGAGGAGAGAGCTTTAAAAGGTAAGAAAACACGTTTACATAATATTACGTAATACGCCTGTAATCCCTGAAGAGGTGTACTTATAGGAGGGCAAAATTTCGCCAGTTATGTTTTAAGCCTATTGCTATCAACTGGACACGATTCTAGACTTCGGACTGCTACTGAGAAATTCCTGGTGGAAAAATAATAAAAAACTTGAGAGGTGTCAAGAGACACCCGGATGGAACGAAGTATAACTGGCTTGCTTTCTATAAGAGAGAGAGAGAGAGAGAGAGAGAGACAGAGAAACACGCGCACGCCGCACGGCTTACAACTATAGCAAAAAGTGTCGTTCCAACTTTTCGTCTTAATTTTTTTCCGTCTAGCCCCCTTTCGCAACGCGCGATAAGGAAATTCGTTCCAACACTTTGCCCGACCTGGGAATCGAAACCAGGACCTCATGCTCAGCAGTAGCACTTGCGAACACCAGACCAACGAGGCAGTCAGAAAACAAGTTTATTATTAGAAAATACTGAAAAATTCACAAAAAAAAAAATAATGTCGGAAACATTTCGAATTAGAATTCTATAAGCATTCGCAGCATTCTATAAGCAGAATTCTATAATAATATATATTTTGGACGGAAATTCGTCTTTTTATGTCCACGAGCGCGTTTAGTATTAAAAAAAATATATTTACGAAAAACAAAAATATCATCTTTTTTAATCCGATCCAGATGGCTCGGCTGGCGACAGGCTCTTCCCTTCCCTCCCTTTCCTTGCGACCTGCAAGATACAATATTTAAAAAATAACTGGTATCTTTTCCAGAACTGAGTCGCCTCCGCGGCCTTTCCACAAGTCTACTGACTGATGACGTGGAACTCCTTCGAGAAGAGGTTCGCTGCGGGGAATCAGCCACAAATGCTGGCGAGACCTGGTCTATGGTCCGAGTGTTGCAAGACAAGAGGCTGCGACTTCCACTCCTGCTTACCTGCTCCATGCAAGCAGGCCAGCAGACCAGCGGGATTAATGCTGTGAGTTTTGTATTTATTTATTAATAGAAAGAAAGAAAATGCGTTTATTTGCGGCAAACATGACGCATAAAAAGCAGTTTTTTTGCATAAACATGCCGAGAAATGCAGAGAAAGAACACAAACACAAAAAAAAGTTGGGGGAAAATTGGGGTGGGGATTTAAACAACATTTTCGTTTATTATTAAAAAAAAACAGCTGTTTCTCTGCCACCCCGTATAATAATAATAATAAGGAGGTTCCTCACTCTGGAGCCCTGACCGCCGGTAGTTTGGACCCTGTTCCTGATACTGGTGAGCTACTGTATTTTTAAATGTTTTTATATTCTAATATTTAAAAATATAATTTATATGTATTTATTTAATGAAATAAAGAACATACATAGTATAATTAGGTCTAAGTACAATAGGTAACAATAGCCTCGCAGACGCCAATTAGGTATTAGGTTAACCAGCGTCCTCAGAATTAAGTGATAGCACATAACAATAATAAAAATAGTGGCTCTTGAAAAAAGTTATGGCAAAATACAAAATATTGACTTCCGATGAGTTAGCTTCCAAATAAGTATTTAATCCAACCCACTGATTTTTAAATTAGGGTCGTGCAAAAGAAGTTTTTTTTTTTATAAAAAGGTTTTATCATTTCCAATACCTGTCAATACCTGTCAATTTCGACAACTAACGACAACTCCGCTAGGAGTAATAGTGTTCTGTGTTCGACAACCTCATCTGTGTCAACCTGTATTGTCAGTGTCAATTTCTTATGAAACGTGTTTTTTGTAAGCATTTAATATTTTATTTAAAGATATATTTTGTATATGCTGTTTATTTTCATTGACCTTATTCAATCAGTCTGAACAAAAATGGATGAATCAGACGAAAGTCACAGTGAGACGATGCCGGTCGAAACGGTCTTCTCGGTCCATTCCGTGGTGAGTTCCGAGGATCCGCCGATGGAGGAGTGGTCTTCATTAGAAATAATATTGCCTGAAGAAAACAAGAAGAAAATTTTATATAATAAAGGGTTGTATGATCGTGGTAGCGGTGAAATATGCGGAAAAAATATTACCATGTCAGCGAGTTCAGTGCTCAGACACCCTTACTACAATTATCCGGCGATCGTAGATCCAGGAATAGAGGACGCTTTGTTTGAATCTGTAGATGCAATCACATACCCGATCGATGGGCAAGCCTTGTACCTAGCTATCTGCAAGGAGATGGATCAGTGCCCAGTCAGAATTTTCCATAGAGGGCTCCTGGAAAGCCGAATAGATCTACGGTATTACTGCATCGATCCGAATGGATTCCGGCCAATGGCCAAAGCTTTGCAATACAATACGACAGTCCAAGAATTAAATCTAACTGATAACTTTTTGAACGATGATGCTTGCTATCATATGGGAGAACTGCTTTTGACAAACACCATTATTACTGAAATTAATTTGCGTGGTTGCAGAATTGGCCCTCAAGGTGCCAGACGACTGTTTTGTAGCTTGCACCGTAACAAAACACTCAAGGTTCTTGATTTGAGTTATAACAAGTTGGGCGATGAAGCGATGGAGTATTTAGGGAAGGCTATACTTTTCGGACTAACTGTGAGAAATCTTAATTTACGCTACAACAACATAAGTGGGAAAGGCGTCGCGTTACTAATAGAACCATTCGAAACCCATAACAATTTTACTCACTTAGACCTTTCGTGGAACAAAATATTTACTACAGGAGGTTACGCGTTTCTCTTAAAATTTTCAGAAAGTATTTGTCTTGAATCCTTGAATTTGTCATGGAACTCCATAGCTGGCGCTCGGTTTGCCCTGGCCATCAGTCACATTTTACTTTGTCCGCGCCTGAATGAGCTAAATCTTAGCAATAACCAGCTAGAAGGAGAACCTTTAATGAGTATCATAGGAAATTTAACGAAAGCTAAAAAATTGGATACGTTAAATTTGTCTTTCAACCCTATGTCCCCAAAGGACGCTTTAAACGTTATGCAGCAAGTAGCGATGAACACTTCGAAAGTGAAAAATGTACTAATGGAAAACGTGCCCGTAAATCAAACATTTTTAACTTTGCTCGACCGTACAAAATTAAAGAAGTCAAAGAAAAACTTAGTTGTAACGTACGGGGGCGTTGAAGGCGTTTTTAAAGCTAAAGGACCGGACCCTAGGGAAGTAGTTCTTAACAGAATTGAATATGTTACAAAATCGAAAAAGACCAAAGCTGACATTGCATTGATTGTGTTACAACTACAAAAAGATAAACAAGTTGTCATGAATATTAAAGATTTTACCACCGCTCTAGAGGCGGGCGGGGCGCGTCTAGATGAAGATCTTGTGAATGAACTGTGCATCGCTTTTCCTTCACCAAGTAAGAATCCTAAACTGAAAAATGTAAATATAAACTTATTGGTGGAATATCTCAAACGAAAATGGCCAGATAGGAAGTTACCTCCCACTCCTCCTCCTGAACCGGAGCCGGAACCGGAACCGGAACCCGAACCTGAACCGCCAAAAAAGAAAGGCAAAGGGAAAGGAAAAAAGTGAATAGTCAGATTTACTTCAATGTAATCATTTTTACATTAAATTTCTAAAAATGTATTTTTTGGTATATCGGGATTTATATAGTTTTTGGAAGGTTGTATTTTTTAAGTCGTAGCTTTAATGCTTAAATATTATATTTGATATTAGTATTGCTTAGATTTAATTTCGAAGCATGTTTTTTAACAAAATTATTTTTGTAGCTCATGTTGTAAGTTTTGTTAAATAAATATATTTTAGTTTCTCTTTGTATTTTTAATGCTTTCATATAAAACACATACAGACATTTAAATACGTCTTTTCTCACGGGGTAGACAAAAACTAAACAATGTACTAAGCCCCACTCGGTATGTGAATATGACAATACTAATACTAGTTCCACGGACGCTCACGTTGTTATCAGCGCCAAACTGGCGAAAATCAAATGTCTTCGTTTTGTCGTCACTAGTATGATGTTCAGCGTACTTGTATAATATAATATAGGTCCGTGGCTGTCAGTATAAGCACCGCACCAGATATCCTCATTTTTACTAGCTGATCCGTAAGTAAAAGTATAGCGCAAGTTAGGCTCTTTATACACGGCACGATTTCTTTACGGTACGGCGTATAAATCGCGCCGTAGAACAAACGTGTCTGTCAACAAATTTCCATAGTTATCCGTACAGTCACGAGCACTGATATGTCAACACTTGGCAATTTTCAATAGCGATTTTTTCGTGAAATAACGAATGCACGTTGAAATACGACACATTACATAAACCTATGGGTTCGAAAATGCTATGTTCGTAACAACATACAATTTCACTAAAAAATAAAGGAGTAAATCGCTTTTGAATAAAGCCGAGTGTATACATACTGACATTTTGCTCGTGACTGTACAACACTGACACCGTGCCTACAGACAGCGAAAAACCGTAGTTCTTCACGGCAAGAAAAACTTGTATACCTTAGAAATGAACGAACGTAAAATAATGGTGAACGTCTCGGGTTGAGGCGATGCTGATCCGGTGCAGTGCTTATACATGTGCATTCAGCTTAATCATCTACATCTTTAAGTATATTAAATCAAAGTCGCTTGTCTGTCTGTGCGCTTAGTTCTTCTAAAATTAAAAAAATACGTTTAGGTACTTTTCAATCATAGCAAATATGTATACTTATTGCAAACGATAATGAACTTTATTAAGTTTGAAAATTAAGGTTCATAATCAAGTTATATGCAAGATATGAGAACTGCTTGCCGCAGTTGGTCCGTGGATGGGTGACCATCTTTACGTTCCAAGACCCCTCCGTGCCTCGGAAAGCACGTTAAGTCGTCAGAAGCCCGAAAGTCTGACCAGTCTTACCAAGGGGTTTCATATTACCCAGTAACTGGGTTGTGGAGGTCAGATGGGCAGTCGCTCTATGTAAAATACTGGTATTCAGCTGCATCCGGTTAGATTGGAAGCCGACCCCAACATAGTTGGGAAAAGGCTAGGCAGATGATGAATCACGTTATATGCAATCGCGGCCACTTTAACGATGTATTTTTGTTCCTAATCTTTAAACTAGTGCTATTGCTGATCGAAGACTATATAATTGAATGTCCTGTCCAGGTATTCTACTACTCGCAGACGATCTTCAAGCAAGCTGGTCTGACGCAGAAGAGCTCGCAGTACGCGACGATCGGCTGCGGCTTCATCAACGTGTGCACGGCGGTGCTCATGCTGCAGCTGTTGCCGCGCTTCGGGCGCCGCCCGCTGCTGCTGGCCTCGCTGCTCTCCGCCGCGCTCATACTGGCCGCGCTGGCCGCTTGCTTGCGGTTTATGGTTAGTTTTATTCATTCATATTGTTTTTATTAAGCCGAAAGCGTCAGGGTAATTCAAATTTTCTTACAGCCTCAAATGTCAAATGATTTAATGAAATAGTTGTGCCGTCATTCAATAGAATGACGGCACGGTTGGCGCAGTGGTTAAGCGATTGACTGCTACACTGCGTGTCGCGGGTTCGATTCCCGCACGGAAAATATATTTCTATGGCCTATAAGTAGTTGTTCCGGGTCTGCAGCTCCACTACGGAATATTTTTTTAAAATGTCCCTGGCTCTAAAGAGTTTTCTTTGTTTCCAGGACGTGGTGTCATGGATGCCCAACGTGTGCATGATAGCGGTGATGTCGTATGTTCTAGTCTTTGGGTTCGGACTCGGCCCAATACCATACTTTATTGCTTCGGGTGAGTTATAAAATTAATTCATTTAATTTTATTTCTGTTACATTGTTCTCACATATACAGGATCAAATTAAATTAGCTAGCGAAACTATGCAGACGTGATGGTATCGACATCTTGGTCGCATGTGGCGAAGTAGATGCCGCCACATATGCATGTGTTATGTTGAGCGAGGAAGGACCTCTTCCTGTCTGCCCTACAGTTTTTAACACCCTTCTGAAAGAAAAGAAAGAAAGAAAGAAAATGAACAACTAACATTCCAACAACACCAACAACAACACAACAACCAACAACAACAACAACATTCCAACATTCTTAGGGTCAGTTCACAGACATGATAATAAATAATATGCCGTCGGAAGATGTGTTCGATAGCCTGCCGAAATTTGTGTTAGGAGCACAAAGGTGCATTGAAAGAGGCATAATATTGTAATTTTTATTATTTTATTTTTATTGTTGAATTTTATGTTTGTATAGTTTATAAATAGTGTATTAAGTGTGTATAGCATCGTCTTGGAATACTGTAAGATGTTGTACTTATTGGTGTGAATAAATAAATAAATAAATGATGCAACGCGCCCTTTTCAAGATACCAACACAATATGGAACTTGATTACTACTTGAACAGTTATCATTTTATGGCGAGCATGAACGCGTATCGAATTACGCTGAAATGCACCGTGCTGCGCAATTTTATACCTTATTTTTAACGACAGACGTAAAAACGACGGGGTGTTATAAGTTTGAAGTGTCTGTGTGTGTGTGTGGATTATGATTTTGTTTTTTTTTTGTTTGTATAATTAAAGTTAAAAAAGTTCGATTTTGTATCGCGATCTTAAAAAGTGCGTGCAGAGTCGCGTCACATGTCGGCGTGAATTGAATTTAAATGGAAACGCAAATACCATATTGGTATATTGTTTAGAAATCAAATAAGCAAACTGTTTTTTCTCCCCACAGAGATATTCGAGGTAGGGCCCCGGCCGGCCGGCATGGCGTGGGGCTCCCTCGCCAACTGGGGCGGGAACTTCCTCGTCGGCATGTCCTTCCCCAGCATGCGGGAGGCCATCGGACCCTACTCTTTCTTGGTCTTCTCCGCTGTCACTGCGGCGCTGTTTGTGTTTCAAAAGTGAGTAGAAGTGGAAGGTTTTTAAATACAGGGTGTATCATAAAGGTGTGGTCAAATTTACGGGTGTACCATTAAACTGAACAACTTTCTCCATGGGACTAATATCGTAATCTCGAAAAGCCAATATCTGCTGTTCCTTGAACTACAAGTTAAAAAACATTGAAAAGGTCACGTCCTACTCGACCCAAATGTATGGGCATTTGGGTCGAGTAGGGCTTGAAGTTTTCAATGTTCTTTGGGGGGTTTTTCGGGACAGCTGATAGTTTTTGCCCTTACCTTACCTTTCTGATACACCCCTATATACGCCTCTAGTAGAGACATTAGTTATTGCTATTTCTAGGATGGAAAGACGAAAATAATCGTGTTTTCGGGAATCTTTCTGTTTTGGCGCTCCAATGACATTGACAGGGAGGTGCTGTCGGTAAACACAAGCACATCAAGCTACTAAAATCTGTCAAATTTCTTTAATAGATTTTCAACTTTATCGCTAAAGCATTAAGGTTCAAGGTTGATTGGGAAAATTTGACAGTTTCGGGTAGCTTGACCTGCTGGCGTCTGTACATTCACATATTGTAGAAATGTAGATCATGAAATAACTCGCGGGGTGGAATAAAGAAGGGCTTCTTGATTGTTATTCCTACATTAATATATTATTTTTCTTCGCAGGATCTACTTCCCAGAAACGCGAGGTAGGACACCTACCCAGGTGACCCAGTTATGCAGTCGTGGTTTCAAGTCGAGACCTCTCTCCACCCCCGACCTATCCAGCGTATGACGGCTGAACACGTTTATGTTTTTTAATACGTAACGTTACGTTTAAATTGGTTTTGTAATACGTAAGTGAACTGCGATGTTATTGTAATCAGTTTGGAAGTGAGAATTTGAAAGTTACATGTTGAAAATATCTAAAAAAGTATAATATATTTTCAAAAAGACAGTATAGAAAAATAGTATTCTGTCAAAGAAGTTTACTGATTCAGTCATAGAGCACGGAGATGATGAGAGGCCGCTGTTAAGCTATGGTTACCTAGAAGAGCGGTGGCCGTCACTAGCGGCCGTAGTGACGGCTGTCACGAAAATGATGGCAGTGGCTAAGATTTAAATCGTTAGATTCGTCCAAAGAGATTTAAGATACTTACTATAGAGAGGCTATGCGAAAAAATGTCATAGAAAAACTTTAATCTCATTTCTCAGTGACGCCATCTAGCATAATATAGCAAAATTAGAGCGGTATGCAGGCGTACCACACTAGACTAAGTGACTTTTGCCCACTAGGACAAATATATCGGATTTCGATTTTGTTCGCTATGTCCTGTTTATTGCTAAGTAAGTAAGTTATTTATTGTCTTTAGATTCGTCCTACCGCGTCAAAACATAGTCGCATTCCTATAATTTCATGGAAACACTATTTTATAATGTGTGAGCTCACTCGTCTCAGTACGGACACTTTTTCGCGTGACTTGAGTATGGTGAGGGCAAATCTAGCGATTTAAATCTTTGGGCAGTGGGGTTTGACTTAATGTCAAATACTGGTGAAAATGACAGATTTTCATGACAGCTGTTGTAATATGACGTAACGACCGCTTACGTAGGAAACCAAAGCTTTAGATACCGTACTGTCAACACTTTTCGCGTGTCAGTTGTCTCTCACTGTTTACTCATAGAATCTGACGACTCGTTACTATTCTAACAGTGCCCTGTGACAGCTACCTTGCGCTCAGTAGCACCCGGACACGTATTTTTGCCGTAAAAGCGTTCTTGTCGCTGTTGGTGCGGCTATTTCGTGCTCTGTGGATTCAGTGTTCTCACTTCTACAGCTGGCTAGGTTGATAGATGAGGTCAAGTTGTTAATAAATGACTAGCGGAGAATGATAGTACAGATCTTTCACAGTTATTTTACCTCTGATTTTGCGTCCATATCATAATGAACTTTATTCTCATTCTAATAAGGTTGCTGTCACTGACAAGTCTGTCAAAATCATTGTGATCTTTAGTCTCCTTGTAATAAGGTTGCGGTTATGTTGCTGCTGTCAGAGGTAAAATAACTGTACTTTGCAGGCTGCTATATCAGTAAGCATTCTTGACAGATATGGCTCTATGGACAAAATGGCTCGTGCAGCTTATTAGAAAAAAGTAAAAGTATAAATATCGATTGGTTTCCAAAGACTATAGATTTGATGCATCACAAAAAAATACATCACAAATTATGATGATAATAAATGCAGTTTCATTTAAAATGATTCTGCTCACATTGGTATAGAGAATAGATCTGTTCGGTATAAATGATATTAATTTGTGAATATATTTTTTCTTAATTGCTGGAATCTCTTCCAATTTATAATTAAATGAGTAATTAAAAAACTAATTGAGTAAGGCAGCATATCGATCCCCGATCTGTCTTATGTTTTCGATATTTCATAGTTTTGGTCGTGGGCTCTCGTATTATCTAGCATCAAAAATGTTGATAATTTTTTTATTATTTTTGTTTTATATCGAATGACTTCGGAATACGCCCGTTTTTGTACTATTATGAAATAGTTTATGCGTAAAGCTCAATACACAAGGTATAATAAATCGTAGTGGTTTATCTGAACAAAACCTAGAAACTAGCTTTTTTTTTACAACCGTGTCTATTTTGTCACTACTTTTCTATCCCTTAGGTACTGGTTAGCTACAAATATATATATTTAATATACAAGGCAGGAATATCGATGCACAACCTGTTGCCATGGATATCAGTACATGATTCTGAACCCACATTGAAATTTTTCGTCGGTTATTATAAAAACTTGAGAGGTGTCAAGGAACACCCGGATGGAACGAAGTTCTAAGAGAGAGAGAGAGACAGACAGAGAAACACGCGCACGCCGCACGGCTTACAACTATAGCAAAAAGTGTCGTTCCAACTTTTGGTCTTAATTTTTTCCGTCTAGCCCCCTTTCGCAACGCGCGATAAGGAACTTCGTTCCAAAAATATTGCTATTCCATACATTTTGACCGCGTAGGTATTACAATTTTGTATGAAATAGCAGATTTTTTTTTTATAATCGACGAGAAATTTCTACCCCGCTAGAATCATGAACTGGATTCATGGTTTCAGTTTGCGCATCGTTGTCCCTGCCACCTTGTGTAATTTTTAATGACATATTTTGGTTAGGTTCAATTAATAAACACAATTACAACATATCAATCAGTTAAACGCTACGATTTATGACAAAGTTTTCGGTTAGTTCGTTAGCGGATATAAGGGTAGTTAGTAGACTAAAGTAAAGCTCGATTCCTGTAAGCCTGATCAGGTAACCGAATATCAAATCTCCTGTTCTAGCTGTTGAGTGATTGGCTGTAGGAAATAACAACATCAAATAAAATTACCACTAAGCCGCACTGGATTTTCAACTCTCGGTGTACAGTCGAGGGTTGAGAATCGAACAGAGTGCATCCTAGCGCGTCGACAAAACACACAGTTGGATTTTCAACTCTTGGCGCTGAGCAGTGCGTTAAAAATCCGGTGTGCGAAAAATAATCGCGGCGGGAAAATATCGCCTAAGCGAAACTGGGTTAAGCTGTAGAAGAATTTTTTGGCCATTGACAAAAAGCGTATGCGCCATTTTGTCTATATTGAAAAAAACAAGATGGCGGTGTTGCCATCTTGTTTTTTTCAATATAGACAAAATGGCGGCGATAGTTCCGATTTTGGCCACGACCTTGTACAACTAAATGCTTGATATGAGATTTGAATTGGAAATCAGAAACCATCCCCAGAGTTGAATGTGCTATTAATAGAAGTGTGCTCGGTGAGTTGGTATTATTATAGCATTAATATTATAGTGTAAGTGCACTTTTTAACTATTTCGATAGTATGCCCAGAGTCCGAGACTTTTACATAACTTCCAGCGTTTTATATTTTGTTACTTGAAGCACATATCAAGCGCTTCACTTTTTTAACATTCTTGTCTTTTATTTGACACTTCACTCGAAGTGAAACGTCTAAACAAAAAAAAAAACAAAAGTGATAAATCAATTCATTAGTGAACCAATGAACCAAAAATGGTTCACCGAATGATCGAAAAATTAAACGAAAGGGGCACATGAACGTTCATTCCTATGTCATTTCGGTGTAGTGTGAACGTGGAATGAAACAAAAATGTACCTTCACTCGAGTGATGCGTTTGATATCTTCTTTAATAATGCTACATTTACATTAGTGACAACTAAAAGCGAATGGGTATGCGTTTTAAAACGGCCTTCGCCTGATTTCAGCAGCTGAGAGCCCGATCACATGTACCACAACCACACCACGTGGTGCTCATCCATGTGGTGCCGCTAATTTGTATGAAATTGAATAGTCTATTCACATGTAAAACATTTGGCCATTAAAATCGACCGTGTGGGCGATACCGACCACATCAAGGCGACGTCGCCACAACGTAACCACACCGCAGCTATAGTGACAACGCAACTGCAAGAATTTGCAGCGACACTATTCATACACATTTTGTCGCTGTGTCCAATCCCCGTAATTAAAAACGTTCAAAATCTAGTCGCAGTCTCATCTCGGCGACAAACAATGTCAAAAACTTGTGAAACATGTAGGGAAATTAGACGTATTTTTGTACGTGATATGTGAACGTTCTTAAAATTAATTGCTCCTCTGGTGTGGTTCTGGTACGTGTGAACGGGCCGTAAGTCAAACTGTGTCTGATGTATATGCAACATTATTAAACACTAGGAACAAATTAGCTATAAGTTTGAAGGAAATAGTTGTAAGAGGTAGATATCGTCTAATTTAAATCCCCTCCACTAAAATTTCTATACAAACATTTTAAATGTGTACGTAATAAGCAGTGGAGCTATTTTAAATTAGACGATCTGTACCTACTTTGCCTCATCTTCAAGTATCTCAGAGATCCATACTGTTTGGTGCTTGCGTGGTTTTTATGCCGACCGAAGTTAGAGTACCGAAATATCAGCACAAAAGTAAACAAAAACGTTTAAAAACGAAGTTCAAAGAGAGAGAGAGACAGACAGAGAAACACGCGCACGCCGCACGGCTTACAACTTTAGCAAAAAGTGTCGTTCCAACTTTTGGTCTTAATTTTTTCCGTCTAGCCCCCTTTCGCAACGCGCGATAAGGAAATTCGTTCCAAAAACCCTGCCTTGTTGGTGTAGGTGGTCGCAAGCGCGGGGTCCTGAGTTCGGTGCCTAGGACGAGCAGTGTGATTGGGTTTCTTTTCCCCATACACATTTTCAGTCCTGGGGCTGCAGTCTCGACATTCATAGCGATCGCTTTACGACCGAATTTGGTCGCAAAGTCCTGTCACTCATCCGGGACTGGTTTATCGCAATAGGCTTGCCCAATATGATGTGGGAAATATATTATATTTCCCACATCATATTGGGCAAGCCTATTGAGCCTATTAATGAGTTATATACATATTCGGAATCGGCAAAATTTGCTGATTCTGAATATGTATACAGTGTGTAACGGAAGGGGGGTATCAACCCTGAAGGAGGTGAATGTGCTCATGAAACTCAACAACATTCCCCAAAGAACATAGGTCGAAATATGAAAAAAAAAATTTGGCCCTCCCATAGTAAATCAATCAGCTGGTAGTCAGTTTTGTAAGGGAGGGCCAAATCCCCCAAACTGGAACGGGCCGGGGCCGCCCTAAAGCGGCTCTTGCCCAACCTGAGGGGGCCAAACGCCTCCTGCCGGAGGCTTTACGCGGGGGTCGTGCGGTCCATGGCCCTATATGGGGCCCCGGTATGGGCGCGTTCACTGCGGCTTCGAGCCGCACACTATCTGAACGCGCCCCAGAAGGTGGTAGCCGTAAGGCTGATCCGGGGCTACCGCACGATCTCAGGCGAGGCAGCAAGCCTCCTTGCCGGACTGCCACCATGGGATCTGGAGGCGATAGTCCTCGCGCGCCTATATGATTGGCGCGCGGAGGCACTACGCCGGGGGGAAACTCCGCATCCGCGGCAAACCGCGGCGGAGCGGACGAACCTCCGGCGCGATCTCATGGTGGCATGGAAGGAGCGACTATCGCAACCCAGCGCAGGGCACGCCACGATAGCGGCGGTAAGACCCCTCTTTGAGGAGTGGCTAGAGAGACGTCACGGCGCTCTCACCTACCGCCTGACGCAGGTCCTCTCCGGACACGGATGTTTCGGGAGGTTCCTGCACATCATCAGGCGGGAGGAGACGCCCGGGTGTCACCACTGTCAGGATCGCCCAGAGGACACGGTGGAGCATACGGTGGAGGTCTGCCCTGCTTGGGCAGAGCACCGCCGTGTCCTCGTAGAGGCGATTGGCAGCGGCGGCGACCTCTCGCGCCCGGCCCTGGTTCAAGCCATGGTCCGGGGTGAGAGGGAGTGGGAGGCAGTCACCTCCTTCTGCGAAGCAGTCATGCTAGCGAAGGAGGTGGCGGGGTGGGCGAGGGAACGCGCCTTGCGCACCTCACGCCTCAGCCGCCGCGGGAGACGCTCCGGGCGTCGGGAGCCGCGTGACGACTCCCGGCCACCGTAGGCGCGGGCCTGCGGGCGGAGAGTAATGGGTAGCTCTCCGTCCGATCAGGACTAGGCCCGTGCCGGACGGCGTGTTCGTGTTCCACGCGCGCCTCAAAGAGATGTCAGCAAGTGACGGGGCCCCACAGGGCCGAAGCCTGCCAGGGTAGCGGAACCATCCAAATTTTTTTGTCATATTTCGACCTATGTTCTTTGGGGAAAGTTGTTGAGTTTCGTGAGCACATTCACCTCCTTCAGGGTTGATAGCCCCCTTCCGTTACACGCTGTATAACTCATCATTGAAAAAAAATGTCGCTTAGACCAATTAGCCTTTCAACCGTCGCGATTCATATTACATGGGACTTGAACATACCTGGCGAAATGTGGGTGTACTAAAGAACCCCTCCCCTCCCCTCTGCTAACCCTTCGGGTATAACAAGCGTGATTATGTTTTATAATCGGTACTCAAGCTTCGGGACGGTGTTCGTCTTCAAGACGTTTTAAAGTACAAAATACTTAGTATCAATGATGGTTCCGTAGCAACTTTGTAAGATTAGAAATGAATACAGATCTTCCATCCATATCTCAAATAGTAATTAACTTTAGCATTTAGTATACTTGGTAATTATTTACCATACTGAATGCAAACGTGGCAAGACCCGTGGGTCTTAAAAAGTGGGAGCGAAAAAGAAAGAAAGAAAAGAAAGATGACGACTCGATATAGACGTTTAAAAAATCTGGTAGTGAATATTCACCGTCCTGCTCACACGTTTTAAGACCACGACTGCCGTGATGCTGCTGTGATGAATTCATGCTTCGTTTTAATAGTCTAAGATTTCATTATCATTGGTACGGAACCTACAGTTAGCTACAGCTAGTTAGTCTCTAGTACGACAGTTTTTTAGTCAAACATTTTTATAAGGCATCAACGTGTCTTCAAAATCGCACAAAGGTGTTTTGTAGGCAGTTAATCCTTCCTGCTGTAACGTCCATCAACTCGTGTCTTCGAATATATTTACAATTTTTACTAGAACATCACTTTTAGTGCATAATTTTTATCTAAGTAGAGGGAAAAGAATTATTTTGTTTTTTAACTAATTTGTTTTAAATAATTATAAATTTGAATGTAAGCTCCAATTGTATGAGTAGAGTATATTTTATCGTGCATTTTTACAATAAACATTGAAGTACCATTTATTTGTGGATTTTATTTCTTCTAATATTTCTAGGGTATTTATAGGCAATTTTATATCTTGTCATCATCATTCTGCATACCCTTTTCCCAACTATGTTGAACTATGTTGGGGTAAGCTTCCAGTCTAACCGGATGTAGCTGAATACCGGTATTTTACATGGAGCGACTGC
The DNA here is from genome assembly GCA_945859715.1 of Apamea sordens. Taxonomy (NCBI): domain Eukaryota; kingdom Metazoa; phylum Arthropoda; class Insecta; order Lepidoptera; family Noctuidae; genus Apamea; species Apamea sordens. Next base: position 18,474,184 of record OX243995.1, read on the forward strand.
CTATCAGCCTATCAATGTTATATCTTGTTATACAACAAAATTGCAATATAGTCTAAAATCGTAAATATTTGTGCATAAGAGAACTTGTTAGGGATCTTTAAAAATGGCTGTTGTAAAATAATAAAAATAAAACTCACAATTATTAACAAATCAAAATAATTTTATTGAATTAACGTGATCATGTCATATTTATAAAGGTTTTTAACAAAAATAAATTAGTTTAAATAATTGTAAATATAACTTGTCTAAGGGCAGATTTTTTGACCTTTTATCTTAAATATTTTATCTGAAGAATAAATCCTATCCTACTAATATTATAAACGCGAAAGTTTGTATGGATGGACGGATGGATGGATGATTGTTACTCTTTCACGCAAAAACTACTGAACGGATTTGGATGAAATTTGGCACACAGGTGGTTTATAACCAGGATTATCATATAGGATACTGTTTATTCCGATATTCCCACGGGATCGACACATATGAGGGTGAAACTGCGGGGCACAGCTAGTATAACATTTTCTATACAAAATCTGTCAAACCACCATATAATATATTCCTCAGATAAGCGTTATGGGACTATTGAAAAAGCAGTCCTAAATAAAACAGTGTATAAAATGGCAATGATTCCCATATCACAGCGGTTTCTTGTAAAGTTTAATCTCATTATAATTTATAATTTTTTAGCAGCCAGCAACAGAAATAATTAAAAATAAATATTCTAGTGTCATATATCAAGTTACAACGCTACAATAGCTGCCTTCATAAGAAAATAATATATCCTAAATGCGGCATTAAAATGACAAAATAAAAAAGAAAAATGTTTAGCACCTATTGATAAGATTACAACAATGAGAGTTATTAACGTCTTATTTGACATAGTATCATTAGTCCTAACCCGCGAACTACTGATATTATTCCATTTACTTTCACAGTCTGAGCAGTAGAGGCCACACAAAAAAAATACCTGAATAGTACTTTCATCAAAATAAAGTTATCAAAAAAATTACGCTTATAGCTAAAAAAACTACGTAAAAAATATAACAACGGATAAAAAAACCATTTCCGCTCGGTTAACAAATTCTAAATCAATTTAAACCCTGACTTATGATCTAAGGGGGTCAACTGCGAAGGTAGTCATCAATGTCCTTCAGCTTATCCCAACAAACAAGCAGCAATACCGTATGGGGGCCAAGTCTTAAATAGTTGGCCCCTACGCCTTTGTACAAGGACAGTGGTCCTTCGAGCCGGATCATTTTTAATCCGCAGTCTATCATGCCTTTGTAGAGCTTCCCTTTGTTTTGCGCGTCGACAGCTGAAATAGAATTGTGTAATTAGTCGGCTACACAGTTAAATTAGTTTAGGTAAAATCTAGCTGCAGATGTTTTTTCGCTACGATCATTTGACTTCGTGACTATGTCTAGCAAGACATCATAAGCTTCTTCCGCAAACCAACAAGTTGAGCTCTTATAAAAGCAGACAAGTCCCCAAGATATAGGCACCGCCTAGTTTGGAGTGGGGACCCCGCATACAACAAAATTAATGTCATCATCGTTTATTGTGTTAGACAAATAAGATAATCAATTAATCATTGTAACAATGTTTAAATTTTATAGTTAATGCATACTTTTTTTTAAGAGCGATCACTAAGGCATCGCAACCGCTACTAGAGATAGTAAAAGATGTTAGAAATCAATCGACAGGTTTAGAAGCGTTTTATTATTTTTTCCAAAAAAGTAAGGTAAATAAATTACTTACGTTGATTACAAAGTCTAGTAGCGATAACATCGAAGGGGTTCAAGCACAGAGTCATGACGATTCCCCCGAGGTTGGCGCCGAAGAACGAAAGCATCAGTGGCTGTTCAGTGAACCAGTTGTTTGATCGCAGCCAGTCTTTAGCGTAAGTGAAGCTTAAGATTTGTGAGGCGCTGCCCACCATGCCGCGCGGGATTTGAGGACCGACGCCCCGGAACAGACCTGTAATGGTGATTATTAAAAGTGGTTAGAATTTTCTTTTCATCTAGTGTCAATTTGACCATTAAAATAATAAAATTCGGTTGGATTCTAGCAGATCTGTGATTGAAAAATGCTTGCGGTAGCTGGTTAATCGACCTCTCTGATCAGTCTAGTTCAATCTGGTGCCTAAACCGTTGAGTACCGTGTTTTATTTCCATTAAGGAATTATTATTAGTTGAGATCCTATCTTGTTTCACTCCTGGTTAAATACTTTCCTCCATTTCCTGACGATCCAGTGCTACTTCTTTCCAGTTTATATTTACTGCTCAAATCAACGTCGTACCTTTGACACCTTCCTTTCTAAATATATCAGCCAGAGCGCTCATGGTGCCTGTGATTTCATGTTGATGTCCCACAGCTATAGCCCTGGCGGCCTGGGACTGCAGCCTGACCTTCACCAGGTAGTAAGGAGTGCCGGCTATAGAGCCCAAGGCTCCGCCGATGCCCGCGACCCCTGCGCCTCTTAGCAACGATGTGGTGCCTGTTGAGTCTTTTAGTATGCCCCGTCTTTCAGCTATGCGGAAGGAACCTAATCTAGAAATGTGAGAATAGAAAAGATTAGAATACTCTTAATATGTACAAATAACAGATATAAAATAAGAAATTTTCCATAGGGTGACACAATGGGTGGTCTTATCGCTAAAAACGATCTTTGTATACCATGAATTGTTTTCTTGCAGTTTGTGACTTAGACTCGTCTTTTCATTGTTTTAGCACTACGCCAGTTTTGTAACTAATCCGGCTCGAAGTACCAAAAATTCATTAAGTGGTTTGGTTTGTAGATATTGTAATATAATTTCAAATTAATTTTTTTTGTTAAATTAAAAATGTATTTTAATCTTACCTAAATATATTCAAAAAGAACTGAAACCCAAGCATGGCCGTAAGCCCACTCTGTAGCGCAACAAAGCCTTCATTCTTCCCCACAACATAGAGGCCATGGGGTACGTTCTTATAGAATATAGCATGTGTCCCGCTCGCTTTCAGTTCCCCTTGTAGTTGCAACCTGACCTTCACCACTTCTATGGGGTTCGTGAAGACGGATGCAAACATGGCCGACACACCACCCATTAGCAAGTCGTTTATGTCACGACCAAACTCGTTTTTCATTTTTGTTTCTTTTTGTTTCATCATCTTTTCTAAAGTTCTGTGGAAGATCAGATAATATTGTTGGTAAGACTCTAAAGCAAGCAAGAAACATTTTATTTAATACTTGTATGAGTTCTGAAGAGGCTAAATAATAACAGCCGCACAGGTCGATCGATCAGGTTAAGTTACGCTTGACGCGGTTGGCCTGTGGATGGGTGACCATCTTTACATACCGAGACCCCTCCGTGCCACGGAAAGCACGTTAAGCCGTTGGTCCTGGCTATCATTCGCGGATCTTTGACAGTCGTTACGGGTAGTCAGAAGCCCGAAAGTCTGACAACCAGTCCCAGCAAGGGGTATCGTATTATCCAGTAACTGGGTTGTGTAGGTCAGGTAGGCAGTCCCTCCATGTAAAATACTGGTATTCAGCTGCATCCGGTTAAGACTGGAAGCCTACCCCAACATAGTTGGGAAAAGGCTAGGCAGATGATGACTTGTATGAGTTCTGAGAAAAACTGAATCATATCTGCAATAATAAATATTATAGGCCGACTTTCTACGAATTAAATCCAAGATATTAAGGGTAATTAATCTATTAATTTCCTCTCCAAAAGCCATCACTATGGACAATCAAAAATGTGTGTACAAGCAGTAAATGAAACATCGTAATCAATTTAAAACTTTATTGCTACTCACATAAAGCTCAACCTTCACCTTTAATAGCACTACTTACTTACTCTAAAAACATGATTTTACATTTTTCTACATTTACCGGTACTCCTTTAATGCTAACAATACAAAATTTGTTTAAAAAGGCACTTAGATTTGTTTAACAAAGAAGATTGCAACATTGTACAGGATATTTAGCAAAAGATAATTTTTCTAAGAGAGAAACGTATCTATACTTTTTATTCGATTTTGGAGTAGTTAGCGGTCTTTAGTTTCGCAGAAGTATATTTGAACCCGTAATGTAACTACAATTTGATCCATTTTACAGTAAAATGAAACTTCACTAAGGGTGGGTTGTTTCACGTCCACTTGACGCACGCGTATACGTCAAAAATGGCGATTACTCGTCAAATCGTCAGTATCGTCAAAGCAAAAAAAAGCGTTCTTTCAAATTACAATTACAAAATTATGGCTTCGCCGTAAGTCAAATAATTACGACTATGTAATGGTTATTATTTGACGTGCATAATATGTCACGTTAACCAACCGTATGAAACAACGTGCCCTAACGCTTGAAAATGTCTAACTATTACAGAGATAAATAGACCTTGTCGTGTTATGACGTGCACGTAACATTGGTCTTCGATCAACAATAGTACTAGATTTCTGAAAAGCGCATCAAAAACGGCCCGAAAATAAGACCACAAATAATGTTATGGTCTTATTTTGCAACATAGTTCTTTCAACCTCATTGCTTAGAAAATGTGTTTTATTTTTCCATAAATATTTTTGTTCTTATTTTTAAAACACATTTACTATTCAATCAAAGTAGTATACAGCAGTGCGATTCTGTAACCATCTCACCGTGAAAACTTAGGTGAAGTGAGCGTGGAGTGAGCTGTCATTCCAAATAATGCTAGGGATTGACACTAATGACAACCCACATCAAGCTCACTTCACTTGAATTTTCACGGTGAGATTTCTACGGAATCGACCGACTGGTATGAGGTACACGGTGTAAAGTTCACTCATGCTCTATAGAAAAGGAAGGATCCTCCGACCAGACGGGTGTTGTGTCTGGCAACTGCCCGATAATTCATGACGGGCCGTTGTATACAACATGTCCCGGAATTAACGCACACCACCAGACACCCCAATTAGAATATTATGTTATAATCATAATACATACACTGAATTATTATTATCTACTATATAAAAATAAGTCGGGTTTTCCTTCCTGACGCTATAACTCCAGAACGCACGAACCGATTTCCACGGTTTTACATTCGTTGGAAAGGTCTCGGGCTCCGTGAGGTTTATAGCAGGTAGGAGTAGGGTAGGAGTAGTGTAGGAGTAGGTTAGGAGTAGGGTAGGAGTAGGGTAGGAGTAGGGTAGGAGTAGGTTAGGAGTAGGGTAGGAGTAGGGTAGGAGTAGGTTAGGAGTAGGTTAGAATTAGGGTAGGAGTAGGGTAGGAGTAGTGTAGGAGTAGGGTAGGAGTAGTGTAGGAGTAGGGAAGGAGTAGTGTAGGAGTAGGGTAGGGGGTAGGACACCACGCGAACGAAGTAGCGCCGGGCAGCTAGAAATAATTTATATGGTAAAACAACGTTTGCCGGGGTCAGCTAGTTATGTATAAATATGTATGTATATGCTAGTTGCACGGTAAACTCTGCTTGCGAGATTCAGGATTTTGCGTGACGTAAGTATGACGCGTAGTGGCGTTGTAGATGCTGCTGTTGTAGTAAATACACAAACGATAATAAACTTTATGTTTGAAAGTTAAGGTTTAAAATCAAATTATATGCAATCGCGGCCACTTGTGCGATGTGTTGTTGTTTCCAATCTTTAATCTAGTGCCATTGTTGATCTGTGAGTGCCTGGTGAAGGAATTACGAGGTCCACGACACTATTTTTCTCTAGACCAATAAATTCAGTGTATTTTAAGAAATAACAAGTGTCGACTATAACAATTTAACTAATAAACAATACAAATGTGGTTTGACTATACAAATAGTAACATGGTAACAAAATTATTAGTCACAACACTTTGGCTAAGATTTCATTCAACGTAAGGGTTCCCATATAAAATAATATCAACTATTTTACTTGAGGACAACACAATTTGTACTTTAATTCAATTAAAATAGTATTTTTACTTCAATTCTACTTCAGATAAATGCTATTATTAAAAAAAAATACTAATTAAGTAAATTAAAATGCTTAGAATAAGGTATTCGTTTACAATAATACTGAGATACACAGGGTTTGGGTTATTAATAATGATAAAATGATCAGGTACTAAAATGTACGTAAAAACTAATTTGTAACAATCGCATTTTCAGCTTAAAATTACTAATATTTACTGTCAATGTAGTAATACCGTTTCCTGCACTATTAAAATGTATTTTTAGTAAAAAGTATTTTTTATTGTATGCTATAATAAAGTATTATCTCGACATACGACCTTCACTGATTACAAGCGGACGGGAAAATATACGCTATGTAAATACATACCTATATTCCACTAAGATAATGTCACAAATGTAATGCAAACTAAGCAAACACTAACATCAAAGATATTCTTCCCTCAAGGTCGTGACGCAAGCTGACGTAAACCAAGGTCACGAATACTCACGATAGACATTTTTCAATACAATATCAGTATTTTATCAAACGTGTCTGTTACATTATCACCTGATTTACAACATTCCCGATAGTTAAATAAAACATTTAAGTTATAATATTCATGTATGTAACATTTTATAGTGCCTAAAACGATAACAAAAAAAATGATAAAATTTCGTCGATTTTAAATTAATACTACTTAAAAACTTAATAAAATTAAAAATGTCAATAACACTGTAAAGACAATCTTAAATCCATTAGAATAAATATAGTCTCACTTTTCTATTTTACGCCTCGAAACGAGGCATACGCCTTTCCGCGAGGCATAAATAACTTCACCTACAAGATTAAATAATAATAATAACTACGTGTGCAATTCAATACTTTTTTGCAGATCTTTAAGCATATCCCAGAAAACTAATAGCAGAACAGTGTGAGGCGCTTGCCGTAAGTAGGAAGGTCCCATGCCTTTACAAAAGGCTAAAGGGCCTTCTGCCTTCACGATCTTCCTCGCACAGTCGGCGATGCCGGCGTACATAACGCCTGTACCGTTCGCGTCAACAGCTGAAACAAAAATATATGATGACTTTAACTTTTCATTATCTATCTAACCTTATGCAAACTCAAACTCAAATCATTTATTTCAATTAAACCATTTACAGGCACTTTTGAATTGTCAAAATTAAATAGTCGGTCAGTTAGTCAGAAAGTTGTAGCTAGTTGCCCATTCCAAAACGTAGATCTCTATGGAGAAGAACGGGCAAGAAACTCCACGGACCAACTTTGTTGAGGTCGGCTTCCAGTCTAACCGGATCCAGCTTAATATAAGTTTTTCTTTATTTTTATAGTGACATTTTAGTGCTATAGTAAATCAATGTGACTTCGGAACAACACCCACACGACAATAACCGATTTTCGTACAAAAAAAAAACTTTTTTTTTTCTTAGCAAGTAAATAAACGAATCAATGTTCGTGTGCAGAAAGATGATGTCAAATAAATACACACGCAGTATTTTTTACGAAAATAAACAATTTCGATAAGGAATATATTTTTCTAGAGTTATTCACGCCCGATAGCGAAAAGGTATGCTCCACTTTCAATGCTAATGCGTACGGCAAATTAGAATAGGTTGGGTGCTGGGTTCATCAACATTTTTAGCCAAGCAATCTCATTATCGTCATCATAATTTCAGCTGAAAGACGTCCAATGCTGAACGTAGGCCTCCCCCAAGCATCTCCACTTCGACCGGTTTTATGCTTCTCGCATCCAACGGGTTCCCGCGGCCTTCACAAGGTCGTCGTCAGAACCTTCTATAGTAGAAACATCTAGAATGTTCGAGTACATAGCGGCCCCGACTGACCACATGTCGATAGTTCTAGTATCGAAATTTCTAGCAGGATCTATTAGTTGTACTACTTCATACTAGATGGCGCTAGTAGTAAATTAGTTCTACTACTTGATACTAGATAGCGCTAGTGGTAACTAATGCCACCATGTACCAGGCATTAATTGTGGCGCGCAACAGTATAAACTGTAAGGTTTTAGAAAAAGGATGCCATACCTTGGTTGTAAAGCCGCGTCATTATGACATCCATTGGGTTCAGGAACACGGTTTTCGCCAGCGCCCCGATGTTACTCGCTATGAACGCTGACAAATACTTGGATTGTTGAAATACGTCGTTGTTGTCCATCCATTCCTTACACCTGAAAAAACAAGGGAATAATAGTTAGGGAATATTTAGTTGGATAAGAGTGGTTAATCTTACTATATAATATTATAAACATGAAAGTTTGTATGGATGGATGGATGCAGTGGCGTGCATTGGTTTTCGGTATAGGTAGGTAGGAATTTAATTTCGTCGTATTAACTTGAACGAGTAAAGACCAATGACAATGTGCGAATAGTACGGGAGCCGGTTCCCTATCCATTTGCATAAAATTTTAAGACCTAATATAACTTAGCATAATTTTGTGTGGCATAATTATATTTTCGCATAATATAATTACGCATAACAGCTTACGCATAATTTTTTTAAGCATAATTTCTCTAACCATAATAATGATTAAGCATAATATTCTAAAGCATAAATTTATTAAGCATAAAGTTCTAAAGCATAATAATAATAACGCGTAGTCGACGGAGCCCCGCTTCGCGGGGCCCCTATTTCTGTCTGCAGGGTTTAAAGGAACCTAACACGAAGGGGATGACGGGGGCTCGTTCGCTCGCTCCGCTCGCTCACTTGAGCCCCCGTCATCCCCTTCGAACCTAACCTGTCCGAGTCGGGGTGCCCCAATTCCCGAGCTCGCGTCGCTCGCTCTTGCATCGTGAGTTCTCATTGCCTTTTTACTAAATCGAGATGTGTTAGACCTTGGGGCACCCTGACTCTTGGAAAAAGTGATTCAGATACGAGTGAAAATAAATACGTAAAAATAACTCTTTGTTTCCATTATTTCTATTAATTGCATGCCTAAATATTATTATGCTAATAATCATTAGGCATGCATTAGGTAACGTTATGCGAATTAAATTTATGCCAAAACAAATTAGCCTTCAAGATAATTATGCCAACATAAACTGTATGCCAAAAAAAAATATGGCAAAGTATTATTATGACAAAACGAATTATGCCAAAATCGTTATGCCAAAGTATAGTAGGAAAAAGAATATTATGCGAAAAGAAGGGTTCCCACGGGAGCCGAGTAGGCCGTCTGGCGATTGCCTACTGCCGCGCGAGTTTGTATGAAGATTTTGAATTTTGTTAGGTATGATAATTTAGTGAGTTTCTTAATTGTGGGGCACGCACACTAAAATGTAGTTGACAGGCTTATGGTGATTTTTCGAGGTAGGCACTGCTTATATGCCTTTATGCAATGCACGCCACTGGATCGATGGATGTTTGTTACTCTTTCACGTAAAAACTTTTGAACGGATTTTGATAAAACTTTACAGTAATATAGCTTATACATCAGAATAGCACACATATGTATTATGATACTTTTTAACCCAATATTCCCACGGGATCGAAACTTATGCGGGTAAAACCGCGGGGCGCAGCTAGTCCTACTAATATTATGAACGTGAAAGTTTGTATGAATGGATGTTTGTTACTCTTTCACGCCAAAACTACTGCACGGATTTGGGTGAAATTTAGTTATTTAGCACACAGATAGTTTATAACCAGGATTAACACATAGGACTTTTTATCCCGATATTCCCACGGGATCGAAACTTATGCGGGGGAAACCGCGGGGCGCAGCTAGTAATCGATATAGATGGCGTGCGATATGAGAAACCACATAGACCTCTCAAATCGGTCAGCAGTAGACTGCTATAATCGAGTGATGGTAAGAATCGTCATCTGCCGAGCCTTTTCCCAACGATGTTGGGGTCAGCTTTCAGTCTAACCGATGCAGCTGAATACCAGTATTTTACACGGAGCGACTGCTTAGATGACCTTCACAACCCAGTTACTTGGTAGTATTGTGTTACCCGCAACCTAATTGCGTAACACACGATCAATCGGAATCTGAATCATTTTGAAGCAGATTGCTAATCCATTGCTCCATAAGTTCGAAAAATTTGGTTGTTCAACACGTAAACAACGAATGTTGTTGAACTGTCAAAATGATTCAGATTCCGATTGATCGTGTGTTACGCAATTAGGGTGCCGGTAGCTGGTTTGTCAAAGGAGTTCAAAGGAGACCTTGGTAACACTGGTTGTCAGAGTTTCGGGCCTCTGACTACTCAAGAATATTCTCTAGTTTTTCTAGCCATTGTAAACTTAGTTTTATTTATTTACTTGGGCTTCTGGCCGAAATTTCTTGACCAACCGTCCCATCGCATCGCCTACACGCACTATTACTTCGTTCTGACTTTTTGTTCTTTTTGCGCGGCTCTTAAAGGGGATGATATAATAATATAGCCTATAGCCTTCCTCAAGAATTGGGCTATGGCCTTCGGAAGATTAGCGCGTTCAAACAAACACACAAAAAAACAGAAGACTGTCATGGGACACCCGGATGGAACGAAGTTCAAAGAGAGAGAGAGAGAGACAGACAGAGGAACACGCGCACGCCGCACGCCGCACAACTATAGCAAAAAGTGTCGTTCCAACTTTTGGTCTTAATTTTTTCCGTCTAGCCCCCTTTCGCAACGCGCGATAAGGAACTTCCTTCCAAAAACTCTTCAGCTTTATTATTAGTACAGATTTTCTAAGCACCTAATTTGTACATGTTCAAAAGATGATCACTCACAAAGGCATAAAGGTTTTAATTGTGGACTGTGGACCTGTGGCCGATTGTGGGTATAATATTACACAAACGACTGATTTCTACTATGGTTAGATAGTAGAGGTCAGTGTTACATGCCCTGTAAATAACCGGGTGCTGTTACTAAGTTAGCATCTGTATATAACGAGATAACAACCAGGCGACGGTCATCCAGTCTAGCACCCTAGTTGCGTAACACTCAATCTCAATCATTTTGAAGGATATTGCTAATCTATTGCTTCATATTATGGTCGAAAAATTTGCGCGCAATGTATGTTGTTGAACTGTCAACATCAAAGTTATTGCTACTGATAGTATGTCGATGTCGATTACCACTGTTATTTTTACATATCTTGAAGCGTTAATAGACTTTTGTACATGTTCCAATGTTCCTTCTGCTGCGACACAGGCCTCCTCTCTGTAAGCGGACCGTAAACCACCACGCGGGCCAGTTCAGGTTGGTAGATGTCACTATGACTTCGAATTTTCGGTTCTAGGACATCCAGGGGGCCTACTCCGAAGTGCAAAGTGCGATCGGACCGACACATGGCCGAACCGAATATTATTGAAAAATGAGAAAAAAGTTCGGATCGGCTCAGTTGGGTCGGGACCATAGTCAATATTCGAAAGAGTGTAGGATCGGAACCGACCGAACCAAATAGTAACCTCGTGGCAGGAAACGGCCGAACATTCGGCCGATACTACTTCCGAGTAGACACCCTGGTTTTCTTTCGATGTTTTCCTTCACCGTTTTGAGAGCGCCTGCCTGGGTTGGAACTTACCCACCACTCGTAAGTCGCGGTCGTTTCTACTGGGCCTCCAATGCTCACTGGTTTTGTACATATTCGATATATAGGTACCCTATTGGTACGCAAAAAGAAAGAAGAGGCTATAGACCTCATCATCATCTGCCTAGCCTTTTCCCAACTATGTTGGGGTCGGCTTCCAGTCTAACCGGATGCAGCTGAATACCAGTATTTTACATGGAGCGACTGCCCATCTGACCTCCACAACCCAGTTACTGGGTAATACGATACCCCTTGGTAAGACTGGTTGTCAGACTTTCGGGCTTCTGACTACCCGTAACGACTGTCAAATATCCACGAATGACAGCCGGGACCAACGGCTTAACGTTCTTTCCGAGGCACGGAGGGGTCTCGGTATGTAAAGATGGTCACCCATCCACAGACCAACCGCGGCAAGCGTAGCTTAACCTGATCGATCGACAAACAATAATTAATCACTAACGATATCTCTGACGCAAGACGAAGGCGTTGTCTAGCAGTGGCACTGCGATAGGTCGAGATGATAAAGAAACGCAACTCCAATGGCAACAGTTTCATCAGCTGACTCTTGCAACACAATAAGTTTTTCTTATCATTGTTATTTAGTTAACAATTTTTTTTTGAGCAGTTGTAGCTCAGTTGTCAGAGTTACGAGTCATGGGTTTTTTACTTTGTGTAAATAATTTCATCACCACTGCTCTCAAAACGGTGAAGAAAAATATCGTGAGGAAAACGTCATGTCCTAGAACCAAACATTCGAAGATTTGTGAAATCTAAAACCCGCACTGGGCCTGCGTGGTGGATTATCCCCACTCCCTTTCGAAGAGAGTAGGCCTGTGTGCCAGCTGTGGGAACATTATAGGCTGATTCTCCTGTTTTTTGACCCAGTCTCTTTTTAGAACTGCGAATACATTTCGAACCATTCAATTAAACCAATGTTCTATTTTAGAGGGTTTGGTTTCCGCACTTAGTCTTTCAGGTGGACCATTGTGCGTTGGCCATGGTGGCCGTCGGTGGTTATTCAATTAAACCATTTATAGGCACTTTTGTGTTGACAAAGGATTCGGTCAGTCGGAAAAACTAAACTACATAGTTGCTAGCTATTGAAAATGGACATTATCTTAGATGTACCCTGTAATATATTGCTTGGTTTCTAGGGTTGAATTGCAGCAACATCTAGAGTACATATGTTTTTAGTTCTTCGGTACAAAAAATTATAAAAAAAACTTTTTTCCAAAATTAAAATCAACCGACTTCCAAAAACGACACTACAAAGTGAAAAATAACTTTAATTTCGGAAGTCGGTGTCGTTGGGTTCACATTTTCGTTGTTTGCCACCGATTTCCGAAATTAAAGTTATTTTTCACTTTGTAGTGTCGTTTTTGGAAGTCGGTTGATTTTTTTTTTGCAAAAAAGTTTTTATTTTTCTCTTTTAAGTTGTAATTTTTACCAGTAATTTTGGTTTAAAAACCAAGCTACTGAACCGTTTTTGATGAAATTTCTATGGGATCATTTGGGAAGTATACCCTTTCCAACAAAAAAAGAATTTTTCAAATCGGTTGGCAAGCGACGGAGTTATGCGCGAACAAAAATAAAAAAAAATACAAACATCCGAATTGAGAACCTCCTCCTTTTTTTTAGAACTCGGTTAAAAAACTTTTAAAAAACTACTTACACAGCAAAAGAAGCAATTTGCGATGCAGACCCAATGGAGTTCCTCATCATCATTCCGTGGGCACCTCTCCACAATCCCAATAGACCATTCTTGTTGTAAATATTCTTCATAGCCACTACCATCCCTGGGTGAGCATGCTGGGTCCCCACAGCAATCTTCTGTGAGGAGTAGGACATCAGCTGAGTTTTCACCAGTTGTAGGGGGCTCCCGCAAAGTCCCCCACTCATTCCTGATATGCAGCCGAAGAAGAGACTGTTTGAGAATTTAGTTTTGTTGTCCTTGTCTCTCAAGAGGCCATAGTCATCTGCATGTTGGTAGATGCCTAACCTACAACGGAATTACTTATCAGTGAAAGTTTTAAAATTATTTTAACATAGTATTTTATTGCGAATCTGAATAATATTTTGAACGATTAGCAATATGCTAATCCACTGCTTCACATGTTCGAAAAATTTTTTTGGCCAAACAATGCAATGAATGTTGTTGAAATGTCAAAATAAAAGCCATTGCTACTGTTAGTGACTTAGTGTGTTACGCAATTATTTTCTTGGTTTTCAAATTTTGCTTTTACTACAAGAAACGTTGTTGCAAAAAAAAAAACCTGTTTAATTAAAACATAAATACCATACAACTTCATATCACAACATATAACATGCTTTCGAGGTGCAATTGGAAATAACTGACAGCACAAATTCAATCAAAACATTACCATAAACAAACCAAAAAAACACATAAACTAAACAAAACCAAAAAGAGCTTACCTTACCCCGTTTACAACAAGTTGGAACCACAAAGCAGGTACGAGTCCCTTCTGCAACGCAGCAAATCCATCATGTTTCACAATGTTGAACACTGCATGGGGCACATTTTTGTAGTGGACAGCATGCTTTCCCCGGGCCCTGAGCTCCCCTTGCAACTGCATGCGGGTCTTCACAACGTCGAATGGGTTGCTGAAGAACCCAGCACCCACCCCCGCCAAACCACCCACCATGAAGTCCATTGTACTACGGAAGGTACGTTCTTTCAGCGCACAATATTGTAAATCTACCTTATGGCAATAAGCTAGTACTTATTTGATGCCCAGAAAGTTATAGGATTCTGAGAAAGGCTTATTGATTTTGCATGAATATAATTCTAATACAATTTTTAAAACAATAAGTAGGTAATAGGTAATACGAGCTGGAGTCCGCAACTCCACATCAATGCACGTATTTTGCATGCACCAGCCCTTATAACAATAAGTATTAATATTTTTAAAGAGTTTGCAATCTTTATTTTTCACATGTAAAGTATTAGTCTTCAAATAAATCTCAAACGAAAGACAATTAACCAAATATAAATGCTAATTACTAATATAGATGACTTAATGACTCATCTGAAACGTAGCTATTTGTCATTGGCTCTGTTTCCATTGCTTAGTTATTTTCCTATACACATGTCGTTCGTCATTTAAAACATTGATTTAAGACTGTCATAGCTACTTGATGAATCAATCATATGTTTTCTTTATTTATGTACACACGGCTACACATCAAGCTATGCAAAACCAGTATTGGCTGACCGTTCATTGTGAGAAAATATCATACAAAGTGAGGCCAAGACAAACTGGTTTTGTATAGCTTGACGTGTAGCCGTGTGTACATACAGTTCACACTTCACGCAGACTGTTTTGCTAAATAATAGTCAAATGGCCTAGTTCTTTAATGAGTATAGGATAAATAGGTATTTTCGATGTATATATTGGTTAAAATATCAAGGCTGTTACAGAGAAGCAATCTAATGGAAAGGATAAAATAAAAAAATATATATTTTGAATTAAAAATATATAATTATTATAATTCAGTTTGGTCATGCCGAGTAAGAGTTATTTCAACTTTCAGTTCAAGAGTCAAATAAAAAGGAAGGAAGAGAGTCAGAGAAGAATCATTTTTTAATATGAATAAGATTAAAATAGAACATTATTTATTGTAGCAGGTCAAAATAAAAAATTTAAAAGATGGTCAAAATAAAAAAAGTAGTTATCTCTGCAGATCAAGTTTAGTTCTTGTACTTTTAATTCTTAACTTAGTATCTGATCAGACTTCTGTGGCTTTTAGGAGTTTACAAAAAAGGTTAACACACCTTGTTGAGCAAAACACACGTTATACAACAGCCATAAGTAAACTGTAAACATTATATCGCACAAACACACTCTAACATCTTAAAATGATTAGATCTTGATTTTGTTCACAACAGAAGGTTTTAGATTATTTTATTGTTCAAAATAATCAATAGGATATTGTTAGACAATCTTTTAGTCGCGGGATATTTGTAACGAAGTTCAAACTTGAGTTAATATGAGTACCGAGTACTTTTAATTCATATAAGAGAAAGATTCCGATTTTCACACGGTACCTTGTTGTAGTGGTAGTCACGTGTGAATTGACGCAAAAATTAACGAACTGTGATGTAATAACAGTTAATTTATTGTTTTATCATCGCACATGCGGCACTCAAAACACTGTTTAACAATATTTTATTTAGAGAAGAAATACTTGCATTTGTATCATCACTTACCTAAATATTCAGTGTCGTTGAATATATGCTGCAGTCATCTATTGTATTCTATTAATGATATATGGGTCACCATTATGGGCCGCTGTGGACTCGATTACGCCACGGTAAACTTATGGGAAAATGTTAAAATTATATTTCAAGCCACTATGATTTCGTAATCTAAGGATTTTTCGTATGACAAACACTGAGACAGACTTGTCAAATTTGAAATTGACAGCAAGCAATCAGCTGATAAAAAAGTGCGTTCGCGTTTATTAATTCATTCAGCTGAATGATATCCACTGCTGGAATTGGGCTTCCCTAGCATCGCTACTTGGAATGGTTTTGTGCTTCTCGCATCCAGTGGATTCCTGCGGCCTGTACCAGAGGGGCAATTCTCGTAATTTTAAGACCGTCACAGTCTGATCTCAGTCTCAATCTGTCAAAAAATACTTCTAATTTCCCTACATTTTGACAAGTTTTTGACATTTGTTTGTCGCTGAGATGAGACTGCGACTAGATTTTGAACGTTTTAAATTACGAGAATACGCCTTCAGGTTATCGTTCATCGGTTTATCTTGTGGGGGAGGCCTTTCAACGCTCCGTCTTCCAATATGCAGTCTCCACTCCTGAACCTTTTGGCCCCATCGGCTATTAATTTGTTCTGCGAGTAATGTCAAAGCCCATGCCCACTACTACTACTTCATCCCGCGCGGGCTGGCAACGTCGCATCTAGTGGTTTTTTTAACCGACTTCAAAAAAGGAAGAGGTTTCTCAATTCGATCGTATTTATATATTTTTTTTTTGTGGTTGCGGATAACTTCGTCGTTTATGTACCGATTTTGATGATTCTTTTTTGTTTGTTGGAAAGGAGAGCACCCTTGGGATACCAAGGGTGCTCCCATGATAAGGAAACCAGGATCTGATGATGGCATCCCAGAGAAATCGAGGGGAACATTCGCAAATCGTAGGGGCGACTAGTGCGTTTGTTCATTTTTTCATTAAGTATTTTAAAGCACTATCATTTAATGAAGGTCTAGAGTTGATCTGATGATGGAGCCGAAAGACAGCTGAGGGGACTCCTCAACGATTTACAGCAGTTACCTTGAGTTTGGGCTTTATTAATTTGTATTGATGAGAACTTTACAATGGGTTGTGATTGTCGTTAGGGGTCTGATGATGAAGACGATGGACAGTGAAGGGAATTCTTCAACAGTTTACATTAGCTACCTTGTACCTTGTGGTTTTGGACTTAATTCATTTTTGGGGTACCTTTAATCTAGCAAGTAGGTACCTGTATTTGATTTTGTGTGGGGTAGGTAGGTACAACTAAAAAGTGAAAAATAAAATCTTTTTTTACCAAACAAAAAGCAACCGATTTCCAAAAAAAACACTACAAATTGAAAAATAACTAATTTCGGAAGTCTGTGTCAAAAAACGAAAATACGGAACCAACGACACTGGCTTTCGAAATTAAAGTTATTTTTCAATTTGCAGTGTCTTTTTTGGAAATCGGTTGTTTTTTTCCTGATTATTTAACAGCCAAGTACTAGATCGTTGGTGCCACATGCATGCCACATGTAGATGTGACATGCCGGTTTCCTCACGATGTTTTCCTTCACCGTTTGATAGCAGTGGTGGTGATATAATTTACACAAAGTAAAGCGCCTGTGTGGTTCGAATCTACGACCTACCTACTCGTAAGTCGCAACCCGTTACCACTTGGCCACCACAGCTTTATTAATTGGTCTCCAATTAAGCCATTAGCATTGCAGTTCCTAACTTCATGTCGACCAAGGACTTTGGATTAGATGTTTCACATCAAAAATCTTGTGTGAAGGTCGTAATTGTAATAAATGATCTGGCTGAAAATAAATTTAATAGTAACGAGAGAAAAAATGTTATCAGAGTAAACAAATAATATCGTTTGACAAATTATATAATAAAAATTTAAAAGGTTTTGGGCTAATAAATAAACAAATTTAAACTATAATGTAATTTACATTACACACATCTAAACCAAATTTATTAAAGAAACCAAAAAACATGGCTGTTAGGACTGCAATGTTCCTATTCGAAGTGGTGGTAGAAAGCATCAAGAACGTGAGCTTGGTTGAGAGCCGAGGCTTGGTTATAAAAAGTGATTTTGCTAACATATTTTCATTGGAACTTAGAGATCCCAAACAAATGCATATAGTTATGCCAGAACCGCTCCCTCTGCCACCTGAACCACCTGGAAAGAAAGGCAAAAAAAAGAAACCAAAGCCAAAACCCAAAAAGGGAAAAAAAGGTAAAAAGGGTAAAGAGGAGGAACCACCACCGGAACCAATTATACAATCCGGCCAGTCTGTGTTATTCGCAAGTAGCGCAGAGGTGTTAATACAAAATATGATGAACTCCCCTCTGGAACTGTCTTTATGGAGTAAGGAAGAAAATTTAGTCTTTATCGGCACAACAACCATACCTTGGGACCCACTATTTATAACGTATTTATCACAGATAGCTAATTGTGAGGTACCTCCTCCTGTGACCTTAAAAGATGAGTACAATATATTTGAAGAAGGCAAAGGGAAACTGCTAGCAAAAATATCAATTCAAGTTAAACTATCATTCTTGAACGATAAGCTTACAACAGCATTTCGTACACTTTCAGAGGATCCTTCTATCAGAAAATTTCTCTACACTGGAATTAATTCAAAAACTACGTCTTACATGTGTACTTTGAAGTCGACGGATGAAGCTTTTGAGGAGAATTGTAAAAAGATAGAAAATCAATTTATTGTAGACAAGCCAAAGCCCGCTAAAATGGTTTTTGCCGATTACAAAAATGCTCCTGGGGCCAATCTCGCCTTCTTTAATGAAGGCGATTATTGTTGTATGGGTCATGCGGATAAACCTCCCGAATCGATTTACAAATCGCCTGAGACATGTCCGGACATCGATCATATTATTGACTACGTTAGGAAG
This sequence comes from Apamea sordens, assembly GCA_945859715.1. NCBI lineage: Eukaryota > Metazoa > Arthropoda > Insecta > Lepidoptera > Noctuidae > Apamea > Apamea sordens. Next base: position 18,492,812 of record OX243995.1, read on the forward strand.
ATTATTGTGTCCTGTAATGATAATTTGAGAATGTTAACACCTCGGCCAACAATAACTCCGCGAATAAAAGCTACCGATATTGACAGACTTTGCTACTGTCGGGAGACAGCATGGCCCAAGGGCGCATTCGCTGAACGGTTTAAGAATGAAGCACAAACTGGTCCGTGCCCACTTTGTATCGATTCTGGCAAAAAACCCAAGGGATCTAGGGCCGCAACTTTCGACATTGCTAATATCCGAGGCCCATGCGGTAAACCAGAATGTAAAATTGCGAGAGATATAAGGGCTTACATTGAAAACCTCGTAGATGAGGACAATGAAGAATTTAAAATCGATGATCTTATAGGACCGTGCGGAAGCAAAGAGTGTACACTAGCTAGAACAATTCAAGACTTTCTGCGGCATGAAGGCGTGTTTACTCACGGAGCAACACATGAGGGCACGTCTACTCAATGCGCTTGCATAGAAAAGATGAAAGAGTCACTGACCAAGAGAGATTCGTGTGAAACTGTATGTAGTAAAGATTGTGAGAATGCATCAAGTGAAGCGAGTGTTTGTGAAGGAAAAGGGTGCCCTTTTAGAAAACAGAAAGTTTATGATGTGTTTTATTTCACAGTACAATATGATTTCGAAAATAAGCCTGATGTTAGTCCATCGCCGTCAGGCAATGAATCCGGTTCAAAAACTCCCGAAAGTAAAGCATCCGGTTCAAAAACTCCCGGAAGTGGTTCAAAAACACCTGAAGGCAAACAAAAAGTTAAAATTTGTCATCCTGAATGCCCTTCTGGACAACCGCCGGAGACGACACCATGCTCTAGACGCGTGTGTAATGTCGACATTGATCAAGAAGTTGACCCCGAGTCTCTGAAGTGTATTGCACCAGTTTGTCCATTATTCAAACAAGATTTCCCTCCTAGTCCTGCCGACAGTGACATAGAAGTACGATTCGATGAAATTCACAATCTGTGTTGCACAAAGTCGTGTGACACAGCCGACAAAGTTAAAAATTTTATCGCTGAAGGAGCGTTAAGGAAACAAAAATGCCAAGATGAAGAAAAAGAGGACCCTTGCTTCTGTGACTGCGTATGTACATTTAAACTTTCTAATAAAACTACTTACTGTGCGGTTTGCGGAGGCTACGAGTGTCTGGGAGATGATATGCGATACCAGCCAGAGCATATTAAGCCTCATCCATGTCCAGTGTACCATAAAATGTACGATAAAAAGTATATAAAAGTTAAAAGTCCATGGGAAGACGATCAAACGAAGGAAACTGGGAGTCAAAAGAGTTCAAGGGCCGGTTCAAGAGCCGGAGATAGGACTAAAGCTGCAAAAGGAGTTGTTGATAAAAAGGGTGTTCCTGAAAAAAAAGTGCCCGAGGAGAAAAGAAGAAGAAGTATAGAGAAGAAGGAAGGAGAGAAGCCTGCTCAAGAAGGTCCTGAAGAAGAAAAAGTTAAGAAGAAGCAGAAATCTAACAAGGGAGAAGGTGATGAGAACAAGAGAAAGAAATCTAAAATGGAGAAAGATGGTAAGCCTCGAAGCCTCCAGCCGCAACGAACCGTTCTTTGCGTAAATTATATTTTGAGTTTTATGTGTAACTGATTGGTTAGATAATCTACTTATTTTCATGTTATCTTTCAGTTGTGCAAAAAGCACCCATCAAAAAGGAAGATTTGAAATATAAATATCATTATCCTCCCGTTCCCGGTAATATGGGTTGGAATTGGGTAGCGGAAGACATACCAGGAATGAAAGTAAGACATTTGATTTAGTTTTATGCGCTACAGTCAACTATGTCCACGTCCACGTCCGTCCATAGTAAAAAGTCAATATTGACAGCGTCTTTATGTCGTAGCAGTTAAGCAAAAGTTTCCTAGAACTAGGTGGCCACCACATAACGGCCGCAGAAATGATGGAAGCGGGATCTATCTAGGGAAAAACACCAACTTACTTTTTTTTTTTTTAATGTTATAAACTAGTGCTTAACTGCGATCCCGCCTGATGGAATGCAGAGATGCAATCGTTGATGGTAAGCGCACTAATTTATTACTTCCATAAATAACGTTTTAGTGACGTCAATCAACGTTAAATTGCGGACGCTATGAGGTGGCCACCGCAGTCTAAAGCTTTGTTTCCCTAAGAAAATGGTAATCGGTCACATATTAACGGCCGCCCAAATATTGGGCATTTGACATCTTAATATCAAATAATTACTGGTGAAAAAGCGGCAGATTTTCATGGCGACCGTTCTAACATGACGGAACCAAAGCTTATCGTAGTGCACTCAACGATATCAGCTCCCCAATTGCGACACTATCAATCTCAATCTGAATAGTTTTGAAGGATACTTAGTGCTAATCTATTTCTATACTTAAGTTCGAATAAATCTGCTCAACAACGTAAATAACGCAATAAATGTTGTTGAACTGTCAAAACTCATTGCTACTGATAGTGTCTTACGCAATTACTTCGCAGTGCTGGCGCTTTTATGTCGTAGCTGTAGGTCCTACAAGGTTCTTTTGGTGCGTGGCCGAAATTAGAACTAACGTCGCTATATCTTTTTTTGTATGCGAAAACCGAAAACGTCAGGGTGTGGGGGTTGTTTTTTTGCAATTTGCAGGTCAGTATCAGATTTTATGTTGATCTAAATATGGTTCGCGGCCGTAACAAATATTAATTTATAGAATTATAGTTAATCATAAAAAAATATCAATACAACTTTATAAGTTCAATTACCGTATTGAATGACTATTTCATGAACTCATGACATTTGAGGCCAATTCTAACTTAGGAAGTTCTTTTGCTGGTTCTATTGATTATAATTCTGTAAAGCCATAATTGTTACAGTCGCGAATCATATTTGAATCAACATACAACCTGACTGACACTGGATTTGCAAATTGGAAAAAACGTAAGTAAAGGGCTTTAAAGATCCGTGGCAAACCTAGGTACAGTCGCGCCATTTTGAAAATGGGGGCCGCGCATGTTCAAAATTGATCACGTGACTCAATCGGTTTTTAATTTCGGTTTGGTGTTGGTTTTTTACACCCGGTATTTAATAATATTACGGACAATGTGAAAAGTAAAAATATATATATTAAAAAAAATCACCAATTAACAAAGAACAAACAAGCAGTACCTTTGTAGGTACTTACCCAAAAGTTATATTGAGCGTCCCTACATAAATAAATAGATAATTGAAAATTATACAAAAAAAATATTGGTAATTTTAATTATGTAAAGATATACCTACCTACCCACACTAGTTGATTTTTTAAATTAAAATTACAGACTTAGGTATATTTACAAAACTAGAGACCCATCCCTTCTTTGTACGGTTTTTACCTGACAAAACGTCGAGTATTCTTTCTTTTCTTGTAGGTAAGTTTAATATTCATGTATTACACACATAAACCTCTCTCACGGAGAGGAGGCTTGTGTCCCAGCTCAGCAGTGGGAACATCATAGGCTGAATATGATACACATAAACCTTCCGGAATACATTTTCTAATTAAATGATGGTGCAAACCACATCAAAATCTGCAGCGGACTTTGGAAGAACATCGAAAAGCCACAGCAGACATGAAAAGCGACTCAATTTTTAAAATATGTAAGTATAGATTTGTCATGATGGATTCTCGGTTCATAAAATGCTTCCAGAAGAGGCGATACCTGCTTATTTGTAATTGAACGACTGGTGCAGCTTGCTACTATCTTAATAGCTGGATAATAATCATATTTCTGGCGAGCTATACAGGGTCACAGGGACATCGACGCGCAAACTGTGACCATGAATTCAGCGTAGAAATTTTCCAAATATCCATGGCAATAGTATCACTATCAGTAGCAATAGCTTACATTTTGACAGTTCAACAGTATTCATTGCGTTATTTACGTTGTTGAGTAGACAATTTTTTTAACATATGTAGCAATGGATTAGCAGTATCCTTCAAAATGATTAAATTATTTAAAAAAAAATTGAGACATACAAATCGCGAAAAAAAACCAGCTGTTCTGACGAGTTATGCGAACATAAATGTAGGGAACAGCTGTTTTTTTTTCGCGATTTATTTTGGTCCCATAGTAAAAGTTGTTCATAATGATGAGTAGGATGCCCATAAATTTAATTTCACCTTGTATAGTGTTTTACGCAATTAAAGTGCCGGTTGCGGGTGGATGTCTTGGCCACCCTGTATCTACGTATTTTTCATGATATTCGTGCCCAAATAACAGAAGAAGAAGTGTCAAAGGACCATTTTTACGGCAGTTTTGTGGTGAGAATGTGCAGTGTGAAACGAGGACGAGTCATTTTGTTATTACTATCATATTCATAGGTATTCGTTTTTTGCATTCCAAATGATATAAAGATGTTCACAAAAGGCTTATAGCTAAGAGCCGTTGTAGACCCTGTCTGGTCATCAATACACCTCTGGCCAAGCCTTCGGGGTAAGTATGTGTGTTATTTAACTAATCAAATCGTGAGGTAGAACAGTTTTTATTTATTTCTTTAATTAAAACGGTTTAAAACCAATTACAGAAATTAAAGACACAGTTTGGACTTATAAAAGATAAGACAAAATATAAAATCATCAAGTAAAAAGTCGACTCTTGATGTGACCATAGGGCTGGCTTGTTTCTTGGCCAAAGAATTGGCATCGCCATACAACGTGGCAATGCTGCCAGCCTTTTGGGCACTGTTCCTGTTGACAGCGATGCGGACGAATTTTTTGATGCCCTATGATTCTTTTGCTTGTTTTTTCATATGTATTAGTAAAAAGTTAACAACACTTTCATAAATCCCTCTCACAGTACTTCTGACTTGCAGACAAAATCTTCGTCCATTCGTCCGCAAACAGCAGTGCGATTCTGTAACTCATCTCACCGTGAAAACTTAGGTGAAGTGAGCGTGGAGTGAACTATCATTCCAACTACATCTCACTACACGACAGCTCACTCTAAGCTCACTTCACCTAACTTTTCACGGTGAGATTTTTACAGAATCGATCGGCTGATCGTTTGTTGGATTAGAGTCCAAGAGATCAAGGGCGGCCAGACTACGTGGTTCAGGGGATTTAAGGAACTGAAATGGAAGAACAACAAGAACCCTTTTGCAGCAGATGTTAGTTAACGAAGCCCCGCTGACGTCATGGTATGGGTGTCTAAACACCATAAAACAAAAACAAAAATAGACTATATTTTTTGGTGTCAACAATCGATCAATTTGCCTAGCCTTTTCAACTATGTTGGAGTCGGCTTCCAGTCCAACCGGATGCAGATGAATACCAGCCGATCGATTCTATAACCATCTCACTGTGAAAACTTAGGTGAAGTGAGCGTGGAGTGAGCTGTCATTCCAACTAATGCTAGGGATTGACACTATTGACAGCACACTCTAAGCTCACTTCACCTAAGTTTTCACGGTGAGATGGTTACAGAATCGCACTGCAGTATTTTACATGGAGCGACTGTCTATCGAACCTCTAGGTACAACCCAGTTATTCGGTAACACCATTCCCCTTGGTAAGCCTGATGGTCAGACTTTCGGGCTTCCGATGATCCGTAACGACTGTCCACGAAAGACAGCCGGGACTATGTAACTGCTTAACATTCTTTCTGAGGCACAGAGGGGGCTCGGTAGGTAAAAATGGTCACCCACCCACAACCGAAGGCGGCAAGGCTTTGCGGCTATTATTACTAAACCACGAGCCCCTGTTTTTTGGGGATTATTTATCGTGTTTAGGTGCTATGTTTTTTCATTTGACCTTGTACAGTGTGGAGTTTCGGACCAAGGAGGATATTGGCGGGTTCAGCAGCAACTGCTGCAAGCTCCAACACCCACAGGATATAAGTGTTTTGATTTATCTTACATAGAATAATTATTATGTTAGAGATCATTCTGAGCCCTTAAAACTGTTACCGGTGTACCTATTCATTTTTAAGGGCTCGATCGATTGAAACCTTTTACTGTGGCATTTTTTTAAATTAAAATAATATTTTACTGAAACGAGCTCTGTTTTTATTATTTATGTTTTACTTCGTACCTACGTAGAAATACAAGATTATGTTGTGATTGTGTAAAAGGCACATACAAGAATCAAATAATCAGGTCGACGTTTTTCGTATAATTTTATATCATAAGCCATACGTAATAAGTACATTTTATGGAAATGTAGTGTTATAAGTACTTATTATATTTTTTAGGTCCGGCCGAACTGGAAACCTGGCGCTGCAAACGCAATCTTGGTGAGAAGGTACAGGGCGCAACGAGAGGGCGGGGACAGCTTGAACAAGAAGAAGCGTGCTCTGATGCAGCGCAAGAAGAAAATCGAAATGAAGCCCACATTGGTCGTTACAAAGCGTGACGGAGAGTTCACCGTCCAAATGGAAGTGTTCAAGAAATTCTCCAAAGAGCGACTCCTGTTTCAGTATCCATACGATGAAAAACCGCCTCTTATATACACAATTGGAAAGACGGCAGAAGAGAAACGCAAAATTCAGAGGCAGCGCGATAGAAGAGAACGCAGGGAGACCAGGAGAAAAAGTAGACTATTGCAGTCCACGTTCAGGGACAGGTGCCAAGAGATTTGTTTAAAAGCGTACAATCAAGCGTTAGGGGTCCTTCCTTTACCAAACCCTAACGCACCGGACTGCCCTTGCTCAGGTAAACCGTTGCATGTCTCTCCTCCTATAATAGATTCCTGTTCGTGCTCTGATGTCGCTAGTACAATTTCGACGAGCGATACTGATAATGATGAATGGGTCATAGAATTCACACCGCCTGTAGCAAGATGGGATGCCAAAGCTAAACATCCACCAGTACTTGTTGAAAATGAAACTCTGTACAGTTATTTAGATTATAAGGTGAAAGTACTCGATAAGTCTGGCAACCAAGTGCCGAGATTTTTCAAGGGTCCTGATGGTAAACAGGAATGCAGTGATTTAGGCGGATTCTGGGGTAAGGTTAACAATGTGAATACGTGGTTGGAGATAAATAAAGATGGTTTTATAGGGCCAGATGAACGGTGGGTGCCAATGAACTTTACAGGACCTGATGGAATGATATATTCATCAGAAGAAGGGTTTTTCACAGACACCCAGATGCGGGTATGGAAAATAGGTGTAGACGGATATGTAGACAAGGATGGTAAGTGGGTATTCTATTCTAAGAAGAAGGGACCAAGTCCACCAAAATCAAAGTCTACCCCCACGGCGTCAACAGTAGATGCGAAGAAAGGGGTAAAAATTTCTCCAAATGGATCAACGAAGGCTGGTGAGGGCAAAAACCACAAAAAAGAAGCCACAGGTGCAAGAGCCAAAACATTGGATGATAAGAACAAAACAACAGTAACTGTTGCAACACCATCCCCAATACTGAAACCCCATAAAACCCCGGCAAATGTAAAGCATAATCCTAATAAAACTAAAACCCCTATAGTCATGAGCCTTTCCACGAACTTTGACAGAAAGCAACTACCACGTGACTCTCGGATGGACCGTAAGCCGTATATGGACCATAGAGACCTGGCAAAGTATCGTGAAATAATAGAAGAATTAAGAGCATACGACGATATAGGCCCAGTAAAGCCCCCTCGAAAAGCCAATAGAGCTTCGAATACCCCCCTATCTCAGCTATCTACCTTCACAATGCAGGGTCATTATACCTACAATAAGAAGGTGCCAATATTTACAGCGGATAGGTCTTTTGAATTCGGGACATCAACCACAATGTCACATGTTGATTCACAGATGGGTAAATCAATTAATGTAGAATAATAGAGAATCTCGAACATAATTTATAATTTTTTTAAATATTTTACTTGTGTAAATCCAAAGAAAAAACTATTAAGTATGTGATATATATATACCTACCATATTGTTTAGCTACAATCTTAATTTTTTTTTACTGTTATAAAAAGAGAAAGTTATTAAATGCTTGTTTCGTTGTACATAGTTTAGCTGAAAGACCAGAGAATCACAATATCAAAACGTCCTTTGAATGTTTCATTATCATCTTTTTTCACTCCTCCTCTACCCTAAGGTTCCGAACGTCTGTCGTGCATGTGACACTATTATTGTGTAGTCCAACGTGTCCTTGAATGTTTGAACACATTACACACACACATTTGTTTTTTTTGCGCTCTAAGTATGCAGTATAGATCGCGATTATCTCAATTCGCGATCTATATTGCATAGAGCGCATAATCTTCCCATAGTCTACTCAGATTAATACGGTTATGGTGCCAGTTTATAAGCAAATATTTTGGTCATGGGATACTGAACTGTACACACAGTTAACTTGTTAGCAAAACCTAGAAACACAACGAGGTAAGGTTGAATTGAGCTGAATCTTTTATATAAAACAAAATGCATAATGTCAAAACATGGCTGTCTCGATTGATGCCTTCAAAAATCATTAGAAAATTTATTTCAAAATTAATGACACTGTTTTTGGCAAACTTTTAAATTTATAACATTCCGAAAGCTAAATTTTATAGTTTGTTTAATTCTGGACGCATCAGGTTCAGAAAGGCGCATAATTTAAATTAAATACCAGTCAAGTCAACATTTACTATGTTTAAATAATTAAAAATGGCTCACACGGATTCAATGTTCTTGTTCGAGATAATAATTGAAGAATTGAAAAGCTTTGTCAGTTGCAACGAGTTTAGTATCAGAGGTCAATTTGCAGATGTATTTAGTGTTCATCTAAAAGATCCCAATGAACTGGAATGGTTTTTGCCAAAGCGGCTTGAGAAACTGAAAGGTAAGCGGAAAACAAAAAGTAAGAACGTCAAGGGCCCGGACAGGTCGTCGTCGACGGCTGCAGTGCAGACGGGGCAAACTATTTTATTTGCGAGTAATGTCGACACACTGATTTCAAACATGAAACAGTATCCATTAGAGTTGTCGCTGTGGAGTAAGGTTGTACAAGACTATAAAATAGGATCGACTCACATTCCGTGGAGTGCACCGTATTACGAATATTTGAATAAGCTCCACAGGAAGCAAGGACAGCAACCAATCTGTGTTACAGGCGATTACAATGTATTTGACGAGGTTACTTCTAAACGTATGGCCGTCATTAAACTGAACGTAAAATTGAGGCATTTTAAAGATAAAACAACTTCTCAATTTAGGTCTATATCTCGGGAAACCCAGCAGACTGTTATGAATACTGGTTTAAATTCTAAGCCCGTTAGTGAGTTAAGCAGAATGATTAAAAATAGACCAATTGACTTATCTGAAGAAACTGGTACTATTAAAACTATTTATAGTGACGACAAACGTAGACCTATTCGCACCAAAAAGAGGAACATTAAAAAGAAAGAAACAATGAGTATGGACGACCTTAGCAGTAAGGAACGCGTCACTGAAGTCGAAAGTGCTGAAGTGGATAGTAAAATCAATAATAGAAGATTAAATAGTCGCATTATCACTTTAGTAAGAAGTGATACAAACTTAGACAAAAATCCAACGTTATCTGTTATAAGATCCAAATCTTGTTCATCAATTGATCAAAGAAATTCCAACATATTAAATAATTACATTTTCGGGGGCACGCCTGCAGGGCCATTTGATAACCAGGTCTATTGTGTTAATTATTTTACGGTAAATAATGACTTTGCTGACTCCCCATCTGCAAAGTCTGCATCTCCAAAGTCTGTAACTCCAAACTCTCCAAAGTCTGAAAAATCTGTGAATGAAAATTCGAAATCCGAAAAATCTGACGAATTTGAAGAGGAAGCAAAATACAAAATTAGAATATGCGAGAGTGAATGTGCTAACGTAAAAAGAAAATCTGGCTTACCTGGCACACAAAGTAGTTGTTCTTTGGATTTACCACAAAAAGCATCACATTTGATCACAGTGAAAAAATGTGATGATGTCAAATGCGGATCTGAAAGAATGAGGGAAGTTCCCACGCCGCCAGATGATCGCATTTTGTTAGACCTGAGTACTCGAAGAGCAGACTGTTGCGATCTCTCGGAGAAAGTGGAGCAAGTGGTAGCGGCAATACAAGCGAAGATGAAATTTGGTAACGCACCTTGTTATTGTGAATGCGAATGTAAATTTGGCTTCATGAAGAAAACAACATATTGTGAAATATGCAAAGGCTTTGAGCATCTTGGTGAAGACTTTGGAAGAAAACCTGGATACGAACTGCCCTTTCCCTGTCCTATATTCCACAAACTGACCGAAAAAAAAAAGTTGACTGCATCTGGAAGCGACACTAAGAATAAAAAAGAGAAGCAAGAATCCGAGAAAGTAGTAACAAAAAAAGGGAAAAAGAGAAAAATAGACAGCAGATTCAAGTTTAACTACGGCTATACAGGTATACGTACGTATTTTTATTTTTTTTTACTTTTGGATATGCTATCTACTAAATTTTAATTGATTATTATCGTCGTATTTACTATCTTTCAAATTATAGCGCCTCATATTGGCCACAGCCGCTGCGCATTGCCTTGTGTTGGCACTTTGAATGCGGTACCCAAGCGCATGGGTTGGCTCTGGACTTGTGAAAACGTACCTGGAATGAAGGTACGTACTGGTGACTATAGATTTCACCTATTGGAAGTAGTGAAGATTTTTATTTTATTTTTTTGTTTATAGTACCGTCCAAATTGGAAGCCTGGTGCATCGAATAAGCATGTAGTGAGATTACTAAAAATGGCCAAGAACCCTGGCGAATTCTTGGCTAAAAAGAGAAAGAAAGCTCCAGGAAAGCCAAAGAGACCACTAAAGCGGCCGTTACTAATTGTGCATAAGAAAGATGGTGAATACACTGTGACTATGGAAACCATGAGAACTTTCGCAAAACCAAGGACTTTTAATCAATACCCGTATGAAGACAAGCCTTTGGTGACTTACACGATCGGGAGGACTTCAGAAGAAAACCTACAAAGAAAGATAAAGAAAGAACGCGCACAAAGACGGCTGGAGAGACTTCAACGCGACTTCGTTCAGAGCGCATTCAGAAATATGTGTCAAGAAATTTGTGTGAAGACATACCAACAAGCGCTTGGTATGCTGCCCGATGCCGAACAACCCGACTGTACCTGCTTCCCAGCACAACCTGGTCCAGACGACGTAGACGAGGATCACTCCTGCTCTTGTTCCGAAGACAAGGACTTGTCCGAGTCTGACACTGATTCTGATGAATGGATTGTTGAATTCACTCCCCCTACTGCTACATTTGATCCAACGTTCAAAACCAAGAAACTGTTAACTACAGACAACACTACTCAATATTCGTTCATGGACTACAAAGTAAAACTATTGGATAGGTTAGGCAATCCAGTGCCAAGATTCTTTAAAGGTCCTGATGGTAAGCAGCAGTGCAGCGATTTAGGTGGATTTTGGGACCCAGATCATAAATGGCTAGAGATTAACGTGGACGGTTTTATAGGACCTGACGAGAAATGGGCTCCACACAATTTCCTAGGGCCTAATGGAGAGCCAGTCGATGGTGAGCCTGGAAAATTTCAAGCCATGGATGGTAAGTGGTTGGTTATTGGAGTTGATGGATATGTTGATCAAGGCAAATGGAAGTACTACCCTAAGTCAAGAAGTCCAGTGCCAAAAAAGCACAAGTCCTGGAAAAAAACGACCGCTGAACCAAAGGAAGACAAGCGAACCGAGGCCACTTGGAGTTGCTTCGGCAGTGTATCTCCAAAATTGTTATCTAAAATGGGGATTGTTGGTCATGGACACGATAAGAAGGTATTATATTCAAAATTAAAAGACATGTTGGCGCAAGGTGAAGATGTAAATATTCCACAGCCTACAACAGTACCGCGGTCAAATAGGCCTAAAGGAAAACTTAGCGCTGATCGAACCCGCGCTTTTGCTGAGAGAACACAATGTAAACATGCCACTCCTTCAGATAAAGGAATAGTGGCTGTAGATGGTCATGGGCATAAGACATATTTTAGGTTGAAAGACTATGATAATACAAGGCCCAAAGACAGGATGGCCTCGCTTACAGATAAGGGTATTAGTGTAAGCTCATTTCATGTACCGTGTTTCCATTCGTTTATTAGTAGTGAAATTATGAAAAAGCAGCAATATGACCGCCTGGTGGCGCTCGCTGAACGTCGGGCAGGGGGTACCACCCAGAGCCAAGGAAGTCGAGGGGCGCAAAGTACTACCACATCCACACAAGCTGACTATTCCGGTGTCTACGTAATATAATTAGTTCTGGGTTCATAATATATGAAACTATTTTGTGTTGGAATTTATATGGTTTAGATAGATAATTGAACTTTTAAGTAGAATTTATTTGGTATTCGTCCTAAGTCAAATTTCGTAACGTTATGGTAACTTGTAAGATAAATAAATTATTTATTTGTATTGGCGTTTTATATTTTTACGATGTTACATCTTTATAATTATGATATTATGTCACAGGGTTCTGCCATTGAGGAAGTGAAGTCGGTTCCTCTAATATAATAACATTCTAAACACATCACACACACAAATTTAATCTTTTCACAGCCATGACTGGCTTGCTTCTTGCTCAGGCTGGCTTCGTCTATGAATGGGAGAGGGCCATACACAGACATTTTAGCAACGGCTTCCAATTTCTTGTTCCCCTGACCCACCCAGCAACGCAACGCATCCGCCGTCTGCTTCTTCCTTTGTTTTCGCTCTGCGTTATTTTTACTTTTATTGGTTTTGCTCCGCTCCTAAGGGCCCCAGAGCCTAGTAGCCTTCCTCAACAAATGGGCTATTAAATGCAAGATTGTTTTTAAATCCAACTTGTAGTTCCGGAGATATCCCTACATACAAACTTACAGACAAACAAATTATACAATATTTTATAGATTCTTACGCATCGACCAATTTCTAATTACCAGTACCCAACAACTTACCCCCGTTGTTATTTGGATAAAGTAAGCTATTTTATTTTATTGTTTTTTTTTTCATTTGGCACTGAGTTATGAATACTGCGCCCACAGAGGTGTACCTTTGCTTAGCCCCTCATGGAATACAGGCTTCAAATTGTTTAGTTTTTTTTTGTTTTCTTAATGAAAAAAACTATTTAAAACTTTCGATCGTAGAGAATTCATTATCATTTTTTCAAATTTCAGGTGGCTCAAGGTTGGAAGCCTGGTGCGATTTCCAAACGTCTTCTTAAGAAACTAAACAAAGCAAAACGGCAAACGCAACCAGAGCAAAGAGTGAAACCGGCAAAGAAGACTAATAAAAAGAGGGTTGAGGATAAACCGACCCTCATCGTTTGTAAGAGGAACGGGGAGTACCACGTCGAGATGCAGGTCTCTCCCGAGGACAGTGACGTCAATGTAGACCAGCAGCAATGCAGTCCTGTGGTGTACAGGATCAGCAGAGAAGACAATGAGGAGAGGATTCAAAAACGGTTGAGGAAACGGCGACGTATTGTCAAAGAGGCCGTCGATAAAGTTTGGGAGGATCCTTATCATCCTGAGATTTGTGAGAAGACCTGTCTTAGAGCCTACAAAGAGGCCGTAGGACTGTCCAACCCTAACAATCCCGAGTGCACATGCAGCGAAGAGCAAGGAGAAGATGAATGTAGTTGTTATAATGACGAAGAGGATGACGATGACACCTCTGATGGTAGCTCATTAGACCTCGAATGGGAGATACACTTTTCTCCACCGATCGCGGCCCAAGCTTGATTTTTTTTTTGCAGTCCTATATTTCTTGTTTTTTGAAGTATTTTGATGTGAAATAAAACAAGAGTTTAAACGACGACTTTACTATCCGTTTTACTGTTCGCCAGGAGGTTGTTCAGCATGTCCCATATGACGAGTGAGAGGGTAGTGTGAGGTGCTATCCTCAAGTAGAGTGGTCCTAATCCTTTGTAGAGGCCGTGGATGCCTTCAGTTCTGTATATCTTGGACAGGCAGTCGAGTACTCCAGTGTATAGGACGGCACCGGTTGCTGCAGACCCTGGAAATTGAGTTGGACATTAATTTTGCAGCAATATTATGTTATTGTAAAGATGACAGTTAAAGCTTTAGATAAAGTCATAGGAAAGTATTACATAGTTAACACACACATACACTCAAGTGGGTACCTTTAAAGTAATAATAACTTTAGTATGATTGAGTACAGATTATCTGTAGATTAGTTTGGCAGCTCTATTAAAATTAAAGGGCTGAGTTTTCCAATGCCAGATAATTTTTGACAGTTCTTCCATACAGAATCTGTCAGACGTCAATTTTACTCCACGAATAAGAATTATCTGTCGATTAAAAATCAGCCTTAAGTATACAACCACTTAGATCTACTTCTACTTTCCCTTTACTTGGAGAATAATTTAGGAATGAAAGAAAAACTAAAACTGAAGTAGAGTAACCCACTGGACAGTTAAACATAAGACCGGTTATTCCGTTTATCCACCCCAAAAAATCCACCGTAAGGTGGAAACGCAGAAACACTCCACCCTAGGATTAACCAAACCTCTTCTCATTCTCGTACATGCATTTTAGTTATCCAACTGGATAAACGGAATTTATAGGCTTAGGGTGGAGTTCGTGGAGTGGCCGAACGTTCTGATATACATGATTCTTGGAGATGCGTTTCCGTGTATCCACCTAAGGTTGGATTTTTCGGATGGATGAACGGAATAACCCTCATAAGACAGACTGAAGTTCATCAGAAGATCGTCCATTTACACCTTAGGCCTAGAATACAAAAACATCTACATACAAGACACAATTAAAAGCAAGTATATCACTTGACGAAAGCTTCCCCATAGTTATGCACCAGAGAGCACCCGACCACTAATAAGCAGCGACACTTTACCCTGGTTATAAAGCCGCGTATTCACAACATCCATCGGCGTTTCAACACAGACAACGATCACACCGCAAACGATGCTCGCCACGAAAGACAAAGTCACTGGCGACTCTTCGAAATACCCCCGAGCAAGCAGACTTTCCTTGAACCTGTAAATAAACTTTAGAATGTAGTGTACGAACCCTGGTTGTATAAACGGACGGTGGTGACGTCGAAGGGGCAAATTGCGAGGGCTACTACCACCCCACTCACAGCGCTAGCCCCGAAGGCCAGTCCAAGCGGAGAGTTTGTGAAAAAGCCGTGTGACAGCAACTCTTCTTTGGCTCTGAAGTGGAAAATATTAGTTGAGTGCTTGGTTCTAATATTTTCCCGAACTGTCCTTTTTGGGGTTCCGTACCCGAAGAGCGCAAACGGGAGGAAGGCTTAGTAATAGGGTCGCGTTGACATTATTCGTAAGTCGTTGTCTGTAAATCCATCCGTCTGTCTGTTTTACAGCCGGCTGTATCTCATAAACCGTAACAAGTAGACATTTTCAGTGTCTATTTCCATTAACACTTGAAAAAAATAAAAAAAAATAAGGGGGTCTCATACAATAAACGTGTTTTTTTCGCCGTTTTTTGCCTTGTGGGACGGAACCCTTCGTGTGCGAGTGCGACTCACGCTTGGCCGGTTTTTGGCAGTGTTTTCTTTTTTACGCACCGCGGCTGATATTAGGTGACATGGCACTTGGGGTCAATTGACTCTACACTAGGTGACCAAGATTTACCAAAAATTTTGATTTCTTTACTGACACTTTACACATAATTAGGTTTAATAATTATGTAGGCAATAGATTCTTGGGTCATATTTACTGTACCATGACAGTCTATTGTTTAGCCTGCCTAATGACTACCGATTTAACAATAAATTACTCTTGGATCTCAAATCACCTGAAGCCGTCCTCGACAATACAGATTTTTATTACTTTATTTTTAACCGTTAATGTCCCACTGCTGGGCAACGGCCTCCCTACTCTCTTTCCACTTCTCTACCAATCTTTATGAAAGGAGTCCAACCACTGACCTATATTAAAAAAGTACGCTGGACTAAATATACTATACGAAATGATAATTGTTTTTTGCGTCGATTCAAAGCGCCCCGCTCGAGCGTCTCAGGAACTAAAATTGACACACTCTGTTGCAAATGGTCGTCGCCTAGTTTTGGTAGGCCCGCTCTGACGATTTAGGTCTGAATCGTGGAATATGACTTTTTTGTGTGTTTTGTGTTTACTACGAGATATTTAGAACATTTTTATCATGAGAGTATGCGCATTTTGTAAAAGTCACTATCGAAAAATATTAGTTCCACAGACGCTCACGTTGTTAGCAGCGCCAAAATGGCGAAAATCAAATGTCTTCGTTTTGTCATCGATAGTACGATGTCCAACGTACTTGTATAATATAGATCAGTAACCCACTGCCGAGTATAGGCTGTTATATGCCAGTTGCAAATGTGTACTTGGTTGTCTAGTATCGATAAGCCACTATTTCCTTTCTCCACGATTGTTACCATTTACTAGTAGGCCTTTCCAGCAGTGGAGACCTATAGACCATAAAGCTTTCTTACTTGGAAAATGTGGTTAGTTGTGCAGCGCTGCCTATGGCGAGCCTCGTGCAGGTTGCGGAGACTCCCGCGAAGAACCCTCTCATACCTTCAGTCTTGTAAATCGTGACGATTCCGTCACACATTCCTGGAACGATAGGCAACAGGTGAGATGCATTGTACGGAATGTGTTTTGCTCGAGACGAGAAAAGGGGCTCGGGGAAGGGCACATTCCCAAACTTCAATAATTTACTTGGTAATTTTGTCAGTTTCAAAGTTCGCTCGTGGTACCCCAAGGGGAACTAGACTGGGAGACCACGGGCATGTACCGTAATTATGGTGTATCGTCGCATAAGACCAACATGGACCCTAGATTAATCATGCGCTAGCTCATTCATGGCAATTTTTTAGTAGGTAATTTTTTTTTATATTACTCAAACTTGAAGCATTTATTTCAAATAAACCAATTAGGTATAGGCACTTTTGAATTGTCAAGGGGTCGGTCAGCCAGAAAGATGAAGCTGGTTGCCCATTCCAAAGCGTAGTAGGTACCTATGGAGAAGAACGGGCAAGAACTCCATGACACTCTTTTAAATCAAAATACTTGCCCTTCTGTTTTTCGCTCTTCAATGGCGACAAGAATACGTCACATAATTATTATTTAACTTATTTTTCCACACTCTTATTAGGTTACTTAAAATATACATCATCTGCCTAGCCTTTTCCCAACAATGTTGGGGTCGGCTTCCAGTCTAACCGGATGCAGTTGAATACCAGTATTTTACATTAAATAAGCGATGGCCTATCTGATCTCCATAACCCAGTTACTGGGTATCACGATACCCCTTGGTAAGACTGGTTGTCAGACTTTCGGGCTTCTGACGACCCCTAACAACTGCCAAATATCCATGAATGATAGCCGGGACCACCGGCTTAACGTGCTTCTCAAGGTCTTGATATGAAAAAAAAAAAGACTTGAATTTACCTTTATACTTATGTTGCCTTCCAACAGCTATGCTAGGGTGCGCGCCTGCCTGTATCCTGGTCTTCACCACCGAAGCAGGGTTGCCAGTAACTCCGCTCATGATACCACTCACTCCTGACCAGAATATGGCCTTTTCTATGCTTATTTCGCCATCTTTGTTTTTAGTCCAGCCGTTGACCTCCGCCACGTGGTACATGCCTAGCCTGAAATTGTGATATTAAGGGATGTTATTCGGCTGCAGGTAATGAGATACAAAGTCGAATTGTTACGATAATAATAGTTGACGACACGGTTGGCGCAGTGGTTAAGCGATTGACTGCTGTGCTGCGTGTCGCGGGTTCTATTCCCGCATGGAACAAATATTTGTATGACCTACAAGTAGTTGTTCCGGGTCTGGCTGTTTGTGTATGTGAGTTTAAATGTTTGTAAACGCATCCACGATACAGGAGAAAGACCTAGTGTGGGGCAACGTTAAAAAAAAATTGTTTATTAAATCATGAGCATGTATCAGAAAGCTCTTGTCATATTTAAGGGTGCAGTACAAATCATCAAACTGAACAACTTTCTCCATGGGACCAACATTATAGTCGCGAAAAAATGTTCGAATTTCAAAACGTCAATACTAGAGATAAGACGGATATCCGGTACCCGGCCAAATTTCTATCCGGTCGGATACCGGACACAAACGCCTAGCCGGATACCGGATTTCCGTGCTCTGTGGTTGCTGACACCTATTTGGTTTAATTTAGACAGGTAAATACATAAAACATCAGAATATTACCTGACAGAATTCATAGTGAACCCCAACACCATAGCTGGTGCTAATCCCTTCTGCAACGCCATCGCACCATCGGCCCTCGCGATCACATACAACGCGTGGAAGATCCCCCGATACCGCGTATTAGCCTCGGTGCGCGCGCGCAGTTCTCCTTGCAGCTGCAGCCGAGTCTTCACGACGTCCATCGGGTTTGTGAAGATGGTCGCGCCGGCGCCGGCTAGGCCACCAATTATGAAGTCCATTTTTAAGTTACTGCAATTTTAAGACAAGAAATATTATTATCGTAAATTAAATACAACCAGAATTATTAATGTCGTAGGAATACAATAAATATAATTTACAAAAGTATTCTTGATGAATAATCGTGACGGGCGGGCGTTTTTGGGGGACTGTCTTTTGTAATTTTGACGTTCGAAAAGTGCTGATTCTCAGCCTAATTTGAATAAATGACTTTGATTTTGAATCAAATCTATACTACTTAATATTATAAAGAGGATTTTGTTGAGGAATTCCTCGGTAGATCCCGAGATTAAATCTCGGGATCTACCAGTAGGATTTGAAAAAAATCTTGTTGAACTTGATAACCCAATTCTTGAGGATATAACATTACGCTAGGACCCTAAGGAGCCAAGCAAAAAGAAATAAAGTCAGAAAGAACGCTAGCAGAAACGAAGTACAGACGCCAGTACATCAAGCTACTACAATCTGTGAAATTTCTTTAATAGATTTTCAACTTTATCGATAAAGCATTAAGGTTCAAAGTTGATTGGGAAAATTTGACAGTTTCGGGTAGCTTGACCTGCTGGCTGGCCAGTCTGTACATAGCACGGGCAGGCGACGCGACTCGCGTTGGGTGAACCAAAAATTCCACATGGACGAACTTGCGAGCACAAACTAGACTACATATAATAAAATAATGGGCGTAGCTTGTGGTAGGTCCGAAAAAATTATGTAGATAAGAAAGAAAGAAAAGAGAGAAAGAAAAGAAAGAAAAGAAAGAAAAGAAAGAAAAGAAAGAAAAGAAAGAAAAGAAAGAAAAGAAAGAAAAGAAAGAAAAGAAAGAAAGAAAGAAAAGAAAGAAAAGAAAGAAAAGAAAGAAAAGAAAGAAAAGAAAGAAAAGAAAGAAAAGAAAGAAAAGAAAGAAAAGAAAGAAAAGAAAGAAAAGAAAGAAAAGAAAGAAAAGAAAGAAAAGAAAGAAAAGAAAATACGTTTATTTGCGGTAAACATGACGCAAAAAAGAACAAAAAACAAATAGGTAAAGAAAAAAGCAGGAAATAATGGTTGACATGCGTCACATCTACGCAAAACGGCTGTCGCTCAGCATTATAATATAATAATAATAATATAATAATAATAATTTATTTGGACCACAACCATAAATTACAATGTCTTAATAGCTAGAACACGGACAGTTAATTTTACTTAAGTGCATAGCCAGCTGTCTCCGAAACTAGGCAAAAGCCTGTATCCTGGGCGGCAGTATATTAAAAAAAAAAAAACTGGTAAATAGGTATACATTTATTGGTTCATAGCCCGGATAAGAGCGCGTGAACTTTAAAAAAATGAGTAAAAAATATTCAAGACAAACTAAAATTACAAATAAGTTTAATATTATGCTGCGACCCTATGCAAGATAGAGCCCCAGCGCTGGTTTTCAGCGACAGCCGGCGCCGACGTAATGACGTCGTCCGTAAGATGTCCATAGATTGGTCTTTAAGCTTATTGAAATTGGAGATTGGATAATTTGCCCAACGCCTAAAAGACCGCTTATCAAGGATAATTGACTTAACTTTATGGTAAAGTGGTCTTATAATAGAATACAGAACGTTTTTTCTCCCCCTTAATGAAAATTCTAGCATGATATTACGTTAGATCTAACAATAAGGTCAATACCAAGAAACTGTCCCACGTATAAAAGTCTGGCACGTCGCCATCTTATCTCATCAGCAGTGATAGATATGTTAGTTTGATGTTGGTACCTATTTAATTACTGACAAACATAAACAACATGTTTGATACACGTGGCTTTCTGGAATTCCTAGCCACGTTATGCTACTGTAACGCCACCTACACCGGCACATGCGAACTAGGCATCATACTGATGTGCATCTGGATTGGGCCCATTTTTTGACGTTACGTCAAACAATGACGTCAGTTTTCTGACGTCCCGCAAAATACTGCATCGCGCAAGCAGAGTTTACCGCGCAACTAGCATATATCCTACTAATATTTTATACTGATGGATGGATGTTTGTTACTCTTTGACGCCAAAACTACTGAACGGATTTGGATGACATTTGGCACATAGATGATTTATAACCACCTAACACATATGATACTTTTTATCCCGATATTCCCACGGGATCGAAACTTATACGGGTGAAATTGCGGGGCGCAATCTCTATAACAACTTCCCGACATCAATCGTGAGGCAGTTGCCCACCAGATACAACACCTGTCTGGTCGGAGGATCCTCCCTTTTCCATAGAGTATGAGTGAACTTTACACCGTGTTCCTCATACCTCTAAACTACCCACAGTACCTACCCTTATGGAATTCCATAAGGCCTAATTAGGCAAGACTACTTATAAGGCGTGATGATAAGGATATGAACTAAAGTTTATATTGATTTTTGCGTCTTAGTTATTTTCTACGACCCTTTACTGCATCATTTCATCTTATGGATTGAAGAGATGAGAATCGTAATTGCAAATAATGAATGAATGAAAGATTTATTGCTATCAGTTGGCTATCAGACTTAGTTTTTGGCGCGATATTCTGCAAACAGTTGCAAAATAATGGATTCGTCCAGAAATCCGTACCTTAACGTGTATGCTATATGATTTACATTTTCTTATTGGTAATCATCATGCATGTCTTGCCGAGTCCAATCCACATCCAAGGGTCGCTTCTCGAAGTTGCAAAAGCGTATGTCTACCTAGGGCACTTCATCCAGTTTGGTAGAAGAAGCCGTTAGAGAGATCCAATTGGTTAAGGCAGCGTTTGGAAAACTTCGTCAAATGTTCTCGTCGCCAACCCCGCAATGTTTGAAGACTAAGGTCTTCAACCAGTGCACCCTGCCTGTTACCATAAGGTGCGGAAACGTGGACACTGACAGTCTGGCTGGTCTATAAATTTAAGGTCTCTCTGCCTGTGGAGCGGGCTATGCTCGGACTTTCTCAGCAGGATAAAATCAGAAACGAAGTTATCCGGTAAAGAACCGGAGTTATTAACATAGAGGTGGCAGTGGGCTGGCCATGCCTGTAAAAGGACCGATGGCCGTAGAGCAGACGAGCCTTGGAGTGGAGAACGTGTATCGGCAAGCGTAGTGTGGGACGCCCCCCAGCTACATGGACCAACTTAAAAAAGTTGGCTGGGCCAGACTGGATGCGGAAGGCGGAGGACAGAGTGTTATGGCGCAACATTTTAATCTTTGACATTGATTTACATTCTATAATTACTTAAAGTCACACCCGGACTTATTACTCCTTATTTATTTATGAAAATCGTCTACTTTTGGAACGTTTGCAAATATGTGAGCACTATGTATCTATCACATAGTTAATTTATATGTCATGGTTTCATTAAACCATTTTAATTCTTTTACCTATTGTGGTATAGTAATTTTAGTTTTAGGTGCATCGTCTTCACATATAATTAATGTATGCAAAATATTGTAAAACATTTTAAAAGAGTAACGGTGGAGTTTCTTGTCCATTCTTCTCCATACGAAAACTACCTTTTGGAAGGGGCGACTAGAATCAATTTTATTTTAATTTTATTTTTGACTTTCAAAATTTAAAGTGCCTTTTATGTGCCTATTTGAAATAAATGATTTGACTTTGACTTTGAACATGGGAGAGGCCGATGTCAAGCATTAGAATGCGATGGGCTAAGTTTTTAAATCGTCTATAGAAACAACTAATAGTTACATGAGTTCGTGTCAACGTAACATTGAAGAGAAATAAAGTAACAGCTATTATGATTGTTATCTCGTATATGCGTGACTACAATATCTCCATTGACGAACCGTGCTCTGACGTATTCTATTATCATCATATCACGTGACTACATGTCGCTGTTCATTATCATTACATCTCGTCAAGAGTCATCTATTTAATATCTCGTGAGGCCAGTGGTTATGCTGACATGCAATCAAATTGGTCGTACAGTTTCTGACGCACGTGACAAAGACAGCTAGAAGTAGGAAAAAAAACACAGGCTGTTAATGGTAGGTACAGACGCCAGCACATCAAGCTACTACAATCTGTCAGATTTCTTTAATAGATTTTCGACTTTATTGCTAAAGTATATTAGGTTCAATGTTGATTGGGAAAATCTGACAGTTTCGGGTTGGTTGACCTGCTGGCGTCCGTACATACTGGCGATAGAAGTGAAAAAATTAAACTATACAGATATACTGTTAACATAAGCAGCACCTCAATTGCGTAATTAATCTAATCCCTATTAATCTCAATCTGCCAATCGATTCTGTAAAAATCTCACCGTGAAAAGTTAGGTGAAGTGAGCTTAGAGTGAGCTGTCAATAGTGTCAATCCCTAACATTAGTTGGAATGACAGCTCACTCCACGGTCACTTCATCTAAATTTTCACGGTGAGATGGTTACTGAATCGCACTGCTGAATCATTTTGAAGGCTATTGCTAATCCATTGCTTCATGTGTTCGAACAATTTGTCTGCTCAACAACATAAATAACGCAATGAATGTTGTTGAACTGTCAAAAAGTGACAGCCATTCCTACTGGTGTGTTACCATAGAAATGTAAAAAACAGTGTGTTACGCAAATACCCCGCAGGTCGGTGACGCGAAGGTATAAGATCCCTACCAAAAATCGCGCAACGCGCCTAAAGAAGTTTTAATTTAAAAAAATATAAAGAATAATTTACATGGAATTTTGTACTTTTAATGAGATTCTGAGTGCTATTATGGAAGGAGCGGAAGACCAAAGAGAGAAAGAAGAAAGATGGATTGTATGGGAGATAATTTTAATGCAAAAAAGGCTCATGAATGATAAAATATAATAACTGCTGGCTGGGGAAAATGAGACCCTCAATTCGTCAATTACTTATTTAAATATATATACCTATGCAGCCGATCGATTCTGTAAAAACTCACCGTGAAAAGTTAAGTGAAGTGAGCTTAGAGTGAGCTGTCAATAGTGTCAATCCCTAGCATTAGTTGGAATGACAGCTCACCCCACGCTCACTTCACCTAACCACAGATTACTAAATAGTTACTATACCTAACTTTTCACGGTGAGATGCTTACAGAATCGCACTGCAGAAATCGATCCCATATCTACAAATTCTAAAATCTTTAGGGCTGAGTCGTCAGTAAATTTACCTAAGTCATTAAAGGTGTATCATTCAAGTGCATCAGTGATAAAATAGGCACAAAATCGTCAAATTGGGGCTTAGATATTAAATAATCTAGGTAATCCCATAATCAAACAACTGAATTTTTCTATGTTAGTATTTGTTTGTTGAGGTCAGCTTCCAGTCAACCTCGAAGCTTACTGCATTGCGGGTATTAGCAATGGTACTTTTGTACATTATTCAAATGTCATAATACCTAATAATGTTTTGTACTTTTTCACATTATTTTGTCCTATTATAAACTTAATAGAGATATGAACAAATGCCGCATAATTTGTTAGATTTTATCACTTACAATAAAAAAAAATTAATTAATCTCACTACTTAACCTAAAAGACAATTAATAAAATGTCATACTTACGCAATTTAAGAATACAAAAAAAAAAAAAAATTTAAACTCACCTTCTACTATAATACTATGCGTAATATTATATCACAATCAATAAATTAATAACTAAATAAGTTAAAACAAGAACTGCATTGATGTTACATCGTCCAAATACATTGAATTTGTTATCACAATACAAACTATAGCGAAATAAGACCGAAAACTTTATCAATTACTCATGACATTGAAAAACACAGGTAGGCGTAACGCGAGTTTTAAATTCAAGCGATTATCACTACTATTTCATAGTTATAGAGTTAAAAATCGAACTAAAATCTTTTGACAGTTGAAGTACCACGTGTCTTGGTATGTAGTGTCTGAGAATGACGTTTATATGACGTAACAAATAATTGTGGCGCGCGAATGCGGAAGTGCGACAGTGTTACGTAACTCAGTCGACGGCTCGGCGGTTGAGCGACTACTGAGACTGACTACTGACTTACTGAGTACTGGCGAGATTGCAGGGTTATCTATCACGGCCACTCAAACGCGGTTGAATGAACGACATTGTTCCCAGAATTATGGCATAGCTTTTGGCATTGGGGAGTTCCTATATGGGGAAATTCCCTTCGTTTTTTAATGACATAAAACGTATCGTAGTTATCTGCTATTGATTTTATTTGTTTCATGCGTAGAGTGCGACTCGTGGGTGTATTTGAATGTGAGCCTGACTCGAGGGACCAGATACTTTGGCAGGCGGAATGAAGGCATACCCCAAGTTACATAATACATAACATTACGCCTGTAATTCCCGAGGGGATAAGCAAAAGTGTACCTACAGTACTGGGTGTACTGTAGGTACACTTTTGCTTATCCCCAAATACCATTGATCCAGAGATAAAGTAAAGTCCCATGAAATGGGGGGCGAGCATATTACCTTCAACCGGGTAATAATACGGACTTCAGGCTGATCCTGAGACAATAACAATAATATTTTCAGGCTGTAATGTAACGTTATTCAATAGACATTAAATAGGTATCAGCATTATCAATCTATAATGTTCCCATTGCTGGGACACAGGTCTCCTCTCTTCGAGAGCATAATAATGTTCGAAAAATGTGTCTCCTTAACAACTTAAATTACGCAATGAATGTTGTTGAACTCTAAATAATTGAAACCCATTGCTACTGATGGCGCCAATTCCCTTGTTCACGAACTAAACTAAATTTAAGTTCAGTACATCTTTTTCTTTCTATTTCATTAAGAAAAGGACAGAAGATAAAATATTAGTTTAGTCCTGTCAAATTATAATACTTCATAGTCACTTTAGACGTGATTATAACATGGCTACTAATAATACGTCAATTTACGTCAGGCGCTGACTAATTTGAAATGACTAAACTAATATTTATTTGTCTTCTGTCCTTTTCTTAATGAGATAGAAAGAAAAAGATGCACTGAACTTAAATTTTGTTTAGTTTGTGAAAAAGGGAATCGGCGCCAATGTGTTTCTGGGTCAGAAGATGCGTGATATAGGTTAGTAGGTCACCATCGTTTGAAAAGGTCGCCGTGAAGCCAAAAAAGGGAAAATGATGATTTTTCCTTATTCTGCGCATAATGGTTTTAAAGACTATGCTAAGTATTGACATTGAACATTTGTAACGGAGCACTTATGTACAAGCTGTTGTTTTGCATCCTCGTCAAATTTCAGGAGGCTGCTAGGAAAGACATAAATAATCAAATAAAATTACGATCCCTGGTAAATAATTAATATATACTTTTTTTTTAGTTATTTAAGTTTGACAGTATTTCAAAATACACCACTTTCAAAGAACAAAATCGCGTTATTGTATCGTAAAAGCGGCCGCGTTTTTATGTGTGTGTAAAACGGCAGTTACAGTGCGGTCTCAGACAGGCCGCGTTTTAATATGCGTGTCCCACAAACGTTTCCGAAAATTTGTCAAAAAAAAAATACCTACTTATTTTATTGTTGATTCATGTCGAGAATCAGTAGCATAGTTAGGTACCTCCTTGAATTTGACGAGGTTGCAAAACAACACCTTGTATAAATAGAACGTTTTCCTGTACTTTAAAGAAGCATTTAGCCATCGAGCTATTGAGTGTCTACTCCTTTCTCGTTAAGCCGTTGGTCCCGACTGTCATTCGTGGATCTTTGACAGTCGTTACGGGTCGTCAGGAGCCCGAAAGTCTGACAACCAGTCTTACCAAGGGATATCACATATAACCCAGTACCTAGGTTATGGCGGTCAGATCTAGGCAGTCGCTCCATGTAAGCCCGTAGGTCCCGTTAAGTAATATTATATATGGTCATCCCTCCACGAACCGACCGCGGCAAGCGTAGCTTAACCTTGGATCGACCCACGCGATTTTTATCAAGAAGGTACCCACGAGGACCAACCCAACTGGCGATCGATTCTGTAAAAATCTCACCGTGAAAAGTTAGGTGAAGTGATCTTACAGTGAGCTGGCAATAGTGTCAATCCCTAGCATTCGTTGGAATGACAGCTCACTCCACGCTCACTTCACCTAAGTTTTCACGGTGAGATGGTTACAGAATCGCACTGCTGTTCCACAATTACTTACTCAGTAATTTATCATGCGTTACGTAGCTGTCACAAATACCGATTAAATTATATTAGTTGTATAAAAAATACGCCTAATTGCACCAATTGAACTAAAGGTAATTAGTACCGTTATCAGAATAAAAATAAGTAATGATGATAAGAACTTTCGTTTAATTGTCGTATCCTTAAACACAACGACCCAACAACTCGACATTATTGCAATATTCACTAAGCTGTATGCAATTATAATTATTGTTTTTAAATGTATTTTATTTGGTATGAATGTCGATGGCTATAAGAGTAGGGGAAGACCAAAGAAACGATGGATGGAATGTGTGAATGATGATATGGTTAGAAAGGGGGTGACTACCGAGAGATGACGACTAATACACTACTACTACTTTGAGGGTCGAGAAGTTGGAGTCGCGTCACAACACGAACTTCAAGTCGTTCGTGGTGCGTGTTCCGACAAATCATCTCGAGAAGTTCGAGAAGGAAGAGTTCTGGCCGAAGGGTGTTGTGTACCGCCGGTTTCGTGGCCGGCTACATGACACCAGTCAGCGAAACACGACGCAGACACTTCGTGTGCGTTAGTTAGTTTATAATATTGTTGTTTAGTGTGATTATAATGTTGTATGTATTTATAATATTTTTAAGTTATATTTATATTAATACTAGCTTCTGCCCGCGACTTCGTGCGCGGATCCAGTCCCTTTCTCGTTCCGATAGGAATTTCGGCAAGAGTTTGAATTGTGCGTTGGTATGTCAGCCAATAAATCAGTCAAAACCGATGAAAGATTTCGATTAAGTTTGGTATAACTTAGATTAAGTGTTGTAGACTGGATAGGTTATAACTCCATTAAAATAAAAAGGTAGAATTATTTTCATTCCGAAATTATGAAGCGAAATTAATATCAATTAGATAACATTACTATTCTAAAAAAATTCTATATAAACTATATAGTTGGTTTTTCCGTCGGGTGCCAGAATATAAAGCCCGGAAGCGTTGCTAACCCTTGAGAAAGCAACATAAAGTTGGCCATGAGAAAAACAGCCGGTTCTCAAATCAACACCAGCAACTTTCAGTGTCTGTCTTCACTCGCGAGACAATGCATGACGATCACGATCAGCCGTAAGTCGCGCATCACGTTCTTCACTGGTTTCTAGATACCTATAGGTGGATGTGCGGATACGCTGGGAACTCAAGCGTGATTCGCTTTCCGTGAATGTTTCCGACTCGCGAGGCAATGCATGACGACCACGATCAGCCGTAAGTCGCGCATCACGTTCTTCACTGGTCTCCAGAGATCTAAAAGTCGACGTGAGAATACGCTAAGAACTCAAGCGTGATTCTCTTTCCGTTAACGTTCCCGACTCGCGAGACAATGCATGACGATCACGATCAGCGGTCAGTCGCGCATCACGATCCTCACTGGTCTCTAGAGACCTAGATGTAGATGCGTAAATACGCTGAGAACGCAGGCGTGATTCTTTTTGTGTGTAAGTGTCAGAAACGCGAGACGATGCATGACGCTCACGATCAGCGCTAAGTCGTGCTTCACGATCCGAAGAAGTTTCCGCCGGGCGAGATACAGCCTTATGTTGTCGAACAGCATCAAGTCTTGCCTGGCGTTCTTCATTCGATTCTTGGGATCTAATGATCTTCAATCTTTTAGCTCCTTTCGAACATTGCGAAAGACTTGACCTCTTTCGTGGCATGGTTATGGTTATTAATGTACTTTAATAACTTTGCAATCAAGATCTAAGTGACTGCTCCCCTGCGTTACCGGGTAGACCGTGTCTCGAAGATAAATGGAAAAGGAAATTAAACACTCAAATAACACAAGCCCGAAGGCATATCTATTATATATATATATAAATGGGAGATTTAGCCAGTGAAGCCAAGTTTTCAATGATTTACCATCGTCATCGGAAAGAAGTCCCAAACTGTTACTGCCTTCACCGCGTGGAGGTACTCCCAGCTTATGTTAATATATTAGTATAAAGTGATTTCCACATCAAATGTTCCTGATCCTTGATTTTTATTATCTCGGCGGAAAATGCTCATCAGGCCAAAAATTTTTGTTAAAATGTCATGTCTGTATATGCCATAGTTTAGCTGTGCTCTCCGAGTTCCACATCAGATGTTTCAATCTTCGAATTTTATTCTCCCAGCAGAAAATACTCATCAGACTGAACAACTTTTGCAAAGATGTCATTCCTATATATGTTATGGTTTAGCTGTGCTCTTAGAGTTCCACATCAGATGTTCCGATCTTCGAGTTTTATTCTCGCAGCAGAAAATGCTCATCAGACTGAATAACGTTTGCTAAGATGTCAAACCTATATATATTATAGTTTAGCTATGCTCTAAGAGTTCCACATCAGGTGTTCCCGATCTTCAATTTTATTCTCTCAGCAGAAAATGCTCATCAGACACAACATTTTTTTCTAAGGCGCCATTTATGTAACTCTTATAGTTTAGCTGGTCTGTTGCGGTTCTGCATCAGGTGTTCCAGTTTCCAAAATCAATTATAGCCTTTATGTTGCCCAGGTTTAATAGCTAGATAATAAAAAAGTTTCATACAAATCTGACCAGTAGTTCCGGAGATTAGCGTGTACAAACAGACAAACAGATAAACAGACAAACAGACAGACTTTTTTTATTAGATTCGTGTTCTATTACTGTTTCTTAACCCCCCTCAATTATTATTTTTAAAATATATTCAATGTACAGACACAACTTTTTTACATTCTTATTATAAGTATAGAAGATATAGATTGTATTGTATGTGTTTTATATGGGCGTTGATGCCTGAAATAAATGGATAAAAAAAATAATAATAGAGAAGTATGGAAGAAAAAGACATGTTGCGTTGACCACAAATAGTCGTCGTCATTAAGGTGCGCGTGACGCCGTCATGCAACTCACTGACGACGTATTAAAATGACGACACGGTACGTATCACAAAATTTTTGGCTCGATGCCTGTACAAAATAATTTATGTGACGGCCGTTGATATGCAAAAAGTCGTCAAAATCACTTCCGTTACCTAGATTGAGAGACCAGCGAAAAGTGGTTTTTCAAGCTGGCTGGACACGTTTTTGATCGATTATCTAAGATTCTGTAGCGTTACAAATTCTGAAATCATGTTTAGCCGTCACATAAAGTTCCCTATTGACCTAGTTAAATGCGAGCTATTTTGATGATTTGTCCAGCCAGCCTGAGTCACATGTTGGCGTAGTGGCTGAGCGATCGACTGCTGCGCTGCGTGTCGAGGGTTCGAATCCCGCACGGACCAAAAAAAAATTGTGATAAGGGCAGGCAATATTGTGTATTTTAATTGCATGTTTATTCACATATTCGCACTCATTTACTTAGTCGTAATCAGTAAAAATTACTCCGTACCAATAAACTAAGTTGTGTGGTGTTTAGGAGATATTTCGATTTCTTAAATAAAGACGCCAACACATCAAGCTATCCGAAACTGTCAAATTTTCCCAATCAACCTTGAATCTAATACTTGAGCGATAAAGTTGCAAATCTATTAAAGAAATTTGACAGGTAGCTTTTTGTGCTGGCGTCCTTTGCAAGTGGCTTTTTATATTGCTCGTCAAAATATTAACAAACAAAGTCAATATCTATAAGACTAATATGATAATGCCTGACCTTGAACTTAGGAAGGTCATAACCCCTAGGATTTTGAACTTTTGTCGTTGTCAACGAAAACCATCATTCATTAGGAACCATCTATCTATCCTTTTTGTTTTACATTCACCATATATGTAATAACATTATGATTCTTATGGACAATCGCCCGCATATAGCCCACTAACGTTTTATTGTGTCCGTAAAGAGCGAATGAAGCGTAGGCTCCACGTAGCGCATCGCAGAAGTTTCGTAGGCGCATCGTAGCCACAACGTAGCGGCACCTCAGCAGGCGAGTCATAGACGATTCGTAGGCTCACCGTAGCAGAGTCGAATCCGCATGTAGGCGCAGGTTAGACCAATCGTCGGCGTATCGTAGGCGTGTCGTAGACGCAGCGTAGCACATCGTAGGCGCGTCGTAGGCACATGTAGGCTCAACTTAGGTGTGGCGTATATGTGGCGCGGGTTATACGAGTACCTTCCTTCCTGTGTTGCGTAAAAATGTTCATGCCTGATTAAATTACAGTCATGCGTATGAGACTTTTCAGCTATGATGGGCACACAACGTAGAACAAGATACGTAACCCAAGCGGTTCTAATAAATAGGCAAGGTCACCCTTGAAAACCAGATGTGTGACTATTTCATCATCATTCACAGCCCGACTTCACCCACAGCTGGGTATAGGCCTGGGGAGTTTGTTGCGCCACTTCTTTCCAGCGAAAGCACTAGGAAGTGGCGAAGGGGGCTATCTTGTTTCAACAAAAAAAAAAAAGACATTATCGCTTTCCAAACAATTTTCCGCATAATTTCATTTGCCAAATTATTATTTAGCAAATAAACTCTTCTATATATATAAAATTCAAAGTCCTGACTGACTGACTGACTGACTGACTGATAGATCAACGCACAGCCTAAACCGCTGGTCCTAGAGACATGAAATTTGGAGGGTGTGTTCTTCGTGAAGAGTAGGCATCCACTAAGAAAGGATTTTTCGAAATTCCACCCCTAAGAGGGTAAAAAGGGGGGAATTCGTTTGTATGAAAAATCTTATTCCTTAAGTTAATAAACTTGAAACTTGGTACGAATACTTATCTAAATAAATTATGAAGATTGTCAGTTTTTTTTCTTCTAAACTACCCCCTAATAAGGGATTGGGGGGTTTCAAAGTTTGTATGGAAGAATTTTAGCGCGCAGTCCAATTTACTCGAAACTCAGTATTTATACCTAATATTGAAAGTAAAGAATAATGTGTATCAGGGTTTTTTGAAAATCTACCCCTAACGGGCTGAAATGGGGTAGTAAATTTTTCAAGGGAGGATTTTACGGCATGGCTTGATTAACTCGAAAATTAGTATAAATAATCTTTGAGTCAAGTTATGAATACATACCAAACGATTTTTTTTAAATTCCACCCCTGTGGGGGTGAAAAGCGGGGATACAGTTTAATATGAAAAATCTTCTTCATTAGGTTAATAAACTTGAAACTTTTCAAGAATACTCGCCTAAGTAAGTAATAAAGTTTATCATTATAAGTTTTTCAAAACTACCCCTCAAAGGGGGATATAGGGGTGTTGAAGTTTGTGTAGAATAATTTGAATGCGCGGTCCGATTAACTCGAAACTCAGTGTTTATACTTAAGACCAAAAATAAAGAGTAACATGTATCAGGGTTTTTCGAAAATCTACCCCTAACGGGTTGAAAAGGGGTAGTTAATTTTACAAGGGAGGATTATAATGCATGGCTTGATTAACTCGAAAATTGGTATGAATAATCTTTGAGTCAATTTATGAATACATACCAAAGATTTTTTTAAATTCCACCCCTGTGGGGGTGAAAAGCGGGGATACAGTTTATATGAAAAATCTTCTTCATTAGATTAATAAACTTGAAACTTTTCAAGAATACTCGCCTAAGTAAGTAATAAAGTTTATCATTGTAAGTTTTTTAAAACTACCCCTCAAAGGAGGATATAGGGGTGTTAAGTTTGTGTGGAAGAAATTGATTGCGCGGTCCGAGTAACTCAAAACTCAGTGTTGATACTTTTGATAGAAAATAATTAATAATAAGTATGTAAAGTTGTCGAAAATTTACCACTGACGGGACAAAAAGGGGTAATTCAGTTTTTAAGGGGAGGATTTGAACTTGAAACTGTATGTTACATTTTCACGCCTAAACCACTGAACTTCTGATTTGGCATAGAGATAGATGGCATCCTGGGGAAGCCCATACATTTTATCCTGTTAGCACGTTCCCGTGGGATAATTTCCGACATCCACGCGGGCGAAGCCGCGGGCAGAAGCTAGTCACAAATAATTGTAACGCAAACCTATAATGTTTGGCAAGTGAACGTTTAAACAATAACTTGTTAACCAACTAGTACTTTTACCAATTTTAATGTAGTCAAATAATTTTTGTTGGTATAACATATTTTACGCAAAATAAAATAAATAAGCCAAATATTTTAGTATCGTCAGTTTTCAATTTCCCATTTCTATTCAGTCAATCGCTTAGTCAATGACAAAAGTTTTGCATCTTTATGTCAGTTGCACAAAATATACAAATTAAATTAAGTACAATGTGTTTTGTTTTTACATTATAAAATATGTTTATGGCACTCGGTGCCACGGCACCGCTCGCTTCGCTCGCTCGGCTCGTCCGTTGTATGGTCACAGTTCTAACCTAACCTAACCTCGTGCTGTATATATGCGTGTTACGTTGCAAATTTTACTAAACTCTAAGAAAATTATAAAGTATACATGTCAATTAATATTATATACCTAATATTAAACTGGATTCTAACCTAACCTACAGTTCTGGTAATAGTTCGTTTTTCGTTCGTCGTTCGTAAAAATAGGTAAAGGCATAAATTTGACTTGATTCAGAAAAATTCAAGCATATAAACTTACAAAGAAATACGCAAATGACATCAAATAAAAGTGCATTTTTAAATTATATAATTCCCAAAAAATCTTATTTTTGTCTTTATATTTTTTTTTTCATAACAAATTATTTGACTAAATCTGGTAACAATTCCCATGTTCCTGTACCAGGCTCATCCAGGTTTTGCCCGCGATGGCAACAATGTCGTCCGCATATCTAGCCGCCGGAAGACCGACCCTTCGAGTTTCCCGTCCTTGGGCGCCGACCGCTCAGTCGCGGCCGCGGCGCCTCGCCAGGTTTCCTGCCCAAGTCCACTTGAGTTCCATAATACGTTTATATATCTTACACTTCCGACTGTAAAAAAGCTGAAGAGTTTTTTGTTTGGAAGCGCTAATCTCTGGAACTGCCAGTCGAATTCGAAAAAAATATTTTAGCATTTGGTAGCGTAATTCTTGAGAAATATAACATCACGAAAAAATAAAATTTTGATATATGAAAGAGAGAAGATGAAATAAAACGAAGTAATATCGCGGGCAGGCGATGCGATGCGACTTAACGAGATATTTATACTACAGGAACAGAGGAAAATTATATTACAAAAAATGCTTACATTTTTAACCGACGAAAAAAAACGGAGGAGGTTCTCAAGTCGACGCGTATATTCGGCGCCGTTTAAATATAAGGCAATTTAGTGATCTTTGTTTATTGATTGTTTGGGGCCGACTCAAAATTACTTAAGGTTAAATAAAAAAGGTATAGGTATTACTTTTTGCTTTTCAGATTTTTCGGCGGTTTTTTTTTTTTTTTTATGTCTTACCGCAAAAAGTATTCACCGTACACAAAAAATACAAATACAAGTGACTAAAACCAATTACAAGGTTTGAAGTATTCATTAAAACACGTCAGAAACAAAAGGAATCGATATCATTAATGTTATAAACACCATTGTTTCCATGTGCGTTGATAACAGGCACTTAGGTACTTTACATAATATCAGGTGGCTTGAAAGAGGAGTGTTGTGGTCCTGACGTGCCATGTCAATCACGCTATTGTGTGTAACGTTACACACGTTGACAGGTTACAGTGTAACGTGTCCATTAGAGCATTAACTCAGCGACGGACGTTGTGGCCTCAGATAAAGTTACATTTACTTTTGTGTTTCATAAATAATAGACTTAGGGCTGAGTTTTCATCGCCAGATAATTTTATTGGAGGAATAATTTTGAATTTGGACAGTTCTTCCATAAAAAACTGTCAGACGTCAATTTTATTCCAAGAATAGGCAGCAGCACCAGGCAGGTAGTTTACTTTGTGTATTGAATTATTTGACGAAATACCAGAATTTTAATAGTACCTCTACCTACTTACAGTACACCACTTTTACCTTTTTATAATTTGTCATTGAAGAGCGGGGATTTCTAGCACAGGTATATACCTTACCTTAAAAGGAGGTCCCTATGTAAGATTTACTGTAAAAGTTGTACAAGTTTCTGCAACAAACTTTTTTTTTTTTTTACTTAATTATGTATTCACATTTACAACTCTCCTTACGTACTAACAATCAAGAGAAATCGTCATAGTAAGAGCTTGGTCAGATCCTTCCATTGGTATGTCTCTTAACGATATTGGGCTTCAGGTCAGATACGCCCAATCTCCTTTATATGTTGGTCGCATAAACCCTTTTAATAATAATAATAATAATTTAATTCAGAAGATAAATTCCATATAAAATGATTAGTACGGCTTAAAACTATGTTAGTACCTTAAAACTATACTTATATTAATGACTGACATGAATTTAATTTATTTATTTATACCTACATTAATTTATCTAACATTAAATATAACAGCACCAGAACTATGTACCTTATTCCAGTGCCTCACAATCGGACACTCCACCTTCTCAGTTATCGTGTTTAGAAGGCCATTGGGGCTGCCCCGCACACGACACATCAAGGAGGCCACTCTCTTACGCACAAGCGCCCTACAGCAGTCGGTGTTGGCCTCCGCAAACATCCCCGACGCACTACAGTATCGCGGCAACCCCATCAGCATTCTAAACCCATTATTGTAGACGACCCGCAGGGCATTGAAAGCCTTCTGCGTATAGCGGACCCACAGGCTGCAGGTGTACATTGTCTGGCAGTACGCCTTAAACAGAGTAATTTTTAAGTATACCCTTTCAAACAAAAGAAGAATTTTCCAAATCGGTTTATAAATAAATGACGGAGTTCAGAAGGCCAAATCCCATAATCAGAAACGTTCAAAATCTAGTCGCTATCTCATCTTAGCGACAATCAATGTCAAAAATTACATTTAATTTTGAGACTGAAATCAGACTGTGAACGTTCTTAAAATTACGAGAATTGCCCCCCTCTGTTGTAACAATCATAAAAAAAATACAACCGAATTGAGCACCTCCATTTTTTGAAGGCGTTTAAAAAGTAAACCTAATCCACAGACGGTTTGTTAAACGAGGACTCTGCTGCCCTATAACCTTTTGCCACAATCAGTCACACCTAGAACACCATGCTTATGCGTAACAGATTTCCAGATTACGCCAAAAAGGTTTACGCATCACTTAGATTGTATTCCTATGAAAATTCTCAGATATCTTGGTCTGAGATCGCTAAACGCGAAGGAATTACTCAGACTCGTCTCCGGTATACACGCGAAGGTTAGAAAGTTACTCATTCATGAAAAAAGTCAAGGTCAATATCATACTCAAACGTTTCAAGGTCAAGTGCTGTTGACTAATACATTTCCTTAGATATTTGTTTATCCGAATTTGCCTGTTTTATCAATCAATTTTAAATGGTCAAATTAGTGCATTTTGGTCCTGAAAGAAATATGAATGTTATAATACTATCCTTGTGAGAAATTTACGGTTCAAAACACGATAAATTGTAATTTGCTCCATGAAGAAAAAATCCAAAACCGGGTCGATTTCAAAACCATTTTTCGTTTCATTACATAATTACAGCACAAAATAATATGAAAATTGCATGTAAAGACACACATTGCACATCAAGCTACTACAATCTGTACAATTTCTTTAATCGATTTTCAACTTTATCGCTAAAGTATTAGGTTCAAGGTTGATTGGGAAAATTTGACAGTTTCGGGTAGTTTGACCTGCTGGCGTCTGTACCATGAAGTAATCGTATTTAAGAGGGGATTTATCATAAAATTAATAAAAATAAATCATTATCTACTTATCTGCCAATCTGTTTAAATGTGGGACCACTTACAAATACATATTGATTATTATGATGACCCCATAAGTTCGTATACACACACAAGCCGAGGTAATTATAGCCAAGTATACGTACTATAGAAAAATATAGTTCATTATACAACCACGTGTTAAGGGTCCGATACATTTTTGATGGGAACGTAACACGTCCTCGACATGTTACATTATCTTGCCCCAAATAACGTAACAGCTACTATCTGTTGTGATTTTAATGATTTTATTGAGCTTTCTAATAGCTATTACAACAGCGAGGATAATTATGGAGTAGCCTTGTGTGATCGCACCAGAAATATGGATGTGTAGAAGAATCAAAATATCCGACATGGCCCGAAGACTACAATAGGTACCTACTATACACGTCACGTTGCAGTATACAACTGATTTACATCCGCCATCTCACACATCAGCCGATCGATTCTGTAAAAAACTCACCGTGAAAAGTTAGGTGAAGTGAGCTTAGAGTGAGCTGTGAATAGTGTCAATCCCTAGCATTATTTGGAATGACAGCTCACTCCACGCTCACTTCACCTAAGTTTTCACGGTGAGATGGTTACAGAATCGCACTCCAGGTCCAGTTGAAAACCAGCGTCAGGCACTAGTTCTATGGCATTTTTGCTGAACTGGGCCTTATTGGCGCAGCCGTGAGGCACACTTTCCTGCTAATTTCTTACATCGGACTTTACACGTTTTATTTGATCTTTTATTTGTTTTTATCTGATGGTATCAGAGGGGCAATTCTCGTAATTTCAAGAACGTTCACAGTCTGATCTCAGTCTCAATCTGTCAAAAAATGATTCTAATTTCCCTACATTTTGACGAGTTTTTGACATTTGTTTGTCGCCGAGATGAGACTGCGACTAGATTTTGAACGTTTTAAATGAATGAATTTTACGAGAATTGGCCTTCTGGTGTATTGTGTGTCTCGTAGTCTGTGGTAAATAGAAAGGGAGAGCCGATCTTAACTGTGATATTTCACATAATTTGGAAAAAAACGAAAATTTTATCAGCCTAGGGTAATTTAGGAACAGTCACATGTGGTCATTTACATGTATTTTCTTTCTATACTATACTGAAGTAGCAGCGTGGACATTGATTTCAGAAATACTTAAGTGTCGATGGGGCAGAAGAGTTCTCGAGGTGACCTGTAACTACCTGTATAACAGTGGATCCTGTGGCGGCAGAAATAAAGAAGGCATGCAGAAAACTTCTAGAAGTAGGAGAATGTAAGATATTACGAACTTACGAATTTTTTTGTACTTACGCTGCCTCGAAAAGATTAGATTTTTTTTTGAACATTCATACCGAAAACACAGTTCTCACACAGAGAGAGGGAGTGGCCGTAATCCACCACGCGGGCCCAGTGCGGGCTGGTGGATGTCACATGTCTTCGAGTTTTTGGTTCTAGGACATGCCGGTTTCCTCACGATGTTTTCCTTCACCGATTTGGGCAGTGATGATTAAATAAATTACAGAAAGAAAAGCGCGTGGCTGGGTTCGAACTTACGACCTACAACTCGTAAGTCGAAGCCATTACCAGTGGGCCACGACTTCTTTATAGTGCCTACAGTTATTTGCAAGAATTCATCATCATCTGCATGAGATGTTATGGATATAATATTTCGGATCTGGATACGGATAAGGTTATAGGAATAAAATTATATATACGGTTTCGAAAACTGTTTTACGGATATGTAATTATTTCGGATTATGCCAGTTTTGGATAGTTTCGGTTACGGATATTAGATTGAAGTAAAATATAAACACAAATAGTATGTAATAATTTGGTTTTATTTATAGGTTTTATCTAGTCTAGGTTATCATTTGGTATTATAATCACAATCAGTCATGTAAGTAAGTAATTATTTAGATATGTTATACTAATTAGAAAATTAAACCTCTGTTTCAGTGTTTCTAACGTATTTTTAATAATTAGTAGGTAATTATTATATACCTAGTCAATTTTAAATTTTCCTCCTTTCCGGGAAAAGTTTTTATCACACTGTTAACATTTTGCAGAATCTACAATAACTTGATAAAAAAAAATACCCAAATTAAACTCGACTTTGATCGCATTTTGTCTATAGAAATCAATTTAATACTTAACACAAGACTTGCTTAAATTAAGTATCAACTCTTAAATAAAAACTTATTATATGTAGTTATGAAAGAGGTTATGTTATGACTAGAAATAACAAACAAACTGCAAGATTCACGTGGCGCGCGAGCGGTGAAACAAAAACCTGTCGAAACATGTCGTTTTTTTAGACTCCGCCCTTATAAGAAACTATCCGAAACTTGTGAAACGGATACGGTTACGGTTACGAATATATTTTTATTTCGGATATCCGATAGTATCGGTTACGGAGCTCCATAACATCCCTGATCTGCATAGCCTTTTCTCAACCATGTTAGGGTCGTCTTCCAGTCTAACCGGATGCAGCTGAATACCAGTATTTTACATGGAGCGACTGCCTATCTGACCTCCACAACCCAGTTGCTGGGTAATACCCCTTGGTAAGACTGGCTGTAGGTACGCCTTTTGGGCTTCTGAAGACTCGTAACGACTGTCAAAGCTTTACGTGCTTTCCGAGGCACCGAGGGGTCTTGATATGCGAAGATGTTCACCCATTTACGGACCAACCGCGGCAAGCGTAGCTTCACCCCCTCAATTCTCACTTGAAAATTGTAGAAGTATTTTTATTGCAGTTATTAATGTTTCCATCAATATAATTTTTCGCCCTTGGCTTTGACTATTCACTCATTTATAATTCAGTATAATTTTCATCGAAGAAACCGCGCATTAGCTGCAATTTGCGTACAATCATCCACTTCAAGTAGGTACCTACTTACACAGAAGCTGTATCGCACTTTCTCACAGTCTGTATGCCACATAACTTTCAACCTTAAAACAACGGCAATAAAGTTGGTTATTGGCATGTTATGATATTTGTATGATAAATTGTGCACCTGCTAGTTTTATAGGATATAGAGGTAGGTAAATAGGTAGGTACTAATTGTTATGATAAGATT
Source organism: Apamea sordens (assembly GCA_945859715.1). Lineage (NCBI taxonomy): Eukaryota > Metazoa > Arthropoda > Insecta > Lepidoptera > Noctuidae > Apamea > Apamea sordens. Next base: position 18,532,070 of record OX243995.1, read on the forward strand.
GTTTTGTAATTTATGTCGTACATATTTTATAGTTTACTAGCAGAGCCGGCAGACGTCGTCCTGCCTGACTAGGTCCAACTGTTTTTTCAAAACCATCCAGGAACCCATTGAAAAATACACACAAAATTTCAATCAAATCGGTCCAGTCGTTTAGGAGGAGTTAGGTGATAAACACACATACAGAAGAATTATATATATTAAGATAGCGTGTATCTTGTAATTTATATTAGGTGATTAGGTGCACAGTAACTAAAATAAGTACCTAAGTATATATCAAACAGGCAAAATATGGACTGTGCATAATTTTTAGTTAACAATCAAAATGAATCTCGAATCTTCTTGGAATGGAATCACTCGAGCTCAGTCGGACCAAGTCATAGCCGGCTCATCCCTAGTTGTGATGTATGAGTACCGGCTGCTGGGATGTTTACAGAAGGCCAATTCTAGTAATTTAAAACATTCAAAATCTATTCGCAGTCTCATCTCGGCGACAAAGAAACGTCAAAAACTTGTCAAAATGTAGGGAAATTAGAGGTATTTTTGACAGATTCAGACTGAGATCAGACTGTGAACGTTCTTAAAATTACGAGAATTGCCCCTCAGATGTCAACGCGGAGTTGCGAGCCTGGCGGTGTTAGTTATATCGGATACATTTCTGAGTGTGTATTGGAATGGCTCAATTTAACTCCATCCAGCTGTTTCAGTCCTTTCCAGGATATATGGTACTACGAAGCAGTGGTGGTCCAGTGAGAACGACGAGTTGTAGGTTCGAACCAAGTGCGATTCTGTAACCATCTCACCGTGAAAACTTAGGTGAAGTGAGCGTGGAGTGAGCTGTCAGTCCAACTAATGCTAGGGATTGCCACTATTGACAGCTCACTCTAAGCTCGCTTCATCTAGTTTTTTACGGTGAGATTTTTACAGAATCGATCGGCAGATTTCTACAGAATCGATCGGCTGGACAGATGCTATCCTCTGTGAAATTTATTTTTTCACCACTGCTCTCAAAACGGTGAAAAAAACATCGTGAGGAAACCGGCACATCCTGGAACCAAAAAAAAATCGAAGACATGTGACATACCAAACCGCAGTTGGCCCGCGTGGTAGATTACGGCCCACTCCTTCTCACAGAGAGGAGGCCTAGTGTGTTCCAGCAGTGGGATGGGAACATTATAGGTTATGTTACGCCATATCAAATTAATCATACTAAAGGGTGATCAGATCACACACACACACGCGTTTGTCACCTGACAAACAATATTTTTCCGACTCGCCCGCCTGAAGGTCATCGCATTCGATCGATGGTGGTAATAATGGTCATTACTCCTCGTCCCGCAGTCCGGCTGTCCCGCCCAGCGTGACGATATTAAAGTAGTAGTAACTACCCCATAAAGTAATCCTTTCATTGTCACGCTACTAATGAAGCTGTTTCTTTTTGGCTGATGTACAAAATTACGAGAATTGCCCCTCGCTCAGATATGTCCGAGTGAGGGGCAATTCTCGTAATTTTTTCGTTCTCTGTCTCGATCTGTCAAAAATACCTTTAATTTCCCTACATTTTTAAATTTAACAAGTTTTTGACATTGATTGTCGCTGAGATGAGATTGCGACTAGATTTTGAATGTTTTTAATTACGGGAATTGGCTTTGTGGTATAGTGTGCCTGAACTCCTAAACAGCTTTGGTATGATATATTATTGTAGCACTATTATTCTAGGGACTGTCCAGTAACGCAAGCGCGATTGCTAAATTGTCTTAGGTTCAATCTCAAGGTAAAGTGTGATTCAGTTTTTGCATCACGAAATTCTGTTTTAGTAAATTTGGAAATGTATCCGATTAATGACAATAAACTGCCTTTGTATGGCACTGCTTATTGTAACCTAATGGCTTAAACACGAAGGGTAAGCAGTCAATTTTGTTTACTTAGCTAAAGGTAATTTTACGGAACAAAATATTACCTAATTTCGCTAGACTAAACTGTCTACCTATAATAGTTAGGTAGGTATTGGTAGTTATGTAGAAACTTTTCTAAGGTTAACAAATTTTTCACTTTTGTTAAACCTGAATATTGGGGAACTGCAATTGTTACTTGTTACAATTCAGCATTTATACATTTAAACGTTACGCGGAAAACCTAGTTTTATTAGTTTGTTCATACTATTATTGTTAGTGATTAAGGGCTAATTTTTCAATCATCTGATAACTTTATCCGAAGAATAATTTTGACAGTTATTTCATACAAAAACTGTCAAACATCAATTTTATTCCTCGAATAAAAGTTATCTGGCGATGCAATGGAAAAATCATCCCTAATTTGGATATTTAACTTACTATAATAGTTCAACAAAAAGGATTTGCACCTGCGCAACAAAACCATCCTGGCTACTTTTAAGACCCCGTGACAGTTGCTTTGACAATTAATTTTGGAATAAATCTCAGGAAAACCAATGAAAACGTCCAAATAACAGACTGAAATGCCAAGAAATTAATATTCTTCGACAAAATTTGGAAACTGCAACGGACCGTTGAAGGATACAGTTACATGGTGCGTTGTTCGTTCAGACGCCGTGCGTTGTTGCAGCGGTGTGCTTGTGTGCGCACGTGGTCAAGCGAGGGGCAGCGCGCGTGAGCGACGCACGGGGGGCGACGTCAGCCAAGGCCGGACGCGGCTGTCGGCGGGCAGGCTCGCGCGCCTCCGCACGCCCCATGCTGCCCGGACCACTTGCGCCGCTCGACCCGCACAAAACGCGCGCGCTCACCACGATATACGCGCCGCGGAAGCTCAACACGCGGAAGAACAAAACGGCACAAATGAGAATGCTCGACAACGACATTCAAATCAAACCGTCCCTATCTCCCTTCCATCCTCTCCCGGCCATCGGGCAGAAGCTGGAGAGGTCCAATACAAAAGTAATCGTGTTTGACCTGAACAAGAACGAAACAGGCTCGTTGGACCGCTCCGTCAAAATTCGCGATGTGCTCAAGCCTCTGACTCCGTTGCGGATACATGGGTTCACGAGGAAGAGTTCCCTGGACCAGCTGGACGTGAAAAGGCCGCAACAGTTACTCAGAGAAAACACTTACGATGTTATAAAACCGATATTCGTGACTGCAGGAAGTGTTAATGTGAGTAAGGATGACATTTCCATTACAAAGAAGACGCAAATAGTACATCCGCAACCAATTTCAGAGAATTCTATAAAGAAGGCAGAACAGCCAAAAGCTTCCCCAAAGACGAGGTTTAAGAAAGCAGCTCTGCAAGTAGCGAAGATGTCGACGATGCCGGAGACTGGAAAGCTGCTGTGTTTGAGAGAGAGACAGACGTACAAGGTCTGTAGAGTTGAAGAGGACAAGAGTATGTGCAAACTGCAGGAGTTACCGCAAAGTCCCGCGCAAAATCTAGACAAGTTATCCGAGATATTCCAGAGCCTAGAAATGAAAGGTCGCTACAGAGACAAGATGAAAAAGGAGAACAGTTGGTTCTAACACTTAGATTAAGAGAGTGCAATCATTTACTTGAATACGTGAATATCCGTTGACAATCGTTGCCTTAGTTAGTTACGATGTTAAAGTAAGAGTTTATTTTTGTTAACGTTGAATGTAAATACGAAGATATTGATATTGCTCAAAGTGTAGTGTTGTGTCCGTCTTGATATTTTATTAAAGTGTGTCGAACTTTCTAATGGATGCTCGTTATTTATTAAATCCTTGGAAGAGTATATTTTATAATCTTAATGGATAATGATCGATAATGGACGTGGGAAAGGTCATGTGTACAGAGTAGATTCAATGTCGTGACCTTGAATGAGTTTGTCAACAAGTGGCAGGTTGAGGTTTGCGTGATTCATCACCAGTTCTTAATGAACCTTTTATACAATCGCCAGTGTTGGCCACACTTCTACATCCACTGAAGAATTATTAACAGGTTTGATTAAGCTTTTGTAAACAAACACCGCGATGGATATCGAATTGACAAACAGCGGTGTACGACAGTACAAAAACGCGATGTTATCGGTAGTTTAGGTGCTGATTCATTTTTCCAGTAAATGATTCATTCCTGTGGTTTTATGTCGAATAGGAATGAGCGATGTGAAAACGGAATGGAACTTTTTAGACTAAAGCACATTCGTTCTAACTATAATAGCTAAATAAGTTCCATTGGGATGTGTGGGCGATGTTACCATGTAAGGTCAAAGTCAAATAATTTATTTTTTAATAAGGCACATAAAAGGCACCTTTGAATGTCAAAAACTACAAGAAAATAGCATTGAGTCTAGTTGGTCCTTCCAAAAGGTAGTTTCGTATGGTGAAGAGATGAGTGGGCAAGAAACTCCATACATAATCAGCCTATAACGTTCCCACTGCTGGGACACAGGCCTCCTCTCTGTGAGGGAGTGGGCCGTAATCCACCACGCGGGCCCGGTGCGGGTTGGTAGATGTCACATCACACATGTCTTTGAATTTTTGGTTCTAGGACATGTCGGTCTCCTCACGATGTTTTCCTTCACCGTTTTTGAGAGAAGCGGTGATTCAATAATTTACACAAAGTAAAGCGCCTGTTCGCGTTCGAACCTACGACCTACAACTTGTGTGTCGCGGCCGTTACCACTGGACCACCACTGCTCTCTAGAAACTCCTTAGTTACTTCTAAATGCGTATGGTGTCCTAGAAATTAATTAGAGTCAAAGAAAGTTGCCATCACTCGTAGCAAGTTTCGTAGCAAAGAAAGTTGCCATCACTCGTAGCAAGTTTCGTAGCGAAGAAAGTTGCCATCACTCGTAGCAAGTTTCGTAGCGAAGAAAGTTGCCATCACTCGTAGCAAGTATCGTAGCGAAGAAAATTGCCATCACTCGTAGCAAGTTTCGTAGCTTAGCCCGTAGCGCATCTTGTCGCGTAGTACGTAGCACAGCATCTCATTCGTAGCATATCTTTCGTAGACGCACCCGTTTCGTAGCGAGGTCGTAGCAGCAACTGACTGGAATTTCTTTTGTTTGTCTACGATCTAATAAGTATGTACGCTATCCTCTTATTTACTAAGGTATTCTTGTTTCGTTTCTAGGGTTCCGTACTTCGAAAGGAATAAACGGAACCCTCATTAAAAAAGGCGACATATTTTGATACTCGACCACGTCCTGTCGACCTAGAATCATAAAATATGGAAAGAATTTTTTTCAGAATTTGGCGATTTCGATTTTGAAAAAAAATCAAAACAAAATGGGGCGACTGTAAGTATGCCAGGCTCCATATATAAATCCCCCTTTAACGATTAATAATAAAAGTATTTATAATGTATTTATTTTGTTAGAGAAAACAAACAATTGTACATATTATTTTCATAATAATAATAGTCTTCCATGTTATCCCCTTGTCGCTACGACACTATGTGCTAGCGACCGTTTTCGGAGGCCCATTATTGAGTGTGCAAGTCACCCCCTGACATTTTATCCGTGTATATATAAAACATTGATCAGGCAGGGGCCATAGTTCTTCCATAGTTATTGGTAACCAGTCCACTTCAGCCACCCAAACCCATAGCCCAAATTTGTATTTTTCCAAATCCTGCAATAGTTCTATACTAACCGGGGGTTGCTCCTTGGGTGCACTTGCAGTGCATACAGGGATTATCGTCGGGTGGTGCCAAATTACAATAAAATTTCCTAAGGGGCCTCTGCGAGTTGGCTTCGGCCCCTCGTACGCCTTCCAAAGGACCGGGACCCCATGGTCCCGAGATATGTTAAAATAGTCTTCTATCATGCCGGTTTTGATGTACTCTTTCAGCTTACTCAAATGGACTCAGATCGAACTCGACTCGAACTGGATAGGAGGGTCCGTACGCTGCTGACTGCAAATCGAATGCATCACCCCCGGTCACCGGTAATATAAAAATAAAAGTATGTTTTCTCACTTACAGAACAACTAGCAGCGCCCCGCGGTTTCACCCGCATAAATTTCGATCCCGTGGAAATATCGGGATAAAAAGTATTCTATATGTTAATCCTGGTTATAAACCATTTGTGTGCCAAATTTCATCCAAATCTGTTTTGTAGTTTTTGCGTGAAGGAGTAACAAACATCCATCCATCCATACAAACTTACACGAATACTAATATTATAAACGTGAAAGTTTTAAACTCAGCATTCAACACCACTCACTCAGTCAAAAAGACAAGTCAGGGCCAAGTCCTTAGTCCAGGGAGTGTCCTTTGTTCTATATAACTAATTATAGTTATATATAACAATATAAACCCTGAGTGCCCTTGCTTGATAGCCTTGAATCGGCTATCCTTACATAAATATGGAGTAAATTTGCCACATTAACATCGAGGCATGCGGGTGATAAGTTACAACATTTCACCTTGTTACACTTGTTTGACAATAGATAAACTAATTTAAGTTATTTGTAACGATTTTAGGTTACAGAATATGCAGGGTCATATTAAATTAGCTAACGAAACTCTGCAGATATCTTGTATCTCGGATAGGATGGTCATCATTTTTAGGTTTCCGTAGTTTACGTTTGAGAACCCTCGTCATGTACGTCCGTCCTCGGCTTACCTTCCAAACGGTTAGTGCTAGAAAGATGAAACTTTGCATGGATATGTGTATTTACCACGTCGACAAAGTGCTAAAATAAAATCACGACAATTTTTTTTTTTTGTGTTACCTCCCCTACATGTACAGTAGGGATGATTTTTATATTCTCGCGTCTACCCCATAGTGTGGGGTAACATTAGATAGGTCTCCCTTGTTCTCAAACTAAACTAAATTTAAGTACAGTGCAGTATATCCCTAGAATTTCGTCGACTATTCAGCTAATAACTAGCGTGATACCGATACAACAGATAGGTGCACGCTCAGCACGCTCCACGTCAGCATATTCACGCGATCTGTCGAACGACGCTCTTTGAATAACCTCGATATAGCGCTTGTTGACCAAATTAAACGCTTTAAAGACTCATTTGTTCGGTAACTTTTGAATTTCTCTTTTGATTAGAAAAGAGAGTGTTAATTTCTTATACGGAAAATCACAGTCCCATTGGTGCGTGGTTCTATTAGTAGCTGCAAGCACGACTGCAGAGCGCGGCGCCGGCGTTATAGCCTGACCCAGGTCTGGCAAAATAAATTTAGCTAGCATAATCAACCTATCATGTTCCCAGTTCCCACTGCTGTGACACAGGCCTCCTTTCTTCGGAAGGGAGTGGGCTATCCACCACGCGGGCCCAGCGCGGGTTGGTAGAAGTCACATACAAGCTGTTGTTTGCATCCTCGTCAAATTCAAGGAGGTAACTATGCTACTGATTCTCGACACGAATCTATATATATAAAATTCAAAGTCCTGACTGACTGACTGACTGACTGACTGACTGACTGACTGACTGACTGACTGATAGATCAACGCACAGCCTAAACCGCTGGTCCTAGAGACATGAAATTTGGAGGGTGTGTTCTTCGTGAAGAGTAGGCATCCACTAAGAAAGGATTTTTCGAAATTCCACCCCTAAGAGGGTGAAAAGGGGGGAATTCGTTTGTATGAAAAATCTTATTCCTTGAGTTAATAAACTTGAAACTTGGCACGAATACTTATCTAAATAAATTATGAAGATTGTCAGTTTTTTTTTCTTCTATACTACCCCCTAACAAGGGGTTGGGGGGTTTCAAAGTTTGTATGGAAGAATTTTAACGCGCAGTCCGATTTACTCGAAACTCAGTATTTATACCTAATATTGAAAGTAAAGAATAATGTGTATCAGGGTTTTTGAAAATCTACCCCTGACGTGCTGAAATGGGGTAGTCAATTTTTCAGGGGAGGATTTTACTGCGTGGCTTGATTAACTCGAAAATTGGTATAAATAATCTTTGAATCAAGTTATGAATAATCCCAAACGATTTTTCAAAATTCCACCCCTGTGGGGGTGAAAAGCGGGGGATACAGTTTATATGAAAAATGTTATTCATTTAGTTAATAAACTTGAAACTTGGCAAGAATACTTGCCTAAGTAATAAAGTTTATCATTATAAGTTTTTGAAAACTACCCCTCAAATGGGGATATAGGGGTGTTGAAGTTTGTGTGGAATAATTTGAATGCGCGGTCCGATTAACTCGAAACTCAGTGTTTGTACTTAAGACCAAAAATAAAGAGTAACATGTACATCAGGGTTTTTCGAAAATCTACCCCTAACGGGTTGAAAAGGGGTAGTTAATTTTACAAGGGAGGATTATAATGCGTGGCTTGATTAACTCGAAAATTGGTATAAATAATCTTTGAATCAAGTTATGAATAATCCCAAACGATTTTTCAAAATTCCACCCCTGTGGGGGTGAAAAGCGGGGGATATAGTTTATATGAAAAATGTTATTCATTTAGTTAATAAACTTGAAACTTGGCAAGAATACTTGCCTAACTAATAAAGTTTATCATTATAAGTTTTTGAAAACTACCCCTCAAATGGGGATATAGGAGTGTTGAAGTTTGTGTGGAATAATTTGAATGCGCGGTCCGATTAACTCGAAACTCAGTGTTTATACTTAAGACCAAAAATAAAGGGTAACATGTACCAGGGTTTTTCGAAAATCTACCCCTAACAGGTTGAAAAGGGGTAGTTAATTTTTCAAGGGAGGATTATAACGCGTGGCTTGATTAACTCGAAAATTGGTATAAATATTCTTTAAATCAAGTTATGAATAATCCCAAATGATTTTTCAAAATTCCACCCCTGTGGGGGTGAAAAGCGGGGGGGATACAGTTTATATGAAAAATCTTATTCATTTAGTTAATAAACTTGAAACTTGGCAAGAATACTTGCCTAAGTAGGTAAGTAATAAAGTTTATTATTATAAGTTTTTCAAAACTACCCCTCAAAGGGGGATATAGGGGTGTTAAGTTTGTGTGGAAGAAATTGAATGCGCGGTTCGAGTAACTCGAAACTCAGTATTGATACTTTTGACAGAAAATAATTAATAATAAGTATATAAAGTTGTTGAAAATTTACCACTGATGGGACAAAAAGGGGTAATTCAGTTTTTAAGGGGAGGATTTGAACTTGAAACTGTATGTTACATTTTCACGCCTAAACCACTGAACTTCTGATTTGGCATAGAGATAGATGGCATCCTGGGGAAGCACATACATTTTATCCTGTTAGCACGTTCCCGTGGGATAATTTCCGACATCCACGCGGGCGAAGCCGCGGGCAGAAGCTAGTCAATAATAAAATAAGTAGGTTCTTATTCTAGTTTTCAGAAATTGGCATGGCAGCCGTCCTGCTAATCTAACCACAGTCATTTAATGACAGCCTAACTCTAAAAACCTTACATTTTCGTCAAAATGTACGACCGATGAGGGTTCCATGTTTTGCTTTTGAGGTACCCTAATAAAAAGCCATTAAACAGTAAGTACTTCAATACTGTCAATTTTACTAGAGTGGGCAAAGATAATTCTAGAGTGGACACTGCCCACCCTTGCCCCCCCCTAGCTACGCCCATGGGTACAGGCGTTATGTTATGTGACGGTTACTTACAACCAAATACCCATACAATGCTATTTCAGTTTAGTGGCAAACGGACGGAAAAGTCCATTAATATAATAACTCTTTTGTGTTAGCTTTTCGTATTTGAATGCAACGATGAATGTTTTCATCGATGTGGGTCAATGAAGTATAACAGAGGTACCTGTATGTGAATTCTATTGAATTAGGTAGTCCAATGTCCCGAGGTTTCAAATCAATAGGTTTACAAAAATAGCTAGTTTTGGCAAGATTTTACGTTTACCGATAAAGGGCGCGTTTAGCTCCAATTTTTTTATTTATTTTTAAATATCATCTGCCTAGCCTTTTCCCAACTCTGTTGGGGTCGGCTTCCAGTCTAACCGGATGCAGCTGAATACCAGTATTTTACATGGAGCGACTGTCTATCCACCCTCTACAACCCAGTTATTCGGTAACACCATTCCCCATGGTAAGCCTGATGGTCAGACTTTCGGGCTTTTGATGACCCGTATCGACTGTCAAAGATCTACGAATGACAGCCGGGACCAACGGATTAACGTGCGTTCCGAGGCATGGAGGGGTCTTGGTATTTAAAGACGGTCACCCATCCACGGACCAACCGCGGCTAGCATAGCTTAACATGATCGATCGAACCGTGCGGCTGTTATTACTTAGCCACAAGCCCCTCATCTCCTATCTACATAATATTAATACATAGCCTCTAGGGACCAATTTCTCCATTACCCTTTAAAGTTCATAGCCATTTTAAATCATAGCCGTTCAGTCCATAAGACATTGACGTATAACTCGTGCGGCCACAGGCAAAGGCCAGGCGTGGGAGTGCCTGCACTATGAGTAACTAAGGGTTTTGAATGTGAAGGCCCCGGAATAGCAGAGTGCATGATTCATAAATGGTTCCGAAAGTAATGACTAGAAAAAATGCTGGATATTGATCGCATATAATGTACAAGGTGTAACAGAATAAACGCAAGTTGCAACCAAGCGTGGTTGCATGATCAGAAGGCCAATTCTCGTAATTAAATACGTTCAAAATCTAGTCGCGATCTCATCTCAGCGACATTCAATGTCAAAAACTTGTCAAACATGTAGGGAAATTAGACGTTATTTTTGACAGATTGAGACTGAGATCAGAAGACCAATTCTCGTAATTTAAAACGTTCAAAATCTAGTCGCAGTCTCATCTCGGCGACAAACAAATGTCAAAAACTTGTCAAAATGTAGGGAAATTAGAGGAAGTTTTGACGGATTGAGACTGAGATCAGACGGTGAACGTTTTTAAAATTACGAGAATTGCCCCTCAGACTGTGAACGTTCTTAAAGTGACGAGAATTGCCCCTTTATTATATGAACGTAAACCAAACAAAACGATATGCAAAAATCGTATAGTATAGCCCCCTATGGGAAGATGACGTGAGTTTATGTGTGTATAAATTCCAATTGGAAAAATCTCTTTCCTGGGGATCGAAATTAGGACCGCTTAGCGACTCCTAGACCAGTTGAACAAAAAGACTGTTGGTTTACTAAGCTGCCATGGGAAACTGTGCCAGTAAGTACCGATGTCCTAGGTTACTTAGGAATGTGAGGAATAATAAATCAATTTTTGCGACATTGAACTTCAGCGAAACATCGATCGATATCAATATCAAGAGTGGCAGCTAAACCGCTCAGGCTTATGTCGCACTAAGACACAATGGTGGCGGAACCATGGTCGCGCTGCCAGCAAAATATATGTACACAGCTTTATGATATCGCACCAAGCGTCCGATTCGTTGCGCAACCGACCATACATTTTTTGGCAGTGCGACCACGGTTACGCCGCCACTGGTGTCCTTCTGACATAGGGCCCATAAAAAGAAGGGTTTGTCGTTAAATATTGTGAAAATATCTATAGGTCGAGCGCTTAACTGAGACGTTGCCTGAGGCAGCTGCGCGGTGCGGGAGGGGTGATAGTATCTTGTCATAAGTTGACGAATCACTGAGCTCTCGCATCATGTCACCGGTTGGCCTATGGTCTAGTTTTGCAACATTCAAAAACCTACCTAACAAAGAATTCTACGACTCTGGCGTTGGTTTTCGAAATATTTGTTCACATAATAACATCACGCTAATTCCTCCGAAGGGACTGGCAGAAGTACATAACACTGACTTGTTATGTTTGGCTATAGAATAAGAATAGAATATAGAATTTCTATAGTCAAGCTACAAAGACTCGACAAGATTGTCAGTAAAACTTAGATACGACTATGTTAGTAAAATAGTAAGCACAGACACTATAAAAATAACGGTTGGTCACCGTTGCGACATCCCATGAGAGACGGCACAACAGTGACCCACGTACACACAGTCTAGGCGACTCGAAATCACGCTTGAGACACTGTTGGAGCCGCCCCACACCCTGCGCACCAGGGAAGCGCACCTTTTACGCATTTTTGCGTAAAATCAATCTACATGTGCATCTGCGAACATCGCAGCCCCACCAGTATCCTAAACGCATTGTTATATTGAATGCGGAGAGCGCTGTACGATCTTTGCGTATACTTAGCCCACAGGCTGCAGAGTAAAAAGCAGTTATAGGTACAGTAGGCTCCAAAGAGCGTGATTTTAACAGGACTATACCTACTTAGGTTCATTTTGCTTTAGGTTTGGCCCATGTTATAAAAACCTAAGGCCCTTTATAAGCAGTATTTATTCTAAACCTCACGTTCATAGCAGCCGAACTAGCGAGCACTACACCAACGAGACAATTTTGTTAACATTCATCTACCTAGCCTGTTCCCAGCTATGTTGGGATCGGGTACTAGTCTAATCGAATGCAGCTGAATACCAGTATTTTATATGGAGCGACTGCCTATCTGACCTCCACAAACTACAGGGTAATATGATACCCCTTGGTAAGACTGGTTGTCAGACTTTTGGGCTTCTGAATACCCGTAACGACTGTCAAAGATCCACGATGACGGCCGGGACCAACGGCTTAACGTGCTTTTCGAGGCACGGCAGGGTCTCGGTATGTAAAGATGGTGACCCAACCACAGAACAACACGGGTGAGCAGTTTTGTAAACATCTATCTATACTTATAATAAATCTGTAGAAGTGAAAATTCTGTACATTGAAAATATCAAAAAAATAATTTACAGGGGGTGTTACTAGACCGACACCGAACCCAAAAATGTGATTAAAAATTTTTTTGTCTGTCTGTCTGTCTGTCTGTCGGTCTGTCTGTCTGTCTGTCTGTCTGTCTGTTTGTTCAGGCATCACGCAATAACTACCGGTTCGATTACGATGAAACTTGGTATAATTATTCTTTAATATCCTGGGCACCACACCGGGTACTTTTTATCCCGGAAAAGTATATACAATAAAAAACAAACTTAATTTTGCGGTTCGATCCCTATACCCGATTACCACTGTCTGTACTGTACCAACCGCAAATACTAAGTTTGTCGTAGGTTGGGTCACCCGCAGTGGAGTTCATTTTTATTCCTTTTAGTTTTTAGAGTTATTTAGGTTTATTTTTATTTGAGTCGTAGGTATAGATTTTAATTTTAAAGTATAGGTAGTATATTTTTGATAGTGTACGTAGTGACCGTAGGTTATTTTATAATACTGTTAGGTAGGATTAGTCATTCGTATAGATATTAGTTTTTAGGGATTTTGCTTATTTATTGAGTTTAGATTAGTTATCATCAGGAATAGGTTTATTTAGGTAGGTATTTAATTTTCTGTTATTGAGTTTTTTTTAAATTAGGTAGGTACTTAGGTAAAGATATCATATAGGTACCCTTTTAATCACCACTAATGAGACACAATTGGTTTTCTACTGTAATTAAACACAAAGGGCCCGCGAGATAGATGGCATTCTGGGGAAGCACATAAATTTTATCCTGTTAGCACGTTCCCGTGGGATAATTTCCGACATCCACGCGGGCGAAGCCGCGGGCAGAAGCTAGTTCTAAAATAAATGAATATTCATATCTCGCTTGATGGATTATGATTGATATCTATAGTTGACAAGTTACGAATACCATCGCGACTCGAGCGAGTGCGGATCGATAGTAAACAACTAACATTGTATTGTAGCTAAAAATAGGACGTAACGATGGCTAGGGGGTAAGTTAAGTGGTTATGAGCAGGCTGTCAAGCTGTTGAAAGACAGCTGGACTTTGTTAGCTTGGATGAAATAATGCTCAAAATGCAAAGGTGCATCGGTAGGTACAGCCAGCCTCAAAGAGATGTTTACATCGACAAGAATTCATGTATTTGTCTATCTATCTACATATACTAATAATAATAATAAATGGGACTACAGAGGGAGGAATTAACCTTCCAGCGTACCGAGGTCGGATGCTCTCTCTGTTTCAGGTGCTTGAACCAGCCTTCAACGTATCCGCCCAACGATTGGACTATCAATCAGAATCTGAATCATTTTGAAAGATATTGCTAATACATTGCTTCATCTGTTCGAAAAATTTGTCTGCTAAACGACGTAAATAACGCAATGAATGTTGTTGAACTGTCAAAATGAAAGCTATTGCTACTGTTGGTGTGTTACGTAATTAGGTACCTAGCCCGCAGTGCGCTTCATTCAACACAATCGTAGATTGGATGACGCTATATTAGATCCGCTGCGCTTGAAAATGCAGGGTAGCTCTGCCCTACCCCATCCCAGAATGTCGTGCATGTGCCTGCCCAAGTTCCACTGCGGGTAAACCAGCATGATGATCAAACACGAATATATGATTTACTAAAAGATACAGTGCCTTACTTTAATCCTTATTTCATGAAATGTTATTACACAGGTAAAGCTGCGAACTTGCCAAGAGACTACTAAAGCACTAATATCATCATCTGCCTAGCCTTTTCGGCTTCCAGTCTAACCGGATGCAGCTGAATACCAGTATTTTACTTTTTATTTTTAAGCACTAACAACAGTGTTTCCAAAAATATCCGAATTCGAACCTAGGGCGACAAATCGGTTTACGACTTATTGACGATTATAGCATAGACTAGCACTAGCACTACACTAGCACTTATAAACTGAGAGATTATAGACGCATTAGGAACAGGGTGTAAAGTTCACTCATCGTCCACAGAAAAGGGAGTATCCTCCGACCAGTCTGGTCGGACCAGACGGGTGCCATGTCTGGTGGGAAACTGCCCGACGATTGATATCGTGACGTTGCATAATTATAATTATGCTAGTCGCGCGGTAAACTCTGCTTGCGCGATGCAGGATTTTGCGTGACGTCAGTCTGATGCGTAGTTCGCATGCAGCATTGTAGATGTCGCTATCTGACTAATGAGCTATAATAATAAAATTACAGATTCCACATCTAGTTTATTTATTTTATTAAAATGATCACTTATGAGAATACAACTTTCAGTAGTTACCTAATATTATTTCCTAGAATTAATATAAACTTTCAAAAACCTCACGATGCTACACTCCAATTCAGGGTTCCGTAGCCAAATAGCAAAAACGAAACCGTTATTTTTTTATATTCAGGGGGTCTACTCCGAAGTAGTATCGGCCGAATGTTCGGCCGTTTCCTCCTACGAAGTTACTATTTGGTTCGGTCGTTTCCGATCCTACACTCCTATCGAACATTGACTACGGTCCCGACCCAACTGAGCAGATCCGAACTTTTTTCGCATTTTTCAATCATATTCGGTACGGCCATGTGTCGGTCTGATCCAAACATTCGTACGGTCACTTCGGAGTAGGCCCCCCGGTTCAAAACTTACATTCCCATCAAATATCGGATGTTTACTTTTACTTCATATCAGTCTTCTTTCCATTAAATTACAACGTTTCAACGTACTGAAGTACTGTTCAAAGGGTACAGTCACGAGCACCAATATGTCAACACTTGGCAACTTTTAATTGCGATTTTTTCGTAAAACAACGATTGTAACGTTGAAATACGAGACATTACATAAGGTTCGAAAATGCTATGTTTGTAACAAGATAAATTTCCTTTATAAAATAAAGGAGTAAATCGCTTTTGAATAAAGTCGAGTGTATACATACTTTTATTCGTGACTGTACGAAATGAATGATAC
This sequence comes from Apamea sordens, assembly GCA_945859715.1. Classification (NCBI taxonomy): domain Eukaryota; kingdom Metazoa; phylum Arthropoda; class Insecta; order Lepidoptera; family Noctuidae; genus Apamea; species Apamea sordens. The sequence continues at coordinate 18,547,639 of OX243995.1, forward strand.
ATTAATTTCGTACCCAAAAATAAAGTAAGTACTGTTTTCTTATGGGAAATTACCTCTTAAGTATTTTTTTACTATTTTTTTATTATTTTTTTACTAACGCTAGTCTACAATTAACCCCCTGGCTGGTATTTGAGATTGAAAATGCCAAAAATCATATTTTCAAACAAGTTTATAATTAAAACATGTTCAGGACGTTAAATTCAATTAAAACTTGGTATTTTTTTTTAAAATTGTTTTATCCTTAAAACACTTGTTACAAAAATATGGTTTCTGGCATTTTAATCTCAAATAGCAGCCGGGGGTTAATTCTAGACTTTCGCTGTAATAGTAAAAAATGCTCAAGATGTTATTTCCCTTAAGAAAATAGTTCTTTTTTCTGGCTTAGTAATATGTATGTACAGTCGCCAGCACATCAAGCTACTATAATCTGACAAATTTATTTAATAGATTTTCAACTTCATCGCTAAAGTATTAACGTTCAAGGTTGATTGGAAAAATTTGACAGTTTCGGGTAGCTTGACCTGCTGGCGTCTGTACTATAATTTTTGAGGTCACATAATTATATAACTCGTATGCACTTGTAATTATTATGATGTAAAATCCACCTTACCTCTAAAATCTACGTACAGACATTAATATTTAAATGAGCATAAGAGTGCTTCACAAAATTTAAAGTAAAAACCACAGCAAATACTTGAGTGACTACACAGGTACAAATTAAATTAGCTAGCAAAACTCCGCAGACGTGATCTGTACCTATTTATTCAGGATAAAAAAAAATGTTATTTTTTCGGGGTCAAAGACCGATGGTAAGTATTGTTGTTACTCAAAAATGAGGTGTTTCTTTTGAAATCATCTGATAACTTTATTCGAAAATAATTTTGAAATTTTGACAGTTATTTCATACAAAAACTGTCAACAGTCAATTTTATTCTTCGAATAACAGTTATCAGCGATGGAACAATCAGCCCTATTAGGGCTCATATAATAACTGTAAAAATTTCAAAATTATTTTTCGACTAGGTCATCAGATGATTGAAAATCAGCCCTTAGTCGTATTAAGATATCGATACAAATCACGTCTGTGACATTTACACAAATAACAAAAGATTTCTTATACTGATATTTCAAGTGACTACACTGACTGCGGTCGATGACCCCTACAAAAAAGTAGACAAATTAATTTATTTTATTGTTGTATCATGTTTTGATATCGAAACCCGATAATTTATCCCTGTATAAAGTCTGCTAATTGCTACAGTTTCCACTACAGATTTACATCAAATTAATATTTAAAAAAAAAAACAACCAGAGGATTATTAAAAACACAGGCTAAATATTTTGTAGATGGCTAAGGGTGAGTTTCACGAATGATATTGAAGGAGATCAGCTTTGGAACGCTGTTTAGACGTGCTGATCGTGTCGTGTCGTAGTGAAATACGTCTGATGCGACAAAGCCAGACAGTAGTCGGGAGGGCGCCCATGAGCAACTTTGGTCTCCGCAACTAAATTATCTCTTGTCTAATTTCTCTCGGGTTTGTATGAAAGTGCGCACATGTAGCGACGCGACAGCTGCGAGACCTTTTTGTCCGCGGGTTTGGACGCAACTGTCGCCCGTCTATTCGTTGCAATGCAAGTGCGCGCACAGCGACAAAACACTTGCCGACTAGACAGTTACCGCTCAACCGAAAATTTTACAAAAAAGTAGCGTTGCTATCGCTCCCGTCTGCGCATCGTCCATATCTCGGCAAGGAGACAGCGACAGACAAAAAAGGTAAAAAAGTTGCTGGGCAACAAGTGGCTCGTGGGCGCCCTTTATAAGATACAAAAAATGCACTATGGTTGAGTCTAGTATTCTATTTAAATTCATAATGAAAACATAACATACCGTCAAACGGGGAGAATAGGGATGCAAAGGTGAATTGGGACGAAACTTTAAAAAAAACCATTTTATTTGTTGGCAACAAGAGCACTCAATCAGTAATTATAATACAGCAAACACATTAGTCCTTTTTGGCAACAAACTATACTATTACAATGTTAAAAACTCTTCTAACGCGAAGCTATTTCTAACCGCTCTCACCACAAACCGCGCGCTTCTGGCGGAAACGCCTCTCGTTCCCGCCCGGCCAATGCGAGCGAGTCGAAGCTGCTAGAACATTTTAGAAGCTTCTTTTAAAAACATTCGACGCGCACCCCTTTTTTACAAGAGTCGTGTGGGGTCCGTCAACTGGGCTGCACATCGAAAGTGTACAATATTTTAAGAGTCTTTATCTTCTCCCCATACCCTATTGTTTTAAACATGTAACATTGTGTTATGTTTTAAAGTGTCGTCCCGATTCACCCCTGCATCCCTATATACCTCGTTTGTAGGTTCATTCTAATAATTTTATTTTTATATTATTCTTTCTTATCAATACAACTTATATCCCAGTCAACATACTACCGCCCCCACTATTCTGCAGCTTGGCTATTTCGTCTTTGAACTTAGAGATGGTTTCCTTGGCGAGGTGCAGCTTGTCCTTCAGGTCTGATATCTCTGTGCGGACCTTTGTTTGTGCAGTTACTATCTTTTGTAGGGTTTTGTCTTTCTTGTCTTCAACTGAAATAAAACAAAAAGTTTATCATGGCCATACAGCAAATTACTTGCTTCGTGTTATAGTCATTATGTATATCAAGCTTACAATCAGTATCATGGTTCCAGGGTCCATTAGTGATGGGCTTCACATTGTTGAGCAAATGCTGCATTAGCTGTGTTGGCTCTTGGAAGACTATCTCCTCATAGGACTCACTGACGAGGTTCCGGCCTACTGTGGGTTGGGCACTGGCACCCTCTGTTGCTGGTGATTGGAACAGCTTCAGAATATGGTATAGGGTTACCTGTAATAAATTGTTTTGTTAATTTTGATGGTGTTAGTGTGTCTAGGTGTGATAAATCAGCATATAATTAGACTATGGTGGAAAGGAATGACAATATAGAGGTATGAATAACAGGGTGTAAAGTTCGCTCATCCTCCATAGAAAAGGGAGGATCCTCTGATCGGACACTGTCGGACAGTTATTGTGTCTGGTGGAGAACTGCCCGACGATTGATGTCGGGATGTCGTATATAACTGGTATAAAAAGACACTTAGTCACTAGTACTCCCTGTCATTGTAATAATTTTTTTTACTGGACTATACCTGGGAACCTTCTGGTGACAGAGATATTGAAGGTTAAAATTCCAACATTTACTCAATTTTTTTTGCGAAAACATGTTTTAAATGTTATAATACAACTTCAAATACCCCCACGAGCTCTTTACTGTTGCATGCATCCATTAGCACAATGTTTTGCGGGTGTTACATTGCACACTACAGCAAACAGCAAATATTCACACCAAAAATAAAAGTCATTTCCCAGTTATTTTCATGTAATGTTACTCAGTTCCGCATTATGTACATCAAAGTACTGAATGCGTAACTGACGGCTATGTGATGTGTCTTTTGACGCCCTGTATGCTAGTTGCGTGGTAAACTCTGCTTGCGCGATGCAGGATTTTGCGTGACGTCATGATGCGTAGTTCGCATATAGCGGTGTAGATGTCGCTACAACTTAATTTTCTGAAAATAATAGTTCTTAGTCTTCCCACTAAGAATTATATTTTCAGAAAATTTAATCAGCAATGGTGGCTCCTAGTCTTTTAAAGATAATTACTAGCTTAATGTCAATGTTTTTGAAAAAGGAATACAATAAGTGTTTTGGTTGTGAAGCTGAATATGCCAAGTATGTGGTTCAAGTTTACCTTAATGCCAAACATCATAGTATTTTTTTTTGCAAATAAATTGAATGTATCATCTTCATCATAAAATTTCAAAAAATAAAATAGAGTTAGAAACTCACAGGTCTCTCATTAGGATCATGGAAGTATATTTTGATGACAATCTCGAACTCTCCCCAGCCAGTCTCCGTCAACTCGTACGGTGGCTTCGTTATTATCCTGTTGGGGTTAGCGTAACTCTCGTGCAGTTTAAAGTGAATCTTCTTGATGTACGTTGACATGTCCTCGTTCTCATAAGGCTTGACATACACTGTCCATTGATGGGTATGGCCATCCTCCTCACGTTTTTTACCAAAGTATCTTGCTATGTTCCCATATATCACAGGTTTTACAATTACTAGCCCCTGAAATTGATATGAAGTATGTTTGTTAGATGCAATAATCATAACTATCAAACTGCAAAACCTACCTGTGTTGAAATTATTTGTTGGTTATGAAAAAAACACATCAGTTTCATAGGTAAGTGCAATATCTATACGGTCAAAATGTATAGAACAGCAATTTTTTTTTTTTATAACAGAAAATTTCATCCCAAGTACTTACTTGGTATGAAATAAAAAATACTTTCAGGATCATGTACTGAATTAAACTAAGGTGACAGGTTGCATGTTGATGTGGTCCCTAAGTCCACACAACAAAGATTATAAAAATATTATATATACCTACATTTTAATAAAACTAAGATAATAGGTAATTAATTTTTTATACTTTTAAATGTTTTTATATTTTATTATTTAAAAATATACTTAGTTTACACGTATTTAATTACCTATCGGATTTGATAATAATAAAACATTTACTAACTTAATATTACCGAATTAAATGAATAAAATCGTTCTTTTTATGAGTGTTGAAATATTTCCCGCCGAGTTTAACGATGGACATTACATGCAAACACAACTGCCACGGCCAATCCATTGTGTATTCGTTTGAGAAGACGTAGTATTTAGAGAATTAGAGACTGCAATAACTTAACTTAGCGATGTACTAGATATGGGTATGTTCAGTGATGATACCGGCTATTTATTTTGAAGATTTAGCCAAGTATATTTTTACTATTGTGAATGTCAACAAGAGTTCGTAAAAAGACCATAGTTACGGTAACATACCTTGACTCTTCCCCCTGAGTCGGGTCCGAAGTCTGTTTGCAAGCTCATATCCAAATCCTTTTTGGCCGACAGCTTGGAAATTGTAATTTTAACTCTTTTGTATACAAATATAACCTCACTTTTATGAGAAATCCGTACAAGAATCACTTTGACACTAGGTTTTTTTATAAGTGCTTGCCGTGCTTGGGTTCATGGATTTTAATACATTAAAGAATTTGAAACATAATTATTACCTTAATAGAATAAAAAAGGAATACAGACACCACTCTCGGAGCGCAAATTAAGCAATTGCTTATGGCATGGCATCCATCACGTCTCAGGGGCACCATATCATCATCTGCCTAGCCTTTTCCCAACTATGTTGGGGTCGGCTTCCAGTCTAACCGGATGCAGCTGAATACCAGTATTTTACATGGAGTGACTGCCTATCTGACCTCCACAATCCAGTTACTGGGTAACACGATACCCCTTGGTACGTACGACTGGTTGTCAGACTTTCGGGCTTCTGACTACCTGTAACGACTGTCAAAGATCCACGAATGACAGCCGGGATCAACGGCCTAACGTGCGTTCCGAGGCACGGAGGGGTCTCGGTATGTAAAGATGGTCACCCATCCACAGACCAACCGCGGCAAGCGTAGCTTAACCTGACCGATCGACCTGTGCGGCTGTTATTATTTAGCTGTTATTATTTAGTTATTCAGGGGCACCTTAGACAGCACCGAAAAAATATTTGCTAGCACATGAAAGGCAAGGCTGTTTGTCTGCTTTGTCGGCTGGAGATATATTATATCATTGCGTTGACGTTGGAAAGGCTCGATGCTATAACAATATTATACAATAGATAGGCAGTTATCAACGTTGATCTTAAAAACTGTTGTCAGCGAATATAGTGCCCGTAAAAGTCAAAAGTCAAAGTCGTATTTCAATTAATTAATAAAAAAAAAACGTTGGTATGCTATTCTAAAGGTAGCCATTGACGATACGTCCATCAATCCAAAAGGAGTGGACGACTTCCAAAAAGGTAACGTGAATGTGATAAACGTATGCCAATTGAAATCCATGTATCCAATCCAAATGAACGTCATCCGCGGCCGACTGACAATGTGAAAAACGTGCGACCACGCACTTTGGAAGCCGTTCGAATCGTCTGTAAATGGGCAAAACCGCGTCCATTTTTTTGTAAATTTTGTCTCAGTTTTTGCTAAGTGTTGACGGGGGGTACATGTGCTACAGTGCTAGAAAGAGCTGAGTCTATGAAACCAGGACTGTTTTATTTGTAATTATGTCTACGTCTGCGCGTGACTTTGAATTAGAAGTCATTGAAAAATATAGATTTTGTTTTTTTATTATTGGTGTTACAAGTTGCAGTAATTTGAAATAAATGTACGTACGTCCAAATGGAAGTAAGTCAATGTGCCTTTAACTGAAGTACCTCCATAAGGAAGTCTTCCATTTAGAAGCATTCGAAACAGACGTATCGTCAATGGCTACCTTAAGTTACGTACAGAAGCCAGCACATCAAGCTACTACAATCTGTCAAATTTCTTTAATAGATTTTTACCTTTACCTATCGCTAACATATTAAGGTTCAAAGTTGATTGGGAAAATTTGACAGTTTCGGGTAGCTAGACCTGCTGGCGTCTGTACTCATACCCAGGTAGTTATCTAACTTGTAATAAATACGTTTTGGAACGAAGTTCCTTATTGCGCGTTGCGAAAGGGGGCTAGACGGAAAAAATTAAGACCAAAAGTTGGCACGACACTTTTTGCTATAGGTAGTTGTACGCCGTGCGGCGTGCGCGTGTTTCTCTGTCTGTCTCTCTCTCTCTTTGAACTTCGTTCCATCCGGGTGTCCCTTGACACCTCTCAAGTTTTTTTAAAAAAGACCGAGACCAGGACCGGGTTACTCAGGCGTAGATTGCGGCATCAAGTAGTTTTAATCCGGCACTGACAGACACTGTAACGATTTCGCTTCACGTCTTCAATATCATAGGTAGGATAAAACAGTTTTTAAATTTTAGGTGATACATATTGATCAAAGGCTGAATAATAAAACTTCTTTGTCCTGTCGATGGCACGACAGTGGATTAGATTTTATTGACCTAAAAGTTTGCAATTTCCAAGTTCCACGGCATCATCGGTGGCAGCGTAGAGGTCACTATCGCTGTATTTTTGGGGCAGAGAGGGCAGGATAAAACGTATAACTAAGTAATGGATATCAATAAATAATTAGTGCCTCATTTGTCTAGTGGTCGCAAGCGCACTGAGCTGAGGTCCTGGGTTGATTTGGTCAAAGTGGTTGGAGGTTTTTCCATCAGGAATTTCATACTAGCAGCCCGGAATCTGGATTGCAGGTTGACAGTAGGCTCGCCCCTCATTACATGGGACTGGCGAAATGAGGGCTTATTAGAGGTACACCTCTGCCAAGTCTTCGGGCATTATAGGTGTGATGTTATTATAAGAATATTTTTTAAATAAAAACATTGTGTTGCCAACAATTTTTAATAAAAAAAATGGTACAGACGCCATCGCCAGCAGGTCGAGCTACCCGAAACTGTCAAATTTTCCCAATCAACCTTGAACCTTAATGCTTTAGCGATAAAGTTGAAAATCTATTAAAGAAATTTGACAGATGTAGTAGCTTGACGTGCTGGCGTACCTACATAATAATAATAAGTAGGTAATAAAGTTACCTATTATTATATATTTTGAGCTTATCGACAAGTGTGTGGGTGTCAAGGAATATTGTAGGTTTAAGCTTATCAAATGAAACACGCGGTTTATATTTCATATTTATTATTACATCTTATTAGAAGGCAAGTGAACAATGGTCCAACAAGCTCTTTATATTCTTAATCGCGACACCATATTTAATTAATTAACTTTAAACTAACTACATAATTGCATAGGCTCTAAGATATAATGAGCATAGTAAACAATCACAACATTAAGAATTGAATGTGTTGTCGTCACACGACGGCTACGGTGCAGGTTGGGGGTTCAATGTTTAGGCCGTTTGGCAAAAAATACACCAATATTAAAATCTTACGCTATTACATGCATCTATGAACATCGATGGGGATCATAATCAAGGGTCTGATTAGAGTATATATAAGCAATCATTTAGCCTCGTGTGACATTTAAAATTTGTGGTCCGTGCGTGTGTTTTCTGAATCAGCCAGTAGTGGATCGCTCTCCTCCTTAAACTTTGACGAGCGTGAGCCATGTCGCGACGCTGATACTCTCTGCGAGAACGTGAGCAAGGTAGGTACAAGAGAACTGCATGGTGTGGCTGGTGCAGAGCGCGATGAAGTCCGAGTTCCAGGTGAGATTCGTGAAGTCCTAACGGGGTAAGCGACCGATAATGGCATGTATAAGCTCGTTTTTCTCTGCCTTGGAGTTTTTTTTACGCTTTCAAGGCGTCGATGGCGACGTTCGTCACTAGTCCTCCTCAATGTTGAATCCCTGGATGTCTGTGTGGGGCTCGTTGGCTGCGGGGGTGACTCAGGTGGATCAGGTTTACCAGTGTAGTACTGCCGCAAACTGCCGTATGCCTCATGCATGTACATATTGTTGTCATCGTCTTCATCGAGGTTCTGTTGAATTGGTGGGGATGACCCGAGCCTCGGCTTGCACCCTCCATCGCAGTACATCTCGCAATCAATAAGCTCCAATTCAAGGTCGAAGTTAGAGTCCTGAAAAAGTGTATAATAATGTGAATTGATGATGACGTGATAATTCGGTTTTATTCTCTTTTATTAACATCCGTCACGATTTGAATCACCTAACATTGAAGGTGTGGACTATGCATATTGATTATTTCTACATTTTTCTTTGTAACAAAATAAATGTGTCTTAGAGTTAACCCACTCACCAAGGGTTGGACCGGCGAAGTAATAAGATTGTCCCGGAAGGCGGCGGGTGGTTCACGGGGTCTGGTGGGCGTGGGTTCGGTGCGGGAGCGCTGGGGGGCGGGGCCGGTGGTGGTGCGTTGCTCAGTCAGCGAGGACAGGGATCGTAGCAGCGGTCCGCACCCCACGCCGCACTCTTCGTAGTTGCTCGCGCACGAGTACGGTGGTGGAATGATTGAATTTGCCTAAAGAAAATATGGAATTTCATTATTTTTGCGCACGGAACAAATATTTGTACGATCTCCAAGTAGTTTTTTCGGGACTGGCTGTTTGTGTCATGTGAGTTTAAATGTTCGTAAACGCACCCACGATACAGGAGAAATTCCTAGTCAGGGGCAACGTTTAAAAAAAAAACAACGGGTTCCACTCCGGGAGTGCCGGCAGAAGTGAAAACTTGAATATTAACGTTGTGCATTTTTGATATTTTGGAATGCGGTCTACTCGAGCGAGCTCGGTCTTACGAATTTTCGATCAGGTCACGTGTCCTGACGCGAGTTTAACATTTTTTACCCATCACAACAAAATTGCACAACGCCGCTAAAGTTATCACTTAAAAAAAAATGGTATTGTTGATAATCACAACGCTCAGCAATTAGATTAGAATCAGCAAATATCGCCACTGTTGTGTTCTATCTTGTGTTTTCCAACTCGAGATTGAAGATGCCATATACATAGATAGGTAGATGAAGACTGAAGCCCCACTCATGACAACAAAATGTATGTAGGCACCTATGCAACTGTAACCTAATAACCAGCACCTTAATTGCGTAACAATCAATCAGAATCATTTTGAAGCAAATTGCTAATCCATTGCTTCATAAGTTCGAAAAATTTGTCTGCTCAACACGTAAATTACGCAATGAATGTTGTTGAACTGTCAAAATGAAACCGATTCCGATTGATCGTTACGCAATTAGGGTGCAGTTTTTTCTAGTTACTGTGATGTACTAAAGCTAATGAATTTTATTAGCGCACCCTTAGACTTTCATGAATGATTATACAATTAAGTAGTTTAACTACAGATCTACAGTACCTACATACGTTGAAGCCTTATCATATTTCTGCATAGGTATGGACATTGTGAATGTCTTTCACCATCTCACGTGCGGTTCATGAATTATATAGCGACCCTGGCGCCTGACGCGGCAATCAATCGATCGATGCGGTTGAAATGTCGGATTCAATATTTACCTCATTTGCCGCGTTGCATATGAAACTGGAGTTGAGAGATTCTGCAGTACTCGTCGCTGATAGAGAGCCTGAAATTATGCAGAACCTATTTAAACACACACTGTACTTTTTATTAACCTTAGTCGTTGGCCAAATTCATACTGACTGTGGTAACGTTAAGTTTGGCAAGCCTCAACACTCCTTCACGTTTTTTAAAAGCTTTTTTGACGGGGTCCAACATTTTTGAACATCGCAACCGTTTGAACTAATACACGGTTTTACAACGACTGTTTACGCTGCGAGTGTAGTTACATTATTACTACTAAGTAATTCAATTATGTTGAAAACTGCGCTCCCTGTCTCGTCGATAAAGCCGATTAGATGCAGATCGCTCGGGTGGTTTTCATTTTAATTATTTATATGAAAAACAAGTACATTTATGGTAATGTCTGACTGACTAATATGACTAAAGTGACTGTAATTTCAGTTGAAATCGGTTAAAAACTGAAAAAGATGAATTTAAACAATTGATTGTGTTGAGCAATAAACAATTGAATTTGATTTTTTTAATATTAATGGAGTTAATCTACTTTGTACACCGAAAAAAAAAATTCAGTTGAACCATAGATTTATGTTCGCATCTCGACATAATGTATGGATCAACTGATTTTTTTTCACGATTTCTGGGTTGGTCCCGCAGTAAATGTTGTTCATAATGATAAAAAAAAACTTTTATTTCATAACCAAAACAGAACAACAAGGTGATGAGTGGAGCCTCCTTTTAAGCAAAGAAAAAGCCTGTATTAGGAGACTCCGCTCTTTCATAGCTGAGGAAAGAGCGGAGTGATGTCAATGATGAGTACAATGATCCCTTTTATGGATTAAAACGATCAAATTTTAACGGTGTTTAAAAAGTGCGAAATCATACCTGGTGCACGAATTACGTAGTTCCTGAAATAATGAACCATGAGATAGTTTCCGGCTTTACCATCTCCTTCTCCGCAAGTGATGACAAGTGGGTAAAGATCAGGCTTAGATGCAACCTGCGATAATAGAAGAAAATGTTAAAAATAATAATAAATAAAATATAACAAAATAATAAAAAAAAAAACATTAAAAACTACTATGAAAAAAGCTCTTTAACCCCTTATCATTCTCATTTTAATAAAATTTAAAACATAAAAAAAGCATACAAAACATGCGAACATCGAAAACAACAAGCAGCCCAATTACTTTTTCCAAAAATGAGAAGTAAGTATCAATAAAAATAACACTGGCGAAAACAAATAAACCTCCAACTGTAGTAGTTTCATAATAAATCACTTCAGAATAGGGTGGTGGAGCCTGATGGAAGGATCCACAGCGGCTGTAACGAGGCGGAGGGTACACGGAGCCGGCTGAGTCGTGCTCAGAGGTCGGCCGACGCACGCAGCATGCCATCGAACACATGTACACGCCATGAGTGGAAGACCTCTTGAAGAACAGGCACCAGATGCAGCAAATCAAAATACCACCGAGAGTTCCCAGAAGAAAAAGCACGGGCCTGTGAAGTGAAATAACAAACAATAACAATTGTATTTTAATGATTAACTCATAAAAAGGGTATATCTTTAAACCTGGCAACACCAAGCATGATTTTAGGTACTCTAATACAAAGCAGTAGACAAAAGTTTAATCTGCCAACAGCATGGATCTAATAAGTAGCTGGTCCAGTACTATAGCACAAAGCTACTAATTCTTCTTCTAATATTTGAAATCCTCACCACTGCGCATACCAAGCATAAGTGTACGGTAAGTTATGTTCCTTGAGCGGTGTATCGTCGGCATCTCGCGGAAGCGGCGCGGGCGGAGTGTTGTTGAGGTGCGTCTGTGTCATGTTGATGCGCCGGGGCTTGGCCATACCGGTGCTGATCTCGCAGCAACCGAGGTCGCAGCACACCCAGTGTTGTGGACATAGATGCCCTTCCCTGCATTCCGCTTCAGACACGCACTAGAAAAAATGGGACTTGTTACACTTAGTAAGCTATTCGTTAGCCTATTATTTTGGTTCTAGTAAATGAGGTAAAGCTCGAGCCGGCGCCACTTCTTCCCAGCGATAGCACTAGGAAGTGGTGAAGGGCGGGCGTTTTTGGGGGATTGTCTTTTGTAATTTTGACATTCGAAAAGTGCTGATTCTCAGCCTAATTTGAATAAATTACTTTTGATTTTGATTACACGTATGTATGTCCCATAACCACACCAAACAAAAACCATACCAACACGTGGACGGACGCCTCATTTGTAAGAAATAAATAGTGTATTCACACAGACGGGAACACCCAAATATTCCGAAATATTTTATTCCGAATTTCGATGTTCCGATTTTCAAAAGTCCGAATTTTATAATACCTTAGAATTATAATGCCTATTATTAAAAATCACGAAATTTATTTTACCGTAAGTTGTAAATTCGATTTGTCAGTTTTCCGATTTTCATACGTTCGAAGAACCAAATGCTCGAAGGGTTCTCGGTCCGAAAAACGACATTCCGATTTTCAATACTTCCAATATACGAGTAGGTACTACTAAAATTAGGATTTTAAATCACTTTTCTGAATTTTATTTATTCGAATTTTATTTTATCGATAAGTTTTGACCGACGTCTTTATTATTTGACATATATTGTGTGTGTTATTTTGGAATGTTATTTTTTGTGTGTTTTTTTTTGTGTGTGTGATGTATTTGTTTTTTTAGATGTGTCATAGGTATTATTCTACCGAACTATATTTCGCCGATTTACAAAATAACTCTTTGCTATTGGCCAAAGCCTCTTTTGAAATTTTTGAAAGAAGAGTGAGAGTGACGAGACGAGTGACGAGTGTGTGTGTCATGTGTTTTTTTTATATTATGGAATGCCAATAAATATATGAATATGAATAAATTTGCCATAATTTTCACCACACTGAAACAACATTTTACGGAATATTATTTGGTTACAAATATATAGCCGGTTATTTTTTAGCATTTTCAATATCAAATTAAAATACTGTCATAAAAAGTCAATATGTTGTGCTACAAAATTTAGTGACAGAAACGAATCGCTGCGAAAAAAAATCGATTTCGTGCAGTCTTGTCTGCCCTACCCTAGAGTGTATAAAGCCCGCGTAGCCTTTCGCCGGCCAGCAAGCCGAAGTTGCGGTGGTGAGCGTTAAAACCATCTGCGTCGATAAGCTCGCGTGGGGCCGCCCAAACCCCGCAGCGCCGGAGCCGTGACAGAAACAATGCTTGCTGCATGTTGCATGCCTGCTTGCATGCTGCATGCCTGCTTGCATGCTGCATGCCTGCTTGCATGATGCATGCCTGCTTGAATGTTGCATGCTTGCTTGCATGCTGCATGTTGCATGCCTGCTTGAATGCTGCATGCCTGCTTGCATGCTGCATGCCTGCTTGCATGCTGCATGCCTGCTTGCATGATGCATGCCTGCTTGAATGTTGCATGCTTGCTGGCATGCTGCATGTTGCATGCCTGCTTGCATGCTGCATGCCTGCTTGCATGCTGCATGCCTGCTTGCATGATGCATGCCTGCTTGAATATTGCATGCCTGCTTGCATGCTGCATGCCTGCTTGCATGCTTGCACGGTGCATGCTTGCTTGCATGCTGCAAAGCCCCTGTATTATTGATGAATCACTTCACTTCAGTTTTACTAGGCGTTTTTATTTCGGAATTCTATTCGGTATAATAAATTCGGTATTTTGAAATACGTATTTGTGACTGACGGAATAAAGTTTTTCGCCCTTATGTAGTGTACCCCACACAGACCACTGACATTTGGTCGTCAAAATAAACTGTGTGGGCAATACCGACTCCAACCACATGAACGCCACGTACAGCCACATCGCAACCACCAGCGAGACCACGCTTTAGCGGCCGGCCACATCGCAAACTTAACGTTGTGTCGACGTCGTCTTCTACGAAAGCCGGAACCTGCAAGCACCAGCCACACCATTTAACCACATCGTAACCGCTGCTAGCCCACTTCATAGATTATATACAATATTAGGCCCACATTTTGTCGCTGCGATGTGGTGTGGTTGTGGTGTGAACGGGCTCGGGTTGGCGCTAATATAGGTACTCGCCAGTCGCCACCCATTCGGAAGAATAAAAGACGATGTCGAACTTGACGACGGAATAGTTAATCCACTACCGTAGCAGAATCCTTCCTTCACTAAATAATGTCCTCAAATTAAACCTATTAATCAGACAAAGCAGACAAAAGAAGACCTTTAACTAAAGATCAGAATGTGAACGTTCTTAAAATTACGAGAATTGCCCCTCAGATCTCAATCTGTCAAAAATACCTCTAATTTCCCTACATTTTTGACATTGATTATCACTGAGATGAGACTGCGACTAGATTTTGAACGTTTTTAAATTACGGAAATTGGCCTTTCCATTTCCAAACAAATCTGACTTTCAAAAAACTGATCCATTTTAGTATTTTGTATGAAAATCAAAGTAAATACGTAGATCTAACTAATTTCAGAAAACCGAATGTCCCTATTAGGTAAGTATTCCTATTTCCCCGCCATATTTTTATTTCAATTCAATGTCGATATTTAACTCAAATGAGTTGGAAAACGCGGCGAACCCACTTTGATTGATATGAAGGTTTTAGTTAGCTCTCTGAAAAGCGCATGAAGTAGGCTCTTACATCGGTGAATAGGCATGACCTATAAATACGACAGAATGCAGACCGGCTTTTCGTATTGAAAGCTATGCAATTTCTAAAAGATGCTTCAAGAGGTCGACTGCTTTCTGAGTAGCTCTTCGTGTGAGCCAAGAGATAGTGGTCGTTTTCTCATCTAAGATTTGTTTACTTTTCTTGGTTCATTCGGTATTTCTTAAAGGCGAAAGGGTCAGGGTAGCTCGCAAAATTCAAAATTTCTTACATTTTTTGCAATTTGCAGGTCAGTATCAGCAGTGCGATTCTGTAACCATCTCACCGTGAAAACTTATGTGAAGTGAGCGTGGAGTGAGCTGTAATTCTAACTAATGCTAGTGATTGACACTATTGACAGCTCACTGTAAGATCACTTCACCTAACTTTTCACGGTGAGATTTTTACAGAATCGATCGGCAGGTTCAAGTATGTTGATATAGATATGATTCGCGGCTGTAACAAATATTTTATTTATAGAATTACTAGAAGCTCCCCGCGGTTTTACCCGCATAAGTTTCGATCCCGCATAAGTTTTTGACATTTGTTTGTCGCCGAGATGAGACTGCGACTAGATTTTGAACGTTTTAAATTACGAGAATTGGCCTTCTGTTCTGCAGTCTATTAATATCTCTGCTTACATTTTGATTCCCACTACATATTTTTCTATCGTGAAAGGACACACTCTCAGGATATGAATTATTTTCCTATCATTGTTCCGGTCCAAATACAAATAGCGCACGCTGGCCGCACAGCTACTGAACTGAACGGAACTGGGCTGGCCACTCTGACGCATGTCGGAGCACCAATATGCCAAACCCACCACTCATTGGATCTCAAATACTAGCAGGAAACGACTACGCATCAGATCCAGAAAGAGATGGCGGGATAACCTGGACTCTTTCTATCATTGTTGTAAAAGATAAGAGAAAGTACCTAATAATCATATAAATAAATATTATATTGCAGTAAGAATCAGTCAAAAATTTCTATACTTACCTACCTACTATCTTATCAGTTTTGAGTCGGTAACTAAATCATATTTAGGTACTTACGTATTGTTTAAATTGGTTAAAAATAACAATTTTACAAGTGTTTTTTTTTTTAAATCAAAGCTAATACAAGAAACATCGAAACAAACTCAGAGAACGAAATCTCTTTTATAACCGACTTCATTAAGTCCATAAAATTACCTACATTGTATTAATTCAATCAAAACAATGATATAACGTTATGTAAGTAGGTATGTCATACTTAAAAAATATTCAAAATGTAATAAATAAATTAAGGGTCTGGTTGCCATGGCAACCCACGTTGTTTTGAGTTACGATAGCCATTGTTTTTTTGAAATATATTCAATTTATAAAACTTAAAAATACTTAATTTAATAGAGAACTTATAAAATGGCCTTCTTAAATCCTGTGCGTAGTAATATTGCAAAATGCAAGGCTTAATTTGAAAAGATGAAGTCACGTTTTCATCCAGTTTTCAATCCGCCCACGTTCAACTCCCACACACCCGCCGGAACACAGTAAAGGGCATAGTTCATACAGCCCTAAATCAATACTCCGTTGCATCCTCGTTATTAATACAGGTGACCAATGATAAAAATACGACGTAGGTAGTTTTAGCGGGAAACCGGGCGGCCTGCAACGCGCATGATTTCCACCGATCGATCGCGATATCAAGCTGGGCACAGACAAAGCTACAAGTGCTTCTATACAGCCTTGTTACCTAGATCTGAGCTAAAATTAGCTTTTATTTTATTTTTTATCATTTAATGCGTGAAAATATTGTAACTAAGAAACTGTCTGAGTTTGAGGAAATATGGTTTGAATTGACGCTGTATTTTTATAAATGTTAGTAAAACGTGTGAAATTTCAAATAATACTATAAAGGTATTGCGATAAAAAAAAACATTGCATGTGAAAGGCTAGTTTGTTATATCCCTAAAGACTATTGGTAAACCACAACAAAAAAAAAAAACACAAAAATCTACAAATAGAATAAACAAAATACTTACAGGAGCAGGTTTTGTCATTAAAATCCCGATCATAGAAAAAGCATATAAGACGAAAATCATTGTGGATGTAATGAGCAGCAATTTCTGGCACGACATGGAGTAATTAATCACATCATTAATTATAATGAACGAAAGTGCAGTGTGCACTAACACCTAAGTCACTGGGCGGCTGTAAAGGCTATGTTTTGGCCATATTGACATCTGTCCTCACCGCGGGCGCGCGTGCCACTGGCTGGCTTTCTCTGCCGCTATGCCGACGCCAGTGCTGTATCAAATGCAGAGCCAGAGAAGGCCAAGTCTAAACAACGTTACACTGCTAAAAAATCTTTTGGCGCTTGAAGTAGTTGACAGTAGCTGTAGGTAAACCTTTGCAATATTGTTTTGTGAAATGTATTGAAAATCCAAGATGGCGGCGTTTGCCACGCACCAAAAGAACCTTGTAATATTTCTCACTGTGTTGTTTCTAGATCCAACAATCAATTACACAGCTAACATATGAATTCAAAATCAACCAAACTAATGCCACCAGTCTCTTGGGTACAGACGCCAGCACATGAAGCTACTACAATCTGTCAAATTTATTTTATAGATTTTCAACTTTATCTTTAAAGCATTAGGGTTCAAGGTTGATTGGGAAAATTTGACAGTTTCGGGTAGCTTGACCTGCTGGCGTCTGTAGGTACATTAACAGTCGACAGCGATGCGGAGGAATATTTCAACGCAATATTTTAGTTTTTTTTTAATTTCAACTTGATAATTCCACGCGTTCCTGGTGAAAAAGGGTCTTGACAGACGGAGACAGACGGACAACGAAGTGATCTTTTAAGGGTTTCGTTTTTTCTTTTGAGGTACGGAACCCTAATTATGCCCGAACATACATTAAAAATATATATATTAGAAACATCCGAATTAAAAACCTCCTCTTTTTTCTTGAAGTCGGTTAATAATGTACGAATGTGATGAAGGAGGATTCTTGTAATGCGTTGCGCCGCGGCGCGGCCTTCCCATTATCTACGCTAGCCTTTAGTTGCCCTTCTGTATCCATTTCCTAGTGGTTCGATACATCCCCTTCCACCCCCGTTGTAAATATAGATGCTGCCGCGAACAAGCGTGGGTCTGTAGCACTGGACACTTGGGTTTTTTCCACCAACATTATATTTGCGGCGGAGAAAGAGAAAACTTTCCTCTAAGTGGTCGTTTGTTGCGGGAACATTGTTCGAAGAGCTTGTCTTTCGAACTGTGTTCGTATGGCTTTTTGTTGTAGTACCAGAGTCCAGGAATAGACGGCAATGAATTGTTGTGTTCAAAGTATTACCTTATACCTTGCAAAACCTCCTTAGTGCGTCAGTCAGTAGACTGACGCACTAAGGAGGTTTTGCAAGGTATAAAGGTCGAAGTAGGATGCGTTACGCAAGTCATAAAAGATGGAATTACGTATCTACTTACCTACTCATATTCATATTTACGTACAAATTACAATGGTCTACATACGGTTTTTGATTTTTTTATCGTGTTTACAGTATGTAGGTTACGTTACGAGAACAAGTTAATTTTTTTTTTATATATATAAAATTAGTGGCCATCGAGGGGCCCGTAGCTAAATAATAATTGCCGCACAGGTCGATCGGTCAGGTTAAGCTACGCTTGCCGCGGTTGGTCTGTGGATGGTATCTTTACATACCGAGACCCCCCTCCGTGCCTCGGAAAGCACGTTAAGCCGTTGGTCCCGGCTGTCATTCGTGGATCTTTGACAGTCGTTACGGGTAGTCAGAAGCCCGAAAGTCTGACAACCAGTCTTACCAAGGGGTATCGTATTACCCAGTAACTGGGTTGTGGAGGCCAGATAGGCAGTCGCTCCATGTAAAATACTGGTATTCAGCTGCATCCGGTTAGACTGGAAGCCGACCCCAACATAGTATATTATTATAGTTAGTTAGTTAGTTGTTTATTATTATAGTTGGGAAAAGGCTAGGCAGATGATAGTGGCCATCGGCACAAGGTCCAGGCTGCCGGTGGTCAGGGCTCTAGAGAGAGGAACCTCCTCACCATGCGTATCATGTCCAGCCGGTCGATTCGGTACAAATCTCACCGTTAAAACTCAAGTGAAGTGAGCTTGATGTGAGTTGTCAGTAGTGTCAATCCCTAGCATTATTTGGAATGACAGCTCACTCCACGCTCACTTTACCTAAGTTTTCACGGTGAGATGGTTACAGAATCGCACTGCAGAAGTACTGCTTTCTGATTCAAGACCCAGCCGCGCAATGAGAGCCTCCTGAGGTGTTGTTCGAGTCTCTCCGCTATAAGGCCATTTACTGTAATGATTATCGGAACAAAGTTGCTTTAGGGTAGGTAACATATTATGTTGCTTTAGGGGAAAAATATGTTATAAATAGGCTCTACTAAGAAGGTAGGTATCGAATATCAGAAAAATAGGTTGATTTATTAAATACACTATCATCCGTTGGTCTCGTGGTTGCAAGCGCGACTGTTAAGCGTGGGGTCCTGGGTACGATTCCCGGGTCGGTTCTCCATTATGAATGTCTCTGTAACAGCCCGGAGTTTCAAAGTTTGTGGTGTGAAGCCCCCGTGCTTCGGGTAGCACGTAGAGCCGTTTATTAAGAGCCTGATCTATCCCCAGTCGTGTCGGATTGCCGTCCCATCGGACTATGAGAGTAAAGGAACAGAGAGTGCACCTGTGTTTGCGCACAAAATTGTGCACTATAATATCTCCTGCGTACTTGGTTAATCTCCGTTGAGATAGGCCACTGTGATCCTTGTGCCATGTTACTTGTGATCGGCGTAACACGTTTTTTTCCTCCATTAATCTCTCTTGTCAGCCGTCCCTTTATCATTCATTGCTTTTTCTTTCATATCGTCCCTCACAGACTTCATTCATCTTTTTTTAGTCTTCCTCTCCCTCCGTCAACATTAAATCCGTAAAGATAAAAAAAAAACTTGAGAGGTATCAAGGAACACCAGCAACCTAATTGCGTAACACACAATCAATCGGAATCGGTTTCATTTTGACAGTTCAACAACATTCATTGCGTTATTTACGTGTTGGGCAGACAAATTTTTTGAACTTATGAAGCAATGGATTAGCAATTTGCTTCAAAATGATTCTGATTCCGATTGATTTTGTGTTACTTTCTATAAGATAGAGAGAGAGAGTGACAGACAGAGAAACACGCGCACGCCGCACGGCTTACAACTATAGCAAAAAGTGTCGTTACAACTTTTGGTCTTAATTTTTTCCGTCTAGCCCCCTTTCGCAACGCGCGATAAGGAACTTCGTTCCAATAATTGATACATCAATTTCAATTTCAAATAGCCTTTATTAAAAATCTTAAAAACTAGTTTAACAATATATTTAAATTAAGAGTTTAGACTCCGAAATTTCCAGATTGCATTGCTCTTTACCATAGGCCTCCCCCAGGCTTTTCCATAGCTCACGATCATTAATTTTTTCTCCTCTATGAGTTGATACTTACATATATCTATTTTAAATGACGATAGAAAAACCGTTACGTGATTTCGTAGACAGGGTCTACGACACGTGTAGGCAACGATTCTACGAAACAGCCAATTAAAACCGTATCCAGTGAACAAACAAGATCTCATCTATAAATAAGTAAAAATAACACGTTCATTTCGTAGAAAAATAATACCAAGATTATACTTGTTAACGAAACCTTGTTTTCTCATCATCATTATAACTGTGTTACTTTTCTCTGAAATGTGAACTAATTATCTATACTTATCTAACCATTTGTAATATTAATGCTTAATCTTGATAATTATGTTAATTTTATTTTTTTCCTTCTAATTTTATAATTTGTATACATAAATTTATAGTTATATGTGCATGCTGTGGTCTTCTTTAGTTGAAGGAGCACACGTAAAAGAACCTTTTTTATTGTAATTTTCTATTGTATATCTTCTATATATATAAAATTCAAAGTCCTGACTGACTGACTGACTGATTGACTGACTGACTGACTGACTGACTGACTGATAGATCAACGCACAGCCTAAACCGCTGGTCCTAGAGACATGAAATTTGGAGGGTGTGTTCTTCGTGAAGAGTAGGCATCCACTAAGAAAGGATTTTTCGAAATACCACCCCTAAGAGGGTGAAAAGGGGGGAATTAGTTTGTATGAAAAATCTTATTCCTTGAGTTAATAAACTTGAAACTTGGCACGAATACTTATCTAAATAAATTATGAAGATTGTCCGTTTTTTTTCTTCTAAACTACCCCCTAATAAGGGATTGGGGGGTTTCAAAGTTTGTATGGAAGAATTTTAGCGCGCAGTCCGATTTACTCGAAACTCAGTATTTATACCTAATATTGAAAGTAAAAAATAATGTGTATCAGGGTTTTTTGAAAATCTACCCCTGACGGGCTGAAATGGGGTAGTCAATTTTTCAGGGGAGGATTTTACTGCATGGCTTGATTAACTCGAAAATTGGTATAAATAATCTTTGAGTCAAGTTATGAATACATCCCAAACGATTTTTTTTAAATTCCACCCCTGTGGGGGTGAAAAGCGGGGATACAGTTTATATGAAAAATCTTCTCTTTTAGGTTAATAAACTTGAAACTTTTCAAGAATACTCGCCTGAGTAAACAATAAAGTTTATCATTATAAGTTTTTCAAAACTACCCCTCAAAGGGGAATATAGGGGTGTTGAAGTTTGTGTGGAATAATTTGAAAGCGCGGTCCGATTAACTCGAAACTCAGTGCTTATACTTAAGACAAACATAAAGAGAAACATGTATCAGGGTTTTTCGAAAATCTACCCCTAACGGGTTCAAAAGGGGTAGTTAATTTAATAATTTTAAAAGGGACGATTATAATGCGTGGCTTGATTAACTCGAAATTGGTATAAATAATCTTTGAATCAAGTTATGAACAATCCCAAACGATTTTTTATAATTCCACCCCTGTGTGGGGGGGGGGGGGTAACAAGCGGGGGATACAGTTTATATGAAAAATCTTATTCATTTAGTTACTAAACTTGAAACTTGGCAAGAATACTTGCCTAAGTAAGTAATAAAGTTTATCATTATAAGTGTTTCAAAACTACCCCTCGAAGGGGGATATAGGGGTGTTAAGTTTGTGTGGAAGAAATTGAATGCGCGGTCCGAGTAACTCAAAACTCAGTATTGATACTTTTGACAGAAAATAATTAATAATAAGTATGTAAAGTTGTCGAAAATTTACCACTGACGGGACAAAAAGGGGTAATTCAATTTTTAAGGGGAGGATTTGAACTTGAAACTGTATGTTACATTTTCACGCCTAAACCACTGAACTTCTGATTTGGCATAGAGATAGATGGCATCCTGGGGAAGCACATACATTTTATCCTGTTATTACGTTCCCGTGGGATAATTTCCGACATCCACGCGGGCGAAGCCGCGGGCAGAAGCTAGTCCTTTTATATATCCTTTGTTGGAGATCCTAAATAAATAAATTAAAAATTAAAAAATCATTAGTTCCTCGCACTGCCGAGTATAGGCTTCCTCCTTTTTGTGCCATGCTGCCCTAGTCCGTGCGAGTCTGAACCCTTGTATATTGTATACCTACAATAAATTACTCATTACCATTTTTCATGTCACAAATTAACTAAATCCAGTCAATCCAGAAGTATGGGTTGAGAAAATGTATTTTATCGTTTTTAGAAATCTCCACAAAAAAAAGCCAGATTTTTTCAATTGATATTTAAATTGTTATTATTTATCGATTCCCATCACGACTGCAGTTTCACTAGCTAATTTAATTTGACCCTGTATATTTATGCCAGGGAAAATAATCCAATTAGTTTACTTACAAAATACTACACAAAACCATAAATAGTAACACAGTCAGTACATAAACTCCTTCAAAGTATATTACCATAAAACCAAATGTACGTGTCGTACGTTTACGTACTATCCCAGTTGTCTGCAAGCTTACCCTTGACCTCTGCCAGACCCAGATTAAAATTGGCGCAATGAAAGTAAATAAAATATTTTATTCAGCCGCCGCGTAGGCTACGGCGTAGCGATGTCGTAGCGATGCTCGTAGCAATGCTCGTAGCACCGTAGTAAACTTACTGAATTACTTATTCAATAAGTAGTTTGTAGGAAAAAATATGTCCAACGTTGCAGGCAATTCCCTTGAGATGTAAGGTTTGGATGTTTGAGGAAATTGGGGTTTTCTCTGTTCTAAATAACATTTATTTCTTAGTATAGTACAGTGGCCTCCAAAAGTTAATTGACATTTTTCAACTTCAGCAGTGTGATTCTGTAACCATCTCACCGTGAAAACTTAGGTGAAGTGAGCGTGGAGTGGCTGTCAGTCCAACTAATGCTAAGGATTGACACTATTGGCAGCTCACTCTAAGTTCACTTCACCTAACTTTTCACGGTGAGATTTTTACTGAATCGATCGGCAGCAGCTGTGATGCCACATTATAATTTAAAAAAAAAGACAGGTGCTCCTAATAAACAGCGGGGTAATTGCGTAGTAGGACACTATTAATAGCAATGACTTTCATCTTGACGGTTTAACAGCATTCATTGCGTTATTTACGTTGTTGAGCAGGCAAATTTTTCGAACTTAAGAAGCCAATGGGTTAGCAATATTCTTCTAAATTTTCTACAGATTCTGATTGAGATAGTGTGTTACGCAATTAAGGTGCAGATAGTTGAATTAGTCAATAAAAACGTTATAGAAGTTCAAACATTTGGATCACTATAATTTTAAATCATAATGTGGTGTCTCGTGCCTCGGAAAGCACGTTATGCCGTTGGTCCCGGCTGTCATTTGTGGATCTTTGAAAGTCGTTACGGGTAGTCAGAAGCCCGAAAGTCTGACAACCAGTCTTACCAAGGGGTATCGTATTACCCAGTAACTGGGTTGTGGAGGTCAGATAGGCAGTCGCTCCATGTAAAATACTGGTATTCAGCTGCATCTGGTTAGACTGGAAGCCGACCCCAACATAGTTGGGAAAAGGCTAGGCAGATGAATGTGGTGTGTCAAAGTTGAAGTGGAAAAATATCACAAACTTTTGGAGGCCACTGTAAATACGCTGTAATGGCAGTGGTGGCAACACTGGGCCACCACGTTTCACCAACGCACGGCCGCGACTTCCGAGTTGTATGTCGTGGGTTTCGATCCAAAGCAGGCACTTTGGGTAGCGGGAACATCCGAAGGGTAGCGGGAACATCCGAAGGGTAGCGGGAACATCCGAAAGAGTTTACCGCTGCCCTGGAACATAAAGGGCTAAGGAAGGAACACGGGCGGGTTTTAGTCAGTAAAAGTCTGACACTCCCTCCTGCTCCACCCAGAGCGGGAGGAGTCATTTGATGATTTCCCATCGTCAAAAAAAAAAAAAAAGCAGGCACTTTGTGTAAATTATTTCATCGCTACTGCTCTCAAAACTGCGAAGAAAAACATCATAATGACATGCCGGTTTCATGTTGTTGATCCGAAAATTCGAAATCGTGTGACATCCGCCAACCCGCACTCGCCCCGCATGGTGGATTATGGCCGAGTCCCTCTCACAGCGAGGAGGCCTGTATCCCAGCAGTGCGCAAACTATAGGCTGATTATGTTATGTAAGATTAAGAATAGGAATACCATCCCACTGTTGGGCAAAATCAGCAAGATGGGGGATTCACTCATTTATGAGTGAATTGTTTCACGTCCACCTGACGCACGCGTATACGTAAAAAATGGCATAACTATCGTCAAACCAAAAAAGCGTTGTTTCATAAAATTATGGCATTGACGTCATACGTATGTTACGTAACCAACCGTTTGAAACAACCGGTTCTAAGTATTCTCTTCTAAAAATACTTAGGAACTGAACAGGAGACAACGTTTTTTTTCTGTTAGTGCAAAAACGTGAGTAGGCAATCAATACTAGCTCCCTTATGAAGCATACACCTACGTTACAAAAATACATACCTACGTATAAAATAAAACAGGGGTACACACGGCTACACGTCAAGCTATACAAAACCAGTTTGTCTTGGCCTCACTTTGTATGATATTTTCTTACAATGAACGGTCAGCCAATACTGGTTTTGCATAGCTTGATGTGTAGCCGTGTGTACACGAGGCTATGTTTTCGAAACATCCCGTTCCGACCATAGATTTTGACGCTGCAACCACGTTATTTTTTCCAAAAAGATGAGTTATCTTCGTCTTCCAGCTCATTACCTTTTACGGTGCAAGTAGCTACAGACATGTACTTAACACCGCTTAGCTTATCGTGACTTTGATATTTATGATTTATCAATAATCGGGACAATTTTTCTTTTATTTAGACCTCCCTGGTTGGTATCTATTTTTTCAAATGAAAGATCTATTAAGAAATATCATACCCATTTTGTATGGCCTTAAAAATATCTTGTGTCAGCTAAGGTAGGAACCATAGCCAATATACCAGAAGGCCAATTCTCGTAATTTAAAACGTTCAAAATCTAGTCGCAGTCTCATCCATTGACATAGAAAAGTATGGACTGGAAATACCTACAAAAAAAGGGTGCATACCTACAACTCATATTGTCTCATAAAATGGCTGCCATTGCTAGGGCTGTGTCCATCAAGGAACAACTGTTATCTCGTTGTTACTATAACGAGTAACGATACTATATACGAGTTTTACTAGTTATCACGTTTGGATCACGATGGATTTTGGTGCTGTGAAGTGTGAACCACAGGCCGGACCTAGCTAGGTCACTCGGACCGAATAAGACGCAAGATTATTTATGTTAACATCGCAGAATATACGGATATCGTTTCAGCAGAGGAACTAGTTCCGGAAACTATTACGGTAAGTCGGCAACGGTACAACACTATTCCATTATGACATCTGTTTGTAAACAAACCAATGAATTAACAAATATAATAAAAAGGCCTGTTATATGGAAATGAGCCCAAATATCAATACTTTAGCCATAAATTCATGATCGCGTTACAATTGTATCATCGATTGTGTATTATTGTATGTATTAATGCATGAAAACCGGCTATAACCTGTGCAAAGTCAATTGAGGTTGATTTTCATTCTTTCTTGCACCACACTTCACAATACAACACACAGGCACGTTGCACTTCTGTTTTCCAACATTCACATGCAGTTTTAAAAGGTAAAATCCTCGTAATTTTCTCGCAAATCTAAAACAAACAACCATTTGACAGCAAAACTACCACGAAACTCGTCGCATAAGATGGCTGCTACGGCACTTACCTACAACTGTCACTACGTCAAGACAAAATGTTGCCATAATTAGCAACAACTTAAAATATAGTTGTCTCTTTTATCAAATAAGATTATCTCACTAGAAAGAATGAGACATAACGATATTTCAAAATCTGGATCATATTTCACTCATATTTGTATAAGCAAATGTATGTATAGAATAACGCGGCATCTCCATGTTTTTCCTATCTCAATGGTCTCATCTCAGCGACAAACAAATGTCAAAAACTTGTCAAAATGTAGGGAAATTAGAAGTATTTTTTGACAGATTGAGACTGAGATCAGAAGGCCAATTCTCGTAATTTAAAACGTTCAAAATCTAGTCGCAGTCTCATCTCAGCGACAAACAAATGTCAAAAACTTGTCAAAATGTAGGGAAATTAGAAGTATTTTTTGACAGATTGAGACTGAGATCAGAAGGCCAATTCTCGTAATTTAAAACGTTCAAAATCTAGTCGCAGTCTCATCTCAGCGACAAACAAAATGTCAAAAACTTGTCAAAATGTAGGGAAATTAGAAGTATTTTTTGACAGATTGAGACTGAGATCAGACTGTGAACGTTCTTAAAATTACGAGAATTGCCCCCAGACTGTGAACAGTCTTAAAATTACGAGAATTGCCCCTCAGGTTGTTGCTACGCCGTAGCACAGGTGCTACGCCATGCGTAGCAACAACGATATTCTGTCGGTAATTTGTAGGCGGATTTTTAAATAGTCAGCTAAATTTTTTTTTAAATCTGAATAAATATTGCGATTTCCGCTTTCGTATAGAACAGTTGTCATATTTATTGTTCAGATAAAAGTTAGCCGACTATTGGAAAATCACCGCTAAAACGATTAGTACAAAAATGGGATTTGCCCTAAAAATCTAGAAAAAATATATGTTTAGGTATCAAATAGGTAGGTACTAAATTTTTGTAAAGGCGAATTGAAATTTTGGAGCTCTTATGTGGAGATTCTAAATGTGAGTCATCCTGACATCAGAATGACTGCCCCATTTTTTAATTCATTTTCTCAGTTATTAATTAGGTACCAATTATTTAAACAAAGGTATCAAATAGTACCAAATAGGTATTAGATTTTAGTAATATATTAAAGCTGATCGGTCATTTTGGCCAGTCATTCTGATGTTCACATTTTATTCAATTCAACAGGTTTTTTATTTGCTTTCAGTTTCCGATAATACTTCAAGTACTATTGGGAATTCGCCATCCGATATCAATGAGTTAAATCGTCAGTCAAAAAAAATTGTTCGATTTTTTATAATATTCGTGTGGAGCTATTCTAGTTGCAAATTCATGTACGAGTATTTTTCCGACTCAATAGTGGCTTTATTTAGATTTCTGATTTGGTCTTAGGCAGGCTTACAGGCTTAGAACTGAAAACCAGCGAATCAATAACTGTTTGCGTCTCTAAACGAATGCCCAAATATATAGTTGGCTTAAATATGATTTCTGGTACCTACTTTCAACTCAAATAGCAACCAGAGGGTAATCGTAGATCTATGTTATGTTTTAATAGTTCATGTTTTAACTATTACAACATAGATCTACGATTCGGGATGTCAAATTCAAGTAAAAGTTAGTATTTTTTTTAATGTTATGCATAAAACTAAATAATAACAGCCCGTAGCTAAATAAGAACAGCCGCATAGGTCGATCGGTCAGGTTAAGCTACGCTTGCCGCGGTTGGTCTGTGGATGGGTGACCATCTTTACATACCGAGACCCCTCCGTGCCTCGGAAAGCACGTTAAGCCGTTGGTCCCGGCTGTCATTCGTGGATCTTTGACAGTCGTTACGGGTAGTCAGAAGCCCGAAAGTCTGACAACCAGTCTTACCAAGGGGTATCGTATTACCCAGTAACTGGGTTGTGGAGGTCAGATAGGCAGTCGCTCCATGTAAAATACTGGTATTCAGCTGCATCCGGTTAGACTGGAAGCCGACCCCAACATAGTTGGGAAAAGGCTAGGCAGATGATAAAACACTTGTTATAAAAATATAATATTTTCAATATCGAATAGCATTCGGTTAAATGCGACTTTCGTTATAATGGGAAAAAATGCACAAGATGTTATTTCCCAAAAGTAAATAGTACATAAGTGCGGGTTTAGGTCATAGAGTGCTATAAATATTTATTAGTATACTAAATCTATCCGTCGTCCGCACTGCAGCAATACATGAAGGTAATAAGTAGGTGGCTAATGGAATTAATGAAATAAAAGAACATCTTTTTTTGTTGCCTTTATTGAGATCAAATCAAAGTTCTAGAACACTGATTATTATTATTTTAAAGTATGAGTATTTCACTTAATTGTTATAATATATTTTTTGTATGACATATTTGCTAGATGTTAATTGCTTGCTCGACAACGAGATTGGTACATCGCTTATTATGGGGCAACTACATCGATAAATAATTAATTATATGTGGGTATATCTAAACATTCATACTTTCAAAATAGCCTGTTGGCTTTCCTATTTAAAATGTATTAATATTTAAGTTTAACTTACTTATTAATATGATTAAAATAATACGTAAATAAAAGTACATTATAATTTAAAAAAACACGGATATTTTGTATCTAGAGCTGACCCGAAAATACAATATGAGTTAATTAATTAAATTAATATATAAAGACACACTAATTACGATTTCATGATTTCCTTATTCACTAAGAACATCGATAATGAATTGATGAGTAATCTCTAACACTGACAATAATAATAATATGATTAAAATGCGGTTAAATATATTTGGCTTTCGCCCCTGTATATCCAACATCATTCGACATTCCACATCATTCATTCCAAAATATTAACACACATACAATGTGATTCATTCTGCATTGTAAACAATTTCTTTATCATACAAATTCCGCCCTTATCTTCCACCCTGATCAGTCCGAATAACATTCACCCCGCTCCCCTACATTTGTCCACTCTCATCCACCCTCATCCTCCTTCACCCACTCTCATCCTCCTCCGCCCACTATGGTCATCCATCCACCACTTAGTTGTCGCCGCAGCGATGCTTCCACAGGTCCTTAATCATGTGGATGCGGCTCTGGATGGCAGCAATATGCTCCACGAGCTCGCGGGACACGATCTGGAGACGGTCTAGTTGGTTCTCCAGGATTTGCTTCTGAGGCTCGCCATCATCTGTGGATCAGACAGTAATACTATTTTACTTATATTTTTTGGAAGAATTTGTCCTTTATAACTACTCCTGTACATAGGTGCGCAATGTTTAGCATACCATGTCCTGCGGGGTAATAGACTATTCTCCTAAAAAATTCTAAGTAGTCCGTCAGTTAGATTACTTACCTATCAAAAAATATTGAACCCGTATTTTGTCTTTTGTCAATTATATAAAAAATTATGAAGATATCGCCCTGTTAAAGTTCCGCGTGACGTCACTTGCTTGCGACATTTTTGCAGGTAAGTGACGTCACGACACCCCCACTCCCAAATTTTGACGCGCTTTATCTTTGTCATTTTTTGTTTGATTGACAAAAGAAAAAATACGTGTCCATTATTTTTCGATAATTTAACTGACGGATTAAATATCATTATTATTTTTTTACCCAGGCTACTACTCTATTGCCTTATAACACACTAACAATAGCCATGTCTTTCATATTGACAATTCAACAACATTCATTGCGTTATTTACGTTGTTGAGCAGACACATTTTTCGATTAAGAGGCAATGGATTCGCAATATACTTCGTACTTAAATGATACGGATTGTGGTTTATAGTGTATTACGCAAGGGTGCATCTGGGCCACACTCGTACGAACATAGTGTTGTGGAAACGATGCAAGCTATTATGAAATAGGTATTTTTTCAAAGTTGAAATCGTTATTTCACAAAAACAATAACGAAAAGATTGCTTTATGATTTTGCGGAATTGTTTAGCTACCCGTGACTGTACTCATGTAAGAGACGTCCATAAATTACGTGAAGTTTTTTTTAAAATTTTCTGTCCCTCCCTCCCCCCCTGGTGAGATGTCGTGAGATTTTATTCAACCCCCTCCCCCATCCTCCAATCTCACGTGAGATGTGGGTCTTCAAAATGTGGGTTTATTACGTAAACGCGTTGGATTGTTATTGTAAAAAGAAAAAAACAATTGCTACGTGCTTTTATTTACGACTAGTTAAGACTAGTATAAATCAATATTGCTGAGACTTTAAAGTTTAAAGCGAAAACAAAGGACGGGCTACACTGTACCGTAAATTCAGATTAAATTGAGCTATTTGGTATAAAACAAATATGGTGGTTTGACAGTCAGTAGATGTATAACGTCGAAGTAGTGAATGAAATTGTTTTCTTTCGAACGAATTAGTGAATGATCTTAATCGTATTACGATTACGCTTAAGCTTAAGCATGTACAATCTGGATTAAATGGACCAAAATAGTATAATTTTTTTTTTGTTTCAATCAGAAAAAAAATTGCGTGATATTGATAGTGCCGAGACCCCCCTCTCTCCAACGTAAGATTAGATGAGATTTGACTCGACCCCCTCCCCCCCTTAAACATCTCACGTATTTTATTAACGCCCCCTAAGTAGTTCTATACTCACCAATATTTTGATCAAAGATGGTCTTGAGTCTCTTTGTCACATCAGATGGGTCTGAAATCAAAATACATTTGAGTTGTAATTACCTAGCATTTAACTTTTCTACTCTTTTGGAAAGAATCTCTCCCTAAGCGTGTCGATAGCAAAAATAACACGAAAAAATATTTATAGTTTTTTTTTATTTTTTTCGCCCATTTTACAGCAACACGAATACCGTTCGCTGACGCAGCCATTAAGTCCTCATGTGTGCAGGTGACAGGGCATGCGGTGCAAGATGGGAGCTGAGTCTGTGGGGAGACACCGCGTACACACCGGAGGTCGGAGCCGTCCATGAACCCCCACTTGTGGAGGTGGTTCTTGCTGCGGCCTACTTGGGTACGAAGTCCCACAAACATAACCTAACCAAGGTCGTAGGTCAATGTGTCAGCAGTGCTTAACGCGAAGTATACGAAATGCAAAGCCAGACAAACGAGAATGTTTTGTTGGGAATCGAAGGCGCGCATTGATTGCTATCGATTTGAAGTTCTCAATAGCCAACAGTGTTCTTTTACGAAAAAGAGATACCGCTATTTTGGCTGATATAGCTCCTTCATAGTCTCGCAGTGGAACACCACCTCATAATAGGAGCCCAGAACTTGAGTCTTAATTGCTTCCAAGGGAACAATTTCTTACCAATAGGTTCATCTTCCTTTACGTGAATGGACCTCTTCTTAGGTCCATCTGGGCAGGCGTTCTCGTCGTTCGTAGAATGGAATATATTCATCAGCTGGAGCTTCACCTTTACACCATTACCTGAAGCGCTAGGCATATCTTGCCTGGGGTCTTCGGCACCAAAATTGCCCGTGTAGGTCACATCCTGGGAAAAATAACGTTCGGTTAATGTTAAGGCTGGTTTAGGAAGTAAGATCGAATTAGATTAATCTATGGGCCTGTTACGAATATTTATGCACAGTCTGTGCTGGTGGGTTTTTCAACCCTTGTTGCATTAAAGTCCTCCTTATAGCAATAGAAGTCCATAATATCTCAACATCTCTAAAATGTCTGTGTGGGTGGTCCAATATTTTAGACTGTTTAATCACACTGGTGTTTAAACAGTCTAAAATATTTTCATCTCTATAAGATCTTGTACTTTTTGTCCACATGACTTAAAGTACTAGACTTGGGTACTGTATATGTATAAAAAACCTGTTTGATTTAGTCTTGAAATTACTTAAAAGTAGGTTCAAACTTACGACAATCTCCTTCGCATCTTCGATCTTCATGAAATTGTAGAAGCGCCTTTCTAAACGAGTCAGCTCCTTAGCTTCTTTATGAGTGATTGCTGGATTTGACTTGTTAAATGCAAGCCGCTCTCTAGACATTACGTCCACCCCTTTCTTTACATTATCGGCCCAGTAGCGCAGCACCTGTTATAGAAGATTTACGATTTTTGGCTTATTTATTTTGATACTGTAAGTAGGTATTTCAATCCAGCGTGAAAGCAGTAACTCTGGATCAGCCATCGGCTATTCAAAACCAGCTGGATACACATATTGACAATTCAACGACATTCATTGCGTTATTTACGTTGTTGAGCAGACAAATTTTTCGAACATATGAGGCAATGGATTAGCAATATCCTTCAAAATCAATCAAATTGTGATTGAAAGTGTGTTACAGAATTAGGGTGCTAAACGCTGAACTGGATTGTAAAAAGTGTTGTGTTGTGTAACTATTGGTATGTAAATAGGCATAGGTCCAACATAGATTCAGCGTCAATGGATTGAAATACTGGATCAATGTCTATCAACCTTTACGGAGGGGATCGTGGGGTCGAGCTCGAGTCAGGGACAAAGGGAACATCAATGAAAATCTAATATTTTAATTAATCTTGAAGAAATTGCAGAATAAAATAAAAATCTTTAGGATGTATGGTTAATATCCTCGCAACGAAAAATAAGTTTGGCGGTTGTGCGAGAGCACACTTGCAGGCGCTATGTGCGTCAGTACGACAGATTTTTGACAACAGCATAGCCCCACGCAAAGATTATGTTTCATATCAAGGAGTGCAAGTATAAAGACTTACATATTTCCAGTGTTGAGTATCAAGTAGTGCGCCACCGTAACATTCGTTCAATTTATCAGAAAGATCCAACCATTTATGAATGTTCAGGAAAGAGATCATGTCGGACTCCGATGCATTGTACAACGACGGGTCATTCTCGATTGCCGATAACAGTATCCGAAGCTGAGACACCGACACTTTCGGCCTGGGCCTGGCTCTGGGTCTGAGTCCACTCCTAGTGGCCATCTAGAATTAAAAACAAGAAAAACATTTATGGGATTTCTTTGTCAATTAGAACATGTAGGTACTCGTAGTGTACTCGTATTAGTGGATGCAGTACCGGTTCCTTCTTAAGAACCGGGACTCGATTTTCGGTACTGGACTTGAAACCGGGAGTTCCCGGGATATTCGGTACTTTCGGTATTTACGTACAGACGCCAGCACATCAAGCTACTACACTACAATCTTTCAAATTTCTTTATTAGATTTTCAACTTTATCGCTAAAGCATTAAGGTTCAAGGTTGATTGGGAAAATTTGACAGTTTCGGGTAGCTTGACCTGCTGGCGTCTGTACAAATGTCGCTATTAATTTCTTGTATGAAGGGCACGTGTGCGTGCCCTTCATACATACATCACTACATATAATTATGTAAATCTGTTGAAAAATGAACTTATTACAAATGTAGGTTGGTTGGTGTAGTTAATAAAACTATGTATTATTCGTAAATCTATAATTTACAATAATCACCAGAACACAATCACAACCGAATTTAAATGCTTTTTTGAGAACAAATTAGGAAAAATTATCAAATAGAACTTAAGTTCGAGGTATATTTTGAATTAGAAATATTTAAGCCTTTTTTTGTCACGTAATCACTTTGTTTTTTCCACTATAGAATAAGTCTTTTACGTTACGTTACATAATCACTTTGTTCCTTCCACTATAAGTATCATTAAACAAACATTAGCAAAACAAAACTATAATGCTTTTTCGAGATCAAAATAACAAAAAACTATAAAATTCAACAAAATTTGAGCATGCAAATTGTATGGCGCGAAAATTCTCAGTATTTTCAATTAGAAATGTTTTACATTAACATTATTGTATTATAAAAAAGTTGTTTATTGAATATGATTTGTTACTTTATATTGAAAAAAAGAAAGAAAATAATAAATTACCGAAAGTATCGAAAGAACCGGGACTACGAAATGAAGACCCGGTACTGGATTGCTTAAAAAAATCCCGGGTTTTCCCGGTATTTTCGAGATTGGGATTTCCCGAGAGTATGCCCTAACTCGTATTCATTATTTACCAGGGATTGTAATTTTATTTGATTATTTATGTCTTTCATAACAGCCTCCTGAAATTTGACGAGGATGCAAAACAACAACTTGTATACATATAGGTAATACAGATCGACTCGTCTCCGCTCTTTTTCAAGCTCCGCTCCGCTCATCTCTGCTTTCCTCCGCCTCAGTGGTAACGCACCCTAAGACTGAGCGTTTATCTATATAAATGCTATAATTTATATGCCTGAGTAGTTTTAATATCCAAGATATTATAGTACCTTCGTGGCTACGTACAGACAGCAACGAAATATAGTTAACCATTTTTAGACTCTTAAGTGAACGCCGCTGAGGTTGGCCCAAAAAATGCCGTTCAGTCAATCCCATATCCATTATCACTCTTGAACTACGAAAACCGCTCTTACTGCTACGAAATAAACATACTGTCGAAGTCGAACTTACAGGGCATGCAGCTGACTGTACCTGCATTAAAATAACACTGTTTCGTGAAATACTAGAAACCAAAGTATCAAAGTATCAAAACAAAATCCATTTGGATTATATTTCATACTAGTTGTGCCCCGCGGTTTCACCCGCATAAGTTTCGATCCCGTGGGAATATCGGGATAAAAGTCATATCCTATGTGTGAATCCTGGTTAGAAACTATCTGTGTGCCGAATTTCATCCAAATCCGTTAAGTAGTTTTTGCGTGAAAGAGTAACAAACATCCATCTATTCATCCATCCATCCATACAAACTTTTGCATTTATAATAAGAATAAAGGTATCAGCTTTAACCGACGTCCGTTGCTGACCATGTCTATGGACCTACAGGCTTCTGAAGTGCTGGTACGTATATCCTTTATACATGTATAGCTTATAATGTACTGTGTGTTCGGTAGGAACTAAGTTGACAAGAACAAAGGATGTCTGCGGCCGCAGCATTACAAATTATAAACCACCTCAATGCCGTAACCGGGTAAGCCGTACCAACAGGGTATCAAAAATATACACACTGCACACATAATAACAATTTAAAGAAACACTATGCAAAAGCCTTAACGTTATTTCCGAAAAATATTATGAGTATAGCTACCCTAGCAAATGGCCGCCCGCCGTACAAATATACAGGTAGGGTGGGCGGCTAAATAATTTTCGCTAAAATAAGAGACGTCGAAATCTCACGTAGCTCCAGCACCTAGTCCTTATTTATAAAACGCTAAGCTCGCACATGTTACATAAATTATAAAAGGCACATAAAAAATTGGACTTGGATGGGGCATAAAATAAAAGGAGCAAAATACCTAATAAAATGGAAGAGGAGTAAAACCGAATTTATAGATAGAAAGGAGCAAAAACAGTGCATAATTAGTTAATTAAAATATGGAAATATTGAAAGTAATTAGCATATTACCTTTAATATTTTGTAAGGTGCACCGCGATGCAAAAGGCAGCAAGCAGCAAAAAGGAGACAGTATCAGAGATTTATCGATCCAAAAGTGAAGGGACAATGCACTAAATTTTTATTGCCAATGTTAAGATATCAAAATATTGGCACAGCCTGATCCTCTGATTACCCCACAAAGATAAAAACCGAGAAGATGATACCAAGCCATGGCATTGTCATTTGTGACATGCAAGCAAGAAAAGTACTGTGGAATAGTAAAAAAGGGGACATGCAAGTAAAAATTAAAAACTGTTAAAATACTTTTGTTCTTTGACTTTTGTAATTAATTATTAGTCCTAAGATAAGCAAAAGCTAAGATAAGCTTTAAAATTGTTCTAAGGTTATGCATAAGGGTTATAAAATAATATTATAAGAATGGTTTATTATTTGAACAGAAACCATATTAGTCGATTAATCACATGGAAAACTTATTACTATTCGTTTTTGATACCGATACATCACTATGGTCCAGCCAGCTGGTGAGTTGTCATTGTCAAATTCATGTGTGGGGAATCTGTCAAAAAAGGAAAACTGACTGACTGAAACCGCAGTTTATTCCCAATATTGCACAAAAGTAACATGATTTTTAAATTAAAAATAGATTGAGCTAGGCTTTATAACATGCGGTGGTGTTTATTGATTTTATGTACGCTCGTTTTGGGTGCGAAGGCGTGGGATGATGGTGACTTAGAAGTGTTCGACGTGGTCGAAGAAGTGAACCAGAATTTTTACGAATTAATAGGTGTTGCACAGGTAAGAACTATGTTTAGCACAGAGTAACTACGAAGATTAATTTTACATCGGAAAAACCCATCAAATATGATAATAGACGAGTTACAGACGTTGGAATAACTAACTAGACTGGTACTTTGCAAGTTTCGTCTTCCTTCGGCAGATTTAGTCGTTATCGTTAAATACAGATAATATTCTTGTATAAGATAATTTAAATCTTAATCGAAGTATTAAATAAAAGAGTTTAGAGTTTTCAAAATACCCAATCACAATGGTTTTATAAATGACTCATAGCTAACATTGTTTAATAAGCTGCTTAAGAAAAGAAAAAACAATTATTTAGCACAGACTAAGAGACAGACAATACACCAAATACACACGTCAGCAACTAATAAAAACAACGAATAGAAAGTATAAAGACCGATGTAAGAAATTAGCAGGAAAGAGTGCCTCACGGCTGCACCAAAAAGGCCCAGTTCAGCAAAAATGCCAGACAATAGTGCCTGATGCTGGTTTTCAACTGAACCTGATGTGTGAGGTGACGGATGTAAGTCAGTTTTACACTGCAACATGACATGTGTATGCATGCTTAAATCAGATAAATATGTGATAGATAAAAAATAGTAACAAATATGTATATAAATAGTGTGAGTTGAGTAATATTGCAAAAATAAACCAAAAAGTACTGACAAATATAATGAGATGGCCGCGTGATAGACCTTAAGGCGTTGACTGTGCACCGTGGTCACCGGTGACCGCGAACAATGGTTTTCTATTGTGTCTGTTGTCTGGCAGTCAACTTGTTAAATAAATAAATTCTTCGAAACAAATCGGAACAACATAAACCGGTTTTAAAACAATGCCTAACTTCCACGTTCCAACACATTGTCATATTATGCCATTGTTTCCTAATATGACTCTCATGATAATCTACATTCATTCACTACAAGTTAATGAACATCTTTCGGGTAGAAAAAAAAACTAAATGTGAAATAATCTTCAATATTATTATTTCTATAAAAACTTGCAGGATGCTTCACCATCAGAAATCAAGTCTGCATTTAAGAAGCTCACATTGAAACTCCATCCGGATAAGAATGATTCTCCTGATGCCGATGTTCAGTTCAGGAACCTGGTGTCGGTGCACAACATACTCAAGGACCCAGGGAAAAGAGAAAAGTATGTACTTTTAGCACCCACCAGACCAAAAAGTACTAATATAAACTAAAATTTTAAGTAGTTGAAGTTACTTTAGCTGATAACAATGACTAAACTCTTAGACCTATTGGCACCATAATTCACTAAAAGCTTATTTAATTTAATTATTATCATATTGACAGGAATCACTGGTGGCTCAGTATCATCGGCCCCGGCTTACAAGTAGTAGGTCATGAGTTTCCAGAGACACCCAGGCAGGCACTTGGTGTATTTAATTTCATCACCACTGCTCTCAAAACAGTGATGGAAAACATTGTGAGGAAACCGGCATGTACGTAAACAAAAAAAAAATTAAAGACGTGGCATCCACCGACCCACACTGGGCCCGCATGGTGGATTACGGCCCATTCCCACTCACCGAGAGAAGGCTTGTGTCCCAGACTCCCACCAGTGGGAATGTTATAAGCTGATTATGCTGATATTTATCATCATCATTCTGTTTCGATCATCTTCAAACGATTGATAGAATTAGAACATTGTTTTAAATTCGCTGAGCACTACATGCATTTAGTGAATTGTGGTGCAAGTACACGGCCTCAATCTGAGACAATGTCATTGTTATAACCTATGTTATGTTTACATAAGCTGCCATGCTATCAACTTTGAATTGCAAACTATCAAATAAGGGATAAGAAATGAAAATTGGTGTAGCACATAATACACATACCATTTTTGTGAATTTTTTTTTATTGACAATGGGCTCACTCTTGACCTCAATCCAGCCCAGAGGCAGGGATTAGATCTACGGTGGAACGAGCTTGCCCAGAAGAAGCCTATTCACTCTCGCCTTGAAGAGATTCGGGTTGTATGAACTCGGGAATGTCTTTGAGCAAGGGTTTTGAGTAATTTAAAGTTTTGAGAGGCAGCTGTTAGTGGAGCTGTGTAGTCACAACTTCACAAGTAAAGTACCTTGTATAGTTGTATAGTATAACAGGCTGGTGTCCGCAACTCAAGGTCCAAGCATGTCATAAGTTATTTATATTTATTTCATAAGAAAATACATTGTGTTGAATATATTAGTCATGATAAATAAAATAATAATAACAAAAAAAAACATTTAATACGTATATTTTGTGTCCGGGTGGTAAAATCAATCATTTGATCCATTCCGGTTCAAACCGAAAAAAACCTTAAACATAGCATTATTTCGCAACATAAATTTCAACTTTAGGTATAATGAGGTGCTCAAGAATGGTCTTCCAAACTGGCGGTCCGCCATATACTACTACCGCCACGTGAGGAAGATGGGCCTGGCTGAGGGCTCCATCATCCTGTTCATCATCATCACATTTGGGCAGTACGCTGTTGGCTGGGCTGCTTATGCTGAGAAACGGTTTACTGCGGTAAGTGAATACTTAGCCGGCTGGCTGGTTGGTTGGTTTTATAGTTTTTGGTATGCCTGAAATATCATCTGAACCTGAATGTAAATCAAGGTTATCCTAATACACTACTTCTTTTTCAAGTTATGAGGTGTGTGTCTCTTTCACCATGCATCACATAAAGAATGATGAATAGTGAAAAGAGGATAGAATGATTCTGTTGTAACATTATATTAAATGTAATTCACAGAAAAACAGTAGAAACCATTTTCAGATTATGTCTGGACTTTAAAAGAGACTGACCTCTGAGTCTGTTCTGGCCTTTATTCTCAGATTAGTCAACACCAACTTTATCCGGCTTTTTTTTAATTTATAATATTACATATAAAACTGATTCCGATATCATATTTACAGAAACAATGTCATTACATTCCTTGAATGTCTGTCCTGGGAGCAATTGTAATTGAAACTTCTAATTTCTATCACACTAATAGTTTTTTTTTTTTTTTCAGGAGCAAATACTAAACAGTAGAGGCAAGAAACACTCCAAAAAGTCGGGATTCGACCAGGGCTTGTCTGAAATCTTGGACCAGCTGCCCAAACCCAGTGTTAAAGACACACTGCCATTCCAAATACCGAGGTGTGCGTGGTGGATGGTGACGGCCATACCATATGGAATCATAGAGCTCAGGAGAAGGTTTAAAGAGCGGGAGGAAGAAGCTAAGAGGCAGAAAAAAAGGTATGTTATTATTCAAAATCAAAATCAAAAGTCATTTATTCAAATTAGGCTGAGAATCAGCACTTTTCGAACGTCAAAAATTACAAAAGACAGTCCCCCAAAAACGCCCGCCCTTCACCACTTCCTAGTGCTATCGCTGGGAAGAAGAAGTGGCGCAACAAACTTCCCAGCAGCACAGCTGTCTGTTCAGTTAGAATATAGTTGCATGTATACAATACTAGGAACCTATGTTCAGTAATTAACGTTACAAGAAACTTAAATTATTTGCCATAAAATATGTCAGCTAGCCACGCCAATATACCAACAAATATAATAAAAACTATTATGTACTCAAGCTGAAAAATAATTAATTAAAATGGAAATAAAAACTTACTACCTAAATAAAAGCCTCCAGGCATAAAGGGCGTGACAGCTTACATATTTATGCATAGCTGGGTTCTGGTCACATAGCTGTCACTTGAGTCACAGATGAAAAACTAGGACCATCGAAGTAAAATAAATAAATAAGTTAATACTAATAACAATAACCTGTCAGTAAGCTAATTCTGGAGAAAGAACATGAACATTGTCTTGAGTTAATTAGGGCGACCAACTATTCTTATCGTGTAAGTAGTCGTTGATGGAATAGTAAGCCTTTGAACAAAGGTTAGATTTTACTTGAGCTAATGCATTAAAAGGCAAGTCTAGCAAAGAAGAGGGTATCTTATATTATTTATATTATACTAGCTGCGCCCCGCGGTTTCACCCGCGTAAGTTTCGATCCCGTGGGAATATCGGGATAAAAAGCATCCTATGTGTTAATTCTGGTTATAAACTATCTGTGTGCCAAATTTCATCCAAATCTGTTCAGTAGCTTTGGCGTGAAAGAGTAACAAATATCCATCCATCCATCCATCCACAAACTTTCGCATTTATAATATTAGTAGGATACTATGCTCTGTCTCCGCGTGAAATTTCTTGTCCCGACCCACTCCGGCACACACACACTTAGCATTCTTTCTGACGTTTTATCTGTTTGCTCGGCTCCTTAGGGGTATAACGTGATATTTAATTATTAATAGGCTATAGCCTTCCTCAAGAATTGGGCTATCAAAAATAAACAGATCAAACAAACAAACAAGCAATCTCTCTCTCTCTCTCGACTCTTCAGTTTTATTATTAGTACTTATGCAAAAATATTTTTTCAAATTCGACCGGTAGTTCCAGAGGTTAACCGGAACAAACAGACAAAATTAAAAAAAAAGTTCCGTTATCCTATTAACATTATAAACGCGAAAGTTTATGAGGATGGATGGATAGATGGATGTTTGTTACTCTATCACGTAAAAACTACTGAATGGATTTTAATGAAATTTGGCACACAGATGGTTTATAATCAGGATTAACACATAGAATACTTTTTATCTCGATATTTCCACGGGATTGAAACGTATGCGGGTGAAACCGCGGGGCGCTGCTAATACTTTCATATGTATTTAGAAAAAAAGGTACTATTTTAACATTGCAAACAATTTCTCGATAGAAGAGAAAGAAGAAGAAAAAGGGAGGTATCGAAATAAATAAAATTGAAGTGTCTGACTTCAATTTTATTTATTTCGATACCTCTACTTTAGGTACCTTTCTACCCTACCCTAAGTCACCTTTCTACCATCGAGAGTCCAGACGCACTGCGGGATACCACCCCTATTTGGTTAATATACCATATATACGCACTAAGCGCTTCTCGTCATCTTTTCTGATGCGCACAGCTAAGGAGTGGAACCGTCTGCCTGCGTCTGCATTCCCGAGTTCATACAACCCGAATCTCTTCAAGGCGAGAGTGAATAGGCTTCTTCTGGGCAAGCTCGTTCCACCGTAGATCTCATCCCTGCCTCTGGGCTGGATTGAGGTCAAGAGTGAGCCCATTGTCAATAAAAAAAAAAAAAGGTTATATCGTGAAATTGAAATCGAATTGCGTTGCTGCACGAAATAAAACGGCAAGACATTGTTAAATAGTTGCCGCACTGCAATAGTTTCCATAGCAACGCATGAATGACTTTTGTTGAAGTATTGCAGACAATTGAATCAATGCCTCTGTGGCCTTTGTTACATAAGTAACAAAGGCCACGCAATAATGGGTGCTATATTTGTATTAAAATAATAAACACAGAGGCTAACGATTGCCAATTCGCTGATTAGTCAAGGGTTAAATACGGTAAGTAATTGCGTTGCTACTGTAACGTGTATCGAAGCGTATCAGGATGGATTTCATCAAGTTCTGCACTCAGTAAAATTACTATGTATACTGTTACTGTTAGCCTTCATCATCCCACTTACACATCCCCATGACTTATTTATTTATTTATTTATTAGGCTTTTCAACAATGAGTACACTGTTACTTTATAATTTGTACATTGCAAACTTAAGTCTAAGCGCTTCATCACTTATAGAAAACTGACTTCCAGCTCTTTCGATCCAGGGCTAAAGTAAAAAAAATGCAGATGAAATGTAAATGTAGTATCTATATAAATGCTTATTTTTGGCGCTTATCATTACTTTGATAAAAGCGTAGGTATGTTGTTTTTTTACACAAGCACGTAACGAGTTGTTAATTTAAATTAAACTTTAATTGGATAAGAGTTTATTGATTCAAATAATAAAAATAAAAATGTATATATTGTTGTGTTAAATTAACTGTAGTAACTGTAACTTAAATTAACGGCACTGTTCCTGTTGACAGCGATGCGGACGAATTTTTTGATGCCCTATGATTCTTTTGCTTGTTTTTTTTTTTCACGTGTACATAAATGTACCTATTATTATTGTTAATAGTTAACTCCAATAAACTGTAGCTAACTTATGAAATATCCTTACTAAACTTAGCAACAAACTTGCGCCGGATTCGCCTCGATATGGCCAAGGCTAAACTTTGCCCTACTTCATTTACTAAATACAGACCTTATTATCCTCAGGGAAGAAGACGAAAGGGCTCGTGCAACCCGCGAGGCGGCCGCAGCGGCTGAAGCCAAAGCAGCTGGCGGCGGCGTGCGCAAGCGACGCGGGTTCGTGCCGCCGGCGAGAGATGCCGACTGTCTGCTGGATCCTGCAGATGAGCCTGAAGGGGGACCCGTCGTTATGGCTGTTAAACAGGTAACGTTCAGTTATAAATTCTTCAATATAAGGTGTATTTTTTCATACACGAAATATTTTAAGCGATACACCTACATATATGGTAAAAATACATAGAAAGGAAAAAAAAATTGAGAGGTGTCAAGGGACACCCGGATGGAACGAAGTATAACTGGGCACTGGCTTGCTTTCTATAAGAGAGAGAGACAGACAGAGAAACACGCGCACGCCGCACGGCTTACAACTATAGCAAAAAGTGTCGTTCCAACTACTGGTCTTAATTTTTTCCGTCTAGCCCCCTTTCGCAACGCGCGATAAGGAACTTCGTTCCAAAAAATAAAGTAAGAAAATAATAGTTGACATACATAATAAATACTTATTTTTCGACATCCTTTATGCTAGTTTCTACGTAGTATTTTCTGCCATTGAAGTGGAATAAAGGGTTTATGCAAAAGAGAATGACCAAAAGTTGTACCAAAAAGTCTCATGCATCAAGATTAAAATAATATAGTAATTATTTTCGTATATTTGAAACCCGGGTTTTGTTTACAAAAGGAACTTTTGTAGGAGTTAATATGATAAGTATAGTCTATAAAAAAAAAGTTTGACTTTGATGCAGCATTTTACGGGATTCCATACATCCATGAGCAAAATTGCTTGAGACAGGACAATTCCTTTATCAAGCAATTTTTAAAATTATAATAATTACTTACTTTAAAAAAAAACATATTTTATTTTTCTCTGCTATGGCCTTTACCACCTATAGATGTTTCTCATAAAATATTTCGTGTATGAATAGATAGACCTCACTGCGTGCGCAAGCGACGCGGGTTCGTTAAACAGAAAATTTTAAAGTTCTAAAAACACTATCCTTAATGCTGCCAAGGTTTTTCATTTGATTTTTTCTCAGAATTAATGCTGGTTTAAGGTTTTATACCTATTTTAGGGTGGCAAGGACATCGACGCAAATTACTTTTTTTTTCAGGCCTCGCTTGCTTTCGTTGTTTGTAACTACCTACAAAAATTACATTACCCTGATATAACCAAATTTTGTTCTGTCTTGGAATATAATTTTGGCAGCATAATTACTCCCGCTGAAAACTCACTATCTTTTTTTAGGTTTATGTACGGTTCATAAACACAAATCCCACATTTATTACACCACAAGCACACAAGAAATCCACTAGCACTGTATCAAACATACCAATTTACGGAATTAAATGTCATTTATCATTGTGGTCAGTACAGTTCTGCAGTGCACTTTGACTTAACATAATCAGCTTATAAAGCTGGGACACAGGCCTCCTATCTGTGAGAGGGAGTGGGCCGTAATCCACCATGCAGGCCCAGTGCGGGTTGATAGATGTCACATGTCGTCAGATTTTTTTTGGTTTTAGGACATGCCGGTTTTGAAAGCAGTGAGTAAAGTGCCTCCCTAGGTTTGAACTCACGACCACCCTTGTCCCGTTGACTTAACGATTAGTTGAAGTTGAAATATACCGTTTTTTTTTTCAGCCCGTCACCCCATTGGTAACCGGCGGTCTCTGGACAGACGACGACTTGGCCGAGTTAGTGCGCCTCGTGAAGAAGTATCCGGGGGGCTCAGCAGAGCGGTGGGAACGTATCGCGGAAGCCATGTGCCGAAGTGTGCCGGAAGTGACGCATATGGCCGCCAAAATGAAGGTAGTCAAGTGAATTACAGTAATGTAGCTTATACATCAGAATAACATATAGCGATACTTTTTATCCCGATATTCCCACGGGTTCGACCCTTAAGCGGGTGAAACCGCGGGGCGCTGCTAGTAATACATAATATTACGCCTGTTTTCCCAGAGGGTTAGGCGGTGGTGTTATTATAGTACACCCACATACTATAGTACACCCACATACTATTGTACACCCACATACTATAGTACACCCACGTACTATAGTACACCCACATACTATAGTACACCCACATACTATAGTACACCCACGTACTATAGTACACCCACATACTATAGGACACCCACATACTATAGTACACCCACATACTATAGGACACCCACATACTATAGGACACCCACATACTATAGGACACCCACATACTATAGTACACCCACATACTATAGTACACCCACATACTATAGTACACCCACATACTATTGTACACCCACATACTATAGTACA
The DNA here is from genome assembly GCA_945859715.1 of Apamea sordens. NCBI lineage: Eukaryota > Metazoa > Arthropoda > Insecta > Lepidoptera > Noctuidae > Apamea > Apamea sordens. Next base: position 18,592,279 of record OX243995.1, read on the forward strand.
CCCACGTACTATAGTACACCCACATACTATAGTACACCCACGTACTATAGTACACCCACATACTATAGTACACCCACATACTATAGTACACCCACATACTATAGTATACCCCCATACTATAGTACACCCACGTACTATAGTACACCCACATACTATAGTACACCCACATACTAAAAAAAAATGTCAAATGTGCACGCCGAAATTAAAGTCAGACGTAATACCCGTATTCACAAACATTACTATGAGGTCTCACAGTGCGCGCGGACGCACAGGCAAAAATCTAAACTCCAAAACATATTCATAGACAATACTTGAGTGACGAGGGGCACAATGCGTCCCTTAATGTTTATGAATTTAAAGGCTTGTCATATGGGACGCATTGAGAAATGCCTTACTTCGCATAGTATTGCTACTTAGACGAGTATTGTTTGTGAATACAGGTGTAAGAAGTCTATGTAATTATCTTTATGGCTACCGTCTCTTTAAAACGTAACACGCTACCGACTGCGTGCGGTGACGTCACGACGGATGACCGACACGCCGCTAGTTGCCAAAACATTCGTCGCCGCTGTCGCACCTGGTGGTTGCGAGCGGCGTGCGAGGGAGACCGCGCCCGAGTACTTACGAACATAGCATTCGGCCGTCGTCGGTCGCAGTCGCAGTGTGGTCAGATAGACCCCAGCCTAAGAACTTACTGCACCTTATTTACGCAAATAAATGATTTTGTTTTTTTTTTATTCTTGAAGGAGAACTGCTATAAGATACCTGGACAGGAGCCTGAAGTGCCGGTAGTGGTGGAGGCGCCTAAGAAGGTTAGTTTTAATATGTGCTTTTAACTTTTCAAAGCCTGTTAGGAAGATAGTTCTGCTAAAGCTACTTGTACAGACGCCAGCACATCAAGCTACTAAAATCTGTCAAATTTATTTAAAAGATTTTCAACTTTATCGCTTAAGCATTAGGTTGAAGGTTGATTGAGAAAATTTGACAGTTTCGATTAGCTTGACCTGCTGGCGTCTGTACATTGGCTGACTTGATCGGTCAAGTACCACGTCAGCGCAGAATACCAGCTCATGATGGTATACGAAACTATGGTGGTGTACGACGGTGGTGGTACGAAAAGCTAAGTTTATGTTGCAATGTAGTAGCATTTTGTATTGATGACTACTAATATGGCGGGCATGCGATATGGAAGAATTTAAGAGCAGTGTCTCTGTCTTAAAGTATGACAGCGTAACAGCAACTCCTCTACTATAACAATTTATAATGTCATTTTCTCTTTTTAAAACGAAAAACTTAAACATGCTTACCTATTGTGAGAATTTGAGCAAGAAGCGGCTTTTGTTAAGTTATTTCTCAAAACGAAGAAACTGCACTTTCATAATTGTGTCAACTTCATAAGAGTTTATTTTACTGCACGTTCGAAACGCCGTGCATTAAAAAACTACTTAAGTTTGTCGTATTGCGCGGCGTGAAATCGGCGCCCGAACGTAGTGTAGGTGCTTAAGTCACACCTATCATATACTATTTTATAACTCCTGTGACCTAAACAAGCATTTAAGTCACAATTTTGTTTAAAAATGCAAGTCACAGAAACGCGTGATTTAAGTGCGGATTTAGGTCACATAGTGCTATTAAAGACTTTGCGAACACATCGGCAAAAATATCAGAATGCCAATTCTCGTAATTTAGTCGCAAAATCTAGTCGCAGTCTCATCTCGGCAACAAACAAATGTCAAGAACTTCTCAAAATGTGGGGAAGTATTTTTGACAGATTGAGACTGAGATCAGAGGGGCAATTCTCGTAATTTTAAGAACGTTCACAGTCTGATCTCAGTCTCAATCTGTCAAAAATTAATTTCCATACATTTTGACAAGTTTTTGACATTTGTTTGTCGCCGAGATGAGACTGCGACTAGATTTTGAACGTTTTAAATTACAAGAATTGGCCTGCTGACTGTGAACGTTCTTAAAATCACGAGAATTGCCCCTCTGGATGAAACTAATTTCTAATTTTCTAGTCGTTGCTCCTGTTTCCAGGTAAAAACGCGCAAAGCGGAGGAGACGAGTAGCGGCAACTGGTCGCAGACGCAGCAGAAGGCGCTGGAGAACGCGCTCGCCAAGTATCCCAAGGGCGGCGCCGGGGACCGCTGGCAGAAGATAGCCAACACTGTGCCCGGGAAGACCAAAGTACGTTCTATACAATCATTTTGAGATCTAATCTCGTATCTATTGGGCCTACCACACGCACAAGCTTCACCACAGTTCTGCCTGCGCAAGCCGGTTTGTACAAGGAACACCGTGCGTGCGGTTGGTAAAGCTGTATCACGCGCCAACCCCACAGCGCGGCCTGCGCATTTTTCGACTTTCTTGAAATTTTGCGTTTTAAATTGTCTTTTTTTTCCACTAGCAAACACTTGAAAAATAATAGCAGAAGAAATAGTTCTTCACTGGGAAACGTTGTTTCCAAGCCGACGATTTCGATAAGAATGTGGCCCGCGCGTACTTAACTGTGCCGTGTGGTAATGCCGTCCGTGTACAGTTTTTTCATGCGGGAAGCTTGCGCAGGCAGAACTGTGGTGAAGCTTGTGCGTGTGGTAGGCCTTTATACCAATAATAAAGCTGAACAGTTTATTGTTCCAGTCGGATTTGAGAAATTATTTTTGCCTAATTCATGAGGAAGGCTATGGTAGCCCAGTTTTACACAGAAAAGCGTGACTCAAGTGCGGGTTTAGGTCAGACGAGCTAGATAATAGTATACGATACGATACAATGGACTACTTAAGGGCGGTTATTTAACGTAACATACGTCAAATATTATGATTCTGTAATTGTAATTTGAAACAACGCTTTTTTTGGTTTGACGATAGTTAGCACCATTTTTGACGTATACGCGTGCGTCAATTTGACGTGAAACAACCCGCCCTAAGACACACGTATCGTGATGTATTATGCTTTGACATTATTATAACAACTTTTGCTATCATTATTACAGGAGGAATGCATGCAAAGGTGTAAATATCTATCAGACATGGTCAGAAAACAGAAGCAGAAGGAAGAAGAAGAAGCGCAGCAGAACGCAGAAGGTGACGTCATCACAGAAGATCAACAAGACGAAGAGTGATAATAGGAATAGGTACTAAAACTCGACACACGATTCACAACTTTATGATGTAAAGCATAAGGTTCAATATACATTATATGAAATTGAATCAGTTTGATTTATGTTATGTCATGGTATCCGGTTTTTGTTTTGGTACCGCTGAATAAAATATTTAAATTGAAAGCATTTATGTATTTTTTTTAAGGGAAAACTTCTTTAGCGGCGTTGTTCACTTTTTTTGTGATGGGTAAAAAATGTTAAACTCGCGTCAGGACACGTGACCTGATCGAAAATTCGTAAGACGGAGGGAGAGTAGACGGCATTCCAAAATATAAAAAATGGACAAGTACGAGCAAAAGTAATATTTCAAGTTTTTTTTTTAATTTTCCATCACATCACTCATCATCTTTTAATCACCCAGAGTTGACTGGCAGAAAATACCTATAGCATGCGCGGCTGATTGTGATTGATTATTGCCTTCAAGAGGCTACAGGCTCATTATATATCTTAGTCGCGCGGTAAATTCTGCTTGCGCGATGCAGGATTTTGCGTGACGTCAGTATAATGCGCAGTTCGCATGTGGCGATGTAGATGCCGCTACAAGTCGAGTAGGTATTGAAGTTTCGTATAGGACAGTTCATAATTTGAAAATATGACCACACCTTTCTCTTACATGCTGTATAATCGAAAACTCAATAAATTAAACGAGAATTATTTTTTAATCATTGCTGTATTTCTTATTTACACAAATATTTTAATTATTCAAATACATACATCACACAGTAATCTAATAGACTATTTGAGGAAAGTACCTATTTACGAATGCATATATCATTTGAACTTTATTGCTTTGAATTAAGAAGTATTATCGTTTATCGTATCGGGCGAGGGGACGATCCAAATCGTCGGTATATATCTGGAATGGCGTCCTCTTCGTAACTTTCTTTTCTGGGAGGAGTCTTCACTCCGGCGTAACCTGTAATTAAAATTATAGTATTTTATTAATGCAGACGATAAATTAAATAATTAATTAGTAAACTCTGCCTTTCAAAAACAGAGTGAATAGGCATCTTCTGGGCATGTTCGTTCTATCGTTCAGATCTCATCCATCCTTTTCCATCCGGCACCATCGAGGACAAGAGCAGGACCATTCAGGAATAAATGAAAAAGTTGATATAATTGTAAATTCATAATTATTTTTGTATAGTCTGTAATGAAAGTCTTGCAACGGAGAAAGGTTTTAGAAATCTTGCTAGACATAGATTCAATTTAAAAAAAAAAATTTTTTTTGGCCTTTCAAAAAATTGTTTTTTTATGACTTAAAAAAACATTTTTTTAAACACTCGCTTACGACAAAATCAAATGTTTCTTTAAATCATCACTCCTTTCCATAGAATTATAGACAAAAAAATAATAACAGCCGCAGGGGTTGATCGAAGGTAAAGCAACGGTTGCCGGGGTCGGTTTGTGGATGGGTGACCATCCATTGGATATCGAGATCCCTCCGTGCCTTGGAAAGCTCGCTAAGCAGTTGGTCTAAGCTGACATTTGTAGATCTATGACTCATCTTGGGCAAGCGTGGTAATCCGCCACGAGCCTTCTCTTTTATTTTATTTTTTTTATTGACAATGGGCTCACTCTTGACCTCAATCCAGCTCAGAGGCAGGGATGAGATCTACGGCGGAACGAGCTTGCCCAGAAGAAGCCTATTCACTCTCGCCTTGAAGAGATTCGGGTTGTATGAACTCGGGAATGCAGACGCAGGCAGACGGTTCCACTCCTTAGCTGTGCGCATCAGAAAAGAAGACGAGAAGCGCTTAGTGCGTATATATGGTATATTAACCAAATAGGGGTGGTATCCCGCAGTGCGGGAGGGTTGAGCTGCTCTTTGTATGAGAACAGCTCTAATTGTCCTGCAGTGGGACCATAATATGCTGGTACCGTAATATGACGGCATTATTGTCATAGTATTGTACGTTACCTGGTTTAGTGTAGCTGGGCCACACGGGCGCGGCGCCCCCGCAGGCGGCGCAGGCGCACGCGAGCGGCGAGGCGGCGCGGTGCGGCCGGCTCGTGCCGTCCTGGCAGCTCAGCGACACGTCGAACGGACCGTACTTGGTCGCCTGGCAACACTCGCATTTGGAATCGTGGACACCGGTTTCTAGAAGAAAAAAAAATAGATTTTGAAACTAATTAATAAAAAATGAGAAAATCGCTTAGCTGTTTCATCGTTTAGACAACATCACAGAAATTGACAAGAATGAGTACTACAAAGTTATTGAAATATTTTAACAACAACTTCGAAATGATAGGAGAGATAGAAAATTATATCTCAAAGATCTATACAACGTTCACTGAATATAATCTCCTAAGGCGCATTCAACCAAACTTTAATAGCTAGAATACTGAGAATAAATATTGATTTTTTGACAGTTTTTCCATACTAGAACGTCGTCATAAACATCAATTTTATTCCACGGATAAAAGATCAAAGCCTTTTAGCCTTTGGTAAAATCAACCCGTAGTTTTACGTGAACTAATTGAGCGGGCCTTAATAAAGTTCGGATTTTAAGATATACCGTATACAGTATAAAACAGTCTCTTTTCGTGTTTTAACCGCTAAGATCTAAAATAGGTATACAATGGATTTTAATGCGGGTTTCACCATCATTTAGAGCATTTATTTCGGAAGGTTCATGTGTATAAAACATAATTTATTTATTCAGACCAATAAGTAGGTACAACATCTTACAGTATGTCAAGACGATGTTACACCCACCTAATAAACTATCTATAAACTATACTTCAACATAAAATTCAACAATAAAAATTACAATATTATGCCTCCTTCAGTGCACCTTTGTACTCCTAACACAAATTTCGGCAGGCTATCGAACACATCTTCCGATAGCATATTATTTATGATACGTGCGGCCCTTGACAACGGAGCAAACTTGAGTAAATTCGCCCTGGCACTAAGATTAGCACAGACATCTAGATGTTTTGACATTTGCCCCCTATTAACCAACTTTCACATGAGCGTACAAATATCGCGGCGGGATTTTATCGTGCATTGGATTTTCAATTCTCGGTGTTCAGCCGAACGTTGAGAATCCAACATAGCGCATGCCAGAAAGAAAAAAGAAAGAAAGAAATTGCATTTATTCGCGGCAAACATGACGCATAAAAAAAAACACAAGTTGGGGGTAAACATGCGCGCCATAAAAAACAAATCGGCGCTATGCAGTGAGTTGAAAATCCAGTGCAAGAAAAAGAAATCACCGGGAAAAACGTACTCGTGCGAACCTAGGACTTGTTTTATATATGAAACAACAATACTTACGGTTATTATAAAGAGTGCCCGAGTCGCAAGTCCCGCGGCACTCCTTGAAGCCCATGAGCGGGTGCTTGTTGACGCACAGCCCGTGCGCGCCCAGGTGGATGCGGAACAGGCCCACTGACTCCGCGGGATCTATGCTTGTGGGGACGCATTTACCTGAAAAGGGGAGTTTTGTGAGTTTCATATGAAATAGGTGTTATAACTTAACATTTGTTGAAAAGGTCTTATGGCGTCACGTATTGTGCATTTGTGAACGCACCTTAGCATACGTGGCGTCGCCTGTATTATGTTTAAGATAATTATTTATAAGTTAGTCAGGTACGCACCCTTGTTACGGACGCTACTTGAGTAACGCACCATATAGGTCCTCAAGTAGCGTCCTTCTTTTGCTTGCCAACCGTCACGGGACACGGACCTGTAGTGCGATTCTGTAACCATCTCACCGTGAAAACTTAGGTGAAGTGAGCGTGGAGTGAGCTGTCATCTATACTTATAATAAATCTGTAGAAGTGAAAATTCTTTACATTGAAAATATCAAAAAAATAAATGGCAGGGGGTGTTACTAGACCGACACCGAACCCAAAAATGTGATTAATAAAATTTTTGTCTGTTGGTCTGTCTGTCGGTCTGTCTGTCTGTCTGTTTGTTCAGGCATCACGCAAAAACTACCGGTTCGATTACGATGAAACTTGGTATATTAACTATGTAAAGTTGTCGAAAATTTACCACTGACGGGACAAAAAGGGGTAATTCAGTTTTTAAGGGGAGGATATGAACTTGAAACTGTATGTTACATTTTCACGCCTAAACCAATGAACTTCTGATTTGGCATAGAGATATGTAGATGGCATCCTGGGGAAGCACATACATTTTATCCAGTTAGCACGTTCCCGTGGGATAATTTCCGACACCCACGCGGGCGATGCCGCGGGCAGAAGCTAGTTCCAAATAATGCTAGGTATTGACACTACTGACAACTCACATCAAGCTCACTTCACTTGAGTTTTCACGGTGAGATTTTTACAGAATCGACCGGCTGATCTAAGTCATTAGTTTATTTTGTCCCTACTAGTTTTGATTCGTTTTATGTGTAATAGTGTACCTAACCTTAAACTATAATACGTGTAAATTAAAATATTATTAACTGCAAGTTGGAGTTTCACTTCCCCTCTTCAATCACAACTTCACCTCCAATACGCGTAAGAGGAGACGGGTAGAACATGTGGTGTATGATTAAAATATTTATTTATTAATGAAAAGAGCGTCCATGATGCCCGTTCTTTTCCATAGTTACAGTCACGAGCACCAATATGTCAACACTTGGCAACTTTCAATTGCGATTTTTTCGCTTTTCTTTCCGATTTTTGTTGAAATACGATACATTACATAAACCTATGGGTTCGAAAATGCTGTGTTCGTAACAACATAAAATTTCATAAAAAAAATAAAGGAGTAAATCGCTTTTGAATAAAGCCGAGTGTATACATACTTTTGCTCGTGACTGTACCTACCTACTACGCTTTGGAATGGGCAACTAGCTTCATCTTTTTGACTGACTGACCCTTGACAATTCAAAAGTGCTTGTAATTGGTTTAGTTGAAATAAATAGTTTGTTTTTTTTTGAGTTTTTTAAAACATCCGATCGCAGTTTGATTGTTGTTTGTCAAACGACAAGCAACTTATCATGCCATCATTTGAGGTTACGATAACCTAGGGTTTCAAAATCGTGTTTTCTATCAATACAGCAAGCAAGCAAGGAAAGATTGGCCTTGACCCCTCAAAATAAATTAATAGCTAAGTCATCTGCCTAGCTTTTTCCCAACTATGTTGGGGTCGGCTTCCAGTCTAACCGGATGCAGCTGAATACCAGTATTTTACATGGAGCGACTGCCTATCTGACCTCCACAACCCAGTTACTGGGTAATACGATACCCCTTGGTAAGACTGGTTGTCAGATTTTCGGGCTTCTGACTACCCGTAACGACTGTCAAAGATCCACGAATGACAGCCGGGACCAACGGCTTAACGTGCTTTCCGAGGCACGGAGGGGTCTCGGTATGTAAAGATAGTCACCCATCCACAGACCAACCGCGGCAAGCGTAGCTTAACCTGAACGATCGACCTGTGCGGCTGTTATTATTCAGCCACAGTATGTGGTGATATAATTTATATGGTGGTGATTCGTGTGGTGGTGTGTTTTGTATGTGGTGATTTTTTTTTTTAATTTACATACTTACAATGTCGCATTAGGGTAACGCCTGTAATGATAGTTGTAAGGATGATAAATAAATAAATAAATTTACATTTGGGATTACTTAAAAGTAGAATTTTACAGAAAACCTCCAAATAAAACTTCAAAAAATTGTAACTATGATTTAAACAACTCGGTTTTTGATAGTAAAATAACGCTAATTTATTTTCTTCTTTATATTGTTATTAAATGCCTATAATCAACCAATCATATAATTCCGTTGACGGGGCCCCACAGGGCCGAAGCCTGCCAGGGTAGCGGGACCATCCGAAAGGGTTTACCGCTGCCCTGGAACATAAAGGGCTAAGGAAGGAACACGGGTGGGTTTTAGTCAGTAAAAGTCTGACACTCCCTTCTGCTCCACCCAGAGCGGGAGGAGTCATTTGATGATTTCCCATCCTCAAAAAAAAAAAAAAAAAAAAAAAAAAAAAAAAAAAAAAAAAAAAAAAAAAAAAAAAAAAAAAAAAATCATATAATTCCGTCAGCAGTAAAATATTGCTCCAGGCGAGGCTCGAACTCGCAACCCCGGCATCGCTCACGAACACTGTCTTATAAGTACCGTGCGCTAACCAATTGCGCCACTGGAGCTATGTAAATACTTGCATAATATAGCTGTGCTTCGAAACTATTTCGTTGTTAGATAATGTATTGTGGAAATGTGGGATGGAATGCTTAACGCAAAAATAATAGAAATGTTTGTAATGTTTATTGCCTATGTTGATAAAAACTTAGCACGCGTATACCTATAGGATTCTCATATATTTGAGGAGTAGGTGAGATAGTAATACTATCTCAAAGGGGTAATTCTCGTAATTTTAAAAACGTTCAGTCTGATCTTAGTCTCAATCTGTCAAAAATACCTCTAATTTCCCTAAATTTTGACAAGTTTTAACCTTGATTATCGCCGAGATGAGATTGCGAATAGATTTTGAAAGTTTTTAATTAAGTACGACATTCTGCAGAAGATACATAGCTTAAAGCCAGTTTCCAGTGACCTTATAAATTGCATGCACAATAGGGACACCTCCATATTTTTTAATTTAATCCATAAAGTTTACAGAGTTTTATATTCTATATTCACATTACACCTGCCAACCTACCAAGCAGTTTGTGGGCGGTAGGTTCTCGTGGATTTTGCACGAATCTTTACTTAACTAAACATTAAAATTACCTCTAAGGGCTGATTTATCCATCGCCAGATAACTTTTATTCGAAGAATAAAATTGACGTTTGACAGTTCTTGTATGAAATAACTCAAAATTTCAAAATTATTCCTCGAATAAAGTTATCAGATGATTGAAAAATCAGCCCTAAGTTAATCAGTTAAACTAAGGGCTGATTTTTCAATAGACATTTTTTAATCGTCGAATAAAATTGACGTCTGACAGTTTTTGTATGGAAGAACTGTCAAAACTTCAAAATTATTCCTCCCACAAAATTATCTGGCGATAAAAAATCAGCCAGCAAACTAAGACCATGGCACTGTAGACAAAGACTCCGTATGTGAACACAGAGTAGTTACCCACAAACCCCAGATTTTACAACCACAGCTACTAATATAAAGTTCTACTTACTCAGCGCCTCAGGCGGCTCCTTGCACACCTGGCAGCAGGTGTCGTTGACGATGTTCTCGGGTGCGCACGACGACAAGTCGGGACAGAGCTGTCGCGCTGTCGACACGAACACCTCATCGCCAGCTGTGTCGCAGGAGTAGGTGGTGCAGTTGTCCACGGAATGCCATATTGTGCCTGGATGTATGGATTGGTTTAAAAATGAATGGTGGTTATTTCTAAGGTTTTACCCCCTGTTTTCTGATTTTGATCTTGTCAAATCTCTGGTCGCTTATTTTGGTCAAGAATCGATTTGAGATTTTGCAGCAGAGAACAGATAAGTGATGAGTTCAGGGCTTCAGAAACCGGGCTTCGACAATCGGTATGCAAGTTGCTGCACCATAGCGATTCGGGAGATTAGTGTTGTTCAATAATGGCGCCGATTCCCTTGTTCATAAACTAAACTAAATTTAAGTTCAGTGCATCTTTTTCTTTCTATTTCATTAAGAAAAGGACAGAAGATAAATATAAGTTTAGTCCTGTCAAATTAAGATACTCCATAGACAGTTTAGACGTGATTAAAAACATTGCGACTAAAAATACGTCAATTTACGTCAGGCGCTGGCTAATTTGACAGGCCTAAACTAATATTTATCTTCTGCCCTTTTCTAAGTTAAATAGAAAGAAAAAGATTCATTGAACTTACATTTAGTTTAGTTTGTGAAAAAGGGAATCGGCGTCATTGTCTTTTTCTGGACATACATCAGACAACTAAGATTTTTTTTAAAGAATAGGCGGTGTTTGTTGGAGCGAAGATATTTACTAAAATATTCTACATATTCTGCAAAGAGTTGGTACTTGAGCTATACTTTGTCTCCATACTTTGTCCGAATGCCTAAGCTATGGTCTACCCGGGTAAACTAATTAGGATACCCAGGTATTAGAAAGCGATCATCGTGCGAATACGCGATCGTCGCGATCATTTGTTCAGGTTCGCCGACTTACCTGGTTCAACCAGCTTGTCATTGTCCACGCAAGCAGTCTGCTGGCAGTGGCCGCAGCACTGCCCCGCCGGCGGCTGGCGGTAGCTCCAGCCGCGCTTGCAGTCCCGGCTGCAGGCCGCCACGCGCTCCGTGTGCGCCAGCTGCCCGCTGTAGTCGCGGCCGCACGTTATGTTCTTGCACGGGTCGTCGGGGGAGGGCCAGGTTTGTCCTTCCTGGGAGTGCGGTGGTGATGTGTGGTTAGGTAGGGGGACAAACCGTGATTTAGGCAGCGATTGGATTCATTTTATCAAATTTTTATTGGAACGAAGTTCCTTATCGCGCGTTGCTGTTGCCTTGAAAGGGGGCTAGACGGAAAAAATTAAGACCAAAAGTAGGAACGACACTTTTTGCAATAGTTGTAAGCCGTACGGCGTGCGCGTGTTTCTCTGTCTGTCCCTCTCTCTCTCTCTTATAGAAAGCAAGCCAGTTATACTTCGTTCCATCCGGGTGTCCTTTGACACCTCTCAAGTTTTAACCATTTTGACAACATTTAATCCGATCAAATCCAAAATTGGCACTATAAACGTGAAAAAACTTAACTATTAAATGTCTATTTACCTAGATTGGAGTACTTGATTGAAATATAGTCGTGCGCTCAATATTGCTAAAAATATAGCATATCGGACAGTTTTCATCTTACCAAATAAAAAAATCGTTGGACTTTTATCAAGAAAATGACTCTCAAGGTGCAAAGATGACAAAGATTATAATAATATTTCAAGGCACAGTAATATTTTACAGCATCGCATTGACACAATTTTGCTGTAATGATGTTATTTGCGAACAATAACAAAGCTTTTTATTTTTATTCAAAATATGTTTTTTTCATACTTCACGAGCACTAATATGTCAACACTTGGAAACTTACAGTAGCGATTTTTGCGTGAAATAACGAAAACAACAATGACTGAATACGACACATTGCAATAACCTATGGGTTCGAAAATACTATATTCGTAGCAACATAAAATTTAATTAAAAAATAAAAGAGTAAACCGCTTTTGAATAAAGCTAAGTGTATATATACTTTTGCGCGCCACAATTAATGCCTGGTACATGGTGACATTAGTTACCACTGGCGCCATCTAGTATCGAGTAGCAGAACTAATAAAGATCCTTGTAGAAATTTCGGTGCTAGAACTTTCTAGAACTACCGACATCTGGTCAGTCGGGGCCGGTATGTACTCTAACCTTCTAGACATTTCTACAATAGAAGGTTCTAGAACCGGGATAAGCCGCGACCGGGACAGAGTTGGATGAGCGATACAAGCGAATACATCGAAAGCGATCTTCAAGTGCGACTTAAGTGCAATTGTGTTTTATAATTAGTGTGTTTGAGTTGTTATTAGTGTTGTTCAATTAAAGTGTAATTTTTGGTAATTTATATCGGCAGTTTTAATTGTTACGAACCCCGAAGCTCGTAACAATACTTATGCTCGTGACTGTATCCACTCCTCAGTCTGATTTATTTATTCTTAAAGAATGTATAGTTTACCTGATAGATCTTGTTGCCAACTCTGCAGGCGACAGGCTCTTCTTTGGGACAGCACTTGCCCGGGAGCTTCTCTTCCTTCAGCACGAACTGTTTCTTTGTGGCGTCCGACACTTCAGCGCACGTCTCGTTCGAGCATTGTACTTGTAACTGTAACGAGAAATACGGGTTTAGTGTTATTTTTTCCAGGCACGCCCTGCGGGGGATATAGACTTTATTCAGGTGATATTTTCAACACATACAAGAATTGGCGGATATGGCGTCCTGTAGTTTCTGCCTGCCCCCATGGGAAAACGGCGTTAGTTTATGTATGCAGGTATGTAATTCTAACACCTACATTGAACACATTGGATTTCACATTGAATTTTTGCGTGACGTCAGTCTGATGCGTACAACAGACTAACGTCACGCAAAATCCTGCATCGCGCAAGCAAAGTTTACCGCACGACTAGCATATACAGGGTGGCAGGGACATCGACGCGCAAACTGTAACCATGGATTCAGCACATGATAACCGACGAAAAATGTCAACGCTATGGGTCTAAACTCGTGTGCTGAATCCATGGTTACAGTTTGCGCGTCGATGTCCCTGCCACCCTGTATACAACGTCCCGAGTTTCCGAGGTCAATCGTCGGGCAGTTGCCCGCCAGACACAACACCCGTCTGGTCGGAGGATCCCTTTTCTATGGAGGACGAGTGAACTTTACACCCTGTTCCTCATACCGCTATAATTATTTCTGTCTTTCATACCACGTCTGTTAAAAGTATTCTTGTATTTATCTCTATTATTAAATAACTACAGATTGTACTAACCGTTCCGTCCAAATCGACACAGGTATAGTTGGCGCAGAAATCTGAAGAAGTCCACTTCTCTCCGATGGCTCGTTCCTTGCCGTCCACAACACATGCGACAGGTTTGCAGTTCCCACAGCATTCCTTACTCTCAGGAGTTGCTGGGAAGTACTTCGAACCCTGGAGAGTAATAGGAAGGTTAAAATCAATTGATCCATAGATTTATGTTCGCATAACTCGACATAATCTATGGATCAGAACAGCTTTTTTTTTCACGATTTCAGGGCTGGTCCTGTACTAAAAGTGGTTCGTAATGATGAGTACAATAACCCCATTTAAGCACTAAAACGATAAAAATTTAACGGTGTATGATGATTAAGTTAAGGTAAGTACGTGGTCTACCTTCGAGCGAGGTAGATCACGGCGAAGGTGGTGTGACGATCTGATAAGGTTTGCAGGGCCAACATGGCCAGAGATCGCACAAGACAGGGAGGTTTGGAAGGAAAAAGGGGAGGCCTTTACCCAGCAGTGGGACACGACACACACACACACACACACAAAAAAAAAAGATTTTCAAACGTCAAAAAAGTATGGTTAAACAGATTAAAGCAACGTTTATGAACAAAGGGGACGATGTTTACTCACCAGCTGGCATTCGGTGTGGCATTGTTGAACTGTGGTGATCTTCTCAAGCTTGCCGCCCGTATCGGTCTGCTCGCACTTGTAGCTCTCGCACGGATTCGTTGGGGACGTCCAGTTTTCGCCGACCTATACGGATTAAATGATTAATACAGGTGAAATAATATGTTTGTAAAACTGAGATGTAGGAGTTCAATCAATGTAGGAATATTAATCTGTTTAAAAAAATGCAGTTTTTCAATGTTTTACTTCTAGGATGACTCAATCAGTCTGCCAAGCCTTTTCCCAACTATGTTGGGGTCGGCTTCCAGTCTAACCAGATGCAGCTGAATACCAGCATTTTACATGGATCGACTACCTATCTGACCTCCACAACCCAGTTACTGGGTAACACGATACCCCTTGGTAAGACTGTTTGTCAGACTTTCGGGCTCCTGACGATTCGTGACGACTGTCAAAGATCCAAGAATGACAGCCGGGACCAACGGTTTAACGTGCTTTCCGAGGCACGGAGCGGTTTCGGTATGTAAAGATGGTCACCTATTCACGGACCGACCGCGGCAAGCGTAGCTTAACCTGATCGATCGACCCGTGTGGCTGTCATTACTTAGCCACGAGCCCCTCGAACTTCTAGGATGACTACGGGATGGTATTTTTGATCATAAGTTGACATCAGCAGTATGAAACTTTCTTTCTATTATAGCAGCGTTCATAATCTCAGATAATTTACATTCCATCGCCACTTAATTAGTTATCTACTTTGGTGAAATGTATTCTAAGTGGATTTTTGAGTGACCATTTGTAACAACAAGGTCCTAATAAGTTTTTGGTTGCAATGGAATTTGAACTTTGATAAGTATAACATTCAGTTTCTTGTTCCATAATTTGAATATTATCTCAAATACATATAGAGTATGCAATCCTGCAAGATAATTTTATTACTTGAGGACTTATAGTTCGTAGTCACGCGGAATCTAGATATTTGTAGGATGTGTACAGACGTCAGCACATCAAGCTACTACAATCCGTCAAAGGAGACTGGGCACATTTGTATGGGAAGTGGTCTATGATCCAATAGCGACACTGTTATGGTACTTATGTAGGGATACCTCAACTACACCCTTGTGTAAAGGTGCATCAAAATCTGACCCGGCAGTTTTGAGAAAAATAGTACTTTAGAATACACGTATTTTACAACAGTTTGTGACACTTTTTGTTCTGATTTTTAGGTATTTTCGACCGGGACGACCGGCCGTGTAAGTGGGACCGAGATAATAACATTGCCTGTCGCTTTTTTTTATGGGCGACCTTTGAAGCTTGCATTGTTCCGTTTTCATTGTTTATTTTCTAGTAAAAAACCCTATTCACACTTAAAAGTATATTACACTAGTAGAAAAGTGCCCCGGTGCGAAGGGCAACGAAGAAACGGGGTAGGTTTTTTAGTCAGTAAAAGTCTGACACTCGTTTCCCCGCTCCGCCCATGGACAGGACTCGTCATTGGATGATTTTTACCTACCGAAAAAAAAAAAACTAGTAGAAAAGTATTCTTGTGTTCTTCTTTATTTTGTAGTTTTTTTTTTTTTGTTATTGTTGTAGCCTAGACTATAGACTTCCTTCCTTTTATAAAAACATATCCAAAATCCAAAAAAAATATGAAAGTAATTATAAATCAATGCCATTTTGCGTACTTTATTCGGATTTTATTTTTGCATTTTTATGTTCTAGATTCCTCGTTTATTTGTAATTCATTACTTTCGTTCTTCGTTGTTTTGTTCATTAAATAGATACAGATTAAAAAAACAAAAAAAAAATAAGGAGAATACCTAAAAATCTGAACAAAAAAGTATCACAAACTGTTGTAAAATACGTGTATTCTAAAGTACTATTTTTCTCAAAACTGCCGGGTCAGATTTTGATGCACCTTTACACAAGGGTGTAGTTGAGGTATCCCTACATAAGTACCATAACAGTATTGCTATTGGTTCATAGACCACTTTCGCTCAGTCTCCTTTCTTTAATAAATTTTCAACTTTATCGACAAAGTATAAGGTTCAAAGTAGATTGGGAAAATTTGACAGTTTCGCGTAGCTTGACCTGCTTGGCGTATGTACATGTGTAAAAGTACTTTGGCAGAGAAGATGGTGTTGTTGTTACCTTGTAGATGTTATCAGCATCTCTACACGCGACATGCTGTGGCTGCGGACAGCACTGGAACGGCACGGCGCGCGGCTCCAGCACGAACTGCTCCGTGCTCACGATGGCGGGGCACTCGGTCAGCGTGCAGCGAGCTGATGCTCCCAGGGACGTGGCCTCGCAGCGACACGTGCGGCACGGGCCGTCCAGCCAGACGGCGTCGATCTGGGTGGAGGAATACAAGGTGAGATGCAAAAGTCTTCAAATTTTCTTACACTTATTCCCATTTCAGTCTCGATCCTATTAAAATGGTTCTGAAACTCAGGAGTTTGTTACTGGTATTTTAGGCTTATTAGCAAATGAAGAAAATACAGTATCATTCTCAAAACGGCGAAAGAAAACAGCGCGAGGAAACCGGCATGTCCTAAAGCTAAAAAAATCGAAGATATATGTGACATCTATGTACCAACCCGCAATGGGCCCACGTGGTGGATTACGGCCCACTCCCTCTCACTGAAAGGGGGCTATGTCTCAGCAGTGAGTACATTATAGGCTGGTTATTATGCAGTATCATTCTGCGTTACCTTTTCCACAAAGTAATTGACAGAATTGAGAGAAATAAATGGAGTTTTTTCTTACATCTTTCAAGATGGTTTGCGGTGTGGTACGAGACTTCTCACCGCCCTTAGACGCTGCTTCCCATTCCAGTGTTACCACACACTTGTCCTTAGGCAGTTCTGAAACAAATCACACAACATTTCAACCTGTTACCTCGCTTAGAATTATTGCAGTATCTCCGCAAATCTGCATCGTCACTGTAGCTATTCTCATTTTAGCCATTTTGATTGGTTGACCAATTAGTCACATTCATTTAAACGAGATTTGACAGAAGGTTACTCAATTTTTTAGGCAAAAATGGGGTGAAATCTTAACTATCATCTAGTCCATCATCTTTTAGAAAGGAATACATTTTTGTATTGTATACAAGTCGCATAGCACTTCCCACTGACATTATTAGTCTTCAAGTCCTGGAACTTGGGACAGGCTGATGGATGAGGACAAGTTTCCACTCGACAGATGTACTTCACACGAGGACAATACCCACTGTTTTCTACTACTTTTGATTTTTAAGATGCCATCAATGCCACATCTAGTAAAACCCAAATTCATATATTATATCCATGTCAGCACGGTTGGCGCAGTGGTTAAGCGATTGAGTGCTGCGCTGCGTGTCGCGGGTTCGATTCCCGCACGGAACAAATATTTGTATGACCTACAAGTAGTTGTTCCGGGTCTGGCTGTTTGTGTTTGTGAGTTTAAATGTTTGTAAACGCACCCACGATACAGGAGAAATTCCTAGTGTGAGGCAACGTTTAAAAAAAAAATGTTTTGCTTGGTTAACTTATGATAGAGTTTATGTTATCTGTTTACCCACATTTTTTTATTTATTTTGTTATTTTATATACGTAACATCTGTGCGCTCTAATCATTCATCTTAGTTTTAGATATTGTTTCTCAGTAAGTGAATTATGTATGCAATTCTTATGACAAATAAAGTTGTTCTTAAACCTAAGATGACCTTGCTTGCTGTTATATCACTTACCACACTTATACTCCGCGCAGCACTTCCCAGTAACATTATAGGTCTTCAAGTCCTGGAACTTGGGGCACTCAGGTGGTTTAGGACACGTCTCCACTCGGCACAGGTACTGCACACGAGGACAGCAGCCACTGTTGTCTACGACTCGCTCCATGCCAGGTTCGAACACTTCTACGTCTTTGTCGTTGAGGGAGGCGCATTGGTCGGTTGGCATGCATTCTGGAAGGATAGGAAGGTTTTATACACCAATACTAACCTGCGTATCGCGATTTAATTTCCGAACATGTAAACAAACATGTGATTAAGGAAAAACAACCTTAAAGCTCACACATAAAGTTCAGTTTGCACTACAACTTCAAAATATTTTATGGCTTTTTGAATTGAGCTAATCATTTTGAAATCAACTTAATTTACACTACTATAAAAGTTGACATTCGTTTAAGTTGAATTAAGGTCAATTGGAAACCAAGTATTTAATAAACTTTAGGTTCTGGTTATCTGGTTTACGAGTTTGCCATATGTCATTACTTTCCAGAATTCGTTCCTTATTAAATGTACCTATTGTGTAAACAATTGTTGGCTTCCTAACTAAAGCTAGATAACTAAGCTAGATATCATTCATTCATAAATAAATATTTCGACCAAACGCCAATGACATTATTTAAAAACCGTGAACGACCTTTTCTTCTGTTTGGTAGAAAATGCTTACCACAAGCGAATTCCGTGCATCCATCAGGCGTGGTCTTCTGCTTCAGCACTTGTCCGAAACCGCAGTCCATCTTCTTGGCTTCAGTGCAGTTCTTCTTCGGTTTTGGTACTAGAACACAAATTAAATACTTAACCATAATGAAAAAAAAAGAAAGTTTCTATTGACTTGTTTACGTGACTTCATTCTCCTACTCACAAAAGTAATTAGCAAACCGGATATTCAGTGGTGGCTAGATCTATAATTATTTATCATTTTAGCATAGGAGTAGTAGTGGCCAGAGGGGCCCGTGGCTAAATAATAACAGCCGCACAGGTCGATCGGACAGGTTAAGCTACGCTTGCCGCGGTTGGTCTGTGGATGGGTGACCATCTTTACATACCGAGACCCCTCCGTGCCTCGGAAACCACGTTAAGCCGTTGGTCCCGGCTGTCATTCGTGGATCTTTGACAGTCGTTACGGGTAGTCAGAAGGCCGAAAGTCTGACAACCAGTTTTACCAAGGGCTATCGTATTACCCAGTAACTGGGTTGTGGAGGTCAGATAGGCAGTCGCTCCATGTAAAATACTGGTATTCAGCTGCATCTGGTTAGACTGGAAGCCGACCCCAACATAGTTGGGAAAAGGCTAGGCAGATGATGACTAGTAGTGGCCCAGGGGCAACGGCCCCAACTTACGAGATGTAGGTCGTGGGTTCGAACCCAGCAGGGTTACTTCTCTACTCAAAACGGTGAAGGAAAAAATTAGAGAACCGGTATGTCCTAGTACCAACCATTCGAAGACTTGTGACATCTACCAACCCGCACTGGGCCCGCGTGGTAGATCACAGCCCACTCCCTCTCGAAGAGAGGAGGCCTGTGTCCCAGAAGTGGAAACATTAAAAACTGAATATGCGCAAGAATAGTAACGAGTTCAATATACTGGCAATGGTCATTGCTGCGAATCGGCAAGCATAAAGTGAGACGCTTCCCGGCTAGATGAATTGACGACCTTAAAAAGGTGGCTAAGACAAACTTGGGGTCTACTCCGAAGTAGTATCGGCCGAATGTTCGACCGTTTCCTGCTACGAAGTTACTATTTGGTTCGGTCGGTTCCGATCCTCTTACACTCTTTCGAATATTGACTATGGTCCCGATCCAACTGAGCCGATGCGAACATTTTTCGCATTTTTCAATAATATTCGGTTCGGCCATGTGTCGGTTCGATCCGAACATTCGCACTTTGCACTTCGGAGTAGGCCCCCTGGATGCGGAAGAAGAACCGAGTAAACTGACGAAACTTGGGAGAGGTTTAAACTCAGCAGCGAACTGCGTTAAGCAGACAGGTGCAAGAGGAGGCAGTGAGGTGCGCTGAATGGATGGACGATCTAAAGAAGGTTGCTGGGACGGACTGGATGCGAAAGGCGGAGGACAGGGTGTTGTGGCGCAGCCTGGGAGAGGCCTATGTCCAGCAGTGGACTGCGATATGCCGAGTTGATTGAACTGCGCTAGGCTGAGTTATTAAACAGCTGTTGCAGATGTCTAGGAGGTTCAGTTTCATCGGCAGACTTTGTTTCTTATTCTCTTCTGATTTTTCTGTATCTCTAAAGAAGAGGCTCTTACCACACAAGTAGTCAGCGCAGCAGTCTCCAGGCTTGGCAGGCTTGGTGATAAGGTTCTCGAGCTCTGAGCACACAGGCGCCACACACGTTTGTTTAGTGCACGACACATGCGCTGTGTTGTCTCCCGATAGTTTGCTGCACGTGCATTTTGTGCAGGCGTCCTCCTGTGAATAAAAATTGTGTTTGAACGTCCGAGTACTTTGAAAAAGTAAATAATAGTATTTTCTGTGGTATGTTTACTGTCTTCGCGAGGACTCGCAAAGGTAACGTGTTGCCGTAGCTTCCACTCGAAATACAAAGTTTCATGTTAGGACAACTTTGTCATCTAGAATTTTTGTTTTTATGGCCAAAGCCATTACAAAAACAAAATTATATGTATGTACTAGCAGCGCCCCGCGGTTTCACCCGCATAAGTTTCGATCCCGTGGCAATATCGGGATAAAAAGTATTCTGGTTATAAACTATCTGTTTGCAGAATTTCATCGAAATCCGTTCAGTAGTTTTTGCGTGAAAGAGTAACAAACATCCATCCATCCATCCATACAAACTTTCGCGTTTGTAATATGTATTAGTAGGATAGTACGATTCTATGTTATGTTAATTAAAAATCGGTTTAGAATCAGTTTTCAATAGCTCTTACCTGCCATTCGTCGCCAGCATAGTGTTCCTTGTTGGCGTCACACGGGAAGCACTTGGTCGGTTCAATACATGTGTTGTTCACTCGCACCTAGAAATTAGTTTAGATAGTATATAAATGATTGAATAACACCCAAACCCATCGAGTCGTATAGGCGAATCTCTTCAAGGCGAGAGTGAATAGGCTTCTTCTGGGCAAGCTCGTTCCACCGTAGATCTCATCCCTGCCTCTGGCTGGATTGAGGTCAAGAGTGAGCCCATTGTCAATAAAAAAAAAAAAATAGGACTTTCTGTTATATTATTCTTTTTGTTACTTTTTTAAATATAATTTATTTTTTTATTTTGTATTCAGTTTATTTATCTACTCTCTCTTTCTCTCTTTTTGTTTCTTTATCTTTTTTCTACTTTGTGATCTTCATGTATGAGTCGCATTAAATACTTTTTCTTTCTTTCTTTTTCTTTCCAAATAGTTGTTTATAAAGGCCAGTAAACGAGGCCTATAAAACTGCAAATATATTGGTTACAACAACAATTTTAATAATAAAATGCAATATGTGGTGTTTTAAATACATCACAATTCTCAAAGTCTTTAAAATATGCTCTAGCTATTCTCTGGACATTGGACTACCTAATCAAATCTTTATGGTTATTTCCTTAAAAAACCATTTCATGGTCTTCACAGATCTGACCAAGATTATGTCTGGACTTCAAAAGAGACTTTGACCCTTTTTTTTGTGGATGGGAAATCATCAAATGACCCCTCCCGCTCTGGGTGGAGCGGAAGGGAGTGTCAGACTCTTACTGACTAAAACCCACCCGTGTTCCTTCCTTAGCCCTTTATGTTCCAGGGCAGCGGTAACCCTTTCGGACGATCCCGCTACCCCGGCAGGCTTCGGTTTCATTTTGACAGTTCAACAACATTCATTACGTTATTTACGTGTTGGGCAGACAAATTTTTCGAACTTATGAAGCAATGGATTAGCAATTTGCTTCAAAATGATTCTGATTCCGATTAATTGTGTGTTATGCAATTAGGGTGCTGATCGGACGGAGAGCTATCCCATCTCTCCGCCCGCAGGCCCGCGCCTACGGTGGCCGGGAGTCATCACGCGGCTCCCGACGCCCGGAGCGTCTCCCGCGGCAGCAGAGGCGTGAGGTTCTCTCCCTCATCCACCCCGCCACCTCCTTCGCTAGCATGACTGCTTCGCAGAAGGAGGTGACTGCCTCCCACTCCCTCTCGCCCCGGACCATGGCTTGAACCAGGGCCGGACGCGAGAGGTCGCCGCCGCTGCCGATCGCCTCTACAAGGACACGGCGGTGCTCTGCCCAAGCGGGGCAGACCTTCACCGTATGCTCCACCGTGAGACTTTGACCCTTGAGTTTGTTTCGCCATGTCTTCTCAGGGCTAGGCAGATAGGAAATGTCGAATTCATCTAGCTTATCTATACTAATATTATAAAGAGAAAGATTATAGAGAGGAATCTCTGGAACCACCTGTCGGATTTGAAAAATTATTTTTGCATTTGATACGCAATTCTTGAGGAAGGCTATAGGCTATTTTACACCAGGCTATGGTCCTTTGGAGCCGAGCAAAAAGAAAAAAAGTAAAAAAAAGCGCTTAGCGAAAACGAAGTAGCGCGAGCAGCCAATGCGATTCGACGCGGTGGGGCGATGCGATACGACGCGGTAGGGCGATGCGATACGACGCAGTGGGGCGATGCGATACGACGCGGTGGGGCGGGGGAACAAGGAATTTCACGCGGACGAAGTTGAGAGCCGATTTTTTATAAAATAATATGACGTGTAAAACTAATTCTGATATCCTATGTACAGACGCCAGCAGGTCAAGCTACCCGAAACTGTCAAATTTTCCCAATCAACCTTGAACCTTAATGCTTTAGCGATTAAGTTGAAAATCTATTTAAGAAATTTGACAGATTGTAGTAGCTTGATGTGCTGGCGTCTGTACCTACAGGAAAAACAATTTTTGATGTTTTTTAGTACTTATTTGTTTTTATCGAGTAGGTAATAATTCGGTAGATTTCACACATCTCTCCTGAAACTTCATATGCTTGTTTTGCTTACTGTATCTTCCTTTCAGATGACCGTAAAATAAGGATCAATTAAACCTACCTTTCCTTCAGGACAGAAGCATCCTTCAACAGCTGGTTTGTCGCACTTGTCAGGGTTCTTGGTCAGCTCGTCACTGTTCTCGCACGTCATCTCACACTTCACACACGTACGGTACACCAGTGGCTCCTTACTATAAAGTAAACATTTTTGATTTCTTGTTTAGTATTCTAGAAAGTCTTCTTTACATGAGCCGGGAAATTTAATGATTTTTTTCTAGTCCGCCCGACGCTTTCATGGACGTATTTTATAAAAGATCTTTGGAGATATGAGAAACAGGGTGTAAATTTCACTCATCCTCCATAGAAAAGGGAGGATCCTCCAACCAGACGGGTTTTGTGTCTGGTGGGCCACTGCCCGATGATTCATGTCGGGCTGTTGTAGGTATATAATCGTATACTAGTCACGCGGTAAACTCTGCTTGCGCTATGCAGGATTTCGCGTAACGTCAGTGTGATGCGTAGTTCGCATGTGGCGATGTAGATGTTGTTAATCACAAATACTTAAATCACCCCTCTCACCTCTGCCATCTTGATTACAGACAGATATTTACCACGGCCATGAATACAACAGAAGGCTGAAATATATTTGGGTACTGCGGCAGGTTGACGGCAAAACTAGCCAGGAAATAGGCGTATTTAATATTACTTTCTTATTTTTTTATCTTACTCAAAACTTCATGTTATTAATAAAAGCTCTCACCAAGGGAACGGACAGAGGTCAGTCCTCCAGTCTTGCAGACACACTCCTTGTCTCCTACACTCGGCGACGTATCGTTCCGCCGCGACACAGAAGTTCGTTGCGTTTGCGCACAGATCCGCCTCACAAGCTTCCACGAATGACTGTGGTTCTACTAGCGCGTGGCACTAGATATACAGAGAACTTTATATTAGAAAAAATCCTATGTTTAACTGAAAACTTCACTACAAAGAAACTGGTCAGCAAGTTGCCTAAATACATTTTCAAATAATATGACATTTTTACTAGGACACAGAAACAAGTTATGGATTTGAGCCCTACAAGACTCCAAGAAAGATCTTGGAGTCTTGTAGGGCTCAAATCGTTCACTCAAAAAGCGAGGAGCTCTGTGTCCCATCAGTGGAAACAATATAGTCTGCATGATTATGTTTAATACGCAGCAATAACCACTTACCATCTGGTGAACTGCTTGCTTATTTACCACCAAAGAACATTAATGTGTGTTATACTTACAGCTCCAAACCTATCCGCGTTATAGAGGTTGTAGCATGGGTTAGACTCGGGCGGCGGCAGCACACACTCTGGTATGAGAGGCTGGTCACACTGCGCTTGTTCTGAGATGTCCAAGGTTTTCAGGGTGTCGGGGGTAGCTTGCCAGGACTTGCCGTACTGGTGGGGTGAAATAAAACATTAGAATTAGGTGAGATTTTAAAACGTTGCTAACATTTGGCTGGCAAAGACCTTATGTTAATCTTTTATGCTAAGTAAGTACAAGATGTGGCAAGGTCAAATAACCAACTAGGACCACGATGTTCCTGACATGTTGATCCTGTCAAAACCAAGATCCTACCACTTAATGCAATGATGCAGGGTAGTATTTTGTTCGACTCCTGGTTCAATAGCAAGTAAGTTTTTGCAAAAAATATAAATGCTGCTTTAGATTGCGCTGAAATTGAGCTTAGAGTTCCTTCGACCACTTTGCAATATTTATCATAGTTCACGTTTTCGATCTTGGCCCTATTTAATATGACTGAAAATTCGACAGATCTGTCATATCATCTGAGGTCTGTCAAAAAAAAAATACACATTTTCACGACAGGTATTGTCTAATTAGGCAGAAAATGAAAGAAACTTGTAAAATTGTCGCGTGTCGTCTGTAAATCACATCTTAAAAAATCACCCAGTTTATCTTACCTCTTCAAAGTCCTCAGTTTCCGTGCCGTTGCTAGTTACCAATACTTCTTGGTAACCTGCGCACACGCCGCATAGACCTTCCGTTTTGTTAGCGTATACGTAAGATGGCACACGGACTCTAAACTCCATCTTGGATTGGAGAACTGTCAGCTGTTGAATGTAGGATAAAATATAATGTTAGATTAACGATATTTTCATTCAATACCAAGTATCAATATGACCATTAGCGTACAGTCACGAGCAAAAGTATGTATACACTCGGCTTTATTCAAAAGCAATTTACTCCTTTATTTTTTAATGAAATTTTATGTTGTTACGAACATAGCATTTTCGAACCCATAGGTTTATGTAATGTGTCGTATTTCAACGTTTCATTCGTTATTTCACCAATAAATCGCAATTGAAAGTTGCCAAGTGTTGACATATTGGTGCTCGTGACTGTACTTACATCTTTCGTTAGAAATGATGATGATGAATATCAAGTAACTAGGTAATAATGTCTTATTACCACAATACATACCGGGCTTTAACCTCTCAGGGACCAACTGGTACAAAGGGCTTTGAAGATTTGCGGCATACTACCTGACCACCATTTTGATTTTTTTCAAAATGGCGGCCACGAATGAAACTTATATAAATCGATAGCTGGCATCAATGCAAACACGGTATGTCAGGCTCTATATAAAAAACTTCAATCCCCTTTGTACAGACGCCAGCCAGCACATCAAGCTACCCGAAACTGCCAAATTTTCCCAATCAACCTTGAACCTAATGCTTTAGTAATAAAGTTGAAAATCTATTAAAGAAATTAGTAGCTTGATGTGCTGGCGTCTGTACCGCTTGTGGTACACATGTGTACCAGCTCGTGCTAATAAAGAAAGCGCCTCCATTTACATCTTACCTCAACATGTATATCCGGTAGTAGTATGGTGACGTCCTGTCCGTTGTCCTGGCTGACAGTAACCCAATCCTTCTTCACTGGGTACTTGAACTGTGCCTCATCGTCGATGGTCGTTAGCAACTGTCAAAGATATTGTATTTAAGTTTATATTGTAATTACGACCGTATAAAGCAAAACTGTAGTTATTATAGTAATCACACCTCAGGACAATTGATGCAGTTAATCCCGTTACTTAAAAGATTTACCATAAAAGATTTCAAGATAAAGCAGATGCAATTTTTTAAGCTATTGTTTGAACTAATCTATACTCTAGCTGAAAAGTTTTTTTGACGTTCAAACTGATTTTTATGTGCCTATCCTACTACGAGTAATATCATAAATGTGAAAGTTTTGATGGATGGATGGATGTTTGTTACTCTTTCACGCAAAAAGTACTGAACGGATTTGGATGAAATTTGGCACACAGATGGTTTATAACCAGGATTGACATATAGGATATTTTTATCCCGGTATTCCCACGGGATCGAAACTTATGCGGATAAAACCGCGGGGCGTAGCTAGTTTGAAATAAATGATTTGACTTTGACCAATTCTCAAGAAAGGCTATATAACATTACGCTACAACCCTTATGGCTCGAGCAAAAAGATAAAAAGTCAGATAGAACGCTAAGCGAAAACAAAGTAATAGCGCAGGCGATGCGATGCGACGGCATCGGCGATCGGGGGAACAAGAAATTTTACGCGGACGAAGTCGTGGGCAGAAGTTATAAATCAAAATCAAAAGTCATTTATTCAAATTAGGCTGAGAATCAGCACTTTTCGAACGTCAAAATTACAAAAGACAGTCCCCCAAAAACGCCCGCCCTTCACCACTCCCTAGTGCTATCGCTGGGAAGAAGAAGTGGCGCAACAAACTGTCCAGCAGCACAGCTGTCTGTTCAGTTAGAAAATACTTGATACTTGATTGTATACAATACTAGACGTTAAGTAATTAACATTACAAGGCACATTATAGGATGGAAAGACTTGATAACTCACCTTCTTAGTCTCAGCATTCTTGCTAACATGTATGACCTTCTTCTCATAGAGCAGATGTACCACTTGAGTACAGACAACGTCGCTGTTGTCCTCACAGGGTCCATTCGTCGAGTACACCTCATACTTGTGCTGGCCACTCTCGTTCCTGTCTCTTGAGGCTAAGTAGGTGCAGTTGCCCAGGAATGGAAGGTCGTCACCTTCGAAGGTCACGTACTTGGCTGGGGTTCCTACTCCGTTACAGGCGCCTTGGGAAAGATGGGTTGATAGTATCAATGTGGTTTTAGTTTTGTCTATACAGGGTTATTTGTAAAACACCAGCAACCTCTTAAGAGGTCATTGTACTCATCATTATGAACAACTTTTACTATGGGACCAAAACTGAAATCGCGAAAAAAAATCAGCTGTTCCCTACATTTATGTTCGCATAACTTGTCAAAATGTAGGGAGCAGCAGATTTTTTTTTCGCGATTTCAGTTTTGGTCCCATAGTAAAAGTTGTTCATAATGATGAGTACAATGGCCTCTTAAGAGGTTGTTGGTGTTTTACAAATAACATGGTTATTTGTAAAACACCAGTATAGTAGGCTAGTTTGGAAAACCATCTAGAATTTAGATTTTAGGATATTTTTATTTTAAAACGAATGCAAAAAAGTCTTCAAAATGGAACCTGTTTAAACAAGTTGTAGATTGTAATAACTGATAACCTGAAAAGGAACCGGATCTTAGGAACAGCGAAATAAACCCAGAGGTCATAGTCTCTTTTAAAGCCTAGATATAATCTTGGTCAGGTCCTTTGAAATTATTCACCTTTCTACCTGCAAAAAGTGCTGATTCTCAGCCAGTTCATCTTATTTGCTCAATACTCACAATCTAGACATTCAGTTGGCGGTATACACTGGTCTTTCATCCTCAGCTTGCCCTCGGGACAGTAGCAGCCTGGGAAGCACTGGCCGTCTTCAGTGGGGCAGGAGCGGGTGACTGCGCCGTACTGTGAGCAAGTCGGCTCGCACTGCTTGCGGTAGCAGTCGTAGTGGACGAGGGGGGCTGGGCAGTCGGCAGCTGTGGGGAAACAAAGGGTTAGGACATTTATAAAAAATTGCAAGGATTTCGTATGATATCTGAGGAGAAATAAGAGATTCAATAGGCAAGTATCGTAAATACAAAGAGATATTAGCGTCAGCGTCTAAGCGACAGACATGACTTCACGCAAAATCCTGCATCTTGCAAGCAGAGTTTGCCGCGCGACTAGCATATATACAACGGCCCGACATGAATCATCAGGCAGTTGGCCACCATGCAAAATACCCGTCTGGTCGGAGGATCCTCCCTTTTCTATAGAGTATGAGTAAACTGTACACCCTGTTCCTCATACCTCTATAGATTTACTGCCAACTATCAATGACGTACGACTTACATACAACTTGCTAGGCCAAATACTCATAATAGGGTTTCCTGGGTAAAAAAAATATTATTATATTTAGTCCGTCAGTTAGATTATCGAAAAATAATGGACATGTATTTTTTCTTTTGTCAATCAAACAAAACAATGACAAAGATAAAGCGTGTCAAAATTTGGGAGTCAAAGCGCGTCAAAGGTTGTGACGTCACGCCATGCTAAAAAGTGTAGCAAGGCGTGACGTCACGCGGAACTTTAACGGACGATATCTTCATAATTTTTTATATAATTGGCCAAAGAAAAAATACGGGCCCAATATTTTTTGATAATCTAACAGACGGACTAGTTAGAATTTTTTAGGAAACTAGCCTATTAACATACAACAAGTCTTGAGCCCGATGGGACTTCCCAACGGCAAAAATGAAGAACTTCCATATAAAATTTAATCTCCTTTTTAACCCAGGGAGATAGATGATTTTTTTAAAAATCCTTCCATAGTGCTCACGTTCATTTTAAAAGGTTCTTTTGTGCAAAATTTTATGCTTCTAGATCCAGTGATTTATGCTGTATATTGTCAGTGAATTTAATATTTTTTGTTATTTAGAAGATACTTGACTAAAGATTGCTAAATAATCTTCATAAGAACACTCACGGCAGTCCATCATCATTCTCCAGTTGGACAGGTCTACATTCTTATCAGCTGCGAGACACTCGGCCACCAGCTGTTCGACCAGCAGACAGCGACATTCCTCCTCCGTCCGATGGGTTCCGTTGACGATGAGTTGAGAGCACTCGCAGATCTTCTCCAAGCAGATGTTGCGCCATTTGTGGATGTTAAGGACGTTGCCGCATTGGGAGAGAGGTTCTTTCCTGGCGGGAGGATTAGATATGTGATTATGATAAAACTATATATTTTTTTGGTTTGAAAAACACTCCTTTGATAACTATACTTGTCCTGGATGACCCTTGTCCTTGATGAACAGTAGTTTAAGTACAGACGCCAGCAGGTCAAGCTACCCGAAACTGACATTTTTTCCCAATCAATCTTGAACCTAATGCTAGACTATTGTGGACTGTATTGTTGTTGTGGCATAGAGCCAAATAAAAGTCTTCTTGAGTGTTTCTTCCTTTATTTTCTTGAGGGATGTTTTTTTTAGATGAGAGCTGGTTGCCGACTGTGCCAGCCCAGGAAATTGCCCGTTTTTATATGATCCTGGTGATAGCGAAGTGTCCATGTGGACTAGATACTGTCTCGGCTTCCTGCCTGACCAGTCGCGGACATTAGGATCTGCATCGTATACTTCTACTAATAGTCTATACACGTTCTCGTGGCGAAACTGCATTGCGATGTGCAGAGGTGTGTATCCCCCATTCGATCGTTCGTTGACTACTTGTCGGGTAACCCCACCCAGCAGTTTCACTAAATTTTCATCACCGCGTTTACAAGCCCAGTGCATCGCCGTTTAGCGATAAAGTTGAAAACCTATTAAAGAAATTTGACAGATTGTAGTAGCTTGATGTGCTGGCGTCTGTACAATAAACTCCGTGATTACGTTTAATTGCGCTTCTTTTATTTCCTATAAACAAAAACGAATCGCTTTGCTTACCAATGGTAGCATTTTTTATTGCCCAACTGGGCAGATTATAAATAGATTCGTAAGCTAATTACCGGTGATAGCTACTTCCATATGAGAGGGTCTACTATGCAAAGCTATGAGGTCTTTGCTTCATTATTGGTAATATTGGTATAGATACAAGTCTTAATTTTAACCAATACATTTTAGGAATCGGCTGTTAGTCTTGCTAAAAGTTCTCCCGGACATTTTCAATTACGCCAAGGTAGTATTAGATATTCGCCTCTATATTGCCTTTTGGCCTCGTATAGGACTTTCTGTTTCATTTTCCTTTTTGCAACTTTAAAAAAAAAATGTTTTTTTATTTTTGACTATTTTAGTTTAGTTTGTGATTTTCCGATATGAGTCGCAACAAATACTTTTTCTTTATTTATTTATACCTGAAATGGAATAGAGGAGTTTTGCGCAGTGAAGCATCTTCGGCATGTAATTACCCAAGCATCTTTACGAATATGGGTTTAAATCTCGTTTGACCAGTCTGATCTTCCTACACCAAACACAATACTTACGTAATAACTTCACACAGCTCCCAAGCCTTCCTCTGCTTCTGATCGGAGATGATCTTGGTCTGGCACGCGTTAGCAGGCAGGCCAGGCTTGGCCCACGCTCGGCCAAACTCGTCGATGCTGGTCGCCAGCTTGCCGTCGGGGAGACGTCTGTCGTTCTTAGATTCGCCGTCGAAAGCGCCGCAGAGGCCGTCCACAGCTCCCATATAGCTTTTGAAGACCTGGTAAAGGGAGCATTTTAAGTTATTTTCTTGAATTTCAGATCATAAATAAGTAAGTAGCACAAGTTGTTAACAACATGAATATAATGAACGAAATGAGAAGTTTTACTGAAAAAAGTTTTACCGTGTTTGATAATTATGTAACTGTTATTATTACAATTAAATGTCCCGAAAACACACAAGAAGGATATGCCTTTGCAAAAAAATTACAATTCATTAGCGGGTTACTATTATGGCATAAGCCAAACTCGACCAAAAAGTAAGCGTTTTATCAATTTTTGCATAACAATAGGTTTCCATTTTTTTTTCTATCTGAATATGTCTTAAACACCTGCAAACCCAAGGACCAATTTGCCAAAGCGTTGTCAACTTTAGAGGATAAGCTGAAAGGCCTCATAAGCAAGTATAATTAACCTAAATGAATTACATGTTATTTTTTTATTTTTAATCACTTGACATTAAATAATCTAGAATTTTTTGACATTAAATTGAAAACTGTTTGACATTATATATTAAACCTGGTTGACTTTATATTTAAAAGTGTTTGACATTAGATTTTAAATCGTTTTGACATTATTATTAAAACTATTTACCACTGTTTTTAAATTTTACTTGGAATGTTAATTAATAATTCATAGTTCTTGTTTTGTAAATTGCATGTGTATATTATATTCAACACAATGTAAATTGTTTTTATGAATAAATAAAATAAAGTAATTTAATAATTTTAATAATATTCCAAAAAGACCTTGTACTCGCTTTTTCTTGTTTCTTCTTGTCTTCGCATTCTGGTTTATTTTTCTTATCAACCTCGTTGACACATTCAAACAAGTCTTCATGAATAAGTAACATCTTCATTTGAAATTTCCAGGTGGTGTAATTATTCACCCCGGAGAGTTTTTCAATTGCGATGGATTGGTTACTCATTTTCGCGATTTTGTAATGACTAATTATTATACCTATCATACGCGTTCTTCCTCACGCTCTGCTACCATATTAGAGAATGGGATACGGTTGCAGGAAGAAAATACTTATTTGTAGTGCAACAGAAAAATATAATTATTGGACTTAATGTTACCACGGTTGCTAGGACACACCAAGCAGTAGACAAGATGTAGTTTATATTAAACATACAGGTTTGCAACCTCTAACAGTTTATTTATAACAAAACTAAAACTCACCCCAATCTTAATATCTCCTTCAGAACTATACAGCACGGTGAAGTTGTACTTCCTGGACTTGATAGCGATTCCATTGCCCAGCCGGTCCACGTTGAAGCTGTTCTTCTGGAAGCAGATCTTGCTGGTCTGTTCCACCGTGTACTCGTAGTTATCGTACTCTATCATCATGTTCGGTTTCACTAGGATGAGCTGGTCGTCTTGGAGAATTAGGAGCTCGTTCTGGCAGCCGTCTAGGCGGCATTTCTTGCGGACTGTGGGGAAAAAATTGTTTTAATTTTTGAAGAATAGTTGTGCGTCAACCCGTTCATCTAAGTTATTGTTTCTTATCACTGTGGTAGGAGTTGTGAGGTTGTGTGTCAAGGTATCCATTTATTTTACAGCCAAGGAATTATGAATAATTTCGCCGAATTTATTTTGATCATCATGACATGGCCATATTGGCCATCATAGGTAATTTTACTAGTTTAACCTTTTTGGTACTGCTGTCGCTCTCAGGGGGCGATTAACACGCGCCCCGTGAAGAACGAAGAACGGAGGCCCCGTGGCGCAGTAGCAGTGGCAGTAACGGTATTTCACGGAGTTTCGCGTGTATTTGAACAGTACTTGTGGTCACACTTCTAATTTCTGTATTTTTTTTTAAAACTTCTCTGTCTTTTAAATCGTATGCAGATTTTTTTACGATTCCAATTAACCTGTTCTTAAATGGTGAGTAGTACATGCTACCACTCTATTTCCAGGCAAAACTCACCTAATATAGTCCATGCGTCGAATCTGTTCTCCCTGGCGAGGATATGGAAGCAGGCGTCATACTTGTACTCGGTGCCGTCGAACGTGTTGAACGTGCGTCCTGTCACGTTGCAGAACACGGGGCGCTCGGGCGGAGGCACGCACTCGTACCTGATGGTGGGAATAAGAATGGAAGGTAGAATTCTTGTTGTTAATAGAGACTGTGTGATCGCCATGATGGGCCGATATACATAGTATCGGCTAGTTTTGCAACAAGGTGGCATTTAGAAAAGGGAGGATCCTCCGACCAGACGGGTGTTGTGTATGGTTGGTTATTGCCCGACGATTAATGGCTAGTGCCGCAGTAAACTCTGCTTGCGCAATGCAGGATTTAGCGTGACGTCATTGCAACGCGTAGTTCGCATGTGGCGATATAGATGTCGCCTCTAAATATTAACAGCAGATGTCAAAGGCTCATGGGCTTAACAATCAAGGCTGATTTATGTTATATCAAACGGTCTTCATTAGCAGTTAGGACAACAAGATCACAACATCATTGTTCCCATGGAAGTGACTTTGTATCTTTTTTGAGAAAATATATCTATAAGTAAACCTATTATCAGGACAATGTGGTGTGGAGTTTCCTACTTACTGGGGACACTTATTGTATCCTTTTGCAGCGGTATCCAACTTCAGTGAGTACCCAGATGGACAAGTGACTACAGAACAGATGGGCGGAGGAGTTACAACTCCAGGTCTGTAGGGAGGAAGCTTCGGGATGCACTTGAACTGTTGGCATTCTTGTTTGGGAGTCTGTGGGGTGGTGTTCACGTCAGGCTTGTCGAGGGAGAAGGCCTGGTTTGGACGAGACGGTGGTGGTAGACCTGTAGAAAACATTGTAGATGGGTTAAGTAACATATTTTAAAAAGACCTGGTTGGTTTTGCTCCAAATTACTGCTAAGCCGGATTCATATTACTGTGTTGTGTCGTATCGTGTCGTAACGTGACGCCGTGTTAGCTAGTCAAAACTCGTTGTGATTTGACGTAGTCCTGAGCATATTCGTTTGATTGGTGTATCCCGAGTCACGAGTTCCCGACACAACACGACACAGTAATGTGTCTGTGGCTTTAGTTGTTAAGCGATAAGATGTCAGTTGAAATCAGTCAAATAGATATTTTCTCCTAAGCATAGAACTTTTTTGAGACACATTAATGGTTTACGGTATTACTGAAGTACTGTTATGGGAATGTCCGACTAGTTCTAGACACGAACGGAACTCTCAATCAAGAGCTCATCCCACGTATTTATACTGGAAACACTTAGTTCAAATTCCAATGGGGAATCAACTTTGAAATACAATGTTTGTGTAAAGTAACAAAGAAATGTCCTTACCATAACCTCCTTTAGAGTAACCGCCCTTCGAGAATCCAGTCTTGGCGTATCCTCCCTTAGAATATCCTCCTTTGGAGTACCCTCCTCTCTGGTATCTCTGATAGGAGAACCTAGGTCTTGGCGGTGGCAGTTCAGTGGCAGAACCGTATGAGGGTCGAGAGGAACTGGGTTCAGTCGTAGTGTAATAGATGCTGTAGCCTGGTGGACATTCTACCTTCGGACATACTAGAGCTGAAAGAAATTGTGGAAGTTTGGATTTTACTTGGATTGTTTCAGCCTTATTACAAAACGAGGTTTTTCTATAGACATTGTTTAAACCATAACGCCAGTTTTTCAATAAGAACCTTATCATCATCGAAATAAAGTTCTTAATGCAAAACAGATATCGTAGTCCGGTACCAAGTTGCCAGTTTTGTGTTAACAACTTTTTCTTAGTCGAAATAAAGCTCAAAATACAACAACTGGCTCCAAGGTTTAGACTCTGGCTATAGTTAGATCCTGTTTTGTAATACGACGGTATAAGTTTGGTTAATTTTGAGTAGTTAAATTGTTAGGTTGAGTTGTGTGTTATAAAGTCATAAATTTGGAGTCAATTAGCCAATTTAAAGTCATTTTGGTGTTGGGTTATTCGTATTTCCATATTAAACTGATCAAGTCATGGTCAATGACGATAGTGATCTCAATTTTTTGGTTGATACCCAAGGATGATAGAAAATAATTATCATCAGATTTTCGGCAAAATAAATTTGCTGGTCAGGATCTTTGCTATGTAAAGGTTTGGCGACTTGGTGGCAAATTAATGACAGCAATTTTTTTTTTGCAATTTCTATGGGCTGAATCTCAATTCATGGTAATAATAAGTCCTTACCACGTGGTTTAGTATTAATTTTGTGGTACAATTTAGTATGCCCATTGGTTTTGAGGAGACGAGGTCGGGACACTCTCCTTCTTGAGGATGCTAACTTTCTTGGAATGGGCCTAGACCGGCCAGCAAAACGGTATCCTAAAACCATATACACATCATTGTTTTTCGTCCAATTCAATACCAATTTAATAAGTCAAAAATTTTGAATTTTGGTTTCATTATCACAGTCCAGTCAAATTGTTAGATAGGTATCGACGCGAACACGCTCCCTTATCTAAAAATTATACCGATGCGATCTACTGAGAATATTTTTGCCGCACGTATCATCGGAAAGTTAACATTTTGTGACTAAGGGCTTATTTTTCCATCGCCAGATAACTTTTACTCGTGGAATAAAATTGACGTTTGACAGTTTTTGTATGAAATAACTGTCAAAATTTCAAAATTATTCCTCGAATATAGTTATCGCTTGTGTGTATAAATAAGTACACTTTTACATAGATATGGATAAAATAATTGCTTGCAATAAATGTTTAACATTGTCTTCCAACTTTTCCACGGTTCTGCTGGATTTACAAAGAGTTTGAAGTAAATTCAGTGAGTTTTCAGTGTTCAAAGTCGCTGCCGTAGTATACTCTAATGAAACTACAATTTTAAAGTTATACTTAAATGTAAAACAGGGGGCAATTCTCGTAATTTTAAGAACATTCACAGTCTCAAAAAATACCTTTAATTTCCCTACACTTTGACGAGTTTTTGACAGTTGTTTGTCGCTGAGATGAGACTGCGACTAGATTTTGAACGTTGTAAATTACGAGAATTGGCCTCCTGGTCACACTGAAAACAGTTGAAGTCACTCTATCACACTCTATCCTACACTACTCACGTTTAGGCGTTGTAGCAACAGCTGCAACCGTAGGCGGCGTTTGAGTGCTAACAGCCACTGGTTCAGCGACCGTTGTCCTCGGCGTGGTGACCGTGCTGGTGGTGCAGTCCTTCTCATCGTCAGGGCAGTCTTGCAGCCCGTCGCACCACTTCTCAAGAGGCAGGCAGAGCTTGCTCGTGGGACAGATCTTGGTGCCAGCGGCACAAGGCTCGCAGATGCATTCGCAGGTCGATGGGGAGAGCTTTGGTACTAGGTCCTAAGGATGAAAATATGGATTTTATAGTTGAAATAGCTAGTTATATAGTTGAAATAATATTAACCGCATCCTAAAAGAACTTGTTTATGTAACCGTGCTACTCAGGGTCGTGTATGAGTACTGCGACAAACGCTGTAAACTGTTCAGTAGCTCAGACGTTACCAAAATAAACAACAATTACGAAGAGATTCGACTTACACCGCAGAGATGAGGCCTAAATCCCAGGCAGTCGTATCTTTAAGGGCTGATTATGGATGTATTCTATGTTTACAAGGCAGTATTACTGCTGCATGTACCTATTGACTGCTGGCCTTCGCTGCTAGATATTTAAACGTGTGTGGACATTTCCACATCCCTATCTAAGAAAATCTGACTACATAATTAAATTAATAATAATAATACCCCTTTATTGATTCTGGTTTTTACAGTTATTCAAGTTAAAGTATGTCCCTCAATTCCGCATGCCTCTTGGCAAAGGCAGTATGTCCCTCAATTCCGCATGCCTCTTGGCAAAGGCAGTATGTCCCTCAATCCCGCATGCCTCTTGGCAAAGGCAGTATGTCCCTCAATCCCGCATGCCTCTTGGCAAAGGCCTCCTAGCAATTTCCATTGTATTCTATCACGAACCACTTAGGACTTGCCGCTGTAAGTTTTAGCTCGTTCTCTCATCTCCTCTCCTGTTTGCCTCTGCTCCGTTCGCTAGGTTACCAATCGGTTCCGATTTTATACCATTTCTCTCTGTGTTGTCATTATGTGTAAATTACTCTACTGTTTTCTGTTATTACTTACCGGTGCGCAGTTACATGTCTTAACAGGCTCGCACGCGGTGATACCTCCGAGCTTGCACACGCATTCATCGCAGTTAGCGCCACGGAACGTTGATCCTACTGGGTACCTGTTGAATTAAGTATGTCATATTTTATAATCTGCATAGTAATTGCGAAACACACTCGCAATCAAATACCCTTCATTTTGACAATTCAAAAATATTTTCATGCGTTCTTTAGGTAAAAGTTTTCGTGCAGACGATTTTTTCAAACATGAAACAATGGATAATATAGTTTTTTTTTTGAAGTGATGGGTAAAAAAATTTAAACTCGCGTCAGGACTCGTGGACCTGGACTCGAAAATTTGTAAGACGGAGCTCGCGTCAGGACACGTGACCTGATCAAAAATTCGTAAGACGGAGGGAGAGTTTTATGTGATGGGTAAAAAATGTTAAACTCGCGTCAGGACACGTAACCTGATCGAAAATTTGTAAGACGGAGGGAGAGTAGACCGCATTCCAAAATATCAAAAATGCACAACGTTAATATTCAAGTTTTCACAGTGCAACCCGTTTTTGACGTGACAACGTCTTATAAATTGGTTTGCCGGGTGACACTTTAAGAAACTGCGTTACGCTCCGCTCACGTTATGCGCTCACAATGAGAGCGAGTGAGAGGCACGCGTCCCTTCCACTCGGGCATGGTTAGCCCGCCTAAGAGCGAGAGAGACAGACATAAAAAGTGAAAGGCACGCGTCCCTTCAAAGTCGTTGTCACGTAAAACTTTCGCCCGTATACCGACTTTACAGGCAACCAATTTTTTTTTCAAAATGACTGTTAGTGGGTTTCGCAATTGCTGGAATAGTACGATTATTTCCGTAAGTAAGTGAAATTGGACTTCAGTTCAATCGGTTTTCAGTTCTGACCGTACCGAACGCCTAGGCAGATAAAAGCTTTGAATTAATGACTTTATGGTAGTCTGTATACAGGGTGGCTGGCACATCGACGCACAAACTGTAAACATGAATTCAGTACATAATTCTGAAATTTCTCAAGAATAATTTTGAAAAAAATTATGCTTTTCCACACATTTTGACTGCGTACGTCGTAGGACTTTACTATGAAACAGCAGATTTTTACATTAGGGCTGCGCGTCAATGTCCCAGCTACGCTGTACGTGGTGTTAAAATTCAAGACATTAAATATAATAATAATAATATCCCTGGACATTTCACACAGCGCCATCTAGTCCCAACCTAAGCAACCTAATGCTTGTGTTATGGTAACAAGATGGTTGATAAACTACTTATATACATTTTTTTTTTTTTGTAAATACATACATATTATAGATAGAAAAACACCCAGACAAAATAGCAGTCACTTCAGCATAGATAGGATTCAGCCATAACTGGAGTCATTAGTTTCTGTCTTAAACAACTTTTTGCACTATACTCACGACATAAACGACTCGATACAGGGACACTGGTCCCTCGTGACGCAGTTCTCCCCGTCGTAGTACTTTTAGCTGGAGTCATTAGTTTCTGCCTTAACAATTTTTTGCACTATACTCACGACATAAACGACTCGATACAGGGACATTGGTCCCTCGTGACGCAGTTCTCCCCGTCGTAGTACTTGGCAGGCGGCTTACAGGTGCAAGCGTCTTCCTCAGTCTTCTGTACTCCGGGACAAAGCTCGCAGGTTGTACGCTCTGTGACCATTGGTTCGCGGTACCGGGATGTTGTCACTTCTGGTAGCTTTTCGGTTACGGCTAGAGAAAGAGTAAGGGTATCGGTGATACG
The DNA here is from genome assembly GCA_945859715.1 of Apamea sordens. NCBI lineage: Eukaryota > Metazoa > Arthropoda > Insecta > Lepidoptera > Noctuidae > Apamea > Apamea sordens. The sequence goes on from OX243995.1 coordinate 18,630,754, forward strand.
GAAAAATTCACTTTCTTTTCCCGCTTTAATCCGGCTCGAAGGACCAAAATGTTGCGGCGGCTTAAAGGCACTAAAGAAAATTTCGATTTTCCCCCAAGGCTGTAAGCCGCCGCAACATTTTTGGTCCTTGTCGCACACACGCTAGTGATAGCACGGCTGCTACCGAGCAGCAGTATCTTTGGTTAAATATTCACAATTTTGTTGTGCGTAAATCTATATACTAATAATAAAGCTGAAGAGTTTGTTTGTTTGTTTGAAGGCACTCTCTGGAAATACCAGTCAGATTTTAAAAAAATCTTTTTTAATTTGCATAATAATATGATAGCCCAATTCTTGAGGAAGGCTAAACAACATCACGCTAGAACCCTGGCGCCGAGCAAAATTAAATAAGCTCAGAAAAAAGTTAAGCGAAAACGATGTAATAGCGCGGGTTAACGATGCGATGCGATGAGAACAAGACTATGTAATATTCTATGTTAAAATACAAAGAACAAAAAAGAACTCACGGTAAGGCTCGAAGCAGCCAATAGGCTCAATCCTCATCTCAATATTATCCTTCCACGTCAGAGGCAACACCTTCAAGTACTGCGCATGTATCGGGGGGTAGAACTCTGTAACTTCTGTGGTATCCCTGTCGAAGTTCCCTGGGAACACCTGGTCTGCCCCCTTCATGTCCACTACAGGGTTGAAGGTGGACAAGTCTGAGGTGTACATTATCTTGAAGGTGGACACCCAGCCGTAGGGACCGCCTTTGGTTTTGATGCCTGTTATGTTCCGCGGTGAAGTGAAGTTGAACTGGGGAAGGAAAAATGGTCGGTAAATTCCTTCGATCAATAATAGTACTAGATTCCCGATAAACGCTTCAAAAACGGCCCGAAAAATAAGACCACAAATACTTTTGTGGTCTTATTTCAAATTAGTATGTTTTTAACCTTATTAATTAGACTTTAAGTTTCATTTTAGAATAAATGACTGAAAATTTAAAAATAGAATGATTTTATTTTCAAGCGACATTTTTAATTAAACTTTATGTTTAAGTATTAAGGTTTATAATAAACTGAAGTTGTTAATATTATTAAACTTTTTTCTAAGAAATGTAGATGTTTACGTGTGTGCAAACGTGGCCACTTGAGCGACTGATTATTGTTCCTGATCCTTAATCTACTTAGTACTATATTGATCGAAGGTAAATTCAATGTTTTGTATAGGGAGGTTGGATGGTCTACCTACAGATATAATCATCAAGACCTGACTTTAAAAGAATTAAATACGGTTCATTTTCGTATAGCTAGGGGAGAACAGTGATGACTGCATAACATGCATATTCAGCCTATAATGTTCCCACTGCTGGGACACAGGCCTCCTCTCTGTGAGAGGGAGTGGGCCGAAATCCACCACGCGGGCCCAGTGCGGTTTCGTAGATGTCACGTGTCTTCGAATTTTTGGTTCTAGGACATGCCGGTTTCCTCACGATGTTTTCCTTCACCGTTATGAAAACAGTGGTGATGAAATAATTTACACAAAGTGCCTATTTGGGTTCGAACCCACGATCTACAACTTGTAAGTCGCGGACGTTGCCACTGGGCAATCAATTTTCTCTCAGTGTTGTGTACTTTTAACGAGAAGTATTGCTGCAATGTCCGGATTTTTTTTTTTTTGAAAATGGGCTCACTCTTGACCTCAATCCAGCCCAGAGGCAGGGATGAGATCTACGGTGGAACGAGCTTGCCCAGAAGAAGCCTATTCACTCTCGCCTTGAAGAGATTCGGGTTGTATGAACTCGGGAATGCAGACGCAGGCAGACGATTCCACTCCTTAGCTGTGCGCATCAGAAAAGATGACGAGAAGCGCTTAGTGCGTAAAGAAATAAAAATAAAGAGAAGTTCAATTAGCGAGAAAAAGTAGGTTAATAAATAAATGTTTATGTTTTATGAGCTCTTACCATGATCCATTCCCCAGGCGTACTGTACAGCGGCCTCCAGCCCCTGTCTCCATCCAGTTTGAAGTACTGCCTCGCATCATTGTTGGAGCTCACTTCTATCATCTCCACTGGAAGGTTGGCGCCTAAGCCGAGAGGTTCCATGCAGCGTTCGGGAAGAGGCTGTGGGAAGTTGGGAGAAATTATGTTTGAACTGTCCAAGGAGATAACTATCTACTATAAAGTTGTCATAAAATAAAAGGCCCGTTTTGACATTGACAGTTCTAGTCCAAACTAATATTATAAATGCGAAAGTAACTCTGTCTGTCTGTCTTTGCTTCACGCCTAAACTACTGAACCGATTTGTGTGAAATTTGGTACAGACATAGTTTGGAACTTGAGAATGGACATAGGATAGTTTTTATTACAAAAAATAAAATATATTCCGGACATACAGCGCCATCTATTGGTCAAGAGTCGGCATCAATTCAGTACTGAAAATTCATCGGAAAAATTTAAATAAATAGTAAGAACTATTTGGGTAAAACCAAAAATCTGCCGGAAGTCACTATTCCACGCGAACGAAGTCGCGGGCAAAAGCTAGTAGTTAATAAAGATCCGATTCGCAAAACACGTACCTATTCGTTTGTATGAAACTGACAGGTGTCAAGAATGCATTCTCAAATGTCAAAACAGGCCTTTTATTTTTTGACCACTTTAAAGTAATTAAGCCACTAGAAGAAGTTTCTTTTAAACATTGAGGCCCACTTTCATACACAAATCACTAAAGGCTGAACCCAATAACCTTTTTTTAGTTAAAGACAGATTCCTACTGATGGTAGCCAGTATAGTCATATATAATTAGAGGGGCCCGAGGCTAAATAATAACAGCCGCACAGGTCGATCGGTCAGGTTAAGCTACGCTTGCCGCGGTTGGTCTGTGGATGGGTGACCATCTTTACATACCGAGACCCCTTCGTGCCTCGGAAAGCACGTTAAGCCGTTGGTCCCGGCTGTCATTCGTGGATCTTTGACAGTCGTTACGGGTAGTCAAAAGCCCGAAAGTCCGACAACCAGTCTTAGCAAGGGGTATCGTATTACCCAGTAACTGGGTTGTGGAGGTCAGATAGGCAGTCGCTCCATGTAAAATACTGGTATTCAGCTGCATCCGGTTAGACTGGAAGCCGACCCCAACATAGTTGGGAAAAGGCTAGGCAGATGATGGTAGCCAGTATAGTCATAACTGCCAGTTTCATATTATAATCATACAGATCGCTACTGATATAATTTATTGGGACGTTAAAACCAGAGATGGATAGGTAATTGGGTTCAGCCGTAAATGCGTTTAGTGCTGAACATTTTTAAACCTAATTCTGACACCGTCATCTTCAAACGATTGATTGAAACATGATTGTTTTAAATATGTAGGCTAGAGGAAAACAGTTGGGATTTTTTGAAGTGAAAACTTCTTTAGCGGCGGTGTGCACTTTTGTTGTGATGGGTAAAAATGTTAAACTCGCGTCAGGACACGTGACCTGATCGAAAATTCGCAAGACGGAGCTCGCGTCAGGACACGTGACCTGATCGAAAATTCGTAAGACGGAGGGAGAGTAGACCGCATTCCAAAATATCAAAAATCCACAACGTTAATATTCAAGTTTTCACTTCTGCCGGCACTCCCGGAGTGCAACCCGTAGTTTTTTTTTTTTTGTTGAAAACCGTACTTTGATTCTATGCTCGAATTTCCAAAAATATCGATGGATTTTAATCCATTCTTTAAATTAAATGAAACTTACTTGAATAGTAGTGGTCGTAGTGTCCATATTAGACGGTTGCCTGCAGCCGATCAGCTCGAACCTGACGGCGATCTCTTCGTGCCACGTCAGAGGCTGCACGCGGTACACCTTGGCCTCTATTGGAGGCTGTATCATCTGCTTTGATGGGGTCTTATGGTCTACTGGGCCACGGAAGACCTAGGGAAATAGATAGTAAAAAGTAAGTAATTAAGGATAATAAAAAAAAGTTTATTAGAATTAGGCAGCGCATTAGAACATTTTGAGCGCTAAACAATACGCTAGCCCTCAAAACGCCCTTCACCACTTAGGTACTAGTAAAAAAGAAAAAAAACTTGAGAGGTGTCAAGGGTCACCCGGATGGAACGAAGTATAACTGGCTTGCTTTCTAGAGAGAGAGAGAGAGAGACAGACAGAGAAACACGCGCACGCCGCACGGCTTACAACTATAACAAAAAGTGTCGTTCCAACTTTTGGTCTTAATTTTTTCCGTCTAGCCCCCCTTCGCAACGCGCGATAAGGAACTTCGTTCCAAAAACTTAAACATAAACGCTTGTATTCTTCGGAGGTGAAAATAAAAGTGTATAATACACCCACATTTCACCAGCTACGAAAGCCGTGTTTTATTTATTTACCATACACAGCAGTCGCACTAGCGACTCCTAAACCAGTGGGGCAGGGTTTTTTAAATACAAACATTCACCAATGAATACAAGTAATATAACAGCACGCCTTCATTCCTCAACGGGTTGGGCAGAGGTGTTTAGAAGTTTCTCACCTTCGGCTTCCCATCAGGTCCATTAACTGTGGAGAAGGTGTTGCCATCGTCTCCGTATAACACATAATAGCTGGTGACGTACTGGTCGAAGATCGGGCTGCCCTGCATCACCACGCCATACACAGGCTCCCGCCGAGGGAACTGCACTTGGATGTACTGGTTCGTGTCCTGGGTTGCTGGGTTCCAGCTGCCGGCTAGATAAAATTGACAATTTTCGGTGGAAGTTTATATGGTAATGTACATCATATATTTTTTTTAGTTTTATCATTCTCTTATTTTAGAAGTTACAGGGGGGGGGGACACACACTTTGGAAGTGTCTCTCGCGCAAACTATTCAGTTTAGAAAAAAATGATATTAGAAACCTCAATATCATTTTTGAAGACCTATCCATAGATACCCCCCACACGTACCTATGGGCTTGATGAAAAAAAAAATTTGAATTTGAGTTCTAAGTATGGGGGACCCCCAAAATTTTTTGTTTTTTTTCTATTTTTGTGTGAAAATCTTAATGCAGTTTACAGAATACATCTACTTACCAAGTTTTAACAGTATAGCTCTTATAGTTTCGGAAAAAAGCGGCTGTGACATACGGACGGACAGACAGACAGACAGACAGACAGACCGACAGACAGACCGACAGACAGACATGACGAATCCATAAGGGTTCCGTTGCCATTTGGCTACGGAACCCTAAAAAGCACCAATCATTGAATAACCTTGAATATACGTTGAAATTGAAAACGTTTCTGCCAGTAGCCGAGGTAAGACGGACATAAAATAAGGCGCCATAGGGTGTAGTTGACATCTAACTGGCACTATGGTATTCTACAGGATGCATTCTGGACAGTGTGCGCGGGAATTACACGACTTAATTCCATCACCGTTATAACATCGGACAACCCGTCGCACGGCGAGTGTCCACCCTTACGATGTTGAAACCGCCGCGATCCGGACGAAGCGTTTTGCCTCGTCGTTTATACCGCGTACATCGAAATGTGATGAGAAGGGACGAAACGCATGTGACTAAAAGAGTGATGAATATACATGTTGATGGATGGAGAGGGAAAGGAAGGCCGAAGAAAAGATGGTTGGATTGTGTGAGGAATGATATGAAAGAGAAGGGAGTGAATGATAGCGTGACGGCTGACAGAGGAGAATGGAAAAAGAAAACGTGTTGCGCCGACCACAAGTAACATGGGATAAGGGCAGGAAGATGATGAATATATAATATTAATTTTTTATTCGTATTACCAGTGACGTCAAGGGGATGACCGTTGAGCTTGGCATACTGCGGCTCGAACAGTCCGCTGGCGATGGAACTGGCGCTGAACGAGGAATCAGGGAGTGGCTGGTCTCCGAACATGAGGTCTATGTAGCTGCAATATAGAGAGAAATTCCGGTTGGTGCTATTGAAAAAATAAACTTAAAATTATCACCCTACTCTACGCGAGGAAATTATGAATGAATTCGTAGCGACATTCAATTCAATCAATGGATATAAAGAAAAAAAAAAATTTAAAAAAGAGATTTCTGTGCCATAAGGCTTCTACTCCGTTCACCTTTTATACCCTAATTTTGTTCAGACGGTAAAAAAGTCACCCAGATTATTTTCTTAAGCATTTACAAGTCTTACCTGTCGGGATTACACTGAGGCGGTGGAGACACAGTACTCGTTATAATCAGTGGAGCAGCAATCGTAGTCTTATGCACAGGGCCATGCGTAGTTAGCGTAGTCGTCATCGTAGGTGTAGTCGGCGTCGTAGGCGTAGTTGGCGTAGTCGGCGTAGTAGGCGTAGTCACTGTTGTAGACTTAGTCTCTTCAACCTCGGTAGTTGACGCTAGTGAGAAAGATAGAATACTGTAGTACCGCACTAAAAAAAGGAATATATAAGGTGGAGACGACAATATACAACAATAAATTAAACTGCGTATATACCTATAATGTTCCCACTGCTGGGACACAGGCCTCCTCTCGGTGAGAGGGAGTGGGCCGGAATGCGTACGCATCCGTAAAGCTGAACGAATGCGTACGCATTCTATACAAAATCGTTGTTTTGTGAAAAATGTGGTTAGTCCCTTAGACACCAATACCTAAATCTTCCGTGAAGTTTCACCAACTACTACAATTGAAAAAATACTTTCGTTTTCTTTAATAATCACACACTTACTCGGTTCCCTGCAGCCAATGAGCTCGAACCTGACGGCGATCTCTTCGTGCCACGTCAGCGGACGGATACGCAGGACCTTGGCTTCTACTGGAGGCTCTATCATCTGCTTCTTGGGAGTATTGTTGTTTGACGGGCCTTCGAATACCTGAAGGAAATATATATATGGCTTTGTTAGCAAGCATTTTTTGAGGTTCTTTGATTCAGTATCTGAAGGCTTTTTCTATTTTCAGCTGTGAAAATCAAAAGTAAACCTACATCAGGCAAAGCTGAGCACAGTTTGGTTTCAAATTCCAAACGAATATGAACTTGGAAGAGCAGAAACCATAACCGAGTACTTGGGCGCTTTGATGCTTTTTTATTTTTAACATTATCTCAATAGGCGCAAGGTTGAAATTTCTTGGCCGTGAATATCGCTCTTTGTTGCGCTGCGTATGGTGTGCACTGGCACTTAGATACGAGCGTTGTTTTAAGTATACATTAACGAAAACATTTTGCACGAGGCATAATTTTAAGTAACCTGCATTCGCGACATATTTGCCAAAAATGTAAACAAATATGAGTTTATGGAAAAATAACTTTAATTCCTACACAATAAAGTTCAGTTAACGTTACAACTTCAAACATTTTTATAACTTTTTCAATAGTGCTAGTCACTGAAATCAACTTAATAACCATTAAAATAAAGTTGATATTTGTTTAACTTGAAATAACGTCAAATTGAAACATAAATAAACTTGAATATAAATGCATGAATTCTGTAAACTCTTCATGAAAAAACAGATAAATATTGTTGTTGAAGCTAATTATGCTATGAATACTTCAGTTTGTGTTTACTGGATCCTCAAATTAAGTCAAATAAAAGACATCCCCTCGCCTTGTAACCACGTAAGTAGGCAGGTATGGAGAATTAACCAATATAGACTTTGCAAACCATGACCATGAGTTCCTACCTTAGGTTTCCCATCAGGTCCCTTCACAACATTCAACTTTTCAGGACTATCTCCATACAAGACTTCGTAGCTGGTGACGTACTGGTCGAAGAGTGGGCTGCCCTGCATCACCACGCCGAAGATTGGCTCAGGGTGGGGTAAGTCCACTTGGATGTACTGGTTTATGTCTTGAGTTGCAGGGTTCCAACTTCCGGCTGGTAAAGAGTTAATAAAATTATTATAATAATATTACAAGTCCCATCTACAGATAATTTAAGAAAAAAAAAGACATGAGCTCGATGTCAGAGGACTATTCAACGAGTTTTATAGTTTTTGAAAAAAGCTAATTTTTACTATTTGCTTTAGACTCGAACGGAGCTCTTTAGTAATGATGTCATTTAAAAGAAACTGTAACCTCTGAGTTTGTTTCGGCCTTTCTTCTCAGACTAGTCAGATAGGAAAAGCCGACCTCATCTAGTTAAAAAAAAAATATGATTGACGTGTAAAAGTGTTTGTACAAACCTACTTACAAAAATAAAATCATTTATCATAACGTGACATATAATGACGATGATCGATACTGATGATGTGAGGTCAAATTCATAACTAGTCGCGGAAACCCGAAATTGACAAAACAGTAGTCTTTTAAACATTATATGCCTCACAAAACACCTCTGCAGCGGTATCTACACCGCCACATGCGAACTACGAATAATACTGACGTCACGCAAAATCCTGCATCGCGCAAGCAGAGTTTACCACGCAATTAGCATATATACAACAGCCCGACATGAAGCATCGGGCAGTTGCCCGCCAGACACGACACGCTTCTGGTCGGAGGATCCTCTCTTTTTTTTGGAGGATGAGTGAACTTTACACTCTGTTCCTCTGGAATATAAACCTAACCTTGTTGTTTCTGAAGAATTCGCGCGCCCGCTATAGTATAGTGTGTTTCTCAACGAACTTTTCTTTGTCAGCGGTTAACCACGCGTCTTTTGATTTTTTCTTTGATTTCATTGTTGTAACAGTTTATAATAAACTAGTTGTGAATACCTTATATCTTATTGTTTCATTACATTAACATCAATAATTACCTGTGACATCAAGGGGATGTCCGTCGAGTCTGGCGTATTGCGGCTCAAACAGTCCGCTGGCGATGGAACTGGCGCTGAACGAGGAGTCAGGGAGTGGCTGGTCTCCCCACATGAGGTTCATGTAGCTGTGAGGATAAGTGGAAATGAGCGATAGATATTTACAGGGCCAGATGTTGTTTTGAGCAACAAAATACTGATGAATAAATTATTCATTTTCAAACAAAATATTCAGTTTTTAAATTCTTCAGTTTTGTGAGAAACGTGTTGAGACGATGGTAGCTACTACAAAGAGATACCTTTTACAAAAAAAAATCTAATCTCTTCATGCGGCAGGCTCTTCTCACGTGAACATCACATTCATGGCCAAAATAAATAGCCATGCATAATATAAAACTGCAAGGCTCAAAGTGCTTTCAGAACGGAGGGATCTCGATATGGGTGGTCACCCATCCACGAACCAACCGCGGCAACCGTAGCTTAACGAGCAATGGACCTCGTCGTTAATAATAAATAAAAGTTCCTTACTCATCCGGATTACATTCAGGCGGCGTGACCACCGTCGTCGGCTTCTCGGTAGTAGTGGTACGGTGTCGCGGCGTCCTGGTGCTGGGTGTGGGCAGGATGTGAGGCTCGATGATGGGCTGGTGAGTGGAGCCTTCTAGCGGAGTACTGATGACCACGCACTCGCTGGAGTCGCAGTGTAACTCGTTGTTGAGGCACTGGCATTTGATGCAGCCGTCTACTACCACGCCGCCTGGCTGTTGGGGGGGAAAGAGGATTTTGAATGTTGGCAAATAAACAAGTGGTCTCATCCCATGGAATGTGATTATACAAAACTCAGGCCCCTTTATTATTAACCATGGAGTAAAGGTAACAACCAGTATATCCGTCAGATTTACATTGGATTTTTTCGAGCAGTAAGTTTGTCTTGTCCAATTTAGATACTCCATAGACAGTTTAGACGTGATTAAAAACATGGCTACTAAAAATACGTCAATTTACGCCAGGCGCTGACTAATTTGACAGGACTAAACTAATATTTATCTTCTGTCCTTTTCTTAATGAATTAGAAAGAAAAAGATGAACTGAACTTAAATTTAGTTTAGTTTGTGAACAAGGGAATCGGCGGCATTACTTTACTCCGCGTTTATTACAAAGAGAGAGGGACTGAAGATGCGTTTGAGATCTTAGATATAAAGCAGCGGTGCTATTCTGCAAAAATATCACCGTGATAACAAAGGTGAACTGAGTTGGAAGTGAGCTGTCAATATTGTTAATCCCTAACAACAAATAGAATGACCACTCACTTCACCTAAGTGTTCACGGTGAGATCTTTACAGAATAGAGTGGCAGATGCTAGGGATTGACACTATTGACAGCTCACTTTACGCTCACTTCACCTAAGTGTTCACGGTGAGATTTTTACAGAAGAGTTATGTGCCGACGACGCCGTGGAAGTGGGGAAGTTTTGGGACAACCTAATCTAAAATAAAGTTTTGCCAGCGATGTGAAGAAGAAGAACGTGACAGCTGATTTATTGGAAACTCTATCAAGTTTCCTGAAACCGATAGTTTTTACTGACTGGAAACTTTTACCAGAAGGATAATTCTCGTAATTTAAAACGTTCAAAATCTAGTCGCAGTCTCATCACGGCGACATACAAATGTCAAAAACTTGTTAAATGTAGGTAAATTAGAAGTATTTTTTGACAGATTGAGACTGAGATCAGACTGTGAACGTTCTTAAAATTACGAGAATTGCCCCTCAGATTTTCAAAATCCAACTCAAACTATTTATTTCAAATAAACCACAGGCACTTTTGAATTGTCAAGGTCGGTCATTCAAAAAGATGAAGCTAGTTGCCCATTCCAAAGCGTACCTAGTAGATACCTATGGAGAAGAACGGGCAAGAAACTCCATGGACCCTCTTTTAAATCACAATAATATGGTTACAAAGTATTGGTTACCTACATCATTCATATAAAAAATTATGCATGTGAGAACGACGCAGAATGTTAAAAGCGTCCGTAATGAAAAGATAAAAAAAAACAATTCAAATATTAAATTAAATCAAAATAAGCCATGACAGCAAAGAGTTGACCAGTCCCTACTGACGGCGCCCGTTCACGAACATGACGCATAGATTAGCACCATTCAGCTCAACCATTTTGAAGGGAGCTAAATGATCCAACACACGCGCCATCATCAGCGAGACATTAGAGTGAGCATGACATACTCTCAGCCGCCAAGGCACATTCAAGTCAATGAAAGACGTACCTACCCAGTAAATGGTAGCTTTATAGTATGTACTCACATATGTTCTATGCAATTTCAGTAAGTAACTTAGTTAGTCGTTTATGACATACCTTAACGATCTTTTCATCAGAGAAGCAGGTACAGTCCTTCTTGGGCACGCAAGTCTTCTCGTCACGCCAGTAAGAGTTGAAATCGCATGGTTGAGCAACGCAGCCTTCCACGCACATCTGTAGAAGGGTAAATAATATAAAACACCTACACTTCTTGTTTTATTTTATTTTCTGATACTCGCAAGGTGCAGAATTTTCCGGGCAAAAACCGTACAAAGAAGAATGGGTAAGAGCGTGCTCAGCGGACGCGTATCACTATCGTAAAGACTACACCACACACCGTCTGAGAACACCGTGTTTTAGGAAAAGTTCGGCTTTGTAGAGCGACGTCTCTTTCACTCATACCTCACAGTCTCTTTCTAAAGTACGATATATCATATTTTCGCCCGGGATGCACTGTACATAATGTGCATGTTCTTACATCTCCAATGCAGCGTCCTTTAGCTACGAGGGACCTCCGGAAGTAGTCGCACAATCTGTCACACCGGTATGCGCATGCGCTGTACTCTTGTCCGGGAGGACAACGAGTCGTGGTCGCCGTAGGAGTGTATTCCTGTGATGATCCTGGATATAAATAGATATGAGGTCAATTGTTTGTGGTAGGAAATACGTTCCACAACGGATAATCTGAATGTAGAGACAACTTAGCAAAGCAATATGATAAATTGTTTGTGGTTGGTTGATACGTACCTGGTGCAACTGTTGTGGGTGTCGTTGAGATGGTAGTCTTTACAGCACCTAAAAATTAAATAATAAAGAAACTATACAAATAATTGCGACGGCACGGTTGGCGCAGTGGTTAAGCGATTGACTGCTGCGTGTCGCGGGTTCGATTCCCGCACGGAACAAATATTTGTATGGCCTACAAGTAGTAGTTCCGGGTCCAGGATACAGGAGAAATTCCTATTGTGGGGCAAAGGTTTTTTTTTTAAAGAAAAATAAAGTGATTTTATAAGACGAAACCCAGACTAAGATACAGATGAGACCTTTTTTCATGTCTTTTCAGCCATGCAAATTACGTCATGTTACATTTGTTTGGCCCAGCTCCGAAACGGATAGTTTATTTCTGAATTATTTGCATTTCAGCCTTTAGGAGTCCTCCTAAACTGAGGCCGTCAAATAACCTTGTTTTACAAAATTACATTTCCTTTCATTTTGACAATTCAACCATGTCCATTGCGTTATTCACGTTGTTGAGTAGATGAATTTTTCAAACCTATGAAGCAATGTATTAGGAATTTTCTTCAAAACCCGTGGATTGTGATTAAAATTGTGTTGCAATTAGAGTGCAGTTTCAGGCTGCGACTGAGCGAAAGCGTAACTATTGTATCAAATAACTATTGTTTAACTTCTATTTCATTGAGTTAGCCCTGCTACAGCTAAAGTTTGCTAACAGCTTGTTTTTTATCTATACTTATAATAAATTTGTAGAAGTGAAAATTCTGTACATTGAAGATATCAAAAAAATAAATTGCGGGGGGTGTTACTAGACCGACACCGAACCCAAAAATGTGATTAAAAAAATTTTTGTCTGTCTGTCTGTCTGTCTGTCTGTCTGTCTGTCTGTCTGTCTGTCTGTTTGTTCAGGCATCACGCCAAAACTACCGGTTCGATTACGATGAAACTTGGTATAATTATTCATTATTATCCTGGGCACCACACTGGGTACTTTTTATCCCGGAAAAGTATATACAATAAAAAACAAACTTAATTTTGCGGTTCGATCCCTATACCCGATTACCACTGTCTGTACTGTACCAACCGCAAATACTAAGTTTGTCGTAGGTTGGGTCACCCGCAGTGGAGTTCATTTTTATTCCTTTTAGTTTTAAGAGTTATTTAGGTTTATTTTTATATAAGTCGTAGGTATAGATTTTAATTTTAAAGTATAGGTAGTATATTTGATAGTGTACGTAGTGACCGTAGGTTATTTTATAATACTGTTAGGTAGGTTTAGTCATTCGTATAGATATTAGTTTTTAGGGATTTTGCTTATTTATTGAGTTTAGATTAGTTATCATCAGAAATAGGTTTATTTAGGTAGGTAGGTATTTAATTTTCTGTTATTGAGTTTATTTTTCTTAAATTAGGTAGGTAGGTACTTAGGTAAAGATATCATATAGGTACCCTCTTAATCACCACTAATGAGACACAATTGGTTTTCTATTGTAATTAGCCACAAAGGACCCGCGAGATAGATGGCATTCTGGGGAAGCACATACATTTTATCCTGTTAGCACATTCCCGTGGGATAATTTCCGACATCCACGCGGGCGAAGCCGCGGGCAGAAGCTAGTTATATAATATAGTCGTTTGTGGAGAATGTTGTGGGTAGTATATTTGTTAAGTTTAATTTTAAGACAACACTGTTTATGCTTACTAAACTACTGTTTGTTTTCCAAAATGTAATAAAAAAAAAAAAAAAAAAAAACAATAACAAACAACAACAACAATAATAAATAAAATAGAAACAAAATCAACTAACCAGCAGTAGTCCCCCCACACTCAGGCCTGATTACAACCACATTGTAAGGCCAGTCGCACACCATAGTAACGTTGTTGTACATAGTGCCGGCGCCACACGACTTCAGTACGGGGCCGCTCGGGGAGCATTCGTAGAACTTCGTGCAGTCCGTCGGGTGCGGCTCGTTCGGACGGATTGAGTTCTCGCAGAGAGATGGTTCTGTGTGAATTGCAAGATTTAAGTCGAAACCGGGAGAAATAAGCTGTTTAGGTATTTGTTATAACCGCTTTGGGTTGACAACAAGTAATATTTGTAGCCGTACTATACCGCCTGGTTTCTGAAGGTAACAAAAATTTGAAAACAGCTTATTTGTTGCCTTAGCCAGACTTTGAGAGGGTTGGAAGGAAGGAAACTTTGGAGAGAACTTTGTAAAGCAATATGCCAAATTGATTGTGGTTGGTCATGAGTTTCTCAGTGTATCAATTAATTTTTGTGTTCAGCAGCCTGGCTGGAGGCGGGTGTTACGAGTTTGTTTCACTTCTTCTCGACTTCCTTGCAGAACAACCCTCGTTGTAAACTACATTAACTCCCGTTTCTTTGGGAGACTTCTGCTGAATGGCATTTTATCTTCTACATTATGAGTAATACTTACCCTCACACTCGCAGTACACTCTAATCTCGAAGTCTAAGCACTTCTTCCCAACCTCCTTGCAGTACAGCCCTCGTTGTAAGCTACATTCCACGTCCAGTCCTGTCTCTTTGGGAGACTTGTGGTCGCCCACTGTGCGGCATTCTATCTCCTTCATCATGCTCTGTTTGCACATTGGTGTGCCGATCGCCTGTTTATGAGGAAAATATGTAGGTACTTATAATATTGTTATTAGTATTAACTTATTTATTTTTTTACTTCGATGGTCCTAGTTTTTCATCTGTGACTTCAAGTGACAGCTATGTGACCAGAACCCAGCTATGCATAAATATGTAAGCTGTCACGCCCTTTATGCCTGGATGCTTTTATTTAGGTAATAAGTTTTTATTTACATTTTAATTAATTATTTTTCAGCTTGAGTACCTACGTATAGTTTTTATTATATTTGTTGGTATATTGGCGTGGCTAGCTGACATATTGTAAGTAATTTAATTTTATGTGTCTTGTAATGTTAATTACTTAACGCCTAGTATTGTATACAATCAAGTATCAAGTATTTTCTAACTGAACAGACAGCTGTGCTGCTGGACAGTTTGTTGCGCCACTTCTTCTTCCCAGCGATAGCACTAGGGAGTGGTGAAGGGCGGGCGTTTTTGGGAGACTGTCTTTTGTAATTTTGACGTTCGAAAAGTGCTGATTCTCAGCCTAATTTGAATAAATGACTTTTGATTTGATTTGAATATTATTTCAAATGAAATAAAAAAATAATATATTTTTTCATAAACATATATATGGGTAATTGATACATATATTTTGCTTTAGGATGATTGTTTTCTGTCGTCGACGCGTGTCCCTCGTATGTAGTGGACACTAGAGATGTTATGGATATGGTATTTCGGATCTGGATACGGATATGGATATAGGAATAAAATTATATCGGTTTCGGATATGGTTACGGATATATAATTATTTCGGATTATCCGTTAGTTTCGGTTACGGATATTAGATTGAAGTAAAATATAAACACAAATAGTATATAATAATTTGGTTTTATTTATAGGTTTTATCTAGTCTAGGTTATCATTTGGTATTATAATCAGTCATATAGGTAAGTCATTATTTAGAGATGTTACAAAAACCTGTCGAAAAATGTCGTTTTTTAGACTCCGCCCTTATACGAATATACGAAACTATCCGAAACTTGTGAAACGGATACGGTTACGGTTACGGATATATTTTTATTTCGGATATCCGATATTTCGGTTACGGTTACGGAGCTCCATAACATCCCTGGTGGACACTTAGTGAAAATCGCCTGAAGAACTTTGTATTAGCGAAATTATATGGTAGTGTATTGTGAGCTACTTACCAGTTCGTTGGGTCGTGGTAGTGGCTCGTTATCAATTGATTCTCCGTTGGGCCCTGTCTCGGGCGCTCCTCTGTTGATCCAAGATGTCCAGCCGGTCACGCACTTCAGTGGTTCATCATGAGGTTTAGGGGATGTTACTTCTTGCCGCTGAGAAGAAAGTTCAAATTAATCTTAACATTATGTACATTACATTTAAAGGGGTACACAGATGTCCAAAGGGCTGTAAAGTACATCTACATTTTTGCCAGTTATGTTTCGACCGATGTACATGATTACCTTACTACATCGGGCGTCAACAATACTGGTGACATGTTTCACGTGGCAAACTCACTGAATTACAGATAAATAAAAAGCCTTTTATTTCCTACTAATTACTTTACATTGGTTTTGAATTAGTTAACTAATTCAATTAATTTACTTCACATCTAGTTTTTTTTTTTTAATTGTTTTACTTATTACTAACTTATAATACGCTTAACTAATTTGTTGCCGTTACTGCTTTGCTTATTAACTTTTAACTAATATAACTCACTAAATTAGAGGTTATTAAATACTTAAAGAGTAGGAAGGCATATTATGGTGTAGGCACTCCCTAAGAAATGGTATTTCTGGTTGTATGCCATCGAAGTCGCAGGAACAACTAATCTAATCTAACTAGGCTGAATACTTGTATAGTCCCTCCCACTGCAGGCCAAAGGCCCTGTGTGCAGAGCAACTAGTCTTTAATAAAATCTACCAGTGTTATTGCCACAGATTGATTTAAAAAAGTGTCCTGGAGTTTCTTGCCTGTTCTTCATTGTAGGAACCTACTACGCTTTGGAATGGGCAACTAGCTTAATCTTTCTGACTGACCGACCCATTGAAAATTTAAAATTGCTTGTAATTGTATTATTTGAAACTGGTTTCGCCCGCGTGGTAGTTGGAAATTAACCGGTTTAAGTTTTTTTTTTTTTGCACAGGACCCTTATTTTTTTTCTAACTCAAGATTAGCTGATAACATTAGCTATCTACCGTTGACAGTCCCTTCAAAATCGGTCAAGCCGTTTCGGACATTATCCGGAACAACAGACCGACAGACTGACAAAAATTCTAAAAATTGTTTTTTGTTATAATTAAGCGTTTACTAAACAGCTGTTATTTTGACATCATTAATTTTATTTATTTGTATAAGTAGATAGCTTTGAGTTTGAAGAAATGAGCAAGTCTGAAATTTTAATTTTAATCTTCCCTCCTGTCTTTCAAATCCCCTATTCTTCTAAAATATCAAAACTCACCTCCACAATAGTAGTACAAGGCTGGCCGGTGCAAATCTTCTGTTTCTTGGAGCAGTGGCAGGTGTGGCACTCATCCTGCTCCATCAGCTCTCCCTCCGCGAGCTCCCGTCCGTCCTCCAGCGTCATGCACACCGGCTTGCACTTGGCGCGCGGCACGCACTCCGCGTGGGTACTGTTCTTGTACACTTGGCCTTCGGGGCACGATTTTTTGGGTTTGCAACCTGTGGATAGGCGTATAAGTTGTTAAACGTGTACTTTTAACATGAAACCTATGCTTGTTTAAATAAGGACTAGTTTATAATTTAATTAATCTTTAATAAGTACTTATTTGGCGAGGCATTATGCTCCTTTTCTGTATTGCTAGTAAACATCTTCTGATGAATCAAAAGTGATTTAATGAAAGATCTATGCTAAGAATATTTTATCGATTGTGCTTAATGTCTGTGCAGGTGAATTAATCATGGAGATTTTTTCCCATTCTTCTATGTAGGGCTAGAATTAAAAAGCGGCAACTTTATCGATAGTATAGTCTAACTATTATAAATAAATGGTTTTATAGTTGAAAAGATAAAATAGTTAATTATTTTAACAAGTGAACAGTTATATTATTTTTTATTCGTATGAATGTTTTTATGACATTTCATAGCATATTGCCGTAGCAGGTATCGGAGCTTACCTTCAACGCAGGTGTCCTGTTCGCAGTTGGTCTTCATTTCCGGGTAGTACAGGGTGTTGTCGCAAGTCTCCACTGGACACGCAGGTAAGCACGCGTCATAGTTGGAGCATTCCTCGTCACATTGCATTGCTGTTAGGCAAATAAATAATCACAGTTTAGTTCTAGATTAAATGTAAAATTAAGAATTAAATTCTGGTTTAGGAGGAAATTGAGTGCCTTAATTATTTGGGCAGGTTTTATGTGGATATAATCTACGAAGACGATAAATATTTCCCACATTTCCCATTGACAAAGCTCTAATGACTGACAAATAGTGACGTCACAATGGAATTTGGCATATTCAGCCTATATTGTTCCCACTGCTGGGTCACAGGTTTCCTTTCCGAGAGCAGTGGTGATGAAATAAATTACACAAAGTAATGTGATTCGAACCTACGACCTATAACTCGTAAGTTGGCGATCGAACTTACTAATCTGTAAACCCTGGACTGCTAATAGGCATTAGAATATCCATAGTTTCGTAGAAATTTAGTAGCAACAGATTCCATAAATGTTTAGTCCACACTTACGACAAGTGGCCTGCGTCCTCCACTTGAACGTAACGCCCCTAGCGGCACAGGCGTGCGCGTACGCCGCCAGCGCCGTGCAGGCGCAGGCGCAGTCGGCGCCCGCGTCGCAGGCGCAGGCGTCGCGCGTGCAGCGCTCGATGTAGGGCGAGGGGGGCAGCTCGCTGTGGCACAGCGTGAAGGGGAACTGCTTCATGCTGCTGCAGATTGACGACGCCCATTCTTTACGTTCGGGACGTTGTTTGCAGTGGTCCTGTATAAAGAAAATTAAGCTGAATACATAAAAGCAACAGTTTTCCTTTAGCCAATGAATATCGTAGCTGAAATAACCGTAGAAACAAAACTTAAAACACTACACACTACACTATATGACCAGCAGTGCGATTCTGTAACCAATTCACCGTGAAAACTTAGGTGAAGTGAGTGTGGAGTGAGCTTTCGGATTGCCACTATTGACAGTTCACTCTAAGCTCACTTCACCTAACTTTTCACGGTGAGATTTTTACAGAATCGATCGGATGGACAAAATTTTCTAGAGATTACACTGTTTTTCAGGGCACTTACCAAAAGCCGTTGCGGTTTAGGGCACGTAGGCTTAAGTTTCCAGGAGTCAGCGAAGATAAGTGCTGAAGACTCTGCCAAGCCACCTCCTGAAGGCGTCTGGAAGTCGTCCCGTCTGTCGCTGTTGTAGTTGCCGCATAGACCTTTCACCTTAAAAAAGAGGTTTGTTAGTTGACCAGTAAACAGATCGGGATGCAGTTGAAGTTTCTATCTTTTGCACAGTAAAGAAATCTTAATTTTCATCCAGGAGAAATGCTACTTCTTGGTCTCGCAAATGAGTACTGCAAAGTTCCAGCATTTTTTTTAAATGCAGACGATATTCATAAGACTCCATGCACGTGATGAAAGGGAAGCCCTTTAATATCATCATCATGGGGTCGGCTTCTAGTCTAACCGGATGCAGCTGAATACCAGTATTTTACATGGAGCAACTGCCTATCTGACCTCCATAATCCAGTTACTGGGTAATACGGTACCCCTTGGTAAGACTGGTTCTCAGACTTTCAGGCACCTGACTACTCGTAACAACTGTCAAAGATCCACGAAAGGCAGCCGGCACCAACGGCTTAACGTGCTTTTCAAGGTACGGAGGAGTATAGATGGTCACCCATCCACGGACCAACCGCGGCAAGCGTAGCTTAACCTTATCGATCGACCTGTGGGGCTGTTACAATTTAGCTACGGGCCCCTCCTATAATATAATTAAAGGGCTGGTTTTATACAGGCTGTTAGTGTGAACAGTGGCAATATTTAAGGAGGTGCATGAGTATCATGAGTAGATTCTAAAACCGTTGAAAAAATATGACCCTATTTTTTTCTAAGTTTTTCTTCTAATATCCCGAAAAATAAAAAATCATAGTCACATTACTGTTAGGCCTCTGCCCCGCATGTACCGGCGCCGCGCCGCCGGCGGGCGCGCGGTGGCCGGGGCACACCCCGGCCGCTTCGTGCGTTATCGTCGGGTGCGGTCACTTCGCGTAAAATTTCGGAATTAGAAAACTGTAAAATTCGCAAAAAAATAATTGCGACATACATTTAAAACTTTTGTAATATTTTTTTATTTAAGATTATCCGTCCTTTGAAAGTTGCCACTGTTCACCTTTCCACCCTGTATTATAGGAGGGGCCCGTAGCTAAATTGTAACATTAATAAATAACTAGCTAGCTAGTTATATAAATGACTAGCCATATAATGCATCAAAGAAAGGATGCAACTTGTAATGTTCCGATAATGATTATGACTCACCCTTCCTTGCCAGATGGAGTCCACTTTGACGTACACTCTCATTCCTCTGTCCCACTGCAGGCTCATTCCGAGTGATGGGGCATCCAGGAACACGTAAGCACCCGCCATACGCATCTTAATCCTAGAGGAAGAATGTATTATGTGAAGTTAAGGACAATTATTTTTATTATGTTTTGTTTTGTTATGATTTCTATTACAACAAAAACATCAGCTAGGCGGGATCATTGCCTCTCTTCAGACGGGTGTTGTGTCTGGCGGAGTTTAGAGGTATGAGGAACAGGGTGTAAAGTTCACTCATCCTCCATAGAAAAGGGAGGATCCTCCGACCAGACGGGTGTTGTGTCTGGCGGGCAATTGCCCAACGATTGATGTTGCGAAATTTTATCTAACGTAAATGCTCCTATTACCGCCAGTTTTAGCTGTGTTAGGATTCACTTTAAAAAAATAGATATAAGCTGTTATGTTAGGAAAGATGTTATAATTTATAATTAATCTCAACGAGGTATTCTTTGTAATTCAGTACTTAAATTCAATATTCAATAGCACAATAGTTACTAAATAATTATTTAATCCAAAAGAGTAGTTGATTCTATTACCGACCTATAGAATGCGGCAAGATTCTATTACCGATTTTTCTGCTTCTTTTACCGACCGCTACGAAGTTGTCACTTCTTCTATACTATTAAATAAAATAAAAAATCGTTTTTAAGATATTTATTATAATAATAACAATAGTTATGAGATCAACATTATTACAATATGAACATAATTATTTATTGCAACGCTTAGAGCACTTATTTTTTGTTATTATAATTAATAAAAAATATAATCAGTCAGAAAACAGTCTTCAAATAATTAAATGCTTACTTTTTAATTACCTACATACTAATTAGATATTATAAATCAGTAACAAAAATATTTTTATCTGTAATACAATCACAAAATACCTTTATAATAGGTACACACATTTATAATTCGCTCAATACAGAAACCGACCCCAAGATGCTTGGGATTAATAAGGCTAGGAGAAGAGAGAAGAGATCTCTCTCTTCTCTCTTCTCCTAGCCTTATTAATCCCAAGCAGCACAGTAATCAACGTTTGTAAGTTCAAATAAAGTAGTTTTAAAAAATATTATCAGAATCAGAGTCAGATGGAAAAATAATATGTCGTTTATACGAAACAGTTTTTGGTACATCTAACTCATCAATATCAGATGATGATGTATTTGGAAGAACTCTAGCTGATGTTGAAGCATGACCTGAATGTATTGGATTTTTAGTTTTCACTTTGTAATTATTTTGTCGTGGGATTAATACTGAGTCAGATTCAGATTCTGAACTTGACGTCGTATTACGACGTATTTCCAACGCTTTTGATGTATTATGTTTTCTCACACTTGTTGGTTTAGACACAGCTCCTACATTTTTCCTTTCTTTTGCCTCCCTAAGATCTGCTTGTTTCTTTTCTCTTTCTATTTTATTTCTTTGTAATTTTTCTTTCCGTATTTTTTTCTTTTCTTCTTCCTGTGCTTTTTTCTCTTCTGCTTTTTTCTGGTATTCCATGAACTCATCTGATATTGCAACAGTTGGTGTAATTTTTTTGGAAACTCTTTTATTTGGTTTAGTGTCAACTTTAGGAAAGAATAGAGCATTTTTAAAAGGAGTTGTAAGATTGAGCTCATTTGGTATAAACCTTGAATGACTAGAATTTTGGATTGACTTAGATGGGGTTTCATTATTAACTGTAGTAAACAATGTGTCGTCACTAGGACGTTTATTCAGTTGATTTTTTCCGGACACTGAAGGCATAGGTTCATCACTAAAGTTTTTATTGGATTGTTTAGGAGTTGATGTTCTTGCATTGTGATCTTCACTGTTTAACTCTCTGACGCAATCAGTTGAAGTAATGATTGTTTTGGAGGGTATCTCATTAACATATTCCAAAAGATTCGATTCAGGCTGAGTGCTCAATAAAGATACCCTATCTGATTCTTTAGATATAATTGGAGATAGCAATTCGTCCATGGGAAATATTAAAATATCATTAGAAACGGTATCAAAACGGTTTGGAACAAGACATCCACTTGAACTGACTTCATAAGTCAACGCCTCTTCTTCACCAATATTGTTGACAAGCGTGGTATCACCCAATTCTAAATTGTTATCGAAAGTTTGCTGTAAAAGTGTATTGTCCATAGGATAAATATCCCTCCAAAACTCAAATAATTTTTTGTATGTCACATCGCCATTCCATACCGATCCCGATTTTTGGAACATTAGGAGAACTTCAGGTGGTAAGCGACGTTCAAACTGCTGTTTAAACTTTTCTGTATCGTCGACAGACTTCTCATTGCCTGTAACAGTACTCGATCCATAGCTACTAATATCATCTGCATTGTCTCCACTTTCTTCACTTGTTGTATTAGCGTTTTTCGTGAAAAGTTTATCATAATTTAAATTATCAGGCCCAAAGGGATATAATCCACAACATTGGAATCCATTCTTAATTGTTTGTGGTACAAGAGTCTTTTTTAAGCAAATATCTACTTGAGGTGCAAAATCTATTCGTCTTAATTTTGCAAAGTTGTTTTGAACTCTAAAATCATGAACAACGGTTCTCCAAGTTCCTTTCACAGGTCGGAATACAGCAACGTCTAAGGGTTGAAGAACATGCGTTGCATTAGGTAATAATGCTATTAGGATTATTCCCTTTTCTTTGCAAAAAACTGTCAGAGGGAGTGAAATATGAGAAGTGTGACCGTCGAGAAAAAAAGCTACAGGAAATTGTATGTTATGCTGAATAAGCCAGGGATAAAAGCAATTGGCAACGTACTCATAAAATGCGGCCATATTCATCCATCCTGACTCAGTGTGACCGATACCCCATCCAGATGGTACAGTTGGAACAATGTTTTTTGGTAAACGCTTGTATGGATATAAGACCATGGGAGGTGCTATTGCAGCATCTGCAGACACATTTACTAGCACCGTTAAACACTCCTTTTCGTCATTGGCCACTCTACTATATACTTTCTTGCTGCCTCTTCGGACAAGAACCTGTTTTCCTTTGGGACACAAAAAGAATCCGGTCTCATCACAATTAAAAATCCGACTAGGATCTTCCAAAACATCAAGAAGGTTATTTTGTTCAAAATAACTATGTACTCGATTGAACCATGCTCTTACAGCTTCCTCTGTAATGTGTGTACGGCTTGTAGGCAAATTCTGAGTAATTCGCCTTGAAATGGTAGGATGCCTCGCCATAAACTTAAGAAACCATCCTTTTCCGGGAACACCATCTTTAAAAGGATTAGAGCGATTTAAGTTTTCCACCAATTTTGCTACTGTTTCCAACAATTGGTCCTTAGTTACAGGAAAACCTGACTTCCCGAGATAGAATATCCAGTCCACCAGTCTTTTTTCTTCCTCCTTCGTTAAAACAGTTTGTTTTCCACAATGTTCATTTATATATTTATTATTTCTCTTGTCACGCAGAGTTGTCCTCGGTATGCCATAGGTTTTTGAAGCTTCGTATATGCTGGTCCCTTCATTTATAGCTAGAAGCGCAGCTTCTAGTTGAGCAGAGGCGTACTGCTTGCGCTTCTGCGGCTCCATGATTCTATAAAAGAACATAATCTTTAAAGACATATAGAATTTAATTCTTCGAAAGAAGCTTTAAAAAGTTACATGGTCCCCATTCCGTCCCGCCATTTTTATTTGATTTGAAAACATGAAATATAGCCAATGCCATGAAGCCATGAATGAAACTGGATAGCAAATATTATTTTACATTAATAATATGTCCTGTGACAAAATCTCTCAAAACGTCACGTATGCAAGAAATAAGCCAATTTGTTAAAAAAAATAACATTTTGTTTTTGTGTACTGTAATATTACCAAAAATATCGTCACAGCTGTGAGTCGATAATAGAATCAAGTATGAAGGTTACAATATTCTATTAGCGACCAATAAAATTAATAATAAACAGATAAAATATCCGCTTTATGGAATACTGTTAAATTCGATCTCATTGCTATATTATTTCTTTTAATGTCAGTTAGTCTTTAATTCAGATAATAAAGGTTATTTACAGTATAATATCATTATAATAATAGGGATATTGTCTAACGTTGAATCGAGTTTTACACAAAAACTTTAAGAAATAGCTTTGTCGTTAATAGATCTAACGAAGTAAAATCATTTTAAGAATTGAACAAGAAAAAAATAAAATCAAATGAGGTAGTTTATAATAGATATTATTTTAAAATACTAAATGTTCTCAAAATTTAACAACGCCACGGGTCGTTATTAGAATCAAGTTTTGAAATTTGGATTCTATTACCGCCTTAAATTAAAACATGATTTTCTAACACAAAAACCAAAAAAAAGTATTATATTAAGAGTTAGTATAGAAAACGAATATATACGTTACAGTTGTAATGTGATAGCAAGAAGACAAATCCATTTTTAGTGTGTCATTTTCCTTACGTAATATTTAGGTGTACTTACGTGGCTGGAGACGCGACACTATGAAACGTGCGTCCGCTTCGGGCGCGTCCCACTCACTGTCAAATTATTTCTTTCACTGACTAATTAAACACACAAACTTTACTCTTTTTGTTGTCCAACAAAAATACGTAACTAATTTTTAAGGTATGAGTTTTCTGGAACCCTATATTATGTCTAATATGAGTGATTTAAAAATTAGATCGTTAATAGGGTACACATTTTAGGGGGTCGTTAATAGGAGCTTTTACGTTATGCTAATTGCGCGGTAAACTCTGCTTGCGAGATGCAGGATTTGCGTGACGTCAGTATGACGCGTTGTTCGCATGTGGCGTTGTAGATACCGCTACACCTCCAATGTCCACAGGTTCGTAGGATCACGTAAAGTTTAATCATGCACCAGATTGCACTACAATCGCGTTTCTGGGTTTTTTTCATTATCTATTAATAAGACAGAATTAGAATATATGCTAAGAATTAGCATTGCCATTCAACGTGGCAATGCCCGATGCCGCCAGTCTTCTGGACATGTTTCCGGATGACAGCGATGCGGACGAGTACTTCAACGCCAAAATATCCTTTTGTTCTTGTATTTATTTATATAGTTAGTTAGTTAGTCTAGTGTAAGAGATTATGAAAATCTACTAATATAAAAAATAAATATACATTAAAAAGATGTGTTTGTATACCTCTTCAGCTTGGAGATGTCGGGTATGGGTGAATCCTTGGTCAGTGAAACGATCTCTTCGTTACCACCGCTGCCGACCTTCAGAGTCACCGACTTAGAGCAGGTGGCTCCGGTTGTGCCGCATGGAACATTCTATGGAAACCAAAACAGTTATTTTACTACTGAACAAAGGTGTGAAACTTTGACGGACTTTTAAGTAACCGTACTTGAAAGTCCATCATAGTTTTACATTGAATGCAGGACGTTCACGTTGTCAGGTGTTCGTTGGTGTAAAAATATTGTAAAACCTTTTAAAAGAGCATTAAAAGAGCAACGGTGGAGTATCTTGCCCATTCTTCTCCTTACGAAAACTACCTTTTGGAAGGGGCGACTAGAATCAATTCTATAAAATTTAATTGTAAAGTTTGACGTACAGAACTGCCTTTTCTGTGCCTATTTAAAATAAATGCTTTGAGTTTAATTCTAAATTCTTTAAATCTACAAGTAAAATAAACACCAAGTACGTTTATCCTATTAGAATATCTCCAGGTCTAGTTTGTAATAAGTAAAGCATTTATATATGGTCACCTCCTTCAGGCTCCTTCATGTGTTCAACATTGGCATTTTTTTTTTTTACTTATTCTCTCTCACCTCTTTAAGAGAGCGTTTGAACTGGTTTGGAAAGAAAATAATAGAGGAAATCCGCGTCTCACCTCAACTTAATCTTTTGGTCTTTTTTTTTTTTTATTGACAATGGGCTCACTCTTGACCTCAATCCAGCCCAGAGGCAGGGATGAGATCTACGGTGGAACGAGCTTGCCCAGAAGAAGCCTATTCACTCTCGCCTTGAAGAGATTCGGGTTGTATGAACTCGGGAATGCAGGCGCAGGCAGACGGTTCCGGTCTTTTTCTATCTTGGCTTCTCTTCACTGTGCAAACGTAGCCTTAGCCGTATATACGATACGAATCTACACGCTAACAATCTCTCACCTGAATCTCTACATCGAATCCATCCCTGCTGTCCATGACGCCCTTAGCCAGCAGATAGGTGCAGACGCCTTCGAAGTCGTAGTCTGTCCCGTCGAAGGTGACCACGTGCGAGTCGCCCCATGCTGAGCACACGCCGGCGCATTTACGTTGACTGCACGTCCAGTTGCCGCTCTTGCATTCGCTGTGCAAAAAGTTATAATCATTTAAATCTCTAGCGCTTGTTACTTCCGAAGAAGCACTTAACGACGATGATAAATGTACTCGCTACTTCGCGAGAGCCCACTCTGACATAGCCTCTTGGTTATTCCCTAAATCTCCTAACTTAACTCGCGTGGACTAGGAAGTCCGTATCCTAAAGCGGTTAAACCCCCGAATACCTCGACTTATTACATCAGTCTCCCCACAATGTAGGCATCAAGTTCTAATTTAAATTATATTTAGAGCTGATTTTTCAATCGACAGATAATTTTTATTCGTAGAATTAAATTGACGTCTGACAGTTTTTGTATGGAAGAACTGCCAAAAATTCAAAATTATTCCTCCGATAAAATTCTCTGATGTTGGAAAAACCAGCCCTAAAAGAAGTTAAAAATACAGAGGTATTGTTTGTAACATTGCTTTTAACAATAAAATTACAATGTTTATGTACAGTCACGAGCAAAAGTATGTATACACTCGGCTTTATTCAAAAGCGATTTACTCCTTTATTTTTTAATTCAATTTTATGTTGTTACGAACATAGCATTTTCGAACCCATGCATAGGTTTATGTAATGTGTCGTGTTTCAACGTTGCATTCGTTATTTCATGAAAAAATCGTAATTAAAAGTGGCCAAGTGTTGACATATTGGTGCTCGTGACTGTACTGTTACAAACATTATCTCAATTTAATTTATGATTTTATCTTTAGTAATAAATAATAATCTTGCTATCTTGGTCCATTCATTAAGCCTACTTCTGTTAATTACATTAAATAAGACTACTTTTGTATGGGTCGATGAAATGTGAAGGCGAATTTTCAGTAAAAAATACTCATAGGTAACACAAATTGGCGTCAAGCCAGGAACATTTAAGTATATTTAATTCTATAGGTATTAACTTCCGAATATTGGAGTGAAATATACGTAGTATGTACCAAGTACAGAGTAGTTCGTGAGCAGTAAATTAAAAATAACATTTTCTTCCTTTTTAAAGGACTACAGCCAAATAAACAAATTCACCTTTCAAACAAAAAAAAAATCACAAAATTAAAATCGGTTCATCCGTTCGGGAGCTACGATGCCACAGACAGATATACACACACACACACCCCCTCACACACAGACACGTCAAACTTATAACACCCCGTCGTTTTTGCGTCGGGGGTTAAAAAGGGAAGAAAGAATTTATCAATGTTTTTTTTTTTCTAGATACCTAATTCTTTTCTTTTTTGTTACGTAAACCAGTTTGCTGGTGCAATAGTGTGTCAATGCTGAGCAAGCAGTATCGATAACGCCTTGGCTCGCGTTCTACAAAGAAAGTGAAAGGCACGTACGCATAATACATACAAATATACAGAATGTCCACTAAGTATTGTTTTATTTGAAACCAAGATATAACGGGGGCGTAGCTCAGATGGTAGAGCGCTCGCTTAGCATGCGAGAGGTACCGGGATCGATACCCGGCGCCTCCAAACGTTAGTTTTTTTAGGGAAGGTTAGATTTTTTTTTTCGAAAAAATGTTTTTTTTTTAATTTCTCAATTCTCGCCTAAGATCGTTTATACCGCCTAAAAATTTTACGTGCGTTAATACAACTACATAATTTAAACCAGGTTGCTTAATAAAGAAAAAAGTGGTTCAGCGGAAATTCTGTAACGCTGCTTCAGTCATATTTCCGTAAGTCCTAGGAAAGTCATATTTTATTAGTAATTCCTATTGCATAACTGGACGATGGAAGGAGCCCGATCGTCGCAGGTGTTCGCACCTGCGAAGGTCGGGCTCCTACTAACTTCATGGCACAATAGAGTTGAAGCACCAGTGTCTTTTGAACGTCCCGGAGAAATCTAAGAATCTAATCTTCTATATATACTAATAATAAAGCCGAGCAGTTTGTTTGTTTATTTGCTTGAACGAGCTAATCTGTGGAACCACCGGTCGGATTTGAAAAATATATTTGCATTAGATAGCCCAATTCTTCAAGAAGACTATTATAGGCTATTTAACATCACGATAGGAACCTCAGGATGCACAGTGGTCACGTACTGCCGTGCATAGCGAGGCTTAGGGCCCCTTTACAGTCTCCCCAAAGATGTGCCTTACAGGCGTTGCACAGGAGTGGTTCTTGAATTGGTCTTTTAAGAGGAACCGGGACCACCCCTATGTGCGGATGGTGATCACCGGGGTGGTTTTAGTGAGGTAAAAATCCCACACTCCCCGACCTCACTCCCCGGAGGTCGGGTGCCTTTTGAAGGATTCCCCCCGAAAACAAAAAAAAAGGAACCCTGAGCCGAGCAAAAATAAAAAAAAGACAGAAATAACGCTAATAGCGAGGGCAGGCGATGCGATGCGACGTGTCTGGGGAACAAGAAATTACACGCGGACGAAGCTGCGGAAAAACGCTAGTATCTATAAGGCTACTGACCATTTATTGCACTCCTCCTGCATCGTATGTCCGTCAGGGTAGCTCCTTCCTCCGTGGTGACAGGGGCACTGAGACGGTGGGAGACATTTCTTGGACATGGTGTCCAGAACGAAGCCTTTCTTGCATTGGCAGCCTGGACGACATTCGGCAGTTGTAGATGTTGGCGGGAGATGCATGTTCTGTGTGAAGGCATAGTAAAAGTAAGAAAATAGGAGAATAGGCTTCTGTAATCATCCGTTACTCCAGATTAAGTTGTGAAAGGAGGATCATCATCTGCCTAGCCTTTTCTCATCTTTGTTGGGGTCGGCTTCCAGTCTAACCGGATGCAGCTGAGTTAGTTTTTGTCATGGTCTGGCAGTTTGAGTAATTAAGGTGGCCTACCCAAATGTCCTTTCTTTGGTATTGTTCATCGAATCTTTGAGCTCCTTAAGTTTTAAGTTGAGCTGCATGATTTCTGAAAAATGCGTTCACTGACTGGACAGGTCCTCTCAATCTGTGTGGTTCTTTCCTCAAAAGAAGATATGAATAATAAAGAGAATATATGAAGACTATGTAGATCGATGGCTGAGATGGCTCAGACATCGATCTACATAGTCTTCATATGATCTGACCAAGATTATGTCTGGACTTTAAAAGAGACTGTGACCTCTGAGTTTGTTTCGGCCTTTCTTCTCAGACTAATCAGATAGGAAACGCCGACCTCATCTAGTTTTAAAATAAGATTGACGTGTTTGTACAAACCTACTTACAAAATGAAATCATTATCATTTATCAATACCAGTATTTTACATGGAGCGACTGCCTATCTGACCTCCACAACCCAGTTACTGGGTAATACCATACCCCTGGGTAAGACTGAATTGTGAAAAGAGGATATATTGTTATTTTTTGACAAAAAAAATCCAACTTATAAAGATTCTGTTTGACTACGGGATGCTAAAAAGTGTCGTAAATTCAGTCATCAGTAACATAAGTAGTAAATTAATAATTTCAATTCATAAATTATACATTTAATTTTATATAATATAACTGATGCGGGAAGTACAGAACCGGTCGAAGTGGCGGCGCTTGGAGGCCTGTGTCCAGCAGTGGACGTCTTTCGGCTGAAGTGAACGATGATGAACGCCTTGACTCAAAAGGAACCTTGTAAGTATAGCATACATACCTTGCAAGTAAGCGGCTCAGCAATTTCACAAGTAGTAAACTCCATGTTGTTAGACGCGCTACAGTTACTGCGCAGATCTTCAGCTGGCGGGTAGTTCTGTATCTCCATCGGAGTGGCTGGCTTGCAGTCCCAGCGGGCACCAACGCATGTACTGGGTGAATACAGGACAATAGTCAGTAAGAATATTAGTTATTTTGGGGACTTAAAACTAAGCTTGAAGGATTTTATGAGAAGTTCTCGTTAATATAATAAGTTTATTTATTTCAGGTATTTAACACACATTAGCATGATCAGTCTATAATGTTCCCACTGCTGGGACTCAGGCCTCCTCTCTGTGAGAAGGAGTGGGCCGTAATGCACCACGCACACTGCGGGCAGGTAGGATGTCAACACACATTGCCAAACATAAAATACCATAAATAAAATCAAAATTAATTTCATTAATACCATGTCAGTCCAGGAACAGACGGTTTGTACAAGGTTAAATTAAATTAGCTAGCGAAACTCGCCTACTAATATTATAAATGTGAAATTTTGTATGGATGGATGGATGTTTGATACTCTTTCGCAAAAACTACTGAACGGATTTGGATGAAATTTGGCACACAGATGGTTTTTAACCAGGATTGCCATATAGAATACTTTTTATCCCGACATTCCCACGGGATCGAAACTTATACGGGTGAAGCCGCGGGGCGCAGCTTGTAAGAAATTGTTGATGCTTTTTGGGGGTCAACGACTGCTGAAGGTCGTTACTTGAAGTATGAGTTGAGGGAATCTGTTTTCTTTTGTTTTATCGTATTTAGACATCGATACCCATCACGGTCTGCGGAGTTTCGCTAACTAATTTAATTTGACCCTCTAGTCCTGACCTATTTGATAGAAAGAAAGAAAAAGAAAGAAAAATATTTATTGTCCAGGTAATACAGTAAGCGGGTTCACGGGTTTACAGTAAGTTAAAACGACATGAGTGGCTTAAAATATTACCTATAGCTAGGTTACAATATTGTATTTGCTAGTGAGCCCCAAACTAGACAGTTAGTCTGTATCTTCTTCTCTTTATCTAGAAGAAGTAGAAATTCCGTTATTTCTATTATTGTCGTTTCGTTGACTTTTACAGGATAAGCAGAAGTAAAATGAGAGAGACGACGTAAAATCATGGGAGTAACAAAAAAAGTGTCTTCCTACCAACTCTTTATAATAACTGTCTCTTTGCTCATTATAACAAAACGGATTGATTATTAAATAATTATCATAGTAGGTATAGTCAGTGACAAAAGTGAGGTCGATTCCAAAATAATTACCTATTTATATTTAAAAGCAGCTTAAGCTATATTTAAATTAGCTAATAGGCTAGATTGTAATGTAAATAAAGTAACACCAATTGTAATAAGTTATAAAAGAAGCAAAAACTAAATGATTAGGTAGTGAATTAATTGTGTCGCTGTCTGTACCATTAATATTCAAACACGTTTCGCGGATTGCGGGCATGAATGAAATTATGCAATTCCGTACTACTACGCGAAGTGAAAGGTAAGCAAGTTGTACGCACTTTAATATTTTACGTAATGTCCACCTTAGTGTAGGATAATTTCGATACAGTTCACAACGGGGGCGTAGCTCAGATGGTAGAGCGCTCGCTTAGCATGCGAGAGGTACCGGGATCGATACCCGGCGCCTCCAAATTTATCTTTTTAATTATATTTTTTAGATTTTTTAAAGATGTTGTCAAGTGGAAGTTAATAGATTAAGCACCCGCATAGCTTTATGTCCGAAACTCTGGGATCTTACCCGGCAAAACCACCAAATAAATACAAAATCAAGCATAATTTACAAATAATATCTGCTAAGTGCCAGATAAGTTAACCGGAACTTATCGGGACATTTTTTTTATCCTTTAATAAGAAGAACCAGGGGGTCTACTCCGAATTAGTATCGGCCGTTTCCTGCTACGAAGTTACTATTTGGTTCGGTCGGTTCCGATCCTACACTCCTACAGTCTTTCGAATATTGACTATGGTCCCGACCCAACTGAGCCGATCCGAACTTTTTTCGCATTTCGAAGTAGGCCCCCAGGTTCTTAATAATTAATAAATAATAACAATCTAGCCTTTAAGACAGCAATTTATTTAATCTAACTTAATTTTCACGTGATAACTACATATCTATGTATTTTAAAACTTAGAATAGTGTTGATTGTACTTTACAAAAGGACAGAGGGGCAATTCTCGTAATTTTAAGAACGTTCACAGCCTGATCTCAGTCTCAATCTGTCAAAAAATACTTCTAATTTCCCTACATTTTGACATTTGTTTGTCGCCGAGATGAGACTGCGACTACTTAGTTGAACGTTTTAAATTACGATAATTGGCCTACTGTAGGTACTTTACTTTATCGGGAGATGGAGAAAAATAATGTTAATGTAGATTTTGCAACATTGGACCTAGTTATGAAATTAGGTCATATTAAAACTATTAAATTGAGTCATTAATTAAAATTCAATTTCGTATTTCTTAAAATACTTACCATAGTTCTCTCTCTCGCCTTCCGGCCCTGACTTCTTTGTATCCAGCGTTGAACTGCAGTCCTTTGTGGTAACACGGACATAGCCCGGTCGGCACGCATACGTTGTTGTCATCTAACAGCTATAAACAAACATTATGAGTTGTAAAACCTCAGAAAATACACTCCTTCATAGAAAGAAAAGAAAGAAAGAAAGAAAAAGCATTTATTTGCTGCAAACATGACGCATAAAAAAAAGGACAAAAACACACAAAAAAAAAAACAAGTGCGTGCGTGTGAGTCTCATAGCGTGTCGATGGCAATCTAAATGGACTCGGCCCAGGGTAGCGGGATCGTCCGAAAGGGTTACCGCTGCCCTGGAACATAAAGGGCTAAGGAAGGAACACGGGTGGGTTTTAGTCAGTAAGAGTCTGACACTCCCTTCTGCTCCACCCAGAGCGGGAGGAGTCATTTTTGACGATTTCCCATCCTCAAAAAAAAAAAAATGGACTCGGACCAAAATTCGGCTACGTGTTTGGCGCCATCACTAGCGTCCATCAGTTCCTGTATCGGCGTGCAGCTTAGAGGACACGCAGGACATGATATTAAGTGTCCCATCGTTTTTAGAACAGCAACTCACTTGCGACATTCTTTGTATCCAATTTAAGACACCCATCGAGATGAACCCCAAAGCCGGCCACCCTTACGTTTATGGCCGAAACCTGTCACCCTAAGCACGGTAACGCAGTGTTTGCTGCTCCATCAAGTGCTCAAACGAGAAAATACACTGAAAAAGCACTACTATAATGATTAATGAAAGTCCCTGACTCCGATGTGTGTGCGAATCGATCTCTGGGCCGTCCAGACTCAGTTTCTTTACTATGACTGCTATTGTTATTAATAATAATATCCCTGGACACTTCACACAGCGCCATCTAGTCCCAAGCTAAGCAACCTAATGCTTGTGTTATGGTAACAAGATGGCTGATAAACTACTTATATACATTTTTTTTTTGTAAATACATACATATTATATATAGAAAAACACCCAGACTTATTAGAGTGTTATTGTGTACCTGTCCGGGCGGACACGCGCAGCCCTCGACGCAGCACGGCTTGCACGCGCCGCTGGCCGACAGCGACATGTCGGCGCACTTGCGCAGGCAGCTGTCGGCGCACACTGTGTACTCTTGTCCTCCCGTGCATTGCAGTTCTAGAGAAAACGTGTTTAGTTAGTCCTATACAGTTTTCTAAAGAAAAGTAGGTATACGCTTCGGGAATCATCGTCTATTTTCGGAAGTACGAACGTGCGATGATATCTTATATAGAGCCGTTACAACCGAGGAAGTATTTGACTATTTTGTACTACTATTTTTACAAAATTATGGATTACAACTCTATGTAATTCCAATAACTTTTCAAAAGTTTTGAGTGAAAAATGACGATGTGAAATCGGATTAGGTAGCCCGACAGAGAGAAAACTTTAGAAAGAAGTTAGAATTTGCCTCAAATGTCATGATTAAATTGAATACCTACATTTGGTTTTAGAGAGTTGTATTGATGATTTTAATAATTATAATTCTGTAAATTCACACTTGTTACGGTCGCGAATCATATTTTGATACAACATAATACTAATTTTGGGATTTAAAAACGTAAGAAATTTTTGAATACCCTGGCGTTTCTTCATTTTTTAATGCCCTGTGGTCCCAAAACACATAAGTATAAAACTTCTCTGTATACATACCGCACTCCTCCACATTGTACCGCCACTGTATGACGACGCCCGCCTTAGCGCAGGTCATGGCGTAGTCGCCCAGCACGGGACACAGGCAGCGCGTGACGTCAGAGCCGCACGCGCACATATCATAGACACACGCCTCGTAGTATGGTTCTACGTCCACGTACCAGTGGCAAGCTGTGGGAAATAAATGTTGGTTAATTTTTTTATTTTTCTTTTATGTGTTAAAATCAAAATCAGAACTCATTTATTCAAATTAGGCTGAGAATTAGCACTTTTCGAACGTCAAAATTACAAAAGACAGTCTCCCAAAAACGCCCGCCCTTCACCACTTCCTAGTGCTATCGCTGGGAAGAAGAAGTGGCGCAACAAACTGTCCAGCAGCACAGCTGTCTGTTCAGTTAGAAAATACTTGGTTGTATACAATACTAGGTATGTAAAGTAATTAACATTACAAGCCAGCAAGCAAATAATTCAATTTAATGTTCTGTACATTAAATTAAATTATTTTGTTACTATGAACAGCTAATGTTTTTTTTTTTTTGTAAATAAATTGGAATAATTACATCTAATTTTGCTACAGTTCAAAATACCATCAATGTGGTAACGTAACGTTGAAGCAACAACTCTCGATATTATATCAAATCAAATAATTAATGGAGACAGAGGAATTCTGACGGCCGGACCCAAAAAAAATGATAAATGGCTTTCTTTTTGTAAGAGGTTTGTACAAACACTTTTACACGTCAATCATATTTTTAAAACTAGATGAGGTCGGCGTTTCCTATCTGACTACTCTGACTCTGATAGGTAGCTACTGATGATAGCCAGTATAATGTTAACTGTCAGTCTATAATATAATCATACAGATCGCTACTGATATAGATTTTTTGGGACGTTAAAACTAGAGATGGACAGGTTTTTCTACCTCCTGTATGCCAAAACTGGTTATAGATAGGTAATTGGGTTCCCCATAAGCAGACAAAATCCAGCTTTAGCGCTTTATTGCTGGCCTCCGACATTTTTGTTTGTTTCATATTTTCACAACTTAGAACTAACTATATTTACACAATTTAAAAATATCCTATACCAATGTCTTTCCAACGTACTAATATTTTTATAACTTATTGTATTTTTGGGAAAAAAAATATGTACATATAAGTATGTTTGAAGTTGTCAATCAACAAAATATGAAATGAACCGATTGCGGTTAGCGGGGCAAAGCGACATACGTCCGTCTAGCAGCGCGCCGAAGCGATCACTGTCGGATTGCATACATAAGAAAGAGAAGCGCGATGACGCGACGCTCGTAACTTTTTACAAACCATAAAATAATTAATTACTTAAAAATAAGTAGAGTAGTCAAAAATTAAAAACAACCAAGTTTTGTATTTAAATATGATACGTTATTGTTATAAATTTTACCAACGTACGTTGATAAGTAATACAGATATTTTTGTTGGAAGATCATTTTAAGAGGTTAGTTTACCATTTTTTTTTATCGAAAAAACTTTTCGAAAACGTGTTTTGGATACAACAGGGTTCTCAGAAATATGTTCAAGATTAACATATATTTTTTCCGCCGTGTCAAACTGTATAGATTTGGCTAAAAAATTGTTTGAGACAAGCCTATTTGGCTCTTGTCAGCGTCTTAACTGTCAATTATTTTTAATCCCATTGTGGGATTTATAGATGTCTGTAGGTGTGTCCGTGGCATCCCCGCGAGCATATTACTTTACTCTTTGCCGCGAGCCCAGAATACCAGCACAGCGGGGTATTTATTTTTTAAATATCGCAACATTATGCTGAGATAGGAGCCTTTTGGCCTCACACATGTATTTTTTCGGTTTATTTAATTGTTTGGTTGTTTCTAATGTAACTTTGTTAGTTTGAAATGCTTCTTTTTTACTATGTGTATTTCCTGTGTGCGTCCCAAACGAAATATTTTTCTTTCTTTCAATAATGAAGTTCCCAAGCCGAAGATTTTGATTATTTCATCCTCATACACATCCTTAATATTACATGAAGGATGCGTTGTGATGGATGAAATAAAAAATCAATATCAATTACAATGTTAACGTTTAACAATGGTCAAGTTCACGGCGTAATTCTTACAAAACCGTACCAAGAGAAAGGTACGTGATATTTCGAAGGTTATTTTATTTAAGTCTTGAATGTGGCGTATAATTGTATCTAGAGTAACAACGGGGGCGTAGCTCAGATGGTAGAGCGCTCGCTTAGCATGCGAGAGGTACCGGGATCGATACCCGGCGCCTCCAAACTACCCTTTTATTTTTATTTTTTTAACGAATATTTAGGATTTTTTAAGTTCTGAAAGCCTAGCATTCAAAAGGCTACAAGTTGATTATAACCGGACCAAAAACGAATGCCTTCATCAAGTTCTGCCCCCTTCCGGGAAAGACAGAAAATATATAATCGGTTAGGTCATATCGATATCAACATGGGGTTCTACAAAAGTTCTCTGTAAAAAATAATTTTAATGCCCAAAAAATAATTTTGCGTGAACTGTAACAAAGAATACTGATACTTTTTTCACTAACATTTGGCGATAAACATAAATAAATGCCCAAATAAAAGCGCGCTGTTTCATTTTCAACGCTCGGCCCAGCGTCTAAAGTTGAAAATCCAACAGCACAGTTTTAGTTAGCCATTCATTTAGGGACCAGTATTATGTCAGACGAATAAAATACCATTTCTAGGTTATAGAAACCTACCTTCAAACACCTTACTCTTCAGTTTACTGCAGTACTTCTCAGCGGCCTCCTTGTTCTCCATGTTGGCCTTACAAGGATGCTCGGGCTCTTTCGTGTCTATGTCAGAACAGAACTCTCTGGTCTTCCACTTGTTGGCAAACGCTAGAGCTGATTGTTCGATGTCGTTTTCTGGGGTTAGGAAGTCGTCTTTTTGGTTTAAGTTGAAGGTGCCGCAGAGACCCTGGATGAAAAACGTAAATTAAGCAAACTACACGACAATCTTTGTGTGTGTACTATGAGCTGCACCCTAATTGCGTAACACACGATCAATCGGAATCGGTTTCATTTTGACAGTTCAACAACATTCATTGCGTTATTTACGTGTTGGGCAGTCAAATTTTTCGAACTTATGAAGCAATGGATTAGCAATTTGCTTCAAAATGATTCTGATTCCGATTGATTGTGTTTTACGCAATTAGGGTGTTAAATAGGACCCAAACCCACAACGGGCCAGTGCAGTGGATTACAACGAAATCGCTTTCAGTGAGTTCTGAACCCCAGCAGTTGAAACATTACTAGATGATGTTATCTACCACAGCGGTGCTATTCTGTAACCATCTCACCGGGAAAACTTAGGTGAAGTGAGCGTGGAGTGAGCTGTCATTCCAACTAATGCTAGGGATTGACACTATTGACAACTCACATCAAGCTCACTTCACCTAACTTTTCACGGTGAGATTTTTACAGAATCGATCGGCTGATGCTAGGGATTGACACCATTAACAGCTCACTTTAAGCTCACTTCAGCTAAGTTTTCACGGTGAGATTTTTACAGAATAGCCTTACTGGTCTTAACTTCAGTTATTACTAATCCGTTTACCCAATATGGCGGATATAGCGATACAGCCTTGAGATCAGTAAAGAGATTAGGCAAAAGTGTATACAAGCTGATGTCAATCTTACCTTGGTCTGTCCTTGGAATTCAGCAGGCACGTCAATGAAGACCCGAGTGTTACCATCCCACCACAAGTCCACTTTGTTGGGCAGTTGCACTGAAATCAAAGAAAAACACATCAACACTCAAGTGACTGACAATCGCTAATTGTTTAACAATGTCGTCTTAAATGTTTTTTTTTTGCCTTACGAAACCTTTTTTATGAGTTACAGAGGACCCCATCGTTTTTCAGACTTCCTATTTTTAGAACTTGGTCATTGGGTGATGAAAAAATTGTATTCATTTCATTTTAGACGAAAATAAGTGACAACACTGTCCAATTGACATGTCAAATTTTTGTTCCGTATTTTTTTATTAATTTTAATTAGTAATTAAGTAAAATTAAGGTGTAAATTTATGTGTAAACGTAATATAATTTCATAAATACTCTGGATTATTCAATACTGTGAGCCGGTGATCAGTGATGCTAGATTTCTTGTATGAAATCCCTATATTGAAATTGTATTTATGTTTCAAATTGACGTGATTTCAAGTTAAACAAATATCAACTTTATTTTTAAATGGTAATTAAGTTGATTTCAGATTGACTAGCACTATTGAAAAAGTTTTAAAAATGTTTGAAGTTGTAGCGTAAACTGAACTTTATTGTGTAGGAATTTAAGTTATTTTTCCATAAACTCATATTTGTTTACATTTTTGGCGAATGTGTCGCGAATGCAGATTATGTTAGTTAGTAGGTACTCTGCAATTTCAACTTACCAATAATAAACATAGAAGAAGCAGCTCTAATCCTAATATCGCCCACCATGACAGGGAGCGTAGAAACCTCTTTCCCGTTCACAAGTATAAAGCCTCCTTGCTTCATGTGCACGTTTGCTCCGTCGTAGTTCAGGTTGATGGCTTTAGTGCAGGACGGCTTGCCCTCGCCCTTGTAAGGGCTTAGGTCCATTGCCTAGGACATAATAGATACGAGTTTTAGGGTCTTACCACAAAAACTTAAGCACTTGTTGAACGAGTGTTTAATGTCAGTGTTATGTCAAAGTCCATATAATTATTAGCCCAAACAACTGATAAACATTGTTTTGTGGTAGTCCGGTTAATGTTTATTTCACTCGATAACTAAAAAAATAATATGATTTCTAAAGATTATGGGAATTTTTAATCTGCGTGCGAGAGGGGGTTGTAAAAACTGCCTAACCAACACATGCAGAATAGGGTAGTTTCCTGGGTTTAATTTATTATTATATTTAGTCTGTCACTTAGATTATCGAAAAATAATGGACACGTATTTTTTCTTTTGTCAATCAAACAAAAAATGACAAAGATAAAGCGCGTCAAAATTTGGGAGTGGGAGTCGTGACGTCACGCCATGTTAAAAAGTGTAGCAAGGCGTGACGTCACGCGAAACTTTAACGGACGAAATCTTCATCATTTTTTATATAATTGAAAAAAGATACGGTTCAATATTTTTTGATAATCTTACAGACGGACTAATTAGATTTTTTTAGGAAACTAGCCTATTTAATATTTTCTACTTTCGTACAACTTTGAGCTTGGTTGTCTTCCAGGGTTAGGACCGAAGATATCCTAAACAATCAATCTGTGTAGCCTTTTCCATGGATACCAGTATTTTACATGGAGCCACTGCCTATCTGACCTCCACAATACAGTTACTGGGTAACACGATACCCATTGGTAAGACTGGTTGTCAGACTGTTGTGCTTCTGACTACTTAACTACCGCCAGGACCAACGGCTTAACGTGCTTTCCGAGGCACGGAGAAGTCTCGACATGTAATGTATGGTGACCCATCCACAAACCAACCGCGGTAAGCGTAGCTTATCCTTCAATGGACCGGCATGGCTGCTATTATTTAGCCCGAAGATACCCTGATCCATGAGCTACAATACCGTAATTACTAACTTTTGGTGCATAACAGAACAACTCATACAGAATTAACATCTGAAGGCCAATTCTCGTAATTTAAAACGTTCAAAATCAAGTCGCAGTCTGATTATCTCGGCGACAAACAAATGTCAAAAACTTGTCAAAATGTAGGAAAATTAGAGGTATTTTTGACAGATTGAGACTGAGATCAGACTATGAACGTTCTTAAAATTACGAGAATTGACCCTCTGGATGTTAGTCAAGCCATTTATTCAATGACAACGATTGAAATTGAACTTTAGCTACCTCAGAATATGACTGAAATCATTTTGACACTAGGCTGGCCATCTGTCATACATTTTTTTTCTAGTTTTTCCGTACCTCAGTAATAGCTCCAGAACAAGCCACATTTTCGACCTCGATCGTAAGGTTGTTGGCCTGCAGCATGGTGTAGGTGCAGTGGCCCATGAAGTCGTACCGCAAGCCGTCGAACGTGGAGTAGTGCGGGTCACCTACTGCCCCGCATCGGGCACCGCATGCTACTTTCGTGCAAGTCCATTCGCCGGATTGGCATGTGCTGTTGGGTAAAAAGATGAATAGTTAAGCTAAAATTATAT
Source organism: Apamea sordens (assembly GCA_945859715.1). Lineage (NCBI taxonomy): Eukaryota > Metazoa > Arthropoda > Insecta > Lepidoptera > Noctuidae > Apamea > Apamea sordens. The sequence goes on from OX243995.1 coordinate 18,670,969, forward strand.
TATATACATATACGTATATATAAATATACTAAAATTATATTAACAACTTCAGTTTATTATAAACCTTAATGCTTAAACATAAAGTTTAATTACCATTGCAAAATATATTTAAAATGTCGCTTGAAAATAAAATCATTCTATTTTTAAATTTTCAGTCATTTATTCTAAAAACGAAACTTAAAGTCTAAGTAATAAGGTTAAAAACATACTAATTTGAAATAAGAACACCAAAGTATTTGTGGTCTGATTTTTCGGGCCGTTTTTGAAGCGCTTTACGGGAATCTAGTACTATTATTGATCGAAGAAAAAACCCAAATCATCGAAGTACTCACCAAGTATTACAATCCTTCCGTATCGTAGCACCAGGCTTGAAGTTCTTATTTCTCAACCTACAGGGGCACTCCGTCTTGGGCACACACTTGCCGCCCTCCAGCAGTAACCCTTCGGGACAGAAGCATCCTTCCACGCAGGACCTGTTGCCAGTCTGAGCTGGGACCAGAGGGAAGGCACAGCTGGGTTGGGAGTCAGTCCCGCAAGACTTGTAGATCTTGCCTTCGGGACACTTCATTGCTGTTTGAATGGAAACAAGAAGGGGTTACAGACTTTTTATCATCGGTTACTGAAAGCTGTGATTGGTTGAACATGATATACTTAAAAGAAGGATTTGATACCAGAAAAAGCCGGAGAATCGCATTTAAGCTTTCCCGGCGTGATGTCTTCTTATCTTACTTTATCATTGAAACCCCATAAAGTCCACACTTTTATGGGTTTTCAAGGATAAAGTCATTGCCAACAGAAAATTTGAAACAAATTTTCTGTCACATCGAGATATTACATTAGCTCTAGAGGATAATAAAAGTAAGTGCTTACGACAGGTCTCAGGGTCACGCCAGTCCTTCATCTCTTCAACTCCATGTCTCAAACATTCCTTCGCGTACACAGACACTGTGCTGCATGCACATTCCTCAGAACCTGAAAAAAGCCACGCAGATTAGTTTAGAATTAGACCTTTTCTAGGCCTTAAGATATTTTAGAGGCATGAGGAACAGGGTGTAAAGTTTACTCATCCTCCATAGAAAAGGGAGGATCCTCCAACCAGACGGGTGTGGTGTCTGGTGGGCAACTGCCCAACGATTGATGTTGGGAAATTGTATCTATGCTAATTGCGCTGTAAACTCTGCTTGCGAGATGCAGGATTTGCGTGACGTCAGTATGACGCGTTGTTCGCATGTGGCGTTGTAGATACTGCTACAATATACATATTTTGGGGGAAGATACTCACTCAAACTGGTGGTGCAAGCGCAGAAGTCCCATTGACATGCGTCGAGCAAGAGCGAGACATCCATAACCTATAAAAAAGATTGTTGATCAAGAATATGATTGATATACGCAAAAGATTGCATGCAGATGAGATGAGAATGTTGAGATGGATGTGTGGAGTGACGAGAATGGATAAAGTAAGAAATGAGTATATAAGAGGAAGTTTGAAAGTGGCGCCAGTGACAGAAAAGTTGAAAGGAAATCGCTTGGCTTGGTATGGGCATGTGATGAGAAGGGACGAAACGCATGTGACTAAAACAGTGATGAATATACATGTTGATGGATGGAGAGGGAGAGGAAGGCCGAAGAAAAGATGGATGGATTGTGTGAGGAATGATATGAAAGAGAAGGGAGTGAATGATAGCGTGACGGCTGACAGAGGAGAATGGAAGAAGAAAACGTGTTGCGCCGACCACAAGTAACATGGGATAAGTGCAGGAAGATGATGATGATCAAGAATATAAAACAATAACAAATGCAAATAGTGGATAGTGAAAAATAACAGTAGGACACGATATAAATATGAAATTATCGCAGTAACTCGCAAAATCGCAAATACTATTTTACTAGTACTCCACATGCGAGTATACACCGTGATTTTTAAGTCGTCTGACAAAGGTGGTCCACTCAATGTATCCGACATAAAATACCTCTAGGCGTGTTTTTTTTTACCATTAATTAAGATAATAGGTACAAAGAAAAATAAATAATATAAATAATACATTAGAATTATGAAACATCCTGTTAATAATGTTTACGTATCAAACAGTAGAACATACGTAACCATCGCACGAGTCGAGTAGATAGATCTTCGCTCGCAACAGAATGTTTCAACTACGTGATGCATCATAATAATGAATATTTTTTTCTTTTTTTTTTCTCTTAAATGCCATTTTTTTGTTATGAATGTTTAGTAGTCATTGGCTACATGAAGTGGGCTGCCGTTGTCAGACGACTAAAAAGTCACGGTGTATATGTATACGTACCTATTCCAACTTTTCATGGTCTGGAGCCACGATAGTGCCCCAGTCAAGACAACCCAAAAACAAAAAGCAGGGGGCACAACATACCTTTTCTCGAAGCTTTGTGGTATGATAAAATTTGAGGATTTATGTAAGGTGTGTAGAGTTAGGCCTTGTAGAGTTAGAGGCTTGGCTCTACATGAGACCTGACCACTTTTTAACTGTGAAAGCGTTATGTAAGTCTTGGTAACGTACATTGTAACTTGTTTTTGGTGGGATTCAATATTACCTTATTATTAATAGGTATATCAAACGTTGGAGTAGGTACGTAACTAAAGTTAGCCGTAGCAGATATCTCTTTAAACAAAGTTGATACGTCAGAGGGGCTTTCCTTTAAACTGCCTATTATAGGTACCATTTTCAAGCTCTGTACAAAAAATCAATTAAATAGGAGCAGTAGTTTAGTCGCAAATGAGTTTTTAAGTTTTTGCACCGTTTGAACACGATGTATCTTTCCTAACAGCTGATTATGTCTAAGCATAGGTCATGCACCTTACAACGATAAAGACGTTGCCCTTTCGTTACCTAGGTATCTAAGGTCAGTCAAATTTATACAATGGGTGGATGCGTTTTATTCTGATTTGTAAGCCATTTAGTTTGTTTGAAAAACATATTTTCTAATATTTGGCGCTTTTTATTTTTATGTCGTATCGAATAAATACTAAACACTTATAGTATACGTAGTGTAATTTAATGCCCCTCTGTCATATCAACTCTGTATATGAAAATCGTTGACTAAATATTTTTACAAGGGACTCACCTTAGAGCATTTCCTGAATTTTTCTTTGGCGAATATCGTGGTGCAGAACTGCTGAGCCGTGGTCATATCGTCGTCAGATTTGGAAGCACAAGCGCTAGTCTCAGTCGGTTTACTGTCACATACATCTGCAGAATAAAGTCGAGTTAAAATGTGCCAGATTAAGAGCCTGTACAACGGTCCACTAGCGCCACTCCTTTAAAAAAATATTATCTCGTGACTGAGAAGGAATTATGAAAATCTGCTCAATCAGCGACCTCGGTAAGTGTGTCTAGAATTTTCTAATACCTTTTATTAAGTTTCATATTGAGACACGAAGCAACTAAATACGACATACAGGAATGTGGCCGCTTTTCTTTAGATCGAATTTTGTTGCTTCGTGTCTCAATATGAAATTTTATAAAAGGTATTAGAAAATGCTAGACACATTTACCGAGGTCGCTGATTGAACAGATTTTCATAATTCCTTCTCAGTCACGAGATAATATTTTTTTAAAGTAGTGGCGCTAGTGGACCTGTGGGCACCCTCTTAATTAATAATTTTACAGATTTGTTTGAAACTAAAACAAAATGTTAGGGAACAGTAAATACTTTAAACCTTTCAATATTTGTCAAAGCTAAATCCAAAAGGGAAGGTATTTGCCCTGGAGTGGGCCAGAAAAAAAAAAGAAAACTACAAAACCATTTGTCATGTAAAATCAATAAGCCAAAATAAAGTAAAACTTGTATTTCCATACCTCCAATCTTATTAACCTGCCACGACGACGCGAGCACAGACTTGGTCTTAGCAATAGTTTTGTCTCTTGTCATGAAGTCATTCTCAGGGTTTCCATCTAACGTCCCACAGAGTCCTTCCGTGTTGTTCCACAGCAGGACTGAACCTTCCACACGGATTATGTTCTGAAAAACATTTTATGACACAAAGGCATAAGACATAGAGTCCACGTGACTTTTATGTCTACAGACTGGCAGGGACATGAGACATCGACGCGCAAACTGTAACCATTACTGAATTCAGCACATGATTTACGTTATTAATTATAAATAAATAAATGTATTGCCAGACATTTGGTTTGGTAAAGCTTGTTTTATTTATACGACAGATAACAAGACTATAGGTCAACCGCTTAACTGAGACGTTGTCTGAGGTAGCAGCGCGGTGCGGGAGGGGTGTGGTGACGTGTGCGAGAGCTCAGTGATTCGTCAACTTGTGACAACTATCACCCTTCGCACAACGTGCAGCTCCTCAGGCAACGCCTCAGTTAAGCGATCAGCCTATAGTCATAGTTGGTTTAATAAGTATTTTTTAAATATTGAATTATTCTCTTCTAAAATTTCATAAGCTGTAGGTAGTCCAACTCTTTTTGAAGTGCTTTATTTGTAATTATTTTTGCCACTGTCCAAGAAGCAATTCGGTTTTCGTTATTTTTTATCATAAATAATTGGTAAAGTTTTTAAAGTGAAAACTTCTTTAGCGGCGGGTGTTGTGCACTTTTGTTGTGATGGGTAAAAAATGTTAAACTCACGTCAGGACACGTGACCTGATCGAAAATTCATAAGACGGAGCTCGCGTCAGGACACGTGACCTGATCGAAAATTCATAAGACGGAGCTCGCGTCAGGACACGTGGCCTGATCGAAAATTCATAAGACGGAGCTCGCGTCAGGACACGTGGCCTGATCGAAAATTCGTAAGACGGAGGGAGAGTAGACCGCATTCCAAAATATCAAAAATGCATAACGTTAATATTCAAGTCCTCACTTCTGCCGGCACTCCCGGAGTGCACCCGTTGTTTTTATTTGAAAACGGAGTTGGGTTGACTAACTTTAGTATTACAAAAGGTTTTATTAATTTCTAGTTTAGAACCATAGAACTTTATTTATTTACATTAAACTATAAATACAAAATTATCATACAAAGGATGCAGAGGGAACGGATGCAGATTATCCAGGATCATAATAACATTAACGGATGTTCGATAAGCCAAAAGACCCGAAAAAAAACTAAATTAATGTCATTGACACTTTGCTAAATATTATAAACTTTTATGTAAAGTGGTTGACCTAACAAGGTCATAGAAGAGCTTATCTATATTGTTATAAATAGGGATGATGATTTTTTTTTAAACTCAAAAATAATTGTTTCCAAATAGTGCAAACAATACAACAACAAAAATTGTAAGTACACTTAATCAATCACCACCAGCAGGCTGCTTGATTCTTTTAATCTGATAAAACCCCAAAAGGACCACAAAGAATTGGGATCCATCAAAAAAGAAGAAAGAAAATTTCATATGCTGTTTAGTAGTAAATAAATAAGACTATCATGGTACAGATGCCAGCACATCGAGATAGGTAGGTACTGTAGAGGCTTGTCTGCCGAAGGCAACCTCATATGTTGCAGGCCGGATATAATTTAGCGCGGATGACATTCGAACGTTCAAGCTAGTGTCAAAGATATTGTTAGGATTTTGGGTTTAGAATAAGAAGTGATGATTAGACAGAAATATATAAAGACGTTCTGCAAATATAATATAAAAGGAATCACAAAGTGTTTGATTCCTCCCGTTACCTCAGAGGGCTCGTCTAGTCCTCTAAAGTACTATAATCTGTCAAATTTACGCTGGTACGCAGACCGCAGGTATGTGGGCACCCCTGCGGCGACTTACTAATAATTACAACAAACAATTCCATCATATTGATATGGTTGTTCTTTCTGCTGGTAGATTCAAAAATATTGTACTCAAAACACTAATTGGTCAATAGTAATTTTAGTTTTGATTAAGATGCAAGCCTTCTGAGTTTTTGCTTTGTTTGCTAAATTTACTTTTGTTTTACTACCTATTTAAAAAAACAAATGTTTTCTTAACTTGAATTATTGTAGTTTGTGGGTTTTAGTTTAAATAGCATGGTTTGTAAAGATTATTATTTTTTATGTGTATTCCGTGGAAAATGTTGTTGGTTACACATTTGGCCGTATCTTTTTGTATTTCTTTCTATAAAATGTAATGTGTCACTATTTGTTTTCCCAAATAAATAAATAAAAAAATCCAGAAAAGACTTTCTCATTACCTGCATAAAATGTATCACTTCAGAACAGGTCGATATTTTTTTCTGTTGTTTATTTAGTAATACACACATAGTCTATGCTTAAAATTTCATATTACTATGACAACATATTGAAATAAAATAACATAAGAAACAATAACTACAATAGTAGCCGTGGCTAGAAACTAGACTAGACTATTTTTATGATTTTCAGAACTAGCGGTCAAAACTGGAACGCTAAAAAATAAAAATGCTAGGTACTAAAGACCTTTTATTTCTGACATTATGTAAGTTGGGCAAGCATTTTTTTCTTTAAATGATCACTCAAGTTTCAACTTTCAGAAAAGATTCAATTAAATGTTTGGAGTGGAGTAGTTTTCTCATAGTTAATTGTTTTTGGTAATAAATCGGAAAATTTCAAAAAAATCGAAGCACCGACACAGCTCGGTAACCATCCAGTTTTGACCCCTAGTTAACTGGACTAAATGTGTTGCTAATGACCTCTAGTATAACGCCTTTCAAGGAATACGTCGAGTTTCCCTGTCACTCTGTATAAAGCTTGTCTATGCAAGCTTCATTGCATAAGGGGATGAGCTAATGTAGCCCACAAAATGGCCTTAAATGCCATGATTTCATGAAAGATTCATTCATTAAGGGTAAATTGAACTTAAAGAGTTGTATTGATGATTATAATTCTATTAGAAAACCAAAATATGTTTCGCGACCGTAACAAATATGTAGGTAACATGTTTGTTACGGTCGCGAAACATATTTTGGTCAACATACAACTTGAAACTGAAATTGCAAAAAAAACGTAAAAATATAATAATATCGCTGGCTACCCTGAGGATCTCTCAATAAAAATTTACTTAATTATTTCACTCTTTTTAAAAGTAACGTAGTCAATCTTTCACGGTGACAGTTTGGCTATGACACTGCCTTAAGTTCCTAGCAGTACTATTAGTATATTATAGTATTTCCTAATACGTTTTCGTAGTGCCAGTGTCATAACTGACATGCAGTTGACCGTACTTTACAAACATACCTATGTACTGACTTTGTATATGTATTATTACCAGTGATCGGAATAATCTGAGTATATTTACCTAAAGTTTAAAGAACAGAGACGGAAATCGGAGACTTCCTTATGTCAAAATTTATTTTTACCGGTAAATTTGCCGGAACCTGGTAAATTTTTACATCAAATTAAACTTAAATAAACTTTTTGTTTCATAGTAAAGTTTAATAGCTATTAGTAATAGCTATTGATCTTTACTATGAAACAAAACGTTTACTATGTACTATGAAACAATAGTTTAAAAGAATCGTCAAAATCGTTACCTGAGAAATGATGCAACACATGTGTATTTTTAATTTAGTTGAAATTTAAAAAAAAATATGTGCAAAATGTTCTAAGGAAGAATGTTTAGCTAATAGAAGCTTTAATTGTAATAATTTGATGTAAAAATTTACATGGTTAAGATTCCAACAAATTTACCGGTAAAAAAAATTTTGTCATAAGGAAGTCTCCGATTTCCGTCTCTGTTCTTTATACTTTAGGTAAATATACTCAGCCCATTCCGATCACTGATTATTACTAATAGAATCGCGATTGACGACGTAAAACCACTATCTCACCGCTGTTCCATGTTTTTTTTTTCTATTATATTTCACCGACAAACTTCATATATCAGCACCAATCTAACTAGAACAAATAAAGTGAAGTATATCCTTACGTTGGTATCCCACTTGATGGTGACGCCCACAGCGTCCAGGTTGATGAGCACAAAGTCGCTGGGCATGGCCACGCGGATGCCGGGGAGGGAGGCCGGCATTGGGATCAGGCGCTTGGTGTTCCGGAAGAGTACGGAGCCGTCCTCTGTTGAAGTCACGAACATCAAGTAAGAAATTAACTCAGATAGGTCATGTTTTATACCTTAACTGTACAGCTGTAGCTCCTTCCTAACACAACAGTACTTACAGTAATTCTTTCAATAAACCCTTTCAGAAGAATTTAACACTTCACACAAAGAATCGGCTAAGACAAAGTAATTGTAGACTAAAAGTTATCTCTATTAAAAAATACTGAATAAAGAAAAGTTTACAAGTGAGAGCCAAATAACATATTCACGATATTGAACCTTATGACACAGATAGCAAGGTTGGTAATAGGTAATTTACAGGCATATGAGACCCTTTATCTCTGTCTTTAAGATGCATCTGGATCTGGATGATCTCAACGCATTTGCGATGCCTCAGGTATGTCCAGGCGGCGAGGTGGACAAGCCATCCAATTGCCATCCAAATAACTAACTAACTAAAATACAGAAGTTTCTCTTACCTCCCACAGAGAGTACGTAGAACTTGTCATCAAGGTAGACCGTCAGCTCGCTGGGGCAATGCGCCGTGTTCTTGCACTCGCCGTGTTTGACCTCTACTGAGTATGTGTGTTCCTTAGCGTCTCGGACCAAGATGTGTTGGCAAGGGGATTGGAAGCTGTGGAGAATGCATGTTTTTTTTTTTAAAAAATAGCTGTTGTGTGGCAGTTTTCGAGAAAAATGTTTGTGGCAAACATGTTAAGCATATAAAGAATGATTCTATTTTCCTTTCAAGGTGCGGAACTTCAAAAAAGCACTGAAATCAACGGAAGCCTTGACTCGACACTTTATATACTTTCACATAAATAAATTATCTTTCAAGATAAAATATTACGTCCAACGACTGGACTATTCATTCGGAAAAGTCGTATCCCAGAGATCACAAGCATAATTTTAAAAAAATTCCCCTATAGGTTGCAAAGGTGCAACTTATGAACAATCCTAAGAATAGAATAGAATAGAATTTTATTTTGCAAATATGGGTAATACATAATAGTTCTTTTTTAAGATTACATTTAGCTCAGCCACATTTTACCAATCGGCATGCAAACATTTGAAATTATTTAAGTATATCACTATTAATTATTACACTTATTTAGATCAATTTATAAATTACTATTATAAAATTCTTACATCATCAACTTAATTAAAAATATATGTTTGTATTAAAAGGAAAATATAAATTAGTATCATAAGATTATATATCATGTCACCATAAGGACCATGACATTGGGATCCTCGAGGACCCACGTCCTCGAGGATCGAGGAGGATAAACGTAACGTAACTTGACGTAGGTACTCCCTGTACCTACGTCAAAAAACAAAACTACGTTCTATTTTCTCAAGTTCCCCAAAAATTGAGGACCTCAAAAACATTAACTTACCTATAAATCTTCCCATCAAAAGTCTTATAATGCACACCAGCCCAGCTAAGACAGGTGCCTCCTTTGGGCGTCATATCCTGCACAACAACGATAGGCCGGCCCGTGCCGTACGTGGTGAGCGAGCCGTGCGCGCCGTGCGAAGCGTGCGCGTCGTGCGAGCTCGTGCCGTACGTGCTGCCCGACAGGGAGTGGTGTGTGTGGCTCTCGCTGACTTGTTGTTGGTGGCCGTGGGATTCACTTGTCGTTTCGGAGAAGTAGGTGTAGGTCTGTAGGTAAAGGTTGTGGTTTTGGAGAAATTATGTTTTTAAAGTACCTATGTAATTGAGTGTTAATCGAGCAGACGGTCCGCCTGATGCCTAAGGACTTATTTACGGAGACGCGGGGCGTCGCGCGTGTTCATAGAGACGCGGGGTGGGAAGCGTGGCGGCGCCCGCCGCTGTGCCCGTGGCGAGTCCTCAAGCGTGTAGCAAAGCACGCGAACGGCGGGCAACGCTGCGGCGCACGCGGGATACTCAATCAAACCGACCCGTTTTAGGTTACCGGAAGTTGGGAGCGCAAATTAAATACGTCGGCGCGCGACGGTCCGCGTCTCCGTAAATGAGCACTAAGTGGAGACCCGCGCCGTTTATAAACATCTGCAATAGATACTAGGTGCGTTTCCATCATAGAGACACAGCTAAAATGTCCAATTTACATCACATACCCATTTGCAATAGGTGTACTGCCCCCTTAGCGTTTCCTTCTCAACAAAAATGAAGAAGACTTGCAATCGAGTTAAGTTCTATTCAAACAAATTTTTCAAATTGATGTTATTTCAAGGTAAACAAATATCAACTTTATTTTAATAGCAATTATGTTGATTTCAGAGTGAAAAAAGTGCACTTTTTAAAAATTTATAAAAATGTTTTTAGTTATAGCGTAAACTGAACTTTATTGTGCAGGAATTAAAGTTATTTTTCCTTAAACTCATATTTGTTTACATTTTTTGCAAATAAATCGCGAATGCAGATTAGGTAAAATAAGTAATGTAAACTTACGCTGTTGTATCTATGACTGCCTGGTGTGATAACGACGACTTCGGCTGTAATAAAGAAATAGTTATTTAATTACCTCAAATTCAAATATTACAGCTAATAAAGTCATTAGCAATCCTACAAACTAGTTTAACAATATATTTAAATTAAGAGTTTAGACACTCGAAATCTCCAGAAGGCCATTTTTTGTAATTTAAAGCGTTCAAAATCTAGTCGCAGTCTCATCTCGGCGACAAACAAATTTCAAAAACTTGTCAAAATGTAGGGAAATTAGAAGTATTTTTGGACAGATTGAGACTGAGATCAGATTGTTAACGTTCTTAAAATTACGAGAATTACCCCTCAGACTATGAACGTTCTTAAAATTACGAGGATTTCCCCTCAGATTGCTGTGCTCTTTAGCATATGCCTCCCCGAGGCTTTTCCATAGCTCACGATCGTGAGTTTTCTCCTGCAGTAGTTTTTAGATCGTCTTACCATCTTTGAAATGATCGATCTCTTTTCCAATAAATATTTAATTACCTACTTATCAATTTTAAGAACAGTCTTTGTTGGTAACTTAAATTAGTAGTCTGTATTTTTTTACATTGAACATCAATATAGCATAACACTAGGGCCAATGGGTCCGAGTGCCCACTTGATTTTTCGAGATATCGCCAAGAATAGAATAGAATAGAATACTCTTTATTGTACACCATACAAATTACAGAACATAAATATATACAATTTTACAAAGGGTGACACAATGGGCGGTCTTATTGCTAAGAGGTTGCAATGCTGCCAGCCTTTTGGGCACTGTTCCTGTTGACATCCCTACGATGCCCTATAATTCTTTTGCTTATTTTTTCACATGTAAATATTGTATTGTATTATATGATTTAAACAAGAAACGAAAGAAAGATATATAGCATTTAGGCACTAAGCCAGCCCAACCAAAGGCAACCCAAATTCTCAAACATTACACTAGGTACGCTTCAAAGCAGTCGCTATCCAATAGGTTCTAAACTCACGGTAAACGCAGTGTGGTATTGGCTGCGGTTCGTACACTCCCGTAGCGTATTTGCACGTGTACAGCTCAGCGGCCGGAGAGCTGTAGGTACTGCCTGATGGACACGTCAACATGCAGCTTGAAGACTCGCTGTCGCCGAAACAGTCGTAGGCGCCGTTAAAGGCTAGCTTGCGAACGTCGCATTCGTTTACGGCTGGAAGAAATAGGTATAGTTAATGATGATGATAAGGATTCCTTAGATATTTTAGTTGAGGTCTAACAACTACAAGCAGTAATTGACTCATAATTGTCTTTTATTCAGCTGGCATGATGCTCATAGATAACGACCTTCATAATCCATCAGCATTGAATTCCAATAATCTTAATTTAATTTGAATACTCTTGGTCCTGTAAAGTTTAATTTTTCATCTTCGTTTGTAAAAGTTGTAATTAATATAGGTACCCATAATCAGTCTATAATGTTTCCACTGCTGGGACTCTCCTCCTCTTTGTGAGAGTGTGTGGGCCATAATCCACCACGCGGGCCCAGTGCGGGTTGGTAAATGTCACATGTCTTCGTATTTTTTTTTCTTTCTAGGACATGCCGGTTTCCTCACGATGATTTTCTTCACAGTTTTGAGAGTAGTGGTGACAAAATGAAAACCTACACAAAATAAAGTGCCTTCCCGGGTTCGCACTCACGTCCACAACTCCCAATACCACTGTGCCACCAGCACTACTGCTCCTCCACAAAACTTAAAAAAAACTTGAGAGGTGTCAAGGGACACCCGGATGGAACGAAGTATAACTGGCTTGCTTTACGAGAGAGAGAGAGAGACAGACAGAGAAACACGCGCACGCCGCACGGCTTACAACTATAACAAAAAGTGTCGTTCCAACTTTTGGTCTTAATTTTTTCCGTCTAGCCCCCTTTCGCAACGCGCGATAAGGAACTTCGTTCCAAAAATCAATTAATACTCACAATACTGGCACTGGGCCCCCCTGAACTCGGCCGGGCACTCGCACATGTTCACTGCTAGACAAACCCCCCCATTTGTACAAGGGGGGCTGCACTCGGGCATACAGTCAGGAATGGTGGAGAAGTCAGCCCGGGTTGGCTGCCATTGGCCGTCAGTACAACGCATGTTGGCGATGTTCGAACCGTCCATGAATTTGTGGCCTTCTATGCAGGTTATTGTGCATGTTCTGAAGAAGAAATACTGATTTAGTTCGTTTTTACAATAAAGTAAATGGTTTAACAATATTTAAGGAAAAAGGATGTTTTAACCAGGATGGTGAAAAGAGGCCGTTGCCTCCTTTTGACCAGTGGAGAGTCAATACCAACACTTACAAACTCGACTAAGCAACCAGCGCTTCAACTTAGTTAAGGCTGACAATGGCGCCGATTATCTTGTTCACAAACTAAACTAAACTTACCTAATTTCAGTTCACCTTTTTCTTTCTATTTCATTTAGAAAAGGACAGAAGATAAATATTAGTTTAGTCCTGTCAAATTAAGATATGTTACTCCATAGACAGTTTAGACGTGATTAAAAACATGGCGACTAAAAATACGTTAATTTACGTCAGGCGCTGACTAATTTGACAGGACTAAACTAATATTTATCTTCTGTCCTTTTCTTAATGAAATAGAAAGAAAAAGGTGCACTGAACTTAAATTTTTAGTTTGTGAACAAGGGAATCGGCGCCAATAAGCACTTCTCTTTAGATGAACAAAGAATACAAAAAAAGAAAGACAGCCAACAAACAAACTTAGGAAGCCCACCCTTCATCCCTACCTAGTAATTACGCTGAGAATCAGAAGTGGTGTTGGAAAACTCTCAAGCAACACCACTTTGTTAAGAGACCTTTTAATTCTATAATCTAAAAATCTAGGTTTATTTTAAAAATCAAGATTACTTACTCAGGCGAGCATTTCCTCTCAGAGTTCATAGGCAGAGGGGGATAGGAGAGACACGGCTTCTTCTCGAACTCGCAGTACTTGCCGTGGAAGTTGGCGGGGCAATCGCAGGTGTTCGTGTCGATACAGATCCCTGAGTTCTTGCAGCCGGGCTCGCATTTTGCTGTTAGAGATAAAAGATAATTATAAAAGTGTAGTTTTAATAATAAGAAAATAATTCAGCGAAGATCTAAGTTTTCTTCTACCTTTCTTTGTTCACTAGGTATAGATTATAGATAAGTCCAAAAGAACTCCTTCTGACACTTTTGCAGAAGGTACGCAGGGCTATACATCAAGCTAACCATAACCAGCACATACGCATAACCAGTATAAGCTGACTCTGATTATACGAAAAACCTATATAATACAAAATAAATTAAATAAAAGAAAAAAATATAAATTAAATAAAAATAAGATTAAATATAAATTAAAATCTCTAAGCCATCTGCCTAATTTAAAACGAGAGCTTTAATATGAGCGTTTTAGTATTAGGCATCTTCAAAAATTAAAATTATTCAGATTACGATTGATTGTGTGTTACGCAATTAGGATGCGGATCTCAGTCTCAATCTGTCAAAAAATACTTCTAATTTCACTACATTTTGACTAGTTTTTGACATTTGTTTGTCGCTGAGATGAGACTGCGACTAGATTTTGAACGTTTTAAATTAAAAGAATTGGCCTTCAGGTAGTTTGTTAAAATGTAAATTGTGATGATTGAAATTAACTCATTAATTGTTTTCAAGATTATTTTCCGTTCAAAATCCTTGAGCTATCAAGTAACCAACTCCTGAAACCATCAGTCAGACTATCCATGTAACCGTAAACAAGTCTAGGACACAACCCTGACCTGAAATGCATCAGCTCCATGCATTATCGCTGACATTGGCGACAAAATTAGGTCGCAGTTTATTATTTGCAAATGGACGGACGGCAACGCCGGGCGCCGGCTTAGATTTGAGCCGCTTCCGTTAGGGCAGATAGCGTGCCCACGCGCATTGATAATCGCTGATACCTACTCTGGTAGGTATTGTGTCTATTTTGATCTAATCGAGACTGTTGTTACGTTTGGTTTTGATTTCAAGTTCGTTTGAGTAGGTACCTATTTTATAAGTTTGATTCTATGAGCTATCAACTTATCCAGCTTATCTAAGGCCAGAATTCACAGAGCGCATTTTGAGCGTTTCATACGAAGAGAATAATTATATTCGTATGCGAAGCTTAATTTATGTAGTACACAGGTACCTACTAAGTACCTATTGAGTAGGTTACCTAGCAAAATAAAGTTAGTGCGGTCTGTGAATTTTGCCCTAAGTTTGCTTTGAACGTAAATCGTGACGTAACTAGACCAATTATGTTCTGACTTCAGACAGTACAGAGCTATTGGAAACCGTTCTAAGTACGGCAATTACGATGTTACAGGAATAAATTTGCGGTGACTAAGCCGCTGATGCTGATGTGAACGGTCACCAGACGGAACCAGGGTCGGATATACTTAGTAGAAGTTAAGTAAGAAATCGATGAATGTTTTCGAATAAAATTTAAATGAGAAAATAAACAGTTCACATATCAAATTAATTTTCATTCGAACACATCCGTCGGTTTCTTACTAAAAAAATACAACTATATCCGACGACCCTGGTTGCGTATCTCTTTTGGTGACTGTACCTAACTACGTGGCCACGTAACTAACCTACCGTCAACCATACCACTCATGATGCCTGCTTTTTGAGGAAAACAAATGACGAGCGAAAACGAGTCATAGGATCATGAGTCTTATTTTCTTGAAATTACTTTGGAGAAGAACGATGACAACACTGATTTACTCACCCTTGTTTCTGAAAATCTATTCAATTTAAACTGTGGTCTCACGTCACCTTATGACTGGTGATGATTAGTTTTTTTTTCAAAACATTTTGAAAATCAAGTACTTAATTTATTAAAAGTAGGCTCTTTTCGAACGTCAAAATTACAAAAGACAGTCCCCCAAAACGCCCGCACTTCATCACTTCTTAGTGTTTTCACTGGGGAGAAGAAGTGGCGCAACAAACTTCCCAGCAGCACAGCTGTCTGTTCAGTTAGAAGAATTGTTCAGTTAGGAGAGGCGTATTTGTCAAACAGGGCTTACAGCTTAAGCTAAGGTTTTCTAGAAGATTGGAGGCCGCCAGATAACGGCCGCAGTCAGGGCTATCTTGAAAATGATAGCACCGGTTCAGGGTTTGACTCTACGGAGTCAAAAAACGCTCTTTAGGAAAACACCACCTGACTTTCATAAATAACGTTTCAGTGACGTCATTCGACGGTAAATTGCGGATACCTCTTTTAATTATTGAATTGGTGTCCGCAATCCGTAAAACCGTAGCTTAGAACGTGTTGGAAACCGTAGTTTTACAGAACTAGGCTTCTAAAGATGGTGAACTTTTTCTAAATTAACTAAGAATTTGATATGGTGGTTGGTTTACTTACGCATGAACGGTTGATTGGCGTTGTTGTGGAATTCGTAGTAGTTGGGCCTGAAACAGAATGGTGGTTAATATAATATTTTTTATGGGTTGAAATTGCAAATAAGGCTCTTTTCACAAGATCCCTATGTATATTTCTGATTCCGTTAAAAGTACCTAAGTGTCAGGGCCAGGGTGTTAATAATATGACAATAAAGTTGAAACTTCAACGGCAACGATGCCGCGGTATCATTAGGCAAGCCGTGACGTCCTTAGGCATCATCATTGAAATTTCAATTTTACTGTCATACATTTAAGTTATATTTCTATTCGTCGCATAAAAAATCCTTGCCGTGCCGCCAGTGCCCTTACGCGAAGAATAAGAAATCAGTAAGAAAGAAAATAAGTTTAGTTGACCCAGAGGTTAATTAAGGCACACAATATTCACACAAAAAAAAATATAAGAGGGAGTCTAAAAGTATGGCACCTGCCGATCGATTCTGTAAAAATCTCACCGTGAAAAGTTAGGTGAAGTGAGCTTAGATTGAGCTGTCAATAGTGTCAATCCCTAGCATTAGTTGGAATGACAGCTCACTCCACGCTCACTTCACATAAGTTTTCACGGTGAGTTGGTAACAGAATCGCAGTGCTGTAACTGAAAAGTTGTGTGGACATCGGTTGTCATGGTATGTGTGATGTGAAGCGGAGGAATGAGGAAAAGTTTTGAGTATGAATGTCCATGGCTATAAGAGTAGGGGAAGACCAAAGAAACGATGGATGGAATGTGTGAATGATGATATGGTTAGAAAGGGGATGACTACCGAGATGACGACTATTAGAAAAGAAACAGAAAGTTGCGCCGACCCCAAAATAAATTGAGATAAGTGCAAGGAGCATGATGATATTAAAAGTAAATAAATGAGAGATCTGTCATGAGTTTTACACATCAGTAATTTGATTATGGCCTCGACCACCAAATGATAAAACAATAGCATAAGTTGGTACTTATGCTATTGTTTTAACATTATAGTAGTAGCATTTTGGCTTGCTTGTAGAAGTTGTTAGTGTTGGTACACTAACAACTTCTACAAGCAAGCCAAAATACACAAAAACTAATACGACGACACGGTTGGCGCTGTGGCTGAGCGATCGACTGCTGCGCTGCCTGTCGCAGGTTCGATTCCCGCATTTTTTTTTAATGTAAAAAAAAAACCGTACAAGCAAAATATAAATACGAAAAAACCAAAAGTAATAAGAGAAGGTAGGTACTTACGTGGCTCCATAATTAGAATACCAAGTTTTACTCTCGGAATATTTAGATTTAGTCCCAGAATACCCATTCTTGGTACCCGAATACCCGGTTTTAGTCCCACTATAACCAGTTTTCGTCCCACCATAGCCAGTTTTAGTTCCACCGTAACCGGTTTTAGTTCCACCGTATCCTGTTTTAGTACCGTACCGTTGGTTCTTTAGATACGGCGGTACGTATTCCGGGGCTTGCACGTCCGATTGTCTGTAAATGTTAAATTATTTGTAATACAGTCTTTTATTTTAAGCTTGCGTTTCTTACTTCTATTTTTTGTGAATAATCCTGTATTCTTTTTTATAATTGATAAATAAATTAAAAAAAAAAAAAAAAAAAAACATCCATGAAAGAAGCTCTGCCGAGATTAATGTACGAGTTAATTTTATTGAGCTTTTTATTGTTATCTTTTTATGGGGTTTTGAAAGGTATACTCGTAAAATGGTGATACTATTATATTATTACGTAAATGTAAAACATCTATGATAGGTGTGGTTTACTTAAATTTACAAATAAATGATTTTGAATTTAATTAAATATCTATCTATGAAACTATTTAGACAACTTTATAGTAGGTATGTACATAGTGTAACTAAATCGGCCAAATACCTATGAGGTGCTTGCTTTCTATACGACAGCGTTACAGAATGTTTTTAAAACAGTTTCTGATTCCTTATAATGCTGGTTACACACGCACCGACTTTACCAAGCATAATATAAACTCTTGGAACATATAAATAGGTTTTGTGTAGCCTGCTACCATAAGCTCGTATTTATTGAGAAAGGCAGACATTATAATATATGGTCATTGAATAATAATTAGGTACCTCTCTAATTAATTTAATATCTGCTACGGTAGGAATAAAGTCGTAAAAATGGGGAAGCTGTTGGTATCCAATCTTACTCAACTACACATTAGGTACGCACACATTACAAAAACAACCGAAATGCATAGGTAAATTCTTTCATTCCTGAGTGTATACCTACCTAAGTTATTCCTCCTAGTTCCTGCTGCATATTTTTCTATTTTTGTTATATTTTAGAACTTAATAAATAAAAGAAAAACCAACGTTGACGGGTTACCGAGGTAAGGTAACAACGAAATATCATAATTCCAAATAAATATTTTTTAAATAATGCTTAACGAAATCAAAGGTGTTAAAATCAAACAGCCTTAAAAAAAAAAATAACGGGCGGGCTAACAAAATTGCGCGAAAATTAATTATATGTTACAATGGTATCGTTTCATACAGCCAAAAGTCAAAAATATGAAAGAAACTTACCCATAATGATCGCCAGATGATGCCGGTATCCCATATCCAGCGTTGCTGAGATATGTTGCTAGTAATAAAATAATGACTTGAGTTACCAAATACATTTTTACTGTAGTTAATTATCCATGAATTAGAGTTCTAATAAACCACAGTTGTCGTGTCGGATGACACGAGCAAACTGAGTCCCGAATGGTTTTGCGGTATATTATCTTCAGTTTATATAACACAGGATACTCAGAAATCATCCTCCTGATAACTGAAAAGTTATCAACAATTGCAGGATTTAGGAGTAGATAAAATGCAAATAATTTCAGGCGATATGAAACTGAGTTTTATGCTGAAACAATTCACAGATCTTTTAAAGAAAAGATAATTTAATAAAAAAGTTATATGCAAACCATAGACCCAGACAAGAGCAGAATATAAAAAAAATATCTTACTTTTTTCAAAAAAGGCGCCAAATTGATTCGTGACAGTTTTATTGCGAAGAAATAAATAAAATGCCTAAAAAAAGAAATACATCTTGGTCTCGAAATAAGAAAGAGGTAGGTAACTGGTTATAATATCCTTACCTATTTAAAAGTATTGGAAAATGTTTGGGAAAGCAATCTGTTGTTACAATTTGTATTTGCTTATCTGTTCAGGCCTTAAGCTTGAAGCGACGTGTGTTTCTTAGCCCTGTAAGCAAGGTCTAAGCTTTTCGCGCTGAAGTTAGCAAGGGAATACCCCGTAGTTATCTACTGATTCTTTCGGCACTTTTCCTTATTTTGGCATTTAGTCAATTTGATTTTTTTCCATGTCCTAGGAGAGTGCTGGACAAATGTAGGTACCTCTCTAAATTCATTGAAATCGCGTTTTTTTCTGTCTATCGTATTGCCCTCATCCGCGAGCCGACCTGTGCAAACCACGGTAGGTAATACTTGTGACCTCTTCCAGCACGACCCTCAGTGGCGGATTTACCAACAGGCTGAGTAGGCTGGAGCCTAGGGCGGCAGATTTTAGGGGCGGCAAATTTAGGGCCAACATTTTTTAAAATGTCCTACAGCATTTAAAAAGATCAATATTTACCTATATTATATACCTACCATGTTTTTTGGAAAGAATAAAAAAAAGCTGAAAGCTGAATGCTCAAATTCACGCTTCTACTGTAGATTTGATCGCTGTTTTTCGTAGCTGAATGAGACATTTTAATTACCTATTATGAATTATTTATCACTTTGTAGTGTCTTTTTTGGAAGTCGGTTGTTTTTTTTTTTGTAAAAAGTTTTCCTTTTCATTTTTAAGTTGTAATTTTTACCAGTAATTTTGGTTTAAAAACCAAACTACTGAACCGTTTCTGATGAAATTTCTTTGGGACCTTCTATCTGAAAGTATATCCTTACAAATAAAAATAGAATTTTGCGAATCGGCTTATAAATAACGGAGTTTTGAGGTAACAAACATAAAAAAAACAGTCGAATTGAGAACCTCCTCCTTTTTTTTGAAGTCGGTTAATGGGACATTAAAGGTCGGTAGGGAACTTTAAATAGCCTACTAGCGGCAAATGTGTAAATCCGCCACTGACGACCCTATTTAAAGCCATGACCACAGACTACAAAATATGGTAGGCATGACTGTAGCAAGCAGGGCTGAATTTCCCTTTATACATTATTCCTCCCTCAGTAGGTAGGTACCTATAGTCGACCTACTTTCTTTATAACCCTAAGGTTGAATATCTCTTGCACGTTATAAAATGTGACAGTCAACAACTTTAGTTAAGTTTAAGTTTCAATTTACTGGGGATTGTTGTCAAAAGTTGTAAAGCAATTACGAGGTCGACCATACCTACCTAGTAGATACGTAATCTATGTAACAAGATCACACCTGTGTTCCCCGAAGGCAGAAGGGCAAGGTAGAGCTTGGCCTACAGTACAACTAAATTTCGCCAGCAGGCCAATTCTCGTAATTTAAAACGATCAAAATCTAGTCGCAGTCTCATCTCGGCGACAAACAAAAAAAACTTTAAAAAAAATTAAAGTATTTTTTGACAGATTGAGACTATGAACGTTCTTAAAATTACGAGAATTGCCCCACAGACTGTGAACGTTCTTAAATTTACCAGAATTGCCCCTCAGTTATGTTTAAGTCCCCCATGTAATAGGGGTACCTACTCATCTATTACATCATTTTATCTTTACTTGTTACAGAAACAAATTTTAACTGCAAGGCTGATCGAAATAAGCTTGAAAATGGACGATTACATTTATAAACACAAGCTGATCTCAGTATGCGAAGCAGAACAATACATGAGAGAGGTGTGCTCCTACAAAACACAATGCAGTCGAGACGAGCGTTCCTTGCAGGTAGGAATACTTACGACTTTTTTTACATCTTTCATAAGTAATACGAATAACATTGGCTTGTTAATGTATTATATGTCGGAGAAGGATAAGAATATCTGTCTCTCGTTAGCATCAGGCATATTTTACTGCATACTATGGGTAGTATTGGTTATTGCACAATAGAAAAACGGTTTGCAGTTCAAATCAGATTACAGTTCACGAACAAATCAGTCATACTAGCGAATCACACACTGTAGGTACACATTTAACGATACGGAACGCGACAGTTTCTAAACACATGTTGTTCGTACGATATCCAATGTTTCGATCATCCTGACAGCTCTGCTCACACCGTTCTTGTCGCGGTCGCTCCCGTCCACCACACACGAACTCAGGCTAGACCCTGTCCAGCGCCACGAGATGGCGCTGACGTTCCGAATAGTCAAACGAATGACTCCGACATATATATTTATAGTTATTAAATAAAATCCAGAGGCCTAGTACTACATACGTAACTCACGCCTTTTTCCATGGGGGTAGGCAGAAACTACAGAACGCCACCTACTACGATCCTTACCGAAGCAAAAGCAGTATGTACTTTTGCTTCAGTTACGTTCATACGTCTGTTTATACACGCACGCCGCTGGTTCTGAGTACCGCGCACCAGACCTTTCTGAATTACAACACCAATAAGGTCACTAGATGTGCCTTCTAGGGCATCCTGTAGTAGTAGCAGAGCTTTTAATGAAGGAGGTGGACTGGCGAAGTTTTATTACCATCGGTCTGGAACTGGTTCTTAGCAGCTTTGAACAGAAAGAAGTAAGGTAGCCAGCCTTTCGGTATTCTACAGGATGCATTCTGGAGAGTGTGCGCGGGAATTAAATGATTTAATTCCGCCATCACCGTTCTATCATCGGACAACCCGTCGTACGGCGAGAGTCGGTTTACGTTGTTCACACCGCCGCGATCCGGACGAAGCGTTTTGCCTCGTCGTTTATACCGCGTACATCGAAGGACTGACTCTTCCCATCCGATTTTAATTTGGGTGTTTTCAAGGCTAGAGTGAATAGGCTCATAATAAATTAGTGCGCTTTACCATCAACGATTGCATCTCTGCTTTCCATCAGGCGGGATCGCAGTCAAGCACTAGTTTATACCTATAAAAAAAAAAAACTGGAAAGAGAGTAGAAAGGTCTTTGCCCTGCACACCTAAGATCACAGGATTTTAATAATAATAATATCATCTATCTAGCCTTTCCCAACTATGGGATCTATAGGGGTCGGTATCCAGTAAAACCGAATGCAGTTGAATATTTTACTACCATACCTACTTACACCGTTACCTACCTTACCTTACCCCACCTACCTTATACCGTTGGTCTCGTGGTCGCAAGCGCGACTGCCGAGTGTCCAAGGTCCTGGGTTCGATTCCCGGGTCGGGCAGTGTTATCGATTTTTCCGTTAGGAATTTCTTAGTAACAGCCCGGAGTTTGGAAGTTGGCGGTGTGATACCCCCGTGCCTCGGAAAGCACGTTAAGCCGTTGGTCCTGCACCTGCAGTGCGATTCTGTAACCATCTCACCATGAAAACTTAGGTGAAGTGAGCGTGGAGTGAGCTGTCATTCCAACTAATGCTAGGGATTGGCACTATTGACAGCTCACTCTAAGCTCAGTTCACCTAACTTTACACGGGGAGATTTTTACAAAATCGATCGGCTGGCCTACTCGTAGGCCAGCCGATCGTAGGGTGTGGGCTGTAATCTACCACGCGGGCCCAGTGCGGATTGGTAAAAAGAAAAAGCGTTTATTCGTGGTGACAGCCTAAATTTTCCAAACAAATTTTACTTCTGCCAAACTGCAGAACTGCACTGCACTGCTGCTGCTGCTGTAGATATAACATGTCTTCAAATTTTTGGTTCAACAACGTGGCGGTTTCCTCACGATGTTTTCCTTCACCGTTTTGAGAGCAGCGGTGGTGGTATTAATTACACAAAGCAAAGCACCCGCCTGGATCTGAACCCACAACCTACAACTCGTAAGTCGGCCGTTACCACTGCTGCAAACATGAAAGTGATTTATTTAAAGAACATTATTCATTTCGTACCCAAAAATTAAAGTGCCAGGAAAATAAGTACTATTTATGGGAAATGACAAATAGAATAGAATCTCAAATAGCAGCCGGAGGTTTAATTGTAGAATTTCGCTGTAATAGTAAAAAATGCTCAAGATGTTATTTCCCCTAAGAAAATCGTAATTTTTTTTCTGGCACTTTAATTGTTGTGTATAAAATCTTCGACGCTTGAATCTGACTGTAATGTGTAAAGAAAGAAGGGTTTTGTTTCACCATGATGTCGGAGGCACGCATTTTTTATCAGCATAATATATGTTCACGGAAATCAATTTACCAGTCTTGATCCTCTCAATTCTTAGTTCTTCCCCTACCCTAAAAATCATAAGAACACAATAATAAAGTATGAAACACGTCCTTTTAATTTCAGAATGACCCTTTTGACATAGGACATGGGATGTGATACCCACTAGCGCCGGCGCTGCTTCCGAACGGAAACTCAGAGGCGTAGATATCTAGATCTTCTTGGAATTATGCATATTATTAATTTTCCCTTTTAATTTATAGCTAAATGCGTTAGTTGATAATGATTGTATGTACTTACAGTTTTTCTACGCATTTCAGTGGATTTTATGACGTGTTGTTTACCCATAGGACTGATAACGCCACTGATTGCAAAATCTGTTGAAAAATACAGTACCTAACTGTTTTGCTCCCACATTTTTTATTAAGATAATAAAATCCTGATGACCCAGATTTAAAAATAATATTATCAACTTTAGGTCCAAAAATACATTTTATTTAAACGACTTTAACTGCATCTCCTTTTTTCAGGTTATTGAGAAACTAACTCGCTGCATGAAAGCAATAATTTTAGATCACCAAGAACTAAGGCCTAACATTCATGGCGAAAACAATGGCAGTTCTATCGCAGACGGTGGTGATCGTGCCGGTTCCATATCACCAGTATACTCTATAGCTGATGAAGACAGGACTCAGCTCACACAAATAGCTGAAGCAAGAGCTGTAGACGTCACGGAAGCAAATAAAGATGTTGAAATTATAGACCTCTCCAACATTGACGATGATGATGATAATTTAATTCATAATGATACTAATACCGCAACAGTCGATTATGCAGGTTCTAAAATACCTGTTGAAGTTGACATACATAGAGGTATGTCTAGTCTTTCTCTGAGGGATGTAGGAGCCCCACATATAACATCTTCTGATGTAAATTGTTCACAGAGTATACTCAATAACTTTGAAGGCGTAGATCAAATGCAGCAGAATAAGATAAATATAGTTTCTGAAGGAGCTGTTGCTGGTGGGTTAGTGACTAATGTTTTTGGTGAAGGAAAAACTATAAACGTAATGCAGGCTGTTACCAACACCACTGTTGGTAAAACACCGAACGAAAAGACAATCCCTAATATTGAGCCTAATAAAATCATGAAAACTAGTACTGCCCTAAATAAACCAATAATTCTTCGTAATACTAATAGCAATTTAAAATACAATACTGTCGCACAAAATAAAGAACCCACCAGTGTGATCAATACTGCTAACTACAGTCTAACAATGACTCCCAATCAAAATGATAATATCATCTCATCGGTACTACCATTTTATCCAATAACCAATAATATTCCTGAAAGTCATAGACAAACTTGGTATGATTTGAACAGGACATGCACAATCAATGATTCCAGCGACAAATTGTTAGACGCTAATAATTACACTCAGGCTGCGCAGATTTATACTGAGAAAGGAAAACAACCAATCAAACCTGCTGAAAATTCAATTGCACTTACGAATAACAAAGCTATCGTTCAAGATGATCCTACAACTATTAAAAAGAAAAGAGGTCGCAAGAAGAAAACTTTAGATGAAAAAGAAGTAAAACCTAAAAATAAAAGAGTATATAATCGAGCCTCTAAAAGTAATAAAGAGAATACTTTTACTGAATCTGCGAAAAACAAAATAATACCGATATACAATGAAAATGTTATAAACGATCTATCTTGGGTAGAGAATATAAGATACGTCAGGGAAATAAAAGTCGATGAAAATGATCCGAAACTTAATTTAGAAGAAACTTTTTGGGATAATTATTATTTACCTGCAAACTGGAGTGAAAATGAGTTTGTTTAATGTTTTGATTTGAATTATATTACAATTATTTTCATGTATGTACGACGCCAGCAGGTCAAGCTACTCGAAACTGTCAAATTTTCCCAATCAACCTTGAACCTTAATGCTTTAGCGATAAAGTTGAAAATCTATTGACAGATTGTAGTAGCTTGATGTGCTGGCGTCTGTACTTCCTGTTTTCAATTTGTGTTCTCCTCCTGTACCCTAATTACATAACACACTGTAGCGGTATCTACAACGCCACATGCGAACAACGCGTCATACTGACGTCACGCAAATCCTGCATCTCGCAAGCAGAGTTTACCGCGCAATTAGCATAGATACAATTTCCCAACATCAATCGTTGGGCAATAGCCCGCCAGACACAACACCCGTTGGTCGGAGGATCCTCCCTTTTCTATGGAGGATGAGTGAACTTTACACCCTGTTCCTCATGCCCCTAAAACACTATCAATCACAATCTGAATCATTTTGAAGCATATTGCTAATCCATTGCTTCATATGTTCCAAAAAAAATTCTGCTCAACAACGTAAATAACGCAGTGAATGTTATTGTACTGTCAAAATTAAAGCGATTGCTTGTGATAGCGTCTTACGCAATTACCGCGCTGTGTGGTCTAAGGTGAGGTTGTGGTAAATTTTTCCAACTCAGAATGACTTTATCCAAGAAATAAAATTGAAGGTTTAACGGTTTTTTAACAGACTTCTAAAAAAAAGGAGGAGGTTCTCAATTCGGATGTTTGTATTTTTTTTTTTTTTTTATGTTTGTTCGCGCTTATCTCCGTCGCTTGAGAACCGATTTGAAAAAATATTTTTTTGTTGGAAAGGGTATACTTCCCAAATGGTCCCACGACAAGATCTGATGATAAGTTTCGGAGACAGAGAACGGAACTCTTCAATAAATGCCAGCAAATCAACGTCTATTGCTGCTATCGCTTATGTATGTATTGTTTACGCAATCACACAACATAACACGTCACGCCTGTACCCTCTAAAGGGGTACACAGATGTGTTCAGTATACCACGGTACACCCTCATTTCTGTTAAAGCTCTGTTATTGGGGTACCTCTATTCTTGTAAGTATATACGATTTTGTGTGGGGTAGGTACAACTAAAAAGTGAAAAATAAAAACTTTTATACAAAAAAAAAACAACCGACTTCCAAACTTTAAAAAAAGTTTTTATTCATACAAAAC
Organism: Apamea sordens; assembly: GCA_945859715.1. Lineage (NCBI taxonomy): Eukaryota > Metazoa > Arthropoda > Insecta > Lepidoptera > Noctuidae > Apamea > Apamea sordens. Next base: position 18,697,115 of record OX243995.1, read on the forward strand.
ATGTCAGTCATTTGTTGTCCTTGTTACTAACACAATGGATCGCATTTGTAGTCTGAATAAATAAATGATTATTATTATTTGCCTAGTCTTTTCCAAACTATGTTGGGATCGGCTTCCAGTCTAACCGGATGTAGGTAACTGCCAGTATTTTACATGTAGCGGCTGCCTATCTGACCTCCACAACTAAATTGTCTAGACAACAATTTTATTCCACAGAAAAGGATTTCTGCCGTTGGAAAGTAAGGGGTTTAGTTTATAAACGTCGCTTAAAGTTTAATAATGATTATCGTATGCTTGACCATACACTTTTTGACGTTTAAGCTTCTCTTAACTTTAAACAACGTTTAAAAATAAACTACTGTGATTTCTATTCGAAGTTTGCCCACGCTTGTCAATCGATATCTATTTTTTTGGTGGTGTAGGTGTGTCAATAAAACTAAATAAAATATGATTCAAACATTTAATAGTTAAAGATAATAAGACAAACTTCAATGACACGAAGATCAAAACTATACGGGTACACAAACAGCAACATAATATAATTTGTATATTTTATGTAAATGTGTAAATATAATGTTTTCTGTTCAATAATATTTACCTAGTGTTAAGTGATGGATGTGATAGCATAATTGTTACAAACTTTATATGCTTATTATTGCTTCAAAATACAACAAGTGTATTTTGGTAACACAAAATGGACTTTAACTTTATTAGAAAGGGTTCATTTTGCAGTGGCCAATTGACGAAAATATTTTGACGAATATCCAAGTTGAGCATTAGAACCATTATTTTAGTATAGGCCTTCAAAACATGAACGCACCCTAAAGTATTGTGTTTCGTGTTATTTAATTACTAATTTAATTATTTATATCGCTGATCTAAGACCACATTGGCCAATGTTGAATGCCAGACCTAGGAACCGTTCTTCAATATGAGTAATTATAACCCGGTGAAATGAATCAATCAACCAATGACAAACAAGTACTCAAAACGCAGAACGCTTCATATTAAAAATGTATTTATATTTTAAAAGTACACGTCTGATTCTGTTCTGTTTTAATAGAGTATGTCCTTAAGGTAACAATATATTCAACGGAACAGTGAATTCTGCGAAATTACTATTTATATTAATAGAAGTATTTCAGAAGAAGTTATTATTATCACTAGCACATTATTTATGAAACCACGTGAAGCATATGCCGTGAAATCGTGTAGTTATGACATCGAACTGCAAATCCAAATGATTTATAAATTTTATAACATACATACATATTTGTTTAAACATTTAATTTATTAATTCTTACGTTAGACCATATGTAGGTAAGAGTATTTTTTAGTATACTGTAATATTTTCTTTGACCTTCACCCATAACTTCCAACGTATTTGATTTCACCAACCAAGCCGTGTTTTAAAGATACCCATCGCTTTATCAATACAAAAAATAGAAAAGCATTGCTAACTCATACAATATACTATATTATAATATAACTAATAGTAATATCTGAAAGCCCAATGAACTAAAATCTACCTTTCATTTCATTACCTATAGACAATCACATTAATCTTCGAGACCGTATGTAAAGCATGTAGCTATCAGAAAGGTGTGGTCATATCTCTATGGGTGGGTGCCCACAAGCCACTTAGTTAGCAACTTATTTGTCTCTCACATCAAAAGTATGAAAGTGTTGTCTTTGTCGCGTCGCTACATGCGCGCACTTACATACAAACTAGTAGAATTGATGTGATAGACAAAAAAGTTGCTGGGCAACTAAATTGCTCGTGGGCGCCCTCCCTGAGCACGTCAACGAATATACGGGCCCATCCGAAAGTAGCTTACCAGTCAAAACCAGTGACAGCTTCAATTATTCAGACGAGCAAAATCACATCGCGAGTAGGGACAACTGTCAAATTGTGTTGTCTTTCATTCTTAGCTCCGAACAAATCCGATTTCCATAGCTTCGGCCGAAACTACGGATTTCGTGCTTAGGGAGTAGACCTCCAGACCATAAAACTGAACAGGTTTCACCATGAGCCCAACATCGTAATCGCGCTGCATATGAAGTTGCTGACCAATCTTTTATCGTTATTTCAACGGAATCAGGGTGGAAATTACATTATTGTTACCAGCACACCGCAATCTAAAACTAATAATAATTAATAACTGCACAAACAAATTCCAAAAATATGTAAATATATCAATGTATAACCCGTTCGCGCTAAGGTTGCCGGTCCGTGGAATGCGGGGACCCTCGCCCCCAACCTCGTACCGCACCGCTGAGTCGCCGTCTCAGTCCCATAAGCAACGTCATCGCGTGTGACTATTACTTATTCGGCACTTTAATATTCTTAAATTTTCTCGATATTTCTTAATTTTACTTACGGTCAGCGGAAAACTTAGGGCAAACGGGTTATAAGTATGTACCTAATTTATTAACTTTAGACCTTCAAAAGCCATTATTACAAATTATATTTATACACAGCATATAATTAAGTATAACATCAACTAAATATATTCTATATAAAGTATATTTACATAACCTTTAAACACATAACCTAGTGGTAAGTATGGAAGCAGGTACATAACATCAAACTATGTATATCTAACAAAATATAACTATATTTTAAACTATGAAGAAAGAAAAAGTTTAATAAATACATATTGTAACAAGTATAATTTTTATAATTCAATGCCAAATGTAAATAATAAAATCGAGGCCTAAATACCTATGAATAGGATAGAAATTGCAAACATCAAAACTATTGTCGAAACACCTATATGACGAGCCTTAAAGATGCATATTATATTTTACTAATTTCGGCCCGCGGCTTCGCCTGCGTGGAAGTCGGAAAATATTCCACGCAAACGTGATACCGGTAGCCTATATGTTACTCTATAGCATCAGCTATCTGCCAGTGAAAGTCCCGTCAAAATTGGTCCAGCCGTTTCGGAGATGACAAACAAAAATTTAAATAAATGTTCTTTCTTTATAAGTAGCGTATATACTTTCATATGCATTTAGTAAAAAGCTGTTATTTTGATATTACAAACAGATAATTCAATTTTATTTATTTGTATATATGTGTAGATTAAATATCATTTATATCATCATGTCTTACGGTATTTTGCTGTGGGGACGGGCTGCAGATATTGATTCTATATTCATTCTGCAAAAGAGGGCTGTCAGAGCCATCTACAATCTCAGCAGACGCGAAACTCTAAGGCAACTGTTTAAAAAAATTAACATCATGACGGTTCCTTGTCAATATATATACGAAAACATTATGTACGTTCGAAAACATCTACATCTTTTTAGTAAGATAAGTGACAGGCATAACTTTAACACTAGGAATAGGAACAAACTAGATCAACCGAGCTTCAGATTGTCTAAAGTAAAAACTTCTTTTATGGGGTACTGTGTAAAATGTTATAATAAAATACCACTCGATATTCTTCAACTAAATGAGAAGAAATTTAAAACATGCATTAAACGCACACTATGTAGACAAGCATATTATAAGTTGGACGAGTATATAGTAGATAAAAATGCTTGGCTTAATGCTGGTCCTGCTCCACAGGCAGTTGGGTTTACAAGTTGATCACAATTTCAATATTTGGAGGAGATGCTTCCCCTTTTTGTTTTTTTTTTTAGTGTTTATTTTATATAATCAGGATTTTTAATACTTCAGTATTAAATACCTCTTCATGATTGGTAGTAATTTTTTTTTCTCTCATCTCTTAATTAAATTGCAAACTATAATTTTGTATAATTTAGAAGCATTTTTGAAAATTTTGTAAATGTAAGAACCATGGATCCGTTTTTTATGTTATTTTGATGTTGACTTGAAAGAGCATGGCAGTTGAGAATATGTCATGCTCACTTAAATGTCTCACTGGTGGTGGCGCGTGTGTTGGATCATTCGGTTCCCTACGAAATGGTTGAGCTGGGTGGTGCTGATCCACGCGTCATGTTCGTGAACGGGCGCCATCTGTTGAGACTGGTCATCTCTTAACTGCCAGGGCTTATTTTTAATTTTATATTTTTAATTTTATATTTTAATTTGTTTCTTAACATTGTTCTCACATATAGAAGCAATAAGAATAATGTAACCAGGATTTTGTAAAAATGTCTTGATTTAAAAGAGTGTCCGTGGAGTTTCTTGCCCGTTCTTCTCCATAGAGATCTACGCTTTGGAATGGGCAACTAGCTTCAACTTTCTGACTAACTGACCGACTATTTAATTTTGACAATTCAAAAGTGCCTGTAAATGGTTTAATTGAAATAAATGATTTGAGTTTGAGTTTGAGTTTGATACATAATAATCACATTATTTCTGAGCGAAACTTAACACTAATTACAGCAGATACTAAATAATTAAAGACTATAATACCTAACTGTTATTATGATTATGATATTGTCATTGGAAAATGAGATGTACTGGGACATTGTTCTATAACTATTATATGAGCAAAATGAATAAATGCAATTAAATCTGTAATTTTACATAAATAAAAGTAAGTACAGTGGTTTCAAAATAAATAAATAGGTACATAAATTATTATAATTGTTTATTACAAATATCAATATTAACAATGCTATAATTTATCGACATATGAACAGCACTAGCCCAATTCCTTCAGTCTGTGTATTACTAAACTAGCTACATTCAATCATTATCTTTTGTTTTCAAGTTCAAACGTGTGAGTTTTTTTCATCGACTTCTCGACTGACACTGTGAGAGACTTCTTTATGTTAGGGTATCTTAAGTATGTACTTTTTATAAATACATAATATACAGGGTGACAGGGACATCGACGCCCAACGTTTTACCATGTATTCAGTACATGATTCTGAAACCCCTGCGCTGAAATTTTTCGTCTGTTATCTTAAAAACATTAGTTGTTCCATACATTTTAACCGCGTAGGTATTGCAGTTTACTACGGATTGTTTCTATGATAACCGCCAAATGTTAGGGGGTTTAGAATCATGAGCTGAATTCAGTTTGCGCGTCGATATCTTTGCCGCCCTATATATTATTATGTATCATAATATAAGCCACCTAGATGACCTACATGGATTGTAACAAATGTGTTTATTATAACAAATACATAAAGATTGTATATTATTTTATGTATTTGTTATAATAAACACATTTGTTAGATTGTATATTATTTGATTGATGCAAAAGCTACGATACGCTATTCTCTTTCTAATGTCAATCATTTTGATATTGTATTTTGAGACTACTTTCTTATCACTCAGGGCCGATTTTTTTATCAGTAGTTAAACTCAACTAGTTGTTAAAAATAGTAACTAATGGTTAAATTTTTGCAAAATGTGTTTTTTGATAAATTTTTATTTTAGTTTATCTAATATAATTGCTAATGGTCAAACAATTAACTATTAGTTAAAAAAAATAACCATAAGATAAACTAACAATTGATCAAAAAAACACATTTTACACCAATTTAACCATTAGTTACCATTTTTAACAATTGGTTGAGTTAACGACGGATCAAAAAACCGACCCTTACTCATATACAATTTTTTTTTTATTTCGAATATATTATAATAACGATGAACAAGCTTAACGCTCTATAGAACTCTAGCAATCTCGTTTAATTTTAAATAAATTACATACTTGAAAGATAATTTAGTATTAAGAAATGTTTTTTTTTTTATATAATAGGATTTTATTATATTTTAGAGTTTAATATTATTATCCAATGTTTATCAAATTGGCCCTATACTGGTGATTTAAAAAAATTAAATGTTTATTTTTTACAATTATAGGCCGGCCGCTTAACTGAGACGTTGCCTGAGGTAGCTGCGCGGTGCGGGAAGGGTGATAGTTGTCACAAGTTGACGAATCACTGAGCTCTCGCACACGTCACCATACCCCTCCCGCACCGCGCTGCTACCTCAGGCAACGTCTCATTTAATCGGTTGACCTATAGTCGACTACATTTCATTTAAGAACACTGCGCTGAGGCACAAGAATATTCTCTATATCATCTAGAATGAGATGTATGTAGTTAAAAACCAAACACACAGTGTATTTTACAAAACATAATCAGTGAAAATACAACGTAAATAAAAAAATATATCCTATTTCATTCATAATGTGGTTAAAATATTTAAAATTATCACAAGCAAGTAGGTAATGCCCTAAAACCAAGAATACACGACGGCTTTTTTCCCGCTGCGGTCCTAATTATTAGTCTATTAAGCGCCTGTGTGTTTGCACTTTGACTTAGACTTTTTTGCACCTGATGGCTGACTGTAGGCAATGATGTCGCCGACGATGGTGCATGTTTAAAAGCCATCCAATTTTTTTTTTTTTTTACATTTCCTACACTGTAGCACTGCTGAGCAAAGGCCTCCCCCACATCCTTCATCCGACATCCTTTTTCTAGAGCCACCTCTATGCAACAGTAGCAGCAACGTCCAACCACAGTTGCTGCTACTGAAATCCACCTTTGAAATTTACTTTGAATTGTAGACTTACAGCCGCGTTGTGACAATCAAAAACTTATTTAGATGTAGGCACACAAGGTGCAAAATCGCAATTCAATAGGCGCGTGCAGACATCGTGTCTTGGTCTCCTAGTCTAAAACTTATATCTCTTTTCAATCCTACCTCCATCTCTTTCTAACGTGAGCTTCTTGGCAAGGCTTATCCTAATAACGCGCATTAAACCAGTCACAAGCTACTTCGCTTTCAGTAATTTATTATTTTACTATCATAAGGCCTAGAACATACGAATCTTTATTTAAGTAAATTAACAATATTATTATTATTATTGATTAAGTACTCGTAAACTGGGAACCTTTCTATATACACTTTTGAATTGCAGTTACATATCAAAATAAAAACAATAAATGCAACTTGAACAAAATTATATAATTATGGGCTGATTTTTCAGTCATCTAATAACTTTACTCGAGGAATCATTTTGAAATTTTGACAGTTATTTCATACAAAAACTGCCAAATGTTATCCCTCGAAATAAAAGTTATCTGGCGATAACTAACGCCAGATAACTTTATCGAAGGGATAATTTTGACAGTTATTACATACAAAAACTGTCAAACGTCAATTTTATTCCTTGAATCAAAGTTGAATGGCGATGGAAACATCAGCCCTGAGACAAGTAAAACCCCTTAGGGGCCGTCTCCACGAGCGAGAGAATCGTGGCGATATTATCGTCGTGCCACGTATTTCTATACACTCTCTTAGAACGTGTCTCCACACGGCGTTATCATCGCGGCGAGAATTGAATGGCACGACGATAATATCGCCGCGATTCTCTCGCTCGTGGAGACGGTCCCTTAGGGCTCTTTTAACCAGACTTTTTATCCGACTGCTCCAAAGCCAGAAGGGTAATGTTTTTTCTATAGTAACAGTAACACAGTAACATATCAGCGATCAAGAACTCCGAACAATGAAAATTCCACACTAGGTATTCATAATAATAATATTCAGGCCATTTATGTTACGGCTTCTTTTATAAATAACTCTAGCTATTAAACATAAAAAAGTCCCTTCATTATCTAACTAGATTCAACTTTATAACATCGCCATTAACAACTGCTATCTCAACGTAATAATGATATTCCTTAACAAAGGATTGTACCTTCAAAGAAGCCTTCTTAGAAGCTGAACTTCCCCCTGACCTTGAAGAATCCCATGCCAGTCTTGTTGTGGAGTAGTGACGTCACTCCTACGTAGCTCTGGATGACTATGGGGGAGTGGTGTATGCAGCACGATGATGACGTCATGTGCTCGATTGCTCTTTGTATCTTTGTGGCGAATGTTTCCATGTCGTAGGTTGATTTTTCCTCGGCTGTTCCCTCTGGAATTAAATTATGACAGGGGTGAATATGTGTATTATATGGTTTCCGACGACATTGTTGCCATCGCGGGTAGAACCTGCGGGGTAATTACGTAACACACTCACAGAAGGAATGGCTTTTTTTTTTTTTGAGGATGGAAATCATCAAATGACTCCTCCCAGAAGGAATGGCTTTCATTTAAGCAGTTCAACAACATTCATTGCGTTATTTATGTTGTTGAGCAGACAACTTTTTCGTACAAACGCCAGCACATCAAGCTACCCGAAACTATCAAATTTTTCCAATCTACTTTGAACCTAATGCTTTAGCGATAAAGTTGAAAATCTATTAAAGAAATTTGACAGATTGTAGTAGCTTGATGTGCTGGCGTCTGTACATATGAAGCAATATCCTTCAAAATGATTCTGGTTGTGATTGAGTGTGTTACGCAATTAGGGTGTTCGATGAGGCTGGTACAGGAGCGTGGAGATTGGCACAAGAAAAGAGATTTCTATGCCCAACAGTGGGCTAAGTCAGACAAGCGACACACGTGCGCGTGCGATTCCGTTCGTCGCTCTGCAAGCCGTACGCGGCGACTTGGGGCATGCACTAAAAAACTTCTCTCAATTGTTTTCTTCGCATTCGTTGTCTTAAGACACGTGACGCTAAAGCCTCGAATACACTAGAGGATAAATGGAGCGACATGTGGCGGGACATGGCGCTCGACAACTACGTGGATGTCCCGAAAGAATGTCGCGAAACATTTTGCAGGCCTACAAATGGCGCGACACTGACGCGGGACGCGTGCGCTCACTCTCGGAGCGGGAGCAAGCAGCATGTCCCACGTCACGTAAAATGTTGCGGGACACTTTGCAACGTTGCAGCGGCACGTAGATTGAGTGTTGCGCGTCATGTTGCGGGATAAAATGACCCCTAGTGTATCCGAGGCTTTAAGCGTGTTGACTCGTGTCCACGGGGTAACTGGTCGAAGTCGCGACTGCTGATCCTATCCTAGGCTTAACAGACACCAACAAATATAACAATAAAGTTGTATGTACATATCACCTTCACCTTTATGCCAGAAAATGGGATGCGAGGCGTACGTGAGGAATGGCACGTCGTGACTGAAGGGGTTCCAAACAGTCTTCAGGGGAACTGGCTCGCCTTTGTTCCACATCAGGCGCAAGCCGCGGAGGTGGCGCTCTCTGTATAGTCAATAGTTATGTAATTAGCAATCTTTTCTTTAATAATAGGGTAGGAAGAACATTATTAACCCTGGTCGAGTTTGTTCATTTGGTTGCGCGTTTCTTGCGCGGCGATTTTATTTCGGGCAATGGATTTTCAACACAATGCTTAGCGCCGAGAGTGGCAAATCCAGCAGTATGTTTTTTTGACGCGCTGGGATGCGCTCTGTTGAATTCTCAACGCTCGGCTTAACACCTAGAGTTGAAAATCCAGCGCACGATATGAATGCCTTTATATTCCGGTCGGCCGAAAATAGGGGATTTTCGCGTCTTTTCGCATTATAATGCTGTGAGCATACAAAGCGCTATTGTTATCTTTCTTCACGACAACTCGTCTTGGGAAATACTTACAAAAGCGCATAATACAACTTAATAATACTAAAAATATTTTTGTCGATAACAAGCTAAATTAATGCAACTAAAAACATGCATGTTTAACAACGTATTATGAAAAGTTAAAGTGTAAATAATATTAATTTAAATAAGATGAAATTATCTTGTTGCTAAGTGCTGATTGCCATTCTGAAAATTATACATGCTTTAAATATAATTTGCAAGATAATACTATTGGCAAGATTTTAGTAGATGTTGCGTGCCCATGCATCTTCTGGGCTCGCTTGTTCTATCATAGATCTCATCCATCGCTTTCCATCAGGCGTGATCGATGACAAGAGGCCCATTCAGAAAATGAAAATTCAAATAACGACACTGCACACACATACACTAGGCGTTGCGCAGCATGACGCAGTACAACGATCAACTTTTGTTTAACAATGTTGTGCAACAACAAAGCGCCCTTCATGTTGCTAGCAACAGCATGCGTTGTTGTTGCATTGTCACGCCAATTGATGCCTCGCAAATACAAAGCTCTAGTGGGCCCCAACTCTGTATAGTTATTATTATTCCCGCACGTGCAAACCACGTACAACCACGCCAAGTACACGCCAATTACGCGTTCATTTCGCGCGGTTCCGTTCATTGTGTCATAGAGAATACGTTTTTAGCAGATGTCGTGATTAGCTTAGAAATTGACGTGGTTTCGAAGTACGGAATCATTTAGTGCTCGTAGTGAATTAGGGCCCAGCAGTGCGATTCTGTAACCATCTCACCGCGAAAACTTAGATGAAGTGAGCATGGAGTGAGCTGTCATTCCAAATAATGCTAGCATTATTTGGGTTGACACTACTGACAACTCACATCAAGCTCACTTCACTTGAGTTTTCACGGTGAGATTTTTACAGAATCGACCGGCTGTTATCTACCTATTTTCTAATTTTACAAGACCGAGATATTACAAAAGCGCAACCATGTGTCCATGTTCATCTTCATCATTTCTCTCACAACTTATTTGGGGTCGTCACGGCAGGTCTTCTTCCATCCGGGAGGGTTGTGGAAGTAAAGGCTGAGCCGGTTTCCCATGACCCTCCCATCACGGCGACGCGGGAACACTGCTGAGTTTTAGTGGGTATACTGTCATTCGTACAGGGAGTCCCACATACCCCGTCTCGTCCCCCACGAGAAGGACATGCATAAAGCATTTCTCAGCGAGAGAGAAAAAAAAAAAAAAAAGTCTTCTTCCATACGTCTCTATTAATCATAACGAAGAAACCACAAATAAATGAGGACAGCCAGGCATAACCCAAACGTTCCTCTACATTATGTCTACACAATTAAGTCCATGCTAGGTATTAACCCAGAAGCACTAGTGTCAGTTTAGAAAGTTCGAGATTTGACGCAAAAACTGTATTCTCAAAACTGTATTACTTACCGTCTCATTACGAAAAGAGATCTGACTTCGGTCCAAGCTTAAACCGTTCAGCTCGTTTTTGTATTTTGAACTTTATTCCGAATGAGATAGAAGAAATAGGAATCACCTTTCTACCATCGAGAGTCCAGACGCACTGCGGTATACCACCCCTATTTGGTTAATATACCATATATACGCACTAAGCGCTTCTCGTCATCTTTTCTGATGCGCACAGCTAAGGAGTGGAACCGTCTGCCTGCGTCTGCATTCCCGAGTTCATACAACCCGAATCTCTTCAAGGCGAGAGTGAATAGGCTTCTTCTGGGCAAGCTCGTTCCACCGTAGATCTCATCCCTGCCTCTGGGCTGGATTGAGGTCAAGAGTGAGCCCATTGTCAATAAAAATAAAAAAAAGGTATGTACAAAATTGACAATTTAGTCTCGCTTGCACCATTATTCACTTAAACGTATTTAACGCTAAACATAGGTAGGTACTTATTTAAAACATGATTCTGTCTCTGTTGTGTTCAAACGATTGACAGAGGCAGACCGATGTTCTAAATATGGTGGTAAACGTATTTAGTGATTTGTGGTGCAAGCGGCCTATAGATTCAGATTTAAAATCAGTTTAGTATTTTTGAACTTTAACGTTGACGGAATAAAGCTCGAAATTCTAAAATAGCCCCATGGTCTAAACCTAAGTCTGACGACAAATCTTGTTTTGTAATAAGGCCGTTAGGGTTAAATTAAAAAAAAAACTTACACTATACTCTGTCCACTAGGTTAACTGTTTTTTGACAGCTGCCTTAGAACGTACATATTCCAGATAACGTAAAAGTTAACTTTGAAATGCGTAATAAAAATAAATACATACTGCCTAATCTTATTGAATTATTTTATTTATAAACTGTACGTGTACCAGTTTTGGCAAAAAAAAAATATAATTGCTCGCTAGTTCGATCTGTCAAAAAAACGGTTAACCTAGTGCTTGACCAGAGTATAGATAGCTCATACATTCTCTACATCAAGCACGCGAATACACATCAAAATACGAAATCAACCCAAAAGAAGCTAGCAACGTTTAGTGTATCCTACAGCAACTGAAAGGTACCTAGGTTCAAAATACTTGGGATCGAACAGTTTGCTGCTCTGATGGTCCACGTCTTCGTGCGAGGGTCGGCGGCACAGCCGGTCTATGACGCAATCTTTCACGACCGTCGTGACGCCGGATGCGATGCCGTTCAGGCGACTGTGTACCAACACATGGGTTAGGAACTTTGAAGTACCTATGCGGACCTACCTGCACCCTAATTGCGTAACACACTATTTTGAAAGATATTGCTAATCCATTGACTCATATGTTCGAAAAATTTGACTATAGTTTGACCGAAACTGCTGTACCGCGCCTTAGGAATGCGCGGCGAGGCGGGGGGCGGGACGCCGTGAGCGATGACGAATGAGCGGCCTGCACTGCCCCCCCGTCTCGCCGCGCACATAGCTAAGGCGCGGTACAGCGGTTTTGGTCAAGCTATAATCAATAACATAAATAACGCAATTAATGTTGTTGAACTGTTAAATTGAAAGCTACTGTTAGTGTATTAAGCAATTACCCCGCTGAATTGGAACTGCATTTCGGAGTCAGCCATTGCTAATATTTTTTTAAATTGAATTAATTTTAAAAAAATTGTTATATCTAGTTGATGGATAGTAGTATATAGTTGATGGATATCAAACTATGTCTAAGTCAATTTAATATGGCATGGCTGTATCTGGGGGCCTACTACGAAGTGCAAAGTGCGAATGTTCGGATCGGACCGACACATGGTCGAACCGAATATTATTGAAAAAGGCGAAAACAGTTCGGATCGGCTCAGTTGGGTCGGGACCATAGTCAATATTCGAAAGAGTGTAGGATCGGAACCGACCGAACCAAACAGTAACTTCGCAGCAGGAAACGGCCGAACATTCGGCCGATACTACTTCGGAGTAGATCCCCTTACTAATTCCTGACAAATACTTGAAGTTCAAGAACACATGACACATAACAGACCTATTAGATAACATTACTACAAACATAAAAATCTTTGTTTTAATTATAACTAGCTTCCGCCCGCGGTTTTGCCCGTGTGGTAACTCGAAAAAAGTAGTAGTAAGCCTATGTCATTCCCCAGGGTTCAAAGTAACCCCTACCAATTATTATTTAAATCGGTCTAGAAATTTCGTAGTCCAGAAGTTAGTAAATAATGTATGCTTGAATTAGCCAATTAATAAATTATGTATTAGTTAACTTATTGCAGTTGTAAATTCCTGTTTTTTTTTTTTAGGCATTGCCCCACACTAGGAATTATTTCTCCTGTATCGTGGGTGCGTTTACAAACATTTAAACTCTCATACACAAACAGCCAGACCCGGAACTACTAATTGTAGGCCATACAAATATTTGTTTCGTGCGGGAATCGAACCCGCGACACGCTGCGCAGCAGTCAATCGCTTAACCACTGCGCCAACCGTGCCGTCATATTTTTTTTTTATATTATCCTATCTAAAGATGTTTATAAAAGCTTGTAGCCAATATCAAATAAAAATAATGATATCGTATTCTAGATCTATCACAAGAAAAACCAGTTGTTGGCTAATAATAAAACAATACATAAGCAAGACCTATCAAGTATTTTTTCTCCTTATTTTGTACTAGCTTTTCCCGCGGCTTCACCCGCGTGGAAGTCGGAAATAATCTCACGGGGAACATTCTACCGGGATAAAAAGTATGTTATATCCTAACCCAGCACCCTGATTGCGTAATACACTATCAATCCCAAACTGAAAAATTTTGAAGGATATTGCTAACCTATTGCTTCATATGTTCGGAAAATTTGTCTGCACAACAACGTAAATAACGCAATGAATGTTGTTGAACTGTCAAAATTAAACCCATTGCTACTGATAGTGTTACACAATTACCCCGCCGGTCATGACCTATCCGTATGTTTCTCATCTAAATCCGTTCAGGCGTGAAAGGTAACAGACAGATCATAAATTCAAACTGTTTTTTTTTTTAATAAATAAAACAGGTTAATATAATTCTAAATATCTAGCAATAATAATTAGGTATTCTTTTTAATATATAAAGAAATACTCGAGTGTCGCCATTGACCACGTAATTGCCTATAATTTAACCAAGTTACTTGTGACTTCAAATTGTAATAACTTTTGTTACCCCAAGATACGAACTATAAATATATTTCTAATATAAATATTTTAATTAGAGATAAGTAGGTGCCTACATAATAATCTCAATTTTACATGTGAATTTTAAAACCATGCCCTATTTAACCCCTTTTTTTTGGAGAATGGGAAATCATCAAATGACCCCTCCCGCTCTGGGTGGAGCGGAAGGGAGTGTCAGACTCTTACTGACTAAAACCCACCCGTGTTCCTTCCTTAGCCCTTTATGTTCCAGGGCAGCGGTAACCCTTTCGGACGATCCCGCTACCCTGGCCTATTTAACCCCTTGGGGGATGATTTAACAAAAACGCCAAAACATTACATTACATGTAACACAACATGTTACATGTAATGTAATTCTTTATTTCTTACCAAAATCATCATTATCCGCCTGAACTGTTCCCACTGCTGGGACACAGGCCTCCTCTCAGTGAGAGGGAGTGCCAAAAACATAAATTTAAATTTTCATATCCCTAACTTAAAAAATGCTGCGTTTCCCGTACTAACTTTCACCCCCTATATCCCCCTTTAGGATTATTTTTCAGACAAAAGTAGCCTATGTCCTTCCCCAAGATGCTATCTATCTCCTTGACAAATTTTATTGAAATCTGTTCAGCGGTTAGGCGTGTAAACGAAACATACAGACAGACAGACTAAATTACTTTTGAATTTATAATACTACTAGTTTGAATAAGTATTCAAAACAAGTTTTTTTATGTTATGTTTTCCTGTTTGCTTCTTATGACTCCCAGTAATGTTTCAAGTTTTTTTTTTCTCTATTGGAAATTTAAATGCATTTTTTAAACAAATAATTAGTGTATGAATTCCTCTCTATTCTAACATTTTTAAAATTTACGTTGTTCATTAATATAGTTCTGTAAAAAGATCATACTTACGGTACTAAAGATGAGGGTGGGTAGACCAGCTCCCCAATAACGATAGTGTCCAGGTCATCCAAATACGTCTTCTTGAATTCAAGCTGCTTCATGGCAATGAAGTCATACTTGATTGTCATCACCAGTCTTGATGTGAGGATCACAATCCTCTCCCTCTCATTATCCCATAGAGTTATCCTGGAAATTTATTATATCATTTTGTATGAGAGACAGGATGTAAACTCTGGTCAAACTGAAGCGGATCCCGCGCGGAATGCGGGACGAAAATTGGCATAATCAGCCAATAATGTTGTCACTGCTGGAACACAGGCCTCCTCTCTATGAGAGGGAGTGGGCCGTAATCCACCACGCGGGCCCAGTGCGGGTTGGTAAATGTCATATAGCCTGCTGACTTCCTGATCATTAAAATTATCGACACACTGTACCAGATTCGGCTAGTTTAGTCAGAGCTTAAAAAATAAGGAAACATATTCCAATAGGATTTTTAAAGCTAACAGAAGATAAAGATAATAAAAATATTTGCAGTTGCCAGATATGATAACAACATTAACAGTAGCAACAAATTTTTGATAAGGTAAAGTTGAATGACTTGCACAAATTGGCAAATAAATGGAAATCTTTGAATTAACCCGTATGGCCAGAATGTAGATACACACGAGACACACTGGCTTTTTAATTGTGTCTGTAATTACGGCATTCAAATGGGTAAAGAGACTGTTATGGTCCTCTTTCAGCTTAGTAAAACCCACCTTATTTCCTTAGAAATAATGTTTGCTAAGCAAATTGACACCCTATGTCAATTTGCTGTGTCATAACCATTTCAAAACAACAGCCAAAGATTGATAATTGTGATTTGAGTACATAGACAATTTAAGTTAACAGCCAATTTACTTATGGGGGATGATGGGGGATGCGCTAAGTTAGCTTGTGGAATTCTAAACATTCTTATGTTTTTTGCAATTTACAGGTCAGTGTCACATTGCATGTTGATTAAAATATGATTTGCAACCGTAACCAATATGTATTTATAGTATAAGAATCAGCAAAAAAAGCTCCTTAAGATAGAATTGACCTCAAATGTTTTATGGTTTCATAAAATTAATACTGCTACTCCTATCAATGTAGGGAGATGTCTTGATGATTTTTATGATTATAATTATATAAATAAATATTGGCCAGCTGCAAATCATATTTAGATCAACATACAACCATACTGACCTACAAATTGCAAAAACCGTAAGAAAATTTGTTTTTTCATGCTACCCTGACGTTTCCCGAACTTTATCATGATAGTGCATACACATCATCTGCCGAGCCTTTTCCCAACTATGTTGGGGTCGGCTTCCAGTCTAACCGGATGCAGCTGAATACCAGTATTTTACATGGAGCGACTGCCTATCTGACCTCCACAACCCAGTTACTCGGTAATACGATACCCCTTGGTAAGACTGGTTGTCAGACTTTCAGACTTCTGACTACCCGTAACGACTGACGACAAAGATCCATGAATGACAGCCGGGACCAACGGCTTAGCGTGCTTTCTGAGGCACGGAGGGGTCTCGGTATGTAAGGATGGTCACCCATCCACAGACCAACCGACCGATCGACCTGTGCGGCAGTTATTATTACAAGTACAAATAACATATATCGATAATTTGCTTACTCTGTCAACAGCCAGGACCCCAAGTACTCTCCGTCTTCAGGGAATAATAGTCCCGTAATACATTCCTGTATAGCAGTGTCCACAACTCCCTTGCGGAATGTAAAGAAGTCTTTAATGTTCTCCTTGTCAAACGGCACATCGTAACGAGGGAATACTGCCTGTATGCCTGTTGGTGTAGTCGCTGCTGCTGCTGCTGCTGGAGGAGGATTTGTTTGATCCTCGGGTGCTCTGGCATCTGTAGCATGAGTTGACATATTGTAGTCTGTGTGTATAGTGTGAACAGTACTTCGATGATAGTATGAGAATGAATAAATTAAATAATCAAAGTAAAACATTTTATACTAAAGCTAGTAGGCAGCTATTATATGTATAAAGATACTGGAGTACTTAGTTCTATTCCACATTGGGAATTTTATAGTTACCTACACCAATTCTAATGTTCACCTTCGCGCCGTATATAGCATACCTACGTTAAATATATTTTTACACAGGCTATTATTGACTAAGATTATTTTTACCTCTCTGTGAGCCACATAAAATAAACATCCGACATGGTATGTGCTATGGCTTAATATTTTCAAAACATACCGGCAAAGGAAGATGTGGAAGAGGTCAAGGAATTTTCACCAGACAACACCGAGGGATTAACACTAGTCGGGGGTTTCCTTCTCGCCGTATTATCCGTAGTATTATTGCGATTACTTTCTGAGTTCTCCGCCACGGTTGTATCCGTCGACAGCTGCAGGGTACCGCCGCGGAACTCCAAGTCTTCATCTTGCAAGTCACTCATCCTGTATTTATGTAGTTTTCTTTAGTCTGTACACTGTTTTCTTTGTAAATTAATAATTGCTCTGCGTAAATAAAATAATCGACCGACGGACTGATAAGCTACGTCAATGTCAAATGCGTTTCGTTTTAACGCTATGATTATTTTATGTGTTGAGTGAGTTTACATTTTCTTGAATCGAATAAACTAAAAAGTTTTATGTAATAATTATAATAAAACTCTTAATTTATCTAGCTTAATTTCAAGGTTATAATTTTTTATTTTTTTATTGAATAAATAACAAAAAAAAAAAACTTATGAACTAAACGAAGAATACTACCAAAGGCGGGATTTTGAAAAGTTTTTGATTCTATCAGAAAGTTTGACTTCCGGTTTCCCTGACTTTTTAAAGTCATACATAAGTAAGTAAAGTCATCTCTCCTATCGATTTCCCTAGTAAGAATGTGTTCTTTTTCAAAATCAACGGGATCGATTCGAGGACTGGAAATAAATTTTCAAAAATTGAATGGTGCAGTTCCTGTGTTTGCCAAAATCGGGTCAGAGGATACGTAATAGGGCACTGAGGAAAAACAGTTTTTTTTCCCCAAATCGTTAGTTTTTTGATATAATAATAACTAAAGACTACCTATTTTTTTTATTTTTTTATTGACAATGGGCTCACTGTTGACCTCAATCCAGCCCAGAGGCAGGGATGAGGTCTACGGTGGAACGAGCTTGCCCAGAAGAAGCCTATTAAATTAGCTCTCGCTATTTGTATATACCTATACTTATATATTTGTTTATATATTTTTGTATTATGTATTAATTAAGTACCTATACTTATTTATTATTTTTTTACGTTATATGTGTAGGTATATATTTAATATTTTTGTTTTACACTTGACACATACATATTTTTCTCTTCTTGTTCTCCACACTATTGTCTAGGTACATTTCTTTTTTTACTTCTCCTTTCGCAGATCTGCTGGAAGAAATTTCTTAAGAAATAAGCAGTAGGTACCTTTGTACTTACTCATATTATAATTATGTCATATCATATCAATATGTATTTTACTGTGTGTATGTACATAAATAATAAAATAAATTAATTAAAAATAAAAATATAAGGCTAAAAGTGTCTTGGTGTTTTTTCTTTTCAACCTGCCGTTTGTCGTACTAAAAGTTTTATCGAAGGGATCCTTTTACAGAGGCGTTTGTGACTTTTTGACATTTTTTTAAAATTAATTTTTTAGTGTTCGCAAATCGTTTGTTACTTGATTTTATCATGCAGAGGACCATATAAGTCATTTCGGAGTACCTAAGTCGAGGCTGTGGAGGCGAGCATAGGAACTTGCGCCTTAATACCTACTTACTCAAAGGCGAAGAGGCTGTACTTCCCGTAGCGCCGGAGAAGCGAAGCGAAAATCGGCCTCAATTCAAGACTCCTTTAGTATTTTTGCCTTTTAATGGCCAACTTAAAATAAACTATTTGATTCTTGACTTTAATTCTGAAATACATAAAGTAGGTTCCCTATCCATTTGCATAAAATTTTAAGACCTAATATAACTTAGCATAATTTTGTTTGGCATAATTATATTTTCGCATAATATAATTACGCATAACTGCTTACGCATAATTTTTTTAAGCATAATTTCTCTAACCATAATAATGATTAAGCATAATATTCTAAAGCATAAATTTATTAAGCATAAAGTTCTAAAGCATAATAATAATAAGGCGTAGTCGACGGAGCCCCGCTTCGCGGGGCCCCTATTTCTGTCTGCAGGGTTTAAAGGAACCTAACACGAAGGGGATGACGGGGGCTCGTTCGCTCGCTCCGCTCGCTCACTTGAGCCCCCGTCATCCCCTTCGAACCTAACCTGTCCGAGTCGGGGTGCCCCAATTCCCGAGCTCGCTTCGCTCGCTCTTGCATCGTGAGTTCTCATTGCCTTTTTACTAAATCGAGATGTGTTAGACCTTGGGGCACCCCGACTCTTGGAAAAAGTGATTCAGAATCGAGTGAAAATATTTACGTAAAAATAACTCAAATTTGTTTCCGTTATTTCTATTAATTGTATGCCCAAATATTATTATGCTAATAATCATTAGGCCTAGTAACGTTATGCGAATCAAATTTATGCCAAAACAAATTAGTCTTTAAGATGATTATGCCAACATAAAATGTATGCCTAAAAAAATTATGCTGAAGTATTATTATGCCAAAACAAATTGTGCCAAAATCGTTATGCCGAAGTATATTAGGACAAAGAACATTATGCGAAAAGAAGGGATCCCCATAAAGTATTGTAAGTACCGAGGTAGGTACAGACGCCAGCAGATCAAGCTACCCGAAACTGTCAAATTTTCCCAATGAACCTTGAACCTAATGCTTTAGCGATAAAGTTGAAAATCTATTAAAGTTTGACAGGTAGCTTGATGGGCTGGCGTCTGTACATACTTATGTGTGTAGAAGGCACAAAGTAATTAATTATATTAAAACAACAGTTACACAATATTTATTTATTTTACAAAAATAATTGGAACTAAATAAAAAAGAACTAAAGTCTTACTTTCTACTTTCTGGCACAATTTATCAAGTAATATGGCAAAAAAAATATTTAAAATGGTAAATATTCGATACGTAGTACATTCACTGTTTTTGCTTGTGTACTTAGTATTGACAAAAATGCACTTAAATACTATCCTAAAAACTGTACAGTGTATCATTTATAAATACAAGATAATTAAATTACATACATTTACGTAATTGCTCAGTTATAAATGACAATATTTCAAGTTCAAATTGCACCTACAACAAAATTGATTCAAGAAAAAAATGAACCTCAATTAGGTAATAAAATCCATTGCATCATATGTTTAAAGCATTCGTCTGCACCACGACAACGTAAATAACGCAATAATGTTGTTGAATTGTCAAAATGAAAAACATTGCAATTGTATTCTGTTACGCAATTAGGTACCCCACAGGTTTTGTGTACAAGCTTAAATATAAATATTATCTTCGAAATCCCTGCATTTCCAAATCGACTTTTTAAAACCAATAACCCTTGAAAGCGATATGGAGGAATTCAATTATACATAAATAATTATACCACATTATACATAGTCAATCACTCAGCTGTCAAAATCTTTCTGACAAGTGAGGGATTGAAATTTTGAAATATTATGAATACAGTAAAATTTTATATAATTACTTATTTTTATAATATTATACAAATGTATACAAAACTTGAGCTACTTTGAGAAAATAAAGGAACGGTGTTGATAAAAAAAAAACTATTTAAGTAACCTTTCTTTTCTACATGATCCTTTTAATAATTTGAATTGGTTTCGTGTAATTTTTTTATTACCACATTTTTTTTCCTACATTCTTCAAATGTAGCTCAATAGACAATCCTTTCACAGTAAATTTTGTCTCTGATTACCTATGCATCACTGTCAAAATTACAGTGATCTTTACGTTCATTGCAATAAGGTTGCTGTTGGATTGCAGCCATTGAATAGTCTGTGAAAATCACAGAGGTCTTTAATCTAGTTACAATAAGGTTGTTATTTGGTTGCTACTGTCAGAGGTAAAATTACAGGAAAGGATTGCAGACGTCCTAGTAACAGCTACACCGGTTGGCGGGACAGTGTGGCGGGTACACGATGCACTGGTCCATGCAGTACACATCAGCCCCCGCGCGACCTTCCAACTCGCCCACAGCGCTGCATTCTTGCCTGGAAATAATCCCAGAAAAATATTAGCAATGTGGGTAGTTTGATATTGAAAGACAAACAGAACTAAGATTCATGCCACAGATGGCGCTACTTGTATGTTCTGTGGCTATCATTAATTTTTAATCTATTCAATATTTACATAAATGATTGTTTCCAAATTGATGTTATGTCCACTTAAACCAATATCAATTATATAGGTACTAGTGTAAAGTAAATTGATTTCAGTTTGAAAAAGTCATAAAGTGTTTGTAGTAGTGCAAAGTGAACTTTATGTGTGGGATTTAAAATTATTTTTCCAAAAACACTTATGTATGTCTACTAGTACCTATGTATTTTAATGTCAACGAAACACTGATACTCACGGGCAAGTACACAAGTCCTCAGGACAGTTGGGAGGGTACCGCAGACAGTTGGTCTGACACCAGCTCAGCATGCCCGGAAGTCTTCGGTAAGCTCTAGTCGGCACACACACTTGATCCCTGGAAAGTTAATCAAATCTATTAAAGTTAGCCTAAAATTGCCATATTTGGCGTTTTTATATACACAGCCTAAGGTTGAATACCTATAGCCAGGGAGATCATTTTAAACCAGTTCGGTTGGTGACAATAAACTAGACACTAATAGAAACGAGTTTCATCATATATTATTGCGGTACACCTAAGCAAGAATACCTAAACGATAAAAACTTTAATGTAATAATTTAAGAACATAATCTATACAGGGTTATTGGTAAAACACTTAAACAACCTTGCAGGGGGCCTACTCCGAAGTGCAAAGAGCGATTGTTCGGATCGGCCCGAACTGAAAATGGCCGAACCCAATATTATTGAAAAATGCGAAAAAAAGTTCGGAACGGCTCAGTTGGGTCGGGACCATAGTCAATATTCGAAAGAGTGTAGGAGTGTAGGATCGGAACCGACCGAACCAAATAGTAACTTCGTAGCAGGAAACGGCCGAACATTCGGCCGATACTACTTCGGAGTAGACCCCCAGGACTGTATTACTAACATCATAAACAACAACTTACTTATGACTTTTTTACAAAACATTATACATTTACCAAAAACAAACATTCAAGATTTCGTTATTCTATCTAACCCCCGCGCCCCTCCGCTGAATTTTGTACTAGATACGGCAGTTTGTTTACCTAACCAGCACTTTCTTTTGCTTCGCGTCGAGTTCGTAACAGAAAACAGAATATTTCAATTCTTTGAATTGAAGTATTTTTATTTTTGTATGAAAGTCTGATGAATTAAAATATGATAAATTATTAAAAGTCATAGAACAAACGCTGTTGTTTATAATGTTAGTAATATATAGTACTTTTTTTTTTCAGGACGGGAAATCATCAGATGACTCCTCCCGCTCTGGGTGGAGCAGAAGGGAGTATCAGACTTTTACTGACTAAAACCCACCCGTGTTCCTTCCTTAGCCCTTTATGTTCCAGGGCAGCGGTAACCTTTTCGGACGATCCCGCTACAATATATAGTCCTGATAGGTTGTTAATGTTTTACCAATAACCCTGGATATAGGTACTAATAATAAAGAGTTTGCTGGTTTGAAAGCGCTGATCTCTGGAACTGTCAGATTTGAAAAAAAAAAATCATTTAATAGCCTAATTTTTGAGAAAAGCTATATGTAGGCTAATTAACATCACGGTATGACCATTAGGAGCCGAGCAATAAGAAAAAAAGTCGGAAAACGAAATAATAGCGCAGGTAGGCGATGCGATGTGACGGGGTAGGTTAGGAGAACCAGAAATAGGGTTTAAAAAGTAGTGCGCGCTAATGAAGAAGCTGGGGTATTTCAACGCATCTACATCATTTTTAGTCAACTGTTCCTGAAAACTAAAAATTCATCACTATTACATTAATTTCTAACACAAAGCCTAGAAATTAAGCGTCTAATCTAAACAGGTAAAATACAAAGGATTTTTTCTGTACATTCTTGCAACACAGGATCATTGTTAGTCACAACTAAGTTTACACAACTGTACATTTATTATTATATACGAAGGAAAGAGATTTGGGGTTTGACAGCTTGTTAGTTACGTCATAAGTTGGACACAGACATGAGAGCTAGCTACAACATATAACAACCAAGGGTGGAAAGTTTATTCACAAAGATACCACCACGTCGTCAGCCAAAACCTTTAAATCATTCCAAGGACATGAGAAAGTATACCTAATGACCGGTGGAACAAAGTCCTCCACAGAATCTGTATCAATATCGTTGCTGAAAGAAAATGATCAATATTATAGTGCACGTTATCGACAATAAACATATAATTTTATACATTACACATATATATTTATGTTTTACCTAATGATGTACGATTCCTTTCGGATATCCTTCAGTTTTTTTCTGAAATAATGAAGCCACAAGATACATATAGTATAATAGATTGTACTTACATAAATAATGAGATACGTACAAAGTACAAACATATAACAGATAACAATAATGTGACAAAAGATACACACAATATACACAAATGGAACATGGGATGAATAAAATTGTAGATAGTGTTATCAAACCTGACGACAAGAGGGTAGACATTTCTGGGCATGTTAAAGTCCCTGTAGTATAGGAGGAAGGGATAGTCCCTCCTAAGGTCTCCGGCGAAGGCAGGTGGTAGACCACCGGTGCTGGTGACAACGCTGACGTCAGCGCAGTTCCTGAAGGTCTCCGAGCGACCGCACCCGACGGCCTCCGTGCCGTTAGAACATACTCCCCACATATTTCCTGGAAAAGGTAAGGAGACTTTAGTTTTCACGACTTGCTCCATTTAATACTCAAGAAGTGTCTCTATCTAGTACTCTAGTCACTGGTTTGTGGAGGTCAGATAGGCAGTCGGTCCATGTAAAATACTGGTATTCAGCTACATGGAAGCTGACCCCAATATACTTGGGAAAAGTATAGGAAAATATTGAAATTGAAGTGCCTGGGATTATGCATCTCTATACAGGGTTATTTTTCAAAAACCAGCCAAATTTAAGGATGTGGTACAGACCATCAAACTGAACAACTTTCTCCATGGGACCAACATCTTAATCGCGAATAAAAATTCAGCCGTCCCATACATTTAGGTCGAGTAGGTATTGAAGTTTTCTATGGGACAGTTGATAAAATTTTCGCAATTACGCTATTTGTCCCATGGAGAAAATTGTTCAGTTCGATGGTCTGTACCACATCCTTAAATTTGGCTGGTCTTTGAAAAATAACCCTGTATATATTCAATAGTCAGTTTATCTCACCAGTATAATAAGTCCATTGCAGCACACACTGCGTGCACGTTATGTAGGGAGGCAGCCGCACCCTGTACCTGAAGATCTCCTTCTTAGCAGTGTCCAGTGGGATCAGGAACCTGTCCTCTCTCGTCTCGGATATGTACAATGGGAATCTGTAAATCATGAAATTAAATCTTTTAAGGATGTCTCTTTTAGAGGCTCAGGCTATACTATATCCTATTATTTATAAGCAACAGATTAGCTCGCGAAATAATAAAAAAAATATATTTCCGCGGGCTACCACCTTAGCGCTTCTGCTTCAGTAAGTTTTAATCATGGTCTGGCAGTTTCAGTAATTTATGTAGTCTACCCAAATGTCCTTTCTTTGGTTTTGTTCGTCGAATCGTTGAGCTCCTTAAGTTTTGATTTGAGCTATACGATTACTGACAAATGCGTGCTCTATCTGAACAGTTCCACTCAATCTGTGTGGTTCTTTTCTTAAAACACCATTTCAGACATCAATCTACATGGTCTTCACAAGATCAGACCAAGATTAAGTGTGGGGTTTAAAAGAAACTGTGACCTCTGAGTTTGTTTCGGGTTTTCTTCTCAGAGTAGTCAGACAGGACACGCCGACCTCATCTAGTTTTTTAAAATATATCTGACGTGCATTTTTGTACAAACCAGGAAAAATCATTTATTAGATACGAGTTAGATAGAGACAGTTTATGATTGCAATGACTAAGGGGATGACCGAGATGACGACTTCTTAATAGAGAAGCATAGAAGAAAAGAATTCTTTTTTGATACCTATCACGTCTGCAGTTTCGCTAGCTAATTTAATTTGACCCTGTATAGGCTGGTAGAGTGTAGCGTTGTGGGCGACGCGCAAACTGTAACCATGAATGGAGGCCAATGACAGCCACAGTGGCCTAACTGAAAAAAATTGAACTAATTTTTAGGCCACTGTAGCGCTATGACTTTTACAGTTTAGAGCAGAGAGCCACATTGGCCTAACTGAAAAATCTTGAACTAATTTTTAGGCCACTGTGGCGCTATGACTTTTACAGTTTAGAGCAGTTTTTTCAAATAAAGTCAGTATTGAAAAAATGACAGTTAGGCTCTCATGGCCTCAATTCAGCACATAATTCTAGACTCTTTGTTTTTTTATTAATTACCGACGAAAAATTTCAACGCAGGTGTTCAGAATTATGTACTGAATCCATGAGAACAGGCTGCGCGAGGATGTCCCTGCCACCCTGTATATGTTTACCAACCTGTCAAAACACTCCTGTGTGGCTTCTTGGTTCGGGTTATTGTTTGGACACAGCTTCATTACGAACGTCCCGAGATGGTTAGCTGTCAGCTCCACTTCAACTTCAATTTCCTGTTGAATGCGATTAGTTTCCTACTTAACTGCACTGTACTAGAATTGCCAAATGTACAGTGTGAGTATTCTTAGTTAATTTTTGCTACACATTCGTCGTGAACTCTTTTAAAATATTTGAGACATCGCTGAAGTTCTGACTGGACAGGCTGATTCTTGGCTTGAACTTAAACTATTGAATTTTAACACTTTTGAATTGTCAAGGGGGCCGGTCAGTCAGAAAGACGAAGCTAGTTGCCCATTCCAAAGCGTAATAGGTACTATATGGAGAAGAACGGGCAAGAAATTCCACGAACACTCTTTTAAATCATCAAATTGTTACAAAATATTGGTTGATTCCATGGTTTGGGAATTTGGAATGAAGACTTTATTGCTGGCAGCAAAATCAGCAGTAGAATGTCAGTCAAACAATCGGTGACGAAATCTTCTCCAGTACCTAAACTATGTATCCTAACGCGAGAACGTCAAACTCTTTCGGGTTACCTACTTTCTATAAATATATTTGCTAAAACTGACCTGTCCAACGCTGTAATGCCTGGTGACGATACCTTTGCCGTACATACCACCAGCTTCATGAGGCCGCGGTTCAGGTACGTGGTGCGCGTCTCCGCAAACCCCACATTTACCGTCATTCTGCTCCCATTGGACTGAAATTAAAAGAATTATGAAGACAGTTCCAAAAGGTTAAAACGAGGTTGAGGAAGAACACCAAAACATTATCATCATAATATTATGTAGATATTATTATCTACACTAAGAATAAAGCTGTAAAGTTTGTTTATTTGAACGCGCTCATCTCTAGACTAACGGTCAGATTTGAAAAAATATTTTTGCATTTGACAACCCAAATCTTGAGGGAGGCTATAGGCTATAACATCTCGCTGACTGACTCTTAGGAGCCGAGCAAAAAAAAAATCAAACACGAACGAGGAAACGATGTGATAGTGCGGGAAGGTAACGCGATGCGACGGGGTGCCTACCCCGTCGCATCGCATCACCCGGGGGAACAAGAAATTTCACGGGAACGCAGATGCTGGTTTATTAATAACTTAGATGTAAATAATAATTTTTATACGAATAGCTGTTGAAGTGGTAAATAATCTCAAGCCGATTAAATATAATTAATAACTTAGATGTAAATAATAATTTTTATACGAATAGCTGTTGATGCGGTTAATAATCTCAAGTCGATTCAATATAATTAATAACTTAGATGTAAATAATAATTTTTATACGAATAGCTGTTGAAGTGGATAATAATCTCAAGTCGATTATAAATTTTCGATTCTCATCTCCGTCCTACCAAGTAACAAAAAAAAATCCATCAAGAATTTCTGCTTGGAACTATCAATCATTGATACTTAATAACTTTAAAAAAAATTAACTATATATTGTCCCCAAATATGTTTATTTGAATAACCCTAGAACTAATTTACTAAAAATTCAGTAAATAAACAATACTTTTCAAAAACTATTGTACTCGTAGGTATAAAATGCTAGTAGATATTATTTTATAAAAAGGAGTAAAAGGAGAAGGGGAGAGGGGAGGAGGGTGTATAAAAAGAGGATGTAAGGATTGTCGGTATGTATGTAAAAATGTTACAAGATAAACGCTCGCCGTGAGCACCGTGGAGTTTCTTGCCGGCTCTTCTCCATATGAAACGACCAATTGGATCCGTGCACCTAGCTTCTGACGTTTCATAAGTGGCCATGTAGGTTTTTGTGAGCAAAAAAAATATTTTGCTTTTGATTTCATTACGAACGTTACATTACATGGAAATGCTCGAGAAAATGCTCTAGTGTATACACGCCTTTACACGAACGTGAGTCGAATACGCTATTTAGTAAATTAACAAAGGAAGTAGACTTTAACCTTGGAGGCTTTTATTGGTAGGTCATTGAACTTAATTTTCCGCAAGTAGGTACATTAGCTGCTCGCTTCATTAGTGGAATCAATAGAGTAAGAAAAAAATAATGTTTGCGGTAATGTTCAAGCGAATACAAGGATAATGCCCCTGTCTAGACTAATTCTAGAGAATCAATACGGATGTGATTAAATTATAAAATAATCAATCTGCAAAGTCAAAGTCAAATCATTTAGTTCAAATAGGCACGAAGGCAATTTTGAACGTCAAAAATTACAGTAAAATAGAATTGATTCTAGTCGCCCCTTCCAAAAGGTAGTTTTCGTATGGAGAAGAATGAGCAAGAAACTTCAGCTTCAGCTTCCAGTATAACCGAATGCAGCTGAATACCAGTATCTTACATGGAGCGACTGCCTATCCTTACCTCCACAACTGGGTAACACGATACCCCTTGGTCAGACTGGTTGCCAGAATTTTAGGCTTCCGACTACCAGTAACGACTGACAAAGATCTACGAATGACAGCTGGGACCCACGGCTTTACGTGCTTTCCTTAGCACGAAGGAGTCTCGATTTGTAATGGATGGGCACCCATCCACGAACCAACCGCGGCAAGCATAGCTTAACCGTCAATCGACCCGTGCGGCTGTTATTATTTAGCCACGAGCCCCTCCCATCTCCTCGTTTAGGTGATTAAACTTTAAGATGTGATATATGGATTATGTCTTTCAAATCCTGATGGAGTGTGTCCGGATTGTTCCGGAATGAAAATACTAGAATTAATTTTTTCGGACGATATAAAAGGTATGATATTGGCTTTTGTAATACCATCCTTGCTTTTCCAGTGTCCCATAAGGCTAAACAATTGTACAAGTTAGTTTTAAGATAGATCGTAATCAACTAGGTATTTTGTGTTTTTCTGCACTGGGCGATGTGGTCGCTAAGCGACAAAGCCATTTAGACAAAGCCGTTTAAATAAAAATAAAAAAATAGATGTGATATACTTTTAGATGTAGCACACAACTCAAGAGAGTCCCGCTCTATCCCCTCTGGCGACAAGACGTTCTCTTTGAGTTGTTGTGTACTTACTGATGATGCGGTGGTTTTACTCTAAACTCCAAGCCCCTAATAAGTGATTCTAGTGAACACCACATTCTAATGACTAAACAATACTAAATAATTTGTTGACAGTTAAATTGACAGCTTATGTCACTCCGATTTTGGCGCGTGTTCGTCATACAAGTTTATTGATATAATCCACTAATTCCATACATTACACGACATTAAATAGATCATAATATTGATCCTTTAAATATGACTTTAATACACGCTTAGAATTTGTTAATCTGTTTGATATTTAGTTTGTTTTTTTTTTATACTTAAGTAGGTAGCTAACATTTTGTATAATTTTGACATTAGGCTGGCATTTACGGGTTAAGGCGGGTGCGGCCACAATTATTATTTTGAGGCATAACATTCTTTCGATATACTCGTACTTTAATTTAAATATTTGCTAACATGACCAAATACGGAAGTATCTTGTTACGTATTGTGTTTTTACTCTAAATTAGCATTTAGATCGACGACATTAATCGACTTCTAACAAAAAAATGGGTAGGTAGTAAGTAATTATATCTGAGCCTCTGAGGCAATAAAATACCTCACAAAGGTCACTCCAAAGAGGCATGTTCCTTGTCCGCATTTATTCCATACGGCTACGAAACGATCAGGGCCTTAATTCACTATGACCACTCAATGATTCCTTGCTTCGAAACCACGTCAATTCCTTAGCTAATCAGGCCAACCTCGCGTTCATTTCGCGCGGTTTCGTTCATTGTGTCATAGAGAATACAGCCCGTTTGGGTAGACCTAGAAGCTGGTCATCACACCACCCATAGATATAAGAAAGATGATTTTATATGACACCACCACTACTATAAGGCGGACCACACTACAACGCGCCACGCGACGGGGCGCATATAACGCGCCCCCACGCATTGTTGACATCTATATCTATACTACTTATAATAAATCTGTAGAAGTGAAAATTCTGTACATTGAAGATATCAAAAAAATAAATGGCGGGGGGTGTTACTAGACCGACACCGAACCCAAAAATGTGATTAAAAAAATTTTTGTCTGTCTGTCTGTTTGTTCAGGCATCACGCCAAAACTACCGGTTCGATTACGATGAAACTTGGTATAATTATTCATTATTATCCTGGGCACCACACTGGGTACTTTTTATCCCGGAAAAGTATATACAATAAAAAACAAACTTAATTTTGCGGTTCGATCCCTATACCCGATTACCACTGTCTGTACTGTACCAACCGCAAATACTAAGTTTGTCGTAGGTTGGGTCACCCGCAGTGGAGTTCATTTTTATTCCTTTTAGTTTTAAGAGTTATTTAGGTTTATTTTTATATAAGTCGTAGGTATAGATTTTAATTTTAAAGTATAGGTAGTATATTTGATAGTGTACGTAGTGACCGTAGGTTATTTTATAATACTGTTAGGTAGGTTTAGTCATTCGTATAGATATTAGTTTTTAGGGATTTTGCTTATTTATTGAGTTTAGATTAGTTATCATCAGAAATAGGTTTATTTAGGTAGGTAGGTATTTAATTTTCTGTTATTGAGTTTATTTTTCTTAAATTAGGTAGGTAGGTACTTAGGTAAAGATATCATATAGGTACCCTCTTAATCACCACTAATGAGACACAATTGGTTTTCTATTGTAATTAGCCACAAAGGACCCGCGAGATAGATGGCATTCTGGGGAAGCACATACATTTTATCCTGTTAGCACATTCCCGTGGGATAATTTCCGACATCCACGCGGGCGAAGCCGCGGGCAGAAGCTAGTCTATACTAATATTATAAAGAGGAAAACTTTGTTTCTTTGTTTGTAATGAATAGGCTCAAAAACTACTGGACCGATTTAAAAAATTCTTTCACCATTGGAAAGCTACATTATCCACGAGTAACATAGGCTAAATTTTATTTTGGAAAAAAATAGGGTTCCGTAAGATATTTGGGTTTTTCGGACACAAGGTGTAAAAAATCAACCAGAAAAGTTATTTTGTATCTTTATGGGTTATTTTGATTTCCTTTTGAGATACGCAATCCTGTCACAAATCCGAAATCTACGCGGACGAAGTCGCGGGCAGAAGCTATAAAAAAAAAACGCGATCCGCGCGAAGAATTTGGCTTCGCTCCCCGCGTCCAGGTCCAGGCCTAATTCCTTTGGGAACTGCAGCTAAATCGATCTTCGTGACAACCGAGCCTAAAGCCCCATCTACACTATGAAATTTTCTTGCCTGTGGCATATAATAAACTTGAAGCGACCAATGACTAATGATGGCACCGTTTAAACACTGTTTAGACCCTACGGTGCAAATTTTTATGCTGTTTCAACTTATGGTATGTCACAGGTAATTAATGTAGTAATGACGGCACGCTTGGCGCAGTGGTTAAACGATTGACTGCTGCGCTGCGTGTCGCGGGTTCGATTCCCGCACGGAACAAATATTTGTATGACCTACATGTATTTGTTCCGAGTCTGGGTGTTTTTCTATCTATAATATGTATGTATTTACAAAAAAAAAATGTATATAAAATTAAGTAGTTTATCAGCCATCTTGTTACCATAACACAAGCATTAGGTTGCTTAGCTTGGGACTAGATGGCGCTGTGTGAAATGTCCAGAGATATTATTATTATTAATTAAATTGCACCGTGTCATCAGCACCCTAATTGCGTAACACACTAAGTATATCAATCTCATTTTGATAGATATTGCTAATCCATTGCTTCATGTGTTCGAAAAATTTGTCTGCTCAACAACGTAAATAACGCAATGAATTTTGTTGAACTGTCAAAATGAAACCTATTGCTACGGATAGTGTGTAACGCATTTACCCCGCATGCTTAAAACAGACAGAAGGTAGTTTGATTACCTGCATACCCCCCGCAGAAGAGCTCATTGTCATTGTAGTTGACAGGGTTGGGGAAGCCGAACCGCCACATGGAATTGCGCGCTGGTGGGTCCATCAACCTGCCGTGACCCTCAGCTCCGCGGCGCGCGCTGCCTAACATCTGGAACACAGGAGGCAGAAAATTAAACTAAGTTACTCATCACTCTATTGAGTCTTCTGTGAATGCTAGCTTCAGGTTTTTAGTCCATTTGTTGACATTTTCATCAAATACTTTTGGTGGTATAGACCGTACCAAAATGCGACGATAATAGCATTGAGTTGGTTTTTCTTAAGATAATAAATTAAAGTGACAAACTTTAATTTAGTATCTTAAGAAAAACCATTTTTCAATTTACTTGATGCTGTACCTATATTTGTATTAGATCAATGATGCTGTAAACCAACACGTAGTATTTGTTGCGACTGAAACCATATCGTTTTTTATTTGAAATGTGATTTTTTGCTTTCGATTTTAATTAAATAGTCAAACTCAACTAGACAAATAGGTTGTAACTGTTGTAACGGATGAAAAAAACTGCAAAAAAACTTAATCCACAATTACTATTCAACGAAACGATTGTAGCAAAAAGCTAAAGGTCAAATAGGACAGTCTTACAAACTCTGTAAGTAGATGAGGCTTAATTAGGTAAGTAGATACCTATATGTACCAATTTACCAGAGCACCATTTAAACCACTTCCTCTGGGACAATAATCACCACCACACTTTTTTATACGGCCAAAAAGCGTAGTTTTGTGACTCGGTAAAAGTATGGAATATGACGCCAGGGAAATTATATCAACTTTTTCCCTGTTCATCGGCAATACAGCGACTGTCTCCTGGGTGTGTCGGATAAACAATAGATGTCAGGTCCATGATAAATTGACCACGTCCAATCTAGACGTATATTAAATCAAAGGAATAAAGATATTGCAACGCACCTGTAGCAAGAATATCCAGAATGTGAGGAAAGACGTCCCACCCGATCTAGAGCTGTGCCTCCTTAGTTCCATCTGAAAAGAAATAGACCTTTTATTAATTTTCTTTCTTTCTACTTTCAAGAGCGGACAAGAATCCTGTCAATGTCATCACATGTAAGTAGGTTGGGGGAGCAAAGCTTACATATTTCGATATACACACAAGCTATTGCAGTAACTGAAAACATCATTATACTCATTATTATTAAGCTAAAGGCACACGGCCGAACCGCAGTAGGCCGTATTGCAACATGCGCCAAAGCACATTAGGAGCCGCGGCGGGCCGCATCGCAACGCAGTGATTGTTTCAGACAATCACTGCGCTGCAATGAGATGTGCAGTATTTTAAGAACGTTCGCATTATAATCTCAGTTTCAATCTGTCGCTGAGATGAGAGTTTGAACATTTTTTAAGTACAGGCGCCAGCACATCAACCTACTACAATCTGTCAAGCTTTTTCAATAGATTTTCAACTTTATCGCTAAAGCATTAAGGTTCAAGGTTGATTGGGAAAATTTGACAGTTTCGGGTAGCTTGATCTGCTGTCGTCTGTACGAGGATTGGCCATTTCGAATTTGCAATGCACTGCAATTGAAAACCTGAAAAGGGGGCACTTGGGCGGGCCTAAGTGCTCCCTTTTCAGGATTTCAATTATAAAATAAAAATTCATTTATTCAAATTAGGCTGAGAATCAGCACTTTTTGAACGTCAAAATTACACAAGACAGTCCCCCCAAAACGAACACCCTTCATTTTATACATTGTATAAGTAGATATGAAAAAATATTTGGCCAGGTACGTTTGTGTCTGATGTTCAACTCGAATTGACAGTTCCACAGGAAGTCACATGCTCGTAAACAGTAACACCTGCAGATTCTGTCTTATTTTTAGTAAACAACCGTTCTTCTGCAGCTGTGCAGGAATGCGACCAACTCGGTCGCATCGTAAAACCAATAGATTATTTTTATAACAACGGTAACTGTCTACGGAGAAATTCGATATTGTCCTGAATGGTCCTGGTGTTTTGTATGCAAAATGCGATTTTATCTCTTTATACCAACATTAGTGTCAGCTAAACGAGGTTTCAAGATAAAAGGCAATTTATTTTTTGGGCACACAACGGCACGAATCGTGAATTTATTCATTAAAGCTTTGACCAAAATAACATGAATTATTATCATAGATTTATAGCTCTACCTATATCATCCATCCATCTGCCTAGCCTTTTCCCAACTATGTTGGGGTTGGCTTCCAGTCTAACCGAATGCAGCTGCAATGCAGTATTTTACATGGAGCGACTGCCTATCTGACCTCCACAACCCAGTTACTGGGTAATACGATACCCCTTGGTAAGACTGGTTGTCAGACTTTCGGGCTTCTGACTACCCGTAACTTCCCTACTTATAGCTCTACCTATACGTAGGGAATAAATGTCATTTCGTTTGTAAGTATTTATGATACAAAATATAATTTACCTAGTGGGCAGTTATAGGACCGCTTGATTAAATAACGATGTCTCATTTTCTAATAAAAAAAAAAATATAGTTGAAAAGTCTTACAAGAAAGCTAGTAACTAGTATTTTTAGAACCCCAAAATAGTAAATGTATAGTTCTCCAGACCGTATTTTGGCCAGCGCGGCCAATCTCAACGGAGACTAGCCTTCGGCGCGGTAGATATTATAGTGCATAAGTGTGTGCAAAAACACAGGTGCAATCTCTCTTCATCTCTCATGCTCCGATGGAACGGCAATGGAAAAACGACCGAAGAGAGATCAGGCGAAAAAAAACTTGAGAGGTGTCAAGGGACATCCGGCTGGAACGAAGTTCAAAGAGAGAGAGAGAGAGAGACAGGCAGAGAAACACGCGCACGCTGCACGGCTTACAACTATAGCAAAAAGTGTCGTTCCAACTTTTGGTCTTAATTTTTTCCGTCTAGCCCCCTTTCGCAACGCGCGATAAGGAACTTCGTTCCAAAAGAGGCGCAATCATTATATTAGAGTGTCCAATAATATTTTTAGGAGCGAAAAATAATAATTCCATCAGAGTTTGAATAAATACATGCCATTTAAAAAAAATCTATAATATAGTCTGACCTAAACTCTCGACCGCAAACCATAACAGTCATCGTCTCATCCATGATTTACTCATTCAGTTTTTCGCACGAAATTCATCAGCAGGATTACCTGCCACCGCTGCCACGAATCATTTGCATAGAATGGATAATGAAATGTGACCTCAACGACTCAATAACATTTTTAAATTTAACCATTTTAGCACCAAACGTGTAGATAATAAAGATGGGTTTCATTTGATAGTGTCGGGAAGATGTGCTGGAAAATGTGTGGTACAAGGCATAAGCGTTAGTAGGAGAAATTTTGTTCGTTGCTGTTGCTGCGTGTTTAATGATACAAGAAATTGTTGTTAGTTGTGTTGTAATTGAAAGGCACAATGTATGTTGTCGAGCTTTCAAAACGAAAGCGATTGTTTTTAAGTAATTTTTCGTCATAATTTTTTGTACATGCGCAACTTGATTGATCGTGCGAGTATTTTATTTGTCTATAAATTATCTATATTCTATACTAATAATAAAGCTGACGAGTTTGTTTTTTTTTTTTGTATTTGATAGCCCAATTCATGAGGAAGGCTATAGGTTATTTAACATACGCTAGGACCCTAGGAAGGCTAACATCATGCTCTAAGGACTCTTAAGAGCCGAGCAAAAAGAAAAAGAGCCAGAAAGAACGCTAAACGGAAACGAAGCATATCGCGGGACGATGCGATGCGACGGGGTGGGCCAAGTAGTTCCAGAAATTATCATGTTCAAATAAATTCTTCAGCTTTATACTACTACTACTACTACTAGCTGCGCCCCGCGGTTTCACCCTCATAAGTTTCGATCCCGTGGGAATATCGAGATAAAAAGTATCCTATGTGTTATTGCTGGCTATAAATTATCTGTGTGCCAAATTTCAACCAAATCCGTTCAGTACTTTTTGCTTGAAAGAGTAACAAACATCCATCCATCCATCAATCCTTATAAACTTTCGTATTTATAATATTATAGTAGGATATAGATGAGTTGAACCCAGTTACCTTTCGATATAAAGGCACAATTTCCTTTTTCCTTCAAAAGGAAATTGAGCCCCGTAACTTTAAACTGCCGGAAGCTTAAAACTTCACCTGTTAAGGTGTATGACTCACACCATGCTCTGAACTTAGGGCGTTGACAGGCCAGCACTGTTTGTAGGCGTGTAGGTCAAGATCCTCGCGGCCTTGACAGCCGGCTTAGATGCGTGTGCGCATTTATCAGCGATTTGCTCATTATGTCAGCGGGGTGTCCATTATCATACATCTACATATATTAATTAATTATTGTTTAATGAATAGTGATTTAATTATGAGTAGATTAGAATTTAAAGGCTTCATTTACTCTGTAAATTGTAACGGTACTATTTACTATACTATTGTCAAATTATATTCAGCCTTGTTAATTTACGATGAGTGTAGATAAGATTTAGGTTACCTACAATGGCCTTAATATATTCAACACTATAGGTAAGTACTTAGGTATAAATCATTTTTAAATTCAACTTATTTCTCACTTTGGTTGGTCTGTAGGCTTACCCCGCGTTCTAACCAAAAGCTATCGCCGCGCAAGTACGCGGTCGTTGC
Source organism: Apamea sordens (assembly GCA_945859715.1). NCBI lineage: Eukaryota > Metazoa > Arthropoda > Insecta > Lepidoptera > Noctuidae > Apamea > Apamea sordens. The sequence goes on from OX243995.1 coordinate 18,733,341, forward strand.
GGTGTTTTATATAATTTTGACATAATTAGCCTATATAACGTTCCCACTGCTGGGACACAGGCCTCCTCTCTGTGAGAGGGATTGGGCCGTAATCCACCATCCAAAAAAAATCTAGGTACATTATAAACAAGATAATATAACAATTTAAGTTTACAATAAAATACTAAAAATGTTAATGCTTGCCTTTTTCACTGACATTTGCGAGTGAAAAATTTTATAACCTATATTTCTTTCGATTTTCTTTTTAGTAGATAGAGACTTACCCAAGTGTCTTTCTTGTTTATTGATATTTATGCATTTTTATCTTATCTAAGTACTTGTCCTTTTCCCTTGCTTCTAATTCCAGGCTAACTCCGCTTCTTAACCAAAGCGATCGGTCGCACGAATACGCGATCGTTTGTATGAATTATGACGTTCATTTGTGACTTAACAAAACGATGAAGGAAAACATCGTGAACAAACGATGAAGGAACCCGGCATGTCCTAGAACCAAAAGACAGACATGTGACATCTAGTTACAAACCCGCACTGGGGCTGCAGTCTCGACATTCATAGCGATCGCTTTACGACCGAATTCGATCGCAAAGTCCTGTCACTCCATACATTACACCTGTCAATCCGGGACTTTGCGACCGAATTCGGTCGTAAAGCGATCGTTATGAATGTCGAGACTGCAGCCCCTGCATATCTATTCGCAACCATTCGATACGATTCCTTGCCGAATCGAACATCAATCAACGTTATCGAAGGAGCCCTCTAAACACTGTTCACAAATCCAAAACTCGAAGATTTTGTCAGTTTTCATCAAAGGCCATTTCTGGCCACGACTTCGTTCGCGTGGAAGTCTTAAAGGTGTGTGTCACCTATGTCACCGTATGATTGTCAGTGTAAAAGTGTATAACAAAATAAAATGCATCTTTATGTAAAAGGGCGGAGACCTGAGGGGCAATTCTCGTAATTTTAAGACCGTTCACAGTCTGATCTCAGTCTCAATCTGTCAAAAAATACTTCTAATTTCCCTACATTTTGACAAGTTTTTGACATTTGTTTGTCGCTGAGATGAGACTGCGACTAGATTTTGAACGTTTTAAATTATGAGGATTGGCCTTCAGGTGTCCTGAAATACAGGCCTATTATTAAAACTGCACTTACCGACAGGGTTCACAATGTCCGATTTTATCACCCGTAAAATTGTGAACCCTCCCTCATTTGTATGTCTTGGCGGTAGCCAAATTGGTCGCAGTAACTAAGCCAGAGCACCCCAACCAAATGTGTTAGGTTAGAACTGTGGCCAACCGCGCTCGAGCTCGAACCGGGCTCAATCGATAGTTTATACTCTCGCGAGATAGATTATAAACTAACGATATTCATAATTGTACGGTGACAGAGGCGTGGCGTATCGCATGCGAAGCACATGCCTCGCAAACTTGCGTACTTGCATTTCCAATAACACTTCGACTTGTAATTCAAATGTCTGTTTTATTTTTTACAATTATCTATATTTTTCGTTTTAAATTCAGACAATACTTTGCCGAAAACTTCAAAAAGAACTACCTACAACTTTGTTTAACAAGGGAACATACAAGTTTTACTCACAGCTCGATAGATGGCGTTACAGGCCAAATTAGAAGTCGCTATGGTTTCGTTCCCGAGGCTTGTATAAGCCGGTGCTCGATTTCTCGCTGGCTGCACTGACACGCACGTGACACATGGCATTACATGGTAACACCCACCAGTGGTAACAAATTTCAATGTGTGGTAATTTTTGATGAGTCAAAAGTTTTAAAGCTTGCTTGACTTTATTTATATACCAAACTAGCTTCTCCCCACGACATTAGGTACATAAATGATTTTATTTTGCAAGTAGGTTTGTGCTAACACTTTTACACATCAATCATATTTTCAAAACTAGATGAGGTCGGCGTTTCCTATCCTTCCTATTGTGAGGACCTGTCTAGTCAGTGCACGCATTTGTCAGAAATTCGTTGTTCGCGTGGAAGTCGTTAGACGTCGCAATATACTAATATAACAGCCACATTTTTTATAAAGCTTCCTTCCATATACATATAAAACACATTCCACTTCCATCCACATACACATTCCACTTCCTGTACATATAAAAACAGATTTAAACGGAGTCAGGATAGGAATAGTAACGTGGGAGCAAGCGACGACGTACAGTTAAGTATCCGTGCGAGAAGTAGCTCGTCCTCGACACCCGCAACCCTTGCTTGCGAAGTTTTTCGTCTTTAGTACCTTTATAAAGTTTTGTAGGAGCCTAATCTCAACACTGACCAAAAGGTTCCCAGGTACGAACTCCAAACCCGGAACAAGATAAGTATAGAAAGAAGAAAGAAAATAGGTACATTTATTTGCGGCCAACATGACGCATTAAAAAGAACACAAACATAAAAAGATATAACAACTGCGTCACATCCACGCAAAACGGCCATTGCTCAGCATAATGCTAAGACCCTAAACGAGATAGAGCCCCAGCGCTGGATTTCAACGACAGCAGACGTGATGACGTCAACCAGTTCAGCATACGATTAGACAAAAATAAAAACAACAATCAAAATATGAAATAAAATAAATACCTATCTTATAACCACGTAGACAAAACATAGAGGGAAGCTGATTTTCGAAACCATCGATTTTCTACCATAAACATATTATTGCCTCATATTAATAAGAGGTACTTAAACATAATTTTTAATATTAAGTAAGCAATTTTAAAATATCTTCAAAATTAATTCGACGATGTTCATAACTTTTTCTCATTATCTTTTCACGACGTAATTGAAGGTTCATCTGTTGAGAAATTAACATAATGACGGGTAATTGAGTATGTCACATTGATAATATACGAGAAGGCAGAATTACACATCATATTTTATGTACCTAAGTATAGACGCCAGCACATCAAGCTACTACAATCTGTCAAATTTCTTGAAGGCTCAAGGTTGATTGGGAACATTTGACAGTCTCGGGTAGCTTGACCTGCTGGCGTCTGTACGTACTGCCAATGAATATTGGGTAATTGTTCGTGGTACCCGCTTGTTGGAGAGAGTACGGTAATATTATCAGGTCTAGTAAGTTATTGTAACCATGAATTCAGCAATAGCAAACAAATATTTCCTCGGTTATAAAAAAAAAATACCTACGCGGTTAAAATGTACCGAACAGAAATTGTATTAATGAAATCTTATTTTTTGTTAATTTTCATACAAACTAAATACCTTGACGTAAATCACCCGCTATGCATGCCCCTTTATCTCTTTATCTGAAGCATTTGATAGATTTATCAAATGATAAATCTGTCATTATAATAATAATCGCAGTAAGCGGCAACATAGGCCAAATTAAAACTCTTTCTTACTTCATAGCTCAATTAAATTTCATTAAATGAAATTGCAAATATCCTTGTAACGAAGCCTTTTTAAGTACTACTTCCTTTGTTAGATTTGATTTGTAAAAGCTATAGAACCGTTTGCCAAAGTTTATGGATAACGTTAAGAACACGTTATCCATAAACCTTCTATATACACATTTGTATAATGTATATGTGTATAATACAGATATCTAGGTAATTTAAAAGAAAAAAGAAAGAAAGAAAATGCATATATTTGCGGCAAACATGACGCATAAAAAAAGGACGTAAACAACAAAAAAAAAACAAGTTGGGGGTAAACATGCGTCACATTCACGCAAAACTGCCATCGCTCAGCATAATGCTAAGACCCTATACGAGACAGAGCCCCAGCGCTAGTTTTCAGCGGCAGCCGGCACTGACGTGTGACGTAAACCAGTGCAGCATGCAATTAAACATAAATAAATAAAAACAAAAATCAAAACTAGAAATAAAATAAACCATAAATAAATAATAAATTTCGCAAACAATATTTCTGTATAGTTTTAATTCTGCAATTATGTTCGTGTTACTCAATGACTGTGTAACACCGTGTTCCGACAATTATCATCATTTCATTGCTTCAGGACATACTATTCGGTAATTATATTGTCATTATTATTGATGTGACAATTAAAACATGCTTTCGACTGTATTCGGTGCCTTTAAGCTCTTCGAATTGGTTTTTAAGAAACGCAATAACAATTGTCGTTATTATCACCTACTTTACTTAAATAAACGACTTCGACTGCCCCGTTGCACGTTGGTCTCGTGGTCGCAAGTGCTACTGCTGACCATGAGGTCCTGGGGTCGAGTCCAGGGTCGGGTAAAGTGTTATTGGGTTAATTCCATTGGGAATTTCTTAGTAACAGCCCGGGATTTTGAAGACGGCGGTGTGTTACCCCGTGCCTCGGAAAGCACGTTAAAAGCTGCTGGCTCTGCGCCTGACCTCTCTCCGGTCGTGTCGGATTGCCGTCCCATCGGATTATGAGAGTGAGGGAAAAGAGAGTGCACCTGTGTCTGCGCACACATTTGTGCGCTATAATATTATCTCCCGCGCCGAAGGCTCGTCTCCACTGGATTGATCGCTATGGCCGGGTCTGGGGGACTTTATTTATTTATTTCAAGGAAAACCATAACATATGCTCCATTACGTTACTTTTTACATAATTCCACGAAACAATGCTTGATCTTTGCAATATCAGTATCTCGGCAATTTTACCTTATTTAAAAGGTGGGGCTCGCGCCAAATTAATGAAGATCACGAATTCACGATTCGAATATCCATTCTGTTAAATGATCGCTTACAAACCAAAAGTTATTGTAATCCATTTATCTTGACGTATTGTAATGTAACCACAGAAGTGGAATTATATTTTATGATTTAGTAACTGTGTGTGTGCAGCGTTTAATAATGTTAGTACCTACTTATGTACATAAACTATATAAACATATATTGATTTATTTTATAAACTGAATAAGAAAGATATATTCTGTGTCCCTATGTTTTTCTTTTTCATTAATAGTTGTCAAATACACTAGGGCTCTGTTGACAGCGCGGCAGCTTGTACTTATCTTAAATCGGCAATTTTGAGCACTTTTTGAGGGTTCTATTGCCTTGCTTATAAAAATAATTTATCAAAGGATAACACACACATATAAGTAGTTAATATTTATTATTCTGTAAAAAATCATTGCTGTATCGTCATTAACCAGAAATAAAACAGAAACCAGAAAGCATCCCCTTATAGATATTGAGTCTTCGAAGTGTGAACTAAACACCAAGAATTGATTGGAAACAGTGACCTACAAAAAAAAACGCCAGCTAGTTTAGATAGGTACCTAGTACCTGCTAGCTGTACCCGCGGTTTTGCTCGGTACCTCACGTAACTATGTATTCTACTGACATTATAATATATTCTCTACAACATCAGTTGTCAGTACGAATGATATGATCTGCAGCGGTTTAACGTGCTTTCCGAGGTACGGATGGGTCTCCATATGTACAGTCACGAACGAGCACCAATATGTCAACACTTGGCAACTTTCAATTGCAATTTTTTCGTGAAATAACGAATGCAACGTTCAAATACGACACACACATTTCATAGTTCACAGTTCACATTACATAAACCTATGGGTTCGAAAATGCTATGTTCGTAACAACATAATATTTTCATTAAAAAATAAAGGAGTAAATCGGTTTTGAATAAAGCCGAGTGTATACATATTTCTGCTCGTGACTGTACCTAAAGGATAGTCCCCCATCCACGTACCGACCGCGGCCAGTGTAACTTAATTTTCAATCGACCCGTGAGACGTACCTAAATGAGGTACTTACAGGTATTTAATCAGAATTTAAATAACTTCCCAACACTATCTAAATGTAAGTAAGTGCCTACTTTATAACGATAAAAAAGCTATTCTTTTTTATGAGTTCCCAGAGACAAGCATTGCTTTTATTTAATGATGATTAGAAATCAAGTCACGTGTCTTTGTATCGAATGACGCTGGGTCGATGCACTTTGGAAGCTATTCTGTAGCTCAAGTCACCCAAAAATATGTTGTTTTTCTAGGTCCTATTTTATAATATGAACAAAACAAATGACAATTCAACATATTTGCAAATTAATAATAATAATAAAGTACATACTAATTCCATGCATATTTGTCAGGAAATGATATCATAATTGTATTTTTTTTTTCGTATAGAATTAAGTATGAACTTTACATTTCACGACAAATGCTGTTAGAAAAAGTAAACCTAGATTTTTTGCTGAAAATTGATGCTTGGTTTGAATAAATAGGCCCTGATGGTCTTCTAAATAAAACTGCTATTGCTCTTACCTATTTCTTTTAGTGAGTGTAACGCCGCTGTACAGTTCAGTTTACTTATCCCATTTTGACAAACACGAAACACTCATTGTTTCGTCAGTTTACCAGTAGGTAGAGTTACCAGGGAGCTTATCATCACCTCTTATAGCAGGACAGAAGGTGAACTGCACTGCTTTTTTGTTCGATGAACAAGTACAAAAAAGCAGTGCAGTTCAACTTCTGCCCTGCTATAAAAGCTGGTGGCTCCAGGTTCGAAGCCGTTGATAAATCCACATTAGTAAAGTAACTAGGATTAATGTTATACCTATGGCATAATGAGATATTACCATCACGAAAGCATATTGTTACTTTTTAAGCTATCAATTAAAAGCTACACAGTCCTTTCCACTCTACATAATATATACGGTTGTCTGATTGATTCATTAACAACTTCTTAATGATCCGAAGGCACACTTGCCCACCACATGCTTACAAGATAATAACAATATATCCATGGCAACAAACAATTGACAGTCGGCGATAAAGTCATCAAGCTAATTGTTTACTTTAATTACAACATTAACAACTTTATTGAGCAGAAACTGTGTAATTACGAGGAATTGCCTTAAAAACTCACATTGACCTACATACTGGGGAAAACGAAGTATTTCAGTGGAATTTGTGAGTTGTTGAGTTTTATGATGGATATTATGTTGTTAACAAATTGATTGTAAAATGTATTTACAAACAACATTGAGTCTTAAATTGTGAGAATTTTTGTGAAATTTTGGTGTTGTAGGAATCATCAGAGATACAGGCAAATTATACTCGTATTTGTAACAGCTATAAATGATAAATGATTTTATTTATGTATGTAGATTTGTACAAACACTTTTACACGTCAATCATTTTTTTTTAAACTAGGTGAGGTCGGCGTTTCCTATCTGACTACTCTGAGAAGAAAGGCCGAAACAAACTCAGACGTCAGTCTCTTCTAAAGTCCAGACATAATCTTGGTCAGATCATGTGAAGACCATGTAGATTGGTGTCTGAAATGGTCTTTTGAGGAAATAACCACACAGATTGAGTGGACCCGTCCGTCAATTAACTGCACAGCTGCACTGCGTGCAGTTAATTAATTAAATTAAATATTTATAAGTATTGTATTACTTAAAAAAGCCTTGGGATAATGGAATTTCCTATTAGCATAAATGCCGAACTTTCATATAAACTTTTATCCCCTATTTAACCCCTGCTCACTTTTGTTATAAACATAACTCTAGTACAAAATTTCGTGCTTCTAGAATCTAGAAACATGAAATTTTGCACAAGAGTCTTTTGCGCACAGCCTAAACTGGCCAACGCAACCAGACCAGGCACAGCCTAAACATAAGTCTAGATTCTAGACCCAAAGGTTAGTGTCTGTCAGTGAATGAATGGATGAATTTTGTTATACTATATGTCCACTAGGTTAACCGTTTTTTTTTACAGCTGCCTTTGAACATTACTATTCCAGATTACGTAAAAGTTTTTTTTTTTTTTATTGACAATGGGCTCACTCTTGACCTCAATCCAGCCCAGAGGCAGGGATGAGATCTACGATGGAACGAGCTTGCCCAGAAGAAAAGTAAAGTACGTAAAAGTTAACTTTAAAATGCATAATAAAATAAATGTATAAACTGCTAACTAATCTTATTGAATAATCTTATATAAGACTTCTTACAGGCATTATAATACCTTACGTGTATCAGTTTTGACAAAAAATTTATAACTGTTTTGTTTTATTAATATTAAACGTTGCCCCACACTTGGAATTCTCCTGTATCGTGGGTGCATTTACAAACATTTAAACTCACATACACAAACAGCCAGACCCGGAACAACTACCTGTAGGCAATACAAATATTTATTCCGTGCGAGAATCGTACCCGCGACACGCAGCACTTGACTGCAGTCGATCGCTCAGCCACTGCGCCAACCGTGTCGTCAATTGCTCACTAGTTCGATCTGTCAAAAAATGGTTAACCTAATGGACAGGGCATAAGTAGACCGAAGATGACTTAAACATTAGACATGCGCGCGAATCTTTTTCCTCGAATAAAACTACGTGGCATTTGGCTAAGTATGTAGGTATTGATTTTTCCAGTAAATTGCATCGAACGTTTGTGACAATTTAATAATAGCTTCATACAAAGCAGCGAACGATTTGATTGATACCTACATTACTCAGTAAAAGGAATAATCGATGTTCTGCGTTTTTACGCTCGCGGAAACGTTAATTTGAAACTGCAAAAAGAGTGCTTTATCAACATTTTGACAGTATAGTAAGTATTGACATCAAGTCAGATATGTGTGTGTATGGGTAATTCACTTTTTTCTTTGTAGGGGAATTCCCCGCAGCAAGGTTATGTCAGACCTTCCTGATGCTGGGGTGCAAGATTTCGGATTTGGGGGTCGAAGTAATTTCTAGCATTTAAAAGAGTGTCCGTGGAGTTCCTTGCCCGTTCTTCCCCATAGGAGCTTACGCGTTGGAATGGAATCCTAGCTTCATTTTTCTGACTGACCACCGCGACCCCTAGAAATACAAAAGTGCCTGTAATTGGTTTATCTAAATTAGAAGAGAAAATATTTTATTTTTTCTATATTTGTTTGTTACGCTTTCACGCTAAAACGGCTGAACGAATTTGGATGAAATTTGGCACATAAATAAACCATAACCTGGATTACGATATAGGATATTCTTTTATACTTTTTATCTCGATATTCTCACAGGATCGGGACTTATGCTGGTAAAACCGAGGGGCGCATCTAGTTTCTAACAAATCCTTTGAGTTTGAACATTAACCACCCCTTTAAGAACTAAACAAGTACCTACCTATTTTATAAAAAAAAACATCCGAATTGAGAACCTCCTCCTTTTTTGACGTCGGTTAAAAACGATACAATACTTTACAACTATGCTAACAAATTAATGAAATAACGACATTTACGTCCAATAAAGTGTTTGAGCATACATATTATACAAATTAGTCCTACGAACGATGCCCTCAAGCTGGTCGTAAGATGATATGGGAGTCTGGGAGGTAATGCGATAAATATAGCGGAGGACGGACCATCGAGCAGGAGGGTCCCTCGTAAACTACGTGTGTCGATAGCACCAACTTGTTTCAACACCAAAAAATAAAAGGAAGATTTTTTATGCGTTGTTGTTGCATTGAAAAGGGGTCTGAACAAAAAGTCAGTCAGGTCATCATCAGTTGTTTGACCCTGCTAATTAATTTTACATTAGTCGGGTTTTCCTTGCTTTTTAAGCAAGTTATTAGTCAAAATTGAAACACAATGCTGAATACTACAATAATAATAATAGCCTCACCACTGAATTCAGTCACGGTGACCGATCTCAATGGAGATTGGCCAGGTAAGTACGCAGGAGATATTATAGTGCACTAGTGTGGGCGCAAACACAGGTGCAATCTCTGTTCCTTTACTCTCATAGTCCGATGGGACGGCAATCCGACACCGAACACATTAACAACTACCAAACTCATTATTATTAATCTCTATTTTTAACAGACTTCTAAAAAAGGAGGAGGTTCTCAATTCGGATGTTTGTATTTTTATTTTTTATGTTTGTGTGCGCATAGCTCCGTCGCTTGCCAACCGATTTGAAAAAATATTTTTTTGTTGGAAAGGGTATATATACTTCCCAAATGGTCCCATAGAAATTTCGACAAGATCTGATGATGAGTTTCGGAGACAGACAACGGAACTCTTCAATAAATGCCAACAAATCAACGGCTATTGCTGCTATCGCTTATGTGTGTATTGTTTACGCAATCACACAACATAACGTCACGCCTGTACCTACGCTCTAAAGGGGTACGCAGATGTGTTCAGTACACCACGGTACACCCTCATTTCTGTCAAAGTTGTTATTGGGGTACCTCTAATCTTGTAAGTATATACACGAATTTGTGTGGGGTATGGTACAACTAAAAAGTGAACAATAATAACTTTTTTGAAAAAAAAACAACCGACTTCCAAAAACAACACTACAAAGCGAAAAATAACTTTAATTTCGGAAGTCGGTGTCAAACAACGAAAATGCGAACCCAAGGACACCGACTTCCGAAATTAAAGTTATTTTTCACTTTGTAGTGTCGTTTTTGAAAGTAGGTTGTTTTTTTTTTTCAAAAAAGTTTTTAATATAAATTATTGTTTTAAATGACTAGAATTGTATTTAATTTTATTTTATTAATTGCATTGTAATCCAAATTTAAATTATGAAATTATTATTAGTATTTTTATGTTAATGATAATTACTAAGGGTGAGTTGTGTTCTGTATGCGATAAGTATGTAAAATCTAAATATTTGCCCGGCAGAAATTTATGCCGAAAATAGTGAAACCTAATTGAACTTATGTTAGCTACACTATATTCTTGCAAATAAATATATCATTCATTCAATGAAATTCCTAATGCTAAACCCAATAACACTGTCGTATATACGTGTTATTTGGAAGGTGTTCGGAGTGTGTGACCACGAAACCAACTGAGCAGTCAAGTATTATGCTACAATACAGCTGGTGTGGTGTATCTATGTATGTATATATATTACGAAATGTCATCTCGAATTTTTGCCGGCGGCATTACCCGTGTCGGATATTATCCCACGGGTACATACTTTACTATTGGAATAAAATGGATCCTGTATCGATGCATACGTCCTAAACTCCTAACCTAGGTCATGCATGGTCTCTTGGTCAACCCTTGTAAAATTTATATCTGTAATATTTATGGTGTAGGTACAGTCAACAAAAGAGATAAGTATGCAGGGTCGTCGGATATAGTTGCAGTTTAGTAAGAAACCGATGGATTTTTTCGAATGAAATTTAGTTTGATATATGATCTGTTTGCTTTCTATTAATTTAATTAAATTATATCAGAAAACATCAATCCGTTTTTTACTAAACTTCAACTAAGTATATCCGACGACACTGCATACTTACATAATCTCTTTTGTTGACTGTACATATAAAGAATATAATATAGTATTCAATTCTACAGCTGTGTGCCTTTCATAGATATCCGTTCAGTTGTTGAGGTGTGAAAAGGCCCGTGCCGGACGGCGTGTTCGTGTTCCACGCGCGCCTCAAAGAGATGTCAGCAAGTGACGGGGCCCCACAGGGCCGAAGCCTGCCAGGGTAGCGGGACCATCCGAAAGGGTTTACCGCTGCCCTGGAACATAAAGGGCTAAGGAAGGAACACGGGTGGGTTTTAGTCAGTAAAAGTCTGACACTCCCTTCTGCTCCACCCAGAGCGGGAGGAGTCATTTGATGATTTCCCATCCTCAAAAAAAAAAAAAAAAAAAAAAAAGGTGTGAAAAGGCAACAGACAGACACTCTTAATTTAGATTGCCCTCGACATGGTAAGAAGGGAAGAGTCTTAAGCGCCAGCGCACGCTGCACAATGAGCGACTAATCGCATACAAATGTCAAGGACGTTCGTTACAACAAACACGACTAGTCGGAATTGACAGCGACTCGTTTTTTTCTCAAGAGCCGAATATATTAAAGCTGAAGAGTTTGTTTGTTATTTTGTTTGAGCGCGCTGATCTCTGGACCTACCAGTCGGATTTCAAAAAATCTTTTTGCATAAATTAATAACCTAATTCTGGAGGCAGGTTAGAAGCTATTTAATATCACACTAGGACCCTTGGGAGACGAGCAAAGAAACCAGTCAACGTCATCAGGAGCATGGCGCGGGCGGGCGGGAGATGCGCCGAATATTTTACACATGTGACTGTTCCTAAATTACCCTTGGCTGATAAAATTTTTTTAGAACTATTAGAATTGGTGAGAAAAAATAAGAAATTCACGCGAACAAAGCCGCGAGGGAAATCCTAGTCGTATAATATATCGTGAAGTATCAATCACGCTTATTAAATGCGCGATAAGGTCGGTGAAGACAGTAGAATGGCGTCCTTATCAGTTAAATTAATATACAATGTTACGAGCAGTGGCAGGTGCCTTGAAAAAGTGGCTTTGATAAGCTCAGCAAAGGTTCTTGCCTGCGCTTGTTCCAATAAAGTTCCAGATGTAGCATTTGTGGAAAATAAATGTCTGATATAAAAGAACTGACTTGGACATTCAAGCTTAAACTGCCTTTTTTTTTTGTTCCTGGGTGGAAAATCCTCATGGATGTGTTCCGCCCTGGGGAGGCGGAGGGGTCTGTCAGACTCTTACTGACTAAAAACGAGGTGGTTTTTTTTTTGTTCCATCTTAAACCTATGCCGGGGATCGCGGGAACGTACGTTCCTTCCGCAACCCCCGACTTGTGCGCCACTGCGGGCCTCCTCAGATTAGGAGGGGGAGCTTTAACTGCCTCAGGCAGTTAAAGTTAAAGGGAGTCTACCTGTGCCAAGTGCTTTCCAATTATAGGTATAGTCTTATGATTTAATAAGTAAGTATAGGTAGTAGTTATGATTAAATTATACATAAACTCACTTGCACCACAAATCATTAATAACGTTTAACTCTAAACATATTTTTATTTTTTTAATTCACCATTCTGTCTCTGTGACAAAACGGAACGATTTTCAAGTTTGTTTAGCACTAATGTCGTGTAGCAACAAGGCAAGCTAAGCTTTAAAGTTAATGGTAGGAATAAATTAAAGAAAGGGAGGTAGAAAACAATTAAGATGTAGGTATTTACAAGTAAAAGATGGAGATGGACTGAAGAGTGGTGTGTAGTATGTGGAGGTGGGGTGTTTGGGTGACGATGCGTGATAGATGGGTTGAGGAGGCTGAGGTGAAGATATAGAGGTGGCCTAGAAGACCACGTTACCGCGACGTGTGGACGTACTATCCACCTTTTTTTGACGTTTTTTGACACTTAATGTCAAATACAGATTTTCATGACGTTCGTTACAAACATGACGAAAACGCTGAAAACGTAGCTTTAGTGATAGAGTGCGCGCAAGCTAAGTCTGCGCGCGTGTTTTAACTTCAAGACAATATCCCTACCAGCACTTGTAATCACATTCGGCATAATGATGCCGAATATTTCCTTTCGAAAACACAGCACACTCTCTTGACACTTCATATAAACGTCGAGATGGCGGCAAACCATTATTTCCGATTTTGACAGCGCGCAGACTTAGTTTGCGCGGACTATAGTGGGGCGCAGGTTCGTCTGTCAATAAAACAAAACGTCCGAGTCAACTGACATTTACATCAATTATGTAGGTACATAGTTAGTAGAAGGACGAGTAGCAATTAAAAGAAAATTCTCGGCACTTGACGAATTCAGGTAATGAGGTAAACGAGACCATACAGTATCAAGTTGCTTCGCTAAATTCCACACATTTCCGACATTTTTGCCACCTATACTTACAACGTTTCAAGGTTCTTTAGACACGTGGCCAAAATCAGAACTAGCGCCGCCATCTTTTTTGAAGTGAAAACTTCTTTAGTGGCGTTGTGCACTTTTTATGTGATGGGTAAAAAATGTTAAACTCGCGTCAGGACACGTGACCTGATCGAAAATTCATAAGACGGAACTTGCGTCAGGACACGTGACCTGATCGAAAATTCGTAAGACGGAGGGAGAGTTTTTGTGATGGGTAAAAAATGTTAAACTCGCTTCAGGACACGTGACCTGATCGAAAATTCGTAAGGCGGGGGAAAGTAGCCCGCATTCCAAAATATCAAAAATGCACAACGTTAATATTCAAGTTTTCACTTCTGCCGGCACTCCCGGAGGAACCCGTTTTTTTTTTACACATTTCAAGTGACATTTCACAAAATGATTACCAACAGCGCCCCCCTGTCAACGTCAAGCGAGCGCCTAGAGATTTTTTTAGCAGTGTACTTACTTACTTTGTTCACACGAGTTTTAGTGACAACAGCTATACTGACACTACTGTTTGTTCACACAGTTCCTTATTTAGTTATCAACTTATCACCTACTGAATAATTAGGAAAACCAACAATTTCTGACTGAGCGCGCCGACAAGTCAGTGCAGTGTTGGTTCAGTTACATACTTCGAATTTCCTACTATGAAATCAGAAATATAATAAACTAAAATGGTTGCATTTGGGGTCACCCAATTTGAGAGTTCTGTTCAACACAGTATTTTCAACGGGGTAATTGCGTAAAACACACAAACAGTATATTTCATTTAGACAATTCAACAACATTCATTGCGTTTATTACGTTGTTGAGCAGACAAATTTTTCGAACATAATATGAAGCAATGGATTATCAATATCCTTCAAAATTATTCAAACTGAGATTGATAGAGATAGTTACGCGATTGGGGTGCTGATTGACTCGGTGAATTAATTACCTGTGGCATACCATAAATTGAAGCAACATAAACATTTGCACCGTCTAAACAGTGTTTAAAGGGTGCAAGTCATTTGTCGCTTCAAGTTTAAGTATTGTATGCCACAAGCACGAAACTTGCATAGTAGATGAGGCCTTATGGCCGAACACCGTCACGAAGACTGATTTAGCTGCAGCTGCAGTTCCCAAAGTATTTAGGCAGCTATAACGCGCCACGCGGGAAGCGGAGTGAAGCCAAATTCCCCGCGTGGATCGCGTTTTTATAGAATTTGTCAATATCTTGTGTTACATAATACTATTAGTTATTCTGTGGTGTTACACAATTAGGGTGCTGGTGTCTTGAAAGTACATTTTACCTTAACAAAGTAGGTACTCTACCGTTTCACAGTAAAACTCAAATTGATGTTCCAGTATGAAGACATTGCTGTCAACACTTCTCAGAAACAAGCTAGAAGACACCTATAAATCATATTTTCCTCCTTCAAGATACGACCAACGATAGTTCGAAGTCAGCACAAACACCTATAAAACAAACTGTTGTTCCACACATCAAACAATGCCTTGAGTAAACATCAATTAGTCGTCAGCTCAGGCGTAAATCAGGAATTTGTCAGTGTCAACAGTGGTCCGTCTATAATTTGACAGTTCAAAGAACGCGCGGTATGTGGACACTGTCAATAATTAGCAGTGTTTATGCCTCTCGTCGTGGGGAGTCGTCGCACCCGCCCTTGGCATTCACTATGCGACATTGCTCGGGGGCTTGTCCGTCGCGTTTTATCGATAGCCTACAGACTTACTAAGCGAATAGACAAGGGACGGTACTTTGTTTTGGATTTTCGAATAACAGCGCGGACAGGCGATGCGACAGGTGGTTCGGAGGTACAAGAAATTTCACGCGGACGAAGCAACGGGCTGAAGCTAGTTTTATAATAAAATGTCAATTAAAGTAAGACAATGCGTTGATTAGCATGCGTGGTTGCAGTCGCTCTACATCTGTTACTAAAGGCATAATGCCGTTACCACGATGACGCGGATGACACCGTTACTTTTAATGAACCCATTGTTGTATAGGGGACATTTTACGATCACCATGACTCGTCAGACGCCAATTATAATTCAATCAAATTCTTCATTCAAAAGAACCGTTCTTTACCAGCGATCATAAAGATTAGATTTAGTATGGAGAACAATATATTGCTGATTTGCACTTTGAAAGAAAGAAAGTACATTTATTAAGCACAGACTATTGTAGCGGGATCGTCCGAAAGGGTTACCGCTGCCCTGGAACATAAAGGGCTAAGGAAGGAACACGGGTGGGTTTTAGTCAGTAAGAGTCTGACACTCCCTTCTGCTCCACCCAGAGCGGGAGGGGTCATGTTTGATGATTTCCCAACCACAAAAAAAAAAGCTCAGACTATAAGACACACAATACACCAGATTCAGATCAAAACAAATAAAAAATGTAAAGTCCGATGTAAGAAATTAGCAGGAAAGAAAAAAGCGGTACCCCACGGCTTCGCCAAAAAGGCCCAGTTCAGCAAAAATGCCATACAGCTAGTTCCTGACGGTGGTTTTCAACTGGACCTAAAGTGTGAGGTGGGGATGTAAATCAGTTTTATGATACTGCAACGTGACGTGCGTATGTATACTTTGTTAAAGTCATCCTCAACAGTGGCGTAACTATACCCTTTGGGGCCCGTGGCAAATTCATGGGGTAGGGCCCTTCCTCAATTTAAAGAAGCTCAACCAACGTTATAATTTTTTTTACTAGCACTTCGACCGCGTATATTTCGTAATTTCCCTTAAAAATTTAATACCTGACAGCTTCGTTGGTTTAGTGGTCGAAAAAAGTTTGCATTTCTATACTTAGGTATGTTAGGATCCTCCTATATAGGGTCCTCCTTCCGGCTGGGGGCCCGTGGCATTTTGCCATTCCTGCCACTCTATTGTTACGCCACAGATCCTCAATGTCAAGGGAGTTTCAATCTGGAATTTCTCAGTAGCAGCATAGGCTCCTTTTAAGTATATGGGACTTAGATATAACTGGTGAAATGTGGCAATAAAGGTACCTACACCCCTGCCTAACCCTTTGGAGAATACATGCGTGATGTTATAAAATGGTTATTATACTAATAAGGGCTTTTAATGGACGCATTGTAATGCTGGAGTCCCTAGTGTAGACTGAAATCTGAACGCATTCGATCTCGAAAAAGGGTTGATTTTTCAATGATGAGCTCAAGTGGGTGACCATCTCCACATACCAAGACCCCTCAAAAAAAGCACGTTAAGCCGTTGGTCCCGGGTCGTCAGTAGCCCGAAAGTCTGACAACCAGTCTTACCAAGGGGTATCGTATTACCCAGTAACTGGATTATGGAGGTCAGATAGGCAGTCGCTCCAGTGTAAAATACTGGTATTCAGCTGCATCGGTCAGACTGGAAGCCGACCCCAACATAGTTGGGAAAAGGCAGATGATGACCTCAAGTGTATCACTTCTCTATTTGTGGTCTTAAATAAACATAAAGAGAAAATAAGCTAATAGAACATATTTATGCACATGTTATAAATAATTCTGACCTCATATTTGAAAATCTTGTTTCTTGAATATCATTTAATTTTGTCATGTTAATGCCACGCATTATACCTACTTATTAACACGATTTTATTAGCGTCACTAACTAACAAATAATGTAATAAAATCTTTAAAGTCAATTTTAACGTACTTCTAATATATTCATTTCTTTCTTAGCTAATCTATGTACAGACGCCAGCAGGTCAAACTACCCGAAACTGACATTTTTTTCCAATCAACCTTCATCCTTAATACTTTAGAGATAAAGTTGAAAATCTAATAAAGAAATTTGACAGATTGTAGTAGCTTGATGTGCTGGCGTCTGTACATATGATAAAGAACCCAGTATTGAATTGTAGGTCGTAGGTTCGGACCCAGACAGGCACTTTACTTTTTTTTTTAATTATTTCATCACCACTACTCTCAAAACGGTGAATGAAAACATCGTGAGGAAACCGGCATGTCCTAGAACCAAAAATTCTAAGACATGTGACATCTACCAACCCGCACTGCCCGCGTGGCGGATTACAGCCCACTCTCGCTTACAGAGAGGAGGCCTGTGTCCCAGCAGTGGGAACATTATAGTCTGATTATGCAATCTTTGTAACTAAATAGAAGGTATTCTCATAATGTTTGTCCTTTTTTTTCCCAGAAACAAAAGGAACAGGTAGGTAACTACTCAATATGAATTTCAAGTTCAATTTAGATGGTAATTCTTGATAGGCCCTACGTGCAGTTTTTCGAGGCAGGGTTGTTCAACCGTACAGCCGAAGCCAAAATTATACCTACCACGAAATATGAAGCCTCTACATCTATGATCTGTTCCAAAAGTATCTGACGAAAGTGTACATAAATGGTTTAGGTTGAATTCTTACGCAAAGGGAACACATTCAAACTGTATTTAGTTAAAAGGTTTCAATTTTGTATGCCAGCATTTTTTTCAACAATTATTGTTTCGATAATATTAAATTGTTATTGAAAAATTATCAATGAAAAAATTATTAAAAAATTTGCATTTCTGATATAAAGAAGCACTCTTTTTGTAAGTGGTACTACAAATTGGCATCTACAGGTACGTTTGATCCAAATTGTTTTCATTTTCATCATTGGTACAGACACCATGCCCCACTTTCTGGAGTGTCCTAAGCGTCCCTTCACCTGCACCTTGGATGACCTAAAGAATATTACAGCAGTGCGATTCTGTAACCATCTCACCGTGAAAACTTAGGTGAAGTGAGCGTGGAGTGAGCTGTCATTACAAATAATGCTAGGGATTGACACTACTGACAACTCACATCAAGCTCACTTCACTTGAGTTTTCACGGTGAGATTTTTACAGAATCGACCGGCTGATACCGCAATCAACGTAGCTATCTACTGCGCTCAAAAAAACAACAAGGAAGAGTACCAACGACAAAAAAAGAAGGAAGGGAAAGAGGAGACAATATTTCCGGTCATTAATAAACGCGCAGTGGACTTCTCCCACGATTCCTAGGTCTACTAACCAAAAACTGGAGCAGAAAACCGGCACTGAAGTAAAATAATCCAAACTGGTTCACTTTATTTACGTACGGCATGTAGGTAGGTATAAATAATTGGTTAATCTTATATTCACAGATTCCGATCGCCGCGCCTCCAAAACGCGTATTTCTTCCTTGTATGGAAGTTCAAGTTTTTGTTGCAATTAAAGTATTACCTGATTAAAGACACGAAAACTATTATTAGCTTGAAGTTTATAATTGACCAGCTTCGGCTGGTGACTTGGTCTGGGTGAAATTTCTAGTTTTAACATATCTACAATATCTATATATATAAAATTCAAAGTCCTGACTGACTGACTGACTGACTGACTGACTGATAGATCAACGCACAGCCTAAACCGCTGGTCCTAGAGACATGAAATTTTGAGGGTGTGTTCTTCGTGAAGACTAGGCATCCACTAAGAAAGGATTTTTCGAAATTCCACCCCTAAGAGGGTGAAAAGGGGGGAATTCGTTTGTATGAAAAATCTTAATCCTTGAGTTAATAAACTTGAAACTTGGCACGAATACTTATCTAAATAAATTATGAAGATTGTCAGTTTTTTTTCTTCTAAACTACCCCCTAATAAGGGATTGGGGGGTTTCAAAGTTTGTATGGAAGAATTTTAGCGCGCAGTCCGATTTACTCGAAACTCAGTATTTATACCTAATATTGAAACTAAAGAATAATGTGTATCAGGGTTTTTTGAAAATCTACCCCTGACGGGCTGAAATGGGGTAGTAAATTTTTCAGGGGAGGATTTTACTGCATGGCTTGATTAACTCGAAAATTAGTATAAATAATCTTTGAGTCAAGTTATGAATATATCCCAAACGATTTTTTTTTAATTCCACCCCTGTGGGGGTGAAAAGCGGGGATACAGTTTATATGAAAAATCTTCTTCATTAGGTTTATAAACTTGAAACTTTTCAAGAATACTCGCCTAAGTAAGTAATAAAGTTTACCATTATAAGTTTTTCAAAACTACCCCTCAAAGGGGCATATAGGGGTGTTAAGTTTGTGTGGAAGAAATTGAATGCGCGGTCCGAGTAACTCGAAACTCAGTATTGATACTTAAGACCAAAAATAAAGAGTAACATGTATCAGGGTTTTTCGAAAATCTACCCCTAACGGGTTGAAAAGGGGTAGTTAATTTTACAAGGGAGGATTATAATGCGTGGCTTGATTAACTCGAAAATTGGTATAAATAATCTAATTTCTAATCCCAAACGATTTTCAAAATTCCACCCCTGTGGGGGTGAAAAGCGGGGGATACAGTTTATATGAAAAATCTTATTCATTTAGTTAATAAACTTAAAACTTGGCACGAATACTTATCTAAATAAATTATGAAGATTGTCAGTTTTTTTTTCTTCTAAACTACCTCCTAATAAGGGATTGGGGGTTTCAAAGTTTGTATGGAAGAATTTATCGCGCAGTCCGATTTACTCGATACTCAGTATTTATACTTAATATTGAAGGTAAAGAATAATGTGTATCAGGGTTTTTTGAAAATCTATCTCTGACGGGCTGAAATGGGGTAGTAAATTTTTCAGGGGAGGATTTTACTGCATGGCTTGATTAACTCGAAAATTAGTATAAATAATCTTTGAGTCAAGTTATGAATACATCCCAAACGATTTTTTTTAAATTCCACTCCTCCTCCTACAGTTTATATGAAAAATCTTATTCATTTAGTTAATAAACTTGAAATTTGGCAAGAATACTTGCCTAAGTAAGTACTTACCTAATAAAGTATATCATTATAAGTTTTTCAAAACTACCCCTCAAAGGGGGATATAGGGGTGTTAAGTTTGTGTCGAAGAAATTGAATGCGCGGTCCGAGTAACTCGTAACTCAGTATTGATACTTTTGACAGAAAATAATTAATAATAAGTACCGATGTAAAGTTGTCGAAAATTTACCACTGACGGGACAAAAAGGGGTAATTCAGTTTTTAAGGGGAGGATTTGAACTTGAAACTGTATGTTACATTTTCACGCCTAAACCACTGAACTTCTGATTTGGCATAGAGATAGATAGCATCCTGGGGAAGCACATACATTTTATCCTGTTAGCACGTTCCCGTGGGATAATTTCCGACATCCACGCGGGCGAAGCCGCGGGCAGAAGCTAGTATTCTATAGAGTGGAACAGCTGTAACCCTGGGGAAAGTCACTTTTTATCTTTTTGCTTGCCTCCTAGAGGTCATAGCGAGATATTAAATATATAATATATTGTGTTGTGTTGTCGTGTATTAAATATGTAACCTTCCTCATCATATAACCTGCCTGAATAATGGGCTTTCAAATACAAAAAGAATTCCAAATCCGACTGGTAGTTCTAGAGATTAACGCGTTCAAATTCAAACAAAATCTCTTTATTATTAGTATATTATAGATTCATATAGAGCTGTTTAATTAATTCCAGATAGTGAATAAGAAATCAGTGTAAATATGTAGATTATCCAGTGCTGGATTGGACCAGTTTTTTATGCTTTTGAAAAAACGAAAAATAATAACTTGATTTATAATAAGGTCAATAATTCATAAATTAGGAAATAAGAATGATTTCACGGTTCGATTTAATTGCCTGTCTCGTGCCATATGTTAAAGTAATAATACAAGTTAATAGATGTAAGTAATTTATTGTAAGAAACTTGCATCATCTAAATGAGGCTTTAGTTTCCATTGTTAGAAGAAGGAATATGAAAATATGAAAATCGATCTGCCTAACCTTTTCCCAACTCTGTTGGGGTCGGCTTCCAGTCT
This sequence comes from Apamea sordens, assembly GCA_945859715.1. NCBI lineage: Eukaryota > Metazoa > Arthropoda > Insecta > Lepidoptera > Noctuidae > Apamea > Apamea sordens. The sequence continues at coordinate 18,754,775 of OX243995.1, forward strand.
AACCGGATGCTGCTGAATACCAGTATTTTACATGGAGTTGGAGCGACTGCCTTACTACCCAGTTAGGTTGTCAGATTTTAGGGCTTCTGACGACCCTCAACGACTCTCAAAGATCCACGAATAACAGCCGAGACCAACGGCTTGGCATGCTTTCCGAGGCACGGAGGGGTTTCGGTATGAAAAGATGGTCACCCATCCACGGACCGATCGAGGCAGCCGTAGCTTAACCTAATCAATCGACCCATGCGGCTGTTATTACTTAGCCACGAGCCCCTCTAATTAATGCTACACAAATAAACTATAATAGGAATTGAAAAAGATTCCTAACATTAAAACGTTGGCAGTTTAATTAGTTCCTAAAATATAAAATGAAGATGACATCGAAATGTCAACGGCTTTTTAAATTTATTGCTCGACTTTATATTTATTTGAAAAACAAAGGATGATTCAGTCACTGTTTTGGGTGATCAAATTAATTTATCCGTATTCTAAATGGCCGCGAAGACATTGATCCCATCGGAATGATTACATAAATATTAATGACAATAATGTTTGGTTTTAATCTCGGGCTCCCACGCGGCTGTCGAGGTTAGCCTTAAAAAGATCGAGAAGAATACATTTTGATTGTATACAATTTGTGTTCCATAATACTGTATCAATGTGTAGCTACAATTAAGTAGAAGTCATGAGCATTACAGAAAGAGGAAGATTTCTTTCACCATCATTATTAGCCTATAGCAGTCCACTGCAGGACATAGGCCTCTCCTATTTGAACGCCATTCCACTCGATTTTCGGCAACTCTCAACCAGCTGCTACTACTCGTAGTTAGTAAAATATCTTTAGTTATAACTTATGTCCATACGAACTGTCCAGAACTAAGAAACTGTCTGACTGACACAAAAAACTGAAGCACGTCGCAGCCATTAAAAGAGAGAAGAGAAAAGAGAGAGAAGAGAAGTAAATCCTTTCGAATAAAAAATAATTTTGCACATCGGTTTATAAATAAGGGAGTTCTGAGGTAACGAACATTAAAAAAAAATACAGTCGAATTGAGAACCTCCTCCTTTTTTGAAGTCGGTTAAAAATGTTTCAAAACTTTTGAGTGACAATTCGGTTCGTGCTAATTCGGAAACACGAAGATTACCGAAGCGCATATCCATTTTGGTTTACCTGTTACTGCTACATTTTTTTAAGTTGATACGCATTTATTTTTTAATATTTTCGACGATACAGACCTCTTTAGGTGCTGTTATTTTCTTTGAACTCGACTAATTGCTTCGATAACGACTTGAGAGAAGTTTGTGAATAAAGATACAGGTTTGCTTTTAATACACCTGTGCAAAGGAAAGTATAATATACACCTCGCAATCCTTACATGAGACAGTTTGGTGAAGGTACTGTAAAGGTTAAAATTGTCTCCAAAAACTCCGGTTCCATTTTTAGAACGAAGTTCCTTATCGCGCGTTGCGAAAGGGGGCTAGACGGAAAAAATTAAGACCAAAAGTTGGAACGACACTTTTTGCTATAGTTGTAAGCCGTGCGGCGTGCGCATGTTTCTCTGTCTGTTCCTCTCTCTCTCTCTTATAGAAAGCAAGCCAGTTATACTTCGTTCCATCCGGGTGTCCCTTGACACCTCACAAGTTTTTTTTTTTATTTTGTGCTGTTTTAATCGACTGTTGCTGCTGACAGTACCAAAAGTTTTCTTGGCTCTACTGCTGGGTGAGTGATAAAAGCGATTACATAGCATACATAATCTGCCTATATTGTTCCCACTGCTGGGACACAGGCCTCCTCTCGGTGAGAGGGAGAAAACTGGAGGGGCAAAAGCTATTACGATCCATAACTTAAGGACAAGTACTTAGGTAAGTAAGTAATTATTACGAAGATAAAAATATTCCGCTTTGTTTTTTGTAACCGCCCTTTTCCTCATTAAATTAGTCTATTGATTGGCACTGAAGCTTTAAAAGGTTCGTGACTTGACTAGTGATGACCGATATCGATAAAAAAGTTATCTAGATTTCAATCGACACATTTTGCATTACCTATCAGTACTAGCATTCAAATGATCATTTCTAATGTCTAGCACGTGCAAACATTTGTTACAGTCAACACATTCAATACTTAATAGTTCATTGCATTCCACAATGTGTAATTAGTTGGTAACTTAACATTTTATGTGACCATTATGGACCCTGTCGGGCACAGCAAAATAGTAAGAGAGAGGAAGCTTTGAAAACTGAACCTTCTGAACTAAATTAAATGTTTTTTTTTTTTTAATATCTATATACTTATAATAAATCTGTAGAAGTGAAAATTCTGTACATTGAAAATATCAAAAAAATAATTTACAGGGGGTGTTACTAGACCGACACCGAACCCAAAAGTGTGATTAAAAAAATTTTTGTCTGTCTGTCTGTCTGTCGGTCTGTCTGTCTGTCTGTCTGTCTGTCTGTCTGTTTGTTCAGGCATCACGCAAAAACTACCGGTTCGATTACGATGAAACTTGGTATAATTATTCTTTAATATCCTGGGCACCACACTGGGTACTTTTTATCCCGGAAAAGTATATACAATAAAAAACAAACTTAATTTTGCGGTTCGATCCCTATACCCGATTACCACTGTCTGTACTGTACCAACCGCAAATACTAAGTTTGTCGTAGGTCGGGTCACCCGCAGTGGAGTTCATTTTTATTCCTTTTAGTTTTTAGAGTTATTTAGGTTTATTTTTATATGAGTCGTAGGTATAGATTTTAATTTTAAAGTATAGGTAGTATATTTGATAGTGTACGTAGTGACCGTAGGTTATTTTATAATACTGTTAGGTAGGATTAGTCATTCGTATAGATATTAGTTTTTAGGGATTTTGCTTATTTATTGAGTTTAGATTAGTTATCATCAGAAATAAGTTTATTTAGGTAGGTATTTAATTTTCTGTTATTGCGTTTTTTTTTAATTAGGTAGGTACTTAGGTAAAGATATCATTTATGTACCCTCTTAATCACCACTAATAAGACACAATTGGTTTTCTACTGTAATTAGCCACAAAGGGCCCGCGAGATAGATGGCATTCTGGGGAAGCACATACATTTTATCCTGTTAGCACGTTCCCGTGGGATAATTTCCGACATCCACGCGGGCGAAGCCGCGGGCAGAAGCTAGTATATAATATAGCATTTACTGTGTATGTCATTGCATAATGTCAGTATACCTGTGTATTCTTGAGGCCGGTGACTTAAAAGTTTCAAACGGTTGTTTATCGTGAACGGTTGTGTAACAAACGGATCATAATTTTGTAATATTGAAATTTAAAACAACGCTTTTTTTGGTTTGACGATAGTTAGCGCCATTTTTGACGTACACGCGTGCGTCAAGTGGACGTGAACAACCCGCCTTTAATCTTAATTTATTGTGTTATTTATTTGCCGCAAACGATCTAACATTTTATGGTTTCAAACCTATAATTTCTGTATTTATGTAGGAGAAGTAAATCACGCTTAAACCGATGAATTTAGCTCAGAACAGTTGATTGTCAAGCTGAATTTACATAATTTATCCGCTTACGTACATAATGCGTGACAAATGGTCTATAAAATACATAGAAAAGGAAAAATACCTGTCGGGGTCGTTAACCCAGCTGAGGACTTATAAATATTTGGATATCTGCGTGTTTTTCTCTTTAAATGCATTTATTTTATTGACTTTATTGGCTTTTAAATACTTAAATATTTAAATTCTTGAGTGCCACGCACGGATATGTGTTTAGAAAACATTTTGAGTACGTAGATAATAAAAAATGGCAGTACACTTGTAGTATACGAGTTAAAATTTTATAAAAGTTTGCATCAAAGTGTACCTAACCGCAGATGTTTTTTTTTTTTTAAATTAAGTCACATATCATGCGATGGTCGTTGACCCTTCGATACCATCTCAGACTACCTTGGAGATCTGCTGCTGCAAAGCACTACCTGATATTGTTCTCCAATATCGAGCTCATGCTTTCTTTTACTACTTTTGTTCAACTTATCTACTCGTATACTTTCACTCTAAAGCTCTACTCTGGGCCTTTTTGGTGCAGCCGTGAGGCACACTTTCCTGCTAATTTCTTACATCGGTCTATAAACTAGTTTTCTATTTGTTCTTTTATTTGCGTTATCTGATGTAATGTATCTGGTGTATTGTGTGTCTTTTGGTCTGTGCTAAATAAATGTTTTTCTTTCTTTCTTTCTAAAGTGCTCCACCTCCTATCCTGCCCTCTGTGTCCTAGAACATGCAGTCACAGTGACCTCTGCACTGCCACCGACAACGCCGTGGAAGTGGCAAAGTTTTGGGAAAACAGGATTTAAAATACAGTCATGCCGGCGACACGAAGAAGAAGACCCTGAAGACCCTCAGAATTTCACCCTGTATTTTGTATTTCCTGGTTAAATGATATTAGCCGCACGGGTTGATCTTAGGGTAAGCTACGCATGCCGCGGTTGGTTCGTCGATGAGTGACCATCCATTACATATCACCCCCTCCGTGCCTAAGCCGTTGGTCCCAGCTGTAATTCGTAAATCTTCGACAGAATCTTCGAATCTTCGTTACGGGTAGTCAGAAGCCCAAAAGTCTAACAACCAGTCTTACCAAGGGGTATCGTGTTACTCAGTAACTGGGGTGTGGAGGCCAGAAAGCTAGTTGCTCCATGTGAAATATTGGTAATCAGTTGCATCCGGTTAGACTAGAAGCTGACCCCAATATAGTTGGGAAAAGGCTAGGCAGATTAATATTGAGTTTCTATTTTACTAGTGATGGTTTAGTAATATTATTAATAGAACAAACATCCAGGTTATCGTAGAAAATATCGAGCATCTGCCACCTCTAGAGGCCCCAAGCCACACTCTCAAGTGAATCATCTGACAAGCCACAAAATTACAAGTGGACAAGTCACGACTCCCTCGTCACCTTGCAGTGAAGGTGTTTGATTTACATGCGCATACGCAGGCGGGTAGTTTTTCAATTGTTTGAAGACACGGAGGCTCTTGTCGTTGAAAGGACAATTCGTTTAGTTTTTTGGTATTTTATGGCGCAAGGACGTTAGGCTCTTTAGTAGTTTGTATTCTTTGGTTGTTTTGTAGATTTTTTTTAGTGATTGATGTACGGTATGGTCAAAGTTAAAGAATTATTTTACAGGGTTTCTTCGTCCGGCATTCCCCGATTGAATAGGGGTAGTTGAGACAATGGGTTAGTGTCTAGTGTCATTATAGTTTTCTGCCCTACAAACTACCTAGACTTACAGCCTAGACGTAATGACGTTCTAAAAGAAAAAAAAACCGGTCAAGTGCGAGTCGGACTCGCGCACCGAGGGTTCCGTACAAATTTGTAGGTATGTACTAAAAATTTACGGTTTTCGCAATTTTTCCTTTATCTGTGCTTTAAGACGTTACTTCGTACCAAATTTCAAAATTCTGAGTTCACGGGAAGTAGGTTTTGATTCCCTTGCGAGTGTTGAAAATTTGCGGCATAAACGGCTTTTGATTGCGTTGGCTTAGAAGTTTGTTTTTTTCACAGCTCCAAGGATCAGTAGACCTGAGTATTTGATATAAATTCCAGCTTGATCCCTCTACGCGTTCCTGAGAAAAAGGGTCTTGAGAGATAGACGGACGGACGGGTTCCGTTTTTTCCTTTCGAGGTACGGAACCCTAAAAAGAAAGAAAATACAGTTATTATCATTTATTTTTTGTTCTATCAGTGATAACGATGATGGAAAAGTCAAATATGTATTGGATTGATATAAGCTAAATATTGAAATGATAAAAAAAATATTTAAGAAAAATATTTTTCTTTCTAAATAGCTAGGTCAATTCTGTTGAATCCCGTTGTAGAAATACGAAATGCTTTGAAAGCGATTGCCACTTGTCTACACTTCTGATTTCTCAGTCATGAAGACAGCAGCACCCCAATCTCAATCAACACTGATCTCCACTACCTAGTTACTGGGTAACACGATACATCTTGGTAAGACCGGTTGTCAGACTGTTGGGCTTTTGACTAGGTACCCGTAACGACTGTCAAAGACCTACGAATGACAGCTGGGAAAAACGACTTAACGTGCTTTCCGAGGCACTGATCTCGATAGGTATGTAATGGATGATCACCCATCCACGAACTGACCGCCGCAAGCGTAGCTTAAAACCTACGATCGATCCGTACGGCTGTTATTATTTAGCCAGGGGCCTCTCAAGAACAAAATGATTCTTTATGTCATTTTGAAACTCGCCTTTTCCCCATACATTTAGCAGCTCTTCGAAACGTTTTTGATGGGTGACCATTTTTACATACCGAGAACCCTCCGTGACTCGGAAAGTACGTTAAGCCGTTGATCCCGGGTATGTCTGGATCTTTGGCAGTCGTTACGGGTCGTCAGAAGCCCGAAAGTCTTACCAAGGAGTATCGTATTACCCAGTAACTGGGTTGTGGAGGTCAAATAGGTAGTCACATTCATGTAAAATACTGGTATTCCGCTGCATCCGGTTAGACAGGAAGCTGACCCCAACATAATTGGGTAAAGGGAGGCAGATGATGATGAGGTAGGTATTTTAGGTTTATAAAAAATAATAATACGTAATTCCAGCCTATTATTGTCCCACAGAGAAGGCACGAGCTTGCTCAAGACTTCAGCTTTAATAAGTTTTAAGCACTTAAACCCGTATAAAAACAATGGCGCATTTAAATAACCTCAGATATACATAATTATTTGTACAGTCAACAGCAAAAGTTGATGATCAAAACACAAATTCAATACTAATGAACGGAGTTCGCGTCAGAACTGTGTGGCGTCGCGTCGCCGCGTCGAAGTGATTCAAAAGTATGTGATTGTAAATTATACCAAACATTTACTACTAGTACAGCTGCCATATAGCTGCGAACTCCGTTCATTAGTATTGAATTTCTGATCATCTACTTTTGCTGTTGACTGTAACTAGGTACACTGACAATATAATAATATCCTGTATCATGTACACACTTTTTTGTTGGTTTTTTGTTTCAAGGAATGTGAAAGGGACTACAGCGATTACAAAAAAGATACAATTTAATTTGAATACATTATCCACGCTGTTATTTATAATATTTATTAGTCGAGTGATAAAATTGTGATTTATACTATATGATAGGCGAACCTATTAAACGGTGACTTATTTATTTTGTTGCACTTGTTTGACATTAAAAATGATATTATGTTAAAAATGCATTCGGACGTGTCGTGATCTGGTGATATCAAAACCTTGTTATTAGAAGAAATAGGTACCTATTGTTTGTGTATTAATAACTTTGTCGATATGCACGCCTATTGACGTTTGCTGTAAGTGTAATGTAAACAAAGGCCTACCAGTGACAATTAAAAACATTCGTTGAATATTCTGCAAGCTAGCTGCACAGTCCACCAACACTTCATTGCCCACAAATGAGTTTGCTGACAAATTAAAAAAAAAATTTGAATACTCTGCAATGCAATGGAAAGAATAAGAAATGAGTATCTACATAAGAGGAAGTCTGAAAGTGGCACCGGTAACTGAAAAGTTGTGTGGAAATCGGTTATCATGGTATGTGATACGGAGGAATGAGGAAAATGTCGTGAGGAAAGTTTAGAGTATGAATGTCGATGGCTAGATGATCTATGACCAAAGAAACGATGGATGGGCCGTGTGAATGATGATATGGTTAGAAAGGGGGTGACTACCGAGATGACGACTATTAGAGAAGTATGGAAGAAAAAGACATGTTGCACCGACAACAAATTTTTTTTTTTTTTTTTGCCAGAAACATGGTAGGTATGTCATAAGGGTGTTCATAATTACATTGTGCTACATGTCTCAACGTTTTAACGGTATGCAAAATCAATTTATAATTACATGAATTTACAATCAACATTACATTCATTTTCAATTAACATTAATCACATTACAATAATAATATAATATACATTGTCACACACATTACATTACTTTCAATTCCCATTAGTTACATTACATTAATAAATAATTATATCATAAATAATTGTATATTATTTCAATTATTATATTGCACACACTTCTATTTTAACCATATTATAAAATTTTAATTAAATTCTACATAATAAAATACCATTAACTCAAATAATTATTTATGCCTATATTTGGATGCCAGATCAAGTGAATTACAGGGAATTTACAGGGACATTTTACAAAAAACTCGTATATTGAATAAAAACAATAATAATTTGGGATAAGGGAGGGAGAATGATGAGATCAATACTCTGCAAGCTTTCACATTTCATGGTCATAGCCGGTAAGGGATTCCTACAATCATCATCACAATAAACATCATTACATTTAGATATTATACAAATCATCGACGATTGGTTATTTGAGAGAGAAGTTATCTAACTATAGTCTAACTGAACAGACAGCTGTGCTGCTGGACAGTTTGTTGCGCCACTTCTTCTTCCCAGCGATAGCACTAGGAAGTGATGAAGGGCGGGCGTTTTTGGGGGACTGTCTTTTGTAATTTTGACGTTCGAAAAGTGCTGATTCTCAGCCTAATTTGAATAAATGACTTTTGATTTTGATTTTTATAAAAGGTATGTCTAAAAACCAGACACTATCACACACTCGATCCGTAAATAAATTACAATGTTTCCTTCCAACATAAATAAAGTTCAATTCCTTACAAATTGATTTAAACACATTAACCTTATCAAAAGCCTACATAAACCTCCATGCCCGTCACAACTCAGCGTCCAACCATATCGGCTTACATTAAAAACCTCTCATTAAAGGTCAATCTTTCGGTAGCCGATGAAATATTGGACAGAAACCTTTCACGGGGTCCAGTATAGAGTATAGTTAGTACTTATACTTTAGTAGATCAGAATATGCAGTTGTGATATTTTATTGCTGACGGATAGAAAGACTGTGTGACCCACTCATTAATCTCCCTCCCTTATCCCAGCTTATTTGTGGTCGGCGCAACATGTCTTTTTCTTCCATACTTCTCTATTAGTCGTCATCTCGGTAGTCACCCCCTTTCTAACCATATCATCATTCACACAGTCCATCCATCGTTTCTTTGGTCTTCCCTACTCTTATAGCCATCGACATTCATACTCAAAACTCTCCTCACGACATTTTCCTCATTCCTCCGTAACACATGACCATACCATGACAACCGATTTCCACACAACTTTTCAATTAGGTACTACCAGTTTTCAGTCCACAGTCTGACCTAACCACGTGGTCTTTATTAATTGATGTTTATAACCTCTTGCAGTTTAACCCCGTGTCCAGGGGGTCTACTCCGAAGTAGTATCGGCCGAATGTTCGGCCGTTTCCTGCCACGAAGTTACTATTTGGTTCGGTCGGTTCCGATCCTACACTCTTTCGAATATCGACTATGGTCGCGACCCAACTGAGCCGATCCGAACTTTTTTCGCATTTTTCAATAATATTCGTTCGGTTCGCCCATGTGTCGGTCCGATCCGAACATTCGCACTTTGCACTTCGGAGTAGGCCCCCTGTACGCTTTTATAATTCGAAACGACACGATACACGTGGACGATGATGATGACGATGGACGTGGACGTCCACGATTATATCGTTACGTTAGAAATTATGAAATCTCATAATGTAAAGCGATCGTCGCGATCTTTGTTACTCATTTGTTCGGAAAAGACCGAACGCGCTTTGTAAGCGCAAAGCGACGGCGCGTTCGGATTCGCCGAAGGAAATGAACACGACGATCGCGTTTATGCGCAATGATCGCTGATATATGTATTAGGACATAACCTAATAGTCAACGACGAGAAGGAATGAGGAAACATAGTTCTCTTTTGAAGTAACAGGAATGGAATCATACTGAAATGGAAGATAAAAAGTTCACATCCTTTAAAATTTAAACATTGAGTGCTATTTACGACATTGCCATATAACACTCCCAGATAAGAAAATAAAAGTCACAATAATAAGCTCTGTTTTCATAGCGATATTGATAACCGAAACATATTTATTACGTCCATAAAACAAGCTCTGATGATGCACATAATAAAATATTAATGAATAATCATTATTAACAAGAGCTCTGGCCGATTTATTTCTTATTATTTGCACCGAACTTGGGTGTTTACCAGAAGTTTTCTTAAATTCAGTGACTGACAGGCTTTTTCCTTCTTTCTTTCTTGTGACACAACTTGGGAGAAGCCTAAGTGTTCTATCATATCGCAGCATTATGCTGAGATATAGAAGGTTTTTGGTCTTTTATAGGTCTTTTTTTTATTCTTGTTTATTGTTACGTTGTTTTTAATGTAATTTTGTTAGTTTTAAATGCTCCTTTTTACTGTTTGTATTGCCTGTGCGTGTCCCAAATAAATATTTTTTATTTCTCTCTGTCATTTCTATATCCAGCAGTGGTTGGCATATTTATGTTTTCTGATGGTATTCTTTTCCCTGACCATCAATAAACCACTTGATTATCACAAATTCACTATTAAATCATCCAGTTAGCTTAGAAATCCTGAACTAAACGCTGGACCAGTCTTTATCCATGACTGAAAGATATTGCCATAATATCTTTGGTTAAACTTAAACTTGTTTGAAAATTTCAAAAGGTGCTGGTCCGTTTACCTGTCCGAATCCATTGACTCCCTTTCCATTCATGCCAATAAACTGTCTTCCCCGTTTATTTATTAAATAACCATGAGTTTTATACGCATTCCGCTTTTTAAACATGAGCATGCAGCTTGTAAGGGAGATCTTCATTATGATGTCAATGAATATAAATGAAATATGATTTAAATTCGCTCATATTTAATATCGTACATGCACTCGACCGGGGAGGTAGCGACTAAAGTTATTGTAGGTACATAGTAGTACCTTAAAATAGATCGATCTTTAAGGAAAGAATGTGGTACAGCCTACGCAGTTAGCAAAACGCTTCAATAAAAGGTATACGATAAACGTCATGACGCAGGAAGTTGGGATCATTGTGATTGTTTTTGTTTTGAAATCTAAAGCTGAACAACCTAATGTTATTAACGCTCATATTCGTGATTTTCCACACAGTAGAACATTTAAAATCATACTCAAAATCTTTTATTGAAATCAGGCTGAGAAACAGCAATTTTTGAACGTCAAAATAACAGAAGATAGTCTCCCAAAACGCCTGTCCTTCATCACTGATGTTTTAACTGGGAAGAAGAGGTGACACAAGAAACTGCCCAGCAACACATAGACAGTGCTTCTCATGATTAAAGAAAAGGATGATGACAAGAGTGCTACGGAAACACTAACCTTCAATTCGCCACACAATCGTGACTAGAAGATTCCGATTAGAAGATATACTGGTTCAACAATCACCATAGGACCAATAAAGCCCCAAACCTCATTACTGGTCCAACCGCCTTTGTATTAGCTCGCGGAACTGATGCTACTCGGAATAATAATGATATAATGTCAGGGTTTTGTATAGAGATCGATAGGTGCACGCACAGCCTAATGATATTAAAATTCCAATTGGCATTAAAGACTCCGCACTCAGAACATTGCTTCCTATGAATAAAGAAAAGAATGCTATGATCCTGAAACAGCAAAGCAATTACCATCGGCCTATAATTTCCCCACTGCTGGGACACAGGCCTCCTCTCTGTGAGGGGAGTAGGCCGTGATTCACCACGGGGGACCCGTATGGGTTGGTAGATGTCCCATGTCTTCGAACTTTTGGTTCTAGAACATGAATAGTTTCCTCACGATGTTTTCCTTCACCGTTTTGAGAGCAGGCATGATGAAATAATTTACTCAAAGTTAAGCGTTGTCTGGGATCAACACTACGACCTACAACTCGTTAGTTGCGGCCACTACCACTGGGCACTGCTCACTTTTCTTCAAACAATTAAGGACCTTCAATTCGCCACACAGTCGTGACTTGTCGATTTCGATTAGAAGATAGATATATAACGCTTTAAGTAGAGCATCAATCCCCAAGAGGCTATTATTGCTCCAGCCATCCGAATAGAGGTCTTTGTATTAGCTCGCGGAACCGATGCTGCTGCGAATAGTGACGGTAATGTCAGGGTCGCCAGCGAACTGGTCCCGCTTGACATTCTACCAGCCGAACCGTAGGTGTCACTCATATTCATTATATAAATCAATTCAGGAATGCTGTTATGATTAGAGGACATGATAGAACTGCTTTGTTTTTGGGCACCAGAAATTGTGTTATTTAATTTAGGTTATTTTTATTGCAATTTTGAAATGAAACTTCTTAGGCAGCGATTCTATAATTGGACGAGAAATGAGAGTGAAATTTCAAGGACGCGTCCCGTTTAGGCACATTTCGTTACATGAGAGAGAGGAAAGATATTTTCTGTCTCTTGTCTCATAAACTTTCTTTTTTTTTATGTTCGCTTCTAGCACGTGTCCGGTGTTGCACGCGCAGTTTTACTTTTTTTTTTTTTGAGTCGTTTCGCTTTTGAATACGTTAATGTGTGAATTATAAAGGGTTATATTTTATTCATTGGCTTCAGTGAAGTAGGTACAAAACTGAGAATTTATTTTCTGCCCTACAAAGGAATAATCGTTTACTTTAACATCGATCAATTCGACGAAGACTGGTTTTTTCATGAGTAACGTTCAGAATTCAAATACAATACAGGGTGACATACATCGACGCGCAAGCTAAAACCATGAATATAGCGTAGAAATTTCTCGTCAATTATCAAAAAAAAATCTACTGTTTCATAGAAAAGTGCGTGTACCTACGCGGTCAAAATGTATGGAACAGCAATTTTTTTTTTAATAAGCGGTTAAGGAATTTTATATCCATGGTAACAGGTTGCGCGTAGATGTCCGTGATACCCTGTACATATGTCCCAGGCCAACATTGAAAGTACCAACTTACAAAAAAAAAATATTTTTCATTATTCCAGTAGTCTAAGTGGCAAAGCCTCTCTTAAATGAAGCTATGAAAATACTTAGGTCGGATTCTTAAAAAACTGCATGCTTACTCATCGACACCCAATTTCAGTACGTTCCGGAAACTTTAGGATTAAAACAAAAAAAAATATTGCCCTTTTGTCACAGTACATAACACTATCATGAATACCGAAGATCGATAACATTACATAAGCATTGCTTAACCCTCATTGTGAACCAGAGGACAGCGGCGGCTGCGCGTGCGCATTGCCAATTACCGACACCAATACACGCCGTCGAATTGCAAGTTATATGCGTTACGGGGAGATGATGCAGTTGGGAATTTTGTAAAAGTACCAAAAGATTAGGAAGTGAGAAGTTGTCTTTTTTGCATGTACGTGTTTTTGTTACATAATATTTTTCTTTCTTTCACGTTAAGTTTTTGATACATACTAAACAGATACATTTAGGTAACCCAAATCGTAGGTATATTCTGGGTAGAGATTTCCAAAATATCAATGTTGACTTTAACGCTATTGTATATAATAAATTGCACAAATACTAATTAATTATCTTACATTTTTTTGGGTATTTTTGCTAATGGGCTTAAAATTATGATTTAGATTCTCGCTATGGTTAAATATTTACGTTAGATACTAATAAAGAAAGAAAGAAAGAAAAAAGTTAACAAAAAAGTTTTGTGTATCATGGAATAACATTTAAGAAACCGTGAACACGGAGACTTAATTTTAAACGATTAAACCTTGTAGCCCTTTCACTGAAAAAGAATAAGCACCTTAGTACTTATTTATACGCTCACAGCAACATTATTATTTGTTCAAATTAATCGACACGCAACCACCACAAGGAGCTGTCAACAAGAAAACAGTCACAAGGAAAAGCCAACCATATCACAAGCACTTGAGGTCCATTTTAACAGAAGTCCCAACAAAACAAATGAGAAAGATATTAATGATAAATGTAAATTAGTTTATTTATTTGAGAGTTCCGTAAATGGAAAGAAATGTCTTCTCAGTAATATCTCTTTGCCTTGTAAATATGGGTAATGAGTTCAGAGGGGCAGTTCTCGTAATTATCAGATCGTTCACAGTCTGAAGGCCAATTCTCGTAATTTAAAACGTTCAAAATCTAGTCGCAGTCTCATCTCAGCGACAAACAAGTGTCAAAAACTTGTCAAAATGTAGGGAAATTAGAGGATTATTTGACAGATTGAGACTGAGATCAGACTGTGAACGTTCTTAAAATTACGAGAATTGCCCTTCTGATCTCAGTGTCAATCTGTCAAAAATACCTCCAAAATCGCTACATTTTTGACAAGTTTTTGACATTGATTGTCGCTGATATAGATTGCCACTAGATTTTGAACGTTTTTAATTACGGGAATTGGCGTTCTGAATGACTTTTAAAATTATGTCAATTTGATGGTGTTAATACAGCAAGGCAAGATGAAGGTTTTGACTGCCCCGTTGGTTTCGTGGTAGCAAGCGCGTCTGTTGAGCGTGGGGTCCTGGGGTCGATTCTCATGTCGAACAGGTATTCCATCAGGAATTTCTTAGTAACAGCCCTAGTTTGGAAATTGACGGTTAAATACCCCGTACCTCGGAAAGCGCGTAAAGCCGTTGGTCTTGCGCCTGATCTCTTCCTGGTCGTGTTGGATTGCCGTCTCATCGGACTGTGAGAGTATAGGAACCTGACCTATGCTAAGCATAAGCATAGCATCACGTGGAATGACAGCTCTCGTCACCTAAGTTTTCACTATGAGATTTTTACAGAACAGCACTGCTGGACCCGGATGAACTCTTAATACTTACCTAAGCTTTAAGTACAAATAATAGCGTGCAAAGTCAAACTCAAATCATTTATTTCAATTAAACCATTTACAGGCACTTTTGAATTGTCAAAATTAAATAGTCGGTCAGTTAGTCAGAAAGTTGAAGCTAGTTGCCCATTCCAAAGCGTAGATCTCTATGGAGAAGAACGGGCAAGAAACTCCACGGACACTCTTTTAAATCAAGATATTTTTACAAAATCCTGGTTACATTATTCTTATTGCTTCTATATGTGAGAACAATGTAAAGAAACAAATTAAAATATAAAATTAAAAATTAAAAATAAGCCCTGGCAGTTAGATGACCAGTCTCAACAGATGGCGCCCGTTCACGAACATGACGCGTGGATCAGCACCACCCAGCTCAACCATTTCGTAGGGAACCGAATGATCCAACACACGCGCCACCACCAGTGAGACATGCATGAATAACAACTATACATCTATACTTAGGCCATACAAATATTGGCTAAAATTCATGCATGAATTGACTTCGCGATGCGTTGCGCAGAACCCAACCTCTCATTTACATAGGAAGGTAAGTAATTTCTTGAGCCAAACTGAAATACTTAAACAAAACTTGGTTTCCTTGGTTAAAAAGGCGTTTAGATATTACATAGCATGAAGGCAACGATGATACCCTGAAAAAAAAGAGGGTGTATTATGTATAGAACCACGCTATAGGAGTGAAAACTTACAACTGGAGCTCAGAACGGGAGAAGTTATTTGATGATTTCCCAACCAAAAAAAAACCCGGGTATACCCGATTTAGCGTCACCGATCCGAGCGTGACGCGTTCAGTTTCGTTCATAGTTCAAACAGACCGCAAAGAAAAAAAGTAAAACATAAAGAAGTTTTCACTTCAAATATTTTATCATTTTATTGTAATCTTTTCCTGTAAACATAGCCGAAAATTGAAAGATTATTTGAACTAAAATATTGTAAGTGTATTTCAAGGTAAACAGGTCAATGAAAACACTAATTGTTTCATCATTTTAGCTGTTTTTTTTAATTATAAAATAATGGATTTACGTCATCACAATATAAAAAAAAACATTTTATCTAATGACCAAAGCCATTTAAATCGTTCTACATTACTTTTTACTCAAACTAATCATACTTAGTGTATCAAGACTATTAATTATTTCAAACCAAGTTACCAACCTAATTCCATATGGAATGATTAATTAATTGCTTGAATATATTGCCTCTACGTAAGTATACACGTGCCAAATGCCAAGGATATTGACAAAAAAAAAGAACCGATTTTACTTACTTATCCTGTTTCTTTCAGAGAAGAATTAATGAAGGAACTATGACTTCGCGACGCATCGCGGCCGGCCAAGGCGAATATGGCTTGAATCCTACCGTAAGGACTGGCCGGCAGGCAAAAGACAGGATTGTGTGGAAGGGGGAGAGAGGACCACCTCCTTCTGCGAAGCAGTAATACTCGCGAAGGAGGAGGCGGAGCGCGTGAGGGAGAGGCAATCACTGCACCCTCACGCACCTAGTCGCCGCAGGAGACGCCCTGGACGGGAGTCTACAGCCGACTCCCGGCCACTGTAGCCGCGGGCTTGCGGGCGGCGAGCAATGGGCAGCTCGTCGCCCGGTAAGGACCAGGCCCGGGTCGACGGCGCGTTGTGTTCCACGCGCGCCTCAAAGAGATGTCAGCACGAACTGACGGGGTCCGCTAGGGCCCATGCCGCCGGGGCTGCGGGTTGTTCGAAAGAGATACCGTGGCCCCTGGCACAGGCAACTGAAGGAACACGGGTGGGTTTTAGTCAGTAAATGACTTTACTATATTCAAATTGACGTTATTTCAAGTTAACAACTTTATTTAAATGGTTTTTAAGTTGATTTCAGAGTGACTAGCACTATTGAAAAAATTACGAAAATGTTTGAAGTTGTAGCGTAAACTGAACTTTATTGTGTAGGAATTAAAGTTATTTTTCCATAATCATTCGCGATTCAAATTTAGGCAAACCATTCAGCACCAGCATAAGGATACGAAAAAAGGGGAAAGTACATCATCAGCCTATAGCAGTTCACCGCTGAATCTATGTCCAGCCTCTCCTATTGCACGCCATTCATCTCGATTTTCGGCTCGATGTTCGGTAAGTACAGACGCCAGCACATCAAGCTACTACAATCTGACAAATTTTCCCAATCAACTGTGAACCTAATTCCTTAGCGATGAAGTTGAAAATCTATTAAAGAAATTTGACAGATTGTAGTAGCTTGCCATGATGTGCTGGCGTCTGTACATACATACTAAACAATATTTAGCGAACAATAACAGCTCTTCATGGACATATCTTAGCTCATAACAGAGAAAAAACATTCTTCAAGCTGCAGCCAATCACACTTCTTGCTCCATAATGTGCTTTAGGTACCTTTTGAACGCCAGAGCATAAACGCACGCGCGTGCCCTCCACGCCAATCCACAATTTTACCGCAAATACCCACAAAAAGAATAGGGATTCCAAAATGACTTAATTGTTTATTTCGTGATAAAGTGCACCGCAATTTTTGTCACATATTTGTATCGTTGGCGTACAGGGCACGCGCTTGCTTGTCACGTATATGTGACAATGGCGTTCAAAAGGTTAAAATTACATACCAGTCTCCAAAATTAGCCACGGTTAAATATAGTTTTATGCTACCTTAACAAAACACATCATGTCGAGAACACAATGGACGCTTATACACTTCGTAAAGCACCTTTTGAAAGATCAGCAGCATATCTGGACATACGACAAAAAAAGGGAGAAGACTGCCTCAAAGCGAGTGCAAGCGTTACTGCTGAGAATGAGGACCACATTCTCAGCAGTAACGCTTGCGCTCGCTTCGCGGGTTCGAGTCCTAGATAGGGCAAAGTGTAAGTATTGGAACTATACAGGAAATGGTTTTACCAGTGCGCAAACTGTGATCATGAATGCAGCATATGATTCTAGCGTAGAAATTTTTCATAGATTATCAAAAAAAAATATTTGTTCCCTACATTTTGACCGCGTAGATATATTGCACTTTTCTTTGAAACAGTTGATATTTGTTTTTGATAACCGACGAAAAATATCTAGTCTAGGGGATCTAGAATCATATGCTACATTCATGATGCAGCGTAGAAAATTTTAATTGGTTATCAAAAAAAAAAATGGTTTGCTAATTTTGACCGCGTAGATATTGCACTTTTCTCCGAAACCGTTATAATATATTTTTTTTTTTTTGATAACCGACTAAAAATATCTACTCTAGGGGATCTAGAATCATATGCTGCATTCATATGCTCACTGGCAATTTTTTTTTTTTTTTTTTAACTTTTCTTGTAGGTACCTACATCTCTGCCTAACCCATCAGGGTAACGTGGTTTTATATTAAGTTGCTCATGTTATATTTAAAAACGACTGAATTTGAAATCCTTGAGACTTTCCTTGGCAAGCAGCGCCACCATGAACGGCCAAGATTAATCGGTCGCCCCACACCCGTCACACATGTTATATTAAATTAAAAGTAATAAAAGTAAAAATCTCAACCTCTCAGTTTTATTTATTGCCTTCGACTTCGTTCAGGTTAAGATATCAAAATAATTGGACTACTGTTTCTTTGATTAATTATGCAGGAATACGAAAATAATGGAGTTCATTGATCTCATCGTGCTTAAACTTGATTTCATGAATATTTATTTTTACGACTCTGTCTTCAATGTAAATAGTTGAGGAGATAATGATTTTAATTAATTTATGAATGCAGATGTGCTAAATATTTTTAAGATAATTAAAACTGCATGTTTCTACTTACTTTAAAATTATCGGTATGCAAATCTCCGAAGTCAGACTTTGTGGTATTTTGCATAAAAGCTTTTGTTCAACTGTAGGACCGACTTAAAACTTGTGATGTTTTTGGAACGAAGTTCCTTATCGCGCGTTGCGAAAAGGGGCTAGACGGAAAAAATTAAGACCAAAAGTTGGAACGACACTTTTTGCTATAGTTGTAAGCCATGCGGCGTGCGCGTGTTTCTCTGTCTGTCTCTCTCTCTCTCTCTTATAGAAAGCAAGCCAGTTATACTTCGTTCCATCCGGGTGTCCCTTGACACCTCTCAAGTTTTTATTCCACTGATTCCTCTACACTAAAGCCGTAGAAAAGACTCTTTATTTCAGTAAAAATTCTGTCTGAGCCTAGCAATCACAGATGAATAAATTCTGACATCTACCGTCAAAAATCACACCCATACTATCCATATCCAAACTAATATTATAAATACGAAAGAAACCCAGTATGTCTGTCTGTCTGTTACCTATCCAAAATTTGGTAAACGTAAATCAAGACTAACACACGTGTGAGCACTATGTACTTTCTATAAAGCTACCATTTACTGGGTACGTCTTTCATTGACTTGAATGTGCCCTGGCGGCTGTGAGTATGTCATGCTCACTCTAATTTCTCGCAGGTGGTGGCGTGTGTGTTGGATCATTAAGTTCCCTCCAAAATGGTTGAGCTGAATGGTGTTGATCCATACATCATGTTCGTGAACGGGCGCCGTCAGTAGGGAGTTACGGACTGGTCATCTCTTAGCTGCCTCGGCTTATTTTAATTTTTAATTTCTGAATTGTTTTTATGTTTTCTATAACGGACGCTTTTAACGTGCACGTATTTCTACATCGTTCTCACATGGTTAATTTCAACACGAATGATGTAATCAAATATTTTTTAACAATTTTATGATTTAAAAGAGTGTCCATAGAGTTTCTTGCCCGTTCTTCTCCGTAGGTACCTACGCTTTGTAATGGGCAACTAGCTTCATCTTTCTGACTGACCGACCCTTTGACAATACAAAAGTGCCTGTAATTGGTTTAGTTGAATTAAATGATTTGAGTTTGAGTTTGAATCGAAATATCGAATCCTGCGCTACGGAAAATACCAAATAAGAACAACAAACAACAACAGACCGCTATAATAAGCTTTCCCCAAGTAGTTCAATACTTTATTATTAAAAACCCGTGTTGTATAAATAAATAACCAACAAAATAATACTTTCCATACAAAGTGACGACTTGAATGTGGAAAGAATACAATCCATCAACTTTTATAGGCACCAAGATTGTTTTCACGCCAATTATAACACGGCAAAGTTAAATGGTGGTGTTATGATTGATAGCGTATTGTAATTTCGCCCTGTTATCTTGCAAGAAGTGTAAAGTGAGCCTGTAAACCAATCAATATTGTGTACACGTTGTCACCGTCGGGTTATACTTCTTGTTAAATAATTGGCAGACATGAGAGAAAAGACCTACGATTTTATCTTGAATACTTTTTATGGATAAAGTAATTTGTATGGTTTTACACCTCGTTATTACAACTTTACTGACATTATCTACTGGCATGTTTTTTCTGTAGAAATATAAAATCTGAGTCTAAACAACTTTGGTTATAGGAACAACAAATTATTAATTTTTAACCGACTTCTAAAAAAGGAGGAGGTTCTCAATTCGATAGATGGTAGTTTATTTTATCGCGCATAACTCCGTCGCTTGCCAACCGATTTGAAAAAATCTTTTTTTGTTGGAAAGGGTATACTTTCCAAATGGTCCCATAAAAATTTCATCAAAAACGGTTCAGTAGTTTGGTTTTTAAACCAAAATTACTGGTAAAAATTACAACTTATAAGTGAAAAATAAAAACTGTTTTAAAAAAAAAAACTACCGACTTCCAAGTCCGCCGAGTCAGCCGAGTTTTTATATAGTGTGGTGCTTGTGGCACAATTATGTTTATGGGGAATGCGGTTAAATAAGAAATTGTTACTTTGTTACACTACTTAGATTTTAGTGTAACATTATTTAAATTGTTACCGGAAGAGGTGGGGAACCTAGACACGTACCGTAAGGGTTGGAAAAGGATGCCTGGAAGGATTTGGGGGAAGCCTGGAAGGATTTGGGGGAGGTCTTTGCTCAGTACAAATAAGGCTGATTAAAAAAAAACTTGAGAGGTGTAAAGGGACACCCGGATGGAACGAAGTTCAAAGAGAGAGAGACAGAGAAACACGCGCACGCCGCACGGCTTACAACTATAGCAAAAAGTGTCGTTCGATCTTTTGGTCTTAATTTTTTCCGTTTAGCCCCCTTTCGCAACGCGCGATAAGGAACTTCGTTCCAAAAATGTTACAGTGTTTACAATAAATTGTTGGCCATTAAATAAAATAAATAAATACATACCTACTCTGAAACTAAGTAGTATTAACTTTTTGGTCCTCTTAAGCACAATTCAAAGGAGAAAATCAACTCAAAACTGTATTGAAATATCAGCCAATTAAATCAATTAGAGCCTTTTATTATCATTGTCACGGATTGGTCACAAGTACAAAAGACGTGGTCATAATAATGAATACACTTGTAATCATTACGAGGCAATTTGTTTGCCGGTCGGTTACCATTCAGGAAAAGTATCGAAAGATTCGGTATCGAGATTATATGTACCTTCTTTTAACGATACTAGCTTCGCAAATATACAGGGTCGAATTAAATTAGTTAACGAAACTCCGCAGACATTATAGGTATAGATATCTTAACATGATACAATAAAAATTTGATGTTTATTTTTTAGAGGTTAACGACCGCTGATGGGGTAGTCACTTGAGGCATGAGTTGAGAAAATATGTTTTATAGTGTTTAGATTTCGATACCATTACGTCTGTGAAGTTTACAAAAAAAAAACTCAATTCAGGAGGCCTACTCCGAAGTGCAAAGTGCGAATGTTCGGATCCGGCCGACACATGGCCGAACCGAATATTATTGAAAAATCCGAAAAAAGTTCGGTTAGGCTCAGTTGGGTCGGGACCATAGTCAATATTCGAAAGAGTGTAGGAGTGTAGGATCGGAACCGACCGAACCAAATAGTAACTTCGTAGCAGGAAACGGCCGAACATTCGGCCGATACTACTTCGGAATAGACCCCCAGTTCTCAATTCTTTATTGCGTACCATAATGTAGTTGGTTTGGTAGGGAAATAATTATATATTAGTCACAAATATTGACCCTGTCGGGCACAGCATAGATCGAGTAGGAGACAGGGGGAAGAACACTGGAACTGTTTTTTTACTACTATTTCAAGTGAAAAATCATCAAATAAATTCTTTTTTGTTTTATCGTATTTAAATATCGACTACTCATCACGACTCCGGAGTTTCGCTAGCTAATTTAATTTGACCCCAAATGTTGTGATTAATTCGAACGGCATCTACAAGGTATTGAAGCTTTTATATGACGCGTCCAGTTTCTGGAAGTCTGTTCAAGTAAGCTTTTAAATGAGGAAAAATATGTTGGCCGCTGATTTAACCCAAATAATCAAGAATCAAACAAAAAGGATTCAACAACAAATTAATATTATTACAGGCTTTCAGAGAGAAATTTTTATTCAGTAGTTTGTAAATAATATACAACGTGTAACAGACTTGTGTGTACAGTCAACAAAAGAGTTAAGTATGCAGGGTCGTCGGATATAGTTACTAAACTTCATTTAGTAAGAAACGGATTGATGTTTTCGGATAAAATTTGATTTTATTAATATAAAACAAACATTTCATTTATGAAACTAAATTTCATTCGAAAACATTCATCGGTTTCTTTCTAAACTTCAACTATATCCGACGACCCTGCATACTTATCTTCTCTTTTGTTGACTGTACATGTGTGTGTGTGTTTGTGTGATATATTTGGGTCGAGTAGGTATTGAAGTGTTGTACTTATGAGTATTTTTTCGCGATTACGATGTTGATCCCATAGAGAAAATTATTCAGTTTGATGGTTTGTACCGCCCCCTTAAATATGACTTAACATTTCTGATACACGCAGTATGCTTATAATACTGCATTACCGCAATAATGCAGTCTAGCGTACTTATAAAAATTAAAAATATAAACATCCAAATTGAGAACTCCTCCTTTTTTTGAAGTCGGTTAAAAAGGCGAACGTCTATGAATAAAATCGTAGACACAGATTACGGAATAGTTATAGCGTAGACTCGTAGGCCGTAGCGGGCGTAGTTCGTAGCACTAGTTTAGAAAGTACATCCCTTGTAGCGCTACGAGTGCTACGCGTCTACGACCCTTATAGCTGTCATTGATTTCCGCGTTATTATTTTTTTTTAACGCGCGACTACGCGTATTTTTTTTTCAGGTTCATTAAATATTATTCGTAGTTGTTTTTGTCTCTGTGTTTGTTTACCAGTAGTTGTTAAGACTCAAACTCAAATCATTTATTTCAATTAAACCATTTACAGGCACTTTTGAATTGTCAAAATTAAATAGTCGGTCAGTTAGTCAGAAAGTTGAAGCTAGTTGCCCATTCCAAAGCGTAGATCTCTATGGAGAAGAACGGGCAAGAAACTCTGTTAAATATTGAATTGAATAACTAATATTGGTTAATAATTTTTCTATAGTTATATGCCAGCCCGCAACTTCGTCCGCGTGAAATTTCGTGTTCCCCCGACCCACCACAGCGCATCGCGTGGCGATGCGATGCGCTGTGGTGGGTCGGGGGAACACAAAATTAAAAAAAAAAAAATCACAGTAATGTGTTTTTTTTTTTTGTTTTTGCTCGGCTAAGTGTGTTAGCGTGATGTTGAGTAGCCAATAGTCTTCCTCAAGAATTGTGCTACCAACTGAAAAATAAAAAAATAAAATCCGCGTTCAAACAAATAATCAATCAAACAAACTCTTCAGCTTAATTATCAGTATAGATAGATATTTGCATGCCATCTCTAATTGGCAAAATGCGTATCTTTGCACTGAATTTTTCAAAATCAATAATTCATAATCATTAATTTGCGTAAATAAGGTACCGAAAGTTCTTAAAGATAATAATTATACCGATCTCTTAATATGCCTTTAAATTCAGCCTTTTTTTTTTTTTTTTGGGTGGGAAATCATCATATGACCCCTCCCGCTCTGGGCGGAGCGGAAGGGAGTGTCAGACTTTTACTGACTAAAACCCACCCGTGTTCCTTCAGTTGCCTGTGCCAAGGGCCACGGGCCACGGCCACGGTTAAATTCAGCCTGCTTTTACATACTTAGGTATTGTTTTAAGAAATATAATTAATTAACTTGAATAATGCATACAGGTAGTAACTTCACTTGTACGCATGGCTACACATTCAGCTATAAATAACCAGTATAAGCTGACTTCTGTTTGTACGAAAAACCTATACAATGCGAGGTCAGCTAAAACTGGCCTTGTGTACAATATTTCATGGAAATAAATGATTTTGATTTGAATTATTTTACTCGTACCAGAATTGCTGCTACCTACCATAAATATAATGTAAATGAAATACCGTTTTGACAAATAACTGTCACTTTCGACCAGCGTTCGTGATCGGACGATGCGATAGTAGTGAAACATGTGTTTACAGCAGCCATCATTTAGTTATAGCATCCTTTTTCGGAGTGGGAATCATTTATTATTTCGTTTTTATATTTATGCATTACATATCGAGACCCCTCCTTGCTTTGGAAACTTGTACACAGCTGCATCCTGTTAGACTAGAAGCCGATCACATCATAGTTGGAAACAAAGCTAGGTACATTTATTGATTGATGTATACGTAGATACCTAAAATTTTATATCAAAAACCGTTAAGTATTTTTTACATATCAACTATACTTGAGGTCAACGATTTTCCTGATTTTTAAACTCCAAAAAAACTTTTTTGCAAAAAAAAAACAACCGACTTCCAAAAATGACACCACAAAGTGAAAAATAACTTTAATTTCGAAAAAACGAAAATTCGAACACAACGACACCGAATTCTGAAATTAAAGTTTTTATTTATCACTTTTAAATTGTAATTTTTACCAGTAATTTTGGTTTAAAAACTAAACTACTGAACCGTTTTTAATGAAATTTCTATGGGACCACTTCAGAAGTATCTCCTTTCGAACAAAAAAAGAATTTTGAAAATCTGTCTACAATTGACGGAGTAATCGAGTAACAAACACACAAAAAAAAAACATACCGTCGAATTGAGAACCTCCTCCTTTTTTGAAGTCGGTTAAAAAGCATTTGATTGTACCTAATTAAGTTTTTTAAAAGATGCTGAAGTTCAAAAGGCAACTTCGATACAGTAATTAGTAGTTGTAGTTAATTATAAATTATTTTGAAAATCAAGTTGAAGTTAATTTTACAGTAGCTCACTATTAACCGGTTTTGTTTAACCGATCGTGGAATCTCCACTTGGCCAAGGACTGTTCAATTATGATCGTTTTTAATTGGAACCCTTTTTGGATGAGTAAATTGTTTTGTAAAACAAGCTTCATTATTGTTAAAAATATGTATTTTACCTTTCACTTATTATAGGTTTTGTAAATGTAAAATGAATTATTTAATGAAATGACTCTATATCGTTTACATACCCACTCATCTTGAATCCTTTACATAAGATATGATTGGGTGTCGAAGGGCCGAGAGTGGACTAAACGAATTTTCCTACTGCAAGGAGAAGGCAGCTTCTTATACAAAGAAGGCTCTTCTTATACAAGGAAGAATATTGACGGGTTGTATAAATTCAGGTTTCCTCAGGGAATCTAGTTTCCTTCACCGATGTCAATATTGTCTAAGACAAACTCAGAAAGTAGGTAACGGCCTACGTCATCCTTTTCACAACTATGTTAGGATCGGCTTCCAGTCCTACCAGATACAGCTGGATAACAGTATTTTACATGGAGCGACTGCCTATCTGACCTCCACAACCCAGTAACTGGGTAATACGATACCCTTCGGTAAGACAGGTTGTCAGACTTTCGGACTTCTGACGACCCGTAACGACTGTCAAAGATCCACGAATCACACCCGGGATCAACGGCTTAAAGTACTTTCCGAGGCACGGAGGGGTCTCGGTATGTAAAGGTCATCCATCCACAGACCAACCGCGCCAAGCGTAGCTTAACCTGACCGATCGACCTGTGCGGCTGTTATTATTTAGCCACGGGCCCCTCCAAACAATAACACGTTACCAAACTTATTTATAAAGCTTCCCATCCTCATGTTCAAGAAATAACTGACAAGTTTGTTATTGTATAATGCGCCCCGCGAGTTTACCCCCACATCGGTCTCTATCCCGTGGGAATATGGGGATAAAAAGTATCCTTTGTCTTAATCCAGGTCATGCTCTACCCAAATGCCAAATTTTATCAAATTGTACGACCGTTTTAAGCGCAGGCCACACCGCCAGCTGGCGGGCGGGCGGGCGAACCGAGCGACTGGGTAATACGATACCCCTTGGTAAGACTTTCGGGCTTCTGACGACCCGTAACGACTACCAAAGATCCAGAAACCATACCCGGGATCAACGGGTTAACGTACTTTCCGAAGCACGGATGGGTCTCGGTATGTAAAGATGGTCATCCATCCACAGACCAACCGCAGCAAGCGTAGCTTAACCTGATCGATCGACCCGTGCGGCCGTTATTACTAAGCCACGTGTCAGAGAAAAAACCTACATAAGAAATGAAATAATCCGAATTTCACCCCACAACCTCGTCCATGAGAGGCGGGGTCTCATCACGACGACACAAGAGAAACATAATACGGATAATAAATTCTCATTTATCTTTAGCATATGCCATCATATTTGTATCACTCATCAAACTGGCACTTCTCGAAATATAATGGCCGAAAATTGTTCCATTTATAAAAGCGCAAAGGTTGTGAATATGAATAAAACATGAGGTATCCTTCGACCATAATTCATAACAGCCAGGTTATATATCTCGCAGGGAACAAAACTGATCGTTATATCGCAAAACATCGAATCATTGCCGTAATTTTGTATTTACTCGTCGAACTGAGGCAGTTTTTTAAATATGCCCATTGACTTAAAAAGGTGGTAATATTTCATGTGGATCGTCCACTTTTTAGTCCGGCGAGTGGCCATAATCAATGGAGGAAGCCATTACAGAGAATATATTGGGCAGGAATGCATCGGAGCCGCCTGCGCCGCGCCGTGGAACGCATCAATATTGTTAAGACTTAAGTGCGAGCAAATAAGTATTTATTTATCGAGTATTAAAATGATTTCGTTTTCGAAGAGCACTGATAGCCCAATGGTAACGGCCGCAACTGACGAAATGTAGGTCGGGGGTTCGAATCCAAGCAGGCATTTTAATTTATTTAAATTTTCATCAGCACTGTTCTCAAAACGGTGAAGGAAAACATTGTGAGGAGACCGGCATGTCCTAGAACCAAAAATTCGAAGACTGACATCTACCAACCCGCACTGGGCCCGCGTGGTGGATTACGGCCCACTCCCTCTCACCGAGAGGAGGCCTGGGTCCCAGCAGTGGAAACATTATAGGCTGATTGTTCTATGCTGATGCTAAAATGATTAGTTCCAAGTAGGTATCTAGGTACTTATCCCTAGAATAAAGTGCAACGTGTTACTTAGTGACTATCAAATGAAAAAGAGTAGGTAATTGGGTAATAACAAAACTGGTAGGTAGATATTCTATCACTATTAGTACCTAGATAGCTATTGCTAGAATGAAGCCATTTTAGCAATTTACAAATAGCTGCGTAAGACACGTCAGCAAACACAATACCTACAAAATGAGATACAATTTAAAAGAACAACTTATTAAAAAGAAAATAAATAAAAAGCTACTTCCAAACAAAAATAAACCAAGACATCTGCTCTATCTTAAATTACCCGAGAAGCAACAAAATCTTCTTGAGAAACGAGACACTAAAAAACGAGCAATCTTCCAAGATTCAAGAAATCGTAAGCGAACGTTAATTTGTCAATAAAATCGCCTTTTAGCACTGTAAAGCTATAAATACTCAGAAGAAAAAGGATCCTGATATCCGATTGTTTCTCCTTACTAAAGGCATCACTGGGCGGCATGACACGACACAGCACGGTAAAGCATTAACATTTGTATGGTATGCCGAAGCCTTCCGCGGCATACCACAGCTTCCCTCAACTGCTCAAGTCCTGTGTGACCATATCAACTAAATGCGACAGCTAAGAGTATGAAAATAAGATTCAAAATCATTTCCACTTTCGAAAAACCATGCCTTGCCGCCCCGCGCTGCCTGCCCTTTATGCCTACTTATCTTGTTGCGTTAACTCGGTACAGTAATTTAAGAATTTAAGTTATCCAAGCTAGGAATCGAAGCCTGTTCTCTGTGTTCACCCCACACGTCGATAAAATCTGCTATCATAAACCATGGCGGGTTTTATGAAGTGACGAGTAATTTTATTTAAATACTTTTGGTCAATTAAAGAGTAAAGGCAGACGTTTCTGCGAAGCGATTAATTGTATTATTGGTGGTACAGTCACAAGCAAAAGTATGTGTACACTCGGATTTATTCAAAAGCGATTTACTCCTTCATTTTTGAATGAAATTTTATGTCGTTACGCATTTTTGAAACGTTGCATTCGTTATTTCACGAAAAAATCGCATTTGAAAGTTGCCAAGTGTTGACATATTGGTGCTCGTGACTGTACATCTCAAAACAAGTTGAGGATTCTTCTGAAGTATTTTCGCGTGAAACACTTGTCGAGTTCTTTAAAAAACTATTTGTTTTGCACCTATGCAAATTAACTCTAATATGAAGAACAGAACATCGACCTTTGTTACAAAGATAGACACGTGTTAGTAACAAAACAAACAATGCCGTTTTGCTTATACCGAGCCAAAAAAGCTGAAGTTTGCTTAGCATAAACAGTCTATAATGTTCCCACTGCTGGGACACAGGCCTACTCTCTTCGAGAAGGAGTGGGATGTAATCTACTACGCGGGCCCAGTGCGGGTTGGTAGATGTCACATGTCTTAAACATTTTGGTTCTAGTCCGCGTTTTCTCACGATGTCTTTCTTCACCGTTTTGAGAGCAGTGGTGATGAAATTATTTACACAAAGTAAAGCGCCTGGCTGTCTGCCTTTCCGCAAAAAAAAATATCAATGAAAACTAACTTTCACAAAGTAAAAATTTTCGTGTCGGCTTAAACGCTTCGCAAGATTAAACGGCGCTTAAAACTTGTAACAAAACAATTATTTCCTTTAATTAATACGGCGAGACACAGCACAAACGAATTCTGTTTTTAGTGTCGAATACAAAAAGTAACATTGAACTTGAGATGTTGAAAGACTGGATTCAATTCCACACATTTTTTTGTAAGCCCGCTATACAAACTTGCTCCATATTCGCTCCAACTCTAGCTTGACCTTTTCCAATAATGACAACAGAGAAAAAACTGGAACCTACTGTATGTGTGTGTGTGCTCTGGGATTAATGATAATAATACATGATAAATGTTTTATAATTAATGTAATCATATAAGAATCCCTAATTTGGAGAATAATCATTTCCAACAACATTGGTGATCATTGCATGAATGTCGATGGCTATAAGAGTAGGGGAAGACCAAAGAAACTATGGATGGACCGTGTGAAGGATGATATATGGCCAAGGGTGCCGCACTACTGCCGCTGTACCGAGATGACGTCTAATAGAGAAGTATAGAAGAAAAAGACATGTTGCGCCGACCTCAAATAAATTGCGATAAGGGCTGGAGAATGATTTGATTGATTGGTGATCATTTCATGGAAATTTGAATAAACTTCTCGAAATAACAAAAAAATATTATCATTTTAAGTACCAAAAATATTTGGTTCCGATGTAAGTAATTATTTTGAGGCACCTATTAGAGAAATAAATTAAAAATTGTTTTGCAAAAAAAAACAACCGTCTTCCTTAAAATAGACACTACAAAGTGTAAAATAGCTTTTAAATTTCAACTTAAAAGTGAAAAATCAAACAACGAAAATGCGAACCCAACGACACCGTCTTCCGAAATTAAAGTTATTTTTCACTTTGGTGTCGGTTGTTTTTTTTTTTTTTTTGCAAAGAAGTTTTTATTTTTCACTTTTAAGTTTCAATTTTTACCAGTAATTTTGGTTTAAAAACCAACTACAGAACCGTTTTTGATGAAATTTCTATGGGACCAATCTGAAAGTATATCCTTACAAATAAAAAAAGAATTTTGCAAAGCGGCTTATAAATAACGGAGCTCTGAGATAACAAAATAAAAAAAATACCTCCTCCTTTTTTGAAGTCGGTTAAAAAAGCAAACTACCTACAAGTTTGGAGATCGCTCTGGGACTGCCAAATGCATATGAAAAAAAAAACGAAGAGGTCGAATTAAATAATGGAACCTCTTTTCCTTATACGTCGGAAAAAGGTATTGGATTTGGGTCGGAAATAATGGTTATTGAAAAATTCAACCAATTTAATAAAGAGCATAATACAAATTAAAGTAATTTTCATTCAAGACCTGCGGGGCAATTCTCGTAATTTTAAGAACGTTCTCAGTCTGAGGGGTAATTCCCGTATTTTTAAAAACGTTCGCATTCTAATCTCAGTCGCAAACTGTCAAAAATACAATCAATTTACATAATCTTTTGTTTCCTTTTTTTCGTTTGTTTTTTTTTTTGTAAGTCTTCCATGCTGTAATAAATAAATAAATAATTGTTTGACAAGTTTTTGACATATGATCATTGTCGCTGAGATGAGACTGCGACTTGATTTGAACGTTTTTTAAGTAAGTACGAGAATTGGCTTTCTGGAGTCTTCAAAACTTCCTTCTCTATTATTAAAGGCACATACAATTTTGAGGCTTTGGTAAGAATTAAAGTAGACATTCCACATTCTACAAAAATCTTAACAACGACTTCTCATAGTGAAACAGATACAATAAGTATATAGGTAACTAAAAAAGGAAAAAATTAAACATTGTAACTTAACCGGAATTCATAAAAAAATGATAAATTTCACCAAACCGGTGAGTAATTCTTTTAATATTTATCGTTTGTCGTTAAAACGGGATGTTTGGCTATTAACAGGCAAAAAATTAACTGTTTTCTCCTTTTATTACGCCGAGATTAATGCTAATTTTAGCATAAATATTATTTATTTTTATATTTAAAACTGTGCCATGTGTTTAATGGGCTTTAAGCTAGAATATAAATTTGTATTTATAAATACTATCGACCCGCACCTGCTGTCCTACTGCCCTGGTTTATGACTTGACAAAATATTGAGATTTCTTTATTATCACCATGATCAGCCTATAACGTTCCCACAGCTGGGACAAAGTCCTCCTCTTTTCGAAAGGGAGTGGGCTAATAATCTACCACGCGGGCCCAGTGCAGCCGATCGATTCTGCAAAAATCTCACCGTGAAAAGTTAGGTGAAATGAGCTTAGAGTGAGCTGTCAATAGTGTCAATCCCTAGCATTAGTTGGAATGACAGCTCACTCCACGCTCACTTCACCTGAGTTTTTACGGTGAGATGGTTACAGAATCGCACTGCTGGTTGGTAGATGTCACATGTCTATATCAATTTTTGGTTCTAGAACATGCCGGTTTCCTCACGATGTTTTCCTTCACCATTTTGAGAGCAGTAGCAACAGCTTTATTATACATGTTTACACATGCACCTTCCAGAATAAATTCTCTAGAATATCAAAATACATTGTGAAGTTTAGAAGAACAACGCGGTCACACAGACAGACACCAAAGTCGAGTTTAATTTATAATATGTATATCTAATATAGATCATAAATAAATTAAGCTTTTGTTAGAACGATTTTTGTAAAAGCTCTAAATGTGATGTGACAAATGATCGTATAAGACAAAATGTATAACTTTAGGTACCTAATTACTTTTAAAATCATTAAGTATCATTTTATATCTGCCTGCCTAACTTTTTCAACTATTTTGGGGTCGGCTTCCAGTGTAACTGGTTGCAGCTGAATAATTAATTTATAATCATCATGATCTGTGCCTACCTTTTTCCAACTCTGTTAGGGTCGGCTTCCAGTCTAACAGGATGCAGCTGAATACCAGTACTTTACATGGAGCGACTGCCTATCTGACCTCCACAACCCAGTTACTGGGTTTCCTTGGTAACACTGGTTGTCAGACTTACGGGCTTCTGACGACCGAACGGAACGACGACGTAACGACACACATTTATCTATGAATAGTAACGTGTGAAAATATTAATTACAAAATATTTCTTTTCCAGTTCATTAGAGTCTTACCGTTCATCTAGTATCTACTTAGCTACCTTACAAAAAAATATCCAAAGAGAATGAATCATCAGTTCACGACCAACACCAGCTGCGCCGTAGAGGTCAATGATCAATCACCATAACATAATATTAGTACCGTTTAGCAAATCCGCTGATCTACAGGACAAATGTCTCCATAAAATCGATTTATCAAAATTTATTACAAAATAAAACATAAAATTCTAGCTTTATTCATTTAAAACACTAATATTCTAATAATCCGGACTAACATGACTGAGTATAACTTATCGATTTTCGAATTATTAAATCGATAAAAGGTCAACACCCATTAAATTAAAGTCCTCGATTTAGATAATAGAAAATTAAATTGGTAAAATAAGATGTAAAAATAAGACACTAATGTATTGAGAATATGGCGGGCACTTCGCGGCTGACAAACATGGCGAACGAAATTTACATTACAAAGCGTAAAATTACCATCTGCCGTTCTTTTTCGTTGTTAGGGCTGACAGTTTCGGAGTCGCTGAACAGTTTGGTTTAAAAGATTTTTGTTTATGATTGAGGTGCCTGGAAGAACTTTGGGAGGCCTTCGCGCATCAGTGAGACACAAAAGACTAATAACAAAAAAAAAATGGAGCTGTCTTGATAAATATGCCCAAAAATCTTGGTTTATAGAACTGACATCACTTGAAAGCTAGATATTTTATTAAGGTTAGGATAAGACAGTGTTTACTTATAGTCTTAGCTAACATCTAAGGGCCTACTTATATATAATAGATAATAGTCATGAACACTAGAAAAAAATCCATGTAATTCCAAAAAACTTCGTTTCGAAAAACATTTCTGTGGTCTGTGTGTGAAAAGCGTCCTTGTGAAAATTCCATGTTGTGTTTCGACAGGGCCTCGAAAGTGCCACGGTGTTCTCCATTACAATGAGTGTAGGTATTAACTCCAAATGATACAAGCATAATAACTAGAAGCGTAGGTGCAATATGTACTGACATGTGGGCTTAACATCTTTTGCAACACGGAACTATGAGCCATTTGGAGCCCACTAAGTAGTTCCGAAACTATGGCCCTGGATCCACCATCTAGATAGCTTTTACACATTAGCATGCCTAGAATTGAACACGTTTGCATAATCTTTTTAGGCCAAAGAAGCAGCACTGACATACAACGTGGCAATGTCTTTTGGGCACTTTTCCTGTTGACAACGATGTGGACAATTTTTTTTGATGCCCTCCTTTTTTAAATATATTATTATTTTAACACTGTTAGCTCATCTAAAATGTAAATACATATTATCTTGTTTGAATCTAATAAGCATAATACTGTCTTTTTTGCTTGATTTTTCCATAAGTGTTTACGGAAATTAATAATCTTTTAGGCACCCTTGCATGCATAGTTTATTTATATCTATTTATCTGTTTTGTCGCGTGCGTAAGTGTGTACCATTCACTTTGACAGTAATGCCAGAGTCGTTAAACTTGAAATTGGTTCTGAAACGTTTGTCGTGTTATCGTGAACTTTGGCCTATGCAGCAGTGGCATACTGTAGTAGGCCGATGCTATGAATTGACCGTCTCTAAAATGTTCAACTACTGCATAGTCCATAAGTGGATACGATAATATTTAGGTGTCATTTTTCATAGACATGTCACCTGAGGGGCAATTCTCGTAATTTTAAGAACGTCTGATCTCATTCTCAATCTGTCAAAAATACATCTAATTTCCCTACATTTTTGACAAGTTTTTGACATTGATTGCGACTAGATTTTGAATGGTTTTAAATACGGGATTTGGGCCTTCAGTTCATCATTGTCGTCGTCGAAGCAAAAGAAGTATGAAAGGATTTTAGCCGGTGGCGTTCTGTAACCCCCAAGGGAAGGCGCGAGTTTATATATGTGTAGATGCGTCATCAGTTTTTTTTACCTTTCTTGGTAGGTACTACGATAGTTTACTTCTAAATGACAATTAACTATTCATCCATCGTACGAATGAGATGACAAAACAACTTGGGCACGTGGAACAAGGTCCTGGCGCCATTACGTGCCAGCCCTACCTGATAGGTATCACATCACATGAAACGGACGGCATATCATCTTTTTTTTAAATGAAAATGTCAGCCACTATAAGTTGTTTTAATATTATTACCAGTCCCCGTTTATTTGTCAATTCATTTGTGTTGTGTTTTGTTTATTAGCTGTTAACACACCCGGTCCCGGTGCTTAATCGTCTTTTGACTTTTTTATAAACGGTAAACTTTAAAACCTAGTTTAATATTCATATTAAAGACTTATAAGTCAAGACGCAAATGGCTGGGCTCGAATAAAAATAGTAATCGCGAAATTATTTACGATCAATAAAATTTTAGAGTCGGAATCAAGGAGGTAGCTCTCTCATTTCGACGTTGAAATATTAATCAGATAGACAGGTCTTATGACTGAATCTTGGATAGTAAGTATCCTTATTTTCAGTTTATAAAATTGTACAACATAAAATAAGCGAGTGACAAGATAATGTGGACATGCCTTTAAAATGCCCGGAGCTCATCGCTCACCGCGGTGCATTTAAATTAATTTTAAGCCACATAAATAAGTAGCTACATATACTTAAGAATGCATAAACTTTATTGTCTTGGCAAACCCGATAAGTTCATCGAAGATAGATGCGTATTATAATTTCTAAACTCACCTTGCTAGTTAACTCCAAGGAAACAAATCACACAGCCTTGTATTCACTATAATCCCGTTCAAGTTGCACGTGGTCCTGGCTGGCACAAGTAAAGTCAAAAAAAACACCGAATCGTAAAAAAAACAAATGAAAAACTATTCTAAATTCAAACGGCGCGCGAAACCACAGAAATGTGTCAGTGGCGCGTCGCAGCGGACGGCCTAGGCACTAAACGCGTATAGAATAGTAATATTGGAGGGGACCAAAATCGAATTTTTCGAAATTTTGAGAACGGTAGTGTCGCATCGGTGGCGAGGTTTTGAATGGCGCGGCGGGCCGCTGTACATCCGAGACTGGCTAACAAAGCGGCAGGACATCGACTTTATAAATTGATTTTGTCCAACACGACGTAACTGTACCTCGCTGTAGATTCGGCTAGATAGATGTCTTTTCCATGCCCTTACTAATGAAAGCCGCTAACTAATAGAATAGTATCGCTAATGAACAGTAAAAAACTCGCATCGCATCTTGCATCTATTTTTATAAGCTTAATTATCACTTTTTTGTTTCGTTCATTAAACTGGTATTAGTTAGTTGCGTATGTATCACCTAACTAAGTGTAAATATAGGAAAAAGCCGGTCTTTACAAGTAAATACCTTTAATAACATGGCCCATGCAAACTAATTATAGATGTGTGCAACAGTAAACAGGCTATTAGACTGTCGATCGTGCGGCAGTGAGTTCCATAGAATCTCCATTGATTTCATAAGAAAAGCATAACTTCCTGGGTCTAGAAATCTTCGTTTTTGATAAAATCATAATCAAAAAGTCATTTATGCAAATTAGGCTGAGAATCAGCAGTTTTCGAACGTCAAAATTACAAAAGACAGTCCCCCAAAAACGCCCGCTTCCTAGTGCTATCGCTGGGAAGAACAAGTGGCGCAACAATCTTCCCAGCAGCACAGCTGTCTGTCCAGTTAGAAAATACTTGATACTTGATTGTATACAATATTAAGTGTTAAGTACCTAATTAACATTACAAGGCACAGAACATAAAATTAAATTATTTGCCAGCTAGCCACGCCAATATACCAACAAATATAATAAAAACTATACGTACCTACTCAAGCTAAAAAATAATTAATTAAAAACTTACTACCTAAATAAAAGCCTCCAGGCATAAAGAGTGACAGCTTACATATTTATGCATTGCTGGGTAGCCCGTCACTTGAAGTCACAGATGATAAACTAGGACCATCGAAGTAAAATAAATTTAAAAAAAAAAGTTAATACTAATAGCAATAACCTGTCGGTACCTAAGCAAATATTGGAGAAAGAACATGAACATTGTCTTGAGTTAATTAGGGCGACCAACTATTGTTATCGTGTAGATAAGTAGTCGTTGATGGGAATAGTATGCCTTTTGATACAGAGCATGTGCGAGCATACCCAGCACTCTCAACGCATGGTAAGAGGAGGAATTGTGTGGTTATAGCTGGTAGGACTCCGACATAGCCGCCCGTTCTCGTCAAATGAATGAAGAACCTACGGGAAACAGTCTTCATGCTTCCTAAACCTGAAAGTTGACAGAAGGTAGCAATCATAAAGTCGGCTTAAAAAAAGTACCTAAAATACAAATTATATAGGCAAGTAATTAAGTATCTATCTGCCTATCAAACAGTCGTTAACTAATCCATAATGTGTTTGAACTCGTAGACACACAATGCCTCACTTAAACGGTACCAACAATTTTCTACCTCTATACTTACAACGTCTTAATTTGAAAGCACCACTAATCACTTGAACAATTATTTGTACTCCACAAACAAAGCGCATGTGCTTACACTGCTTACCATAAACCACTTCGTCTAATTCTATTCCAAACTACCGCACTTCAGTGGTCAATGACGGTAGTCGGTAAACAGCGGTCAAGAGCTAGCTGAAGTGGTATGAGTCATGGACTCATGACCACAGAAATACGTAGTAAAATATCCTTAGGTAGTAAGTAATGACCGCGACTGTGGTCTAGTGATAATGGCAGCAACTTACGAGTTGTACGTCGTGGGATCGAACCCAGTCAGGCACATTTACTGTGTGTAAATTATTTCGTCAACACTGCTCTCAAAACGGTGAAGGAACACATCGTGAGGAAACCGGCATGTCCTAAAATCAAAAATTCGAAGACACGTGACATCCAACTTGCACTGGGCCCGCGTGGTGGATCCCACAGAGAAGAGGCCTGTTTCCCAGCATTGGGAACATTATAGGCTGACAATGGTATACTTATGCTAAACTATCCAGAACTATTATAAGAACTAAGAAACCAACCATTAAAACTGTAATGCCGTCTTACGGTCTGACGCAAAAAACTAAAGCCGTCACAGCCAAATGTCTGCTAAAACGTAAAATCGGCAAATCTACTCGCGTTCTGTGAATTAGATAGAAGTCGGAGATGAAAAACCAAATTCAAATCAATTGCATTTTGAATTTTGTGAGCTAGATATTCATCACAGAGTTAGCATATTATGGTGAGATCGCAAAGGTGAGGGCTACGCATCTTTTGGATGAGTAGCCCTCAAAACAGCCGAATTAAAATGGACCAAATAAAAATAATTAGTCATCGGTTCGAATACGAATACATTAAAGGTGAAACACTGGTGGCACACTATGAAAAACTTTCGGTACCTACCGGATTGGTAGCTACAAAAAATGCCGCATCTATTTTAGTCATCAATACAAAAGCTCTGAGGTCATTCAAGTCTACTCAGAATGTTTTTATCTTAATCATAAACAAAGTAATGAAGTTTAAAACACTTTGTGCACCTGATGGTAGCATTTGGACGAGACAAATCGGTAAACAAGAGTAGCGACTCAATAAATCCAATGATAATAATCTACTAGTGATTCTTGATGTGCTTGGAGCAAGTATTAAGAATTAAGCGGTCTTTCGCTTGAATTAAAGATCGCTGAACTTACTGACAACCAATTCGAACCATAAAGACATTCCTATAAAGAAATAAGAGAACTAAGAAAAAACAATCAAACACTGGCAATTATGTCACCAATGTAAGTACCTATACTTTTATCTAACGAAGCGACTCGCGCTTTACTTCTGGTAACTAAGTGTAGGTACAAACACGCTGTGTACCTGTGTGCGTGAAGATGATTAGAGTCAGCACATAACACAACACTCATACAAATTTCCGACTTTACCATTGTCTCGGGTGAGTCGGACGGTACCAAGAGCTCCAGCCAGTCTATTATGAAATCCATCTCACGGTGAAAACTTAGGGGAAGTGAGCGTGGAGTAAGCTGTCATTCCAACTAATGCTAGGGATTGATAGCTCACTTCACCTAACTTTTCATGGTGAGATTTTTACAGAATAGATCGGCTGCACTTACACACGTTCACGGCGTGTTTGTACACTTGGTACCTAATGGAAAGTGCGCGTCGCTTCGTGACAGAAAAATACTATAATAGGTATGTATAATCATGAAACTAGCAAAAAAAGCGCGGAAAATCTTAGCATTTTCGTTTGAAGAGAAGCGAACTTCAATCTTAAAAAGACAATGGCACCGATTCCCTTGTTCACAAACTAAACTAAATTTAAGTTCAGTGCATCTTTTTCTTTCTATTTCATTAAGAAAAGGACAGAAGTTAAATATTAGTTTAGTGCTGTCAAATTAGTCAGCGCCTGACGTAAATTGACGTATTTTAGAGTAGCCATGTTTTTAATCACATCTAAACTGTCAATGGGTTATCTTAATTTGACAGGACTAAACTAATATTTATCTTCTGTCCTTTTCTTAATGAAATAGAATGAAAAAGACGCACTGAACTTAAATTTATTTTAGTTTGTGAACAAGGGAATCGGCGCCACTGTCGAAGTGCCTCTGCACGCTTACATACATAACACACTGGGCCTGTACATCGGGTCTGTAGTGTTTTGTAGTCTGATTTGATCTATAACCTGTGAATTTTAGTAAGAGAAGAAGTTCCTAATATTATAATAATGTACCCATGTTGTGAGTTTGTGACATTATTATAGTATGCAATATTTTATGTGGTAGCTATTAGACAAATGTTTCTACTTGCTGGGCCCTAACCGGGTCTGGCCTGGCGTCTGTACTATTATGTATTCTGTAGTTATGGGCGTTTCCTACTTCGTATCATCTTCTATATCTATTCTATACTTATAATAAATCTGTAGAAGTGAAAATTATGTACATTGAAAATATCAAAAAAATAAATGGCAGGGGGTGTTACTAGACCGACACCGAACCCAAAAATATGATTAAAAAAATTTTTGTCTGTCTGTCTGTCGGCCTGTCTGTCTGTCTGTCTGTCTGTTTGTTCAGGCATCACGCAAAAACTACCGGTTCGATTACGATGAAACTTGGTATAATTATTCTTTAATATCCTGGGCACCACACTGGATACTTTTTATCCCGGAAAAGTATATACAATAAAAAACAAACTTAATTTTGCGGTTCGATCCCTAGACCCGATTACTGTACCAACCGCAAATAATAAGTTTGTCGTAGGTTACGTTACCCGCAGTGGAGTTCATTTTTATTCCTTTTCGTTTTTAGAGTTATTTAGGTTTATTTTTATATAAGTCGTAGGTATAGATTTCAATTTTAAAGTATAGGTAGTATATTTGGTAGTGTACGTAGTGACCGTAGGTTATTTTATAATACTGTTAGGTAGGATTAGTCATTCGTATAGATATTAGTTTTTAGGGATTTTGCTTATTTATTGAGTTTAGGTTAGTTATCATCAGAAATAGGTTTATTTAGGTATTTAATTTTCTGTTATTGAGTTTTTTTTTTTTTTTTTACTTAGGTAACGATATCATATAGGTACCCTCTTAATCACCACTAATGAGACACAATTGGTTTTCTATTGTAATTAGCCACAAAGGTCCCGCGAGATGATGGCATTCTGGGGAAGCACATACATTTTATCCTGTTAGTACGTTCCCGTGGGTAAATTTCCGACATCCACGTGGGCGAAGCCGCGGGCAGAAGCTAGTTCACGAATATAAGATTAGTTCGGAGCCCAAACTAAGAATTAATGAAAACACGATTTGACAGTGTCCCTAATCTCAATGTGTTGTTGCCCGTCCTAAAAATTTAATCTGTCACTTGATTTGCCAGATCAACAACTATCGAATGGGCGTATCTTGGTTGACGAACTTAGATTACAAACCTCCAGCTCCCGGATCAACATCTCTTGGACGGTCCCGTATCATCGCTGACGGTCCCTGAACCCCATCTCCCATAAAGACATCCTATGCTGAATATATGAATGACTGGTGGATTTTCAATATTTTTTCTCGGAAGACACGTGACCTTAATCAATTATGTATTGAGATCAAGTATATAACAATCCAGTAACCTAATATCCTGCAGATTGTTGGCACAAGTGCACACACTCGGCGCTTGCGCAATGTTTGGACATATTGTTACATAAATTAATTTGATAAACAATGTTAAGTATCTTCGTGGACACTGACGGTCGGGCTGGTCCACAAATTTAAGGACGCTCAGCGCGCTATGGAGCGAGTCATGCTCGAGTCTCTTTGAAGGATAAAATCAGGAATGAAATTATCAGGAAGAGAACCGGAGTTACCGACATAGCTTGTAGAGTAAGCAAACTAAAGTGGCAGTGGGCTGGCCATGTTTGTCGAAGGACCGATGGCCGGTGGAGCAGACGAGTCCAGAGGGCATACTCCGAAGTGCAAAGTGCGAATGTTCGGATCGGACCGACACATGGCCGATCCGAATATTATTGAAAAATGCGAAAAAAGTTCGGATCGGCTCAGTTGGGTTGGGACCATAGTCAATATTCGAAAGAGTGTAGGAGTGTAGGATTGGAACCGACCGAACCAAATAGTAACTTCGTAGCAGAAAATGGCCGAACATTCGGACGATACTACTTCGGAGTAGACCCCGAGTGGAGATCGAGTACCGGCAAGCGAAGTGTGGGACGAAAGACATGTTTGACAGAGGTCTACAACCTGCTTCTACAGCCTTCTATTTTTTAAATGGATTTTTACATGGTAATATAAAAAAAACACTTCGTACACCCAAATTGAGAAACCTCAGAGTAATTGACCAAAAAAACAAATTCGTTACCAGAATTACCGAACACTTTAGAAAGGTATAAAGAATGCAACCGTGAACTTGCGTCACTTGCATTCGAATACCTGCGCGTGAGCATCATAAACAAATTAATGCTATAAATCAGTCCCTACCTTGTACCACAGCCGAAATATATGCAAATCAGCCGGATTATCTTGTTCAGTGAGTAAAACTGACAAAGCGCGAGCTTCATAATGTTTAAAACGAATGATATGCCTAATCTAAATGATTCTTGAATGCAATCTACACTATATTTATAGGTACCTACTATCTATTTTATCGTCTATGATATCTCTATCTCTATGATAATAAAGCTGAAGAGTTTATTTGTTTGTTGGTTTGAACGCGCTACGTATTACCCAGTAACTGGGTTGTGGAGGTCAGATAGGCAGTCGCTCCATGTAAAATACTGGTATTCAGCTGCATCCGGTTAGACTGGAAGCCGACCCCAACATAGTTGGGAAATGGCTAGGCAGATGATGGTTTGAACGTGCTAATCTTTGGTAGGTCCTACAAGTCGATTTGAAAAATTCTTTTTACATTTTAGGAAGGTTATATTTTCGGCTATTTAAGATCACGCTGCGACCCTTAGGAGCCAAGCTAAAAAACAGAACGCTAAGCTAAAACTAAGCTATAAAGCGGGCGGGCGATGCGGTGAGTCGGCGGCCGAATCATAAAAATGTGACTGTTATTTTTGTATTTTGAGTATCTTACGACTTCCACGCGAATAAAGTCGCGGACAGAAGCTAGTATTACTGTTATCTGACAGTTAAGCTCAAGTATTACTGTAATCTGACAGTTCAATAAAGTTACAAAGTTAGTTCATAAAGGTGTTTGTTCTTCATAAAGTTACTTCTTCATTTTTTGGATAACGGAAAGTGAACTTGGGATAACTGGTTTCGTTCAATTTGCAAAAAGAATTGAATCCA
This sequence comes from Apamea sordens, assembly GCA_945859715.1. NCBI lineage: Eukaryota > Metazoa > Arthropoda > Insecta > Lepidoptera > Noctuidae > Apamea > Apamea sordens. The sequence continues at coordinate 18,796,382 of OX243995.1, forward strand.
TTTGTATGATAATTATGATGCTAAGCAGCGGGATAATCCTCAATTCGCGGGACGCTTGGCTGTTTATCCTTTCATTTAATACGTTTTTTTTTTTCTGAATTGCAAAGTGAGTATGTCATAACAAGACTCCAATCCCTAGCATCAGCACACGTAGTATAACGGGTGAGACAAAATTACAGATTGTAGATAAAAAACTAAATAAAAAAAAAACAAAATCAAAAGTCATTTATTCAAATTAGGCTGAGAATCAGCACTTTTCGAACGTCAAATTTACAAAAGACAGTCCCCCAAAAACGCCCGCCCTTCACCACTTCCTAGTGCTATCGCTGGGAAGAAGTGGCGTAACAAACATGATAGATTTCTAAAGAAATCTGTCATGTTGTCTACTAACTCTTTCGTCGACAAAACCCGTATCGGGTAATGTCGACGGTATGGCGGTCATGCTACGCGTGAAGGTGGAATGATAGCTCACTTCACTTACATTTTCACGGTAAGATTTTTAAAAGAATAGGCCGGCTGCTCGGAACACTTTCATAATCGCTCTAAATTACTTTAGTTTCAGGGCGTATGTTACTTTTTAAACAATCAAGATTGTTGAACGATTCGTGCGCGTTTATAATCGCACCATGCGCTTAGAGGCATTATAACCGCCTAGTTACAAAAGTATGAAATAATTGTAATTTATCTATAGTAAGACACTGGCCGATTCCCTTGTTCACAAACTTAACTAAATTTAAGTTCAGTGCATCTTTTTCTTTCTATTCCAATAAGAAAAAGACAGAAGATAAATATTAGTTTAGTCCTGTCAAATTAGTCCGCGCCTGAAGTAACTTGACGTATTTTTAGTAGCCATGTTTTTAATCAGGTCTAAATTGTCTATGGAATGTCCTAATTTGACAGGACTAAACTAATATTTATCTTCTGTCTTTTTCTTAATGGAATAGAAAGAAAAAGATGCACTGAACTAAAATTTAGTTAAGTTTGTGAACAAGGGAATCGGCGCCACTACTGTTCTCAATACTAACTAAATATCTTTGACCAACCTTGAATAAGTTCGCTTATTATATTCGTTCTACTATAAGAGCGGCTTCAGACATAACGGCAGCAAAGAGCCACGACGAGTCGACGACCCACCAACCCACTTCAAGGCTTCATTATTTTGGTAACAAACACTTGAAAATAAAACAAAAAGATCACTTATAATACATAATATAATTAAAAGATCTTGTCTCAATATCATTTGCATACGTAAAAACTTCTCATACTATTTACATCTCAATTCACAACTCATTTACAATAGTAATAAATCACAAAAAATATAAAAAAAACAATCTGAAATAAAGGGGACAGTACAAAATCTCCTCATTTACAAAGAACCTCATTTGATCATATACTACATACAATGTACATTATTTACATTCAATACTGCATTTTGAGTCATAGACGTAGTCACTGGATTCCTTCTCTGTGCAAAGATTTTTGGAGACACTTTGGGCCTAAAACTACAAACATATTATGTGTTTCTAAATTATGTACATCTTTATTACATTGATAAATTAAATCATTAACGCATCAGCCATTGGAGGTCCACGAATGTATAGTCGACCTCGTAATCGGTTTACCACCCTGACGGTGAATGTCACAAGCACGTCGTAAAACAACAGCCTACAGCTGTACAAGGATATTTTGGTGCGTGGCCAAAATCGGAACTAACGCAGCCATCTTGTTTTTTCAAGACATTTCACAAAAGAAACATAAGTACACAAATGTTTACCAACAGCGCCCCCCTGTCAACGTAATTGCGAGCGTCGAGAGATCCTACAGTCCTATCACAGTTATTTCATCTTTGATTTAGCATCACTGTCCAAATCACAGTGATCTTTAATGTCGTGACAATAAGGTTGCTGTTGGGTGGCTGCCACCGACAAGTCAAAATCATTTGTGATCTTTATTCTGCTGGTGATATAACTGTTAAAGGACTTTAGTAGCATATATTTCTCTATGCGACAGATAATTTCAACCTTGATGAAGTTTCAATTTACATAAAGAATTGTTTTCATAAAGCAACTACGAGGTCAGCCATACAGTCAACCGCACGCCTAAGTAACTGTTTGACTTTCACAGCACCTTTATTGAGGTAGCAGTAAGGACAGTTTTCTTAGTTCAAGTGTTACAACTGACATGCTGTTGACAATACACCAACAAAATGTGTTATATTATGGCCCTCCACAAAATCTACCAGCGAACTACTCTCATATAAATTATATACAAACAATAATTCGTACCATACATACATTGTGCTTAAGTTTTGAGATCATAGTCAATCTTAGACCCAGTAGTGTCGTTCCATAAATTCTAAATAGGAATGAGAACTATGGACTCATGTGCGAAAGACAGGAATTTTGGTTGCAGACAAAAAAGAAGCACAGAGCAGATCATTTTCATATGAATAAACTTTGTAATTGGTGTTTTAATCATGATGTTTGCAAGCTTCGCCGCGAGAGCACTGAGTGTCACTTGTCAAAGTGATGTAGAATGAAAGCAACCAATTGACGACAAGATCACAAGACAAAACACTTAGCATCATCTCACAGCCAAGTTTTTATCAAGAAACTCTATTGGCAGTCTAAAGATCGTAACAAACGCATAGCGCCATCTACGCGAAAATTTACTTCCCACAGCAAAGTTGTACTAAACATCGACACTGACTTCACAACTGTTTTACACTTTAAAACACTTGTAATAAGGTTTTTTTATTATAAAATGTCATACAAAAATCTCTGCTCTGCATTTCAAAGTCTGCACAGAGCCCAAGGTCTTCCCAATATAGCTTGCTTCTTTAGCCTAAGGCGTAGTATAGGATACACATTTACTGGCAATTCTAGTAATTGAGTGGATCAAGGCGGACTTTTAAAACCAGCTTTACAATCTGGCCCTTCTTAGATTTTCCTGCAATTTGCAGGTCCGTATTGGTTGTAAGTTAATCAAAATATGATTCGCGACCATAACATATATGTATTTACAGAATTAAAAACATCAATACAACTCTCTCATATTTCAATCATAATTATTTTGATCAACATACTCGTACAACCAGACTGACCTGCAAATTACAAATAACGTAAGAAAATTTAAATTTCGTGGGCTATATTAGCACTTCCATTTTAGGACCAGTAGTGCTATTCTGTAAAAATCTCACCGTCAAAACTTAGGTGAAGTGAGGTTGGAGTGAGCTGTCAATAGTGTCAATCTCTAGCTAGCATAATGGTGGAATGATAGCTCACTTCAGCATAGTTTTCACGGTGAGATTTTTACAGAATCTATCGGCTGTTTTTAGAACGTCAAGCGCGTTATCTGCTCTGATTGGTTGAATGATTTATCAACAGCCAATTGCAGCAGTTTGCGCGCACTAGACAATTTGTCACATAAATTTTGTGTCAATTTTCGTTCGAGAGACTGTCCCTTTGTCATATGAATGCGTTAACCCTTGCACGACGCACCAGTGCTGTCCATGCTACGCAACAGCTAAGCTCAACAATCAATCGCTTTTTTGGTGTATTAAACAAAAAAAAAAACAAGTATACAATTTCATGTATTCAACATTACAGTCAACCAATAGGAAAATTGATTTAAAATCACAGGTGTATGTGCTTGGAATTAATAAACAAATAAAATAAACTTCAGATTATTGTAGACATTTTAAATTCATACGTCTGATCAGTTTTTTGGGTGAAAAACATTATTTTTTTGACTATCATGTCAATTGTTTATCTGTGGTTTTCATGTAGAGATTTGATTGGTTCACAAGTTATTTAAATTCAATGTGTGAGAAATAGTTCATTGTCTGCTTATGGAACTTTCGACGCCAAGTACGATGCCTGGCGCAAGCTATGCCTACAAAATTGACATGGTTATTCTCGCCTCGGGCGAAAAACTCTCGTCGTATAAATGAATCTTTATTCATCAAAATGCAACTGAGCCGAGAGGTTAAAAAAAGAAACAAATACATGTATTTTCTTTCTTTATTCTTTTCTTTTCATTCTAGAGATTAATTGGATATTTACGAGCCCTTTACCGGTCGAATGCCGTAACCACAGGAACAATTAACGAGCCATTTTCATGGATCCACGTTACGAAGGGTTGAAGGTGTTATCATCGTCATCGGCATCGAAAGTTCAATTCTATATTATGCTTTCTACACACCTACGAACGTAACTCGGTCATTTGGACCACTTTAAAAAATAGTTTATTGGCCAACGCCGACGAACGTTCATAAACTCTGCTTATATAGTACTGTAGTGAATAACAATTAACTTGAAATATTGCTATCTTTTACTTGCAGATGATTAAGAAAAAGCATCACACCTGTGTTCACCGAATAGTTAAGTAGAAATCATTAAAAGATGAACTATAACTTCCTATGTCACCAAAGAAGTGGAAAGGAGAAGAGAATAAGACAGCATTCCAAAACACTCGGTCACGCTATTCAGTCGCAGTTATGGAAACAGACCATGTGATCACTGACGGCGGTCACGACAGTCAGCATTGAGGAATGAGACTGTAAACCAGCTCAAAACTGAAAGTCTGTTCCCCACTTAACCGCTAGAAAAAGATAGCAATACTCTCAATGTACACAGTACATAACTCTCACAAATTGACATGACATGTACCGTCGTCCCACTCCTGCGCAGCTGCACATCCATTTCCGGCCATGTTTGAGCACACCACACTCTAGCGTTTGCACTAGTAACACGAACACTCTGTCTTGTCTATGCGCTAGTGTAGTCTATGACGCCCGCCGTTTTAACGTTATCTTGCCGCGAGCTAACTGTGATATATATATCCGTACCCGCTCTAGGTTTGTTTTCTTAACCCATATCTGGAACAAGGAAATGGATTCGTTTAATATCACGTTTTTCATACCATTCAGTAATCATTGTAATATGACCTCAGAAACGCAACCAGCACCGGGCAAACAGCATTTGATTAATGATAAATGATTTTATTTATGTAAATAGGTTTGTACAAACACTTTCACACGTAATATTTTTTTAAACTAAACGGGGACGGCGTTTCCGACTACTACATCTGACTACTCTGAGAAGACAGGCCAAAACAAACCATGAGGTCACAGTCTCTTTTAAAATCCAGACTTTATCTTGGTCAAATCATGTGAAGGAAGACCATGTAGATTGGTGTCTGAAATGGTCTTTTGAGGAAAGAACCACACAGATTAAGTGGACCTGTCCAGTCAGTACACGCATTTGTCGCTGTTTATAAATAGATTAGATAAGAGGAATATGTCCAGGAAGTAGTATTTATTTATATATCAATTGCTTGCTGCACTTACAGTACACACCAAAGCGCACACTAGTAGTATAATACAGACAACCATACGTCAGAGTTAATACTTGAACTACGAGATTCTATCTGACTGCTACAGATTAAAGGCGGTGTCAATGTCAAGTTGCTACCAATGCAGCGACGTGCGGCTGACTGTACCACCATACCTATTACAAATGATTGATGCCATTTGTATCTGGCATGACACACTTCTGATTCTTCCAGAATTGCAGATACTTATAAGCGGCAGGGACCCTACTAACAGGTAAATCGTCTACTTCAAGCTAACTTGTATTTTTATATGCATGTGTTTTTGTGAGAAAAAAAAATCAACCGACTTCCAAAAACGACACTACAAAGTGAAAAATAACTTTAATTTCGGAAGTCGGTGTCGTTGGGTTCACACTTTCGTTGTTTGCCACCGACTTCCGAAATTAAAGTTATTTTTCACTTTGTAGTGTCGTTTTTGGAAGTCGGTTGATTTTTTTTGCAAAAAAGTTTTTATTTTTCACTTTTAAGTTGTAATTTTTACCAGTAATTTTGATTTAAAAACCAAACTACTGAACCGTTTTTGATGAAATTTCTATGGGACCATTTGGGAAGTATACCCTTTCCAACAAAAAAAGAATTTTTCAAATCGGTTGGCAAGCGAAAGAGTTATGCGCGAACAAACATAAAAAAAAAAAAAAAAAAAAATACAAACATCCGAATTGAGAACCTCCTCCTTTTTTAGAAGTCGGTTAAAAATACACATTTTTCTTTTTTTTTATCTTACTTAATTGTCCTCCTGCTGTTTTAATCCCAATTTATAAGGTCGATGAAGAACGTTTTTTACTCTCATACGAGTACATCCATACTAGCTATAGTCTATTAACAAGATTACTAACCGCCTCGTCGGTGATGGCGTGTATGTGTCCGGGGAACTTGGGCATGTCCCGTCCCTCCACGGACACGCTCTGTCCCCGGTGGTACCAGCGACGCTCGTACAGTAGCTTGCCATCTTCTACTCGAGTTTCCGTCGTCTCGCCGCCGTCCCGGACTGGGGACTCGCCTGTGGAGGAAACTTTTGAATATGAATAATCGATTTTGAATTTTTGATGTAATTCAGAAGGATAAGCAGATCCTAAGAATAGAATACTCTTTATTATGTACACTATATATTACAGACATAAATGTGTCGGAGAAGGTATGTCTGTCTCTCGTTAACATCAGGCATATTTTAATTACTGTGGGCGTACTATGGGTAGTGTTGGTTGGAACACAATAGAGAAACGGTTTGCAGTTCAAATCAGATTATAATTTACGAACAAGTTAGTCACACTAGCGAATCACACACTGTAGGTACACAACTCAACGATACGGAATGCGAGACAGTTTCTAAGCACGTTGTTCCTACGATGTCTAATGTTTCGATGTTCCCGAGAGCTCTGCTCACACCGCTCTTGTAGCTGTAGCTCTCGTCCCCCCATGGCGTTCCGAATAAACGAATAACTCCGAAATTACAGAGAGTGACACAATGGGCGGCCTTATCGCTAAGGGCGATCTTTTAGACAACCTTTACGGCCTGTCCACTATATCTGGGTGTCTTAATAGAACGCAAAAAGTCGGATCCGCCGAACAAATGATCGCGGATTGGCGCCACGATTGATCGATTTATTTATATTAAGACACCGGGTATAAGATTTAGGGGGTTTGTGTATATTTTTTATTTATAATTCAATAATTTTAATAGTTTTCTTTTATCACTATTCGGTTCAACCAAAGCACCTGCCATCTAATCTCTTTACCACCCTTGGTTGACTGGTAGAGAATGCCTAAGGCATTAAGTCCGCTTTTGTACCTTTTTTGTGTGCGAAAAGATTAAATAAAAAACTTGAGAGGTGACAAGGGACACCCGGATGGAACGAAGTATAACTGGCTTGCTTTCTATGAGAGAGAGAGAGAGAGAGAGAGAGAAACACGCGCACGCCGCACGGCTTACAACTATAGCAAAAAGTGTCGTTCCAACTTTTGGTCTTAATTTTTTCCGTCTAGCCCCCTTTCGCAACGCACGATAAGGAACTTCGTTCCAAAAATATAGAAACAGCAAAGTATAATAAATGCACACAACACAAAGTTTAATGGTCTTCGCTCAGATTTACTTAATCTGAAGTCCTTGTGTCTGACTGCAAAAAACTACAATAAGATTCTGCTAAGATTAAATGAAATCCAAATAAAACTGCTGCCATTTATATTTTTAGTTGTGTTTAGACACAATAACATCAAACAATCATATCACCTGACATAAGACGTAACAACAAATTAAAGTCCTTTTAAAATCGAGGACAAACATAATTAAAAAAACGTTTATTCCAAAATACTCACAACTACTAGAATTCAAATGCTTTCTGGGCTGAGTGGAGTTATGCGCGGGCACATGGTGAGACCGAGGTGGCGGGGAGTGCCGCGAGATGGCGCGTAAGTCGGCATCGATGTCTCGCTCGTCCAGTTGGAACGTCAGCGTCGTCGCGAGGGGCTTCCGCCGCTTTTCCGGCGCCGGCGCAGGCTCGTTCGCACGCCGCCGTAGGATGCGTTTCATTACTGGTTTAACCTGAGAATTATAAGCATTTTTGTTAGAACATAAATACAAGCACATAAATATCACACATTTTAACTTCACTCAAGAACTTTTTGTTATACAATAGCAATAAAAAAATCGTAAAAATATAACGCCAGTTTTCCCCGAAAAGTAAGACTACATTTCATAACAAATGGTATGGAATTAACACAAATGCTATCCTAGCATAACATTTAGCACTATTTAGCACATTGCCTGTTATTTCCTTAATAAAGCCATAAACAGTTATTGTAAACAATATTCTGAACAATTTTTGGGCTGGGAGTACTCTGGATACGGGAATAAATAATACACGTAGCAACGTACAGGCACAATTATAATGACTGGCTAAAATGTTACATCAACTCGAATACCTTCAATACTTTATAACTACAATATCAATTTACCCACAATAACTTATTACTACATTTATTTATTTATAGTTAATTAAAACGATTCACGGGTGAAGCTCGACCTGAAGCACCTGGCCGCGAAGTCTTTAAAAGATGCCCATCCATAGACAAATATCACCCATCTCTCCACTAGTCCAATGCTTACTCTAGGAAGCATATCCGGTAGGCAATTAAATCCTAACCTTCCCTACAAAAACCGCGCCCCCCGGTCTACTTCTTTATATGCAATGGTCGCTGTAGCAGCATGAACATGAGGCTACAGGAGCTAGTGCGAAACTTGGGGTTCATTCGATTAAATCAAGTCTGGTCAAACCACGCTGGGATCGGTGCAATTCATTCATTCAAATAGCACGACCGGTCTGCGTATTCGTCCGGGGCGCCTAACTGGTGGCGTCGGCTGAGCATCACAGCTAGGCGGGTCAATGGCTGAAGGTATCGGAGGCACAATAATATGAATTTGAAGATCACTCCCATCTTTGCATACCATGCCTTCCTCTTTTGTGATACCTGGCTGGCCTTTAATTAAAGGTCTTGACTCCGATTCCTCGACCAATCCATCAGCTTATAACGGCACAACAGTCTCACTTCGCTCGCCTGGTTCTTTATCATCCTCATTTCCTTGTCAAAGAACATCTGATAGCCGAGAACGGCGCCTAATTTAGTCGATGTGTTTTTTGAGAAGTCGACCATCACCACTATCCACCGCATACCTACGAGTACCTTCTTCCTTTCACGCACTTGTCTGACGCACGGTACTGTCTCGCCAAAACGTAAAAGTCTAACTGCATACATTTGTCTTAATATCTGACCAGAGGTTTAATAACCCAGAGGTTTAGTGGTTTCTCCCTCAGTATATGTGTGTTCATTTATACACGAGATATATGTAAGTCCTGTGTCGCACTCAAACTTTATTACTTTCCCCTGAACCTCTATTGATACAAAGACAGGTTTACACTGCGTTACTGTCAATTCATTAAGTTCAATTATACTTACATATACAACCTCGTCACTATCTTCACTATCTTCGCTATCGTCGCTGAGCACTATGACATTCTCGAACTCGCTCTCGTCGGTATTATTCTGTGTCAGTCGCGGACACATACTCTGCAAGTGGCCCGGCATGTTGCACACCCGGCATACATAGCGCCCGAACTTGCAAGCGGCTGCCTCATGCGGCCCACCACACGCTCGACACTCTCGCTCCTGTCGACGTCCCGACGTCGCGGGCGCCGGCTGGCCCGCCTGCGGCCAGCTGCGGTGCATGTGCTCGCCTGCCTGCGAGCAACCAGCCGCGCCACTACCCGATCCGCCGGCGCCGCTCCGCCGCGTACTCATCATCAGCTGATCATCCACCGGCAACATCGCCTCCCTTGGTGCACTATCAGACCCTTCCACTGCCGCTGCTGCGTCTATCTCTGCCGCTTCCATGCTTACGGCCAGATTATATGCTGTCATGAAATCTAACTTAGCTTCTGCAAACAGTCGTTGTCTAATAGTCTCGCTTTTAATCCCGCAAACTAACTGGTCTCTCATACTTTCTTCGAACCACGCTCCGAACTCACAAGTGTTTGCCATTTCATTTAAAACATCTACATAATCCTCTATGCTTTCACTGGTAAGTTGTAAGCGATTTCGAAATTTATAACGTTCAGCCAACTCACTCTGTTTAGGCTGAAAGTGTTTTTCAATAATTAACTTAATCTGTTCAAACGTCTTTGTATTCGGTTTCGCCGGAGCACATAGATTCACCAACAACTTGTAGCTCGCTGCACTCATAACAGTGATTAACATCGGCACTTGTAACTCACTCGGTATTTTGTATACTATAGAGAACTGTTCCAGAAGACCGAAGTTTAATCTCCAATCGTCCTTAAATATGTCAAACTCTGCAATCATACCGAGCGACATTTTTTTTCCGTTACCGAAATCACCACTAACAGCCTTATCTATTAAGTTTGTTCACAGTTTAGTTTATCCTCGTCGCCATTGAACAATTCTTAGGTTGGGAGCACTCTGGATACGGGAATAAATAATACACGTAGCAACGTAAAGGCACAAGTACTTATAATGACTGGCTAAAATGTTACATCAACTCGACTACCTTCAATCCTTTATAACAACAATATCAATTTACCCACATTAACTTAATTACTGTATACATTAAATATTCATTACGAACTTCTTACTCGAATTGATAGGCAACTTCTTGTTCGAATTGATAGGCCTCTCTTAATGTATAACGGATGTAAAAATACGCTTAACAAAGCGGAAAGTCATTTGTACTCCCCATCATAGTGATATTTTTTTGAACTGGACCATACCTGGGAACCTTCTGGTTACAGAGATATTGAAAGTCAAAGTTCCATTTGTTTTTACTTTTTTCATGGAAACATGTTTTATATGTTAAAAACTTAACTTTAAATACACCCACAACTCCTGTATCACTGTAGTTTGATGTACAGAATACGTAGAAAACGGCTTTATGATGGGTCTTGTTACACAGGTATTGTGTATGACAAGTTTGACGGCACGGTTAGCGCAGTGGTTAAGCGATTGACTGCTGCGCTGCGTGTCGCGGGTTCGATTCCCGCACGGAACAAATATTTGTATGACCTACATGTATTTGTTCCGAGTTTGGGTGTTTTTCTATCTATAATATGTATGTATTTACAAAAAAAAATCTATATAAGTAGTTTATCAGCCATCTTGTTACCATAACACAAGCATTAGGTTGCTTAGCTTGGGACTAGATGGCGCTGTGTGAAATGTCCAGGGATATTTATTTTATTTTTATAAGTTCATCATCTGCCTAGCCTTTTCCCAACTATGTTGGGGTCGGCTTCCAGTCTAACCGGATGCAGCTGAATACCAGTATTTTACATAGAGCGACTGCCTATCTGACCTCCACAACCCAGTTACTGGGTAATACGATACCCCTTGGTAAGACTGGTTGTCAGACTTTCGGGCTTCTGACTACCGGTAACGACTGTCAAAGACCCACGAATGACAGCCGGGACCAACGGCTTAACGTGCTTTCCGAGGCACGGAGGGGTCTCGGTAAGTAAAGATGGTCACCCATCCACAGACCAACCGCGGCAAGCGTAGCTTAACCTGACCGATCGACCTGTGCGGCTGTTATTATTTAGCCACGGGCCCCTCCAAACAATAACACGTTACCAAACTTATTTATAAAGCTTCCCATCCTCATGTTCAAGAAATAGCTGACAAGTTTGTTATTGTATAATGCGCCCCGCGAGTTTACCCCCACATCGGTCTCTATCCCGTGGGAATATGGGGATAAAAAGTATCTTTTGTCTTAATCCAGGTCATGCTCTACCCAAATGCCAAATTTTATCAAATCGTTCGACCGTTTTAAGCGCAGGCCACACCGCCAGCTGGCGGGCGGGCGGGCGAGCCGAGCGAGGCATCGTTTCACCTCTTTTCATACTTGGGTTCACACTGCGAACTACAGAGATAAGCTACCGAAGTATGAAAAAACGCTTGATTTCTCGATGAAAATATTAAAATTACTATATAGTTGCCTATAATATTTGAGGAGTTCCCTCGATTCCTCATGGATCCCATCATCAGAACTGGATTTTGAAAAAAATGGGACCAATCTGGAAGCATATCCTTTAAAGTTAAAAAAAAAAAATTTGCAATACGGTCCATAAACAACGGAGTTCTGAGGTAACAAACATAAAAAAAAAAAAATTAAAAAAAAAAAATACAACCGAATTGAGAACCTCCTCCTTTTTTTGAAGTCGGTTAAAAAGGTGCAACGATGCTCGCTCGACTGCTCCGCCCGCCCGCCAGCTGGCGGTATGGCCTGCGCTTTAGCGTGATACAAAAAATCTAATCTTTTCTCTTTATAATATTAACTAGCTGCACCCTGCGGTTTCACCTGCATAAGTTTCGACCCCGTGGGAATATCGGGATAAAAAGTATCCTATGTGTTAATCCTGGTTATAAACTCTCTGTATGCCAAATTTCATCCAAATCCGTTCAGTAGTTTTGGCGTGAAAGAGTAACAAACAAACATCCATACAAACTTTCGCGTTTATAATATTAGTAGAATAACGATTTAAAAAAAGATGAAATGTAATTAACTTTCTGACATTGATTTTCAATAAAGATTGTCTTACCTCCATAGAATCTCCATTGAGCTCCATGCTGTGCCTCTCACTCTCGATCATTTTCCTCTTGTCCTCAAAGTCATTGAGCAGATTTTCCCTCAACTCTATCTTTTTCTCTTCGAACTCTTTCGCCGCTGCTTTCTTCTCCGCTATGTACTCTCTTTCTACAACGTCGTACATGTGTTCCCTGTGATTTTAGAATAAATTTAAGGTTAATTAAAATTTTATAAATGTTTTATCGTAAAATTACTGGACATCTAATACTAGAGCTAAGATAAACTAAAGCCCGGCCTTTCAAAATTTGCCAAAGATGTAAACAACAATGGCCGCTCGAAATTGTCTATGGTTAGTGATGCAGTAGTATGAATTGTAAGGTTGACAATATCGTCAAAGTCACGGGAATAACCTGGACGAGAGACCCACAGAACCGGGAAGTATGGCAGAAGAAAGGGGAGTATTATACCCAGCAGAGGGAGGGTGATTCTGGGCTAAAATGAAGATGATGATGTGGATATTTGAGTAAAAAGTAAGGTTATTGGTATTTAGCAGACTAGGCTATATTTTGTGTTTTTATTGTATTTTTATATGGGGAAATTAGTAAATAACTTATTTGTAAATGTATTATAAGTAAGTAATACTAGTTTTTACGTTTATCATAGTTTTAAATTGTATATGTTAATTTTAAGACCACGCTATCGCATTAGGTACAACCTGTAATGATAGAAATTGCAGATTTATTAAAAATAAATAAATAAAATAAAAACATAATATCCAACACTGACCAACATTTCGTTTTGAAGTCTGATCGCACTGCTTCATTTAAGATCAGGATGGTTGAAAAAAAAAAAAGGAAATGTACAATCTACAACGCCACATGCGAACAACGCGTCATACTGACGTCACGCAAATCCTGCATCTCGCAAGCAGAGTTTACCGCGCAATTAGCATAGATACAATTTCCCAACATCAATCGTTGGGCAATTGCCCGCCAGACACAACACCCGAGCGGTCGGAGGATCCTCTCTTTTCTATGGAGGATGAGTGAACTTTACACCCTGTTCCTCATACCTCTAAACATGTAATAAATCTATACTAATAATAATATCTGGAACTACCAGACGGATTTAAAAAAATCCTTTTTAATATGATAGCCGAATTTTTGAGGAAGGTTAAAAGCTATTTAACATCACGCTACTATCCTTAGGAGCCGAGCAAAACCAAAAAGTCAGAAAGAATGCTAAGCGAAAACTAAGTAAAAGCGCGGGCGCGCGGTGCGACTGGGTGGGACGGGATAACAATAGCAAAAGTTAGTATTTAATAAGTACCATACACTGAAAACTTCTTCAAGCTGTAAAAATTGTTGTGTTTGTGTTTGGCGACACGGTTGGCGCAGTGGTTGAGCGATAGACTGCTGCGCTGAGTGTCGCGGGTTCAATTCCCGCACGGAACCAATTAAATCGTTTTTCCGGGTCTGGCTGTTTGTGTATGTGAGTTTAAATGTTTGTAAACACACCCACAATACAGGAGTAATACCCAGTGTGGAGCAACATTTAAAAAAAAAACAAGAATAGCAGCTCCTAGAAAGAGTAATCACTCTTTCTAGGGAGTTGCTATTTTATTTTATTTATTTATTTTTCATCTTAATGATGGAATCTCACCTATATATTTTATTTATTCTGAGCCTCTCGTGCAGTTGGTGTTCTAGCCTTTTGACCCTCCTCAGAAACTCTGGGTGAATGCCGTCTTCTAGCTGCTGCAACTGTTTCTTCAAGTTGGTCAATTTGTCTTGGTATAATCTGAAATTATTACACATTTCACAATTAAATAAAGTTGATATTTGTTTAAATTGAAATAACATCAATTTGAATAGACTTTAGCTATTTTCTGATCTCTTTTTACTAACCAAAGAATAAAAATTAAATGCCTAAAGAGATAAAGTAGGATAATGTAACATAAGCTAAATCACTTTTCAAGGTGGTCAGATAATTTTGCAATTTCTAAGGGAGTTCTTTACTCCTGTCAGGGAGTCCTTGAACAATGAAACTATTAACTATTTTATAATATAATGTAAAATGTAAACATACTGTTCCTTGACTTCAAGTGGCTCATCATTGTTGGGTATGTCTGTTTCGCTGGCTTCTTCTGTATCTGTAAGAAATAAGTATTCCTAAGTATTAGTTTTTTTTTTTCTAGCTTTTGTTACCCACTGCAGGGTAAAGGACTCCCTTTCTTAATTCCATTCCAATCAATTTTGGGTAAGTGTGGACCAGTCACCTAAGTCATGTTGACTTTACATAGACAAAAATGTTGTTTTAAAAATAATATATTCAAGAAATTATTCAAGGCAATATTAGGTCACTTATATTATGATTGGGTTTTAAACTATTAAATTGTTTGAATTGTTTATGTTTGAATGGATATATATTTTTTTTTGTATCAGGTATAGTTGAATCTTTTCTTTTCTTGTTAGTTTACATTATTGGAAAAAAGTAAAGAACTGTCTTTGTTTGTTTGCTGTATAAAGACATGGACAATACGAAGGTTTACAAAAAAAAAACTTTGTTAGGCAAATAAAATTAGGCATGTAAAAATATTTTCCCTAACTTACTCTTTTTTTTACTTCTTTTTGGTTCCTGGCCTATCATCAGATTTGTTGTTTGATTTGGTTCCTAACTTACTTCTAGTATGTATAAGACCCGTAACATTATAATAATAATATCTTCAATATAAACATTATCTATCTAATTTCTTATCAAGTCACTTTACACATAAATAAGACCTTGTTTACAAAATACATTACAGTAAGAATATAATAATATAATTTCCACTACAGATTTTGGTATTGATTTAAGATCACCACAGATGGTTGAGAATTAAGCTATGTTATGTGAAATATTAACAGCCATTTTTTCTTGTTGATGTGAAGGCAAAATATATGTCCTTGATACATGTTATTTATTTAGTAACAGCTTGTTTACAATGCAGAACTTAATTATTGTTTATTACAATGTTTTCATGATACCACAAGGTATGAGAGGGTTATTTCAACATGTTATTCCAGGGTGGATACTGGGTAGAATATTGGGTAATTAGTATTGATGGTCAGAAGCCATAGCAGGTGGATAATTTGAACAATTTGATGGCCATGTTTGGTGTTATGATAAGAACATGGATATAGCAGTATTGAAGTCTTGAACTATCAACTAACAAAATATCGGACTAGATCTCTGGGATTAAAGTTGATAATATTGTTTCCTGTTATTAAATAGAGGAATGCTTTTATGACTCAAAAGTCACATGTGACCAATTTTTGACCAAGAAAGTTTACCACCTGCTACTATTTATACAAATGAGGCTTTTTATGGAGAAAGTGACATAAAAAAAAACCAATTACGTCACCAAACAGGTTGGTAAGAAATAGGCGGGAATGCCACAGTATGGTCAACATTGTATATAAATAACCTTGTTGTAATTACATAACCAATGTTTACATGTCATTTACGAGTCTATAGGGAAACGTATACGAAGGTAAAACGAAGATACGTGAAATAAGATACCAAAACAGGGTTAGACAAAGATCGTAAACAAAACATACCTTCGTCACTGTCCTCGACTGGCGGCACTGGCGGTAACGTGTCGTCTCTGTCCCTGTATTCATCCAGGTCGTCGTACCCATCGTCCTCGAAGTCATACTCGTCCCCGGGGCCCGAATATGATCCTTGGCAAGACATAGTAGAGGCGACGCGTAATAGTTGCATACAGATTGGGTGCGATGACCGTCTCAGTAACAAACTCTGACAACGAGTAACACCAATAGTGACACGAGCAACAAATGGCAATTATCAGTTATGTCACTCATATAAAGAATTTAACATAAAATCCACTTCGACGAAAAAATGAAATTGGAGCAAATTGAAGCTGTTTTACGTCAAACTGGACAAAAAGCATCATGCAAACCTTTCAAAACCTAAAGATCAACAAGATAACTGTGTTGTGGCGCTAGTGAAGCTGACGAGAACATAAGAGTAAATGAGAGATCCGATTGTTTCGTGTTTTGTAGGTTATTTTTGGCATGACTGGATTGGAACCATAAACAATATAGCTTATTCGTAAATGATCAACTAAAAAACATTTCTATCGAGTTACTTTACAATAATTGCTATCCTCATTTAGTATTAAATAGTCAACTAACGCGACGTTGTAAAATAGACGTAATATTTTAAAATACAAATCCATTCTTTCACATTAGAATGCCATCTTGATCTCTCTCTTCATCCACTCTACACCTTAGTCAAAATATATGGCTTGGCCGTTTCGTTACTACAAGAACCATTGTTTAGCAGTATGAGAGTTTTTCACCTTACGCTCATGTGAATGTAGCGAAATGGCCAAGCCACATATTTTGACTAAGGTGTAGAGTTTGCGAAGTTAGGCCTTGTAGAGTTAGGGCGTGTAGAGTTAGAAGCTTGGCTCTACATGAGATCTGATTACTTTTTGACAGTGCGGTCTTGTCTTGGCAACATTTAACATGAAATTTTTTTGTGGGATGTCATGTTCGTGAATGGGCACCGTCAGAAAAGGACTGGCTAACTCTAAAGCAGCGTCCCCACACGGGCCGCGCGGCTCCGTGAGGCAAAGCCACGCGGCTGAACCTCGTGAGTTCTTTTAATGGACGCGCTGCATATAATAGCAAAAGCCTTGCGAGGCCCGGCCTCGGGAGGCTTTTGCTATTGTTTGCACCTCAATGCCCAAGGCGCATTGAGGCCGTGCAGCCCATTGAGGGGACGCGCCTTTATCTGCCACCTTATTTTAATTTATATTAATTTTCGGTTCCATTGATTTTTTTTAATCTTTTTATTTATTACGCTATTAACATGCACGTCTCTCTACATCATTCTCACATGTGTAATTTCAACATTTGACTTTCGTGCCCGTTTTTCTCCATAGAAACCGATTACGTTTTGGATTGGGCCACCAACTTAATGTTTCTGACTGACCGACACCTTCACAATTCAAAAGTGCCTGTAATTTGGTTTAATTGAAATAAATAGAGTTTGAGTTAGAGTTTGTTTGAGCCCTAAGCATACGCCATGTTACTGCACTGCTTTGAAAAAAACTAACACAAATACTGAAAAATGATCAGTCAGTTGATTGTAGGAAGAGTAAGTTTATCTCTAAACATTTAAAACATAAATAGTAAGCATCGACTAATAAAGCTTACTAAAACGTTGATTTCTTTCTAGTTTCTAGTGAACGTTGTGTTGCGCGATAGAAACGGGGACGGCAAAAAAGTTTATTTGTCTATTGTTATGATTTGACGTCACGAAGGTGGACGTCATCTTGAATGAAAAATTCTTATTTTATTATTTATTTTGCTAAATTAAACACGTAACGCGGAGCTGTATTCAGTGTTAAACGATTAAATTAAACAACGTTGCCTGTGATGTGTTCAATCGATACTAGTTCTGTGTGTTTGTAGGGAGTGAAGGTGACGCTATACGCTATTGTGTCGGTGATGTAATTTAGGTGATTGGGTGGCTTCCTAGTTCTAAGTACTAACTACAATGGAAGAGTCCTCATTCACGATCCCGGCCGACGACAATGGTGATACTGAGCTCGACCCTAGAATACAGGTCAGTGAGTGAAAAATAATGTACTGAGTAACTGATAGGGTAGGCCCTTGTAACTGCAAAGATGAGTGTCAACTTTGTAGATTATTTCGCCAACGAGCACAATGGTTACGATATTTTATATCAAAACATGAAATACGGACTCATAGCCAGCAAAGAGCTCTCAGAGTACCTTAGGGAAAGGTCGAATATAGAAGAGACAAATTCGAAATCGTTAGCGAAATTAGCGAAACAAGCGAATAGTAACTGCGCGCAGGGCACGTTCGCACCCTTTTGGGGCGTATTGAAATGTTCCGCCGAGAAACTGTCGAATTTACATCAACACATGTTCCAGAAGTTAAGTGAACTGGTTAAAGATGTTGCTAGGTATGCAGAAGAGCTTCACAAGAAGCATAAGGCTGTCAAAGACTCTGAGTCTAACACTTTAGAAGTAGTGCTGTTGATACAGAACACTAAGCAGGCCTTACAGAAGGCGAAGGATGTGTACACTAGTAAGTCAGCTGAGCTAGAGAAGCTGAGGAAAGATAATGCATCTGCTAAAGATATTGAGAAGGCTGAGGTTAAAATTAAGAAGCTTCATGAAGACTATAAACAGTTAGCTGAGAAGTACAACCTGGTGAAACAAGACTTTGAAAAGAAAATGACCCAAACATGCAAACACTTCCAAGATGTGGAGGAAGCACACCTCAAACAAATGAAACAGTTTGTTAATTCGTATGCTGATATCATTCAGAACAACCATGACCTCATGGGGCAAGTGCATAGAGATTTCAAACACCAATGCCTGGAATTAACTGCCGAAAAACTGCTGGAACAATTCCTCATAGAGAAATATAATGCTATAGAGAAGGCAGTTTTAGTTGAACTACCTCTTTCATTACCTAAGCCAGGGTCAGCTAACAATTCCATATCGGAAGCTGACCAGATATCAACTGTCTCAAACGGGTCACACAAACCTGCACAACCAGCTAAGGCACCAAAGAAGGAGCCATCTTTTGCAACTAAGACTTCAAGGAGAACTACCTCACTTTTGAATTTGTTTACACCAAATTTCCAAAGCAAGGAGGAGCCTAGTGGAAGCATCGAGGGTGCGGCGCCATGCTCCGCGCCGTCCAGCCCCAGTGGAACACCAGCTACTCCAGTGGCACCTGACAAAGATGCTGACATGGGCCGCACTACGCTCAGAGAATCCAAGTGGTTCTTGCGTAGCAGGAGAACTAAGCCTAAGCTGAAAAAAGCCAAAAAGAAGAAAGATGAGATTTCAGAAAACTCAAACCCTGGCGAAAAGTCTGATTTAGAGGAGAAGGAGGAGGAAGCACCAACAAAAGATGATTTTATGAATTCCCCAGAAGTAGATGAGGAAGGTTACTGCATTAGACCCAAAGATGAGAAAGGAAGTGTGTACTCCTCTACAGATACAGATTCTGAGGAGGAGAGGGAACAGAAGATCCATGTGGAGATCAAACCCATAAGTAATGGTGTTAATCCCATATCAGCTAGTGTGGATGAGCTCAGAGCTACAGTTGAGAACATCTCCCTGTACAAAATCGGCACGACCAGGCGCGGCTCGAACGCCAACACCAGCAAAGCCAGCAGTGACTTATTAGACTTGAACTTCTTCCAAAGTCCCACAGTCAGCAACCCCGCGTCGCCGCACGGCAATGTCTCCAATCCCTATGCTCCTTTGCAGGGCAATCAGTCACATTTACTCGAAAGCCCTACTCCTATTTCTAATCCCGATGTAAGCGATCTATTTTCTGAAGTTGGTGAGATGGGGCAGTCGACCATCCGAACTTCCACCCCTACGATGTCGTCTATCTCGCTCCCTCGTCCGCCGTCGAGGCGATCTGAAGGAGACTTCCGCACTGCCGGCTCCTCGGGGTCGCGCGGTCCTTCGCCTCTCACAATAGGCATGGCGGATACTATACCGTTAGCTGTCGCGTTCCACGAGATCATTCATTCCTATTTCCGTGGTACGGAAGAGTCGAAGTGCCAAGTTAAAATGTCAGGAGATATGATGCTCTCCTTTCCCACCGGTATCGTTGGCGTGTTGGCTAACAACCCGAACCCAGCTAAATTATGTTTCAGACTGAAAAACATACATAGACTGGATAATGTTCTACCAAATAAACAATTGATAAGTATCAACGCGATGATGTCGACGCGCGATAACACGGTAGTCGAGTTTAACATGCCTGCTTTAACATCGCTCCTGAAACGGCAGTCGGAAAAGAATCCGACAGCGCAGTACTTCAACGTGGATATCCTTAAATACCAAGTACGACCTAAGACGGGCGCCGCGTCATGTCCACTCCAAATGGTATCTTATTGGAAGTGTGAGCAGGACCACACTGACTTGAAGGTGGATTATAAATATAACCTGCACGCGATGAGCCCGCCGTCTCCTCTGCTGAACGTGTCGGTGTGCGTGCCCATGAACGGGGCGGTTAAGAACGTGATCGCGATGCCGAAAACCGCGTGGAGCGGCGAGAGCGAGCAGGCGATGTGGCGCTTCACGGAGCTGTCGCAGCACTCGGAGGACCGCGGCGTGGGCTCGTTGAAGGCGCGCTTCGAGCTCGGCAAAGGTCCTTCCGACAAAGCGACCATCTCGGCGCAATTCAATTGCGAGGGCGCGACCCTCTCCGGCATTGAGTTCGAACTAATAGGCAGCGGGTACCGCCTGTCCCTCGTCAAGCGGCGGTTCGTCTCCGGCAAATACATTTGTGATAGTGATTTGAACTGAATGGTCCAAAACACTTATGAATACACAAGTTTGTTTATAGATCTTGTTGTCGTATATATTCAGTGTGTATGGGATGCGTAGGTTTCTATACTACATGTTTCTTATGTGTATATGTTTTGGTACCTTATAGGACTTGTTTCCTGTCCACAAAAAAAAAAGTTACAGTAATGTATCACAACATTGTTTGTCAATTTTCGAGTTAAATTGTTAGTTGTTAATTTGGAAATTGTATTACTTATCTTATCAATTAGGTATAATTTTCACATCTACTAACTTATTTTTCAGAATAGTTAATGTGCCATTTTATACTGTATTTTGTAAATTTACACGCGAGTACTGACTGTTGCACTAGTACACTCATACATAATAGACACAATCTTTTTGTTCACACTACTTAGGTACTCAGCCTATTTTTTTTTTTATTAAAGTTGCATCACATTTTATATTGATTGGAAATACGATCTTTTCTCATCAATCTACTTAAATGTCTTTCTTGTCAAGAGTCAGCGATATATTTTCAATGTTGTTTTGTTTATCTACTGCTGAGCAGATTTACTAAGTAATTCAATCCTTTGAGTTTTATTTTGTAGTTGTATAACCCCAGGATATAAAAGCTTTAAAGCAATAATATATCATATAAATTGGATGTGTTGTATGAAATTAATATCACTTAAAATAATGTTTATAATAATTTTGAGGTCAATAAATTATGATAATGTCATTTCTTTTAGAGTAAACAACCGATTAAGTAATTTTTTTAAAGTTTAAAAACAAGCTTTGTTTGTACAATTGTGTTTTTAGATAGTGTCTGTTATATTTTTATAGAGGCCTAAATAATGCAACAATTGAGAACTATAAGGCCACAAATCACTACTATAAATAATACTTTAATATTTAATTGTTACATTTATGTGACGTTTGGTTCTAATAGCAGTATAACTCTTGCTACATATTTTTATTGCTTACATATATTGCATATTCACTTTCTAAATAGTTTTTTTTTTTTCATATCGTCTCAAACAGATCTATATGACTATATCCATTGGGTATTAACTTAACTTGTATAAAAATTTTATTAAAAAAAAAAGTAAAAAAAATCTATTTGCCATCCACAGGTTTCGGATGTAGGCATTGATATTCCCATAAATGGACCAGTAATGCGTGCCTACTGTTTCCCAGTCTTTAGCAATAATCTGATAATATAGACTGGTCTTTGCCAAACCAGTAACATGCTTGTGTTTTATCTATCTAAAATTAAAGACCAATGAAGTAGCTGATAGTTATTATTTAATACATCGCACCTTTAAAGACAAACCGTTACTAAACAAATTTTTTCATTAACAATGTTCTATGAAAAAAATAAGTTTTCTGAATTTTGTGTTATTGTGCTAATAAAAATACACCTCCTATATCACCTCAAAGGATGGCTCGAAGCACCATGATTTTAATTTCTATTGCGAAAAAGGCGTGCATTTTTTTAATTTAAGCTCCTGTGTAAAATTTTATATTTTCGTTTAGTAACGGTTTGTCTTTAAAGGTGCGAATTATGTTCACGCCTTCTTCCCATGGGTGTAGGTAGAAACCACAAAAAGCCACCTGCTACAATCCTTACATACTCCTTTTGTCTTGTTTACATACATTTCAATATGATTGATGGTTCCAGTAAAAGCAATAATTATTTGTGTTTTAACTTTAGGTGAAATGTCACATAAATGGAACATTATATTCAATGATAAATGTAACTTTTTTAATAATTATGCATATTTACATTATTGTTGAAAGTAAGATTCATTGAATCTCGAAGTAGCGTATTGTATTGTTTTTTTTTTTAATTTTCATTTTCAACGTAGAATTATTAAACCTTTATGTTGATGTTGTATTTTTGTAGTCAGCATTTAGATTTCCACCACCGGAGAAGGTTTTTTTTTAAATTAAATTATGAGAATTGTTTTTTTTTATGTTTGCAATACTTACTATAATGAGAAATAACTTATCATATAATTTTAACTCATTTAAATGTAATCTCATATTGTAATTTTATATAAAAATCCTTTAAATATCCCAGCGGCCTAATATTGAGTTACGGAAATAGCTAAGTGACTAACTTTACCAAAAGTTTAGTGTTCATAAAAATACGTTTTATTATAAATAAAGGTCAAACCATAATATAATAGTACCTACAACTGAACCATTCCATTAATATATGTGTCAGTCCAGGCATAAAGGGTCCAGTAGTGGGGTATTGAGTTAAGACTGGATTCGGTATCTAGAATAGTCAATTGATAGTATGGATTGAAAAAATAATCAAAAAGTAGCACACGTTTTTTTTTATCAGACATTTGAAGTTGAAATTCTGAAAAAGCTTGATTTGAGAAAAAGCATTTTGAAAGTTTGAGTGAAAAAAAAACACACTTTTACTTGCTTGTTACGTAGATTTTTATTCATTATTGTAGATTGATATGTTTTCCATAGAATCAACTTATAATTATACTTTTGACATCAAAACTAAAACAATTATTATCAAAATAAAAGAAGGATACACAGTCTAGTAAAAAAGGTCCACTTGCCGATATTTAATAAAAAGTTAGTTATTGCGATAGTAATTAACAATAAAAAACTAAAATTAAGTATTCTTACTCTATTTAGGAACTAACAAAATAACAAGACAGGCTTTTTTCAAACATTACTGCAACAGAATAATGATTATTTTAGCCACTGGTACCTTTTATGTAATGTCATAAAAGGTACCAGTGGCTAAAATAATCATTATTCTGTTGCAATAATATTTGAAAAAAGCCAATACAAACATAAAAATAAAACTTATTCTATTTGGGACTCCAACTTACGTTTTGGACAAAAATAAATTCCTCCTCGCACCTGATTCCTATGACCAACCTGTTTGCAGTACGAACATGTTGGTTTTTGTCGAATACTCTTTTCAATTGATGGTTTCTGAAAAGAGTACTCGACAGATGTTGTTGGGACAGAGTTGTGGTCAACATCAACATTTGGAATGGGTTTCGGGCATAAAATGTCTTTAGATTCTTCACGTACAAATTCACGAATCTTATTATAAAGATACGATTTTCTTTCGTACGTCATGCCTGCAGGGGATTTTTCTAAAGGAAAACCGTATACTTTATTCGGGTTCAAAACCTTTGATACAGTTGGTTGACTGTCAGTATATTTTTTGTAACATAACATGTGCCCTCTATTATCTTCATTTGTTTCAAAATGACTAAAATGCAGAAGTTGGTTAATAGTTACACAATCAGGTTGAAAAAAATTGGCCCAGTCGTAAGTTTTCACAAAAGTTTCTCCTTTCTCATCACCAGTTAGAACAGCTACTATAGATTTTGTTTTCGGACAAGCTTGAACAGCAGCTGCAAGAATATCCTTTAAGTTATTGCATTCCCATTTTCTAAAACTTTTTTTGAATAGACCGAAATACATGTCGGGTGCAAACTTCGTATGACCCACGGGAAGGAAAGATATACGGAAACTTCGGTGTCTGCCTGTTAAAACTCGCCATGTTGCATATTGCATGACATAGTTATTTTTATTTTGTCCAGCACAATTATCTGCATGACAAACAACATCTTTTTCGCCTATACCAAAATTTTCGAAAAAATGATGTAGCATTGAAATTATTACATTAGCTCCTTTCCCAGTAGCACAGGGTTCAGGAATTACGTACAAAACGAACTTTCTCAAAGGCTCTGCAGCAACACCAAATAAACTGACTTTAAATCCTGTCAAGAAATACAGTGGCCCAATTTGTTGTGAACTGTGCGGCAAATGCACCTGTTGGGCAAAATCAAAAGAGTAATGCATGACGCCATCATAAGAACATGGTTCATGAGGTCCAAGAATAAGAGTAGAGTCCGTTATTGAATCAGTCGCAACTTTGATTACATTGTTATAATATTTTCGTTCATTTTGCACTAAATCAAGGTGCTGCCTCGACTTTTCTACAAGCTGTATTTTTTCCTTTTCATCTAAACCACCCATTCGTCCCAACGTGGTCACGTTTT
Organism: Apamea sordens; assembly: GCA_945859715.1. NCBI lineage: Eukaryota > Metazoa > Arthropoda > Insecta > Lepidoptera > Noctuidae > Apamea > Apamea sordens. The sequence goes on from OX243995.1 coordinate 18,821,277, forward strand.
TCTGACAAGTTGCACATAGATCTGTTTTCGGTTTCTGTATAACGACATATGGACAAAAATCTTCCCAAAGATCATACCAACTACTTCTACTAATAGGAGTTTTATCGAGTAAAGCTATAGTTTCCAAATATTTGTTGTACACATACGCTTTAGACATACTACAAGGTAAAATTATTAAATCAGATTTAAATTGGTGGCCTGGTAATCGGCCCGGCAATACTAAACCGTTTTCATTAGCAAACTGTCTTATAAAAGTGATTGCGTCTGATCTAGTTTGCAAATTAATACAATTGTAAGGTCGTTTACGTGACCCGTGGACCTTTGGAGCAACACCGCTGTCCAGAAAGTTCTTTTTTACATTTTTTAACCTTTTCAAACCAGTGGCATATACATATTGGAAAAAAATCTTGCATACTGAAACACCTCGAAAGAAATACTTTACCGTGTATTCTTTTCGTTGCAAGTTTCTGTTTTTTGAATGTAATGTATTTTCACTTGTACGTAAGAGAGCATTTAAAGCTCCTTTCAAGACCAAGTGATGATGATTGACTCCTTCATTACAACGTGAATTTAATTCGATACAATCTAACCTACTACTTAATATTACATCTTTTTGAAATTTGGACACACAATTATTATTACATCCACAGCCAGTATCTAAGAATGAGGCCTGAGTTACATCGTCTAGAATTAAAGGATCATCATCTAGTAAAATATTACCAATTTGCCGCTCTTCGAGCGGCTCACAAGCACTAAATTCGATGTCACACGATAATTCTGTACCCCGTTGACTTTTGAACTCTAAATTAAAATTTTCATAGTCTTCATGTTCTACAGACGCTGAATAGCTAAACTCTGAAAACAAATAGTTGAAATATACATACTACACAGGTCATTTTTTCATACTATGTCTATGACATAGGTACCTAACACAACTTCTTAATTGGTATTAGAGTCCTTGCTGTAGTCATAAAGAATATGTACTATTGCATGCATACAATGATCACGTCGATCTTTTTTGATTTTACACAAGGCTCGGCTAACTATTTTAGCAAAATCATAACACTCATGTATTTCATCTTCACTGATTGCTTCTGTATTAGTGCTTTTTTCATAATACTGATCCGTTTCATCCATCTCAGATGTCGACTCTGTGAAATTATTTTCTAAGTTGTAAGTACCTGAATAAGGTGCAACGGTTTCTTCTTCTGTTGGTAAATCCGGCGTTGTTGCGGTCGAGGCCAAAACAGGTAGTGTGTTTACTTCCACCTCCATAGAAAGTGGTACAGGTCCATCAGAATGCTTAGATTCATCACTAGAGCTGGAACCTTCGGTTGAATCTTCAATAATTATGTTACCTAAAAACAAATTTGAATTTAGTATAAATGGGATGAAATTATGACTAATTGAGATTCATTAGCCTATCAACTTTGTCGCGGTCAGTTTTCAGTCTATGTGGATGCAGCCGAATTATTATGATTAAAGCTGCTCTCTTTTAAAATGTAATAAATAAGTAGGAACGTAACGTAATCTACGCTTAATCCATAAATCTCTAAATCTCTAAAATCCATAAAAAATCGAATTTAAAGACGACTGCTGTCTGTAGGAGGCTTCGCCCCTGTCGAGGTCTAAATATGAAAAGTAGGTAACAGCTGTAGATACACACAAGAACTCCGTAACATTCCGATACCCCGGTTTATAGAACTAGCTTTTCGACCTCGGCCCCGCTAAGCGTAATAACGTTAATAATATTATAGCCTATGACTGAATAATGCAGCTTTGTATTGGAGAAAGAATTTTCAAAATCGGTTCAGTACTTTTGGAGCTTATTCGATACATAACACAACACGTAACAACAAACATAGTATTAGTAGATATAATAGACAACGTAAAGACTTACCTTTATTCATTTTTATGCGCACTTTTCACTCACTCAATTTAAAACAGCTAAGATAATAAAAACTGCTATATTTACACAAAGACTGTCGGATATTGTTTCCTTTCCGGTGTCAAATGACAAATAAATTATTGCATCACAGGCAGATCTATTTATAGGACACGTAGGTAGCAAAAAACGATCAGGGAAATCCCCGCTATGTCGAAGTGAAGCAAAGTAAATCCCCTTAGTAGTTGCATAGTAGCAGGGAGTTCCCCGCTTTAAGGGACCTTTTACACGTAGTTTCAACATTTTAATCTTAAAATATAATTAAATTATTAGAAGTGATCAGTACGGGGTATTGAAACGTATTTTATTCCCAGAATATCGACATGCCACCCACTGGTACCTTTTTAGTAAACTTTTTTCATAAAGTTTCTGGTACTTAGAAACATCGTATATAGTCATTTACTATATGAAATTGTAGATAATTGAGCATTTATTTATAACCAATTAAAATCGCGAAATGCAATTTTTATACCCAACTTTACAAAACCTCTTATATCTCGGAAACTAAATGCCGCGCACTGGACCCTTTTCGCTTGGACTGACACATATTGTCTCATAATTAAGTATTACTTTATTTTATTATGTATCACAAATTATTATTTTTACACATAAAGGTGCGTAGCTATTCGGCAGAGTTAATTTAAAAAATAAACATATTAAAAATCTCTTTTCTAAAATTAGATAAAAAATTTGCTAAATGCGTAATAAAATATTTTTGTAACGTAAAATTTATCGCATGTATGATTCTAATAATGTAAAACTATGTTAATTTTAAATAAAATGTAATTTAGCATTTATGTAGTTATTTTATTAGTGTAAAAACCTAGCCGTTGTAAAATAAAATGGGCGTAAACTATGTAAGTAATACTTTTAGTACGCTTTTGTTGTAGGGACAGGAAACGTTCGTCGTATAAGGTACAGTAAGAGTTAGATAAAGTGCGATATTGTGGCGTTTATCTAGACTAGCGATAAATATTAGTTTAGTGATAAAAGCTGATGAATCTATAGTAATGTCGCGTATGTTTCCCGTCTCTACGTGTTGCTTGCTGTTGCCTTTCGTTTGGGACTACCAAGTGCGAGTGCCGTGCGATTGTCTCAAGTTCTTCAAACACTTTCAGGTGGAGTTGGAGAAGCTGAACGCGGCCACTGATGAGATCAATAAGCTGGAATTGGAGCTAGATGTGAGTGCAAGTTTTGTTTTTATTTTAGTGTAGGAAAAAGGTTAACACGTAGGATAAATTAGGTGTAATCTGTGGTTAACTGTAACTGAGTTTGCGTTACTGGATAGTGTAAAATGTATAAACTCATATTTATTAAGAAAAAAAACTTGAGAGGTGTCAAGGGACACCCGGATGGAACGAAGTTCCTTTCGATTAAGTGAAGGAATTGTAATATTTTTTTTTTTTAAGTTATAATAATATTTTTTTATTATTAACAAATAAAAAAACACAGACAAAAAAAACTGGCTTGCTTTCTATAAGAGAGAGAGACAGAGAAACGCGCACGCCGCACGGCTTACAACTATAGCAAAAAGTGTCGTTCCAACTTTTGGTCTTAATTTTTTCCGTCTAGCCCCCTTTCGCAACGCGCGATAAGGAACTTCGTTCCAATAATTGCGGTGTATCGTTCGTTCATAATAAGCATAATTCAGCCTATAATGCTCCACTGCTGGGACTCACGCCTCGTCTCTAAGAGAGTTGGTAATCCTTTAATTAAAAATATACTTATAGGTAGGTAATGTTGAGTACATTTTATAATGTAAAAAAATTACGTAAATCCATTTATTTTAACTGAACAGGTTTAAAATAATTTTAGCAGTAATTCGTGATGTAAGTAATAGTGATGCAACACTCCTACTTGAACAAATATAGTGTTACGCAAAATAATAAATTATTAAACGTTTTAAAAAAGTGGACGAACTCAAAAGGCTCGTGACAATAATTTTCCGTCGCTTATTTACCTAGTTAAAACGTTAACTAACTAGGCTAATTATGTACTCACTGGAAAATAAAATTGACCCACTTACAAATTTTATATTCAAATGTCAGTAATCACGAATAAGCATGTTCTGGGTAAAGTAGTTAAAAGCAAAAACAAAAATGGGGTCGAAATATTTTCGGAATTTTACAACTTGGCAGAGTCTGAAGCGTAACTTCGGGTTGAATGTTAGAGTAGGTATCCGCTGTTGTGAAGTTGAAACGTATTGTTATGGCATTCCAAGTTGGCAAGCCTGGCTTTTTCAGCTGACCTGGTGAACTATTTTTGTGAACTCACTTCGTGGCGCAAAAACTTGAGACAATTAAAGTCAGCATAAAAAATAACTGAAGTTATTGGCTGTTAAGCAGCCAGTACATACGATATTTGAAAGTTTTTGGAACGAAGTTCCTTATCGCGCGTTGCGAAAGGGGGCTAGACGGAAAAAATTAAGGTGTATATAGGGCTCGCTGACCTTGTGCATGTGGGCGGAGCTAAACCCTCTACTCCCGAAAACGTAAAACACGCGCGGTGGCGCGCTGAACTAAAACGACGATCAAAGAGTATGCAGAGGCACAGACATGCCGCCCGCAGGTCGCTATTTTTGCCTACGATTCCAGAAGGGAATTGCGGATGCAAGTCTGATATATTTTGTATAGATTGATACGTATGTTACGTATATTTTAAGCATTTTTCATTTAGAAATTTCGATTTTATTTAAAATCAGAACTTAGTTCCTGCGGGGGTAAAACTTAAAAAATTATTTCGAGTATTTTCTTAGGAATCGAATATCATTTTATTTGCATACTGTAGGTAGGAGGATTTATTACATAAAAATGAGATTTTATAAAAAATGTGATCCTGTTTCACCAATTTGAATTATTATAAATCAGTAATAAACCTACCTAACTAGCACTGTACCTAAATAGCATTTTAGGGTTCCGTAGCCAATCGAACGATGTTATAGTTTCGGCAGTGACCTTGAAATAATTACCTACGGCCGTTTAGTAGATAAACCTCGTCATGGGTGTCATTTTCGTGGTTTTCGAGGGTGCTGGAGCCGATTATAAAGTCAAAATGAAAATCCAAGATGGCGGCAGCAAAACTTTTCAAAATTTTCGTCATGGGTGTCATTTTCGTGGTTTTCGAGGCTGCTAAAGCCAATAGTGAGATCAAAATGAAAATCTAAGATGGCGGGTGCGAAAATTTTCAGAATTTTCGTCATGGGTGTCATTTTCGTGGTTTTCGAGGGTGCTGGAGCCGATTATAAAGTCAAAATGAAAATCCAGGATAGCGGCTGCAAAACTTTTCAAAATATTCGTCCTGGGTGTCATTTTCGTGGTTTTTGAGGCTGCTGAAGCCAATAGTGAGATCAAAATGAAAATCTAAGATGGCGGGTGCGAAAATTTTCAAAATTTTCGTCATGGGTGTCATTTTCGTGGTTTTCGAGGCTGCTGAAGCCAATAGTGAGGTCAAAATGAAAATCTAAGATGGCGGGTGCGAAAATTTTCAAAATTTTCGTCGTGGGTGTCATTTTCGTGATTTTCGAGGGTGCTGGAGCCGATTATAAAGTCAAAATGAAAATCCAGGATGGCGGCTGCAAAACTTTTCAAAATATTCGTCATGGGTGTCGTTTTCGTGGTTTTCGAGGGTGCTGGAGCCAATAGTGAGGTCAAAATGAAAATCTAAGATGGCGGGTGCGAAAATTTTCAAAATTTTCGTCATGGGTGTCATTTTCGTGGTTTTCGAGGCTGCTGAAGCCAATAGTGAGGTCAAAATGAAAATCTAAGATGGCGGGTGCGAAAATTTTCAAAATTTTCGTCATGGGTGTCATTTTCGTGGTTTTCGAGGGTGCTGGAGCCGATTATAAAGTCAAAATGAAAATCCAGGATGGCGGCTGCAAAACTTTTCAAAATATTCGTCATGGGTGTCGTTTTCGTGGTTTTCGAGGGTGCTGGAGCCAATAGTGAGGTCAAAATGAAAATCCAAAATGGCGGCTGCGATAAATTTGGAATTTTGCTTCATAAGTGTCGTTTTCGTGGTTTTCCAGAGTGATAAAGCCAATAGTGAGGTCAAAATAAAAATCCAAAATGGCGGCTTCAAAAATTTAGTTTTAGTTGTAACTAATTATTCAGTCATCAATTTGAGGTGTTGGTTACATATACAACTAATTTTCCTTCTTAAATATCTAAATAAAGAACTGGATAAATAGATAATCTTTCAATAATAAGTTATCTGTATTAAATCAATTGAATTTTAATACACAATGATACAGTATTCACGGAAACGCATTTCTTGTGTCTTAACCGTATAGGATATTGTTTTTGCAATCTATCTGTCACTCACTCACTCACTCACTCATGCGGTCTCGTGATAAATAACATTGTTTATTTGGCAACTCATCACACTAAGTAGTATCGTGTACCTAAAATCAAGTAATAATTAGTAAATTTTAGTTTGATCGGAATAACATAGGTTATTCGAAGTTCCTTATGTATGATTTAAAAAAAAAACAATTTTTTGTAGCCGCCATCTTGGATTTACATTGTGAGCTCACTATCGGCTGTAGTACCCTCGAAAACTATGAAAATGACACCCATGATGAAATATTTGAAAATTTTTGTAGCCGCCATTTTGGATTTTTATTTTGACCTCATTATCGGCTTTATCACCCTCGAAAAGTGGGAGAACAACACCCATGATGAAATATTTGAAAATTTTTGCAGCCGCCATTTTGGATTTTTATTTTGACCTCACTATCGGCTTTATCAACCCCGAAAAGCATGAAAACGACACCCATGATGAAAAATTTGAAAATTTTCGCAACCACCATTTTGGATTTTTATTTTGACCTCACTATCGGCTTTATCACCCTCGAAAAGTATGAAAACGACATCACTGACGAAAAGTTTGAAAATTTTCGCAGCCGCCATTTTGGATTTTTATTTTGACCTCACTATCGGCTTGATCACCCTCGAAAAGTATGAAAACGACACCCATGACGAAAGTTCTGAAAATTTTCGCACCCGCCATCTTAGATTTTCATTTTGACCTCACTATTGGCTTCAGCAGCCTTAAAAACCATGAAAACGACACCCATGATGAAAAACTTGAAAATTTTCGCAACCGTCATTTTGGATTTTTATTTTGACCTCACTAGCGGCTTTAACACCCCCGAAAAGCATAAAAACGACACCCATGACGAAAATTCTGAAAATTTTCACACCCGCCATCTTAGATTTTCATTTTGACCTCACTATTGGCTTCAGCAGCTTCAAAAACCATGAAAACGACACCCATGACGAAAAATTTGAAAATTTTCGCAACCGTCATTTTGGATTTTTATTTTGACCTCACTAGCGGCTTTATCAACCCCGAAAAGCATAAAAACGACACCCATGATGAAAAATTTGAAAATTTTCGCAGCCGCCATTTTGGATTTTTATTTTGACCTCACTAGCGGCTTTATCACCCCCGAAAAGCATGAAAACGACACCCATGATGAAATATTTGAAAATTTTCGCAGCCGCCATTTTAGATTTTTATTTTGACCTCACTAGCGGCTTTATCACCCCCGAAAAGCATGAAAACGACACCCATGATGAAATATTTGAAAATTTTTGCAGCCGCCATATTGGATTTTTATTTTGACCTCACTATCGGCTTTATCACCCCCAAAAAGCATAAAAACGACACCCATGATGAAAAATTTGAAAATTTTCGCAGCCACCATTTTGGATTTTTATTTTGACCTCACTATCGGCTTTATCACCCCCGAAAAGCATGAAAACGACACCCATGATAAAATATTTGAAAATTTTCGCAGCCGCCATTTTAGATTTTTATTTTGACCTCACTAGCGGCTTTATCACCCCCGAAAAGCATGAAAACGACACCCATGATGAAATATTTGAAAATTTTTGCAGCCGCCATTTTGGATTTTTATTTTGACCTCACTATCGGCTTTATCACCCTCGAAAAGTATGAAAACGATACCCATGATGAAATATTTGAAAAATTTTGCAGCCGCCATTTTGGATTTTTATTTTGACCTCACTATCGGTTTTGTCACCCTCGAAAAATATGAAAACGACACCCATGATGAAAAACTTGAAAATTTTCGCAGCCGCCATCTTGGACTTTTATTTTGATCAAATCCAATCTTTTCTCATTTTAATATTAGTTTAGATATGACTACTTGTATTACTATCGTAAGTATTCGTAAGCGTCCACGCGCACAATAGAAATGGGCCATCTGCAGCGAGCTAGTCAATAAACGCACACTGATACAATTCGTTCGTAAATATTTGCACTAACACAGACAGACGCGCATAGTCGGTCGATAGCCGGAGCGTAGCAGCGAGCGACACAGCCATCCCGTCTCAATGCTAACGCACGACTGCCGCCCGCGCCCGCGCAGAGCCCCTCTGAAGCTCGATCTCAAAGTGGGGACATTTCCTTTGCAAATGTTAATTGATTTACATAAGCTAAGACAAATCTGTAGTACCTCTAACCATCGATTTTTCAGTGTAAAAATATTTCCAAACATCAAAGCCGTTTAGAAGTAATATCGAATATCAGAAAAAAATAGCGTGTTGGTAAATATTTTTTTAAGGCAAAAGTTTTAGCCATACGAAAAAATCCTTCTACAGAAATGTTGTTCATGAATCTATAGCAAACATATATTTTTTACAGATCTTTTAATCAAGCTGTTAATGAGAAATATTCTTCATAAAGTGACCGTATTACGGTACTAAACGAGAGTAAGGCCCTTAAGACCAAAAGTTGGAACGACACTTTTTGCTATAGGTAGTTGTATGCCATGCGGCGTGCGCGTGTTTCTCTGTCTGTCTCTCTCTCTCTCTTTGAACTTCGTTCCATCCGGGTGTCCCTTGACACCTCTCAAGTTTTTTTTAGTCAGCCTATCTTGTTCCACTGCTGGCCAAAGGTCTCTCACATTATTTATGAAGTACCTTGTCTGGCCAATCGGTCAGGAACGCGTCCAAATAGACACACAGCGTGCAGCGCAGCGTTTCTTAGGCCTGCCTGACGACGCCTGTCTTCAGGCACCCACTGTGACGATCCAGGCCGATCTGTCTTGATGCATTGTCTAGGGGGAAGCGCCAGGGTAGCACACGAAATTAAAATTTGCAGGCCCTCTTACATTTTTTGCAATTTGCTGGCCAGTGTCATAATTTATGTTGTTCAACATACAAATGTTGAACAACATAATTATTATGATTCGCGACCGTAACAAGTATGTATTTATATTTACAGAATTATAATCATTAAAATCATCAATACAACACTCGTAAGTTCATGTAACCCTTTTGATTGATATTTCATGAAATAGTAAAAAACATACAACCTGACACTTCCTGTCTGGCGCGTAAATAATAATAATATCCCTGGACATTTCACACAGCGCCATCTAGTCCCAAGCTAAGCAACCTAATGCTAGCAACTTTTTAGTTGATAAGTCTTTCAAAAACCGCTTATAAACGTAATATTAAAGAAACATTATACAACCGCTCAGAATGTTCATTGAGTCATTATTAGCAAAGCATGAATATTTAATTATCACTTTGTGTATAGAGAGAATTCCGCGTCTTTATCTAAGAACGTTTAAGGAAATGTACGTTATTAAAGAACGTGTTCTTGAGACAGAATTTTCTATAAAGATTTGAAGGAGGAAAATTACCGGAAAAGTCATAAACACACAATTTTTTTTTTTTAAATCCCGTTTTTATGTAGAACTGGCGACGAACCCCTGCTTCGCACGATATTTACGACTGGACAAAACATCGACATTTCTTTATTATATTTAAGGTTAATATGTTAATGTTTTATACACATAATAATTCCGGAATACATTCTCTAAATGATGGTGAAAACCGCAACAAAATCAGTTGCGTAGTTTAGGAGAACAACGCGGTCACACAGACAGACGCGAAAATCGATTCTAATTTATAGTATAGATTGTAGAAGTTCAACGTGGTTATGTTGCCCGAAAACTATTAAATAAAATATATTTTTGCTATAATCGCAATTATTTCTTTACATGGGCCTATATATATATAGTCCTCTGCATACTTGCTAGACAAAAACAGAACATCATCATCAGCAGCCTATAGCAGTCCACTGCTGGATTTAGCTCCTATTGCACGCCGCGCGCCGTTCAGCTCGATTTTCGGGAACTCTCATCCAGCTGCTACCAATCATTCTGCGAAGATCGTCGCTCCACCTAGCCAGGGGCTGCAGTCTCGACATTCATAGCGATCGCTTTATTACCGAATTCGGTCGCAAAGTCCTGTCACTCCATACATTACACCTGTCAATCCAGGACTTTGCGACCGAATTCGGTCGTAAAGCGATCGCTATGAATGTCGAGACTGCAGCCCCTGAGGGCGTCCCATTTTACGTTCACCGAGTTAACGGTCTCCACTCAAGATCACGTCTACCCCAACGGTCATCGGTTCTACGGCTAATATGGCCGGCCCATTGCCACTTCAGCTTGCTTATTCTGTGAGCTATGTCGACAACTTTGGTTCTCTGCCGGATCACCTTAAAAACAGAACAACAAAACAGATTTTAAAATAACTTATATGTTCGAGTTATTAGCAACGTTAGCACTGTAATTAGCACCTCTGCACTTTCTTTTTCTTTCCCACAAATCAAACAAACTACGAAGTTTTTTCCTGACTCAAAACCCATAAACCACTAAAGATGTTATCAAAGACAATAATAGAAAAGCAATCGCCAAATCGTGTGATCGATAAAACAATTTGTGTCCATGTTTTTCTGGCCTACATAAAAGGTACAGTCGGCAACACTCACTGTTGGTCACTTTCCACTTACTGAGGGCAAGATTCACTGGATCGCATATTGACCTTACTTTACCTAGTCAATGTAACGTTTTATACAAATATAAACTTTATTCCCGAGACTATAATGTTCATATTCGCGAATGTGAAAAAGCGTTTCAAACGAATGTCAACCTTATAGTTGCTATAAAATATGATTCATACTTGAATGAAAAGGAAAGTCAGTGCTATCAGTGTTTAAGGGTGAAAAGTGGTCAACCGTTAGCTTTATCGAGTGTACCCATTAATGATTTATAACCAAAACAAGGTCTCTCGAAAGCTTTCCACACTGTCATGGCGTTTAGTAGAAGATATTTTCAAGGTCTATTGTATTTCTGAATTCAGGACGTGTCAGGAATGATTGATTGTATTTTGTAGTCGAAGTTGATCGTAATGCTGTTATTTTGGGTGATGGGGACGCTGATGGGGGTAAAAGCATTGTCTTATAAAATGAAACCAACAAATTTTTTGTAATAAAGGCGGGTTTTTGTTTGATAAATTTCAAGGCGAATATTATAACCATGAGACGGAGATAATTGGTCAAAGGCAACATTTCGCAGCTCGATGTTGCATAAATTATCTATAGGCAGTGGCGGACTAACAGGGGGGCGGAAGGGGCGGCCCGCCCCAGGCCTCTCCAGGTCTTGGGGGGCCCCAAATACTTTCGGGTTCCCTGATCAAATCCTAAACAAAACATTAAAAATGTGCGAAATCTTTGTAGCGAAATCGTTGTACTTCCCCAGAAATCCCTGAATGAATGAAGTGCAAATAATTCTTCTACTCTTCTCTAAATTTTTTTTTTCGTTCAATTCGTATTTTATTTTCCTCACCCATATCCATTCCATATTGTAGGTATGTATGTTTATTTGACCTAAATAATTTAATTCGAATTTAAATTTCACTTGCCAGATTTTAACGAAATAAACATAAACACTTATTTATGTATACATACAAATGTGAACTGAAAAAAAAGCTTGTAAAACTACATTTTTTTTTAAAGCTAGGGGCCTCATTCAGCTTTGCCGCCCCGGGCCTCTGACGGGCTTAGTCCGCCACTGTCTATAGGATACGCAATTTTATTTTTAAAGATAAAATAAAATAATAAACAAAGTGAAGCTTGGAATGACTTAGTTATGAATGTTATGATACAGGTTTTAAGACAACATCTTACCAGAAATATTATAGTCTATACAAAAGTTATTCTATTGATAGCCCAGCTCTCTGCCGAGTCACCCCACAGAATATTCCACGGGCAAACTACAGAAGCCTTATGCCTCCAGAGAGGCCCTTTTATATCTAATTTTAACTTGGCCTTGCGACGAATGTAGAATGCCGACGGTAACTTAATTTGCTCTTCATATCTTGGCGAAATTGAATTCCAGATTATTTTGGGCTGTCGCAAGACGTTATATGAAATACCTTCAAGCCTTTTTCCTTTTCCAACATTGTTATTTAACTTTGTGGAGCCATATTTGCCCGATAAGGCCAAAGAAGCACAGCTAAGGAGTGGAATCGTCTGCCTGCGTCTGCATTCCCGAGTTCATACAACCCGAATCTCTTCAAGGCGAGAGTGAATAGGCTTCTTCTGGGCAAGCTCGTTCCACCGTAGATCTCATCCCTGCCTCTGGGCTGGATTGAGGTCAAGAGTGAGCCCATTGTCAATAAAAAAAATAAAAAAAGTATCGGCATTGCCTTGCAAATTGGCAATGCTGCCACCGTTTTGGGCACTTGTCCCATTGACAACGATGCGGATGAATTTTTTGATGCCCAAAGAGCTCTTCCCCTTTTTTTATATACTTGTACAGACGCCACCACATCAACCTACTACAAATTACAATCTGTCAAATTTCTTTAATAGATTTTCAACTTTATCGCAAAAGCATTAAGGTTTAAGGTTGATTGGGAAAATTTGACAGTTTCGGGTAGCTTGACCTGCTGGCGTCTGTACATGTGTACAATGGCTTCCAAACGTTAGTTGACATTTTTCCACTTCCGCCGTGATGCCACATTATGATATTTTTTATGTTAAGTCAAAAGTCAATTATAACGTTCTAAGGCCTAAAACACACAAGCGACGTAAGGCGAAGGCACGGGGCAGGCGCAGCGCAGGTGTGGGACAGATACGGCGCAGACGCGATTTGAATTATATCAGAAGAGGCGTGGAACAGGCAAGAAACGTTCAGATGCGGCATTTTATAGGCTGACTTTGGTGCGATAAGATGTCTTCGTCTTCAGAAGACGAAGATGCGCTTGCTTTGCTGCAATTAATTAATGTGCAAATGTCCAGAAGATATTGGGTGCACCCAGTGTGGAAATTGGCACAAGAGCACAGATATTTTAAAATAATGGAACAATTAGGTACATGAATTCCCTGATCGTTTTCCCGACGTATATAAAATGTCACCAGAATGTTACGATTTTGACTCACGAGAACCGACTGCTAGCGACGCGTCGCTAGCAGTCGGTTCTCGTGAGTCAAAATCGCGACGCGGCGCAGGCCTGCAACGAAGCGGGGGCGTGTCTGCGCCGCATCGGTTCAGTTTATTTCAAAAACGTCGCCTGCATACATTTTGTATGAAATCGTTTTGAAGCGGCGCACTGCGCCACGCCTGTTCCACGCCTGCTGCCTTACGTCGCTTGTGTATGTTTTAGGCCTTACAGTTCAAACATTTGGATCACTAGAAATTTACATCATTATGTAGTGTGTCACAGCTGAAGTGGAAAAAAATCAGTATTTGCTTAAGTATATTTGTATTTAAGAATTACTTATCCAATCATTATCACAAAAGAATGTAAGTAAATAAAATAATATTTCCCCATAAGGAGAAATTAAAAACAGATATGGCAGCAAAATCGTTCCGCTCGATAATTTTACTATCCACCACAGCGCTCGGGAAACATTGAGCATTAAAATTCATAACCCAACTTCCGAAATTCCAAATAATGGGTTGTAACGACTTCCTAAAATATCTCCAATGTCCTCGTTACGTTTAACCAAACGAAACGGAACCCTGAGGTACTTTTTGATAATTTAATCGGCGTAAGTCGATTTTCTGAAGGCAATTTATTTCGTTTTTAATGTTCAAATGTTAGAAGCGACATTTAATCTACTTATGGTTCCGTTTGTTGTCTCTTTAGATGCTCTTCTTATTAAAGAAACATAATTTAAATTATTATTATTATTTGTTGGTATACATTTTTGTATCTCGGCACTGATGTGCCGGTTTTATAGAATAACACGGGCCGAAGCCAAGTGCTAACCTAAGCGATAGATGATAACATATTATTATGGTGTGATGATATGTTTAGACTTTGTGTTGTTTATTATTATTTTTTTTGTTTTTTGGCTTGCCCTGTTACGTGGAACTTAAACATTGGTAATGGGGGTATGCTATAGATGCGCCTTTGGCCTTGCTTTCGGGTAATACAGGCGTGGTGTTACGTTACCGTTTTTAACCTCGATCTAATAAGATGCGAAGCTATGAATTAGGTCTATGGTGAAAAAGAAACCAGAAGCTGCCTTACCATGTATTCACTCTAACATTGAAAGGTTATAAATTGGTCAAATGTAGGAATTGCAGGGGATGCTTTAGGGGCAACTTGCGATTTTTGGCTCAGTTGCCATCTTGATTTTCTTTTAAGAAAATGTCCTCTTTAGCCAAGTTATCCACGATAACATTATCTCATAGATTAGCAAGAGTATAGTATAGTAAAGTCGTGTCGTGTAACAAACAAGATGAAAGAAATCCTGTTATATGCGTTCCACTTCGTAGTTCAGCGCGACGTGGGTCCGTTAACTAGGCTTTGTTTTTACAAGGTTTTCGTGCTGGTTTAGTTAACTTTAGTTTCTTTAAACTGAGATTGGTTTAGGTTACCATACCAATGGAGATTATTATGGCCGAGATTGTAAACTACTGTCTGTACTGTGTTTTTTTTAATGATGATCTTTGTTTTGATGTTTTATGATTATACAATTTTTATCTTTATCGGGTTTCCTTAGTGACCGATTAGAATTCAAAGTCCTTTCTTCGATGTAAATGACACTGCATAATCAACCTTTCTTGTTCCCACTGCTGGGACACAGGCCTCCTCTCTCAGTTGGAGTGGGCCGTAATCCACCACGCGGTAGATGTCACATGTCTTCGAATTTTTGGTTCTAAGATATGCCGGTTTCCTCAAGATGTTTTTCTTATGAAACTGCGTCCACTTATAATATTGGCACAATGAGTAGGTACATAACTGAGCTACTGTTAAATTGAATCAGCGTCGTACATAAATAATAATAATTCAAATCAGCATTGGTTTGTCGTTACGGATCGCAGCGTTTTCCAATTGAATTACGCTTTAGATTAAATAACAAAGTTTAATTACCGCAAACAATAAAGTCGACCGTCCATTGCTACGTAGGATATGTGGGAAGAAGTTTGCCACGTTAAATAATCATCTTTCTGCCCTTTTCCCATGTTACTTGTGGTCGGCGCAACACGTTTTCTTCTTCCATTCTCCCCTGTCAACCGTCACGCTATCATTCACTCCCTTCTCTTTCATATCATTCCTCACACAATCCATCCATCTTTTCTTTGACCTTACTCTCCCTCTCCATCCATCAACATTTATGTTCATCGCTCTTTAAGTCACATGCGTGTCCTCCCTTTTCATTACATGCCCATACCAAACCAAACGATTTCGTTTCAACTTTTCTGTTTCTGTGCCTCTTTCAACTGAACTCTTTTCGTTTCACTGGCGCCTCTTTCAAACTTTCCCCTTATACCGGGTGTAAAAAGACACTTAACGAAGCCGAGAGTCACTGGTTCTCCACGTCATTGTAATCATTTTTTTGTACTAGACCATACCTGGAAACCTTCTGCTTACGGACATATTGAAGGTCAACGTTCCAACTTTTACTGACTTTTTTTACGAAAACAACTTTTTGATGTTATAACACAGCTTAAAATACCCCCACGACCCCTGTACCGTTGCATGAGCCCATGAGTAGTGTTTTGCGTGTGTTACTTTACGCACTACCACAAGCAGCAAATTTTTTCACCAAAGATAAAATTCGTTTCCCAGCAATGATTAATTTATGCAATGTTACTTAGTTAGATGTACAGAATGCATACTTGACTGCTATGTGAAGTGTCTTTTACAACCTGTATACTCATTTCTTCTTTTATTCGTCACTCAACAAACACATCCATCTCAACATTCGCATATCCGCTGCATCTTTTTTCATTCATTTTCTTCACGGCTATTAGATTCCGATCCACATTAGCTGCGCGGTTCATTTGTTTGCCAACTGCAGCCGCAGTGGACGCTTCCACATTTTCATACAAAGTGAAGCCAAGTATGTACACGTGCGTAGCTTAGCTGTGAGCTACTGTGGAACGGTACCTTAAATACTGTAAATACATTGAAACAAAAAGATATATAACAAAGTATAACAACTTATTACCGCTTCACTTTACTCAGAGCACGACAGATTTGCTCCAGTTGCTCATTCTTACGTCAGATACAGTATATCTATATACTAATAATAAAGCTGAAGAGTTTGTTTGTTTGAATTCGCTAATCTCTAGAACTACCAGTCCGATTTAAAAAATCTTTTTGCATTTGATAGCCCGATTCTTACGGTAGGGCTATAGGCTATTTAACATCATGATAGGAACCTTAGGAGCCGAGCAAAAAGGCAAAAATAACGCTATAGCGCGGGCAGGCGATGCGATGTGACGTGTCTGGGGAACAAGAAATTACACGCGGACGAAGCCGCGGAAAGACGCTAGTATATTCTATAAGGCTACTGACCATTTATTGCACTCTTGCATCATATGTCCGTCAGGGTAGCTCCTTCCTCCGTGGTGACACGGTGGAAGGAGACGGTGGGAGACACTTCTTGGACATGGGTGTCATAACGTGGTGATATAGCATCATGTTAGGACTCGTACAGACTGAGCAAAAAAGTAAGAAAGAACGCTTACTGAAAACGAAGTACCAGCCAGATGCGATGCGAGGGGGATCGAGGGAACCAGAAATTTCACGCGGACGAACTCGTGGGGAGAAGCTAGTCTTATTATAAATCACGTACACTCCATATTGACTGAATGGCTGGCCCTCGTTGACACCAATATGGCTAGCCAAGAAGAATGTTGCAATATCACAAATGCCAATCAATTGACATTATAAAAAATAACTTCAAGGTTAAAGGAAACTGCAGAGCTCTATGCAGTTGAGTTTTTAGTTGATTTACTACATTTTTTGTCTAGTGTTTTCTATCGTTCAAACGGATGGAGTTCCTACTTTTAATTTATTTTTTTACGATCGTTTCCGCCCCTCTTTATATTTGGACATTTAAACGCTCTACCGGCTAGGAGCGACTCGAAATATGGGCACAGGTGGCAACAGATGTCAATGACCGAACGTAACGCACGTTCTTCTTATTCCTGGTGCAATGGAGTTTGTTCCACATCCTTTGGTCTTGACGTCACACCATTATGTAAAATAGTCATCTTTTGTGACAAAATAATAAAGATCGACAGAATTTTCTCTGAACTTCAGTTCTTGATAAGTCTTATTGGAGTTATCAGTAGTATTGTTACTAAAATCCCTCTACACCTGTAAAAGACAAGTTTTTTTGAAGCCACACCATTTTGTTAAGCAGTTTATCATCATTTGTTACAAATTTACTGTCTGACTGACTATATGAAAGTATTGTCCTTTCCCCCCCACTAAACGTACGTCTTTCTATAGGGCTTACAAGACCAGATAGAATATCCTCTTAACTTCACTTCGTCAAGTTCTTAAACAGTCTTATTCTTAAAGAACAATCGGAATTCAACAATACAAGTATCTCAAATAGGTACACAAGGTGCGTCAACGAGCGATACGACGGACGTCGGCGCGGGCGCAACTAGCGTAGATTAGGTCAATTACAGCGGCCCCGACGTATGACACCACCTCATGTTTCTAGTGTGATGTAACGCGCAAGACTTGTAGCATTTTACGTTTATTATGTTGTGTGTAATAGAGGAATTTGGTGCGCGAATCTTAAATGACAAGACCAGTTACTATTTCTAAAGGAAGGTTTTTGCGGCTCTTTAGTCAACTGAGGCCGCTAGAACTTCGTCCGCAAAAAAGAAGACGCCAAAAATAGATAGAAATTATGTTTAAAGAAAGAGTTTTGTAGCTAGGCAGCAATGCTGTCTTGCGAATTTTAGGTTTGACAACCTTCATAAGTCTAAAGGCCAATTACCGTATTTAAAAACGTTCAAAATGTATTCGTAACCTCATCTTAGCGTTAATCAATGTTAAGAACTTGTCAAAAAAGTCAGTAAATTAGAGACATTTTGTCAGGGTGAGACTGAGATTAGCATGTAAACGTTATTAAAAATACAGGAATTGCCCTCTGCATAGCTAGCTTTTCACAACCACTCGATAAGCTTCCTACGTTATCGAAAATCAATCAATGTTATATTAGAAGTCCTCTAAACGCTTTTCACAAGTTGAAAACCCGAAAATTTTGTGAGTTAAATGTGGAATAAAGACGTCTGACAGTTTTTGTATGGAAGAACTGTTAAAATTCATAATTCTTCCTCGGAAAAAATTATCTGGCGTTGGGAAAATCAGCCCTTACCCAATAGGCGACCGCTGTTCTTCCGACAGCTGTTTGCTGTCAGGGCAAGGCCAATCAGGTTATCGAAATGTGTCATTTTCGATACGATAGCCTGTCGGATGGTTGTGAATAGCTATGCACGTCTCCACCAGCGCGACTAGAAATTGTGTTGTACAAAAACTTTTAAAAAGTTTTTATTTTATAATTTTTTGTGGCTATAATCTACTAATTGTTTGCCAAAGGGCATATGTGGTACCTACTGAGTAGATTAATAATACACAACTCAACATTCAAATCTGTGAGTGAACAATAAATCACCCCTATTTTCCCACCCTTACGGTTGGATTTTTTTTTTCCAAATTTATATGGGACCAACTTTGGGGTATATACCTACCCTTTCCAATAGAAAAATGTAAAATAAAAAAAATAGAAGAATAATTATCAAAATCGGACTACTCTGTAAAAAGTTATGCGTGGTCATAAAAAAAATATACGCGTTGACTTCAGAACCTCCTCCGTTTTTTTTTCGTCGGTTAAAAATAGGCTTGCGTTATTTTGACATCCCTCATGCTTAACTTCAACACAATTAAACAATGGGATTGTGTGCGAGAAATCTCTTCGCTTTGTTGGAAATCGTATCCATTACCTAGTAGAAGTTACATCCTAGCCACATTATTCATAATCCCCTCTTAATCTCCAGGAGTCCATGAAAACATTCCATCTGCTGCTGAACGAGACTTCGCGTCGTCTGCAGGCGTGGACTAAGCGGCTGGGGACCTGTGTGGACAAGTCCAGGCCTTACTATGATGCTGTGGGGATTGCCACTACTGCCAGGCAGGACTGCCAGAAGGCTGCTGTGCAGTTCCAGAGGGCTAGTGGTAAGTCACTTGAAGCTTTTGGTTAGATTTCTTACTAGCAAACTAGATTTCTATATTAGCTTGGACATGTGGTCGTGGGGTAGTCAGCAATTAGCGGTGCCCACTACCTCATAGTCATAGATACCAGTTGGGAGTTTCTTTCTTTTCTTCTTCTTTCTTTAAGTATCTCCCGGGCCCCCGACTCATGAAAGGAACCGTGGTGGTTTCAATAGGAGTCCGACATAACCCTCTGTTATCCCCAGACGGAGGATATCCATAAGGATTTCCGCACAGAAAAAAAAATGTAAAGGTACTAGCGTAGTGAGGCCGGAAGGCCGCTATGAAATAAATTCTGACAAGTCAGGCAGCACCCTCCGAAGGTGCGTTCGCGATTTAGTTTCGAAACATGTAAACAATTATGTGTTATTCTAAAAATAACTTTAATACTTACACAATAAAGTTCAGTTTACGCTACAATATCAAAAAAATTTATAACATTTTCAATAGTACTTACTAGTCACTCTGAATAAAGACAGTAATTCTCACTACAATAAAGTTGATATTTTTTTTAACTTGAAATAATATAATAGGACACATGAATTTGAATAGACATTACATAATTATGTGGATGTAAGGTTATTGTGACTTATGGTTATGGCTGCCCAGGGTGCGATAACATACTCTAGTATTGTCTCATATGAATTTTTAACGCTTCCATTCGCATGTAAGTTAGGTTTGGGTGTCAATAAAAATGTTCATAATATTTACGCAAATGGCATGGCAAAATTAAAATAATTTTATCAATTCTTACGTACGCTGAACTTACGTAGGAACCAATGTTTATCTGGTAGATATAAGATATTGAAAATTGCAAGAACTCGATTATTAATTAAACAATCAAATGAAAAGGATTACCATATCAGAAATTTGATTTTCGATAACACATCTTACGTTGTCCGGAACTCGATAAGAAATTTTATCTTACATAGAACGTTACAACAAATGTCCAATTTGGCAATGACATAACCTGACCCGATATAAAACTAACATGGCGACTGGATTCACTTCCTGTCGGCACAATATACGACAAGTATCAACGATTTGGCAACGCTGCCAACTTCTAAGCAGTAGGCATAACATACCAGATCTGATGGAAATGTACCAAATAAGGTCACATTTCTCTTTACTGCTTATTTCGTTGTATCTTCATTTGACAACACGGTTAGCGCAGTGGCTGAGCGATCGGACTGCTGCACTGCGTGTCGCGGGTTCGATTCCCGCACAGAACAAATATTTGTAAGTCCTACATGTATTTGTTCTGAGTCTGGGTGTTTTTCTATCTATAATACATATGTAAGTATTTACAAAAAAAAATGTATATAAGTAGTTTATCAGCCATCTTGTTACCATAACACAAGCATTAGGTTGCTTAGCTTGGGACTAGATGGCGCTGTGTGAAATGTCCAGGGATATTTATTTATTAGCACTAATTAAATTGATTATTTTACACATCATGCATAATCAGCCTATAATGTTCCCACTGCTGGGACACAGGCCTCCTCTCTTCCAAAGCGAGTGGGCTATAATCCACCACGCGGGCCCTGTGCGGGTTGGTAGACGTCACATGCCTTCGAATTTTTGGTTCTAAGACATATAAGGTTTACTCACGATGTTTTCCTTCACCGTTTTGAGAGCAGTGGTGATGAAATAATTTACACAAGGTAAAGCGCCTGACTGGGTTCGAACCTACGACACAACTTGTAGGTTGCGGCCGTTACCACTGGGCCACCACTGCTCTAATCTAGATTTGTGAGACATTAGGCTCGCCCCTATAACATAAGCCAAATTAAAACTGACGAAACGAAGCTATAAACCTCTGCTTACACCTTTGTGAAGTACTGGCGTGATGGTGTTGTATCTGACCTTTTCACTTTTAACCTGAACTGTAATATTTCTCGTTTTATCTTTTTTAGTTTTTCAATTTCCGTCGGGTCCACTTGATACCGCGCAATTTCCGATATCCATTTTTTGGTCAGAGCTTATAGATTTTTGTAACATTTTCTAAATAATGTATGTCAAATATTATAAATAAGAAAGTAAGGATGTTTGTTTCTTAACTACTTTGAAATGCTAAGACTGAATTTGGAAGTTTACCGACGAATCATGTGTCTTTTAGAATAATTTATGTGTTGGAGCTTCAACCTGCGACTTTGTCTGCGTCGGTGAAATGTCTTGTTGCCCCGAAACACCTCGTCGCAACACTTCGTGTCTTTTTTTTCTTTTCCTCGGCTCTTGAAGAGTCCTAGCCTTCCTCAAGATTTGGGTTAACAAATTCAAAAATATTTTTGGCACGAAGTTCCTTATCGCGCGTTGCGAAAGGGGGCTAGACCGAAAAAATTAAGACCAAAAGTTGGAACGACACTTTTTGCTATAGTTGTAAGTCGTGGGGCGTGCGCGTGTTTCTCTGTCTGTCTCTCTCTCTCTCTCTCTTTGAACTTCGTTCTATCCGGGTGTCCCTTGACACCTCTCAAGTTTAGTCTTCGGCTTTATTATTATTATAGATTTATTTATTTACGAAGGCACCAATAAACAAATCACAAATACACCAAATTCATTCAATTAATTAAAATAAAATACACTAACATTCAGAACAATCATTTAAATATAAATAAATAAAGCATTACCTCTGAATAGACATTCAAATTAGGTAATTAATATAATTGTATACACAATAAACAGCATTTAATTAACATACACATTTTTTCGTCATTGATTGTTAATTGCCCATTTGACACAACCGCAGCCACAGACATAATCAATTTATTATAATTACTCAAATCCACGGTTTTCTCAAAGTCATATAAGTAATTAAAATAATAAAAAAGTGTTTAAGATCCTTAAACACTTTAAGCATATTTTGGTACCTCCCTTAACGCATATATTTCGAATCTGTCTTTCCGAAGGAATTTTCCCTAGTTGTCTAAAAAAGGCAGTTGTAATCCCTGTCTTTAAATCTGGAAGTAAAGACGTAGTTAATAATTATAGGCCAATATCCTTACTCCCCTCAATTTCAAAAATACTAGATAAAATTATAAACAGTAGACTAGTTAATTACCTAGAAACAAACAACATCTTATCCCCTGCGCAATTTGGTTTTAGAGCCAAACTGTCGACAGCCGATGCGGTGCATAGTCTGACTGGTTATATTTCAGAAGAACTCGGCAAAGGAAACCAGACCCTGGGAGTCTTTCTCGATTTAGCCAAGGCATTCGACACAGTGTCTGTTTCTGTCCTTCTGAACAAATTAGAGGTCATAGGAATAAGGGGAACGCCGCTGAAACTTTTTACTGACTATTTAGACCATCGGTACCAATGTGTTATAATAGATAATATTACGAGCGATGAGCAGAAAAATACTGGTTTTGGTGTTCCACAGGGGAGTATTTTGGGCCCCACCCTCTTCCTTGTTTATATTAACGACTTGTGTAATCTAAATATTAAAGACGGTAAAATAATATCATATGCCGATGACACGGCGTTAATATTTAGCGCTAAAACCAGTAGCGAGAAAGCGGTACATATCAAAAACGGTTATTTAACTGTTTTTTCTTCATAACCCTTTAAGTGAAAATGATGATGATGATAACCATAGAAAATGTATTTTAATGAAAACTCATTACATTACTATACTAATGACAATAGCTGTCAGCCGATCAATTCTGTAAAAAACTCACCGTGAAAAGTTGGGTGAAGTGAGCTTAGAGTGAGCTGTAAATACTTAGTATTAATCCCTAGCATTAATTGAAATGACACCTCACTCCACGCTCACTTCACCTAAGTTTTCACGGTGAGAAGGTTACAGAATCGCACTGCTGATCGAAAATTTGTTAGACAGAGCTCGCTTCAGGACACGTGACCTGATCGAAAATTCGTAAGACGGAGAATACTTGTATGGTGTCAAAATCGATTCCTTTTGAACTAAATTGCCCTAGAAATACTTACACGAGCCTGCTCATATAAGGTATTATTGAAACAGACGAGCGCGGCCTTTCTGGCTAGAAATAGAAAATCAATCATAGAGTAAACAACCTATACTTTGCTCAATACCCACATACCGAACATTTCAGTAACAAAAAATTCTGTCAAAACATTATTGTGACATCATTTACACAAATACAAATTCATTATACCCTGTCCATTTATTAGGTTAACCGTTTTTTGACAGCTGTCTTAGAACGTACACACGGCTACACGTCAAGCTATACAAAACCAGTTTGTCTTGGCCTCACTTTGTATGATATTTTCTCATAATGAACGGTCAGCCAATACTGGTTTTGCATAGCTTGATGTGTAGCCGTGTGTACATGTTCCAGATTACGTAAAAGTTAACTTTACAATGCATAATAAAATAAATACATAAACTGCCTTATCTTATTGAATTATCTTATTTATGGCTTCTTACAGACATTATAATACCGTACGTGTATCAATCAATGTATTGTGTGTTGCTGCAATCACTAGTTCCATCTGTCAAAAAACGGTTTACCTAATGGACAGGGTATACCTAATAGATTTGCTCATATCATGCAATGACATAAGTTCACTGACACCAAATTAGAGAGAAAGTAGCGACAAATACAACTGAACTGAATGTACGGTCAGCAACAAAAGTCGGTTAACACTTCAGTAATTGTTTAATCTTAATTATTGAGCAAAATATTCTTAAAAAATGTGTAGTAATAGAATATTTAAGAATAATTAACTCTTTGCTATTACATGAAATAGTGAAAAACGTATCGCATCATTTTGTATCAATTTAGATGATTTGTAAAAGTAACAGAGTTAATTGACTTTTGTTGCTGACTGTACCAAGGTTCTTGATAACATTCAGTTAGTTAATTACATTTCACTTTGTTAATTATAAATGTGTCGTTTACTCGTGCGTTCACCTGAATACACGCAAAAAATGGCACTTACTCTAACTAGTGTACTAGGAAATATATAGTGCATGAAGTGTTAATGTCTGTCATTTCATGAAATAGAATCTCCCCTGGATCCATTTGTATGGAATAAATGGATATTTGGAAGGTATTTAATTGACCTGTGCTAGCACTCACAGATAGTCCGCTGTGCAGGGCCTGCATGGAGGACGACGGAACAGCAGCTCAGGTCCTTCTAAACTACCCCGTTGTAGCAACGAACAGAGCAAAATGTTTTGGTAACCCAGGTACCCGTGAGATTGTGAACAGGTGAACTACACTAAGTCGTTACTGGCCTGCCTTGAGGAGCTGAGGTGGATCGAGTAACCGGTTTTCCCATCAAACTCAAACTCAAATCATTTAATTCAACTAAACCAATTACAGGTACTTTTGAATTGTCAAAGGGTCGGTCAGTCAGAAAGATGAAGCTAGTTGCCCATTCCAAAGCGTAGGTACCTATGGAGAAGAACGGGCAAGAAACTCCATGGACACTCTTTTAAATCATAAAATTGTTACAAAATATTTGATTACATCATTCGTGTTGAAATTAACCATGTGAGAACGATGTAGAAATACGTGCACGTTAAAAGCGTCCGTTATAAAAAAAACAAAAACAATTCAGAAATTAAAAATTAAAATAAGCCGAGGCAGTCCGTACGCAAAATACGCGCATTGACGTGGAGTTGCGGATACCAGCCCGTATTACCTATGGTCATGTAGTGTGCCAACTTTTTGGAACGAAGTTCCTTATCGCGCGTTGCGAAAGGAGGCTAGACGGAAAAAATTAAGACCAAAAGTTGGAACGACACTTTTTGCTATAGGTGTAAGCCGTGCGGCGTGCGCGTGTTTCTCTGTCTGTCTCTCTCCCTCTTTTTGAACTTCGTTCCATCCGGGTGTCCCTTGACACCTCTCAAGTTTTAATTCACTAAGAGTAATTTGCGGCAGGCCCAGACGGAGATGGCAGGATGAGCTGGACTCCTTTGATAAAGAAAGAAAGAAAGAGAGTAGGGAGGCCTTTGCCCAGCAGTGGGACATTAACGGCTAAAAATAATAAAAGTAATTCAATCATTCGAATCGAAGCATTAATTATGTCCTTTTTTACCCTAGCCATATTTCTACCGCGTATCAAAATTCCTGTTTTCCTGTTAGGGTAGCGAGACCCTATAAAAAGTCATAGTAAACTGCGTTCAAAATTTAGTTTCCAAACATGTAAACAAAATGTGTTTTTTGAAAAACAACTTCAATTTCAGTTAGCTACAACTTCAAATATTTTTATGGCTTTTTAAATAGGTACAAGTGATTCTTAAATCAACTTAATTTACGCATGCATAAAGTTTATATTCGTTTAATCTATCTAGCTTAATTTTTTTTTTTATACAGGCTGACAAGAACTTCGTCGCGTAACCTGTTACCATCGATTCAGTACATGATTCTGAAACCCCCTCCTTCGAAATTAGTCGTCAGTTTAAAAAAAAAAAATGCTGTTCCATACGTTCCTGGGCAACTAGCTTCCACTATCTGACTAACTGACAGACTCTTTTATTTTGACGATTCAAAAGTGACTGAAATGGTTTAATTGAAATAAATGATTTGAGTTTGAGTTATGACTGCGTAGGTTGTGCACTTTTCTATGAAACACCATATATTTTTCTTTATAACCGCCGAAATAAATCTACGCTAAGAGGTCTGAAGTCATGAGCCAAAATCATGGTTACAGTTTGCGCGTCGATGTCCCCGGCACCCCGTATGACGTGTAGGTAACAGTGATGCCGAAATCCTGTTTCCAGAATAAACAATTTCATTTCATAACAACCAATCTCATTACCTTTACATTTCTGCTCATTAACTACCCACTTTCTCATGTTATCTAACAAAACAAGATACGTAATTTCTTTGACTCAAATACTTACTACGCATTTACTACCTCTCGGAGAGAATAGATTGTTTCCTTTATTTCAATGTAAACACATATAAATTATATTTTTAAATATTAGAATATAAAAAGTATAAAAAAATTTAAAAGATTATTATTATTAGTTCTGTTTTAATTACCTTGTTCGCTTTTGAAAGAAAGAAAGAAATCATTTATTGCTGACAATGTAGGTATACATATAAGTTGGAATATTTGTTAAGTGTCCCGATACATTTTACCTTACGGCATGCAACATATATTAGGTTTGAATTAATCAGTACTATAGATACAGCTATCGATACGATTATTATTAGCCATAGTCAAATTTAATATGTACCTAGTTACAGATCAGACTAAAACAAAAAAATATTAATAATAACAATCAAAATAATCAATGAATTAAATATAAATCTTTCGCAAATCATACAATGAATAATATATGTCATAATGTGTAATGTTAAAAAGCTTAATGTCAAAATAATCCAAAACATTAACGACAATCACAATTATTACTAGTTATAATCTTTACATAATCTGGCAATGTCAAAATCTGTTTGTCAAATTGTCTGAATTAAATCTGAAAAAAATTAAGTCTGAAAAAAATCTGTTTGTAATTTTGATGTTATAGTATGAAAACCATAACAATAATTCGTTTTCGTTGTTAGAGAAATTATTATGAATTCTCTAATGAGAATCCATACAAACTTTCACGTTTATAATATTAGTAGGATATAAAAAAAAACCGGCCAAGTGCGAGTCGGACTCGCCCATGAAGGGTTCCGTTACGTTACGATTTATGACGTATTAAAAAAAAACTACTCACTAGATCTCGTTCAAACCAATTTTCGGTGGAAGTTTATATGGTAATGTACATCATATATTTTTTTTAGTTTTATCATTCTCTTATTTTAGAAGTTACAGGGGGGGGGGGACACATTTTACCACTTTGGAAGTGTCTCTCGCGCAAACTATTCAGTTTAGAAAAAAATGATATTAGAAACCAAAATATCATTTTTGAAGACCTATCCATAGATACCCCACACGTATGGGTTTGATGAAAAAAAAAAATTGAGTTTCAGTTCTAAGTATGGGGACCCCCAAAATTTATTGTTTTTTTTTCTATTTTTGTGTGAAAATCTTAATGCGGTTCACAGAATACATCTACTTACCAAGTTTCAACAGTATAGCTCTTATAGTTTCGGAAAAAAGCGGCTGTGACATACGGACGGACAGACAGACAGACAGACAGACATGACGAATCCATAAGGGTTCCGTTGCCATTTGGCTACGGAACCCTAAAAACATCGTTTTATTTCAAAGATGGTCTCTACGCTACAACCCGCATTTAAACAAAAACTGTGGAAAAGGACATGAAGTATTTTCCTCTACGTAACACTAAAATCTCTCCAAACCATTGATTTAGAAATTGGCCGTAACTTTCCTTCAGTACCCAACTATTAAGCAAATCCATAACTGGCACTACGCCAGAAAAACTTGGATGGAGATGAGATTGTAACATAACATCCACTAACCAATATAAATGGAATTCTATATTCTACGAAACGTTTTCTTCGGTCCAATTTTTGTTACTCGTTGTTGTCTACGGTTTCCGTTGCATTGTGGAGGAACTTCTTCCTGTACCTGGATAAAAAATATGCTTTAATGTAATCTACGACATGGTCTCGCTATGTGCCTATTTTCATCCAAATCCGTTCAGTCGTTTATGAAGGATTTAGTGACAAACATCTTATAAACTTTATTTTTTTTAACATTGGGTGTTCTATGTAAACAATGCACTATTATAATAATAAAGGTAATTAATAATTAAAAGGAACAAATGTAGCGTGCTTGCTAATTGCATTCTTATTTCGTGTATTCGTGTTATCAAAAAACAACTAAAACGGTTTTGTATTTGTCAACGTTAATTACAAAGGAATTATACTGTATAGTTTCTTCTGCCTGCGACTTTGACCGCGTGAAGTTTTACGTCAGGCATATTTGCCTGACACAGTCATGTCAGGCATGTTTGCTGAACTGGACTCCTATTTCATAGTATAATTATACTATGCCTATTTAGTGCAGCCTTGAGACTCACACCTCACTTTGTATGTTAGTTATGTCATTATTTTAAAGTGTGTCATAGTCAATAGTGTCATCACAAATATGTCTTGTTTTCTTCTTTGTTTTAATTTGTACATTGGCACCTTGTAGCTATTTCCTAACATTCATGTAATTAGTTATTATTTAATCTTGCTTTTTTATGTTGTGTTATGTCTTTTGTGTGCACCAAATAAACGATTTATCTATCTACTAGCTGCGTCCCCCGGTTTCACTCGCAATAGTTTCGATGCCGTGGGAATATCGGGATATAAAGTATCCTACGTGTTAATCCTGGTTATAAACTGTCTGTGTGCCAAATTTCATCCAAATCCGTTCAGTAGTTAGAAATAGAAATATTAATTTTGAAATTTTGACAGATATTTCAAATAAAAACTGTCAAACGTCAATTTTATTCCTCGAATAAAAGTTATCTGACGACGGAAAAATCAGCCCTTGTTAGTTTGATATTACTATCTCCCTCTCTCTGAAATAAAACGAAAATACGGTCGACTTAAGTGCAACTTCCACAGCAATAACCTTTTCGCTCACTCCAATTGGCATGCCAAACATTTTGATCGGTGCACCAATAGATAAATTGGCACAAATCGCTCGTGCTCTTATCAGGCCGACATCCTGCCATACAGCGGGCCCGAGGCCGGGCAGCCCGGCAGTTCAAGGCCCTTGCTTGAATATTTGATTATATTTGAAGGTCCAACGGGCTAATTACCTCGCGCCCCAAGCGAAGGTCACCGAAATAATTTGGATTAATGTGATAAATTGTATTAGTGGGGGTAATTGGAATTTTATCTACGTGTAGGTTATTTATATCTAGTGCTAATGGCTTAGATAGTTAACTTTATTCATTAGTGTATTTGTACTTTATTCCATTCTATTCGATTCATATAATGGTTTTGTTATTATCCACTTTGCGATGCGATGCCAGTATGTCTGGGTGCGTCATATAAACAAGCGACCATCAACATCCTTGAATATATCTGTGAGACTAGCGGGGTAATTGCGTAACATCTAACATACTAAGCAATGGCTTTCATTTTAATAATTCAACAACATTTATTGCGTTATTTACGTTGCTGAGCAGTATTTTTTTTCGAACATATGCAACTTTGGATTAGCAATATCCTTCAAAAGAGAATTAAGGTAAGACCACCAAATTAGATGACTATGGGTTGAACCTCTTGGCTAAGTAACTGATGTTTACGGAGGACTATTAACACGAAGATCAATCCTTCTGATCATGATGATGTAACCTAAAACGCCGCTGTCGGACTTTCAACTTTCGGCTCAGCGCCGAAATTCGAAAAGCCGACAGCTCGCTTTTGTTTTATGGCGACATCTACATCGCCACATGCGAACTACGCATCATGCTAACGTTTCCCAAAATCCTGCATCGCGCAAGCAGAGTTTACCGTGCAACTAGCATAATTAATATAATTATACTTATTTATGTCACCGAAAAATTGTGAACATCATTAGTTTATAATCTACCTCGCGAGATTGTAGTGTCGATAAATGGTGAACTGTACCATTCTGTCTATAATATAACGTATTCATTTTCGATAGTTTATAATCTATCCATGTCAAACCGTCACTAGCAAATGTTATAAGGAGTAACATAGGCATACTTTTATTTTAGAAAATGATTATAGTACCGCGCAACAAATAAAATACAAACTGTCTACAAATAAGCCAGTCATATTGGCTGAAGTACACGTAATTGTAGATTGTCAGAAACTATTGCAAAACCAGTTGAATTTAATTGAAAGGTGTATGGTGGGCGCGCATTGTTGCAAGCCTCATTGCAAACGTAATTAGGTAAAGTGGCAAAGGTCATAGTGTTATGTGAAAGGTTATTTGAACATCTCTTGGTAACATGTGAATGTTATAACATAAATGATTACTAGCTGCGCCCCGCGGTTTTGCCCGCATAATTTCGATCCCATGGGAATATCAGGATAAAAAGTCATATCATATGTGTTAATCCTGATTATAAACTGTGTGCCAAATTTCATCTAAATCCGTTCTGTAGCTTTGGCGTGAAAGAGTAACAAACATCCATCCATCCATGCATGCATCCATCCATCCACATACACTTTCGCGTATATAATATTAGTAGGATTTTCACATTGCTGGCTATGAATGTGTTAGAACCTCGTCCAAACCATATTTTGCATGTGGTTTGGACGAGGCTCAGTAAAATAGGAAGGGACAACAAGAATCTATACTAATTTAATGAAAAAAAATTCATACGTACTTACGTAGGGTCATAATTTCAAGGTTATTTTTTCTTTTTATAGGTTTTCACGTTTATAGCTTTTTTCTATTTGTTCTATTTGTGGCTATTTTTAATAGTTTTTTTTAATTTGTTTTAGGCTTTTTACATTCATACTATTTTTATTATTATTTTGTGTCGGGGGTTTTTAAAAAATTTAATTTTTTTCTTGTTGCCCGACCCCTAAGACTCGTAGCGTGATGTTATATAGCCTTCCTTAATAATAAAAGGGCTATCAAATGCATAGAATTTTTCAACCCGACTGGTATTTCCAGTAGTTCTACTAGGAGGAACTAGTAGTTCTACTAGTTCTGGTAGTTCCGACAAGCGCGTTCAAACAAATTCTTCAGCTTTATCATTAGTATAGATTTAAAAAGGCAAATATAGGAAGTGGTTTACCAAAATAAATGTCCCTTTCATGGACCAAATTCACATTAGGGGAGGAAAAGGGATGAGCGGCTATACCGGGTTATACGTAAACCGGGATCCGGAAATCCGACCACGGTTCATTCTATGCGAAAAGGCCTTTTTTTATATAGCGTTAAAAACGGTTGATATTGAAGAAAAAAAAACTATTCTTAGCGTTGAAGGACGTTTAAATACTACGATGACGGAATATTTCTATACTAATTGGAATTTGATAGTCAAATAAAACGTTTATCATTAGGTAAATAGGTTATATGACAAACCCTGACGTGTTTGTCATACAAGATAATAAACAGAAATGAACAATTTTTTTTTTTTAATTGACGACGACTTTCGAAATTCACGTACAATTTTACATTGCTCGGTTATAGCACCTACATAGCTCATCAAATGGGTGATCAAATTGGGATAGCACCTACATAGCTCATCAAATGGGTGATCAAATTGGGATAGTAAATCGAAAAAAAGTGTAGAGGCTAAAATTTAAAATTATAATACTTAATTAATATTGCAAACCCGTATCTATGTACGTATATATCAGAAAATGTATGGCTTTAAGTCCGCCTATGTATATACAAGACGACATATGTATTTAGCTGACCTCGTAGTGTCTAGGCGTTTCGTACAGTCAGAAGTCAACATAAACTGAAAATTTTTAGCTTGATATGTCGCAATGTGTACAATCAGTACAATAGTTTTCTCCATAAAGGCATACAAATTAATGTGCCTGAGTTAACACCATCTGTTAGCTTATTTACCATTTGTATAATTAAAATAAGTGTACATAAAAAGCGGTCATAACAGCTGTTCAAGGCACTACAAAGATTGCAATGACATAATTGCCGCAAATCGTAGATAAACGCTGATTCATAGAACGTAATCGCTGTAAGTGAATAAATTATGTAATTCGCATAACTGGGCTAATTCTCACACAAGGAGTGTTCGTTGTTAGATACCTACATGTGTCAGTCCAGGCATAAAGGGTCCAGTAGTGGGGTATTGAGTTAAGACTGGATTCGGTATCTAGAATAGTCAATTGATAGTATGGATTGAAAAAATAATCAAAAAGTAGCACACGTTTTTTTTTATCAGACATTTGAAGTTGAAATTCTGAAAAAGCTTGATTTGAGAAAAAGCATTTTGAAAGTTTGAGTGAAAAAAAAACACACTTTTACTTGCTTGTTACGTAGATTTTTATTCATTATTGTAGATTGATATGTTTTCCATAGAATCAACTTATAATTATACTTTTGACATCAAAACTAAAACAATTATTATCAAAATAAAAGAAGGATACACAGTCTAGTAAAAAAGGTCCACTTGCCGATATTTAATAAAAAGTTAGTTATTGCGATAGTAATTAACAATAAAAAACTAAAATTAAGTATTCTTACTCTATTTAGGAACTAACAAAATAACAAGACAGGCTTTTTTCAAACATTACTGCAACAGAATAATGATTATTTTAGCCACTGGTACCTTTTATGTAATGTCATAAAAGGTACCAGTGGCTAAAATAATCATTATTCTGTTGCAATAATATTTGAAAAAAGCCAATACAAACATAAAAATAAAACTTATTCTATTTGGGACTCCAACTTACGTTTTGGACAAAAATAAATTCCTCCTCGCACCTGATTCCTATGACCAACCTGTTTGCAGTACGAACATGTTGGTTTTTGTCGAATACTCTTTTCAATTGATGGTTTCTGAAAAGAGTACTCGACAGATGTTGTTGGGACAGAGTTGTGGTCAACATCAACATTTGGAATGGGTTTCGGGCATAAAATGTCTTTAGATTCTTCACGTACAAATTCACGAATCTTATTATAAAGATACGATTTTCTTTCGTACGTCATGCCTGCAGGGGATTTTTCTAAAGGAAAACCGTATACTTTATTCGGGTTCAAAACCTTTGATACAGTTGGTTGACTGTC
Source organism: Apamea sordens (assembly GCA_945859715.1). Lineage (NCBI taxonomy): Eukaryota > Metazoa > Arthropoda > Insecta > Lepidoptera > Noctuidae > Apamea > Apamea sordens. The sequence continues at coordinate 18,854,166 of OX243995.1, forward strand.
AGTATATTTTTTGTAACATAACATGTGCCCTCTATTATCTTCATTTGTTTCAAAATGACTAAAATGCAGAAGTTGGTTAATAGTTACACAATCAGGTTGAAAAAAATTGGCCCAGTCGTAAGTTTTCACAAAAGTTTCTCCTTTCTCATCACCAGTTAGAACAGCTACTATAGATTTTGTTTTCGGACAAGCTTGAACAGCAGCTGCAAGAATATCCTTTAAGTTATTGCATTCCCATTTTCTAAAACTTTTTTTGAATAGACCGAAATACATGTCGGGTGCAAACTTCGTATGACCCACGGGAAGGAAAGATATACGGAAACTTCGGTGTCTGCCTGTTAAAACTCGCCATGTTGCATATTGCATGACATAGTTATTTTTATTTTGTCCAGCACAATTATCTGCATGACAAACAACATCTTTTTCGCCTATACCAAAATTTTCGAAAAAATGATGTAGCATTGAAATTATTACATTAGCTCCTTTCCCAGTAGCACAGGGTTCAGGAATTACGTACAAAACGAACTTTCTCAAAGGCTCTGCAGCAACACCAAATAAACTGACTTTAAATCCTGTCAAGAAATACAGTGGCCCAATTTGTTGTGAACTGTGCGGCAAATGCACCTGTTGGGCAAAATCAAAAGAGTAATGCATGACGCCATCATAAGAACATGGTTCATGAGGTCCAAGAATAAGAGTAGAGTCCGTTATTGAATCAGTCGCAACTTTGATTACATTGTTATAATATTTTCGTTCATTTTGCACTAAATCAAGGTGCTGCCTCGACTTTTCTACAAGCTGTATTTTTTCCTTTTCATCTAAACCACCCATTCGTCCCAACGTGGTCACGTTTTTCTGACAAGTTGCACATAGATCTGTTTTCGGTTTCTGTATAACGACATATGGACAAAAATCTTCCCAAAGATCATACCAACTACTTCTACTAATAGGAGTTTTATCGAGTAAAGCTATAGTTTCCAAATATTTGTTGTACACATACGCTTTAGACATACTACAAGGTAAAATTATTAAATCAGATTTAAATTGGTGGCCTGGTAATCGGCCCGGCAATACTAAACCGTTTTCATTAGCAAACTGTCTTATAAAAGTGATTGCGTCTGATCTAGTTTGCAAATTAATACAATTGTAAGGTCGTTTACGTGACCCGTGGACCTTTGGAGCAACACCGCTGTCCAGAAAGTTCTTTTTTACATTTTTTAACCTTTTCAAACCAGTGGCATATACATATTGGAAAAAAATCTTGCATACTGAAACACCTCGAAAGAAATACTTTACCGTGTATTCTTTTCGTTGCAAGTTTCTGTTTTTTGAATGTAATGTATTTTCACTTGTACGTAAGAGAGCATTTAAAGCTCCTTTCAAGACCAAGTGATGATGATTGACTCCTTCATTACAACGTGAATTTAATTCGATACAATCTAACCTACTACTTAATATTACATCTTTTTGAAATTTGGACACACAATTATTATTACATCCACAGCCAGTATCTAAGAATGAGGCCTGAGTTACATCGTCTAGAATTAAAGGATCATCATCTAGTAAAATATTACCAATTTGCCGCTCTTCGAGCGGCTCACAAGCACTAAATTCGATGTCACACGATAATTCTGTACCCCGTTGACTTTTGAACTCTAAATTAAAATTTTCATAGTCTTCATGTTCTACAGACGCTGAATAGCTAAACTCTGAAAACAAATAGTTGAAATATACATACTACACAGGTCATTTTTTCATACTATGTCTATGACATAGGTACCTAACACAACTTCTTAATTGGTATTAGAGTCCTTGCTGTAGTCATAAAGAATATGTACTATTGCATGCATACAATGATCACGTCGATCTTTTTTGATTTTACACAAGGCTCGGCTAACTATTTTAGCAAAATCATAACACTCATGTATTTCATCTTCACTGATTGCTTCTGTATTAGTGCTTTTTTCATAATACTGATCCGTTTCATCCATCTCAGATGTCGACTCTGTGAAATTATTTTCTAAGTTGTAAGTACCTGAATAAGGTGCAACGGTTTCTTCTTCTGTTGGTAAATCCGGCGTTGTTGCGGTCGAGGCCAAAACAGGTAGTGTGTTTACTTCCACCTCCATAGAAAGTGGTACAGGTCCATCAGAATGCTTAGATTCATCACTAGAGCTGGAACCTTCGGTTGAATCTTCAATAATTATGTTACCTAAAAACAAATTTGAATTTAGTATAAATGGGATGAAATTATGACTAATTGAGATTCATTAGCCTATCAACTTTGTCGCGGTCAGTTTTCAGTCTATGTGGATGCAGCCGAATTATTATGATTAAAGCTGCTCTCTTTTAAAATGTAATAAATAAGTAGGAACGTAACGTAATCTACGCTTAATCCATAAATCTCTAAATCTCTAAAATCCATAAAAAATCGAATTTAAAGACGACTGCTGTCTGTAGGAGGCTTCGCCCCTGTCGAGGTCTAAATATGAAAAGTAGGTAACAGCTGTAGATACACACAAGAACTCCGTAACATTCCGATACCCCGGTTTATAGAACTAGCTTTTCGACCTCGGCCCCGCTAAGCGTAATAACGTTAATAATATTATAGCCTATGACTGAATAATGCAGCTTTGTATTGGAGAAAGAATTTTCAAAATCGGTTCAGTACTTTTGGAGCTTATTCGATACATAACACAACACGTAACAACAAACATAGTATTAGTAGATATAATAGACAACGTAAAGACTTACCTTTATTCATTTTTATGCGCACTTTTCACTCACTCAATTTAAAACAGCTAAGATAATAAAAACTGCTATATTTACACAAAGACTGTCGGATATTGTTTCCTTTCCGGTGTCAAATGACAAATAAATTATTGCATCACAGGCAGATCTATTTATAGGACACGTAGGTAGCAAAAAACGATCAGGGAAATCCCCGCTATGTCGAAGTGAAGCAAAGTAAATCCCCTTAGTAGTTGCATAGTAGCAGGGAGTTCCCCGCTTTAAGGGACCTTTTACACGTAGTTTCAACATTTTAATCTTAAAATATAATTAAATTATTAGAAGTGATCAGTACGGGGTATTGAAACGTATTTTATTCCCAGAATATCGACATGCCACCCACTGGTACCTTTTTAGTAAACTTTTTTCATAAAGTTTCTGGTACTTAGAAACATCGTATATAGTCATTTACTATATGAAATTGTAGATAATTGAGCATTTATTTATAACCAATTAAAATCGCGAAATGCAATTTTTATACCCAACTTTACAAAACCTCTTATATCTCGGAAACTAAATGCCGCGCACTGGACCCTTTTCGCTTGGACTGACACACATAGATAGCTAGAGTACTCTTTATTATGTACACTATATTGTGTTGTTGCTCGGATGTTAAGTTTTTTTCCATACTTCGTCATTATTGAGGTGAATACTGAATTCTTCAGGAAATAGGACATATAATTTGCAGAAATCAGGCATTTGTGGATTGCATTCTGACATCATTTGTACGGGCATTGACTTATTAAAAACTTGTTGGTTAAATATTTATGGATGCACAAATTATACTTATCCATATTAGTTAGTTACTTAAGCCAGAATAGCCCAAACAATATTTAAATGATGTTTATTTCTGTAAATTGGTTCAAAAAAACCCTAACTGACAACTCTGAGAAGAAAGACCGAAACAAACTCAGTGGTCATTTAAAGACATAATCTTGGACTGGCCATATGAGGACCATGCAGGTTAATGTCTGAGATAGTCTTTTCACGAATTGGTCGGTAATCGTGTAGCTCAACACAGAACTTAAGGAGCTCAAAGACTCGAAGAACAATATCAAAGAGAGGACATAGCGCATAAAGTGCTATTTAGAAGTTGAAGTGAAAGATATTATTATAGACTAGCTTCTGCCCGCGGTTTCGCCCGCGTGGATGTCGGAAATTATCCCACGGGAACGTGCTAACAGGATAAAATGTATGTGCTTCCCCAGAATGCCATCTATCTCGCGGGCCCTTTGTGGCTAATTACAGTAGAAAACCAATTGTGTCTCATTAGTGGTGATTAAGAGGGTACCTATATGATATCTTTACCTAAGTACCTACCTAATTTAAAAAAAAACTCAATAACAGAAAATTAAATACCTACCTAAATAAACCTATTTCTGATGATAACTAATCTAAACTCAATAAATAAGCAAAATCCCTAAAAACTAATATCTATACGAATGACTAATCCTACCTAACAGTATTATAAAATAACCTACGGTCACTACGTACACTATCAAATATACTACCTATACTTTAAAATTAAAATCTATACCTACGACTCATATAAAAATAAACCTAAATAACTCTAAAAACTAAAAGGAATAAAAATGAACTCCACTGCGGGTGACCCAACCTACGACAAACTTAGTATTTGCGGTTGGTACAGTACAGACAGTGGTAATCGGGTATAGGGATCGAACCGCAAAATTAAGTTTGTTTTTTATTGTATATACTTTTCCGGGATAAAAAGTACCCAGTGTGGTGCCCAGGATATTAAAGAATAATTATACCAAGTTTCATCGTAATCGAACCGGTAGTTTTTGCGTGATGCCTGAACAAACAGACAGACAGACAGACAAAAATTTTTTAAATCACATTTTTGGGTTCGGTGTCGGTCTAGTAACACCCCCTGTAAATTATTTTTTTGATATTTTCAATGTACAGAATTTTCACTTCTACAGATTTATTATAAGTATATAGATAAGTAGTCAAGTTACCACAGATTTGCAGGAATTGGTCTGTGGTCCATAGACACAAACTTAACCGTATCAACCAAGAACGCAATAAAAAGAGAATCATCATCAGACTATAGCAGTCCACTGCTGGACATAGCCCTCTCCTATTGCGCCATCCAACACGATTTAAGGCAACTCTCATCCAGCTGCTACCAGCCATCCTGCGAAGATCGTCGCCCCACCTACTTGAGGGCGTCCCACCTTACGATTACCGATTCGCGGTCTCCACTCAAGAACACGTCTACCCCAACGGTCATAGGTTCTACGGCTAATATGGCCCATTGCCACTTCAGCTTGCTTATTCTGTGAGCTATGTCGACAACTTTGGTTCTCTGCCGGATCACCTCGTTGCGGATTCGATCCCTCAAAAAGAGCAGAATTACACATATTCCTGTATGATTATATAATACTAATCTACATAAAATTTAGCACAACACTCCACCAAAACTCGATGCTAATCGTATTCATAGGTATGTCAGGCAAACAGTTCAGTAACATGATCCTACAATTCGTCACAATTAGCGCTCGCATGGCGCGGCTGCTGATTACTCGTGTACATCCATTATCTGCTAAACCTGGCTTTTTTGCACGTATATAATGTGAGGCCATGAGAGCCACAGTGGCCTAACTGAAAAAAATTAACTAATTTTTAGGCCACTGTTCGCTATGACTTTTACAGTTTTTCCAAATAAAGTCAGTATTGAAAAAATGACAGTTAGGCCACTGTGGCTCTCATGGCCTCATGTGTATAGTACAAGGCTAAATTTAATTAACTAGCGAAACTTCATGGTTTTGATCGGCATTGATATCGAATGATGGTAAAACAAAAATGAAATGGTTTCCTAAACTCATGCAAGCATAGCATTGTAACGTTCCCAGTGCGGGTTGGTAGACGTCACATGTCTTCGAATTTTTGGTTCTAGGACATTCCGGTTTCCTCACGATGTTTTCCTTCGCCGTTTTGAGAGCAGTGGTGAGAAATTAAATTACACAAAGTAACGGTCACTCTGGTAGTAAAGTTAGTTGAAATTATTAATGAGTAAGATTCTTTTTTTCTTTCAATATCGACAATGGCCCTGATTCCCTTGTTCACAAACTAAACTAAATTTAAGTTCTGTGCATCTTTTTCTTTCTGTTTCATTAAGAAAAGGACAGAAGATAAAATATTAGTTTAGTCCTGTCAAACTAAGACACTCCATAGACAGATTAGACGTAATTAACAACATGGCTACTAAAAATACGTCAATTTACGTCAGGCGCTGACTAGTTTGACAGGACTAAACTAATATTTTATCTTCTGTCCTTTTCCAAATTAAATAGAAAGAAAAAGATACATTAAACTTAAATTTACTTTAGTTTGTGAACAAGGGAATCGGCGCCATTGTCTGTGTTTAGCAAACTAATTTAGTTTGACCTTGTATAATGCAAACTGCACTTAGGTATGACTAAATGTGCAGTTTGGTTGCGATAGTGTTCATAAGAGCATTTTTTATCATGTCATTTAGGCATTGTGGTTTTCCTGCTACCGTTTAAAATCTAGGTATAAAGAAAACTATTTTTACTTGATAATCCATTATCTTGCCTACTGAATATAAGCACTGCACGCTGTAGTCAAAACGTTGTATGTTAGTGTACGGTACAGGTTTTTTTTTCACAAATAATTAAAAATCTACTTTTTGCATCATATTATTCACTAAACGACTTCAAAAAAGGAGGAGGTTCTCAATTCGGATGTTTTCCTTTTTTTTTTTAATTGTAAACACAACATGACAAAGCATCACGCCTGTATCCCCCGAAAGGTAAGGTAGGTACTTCAATCAATCAACTCAGCTTATCGCAGTCCACCGCTGGAAATAGGCCTCTCCCAGGCTGCGCCACAACACCTTGTCCTGCGCCTTCCGCATCCAGTCTGTCCCACCTGTACCTTCTTTAGGTCGTCCGTCCATCTATTTGGGGGGCGTCCCACACCACGCTTGCCGACACGCGGTCTCCACTCCAGGGGGTCTACTCCGAAGTAGTATCGGCCGAACGTTCGGCCGTTTCCTGCTACGAAGTTACTATTTGGTTCGGTCGGTTCTGATCCTACACTCCTACACTCTTTCGAATATTGACTATGGTCCCGATCCAACTGAGCCGATCCGAACTTTTTTCGCATTTTTCAATAATATTTGGTTCGGCCATGTGTCGGCCCGATCCGAACATTCGCACTTTGCACTTCGGAGTAGGCCCCCAGGACTCGTCAGCTCCACCGGCCATCGGCCCTTCGACAAACATGGCCAGCCCACTACCATTTCAGTTTGCTTACTCTGCAAGCTATGTCGGTAACTCCGGTTCTTATTTTCTGGATAATTTCATTCCTGATTTTATCCTTCAAAGATACCCCAAGCATAGCTTGCTCCATAGCGCGCTAAGCGACCGTGGGTGGTACGTACTTACCTACGTTAAGTTACTTCAAATATTCAGATTCATTTAACAAAACTTGGCTGACGACAAATTAGTAAAAGGGGTCATAATTATAACCTCAGCTACATTTCTGTACTCATAATAATTGGCCCCTTACATAATATATGAGATGTAAGTCTAAAACTCAGACCAACAGAGCATAATTAGCCGCGCCGCACGAGTGGCTTAGCGACCTATTTTTGTCTGTCGCTAACAATGTCACATCTCGTGGAGGTAGGCGGTTTTCTTTTGATCATCTGCTGACCAACATATTATAGGTATTGCTCGATAATAATGCGATGTCAGACTCTGACTTGATGTACTTTCCTTCAGAAGTTTGTTAAAAAAAATAAAGATTTTTTCCGTAAAGATTATTTTTTATTAAATCTTTATTTATTTACAGTGTTTTTTCTATAAAGAATATGTCACCCCGATTATTGAATACAATAAATATAACAAACTATATAGCCTCCTCGCAACCTCTGAGTATAATAATAATATGATAAAGTGTTCTGGCCTCATCTCCCGTATAGTTGCTGATTACAGATCACTGGGGGTCTACTCCGAAGTAGTATCGGCCGAATGTTCGGCCGTTTCCTGCTACGAAGTTACTATTTGGTTCGGTCGGTTCCGATCCTACACTCCTACATTCTTTCCAATATTGACTATGGTCCCGACCCAACTGAGCCGATCCGAACTTTTTTCGCATTTTTCAATAATATGCGGTTCGGCCATGTGTCGGTCCGATCCGAACATTCGCACTTTGCACTTCGGAGTAGGCCCCCTGGTCTACTGGATGATCATCATCATCTGTCTTACATTGATTAGGCATTTCTTTCTTTATTTAGGAGTTGCCAGGGAGTCCTTAAATAAAACAATACGAACAGTGATGTTACTACAAACTGTAGGTGTCGTAAGCTGCACGTCAGTGGTAACACTGACCTAGCGATTAGCGTAGTACGGAGCTTCAATAGAATAACAAATTCAGCCTATGTTCCCACTGCTATGACACAGGCCTGCTCTCTGTGAGAGGGAGTGGGCCGTAATCCACCACGCGGGCCCAGTGCGGGTTTGTAGATGACACATGTCTTGGAATTGTTGGCTTTCGGACATACGGGTTTCCTCTCGATGTTTTCCTTCACAGTTATGAGAGCATTTTACGCAAAGTAATTTACAATAGGGCAATATGCACAAAGTAAATTGTTTCATCACTTGTCTGGGTTCGAACCTACGACCTACATCTCGTAAGTTGCGGCCACTACCATTGCTACCACTGCTCAATAGAATAAGATCCCAGCTTATACTGGTTTTGTTCCCACTGACGTACTTACGTAATTAGGATCTCTTAAAAAATCTGAAGCTTTACAAGATCGTAAAATCTGTAACCACCCAACAAGATACTTGACGACGTATGTTTAGTATGCACATAACGGTGTAGTGACATATGTTGACAGGAAATCGCTTATCAGCAAATTTATCAGCTAATACAATAAAATTGTGTTCAATTTTGACGCTCGTTGCGGACAGTTCTGGCGACTTCAACGACTGTGTCCTATGCGTAGTTAGGTTTTTTCTTTATGGAGTATCGGTGCCACGTGCAATTCTGTTTATTGTTTACGTTCTTCTTTATCCCCTGAGCCATCACGCTGATTCAGTTCAGCCATTGTTTTCCTATTGTCTTTTATAATGTGATATGGCTTGTGGCTAAGTAATAACATCCGCACGGGTCGATCGATCTGGTTAAGCTATGCTTGCTGCGGTTGGTCCGTGAATGGGTGACCATCTGTACATACCGAGGCTCCTCCGTGCCTCGGAAAGTACGTTAAGCCGTTGGTCCCGGCTGCCATTCGTGAATCTTTGACAATTGTTACGGGTCGTCAGAAGCCCGAAAGTCTGACAACCAGTCTTACCAAGGGATATCGTATTACCCAGTAACTGGCTGTGGAGGTCAGATAGGCAGTCGCTTCATGTAAAATACTGGTATTCAGCTGCATCCGGTTAAACTGGAGGCCGACCCCAACATAGTTGGGAAAAGGCTCGGTAGATGATGAATGTGATATGACAGTTGAAGATTTAAGGTCTTGTCCCATGTCTATGCCTCAATGAACTGGGGAGAATATTTAACCAGCCTAAGATACAATCATTTTTTTCAATTTTTTCGTATTGTTGCATCCACTATTTAGACTTCAAGAGACTAATCAGCGTACGGAATCGTGGATAATGTCACAAAAATAGAGCCAATTTCTCTAGACTGCCTCGTTGGTCTAGTGGTTGCAAGCGTTACTGCTGAGCATGAGGTCCTGGGTTCGATCCCCAGGTCGGGCAGTTTATTGAGATTTTTCATCTGGAATTTCTCTGTAGCAGCCGGGAGTCTGGTTTTGTACTCGGTTTAAGGCAATAGGCGCCCCCTATTACATGTGCGCTCAATGTGGGCGTAGAACATACGAAGATAGGTATACCTCTGCCCAACCCTTCGTAAAATAGAGGCGTCATGTTTATGTAAAATATTTCCCAAAAATTGTTCAATGCAATTTTAATACCCTTTTTTTTGAGTATGGGAAGTCATCAAATGACCCCTCCCGCTCTGGGTGGAGCAGAAGGGAGTGTCAGACTCTTACTGACTAAAACCCACCCGTGTTCCTTCCTTAGCCCTTTATGTTCCAGGGCAGCGGTAACCCTTTCGGACGATCCCGCTACAATTTGAATACCCTTGACGTTGATTTCTAACATCAAATCTTCCAATGTAGCAACTCAGATGTGTTTTTTAGTAACAAAAAGTAGTTTTTAAATATTTTATAGCTAGGCATATTGTCGATAACAACGCATACAAATTAGCTCAGCTATAGGTACGCTAGAATTGATTGACATTGATACGTAATGAACGCGCTAGATTGGCGAGCCATGTCGATACAATATTTACTAAGAGTAATGAATATGCATGGTTTATATTACGAAGACCTGGCAATATTCTATACAGAATTAATTAAACATTAATTAAGCTTTAATCAAAATATGCGTTAGAGAGTGATATGAATTATTTAGATAAAAGTACTTTAGCTTACTTTTGATGAATAATCTTTCCGTTGATTCATCAAATCATTAAATGGAGTCGGCCCAGAATTCGGCTACGTGTTTGGCGCAATCACTAGCGTATGTACCCTGTAATAACGTGCAGCTGACAGGGCACGTAGGACATGATAATCAGTGTCCCATCGTTTGTGGAACAGCACCATATTGACGCTCCAAGGCGCAGTCGTCTATAAATCTCCACCTGAACAGGCTTTCCTTGCTTCGGCCTTTAATATTATAAATGCGAAAGTAACTCTGTCTGTCTGATACCTTTTCACGCCAAAACCACTGAACCGTTCGTTATGAAATCAGACAGATAGGTAGCTTGGGACCTCGAGAAGGACATGGAATAGGCTACTTTTCATCCTACTAAAAAGCAATGACTGCATAATGACGTTCTAATGGTAGGTCACTGATCAAAGGAACTGTCAAAATTTTAGCAGATTACTGCATAAGTCAGTCATTCATTTGTCATTATGTGCGAGATTACCATTCTATGCCATTTCTTTCAATGGAGTGTCAGTGGTTGACCACTGGAAAGTCATAATCACGGCATTATATTAGTAGATTACCAAACTTGTCAAAATCAACAATTATGAAATCAATGATATGACACTATTGTAATAGCAGACACCGAGTAAGTATAGTCCCTTGAAGAAAAACATTGTGCGTGCAGCACCGTAAACGTGACAGAAGGGAAACTTCTTAAAAAGTATAGAAAGAGAGAGAGAGAAAGTCGCACGGAGGGGCATAACGCTTTTTCGTTACGTTGTCTCTCTCCTAAATACGGATTACTCAGCGATCTAGCTAGGAGAGCAGCGATTCACCCAACAAATCGTTGCATCTACACCATTTAATTAATAATGCACACGTTGCAAGTCCCTCATGTACTACAAAACCTACCTAGATAGATAACACTTATGTATATTACGTGACGATTTCTACAAGTCAATTTCTACTGCATACAAAACCTTTTAAAACATTTCAAATGCGTAACGGTGGAATTTCTTCTCCATAATACGAAACTACCTTTTGGAAGGGGCGAGTAGAATCAATTCTATTTTTTATAAATTTTGACGTTCAAAAGTGCTTTTTAAGAGCCTATTTGAAATAAATGCTGTGACTAGACTAAGCAATAAAGAATAATAGAGATTTAGTGTGAGTGACAGAGAGAGTTATATCTTCCTCCTCTCGCATGTAACGAAATGTGCCTAAACGTGACGCGTCCTTGAAATTTAAGTTTCGTCCAATTATTGAGTCGCCGCCTAAAAGTTTCACTTCAAAAACTTTCCTTATTCCTGTTTTTCATTTATCAAATTTTCTTTAACTACGGAATAATCCGTGATGACAAAAAAATGTTCCATGCCAACACGTGTGATTAGATAATGTATCTGTGATGTGATGCGACATATAACACCGGTTCTATCTGCGACCTTGTTTGAATAATACCATTCTGGATTGTGCATTGTGTATACTGCTGTATATTTTTTGTTAGATCGTTTATACAGATTTTCGTTTGAAATTGTTATAGTGGGAATTTTCATTACAAGGTGTTATAGGTACTTGTCTACCGCCCAATGCCCATAGGCTGCAACAGTTTCTTCTCGTATTAGTTTTGACAGAACGTTGGGTGGCCCGTACAGCCTAAGGGTTCCAAACAGAACTCAGACTAAGAATTCTCTCTTCTCCGTGCCTCGGAAACCACGTTAAGCCGTTGGTCCCGGCTGTCATTCGTGGATCTTTGACAGTCGTTACGGGTCGTTTCGAGCCCGAAAGTCTGACAACCAGTCGTACCAATGGGTATCGTATTAGCCAGTAACTAGCTTGTAGAGGTCAGATAGGCAGTTCTTCCCCGTAAAATACTGGTATTCAGCTGCAACTGGCTAGACTGGAAGCCGACCCCAGTATATCTAGTTGAATGAGAAAAAGCTAGGCAGAATGATTGATGACAAAGAATTCTGTCCTCATGATGTTTTATACTCTAGAATACATACCTTTCAATTTTTCATACGGTGATCATAAGGATGACTCAAAATGTTGTTTTGTTTTCCAGAGCTACATGCTGCCGCTAAAGAGACGGTCACACTCGCAGAGCAGAGGTTCGTGAGCAAGCAGGACGAGTGGCAGTTCGACAGCAACTGGCAGGAGGTCCTCAATCATGCCATCATTAAGGTGAGATACTTATATTCTAGTAACAAGATGATACTAAGATAACGGTGGTCGAGAAGATCCGATACACACCCAAAAACAGTCTCGATTATGATGTACATGCTTTCTCTACTATAAAGTCAATTAAAAGGATGAGCAATCAACTCAGAAAACGTTTCTGGTTTGCAATGATTTTAAAGAAAGTTTACAGAGTGCTAAACATTCATTTGTATAACTTTTTCAGGTTATGGACGCTGAGAAACGGAAGGCGGAGAGCGGACGAGAGCATCAGAAGAGAGCGGCCGCGTATATCGCAGCTGAGAAAAAGGTAAATATAATCATTACTTTGAATGTTGAATAAAAAAATGTACTTAAATTCTACTGCGTTGACCACGTGAGGTAGATCAGTATACGACCTTCTGTTATCCATTAAAATTCTTAAGTAAATACCTACCATGACGCATTTAACGATATGCGCATCGCATTCGCATGTTAATAAGAAGCAGAGATATGTTAAACGAAAACACATAATAACACAGTTAATAATAGAAATCTATTATCTCCAGGTGACACAACTAGAGGAGAATCTAAAACGTAATATCATCAAATCACGAGTTTACTTCGAAGAGAAGAAACTATGCGATGAACAGTTACAAACGCAAAATCAAAAAATTGAGAAGCTACAACGCCTCATCGCTGACGCTAAGTTCAGATACTCCAAGTCCCTCAAAGCCCTTGAAAAGATATCTGAAGAAATTCATAGAATGAGAGGAGAGTATCCACCAGACAAGGACACTATCCCAGTAGGACCCAGAGAACCAGGAGTTGGAGCTGAAAGAGACGCCATACATGACGAAGACGCAGCCAAAGCTGAACACGAAAAAGACGAAGACTCCAGTCTTCAAGAACTAAGAATGCGAGTTAGAGAACTGGCTTCTAAACCAATCGAGAAAGACATTGAAACTGACGAAGCGTGGGCATTGGAGCTGAACGAGACCATTAACAAACTAGACCAGTTGTTAATGATGAAGGAAAATAATCAGCAGAAAAGGTCTAAATTCACGGCTAGCTCTCCTAGGAACTCTAGCGCGCCATCTACAAGTACCAACTCGGGTAAATACACCCATCCACCGAGCGACAGCTGGAAAACTGAAACCAACCTAACCAGGACGAAATCTATAAGCAAGGATGTAGTCTATGAACACTCTAACCCACCGATTAGTAAGATAGAGAAGTGTAAAAGCATGATGTCGTTAGACGTTCTCGCTCTAGCAAGGGACACAAATATGATGGACAGGGAATCGTACCTCAAAGCGGTGATCGAAGACAAGTCCCCAACAGGAACGTATACAGAAAGTAATTCGGACAGGAATGATACTCCCGACGAAATATTGATGGTGGAATGTGACTCCAGTGACTCCAACCAGAACCCAGTCATCAGGATGACCAGTTCCACCGTCTCTGATAGTGACAACAGCTAAATATGACGACACAAACACACGATCGTTGGAAACGTATAGATTTCTTTAATTGGTTGTGGGAATTTTACTAATTTAAAAAAAAAACATAATGGGAAAAAAAGAGTTGTGCCTTTTTTTGTATGAAAAATACGGTTTAATTTTGTTTGTGAAAAATGCTTTAATTTAATTTTCGTTTATTTTTAATGTTGATCGTGTGTAGTTTATTTAATCATGACTAAAATGCAATCTTTCCAATATTGAACGTCAATTTCTAAATGTTAGATGTTTTTCTAGTAAACTTGAGAAGTGAATAAAAATTGGTAAAATGATTTTCGTATTGATGTTTAGTTTAGTTTTGACGACACTGCTAGTATTTTTGTCTATGAAAAGATACTGATTTTAAAATACTCAATTAGACTTATGAGACTTACCAATTCACATAATTTGTAAATATATGATCATCGGTTAGCTGTTTGCATATATGTATAGGAATTACACACACTGTATATTCATTTCCTCTCCGGTCGCGTCGGATTGCCGTCCCATCGGGCTATGAGAGTGAGGGAAAAGAGAGTGCACATGTTCCTCCGCACACATTTGTGTACTATAATATCTCCCGCGCCGAAGGATAGTCTCCGTTGAGATAAGCCACTGTGGCCTCTAGCGGTCTGGATAACTATTATATATTATATTCATATTTAAAGTGTTAAAGTATTTATTGTTATTATATATAATAACAGCCGCACAGGTCGATCGGTCAGGTTAAGCTACGCTTGCCGCGGTTGGTCTGTGGATGGGTGACCATCTTTACATACCGAGACCCCTCCGTGCCTCGGAAAGCACGTTAAGCCGTTGGTCCCGGCTGTCATTCGTGGAGCTTTGACAGTCGTTACGGGTAGTCAGAAGCCCGAAAGTCTGACAACCAGTCTTACCAAGGGTATCGTATTACCCAGTAACTGGGTTGTGGAGGTCAGATAGGCAGTCGCTCCATGTAAAATACTGGTATTCAGCTGCATCAGGTTAGACTGGAAGCCGACCCCAACATAGTTGGGAAAAGGGTAGGCAGATGATTCATATTTAAAAAAATCGTAATTACTTAGAAACCTTTGTGCATTAGTGGCGTTTGAATGTCATTTAGATAACCAACTCCACACAGACCGTTGATTGCAAAAAAATAATTATTATTATTATCATACATTGATCCTATAAATGTTTGCGAAATACTACATTGTAAGCGCTATGATAAAAACACTAGCACTGTCGACGCACGTTCTTAGATTATATTGTCTTATGAGTGATTTAGGATGGTCGGTTTCGTACAATAATTTGATGTATATACAGGGTGTAACCATGAATTCAGCACATGATTCTAGACTAGCGCCCCCTAGGGTAGACATTCGTCGGTTATCAAAAAAAATCTGCTGTTACATAGAAATGTGCCTACGCGCTCAAAATGTATGGAACAGCAATTTTTTTCATACGATGCCATATTTCTACGCGTGCAGAATCATGTACTGAATCTGAATCAACGCGTAACCTGTTGCCATGAATCTGAATCCATGGCAACAGGTTACGCGCTAATGTCACTTGCACCCTGTTTGGTGTCAGTACATTGAGTGACACATAAAAATAAACTTCATAAATGCTATTCCAGTAATGGCCATATTATGTTGCTGTATTTGTAATACCAAATAACAGTTCTTTCAGTCAGTCTTCAACAGTATTATAATTTTACCTCTTTTTTTTGATAACATTTTATTTTATTCTAACAAAATATTTACGAAGCCGACTGCTTTATTTATAGTTATTACACTTTTAGGCTCGTGTCCTAAAACGATGCTCAAAGATGAATTTCTATTTTAAACAAAATTTTGGTACAGAGTGAAATTCCACTTACAGCATTTTATTGTATCTCTTATCTCTTTCTGTAAGTTACAGGCGCCATTCGTTAGAGCGAGATGTCATATTGTAAGCATCCGCACTCACTCACATAGCATTTTAATATGTAATCTGTCAGTTTTTAATAGAGATTTATGCTTGGGGATCGTCTATAGGGTCTTAGATAATTATAAATGTTAGATATGACACTTTAGTTCACTTATGTATGAGCCATACCAGTCCACCGACTATAGCTCACAAATTATAACTTATTTTAAATCGTATAATATTAAACTTTCGTATCTCTCGCATTTGACCTTGTGGGGGACTTACGTATCTGATAAGGAAGCAAAGTGAACGAATCGTATAAAAACCTTCACCCCGTGTCCAATGCGATCGGTCGCGCGAATACCCGCTCGTCGCATTCATATGTTACTTATATTTTCGGGAAACCCGGAGACGCCCTCTGTTGGCACGATGACGCGTTCATGTTCGCCGAATAAAATAAAATCGCATGACGCGTGGCCTCGCGACGATCGCTTTAGTTAGGACAAGACCTCAGTATTCCATAATTGACAATCAGTTTTCTACTAGCTTCGAGGCACACGTTTGAAAGTTATAAGCACGATTCACGAATGACACAGATTTGTGAATTGAAAAGCTTCTTAACTATTTTGTATTCAAGTTTTTACAAACAATTTTATATTGAAGGATTTCAAGCTAGATTGAATAAGCTCGGAGTGGTTGTTTGAATAAATTGAAGACTTGTTACGCCTAGTCAGCCATGCCTCGTTGTGGCGCGAGAAAAAATGGCGACAAAATTTTGTCGTGCTAAGCACGTCGGGCCGGCTGGAGTCAAGATTGGGTTCTAGAATGTAATTGACAATCCTTTAAAGTTAACTCAGTGTCTGACTTGTCATTTAACAGTATGAATGGAGCTTTATGATACATAACACTATAGTTCATATAACCCGAATCTCTTCAGGGCGAGAGTGAATAGGCTTCTTCTGGGCAAGCTCGTTCCACAGTAGATCTCATCCCTGCCTCTGGGCTGGATTGAGGTCAAGAGTGAGCCCATTGTAAATAAAAAAATCTAGTGCTTATTATTTTTGACATCTACGCTTACCTAATTGGAATAATATTACATAAAATGGTCAAATCAAGCGTGGTAATCATTCAAATGAATTTCAATCAACATAACATTTTAACAGTGCCTTCATTTCTCATTAACATATTAATTAAAATAACTTAGCCCAAACACAAGACTGGACGAGGTTGGTACTTAAGACGGTTGTAGAGCTAATACTAACTATATTTGTATGATTTTTTATTAAAATTATATAAAATTAACACGATGAGGGTTCGCTAACATACTCATAAGTTTAAGAATAATAAAAATATGTTTTAAACATCAGCATATTATTTTAAGGTGATGCATTTACGAAAATCGAGTGAGCTTGTGGCAATGGGCTTATACTTTATACTAATCAAGATTTTTTTATTGGTTCAATACTTGCAAAGGGTTGGATTGTACCAATATTGCTTTAAAACTAACATTTAAACAGTTTTACTTATTTTTATTATTATTTACTAACCTGAGTTGTGATGTATAGCTCATTGTCACATGAACGTGTAGGAATAAAGTTATTTACATTTTAAAATGACATTAGGTTACTTGTTTATATTGATATCACGACAGGAAATATACGGACTGTGTATCTCGGGAACGTTGATCGTATATCAGCAGTGACACTAGAATCCACGACAAAAAATTGTGCTCCTTCTTCGATCACCTCTGCGTCTTTGAACCATATTGAGGCGGATACTGACTTGAAACGTTTATTTGTAATGTATCGAGATTTTGTAACAGGTTACAGTAGTCAGTGCAGTGCAAGCCGCTTGATGAGCGCTGGATATCTATCGGCTTTTCGTGAATTCCTTTGAAACGCGTTACAGTAGTCAGTGCAGCGAGCCGAGCCGCTCGATGCGAGCATTGCGAGCGCATGTTTACAAACAAGTCAGTGCAGGTTGACAGTAACTTGCTCGAAGCGAGCGTTCGCCGCGTCTTGTGTATCGCCGGTTTGTAACCAAGCCCCTCTCGAACGATACATTACAAACAAATATTGCAAGTCAGTTTCCGCCTTTATAATAAATGTGGTGTGGTGTACTATGAAGCAGTATAATGATAAATGAGAGGTGGCTTAGCATATAAAGGAGCAAGTATCAAGTATTTGCCACAAACCTTAACTACTACCTAGCAATTCAAAAATGTATGTCTGTTCACAGTGTTCACAAAAAGCACCTTTGGTAATATTGTGTCGCACTTTCAGAGTTCTCACTTAAATGTTGTACACATAGAAATGAAATCTGTATGTTCGTAATCAAAATTAAATTCCACTTCTACGTGTTTTCAATAAAATGACTGTTCTAAATTGTTGGTATTTTATTTATTTGCCTTCCTAGCATAAGCATAATCAGCTTAATGTTCCCACTTCTGGAACACAGGCCTCATCTCTTCGAACGAGCGGGCTGTAATCTACCACGCGGGCCTAGTGCGGGTTGTAGATGTCACTTCTTCGATTTTTTGGTTCAAAATAAAGCTTCGGCCTGGGTTCGAACCCACGACCCGCCACCACTGCTCTCTATTTGCCTTCCTAGCACGGTCGATATTATTACAGTCCGGAAAACATCATGTAAACCAGGGCTGGTCGGAGGGTAAAGGCCCGACCACACGTAGGTTCATGAAATTAAAAAAAAAAACAAGTTAATCTTTACTCCACATATATTTTTGACATCTGATATTATCAACGGTCCCATATAAACAATAGCTTACACGATTACATAACATCACGAGGGTTATAGAGAGGAAGGCACTTCTACAATAAGGTACACTAAACATATCTCCATATTATGTTAAAATGGCTGCAGAGTTAGCTGGCCGATTGGAATTTATCTAAAGACAGGATTTTAAAAACGTTTTGCGACAATAACGCCGTTTAAAAAAAAACTAATATTCGCTAACTTTTAAGTAAAACTTCATTCGCGAATTGAGCGATATTTCAAGTGACGCGGCACTTTTAAACATTTCGTTCAATGAGAGAGAAGAAAGATATAACTCTCTCTGTCTCTCACACTAAATCCCCCTTATTTTTTTAAGAAGTTTCACTTTGGTGGTGCACGCGCAATATTTTGTTTTAATTAGTTTTTTTAAAAATAGGTGCACGACAGCGGGAAACGAGTTATCAAAGAGACTTCCCGAAGTTCTGCACCAAAATATCGCAAAACGCTTACTCAGGCAAAGACTTGAAAATACATATTATAGAATTTTATGTAACTTTACAAACATGAATAAACTTCTATATTTTATTTACTTATATATGATGTTTCTATGATGAACATGAGGTATGGAAATGAAAGGTAGTTCAGACCTTAGCTAGAACTACATCATAATAATAATTATATTTGACTATAATTAAAACTACAAGATTGTAACAATCGTTATGGAAGTTAAATACTGCAATACTACTTCTAGGTTCTTTAAGAATTATAAATACAATAAATAACAGACACTGCGCAAGCGCATCCAAGTCTCCATGTTAAAAAACATTACCCTTGCTTTTGTGCAGTCAGGTTAAAACTGGCCACTCTTTCCTAAAGCACCCCCACCCTGTTTATTTTATTGACATTCTGAAGGACATGAAAATTGATTTAAAATTACAATAACAGCCCAAAAAAAACAATAATCGTAATTTGTACTGTAAACACAAAAAATGCGAGATATGATGCTACGCACTAATTAAAATGGAATTAAAGAATCTTTCTACAAAGAAGTCTTCGTTAGCTTAGTGTCATCCATCAAAATTAATAATTTAATTTAAAAAATACACTTACTAAAACTAAGTTTAATATTCATACGGCATGGAACCGATTGAAATAAATAAGTTAATATACATTACTTACAAAGATTTGATAAAATGGTCATGATGTAATGGTCATTACTTACTAAAGACTAAAATAAAATCGACTCAATCTCATGTGCCGGGTATTAAAAATTTCAAAGATTTCAATTTATTCTCAATAAAGATATTATTTACTTACAAAAACAAGGGTTAACCAAGCCGTATGAACTTTATATACCACAAAAATAATAATAAAAATATATGATTATGAACATTACCCTTAAAAATAATAAAAACAACATTCCACTATCAAAAACAATTATAATCTTAAAATAAATTGTATAATCCATTCAATAAATATTGAAAGAATATCTGCGATTTTTCAACTCATAAAATAATATATTGATAATGTTGCTAGATTTAAAATCTAATAATGTATTGATAAAGGTTGAGAAATGGCCTTACTCTAGATTTCAGAAGCACTGGGCAGTGTTAAAATATTATTAAAAATATAATACTATACCAAGGTAACATTACTTGAAATATATATCATTCTCTATAACAAAACTTCGCTTCTGCAGTGTACGAAGTCTTTAAAAAAATACAATACTTTTTCTATACGTAAAATAGTCGACATAAATATTAAATATTTTAATTAAAATTGCTGCGAAATTCTAATTAAACATTAAAAAAATATCGCACACTGTAAAAGCGATTCATAACTTTTAAACAAATCTATGAGCACCCTCAGTGCTTTTACACTAAAAATGTAATTAAAATATTATTTTACGTGACAATAAAAATATCTATTATGACCTCTACTCCTGCCATATTAGTCCATTAGTAACTATCCGGTCATATTTGTACGATAAACGCAAACTAAATGCATCGTTATGAGGCGCTTCCCATTAGACCCGAGTTTATAAATCAACGCAAAAACAACTTGATTATATACCACATAATCTCATTATTAGAACCTAGGCGAATCCAGTTATGAAATATACATTATCTTGATTTAAAAGAGTGTCCTTGGAGTTGCTTGCCCGTTCTTCTCCATAGAGATCTACGTTTTGGAATGGACAACTAGCTTCAACTGTCTGACTAACTGACCGACTATTTGACAATTCAAAAGTGCCTGGAAATGGTTTAATTGAAATAAATGCTTTGAGTTCAGTAAAAAAAGAAAATATGCATTTTTTATGAAAAGTTTAAAATAGAAGACGAAATTGTAGAAAAGTTATTTGGTATATATCACACTCAGAACTAGCATTTATATATAAAAAAAAAACTATCAATAAAATAGTTAAAAATTTCGCATAATTCTTCATGTCAGCCCAATGGAATGAAAACAAAACATTCAACAATCTCCTGAAATAATGGCTGAAAGAACCTGGATTCGCCATCACAAAACTAACCTACATTTTGGTCACAAGCTACATTGAACTATTATATCTTAGATTTGGGTATAGTGACGACCTCGCGCCACCAAGGTGCGCGCTCGAATGCTCCGGGGTGACTGAAGAACGCTTTCTGGATGTTTTGGTAAAGCTGCAAAATAAAATGTAATTTTTATTATATTTTTGTAGTCTTCTTTTTCACCACTCGCATCTTACATGAAGTAAGTAAGAATGACTCATGTTGTGGTGAGAAATATAATTACTGAAACTCCAAGAAGTCGAGAGAACCGTGTGGCTTCACCTTCGTGTGTTCACTGAGCAGACAGCTGATGTTATAAGGAGTAACTTTTATATACGAGAATCAGGGTTCCGCGCAAAAAAAATAAAACCTCACGCGAACGAAGTCGCGGTTACAGCTAGTTTAAAAGCAAATTTCGTTCCGAGAATACAAAGAAGAATGGTCTAAAGTCGCTGACAAAAGTGGGAATCATTGATGAAAATACCTTTGGACTAGGATAGGGCAGAATTGTAGCGGTATCTACAGAGCCACATGCGAACAATGCGTCATACTGACGTCACGCAAAATCCTGCATCTCGCAAGCAGAGTTTACTGCGCAACTAGCAATTATATCCAAAACTTCCCGATATCAATCGTTGGGCAGTTACCCGCCTGACACCACACCCTCCTGGAGGATCCTCCCTTTTCTATGGAGGATGAGTGAATTTTACACCCTGTTCCTCATACCTCTATAGAATAATGAATATGTAGTAAAAAACTTGCGTAAACACTTACATTGCCATCACTCTTGCCGAGCACAGAGTTGAGCACGAAATCTGTAGGCGCGAGCGCGTCCACGACGCCCACTATTTCTCCCTTTAGCTCGTTGCATAGCTCTAGGACTGCCTCTCGCAATAGTCGTGCTAGCGACTCACCCTGAAAAATTAAAAAAAAAATTATGATATCATTACTTCATCATCTTCCTGCCCTTTTCCCATGTTACTTGTGGTCGGCGCAACACATTTTCTTCTTTCATTCTCCCCTGTCAACCGTCACGCTATCTTTCACTCCCTTCTCTTTCATATCATTCCTCACACAATCCATCCATCTGATGGATGTTGGATCCATCTCATGGATGGATTTCAAATCAAACTTATTTTTGTTAAAATGTGCGTGTAAAGTCTATTCAAATGTATGTTTCAAATTAATGTTATTTCAAGTTAAGCAAATATCAACTTTATTTTTATGTTACTTAAGTTGATTTCAGAGTGAGTGAAAAAAAATGTTTGAAGTTGTAGAGTAAACTGAACTTTATTGTTTTTTTTAATGATATAAGTATACTAGTGCTTGACTGCGATCCCGCCTGATGGAAAGCAGTGATGGGGTGCATTGTATAGGAATTAACATTATTTTCCATGAATAAATCGCGAATGCAGATTAGGTACATAATGACATAGCTCATAGCTTAAAATGTAGGACGATTGGATTCCAAATATTTGAGAAGTAGCAAATAAGGATATAAATTTTATCCTGACTGATTTCAAGATGACTTCAAATGAATCCGATATATCAGAAGCAAATCTAAACATAGATAGAATAAGGCTGGGTTTTGCTTAATTTTTTTTCAAAAGTCTAAGTTGTGTCAAAAACTTTGAAACTTTGAACTGGGCATTTTCGTGCTTTACTAGTAATTAACGCTAGTATACATAGAGTTCACAAATTTACTATACCTGCGCATAACCTCCTTGATATAACTCCACTAAATGCTGATCTAGCGACCATAACCCATACAGGCAGAACAGTTTCGTTAGCACCGGCTGAAGACTCTGTTCCTTCTTATCCAAAGACTCCAAGAAGAATATAATCGCCAAGTATTCAGCATACGTCTTTGTAAGGTCCCTCCATTTGTAAACTTGTGATTTGGCACGCGCTTCGAACTTTGATAAGCCTTTGGCGATCTCCGACTCGTATTTCTCGTGTGTTTGTTTCAGTAGGTAGCATATAAGCCATTTGTATGTTGTTGTTATGACTGTGGAAGGGATAAATTTGGGTTTAGTTGTTGGATTCTGTCACAGCGAAAATTTTAATGGACGCAATTATGTATTTTTAATAATTTCTTTAAAGTAAAAAGAAACGTTATCTTCAGTAACTTTTCTGGTCCAAATAAAGTAGTAATTCATCCAAAAAAAAAAAAAAACATTGACGAATAATTTCAACACTATTTTGGAATCGGGTAAAAATAATGGACCAAAGATTTAACCTTGCGGTACACCCAACCTGTCAGGTGTTTAGAAAGACCGTGATTCGTTGATATATACATAATATCCCATTACTACAATGATACAAATAATTAACAAAAATGCAATATTCTTGATACTATAACGACTTCGTTCTTAGTCAACCCATCATGATAAACACAATCAAACGCCTTACACAGTTCCATCGAATTCCCAATATTAACTTAGTGAAAAAGTTAAATTTTTTTATTTCAGAGCGAGGTCCACCCGAGTCCCAACAGTGGGAACAATATAGGTTGATTTTGCTACTCACACTCTCTTGTCTTCAATTCATCAGTCCTGCTACACCGGAATCTCATAGCGATCCACCTTTCCCAATCCATGAGGAAGGTCACGGTATTTAGGGGCGAGTCCACAGTTCCTCCTGAGCGGGCCGACTGGAACTGTCTGAGCAGCCAGTTGCCAGTCTGTTGGGAGAGCACGTTGTTGTCGCCTTCGTAGGTGACGGTTGCTTCATGATTGCTGCGTATGTCGCCTAAGTTTGCACACTGGCGAGAAAAGGGAGTTGTTACTAATTTAGGTAAACAAAATTTGGTGTTACTATGCAAGGTTTTGAAGACTTAACACCTTCGTTAGTAACCCTACTTAGGGTTCTGAAATTTTCTCAGAAAATCAGTATATAAACGACATTATAACGACATATTTAAATGGACGTACTTATCGACCTTTCGACATCGACCTTTTTTTTTTTTTTTGAGGATGGGAAATCATCAAATGACTCCTCCCGCTCTGGGTGGAGCAGAAGGGAGTGTCAGACTTTTACTGACTAAAACCCACCCGTGTTCCTTCCTTAGCCCTTTATGTTCCAGGGCAGCGGTAAACCCTTTCGGATGGTCCCGCTACCCTGGCAGGCTTCGGCCCTATGGGGCCCCGTCTCTTAATTACATCGACCTTAAGTAGTTTTACGGAACTTCCTGCACAAAAATTTGCAAAGCTTAGCTATAAAAGATTTTTCAGTATCGCGCTCTTGGTAAAAGTCCCCATTGAGATATATATTCTTCTTAGCATAGGAAACTTTTACAGGTATATCTCTATCAGGCACGTTAGCATCGTGATCTTGCTCAACATACTTCTCTAACTCCATTTTCTTGGCAGCTAGCCTCTCCATGTTCACTGCTGACGCAACGTGTTTACCGCTGTTTCGCTCTTTGGCTGGCTCCTTTATATTAATTTCAGATAACAAGTAACGCTCATTTATTTTAATTTGCACACATAGATTTCCAGTTAGAAGAAAAATATTGAAGATTTCATCCTTATTAGCAGGAGGGGTTTTGGCGTCCATATTTAAATGGCATTTTTGTTACATGATGTACGAGATATCATCATCTGCCCAGCTGTTCTGCTTGCCACGGTTGGGCAAGCGTAGTTTAACCTGATCGATCGACCCGTGTGGCCTATTATTACTTAGCCACAAGCCCCTCTCGAGATAGTGATTGCTAATTAAGACCCTTTTTAAGAGCGATTCTGTTTCCGTGCTGAATGGCAGGTTAATTTATTTTTAGTTTGACATGTCGATCTATGTTTAACAGCACGATGCAATGCTTGCAAATTTAGAAATATATTATTGTTCTGTCTTAGGGACTAACCACACTTATTTAGCTCTGTTCAGCTTTTGTCCATAGAAAATAACGATTTTGTATGGAATGCGTACGCGGCCGTAAAGCTGAACGGATGCGTACGCATTCCATACAAAGTCGATGTTTTCTATGGACAAAAGCTGAATAGAGATGAAGTGTGGTTAGTCCCTCATTGATACTCACTTTTAGGTATCCATGTCCACCACACGCCTCACGGCACTGCTGCGCAGCTGATAGAACAGTCCACGTTAGTAGCGGCTTACTGCACGATACCATCGCGTGGATCTCTGATACTGCCTCGCTCTGTAATGCAATATCATCATTATGGCTTGGTTCAACATGACAACCTGAAGGTAGAGCTTGAAATAAGATTTGAGTATAAGACATGCGTTATACATTATTTATAGCCAAAACTATAGACAAGAAACATTTCGTAAGGGAACAAAATAACTCACGCCAAATATACGCCCCAAAGCTGTAGGCCATTGGCGCAATAGAAGTTTCGCTTCTATACGAAGTCTTATTTATTTTTCTATGTCAGGAAACCAGGAATGTAGGATTACTAAAAGATATTGAATATTACTTACCAAATTATCTACTTTCAACCCTGCATTAGATTTCTCGACGATACTTAAGTATACTCTGCTAAAGTTTTCTATGTACATTCTGAAGACTACTGCGGCCGCTACATAGCCGAATAAGCGCCATTGCTGTGACATACAAATATCGAGAATTAATTCATGAATAAATAGTAGTACTAACCGCTCAGACATTTCTGTTGTCACACGCCTACCCTGCGTCAGTCAAATAAATGCGACTGTCCACTGTAACTTAGAGCGAATTTTACCAATGAAATTGAACGCGATTAGCATATGTAAACCGCGTTCAAGATCTGTCAGTGGCATCATTGTTGTGGAATATTGACACTAACAGCTCATGAACTTTAGAAGTGAAATCAGTCCTTAGTAGTTCAGAGTATTTATCTTTTTTTTTCTTCTTCCACTCGCTCGTGGTCCTCATGGAGTTTCTTGTCTCGGGGCCGATGTGACTCGCCTCATGAGTTCTCACCACCTACTCCGATTTCTGGTATTTTTTATGCACTCATCCAAAGGATCTATACACACGGTCATTGTACTCATCATTACGAACAACTTTTACTACGGGACCAACCCTGAAATCGTGAAAAAAAAATCAGTTGATCCATAGATTTATGTTCGCATAACTTGACATAATCTATGGATCAACTGATTATTTTTTTAACGATTTCAGGGTTGGTCCCGTAGTAAAAGTTGTTCGTAATTATGAGTACAATGACCCCTTTTAAGGATTAAAACGATCAAAATTTAACGGTGTATATATATATATACTCTGTAGATATAACCCCAAATACCCCCTGGGATGATAAAAACCCGCTGACTGCCTAGTCTTGATCAAAGCCTTGAGGGTGATCTTGTCTACCCTAGCTTAAACTATAAAAAAAAACAATTATAAACTAACATGTAGCTGGTACTCGATGAGTGAGATCTCGTTGTCTCTCTCTCCGAACTGCGCGCGCGTGGCCGCGTACCGGATCGCGATGGTGACCGCGCTCGCTATCGAGTGGCAGCTCTCTTGCATAATTCCGATGCGACCTGGAACGAAACATTTAAAACTAAACTATCATAACGGAACATTATGCGTATATCCCCGAAGTACTACGGGGGTGTATATATTATACCCACTATACGTCAGTTATGAAAGTTGCATGCAATATGGCTGCTGGGACACAAGCCTCCTCTCAGTGAGAGGGAGTGGGCCAAAATCCACCACGCGGGCCCAGTGCGGGTCGGTAGATGTCACATGTCTCCGAATTTTTAGTTCTAAGGCACGATGTGTTTCCTCACGATGTTTTGCTTCATTTTGAGAGCAGTGGTGATGTAATAATTTACACAAAGTAAAGCGCCTGTCTGGGTTCGAACCTACGACCTACAACTCGTAAGTCGCGACCGTTTGCCGTTTATTGCCGCTAATCGGGAACAAATACGGACTCCAGAGTGGCAATTCTCATAATTTTAAGGACGTTCACAGTTTGATCTGAGTCTCAATCTTTCAAAAACACCTCTAATTTCCCTACATTTTTCACAAGTTTTTGACATTGATTGTAGCTGAGATGACATTGCGACTAGATTTTGAACGTAGGCTGCTCTTACCCAATAAAATTTTGGTCACCATGATCAGCAGTCGATTGAAATTGTCTTCATAGACGAGTCATCTTCATAAGACGAAGATGGTCATACCTACTGCATCCCAAAGGGTTTCGAATTCAGATGTCACATTGTTCTCGTTAAACCAACTGGACCTATCAGTTCAAAAGAATAGTTTACCTGCTGAAAGGTTCTCCAACGCAGCCCCCAATATCTTGGAGGGATCTGAGAAGGATGACTCGTAGATACCCTCCTCGGTGACGTCAGCGGTGCGGTTGAGCAGGTTCTCGCGCGGTATCCGGTACTGGTTGAACATTATGAACCTGAAACAATCGGAAACGATGGTTGGAGTTTATGTAAATAATCAACAAAGGACATGAAAATTTAAAAAATAAATATAGATATGAATCGATCGACCCTGTAATATGTGGTGATCAATAATTGATGTAGGTCAGTTTAAAATTTTGAATGCAGTTTTTCTTAAATCTAAAATCGACATCACGTTTTCTTAAAAACTCTAACTTTAATAAGTATGTGTGTAAGTGTGTGTGTTTGTCTGTTTTCCTAAGTATGTTGATGGAAAAGTACGACGCACTTTGGTTGTAACACGCTGTGGAGGTGCTGGTCAGAGGACTACCTTACAGCTACAGCTAACCTACAGCTAACCTTACAATTTTCTTTTTGTTTCTGTCTCTGATTTGTTTACTAACAATAGTTTTTAAGAACAATGTTACTAACAATTGGGCCTAGTTGCCATAAATAAACAAATATTAAATTTAATTTAATCGTTTCAGATTTGACCCAACCTCTAGGGATCATTCCATAGTCTGTATATCTACAGTGATTTTATTCGTGCGCGTAGGACTGGGCAGTGAGCTATCTCACCAAAACAGCAAGCCTAGCCAAAACTTTTGGCAGATTGCCATATTGTGGCACAGAATAATGTATTCTCAATATAATTAAAAATATTTCATCACCCCTTCTCCTTTTCTCGTATGGATTTAAAATAAACCTTTGTTTATACTACAAACAAAGGCTTAGGTTAGGAATAAACTATGTACCCGCGAAGAAAAAAAAAAAAAAACAATCGCGTAATTACCCTCGTATCTCACAATGTGAGATACGAGACTCACACAGACTGACATAGCACAATACTCACATAGCATAATTATTATTCATTTCAATCAAGTCTATGATAAACCCTCTTATCAACGACTGACGAGACAGTAATTACAATTACGAGGCAGTAATTATTGATATCTTATTAATCATACGATTGATTGCTTTAAGTGTTTACGTGTGAATTTGTCTGTAATTTTCCCCATACAGTGCAAAACAATTTACTTATTAAAAAAATTAACAAGCATCAAACACCAGGGGGTCTACTCCGAAGTAGTATCGGCCGAATGTTCGTCAGTTTCCTGCTAAGAAGTTACCATTTGGTTCGGTCGGTTCCGATCCTACACTCCTACACTCTTTCGAATATTAACTATGGTCTCGACCCAACTGAGCCGATCCGAACTTTTTTCGCATTTTTCAATAATATTCGGTTCGGCCATGTGTCGGTCCGATCCGAACATTGGCACTTTGCACTTCGGAGTAGGCTGGCTGGTTCTCTTTACGCGTTTGTGATTTTAGATTATTAGGTTTCCTTACAATATTTTCAGTTCAGTATTATAATAATCAGCTTCAAAGAAATCGGCAACTCATAAACACAATTATAACTCGGTGGTGTCCAAGATTAATTTAATTTCGGAACCCACAACTTGGTAATTTAAAAGGGGGTCCTTAAACCTTCACCGGACATACGAGCACCCAAACATAATTTGAGGATTGATTAAACATGCTAAAATCTATCAAAGGACTACGTCCGTTGCATGCTAATGACACTGTGACTAGCATTTTCTCGCGACTTCGCCCGCGTGGAAATCAGAAAACATTTATTCCACGGAAACGTCTACTCGGATAAAAAATATCCTATGTCCTAAACCAGAAGGCCAATTTATTCTCGTAATTTAAAACGTTCAAAATCTAGTCGCAGTCTCATCTCGGCGACAAAGAAACGTCAAAATGTAGGGAAATTAGAGGTATTTTTGATAGATTGAGGCTGAGATCAGACTGTGAACGTTCTTAAAATTATTCAAATCGGATTCAGGCGGGCAGACAGAATTACTTTCGCATTTATAATTAATTAATTTTCCTGCGTCGGTCAAAGATAAATGACCCCGTCCAAAGTTAATAAAAGGGACGGTTTTGTGTCGTATTTCAAGATCCAACGGATACTTCAAACTGATTAGATATAATCGCACCTTTATTCATAAGATTATACATACATACTTTTATTATGTGTTTGGTGAGTCAGAAGTGCTAATATTGAATGAGTATTACGTGCAGTAAAACTTTACACCTTTAATGAAGGCTAGCGGACATCTGGCAAATCAAGCCTTATTTTCATTATCAAAAATCTACCTTGAACACATTGAAATAAAGTCGAAAATATATACCTAACAACTAATCTGAAGGTGTACGCTACCCTATTAAGTTTATAGAGAGCCTCTATTTGAATTTAGGCCAGACGTCTGACCTAGAATATCTGGAAATGCGCCGGTTTTGGTATCTGAGTTATCTTATTTTCAGAACCCTGCATATTTGACTCATCGAAATCCAAGTTTTGCGTTAATTCTCGTCGTTTCTGATCTAGAATTTATCCAGGGTTTTAAGGCAATGACGCTGACAACCACCGCAGTCACCGGTAACCGCCAACAATAGATTTTCTATTGTGTCTGTTGTACTGATGATTTTAGTCACGAGGTCTAAACGGAGAAGAAAAACATTGCGAGGAAACCGGCATATTCTAGAACCAAAAATTGGAACACATGTGACATCTACCAACCCGGACTGGGACCGCGTGGTGGGTTACATCCCACTCCCTCTCACAGAGAGTGAGCGTCCCAGCAGTGGGAACATTATAGGTTGATTATGTAGAGAGGTAAGACTTAGGGCTGATTTTACCAAAGTCAGATAACTTTTATCCGTGGAATAAAATTGGTATCTGACAGTTCTAGTATGAAAAAACTGTCAATTTTTTTTAATTTATTCTTAGTATAACACTTATTCTATGTAAGCACATTTATAAAAGTTTGGTCGAATGCGACCTTAGTGGAATACACGCTGGCCATATATTACACAAAAAAAAACCATTTTCTAGAACTATTCTCGCCAATATCATAATCAGCATAAGATTCCCACTGACTCATAAAATGACCCTGTAACATATCGCGACGGCGTTTACTTATGGCATCATTACAGATAAGTGATATTATGACAAGGATTGTAAAAAATACGTAGAAACCGATATAATAATGAACGTGCGGGTAATTTTCGGGGTTCCGTGCCAAAAGGGTGTTAACGGAACCCCTTTTTTCTAAACCTTTTTCTGTCACTCCATATGTATCTTTTTAACCGTAAGTGGCCAGTTGAAATGCAGAATACATAATACTGTGGCCTCATTGCAAATAATAAGAATAATGTAAACAATAATAGACTCGCCCGCCACCTATTAGGCTTCAATATGGGTGTGGTGTTAGCTTTAGCTTTTGAGTCAAGACTCTTGGACTCTTTATCTGCACTTAGCCTTACAAAAAATGAATTTCGAGCGAATATGAATCATATTCGTATCAATAATTTCGTATTAATTGTGGCGTTAGTGGCGTGCCCACCGTTTAGCTCTGGGTTGCGACATCGCACTCTCCATGTCGCCATGAGATCCCGCCGGGGCTCTGTCCGCTGTACCTACCGTGATTTCTCGCGGCAGCGGAGTTACGCTCCGGCTGTTGCCTCCTCTTGCCACTCCAATATGTGGGCGAGGACTTTTGCCTCCAGATCCCATGGTGGCAATCCGGCAAGGAGGGTCGCCGCCTCAGCGGAGGCCATGCCGTATCCTTGGACCAGCCGGACAGCCATGACCCTTTGGGACGCGTTCAACAGGCGGGCTGGTCGCCGCCTCAAGGAACGCGCCCACACCGGTGCCCCGTAAAGGGCCAAAGACCGCACGACGCTCGTGTAACCCTGGGCTTATACTTGATAAAAATTGTTACCAACGTGTAACATTTTCTCTGAATTTGATAAGAATGCTCTTTAAAGTAGACAAATCATGAAAATGTCTGAAGATCTCTTTGATTTTTTTATCAACTGATATTGAGTAAAGCGGTACATATCAAAGTAAAGAACGATTGTATTCAAGAAAGTAAGCCTATAAAGAGTAGCAGGGATATCGACGCGCAAACTGTAATCATTAATTCAACACGTGAGTCAAGATACCCAAAGCGTATAAAAAAAAATTGCTCTTCCATACATTGACCGCGTAGCTGTACAGACGCCAGCATATCAAGCTACTACAATCTGTCAAATTTCTTTAGTAGATTTTCAACTTTATCGCTAAAGCATTAAGGTTCAAGGTTGGTTGGGAAAATTTGACAGTTTCGGGTAGCTTGACCTGCTGGCGTCTGTACAACACTTTTCTATGACACATCCGTTTTCTTTTTTTCGACGGAATTTTTCTACTCACGGTCTTCAGAATCATGTACTGTATCCATGGTTACAGTTTGCGCGTCGATGCTCCTGCCACCCTGTATTGATTTTTGATTATTATACTACTTTTGAGAATACACCAGTGTTTTAAATTTGACGGCACGGTTGGCGCAGTGGTTAAGCGATTGACTGCTGCGCTGCGTGTCGCGGGTTCGATTCCCGCACGGAACAAATATTTGTATGACCTACATGTATTTGTTCCGAGTCTGGGTGTTTTTCTATCTATAATATGTATGTATTTACAAAAAAAAAAAAAAAAAAAAAAAAAAAAAAAAAAAAAAAAAAAAAAAAAAAAAAATTTATCAGGGCGGGGTGGGCGAGGGAACGCGCCTTGCGCACCTCACGCCTCAGCCGCCGCGGGAGACGCTCCGGGCGTCGGGAGCCGCGTGACGACTCCCGGCCACCGTAGGCGCGGGCCTGCGGGCGGAGAGTAATGGGTAGCTCTCCGTCCGATCAGGACTAGGCCCGTGCCGGACGGCGTGTTCGTGTTCCACGCGCGCCTCAAAGAGATGTCAGCAAGTGACGGGGCCCCACAGGGCCGAAGCCTGCCAGGGTAGCGGGACCATCCGAAAGGGTTTACCGCTGCCCTGGAACATAAAGGGCTAAGGAAGGAACACGGGTGGGTTTTAGTCAGTAAAAGTCTGACACTCCCTTCTGCTCCACCCAGAGCGGGAGGAGTCATTTGATGATTTCCCATCCTCAAAAAAAAAAAAAAAAGTAGTTTATCAGCCATCTTGTTACCATAACACAAGCATTAGGTTGCTTAGCTTGGGACTAGATGGCGCTGTGTGAAATGTCCAGGGATATTATTATTATTATTAAATTAAGCGACTTACAAAATGCGCGAGGTTCACATTTTGATTGTTTCTGTATCAGATCTGTATGGCGGATCGCACACTACAACGCACCATGCAACGGGGCGCGGGAAACGGAGGGCAATTCCCCGCGCGACAGCGTTTTCGTTGAATTTGTATGTAAAAAATCACGCGCGGGGGCGCGTTTATCTGCGTCCCGTCGCGTGGCGCGTTGTATTGTGTGATCCGCCTATCTCTATCTATGTATGTTACTACTATGTTTCGGTAGTTCCAACAGATTTAAATGACGACTACTGGAAAGTTGGTCCGAAAAAAAAAACAACCGAAATCATAGAGCACCCGCTTCCGGTAAATTTTTTTAAAGTTTAAAACTCCCGATTGCCCCTAGATTACTCAATCGTATGCCGCGGGGTTAACGCCTCAGACTGGCGACAGGATGCGCACACGCATAGGGGCCCCGTTGCACCGACAATTGTCTTCAGTGGGAGACACTCATTATTGAGCGAGTCAGAAGATACACAGGCGTGGTAAAGTAATGTGTAACACAAGGTAATACAAGAACGATGAGGGATGCGATAAAGTTATAACAATAAAATTAATAAGTTATACTTATACATTATCTTTTATGTCATCATCTGCCTAGTCTTTTCCCAACTATGTTGGGGTCGGCTTCCAGTCTAACCGGATGCAGCTGAATACCAGTATTTTACATGGAGCGACTGCCTATCTGACCTCCACAACCCAGTTACTGGGTAATACGATACCCCTTGGTAAGACTGGTTGTCAGATTTTCGGGCTTCTGACTACCCGTAACGACTGTCGAAGATCCACGAATGACAGCCGGGACCAACGGCTTAACGTGCTTTCCGAGGCACGGAGAGGTCTCGGTATGTAAAGATGGTCACCCATCCACAGACCAACCGCGGCAAGCGTAGCTTAACCTGACCGATCGACCTGTGCGGCTGTTATTATTTAGCCACGGGCCCCTCATTATTTTTATGTAATAAATAAAATAAAAGAAAATATAGAATTAAAAATAAAAGTAGAGCCTTGACAATAATATTTTTTTAGTAAAGTTTTAAATTAATTAAGCATAATAATCAGCCTATAAAGTTCCCACTGCTGGGACACAGGCCTCCTCACGACAAGAGGGAGTGGGCCGTAATCCACCACGCAGGCCCTGTGCGGGTTGATAGATGTCACGTCTTCGAATTTTATGTTCTAGGACCTGCCGGTTTAGTCACAATGTTTTCCTTCACCGTTTTGAGAGCAGTGGTGATGAAATAATTTACACAAAGTAAAGCACCTGACTGGGTTCGAACCTACGACCTACAACTTGTAAGTCGCGGCCGTTACCACTGGGCCACCACTGCTCACTTAAATCCTACTAATATTATAAACGCGAAAGTTTATATGGATGGATGGATTGATAGACGGATGGATGGATGTTTGTTACTCTTTCACGCAAAAGCTACTGAACGGATTTGAATGAAATTTGGCACACAGATAGTTTATAACCAGGATTAAAACATAGGATACTTTAGGAGGATAGCACCACGTTCAAATGCTAGATATAATCAAACCAATACCTAATTAGACAGAAGCCCGAAAGTCTGACAACCAGTCTTACCAAGGGGTATGGTATTACCCAGTAAGGGTTGTGGAGGTCAGATAGGCAGTCGCTCCATGAAATATACTGGTATTCAGCTGCGTCCTGTTAGTCCTGTAGCTGACCTCAACATAGTTGGGGAAAGGCTACACAGATGATGGTGACCTAATTAGATTATAATGAGCCTGTGTTGTCCCACAGCAGGGCAAAGGACCCACTTCCCTCATTCCACTTTTCCCGGTCTACTGTAATTGTGAGGAGTTTAGCTCATCCCGCCATCTCTCTCTGGGCCTGCCGCGCGGTCGTTTCCTACCATTTGGGATCCACTGAGTGGTGTCTTATACGTATTGCTGCTCCGACATGCGACAGATATGGCCAGCCCCAGCTGTGCGGCCAGCGTTCGCTATTTGTGTTTTGGAACGAAATAATACCAGTCTATGAAATATTTATTTATTGGAACGAAGTTCCTTATCGCGCGTTGCGAAAGGGGGCTAGACGGAAAAAATTAAAAAGACCTAAAGTTGGAACGACACTTTTTGCTATAGTTGTAAGCCGTGCGGCGTGCGCGTGTTTCTCTGTCTGTCTCTCTCTTTCTCTCTTTGAACTTCGTTCCATCCGGGTGTCCCTTGACACCTCTCGAGTTTTTTATTAAAACTTTATGCACAAGTAAAAAAATACTGTACACAAGCGGACTTTATGCCTGAGGCATTTTCTGCCAGTCAAACGTTAAGAGTGAAGCAAAGACAAAACATGGTAGGTGCAACATACAGGATAAATAAACAATGACATGAATACAGAAAGAACGAAAATGCATTTACATGCAAATGGTCTTCCCCATTATTTTCCCGTAGGTACTAGGTACTATGTTATCAGGTTAATACCACGACGAAATTAAACCAATACCTAATTAGATTTAAACAGCATAATGAACTTAATATGTGGACCTCACATACATCCACATATGCAATTAAGTTGATTTGAAGAGTGTCCATGGAGTTTATTGCCCGTTCTTCTCCATAGGTACCTACTACGCTTTGGAATGGGCAACTAGCTTCATCTTTTTGACTGACCGACCTTGACAATTCAAAAGTGCCTATAATAGGTTTATTTGAAATAAATAAGTAGTTTGAGTTTTAATTTTGTTTTTTTTTTCCTTGTAATGGAGCCTAGCAGTATGTATTATGTATTGTATTATACATATTGTTTCCTCGTTTGTCAATGGCAGATGGACGAAAAAACATGTTGGGGTTTTGTTTAGTCACAATTGTGCGTGAGCCGTGGAAGGAAAGTGTGTTTACACGTATAGGTAAGGTAATTTGACCTTTGTTTTCTATGTTTTCTATTAAGTTATTGTAGTAACTTAATAGAAAACATCTTTATATTAAGTTATAGAATAAAACATTGAAGTGGCTACTCTAGTATTCTTTCGTGCGTAACCTATGCCACATTTATACAGGCTGGCAGGCAGTCAGTTCAGGTGACATCGACGCGCCACCTGAATTCAGCACATGATTCCAGACTGTAGCGTCGAAGATTTTCGTCAGTTACCAATAAAAAATGTTGTTCCATACATTTTGACCGCATAGGTATTGCACTTTTCTATGATAAATGATTTTATTTTGTAAGTAGGTTTGTACAAACACTTTTACACGTCAATCATATTTTATGAAACGGCATTTTTTTTTTAAGTAACTGACGTAAAATTTCGATACGTTCAGAATCATGTATTGAATCCATGGTAACGAGTTGCGCGTCGATATCCCTGCCACCCTAAGAAAGCGGCGGTATACACAAAGTATATGTATTTCCGAGTAATATAATATACAGGGTGGTAGGGACATCGACGCGCAAACTGTAACCAGGGATTCAGCACATGAGTTTAGACCCCATAGCGTCGAAATTTTTCGTCGGTTATCTTCTGTTTCATAGAAAAGTGCACTGTAAAATACCTGCGCGGTCAAAATGTATGGAACAGCAATTTTTTTTTTTTAATAAGCGACGTAATACATAAATAAATCCAGAAGTTTTATTTGTCTCAAACGAGCCGAAAACTTAGATTGAATGATAATTTGATACAGAGATT
Source organism: Apamea sordens (assembly GCA_945859715.1). Classification (NCBI taxonomy): domain Eukaryota; kingdom Metazoa; phylum Arthropoda; class Insecta; order Lepidoptera; family Noctuidae; genus Apamea; species Apamea sordens. The sequence continues at coordinate 18,890,401 of OX243995.1, forward strand.
GTGCTGATATCCGTCTGCCACACTGAGAACCTCCATAAATCTTTAAAGTATTTTACTTACCCATTATCAATACCATTGACACCGATCTTCTCCCCCATATCGCCAACGATCAGTCCAGGGTATGTCTCCAGGGTCTCAGGGTTGCGGATGGGCACCAGGAACCCGTGCAGTCCATGGTTCGTGCCGTCGGGTGTGATCAGCTGAGCAAACAGCAGGGTGTGGGTACATGTTCTACCTGGGGAGAAATATTGATGACATTTATTATTGAGGTAGGTATACACAGCAGAAAAAGGAAATAATAATTTCCTTTTTCATGTCTTTACATGACATGTTAAACTTTTTTCTTTCTTTCTTTCTTTTCTAAATACACAGGTAGTGCATCTTACTAACATTACAAATGCGAAAGTTTGTGAAGATGAACGGATGGATGGATGTTTGTTACTCTTTCACGCAAAAACTACTGAACGGATTTTGATGAAATATTACAGTAGAGCAGCCAACTCGCAGAGGCCCTTTACACAAGACCCAAGACACCTTTAGGTTTGACAGTATTTCAGAATACACCACTTTCAAAGAACAGAATCGCGTTATGGTTAAGTATAAGCGGCCGTGTTTCTATGTGTGTGTAAAAGGGCAGTTACAGCGTGGTCTCATATAGAGCGCGTTTTAAAATGTGTGTCCCACACATGCCGATTTCTGTAAATTAGAAATAAAAATATACCCACTTATTTTATTATTGATTTGTGTCGAGAATCAGTAGCATAGTTACCTCCTTGAATTGGACGAGGATGCAAAACGACAACTTGTATAAGTTTTTAAGTCTATAAAAGTATAATATTTTCCATAAAAAAACCCATAAATAATAAAAACTTTATGACTTTCTATGGCATATTTTTACACATGTTTTTATATTTTTGTTTTATTTATTAAAACAATGTTATAAAATCTACGCGAATAGCCTGAGTTGCATAATATTTTGAATTGTTTAATTTAATATTATACCTAATTGGATTTAATAATATATTACTTTAAATGTCAGCTTATATAATGTAAATTATATTATCTTGATTAAGTAAATAAATCTTTAGTTTATTTAATAATTGCATTGTTTTGATTTTATCTTTTTATTACAGACGCTTTTCACGTTCTGCATTGTTCTCACTTGCATAATTTTAACATGAATGATTTGATCAATTTTATTTTGAAAGAGTGTCCGTGGAGTTTTGTTCGTCTCCATAGGAACCTGATGCGCTTGGAAATAGGCAACTAGCTTCAATGTTATTTATGTGTACGTACTGATAGAAAAAGCGAACCAGGGTAGGTTCGCTTTTTCTATCAGTACGTACTGCACTGCACAACAAAAGTAATGACATTTACTTTTCCTGTCCAAATATTTGTTTTGGTTTAGGGACTATGTGGCTACGCCATTTGGGTTCTCAATAACATGAGGGTACTTGAGTATGTGGGTCATCAATCAGTCGAAGAGTACACATGAGGAGTATCAGTTGTATGAGAGCAACGTGTAAAATTATCACCGGAGAAAGGAAAAAGAAGTAGAACACTGAGATGACAACGAATAAGATGTGTGGAAGATGAAGAGATGCTGAGCAGATCTACTTAACAATAATCTTAGAGCCCTAAGGATGAATTTTTGAAATCTTCTAATGGTTTTTATTTAACTATTTACACTAAGTACTAAATTAAAAGAGTAACTAAAAACAAAAGGATATTTAAGCGTCGAAGTAGTCTTCTGCATCGCTGTCATCCAGAAACGTGCCCAGATGACTGACAGGATTGCCACGTTGAATTCTTTGGCCAAAGAACGACCCAGCCCTCTGGTCACGTGAAGTGTCTATCAGCCGACGAGAAATTTGCTTAAAAAGGAGAGGCACGCTCGATTTTTGTAAAGTATAATATTTTCCTAAAGGGAGATGGAAGTTTGTAATGTTTGTTCACCGATAGGAAATCCCATCGGACACACGGCTTGTTATACATGATGTATGGAATGAGTAGTACAATAATGATTAGGGAACATTTAGGTAAGTATTGTTTTTTTTTGTCAAGTTGGTACTAACTTTGCAGCTTTTAAATAATTGACTCACGTGTTCTCCAATAGTAGTGTATTACCGCGAGCAATGTGCGCAAGAGTCGATTGAGGCATTATGTGGGAGGGTAGCCACATAACAAGTGTAGTAGAGGTTCCTAATTCGTCTTAATTGTCATAATTGAACGCAGAACGTCTGTTTTAAATGGAGTTGGAATAATAGCTGACATTTTGTTAATATGTGGCTGTGATGTTGATCTCCTAAGGATTTTTTTTTCTATGGACAATGGACATGATTGGAGTCATGTCCATTGAAAAAAAAAGGAGGAAATATAGAAATTATAGTTATGTTAGAGGTCGTTTCTGATTTTATAGTTCGAATGCACTAATAATACATCCCATCCCGATTTCGGCTTCGGTGGCTATTTCTGACGACTAAAAGTTACGAATACTGTTCATCATCTGCAGATAGCCTTTTCCCAATTATGTTGGGGTCGGCTTCCAGTCTAACCGGATGCAGCTGAATACCAGTATTTTACATGGAGGGACTCCTATCTGACCTCCACAACCCAGTTACTGGCTAATACAATACCCTTTGGTAAGACTGGTAGTCAGACTTTCGGGCTTCTGACGACGTAACGACTGTCAAAGATCCACAAATGACACCCGGGACCGACGGCTTAACGTGCCTTCCGAGGCACGGAGGGGTCTTGGTATATGAAGGTGGTCACCCATCCACGGACCAACCGAGGCAAGCGTAGCTTAACCAGATCGATCGACACGTGCGGCTATTATCACTTAGCCACAAGAAGTTACCGAGTGTAGTACCAATATAGATATATACATTAGAAATTCTGAATTTCTAATGAATTCCTAAAATGTAAGCGTTATCATTCTTGTTACCAAGTGAATCTAAAGAGATAATAACGTCAGTTTGACTGAAGTTGGGAGCCAAGTGAAGCCAAATGCAGGCAACCTTGAGCACATATAACGCTGTTTAAACTTATAAAAATAGCTTCGAATCAGAGGGGCAATTCTCGTAATTTTAAGATCGTTCAGTCTGATTTCAGTCTCTATCTGTCAAAAATACCTCTAATTTCCCTACATTTTGACAAGTTTTTGACATTTGTTTGTCACCGAGATGAGACTGCGACTAGATTTCGAACGTTTTAAATTACGAGAATTGGCCTTCAGTTCAATTTCGATGGCGAGCGTAGCAAACCATGCAGATTCAGCACCCCAGGAAATGTAAGCAGTGTATGACGCAAATGGTATGATAAATGGACATAAAGGCATGTCTTACTGAATTTTGATGAGACTGGCGAAGTCTAGACTGAACTGAAATAGGTATTAATTTTCTAAACTAAGCAAAAAACAGGCCAAGTGCGAGTCGGACTCGCGCACGAAGGGTTCCGTACCATTATCTATAAAAATCACGTCTGTTGTATGGGAGCACCCCCCTTTTTTTTTCTTGGTTGGGCTATTATCAAATAACTTCTCCCGCTCTGGAATGAGCGGAAGGGCGTGTCAGACTGTTACTGACTAAAACCCACCCGTGTTCCTTCAGTTGCCTGTGTCAGGGGCCACGGTATCTCTTTCGAACAACCCGCGGCCCTGGCGGCATCGGCCCTAGCGGACCCCGTCAATTCGTGCTGACATCTCTGAGGCGCGCGTGGAACACAACGCGCCGTCGACCCGGGTCTGATCCTTACCGGGCGGCGAGCTGCCCATTGCTCGCCGCCCGCAAGCCCGCGCCTACGCGCCCGTGGCCGGGAGTCAGCTGTTGACTACCGTCCAGGGCGTCTCCTGCGGCGACTAGGGGCGTGAGGGCGCAGTGACTCCCTCACGCGCTCCGCCTCCTCCTTCGCGAGCATTACTGCTTCGCAGAAGGAGGTGACTGTCTCCCATGCACTCTCGCTCCGTACCATGGCTTGGACCAGGCCCGGACGCGAGAGATCGGTGCCGCCAATCGCCGCCACAAGGAGGCGGCGGTGCTCCGCCCAAGCAGGGCAGACCTCCACCGTATGCTCCACCGTGTCCTCCGGGCGATCCACACAGTGGTGACACCCTGGCGTTTCCTCCCGCTTTATCCTGAATAGGAACCTCCCGAAACATCCGTGTCCGGTGAGGACCTGTGTCAGGCGGAAGGTGAGGATGCCGTGGCGCCTCTCTAGCCACTCCTCAAAGAGGGGACTTATCGCCGCAATTGTGGCGTGCCCAGCACTGGGTTGCGACAATCGCACTCTCCATGCCGCTATGAGATCCCTGTCAAAAAAACGTCAAAAAGCCATGTCAAAGTAAAAGTCACACAAAGTTTTACCTAGATTACCAACCCAGCATTTAGCCGCCTCGAAGTCTGGCGTGTGAATGACGAACTGCTTGTTTTGTGGGTCGTACGTCGCCGTCGTGCGCATGAGTCTCGCGTCTGAACCATGCGCGATCTCTGTGAGCGCGAAGCTTGCCAGCGTCTGTTGAAGATAGAGGTGTGTAAGTTTATGGGAAATTAACTTGGTTAGTTTGAGGGTGGCTAAACATCAGTCAGGGTCGCGGGTTGTTCGAAAGAGTTATCGTGGCCCCTGGCACAGGCAACTGAAGGAACACGGGTGGGTTTTAGTCAGTAAAAGTTTGACATCCCGCTCCGCCCAGAGCGGGAGAATGATGAAGATTATGATTTACGTAAGAAGGCAAAAGAGCGATGCCCTCGCGCATTGTTAAATTGACAAATTTCTCAAAGCACTGTGTTCTGCTTCACAACTAACTTGCTCTGAATGTCTCTCTGAGTAATTAATATGGCCTACCCAAATGTCCTTTCTTTGGTATTGTTCGTCGAATCGTCGAGCCTCTTAAGTTTTGAGTTGAGCTGCTCGATTTCTGATAAATGCGTGCACTGACTGGACAGGTCCTCTCAACCTGTGTGGTTATTTCCTCAAAAGACCATCTCAGACATCGATCTACATGGTCTTCATAAATGATCTGACCAAGATTATGTCTGGACTTTAAAAGAGACTGTGACCTCTGTATTTGTTTCGGCCTTTCTTCTCAGACTAGTCAGATAGGAAACGCCGACCTCATCTAGTTTTAAAATATGATTGACGTGTAAAAGTGTTTGTACAAACCTTACTTACAAAATAAAATCATTTATCATTTATGTTTCATAAACAACACATGTTGTTTCCATAAGCAAACTTGCTAAAGTGTCCATCATCAATCTCCGGCCCTTGTGCCAATTTATTTGTGGTCAGCGCAACATTTTATTTTTCCTCCATACTTGTGTCTATTAGGCCCCTCGCCCACGGCGACTTTTTGTAGCGATGCTGTCGCGAGTTTCGTAAACGTGCGACAGCATCGCTACTAACGCGCGTTAGTCGCATTTGCAACGCGCTACTAACGTGCTACAGCATCGCGTCTGGATCGTAACGACTGTACCATTTTTGTGCCGTTACCGAATCGCGTTTGCATCGCGACAGAAACGCGACAGTATCGCGTTTGCATCGCGACTGAGAATCGTGTGGTGGGCGAGGGCAAACCACTAGCGACCGTATCGCGACTGTATCGATGCGAACGCGCGACAGCATCGCTACAAAAAGTCGCCATGGGCGAGGGGCCAAAGTCGTCATTTCGGTAGTCACCCCCTTTCTAGCGAGATGACGACTAACAGAGAAGTACTTGCTTAAGTGCCCATAAGAAAGTTTATTTACTGTCTTTACTGCCAGCGGTGCCATCAAATTTTAAACTTGAATTTGTCAGTCATTACCAAGTACAAACTCACTGTGCATATTGTCTGTCACCATGGCCGCTAACGCTATCTGGCTTTTTTGTTCTACAAACATTGACCTCGGAACATCGGAAGTGACATAACATTGACATTTTTTGCGCGTGAGATAAGTACAACAGAGTATTATTAGCTGTATGCTGTAATAAGTAGGCGGATACTGTTATCAATGGAGTCCCTATGTTTTTTTTCTCTGTTTCCATATACGTTTATGGCAGTTATGCCCGTTTTCATTATTATTAGGCGACACCTGAATGCCCAACTAAGTACGTTGTTGTATTTTATACGCTCGGCTCAGGGCGTAAAGTTTAAAATCCAAAAGCGCGCTTTTATTTTGGTGTCGCCTAGGTTTACTGAAAATAGGCATTCGTTTTCGTTGTCTTCTTGTCACAGTCATGACGTGCAGCCGGTCGATTCTGTAAAAATCTCACCGTGAAAACTCAAGTGAAGTGAGCTTGATGTGAGTTGTCAGTAGTGTCAATCCCTAGCATTAGTTGGAATCACAGCTCACTCCACGCTCACTTCACCTAAGTTTTCACGGTGAGATGGTTACAGAATCGCACTGCTGTTGTCGACTATTTCTGCTTTGTGCTCGTGATTATAGATATTTGTTTCTATTTTTCCTTTATTTAAAAGTAAACACATCAATTATATTTTTAAATATCAGAATATAAAAAGTATAAAAACATTTAAATTATTTTGCCTTATTATAAGAATTAATTATCTTTTTGTATGCACGTGTTTCTGTAAAAATAAACCTTTTTTTTTTCTTCTAAATGTACGCTATTTTATTAACAAGGGGCCTAAGACTGTCATAGATGGGGACTCTAGAGAGATAGACAATACTAATGTCTCTAGGGTTAATCAACGACAGTTTAAAAAAATAAAAAATTGGGCGTTAACTCTTACCTCCCTGTCCACAAAGGTAGCTTCATAGAACTTATGGTGCCTCTCAGTGCCGAGCGATAGTAAGGCATTTGAAAACAAATATATGCCGATCGCCATCTTGACTGACACGCTGGGGTTCAAAGACTGCACAGCCTCATTTATCGTCATTATTGTGCGTGTCTGTGGAAAAAAACAAATGCTTAAAAATAGTATACTTACCTAAGTACTTATAGAAGTAAAAAAAAAAACAATTTTAATGATAATTATGTTCAAAAATATACCTGTAGTAAAATAAATTATTAATGAAGGCGGATTTTGACAAAAAAATAATAATAATAATATCCCTGGACATTTCACACAGCGCCATCTAGTCCCAAGCTAAGCAACCTAATGCTTGTGTTATGGTAACAAGATGGCTGATAAACTACTTACATACATTTTTTTTTTGTAAATACATACATATTTTAGACTAGCTTCTGCCCGCGGCTTCGCCCGCGTGGATGTCGGAAATTATCCCACGGGAACGTGCTAACAGGATAAAATTTATGTGCTTCCCCAGAATGCCATCTATCTCGCGGGCCCTTTGTGGTTAATTACAGTAGAAAACCAATTGTGTCTCATTAGTGGTGATTAAGAGGGTACCTATATGATATCTTTACCTAAGTACCTACCTAATTAAAAAAAAAACTCAATAACAGAAAATTAAATACCTACCTAAATAAACCTATTTCTGATGATAACTAATCTAAACTCAATAAATAAGCAAAATCCCTAAAAACTAATATCTATACGAATGACTAATCCTACCTAAAAGTATTATAAAATAACCTACGGTCACCACGTACACTATCAAATATACTACCAATACTTTAAAATTAAAATCTATACCTACGACACATATAAAAATAAACCTAAATAACTCTAAAAACTAAAAGGAATAAAAATGAACTCCACTGCGGGTAGGGTTACCATATCTCAGGATTTGTCCTGAGATTTCAGGATTTTTAGGCTGCTAACAGGATTGCGGGCGGATTTTGGAAATCTCAGGATTTTTCGATTTTCAATAAAATACAGATTTTAATTTTTTTTTTAAATTAGAAAGAAACAACTTATAGAAAAATATATAATTGTTTCTTCTTTGGATAGGTATATTCACAAATCAACGTACCTAATTAACATCAACATATTTTTAGAGTTGGAATCAACTTATGTGCACAAAACCAATAACTGATTTTTCCACAGAGTTTTAAATTACGTTTGCGACAAAATCTCAGGACTTTTCTATGGAAATCAGACTTTTTGTCAGGACTTTTCAATTTTCCATCTGGTAACCCTAACTGCGGGTGACCCAACCTACGACAAACTTAGTATTTGCGGTTGGTACAGTGCAGACAGTGGTAATCGGGTATAGGGATCGAACCGCAAAATTAAGTTTGTTTTTTATTGTATATACTTTTCCGGGATAAAAAGTACCCAGTGTGGTGCCCAGGATATTAAAGAATAATTATACCAAGTATCATCGTAATCGAACCGGTAGTTTTTGCGTGATGCCTGAACAAACAGACAGACAGACAGCAGACAGACAAAAATTTTTTTAATCACATTTTTGGGTTCGGTGTCGGTCTAGTAACACCCCCTGTAAATTATTTTTTTTGATATTTACAATGTACAGAATTTTCACTTCTACAGATTTATTATAAGTATAGATAGAAAAACACCCAGACTCGGAACAAATACATGTAGGTCATACAAATATTTGTTCCGTGCGGGAATCGAACCCGCAACACGCAGCGCAGCAGTCAATCGCTTAACCACTGCGCCAACCGTGCCGTCAAATCTTTAGTAGGTAAGACAAAAACAAGTTGGTAATGATGTACAGACGCCAGCACCTCAAGCTACTACAATCTGTCAAATTTCTTTAATAGATTTTAAACTTTATCGACAAAGCATTAAGGTTCAAGGTTGAATGGGAAAATTTGACAGTTTCGGGTAACTTGACCTGCTGGCGTCTGTACATTGTCCTTAGGAAGAGATATCAATTGTTAATGACTTATGGAGCACTGAAGCAGTGGTGGCCCAGTGGTAACGGCCGCGACTTACGAGTTGTAGGTCGTAGGTTCGAACCCAGTCAGGCACTTTACTTTGTGTAAATTATTTCATCACCACTGCTCTCAAAACGGTGAAGGAAAACATCGTGAGGAAACCGGCATATCTTAGAACCGAAACTTCGAAGACATGTGACATCTACCACCCAGCACTGGGCCCGCGTGGTGGATTACGGCCCATTCCCTCTAACAGAGAGGAGGCCTGTGTCCCGGCAGTGGAAACACAGGCACTTTATGTAAATTATTTCATCACCACTGCTCTCAAAACGGTGAAGGAAAACATCGTGAGAAAACCGAGGAGGCCTGTGTCCCAGCAGTGGGAACATTAAAGGCTGATTATGAATAAACTTACGTATGCCATCAAAGAGGTATTACCCTAAAATAGGTATAAAAAAGATTTGTCAATATCGGACTACGCTATAAAAAAAACTTGAGAGGTGTCAAGGGACACCCGGATGGAACGAAGTTCAAAGAGAGAGAGAGAGACAGACAGAGGAACACGCGCACGCCGCACGGCTTACAACTACCTATAGCAAAAAGTGTCGTTCCAACTTTTGGTCTTAATTTTTTCCGTCTCCCTCCGCAACGCGCGATAAGGAACTTCGTTCCAATATACAGTGTAAAATTTTTAGTTAGCCGAACTCCGCAGACCTGATGGGTACCTATACAGGTCAGCAGGGACACCTGCAACCTGTTACCATAGACTCAGTACATGATTCTGAACACCCATCTGTTCACCAGCCTGCATAAACACGACAGACCTGCAATCTGCCTGGCTTTTTGCCAACTATTTTGGTGTTGGCTTCCAATCTAACCGGATGCAGCTGAATAGCAGTATTTTACATGGAGCGGCTGCTTACCTGACCTCCACAACCCAGTAACTGTGTATCACAATACCCCTTGGTAAGACTGGTTGTCAGACTTTCGGGCTTCTGACGACCCGTAACGATTGTCAAAAATACTAGAATGACAGCCGAGACCCAGAAGTGCTCTCCGAGGCCCGGAAGGGTCTCGGTATGTAAAGATGGTCACCTATCCATGGACCGACCGCGGCTAGCGTTTGGTTTGGTTGGATTGCCCAGAAGATGCCTGTTCACTATTTTGCGAGTCTAACGAACGGCAATTGTTTTTCATGTATAAAGAGAAAAAGAAAATTGGTCCTTACCCTTCGACTATAACTAGAGTTGACCATTTCTTTAGTGTGGAATTTGTACTCGTTTATTTTCTTCAGCTGCAGCTGTGTGATGCGTTTCTGTTCCTCCACCGTTGGTGCGACGGTGTTGTGTGCGAAGAGCGGGTCCTTCTCCAGGGTATGCCATATTTTGTACTGGAACAATGGAAAGGAGTTCGTTAGAAAGATTGAAAGATGATAAGTTAGACTGGCAAAGAACGGCAGAAAGAGCTGGCTCGGTGAAATGAATTCTGAGCACAGGCCCCAGCGAGGTGTCCAACCTACGCGGTCAAAATGTATGGAACAGCAATATTTTTTTTTTTTAATAACCGACGTAAAATTTCGACCCTATGGGGTCTAAACTCATGTGCTGAATCCATGGTTACAGTTTGCGCGTCGATGTCCCTGCCACCCTGTATAAAATAGAAGTTCATATCAAACCATGATCAAAGTGCATAACATACCATGCTTGTTACCTAGTAAAATCGATACAGTTGAATGCAGTTACGGTATAATCAGACGTTATCTATAGAAAAACCTGCGTTCATATCGACCCTGAAGCGGTTCTGCCCTACTTGATATCTTTAATATTTTTATTATTGTTTAACGTAAACAAAGGGACACGGATGTGCCCCCATCCGTGTCCATTTTTATCGTTCGTACCCACTAGTGCCACCGAACTGTACCACCGGTGGTACTAGCGGGAAAATATGTTCTCTATAGTACCACCATTTACTTAGTGGTACTAGTGATTACCTACTCATGAATTATGTAAGGTATATTATTATATATACAACCATTTATACAAATAATTATATAAACCTAAGCACTCTGTAACAAATAGGTATTTATAAAAATACCGGTCAAGTGCGAGTCGGACTCGCGCACCGAGGGTTCCGTAGTCCGTACAAATTTGTAGGTATGTATTGTATGTAACTACAAATTTACAGTTTTCGGATTTTTTCCTTTACTTGTACATGACATTGCTTCTTGCCAAATTTCATGATTCTAGGTCAGCGGGAAGTACCCTATAGGTTTTGGTTCCCTTGCGAGTGTCAAAATATGCGGCATAAACGGAACATAAACGCCCGTATCTTTTGATTGCGTTTACTAGGAATTTTGAATTTTTTCACTGCTTCAAGGGATTGCAGTCGATTTGATTGATTGAATTGATTGCATTAAATTCAGTATTTGATATTAATTTCAACTTGATAAGTCTACGCGTCCCTGAGAAAAAAGGTATTGACAGACGGACAGACAGACGGACAACGAAGTGATCTTATAAGGGTTCCGTTTTTTCTTCTGAAGTACGGAACCCTAAAAAAAGCATTGAATTCTTATATTTTAATAACAAAAAAATACGTGTTTAGACAAAATACCGTCATTCTACTTAGAAATCGTGCCTGCTTTTTCAATGACACCTTATTCTTATATTTTAGATAGATAGGCACAAGTATAGCAGTATATGTACCATAGGGAGGGTCAGCAGTAATGTCTCTCCATCGCCCTTAATCCATCCAAAGGTTGTCTATAAAAGATCGCTTTTAGCTATAAGACCGCCCATAAAATTCTATATATCTATCTACGAGCAGCCACTCCACCCGCAATTAAAACAGGTTTACCATTATCGCTTTTCAGAAACGAAAAGTACTCAGAGATAGTCGAGAGTGCTTATCCAGGATATCCCTCAGACGTCACGAGATAAGTCGCAGGATTAACGTCAGCACTTTTAAGATTTACTATCGGGCATTCTATCTAAAATGCCAAGTAACTCGAAAATTCTTGGGCTTAAAACAATCATTAGAAATATTTGTTAGTGATTAAATTACTGTAAAATAATTTACAAGAATTGATCTCATTACCTAAGGATGGATGGAACACACGTAGTTTATAACCTGGATAGGTTAGTAGGCCACATAGGATAGGTACTTGTTATCTCGATTTTCTCACGGGATCGACACTTTTGCGGGTGAAACCGCGGGGCGCTGCTAGTACTTAACTAATTTTTAATGTAGGTACTCAAGTACAAAAAATACTGTTGTTATTTTTATGCAATAGGATAAAAATATTAAATTTTCATATTAGGAGTTCGTCTGTTCATGGTATTGTGTATACCATAAACAGACGAACTCCTAATATGAAAATTTTATATTTTTATCCTGATGCTAATAATGGCATCCACATTGCCTACATACATATACTCGTCATTCCCCTGCCTATATCCTCATTTTTTTATTTGGGGTCGGCGAAACAGCGTCGACGTTGAATTATGTCATCCATCTTTATTTGTCGTCATCTCGACAGTCACTCCCTTTCTGGCCATATCATCTATCACACCATCCGTCGTTACTTCGGTCTTCCCCTAGTCCCTCCTCTTGTAGCGCTCCACATTCATACTCAAAACTTTTCTCAAGACGTTTTTCCGCATCCCTGCGCATACTATGCTGCCTACATACTCTTAATCTAATATACGAATAATCCGTATTATACAACAACGAATAACGGTGGATATAAAAATCGATGAATAGGATTACAAACAGCACTAATGGCACAGTATAATAAAGTATGCTGTGCTAAAGGCCACTGTCTGTTTTGATAAGCACTTCATACATTTTTAATACACAGACTAATCAATAAAAACTTCAACTGCGTTTCAGGCATATAGAGGACATAAAAAAATAAATAATAATTGATTGTATAGTAGCAAAATTGGAGCTCGTGGCTATATAACAGCCATAATAACAGCCGCACGGGTCGATCGAAAGTTAAGCTACGCTTGCCGAGGTCGGTCCGTGGATGGGTGACCCCTCCGTGCTTCATAAAGCACGTTAAACCTTTGATCACGGCTGTCATTTGGAGATCTTTAACAGTCGTTACGGGTAGTCAGGAGCCCGAAAGTCTGACAACAAGTCTTACCAAGGGGTATCGCATTACCCAGTAACTGGGTTGTGGAGGTCAGATAGGCAGTCGCTCCATGTAAAATACTGGTATTCAACTGCATCCGGTTAGACTGGAAGTCAATCACAACATAGTTGGGAAAAGGCGATGATGCATAGTAGAAAAATTGGGACTCATCCGACTCATACGCCGAAGCGCAAAATCGTGCTAACACAACGCAATTTTTTGCGTGACATTTTCTCTTTTTCTAGTAAACGAAGTATTGTTTCAATTTCAATTCCATAAAACAATGCAAGCCATAAACACACACACAAATAGTCTTCGATTAATTTTAATGCGAAAAGCCCGTTAAGTATTTTACACAGAGCAATCAACAGTAAAGTACTGAAGGCTGAAGTATAAATAAAATTGACCAATAAATAACGGTTTACGATTTCAGGGTCATGACGAATCACGTGTTGTGCGGTCATGCAAGATTAGTCACATTCCACTAATGCGCTGATAAAACAAACTAACGGTGCACTGCGTAGTGCGTTTTATGGTGATTTTTAATTTAAACAGGAATTGGGTCATGCGCAAACATCGGCGGTCTCAATGTCGGGATTCATAGTGCTAGTATCTTAGGGGCCGTCCATTAATTACGTGAGGTGTTCTAGGGGGTGAGGGGGTCGAGCCGAATCTCATCTAATCTTATCTTACTTTCGGTCGGTGAAAACAGAGTAAAACTGCGAGAAAATTGGGTTAAATGAATATGTTCCTTCACTAAAATATCAAATCTTACACAATGATAGGTACCTATAATATATTATTGTTTTTTTTTTTTTGTTAGGAATCCAACGTAACACTATCAATTCATATTTTGAAAAATTTCACGTGATATTAGGGGGGGGAGTAGGTCGAGCTAAATCTCACGACATCTCATCAGCGGGGGAGGAGGGGTCGGAAAATCGCCAAAAATGCCTCACGTAATTAATGGACGCCCCCTTATATTATAGACACAATTAAGTTAAAAGACGATATTGCCCATAATAATTTCTAAGGCACATGAAATCAGGAAGCAAAGGGCGGTCAAATTCTTTCTCTGAGTCGCACATCATACTGAGGTATGCTAGATTGCAGTCACATATTCTTATAAATAAGTGCAGACTTAAGTTTAAATGACGAAGTCTTGACCCCTTTCACGTTCGTTGTCCTATTTGTCATTAGATACTCTGACGGGGTTCCCCAGTCTTATCAATGAGTGCATACGTAGGAGCGTTACTCCAGACATTTATACTTTGATCTCAATATCTAGTCAGTTTATCACTGCCTACATAAAGTTCGTCGGTTAATAATCAGCTGTTTCCTACAAAAGTGCATTACTACGCGGTCAAAATGTATCCAACAGCTATTTTTTTTTAACCGACGAAAAAGTGCAACGTAGAAGAGTCCAGAATCACATACTGAGTCCACGGTAACGGTTTGTGCGTCAATGTCCCTGCCATCCTGTATACAGAGCAATATGTTAACCTTGAACCAGCCGGTCGATTCTGTAAAAATCTCACCGTGAAAACTCAAGTGAAGTGAACTTGATGTGAGTTGTCAGTAGTGTCAATCCTTAGCATTATTTGGAATGACAGCTCACTCCACGGTCACTTCACCTAAGTTTTCACGGTGAGATGGTTACAGAATCGCACTGCAGAACTGCGAATTTCTTCCCCAGATAAACACAAGTACTTATACTAATTAAGGTCGATGTCTAAAAACTAGACAGTGCAGAAGATTGGTCCTTATGGACAAAAAATTACATGCAAATGGTCCCAGACAGTTCGAAGGAGCTCGGATAAACTGGAGTAGGTGTCAATTAGGAGCAATGGGTTACACTGTTGGCCCTCGCATACCTCCGCAACTATGCATTTGAATTATGTATCATAGAATCATCATTTTGGTTGTAGCAAAGCCACCAATCATGTTTTCAAGTCGGTCCCGACTCCTGAGTGTATCTTTTTGCCAGGAAGGTAACTGCCGCGTATTGTGTAAAAAAAATCGCAAGACAGGGGTCAAATTTATGCTGGAATTCAACTAAGTGGACTGGCCATGTTTGTCAAACGACCGATGACCGGTGGAGCAGACGCCCTGCAGTGGAGACCGCGTATCGGCAAGCGTAGTGTGGGACGCCCCAAATCTAGATGGACCGATGACCTTAAAAACATGAGTGGGACAGACTGGACGCAGAAAGCGGAGGACAGAGCGTTGTGGCGCAGCCTGGTCTATTTTTTTTTTATTAATCTAATTTTGTTTAGGGGCTTTTATTAAAGATATGTCAACCCCATCGTACCCTTTTACATTTATTGGCTAACAGTATTAGCTTATAGTATTTTTAATGGTGACTTAGAGTTATTCGTGGAGGACCATAATTAAATGGCACAACTTTTTAATAATCTCCGAAGATGGTGCAGATAAGATGGATTGGATTATGCCTACATCCAATTTATTTATTTTAAAATCCTTCACGGACACTTCTACTCCGATTCGAGCACACTCCATCAGCAAATGTTGCACGTCCTCGATTTGATTGCAAACTGTGCAATTAGGAGAATCAGCCTGGTCTATGTCTAGCAATGGACTACGATAGGCAGACTTCATTGAACAGAGTCAGAACCATTGGCGATAAAATGATTGAATTTCGATGAAAAAATGTGTTGGCCTAGACAGGATATAATAGCGAGGACAGCAATAACTAATCGTATAATCTCTCCCATCACATCCGATTGAAAGGCGAAATTCGATTATGAGCAGTGTTATCTCAATCAAAACAAAGTATTTTGGCTATATCTGACTTGATTTACGTTGCGTCGTGATATTAAGATATCACATTTGGAATGGATCAGATTACTTGATATATATTAATTAAATTGAGGTCAGATAGGCAGTCGCTCCATGTAAAATACTGGTATTCAGCTGCATCCGGTTAGACTGGAAGCCGACCCCAACACAGTTGGGAAAAGGCTAGGCAGATGATGATACGTAAATACATAATCTCACGCCTTCTTCCCATAGAGGTAGGCAGAAACTACAGAACGCCACCTGCTATACGATCCTTACATAATCCCTTTGCCTCGTTTACATTCATACATCTCCCACGCCGCTTGCGACTACTACGCACCTACCTGTCTGAAGAACATCACCAATAACGTCACTATAATTATGTCCAGGGCCGTCTTTACCCGGGGGTGCAAGGGGTGCGTGGCACCCGGGCGCAAAGTCTTAGGGGGCGCAAGCCTATCGCCTTGTACCTACACATACCATGCGTAATCACAACCAATTTAAAAATTACAAAACAAATATTCATTACATCTTTAAAAATATAGGCAGATATATTGTTTGAAATTGTTTATATGTATACGCCTCATGCAGTTTTCTGCACGACTAGGCGACTTGCGATGTACAAGCCTCATAATACTACAAGAATTAATTCCAACACAGCAATGAAAAGAACTTTCAAGTAGAACTTTTGCTACTAACACGACTTTTGCCGATTGTAAGTTCGGTGTTAATGAACTAAATAGGTGACTTGGGCACCGAACCGTTTTTTATTGTTGACTAGGGAGGCGCAGGCTGATTTTTGCACCCCGGCGCCCAATATGGTTAAGACGGCTCTGTATATGTCCTTCTATAACGTCCTATTCCGGCGTTTTGTTAGTCACCTTCCACTCATTCTCTCATACATGACCAAACCATCTAAGCATACTCTTTTCTTTGTCCTGGATTAAAAAAAATATGAAAAACAAAATACGACGCAGACGAAATCGTGGACCACAGTAAGTTTCTCATGGCGCTACAGACACGATGTGAGAAGAAATATACTGAATATATCCCCATAAAAAAAAACTTGAGAGGTGTCAAGGGACACCCGGATGGAACGAAGTTCAAAGAGAGAGAGAGAGAGAGAAACACGCGCACGCCGCACGGCTTACAACTATAGCAAAAAGGGTCGTTCCAACTTTTGGTCTTAATTTTTTCCGTCTAGCCCCCTTTCGCAACGCGCGATAAGGAACTTCGTTCCAAAAACAATATATATTTACTGCATACCCGTTACCACATGATAAGAAGTGGCTTCATAAACAATTGAATACTCAAATAGTTTCCTTGAGTGGCTGTTGTTGAGCCATCCAGTAATGAATGCGTAACTATGAATCAGATATTATAAGACGACTTGTAGACGTGACATAGTTTAATTACTGTTATACATACATAATCAGCATGTTCCGACTGCTGGGACACAGTACTCTCTTGTTGAGAGGGAGTGGCCCGTAATCCGCCACGTGGGCTTAATGCGGGTTAGTGATGTCACATGTCTTCGAACTTTTTTGGTTCTAGGACATACCTACTGGTTTCCTCACGATGTTTTCCTGCCCCGTTTTGAGAGCAGTCGTAGTTAATTAAATACAAAGTAAATTGCCGTTATTAGTGGAGAAATTTCCATGGAGTATTTTTGCCCGTTGTTATCCATAAGTACCTACTACACGCTTTGAAATGGGCAATTAGCTTCATATTTCTGTCTGACAATTCAAAAGAGCCTGAAAATGATTTAGTTGAAATAAATTCTCTGAGTTTGAGCTTGACAAATGCAAGATACGGAAATGTACGTCTACCGAGCCTTAGGCAGTCAGCCCAGTTACCACTTAGCTGACTGTCAAAGATGAGAGACTACGGCATGAGCGACTTTTCACAGCGTTTGTGACAGCCAAAGCTGATAGAAGAAGCAGACAATCAGACGACGCCGCCCAATCTCTTCACGTGATCCTTTTAAAGCTCCCGCAGACAGGCGGACCGCGACTCCGGTAGAACCATTTCCAAGAAGTTTTCATAGATTTTATTCCACTAGAGTCGCGTCGCGCCTGTCTGGGGAGCCTTTAGCCGCCTTTTATGATCAGCACGTAGGTTGAGACTAAATTATTCCGTATTGATCACGGCACATACCATGACACAATACATTGACGACTTCTCATACACAACTATGATAGATTAAAAGTTCCATTAACATCTGAAGAAAGGAATGAATAGAATATTAGAATGACAGCATTACGTGATTTTAAACCTTATCTCTCTTCAATTTGAGTTCTAAATGATTGTCTACTTTCCGCAAGCTTGTTTTAAATTTTACATCTAAATTCAAGCAATATGGAACTGTATTTACCACTAAAAAGGTTCAGAATCATGTGGGATTTATGTTAAATTAGTGCAGTTTTCATTGCATAGCTATTCCTCAATATGAATAGTTCATTCAGTATTAGGAAGCATATTTCCGCTTTATTAATTTCATGATCTGAATGCACAAGTAGAAGGTCTTAGTTATTTTTGGAATACGCTACGTAAATTACGGACTGCGCTACAACAAAGACAGGGTTGTTTTTAGAAACTTTTGTATTATCGTTACGTTATCCTTAACTACGCGGATTTATATGTGTCTTAGTAAGAGGATAAACCTATAACTGTATTTGATTACCTGGGCTGCTTACCTAATCGAACTCCCCTCCCCTCAAGGAAAATAGGGCTCAGTATGACACTTGTCTTCCAGGAAAAATTCCAACAGTAATCCCTTTGTGCTTGGCATCAGTGCCAAAGAATAAATACCCTAACATCTTACTAAGCAACTCCGACTTCTTAAGAACTGATTACGCAAACAAAAACAAATAAAAAACAACGCGAAAATAGGTCCGTTTCTGCAAGAAGTGTCAATATCGGCAATCCCTAGCACAACTGCGGAAATAGTTTTAGACATATGTTTCTATGGTTTTAGACCAAACGGGCATAAGTATCAGGAACAGTGGCGGCCTATTAAAGACGGCCACGATTGGCGAGTTGTCCGAAACCAGGAAAGCCTTTTACATTATGTAAATATTTTCATCACCACTGTTCTCAAAAACGGTGAAGGAAAACATCGTGAGGAGACTGGCATGTCATAGAACCAAAAATTCGAAGACATGTGACCTCCATCAACCCGCACTGGGCCCGCGTAATAGATTTATTAGGCCACTCCATATCGAAGAGAGGAGGCCTTTGTCCCAGCAGTGGGAAGATTATAGTCTGATTATGTTTCTTATATCTATGGGAGGAGACTTCTACCTAAGATTGTTTCTAAAACATTTCTAACAAAAATATCAGCCGTCCCATACATTTGGGTGGAATAGAAGTTTTGTATGGGCAGTTTATATTTTTTTTCGCGATTACAATATTGGTCTCATTGAGAAAAAATATAAAACAAAATATTTATAAAAAACGGTTTCAAACAATACAGGCGCTGTTATGTTATTTTATGTAGGTATTTACTATATTAATATTAAAATATCGACCTTCACATATAATTTTATAATTGCATTCATTTATCATTGTTACCTTAAATTGCTAGTCATAATATTATTCCTAAAATTACTCCAAGAGTAGGTGTGTTCCCTGCGGACTCTCCGTCCGCATACCGGCCCATAGTGCTGCTCGACGAGGTTGGCAAGCTCTTTGAGAGGGTAATTGCGGGCCGCCTCGTCGGGCACCTTGTGGGGACTGGGCCGGATCTTGCGGATTGCCAGTTTGGCTTCCGCAAGGGGCGCTCTACGGTGGACGCCATCATGCGCGTAAGAGCCCTCACGACGGGGGACGCGGTGTCCCGGGGTGGGGTGGTCGTGGCGGTGTCACTCGACATCGCCAACGCGTTCAACACCCTGCCCTGGAGCTGCATTGGGGAGGCACTCCGGTATCACCGGGTGCCGACCTACCTCCGTCGAGTAGTCGGGGCGTATTTGACGGACAGAGCCGTCATCTACCCCGGTCGCGACGGGAACTGGAACCGGCGAGAGATGTCGTGCGGTGTCCCACAGGGATCGGTTCTGGGGCCGCTCCTGTGGGACATCGGTTACGACTGGGTGCTGCGGGCCGACCTCCCTGAAGGCGTCAGCGTAGTTTGCTACGCTGACGACACGCTGGTCCTGGCGCAGGGGAGGTCGCATCAGGCGGCGGCCGACGCGATGACACGCGGGGTTGCGATAGTCGTGGAAAGGATCCGGCGGTTGGGTCTCGAGGTGGCATTGCACAAGTCTGAGGCCATGTCCTTTCATGGGCCTCGGTACGGGCCACCTCCGGGATCCCAACTAGTGGTAGGAGGGGTTCACATCGGCGTCGAGACCACGATGAGGTACCTGGGTCTCGTCCTCGACAGTCGATGGAACTTCGTCGAGCACTTCCGACGTTTGGCCCCCAAACTGGAACGGGCCGGGGCCGCCCTAAAGCGGCTCTTGCCCAACCTGAGGGGGCCAAACGCCTCCTGCCGGAGGCTTTACGCGGGGGTCGTGCGGTCCATGGCCCTATATGGGGCCCCGGTATGGGCGCGTTCACTGCGGCTTCGAGCCGCACACTACCTGAACGCGCCCCAAAAGGTGGTAGCCGTAAGGCTGATCCGGGGCTACCGCACGATCTCGGGCGAGGCAGCAAGCCTCCTTGCCGGACTGCCACCATGGGATCTGGAGGCGATAGTCCTCGCGCGCCTATATGATTGGCGCGCGGAGGCACTACGCCGGGGGGAAACTCCGCATCCGCGGCAAACCGCGGCGGAGCGGACGAACCTCCGGTGCGATCTCATGGCGGCATGGAAGGAGCGACTATCGCAACCCAGCGCAGGGCACGCCACGATAGCGGCGGTAAGACCCCTCTTTGAGGAGTGGCTAGAGAGACGTCACGGCGCTCTCACCTACCGCCTGACGCAGGTCCTCTCCGGACACGGATGTTTCGGGAGGTTCCTGCACATCATCAGGCGGGAGGAGACGCCCGGGTGTCACCACTGTCAGGATCGCCCAGAGGACACGGTGGAGCATACGGTGGAGGTCTGCCCTGCTTGGGCAGAGCACCGCCGTGTCCTCGTAGAGGCGATTGGCAGCGGCGGCGACCTCTCGCGCCCGGCCCTGGTTCAAGCCATGGTCCGGGGTGAGAGGGAGTGGGAGGCAGTCACCTCCTTCTGCGAAGCAGTCATGCTAGCGAAGGAGGTGGCGGGGTGGGCGAGGGAACGCGCCTTGCGCACCTCACGCCTCAGCCGCCGCGGGAGACGCTCCGGGCGTCGGGAGCCGCGTGACGACTCCCGGCCACCGTAGGCGCGGGCCTGCGGGCGGAGAGTAATGGGTAGCTCTCCGTCCGATCAGGACTAGGCCCGTGCCGGACGGCGTGTTCGTGTTCCACGCGCGCCTCAAAGAGATGTCAGCAAGTGACGGGGCCCCACAGGGCCGAAGCCTGCCAGGGTAGCGGGACCATCCGAAAGGGTTTACCGCTGCCCTGGAACATAAAGGGCTAAGGAAGGAACACGGGTGGGTTTTAGTCAGTAAAAGTCTGACACTCCCTTCTGCTCCACCCAGAGCGGGAGGAGTCATTTGATGATTTCCCATCCTCAAAAAAAAAAAAAAAAAAGAGTAGGTGTGTTTACATATTTTTGTATGACCTACAATAGGTAATGCAAGGTATGTCTTGTTTGGCCTTGCCACATGATGATGAGGCATATCTTTTAGCTTTCAATTTTACAAACATACATACCTGTATTTCCCGTATGATAGTAGTTTGCCTAACTTTTTGTAAAGTAGTCCTCCCCTGTGCGGGTGTGTAACGAGGAGTATAATAATATAATATAATAATAATATCCCTGGACATTTCACACAGCGCCATCTAGTCCCAAGCTAAGCAACCTAATGCTTGTGTTATGGTAACAAGATGGCTGATAAACTACTTGTATAATTAATTTTTTTTGTAAATACATACATATTATATATAGTATATAATTGATTTTGACAATTCAAAAGTGCCTGTAAATGGTTTAATTGAAATAAATGATTTGAGTTTGAGTTTGATTGTTATAGTATTTTCCAAGTACTACTTCTAAATATGACTCTACCACTATCTAGTGATCTTATCACTGTTACAAAATGCTTAAAGTGTCCCCCTTTAGTTATTTAAGTACAAGAAAGCCTTTAATTTTATTCGAAGGTATAAAAGCTAAATGTTCATTCAATTAATATTACTTTTCTGATTTAATCTGATACTACATTTAAAATTGAAAAAATGTCTTGGTTTTTTTTTGGATTTAAATTATGTATTATTATGGCAAATAATATTAAGTACAGGTAATTACTTACTCTGTAAGTACGTAAACGTTAACAAAGAGACAGGGTGAAAACATCATGAGGAAACCGCCATGTCCTAGAACCAATGTTTCAAAGACATCTACCGAGCCCCACTGGGACACCATTGAATAGTGAGGTAGATGGCAGCCCATTCCCTCTCACAGAGTGGAGGCCTATGTCCTTTTGTTTCCTTCAATTCACATAATTCACAGTTCCCACACCCAAATTAAATCTTATGTTTTTTTCTTCTTTTATTATATATTTAATTAAATAAAAAAGCTTGTACTTTAGAGGTTTAAGACATATAGTAAAGAGTATTTAATGCAATACTAAGTAATACTAGGCTAAGCAAAGATTTGTATATCTTGATAAATTCCTAGGAGCAAAATGGAGTTTGGTCTGGATGACCAATAAAATAATTATATCCTAAAATGTTTTTTTTTTCTTCTTTTAAGAATTTGTTTTTTACTGAAATTGGAATATTAAGTAGGTCTGTCATGAGAAAAAAATATTAAAAGTATTAGGCAGTTGGTGGCACTAGCAGCAGTTGTAGGTGCAGCAGATTGCCTTCAAATATTTTTTATTGAAGGTATGGCATATTCATAGTCAATTCAAAATTACGTTCCTGAAAAATATTAAAAAAAAAACATGCTTTCAAAGAAAATTACTCCCAAGTGTATTTGAGCATTAACATTTTTTATATGACCTACAAGTTAGAATATTTTTTTAAAATAATTTTCAATGATGATACTTTTAACAGCAGTGGTTAATATTCTAAGGGTATGTTGAGACCATTTATCTATACGAGACACGTCCCAAATATCTTGCTTGGCCTTGACAGATGTGATAAATGATGTGGTATTTGCATAACGGGTCTATTTGAAGCGTTATATGGTGAACAATCGAATACAATTAAACCAAAATATTATAATAAATAATAATAATTTATTTGCCTTAAAAAAAGAATACAGATGGGAACCTAGGTGATTTGTTATGAAATAGGTACTGTTTAATGAATACATCTATAACATTATTTGTTCAAAGACTGACTTTAATTAATGACTCAGTGAACAATTGGGTCTAATTGTTAATTTGATAACTTTTTGACATAGAATAGTTTTACTGATTAATAACATTATGAAAGCACCTACACATTTACGGAAAATAATTAAATAATTTTACTGTGGTCATGTCTTTTTTTATTGTAACTACTGGCGATTCTGTTGTCAAATTTAAATTTCGAATATCAGCATGCATACTCTTCTAGAAAACTACTCGTTACTCAGACTCGTTTTCTTTTTTTGAATCTAGAAAATTATTGGCGCGAGTCTGTTAACAAAATGTTGTGCAATGTTTAGGAATGAATTAAAATAAGTATTATATTTTTGTCACTAACCTTAAGTTTCAGGAGCTCTATATCACCTTCCAAAGCCAATTTGAGGCGTTTCCAATCGAAGGATGCGGTCTTTCTGAACTTATCCAGTGGCCCGCTCGGGAGATCGGGAACGAAACTCAAGTCCTCCATACTAAAACACAATATCACGTTATAATTCAGCTTTCTTACACTAATAATGGTTATGAGCGCGCACCAATTTTATTACACCGGATGACTAAACATACAGGGACATTTCAAATTCCCTCGCAGACACAAATTCAAGGTCTACAGCGATCCGTGAAGTAAGAACCAGTCTAGTCGGGCGTGCTGTTTCTATACAACTCTCACCTTGACTATGAATGGAAGGATGAAAGAAACTGTTAATAAACGTAAGGGCGTCCGTTGCCTAGGTGTTACGAACGAAACTGATAATTTTTGAGGAGGTTTTAAAGAGGGAAAGCGTATGATAACGTGAATGCGGCGCACGCTGTTATAATTGGGCGGTTGGGCGCACCGCTCGCACACACACGTCATACATCGGATGATTGCTCGTACTGTCACAGTCATCTGTCATCTGTCAGACTGTCACTGGACTGGAATGTCTGGCCCTGTCACTGTCAAAGTGACAAATAGTTTAATCTATATTTTTTTGCAAACTGCTTTTTAAAACTAAAGCCTGCAAGTAAATAATCAATTAACAGATTTATAAAAAACGTATGCAATTATTTATTAGGTTGAAAAATCAGCATCTACTCTGTGTCGACTGTTATTTATATATCATAAAATGTCGAATTGCACTAAGAACGATTTACAAACAAAATGACATAACAATTTATGGTGGCTACTCTGCGCCTACAAATTAATTAACTAATCAACGTTTAAGAACTGTAACTACTGCCACCTACCGTAATTTATAAGAACTATTTAAGTCCTAGAACACAGTGTGTGCTCATGAATTGCTCAAATGGCGTGAATGTCGCTCAGGTTTATAAAAAATATCAATAGATGGCAGCACTAGGAACAAGTATAATTAATGAAAAGTGTAACAGAGACAGAAAGATTCAAACCTTGCTTTGTAGACAGAGACAGATATAGTCACTCACACCAACAAAAACTGTCACTACATAGATATTTTAAGTTACAGACGCATAAACAAGAAAAGAGAAGTTGTAAAACAACAAACTGTGTTCGTCGCTGCTTTTCTATCAGATGTAAAATGGACGGGCGGTCGTGTCGTTGCGCGCTCGCGAACTCCGCGTGTTCGTTGTGAAATCGATGTTTATTGTTTTATATTTTGACGTGAATACGAATATTGTTTACGCGATTGTACGACTACTTCGGTGTTCGGTTGCCGAAGGAGATTGTGTTTAGTGCATGTGTTTTTGTATGACGTTAGCGCTTACTTCACTTCACTTGCAGTGATTTCGCTGATAGCTCACTCACCGGTGGGTGCGCGCGTGATAAACTACGTGTTCGGTACGAAAAAAGGCGATTAATCGTCTAGTGTGGGTGTTTTACAGTAGCATCATGCTGTGTACGGTGACATAGTGAACGTTGAATAGACCCTGACCTCTGGCAATCATGTCTGGGCGCTCGGATTGCAGGAAATTTGCACCAAACATCTTCAATAAGAGCAAATGCACTAATTGCTTCCGTCAGAAGGAGGAGCATAGTGCTGAGGCTTTGGAATCTAATCGGGTGAGTATCATTACAAACCTTTTAAATTCAAGTTTTGAACGTCGTTTATTTCTAATCAACAAGATGAAATATTCGCGTGTAGGTGTGTTCGTTGAATAACGTAACGTGTACAGTGCATGTCCGTGTGTGCGTAGGCCGACCACTCTTCAGGTGTTGATCTAACGGATTTCATCGAGTTATTAAAATGGTATTGAGTAGTAGGTACATCATATGAACACGCTTAACAAATAACTTTTGGTGGGTAATTTTTTTAGTGGTGGGTAGTTTGTCAAAATTGTAGTGTTTTTTAAGGAAATTATAACGCATAATTATTGTTTTTAAATTGTCGGTACATTTTCATAGTACTTACCTACCTTACTTTGATATCTAAATTTATACAATAAACATAAATGTAAGTACATAAGTAGTTAAAAGAATAAACACCACTTTCTAATATCCAAAATCAACAAAAAGCAGTAGATTCTATAGAATAAACTATAGGTACTGTTATTTAACTGTTATTTTTATGAGAAACTAGTCACACCTCTAATTTGAATGTCACAAAAATTACAGAATCGACCATCAAATTAGCGGGAAACAACGGGAAAATATCGGTCCGAATTCCGAAATCTGAAGCAAAATAAAACTCATTAAAAAATGAGGAATAATTTGCTTCAACTTTCTGACAAACTGAACGATTCCTTGATAATGTTATTCAAAAATTTGATTCAAACTTCTGAATGGTTAACTCAACCCGTTAACTTCTAGCTATTTTATTAGGTTTGACTTTAACGATAGCTAAATAAAACGCAACTCGTTGAACCGTAATTCTTCCTCTGCAACTTGCCAAAACTATCAATAGACAAATTATTTTTGTCTTAATTTTTTTTTTTTAGCGGCTAATCTAAACATATGACATCAATCTAGTACCTGAATTCTTGCATAAATGTTGAAAAAAAAAACCGCGTAGATAGTGTCTCGTCTCGTATCGTCCTAAGGTACCGTTGCGTGTAGGTACGCCGCGGACAGGATGCACGACATGTTCAGCATAAAATCTCTGGTTGTTTGTGGAATTGTATCTATGGGACTCGTTTGTACTTTGTAAGTTTGTACTTACAACTTTGAACATTCCTCATAGGATAGGATGAGAGAAAACAAAAAAAAAATACATACATAGTAGTAGGTAATTTGTTGGGTTTTGTCAACTTTCCCTTAATTGCGGATATTGTATAGAAAATCATCTTATAACCAGATAAATGGTGTCATGTACTTACATTACAAGTACTGCTGCCATAAACACGGCTTAATGTTGCCATCATAACCACCAAATAAAAAACCCCTGTCTTTGCTGTCGCACAGTCATATAAAATTACGTCTATATAATTATGGCGTAGATAGAAGAAGGTATCTAATCGTAGTCATTTCACTTTCGTCGTTATCAAACTATGTGTATTCTCGTATTGGGTAGTTTTTTTTACACAAATCTCATTCGATAACTAAAGTATATCTGTAATCTGTAGTGAGATTATGTTTGACTTGAAAATTCTACTATGATTTACGAAAGATAACTCTCAATCCTAATTCAGTTTGTATTTCAACTATCAAGAAGAAAAGCTGAATAAAAAACATTGAAAGTGGATAGGTGTCAGGTTACTGAACTAAAATTTTCTTTCTATCTAAAATATTTTAAAGGCTTTTTCACCCTTTTCACGCCAAATACCTAAAAATTATAAAATCACGTCATGTTCCTTATGTTTAATTTACACCATGTTACGGAAATACTTGTACACCTTCATAAGTTTTATCTTCTAACACTTTCCGTGGGAGAATGATAAGACGAATAAATAGAGATTTAATCTCCACTATCAAACGAGCATTAAGTGCTCAAATAAAGTGACGTCATTAGACCATCATCATCATTATTTTAATTCCAATAAGTACATAATTTACTTTAGAGACCATTGTTTCCCTTCGCTGCAAGTTGAAGATAATTGGTAATGATATGGTACAATCACCATTTAGTTATAACAAGCGACCTTCATGAAGATGTGCGTGCGTAGACCTGCTGCAGGTCCCTACCGAAACGACTGAAAAGGGGCTCGTGGCTAAATAATAACAGCCGCATCGAAGTTCTAAGGTACGCTTGCCGATATCGAGATCGAGACCCCTTCGTGTCTCGGAAAGCACGCTAAGCAGTTGAACCGGGCATTCCGGTCATTCGTAGATCTTTGACAGTCGTACTCGTTACGGGTCAGAAGCCCGAAAGTCTAACAACCAGTTTTACCAACGGGTATCGTATTACCCAGTTCTGGGTGATGGAGGTCAGATAGGCAGTCGCTCCATGTAAAATACTGGTATTCAGCTGCATCCAGCTGACTCCAATATCGTTGGGAAAAGACAAGATAGAAGATGAGTTCTGAAAACCGTACCCTAAAAATACTAGACCAGGCATAAAATAACTCCGTCCAAAAGTTTGACAGAAAGACGTGAAATCTTTCAAGTTAGGTACATTCTTATTTCGCAGTTTCCGAAGTCTTTATTATAATAATACACACCCACTTTCGATTTGAGACGATTTCTAGCAAAAACTATAATCAATTTCAATTGTAATTTCGACTCTAAAAGTAGCAATTTTTGACAGGAACGTGGATAACTTTCACAATACGAGTATTTCAGTGTGTAATAACAACAAGACTGTCAGTACTATCGAGGTCACTTTTACGCATGCATGAGCATGATTCATTTCAATAACTATTCTAGTTGTAACACTACGAGTAGGTGCCTAGACAATTGTGTTAGAATATTTACACGTAGCTAAGTAGGTAACTAGGCAAGTACCAACCTATTAAATAGCAGTGACTTAGCAAGCAAAATGCTCAGAGCATTTTTTGCTCAAGTGACACCTATTGCAAAAGGCGACGTGTCAAGTTCATTTCAAAGTTGTCAAAAAGTGAAATAAGATTTGAAATACTTAATTGAATTCGAAGTAAAGGTATAGAGATATCAAAATATTGTGTAAAAATCAAATCGTTAGATAATTAGCACCACTGAATTTAAAGTAACGATGACGCATAAGATTGACATCTGAAACCTTCAACTTTTTTTTATCTGTCACTGATCAATGTTTGCTATTCATTCTTTTTTAGTTATTACCGTTTTTTGTTAGACAAGTCTTATTAAGAGTTCCATTACTGTTATCAAATGAAGTTATCTGCTCAACTACAAATGCCATTATCACAGTAAGCCATTCACCAAAAATGCTTAGAATGTCGTTATTCATAGCCGAAAGAGCGAGATAGACATACCGTTTACTTATCGAGAAAGTGAGATAGGAGATCACCTGTCAAACTGAGTCAGGTTTTTAATCAGATAATAAGTACATCGTAGACATTGCTGATAATTTCGGTTAAAACAAATACTTAGTGCGTTACGTTGTAGGAGCAGCTGTGACAATAATATGCCGAGAAGTTACCTCGTTGAGGCCCGTGCTTATGGTGTTTTTATATCGCTATAAACAAAGTCTTTAGGGCCAGTCATGTTTCTACGTAAGTAATTTATGGATAAATAATATTGAAAATTAAGAACGAACAGACTTAATTCTGAACCCACAATGAAAAAAAGAGGTTTTGCGTCAAATAATGAGCGTAACCCCAGTTTGCATTTAAGAACCAGTCTTTAATGAGAACGAGACGTATTATCAAGAAATTGATTTTGAATCCATGGTACATCTAATTATCCAATACATTTATGCCACATTGTAAAACTCACCTTGAAGGTTCAAGTTTTCTTAACGACATTGAAATCAGCTGCGAACAAAACATCTTGAACGTGGCTGTGACATCTCCTTATATTCGCACTGGCCAATCCGCGCTTGTCAACGTAATTGAGCACAAAACGGCCAAATTTGGCCGAACACGACACAATGTCAAAGCCAAGGCTGAATCATACAATGCCCAAGCTAATAATGCGGCTCAGAAACTCATTTCCATCGCAATGTGCCTCTTATATCCGGGCAATAAGGGTAAACACTAGTTTCAATAGGAAATTACAAAAGGTAAACTATTCATAATAATCAGGAAATGTCAAAGCCTCAAATGGCGGTGTTCGGACAATTATCTTGACAAATGCTCCACTAACAAACCGACTGACGCGCGCCATGTTGGATGCGCGTGCGCAAGGTGACGCGAAGCGAATAGGAAGTTAACGATCGATACAATGAATGCTGACTTTACATAGTTTGCTAAATAGATGCTATTTTTTTTCTATATTTATGCTTGTGTAACGAATGCCGGAGAAAGTTCTGCTTATTTTGCAAAAATGTCTTCCTCTTATTGATTGGCTGGCGCTTGTACTGAAACACGTCACGCTAGAGTGATGTTTATCTTTTTAATCATTGTTATATGCTTGGAAAGTTATCATTTATTGCTTTTCTTACAAGTATATTTTACAGTCGTTAAAATGGTTTATAGCTTCATAGTTAATTTTCCGGTCTCGTGCCGAAGCTTTCCTTCCACCATAATGCGTTAGTTGGAGGTCGTTTATCGTTCTTCATTCTTACCGCAGTTTTTCTGCTGTTCTACTATGTAGACAGTTGAAACCGCAGCCAGATACCTTAAGGTACATTCTAGTGGTGTAGGCTCTTAGTATTTTTTGCTTTGGTAAAAAATGTAATTTACATGCCGACACGTATCTATGGTAAACACATAGGTAGACATAGGTTTACCCGGTTATGCCAAGACCACAAAGAAGGAGTTTTAGACTCACTTCGACCTCCTTTGCTTCCAATCGTTGATCGTCAACATTTTAACAGAACACCTTCACCAAAATTAAGTACTAAGTACCAACTTTAATTTAGTATTCTACCATTATATCATACACCTCGACTTTGACGGCCCACCTAATCACAAAACAAACACTGACATAATGTTTAGTCTATGATAACCTTATCTGTCATTAATAAAACTGTTATATCAGCTTGAGTGGAAACTAAAGGCATATTAACTTTCCAGTTTACTGTTGTAGAGTTTGTTAGCGTCCAAAGAATGTATGTAAGTCTTGTAGGAACGTCGCCGTTCTTGCTTACATGTCTGAAGTATGTAATATGTGAAGTAGGAAGTTTCGAAGAAAAACATTAGTATGAGTACTGGTTACTAAATTATTACTAAGGTATAAGGTATGGACATGTCGTTAGGCGTGTTGTAAGAGATATTTCCTAGTGAGATTACCTCAGTCCTATTCTGGAATATGTCGGCCCTAAAAAAGGATGCGGTTTTAGTCTTCAGGCTTGGTAAACAAGTTTGTTATAAGTGTCCTCTCTATTGTAGTGGCTCCTATAGGTTTTGGACTTAGTTCGCGATTCGTCTTTTTCACTTTCTCACTCATCCAACAACAGAGTCAAAGTCCTTGTTTACGGTTACGTTTTGGTGGTCTATCATTGGTTTGTTAAGGTAGAGGAGCATCATGTTGGTCAAAAACAACTTTTATTTGCATTTAGAAATGTTCGATTTATCCTGGTTTTAATATCTTGGCAGTGTTTGCTGTCTTGCGATAAAAGAATACTTGAAGTACACTCAGCAAGAATCAGCCCACGAGTAACAAACTCTTTTTGCTGATGCCCTTTTTTGCGAATGCAGACTCAGAAGAAGCAATTACGTTAATAGACCAAGAAGTCTCAAAGACACGTGGCTCATTAGACTAAACTCCAATGATATGCAGAGATAGTAAGCTCTAGGCGCCATGTCGAACAAAGTAAGACCACAATCTGAAAGATAGCATTAACGCATTAGCACTGACATGGAACGACCTATAGAACTGAAACTATAACAAACTGCATTTCTCAATGGTGTAGGTTAATAACCAGCTGACACTATGTTTACATAGCTTGATATAAATACGGAAGTAACACGGATAACACTTGGTATCTTGTGTTTATTTAGCATTCATTCAGGCTGCGCAGTCATTAAGAAAACAAGTGTGTTCCTAGAATTGATGACAGTCAACATCGTTGTGAGAGGAGTGAAGAGACTTATGGAGCGGTTTAAAGCCCATTTATATCATGCATCCTAAACTGTAGCAATTTTCTTTCTACTATACAGGGTGTCAGGGACGTCGACGCGCAACCTGTTACCATGGTACCATGGATTCAGTACATGATTCTAAACCTTCTAGCGCTGAAATTTGATGTCGGTGGTTCTGATTAATGAATGAATGAATGAATTGCACCGATCCCAGCGTGGTTTGACCAGACTCGATTAATCGAATGAACCCCAAGATTCGCACTAGCTCCTGTAGCCTCATGTTCATGGTGCTACAGCCACCATTGCATATCAAGAAGTAGACCGGGGGGCGCGGTTTTTGTAGGGAAGACGTGCCCGTAGGAAAGGATAGGATTTAAGAGCCTACCGGATATGCATCCTAGAGTAAGCATTGGACTAGTGTTTGATGTCGGTGGTTCTGATTAAACAAAAAAATTGCTGTTCTATACATTTTTACCGCGTAGGTGCTCTTTTCTATGACACAGCAGATTTTTTCAATGATAACCGATGAAAAATTTCTGCGCTATGGGGTCAAGAATCATGTGCTGATTTCATGGTTACAGTGTGCGCGTCGACGTCCCTGCCACTCTGTGTACAATGCCAGTTATTTTGCCCGTTCAAAAGTCCACATTGGCTTATCTTTCAGATGGTTTATGTAGTCCCTTCTCGTCTTCTCTGCTGTCGTGACTAGCACTTCATGCTTCAGAAACTCGTGTTTTACTGTCAGTGTCATCATGTCTTTTTATATCATATTATGTAAATGTTCCATCACTACTTAATTCTTTGTGGTCATCAAGTAGTATAGTACCTTGTCAACTAGTATAGCCACAAAGTTATAGCATTGAGCCATTAAGTAAGTCCGGATGTTAACCTGACTCGAAGTAACTTAACGCGGTGAGATGTCGAAACCTTTGAGTTGTGCCGTAAATATCGTACTTAATATACAAGTTAAAGTGAAAATAATTTAGCTTTTCCCGCTTTCACGTAACGCCAGTTAAGTCAGGTTTCTAGGTCGCACACATATGTGTGTTTGTTTTACAAAATTAACGTTTTGCTCGAACAGGTTTGAAATGTTTTCGTTGGCCGGTGGCGCCGGCGCAGCGCACTTTTGCGGTTAATGCGTAAGCGCAGGCCGCAAACGCGTTTAGTACTTTGACACACTTATTTGTCACACAAAAAACATATTTTTCAATTGGTTATACAACGTGCCTGTGTCCTTAATGTTTTGTAATTAAAATAGCTAAACTAGTACCACATGTGTCGCCGCTGTATCCGGGCGTTTCTTTAACTCGCTTTATGAACCGTTACGTTTTCGCTGAGATGAATAAATTTCGTTTACGAGGTAGTTTCAATACAGCTTTAAATCTCGCCTTTTTAATTATATTTATCCTTAAAATTAAACTTTTTATGTCCCAATTTACGGCTTTTGATCTCCAAAACAAACAATCTTGTTCTCACAAACTACTCCAGCCAGTTTATAACGTATGCTCCAATTAAATGTTCAACCAATTCGTGTGTGCCCGCTAACTCTTTCTGTCATAACCATAACTCGAGTGCTCTCTTCAAGAGGTCATAAATCCATACAACAAACACAACACACTGTTAATATTTGTTCTCCTGTTTGTAGAGGCTGTATAACCCCGGGTCGTCTCCAAAAAACTTTTGATCCGAACTGCCGAGCAACAAAGACGTGGAGATGGAATAGTTAAATTAAAAAAAAAAAAGAAAATAGGAGATGTTGCGTTCCGTTCCTACTACGTCGTCCACTGTAAGGAGAGCCGCGCACGAGAGGAGCTGCGACCCTTTCTAGTCTGTTAATCTTCAGCAGAGAGGGGAAAAGCGGTCCAGATTAGAATGGTTGGGCTAAACTTGTAGTGTAGCATAAAAAGGAGTGCGTGAGGAATGCGCCGGCGCGATCGCCAGGTGCAACGGCCGCGCGCCCCGCCCCCGGCTAGCATTTTTGTGTACGCGCAAGCCTAATGTGTGAGACTCAAATGATTTGGAAATCGAACCTTGCGCCAATTAAATCTGAATTAGAAATAGAAAATCTTATATCAAACCTTTTCAGACAGTCACGATTTTTTCCATAATAGATCGACCCACTCATTTTTATTCCATTAGGTACCTAATATTTAATTTCCTTGATGGGCCGGAAAATATCACACTCCCGCCGCCAATTTGAATTCGAAATGCTATCAATGAACCGTTAACAATACAATGAGTTGCCAGCGCTAAATTACAATAATATGTGGGTCGCGTCGCGAACTCGACGCCGGATAAGGCGAACAATTAAAGTCAACATTAACACCTATTTGACAAAGCGAAACGAGCTCGCGTCGTAACTCGATAGTGTATCATATTTACGTCTTCATTGTTAACCATCTAATTAAAAATTCACGCGTAAAGTCCACCGGTGGGAGCGGACCGGTACTTCGTAATTTGATAGCGTTGGAATGTGTTGCCAGTCACCAATGAGGTTTTATCTATGTAGGTTGCAAACGAAAACGTGTTATTCAACAGTTGTTTGGGTGTATAAACATTTTTGCGGCTTTTTGTTTTGCCTTGTTGAATTCATGCAAATACTTTTAGAATAAATGCTTAGGCGTAAGTTGGTAGCTAATGAGACAGAACATTAAGTCAGATCGATCAGATTAATAACTTATCAAAGTCTTTAGTTATCCGACTAGTTTTCGTTCTAAACTAATTATCTATGCGTTGACCTTCGATATCCTTTAGATAAGCCAATAGAACACGCTTTTGGCTGACGTCATTGGTTACTTTGAATATCACAATTGCCTGCTTTAGATTTATTTAATCCACTGTTTACTTGAACCAAACACAAGATAGTTAAAGGATAGTAAACATTTGTTTCGTTAATCATTTTGTTTAAACGTGACAATAAAAACTTTTCTGATGACGTTTCTGAATTGGATGATGCTCCACACTTTATTTATGGTACACAGCATATTATAAAAGCAAGGTACACACGACGACTCATCATGCTATCATTTCCAGTTTTAGCTGACCTCGTATTGTATAGGCTTTTCGTACAACGAGATGTCAGCTCATACTAGAAATGTATAGCTTGATATAAGTCGTCGTGCATACCTACATACAGGTAGATAATTTAAATCCTCAGACAGATACATTAGTAGAAACAGAAAAAAGGTGTTATAAAGAACAACGTCGAATGAAATGTGTTCCATTTCATTGTCCGGATCTCGCATCAAACAAGTCCACAGAATCATAGTCACTAATGACGATCCTTTATTCAGGCTGTCTTCGTATTCTTTGAAGCTCGTATTGCGTTACACCGTGGTAAATCTCTACAAAGGTAATTTATGCTTCGAATTAAACTTTACGAGCCACTCCATCTACGATCGGAGAGATGTCACATATCAAATTCATAGAGAAACTCGTTCTCACGAGTGCACCCGTCAGATTAATTCTGGTTGCGCGTTTGTGGCGGGCAACGTAAACATTTTTATGGAACGAAAATAATACTGGACACATTAAGAGTCTTTTACACGTCGTTAGTCAGGTGCAGTAAGTCGAGAACGTTCGTAGTCGAGCGCTAATTTAACTTAGTCGAGTGCAGCAGGCGGCGTCTTTAGTCAGTGTTAATGTCGCTCCAGACGCGCAATAGTACACCACTCATTAACAACTTTTTATTTAAAACTGATACTTACCGTAGTTAGGCTATCTCAGTAATGTTTCAAGAGTCACGGTGCGTTTTCACATTTACATATTCACAATCTAGACGAGAGATAGCGGCTCGAAGCTAAAGCGAATCTCTAATTAAAACATTAAAAACACAATTTGTTTCATTTTCCGAACGCAACCGTAAAAAAGTCAATATGGCGGCATTTGCATACACAAATGAGTGCATCGCGCGGCGTGCGTGCTTTTAATTGCCAACTATTTTTATCATTTTATTTAGTCGAGTTTCTGTGTCGATACCTCGGACAGCGTGGCCGTCCAGCGGGCCACACTAAATGGCCGCTATTCCTAGATAGTGTTGTTTTAATGTTTATCGGGCGTGTTCCCATCTGAAAACACATTCCGGTTTGATGCGACGCGGTACCAAACCAAAAGCGTACCGTTAAGTACGCGTCCAATAAAATACTAGCCAGCCGCATATGGTAATTTCGTAATTGCGTGTTTATCCGTGACCACGGCTATATTTAACCGCAAAATGTTCACCTGCGAGGCGGAATCGCTTAACCAAATAATTATATATCGATTACACACTAGAGTTTTGTAGAAGAAATGAGCAGGAGCTGCTCGATGCGACGTAAAATTGCACCCACACCGCATTGTAATGCCTCGATCAATTCAATTAGTAGTTATAATGAAACGTTCACTTTGATCAATTAGAGGGATCCGTATAAATGAAGATACAAGTGTAACTCGATAAGTCAATGCCGTAAAAGGTCTGCGATTGTGAGTTAAGCAATGGTTGTGATGCAAACGGTATGCAACATTGTAATCGATAAACGGAGTCTTGGTATCGAGTCCGGAGAAAGGTTATGTGGTTTTGATTATCAAAATCGAAACCAGATTTTTCGTGCCGGCGAATTCGATCGTTTCCGTGCGTGGACGAAATCCGATACTGTGCTGACTAGGAATTTTATTTGATATCACTGCTTCATTTGGTAAATGTCTTGAGATATTCACGGGTCAAATCTATGTTTATTAATCGTTTGCTAAATCCTCCTATTTACATATCATTAATAAATCATTGCCCTAATCCTAACTCACTAAAATGGGTTAACAAAATCCGTTGGCCCCGTCATTGTCTTACCAGACCTAAAAACCTCATAATACGGTAAACCCTGAAAATTTTATCACCCGGTACCTAGGCATAAAGATTACACCCAATTAATTGGAAGCTGGTTGGAAGGGGGTCGAGGCGCCGAGAACCTAGACATAGTGCTTGTGTATGAGAATGTTTAATTAAGTAGTAATATTTACTGCTAACTGGAATATTGAATGGGGTTAGGACTGCTGTCCACGGAGGTGTAACTTCATAAAGAAGAAAGAAGATGCATTTTATTTTTTCACGTGTATTTGTCATTATGTCATACGCTTAGTGTACGCCTGCTTGCTGCTTACGCATAATTATGTCGTAGGATAAAATTTATACTAAATTAAAAAATCTAATCTTTGCAAAATTCAGTATTTTGCAAGATTGGATTATTGGAAACTAAGAAAGACTCGTAATACAAGCTAATATCATGATTTGTGCAAAAAACCAGCTTGTCTTACGAGTAGGTTAATCGCGAACAACGATGATGTAAGAGTGGAAATCCTACGCTTGCAATACACTTCGTATATAAAGTTAAATACGCCAAGCAGAAGCTGCACGTAAAGATTATCCTCACCCTACCAAATCGTCCGAAAAATGGTCCATTCTGAAAAGAGTGACCACATACAATAATAATGGCGTTTCCATGATAATCAAGTCAAATCTCAGAGAAATTTCGTCTGTCACAGGTGTCAAAACTAAACAGAAACGCGACCATCTCATCATTTTGACGCGGCGAATCTTACTATTTATATCTTTGGTTGCACGGCGTATTTTGAAGCGTCTAAGAAGCTACGCCTCCGTGAACGGTAGGCCTTAGTTTGCTTTATTCCCGTTGTACCCTGGGGCGGCGCGACTACTCACCCACATAATGTTAGCTTTGAAATGATTGATGTTGATCTACAACACTGTATGTACAGTCAAACCAGCTATTTATAGTCTATGGAGTTTCGCTAACTAATTTAATTTGAGCCTGTATACAGGCACAAAAATAGTCTTTTTTTTTTCACTTCACTGCCAATATTTATTGTATTGTGTGCGTAATATTTTTTTTATAAACTTATGGCATACTCAAGAGAGTGATGTAAAAGAATTGACTACCTACTCAGGACACTCACATCAGCATATAATTATTCTGTAACGTTCCCACTGCTGGGGCATAAACCTCCTCTCTGTGAGAGTGACTGGGCCGTAAATCCACCATGCGGAGGGCCCGCGTGGTGGATTTACGGCCCACTTGCGCTCCGCGCCGCACAGTGCGGGTTAATAGATGTCACATGCCGGTTTCCTCACGATGTTTTCCTTCATCGTTTTAAGAGCAGTGGTAGATAATGAAATAATTTACACAAAGTAAAATGCCTGCCTCGGTTTGGACCTACAACCTACAACTCGTAAGTCGGGGCCATTATCACAGTCCCACTGCTCTGCACACTGACAAAATTTATTAAAAACTAGTTACTTAAGTACCACTCGCACCTGTCTACCAAATAGTTCGCTCGACTGTACTAATTTTCTTCTGCTTATTGTTGCTGTCAAGTGAATTCGTTAACACACTAATGGATGTTAATTAATATCGAGTAGATTGTTCTTAGACCATTAAAATTACCGTGTTTTGTTTGCCAAAAATTAATGACTGCTCAACATCCTGGACAGTCAAAATAAGCTTGATTTATGTGCGCTAAGTTAAACTATGTTTAAACTTACACACCAACCTATGCAAAGCTATATTAATAATATGATCAGCTAAATACAAGCTATTAGCAATTTAAATACAAAATCATCTAACATTACCAGCTGACAATGTTATACGGCTGGTGCTATGCAGCATCAATTCTCATTCCCTTGTGCTTTGTACGTTTGTAGTTTCACACTGACTACGTTGGAACCTCTAAAATGTTGCATATTTTTAGACTAACAGCGAATTTATCCAATGAAACTGAACACATATAATCTGCGTTCAAGAGCTGTCAGTGTCATCATTGTTGTGGAATATTTGACACTGACGACACACCTCTTGAACGCGGTTTAAATGTGTTGATCGCATTTATTTTCATTGGTGCAATTCGCCCTAAACCCGTTCAAGACTTCAAGAGTATCTATTGTCTCTGGTTCTGTACGTTGTAAGTAAAAGTTTAGTTTAACTGTTATAGTTTAACTATTCCCTTATTAGTACACACGGTTACACGTCAAGCTATACAAAACCAGTTTGTCTTGGCCTCACTTTGTATGATATTTTCTCACAATGAACGGTCAGCCAATACTGGTTTTGCATAGCTTGATGTGTAGCCGTGTGTACATCTTAAAAGTCTTAGAAATGAATATCTAGTTTCAATATTCAATTAAATATCCTCTCAAATTCATGCCTTGTAACTCCTAGCTCTCTGAAACACATTTCTTCCTACGAATTGAATTTGATTAAACGTGTGAAAATGATATTGAATTTATTTTAGTATTAGTTAAATCTCTAAATAAAATAACAGTAAATAATACAGAACTGGCACGGATTACCTAAGTGGCCCGTCTGTATCGAACATAGAAATGTAAAAAACTCTATGATATCAAATATGGTGGACAGAAGGGGATGCGACTGTAAAAATGACATTTTATGCGAACCATTAGTAATATCTTATAATCTTATTAACTGTGAAATCGCCTAGTTTGATTGTAGTAGTATACACCATTATTTCCGAAGTCCGATGGATTAAAATAATTTCTATAATTTTAACACTTGGTCTGTTGCGGTAATGGACCGGACCGAAGCCGAATTTATTAATGTGTTGACATAAGATTGTATAAGGCAGAGTTCATCGGCTTAAAATGTCACATTAAATATTACATCATATATTGTTATGCATTTTTTTAACGTAAAATATACAACGTTCGCATTGATATGAAGTAAATCTATGCTAAAGGTTACGTACGTCTCGATATTTTAAAGACAGGTAATTCGTTTGGGAACCTCTACTAGCCAATGCAACTCCGATGTATTTGGAATTAGGAATGCGTGATTTCAAAATCGAGCCTTTCAATAGAGTAACTTGGGAACGAAATTACTTTGACATACCAAACCGAATATTTGTATGGGTTCTTAGAATATAAATTGTTATTCGACATTGAACAAACCTCATCCATCAAAAATCCTTTGCGAAACAAAAAAAAAACGAGATCCTCTCACGTATCGTTGCATTTCGGACTCGGTATTACAAAACACGACAGTTATTTCGTCGATTGTTCGCGCGCTGTCAATTTCGCGCGGGAACCCGAATCCGCCATTGTTTAAAAACGTTCGGATGCACCGGGATCGAATTTCGTCACATTGGCCGTCAAGCATTGTTCTTGCATATTTCCAGACGCGAATGTTGTGTCAACACGTTTGTTTTCATTGTTTTGGCATGCTTTGTTTGTTGTTTGGAAGATGATCAGGTATTGTTGAATTCTCGATAGACAGCGGATGCCTCGGTGTAAACTCGGCCGGTCATGATGAGCTCATGTTTCCTTTCAACGTACACACCGTTAATTGGCTTGGCATGGTTTTCGCGATGATAACAATCAACATGCAAATTCTGCATTGCGTAATCGTCCTTCAAATATTTTACGTGTTTTATTCATTCATTAAAGTTTACAGTCATTATGTTGTATTTTACATAGTTTGGTACGTTGCCGCAAGAACAGAGGGGCAATTCTTGTTTTAAGAACGTTCACAGTCTGATCTCAGTCTCAATCTGTCAAAAATACCTATAATTTTCCTACATCTTTGACAAGTGTTTAACATTTGTCGCTGAGATGAGACTGCGACTAGATTTGGAATGTTTTTAATTAAGAGAATTGGCCTTCTGGTCATTCAATCAGTGGACGGATTTTCCACACTATTGTGGTCTTGTTTGGCTAATTAAAACTTTAAAACTAAAAACAAAAAGTGGTACTTAACAGTAATTAACACTTTTTTTAGATTCAAAACTTTTTTCTCCTTTTTAATGTGCAACTAAGCTATTGTTTTAGGTCATTACCTGACAGATACTTCAAAGAGATCTGTCACAACGTCCCGTTAATCCGCACTGAAAAAAAAAATCGATCCTATCTTCATCAGATTTATTTTCTTTTTAAAGTCTTGCCTCCGAAAGGCACAGAACAGTCCCCACAAAACTCCACATTAGCCAGCGGTAGTAGCAACGTGTCGCAACCGCGACTACGCATGTCCCACGACGAACAATCGAACGCTCTAACCATGTACCAACGTAACCTCAGTCGTGTACCATGCAAAGAATTAGCATACTCGCAGAACACCATGCCCACGCGCAGCACTGCCAATCCATCATATTTGCTGCTGTGTGCGTGCACGGAGCCATTTTAGTTCTTACCAATATAAATTTGCGGGGTATGGTACGGGTCTTGTGCGATTTTCGACTTCTCTATTTGAAGTTTCGGGTCTCTTTCGCCGGTTGGTGGTTGCGAGGGTTGCAATAGGAAAGCTAATGGCGCGCGTGTATCTACACCGTCATCGTGGTTGAGCTGAAACGATTTTGTCTTGTTGAACGTCAAAACTGAATTATCTTGCTTGGTTTTAGTATTTGGGGCATGCGATGGGAAATCTAGTCCTTTGAGCTGAGTTACTCGCATCCAAGGCTAATTTTGCCTTTTACTTACATAATCAACGTAGGTATTATTAGCATTCGAATTTATAGGAGTATTGGCTGAACCCGCGACTTCGCGTGGATATCGGAAAACAATAATGTGTCTCTTTACTCATTATTTTTCTTTTTCTAAAATAAAAGCCTAAGTTACTCCTTAATAGGGAGTAATTCAGGCTTTTATTTTAGAAAAAGAAAAATGAGAGGAGAGAGGAGTGAGTCCTTGTAACATCAGCTATCTGCTAGTGACAGGTCCAACCGTTTCGGAGATTCGCCAGAACAAACAGACAGACATATGATCAGACATACAAACAAGTTTTAAAAATTATTTTTTTTGTTTTAAGTACCGTAATTTAATTATATACTTTCATTTGTATGGATTTAGTAAAAAGCTGTTATTTTGACATTACATACAGAGACTTTAATTTTATTTACTTGTATGTAGGTATGTATGTATAGATTAATATACTAATGCACTGCCTTCGTTGTCTATTACGGGACAGGAAATACTAAGATTCAATGACATTTTATAACCCTCATTGAGATCCCGTTGAATGAAATCTGTTTGCTATAATCTTATGTTGAACATTTCAAGATTTGTTAGCTAATTATTTCTTAAATCCATAGTTGTATGCAATGAATAATTATACAATTTTATTAAGCTATTAATAAGAGTGTAATTATTAGCATATCCGCCAATCAAAGTGGTGGTAATGATTATGTTGACACCTTCCATATTTGGCTTAAACTGTTTTTGCCCGTTGTCATT
Organism: Apamea sordens; assembly: GCA_945859715.1. NCBI lineage: Eukaryota > Metazoa > Arthropoda > Insecta > Lepidoptera > Noctuidae > Apamea > Apamea sordens. The sequence continues at coordinate 18,931,704 of OX243995.1, forward strand.
GTATAAATTAATATTAATATATACTGTTATCCTTATTTTGGTCAATGCACTAAGAGTTGTTTCAGTTATGCAAAGTTTCTGATCGTTTTTTTCTGGTCCTTTTCTTTATCGCATGTCAGGTGACAATTGGTCTAAGAGAACTACCGATTGCGTCCTAAATGCACGACGCCATCGCGGCAGGCCGAGAGGAAGATGGCGGGACCAGCTTGACTCCTACCAAAAGGACTGGCCGGGACTCGTAAAAGACAGAATTGTGTGGAAATAAATAATAATAATAGAAGGGAGAGGGATGCCTTTACCCTGCAGTAATCAATACAGGCTATTTAGATTCTTTAACCCAACAAACGCGCGAATCAAAGGAATAGCAAAGATTCTTCGAGAAAAAAATAACACTAAATAACGTAAACACTTCGCGCGTTTTTCTATACAATCCCAGTTATTTCCAATCAGCTGCAAGTGGAATTCCTAGGCACAGGTGTTCCATACCTGGTATCACGGAAAACATACCAGGTATAGAGTTAACGACTTCCGGATGACATATTAATTCATTACTTTCCTGATACATAATTATTGCGGTTAGGCTCGCTGCCTTGTTTCCTAATAACCTTAAGTAGGTACTAAATGGTGACTTTAATGACTTATTTGACTTGATTGAGGACGGATTGAATTCACACATTTTGTATACCTACGAGAGTAAGTTTCTCTATGTTCTACACACACATATAACATCATTCCTGTATTCTTCGAAGGTTTTGGTAAAGGTGTGCATATAGCACCCTCACATTTCGGCAGTTATATCTAAGTCCCATGTAATAGGGACCCTCGACCAGGGAATTGAACGCAGGACCATAGAGATTATAATTGATTTGATGATCATAGGGGGGAGGTCCTGGGTTCGACCATGGGAACGTATGTTTTCTCTTCTAAGATAAGGAACTGATTTATATAATGTAGCAGATAGATAGAACTCAGAAAAACTTCATGAAGAGATCTCAGGGATATATGTTTAATTGTTATATGCGCCGCACAGTGGACGGAAAAACAAGCTTCCCTTTCATAGGATTTTTGAAAAAAAAAAATGTCCTATTTGATAGTTTTAAGTATACAGTTTTGTCGAGTACATTAAAACATTGAATAAATTAGTAGTTACGGGCTTTTTTTTAAATCTATACCATAAAAAAATGACTTTATATATTTCAAATGTATGAAAATGGAATTAGTTTTCCTCATATCTTCTGTCTGTCTTGGATTGTAAAGCTGAAACTTTTAGGTATTGTTGCCGAGCCTATACCAAAGCCACCTGACCTTTGACCTTGACCCCGAACTTCCCCGTTCAAAAGATATGAATGAATTAAAAATGCATATTTGGACGATGTTGTAATACGCGGTTATGTACCGAAAATTTAAATATATAGGATTCAATTGATAAATATCACATCCCATATCTTTTGTTGTCTGCCTCAATGTAATATATTGCCATTTTGACAACTTTAGTGATGTTGACATACGCAGTGCCTTATCTGTTGGCAAAATTCGTTTAGTTGAATTCAGACAAGCTCGAAGCATCGGTGCATTCTCTGGATTTTTAATTAAATGCTTCACTAATTCTGCAAAGTCCATTTGATTTTCATTTTCACCAGCTTTCATGACAAGAGCATAAGCTAGTGTATCAAAATCATTTTTAGCTAGAAGATCTTCAGTTCGTCTTCTTTTTTGAAGTGGACTTAGGTCCGCAAATTCTTTCCGAGGAGTAACTGTACCTAGTGGTTGACCTCGACACAGACACAGTACGGGGCATAGCGAACTCTGTTGATGTACTAGGTGCTGTTACTGTAGAAACACTTGTTGAGACATCTTCATATGTCATCTCAATACACGATGGATTCAGTTCTAAATTGATCAATGTTTACTTGGAGAAAGTCAGGCCATTTTACTTCGGAGTCTAACCAATTCGCAAACTTTAAAAAAAAACATCTGTTGTCCTATGAGATTATTTCCATTTTCGCTTAAGGTTACTCGTATATGTAGCACAAAATGATTTAAGCTTTGTATTTTCCTCTTCAGATAGAGAAATGTTCACAGAAGTTAACACTTTTTGTAATAACATGTCCACATTAAAAGGATTTTGCTTCATGAATACAAATATATCGAGATTTGACGTAATTCCCTCCATACTGAGCAACTCAAACAACAAATTAGCGCAAGTAAGTGAAATGAAGTAAAGTCGATGCTCTTAATATTTATACTGCTTTAATTAAGAATAGAACTCCAATCCATTTCCAGAAATGATTGTCTAACCTTAAGTGCACTTAAGGACATAATGTTCCCATTATTTGACAAAAAAGGAATCTAATTACCCTAATTAGCAAAACCAGAACTCTAATTCATTAACCGGAATCATTGTTTGATCTTTCATGAGATGTACAGTCATCTACCTAGAATAACAACAAAATTCGCAGAAAAATGGTAAGTGCACTTAAGTATGGTACCATTATTTGATAAACAATGAACCTAATCACCCTAATTTTTGGTCACACCTGCGCAATTACAATGGGAATTGAGGATAGGTGGTGACTATTGTTAAGTGAGGCAGTCTAGTTTGACAAATATATAGGTAGGTAATTAAGGAATTCTTAGTAGAATACAATATTGCGGCTTTAACAACCATTTTTACCATGAAAATCTCCGAAATATAATTTTTTTATTAATTGATACGTTTTGAATAAGGACGGTTTTCGTCAAGATCAATAGTCACATATCTATGCTGTCTATCAGGGCTCAATACTGGGTAAAATAAATATATGTATATATATATTTTGATACATTACCGCGTATTACAACATCGTCCAAATATGCATTTTTAATTCATTCATATCTTTTGAACGGGGAAGTTCGGGGTCAAGGTCAAAGGTCAGGTGGCTTTGGTATAGGCTGGGCAACCATACCTAAAAGTTTCAGCTTTACAATTCAAGACAGAAAAAAGTTATGAGGAAAACAAATTCCATTTTCATACATTTGAAAAATATAAAGTAATTTTTTTAGGGTATAGGTTTAAAAAAAAACCCCGTAACTACTAATTTATTGAATGTTTTAATGTACTCGACAAAACTGTATACTTGAAACTATCAAATAAAAAAAATTATTTTTCAAAAATCCTACGAAAGGGAAGCTTGATTTTCCGTCCACTGTGCGCCGGGCAGGACCAAATAAATTACGAATGTCTGCTTCTCAGAGACGCACATAAAGAAGGAGGAGGCGGAAAAGTAAAGGGGAGTATCTCTGGAATCTAAGGAGATATGGGTACTTTTTATCTTGGAAAATAAAACACTGCTCGCGGGCGGTACCGGTGTCTTGATCATGGATTCATGATCACAGGGCAGCTGCTTCTCTGAAATAAATAAGATGCACTTTATAGTGTAACAAATAATGACGCCTATTAAACGGTTGTCGTATAAGTCTTGATTGTAAACGAATTAATTTAGCGTATCAAACACTTTTTATTAGCTTTAACTGGATCACATACATATATTAGAATAAGACCAGTTTTTATTAGGGCTGTGCTAATTTAGCTTTTATGAGGCTGATCGTACAAAATGTATTTTTCGTACGTAAATCTAACTAGCAACATGATTACGTAACACACATTTAATCACAATCCGAGAGTTTTGAAGGTAATTGTTAATCCATTGCTTCATAGGTCTGAAAAATTCGTCTGCTCAACAACGTAAATAACGCAATGCACGTGGGTGAACTGTCAAAATGATACCTATTGCCATATATTGTCATTTTACCCCGAAGAGGGCCTAGCTAGACTGTCAGTTATAACGATGATGATGGAAAAGTCGAGATGGATGGGACTGACAATAAGCTACGGAAAAGCTTATGTAAATCCCGTTAAAAATGATTGTAGAAATACGAAATGCTTTGAAAGCGATTACCACTTGTCTAGACCCTAGGATAGATTTATTTATCTACTGTCATGTTGTGATTTATAACTACATATATTATAAATAATTCTCAGCATCACCCTTTTGGAACGAAGTTCCTTATCGCGCGTTGCGAAAGGGGGCTAGACGGAAAAAATTAAGACCAAAAGTTGGAACGACACTTTTTGCTTAGTTGTAAGCCGTGCGGCGTGCGCGTGTTTCTCTGTCTGTCTCTCTATCTCTCTCTCTCTCTCTTATAGAAAGCAAGCCAGTTATACTTCGTTCCATTCGGGTGTCCCTTGACACCTCTCAAGTTTTTTTTTTGTGGAAAATCATCAAATCAGACCTCTCCCGCTCATGGGCTGAGCGGAAGGGCGTGTCAGACTTTTACTGACTAAAACCCACCCGTGTTCCTTCAGTTGCCTGTGCCAGGGGCCACGGTATCTCTTTCGAACAACCCGCAGCCCTGGCGGCTTCGGCCCTAGCGGACCTCGTCAGTTCGTGCTGACATCTCTTTCAGGTGCGCGTGGAACACAACGCGCCTCAAACCTTAAGGTTGACTGGTACAAAATGCCTCCCTTACAGTATTTTGTTGTTTACTTATGCATAAAGTTTTAATAAATAATATTATAAACAAGTAAAATTTCAGGGTTTGTATGTAGCGTGTAATCTTCGGAACTACTGATCCGATTCAGAAAAGTATTTCACTAATGGGAAGCTACAGTATTGCCGAGTGTGATAGGGTGGGTATGTTTAAATAAGAAATTTCACACGGAAGAAGTCCGCTTTTTACAAAAGATCACAACAACAACATGGCGCCAGGGTCAATCCCATTCTTATTTGTCCAGTTAAATTATGTGCAATTGTTTTTCTTAAACTCTAATAATCACTTGTCAGTAGGTGCAGTCATGGCTTATTAATAATGGTAATTTGTCATTCATTGATTGTTTGCTTGGAGGCGCGTGTGTCGGCCTCGACGCCCACACGTCATCTAACGCTAACTCGGCTATGTCCACAGTTATTTGTCTTATGTGTTTTGTGGGTAGGTGACAAATGCTAATATACCGGTACTGTGGAAGGTAATTCCGGTTATTATAGTAATGCTCAATGAAGGTGCTACTCATTGAGCATTACTATAATAATCGGAATTACCTTTAATTCACCACAAAAAAACCACCACCACTCCACCACCACCCACTCCATCCCGGTGGAGTGGTGGTGTTTGGAATTCAATATACTTAATTAAAGTACTTACTGTCGCGCCGATTATATAGGTTATCGATTTATATAGGTGACATGTGTGGCCGCCATTTTGAAATAAAAACAAAATGGCTTGACAGTAGGAATGCCCCCCCCCCCCCCCTCCTTAGAAAAATCTTCAATCCCTTTTTCTATAAAAAAGTCGAGCAAGCGATTTGTTAGTTTGCAGTTTAGTATAATTGTTGGTATGCAATAAGAAATAGGGATGCGCGAACGTAGTTCCACAGCCACGAAACTTTGAACAGACCAATCATTGATTATTCGGCACCCTAATTGCACACAATACAATCACAATTTGAATAATTTAAGACATTGCTAATCCATTGCTGCTTGTTATGTACAAAAAAATCCTCTGCTCAACAACGTAAATAACGCAATGAATGTTGTTGAACTGTCAATTAGATTCCTACTGGTAGTGTTTCGCAATTACGAAGAAATTCAAATTCAGTACATTGACAGTTCAATATTATTCATTGTGTAAATTTCGAAAGGCTTAAAATATCAAAAAAGTATTACTTAACTGATTAAAAAACAACAAACTACGTTGGTATAAAAAAATATTAATAAACCAACTTAAATGCCGCTTTAATACGTGTAAGAGGAACTTACGAAAGTGATCATCGAATTTACTCAGAAAATAGTTTTACATTCGCTTTATGGCAGTTTTAAGGCTTTTGTACATGTTGTTTAATACCGAAACAGGCGAGAGTTCGCATAAATTTAGCGTAAATTTCCTTTTAACGTCTTTATTTACGATACATAATTTCATTTCGATTCGGTAGTTGCTAAATTTGGCGGCAAAGTACCTACATGATGTTTTTTTTAAAGAAGCGGTGACAGAATACTAGAAGACTAATTCTCGTCATTTAAAACTTTCAAAATCTAGACGCAGTCTCATCTCGGCGACCAACAAATGTCAAAAAATGTAGGGAAATTAGAGGTATTTTTGACAAATTGAGGCTGAGATCAGACTAAACTTTTTTAAAATTACGAGAATTGCCCTTTAGATGCTTTTGAGTGTTCCGAATTCTTCTTAGAAAAAGAGTTATTATTTTTTTTACAATTTAATAAATAGTCTATGGATTGCTTTGATCGTCCGTGAATTTATTTAATTCACGAATGAAATATTAAGGGAATGCACGCACTATCTCTAACCCTCCCTGAAATATAAGATCACCAAATTATTTTCTTTAAATTCTCAAACGGATGGACAGTAACGACACCCTTCTACGTACTTTTTTTTTTGTCGTAGTGTTTGCGACCTTAACCTTTTAAATAAATAACATTCCGTACAAAATAACTTCCCCTGAATATAAAAAACCATTTTTCGTTTAAATATCGCCATTTTTAACGCAACTTTATGTACGCGGAATAAACTTTTTAAAACATTATGGTCTTCACTACGTACCTACAGTCACCAAAAAAGATAAGTAACCAGGGTCTTCGGATATAGTTGAAGTTTAGTAAGAAAACGATGGATGTTTTCGAATGAAATTTAATATGATAAATGAACTGTTTGTTTTCTATTAATTAAATTAAATTTCATTCGAAAACATCCATCGGTTTCTTACTAAACTTCAACTATATCCAACGACCCTGGTTACTTATCTCCTTTGGTGACCGTACATTAAGACTTAAGACGTTTTTATTCGTACATTTAACGTTTCAACATTTTAATTAATGATTTTCTCTCTTTACAGGTAAGTTATGCCGTTTTGGAACTCGACAAAGTCATTATGAGGTAGAGATTAAGTTTTTGCTCTCATTATGGTAAGCAAGTGTTGATTACAATTTTAATGAGCATGATGTATGTTTAATGAAGTTTACTTTTTTGTTGCTAATTGCACAGCGTTTGTCTGTCCGGAGTTTGTATGTACTTATCACAATGTTTTGTCAAATCATACGTAATTTCGTGAAATCCAAATTTTCTTACGTTTTTTGCAATTTGCAGTACAGTGTTAGGTTGTATGTTAAACAAAATATGATTACACAAACACACACACACACAGTTGAGACAGTGAAGTACAATCTATAAATGTATATAATCGTATGTCATTACTTCCCAGAATTCAATTCTTATCAGCGACACTATCTAATGGTGTAATAGTACAGTGTTTTTTTTTCAACATCAACGGGTTCGATTCCTGGCTAGAAATATTGATTTTTAGAAAATGAAGCAGTTTTAGGTTTCAACAAAATCGAGCCCAAGACTCCTTTAAGTACTTTTCGCTATGCCTCATAGTTTCGGATTTGGCCTGCCACGCCCACATGAAAAATTCACCCTGTATATGAAGACGTGCACGTTCTTCCATACATTAATGGACGTGAAGATCCTCGGTAGTATAGTGACGTTAGATATTATAAAAGCATAAAATCGCTGTGTGACATAAGCCTTTTTAAAATTGACTCCATAACGATTGCCTTATAACTATGACGTTGTTAACGAAGGTTAGTTAACAATAACGTGGTACAGAAGATATTTGCTAATCGTTCTAATTACAGAAGGTCTTATTTGTTGTAAAAGAGCTGTTTGTCCTTAATCAGTAAATATTTCGTTTCTAATATTAAGTATTTTATGTTTACGAGTCGAATCTAAACAGTAAATAAATGTAGCTTAAATATTTAGCATACGTAACGGATTCCATATTGTGCGATATCCAAACCGGTTGCATGTTTTGGCAACCTGTATCCATTCTATAAACAGCTACTGTCACTGTCGTTAATCAAATGGACAAAAGGTGGCTCTTTTACTTGGATGACTTTTATTAATCAGTATAAATTACAAAATGGAAACACATGACACATGTTATGTTGTAATGTGTTTTCGTAACAAGTGCAAGGCCTATATAACACTGTTTAATTATAATTAGTGTTCTGTGACCATGGCTGCGCATGCAAGGCGTTCTTATGTCACCACTGACTAGATATAATATAACGGTTTACGGATTCAGTTAAGCCATTACTGTTATATTTTATTTGGTCGCCCAAATAGGAACAAAATATCAATAAATAATACGGATAATAGTCAGATATACCATCTGTGTGGCATTCATTTGACAGTTATAAATAATCATGGAGATTGATTATTTTTTTGCTGTGTTCCGTTGTTTTTGACTACTTGTTACGTAGGCAGAGATCTGGCAAAAAACAACGATGGATTAAAAATGTACTCTTAAAAACCCGATCTAATGTTAGCCTGGTTCACTGCAATGGGTAAAGTACACTATGTTAAATTTAATTTTGATTATACGAGTATCAATGGTTAAATCAAAGCCTTCATGAGTTAGTACTTTCATGTAACATTCTACCCATACCCCGCATTAAGGCTTAAATTATTCACGCATTTCGTCATACTCCCTTATCTCAACATAACTCCTTAACTGCTCGAGTTAAATCACCGTCGGTTACAAATTCAGCTACATACCTACTTAACTGTAAACTAATTTAAATTGAATGTAATCATTATTCATTGAAAATTGCATAAACTTTACAGACAAGTTGAAACGGCCATGTCGTGCCCAATAAAAATTAAACGTGACAATTTCCACAGTCTTAGCACCGTTGTTTATTGAAAACGTTGTTTACAGTGAGCATTTCAAAATTGTTGTCGCCCTTTTATAGAAATATTCGACAATCTAATAACTTGAGGTGTTGATGGGATCTGTAAACATATTACACCTCCTTTTAAGGTGTGTGGAACTGACCGAAAGCAAATAAAGTAGAAAAAAGAGTTATTTGTCAAGTTACGCGCGCTGTCAACGTGACGTTTGATTTCCCGCCAACGCGTTGTGTCTCGCCCACGTTATCTGATGCTTCTACTTTCTGATCCACAAGACGGCTCCTTGTCAAATGCATCAGGTATCTTAGCGTATTATGATGTAAAATGTCGTGACACCGATAAAAATGTGACATAAAGAGTGTATTTTATCTGATTGTGGACGTACGAATGTATGTTACATTTGTTAATTCCTCTAGTCCATAAAACATGGAGCGTAGATAGAGATCTGGACATAAGTTTTCGGTGTAACAAATTTGCGTGTTTTAAGACGGTAAGCTTTTTACTTTTCTGTAAATTCTCTTTTAAAGTGTCGCGGATGTCTTTTGCTACATGTAGCGTAGTTAATATTCAACAAGTTAGATTTTTTTATTCAATAAATCAGCACAGGTCATTACGTCTCCTTGGAGCAAAAAGAACGCATCTGTAGGTGGCATGTGACCAAGTATAGACGACCATTACATGTCTGACCACTGGGTCACTTGCTAATCTCTCCATGTACGGACCATTTGGTCGAGGTTAATGGAAAGGCTTTATTTAAAATTGAAATGAAGAAAGATAAGCTTATGAACAAAATCGTATTAAAAACCCTAACAGATTTCGGACCTGAAGTACCTACTTACAAAAAAAGATTACACCGACACTGACCATTGAATTTTTTACTCCTGTCGTTTAGCTCATATCAAGCACAAGACAAAAATATATTCTGCCATAAATCTTACGCGTACAAACACACAATATGACCGGAGAACATAAAACACGCCTTCAAAGTAACTCTCGTATGAGTTAAGACAACCCAACTCGCTGCGAATTACCTAAAAAGGCTGGTCAGGAAATTACCACATCGTAAATAATTCATGCATTATTACTCAATCATGTCTGTGCAACGGTGCACGATTCAGTGGGACGTTTTTTTTTTGCCCGTGTCCCGTTTGTGGCGGAGCCGTTTTTCTCTAGACATTGTCCTGTCCATTGCGTCGGAACCAACGTGCAGCAGAATAAGATGACTCATGCTCTCCCGACCACTACGTTGACAGATTCAGTTTTGTGCGGAAAATGTGCCCCGCTCAATTTTTTAAAAGACATAAACATTTCGTCATGTTTAAAATCTGTAACGGTACTCCAAACTCGTCACAGTGACCTGACGAAAAAGAGCAGAACCGACCGGTCACGGTTAACCGTCGTCACAGGTGCGCCTACGTTCACTTTCAATCAAGATGCTTAGATTTATTTTTATAGTTTTATTCTACTTTGGGCCCGTGATACGGCCGATTCCCAAGCTGATCATTCGACTTATAATTTGTGTCAGCTGAGACAGCAAGTTAACGTAGAATTTTTAATTCTAAGCCTAAAGTTTATAAGTTCATTATAGCATTTCGTTATCTCGACCCGCTATAGTACCAATTTTTTAATTAAGAAAAAGTAAGTAATCTGCCAGAGTTCGTGTCTATGCCGCGCAGAATAGCGGTCACGGCCTCGGCGGGAAATTAAAAAGTAAACGTTGGTTTTAGAACATCGTTCGTAAAGTCTTCATGATTAAATAATTTACAACCGTGACAAAATAACAAAACGAGAAATGTGAAATATGAAACGTTTATCATTTTAATCAAAACATCTTTGTAACACGATTATGTTAGTAGAGTGTGTGTATCTGGCAGTCGCCCTAGTTTTTTTTCTGCGAAATGTTCGTGACATTAACATAATATTCCACCTCGATTTACATATTTATAACAAGGGTAGCTAACAGTAAAGTCTTGTTTTAAGAACATCTACATACCGGTTAGAAAAAAAATAGGGTGGTCCGTTTGTATGTAAATTCGAGTGGTATTTAAGTATCTAGAGTGACAATAACAATAAATTTGGATGTATAATGTAGCCGTCGTAACTTCGCGTTTGTAGGTGGCATATCGGTCCAATGTCAAAGGATCTTTATTGTTTTTTAATGTATATTCATCTACTTATACTAACAAATTGAGATATCAATTCGGTTTTGAAGTATTTATTGACATAAGATGACGTTTCATTGCGTTGAACTGGTCTGCGACGCAATGAAACGTACGTGAACATCTTGATTAATGCATGGGAAACGGAATTATGGGGTTCATTTACTTTATTTATGTGTCTACGAATTTATTGGCTTTTAAGATTTGGGCAATAACATTTAAATTCGGCTATTAACGTTGATTTTGATTTATCATTGCTGTCTATTGAAGGTTATAAAGAAAGGTTATGTAATAATTAGCACCTAAAACTTACCATATAAGAGCAGTGGTAACCAACGACCTCAACTTACGGGTTGTAGGTAGGTACCCAAACAGGCGCTTTACCTTGTGTAAATTATTTCATCACCGCTGCTCTCAAAACGGCGAAGGAAAACATCGTGAGGAAACCAGCATGTCCTAGAACCAAAAATTTGAAAACATGTGACATCTACCAACCCGCACTTGGCCCGCGTAGTGTTTAACGGCCCACTCCCTGTCACATAAAGGAGTCCTGTGTCCCAGCTGTGGGAACATTAGAGTCTGAATATGCTTTACCATATTTTGATACTAAAACTATGGCAAGCTACTACTAACTTGCTATATGGTATACTCTGCAAGCTTTGATTCAAATACAGGATATCCACATACGGAATATCGAATGGCTCAGATTAGCTGCATTTCCTTAATGAATAAAACAAGCATCATTACAGTTCAAAATCGCGTAAATCAACGATAAAGTTAAATGCAAGAAGGATGTCATTACCCGATGACGAAGCCTCATAATGAAAAACTTCAAAAGTACTCGTCTCCTTCATAAAGCTGAATGAAGAAGTGAATTTATGCCGTCAAACGAGTTTCCATGGGGTTACTGATCCTAGGACCCCTTACAAAGCTGGCTACCATGTGGTTTATTGCTTTCACAGACATCTGTCCTACGTTTTGTTATTGTGTAACTAAATCTATTAATCCTTAAAAGGTGCGCGCAGACCGCCTGAGCAAAACAAGTCATAAAACACCATATTAGGGAGACAGGTCTTAGCCACTCGACTAACATGTGCCCAATAGTCAATCCACTCAGTAATCGACTAATTAACTCAGTGTTTTACTATAACCGCGATTAGAAAGTTGTTCCGTGTGGGCGAATGTCCAACGTTTATGTATGAAACTTTAAATTTAACGATGTAATAATATAGTGTGATAGACAAGCGATATAAGTAAAGCCGAAATTTGTGATCACTTCATTTGAATAATAATAATACATACTAATAAAAAGAAAGCCAGTGGTGGTTATTGGCGTAATTGATGAAGCCTATATTAGCATTAATTAGTCGATTATTATCGATTTATTAGTCGATTATGAGCGTCTTAATTATCAATTATTACACTGTTTACACTTAAAATATGGCAAAATATGTAAATAGATGTCGAACCCGTCTTCTATTTTATCGATAAAGAAAACTAGTAATACAGGGAATGTTTCCACTTATTAACGCACATAAATATGGCTTTATTTTGCGTATGTGAGTTGTAAAAACGAACATGTTTGTAACTACACAATTAGTGCGAGTACATAAAAACTAATTGACTTAATTAAGATAGCTCGATATCGATATTACAAGTTGGTCCATTAGTAAGATGTCGCATCACTACCGAACTAGTGAGTCGATTCTCGCCCAACAGTCGACAGTAATCGTAATTGCGGCATCGATAGTGGTAATCGCTACACGTAATATGAAAGCCACTACTGCCGGTTTGTCCGTTTATTTACAACGCAAGTACATACAGAAGAAGATAGGTAGTTATCTAGAAGTTTCTGATACCTAACAACATCCAACCATAAACCGTCTTCGGTTTATGGTTAAACATCTGTTCATAGATAAATTCACGGAATGTTTATTTTGAAACAGTCTGGAAATGAAATCTTTACATAATCTAATGGAGCTGAACGAGATCAGCACCCTAATCGCGTAGCACACAATCAATCATAATCTAAATCATTTTGAAGGATATTGCGAATCCATTGCTTCATATGTTCGAACATTTTGTTTGCTCAACAACGTAAACAACGCAATGAATGTTGTTGAACTGTCAAAATGAAAGCCATTCCTACTGTTAGTGTGTTACGCAATTGCCCCGTAGCACATCTAAACCGCGTTTAAGAGCTGTCAATTTCATTATTGTTATGGAATATTGACACTGACAGCTCTTGAACGCGGTTTAGATGTGCTGATCGCATTCAGTTGCATTGTCGAAATAGCTTAATATTTCAGAATTACACCGTTACTACAGCTCAAGAATAATTATTGAAAATTCAGAAATTACTTAGCAATTTAGATTTACCAGATTAATCGATTAAAGGCAAATTTCTCAATAGTCAGATAACTTATACCTGAAGAATAAATATGACAGTTGGACATATTATTTTCTATAAAAAAGCTGTCAAACCGCAATATTTATTCCTCTGATAAAAATTATAAATGACTACCGAAAAATCAGGCCTAAATTCAATACATTAAAAACATCTCTACAATAATCGGCTCCTGCACATCCCTAACGTCACAAAACGGTTATAAACCGACTCAATTAAAAGTGCAGCCACCGGTTAACTGCGTGTACGCATCAATACTTTGTTTTAATTGTCCGATTTATATCTGTAACTTGTGCTTATGATACGGGAAATTAGCACCACATCCTACGGGTAAGCGGTTTGTGCTCGGCTTGTGTCACTTTTAAAGCTCGGCTGAAGATATTTTTAAAGCAAAATATTTTAACACGTTGCGGGACGCACTGCATTAGCAGTAGATTTGTCGGTGTTGAAAATGACAGTACGGGCACCGCCGTACAATTTTAACCTCATCTGAACTGAGGTACGGGCATTACAGCGAAATTTTGTATAGAGGACGAAATGACAGTCCGAAGTAGTCATAGCATAATTTGTATGGAAGGTTGTGCACTAAATCCGAACTCAGTCTGTCCGAATTTAGAACACTCCCAATTCAGATTGAACTCGGATCTTGAATTCGGATTCGGAACGGATGCAGTGCGGAACCGCTCTTAGGTTAGGTTACCCAGTAAAGCTACGCAGCTCGCTCGCCTCGCTTCAAAACTACAGGCACGGCCTTAAATTTAAATTAACCAGGAATATTTATGAAAACACTGACGTTCTATTTGTATAGCAACAATTTACCTGTATTTATACTGATACATAAACCTATTTTAGCTCTAAATGGTACATTTGAAAGTCCTTTTCGATATCAGAGTTTGCAATCAACTCGCCAATTCAGATGTTAATTTTAACGAATATGGACTTTATTTTGTACTTACATTGATAATATTGAGAGTTTCTGTTTAAATGTATTTGTATTATTGGTTTTGTATTACTTCGTATTAAGAAAAAATACAATACCTACATAACGCCGGATAGGATAGGAAACGCCGAACTCATCTAGGTACTTAGTTTAAAAAAATATGATTAACGTGTAAAAGTGTTTGTACCAACCTTCTTACAGAAATTAAATCATTTATCATCAGAAGGCCAATTCTCGTAATTTAAAACGTTCAAAATCTAGTCGCAGTCTCATCTCGGCGACAAACAAATGTCAAAAACTTGTCAAAATTTAGGGAAATCAGAAGTATTTTTTGACAGATTGAGATTGAGATCAGACTGTGAACGTTCTTAAAATTACGAGAATTGCCCCCTGGTGTAAGTACCTATAGTAAAGTAACACCTACATATCGCCAGCTATGTTTAAATACCATGTAATAGGGAGCGAGCTACTGGAGAAATCCTGATAGAAAAATCCAAGAACACTTGGCTTGACCTGGGAATCGATCCCAGGACCTCATGCTCAACAGTAGCGTCTGCAACCACTAAACTAACGAGGCATTCAAATTAAATTCCTGTTTGAATCCTGGGTTATAATTTAGGATGAATAGAAAACTATTATGTTATCCTTGGCCAGAGGCTGCATTGCCATAAAACGTGGCAATGCCGCCAGTGTCTTGGGTACATTACCAGTCGACAACGACGCGGATGAATTTTTCGACGCTATATTTTAGTTTGTAAAATTTTGATGGTTTAGTGTTAGCTTGTAAACTGTAATTATTGTGTATTTTAGAATAAACTATAATGGTCAATACTTATCTTTATTTAATAAACAAGTTTCTTTCAAACCAAGATCTAAACACTCAGAAAGATTTATTTTCGCATGTTCAGCCTAACTGTCAGTAAAGTTCCTAGAAAATTCGCTGAAACCTAACCTATTTTAATTATTGTGCTAGACTAAATGCTAGCCAGATGTTGCGACGGTTTTCTCAGAAACCAATTTCCGCATACACATGCGCAGAGCATATTTTTAGGTCAGACTGAGGATTAAAAGGAATACTAGATTAAAATAAATTAAAACAACGAAGGTTGGTCTAAATCATAAACCTTAAAAAAGAGTACACAGATATTTAAGTCCCATAAAAAAAATTACAACATCCTTGATTCCAAATTCAAAACAGCTTTTTTTCTTATGTCAATGTCACACAGCCAATAAAACAGAACGCCGTCTGACGTGACTTTTAACATCAAAGCTCATACCTTAACTTAGAATTTTTGAGCCGTCTATTTTCATCTGAGCCATCAATCTTTGCCCCCCCCCCCCCTCCCTCGCGCTGCACCTGCGCTGCGCTTGCGCATCTTTATTATTAGACGTCGCGACGCGCCGGCCGTTGACCCCGGCGACCTGCTTACCGAAATAAGTCGTGCACACGTGCCAGTTAAGCTTTTGTCAAGCTTGCAGAATTCTAGGGTTGGTTAAATAGTAGCTGATTTAGTTAGCGTAACTTACTGGCGATTTCAAGCCTTTTTTTTGTTTAGCAGTTGAATGATCAAGTCTGTATTCATCCTAATATTATAAATGCGAATGTAACTCTGTCTGTCTGATTCACGCCTAAACCACTGAACCTATCGTTATGAAATTTGAGTGACAGGTAGCCCGGGACCTGCGGATGGACATAGGCTACTTTAATTAATCCTAGATCGCAGACGAAGTCGCAGACAACGGCCAACAACTAGTTATGTATAAGTCCCGTCAAAATCGGTTCAGCCGCTTCGGAGATTAGCCGGAACCAATGCCGGAACAAACAGACAGAAAAACAAAATTAAAAAAAAAAGATTTTATATTTTTTTATAAGTACCATATATACTTTCAAATGCATTTAGTAAAAAGCTGTTAATTTGACTGTTATTTATATAGATTCATATCGTATCGATAGCTCAATTTATTTCTAACGATAAGATACATTTTTACCCACTTTCCTATTTTGTTAACGAAGTACTCAAAGCTACATATAAGGAACAGTCATTTCGTTCAGAATTCTCTGCTAAGTTTAGACTTTAGATGCTGTCCGTTTTTATGTACTTCCTCATTACCGTTCGTTTCGGTACCGAAGTGCCGAAGCTTGGGCTCGACTGTTTATCGGTTGCAGCTTGTAGGTACATCGCTATGCAAAATTTTGCACCTATGTAAGTAAATTTCCTGAAATGCGTGTGGTGGATGAGACTGGCACAGAGCGTGGGGATTGGCACAAAAAAAGAGAGTCCTATGCCCAGCTGTGGGTAAAGTCGGGCTGTGGATGATGATGTGAGGTGACGAGCCAGTCAAAATGCTGCAAGAAGAATATTATTGAATATCATCTAATAATCGGCTGGGAATTTTGAACTTTGAGGGGCCCGTGGCTAAATAATAACAGGCACACAGGTCGATCGGTCAGTTTAAGCTATGCTTGCCGCGGTTGGTCTGTGGATGGGTGACCATCTTTACATACCGAGACCCCTCCGTGCCTCGGAAAGCACGCTAAGCCGTTGGTCCCGGCTGTCATTCGTGGATCTTTGACAGTCGTTACGGGTAGTCAGAAGCCCGAAAGTCTTGCAACTAGTCTTACCAAGGGGTATCGTATTACCCAGTAACTGGGTTGTGGAGGTCAGATAGGCAGTCGCTCCATGTAAAATACTGGTATTCAGCATGTTGGGGTCGGCTTCCAGTCTAACCGGATGCCGGTTAGACTGGAAGCCGACCCCAACATAGTTGGGAAAAGGCTAGGCAGATGAATCGGCTGGGAATTACGAAATGTGTAAAATCTCGTTTCTAATAATTTATTTTAATTATACCTAACTTTAAAGTTTTATCAATGACTGCGAAAGAAGGCGCCTTTGCTCATACCAATATGGCCATTGACTTCTATACTTAGAGAAAATAATGTTGCAACATTAAGTACTTAATGTATGCAGGAATTTGTCAGTGATTCTTATTATCTAAGTAAAAAACCAACGAGTTTTTTGATCTTTGGAAAGTTTTATACATTTCCTTAATAATAATTTGCGAAACAGCAATACCGAATACCACCAGAGACGTACGGCTGATTACACAAAAAAAACTAAACCGCAGTTCTATTCCAGTTGACTAATCCCAACTCCGGACACAAATAAACTCATTGCTTGCAATTCAGAACAAAGTCCAGACGGAGAAGTAAAACAAAACCGGCGGAGCGCGTCTGCTACCCGTATTGATCTGTCTGCTAAACTTAGGATAACATAGTGCACCCAGACAGTGGTATGGTTACTTGTGTAGTATGGCTTCGTCTGAGCGCGAATCGGATCGATACAGAATGCAGAATTTCAAACTGAGAATGTGTTTGTTTTCGAAAATGGAGGGAAGGTATTCTAGTAAGGCCACTGGCCATAGTAGAGTCTTGTGGCCAGGTATGTATTTTTAGATAAGTCTTGTGACAAGACTTGTTTATAAATATGACAGGTTATTGAACTACTACGAACCTTGGTGGATATTACCTAATGCAAATTCTTTATTGTATGTATAACTATTTACATTAGGTACTAAATTAAAAGACTAACTAACTACATATATAAATAAATACAAAAACAAAAGGTCATTCAGGCGTCGAAGTACATAATAAAGTGCATAATATTATCTTAAAATCTAGAGAAATTATTTTATTTCATTCGTGTGATTATCTCCGACATAAATCTCAAATAACAATGACCGACCGTTGTGAAAACGTCACATCATTCGCGAATTACACAGTCAGATGCAGTTGGTAGACAGGACTCAGAAATCTAAATAGATTACAATCAATTGTCAAAATATAGTCTGCTAGTAATCAAATGCCTGGACTGGACTGGTCATAAATCAGTGCGATAAACGGTAGCCAAATTAGTTGTGGAACCACTGTTACTTTAATGCACCATAAATTGAATGTGTACGAAACAATAAATTATTATGATGAATGCGACGTCAGGGTTGCCAATAATAAGCATACATTTATATTGTAAATCATATTTTACAGGAGTTATTTTCTATTTTCCTTTATTTTAATAAACTAGATCGCAGTGATATAGACAAAACAATACTATGCAATAAATTGTTCCGTTTTCAAATATGCAATCTGACACTACTTGAAAATAGAACTGGCTGCATCACTAAGAATAGCGCTGACATTTTGAAAATAGATTGAAAAAAATTTGGAATGCAAACGTAATGCTAAACTGTGGTTTCACAATACAATATGGAGAAGACAATACGAAAATAAATGAGAACACTGACAGTGCAACCAAGTAGGTAATGCATAAGATTATTTTGAAACTATCAAATAAATCCTAAAATCGAATTAAAAACAGTTTTTTTTTTAAACTAAATAGGTAAAGGTTTGCGTGGTCA
This sequence comes from Apamea sordens, assembly GCA_945859715.1. Classification (NCBI taxonomy): domain Eukaryota; kingdom Metazoa; phylum Arthropoda; class Insecta; order Lepidoptera; family Noctuidae; genus Apamea; species Apamea sordens. The sequence continues at coordinate 18,950,368 of OX243995.1, forward strand.
ATATGGGTAGAGATCGCACTGGAGGTTTGGAAGGAAATAGGGGACGCCTGTGCCCAGGGGTGCGACACAATATCGGCTAACAAAAAAAAATTTGTAATAATGGGCCGATTTTTCTTTTCCAATCTTTGACTGGCTATAGTAACTAAACTAATGGATATATTAAGTTGAACTTTTGTATGCAGACTAGGAACGTCATTATACATACGTAGTTTAATTTACTGTAGTACTAAACAATATGTTATGTGTACAACAAATTATTCGCAACATATCCTTACAAATGTTTTCATGTAAAATCGAAAGGAACACGGAGTTGGCAGTTAAACGAGAAATACTTGGAATCGTTTTACAATAAAGGTATAAAATGACGTGACGATATAAAATAAAGGGTCAACTTTGTGACCGCAGTTTTATTAGTACATTCGCGGGTATAACTGCAAAATAGGTTTCTTATTCTGTGAAAACTTATACAGGTCCAGGACTGGCCATAGGTGAAGGGGTCAATGACACTCTTTACATGGTAAACAATTCAACGTTTTTTTTGTTGTTGAATAAATAGAGAAATTCAGAGTAGGTACTTAAGTACCTACTTATGTGTAGTACACCATGTATTTTTTTTTGTCGTAAATAATAAAAAATACATGCAGTGTAATTTTACTATTTAACGCTAATGAGTAATGAGTAGGTATTAATCAACGTATTTCTTTGAAGTTTTCCACGCATAAACATTATTGAATCCTTTGCCTTTTTACATATTTAAATTATGTATACAAATATTGAAACGCAGGTTTAAGTTTTAAAAATATAAATCGAAACAAAACCTCTAAAATTCTAAACATTTCCTCTCTCATGCTGCGCCCGCGCCACCGACGTACACACGAACACATCACTATCTTTAACGAGTCCAATCATGAAATAGCCCGTTTTTTACACTTCCCGGTACTCCATATAAAACGGTTTCCTAGAATAACCGTATTGCAAATGCAGCCATATGGCCTAAAGATAAGGTGCGCTCGAACCTGCGCGAGAGTTGCTGTCAACATGTTAGTAAAATAAATAAAGTTGTCAATTTGTGAACTGTTTTGTTTACAAATCTGTGGGTTGCACTGTGTATGTTAATTTAAACATGTGTTTTGCAACGCTACATGTTTTCTGGCATAGACAAGGAAATGTTAAATTAAAATCTATTTCAAACTGGTCAATAAACAAGCAGATACGTTAACGATACAATAAAATTGTTGTTACTTATCTTTACTAGTAAATTGACTCATGCGCACACATATAGGTTCCTAAACAGCCGATCTATTCTGTAAAAATATCACCGTGAAAACTATTGTGTCATTCCTGCTCATGCTAGAGATTGACACTATTGACAGCTCACTTAACCTAAGTTTTCACGGTGAGATTTTTACGGAATAGGACGGCTGGTATACAAATTACATGGATCCGAAGTGCGTGCGACAGAGTCTTGATCAAATACACACACACGTTCACAAATATAAACAATTTTCTTAAAATAGTCCGTTTACAAAGTTTCCCAACGCTGCATCGCATCGTGGATAATCTGATCTGTTTATATTAACCCAAAAACAATGAAGTAGGTCGAATTTTATGATGTGGCGTTGCTATAGTTATAATGTTTTAATGCACCGATTTTGATTTAGGTCATTCTTTGCTGTTTTTTTTGGCACATTATTTTTGTTAGGCTTTTTTAATGTCTTGTGCTAAAATATTAGACAGTTAATTTACAACATGTTTTTAATATTTTTCAATGTAAAATGTTCCCCTATTCAAACGTTAGACAGTACGTTTCCCCTAGTAATATTCTTACAATATTTTTTATTTCTAATGCTTTTCTACACCCCTATCAGTAGGCGCACAGTCTACATGTCAAAATTCACACCTGGGCCACAGATTAAATAAGTTACCTGTTCGATGACAGGTTGCTTGTTGAGAAGGGTAGCCTTACAAAATGAGGGTGGAGTCTCCCCTATCCGTTTGCTAATAGAAAAAAAAAACAAACACAAAACGTGTTCGCCCAGACCCTTCAAGCTCTTGAAATTTGATATATTTACTCCAGATTTCTAAAAGCTCTCAGCTGTTAAATGTTGTTTTAACTGCTGTGATTGGTTATCCGAATACAATCAAAGCAAAGACAATCACATCTCTTGACATTTGATATGATAACAGATTATTGTTTACCAACAGCGCCCCTCTGTCTACAACTACATCATTCGAGTACCATAAGATTCTTGTAGCAGTAGTGTGTGTTTACAGAGCCCATAGCATGGACAATCCCGGAACATCACATTTCAAATCAAGAACTCAATTTCTTCATCATCAAATGCAAGTACAAAACGGCATCGACGCACTAACTGGCACGCTGTACCCACCAACCATGGAGAATGATACCATTCCATTGATTAATCTATAATCGAGTGTATGCTAATTGAACTAATTATTTACAGTGCAAGCTAACGGTGTAGCACACGGACGTACATTGTGATCAGTTCGACCGGAACATTACCGCGGTAAACTAATTGGCGACCATTGTTCCATGGTATATGGACGGCGAAATAGGGTTGGGTGCAAGAGTTTAAGTAGAGGGTTAGGGTCTAATTGTCCTTGAAATATTGTGGTGATAAAGTTGATAATCTAGGTAGGATATTGGTGCTTATAACTGTGATGAGAGTTGGAAGGCATTTCTCTTCTATACTGACGATTTGATGAAGATTATCACAGCATGCACTTTTGAGTAAGAAGTCTACAGGGCAAAGTTTTTTGTCCAGCGGGGTAATTGCGTAATATACTAACAGTAGCTAGGTTTCATTTTGACAGTTCAACGACATTCATTGCGATATTTACGTTGTTGAACAGACAAATTTTTCGAACATATGAAGCAATGGATTAGCAATTCATTAAAAATAATTCAGATTGAGATTTTTTGTGTGTTACGAAATTAGAGTGCAGCTGTAGACGCGAAAAGATATAATGATAACTAGAAGAAAAATATTCTTTAAAAGCAAGTTTCATGCTCAAATGTTTTGTGCATACTGCAACGTTTCGTTCCCCCAGTTTTCCATTTCAACAAAGTATGCTTATTTATTTCTTAGACATTATGTAAAACTATATAAGTATATATATATAGAATAATCTTAGGTGTAGGTGCATAAACAACTACAGATTACTGCACGTTTTTACGTGCTACATACAGCACGACGTGGTTACGAGAGCACGTAGAAATGTGACGTAGATTATGTTGATTACATATGATATGTAGCAGGTATATGTAGTTGAGACTCATTTCATTAGGCGCGTAGTAGCGTGCAAGGTCACTATTGCAAGGTCATCGTTGTGGTTTTTGTTTTACCTAAAAGGATGACTAAGTGGAATCTTCCACCAGACGTTCTGCAAATCCTCCTTGATACAATTTTACAACACCTACGACGGATTCTGTTACTACGCGAAACATTTTTGGATCAAAATCTATTAAAGTAATTTATTCAAATTAGGCGGAACACTTTTTAACGTCAAAATTACATAAGACCGTAACCCAAAGTCTTCACAACTTCCTAGTGCTTTAGCTGCTTTTAATTTGAGTCATTTCAGGAACCTGGAGAAGGATAAAGCCGCTGTATCCGAAATCGTTGCCTCGACTGTGGTCTATCTATATCAGTGGTTCCCAACCAGTGGTCCGTGGACCACCAGTGGTCCGCAGAAGCCAAAATGTGGTCCGCGAACGATTTTAAATTTAGCAGGCGGTGAGCCGTTGGTCGCCGTGCAGTGAGTGCGAAGAGCGCGGGTGGAGGGGGCGGTACGTCGGGCCGCCGTATGTAATTCCTATTAAGTTTTTAGTGAAAGTTTCAGTTGGATTATTACAGTTTATTTTTAATATACCTACATAGTGGTCCCTGCTAACAAGAATAATATAAAAGTGGTCCCTGACCAAGAAAAGGTTGGGAACCCCTGATCTATATGATTCGAAGAGCAAGTATCAAGTGGGCTGTGCTGGAGCGGCTGCTGCAGGTGCAGAAAACCTCAAACGGCGAAAATATTCCAACCTGATCGGGAGGAAAGGAACCTGATTGTTCGAGCCGTTTGGGGTTGAAACACTAGGGCCATGGGGTCCGAGTGCCCACTTGATTTTTCGAGATATCGCCAAACGGTTAGTCGAATCTTCACGTGACCAGAGGTCTGGCCTGTTTCTTGGCCAAAGAATTAGCATCGCCATACAACGTGGCAATGCTGCCAGCCTTTTGGGCACTGTTCCTGTTGACAGCGATGCGGACGAATTTTTTGATGCCCTATGATTATTTTGCTTATTTTTTCACATGTAGGTACATATCATTATTTTAAATGTTAGCTTATATGAGGTAAATAAATATTGATAAAAGTGATCATAATAAAATAGAAATCTTCAAGTAAATGAGATTTTAAGTCGTAATAACCATTCGACTGGTGTTAAAGAATTTTTTCTATAGTACACTCACGTTTCACCGGTTATGATTAATTGCTTATATTTGTACTTAGAATATGGGTACCTATAGTCACTTTATAATTTTACACGTTGATAAAGCTAGTATCTTTACGAATATTAGTAATCTGTGGGTCTCTGTTCTATGCATATTAATTACTAGCTTTTGCCCGCGACTTCGTTCGCGTGGAATAGTGACTTCCGGCAGATTTTTGGTTTTACCCAAATAGTTCTTACAATTTATTTACATTTTTCCGATGAATTTTCAGTACTGAATTGATGCCGACTCTTGACCAATAGATGGCGCTGTATGCCCGGAATAAATTTTATTTTTTATTTTATTTTATTTTTTGTAATAAAAACTACCCTATGTCCATTCTTAAGTTCCAAACTATGTCTGTACCAAATTTCACACAAATCGGTTCAGTAGTTTAGGCGTGAAGCAAAGACAGACAGACAGACAGACAGAGTTACTTTCGCATTTATAATATTAGTTTGGATAATGTTCTATGATAACGGAAGACTTGCGTGCGGCTCCAAGCTCCATTTGTTAGGACAAGGTTCCCGTCTACTAGCTTTCTTGGCCGATGTGTCTTAATAAGCACAATGTACGAGTGTGTTTGTACTATGATATATTTTACTATGTATGTATGTAATGGGTTTAGTACTGCTAGCAGTCCGGAAAGTGAGCTGATTCCGCTTGAAGAAAAGTTCCGTATACAAAAAGGTTTAATTTAATATTAAAATCAATCCATCTGCCTAGCCTCTTCGCAACTATGTTTGGGTCAGCTTCCAGTCTAACTAGATGCAGCTGAATACCAGTGTTTAACATGGAGCGACTGCCTATCTGACCTCCACAACTCAGTTACTGAGTGACACGATATCCCTGCTTGCCACATGGGCTTCTGACTACCCCCGTAACGACTGTCAGACAGCTACGAATGACAGCCAGACCAACGGCTTTACGTGCTTTCCGATGCACGGGTTTAATTTAATATGATTACAGTTTAATTACAGGGCCTACCAACCAGACTATAAAAATCAACGATGCTCAATATTCCAGGAGTGATAAAATAACATTTAATAAGCCTGAGAAAGTTTAATTACAATTTTATTATCCCGTCTTTTATAGTCTCATCTCAGAGTTTATAAAACAATTAATGTATAATTTACAGTTCATAGGAACTCGCTTAGAACTTAACATATTATTAAATTACTGGAAGAAGTTATTTTATAGTTAGACATTATCACTGGAACCTGATTTTATATCTATATACTAACAATAAAGCGGACGAGTTTGTTTGTTTGAAAGCGCTAATTAATCTCTGGAACTTACTGTTGGATTTGGAAAATCATTTTTGTATTTGATAGCCCAATTCCCCAGGAAGGCTATAGGTTACTTAACATCCCGGTAGCACTCTTAAAAGCCGAGCAAATAGCAAAAAACCAGCCAAGTGCGCGTCAGGCCACGCATGGAATAGGGTTCCGTAGTCACCCATAATGGCACTTTACAAGTTAGGTCTCAGTAACTCCTGAACTAACAAAGTTATCTAAGCTGTTATAGTTTTCCTTCAATGTTCATCACATGGACTACTATCATGATATTTTTCAGATTTTTCGAGCCAGCCGTTTAGCTTTTAGGAGTGGGGGGGACGCTCTATTTTAACAAAAAAAATGCGCTTTAAAGTTGAATATCTCGCAAACGGATACCTAAATAAAAAAATCGCCTTGGCAGCCTCTCAATGTTTTTAAAATACCTATCTAATGATAGCCCACACTATGGGGTAGACGCGAGAAAAAAAAACATCCACACTACGTGTAGGGTAGGTACCCCAAAAAAAATATTTTTCGTGATTTTATTTTAGCACTTTGTCGACGTGGTAAATACACATATCCATGCAAAGTTTTATTTCTAGCACTAACCGTTTGGAAGGTAATCCGAGGACGGACGGATGCTATAAGGGTTCCGAGACGTGAACTACGGAACTCTAAAAAGTAAGAAAGAACTAGCGCGGGCAGGCGATCCCATAAACGGGGTGGATTGGGGTACGAGAAATTTCACGCAGACGAAGTCGTGAGGAGAACCTAGTAGATTCATAAATCTGTTCATAGCAATCATTTACCCTGTTTAGTATAATCATTACCCTCGCATTTTCTGCATAATCAACGCATTAGTATTCACCCAGGATCCTCCGATTCCTGTTTCCACAATAATTACCCTGTAATTTTTAACTGATTAGCAAGTTTACGTTCTTGGGGACTGACATGTCGCAAAACGTTCACCTAACGGGTTCCGAAGGTTGGTCGGCTGGTGGTCCAGGGAAGTGCGTGTGACTCCGAGAATCTTGGCAGTTTCGAGATGATTTTATGAGCGCTTTCGTGATTGGACGCTTTAGTGGTACTTCTTGTGAATGATTAGCCATAAAGTTGGATTTGATGTTTGTCTCGGAAATGTATCGTCAACAGCCCTTAACGCCAATGACATGGCATAATCAGGCTATAATTTTCCCAGTGCTGGGACACGAGCCTCCTCTCTGTGAGAGGAAGTAGGCTGTAATCCACCACGCGGGCCCAGTGCGGGTTGATAGACGTCACGTCTTCGAATTTTTGGTTCTAGGACATGCCGGTTTCCTAACGATGTTTTCCTTCACCGTTTTGAGAACAGTGATGATGAAATAATTTACAGAAAGTGAACCTGGCCTGGCTGGATTCGAACCCAAACTCGTAAGTCGTGACTGGCCCACCACTGCTGCTAAAGACATGGATTGTAAGAATAAGCGCATTTTAAAAACATGTACAAAAATGTCCGCCCAGCACCCTGATGTAGGAAGAAACCCGAAGTCCCGATACAGGAGCGAACGGTAATTAATAGAAGGTCACGTTGCGCCGTTAGATGCGCCGGCGCATCTCGACATATATAGCAAGCGGTCGGCGTCCGGCCTCGCTGTATATAGACGACGACCCTTTTTAGCCGCGTGCGCAAGTACTTTTGCAATAAATCGATCTTTATTGGATTAGTTTTTGCTGGTTAAGTACCGAAATTGATGGGGCTAGTGGTGAGGTGGATGTTGGAGTACTGTTCGATAGTTTTTCTGTTCAAAGAAATGTAAATTGAATTGGTTAAACATTTGCATTGGACTATATGTGATTGATATGGTCGCAATATATGATAGATAGCTAGTTGCTATGTCATGCCAACGGCAGTAGGGTACAGATGTGGAGCTATGTCGAAAATTATGTTCACCTCCTGTCCTGCCCTCTGTGTCCCAAAACATGCAGTCAACGTCACCTCTGCACTGTCACCAACGACGTCGTGGAAGTGGCTACGTTTTGGACCAATAAGATCATACAGTCGTGCCAGCGACACGAAGAAGAGACAAGCAACAAGTAGGTATATGGACAATAAACTATTTTTAGATAAGCTCCCTTCTGGAGTCCTCCGAAGACACCTTTGATCTCAAATGTCCAGGGATGGTCTGCCATACGCTGTGTTCCTAAATGTTCGAATAACTGCTGTCAGGCATATGGCCGCATGCCCTGTCACCTGTGCACTTGATGATTTTATAACTGCGTCAGTGAGCGGAGTTCGCTCAGCTCAAACTTGGGCCAGATATGTTTGAACTTGTGGCCATCGATACGCTAAAAAGAAAACGGCTGTCATTACTGGTAGACGTACTAAACTGTTGAAGTTACATACATTCCTCAGTAAACTTACAGTTGTATTGCGAAGGGCCTCTGCATATAACGGATTCACATGCAATTACAAATTTGTCACATCTTGAACACATTGTAATTAAGTTGCAGACGCTAACTACCGTCTCTGTATGCACAGCACGAACTTCAAGTTATTACTGTGACGTATCTTAACACAGATCCTATTTATAAAGATGATAATATTTACTGCAGTTCCTGGGATAACTGGAAAGTCTGGAGAGTCTGGGGTTTGATTTCTTCTATGCTAATATAATAATGCTAAAGAGTTTGCTTGTTTGTTTTTTTGTTTGAACGCGCTAATCTCTAGATTTTCCGGTCGAAATTGAAAAATTGTTGAGAATTCTTGAGAAAGGCTATCGGCTATTTAACATCACGCTATTATCCATAGGAGCCGAACAAAAACTTATAAAGATCGCTAAGCGAAAACGAAGTAATACGAGTAGAGCAGGCGGGCGATGCGATCCGACGGGTAGGGCGCCGAAATTTGACGCAGACGAAGTCACAGGCAGAAGCTAGCTGATAACAAATACTCCTGACAAACGGTATTGTGACAGGGAAATGATAATGAGCTGACCAGAAAAATAATATTCCAGGAGAGACCCGATATTGGCGAAACGCGGAAACTGTGAAACATTTCTGCGTGACCTTTAAGGGAATAAAGGTGAATAATATACGTATTTCTTGAATACTTTAAGAGCTTGTCTTTTAATGTGTAGGTAGTTTATCGAGGTCGATACTTAGGGTTAAGATGGGCGCGTCGATATCCTATCAAAGACATGCGAAGTGTCGATAGTCCCCGATAGACACCGTTACCTCACTAATTAGAGGTATTACGTGTATCGATAGACATTACTTTGGAGTTTCGTAATAGAAGATTGTTGGTGATTGCTTTATTACCCTTTGATAGCGTGTAGGTGTAATTGTGAGATCTGGCGTCGTTGTGTTAAGTGTCTTGTTTAATTAACTTTTACGTTGAATTTCCTTGTGACTGAGGTGTTACGAGTTGGATAAGTGTTCGTTAATAGCTACGATTACTGTAATAACTTTTCATCCTTATTCACTCGAGAGATTAGGATATTCGGGCGCAGTATATTTGATTGAATCCTTGGTTAGACTAAATGTTGACAGTATTATCGTGGAATAATGCTGCCCTGCCCTATCCTACTTCCTACCTATCCTATTAGGTAATAATATTATAAACGCGAAAGTTTGTGAGGATGTATGGATAGATATTTGACATTCACGCAAAAACTACTGAACGGATTTCGATGAAACTTTATAGTAATATAGTTTATACATAAGAATAACACATAGGATACTTTATATCCCGATATACTCACGGGATTGAAACGGGCTGAAACCGCGGGACGCTGCTAGTTCTCGATATATTTAGGGTTAGTGCAACATCTCTTTTCCATTCATCTGTATCAGCCGTCATTTATTAGCATTTCACGCATGAAAGCAATCAATCAATTCCTATCCATCATAGAGACCGTGGCTATCCCGTTCCGTAATACCAGTATGTCCAGTTCGCGACAGGCGACACCTTGCTAGTAGGTAGCGGTAGTCATCCTAGGAATTTTAACTGATATCAAAGTGCGTGACCCAAGCGGTAAATATTTATACCTTTATACCGCGGTTTTTACCTAAAGGGGTCAGGAGTATTAATGGTAGCGGTAAATTATATTTAGATGTAAATATATTAGGTAAACTGACGATGTGGCTGGAGATGGGGTGATAGCTAAGTACTGTACCGTGTGATATAACAGTTCAAGTGGCAAGCAGTAATACATAGTTCGATAACTATACTGCTTGCCACTTCGATAAGTGTGAAGGCTAGGTTTAAGCCGTTTGTAGTGGTTTTAAAAGCCGTCATTGGAATACGGTACTGCCAATTTTGATCTTCGAAATGACAAAATTCATATTTTTTTTTTATTGAAAAGAGTTTTCAACATTTCACAATAGGCCAAATAAATCAAATAAAAAATCGATGTGAAACTTACGACTGGAGCCAGTATACGCGATTCAGCGTCACCGACCCGAGCGTGAAGGTTCAGTTTCCGTCACTGTTCAGAGGGGCAATTCCTCGCATTCTAACCTCAGTCGCAATCTGTCAAAATTACAACCAATTTCCCTTCATTTTTAACAAGTTTTTGACATTGATTGTCGCTGAGTAGAAGTGCGCTTAAAGAAGTTTCCACTTCAAAAACAAATGAATCATTCACATAGCTACCTTCGCAAATTTATCCATCAAACATGCAATTATTATACACAACAACTAGGTTAAACACTTAATTAACCGCAGAAACAACTATTTTCCTTATTATTATGATTAATATTAGTTTATTAACTATATCTAATTAGCTAAAGGTAACCTTGCTTCGAGTTCCGGACGCCGGACAAGCGGTAGTAGCACAACAACCTTATTCGCGCGTAACTCTTGAATATTTATGTTTTTTATTACATTTCTTTATGAGTTATTAACCTAATTTTAATGTTAATTAACCTCTAAATGTTAAGGCTGAAGAGTTTAAATTATAGAGGCGTACATATTGGAAATTCTGCGGTTGTAGAGGGTTCCGGTTTTTTATATGTGTGAGAGCCAAAATCGTAATTTTGGGTCAATGTTCTATTGGGAACGGAGAAGCTCGCTCGTCGAATATTTCCGATGAAAGGGCGGGCGATGCGAATTGCGACATTGAATATTATGTGAAACTCAAGAGAAAACATAAAGAAAGAAAATCATGACATCATAATTAGGAGGCCTGTCTCCCTGCAGTGAGAACATTATGGGCATGTTCCCACTGCTGAGAGGGAGTGGGCCATAAGTTCTAGGACATGCCGTTCCCTCACGATGTTTTCCTTCACCTTTTTGAGAGCAATGGTGATGAAATTTATTTGCCTGGGTCGAACTTACGACCTAAAACCGCTCATAAAGAGGTAGGTACGTTTATTTCCGGGAAAATACAACGCAAAGAACACGCACAAAAAATAAAAAGTAAGCAATTTCAGACGGTCACTGAAATCATTTTTAGCATTTACGTTAGCAACTAGATATTTACTTACCCCACCATCATAGTGGTTGTTGTTGCCAACCAGTTAGGGATTAATTTATAAACGATAATTAAAGTTAAGTGACGTTTAAACGTCATAAATGTTTTGTTAATCAGTCGTTAATCACTAGTTAACTTTAAGCAACTTATAAATAAATGGGTTAATTGCCAACAAATCATTTGCCTAAAAAAACATTATTAATAGTTAATTTCTAAAGACAGGTGCAGATTTGTTATTTATCACTAACGTGTACCTATTTGAAACTGATCAAATTAATTAATCAGGATTAACTTAATCATTTAAGTATTTAATTAAAAACAAATATAAAGAAAGTGCGCCAGATATTAAATATAAATTCCTCAACCAGTTTTGGCGGACCTTGAAATAAAAAATACGTAAGCAGCGAAACCAGTTTGAATTTTACTACCCGGGCCTAGAATTTTAAGGCTGGTAATACTACATTTTGAATTACTACTGTGCACGCTTAACACCGTTATAGCACATAAAGTTTTTTTATTTTTATACTATGGTTTTTTTTATCTGATAAGCTCCCGTTTGACCACTATTTTATCTGATAGTAACCGATGATGCGGGCGACGCTAGAGCAAACTTAAAAAAAAAAAAATTCAAGTAGGTAAACGGTGAAGGAAAACATCGTGAGGAAACCGGCATGTCCTAGAACCAATAATTCGAAGCTGCACTGGGCCCGCGTGGTGAATTACGGCCCACTCCCTCTCGAAGAGAGGAGGCCGGTGTCCCAGCAGTGGGAACAATAAAGGCTGATTATGTATAATATGTAAACGAATCATAAGTAACTTTAGAATTGTCAAGGAGTCGGTCAGTCAGAAAGATTTTAACATGTATGATGTTACCAAAATTTTGATTTAAAATGGTGTCCATGGAGTTTCTTGTCCGTTCTTCTTCTTCTCCACAAGAACCTACTAAAGTTGTCAAACTCCTACTCCGGACCGACACATGGCCGAACCGAATATTATTGAAAAATGCGAAAAAAGTTCGGATCGGCTCAGTTGGGTCGGGACCATAGTCAATATTCGAAAGAGTGTAGGAGTGTAGGATCGGAACCGACCGAACCAAATAGTAACTTCGTAGCAGGAAACGGCCGAACACTCGGCCGATACTACTTCGGAGTAGACCCTCTGTTTCCCAGGAGTGGGCACATTAGAGGCTGATTGTGTGGTACTTTCATGAGACCAATGATAGTTTAGTTTCCAAAAATAGTTGGACGCTCCCTAAAATATTTTCTAGGTAATTAGTAATTAATTAATTGGTGTTTAAGATTGTCCTATCCCTCCGATCTGATACACCACGGACGGCACGGTTGGCGCAGTGGTTAAGCGATTGACTGCTGCGCTGCGTGTCGCGGGTTCGATTCCCGCACGGAACAAATATGTGTATGACCTACATGTATTTGTTCCGAGTCTGGGTGTTTTTCTATCTATAATATGTATGTATTTACAAAAAAAAAATGTATATAAGTAGTTTATCAGCCATCTTGTTACCATAACACAAGCATTAAGTTGCTTAGCTTGGGACTAGATGGCGCTGTGTGAAATGTCCAGGGATATTATTATTATTATTACCACGACAGACGGCTTTTCCCTTTAAACCTACAACCGGTAAACACGGCACAAATTAATTCCCATAAACTCCGCAAATCAATAATTCTAAACAAGTGAATATTTCTCAAAACCAGTCGGTTGAGGTCGCATGAGTTTCCCCCGTGTCAAAGTGCAGGTGCGAGTGGAAAGCGCATTTCGCTTGCGCCTGCGCACCGCAAGGTTGAACGATGCCTTTTTTGAATGATTTATCTTGTTTTTTTTTTTTATTTATTTATGCGTGGAATCTGTTCCGGTTTAATTAAGTTCTTTTATAGTATCGGAAGTACTTGTAAGTACTGAGTGGGTATGCGCCTTGAATGTAAACTGTTTTTTTTTTTATCTTGGTATACTTAAATTACTAGTTAGTTGCGCCCCGCTGTTTAACCCGCATAAGTCTCAATCCCATGGGAATATCGGGATAAACCCAGGCTATGTCTAAACATGTGCCAAATTTCATCCAAATCCGTTCAGCCGTTTTTTTAGCGTGAATGCGTAAAAGCGCTTTAACACTAGTTCACAACGCTGTAAAATAAATCGAACCATTAGTTCATTTTCCAATACCATTCCACTGGCATTGAAAAAGCAATTTGTACTTAAAGGAATATGACAGCCATTCATTACTACAGACGTGTAGACCACATATCGCGGCAAACACTACAAACAAAAAAGCAAAAGATAAGCACAAAATAAAGCACGCATTCAGATAATTGTGTGCTCACTCTCCTTAACCGCACGCGTGATGTTTACGAAACCCTCTAGGTCTTACGATAACATTGTAAGGACGTGCTAAATGTATCCCGCCCGTGTAAACACTGTCTCGTTATGATGCATCATGCGTGTTTGCGCTGCGCTCGCGCATCGTGACGTGTTTCCGATATTTGAATTTGTGGGAACTGCTGAAGAAAAATTGCGAGGGTACCTTAATCGACGATTTTGTAAATGTAATTTAAAATTAGCAGTTCGGTTTAAGCCGAAACAAAAACAAAAAAAAAGGGCTTTGCCGCGGAGAAACAATGTAAAATCAACATGAACGTACATTTATGTAAATACATCTAACAAACGCCGACACCTATCCCTCTCACAGAAGCTCACGAACAAACCAACAATGTTGGCTAAAAATCCTTTGAACAAAGCCACATAAAACCTAAACCAACAACTTTTACCTGCAAAGCCAATATTCTGCACAAACCGATAGATTTCTAAAACCTCAATGTCGGAACACAGGATTCACAAGTGCAGACGTAGATACAGACAAACAGACAGATGTTTGGCACAAGTCAGTCGTGCTGGCGGAGAACTAGAAAATAGAAAGAAGAAGAGGCAGGCGCTTTACTTTGTTTAATTTATTTCATCACCACTTGAAGGAGAACATCGTGAGGAAACATATTTCATCTCCTAGAACCAAAAATTGGAAGACCCGCACTGGGCCCGCATGCTGGATTACGGCCCACTCCCTCTCACAGAGAGGAGGCCTGTGTCCCTGCAGTGGGAACGTTATAAGCTGATTACGTACGTCATGTAAATTTTATAATTATCCTGCAACAACAGTGGAGTACAAGAATCATTTGAATCTCACGTTACTTCGAAAACTTTATAAACCAGTATCTAAGAGAGGGAACGCTGAAGATAAGTCTACAGTTCCTTAAACGCTTTCAACTCAAGCCTTGCACACAGCAAACATCAACAAACAAACATACACACACGTAAACTGTCAGGAGTGTGAATGCGAAAGTAAATTGTGGTACAAAACTCAAAGTTTGCTTACTGCACGCATGCGCCATTCTCCTAGCAGCCATGTTTGACCAGCAAAATAAATCACAAGAAGCAGCCGAACGATTCTTTCAACAAACCTTTTACCTCTTCCAAATTAGGGAGGCTTTATGGACTTCCAAGTAATGTAATTAGCCAGAGAATCTCTGAGGCCGTTAAAAGCCCACCTATTTTAAGTGTCTAGAGTTTAGAAGATCTGCTAATGGTATTGGAGCTGATGCCTTATTTAGGAATGTGTTAACAGCTTACAGGCTGGCAAAAATTATGGAATAGAAAATGGGAAAGATAAAGTTGGCACAAAATGAGTGTTTATTGAAGTAAGTTTACAGCTTGCATAACCAATAAAACAAACTCAATATCTAAGCGGAAAATCTGCTACATTTGAAATAGTGACTATCAAAATCACCTCTCAAGTCCGGAGATTTTTTATTTCTTAAATGGACGGACCTACAAATAAGCTCAAGTAATTATGTACATAAAGGGATACAATAGGTAATGTCGTTGCCTATAAATGGCGAATAACATTTATCGGACGATTGATGGCAACATTTGCTGTTGACGGCCCACGACCACATCGGGGGATCAGGATGCCTTTAAAGGCAGATACGGTGTTTGTGCCAGTTTTCTATTACTGTCCTATATTCTGATTTGGAAAGTTTTATGGTGAGATAGGTCGGGAAAAGGAAAAGTGGACTTAAAATAGCTGTTTTTATGGAGTTCCATGTAAAGCAGCTTTGATTTCTACAGCTTTGTATCTATCATATAGGGCGAAAGCCCAATTCTTACTCAAACTTCTGGTTTATTTCCAAATTATCGCACGCAAGTAAGAGACGAACTGCAATTAAAGTCACAAGCATAACACGACGCCTCGAACTGACAAATCTACCATACATAAAACATAATATCAAGCCTGTTTTCCCCCGAAGGGTTAGCCAGAGGGGTAGTTATAGTACACCCACATTTCGCCAGTTATGATTAATTCCAATATAATAGAGGCAACTGTTATAAGAACTAACAAATCTAATAAAATTTATCAACGTATGCTAAGAGAAACCAGTGTAGATCTTATCTCCATGCCCCAGGCTAGCAGTGAACTTCCCAACTCTTCAAGATTGTCACAATTACTCCGATCGGACTTAATAGAGTCAATGAGAGAAATTTTTGCTATATTGTATCGCCTCTGGCTAAATCGATGAACGTAAAAGTCGTTCACGCTTTCATTCCTTAATTGGGAGGAGTGGTGGAAGGAAAAATATGACGTCACATATTTTTGGAAGAATGCGGGGAAAAAATTACAGTTTCGTCGATAGTTTTTTATGTGTATATATAATTCTTTTGTATGTCACTGCACTCTTAAACGGTTGGACCGATAAATTGTGTGTGTTTGAGTGGGCTTTAATTTTAATAGTTCAACCACATTCAGTGCGTTATTTACGTTGTTAAACCGATTTCTTTTAGAAAATATGAAGCAATGGATTAGCAATATCCTTCAAAATGATTCAGATTGTGATTAATAGTATTTTACGCAATTAGGGTGGTGGATGATGTAGATTCACAATTGGACCCGGTAGGTGTCGCTAACGTTCGGGCAGGACAACGTCTGGTTGGTCCGCTAGTAGTAGTAGGTATCAATTAAAATGACCAAAAGACAGTCATTCATATAGAGTTCTATTCCACGAGTATCATGCTGATCTGAAAAATTACAGTCCAATTTGAGCTTTTTAAAAATCAACTCCAAAATAGCGGCCGAACTAGGTACGCGCTACGCGGGAAATCCAACAACTGATTTATTTTTTGTACAATAACAATTTTATTTATAGTTTTATTATTGTAAACAGACAGAATAGTTTTAGCAACCTGATTTGCATCTCAGGACCTTGAATATACAGACAAATAGATCAAAACCAGAACGACGACATTACGCTCTATTGCGAAACAACTTGATACTTGCACATTGCAACTTATATAACTTTTATGGGTATACAAATAAGGTTGAATTTTGAGTGGTTTTTGTCAAAGTAATGGTGAAAGAATAACCATTTTATCGATTTACAAAATATTTTGATTAGTCTAATTTATTGGAAGACTATCTCGTTTTGACGTACTTAACTGTCTAGAAGTTTCATCGGTTTATTGTGATTTAGTTGAAAATTATGCTAACGACTCCGATTTGTTTCTGTCGCATTTGTAAATAAATGTTGAATATTATGTTGACCTTATAAACGGGTAGGCTGCGCTTGCGCAGGTCAGGTTGAGTATGGCAAGAAGGATTCATGGTGTATCTCTCGTTCTTAGAGTTCTTAGATACTTTGGATGGTACGCATTTATTTATTGCCTGATTAAATAACTTCTTTTAGTAGGTATAATGATGAGGAAAATGAAAAGAAATACTTTATTTTGATAAATAATAATATAATAATAATAAATTTGTCGGAGTCATTCGTTTGACTATTCGGAACGCTAGCGCCATCTCGTGGCGCTAGACAGAGTCTAGCCTGAGTTCGTGGTGGGAGCGACCGCTACAAAGGACGGTGTAAGCAGAGCTCCGGGGATCATTGAAACATTGGACATCGTACGAACAACATGTGCTCAGAAACTGTCGCGTTCCGTATCGTTAAATGTGTACCTACAGTGTGTGATTCGCTAGTGTGAATGATTTGTTCGTGAATTATAATCTGATTTGAAATGTAAACCGTTTTTCTAATGTGCAATAACCAACATTACCCATAGTACGCCCACAGTAATTGAATTATGCCTGATGCTAACGAGAGACAGTCATTCCATCTCCGACAAATTTATTGAACCAATGTTACAGTTATTACCTTAAAATTAACTTAACATCAGTCTGTAACTGTTAGCGATCATCTTTTGGATTTCTACGGCGGTCCCCAAACTAGGCGGCGCGCGGCGCCTTAAAACTATTAATTAGCCTTATAATGCGTCAAAAATATACACCAGCAGACTTCAGTCATATAAAACTGCACAAAACAATGCAGATTTAGAATCATCAAGTTCCGCATTCATGAAACGAAAGTAGAAATTCCGATGAGAATCAGTTTAATAAAAGCATTGATAAATAGCTAAAGCTTAATTAGTACTTAACGAATTAATAATATACTAACGTGTGTATTAATTACTTTATTAACGACGTTTGAATAAACATGAAGAAAAATAAAGAAAACGTAGCAATGTTTCAGATCGATATCGGTATGTCGAAATATTTGTAAACGATATCGGTATTACCGATAGCAGCAGTCACGATATCGACGGTCCCGGCTCAATGAGAAAGCCGCACTATTGTCATAAAGTGGGACACGATGAGCGCTAAGTATCAGATAAAGCGACCGATCAATTCGGCTAATTGCCTATCGAAGTATCGACCACTGACGAAAATCATCGACATTCATTGATACACCTCTACAGTTAACGAACCCGATTTATAATAATACTTATAAATATTCATTCGATTTTTAAAACAAAACGGAATCGACTATTAATTTGAAATGGCTCCCGATTTAAAATCAGAACATTGACAGACGAGGTCGATTTCCAAACTTCACAAAAAGGATTCCTTTTTTAAAAACCGCGTTTTATTATGGACCATTATCCGAGATGGTATGAGTATGAGTATGCGAATCGAGGTGATGAATAAAAAATCGATGTATACTCGAAGGGCATTACAGTACATGACCTGTCAACGAGACGCGAAATACGTGACTAGTGTTGCGAAAACATATCGATATTCATTCGGCGCTGTGCGTATTATGGAATTTCTTAGAATTTCGATATTACAGGTGGTTTTTATAGCCTATAATAAACTTGTATTTTTAAGACGGTGGAATATAAAATAATACTAGCAAACGACTAATATACGAAATAACATATGAATTAATTGGAAAAATTATAACTTGTGTATTATATCTGAAAAAGATGTACAGTTAATTCTTGCCTTTCCTTACTGCATCAGGTCACGACCTCTGTTAGTTTTAACTTTATCTTCAGTGATGGGAAGCCATCTTTTCCTGTTCAAAACCCACGAGAGGTGAAGATTACTGCTATTCACAAGAGATAGGTGTGATTTTAACTTATCATTTATCATGACTGTAAAAATTACCTTTTCTAACTTCACAATCGTGGGTCGAATGTATAGGTACGTAATCTGGCGTTGATTTGATGTCTATTATAAAATATTCGCTTACATGTTGATGTTTTACACAATGAATACAGAAAGGTTAATACTCAACATACTTAGCATACTAATTGTCATAGTTTCATTATATACGACTTATTAGCATAATCAAGCAATTAACTCAGAAAAATCTTATAAAAATTTGTCATAGATAACGTCAATAAAAACTCGTAAACAGTGCCAAATTTGCAGCTCGATTTTTCCGTGCACAATAGAATTTAACGGTTTTAACCAGTTCTAGCCATGTCGGACTGTGTAAATTCCTCTTATTTGTGTCCGCCGTATGTAGGCCAATTTGTTACTTTTTTCCACTGCGACAGGTTTTGAAATGTATTTGTATAAAAAGAGCTGGCGCCTGCACCGTTGTGTTAATCTGTGATACGTTATTTGCGATTTTATCGATGTTTTACCAACGTTTCTTTTGATGAGTTACGGCTCTATTTCTTTTTTTGATATAGCGTGAGGTTGAAATATTGCGTACGTTTATTTGATGTTTATTACAATTAAATTACAATACGAATCAATTCAGACGCCATTACTATCTTCATGGGGGTCTTATTTGATTCATACAGTTAACATTGATGTTGAATTCTAGACTTTTTATGGCTTATAGGCAGGCAGCCTGGAGGCGCTATTTATTTAACACTGATTCTTCACTATTGATCCGAATCGAATTACTTGCACTCAGTTTATACTTCAATTTGTATTTTTCCTTGTTTATAGCCTCGTTTATAACTTTATGCTGCAGTAAGACTAATTTAATGACATCATTCTGACTATTCTGCTATTAAACTGTAAATTAATCGGATCTTTGATCAATCTTTTAGCACGCCTACCTACGCTGCTATTGGCCAAAACATAACAATTTGTAGTTTATTTTTTGGTATTTCATTTAGAACGAGAAGATGCTTAGCATAATTGTTCGTATGTCTTTGAGTGCTAACATGTCTTAGCTTGATGTCATATTGACGAATTATTAAAGATTTAAATCGTTAGATTTGCAGTCGTCTCACGAAAAAGTATCCATACTGAAAAGAGTGACTCGCACAGTAATAATGGCGTTTCCATGACAATCAAGTCAAGTCACGGCCATATTGTGCGTGTCAAAGGTGTCAAAACGAAACAGCAGCGCGACCATCTTATGACGCGGCATCGGCGGCAGGGCGAATCTACGATCGAAATCTTTGCGTAATATGTCAACTAGATCAAAAGCAACACCGCTGCCCAAAATTGTCGACATCGTAAACTTTACCCCGTAAAAGGACATGTCACTACCGACATCCATGACCTACACGTCACGACCGACAACCGAAACGAACCGACAGAAAATTAAAAACGCGCCAGTAATTTACGATATCGCCAATCGACCTCACCGGTTTTCAAAAAGG
Source organism: Apamea sordens (assembly GCA_945859715.1). Classification (NCBI taxonomy): domain Eukaryota; kingdom Metazoa; phylum Arthropoda; class Insecta; order Lepidoptera; family Noctuidae; genus Apamea; species Apamea sordens. The sequence continues at coordinate 18,970,573 of OX243995.1, forward strand.
AGTGTATCTCAACAACCAAGTGACACTTACGGTAATTAAACAATGAGTCATGACATGATATCCTCGTTTTATAAAAAAATTATTTCCGCAGAGTATCGAGTGCCATATTGAGATCGAGTTACCTTGCGCATGCGCATATTGATACTTGTAGAGACAAGCTGGCCTCATGTTGTGGTAAAGACGAAATATGATAAGTGGGTTTGTGAGACAAAGGTCGGGATTTTAATATGTTGCGCCTTTGATGGAGTATCGTTAATCAAGTCAACCTCTGATTGGCACCAGGATCAATTTTCAATTTTTCTCGGTCTACAGAAAGGTTCTGCGTTTTAGGGATGGTCATCATGTAGTGGGTCAGTGTCATTGCGACTAAACGAAAGTTGAAGACAGAAATACATTAATCACATTAATTCCTCACACTCCTTATGTTGATAATTAGATACAGTAGAAGTTCAGAGAGCTATTAACATGGATGTGTCATCTGGTGTTACCACAAGCAAGTTTTCTCCCGTTATAGAGGAAAAATGACATGATACACTGGCGGATATTATAGAAGCTTCGCTTGAAATATTATAGGAAATGAAACCAGAATTCTAAAATTATCGTATCGCGCTAAGACAAATAAAAGAAACATCCTTTACTCTTATCATAATTCCAATCTAAATACTACTTCCTCACAACCCACAACCTGTTATCACTAGCCAAGCAAAGAGAAATGCATACAATTTTATCTCCTTTCCAAGTTTCCTCAAATCCACACTATATTTACTACTAAGATGGTCAATAAGTTATTCATAAACAGACATGATTCGCATTGGAAGCAAGTAAGGAACTTGTAGATAAAATGTAAATCTTTATTCCTTCAACCAGTTCATATCGTAAAGCGGAAACAGGGTTTTATCAATGTTTTCTAATCGTTTATTAACTTAGCGTGTGGAGCAGGGTTGAGCCTTACAAAGAACTAGATATATTTCCGAAACTACACTTTTAAAGCCTGATGCGATAGATGCTGTTCGCGAAGGATGATAGTCACGAAGACTTGAGTGACAGCGTCAAAAGCTTTGCCTAAAACCAAAATGGTAGTAAAGCGACAGGATTAACTTAATTCTCCTTCGAATAAAAAGAGAGTGGATACTTTGGAGGGATTGCTAAACCTGCTGATCATCAATTCAGCTAATTTAACAAGCTAAATATTTAATGGGGTGCCCCAACGGTTATATAAGTCATCTAGGAAAATCCTTAACTAGATAATATGGTTTAAAGATTATTTTAGTTTTATTTTCTTTCCTGGCAACCCTTACTTATTAACATGTAGAGAACATAGCTTAGAGATTAGATAGATCTTAGCTGATACATGCATTAACATAAGTAAACAATTAAGTGTCCTCATTTATAAATAGCTCATTCATTAATATATTTTATTAGGTTGCGCATGCGCAGGAAGGCGGCATGCGTTTGCGCATGGTCGTGTGATGAACAGATGAATGATTTATGTAGTGTGGATAATAAGATGGATTAAGACTGACTATATGCTTATTAATTCTAGTCATTGTGATGTTGCTAGATGGATAGATCTTTACTGAATAAACATAAATAACATGTATCACGTATTTGAGATTTATTTGTTTATCTTTATGTAACGAGGTGAGCTGCATTAACCAAGTATGTAGAATGCATGGTGTGGAGACCAAGAACTGGCCATAGGAGCGTGGGCAGTCCACGAGCCAGGTGATCCGACGACCTGGTCAAAGTAACAGGCAAGAGTTGGATGCGGGAGGCCTCTGGGTAAGGTGGCGTACAATGGAGGAAAACTACATTCAGCATTAAGTAGATATGGGTTGAAGAAGATGAGGGAGAGAGAGAGAGAGTATGTAGAATTCAACGGGTTTCAACAAAATGTTTTCAGCTTCAGATTTTTGTTTTATCGAAACAATACGCAATTAGATATGTGTACGTGTAAGTAAACGAACATATCGTAACGAATCGTCGGTACTTGCGTAGTAACTATTTAGTAATCTGTGGTATTTGTCGTAATTGCGCTGCAATTCGGAACATATGCGCACGCGCAGGTGGGCGGGAAGCGTCACGTGCCGGCAACCTTTTTTTTTTTTTTTGAGTATGGGAAGTCATCACGTGCCGGCAACCTTGTGTGTGTATTCAAAATTTTAGACGAACCTGTAAAATTTACCATTCCAACTTAATTTAAACCTTATTTTGAAGTATGACAGTGGAATATTCAATGGGGTTTTTGAGTCAAGACCTATCACTTTTGGTATTTCCGACTTAGCATTGCAAATGCGTTTAAATTGACTAGATAATGCGGTTTCCTTGTAATAAACTGTAAAAGCTTGACAAATGGTGTTCAAGGTGATATAATCTTCATTAGATAGGCAGACATTACGAGCGGTACGAGGCCAGGAGACATACATATTAGGCATTCTGTTAGTTTTTACTTAGAAAATTGGGGCTGCAAAGGTTATTTTTGTGACTAATGTATCGATGTAGCAAGGATCAGGTTTCAAACGATTCAGCCGATGTACGATTTTGGTGTTAGATATTCTGCATGTGATGTTTCTCTAAGCATTTGGAAGACACAAAGTATTGTTATAAAAGTGTTGCTACATGCACATGCAATAATCCAACTAAGTTATAATCTCCAAAAACATCATCTGTATTCCAGTTAGGTAGGCCTACTTACTTTTATTTAAAAACATCAAATATTAACAAGTCAAGTGAAATAATTACATCAAAAATTAACAGCACCATTCAACGTTTAATTAAAGTCAACATTTGTTAAAGACAGCTGACTAAACATCGTATCTTTGGAGAGAAAACAATTCTTGAAAACTCACATGAGATCGTACGGACAGTTTATAGCTAAAATCTTTCCAAAACCACGTGCCAAGTCTAGACAGTTTATTTAAAAAAAAAAAATACCGTGTATAATCTCATGCAAATTAAACTACACAGACGTTAAATGTCCGGTAGGTATACATAGACTGGAAATGGATAAAGCATATCACAGACGGGCGTGAACACGCGACGCGCCAAACAATTCGAAGACAGCAGCGCCAAAACATCGATAAAATTATTGCTTTGTGATTCACAATGACACTTCTACATATTAGGTGGCATTATTCATTGTTGTGTTAGATATTAGTTGGTATATTCATTGTTCTTTTTGTGTAAAATACCGCACAACAATAAAATTAGCGAGATAATATCAAGCTATCAGTTATTATGAGATAGGGGATTGTCGTGGGTGCATGCTAAGGAAAAACTTAATTTGTGTGTAGGAGTGAGTAATGCAATCTTACGATTATGTTCTAGAATACATACTTGTTTACATATCGAAGGATGTAATAATGATCACGTTGCATTGATCGAATCATCGTCATCATTATAATTAGCAGCCTTGTGATACCCACTGCTGAGTATATAGGTCTCCTCCCTCAAGCGTCCCTGATCTTTGCAAGTCTCACTCAGGGCTTCCTCGCGATCCCACGGCCCACCTCACCCCCTTTGGTCGAATGTGGATCAACTAGGACGTAAGAAATCGCACGCACAAAAACGTGAAACACGCATATGTGTAGAAGCCCTAACATTTCATTACAAGACCCGAAAAATATAGGCCAGTGGGTACACAATCGCTTTCATTGCTTGATGAATTGTAAACAAGTTTTTACGATTATACTCGTATATATGATTTATTATATCAAATTGGCAGTTTCTGAAGTCACTGCTGCGCCGATGAAACACAGATTTATGTGTGTAATAAAGACATCTACAGAAGCCTGTCATTACTGCCTTGTTTCGTGTATGATGCGGATAATAGGAACAGAAATTAATGGTATGTAAGTACTGATTTGCGAGCTAGTATATATTGCAATCGGATTACGAAGGCGATTGAGTAGAGTTACTAAATCTGCAAGGAAGTGATACCTTATTGGCAATAAGATAAGATTTATTTTATCTTTATTGAGCCTGTTTCTTGGAGTAGGTTATGTACGAGAATTTGGTTGGTTATATAATATTAGGGACAATAAATTAGTTGTAATGTGAAATGGCAAGGACTGTTCACCGGATGTTTTGTAAATGTTGAAAGGAAAAGTTCTTAATAATCTTGTGTCTTTAGTTAAAATTCTTAAAATTAATTCCATGTGGTGGGGTTTTAGAATGACCATCGCCAGAGTCGATGATGTGACACATATTTTCCCCAACTTGTTCTTTTTGTGTGTTTGCCGCAAATAAATGTATATTCTTTCTTCTTTCCATGGTCCGGCCTAGGAAGACCACTGACTTGACAGTATTGTTAATTCATAATATTGTTTTACTTGTATGTGCATGTCGTAACTATTTAGAGGACCGCACTTGTTTTTGTTAAACATTTGTTTAGTTATTTAGATTGAATGGTTTTCCAATTATATTTTTTCCCAGAACTACAATGAGGTCGTCTACATATTTGCCAACTTAAAATTTCGCAACTAGATTGCCTTCAATTTATTAAAAATAGACAAATCTTCGTCTACTCTTATTTACCTTTACAAAAGATAAAAATTGATGTACATGAATATACTCAATTAAGCCGATAATTTTTATTTCCCGCCATGCAGTTGGCCATGACTGACACTTGTCTGAATTGTTTCAATGACAGCTGTCAAGTTTATGGATGATTAACTGGCAACATTAATTATTATGCACAAAAATAACTCTGTGGATTTATTTGCTGGCAACCGGCTGACCCTTGATAAGTTTTATGCGCTATCTTTTGAGCGCACTCGAAAGCTAGCACTTTAAAAAAAAAAAGGGGATTAGTTAATAAGTACTTTGGTAGAAAGAGACCATAGATTTTTTGTTGTAAATAAAGACATTTTTACAGTTGATGATAAAAAGGGCTTATTGGATTTTGTCTATTGTACTTTTATAAATTTTTGTTTTGATCCATAACTGAATTCAGCCTCTTTCGAATAAATTCTTTTTAATTCTAAATATAGCTGACGAATAAAATTACAGGCCAACTCAGAATAAGCTCAAAATGCAAAAACATTGTGCATTTATACGGTATATTTAAAATTCTGCGATGTTAATCCGGTTGAAGATATTCCGAAAGAATGTTGATGTGAGGTCATAATCCAAAGTAAAATAATCAGGATGCTTGTCGCAAACATTTGCCATAGGTTCTTTATAATAACCATGATTTTAAAGACATGGTGACATAACTTGCGAAATTGTTTTATACTGTAATAAATTTGCATAAAGATAAATAAAACAAAAAATCTTCTGTATCTACCAAAATTGATTACAAGGCAAAATTAAGGCATTAGAAAAGCATTTACAAGTACAGTTTGCAATTATTTCGCGCTCTTATTTATTAATACCGACGTTGAGAAATGGTTAGAATATGAATAGACTATACAGCCAATCGGATACCGGTTTGTAGTAACGTGTGTACCATTTACTGCCCATTATAAATGTGCACAATTGACATGAAATAAGTAGCACATCGATTGGCTACTTAGCGATTAATATAAATTTTTTTGCTGTCATTTTTTTTATTCCTCGGTCGAATGCTTTGATGTCTTAACTGGTTGACTTGGTTTGAAGGTGTTTTTTACGCGGAAACGTTCAATACATTACACTTTTTAAAATGTGACTGTGATTGACAATACGTTGGTTAATTAGTGAGACACGGATGTTTGATTTTTATGTTTAGAAGCTTCGTTAAATCATAATTAATTGTTCAATCATTTATGTAAATGACTAAGCTGCTAAAGGTGCGATGTTATTGTTATTTCGCAACTGGTAACACTACAGTAGTACGGATACATAGAAACCGATGCTCCAAAAAGTAATGAATCAATCTTAGTCGCATTCAATACACGGCTTTGTATGTAATAAATTCATTAACTGCCTGCGCTAACATTGTGTAACATAACTGTACCTAACAAAAACACGACCGCTTCCATTTTAATAAACCCATTGCGCCCGCGCCCTGACTCTAAATTAGACAATCCAATTGAACCGAAGTTTAATTGAAAAAAAATATCGGTCAGTCGGAAAAAAAGACCGAAAAAACATTTATATTAGCTACGTGACAATCGCATGGTCACCGTAGCGATGGTGCGCGTGCGCTGGTCGGTCGCGGCTTTTTGTGAATGAAGTCCGAAAGCCGACAGGTTCTGTTAGAACAAATTTAACGGGACTTACCTTCTCTTGTAATATATTTTTTTATTATTTGTGCTGCAAGGTAGTTACAAGCTCCCATTTTGAACAGGTGATAACCTCAAAATTTTGATGACATGTCCATGTGATGTTGTACAGGAAATAAGGTGGAATAGGTGTCAGGTCTGCTTGCTTCCTACGGTAAATCGTGTATGAATGGATTGGACATGGCTTAATGTCAAGCGGTCAGAAGAGGCAGTCGAAAAGCTGCATAAAAGATGTAGCCGCTTGAAGTGCTTTCCCACGCTGCATTCGATATTTATGTGCCTTGTGACTCGCTAATTCGATCTTTCCTAATCATGATGATAATTCAGTAGCCATTAATTTTATGAAACAATCTTTCCAATAAATTGCAGATATCTTATCGTGGCGTTGTGTTGAAAATTAAATGTTGATCAATAGTGTGAGTTTTATCACAATTGTTCTTGTGCAAGTATTTTATCATAATTAATGAATTTGCAGAATCACTTATCTAATGTGGTAACGATAAACAAAAATTATAATATTTTGATTAGAGAATTGTAATACTGATTTGTTTTAATTTATGGAGGTCATATGGAATTGGAAATTAACAGGTTAAAACGTTCTGAAATCTAAATTAATTTGTAGAATTGCTCGATAATTTCTGGTAATCTAAACTGGTTTCAAAATCAAAGGTTTATTTGAAATATATACATAAACTCACGCCTTCTTCACAAAGCGGGTAGGCAGAAAGTACATTACGCCACCTGGCAACTGCTAGGATCCTTGCGTTCATTAAAATGTTTACTGAATTCTCCAAATATTGAGAATTCTGCTTTATCAGAATTCATAATTATATGTCCTTCGTCATCATGAATCATTTACTTGCAACATTTGGAACGTCAGACAATTAATACCTGTCAGATGTCACAATTTTTACCCTTTGATTGACCAAAAGGCTGCCTTAAACTTGCCTTTAGTTTTTCCCGTACATTTTACTCTTTCTTTATACATACATAGTTGTACAAAAATAAACTATGAATCACAAACTTGTCAATCAATCAATCAATGACATTCACTATACTAGAGAGACGATACTATAAAAATAATAAATATATAGAGTGGATAATTCCAAAAAAGTCTGACAATCAGTCTTACCAAGGGTTATCGTGTCACCCAGTAACTGGGTTGTGGAGGTCAGAGAGGCAGTCGCTCCATGTAAACTGCATTCGGTTCGACTGGAAGCTGATGTCAACATAGTTGGGAAAAGGCACGGCAAATTGAGAGTGAATAATACAACCAAAAGCGTTATTTTCGTATATAATAAATTTTCCTGTTATAATCATTTTAATAAGAATTCCCAATAACATCTGTGTCAAAGTACAAAAACGTTATTTTAAGTTTTACCAAGAATTTGTGTAAAATTAAACATTTTACTGTAAGTCAATCTTGGGCAGCGGTTAGCGGTTCGTGACGTAACCGTTCTTGTAGCTCTGTGGTAAACCTGACCCACTGATACATATATTAACCTATTATTGTTTGTTTCTTTACAGGTATGTACTTTGAGATTGAAGAGTATACCTATACGAAGAATGGACTGGTGAGCGATAAAACGTAGTCTATATAAATCTACAACAGGAAATTATCATAGACTAGCTGCGCCCCGCGGTTTCACCCGCATAAGTTTCGATCCCGTGGGAATATCGGGATAAGTATCCTATATATTAATCCTGGTTATAAACCATCTGTATGCCAAATTGCATCCAAATCCGTTCAGTAGTTTTTGCGTGCAAGAGTAACAAACATCCATCCATCCATACAAACTTTCGCGTTTATAATATTATATGTATATATGTATAAGTATGAAGTAGGATATTAGTAGGATTATTCCTCGGTACTCCATCCGATCTAGGAGACTTCAGTTGCAAGTATTTGCAAACATAACCTGGTTCTAGTCGCTTAGTCGCAAGCGCAACTCACTACAATGTAACATACTGGTTCTAATATAATCGACATTACATACACGTAATTTCTGTCACATATACTTACTGAACGGGAATATAAATGTTATTCGATTATGTTCAAGTGCTGTTTATGTTACCTTTTTGTACGATTTATAAAATAACAAGTTACGCCAGATAGGTTTGTCATTTTGTAACTCGTCGTCATAATAATAATAATAGCCTTTATTAACAATCTCACAATCTAGTTACATAATTATAATAAATATAAGAAAGAAAAATATATTCCTCTCTTTTATCTCCTCTTCAGACATCGGTTTCCGAAGATTGTTTTGCATTAGCATAGGCCTCCCCCATATTCTTCCATCGTTCCCGGTCATGGGTTTCCCTCTTCCACATTGGCCCAGCTGTCACCTTAAGGTCGTCATCCCACCTACGTATCGGGCGTCCTTTCTTCCTTTTGCCTTCTCTTGGGTACCATTCGACTACTAATTTAGCCCATTTCTCCTTTTTGTCTCTGATAAAAAGGAGAAAGAAGAAGATGTGCTAAATTAGTAGTATCATACTCATCGTCATATTCAACCTATAATGTTCCCACTGCTGAGACACAGGCCTCCTCTCTTCGAGAGGGAGTGGGCCGTAATCCACCACGCGGGCCCAGTGCGGGTTGGTAGATGTCACAGTCTTCGAATTTTTGGTTCTAGAACATGTCGGTCTCCTCACGATGTTGTCCTTCGCCGTTTTTAAGGGCAGTGGTAATTAAATTAATTACACAAAGTAAAGCGCCTGTCTGGGTTCGAATCCACGACCTTCAAGTTATCAGTCCCCTTTGCCGCTGGGCCACAACTGCCCTCGTACATTTTGTAACTAATCAGCTACAATGGATACCCATAGGTACTTGTTGCACCCTGCAAATAAGAAAATGTGAACTAGTTTTCCATTTTCAGGTTTTTAATTATTTTCAGCAGTGTTAAGTTACTTTTAGCCTGCATTATCCCACTGCTGGGCCCTTGCCCATGTTATGAGGAGAGTCCCTTGCCTCTCCTCATAACTTCCAGCTCTTTCGATCCAGAGCTAAAGTGGACCACTGGTCGTTTGTTTTCTCCCGCGATCTTCTACGGGGTCTGCCACGACGCCTTCTGGCTGTGTCAGGGCTTCACATAGTGGTTATTTTGGCTCACAGTTCGTTGGGCATGGGCATATGGCAGTGTAAAGTTAGACCTTTTTAAACGTCTTTTGAGTAAGGACCAATATACCTGTACAGACTGCTGAGTCACCGAATAATATTGCTATAGTTGGTTCTTCCAAGAAAATTCTAAAGCAAAATACAATGTAACGCCCTCCACATTTCTCAAAACCACTGAATCAACAACAAACAACATTATCTTCGCAAATAAATTCATACAAACGCGAATTCCAACAAATGTAACGAAAATTGCCCCGTCCAAGTACACCTGTCGACAATGCACAATCATAGGCTCAGGGCACACCGTTGCAGGTACCGCTAGTGTTGTCGCTAAAACTAATACAGTTGGAACTCCGCGGTGGGCTATTATGTCCCTGGATTTATTTGTGGCAAGATGTGCCTTACCGATGTTGTGGATTATTTAACTGTCAGCTTTGAAGGCGCTGATTTGTGTACTTGTCGGTTTTGCGTTTGCTTAGTGGGTTGGTTAGGGAAATGAAGGCTCTGAAGTATTTTCAGGCCACATTGTGTACAATTTTTGTTGTATAAGGATAGCGTGAAGCATAGCTGCACCCTAATTGCGTAACACACAATCACAATCTGAATAATTTTTATAATCCATTGCTTCATATGTTCGAAAAATTTGTCTGCTCAACAACGTAAATAACGCAATGAATGTTGTTGAATTGTTAAAACGAAAGCCATTGCTACTGTTAGTGTGTTATGCAATTATCCAGCTGGTGAGGCGTGCTTGTGCATGGTTCATGGTCACGTCTTCTTAGTGAAAGCACTAGGAAGTGGTGAAGGGCGTGTGTTTTGGGAGACTCTCTTATGTAATTTTGACGTTAGAAAAGTACTGATTCTCAGCATAATTTGAATAAATGACATTTGTTTGATCGGTTGGTTTGCGAATAATTAGACACTGAAAAACTATCGTTATAAATGAGCTTCCAAAGTAGTTTAATTTAACATTAATAAAACATTACAAGATACACAATACACAATCATTGTTCACATCAACTAGGCCGAAGTTCAAAGCAGTTTGCTTGAAACACTTAAAACCACTATCAAACTATCTTAACGGTATAAATCCTCTAAACAGCAACATTTGGTAACAATTACCACATTTCCTGAGCCCGCACCAGGCTCTATATCTTCGTAAATCGATAAGATGTCCAGCAATATCGGTAAATTGACGTCTATTTATCGATAATATCCGCCGATCGACTGCGGCGTAATAAATTTGAAGACGGTTAATTCGGAAACATTTAAAGGTCGTTGAGACAGTGTACTCCGGGCCTTAGAGCTAGTACTTTTGTACAGTTTTAATGTTATTGCTTCTAGTACTTTTATTTAATAAATGTTTAGATTAGAATTTACTTAGGAAGAAGAAAGTAATGTAATAGATGGTCAGTGCTCTTTTGAGTGGCTTTGTCAAGTCATAGAAGAGTTACGATTCATAGTTGCGTCAGTAATGTAAAATGTTTTAGGATTTTTTTAACGCCTTTCACTCAGAGCTTACTTCAGATCATCATCATTAGCCTACAGCAGTCCACTGCTGAACAAAGGCCACTCCTATTGCAACTCTCATCCAGCTGCTACCAGCCACCCTGCGAAGATCGTCGCTTCAACTAGCATAAGGGCGGCCTACCTTTTTTTTTGAGGATGGGAAATCATCAAATGTCCCCTCCCGCTCTGGGTGGAGCGGAAGGGAGTGTCAGACTCTTACTGACTAAAACCCACCCGTGTTCCTTCCTTAGCCCTTTATGTTCCAGGGCAGCGCAGCGGTAACCCTTTCGGACGATCCCGCTACCCAGGGCGGCCTACCTTACGTTAGCTTCAGTTTCAAACAAAAAAAAAAGTATATTGTTTGTATATCACATAAAGGCCAATTCCCGTAATTAAAGACGTTCAAAATCTAGTCGCAATCTCATCTCAGCGACAATTAATGTCAAAAATGTAAGGAAATTAGAGGTATTTTTGACAGATTAAGACTGAGATTAGACTGTGAACGTTCTTAAAATCACGAGAATTGTACCTCATTTCATCACTTATAAAAATTATTACCTAATTCTTAGTATTCTTCCGAACGTTGAAATTGACCACTAAATATGCAGACAAATAAAATCATAATTGTTTCACACACGCACCGAACGAATGTCGGTTGTGTATCGGTTAAATCACTCGCGCCGATTGACGACTAGAAAATCGATTCGTTCGTGATCGTATGCAGACATTCCACAGCCATGTTTTTATACGGCCTATTTGAATAAAATTTCTCATTTAATATTCCCAATGCGTTATTGAACCGACTTAGCGGAAATGCTATATATGCTTTATGCAAGCTTTAATTATAACCGCGGCTTACACTTCACCGGTAGTGTCGAAATCAAAATCGGTAAGAAACGAGAATGTCCGCCGATAAAATAAAATGTAATTGCTGATGTTGGTACTCGTAATTTTATACTCGTTCGGAATTGTGTCTCTGACCTTTTTGAAATGGTTCTTTTCATACTTTTTTTTTGTTTTATGATGTTTCAATGCTATTTTGTTTTTGTTTCGATGTTAAAAGTCTGTTCTCGCTTTTACTTATCTGAGGAATGCATTAAATACCAATATAACTTGAGTTTACTGCTTATTCAATAAAAAGAGTAAAAAAAAAACTTTTATTATTAAAAAAATATATATCGGCATTGTCGTTTACTTTCTTTTGTCTATTTCTGAAACCATATCGAATTGATTGATAACTCAATTACATGTTTAATATTTAAGTAAATAGGTACTTACGTTATTAAATGAATTATTACTTTTAAATCAAAAATCCATCATTGCGTAGGTGTGTGAACTGTGAAGTGAGCCGGCTAAGCATATCAATTGACAATATATTATCTATGGAATACTGTGTGGGCATTAATTGGTCGCGACTTACTTTAAATTTATTGTTTTTGAAAGTTATTTTGTCCTAAATAGTTGCTTGGTTTTGAGGTTAGATTTCCATTTTGTCAACCTTTTTATGACTTGTTTGCTACGAAAGTGGAAAAAAAATATAGATATATTCTTAATAAATATAATTCCATTTAATTTGGTCTGAAGGGCCTCTGCGAATTGGCTTCGGCCCCTCGTGCGCCTTCCAAAGGACCGGGACCCCATGGCCCCGAGATTTATACTCGTAAAAAAATCCTTTTAGTTTCGAGTAACATGGGTCTCGAAAATAAAACGTCATAGCATTAGTAAGTATCAATTTACTTACAAACTATGCTAATAATGCATTTGTTATTATTACTTAACGTAAATCCTTAATGCGGCTATAGTTATTGGCAATATTTAACACAAGTTTAACCAAAAATATTACGTGCAGAATATTTTAAAAGGCTCTTCACCAAAAACAAAGAAAACCATAGGTAATACGAACCGACAGTCATGCCTCCTAATATAAAAACAGTACATACAACTTAGCATATATTTTCACAAACGTTACGGTCGTGGACACCGCATCCATTGTTTTCGAAATACAATAAACAAAAAGGTAGTTTATTGTATTTTTTATTGAATCATAAGCCGCAAATTATTTATGTTAGTTTTATGTTAAGTGGCAACTTGTGTGTACACTCGATGACATGTCAAGTTGTACACTTCCAATATAAGCTGAACTCTCATTATACGAAAGGCCTAACAATCATCTATATCTTAACAATCAAAAGAAATTTAGTCAAACTCGGCTGGGAATCAGCACTTTTTGAATGTCAAAATTACATCAGACAGTCCCCCAACGTCTGCTCTTCACCACTTCCTAGTACTTTAGCTGAGAAGAAGACATGCAACAAACTCCCTATTAGCACAGCTGTCTGTTCAGTTAGAAGAACTTGATTCTATACAATAGTATGCAAAGTAATTAACATTACGAAACACAAAGCATAATAATATAATGCCTAATAAATAATAAATAGCCTAATAATAAAGCATAATAAATAGCCTATAATGTTCCCACTGCTGGGCACACAGGCCTCCTCTAAGTCAGAAGGAGTGGGCCGTAATCTACCACGCGGGCCCAGAGCAGGTAGATGGCGCAAAACAAAACATTACATTAAATTATGTGACATAATGTCGGCTAGCACACGCCAATACATATACAAGGCGAGGTCAGCTTATACTAGAAATGTGTAGCTTGATATATCTTCATGTTTACATCTTAAGCGAGCTAAACGGGCGCCTAAATCTTAGCGTAGGCGCAGATAAATGGGAAAAGAAATCATTAAGTAGATCCGTTTAATAAATCGTATTTTGATCGGCCAATGTTAATAAGGTGCAGCTGGTAAATCTATCATAGTTGAAAAGTTTTCTTATTTTTAATGCGTTTCTAAACAATCTATTATTTGTAGTAGATCGATATTTACATAGATTTACATTTGAAAGAGGTTCCGATGACATTTGGTATTCATTTTTCTATGCAGCGGCAGCGGTATTAACATGGAAAGGTATCGATGTTTTTAGGGATTTTAGTCGTAAGCAGTATCTATCTACAACTATTTTGGAAATAAGTAAGGGTTTTGAAACCGCATACTGCATGTAAGATTGCTGAAGTGGTTTCGGTACTAATAAGTTAGGGGTTAATTTATAAACGTTGCTCAAACTTAAGAGTCGTTTAAAGTTTTAAACGTCAAAAATGTATGGTTAAACAGTCGGTAATCATTACTTAACTTTAAGCAACGTATAAATAAAGGGGTACATTTAAGCTATATGAAGATAAAAAAGCTATATAATTTAATAAAACCATTTTTTTGCAGTCCAATTGTAATTCGTGTTAGTTAAAAGTTATTTTAAAGAAAATCTTAATTTTCAAGGTAAATAAAATAAACATCACTTGCAATTAAACTCCGCAGACCCCACTACAGTGTACAATCGACCTTATAAACGGGTTCGTCCTTCCTCAAGAAACCATCCCAGTCCATATTTTTAAATCAACGAAGAAAATAAAGGAAGTGCAGGAGTACGCTCCATAACTGTCGGTACAAAATAGATCATTGATAAAAACCGGCCTCTGATTGGTCGGTATCGGGTTCGCTTAATTGTAGAGTGCGCATGCGGCGGGTATACTATCTAATGCCGATAGTAACGATAAGCTTATGAAATAATACGTTGGAACACGCCGGGAACTTATCCTGCTACTGATGGTACGACTACCATTTGTTCCTGGTGGAATTGTGGGGTTTTTGGGTGAGTTAGTGTCGAGTGGAGTATTGTAAAGCTACATGCTTTTATTAAAATTAGGCTGAGAATCAGCAGTTGTCGAACGTCCCCCAAAACGCCCGCACTTCACACTTCCTAGTGCTTTCGCTGGGAAGAAGTCGCACAACAAACTCCCCAGAAGCACAGCAGTTCAGTTAAAAAAAAAACTTGCTTCTATACAATAGTGCAAAATAATTGACAATAGCAGAGTTGTCAAGAAGTTTCGTTTCTACGAAGAAATAATAGGTCTTTTGGTACAGCAATTAATAATCGGAAAACCGATAGAAACCGAAAGAAAACCGAACGTTTAAATTTGAGATAGATTAAAAAACACCTCGTAAATACCTCTTTTATCGGATCAGATGAAGATTAAGAGATTTGATGACTCAGGCGAAGAATGATGGAAACATCTGAACGCTTGAATAGTGTAAAAGAAAGAAGTGCATTTATTGATTTTATTGGCACATTGTGTCCCAAAAGTGCGCACATTATAAGCTGGTTATGTTATGGTTATTGGCACAAACAAAACACATGAACAAAATAAAAATCTTTCAGGAAATCGAGAATCAAATGAAATCCGCACCAAAAGTAGCGGTGTAAAACATTGTATATGGTAAAACGGTCATTACAAGTACAGACAGCAAGGCAGGCACGTTGCATGTTGTTGCATTGTAAGTAATCTGCCAATTTGCGATATTACTAGCTGAATGAACATCGACGCATAGCTTATGCCCGGATTACACGGGGCTAGTTCTTTAGGCTAGAATAGTCAGAATTTAAGCAAGCAAACTAGTCTTTTGCCACTTGTATACAAAACCAATACTATTTTTAGGCTAGTAAGAAAGATAGTAAGCTAGTTTAATAAATAGAACTATTTTCGAACCAGAAGCGCCTCAAGTAAAATCAGTAGCATTTTACTATCCTGGCTTGTGCCCTAGCCTCGTGGCCCATGTCATTGTAATGCTAGTGGCAAAAAAATCATAGCAACGTGACAATTGATCGCATTTTCTTTCATTGTGACAGTTTAGTCACGTTCATTGCCTTATTTACGTTGTTGACCAGGCGTGTTTATTAAACCTATGAAGCAATGGATTAGAAATATCCTTCAAAACTCTCGGATTGTGATCGAAACTGTGTTACTCGATTAAGATGGCGCCCTAGCATGGGCCAAGCCAGGATAGTAAGCCAGGATATATTACTTGTTCTCTATTCTAGCCTGAAAAACAAGTGCGAGTCGGACTCGCCCATGAAGGGTTCCGTTACGTTACGATTTATGACGTATTAAAAAAAAACTACTCACTAGATCTCGTTCAAACCAATTTTCGGTGGAAGTTTATATGGTAATGTACATCATATATTTTTTTTAGTTTTATCATTCTCTTATTTTAGAAGTTACAGGGGGGGGGACACACATTTTACCACTTTGGAAGTATCTCTCGCGCAAACTATTAAGTTTAGAAAAAAATGATATTAGAAACCTCAATATCGATTTTGAAGACCTATCCATAGATACCCCACATGTATGGGTTTGATGAAAAAAAAAATTTTGAGTTTCAGTTCTAAGTATGGGGACCCCCAAAATTTATTGTTTTTTTTCTATTTTTGTGTGAAAATCTTAATGCGGTTCACAGAATACATCTACTTACCAAGTTTCAACAGTATGGCTCTTATAGTTTCGGAAAAAAGCGGCTGTGACATACGGACGGACAGACAGACAGACAGACAGACAGACATGACGAATCCATAAGGGTTCCGTTGCCATTTGGCTACGGAACCCTAATAAGCCTCGTGTACCCCAGGCATTAGACTTTCTTACTTATGACTAAGCTAGACTACTTATTAACTAACAACTGCATTCCGATGTACCATAATCTCAATAGAGTGGAGATGTGGGCTGTATCAATAGATTTGATAACGTAGGCTGTATTGAAAGGTAGACGCAGCAGTTTTATTGTGTCGATGGTAAAATAATAGGCCGATGTATAAAGGGTAATGTGATTTGATAGACAGCTAATATGATGGGCTTTTTCTTAAGTCAGTCTCATCATGGCGTGCTTGCTTCTTCGATGTCTTTGTAGGTTTAGTTAGTGCACTCATTTGAACTGAACTTTTAATGAAGGCTCTTCTTTCGAAGTTGCTATACGTTCTGTATGTGTGTGTGTACTGTTCTAATAGTATGGGTACTTATAAGAATTATATTTTACGAAACCAAACTGTATATTTTTTATTTACCATTTATGTACACACATAATAAACAGACATTGAAAAATAGAACAGAAAAAATATGTACAGAGGTGATGCTTATTTCATAAGAAATCTCTTCCAGCATACCTGAGATAGGACAATAGATACAGAGATGTAGACAGCGTGTGATAGAGCAAAGGAGACAAAAAATAATACATAGAATCAAAAAAACAATTCACACACCAAACTGTGTATTTTAATTTCTTACTTTTTTCGTTTTGGCAATATATGTTTTCCTTTTTTTTCTATTTGATAACAACTGTTTTCCGGGGGGCATGTCATCCTCTTTAACTAAAACTACGTCGCCTACTGAGGGTTCCGGGTTCTGGTATTTCCCAATAGGAGGACTTTACCTGGAGATACGGCTTCACTGCACTTCGTATTCCACATAAGCTTTCAATCACAGCGTATTGCTTCAAGTGGGTTGGGTAAAGAACAGTTCCACCCCGACACTTGTCTCTCTGAGTAGACACGGACTCTTATACGAAATTATGTTAAGTTCAACATAGTTCCATACCAAGTAAACTCCAAAAAGCATTTTTTTAAATACTTTTCAAAGAACTTGTTTTGACTTTTTATTGTTGTGAAGTGAAAAGAAGTAGATATGCGTAGGTTTAAAGGTTCATCTACTAAAAGCTTATCAGATTAACTTAATTAACGTTAATTAATCAATCAAAATTTACATTTGGAAGTGGTTTTTACGGTTCTACAACCAACCTTGTAAATCAAAAACGTTCTGTAGTATATCAACTTGATATATTTTATCTGATAACTTTAATGTGGTGTATATTTTCGTCTTTTTAAAAGATTCTGATGAACTGACGAAACGCGGAAGCTATAAGATGGTGAGATATAAATATAAATCAGGCGTGTACAGCTCCCAGCAATTAAACTTACGGCGGGACTTGCGCGCGCGCATATCGGAGCACAAATCATAATCAGCGCCACCTGTGGGCGGCTGACAGTAAAACATAGCTTAGATCCTTCAATATGAACCATCTGTTACACCGTATTCTATCTTATCTACATTAAAATAATGGCTAGCATCCTTTGTAGGGTTTTATACTGAATCTTGGTGAATTCAGCTCATAAATTGGATTAAGAATTGGTATTGATAGCTGGTAATAGAATTTCCTTTTGATTTTATTTGCGATGAGTTGTTTGTTGGCTTCTGCTTATGTTATCGGCGCTTCCTTTGAGTTTAAGCGTGGGAGGAATTAGAGGAAGCTGCAGTGAGATTCTGTAACCATCTCACCGTGAAAACTTAGGTGAAGTGAGCGTGGAGTGAGCTGTCATTCTCAACTAATGCTAGGGATTGACACTATTGACAGCTCACTCTAAGCTCACTTCACGTAACTTTTCACGGTGAGATTTTTACAGAATCGATCAGCTGGTTTCTGCACCATAAATCATGCCATACTGTAAATAACACACTTGTGTACTTATAGCCTTGTCCTAGGTATTTGTACCATTATGTAAATGACATGGTCAATAATGGTCATGACTCGGAGCAAACAGACACAAGACCTTACAAATGTTTGTTCCGATTGTTTTACATGTCTGGAAACATGTTAGTACATAAGCAAGGTAAGCATGAACTATGAAGTAATCTGACGTTCATTAACTTAAAGTTCATCTTATGAATCTTATTTAGTGACGTCAGTTGGTTCAATAACTTTTCATCAAAAGAGGTTTTGCCAAATAATAGCGGTGTGGCTGTATGGTTCAGTAGCGGTAAGGGCCCTTATTTTTGATGTTGCTTCCCAATTTTTTTTTTGTTTATCCTAGGAGGAATGACAACTTTTCAAAAAGAACATACAGCAGAAAAGTTTGGTATAACCACTATTTCGCGTTTGTCGATATCCCAGAGTATCCCAATAACTACGATATCGCAGAGCCATCAATCAATTAAAGTGTACCCCTGACCAGTACCTAGGCCACTCCCAAATTGCGCTAGGGCCCTAGGATCCTCCGCCTTCTGCATCCAGTTCATCTAAGGGCTAGCAATGTATGCTACGCTTGACGATACTCAGGCTCTAGCAAGTACCTATTCGACTGTTTCAAATGCCATCAGTCCTTCTGCAGCAGAATGCATGAAACAAATTCAATTACCAACAAGAACAGTTATTACCCTATTAGCAAATAAACGCGTGCTGCATTAACTAATTACTGCCACTAATCACAATCATAACTGGACATATAAATTATCACCTATATTTCTTCAGCTGCGCTAGAACTGTTAAGTTTACGTACAGCTGCATATCAAACTACACATAGCCAGAATGAGCTGACCTCGCAATTTGTGAAAACCCTATACAATGCAAGACCAGTTAATACTGGACATATTTGTATGTAGCCGTGTGTACATATAAGTCCATTAATTCTGAAATTAACAGAAAGTATTTGCGTGATGCACGAAGATCTGGGTATTAGACCGTGGTGCGATGGTGCATGGGATAAGGGGAGGCGGAAGCGAGGTGTAGAGAAAGATATAAATAGATGGGCTAAAATTAATAGGAAAAGTATAAGATGTTCGTTTAGATATGATTTCGATGATGGATTGCAAAATGGGCTTTCATATCTTTCCTTGTTCTTTGTGACGGACGTAAAGCCGACTGAAATATTTTTTAGGAAGTGGTTTTAACATAAAAGTGGTACTTGTTGACGAGCCTACTCTGTCTTCCCATACCTATTAACCATGTAATCTGAAAACATTGTAAAATCCAATTATTATTAAAAGAGTAACCGTGGAGTTTCTTGCCGGCTTTTGTCCATAGAAAACGACCATTTGGAACCGTGCACCTGACTTCTATGTTTGATAAGTAGTTGTTGATGTAGTTGTTTGTTGTGATGTAGGATTATGTGAAAAAAAAATGATTTTGGAAGTCAAAACTGGTAGAATGTCACTGTTGTTTCATTTCGTTGTTAGTGTGTATGTTAAGATTAACAATACGGGTATGGTTTTCTTCTTAAGCATTACTTAGCTACTTATGCATCCTTCCCTCAAAAGTTTAAGCTATAACTAAAATACTATCTATCGGTTCATAACTTGGACCAAAGCAAAATCATTCAGAGTGTGAATCGAAATTGCATAAAGAACACATCGCATTCTCAATTCGCACTAATTCAGTGTTAATTATGATTTTAAACTTAAACTACTAAAATATAAAATTGAAAATCCCTTGTCATCGTAAATATGGCGAGTGCTTAAAAGATTATTTAGATAAAGATCGCTACAACAAATTAATAGTTTGTTTTAGGTTCCGAAACATGTTTTTTTATGTATGTACATAAGTGTGACGGGCTATGTAGTAACAAATTAGTATTTTGTTAACAAGATTAGTCAAAGCGTATTTCGAAATGTTTTAAAAGCATGTGTGAGCATGTGTCAGCCAGATTAGTTGATGATTGAAAAAAAATGATTGTCAGTTTTTTTTTATTTGTTTTTATAGCCTAGACACTAGACCCAGAGTAGATTTAACTTGTTTAAAACTCAATCATACCTTACACTGTGTTAAACCTAAAAAAACATGTGAACCTGCAAGAATCCATAATTTTATTCATCTTGACGTTTTAACCCCACTTAATAACAACTATTTACCCAACTCTAGCAATTTGTACGTACCATTTTAAACTCGACAGCGGTGGTGTCATCAACCTTTTTAATAACGTACTTATTACAATAATGGCACAGTTTTCTTAAAGAAACTCGTTCGAAATTCGCGGCTGTTGTGCGTGGTGATTACACCAATTATCTTGCTCCGTTTTGATACGCCTCAAACACGCAAGCTTTTTCAAAATACGAAATGCAACTAAATAATCATTATCTCTGTTCTAATTATGAAAAATAAAGAAGAATAAAGTTTTCTAATCTCTGTTATTTATGTAAAGAGGTTTTAGTCTAGTAATCAAGGAGTCTCGGTGTCTAGAGAAAATCACAGGGACTTTTAGATGTAGTAGTAATAAGTATTATTACATTCTTTTTTAGATCAAACCCTTAATGACGTCATGAAAAATGTGCGAATGTATTTATCTGCCTACAATTTTATTCAAAGTGGAATTTATTGTATTATGGTTTCAATTTTCCTGCATTGTCTTGAAACCACAATAAAAAGGTCACACCTAGCCATTCTAATTTATTTAAATCATTGATGGATTTACCTAACTACTATTTTTTTTTAACGGAGCACCTTACTATTTGTTTGTCTGAGCAACTGAATTGAATCAGCAAATAATACCTATTGTATTAATCTCGAACACATTTTCATATTTCTTCTTCGTTAACAGTTTAATTATTATGAAACATGACTTTGACATCGATGACATAAAATGGCGCGGGCGGCGCGCACCATAAACAATTCACACTACTTCTAGTATCAATCATCGCAGATATCAACAATACAGTCTAATAATTAACCAATAATTATAAATCCTAACACTTAATAGACTATGAATAATTCATTTAATTATACATTCATAAAACTAGAATGTATGGTGTTATTACGACAATTATTTCATTATTTATCGCCAATAATTACACAATCGCGGGACATCGAATATGAATATGACGTTTGTTGTCAACTGTCATTACATCGGTAAGCGAATCGAGAATGCTATTTTAATTGTTATTCTGCATAATGTGTAGGCGTTAGTCATCGCGGTGAATGCACGATGGAACTGTGTAGGTTGAAAATACATCTAAGCTAACTTATCACGTTTTTCAAGGAAGTTAAATAACATCCGCGATCCGGGTACAACTTGATTTTTGCATATTTAATTTTAACGATGACATTTTCGAACACTGATAGATACAATATTAGCTCAAAAGTCTGCATCATCATTTTAAATAGGTTTGCTAAAACAAGGGCTAGTTTACACCGGCTTCATCAAGTTTTTAATCCCGCCAGCGATCATGTTCCGTGTATTAGAGATGTTCCCAGCAGCCCTTCATTACGCCGCATCCATCCACGTCTCGCCAATAATTACAGAGCTCTTCTAGACAAATCACGTGCTGTGGTCCAAGGGATCGGAAACTTTCGGTTTCGAGAAAATAATTATGATTGTTTTTTATTTCATTTAATTTTCTTATAGCAGCTCTAACGGGACCAGAGCACCCAAACATTTACTTGATAATAAGCCGGATGGCCGAAGAAGTTGAGGGCAATCCAAGCTCAGATGGTTGGATGGCGTAGACCAAGATTTAAGAAATAATAGCGTGAGAAATTGGAGATAAAAAGCCAGTAAAAGTTCACGTTGGAGAAATGTACTTGACCAGGCTAAGGCCCACCCGCGGCTGTAAAGCCTTAGCATGTCTAAAATGTAAAAAATAGAAGAATGGTCTCTATTTTTTTGGAAAAAAGTACGAAGGGATAATATCAAGAACAAAATCAAGGCATGGGTACTAGAGCTGGTGCGATCTTCAAACTTACAAAGAAGTGTGAAGATGACCATGTTTATATGATATTTAAAAGCAAGTAACTACCGGATTTAACGCCATGGTTTTACATTCCGGATTACTCAGCAGCTTCGTCATAGCAGCAAATTAAAAACCTCACAAAATCGAGTCATCAACAGCGATGTAATTTAAAAGAGTATCCATTGAGTTTATTGCCCGTCTTCTTCTCCATAATAGTAGGTATCATGGAGAAGAACGGGCAAGAAACTCCGCTTTGGAATGGGCAACTATCTTCATATTTCTCGTCGACCGACTTGACAGTTAAAAATTGCCTGTAAATGGTTTAATTGAAATAAATACTTGGAGTTTGAGTTCCTCATAGCCGTGAATCAAAACACCTAGCAAATAAAGACACAAAAGCTAGTCATCAATAAAAGCAGATCTCTTAAACCTCACACCACACCGCACATGTAATATTTTTTTGCAACATAGATCTAAAACAGGGAAATCCGTCGCCAGCAAACTTCCCTGCGTTACGTGTGTATAGATATTACTATACATAACTGACGTAATGTCAGTCTGTACGAGGATAGTCTTTTTGTGGTCGCAAGCGCTAGATTATGTGATGTCTCGTGACGGGAAAATATGGAGTGATGCATGTGATGCATTGTAATTAATGCTGTGGTGATAAAAAAGTCAATTTATATTGTGTTTGAGTCGAGAGACCTTTGAGTAACTGTGTTAAGTTAATCATCGATACTTATTCATTGAAGTTTTCCTGCAAATGTGTAAGGAAATTGTGTGTTATTGGATTTTTTCCATCTGAAGTTTCTTAGTAGCAGCCTGGAGTCTGGAGTTATTCCTAGTTCATGGAAATAGACTCAATCCCTGTTACATAGGACTGGAAACATAATCGACGAAATGTGATGTACAGACGCCAGCACATCAAGCTACTACAATCTGTCAAATTTCTTTAATAGATTTTCAACTTTATCGTTAAAGCATGAAGGTTCAAGGTTGATTGGGAAAATTTGACAGTTTCGGGTAGCTTGACATGCTGGCGTCTGTACTATAGTTTGTACCT
This sequence comes from Apamea sordens, assembly GCA_945859715.1. Classification (NCBI taxonomy): domain Eukaryota; kingdom Metazoa; phylum Arthropoda; class Insecta; order Lepidoptera; family Noctuidae; genus Apamea; species Apamea sordens. The sequence goes on from OX243995.1 coordinate 18,993,849, forward strand.
CCGGTTAACCCTTCAGGGGGACAGGCACACCTGTCCCCCTGAAGGGTTAACCGGAGGTTAATAGGTAAGTAATATCACAATATTATGTTATGTAAGGAAATAACAAAGAAATGTAGTTATTCGCAAAGAAGGTTGCAACTCGCCATAGAACAAAGACCCACGCGTAGTTATTTATGGTAAAACTAAATAGATTTGCTGACAATAAATGACAAAAAAAAACCAGCAATTTCCATTCACAAAACCGTCTACTCATAGACTACAAAGTACATGAACGAATAACATTCACACACCTACATCAATATTCTTGAAACGTACAAATAATCTCCATTCTGTCCACTTGTCGGTGAGAAGCCGGTACCACCGGGACCACCACGACGATGCCCACGCGCCTCTCCGCTCGAGAGCCTCTCCTGCACAGCCGTAACGCGACGCGTGACGCTGCGATTAGTCGCCGATATGCGCATCAAGCGTGCGATTTAAACGACATTGTCGCGGATTTGTGGCGTTTGATGATTTAGTGAATTGAGGAGAGATTATGACGTGGCTGTAAAAAGGAACTCTTATGGTATAATCTTTATTTTGTATGTTGTTGATGTCATCCGTTATTTTTCAATTGCTGTTTTGCGATGCTGTCAATAGAAAGTGAGTTCTTATTTCTTATGCTATTTAATGCCTTGAATTGTCTTGACATATTTACCGAATTATGTAGTTAGTTAGTGAAGCCGACCATGTAACTACTTAGGCAACGCGTAGAAAGTGCTTGCAAGCAGAAACATAATTTGCCTGATTGTCGGACAATTACTCATATCTATGTCACGAGACAAACAAAAATATGCAAGAATGCAATTTAATACGCAAATGTGACAGAAATATCCACGTCGCAACAACGCACACTGACTTTATCGTCCCCACGAACAAATGCCACCGTTATCCTGTGACCCAGGGTTGTCAATCTTCGCGATCGCAATTAGCGGTGCGCACGCGCAGCGATGGCTCGCGGGGTAGCCCTGCGGTTGGGCGATAAACCGTACGTGACGGGTCGCAGTCGCAGGTTAACGCGTGTTACAATGAATGACGACATTAACCTGTCGTTTCAATATAACGTTTTGTTAAACCAACAAAGGCAGTCCGATGGTAGTTACGGTAAATCACTTGCCTCCTATTCCCTCAAAGCTTATAGGCAAATATTGTTTATTGTATGAATTGGTACATGCTTCGTCCTGACCACACTGTGGTCGTTGGCTATTGTTAATGTTATCAGATATGAAAACTAGCCGACGCCCCTAAGAGTACTTGTGCATTCGGACTTTCTCAGACTCTCTCTTTGATTTCGGATGAAATAGTGCATGCATGTAGCCTGAACGACCATAAACATTGAGTTTGTAGAACAAGAAAGCTAAAAAAACAATCACATAATGATGAAAACTGACGATTGGAAGTTAGCTGTTGATCTTAGTATTTGGTTTTGAGTTCTTGACGGAGAAACGTACCTACCTACGGAAAAGAAAAAAAAAAGGTGTGGCTTATGACCACACTATAGAAGTTAACTTAAAACTTGAGCCGAGTATCCGCGATCCTGCGCCGAATGTACCCGATTCAGCATCACAGCCTCGAGTGTGGTTCAGTTTCGTTCACTGTGCAGAAAGAGTGCAAAGTGCACCTAAACACGTTTCCACTTCAAAAATCCGTGATCACATTGAGAGGACAAGGACACGCAACATTCATAAAAACTTTATAAACCTTTAAAATCGTGACACAGTGTTAAATTCATTGTTAATCCAGACTTGTATCGTTTACTTTTAAACGACAAATAAAACCAACCTTTATGACCGTTTAGACTGTTACAAATGTTTTATGGGTTTTATTCCCATCGTTCTGGCATAATATATTCTTACATTAAACTGCAGAAATTGTATCTAAAATACAAATCTTCTTTGTGCATCTTTCATGCAAACAAGAGTATCATGTTACTCGTAAAACCAATTGTCGTGTAAATTGCACCATAATAATTGCGTTACTCACTATCAATCTCTATCTGAATCCATATGAAGGATATTGCTAATCCATTGCTTCCTATGTTCGAAAAATGTGTCTGCTCTACAACGTAAATGATGCAATGAATGTTGTTGAACTGTCAAAATGAATGGCATTCCTTTTGTTAGTATGTTACGCATTACCCCGTTGGTCTGGATCTTCGATCAATAATAGTACTAGATTAAGGATCAGGAACAAAAATCAGTCGCTCAAGTGGCCGCGTTTGCACACACGTAAACATCTACATTTCTTAGAAAAAAGTTTAATAATATTAACAACTTCAGTTTATTATAAACCTTAATGCTTAAACATAAAGTTTAATTACCATTGCAAAATATATTTAAAATGTCGCTTGAAAATAAAATCATTCTGTTTTTAAATTTTCAGTCATTTATTCTAAAATGAAACTTAAAGTCTAAGTAATAAGGTTAAAAACATACTAATTTGAAATAAGACCACAAAAGTATTTGTGGTGTTATTTTCGGGCGCTTATCGGGAATATAGTACTATTATTGATCGAAGGTCTGGATGCATAAAGCTATGTTTTTGCTTATTCCTCTCAAGCTTTTGACGATAGATAGATAGATCGCCATTTTGTTTGGCTCTCTTACTCAAGGTTCAAGACCTGAACTGATCCCTATGATACGTCCCTTGTGAAAGTAGCTCTCCCAAGCTAATGACATGACAGTCATACCTCACATACAAACTCAGATAGCCCGGTGATAAGTTAAAGAATGTCTCGGAATAATTTTTCGCTCATTATTTCTTTTTTTTTTTTGCAGGTAAGCACAGACCTCTAGTTTGTTCTAATTGGGAAGAAATTCTTATCTCTCCTTTTGGTAAGTTCTTGGATGCCGACTTTTTGGTTGCATGACGGAAAATTTTACATTCTATGTGCCATCTAATGGACTCGGGAATTGGAATTGTGAGAAAGCGAAAATTCCTAAGCAGCTAACTAACACAGCTAACTGCTATACTGCAGGCGCTAATTTGTTTTTCCAAACAATAAGAATACAAAAAATCCTTCTTAAATTGTATTTTTTTTTTGTTAGCCAATATTGTCCCCACTGTTGGGCAAACGCCTCCCCTTCTTGTGCGATTTCTGGCCATGTTGGCCCTGCTAACGTTATCAGATCGTCACACCACCTTCGCCTTCGCTTCGTGGTCTACCTCGACGGCGCGATGTCCTCCCTCAGGCGCCCAGTAAGTGACGATCTTTGCCCATTTCTCCGGGTGCATTCGTAAGACGTGTCCTTCTCTAATTACAGAAGCGTAGATGAGTATATTGATCAGCTTGACGCCACAATTAAAATACTGAGAAAATGTGTACCAATGAAACAATTGCCCAAAGAATTGTACAAAATCAAATTAAAATTGCACATTGCGACTGACCTATCATTCAATAAGTGTAAACATAAAGTGAAAACACATCGCGACATTATGATGTAACTAAGTGCTAAAAACATTAGTGCTGTGTCGATAATTGAGTGAACACTATACGACAGAAGGCGAACCTACTAGCACTCGTGTAGAACTTGAATACTGTTTTAGCAACACTTTGACTATCTTGTCGGTTAAAACTATATAACTGTCAAGTGTTTTACGTTGTTATCGCTTATAGAGACTTGTTTCAAAGCTTTTTCTCCGTCATGTTCACAGTTTGACCCCTAGTTCTGTGGCCAGTGGGACAGTCGAAGTGGTCCAAAACATTGTTAGGAATTTGCATAGTGAACCACTTTTTTTTAACGCTTTTCTTTTGTTTTTACTTTCCTTAGAACTTGACGAGCAAGAGCTGTAATGTTCTTTGCATTGCTTACCAGAACCCTGGTTTTCTCTTTCGGTTCATGATCACATGAGTTTTTGGGCATTATTGAAGTCGCCCGAAGCAGCTCTCACGCGCCCGAAGCCGCCGGAAGGCGCCCGAGCTGTACCGAGCCGCTCCGATGCCCACCGATAGTGGGCGCCGGGCCTAATTGACTTTCATCATCATTATTATGCACAGCCCGACATCACACACTGCTGGGTTTAGTTCTATCTTTGCTTGTCCCAGCCTCATCTAGAAAATAGACTTTTGACGTCATCATTCGGCCTGCCTTTATCACAAGTCAAATGTTTTATGCAGGCCGCCAATAACAACTGCTCTTTAGAGTTTTGTGTTCTGTGTGGACAAGTCTTGATCATCGCTTGGTAACTAGGCTAATAATGATAGTTCTCTAAGTAGTACTGTATATTATTTTGTACGTTGATTGATTGATTGTACCTTTTCACTTTTGCCGTGTTTACAATTTTATATACCTTATAAAATATCTTCGTTCATTAGCTACGACTGCCTTATCTTCAGAAACATCTTGTAACATCGCTATTAACTAGCATAAATCTGTTTACAAGCTGCGTATGAGTGTTCTAGTGCTGTAATCTAACCAGTAACTGGTTAGATACTACTCAGATGTAATCGTGGTTGACAGACGTCCGACTTTATGTGGATTTTATGTGAAGGTAAAATGTTAAGTTTATTTTAATTAGCTGTTATGTGAAAGAGCTCTTAGTGCCTGTTTCAACATGCCCGGAGCCACAATCTAAGAGATTCATTAAAATATGAAATTGAATTTGTGTGACTTTATCTGCCAGATGAGATAACCAGATAGGAAATTAACTGGCGAAACTTAGAAATGATAAGTATCGATATCTCATGACGATAAAATAATTTATTCTGCGAGTAATGTATTGTATGCTGTATTTTTTGTTAAGTAATGGGATGCTTTGACTTGAGATTTATCATCATCATCATCTCAGCCGAACGACGACTGCTGGACATAGGTCTCCCAAGCACCACCTCTTCGACTGGTTCTATGCTTCTCGCATCCAGTGTATTTCTGCGGCCTTCACCAGTTCATCGGCCCACCTTACCGGAAGACGTAGCGTTGGAAGACTTAACTTTGCAATGTACTAATTGTGAAGTAATAAAATAAAAATGTTTTTCTAAACATCACGTCGTCTGTGAAGTTCCGCTAATTAATTCCAGATTAAGGTTAATGACTACTAAATACATATACCGACTACTGAATATCTTCTTCCATAGACATTCCCTTCAACTGTCTTGCATTCCAAAACAAGCTAATATAATAATACGATCATAAAACAATACATTTAACATACGAGATGACACCACACGATGCATACCAGCACGTTTACAAAGTCCCCTGCGCGTACGCACGCTATCCGGGAAACGACAGGCGGTTGATATCACCGGTCGGCATTACCTACTGGCGGTATATCTTACCGTTGCCTTCCTGTGCGGATTTTTGCTGGATTAGTGTGGCGAAGAATGTTGCCAATTTAAAAAATGATGTGGGATTGTCTTTCGTTAAAAAAAAGATATGAATCGGAGTTTGGATAAGCATCTTCGTATGACCCTAATTCCGACCATGCGTTTGCGAGTCTTCAAGTAATTGTAAAGGAATATTTTCGTGTATCTGGCATTCGTTTTTGCTATGTAATTACAAGCCTCAAATGTCCTATTCATACTCAGAGGCTCCCCACTCACTTCTCTGCCATCATAAGGTTTTTTTTGCAAAAGTCGAGCTCGTGTCGCCACCGGTCATCGTCTGGAACAATCTTGCTGCCTCCAGCTGCTGTGTTTTACTACCTTGAACTCACAACACTATTTCCATCAAACCGTCCTACCGTTCTTCGCCCAACCCGTCTATTATCCCCTTTCCCATAATTCTCTACTGTCAACAATATTACGCCTGCAATAACAGCTGTAACATACCCAGTTGACACATTTTCTGAGTTTGTTTATGATTTTACAAGCGGCTGCGAGTCGCGACTGCGTGTCGTCTGTCGTTCCCTCGGCACTGGCGCACGCGCAGCGCTTTATGATTTTCGCGCGTCTATATTTCCTGCCTAACGGTGCAGCTAGGGTTGCCAGATAAATTTATGCGTCGGATCGATTTATGTGCTGCGTTTTAGGAAGTTATTAATTTTTGTTGTTGGTAAATGGTAATGGTGTGTTAATGTTATGTTGGGAGAGTAATTGCTTTTCATAGGTAGTTGTTCCTTGGCGTTGAAAGATTAGAAATGAAGATGTCCTATTTTATTTGTTTTGCTCGCTAACACTTATTATTCCTCGTTAAGGGTCCCCTTGAATCTTGAATCTTTCTCAGTAAGCAAACCTCACATAGCTATCTATTTAAACTGCGATGCTTATGATTCAATTATTCCTTAATTACTCAATTTCTTGTAATTTCCACATTCAGTCCTGGTCCTTTGTCCAAGCAGGCCCTACAAACGTGAGATGTTCGTATCAACTCCCACGCAGCATGATTAACACTGCCCGTGGTATCTGCATAGCACAGTCGTATTAAACGCTGTACTGTACGTGAGCACGTTTCGTGCTGGTCGGGAATGGGGCCAGATTTGGGTTACAAATGCTACAATTTCTTAGTGTGCACGTTGTTATCTGTAAATGACGGAATAAAGCATTTGCTAGCTTGTGTTCTAGTCTAGAAGTTAAAATCGGGGGGTGAGAAAGCCAGTACATGCCACACATTTTCTCAAAGTCGCAGCTTTTTTCAATTAAACCATTTACAGGCACGTCAAGGAGTTCGTCAGTCAAAAAGATGAAGCTAATTGTGTCACACCCCCATTTACATTGCATGCGTTTTTTAAGTTGGTCTTTTTGACAGCAGTATGCCTTATGCATGCCAAACAGCATCGTATACGAAAAAATAACTTCCTTACGCAACTATAATATGGCGGTTGCTCCGCGTCAAACAAAGTCCTTGTGACCCGGAGCAACCGCCATATTAAATTACCTAACTTGTCAAATTCTAATCGTTTTTTTTATTTGTTTGCTTTTTGGTCACCTAGGTCTAGAACTCAATCGCTTAGATAAAGAAAACGTTTCACATAAACACATAAGTTCTTCCCCACTGAGCACCTTTGCAAACACAATGTGACAACTGACGAAACCGAAAACAGATAAGGCTGTATTCACCTTTAATATTCGCATTACCACCTTGAAAGCCAAGCCAGCTAATTAGGAGATAAATAACACTACGCCCAAACATCGTGCTTAGTAGTAATTGCCCGTAATTGCAATTTATTGCGTCCGCACTATAGTAACCGTTGTTTATTGGATGCCCTTAATAGTTCTATGGTAGACGGATTTCGATTTAATTGGTTCGTTTTTAAGGATTTCGGATTGGGGTTAATGATTTTATATTTATTTATTTAGGTTAGCCTACAATTGTTTACACGTTCGATCGTTTATTGGGACAATAGTGTGTCTTTAGACAATAGTGTGTGTAATGTCTTGAGAATTGTCTATGGAATGCTGCGGATTGACAGCTGTCAAACGACTCTGTGGTATGCAAATGTCATTTTGATACATTGATCTTTTGGCGCGTTGTCAAAATCGGAATTAACGCGGCCATTTTGTTTTTTTAATACAATTTCGGTGACAATTTCAAATGTCTAACAACAAAGCCTCCGTGTCAATGTCATTCAAGCCGGCTTAGGATATCAGTGTTCTGTGCATTCGGGCCCCAAAAGATTTTTGGAACACTACATAAGTATATGGTCTTTTCTATTTCTTGACGAGTGTTGGGTTGTGGTTGGTAGCTAGAACCGTACTTCGTCTTTGTATACTTAGATAGGTATGTATTGAAAATTGAAACTGCATTTTTCTTTTCCAAACACAATGGCGACTTGTCTTAGGAAGGGACTGCGTATCTGCAGCTTTTCAATGGCATTTCAAACGTAGCTGAAGTTATAAGCTGTAGCCCTACTTTACACCCACAACACTCACCAGTTCCCTTCAGCTGGCCGTTATGCATTGCACAAGATATCGCAGGTAGAATTGATGCAATTACCATTTCATTTCCGTCAACATAATACAGTCTCTAAATTGAACGACCTTTCAGCCTCCTAATTTGAATAATACCCTCTAAAACGGTACAAAACAGGATACGAATCGTTACCAATCGGGTTTTCGAAGAAGCCATGCATTTATTTACACTTCCCAGATTCGCCTGCAGGCGATTTTCGGTTCTCACTCCATTGTATGTTAACTCAGACCGTCTTTACGAATTTATTACGGACCCCTGAAATAAAAATGGCGATAATATCGTTAATGCTGCTAATATTTTTCGCAGCTGAGCAAAAAAAGGTTGCGGCGCCGCGTTGATTGTTTCACATAAATCATGTGCAACGCCATTAGTAGGACAAATGCGCTTGCGCAGGTCCCACCTCATTTGCATATTAACTAGGCAAAATTGCTATAGCTTTGGCTTTAAAGGAAAGGCTATTCTTGCCTTTCTTTTATGGTATTATCGGAGGATGTAATGTATTCAATAAAGGATAAACTTCTTTCTTTGTTGTGAAGGTTTATGACTTGGTTAAGCTAAGAATGCGCACTCGCATCGAAGATGTAAATGCTGTTGCATAGTGGCCAAATCTTTGTGTCGAATTCACATAAATCCTGACATGTGTGTTTAGCAGCCTCTTCTGCAAAGACAAATATACAAATTTACATTTGCTCGAGAGTCAATTCGCTAAATTAAAGGCAAAGATGGATGGTCACGTAGTGTAAAAACCTTGGCTCCTCTTATTGAATTTTTGGCTTTTCTTGTGCTGCGTTCTCGTCATCCATCTCCATTTAAAGACCCTAGGTTATGGCCAGAGACCCTTGACCCAGTAAACAAAAGCTTTCTTCTGACAATTTTGGCGAATAATTTTAATAATATGGTAATATTTATTCAGTTGACTCCTGCTTTCCTTATTCGGAAGATAATTTCCATAAACAGTGTTTGTACCTGCCGTTTGGTTCTTGTTGCTACCTTCAGTGTTTTCTACACCGACGTAACCTTAAAGGATTGTAGTCTTTAAGAATGAAAGGATGTTAGCTTCACGTTTTTAAACTTTTGCATAATGAGCGACATTCGTCCAAATATTTCTCGAAGGATAAATATGTTTCATTGTCTTTAAGAAGACTTAAGTAAAGGAGCAATGAATCAGGTATTGCCTTTGTAATGGTCAGTCAATATGCAAATCGGAAACTTAACTGAACAGTCGAGGTAGTGCTGCGCACTTTTTGAAATCAAAACGGTTTCTTTACAATCGACTAGATACTTCAGAGGCATCAAAGTAAGTCCTAAGCACCGCTCCCAGCTACATTTACTAAAATATTAGTTCCCTTCACCATAATTTATGAACACAACACCCCATTTCCTTCAGTAAACTCTCGCAAATTGCTTGATTTCTAAGCTGGTAGATCAAATACACTATATTTTTCGCCCATTTCAAGACCAGCCTGGACATCAAAGATTCTTGAAACGTTGCAATTGCAACCAGGTTGTATTCCATACAAAGTAAATCCAGGACAGTATACAATCGTATGTAATGTAAAAATATCGCAATCTGATAGCTTGAAGTGAGTAAAGTTTGTGAAAAAGTGAGCGGGTCAGCGGACAGGTCGCGGTGACATTTAACTAAATTACGTGCGTGCGGGTACTTTGTGTAATGATCGCAGGTTTCGGAGCGATGAATTGCGGACACAAGATAACTGAGAAAGTATATGGAGTATTTAATAAGGTCGAATGTATTGATTTCGCTTTTCTGCGTCAATTTAATTGGAAATTAAAGGATTGATGGGTGACATTATCGAATTTCGTTTTAATTTATTAATCAAGAGAAGTTAGTTGCTTTAACTGTAGGTAGACGTACCAGTTGAAGTATATTATATGTATACGTGTTTGTGTAGGTTATATAACCTGTCTTCAAGTTAAGCACTAGTATTAGTACAGACGCCAGCACATCAAGCTACTCGAAACTGTCAAATTTTCCCAATCAACCTTGAACTTAATGCTTTAGCGATGAAGTTGAAAATATATTAAAGAAATTTGACAGATTGTAGTAGCTTGATGTGCTGGCGTCTGTACATAGAATTCCTTAAAAGTTTAACAAAAACCATGACCGAAGCTAGAGGTTAAACAATTAACCAGCATAATCACTTCCAATTACATATTCATGTTCACTTTCCTTGCCAACCCTTCGCTAATCCTGCCCACATTTGCCTACCATCATTCCATAGACAGCTTAATCTTTAAATACCATGTTTACCATAGTAAAACCATAGCTACACAAATGGCCGACATTCTAAAATGTCTGTCACAAGATGTTAAGCATCTGTTGTGGCCTAATTAGTCATAGTTGGGCAGATTTGACATTTATTTAAGCATGACGACACGGAGTCAGGAGTTCAAAACAATAAGGTAAGGACAAATGTGTTTACAGATAATGTCAGAGCTCCTAAACAGTGTAAACAGGTTTAATGGTTGTTAACCCCTGGAGTTATAGTAGTGACTCCAAATGCTCTGGTATCAGCTTATACAGAGTTGTGTATTTTTGCTAGCGGTTGTGACCTTACCGTTTAAATTACTGTACTGGAAATTACACAGAACCGGTCGAAGTAGGCGATGATGCTTGCCTATGCCCAATCCCCAGCAATGGACGTCTTTCGGCTAAAATGACGATGATGATGATGACTGAAAATGAGAACATACAAAACAACTTGTGTTGTGTTTAACTGCAAAAATGGTTCATGCACTGAGATGTTCTATCGTTTTAAGCTGCGTTCAGGATGGAAACGTCATGTAGCTGATTAAGCTGTCACAAATCATTTTTGTTATTGCAATAGAAACCGTCCGACCCAAAACTATCATTACATTGAAAGCATATATCTGAAAATCTATATGTTATATCTAAGTCATCTTGCAATGCTAAATCAGTTTAGAAATCTTCATGATCCATGATGAAATGCTGCTGTCAAACATCCTTACATTAACCACTCGTCAAGCGAGATTAAAAATCAGCGATCGTCATCTGAATTCAGGTCTACCTGTAGTTGTATTAATGAGGCTTTGCGACCTGGTCTTTTGAACCAAACTGGTCAGGTGGATTATTTATTGGTAGTTGCTAAATAAGTGGACTTGGTGTCATTCGAATTGGGGCATTGCAATTTGCATTTATTTTAATGCAATCTTACAAGAGTATTGGAATAATAAAATAACACTCAGTCTTCGGAGCAATATTGGCCCAGTGGTAACAGCCGCGGCTTACGAGTTGTAGGTCGTAGGTTCGAATCCAGACAGGCGCTTTACTCTTAATTAATTCATTACCACTGCCCTCAAAACGTCGAAGGAAAACATCGTGAGGAAACCGGCGTGCCCTAGAACCACACATTCGATTTTTGGTTTTAGGACACACTGGTTTCCTCGTGAAATCTACCACCCCCACTACCAAGGAACACATAGAGACATCATCATCATCATCTGCCTAGCCTTTTCCCAACTATGTTGGGGTCGGCTTCCAGTCTAACCGGATGCAGCTGAATACCATTATTTTACATGGAGCGACTGCCTATCAGAAGAAGGAGGAAGGAATGAATTCCGCTTACTCTATGTACACATAGAGTAAGCGGAATGAATTAAAACGTCCTGTTTCCAGATGATTCAATTGAAGACAGAGTCCGTTTAACAGAATGACTCGACGAAGGACGTTGCTTAACATTTCTGGAACCATTAGAAAAAAAAAAACATCTAAACAAAATGTCCAAATGCCTTAACACGCAGGATATTGCAATAAATTCTCCGAATAAATTCCATTTACAAAACAACGCAATTTATCATAAGGATAAAGGCACTTAAGTTATAAATACTCCACTAGATAGCAACAAGAATGTACCCAGCAATGACGGACAGTGATTTTTACTCACAAGTAAAAAGTAGTTCTAAAGGTCATGCGCAGGCGCAGCATACGCGCTAACTGGTTGGTCGGTTAATTCGCCGATACCGAGAAGTAATTACTTATGTATAAGTTGTATTGTTCATAGGTATCTACAGGTTTTCGTTTTGTAAAACGGGATTTTTGATAACAAGTCTAACAGCATTGATTGTGGGTTTAATTATAATTTTGTTGCGATCTATGAAAAAAAAAACTGTATATATTAACGTTTTTAGTTTCATTGATGTCTTTTATATTATGAGTACCGTGTCGAGTCATCGAGTGTTGAATAACTTTAAGCGGATCGGCAGAAAGGTGTACTTTTCTGATGATTAAGTACCAAATGTGGTCCTTATCCTCATACGAGTAGCACTTTCTGGCCATATATTGCAGTGGTAACTGGCAGGCCTAAGTAAGTACACACGGCTACACATCAAGCTATGCAAAACCAGTATTGGCTGACCGTTCATTGTGAGAAAATATCATACAAAGTGAGGCCAAGACAAACTGGTTTTGTATAGCTTGACGTGTAGCCGTGTGTACCTCGGAAAGTACGTTAAGCCGTTGGACCCGCCTCGCATTCGTGGATCTTTGACAGTCGTCACGGGTCGTCAGAAGCCCGAAAGTCTGACAACCAGTCTTACCAAGGGGTATCATATTACCCAGTAACTGGGTTCTTGAGGTCAGATAGGCAGTCGCTCCATGTAAAATACTGGTATTTAAATGCATCCGCTTTGACTGGAAGCCGACCCCAACATAGTTGGGAACAGGCTAGGCAGATGATAAACTGGCAGGTCCTAGGAATACCTAGAAGTTTGAAAAGGGATGACTATGTGATTCTTTTCGTGACGTTCCTTTTTCTGAACAGTACCTAGTAATCCGATGAAAGATGGTAATGAACTATCCACGGCAAACATTCTAAATTCTTTCACCATCTTTCACAATGTTGATATTCAAACGGTTGTTCTATAATATAAAAATAAAAGTCCCATCCGACAGACATTAAAGACTTGTTGTGAAATAGCGAATCGACAAAAAGCTTGAAAAATTACGTCTCACCCATCACTAATCGCGTTTTGCTGGACAGACAAAAATAACTGTTACTTTCACTGAATAAAAGTGGTTAGGTACTAAAATTTGTACTCGCACGTACAGATACTTTCGATAGTAAAACGTTTTATAACGTTTAGTCTAATAGGCATTTCATTTCTAGCTATATGCTCAGTTTGACTGCGTCGTGGGTCCGTGCTTGACCCCAAGCACGGACCCACGATTCGATTTCCAGGTCGGGCATAGTGTAATTAGGATTATATTTGGAATTTTTCAGTAGCAGCTCTAGAGTTTTATTAGTGCCCGATTAATGGCTATCGGCTCGATCGATCAGGTTAAGCTACGCTTGCCGCGGTTGGTCCGTGGATGGGTGACAATTTTCACAAACCAAGACCCCTCCGTGTCTCGGAAAGCACGTTAAGCCGTTGGTCCCGGTTGTCATTCGTGGATCTTTGGCAGTCGTTACGGGTCGTCAGTAGCCCGAAAGTCTGACAACCAGTCTTACCAGGGGTATCGTATTACCCAGTCACTGGGTTGTGAAGGTCAGATAGGCAGTCACTCCATGTAAAATACTGGTATTCAGCTGCATCCGGTTAGACTGGAAGCCGACCCCTACATAGTTGGGAATAGGCTAGGCAGATGATGATGGTGGCTATAGCCTCGCGAAATGTGGGTGTACTATAGGTACACTTCTGCCGAATACTTCGAGGCAACTTGGCGTGATGTAATGTCTATATGCTCAGTTTGAAGTCCCAACTTCTGTGGAGTCACTTTCCAAGAGCAAACAAGTTATTTCTCATCCATTCAGGGATCTTACAGTACATCTGTCCTCGTCATAAAATCTGTCCTCTCGGCTTATTTGGATTACATCAACAGGATTTCACTAGATGCGTCAGTATCGTTGCAATCTGATACAAAGTTATCAGTGAGTGAAACACTTAAACCTCTTGCACAATCTACTCAAGTTCTAGAAACAGACACCTGGTCCTCACACCACCTGACCATACTTAGAAGCCAGTAACTCTACACTTGACACATCACATTCTCATATCTGTGCAGTAATCAGACCCACCAGCCGTTGATTTGTCAACAAAGCACTTAAAACAAATTGCACAACGTCATTAAGTTATATTTGCAGCTAAATATCATTGTGCTTAAGTTTCAAGTTATGATTGCTTCATTTGAACTTAGTAACTTGATCTGATCGGATACTTTAATGTATTTCTTCATCTGAAACTGAGCTGGCAGATAGGACTGTGATTTAATGAGACATTGTTGGGAACCTGTTCAGAGATTTGATCCTGAATATTAATTTTCGTTGCTAAATTGCCTTCAGACTAGTTTAGCCTAAATTGTTATTTGCGTTACAATCTAGTCCATTGGTCAATTGTTGTCTTATGACAGTTGTCAATATTGATAATGGCGACATTTCAACTTGAATTAATTCTTGGACTTAGTTCTTTAGTGGTCCTTCTGTACGCGGTCTAAATGTTAGCGCTTGCGACCACGAGACCAACGAGAGTCAGCCTATGTGAGTGAGGGAAGATGGAGTGCACCTGTGTCTGTCACACACTTGTGCACTATAATATCTCCGAAGGCTGGTCTATACGTTGAGATAGGCCGCCAAGGCCGAAATGCGCTCTGGAGGAGGACTTTAAATGTTAGCATAATGTAATGTCTGTTTGTATATTACAGACATAATATGTATAATCATCTGCCTAGCCTTTTCCCAACTATGTTGGGGTCGGCTTCCAGTCTAACCGGATGCAGCTGAATACTAGTATTTTACATGGAGCGACTACCTATCTGACCTCCACAACCCAGTTACTGGGTAATACGATACCCCTTGGTAAGACTGGTTGTCAGACTTTCGGGCTTTTGACTACCCGTAACGACTGTCAAAGATCGACGAATGACAGCCGGGATCAACGGCTTAACGTGCTTTCCGAGGCACGGAGGGGTCTCGGTATGTAAAGATGGTCACCCATCCACAGACCAACCGCGGCAAGCATAGCTTAACCTGACCGATCGACCTGTGCGGCTGTTATTATTTAGCCACGGGCCCCTCAGACATAATAATTATGTATAATGATAACCGTAAAAGCAAAGCATTCCAAAAGCGACCTAAAGGAGACAGATGCTGCTGCACCGGTACCTACGATTTATTCTTGTTCCTGGAGAGAAAAAAAAAACAATCACGTTTCGAGATAATAGCCCAGAATTCAATTGTTTTAAAAACTACTCTGTACACGAATTTCCAGTTCGATGGTGTTCAAACTTGAATGTTTGTCATATACTAGAAAATAAAAGCAGTCACTCGTTCTGTTTGCCTTGATCAGGAAATAGCTGTGTTTGACCTGGGGTCAGTCGTAAAAGGGAGTACGGTAAAGTTCATGTTAACTGAACATCTCTTCCATGCATTCCCTAGATAACTTTCATGTGATAGCTATCTTCTTGTGGATTAAGTATAATAATATTTTCAATGTGTTTTTTATCGATTGCTATGGGTTTATGATTTTATACTGGTTTTGTTTATTTGTTATTTGAATGTAACGGTATATTGGGTTTCAAATAATTATGTTTCAAACGCTACTGTAATTGTGTATCATAACATAAAAGTCAGTAATTTCCAAAGGGTTGAGCAGAGGTGTACCTACAGAACACCTCAAGCAAGCATCATGTTGAGATAGGAGCCTTTTGGCCTCGTATAGGACTTTCTGTTTCATTTTTCCTTTTGTTGCTTTTGGAACGAAGTACCTTATCGCGCGTTGCGAAAGGGGGCTAGACGGAAAAAATTAAGACCAAAAGTTGGAACGACACTTTTTGATATAGTTGTAAGCCGTGCGGCGTGCGCGTGTTTCTGTCTTTCTTTCTCTCTCTCTCTTTGAACTTCGTTCCATCCGGGTGTCCCTTGGCACCTCTCAAGTTTTTTTATATAATTTGTTTTATTTTTAACTGTGTTCAGTTTAGTTTATGATCCTGCGAGTCGCAATAAATACTTTTTCTTTCTTTCTTTATGCAATAGGGGGCGAGCCTATTAACATTAATCGGGCAGGGGCACACATCAAGACTCCTGGCTGCTACTGAGAAATTCCAGATGGAAAAACCCAATAACAATTTGCCCGACCCGGGAATAGAACCCAGGACCTCATCGCTTGACAAACGGGGCAGCCCCATTTTTTTTTTTTAAACTTTGGCCCACTAGGAATTACTCCAGCCGATCGATTCTGTAAATACGGCGGCGTGAAAAGTTAGGTGAAGTGAGCTTAGAGTGAGCTGTCAATAGTATCAATCCCTAGCATTAGTTGGAATGACAGATCACTCCTCCATGCTCACTTCACTTAAGTTTTCACGGTGAGATGGTTACAGAATCGCACTGCTGTATCGCGGGTGCGTTTACAAACATTTAAACTCACATACACAAACAGCCTGACCCGCAACAACTACCTGTAGGCGATACAAATATTTGTTCCGTGCGGGAATCGAACCCTTGACACGCAGCGCAGCAGTCGATCGCTCAGCTACTGCGCCAACCGTGTCGTCACATTGGAAATATCAAATTCTTTTATTTTTCTCTACTTCTTCTAACATCTTTTATTTTGGTGCCTCTGGTTAGACTGCATCTGAATACCAGTCATTTTTATGGAGAGACTGTACATGTGTATGAAATTAAACGTTATCTAAATGATTATTGCGTCTCGGATCCCTCAGCTTCACACTCTTCCTACGCAAAAAACAGTCCTTGAATCACAATATCGTCTTGTCCTCATAAAGTACTTATTTAACCATTACCTTTCTTATTGTTACAGGTGAGGCATCATCTTATGGCGGGTCCCGTACAACGGAACCAACGATTGCGGATCCCTTCTTACAATAATTTTAAAAT
Source organism: Apamea sordens (assembly GCA_945859715.1). Lineage (NCBI taxonomy): Eukaryota > Metazoa > Arthropoda > Insecta > Lepidoptera > Noctuidae > Apamea > Apamea sordens. Next base: position 19,010,605 of record OX243995.1, read on the forward strand.
TTTAAATTCGCCGGCCCACTTCACTTGTGAAATGTGACAAGTATAACCTTATTTGTTTAAAACATTCATAAATTGTTTAAACCGTGTGAAATTTCCCAGCGTCGGTCGACGACACTGATATTTTGAATTTATCGACCATTTTTGACCTCTCGCTGCCCTCAAATGTGTACATACTTACCTTATGGATTGGGGTGTTATCCGATTTCGTTTTAAAATTATGCGAAAGGTTTTACTTTATGAGCTGAATTTAAATAAACTCACTGTAGCGGTATCTACAACGTCACACGCGAACAACGCGTCATACTGACGTCACGCAAATCCTGCATCTCGCAAGCAGAGTTTACCGCGCACTTAGCATAGATACAATTTCTCAACATCAATCGTTGGGCAATTGCCCGCCAGACACAACACCCGTCTGGTCGGAGGATCCTCTCTTTTCAATGGAGGATGAGTGAACTTTACACCCTGTTCCTCATGTCTCTAAACTCACAAAATTCTGTTTGACATGCAATGATTCGATGTAAAAGAAAACGCAGAAACCAGAAATCGAATTATTTAAAGGTCCGACAAAACTGAAGGTAGACAAATAAATCATAATTTTCCTAAAAAAACACCATCTTCTATTTCTAAGCAAGCCCAACCTATTGTAAACGGCCTCACATATCGTCGGGATCGATCTCGATCGTCTCGTGCGCATATCGTTCGTGACGTTGTTGGCGGCGCGGGCGCACGGCGCGGCGTAGGCAAATCGACGGCTAATTGCAGCCCCGGGCATGGGCCGATCAAAAAAAATAAAGTCGGTCTTACTCCGTTTGTACGTACGGTACGGGAATAAGGGCTCATTCAAGTTTCAAGTGAAGGAAAAACACGTTTTGTAGGAATTGATGAAATTATTTGGTCCATTCTCATCATCAGTCATCATCTCTTCCGTCTTGTTTATTTTTGGTATCATAGATGATTCTTTAACCCTTTACTAGTGTTCTTCTATACGGGGTGGCATCATCGACGCGCAAACTGTAACCATGGATTCCTGACACAATGAGTTTAGACCCCACAGCGACGAAATTTTTTGTCGCTTATTAAAAAAAAATTCACCGCGTGCATATTGCACTTTTCTATGAAACTGATTTTTTTTTTTTTGATATCCGATTAAAAATTTCGACTCTATGGAGTCTAAACTTATGTGCTAAATCCATGGTTACAGTTTGCGCGTCGATGTCCCTGCCGCCCTGTATATTAATAAAGAATTGCAATGTTTGACTGCATATCCAATAGATTTTAATTTTAATTTTATGAACTGTCTCTTGCATAACCCTCCTGTTGCCATCAAAAATTCATTTTATTCTTTGTACCCAGAACTTGACTTCTTGCTTTATCTTTTCAATCTTCATCCATCATCATCGGCAGCCTTGTTCCACCAACAGCTTGGTCTTTAGAGACCTTTTCGATATTAAACCAATATTCCCAGTTTCTCATACTCTGTTTGCCACACAAGGCTACAATGGACACATACAACCTCAGACTCATTTCGGCCAAGATTACCGGAGCATTCCCAGTAATTCCCTTAATTCCGATCCGTTCCCCTGACTCCTTAATGTGTATTTCGGCCAGCACGTGAAGGTATTCGGAGCCCATTATTATGAATTATGAATGAATACTTGTTTTGTCGACTTTGAGTTGGAGTTTAGGTGTTGTAATTGTCCCACAGCAAAGCAAAGGGGGGCTAAAAAGGCCACTTTGGCAGAATCATAATAGGATAACAATATGAATCATATTAAAAATCGTAAAATGGAAAACTGACAATTCGTATTATGATCTGTGTGCAATTCATATCACAATGAAATAACATTTAAACTGTAGAAATAAAAAATAAAAAACCAATTAGATTAATAAAAACTGTAATGAAAAATTGACCGATAAAATTACGGTTTTTATTTTTTTCATGCGGCAATGTTTACACCAAATATGAAATGAAATTTTACGAAAATTAGAGGAATTGCTAATGATCTGCTGGGAATTCAGGAAATGAATAGCTTTTACAGGTATTGCTTAAAGTAGCCTTTTTAGGCCCCAAGATCTCTTCTCATTATGTAGCCGAAACTATTATTGATCACAACGCTTGTTACCAGCATATTGACGATTTCCGGTCAATTAGCTCTGGTTTCTAATCGTTAATTTAAATTCGAAACCGTTTAATAGTTAAAGTGAAGTGACCTGCCTAAGTGGCGGGGAGATGGGCGGACGATATTGTTACCATCACGGGTAGAACCTGGATGAGGCTGGCACAGGAGCGTGGGGATTGGCACAAGAAAAGAAAGGCCTGTGATCAGCAGTGGGTTAAGTCGGGCTGTGGATGATGATGATGATGACCTGCCAATAAATACCTTTTCTGTCACATCAAACGTATTCAAAATATCAACTCAAATAACTATCGGAGAAGATGGCTCGCTGGAGTCACCCTATTCCCGACATTAACTTCCAACTCCTCCGCTAAAAGTACAAAACTGAGGCGCAATTCTGGTTAATTTAAGAAAGTTCACATTCTGATCTCAGTCTCAATCTGTCAAAAATACGTCAAATTTTTTACCTACATTTTTTGACAAGTTTTTGACATTTTTGTTTGTCGCCGAGATGAGACTGCGACTAGATTTTGATCGTTTTAAATTACGAGAATTGGCCTGCTGATCGCGGATGGCGACAGAAAAAAGAAAATAAAACACTGACACGTATTGGAAAAGCTCGCGGATACAAGCTCTAACAACGTATAGCCCTAATCGGTCAATGACCTTACTAAAAGCAAGTTACGTCACTCTTATCACAAAAATTCTTACACTAGCGTGACCACAATTGCGATTTTTGTCGGCAAGTCTCATTCTTCACAGGCAATGTTTTTGTTTTAGAATATTAAATAACACACATACAAATTTAGGTATTATGTCTGATTATATAACCGACAATCGTCTGTTGCCTAATAAACACCTATTGTTGGTATCGGAACCGCTATATTTTTGGCGAATTACATTTTTGTGTTTGCGAAACCGTGGAATTTTAAATCTTCTAACGTTTTATTAACATCGCGTTTATAGAGGTAATTACTTTACTTTCGCGTTTACGTAAGATTAGTTGTGTCTAGTTTTTTTGTGGGGATGTCTGATCTGCGGTATAGTCATGTACGTTGATGTGTATGAACTCGTGAAGTGGTGCCGTTAAAAATTAATTTGATTTGCTTGCAATTATTATATAAGCGGACTGCCTCGTTGATCTAGTGGTGGTAAGCGCTACAGCTGAGCATGACGTCCTGGGCTTGATTCCCAGGTCAGGTAAAGTGTTAAGTTTTTCTATCTGGAATATCTCAGCGGCAGCCCGGAGTGTAGATTTGTGCCTGGTTAAATGATAAATGATTTTATTTTGTAAATAGGTTTGTACAAACACTTTTACACGTCAATCATATTTTAAAACTAGATGAGGTCGGCGTTTCCTATTTGACTAGTTTGAGAAGAAAGGCCGAAACAAACTCGGAGGACACAGTCTCTTTTAAAGTCCAGACATAATCTTGGTCAGGTCATATGAAGACCATGTAGGTCGATGTCTGAGATGGTCTTTTGAGGAAAGAAACACACGATTGATGACAATAGCCTAGCCCCTTATTACATGGGACTTGAACATAACTGGTGAAATGTGGGTGTACTATAATAATAGGTCTACTTCCCTTCGGGAGTAAGCGATAGTGATTTTATTTTTATGGCAAGAACTCTTCCTTACTATGATTTATCATCCTGAATCTATGAAAATCTCTATCTCGTTGGTGTGCCTGTTTTCACTTAGCTATAATGTTACAAACAGATTTAAACTTCAGCACGTAGCTTTATTACGTTCTCCGTAAACGCACTCATTGCCATAACTGCGATAATCTTTATACGGCGGCGTCGCATACTCCGTGAATGCTTGACGTTTAAAGCTTGATATGCGTATGCGACAAAATGTTGGCTGTTTTTTTTTATTATCATCAATATAACTTATGTTTATAGATAAAATAAATAATTTCGACCTAATAACATAACATTTTGGGTTAAAAAATTTAAAAATATTCTTTCGGAAAATTAAAATAAACGAAATTACGCAAAAGTTACATAAAACTTATTTTGTTATAGCTTACCGTTTCAGTAAGTACATTACCTAATTTCCTGCAGCTAACCACCAATTAAACACCGGAACAGTTGAGTAATCGACCATTAATAAATTGAAATGGAGTCATTTAATATTTCCCGTTTGTCCATCTGAGTTGAACAATAAATATAGTATTACTTAAGTATACCATATTTGTCCTACTTTGTTTGAGTAAAATTTGGTGACCCCATTTTTCTTTCCTGCTGAAGTGTTTAGGGTAACCATTTGTTATTGTAGTGAAATTAGGATTTCACTCTTTTATTTTGTCTGACACTCTGTTGATATCTCTAACGTACTTACCTAAACCTATGTTATACTTCGTTTATGGCGTATTCTACCGCCAGATTCTGTCCAATGCTACATGTGGTTCAAGGTTACGAATAATATTTCATTGCATTTTCCTCAACAGTGGTTAAAGTAGCTACACACCCTCACGATGGCTTCATCTTTATTCCACGTATTTCGCCAATATCGCAATTCGCAATGCCGTTCGAATATAAAATGTTCAATGCATTTGACTCACCGATTTCTGAATAAATATGCAAAAATATTAGTAAACATTTCGACTAATCACATCAGTGTCGTGTCACTACATAAATATGTCTGTCAGTGTGATCGTCGTAAAGCCGCTTTCATACTGACTTTCAGATTTTACATTATATGAGGAAGCAAATAATTTTTACTGTCAAAAAAATCTATATTTAAAGTTCTTCAGGTCATAATTATGTAGAAATACTATGTAAAAAATATATTTGTCAGTAAAATTCGTCCATGAATAGTATTTATGTGATATTTGACGTAAGTACTAGGTTATGTCCATGCCTTAAGTCGTAAAAAAATAAATAATGCGCCTTTCATATCCTGGCCGTATGTAAATTTTATGTGAACGCGCCTCAACGCACGCATAAAAAAAGAGTTGTTGTGAATTTCGAACATAAAGAAACATGGCGCCAAAATTGTCGGTGAACGGTCGCGCGTGCGTACCGCAGTAGGCCAATAGATTCCAGTGTAAATTCATTGGTCTACCCGAACATACGGCGAAAATTGTTGAAGCGTGCCTTTGACAATCCCCGAGATCTCAATATTCATAACGGGTCTACTATTGTTTCCCGCCTTTAGAGACGTCACGTATCCGGCGCCATCTTGAAAGGGACGTGCTCAAACGCATCCAAAATTAGAAGAGCCTTAAACTATCGCGACGTTAGGATATCTGCAAACTGTGTGTAACGTTTGGGGGTCTATTTATAATGGTGCTTTTTATGACCCAAAGAAAATTATGAATGTACGTTGTTGTGCATTGAAATCAGCTAGCTACCAGTGAGGTGGCCGCGTCGCCATACATTTTAATTTCTTTTCCAAAACTATGACTTATGTGTGCCGCGAACGCTCAGGAATGTGAGTGATGTCAACCTTTTTAGGTCACAATTCACAGCTAAATTGGTTATAAATAAAATGACGCTTTAATAAGATTAACATGTTAAGGATACCCCAGTTAATATGATTTACGAGCGACTCAAACGTTCGTGCGAGCGGTTAGTGTTTTAAAAAATAAATAATTCTTAACAATGATTAACCGCTAAGATAAGGCTATAAAAAACTGTGACCTCGTGTAAAAACTTGTTTTACGACGTTTTTTTTTTAATTTTTATGAGGACATTTACCTTTCAATGTGGTCACCCTATTGTGGGTTAAATGATCAATTTACATCAAGTGCTCCGATTTGTGACCAACTCTGGTAAATAGGGCTTGGTACTCACGAGCCATTGATTGAATGTCATTCTTTAGTTACCTACTTGAAACTTAATTAACGGTTTGATCAATGGAAAATTGTGAATTCTGGCAAATGCAACCTCTTTTTTTCTCCTAAATCGCAAATGACTGACGACTGAATCCTGATATAGCTTGTAAAAATATTTCTGTGACATGATCATAAAATTATTTTAGGAGTGTAAATGTAGTCACGGGTAAAAAATACTTCAGTTTTCTTTTTTCCTTCTAGCTTTTAATAGTGATTCTGTAATTATTTTACTTAGTTCAACAAGTTAAAGAGTCCTCCATATGCAATAAGCTCAAGTATACGAAATCGGCGCACTAGCAGTGGATAGTTGAGTCATGTGACATAAATCCAATTTGATGATGATGAACGAGAACGAACACCGACCTATTTTTGGTTCATCATGAGTAATGTTTATAAATTTCATTGGAGTAAAATACTGGTATTCAGCTGCATCCGGTTAGACTGGAAGCCGACCCCAACATGGTTGGGAAAAGGCTCGGCAAATGATGATGTTGTAGTAAGTCTTTAAAAAAAAATTGAATTAAATTTTACTCCTTATACAAAATGGAGACGACTATACGACAGTGAATTAAACTTCGTAAATATAATGACATTCCCAGACTGTATGGAAAAAATCAACAAAATATATTCAATAGTTTATGTAGTCACTATAGCTTTTCCTTAATTGGCAAAACCCATGTCCGCTCATCACTACTATTTAGTTTGTTTCAATAAATCACTTTTTTAATATCGATCATCATCTGCCGAGCTTTTTCCCAACTATGTTGGGGTCGGTCTTTCAGTCTAATCGGATGCAGCTGAATACCAGTATTTTATATGGAGCGTCTTCCTATCTGACCTCCAAAACCCAGTTACTGGGTAATATGACACCATTTGGTAAGGCTAATTGTCAGATTGAAACGGCGAACGGCTTAACGTGCTTCCTGATGCACGCAGTCTTGGTATGTAAAGATGACCCATCCATGGATTAACCACGGCAAGCGTAGCTTAACTTGATCGATCGAACCGTGCGGCTGTTATTACTTAGCCAAAAGACCCTCTTTTTTAATATCGATGTTAGGTTTTATTTTACTGTTACAAAATAATCCAGTGGATTAGTATTTTCAGTGTATTAATTTAATATCTTCACATTGTAGAATAGTGTACAGACGCACATCAAGCTGCCCGCAACCGTCAAATTTTCCCAATCAACCGTGAACCTAATGTTTTAACGATAAAGTTGAAAATCTATTAAAGAAATTTGACAGTACATTGTAGTAGCTTGATGTGCTGGCGTCTGTACCTTGATGAGTATTCCAGTCATCAATTGATATCCATCAAGATAAATTTACAGTACTTCTTATCGAAGCCCTCACAAACTGTTAAGTTTAAAACTCTCAATACAGCGATAATAACTGAGCCCATCCACGCTTTTTTATGGACTTGTAATAAAAAATATGAATTATTTTGTGGCCATAAATCATGGTCACCGAAACGAGCTTCTTCGAAGTAGGTAATGTAGTTTTGTAAAGCGACATCTATACTATATTATAAACAAGTTTATACTGTATTAAATTAATTTAACTAGCGAAACTCTGCAAACGGATCGAAGATTAGATGTTTTTTTAGGGTCAACGACCGTTGGTAGTGTTGTTACTTGAAGTATGAGTTGAGAAAATATGTTTTTTCGTGTTTAGAATCGATACTAATCCACGTCTGTGAAGTTTACACAAACAAAAACTTTTTTTTATCAACCACTGTCGATAGCTCCACTAAAACAAATCATCCAATTAATTTCCTTTGTGTTTTAAATATCGTGTTTAGATATCGATACCCGCCAAGTATGCTGAGTTTCGCTAGCTAATTTAAGTTAACCCTGTATATCTGAGATCGGTTTTACGAGCAGTCTTTAACAGTAGCCAGCATACATTAAATAGCTCATAAGCTCTAAATGTGAGGAATCGTTCTGTGAACACTATTTATACTATTTCTTTATCGATTTTAATTTCAAAGGTACATCATAGATTTTATTGATAGTAAGTTATGCTTGTCAATCATCAGAAAGCCAGGGTTTAATACTTTTGATGATTTATAGCGTATTACTGTGTGCGCTTATCCAATACCACGAACTATTAGCTTATAGTACAGACGGCAGCACATCAAGCTACCAGAAACTGTAAAATTTTCCCTATCAACCTTGAACCTAATGCTTTAGCGATAAAGTTGAAAATCTATTAAAGAAATCTGACAGATTGTAGTAGCTTGATATGCTGGCGTCTGTACTTCCTGAGCTCATATACCAAGGACTATTCGCTCAGTTTACACCCTCTCTTAGAAAACATTACGCAAAAACTCATAGAAACTGGTTGACGGCCATCAAGTACTAACAAAACCAGCTGATACACATCTCATTCCCATATCAAAAACCAAATATCGATATATCATCTATCTTACATAAGCGATCAAACATTTTCTACGTACGACCACGAACTGTCGCAGACCCAATAGAAAGTAGCGCTTGCGCAACCGAACGTACCTTAAAATTTCTAAAACCTCGTAAATTCGCGTTACATAAAGAAATCATCGCTTTAAGAATATTGTGAATCTTTTTTACTATCAATTAATTAACGTTTCATAATGTTCGTGTTGGGTTCTTAAGTTTTTTTGGAAACACGCACACGGTCTCGGTCGATATTTTTGCTAACTGTTTTTTGTAACGTAAAATCTTTTGTACCTAACATCTTGTTTTGATCGAAAGAAACGATGGATGGACTGTGTAAATGATGATATGGCTAGAAAGGGGCGTGGCTACTGAGATGACGACTAATAGAAAAGTATGGAAGAAAAAGACATGTTGCGCCGACCCCAAATAAATTGGGATAAGGGAGGGAGAATGATGATGATCATCTTGTGTTGACCAGAGAGTTCAGAGAATTTGTGTTATGATAAAAAAAAACTGTCTATGTAAAAAATCAATATATAAAAAATCGGGACAATCCAGAATTTTTCCAAATGATGCTGGCCCTAGCGTACTCAAAACGGGACGTTATCGTTACTGAAGAAGCAACCGTTTCTATGGGATTTAACACTTTTGTAATTGGGAAACAGGTCGTAAATAAATAACTTCTCCACGTAAGAAACAATACTGTAAGTTGAAATATTTTAACAATATAATTGGATATTACGCACACATTATTTACCGCTTCCTTGTTCGGTAATCAGCCGAAGCGTATTTAATGTTGTGTTTACCAAAATCGTGTATTACCTATGTTACCGCAGACATTGCGGAACCAGCCTTCTGAAATGCTGTAATGAGTAGTTTCAAGTTACATCATTCTAAAAACTCATTAATTAAAATTGACTAGATTTACTGCTTTTTGAACGTCATTCAAATGACAGCTCACAAAATACTACGTACTTTACCTTTGGTGGAACAAAGCTAAATAAAGCGAAGTCGATTACCATCATCATTTATACCGAATTTTTGACAGTTTTTCCATAAAAAAATGGTCAGACGTCAATTTTATTCCAAGGATAAAAATGTCTGAATATGGTAAAATCAGCCCTTAGCCGTAATTAATTCGCAATTCCTAGTCACCCTATTAGCTCTTTTAGCCAATCAGGATTCCCGATGGACCCTCAACGGATGCCTTACCAGATGCGTAGCGTCTACCTTTCCTCGGACTTGATAAAAACTGCTTGAAACGCATTTCATTTTCTCTCGGAACTCGTTGAACCCTAGAGACGCACAAAATGCGGCGCTGCAACAATTTGTTGCGTGCGGTGGAGAAGGGCAAAAAGCAGCGTGCGCGCATTGCACACAAGATGCCTGCCCATTAAAATTCCCGCCCGCGCACCGCTGTCTATTTAGAGAAATAATAGTTATCATAACGAACCTTTGGCTTAAGGACTAATACGAAAAAAGGAGTCTAGTTCCGTCGAGGGAGGTGACTTTTTTAAATCGGGTGCTGAGATTTAGGGAGCAACATTTTTCTGTGTGGCAGTCGCTTTCAAAGCGTTTCGTTTTTCTAAAACGTCTTTCAACAGGACTGAAATAAGCTTTTCAGTCTCATACATTTTTTACTTTTTCTATCATTATTATCGTTTATAGAATGTCACTTTGTCTAGGCCATAAGCTCTTCTAAAGCAGTGTTCATAATCTCAGATAATTTAGATTCCACCGCCACATAATCAATTATCTACTTTAGTAAAATGTATTCTAAGTTGATTTTTCAGTGACCATTTCTAACAAAAAGATAATATGTTTTTGGTTGCAATGGAATTTGAACTTAGTTATGTATGCCATTCAGTTTGTTGTTCCATAACTTGAAAATTATCTCAAATTCTTAATTCTAATGTACACCACAACTGCAAGGCATTTGTAGAAAAGTCAAATAGGATTTAATTTTCTTCGTCTTCCAAAAGTTTCTCCCATATTTAACATCATAAACAACACCAAATTAATATTCAATTAACGTAAATTACAGACCTCCAAGATATAATTAACAAAGGCGCCACATTTTCCTATGCGGTGAAAAAAAAAAACAAACAACCTTTCTTCTTGCCGCTTAATCTGATACAAATCTTAACGATGTAAGGAGATTTAGTGGGTGAGAAATATTGGAGTCTATTATTATAGTGTAATCATCCCCCCCCCCCCCCTTCACATCCACGGATGATAATGAAAGGGCTTACCCGCCCCACCTACTCAAATACAGTCCCACGCCTGGTACAGACGCTAGACGCCAGCACATCAAGTTACTACAATCTGTCAAATTTCTTTAATAGATTTTCAACTTTATCGCTAAAACATTAAGGTTCAAGGTTGATTGGGAAAATTTGACAGTTTCGGGTAGCTTGATTTGCTGACGTCTGTACAAGAGGAATTTTTGGGTCAAAATTGCTATTATGGGCCCGTATCGTTACAGAATCTAATATTCGGAATTTGAATGCATTTTTTATGAGTAAACTAGCTGTTGATTTGTTATGGATGCGTTCGGGACAGCTAATTGGGAATGTGCGTGTGTTGGATGGTCATGACGTCGCTCATGGATATGAGAAAAAAAATCAAAGAGACCGCATGTTCTTTGATTTCGGATAAAACGTGATACGCTACTATTAAAAGTGACACATTAGATGCGACTTACCTTTTTAGGGTTTTATTTAAAAAAGAATTAAAGTTAAGTGACGTTTAAACGTCAAAAATGTTTGGTTAAACAGTCGCTAATCATTACTTAATTTTAAGCAACGTTTATGAATAAAGGGAGATTCCTTTATGTATTTTTTTTTGTTGAGATTTAAAATTCTGGAATCTTTCCGAAAATAAAAGTTAAAATTTAGTTTGTCGCTAAACTGGATGACACCATCAATTCCTGCATACTAAAGGCTATTTATAAACACTGGCCAATAAAAACAAAAACAAAACCCCAGGTTCAAGGCTTCATTCGTTATCGTGCCAAAAAATGCCAAAAGAAAAAAAGATTTGCCCAAAATTGATCGGAACCTGTTCTCGATTCGTTCAGAAGATAACCATTAACAATCGGAAGACGTGCTCAATAAAATACACAATTTTTCAACCTCACAAAGTTACAAGTATAAATTATCAAAAGTTATCATTGATGCAAACATTTGTCAGACGTGCACATCGTTATGTTATCAAAAAACATTATTTTTGGAACATATCATCGAGCTAAAGGTAACTAATAATGTATTCTGAACAGGGATATCTTACTTATTAACATCAATCAAGATGAAATCCTGGCAAGGTTTTGGTTTGTTTTTTTTGGAACGAAGTTCCTTATCGCTCGTTGCGAAAGGGGACTAGACGGAAAAAATTAAGACCAAAAGTTGTAACGACACTTTTTGCTATAGTTGTAAGCCGTTCGGCGTGCGCGTGTTTCTTTGTCTGTCTCTCTCTCTCTCTCTTATAGAAAGCAAGCCAGTTATACTTCGTTCCATCCGGGTGTCCCTTGACACCTCTCAAGGTTTTTTTCACTAATTCAATACTGGCAGGAAAACATTGTGAAGAAACCGGCATGTCTTAGAACCAAAAATTCGAAGACATGTGACACCTACCATGTGGCAGGGCCCGTGTGGTGGATTACAGTACAGCACACTCTCTCTCGAAGAGTGTCTGAGTCCCAGCAGTGGGAACATACGCTGACTGTGACTTACCATCGTTATTAATCCACACTTATCTGCTGAGAAAGTGGTTCAATGACAATGGATGACATCGAAATCACACGATAAAATTGCTTTAAAACCATGCAATAAAGAATTCTCATTTAACAATTAAAAATAACTTTACAAAACTAAGAGAGAGTGCCTTATATAGAATTTTGTAGTATCGCGTGTAGACCAAAACTTTCGACTCGTAGTCATTATTCAATTAATCGATGTGTTAATTGATTTCGCCATAGAAATTTTGCGATAACTCGATTTTGCAGTATCGGAGAGAAAATCAAAATGGGTTGATCATTAAAAATTTGAGAGCAGTTAAAATTAATAATATAAGTGGCCTTGGCATTCCACAAGTTCAAGAGCATAGTTTACTACTTCATTCGCCTTGTGTTTGTAGATTTATGACACACAGAGCAGGCATAGTGTTCAGAGAATGTCAATTTTAGATCTTTCGTCAATCAAGAGTTCTTGGTAAAAAAAAAAGTAAAAAGTTTATTGCGACAAATGAGAGCATTCACAAGAATTGAATACACACAGATACAGTATTTATTTATTGTTACATAAGGTACAGAAGCGGCGAAGGCTAAACCAGGGCTTGTATCGAAATACTAATTTCTTAAGCAAATAATCGCCTCTTCATTTTCAAACAATAGACAATTACAAGTAGCATTTAAAGACCGACAGATGACACAAGAAACGAATTGTCAATACAACAAACGACCAACTTAACTTGACACTTCATGGGACATTTTCTAAAAGAGACCTGGTGTCAAGGTATTATGGTGGTTTGTCGATAATATCTATACTAAAATCTTATAGCTGAAGAGTTTGTTTGTTTGAACGCGATCATCTTTGGAACAACCGACTGGATTTAAAAAATCTGATTGTATTTGATAGCCCAATTCTTACGCTACGTCTATTAGGAACCGTACAAAATTAAAAAAGTCAGAAAAAGAAGTAATTGCGCATGCGGGAAACGTGGCTGTTAGTTAGTGTACGCTTTGGCAGGTACATCGAGTCATCGACGCGATACTGTAACCATGAATTCAGCACATGATTGCGTATCATGGCGTAGAAATTTCTCGTCGGTTAACAACGCTTTCAAAATTTATGGAACTGCTAATTTTTTTTAATACCCGTCGAATATTATCCACACTTGGGGGTTCAGAATCATGTACTGATGCCATGGTAACAGTTTGCGCATCGATGTCCCTGATTGTGGTCTCTTGCGAAAGCACGCAAGCGAAGCCGTCGGCAGAATCTATACTTCTTTATAGAAAGTGAGTTCCCAGCGATGGAAAGCTGTGTATGGAAAACGTATTTCACTAAGTGAAAATGCGTGGTAATCATTGTTAGTGATGACGTGAAACAAGGTTTTCTTTTATAGCTTCATTTGGTCTGTTGACAATGCTTGTTTCTTACTGGTTAGTAAAATCATTGTTTATGTTGTCTGTTTGTTTGTTTTACGACAATTATTGTAATTTGAAATTAAAGCAATGGTTTTCGAAGCAGTAAAGTTTTTGAGTTTGTTTTAGCAACAATGACAGTTGTTTATTAGCGACTTCACTTTCTCGTTTCTCATAAATCTTAGGGCTGTTGATCAACGCCAGATAATTTTATCGGAGAAATAATTTTGAATTTTTGACAGTTCTTCCATACAAAAACTGTGACGTCAATTTTATTCCACGAATAAAAATTATCTGTCCATTAAAAATCAGCCCTTACAACGTTAAGAGTTTTGTCAGAGACAAATAAGGAAGGGAAATATGTATTTCATTCCCGTAAAAACTTTTTGATCTTCTAATGATGATCACCTTTTTTACTGAATTTTCTTTTTTTTAACTTTCTGGTCTCTTTAAAGACTGTATGGTTAATGTTGGAGAAATTTCATAATAAAATTGTAACCACTCTAGAATTAATTAACTCAAGATGAAGGCAGCATGTACCACCAACAATTGTTCTGTACCAAACCTTTATTGTATTTAAATATGATGTTACAATATCTTAAAATAGCGGGCGGTTGCGCGGGCGCAAGTCGGCGCGTCGCGCAGTGGGCGTGACAATTTATCGGCGGTAATGGCGAAAGTGTCGCCGCGGCCCCTTTGATCCAGCCCCGGTAATGCTGATTAATTATTCGCGATCCAGAGAAATTCTAATTTATATGGTGCAGTTTGCGAACTGTTTTAGAAATTGTCGAGTAGGCGAAACTGTGAAGGTGTAGGTTGAGCTCAGTTTTGTAATAAAACTGGACTTTTATGACCAAAAAAAAAATATGGCGAAAGATTGTTGGAATTTTTACAAATGGCGCCATTTTGACGCCAATGTGTGAGTTTGGGAATGAAATTGTTCATCAAAATCACTTTTACACGTCATATTGTAAAAAAAAAAAATAAGCTAGGTCATCTTCCTATCTGATTACTCTGGGGAAAAAGGCCGAAACCAACTCAGAGGTCACGGTCTCTTTTAAAGTCTAGACGTGATCTTGGTCAGATCATGTGAAGACCATGTAGATTTATGGTTGAAATGGTCTTTTGAGGAAGATACCTTCTGGAGGCCGATGCTAACTTTTGGTCGTTTCAACCAACACCAAAAAGCTTGATAAATTATTGGTAAAGATTTTAAGCATCTGACCAAATATACAAACTTTAATTTTTACCCGTATAGGATGTAGGTAAAAACGAACCCAAGCTTGAATGAATTGGCCTGTTCCAAGAATCCGTCAATAAAAAAACTTTACTTACCTATACCTCGACTTTTAATCGCATTCAGTAACTTGAAAGTTCAAAGAAAAATAATGTTACCATACTAAAACTTTAAGTGAACTGAAATTTTGCGTAAAGAACGAATGATAAAAATGATTTAATTAAAATAAAACTTTAAATATTCGTATATAAGATGTGGAATATAAGAATAATTATTGATAAAAGCCGTTGTTAGTAAAGTGAAGTAGTAATTTCCTTTTTTTATTTAATTTTAATAGAAACAAAAGAAAAATCATGTTATTTTGACGTAGACGTCATTCTTGACGTTATTCTTCTTATTCATTTTTAAGACACGTTATTAAATTTAAAATAAAAAGTTTGCATTTAAGTAGGTACATTATTTAAGTTCATTCAATTTCGTTCATTCTTGCACCACCTCACTACCTTTTTTTTTGTCAAAACCTGGTAACCCTTCAACTGTCAAGTTACTGAACACGACTAAAAGACGAGGTATAAACCGAGTCGCATAAACCTCCATTTAAGGTAGATCCGGCTACATTGGGAAATCAGAAATATCTATCACACGTTTACGATCCATCCATCCAAAATAGCCAAATTACCGTTAAACCATTGTAAAATAGTCAACTTATATGTTAACCGGATTCAAATGTAGGTTCCCAAGAAATTGGCGGCGAAATTTCAATGAGACTAAATTATCTATTTAAGTTCCCAGAATAGCAAGGAGTGACTCAATTGATGTGATGAAGCATGTTCTTGGTGCCTTTGAAGAGAACCGACTGATAAACGAAGATAAAAGAACAGAAATAGTTCAAATATAACGTGAATTTGATGGAAAGGCAAAGTGCAGTGATGTGAAAACCAAATACTAAAAAATACTAAATACTCTACGACAATTGTAAAAAACAAAACGACGATCGAGAACAGCAAAAATTGGAAATCACTTCTATAAGGAAAAAGGTTCTATCGAACGAAGATTTTATCAGCAAACTTGAGAAAGTCTGGCCTTATCTTGATAAATAATATTTCCTCTAACATCCCCAACAGAAAGTACTTAATTCCGTCCCATTTTTTCGAAGACAGAAAATAAGTTTATTTGCGGCAAACATTACGCAGAGAACATAAAAAGAACAAGCTGGGGGAAAATATGCGCAACATCCACGCAAAAACGGCCATCGCTCAGCATAATGCTACGACCCTATACGAGACAGAGACCCTGCGCTGGTGGTGGTCGAAAAAGAAAAGTAGTCTTTTCCCATCTTAGTCCATAAGACAGTGTTCATAGAAGTACATACTGGCCTCGCACAAGTACACACAGTCGATGAACAAAAAGGTCAAGGATCAAAAAGGTGAGATGTCAACGCTTAAACAATCAAA
Organism: Apamea sordens; assembly: GCA_945859715.1. NCBI lineage: Eukaryota > Metazoa > Arthropoda > Insecta > Lepidoptera > Noctuidae > Apamea > Apamea sordens. Next base: position 19,026,826 of record OX243995.1, read on the forward strand.
TCGATTGATTAGATCACGCGAAACAAATTATTATATAGCAACGAGACAGGAATATAGATAACGACTTGTAGAGTAGGTTCAAGAGCTAATAAGTTATTTAAGAGAGGCTGACAACAAGAATAACGTTATGAAAGGTTCCAATTCTTGTTCGTCGTCGTGAAGAGCCACTGACGAAGAGACGTCTGTCTCTTCAAATGCGTGCTGAAATGTCAAAATACTGCCTTGGTTCTTCACTTTTTCGTGTCGATGGTACTCTTCCTAGTTGTTTTTTTATATACAGGGTGGCAGGAACATCGACGCGTAAACTGTAACCATGGATTCAACACTTGAGTTTTTTTTTAATAACCGACGAAAAATTTCGACGACATGGTCTAAATTCATGTGCTGAATCCATGGTTACAGTTTGCGCGTCGATGTCCCTGCCAATCTGTATAGTGTGAACCCACGTGGGCACGTTGATTGCGGCATCAATGGCATTCTTTAGGGTCATCCGAGGTGCAGGTGAAGGTCCTTTTTTTCCACCGCGCATGGGAGCGGGTAGAGCTTATTTAGTTGCCTTGGTTGAATTGTAAGCTTTGCTATGTTGTAATAAGGAGATCGAGTGTAGTTTTGTTCTTATTTACGTTAAAAGACTCCTTTATACTCCAGTAATTTTTTATTACTTCTTTTCAATAATTTCAGACACTTTTGAAAATACATCTAGGATTCCACTAAAATAATTCAAACTTCCTTCGATATACAGTAAGATGTGAACCAACTACATACATTCATACATTCATCGTGATCAGCCTATAACGTTCCCACTGCTGGGACACAGGCCTCCTCTGTATGAGAGTGAATGGGCCGTAATCCACCACGCGGGCCCTTTGTGGGTTGGTAGAGTAGTCACATGTCTTCGAAATTTTAGTTGTAGTAAAGCATCTGCCTGGGTACGAACCCACGACCCGTTATTCGGGGCCGTTACCAATGGGCCTCCACTGCTCTAAACTACACTCATTTAAATAATATTAAAACATTATGGGACTTTAGAGACAGGAGACTTCATCATCAGGGTTATGTAACTGTACTTATAAACCATAATCTAGTCATTCTAGAAAACGAAGGCCTCTATCTAATATTTTGATACCATTTTCCTGTTCCCTATCTCATTTCCTTCCATATTATTAGAAAGAGAGGAGAGTAATGAAATATTTTAATTAACGGTTCATTGTAAGGCTTTGTCCGAAATTCCGTCCCGTTCGCTATTGTCGTGCGGAGCGATTGACTTGGCCAAGTGAACTGGCCGAGTGGCCATACGGTATTGGAAAAATAGAATCATGCAATAGAAATGGAAATTGGAATTGTACAATACCGAAGAGCAGAACGGAATCAAGGGATTGAAGAAAAGGAGACATATTAAACATATATTCTACCTAGAAGAGGAGATGTAAAAGAAAAAAAAAGAAGTAAGTGACGATGATGATGTAGAGTAAAATATAAAGAGAGTTACTAGTTACAACCTTGCTAGTCACGGTAAAAACTGTGTCGCTAAAAACACTCGTCCAACAAACAACAAACATTCAACCAGCTCCTACATTCTCAGAACTAAACGACTCATCAAAGGAGGTCACCCTGAAGACTCATTAGTGTCAATATGACCAGCAATAAGTAATTGCTAACATTGTCTGTCGAGACATCTCCCGATAATCTCCTACTAGTCCAAATACACGTAAAAAAAGTTCTGTCAGACGCGACCAGGCTGACGACTCAATCGGATCGGCGATATCTGCACTAAATAGTCTGTCATTAAGGCTGCGCGGGCGCTTCTCCGCGCATGCATCAACGCCACAATGGCACGATCTACAATTGAGATGTAAACGACAGTATTGATGGTAAATTGCATGATCATTGCCATAATGATGTCTGGAGGTGACATTGTTACTTGTATATACACTAATTTCTTTTCCATTGATGGTAATATGTTCTTTAGAAAATTTTCCATAATTGATGCTAATGAACGTCTACGTTAAATCTTCCCGACAATAGCGTAGAATTTACAAAAATCATTAGAAAGCGAAATTAACACTCACAATTAACTGCTTTTAAAGGGTTTCCTCGTAAATCTTGATAATGAAATGCTTACCGACTCAATGCAGTCGCACTCCGAGGAATTCCGAGCTCTACTCCTTTCAGCTTTAAGTTAATTTTCGTTCGGAGCACGGGGTAAAGATAAGTCATTGGAAAGTGAAATGGGGGCGCACCTGACTTTGCTTTCTTTACGTCGCGGTGTTCTTTTTGCTTCAGTGAGAGTGGTCTAGATTCGATAATTGTGTCGGTAGCGATTCCGTGACGAGTTCGGAACGCCCTCCCGGCACTAGCCACGGGAAGCTGATTCATCGCCACAACACTTTCCAAAGGCTAACAATTTGCATTGCTAATTGAAATATTAAAGACGTAAAAATTCCCAGCGTGTTCACGGCTAATGCAAATAATTAGAAATCCATTCATCTACTCAGCTCTCTATTGACGACCATTCAGGATTGTTGAATGAATATGGATGTTTTTTTTATTGATCTATGTCTGTTAATTAAGGTGAGTTTGCTTCTGTACGTGCAGTGGATTTAGTCATTTGAAAAATCATAGTTAGTTCTACTTAGAACTAACTATGATTTTTCAAACAATAAACAGACCATGCAAAACCATGGCCATGACTATGTCTTGTTGTGTTCTCCTGCACATTGTTAATGATGCCTTTTCATCTTAAGCAACTTCCTTCGAACGTTTTAGCGGATACCTGTTGAATGTAAAAGTTGCCAATAAATAATGGATGTGCTAATCAGGCTTAACAGAAACAAGGGTTGCTTGTACTTAATTCTTACAAGCTGTTATTAGTGTATCCTTTGTGTCTTGATTAGCTGTGGCTTCTCATATAATATTTATTATTAATCGATTCTACGATAAGATATTATGCATGATTTTGAGGACTTTAATATTTATGAGCAGATAGTTTCTAATTGACAAGCCCACTAACGAGTGTTTATGTCTGACAATGACCACTCCGTGGGGGTCCTCGAACTCTTATCGCGCAGTGTTTGTTGAAAGTCGTGATTCTATCAACATTTTAGTTTCATTGTCACTAGTTTTTGTATCGAGACTTGTCTGATTTTGATGCGATAGAAAGTAACTTCACTTTTTTCTATTGTCATTTTCATCTTTTGTACTTTTTTATTTGTTTCGGATAGTGATTTTGATAATTTTCTCCGTCACACTTCCTGTTCACGCGCAAACTGATGTTGATGTAAGTTATCGCACTTTCTCTGAGGATTGCCGTGTCTTGTAAGCTGAGAGATTGATGATTAATCAGTACTTGAGCTAGACTCGTGCGCAGACTCCGCGGCGCCCGGCGCAGCGCTATCGCGCATCGGGCTGCGCGCGCGCCGACGAAAGTGCAAGTCGCCCAGTTCTCACGACCCCCCTCCGCCGCGCCACTGCGCACGACCTCCATCTACCGACCGACTTGAGAAACTATCGATTATTGTAATTCGAATTATTTACACTTTCGGAAAGTAATCGTGGCCGCGCAATGCGCGCATGCGCGTGCGATCGCCCGCGATAATGAACGCCATGTTTGGTCGGCTACGTTGCCAAGCATTTTGTTTGAACTGTTTCTTTTCTTTTGTAATTTAAAGTCTACACGTAGTTAGTTAAATCTTTGCAGTAGAAGTAGATAATTCGATTAAAAGTAAATAAATCATTATTGTTATTAAATGCATACCTACTTATGAAAAAATTCATAATTATGTAATGAATACACCAGGAAATAAGACGTGATTGGATTTAAATGTTATAACTTTCATGTTAACAGGAAGGGGGGAAGCAAATTAACTCGTTTAAACGTATTGATTAAAATTAATAACCAGGTTCAAGTTAACTATAGGAAATTGCCAATTACCGCTATACCTTCCAATCGATTGCAACAGTCACCACTTCGAGAGGCTGTCGGCTCATACATTAATTACGTATCTGCTCCCTCTCATAAAACAGTCTTCTATGATCATTGCCAAGAGACACTAAGATAAAATTTGGGGCAACCTGGCTAAGGTAGACCTCCTCCTTGCTGATGCTGATTTTAATTCAGATGAAGGTCAGAAAATTAATGTCCATGGTGTTTCTTGTCCGTTCTTCTCCATAGGAGTCTACTACGGTTTGGAATAGGCAACTAGCTTTATTCTAACTGACCGAGTCCTTGCCAATTCAAAAGTGCCTGTAAATCGTTAATTGCAATAAACGCTTTGAGTTTGAGCCAGGATCTCCCATTGTGGATCCTTAATCCTATCTTAAAGTTATTTGAATATCGATCATTTCATGCAAATATGTAGAACTAGTTGCGCCCCGCGATTTCACCCGCATAAGTTTCGATGCCGTGAGAGTATCGGGATAAAAAGTATCCTATTGTTAATCCTGGTTATAAACCATCTGTGTGCCAAATTTCATCCAAATCCGTACCCTAATTGCGTAACACACGATCAATCGGAATCGGTTTAATTTTGACAGTTCAACAACATTCATTGCGTTATTTACGTGTTGAGCAGACAAATTTTTCGAACTTATAAAGCAATGATAATTGCAATGATAATTGATTGTTGTAATTGCATGCTGCACTGGTAAACGTCATCACGTCAGCGCCGGCTGCCGCTGAAAACCAGCGCTGGGGCTCTGTCTCGTATAGGGTCTTAGCATTATGCTGAGCGATGGCCGTTTTGCGTGAATGTGACGCATGTTTACCCCCAACTTGTTTTTTTTTTTGTGTTCATGTCCTTTTTTTTTTATGCGTCATGTTTGCCGCAAATAAATGCATTTTTCTTTCTTTTCTTTTCTTTTCTTTCTTTCAATGGATTAGCAATTTGCTTCAAAATGATTCAGATTCCGATTGATTGTGTGTTACGCAATTAGGGTGCCGTTTAGTAGTTTTTGCGTGAAACAAACATCCATCCATCCATCCATCTTTGTTTTCTGTTTTTTATAGTTCTAAGGTGTATTCATTTTGTGTAATGACAATATACGCATTTTTCTTTCTTTCTTTCTTTCATCCATCCATACAAACTTTCACGTTTATAATATTAGTAGGATAGGAAGGAACCCATTCTTAGCCGATTTCTGCCACATATCGAAGGCAGCTGATCATCATTCATAGGCAGAACACCATAGAATTCATGAACTGCTACGTCAACATAATTCCGGTTTATACAGATATTAGAGCTGTCATAAATTTAGGATAATATTTTATAACTAATTCAACTGTCCAAAGTAGAAACTTCAGCGGCTCGAAATGGTACAGTGAAAAAAATAATAAAGAAACAATAACTATAATTGAATAGCAATAAAGTAAAGCGTTTAGAGAAAATAAGGGAGAGGGGAAGCAAGCTTAAGCAGAATTGCAAATGAAGGATAGCTTTCTTTTTTTTTTTTTTGAGGATGGAAATCATCAAATGTCTCCTCCCGCTCTGGGTGGAGCAGAAGGGAGTGTCAGACTCTTACTGACTAAAACCCACCCGTGTTCCTTCCTTAGCCCTTTATGTTCCAGGGCAGCGGTAACCCTTTCGGACGATCCCGCTAACTAAGGATAGCTAACTCAGCATTTGCTGATCGTGGAACACCCAACGTTGATTTTTAGCTAACAGCTACACAGAAAAATAAATGAACGTTTTAAAATGAAAGAGACGCAACCAGAGGGGCAATTCTCGTAATTTTAAGATCGTTCACAGTTTGGTCTCAGTCAAAATCTGTCGAAAACACCTCTAACCCTACATTTTTCTCATGTTTTAGACATTGATGGTCGCAGAGTTGAGATTACGACTAGATTTTGAACCAGTGTCTGATAGTATAGAAGAGTAAAATATCTAGCGACTGAAGACAAAACGATCTTCCCTCGCTTCTGCCCATAACTCGAACCCCTCCAAGGGATAACCATAAATAATACCATAGACTATCCCATAGCCTCAGTAGTTTTATGGTTGTCACACAACAAATTTATGGTACTTATGGGAATCAGATGACTCCTAACATACACGGTAGCTTAATAAAAATAACATAATAGCTTTTTTGTAGTTATGGTCATAAATTAAATGATTTTCGTAAAGTTTTATGGGATTTTATGAGACTTTATGAATGGTTACGTAACTAATATGGTAAGCCGGTTGTCGTCCAGTGAGAGTTGTGAATTATGAGGATAGGTCATGGGGGCTTACAAATGATTGGATAAAGTTTTTAGGAACCTTGAAATTATTTAATTAATTTTAATTTTTCAAATGACAGATAATTTTTATTCGTAGAATGAAATTGACGTGTGACAGATGTTGTATGTAAAAACTCAAAAATTCAAAATTATTCCTCGGATAAAATTATCTGGCGTTGGGGAAATCAGCCCTTAGTTGATCTAAGACTAGTCTGGCGCTGTCTGCCAGTCCTGTGGTTTAAAATTAGCCTTTTTATAACACCCACACAAACTTCGCGAATACGTCTCTTAATATTTATCAAGTTTTTAAAGTGCTGCAAGATTAGCTTCTAAAAAGAGGTCTAAGGATCAATTTAATGGTGTCCAACACCCTCATTGCGTAACACACGATCAATTTCAATCTGAATCATTTTGAAGGATATTATTAATCCATTGATTCATATGTTCGAAAACTGTGTCTGCTCAACAACGTAAACAAAGCAATGAATGCTGTTGAACTGTCAAAATGTAACCCATTGTTAATGATAGTGTGTTACACATTTACCCCGCTGTGCTGTAAAGTGTCAGTCGTTTGGAGCCTCACAAACGCTCATAGGACCATGACTACGGTCATAAGCAAAATACTTAACAAACCCAACCCTACGACAGATAAAAAGTTACATAATAACTTCTAAATATAAATTCTAAACCTAACGCAAATAGTGTATCCAACACCTAAATACATATATCCCAGACATCGAATTCCTTGAAACAACACTAAAGTAAGGTATTAAACCCTATATGGTATTACGAATATGGCCCACAAACGCATGCAGGTTTGCATGGTAAGTTTATAGGCTATGGAGCTAATCCCCATAAAATGGAATGGTAACTTAAATGGGCTGTTAATGTTGTGGGACTATGGTGTAATGTAATGTAGAATTTAATGATTTTGTAGGGTGTTGTCTGCCAATACAGTGGTGGGTTGTTAAGTAATTTGTAAGGGAATATAGGTTTAGAAGAGATGAGTTGCAAATGAGATTTGAAAGTTAATTTGAAAAGGAATGGTGACTTTAGGTACATAATAAACATACCTATATGTATGTATACAAGTAGTTTATCAGCCATCTTGTTACCATAACACAAGCATTAGGTTGCTTAGCTTGGGACTAGATGGCGCTGTGTGAAATGTCCAGGGATATTATTATTATATTATTACCTGCTACCTGCCTTCCATACCAAGAATAGGCTATGTTGAGCATGTTTTTAAGAGGATAAGTAGCATTTTCTTTTAAAATACATAGATACTCTGTCGTACTCTAAAGGTGCTGAATGCCCTTCTGGCTGCCAACCCTGAATGTGATGTGTTTGCAGATGAATGGATAAATTATGCGTATATGTCTGGTGTTCTGTGAGAGAAAGTATGCAAGGGAGTCCACTGTTCCATGTTAGTTCAAATTATATTATATTATTGTCAACATAATTATTGTCTCTATGTTAATTTATGTAATTGGTGTTGTATCGTTTTAATTAACTATAAATAAATACTGTGATCATCATTGATACATCTGTCTAGGATAAGGATTACCTATAGAAGAACCTTTGATCCTTGATAGTGACCCAACCCGACCAAGCGTAATAATTTTATTGACATATCCAGCAAAATCTCTCAATAGATACAGTCGCATACAAAATAATCCCACAATTTCGCCAAGTAGTCAAAGATCGTTACAGATTATAACTCACACAGTCACCATTACAATAATAATTTTCAATTTGCAACTCCCGCGCGATACGATCTAACGGCGCGCGCGCAGCTGTCATTCGATACGCATAGATTTGTATTGTCGCTTTAATGCCATAACGGTGCTGCCGGTGACATGTGGGACTGTGGGACTGACATACATACACTATACCTTAGGTACTTTTAGTAGGTATGCATATAAAATTACGACGATTTCTTGACGGTTGTAAAGGCTGTGTCACAGTTAATGCTGGCCAGGTGGCGTGTCACTGCTTAGAATGCTTAGATATTCGTCATTGATGTCTAAACTTCACAATCTGAAGCTAAATCTGCATATCATCGGAATGTGTTCATGCCAATGTCCTTTTAATCGTGTCTGCACGAGTTATGGAATAGGTAACTTCGTTGAGCTGTCCTGGGTGCGCCAGATCATTCATGTCAATAGTCAACGGGTAGGGTTAAAACTGACAACCAGTTTGGCTCAAGCCGAAATCTGCTTTGTGGCGGCCTCTACGCATCATACTGACGTCACGCAAAATCCTGCATCGCGCAAGCGAAGTTTACGAAATTTTCACAAATTATGTATTTCAGTTGCCGCTATAACAACAAATACAAAAAACTAAATAAAATGAATATTTAAGGGGGGCTCCCATATAACAGACGTGATTTTTATAGATAATGTTACGGAACCCTTCATGCGCGAGTCCGACTTGCACTTGGCCGGTTTTTTATCTCTCTCATGCGCTTCTTCTTCTTTTTTCATCAAGTCAAATTGGTTTTCATTATAATTATTATACAAATGCCTCTCATTTCAAGATCCGTTACAAAGATGAGCTCCCTGAAAAAAATGTTATAACATATAGTTATAATGGCTCTATATAAGAATGTTACTGTATTTCCGATGTTATTTAATCTTGAACAGGAAAACACGCTCATTCTTAATAGTTTTTGCACCTTGTACACACTTGCCACTTGACTTATACACGCGATTGAATTATATTGTAACAATAAAACACGTAGGTATGTATTAAATAAATATGTACGGGACTTTTGATAATAAACATTCTTGAAAACGATGAAACGGGGTCGCTAATGGCATTCTTACGAATAATTCAAGTTTCAAAAAGAGCTCTAGGATCAGCTGTTCGATCCTGTAAAAGTCTCACCGTGAAAACTTAGGTGAAGTGAGCTTAGCGTGAGCTGTCAATCCCTAGTATAAGTTGGAATCGCACTGCAACAGCGATTTTTTTAAATATGATAGAATTGCTCCAATCTGATAAACGTGCTTGACTGATCCGATTCCTACTAAGACTATTTTTTATTGTCAGACACTAAATGGTACAGGAGTATGAAGGCGAGTTGTAAGGCAAACTATCACAGCGAAGTTCATTTACGTATTCATTGAACCACCACCGGTTCATACCACTGTCCTCACACCAAATTGAGTAGAAAATACCAAACTGGATTACAATTGCAACAAAAAGAAACACCGACAAAAATAATTCGCACACGCATCGCAGAAAAAACGCGATGGAGTAAAAAAAACGAAATCGTTGCTAATTTGACGCGAATCACGCAATGAGAGTAACTGTCATGGTGACGTAAGGGGTCACTGACCCCGGTGACATCGCGAAACTGTATCTTGGTTTTGATGACTCCTTTGCTTACTTAATCAGTTCGATTAGCATAGCTTCACGGTCTTTTTTTTTTGATAGATGCGCTACAGCTTCTGTAACAAAAAAGGTTTTAGAGATTACCTCTTAGTCTGTTATGCTGGACGCTGCTGGGTATTTTTTCTACCCAAAAAATATCTAGACATTTAACTAACTTCCTTAACTCAACTTTGTCTGTGAACAACTTTAATCTGAATTAAATTTGTATAAATACAGAGAATAGCATGGGATGGGGATGCTATTACATATGAAGAACATGTGGCTAGCTAGAAGAATGTAAAGTATAGTCTTTATAAAAATATGAATGGATTGTGTGGATGATGTGGTCTAAAAGGAAGAGAACACAGAGATAACGGTTAATAAAGATGTATATGTAGAAGAAGAGACGTGCTGAGCGAGACCTCGAAAAGCAGGACAATTAAGTTAAGTTAACGTAACGTCGAGACATTCAGCACCCTAATTGCTTAACACACGATCAATCGGAATCTGAATCATTTTGAAGCAAATTGCTAATCCATTGCTTCATAAGTTCGAAAAAATTGTCTGCTCAATACGTAAATAACGCAATGAATGTTGTTGAACTGTCAAAATGAAACCGATTCCGATTGATCGTGTGGTACGCAATTAGGGTGCTGGATAGTTTATCACAAAAAACTTATTTGAATATCTAGAAGAAGAGGTAAACATCTCGAATAAACATAAGCTCAATACTTAGAACAATGAGCAAGCAAATATATCAATATCAATACCCTCTGTGCCTGTGTGAGAAATAGCATTTGTCCTGTGAGCTGGGAATATCACACTTTACCCTGTTTTTAAATCGAGTATTACTAATTAATGATGCATTTAGACAACACTTCCCATTATTCCCACGTCACTAAGGAAGTGAACAATGATAAATTGATGTTAATATATTATAAGGAGCATCATTTAAATACTAATAACCAACTAATTAACATTAAATACATAGAGAATCGTGTTTTTGATATAAACAACGCATCCGATGGTACTGAATTATGCAAGATACTGTCTTATCTAACGCCCTATAGAATGTCAATAAAATATATATTTTATGGCTTAATGCTAAATTAAGACATTTTGGTTTATATAATATAAGAATAAGCTACGACTTTCCTTAAAAATATTTGTTTTGTGATAAGTGTGTCGAGAATGACAAATCTAATTCGGAAGGCAAGGCTATTAACAGCGTTGCATAAAACTTTGTTTACAACGTAATTTATATCCTAGGTCAAGCGACAATCTATTCATAGACAATATAAACGACGTAAAGGCAGTAGTACAGCCAGCTACTTACAAAATGGACCGCTATTTTATAGTCTATTGTCGACTCAACGTTTGCTACTGGACTTATGAATCTCCAAATTGTCTGTCAAGAACTTCTTCACTTACATTTCCATTTCCAAAACTAGCATCCTTGACAAGAACATTGGTATTATACGAGTATATAACTCAAGCTTTTCCTCATGGCGGTAGGCAAACACTACAGGGGGTCTACTCCGAAGTAGTATCAGCCGAATGTTCAGCCGTTTCCTGTTACGAAGTTACTATTTGGTTCGGTCGGTTCCAATCCTACACTCCTACACTCTTTCGAATATTGAATAAAGTCCCGACCCAACTGAGCGGATCCGAACGTTTTTCGCATTTTTCAATAATATTCGGTTCGGCCATGTGTCGGTCCTTTCCGAACATTCGCACTTTGCACTTCGGAGTAGGCCCCCAGAACCTTATCTTCCTTCTTTTGCTTCCTTCACGTTGATAGGTACATCTGAGGGACAACTCTCGTAATTTTAAGAACGTTCACAAACGAATCTCAGTCTCAATCTGTCAAAAAATCCTTTAATTTCCCTACGTTTTTGACATTGATTGTCGCTGAGATGAGATTGCGACTAGATTTTAAATGTTTTTAAGTGCGGGAATTGGCTTTCAGGTATTATTTTTATTTTTACCCATTTCGTCAACCATAGAATTTTCTCGTCCTTCCTACAATTTTCCCAGCCACATGACAGGGTCAAATGACACAAGAAGGCCGCACGGCCATTAGTAGGTGAATGACCAGTAACCTACTTTCCACCGTATGACCTTCGCAACCCTTGGAGAAAACAGATTTTCGCTATCTGATGTTATCAGTAAAACAGGTGGGGTCTAATGTTTATCTATCTCTCTGGATATTGAACTTGTTTGACCAAAGTTCATACTGGTTATATGGGAAACAGATATAGCTGCTAGATTTTTCCATTTCGTTACAACGTTCACGTTGTTATTAAATAGTCTATTTGCCATCGAAATTAAAGCAGCGGTTTCATTTAAAGACTATACTGTATGTATGTGTTTTTTAAATATTATTTTCTTTTGTTTTGTCCGAGATTTTATTTCCAATAAAATTTGAAGTAAGTCCCAGTAACTACAAAAATTATTGCCATTTTGAAAATCTGCTAGATATACTTTTTAAAATGATGTCATCGATTACTTTCATCATCATCATCATCATCAGCCTATAGCAGTCCACTGCTGGACATAGGCCTCTCCTATTGCACGCCATTCAACTCGATTTTCGATACTCTCGTCTAGCTGTTACCAGCCATCCTGCGAAGATCGTCGCTCGGTTACTTTAACTTACTTCAATATAATACTAGCAGGTGTTTCCTAAGACCTTGTTAATATTCCTGGGATAATTCCAGTCTCAAGTCTTCTAACATTATCGTTATTATAATGTGGTATCCATACTCCATTCTAATCTGTTGACATTTTTACGTTAAGTTGTAAAATAGATAGACTCAGCCTGTGAGTTTCTTGTTTTTCTTTTTGTAATTGCATCTTTGCATTTTACTGCGTGTTAAAACGGAATATGTGTGTTAGTTGCCCTTTGAGAATACAACGTAGAAAGTATTATGCAAATTGGCTTTGTCATTTTTGCTATGGATAACACTTCAGGTAATACACTGCATTGATCGGAAACGGTCTAAAGTTAATTAGCCAGTCTTAAAACAATTAGTTTTTTTTTATTTGGCAAATTTACCTTCGGGTATTATAAATCAGACTAATAAGAGAAGGAAGATACACAAAAACATAATCGTGATATGTTGCCAATAGACAGACGACCTCTAATTCCTGAGAATCCGATTATGTCAGAGCTCAGAACGGATACCTACTTGATTTTCATCAAAAAGATACAAAACATTTTGGGTTCCAAAGGTTTAAAGATTTATTTTTATTATATTCTAATAAATTGCAAGGGTGTCAAATTCGCGCATATATCGATAAAGACTCAAATCCTCTTAGAATTTAAGAAGCATCAGATTACAAAATTGTTTTTATAAAATTCTAAGATTCGAACTAAACGCAAAAAGGCAAAAGTCGTGATCCATAACAATGCTTTTTGTGTCGTAGACTTTCAATTTTGAAACGAAACGTTATCTTTCTTTAAATTCAATTTTCATTTCAATTCTGTCGATCAATTTAGCTGTTCCATTATTTGTACCAATGTTGTAATTGGCATTTTTATCATAAGTTTGATAGCTGCCATAGCTGTACTACTAATATCATTATACGATCACAATTTTACTATTACTTCAAACATTTTCACTTTCGGTATTTCTAGACTAGGTTTTCTACCTTATTTTGCTCACCTTTTTTTTCTCTTGCACCCCCAATTTTGTTTACTTACCATCTGTTGCGAATCTAAAATAGCTATTGCCACGATTATACATATTTAAACGTGCAATATTATATAGTCGTAAGACAGGATAATTAATTTTCTCTGGGTCTTCTACTGCCCCCCTGGAAGTCTCAAACGCCCACGAGGGGGCATTATCACCCACGTCGAGAACTTATAATCTAAACTAGACCTTGCGATGAACTATTAACAGATGGACGTGATATTAACGGTTATATTTATTTGTCAACAGGCAAGCCGAAAGATATCGAAATGTGGGTATCTGTTCGTGGCTCCTGGGTGGGACTTCTCCAATCCGCTCTACAGAACAAAGGTAAGAATTAATTAAGTTAATTAATAAATAAGTACAGCTTCTTCAATTAACATTATATCGATGACTTTTTGTTAGTAGTATTGGAAAGATGATAGCTGACAATAGTGTAGATAAGAATATTGATATATCTTCAAACTGAGCAATTTTTGATAATTCTTCACATTATTATGCATTGACTTCATTTTCAACGCACATAATCATCTGCACATTCTCTGCCTCATCAAAACGAAGAACACAGCAATCTCACTTCAATATCGGTAATCACACTTCAACCATACCTGACCTCGATAGAGTCACACCACACCCTCACTCCATATGCTAATCACACCAGTTGTCACAGTTCAATTGTTCCTCGATGCGCCCGCGCAAGTCCTTGCCCTCTAATTACTTTTCCGAAGTGATTTTCATAAAGTACTGTTACGTGTGGACCCATTGTTTCGGCTTATGGGAATTGTGAATATGTAATGGTGTTTTGTTTACATGGTATGGGAATGAAAGAATAACATGCGCAAGAGGCTTTTTTGCAAGCAATTCTTATGGGTTTGACTGTTGGGATTTTTATCGATAGAAGTACTCGATGCATCTGTCAATTCTACATCCCAATTGAGTTCTTCGTACTTAGTTACTTACCTAATATCTTATTGCCAAGATATGTTTACGGGCTTATCGCTGTCATTTCATTAGTGCGAGGGCTAAAACCAAAAATTATCGATCATTCACCGCATGTCTCGCCAGGCGAATTGATAACGCGAATCTCCCGTGATTAATAATATTCTGCCAACTTAAATTCGCGCCTTAAAAAACCGCCGCCATGTTTTTTGACACTTTTTGGCGCCAAGCCGCAGCCCCCTGCCGGGACCTTATCGTAATCTCCCGAGATTCGAGTTTTGGGACCTCTTTTTTGTTTGCATAATAATAATATTTCATGGCGTTCTTATCGATGATGCCATTCGTACCTAACTTAAATGAAACGACCAAAAAGTCAACAATGAAGCGTATGCATCGTATTTTGTGTATATCTAATATTCGGGACGCTGATTGGTCGTATCGTTTTCGGAATGGCCAATAAGATTTGAATTTGTGAGCTGAATTTGTTTTATGAATGTTGCAATTTGTCGTTAGATGTTTCTCTTGAGCACAGTCTGCCTGATTTGAGATCTGTGATTAGTTTATGGAGGAGGTAAATATGGCAGATTCTAGTTTTCAGACCGGTTTCTGTCACAATGAGTAATGACTTTGATAGCTTCTGCTTTCGACTTGTTTTTCTTCGTATAAAATTTCCCTGGGCTGCCTCGAAACCAGAAATGCAACCATTTATTAATGCAATGATTTTTATTCTTAAATATAAAATGTCGTGTAAACACAAGATAACCTGATTATTTTCGACATTTCATCATAACGGTCCTGTCAACTGATCAATATTAATTATTCATCTGACACAGACATCAGGACCTCCCCACCTTCAAATACTCTATAATGAACCTTAACACCTTACAATAAGGGTTACTGGTATAAGTATTTTTGGTATTTTCGGTATCTCAGTAAATATAATTGTGGAGATGTAGCGATAAATGAAGCGATTGCTTATTGATAGCTTCGATTTTATATCTAGACGTGGACGGTTGCTTTATGTGCCGATGATGTTCATAATTTTTAGTTTAAATATTTCGATGGTATTTTAAGAGAAGGGTTTATGGAAGACTTAAACGTTAATTCAATTTTGTTTCTTTATTTGCGGTGAATGGGACGGCTATTCTTTCATTTGGAATCTTAATTATTCCAATATAATAATTTATTGTTGTAAGTAATAATTGCAACATTGTCCTTATTTGTTTTTATTGGCAACATTCTATATGTGTCATGTATACGTCAATGTCAAATAACTCTTATGTCAAGTAATCTTCGATTTGCCGCGTTATTTTGATAAAATGTTATTTAATACGAGATAATACTAAGCCAGGAAACTGGCATAATCAAGCCTACTGAATACTTAACAATCGGAAGAATGAGAAATAAATAACTTTAAAACGCTTTACACTGTGGGAATGAAAGGTGTTTAAATTAAATGTTATACAACTTAATTTTAAAGTAGATATCTCTATCATTAATCTTCTAATACCTTCACAAAAGCTTCAAACATTCCATAACCCATTGACATGGAATCTTAACCCTAAGCACCATATTTCCGGCGACTCTTCAGGTCAAGAGCAAACGTACAATGACCAAAAGTTTGAAAAAAAAGAGGGTAACATTTGAAAAATGCCACACACTTTATTATGCTGCCCCACCCGCTATGGGCGAAGGATAATAGTGTTTACGATGGCAATAAATATGGATGTTCCGCGAAACTCGATTAGGGTCTCTAATGTGGAAGGATTTAAAAAAAAGATGGTGGGGAAGTGGGGGAGGGGGGTGGGGTAAATATTCGATACATTGTGGCCCTGAAAGGTTTTATTGAGAGCTTATAAAATTGAGATTTATGTGATTTTTGGGTGTTATAATTTGGATAAATTGGGCGGTTTACGTCGAATTATGCGTATGCGCATTGTTTTCCCTAAGGCATATTTCACACTTACGCTTTAGGATGAACGCAGTTATTTAAATAGGTGAATATATCTAGATTGATGGCTTTTCCGTACCGTAAGTATATCCAACGAAATACTAGACTAGATCAAAGCTGGCGAAAATGGCTTATTAATTACTTAATTCAAAGACACGAGAAAGGTTTCAGTAATAGAACCATTTTGATTGAAATATTGTGCAATTTTCTTATTTTCCTTTGCTTTAAAGTTTATTAATAACCAGCAATTATTTTAGCAACGGGCTTTGAAAATCACAATGACAAAACGATAGATCTAACGTTTACGTAATCTTGCGCATCACCGCCGCTCAAAATCTCACGGTAGCCACAACCTACTCCAAACGGCACTACAACAAAGCATTGGCTAACACACGATAATATTAACTCACATAATGATAATTACACAAAAAGAAATCGTTTTCTCTGTAACGTCAGCTCGGAGTACTTAAAATGATATTATTCATGTCATAGACTACTTTCTAGCCGTACCGATTGCGGGATTCAGCAACCGCAGCTGGTAATATTAAGTAGATGCAGAAGGTACATTGAGAACAAATAGTCAGAAAGACCCTTTGAGACGTGGGAGTGCATGCTACCAGCGTATATAAATGATTAAATCTGCAATGTAATAAATGCGAAGAACTGTTCAAAGGTAGTAAAATATACTTTCTAGATTGCAGTGCGATCTAGAATAAAAATAAAAAATATCTATGTACCTATATACCTAATTTGCACCGAGTTGTCGTGTCTGGCCATACCGCTGTTAAACCCGCGATGGTTTGTGTAGTATGTTTAATTGTTCAAACTGTAAGAAACAAACGAAAGAAACAACAATTTACTAGTATATTCATCACCATCGTAAATAGCTAAATAGTCTACAGAACAATATTGCTTAGTATTAGTATAGTACTGAATGTAATGGTCTTATAATACACCTTATCTACATTAATTAATTAATATTTAATTTTGACAATTCAAAAGTGCATGTAAATGGTTTAATTGAATTAAATGATTCGAGTTTGAGTTTGTCACACCTGGCTATACTATGAATATTTTAAAGCCGTATATAAAAAAGAGCGAATATCAAACGAAAATATGAATATCCTTTGTTGATATGGTTGAAGGAGTGAATGATAACGTGAAATACAGCTCGTAGAATTCCAGGCTGATAAGTGACTGAACCCTCAAAGCAAATTAGGAAAACATCCAGCTTAGTCCACAGTAGATAGTAACACTATAGTAGCAGATACAGATACACGATAGTAGCAGGTAGTAACACAGTTTCTTATGGTATCAGAACCTGTCACAAACCACAATGAACCTCTCTGCTTTCTTCTTTTTAGTGTGTCGATGGCCATCTAGATTCATTTATTCAAACTAGGCTGAGCACAGTTTGATCAGCACTTTTTGAACGTCAAAATTACATAAGACGGTCCTACAAAACAACACTTCCTATTCCTTTAGCTGGGAAGAAGAAATGGTGCAACAAACTCCCCAGAAGCACAGCTGACTGTTCAGTTAGAAGAACTTGATGGACATGCATCCATTGCCCTTGAGAGAAATGGGCCTTCTGCCCTCCCCTACTCTGCGGTCGTCAAATAGTGCGGATCGCACGCACGACTGCCTATAGAAAGCAATACTTTGTTATTTTTACTCCATTTTTGTATCAGAGCAGGAAACACAGAAAGATTACTCCATCAATTCTTTAAATGAGGTTTTTGAAAAGCTTGTTGCAGAAATAATTGCCATGCTATTTGCATAGTTGCAACTTCCAATTGATTTTATAATTTAAATTATATTTGATTTGGAGACAAGATTGGTCTTATCGCTTTATCAGTTGGTCAATAAGTTACTTAAGTTGCAGTTTTGTATAGAATTGCTCTGAGATATCTAGATTAATTTTATTTACTAAACCCAATGCTACAATGTAGTCACAATTTCCACACTCAGAGACGCCACCCAAAAACCAATTAAACACCACCACTTACAACATTGTAATGTTTTTAAACTGTCATATTTTGACTGACTGGCACCAAATTTATACTTGTCGATTGACAACAGTCCCAAATAACGTCAGGCTAGCAGGATCGTCCGAAAGGGTTACCGCTGCCCTGGAACATAAAGGGCTAAGGAAGGAACACGGGTGGGTTTTAGTCAGTAAGAGTCTGACACTCCCTTCTGCTCCACCCAGAGCGGGAGGGGTCATTTGATGATTTCACATCCTCAGAAAAAAAAAGGACAGGCACAAGTCATACAGAGGTCAAAAAGAGCTAGTAAAGATCCAATTTATCAGTGACCAGAGGGCTGGGTCGTTCTTTGGCCAAAGAATTAGCATTGCCATTCAACGTGGCAATCCTGTCAGTCTTCTGGGCACGTTTCCGGATGACAGCGATGCGGACGAGTACTTCGGCGCCTAAATATCTTTTGTTTTTGTGTTTATTTATATAGTTAGTTAGTCTTTTAATTTAGTATCTAGTATAAATAGTTTGTCATAATTGTAATTTAAATAAATAAAGTATCTATTTTTCCACTCCAGCCCAGACAGTAAAATAATATCCACTGTTTATACAGTAATTACAATGTGTAAAAAACTAACTAACTAAACAGGATGTGGCAAATTATATAATTTAAACCAATCCTTAACATGATTGTATTCTAATTTGCCTTCTGAAGGTCGAACTAATAATCTTCGATGATAATTGGCTTAAAAGAACGGAAACTAGCGGCTTAACACCTCTGAGGTCACGGGAAGGTGGTGTTGTAGGTCGAGCTGCCAAACTGTGCCTTGAAAAGGACACAGAAGACACTGCCTATAGTGGTAGATGTCCTTCAAATAGGTCGAAGTGTCAAAAAGGTTACAATTGGTGCTGTTTTAAAAGGAACAATGTTTACTATAGTTTTTGTACTTAGTATCTGCCTAGCCTTTTCCTAACTATGTTGGTATCGGCTACCTGTCTAAGAGAATGCAGCTGAATACCAGTATTTTACATGGAGTGACTGCCTATTTGCCTGCCTCCACAAACCAGTTAATAGGTTATACGATACCCCTTGCTAAGATTGTTAGTCAGACTTTTGGTTTTCTGGCTACCCGTAACAACTTTTGATTTCGAATGACAGCCAGGATCAGCGTTTCCGAAACACGGAGGGGTCTCAATATGTAATGGATGGTCACCCATCCACGAAATGACCGCGTCAAGCGAAGCTTAACCTTCGGTTCGACCCATGCGGCTGTTATTATTTAACGAGACCCCGAGCTTTTGTATTTCTATTTAGTGTAGTACCAAAATAATAATTCAATGGATATTTAAATTTTCCCAACCTTGTCCCATGTTACTTAGGGGGGGCTAAATATTTGCCTGTCCCATTCTTTTTTTTTTTTTTTGAGGATGGGAAATCATCAAATGACCCCTCCCGCTCTGGGTGGAGCAGAAGGGAGTGTCAGACTCTTACTGACTAAAACCCACCCGTGTTCCTTCCTTAGCCCTTTATGTTCCAAGGCAGCGGTAACCCTTTCGGACGACCCCGCTTTGCCTCTCAACCGTCACAAATATCATTCACTCTTTTCATTCATGTCAATCAAAGGATATTCAAATATTCATTTCATATTCTCTCTTTATTCATACAGATACAGCTCTTAAGATATACAGCCAGGTGTGTCGATCGGATCCCTTGTATTAATTACCGGAGATAAGGAGTATTAAAAGACCATTACGATCGGTACCATTGTAGCGGTACCTACAACGCCACATGCGAACAACGCGTCATACTGACGTCACGCAAATCCTGCATCTCGCAAGCAGAGTTTACCGCGCAGTTAGCATAGATACAATTTCCCAACATCAATCGTTGGGCAATAGCCCGCCAGACACAACACCCGTCTGGTCGGAGGATCCTCCCTTTTCTATGGAGGATGAGTGAACTTTACACCCTGTTCCTCATGCCTCTAAACCATAATAAGCAATTTTGTTCTGTAAACTCTTTAGCATTTTACGATAGTGATGGAGCTACTAGTAAAGTGTTAGCTTCTGCCGATGTTAGTAGACGAGTGTGCAGAGCAAGTTGTTGAACAGCAAGTTTAGCTTTGAAAACATAGGTAAAATGAGCTTGAACTGAGCTGTCTTTCAACCAGCGGTGCTATTCTGTAAAAATATCACCGTGAAAACTTCGGTGAAGTGAACTTTAAGTGAGCTGTGTATCCCTAGCGTCGAAAGCTCAGTTCACCTAAGTTTAAGACCGGCTGATGCTAAGGATTGACACTATTGACGACTCACTTCACCTGTTTTCATGGTGAGATTCTCACAGAATAAAAGGAGAGGAGTCAAAAAAATATTTTTTTTCTTTTTTTTAAAATCCATCTAGTATTTTTAAGGAATTCTGAAGAAAATAGCGCTCTGTGAACAACAACCTGTAGTTTTACAGTAGAATCTACCTTATTTTAATTATTGCCTGACAAAAGCGTATCCCATTTTAATACAGTCTCAAACCATTCTAATTATTTTCTTTATGTTCACACAATTTTGTCGACCCTCGTGAGAAAACCACCCAAGTATAAAATTGAGAAATTCTGGGGATTTTTTTTAAATAGAAATAAAAGGATTCTAAAAATGTAAAAGTACAATAGTTTTACAGTTTTTTTTTTTGTTATTTCTCAAGTTTTTTGAGTACTTGTTTACAGAAGCGCGATTAGATCACTCCGAAACAAATTTTTCCATTATAACACCTGACCGTCGGTCCATCTAAGTGATTTTTAATAGCAACTTCCTTTGTTACATTGTGTTTTTTATGATAATTTAGTAGTTTTAAATCATAGTTAATAACTGCATACACAACAGGTCAAAAGGTCCGAGTCATTATAATAGATTGTTTATATGAGTTGTTTTTTAACAACAGTTACATTCTCAGTACGTATCATAAAAATATTTACTGGGAATCGAACACGGACAGAATTTCTTGCTGCAATCGTTTTAATTAATTATTCATTAGCCAATATTTTTACGGTTTACCTTCATTGTATATTAATATCTTTGAGCTTTTCTTATCTTTTTAAATCTATCGAAAACCAGAGGGGCAATTCTCGTAATTATAAGAACGTTTACAGTCTCAATCTGTCAAAGATACCCCTTTTTCGACATTGATTGTCGCTGAGATGAGATTGCGACTTGATTTTGAGTGTTTTTAATAATATTAGGGGTATAGGCTTCTGTTGTGTCCAGCAAATTGATTTCAACAACATACCGAATAAAATATTTCTATTAAGTATCATTATTAGACTATTAAAATTGACATAAAGCATTACAAATAGCAGTAATAAATACAGTATTGAAAACTCATCGCTGTAGATTAACGCACGTAATTACATTTGTCATTATTAAGCCCCTGGATGTACACATTTCAATGAATTTATTTCTCTTCCAAAGATACGTAATCAGCTGCCAGATCCTACTTTATACGCCATTTTTTTTCTCTCTTTTCTTAATAAAAGTGGCGAACAGCCGCGCCTGGCTGTTAAGTGGTCGACAGATAAAAAGTAACTTAGAAGTCGATTTTTTGACGCGGCGTTAATTAAAACGTCATATTTTACCAGTGGCTTTTTGTCACCAGTCTAAGACTGGTGACAAAAAGCCACTGGTACATAAAAGAAACGTAATATAAATCATAATACTTGTAACGTTACTTAGACATTCTCGATTGAGTAGCGTTGCAAGTATTTTTTAATTCTCTATTAGAGCATTCGCCAGATATTAAAACGGTAATAGAATTATAATATTCTAAAGTACAATAGCTTCTGAAGAAAACTGACACAAATGACCCGTAACGCACGAACTGGCATAACCCGAGAAAATAGAAAAAAAAGCCAACAATATTATTACATTACATAAGTCTTTTGAGGCGCTACTTTATTTTTTGCAACTTCTTATTGAATGTTTACTAATATTAAATAAAAATTCGTTTTCTAGTTTTTTTTTCTGTATTGTGCACTTTTTATTGTATCGCTGGGAATAATCGTGTGGCGCTAGAAATGTGATATAATTATAATAGTTTCTTCGAATACTAGCACCGTTTTCGCAATATAAAATGCGTGGTTTACAGTTATCGTTATAAGAACACATAACATATCATCACGCCTGTTTTCCCTGTCAGGCAGACCTGACGTATAGTAAAAAAAACGGGTAATAATCTAAATTAGTCAAATTGTACAGTCCTCTACTCTTTTAATTTCAAATTACCTCAGGACTTAACCTCAAAGTATAGTTATCTTTTTAATAATACAATGTAACATCACAGCATCCAATAAACACGTTCCGATGAACACTTTGCTTATCAACAATCTTAACAAACAAGGGTTTCAACTTAAAATATGACGTTTTAATTAACGCCGCGTCAAAAAATCGACTTCTAAGTTACTTTTTATCTGTCGACCACTTAACAGCCAGGCGCGGCTGTTCGCCACTTTTATTAAGAAAAGAGAGAAAAAAAATGGCGTATAAAGTAGGATCTGGCAGCTGATTACGTATCTTTGGAAGAGAAATAAATTCATTGAAATGTGTACATCCAGGGGCTTAATAATGACAAATGTAATTACGTGCGTTAATCTACAGCGATGAGTTTTCAATACTGTATTTATTACTGCTATTTGTAATGCTTTATGTCAATTTTAATAGTCTAATAATGATACTTAATAGAAATATTTTATTCGGTATGTTGTTGAAATCAATTTGCTGGACACAACAGAAGCCTATACCCCTAATATTATTAAAAACACTCAAAATCAAGTCGCAATCTCATCTCAGCGACAATCAATGTCGAAAAAGGGGTATCTTTGACAGATTGAGACTGTAAACGTTCTTATAATTACGAGAATTGCCCCTCTGGTTTTCGATAGATTTAAAAAGATAAGAAAAGCTCAAAGATATTAATATACAATGAAGGTAAACCGTAAAAATATTGGCTAATGAATAATTAATTAAAACGATTGCAGCAAGAAATTCTGTCCGTGTTCGATTCCCAGTAAATATTTTTATGATACGTACTGAGAATGTAACTGTTGTTAAAAAACAACTCATATAAACAATCTATTATAATGACTCGGACCTTTTGACCTGTTGTGTATGCAGTTATTAACTATGATTTAAAACTACTAAATTATCATAAAAAACACAATGTAACAAAGGAAGTTGCTATTAAAAATCACTTAGATGGACCGACGGTCAGGTGTTATAATGGAAAAATTTGTTTCGGAGTGATCTAATCGCGCTTCTGTAAACAAGTACTCAAAAAACTTGAGAAATAACAAAAAAAAAAACTGTAAAACTATTGTACTTTTACATTTTTAGAATCCTTTTATTTCTATTTAAAAAAAATCCCCAGAATTTCTCAATTTTATACTTGGGTGGTTTTCTCACGAGGGTCGACAAAATTGTGTGAACATAAAGAAAATAATTAGAATGGTTTGAGACTGTATTAAAATGGGATACGCTTTTGTCAGGCAATAATTAAAATAAGGTAGATTCTACTGTAAAACTACAGGTTGTTGTTCACAGAGCGCTATTTTCTTCAGAATTCCTTAAAAATACTAGATGGATTTTAAAAAAAAGAAAAAAAATATTTTTTTGACTCCTCTCCTTTTATTCTGTGAGAATCTCACCATGAAAACAGGTGAAGTGAGTCGTCAATAGTGTCAATCCTTAGCATCAGCCGGTCTTAAACTTAGGTGAACTGAGCTTTCGACGCTAGGGATACACAGCTCACTTAAAGTTCACTTCACCGAAGTTTTCACGGTGATATTTTTACAGAATAGCACCGCTGGTTGAAAGACAGCTCAGTTCAAGCTCATTTTACCTATGTTTTCAAAGCTAAACTTGCTGTTCAACAACTTGCTTAACTTGCAACATAATGTTCCCGCTCTTCGAGAGGAGGCACTTCTAGAGATTACCTCACCACGGTGAAAGAATACATCATGAGGAAACTCAAACTCAAATCATTTATTTCAATTAAACCATTTACAGGCACTTTTGAATTGTCAAAATTAAATAGTCGGTCAGTTAGTCAGAAAGTTGAAGCTAGTTGCCCATTCCAAAACGTAGATCTCTATGGAGAAGAACGGACAAGAAACTCCACGGACACTCTTTTAAATCAAGATACAGATCTTACAGATACAGATACAAGATCTTTTTAATCAGAGTACATTATTCTTATTGCTTCTATAAGTGAGAACAATGTAAAAAAGATACAATTCAAAATATAAAATAAGCCTGGCAGATAAGAGATGACCAGTCTCAACCGACGGCGCCCGTTCACGAACATGACGCGTGGATCAGCACCACCCAGCTCAACCATTTCGTAGGGAACCGAATGATCCAACACACGCGCCACTACCAATGAGACATTTAAGTGAGCGCATGACATATTTTCAACTGCCACTCTTCCAAGTCAACATCTAAATATCGTAAAAAAAAAAAACAATTCGAAGACATGTGACATCCACCAACCCGCACTGGGTCCGCGTGGTAGATTAAGGCCCACTCCCTCTCACCGAGAGGCCTGTGGGAACGTTATAGGCTGATTATGCTATTCCGCAAGCAGTAAGTATTTGGTAATTATGATATTTGTTTCCATAAATCAGTTGAAACATGAAAGATAGCAATATGCATAGCTTAGCTTCAGCTGAGTACAGTTCTTTACGCCGCCGTGTAGTGAGCACACCACTCCTTAGTAAAGTTGCCCAATGGTTGTAGTTCGAAAATAAGCACATTTTAATATCATAACCTCTGGTCGTGACTAGAGCGTGCAATCCTTACCTCTGTCCCTTTCTGTAGTACCGCAATAGAAAGGGATACATGAGATAATATTTTGCGATCTCATATTTAGGCGTTGAGGACCTCGTTTTAGAGACTAAAGAGGTGGAATTTTGTCTATGGTTCTAGTAATTTACAAGTGGGTACTTGAGTAGGCTGTTCAGGTGAATCAATAAATTTTCAAACAAGCCAACACACAGGCTATGGGAGAGACTTGCCCAGCAGTGGGACAGTACCTACAGGACGATAAAACTTGTTTCTTATTATACATAACATCACGCCTGTAATCCCCAAAGGGCTTGGCAGAGGTGTGTATATTATACCCACATTTCACCAGTTATGGTAAAAGTCCCATGTAACAGGGGGTGAGGCTATTGCCATCAACTGGGCAAAGACCCAGACTCCGAGCTGCTACTGAGATATTCCAGATAAAAAATCCAATAACAATTTGCCCGACTCAGGAATCGAACCCAGGACCTCATGGTCAGCAGTAACGCTTACGACCACTAGACCATTGAGGAAGTCCTCCTTTCATATAAAAGTGACAAGTTACGAACTTGCGGGGGCAGAGCATCACCTTACATATTCAGGGTCACAGGTTCAATTGCCGCGACACAAATATTTGCGTGACCTACAGGTATTTGTTCCGAGTCCTCGTGTAGGTGTTTGTGTACTTACAAACAAGCAGAGCTCAAGCGATTTACGAGTGTTATGGAAAAACAACATGATCGGTCCGGAGGTAAACAATGAGGCAGCAAATAACAAGTCTTTCTGTCTTTCTGCCTATTTCCCAAAAAAAACTTGAGGTGCTATTGGCGAATTGAAATTGTACTTTATTAATAGTCACATAGATAACATTTAGAAATACAGTTAACATCAGGTACGAAATCAATTCAGACTTTGATTGACCGGTGCAACAGAATTGGGCAATTCCTCAAGATACCGCATCTTGTAGTTACTCAAGGTTAATAAAAACAATAGATTATATCAATATTGTAAAGTACAATGCGTTTATTGTCCGATAATATTCTAGTGTTGAGAAACAAAAGCTTGTAACTACAGATAGATGGGTTGGGAACTAATCATGTAATATCTGTATTGTTTGTTAAAGAAATCATTTGTGTAACAAATTATTAGCGGCATTGCTTCATTTTTGAAGTTATTTTTATCATTTCTATCTTTAACTTCCTTTTGTGTTACTTGAAAGATGAATTGGTTTATTTGCCACAGAAACATGTGTACCCATAAAAAAGATACCTTGAATAATACAGAAAAATAAACAAGTAAAATAGATCTATAAACACGATCACAGAACTGAAATAGTTGGCAGCTGGACGTCGTGACTGAGACAAGAAAGGCTTCCATTCAGCATGATGACAGCATCATTCTGTGGTTCCCCAAAGCACAGGCATTGGGGAACCACAGCACAGTGCTGATTTTAAGTGGTCTCCCGAACATAACGTAAGGAAGCCATGACATCGGACGGCGTGTACCTATGTGTTCCACGCGCGCCTCAAAGAGATGTCAGCATAAGCGACGGGGCCCGATAGGGCCGAAGCCTGCCAGAGTAGCGGGATCTCCCGAAAGGGTTACCGCTGCCCTGGAACATAAAGGGCGAAGGAAGGAACACGGGTGGGTTTTAGTCAGTAAGAGTCTGACACTCCCTTGCGCTCCACCCAGAGCGGGAGGGGTCATTTGATGATTTCCCATCCTCAAAAAAAAAAAAAAAAAAGGAACCATGACATGTTTAAAAATCGTTTTTACATCTTTGTTATGCTTCTTCTAGACTTGGCGCCTCAATATTTGCCAGTATAATATTTGCCGGGTAACGGGGTATCCTGTTACCCGGTAACTGTGTTGTGGAGGTCAGATGGGGCAGTCGCTCCATGTAAAGTACTGGTATTCAGCAGCATCTGGTAACACTGGAAGGCGACCAGCGTAGTTGGGTAAAGGCAAGGTAGAGGAGCTGCAATTTTATTTAAGTATTTCGACCCACATTTATCACATGTTTATACTGGCAAATATTGAGGCGCCAAGTCTAGAAGAAGCATAACAAAGATGTAAAAACGATTTTTAAACATGTCATGGTTCCTTTTTTTTTTTTTTTTTTGAGGATGGGAAATCATCAAATGACCCCTCCCGCTCTGGGTGGAGCGCAAGGGAGTGTCAGACTCTTACTGACTAAAACCCACCCGTGTTCCTTCCTTCGCCCTTTATGTTCCAGGGCAGCGGTAACCCTTTCGGGAGATCCCGCTACTCTGGCAGGCTTCGGCCCTATCGGGCCCCGTCGCTTATGCTGACATCTCTTTGAGGCGCGCGTGGAACACATAGGTACACGCCGTCCGATGTCATGGCTTCCTTACGTTATGTTCGGGAGACCACTTAAAATCAGCACTGTGCTGTGGTTCCCCAATGCCTGTGCTTTGGGGAACCACAGAATGATGCTGTCATCATGCTGAATGGAAGCCTTTCTTGTCTCAGTCACGACGTCCAGCTGCCAACTATTTCAGTTCTGTGATCGTGTTTATAGATCTATTTTACTTGTTTATTTTTCTGTATTATTCAAGGTATCTTTTTTATGGGTACACATGTTTCTGTGGCAAATAAACCAATTCATCTTTCAAGTAACACAAAAGGAAGTTAAAGATAGAAATGATAAAAATAACTTCAAAAATGAAGCAATGCCGCTAATAATTTGTTACACAAATGATTTCTTTAACAAACAATACAGATATTACATGATTAGTTCCCAACCCATCTATCTGTAGTTACAAGCTTTTGTTTCTCAACACTAGAATATTATCGGACAATAAACGCATTGTACTTTACAATATTGATATAATCTATTGTTTTTATTAACCTTGAGTAACTACAAGATGCGGTATCTTGAGGAATTGCCCAATTCTGTTGCACCGGTCAATCAAAGTCTGAATTGATTTCGTACCTGATGTTAACTGTATTTCTAAATGTTATCTATGTGACTATTAATAAAGTACAATTTCAATTCGCCAATAGCACCTCAAGTTTTTTTTGGGAAATAGGCAGAAAGACAGAAAGACTTGTTATTTGCTGCCTCATTGTTTACCTCCGGACCGATCATGTTGTTTTTCCATAACACTCGTAAATCGCTTGAGCTCTGCTTGTTTGTAAGTACACAAACACCTACACGAGGACTCGGAACAAATACCTGTAGGTCACGCAAATATTTGTGTCGCGGCAATTGAACCTGTGACCCTGAATATGTAAGGTGATGCTCTGCCCCCGCAAGTTCGTAACTTGTCACTTTTATATGAAAGGAGGACTTCCTCAATGGTCTAGTGGTCGTAAGCGTTACTGCTGACCATGAGGTCCTGGGTTCGATTCCTGAGTCGGGCAAATTGTTATTGGATTTTTTATCTGGAATATCTCAGTAGCAGCTCGGAGTCTGGGTCTTTGCCCAGTTGATGGCAATAGCCTCACCCCCTGTTACATGGGACTTTTACCATAACTGGTGAAATGTGGGTATAATATACACACCTCTGCCAAGCCCTTTGGGGATTACAGGCGTGATGTTATGTATAATAAGAAACAAGTTTTATCGTCCTGTAGGTACTGTCCCACTGCTGGGCAAGTCTCTCCCATAGCCTGTGTGTTGGCTTGTTTGAAAATTTATTGATTCACCTGAACAGCCTACTCAAGTACCCACTTGTAAATTACTAGAACCATAGACAAAATTCCACCTCTTTAGTCTCTAAAACGAGGTCCTCAACGCCTAAATATGAGATCGCAAAATATTATCTCATGTATCCCTTTCTATTGCGGTACTACAGAAAGGGACAGAGGTAAGGATTGCACGCTCTAGTCACGACCAGAGGTTATGATATTAAAATGTGCTTATTTTCGAACTACAACCATTGGGCAACTTTACTAAGGAGTGGTGTGCTCACTACACGGCGGCGTAAAGAACTGTACTCAGCTGAAGCTAAGCTATGCATATTGCTATCTTTCATGTTTCAACTGATTTATGGAAACAAATATCATAATTACCAAATACTTACTGCTTGCGGAATAGCATAATCAGCCTATAACGTTCCCACAGGCCTCTCGGTGAGAGGGAGTGGGCCTTAATCTACCACGCGGACCCAGTGCGGGTTGGTGGATGTCACATGTCTTCGAATTGTTTTTTTTTTTTACGATATTTAGATGTTGACTTGGAAGAGTGGCAGTTGAAAATATGTCATGCGCTCACTTAAATGTCTCATTGGTAGTGGCGCGTGTGTTGGATCATTCGGTTCCCTACGAAATGGTTGAGCTGGGTGGTGCTGATCCACGCGTCATGTTCGTGAACGGGCGCCGTCGGTTGAGACTGGTCATCTCTTATCTGCCAGGCTTATTTTATATTTTGAATTGTATCTTTTTTACATTGTTCTCACTTATAGAAGCAATAAGAATAATGTACTCTGATTAAAAAGATCTTGTATCTGTATCTGTAAGATCTGTATCTTGATTTAAAAGAGTGTCCGTGGAGTTTCTTGTCCGTTCTTCTCCATAGAGATCTACGTTTTGGAATGGGCAACTAGCTTCAACTTTCTGACTAACTGACCGACTATTTAATTTTGACAATTCAAAAGTGCCTGTAAATGGTTTAATTGAAATAAATGATTTGAGTTTGAGTTTCCTCATGATGTATTCTTTCACCGTGGTGAGGTAATCTCTAGAAGTGCCTCCTCTCGAAGAGCGGGAACATTATGGGCTGATTATGAGAGATTACCTCTTACCAAACAAACTAACAACTTTACCTCTTCATATTATTAGTTTATAGATTTGTCTTCCATAAGTCTACCTGAGTAGTGAGTACTTACTTAGTTTGATTTACTTTCATCATGAACATGTTTTCGCTCGCTCCATGCTCGCTTAGCTCTAGCAACACCGCCATCTTTCTTTCCGTTATCTTGTCTGGCGTTATGAAGCAACCATGCTGCTATAATTTGTATCGATCTACTATTTATTTATGGGAAACGAGACAGGACCAGATCTGGCACTAACTAACTGGTCGCCAGCTACTTTGGTATCTGCCTTCCGATATCTTTTAAAGGAGTGTTGCTGGTGTCAATATTACGTCGACAACACTGTTTTTGTAGTTTTTTTTTTTTCAATATTTATTGTCTGCATCTCGTTAAACTGGAAGCCGACCCTAACATGGTTCGGAAAAGGCTACGCAGATGATTATGATTCAACCTGTATAGTCCCACTGTTGGGTACGCTCAATAATTTAAGACAAGTGGTATTTTAATTTCATTGCCGTTCTTAATCGCACTGATGATCTGTTTTCAATATGGAGAATGTTTTCGCCGCCTGAAATTAGTCACTGGTCCTTCATAAACATGAAAATAAATTGTGTTTGCTTTCACACTTCTTAATAATTAAAGATTAGAATAAAGCTATCACAACACTGTTAAATTAATCTACCTAGAAGTCTCTAGGTAGATTAATTTAACAGTGTTGTGATAGCTAGCTATAGTCTAGTCAGTCAGTCGACTGACTAGACTGTAATTTATCTTATCCCCTAAGTCTTTTCTTATAAACTTTAACTACCATACCTAAATGCTAAATTCATTAGGTACGACCCATAAGCTATTAACTTTGTCAAACCAAAACAATTAATTCCTGGAAAAGTTCTAAGTCTACAATTTCTATTACACAGCCCTATTGAAGGCTTTCATCTGCCCAAGCGCATCAAACTATCCCTCCCGACCTCTAGTTATAAATTAACCGAGTCACAGACGGTTAATAACTTAGAAATCGATAACCGATATGATTTCTCGATATTGCGGTTTGTTGGCATTTATGACCCGAATCACTATTGCGTGGTTGAGGCACAGAGTATGGTTGAACGCAGAAAGGACGAAGGTTAAAAATGTATCAACTTGTATCTACTTTATGTCTTTTGATTTTGGGTTATTTGTAAGCTATGTAGTACGAGTAAGGCACCCCCATCTAGTTTTCTATACGTTTTTTTTTTTTCGTTTTTTCTGAGCTTGTCTGTAAATTGTTGACTACAGCACGTCTATCTACTCTACAAAGAATAGAGTTATCTCTTTCAATACAAATAGTGACATTTCTTTTTTTTGTATTTGACATCGCCCCATAGAAATCTTTCTACATCGTTTCCACATAGGTTATGCTTCGTATGCTGGTTTATGACACCTCCATCCTTCTGTCATCACAGCTATTGTTATGGTCTTCCTCATTAATAGCCAGTGGGCGTACCGAACTTTCCCATAACCACCTTTGGAGTAGCATCCGGATTGATTGTTAGATGTTAATCACTACATTAGAATATCACACAGGAGTCACTCTCCATTTTTCAAAATTGAAAGTTGGATGATCACTATCCTGAATAATAGTCTGGTGTTCCAATCTTTGCTTATTGAACTTCAATAAGAGATGACGGTAAAATTGCTGAACTAACTCATTACAGCAGTCTTACTAAGTCATTAAGGGTGGCCTGGAGGTCTTTGAACAGACTCCGGACCCAGGTTGACTCAGGCAAGGAAAACCTGTTCAGGTGGAGATTCATAGACGGCTCCTCCTTGGAGTGTAAATGTGGTGCTGTTCCACAAACGATGGGACACTTAATATCGTGTCCTATCAGCTGCACGTTACAGGAAGTGATGGACGCTGGTGATGGCGCCAAACAAGTGACCGAATTCTGGGCCGAGTCCATTTAGATTGCTACCGACACGCTAAGAAGCTAAGGGCGAATTACCATGAAAGTGGACGCGTTCCGCACATTTAAACCGCATTGGCTGTCAAACTTGCTGTGGAATATTGACAACGACAGCTCTTGGACGGCTCAAAAGTGCCCATAGCGTTCAGTTCCTTTGGTGAAATCCGCTCTTAATTGTCCTCTGCTACCTATTTCCACATCTGCGGGATAATCATTAGTTAATTAAAGAGGGTCTAGCTTTCTCCAGTAACTTAACGCTTAATACGTATCATGCAGATCTGGTACGATTGTACGTTTGTACTGCATTCTCGATAAACTAGCTGATTGGGTGACTCAGTTTTAACGTTACATCTATTTAATTAACGTTAGTTTGTAGCAGGTTAGCTGAAACAATTTGGCATACCTAGATATTTTGATGGCAATTCTCATAATTCTGACTTTCTAGATGGTAAGCAAAGGCCTTTTCAGTAATATAACGAAGCTCTGCATCCTAATAGCACACTGTATCATTTTGAAGGATATTGCTAATCCATTGCTTCATACGTTCGAAAAAAAATCTGCTCAATTACGTAAATTACGCCATGAATGTTGTTAAACTGTCAAAGTTTAAGCCATTCCTACAGTTAGTGTGTTACGCAATTACTACGCTGGTTTATTTATTTACATTTACAAATCATTCAAATGAATCAAAAGTCATTTATTCAAATTAGGCTGAGAATCAGCACTTTTCGAACGTCAAAATTACAAAAGACATTCCCTCAAAAACGCCCGCCCCCAAAAAGTGGCGCAACAAACTCCCCAGCAGCACAGCTGTCTATCCAGTTAGAAAATACTTGATACTTGATTGTATACAATACTAGGTGTTAAGTAATTAACACTACAAGGCACAGAACATACTCGATAAATTAAATTATTTGCCATATGTCAGCTAGCCACGCCAATATACCAACAAATATAATAAAAAGTATACGTACTTAAGCTAAAAAATAATTAATTAAAATGTAAATAATAAACAACAAAATATTTATTATTTGAACAAAATATTTGATATACCATATTTATTTATCCTTAATCTTGACGAGTCACTTATAATTTTGCACGAAGGGATATGTGACAACAAAAGAACGTTTGTTTAACGAAATAAGTGATCCATCACCAGAAGAAATATTTTTACATACTACCTTTATTCCCGCTACCATCCAAAAAACAACATTATTATTGAAATTGTTAACTTAATCATACAAGCAAACTTGTCCAGTAATATATTTAAGTAATTTCAATACAGTAACATTAAAAATACGACGAGAGCACGAGGCTGCGTGTGCGCACACGACCTGTTTTTCATACATTTTGATCATGTTTTTCATACATACTTCATACAGCGAATGTGTTAACATTAAAAATTACTTGCACTTGCTATCTTTAGTTATACGGGATGTAAGGGCTTGGCTAGACTAGGGGAACTGGATTATTTTAAAATGTAATAGTTTTATGCGTTGTTGGAGGACAGTAAAGTAAAGGCCATCCTGTGTATAATATGCGATTAGGATACAAATATATCTGTATCCTAATCGCCTGACAAGGGTTTCTTATTATGCGATTATGATTCTTCAGCTATAGCACAAAATTCATTAGTATCCAATAATACCCCACCACCGTTCCCCAAATAATAACATCATATTGGGATAATCAGTTTTTCATCACGACAACTCTTCACAAAACTGGAAAACTTGATCATGCTTCACCAATCAATGTCAGCCGATTTCAATCAATTTCACCATTAAATTTTAGTGTCATCAAACATTATTTACTTGGCCTTTCAGCCAAACATTCCTAAGTTCCAAACCCTGTGCTTCATTTTCCATTAAAAAAACGGAAATTACTTAGACATCATCATCATCAGCCTATAGCAGTCCACTGCTGGACATAAGCCTCTCCTATTTCACGCCATTCAATTCGATTTTCGGAAACTCTCATCTAGCTGCTACCAGCCATCCTGCGAAGATCGTCGCTCCAACTAGCCTGAGGGCGTATTACTCGTATTATTGCTTAGAAATACCAACATTAAAGTTAAAAACTTGAGAGGTGTCAAGGGACACCCGGATGGAACGAAGTATAACTGGCTTGCTTTCTATAAAAGAGAGAGAGATAGACAGAGAAACACGCGCACGCCGCACGGCTTACAACTATAGCAAAAAGTGTCGTTCCAACTTTTGGTCTTAATTTTTTCCGTCTAGCCCCCTTTCGCAACGCGCGATAAGGAACTTCGTTCCAAAAGCCGTAACTATAGAAGAACTTCAGATCAATTTCGAATTGTTCCCATTTTAACATGATCCAAAATCATCTCAACTCAGATCTCACAAAACTAGTTACACTTACCTCATAATACAAACAAGTCCAGCATCCCGCATCCAGTGACCAGTGACCAGTGGCCAGTCTACACGGTCGTTACAAAACAAGTCGTAACACAGGGGTCGTCGGCAGCTGATGTCGTTTTAATGATATCCTTTAATGCATAAATAATGCGAGCATTAGCAGCCATCGCGAATGGAAGCCTTGCTGCCGTGATGCAACACCTGATATAACGCGCTGATAAGGTGCGCAGGATTTTTGTGATGCTGTGTTTGATTTTAGCGTCTGGTTTTTTGATGTTAAGAAGGATTAGGAAAGACGATTTGATAATAATTGAATGCTTTCTGTTTTTCGTTGATAAACACTTTATATGTCAAACTGTCATATTTATTGTGTCATAGTTATCTGACTATTGAAAAATCAGCCCTTGAGTATGTAATTGGGTCTTTTATCTATTTCGTGGTTACTAGGGGTGTTTTTTAATACACTAAAAAGACGTCATCACTAAATTGTGTGCAAAAAGTAGTGTCTGTCAAGATCTATCCGGACGGGAACTCTAGAATTGATCAATCTGGATTCCTTAGGTTTCTTTCGTATGGTCAAGCATATTTCCGACCTAAGATTTTTGTGTGTTGGCAAAGAAACAATTGGAATTTACTGGTTGTTACAGTGTTACTGTAAATCCGCCATTTTGTTTTTACATATCCTACATTGTCCCCCTGCAGTGCAAAGGCCTCCTCCAAATCCGTCCAGGAATCCTTTTCTAGAGCCACCTCGATCCAACCCTTTCAGTTCGCATGTAGGTCGTCTCGCCACTAATTTTACTAAACCTAGTGATATAGTTCGTGAGCCTAAATGTTACCGGTAACGAAAACAACACAGAAACCGGTACAATTTCCCTCGTTAAACCAAAGCACATGATTACATGTAATAATAATAAATCAATCCAAATAACACTAGTATTAGAAAACAGTGGGACATGTGATATAGTTACAAAAGCTGCGCGCGCAGCGTGACGCGTTATCAGAGTAGAACGTGCGCGGGCGCAGTTTCACCTTGTTGCGATGCAAATTAACAGCTTTCTATTGATTGGATAGAATTTTTGTTTACACTGATGAAATTCCCTTATTGGCCGTTTTTGTGGTGGTTGGGGAACTTAAAGCTGGCTTGTAATGGCTAATGGCTGCAGTGTTAGAAACCGTGCAGTAGTGAAGAATTTGCTGCTCTAATGTAAGTAGATAACTATGTAATTTTGCGAAAATCATTTGTCTACCAAATCATTAGTGGGTTCATCTTATGAGGGGTCCTACTCTCTAAGTTCGTCAACGAAATTATGGGCCCGTGCGAAGTAATTCGGTACGTCGGAATGAACTCTACTCCCGATTAATTAACTTTTTCGGACGGAGAGTAATACATAGGGAGATGTGTTGTCATTAATTCTTAGTTCGGACCCCGAACTAATATTATGGATACGTTGTGATACGGAGTAGGAAACGCCCGTAACTACGGCCGAAACTACAGATTTCAAGCATCGTCAGTGAAAAAATCAGATAAGCATCAGCAAGACTTGTTGTCCTCCTAGAAAACAGTTTTGCATAATACCTATTAGCATGGAAAGAGTGGTGATGTTTCCCCCTTCGTATGCCGATGAACGTGGATCCACGTGAGACACAATTAAGGCATGCAACCGGTTAATGTTTTGAGTTGAGCTGCACGTTTTCTGACAAATGCGTGCACTGACTGGACAGATCCTCTCAACCTGTGTGGTTCTTTCCTCAAAAGACCATCTCAGATCGATCTACATGGTCTTCATATGACCTGACCAAGATTATGTCTGGACTTTAAAAGAGACTGTGACCTCTGAGTTGGTTTCGGCCTTTCTTCTCAGACTAGTCAGATAGGAAACGCCGACCTCATCTAGTTTTAAAATATGATTGACGTGTAAAAGTGTTTGTACAAACCTATTTACAAAATAAAATAATTTATTATACTTAATGAGTTCATAATATTTCCAGGCTTCAATTTTTGCCAAATCCAACTTGGGTAGTAGCCGCTGCAGCAAGTTTTCTTTCTGCATCTAAATCGTTACAGTCTAAAAACTTATAACAAAAATGGAAACTTCAGCCTCAAGCCAACAAATTACTCAAAATAGTACAATAGACAACTAAAACAACCACACTATTATGTATACGACCGGTAATACAAACAAAATTGTTGTCTATGCGTGTTGCGCGGGCGCAATGCGGAAGCGGCAACCGCACGCCGACAGACAGACAGACTAAACTATATGTATTACAGTGCAATTTTAGAGCTGGAGAGGTTTAAAATATGACTTTAGTTAGTTGTCATACTGGGTAAATTGGCTAATTTACTGCTAGTAATTGAGTAGGCTGTCGCTTGTAGTTAGAGGTAGGTTTTTATAGGTAATGTTTAGCTGGCGTTTAGAAGCTGTTTTAGAGATGATTGCGGAATTAGCACCCACTTGTTTTGCTATTAAAGGCATTTCTTTAGGGTGCAAAAACTGGCTCGATAAATGTTCTAATTTGGCTTGTTAATAGGACGAATTAGTCATAAATGGTAGAACTAAATTTATATAATGTAAATCTATGTAACTTGGATATTTTTTTTTTAATAAAAGGAAATCTAGGAATGCAGTCAAATAAAAAGCCTCTTTTTTTCTGAAGATAATTTACTTTATTTAGACGATATTTACTTTTAGAACGAATTTCAACCAGAATTTTATACCTAGAACAAGTCATCCTGAGAATAAATTTTGAATTTGTGACGTTTTTTTCCATATAAAAACTTTCAGACGTCAATTGAATTCGACGAATAATAGATGACTGACTTTGGTAAAACCAGCCCTTGACAAAAATATTTAGTCTGTAGTAGCAACTCGAGTTAACCATTAGATTAAAAATAAAATTAAAGTTCGCAAAAAACCTTTTATTAAAATGCTAATGCATTTCCGACAGCCCACGCTTATTTGATTATTCCACACAAAGCTGATAAGATAAGAGATAACATATTTATTTAATGCGATTAACTCAATGATAATAGGGCGTTAAAATCCGGGATTGATAATATTGTTGATAGCAATCATGCGAATTATGAGTCGTTACGTTGATAAATTGTATTTGTGTTTTGTTTTAATATTTGTTTTTAAAGATTTGCGTAAATTACAGGACAATGATTGTGTGTAGGTTCGTTTCTTAGTGAAATCAAGAAGTAAGATGATTCGATGAAGAAAGAAAAGAATGAAAAAATATTTATGAGGACTCGCACAGGGATCATCTGCCTAGCCTTTTCCCAACAATGTTGTGGTCAGCTTCTAGTCTAACCGGATGCAGCTCAATACCAGTATTTTACATGGAGCGACTGCCTATCTGACCTCCAAAACTTACTGGGTAATACGAGACCCCTTGGTAAGACTGGTTGTCAAACTTTCGGGCAGGAATATCACAAAGTAAACTAAACACACTCATAGAAACACAAAAAAAAAACAGACGTCCACCAGGAAGTCGATGACGAATCTGCATAGGTTGCACGAAATTGAGTGGATTGTTACCTATTAAAAATCAAATTATGTTGTTTACTACAAAAACTAATCAAAAATACAATACTAAAAACAAAACAATATAATCATAGCAGGAAGCCAATGATTAAGACATAATTTTTTCCTCAAATCAATATATAATTATTTAAAT
This sequence comes from Apamea sordens, assembly GCA_945859715.1. Lineage (NCBI taxonomy): Eukaryota > Metazoa > Arthropoda > Insecta > Lepidoptera > Noctuidae > Apamea > Apamea sordens. The sequence continues at coordinate 19,064,587 of OX243995.1, forward strand.
TAGTATCTGGCATCCTTATATAAAAAATTTATATATTTCAAACCCATAGCTATAGTCCATTTGGTTAGTAAATACACAACTAGAAACTATTGTTAGTACTTACGTAATAGTGACCTCACAGAGGGCAAATACCAATAATAAAAGAAAGAAATAAACAACAAATCTCCCACAACATGTAAATAAAAATAATTTCCCGTTCACATCACCACAAGCCTATTTATCGAGTAAAAAGTTACAAAAACCTCACAAGAAATAAATTCATTAATATTCCCCATATCGGAGGAACACGCGAGCCAAATGCTAATTTGTTTTTTCTATCCACCAACCGGACTGGTTGCTCCAGAGCCCATTACGGGAGTAACCAGGAAGTGGTTGGTGCACCCTCAATTACCACGAAGAAATGGAGTAGTGGCTGGACACACGGCTGCAGCGAATGTAGAACTGAAAAACGAACATGTTTTATTGTACAACAAGAATGTTAGTCTGCTAGGGGACATGAGTTGCCTTTGCTAACCGTGAAGAGTGCAAATGTGGCGCTGTTCCACAAACGATGAGACACACTGAATATCATGTTCTGCGTGTCCTGTCAGCTGCACGTTACAGGAACTGATCGGCGCTAGTGGTGGCGTCAAACACGTAGCCCAATTCGGGGCCGAATCTATTTAGACTGCCATCGACACGCTAAGAAAAAAAAGTTGAATTGGGTGGGCCATCAGTTTAGAATGCTTCGGGATAGATAAGCTAGAGTCGTCACGCAGTGGGTGCCAGAAAACGGGCGTCGTCGACGAGGGAGGCGTAGGAAACGCTGTCCTAATGACTTCAGAGTAGTTTATGGGAGATTGGTCGGAGGAGGCAACACACAGTAAAGAGTGGAAGGAGACCTTGCTCAGGAGTTGGACAGTACAGGTTGAAAAAAACCGGAAAATAGGTGAAGCAAATTTAGAGCAGATTGTGTGCGAAAAAAGTTGCTGTTTTATCATGGTAGAAAACGCGTAAATAGAAGGAGTTACTTTGAAATTAAAGACGTTAGAATAACGGTTTGCGTAAATAGCGTCTTAAAGTAAATACCTAACCAAGAAGCTAAGGCTTTATGGTATTTTAAGGACTGTGTAAATGTGACACTAAAATATAATGCTGGTATCATAAGAAGCCGCAAGCAACTAAGGTTCAGTTTTGTTTATTGCATAAACACTTTACAGCCCATTACATGTGCGACGTTGCATTCAAAGTACAAAACAAATAGCGATGGTCATTTAACCATAAACAGGAGTCCCCACGATTAGTCTAACTGTGCCTCCCTATTGGGCTTATAATTTCTATACGGAATAGAAATTCGCGCATTTTCCCAGCCGTATGTCACGGCGCACGGCTGCGTCTGCGCACATAACACTAAATCGGCGCAGGTTTAGTGCGCCGGCGACACGCCCCCAGTTAATTGGTGTCGTCCGCGATGCGCAGGAATGCGCAGCAATGCGCAGCACCGCGGTAATGCTGCGGTCCAATCCCGTAAGAGTTTTATATTTAAAGGAAATGGACGCTTTTATGTCTTTTGTTTCTGTGTGGCTCTGAAAAATGGATGGGCCGATGGAAATTTTATTGGCGTCTTTGCGTGGGAGTGGATTGGAAATGTCGCCAATGCTACTGTAGTGCGCTAATTATTGCAGAACTAGTATTGCATAAAATCCAATTAAAATAGACTTCATTTTTCTGAGTCATTTCTAAGAAATTTTATTTTTTATTTCCAAACAAATCAAACGAGTGTTTTAATTAAAATTCACATTGAGCAACCACAAAGGTTTATGTTATATTTTTATCACATTTTTATTGTATTATCGACGTGGTGTCTCAGATATTTAACTTTTATGTCCACATAATGTTTAGTTATGTCCATAACTAAACCAGAGAGGGCGAAGACCTCACTAATTGCTGGTAATTTTTACGTCTTGATCGAAATGTCGGCCCGGCCCTGTGAGGAATGCCGCCGCTAACGTATACCGCTATGCGTTACAACTGCCCAGGGTTGATTAGAAAAGAATTTGTTGCTTTTATTTTTATTCGAAACATATTTTTTAAATTATTTTTAGATGTGTTGTTCCGTTCAATCTTCTCCGATTTCAATGGGAGAACCTTTTAGAAACTTTTCTACTAAGTGTTTTTGTGTTGATTGCATAATCATAGAAGTGTCAAAAAAATTTTTGGTCATGTGTGTATATTATGCGCCGGCTCCAAATAAATTGGGATAAGTGCAAAAGAATGTGAAGCTTAAAGTTCTAAAATATGTTGAACAGCAAAAGCAGACTGTTATAATTACATGATTCATAAACGACTGAAAATAACAGTCCTTTCAATGTAACAGAAACACATACTCAATTAACAATTTCCACACATTTGTCAGCTGAACATAACAACCGTGTGTCAGTTCTATTCCGCGTTCCTACCGCGACTATCATAACTAGTCATTAAGGTTTCATATCTAACCGAACACTTTAACTGCCTGAAAATATTCACTTAGGAATGCTAAGAGATTATAGCCTTCTTCTACTGACACTAGAAATGGGGTTTTTTAATTAAAATTGTATAGCTTTATCAAGACTGTTTATATTATATCAGTCACAGGTAAAAACTTAGATTGGGAGTCAGGAATAACCGACGAAAAATTCCAATTCAGGGGGTCCAGAATCGGCGCGTCGATGTCCCTGCAGTATAGGGTTAATAATCCCCAAAAAGCCTGACCACGGTTACTGGGTAACACGATACCCCTTGGTAAGAACCAAGGGGTATCGTGTTACCCAGTAACTGGGGTATGGAGTTCAGATACGTAATTCAGCTGCATTCGGTTTGACTGGAAGCCGACCCTAACAAAGTTGAGAAAAAGCTAGGCAGGTTGCTTGATTATTCTCAAAATACTGTTACGTAACTCCAGGTGTAACTGTGACCACATAACCAGGTGCGAAGTGTTCCTTAATTAATACTTCACATATCATTGAGTCGTCACGGGTTCGAACCCGGGTACCGTAACACAAATGTTGGACTAACACATTAGCGCCCTGTTTGACTGATCAACTAATATTTTGGGCTCCTTTTAACTTGAAAGGATGCTGTTTGATCATTTCTTTTGGTAAATAAAGCTTGAGTGTTTGAGGACTTTGTTGTTTTTTTTTTCATGACGGTGGCTAAATAATAATGCATAATGTATTTGTTTCACCGTGATTGATTTTTTTAATTCTTTTCTTTCTCTTATTTGTGTTACTTTGACCATACTTAAGGCTAGTTTTTCAATCGACAGATAATATTTATTCGTGGAATAAAATTGACGTCTGACAGTTTTTATATGGAAGAACTGTCAATTAAATTCAAAATTATACCTTGCATAAAATAATCTGGAGTTGGAATAATCCGCCCATAAACGTTTTATTTTTGTGAAATATATATATTTTTTTTTATTGACAATGGGCTCACTCTTGACCTCAATCCAGCCCAGAGGCAGGGATGAGATCTACGGTGGAACGAGCTTGCCCAGAAGAAGCCTATTAAGCCTATTAAGGCTGACGCAGCCTTGGGTAGGCTGCATTGCATTGCAAAAATCCTCCAACATCCACTTTCGTGCGGGCCGCTCCGCACTTTTCTGTGTGAAACTTCACATTTTAATTTTAATTAATTATTTTTTAGCTTGAGTACGTATAGTTTTTATTATATTTGTTGGTATATTGGCGTGGCTAGCTGACATATGGCAAATAATTTAAGTTTCTTGTACTTAATGTTAATTACTGAACATAGGTTCCTAGTATTGTATACATGCAACTATTTTCTAACTGAACAGACAGCTGTGCTGCTGGACAGTTTGTTGCGCCACTTCTTCCCAGCGATAGCACTAGGAAGTGGTGAAGGGCGGGCGTTTTGGAGACTGTCTTTTGTAATTTTGACGTTCGGAAAGTGCTGATTCTCAGCGTAATTTGAATAAATGATTTTTGATTTTGATAATGCGTTGCACGGCTCGTTGCGGCTGTATCTAATGTGCGCTTGGCTTTTCATTTCCTGACACTTGTCAGCCGGTCGATTCTGTAAAAATCTCACCGTGGAAACTCAAGTGAAGTGAGCTTGATGTGAGTTATCACTAGTGTCAATCCCTAGCATTATTTGGAATGACAGCTCACTCCACGCTCACTTCAGCTAAGTTTTCACGGTGAGATGGTTACAGAATCGCACTGCTGGTCAGGTCAATGAACCAGAAAAGCGAAAAGACTTAGTCTACATAGAAAGAAGAATGGAATGGAACCATTGGAAAGAATATAAGAATAGGTTCTAGCTAGCCTTTGTCCGGCAGTGGGAAAACATATTCCGTACAAAAAACAATGAAAGAAAACTTACTTCTGCAAATTGCGTGTTTTGTAAAGCTCCCGCGGGAAGTCTCAGAATTAATCGAGGGTAACAAATTGTTGGACGATAATAGCAACTTTAATACCTAGTCCAAGACTTAGTAACTAATAGTTTCCGTATTTAAAACATGTATTTCAAGCTTGTGGAGTTTAAAGACAAAAAGGTCGTGAGAAAAGTCTGCTAATTAGTAACTCCGGATTTTGAAAACCTCTTATTAATTAGTCTGTGTTCAATCATATGATTGGTTTATATGTACGGTCACGAAGGGAGATAAGTAACCAGGGTCGTCGGATACAGTTGAAGTTTAGTGAGAAACCGACGGATGTTTTCCAACAAAATTAAATTAAATTAATAGAAAAGAAACAGTTCAATTATGAAATTAAATTTCATTCGAAAACATCCGTCGGTTTCTAACTAAACATCAACTATATCAGACGACCCTAGTTACTTATCTCTTTTGGTGATTGTACATAAATTATTGTGGTTTACCAGTCATATAAAGTTGGACCGATAGTCTGGTGACGGTCGCAGGAATCTGTTGGATGCGGGAAGAGCGGGATCAGTCGAGACTTCGACTTGCGGGAGGCCTATATGTTCAGCAGTGGACATCTTTCAGCTAAGCCAGCATATTTACTGAAGACAGAAGGCTTAGACTAATTGACATTCTATAAGCTATATCAACTCAGCCTATCGCATCCTCTGCTGGCCATGGCCTCTCCCAGGCTTCGCCAAAACACACTACCCTCCGCCTTCCGCATCCAGTCTGTCTGGGGTTCAGGATCATGTACAGTCACGACCACCAATATGTCAACACTTTTCAACTTTCAATTGCAATTTATTCGTGAAATAACGAATGCAACGTTGAATTACGACACATTACATAAACCTATGGGTTCGAAAATGCTAAAATGTTCGCAACAACATAAAATTTCATTAAAAAATAAAGGAGTAAATCGCTTTTGAATAAAGCCGAGTGTACACATACTTTTGCTCGTGACCGTACCGAATCCATGGTAACAGTTTGTGCGTCGATGTCTCTGCCTCCCTGTATATAAATAATTAATCCTTGCGTAAATTCGTGTGTGGCACCTAAAATATTTGGCACAACAGTTATCGGCGACGGTTGATAAAATAACACATAATAATACTATATTTAAAGATGATTAAACTGCACTGTGCATCGTTGGTCTAAAGTAGGGCGAGCGCAAATGTCATTGCTATTATCGTTCGTACAATGCTCCGGCCATCACTTACTATGCCACCTCTACACATTCGCGAGCATCGCCGCGTGATTTATTTCCATTCGGCTCTAGTCTATCAAAGTGGCTTTACTCCGCTCCGAAATTTGAAATTGTGTTAAAAAATAATGCTGTTTTATTAATCTACCAAGCCTTTTCCCAACTATGTTGGGGTCGGCTTGCAGTCCAACCGGATGCAGCGCGCGTCCTGCGCTGCCTATCTGACCTCCAAAACCCAGTAACTGGGTAAAACGATACCTCTTGGTAATACTGTTTGACAGACTTGGGCTTCTGACTACCCGTAACAACTGACAAAGATTTACGAATGACAGCCGGAACCAACGGCTTCACGTGCTTTCCGAGGCACAGACGGATCTCGGTATGTAATGGACGGTCACCCATCCACGAACCGACCGTGGCCAGCGTAGCTGAACCTTCGCTGACCCGTGCGGCTGTTAATTAGCCACGAGCCCCCCTAATAATGCTGTTTGATGCGTATGTGTAAAGTTGGCATTATTATTATTCAAAATCGAAATGGTTACGGTTATTATTATTCGTCCGATTGTTTCTCGATCATAATTATTATGTTTTTGGGACTCGATAAATCGGACGGTGTCAGTTAGAGTGTCGAATACATTGACATCAATAGAAACGATCATTGTCGATAATCTATAGTCGGTTTATGAATATTTTAAAACGTAACCTATAAAAAGTTATAGTGGCATTAAAATAACTTATTCTATTACGTCTTTATTATCGAGCGAGGAAGGAAAGTTAATTAATTGGTTCAAACGTAGCTCAGAGGGGTAATTCTCGTAATTTTAAGAACGTTCACAGTCTGATCTCAGTCTCAATCTGTCAAAAATACGTCTAATTTCCCTACATTTTGACAAGTTTTTGACATTTGTTTGTCGCTGAGATGAGACTGCGACTAGATTTTGAACGTTTTAAATTACGGGAATACGGGCCCAGTTACCTATTGTTGATATGATTTCAGCCTGTACTTTAAATACTCCTGAACATAAACCCAGCAATAACCACTTCAACCAGAACGCTGAAAGAAGTGGTTTCATATAAAAGGGATCTTTTATATGAAACCACTTGAAACAACAGCGGGGTAATTACGTAACACACTGTTAGTAGCAGAGTCTTTCATTTTGACGGTTTAACAACCTTCATTGCGTTATTTACGTTGTTAAGCAGAATAATTTTTTTAACATATGAAGCAATGTATTAGCGAAATCCTTCAGAATGATTCAAATAATTATTGATAGTGTGTTACGCAATTAGGGTGCAGCACCCTAATTGCGTCCCACAATCAATCGGAATCAGAATCATTTTGAAGCAAATTGCTAATCCATTGCTTCATAAGTTCGAAAAATTTGTCTGCCCAACACGTAAATAACGCAATGAATGTTGTTGAACTGTCAAAATGAAACCGATTCAGATTGATAGTGTGTTACGCAGTTAGGGTGCAGGTTTGAAATACTGTCGTGAAACTGTCGTACACAAAAAGAAGATTGTTCTTCGTGTCGCTGGCACGACAGTATTTCAAACCTGTTGGCTCGAAACTCCGCCACTTGCACGGTGTCATTGGTGGCAGCGCACTTTGACTGCATGTTTTGGGACACAGATGGTGTACGGGTTGGTTGTAGTTGACGGCACGGTTGGCGCAGTGGTTAAGCGATTGACTGCTGCGCTGCGTGTCGCGGGTTCGATTCCCGCACGGGACAAATATTTGTATGACCTACATGTATTTGTTCTGAGTCTGGGTGTTTTTCTATCTATAATATGTAAGTATTTACAAAAAAAAAAATGTATATAAGTAGTTTATCAGCCATCTTGTTACCATAACACAAGCATTAGGTTGCTTAGCTTGGGACTAGATGGCGCTGTGTGAAATTTCCAGGGATATTTATTTATTTATTTTATTTAGTAGTTAACTCCGTACACTGATTTGTCGTGAAGGTTGGTGAGTTGAGTTAGTATAGAGAAACACGTTCCACTGAGATGCACTAAGTAGTTAAGTTTATTTAAGTTAAGAGTAAGTTACAGTACTAGAGTGGAAGGCGATTATTTCTCTCAGTTGCTGATAGCTACCCAGTTATAAGTTCACTATATTTTAATTCGTTAGTCATGTTATTTTATTACGCTAACTTATGACGCGTATCGTTGGTCTAAAGTAGGTTACAGAGTAAGCAGAAAAATATATGGCGATGAGACCGTACACATGGATTTTAAAATACACAAAAGAAGAGATTTCCAAACACGATGAAAGCATTACTTAACCTAATCTTTACTTTTTAAAAGATTTCCCACTCATTACCATACAACCAGCCAACAAAACAAAAAAAAAAAAAACAACCTAAAATATTTGCCTCCCACAAACACATTATGGGACCGTTAACCACACCTCCGACACCTCTGCCGACCCACTTTTCACAATGTTACCGTGAGTCACAGACTTTCCACCCATAGTCGCGGAGGAAGTTGCTAAACGCAGGAAAACTGTGAAAGCCATCAATAGCTTTTCACAGGAAATTGACTTCCATACATAAGGCACGTTATTATTTTACTTGTAATTATTGTTGAACTCATTTTCCCGGCTTTCATTGTCGGAGACCTTTGTAGTGGGAAGTAGTTTATGTACTGCGTTTATAAGATAATGCTGGTGTATCTATAAATAAATAATAAATAAATAAATATTCCTGGACATTTCACACAGCGCCATCTAGTCCCAAGCTAAGCAACCTAATGCTTGTGTTATGGTAACAAGATGGCTGATAAACTACTTATATACATTTTTTTTTTTGTAAATACATACATATTATAGATAGAAAAACACCCAGACTCGGAACAAATACATGTAGGTCATACAAATATTTGTTCCGTGCGGGAATCGAACCCGCGACACGCAGCGCAGCAGTCAATCGCTTAACCACTGCGCCAACCGTGCCGTCGAAATCTATGTGTATCTATGTGTACCTAATTCTAATTAGTTTAAAGGCTTAAAATTACGGACGGCATTCAGCCGGTTAATACTTGCAAATTCAGCTAATTTCCCTTTTGAGCCTTATTTATTTATAAATACTTTATTGTACACCACAAAAATACATAACAAAAAATTTATCGAACACTACAAAATATACAATGGGCGGCTATCGGTTTCTGCTATCTCCACCCAACCCTTCATTGAACCTAAAGTCAAAGTTTAAAAGTAAGAATATTCTATCTAATAACAAAGTTATCAACGTAATTCAAAGAACTATTAAAATATTAGATAAGTAATTAATTTCTCTTACCGCATCTTATATTAATTACAATAAATTAGATAACATTTCAATAAGCTCTTATAAACTATTATCGAAATTCTGACACCTATTACAGCATAATTGACTCAACAATATTCCAGACATTACAAGCAGAAAAACTAATGATATCCAATACAAAAACACAACTCACTGCCCACAATACGTCTATTAATTAATAGAAACTTATCACGGCGGCTATTATGGCCGAAATTTCACTCTTAAGTAATATTCTCGTTTGGCTTTCGTCTTACGAAATATTGTCTTAACTTGTCGATGTGTCTGTCAATCGTGAAAATGTTCTTATGGCCGCCTTAGCTGGTACTGCGTTAGGACGTATACCTTCTGATAGTCTTCTTCTGGTTTTAGTTACGTTCTGGGAAAAGGACATCTAGAGAGTTTTAGGCCTCAAGTCTGTTATAGTTTTTTTTTTGTTGTTTGCTGATAATTAAGAATTTTAGGTCACCTTAGAATTTTAATATTAATACTTCACGCCTTAGGGCGAATTTCATCAAACTTTTATACATAGAATAAATCATCCTGAGTATAATGAATTCATGTCAGTTTTTTCATACTTTTGTCAGATGTGAATTTTATTCCACGGATAAAAGATAGAGACTTTGGTAAAATCTGCCCTTAGGTAAGGTAGGTGAGGTATTTCTCGGAAGAAGTGGGATATTGTTCACTTCTTCCGAGAAAGACCTCACATCTTGGACATTTTTGCAACACTTACGTCCCTTTAATTTTTGCAAGTCTCCAACTGAATCAATTATAGAGGTCTTTTCTCCATAACCCATCAAGTTCTGCATTTCCCTACTTATAAGTCCTGAAGCCTTAACTTTTCTAACAAAGAACACAATAGAAAAATACGTATGTTTAGTTATAGCTATTATCAAAGCGATAGTCTATCGGCACCACTTGGCATCGAAATAAAATGATAGTTAGTGAAAGTGAGCGGCCCGCGGCGATTCACCGATGTCATATATCATGCGGATGTACTGACAGCCAGCAGAATGCAGTGAGATGACAAACTTGTGGGAGTTCTTTTGAAGAGTAGGCAGGAGGGTCCAACATTTGGTTTAAATAGGTTTTTATCTTTATTATTTTAATTTTCTTTTACGCAACAATACCTAACGGCTCCAGCAGTGTCTTAAGCATGGTTGCGAATCGCCTGGACTATGTATACGTGGGTCACTGTTGTGCCGTCTTTCATGGGATGTCGCAACGGTGACCAACCGCTTTTTCTTGTATTGTTTTCCTTTAGTGTCTGTGCTTACTCACATAGTCGTAAGTTTTACTAACAATCTTGTTGAGTCTTGGTTAATATAAAGAAAAATTCTATTCGATATAGAATATTTTGTATTCTGTGAATCGAGAGTTCTAACATTCACAAAATATAAAGAATCTTGTAGGCCTTGTAGACTGTAGATGTGTTAACCATTTTCTATTTTGTTAAGTACTTGTTGACAGGCCTACACTGTTTTCCACACATTTTAACACAGTAATTTGAAAACGCTGTAAAAGCTAATTAGTTTTTAAAGAGTAACCGTGGAGTTTCTTGCCGTCTCTTCTCCATAGGAAACGACTATTTGGAACGTTGCACTTCTGACGTGTCATAAATGCCCATGTAGGTAGTGAAATATAATAGTTTGATTTTGACATCCACACCTTGCTTGTAGCATGCCATAAGTTGAAGTAACAATAGTAGTTGTGTGTGTGTGTCGCCTAAAGTTTAGGCGACACACACACACAACTACTATACTTCAATAAAAGTTGCTTCGTCTATAAAACAGTGTTTAGGCCCTAAACACTGTTTTATAGACGAAGCAACTTTTATTTCTGCTTCAACTTATAGTAGGTATAGAATAGAATAGAATAGAATATCTTTATTGTAAAAACATGAGTATGCCACAGGCAATTAAATCGCACCGTGTAAATCAGGCTTTACTGTTGGTATGGCTAGCTTTTTTTGGAGACTACGTAAAATAGGGTAGTTTCCTAAAAAAATCTAATTAGTCCGTCAGTTAGATTATCAAAAAATATTGGACCCGTATTTTTTCTTTTGTCAATTATATAAAAAATGATGAAGCCGCCTTGCTACACTTTTTAGCATGGCGTGACGTCACGACCTTCCACTCCCAAATTTTGACGCACTTTATCATTGTAATTTTTTGTTCGATTGACAAAATAAAAAATAGGTGTTCATTATTTTTCGATAATCTAACTGACGGACTAAATATAATAATTATTTTTTTACCCAGAAAACTACCCTATTACATTATATCGCTGGATTTGGAGGTCACTCGACTAACAACATATGTAGGTCTTCTTCTTCGTAGCACTCTTGTCAGAGCGGTCGTGGTCCTCATGTAGTTTCTTGTCTCGGGGCTAATGTGATTCGCCTCACGAGTTCTCACCACCTACTCCGATTTCTGGTATTTTTTGTGCACTCATACCAGGGATCGCCCACTGCGGATTTACTTTGGTCAGTCCATCTCATGGGTGAGCGTCCGCGTGGTCTAGTGGCCTTCTTAATGATTGAGCTACACGACGGGAGCCTCTTCTTTGTCCCTACTGTCACTAGTCCGGACTTTCGAGGCATTTCAACTGGAGTACACAGCATCAAGTTTGCATGGCAAGTTTTATGTTTGCCAAGAATTCTCTTTAGCTTTGTATTTCTTTTCATTACCGTCATGGTGACATTAAAATCTTATTCAGGTCTAGTCGTTGGATGTCTACTTAGTGGTGCCATAGTCACAATATGACAGGTGCTCAACGCATTATACAAGATATTTAATTATAATTCCATCTCATAACTATGTATGTATGCAAATGTAATAATATTTTTGCACCCTCTGGGTATACATTGCGAGTTACAAAGTAGCGTTTCTTCTCGATAATGCACGTTTAAAAACGAACAAAAGCTTTTTAAAAAGCATATTTTCCATTTATTCCAATGTTAAAAACCGTTAAGTGCCAATTGAACGCTAGATTATTTTAAATTGACCATAAACCTGTAACTTTATGGGTCAATTACACACATCAACAATTTTATCGAACTCATTTAGCTTGGATTTTATTACTTTATTGATAAATATTAATTATATGTACATAAATTGGGGTCCATTACGCCATTTGCAATGTGCAGTTTGAAAAAAATATTGGGTATCTATCTGATATCGAATTTTAATTGAATGCTGGTGAATATTTTAATATTAATTACTTCAATATCAGTCTCTTTAGACTAATATTATCTTTTGTTGCAATACGTAGGATTAATAGCGCTATTGGCTGAATTGTGTTGTCTGTGCCTACCTATATTTTTCAAACAGTTTTCACCGCCATTTTTACTTGACAGCACTTGAAATAATCAATAGACATTTGTTTGTATTAAAAGCTAGTTTTCAATTCTAACCTTCACTAAATGTCAGCTAAGTGGCTAGGAAGGTAATATTTACACACTACACCCCATACAGCACTCAATCACTTAATTATATTTTTCCGCTCGCACGAAGCGTGCACGCACCGGTAGCGAAATGGAAAGTCAACACCGGATATGTGCGTGCGCTTTCCAATACTTACAATTAGTACATTACTTATAAGGGATTAGTTATTAAGAGAAAAGAACTTAGTTTTACTAGATCTGTTTTGACTGGTAAAAATATTGCAATATTTGTCTTGATGGGAATCTGTGATGCTGTCAGATTAAATTGATGAAAGTGACAGTCTTTTTGGACTTGAATGAGCCTAGAATTAGAAAGAAAGAAAATGCATTTATTTAGCGCAGACTAATAGGCATACAACGCGACATATTATACTAAGAAAAACGGAAATAAAAAGTCTAAAGTGCGTTGTGAGAAATTAGCAGGAAAGTGTGCCTCGCGGCTGCGCCAATTACAATTTTGCTTTGACGTTACTTATTAAAGAAATGAAAAAATCAAAAGTGATAAATGAAAAGTCAGTTTAACTATTAACGGCTTTTAGTAAGAGCGGTGCTCCTAGAAACCCCACTAAGAAAATTCGGTGGACTCGAAAATCTACAAAAATATGGAAAAGTTTTTCTTCACAGACAGGATTTAAAGGTCCAGCACCCTAATTGCGTAACACAAGATCAATCGGAATCTGAATCATTTTGAAGCAAATTGCTAATCCATTGCTTCACAAGTTCGATTTTTTTTTCTGCTCAACACGTAAATAACGCAATGAATGCTGTTGAACTGTCAAAATGAAACCGATTCCGATTGATCGTGTGTTACGCAATTAGGGTGCAACTTAGTATGCTTTACGCATTATTTTAGTGTACTACATTATATCTATCAAATTAACAATCCACTAGTAATCAATCGTCATAATAATTACCTACAAGGCACCAAATTTTAATTTTAAACTTGATTTAATATTAATACTTGAACTATTGTTTATTCAAATTGATCTAGGGAGCCTATTAGGCCAAGGCTACCCACTAATACTTACACAGTCAGAAATGTAATAACTAATTACTCCGCCAAAACATAAGAGTGTATTATTTCAGTAATTAGTATGTTCACGCCGTGTAATTAAATAAGATATTGGTCTGACGATCCACTAGATAGAGCGAGGCTATACTGAGTTTTTTTTTTTTGAGTTTATCTTAATGTGGCGTCAATCAGAGAAAGAGAGAGAGAGTGGAGATTGTGGTGTACAATAAAGAGTATTCTATTCTATTCTATCAGAGATATGTCTGATGTTTTGTCATCATGCTGAGATAGGAGCATTTTGGCCTCGTATAGGACTTTCTGTTTAATTTTTCTTTTTTTCTTTATATAAGTAATTTAGTTTTTTATTTTTGATTTAGTTTTTAGTTTGTGATCTTCTTGTACGAGTCGCAATAAAAACTTTTTCTTTCTTTCTTTCTCTTGAAATAAAAAAAATTGAGGTTATCTTAGTGTGGCGTCAATTCAGAGTCTAATAAAAGATAAGCATAATCAATCAGCCTGTAATGTTTCCACTCCTGGGACACAGGCCTCCTCTCTGTGAGAGGGAGTGGGACCAGTGCGGGTTATTTTCTGTTTCTTCTCTAAGCTTACCTCGGTCTTCTGCTAGACATGAGCCTCTTCGAAGTTGCGCCACAACCACAATACCTATTCGATTCTCCGAGAGGAGGACACTGTCTCACTGAGTAGACACGGACTCCTCGTCCGTGTCTACTCAGTGAGACTAGGTGCCGGGAGCTGTTCTAGAAGAGAAGAAAGAGAGAATTAGTGCTGTGAAGCCATATCTAAAGATGAAGCCCAAGCCCCCTTAGCGGGCAATGTGTAGCGCCAATCTGGTCAATCAGGCCAATGAGGAGATCATGGCTCGGTTTTTCGCGTCCAATCTTCCCTTCGGCTTTCTTCAGGGCATCAGCTGTAAAAACTTACTCCATAACCTGTTCCACCTGATCAGCCCGTCTAACAATAAAGTTATAAGTTTCTCACTTAATTCTGAACCAGCCAATAAATTCATCATTGACATGTCCCTTTTCCTAAGCCCTCTAACAAAGCGATATCAATACGCTTTCGCTATTTAACAGACTTTACACACTCAATGACACATAATTTATTTATTAGCACCGCGGGCGATCATAATCTGCGCGCGCTTCCGCCGTGCCACCTGCGCCTGCGCAGCGAAAGTTGTGTATTTGTCAACAAGACGCGATAACACAGAGTAGATACATTCAGAAGGCTAGCTTGAGAAGCTGCTGTGAGATTACGTACATTGAAGCTTAACGAGATAATACGATAGCAGGCAATTTGCGAATAGCCTGTAATACTAGTCCATGTGTCTGTTCTCTGTTGTTTGTAAATGTTTGTGTTTGTGTTGTTGATGTGCCTTAATAAATAAATAAATAGGTACCATTTAGCTTGTAAAATGCCCTTAGTAAAGGTAGAGGGTCAATTTTCGCAGGGTATACCTTCCAAGAAGAGGCTAAGTATTGACCTCAGTGCCGGATTTTTGAATGAGCTTATGCTCAGAATGACAGTAGTGGACTATCCTCAGTACTAGCCTGTCCAGTATCTTTATATTTTTTTTATTAGCCGTTAATGTCCCACTGCTGGGCCTCCCTACTCTCTTTCCACATCTCTCTGTCCAGAGCTGACAAGGACTAATCTTTATGAAAGGAGTCCAGCAGCTCATCCCGCCATCTCCATCTCATACTGATTATTACCTTGAAATTAAGCTTGTCAATGGCCAAACAGAAACAAATGAAAGCTAGCTTTCGCATCACGGTTTGTTCCAATTCCAAGTTAGACTTCTGTATCCAACCTCTTCCGTGCAAGCTCGTCAAACAATTTATGAACATTATAGGCTGAATTATATCTTGTTATTTTACTCTTGTGGGTTCTAGTCGCGTCTGGTCTTTTTTATTTTAGTATTCCACGATGGTCTAAGGCTGTTATGCATTTTAAAGAGCGGATGCGACACGTTCCCAGCTTTCCCACGGCGTTATTGTGTATTAAATATTGCTATTAGGACGCCTTGGAATCTATGGTAATAAATCTTTGGGTGAAAACAGGACTTGAGGTTTCTTTTTAGGGTTCCGTACCGAAAGGATAAAAACGAGACCCTATTACTAAGACTTCGCTGTCTGTCCGTCTGTCTGTCTGTCGTCACCAGGCTGTATCTCAAGAACTGAAATTTTCACAAATTATGTATTTCTGTTGCCGCTATAGCAACAAATACTAAAAACAAAATATAATAAATATTTTAGGGGGCTCCAATACAACAAAGGCGATTTCTTTGCCCTTTTTTACTCGATATCAATAATGGCAACAGGTAGGCAATTGAAATATTCACAAAATACTCAGTTGTATTTTTACTTTAATAATAAATAATATAATTAAAATAAAATAAATATTTATGTGGGGCTCCCATACAATATACGTGATTTTTTTTGATAATAGTACGGAACCCTTCGTGCGCGAGTCCGACTCGCATTTGGCCAGTTTCTTATGATTATCATATGATTGAATGAATAACAGTGGTGGCCCAGTGGTAACAGTCGCGACTTACGACTTGTTGGTCGGAGGTTCGAACCCAGATAAGCGCTTTACTTTGTGTAAATTATTTAATCACCACTGCTCTTAAAACAGTGAAGGTAAACATCGTGAGGAAACCGGCATGTCCTAGAACCAAAAATTTGAAGACATGTGACATCTACCAACCCGCACTGGGCTCGCGTGGTGGATTACGGCCCACTCCCTCTCACTGAGAGGAGGCCTGTGTCCCAGCAGTGGGAACATTATAGGCTGATTATGAATGAATATGTAAAGTACTATTAGTTCAATCGCTGTGCGTTTGTCAAAATTTCCAAAGGAAAATCGTATCTCTTAAATATATACTAACTGTGCAATGATTTTGATTATGTCAGTCTTCTTTTTCTCAAATAAATAATACTGCAGCCGTTTCATTTTTCGTAAATTTTAAGGTTCAGACGCCAGCACATCAAGCTACTACAATCTGTCAGATTTCTTTAATATATTTTCGACTTTATTGCTAAAGCATTAGGTTCAATGTTGATTGGGAAAATCTGACAGTTTCGGGTAGGTTGACCTGCTGGCGTCCGTACTTGGTTTTTGGAGGTGCATGTCCAGTTGTGGACTGACATACAGGGTGGCGGGACATCGACGTGCAACCTGAGGGGTAATTCTCATAATTTTAAGAACGTTCACAGTCTGATCTCAATCTCAATCTGTCAAAAATACGTCTATTTTCCCTACATTTTGACATTTGTTTGTCGCCGAGATGACACTGCGACTAGATTTTGAACGTTTTAAATTACGGGAATACGGGCCCTGTTATCATGGTTTCAGCACATGATTCTAAACACCCTCACGTCGATAGATTTCATTGGTTATTAAAAAAAAAGTTAGCTGTTCTATACATTTTGACCGCGTAGTTATTCCTATGAAACAGCAGATATTTTTTTTGATAACCGACGAAAAATTTCTACGCTAAGGGGTCTAAAATCATGTGCTGAATTCATGGTTACAGGTTGCGCTTCCCTGCCACCCCGTATAGGCTGAATTGATTGAAGCTACTTGCGTAGTAACGAAAACAGCGGGGTAACTACGTAACACACTAACAGTAGCAAAGCCTTTCATTTAGACAGTTCAACAACATTCATTGCGTTATTTACGTTGTTGAGCTAACACATTTTTCAAACATATTAAGGAATGGCTTAGCAATATCCTTCAAAATGATTCAGACTGATTGATATCACACGCAATTAGGGCGCAGTTCCTTTCCAACTTCAATAACAAAAACATACGACAAACTTTCGTCGTTTCCCGCGTCTGTTCCACAGGTTATTTATGACCCCTATTCTCTTGTTACAGGTAAATAACGAGTCAGTCACACTACTGTTAAGCCAGGTAAACCCAACATGGACGCCAGCGTCAGAACACCAATTTCTCTCCGTTTATGTATGTTTGAGAACGGGAAAAACTTATTTTCCTTCGCCACGACAAGACGGATCATCAATTAACGCTTTCTTCGACTAGTTGATACGGTAGTAATAGAAAGTCTTATTGCATGTTATGGCTATTTTAATTCTGCGTGGAATGGGAAAGAAGTTTATTGCAATCGAGTGTGGGAGCGGGTAATTATAGCGATTGTGGTTGGTTATATTGGAAATTAGAGGCGTAGAAATCTAGAGGGAAGAGAATTCATACATACATAACGTACACCTTCGCATGGAGGTAGGCAGAAGCTACAAAACGCCACGTAATACGATCTTTACATACTCCTTTTGCCTCGTTTACGGTCATCATACATATGGACATACACACACGTTGCGAGTACTAAGATCATTGTATTGCCAAAATTATTATTCAAGAATGTAAAACGAAATATAGAAGAAATTTAACGCACTAACAACAGCATTATATTGTTACAATGCAGCCAATAGCCCAACATTCAAAAAAGAGAAAAAAGTTATGGTTTAAAAAAATATTTTAGTGCTTCACCAATTAGTGCCAAAACAAGAATATTTCCACACCAATTTGAGGGCCATGCAGACCTTAAAACACTCACAGAAATGATTAAACAACCATATTTTACGGATATCCGCTACCTGCGCACAGGCACATAAATCCATGCTGACCTAATAAGGCCTTAGACCTAGATAGGAGTACAATTTGGGACAAACCTATAAACTAGGACTATAACGCAATAAACCGAGGTGATTAACTCACTAATTACGACTATCAGAGGCAAACAATAACCATAAACCAATAAATGACTGACAACTAACCGCTCTCATATATTTTCTTCACTGCAATTTCTAACAATCATTGAAGGTGACACTTTCAAGTAAATAACAGACGGACTCACTACATCGGCTTGGAAACACGAAATAGATATGAGTACAGAAGGTCCATATCAATCAACCAATCAATCCCTCGACCTCATTCTAATTAAAAAATATATATAATTGACGTGTAAAAGTGTTTGTACAAACCTACTTACAAAAAATAAAACATTTATCAATCAACTCAGCCTATCGCAGTCCACTGCTGGACATAGCTCTCCCAGACTGCGCCACAAAACCCTGTCCTCCGCCAGGAAGTTCCATTATAACGAACGAAAAGAAAAACATTTCTTATTTTGGAGCAATAAGACGCACATTGTAAATTAAAATACAAAAAAAACCGACTGCCATCGAGAAACAACTTTAATTTCGGAAATCGGTGTCTTTGGTTTTCTATTTTGGTCATGTAATTTGTTTTTTATAATTTAATGTTGTATTTTGCATGCACAAAATTAAACGATGTATCTATCTATCGTTGCACTCTGGGAGTGCCGGCAGAAGTGAAAACTTGAATATTAACGTTGTGCATTTTTGATATTTTGGAATGCGATCTACTCTCCCTCCGTGTTACGAATTTTCGATCAGGTCACGTGTCCTGACGCGAGCTCCGTCTTACGAATTTTCGATCAGGTCTCGTGTCCTGACGCGAGCCTAACATTTTATACCCATCACAACAAAAGTGCACAACGAAGAAGAAAGAAGTTTTCACATCAAAAACTAACTCGCCGAATGAATAACCTCCTCCTTTTTAACAAAGTAATTTAAACATAAAATAAAAAATAAACATACACTCATCCAGAGTAGACAAAAGCGAAGCAAAATGGTAAGAATAAAAAGAGTAAAAACGTTAAAAGGCATAAACGCGAACGTGAACGGGGATCTCAAACAAATGACAGTCGCATGTGCGCTTGCACTTGCTGTACGTAAAATCAAAATATTTTATTTCACATAAACCCACATGGGCACTTATGAAACATCAGTAGCTAGGTGCACGGTTCCAATTGGTCGTTTCGAGAGCCGGCAAGAAACTCCAAGGTTACTCTTTTAAAAATAATTGGCTTTTACAATGTTTGCAAATTACAGTAGGTATGGGAGGACAGCGTAGGTCTGTCAACAAGTACCAGGTACTTGATAAAATAAAAAATGGTCTACAGATGTAAAGTCTACAAGGCCTACAAAGTCCTCACATTTAAAAAATATCAAAGAATCTATCAGAAGTATGAAAAAAAAAATATATAAAAACCTAAGCGTGTCTATCTAAGTGTGCGTGCGTTTTCGCTTTGTGCTTTGGGCCTTCTGCAACTATCTATTCTGTGTACATCCTGGTAGCCAATAATGCTAATGATAGCTTTTCTCCCTGCTTATGCCATGAACGATTGATTGGTATGACACTCGACTGTAGTTTAAAAGGTAATTGTGGTCGTTTTCACCGAGTAATCTTTGTTTATGAGGCTTTCACGTCGTTTGTGGAAATTAAAAGGTAATTAATGGTCATAATAGTTGCAGTAAAATTATAATTTACACTCGCAGTAGTTAATGGGATAACTGACATTGGCTGGCTTTACTCTGTATTTGAGAGCAATAGTGTCCCAGTGGCAACGACCCCAAGTTACGAGTTATAGGTCGTAGCTTCGAACCCAGGCAGGCGCTTTACTTTGTGTAAATAATTTCAACACCACTGCTGATAGCTAGTGGATTGTATTTGATAGTGGACTGTAGAAATGAAACGATAGAAACACGTATAGCAATCTTATAAATGTATATTAGAATATTAGGAATGTTAAGACAATGATCAGACAACCGCTCAGACATGACAAGAGCAGCCGCCACCAAGAAGAACATAAAAAAGCTATATTTAAAAAACATGACATTTATACAAAAAAGGTCGCACCACAGCCAGTCGCCAACATACCGGAGCCCCAGTGGAACACTAACAACCGGTGGAGACTGACTAGGGTGCGGCTTCTATTAAAACAAGTTTTCGGGCCGGTCGGCGCAGGAGGCCGCCCCTGGTACGGACGTCTGCTACGCGGACCGCTCCGTCGGATCCTATGTACACCTTCTCTATCCTTCCTAGGGGCCATAAACCACGAGGCAGGTTAGGGTCGGCGATCAGCACCACATCCCCCTCACTCAGATTTGTTGTTTTGCTGGTGGGGAGTCCTCTCGGTCGGAGCGTCGGCAGATACTCACGCACCCATCGTACCCAGAATTTATCAGCGAGTCGCAAGGTTCTACGCCAGTCGCACCTTCTCAGCAAGTCTGCGTCCGTGAGTGTTGAAGTCCATGGCGCGACAGAAGATGTACCAAGAATGAAATGAAATGGCGTTATTGCCTCTGGTGAGTCGGGAGATGTAGGAACATACGTCAACGGCCGCGAATTTACAATGGCTTCTGCCTCCATCAAAAACGTCGCCAGCACGTCTTCCTTGAGCGGTTGGTTGGTGAGGCAGGTTTTCAGTGCTGTTTTTACTGTTCGCACGAGCCTTTCCCATGCACCGCCCATGAATGGAGAAGCGGGCGGAATGAAGCGCCATTCGATTTTGTGATTGGTGGCGTATTCTTGTACCAAGTCGTCATGTAGGTCACGTAGCTCGCGGGAGGCCCCAACGAAGTTTGTGCCATTGTCCGAGAAAATAGTTGTAGGTGATCCTCGGCGAGCAATGAAGCGTCTCAGGCTCATTATGGCGGCATCTGATGATAGTGAAGTGACTAATTCTAAGTGAAGCGCTCTCGTCACTAAGCACGTGTATAATGCGACATACCTCTTCTCTTGGCGACGGTATATTTTTATCATAATAGGGCCAAAATAGTCGAGGCCGACGTGTGTGAAGGGCCTTTTGTGATGGTCGAGTCTTTCATGGGGTAGGTTGCCGATCTGGGGTTGAGTTGGTTGGGTTTTCCATCTTCGGCATTGTAAGCAGGCGTGTGCTACGCTACGGATGCTGTCTCGTGCTCTAAGTATCCAATATTTCTGTCGGAGTTCGTTCAGCACTAGTTCGTTGAAGTGATGCGACGCTCTGTTGTGTTCATAGAGGATGAGTAGTCGTACAGCATGGTTGCGGCCGTCGAGGATTATCGGGGACTTTGCGTTTTCGCTAACTCCCGGTGCAAAACTTATCCTTGTGTCTAGTCTCAACAAGCCGTCTAAATCAAGTGTCGGTGCGAGTTTCGCTATTCGGCTGTTTTTGGGCACTGGCTTTAAGGATTGTAAAGCTGTTAGCTCCTCGGGAAAACTGTCAGCCTGTGCTTGTTGGAGTACCATCTTCTCGGCTTCTACGATGTCCGCGACGTGAAGTTGGTAGGGAGATGTGGTACCGTCTGTATACAATTTAGAATTTGGAGTTATAGGCCGAGACAGTTTGAGCCGGAATATTCGTGCGCCCTGGAGAACGCGGGCGGCGGTGCGAAGGAGACGCAGCCAAGAACTAAAACGCGATGGGTTAGGGAGCACGTCCGATGACGGAGTGACGAGGAGCAGAACCACTAGGTCTGATTTTAACTCGGCATCTAGTGAACTCTCTTCCACGTCATTATTGTACTCGGTAGGCCACGTGCATGGTGGTCCAAGAAGAAACGGCGGCCCGGTAAACCACCGATGACATGCAGTGAAATTCATTTTTTTTGGTTTTGTTGCGTCATCAGCGACGTTAAGAGAGGTAGGGATCCACCTCCAACTGGACGGGTTAGAGGTCTCCAGTATCTCTCCTAACCTGTGTGCCACAAACGCTTTGTATGCGCGAGCATCGCTCCGAATCCACTTAAGGACCGTGGTTGAATCAGTCCAAAAAATAGTTTCGGAGGGCTGAAAACGATGAGCTTGTAAAATCGTTTGTGCATACCGCGAGGCGATTAGCGCGGCTTGTAGTTCTAAACGAGGAATCGAAACTGGTTTGAGAGGCGAGACGCGTGCCTTGCTTCCGATGAGAGCCGTAGACACGGTGCTATCGCTGTAAATGAAACGCCAGTAACCAACACAGGCAAAGGCTTGCTCACCACCGTCGGCCACCACGTGCAGCTGAATGTCTACAATATCTGACCTATTCATGTACCAGCGAGGAATTTTTATGTTGGCCGCAACCTGTAATTGTGTAAACCAGTCCTCGCATTCACTAACATACACCTCGGGGAGTGGCGTATCCCAACCAATACCTGCGCGCCACAGTCTTTGAATTAAGATACGGCCCCAGATAATGATTGGCATCAAAAGGCCGAGAGGATCGTAAACCTTCATAACGTTTGATAATAGGCTGCGTTTGGTTAAAGTTTCAGTGGGTATCTGAGGTAAGGTACGAAAGCCTAACGAGTCTTGCCGTGGATCCCATTTGACACCCAAGACGCCAACCTCAGTGCTAGGTGGTAGCATAACGTCAGAAGTAGCATCGCTTCTAAGTTCTTTAGGAACAAGAGAGAGAGCGTCTGGACGATTTGACACCCACGCACGCATTTCGAATCCGCCAGCCTTGTGGACAGTGACTATGTCAGTAGCTAGTCGAGCCGCGTCGTCAATGTTGGAGTGGCTTCCGAGATAATCGTCCATATAATGGTCTTCTATAATTGCCTTACAGGCATTGGGGAACTCTGCTTCCATTATTTTGGCATTTTTGTTTTTGATATAGAGTGCGATAAATGGGGATGAGACTGCGCCAAATATCATAGAAGACATTCTGTACTCTTTGAGGTTTCCATCCTTCCCGCGCCAGAGAAAACGTTGGGCATCCCTATCTCGTGGAGTGATTTTAACTTGTGGGAACATTTCCTTGATGTCCCCGTTTAGGGCGGCTTCGCCTTCCCTAAAACGGAACAAAATGTCGAGAAGGGATGACAATAAATCGGGGCCTTGTAGTAATAGGCTGTTGAGGCTTATACCTTTCGTGACCGCAGCAGCGTCATGGACGGCTCTCAGCTTCTTTTTTTGTGGGTGAAGGACGCCGAAGATAGGTAGGTACCAGCGGATGGATCCGTCTGGGTTGATGCTCGTTGTATTTGGTGTAATCCGCTGATGATACGTCTGTGGATCGCACTCTTCGGCATATCCCTTGCTGATAACATCGTCTATAAACTGTTGAAAGGCGGCGGCGAACGTTGGATCCTTTGCCATTTGACGTTCGAGGGCCTTGAAGCGGGACAGTGCCTGCGGATAACTATCAGGTATGACTTTCGGTAAATCTTGTTTCCAGGGTAGACCCACCTCAAAATGGCTATTGTCGAGTTGACGAACCGAAGATTCTATTATATCTATGGCTCGTTTATCGTCGTCGTTTAGGCGAGGAGCACTTTTCGCAATACCCAAAGCGTCAATGTCGTATTGTCTTTTAATGAGGGCGTCCAAATCGTCCGAAATGTGATTTACGAAGTCAAGTGGCTTGGACGAAACGGAAAGTGCGCCATGAAGTACCCAACCTAATAAAGTTTTAGAGGCAACGGGCTCGTTCTTCTTTCCGCAACGTACTTCGCGACTCAAGGAAAGGTGCCAATCTGGCGCGCCGATGAGGACGGTTGGGGGAGTATCGGCGTACGAAAGTTCGTCAGATAAGTCAGCCAGATGACTATAATCCGAGAAGTTTATTAAGTTATGATTTTGTACGCGAAGCCCTAATGGTTTAATGGCCCGCGCATGCTTCACTAGGTAACGATCGGTTCGGTTACGTCCACGAATATGAAAGTCTACGTAGCTTACTTCGACTTCCTTGGTCATACCACTGACACCTTCAATATGAAGACGCTCTTGAGACGTGGGTTTCGCACCGATGCGTGCTATCACCTCTCCGTCAATCAACGTTGCCGTACTGCCCTCGTCAAGTAGTGCTGTCGTCTCGAACTCGCCATCAGTACCCTCGAGTACAATCGGCACCACTTTCAGCAGACCGCGGGGACGTGACGTCGCCGGCAGGGACCCTGTTGCATTAACAAGAAAATCAGACGTGTTCGTGATTTTAACAGCAGACTCGGTTTTGGTGTCGGTACCGTCCGTGTGGGTAGGGTCGGTAGTTTTTGCTGAAGATACTTGTGTATTATTGCACTTTCCGCAAGGTGCCACGCTAGTTTTAACATAGGAGGTTCCCGGGCCGTGAAGGAGTGCGTTATGACGTCTCGAACATCCATCAACTCCACAGCATTTCGCGCGGCAGTTGTTCCACGTGTGCGGATTCGACTTAAGGCAGCGATAGCACACTTTGTTTTCACGTACCCATCGCCACCTGTCGTCGAGTTTCAGAACTAAAAAACTCTTACATGTTTTAATGTTGTGTGGTCCTTGTTTGCAATATATGCAATGCTCGGGAGTTTTATCGCTTGACAGCGTCGCGTGTATAGTTTCCTTTCGCGGTTGAAATTTAGAGGAATGTGCCTGAGTCGTTGCCTTAACAGTACTGTCAGGAACAAAATTGTACTTTAATTGTTTGTCAGCTTCGGTCAGAAGAAAGTGTGACAATAATTCCAATTTTGCGATTGATTTTCCTTCGGGTGCGTAAGCAGAGGCAAAATCAGTAAAGCGAGCTCTGGTGTGTTCGCTCAGTTTTATCAAAATGCACTGAAAAAGCTCCGGTGAATACAGATACTCGTTTTGCTTCAGTAGCTTAAGAGTGGTAACAAAATTACGTAGTTTGTTCGCTAAATCATTTAAATCTTTGGGGGAACTTAGCTTAGGACTGTTACGCAGCTCGGTGACCTCGCGGGCTACCAGCAATTCCGGTCGTGCGTACGTCTGCTCCAGGGCCTTCATGATGTCGCCGGGGTCGCCGGAGATCCACAGGAGTGACGCGACGGACTGGTATGCCGGACCGCGTACGGCGTTGTTCAGACGTTCTAAGTTCTCTGAAGGTGAAAAATTTGACTTAGTTCTTTCGTAACTACTCTTGAAAGCCATCCATTGACCGACATCACCCGAGAATGTGACAAGTTCGGGTTTCTTTGGTCTGTTTGAAAGAGCGTTAATCGCTTGTGCGAGTTTGGTTATAGGGTCTGAGGAGCGTTCAGATTGTAGCGATTGATGTGCCATGTTGTTGTATCTATTTTCGTAAGGTGCATACTCGTATGTGGGCTTAGAAAGGGTTCGATGGTTGACGTCGGGCACGAAAAACGGTGCCGTGTTGGTGAGGGCGGCCGGCTGTGACTGATGTCCTTGTGGGTTACCCAGGGTGACAGTCGGAGCCTCACCAAGCATGTTTTTATGAGTTGCCGTAGTCATGTTTACGTTTTGTTCTAAAACCCAACTTTCAGTGCGCTTTTCAGAGACACGACTAGAAAAACACAAACTACGAGATTTGGCTAACTTATCTGAAGCTTCCAGGGAGGCGATGTTCGCTTGTAGTTCGGCCTGCTCTGCCTCAGCCTCGAGGCGAGCGAGCTCGAGCTCGCGCTTGCGCTCGCGTTCAGCCTGTTGACGTTCGCGCTCCACTTGGCGCCGCTTCGCGACTGCTTCAAGAGACAACTTCTGTGCGCAGATGGTCGCCGAAGAGCACGAGTGGCGAGTGGCCTCACTGCGCGACATTCCGCTGTGGACACTCGAAGTGCTTTTAGTTGGCGCATTGACATTCGCCTGGTTATGTGTGCTAGCGTGAGCATCTGGGCGTTCCGAAGCGGGACCAGGTTGTGCCTCGCTAGGGGGAACGGTGCCCGCCTGTTGTATGCCCGCACTATCAGACAATGCCGAAGCGCCTTCGGTTGTTGTGGTTGAAACCGGCCGGATGCCACGCGGTGAATGTTGCACCCGTCCGAATCCCGTAGCCGTCAGGTCTGGCTTTGTCTTGCTACGTGTTTCTACCATGGTGTAAAATTTACGTGAACAATGCTTGGAATGTTTACGAAGTGAAAACGAAAACGAATGAATGAGTACGTGAAAAAAAGAAAAGAAATTGACAGATGTTGTAATTACAATAATTAATGTTATACTTACGGCGAGAATGGACCAAAATGATAGCTAGTGGATTGTATTTGATAGTGGACTGTAGAAATGAAACGATAGAAACACGTATAGCAATCTTATAAATGTATATTAGAATATTAGGAATGTTAAGACAATGATCAGACAACCGCTCAGACATGACAAGAGCAGCCGCCACCAAGAAGAACATAAAAAAGCTATATTTAAAAAACATGACATTTATACAAAAAAGGTCGCACCACAGCCAGTCGCCAACAACTGCTCTCAAAACGGTGAAGGAAAACACCGTGAGGAAACCGGCATGTCCTAGAACCAAAAATTCGAAGACATGTGACATCTACCAACCCGCATTGGGCCAGCGTGGTAGATCCCTCCCTTTGGAAGAGAGGAGGCCTGTGTCCCAGTAGTGGGAACAGTACAGGCTGATTATGTTTATGTACATGTATGTACAGACGCCAGCAGGTCAAGCTACCCGAAACTGTCAAATATTCCCAATCAATCTTGAACCTTAATGTATCAGCGATAAAGTTGAAAATCTATGAAATAAATTTGACAGATTGTAGTAGCTTGATGTGCTGGCGACTGTACTTTGTATTTGGACCACACTAACTTCGGCGAAAATAATTATATTCAGTCGGCTAAACAGCGACTAAAAAAACACACATTGTTTCAGTAGCCAACTTGTCATGTATAACATGAGCTATTTGTATTACAAACAAAGACTACCCACTGACTTTGAGACAATGTCAGGTCACAGCCTTCATTTCGAGGTCACCTTCTCAAGTTCACCGATTTTCAGGAAGGTCAGCTGTTTGAGTAGGGAAGCCATCTTTGACACTATTTTGAGCAGTGTAAATTCAACCCTTGTCATCTCGCCTCTGTCATATTTTTTATTTTACATTTTCTGTCGTCGCCATTTTGAAATTCTAGGCTGATATGATGATGACGAATCATCATATCAGCCAAGAATTTCCCAATGCTGAGTATAATGGCCTTCCTTTCGTTTCTGCCATATTTCTGTGTGTCCTCAATATTAGGTGTTTTCTGTGACTTTGGTGATATCGTCGGTTTTATTTTACTGTAAAAGAAAGAAATCTAATTACTTATACTTGGAGTCTTCGATTGCGATGACTTCTCACAGCTTTTATTGCCAAATCATCGCGTTCCCAGCCTCTAGACACCGAATTATATGTTGCAAGAGAACTCTTGATAGCTTCTCCATTTTCGATCAATTGCCTGCGATTCCGCGGTTCACACTTACCTTAGCGATTACTGAGATTAAATAACAGATGCGTCATGTTGTACCGACGCCAGCACATCAAGCAACTACAATCTGTCAAATTTCTTTATATTTTCAATTTTATCGATAAGCATAAGGTTCAAAGTTAATTGGTAAAATTTGACAGTTTCGGGTAGCTTGACCTGCTAGCGTCTCACTCTTGAGCTCAAAGTAATTGTATTTATTAAGCGTATAATAATCGGGTATTTTATTAAAAGTGTTGACTCGATTATTTTTCGGATCATGCAGTAATGGCGGATTTTGTAGTTTCAAAAGGGGCTGTAGCAAAATGACATATTTTAAAAATATAATCCGTTTTCTAGTTTTGATACAGTTACTGTAACCGTTAGCCTGTAGCATCCGACTGCTGGGCGAATGGTTCTTCACATGACAATCCAGGGCGAATGTGGACGACTGGTGGTTTGTTTTCTCCAGCTCGTTCCGCCATCTCCTGCGGAGTCTTCCGCGATGCCTTCTGGCTGTGTCAGGGCTCCACATGGTGACTATTTTCGTCCTCAACTCACTGGGCATGTGGCACAGATTTGTAAAAATGTATAAATAAATAAATATCCCTGGTCATTTCACACTGCGCCATCCAGTCCCAAGCTAAGCAACCTAATGCATGTGTTATATGAACTGTATAAAAGAGAACTGATTAGGCGTTGTCAGACTTGAGTCGGTTTTGTTGTTGAAAATAAGTTATTAATTGTTTGCCTGACTAAAAATAATAGACGCACGTCTCAAAATTGCACCCAAAAACATTACAAAAAAATTTCTTACATTACAAAATTATTTCCATCGGTTCCAAATTCCCATCTGTCCATTGGTCTATGACTACAGAAGTACGGACGCGATCAATACAAAATTTTCTGCAAAATCATTGTTTTTAACTTCTGTAAAAGTAAAAGTGTATCCGTGTATACAACTTACGAACGAAGCCATTTGCTTTGAGTAAAAGCTCCATTTACTTGCTGACGGTTCTTTTATTACATGTTGTTGTTTATCTGCAGTTATATTTACTGTCTTGTTAGTGTGTGTGTGTGTCGTGTTCTCAATCTCGACTTCTTAGTGTGGAAAATCTTGGGTTCAATCCCCTGTACCCTAAGAATAAGAATAATTTATTTGCAGAAAATATAGGCGCGTAACACACTTTCAATAAAAATCTGATTGATTTTGAAGGATATTGCTTCTCCATTGCTTTATATGTTCGAAAAATTGGTCTGCTCAACGTAAATCACACAATGAATGTTGTTGAACTGTCAAAATTTAAGTCATTGCTGCTGTTAGTGTTTTACGCAATTACTTCGCAGGTTAAAGCGTTATTATTATTATCAGCCTGTGATATCCTACTGCAGGGCAAATACCTCCCTACTCTTTCTCCACTTCTCTCTGTTGAAAGCTGCCAAGGACTAGTTCTTATTGAAGCAGTCCAACTCCTCCCGCAATCTCCGTCTGGGCCTGCCGCGATGTCGCTTGCCATTAAGAGGGACCTATTGGGACAACGTTATTTTCTTCAATAATAATTATAATTTGTATGTTTTATTAGGTTTTCCTATAAGGAAATGGTTGATTGCACCGAAAAGGTATCCATTTCTTCTTTATCCTTTGATATTCGCGACTTCTCTCTGGTTATTTTTTAATGCAAAGATATATTATCCGGCTAGGTTTTAGTACTATATTTTATCACCTAAGGTAAAAGTAACACGGGCACACCTGTTGCGCACACATATTCTCCTCATAGCTACTATAATTATGTTATATAATGATTATTCTAATCACTAATGACTTCCTTCTCAGAATTCTTTTATCACAAAGCAAACAGTCTTTCATAGATAATTAAGAATCAGATTGAGAAGTAGGTACCTACTTACTCGTCACAAGTAGGTACATAGTCCACAATAGAGCGGTTTGACGTCTTCCGACTGCTGAAGGTTGCCCATGGAGGTTGATTGTATCTGAGGACATGGAGCCATGGTATGCCGACAATCACTTTCTATAATATCCTTGTTTAAATTGAATTTAGACTGGTTTCTTAATGATACTGTACGTTTTAAGTAGTTTTTTTTTAGTTACCATATAGAATAATTTAATATCTTTTTCAAATCTGGTAATAATTGTTCAAAATTGAAAAAAATATTTTTATCAAAAGAAATAAATATATAATCAATGTGTGTCGGTTTTGTAATAATCCAATTTGATAAAATATTTATCAATTTAAAATACATGAGAGGCAATTATCGTATCTAAAGAAACTTCGATCTAATCTCATTCTCAATCTGTCAAAAATACCTCTGATTTACCTACATTTTTGACTAGATTTTAATTACGGGAGCCGGAACTGAAGACTTAAATTAATTAATTATTAGCATCAAAACTGCCACAGATACGAAGAGAAATATGTTGCCAGTATAATAATTTATTTCAATTCCCGATACCATCAGTTTTGTTACGATAACCAATTGGTTATTGTGCTAATTACCACCAGTCGCCAGTCACCGTGATTGATGAGCGCATTATTGAAAGTTTTCCAGTTAATGCAGGTTATGAATCAGTGGGTTTAAATTAACTATGATTGTAAATGTGACTACGTATCAGGGTTTTTTGTAAATAGACTGACCGATTTTTTTTTATTGTATCTATCTATAATACATATTGTAAATTAAAGTCGCTTTTTATGTCTGTATGTGTGACTGTGTTGTTCTTCTAAACTACTCAACGGATTTTGATGCGGATTTCGCCATTATTTAGAGAATTTATTCGGGAAGGTTTATGTGTATAATACATTAGTGTTAAACTTACGTACCTATATCAGAGCAATCTCGATGAATTGAAATGATTATTTCTGTAAGTAGATCTTTTAAGACGCTTTTACAAGTCAATATTTTTAAAACTGGATAGCATTTCCTAGCTGACTGGAGAAAAAAGATGATTTGTTAAGTCATAATAACCGTTCGAGTAGGGGCGGTTCGCTATTAGGATATAAAAGCAAACCTGTGACTTAAACATACCTGCATGTTTTTAATTTACTCGCGGGTCATTGAACATTATTAATTTCAGATAGGTTTTTTGATGCAGTACTCTTTACTTCGACAACAAACTCTCAATCAGTCTCCATGAAGAAGAGAAAAAGAGAAAACCCCCAATGAAGCTAAAAATAGTTGTCTTCTAGAAGCACTTCATCGCGTTCAACCTTTCCAATGTCGTAACCTCGGAAGCCTTCTTCCGAATTCAAGACAGCAACAATCCAATTCATCTATCCAACAGTCAAGCGATCTCTTCAACTACCCACATTCGTTAGCGTTATCTCGACAACTAAACGTGATCCCAATCGATAATCTCACAGATATATTTCTCAGATAATTGGGCCTCGTCGAAAGTCGATTAGAAAATAAGAGTGCCACCGCTCATCAACGGAAGCCTGTTCGAGATCGAAAGTGGCGTATGTGCAAGCGCATTTTTATGTCATTTTCACATACGAGGTTGTTCACCGCGGGAAAAGTGGGGAAAACGGGGAAACATGCGGTTTGACCAGTTATTGCGTACATTGGCCGTTTTATGGTGCTGCTGAAGGAAAAGTTGTGATTTTTATCGCATTGGCTTTTGGTTGCGGTTTTATGTAGGTACCTGTTTGTTTATGTAAGATTTGTTGTGTCGAGAAAGTCGTAAAGTGAGGAAACTTAGGGTTCTTGTGTAATGAAAAGAAAGGCTGACGTAGATTCTTTTGTCTTTTGGCTCATACTTGAACTCGTGAATGATGATTTGGTAGGACAGAAAAGGCTTTTCAAAAGGCTTGTAATTGTTATTTAGAAATCCTGTAATGCAACAATCTTTATGTAAACACTATGTAATTTAGACGATAAGATCATCGGGCTGATTTTTCTAACGCCAGACAGTTTTATCGGAGGAATAATTTTATCTGGCGTTTGAAAAATCAGCCCCAAATCGTCTATTTATTTTTAACTGTTAGATAGATGATAGAATACTCTTTTATAATGTACAGCATTTAAAAAAAAATCTATATAGCCTGCTCTTAACCTCAATCACGCCTGATGGAAAGCGATGGATGAGAGTTATGATGGAAAAAACGTGCATACCATAAAAATACATATCTATAAGTAATCCATAACTAACAAACTATCCATATGTATTTTATTTTCTTAAAGCAAATTGTAGTCGTAGATGCTTCCCATACACCGACACTATATCAGTTCCGTTGCCTCTGTTACAAAGTGTTTTAAAATGACCCCTCAGGGGCCAACATCACAAAGACATCTCCAACTACACACCTACCTAGACATACATTATATACGTACACTTTAAAAACAAAAAACCATGCCTCAACTTGTCCACGGTCTCCGTAATTACGCGTAAAAACACACAAGTGTTACGTGCCTCGAATATTTCGCTCTTTTATCTCGTTTTGACGCGACAGCTGCGTACGCGCACAGCACGCGATCGTAATGATGCGCCTGAGTTTCGACAGCGATATTTTGTAACGTGCTGATGAGATGGGAATGGAAATAATGGATAGAGTTTATTAGCTCGATATCTTGATAGTTTACATTTAAAATAAAACCTTTTTTTAAATTGACTCCCACAACCGTTGGATGATATAAATTCAACCAAATATCAGTGGTAACAATTTGTCATTCACCACACCTTTATGTCGTAGCAGTAAGGTCGATTTTCTTAGTGCATGTGTTTCCTAACAGTCATGTGCTGGAGTTAACTGTACCTATAGAAGAGGCTGTTCGGATTTTTGATTAACAATAATTATACTCTTAAATATTTCTACTTTCTCACAGTTTTATTGTCAGTAAATTCTATATACTATAACCTATAAATTCTACAGGAATAGTTAAAGAAAATCTGTCATGGTTTTCTAGGATTAATTACCTATTACTAACCATCATTAGTTCATTCATTAAGGCCATTACACCCATAGTTTTCCTTGACTAAACAGAATAAGGACACAACAAACATTCAAACTCCAATCCACCATCACAACACCCATCCAATAAATCCAAGACCCATCCAACAACAACCACAAATCAGTTACGAATATCAATATTCCTCAAACCTAACACCTATCTTTGAATACCTCATACGACCATTAATTCGCCAACACTCGAATAGAGGAGTTATTAGCTCCATTCCTGCTCACCCCGTCCCGGAAGCGGCTTGAATATGTGATAAATCTTGCGCCGTCATCGCTGGGAAGGTAACGGGACACCCTACGTGGTTATTAGAAGGGCTAATACTGATTTATAGCTTGTTCACGCCTGTTCCTCTAGGTGGACAGGGTTTTAAGCGATAGGGAATTTGCGAGATTGTGTGATAGAGTCGTGGTCTGATATAGTGTTAACAAGTAGCGGGTGCTATTGATTTTGTTGGGCCCAGTTGTTAGTGTTACTGTGAACGGACAATTGGATGCTTGTCAGTTCGGGCAAGAGTATTTTACGCTGGTAAATCGATTTGGCGTCTTGTCACCCTTTTATTAATGCGGGAGTCTATTTAGTACTCGTTGTGATATGTTATGTCCTATCTTCATCATAATCTACCACGCAGGCCCAGTGCGTTTGTAGATGTCACATGTCTTCGAATTTTTGGTTCTAGGACATGCCGGTTTCCTCACGATGTTTTCCTTCACCGTGTCCTATCTTGATAAGAATTAATTGAATCAAAAGATCGATCGAATCGTCACTGGCTTTGGCGGCTTTATTCCACCCAATGTTGAGTCTAGGCATCCTCCTTTTTGTGCCATGCTTAGGGAAGCAGACTCTCATCCAAGTTATCAGTAACTAGAGCTAAAACAGATATTTATACAGTCGTCTTGGTATATTTTAACGTCCACTTTAAAAGTTTTACACAGTCATCAACCCATTCAGAATGAGATGCATCTCCAAGTAAAACTCCACTCATCTTGAAACGAATTTCATCAAAACTGTAATTAATGTGTACAGTTTCCGATCTCGCATGCGCGGACCAATTACCTACCTCTATATTTAATGAGCACCATTACGACGCAGCGTACGGGGTTGGGCTGCGGTCAAATTTGACAAAATTGCCCAACCGTCGTCGCGTGCAAGTATTTTGTGATGTCCAAATTATTTTTGTGGATAATTGAATTTTTGTTGTAACTTGTACCTGATTGGTTCATTATGATTATGTCCTGTGTTGGGATGTAATCATCATAAATTTTAATGTAACAACGTCTTGTAAAATTGTGGACAATGTTGATGAATTTAATCAGATCTTATTAAGTCAGCATGTATTTCTCTGAATCATAATCCAGAGAAATACATACTAACTTAATAAGATCATTTCTTTCCTTGATTTGCCTTTTTGATTTCAAGATATTAGGAGTAAGGGCTCGATCTAGAGACGAAACGAAAGGTTTCGCTGCTGAATAGAAAATAAATTGAAATGTATAATAAGAAAGATTGGTTCAGGTGAAGTGAGCTTCCGAATGCTACCAATCCAGTGTATTTAATAGCAGCATATTCTATGTCTCTCTAACGAGCAGTGGTGGCCCAGTGGTAACGGCTGCGACTTACGAATTATAGGTCGTAGGTTCAAACCCAGTCAGGCGCTTTACTTTGTGTAAATTATTTCATCACCACTGCTCTCAAAACGGTGAAGGAAAACATCGTGAGGAAACCGGCATGTCCTAGAACCTAAAATTCAAAGACATGTGACATCTACCAACCCGCACTGGGCCCGCGTGGTGGATTACGGCCCACTCCCTCTCACTGAGAGGAGGCCTGTGTCCCAGCATTGGGAACATTATAGGAAAAAGAGAAAAAGTTGCCAGTGCCAATAACAACTACTGTCAATTAAATCAGTTTCCTAGAAGCACTAAACGAATGTATTTACTGCTGTTTAACTTGATGCCCCGATACATAAACACCCATTTTTGTAAATAATTACGTGGTGTACAAGTTCTTGACCCCAGCGTTCATGGAAGACAGAATTATGTGCACGCACAGATTGTCAATTCACTACATTACTTACAATGTATCAGCAAAGACCAGTAGCTATTTTAAAATCTGTGATTTCTTCAACTAGTCTTACTTTAAATACCGCGTTACTATGTAGTTCTTCTAACCCGCTTGTCGACCATAAGTATGTCAACAACGCATTCACTCCTATTTCGGCCACATAGTACGCAGAGGCGATGAAAGTTTGGAAAAACTGATTGTGGTTGGGAACACCGAAGGCAAGGGATCGCGCGGTCGTTTACCAACACGATGGACTGATCAGGTGAAGGCAGAAACCGGTGGAGGCGGCTCATCCGCTCCAGATGCAACACTGAAGCTGACCACGATCCTCAGACATGATGGAACGACTACAGAGAGAGTTCTTCCAACTAAGATCATCATCATCACCTCATCCGCCATCGTCTGATTCTCCTGCCCAAATGCCCATCATTAGCAACCTTCCCACTGATGAGTCCATGGCCTCCACTTTTTTGTTCCATGCTTAGGGAAGCAGAGTCTCATCCAGGTTATCAATAACTAGAGCTAAAATAGATATTTAGAAATTCGTATCATATTTTAACGTCCGTTGTGCCATGCTTCCCTGTTCGATGCGAGCCGTGTCTTATCTACGATTGAATGCAGGTCGTTATCTTAATTTGTTTAGGGTCGTCGCAGTATGTGTTCTTCTTCCAGGCATTTTTCTATTAGCCGTTATTTCAGTAGCCAACCTCTTGCAATCATTAGTTATCGACTATCTGTCCATATCATCTTCCACAATGCCAACGAAGATTTGCACCAACATTTTATCATTGATGGAGATGTGCCTCTGAAGATGGTGATTGTGTGTGATGTGCGAGTCTGTCTTTCTGTTCGCCTGTATCCAAAGTCCTGTCAAAGATTTTTGGAACGAAGTTCCTTATCGCGCGTTGCGAAAGGGGGCTAGACGGAAAAAATTAAGACCAAAAGTTGGAATGACACTTTTTGCTATAGTTGTAAGCCGTGCGGCGTGCGCGTGTTTCTCTGTCTGTCTCTGTCTCTCTCTTTGAACTTCGTTCCATCCGGGTGTCCCTTGACACCTCTCAAGTTTTTTCTTCTAGGATGTAGGTAGGTGTCTCCATGGGTCCTATAGAGGTCTCTTTGCATCAAGCGGGTGTGGTTTATTACTCTACATGACCCTGGATGCAAACATGCCTGAGCTTCAGTCGCACTCATGCGTTCGCGCATTCACAATCCACATTGCATGACAATGCGACGCGTTTGTTGACCTGCGCGCGCGCCGCATCGCAATACGTGCGGTAGCTGAGTGATTTGCATCATTGTTGATGGGAATTGTTCGATAACATTATTATTACTATTTTTAAATCTTTTAAAGTATTGTAGTCCGTTCGACGAGGCCACTACTCCATGTACTATAGATAATACTGGCTCTCTGTCACCTTGCAAACGATAACTATACAGTAACTAGGTATTGTTTTGATTACATAACATAATTAGCCTATAATGTTCCCACTGCTGGGACATAGGCCTCCTCTCTGTGAGAGGGAGTGGGCCTTAATCCACCACGCGGGCCCAGTGCGGGTTGGTAGATGTCACATGTCTTCGATTTTTGGTTAGTTTGGTTTATTTATTTAAGAAAAGCTCAGCCACATCACGTACATTAAACATTTGGTTTTGATTGCCTTATGTTTTTCTGTGTTTTAGCACTGGTTTCATTTTGTCATTTATCTGGTAAACGAGTTTGTCCCGTCTTTACTTGCTAAATAGCTGCGCCCCGCGGTTTCACCCGCATAATTATCAATCCCGTGGGAATATCGGGATAAAAAGTATCCTATGTCCTAATACAGATCATGGTCCACCCGTGTCCCAAATTTTATACAAATCCCTTCAGCCGTTTAGTTGTGTGAAAGCGTAACAAACATACAAAAAATCAAATCTTTTGTCTTTATAATATTAGTTTAGATTTCTCTGTTATTTCTTTGTAAATGTCCGACTGATTGGCTGATGGCGTTAGGTACATTTGCCTGACACATGCTGAGCTGGACTCCCATTTGGTGCAACCTTGAGACGCAAACCGCACTGTGTATGTTTCGTTATTAATTTAATTCGTCATAGTGTCACTTTGATTTCGATATTTGTGTGTTTTTCATTTTGTCTTCTTTATCGGTACCTTGTTTTGTATTACATATAATCATGTGGGTAGTTTGGTTATCATCTAATAGTGTACTTTTGTGTGCGCCAAATAAATGGTTTATCTATCTATCTGAAACAACTACCCTTCAAGAAGATATATGCGCTCCTCTTTGGCGTTTCTTCTAATCCACCAAGTAAGAGATAATAAGATTACATTCAGATCTTTATCTCTAAGCAGCTGCCAACTTTTTTGAACACTGCAGTCTTGCGTAAGATAGTTTAACAATGGCACATGACATACATTGTGTATGTTTATTGTCTACAAATATGGTCATAACGTAGTATAACAACAACTAAGGAAACGCCAAATGTAAAGGTAGGAAGCTAAAGTCCGGCGCGCCTTTCAATGTTATTCTTATCTCAGTAATCAGGTTAATATTGTGTTATTATTATTTTCCTTGTAATTTTGATCTTACATTTTTGTTATTTAACTCTCATTTCTGTAATTTGGTTCTGTGAGATATTTTTCATTTGAATTTTTTGGTTATGCTGTACTTAATCTTAGCTCGCCATAATTCAATTGCGTGTAAAGATCAGGGCCCCAAGTCTGCTAATTTACAAATGCTTCAATTGAATCTCAATTGCATCTCGATTGAATAGTTTGGCACATTTGGTATTCTACTACTTATTTAAGACCAATGGTGTTCCATTGACATATCATCGAACTGCCACTCAATCGCCATTGAACAATTTGCTATTCTGCTCTTCAATCGTGTCACAGTTGTGTCTCGATCTTACAATTATTGGTAGTCCGCTCGTTATTTGACATTTATGTGAATCGTCTCTCAATGACAATCTTACCATTGAAGTACAATTCAACAACGATAGATCGTCACGCGTAGCGTTTGAATTGTTGTATAGTTTTTTTTATTTAAAATAAGAATGAGGCCATCACCAAGTTTACGTTGGCGTATTTTGGCTTTAGCCAATTCTAATGATCGCCGTCGACGACAGCGATCATTAGAATTGGCTCGGCAACGTCGCAAATCCCGAGCTACAATGAGGCTCAGTGTAGATCCGTTTCGTGATTTACCTGAGTCAGAATTTATCAAAACGTTCCGACTCGGAAAAGAACAAGCGAAGGCGGTTTGTGAAAACTTAACTCCACTTCTTCAACAACAAGGGCGTAAGGATGCAATATCACCAGTAAAGTGGTGCTTAGATATAAATTGTCTAATTATTCAGTAGGTAGTATTCTATTTTAAGTAATTTATACAATTTTTGTAATATCAAATTGAAATATTAAATTGACTTAAATTATTGTGACATTTGATCGAAATTCAGACACCTGTGTGGTAACACCAGCGTTTGTGTTCCCTTTCCACATTTAACCCAAGTCTGCCTTCAAAATAAGATGAAGAGGGATCTTCTGGGTACGCTCGTTCCATCATAGACCTCATCCATCGCTTTCCATCAGGCGTGATCGAGATCAAGAGCAGGCCCATCAGCGATATTTTTTTAAATAAAAAAGCTTTTTAGTTATCAAAGTATGTAGACGTGATCTCTAGATCTTCAACGTCCTACACGATACTATAACTAATTCTACGTTTAAATTTTCATAAACCGCTATAGATATTAAAAGGAAAAGTATATTTAAAGTGACCATTCGTAATTCAATATTCGAATATCGGATTAGGACAGCTTGACCCAAGCGTGTTCGGGTCACATCGGATTACCTCGCCAAGGTCGGGTCGATGTCAACGCTTCGATCACGAATAAATTCCATTTATTGATGCGTCATCATTGTGTGCGAGGGTTGGCGGATGTAATCATGTTTTTGAATATTTTCTTTGTTTTATTTGGGTCTTGGGCGAGAAAAACTAAAAGTTTCATGGTAATTTTGTTTTTCTCCATTTCCTGCTTGTGGCCATTCAGGAATATCTAAATGGATACTGAACTAGCTTGATGACTGAAAGAAAGAAAAATGATTGTATGGCATTACAGCAAAAAAATACACCATAAAGAGCAAAAAAAAAAAACAGAAAACAAAGAATATAATGGCAAAAGGGAACACATGGTGTAAACCTGACGCTGATTTTCAGCTGCAACACACGAGTGCCACTACGACGACATATTGGAGAACTTAGTGGAGGCCGCCCTCAGGCTAGGGGGGGAAAGGCGACCTTTGCCTGAATGTCCGAAAAAAATATTGATGAGATTAGAGTGACCAAAGATTCAGCTCAGTTTTTATTGCAACTCATGCTGGACGCTGATGATAAAAGGAAATACAGACGAAAACTGGCAACCCTAACACAACATAACAATAATTCGAATCGTTTTTTAAACACATTGTTAAAAGGTTTAAAATGATTCGATGGTTGAATTTGAATTAGGAGCGTTATCCGGTTGGATACGAGAAGGTCATGTGGGAGTGTTTGAGATTTAAAAAATAGAATGCATAGGCTGCATAATATGGAGAAAGTTTTTTTTAATTTTTATTGTTTAGATTTTTTTTTCATCTTCTGGTGTTATGGGTGCACCACTGCCCAGCCCTTTGGGGAAACAACGCGAGATGTGGCGTTATGTGTGTCTTCAGGTTGGTTTTCCCTAAGGAGATGAGCAATGTTTATCTGACTTCGACACTATAAAATAATAATACAATGCTATTAAGTTGTATATTAATAATAGCGCCTAAAGCCTTGACATTCACAATGAATAAAGAAAAATAATAAGAAGACAGAAAAATTAAATGTTATTGCGTATATTCGAAGAAGATTATCCAGTTTCTTAAGATTACTCTATTAGGCGGAAACAAAATGTAAATACAGACAGACAATACAATAAACACTAATTTATTCGTAAAGATACTTTTATACAAACAACCTTCGCTTAAAAAATGAAAAAATAAAACTTGTGTTCATTTCTTAATGAACCTTATTCACTAGAAAATTCTGTAAAAAAAAAACTCAATAAATAAAATAGCAATTCATTCAAAATAATCAGACATTTTTTCTTTATTTATTTATTTCATCATTAAAGTCGACAGATAATTTATGAAACACATTTTTTTTTTAACTTATGCGGTCCCACTGCTTGGGCAAGGGTCCCCATATTTTTCTCCTTTTCTTTGTTCTGTGCCTTGTCCGTCCAATAGGTTAGGAAAGAATTCAAATCGAAAAAAAAAAATTACAGTCTACCCAAAAATGCTCATTTTTTTTTTGCATACGTCCTATTTGGGAATTGTCATGATAGTTTGTCATAATTATTGTCAAAATCTCAGGTTTTTAACATATTATAAATAAGGAAACTATGTGAAGGAAATGAAAAGTAATTTTTCACACTGGCATAGTCATTTCGTATCTGTCACACGGTACGATGCCAATCTCTGCTGTCATTATCTATCTGCAAACATAACCAAACACTTTATTTACACTTTAATATTACACGCATAGAGGTGAAAATCCCTTGATTGATCTGAAAGTTAATTTGGTTTTGGTTAATGATTGAAACGAAGTTATCCTTGCTACTTTGTTTTAATGAATTTCATAATTTATTCTGTTCCATAATAAGAATGGGGAATTATGTTGCATATTTTTATTATAATTATAGCTTGAATTCCTTTGGATATTGGTGTAATTATTGTCATGTGTTTTATTTTGACAAACTGATGAGTTTAACCATTTTACGTACGTTTTTAACTACAAATTACTTCGTTATGGAATTAAAAGTAAAAACAACGGTTAATGTCGCATTCCTTTTATTTATGTATTGCAATTTTTATGTAGCCTGAATAAGAATTTTAATTAAATTAAAATTGAAAAAATAATAAGAAACTGGAGTATTAATGTCAATAGACTTAATGGCGATTAAAAACAGTTATAATTTTAACGATCAGAAATAACACCAATTTAAATGATATTCCACACATTAGTGGCTTAAGCATGTGCGTAATAAAACTATTTTTATCATAGACAAGAAACTCTATCGGTATGACTAAGGTCATCGACTATACACAGTCCTTATGAAGGCGTATCAAAGATCTCTGTTGCAATTAAATGTTAATCCTAGTAACTATGGTGTAGATTGCCAACTATGGCGCCACAAAAAGTTGCCGATGAAAAGATTGCGGTAGGTTTCCTGGTGATTTTTTCTTAGACACGTAAGGTACTACTGTGCAACTATGTAAACGGTAGCTAGAGTGTTGAATTACTGCTGCAACATGTTTGGCATCAAAACAAACTGATTTAATCTGCTCACAACTGATGCCCTAACTGTTTTGCACTTCATAGTAATTCACTAAAGTACAAAATCATTATCTTATCTCCTGCTTGGCAATCTAAACCATAGCGTTTGCCAGAATACACACACCGTTTAGTTCACTAAAACAATCATTTCTTACACAAAACCTAAGCCAAGATTGCCTATGAAGATCTTTTTTTCTTAATTCTTTTTGCAACAATGACAACCAATGCAAACCCTCTGTTGGGTATAAGCCTCTTCGTTTCTTTAAGTTTCGTCAGTTTTGCTAGAAAACTTAGCAGTGCAGTCTCTTCTCTGGGTTTACTTAAGAATTTAGCAGCTCTCAGCCACTCAGCAGCAACAATTTAGTAGCAAAATCATCGCCCGTCTGCTCCATAATGAAGTGAAGCAAACTGAGTCAGGGTCATAGCACTACACGGTGTATTCGCATCCTATTAACAGTGATGATAAAACTTATAATATTTAACGAGTCGATTAAACTCCGTAGTTTGATGGTGGTCGTAAAAGAACCGAACTGTTCAGCGGATGCTTATGGTCAGTGGTTATGGGACTAAGGGTTTATGGGTTATTAAGTTTAATCCTCGGTTTAGTTTTATTGTTGTAGTCTATTTTACTTTGTGCGTGGATCGGTCAGTTTCTACTCAGGTACTGTGGAGACTATAGCGTATTTGGTGGTTACATGCAACCTCCGCGCGTTTGTTAAAAGTGATTGGCATGAAATACGATAATTTAACATTAGAAGAGTTTAGGCGTTAGATTAGGCTTACAAGCAAAAGAATTAAGATGTAAAATACGTAGTATATTTTATAGGAATAATTTTATTATATATTGTACAGACGCCAAAAGTTCAAGCTACCCGAAACTGTCAAATTTCCCCTATCAACCTTGAACCTTAATGCTTTAGCGACAAAGTTGAAAATCTATTAAAGAAATTTGACAGATTGTAGTAGCTTGATGTGCTGGCGTCTGTACTTATGTACGAAATAAACCGTAGTTTGATTTTATTCCTCCCGGTACCGTGGAGCTCGTAGAGAGCTACGCAGTACCTATACTTACCTGGATCAACAGCTACGCCATTAAAATCTTTGAGCAGCATTATGTTAGACTTTTTAATTACAATTTCATTAACTTACCAGTCGAAAATTATTAAACTACATCACAGTCAGGGAAATATTTTTTTTATAATTTTTTGTTTTTTTTTGTTATACCTATTTGTAATTTATAATGTAAGGGAAGAGCGGAGCCTTCAACTACAGGCATTGCTATGCCTAAATGGAGACTCCTCGACCTGCAAATGCAATGTAAGCCAAAATGATATGTAATAAACTTAGAACTATAACTATCTAATTGACACACTACGTCAATTTGTCGTGTATTAGCCCCTTCATACAACTGTGAGACATGACAGTTGTGATTTGAATATACGGACTGTTTAAGTTGGTAGTCAATTTTATAAGCAATCCATGTCCCTGACTTTACCTACTTAGTAAAAATACTATGCAATTGAAGAAAATTAACACAAGAACATTAATATAGCCTGGTAGGTTTTGTTGTGTGTGGGTCACGAAGTAATGCTATGTTTACTTACGC
Organism: Apamea sordens; assembly: GCA_945859715.1. Taxonomy (NCBI): domain Eukaryota; kingdom Metazoa; phylum Arthropoda; class Insecta; order Lepidoptera; family Noctuidae; genus Apamea; species Apamea sordens. The sequence continues at coordinate 19,106,965 of OX243995.1, forward strand.
CTTACTTGAGCTATGGGTGTATACAGCTCTTAAACTTAGGTATATCGCAACTTGATAAATCTTCAGTAAGTTTTTTTTTTAACTTATATGTTGAGCAAAATTTTGAAGATTATAAACTCTTAGCTATTATAAGAAAAACTAAAAATCAGTTTATTCAATAATTTTGATGATAATTATGTTAAAGTGACAATGTTGATGAACTTTTGTTGCAGACCGTACTTAATCTGATCTCCAAAAAACATTCGCTTGCATAGGTACTTTAAACTTACCACTAAGTACGTAACTTCGTAGACATAGTATGTGGTTTCGAAGACAGGAACAAGAGCACAATCAGTAAACTTCATGACTTCATCATCATTTCAAAGAAAAAGCGAAAAACATTCACTGCTGGATATAGGCCTCTCCAAGCACCGCCACTTAGACCAGTTCTGTTCTTACTTCAGCTTCTCGCACCCAGCGGATTCCTACGGCCTTGAGCAGGTAATCTGTCTACCTTGTCACCTGGTCTTCCAACGCTGCATCATCCTGTACGCGGGTACCACTCCACGACCTTTCGACCCCATCGGCTATCTGTTCTGCGAGCAAAGTGCCCTGCCTACTGCCACTAAAGCTTTGGCAATTCCTCGGGCTATATTTTCATAACTTACCTCACAAAAATACCAAATATTCCTTCACTCAACAACAAATAGAGAAAATATCATCCATTCAGATCGCGACTCAATTCGTCACTTGGCCATTTAACGTCTCGATTTCATTAGTAATCGATGATCGGCGCACGCGCACGCGCACCCGACCGCGTCGAATATCGCTCTCTCTATTGTCTCAGTTTATCGCGAGATTCTGTATCTCTCGTATTTAATGACAACGCTGTTTTATGTGTGAGCTTTTACTTTCATTGATACCATCGAGGTTGCATTTAGAAAAAGTTTTGGTCCTATTTCTGTTGCATTGTCTGACCTAGAATTTACAGAGTTCAGACGTAATAGTCTATTAATGTTGTCTTTTAATCTTTCATTTAAACTAATATCATAAAGAGAAAAGATTTGAATTTTTTGTATGTTTGTTGGTTACGCTTTCACGCAACGACTGAACGGATTTGGATGAAATTTGGCACATTTTTAGACTGTAATCTGGGTTAGGACATAGGATACTTTTTATACCGATATTACCACGAGGATTGAGACTTATGCAGGTGAAACCGCGGGGCCCAGCTAGTGGGACACTTAACCGGAGGGACAATTCTCGTAATTTTAAGAACGTTCACAGTCTGATCTCAGTCTCTATCTGTTAAAAACACCTCTAATTTCCCTACATTTTTACAACTTTTTGACATTTGTTTGTCGCCGGGATGAGGTTGCGACTAGATTTTGAACGTTTTAAATTACGAGAATTAGCCTTCTGGTAGTAACTGGAATCTGAAATCTAACCTGAGGGATCTAGACAAGTGAAAATCCCTTCAAAGCATTTCCTACGCCTATAACGTCTTAGAACAGAAATGACATATAAACTTTTCGTTAGCTTATGTCAGTCAGTCCCATACCATTTTTGACTGGTCCATCATCGCTATCACTAATATAATATCACTTATCTAGGCCCTCTGGTACACTACTTTATGTCAGTGTTTGTGTTTGTCCGAATATGAACATCAGAAAAAGTTTTGATAGACCTCTCCCAGATCTGCTAAATCATAGGTTCTTCTCAACCTTATTTTGCCGCCCACTTTGAGTTTTTTTTTTCCTAGAGCTCCCCCAATTTTTTTTACCTACCATCCGTCGCGAATCTGAAACAGCGATTGCCACGATTATATTTAAACGCGTTATATATATTATATAGTCGGAAGACAGGATATATATTTTTCTCTGGGTACTGCGCCCCTGAAAGCCTTAAACGCCCACGAGGGGGCGTTATTGTCCACGTTGGGGCAAAATCTATGTCCTAAATCATAGCATATTACTTCTTCTGGACTTAAGTAACTGATAATACATGACTACCCACTCAAGTACCATAATTCTCTTAATATTTAACCCACTTCTCTCAACCATCAGTCACCACACACTTGCGTAACCTAAAAGTGTCGCCCGCGCATAAACCGCACATCTTTATAGCGTATTGCGGAAACCGCGGCAAAGCGATGTTGACGTAACACCGATGCGCGCGCGCCGCTATTATTTTTGGTGCGGGGTTGTTGAACCCGCGTAGTGAAAGTCGCCGGAGGCGCCAAGCCGGCTACGATAGGACACCCCCGCCCTGAAGGTATTTGGCACTTTTAAGTGATAATGATGATAGGGATGTCAAAATTTCGGCCTGTCTGACCCAGATTTTCAGCAGTGGGTCACGCGATGTAAAAGTCAATATGGTTCTCTCAGAATTCTCATAATTATTTTTGGTCAAGACATAAGCAGAAAAGGTTGTTGATTCTTCCAACATTTCGTCTGGTTTTTTCACCAAACGCTTGCCTTCGGTCGATCATGAGATGACAAATATTAAACTCCGTCATACAAATAATCTTTATTGAAGATCGTGGCAATAAACTTTCAAGCATATTCATTATTTATTTATTTAAGTATTGACTCGCGCGGTCACCGGTGTCCGTCAACAATAGATTTTCTATTGTGTCTGTTGCCTGGCGGTCAACGTGTTAACACTTTACTGTACACCACATAAAATAAAAAGCACAACGTAACGTAACATCACGCTTGTAATTCCCCGAAGGGTAAGGGAGGGTGTTCTTATTGCACCCACAATCCGTCAGTTCTAAGTAAATTCAGACTCCGGGCTGCTCCTAAGAAACTCCTGGAGGAAAAAACACTTTTCCCGACCTGGGAATCGAACCAAGGACCTTATGCTTAGCAGCAACGCTTGCCTCCACAAGACCAATATTTAAAACTAGTGTACAGACGCCAGCACATCAAGCTACTACAATCTATCAAATTTCTTTAATAGATTTTCAACTTTACCACTAAAAAAGCATTAAGGTTCAAGGTTGATTGGGAGAATTTGACAGTTTCGGTAGCTCAATGTGCTGGCGTCTGTACAATGGACCTTCTTACTGCTTTCTTTTAAAAATCTCATCCATTTAGCCCTTCCTCTTTGTGTACCTATTAACTAACTCTCACTATCAATCAACCGTAGAAACACATTACATACATTTCTTTTATTCTTCAATTCACATCTAAAAGCTAACTTATCTAACAAAATCAAAAACAATCCATTGTTTAATTCTACCATTTCATTACCGGAAACCGATCACATTGTGCCTTTCAAACCATTTCCCATACACATTACAAAATCGAAATGCTGGAGTCGCAATCAAAAGTGTTAATTTTTAGTTACATTCTTTTAATTGCGTAAATCCGCGTTTATCCGGAGATCTCTCGGAAACTATTGTGGTTGTGAATGTACAGTCTGTCATCACAATTATCTGACCCACCCTAAAAACAAACGAATTTGGACCCTCTGAATGTAACATTAAGGTTTATTCAATTTATATGAGCTTAACAGACAAGTGCTCGAGCACTCGTAGGACAAATACAGTAAAAATACAGACACGCAAATTTGATCTTTAACACGTAAGGTTAAGGTAAACCCACCCAACATTGTCGGAGCCACCGGCATTATATATCATTTTGTTAAGCTATTTTAATCATTATCTCGTTGACATTAAAGTTGAAAAGCTTTTAAGTCACACTACATAATTACAACCCAATCATTAATTTCGCGTATTTCCAACAAGTTCTTGTGGCTTAGCGGTTTGATGCTGGATTGCCAAAGAACAACATGTGGGTTCGAAAATACAGTCCACCTATATTATCAGTTTCTTTTTTAATTTGTTTTCATTTCTACAATATTGCTTGCATTATTAAAGAACGACCAATATGATTTACGCCTAATAACTTATCTTGTAGACAGGTGGGTAAATTGAAAAACTTTAATTTCATAGAATTTATATTTACCAAGAATGTTTGGAAACGAAGTAAAAAATATATTTGCTTCGTGAGGTAGATAATAAATTCATCTAAGTGACAAAAGTTACACTACGCATAATAGCAGTGACTGCGCTCACACATTTGTAAATCGTTTCACATAACTCGATAAGTATATTTAAGCAATTTGGTGTTACCAAACATAAAATCATATTTTTACATGAGTAGAATGTTGGAATTAGAGAGATTGGTCATCGACTTAATATAGCAGTAAGTGTTTTTTTATACCTATTTTATTTTATTGATTGTGATTAACGAACGCGTAGTTGGCTATTTTACCATTACATTCACTCCTTACAAGTTACATACACGGTTCCAAAAATGTTTTTTTTTGTTTTAGAGAAATACGGTCAGTCTATGCCTAAGACGTTATGGAGACAATGGAAATATTCAGCGGATTCGTCCAGGAGCAAAAGCCATCAAGTATAGTCCCGAATTCGAACGCCACCGTTGTTTCAAGTCAAGTTGAAAATCCATTTTTTGCCCATTCGTGTAACCGCAATAAACCACAATATTTCAGTGGAAACAGTGAGAAGGCATTTACACGCTGCTGGGATAAGGAATTATAAACCGGCACAGAAAATTGCATTGACACCTGCTCATCGCGAAGAAAGGGTCCGTTTTGCCCAGGAATATTTAAATTTTATTTTTTTTCATTTTCTATTTTTAAACACACCATGTAAGTAAATGCTCAATGGATTGATTGTTAAACCATTAAAATGTTGCAGATTATGTGGTGATGTTATTGTTATAAATAGATTGTTTCTATTTAAATAACATGTTTATTCACTACATATAGGCAGCTATAAATCTGTAAAGCATTTCACACATGAATTAATTTTCTCGATAACAAACTTTTAAGCATAAGCATGCCTTGTTTAATGTTAATAAATGGTTAGATTTGATTATGGCACATTAATATAAAATGTAGGTAAATTAATTTGGAAATATATATGAGCATTTACTTATTTTATCTTACCTAAGTGTTTTAATGAAATAATAAACATTTTAAACTTGCAACGTTTTAATTTTATTTCTATACCAACTGCCCGTTTAAAAAAACAAGATCCTACGTCGTCCATTAAAGAAATGTAAAAAAAAAAGTGTAATAAAAAAAACAGCTGAGCAAAAAGCTACATTTAGGTTAAACTCGGTCTCGAACGTAGACAACGATGAACACCGCACTACCTTAGTGACCACAAGACCAACTCAACTCTTATAAGTAGCATTGAAATTTGATCTTAGTTGTTATGCTAGACGCAATATTCTAAAGAATTTGAACCATATAGTATACTTTCATAAAGTTTATTCTTGCACAGCACAAGCAGCCAACCTTTTCCTCGTGCAAATAGATTATTTTGTATTTTAAATAATCACTCCATTGAGACATGATAATAAAAAAATCTACCTACAAAATAGAAAATAAAAAATGGTAAAGAGACGTTGTTTTTGTAATTTAGTAAGACAAGGTCAAATAGGTTTGAGCGTAGTCACTGCATACCCTTAGTAGCATTTGAATACCAGTTTTATAATAAATAATATTTATTTTTCAACTACCCACTTATTACAAGTTATGCGAAAATATTACCATTTTACAAAGTTTATATTTGAAGATTATCCGTCTATAGTTCTTTATAATAATACAAGAAATAGTTTTGGAATAAATTCTAAATTGAAAGCAAAACAATATCATCGTCGCAGGATTTGATCTCGCACCTTAATTTTCTCAGTCTTATACACAGACCACGAGACCAGAATTACTTGAACGCAATTATTAAAATAAGCTATTACACTAATTATATTATAACAAGTAGTTATAACATATAACCTAATGCTAACGTTATAAAGATGAAATTTGCGTGTCTGTATTGATTGTAAGTCCTCGTGCACTTGTCTGTTAAGCTCATATAAATTGAATAAACCTTAATGTTACAGCCAGAGGGTCCAAATTCGTTTGTTTTTAGGGTGGGTCAGATAATATTGACGAGGAACTGTACTATTATTTTAGGAAGTTTCGTAATAATTATGATTGTTGTGAATTACATAATTTAATGAGTTAAGTTTTGCTATCTGTGTTAGAATCTGGCCGAGTGATGAGTTTTTATTTTGGGTCAAAGTGGTTAGATCTCATGTAACACTCAATTGGCGAACAGATTACTCACGTAATATAATAATTGGTCCTCCATTTGGTCCCCCCATCCGCAATGTTTAAAGTCAGTCCTACTCTAGACGTTTGGACCTTTGGTCCTTCAGATTTGGTCCTACCATCCGGAATGTTTAAAGCCAGTCCTACACCAGAAGGCGAATTCCCGTAATTAAAAACGTTGTTCGTAATTGCGACTAGACTTGAGTCAATCTCATCTCATCGACAGTCAATGTCAAAAACTTCTCAAAAATGTAGGGAAATTAGAGGTATTTTTGACAGATTTAGACTGAGATCAGACTGAGATATTTTTAGCTCACTCCATTAACGGGCCGAACTCATTATCTAAATTCAGACCTCCAATTCGATCAAACTCACATATGCATGTGCTAACAAGAAGTCCTAATTTAGCCTTAATTGTAATTGGAACTATTACAATCGTGTTTTCAATATGTATGGATGTGCCAACTCCTGATGGCCTAGCACTCAAGAGGCGCAGTAAGAGGAACTCCGCTAAAAATTCCGCTCCTCTTCGTCGTAACTGCGAGGTCTACAGTTAATTTCCCACAAACTGGTCTTTAACCTCTTTGGTGCATCAGGTGTGCTAATACCACGTTCTCAGAGCAGGGCGGAAGGCACGCGTGACCCGACATTTAGCGGCTCGGGATGCGCCCGCGCAGTGACGTAACATTTAAGTTTTCTACCCGCATTTCTCGACGTAATATTTGCTAAGAGAATAGATTTATAGTTTTGCCTGTCGAGTTTGTGATTTAGGATTTTCTTGTGGTTAACTCTCGTTATTTATTGGTGGGAACCTGGCGACTGGTTTGACTTTTTCTTGACAGTTTAAGAGAAAGAATGGTGGTCTAAGATGGAAGAAAATAAATCTTAAGGTCTCTGGGTCTGTCAGTTTGAGTTATATTATTTTTTAAAGTTGCCTTTTTTTTGGGTGCCTCGTTGGTTGTATCAAGGCTGCGAGTATGTGCAAGAACTTTAGAAGTACTTATTAAATTCTTAGGTTTTTCTTTAGAACCATTTGAGTATCTTGACTTCGCACACGAGTTTGTTGACATATGAGACGTGGACTCTGCAATCATTATACCGAGAATCGTTACATTTAATTGCCTAATAGCGGAGAGCTTCGAACAACACCTTACGAGGCTCATTGCGCGGCTGGGTTAAGGGCTTGATTCAGAAAGCAGTACTCCTGGACACGGCACGCATGGTGAGGAAGGAGGTCTTCTCTGTAGAGTCCTGACCACTGGCAGCTTGGACCCTGTTCCTGGTACCGAAGGGCTACAACTATTATTAAAGCCGTTGTTATTTGGACTAGAATTTATTGTTTCCGTCTCAGTTCAACGATCAATCTACGCCGTATATTTCCATTTAATATTTCGCGCTACAAAACCAACGAGATACTAATCGTTTTCTCCTGGAATTAATTCAAGCATTCGCCTCAGCTGTACTAACAAGACGTATTTATGTAACCAAGGCAACAACTGACAAGTGAACTCTTGACCATTTAACAAACTAAATCACGCGTATTAATTCGCCTAATATATTAGGTGTCATAACGAATTCCCTTATCAATCCACAGAAAAAATTACCGTGACAAATGATAGCTCGATCACGCTTTACTTCCAAGTCGTATGCGCACGATTTAGAGGGAGAAGGAGGTAGAGTTGACTGCGGGAGTGAAGGAGAACGGTGATAGATTTAAATTAGGTGTATCAGAATCGATCTTGATTTGCTAGCCGCTGACAAGTGATCAAAGAAACAAACGGACGTGGCTAGGGTTGTCTGATGTGTAGATTCTTGTGTGTGTCAGATTTTGATATTAGTTCTTGTGTTATGTCTTACATAACACAAAAACTACTGGGGTCATGGTGGAGTGAAGATGAAAGCTATGAAAAATGCCTAGTATATTAATGAACTAGCTGTTGCCTGCGACTTCATCTGCGTGTATTTTGAATTTCATTTTTTTTTTTAATAAAATAGTACCAACAACAAAAATAGCCTTTGTTCTTCTCCAAGTCCAAGGCTACCTATCTGCCAAACAAGGATCGATTTAGTGGTTTTTGGGGTGAAAAGGCAGACAGACAGAATTAGTATAGATCCAAGTTCGAAACCACTATATAAAGTGTGTGTTAATTGAAAGAAGCAAGAAAAATCTGTGCCTGAACTAAACACCTCATTGTTAGAAAAGAAAACAGCCCTTTCCAGACTTTATTGCCAATCTAACCAACATTATGTTAACTTAGACGCCACTTTTTATGCAACTTTACTGCTAAGTCCGCCAATAAGTTTGTACCTTCCACTTAATTTGCTCCAACTACCTTCTAACTCCGTTACAATGGCTGTAGAAAGGGCCATATCTTTGGTTCTGTGTCCGGTAGAATGTGGAGCAAAATATGTACTTTCCAGGGTTCGGTACCCAAAGGGTGGCAACGGGACCCTATTACTAAGTCTCCGCTGTCTGTTCCTCCGTCTGTCTGTCACAGGGCTGTATCTTTTGAACCGTACGAGTAATAGATAGATACATGAAATTTTCAGAGTGGGTATTACTACGGATGCTTCAACAACAAAAAAAAAAATGTTAAAAATTTAAGGGGGTGCCCTTACAAGAAACGTATTTTTTTATTAAAGTATTTTAGTTTAATAAGGTACGTAGTGTTATATGAGGTATTGTTCGGTGGTACAGAACCCTTCGTGTTGCCGCCGCTTTTTCGAGTAGTCAGCCCTATAGGTAACAATGGCGGGTGTGGCCTGTCAGGAGAGTGCCGGTTCAATGCCGTGCGATATCCGATAGGGAGAGTATTGACATTGAAATATAACGTGGCGACGTTTGGTTTGTGCCACTGATGTAGGGGAAATAGATGAGGATATTAGCATGGTAGCTGTTGTTATTGAAGATCTTATGATAAGCAGCCCTCTTAGTGCTGACGAGGACGTGTTTTTTGGGAGACCAAGCCACCTTCCCGATCCCCCTTATATGGTAGCGGGATCGTCCGAAAGGGTTACCGCTGCTCTGGAACATAAAGGGCTAAGGAAGGTACACGGGACATGGGTTTTAGTCAGTAAGAGTCTGACACTCCCTTCCGCCCCACCCAGAGCGGGAGGGGTCATTTGATGATTTCCCATCCCAAAAAAAAAAAAAAAGAGCCATACCTCACCGGGATGCCATGGCGATGTCGCCAGGTCGCACCCACCTTATAGATAGACCCACCTGTATCATCTGCCTAGCCTTTTTTCCAACTATGTTGGGGTCGCCTTCCAGTCTAATCGGATGCAGCTGAATACCAATATTCTATATGAATATAGATGTATACTAAATGTATACTGCTATATGGTGGGTGCGACCTGGCGACCGCTTGGTCACGCAGCCAACCATGCATTTTGTTGGCGTATCGGTGAGATAGATATAGCTCTTAGTGCTGACAAGGACGTGTTTGTTGGAAGACCAAGTCTGGTCATGGTCTACCATGTATGCTGTTCTTTGGCTTTACTTTGGAAAGTCGTTAGACATCCCAGAAGTATTTTATTTGCTTCGCTTGAATTGCCGTTGCTGTTGTTTGGTCTAAAAACACAATCTGTAATTAATTCGAGCAATTCGCTTTAGCTACCAATGTTACCTATGACTTTGTTACTGCTCCTCATCATTCAGACTTCTTCCAAAGTGCCAAAGTCTCTAATCTAACCGCCGTCACTGCTGACAAAACAAAACCAAAGCATTCAAAGCAATTAGTGAAAAGAATAACCACAGTCATGGCCGCACGATATTCAAATACTAAACAAACCACTCAATCAATTGAGGCGCGTTGAATGACTTCATGCGACAAAGGCCAGATAAATTGCTCGCTAAATAGCTTGGCATAGCAACAATTGCCCGGGACACTTTCACTACATTTCTCTGTCCCTATCTTAAGAATGCACCATTTCACCTACTCATTAGCAAGTCTGTGCACCCGTCTCGCTCTGTGATGTATAATTTGCGTATGTGAGAAAGGGACCGCATGTGTGATCGGAGATCGGTATGCGAATGTCGTGTAGCATTTGATCAGGATAACACTGTTTTTGGTAATTGAATTTTGTTGGTTAATGTTGACATTGTGTAACGTTCTCTTTTTGGCATATGGGCCACCCCATATGCCAAAAAGAGAACGTTACCAGGGCTTGTAAAATACACGTCGTGTCTTCAGCAATCAGAGAGGCCATCCTCGTAATTTTAAGAACGTTTACAGTCTGATCTCAGTCTCAATCTGTCAAAAATACCTCTAATTTCCCTAAATTTTTGACATTCATTGTCGCTGAGATGAGTTTGCGACTAGATTTTGTACGTTTTTCGGCCTTCAGAAATGGAGACAATAATTTATGAACTAAAATCAATACTGTTGTAGTAGATGAGAATGAACCTAAAAAATTACGACGTGAATATGACTAAAGAACTATCAAAACTAATCATAAATTGTCTTTTGTTAACAGGTAAGCGTCAAGAATTTACTATATGTCGGAACTAGCTGTAAATATCAACGACTACGGTAAGTACTGAAGGAATGATGAGAGGTTCCATGAACGCAACTTTGAAATAGACAAGGATGTTGAGTTGTACAATCGAACAATCCAGCGGGGTAATTGCGTAACATAGTATTAGTAGCATACATTTTGACAGTTCAACAACATTCATTGCGTTATTTACGTTGTTGAGCAGACACATTTTTCGAACATATGAAACAATGGATTGGCAAATATCCTTCAAGATAATTCAGATTAAGATTGATAATGTGTAATTAGGGTGCTGCTCTCTTGATGATAATCTTTTTACTTTTGCCTCAATGTTTATACCATCTCCTTTAAAAACGCACACAATACAAAATGTTTTTTTTATATCCCATAACTCTAAGGGGTCATTGTACTCATCATTATGAACAACTTTTACTAAGGGACCAAACCCGAAATCTCGAAACAAAAATCTGGTGTTCCCTACATTTTGACAAGTTATGCGAACATAAATGTAGGGAACAGCTGATTTTTTTTCGCGTTTTCAGGTTTGGTCCCATAGTAAAAGTTGTTCATAATGATGAGTACAATGACCCCCTAGAGTTATGGGATATTAAAAAAAAACACGTTGTATAGCTATTCTTGGAGGAGGAAATCTTTACCTTTGAAGTCTACGGAGTCTATTGAGATTGAGAGTCCGGATTCGTTAATAGTTAAGACCAACATTGTGCCCTAAATACGAGTATTTAGTGAAACACACATACAGGGGCATAGGCACCTTGAAACTGCCGGTTTTGTCCTGGATGCGATTCCTCCAATCCATCCAGCTCAACAAAATTTTGACCAGCCTTTTGACAAATAAGCCCAGATCATTAACTTCTTAATGAACTCTCTTATTTTTGTGCTGACACTCAACGTTAAACAAAATGGGCACACTTAACTCCCTCTTAACTTAAGTATCACTTGAGTATTCGTTATCTTAAAAGTAAAAGTTACTGTACAAGTACCGCGGAAAGTGAAACATGATGATATAAACCAAGTATAATGTTTAAGAAGAATTGTGTCTGAAAAAAAAAAACAGTGAACAGCGTTGTTAAATGAATTGTTAAAGTCTTGAAGTGTGTTTTTAAATCTATCACTCCTTATGATGAGCCTGGTGGTGAGGCAGTTGGTGGTGATCCTGGTGGCTGTTGCGGCGAAAGCGTGGGTGTACTATACTCGTAGATCCACCGTTCGGGGATTACAGGCGCGAAAGTTATGTTATGTAAACTATGATAATATTTGACGGCACGGTTGGCGCAGTGGTTAAGCGATTGACTGCTGCGCTGCGTGTCGCGGGTTCGATTCCCGCACGGAACAAATATTTGTATGACCTACATGTATTTGTTCCGAGTCTGGGTGTTTTTCTATCTATAATATGTATGTATTTACAAAAAAAAAAAAAAAAATTTCAATAACTTACAATAGTTACATTTTTACTTTTAGGAATGACCCTTTAAGCAAAATAAAATGCTTGTGTTAGGACATTCCGCCCTTCAACTAAAGTACAGTGTTGTATTCAAGTTATTGAAAATGAAAATGAAAGTACTTAATAAAAAATAAGAAGACAAATCCTTCATTTTATAGGAGTCTAAATTAAACAAAACAAATTAAAATTGGGTAATTTAAATGTGTGCGCTAGTGATTGTGTGTGAAAAAAATGTATGTAAGTAGTTTATCAGCCATCTTGTTACCATAACACAAGCATTAGGTTGCTTAGCTTGGGACTAGATGGCGCTGTGTTAAATGTCCAGGGATATTTATATTATATTTTTATAATAAGTAGACAAAGCTGCATTGAGTATGAATGTTGATATCTAAACAAAATAAATTAAAAAAATGTCTATTGAAACAAAATATACACTTATAAGAGAGAAAAGGGTCGGGGGAAAGGATGGTTATAAGAGTAAAGTAAGACCAAAGAAACGATGGCTGGATTGTGTTAAAGATGATATGGATAGAAAGGAGGTGATTACCGAGATGTTGGCTAATAGACACGTATAGAAGAAGACACGTGAACGACAGAAGTACAGACGCCAGCAGGTCAAGCTACCCGAAATTGTCAAATTTTCTCAATCAACCTTGAACCTTAATGCACTAGCGATAAAGTTGAAAATCTATTAAAGAAATTTGACAGACTGTAGTAGCTTGATTTGCTGGCGTCTGTACATGATTGTTTGTATCATGTGCTGTACTGTATTAATGGTTACAGTTTGCGCGTCCCTGTCAGCCTGTATAGCGGAACCCTGACCCTACCCATTACGAATTATTTGAATACACATTCTCACACTTGAAAACCAAGCCAAGGATGCATGGCAGACGTTTGTAAAATCTATTAATCAACGTGAATAATTAATTTAGTGCTCGCTGTACTGAGTGACATAATATTTGTAAAGATGCGCCGGCGCAAGGTCGCGTTGCGCATTGTGGGTCGGCGGAATGACCACATCTTTCTTGTTGACGTAGGACTTGTCAAATGAATGTGTATCTGGTTTAGATTTAAAAAAAAGTCGTGTAGTATTAATTAATTTTCTATGGACTGAAGTTGTCTGAGAATAAACAATTTTTTATTTTTTTATTTATTAATAAAATATAGATTTAGCACATCTACACTGTGTGCAAGAGCTGCCAGTGTCATTAACTCATCATAGGTACGGAATATTGGCACTGCACTGACAGCTTCTGAACGGTTTAGATGTGCTAATCGCGTTCAGTTTCAATGGTAAAATTCGCACTTAAACAGATTAAGGAGAGGATTTTCTGCTTCCATCCCTTAATTCCAGTTGTATCTGGGGTTGGGTCTTCTTGTACTGTGGCGCCAGGACGATCTGTCCTGGATTTAGGTTCTGCGCTTTCAGGACGCTTTCAGGACCACCATGTAGCGGGGGTCTTCCTCTTCCCAGACTTTTAGTAGGGATAATCAGTGGATGATAGCATATGGCGTATAACACCTGTAAGACACGTACAGACCAGGGAAGCATGGCATAAAAAGGAAGCCTATACTCGGCAGTGGGTGGAACGAGGCTGCCAATAATAATGATGATGAATAGCAGATCGTATTACTTGTGTTTCCTTATCAGACCAGTCTCAATTCAATTGCCTCTTATGTAATGAATTTGTTGTCATAATAGCATTCATAATGATAATTCAACAATATCCATTGCGCCGATATTTTGTAAATCCTCGTTCCCAGAAATCAAAACAATGCAATAGAAATTGTTGAATTGAATTGTCAATACTAAACATGTGCGATTATGAGTGCGGTGTTAGCCTTTTAGTCTTTCCCATCCACTTCGTCATAAAATCATAAAATATATCTATTCTTGAGCCTTCAAAGTGTTATATTGCTCACCCATCCATCAAACAAACAAAGACAAGCAAGAATATCTACAAACAACAAAACACATGTACACCGGCGCCCACCCACGTGGGCAGATAAATTAGCCGAGCCAATTAAGTGGATTATTTGTGCAATTAACTGCAATTGTTCCATTCAGGCTCTGTTATTTATCGTGGCTTTATGTTCGAGCACTTTGAGTCAGTTACGGCGCAGAGGTCAACTGCGTCAACCCGCGTCAATATTGGATGCATCAACGTTGTTCGAAATAGCAACTACCTTATTCTGTTAAGTGCTTATATAGAATCAAGAATATAGAATCAAGTATTTTCTAAATGAACAGACAGCAGTGCTGCTGGGGACTTTGTCGCGCCACTTCTTCTTCCCAGCGAAAGCACTAGGAAGTGGTGAAGGGCTGTTTTGGAGGACTATCTTGTGTAATTTTGACGTTCGAAAAGTGCTGATTCTCAGCCTAATTTGAATAAATAACTTTTGATTTTGCTTATAGTTTGTTTCAAAAGTATCAGATGAAAGTGTAAACAAATCCTGTTCAGATTCTTACGCGTTCACTCACTAAAGAGAGTTTGTTACACATTCATCTGTATTTAGAAGGTTTCTACCTTATATCGCACCTCTTTTTCTAACAATTAAGTAATATTGTTTGAATATTATTATCTAAAAGTAAATATAATTGAAAAATCATCAACGTAAAATAAGGTTATGAATGTAACCTCAATTATAAAGTGAAAAACATCTTTAGGGTGATTTAAAATTAGACTTTCGGGTTTAAGTATTCAAATAATCCAATAAATCATATCTTTTTTCTATGATGGCGTATTATAAACAGTAGTCTACACTACAATGCAGTTTTACCAAGGGTATCGTATCACCCAGAAACTGGGTTGGGGAGCTCAGATAGGCAGTCGCTCCGTGTAAAATACCTGTACTCAGCTGCATCCGGTTAGACTGATAGCCGACCCCAACATAGTTGGGAAAAGGTTAGATAGATGAGTCTGCATTGCAATATATAGTAGGTAAATAGATTTAAAGAAAGCAGTATGCCACAGCATGAGAACGAAAGTATGGAAACCATTTGCCGATCCCCTATTCAACTAAATAAGGAAAATGTAACTTCACTTGCGCAAGAGTTTAACATTCTCAGCCTTCCATTAAGGAGAAAATTAAAACGAATCGCCTTTATTAGTTTAACAATTCTACAAAATTAGTCTGTACCTAATAGGGTTGCCTCCTGTAAAAATAAATTACGTAGGAAAAGACCTTGATTATGATGCTATAGTATGAGTATCATATACCTTTATTTTAATGTTATAATTATTCCACGCAATTTTAAAATATCACAAAATAACCGATTATGTTCTAACAACACTCTAGAATATTCCAAAAATTCTTGTAGCATGGCAACCCTACAATCTGCAGTCGAATAACATGCGATGCGCGTGCGCACTAAAGAGTTTTAGTACAATTTATCCCGGGTTTTACTGCGCTTTGCGGCTCACATTAATTAAATAGCCCTTATTTTTAACTTTACCAATCCTCTGTGGTTAACATTAATAAGATGTCTTCAGCGTATTTCATAATAATTGATCGTTAATCATTGTCTGTATAGTTACAGTCCGCCCTTAGTTATTAAAACATTATTATATTGTTTTTATTAAACTGCTTTATTAGGGTTCCGTATCAAAATGGTAAAAAGGAACCCTTATGGTGCGACTCAGTCCGTCTGTCTGCCCGTCTGTCACAGCTGGATATCTCAAGAACAACTAATGCTATGTATTAACTTGAAATTTGGAATAGTTTTAGATGACGTTTGCCCAACTATTTTGCAAATAAGAAAGAAATAAAAACATATATTTTTTTGCAACAGCGACTGAAAGTGGGTCTTAAAATTTCGAAGCGGGGCTACTAGGGCATGTGGGGTATCATATAAAAGAGCGCATTTTCTCAAACATTTTTAAAAACATCCAAAATATATATCTATATATATATGATGGTACGGAACCCTCGGTGCGCGAGTCCGACTCGCTCTTGACCGGTTTTTCTTTTATCGTTTCCCTTTGTCGACTGTCAGAGCTCAATTTGATTTAATTAGCGATATTTTTGCTCAATTACTTTGAATACGTTGATTGATATTTATTATATGAGATTGGTTTAATCGTAGTACCTACATCATTCATACTTTTATATCAGGCAATTTCAGGAACAGTGTTGTTGGTTCTTGGTAACATGATCTTTTATAACCGACTTCAAAAAAGGAGGAGGTTCTCAACTCGGTTGAATATAATTAGATATATCAGTGGGAGTATGTGGGGAGGATAGTTTTTTTTTTTTTTTGTTACCTCAAACCTCCGTTATTTAAAAATAAAAACATTTTACAAAAAAAAAAAAAAGAAAAGGACACTATAAAGTGAAAAATAAATTTACGTGAGATTTTTACAGAACAGACTGGCTGGTACGTTGCTAGTCTAGACTTTAAAAAAGTACGTAAAACCAGCTTAGCTTTGATTAAATGAATACATACAAGAGCCATCATTTACCTCGGTCAACATATGTATAATTTAGATTTCTTCAAACATAACCCCTATTGGGTGCCTACAGTACAGTCATTCGTCTTTCATTACTTTTACCTTTTCAATACATTGTGTACCCGCCTTTTGTACAGTATGAGAAGCTTAATTATCAATAACCCTGTATAATTTACAAACTTTATAATTTACTTTTTTCAAATCGTTTTAATCCTTATGCCTTTAGTAATAAGGTTAAAAGGGCATTGTTCGCAGTTGTAGGTTTGTTGAAGACAAATATTCTTTTCAATTCGTGAAATGTTTCGGCAAAGGTATTATTAGCAAAGATGGCGGCTGCGGCGATATCTCGATTGAATTGATTCGTATCGGAATAATCGAATGTTTGCATCGATTTAATAATAGAGGTCTTGAAAGGCGATCAAAGGATGTATGGCATTCAAATGTTTGGGGCTCAGTGAAATAAAATAATGATGGTTGTAGGTAAATCTTTAAAGGTTGAGAATGCTATAGATTTTGCACGAGAGGGCTTGGTCAAAGGTAGAAAAGTAAATGGGTTTTTTTTGGGGTTGGCAAAAAGCAATAAGCAGCCGTGTGAACAAGATTTACACGGCTTCTTTTTAGGGCTCCGTACCCAAAGGGTAAAAACGGGACCCTATTACTAAGCTGTCTGTCCGTCCGTCTGTCTGTCACCAGGCTGTATCTCAAGAACAGCGATAGCTAGACAGTTCACCCTTATCATCATCCACAGCCCGACTTCACACTTTTGGGCATAGGGCTCCCTTTGCTGGGGCCAATCCCCACGATCCTGTGCTAGCCTCATATCACATAAACGTTTTGGAATGAAGTTCCTTATCGCGCGTTGCGAAAGGGGGCTAGAAGGAAAAAATTAAGACCAAAAGTTGGAACGACACTTTTTGCTATAGTTGTAAGCCGTGCGGCGTGCGCGTGTTTCTCTGTCTGTCTCTCTCTCTCTCTTATAGAAAGCAAGCCAGTTATATTTCGTTCCATCCGGGTGTCCCTTGACACCTCTCAAGTTTTTTTTTATTATTATTTCCCATGAATGTCTGACTGCTGGACAAAGGCCTTCTCTTTCCACCTCTCTGTCGAAAGGATCATCATTGAAAGGTACTGTAGGTTAGTCTTTTGAGCATACATAAAGGTACACTACCTTTGAGAGTTGACCTCTCAAAGGCTTCAAAGAACTCATGGTTTATCCGATTCCAAACCCAAAAAACAGACAACTTTTCTTCACATATCTCAAATCCTGCTGTTCTTCAAAACCTCACATCCTGTGTATTCATACAGATTCCATTGGATCATCAATCATAATTAGCTCCTTTGTATTTTCATATTTTCGGCTTTGCGGTCTCGTTGTGATGTTGGCGATTATTTTTAAACACTTTAGCACGAGTTTATTAATAATTTAAGACGAAGATAAACTGTGATGGATCCTTTGAAAGGTGACTGATGACTGAGAGTTTTGAAGGAAATCTGCCTTTAACTAATATTACAGAAGTACTAGGTATATGATCGCATACAGGGTTATTTTAAATTGACGAGAAAAACTCCGTAAAAGCGATGGGTAGGTATATCTAAATACAGGGTGAAAGGGACATCGACGCGCAAACTGTAACCATGGATTCAGCACATGATACTAGACCCCGTATCGTCGAAATTTTTCGTCGGTTATCAAAAACAAGATCTTCTGTTTATAGAAAAGTGCAATACCACAGACCAGATATTTATCTGTTCTGTGTGCAATACCTACGCGGTCAAAATGTATGGAACAGCAATATTTTTTTTAATAACCTACGAAAAATTTCGACGCTATGGGGTCTAGTTGGAAAGACCTGGTAAAAGGTACAGCCAGAGCCAGAACCAGAGCCTTGCCATCATCATCCAGCAGTAATACCAATTTAGTTGGCTTTAGTTTCTACATACAATCTATGTTTATTTCTTCTATACCTACCTACTATCAGTCAGTTCTCAAAGCCGAGTAGCCACATCATTTTTCACACTATACACCCACTTTTTTTTTTTGTTCATTTGAAATTGAACCTGACCTGATGCGTCAATATGAAGATCAGTTATGAAGTCACATTCACTTCTAGACTACACCTTAATTCTTGCTCCCATTACGACATTCATTACCAAATGAACCGCTTAATTAAACAATTACTCAAAACCATTACGTAAGACCTAGACTTTATTTAATTACCCAAGCAAAACACTAGGAATGCGAGCTACAAAATCGTGGGCAAACTAATGAAAATAATGCCAAAGCTATGCAACCACTACGAATACCAGCCATTCATAACTTTTTGTAATCGATTCGGAATCGATTCAAACGTTCCAATGAATCGTTTATTAATTGAGAAGTCGATTGTAACCTCAAAATAGTGTCCCACGCTGAAATCGACTAATTCCTCCAATCACTACGGTTGACTAAAATAGTATTTATGTCTTTGACATAAGGGCTTTTAAGGATGAATTGTTAAGTTTGTTTATGAGTCAATATGGTTCTGTAATTAACATTTTACCTTGCTCTAGATAACAGGTGTGGGTTTATCTTAGTATGGGGCAGGTTGCAACTTACTGAGATTTTTTTAATGAAGTCAAGAAGTTTGTTGACTTTTTAGGGCGCTTATACAATAGCTTACGTTGGCGTCAATAATGTGTATTGATTAAGAAGTAATTGCTTTAATGATGGTCTTGAATGTTATTGAAGATAAAATAGGTCATTACCTTTATGACATCTAATGAGTTATTCCATTTTGGTCAATTTGACCTTAGGCTCTTTGTACAGACGCTAGACGCCAGCATATCAAGCTACTATAATCTGTAAAATTTCCTTAATAGATTTTCAACTTTATCGCTAAAACATTAGGATCTTTGACAGTCGTTACGGGTCGTAGCCCGAATGTCTGACAACCAGTCTTACCAAGGGGTATCGTATTACCCAGTAACTGGGTTGTGGAGGTCAGATAAGCAGTCGCTCCATGTAAAATACTGGTATTCAGCTGCATCCGGTTAGACTGGAAGCCGACCCCAACATAGTTGGGAAAAGGCTAGGCAGATGATGATGATCGCTAAAACATTAAGGTTCAAGGTTGATTGGGAAAAATTGACAGTTTCGGGTAGTTTGACCTGCTGGCGTCTGTACACACGTTTTTCTTGAGGTGAAAAACTACGGTTTATTCGCCATGTATAGGCACGGTCTTCAGTGTTGTATGGATCACTATGGAAGCTTGTTGACGACCAAGGTTTTTCTACTGCGCGTAAAGAAACCGTGTACAAAGGGCCTTATAGTTTTGTATTGTCAGTGTCTGCATTGTCAGCTTCTTTCAAAATAATTAATGAATTGGATTTTTTTAAAGGTTCAAAGCAGTATTTTATATAGACTGATATATGTAATTATGATGTTAATTTCGGCCTAATTAAAAATAATTGACTTGATTTCAACTTCATCATGTATTGTATGTATCTACTTCTCGCTTTTAATTACACCTTTTATTCGACACGTATTTCCAGCCTTGCTTATCAAATAAATAATTTCCTATCATATTGCATTTGATATTGTCATCAATTGTGCAAGTTAATTCTAAATCTCCTGCGGCGTTCAGAAACTCATAACGTACAAATAAGAAGGTCGTTTTAAACAAAGAGAATAGTAATTCTATTCATTTGTACTATTGATTTGTTTTACAGGTGTCAGTTAGTTAAAGACTGTTCGGTTTTGATCGCAATGATATTTTATTCCTGAACATCAAATGCCTCGACTTACTGCCTCGTTGGTGTAGTGGTCAGTACTGCTGAGCTACAGGTCTTGGGTTTGATTCTCGGGATTTTGCCTGGTTTATGGCAATACGCTCGTCCCCTATTATAACTGGCGAAATGTGGGTGTACTATAGTATGTGGTTGTACTATAGTATGTGGGTGTACTATAGGTACACCTCTGCTTAACCTTTCGGGGAATATAGGCGTAATGTTAGGCTATTTCAAAATGTGAAAAATAGGCAGCTTCATTAGTGGGTTAAATGATAAAAGTAAAAAAAAAGGCTCAAGAAAAAAAAATCGAGCCTAATATTTGTTAAATAATAATGGTCTTTGAAAATAACACAAATTGTCAACGGAAAATACTATTTTTGAAAGTATATATTGATAACAGTAAATTAAAAACCATGTTTTTTGTTATTTATCTCATTTTAATTAAGCGCATATTAATCGTAAAAGCTTTGGACTGCTATGTCCCTGAAACGGTGTCACAATTCGATATATCAGAAAAACCTTTTAAAAACTCGGAAAGTTTCACGTTCGGCGCCGGCGCCGGAAACCCATACGTTAAGTGCAAACGACCCTTAATCCGTGCGAATAAATTCATTTGTAACGACAGTTTAATTTGAGTCAGTTTTTACTCGATTGCTTTTTATTGAGTTAATCAGGTTCGTTATTATATTCAATTGAACAATACTATGTACTACCAACACGTTTGGTGTGAAAAATATAGCTTGGGGACGATATCAATACAGTTTAGTAATAGAATTTGTGGTCTTATTGCAAAACGCGCTCAAAATTGCAATATTCATTTTGGCTGTTCCACATTGCAACGAATTTTTTGGTATTGTTGGTTCGCCAATCTAGATTTTAGACGAAGTAAACATCCCCAAAAACGTCATTATTTCGGCAGATTTTTTCTTAACTTAACAGTTAAACTTATCAGACGCGTCACTCGAATAAATGGTTCGACCTAGAGTGAATTTTGATTTATTTCATTTTTTGATCATTGGGTAGGCCAGTGAAAGAAGTCGAGTGCCGAAATCTCACATCGTTGGTTCGGTTCACTAATTAATGTACTTTTCACATAAGGAGAAGGGTCTGTTAGCTGCTTTATCGACCCTAAACTTACACGTCCACAAGCTAAATTCCTCTAAAAGAGAAACCCGTGCAGCATTACAGAATACCACTGTAAACTCTAAGCATAACCAGCTAATCATACCCATGTCTACACAGGAACGTGTTACATCGCAGCATCCAAGTGATTCCAGTGAAATTGCGCCCGACAAACTTTCATCGATCTTAGGAAATTGATTTCCTTCACAGATCGCTGAGAATCACTTTCTCAAACGATATGCCACGTACAGTAATGTTCGTATCGATTACCTCGGTATTACCTAAGTTATGTATAGTAAGGAACATGGTTTTCTAATACAGCAGATATAGCCACATCACGCCGGTTTCCCCGGAGCGTTGGGCAGAGGGTAGTAGATACACCCAGATTTCACCAGCTATGTTTAAGTACCATGTAATAATTAATTATTAAGCCTATAGCCATCAACCAGGCACTAATTCAGACTCCGGGCTAGCACTGAAAAATTTCTAATAGCACTTTGACCGACCTTAGAATCGAATGCATGACATGAATTGTTTCTAGATATCTGCTGTATGAGACAGCAGATATCTAGAAACAATTTTCGATTAAAAAAAAACTTGAGAGGTGTCAAGGGACACCCGGATGGAACGAAGTATAACTGGCTTGCTTTCTATAAGAGAGAGAGAGAGAGAGCCAGAGAAACATGCGCACGCTGCACGGCTTACAGCTATAGCAAAAAGTGTCGCTCCAACTTTTGGTCTTAATTTTTTCCGTCTAGTTTCGCAACGCGCGATAAGGAACTTCGTTCCAATATATAAATGTCGGCAACTAGGCTCCTACCGAAATTGTCGAAATGGGATGAATGCACGATATGCAAATTCTTTAAGCTGTGTCGAATTTTGAAATCGAAAGACGCCCTCTAAAATCCGTCGCACGTTGCATAATTATTGACTATCAACCCACAATTAAGTACCTCCGCAGTGTTCAGAAGTGCCAATTTCAAAACACAGCTTGCTACCGGCGACTGTCTGGTAATCAGAGCCTTTTAGGGCTCATATTAAGCCCCTGAAGCAACACAAAACGTAAAAGGTTCCCGAAAGAAAACAAAATTTATCCCGTACGACCAAAATACAACCCGCATTACAAACCTGACCAAAAAATCTTCACTCGCACAATAATTAAATCACGCACACTCGTGACAGTTGCACATGTAGCATCCCTAACGCGTGCACTCACGCGCAGCCCGTCGCTCCACGAGTTTAGAGATGCCCAAACGCACCATAATTGGCGCCAACGCTTTTTGGCTCGGTATTTTTATTCATGGATTCTTGCGGCCTCTTTTGTAACCTTAAAGCCTTTTATGGCCCATCCTTTTTGCTGCCAAACGTGCGCACGCGCCGCTACTAAGACGAGTGAGCAATTAACATTATCCCGCTTTGCGATTGGTCAAAACCAAAACAATACATATGCAATATATTGTCGATCAGTTTTTCGTGGATTTTTGCCTGTCACCGTTTTGGGTCCGACAGTCGATCTTTTATGGATGTCTTGCGCAACATTTAATGTATACGATGTAATGTATACGTTGGTTTTTGTTTTATTACATGTACTCGATGGACGTATACGGAGCAGCGAAATATTTTACAGAAGAATTGCATCATCAACTTGTTCTTTGAGCAGAAAAACTTGACGTTTAACTTGTCTGTCGTCCAACTAGTTTCATGCAGTGCAATGTCTGGCAATACTAACGTTTAGAAAGTCAATTCCAAATTCTAAAAAATCCGTTGGAGACAAGGTAAAATTCAAAATAACCGTGCAGAACACAAAGGGCCGCCATGCCACCTTGCCACGAACTTTCTTAAGTCACTGCATATTTGAACAGCCAATTTGCATTCCTCATAACGCTCAGTAAATCACAGTAGGTACTTTCTTAAACAAACAGTGCTTTCATTACAAAACCAAATACAGTTTATCTGGGCTCTGTAAATTTTAAAGAGAAAACAATGGCAACGCCTTTCCTTTTCTCTAAATCAAATAGTACCGAAACCGGGCGGCGGTTATGAGAGGCGCTGTCGTTGCCCGCGCCGCTGAGTTATGTTGCGCGCGCGCACCTCAACAATTTATTGCGATTAGAACACTCTTTGTGGTAGCTGTGATTCAGATGGGCTGCGTTTTACTTGGATGTTGTTTATGGATTAGAATAGCAATATGTATCTCGGTGTCTGAGATGAAAAGCTGTTATAAATGGCTGGGAGATTTTCGTGCTGACAATTTACTGGCAATCATCTGTATGCTCGATTTGGGAGCGTTGGAACTGCAATTTTAAAGCCTATAATTTATTTAAATGCTTAAACTCTTCATTGATGCATGGAGATTATTCCTTTTTGGTACGAAGAGTGAGCGAAACTAGCATATTAGGCCAAAACGTTCTCTATTGCAGTTTTTTTGGCTTGATCACCTTAGCCGTGACCACATGACTACTTATTTAATCTTAAACAGGTAATTACATCAATTACACACGAATTCGAACCTGCGACCTCCATTCTTACTGGCATCTTAACTGCCGGCCTTACAAGGCGATCGAATTACACACAATACAAACATTTCGGATCAATTAGGTACCTACTTGCGCGGGCGCACCCAGTCCAAATCAATTATAATGCACTAATCTCTTATCTTTGGCTATAAGCTTGTAAAAGCTCTTCATATCGTTTGTAGGACACAGAAACGCGCGTTTTCCAAATAAAATTAGCTAGCTCCAAAGATACATTTATGTAGGTTCACCCACAGCACATAATATACATACAGATAGTAAATCGTACGGTAGTATTCTAATATATTTGCCAATTACAGGTAAAAACAACATTGACAACAACGACGCCAGATTACCGCTATGATGGGTAACTACAGCACTTAAAGCATAGAATTATAATTTCTATAACCTAAGGTCATTGACCCCTCTTTTTATTTTATCATGTTTCGATATCGATACCTATCACGTGAGTTACAAAGTTGCACTTACTAATTTAATTTAATCCTGTATATTTTTCATGGTAACAAGTGTCACATTATAAAATCAGAATTCCAGCAAGCTCTTTGCCTGTAGCTATCTCCATCTAGTGAACACGGAAGCCAGCAAACGTTATTAATAAAATTATTTATTATCAATACTAGTGGCTAGATATTAGCCCTTACATTGCACCAGAATTTATCGCCGTGGTTCTACTCAACACGGTCGTAATTTAGTTCCGCGTAAAATATTCACCCTGCCGCGCACTATCGCGCGATCCGTGTGAAGAGAGCCTTATGTCGAGCGGACATTAGTATTGTAAACTATTGTGAAAGAATTTAATATAATAGCACATTGTTTCTAATCATTGGTCAGGATTTAATTTATTGCTGGGCCGACCAGTATTGCGAATGTAATAAGGTTTTGCGGTTCCTAATTCGGTTCGGTTTTATCATGTGTGCTTGTTAACATTCTGTCTGTGTGTTAATCTAATTGCTCTAAAAGGCTTAGTACTCGATTCCCACGAATTTACTCGCCCGAAAAGTGCGAATCGTCACTTTTAAATAATATTTTTTTCAGCGACTCGCACGAATTTAATTTATTTGCGGTTTTTATGCGAGTAAATAGTACATGTAGTTGTCGTACGTCTCGCCTACAAATAAATTAAATTCGTGCAAGTCGCCTATAGAAAAAATAATACCAAAAAAATAAATAAAAATATATGTTGGTTTTAGTTCAGTCCAAACTTGGTAGTCAATTAACTACAGTTTGAATTATCGGTTTTTAATCAAAGCTAAATTAACATTAATCGGTTTCTGCTTTAGTGAGGCTAATCTAATTAATCAATTTCTCTCGACTCCAAATATAGCGTAAGCGTAGGTTTAATCAAATTAATTTCCCACGTTTGAATCAAAACCCGAAAGTTTTTAAAGGAGTCCTCAATCACAAGGGCAATTCGTCAAATTCGCTACACTCCCAAATTGCTTGCATTCGTCATTCGTTACGGTGTAAATGCTCACTTTACTCGATTGGCGGATATTCAAATAAGTGGTACAGACCTTAGGAAAGGTACTCTCTCTTTGGACCCAGAACATGGGGTCACTATGATAACTTAGGTCTTAACGTCTACAGCGAAGACTTGAAATATGGCCTGAGAATCGCAGTGTTTAGAATTATAAGTATCTCTCCATAATTTTGAATTTATTTATTTTGTTATATTGTTATACTATATACTAATAGAGAAGTATGGAAGAAAAAGACATGTTGCGCTGACCACAAATAAATTGCGATAAGTGCAGAAGAATGATGATGGTGATGTTGAATTTTTTTTTTTGTGTTCTTTGGTGATTATAGGTGTTTTTCAATATAAAATGTCAAGTGCACAAACCATGTTCCGCCGATAGGCATACTAAGTTAAAGTTATAGTAAACTTATTTATAAAAATTAAAGCAAAGAATTCATGCATTAGTTATTATAAACGAATTAACAATGTCAAAAAACATATTATTAGGCATGTCAATTTATAAAATTGTCGTAATACTATAAGGAAAATGTCATGAAAAATACACAATGTCAATAGATTTCAAAAACACAGATATACTTATATAAATTATAAAAATAAATAAAAATTCTTCTTTCTGGGTGCTTCCTTATTTTTGGCTTTCTATATTAACACTCGAGCCTACTTCGTTATCAATTAGAAGGGAAAGATTAAAGGATGCCTCGATTATTCAATCTTTAACTCTAGCTTTCGTATTAGGTTTATTAGCTTCTCTTAGTTTTATATCAATCGTCATTTCGTTTTCACCAATAATGGTATTACAAACTAGCTGTGCCCGCTGCTTCCGTCGAAAACAATAATGTGTCTCTTTACTAATTAATTTTCTGAAATTGAAGGAGCCTAAGGTACTCCTTATAACATCAGCTATTTGCCAATGAATGTCCCGTCAAAATTGGCCCAGTCGTTTCGGAAATAAGCCGGAGCAAACAGACAGACCAACAACATTTTAATTTAATTTTGGTTATTTGTACCGTATACTTTCATATGCACTTAGTAAAAAGAAAAGTGCCAATTCTCGTAATTTTAAGACGCACACAGTGTGATCTCAGTCTCTATATCTGTAAAAAATACCTCTAATTTCCCTACATTTTGACAAGTTTTTGACATTCATTGTCGTTGAGATGAGATTGCGAGTTGCGACTAGATTTTGAACGTTTTTAACTACGGAAATTGCCCTTCTGTTATTTTGACATTACAAACAGACACTTCAATTTTATTTAATTGTATGTAGGTACAGAAAACTGCAATCACTCTCAACTAAAAGCCAAACTTACCTTGACGCAGATTCTTCCACTCCATCTCCTTATCAGCCTCATCTATGATCATGATCACTGATCCTCTCTATTACACACGCGTTTCATTCTCTCAAGCGAGGCGGCCTTGCCCTCTGTTTCCGTGCCCTCCGGCTATACTTTCACTAAGAGTGCCTCCCTCTTCACATGAAAGCCATTTCTAGGTATCATTTCATACATACCAAAACACTTATGTTGTTATTCTTCATCGTTGCTAAGTTCTTGTGTTTTTTTACCGCATTTAGTTCAAAAGTATCAGATGTCATTTTTTTTTATAAGAACGTTGGTCCACACTGAATTTCTCCTGTATCGTGGGTGCGTTTACAAACATTTAAACTCACATACACAAACAGCCAGACCCGGAACAACTACTTGTAGGTCATACAAATATTTGTTCCATGCGGGAATCGAACCCGCTACACGCAGCTTTTGGCTTATCATATTTGGTGTCATTTGGAGAAAGTCTATTGTAGCGGTATCTACAACGCCACATGCGAACAACGCGTCATACTGACGTCACGCAAATCCTGCATCACGCAAGCAGAGTTTACCGCGCAATTAGCATAGATACAATTTCCCAACATCAATCGTTGGGCAATAGCCCGCCAGACACAACACCCGTCTGGTCGGAGGATCCTCCCTTTTCTATGGAGGATGAGTGAACTTTACACCCTGTTACCTACTTTATACCCTCATACCTCTAAATCTATATTGATTTAAAGATCAGGCTTTCATAAGTTTTTTTTAAAGTAAAGTAAAAATCGTTTATTTTAACATTCAAAATTACAATGGAGATATCGTTGGTCCCAAACTAGGCACAGCCTTGGGCACCATTTTAGGTCCTTCCAACAGTCAGTGCCAGTGCGGTGCTTCTGACCAGAAGATAACCCACTTGTTGGGAGTGACCAAAGTCTCCCTACTCTTTAGAGTATGTTCTAATATATTGGTTCTTTCATCATAATTATACTTATTAATATTATATTATATGAGTAAACATGAAGAAGTTATTACTGCTATCGTTTCATTTCTCAACGTTCAGGTTCTATAATAATTACAGCATCGTACAAGCGTACATGCCGGCCGATCAATGTCAGTAATTAAACTGCTATTAAAAACTGTGCGTCAATTGATATCCTACTAATATTATAAATGCTAAAGTTAGTAAGGATGGATGGATGGATGGATGTTTGTTACTCTGTCACGCAAAAAGTACTAAACGGATTTGGATGAAATTTGGCACACAGATAGTTTATAACCAGGAATAACACACAGGATACTTTTTATCCCGATATTCCCATGGGATCGAAATTTATGCGGGTGAAACCGCAGGACGTAGCTAGTTGAAAATTAAATAATGTAAGTTCACAGTTAAATTAAATATACATTTGATCGCTTTATTTATTTCACTCTTGATATAAAAGCATTACATTGATCCGGTATTTTTTCCCAGCGCTGGAATCCAGTGACACTGATCGTTCAGTCTCCGGCAAACCGAGACGCGACGTTATTCTGGTAGAACAATTTCCATGAAGATTTCCGTGTTGAAGATTCTATGGAACAGCAAATATTTTTTTAATAACCGACGAAATATTTCCGACCCGCTAGACTAGAAATATATAATCATGTACTGAATCCCATGGTAACGGGTTGCGCGTCGACGTCCCAGCCATCCTTTATTATATCGATCCAATGTTACTGGATTGGACGACCTAAAGAAGGTTGCTGGGACGGACTGGATGCGGAAGGCGGAGGCCTATGTCCAGTAGTGGACTGCGATATGCTGAGTTGGTTGATGTTACTGGATTTCCGCGCTGGATCTATGAAAATCAGCCTTTATGCGCGTTACGAGCTTGACCTTCTTCAAATACTTTTAGAAAAGGTCAATGCGAGAACCTGTCATACCATTAAAAAAAAACTTTATTCTTTCTGTATCAGGCCGTATTGTCACTGTCAAACTGTTATGAAACGTTTACCCAGAGTTTTAGTTATTGGATTTATTTGTACTTTATTTATCGTCCTTGACCGAAATCAATTAATCTAAATAAAAATGGATGACTCAGACGACAGCAAGACGACCGTTCCGGTTGACGTGGTCTACTCAATCCATTCCGTGTTGAGTTCCGAGGATCCGCCGATGGATGAGTGGTCTTCATTGGTTATGTCATTAGCTGAAGAAAATCCGAAGAAAATGTTATATAACCAGGGGTTGTATAGCCCTGGTAGCGGAGATATATGCGGAAAGTATATCACCATGTCGGCAAGTTCTGTGCTCAGACACCCTTACTACTGTTACCCGGCGATCAAAGATCCAGGAATAGAGAAAGCATTGTTAGCCCCTGAAGATTTCATCACATACCCGGACGATGGTCAGGCCTTGTACTTAGCTTTATGCAAGGAGATGAATCAGTGCCCAGTTAGAAGTTTCTATAGAGGGCTCCTGGAAAGCCGAATAGATCTACGGTATTACTGCATCGATCCGAATGGATTCCGGGCAATGGCCAAAGCTTTGCAATACAATAAGGTAGTCCAAGTATTAAATCTAACTGATAACTTTTTGAACAATGATGCTTGCTATCATATGGGTGATTTGTTTTTATCAAATAACACGCTTACTGAACTCAATTTGCGTGGTTGCAGAATTGGCCCTCAAGGTGCCAGACGACTATTTTGTAGCTTGCACCTTAACAAAGTACTCAAGGTTCTTGATTTGAGTTATAACAAGTTGGGCGATGAGGGGATGGAGCATATAGCAAAGGCTGTACTTTACGGACTTGGTGTGAAAAATCTTAATTTAAGCTATAACAGTTTAACCGGGAGAGGAGTCGAGCTACTAGTAGAACCATTCGAAACCCATAATCATTTTACTCACTTAGACCTTTCGTGGAACACAATATTTACTCCAGGAGGTTACGCGTTTCTCAGGATGCTCTCAGAAAGCACTTGTCTTGAAGTCTTGAATTTGTCATGGAACTCCTTAGCTGGCCCTCGGATTAGCATAGCCTTAAAACAAATCTTGCAGTGCCCGCTGCTGAAAGAGCTAAATCTTAGCAATAATATGCTAAAAGAAGAAGGTATAAGGTATTTGATAGGAGGTTTGGCAAAGGCAAAAAAAATTACGAATTTGAATTTGTCATACAATCCTATGACCCCTTTTGATGCCTTAAGCGTTTTGGATAAAGTAACTGCGCGTACTTGTAAAGTGCACACTTTGTTAATGGACAACGTGTTAGTTACAGAAGAATTTGTATCTTTGCTCAAACAAACAAAAACACAGAAATCAAAGAAAAACTTGGTTGTAACGTACGGGGGCATTAAAGGTGATTTTAAAGCTAAAGGGGCAGACGCCAGGGAATTAGTGCTTAATAGAGTTGACTTTGTTGCTAATAAGAAACCGAAAAAGTACAAGACTGATATTGCATTGATGGCGCTGCAATTCCAAAAAGATAACATGGAGGTTACGGATACAAAACAGTTGATGTACGCTTTCCGCCGCGCTGGAACACCTCTAGATGAAGATCTAATTGAAGAGTTGGCCATCGCTTTTCCGGGACCAGGTCCGAAGAATGCTAAAGTCAAAACTATGGATGTCAACTTACTGGTAGACTATATCAAACAAAAATGGCCAGAGAGACAGTTACCCCCCACTTCTCCTCCTGAACCGGCACCCCCTCCACCACCACCACCCAAAAAAGGAAAAGGGAAAAAGTGAATCATAACAATTATTTTGATGTAATAATCATAGTTTACATTAGTATATTTTGTTAGAATTATTTAGATTTTTTCATACGTTTAGCATATACAACAATGTTGTACTAATGTATTTATTTTTTAAGAAGTACGTAATTTAAAAATATTATGATTAATACCGACTGGTAAGTTTTGCTTAGTTTAGATTTCTTTTTGTGAGTTTTATCTTTATAATTTGTACATATAATATATCTTTTCTCATGGAGAAGACAGACTACCGAATGAACTAATATAATTAATCGTAAGTAAACTTTAGGGGGCACCAACAGTGTAGCTCGCGAAATGTAAGTTTTCTTACGTTTTTGCAATCTCTTTGAATGACTAAAAACTCTATTGAATGACTAAAAACTCTATTGAATGACTAAAAACTCTATTGAATGACTAAATATCAATAAATCAACCCAAGAACTAATAGGGTTGTATTGATGATCATAATTCTGTAAATACATATGTACTTGTTACGGTCGCGAATCATATTTTGTTCAACTGTATGTTGACTCTGACCTGCAAATTGCAAAAACTTAAGAAAATTTGAATTGCCCAGGCTACCGAGACGCTTCCCTCTTAATGAATCCTTACGTTTATGCTCAGTACTATTTATATTTGGGATAAACTTTTAGATTAGACTTTATTTTAGAGTTGTGTTTAAGTAACGATTAAATGTTAAAAAATGTAACGTTCTTTCTTTTAATTCTGTTCTACAATCATTATAAATGGGTGATTTACATCGTGGATATGAAGCGGCGCGTGATTTGTTACCATCGTCTTGCGTCACGGGACCTATGCCCGTGTGATCTTACATAATCAGTCTTTAACGTTCCAACTGCTGGGACACAGGCCTCCTCTCTGTGAGAGGGAGTGGGCCATAATCCACCACGCGGGCCCAGTGCGGGTTGGTGGATGTGCACATGTCTTCGAATTCTTGTTCTAAGACACGATGTTTTCCGTCGCCGTTTTGAGAGCAGTGGTGATGAACATAAATTACGCGAAGTGATGTGCCTGCCTGGGTTCGAACCCACGACCACGTAAGTTGAGGTTGTTACCACTGGTCCACCACTGTTCTACTCTTCGAGTACTCTGCTCACTGGTCCGTGTGATCATAGTTGTGACGATATCTAAGAGATTTACATTGCAAGTAATTAAAAAAAGAGTCATGAATGACACAGAGTGAAAGGATGGAGAGGGAGTGGAAGGTCAAACAAAAGATGAAATGATATGAAAGAGAAGGGAGTGAATGATAGCGTGACGGTTGACAGGGGAGAATGGAAGAAGAAAACGTGTTGCGCCGACCACAAGTAACATGGGCCAAGGGCAGGAAGATGATGAGAGATTTCCATAGCAATAGGTGGTGCCAAAGGTGTCTAGGACAGGCTGGATGCGGATGGCGGAGGATAGGGTGTTGTGGCGCAGCAAGAGAGAGGCATATGTCCAGCTGTGAACTGTGATAGGCTGAGCTGATTGATTGAGGCGGCCTTGTATGTATGATTATTTACGTGATATGTAGATCACGATCATTCGTGATTATGTTGTGTTGTCTTGCTTGATGTTACATAACCAGTATTGGCATTTGGATGAATAAAACCATTTTCAGACCTGACGTTTGTTGTTATTGTGTTAGCTAAATACAAAAATTGACTATATACAGGGTGTTATTGACAGCCCTCCACAAAAACACAGGATTGATTCAGCTCCTTATTCTGAATCATATCCCACTGGAAATTTTCTCAAGAAAAAAAAAAAATTATGCCGTTTTTTCTGCTGATGTTCCTTTATTTCAATGTAAAATTACGTTCTCTGTATGCAACACTCCATTTATGTAAATAAAACAGCTGAAAACAGCCTCGCTCAAGCTCGCTGCGCTGCCGTCCGCTACGTGCGTTTTGCCACGGTAACGATACGTTGCGTGTGAGGTACTAAAACAAATCTGGTTTTTTGGATTCCCTTAATGTTCCTGAAAGAATTACATGTACCGGTCATCTTAATATGATGTACTGAAGCCACCCTATCAGTTTGCGGAGGGCTGTCAATAACAGCCTGTATACAGTATGGCAGGTAAAAGAAAGGGCATACTGGATATAGTGGTACCTACCAATGAAAATGAACAACATACTATAAACAACTCCGAAATATAACAAAAATAAAGTCTGCTGTTCTATACACTTTGATCGTGTTAGTATTACAGTTTTGTATGGAACAGCAGATTTTCTTTTTCAGAATTGGTCCCTTAATAAAATTTGTTTATATTCTCAAGTACTTACACTCGCTAAAGTTAGTCGTTTCCTTTACCATGTCCAATAAACGAAATACCTCAAATCATGAATCTATAAGTAGCGCTTTGTGATTAACATTACAAATTGCCGCGGGTCCATGGAGCCGCGCGCGCCGGCGGCTGCTCGCGGCTGCGCGGGCGCTCGGTAGCGTGCGTCACGCAACCTGGACTTGTCCGCTTTATTATTATTTATTGCTTTCAAATAATCTTCGACTAGATAATGCTATACAAAATGCCGCTGCACAGCATTCCGGCCGTAATGTGGGATTCTGAGTGAGATGTTCAACGATTCGTGCTGAAGCTCTCATATTGTGATGTCCTGTGATAGATCTTATCAGCAAGGGTTGTCGGCAGATATGGGCGCGTGTTTCCTTCGTTCCCGTTTTGGGTGGGATGTCTCCATATATAGGGGGAATAGAGTGCTTGCCTGGAACTATCCACGATAAGATCTGGTGTGACATCAATGTTTTTATACATTTATGTTTTTATTTCTATATAATGCGCATTGATAAAAGTGGTTTCCAAATAGTCAAGTGTCTTCTATTCTCAGGGAAAAACAATGTTTGATGGAGAAGGATAACTGGACTTTTAAGAATGAGACTCTATGGAAATATGTTGTCTATAGAAAAATGTCCATAGTATTTATAACACTATTCTTCATCTCTATTAAATCGAATCACAATTAAATTCTTATCCTTAATAAATATTGGGAGCCCTAAACACAACATTAAGCCCGTTACGAAAGAAATTTTCTGCGCCGCACTATCAAAGGCGGTAATCAGAACCCGAGGAATTTGCACCGACATGCGGAACGCTGATTTAGATCAGCTCTATTTATGACATGCACTAAAATACTCTTTAAACTATGCGTTTATAAGAACTTGTAAGAATTTTGGAAACTAATTATGGAGAAAAATTCGTTGATGTCCAGGGGAACACCCTGGATTTTCATGGACCTCGGTCCTCTATCTTGTATGCTAAGTAAGGCCTGTTAAACAAGCAGCAGAAAGTGGATTAAAAGAATCTAATGAGGCAATTGTGGAACGTCGCTGTCATTCGCACCAGCGGCATCGGATAGGAACCTTTTTGGTCTCGCACAAGTCTTTTTGGAACGAAGTTCCTTCGCGCGTTGCGAAAGGAGACTAGACGGAAAAAAATAAGATCAAAAGTTGGAACGACACTTTTTGCTATAGCTGTAAGCCGTGCGGCGTGCGCGTGTTTCTCTGTCTCTCTCTCTCTCTCTCTTTGAACTTCGTTCCATCCGGGTGTCCCTTGACACCTCTCAAGTTTTTTTCTTGTTTTTGTTTTGGTGGTTTTTAATGTAATTTTGTTTTAAATGCTCCTTTTTTACTGTTTGTATTTCCTGTGCATGTCCCATGTTTTTTTTCTTTCTCTTTTCCTTTTATCCGGAAACTACTTCCTCCGAAAAGGAGGTTTGTTATTATTTTCTGTAAGTTTAAAGACGATGACCGGCCAATATTATGTTATACACTACATATTTGCGAGCTAAATGCTCAACAAATCAATATCTTATCTAATATTTACTTTTTTTTGTTGCAGGTAACTTTCGCTGCCACATAGAAAGTGCAGTAGTGCTGACAATAGCACTGGTAAGACCCGCCAGACTAACACAAAGTAAGTCGGTGGTGACAATATCAGCAGTCAGATCTTCAGTATTTGTTTATGCAAGCGCCATTTTGAACCAGTTTTTGCATCTAGTTCATGTTTACTTGTTTAGTTATCGAAATTACGCTATGTATTAACACCAGTGTTTGTCTGTAGGTGTTGACAAAGTGTTATTGAAATAACTGAAACCTTCCAAGCTTATAGGGTCATTGTATTCATCATTGTAAAATTATGTGTTGACGCCAATCGTCTTCACGCACACAATCACAGCGAGCCAGTACCAGCATGTGTAACACAAGTAAAGCGCGCGTCGCTTCGTCATATAAAAATACTGTACGACCAGCACCCTAATTGCGTAACACACGATCAATTGGAATCGGTTTCATATTGACAGTTCAACAACATTCATTGCGTTATTTACGTATTGAGCATATAAATTTTTCGAACTTATGAAGCAATGGATTAGCAGTTTGTTTCAAAATGATTCAGATTCCGATTGATTGTGTGTTACGGAATAAGGGTGCGTATGAGGGTTACCTCGTAGCAAAAGTAGTTCATAATGATGATTATAATGACCCCTTAGGAGATTTTTAGTTATTTCAATGACAACTTGTATAACGTTTGTGAGAGTTTCTGAGACTATACCCAGTTGACCAATATTAGCAGCTTCTTTAGAATAATCAGCCTATAATGTTCCCACTGCTGGGACACAGGCCACCTCTCTTCGAGAGGGAGTGGGCTGTAATCTACCACGCGAGCCTAGTGCGATTGCTAATGGCGTTTTATCATGACACAGGAAATTAAATAATACAACCATCCTTTTGATTCCACCGATTAATCAGATCAGCATTTTTATTACAAGCTCACATTTATTATTTTATTTTTTTCTGTCAAATGGTCCTACCTT
Source organism: Apamea sordens (assembly GCA_945859715.1). NCBI lineage: Eukaryota > Metazoa > Arthropoda > Insecta > Lepidoptera > Noctuidae > Apamea > Apamea sordens. The sequence goes on from OX243995.1 coordinate 19,142,288, forward strand.
TTGAAATATGCTTTTCTAAGCACTCCCATTCACGGATTCTAATTAAAAGTTTTATAATAAAATAAAAATAATTTGACGCCCCCTAATCACTTGGTGAACATCTTCCTATGAATATTTATGAAACTCAGTAAGTACGTGTACAGATATTCTTCGACAAAGATTTATTGATCTTCCGCCACAGCCTCCGAGATTTAATTAACTTTTTAATTAAACATTTAATCGATCCTATTATGTGTTATCTCATAATAGTTAAGATAGCAACATAATTGATTGTATTTTGATAAGAATGGTGGTAATAACTTAAATACTCTTTAATTGAACTTTTCCTAACATATTTCTTTACTTTTACCAAAATGCTATATTAAACTGGTTTAGCTTAGCTATCCAAATAGTAACATGGATGTACGTCTTCCTCTTCTTAGCGTATCGATGGCAAAAAGTTCAAACATCTTGGCCCTAAATCCAACTGCGCCAACTCCACTCACTGACGCAGTAATAAGATCATCAAGTGCACAGGTGACAGGGCATGAGGCGCAGGATGGATGTACATCGATAGCTACATACATACATAGATACAAAGATATAAGGTATTATGTGGCTATTAACATCCTATTACAGAAATATGCGCAGTGTCATCTTATCAACATTACCATTCAACATTAGAATTCAACTTTATTTTATACTCTGTACTTTTTAGAAAATGATAAATTTCTAAAAAGTACAGAAGCTTTTTTACTTACATAAACTCACTTCTTCCCAAAGGGGTGGGCAGAAGCTACAGAACGCCATCTGCTACGATCCTTACAAGTTACTCCTTTTGCTTCGTTTCAATCTTTTCTAACTATTGAATAAAAGCTCCCATTCATTCCATATTTCCCAAAGCATATTACGGATCACATCCCATGGCTTGGCCAAAAACTTATACAAAGGTCCAGACCTGCCTCAACTTCTGCTGCCAGCCAGTAATCCAGGTCCACCAAGTCATCACCCACTTGAAAACGTCAACAATTTAGCGCACGTCTCCTTCGCCGTTAGACGATGTTGATTGCCCCCGCGCCTCAGTTGTCGCTATAAATTGAAAGTAACGCGTCAATTTTTTCGCCTGTCATTACCTACGAACTGTATCAGCAGTTTGACCATTTGATTCAGGGTTGCCGATTTTATCTTTAATATTATTTTATAATTTTTTGGGGATAATATTCTTGTCAGAGAGGGGCCCGTGGCTAAATAATAACAGCCGCACAGGTCGATCGGTCAGGTTAAGCTACGCTTGCCGCGGTTGGTCTGTGGATGGGTGACCATCTTTACATACCGAGACCCCTCCGTGCCACGGAAAGCACGTTAAGCCGTTGGTCCCGGCTGTCATTCGTGGATCTTTGACAGTCGTTACGGGTAGTCAGAAGCTCGAAAGTCTGACAACCAGTCTTAACAAGGGGTATCGTATTACCCAAGAACTGGATTGTGAAGGTCAGATAGGCAGTCGCTCCATGTAAAATACTGGTATTCAGCTGCATCCGGTTAGACTGGAAGCCGACCCCAACATAGTTGGGAAAAGGCTAGGCAGATGATGAATATTCTTGTCAGAATTAATATACTTATTGGTTTCTTTCGTGGCTCCAAATGACACAGTTATTAAGTATTTAAAGTAAATCTTTATCCAGATATCAGGGACTTACCCTCAGCTCTTATAGCAGGGCAGATGTTGAACTGCACTGCTTTTTTGTTCTATGACTAAGTACAAAAAAAGCTCTTCAACTTCTGCCTATAAGGGCTGGTGGTAAGCCCCCCATCTTAAATGTTGTGTTTGTATATGAAATGTTTAAATAATGATCATTTCCTATACAAAAACAACATTTCATCTCAATTTTTGTGTGATTGGTTGTCCTTTTACTGGGCCTGCTATATATTTCACAGTCCATGTGAGAAGCTAGGAATATAGTCAATATAGCCTAACCCATTTAGCTCATTGCAGTTCTCTGCTGGACACGAGAGTAGATCTGAGTAACTCCAAGCTTAATCTATTACGTTATCTATATCTATATCTATACTTATAATAAATCTGTAGAAGTGAAAATTCTGTACATTGAAAATATCAAAAAAATAATTTACAGGGGGTGTTACTAGACCGACACCGAACCCAAACATGTGATTAAAAAAATTTTTGTCTGTCTGTCTGTCTGTCTGTTTGTTCAGGCATCACGCAAAAACTACCGGTTCGATTACGATGAAACTTGGTATAATTATTCTTTAATATCCTGGGCACCACACTGGGTACTTTTTATCCCGGAAAAGTATATACAATAAAAAACAAACTTAATTTTGCGGTTCGATCCCTATACCCGATTACCACTGTCTGTACTGTACCAACCGCAAATACTAAGTTTGTCGTAGGTTGGGTCACCCGCAGTGGAGTTCATTTTTATTCCTTCTATTTTTTAGAGTTATTTAGGTTTATTTTTATATGAGTCGTAGGTATAGATTTTAATTTTAAAGTATAGGTAGTATATTTGATAGTGTACGTAGTGACCGTAGGTTATTTTATAATACTGTTAGGTAGGATTAGTCATTCGTATAGATATTAGTTTTTAGGGATTTTGCTTATTTATTGAGTTTAGATTAGTTATCATCAGAAATAAGTTTATTTAGGTAGGTACCTATTTAATTTTCTGTTATTGAGGTTTTTTTTAATTAGGTAGGTACTTAGGTAAAGATATCATATAGGTACCCTCTTAATCACCACTAATGAGACAATTGGTTTTCTACTGTAATTAGCCACAAAGGGCCCGCGAGATAGATGGCATTCTGGGGAAGCACATACATTTTATCCTGTTAGCACGTTCCCGTGGGATAATTTCCGACATCCACGCGGGCGAAGCCGCGGGCAGAAGCTAGTTGCTGAATATAAGCCTACCTCAAGAGAATAGGGAATTCAGGGATGTTGGTGTCCAGCAATACCTTCCACATTAGTAACAGTCCAGAGGGGCAATTCTCGTAATTTTAAGAACGTTCACAGTCTGATCTCAGTCTCAATCTGTCAAAAATTCCTCTAATTTCCCTACATTTTGACAAGTTTTTGACATTTGTTTGTCGCCGAGATGAGACTGCGACTAGATTTTGATCGTTTTAAATTACGAGAATTGGCCTTCTGGTCTCAGTGGTCAAGTATAATAGGAATCTAGTAAACTAGTGCACTAATGGTATTATAGTTTCTTTTTCTTCCCCAACCCGCCAACCCTGCCAGCTAAGTGTAAGTTTAGTGTCAGTAGAAAGTGTACCAAGTGGCCAAGTGGCGACCGTGGGCGAACACTTATTACTTATTCGACCATTGCTTTTCCTCACCGAATCGTTCACACTTTTACTTTTAGCGTCGCCATTACGCCTCTATGCCTGGGGGCGAAGTAATGAACTAATATCGTTTATAAAATTATAACCTAGAGATCGATCTCGAGCGGTCGTAAAATTAATCGGAAAGTGCGGGCTGTTTATCGGAGTAAGTGTCTTGAGATCAATGAACTCAGAAATTGAAGTTCTTCTAGCTAAACGTCTGTTCAGTCAGCTGTGCTGCTGGGGAGTTAGTTGCGACCATAGAAATATAAAAAAAACTTACTCTTCAACAACTTCTTATATCTATGGTGCAACTCTTCTTCCCAGCAGTTTTGACGTTAAAAAAGTACTGATTTTCAGCCTAGTTAGAATAAATTACTTTTGATTCAAAACTGCTTGCTTCTAGCAAAAGTGTTCATTCACTAGCACCCCCCCTTTACAGCTTACCTACTGAACCTATTCACTTCATTCGTTCACATTGATAAATTAACTACATTATAAAGTAGGTAATTTATTTTGGTAAGTATGTTCATGACACTTATATTTTCACTTCCCAACAGGCAATGTTGTTCCTCCATATTCAATTTAAAGTCCCACATATCCTAATTTTCACCAATTTAAATTCCCATCACGAACTATGAATCACATAAATTGACGAAACCTTCACCATATTTATTTGTAATCAATGACATAACTTCCCAGTACCAACAAAAACTCATTACATGATCCGCCATTGTTACGAAGCCAAAGTAATCGACCATAACCCCATATAGGCCGAAAAGTAGCCCATAACCAGCCCATCTTTGATCTCTTCCGCATGAATTATTCAAAAAAAAGAAGGTAACCCGAAAATGCCCGAAGCGTTTTCGTAAATTGCGTGTGCGCATCATTCGGTCGCCATAAAAATTTTCATCGGATAAGAAATTGAATTTACTCTTGTAACTCGTAAAATTTTAAAGGTAGCATTTTTATGTTGATTTATTTATATTATGGGAAGATTTTCGGCGCGTCGCGGCGGGCACTTTCCTTTTCAGCGGTAATAAGGTGGATCGATCAAGTTTTTTTTATAAATTAAGGCCTCGACGTGAACAGAATTTAATTGGTAACCCAAAAACCAACTAAAAGTATATATTTTCGAGGTGTTTCTTATTCTGAGTGTAATTGTAATTTTATTCATGGAATTTTTCCCTTTACGTCTGTAAACCTACGTCCTACTTTGGGTCACTGGATGTAATTATTTTTCATTCAAGAACTTAAGGAAAACAGTATTTTCCATTGGTCCTAGGTAACGAAGATTTCTATTCTCGCTACTAAGGACCGACTGTGATACCTAGTTAGTTTCAGTCGTTCAGGGGCAAAATGTCCAGCTCTCAAAATGTCCAACGGTGTCAAAATGTCCAAATACCCAAAATGTACAATGGTCAAAATGTCCAATGGTCAAAATGTCCAATCCTCAAAATGTACAATGGTCAAAATGTCCAATGGTCAAAATGTCCAATTCTCAAAATGTCCAACTCCCAAAATTCCAATCTTTGAGAATATCCATTTAATCATTTATTTTTAGCCTACGTTGTCCCACTGCGGGACAAACTCAAACCACTCAAACCATTCATTTCAATTTAACCATTTACAGACACTTTTGAACTATCAAGGAGTCGGTTAGTCAGAAAATATGAAGCTAGTTGCTCATTTCAAAGCGTAGTAGGTACCTTTGGAGAAGAACGGGCAAGAAACTCCATGGACACTCTTTTAAATGATATTGTTACAAAAATATTGGTTATATCATTAATGTTGAATTTATAATTATATGTCACAGCCTTCTTTTCCCCTTTCCACTCCTCTCTGTCTTAAGCTAATGTGGACCAATCCTGGGGGTCTACTCCGAAGTAATATCGGCCGAATGTTCGGCCGTTTCCTGCTACGAAGTTACTATTTGGTTCGGTCGGTCCCAATCCTACACTCCTACACTCTTTCGAATATTGACTATGGTCCCGACCCAACTGAGCCGATCCGAACTTTTTTCGCATTTTCCAATAATATTCGGTTCGGCCATGTGTCGGTCCGATCCGAACATTCGCACTTTGCACTTTGGAGTAGGCCCCCTGTATGTAGGCGTCGAGTAGTTCAACATTTTGTATTTTCATCTCCTTTCAAACTTAGCTTAGAATAATCTTAACAACATATTATTTAAGCAAACCAAGCTATAACTTATTATGCTAGCTCTCACAGTCACATTACAGTAATATATTCTCCGTGCACCACACAAACGGTTTCGCAAAAGCGTTTAAAGACGTGAGTTCGAACACGCATGCGCGGTACGAAAGGGAAATGCGTCTGCGCATAAGAAAGTACGCGGTTCAAGTTTTATTATTGTTTCTGATTAGTTAGGAACCTACAGCGTCAAATTATTTGTTTGTTTAAAGTTTGTAGGAGAAAAGTTACGTTCGATTGTTGTGTTGGAATTAAAAATTGGAAGACAATATTGATTCTCTGTGTTTATTTGTGAGTCAGTGAAATTTCAAGTGTTGGGACAGCATAAGAAATCATAAAAGCGCTCTTTCTCCTAATTATTTAAAATCTCGTTGGGCCCGACAGGGTCCATCATCATCATCATCTATAGCTTACAGCAGTCCATAGGACATAGGCCTCTCCTATTACACGCCATTCAACTAGATTTTCGGCAACTCTCATCCAGCTGCGACCAGATCCTGCGTAGATCGTCGCTCCACAGGGTCCATAATTGTTTCTATTTATTAATACTTACCTACCACCTGTATGTGTACATAAAGGATTACAATAAAGATTAATTGAATTGAATTGAATAAGACAATTAGACAAGCTGCAGCAATCTGCTAAATAATAAAATTAGCGAAAATAGCTTATTTAATCACTTACGAAATTAGCGAAAAATAAAGAAAGAAGCGCAAACGTAAGAAAATAAGTGGCCTTTCTATTTAATTTCGATTGTATCGTCTGCCAGAGTACAAATACGTATTCAAAGCATTTCGTTAACCCGATGAGCATCTTATTATGAAGGGTAACGAGAGAGTTATGAAGAGCACCGCTTACTGCATCATCAGTCATGAACCAACACGGGACGGCAGTGATGACGGGACCGCCGCGGTTAGAAAGACCAGGAAAATCGTAAGTAGGTACCGTATTCAGGGATTTACTTAAAAAAAATAAAAAAAGTTATTAGGCTCGCCTTATGCGCCACTGTACATTTCCATGGGTAAATCCCAATTGATGGAGAAAACGGGTAGTATGAACGATATTACACTCTGAATGACCAACTACATTGACATTGATTGAGTTTGAGTTGATAATGTAACAATAAATGTAGGTCCAAAAACATAGTTCAAAAAAATGTCCACAAAAATAACCCAAACAATTTATTTACATTAAACATTCTTCGCACTTTCATTAAAACGTCGTTCAAATACGACACTTAAAAATTAGCACCTCAGCGCGCGAGCCCACAATACACACCCGTATGTTTACACTCGAATCTGGGACACCTGCTCAAAGTGGCCAGTTGACCCCAAGAAGACCCACATCGCTGCCCATACCATTATTATTAATAGTTATGATATTATTTATACCTCGTTATGCATGTTTTAACATTTAATGTTGTAAGCCAACATGTCAGCCATATATTTTGAGTTAATCCTGATTGGTAGTTTGGAGGAATTTGACTTTTTTAAAGCGTGCTGACAAGTTAGTTTGTGGTTATGTTAATTTTTTAGGCGTGACATCTTTAAGAATAAAATAAAGCGAACTTCGAACTTATATTTACTGACTTGGCATTGGCTTTGTTAGATTATTATTTGGTCAATTTGAATACAATAAAGTTAAGTGCCTATGTACAGGGAGCTTATTTAACGCGCCGTCGACACGCATATATGCGCTGCAAATGCAACGAGTGCTGCTTTTTTAAGTTTAGCAAGGCGAAAAAACGCGCCGTCTACGCGAATTACTTAAAAAGAGTGCATAAAAACGCCGCAGTAGCGCACAGCGCGCACCTTCACGCTAACAAGAAGTAAAGAGTAACAGGCGTTTAGTACTGTGAACAATAATTTATAATCAAACCATTACTACGATTTGTGGGGCTTAGTTTATAAGTCACTTAGCATGCAGTAAACATATAATTTAAAAAAATTGCATTCGTCTGAAATTTTGACGACACTGGTCCTAATTAAAACTTTTATTGTCCACGTACTAAAACTCAAAATAAAGCAGCATCATTATTGGCTCATTTTTACATGTTTGAATATGATGCAAGAGCTTCTGAATAACTCATAGGTACTTCTGACTGTACCCTAAGTTTTACCCTTTCCTATATAATATAACTTAGAACCTCTATAAAGAAACTAAATTCAAAAGATAGGTAGCTACTGCGACTAAAGTATCTCTCTCTAGTATTTCATAGACACCGACAGGTGGCAATGCCTCTCACCTTCCCAGAACGCATACGTTACATTTTATTATTAACACCACCACATTCTCGTAAGTTATTTATACCCACTTGGTGGTGTCGGTCGTGTCCATATGTCTTTGTTGAGCAAAAGTATCGAAGGACCAATACTTGAGTTGCGTTCCTAAGCAAGGTGTAGTGACAGGTTAGCAAAAAGGTGAAGATACAGGTGTCCTAAGTAAACATTTGGTCGAGATTTCTTTTAATCTGGCATACTTCCATATCGAAGTGTTTGTGTGAAAGATGATATGGCTAGAAAGCTCTTAGAGATGACAGCTAATAGATCATCTGCCATCTGCCGAGCCTTTTCCCAACTATGTTGGGGTCGGCTTTCAGTCTAACCGGACGCAGCTGAATACCAGATCGTTTGAACAATTAAAGTAAAAGTACTCCACTGACAAACCCACATTCCTCACTAACAGTCCCATAACCAAGTGTTTAAAAAACCCCGTGGTAACGTTCACACGGTCAACAATACGTATCAACTCTGCGCAGGCGACTCAATCGGAACTAATAAATTGAGATATTTTTCTTGGTACGCCATCGATCACTCGGCCAATTTGCAATTACTGCCCGCTATGGGCCATGGTGGTACTATTTTAGTGATGCGGTCCACGGTACAACATAAAAGTATGTTAAGACCGCTGGCACCAGAATTCACTAAATACATTAAGGACGAAGCGCCCACGAAATCAATTATTCTTACGTTTATTGCAATTTATGACAGTCAGGTCAGTGTAACAAACTATTAAAATAAAAATATAATATCCTAACCTAACTAAAAATATTCACAAACTAAAATACGACGTCGAAATATTCCTCCGCATCGCTGTCGACTGGTAATGAACAAAAATACAATACAAAAAACAGAGTACACATACTCTAATTATAGTTTCAAATGAATTGGTATTAAAACATTCAAAGTTATAACATCCAAAATTAATTAAAAAATCAAATACATCCAAACATTAAAATTTAATTATATCTATTAAAACATTTAAATTACCAACAAATAAAAATATAATGAAAAAGGTACATAAATTATAACTGGTCATCTCTCATTCAACTTGTGTGTCTGACACACATCCATTTAACATTCATACTTAAACCATAAAACTCATGAATAGTACATGAATTGACGCTGAGGTGTCACCTCCAGCAACTTTCTCGCGACCAATGTTATGACTGCAATACTCGTATTAATAATGTTTTCTAATACTAAGAAAGGTTATGAAAATAACCACCATAGATAACGAATCACAAAAACTACATTGAAATTTCACACATTTCTCAAACTCCATAATGTTGCCAACACATAAAATAAAGGTTGGTTCATGGTCCCCAGCCCTAAGAACTCGCAGGTCGGCGCCCGCGCAGATATATTACCAACACGGCAAGAATATGATTAGTGTATTGTGTTCCTGTTTATTTATTTACAAACTACTTGGTGAAGGATTGGGTTTGCTAACTGACGGCCTGTTTTTCTAGGTATCCTTTGAGAAATATCGCTGAGAAAGGATGCATTGGCGTTTTGTTGATTTATTTTAATAGAATATTATTTTGCTGCTTTAGTTAGAGTGAGGGTACTGATGTTGCGTTTGGTTTGTAGAGTACGTTTTGCAAAATGATGGCGGTAATTTTTTTATCTATTACGATAAGAAAAACTGACTTTTCAAGGGTTTTTCCCCTGTTTTCAATTTTTTACCGACGAAATAAAACGAAGTAGGTTCTCAAGTTGACGCGCATTTTTTTTTATGAGTAGACCGATTTTGATAATTCTTTTTTTATTGGAAAGGGTATACCCCAAAGTTGCTCCCATATAAATTTGGAAAAAAAAATCCAACCCTAAGGGTGGGAAAATAGGGGTGATTTATTGTTCACTCACAGACTTGAATGCTGAGTTGTGTATTATTATGCCTGCCCTTTGGCAAACAGTTAGTAGATTATAGCCACAATAAATTATAAAATAATAACTTTTTAACAATAATTAATTTTAATAATTGTAATTTTGAGTCGGCGCCAAACATTCAATCAACAAAGATCACTAAATTGCCTTAAATTTAAACGGCGCCGACTCAAAATTATTTAGGTATACTTACATTAGTTTAAGAACTTAGTTATTAAGGTTAAATTAAAAAGGTTTATTATTTTTTGCTTTTAAGTTTTTTCGGCAGTTTAATTTTTTTGTTAATAAGTTTTTATCGATTAACTTTTGTTTAGAGGTCCAGCACTTTAATTTGCGTAACACACTATTCATCACAATCTGAATCATTTGGAAGGATTGCTATTGCTCCATATGCTGGAAAAATTTATCTGCTCAGCAACGTAAATGACGCAATGAATGTGGTTGAATTGTCAAAATGAAATCCATTTCTACTGTTAGTGTGTTGCGCAATTACCCCGCAGGGTGAGGTCGGGCTAGTTGTCATAAGACTTTTCTATCCGTAAATCTCAGTTGTAGCTCAGTCTGGAATAGACTATTTTCCTAAAAAAAATCTAATTAGTCCGTCAATTAGATTATCAAAAAATATTGAAACCGTATTTTTTCTTTTGTCAATTATATAAAAAATGATGAAGATATCGTCTGTTAAAGTTCCGCGTGACGTCACTTGCTTGCGACACTTTTGCAAGCAAGTGACGTCACGACCCCCAGATTTTGACGCGCTTTATCTTTGCCATTTTTTGTTTGATTGACAAAAGAAAAAATACGTGTCCATTATTTTTCGATAATCAAACTGACGGACTAAATATAATAATTATTTTTTACCCAGGCAACTACCCTATTGTGCCGGGTTGATGCCAATAGGCTCGCCACCACATAACTGGTGAAATATAGGAGTACTTTTTTTTTTGCGTGGCGTGGCGTGTTAGACTTTTACTGACTAAAACCCACCCGTGTTCCTTCAGTTGCCTATGCCAGGGGTACACGCGGTATGCCACGGTATCTCTTTGGAACAACCCGCGGCCCTGACGGCATCGGCCCTAGTGGACCCCGTCAATTCGTGCTGACATCTCTTTGAGGCGCGCGTGGAACACAACGCGCCGTCGACCCGGGCCTGGTCCTTACCGGGTAAATATAGGAGTACTAAAGAGTAAAGCACACCTCTGCCCAAACGGGGAAATAAACCGTGATTTTCTGAGTCTTCTTTATTTATTTAAACTTTTCGCACAAAAAGGTACAAAGGCGGACTTAATGCCTTAGGCATTCTCTACCAGTCAACCATGGCTCCTCCTAATGAGAATCCTTTAGTCAAGTTTAACTGTTGTTTCTCTAGAGTCGTTACCTTTAAACATTTTGCCATGCCAGGTACTCAACGCATTCCACAAATTCCTAATTAATATTAACATTTAAGCCTCTGGGAATGTATCGCACCCGCTGAAGTTCAAAATAAACGTAAATTCCTAATTTAACTGAGACTTAAAACCAAATTCTATACATTCCAAGTTACAGGCAACTAAAAGGTAAGCTAACTTTGTTTACCAGTTAACCTAATCAAAGCTGAACCAAGGTTAATTCTAAATACCACTAACTTAGGTGCTTAACTACTTACCCTACCTCAATTTAAGCTGTTTTAAATTCTCGAGAGCATAACATAAAACCTTAAATCTAACGGAACATAAAATTCATCTGTAAGTCGGAGATCTCCTCCATTACGCCGGGCGGTTGATTGCGTATCGCGACGATTAGGTGCGCGCGCGCACGACACAAAGGCACCGCCGCGCGCGCCGCGAACGCGGAACCTAATCCCGGATTAGGCCGGGATCATTTCAAGTTTCCCGGGACACGTCCGTCCCACGGGACCCTGTTCCGGGGTAATCTCGGTTATTGAAAGCAATCTTATTTTATAGAATAACTAACTGTAGATGTATGAGATTTTTATTGGTTAGATTTCCATAAGAAGTCACTGGTCAGTGGTCAGGTATTAAAATAAGTATTTATTTACTTATTTCTACGAGACTCTTTAGTATTCAATTGATTGTATTTCAATAAGGAAGCTTATCATCCTTACATTACCTATAGCCTGCTTCGTTGGTATAGTCGTCGCTTAAATTACAAGAATTGGCCTTCTGACTGTGAATGTTCTTAAAATTACGAGAATTGCCCCTCTGGAATTTCTCAGCAGCACCCTGGAGTCAGGATGTGCACCCGGTTGATGTCAGTAGTCTCGCCCCCTATTAAATGGGTTTTAGTACTTCCCTATTAATATTATAAATGTGAAAGTTTGTATGGATGGATGGATGTTTGTTACTCTTTCACGCAAAAACTATTGAACAAATTTGCATGAAATTTGGCACACAGATCGTTTATAACCAGGATTAACATATAGGATACTTTTTATCCCGATATTCCCTCGGGATTGAAACTTATGCGGGTGAAACCGCGGGCCGCACCTAGTAACTCGCAAAATGTGGGTGTGGTACAGGTCCATCTCGGTATACAGGGGGCCTACTCCGAAGTAGTATCGGCCGAATGTTCGGCCGTTTCTTGCTACGAAGTTACTATTTGGTTCGGTCGGTTCCGATCCTACACTCCTACACTCTTTCGAATATTGACTATGGTCCCGAACCAACTGAGCCGATCCGAACTTTTTTCGCATTTTTCATTAGTATTCGGTTCGGCCATGTGTCGGTCCGATCCGAACATTCGCACTTTGCACTTCGGAGTAGGCCCCCAGGCGTGTGGTTATGTTCTACATCAGAGAAGTGCCTGGATCCCGTTGCTGCTATTAGGATATTAGCACGTGCTTAACACAGATGTTATTGCCCAATAACAATAACTATTAACAGTTCCCATAAATAATCTACTTCAATTTAATTAATCTTTACAGTTTTACGTAATTAAACGATCTCCATTACATCTTGTTCACATTCCGCAACCACCATTCAGATTTTAGCATAACGATTAAGTTTGACTGGGAGGGGCCCGTGGCTAAATAATAACAGCCTCACAGGTCGATCGATAATAATAATAATATCCCTGGACATTTCACACAGCGCCATCTAGTCCCAAGGTAAGCAACCTAATGCTTGTGTTATGGTAACAAGATGGCTGATAAACTACTTATATACATTTTTTTTTTTTGTAAATACATACATATTATAGATAGAAAGATAGAAAAACACCCAGACTCGGAACAAATACATGTAGGTCATACAAATATTTGTTCCATGCGGGAATCGAACCCGCGACACGCAGCGCAGCAGTCAATCGCTTAACCACTGCGCCAACCGTGCCGTCAACCGATCAGGTTAAGCTACGCTTGCCGCGTTGGTCCGTGGATAGGTGACCATCTTTACATATCGAGATACATCTTTGACAGTCGTTACGGGTAGTCAGAAGCCCGAAAGTCTGACAACCGGTCTTACCAAGGGGTATCGTTGTGGAGGTCAGATAGGCAGTCGCTTTATGTAAAAAACTGGTATTCAGCTGCATCCGGTTAGACTGGAAGCTGACCTAAACATAGCTGGGAAAAGGTTAGGCACGTGATGGCAGGTTGACTGGCTAATTCTCGGTTCCTAAAAACAAAAACGAATCGTTTTGAATTTGTTACTGCCAAACAGCAGTGCGATTCTGTAACCATCTCTCCGTGAAAACTTAGGTGAAGTGAACGTGGAGTGAGCTGTCATTCCAAAAAATGCTAGGGATTGACACTACTGACAACTCACATCAAGCTCACTTCACTTGAGTTTTCATGGTGAGATTTTTACAGAATTTTTTTTTTACCGGCTGGGCTTATAAACGGGCGAAAACGAAGTACTCACACGGGCCAACCAATTTCACGCAGACAAAGTTGCGGCCAGAAACTAGTTAAATATAATTTTGTACTCAACCTTTTGACGGGCACTGCTGGATATTGACTTAACGCTATAAAGTTGTAATTAGCAGGTTATCGCCTACCATGAGGAAGTCTATAAACCGCAAAAGTATTTATTTTAATAAGATCTTTAAAAGGATCTAAAGGGAAGCCACACTTATCAAGAAGTACGAATAAGAAACTCTATGGTTACACTTTTAGATTATCATCAGCAGCCTATAGCAGTCCACTGCTGGACATAGGCCTCTCCTATTGCACGCCAATCAACTCGATTTTCGGCAACTCTCATCCAGCTGCTACCAGCCATCCTGCGAAGATCGTCGCTTCAACTAAGTAGCCTGAGGGCGTCCCACCTTACGTTTACCGATTCGCGGTCTCCACCCAAGAACACGTCATCTACGGCTAATATGGCCGGCCCATTGCCACTTCAGCTTGCTTATTCTGTGAGTTATGTCGACCGCTTTGGTTCTCTGCCGGATCACCTCGTTTCGGATTCAATCCCTCAGAGAAACTCCAAGCATAGCCCGTTCTCTTAGATCAAATTTATTAAATTGCTATCATGACAAAAGAAAATTACTTGAGACCAAATATAGTGGTAAGTAGGTGTCTGTTACTAACTCAAATAAAAAATAACAAACCGCTCGTTACTCGATATTTCATCTTCAAACAAAAAACTCCCATTCAGAAGCGTCTGACAAATAAAGGCATTAACTTCTAACCAGCCGACGAGGTCAAATATTGATTCAGCACACGAACAATTAAGGTTCAACAATGCAGCGGTATTGCTGTATACGGGGCGCCATTAAATTTAATTACCGCTGCGCGCGAGTTTCGGATGCGCGATGGCTTGCGCAAGCGCAGGTGCGCGTAAATGTCAGGTGGCGCGCGTGCGCGTAACATACACTGTTGCCTTATGGTAGTGTAGGTCGATATGCCCTTAAATATCAGACTTGTGGGAAAAAAGAAGATGTTAGTCAGTTATGTTTGTTTTTTGGTCCTTCGGAACCACACATTGATGTAAGGCTTGTGAAGCAAGGACCACAATATAAAGGATATTTTTCTTAGACAACTCTATCTATCACACCTATATAAGAATCTGAGGGAGTAGATGGATAAGAATCCGTGGAAGTTGAGACTAAGTTCTGTGGGGTTTTGGAGATCAGACTAGATGTTAATTAAACTCTTAGGCGCACTATGCGCTCATTCTGAACAGTGAACGAAACTGAACCGGGTCGGTGACGCTGAATCGAGTATACTCTGCGCTGAATCGCGTATACTCGGCTTCAGTCGTAAGTTTCCACTTCTATTGTGTGTTCATAAGAACACACCCTCTTTCCTTATTCTTCAAGCTTCTTTTGTTAACCATAAAATCAACGAACCCACGGCGAAGATGCTGTGACGATGTGATAACGTTTGCAGGGCTAACATGGCCCTGCAAGAGTTCCCACAAGACAGGGAGGTTTGGAAGTAAAAAGGAGGCGCTTTTGCCCAGCTGTGGAACACATCATAAAATAGAACCAAATCCCAAGATCACTCATTCTGTTTCTACACTCACCGCTTGAGGCATATGGCATATGAAGAATGGACGTGTGGGGTTAAAAGTTCACGATTGTGTAAAAGGATTTACGTAAGTATTCCAATCAGCCGTGAGATTAGTCATGACACGAGGTTGATTGAAGCCCCGAGATCCTTATACGTCGTGCTTTGGCTTTTTCTTGGCTTTAATGAGAGGAATTGTAGAGATCAACAAAATATGTGAACCTATTTGAGAACAATGCAATATATTTCCAGAATATTTATTCATAATATGATGGGTTTAGAAGCAGGCTTTGTAGCTCTTGACACAGGGTTAATATTACATTAGAGAGCAGTAGTGGGCCAGTGGTAACGGCTCCGATTTACGAGCGTACAGGTCGTAGGTTCGAACCCAGCCAGGTGCTTTACTTTCTGTACATTATTTCATCATCACTGCTCTCAAAACAGTGAAGGAAAACATCGTGAGGTAACCGGTAAGTCCTAGAACCAAAAGTTTGAAGATATGTGACATCTACCTATCCGCACTGGGCTCGTGTGGTAGATTACAGCCCAGTCCCTCTCAAAGAGAGGAGGCCTGTGTACCAGCATTGGGAAATTGTAGGTTGATCATGAAATTGAGCAGACTAGATCCGGTACAGATTCTGCTGAGTGGCTAGAATATTTACCAAGACCTACTATTCTCGCCTTAGAATATATTATCATATGAAAAAAGGTGTAGAAAAGCTCCTGAAAAGAAATAACAATACAGTTTCAGTAACCTGTTCATAATAAAGAGCTTTGAACCAAACCTAAAAAATGCAGTTCACCAACAATAAAACAAAACATTCCTATAGTATTTGTGCTAAAACAATAGACAACGAAATCAGGTGTTCCAAACTATGACATGATAATGGTTCATTCTGTTTCGAACTCATAACCGCGCGTAACACCGCCCGGCAGATTCCCACGGAGCCGAAGGTCGATCACGATTCGATACTTGCGAAACCTAATCATTCAGACAGATATACAGAATGTTTGCTTTGTTCGTATATATTGTACTGTCGTTAGTTCAATATTGGGACAGGTCTCGTTTGACCGAAAACTATGAAGAAATAAAATCTCGTAATTTTATTTAATATACAGCAGTAAATTATTATAGAACACTAGGTACAAAAATTTAGGTAACTATACATAGGTACAGGGTGGTATCGACGCGCAAACTGTTACCATGGATTCAGTACATAGGGGGTCATGGGGTCTAGCATCATGTGCCCTACCAACCTATATTTGTTATTTTTTTAAAAAAACGTTGCCCCACACTAGGAATTTCTCCTGTGTCGTGGGTGCGTTTACAAACATTTAAACTCACATACACAAATAGCCAGACCCGGAATAACTACTTGTAGGCCATACTAACATTTGTTCCGTGCGTGAATCGAACCCGCGACATGCAGCGCACCACTGCGCCAACCGTGCCGTGCCACACACGTCACATTTCGTAAGTCACATGTAACAGGGGTGAGCTTATTGCCATGAACCAGGCACGTATCCAGATTCCGGGCAGCTACTGAGAAACTGGGGAATTAGGGAAATGGGAAATTTCCCATTTCCCCAATTCCCATGGGGAAAACCCAATAACACTGCGCGACCTGGTAGTCGAACCCAGGACCAGGCTCAGCAATCGCGCTTATGACCACGATACCATCAGCAGTTATCTCTCGTTTAATGTAGTGTGTTTGGGACACCTATACTCAACAATGGCCGTATAATACGATAAATATTATCATCGTCCTTAATAAACTTCTCAAAGTTAGCAGCTGCCTTATTGTTACAAGTACTCGTATCGTAACGCACCCGTTACACAATTGAGAGCTGCCGATCAACTTTATAAATAACTTGCACTGTGTTTAACGTCCACAGCTGCTTATCGTTAAGAAAAACATTTATTGATTATGATACTTATGTTCTGACGATAAAATTTTACAGCCAAATTTTTTGTTGCCATTATCAAGTTGGATGTGGGTTACTGTAATACTCTGTCGCATAGGTAAACTGCACTTTTTTTTAGTTTGAAGATTGTTCACGGTTTAATGTCGTGTGTTTTCCAAGATTTTTCTGAGTAGCTTGAGATTAAAGGAAGGATAAAATCAGGGGGTCTACTCCCAAGTAGTATCGGCCGAATGTTCGGCCGTTTCCTGCTACGAAGTTACTATTTGGTTCGGTCGGTTCCGATCCTACACTCCTACACTCTTTCGAATATTGACTATGGTTCCGACCCAACTGAGCCGATCCGAACTTTTTTCGCATTTTTCAATAATATTCGGTTCGGCCATGTGTCGGTCCGATCCAAACATTCGCACTTTGCACTTCGGAGTAGGCCCCCAGGAATGAAATTATCCGGGAAAGAACCGGAGTTACCGACACAGCTTGCACAGTAAGCAAACTGAAGTGAAAGTGCGCTGTTTGTCGAAGGACCGATTGTCGGTGGAGCAGATGAGTCCTGGAGTTAGTGTGGAACGCCCCCCAGCTAGATGGATGGACGAAACCATGCTCCACCTCCTATCCTGCCCTCTGTGTCCCAAAACATGCAGTCAAAGTGACTACTGCGCTGCCACTGACAACGCCGTGGAAGCGGCAAAGTTTTGGGCCAACCAGATATAAAATTCAGTCGTGCAGCGACATGAAGAAAATTTCAAAGGCAAAATAACCATAGGTACACACGGCTACACATCAAGCTGTGCAAAACCAGTATTGGCTGACCGTGCATTGTGAGAAAATATCATACAAAGTGAGGCCAAGACAAACTGGTTTTGTATAGCTTGACGTGTAGCCGTGTGTACGTGTGATGAGGGTGGGTGGACCAAAATTAAGCTGCATCTGGTTAGACTGGAAGCCGACCCCAACATAGTTGGGAATAGGCTAGGTAGATGATGATTCGTGTGATATTATAATAGGTTAAATACCATACCTGTTACTCCACTCCCATAAACATAGTAAACACGTATATTATGGCTACGATATTTCCAAGAAGTCTTCATTGTCTAGCGAGGCGTGCGCCCGCGCAGATTCAAAACAATCATTAGTCGGTTCGTGTGAATAGTTTAAATGTGTACAAGTATTTGTTAATGTGGGTGGAGATCACGCTTTTCCTTTACTGGGTAAGCTATATTGGTCCTAGGTGGCGCCGAACTGTTTCAAAGCATTCTGAAGCCGTCTAGGCGATTAGTTAAATATAAACTTTTAGTTAAATTAGCAACAACCATTAAATTAAACAACAGTTAAATTAGAATAGGACTTACCTTGGCCCGGACAAGCTAAGGAAAGTCCTATTCTAATTTAACTGTTGTACTGATAAACTTTACCAGGATGGTTGTTGTCAATCGCCACTAAACAGAAGGCCAACGAAGTTGTTTTCGTCGTAAAAACGTTCAAATTCAAGTCGCAAACTTATCTCAGCGACAATCAATGCCAAAAACTAGTCAAAAATACGTAAAGTTTACCAACATTTTTGACATTGATTGTCGGTAAACTAAAGGTATTTTTGACAGATTTAGATTAGAATGCGAGCGTTCTTAAAACTACGGGTGGCCCCTTTGACATTAGTGTGTCTGTAAAGACGAGAGTTCAACAAAATTATGATTTAAAAATATACAATAAGGTTCGGTGTTGCTAGCTTTATTGTAACTAAGTCATTTGACGATGTGTTCTTGTAGTTTCAGCTAGTTAATTACTTAGATATCAACTATTTGGTGACTACCATTCAAGTCAATCTCTCTTCAAGAAAATCATTCTGACTATACTTCTCAATAAAATATTCATCCCGTCATTCCCTTCGTGTCGCATCTCTATTCCCCCTTTAATCTTGCGCCAACGCAGCTAGCTACCGCGCATGCGTTGAAGCCTGCAATCACTACCAGTACCAGCTCCGCAGTTATTTGTCGAGGTTACTGCACTGATCTCCGCGTTGTTAGAAGGTTATGTTATATCTAATATTTATCTAACAGTCAGAGATGAGAAAATCATGTAGAATTTTGACTGGAGGCTGCCATTGCATCTAAAATAAGTGCACACGAAAATTTTTGACCACGTTCTAAAAAGTTGTCAAATGGTTTTCGAATATTTAGGTGCTTACTCCAAATTTTGTTCCAATCACAGTGTACTTATAATAAAATCAAACCATTACAACCATCGATATAATTGTCAT
Source organism: Apamea sordens (assembly GCA_945859715.1). Taxonomy (NCBI): domain Eukaryota; kingdom Metazoa; phylum Arthropoda; class Insecta; order Lepidoptera; family Noctuidae; genus Apamea; species Apamea sordens. The sequence continues at coordinate 19,161,621 of OX243995.1, forward strand.
TAAAACCAAAGTTATGGTAGTGCAGTCCTCGAGGATACTTACCACGCCTGGAATCCGTATAGGGTTAGGCAGAGTTGTACACACGGCTACACATCAAGCTATGCAAAACCAGTATTGGCTGACCGTTCATTGTGAGAAAATATCATACAAAGTGAGGCCAAGACAAACTGGTTTTGTATAGCTTGACGTGTAGCCGTCTGTACCTGTAGTAAACCCACGTTTCGCCATCATGTATCAGTCTCATGTAATAGAAGGCTCACTATTGCCATCAACGGGGCATAATTCCAGAATTCGGGCTAAAAAAAACAAAATTTTTACTCCGAATCTTCAATCTTTTAAGGAAAACTCGACACAGGTTGCTGACTTCTTGTAAGTAACTTACACCACCAAATGAGATACACAAAACACTAACGATAAAATCATGACTATAATCAATTACAAAATAAATCACTTTTTCTTCTTACTCAAAAATGTTTATTAACAAGGAAAGTACCAAATTACTTCCAAAAATTCTAACCTTAACTGTTCAAAGATCAAGAAACACCCACACGAGTTTGGAGATGCGTCAGTAATAATCATTTGGTTTTTATGCCTACATCTAAAAGATTACGTCCTCATTTGAATAATTAAGAATGCAACTTATGTCAACATGAAATGCGAGACTTAAAAGGCGTGTTTCCAAAGTTTTTTTTACTTTATACTTTTCTAGCTTTAATAAGTTTATGTAACTCCTTACTTGTGTGAACTTCAAAAGCTTACCGCCGCAAAATCTGACACTCCTTATGTGGGATCAGTCAATGTAACCTACGAAATTATGAATAACTAGCTGCGCCCCGCGGTTTCACCTGCATTAGTTTCGATCCCGTGGGAATATCGGGATAAAAAGTGTCCTACCTATGTATGTATGTTAATCCTGGTTATAAACCATCTGTGTGCCAAATTTCGTCCAAATCCGTTCAGTAGTTTAGTTTAGTAGTTTTGCGTAAAGAGTAACAAACATCCATCCATCCATCCATCCATACAAACTTTCACGTTTATAATTTTAGTAGGATTACTAAGTTATAATAATTTTAAACATTTTAATGTAGGTAGCTCTCGAAATTATATTTGCTGAAAATACGACTATTTCGTGAAAATATGACTATATGCAATACTTAAATATAATTTTGAGTGCTGTATTGAGGTTTTTTTATTAGCCTTTAATGTCCCAATGCTGGGCAGAGACGTCCCAGCTCTTCAGCTCTCTCTGTCCACAGCTGCCAAGGACCAATCTTTATTAAGGAGTTACGACAAGCTCATCCCGCCACTGATTAAAAGAAATTAATTATTCATTGATGTTTTAAAAGATTATACTTTAGTAACTATTTTATAATAATTGCCGCGTTATGAATTTTGGCGAAAACAAACTAAATCAGCGCCGCAATTTGCAAAAAAACCGTATGAAGTTTACACATCTTAAGCACTTCACCCATTAGGTAACAAAAGAGTCTTATGTCATAGAAATGAACCATCTGTCCTCATTCCCGTAATCACTGCCCTCACTCCCGTCTCCAGTAATTACAGCAAGTCTGATAGGATTATAAATTAACAGGACCAAAAAAGGCGACTTCTGCGCCGGTGCGCGCGCGCCGCCCAAACGTTGTTCATTACGTCATTTGCATAAGAGTTTTATGCGTACGCGCGAAAGGAAAATGGCTTGGGAACCTTATTTGTTGCTAATTCACTTTCGATTGACCGGTGCGTGATGTAAACCTGTGCGTGATATTAGCATAGGTTTTAGGTTTAGTTGTGTACAAATGGAATTAATTAGATGGCCATGAAACGGTTTGGTAATGTCCTTTTTAGAATCAAGATGGCGTAGGGACGGTGGTTTTTAAGGCGCTGCCCAAACGTGGGACACCGTGAAACGCTCAGTTTTTGTCGCGCAGTTACTTTGAGTGTATTGTCAAATGTTCAAAGAAAAGACTCATCGTCATCTACCTATCATTTTCCCAACTATCTTGAGGTCGGCTTCCAGTCTAAACGGATGCAGCTGAGTATCTGTATTTTACATGGAGCGACTGCCTATCTGATCTCCACAACCCAGTTACTGGGTAATACGAAACCCTGGTTGTCAGACTTCCGGGCTTCTGACGACCCGTAACGACTGTCAAAGATCCACGAATGGCAAAGAAAAGACTTATTCAAAAATATTTCATTAAAATAAAATAGTATCGTGGTAAAAAAATATTTTTCGTCGCATAATTCTCAAAATTCATTGTCATGTACTCAATTAAAGGGTACTCAATTAACTAAAGAAATACCAAAAATTAGCCCAACAGCCCATTTAGGAAATAAATAAATTGTTTTACTTTCTACATTTCCTTTTGATTTTTGTTGTTAATTAGAACAAGCCAACGGACAACAAGCTAACGGTTTAAACATAAATAATAATTACCTAACCAATTTTGGCTCAGATATGTCAATTTTCTCCAAAATATCTCATCGTTTTCTGACAAACGCTTTTAGTTATGGATTAGTTAACCATTTTTATGCGCAGGTTATAACGGGTTAAATATAAATAATAATTAATCGCTTTTGGCTCAGATGTGTCAATTTTCTCCATAATATTTGTTTATCTTCCAAAAAACTGTTAGATGGTTTAATTTGTTAATTACTAATAATCCGTAGAATTTTCTTTGTCTTGAAATGACAGTTTATGGCATAAAAGATTCCATTTCAATGCTTAAAGCAAAAGTATATTTATCGCCACAATATTACAACATACAGGGTGAAATTGAATTCATGGGCATCCTTTTAAGGGGTCATTGTAATCATCATTATAAACAACTTTTACTATGGGACTAACCTGAAATCCCGAAATAAAAACCACTGTTCCCTACATTTTGACGAGTTATGCGAACATAAATGTAGGGAACAGCTGATTTTTTTTCGCGATTTCAGGTTTGGTCCCATAGTAAAAGTTGTTTATAATGATGAGTACAACGACCTCTTAAAAGGATGCCCATGAATTTAATTTCACCCTGTATAATTTAAATAAAGACACTCCACTTACACCGACCAGCGTGAAATTGATATTTTAATTCAATTGAAACAGTTCTCATTAAAAATTACACACTCTATCTGTAGAATGTTCAATTTACATCGCCTTAAATTCCAAGTTGGATGCGGTGATAAAAAAAATCGATGGCGCCATGCGCTGTTTTCTATCTTTTGAAGAAAGGAAGTACTTAAAAAGATATTTTTTAGGGTTCCCTACCGAAAGGGTGCTAACAAGGACCCGCTATTATGTACTAAGGGTCCGCTGTCCGTCCGTCTGTCACAGTGCTGTATCATTTGCACCGTTATAGGTAGACACTTGAAATCTTCACAGAGTGTGTACTACTTGTACTATGGCCACTATAACAACAAATAAAACAATATACTTCGGTTGGAAAAGAGCTTTAATAACATATATATTTCCACAGATTACAGTTTAGATATTTACAAACTGGTGGCAAACGTAACTAGTCGTAGTCAGGGTAAAATGAACAAAAGAATTGGTGTAGAAAACATTTCACAATATCGGTAAAACAACATTATCTTTAATAGATATCTTTGTTTGCCCCGTTAAACTATACAACATCTTTCGTAACTTAATTAACCCCCTCTTCTGAGTCATCGACAATCATTTTCACTCACATCACTATAAACTATGATTACACTAAACTTTTCAAGGTAATATTTACTCTATTAACTGTAATTCCAAACGGCCAGCGCCGTAGGGCTCCGGTTAAATTATTTTTTACACGTACGGTGTGGTTGGAGCGACCAAGGATCGAGTTCCTACTCCGTACTTAGTTTTTTTTGGTCCTTCGGTACTTGCGGTTTGCAAAGGAAGTTTCGTATTCTGCCTTGATAGTGTTGCCACATGTAACGTCAAGTTTAAGATACTGCGACATTTTCCTTTTTCTGTATTTTGAAAAAAAATTACGATCTTCCTGTTTTTCCTCCTCTATTTCGTTAATTAACCAAGACGAGAGATAATTTAAATAGTTTAAACATATATATAAGAGTTTTTAATTTATTTTTATAACCTGATTTTACCATAGTCATGTTTTAATAAGAAAAACGAAGCTTTTACCTTTCCTTTCTCAGCTTGATTCAAAACATTTCTCTCAAACCTGGCAACACTAGCCGATCCTCTCAGGCTTTTAACGTACAAGCTACAGGATCTGCGGTTTTTGATATGGATTACGGTTCCCATGTCGTTAGTGATCGGTCTTTTTAATTTTTATTTTAACCATCTACATAAAGTCTCACGGGGTTTTTCTGATGTGTAATCCGCTGGTAAAGTTTTTAATGTTTTTCTTAGAAACATCTTGGTTAGGGATTTAGGAGTGGACCATCCACGCAATACTGTTGCACTGACTGTTTCAAATTCTGTGAATTGATTTTGGAATTCTCGATTCGAATTGCGATTCTTTTTTTTTAGTTGCTAAATGATTCTGTATTCAAATTGCGGCCTAAGCTGTGCGTGAAGGTCGCCAGTGCCAAAATATTTAATGGCCATTTCAAATATTGACTCATGTGGAATTTTACTGGTTAATGAACTTTTTCGTTTGAATTTCATTCTTGTTGGACGTTTTCTCTTCCCCTCTGAACCTAGTGAACGTTCACCTTGATAGACGCTATCTATCATAGTTAAGAAACAGTATCTATTGCAGTTTCAATATCAGCGCAACTACATTATCCTAACATAACGATTTATCTTAACGAAACAGCCCAACAAATCACGCATACATTGAAATGATCAATCTTCGCAAGTGATAAATGATAATTATAGCGCGGTTCATAGTGCAAGGGTGCGCGGGCGCAGTGCGTGAGACGGCGCGTGCGCCGGTCACGGCGCGCTCCTGATATTATTAGTTATATTGTTTGTTATGTAATGTTGGTTTTCGAGTAGTTTGTGGTTGGTGAAAAAGTAAATTAGACCGCAGAGAGAGTGTTTGTTTGTGGTTGCTATGTGAGGTAGATGATTGTGTTTTATGTATGCTGATGTTCTCGATGTGGATTGATTTTGGAATCAATACTAATATTATAAATTCGAAAGTAACGCTGCGCTGTATGTATGTTACGAGTATATTTTCATGCCTAAACCACTGAACGGATTTTGATAAAAATTGCCAATAAGATAGATGGCATCCTGGAGAAGGACATAGGCTACTTTTACACGGAAATGTGCTACCGGGGTAGCACGTTTCCGTGGGATAATTTCCGACATCCACGCGGGCAAACCCGCGGGCAGAAGCTTGTCTGAAATATACTGTCACCTGGAGATAGATTAAAGTATCTAGGATACCTAAAAGAAAGGATGATAGTTCTCAAAAAAAAAACTCCAACCAAACAGCAGGACAAAGAGTCTCTTCTCATGCTAAGAAGAAACAAACATGGCGTTGGATTAAAAAACTACGAGTACATTATGCACATTTCAAATCATATGAATCATTAATATCAGTTAGGTCACGACTGTTTGCCAATTACATACACAGATGAACAGATAAGACGCGCATACGCAGGACCTTGACTAGTTCATGCTCCATTTTTCAGCATCAGCATCAGTGATACTGAACCTAAAACTTTTAGCGATCCTCTTCTCTTGCACTAAAAATCCGAGAATATACGTGTTTTTTTTTGGACCAAATCCGAAATCGCGAAAAAAAATCTGGTGTTCCCTACATTTTGACGAGTTATACGAACATAAATGTAGGGAATAGCTGATTTTTTTCTTCGCGCTTTCAGGTTTGGTCCCATAGTAAACAATGACCCCCTAGAGTTACGGGATATAAAAAAAAACACGTTGTATAATTTCGGAGTTAAAGAGTTACACGTGTAAATGTGACTGTTCCTAAATTATTCTAGGGTTATAAAATTTTCGCTATTCCTAATTATGTTGAAATTAGTGTTTAGGTCGGCTTCCCCCTTAGCTAGTTGCTTGATGAATGGGCTACTTGGGTTTGTCTTTCGGGGAAGCTTTTAAAATGTTAATGTCTTTAAAATAATAATATATTTATTCATAAAAAAAAAAAAACTATAAAGCATGAAAATTAGTACAGGTTTGCTTAAGTCATAAGTCATTAAAAAAATAAAGTCAAGTAAGTCTTAAATGTAATTTATATTTCTAAGACTTACGTGCCTGAACTAGGTAATCCTGTGTTTCAGGCGAAAAGAACTAAAATAGTCTTTAAAAATTAATAAATAATCAAAAGTGGACAATAGAAAAATAATTATACGTAGAGTAGATTAACTCCTAGTTTCTAAATTTGATAAATATTTGTATACCTATATTTACTTTAACACAGTTATTAAATTCTCTGTTTCTTCGTAAGACATACTTTGGAGAGCCTCCTTGAGAATTCTCTTACAATTTGAATAGTTCAGAGAATAAATGTTTGCTTTCGAGTTTGTCTATTATATAGGAGAGGTCCGAGGTACAGATAAAAATGCAAAAGGGCAGTTGAATGCTCTTTTTCTTCTACAATATATCAGGCTGCAGTATATACATCAGTGCCAAACTAATATTATAGTGTAAATAATGGCATCACCACTACTCTCAAAACGGTAAAGGAAAACATGGTGAGGAAACCGCCATGTCCTAGAACCAAAAACTCAAAGACATGTGACATATACCAACCTGCACTGGGCCCGCGTGGTGGATTACAGCCCACTCACACTTCGAAGAGACAAGGCCTGTGTCCCAGCTGTGGGAACATTATAGGTTGATTATGCTTATGTATGCTAAACAACTTGCTTAGAAATATTATGATCGTTTATACAAACTGTCATTAGAGTGTCACATAATATTTCTCCGACGGTGTCGTAACCAGCTCCAATTACATGATACAATCATTACAGAAAAACATCATCAATTCGTAACGTTGAGTGCCTCTGGCCTAAACTAAACGTAATCTACTCTAGATGGTAATGAGTTGTATGCGTTTGCTCTGTTTAGCAACGAACGCACGACGATGTCAACTGCCTGACGAAATATCACGGCTCGCCAGCGATTGGCAAATAATATGTGCTGCTGTTCAATGAGTATATTGACGTTGCAAAACAGAAGCATGAGTTTATTTGGGTGTTTTCATAACATTGTCAAGTGACAATTTATTGTGTTGATATCCTTGGTATTGCTGCGTATGATATACCTGCCTGCACTGTTGAAATTATTTGCATTCGTCTTGATATCTCTTAGGACTTGATATCTCCAAGGATGTCTCTTAGGACCATTTTGAGGGACCAGTCGTTGACCAGCAATATTATTGTTAGTGTTATTTATTTTATAAAGTGATTTTTTTTGATTACGGTAATAGGCTAGTTTCCTAAAAAATCTAATTAGTCCGTCAGTTAGATTATTAAAAAATATTGAACCCGTATTTTGTCTTTTGTCAATTATATAAAAAATGATGAAGATATCGCCCGTTAAAGTTCCGCGTGACGTCACTTGCTTGCAACACTGGCAAGCAAGTGACGTCACGACCCCCCACTCCCAAATTTTGACGCGCTTTATCTTTGTCATTATTTGTTTGATTGACAAAAGAAAAAATACGTGTCCATTATTTTTCGATAATCTAACTGACGGACTAAATATAGTCATTATTTTTTTACCCAGGCAACTGCCCTATTGATTGTAGGCCTAGCACGAAAGTGCGACGTAAACATAATGTAAATTCGAACGATTTTTGAATTGGAAATACTCGTTTGGTACATAATATTTATTTAATTTTAAGACTCTTCATTGCCGCATTTTAAACCAAAATGCTACATAAAGCATAGTCGTATTCCCAGTTAAAACATCTTTCGAATTTATGTATTCGAACGATGCTTGATAGATCAAGGTTTGTTAGTAAAATCAAGTAGTATTTCATTGTCATTCCATATATCTTGTTTTACTTAATCCTTAAACTCACTTGTGTCGTCTAGTTCACTTGCTACGTTCACTTTTATCCCCGAACCATATTTTTTGTCGTCTGTCACGCATTTTGGACAGGACCATCTGATATTATCTAATGGACATTCCACTGTCGCTCCTGTATCATTTTTTATTTGAGCATGACTGATGTCGGCTTGGTTTTTCTCCTTTTTTGTTACCGACAAAAGATTGTGGGGTGTCTTGAGATTTTGGGCAAGGGATGTGAGCTCTTCTTATTCAGTTGGCACATCTACTCCAAAGCTTCTGAAATCAGTTCTGTTAAGCTACCTTATTAGAGAAAAAGTTTGGACTATGTAGGCTTAATAGAACTATCTATTAAATTAGTTTTGATTCGTTTGCAACTTAACTAATAATTGTCTTTTTTGTTGCAGGTAAATGATTTCATCTCTCCAAGTGGAAAGCAGAGACACGAGACTCCAGAGCAAGACACGAGAGCAAAGAAAAACAGATCAATATTAAAATTAAGTTTCTTAATCACGAAGCAATATGACACCTACAAGAGGAACAGTCTTGATAGTACATCTACCTTAGCTTTATTTTACCCCTTTATTTATAAACGTTGCTTAAAGTTAAGTAGTGATTAGCGACTGTTTAACCATACATTTTTGACGTTTAAACGTCACTTTAATCATCGTTTATAACATACATGTAAGCCCTTTCGCTTGTAGACTTCTTTGTAAAAAGGAATTCCAACCAATACATCTCCGACTTTATCAGCAACCTCTGACATGTCCTCCAAAAAATTCGAAACATGTTTCGCCCACCTGGAGTCTTTCGAACATGGCACGCGCCTATCGCAGCACTTCCAAAACTAGATACCGAAAGAATGTTTACTCCAATTCCGAAAAATATTGGAGGACACAATCTACCCTTAAACGCTCGGATCCTTTTAAATGTATTATCATAGCCATTAGACGAGAAAAAAGTGGGCGGTGAAAAATTTGATGGGGCTACATTTAGACACGCCGCCGTGTCGTGAGCGCCCAAATCGGTGTACACGTCTACAGGTGCTCCCCTTTAAATCCCGACCGTGTAATTATAAACTCGAGATGGGCGCTTTGTCGAATGAGATAGAGGAAATTATTTTTTATGATTTTCTTTTTATATTTCATGGGTGTTAGAAGCCCATAATTTGGAGTGCGTTCACCTAAGACAGATCCTGGGAGGCCTTGCTGGATTGTTTATCGTTACTCGTCGGATAAAAGTACTCGCTACAGGTTTATATTGCGATGAGACGATTATATTGGTAGTTGGATTCATTAATCTTCTAGTATGATAAAAAAAGTGGTACGGAGCAAGGACCAAGATTAAGAATTGCACGAATAAAAGCGAACGCGATACGTCAAGGCATTCCATCTTCTCAACAGACCCTCATTGAATAAAGCGCGAAGATAGCATCAAAGGACTGTAATTAATTATTCGCAGCCGTTCTCTTACGCGTAACTACCACGACCGCGACCGGATTAATGTGTTTCGTCCCGGCAACCCTTGTTTACCTTCAACCCGTCACACTGTCTTGTTTTAAACAAAACCAACATGCCTTTACACTTCAAAGACTTCATTCTGACCCAGCAATACTCCAAACTTTGTCCTGACTTCACCCTCGACAACCGCAAACACAAACTTGTCCAAACAGCTATTTAAATCCTGTCCAAAAAGTAAACAACATCCAGAAACGTAGTTCGGGCTCTTTTTTGGGTGTCCATCCGTATCTTGATTGATGGCGCGGACTCTCGGGGGCCAGGCTTTAATGGACTTCTGACATTGATTTAATAAAAACCCTTCATTATGGCATCAGAGACTGGGGCCAGGCCAGAGAGCCAGCCAGCCGAGCACGCGATGTATGTACTCGCACGTTAATTATTTGAAACCAAGATCACGTTCTGTGGTTTGTACTTAGCAATTAATGTACGCTCGAAATCGGCTTTCTCTTGTAATCACATAGTTTGCTTTTGTAATTGATTAATTGGTTTCAAAGTTGAGCGCTCGTTTTAGGGAGAACGTAACTGTTTCTTATTAACTTAACTAGTAAGAACATCGACCTTCTTCAGATTGTTGAGACCCTCGATGATCCCGAATGCCTTTCTTGACATTTGCTGGGTATTGCGATGTTAAATACTTTGAACCCGGATATTACTTCACTTGACAACGATACTCTCACTGCGATGCTAGTCGATGCCGTATCCAACAAGCTTGGAATACAGAAATTCTTTCTTTATCTTTTTTAATTATCTCGAATGTGTCATTGCACATATCCCCGTAACGAGAACGCTTTGTTCTTATTAACACCACAATTAGCTTATCTCAGTCGAACACTTAAAGTACCAGTTGCAGCCTCACCTGATAGACTTGTCTGAAGATAAAACTTAATAAGTCTGCTGCAGGACATCGGCACGAGTCGAGACGAATTCGCGGTATGTAATGGCAAAAACAGGATTGTCTGAATTCTGCTCATTTATAAGGACCACCTTGAGGCCCAATAAAAACACGTCGCCCCTAAGGTCAATGCACAATTAGATGCCTCCAAACCCGATGAGAGCAATCACTCACGTCGTCAATTGAAATATTTGGCATTCGTGGACGTTGAAATATAACGATGGTAATGAGAAAAACATTTTTGTTTGTTGATAAATAACTGCAAAAACGTGCGGAAAGACCCCTGAGGTGTCCGTGTCGGCTTCAGCTGATGGTGGAGAGTAAAAAACGTGATACTATGTCTAAAACGATGAGGTATGTTTTCAAACATAAACTTTTTTGTGTATTGAGATGCGAAAAGAAGACGTCTAAAACTATAACCGTTCCAAAATATAAGAAGAACAAAACGCGAAACGTTTACTATAAAGTAGTAGCTGTCCTGTATCATTTAGTAATTCCGCAAGCGAAACCGCAGCAAAAACAGGACACGTGCGCTTGCGCAGCGATGCGCCCATAAAACCTTTTTTCTCCCTCCATCTTGATGGATAAAAAATTCGGTAGGGCCGTTAATAACATCTTTTTTCTTGTTTCGGCTACCGAAATAATGGGTTCCTTCGCACTTCCAATTGGACCTCAATTTGAATTCGTCTTTCGACGAGTTTTCGCATTATTCCGTTTTGTTTTTTCTTTAACACCGTTCTTGGAAATCTCAGGTTGATTAGACGGTTCGGTTATGGAAATATTTGAGCTGCAGCGAGTGCTGAGATCAAATAACCACATGTCTCTGATCATCAGATGTCTTTGATGTGTTGCGTGTCCTATTTGTGTTGAAACAGGGTGTCGCTAGAAAAGCAAATTGATTTTAAACGACATTACGTTTGCAAGGCTTTTGATGTGTGTTATGTTATTTTCCGCCCACTGTGATACACAAGGATTTTACGGCGGTAATTCACCTTTGTTGTTTTAAGTTTCATTACTGAAACTGAACTTCAAACATGCAGTAGTAAAATTAGAGGTGAAAACGGAACTTGAAACTGTGCCGACAAGTTAAAGACTCGTTTGTCTTAGTTAAGTGCTTACAAAGTTTTATGTTATGGCTCCATAATCCTTTATTTTTTCGACAAACACCATGATTAGTCCTCTTGTTTACTGTCCGAAACTTTTGACAAATACAAAGAACTAAGTACGTAACATTCTTACAATCCAGTTTTTTTTTATGATTTGAGAGACACAATGAGTAGTGTAGTAAGGCTATAAAGAGTAGAATTATTTTAGCATTATGTTTACCCAGAACTGACTGCCTCGTTGGTCTAGCGCAAGCGCTAACACTGAGCATGATGAGGTCCTGGGGGCCTACTCCGAAGTGCAAAGTGCGAATATTCGGATCGGACCGACACATGGCCGAACCGAATATTATTGAAAAATGCGAAAAAACGTTTGGATTGACTCAGTTGGAACCGTCACCGTGAAAACTTAGGTGAAGTGAGCGTGGAGTGCGCTGTCCTTCCAAATAATGATAGGGATTGACACTAGTGACAACTCACATCAAGCTCACTTCACTTGAGTTTTCACGGTGAGATTTTTACAGAATCGACCGGCTGAATTGTGGGTGTACTATAGGTACCATTCGGGTATCACAGGCGTCACGTTATTTATCCAGAATAAAAACCCGGATGACAGGACCACCATCATTTTCACATGTCCTATGGCCACTTTACTCAACAAAGCATCTGCGCAGCCTATTCCCAACTATGTTGGGGTCGGCTTCCAGTCTAACCTGATGCAGCTGAATACCAGTATTTTACTTGGAGCGACTGCCTATCTGACCTCCACAACCCAGTTATTGGGTAATAATGATACCCCTTGGTAAGACTGGTTGTCTGATTTTCGGGCTTCTGACGACCCATAACGACTGTCAAAGATCCACGAATGACAGCCGGGACCAAAGCAAAAAACAAAAATAAAATACAGGATTTCGTAACTGCTTATCCAGGAAAATCAAAACGATTGCTATAATACTCGATTAATATTCTAATGCTTTTAATCGATATCTCGAATAAAGACGACCGTTCTTTTACCTTTAGTAATAAATTAATAATGCAAATGAAGTTTTGGTTTCAATTACATCAGACCGTCATAATGCGACAAAATTTTCTCGTAGCTGCATCTCGCGTCGGAACTAGACATGGCTATGCGTAAAAAGAAAAAGAAGAAAATAAAAGAAAAAGTATTTATTGCGACTCGCACAGGAAGATCATAAAACTAAACTAAACACAATCAAAAATAAAAAATCCATATTATATTAAAAAAAAAGTAACAAAAAGAAAAATGAAACAGAAAGTCCTGTACGAGGCCAAAAGGCTCCTATCTCAACATGATGCTACAATATTTAAAAAATAAATGTCGCAGCGCTGGCATTCTGATAGGGCTCGCTGTGATGTCATGGGCAATTACAGTAATAAATAAATAAATAATCTTAAAAAGAGACAAAGCTTTGTCTCGTGCGCATGTTTGCCCAGCTGGTCTCTGGTCATTGGGCAACGGTAACCGGTAACGAACGGTTACTAATACTTTTATATAAGTAGTCAATTAGTTGACTAATAATATAATGGGCAAGCTGTTGAGGCAGTTTATTTTAATTATTCTCGATCGGTTTTTAAATGTGTAAGTTATGACGACATTGTTGTTATGGATGTTGTTACCTCAGAAAATTGTGTAATTTTGTTATAAAAATCGTGTATAGTGTAGAATTTCATTATACGAAGTTCCATCTATAGATATGCATCATCATCATTCGATAATGACCTTCATCATCGACTTCATTCATCGACAGTTTTGACATCAATTTGTTTGTTGACGCCATAGAAATTTTCGCTTTCCTATATCTATGGTTAACGCTTTACAAGGTCCCAATATCCCAACTAATATTATAAATACGAAAGTGAGTTTGTTTGATTCCCTTTCACGCTAAAAAGTCTGAACAGATTTGGATGAAATTCGGCACATGGTTACACCAGGACCTGGGTTAGGACATATGCTTCTTTTCATCCTGGATCGCAGGTGAAGTTCCGGGTAACAGCTTGTTTCATTATAAATTCGCTACGCAATTTGTGTCCTCAGAAACATTTGAATCTTACCACCATCAAAATAATTAGATCCAGATTATTATTCAGCTCACAACCTTAAAAACAACAATAAAGTTAATAAAAACAGCACTAATTCCCGAAATCTCCAAACAATACTCCATTCAGCTTTATTTAACGCCCGAATCGATTCGACTATTCGATTGTCTCACTAATTATCAATCGACTAATGTGCCCCATGTCTATGCTCTAGAGTTCGTTGTCTCTGGCGACTGTTATTGTTCCGTTTTTTGCGTAGTTCATTGTGTATGGCGATTTAGTTTTGTGCTGTCATTACTGGCAGGTCTCAGGTCATCTGCCTCCGTGTGACAAACACCTGTGTGTCAGGGTTGACCAAAGTACATACATTAGGCTTTTCGGATGACTGTGTTTCCGTTTGTAGATGAAATTCGATTATGGTGACGCCAACTTTGTTGGGCGAATATACTTTTAACTTTACATTCATATCATCTATATGTTTTTCCCTTTATTTCATTTAAATACTTATAATTTACATTTTTAAATATTTTTTATAAACAAAAAAAAACATTTAAAATATAAAAAATAGTAGCTCGTCGGTATCGGGAACAGGGTCCAAGCTACCGGCCAGGGCTCCATAGAGGAACCTCCTGACAATGCGAGCCGTGTCCAGAAGTACCGCTTTCTGAATCAAGCCCTTGATCTAGCTGCCCAACGAGAGCTTCCTTTTGGTGTTGCTCGAGGTTCTTGGCTATTTTATTAGTCGTCTAGACGTCTTTGTTATGATTATGCATCGTCTGTTAGCGTCATTTGATTGATTCCTCCTCCTGCACAATAGATACATATCTTACACCATTAATTTAACATTCAATCGTCTTTTTCTGATTATTCATCGTCTGTACCTGTGCCATTTAATTGCTTCGTTTTCTTACCTTCTTTGCCTAATTTGCACAGTTTACTGAGAGACAAGTGGCAGTCGCTTTCAAAGCATTTCGTATTTCTACAGCGACTTTCAACAGGCTTGACATAAGCAACCGAGAAGCTTATGTCAATCCTGTTGAAAGTTGCTGTAGCAATTTCTACTATCGACTTCTCCATCATCGTTATACTTGTTGATAGATTGCCACTTTGACAAACCCTCTGCTAGTATTTAGGAAAGTTAACTAATCTCCCACATATCGTTACTCTTGCATCAGGCTCCAACATAACTCGTATGGCCATAAATAAAGACATGTAAACTGTCAACTCTGACACATATAGTTCTCTTACCTATAATCAATCGTGTTTAATGTTATTCGCAATTATGTATTACGTTCATTCACAATACTAGAGCCCACCTACATCTGACATTTGTTTATAGAGCCACAGCAATAATTCCCATAATTAGAGACGGCCTTTGTGCCAGAGACAATAGGAGTAAACTTTTTAATCAATCACGTGTTGCAAGGGTCGGCCACGTCTGTTAGTTTTGGCAGTTTGCGCAAGCGCTCGCCGATTGTGTTGTGTGCAAGTTTTGACAAACGACCACCTTTTACAGGGTTGTCATTAAACGCGTTAGATGGGGAAGAACATTAACATATTTTTTTTATAATTTGACACCCGATATGAAATATGAAAAAAAAAAAATTGTAACCAGCTGTTACCTTACAAAATCGATACCATTCAAACGAGTTAATTACTCAAGTAATTAGTATTATTGGATTCTGATTCGACATAATTAGTTCCTAAGACAAATGGTCCGTTAAAACAATGTCAGTACAACAGTTAGAACTAATGATAGAACTTATAAAGAAATATTATCTATGGTCTGGTCTAATTAGAAAGGTTCATGTGTTACCACATCGTGGGTTACCGTATCAGGTTCGTGATTTACGATAGCGAGTTTAAACTTGATTTTGGATCTTGATTCATAGAATTGAATAGGTATGTAGTGCCTAAGATTGTCATTAATGGATTTAATGAGAAGTTTGTTGCGCCATTTCTTCTCAGCTCAAACACTAGGAAAGAATTGATGGAAACTGCGGTAAATACTCAAAAGTACAAAAACGACAAGATAAAATCTATAAATAAGTATTTATTGAACGTAAGAAAATTGATATACATTATGGAAACTATATTATTATTCAACTAACTATTTACACACATAACACAAAGGGTTGGGCACAAGTGTACTTATAGAACACCCACATTTTGCTAGTTATTATATTTAAGGCCCATGAAATACGGAGCGAGACTATTGTCATCAACCGGGAACGAACCTGCACTCCGGTCTACTGAGAAATTCCTGATGAACAAAACCCAATAATAGTTTTCCCAACCCGAGAATCGGACCCACGCTACCCGAAACTGTCAAATTTTCCCAATCAACCTTGAACCTAATGCTTTAGCGATAAAGTTGAAAATCTATTAAAGAAATTTGACAGATTGTAGTAGCTTGATGTGCTGGAGTCTGTACTAAAATAGATCTGATAATTGTCTTTATCAAATTCAGCCTTTCCTTTCCTTCCATCCATGGTGGGCAATGGAAACAGTTGTAAACGATGTACAAACGAATGACCTAGAGTTCATTAACTTGCGACCTTTGCCAAATCTACATAGGCACAATGTAACACGGTCCTTTGCTTTCAAGGTTCTTCACTTGTGACCTTTTTCATCATCAGTCTATTGAGTTGAGACCACATAGATTCGTCCTTGCTTTGACAGAAACATACATTTCAGTATCGGCCAACCTTAAAACAATTGACAGTTCAATTTTAACACTGAAATGTCAAATACAACGTGTATTTGCATAGAATCTATATCTATCAATAATACTAAAAATAAAGCTGAAGAGTTTGTGTGTTTGAACGCGGTAATCTCTGGAACTACCCGTTGGATTTGAAAAAATCTTTTTACGTTTGATAGCCCAATTCTTGAGGGAGGCTATAGGCAATTATCATCACGCTACGACCCTCAGGAGACGAGCAAAAAGAAAAAAGTCGAATTAATAGCGTGAGCGGGATAGGATGCGACACGGTGGATCTGGGGCCGAAATTTGACGCGGACGAAGTCGCAGGCAGTCTAGTGTAGGTATAAATGCGAGTTGTTGTTGTTTTGGTGGTCGTGTATCTTTCGAGCTTGGGTTCGATCCTTGGGATGGGACTCTGTAAATGAGGTTTTCAATTTTATATAATTATGGGGATTAAACACAACTAGCGTAAATAAGGTGAACTATACACCTCTGCCAACCTATCCCACTTCTTAGAGGGATACAGACTTGATTAGACAAAAACAGAATATAACAGCTCATTGAACTCACTCAGCTCATTCGGCAATCAATCACTCAACACACGTGCGTCCAGTCATCTGCTATGACATTTGCTGGTTGCGTAACTACAATGCCAACAAAACGATGAAAACATGTAACTCGCTCCTTATTTGGAACGCGCCTTGCTCGGTCGTAGGGTTGGCGGCTTCAGTAACTGCTCGGAGACTAACTATGTACTTACTAAAAGTAAATCTAGGTAGGTGTGAAAACGATGTTCTGCCTTACTTGCAACCAACTCAAAGCAATTTCAATTAAACCAATTTACACGCACTTTTGAATTGTCAAAGAGTTCGTCAGTTAGTTAGAAAGATGAAGCTGGTTAGTTGCCCATTCCAAAACGTATTGAGAATAACAAAACATATATACCTATACATTTTAAAACGTTGCCCCACACTAGGAATTACTCCTGTATCGTGGGTGCGTTTACAAACATTTAAACTCACATACACAAACATCCAGACCCGGAACAACTAACTGTAGGCAATACAAATATTTGTTCCGTGCGGGAATCCAATCCGCGACACGCAGCGCAGCATTCGATCGCTCAGCCACTGCGACAACTGTGTCGTCAAAATTTAAAAAAAATATTTATAAATGCTTTTGTGAATAATTTCATTCACAAATCACCAGCCCTAAACTCCAATCCTAAACACCGAAGAACATTGTTTTCGTGCAGAGTAAATAAATAGGTACCACAGTCGTTGTGCAACTGATTTTGTAAATTCACAAAGAACTGTGTGTTAGAATTAGCTGTGGCGAATCACCGTCTTTGTACTTCGTTTGTCTTGGTCAGGCTTAGGTCATGTGTGTCATCGATTTTTTATGTTTTAATACCGTGTGGGATTTGCAAATAATAATAATAATATCCCTGGACATTTCACTCAGCGCCATCTAGTCCCAAGCTAAGCAACCTAATGCTTGTGTTATGGTAACAAGATGGCTGATAAACTACTTATACTTATACATTTTTTTTTTGTAAATATATACATATTATAGATAGAAAAACACCCAGACTCGGAACAAATACATGTAGGTCATACAAATATTTGTTCCGTGCGGGAATCGAACCCGCGACACGCAGCGCAGCAGTCAATCGCTTAACCACTGCGCCAACCGTTGACGGCACGGTTGGCGCAGTGGTATAATATGCTATTTTTATAGAGATGGGAATAGGAGCAGATTCAAGCATTCTCGAGCTATTTTCTTCATATAATTTTAAATTCGTATTTTTTTTAAACTATTTTTTATTCAGGCCGCTGTTGACAAATGTTTAACAGGATTAAAATCAATTTATCGACCGCATATTTTATTATTTCGGCGAATCGAATTGCGGTCGGTCGTGGATGGGTGTCCGTGCCTCGGGAAGCACGTTAAGCCGTTGGTCCTGGCCGGCTGTCATTCTTAGATTTTTGACAGTCGTTACGGGTACTCAGAAGTCCAAAACTCAAGACACCAGGGGCAATTCTCGTAATTTTAAGAACGCTCACAGTCTGATCTCAGATCTCAATCTGTCAAAAATACCTCTAATTTCCCTACATTTTCGACAAGTTTTTGACATTGATTGTCGCTGAGATAAGATTGAAACTAGATTTTGAACGTTTTTAATTATGGGAATTAGCCTTATCTTACCAAGAGGATTCGTGTTATCAAATAACTGGGTTGTGGAGGTCAAATAGGCAGTCGCTTCATCTAAAGTACTGGTAATCGGCTGCATCCGGTTAGACTGGAAGCTGACCCGAACATACCTAGTTGGGAAAACGCTAGACAGATTAATATTACGGGGCCCATAATTGGGCGACTTTTCAATTTTCAGTATCAATTTGATATTTGGATCCATAATCTCATGCACCTACTCGTAAGTAATGAAGTTACTAGTTCAACCCTCTCGGCAACTTTGAACTCATTATTACAACGACATTTGTATTCCTAGCAAAGTGACAATGACGATCAACGGAGAGATAAACGGACCGACTACACATGCAATGGAAACATTCGATAACATCTATATAACTATCAATAACATACAAACAATTTCCAACCTTAACTTAAGGCACAACTGTTCATATTTCTACGGGCTGTCAAACGTAAAGCTTTTTAAAATATCGTGTGTGGTGCGTTTACAGAGTGTGTCGTAATTAAAAAAAACTCGCGAGTAATTACTCGAGTGTCGAAAGCCGACTTCGTGAACGATGAACTAAGCTGTCTATGGTATGTCAGAATTTTTGTGAGGGCAACGACATCGCATGATGAATTAACTGTGGTGTTGTGACAGTGTTTGATTTAAAAAACGTTGTTTTTGTGATTTGTGGTTTTTTGTTACAGGCCACCTAGAGAGTTAGGCTTATTTAAAACTACAAAACTATTCATAACACCATGTCTCTATTTCCACACTTACATACATTTTAGTCATGTTATGGCGGGCGAATTATCTGAAAGGCTTCCCCTACCTGTGTTGGGCTTCCCTACCTGGGCAAAAATGGCCCATTGCTAAAATCCTTTTATCTTTACTTACTTACTGATAACTTTTAGAGTCTTGTCACCCTGATGATAATCACAGCACCTTTTTTATGATGTAAAATATAAAATCTATTTCCAGAACGTCCTATATCATTCTTTTTAACGCTCTAAAGGACCACAGGTTTTGTATAAAGCGCGAATTTTTAATAATACATAAATGCAACAGTGTTGACTTTTGATGCGTTTATTTAATTCCCCTCGAAACGACCCATAAAGAACGCTGTTCCCAAAACGTTAACAATATAAACTGTATTAAAGCAACCATTTTGTATCATTTACTTTTATGCCACACACGTGTGCACCTTTCCTTATTAATAAGACACACAAAAATCAACCATAACTCTAATCTGATAAGGTTTAAAATAGCTTTAGCAAAAGAGTTCGTGCAATTATTTTGAGATTCCCGAAATCGTTTAGTAACAGTTTAATATCACACATTGGAGGAACATGGTGTCCATGTAATTTGGACACCCATCAGAATTCCATGTACAGGTTGATTTTTAAATGTATTTTTGGGCCTTTGTTGTTAAGTCTGGCACATCTCCTTATTAAAAGCCTAGCCCGTTACATCTGCCAAATCTGTCAAATGTCACCTGTTGGCTGATGGAGTGACTAACTACGGTGTGCTAGAAGAGCGATGGCCGCCACTGCGTCTATAATGTCCAAATACGCAGCGTTTTATGTCACCTTGATGTCAAATACTGATGAAATTTACAGATTTTCATGACTTCTAGGAAACCGTCTTTACTAACCAATCATAAATGACTCTAGCAGAATAGGCGACATCGCTTCAGTTGACAAACAAGAAAAAAACAATAGTATACAGCCATTTATTATGATTCGAAGTTGAATTTAATACAGTTTAATTAATAGTATACCTTTTTGACAATACCTAAGGTTAGGAAAGAAAGTGCCAGATGCAGAATAAAAAAGTTCAAAGAGAGAGAGAGAGACAGACAGAGAAACACGCGCACGCGGCACGCCGCACGGCTTACAACTATAGCAAAAAGTGTCGTGACAACTTTTCGTAAGATTTTTTTCCGTCTAGCCCCCTTTCACAACGCGCGATAAGGAACTTCGTTCCAAAAAACAAAATATATATTTCAAAGTATATGCGGACTCTTTGAAGTAGTTTTAAATATTACCATAATGTAACCAGAGGCCAAACGTCGGGACTCGAGTAATTAAAAGCCTCAAGCACAAGTAGACGGCTTGATTATCTACTAATCTGGCAATGCCTGGAGCTATAGCTCAAAAAAAGCTCTTCATTTGCCTATCATGTAAGTAGTTCAAACAATTCCTATAATTGGGTGGCCTTAACAAAAAAACTTTACCATTTTTTTGGATCGCCAATGAAAATGATCTACATTAGATTCGGACCGACTTCGTCCGCGTGAAATTTCATGTTTTAACATAATACTAATGATGACACTCGGCAATATTCCCATTATTGAAAGAATCAGGTTAGACTGGAAGCTGACCCCAACATAGAGAAAAGGCAGGCATAGGAAAAGGCTAGGCAGATGATGATAGTGAAAGAATTTTCAGAATCGGATCATTAGTTCTGAAGATTACCCGCTACATAAAAACTCACAAATTTTACGTCTTTCATCATTCTCCTGCTCCTACATAAAAGGAGTATTTGGGAGCAGGAGAATATCCTAGTATCCCAATTTATTTGGAATCGGCGCAAATTTTACCTCATTATAAAATAGTATAGATTTATAATCTCCACACCCCGTATAGGCTGACGTCAAAATGGCGGACTAAATATACGCTAATAGTTATTTAATTCGTTTAGACATTTAATATAGTTTCTTTATTTTATTACTCATCGGGACCAATTATAGCGATCAAGAGAACTGTCTTCACTAGCTGACTGAGGTTTTTTCTTGTTTTTTTATGTTCCCATTTTGAGAGCCCGTTTCATAATGTCCAGAGACACACTGTATTAAAATTCGAAAGTAAATTGTCTGTCTATCTGTCTGTTAACCTTTTCACGCCTAAAGCACTGAGCGGATCGTTATGAAACTTAATATTTAGGTAGAAAAAAAAATAGACTAAGGCGGATCACACACTACAACGCACCACGCAACGGGGCGCGGGAAACGCAGGCTAATTCCCCGCGCGAAAGCGCGTTTTCGTTGAATTTGTATGTAAAAAATCACGCGCGGGGGCGCGTTATCTGCGTCCCGTCGCGCGGCGCGTTGCAATGTGTGATCAGCCTAATTGTATTAATAAAAAAATCGATAAAATACACGCAGATGACTCGATAGACAGCTAATGTTCTAGATAAATTAAAAAAAAAACTGAACACAATAGTATGAAATTGTTTGCTAGATAAGTTAAGAGCATATTCAGTCTATAACGTTCCCACTGCTGGGACACAGGCCTCCTCTCTTCGAGAGGGAGTGGATCCACCACGCGGGCCCAATGCTGGGTGGTAGATGTCACATGTCTTCGAATTTTTGGTTCTAGGACATGCCGGTTTCCTCATCTTCACCGTTTTGAGAGCAGTGGTGAGAAGTTAACAGCAGAAGGTGGTAAAATTGGCCATCAATGTTGTATCTTTGCTGCTAATAATTAGGTTCTTTGTCTTTTCTGTAGTGCTGTCATTTAGTAGGCCCCTAGGGGCATCATTTGTTAAAGATATTAGTTCTACGCCTATTGGCAAGCGTATAGATGTCTTTATCTATCTATCAATCATATCAGTCGATCACAGTCCGATGGTTACAGCAGGCCTATCATAAGTTGCCACATATTGACGCCGAGTGCCATGTTCACAAACTAAACTAAATTTAAGTTCAGGGCATCTTTTTCTTTCTATTTCATTTAGATAAGGGCAGAAGATAAAATATTAGTTTAGTCCTGTCAAATTAAGATACACCATAGACAGTTTAGACGTGATTACGTCACGTCTAAACTGTCTATGTCATTACGTCAGGCGCTGACTAATTTTGGGCTTTCGCCTCTCGTACGCCTTCCAAAGGTCCAGGACCCCAGGGTCCTGAGATGTGTCAAAGACATTTTAAAAATCCTACTTCCGACTATACTATATATTACATAATATTATATTATAAACGCGAAAGTTTGTATGGATGGATGGATGCACGGATGTTTGTTACTCTTTCACGCAAAAACTACTGAACGGACTTGTATGAAATTTGGCGATGATTTATAACCAGGATTAACATATAGGATGCTTTTTATCTCGATATTCCCACGGGTTCGAAACTTATGCGGGTGAAACCGCGGGGTGCAGCTAGTAATAATAGGTATATAGTTACTAGGCAACTATCTAGCAACCAAACTTCCCAAATACGAACCGACAACGAGTATCTAATCATAATCATTTCTCGCGCAGCATGTGTTACAAAAAACCGTCATGCGAGGCTTATTCCTGCTAATTATAACGCATCAAGATCATTCAGTCGTACTATAGCGTTTGACAGCGCCGTTAATATAAAGTTATACATATAAATGAACGCAAGTATGCTGATTATAATTGTTTTTAATATTAGAGGCAGAAATGATAAATTACAATAGTTATTAGGGTTCCGTACACAAACGGTGCCAACGGGACCATAGGGTCCCGTTGGCTAACGGCTTGGTTACTAAGGCTCCGCTACCTGTCCGTCCGTCTGTCTGTCATCTTTTGAAAAGTAATCGGTATATTATTTTTATTTCACGAAGCGACGCCCGTTTTTCTTGTGTTAGCCAAGTGTACAAACACGCGTTGAATGTCATGAGTAGCGACAGCACATGACTGCTAGGAAAGCAACGTTGCCATTGTCTCGGACGGAGCTCCTGCGCTTACACACCCACAACTTGCGCGCGCGTGTCACTTCCTGAGATAAAAATACTGTAGTAACGCTTGAAATTTTCACGAAGTTTGTTCTATAGCCGCTATAACAACAAATAATAATAATAAACTAAAGTTAAAAATTAAAGGGACAAACAAGAAACGAAAATATGTAGCGTCAAATATTGTACGGTGTGTATAAGAGCAGGAGAATGATGAATATTGCACGGCGGTGATACGGAATCCTTAGTGTGCGAGTCCGACTCGCACTTGGCCGCTTTTTAGGATGAAACTGTAACGTTACTTAGTACTCACTTACAAGTATTGTATGCCAGAAAAAGTTAGTAAAAAGACTTCGTTAACACACTTTATAAATCTAATTCATTAGGTCATCATTGGACATTGGACGGAGTAAAACGTGGGTGTTCCAAAGTCTTTGTAATACAAATAAGATAGGATTGATTCTTTTGAGTCCAAGCTGTTCTTTCTGCAAATATACAGTTACAGCTAGGCCAAACTGTTTCTTCATAGTAGGTCTCGGTAGACCCAGTAGGCTGCAACAAGGAAAAGACAATGATAATTAATTAAACAGTTCGTAGACAATTAACTCGAATATCCAAAATCAACATTCATCATCAGCCTATAAGAATCCCACTGCTGGGACACAGACTTTCTCGTGTGAGAGGGAGTGTGCCGTAAATGTTAAAAAAAAACTTGAGAGGTGTCAAGGGACACCCGGATGGAACGAAGTTCAAAGAGAGAGAGAGAGACAGACAGAGAAACACGCGCACGCCGCACGGCTTACAACAACCTATAGCAAATAGTATTATTACAATTATAAATTAATCAATAAATTTCTACCTATGTGATAAGTTTAAGTACCATTTTGTATATATATATATATAATACTAATTCATAATTATTTAGAAAATTTATTTGATTTGATTTGTTTTGAATTAACTTTAATGGATGCAAAAAGATGTTTATAATTTTTTAATTTAGTTATAATTGTTTGATTTAGTTCCAATTTAATTTTCAAATTTTATTTACTTTACAATGTTTATTTTTCTACTTATTATTTTAAATTCACTGGCAAGAAATAAAAGGCTTTTTTATTTTTATTTATTTATTTTATTTATAGCAAAAAGTGTCGTAACAACTTTTCGTAAGAATTTATTCCGTCTAGCCCCCTTTCACAACGCGCGATAAGGAACTTCGTTCCAAAAAACTTGAGAGGTATCAAGGGACACCCGGATGGAACGAAGTTCAAAGAGAGAGAGAGAGAGACAGACAGAGAAACACGCGCACACCGCACGGCTTACAACTATAGCAAAAAGTGTCGTTCCATATTTTGGTCTTAATTTTTTCCGTCTAGCCTCCTTTCGGAACGCGCGATAAGGAACTTCGTTCCAAAAAAGGTAGATGTCATATGTCTTCGAATTTTTCTAGGAAATGCCGGTTTCTTCACGATGTTTTCCTTCACCGTTTTTGAGAGCAGTCGTGATGAAAATTCCCCTGCCTGGGTTCAAACCCACGAACGTAACTTATAAGTCGGGGCATACCACTAAGCTAACACTGCTGTATTACTCATCTTGCTGTATTACATGGACAATAAACTAGAGGCTTCCAATTAAAACATGGATTCTTGTAATAATATCACACGTATATTGAGTGGAATTAACACAACACGTCGCTCTCCCGCGCACTCCCGAATACAATACGACTATCGATCGTTGATGTGTCGATCGCTAGTGCTGTATTTATATTTTCTATCTAAAATCGATATTACCCACGGGTTCATAGAAAAATCGAATCTCTTATTCTTTAGCGTTAAACTTTCCTGTCTAAAACTTGAAAATTGACTTAAAAATACCTATCGATATTATAGTAACTTCCATTCCACAAATTCTTAAAGACCACCCCACCACACAATGTAACTATCTAGTTAACAACTCACACGCACGTGAGCTTACATCCTCGATACATCGGTTGACACAAAAATCGATTACAACAATGATCGATGAGAACAATCGAGAACAATTCGTTACACACGAAACAGTGGTATCTACTTCGAGATAAGGCTTAACAATCACAACACTAATTAATTCTGATGGATGTGCTCCTCAGCTGCGTCATACATGGTTGTTTTACTAAGATAAAAGTGGTAGCTTTTGTTCTGTTTTCATTCTGCAATGTTCTTTATGTGCTGAGGGGCCCGTGGCTAAATAATAACAGCCGCACAGGTCGATCGGTCAGGTTAAGCTACGCTTGCCGCGGTTGGTCTGTGGATGGGTGACCACCTTTACATACCGAGACCCCTCCGTGCCTCGGAAAGCACGTTAAGCCGTTGGTCCCGGCTGTCATTCGTGGATCTTTGACAGTCGTTACGGGTCGTCAGTAGCCCGAAAGTCTGACAACCAGTCTTACCAAGGCGTATCGTATTACCCAGCCACTAGGTTGTGGAGGTCAGATAGGCAGTCGCTCCATGTAAAATACTGGTATTCAGCTGCATCCGGTTAGACTGGAAGCCGACCCCAACATAGTTGGGAAAAGGCTAGGCAGATGGTGAGATGAGAATGTGCTGGTAATGAAAATATGGCGACAAAAATCATGACATATCGCCTGTATTTTCCGATGTGTTAGGCAGGTACACATACATTTATTCAGTTATATTTCACTTGTTTTTTTGCTGTTTTGATTTTAAGAGGGTGCACACAGGTCCACTAGCGCCACTCCTTTAAAAAAATATTATCTCGTGACTGAGAAGGAATTATGAAAATCTGTTCAATCAGCGACCTCTGTAAATGTGTCTAGAATTTTCTAATACCTTTTATAAAATTTCATATTGAGACACGAAGCAACAAAATTCGATCTAAAGAAAAGCGGCCACATTCCTATATGTCGTATTTAGTTGCTTCGTGTCTCAATATGAAACTTAATGACCACCGAGGCTTTCGGAAAAAAAACTCTAAAAACGTTTCACAATTGATTTAGACGTGTTCTAATAAGAAAAAACTTATTTGCACAAAAAAAAAAACAACTGACTTCCAAAAGAGACACGGTGTCGTTGGGTTCGCATTTTCGTTGTTTGCCACAGACTTCCTTCCGAAATTAAAGTTATTTTTCACTTTACAGTCTTTTTTGGAAGCCGGTTTTTTTTTTCAAAAAAGTTTTTATTTTTCACTTTTAAGTTGTAATTTTTACCAGTAATTTTGGTTTAAAAACCAATCGAACCGTTTTTGATGAAATTTCTATGGGACCAATCTGTGTGTAATTGTGTAGGTACAAATAAAAAATTGGCAAATCGGCTTATAAATAACGGAGTTCTGAGGTAACAAACATAAAAACACTACAGTCAAATTGAGAACCTCCTCCTTTTTTGAAGTCGGTTAAAAAACTAAACGAGTACAAAGACGATTGTGGGACAGGAAAATATCTGCCGGTTACAGAAATACATAGTTGCACCACATTAGGAAATCTTACAGTATACCACATTTTAACAAGACGACCTCGTTCTATCCTCTATGGCCGGTAAACAAGCACTCGTATGATACAATCAGTACGCACTCTCAATACAACACTATGACAAATCGACCCGCACTAACATCGATCCATCGCGTCACTCGATTATCGATACACTCTTAGTCGAATTATCGCCTGTCGACTCGTGTGAACGATTACATAATAAATAATGGTCAATTCGATTCGATTACAATCACACATTAGGACACCCCGCTGCTCTCGAACACCTGATATTTATTATAATAAAACATTGATAATCGAATTGACTATTGTTTAAAAAAAACCGCGAACGATAATATTTTATCAATGGGAGGTGATTTTTTTCATCGGCCATAGGTCACGACGTGTCAAACTCTGTGCGGTATATCCTTGAAACTATTAGTCTGTAATTCGGCTACATATTATTAAGACTCCACTATGCAATCAAAGACGTTCACACACGAAAAGGTCAAGTTTACACTTCGCGGTGCGACGTAACATTAACAGACCTACAAAATGAAGATATTATTCTAATCTTCAGTTATTCCTAGCGTTTTATTGACATAATTTCCTTCCCGATATGGGAGGCATAAACATGGCGTATCAGCGCTTTATCTTTTCTCAGAGGCAGTAAAAGCGTACTAAAGAAAATAGTAATGGTTATAATGCTTATGGTGTAATAAAGAGGCGATAAGGACAGTAAGCACAAACTTGTCTCCAAATAAGTGTCGTAGCAGCTTTTAGCTTTAAGAAATATCTTCTGACATGACTATTGGCTATCACATAAACTCTTGCGCACCTAAAATCCCCTAATAGGGAATAGACGTGACAATGCCTATTGCGAAATTAATATAGACAGTGTTGCCAATGTACCGTTTAACTTTAAACCAACATCGAAATAAATATTACATGAGCTTAGTAACTAAACAATCGATTTGCTGTCGCGTTAGTCGATTTTCGTATCGATGCCAATGGACGCCGTTCGATTATTTCGAGTTCGTTATTATGCCAATATATCACGTAAATGGTTACGTAAGATAAGGCACTTGTTTCAATGTTTAAGGCAATGGTTACGATGAAACTAATCGGAAATTCAGTCGGTCATTGGGCACCCCGCGATGTGTGTAGGACGGACAGCAGAATAAACTGACATGCATTCGTCTGAATAATATCGAGGGGATTTGTTTCCAGGCTCTTGTAAATATTGAAAGGGTTCCTTAAATAGGTATATTTAGGATTATTCATTTATTTCTTTAGTAAACATGAACAACTAAACATGTTGATATTGTTGTCTTAGCCATCCATCCAAAGGTTGTCTTCAAAAGATCGCTTTTAACGATAAAATTGTGTCACCCCTTGTAAAATTTCTACATTTATATCTGTAATTTTTATGGTGTACAAAATAACAAACATTCTATCTACTTAGGTAGGGTATTTTTCTTTAAAGCAACAATATTTCCTCACGTAAAACAACGTATATTTACCAGATTTTATCGCCACAACAATGACTAAACTTTCAAGTCTATTGTCAATTTCTTTACTCCTCATTAAAGTATAGTTTACACCGATATCTTGCATGTAGACATCATGTATTTTCATGTTAAAATTTCACTTTTACGACAATTATTATGCCAAGAAAAACGTTCGATTGCAAGCGATTGCCAGTGTGAAAAATTCGCTCACAATGGATAATTTAAGGTGATCGCATCGAGATCTTTCTTGCTGTCGCTCCCAAGCAAGCAACCTCTTTTTAATACCGAGATAATTATTTTAATACGCACAAGAACATAGCAATACACTTTCACTTTGAATTTGCATTTTGCTCTTATGCTGATGTAGGCATGGTTTTTGCAAACAAAGGCAGTATCAGAGTTCCCTTGCCTTTGTTTTTCGCGCAAATCGTTTGACAGGTTGCATAATGTTGCCACAATTTCTGCTAATGTGTCAGTGATCTCTAGATAGCAATTAAAGTTTTAATTAATACTAAATATGATCAAACTTTATAGTTTTACAATGCACTTCCGGACTAAATCTGTAATTTATTACAGCTACAAAAAAACTTGATTAACAATGATTTTGTTTAATTAAAAACTCTTGATGCATTTCACGTTATAGAATTTAAGTTACCGTAATAGCAATAATACTATCAATCATGAGTAGCCAAAACTATGTTAGAACCGCTCTAAACAACTCTTTGTTATTAAATTCTAAGAGCATCCTTGCGGTATTTCATATAATTAAATAATATTAAAAATAAATAACAAAACCCATCCTTTTAGATGCCCAATAAGATTAACAATGTGCACAAAATATACCAAATCACTGCCGCTAATTGAACGATGTTGCCACTAAAAAAATATCAAAGCGACCGGCGGAAATAGTTTAATATGTTCAGCCAGTAATGTTGAATGCTTCATTAGAAGGATTTTGATAGCGTAATCACATGTTCTGATCGCACTTTGCCGCGGTGCGAAATGATCCGATTGGCTGATATCCGTGCGTGCGTTCCAAACATTCAGTTTGAACGCATTTGATAGAAAGGCATTCTCGGGGTTGCTATTGCTAAATAAATTAATGATGACAGTCGTTGATCTGAATTGTCGATGGTTACAATTTATTACTGTTTCTTTGCAGGTGTAATTGTCGCGTTGTTAAATAGTTTACTTTCATACTTTGTAATGTCGAGGGGTTAAAAGGATATTGATTTTATCATTTTCTGCATATTTCTCAGTCCAGTGGCCACTTTTTTCCTTTTGTAGCTACTTACAATGTTTTTGTATTTTTTCCTTAACTCAGTCTGCTCACCTTAAAGACTTGTTACTGTTTTTTTTAACTTAATCATACGAGTAATACTATGTCACTTCTTTACCGACTCACTACTGTACCGTAAGGTCGCCGCCCCAATTGTTGTCGGTTAATGTTAACACCTCCAGCACATGGCAGCGGTAGATAATGGCAATCTTATCGGCTTGTATCAGCCCAGCCCAGTGCCATTAGCTGGCCGACCGACTTTCCCCGTGGGGTAGACCGCGATTGTTGACGATTGTCCTCTGTGTACGTTGAAGTTGGAGTAAGAGGTAGGGCCGCATAGCTTGTACAAATAAGGTGAAATAATACGATGAGAGGCATTGATTTCATGTGTTGCCTTCTGAACCAAAAAGATGGAGGCACTTGAACATTGTATTTATTGTATTTTATTTTATAATATTTATTTAGGTCCTTTTACAAAGTAATACATTTACAAACTTATAAATACTTAGTATGTACCAAGTTCGTTCGAAGGTTACGTTAAAAAAAATTGTCGGAGTTTTTTTTTACTTACTCGGCTTAAATGGAATGTCATTCTTTCAATAAAAGGATTTATAAACAATTAATTAGGGATGAGTTGTTATTTATGTATATTTTAAATAATTTAACAAAAGAAATAATAAACAAAGAATGATTGTGATAAATTGTAGAAAACTTAATGGAAAAGTTTAATCTACAACACTGAATTCTCTATCTGCATCATGAAAGACTAAATAAATCAAAACAAATGACAATCACAATCCACCAACGAAAAAATCTTTTGCCCAAACCAACTCCACACAATCCTAGTTCACTCCGATCATTGTAACAAGTCCTATTTATCCCTCAGTGCGACTTTCCAATGACACTTGCCGCACAGTCGCCTGCGCAGGTAAGTAGTAAGTACTATTGCGAATAATGAGCGTTTCTGATCCATAACTGATTGCGGTGCGATTATTTTTGAGGTTAAGACCTTGCTGCTGGTAGGACTCCTGAATAGGTCTAGGTATTTGTTGTACAAGATGTTTGTGATAGTGTCGTAATGATCTAGAATTGTAGCATTGGAAGTGGGCTTAGCAGGAATGTGGTTCGGTAATTTGTTATGGAAGGAGAGCGATTGGAGTGATGGTTGTCATCTTATAAGCTTTAGCAAGGGCAGATCTTGATACATGTCTATTAAACAGGAACTAATCTTCTTAGCGTGTCGATGGCAATCTAAATGGACTCGGCCCAGAAATCGGCTACATATTTATTAATCCCTTATTCCCAAATTCTTAATGCCAATACCGACATCATCATCTGCCTAGCCTTTTCCCAACTATGTTGAGGTCGGCTTCCAGTCTAACCGGATGCAGCTGAATACCAGTATTTTACATGGAGCGACTGCCTATCTGACCTCCACAACCCAGTTACTGGGTAATACGATACCCCTTGGTAAGACTGGTTGTCAGACTTTCGGGCTTCTGACTACCCGTAACGACTGTCAAAGATCCACGAATGACAGCCGGGACCAACGGCTTAACGTGCTTTCCGAGGCACGGAGGGGTCTCGGTATGTAAAGATGGTCACCCATCCACAGACCAACCGCGGCAAGCGTAGCTTAACCTGACCGAACGACCTGTGCGGCTGTTATTATTTAGCCACGGGCCCCTCTTAATGCCAATACAGACACCTATCAAAAAATAATTTCATCAATCAACGAAACCTCTTCCGTTAGTCCACTTAGGCATAACTAGCACTATTTTTCCAGATGAAAAAAGGCTAGGCAGAAGATGATAATTAAGACTGGAAGTCTGAATATATATTATACAGCCTAACGTATTCAAAGCTAAAACTAAATCAGCCATCTTGTTAGTAACCCGATGCAAAATAGAACAGCACACCGTGACTTTTAGCAAAATTACCGTTAATATAGACAATGAAACTCAAATCCTACTTACTCCAACAACTGTATTTTCTCAACTAGCCCTATGTATATGTATTCCACTTTCCAGTCACACTTGCAGAACGTATCGTTAGTAATGAGCGTCTGATTCATAACTGATAGTCAGAAGACTATTTGAGGTCAGTGGGACCTTGTGACTGCGGCACGTGGCGCTGGGAAGTAAATAACTAGTAATTGTTGGAGTGTTTTAGAGGGGTATCATTTGTTTGTGGAAGATAAGGTGAAAATGGATGCAGTAGTAAATTAAGATAAAGAAAGAGAGTAGATGGTTTTCGATAAATATTGGTTTGAAGATTAAAAGCCTACAATAAATGCTAAATATTCTATAGTTGATGCTGATGAATCTAATAGACATCATGCAGATGAAGTAACTCATCCAGTTCATTCACCCACTCGATAAATGACCGAAAATTTTCTATGGGGGTAATTATGTTGATAATTTGTATATGAAATGGTTGCAGATATCCGTATTGCAGCAAATCTAAACAAAGATAACAAATAATTCAATCTCAATAATGAATGTATTATTTGTTCGATTGCGCAGCCAAGCAGCCTTCGACCTACTGTATGTACAGTCACGAGCACCAATATGTCAACACTTGGCAACTTTCAATTGCGATTTTTTCGTGAAATAACGAATGCATCGTTGAAATATGACACATTACATAAACCTATGGGTTCAAAAATGCTATGTTCGTAACAACATAAAATTTCATTAAAAAATAAAGGAGTAAATCGCTTTTGAATAAAGCCGAGTGTATACATACTTTTGCTCGTGACTGTACCTACTAGCTACTAGCACAGTGGTACTATTTGCAGAGTCCTTCATCGCCCATACATTTGCCAGGACCTGAGAGGCTGAGACACGTCAAAATTACATTACACATAAGCTTCGCACTTCAGCAGTGGTGGCCCAGTGGTAATGGACGCGACTTACGAGTTTCAGGTCATAAGTTCGAACCCAGACAGGCGCATTACTGTAAATTATTTCATCACCACTGTTCTCAAAACGGTGAAAGAAAACATCGTGAGGAAACCGGAGGAAATGTTCTAGAACAAAAAATTCGAAGGCATATGACATCTAACGACCACACTGGGCCCGCGTAGTGGGTTACGGTCCATTCCCTCTCACAGAGAGGAGGCCTGTGTCCCAGCAGTGGGAACATTATAGGCTGATTATATAAGTTTCACAGACTTACCCCCCCCCCCCCCCCGACCCTCCGCACGACTCCTCTGCCAAAACGCTCCTGTTCTCCAGTTAAACCACTGTCAGTAGTACCATCACCTGCATCATCTGCCTAGCCTTCTCCCAACTATGTTGGGGACGGCTTCCAGTCTAATTGGATTCAGCTGAATACCAGTATTTTACATGGAGCGACTGCCTATCTAACCTCCACAACCCAGTTACTGAGTAATACGATACCCCTTGGTAAGACTGGTAGTCAGATTTTCGGGCTTCTGACCACCCGTAACGACTGTCAAAGATCCACGAATAACAGCCGAGACCAACGGTTTAACGTGCTTTTCGAGGCACGGAGGGGTCTCGGTATGTAAAGATGGTCACCATCCACGGATCGACGTGTGCGACTGTTATTATTTAGCCACGGGCCCCTCAAACCACTGTCAGTAGTTACACTGTGTGGTACTGTATGTATAGTGTCAGTTTCTTCATTGCAGCTTCTCAGTAATGAGCGTTGCATTTAAGATTTGTTTATGTGCCGCCTACAGCGTACAGGGACGCTAAGTTATTGTTGAACCCAGTACCTGGAACTTCCATTTGGTTTACAAATTAAGTTGTTTCGATGTTATGGAGCTTAGAATGAAGGATTGGTTCCTTCGTTTTGTGTGTATTGTTATTAATATCTACATCGAGAGTTACTATTGCTACTAATATTGATAATTCTACTACCTTTTTCGATCAAATCGACAAATTTCTATAGGTACCAGTTTTTCTCAGTACTGAACTATGTTATTTAGTTTTTGGTTTTGTTTTTATAACCGTATCCACTAAACAACCCTTCTGGACGTTTAGCTCGATGGTTCCTTCCCCGGTTAAATCCGAGGAGGGACAACATTATTTAAAAAAAACAATTCTCCCTTTTGAAGTGGGGTATTAAATATTCTGGCGATACGTGTGTTCTTGAGTTTTTCTTCAGTTATAATACCAAAACCAAAAACTAAAAAACATAGGTCAGTGCTGAGAAAAACTGGTACCTATAGAAAGGTCTATTTGATCGAAAAAGGTAGTAGAATTAGAACCCCAGAAACTACTCTACGCTACTCTAGAAATGAGAAGAATAAGTTACGTTTACCTATGACTCATCATCTTCCTTGCCTGTTTGATGTTTCTCTACTATGTTAGGGTTGATCTTCAGTCTAACCAAAGATAGCTTAACTTCAGTATTCCCAAAATTATAGCTTAGCGACAATGGGGTTTATTTATAAAAGTTGATTGAAGTCAAGTAACGTTCAAACGTCAAATAATGTATGGTTAAACAGTCGCTAATCACTACTTAACTTTAAGCAACGTGTATGAATAAAAAGGGTTTGTTGATAGCTTTGCGTTTAATTCATTCACCATTCCTATTGAAATCGTTTCTATTTCTAATAGAAAAGTAAAAACAGGTTACAGCCTAAGAAAAAGCAGTATCACCAACGTCTTCAGGTTGGCAATGCTTGCAAAACGAGCACATATCTAATACCAATTACTTACCGCGTTCGAATTAATTGCCAACAATTAAACTGTTTGTCTTTCTCACGGCATTCGGATTGCACGCTCATTATTTGTCGACTGCATTGCATAATTCCGTCTTTCTACTATTTTGTTTATTTCAATAGACACCGATATGGTTATATACATGTTCCAAAAATGTCTCAAGGCTATAAATACGCAGAGTTCTGCTATACTACGAGTACATTATACTTTCTGGAGTTCATTTAAGTTTTTGTGTCTATGTCTCAGGGCTGCGAATCCGGCCAAATCAGAACTAACGACAAATAAGTGGTCTAAAAATTGTAATAAAATATTTTTAGCAAAAAAAAAAAAAATACAAATAGTAACACCACTTGTAGGGTAAATCACCCAATTATCGGGCTTACACAAATCGTGCCAAGTGTCACGTAGGCTGAATGGTGTGATATCTTTGCATCGTTCATGTTCCCGAGGTGTGGCAGAGAGCTGGGGCCCTAATTATGTTGATCGCACGTAGATATAGTTTGACATTTTAGTGAACATTACTACACGAAATGAAAGGCTCAGTTCAGCTTGAACAAGATTTGTGACATTATGGTATCATCGCGTCTTGTTCGTTTTTAGGGCAAGCTGGAGGACTGGTTCTTGCTTGTTAGTGATAAATGAAAGTCTTGAACTGTATCGATACCTTTATTTTCAAACCAAATAGGTATCAATGTGCCACAAACTTATCAGTTGAGCGGCCATCTTGGAACTTCATACGCATCTTGCTTTACATGGCAGATGACACATTCTGCAAACGTTTCCTGAACAGATAACTTTGTGGCGTTATAAAATAGTTTAAAACCCACCACAAGCCAAACCAACGTCACATGAAATGCGATACTCCCACGGTTGTCAGTCAGTTGTCTCCACACGTCATCCAAGTAAACACCACCCCAATGCCACAACCCTGAAACTAACACCGTCACGGATGACTGACAGCCCTATCCTACTGACTCACGCAACCAGACACCGAGGATATCTGAGTCAGGGATAACAAACATCAGTTAAGAGCTAATAGGTTAATTGGGCTAGCATTAATTGTTAAATGTAGGTGTTAGCAGATATGATATCTTAGTGGTAAACTAATAAATCGAGAATAAATCGTTTGTTTTGTTGTAATTATGTGTTCAATCTTGATTGCATAGGTGTTAACGAGCCTACTCGAATAACAAGCGGTTTCGGACTCATTTTTCGTACATCAATGTTGCCAGTTGCAAAAACGTTCCTGTTTAAGGTGCCAGTAGTAGTTGTTATAGCGTTAGAACCTTTTTTGTTCATATTTAATGTCTTCCTATATCTAATTAAGCTTTTTGTTTGTTACAGAGATGGCAGCGGAGGTGGTTCGTCCTATATGACGATGGGGAGCTGACTTATTCGTTGGACGAACACGTAAGTACTAGCACATAAATACATACCGTCTTATTCCAAAACACGATCTAAATTTAGTACTGGGATTGTTACTAGGTTTAAACCATGACTAAATAAAACGTTATTACAAAATGAAGTTTATCACTAGTTCTTGAACTAACTAAGGTACTAAAGTTAGTCCGCCGAGACTCCTAGTTTAACCATGGATTTGACATCGGTACTAAATTATTTGAGGTTATCATTGGTTATTATTGTGTCTTTTTATTTACAAATCGTCAAAAATGGATATTGTTATAATTGATTTGATGGATTTGGTTATGCTGGAGACGTCTCGGCGACCTTACAGATGTCGTCATCATGTAAATCCTTTTAAATTGAGTGACGAAGATTTTAAATATAAGTATAGGTTCACAAAACGTTTTCGGGAAAAAATTGTGGATGTTTTACGTGAAGATTTACTCCACGACCCTCGAGGATGCCCATTGAGTCCTGAAGTGCAAGTGGTTTACGCATAGGACACACGCGCACCCGCGTAACAACGAAATAACGCTGTCGGGATTATTATATTATTTTGTAACATTATTGTATTAAATAAACCAGTTCCTTATTGATAATACAGTCCACTTATTCCGCAAGGATCCAAACCCAACACTTACACAACTGGGCTTGCCATGAAGTAAGTACCCTTGGTCAATGCTAACATTACATTAAATAAAATCCAAATAATATCCCAATATTATTGTTTTATTTGTCATACTTATTAAAATAACAGAGACGAGTCTAAAGATCTAATATGCGGTCACTTTTCAGGCGGCTTGTGATGCTGGCCTGAAAATCATGGACATTGTTACCAGATGACGTGGACCATGACTCCAGAATATTCCGAGGATGTAGATTGAAACAGAGG
This sequence comes from Apamea sordens, assembly GCA_945859715.1. NCBI lineage: Eukaryota > Metazoa > Arthropoda > Insecta > Lepidoptera > Noctuidae > Apamea > Apamea sordens. Next base: position 19,197,980 of record OX243995.1, read on the forward strand.
TTTGAGGCTGGCGCTTTATCTGGAATATTATTCGGTGGCTGTGGCTATCACTGCACTCCATATTTATTTACACCATTGCGTAACCCCACAACACCACAAGAAGAGAGGTATAACAGCAGCCATATATACCCGGAAGACGATGGAGAGGTGTTTTAGTTTAATGAAGCAACCAACGGTTTCGTTGCCTATTACGAGGCATAATCGGACACATCCACTCACGAACAAACCCTATCGAATAAAAATAAGAATTGTATTATTTGTTTCTTCAAAAGATAAACATTCGCCTCAAATGACGCGGGCTGTCGCCGAATGTAATTCGCTCCATTTCACGCTAGAGGTGTTAAAAATATAACAACTTGATTATAAACAGCGCGTCAAAAGTACAAGTTGTTCGTGTTCATTATATTGTAATCCAAACAAAGAACCATTTATGACATATTTTTGTACTGATAAATAATTATTAAATCATTTCAAGGGTTATTATAATATCAATATTTAGAGAAACAGAACGTTGCTTCAAATAAAGCCTGTACGAACGAATGAAAGAATGCCATTTTTATTTCTTATCTGTGGATATTATTTGAACCATGGACCTTCTTTGGTACTAACAGATCCTCAGATAGTCTTCGTTTTGTAATCGGGACACATTTTGATCCTGGTACTAATCTTAATACCGTCACAATCCTAGACTTTTTAGTCTTGGTTTAAACCAGTACTTAAGCAATTTTTTGTAATAAGACCGAGAGAGACGATAATAGCTCTATTAGCGACTTGAGATACTAAGTTCACACCCAAGTTTGAACTAACGACCGTCTACCCAATAACTACAGAACCATCAGGGAGCAGCAAAAATAACTTACATCAATCAAATATGGCAACACCTTGTTATCGACACCGTCGCTTTCGACTTTTTATCGCTAATCGACTAAAAAGGCAGTTGTAATCGTTTCCTCGTACTTTTATATCGACTAACTACAAATATCTCGCTTCTTGCGCAAACTAATCTATCGGTTGAACAAATTCAGAGCGTCCGGCGCCTTAAAGGGCTGTATTGAAACCGAGTAGGGTAACGCGACCAATAATTGACTCGTTACTAGAAATAGTGGCGAGGCGTCCTCTGGTAGATAAAACCCTAATTTGGTTCCGTTTCGTGCGGAAAATTATGTTGTACTGTATTAGTTTTATGCTTTTTGTCCAACGAGAAACTGGTTTTAGGTGCATTCGCGATTGAATTCGCGCTCCGGTAAAATAAATATAAAACGAAGGAATCGTCCCGCTCTTTTCGAATCAGGGCGTTAAGATAAAATTGTATTAATTATACATACATAAACTTTTACAAAGCAATAAAAACAAAATAAAAATTCCAATAATTATGCCGACACACACACCGAACGTTATGTCGCGTTTTTGTCAATAATAAATTCATCCGCGTATAATATTAGCGTTTTACAAAAACAAACATCGCCGAACCGGTAACCGGAGTCGAGCCGGGCCGGCACGAGACTCGGTTTCATCCGCACCTCGCTTTATCAGTATCAAATCTTTCACATTTTTCTCCGGCACTCATAAATATTCATAATAATTGGCGTCGTTGCAATTTCAAGTGAGTACATGAATTTTAATACGCGCCGTATATAGGCGGCCGCCCGTGCTGCGGGAGCGAGACAAAAAACTTGACGCGTAATGTAAACCAACCAGGAACAATGAACACAGGAAGACTAGGAAGGCTTTCTCCGTTTCCAGCTTGAAAATAAACAAGGTGCCTTTTATGGTGCAAAATCCTGACTCTAAAATTCGTTGGACGAGTGTTGGGTTATTCACCCTTAATTTTTGCGGTTGACAATATCTTGTGGAACGGTTGAGAAGCTGAGATGTTTATCAGCCAATCGTAGCGGAATGCGCGTTAGTGTCGAGTCTATAAAGTAATCTGGATGTAGAACAACAGAATCAGTTCGTCTGGCTGAGTAGATATTTCAGTTGGTTCGGGGGAAAGGGGCCAGCCAGCCGTCAATGTGACGCATAATGTATTCCTCGGTTCGCACCTCGCGCCTCGTTATCATGTGAATAGGCCGAAGATTTGCAATGCGGCTCACAAGCTAAAATAGAAGGAAGTCGTTAACGTCTTCTATGGGGAAAGTAGGAAAATTAATGGCGTTTAACTGTTTGAAGTAACTAGCGTTTATTTGTTCACTTAGTTGTATGAGAGCGGTAATTGATTGTCTGTACAGGATAGTTGCAGTAGTAATGGATTCTATGACATTTACAGGGATTTACAACTGTTTTATCACTATGGCGGCTAGAAAGGGGATCGTTACTTTAAATGTGTGTAATTAGAATGGGGATAGCATTGATTTCTTGCTGTATTTGACGTCGAATTGTCAGAATAAGTTCGTTTTAGATTTATTTAAGTATTGTGCTTTAACTCATACATGTAAAGTTAGGTATAAGTTAGTCCTATTTATGCAGTAGTGTTCACTGTTCAGTGGCCATTTTTATTACGAGAAAATTATTTATTAGCATGTATTAGCAATAATTTGTCTTTAGAATCAAAACGTCTTCGTATTAGATATTATTTGTTGATTTTGGCACTTACGTAGATAGGTAGATTCTCATAATGAAACCTGTGATGAACCTGACGACAAAATGTACACAGTAAAATTATACATAGTAAATATTTACAATAACATATAAGTACAAGATAATATGCTAATTAAAGTTAAAGATAAACATTCGTTGACATTACAGTTACTTATGTTTTCATGCAAATTGGAAAAGTCAATAGTTAAGGGAAACCCGGTTACCGTGATGGTGCAGGCAATATCTTACAACTACTAACGTTCAGGTGAACAACTTGCGTAAACATTACATTTTGTTTATATAGGGATTGAATTACTGCTTTGAATAGGTTGTTTAGAGTAAAAATAAATACTTACTAATTCCACGCCATATTTAAACTAAACTTTTTGTCTGCAAGGAGTAAAGTACTTCCTAATTTCATGCCATATTTAAACTTAAGGCTTGTTTTCTTTTTACGTACGCAACATTATAAAACATTCCTATATCAAAATTCCCGCTAAATACTTTTTAAGTAATCACAGGAACCAAAGACAACACATTCCATATTCAAAAATTCCGCGCCTCTAAAAAGCAGCATTGCCAACTGCAGCAACCTAACTCACTAGTTTTTATTCAAACACCTCTAGGTTAGCAAGCTGGTTAGAACGAAGCTGTCAGCCTGGTCAAATACCAATGCCTTATCATCAGAGATCGTGTACCGTTGCCGCTAAACACTGCCAGACCTGTTATCTTGACCATTAGACCCTGATACAAGCCCGGATGGGCGATAAATGGCTTCTTCAACTTGATGGATGCGAGACATCTCGGCTCAAATTAATATGTGTCAATGTGTAGTGAATAGTTTAGATATATTGATAAATCTTTTAGGAGTAGTGTTTGCGCGCAGCGTGTGTGGAAGACAGACTTGATTGTTGTAAGATTAATTGTTTTTTTTTTTTGCCAAAGCTGGCACTAGGTATAGTCGAACTCGAAATTGCTTTACCACTTTTGCCAATAATAACCACTAAATTGGAACTTCACTAAGGTTGAAATTAGCTAACGTTGTCGTTTCATGTCGTGCTAGTGATATTCCACCTTAGGGTGATTAAAGCAGTTACGAGGTGGTCAATACTGACATTTAAATAATGAAATATAAAACATGGAAGACGGGTCTGTGTTTATTCAACTTAGTTTGAATACCGGAAGCATCATACTTACGCTTTTGTGACCTAAAGATAAAATAAATTAAAATTAAACATTCAAAATGTTTCATGATTTTCAAATTTATGACTAAGATTTTAGAAAATTAAAATACTGGTATTCAGCTGCATCCGATTAGACTGGAAGCCGACCCCAACATAGTTGGGAAAAGGCTAGGCAGATGATGATGATTTTAGAAAATTAAAATAACATCGTACATTAGTTCACGATACTAAACAACACTAAAACAGCTCACAGTGCATCATGTCCCAACCAGCCTTCAAACACCCACCATCTACCAGTCAACGTCGAACGTTCGTCACCAATGAATATGCAAGCCCATCATAATAATGTAAGAGCCAATGAGAAACGCGGAACAGAATAGCAAACAGCGAGCTATGTTGAGCAGCAAGTGGGCTGCATCGAGGACTACAAGGTGCTTGTTTGTGCTCAGTGTTTATGATCGTTTATATTGCTAGTTTGCCAAAGGTGTGCAGTAGAATAACGAAACGATAGGGACTGCTGTTAATTAGGACGAAAGGATGGCTAGACTGATGGGGGCACGATTGTATCTACAGCGTGTAACGGAAGGGGGGTATCAACCCTGAAGGAGGTGAATGTGCTCATGAAACTCAACAACTTTCCCCAAAGAACATAGGTCGAAATATGAAAAAAAAATTTGGCCCTCCCTTACAAAACTGACTACCAGCTGATTGATTTACTATGGGAGGGCCAATTTTTTTTTGATGAGCACATTCACCTCCTTCAGGGTTGATACCCCCCTTCCGTTACACACTGTATAGTTGCGTAACACACTAACAATCTTAATCAGAATCATTTTGAACGATATTGCTAATCCATTGCTTCATATGTTCGAAAATGTGTCTTCTCAACAACGTGAAGAGCGCAATGAATGTTGTTGAACTGTCAAAATTAAATCCATTGCTACTGATAGTGTGTTACCCCGCAGTGCGGGGTTAGTAGATGTCACATGTCTTTGAATTGATGCCGGTTTCCTCAAGATGTTTTCCTTCACCGTTTTTAAGAGCAGTGGTGATGAAATAATTTACACAAAGTAAAGCGCCCGCCAGACCTTCAAATCACCTTTGTGATCAACGCACAATAATAAGCCAACCAAAAATGAGGAGATGAGCGAAATATTGGCAAAATTAAAACTCCACTTTACGATGTCGTTGAATTGTAACTTGTAAGTCCAGCTAAACTAAAACGGATACATTTAAAAATGCAATTCAAATGCAAACATACGAGTATGTTGATTAACGAAGAAATAAAATAAAGTCGTGTAAAGTGAATATGGCTCACGGCGGCGAGTATGTTATGAATAATTATGTTCTATTGATTGCATAGAATTTATAGTTATAACACGGATTCGTTACAGTCGTAAAATATACAGGTGCATAGATGCTATAGATACGAGTAGTGTCGATGAGAGAAGTTCACTTTTCATCTTAAGATGTAAGATTAAATTATTTCAAGTGAGCTAGCAAACGCTAGGTTGACGACCGTTGAAGTGAAATGTCTTATATCTTGGACACTTGGCAAAAAACTTACGGCTGACCGAAATAAAAAGAAGAAGAGACCCAAAAAATAAGAAAAAGAACTCTCTTACATGCATGTAACAAGGAGGACCGCACTATGCTTGCAACGGCAGTATCAGAAATTTCAAATAAGTACCATTTAACCTTGCCAGAGATGTTTCACCAATCAAATTCTGCTGTATCTCTCGTACGTCATCCACTACTTTCTCATCCCCTGTCTACTCAATGTTGGTAGTCCATTTATTCGCCGTTTGCGGTCCGTTTCTGCTTCACACCATATCGCGAATACATCACTAAATCGATGACCACGTCACTAGAAGCCATACAGTCTATTGGATTATGGGCGAGGCCATACGAGTATAGTTTCACGAGTGTTCCAAGTGACCCGGGTATTTGCAACATTGCAATTACTACTCTTGTATTCAAGTGGCTATGCATCTGGATGTGAATCATCATTTGCTACTTGCCTATTGCAATTTGATGGATATGGGCTGCCCCATACATAAAAAATGGTTGTTCTAAACCAACATTTGCCGCGTAATACATAGTATTGCATCCGTTTTAGGAGACCACATTGGATTAGAGATAGATAAAGCTCAATTTCTGTCTGTAATGATTGACGAAACTCCTGATGTTTGTCATAGGGTGCAATTAACTGTAATTTTTCCATATTTATCTGAACCTGGGGTCGAAAAATGATTCCTAGGTTTTTACGGTGTTTTGTAAGCATTTTTGTTTTTGCTCCGGCTTACCTCTCACAAATTCGCCCTTCGCAACTGCTACGTAGGGTTCCTTGGGGCATTTCCTATTCTACTTAATGACCTATCCTTATGCATAGGTCGTCTACTTCGTGTCGCTGGCATGACATTTATTTATATTGTGCTGGCCCAAAACTTAGCCATAATTTCTTTTGGATAACTAACTTAAGTTGAAAATTAATTTGGGCTCCTATTAGGTATACAATTTCGTCCCATGAAAAACAGACAGACAAAAAACCAAGATCAAAATATAAAAGACATTTACGAGTTCGTTACCCAAGCGCAGTGATAAAAGCAAACAGCAAAGCGAAATTCAGCCAGATTAATGACAGAACTAATTAAAAACCCGAAACAGACCACCTAAATATCTATCTCCACTAGTTCTAAAATATAATCTTAGATTAGTTTCGGTTGCATACAATATTTGTGCAAGGAAAGGCTTAGAGCTTCGCATAACTGAGACCTCGTTCCGTGTTCATATAAAAAGTAGAAGCGAATGTAATAACTCAATATTGATGTGTTTTTAGAGGAAACCACATCGTTTTGATTTTTATGGAAAAGAACAGGATACACTTAGCAATTATAGGCGATTTACGCGTATAATATGCAGTCGAACATAATTTTACCATCTTTCCTATAACTACTTTGTCGTAAGTTAAGCAAATAAAAGCCCTTACCAGGTACCAAGCATTTATGATGTTAGTTAATATTCAACGGGTGAGCCAAATTAAATCACTTCGTGTACGAATAAATAGCGATTTTGCATCAAATTGCTTATGCTATGCGCATGTGCCAATACACTGGATATACCTAAGCTCCATTCGCACTATGTGAGACAAGCAATTAAATGTAGTCCGAAAGATGGCTGACAATGGCGAAGGTTTCTTTTTAGTGCCATTGAGTTTTTGAAATAGAAAAGTTCGGCCATTCGGGTTCGGCAGCCAACGGTTCAAATTTTGCCTAAGACATGGGCAAAATCTCTATTCCTTTTAGGATAAAGCATTTATATCGGTGAAACACAATAGCTTAAGGAACTCGTTTATATATGTCACACTTTTCAACAATTCATTTATATGTGCTTAGTCGGTATCATACCATTAAGTTCTTTAATTAGAAAAAATAGGACATTAGAACCAAATGATCAAATACCTTAGATATGGCCAAAATATGTATATTTTGAAATATTGTATTTTCACGAAAGTAAGAATAACATATGAAACTAGTTTGAATCTGTCACACTCGTATTATGAGAACAAGTCCTTTGAAGAAAAAACCATTCCGAGAACAGCAGTACGATTCTGTAACCATCTCACCGTGAAAACTTAGGTGAAGTGAGTGTGGAGTGAGCTGGCATTCTAAATAATGCTAGGGATTGACACTACTGACAACTCACATCAAGCTCACTTCACTTGAGTTTTCACGGTGAGATTTTTACAGAATCGAATGGCAGGTCCTTTTTTTCGCCGTATGCCATTTTACGAATAGGTCATATATTTATATACTAAACCGTATGGCCAACAGGATTGATTGTAACCTCCTTAAAGGCATTAAATTAGGAGTTTTAGTACCCAAGGATATCTCAATCTCAAACTCACTGACATTTACCTTAAGTCTATGTACCCTACCTACACCTAAGAAGCAAGAAGATAAATCAATTACAACAATAACTTAGCATTCCAGTCGGCCGTGTGCAGCATGACGTGTCAATTAGGACAAGTTGGTGTAGGCAGCACGGTTGATCCGAGCATCAATATTTATGAGACAACGCGATTTCAAATAAACCTATATTGTCGTACTAAAACATTGTACTCATGGTCAGTAATTGGTAGGATGCTAAGTAATTTTAACAAGAGATTTTCTCATCTTGATATATTTAACACCAAAAAAGGGACATTCAGGAAGCAATTAATAACGTCAGTATGTGACGAATTGACAAATAAATCTAAACTGCATTGAATAGGACGTATACAGACAATCTCCACATACCTACCATTATAACATATTCACACACCCATTCGCAACTCCTCACGCACCCTCCTACACACTCACACACACTGTATACTTAGAAATGCTTAGTTGGTGCTACCATTTCACATAGCACTGTATGTTGTTTCTGCAACATGTATTTGTATAGTTAATAAATTGTAAATCCGTAATTGGCTGTAATTCAGAGAGCTGTGGATTTTGTGAATAATAAATAAATGGTGTAGGAGCGTTGCATGCGTATGGTGCTTCAAAATTACGTAGTAATGGGGGGTTGTGACAAAGGACATCCGACAGGAGGGTAGTAATATCCTACTAATATTATAAACTCGAAAGTTTGTATGAATGGATGGATGGATGGATGGATGTTTTTTTGTTACTCTTTCACGCAAAAACTACTGAACGGATTTGGATGAAATTTGGCACACAGATAGTTTATAACCAGGATTAGTAAAAGCTATTATCGTTTACCTAGATTAGTTTCAAAAGAAATTGCATTTAGGAGCAAACGTCTCTTGTTATGATTTTTAATCAGCCTGTCCAGGGGGCCTACTCCGAAGTGCAAATTGCGAATGTTCGGATCGGACCGACACATGGCCGAACCGAATATTATTGAAAAATGCGAAAAAAGTTCGGATCGGCTCAGTTGGGTCGGGCGGGACCATAGTCAATATTCGAAAGAGTGTAGGAGTGTAGGATCGGAACCGACCGAACCAAATAGTAACTTGGTAGCAGGAAACGGCCGAACATTCGGCCGATACTACTTCGGAGTAGACCCCCAGGCTTACTCCTACGCAAACACCTCTCTTATTCTTTCAATTCATCTCAAAATTCCAATATTTCTCGTCAGTCTCCAACTCATTAAATAAATTTTAATCCACTGTTCGACCTTTTACACTGACATGTTTATTTGTATTTCAATGTAGTTAACAGTAGGTCTTACTTGATTCTGCCGTAGGGGAATTATAAGCGAATGTCTCACGGAATGATCTCAAGTAATTATTTGTTATTTATCGCCCACGCCCAACAGTGGAGTAGCTGATATTATCTGATACAAATCATTTTCGTAATTGTCGAGCAATTAATGCATTCCATTGTTGTATGTGATTGCGATGATAAGTTTGATAAGGTAACGTTGTTATTTTGGCATGTGTATGAGAGATAAATGATTGCTGTTGGAATGTATGGGGTTGTGTAACTCTGCCAAATGATTGAAGATAATCAGTGTTTAGGTAGTGGTAATGGACTGATTCTGCTTATTGATTAATGAAATCGTTAGAATGAATTCATTTACCTATGGTCCTTTTACGACAAATTTAGAACAAGTAAACTATAATTTACGTAATTTTGCGCGAAAACAGCTGTCAAGTTTGCACCGGCCAGGCTCATACAGGTACTCGCAAATTGAGATGGGAGATCTAAGATTATTTCTCGTTATTTAAGACTTACCTAAAAACTCTTATCTCCTACAATCAACAATGTATTAAAGTAAGGAGTGCACCGTGAACGCGTGCACCCGCTGCAGCGACCGCCGGCGGAATGCGTCCGCGTTGTGCAAACGATGCGCCCGCGCATGCCGCACCCACACGTCGATTCACCTGCGCTTCCGTGTGTGCTTGCCCAATAAGGGCTGTTTAGACAAACCGACACCATTTTTGGCGTGGAAATTAGGAAATAGAGGGCAGAGTACCTATGGGGGAGACATGACAATGCACTTTACTAGATTTGAAAGTTCGGATATGTCTTTTCACATCGTATTAAAGAGAATGTGCGAGAAGACAAATAAATAAACATTTACACAAAGTGGAAGAACTAGCTAGGGGGACCCTTACCTAGCTGCAGCAGTCAGATTGCACTGGCTAATTATTTTTTTACTAATTTATATAATTTCTATTTCTTCTTTCTTTCCAGCATGAAGTAGTATCGTACGGTATAAAAATGATCTTTCCATCGATTGCCGATCGCGTATCTCATGAACTGCGCCCGGCCCGGCGCAGGCGCATGATGCAACCCTCCCTACGTTAGCAATCACGTTGATTTGTGCCATTCTGCGAGAAATAGAAAATTGTTGAGAGAAAAATTTCGTCAGACTAACAATTGACTTTTACCCTACATACCGTGGTTATGTTGCGTTCCACTTGTTGCTAAGTAGGTGGTATAATTAGGAGACTGGCTGTGTGAAAAAATTCCTTTGCAACGTAATCCGAAAATGATTTTTATCTTGACTCTTCTGGTTTCATCTTTATTTAGTTGAGAGTTTGTAAAAACTCCGTGGCTAAATAATAACAGCCGCACAGGTAGATCGGTCAGGTTAAGCTACGCTTGCCGCGGTTGGTCTATGGATGGGTGACCATCTTTACATACCGAGACCCCTCCGTGCCTCGGAAAGCACGATAAGCCGTTGGTCCCGGCTGTCATTCGTAGATCTTTGACAGTCGTTACGGGTAGTCAGAAGCCCGAAAGTCTGACAACCAGTCTTACCAAGGGGTATCGTACGAGTATTACCCAATAACTGGGTTGTGGAGGTCAGATAGGCAGTCGCTCCATGTAAAGTACTGGTATTCTGTTAGACTGGAAGCCGACCCCAACATAGTTGGGAAAAGGCTAGGCACATGATGAGTTTGTAAAAACAATAATAATACATGAGCTAGATTTGATGAGAAGGTAACAGAGTTTTCAGCAAGTTCCATAATATAATTTGGTGACACGAGTGGAGTTTCTTGCCGGCTCTTCTCCATAGGAAACGACCAATTTTAACCGTGCACCTAGCTTCTGACGTCTCATAAGTGCCCATGTAGGTTTATGTAAAATATTTTTTTTTGATTTTGATGAGATCATTTAATTGTCCAAAACATAAGTATACACACACGTGGCATGCAAGATGTTACATTAAATTAGGTGTATAACAGTCATGTTGTCATGTTTGTGGATAGTTAATATGCAAATACATGAAAGTCCCCCGAATTCCCATAATTCTAACAACACGTAACAAATAATCAGCCTATAATGTTCCCACTGCTGGGACACAGGCCTCATCTCTGTGAGAGGGAGTGGGCCTTAATCTACCACGCGGGCCCATTGCAGGTTGGTAGAGGTCAAATGTCTTCGAATTTTTTGGTTCTAGGACATGCCGGTTTCCTCACGACAACACTAAATTATTTTTAGATTTTCGTCGTTTCCTTATTATTGTTTTACCTTAAAGAGCACCAGTGCCCTCTCCATCTGTTAATGGGATAATATTCTTGTAGGTACAAGGAGTGGCTTTATCACAATAGTTTAACAACAATTTCCACTCACGATAACTTTATCGCTAGTCAACGCTTTGGGCGTTTAGTTAGAGTTTATTGCCTCAAAGGTTACAAACTTAACAACCACGCCCATTTTTCCGGTCTTAGGGACTGCCGGAGGTAAGTACTTTAGTTCGTACACAAATAACGATACTTAATGGGTCTCGCTTTTTGTCTTATATTGGGCACATTAGAAATGTGGGAAAGCATAGTTTCTTTATTATTAGGTAGGTACGTACCTCAAGTGGAAAAATAGTGTATGATGAGTTTTGGTCAGAAACTGTTCCGACCAAAACTAAAATAAACTCGAGCTTTAAGCTAAGTAATATTATATAGATGTCATATTATTATGACCAGTGTAAATAAACGGGAACACCATTTATGCTTCGAATCACTAACCTAGCCCGCTTATTTTGTCACCAATCACGACGCTCGGCGGAAGTAGCCGAAGGTAATTAGAACGCCGTTCGGCTCGGGGTTGCGCAAGCGCATCCGTTCGTACCCGCCCGGCAAGTTACTGCAAGCGTTGCAGTCATAAAAATTAATAATTGTTGTACTTGAAGCTAGGTTTCCTGTGCGAAATTTTGTAAGAAATAAATATTTGTTTGGTGGGAAATAAATAACAGTAGGTACCTAATTATTTAAAAAAATACGAGGTGGAAAACCTAAATGTCGAAAGTCCGCCTTGCTTGAAAAATTGGTAGTACTGTGCCTCCCTATGTGATGTATGGGAAGAGTATCCCATGATCTAGTACTATACTATTCATTCATTTTATTATAATTATTATCTCATTCACTGAAACCAGACGATTCTCATTTACCAAAACCATAATACACCCGACAACCAAGTAACATCTCAATTTTTCTGCTCACAACACCATAAAACATTTCTTATAGTGCAGTACAGTAATAGAATCGAAAGTGAAACTAAAATAATTACTATTGACACTTAAGTGACATAACAATAGGCAGTAATAGTGCTGCTCCCACGCGCGGGAAAAAATCACAGATTAAAAATAATAACGTTATCTGTGCAAAGTGAGCTTTATTATTAGATAACATAATATAATCTAACTGATATCTTGTTTTAGAAATATATATCCGTAGATAAACTTATTAGATTGATTTCGGAACTTAATATATTTGTTGCGTAACATTCAACATTGATTCGATCATTTCGAAATGGAATTCATTCATTCACTCGATCGAATCGAGATCGTTGGTTGGACTCGTTATTTTTGTAGGGCTGTTACTTTGCATTTTTGGCTTAATATTTTCATAAATTCCTTAGCAAAAGGTCGTCTTATTCAGTAAATTATCTCCTAAAAATGCCTCGAGAAATTTTTCCTGGTTCTTTTTCGTCTATTTTCTCATCATCTATAAAGACTACAGCATGAACTAAGGATAGGGCAAAGTACAATCACTTACATGGATAATAGTTTCACAATTTCCTCTTTAAATAGAGATTTACATGCGATAGAACATACTTTGCTAACGCGGTCTTAAGTTACAGCTACTAACTTATGTGCTTATCTAGATTAAACTACGTACTTAAGACTAAGTTAGAGACTCTAATTGAAAATATCATGTCCTGGGACATATGGCATTTAGAAATACTGAGAATAATAAAGATAGACCAGAAACTCCATTAGAACTTGGTCGTTTATGTCGGAGTATCACAGAGTTTCTACTACTTGCAGTGGTTCACGACCCCCAAGACATTTGACTCGATTTTAGATCAACATTATCAAAGACGTTCACTGCTGGACATAAGTCTCCCCCAAGCATCGCCATTTCAACCGGTTCTGTGCTTTTCGCATCCATCGGATTTCTGCGGTATTCACCAGGTCATCGTTCCACCTTGTCAAAGGCCTTTCAACGCTACGTCTTCCGGTACACGGTCGCCACTCCAGAACCTTTCAACCTCACCGCCCATCTGTTCTGCGAGCAATGAGTTTAGATATAACTTTTTGACACGAACTGAAATATGAGCCTTCTTCCTCCCACTGGCTTGTTCAGCGAAACCTCTCGCTTTGGTTGACTGAATATAGGTAGTCTGTGGCACAACCCTAGGTTAGTAATTTGCGCGTCCAATAACTTGTTGTAATGACATTTACAGTTTTACACGTAATCCGACGATTTGGTGTCGCTGTTTTCCAACTGGTCCAGTGACGAAATCGCAGTGATCAAAAGTAACTGTGATTTAAATAAGTTGCGCACGCGCATCGGGCGCTAAAGGCCTATCGCGATGTTCCCTTATATGGTCAATGACCTTATAATGTTTAGGTAGTTTACTGTTTTGAATGCGCTATGATTCTTCAAGGTTTTGTAACGGAAAATACCTGTATTAACAAACAATTTTAACCAACTTCAAAAATGGAGGAGGTTTTGCATTCGACGCATATTTTTTCATACAATTGTTGATATTTTTTATAAGTAACGTACTAGTTGTAATTAAAGGTAAACCAGATTAGAACCTGGCTATGCTTGAGTGGTCACCTACTTGTGTGCCATCAGAACCCCGTGAGACTGATTCGGTGACCTACTACTTGATGCTATTAACACCTTCATTTTATGATATCTGTCATAATTAATTTGATTTTTTGAAAGTTGATTTTCAAGGTAATTCATTAATATCATGTTGATATTAGAGTAAGAACTTGGTGGGTACAATTTGTTGTTATTAATTAGCTGACAGGACAGCTCTATTTCACATTTTTTAACAAACCTCTTTCGTGCTTATAATGGTAGCCAGTAAGCCACAGATTAAAAATGATAACGATGATTATGTTGTTAACTTTATTGTACATGCTGTGGTCTCCTATCAGTGAGTAACCCCTTAAATTGAGGCTGAGACTATTCGGAACCACTACCAAACAAAATAAACTCCATTCAAAACTCTTACCTAACGCCACAACAAAGTTCGTGAACCGATTAAGTATCGATAACAACAAAACACTGGAACGTTAGTTCTGACGATAATATCGACGTGTCACTACACTAGTAGAACTAGTGAGCTGTTCGCTGATTGTTATCGATGAAATAGAACTGGGGTAAAGACTAGACGCTGGTTTCTTGTTGATTGGTATAGAACCTATCACGATTCTTAGAATCGTCGCAAATAGGTACAACAGTCATCATATAATTAAACCTCTCCAACTGTAGATTCAAAAGAAGTAAAAAAAGCTTTTGTAAAATAATTTATTCCAAAGTTTACGAAGTTAGTTTTGCGCAAAATTCTTAAGTCTTTGTAATGGAGGGTTCTGTGGTCCTCAGATTCTCACTGACTCTAATGACTAAGCAATTTTTCAGAGGTCACAAAAGATAACACTTGAAATGGATCTCCTTACAGATGACCACTGTTTGGTAACAGCATTCACTTATATCCCACTGTCAACTGAAATTATTTATAACAAAACCTTACTGCATAAATATGATGCTTCTAAAAACGAATTTATTATACTAAGTCCGCCTTACCACGTAAATCCAGAAACTCCTCTACATACTTCCTAATGAACGCACAACCATTCCTTTGAACGCAGTAGTTGGCAACAAGCCCAAAGCTCTAGGAAGAGCAGCATTAGCAAAACAAGTTCATATAATTTACTCTCCCGGCTCTAAGCAAACGCGGCTGCCAATCAGGAGATGGCAACCAAGTAAGACCTTTGCAGGCTCCCCTAGCGTGTGTTTAGTTGCAAAATAACATGGCTAATAAATAGTGATTTGAGTCGGCATTCGCTCTAAAACGTCGTCATGGAAACGGCAAAAGGCGGGTCTCGTGGCCTGCGCTGGCGCACCTAGTTGGGGACGCAAGCTTGGAGATACAGCGGGGAAAACGCTGTAATGGTCTTGAAGTAGTTCTGTTTTATCCTTAACTTAGTTATAAACTGAAAGCACTTCTATTTTATACATAGTAACATTTTCACCAAAAACAATATGTCTGTATCCAAGCTTCCAACTCCAACCGCTTCGTTACCGTCGTTAAATTTCTTTTCTTGGCCATATCGACATATATGGCAGTCTATCCAACAGTATAACTTTATCACCCTAAGTTTGATGGCTTAATTAAAGTCAAAAAGGAACCAGATACTTTAGAATTAACTCTGTTGGAGGCTCTTTGAAAACGTTTATTTTTATTAAGAGGTAATTGAAACAATGTTTTCCATTTCTGGTCACTCTTACTTGTTCTTCCTCAGTTGCTTTTGCAATTATTTGTACCAGCCGCTTCTACCTTACACCATACATCAGCTATCATTAGCGCTCGGGGCAAGCGACATAGCCTACGTTACTATGTAAACTCTACGCTGGCAATCTGCATAACACATGCCAAGTAAAAAACGGGTTACCGTACTCTGTGACACATGCTCACGGATCTCTGTCACGGCTAATGTGATGGGCTTTGTTGAGATAAGTAGATGCTGTTCCGATTGAGATGTACTGATTGTGGAGATACTGGTGTTGAACGGCATTTGTTTTAGCATTGGATGCTGGCTGGTTGATAATGATTATTTTGAGGTATTCCAATTTGAGCACCGATTTGAATTTGAACTTGAACGAACAGCACCTAAGCTAAGTATTCCATTTTCGGCACCGAAAAAATTTTTTTAAGAGGTTTTGTTTGGCAAGAAGGAAGGTGAAGAATGACGTTATAGTGCTTAGATTTCCTCTTATACAAACTTAGTCGTCATCTCTGGAATAGGCCCTTTCTTTACCGGAAAACATGCCGTGTAAATGCTTGTTATTACTCGTTGGTCTTCCCCGAAGGGCTCTGGGAAAATAATCTCTGCATCTCATTTCAAGGAAGGATAATCGCAGTTTGATAATATCTGTGTTGAGGGGTACCAGGAACACCTACTGTAAAAAGATAAGTAAGAACCAAGTATTTTCCTGATGGTGACTAAATTGTTGGTTAAAAATATTACAATAAGAGGCTATTTGGATGGAACACATTGATTAGGGACGAGCTGGTACACATGTACCACAAGCGGTATAAATATATACTGGCAAAGGACTGAGAAGTTAACAGTTAACACTACAATTACATAATATAATACACAACGACTTTTTTCTTTGACGAGACAGTTTGTAGTGACAAATTGAACAGTTTTACTCGAATCTTATATATAACACTGTCCCGTAGGCCCATCAAAAATATTAGTAAAAATAGAAACACTTGAGTATTTTTTATAGTCTATTTTACTGTTACACATAAATAACAAATACATGACTGAAGCTGCGCAATGCACATGCTATTTACATCTTTTTTCGAACAAAATGATGAATCGATCGATGAAGAACGACCGGAAATTCACTTGCAGAACTTTCTTTTAAATAACTACCAAATTGGTTTCAAGAAACGGTCGTAAATACTAGCTTTTTTTTAAACGTTTAATTGTGAATCATACAGGGAAAGGTGTAATAGCTAATAGTGTGAGAGAGGCAATGAATGACTTATTGGAAAGTCGGGAGCGAAAATTGTGACGCAAAATTTTATGCAAGTCATCTTTTACTTTGAGGTTGAATGTGTAAAGTATGAGTCAGTCGTGAGTTGTATAATGGATGGGCTAGCAATATGTCACTATTGTATAATAAACGATTGATTACCATCAAAGACAGCTTGCTATTCATATGAGCAAGTAAATGTATTGCTTAACATAAGGCATAAACCGTGTTCCCCTACCAAAGGTTAAAATCATTTGTTAACATTATCTTTAAGATTTAATACTTAATAAACACTGTTTTTGGTGGAGGCTAGTAATCTGTGTGACAGATTTTCCAACCAGTTTCTCACAATGGATTTATCAAATGTATAGGTAATCATCATATTTTTTACTAGCTTTTGCCCGCGACTTCGTTCGCGTGGAATAGTGACTTCCGACAGATTTTTGGTTTTACCCACATAGTTCTTACTATTTATTTACATTTTTCCGATGAATTTTCAGTACTGAATTGATGCCGACTCTTGACCAATAGATGGCGCTGTATGTCCGGAATAAATTTTATTTTTTATTTATTTTTTTGTAATAAAAACTATCCTATGTCCATTCTCAAGTTCCAAACTATGTCTGTACCAAATTTCACACAAATTGGTTCAGTAGTTTAGGCGTGAAGCAAAGACAGACAGACAGAAAGACAGACAGACAGAGTTACTTTCGCATTTATAATATTAGTTTGGATATGATTGTGACAAATGACAGTCAATGAGAACGGGGTTTGGCCATCACATTTTATAAAACGGTACAAGTATCTTATGACGCGTGGTCAAAATTGAAACTAACAATACCATATTGTCTTTTCAAAACGATTTCTGTGACAATTCCACAAATGCGCATCAACTCCTGTCAATGTCATAAAGGCGCTAAAAGATTCTTTGCAACACACACACCAGACAGTAGAATTGTTGTATATCTTCTCCATATGTACCTAAGTACCTTTTAAAATTGCCCGTTTAAAAAGATACAGAGCGATATAATGTCAATAAAAATATACTCTTTTTACCCAAGAATCAAAGTAGATGATGTCTGCAGTAATAAATTGAACTGTTAACTTTATCTCGATGTGTTCAGCACATTTTTTACAAGCTTATCTTTGCAAATGGAACCATTTTTACATACGTATCTAAAGGTGACCTTAAAAACTAGGATAGCGCGACACGAGATAAATATTACACTGTATCGGGAATGGCCGTTGAAAAATGCATGGGATATGTAGATTGTAATATTTTTCTTGCTTTTAAACGATCCTGAAATTGATTGCAGGTCCTGATTCTAACCAGATTCAATTGTAGATAGGATTTCATAGGAAGCCAAAAATCTGTTACCAAAGACAAGGAGCCCTAGACAGAAGATATATAGATATAGTCAATAGGCATTCGCTTTCAACCGGTTTCGTATTTCTTCAACAACTTTATAGGACAACAAAACATTTTCGGTTGCGTACTTGAATCCAATACATTTTTGTCTTTTCCATCATCGTTGTCGCTGATTAGAATGTTACTTTGTTCAGGACCCCAGGTAAAAAATAAAATTGAGCCCAAAATAGACCCGGGGAATAACCTGCGGCGTAACACACTAAAAATAGCAATGGCTTTAAGTTTGACAGTTCAACAACATTCATTGCTTTATTTACGTTGTAAAGCAGACAAATTTTTCGAACATATGAATCAATGGATTAGCAATAACGCAATTAGGGTGCTGGATTAAATCCAGTTTAGAAAGACACACTCACAAGTGTACCTACATCTCTTGCTCATACGAAATTGCTAACGTGTCCTGTAAAACACGGATCCATACATTATCGCCGGCATTTGCAAGTGGTAAGTGTCTCCGCGACTCATAAAATACCTTTTATCTCGCGTCCAATTATCGGGCAGGATCCTGGACAATGAATAAGGACGCTATTTTTAAATGAATTCAAATTAACATGCTTTTAGCGGACCGCACACGAGAGAGATAAGTGCAATCTGTTTACATTATCTGTGGATTTTTACAAATGTTGGAATCCTAGTCTTCTATATCTTCTTTATTTTATCTTTCAATATATAATTCTTCTGTATGTGTGTATGTCACTGAACTATTCTATTTCTATTTTGGTGAATTTTTTTCGTGTGTTAGTGGGTCCTTGGATAGTTTAGATTCACAATTGGATTCGGTAGGTGGCGCTGTTCGGGCAGTGTAACGTCTGTCAGGTCCGCTAGCATATAATAATAATAGTAACGAGGTCAAAACTGTACATTGAATATTTTTGAAGAAAAGTAATTGCTGCGAGGTGTGGGAGTCTGATGCTGAAAATATATGTAGTTTTTAGAGTTTTTGTTCGTTTGTCTGTTTGGCTGTATGTTCCGCATTGGCGCAAAAACGGCTGAATGGATTTCGATGAAATTTCCTAGACAGATAGTTTATAACCTGGATCAACACATGGGGTACTTTTAATCCCGGTAGCACGTTCCTGTGGGATATTTTCCGTCATCCACGCGGGTTAAGCCGCGAGCAGAAGCTAGTTTTTAATAAATATATGAGCTTTAGTTATTGTTATCTCTGTTATCAATCTTGTTTATTGGTTAACTTTTGATTCTTGAGACGATATTAATTGTTGTGATAACGGGCGGTCGGTGAAGGTAAGATATTTGGTCAGGTATGCAGTGACGCCAATGTTCATGTTAATCTTATTGGAATTCCTTTACTAGATTACTATAGCAAGTTACATTTATTTTAGTTTTGTGTCCTTTAGTATCTGGTACATTGTATTATTGTTCAACTGGCTACTGTTGCCAATCATCATTATAATCTTAGGAAGCCACGAAATATTCCAAAGTTGGCTTCCTGTAAAATTATATGCAGCGTTTCATAGGAAGGTCAGATAGGCAGCTCCATGCCAGGGGGCCTACTCCGAAGTAGTATCGGCCGAATGTTCGGCCGTTTCCTGCTACGAAGTTACTATTTGGTTCGGTCGGTTCCGATCCTATACTGCTACACTCTTTCGAATATTGACTATGGTCCCGACCCAACTGAGCCGATCCGAACTTTTTTCGCATTTTTCAATAATATTCGGTTCGGCCATGTGTCGGTCCGATCCGAACATTCGCACTTTGCACTTCGGAGTAGGCCCCCAGTATTTTTATACTGCAGCCAGCTACAATGCAGCTGCATTCGGTTACACTGGAAGCTGACCCCAACATAATTGAGATTTTTTTTTCGATGTGGCTTCTCACAGTTCAACCTATGAGGTGGTCGTGTGCCGCAAATAAACGTATTTTCTTTCTTTTCTTTCTTTCTTTCTTCGTTCTTAACCGGGCTTGCCTGTGGGTGCCTCAATGAATGAAGGTCTCCAGCCAGGGCTTAAAAAACTTAAAAACTAAGCGACTACACGCTAAGGGCACCACCTGTAGGTTAGGTACGGACCTCGGCTTAGGGTGTCGCTGGGAGAGGGCAGCTAGGGACAGGCTGGACCGGGAATTAAATTATCGGGAAAAGGCTGGGCAGTTCTTTTTATATTTGTAGGTAAAAGCTAAAGGACCTTCAGTCAGATTTTATAAATTATTCAGTAGAGCTCATTAAAGATGTCTATACCCGAAATTAGATATTAAAATCGACCGTGTATAAAAAGTAAGTAGTGTATCGTTGTAGAATAAAAAGTATAATAATAATAATATCCCTGGACATTTCACACAGCGCCATCTAGTCCCAAGCTAAGCAACCTAATGCTTGTGTTATGGTAACAAGATGAAGTATGATTATGAAGTTTTATTGAGCTATTGAAAATACAAAAATGACAAAAAATGGACTTAAGGTCCTTTAGCTTTCACCTACAGATATTACTCCAGGTATACCTCTCCTTTCAAAAGCCAAGGCTAAGCCTTAATTCTTGCCACGTGGGCCCACAAAGCATTAGGAATTAGGATAATAAGTGAGTAATATAATACCCAGTGTCGGCATCGTTTAGTTCGTAGAGCTACCGATCAGCTGATCCCTTTAAATCGGCTTACCGAACTTACCGAAGTGTGTCACGCATTAACTGGCTCACTTAAACCTTGGTAAAATGCTTTGGATTTGACCCGTGGGTGGTGTTTGGTGTAATTGTTATTGTAACCTCACTGTGGTCAGGGGGTCTACTCCGAAGTGCAAAGTGCGAATGTTCGGATCGGACCGACACATGGCCGAACCGAATATTATTGAAAAATGCGAAAAAAGTTCGGATGGGCTCAGTTGGGTCGGGGCTATAGTCAATATTCGAAAGAGTGTAAGTGTGTAGGATCGGAAACGACCGAACCAAATAGTAACTTCGAAACAGGAAACGGCCGATACTACTTCGGAGTAGACCCCCAGGAGTCCTAGACTTGGAAAGACGGAGATAGCACGTCTTCCTGTAAACACATTACATAATGCGTAAGCAATATTTGTATGCCTTGCAAGGCAACACATAGTGACACAACATATTTATTTTATTTTATATCATCATGTGCCACTACATTATACCTGTGTACAAATAAATAAACTTGAATTTTCGTGTGTGTCTTTTGTAAATTAACGAACGGGTCTAAAAACACAGTACTCGGAAATGATGTTTAACTGGGACTCTTTTAAGCTTGAAAACTTATTTTAGAAGGATCATAACTGAATATAGAAGGACCTTCAACATCTATAAATGATCTGGCACAGCATCATGCTGACATAGGAGCATTTTTGGCCTCGCACAGGTCTTGTTATTTTTTGTTTGTTTGTTTGTTCACTATTTGGTTTGTTGTTATTTTGTTTGTTTTAATATTCTTTTTTATTGTTTCTATTGTTTTTGCTTGTCCCAAATAAAATAGTTTTCTTTCTTTTCTTTCTTATAACAAAACATGCTAGAAGGTACAGACGCCAGCGCATTAAGCTACTACAATCTGTCAAATTTCTTTAATAGATTTTCAACTGTATCTCTAAAGTATTGAGGTTCAAGGTTGATTGGGAAAATTTGACATTTTCGGGTAGCTTGTCCTGCTGGCGTCTGTACTTACTTTTCGCAGTGCGAATTGTTACTAGATCACACGGATATATATCCATCTCACTAAGCTCATCTCTTACGACACCAAATTACCTCATTTCGCTAATTGACCCTAATTAACCACCAAACTCACAACAACAGTGCTAACAACTCACAAAACAACAGTAGTTGCAACAACGCCCATCTCGACAAAACAATACTCTCGATAGCGATCAGTAGGATGAGCGGCGCAAGCGCAGGATGCTCTCACAGGCCGGAAGTGTCGCGCTGTCACAGACAATGGCCCATTGTGGACAGTAATTACCATGCCGGATCCTACGTCATTACAGTGTGGCCCGATTTGAATGGGAGCTCGATTGTTGAGGTAATGGATTTATCCGTTTTTTGTATGAAAATTGTGCAGGAAATGAACGATATGATGTAATGGTTGACGTGAATTGTTTAGTTTTTTGACATCATTGCACTATGTCATCTAGCCACTGATTTTTTTTTATACCACTGTAGTAGATAAGTCTGTAATTAGCAAAAGACTTAATAATAACGCAAGGCCGGAAAAAAACACTTAATTTGTACCAAAACCTGCACCCTAATTGCGTAAATCAAATTCTGAATCATTTTCTATAGGATATTGCTAATCCATTGCTTCATATGTTCGAAAAATGTGTCTGCTCAACAACGTAAATAACGCAATGAATGTAGTTGAACTGTCAAAATTAAAGCCATTGCTACTGTTAGTGTTTTATACAATTACACCGCTGTCCCTTGCTCTCTCTTCTCTTCTAAATGTATTGTTATAGTCTTGGTATGAAATCCTTTCCAGAAATCTGCCCTTCTTGAATCGTTGCTCAAAAATTAGGACGGTGACTAAAGAGTGCTCATTTTGTAGTCACTACACGCATGCATTCCCATAGTGTACACCGTTCCTTACCATCAAATTATGGTTGTCTTATTACAATACAATACGCAATTAAGCATCGAGCGATGTGGTATGTTATGCGCATGCGCTTATGATATCAATTAAAGGCAGTTTAATTTGGAGCATGTGTGACCTGGGGCTTAAAAAGACAATAGGGTACGTTTGAAATATGTGGGAAAGAAAATGGCTGCCAATGTTGCTAGAACACAATAAGAACTCCGTAATTTTGGTGTTGTTAACTTAGAAACTTAAATTACCTACTTAATTGAATAAAAAATATTGGTTGAAGCCACGAAATCATTATTAAAAAAAAAATAACATTGCCACTCCTTTTTCTTTCAACATCAACAAATTTGCAATTACAGAGCATTATTAAATTAAATTACATTTTTACAATTATTACATCAGACACTTTCTCTTGAAAGCGAGATATCGGTATCGGTTCATCGTATCGAAATATAAATCATATGGCCCATGGGCGGCACTCAAACCCATATATAATCGAAATCGATTAAAAAATCGAATTTATTCAATCAATTCGAGTTTTCGCATCGATTGAGATCTCTATCTGTCGATTGATTCAAGTCTTGGATGTCATCGTTCATGTTACTTGAATAAGAAAGTTTATTTTATTAATAAAACGGGCATTTAAATGTCATGCGTGCGGTATGTATTGCATGTCGAAGTTAATTATGTTTTTTATCTTATCGAATTTTCTGTACAGTTGCAATCTACTTGGCAAAGGGAACAATTTTACCTTAGACAGCGTCAGTCTATATGTCTTCGTGTGTTTAGAGTAATCTTTCAAGTGATATGATGAATAAAACAAAAAAAAAATTGTTTTGATTTCGAGACGTTCATTTGTTTTGCAAAGTCAAAGCATTTATTTCAAATAGGCACATAAATGGCACTTTTTAACGTTAAAGCTTATTGCTTTTTTCTTATTTTGCTTCTGCAATATAGTTATACTTTAATTCTGACCAAAGGCTGTCGCCCATCTTCATCATAGTGAAAACCTGCCTAATGCAAAGAAGAGGCCATAGACCCCATAAACCAAAGACACACCATCTTCCGCTATAGAAACTGGCCATAAAAATCTACTATCCCCATATTTAAGCACTCAAACGCGTAAAACCCACGCTGATATTATAAAATAAGTGAAAGATAAGCTAGTTTGGTGTTTTGTGAGGTACACAGCGATTGCCATCAGCCATTACCATGTTTATAGGGTTTTTATGGGAACCTCGCACATTGTCAACACCTGTTAAAACTTGTTATTATGCTTTTTGTTTATTGATATAGGTGAGAAAGTATGGATGGATCAGATAAAAGAAATTGTGGCAGCTGATATAGTACCTACACATGTTAACAAGAATTTTTATAAGAGAGTCATCACCTGCCTACCCTTTTCCCAACTATGATGGGATCGGCTTCCAGTCTAACCAGATACAGCTGAATACCAGTACTTTACATGGAGTGACTGCCTATCTGGCCTCCGCAACCCACTTATTGGGTAATACGATACCCCTTGGTAAGACTGGTTGTCAGACTTTCGGGCTTCTGACGACCCGTAACGACTGTCAAAGATCTACGAATGACAGCCGGGACCAACGGCTTAACGTGCTTTCCGAGACACGGAGTGGTCACTCATCCACGGACCAACCGCCGGAAGCGTAGCTTGATCGATCGAACCGTGCGGCTGTTATTTCTTAGCCACAAAGCCCCTCTCCCCTCAAATTTTTATAAGAGAATATCGTCAAAAATATGCTGTACAAAGACTGACGATCCAAGCGACAAAATGTCCTCTCCAAAAGTGAACATCAGAGTAATAACAATACTTCCAGCCTAACCTTCTTACAGTCATCGTAGTCATAAACAGCTGCAGCTCCAGATGACACTCTTGATGCGCGTTTACAATTGCTCCAATAAAAAGGAGCGCTATCGTGTAAACAATTTGCATCTATCGACTCTAGTACAAACGAACCTACCTCTCAATTTCATTATAAAAGAAAATAATTTACCATTATCGCCGACCAACACGCAAATATGAAACCCAATCACAACCAACCAATAATTCAATGGGAAATCAAACCAACTCCCGTTGCTCAAATAAATCTCGCGATTTCCCCAACAGAACGAATTAAGGGAACAACGGTCTTCATACAATCTACATGTAACCGCAGCCCAGTTTAGACGTCGATCCGAATCGGCCGGCGGCGCAAGCGCACCGCTAGACACGCAAAAACTATAGATATCACCTTAATATTCTAATGCAAACAAAGCTGGAGGAAATGTGAATGGTTGTGGTGTGAGGTTGGAGAGAGGAGCGGTTGTTTGGAAAAATTTGCCAAAGATTTTTCGCTAACAAGTTTATATACGCTATGATCATCTTTTGGGATATATTTCGGCAAATCTATATGCTGATGTGCTAAAACTACGTCCCAACGGAATTGTTGTGATCACCAAGAACTTATTATTAGCTTAAGTCTGTAAATACAATGATTATCATAGTAAGTAGACCTTTTCGCGACAAAGTTCCCAATATTTATTGAATCAACTGTCATCGTTACTTCTGCTTTCTCAAGACAACGTTGTTTCAGCTATGTCACTTGATACATTTCCATAAGGAAGATTTACTATTAAATACTCGTTGGTGATAAGCCCGCTAAGGCCCCCACTTGCACCCCACTCTTGGGGGTCAATCCGTCACAGGCAGTGACTTCGACACCGCTATCTGCAATTTTTGTTACACCAGTACATACCGCGGTTCTATTTCCACCGTTTGCTCCATTTATGTGTTTTATGCTTCATTGCCCACAATTCTGAACGTCTACGGTTGGAGCACCGTTATTGAAAATAACCAATATTGTGATAGCGGTAGTGAAAATGTTACTACTAACATTTTCATAAAATAATTAAGTCATAACTTTGTTCTGAGATATGGTTATGGAGAACACCTGGGGTTGGTCGTTTTAGAATCTGCTTCCAGTTTTAACGCATCTAGTAAATGCTTGAAATAATTCAGCTTAAAGTGTCTTGGCCATTCATTCAGGCTTTAAAGTGTTGTCTATCGACTTCGTAGGTTTTCCCGATAAGGAATTTGATTT
The DNA here is from genome assembly GCA_945859715.1 of Apamea sordens. Lineage (NCBI taxonomy): Eukaryota > Metazoa > Arthropoda > Insecta > Lepidoptera > Noctuidae > Apamea > Apamea sordens. The sequence continues at coordinate 19,223,828 of OX243995.1, forward strand.
GGGTCAATCCCGAATTAATAGTAATAGTAACTTATGTTCAAAACTTCAGTACATGTTGCATCAATGAGGTCTCGACCCCTGAACTGGGACATCCTGTATGACAGGGGGCGAGTTCCTCCAGTTACATGAGAAGGCTAGGAAAGACAATTAAGTGATGAATGTGTGAAGTGAGTGATTGTTTGTTTGAAAACAGTTACATTATCTCAATGATTCGATGAAGCAGAGACAAGGAAAGCTTCAGAAGCTTGTAACTTTAAAAGACATGACACTTGATGATATGGAGCGCAGGCACCATTAATCCCGATGTCACCAACCACATCCTCCATAATTATAAAGCAAATTTTCCTGCCAATGCTCTGTATTTACAATAACAAACATACTATTATGAAGACGGACATGCATCGACTCGGTCTACATACGTCGTGCGTCGCCACCTACGAAGACTGCCACGCCCCTTCGCGTCAGGGATGTCACTTCGTTAAATGGAGCAGATGATCCGAATCAGTGGTTACTGACACATGCGACGCTTTCATGGTCATCGCTGCTCTTGATACTTATCAATAAACCAATATGGATGCTAAAATTCGAAGACATTTGACATCTACCAACATGCACTGGGCCCGCGTGGTGGATTACGGCCGGCTCACTCCCTTTCACAAAGAGAAAGCCTGTGTCCCAACAGTGGGAACATTTTAGGCTGAGGCTACAGTAGGCAGCGATTTGCGATGCGACTGGAAGAGCGAAACGAGAAAAACATGGTATGGCTACATTACATGCGAATTTTTCTAATGAATTCGCTTCAATTTCGCTCATATGTTGATGTAGCCGATGCCGTGATATCAGTAATGTTGTTCCTATCGCATAAAGAAATCAAAGATCGCTAGTAATATTTTATGTACGGTGTAGCCATATACGTGAGTATTCATTTACTTGTTTTAATCGCTCATGTGTCGCAGGTCGCGTCGCGGCCTAATGTAGCCTCAGCCTTAGGCTGATTATTCTAAGTTATGCTATATGTGATCCAGTCGATCTGACCCCTTAGATATTGTTTTCTATCTTATTGGGGTAGAAGTTCGTTCTTACTTTTCTGTACCAATATTTTGACTTTCAGCAAATTCCATTAGATCCTATGAAAGTTTAAATTAAAAAACCCCAAATTAGCATTAGCATATTCAAAGCTGCATTCATAACGTCATGCTCAGAGCAGAAAGCTACATGCAGTCCAGCTGTCACATCTCTCATTTAAATCTAAATAAATATTTTAATTTTATTTTTACCTGGCAACCCTAACGAGCGCACGCGCAAAGAGCTCAAGTGACACGAACGACACCGCAATCTCTGATTAACACGGAACGGCTAATCTCTGAAACGCGGACGCGGAGTTGCCAACCTAATGGATTACCCCGTAAATGGGGTAACACACCCAATTATAGGGTGTACCCGTCAGGTACACGGGCTGGTTATCATGACTTATAAACTTGAAACTAAACAAGCAATGGGAATTGCGATAACCACAATGAGGTGTGGTGGTTTTATTGAGGTTCCGGATCTAAACAAGATGAATTGATGTTTAGATAAATACATGTTTGGTTCTAGTGATATAGTTATTATAATACATAATTGGAAGTGTTATCAGAGATATTTTTGCACCTTTAATCGCCCATTAATACAGTAAAAGAACAAATCATTCCCAAAAAACTATTTCGTGTATCTGAAAGCATATTGAATTCACGCGATTGGACAATCCTTGTCTGATTAAGCTTTTAAAAACTGAAGAGACAAAGCCCAAAAAATCAAACCATACATTCGTCAAGATTTGATTATCTAGGATCTATTATGAAGGCTCTATAAGGATTTTTTTTTTCAAACGCTCCACACTAAGAATTTCTCCCGTATCGTGGGTGCGTTTACAAACATTTAAACTCACATACAGAAACAGCCAGACTCGGAACAACTACTTGTAGGCCATACAAATATTTGTTCCGTGCAGGAATCGAACCCGCGACACGCAGCGCAGCAGTCAATCGCTTAATCACTGCGCCAACCGTGCCGTCAATCTATCTAGGATCTATTATTATTAAATTGTAAATCAGGGGTTTGAACTCTCAGTTCTGAAATCACAATGTGAATGAAATATTTTTCTTTCCTGGTCCTCGTGTTTGACTAACCACTTAAAATAAATCATTCCTCTTCCTTACCCAGGGTCCTTGCTCCATTACCCCCCGATAACCCCAGGGTGATGGGCCCGCGTGCGTGAGGTCCATAACTCTAGGGATAATCGCTGCGCCCGCGCACCGTGGGCGACAAACCTACATAACGGTGTTAAATGCTGTGACACTGAAGTTTGACTTGTGTCGGGGATTATAATGAAGGTAGTGGAGTGAGGGGGTGAGGGGGAGGGGGGGTAGTTGTAGCTATCAAGTATGGTAGTTAAGTTTATGTCAATTTTATGGTTGTGGATCAGGGTTTTGTGGTTTGAGGAATATTAGATACTGTGATGAAGGCTTTCCATCATAAACGTAAGAAAATTGATAGAAGTGAGTAGGTATGTTTAAAAGTTACAAAATATTTATTGGGTGGATTCCAACTTCGATTTTAATTCTCGTTTTCTCTTGGATGCAGGCACTTAATTTCTTCAATTCAAAGTAATTTAATGCGACATCTTAATGTACCCAGCCAATTTTCCTCCAACCTTGGCCCCAACCCAATCCCCAACATTGGCCCAACACGCCAACCACCCAATCATCTCGACACCCAACGGTACAGACTGCATGACAAATCTATAATGCGCCAACTACGACCGAACCACTCCACCTGACCTCTACCATGAACTGACTTACCATCATCTTGGAACCAATGAGGGGTCATCTTGAACTGGTTTTTGTCTGTTAAAGGTGTAAGGCTAATTGTTTCGAGTTCCAGCATTAGATTTATGACGTCACGAACGATGCGACTTCCGGGCCCTGAGAGTGTTGCTAACCTGTGCATCATTAGCAGGAACCAGACGTTAGGATTTATAACTTTTGTATTTTAATGATGGTTCGAAATAGGAAAGGGATTAGTATATTGTATTAGAGGAATGTTTCAGCTGAGTTATATCTGGAGGCATTGCGCAAGTCATATCACAGACCACTCAGCATCACGATTTTGTATTTGATTTGACTCCTATTTCAACCAAATACATGACAGCATAACCGACATAGCACGAAGAATTGCCAAACTTTAAATGGCAGTGGACAGGGCACATTGCTCGCAGAACAGATGGCTCATGGCAGAACCGGTCGAAGTAGAAGTCCTTGGGGGAGGCCTTTGTCCAACAGTGGACGTCTTTCTGCTGCCCCAACTTGTTTTTTTTTGTGTTTTTGTCCTTTTTTTTATGCGTCATGTTTGCCGCAAATAAATGCTTTTTCTTTCTTCTGAATGAATGAACATGATAGTAGTCAGGCTTACGCTGAAATATCACGCAACCTGTATTTTTTATTTGTAACATCATGGAAGATTTTAGAAAAGCTTTCTCAGTCGGGCGAAACAAAATATCTTAACGAAAGTATGTTGTGTCAAATTCAAATGTCAAAAATACTCCAAAATGTCAAAAAAGTCAACCAAACTGTCAAAAATACTCCAAAACCTTAGTTCTGTACCATCCTACTAATATCATAAACGCGAAAGTTTGTATGGATGGATGGATGTTTGTTAATTTTTCACGCAGAAAATGCTGCACGGATTTGGATGAATATCGGCACACAGATAGTTTATGACCAGGATTAACACATAGGATACTTTTCATCCCGATATTCCCACGGGATCGAAACTTATGCGGGTGAAACCGCGGGGCGCTGCTAGTTCTATATAAATACTGGAATACAATTTATAGGCAACCATATATTCTGAACAGTAATTAACAGTCGCCTAGGCGGCGAAATTCAATCACCCAGCAATCGACTTTCCCACCCTTACCAACTGTCACCACAATAATAATAATAACTCAACAACTAGTGAAACCATAAATTACTACGAACAGCTTTCTAATAAATTTAACCAATACTTTTACTACTCAATAAATAGTATTACTACGTCGACTACCTCGACGGTCTAGTGGTCGCAAGCGCTGCTGATAGGGTCCTGGGTTCGATTCCCAGGTCGGGCAAAATGTTATTGGATTTTTCGCCCGGTTGATGGTAATAGCCTCGCAGCCTAATAAAAAAAAAAAACGTTGCTCCACACTAGGAACTACTCCTGTATCGTGGATGCGTTTACAAACATTTAAACTAACATACACAAACAGCCAGACCCGGAACAACTTCCTGTAGGCAATAAAAATATTTATTCCGTGCGGGAATCGAACCCGCGACACGCAGAGCAGCAGTCGATCGCTCAGCCACTGCGCCAACCGTGTCGTATTACTTGGGACTTATGTTTAACTGGTGAAGTGTGGGTGTACTGTAGGTACCTTCACCTCAGCCTAGCCCTGGGGCTTACAGGCGTGAAGTTATGTTACGTTAAATATTATCAATGAAAGCTATCAATGCGCAAGAGTTCCAAGAACTAACTTATTTATTCAAACATTCAACTAACGCAAATTCCATAAAACTTAGAACTGAATTAACATAACGGAAATCTATAAAATCCAACACAAGTAACTGTGGAATTAAATAGCTTGATAAATATAGTACTCGTGTTGAAATGCAAATAAATATATATGATTTCAGAATTAATTAATTTTGTAACTGTTTTAATAATAATGGTGTCAGACGATGCAGTTTGTGCATTGACTGTTTGTTTAAACATTCTTGTTTGATAATACTGCTGTAATTTATAACCATAGATTATATTTTAAATATATATAGCAGCCGAAGAATAATAGCTATTACTACAGACTGCCCCGCACCCTAATTGCGTAACACACTGAATCCCAATCTGAATCATTTTGAAGGATACATTTGAGGAGCCCGTGGCTAAATAATTACAGCTGTACAGGTCGATCGGTCAGGCTAAGCTACGCTTGCCGCGGTTGGTCTGTGGATGGGTGACCATCTTTACATACCGAGACCCCTCCGTGCCTCGGAAAGCACGTTAAGCCGTTGGTCCCGGCTGTCATTCGTGGATCTTTAACAGTCGTTACGGGTAGTCAGAAGCCCGAAAGTCTGACAACCAGTCTTACCAAGGGGTATCGTATTACCTAGTAACTGGGTTGTGGAGGTCAGATAGACAGTCGCTCCTTGTAAAATACTGGTATTCAGCTGCATCCGGTTAGACTGGAAGCCGACCCCAACATAGTTGGGAAAAGGCTAGGCAGATGATAATTGCTAGGCAGATGATAATTGCTAGGCAGATGATAATTGCTTCATATGTTTGAAAAATAAGTCTGCTCAACAACGTAAACTGACAAAATTAAACCCATTGCTACCAATAGTGTGGCGTATTACCCCGCAGGCACTTTTAGATTGGAGAACTAGACGAAATCAGTTATTTAAACCGGCTTATCAGTACAGTCACGACCACCAATATGTCAACACTTGGCAACTTTCAATTGCGTTTTTGAAATAAAGAATGCAACGTTGAAATACGACACATTACATAAACCTATGAATTCGAAAATGCTGTTCGTAAAAACATAACATTTCATAAAAAAAATAAAGGAATAAATCGCTTTTGAATAAAGACGAGTGTATACATACTTTTGCTCGTAACTGTACAATTGTACATACATAACACAACATGAAAAGAAAAATCCCGACTCACTCAATCCTGTTTTATCAACGTCCAGCCCAAATCTTTGGACCGAGAAAACTGGAATTTTGCACAGAGATACCTTTTATGATGTAGACAAGGAATAAGGCCGGATATATAGAAATTCTCACGGGATAGGGGAATCTAGATCGGACGAAGTCGCTGGAAAAGAGTTAGTTACACATTATGTAATATTTTTATCTTTTAAACTAAAAATCAATTAATCTGGCTAGCCTTTCCAAACTATGTTGGGGTCGGCTTTTAGTCCAGTAAATACCAGTATTTTACATAGAGCCGTGGAGTAACTGCCTATCTGACCTCCTGTTACTTAGACTGACTTCTTGTTCATAGCGTGTCAATGACAAAAATAACACGAAATACATGTCATTTTTTTCATTTGTTTTGCTCAAAATTCAGCAACGTGGATACCGTTCGCCGACGTACCCATTAATTAGGTCCTCACGTGTTTAGGTGACAGGGTATGCGAAGCAAGATGGGAGATGAACCATTGCCATAGATTAAAAAGGAGTCTGAAAAACCAGAAACAACTGCATATTCAACAGAAACATAACGTCTCATAAAATCAGTTTTCATAAGAACCGCGACCTTAAGGTACCGTTCGAACATAAAATAGGTGTTAAGTAACAATAATTGCTAACGCTGACCCCAGCTGCTTGCGGTACGAAATGCGAACAAACTCATAAACCCTTTGATGTCTAAACCGGGTGTATTAGCCTAAAATACTCGTAGATACGTTTTGCCCACTCAATATTTCGCAATTTTATAGATATCATCATCTGCCTAGCCATTTCCTAATTATATTGGGGTCGGCTTCCAGTCTAACCGGATGCAGCTGAATACCAGTATTTTACATGAAGCGACTGCCTGTCTGACCTCCACAACCCAGTTACTAGGTAATAAGATACACCTTGGTAAGACTGGTTGTCACCGACTATCAAAGATCTACGAATGACAGCCGGACCCCAGCGACTTAGTCCTTTCCGTGGTCACCCATCCACGAACCGACCGCGGCATGCGTAGCTTTACCTTCGGTAGACCCGTGATGCGGCTGTTATTATTTAACTACGAGTCTGTTTCTAGAATCGTTTATAAATAATCTCTAGAGAAAATCACACAAATTGTTTAATAATAATCACAATTTATTGTATCTATTCCAATCAGTATTATTGTCAGTCGAGCCGTAAGTTACATCTCTATTCAATAGAGCGCGTAACCATGCCAACGGAGATTATGACGTAATGTAGATCGGTGCGCGCGCGCATTTGAACTCTCAAATCAAATCGTTTGCGGAGACGGCGAAAGTTATGCTATAAATCAAATTAAACCATGTTATTGTCAATGTCTGTACATTAATCAATTTTGTAATGTATTATTTATTTGAAGTTGAATGAATGTTCTGTCTCTCTCCAGCGCAAGCGCAGAAATAGTACAATTTGATATACGAGTTTCGCAAGATAAACACTAAAGTTAGATTAGACACAAATTTTAGTTTCGAATTACTATTACATAATTTGGAAAGTACTAAAAAGACTATAATTATGCAATTACTGACTTCCGAAAGATTAGCTATCATGCAGCAATATTATATCACAATCAAACAAAACAAATGACTTCTGACGTTTATGTGTTGCACATACATAACCCAAGAAAATCACTTTGATTTACTTTACAGGAGTGCAATTCTGTAACCATCTCACCGTGAAAACTTAGGTGAAGTGAGCGTGGAGTGAGCTTTCATTTCAAATAATGCTAGGGATTGACACTACTGACAACTTACATCAAGCTCACTTCACTTGAGTTTTCACGGTGAGATTTTTACAGAATCGACCGGCTGGTCAACTTAAATCAATATTCCATTCTACCATTTCCAGTATCAACAATTTCTAATCAAAATTAATAAACTCCTGACCAGTAGCGACGATTCGTATGCTGATCGTTAGCGAACCGATAAACCGGTACTTACATTACAGAATATTACGGCAAGTGCTGGTAGTTGGGTCCCGTTGTAAAAGACACGGGTGCTAGGACCAGGCTAGGTGCGCGGGCGACGATCGTCAACTGTTTCTGTGTTTACGCCTAAAGCCCGGAATACACATACCTGTAACTTGCACAAAAGTTTGCAAGTAGCTTGCATGCCAGTATGGCATGCGAGCAGTGGCTGTATACTTATGTGCAAGTTACATGCACGTGTATTCCGAGCTTACGGGCCCGATCACAAATACCGAAACTACACCATAACGACAATACGTGGACGGACGCTAATTTGTATGAAAATGACTAGTTCATTCACATGGACCACCGTTGACCATCCAAACCAACCGAGCGAAAGATACCGGCCACGTCGCAGCACTCGCAACCACACATTAAATGCATCGTCTTTAATATTGTATGTCAGAAGCAAGAAACAGCATAAAAAGGCTATAATATTCCCACTGCTAGGACACAGGCCCTCTCTGGTTCTCTCTTCGAGAGGGAGTGGGCTGTAATCTACCACGCGGCCCAGAGCGGATTGTAGGACATGCCGGTTTCTTCACGAGTTTTACTTCACCGTTTTGAGAGCAGTGGTGACAAAATTATTTACACAAAGTAAAGCGCCTGCCTGGGTTCGAACACACGACCTACGACTCGCAAGTCTGGATCGTTACCACAGAGCTACCAGCTACCACTGATCATACTCGTAGCATAAAAATTCCGTCATGTAAATGGGGCTTAACGGATCGATGCAAGTTGTAAACTGGGAAGGTGTTAAGGGTCTAAGGTAATGGAGAAATAAAACATGAGTATAAATAAGGTTATGAGATTTGTTTGAATGCGATTGGCATTTCCTTTCTAGGCTTTATGGCCAGACTTGTCTATCCCTTACTCAAGAGATCAAGATTATTAATTTATAAAACGAAGTTTCATGATCAAGTTGCTAATGTTGCTATCTGCAATTTATTTGTTCTCTTTAGTTTTAATACAAACATACACATATACATAAATTCACGAGATGTAAAGATGGTCACCCATTCACGGAACAACCGCGGCAAGCGTAGCTTAACCTGATCGATCGACCCGTGCGGCTGTTAGCTACGTATTACTTAACCACAAGCCCCTGAAGAACCCGCGGGTTGTTCGAAAGAGATACCGTGGCCCCTGGCACAGGCAACTGAAGGAACACGGGTGGGTTTTAGTCAGTAAAAGTCTGACACACCCTTCCGCTCAGCCCAGACAGGAGAGGTCATTTGATGATTTCCCAGCCAAAAAAAAAGCCCCTGAAGAACATCACCAATAAGGTCACTATATAGGGTGACAGGGACATTGACGCGCAAACTGTAACCATAGATTCAGCACATGAGTTTAGACCCCATAGCGTCGAAATTTTTCGTCGGTTATTAAAACAAAATATTGCTGTTCCATACATTTTGACCGCGTAGCTATTGCAATTTTCTATGAAACAGAAGATTTTCTTTTTGATAACCGACGAAAAATGTCTACGCTATGGGGTCTAAACTCATGTGCTGAATTCATGGTTACAGTTTGCGCGTCGATGTCCCTGTCACCCTGTATGTATATCCTTCTAGGGCGTCCCTTCCCAGGGGTCCCACTGACATCCTACAAAAACATCCGACCTCGTTATACTTGTAGCGATATCTACAACGCCACATGCGAACAACGCGTCATACTGACGTCACGCAAATCCTGCATCTCGCAAGCAGAGTTTACCGCGCAATTAGCATAGATACAATTTCCCAACATCAATCGTTGGGCAGTTGCCCACCAGACACAACACCCGTCTGGTCGGAGGATCCTCCCTTTTCTATGGAGGTTGAGGGAACTTTACTCCCTGTTCCTCATACCTCCAAATACTTACATAAATAAAAAGACACCGTTTTCTTTATTAACTAAGACCCCTCATCTCAAGTCCTAACCTAATATTATCAACAACGGTCATTCACAACAACTCAGTCAGCACGCTAGCTACAAATCTAGGCATTAGCATACCGCTAGGATAAGCACTAGGTCATGAGCTCTGATAAGTACTAAATTACAGAGCTAGGCGATTAAACACTGTTCGTCCTAGCCTCCTAGGTTCAAGGTTATAAGGTGCAAGGTCCGTACACTTAAATACGTAATTGAACTAGTTTTTCAGATGAATGATGAAGTTAAATTATAGTTTTGCTGTTTTTGTTGTCAGTTTTGATATGTATGTTAAAATATTCTGCTGTAACATTTTATTCCTTGTCATCTACACCCGGGTACCCGTCTCCCCAGTAAAGTTTCCCTAATCGATATTTGTATCCTGTATTTTGATTTCGTTTTATGACTAAATTAAAATAATTATATGAAATGAACTGAAATATATTTAGGTATTTCGAAAATCTCAAAATATTTATAAAACTTAAACACATCACGTCTGAAATCTCCAAGGGGTCAGACAGAGGTGGACTCACATTTTACCAGTTATGTTTAAAAGTGCCATGTCATAAGGGACGAACCGATCAACCGGGCACAGATCCTAACTCCTGGCATCTACTGATAAATTCCAGATGGAAAATTTCAGTAACACTGACCGACCCGTGATTCGAACCCAGGACCAGCAGTAGCGCTTGCGAACCAACGAGGCAGTCTATAAAACTATAACTCAAAACCTTAAAGTTCCTTTAAAAAATAGCAATAGAAAATTCAACACAAATATCGCTCACACTCGCACCAAGCTCACACTCCACACAGCAGCTAAAGCGCTTAATTAAAAATCTGAAGCGCCACATTGCTGACTGGTAGAACATGGTAAAGTAATCACCCGACCCTCTATGAGATATTTACCCAGAGCTAAAGAGACTGTTACCGACGATATCAGCCTAGTAATGTGACTAGGAAAAATGGCCTGGGTTCCTGCCTATAACTCATACGAGAACAGGAGCTGTTTTCTTAATGATCTCATTAGTTATAGCTTATCGTGGTAAAAAAGTTATAACTGGAAAAGAATTGAGATCTCTTTCAAAGTTTGTTTGATTGGGGATTAGTTTTCTCTTAGCGATCAGCGATGGATTTTTTTCTATTAACAACTCGGTTCTTCTTCTTTTTTTTTCACGGCGCTTTCGTAACATTGCAAAAACTCAAACGGGTCATGAGTCAGGAATGCTGACTCAATCTGCCGAGCTGTTCCCAGCTATGTTAGGGTTGGCTTCCAGTCTAACCAGATGCAGCTGAATAACATTTACATGGATCGACTGCCTATCTGAACTCCACAACCCAGTTATGATGAAAAGTTGACGTACAGTTAACAGTCCATTTCGCTCATAAAGTTCTCTGTAATTTAAGGTTATTAAAATATGTCGCATAAATGGCGTATTTTCTTTATTGCGTTTTAGAGCTCCAAGAGACCGTAGACCTACGTATTTGATATTAATTTCAACTTGACTATCTATCTATTTTTCTCTATGGCAATGGTGCCGATGTCGACAATTCTGCCAATGTCAGATGTGATATGAGAAAACGTGTGGAGAAAACAAAAAACAAAATGAGAAAAAAAAAACCCTAAAGTTCTAAATCCATTAATACAAAATTGAATTTAATGTGAAACTTGTTGACGGGTGTGAGAAGGTACATTGAAAATAAAAAAATATGGTTAGTTATATTATTACATAAATGAATATAGATGATCACACAAAAATCATCATAATTTGATGTCATTGACACGAATAAAAAACATCAAAGCCTGAAAGAGCTTTGGGGAAGAATGTGTTAGTAGGGATGGAAAGTTAGTTGGGACAGGGATCTTTAATTTAGGGAGATGACTATATAAGTCATGGGCTGGGTTATTTCAACTTGACACCTCCACGCGTTCCCTGATCAAAAGGGTCAGTCTGACAGACAGACCGCCATCTTGTTTTTTTTGTGAAATGTCATTTGGAATGCCAAGTGTCATTTCACAAAAATCATTGCACAAATATTTACCAACAGCGCCCCCCATTTTACGTTATTCGAGCGTCAAAAGTTTATTGTAAATGTAGCAGTGTGTATTCGCCACTAATTTGTCTCATTCTAACGTCATGTTTCTCTCTTCCACAGCCAGACACAGTCCCTCAGGCCAGTATCGACATGACAACAGTGTTGGAGGTGAGCGAGGCTGACAGCGTCACCGGGCATGCCTTCAGCCTGGCCATCACGGCTCCGGAGAGGGTCACCTTCGTCAAGGGCACCTGCAGAGAGGAGGCCAGGTGGTGGTCTGACGTGCTTAGTGTTTATCCGAGGAGTAAGGTTAGTAACAGCTGGATATTTTTCCTTTTAAGGCGAAAGCTTCAGGGTGGCTCGCGATATCTTACGTTTCTTAAAATTTTCACAGAGTGTGTATTTGTATTGCCGCTATAACAACAAATGATGAAATTAAAATAAAATTGAAAATAACATAATCAGCCTAAAACGTGCCCACTGCTGGGACACAGGCCTCCTCTCTTCGAGAGGGAGTGGGCGTGGGCGTGGATCTACCACGTGGACCCAGTGTGGGTTGGAAGATGACACATGCCTTCGAATTAAAAAAAATGGAGGTTTATTAATCGTGTTTTTTTTTTCGTTTTTTGTCTAGTGGTAGGTACTGTGGTCCAACTTGCACTTGGCCGGTTAGGTTAGGAAATAGGTACCATTATAATGAACAAAAACTTCAATTACTTCGAATTTGATGAAATTTTAAGGTACCTACCAACTGTCATGTTTCATTTTACTACTATTAAACCAAGTCATTCCAGATGTAAGATGCTGCAATTTCAAAGCGTTAAATTAACCTCGACACTCATTCATTTTACTATTCTTCAATAATCATAAAAAGACGTAAGAACATGTAATTTGTGAAACGATCTACCCACCTCACAGTTTCCAATCAGTTCTCTAGCACGCTATCTCACCCTTTCTCAGGCATAGGTCAATCACCAATTATGTACTTACAAACCCATACAGAACTTAGCGCGAACAAGTCATAGAATCAGCGTAATTGCGTACTTCCTGCGCAGGAGTCTGTCCAATAATCTAGCCATTCACACCTCCTAGTTATCGAGGGTAGGGTAACTTAAGTGGGTGATGTGTATGTAAGATGGGAAAGGATACTTTACAGTTTTACACGGTGCTGTCAAGTGTTAAAAAGTTAAGGTAGTGGTAAGTGTTAAGTGTTAAAATTCAATGGTGATGCAAGATTCTTGGTGTGCCGGCTTTGAAGTATTTGCAAGACGTAATTAATAAAATATCTTGAAATCGTGGCGGTATTGATTTCTTTCTGTCATCATCATTTAAAAACGTCAACTAACGCAATTCAATTATGATTCGTACAAAAACTCAGGGCAAATTTAGAACCTCACTTAAGGCGCGGTAACAAGTAATTTTTTGGGTAATTGACCATAGCGCATCGCGGCAACAGGTAAGGTCCAAAACAGCGATGCATTTGATGTTAGTTGAACCGAAAACCAACCAAAATGAACATTAATGAATTAATTTTGCAGTTTTAGTTAAACCAAAAAATAATGCCTCAGTGGAATAACTTTTAGGCATTTCTTTAGTTGATTGAATCCCCTTTATTATCATTATATAAAATATATTAGTTTACGCTCAACATTTTAAGAATTATGTGGCGAAAAATATTTTTTGTAGCTCTTGTTTTACGATTGTTTTAAAATAATATTTTTTTGAACATTTAACAAATACATTTTTTTTCTGGCTTGTATTATCAGTACCAATACACCTAACTGTGCGACAAAAACTAAGCGTTTTTCAGTATCCTACGTTTGTGCAGCACCTTAAAAACACGTCAGACTGTGTGATGCCACCCTAACATGGAAGGGAATCCAAAACACCATGTTTTCTAAACACCAATCGAGGTGTAATAAGACGTGTGCTTCCTGTAGCGAAAGCTGCGCCAGCGCAAATTGTTGGGCAAGTTATGAACCAACGCAATTTTATAGACTATGTTAATAGGCTCGGCGTTTCCTATAATAAGATGTTGGTATAGGCCCTGTGGTCGAGTTAATACGGCACAAATTATAAAGTGCGGCTCGGTATTTTAATTTACATTTGAGTCGATTCTGTACTGGTATTTCCTTAGTAGGTATACGAGCTTTTTAAAGCAGTGTGGCGTTATTTTTTGCATCGCTCTTATGAAAGATTTTTTAAACTTTTTTGTCACGACTTTTTTTTGGGAGTGATATGAAGATTCGAATGACGTTATTGCGACGCACGCTATTTCGAAAAACTTTACGAGTGGTACGCCAGTTCGAAAACACATTGGGTCGAAAACTGTTATATCGAATGACGTTATAGCGACGCACGCTATTTCGAAAAACTGTTTGAATGGTACGCTAGCACGAAAGTCTTGGTATCAAAATCCACTGTTGCGAATAGCTTATTCCAATCTGAATTTATCTGGGGATCGAACTTGCGACCCCGATAAAGCCTTATCTTTGTATTGGGTTTGGGAAACAAGAGCCATGAGAAGTATTATTTTAAGTCAACTTTCATATCACTCCCCTTTTTTTTTGTTTTGCGACGGGAATCAAAACCAATGCTTAGACTATCGCAAGTTTTAGATGCCCAAAAATGTAAGTAAGTAAGTAAATAAATAAAACAAATAAATTATCTCGTCTACCAGTTGGAGGGTAGCCTTAGGGGCGCTTTGGAGTGAAGACTTTTTTTTATAAAAGTAAAGTTTCTAATTTTATTTCAGTATCGGGTTAACCTCGTCTGTAGAAACTATTTAGCTTCAGAGAAGTATGGTCCTACGACGCACCGTTTCCAAGAAATAGGCCTTGGAATATTTTTTTAAACTAATGAATTTTTCTTCTCCGTCTTACAAATCCCAGTCCAATCTTCAGGTCTATCAAACCGACACCCGACCTGCGTCACGTACGCTGATCATCAACAAAATGCCTGCCTACCGTGACAACAGGCGACAGGTCGCAGGTTCTTGTCGCCCTTGGATCCAAATGATCCTGTTTCGCCGCATACCTTACAATGAGATTTAATAATGGGTATATGAGCAAGGCTGTTCGGTACTCGTGGAATCTGTACCTTCAGATGTAGTGTGCCTATGTATTTGTCTTACAAGGAAAAGCTCTTTGTCTTTGTAGAAATTGGTCAGATTAAATAAGGAGTAAAAAATCGTAGCAGGTGACTCTCTGTATTTCTACTTAACCCCATGGGAAGGTGTGACTTTATGTATGTATGGTCACGAACAAAAGTATGTATACACTCGTCTTTGTTGAAAAGCACCTTTATTTTGTAATGAAATTTTATGTTGTTACGAACATAGCATTTTCATACCCATAGGTGTATGTAATGTGTCGTATTTCAACGTTGCATTCGTTATTTCACGAAAAAATCGCAATTGAAAGTTGCCAAGTGTTGACATATTGGTGGTCGTGACTGTACGCGTGTAAAGTGTTTTTGTTTAGGATCGTCATAATAAAACCAGAGGGGTAATTGCGTAACACACTAACAATGATTTTCATTTTGACAGTTCAAAAACATTCATTGCGTTATTTACGTTGTTGAACACACAAATTTGTCGAACGTATGAAGCAATGGATTAGCAAAATTATTCAAATTGTGTGTTACGCAATTAAGATATCTGCATCAATAATTTTACTGTAAGGAGCTGTTAAGATTCTTAATGTTCTGTTATGAACATGAGAAGTACCCACAAATATCCATATCATAATTTTTCAAAGTAGTTATAAGCAAACATTTTAATTATATGAGTTCATCGGATAAGATATTGAGGCGCATCTTCTTCTCAGTACACCAATAATGTCGTAAGCATATTCCCAAGAAACTTCATAGATAATCACATGTTTATTTAAAAGATAACAACTGTGCGAAATTAATGGCAGGATGCTCGCTTCGATATCGCGCGCAACACACTCATTTCCCTTAGTTAATACACTCCCATTCCTCTCTAACGTGTACCTGATAATAGGTGCGCCATAATTATGTTTTTTCCCATCCAGTTCAACGTGAAAATTAATCAATTCAGACATTCGTGTAACGGGGCATTTTGACAGTTAAATTCCAGACAGACCATGACTCACTATCAGGAAATAATGAAAGCTTTTAATGTTGCAATTTTGCGAAACACCATGAGTGCCATTTCGTTTGTGTTGCCAGTGCCTTAAATTACACCACACCGAGACACTGGCCGGTAATCCATTGAGACGAATTCCAGAAAAGTCATGACGTCATCGAGTTCTACTTTTTAAAAAGGCGCAAATGTTCGGGCAATTTTTCAATTGGTCGTAATCGTTCGATCGATTCCTTTGAAGTCGGTCGCCTGCAGCTGCGCGATTGGCCCAGTTTCCATCAAATGGGGCGAGGTAATTAGCGCAGGATCGCGTTACGTGCGCCTGCGCATGTTTGTGACTCACTCGCTGTGGATTGTAAGCTTCAGGAGAAACTTGGTCTAATTCAGGAAATGGGACGCCTTTTATGATTTGTTTAGTTGCCTTAATGCGTCTTTGCCTGTAGAAAGAGTAAATATTAGTATTTCGATTCCATCTGACACCAAATCAAACGAAGCACAATGGAACACACACCACACAAACATCACACATACACGTACCATACCATAGCTGAAATCACCTCTCTAGTCTCGACTCTGGAATTCGTACTCCGAGCCCCAAGATACAGACTAACTGCCTAGTCTGGGGCTCACTAGCAAATCATATATTGTAACCTAGCTGTAGGTAGTATTTTAAGCTACTCATGTCGTCTTAACTTGTTGTTAACCTGTGAACCTGCTTACTGTATTACCTGAACAATAAATATTTTGTATTTCTATTCTATCTAAATACCAGCTATATAAAACATTGCAATAGTATTACTTTTGAACATTTCCTACATCTATTCAATGGAAAATAACTCTAAAAGGATATTAAGTTATTATCTTCAGAAATCTTTGGGTTGTAAAATTGGCGTTAAATCTTGGTATTGTCATAAAAAGTCCTTAATAACTGCTGTTTATCCTAGGGCGATTAAATTATTGATTTTAGTATGAAAAAGTAACATTAAAATTTATTTTTAAAACTTCAGAATTGGATTTTACAGAAATAATTACTTAATTTATTTGTTTCGAATCCATTTGTGGTTTAATTTTATTTTAATTGTCCTGTTTTTTTACTTAAACCGATTATATGGATTTATAGATTTTTAAGTGATATCCATCTACCAACCTGCATTGGGCCCGCGTGGTGGATTATGGCCCACTCTCTCTCACAGAGAGGCCTGTGTTCCAGCAGTGGGATCGTTTTAGGCTGATTATGTGTTATGTAAGTGATATCCAAGGCATTTGTGTTTCGTTTTCAGAATGCTATATACATTTTGACCAATTATTTATAGAGGCCCATTTTTATTTTTTTAATAATCCTCCGATCTTTTTCCACTTCACCCCCCATGTACATAATGTTGAGCGATTATTTATAGTTCATCAATTCCGCGTTAAAATTCCTTCCTTAAAAAATCAACACACAACGTGTACAGCTCGACATCTACTACAAAATAAAACCAATAAATTCCAGGAAAGGAAGAAGATCAATTGAATTGAAACATGAAATTCAACGGCTACCTGTCATAACTCTCCTATGGGGAACCAGTTATCAATTATCTTGGTAGTTTTTATCAACACACGGAAGATACACATACCTAATAATACATAGTGACCATAGTTGGACGATGGGGTGATAGGAAAGTCAAGTAATTGGCGAGTTAGACTGTTAAGGCGTTATCACCATCCGATAAGGGGATTGGTAAATAATTTAATAGCAGGTCGAAGCCATCTTCTTTGAGCATTGGTAACTTCGCTTGCTCACTGCGTCTTAAGATAGAATAGAATAGAATACTCTTTATTGTACACCATACAAATTACAGAACATAAATATATAAAATTTTATAAAGGGTGACACAATGGGCGGTCTTATCGCTAAGAGCGATCTTTTAAAGACAACATTTGGATGGATTAAAAATTAAGGAGAGACAAATATAGTAGGTAGTCTGTGGTGTACCATTTATATTATACTATTAATATAATACATAAAGTATTTTTAAGATTTCAAACGATTGCAAAATTAAAATGTATGATTAGTATTTCAGGACTACGAAATCTTTTAGTCTTATCTGTCCCGTAACTTCTAATTGCATTGGACCGAAAGATTCAAGACATAAAACATATTTCTTCTTAAAAATTGTTTTTTGTTATATGTACCGTATATCTACTATATAAAAATAAGTCGGGTTTTCCTTCCTGACGCTATAACTCCAGAACGCACGAACCGATTTCCACGGTTTTGCATTCGTTGGAAAGGTCTCGGGCTCCGTGAGGTTTATAGCAGGTAGGAGTAGGGTAGGAGTAGGGTAGGAGTAGTGTAGGATTAGGTTAGGAGTAGGGTAGGAGTAGGTTAGGAGTAGGTTAGAAATAGGGTAGGAGTAGGGTAGGAGTAGGTTAGGAGTAGGTTAGAATTAGGGTAGGAGTAGGGTAGGAGTAGTGTAGGAGTAGGGTAGGAGTAGGGAAGGAGTAGTGTAGGAGTAGGGTAGGAGTAGGGTAGGGGGTAGGACACCACGCGAACGAAGTAGCGCCGGGCAGCTAGAAATAATTTATATGGCAAAACAACGTTTGTCGGGTCAGCTAATACTTTTATATACATTTAGTAAAAGCTGTTATTTTGACATTACAAATAGACACTTCCATTTTATTTATTTGTAATTGTATAGATTCACAGAATAGAGATCATATTCGAATACCATAACATACATACGTATATAGATAACAATATGTATACCAGTGGGAACAACTGCAGCCAATACAAATCTGTTGCGTAACAAATCGATCATTGATATAAAGTATAACATGCTATAATTAATGTCTGCGGTAACTACCAGCTCCAACCTTCAAGCCATCGCAATAGGGGGTTATCAGAACCATTCGATACACACTGTGTTAGTATTAATTTGTTACTTCATACCCGGTATATGACGCTATATGATTTAGTTATAAAGTAAGTAATTGGTTAGGTTGTAAAATGGGAAAATGTTCGTGATGGTATTTATTGAACCAATTAAATGGACTTTTACTTTTAATTGGTTCAATTTTATTTATTTATTTATTAGTAGGAGATGGAGAACCAACAGCTAAACCAAATTAATATAACAATTATATTAGCGACACAGAGCCAATTACAGGTTCTCACGAGTATGTTTGGGGTAATTGATTAATTGTTATTTTTAAGATTCCTTAGGTACCTTTTTGCGTTGACAGGAATTGGCCAGAAAAGGCAACACCCAGGGAACGATGGATAGCTATGGGGGTGACCT
Organism: Apamea sordens; assembly: GCA_945859715.1. NCBI lineage: Eukaryota > Metazoa > Arthropoda > Insecta > Lepidoptera > Noctuidae > Apamea > Apamea sordens. The sequence goes on from OX243995.1 coordinate 19,242,902, forward strand.
TTACCCTGCTGGGTAAAAAAATACTGCTGGTTTTATTAAATTTTTAAAAAGTCCAAAGGATCAACAATCGTATTGCAGTGTTACTTGATAATATTGAGTTCATTATTTCGTCCGACTTCCTGACTACACACATACGTACCTAAAAACTTAACAACTTATCCATTGTAAGCTGACTATTTTGACTAAGAACTTCAAGCATTTATCAAAATACCACCACATTCACAACTTACATACTTCTAATTAAGGAATCAGTCGTTAATATTTTAAGCCACTCATGTCGTCTCAACTTGGCCTTTAAACCTGCTTACTGAACAATAAACTATTTTCAGATTTTCTATTTTGTTCGACAGGCTTTAGTGTAAATTATATTATTTCATCACCACTGCTCTCAAAACGGTGAAGGGAAACATCGTGAGGAATCCGGCATGTCCTAGAACCAAAAATTCGAAGACATGTGACATCTACCAACCCGCACTGGGCCCGCGTGGTGGATTACGGCCCACTCCCTCTCACACGAGAGGAGGCCTGCGTCCCAGCAGTGGGAACGTTATATGTAGGATGATTAAATGCTTAAACTATTTTCTATTTCTATCAACCAGCAGTTCTCCGAACTATAATAATAAAGCCAATTAGATACTTATACGTACCTACAACAATGAGAACTATTAAAATGAGGGGTCAACAAACTCGCGGCGCCTCTTGTTACAATTCGATGTTATGATCCGGTTGGATTAACATATATAATCTTAGTTCGAACAAAATGCTGCATTTGTGTTTGACAATACCTATGAGAATTGGAAACGGTGGTAACCGCATAATTGTTGAAGCTTTAATAAAAGTACGCCTTGATCTCAGTCTAGCTTAGTGATTTTTTTAATCCATTTGCATGGCTCATCATCATCTCTCTAGCCTTCATCTGCTTAGCAGCCGGTTAGACTGGAAGCTGACCCCGAACGTAGTTGGGAAAAGGCGAGGCAGATTGACCTAACAACGATTTCACCCAAATCTAGTAATATTAATCTGATCTCATGATACTATTTATATGAACTATTTATATTAGCTATTTATTTTCTTTAATGATTAGGTGGCCACTTTTCCAAAACCGACTACTTCAAAAAAATATTATATTATATTACATCTTCCATCCAATGACTACCTATTGTTAAAAGTAAGTTATGTAGTTTCTGTCTACTACGGGCGTAAATGTCTGTATGTGTTTCATAGTTAGCATTCAAAATTAAAAGGTAAAGATAAGACTTAAAAAAATAACTTTATTTAACAAAATTTAAAAATAACATTAGCTACTAAAAATAACTTTATCTTAAAAAAAATTGTAACATAAGCCTCGAAATATATTTAATTAACAAAACTGTAACAGCGTCGAAAATAACTTCATTTAACAAGATATAATTATATAAAGAATCCTTAACAGTTTGCATCAAACGTAATATTTCATCATTAAAGCTAAGATCTTAAAAAATAAAAACTTACAAAATTAAATAAAGTTAAATTATTAAAAAAAAATACATTTATGTCGTGACAGATCACATTGAAGTGAAAAAAAAAATTCACTTTTTCCCTTTTCCTTTCTTCTTCGGTGGTTCCGGTTCCGGTTCCGGTTCAGGAGGAGGAGTGGGGGGTAACTTCCTGTCTGGCCATTTTCGTCTTATATACTCCACCATCGAGTTTATATTTATCATTTTGATTTTAGCATTCTTTTGAGGCGGTCCCGGAAACACGAGACACAATGCATCCACCAGGTCTTCATCTAGATACGCTCCGGCCCGTCTTAAAGCGTCAGAGAATTCTTTCGCAGTCAATATCGGCGTGGTACCTTCTTTCTCGATTTCTAGCGCAATCAATGCAATATCGACCTTGTTCTTTTTCGGTTTTTTTGTAACATATTCAACTCTGTTGAGTACTGTTTCCCTGGGGTCCGGCCCTTTAGCTTTAAAAACACATTCAATGTCCCCGTACGTTACAACTAAGTTTTTCTTTGATTTCTTTTGTTTTGTACGTTCGAGCAAAGTTAGAAATTCTTCAGTAACGGCCACGTTCTCCATCAGTAGATTCTTCACTTTCGAACCAACCATCGCTACTTTATGCAAAATGGTTAAAGCGTCTTTAGAGGTTAAAGGATTGTATGACAAATTCAACGTATTTAATTTTTTAGCTTTCGTTAAAATTGCTGTGATAGACGTTATAGCATATCCATCCAGTTTGTTATTGCTAAGATTTAGCTCACTCAAGCGCGGGCACAGTAGGATGTTTTTTAAAGCCAGGCTGATCCGAGTGCCAGACAAGGAGTTCCACGACAAATTCAAGACTTCAAGACAAGTGCTTTCTGATAATTTTAAGAGAAACCCGTAACCTCCTACACTATATATTTTGTTCCACGAAAGGTCTAAGTGAGTAAAATTGTTATGGGTTTCGAATGGTTCCTCTAGTAACGCGACGCCTTTCCCACTTATGTCGTTGTATCTTAAATTAAGATTTTTCACTTTTAGTCCGAAAAGTATAGCTTTTCCTAAATACTCCATCGCTTCATCGCCCAACTTGTTATAACTCAAATCAAGAACCTTGAGTGTTTTGTTACGGTGCAAGCTACAAAACAGTCGTCTGGCACCTTGAGGGCCAATTCTGCAACCACGTAAATAGATTTCAGTAATTGTGTTGTTTGTCAAAAGCAGTTCCCCCATATGATAGCAAGCATCATCGTTCAAAAAGTTATCAGTTAGGTTTAATACTTGGACTAACTTATTGTATTGCAAAGCTTTGGCCATTGCCCGGAATCCATTCGGATTGATGCAGTAATACCGTAGATCTATTCGGCTTTCAAGGAGACCTCTATAAAAACTTTTGACTGGGCACTGATTCATTTCCTTGCAGATAGCTAGGTACAAAGCCTGTCCATCGTCCGGGTATGTAATTAAGTCCATAGGTTTTAACAAAGCGTTCTCTATTCCTGGATCGATGATCGCCGGGTAATTGAAGTAAGGGTGTCTGAGCACGGAACTGGCTGACATACTTATGTACTTTCCGCATATTTCTCCGCTACCAGGGTCATACAACCCCGCGTTATATAAAATTTTCTTCTCATTTTCTTCAGGCGCTAATATTTCCAATGAAGACCATTCTTCCATCGGCGGATCCTCGGAACTCACCACGGAATGGACTGAGTAGACCACGTCGACTGGCACTGCATTAGTTTCGCTGTCGTCTGAATCCATTTTAAATTAGATTGATTGAATTCGGTCAAGGAAAATAAATAATATTCACAAAATAAATCTACTTTAAAGTAAACGTAATAGAAGAGATTGACATTGACAGTAAAGACATAATAATAAAGATTGTCAAAATTGTACTGACAGGGATTGAAATCGATGGAACAACTGATGAAACAGACATCAAACCTTTAAACATAAACCTTCTTTGAAAAGTAATAATCAGAAAAAAAAAATGATTAAAAATAATCTATGACCATTACTTTTACCTCAAATAATCAAAGAAAAAACACTGAACTTCTAATCGCCAAATATACCTTATAGTTTAAATGCATCGATATGAAACTTTTATCCGACATGATTAACTACTTCCTTAATTAATGAGTAACAATTAACTGTACAATCTGTTACATATAACGATAAGATGTACAGTGCGCTCCTGATATCCGCTCTCACGTCGCCTTATCACGACTCCTCATAAAATCTGGCTAGGTCAATCACCCGTTAGGTACGCGACAAAGATGCGTCTTTTTCTAACTACTGCTACTTAACAGGTTCACTGTCCACAAAGTAGACACAATAGTTAAACAATCAACATGAATCATTATGTGATTCATGGAACAGGGAATGGGTTAAAATACACCCCGACAAGGGTTTCAATGAACGTGGTGGTCTATGGAACTAACATGGCAATGTACTGGAATGTCAAACACTTGTCAAATCCAGTACATTTCAAGTTATAGCGCTACAAAACTCTTTTGGCGCGTGGCCATATTCGGAACTAACGCCGCCATCTTGATTTTTAAATACATTTTCACAAAACAGTTGCACATTGTTTACCAACAGCGCCCCCCTGTCTACGTCATTCGAGCGCCAATGATCCTTGTAGCAGTATAGTATCACATCTGACATTGGCAGAATTGTCGACATCGGCACCATTGCCATAGAGAAAAATAGAATAGAATATAGTTCTATTTTTCGATTTCAAGAGTCATGTCGGTGTATATTACCATTACCGTGCCGGGTGCCCCCCGGTCTACTCCTTGATATGCAATGGCCTCTATAGCACCATGAACATGAGGCTACAGGGGCTAGTGCGAATCTTGGGGTTCATTCGATTAATCGAGTCTGGTCAAACCACGCTAGGAACTGTGCAATTCATTAAAGGAAGCACTTTATGGCAGGCTTTTAAGGAGCTTTGAGGCGTTTGAAGTACTTTTAGGCTCTATGAGAGTCTACATCTAACGTTATATACCTATAAAACTCAGTGGCCTTTCGGGTCCCTTGAAAAGTAAATTGCATTGATCCACGGTATTTAGTACTGACGATGAGTCAAACGAGAAAACAGGATATTTTATATATCTTCACTAGTAGGTAATTTTATACAGTAAGTCCATCTAGTCGCGGGTGTGCAACCAGCCTTAATCGCGATCTCAACGCGCTAACGGACCGAGCGGCGCCGGCGCACCGATTTTATTATTGTTTTATATTCGAAACAATTAATTTTATATTTCGCTATTGAGATGATTCATGCGTTTTTTATAGTTATAAATTATTTTAGACGTCCAGACTTTTTGCTGCCTACACATAGTCTGGCTTATTATGAAGTCTGTCTGAAGTTTTTTGCTGACCGCATGTAGAGTGAAATGCAGTTGTTACAGCTTGACAGAAGATTTTAATTACAGAAAAAAATGCCGAATTATATTTCTTTAAGCAATGCCGACGTTAGTGATTCGTGCAATAGCTCTATCGATGCATTATCAGCCAAGTCCTTTCCCAGACGATAAAAAAAATACATTTTCCATAATCCACTAATTCAGGCACCATTTTGGGTGGTATCTTTCTATTGCTAGAAAAATAATCGTTACTTTTTTTCATATGTTTTATGATGATCAATCATTCGTATACGACACACCCACTGGATACGATATGACTTGACTGACTCGACTGGGTAGGTATAACTGTCATCATCAGCATCATTCTCCTGACGACCAGGGCAGGAGAATTTATTTGAGGTGGCGCAGCACGTCTTCTTTTTCTTCCATATATCTCTCTTCTCTATTAGTTGTCATAGATAGGTACTGTATGTATATCCTCTAAAACAATTAAACTCACATTCAAAGAAACAATAAATCATACTACCAATTAAAACACAGACCAAACAATAGTAGAATCAAAATCAACGACTACAGCAACAAAATTTCACTTTCGCGACAGTTCAATTGTCCATCGAGCACAATAAATTGTGATAAATCCATTACATCTGCGCGACGACCAGTTTCTCAGTAATTTGCCAATTAATCCATTGAGGCCGATTAACGAGGGAAGGCTGAAGAGCCTCGCCTTAAGCGACGGCTTTGATAAATCTTCGTTGTTAAGGCGAAGAGATATTGCTTTTGTCTTACTGTTGATTCCAATTGGGAGTATGGTGATCTACGATTCAACTTTGAAGGATTCTTTGCGTTTTTTTTCAAAGACGGGAAATATTTCAGAATTTTTAGATCTTGATTCATTACAGTTACTGTTGTTCTGAACAACATAATCTTTCTCCTCCTGATCTCTTTGTTAAACCATCGGAGAGTCTCATATCCGGCCATAAGTTACCGTGGCTTACTTAGAAAACCTTAACGAGACGTCGTACCCAAGTACGCCGCAGCGAGGACAACCTCCACAAGTGGGTGTTCATGGAAGGCTCTGACCTCCGGTGTGCAAGCGGTGTCTCTCCACAGACAAAGGCTCACCTTCTATCTTGCTCCGCATGCCCTGTCACCTGCACACGTGAGGACCTAATGGCTGCGTCGGCGAATACTATCCGCGTTGCTGAACAAATTTAAGAAAAGAATGTCCCGTCTGGTCGGAGGATCCTCCCTTTTCTATGGAGGTTGAGTGAACTTTACACCCTGTTCCTCATGCCTCTAACCTTAGGTATAAGAAAGCTCTCCGGAACCCGTGGATTACCCAGCTATGCGTTACTATCACAATTCATCGTTTTTAATCAACCATATTCATTCTAAACTACAGTCGGTTCGGTATGAACGTTTTGTTTTTCTAGGCATTATTCAAAAGATCAGTTTTTTTTAGAAATACAAACCGGATATCAACAATAGCTGCTCTTTTTATGGAAGATGCCAAAATCGTGAGGAATATATGAATAATAACGATACACGTGGGCCATAAATGTGTCAGTAAACCAAATGAAATAACTTTTTACCAGTTTTTTCAACTCTTTATTTTATTCTGCTTAAACTTCCGAATAGATCTACTGATTGACCTCAATTAATTTGTTAACAATTTCAGTCTTCATTATTTACCATCACCACCTTTAGTCACTTGAATATCATCTTCCTGCCTTTGTCTCATGCAACTTGGGGTCGGCGCATCATGTTTTCTTCTTCCATTCTCCCCTCTCACCCGTCACGCTGTCATTCAACCCTTTTGCTTCATATCATACCTCACACCATCCATCCATCTTTACTTTGGCATTCCTCTCCCCTTTTCATCCATATCCGTCACTCTTTCAGTCACATGCGTTTCATCCCTCTTCATCACATGCCCATACCAAGACAAACGATTCCCTTTCAACTTTTCGGTCACTGGTCACACTTTCAAACTTCCTCTAATATACTAATTTCTTATTGTATCCATTTTCGTCACTCCATCAAGATAACCCACTTATTCACAAATACAACTATTCACAACGTCCCTTGATACAATTTGCGTTCGGCTCCGATCGGGCCCGTTTCGCGTTTCAACCAGTTTGTCAGGCATGTGCTTTCGAACAATTAAACGATACCTATCGGTACGGTTTCACATCGCCATTGCTTCCCAAGGATGGGTGGGGTCAGGGAAACTACGCCTCAGTCTCAACGCAATAGAGATGTTGTCGATTAGAAATCTTTTACTAATTGGCTGATGCCTCGTTAGGAAGTCGGTAATTGAGGACTGATCGAATGGGCGTAAGGGTATTGGGAACGAGGGTACAGCACTGAATTGAAGGGTATTGGAGGATTTATGTGTTTTAATGAGATTATACGGATGGGACTCCCTAAGTTATTTTATATTTAATTCGATATTTTGAAGTACCTACTAGAAAGATTTACCAAAAACAGATTTCTTATTACATAAAACCATTTCCACAGCTCTGTTTTATTCCTGTAGGTGTAAAGATTTATCAAAAACAGATTTCTTATTACATGAAACCTTTTCAACAGCTATTTTATGCCTAAAGGTGATTAACACTCAAGGACACTACACGGCTATATAGCCGTTATACCAATAAAACATCTATTGTGTCTCGTTTACCGCGCCAGAACCTGTTAACAGGCATTTTCGCCTTCGACTTTCGACCTAGATTTTTCGTTGCCAATAGCTTCTACTAATTATTTAATGGTTTTTTGTCTACAGGGTCGACATAAGAGGAATGCGACGTTTCCTGGAGGCCAGACTGCGAGTCTGCTGCAGTCTACAACAACTAGAAGTAAGTATTGCTTTAATAATAAAATAATCCATTTATTTTCAGGCGACACGGGCATTACCTAAATTATTAACCTAACCTAATACAATTTGTTTTATTTTTAACTGTGTTTAGTTTAGTTTTATGATCCTGTACGAGTCGCAATAAATACTTTTTCTTTCTTTCTTTCTTTCTAAATATGTACATATTTATAGTACTGTGTGACTTAAACCTGCACTTAGTTCACGCTTTTCTGTGACTTAAGTAGTTAAGTAGTCCATTTTTGCACAGAAAAGCGTGACATAAGTGCGGGCTTCTATAGGTCACACGAGCTATAAAATGCTTGACGGCACGGTTGGCGCAGTGGTTAAGCGATTGACTGCTGCGCTGCGTGTCGCGGGTTCGATTCTCGCACGGAACAAATATTTGTATGACCTACAAGTACTTGTTCCGGGTCTGGCTGTTTGTGTATGTGAGTGTAAATGTTTGTAAAAACACCCACGATACAGGATATTTAAAAAAAAGAAAATAGTATACGATACGTTTGACTTTGTACTTAGTACATTAATGCTCGGCGTTTAGTACCCTCGCGACTACTTAAGCCACACGTAATTTACAGACACCAGCACATCAACCTACCTGACCTACCTACCTGAGATTTTCAACTTTATCGCTAAAGCAGTAGTTCAAGGTTGATTGGGAAAATTTGACAGTTTCGGGTAGCTTGACCTGCTGGCGTCTGTACCTACAATATGATTAAAAAAACTTGTGTTAATAAATAAGACTTAAGACTATGTTAGTAGCACTTCACTTTGCTTTGTTTTTCAATGAGTAGTTCAGTCCATTGACTTATCGCAAATCTGTCGTACAATGCAAGTGTGTTGTCAGATGGAAACATTTCATTGATGGGTTTGGATACTATTTCTGGATCCTTTTCGAAACTGGTACTGTTTAATTTTATTTCTTTTTTTTGTGAAGAAACACTTACATTTTGTAAAAACCTTCTGTAAGTTTTGGTTCTGAACAATATTCATCATTTTGTTGCCCTTATTACAATTTATGTGAGGTCGACAAATTTGTACGGAACCCTCGTGCGCGAGTCCGACTCGCACTTGACCGGTTTTTTTAGTCTTCCCCTACTCTTTAACATCACTCGAAACTTGAGAAAAAGTTAGTATCTCTACAATACTCTTCAAACTCAAGCCTTTACTTACACTTTGACGCCATTTACGTGCACTTTTGAATTGTCAAGAAATTGTCTGTTAATCAGAAAGTTGCGGGTAGTTCTACTTTGAAATATATCTCATCTATCCCTCATAATTCCAGAATACTCAGCAGACGCGTCAACTCTTCGTGACGTAGCAGACGGGTGCCAGGCCACCAGGCCCCGGTACTGTTCTGGAGGCACCACCACCTGGCCCGGCCCCAGGGTGCAGCCGCCGCAGCCTGAGATCCCCAGCCTGGCTGCACCAACTCCCATCGACACCAAAGGTAAGAATAAGAATAGGTTTAGGTATTTTCATCAATGTCTAGCTGCGCCCCGCGGCGGGTTAGAAATATCATAATTCAGGTCAATGTGCCGAATTTCATCCGAATTCGTTCAGCCGTTTTAGCGTGAAAGCGTAAGAAACAAACATACAAAAAATAAAATCTTTTCTCTTTATAACATTAGTTTAGTAAGTATAAAACAATGCCTAAGAACACTATTAAAAGACAAAACGAAAAATTCAACCTAAAAATATATTGTAATATCTGTGTTGGTAGTATGAAACTATACAGGCTTTACTGCATCAGCAAAGCAAACGACCTTCTTATTAAGTGTATGATCGTAATTTTAAAGCTAATACTGCTAAAAATATAAATCTAGACATTGCCTTGGGCTTTTTAACATGATTTAGTACCCACATATATTTTGCCTTCCATAAATAACAAAATTTTAAAAATATAACTAAAAAATCCATTTGTCATAGACACATATACTATACACAATTTGGCGAAAGTGAGACAAACTACTAGATTTTTTACTGTAACGAATTCACCTATGCAATCCGTTTAAAACTTTCCTGAATTAAATAGGAATTTGGCTTTCTAAATGTCACACCCTATAGATTTACCTTCATAGATCACTGAACCCATAAACAAATGATAAGAAACAATGCAATCCCAACCACTTAGACACACCATAGCAAATGTCCACTTTCCACCAACATTACCGACCACATACCATCCATCCATTGTAGCTGCCGTTAGCTGCCACTAAGTACCAGTTCTATGCGCGTGAGCAGGTGCGCCTGCGCAGACCCTGTCAGCTCTGACCAGACTGACCATAAATCTCGATGTCCGGCGACCAAGTGTTAGACCTAATTAAAAGCTGTAAGATGGAGGAGATGGTGTAACCTTTTAGAGTTTGTGTTGTGTGTCATAGGCTGAAGCGGAATACATCAGTGATGTGAAATTAGTCGGTTTATGAAATATCGATGACATTAAGAACATTACAACTCTTCTGCTTTTCAAACGTCTTTCGACATAGGTACATTGTACAGTCAGCAACAAAAGTCAATTAACACTTTACTTTTACAAATCGTCTAAATTGATACAAAATGATGCGATACATTGGCTTTCTCTATTTCATGTTATAGCAGAGTTAATTTATTCTTAACTATTTTATTACCTACTATATGTTTTTTAAGAATATATTGCTCAATAATTAAGATTTAAACAACTAAAGTGTTAACCGACTTTTGTTGCTGACCGTACACATATAAAGAACCGACCGTATTTCGCATTTCGGTCATAACGGCCAATCTCAACGGAAACTAGCCTTCGGCACATGAGATATTATAGTGCAAATGTGCACTCCCTCTTCCCTCACTCTCATTGTCCGATGGGACGGCAATCCGACACGACCGGAGAGATATCAGCCGCAAGACCAACGGCTTAATGTGCTTTCCTATCACACCGCCAACTTCCAAACTCCCGGCTGTTACTAAAAAATTCCTAATAGAAAAAAACTTGAGAGGTGTCAAGGGACACCCGGATGGAACAAAGTATAACTGGCTTGCTTTCTATAAGAGAGAGAGAGAGAGAGAGAGAGAGAGAAACACGCGCACGCCGCACGGCTTACAACTATAGCAAAAAGTGTCGTTCCAACTTTTGGTCTTAATTTTTTCCAGCAGTCGCAATTGCGACCACGAGACCAACGGGGCAGTTCATCATTGTACACATACGTTTATGCTATCGCTCATCCCTTACACCACCACCCATCAAAGACGATGATTCACACCCCGCACCGGAACGGGGGCTCAGCGTCAGTTAAATTTAGCACCGTTACGATAAATATCCCATCGGAAGTCTAGCCTAGCCATTAGGCAGCCGAGCAGCCTGTCCCACCCGACAGGCGTGAATATGTTACTTAGTAAATTGATGTCGTTACTTCACTTGATGGGCTTCTAAGCACTCTAGGTACACTGACTAAGCACTAAGCTAACCAGTTTGAAGTTACAAAGTTGTTGACCAACTTTGTTTGACAATGATGCAAAGGATTCGATTTGTTTGTTGAATGATATTCCTGGTAATGAAAGGTTGTCTCTGATAAAGATTTCCTGGTTGAATATAAATAATCACTTTTGGATAAGTTTCGATAATTTTTACGGGCAGATAACTTCAGACAGTTCCGGTTCATTCTTAATTTAGCGGTGGCTAGTGCCTGAGCAGAGTGGCTCCGACTTACGAGTTGTAGGTAATGAGTTCGAACCCAGGCCGGCAATACTTTGTGTATTTAATGTCATCACCACTGCTCTCAAAACGGTGAAGGAAAACATCGTGAGGGTACCGGCATGTCCTAAAACCAAAACTTTGAAGACATGTGACATCTACCAACACGCACTGGGTCCGCGTGGTGGATTACGGCCCACTCCCTCTCACAGAGAGGAGGCCTGTGTCACAATTACGATCAAAGCCTAAATATTATACTGTTGAAACTGAAATCCATCAAAATAGAAGGCGGTTTTAAACCATAAAATTCTTGAACGAGCGTCAGTTGCACTGTTATAATTTACAATCGTTCAACAAGATCTACTTCGCCCCATAAAATTTAGCATTCGCAGAACAAGTCACTGCCCTCCTGGAAATTGGAACGTCTCGCGAAATCGGGCCATCATGCAAAAGTTTATTGGGTGTCCAATAAACTTTTATTAATGACATGTGTTTGCAATAATATCCAATTTATTCGTCGACAATCCACATAACAGAAGTGGCGCCAAATCCTTGGCATCAAAAGACAAGATCCAATCGTTTACATTAGATCTTTATGTGTCAAGATAAATAAAAACTAATGTCCAAAACTTAATTAACACGTCTATAAATCCAGCCCACTGCACAAACAATTGCAATCGCTAAACGAATATATCATAGCTAGGAACAAATATAAACACTACTAAATGCGACCTAGGAGCTAGGAGCAAGGCCGGTTCAACGCGATCTAAGTTCAGAAGGACCGCTTGACACAAAGATCCCTGCCGCATAAACAATCACTGCAACATTTAGGTAAAAAACTATAAAATCTAACCCCACTGAAGTCACAGATTGACTTTCTCACCCCAGTCCTTTGAAAGTGTCATCTAGTAGTTAGTGGCGATGATAAATGTCTGATGGTTCGACTGCAGGATGTCCTACATTCCTTCTCGGCCCTATGTACAATCATCTTTTCAATGTGCTCCCGCTACCACCACATAAGGATAGTCCGCTGTTATAGTTTTCATGGTTCATAACCATTCGTAAAATATGAATTGAAAAATAAGCTTCACAGGTCTGTCTTTAACTTAATTTTGTCTTTTCTGATCACTCAAGTGTAACAATTTTCTTATCGAATTGTTAAAAGTGGATTGGAACAGTGGACACTCTGCGACTTTCTTTATGGTCACAATCCCCGCCCATATTTATGTGTGGTGCGCCTACGCAGTGCGGTGCGTGCGCTTGCGCCGCGCCGATCCTAATTACTGATCTAACGGCGGTCAAGCGCGCCCTCTAATTACAGATTGTGATAATGTTATTTAGAAACTCCATCGTGCTATAATGTTGGTGTTTTCATCGTATTTTCTATATCTGCACCACATTGCGGTGTATCTTTGTAATTTATATTAATTGCTTTAGGTTTCCATGTCTGGGAAAGTAATGTAGAATGTATGGGATTGTTATCGTAGTCTTGTAAGAAATAGACTTGTGTTCAAATTACGGGTGTACATTTTTTTACGTTAGTGAGTGCCTGTGTGGTTATTTTACAAGACTGTTCAAGTTGTTTTGTCTAGGCGTAATATAAATAGTTTTTACGATAAAATCAATCACACTGCAGGTCAAAAATAAATAATTTATGGAATTTCTGGATCGAAATTCGACCAACAATAACCTTCTTCACGATTGTTTGACGATGATATTAAAATAATGCCACTTACTACGTAGCTCGTGTAAAGTTCCTACGTAGTAAATGTCAATTACAAGAAACACGAGAAGGGTCAACAAGATTCTAAGATGAGGCAGCAAATTGCCACTACATACTACGCAATATGTCTGCCGTAGCTCCCAGCCATTCATACTAACACTAACACACCTTTTTAAGCAATTATTAGATATTATAGTCAGTAATAACAAATTGCTGTATCCATATTTAGTAAGCTCACTATAATTTGCGAACAGAATGCTGATAAGTTAAATGTTAACATCATAAATTTATGTTGTTTTATTATTTGCTGTCGGTTGTTATTGATCTGAATGTACTCCTGTGTTTCGAAATCTTGTAAAATTACATTAGTGTGTGGTTATTTATTAGTTATTGTTTTGATGCAATATCTAATCTATGGGTTAAATTAACTATACCTATCTACCTATAGTAATTGCACATACCTACTTCGAGCCGAAAATACCAGAGTTGATTTAGTTATGGGCCATGACCCTACAACGCATCACATATAGTACTTACTAATTCCATGATTGGCAGTAAGTGCGTTCAATTTAAAAAAAAATGCTTTTTACAAGATTTTTATTAGCTTGCTTCGTCTTCGTTCGTAGGGTTGGTAGGTATTTCTTTATGGTAAGTATTTACTTACATTGCAGGCAAAGCTAAATATGTATTCTGCCAATTGCGATAAGACCTCCTTTAAAAAGCTTAAGATTAATAAAGCAAAAGCACTAACTCATTATTTTATTACCTACTGAATCAAATCAAAACATAGTAGTTATTTGTGAACAATATTTTATTAACAGTTGCGTTATCGTTAAGTTTAATTTATCGCTTGTAAAATAGCCCTACTCGGCGAACAAATGAAAATTTACGCTTCAAAACAATCCTCTTATGTTTCCAGGAATCGTACATGCTGGTTCTCGTAATAGGAAACTGTCAAGAACTTAGGGCTGATTTTTCAATCATTCATTTTTCAATCATTTTTCTATTATAGATGTTATAAATACCTCTAATAAGAAGTAATTAATATTTAGTTTGTGTTGTACGACATTTATCACAATGTACGCTATGATTATGTGTAAGTAGTAATTCGCAGATTTTGAACTTTTCCTTTTGTCACTCTTGTATTTGTAGTCAAACGAAGTTAGTCTTAAATCTATTGGACTTAGGGCTGATTTTTCAATCATCTGATAACTTTATTCGAGGAATAATTTTGAAATTTTGACAGTTATTTCATACAAAAACTGTCAAACGTCAATTTTATTCCTCGAATAAAAGTTGTCTGACGATGGAAAAATCTACTTAGTTAATTAAGTTATTTGTGGTCCTATAGCCAAGTCTTAGCTACAGTTTATTTAAAACCTAGTCAGAATTGATCAGTACATTCGGTTTTCTGCAATAAGTTACGTCGTTGGACTCTTCTCAAATATATAATATATTTTCCTTAGCCTTTTCCCAATTATATTGGGGTCGGCTTACAGTCTAACCGGACGCAGAAAAAAATTTGAGAGGTGTCAAGGGACACCCGGATGGAACGAAGTATAACTGGCTTGCTTTCGATAAGAGAGAGAGAGAGAGACAGACAGAGAAACACGCGCACGCCGCACGGCTTACAACTATAGCAAAAAGTGTGGTTCCAACTTTTGGTCTTAATTTTTTCCGTCTAGCCCCCTTCCGCAACGCGTGATAAGGAACTTCGTTCCAATAAAATTTATCTCTTCTTAATATATTTAATAATTTTCCAAGGAGCGGCTTCCTATCCACAACCCACAACCCAGTTGCCGAGTAACCCAATGCTTGAGTGCCTATATGGGTCTTGATTAAGGGGCTTTTCCTACAAAATTAGCCAAATGTACGTTAATTTTAAAAATATATTTTAGTTCTAAGTACCAAAATGTGTTATTCTTTAACTTCTGTAAAGGAAGAGTGCGGTTTTGTTTCACTTTCGTTGGGTTGCGGTGCGCGCGCGCCGCGGAGCGTGTCGGCGACAGAATGTAGGTCCCGCTGTGTACGCAGACGCAGCCAAACGAAGCATTCGACGGAAAGTACGGATGCTAGAAGTGGTGTGTCGTTGCTATGCCGTTGTTTCATTAGATCTGAGGAGCAATTCTCGTAATTTTAAGAACGTTCACAGTCTGATCTCAGTTTTTAATTAACGGAATTGATCCTTCAGATTACGTTTACAACTTTTTTTTCCATAATGAATGCCAATTCCCGTAATTAAAAACTTTTAAAATATAGTCGCAATCTCATCTCAGCGACAATCAATGACAAAAACTTGTCAAAAGTGTAGAGAAATTAGAGGTTAATTGACAGATTGAGACTGAGACAAGAATGTGAACGTTCTAAAAATACGGGAATTGCCTCTCTAGACCCGTTTTAAGAGATATCTTACAGAGCTTAACAATGTATCGAATACTTGAATGTTTAAGTCTTGCTAGTTCAAGTGACTAAATTAAATAAAAAAGCTTAAACAGCAAAAAGCCACCACCAGTCCAAGGAAACATCTTTTTTAAAAGATTGGCCTTAAATTGCAGCTCTTCAAAGAGAGCTTTTCCTCCAAGCTTTAAACAGACAATGATAGGTATTTAAACAGTCGATGACGTGTTAATTCTACTTTACGAGAGCTAGTTTAAAAATATATCTATAATGATCGATTAAATAAAATAACTTGTCTTAAACATTTTAACCGATGGCGTTAATTTTATTTGACGAAAGCTAGTTTACAAAGACACATAAAATATCTATAATTATTATATGAACAAGTTTCAACTGGTTACTTTTTTCTACATCTCCATGTTATATGGACCAGCTACTTCTAACAAAACCACAATTTCCAAGCACTGGATAAACCAACGTACAGACTACGGACATAATTATGTAGGTATTTAGTTAGCCCGAGGGCCCAATCTATGGAAGAAGACTTCTCTCGTTCTACATATTTGTGGTTTTTATTTACTGTGGCATGTAAAGTAAAGTAATACTAGTTCTTGAGTTACTGGTGATTGGCGTTGACTGAAACATCCTCGCAGACAGACGTAATTATTAGTAGGTACCCAAGTTAATAATATTGACAAAGGCAATTAGCTAATTACTATAGCTGATGGATTGTTGACAATTGAATGATGTTTTCTGGAGCATGCTAGTTGGTAGAAACCAGAAAAGATTTAAAGACTAACTTACTTTTTAATGATTTTGTTTGTGTAACGTTTTAAATAGGTAATGTTACCTGATGAAAAAACTACAATTTCCAAATTCTATTTGCAAATTGTAGTTTTTTCTTTTTGGTAGCCATGTTGTATGTTTTGCCGCCAAATTCCCTGCTAGACTATTTGTTAACAATAATAACCATTTATTTTCCAGATTATAAAATTCAATTTGTTATTAATTTAATTTGTTAGCATTTCGTAATCATTAATAAACCTCGTTATGACAGTTTCTCTCAAACTTTCAGTGTAAATACCATTGACATATATATTACGTAAATACTGTCCTTTTCAAGCCAAGATTCAAAAAGCCTAATGAAACTCCTGTCGGCACCTAAGCCGTATAAACCCCCATAACGTAACATTATATTAATATCACCATATGACCATAGACAAGCAAAAAACATCGGTAATTCCATGCGTCTTCTCAGAAAGCTGTCAGTCAGTTCAGCATATCATATGAGTACATGACTAACGGGGGTCAACGACCCTAGCTAATGGATTTTCTGGCTCCTACATTTTTTTTGCTAGACTTAAAATGTACGTACTTTTTAGCACGTAATGATGTTTCATTTAAATTTTATAAAGAAATGTGGTCATTATTTCTCTTTTTCCTTTTTAGGACCAATTTTAATGCCTATTTTGAGAGAAGTCGCTTTTAGATTGTAATCTGAAATACCTATTGCCTACCTAAGTACCGTACTATATTTTTCGTGTCGAAGTAAATGTGTGGAATTATTTGAAAGTCAATTTTGCCTCATTGGTAGAAATTCGTAGGTTGATAAACCATAAAACACACTACTGAAGGATAAATATCTAAAATATGTATACAAACATAAGCTCACACCTTCTTCCCATGGGCGTAGGCAGACACTACAGAACGCCATCTACTTACTACGATCATTATATACTCCTTTTGCTTCATCTCTACACCCTAACTGCGTAACACACTTTCAGCCACAATCTGAATCATTTTGAAGGATATTGCTAATCCATTCCTTCTTGTGTTCGAGAAATATGTCTGCTCAACAACGTAAATAACGCAATGAATGTTGTTGAACTGTCAAAATTAAAGCCAGCTACACATAGTATGTTACCCTGCTGGTCAGTGGTCATACACGTTAACACGTACGCCTATATCTAGAAATATATCTAAAATCTTTTACAAGAAACACACATTACCTTATAACCAAAATAAATAAAGTTTGAAACGAACCATCAAATTAATTAAAAGTCTTACGCTTATCAGATATAAAAAAGTTATTATCGTCGATACGACTAATTGCATTATTTGTCGACAACTTTCACTTGGTAAAGAAACAGATATTAAAAACCTGTTTTTCCACAATTTATGTTATAACAGCTTCAAGTATGTATGTACAAACAATATTATGTAATGTAAATACTTGGTAAAGTTGACACTAATTTGATGTAAGTAGGTATCGAAACAGCATCTTATTGGCAATAAGTATCGGAAACAAAAAAAAAACAAAATAATGAAATTAATATTTATAATGAAATGAAACCTGATTTTATAACATCGTTAAAATGAAACTTTTCTTTTTACTCGGTAATAATTTTAGAGTTCGTACAGTTTTCAATTTTTGATACAGCTTTCAGAGATGTAAAGATATTTGTGACCGAACCGTGAAACATTTGTCGCGTGTGTAATTTTTAATAATTCATGTTATGTATTATGGGTAAGTACTTATTATGGGTTGCAGTTTCAGTTTTGTTTAACCGGTTGAATGCCGTAATTACAGAAACAATTAAAAAGCCATTGTGTCTCGCGTGGATCCACGTTCCGGAAACAATACGAAGGGTTAGACATTTAAAACACCCTATCGTCTAGCAGTGTAAACGCACCTTATAAAACCTCTGTTTGTAAAGGAAAAGAGTGCACGTATTACATAAAGTTCCCATTCCCATCTCAAAGCGTGCTCGTAGTCGCCCCACGGGCAGCACAATGCGATGCGCACGCGCAGTGGGTGTCGATGATTTACAACCGCCCGTCTACGGCCAGCTTCATTCATATTTATTATTCTTCGCAGTTTTTTCAATTGTAAATCTTTTCTGTATGATGAACGTGACACTTTGGGATTGCACTATTTTGTGAGCCCAGCATTCCAGAAAAAAAGTACATTTTCATTTTTTATTATTATTATTTGTCAATGTTTATTGCTTTTTTGTTGGAGTTATATTTATGAAGGAATAAATAAGGTGTTTTATGGTAAATACACGAGTAATGTGTCTATTATTGTAATATTGTAAATCTTTTTTTTGATAGGCACAGGTGTTGGTTTTCTCAGCTCTCCCATAAAATTATGTTATGTTATTACATGCATTTATTCAATATCGTTTAACTTTATAAATAAATACAGTAATATGAACTACAGCCCATTACAACCGCTTCAGCTCCAATTAATAATATTAATTGGCAAAATAAACAAGATGGCGTGAAGCGCGCTTTTGTCGGCGTGTGCGCAACTGCGCATAAAAGTTTATACTTCATCCTCTTTATGGAGACTTATTATTATCTGTATTCTTTAAATGGATCATGATTATAAGCTGCAGGCGAGGAGTTGGTTATCATTAGTGGATGGATAACTATTATATTCGTATCATTATTGAATATTAATAGATTTGCCTACCAATCCATTCTTAAATCATTTCAATTGAAATACTAATTTACGTTTGTGAAGATAGGTTGTTAGTTTTTTTATCCTAATTCCACGACGCTTATGAGCACTTAAACCATCTTAGTCTGAAATTCCTGATGTGTCATCGTATTTAAGAATGACTTCGGCTAAACCTACGTCATCTAAAATTTCCATTAACTGACTCAGTTAACCATCTAAAGAGTTGACTGTTGTAGTTTTTTTTTGGTCTACATAGCATGCACAATCAGCCTATAATGTTCCCACTGCTGGGACACAGGCCTCCTCTCAGTGAGAGGGACTGGGCCGTAATCCACCACGCTGGCCCAGTGTGCGGATTGGTGGATGTCACATACCTGCGAATTTTTGGACACGCCAATTTTCCTCACGATGTTTTCCTTCACCGTTTTGAGAGCAGTGTTGATGAAATGATTTACATAAAGTAAAGTACCTGACTGACTGGGTTTGGTTTGGTCTATCAGAGCTTCAATGTTGTTGTATTTGATCAGCATTGAGATAGAAACTTTTCAATGGATATATGAGACATATAATATGTACACACGAACAGCACACAGTGCTAAAGCTTAGAACACAGTAATAACCTAAGATAGATTTCTGTTATAAATGCCTTCTAAAATGATGTACCATTTCAGATGAGTGGGTATACCTTTCTCCCTTTGCACAAAAGATATGGCAACACAAACAAAAAAAATTAACCAGGTCATAAAAAATTGAATGATGTCCCTTATGTCATAAAATAATTATATTCTTTTGCCTTATAGCCCTGGTTACCCTCTCCCAGTAACTCGTAAATAAGCCTCGCTGAAAGCGTGGGTATTTTTAAAACGCATCGTATTTTTATTGGGTGCCGTACTACATGCGATCACCTCGTTAGGACGGTGTGCTTGTAGGTCAACCAGTTCATATATCGTTTGAGATGGCTCAAAATAGGCGGGGTTTTAAGATGAGAGATACAAATTAAATAGGTTTTAAATGAGTTGCAAAAGTGTTTCTATTTCGCTTCGTTTTGCAAAGTCATTTGGCAAAAACTTATGACTTTAAGGGTCTACTTAATTCATTAATATCGTCAGTGCATAAGGCAAAATGATTCAACATTATCCAGAAATTTGAGATCCGGAAGAAAGACGCGTTCTTTGAAATCTAATATTATTTATCCCATCAAAATTCGCCACCTATTAAAAAACGTAGTAACAAATATATAAACTATTTTCCTATTGTTTCAGTTTACACAGACCAGCCAGTATCATCAGCATCCCCTCCGACCCGGGATAAGATCAACGGAGAGGAGAAGGCGAGGTCTCGGCGCAGGGATACCTGGGCTGAACCTACCACACCACCTGTTACTGATGATGGTAAGTCTACTTCTACTATCAACATACACTATGTATTAAAGGAACCAGGTCCACCACGAACTATGGATCCTAGGATGGACAAAAAGCTGATTCGGGTGGCTGCCGATGGTCAGTCGCAAACTGCAACCTCACAAGCCAGGACTTGTAGGCACAGCCAAGTCTACAAGTCCTTTCACAAAAAATCCTCTCGACTAAATCAGCCTAATTAGGCTTTAACTAAGTTGCTTACCATAACTTTCGCTTCTTCTGCGCTGTTCATTATTCTCCCTCTGCCTACTTGGGGTTGTCGCGTGTCGCTCATCTACTAGCATGAAGTTGTACTTCTTCAAACATCTATCTTCTAAGTATAACTTATTTTTTTCTTCTCCAGCAACCAGTGTTCGTTCGCCGCTTCTCCAACATCAGCACCAGCAGTATGACGAACAGCTCCGTGACATCGCAGCGTCCCTCACCAGACCAAGATCAAGACGGGCGCTTCCACCGACGCTTGAGAGACCTACAAGACTGCCACCACCAGATCGACTGCCGGTGAGTAACTATGCTTTATTTACACCTTTTCTAGGAGAACCTTTTGAGTTTTGACGAAGCAGTGTGGTATACGAGGGTCATAATTTAAGGAGTATAAAAAATCTGTTGTTTCATACATTTCGATCCTGTTAATATTACATTTTTGTATACAATTGATCATTTTTGTATATTTCAGAGTTGATCCTATAGTAAATGTTGATTATATTCATGAGTACTGCCCCGGTATAGTTTTTCCTATTATTATAACGTTTAAAAAAAATCGCAATGAATCCTCTGATAAGCAATCTCACAAGTATTTAAGTTACCTATGTCGTAGATAACTGATAGATATTGGAAGATATCAGTTGGACTACTAGTCCGTGGAAGTCACCTGTAGAGTTGCCTTTTTTGTAATAACAACTGAAATGTTTAATTTCTGTAAATAGGTCAACTAAAACACTTTTACAAATCAATTTTGATCAATATTTTAAAATTAGATAGCGCCGGTATAATAGGTATTCATAATCTAAAATCGCTTCCAGGCCCGTGGTTCACCAGACGGTGGCGCACCACCAGAAGAGGCCAGCTCCAGTTCTGCAAGTGAAGGTAGCGAGCCTACTGACGCAGTGGAACCAACAGAAAACGGCGAAGGAGGCAGGGTTGAACTGCCAGCTGAAAGATTACTCCATGCAAGAGCAGGGTGGCTGCAAAGACGAGGGCCTGCAGGCTGGTCACGTCACTGGTTTGTGTTAAGAGGGGCAGCCCTACTGTACTTCCGGGATCCTCACGCAGAACATCGAGGACTGATGGATGGGGTTATTGACTTGAGCGGAATATCAAGAGTGGTAGAACTGCCAAATTCTACGCAAGGATATGCTTTTGAGACTGAGGTACGTAATACCTATAAAAAAATCCACAGTTTGTCGGTTGTGCAAGTTAAACATGTTTCTAATGATTCGTGTTTTGTTTCGCAGACTTGGGATGGAAAGCATATAGTCCTGTCGGCAGTAACAGCAGGCATCAGATCCAACTGGGTGTCGGCCATGAGAAGAACAGCTGGCTTACCAGATACAGGACCATTATCACTGATATTACGAGAGGATACCGTTGACCAAGCATCGGAATCCTCAACATCACCTGTTACCCCCGTAACGCCCATCACAGGCAGATCAGCGCCTTTTTCATCAGACGAAGAATACCGAACAGCTTCCGAAGGTGGACGAAGAGATAGCGCTGATTGGGGAGACATGGGTCCTCAACCACCTCCGTCCCCACTCCTCACAAGGACTCCGATATCTAAAGTGAAAGAAAAGGTTCGCATTAGAACTTCCCACCAGGCAACCCCGCGACCAGACACCCCTAAAGGTGACCGAGACGAAATTGACTCTACCAAAGAAAAAGAACGCACTGTCGACGAGGTTGATGAAAACGAGAAACCCGTCGAAGCGAGAAAACGTAGCTATATATCGACTATCGACAAACAATCAATCGAAATAGACGATCTAAGAAAACAACTGAAACTTGCGCTTAACGACGTCGGCGCGGCTGAAGCTGAAATAACAAGGCTACAAAAACTAAAAACAGAGGCTGCTTTGCAAGAAAAGAAAATGGAAGAACTAGTTACAATGCTGCAAAAGAAGGAAGAAGAACTATCAGTAAGAACGAAAGAGGCTGAAAACTTAGACGCGATAAAAGAACTATACAACCAAGATAAAAGTCTTTGGGAGAGCAAGTTGACGGAAACGCAGAACTTCTTGAAAGAATCGACTGAACATTGCGAGTTACTGACGAGACAGTTAGCTTCAGCGCAGGAGACGATAGCGCAGTTACAGCGAGAAGTCAACGAACTCAATGAGAAACTATTAAAGAGTGTTAAGGAGAATGATAGCTTATACACGAGGATAAGAGATCTAGAAGGAAGATCACTTATTGAGTCTGCGTTACCCACCAAGGAGAAGAGAAAGAGCATAGGGTCTCTCAGCGACCTCACGAACTTGAACCAAGACATGAACATCGAGTCTATGGAGAAAGACAGATTAATAGAGGAGTATGCGGAATTAAGAGAACGATTCGTGAAGGCTATTGATGAAATAAAAGCGATGAAGAAGGAACTGCGTGATTCACATAATATGTACGATGAGCTCGAAATCACAAATCTCAAGTTAAGGAATGAGATGAAGCTAAGAGAACAGTGCAGCCGATCAGAGATAGATCTGATGGCGGCCCGCATACTCGATCTAACGCAGAAGTTAACTGCTTCAGACAAACAAGTCCGAACATTAAAACACAAAATCCAAAAGTCTGAATCTAGAGAGAAGAGACGCAGTCTGTCGTTAAAAGGCAGAGAGTCCTTCACTCTAGGTAAAGAAGTAGAAGAAAAGTTAACAGAGCTCGAAAACAAAATCACAATGCTCGAATCCGGCGAACCGGTCCCAACGATAAATTCTCCTTCCAAAAGTGCGTCACCTGCCAAAGAAAAAACATCCAAATCTGAAAATACTTCGGACGAAAAACGGATGAAACGCCTCGCCGCTCGACTGAGGAGGAAGTCACTCGATAGTGCCACCAGCTCCGAGCCCATGAAGATGCTAGTAAGATTGAGTTCGCTAGAAACCAAAGTAGCCTCCGCCTTGGAAAACCGCAAGGACCTCACAAACTCCTGCGAGTCATTGAGTCAGGTAACCAGATCCGTTGAAAGTCCATCTTTAAATGAGAGCCCTGAGACATCCAGTATCGGCACGCAGTCGCAGAGGCATCTACTAGAAAGGCTACAGAGTCTAGAGAACGTTGTGATACACTCGAGAAATAAGGTGAATGAATGTCTTTGCCAAATGAGTGCAATGCGAGCCGCGAAGTCTCGAAGATCACCCTCACCGAGTCTCGAAAAGAAATACAGCCTTAAATCGATGGAGAAGTGCCTGACAGATGTCAGCAAGAGGCTACAGGAATGCTTCGACAAGTGCGTCGTTGATTTTGACCAAAATCAAAACAATGATCAGGAAGAAGTGAACGACAGCGTCGCTCAGGTGGTCGTACAGCTCGAAGAACAACTGAGAACGAAACTCCTGGAGATATCCAGGAGGAAAGCGGCGTTGTACGAGGCGGGCGAGCTCACACAGAGGAAGAGCCTGGAGATACTGGCAGAGAAGCTAGCGTATGAAGCGGTCCTCGTCGGCAGGATACAGGAGGCGCTCGAGTCCTCGAACGGCAGCAGATTCTTCGCTCGATTGATAAAGTCTGAAATTATCGAAACTAGTCAACTAATAGATAACCTCAAACGCAAGATCAACGGCGAGAGCAGCAGGGGCGGCGCCGGCACCAGGAGCTCGCTGGACTACCTCGCCATGATCCTCACAAGGAAGATCGACATCGTCAACGGCTCGCCGGAGGCGCACGAGCGACGTCGCTCCGAACTCATCATCCACGGAGCCGACCTCGAGGCGCTGAAAGTATCACAGCGCGAAGTCGCCGAAGCGGTCGACCGGTACAAGAGCGAGAAGCTGGCCGAGCTATGCTCCGCGCTCGCGTGCGAGACGCTCAGCTACGCGGCGCCGGCCGACGGCGACGTGGAGCGACAGCGCTCCAACCTGGAGGCGGCGCGCGTGCGGGAGGCCTGGGCCGCCGCGCGCGACGCGCTGGGCGCCGAGCTGGTGCAGGCCGAGGTCACGCGCGCGCTGGCCCGCGCCGCCGCCTGCTGCGACTCGCGCCTGGAGCACGCGCGCCGCTCGCGCCTCACGCTCACGGCCCAGGACCGCGCCGACCTGGAGCTGTGGTGGCAGGCCGCGCACGACCACCTGCGCTGCGAGATGGACGCCGCCGTCAAGGACATCGCCGCGCGGTACCGCGCCTGCCTCACGGAGCGCCGCCCGCGCGACCCGGAGCCCGGCCCGGACTCGCGCGCGCTGCTGGCCCAGCTGGCCGAGGCGCTGGCCCAGCGGGCCCTGGTGGACGCGCGCGTGGCCGTGCTGGACGGCACGTACCGCGCCAGCTCGCCGCGCGCCTCGGGCCCGCGCCGCTCCGCCGAGGACGCCGTGTCCTCGCTGGAGGCGGACCCGGCGCAGGAAGCGGAGTTCGTGTACCTGTTCCAACGATTCTCGACCGAGTGCCGAGCGCTCTTCTCCAGTGACTGTTCGGGTAACAGTGAAGACTCGATGAAGATCGGCGAGAGCCTCGAGCGGGTGGAGGCGGCGGTGGCGGATGTGGCGAGGCAGCTGTGCGCGCGCGGGGAGGAGCTGGAGGCGGGGCGAGACAGTCGCGAGGCCACGCCCACCGGAGCCACGCCCCCCGGCGCCAGCGCGCTCGATCGCATCGACGCGCTGCGCCGCCGCGTCGAAGCTCTGCAAGCGCTGGTGCCCTGCCAGCACTGCAAGCAGCTGCAGGACGCGTTGGACAGGTGAGATACATGTCTCTTGCAGAATCTCTTAGTCTTAGAATGTTAACAACAGTTCCACTAACCTCCTACTTTTGTTCAGACTGCACGAGGAGCGCGCCCGCGGCGAGTGCGCGCTAGCCCAACAAGCGCACGCGCTGGCCGCAGCTCGCCGCGCACGCGCACAGCTGCAGACGCAGCACGAGCGCGAGCGCGCGGGGCTGCGCGAGCGCGCGCGCACGCTGCAGCGCCGCCTGGCCGCGCTCGACTCCGAGTACTCCGCGCAGCTGGAGAACTTGCGAGCCGCTTATCAGGTACACATTACTATTTATTTAGATATCTTAAGAGGCAGGGAGAAAAAGAAAACTGCCGTTCCATACATTTTGACCTACATGGTCAAAATGTATGAACGGTTAGTTTTCTTTTGTAGGTAGTGCACTTTTGTATGAAACGACCGTTTTTTAATATCTGACGAAAAATTACGTAATGAAGTTCTAAGATTTTTAATACAAGTTTAGTCATCAAGCCTAAGGCCTAAGCTTAATAATTTATTTGAGGACTTCGCTTTGACGGTCTATATAGAAATTCGTATTGATTTTAAGTTGTCAACACATTGTACCCCTACTACTCGAGGAGTTTCCGCTTCACACAATAAAGTCTCCATGTCCGACCCACAGAGCGCCGTGGCCGCGGACACGCACGGCGACGGGCTGCGCGCGCGCTACCAGCAGGAGATAGAGCAGCTGCGCGCGCTGTGCGAGAAGGGGCTGCTGGCCATGGAGTCCTCGCACCGCCGCATCGTGCGCGAGATGGAAGACAAGCATCGCGCCGAGCGGGAACAGCTCAGGTAACTAGCTAAGGACCTTGCCAAAAAGTTTCCATGATCTTCTGTCCTCGGCAAAAAGCTACATTGTTCTTTTCCATCCCGAGCCGAGAGAGTGACCCTATCTTATGTATATTCAGCCATAAAAGGCCATCTGACTGTCCTCGTATGGGTATCACCCCGAGGTGTACAATATTGTTCCACATGTGTCTGCGGCGAAAACATAATTAACGTGCAAGCAAGACGTACTTTTTCGCTTGCCCCTAATTTCTAATGCTTCGTCTAATTACACGGAATAATAGTTAAAAAGTTTATCAAAAGTCCGTATCTTGATGTCATACAGTTTTTAACACACAATAATCTATCGTTTCCAGGCTAGACAAAGAGCAAGCTCTAGCAGAAGAGACCCGCGCGACCCTGGCGGCTCTGGACGCGATGCGCAAGGCTCACGAGAGCGAGGTGCGGCGCGAGGTCGACAAGTTCAAGGCGGAGTACCTCAGCAGAGGCGCGCACAACGGAGAGCTCACTCAGCTTAGCTCGAGGCACCAGTAAGTTACTTGGGTTTTGTTGGTTTTTGGGCAAAATGCCCAGAAATTCTTCTTAGGATCTCAGATAACTATATTGTTTAAATGTTTAGTACAGACGACAGCACATCAAGCTACTACAATCTGTCAAATTTCTTTAATAGATTTCCAACTTTATTGCTAAAGCATTAAGGTTCAAGATTGATTGTGAAAATTTGACAGTTTCGGGTAGCTTGACCTGCTGGCGTCTGTACATCCTCCACTATTCATCTACGATTCTCTTTCTTTAGAAATTATGAAAATTATTTTGTGCATTCTAGAGCTTCAGTAACTAATAAGTTTATTTGTCATCATTAGGAAACTTAATTCAGAATTGTACTGTATAAGTTAAATAAAAATTGGCACAAACGGGCGAGGTCTATATTTAATAGATAATTATTAAAATAAGTCAGTGTTTTACGATAAAAACCATTATGCTGTTTGCTTTTCAAATAAATATGTCTTTCCTCATTTCTCTTTAACCCTACCAATTTATTTATAACCTTACTAATTATTTTATTTATAAATAAAAACAACATATTCACCCAACCTTCTCTTATTGTATCAGAGATCAAAACCGCAACGAAGAAGCTAGCTTGAGTTCAATTTTCCACCATATACCCATGTATGTATTACTCCCCTTCCATTCAAATACTTCATAAAACCGTTCCCCAAATAGTAAAGTCTTTTAGTAATCTTTCCAGGCAAGAGATGGAGGAGATAAAACGGGAGATACTCTCCCTCTCTGAGAAGTATTCAGTCAAGTGCGTGGAGTCGGCTGCGTTGGAAGAGAGACTGGCGACGGCGACTGCGCAGCTTGCGCAGGCGCATAACCATATCATGCAGCTGGATTCCAGGTACGTATGCTGCTGAGAGCATAGACAATTATTTACAACCAGAGAGAAACTGATTCATTTTTTTTTTTCATAAATGTTTATTGTATTTTTGCTGCCGGCTGGATTAAACAAATTTATTTTTCTATTATTTCAGAAACAAGCAACTCCGCGCCCACCTAATATCGGAAGCCAATGATATGAAGAACTCCGAAGCGTCCACTCTCTCCCAGCTCATAGAAGAGACTGGCTCGGTACGTCAACGTCACTCGTTACTTTTTAATTTAAACACACCGATACCACGGTACACGCTTATACAGCCTATGCTAGCTTCTCTTCATTTGACCATAAGGCAAAGGCCACACGCTTGCATGACCATACATCGCACTTAACAGTTATACACCACCGTTCGAAAATGAACTTTAAGTAGTCAGGATTAAGGTCTAAAGTTAAATGATTGTGTACGACACTTTAGATTTTCTTTTTCTTTTCAGTATTTAATTTTACTTTCTTGGTGTCGTAATATTCTTTTTGTAAATAAATACCTGCAATCTTGAAGAAATTCTGATTAAAAAATAAATGTGATATTCCGAGATCGCACAAATTGAGCTCAATTAAAACAAAAACAGTTTTATAAAATTATAGAATTTAGTCTCTGAAATTAAAATAGCTTCGGATTGATCTTGAGCTGGCTATAAGATTAATTTGAGTTGTCATATAAGTTGATAACAGGCAATCATTAACGCTACTAGTTGAAGAAAGGAAATGACAGCAAGCATGGCTCAATTCGCGCGATCACGTAGCTTAGAACTATTTCACATTTCTTGGGGCATATAAATTGGAGACTACGTCTAGCACTTATTACAACAAGGGGGCAATTCTCGTAATTTTAAGAACGTTCACAGTCTGATCTGTCTCAATCTGTCAAAAAAACCTAATTTCCTTACATTTTGACGTGTTTGACATTTGTTTGTCGCTGAGATGAGACTGCGACTAGATTTTGAACGTTTTAAATTACGAGAATTGGCCTACAGTCTTATTGAAAGCTAAACATGGACTCTTCCATACTCTACACGAGGAGTTGAAAGTATATACACACGAGTATCAGTATTTTTTCAATCCAATAATTCAAAGTCCCACGTAAGAGGCGGCTAATATAGATAATTTAAATTGGTTTTAAAAACCGTGGGTTAAACGAATCATGGCATTATGCGAGTGAGAGTTACGGCGACCAT
The DNA here is from genome assembly GCA_945859715.1 of Apamea sordens. NCBI lineage: Eukaryota > Metazoa > Arthropoda > Insecta > Lepidoptera > Noctuidae > Apamea > Apamea sordens. The sequence goes on from OX243995.1 coordinate 19,271,600, forward strand.
CACCAGCCTTCATTATGGATTTCTCTTACACCATTAATTACATAACCACATACGACACGTCTCCAATTTCCATGCTCCAAGCGTAGTCACTGTCCCACATTGTAAGCAACTGGCGTAACGGTATATTGTATGGGGTGCACTAACAGCATGGGAGGGCGGCGCCGCTGTGGAGCCACCTGCGACACCTCGCCGCCGTCTGGCAGAGGGCAGGCAGCGACACAGGTACACACTATGCTACCAGTCTAGTCTACCATGCATTGGGTTTGGTTGAGGGGGAATGGTCGATTATTAGGCATTAAGCCCGGCTTTGTACCTTTCTTGTGTACAAAGTATAATAATGTCTAAATGAAACTGGTAAATAATCTTCTTCTCAGCGTGTCCATGGCAAAAATAACACAAAATATATTTCAACTTTCATTCATTCGCCAGTGCTGTGGCTAATTCATCTTTACAATTTCGAGTTTAAAGGTACTGTTTTACCGACTGCGACTAAGCCCAAAAGGAGGGTACAGCCTGATTCAAACTTCATAGCGGCTCGGAACATGAGGCGAGTCGCTGCGCAGTAACAAATTCACGTGTCAGCGGGGGTGAGGGGTGAGGTACTGCGCAGCGAGGCCATAAAGTTTGATTCGGGCTGTGTAGTGCTCTCCTTACTTTTGCTAATTAATTTTACTAAACTGTCTTTTGACAGCACGAATAAACAGAAGGTCTACCACCACCTCTTATAGCAGTATTTTTAATATCTTATTTCTTTATGGGACAGAGATAGAAAATTCATAATTCTTTGAGTCTTTGTTTCTTTTCTTTTTTTTTTTCTTTCTTTCTTTCTTTTTTTCATGATTCTTTCTTTTTCTTTCATTCTTTGAGTTTAAACGATTTGAACCAACGGTAACTCTAATAATCGACTATTTCTCAATTTTAACAGCATTGCGGTGTTTGATGTTTTTACCGTACTAGAATCACCAGACAACAAGTCCTGATCAACATAGTTATTAATATTTATCAGTAGGATTAAAAATTATAAATATTCTAATAATTTGGTATCAATGACTAAAACATTGTAAATAATTTGTTTTTTAATATCTTTGTTGAAGTTTTTTTCACACTCCACTTTACCCCTAACAAAAGCTTCTGCAGCCTAATAATTCCACATCCAAAGACAAATTAATTGCTTTTCAGACGCCTAACAATAATAAACACAACAATACCATAGATAACACAACCCTTCTTTTTGTTAATTGTCTATTCAGCACTTGATATATCAATGCTACATTATATAATATTAACGTAGTATATTATGTATTATAGACGAAGTCGTCCCGGACGAGCCCCCTGCTGGAGGCGGCGAGGCCGGCGCGCGCAGCCAAGATACAGTACGCGAAGACAGAGAGCACGAGAAACCTGCAGCTCTCACCCGTCCAGGTACATATAAGTTTCTACGTTTAAAGTAAACATTACAACCCACTTACACCATAAATCACTAACGTGGGTTTAGCGATAAACATATTCAAAACATCATGGTGCAAGTGGGCCTACGCCTTGGTAGTTCCCTGTATTTAAATAAACATATTAGAAAAATCTTACAAAAAAAAAATAGCGCTGATGGACTTCAGTTCAGAATCTCAGATAATTAGCATGTTTTGGAACAACAAACTCAATGATATACACACGAAAGATCAAATTCCATTGCAACCAAAATTGACTATTTTGTTACAAATTGACTGTTTTTACAAGTATGTATTTACTTTTTATGCTGTGTATTTATTAGTCTTTTAAAATTCATAATAATTAACCTCTTCTACGTATGTTTTCAGAACTAAAAGCGCCAAAGCGCTGCTCGGTAAGCGGGCGAGCGTCGATCGCTCCGCTCGTGGGCATGGTCGCCGAGCGCAAGAAGCGCTTCGAGCTGTAACCGACTACGACCGACGCGACACTGTACGTCGCAGACACCCACCACGCTTGCACCTGGCCACTCGCTTCATACCCCACCCACGACACAAGTATATACCCTGATATATAATCACAAGTGGAGAGGTTATTGAGACAACTGTATTTCTCGGCAAACGCCTGAATATTTAATCGTCGTCAATGGTAGCTTAGTAACTTAAAAAAGCTTAATAGCATATATCCAACAAATATATCTACTAAAAAAGCCAATTTAGCCAACTAAAACATCTTAACTAAGTTATAAAATCCAAATGAGTAAAATAAACGACGTATAGGAACGGTATGTTATCTGCGTACTAATGTTTTAATTATTATTTAATATGTTAAGACCAAATACACTTTCTACCATATAAAACAAAGTGGCCAGACCTTTACTCCCACCACACTATGTACATAATCTTTGAGAACGGTATATAATGTACTAATTTTCTAAGTTGTAGTTTTAGTTGATTCGGTTAGTGTTGTGACTTGTGTAAATTATATACTTAATGTAAATACTAACGATTGTATCCTCATTGTTTGTTTTCTGTATGTTAATCTTTAAGACGTTGTTACCAAATATTTCTTTGTATTTAATGTGTTTTGCAAGCATTGGGGACGCAATTATCGATAAAACAATTAATTTAAAATACTTTTTCTCTTGAGGTCTCGAACCTAACTGTATTATTTATTGCTCTATTTATTATGTTTATTTTTTATTTATTCTGAACCTAGGTTTACTTTCTTACTCTCCCTCTTTACAAAGTCTCTCTAAGGTTGTACTGAACCCGAGGAGTTGCGTCTCCAGCGCGACTAAAAGCATTATAACCGTGTTTTGAAAGCGTGGACTTATTTGTATGTGTGTCTAGAATGTATTACTAAAGTGTTTTTAATCGTTTCATGGCATTTATAATCCATATTTCGACAAACAAAATTGATTTTTCATAAAATATGATGAATCATTAAATAAGATTTTATTGTATAGCGCGAAATTTTTAAGTTTTGAGAAGTAAATGCCAATGAGCGGTTAGTATAGAGGCATATTTATATACTTTATATCTTAATATTAACATGTTTACGAAAATAAAATATATAATTTGCGTTAATTTTGACTTCGAGCTCCACCTTGTAGCGTGTAACTGTTACCATTCTCCTGACTCTGGGCATTGAACCGTCTTCCAGCGCACCTTCACATTGTTGTGTATAGATAAACACTAACTAGCGGATAGTCTTATGTACCTATTATATAACATGTCACGGAAAATTGTATACATAATTTATAAATGGAATAATTTGCTCAATGTTATCTAGTGGGTTAAAAAATGTTATACCAAAACTATAGTATGCATTGTAAGTAATAAACACGAGTAGACGACAGTATAAACGTAATTCTTCACGGCTATAATAAATTAACTTATATTACTTGAGCTTTTTTATATACAGTCGGCGGCAGATGTTCATGTAATGTTGTGTTCCCTTGTTTTGAATGTGTGTTGACATATCTAGGCTGTCGACTGTACTAGTTGACGTTGTGTTTATAATAACATATTATAAAATGAACAGTAAACTTACATAATACAAAAATATTGTTGTTTTCTTGAATGTATTCACCCCGTTCGTTCGTTACTTCTGCCCAAACACCATCCCACCCATTAGGTACTGTTACGAAGTACATACCGCGCTGAGATGAAATACAACAGGGTATTCGTCGAGAGTGGCATTAGTACCGTAAAAAATAAGCGAAACGACAACTCTCCCTAGAGTCACGAACATGTTTTAATATCATTTTAAAATCATGTTTTCTGTCACTCAAATACATAATCATCCTCATCATCATCAAAACAGCTTGCAGACATTGCTCAGAAGTGAGATAGGCCTATAATTCTAAAGCGGGCCATTGTCGCCCTTTTTAAAGAAGAGTATCGGCACACCTTTCCATGCCTGTGGCGTTTTACCCTCGAGTATGACGGAATCAAACAAGTTGTTGGGAAAAAATATGTTTTTTTGTACTTTCAAACTCAAATAGCAGCCACGGGTTTAATTGTAGATTTCTTTGTATTATTAAAATATGTTCAAGATATTATTTTCCATAAGAAAACAGTTTCTTGTGTCCTTCGGCCTCATTCGGGGTCATATACACATTATTTGAGTCCAGCATCTTCCGTTTTAGTGTCACATCTATAAAGGTATATAATAATATCCCTGGACATTTCACACAGCGCCATCTAGTCCCAAGCTAAGCAACCTAATGCTTGTGCTATGGTAACAAGATGGCCGACTACTTATATACATTTTTTTTTGTATATGCAATTATCTCCTTGACAACACTATGATGACGTATTTCCGCCCTCGTTCAACAGGTCAGGGGGTCTACTCCGAAGTAATATCGGCCGAATGTTCGGCCGTTTCCTGCTACGAAGTTACTATTTGATTCGGTCGGTTCCGATCCTTCACTCCCACACTCTTTCGAATATTGACTATGGTCCCGACCCAACTGAGCCGATCCGAACTTTTTTCGCATTTTTCAATAATATTCGGTTCGGCCATGTGTCGGTCCGATCCGAACATTCGCACTTTGCACTTCGGAGTAGCCCCCCAGGCTGCAGCGCGCCAAGTCATTCATTGGCGTCCTGTTTTTCGGACGCTTCACATTGCTGACGTTTGACATTCTGGGAAAAGAATAATTGAATTCTTAGAAAAGTATAGGTTTTATTTTTTTATTAGTACCTACATTTTTATTGACGCTGTTAGCGTTCAGTATAAGCTTAGAAATATAAATATTAAAGATTGATCGACTTTAAAAGTGAATTAATTGAAAAGTGATAGCTTCTTAAAAATAAAATAGTTTGATTTTCTTACGATGGCGGATAGAATACAGCCGCGTAAACGTAAAGAATCTGATTCTTCATCGGACTCATCAAGTTCCTCTGAATCATCCCCGTTGGATTTAGAGGTTGATCAGGTAGATAAATCTCGTAAGAGGAAGAAGGTGAATAACAAGAAGAAGAGTAAGCGTCATCGAGAACAAAGCAAGGTAATCAAACAGCTTGCAAAACAGGTCAGTGATTTGAAAAATTTATAAGTACTTCTACCCTCATAATATCATCATCTGCCTAGCCTTTTCCCAACTATGTTGGGGTCGGCTTCCAGTCTAACCGGATGCAGCTGAATACCAGTATTTTACATGGAGCGACTGCCTATCTGACCTCCACAACCCAGTTACTGGGTAATACGATACCCCTTGGTAAGACTGGTTGTCAGACTTTCGGGCTTCTGACTACCTGTAACGACTGTCAAAGATCCACGAATGACAGCCGGGACCAACGGCTTAACGTGCTTTCCGAGGCACGGAGGGGTCTCGGTATGTAAAGATGGTCACCCATCCACAGACCAACCGCGGCAAGCGTAGCTTAACCTGACCGATCGACCTGTGCGGCTGTTATTATTTAGCCACGGGCCCCTCATAATATGTATTATGAAAATAAAAATTATGACTGTGATAATCCGATATATGTCTAATGGCGAAAATTTCGAACAACCGGTTAAAGAAAGGTTTTCAGAACCAGTCTCAGATCATGTACCAGTTCAATCATTTGATTTAAATTTGGCAACGCATTAAGTTCTAACCACGTAAATCAAAAATATCAACTTTACAGGAGAGTGACAAAAAATAAAGTTACATATTTAATAAATCCAATTTGAAGTGTACACAAATTATAAAATAGTATTGTAATGGATCTTATGTAGGTAAAATGTGTCCGTTTCAATGGCGCGGCCACGACGTTTTTTTTAAAAAAAAAACCATGCCAATATTTTGTAACAATTTGTAAAAGTTGATTCCCAAAACCATAAATTTGTCAAAGCTATGGTTAAAAAGTTATAAGGGTTTGAACGTGGCCGCGCCATTGAAACGCGGCGAACCGCGCGGCCACGGAGATCTTTAAAACTAAGCATTGCAGAGACCTGAAATTTAGGTAAATAACAGATTGAATTTGTAAAAAATTTGTAAAAATGTAGGAAAAATTCCTGGGTTTATATTTTAGGAGCTGCAAGACTTAAAACCTCATGGCCGCGCCATCGAAACGGTGTGAAACACGTTATGGCCGATATCTCGCTGAAAAAGCATCGCAGACGTCTGAAGTTTTTTGTAAAACCCAGATTTGAATTTGTCAAAACTAGTAAAAATACAACAAAAAATCCTAGGTTTATATTTCAGGAGCTATGTGACTAAAACCCCATGGCCGCGCCATTGAAACGGTGAAAATACGTTATCACCTATATCTCGATGAAAAAGCATCGCAGAGGTCTGAAGTTTTTTGTAAAACCTAGATTTAAATTTGTCAAAATAGGTAAAAATGCACAAAAAAAATCCTAGGTTTACATTTCAGGAGCTGTGGTACGGTATCGCGTAGAAATAAGTCGCGATTCTCTTTCGATGAAAGTAAGTGATAGCGAGATCTTTTTTTTTTTGTAAATAACACCTATGAATATGTAGAATTACCGACAGTAGGGATTATTTTTTTTATCATAATAATATAATTTTTAGTGCGTCTTGAATATTTCAATAAGGTGACCATGGCTTATCTTTTACAGAAAACTTTGCACGTATTATATTAGAATAACTCAAGGATTCTAAATTAAATGAAAATCCTTACTAAATATTATTATATACATATAATATTATAAAAGCGAAAGTAAGTTTATTTGTTACTATTTCACGCCTAAACCACTGAACCGATCATCCTGAAACTTTGCATATACATTTTCAGGTGACATAGGGTACCTTTTATCCCAAAAAAAGTAGTTTCCGAAAAAAACAATCAAAACGTGGTTTTTTATCGTAGATGGCGCCACATGTCTTAAGAATATTTTCTTCCAAATTTATTGTCAAATTCTCAATTAACGCGAGCGAAGCCGTGGAAAAAATCTATTGAAACGATAAGATACAAAACTATGTTTATTTCTCTAAAAATAATAAACCTTTTTTATTTAACCTTAATAACTAAGTTACATTAGTTTAAGAATTTGGTTATTAAGGTTAAATAAAAAAGGATTATTATTTTTTGCTTTTCAGTTTTTTCGGCGGTTTAATTTTTTTGTTAAAAAGTTTTTATTTTATAATTTTTTGTGGCTATAATCTAGGTACTAATTGTTTGCCAAAGGGCAGGCATATGTGGCACTGAGTAGAGTAATAATACACATCTCAGCATGCAAATCTGTGTGAACAATAAATCACCCCTATTTTCCCACCCTTAGGGTTGGAATTTCTTTTCCAAATTTATATGGGACCAACTATGGGGTATAATACCCTTTCCAATAAAAAAAGAATGATCAAAATCGGACTACTCTATAAAAAGTTGTGTGGTCGTATATAAAAAAAATAAAAATATACGCGTCGACTTAAGAACCTCCGTTTTTGTTCGTCGGTTAAAAATAGGTGGAAAGTGTTCTGTAAACAATAAGCCATGGTCACCCTATCGACATATTCAAGACGTATTGATGATTCCGTACACAGCTCCTGAAATGTAAACCTAGGATTTTTTGTTGTATTTTTACTAGTTTTGACAAATTCAAATCTAGGTTTTACAAAAAACTTCAGACCTCTGCGATGCTTTTTCAGCGAGATATCGGTGATAACGTATTTTACACCGTTTCAATGGCGCGGCCATGGGGTTTTAGTCTCACAGCTCCTGAAATATAAACCTAGGATTTTTTGTTGTATTTTTACTAGTTATGACAAATTCAAATCTAGGTTTTACAAAAAACTTCAGACGTCTGCGATGCTTTTTCAGCGAGATATCGGCCATAACGTTTTTCACACCGTTTCGATGGCGCGGCCATGAGGTTTAAGTCTTGCAGCTCCTAAAATATAAACCCAGGAATTTTTCCTATATTTTTACAAATTTTTTACAAATTCAATCTGTTATTTACCTAAATTTCAGGTCTCTGCAATGCTTAGTTTTAAAGATCTCCGTGGCCGCGCGGTTCGCCGCGTTTCAATGGCGCGGCCACGTTCAAACCCTTATAACTTTTTAACCATAGCTTTGACAAATTTATGGTTTTGGGAATCAACTTTTACAAATTGTTACAAAATATTGGCATGGTTTTTTTAAAAAAAAAACGTCGTGGCCGCGCCATCGAAACGGACACAGGTAAAATTATGCATTTTCTTCACATTCCTGTAAAGTTGTTATTTTTTACTTACGTGATGTTAGAACTTAAGCCACGTAATGACCTGTTTGCCGTTTGGTCTGGCGACAGCGACTTCCAGGATCATTGCAAACCCCAGTTTGTTTGGAACCCGATTCGAAAGGAACGCTGATTGGCAAATCTGAGTGATAGTGACACTGACTGACTTATACCGCGTTCACACGTTTCGATTTTAGTTGATCAACTGCTAAGTCGAAAGCGATATGAACAAAAGTTGTTCTTTTTTTTTTATTGACAATGGGCTCACTCTTGACCTCAATCCAGCCCAGAGGCAAGGATGAGATCTATGGTGGAACGAGCTTGCCCAGAAGAAGCCTATTCACTCTCGCCTTGAAGAGATTCGGGTTCAACTAAAATCGAACCGTGTGAACCCGTTATTAGACTAATGCTAGGCGACACCTACATATTATTACACTTTTAGGCGTAAGAGAAAGAGCGCATTAAGATAGTTGTATTTACCACCTGCCGATCGATTCTGTAAAAATCTCACCGTGAAAAGTTAGGTGAAGTGAGCTTAGAGTGAGCTGTCAATAGTGTCAATCCCTAGCATTAGTTGGAATGACAGCTCACTCCACGCTCACTTCACCTGAGTTTTCACGGTGAGATGGTTACAGAATCGCACTGCAGATGACCTATGACCTACAAATTGCAGAAAACGTAAGGAATTTCGCGCTACTTTAGCGCAACCCAAAATAAAAGAATATTGCTTGTTGTTCATTTTATTGTATCACACAATAAATATTTTCCTATTACAATTGATTTACAACAAAAATATAAAAGTATCGGCAAGCGGTTTACAACATAAATAAAAAATAAGCGTCGTTGCCATGTTATATTTTGAACTTTCCGTTCGCCTTTTAGTTTCCAAATATGTAAACAAATGTGTTTTTGGAAAAAAAAACTACTTTAAGACCCACACATAAAGTTCAGCTTGCGCTACACTTTTATGACTTATTTTTAATTTTTATGTGTTTCTGAATTACACTTAATTCACGTATAAAGTTGATATTTGTTTAAGAGAAAATAACATCAAGTTTGATTATGGAAAACGACATGTGGTTCGCCATACGACTACAGCGCATATGGCTTACATATTAATAAGGGCTGATTTTCCATCACCAGACAACTTTTATTCGATGAATAAAATTGACATTTGACAGTTTTTGTATGAAATAACTGTCAAAATTTCAAAATTATTCCTCAAATAAAGTTATCAGATAATTGAAAAATCAGCCCTAAGTTTAAAGATTTAAGACTAACTTCGTTTGACTACAAATACAAGAGTGACAAAAGGAAAAGTTCAAAATCTGCGAATTACTACTTACACATAATCATAGCCTACATTGTGATAAATGTCGTACAACACAAACTAAACATTAATTACTTCTTATTAGAGGTATTTATAACATCTATACCCCTGTCCATTAGGTAAACCGTTTTTTGATAGATGGAACTAGTGATTGCAGAAACACACAATACATTGACTGATACACGTACGGTATTATAATGTCTGTAAGAAACCATAATAAAGATAAGGCAGTTCTTTTACATAATCTGGAGTATGTACAGTCACGAGCAAAAGTATGTATACACTCGGCTTTACTCAAAAGTGATTTACTACTTTATTTTTTTATAAAATTTTACGTTGTTACGAACATAGTATTTTCGAACCCATAGGTTTATGTAATGTGTCGTATTTCGACGTTACATTCGTTATTTCACGCAAAAATCGCAATTGAAAGTTGCCAAGTGTTGACATATTGGTGCTCGTGACTGTACGTTCTAAGACAACTGTCAAAAAACAGTTAACCTAATGGGCAGGGTATAGCAAATACATTATCATCAATAATAATTAATTTAATCCAATTTGTTACTTTTTAACTCGTTCTGTGTTATCGTTACACATATAGACCGATATCATTAGAGCGTACTTTGATAAGCAATGTTAGTGTTTCATACGAATACGGACCTTATGTTAAAGCGAATAAGGTTCATATTCGTATATAACACCTGCTCACATTCACTTAGGTATATGAATATTAACATTATAGAATTGAAGATAAGATTCATATTCGTATGAAACGCTTGAGTTTAGCTTGAGGAAAGTTTCAGTACGCTCTATAGATGTCGGTCATAGAGACCGTCGTAAGCTTTACATATAAAAATATATCTTTATACATACTATTACTGGTCCTTACTAAGTCCTTGACTAGGGTCAAGATTCACTTAATTGGTAATATTAGGAAATACAGGGTGACAGGGACATCGACGCGCAAACTGTAACCATGGATTCAGCACATGAGTTTAGACCCCATAGCGTCGAAATTTTTCGTCGGTAATAAAAAAAAAAAAAATCTGTTCCATACATTTTGACCGCGCAGGTATTGCACTTTTCTATAAAAAAGGAGTTTTTTTTTTTTTTGATAACCGACGAAAAATTTCGACGCTGTGGGGTCTAAACTGATGTGCTGAATTCATGGTTACAGTTTGCGCGTCGATGTCCGTGCCACCCTGTATAGAGAAACCTACTGGGGAAAGGAGATTGAAATTGGAAACATCAACTGTCGTTCCTAACTATGATTTTCATAATCCACATGTGTTATACAGCACCCTAATTGCGTTACCCACTGTTAACCGCAATCTGAATCATTTTGTAGGATATTGTTAATCCATTGCTTCATATGTTCGAAAAATGTTTCTGGTCAATAATGTAAATAACGCAATGAATCTTGTTGAACTGTCTAAATAAAAGCCATTCAATTCAACACACTATGTACGTGTTAAGGCGGATGCTCCAAGGTAGCCCGCGAAATCCAAATTTTCTTACGTTTTTTGCAATGTGCTGGTCAGTACTGAGTCGTACGTTGATTAAAATATGATTCGCGGCCGTAACTAATATGTATTTACAGAATTATAATCATTAGAATCAGTAATACAACTTGTTAAGTTAGCATAATCCTAAAATGTCAAGATTTCATGAAATAGTCATTCAGTAGGATTACTCGATCTTAGAGAGTTGTGTTGATGACTTTAATGATTATAATTATATAAATACATATTTGTTACGGCCGCGAATCATATTTTAATCAACGTACGACTCAGTACTGACCAGCACATTGCAAAAAACGTAAGAAAATTTGAATTTCGCGGCCTACCTTGAAGCATCCGCCTTAAACAATTAGCGTGCTGATTGACGTAAGTAGCGTAAGTACAACCAATCCAATTAGGCAGGGATTATAATTAATCTGCATTCGCGACATATTCACCAAAAATGTAAAAAATATGACTTTATGGAAAAATAACTTTAATTCCTACACAATAAAGTTCAGTTTACGCTACAACTTCAAACATTTTTATAACTTTTTCAGTAGTGCTAGTCACTCTGAAATCAACTTAATTACCTACCATTAAAATAAAGTTGATATTTGTTTAACTTGAAATAACGTCAATTTGAAACATACCTAAATAAAATTTTAATATAACGCCTCTTGGCTAGCCGAAGAGGCGCTAGTTAAACTTATATTCTTAACATCAGATGATCAGAAGTATGAAATGTGTGATTAATAATTTGATGCGAGTTGTAAAGAGCTACATATTATACCTATTTTAGGAAAAATATAACTACAAAGTTTGTTCACAGTAATACTGACTAACACTACTAACTACATTTTTCTTTTACATAAAAATATGACTTTATTGCGTTACAATGTATATTGTCCTACATAATACCTTTTTTTGGCATTCTCCCGGAGTAAACAAATATTTTAGGAAACATTTTCGAACCATATTTGGCCTTGTACAGTCACCAAAAGAGAGTGACCAGGGTCGTTGGGTATAGTTGAAAGAAAAACATCCGTCGGTTTAGTAAGAAATCGATAGATGTTTTCGAATGCAATTTAAATTGATAAATGAAATGTTTAGTATAATCAACCTATAATGTTCCCACTGCTGGAACACAGGCCTTCTCTCTATGAGAGGGAGTTGGGTGGGCCATAATCCACCACGTGGGCCCGTGCGGGTTGGTGGATGTCACATGTCTTCGAATTTTTTTTGTTCTGAGTCAGGCCGGTGCTCATGAAGTTTTCCTTCACCGTTTGTTTCCTATTAATTAAATTGACGACACTGGTTACTTATCACTTTTGGTGACCGTACCGAAATTGTGTAATTTATAATTATTGAAAGCACAAATTGATGTAACAATATAACTAAATAAGCGTAAGTACTTCACTATTCTAAGATGAATAATAACGGCCGCACAGGTCGATCGGTCAGGTTAAGCTACGCTTGCCGCGGTTGGTCTGTGGATGGGTGACCATCTTTACATACCGAGACCCCTCCGTGCCTCGGAAAGCACGTTAAGCCGTTGGTCCCGGCTGTCATTCGTGGATCTTTGACAGTCGTTACGGGTAGTCAGAAGCCCGAAAGTCTGACAACCAGTCTTACCAAGGGGTATCGTATTACACAGTAACTGGGTTGTGGAGGTCAGATAGGCAGTCGCTCCATGTAAAATACTTGTATTCAGCTGCATCCGGTTAGACTGGAAGCCGACTCCAACATAATTGGGAAAAGGTTGGGCAGATGACTTCACTATTCTAAGATACATAATCATTTACATACTTCACCTGTAGCCCTGACAGATTTCTCATCAAGTTGATACGACTAAAACCATTAATCGTGTTTAGGGTTCAATGTAATATTATGTTTTAAACATCAAAACATAACATAGAATAAACCAAGTTACATAAACTGCGTTCGCGATTTAGTTTCCAAACGTGTAAACAAATATGTGTTTTTGGAAAAAACACTTTAATATCGACGAATAAAGTTCAGTTTCCGATACTGCTTTAAAAAAAATTATGACTTTTTCAATAGTGCGAGTCATTCTGAAATCAACTTATTTTTCACTACTATAAAGTTGATATTCGTTTAAATGGATATAACAGCAATTTGAGAAAAGGATTTTTTTATTTTGAAGCAATGTCTCTATAGGACGGTACTCACCACGAGCATTCCCTTCGCGAGTTTGTTTTGCATAAACGCGAATAAATGTCCGTTGCGTAACAAAAGTGCGCGGAACAAACGTTTGTTAAACAAATTCACGAAACGAATGGTCGCACTCAGAACGGTCCTTACCAACATACTCATATATCCAGGTCAGGGTTTAACATAACTAATACAAGAAATAATGTCAGAAGATAAGATAACGTTATTACCTATTGTTCGAAACAGGAAGTTTTTAAGGAAATGTCCGCAAAGCAAGCGGTCATTTTTATTTTTTTGAACATTTTTATCCTTAAACATGAAAAAAACCGACTATACAGTTTTTTTTAAGGCGAACGTGTAAATATGTATTTAAATAATATTATAATCATAGAATGCCAACCCGCACTGGGCTCGCGCGGTGGATACGGTCCACTCTTTCTCAAAAAAAGAGGAAGCCAGTCTTCCAGCAGTGAGATAGATAGTTGAAAACGCATCTTCTCGCATCCACATGGATGCACAAAACCGGTCGAAGTGGAGGTGCTTGGAGGAGGCCTATGTCCAGCAGTGGACGTATTTCGGCTGAGATGATGATGATGATGTATATTAATCATTAGAATCATCTATACAACTCTCTAAGTTGGAATTCGCCCCAAATGTCATAATGAAATAGTCATTGAATTGCGCAATTTGAACTTAAATAGTTACATTGATCATCATCATCATCAGCCTATAGCAGTCCACTGCTGGACATAGGCATTTCATCCAGCTGCTACCAGCCATCCTGCGAAGATCGTTGCTTCACCTAGCCTGAGGGTGTTCCACCTTACGTTTACTGATTCGCGGTCTCCACTCAAGAACACGTCTACCCCAACAGTCATCGGTTCTATGGCTAATATGGCCGGCCCATTGCCACTTCAGCTTGCATATTCTGTCGACAACTTTGGTTCTCTGCCGGATCACCTCGTTGCGGATTTGATCCCTCAGAGAGACTCCAAGCATAGCCCGTTCCATACTTCGCTGAGCGACCTTGAATTTATGGATGTATTGATGATTATAATCATTTAAATACATATTTTTTACGCTCGCGAATCATATTTTGATCCACATACAACTTGATACAGACCTAAAAATATAAAAAAACTTAAGAAAAATTGAATTTCGCGGGTTACCTTATCGCATCCCACTTAAAGGGGTTTGATGATTTTTATATGGAGCCTGGCATATCTACGGACCACCATTTTGTTTTTATTTCAAAATGGCGGCCACGCATGATACCTATATAAATCGATAGCTAACATTAATGCAAACAGAAAACATAATAGGACTTAACCCCGTAGCACGAGTGACGGGGCCCGATAGGGCCGAAGCCTGCCAGGGTAGCGGGATCGTCCGAAAGGGTTACCGCTGCCCATAACCTACCGCTGCCCTGCCATACCGCTGAACATAAAGGGCTAAGAAAGGAACACGGGTGGGTTTTAGTCAGTAAGAGTCTGACACTCCCTTCCGCTCCACCCAGAGCGGGAGGGGTCATTTGATGATTTCCCATCCACAAAAAAAAAAAAAAAGCGTCACGTTTCCGAGATATTTACGTTCAAAGTTCACGGGACGTCCATATTTTTTGAACTTGCTAAAATCTTGTTGCATTGATGTTTAAATTCATCATCTGCCTAGCCTTTTTTCCCACTATGTTGGAGTCAGCTTCCAGTCTAACCCGATGCAGCTGAATACCAGTATTTTACATGGAGCGGCTGCCTATCTGACCTACACAACCCAGTCACTAGGTAATACTGGTAAGACTGGTTGTCAGACTTTCGGGCTTCTGACTACCCGTAACGACTGTCAAAGTCGGCACCAACGGCTTAACGTGCTTTCCTATGTAAAGATGGTCACCCATCCACGGCGTAGCCTAATCGATCGACCCGTGCGGCTGTTATTACTTAGCCAAATTATAACACTGTATTAAAAAAAAAATCGGTTTGCACTTCGGGAGTGCCGACAGAAGTGAAAACTTGAATATTAACGTTGTGCAATTTTGATATTTTGGAGTGCGGTCTACTCTCCCTCCGTCTTACGAATTTTCGATCAGGTCACGTATCCTGATGTGAGATTAACATTTTTTACTCATCACAAAAACTCCCTCCGTCTTACGAATTTTCGATCAAGTCACGTGTCCTGTTGCGAGATTAACATTTTTTACCCATCATAAAAAATGTGCACAACGCCGCTAAAGAAGTTTTCACTTCAAAAACCAAATGGCCGACAGGTAGGTATGCCACGGACGTGCAAAGCTCTTTAACTATTGTAATGTAATGTCTTAAAACTATTTGTTACCCTATTCTATAGATCCGGAGCAAGTTTCCGCTGTCTAAATTAAATAATAAACCCTATTTAACTACAACTGAATTAGAGGTTGTGATGTCTCCTCCCTCTGTTTGGTTACCTTGGCTCGCCACGCGCTCCTGTCTGCTAATATCTTACGTCCGTACGCCGTGTGGATGTCGCGGAAGGGGACCTTTTTGCGGGGAAGGTCTGGTCTGAGGTTTTCTTTGTCTGAAACGAAATAGAGGCGATATTTATTTATTTAGAATCTCCAACAAAATATGTACATAATACATGACACTATAATCATGTACCTAAAAATTATGTAGGTACCTACACACAGTAAAATTGATACAAATACGACATAATAGTATTGAGTACAAAAGTACTGCTTATTTCTTAAGAAATTTCTTCCAGCAGACCCGCGAAAGGAGAAAAAAGCGTGGCGAGGTGTTTTGTGATAATTAAGTTGTGAACTTCTGACCAAATAAATCAATGAAAAAAATGTAAGCATAACATGCTCTGTTGCTGTGAATTTTTGCTAGCTTAGATCACTAAGGGCGGGTTGTTTCACGTCCACTTGACGCACGCGTATACGTCAAAAATGGCGCAAACTATAGTCAAACCAAAACAAGCGTTGTTTAAAATTACAATTACAAAATTATGGTCTTGACTTACGTCAAATAATTACTATTACGTCCTCGTTAATATTTGACGTACGTATGTTACGTTAACCAACCGTTTGGAACAACCGGCCCTCAGGCGAGGCTAGTGAATTCCAGTTGAATACTTACGATGTCTACTGCCCTGCACTGCCTTGGCCTCTCCATCTGTTACCCTGTTGAATGGGTTGTACCTCTGCCCTCTCGGGGGCACTTTCGGCTCGTCCTCAGGTGGGGTTATCGTCACCAGCGCCGCTTCGGCAGCTGCTTCCGCTGGAAGTCGAAAATGCAAATTCATCATCATCATCTGCCTAGCCTTTTCCCAACTATGTTGGGGTCGGCTTCCAGTCTAACCGAATGCAGCTGAATACCAGTATTTTACATGGAGCGACTGCCTATCTGACCTCCACAACCCAGTTACTGGGTAATACGATACCCCTTGGTAAGACTGGTTGTCAGACTTTCGGGCTTCTGACTACCCGTAACGACTGTCAAAGATCCAAGAATGACAGCCGGGACCAACGGCTTAACGTGCTTTCCGAGGCACGGAGGGGTCTCGGTATGTAAAGATGGTCACCCATCCACAAACCAACCGCAGTTTGTTATGGTACAGCGTACGAATGTCGCACTTCAGGCAGTCTCCAAGTGGGGCAAAACCAACCTTGTGGGATTCAACGCCGCCAAGACTCATGCGTGTTTGTTCACCGCCAAAAGGAGCCCGTTCACCTTGGCTCCTGCTTTTCAGAATGTATCCTTGGAGTGCACCGATCGCCTTCAGCTCTTGGGAGTTGAAATTTCCTCAAATCTAAACTTTGGGCGGTTCATTGAGTCCAAAGCCAAAATTGCTGCTAGGAAACTTGGCGTTCTTGCAAAAGTCCGGCGGCACTTCACACCGGGACAGCTTCTAATGTTATACAAAGCGCAGGTCCAATCGTGTGTGGAGTACTGCAGCCACATATGGGCTGGTGCTGCAAAATGCCATCTAGCAGCTTTGGACTCAGTGGAGAGCCGTGCGAAGAGGCTAATTGGTGATCCAGATTTGGTTAAGACCAATCTACAAAGCCTGGAGCACAGGCGTCGGGTAGCCAGCCTTTCGGTATTCTATAGGATGCATTCTGGAGAGTTTGCGCGGGAATTACATGACTTAATTCCGCCACCACCGTTCCATTATCGGACAACCCGTCGTACGGCGAGTTTCCACCCTTACGTAGATATATATAGATAAACTAGAAATTGATTAAAAAACACATTTTGCATAAATTTAACCATTAATTACTATTTTTAACAATTGGTTGAGTTTAACTATGGATCAAAAAATCCTAAGCCAATAAAATTCTCAATTACCTTGAGCCTCATCCAGCTGCCTTTGCAGATCATTCACCATGAGTTTCATATAATCGTAACTAGCGCAAGCGAGGGCCTTCATCCACGTCTCCATGGATGCCTGGGAGTTGGTACACAAGTAGTATGTGCGTCCCCCCTCGCATTGGAACAATATTTTGAAACTGTACGCTTCTTCTTCTGTTAACTCTGTAGGTGATAAAAAGGTAAATATGATATTTTTATCAATGATATGGTTTTTATTGAGATCATTATTTTGTAGCAGGATTATTAGATTTCATCAAGGTTTTACATAAGATTGGTATGATAGTGCACTGTTTAAATCATAGGTTCTCAACCTTATGTTACACACCGGACACTTAGATTTTTTTTTTATAGAGCCTCCAATTTTTTTTCCTTACGAACTACTGCGTGAATCTGAAAAAGCTATTGCTACTATTATATTTAAACGCCTCTCAAACGCCTACGAAGGGTGTTATGACCACATTAAGAATGGTTTAGAGTATTAAGGTGGCAAAGGTGAAGGGTGGGCGTTTTTGGGGACTGTCTTTTGTAATTTTTACTTTCGAAAAGTGCTGATTCTCAGCCTAATTTGAATAAATGACTTTTGATTTTGAAAGAAACAAAGATTAATTGTGTGATAGTGTAAAGGCTGTAACCCATGCTTTGAATATTTCAAACTTTAAAACTGGTATTAGAGAACCGATATTCTTACCTATTGTACACCCTTCCAGTATGATGACACCGACAGGTTCTTTATCACCTTTTTTATCGAAATAAAACAGCAGGTTTCCTTTCAACACGAACCATCGTTTCTGATAGCTCTTGCCGACTTCGCCCCTCATGTCCAGCCAGCCGTCTCGGTCCACCGGCGTCAAAGACGACGCGAAAGCGCACAAATTCTTCTCGTTTATTTTCATTGTCATTTATAAATATTCATACAGACTGAACATGAAAAGAGGGAAATGTGAGAGTTTGTGTGACTTGATAGTCTAAATTTCTGTAGTATGGATCAAGAGATTTATACTACGGATGAAAACACATATCTACTCCATAATAATTGTTTTATTTATGGTCAAATCTAAATAAATTATGGACTCTAAGGAAAATAATACACCCATGAATGACCTTACAATCTTCAGTTTATTTGTCAGTGTCACTGTGTCAATGTCAATAAGACTATCATTGTGACGCAACTTTTTTCGTTCGTAAATAACTCGCGACAATAAATCAGTTTTCATACCTCATCAGAAAGTAAATGGTTTTCATTAGTGGTTTTTATAAGTAAAATTACTTATTACGTGTGGACACGTAGTTTGAGGTCCCTGGATTTGATTTTAAAGCCGACCTTGGAATCAAACTAACATGTTATTTGGTTTTTCTTTAGGAATCTGTTTTTAGTTTAAATCGCATCTTTGGGCAGCAAGCTCCGATTCAAATATCCTTCTTTTTTAACCGACGAAAAAAAGGGAGGGGGTTCTCAAGTCGACGCGTACAATTTTTTTTTTTATTTTTATAATTTTTAGTCGGCGCGGCAATTTAGTGATCTATGAATATTGATTGTTTGGCGCCGACTCAAAATTACTTAGGTAGGTATACATAAATTAGTTTAAGAACTTAGTTATTAAGGTTAAATAAAAAAGGCTTATTATTTTTTGCTTTTCAGTGTTTTCGGCGGTTATTTTTTTTTTTCTTTTCAATAATAAATCTGAAGTATCCGTAGCATGAGGTCCTGGTCGTTCGATTCCAAGGTCGGGCGCAAAGTGTTATTGGGGTTTTTCTATCTGTAATTCTGTTTTAGATTAATTTCATTTCTGGGCAGCATGTTTACATTAAAATATCTTTCATTTTTTCGATCTATTCATTAATCGTTAAAGTTCCGTGGGCTTATATTATTATGTCAGCTCCAGAGGGCACTCCAATGTTCCTTGCAAAATTTTCACCGTCTGTCGATAGGTTACGGCTCGGCTACGTAGGCTTTCATCTAAAAAAAAGTTTGGCCCATTTATGGAAGGGCGTGTCAGACTTTTACTGACTAAAACCCACCCGTGTTCCTTCAGCTGCCTGTGCCTGCTGTGTGCTGCGTGGGTAGCGTTGCCAGGCGTCCGGATAAAGCCGGACATAGGTAGGCTTTTTGATTGCGTGTCCGGCCAAAATAAACGGTGTCTGGCTTGTCCGGCTTTTGTTAGGCTTTTTACATTTCGCAAACGAGCGAGCGCCGATGACTGATTATGACAATAATCAAATACCTTGATTTTACATACAGTTTATTTTGTCGTACCTATTAATACTGAGACACAAAATCCTCAATAATGTAGGGTGTCCGGCCTTTCTACCCAAATGTCCGGCAAAACTGGCTGGTCTGTCCGGCTAATAGGTTTGGCGACCTGGCAACCCTATGCGTGGGCCACGGTATCTCTTTCGAACAACCCGCAGCCCTGGCAGGCATCGGCCCTAGCGGACCCTGTCAGTTCGTCTGACATCTCTTTGAGGCGCGCGTGGAACACAACGCGCCGTCGACCCGGGCCTGGTCCTTACCGGGCGGCGAGCTGCCCAAGCGCATATTATTAGTCGTAGCCACGTAACAAGAGTAGCAAATGCTACAGGCCCCACGCATTTGGGGCCCCGCGCACCAACGCTTTCTGACCGTAAAAAAATATTTATTTCTGTCCGGAAAAAACGTTTCTTTTACTGTCTTAATCCGGCACTGTTAGTCGACCTAAAAAGGATCCTCTTTTGTTTTACTTACGTACGCAGCTGTGGTCATCATGTGCACGGGATTTTGTTTTCAAATTGTCAGGTATAGGTTTTGGCGATAGTACATGTATATTTTGCAACTTACTATTACCTAATATAAATATGTATAGGTACTCTATTACTACTTTGAAACTCATGATTTTAGACAGCTGCGGCCTAGCCAAATTGCCATTTTGCGGCTACAATCGCCTGTGTAAAGCCCGCATTAGAGTTTATTGAAATTTTAATTCAGGCAGCTTCTAATTTGTAGTTTTGTCAAACTGTTACTATATAAAATTCCATCCATACTTACATAAGGTAAGTATGGATGGAATTTTATAGTAACAGTTCACGCCTTCTTCCTTGGGGTTAGATAGAATTCATTGCTGTTACGTTAGAAGACTCGATAATCATTACTTTTTCAACCTATTTTTTTTAATACCACATGCGAGACCTGCAGTAATAGTCCTAGTAGTACTAATACCATACCATAGTTATAAAATGAAACAATGCTCTTTAAATATGTAATATTTTATTCATAATTATTATTACCTATTTTCACAGTTATTTATAAAGTTATATTAATATCAAGTATTACACTAATTTTGTTTTACGAATTTCTAATGATTGCTCCATTTAGAAAATTTGATTTCCACATCAATCATCAGATTTGACCGCTTAAAACTAATATATGACAAAATGGTGAGGTCTATGTACAGTACAATCCCAATTCCCTAAAAAAATTGACAAATTCACAATAACAAAAAAGTTAAAAAAAAAACGAAATCCTTAAAATAATCCATTCAACTACGAATCTCGCTTAACAACTGTACAAAATATTACGAGTGGTTTCTTTAAAACGTGCTCCATTATACATCGGCAATGTGGGCAAATAATTAACGGTATTCGATACTACATATCGAGTATATGTACAAAATGTCGTTTTACAAAACAAAATAATAAACTATATACAACATCATTAAATATTCTCAAATGCTGTAACACATTTAAAACATTTCATATTCAACTAGGCATAATTCAGTTAAGTGGCGGGCGGGCCGCGTCTACAATTAAATAATTTATGCAAACCGCCGCGGCGGTGCGCACGCGCATTACATACAAATCCTGTACAAATTGCCTACCATCACTTGACAATACAAAAAATAATTAGGTACTAAGCAACAAAAAAATAATTTACAATCTGATTTCTGATAATTTGTTCAATACGAAAAATTGATTAAGGATTTTTGATTTTTCCGAACTCAGTCCACAGAAATAAGATTAAAAATGGAATAATAAATCAATAAAAAATGAGTAATACACGATCCAAACCACGCATCGGACATATTTACAGATTTGTTTTCACAGCACACCTCTCTACGCTTACGCTTTAATAATATATTAAAATAGAAAATTTCATTATAACTACTAAACTGTCGGAGATTCGACGTGTCAACACGCTCTACTGTTGTTTCAAATGGCTCCATTTTATATTTTTTGTTATAAAACGACAATGTCTAATTATACAAATGCTACATCGAACATCATCTAGGGGGCTCTCTTTATCACTATTTTATTTTATCTATCCGTAAACTATTGGTGTTCCTAATTAGCTTTCTGCAGCCTAATTGTATAACACTGCCACAACATAAATTGCTTCAAGTGTGCTTTTTCCTGGTTAACTATGCTTTTTGCAAACAGTAGTGCAGTATTCACCTCCTAACCTAACAGGGTCTTATACTCACTGTACTCAACGGCTATTCAGGTGAAAGTTGTTTTGATAAAAATCACACCAGAAGCAATGGCTATTGTGTGATCATTACACAATAAAGGTCACTGATCAGGTTTTCATATTTCATTATCATAAGAAATATTAACTAGCAATCTGTTTGTTATAGAATGATGTAGCCGATATCGCACAGACACTATCGGTAGTTAACATTAGTGAATTATTTAATTTGAACATTGGTTTTCCACTAGAATGCCGGTGCAATGCGGTACTTGTGTGAACAAGCGTTTGTTCCCTCTTATAAAACTGTACAGAATTACATAATTCAGTGGTCAATTTTACTAAATACAATTTGTCCCTAGAGATTGCAAACTACAGTTTGCGAAAGAAGTTGTGCACACCTTGATAAATTAGGAAATAAATTGCGTTTTTCGAAAAAGCCTACAAAAATAATGTATGAACGAACGAATCAACAAGTGCCATTATATTAAATGAGATGTTTTGGTGGACGATTTAATAAGAAATGTCAGTAAAAAAAATATCTAAAATACTATACATATCTAACTCCTTTGGTAATTCATACCGGTTTATTAAAATAACGAAAAATTACAAAAAATATATTACATTAATACATACAGCGCAACAATATTTGTTACAGTTGTAAATATTGTGACCTCATTTTCATTAAGAAATAAATATTTCATTGGGTTGTAGTTAAAACGTTTGAATAAGAAAAGTCTGAAAAAGCAGTGTGATGTTAAAACCTTCACGGGTGGATTCTGATTATAATTGCAGTGCATGCATAATATTGTGAAGTCCCTATAATCTGAACATTGATCTTGAAATAATAGTCGAAAAGTAGTTTTTGAGATCAAAATAAAACTTGATGTGAATGATAAACATGAAGTGATTGATAGCAATAGTAAAATTAAAACTCAAATAGCTATAAAATTGGACTCAAAATTTTCTACATTGCAGAAAATATCAATTTAATACAAGCTAAATAAGTTCAACATTCTTATTTATTTACTAATGTTATTTGAAACCATGCAAATTTTATTTTGCTAATAATTTTAATACTAGCTACAATTAAAATCGACGGAAGTTAAAATATTTGAGGTAAAAGAGAGAAAAGGGATATTGGATTGTGAGCAATTATCTATCTAAATACAATATTCCCACATAGGATCCTTATTTATTTGCATTTAGCTGTTCTGGCGCATTATTTAAAATTTTCGAAATTTCTATAATTATTTTCAAGGTCTTTGTATGTATATGGTTGTCTAATAAAATGTTAGCTACATAAAATGAGGTTCACTTTCGATTCTGGAATGAGAGATCAGGAAGTATTTTGCATAGAGACAAGACTGAATGGAAGTTTCTTGTGTGTAAAACTGTAATACAACATTTTACAAGACAAACAAATCTTCAAGATGATGTATACTGTTAGAAAGAGGATAAACATAAGTGTACCTCTTGCTGTGTATGTCTAAAGACTGATTCAAAAGTAACTAAGAAAAATTTTATGCATATAATTGCAAGAACTGCATGTAGATTTGAAAAGTCGATTTTTAAAATATTTTTTTTTGGCCTAGTAGAAAACTATTTGAACAAGCTTTCAATACGAAAGCTAGGTTGAGCTATGAGGTTGTTACTAAGACCTTGATTTATTCGATTTAATGCTGATAAGTATAATAACTGTAATGAAAATAAAATGCCTTTTAAGATGTCATGAATGATTCATATATAAAACATGGAAAACTGTTTATATGCCGAATTGGACCTTATTTTGTGATCAAACTTATAAATCCTAGATTATCCCCGGCTTAATTAATTTGCATTTTTAAAATTTTCCTAGTAATTAATTTATAACATTTTTGATATTTCAATTTAGAACTTAGTGCATGGTTGTTATTCACTTTGTTTAGTATGGCATATTTTAGTAACTTGTTTCAGCAAAGGGTAAGATAGAAATATTTGCAATTCTTATTATATAAACTCCTGTTCACTTATAGCTAAGTGGACACAAGCTGTACTGCCCTAGGTGTGAAAAAATCTCATAAGTGTGTGAAAACATTGCTGAAACATGATACATGAGTATGTGTATGTGACTATGCAGAGTGAACAACAACCCCACTCTAACAGCATCCCCTACAACATGTAGGAGACATACCAGCACTTGACAACAACAACATATCGTAACGAGGCCCTTACACTCCCTACTAGTTAATTTATCTAAGTACTGTCATCAACTACAAGTCTACGTTTACGCTGCCTTTTAGTCACTTTACCTTACTTTACACGTAGTGGTATATGGGTAACACAGTGATTAATATTTATGACTGAATTCAGAATTATAAATAAGCTATTTTGTATGATTGATTTAGATTAAAATTGATTATGTCAATGTATTTGTAAATAAACAAGTAATTTGTAAATAGTCTGGAAATGGGGAAATTATTCCACTAATGGTTCATTTATTATTTAGAATTAAAACTGCTCTTATAGCAATGAGCTGTAAGAAAAGATTGAAAATATTCAGAAAAATAACACAAATATTACCCATATAACACTTCAACTGCCCTCCAAATACCAACTTCAATAATTTACTCTAATAAATAGTAATAGGCAGGCATGACGTCATAATACGTCACTGACACAGTGCCATCGCTTTCCTACACCTTGTAATGTTAAAAAAGCGGAAACCTACAAACATTAGGTAATTGAGATAAAGAATTTTGTTTTTGTTTTTTAAGGCTTCCCTGCACAATACTATATTATTATTATAAATAAATCCAGTCCTCGTCCATTTCAGATCCGTTTCTTCACAGCATCACTTCACCATTTCACTGACCATTCATGGGCACATCACAAACACTTGCTCACTTGACACACGTATCACCGTACCACACGTAGCACTGTAGTGTTGAATGAAGATCACATGTATACGTAGCAGTTATATGCTGCATACATCGTAGGTGGTTGGTGGAAGGCCAAAGCCAATGTTGACCCTGCTTCGTAGTTCAACTCCATAGATTCTAAGGTTGGTGAAAGGTTTAGCCCAGTGCTGCAGCTGTGTGGTACAGTTGCATGAGCACTTGCACGTGCAGGGGTAGGCAGGATAGGCGGTCGTGTGTGTTTCCGTCGAGCGCCAGCCATGACAACGCGTTATAGCCTTCTAGCACGTATCTGTAAAGACATTTTTTAAGTTAATATCGGGGACAAAATTACAGAAGTGTAGTAATGGTACAATCTCTTCTTGTGAATGGTACCTATGTTAAGAGATTTTGTACAACCAAACATTATTGTTGTGTTTTTCAAGTTTAAATTGTATGTTCGCTGTTAGCAATGGATTGACAAAATTCTTTAGGTATTGCAGATCTATAGTAACTACTATTCTTCAAATAGGCCATTTGCCGTCTTCTGTTCTAACCATTTGGCAGTCCTTGCTAATTGAAAGAGTTGCAACTTTTCTTTTTTTTTTGTATAAGGTTCACGTTTTGTGTGAGTTAGTACCTGAGCACGTCGGTGGTGGTCTGCGAGTCGAGCGGGTGCGTGTTGTGGTCGCGGCGCTGCGTGAGCGACGTGTAGTCGTCGGCCGCCTGCAGGCTGCCGGCGTGCAGGTGCAGCGCGCTCTTCAGGAAGGCGGGGCAGGCGTCGCGCAGGTGCGCGCAGCCCGCCCACCACCACGCCGGCATGGAGCCCAGCGGGGCCGTCGACACC
Organism: Apamea sordens; assembly: GCA_945859715.1. NCBI lineage: Eukaryota > Metazoa > Arthropoda > Insecta > Lepidoptera > Noctuidae > Apamea > Apamea sordens. The sequence continues at coordinate 19,297,229 of OX243995.1, forward strand.
ATGTAGCCCAGCGCCAGCGGCTGCTGCAGGAGCGCTCCTACTGCCTCCTGCGGGAACAAATTATTGTTCCAATTTAACAGTTCATTGGGTGTCATTCTTGGCTGTTTGCGTAAGGCAGACTTTCAAGCACACGAGCGCGTCTGCTCTTGGTAAATCAAAAGGCACCTTAACGCCTACTAAATTGTAAATTTAACAGCCTCATTAATTTCATTTTCTGTTAATAAAAACATACTAGACTAAAAGTATGAATTCTCAGCAATTCATGAATTAGAGGTCAAGAACCTTCAATTACATGTTAGTTACTAGGTCAAAAGGTCATTGAACAAAGGTGTTGTTTGTTTACTTACAGAAGCATTATCATCCTGATGATGGAACGCAGCCTGGTGATGATGATGCGCCTGCGGACTGGCCGCGGGGTCGTCGTCAGTTCTACGCGGACTGCCAGCAGCCCACATGTTGTTGAACATGTCCCCGATGAGCAGGTCTGTCATGTTGTCCTCGCCCATGTCCTCGTCGCCCATGTCCACGTTCAGGAACATCATGTCGCTCTCGTCGCCATTTGCCATTGGGGGCTCGAATGGCATTTGGTTTGACTAGGGACAAATAATAATAATGTTAATGTGGGTTATGATTAATTTTTAGTCTTCTTACATTATTTTTCGAAGTAGAATTTATGGTACTATCTACAATTATCTTGTCACTATTAAATGTTAATGACTTTTTGAACACGCTTTTTAATTTAATTAGCGATAGTTTCTTGTTGCGTATTTATTATTTAATAAATGCTCATCCCATCAAGCTACTAATAAATTCTTTTAAAAAGTTACTACCCGTGATTCGAGGGCGCCGATGATATGGCTTTAGGAAATGGTTTTTATGTTGTTTTATTTGCTATAAGCTTACAAGACCTATCGGGTGGAAGTTTCACCAATTAATTATAAAGAAAACTAAGATTTTAAATTTAAATTATTTTATATCACATTTAGCTGAATTAATTAATGTTGCAATAAATAACTTTCGAGTGACTTTCGAGTTCGTACCTGTGTGGTAGCCGATGTAGGAAATACAAGTATATGCGTCGCAGTGACATCTCTCGGCGTGTGGAGGTGAGACTGTATGGAGGCCTGCGAGAAGCGCTCGTCGGGCGTGAACCGGTCGGCCATGAGGCGCAGGCAGGAGTCGGGCTCCGTGGACACGAGGCACGCGGACAGGATGCAGGGCACTCCGCCCGGGTACAAGACTCCACAGCTGGCGCAGATGTCGCGGAGCATGGCGGAGGCGCGGACTAGGTGCTTGCGGGACAGGAGCCAGCTCCAACCTGGACAATTAATACGTGAATTATTTTACTCATCTTTATTTTGGAGATCAAACCCACTCGGAACGACAATCCCTTTGCTTCATTATGTTGGAAAAATACAACACTGTAAAAATAACAAAGAATATTATCGAATTGTTAAAATTAAAAGGATTGTCATTCCAACCTGCTTGGTTGTAATCAGAGGGGCAATTCTCGTAATTTTAAGAACGTTCACAGTCTGATCTCAGTCTCAATCTGTCAAAAATTACATCTAATTTCCTTACATTTTGACAAGTTTTTGACATTTGTTTGTCGCTGAGATGAGACTGCGACTAGATTTTGAACGTTTTAAATTACGAGAATACGCCTTCAGCTCAAAAATAAGGGTGTGTCTTAAATGTCTGTGGTCACTAGTCTGGTACAATTTTGCAACAGACTGTGCAAGTTTTACACTTTTTACTAATCACTTGATGTCTTACCTTTCAGTTCTCCGTGTCCGATGCGGCCCACCCGCCCGACCACCAGCCGCCAGGGTTGCGCCGCCTGACTCATGACTCCAAGAGTAAAGTCCATCAGTTTGGTCAACCCTAGCCGCCGCGCAGGACCACTCCGTCGTCGGCGCGATCTAGAAGAGTTCGAACTGAATATTTAATTAGAGATAAGTTTGAAGAACTGGTTACGGGTAACGCGTAATTTTTAGACAGTTTTTTTTTTCATTTAACCATCTCTTGATTGCTGATTAGATATTTACCACGACTTCCTTTTTTAATGTTCACATACCGTAGTACCATACCGTAGCAGAAATAGGTATAGACCTATTTCTGCTGCTACTATTAACTGTATTCCTGTGTTTGATGTGACCAGACACAAATATTACAACTTCATATATGGGACGACATCATAACTGCGATAATTCTCGCATTGCACATGTCCATAGGCGTTAATCTGTTAATAAGCCAGTTGTGAATGTTTTGACGTGTTTTGGCACGAGCTAACCCATGACCTATTATTATGCTACGGACGAATTGCAAGCTTGTAGGGCACTTTGAAATAGAAATACTACGGTATGTGAACATTAAAAAAGGAAGTCGTGGTAAATATCTAATTATAGTATTATTATATATATATATATATATTATAGTTTATACCTGTATGGCTATCCATACAGGTATAAACTCATCATAATACTAGTAATAGTTTAGACAATGGTAGTACAGACCTATGCGGCACATGAATATTGATGGCAGCCGTATCTAGTAGCTCTCCTCTCGCATCAGTAGCAGACGCCAGCAGCCATCTCTGGTCGTGACTGAGACAGTACGCCAGGAATAGGACTCCGCCCTGCTCACCGGAGCCCTGGCCCCACGTCTCGGCGACTTCCTTGAGGGCACGGGGTGCGGCCAGGACCCACGCCGGGGAGAATAGCTTGTAGGGTTCGCGGTTCTTCTCCTGTTTAACGGAAATTAATATATTATATTGTTTTATTAGAGTAAAATTAGCAGCAAGTAGCATCGTGCACGAAATTTCATCATAATGAGCCGATACACGTTCCATTTAGCATAATTCCCATAGAGGAGTCGAGCCGTAGTTAACGTGACACATGCGTGTGTATACTGACATCTTTGTTCTGCAGGAACAGGTTGGAGTCGGCGGCCGTGCCGAAGCCGGTGAGCGACTTCCCGTTGGCGTGGTGCTGCAGCAGGCGGCGCGCGCCGCTGAACACGCTGAAGGCCAGCGCGCGCACGTCGGGCGCGCCGCCCGGGCCCGCGCAGCCCGGCGCGCCCGCGCAGTCCGCCGGGCCCGCCGAGCCCAGGCCCCAGCGCGCACACACGCTCTCCAGGGACACGATCTGCGACGGGAGGACGTGGTTAGCGACACTTCCTTATTGTAAATAGGTACAAGGCAAAAAATAATCTTGTATAGGTGATTTAAACTGAACTGAATTGAATAATACAGTCACTAGCTAGATCTGAACGTACAAAATTGATGCAATGGGTACCACACATTGGAAAAATTAAAGATAAATGGAGAGGCGCTTAATCCCTAAAGTACGCGGACGTAAACATAAAACATGAAGTTTTAGAAAGAAAAGAAACATAGATATGTGTCACTGCAAAAAACTTTTTTCAAATTCTTTGTGCCATATTTACGTCCGGCTACTGTATATGCTCGAAAGATATAAAGCTTACCTTGACAAGAGGATTATGATGATGTAAATGGTCCATCGTTCGTGACGCAAGTCTTAGCAACGCATGTAACGCAAGCGGTCGATGCGCGTGCGACGTAGGGGGCTCCACAACATACACTACAAGCGCGGGCGCTCCGCCCTCCTCCTCATCCCAAGACCCTGCTGTCGATGAGGCTCCAGGTACCCCAGGACCGGAAGAATTACAGCCTCCATTCGAAGGGTCGTTGTCAGGTTCTGCAGCACTGGTTGGTGTCGCAGGATGGTCAGGCGTTGAAGGTGGACGCATAGGTTCTGAAGCAGGTCTGTCAACGTCTAATAACGCACGGTCCACCGTAAGCGCGGCCAATTGCGGCAGCAAGGACGACCGTAACGTGTCGGAGTATGCTCGTAAATGTTCGCCTAGTCGACCAGGTGGAAGTGATCCGGTCCAGTCATCTCTTTCGTCTCTTCTTTCACCTCCCGTCGAACAACGAACTAATCCATCTTTTGCAATTCGTCCTATAGGTTGATGTCTACCAAGGCGACAGGATTCATAGGAGGTGGATAGTTCTCTGAAGAAGGCGCGTAGAGGTTCCGTGAGGGCGTCGTTATCTGCTGCTACGACAACATAGACGACGTCTCTTGCGTAGGAATAAGGTTCTAGAGCTAGTCTCTCCCAATGCCTTAGTGCGTAGGGTGATAAGGAGATCCAGTCCCGGTCGTGTCCGACTAGTAAAGGAGGTACGGGTTGTGGTTCACACAGGTCTTCGTTCCCTCTGCCGGCCAGTCGGTGGAACTGCCGCCACGTCAGAGGCCCGGTGACGCCGTCCCACATGCGCGCGCCGCAACAACGCTTCTGTATCGCGTCTTGGAGGAGTGGCCTTAGCCGCCGCATCAATCTGTGGATGGAGAGAAAATATTATAAGATTTTGATAGTGTGATGGTTTATTTATGTATTCAATTAGCAGTAGAAGTAAGTAGTGCTGAGATAGGAGCCTTTTGGCCTCGTATGTTTCATTTTTTTCCTTTTGTTTGTTTATTTTATACAATTTGTTTTATTTTTGGAACGAAGTTCCTTATCGCGCGTTGCGAAAGGGGGCTAGACGGAAAAAATTAAGACCAAAAGTTGGAACGACACTTTTTGCTATAGTTGTAAGCCGTGCGGCGTGCGCGTGTTTCTCTGTCTGTCTTTCTCTCTCTCTTTGAACTTCGTTCCATCCGGGTGTCCCTTGACACCTCTCAAGTTTTTAATTTTTAATTATGTTTAGTTTATGATCCTGTACAAGTCGCAATAAATACTTTTTCTTTCTTTTGTAGCGGTATCTACAACGCAACATGCGAACAACGCGTCATACTGACGTCACCCAAATCCTGCATCTCGCAAGCAGAGTTTACCGCGCAATTAACATAGATACAATTTCCCAACATCGTGGTAAGTATGTTGTGGTAGTTACCTGACTACGTCGCGGGAGGAGCGCGGTGCGCGCGCGCTGATGAAGGGCCAGCGATGCACGGCGCCGGCCGCCGGCCCGCCCAGCTGTGCGCCCGCGCACACCGACGCGTGCTAGTGGTAAGTATGTTGTGGTAGTTACCTGACTACGTCGCGGGAGGAGCGCGGTGCGCGCGCGCTGATGAAGGGCCAGCGATGCACGGCGCCGGCCGCCGGCCCGCCCAGCTGTGCGCCCGCGCACACCGACGCGTGCTAGTGGTAAGTATGTTGTGGTAGTTACCTGACTACGTCGCGGGAGGAGCGCGGTGCGCGCGCGCTGATGAAGGGCCAGCGATGCACGGCGCCGGCCGCCGGCCCGCCCAGCTGTGCGCCCGCGCACACCGACGCGTGCTAGTGGTAAGTATGTTGTGGTAGTTACCTGACTACGTCGCGGGAGGAGCGCGGTGCGCGCGCGCTGATGAAGGGCCAGCGATGCACGGCGCCGGCCGCCGGCCCGCCCAGCTGTGCGCCCGCGCACACCGACGCGTGCTAGTGGTAAGTATGTTGTGGTAGTTACCTGACTACGTCGCGGGAGGAGCGCGGTGCGCGCGCGCTGATGAAGGGCCAGCGATGCACGGCGCCGGCCGCCGGCCCGCCCAGCTGTGCGCCCGCGCACACCGACGCGTGCTAGTGGTAAGTATGTTGTGGTAGTTACCTGACTACGTCGCGGGAGGAGCGCGGTGCGCGCGCGCTGATGAAGGGCCAGCGATGCACGGCGCCGGCCGCCGGCCCGCCCAGCTGTGCGCCCGCGCACACCGACGCGTGCTAGTGGTAAGTATGTTGTGGTAGTTACCTGACTACGTCGCGGGAGGAGCGCGGTGCGCGCGCGCTGATGAAGGGCCAGCGATGCACGGCGCCGGCCGCCGGCCCGCCCAGCTGTGCGCCCGCGCACACCGACGCGTGCTAGTGGTAAGTATGTTGTGGTAGTTACCTGACTACGTCGCGGGAGGAGCGCGGTGCGCGCGCGCTGATGAAGGGCCAGCGATGCACGGCGCCGGCCGCCGGCCCGCCCAGCTGTGCGCCCGCGCACACCGACGCGTGCTAGTGGTAAGTATGTTGTGGTAGTTACCTGACTACGTCGCGGGAGGAGCGCGGTGCGCGCGCGCTGATGAAGGGCCAGCGATGCACGGCGCCGGCCGCCGGCCCGCCCAGCTGTGCGCCCGCGCACACCGACGCGTGCTAGTGGTAAGTATGTTGTGGTAGTTACCTGACTACGTCGCGGGAGGAGCGCGGTGCGCGCGCGCTGATGAAGGGCCAGCGATGCACGGCGCCGGCCGCCGGCCCGCCCAGCTGTGCGCCCGCGCACACCGACGCGTGCTAGTGGTAAGTATGTTGTGGTAGTTACCTGACTACGTCGCGGGAGGAGCGCGGTGCGCGCGCGCTGATGAAGGGCCAGCGATGCACGGCGCCGGCCGCCGGCCCGCCCAGCTGTGCGCCCGCGCACACCGACGCGTGCTAGTGGTAAGTATGTTGTGGTAGTTACCTGACTACGTCGCGGGAGGAGCGCGGTGCGCGCGCGCTGATGAAGGGCCAGCGATGCACGGCGCCGGCCGCCGGCCCGCCCAGCTGTGCGCCCGCGCACACCGACGCGTGCTAGTGGTAAGTATGTTGTGGTAGTTACCTGACTACGTCGCGGGAGGAGCGCGGTGCGCGCGCGCTGATGAAGGGCCAGCGATGCACGGCGCCGGCCGCCGGCCCGCCCAGCTGTGCGCCCGCGCACACCGACGCGTGCTAGTGGTAAGTATGTTGTGGTAGTTACCTGACTACGTCGCGGGAGGAGCGCGGTGCGCGCGCGCTGATGAAGGGCCAGCGATGCACGGCGCCGGCCGCCGGCCCGCCCAGCTGTGCGCCCGCGCACACCGACGCGTGCTAGTGGTAAGTATGTTGTGGTAGTTACCTGACTACGTCGCGGGAGGAGCGCGGTGCGCGCGCGCTGATGAAGGGCCAGCGATGCACGGCGCCGGCCGCCGGCCCGCCCAGCTGTGCGCCCGCGCACACCGACGCGTGCTAGTGGTAAGTATGTTGTGGTAGTTACCTGACTACGTCGCGGGAGGAGCGCGGTGCGCGCGCGCTGATGAAGGGCCAGCGATGCACGGCGCCGGCCGCCGGCCCGCCCAGCTGTGCGCCCGCGCACACCGACGCGTGCTAGTGGTAAGTATGTTGTGGTAGTTACCTGACTACGTCGCGGGAGGAGCGCGGTGCGCGCGCGCTGATGAAGGGCCAGCGATGCACGGCGCCGGCCGCCGGCCCGCCCAGCTGTGCGCCCGCGCACACCGACGCGTGCTAGTGGTAAGTATGTTGTGGTAGTTACCTGACTACGTCGCGGGAGGAGCGCGGTGCGCGCGCGCTGATGAAGGGCCAGCGATGCACGGCGCCGGCCGCCGGCCCGCCCAGCTGTGCGCCCGCGCACACCGACGCGTGCTAGTGGTAAGTATGTTGTGGTAGTTACCTGACTACGTCGCGGGAGGAGCGCGGTGCGCGCGCGCTGATGAAGGGCCAGCGATGCACGGCGCCGGCCGCCGGCCCGCCCAGCTGTGCGCCCGCGCACACCGACGCGTGCTAGTGGTAAGTATGTTGTGGTAGTTACCTGACTACGTCGCGGGAGGAGCGCGGTGCGCGCGCGCTGATGAAGGGCCAGCGATGCACGGCGCCGGCCGCCGGCCCGCCCAGCTGTGCGCCCGCGCACACCGACGCGTGCTAGTGGTAAGTATGTTGTGGTAGTTACCTGACTACGTCGCGGGAGGAGCGCGGTGCGCGCGCGCTGATGAAGGGCCAGCGATGCACGGCGCCGGCCGCCGGCCCGCCCAGCTGTGCGCCCGCGCACACCGACGCGTGCTAGTGGTAAGTATGTTGTGGTAGTTACCTGACTACGTCGCGGGAGGAGCGCGGTGCGCGCGCGCTGATGAAGGGCCAGCGATGCACGGCGCCGGCCGCCGGCCCGCCCAGCTGTGCGCCCGCGCACACCGACGCGTGCTAGTGGTAAGTATGTTGTGGTAGTTACCTGACTACGTCGCGGGAGGAGCGCGGTGCGCGCGCGCTGATGAAGGGCCAGCGATGCACGGCGCCGGCCGCCGGCCCGCCCAGCTGTGCGCCCGCGCACACCGACGCGTGCTAGTGGTAAGTATGTTGTGGTAGTTACCTGACTACGTCGCGGGAGGAGCGCGGTGCGCGCGCGCTGATGAAGGGCCAGCGATGCACGGCGCCGGCCGCCGGCCCGCCCAGCTGTGCGCCCGCGCACACCGACGCGTGCTAGTGGTAAGTATGTTGTGGTAGTTACCTGACTACGTCGCGGGAGGAGCGCGGTGCGCGCGCGCTGATGAAGGGCCAGCGATGCACGGCGCCGGCCGCCGGCCCGCCCAGCTGTGCGCCCGCGCACACCGACGCGTGCTAGTGGTAAGTATGTTGTGGTAGTTACCTGACTACGTCGCGGGAGGAGCGCGGTGCGCGCGCGCTGATGAAGGGCCAGCGATGCACGGCGCCGGCCGCCGGCCCGCCCAGCTGTGCGCCCGCGCACACCGACGCGTGCTAGTGGTAAGTATGTTGTGGTAGTTACCTGACTACGTCGCGGGAGGAGCGCGGTGCGCGCGCGCTGATGAAGGGCCAGCGATGCACGGCGCCGGCCGCCGGCCCGCCCAGCTGTGCGCCCGCGCACACCGACGCGTGCAGCGCACGCGCAGCCGCCGTGCCGCCGTCCGTGTACCTGGGAGGCGGGCGAATTCATATAACACTAACTTTTGAAGGAATAGATCTGAGGGGCAATTCTCGTAATTTTAAGAACGTTCACAGTCTGATCTCAATCTCAATCTGTCAAAAATACCTCTAATTTCCATATATTTTGACAAGTTTTTGACATTTGTTTGTCGCCGAGATGTCACTGCGACTAGATTCTGAACGTTTTAAATTACGAGAATTGGCCTTCTGATCTGATTTTATTTAATGATTTCATTACGGATGCCGTGGATAATTGTAAGCAGGTCGATGTGGTTTACACAGATTATAGCAAGGCATTTGATCGGATCGACCACGATACCCTGATAATGAAGTTAAATTACATGGGCATCCGTGGGGACCTCTTGAGGTGGTTCTCTTCTTACATTGATAACAGGTCACAAGCAGTAGTACTAAATAATTATATGTCTAGTTGGGTAAACGTGCCCAGCGGAGTGCCTCAGGGTTCATTGCTCGGTCCTTTTTTATTTGTAATCTATGTGAACGACATCGATCAGTGCCTCCGTTCATCCAAACTATTATGCTTTGCCGATGACATGAAAATTTTTGCTACCTACTATTTAAACGCTCGAAGATAGAGTAGCACTACAGGGTGACTTGTATCGGCATATCTGATACCCACAAGTTTCGCGGAAATATTTTTCCATTAAGATTTTTCAGAAGTAACTGGAAGTCTTAATGTGTGCCTAATATATGGCAATCGTGTCTAGTACTCACTCGAGTAAGTTCAGTCCTCGTTCGTCAGCAGGTGGGTGGTCAGCAGCTCGATGAGCCGCCCTCGCCAGCGCGGAGGCGGGTCCGCCGGGCGGGGCCGCGGACTGCGCTAACACAACACGCGCGACTTCGCCCAAACCAGCGCCACGAACGCCACGCAAGCCTGGTTCTTCTGCGAGACCGGTAATTTCCATCTCGTCCTGAAGAGTAAGGTAAGAAATTAGTTTACATAATGTGCGAACGAGATTTAAAAATCACTAAGCTGATAAGACAATAGCACGAGTATATTATTGAGGATTTTGAAATATTTAGCGTCTTTGCACTGAGCTCATGTTCAGTGTAAACGCAGCGCAAACTCACACGCTACACAACTTCAGCGTCGTATTGGTCTAAGCTACGAGCACCAATATGTCAACACTTGGCAACTTTCAATTGCGATTTTTCGTGAAATAACGAATGCAACATTGAAATACGACACATTACGTAAACTTATGGGTTGGACAATGCTATGTTCGTAACAACTTAAAATTTCATTAAAAAATAAAGGAGTAAATCGCTTTTGAATTAGGCCGAGTGTATACATACTTTTGCTCGTGACTGTACACGTTCGATTAACGCTTACGCTGGATCAACGTTAGACTAGACGCGAAGACTTCTTTACCACATAATGATGTTATTTTCATAAAATCATTATTAAAAGCCTGCGGTGTCCCGGTACAGAGCAAAGGAAACTTTGCACAGTTTCCGCATTTATAATTAGTATATCGTTTCGTTATTTCGGTACCTCGTAGAACAGGCCGGCGCGGTGCGCGCGGCGGCGGTTGAGGATGGCGCTGAAGCCGCACGTGCAGTGCGCGGGCTCGTCGTCGGGCGCGTCGGGCGTCGCGACCATGCCGGCGCAGCCCGCCAGGTACGTGGCCGCGTCCGCGCCGCGGATGTTGCCCACCACCTGCGGGGACGAGTCCTTCATAACTATGTCCCATTCGTGGGAACTTTCACCCCAATTCTCTTAGCTTTAATGGATAATGAAAAGACTTCAGAAATCATCATCGACGTTCGTCGAAACAGCCACTGAACATAGGACTTTCTCCGGTATCGTCACGACGACCTACCGAAGGACTGTGCTTCTCGAATCGAGTGGATTCTTACGACATTCACTAGGTCGTGGGCACATTTTTGGGGCGAATAACTTGAAGTGATTCATTTATTACTAAATTAATGAAAAAGTGTAGCATATAAGCACACTTGCATTACGTAATTTATTTAAAACACTGTTATGTTTGTGTCATGTTCAAACGATGAAATTCATTTAGCACTATGCACTTAGCAATCTGTAGGGCGAGCGGGCCTGGAGCTTAAATATGAAAATGAAAATGCGAATCGTCGTCACCTTAGGTCCAGCATTGCACACGCAGAGCGTGCAGCTGTCGAAGTTGTGATCTCTGAACACATTGAGCACCGTGTCGGCCAGCAGCACGTTGAGCATGACGGGGCAGGCGGCCTGCGCGGCGTGCGGCGCGGGCTCGGCGCGGCGGCGCGCGGGCGCGGGCGCGCTGGGCGGCGTGCGCGGCGTGCGCGGGGTGCGCGGCGCGGGCGCAGGCGATGCGACGCGGCGCGCGCGCTCGCGGCTCTCGGGGGTCGGTGGGGCCGAGCGCTTCACACCTGCTGGAATGGAAATATTCACTGAAAATAAATGTTTAAATGTATCACAGTATTTTTATTTTATTTGCACCTACGTGCATTTTATAAGTCGCTGACACCAGAGGAGTCTACTAAAAAAAACCGCAACGATAACCTTCAATTCAAAACAAACGCTGTCCAACTTCATAAAAAAATGGCTGTATAAAATTCTTTTTTTTATGTCAATTCTTATAATTTTATTTGTACCTCATATGATCCACTTTTAATTGAAATAAACGTTTTCAATTAATTATTACTGACCTGTCCTATTGATCTCCGCCTCGGAGTCGTCCCTCTGCTTGCTGGGCTCATGCTCGTGTTCGTGCTCGAGGTGACAGCGCGGCCGATACACGGCGTGCGGCGGGAGCGTGACAGGCGGCATAAGCTGGCTGGGGAGGGTCGACAGCGGTGCGTACTTCGAGGAGCCCACGTATTTGAACACGGTCGGTGGTTTGAAGACGTATGACCAGTCCTGTGAAAAAAGATAACATAATTTTAGATTTGTTCGTAGTCTTAAATGATTACTTTTAAGGTATCATCAGTCTGCAGTAATTCGCGTGTCGGCGAAAGAATTCAGTGACGAGTCTCGAATAGTGACAGAAATTACACGCGCTTCCCGTTTAACGTAAAAATTGCCCATATACCTTTAATCGCGTAAATTAGAAATATATTCTCGGAGTTTTTTTTTAAAGATCTTTATAACAAGTTTCGCCCCAAGTTTTTCCCCTGTATTTTTTTTGTAGCAGCCATTGTTGAGTTCAGCTAATCTTTCTCTCTCTTCTCCATTAATTGAGTTAGCAATCTAGATAAATGTAATTTACGCCGTAGTTTTTTTGTTATCGAATTCTGTCTCATTCTTAGACTAGGTCATCCACTCTCCGCGATACCGCGAATTTAGTAGTAATATTGGTTTCGGAGTGAAGTGGGCGCACCTCGATGGCGTTGTCGGGCGGCGGCGAGCCCGCGTGCGGCGGCGCGAGGCGCAGCGGCGTGGCGTCGTCGGGCAGCGAGAAGCCGGGCGAGGCCTGCGCGTGCGCCTCCATGCTGGGCGGCGTGGGGAACATCTTGGACAGCTCCTCGGCGCGCGGGCAGCCGCGCCCGCCGCAGCGCACGTCCTCCAGCGACTTGTTGGAGTCGGGCGGCGTCGACACCTGCAGCTGGGGGGACGCTTACTTCAATACCGCTTTACGGTCACTAGTAACTAAACATTTAAAGCTATCAACGAGATTTCTGTGCTCAATGTGAACAATAGGATAAGTATAATTTAGACACGGAAACTTAATAAAATGTTCCTTAAGTTCCTGGTTTTATTTTCATCGTGCATTACACTTTATTTACGCTTTTGAATATTTTTATTAAAAAATACCCAGCAAGCATCAAGACTTGTGAACACCTTCACAATATGTAGGCAGAATTATCCCGAGACATTTAGCACGCTTCTGTGTAATTTTTTTATTGCTATCCCAGATGGGATGACTTGACCGTAAATTCAGAACACATAAAATCTATGTGAAAATAGCCATTCTATATCATAATTTTCTTTCAATTTATATGATAATATATTAAATAATAATGCTGAAGAGTTCGTTAGTTAATCTGTACCTACAAGACGGATTTGTTTTGCATTTGATAACCCAATTCATGAGGAGACTTAACCATCACTCTACGACTCAAGAGCCGAGTAGATAGAAAACGTCAGAAAGAACTCGAGCGAAAACGAAGTAATACCGCGGGCGTTGCGATGCGATGCGACGGCATTGGTCGGGGAAACAAGAAAGTTCACGCGGAGGAATTCGCGGGTAGAAGTTAGTAAAAGTATATATTTGCCCAAGAATCATGCTCACATAAAACACAGATCTGTCTACTATAACTATAAAGAAGGGTGTACACTCACAAGTCTTACCGTCTCATCGCCGCTGGCGGCGTCGTCCGACGTGTCAAACATTTGCTCGAGGTCTTTTAACGCCGGACATAGGCCGTCCGACGTGAATAGGTTCTTGTACTCTTTTGTATCTTCCTGTAGAGAACAGGCAGAGAAAACTGTGAGTTTATGTTGTGAACATGAAAACTAGTATGGGACTCTTCATGGATGATGGACGGTGCTACGAACCGATTGTGAAATATATGACAGTCTCTGAGGTATTTTTTACTTTTATAATATGACCACAGTAATTGACAGGCCGTAAACATGGCAAACCGAACAAGTTAAAAAATAAAAAAAATCGGATTTTTTGAACATCGCCTCTATCACTCATACGGAAAGTCTCGCTGTGACTACACCACCCGAATATAGTATATATGCTTTGATATTGACCATCATCATCTGCCTAGCCTTTTCCCAACTATGTTGGGGTCGGCTTCCAGTCTAACCGGATGCAGCTGAATACCAGTATTTTACATGAAGCGACTGCCTATCTGACCTCCACAACCCAGTGACTGGGTAATACGATACCCCTTGGTGAGACTGGTTGTCAGACTTTCGGGCTACTGACGACCCATAACGACTGTTAAAGATCCACGAATGACAGCCGGGACCAACGGCTTGACGTGCTTTCCGAGGCACGGATATATATATATTGATATTGACCACTTCTACGATATTATTGTCGGTCCCGAGTAGCAGTACTGCAGCTCGGGATGTAAGCTTAACCTTTGGAAACACTCTCATTGAACAAACGTATTGTTAAATGCCTGAGCCTTCTCTGTTTATGAGGAGGCCTATGTCCTGCTGCATTTGATGAGCTTATTATAGTCAAATCTACTCACATTATGGTCATGTTTCTCCTGCTTAATATCGAGTAGGGTGTGGTCACGCATGGCAGCCATCTTGGTGTGGTCGTGTCCCGCGTAAAGGTCGCCGCCCGCGCCGGCGCCCAGAGCCATCTCCTCGCGGAAATTGCTCTGTGATGACTTGAAGCGCTTTACGGGGTGCTCCAGCCTATAAGAGATGATTTATTAGTTGACTATTCAGAAGTATCTAGTAAAAACACTCAAATGTTTAGAAGAACCTGACTCTGGTTACAAAGGTTAAGGTGTTAAGCAATTAAAATAAGCTCAGTAAATGGTTAGTGATGGTAGTTTATCAAGGTTATTGCCCAAGGATTAGATAATGAAGATAGTTTCGCTTTTATGAAGCTGTAATGAAATGCAAAGTCTCATCTTGAAACTATTACAGTTGCCTCAACCAAGAAAGTTTACTATGGTGGGTATACAGATGTGAAACGTAATTCTACATGAAGTGTAAGGCTGCTTTTCCACCAGAGATGTGCTATGCAGCTATGCTGCGAGGATGTAATAGCTAAGCTGTGAAACTATGGTGACCGTTTCCACTGATACGAAGCTATGTAGCGGTGCGAGGAAGATGCGCAGCTCGAGCTATGCGATGTATCGATAGTAGGGAAGCGGCGAGGGCGGCACACAGCTACACCACTCGCGACCACCCATAGCACACATCTATAGCACGCATCCATAGCTCGCATCCATAGCACACATCCATAGCACGCATCCTTCCATATAAAAAAACATATCTTAGTTGAATCCGTTTCCACCAGTGCTAAGCTATGTGCACCAATGAATATGATTGGTGGATATCAAACGCATCCATAGCAACGTAGCATAATAGCACACCTCTGGAAAAGCACCCTTACGAACTTCTTTCAACATGTGCTACATTTCATATATTTTGACAGCATGTTCGTTACAAACATTTCATGTTACGTTTCACATATGAGTATAGAAAAGTTGAAGAGAAAAGAGAATGTCACCAAGCACTGAACACAATAAGAAAAGCTTTAATAATATTGATGCGCAAACTGGTGTTTAATGTAGCGAGTGCTAAGATTCACGTCAAGTTAACTTTAGCATGACGCGCCCGTGTAATAGCTCGCATATTAATTTAGGGCTCTGGAGGCTAGGGAGAAATCTGGAGTGGCAAAAAACGAAGTAAAACTTTGCGAGCGTATCTTCGTTCCATTGCATGTTCAAATGTTTCGAAAGTACCAAAGTACCTAAAGTTTTGGTTTCCTAGATAAACGGTTTCGTCATTTTATAACGGTCATAATATATTGTAAAATCTGTCATTTACCACCAGTATTTGACATTAGGTCGAACCCCGCTTCCCAAAGATTTAAATTGCTAGATTTGCTCTCAGCGTACTAAAACGTGTACTGAGAAGAGAGAGCTCACACATTATTAAATTGCGTTTCCATGATAATCAAGTCAAGTCACTGTGTCATTATGTGTCAGAGGTGTCAAAACGAAACAGAAACACGACTATCTTTTGACGCGGTAGGGCGAATATAACGATTTAAATCTTTGTAGCTGTCATCATTTTCACGACGGCCGAAACTGTACCTTAGCGAAAAACACGCGCCGAAACGATGACCGTAATTTTGACACGTTTTTCTACTCAGATTTGTCACTAGCCTTAGAAGCGACCGCCGAACGATTGTACAGTACGGCCGAGGAATAACGGCCAGCCGAACATAGGCACTGCGAACTTTCGCGCATTTTCTCTCACTCACACTCGCCTCATGTCACCATTTGGTTCCTAAAAATGTTGATTGCGAGCCTATCGGGCAAAGTTCAGAGATCGGCCATCGTGGTGTTGTATTATGACGTTTTATTGCCATCATGATTCTAGTGCGAGGGAGAGACGGCGCTATTCATGACCGATAGCACCATCCTTTTTTCGGACTGGAATCATGATGGCATTAATACTTCATAATACGGCCCCTGTACCTAAATTTGAAGTTTACAACTTGCACGGTACAATCAAGTACTTTAACTCAGTTATTTTGTCGTTGATTTTCTTCGACACATTCAGTTATTAATATGCTATAGCTTACCATGCGTAGACGGTGGTGTAGTCGTAGAGCATGTGCAGCGAGTGCTCGTCTTCTAGCGGGTCCAGGCGAGGCGCTGCGGCCGGCAGGGTGGGCCGCCGGGTCACCTCACAGCTCGGGGATTCACCCTGCACACAATATTACACGTTATAGCATACACAATATTACAAAAAGGCAGGATATCGTCAATTTTCTTCTCAATGTTATCTTAAGTGGAAGCAGAACCAACAGTCTGCGTCAAAAGAGACCTCGGAAGTGCAAATACCCGTTATGCATTAAATATCACAATTCAGTCGTGAAAGATGAAATTAATGTACACAATAAGAACATACTTTTTAGGTCATCATATGAGGCCATATGCCACAGTGGCCTAACTGAAAAAAATTGAACTAATTTTTAGGCCACTGTGGCGTTATAACTTTTACAGTTTAGAGCAGAGAGCCACAGTGGCCTAACTGAAAAAAAATTGAACTAATTTTTAGGCCACTGTGGCGTTATAACTTTTACAGTTTAGAGCAGAGAGCCACAGTGGCCTAACTGAAAAAAAATTTAACTAATTTTTAGGCCATTGTGGCGCTATAACTTTTACAGTTTAGAGCAGAGAGCCACAGTGGCCTAACTGAAAAAAAAATAACTAATTTTTAGGCCACTGTGGCGCTATGACTTTTACAGTTTAGAGCAGTTTTTTCAAATAAAGTCAGTATTGAAAAAATGACAGTTAGGCCACTGTGGCTCTCATGGCCTCATATCATCATCATAATTACAGCACGCATATAATCCGCGAAGGGTCAGGCAAGGGTGTACCTATAGTGACACCCACATTAGGCCAGTTATGTGTAAGTCTCATGTGATAGGGAGGCGAGCTTGTTGCCATCGACCGGGCATACATCCAGGCTCCAGGCTGCTACTGAAAAATCCCTGATGAGAAAACCCAATAACACTTTGCCCGACTTAGGAATCAAACCCAAGACCTCATGTTCAGCAGTAGCGGTTGCGACCACTAGACCAACGAGCCAGGCGAGTCAGGAAATTCGATTTAACTCGGATAACATTATAGTGTAAAATAGTCAAAAATCAGATATATTGGTGCCGATTCTCTTGTTCACAAACTAAACTAAATTTAAGTTCAATGCATCTTTTTCTTTCTATTTAATTTAGAAAAGGACAGAAGATAAATGTTAGTTTACTCCTGTCAAACTAGTCAGCGTCTGACGTAAATTGACGTATTTTTAGTAGCCATGTTGTTAATCACGTCTAATCTGTCTATGGACTATCTTAATTTAACAGGACTAAACTAATGTAGAGAGTTTTCTCAGGGGTGTGTGTGTTGGGTCTATTTTAATTTAAATTAACGCACGTTTAACAGTAAAACTATATATATTGTAAAACACAGCTTAATGGGCACAAACAGTAAAAAGTATAAAAGACAATCAAAACTATTTTCTGAGCAGACCGCGAACGTGGCGTACGGACTCGCGATCCTTCATCCACTGTCGGTTGGCGGGGGTGCGAGGTCGCGGGCGGAGGTGCGTTCTTCCGTTTGCCGCGCTTAAGGGCAAGTACGAACGCATACGTTAAGGGCATGCTACACTAATATTTTATCTTCTGTCCTTTTGTTAATGAAATAGAAAGAAAAAGATGCACTGAACTTAAATTTAGTTTAGTTTGTGAACAAGGGAATCGGCGCCATTGACTTCATTTGTATCCAATGTTGTATAAGGAGAATTAGTAGTTGAGGTTACCTGGGTGTAAGTCTTGGGCGGCGGCAGCGATGGCGGGGCGGGCGTCGGGGGCGCGTGCGGGTCGGGCGTCGGGGCCGGCGTGTGCAGCGTGGTCGGGGCGGGGCCCGCAGACTGGGACATTAGTCATTTGTTTAATATACTTTCGTTAATGATTAAGGGCCGGTTTTTTGATCCGTAGTTAAACTAAACCAATTGTTGAAAATTGTAACTAATGGTTAAATTTTTTCAAAATGTGTTTTTGGAACGAAGTTCCTTATCGCGCGTTGCGAAAGGGGGCTAGACGGAAAAAATTAAGACCAAAAGTTGGAACGACATTGTAAGCCGTGCGGCGTGCGCGTGTTTCTCTGTCTGTCTCTCTCTCTCTTATAGAAAGCAAGCCAGTTATACTTCGTTCCATCCGGGTGTCCCTTGGCACCTCTTTTGTTTTTTTTATCAATTTTTAGATTATCTAATGGTTACTTTTTTTTAACTAATAGTTAATTATTTGACCATTTGCAATATCATTAGATAAACTAAAAATTGATCAAAAAACACATTTTGCAATAATTTAATTTAACATTAGTTACTATTTTTAACAACTGGTTGAGTTTAACTACGGATCAAAAAACCGGCCCCTAGTCGTTTTGCAATGGCTCATTAATAGCATATTGAAATCTACTTCTGAATATACAGAACTTCATTTCCTTAGTCTGTGATACAGAACTTCATTTCCTTAGTCTGTGCTTCCTGTATCAAATGTGGTGCGGACTAATTTCGGGATCTAAAAGTAGGCTTTAACTTTATCATCATCATTTCAGCTAGGAATCATCCACTGCTGGGGCATAGGCATAGCCCTTTTTTTTTGCAATTCCATCAAAGCTACTCTTAACGGTTACAGAAAAATACAAGCTAAATCATTCAGCCTCTCGCTCGAATGAGTAATGCGAGCATTTCAGAAGCTAAACTAGGCCGTATTCTCGCACAAAGTGACGACACATAGTCGAATATATATATATCTGCCTCTCATTACGTTTAGAGGGGCAATTCTCGTAATTTTAAGAACATTCACAGTCTGATTTCAGTCTCAATCTGTCAAAAAATACTTCTAATTTCCCTACATTTTGACATTTGTTTATCATCGAGATGAGAGTGTAACTAGATTTTGAACGTTTTAAATTACGAGAATTGGCCTTTAGGTTTGGATTTCAGCATTAGGCCACTTTTGAAGTTTACGAAGCTTTTGTGTTACGAGTTGCATGGTCGTACTGCTACCAGCAGACTCAGTTATGTCACTATGCTACTAGAGAAGCATATAGGATTTAGCGTGGCTTATTATGTTTCGAGTTGGGTGGCTATACTGCTACTAGCAGAGCCAGTCATACGGCTATCTTACTAGGGAGCTAAGAAGTATTCCCACCAGCAGACCGTGTGATGCAGTATGGAGGTGGTAGTTACCTGATGGTTGGGCAGCGTGGTGTGGTGCGGCGAGGGCGGCGGCGCGCCGGCCGAGGGCGGCGCTGAGCCACCCGCCGCCGGGGAGCCGCCGCCGCAGCTGCCGGGGGAGCACGCCGCGCCGCCCGGGGCTGCGCCTCTGTGGGGGGGGGGGGGGCTATAGCGAGGGTTGCACAGGGGGGTGGTGAGGTGGAAGTGACTAGTACTAGTAACTATAATTGCGATCTCACGTTTAACAGAATGTTATCGTTTTTTAATAGTACCCACAAAAACTCTTCTTTACCAGTTACTAGGGAACAACGACAAACAATCTCCCATTGACTCATCCAACTTCATATTATGTAGACGTCACTTTCCTTCTCTTTCACCTCACTACCCTCAAACACAATAATGAATGGTACCCATGAACGAAAGACCCATGAACTAGAACAGACACGTACATTAGACCCCCAATGAAAGGTAGATGTTATCATGTGGACCGCAACTTACTACCGCAACGTCACTGCTTGTAATTGTCAAGTTTATTTGCCTAAGTGCTGTTTAGATCATGTAATAAATTCAATACATTAATGTTGTCCCAGTTTTTGACAAGGTTTCTTTTATTGTAAAAATCCGGATTAAAATCATTTCTTTTTCAACATCAATGCACTGAATTTAACACGCTTTTAAATAGGCAAAAGCCAATTTATTTACGAATGAAAGTGTACAATGAGATCAAAATAAAAATTCCTTTTTATAAAGTGTAACTGTCCTGTGATACACTTAGTTAAATCTCGGTAAGCTTTTAAGCCAGTTCAATTTAGTAATGTACTTATTTTAATCTCAAAGTTACATTTTTGAAATTTGTCCTCAAAAAGCTGATAATTATTGACACATTACAAGCAACAACTATGTAGCAAATACAAGTAAATGTGTGAGGATGAACGAAGCGAGGTCTCAGTGCTCAAGCGAAGCCGCATAGAGCTCTTCGACATGTAGGAAGGTCGTATGAGACAGAGAGGACGTTAACTGTACCAGCTTGTACACCTTCCATGATGACTATTGACAACGTTATTCCTTCGAC
The DNA here is from genome assembly GCA_945859715.1 of Apamea sordens. NCBI lineage: Eukaryota > Metazoa > Arthropoda > Insecta > Lepidoptera > Noctuidae > Apamea > Apamea sordens. The sequence continues at coordinate 19,317,385 of OX243995.1, forward strand.
AGTTTACTATTTAAAATTTGTGATATCTTTTTTTATGACCGTGATCATGCTCACTGTCATCGCTTAAAGGACAATTAACACATAGCAGGATCAGGGCCTTCCGGGTATCAGTGTACCCGCACGAACGGGTAATGTTTGACGCATGCATTCAGGCATTCTCAGACGTACAAACACTGAGCCCAAAAGGCCCCGACCCGGAATTGTGTGGACTCTATCCAAACTTTAGTAATAAAATTCTGATGCATAAATCTCTGTGGTGTTACTTTATTTTTGGATAATCGATAACTATTGATAGTAGAACTGGGACCGTATTACGAAGTTATAATGCCAACATGATTCCAGTGCGAAAAAGGGATGGTCCTATCAGTCATGTATAGCTCCGTCTCTTTCTTAAACTGGAATCATAATTAAACCATCATAATACAGCACTTGGCCTAAAAAGTTAGTTATTCCGCAAGTTAGGCGCTTGTAAAGTTAGTGATAACATGTTTTTTTTTTTAATTTTCAGCCTGCAGCTCTTTATTCGAGATATCATTTTAATTAACTAATCAGTAGCAATGTCGAACAGAATAAGGTTGTCAAAAGTAACAAAACAATGTTACATTAGACACAAATATGATAAGACACAAAACATGCAATTTGTATGATAAATATTATCAGCATTCAATAAATATGTCCATGCACTATAAGATGGCTACGATATAATATAATAAATGATAATTTAGAGGCATCAAACACATGCGGTATGAAGCGGCATTGCATTATTTGTGACTCGGATTTCATGTTAACTTGTATAAAGTGTAAATTGTGTTTAGTGTATATTAATGTCTTTGCTCTGAGAGTTGGTAAATTAACAGTAAGTAAATTAAGCAATTAGCAATTTACTAGTCATTAAAGCTGCTGACAAATGATTCTCGACTTGCTTCTCTGTCACATTTATCAGGGTTTCCAAATTTCTTTACATAAATTTTGTTTACCATGAATATGGGCTTTTACATGTTTCTAGTAACACAAAAACATGTTGCTGCAACAATTTTGTGCAATTTTTGTTTGTAATGAACATGGGGTTTCATTTGGTTAATTTTTGAGAGGCTATAAGTAGAGCAGGTGTGTTCGTGTGCGTGTTATGCTGGCACTTTACTCGGTGTATTTGTTAAAATATTCGCGTTACTTGGGTAGACTAGAATAGAAATACTCTTTGTTATTTACATCATATTAATTACAGATAAAATGTAGAAATTTTACATAGGGTCACAATGGGTGGTCTCTAAAAGCGATCGTTTAAAGACAACCTTTGGATAATACAGCGCGCGGATTAGCCGGAGTGTGGCCAGAGCTTAATAGAAAGTGAAGTTGATTGCAATACGAGCAGGGTATACATAATTGAGTTGCCCAAATAACGCGAACGCGGGTGCCGTGTGTACTCACATGGCGAGCGGGCGCGGCGCGGGCGGCGCGCGGCGCGCTGCGCGGCGGTGGAAGGGCGGCGGGCGCGGCGCGCGGCGCCGGCGCAGCCTGCACACAAAGCGCGCTCAGCCGCGGGGCCGTGCGCGACCCTCACACTATCTCTGGCGACCGACTCACTGCGCGGGACCGAAACCTAGCAGCCAGCGGTGTGTTGGAATCGCTACATTCGAACCTTCTTAAGAAGCGACCGAAACCGATCCCGCGATCGCGACCGTCTACTGCTGCGGTGACCGAAGGCTAACGGCTAGATCGACCGATACCGAGACCGAGACCCCGATACTCTAACAGCAGTGACCGAAAGCTAGCGGTGAAATTCAATAACTACCATCAACTATTTTTCATGATTTTGTTTATTTGAACCGATTGATATTACGTCACTAAACGATTGATTTTTCTACCCAAAAAACTGATCCTTTGGCTCGAAAAATTTGGTCTATTTTTACGCAAAACAAAACATCGACCCCGATCGACAGAAAAAAAGCCTTACGAATCAAACTAACTTCCACCCGTTCTCTCTACCGGTTGTTTGTTTTAAGGAAGTCAATTAAAAATAAATGCAAATAACTTTACTAACAGCATTTTAGTAATACTACACATTCGGTTTTTCTATCGCGATTATTTTTCTAATATAATTCGCCAAACAAGTAGCATGCCCACTCAGTACTGATTTACTCGATAAACTACTAAAAACACCGTTTTCTAATACACCGCTGTTTCTAACTTAACCAAACCATGTCGATCAAGAGATATCAAAGTGTGACAAGAGTCGCCGCGTGTCTGACCAAGGAATTCAAACAAAAATAGATCTTAATACAATGATGTAAAAGCTTTAGAATAACTAGAGAATTATTAAAGATATAGGTTTCAAATTCCTTCGTCACAAGTACCAATAAACATAACACTGTTATGTATATTGGTGAAGCTATACCCTCTACTGCTTATATAACTACAAATAATTATATTATTATTGCTATATAAAAAATAAAACATTCACATACATAACATCTACCTATCCATCTACACCCTGTTAAATCGCTTACTAATAGATTACTACATATCGTCATCCACCGGTAAATTGATTCTTATTGTCTTTAAAATAAGGTTCAAAATGCTCAGTGGAAGACTCGCCTGAAACTCTCATTCAAATGCAAAGATATAGAAAAATATAGAGTTATATAAATCTTTCATACATGTCATACGTAAGATATAGATGCATAAACACACAATTTCGTACAACTACTGCTATATACTGCTCCTATCTACTTATATATTATTATAATATCGTTCGCTGAGTATATGCACTGTAGAACATAGCATGCAACATAACAAATGTATTTGATTTTAGCTGAAAGTCCCGCATTCACAGTAAACAAAAATTACGCAACATTGTAGCAGCAGCATCATTTTGTGTTACTGTCAACATGCTTGACACTAAAGCCTCATATTCACTAGGAAACATCCCGTGACACGTGGTGACTTCGCCCGACATCTCTAGGGATACTTGTCGCGGGACAATAGTCCCCTAGTGCATACGAGGCTTCAAACTGTATGAAATGTTGCCAGCAACATGTTGCTGAAGCGAGTTGCGCTGTTTTTATTTTCCATGAATAAGAGACTTGTGTATTCCTTTGTGGCGTAACATGGCTTTATTTGTCGTTTCAACCGTCCTACTGTACATAAACCCAGCGACACACAACAATACAGTACATAATATGCGCGATATAGTAGCACTACTAGTGTATTATGTACGTAAGTACTCACTTTGCACAGGTACACGGAGTTTTTCGGGTGGGATCTATGTAGTCGTCGCTCTTGTCGCCCGCTGCCTCGCCGTAGCAGATTTCGGCCGCCTGAAATGGTAACAACATGTTGATATTTGTTGTGTAAGCGACATATGATTTTAGGATAAGGTTATTATCAGTCATCATCTGCCTAGCCTTTTCCCAACTATGTTGGGGTCGGCTTCCAGTCTAACCGGATGCATTATCAGTAGTAGTAGTTATTTAGGGTCACAATGGGTGGTGTCTAAAAGCGATCGTTTAAAGTCAACCTTTGGATAACATAGCGCGCGGATTAGCCTGAGTGTGGCCAGTGCTTAATACAATATTAACTTTATTTCAATATGAACAGAGTATATTTTGTAGACCCAAATAACGCGAACGCGAGTTTAGTGCCTGGCGCCGTGTGTGCGTACTCACTGGGCTGGCGTATTGTAGGTGTATCAAATGCAATGCTCATTATCATCATCAACGGCAACCATGTTCTACCCACTGAGTACAGGCGTCCTCTCATTGTGCAAATGCAACACTACATTGTAGATATTAAAAGTAGCATGGTCTGCCGCTAACCATCACCACCTCTGCTCCCAAAATGGTAAAGCAAAACATCGTGAGGAAACCGGCATGTCCTAGAACCAAAAATTCGAAGACGTGTCATCTACCAACACGCACTGGGCCAGGTAGATTACGGTCCACTCCCTCTCACAGAGGCCTGTGGCTCAGCTGTGGGAACATTATAGGCTGATTATGCTAGTCTGGCGCTAAAAATGTTTCTTGGATCTTTTCCTAAACTAAATAAACCCAGTAGTTGATTTTAATGTTAGAATAGAAAGTAATAATGTCACTCGTATTTCAGGAATGACATTGTAATAATATGATTGATACATTTTTAATTCTATTTTAATGTCGGAAGCTTTATCTCGGAACTAGTCCAAATGCTTACAGGACAGTTCTGTTTCCCACTTCCATATTACAAGCAGTTGTAACCAGGCAGGCAGAATTAACCCTTCGCATTCGAACGTGGATCCACGCGAGATACCATGGCTTTTTAAATTGTTTCCAGCAGTCGGAATTAAAAAAAAAAACTAGCATGCTTGCTTACATTTGAGAGTGCGTTGATGATACGTCTAGTAAGGTGTCAGCGGTGCGTTAGATAAATGCTAGCATGTAACCGTCTCAAGTTTGCGTGTTATCGGAGTATAGTCACGGAGTTATTAATAGATGACAAGTGGCAACGTTTATGATAAATGTCGCTATTTGTATCGGCGCCATTGTGCCTAGCGGTAGTTCACACTCATGTTATGTTATATAAGTTCATTTATTGCTAGTCTCGAATGAGGCTTAAAACACTTGGTCGTTAATATGGCTCGTCGAGATTCAGCAAAGATTCGGCTTTATCAAAACGTGTTTAAAACATCGTTCTGTTTTCGTCAATCATTTGAAGATTTCAGAGGGGCAATTCTCGTAATTTTAAGAACGTTCACAGTCTGGTCTCAGTCTCAATCTGTCAAAAATACGTCTAAATTCCCTACATTTTGGCAAGTTTTTGACATTTGTTTGTCGCCGAGATGAAATTGCGACTAGATTATGATCGTTTTAAATTATGAGAATTAGCCTTCAGGACTAAAATGATGTTTTGAGCATGTTTAGCGTGCAAGCGGTCCTTCAGCTCGATCTGATTTGTGCGGCTGTGGTCTGTATAGTCGGTGATCCGAGATATCCACATCACCCAGTAAACATCTAGGGTGGACACTTATCTCGGGTCACCGACCGTTTCAAGGTACAGTGTAAACTAACAGAGGATGAAGCTAGTCGCGTCGCAACGTAACGCATTGCAAAAATCCTCCTTCATCACTTTCATTAATTTTGTATGAACCAACGCACACTACAGACGGGCTGAACCGCAATTTTTTTAATGAAAGTATGTTGCGCTGCGTTTCGTCGCGGCCCTGGCCGGCTTAGCTGCGTACCTGGTGCGGCGCGGGCGTGGTGAGCGCGGCCAGCGCGCGGTGCGCCAGACGCGGCGCGCGCGCACGCGGCGCGCCCTCCATGCGCGTGAGCAGCACGTAGGGCGCGGGGTAGCGCATGCGCGCGCCGCCGCACAGCACCTGCAACCACACAGTACTTCCGTTTCACTATCTGCGCAGACGGACGTCCTTTTGGGATATGTAGAGACTACAGACAGTTTCAGCTTTGCCATTAAAAAAATGAATTGCAAATGGCAGCGCTAATCGTGCCCTCTCAGTCGCCTGCTGCTTTATTTGGCTGATTTTTTTATTCGTTTCTTTAATGGCGTTGGTTTTCTACTTGATCCACTTTCGAATTGAATATTATATGGGCTGTTTTTGAAGTAGGGTAGAATGAATTTGAATCACGCCCTTCTCTTAATCATTAAGAAAGACATCCACTACAATGGCTTCTCCTAGGCTTTCAGTGCCCAACAGATTTCAGCGACCGAGTCGTCTGCCGTCACACAGATGGATTCACTATGAAGGTAATTACCTCGACGGCGCCGCAGCCCTGCTCCAGCGGGTACAGCTGGCGCCAGGCGTCCAGCAGGCGAGCCGTGCCAGCGTCCGCGTCGCTCCACTCGCGACCCGTCAGCGTGCCTTCCAAGCCGAACGGGGCCAGGATCACTAGAACAACAAAAACAGGTCATGATAAGTATTAATGGAGTTAAAGACAACGAGGACCACTTTTCCAAGAAACTAAAGAGATGCTGTATAATCGGGTTGTGTCAATGTATACATTGTTACAATCGTTTTAAAAATGACTGTTGTGTCGAAATAAATTAATTGAAAAGTTCTTTATCCTATTCTCGTCCTTGGAGAGAGAAAAGGTTTCATAGTTTAAAAGTTAAGCATGTCGTTAGGCCTCACCTTTGGCATCAGCCTGGTTGTCGGGCGAGTTGATCTTGGCGAGCCGCTTGGCCGTGAGCGTGCGCACGGGCGGGTGCTGCCGTACGTCCACAGACGCACACACCGTGCTCTCGCCGTGCAGGAAGAACGCGAACGAAAATGACAGGTGCCAGGGACTGGAAGTAATGAAGAAATGACGATTTAATATAAGGTTTCATACAGATATCTTAAGAATAATTCAACTTAAAAAAAGTTTTAAAATAAACATAATCATAATCCTGCCCGTATCCCTGTTAATTGGGGTCGGTACCGCCTTTTTCCTACTCATACACATGTGTATTGGTAGACATCTCGATAACTCTCAAGAATTTGGTAGTATAAGTGATTCATCCTCACTTTTCTCTCACATGTAATCTTGTTTGTACTCAAAACAAACACATAAAAATTAGGTCAGCTAAGCGACCGGAAGTTACTCAGACCATTCTAGTCAAAGATCTCTCCTCTATTTCCGTCATTTCTCACTATCCCACGCAAATCATTTCTAATTTCCAATTATCATGGAAAAATCAATACTCAATACATAATTTACATTCACAATGTGTACGTTAAGTTGGTAACTAAAAATTATATGTGATCATTATGGAAGCAGTCGGGCACAGCAAAATAGTAGGAGAGAGGAAGCTTTGAAAAAGTTAGCTTAAATCTAATAATTTGAACAATGCAATAAAGAGTATTCTATTCTAATGCTTAAAAAAAAAATCGTTTCTCCAATAAGTTTTCATAGAATGAAAGCAACTAGAAGCTTCATAATATGACGGTTAAGTTCGCGGTGCAAGGCGGTGCGGCGCTCCGGAGTACCGCAAGGCGCGGCGCCTATAAAGATATATAGACGCGATGCCGCCCGTATCTCGCGGCGACGGCAGCTTCAAATCAAATTGCAATCGATCGGTATACAATGACATATTGCTGCGGAGAACCGATGGTGTTGATACCCTTACTTTTTTATTATACTTTCTGTTATGATTTTTCTTTGAATAGCAAACAAAGCATTGTTTTCATGCAATGTTTTGATACATTGTAATATTCTAATTTTTTTTTTCAATTTGCAATTGTTTGTTTACATCACGGAGTACATTGGAGAGTATTTTAGCTATGTTTCTATTAATACATTCTGTACACCTCAAGAGAATAGGATAAGCTCATGCTCAAAATCCTTGCAGTACAAAGGATATAGTACATTAATTAGCCATCCTGGGCACCGAACCCAAGTAAAAGTCGCGTTATTAACAGCGATCTTCGTAAGCAAAATACATAATGACGTTGTACAATTTCCTAATTTCCTTAGCCCAAGTTTTAATAAGAAACAAGGGTTTTAGAAAAGTGTTTAAAAGTAAAATGTTAGAAGGTGAACGAAGTTATGCCCTAGTGTCTTGTCGAGCAGAACACAGAGATCTTCTTTTAATCTAGGAAGTGAGACCTGTGTTGCCACGGCTCATTTGAAAACAATCCATTGAAAAAATCGCTTTCAAATTGAACTTCCAAACTTTTTATTCTACCCCACCTGGGGTTTGAACCCAGGACCTCAAGCTCGGCAGTCGTGCTTACGACCACTAGACCAAAGAGACAGTCAAGGGGCCATGTGTATTTGGCTTACTATAGCATGAGAATATTGACAGGAATAAGGTGATATGCTCTTTCAGTGAAGAGAGAGTTGTCTCCAACCATGTAGGATTTTGGATTGACTTTCTTGTGCAATTTAGGTTTGTTTGACGGCATGGTACAGTGGCGCCATAGTTGACAATATTGTTGAATGACAAACTACGCAATTTGGTCAAGAGGTCATAACTATCACCGCTATGTAAATATTGTGGGTAAGAGTTTTCCCTTAGACTGGTCGGTGAATTATTCCCAAGAAATTCTTTTAACCATATTCCCAAGAATAATTTAATAACAGTATACCAAAAAATATCCAATCAGCGCACAATTAAAATCTTGCAGATACAATCAACATCTAGTAATTAGCTAACATGTAACGCGCACACGCAAAAGACAAGCGTGTCATATCGTAACTTCGACTTTCACTATCAGAGGCGGTTCAATCGTGAAATTAATTCTTATCGCGTTAACAATAAGGTTTGTTATTCATTACCTCTTGCCGACTTCTTCTTCGTCGCCGTCGTAAGGCTGGACGAACCATTTGCCAAGCCTCACGAAGTCTCGCGATAGAAGACATCTGTAAATTAAAAAGTTATTATTAGTTTGTGTCGATTATGTCAATGTTAGACGTCAATCATTTTCTTTATGTGGGAACTTTGTCTCAGCAAAGACGGTTAATTAAGATATTTTTTTTTTGTTCATTCACATCACACAGTCTTGGATCAACTTAATACTCGATAAGTCTACAGTACACGTAAAATGTCATTGTATGTCAGTAGCAGTCCGGAGTATGGATTTCTGCTAATGGCTATGGATTCGCCCCCGTACCATAAACATGCCGAAGTAATAGGGTTAGCTAGAGGTGCACACAGTACTATAGGTGCAACTCTAGCTTCAGGGAAAACCAGCGTGATGTTATGCTTATATAATTTTTTATTCATGATAGTAAACGTAAAACATTCAGACACTTTTTGACATTTATAAAGACGTTGTTAAAAATCCCATGAAAAAGGTATCTCGTCTTAACGAGGGGCGATAACATTGAGAAGTAAGAGCCGACATAAGCTATACAATTTCACAGCTCGGCAAGTTAGAACATGAGATCTGGCAACATTTGCCGGTTTACGACTGTATCACGTTTTTTTTATTGGCATACCGTTTGAAAGATAAAATGAGGGGAGGCGCAAGACTGTCTTATGTTTGAGACAAAATCTGTTTGATTCAAATTGAGCTGTTTTAGAACAAATGCTATCCTTTAAGATATGACTATCTGGATGTAATGGCTATTTAAAAAGTATCAGAAGGCCAACTCTCGTAATTTAAAATGTTCAAAATCTAGTCGATGTCTCATCTCGGCGACAAACGAATGTCAAAAACTTGTCAAAATGTAGGGAAATTAGAAGTATTTTTTGACAGATTGAGACTGAGATCAGACTGTGAACGTTCTTAAAATTACGAGAATTGCCCCTCTGATCAAAATATAAACAAATGGATCAGAAAACTTTCCTGTGGGTGCCAATTTTAGTGCCACTTATAAATTGAGTACTTTGGTTTGATTATTTAGATACTTAAACCAAACCCCACATCCGAATTTTAAATCACCTTTTTCATTTGACAACGTTAATTTTAACCTTAGTTTTCATCAATGATTTTTCAGTTGTCATTATAATAATAATTAATCAAACAATATCTGCTTGAAAAAGTGGTGAGATATAAAGTTAAAAGCTAAATTCAGATAAATGTGTTACCAGCTCCTCTTAGTGAGTGATTGCGTGAGAATTTAACCTGAGCTGGGTTTGTTATTGTTTACACTTCAATCATATACTTTTGGAACAGACCGTAGTTAGCGAACAGACGATGAATCATTTAAGTTTTCCACAAGCATTATACTTGTGTATTTTCTCCTGTAGGTAAGCTCCGTAAACCGTATCGAAATATTACTGCAACAGAGCTTAAACAAAGCCGTCTACATAGCCACAGCAATGCATTTCCATAGAACATAGCATGGTTTCCAAACTAAACGTATTACAAGACGATATAGAGGCGCGGGCGTGTCGTAACTCTGCTCGGCTATCGATTATATTACCATAGCGAATATTATTGTGTCACCGGCCAACGCAGTAGGCGACGCGTGAAACTGACAAGTAAGCAGTACTTGCTGACTGGAATGTGAATCATGTACTTGTGATAAATAATGTGACACATAGATGCAGTTTTTAATTAAGAGGTATTTGTAAAACTGAGTAATTGTTGATAAATATACGAGCAATGGAGGAACAAACGAATTTAGACTTTGCGTTGTTGATTTTATAGCGTACTTTTGTTGGTGCATCGGTTTGGTTGTAAATAACTTGTGCAACTTGGATGCTGTCCCAAGAGCTAGTTAACCTAAAGAACTGTTTCACTTTCTGGTGCGAGTGAAGAGGGCTATTCATTTTCTTAAATAGCTGCTCCTTTGCTGGTAATTGTTTCACTTAATTAGCTTGGATTCTCAAGACTTTTGGACAGCACTTCTACAATTTTAAACGCTTTAAAATATGGTGCCGACTCTTGGGTTTTCGAACAAAGAATTTCAAATTCAACAATATTCATTGTGTTATTTACTTTGCTGAGCAGACAAATGAAAAAAAGAAGAATGGCTTAGCAATATCCTTTAAAATGAAGGATTATACAAATCCATAAGTATTGTGATTGATAGTATGATACGCAATCAGGATGCTCTCCTGAAGTTTCAGTGCGTTTTATTAGACAGTAAAATGCTCTTACACAAATCAGATTATGAGCATTGGCCCGAAGTAAACAAAAACATGCTCCAACATCTAATCAAAGAGATGCTGTACAACAGATTTTCCGTACAGTTTAAAAACAAATATTAATTCTCCAAGTGCAATGAGTGGTGTATAAAAATGGATGCAAAGATAATGTAGTAGATGGTCGATAGTTTATTTCGAGCGATGCCACTGTCTATCTTTAAACGTACGCACTCCACTGTATCTAATACAGTTTAGTTGTAAACATTACTTTTTCTTTTGACTCGAGAGTACTCAGACTGCAAGTTTTCTATAATTTTGTATCAGAACCCGACCGTAAATATGACACATGACATGCGTTTTAGAACGTAACATACATACATAAATTCACGCTTTCTTCCCTTGGGGGTAGGCTAGGCAGAAACTCCACCTGCTATGATTATTACATACTCCTTTTGCTTCGTTTAGGTATGTTCATACATCAAACGTAAGGTCCAGTTGAAAACTAGCCTCAGGCAAATAGTTGTCTAGCATTTTGCTGTTTGGCGCTACCGAGAGGCCCACAATTTTTATTTTAGTTTTTTTGTTGTTTTTTATATTATGTCATTGTGTGTACCTATGATAGGTGCCAAATAATCACATTTTCGTTGCTTCTTTTTGAGAAAAAATCGGTTTTGAGGTGCGAGTATCTTTTCAAAGTTCGATGCGTCATATCAACGCCCAGTTGACTGTACCAGTGTGCCCTCGAATTGTATTTAGCATGATAGTATGACGATACATTGTGGTCGGTCGATTAAATTTTCCTTTGTACATGTTTTCTAAAGGACTTCAAATGTCAAACAGAATTCAATTACAAATTGACTGTTCACATTGTTTATCACTGTGTGATTCATATATTTATGTAATTTGTTAATATTACATGGAATTGCTGTATGCGTAAGCAATAATATATCGTTGTCCTTTTAAATTACCATAGCAAAGTAATAATAACTCCTTTTAAGCCTTCATTTAAAAAAAAATAACTGAGCATGTTTCTTGAATTATTTCTTCACGATTGCGAATTCTATTATACTCTCTACAGTTGAGAATCAAAGAGGTTGACCGCTCACTCAAGCGCAGCGAAGGCGTTCAGCGCCGACGTACGGCAGCAGTGCAAACTGCTGTCGTAACGGGAGAGATTTAAGTGCGCGCGCGCAAGTGTCGCTACACAAGCGTCAGGCACACAAAGAATGCATTTGCTACGCTTTGAATATGTATCAAACAGGTGCGAATTTGTTTTTCACCGCGCTGTCTGCTATCTGATGATCGGAGACAATTTAGTACTCAAATAATAGACTCGTTAAAATTTATTTTCTTGCTGGTTGAAAGATGTAATAAAGTAGGCGAGTTAAGTATCAATTGTTCAGTTTTTGCAATTCGTTTATTGCATTGCAACAAAACCGCCAGTTGTAAAAATGCATTTTTACAACGTCAACACTCAATGTGAGCTTTAGTTGAATTTTATTGCAGAATGGAAATAATATCATTCCAGAAGGTTTTGGCGGGAATATTACAAGCTTGTAGAATTAAGCAATCCGATGTCGGCCATTTAGCATATCACTGGGGTCTTTGAACCAGTTTCAACGAGATGCCGCCACAGATGCCGCAAAAAATGCTGTAAACGTTATTTGTGAGTACTTAAACGGCATATAAACCGTAAACAAGAATTCAGGATCAGTTCAAAAAGCATATGAACGTCGGGGAAATGTAAAAGACAGAGGACAGATTGATGGACTTTATCGACCCGATTAATTTTGGCGTGTTTAGTGAGACCGTCTCCGCCCGTCACCTTCAATTTAGATATCCATAAAAAAATGCTTAAACAAAATAGCGTGTAAAGCAGGAACATACTTAACACTAAAATTATTTCATTACGCGCAGTTTTAAATCTATAAAAGTTAATTTAAAACACGAGAAGGTGCTTGCGAACAATGGGGAGCACTGTAAAATGGACATAAAATCGCGGCAGTGTCTTGCAGGCTTAACACAAAATCTTGGAAGAATTTATTGCACACTTTACTACTACGTACTTATGTAACTACTCACAGTAAAGGTAAGATTTGAATAAGTAATGTGTTTTCATGTTTAGTTCATTGTGTGCGCTGTGAAGTGCAACTTTGAATTAATTTGCATTCATGTAAACTTTGGATCTTGTATTTTTTTTTATATTTACATTCTATTTTTCATTTCCAAAGACAATCAATTTTACTTTACTATGCTTAGAATCCATTCACAGAGCTCACCCGCCCGCAACTTTTGTATACCGTACAAAAAGCACAATAAAACAGGCCGCTTATCGTGTTTGGGGTTTAATCGTATAACAGCCGAAGTAACGACTTATAAACGACCCTCAATTCACGGTTGCTACCTTAAAATCGTGAAGCTGAACGCGTGAGTATATTGTCGCAGTGTCGGGATCGCATCCCCGGTTCACCGCGACGCATTGTTTCTTTGACGCGCCGCCAGCCGCCATGGGGGTCAACGACTCGTCTGGATTTCGTTCATACGCCGAGATTCCGTCGCTCACCGCTCCCGACTCGAAGTCGCGTGATGGCAATGCATGAGCCACTTACGTCATATGTGGTCTTCCATGGAGTGTTTGGATAGTTACTGATGTGTTCGAAGGAGGTGATAAAACCGGCGAGTTTGAACCAAATCTGTCGGAAGCGCGTTCAAACTATTGTAACTCAGCTGTATTTATTGCTTCTTGCTTACTGTAATGGTCCGGGTGTTATGTTGCGAATATACGAGGGCGGAGTGATGTCTGGTAAAAATTAAACAAGGAGTCAATTTTATTTAATTATTATTATCTATTTTTCAACGTAGTTTCCTTGTAACTCAATGCACTTCATCCAGCGCTTCTCCAGCTTTTCGATCCCTTCCATAAAGTACTACTTAGGTAACCCTTCGAAATAAGCATTGGTTTCGTGCATGATCTCTTCGTTGGAGCCAAATCTTTTCCCACCAAGCAATTTTTTAAAATCGGAAACAGAAAATAGTCGCAAGGGGTTAAATCTAGCGAATACGCACAGTTCCCATAATATTTATCAAGTTTTTGTTTCGTTTTCGTGATAGTTTTTTTGCGCAAAAAATAATGTTTAATCACGACACGAAATTCACTTTTCTCGGTCTTTGCAAAAACGTGTTAACTTTAATGGATGTCAAAAAAAAAAAAAAAACTAACCGGCAGTACTAGCAGAAAAATTTAATTTAGTCCTTCAAAAGAGTTGTGAACAAGAAGATTCCATGCAATTTGCGATAATTTTATTCCAAAATAGATTTTCCCAGACGCAGACTTATCACTCCGCCCTCGTAGTAGAGAACGCAACAATATTATCTTGAAATACACGCTGAAGGTTGGGTGTACTGTAAATCTGTCAAATCATAAACGCAACATCACGAATAATTCAGTCCACAAGTCTCTAAGATTGAATCCAACAAATTACTATATTTTTGTCTAAATCGTGACTGTCCTTAAAAATACTCAAGGCTATGACAGCACAAAATCTAGCAAAATTTGATGTTCTTCTAAATAAGCTATTAAAATATTAACATCATAACTAATAGGAACAATAAACCAATTCATATTTCAAATAAATTAGTTTAATGGTCTGTGACGAGCGGATTTACTCCATTAAGAAGTCGTCAAAATAATTTAAAATCTAAACTTTCAATTTTATAGGCATGCTACCTTGACAATTTAGCTCAAAAATATATAAAAATGGTAAATAAGGAATGCTAGATGCTTGAACTAATTTAAATTGTATCGATTGTAAATCAAATAGCGATTGATTTATTTAGACTTAGACCGCCATCATGATCTGCTCTGAAAGTTAGGAAAATGTTGGGGTCAGCTTCCAATCGACCGATTGTCAAAGAATATGAATGACAGCCGGGACCAACGGTTTATCGTGCTTTCCGAAGACCGTATAGTAGCGAAAAGAAAAGGTTAGACATAGAAAAAGACACACCTTCAAAATTACCTCATTTAAATGTTGATTCTTTGGGCCTATCAAAATGAGACTAACATCATTACACCCCCGATATCGAATTAAGAAACAATAGTATCAATAACGGCGGGAATTTAAACAGGTCTGTTACTACACGGGCGTCTAAAGAAAACGCGGTAAAAAAACGATATTAGAACGCCGCGCCCCGACCTTCGTCTCGTACGGACAGCTACGACGACTGCTACGAGCGATTCCGATGCGCCTGCCCACCAGGTGCAACATTAGGCACGCAAATTGCAACTGATTTAACGGTGTTTCAATTAATTAAACAACTATTCAAAGTGCCATGTTAATTAGGATATTATATTTATGCAAGTATTTATTATAACTTCATGGACTCTTGAGATTTGTTTGCCGAAAACGATTCATTACTGTAAAATATCCGGAATAGATTTGGCGTTGTCTGCTTGTGCTATTTATTTATCAAGTTTAGCTGTTTGCATTGCACTTCGCTCTAATTAGTTAACGAGTTTATGTTGAGAGAACTAATGAGGTGAAGCGAGTAGCAACAGAGAGGCAAAACAGTTAATATATTATGGGTTTCGTGTAAAATATCTACGAATCAGACTTTTAAAATCCAAAAATCTTCCGTAGATGGAATATTTACAACAACACAACAAAATACCCGTTAGATAAAACATACATTTTGCACCTCGAACTTGCGACTGCTAGTACAGTTTTTATCACAGTAGATAACATAAAACTGATAGAATAGGCATTAGATATACCAGATAGCATAGGTAATTTAGGTTATCCAGCGTCTAATCTATTACTCCTAACAACGTTGGATCTTATACTTAAAACTTTTAACGAGTCTATTACAAATTAAAGTTTCATTTGATTTTCCAAAGTGAGGAATTTGTGGCCAATAATAAAGGGCTGAGTATTGTTCCTTGCGGAACACCTACCGTACGCACGACTCTGAATACGAAATGTCTTTGTGAGCGTACAAGCAGCATACATGGAGCGGTCAATAGGAATTATTTCATAATAAATCACGAGCAATTAGCTCGCGAGACGCATTGGAACTAAGTGCGCGCGCGACGCTGACTGTGTGACACGCATCATCGAGTTACAAATTGTGTACTCGATCGGCAATGATTAACAAGTTATTTGTTAGTATTGTTAGTACCGTACGGGTTTTTCAATCACGTTTTTGTTGTGTATGCTAATCGTGTAATGTTTGAGCCGGCCAATTGGAAAACAGTAAAATCAATACGAACGGAGTACATTGGCAAACGCTTTACACCTACTATTTGAAGACCAATCATATTTTAGTAGATAATAATACTGACAGTCGTTGTTTTCATTAGTTGATGAGAATTAGTTTATGTTGTATTTTATTATTTTACCTTTCAATTAGATTATGAAGAGCCTTGAACAGCAGCGAACGACATTCGTAAGAGAGTCCACTCTCCCAAGATCCTTGGTCACCTTCTGAAAATAAAAGAAAACGGTCGTAAGTCCCATGAATGAAAAAGGGAGATCCTAGAAAAAATTGATCACTAGGATTAAGTTCAGCATCGCATTAACCTTGACCTCGCTATCTTAGATGCTCAACCTTGCCATTGTCCCAGTTATTGCTTTTTCTACTACGATCATTGTGTTTACTTAATTATCGAATCCCCTAATTTGAATATTTTCATAAAAACTGAATAAACATTCAAGGTCGAAATGACAATGAAAATGTCCACAATAGCGGAACGTGGAGCTGAGAAGCGATAAAATCGGGTTGTTGCAATGTGGTAAGTAAAGCTAGAAATAGCTGTTGTTGCATTCGCAATCGGAAGATAAACTCGGCCTATCACCGCGTTAGATGCGAAAACAAAACGGCGCGCGCGACGTTGCCACTCCGTCGCCATAACGCCGTCCTTGTCTAGCTAGGAGGCGGGGCGGGGGCGACCCATGTGACGTCAGCGGCCGCTCAGCGCACGTGCTTGTGTTTGTAGCGCGCGCCGCACACGACACACATGCGAGCGTTGCTTAGCGCCCGCTAACTATTTAATTGACATTGAATTTTATATTCAAAACATTATAAAAGTGTAGGATACACAAATGGACTATTAACGTTCCACTAACATACACTTTCAATAAATGAAATTCATTAAGATTGGAATGTAGCAGACTGTATGCTAGATGAAACAGAACAAAACTGTAAAGCTAATGAGTTATTACTGCGGGTTATCGTTTATCGTTCACGCACCCGGCAATAACTTAGTGCCTTGATAAAGATAGTACACAACTGAGAAAGAAGTTTTACTAACGTTTTTCGGCGTTAGTTGCTGTCTTACTGGAGCGTTTCCAAGCGTTCAGCCGTGGTTCAGCCTTGACATTCGTGGTCCAGGTGTATGATGCACGTCTGTCTCATTTGAACTAGTTTTTCCACAATTATTAAGACTAACGGTTCTATTAATAGCATCTCTTATTAGCACCTGCTTATCGGGACTTGTATTAAGGATTTACTAACACCAATGTGGAACACATTTCACATGAGATTTTATTTTGGCAACCTCATTATCATCATAAATAAATACGGATCCACCGAGAGTTCCGATAAAATCTTATCATTTAGTAGGTAATTGTTGTTGCTAAATGACTGAAAACTAGTCTGTTAAAGAAGCTACTCAAGGGCATCCAGTAGCACGGCTAGGCAGTAACCTGGCCGTAACAAATGAAGGTGTCATCGTCGATTAGTTGGATTTTATTGAGATCGGTACGACTGGCGAGGCCTTCTCAGGTTTACCTCGCTGAGTTGTCCAATATTTTCCGTCCGTTAAAGCAAAGGAACTTGCTTCAAAATCCATTAGTTTTAATTATATGAATAATTTAATTCAAGAACTTCTTAGTACAGGATCGGTAGGCCGTAGATTCCGTGATAAGTGCGGTAATTAACCAGGTACCGCTAGTATGTATGTTGGTGCTACTCGTACAGGCACTGCAATTATTATTGAGCCGGTCGGTTCGGCACCATCGACTCCATCTCCCAAGGCCGTTAACGCCACAAACGGTACGATTACTGTGTACGAATACCGATATACTCGAATACCGGAGCGAGTCACGACTCGACCCGCACCGTGATACCATCGCGATTGAGGTCCACCAAGGATTTCAGCATCGATCGATGGGGTTTTAAGCAACAAAGTTTTATTTTTCTCCGTATGAGGGTTATTGCCGTAATTGACAAATCTGCCTTGAGCGGAATATGATAACGTGATCCAAGCAAGCCATTTCGTCACCGGTCTAATTTTAATGACTTTTTATAGCTTTTCGATACGGTTATACTCCCCCTTCAATAAGCACCGCAGCCTTGTTACAAAATATTGTTGTTGAACTTTCCGCTGTGCTAATTTGTGTCACAGTTAGCCTTGTTTACGTTATTTTATTAGTGTTTGACCAGAATAGTCTAGGTCTTGTTTGTTTGCTGTTTGTGTGAGTGCATTTGTGGAGTGCAATAACGAAGATAGTTTAAGGTTCAAGGTCGCATATTTTGTCGCGGTGTAACGGCGGTGGTTGGCACTACCTTGCGCCGGGATCGATAGCGGGCAGACGACGCGCGCCGCCGCGCTACCCGCCTCCACACCAATGTGAGCGCAGTAATCGCCATACGATTATCACTATTGTTGCCTAAGTACTATTTGTTTGCTGCCGCGTTGCGGTTAATGTCGGCGATCACAAGCTGATAACAGACGAGACTAACATTGAATGCGAACTGATGAACGAAGCTCGCTGGTTTGTGGAGGTGGAGCATTTGTCATTGTGTGTGCTTATGTGTGCTTACGAAACGTTAAGTTTGTCAGAGATGCTATAATATAGTGGATAGTTAGGGTAAATTGAGCGTAGCAGGCAATAAATACGGTATTTAACGATCGGCTGGTAGCTAGTAGACAGTAGAGCGGGAAGATTTATCTGCGTCGGTGACAGCGCAACAACATTATCGTTTGGCACGTGGGCCGTGGGCCGCGGCTTGAGTGCGGAGGGCGCTCTGCTCTGCGGTGCACTCGCCGCGTCTCTCTCGCACCGCAATGTTTAGAACAATCTCCGTGTCGCGTCGCTGTGTTCTACTAAGAGCACACTTTCGCAACATCGCTGACTGCTTTAATTTTGCGCCACTGCGTAAAGTCACCCAATTATCTGATCCTTTCGAATCTGTTGGCATCTGTAGTTAAGTGGACTACAATATTGTTCAGTTGAAGTACTGAGTTTTACATTATGGGAATTCAAATAAGTACTTAATAATAATAAGTAGTACTAGATAATAATGGACACAATTTAAGACCTTGGTAATTCTGTGCACGAGAACACATCCTTAGGCAGCTTGTACGATTAGCTTGTAAGACATGAGCTTCATGTTCGTGCATGTAAAACACGGAGTAGGTGCATTGCACGACTATTTATTACGTCTTCAGCTCTGACAGATGTAAAATACTTAGGTAATGCTTTTTTTGATTAATTTATTGATGTACGGCAGCTTGGCTTTTTGTAACATTCTATTCAATGATACTTAAATCAAATCCTTATAAATCTTTCTTTAATATTCAAGATTACTTGTCCTATCATATAGGATACCTTCATCGTGAATGAAAACAGAACGAAAAAGTCCAAAATACTGCAGCGATAGGCGGCGAAAAATAGTAAACAATCAATGACAGCTACATACTTAGGCGGGCGGTGCGACATGGCAACGTCGCGTTCAAATCCGCGCGCTTTGTTTACAACCACCGGCGAGCGAGGTTAACCGCTGCGGTAACATTCGCCTCGATACGCCGAGCATGGGAGCCGCGCCGCCACAACCACGCACCCACCCGCCGCGGCATCTAGATAATTATGTGCGGGTTAACATCGCCGAACCGGTTGTTACACCATCTAATCGAAGGATATCTAGGTAGCTCTGCGTTTCACAAAAGAAACAATCGAGAAAGGTTACAAAAGTCTTGTTAAAAGGGCGGGCGGTCGGTGGATTGAATAGGCGGATACGGGCATTTAACCCGGTTCGGCGCCGCCTGATAATGTAATTCAAGATCGTATCGAGCGCGTGGAAATCTGTCAATTCGCGCGCGCCCTCTGCGGCAGCTCGGGCTCGGTCCCTCCCGTGCGGTTCTCGTGTTGTTGTCTCGGTCGCGCACACCCACGTGCGCGCGTGACGTCACTAGCGCGTCGCCCTGTTGACGTCACGGACCGCCCGCAACCCGCCGACTCGGGAGCCCTATCAGCCCTACCTACCCTCGACTGAGCAATTCGCACTGGCTAACTATTGTATCGAGCTATCATTGATGCGGGCATTGGTTTGTTGACTTTAGACGTCGTGCGATACTCTGATAATATTAATTTAAATCTGAGATAAGATAAAGCACTTCTGCGAATATTAATGATAGAATGAAGCGGGAAAACGGAAGATAGTTTGCAATAGTATTGTGAAGATCTACGAACCACGCCTTACAGACTTCAGATAGTTGAAATGGGAAACAAATAGAACACAGATAGTTGCTAGCCCGATAAAGATGCTCGGTGCAGTTAACATCGTCAAGGTTGCCAGTAGATCCATCGTTGTACAAGCGGGGCGGATCTCGGCATCTGCGCGGAGCCGCTAGCCGGCGAGACTCGCAGCTGCGGCCCACCCTCGCGCTTTTGTTTCTACTCGACACACCACTTGATGGCTAATGGTTATGTCAGGACGGGTAACGATACGACTCAGATGTGGGGAGGATTTGGGACATCGTTTGAAACAATATTTACAGGTTATAAATAGTTCTGGATTTATTGACTGTTTCATGGATACATTTGATAACAAAGTGGTATTTGATACAGTAAAACATTCTTTAGCAGTAAGATACTATACGAAAAAAGAATGAGCCTATGCAAGTTTTTGAAATTCTGATTATGCTCGCTTTCGACAACAATCTTGCTTGATGGTAATAACCGGTTAGTAAGATATTCTTCTCGGTGCAATTCCATCGTCATGTGTTGCCCACAGCCCAGGTGAGATGAAATCCGAGTAACAAATATGCAGACAGACTTTCGCATTTATAATGAGCCGCGCGCTGCAAATAAAGAATAAAAAACCGATTGAATGTTTTGAAATACAATAGTATAGAATCACGAATACATCAGTGGCGTTTGTCGCAATCTATAATGGACAACGCGCAATACTGTTATGGTGTCAGACATGACTTAAGTGAGACGAATCGATAATAACGGTACGGAGCGAAGGCGGTACACTTAGACATTGGCCATATTATTTGTGTTTCAAATTGGAAAATAATTATGCGATAGAGAGAGCCACCGATCGATACGCGGCTAGCGGGCGGTGCGCACGCGCATCAATAAATAGCCCGATCCGGTGCGCGCCTATCGATACACGTCACGAGCATTTTATTAATAAAACGCCGAACAACGCGCGGACGCACCGAACGTTCAACAACCCCGCGCCGGCGGCTTCTTACGCGCACTCTTTACATAGTTACATCACATACAACGATACAACCATCTGACCTGCTCCACATTCACAATTGTTCAGCGTCGCGCTAAAATCACACCCGTCTATTCCAACGTTTAAAGCGCATATACGTCGACAAAGATCACCTAAAACGAATGTAGAGCCTTCCGACTGGTGACAGTGGCACCGTTATGTATGAACTACGACAATGTTGCGTCTTCAACTCGGCAAGGAAGCTGCGATTCCCACGGCCTCGAAGCAAGCCTACGCAGATTGCAAAACTTGCGTACATCGACGACATTGTTATGAGTTGGCAACATTTGATTCGATGCGAGCACTCAATGGTTGAGATACCTTACGGGTAGCGGTGGTTGTTATGATGAAATAGTAACGGTAAAGCACAACGGATTTTCAGATTGCTTGTTGAAAGTGTACTACTGGATTGAGTGAGCATTGCTCACATTTGTGCTGAGCTCACTATTAAATAATGATGTGAAATGCTTTTCTTCTGTTAAACTCAAACATACGGTTTGGCATTGCAATCAAAATTTTGTGGTGTTAGAAAGTGCGGTGCGTGCGTTTCAGTCGAGTACTGAGTGCATACTTTATTCCCACAATAACCGCGACGGGTATCGACAGCGCGCGCGCATGCCACCCACGCAACCCTAACTACTAATTAATAAACCTAACAGGCCGTTTCCACACGAGTAAGTCAGACCAAAACTGAGTATCTGTTCGCGGTGTGGCGGTCTCTCCAGTCCTAGGCCCATATCACTCGCCAGAACGCCCTTATCGATCTGCTCCGACTTTCGGTACCTCGGGTCGCTTGTCCAAGGAGATGGCGAAGTAGACCGAGACGTAACGCACCGGATCAACTCAGGATGGATGAAATGGCGACAGGTCACAGGAACAACTTGCGACCCACGGATGCCCCTCAAGTTAAAGGGGAAAATTTATAAGTCCGTGATAAGACCTGTCGTACTTTATGGGTCTGAATGCTGGACTGTGAAGAAGACGGATGAAAAAAGATTGCATGCAGCGGAGATGAGAATGTTGAGATGGATGTGACGAGAATGGATAAAGTAAGAAATGAGTATATAAGAGGAAGTTTGAAAGTGGCGCCAGTGACAGAAAAGTTGAAAGGAAATCGCTTGGCTTGGTATGGACATGTGATGAGAAGGGACGAAACGCATGTGACTAAAAGAGTGATGAATATACATGTTGATGGACGGAGAGGGAAAGGAAGGCCGAAGAAAAGATGGATGGATTGTGTGAGGAATGATATGAAAGAGAAGGGAGTGAATGATAGCGTGACGGCTGACAGAGGAGAATGGAAGAAGAAAACGTGTTGCGCCGACCCCAAGTAACATGGGATAAGGTCAGGAAGATGATGAGGCCGTTTCCACACTCTCCTGATTTATTTGACCAATCGGAACGATATTGTAATTTTAGGGCGAAAGCGATGCTTCCCTGTACTTGTTGTAGACGTTACGTGCAAACAAATACAAGGAACGATTACACCAGCACCATCCATTACAATGTTACACTTGTACTTTATTACGTACGCACCTACGAACGGAAGAAACCAACCTTATCTACCACTACCTCATCACAAACAGATCATCCGCTATGAGATAATGTTTGTTAGAGATAACAATTTCGAATGTATTACACAAGATATCATAATATTACAGTTTTATATTTACAAGGAATCATATCAGAAAAACATTCTTAAAGAGTTGCAAATATTGAGGAGTAGAACAAAAAGCTAGTAGAAAAAATCTTGCACTATAAGATGTATAACAGACAGACATGAGACAAGTAGTCTAGACTATTAATCTATTTCATGCAAGATTGACCGATCAGAAACCCTTATTTGTCGAGGGCATACCATGGACATCAAATGTGCGTACTGCGGGTCAACGACTGCGCCTCGACCACCGCCGCTCGAGGTGAAAGAATTCATCTAGTCCATTCGACACGGCGCGGGGCACCATCGGAACACGGTCTGATATGGTGACCGTCACACACTGACGACATTACATGCATTCCCACACAAATCGATAATGGATAATGGCATTGCAATATTGTAATCGTTATTGTAATAATCAAATTCTTAGATCTCATAACTTCGAGGACAAAACACTTTCCATACAAAAATTAACTCGGTAGTCCAGTCTTCAAATAGGAGAATAATAAAATATAAAAAGTAACCGAAACCTGTTTAAGCACGTCGGTTGAAATTTAAAACAGTAGAGTTCAGTGACAGGCGGACAACACGTAAACGGCCATCAACAGGCCCATTGTCAGGAATTCGGGCGACGAGCTGGCGCACGCGCACGATACATTTATTGTCGGCCAATTACATTGGGCCTGGAAAACAAAATGTATTCGAAAAAGGGTCTGCAGGTTCTAAAAGAAGACAATGAGTATAAAAGATAATTATGCAAAATTATTGTATAAGCATACAAAAGCCTTCAAGCGGTGCACTAAAACCAGCTCCCGACTAGTCCTTGAACATCTGTCTACATAACGCGTTACACGTACAGGACATGTGCAGCAAGGATCAGGTGTCGCGCCGCACTGACCGTGGGCAAACCCTGCCGGACGGGTTGCGAGCCGGTCGCCTCACCCGTCTGCCGAGACGAGAAAGTAAAAACTCAAATATGTCGATACATCAAATGGTACCGATAATGTACGTAAAAAGTATACGCCAATTACAAAGGATTTAAAGATCGCGATCAGAGGAATCGACGGCGAGCATCGAAAAAGAGAAGGACGGCAACGATGAGACAATTAGAATTAAAGTGAACAATGTTGCATGAACAAAAAGATCTAGAGTGAGGCTCGTTACGGATAACGAGGCGTCCTCCGAGGCGAAGGCGAAAAGAAACGATTTAATTGCGTCCACAATTAGCCTACAAAACAACCTGTTGCGTTCGCATTACTGAAGCGTTTAAATAAGAGAAACAAGTGATACATTCTGACAACTAGATACGATTTATATCAATGCTGACGTTGCGTAACGTTTGATTGACATATCATGTTCTCTTTACATTTGGGCGTGGCTCAACTAAGGGGTGTTCAAAGAGGAAAGTCATGGTGGCTGGAGCGTGACTTTGCGTTGGATTAAGACAAAGCACGTGTCCCGGGTGGTACTAAGCCATGGCAGGCTAGCGTGCATTAATCGGCTAATTAGCCGCCTCTCGCTACTCTGGTGTAACAGCGTCTAGACGTATTCCGGCTTTGTTACCAACTTGACGCATAAAGAGGGACTTGATTAATGGAGCTTTTAGAATAATTGTTGAAGTAATACAATACACATAATACATAGTGGACACTGAAGTAAGGAACTTTGTACAAATTGTATATTAGGCAATCGTCAGGATAAAAGATTGGGAGCAAATCTTTCTATGAAGTCTGGATACAGATTACAGATGCATCACAAACAATAACAAATATTTCTAACCATAAAAACGAAGTATCGAATCGGATTCCTCTGTAGAAAGTTTCAAAGAATAGCACTAAAAGTGGAGTTTGTATTGGCCTACTCAATGAACTTGGGAAATTTTACTAGACGTTGGCTTGAGGCCAAGAAAACATGATGGTTACGGGGGCAGATGGCAGATGGCGCGTGTGATCGCCTGCGCGACACGGGCCTGCCATAAAGGCTATGTAATCATTGATATATCGGTTATTATAAGGCTGTCTCCGTCTTTTGATCGAGTCGGTGGCGCACTCGGCTGTTAGTTTAACGTGTTTGTTTGAAAGCTTTCGGGCTTTTATTGAGTACAGGGTCGAGGCCAAGTCGATCTTCTGTTATTATTTTCAGTAACTACAATTTGTGCAGATACAAAATCAAATATCTTATTGAACTTGAAGATTACAATAGCCAATCGGTGTTTTGTTAAGCTCCTAGAAAGCCTGACTTGTCGGACTCGACTTCTGTTGCTACTCCTTTGAAAATATCAAGTAGATGCCAGAAAACAAAGCAGCCGCTGGTAAGATCCGCGCAGGAGGACTTTATTGCATCGTTTTTCTCAAGGCAAGGTTTGACGTAATCCAAAGATGAATATCAATAACCGTGTGGCTGCGGGGTTGTACACAAATCGGTGTGTTGTATGCGGGGGTGGTATCGATCAGCGTGCGGCCGGCGCGCCAGCGGGCCGGGCTGGGCGGGAAGCGCGCGCCGGTACATGCGACGTGCAGTTATCGCCGTCTTCACACCTAATTTATCGCGTGTCGCCATCGAAGCGCTGTTTGTATACACTGTTATGATGCTCCGGCACACGGTTGTGTACACATTTTTATGTGTTATTATGCGATGATGTATCAGTTTATGAGATTTTTGATGCGGAGTCTACTTGAATGGCTGTAATCGAGAGTGAATTGAATTTGCCGTTTTATCGTGAATCTTATTAAAATAAACTGAATATGTATAAGATTCTAATCTGACTCATAGTAAGTACCTACCTGTTGTTGTGAAAAGGCGTAGTAGTATCTAGGGTTAGTGAACTGGAAAACAGTTACAAGGACCTCAATTTCGTAAAAGCAAGTTTATGTAGCAGGACAGAGACAAATCTACGTTTAACGAGTTGCCTGAAAGTCTTATTCTAGAAATACAGACGAGATTAACATTTTGTGGGTATATTCTTTCATTCGGATGAATTTATCGATGCCAGCAGACTCTAATTATGTAACTACACTACACTGGAGTGAGGGGATGGGGTTGTAGCACGAGCTCAATAGTGAAGACATTAATAGGCCAGCCGGAATGCTGTTACCAAATATTAAAATATTCAGTGGCACGTAGCGTACGCGAGTCATATATTTTCACACAAGTGCGTGGTACAACTATTTGTGTTGCTTCAGTTCCGTGAAGGTCGCTGGACACGTGCTCGTCACGTATATTAGATCGGGTGCGTGGGGGCGTGCGGCTCGCGGGGGTTAGAACCGGCCAATAGGCGGACAGCGGATGGGATCGATAGAAGGCCGCGCCCGCGCTCGCATCCGCGCCCGCGATCGCGAGCACCCTGTGATTGATCCAAACAACGCCCGCTTCGCAACCCTTGTCCTCGGACTGTTCAAGGGTTTCGGCAAGGCTACGACGACACGCTATAAGGGCGGGATGCAGTTATGGAAAAGCTAAAAAGCAAAAAGCTTAAAAAAAGAAAAAAGCTTTTTTGATGCTTAACCAAATCTTTTGGAAATACCATGGTCTAAATAACACAACTAAACAAACTCATTATCCTAAATGTTTGTCCCAGCTGGTCAACAATAGTTTGAATTCATGACAAAGTTTCCGAACAAGTAAAGGCGAGCACATTCCTATTTACGGAAAACATTGTTATTGGGCGGGGAAATGGTGCGAAAAACCGGCAGTTTGGACAGACATTATCGTGAAAATGGCGATATTCTCGTCCGAATAAATGTTGGAGATACAGAAGCGTGTCGGTATGATCAGGGCGAGCGATAAAGTGGCTAGTATATCGCTGGTGTATTAATAATTAAGGCGGGGGCGGGCCCCACGGGGGTGCACCTTGACACCCCTTGAACCCGACCGTCTCCCACCTCCCCGCTATTTGCATGCGCCACAGCCCGCCAGGTGTTGAGATATACCAGTAATTGGACGGTCAATTTGATTTCATAGAAATGACTGCGATAAATCACTTGGAATCGCAAATATATTTCATTGGATTGGGTTAACAACTTAACATAATGTATTTACGATTTACTAGACAGGCACATTGAATGATGAATATATTTTGCTCAATGGAAATACTATTAGTCATTGCTGCCATTAGCGTGAACAAAATAATTTAATCGGTCACATTACGCACAATGTGGGTGGAACCGTTGACAAGTAGTTGAACCTCAGATTATCGGTTTTACTATTTAGCCAATATTCTTGTACCTGCTTGGTAACTGAATAAATTAGCAAACCTAGGGCTAGCGTGACTTTTATTAATTTCATTAGCGCAGCGATAAAGCTGTTCCATCTGAGTCGCAAGCACGCCCACACGGGGTGGGTAACGTGACATTTGCACCCCTGTGCCCGCGCGCCACCCTCTCCCCCTCGGCCCACGTGCCTCACCCGAACAATGTACCAAGTAGCCTTCGGGTATCCTCGATACCTAGTTATATCCATAGTAAACAATGAGTAAGATTTTTTGTAAGTAAGACATTAAGATGCTTATATTGAGAACTTGTGAGATTGGGATGCTTTTTAAGGGTTGCGAATTCGATTACTTCTTCAACATGAGGAGCATCTTAGAAGAAAACAAAGGGGTACAACAATGCACTTGTAGTATAAGTTCAGGCTTCATAAAACCGTTTGAAATTAAAATCTATCGTCATTCACGCTTTTCAGACAAGCCTCTCTACCGCAAATAAAAAAACATTCGCCATAAACAAGGAAAAAAAATCCGCGCTTTGCCTGCAGAGTTCCGCGTCCGCAAATCGGCCCCCTTGCATCCCCTGGCGTCGAACAGGCGCGGCGCGGGGTTGGCCTAAACAGATTATCCGCTGTCGCGTCCGCCGGCGGGTCAGGCCGTTAATCTCCGCGCAAATAGGCTCACGTACGACCGTGGAACTGTGGTACCCGCTAAAATTATAACAACCAACGGTTAAATATTAAAGGGAGATCGGAATGGCCGATATGCAGCCGAGACGTGTTAATATCTGTTTTTATAAGGGTAAGCCGCGCGTTACGGGTCTACTTGTTATTAATAGGGATATCAACATCTCTTCATTTTGGGGCAACAGTATATAAAATTACGATGCTTTTAAATCTAAACAAACAAGTAGTAAGCGGTAACTACCTTTGAGCGTTGCAAATGCTGCAATAGAGAAACTTTAAAGAAAGTCAAGCACATATCAGAACATCTCAGAAATAAATTCTAAGATTGGTTCGAAGTCAATTTAGCAAGCTTATATTTTGCTAAAGAGATCGGGATTGCTGCTTCTCCGAAAACAATGAAAACTCAAAGCCAGAGAGAGTACGCTCAATAATCAAGTTGAATGTCCAAGTTCACAACTCTATAGAGTAATCAATTGTGAAGTCAAACGTATTTCGTTGGCCGGTACGAACGGGAAATTGCCATACGTCCGGCTATTTCCGTCCGTCCGCAGTCGCGCGTACGACAGAACGTGCTGCGACCTTCGAGTGCAGTTGCATACACGACGAAAATGTGCAAAGTAACGAGTAACAGTGCGAACAGACAATCCAGTAAGCTCCAACATTGTCAAATATGCAACTGATCCTGTTTTAAAATGAGCGAAACCAGTTTACGTTTGTGTGTACGCTAAAAATAAATCCGCTGAAACGCTGTTGTGGTTTGGGAAGCTCATTTGTTAATGAGAGTCAACATGTTTTAAAACATGATTAACTTCAACAACAATCAAATTAATCCTGATATATGTCAAAGGACATTTCCAGCAATTCAGTGGCTCGTTTACATCAGAATCACATTACAGGCGCACAATAAAACATAAATGATAAACTCTAACGTCGCCGGGACGTCCTTGCGGTACCAGTTTCCATATAAGCGGAAACTGGGTGACCGGGAGAGATTTATCGTAGCAATAACAGACTTATTTTTAGCACGATCCTCGAGTGTTTCCACTCCAAAATAGCTCGGCATCCATGTGCGAATACATTGGAAAACCAAATATTTGGGTCTGACGTAAAATGCACGTTAATACGGTTCGGGGATTGATTAATGGTGCTTCAATGGCCTTTTACAACTACAGTTAATTGCAAAACAGAAAACTTTTCGACGAATTAATTTATTGAAGTGCCAATAAGTTTTCTTAGAAGTAATCCAATCAGGATTAGCAATCTATTTGTATGCATATTGACACCATTATTTGAATTTAGCGATATACACATCCAAGATCCAGCCCTTTAGCAAAGTTGGCAGCGTTTCAACAAGCGACATCCACATGCCATGCTGATGTACTCTCGAACAGTAGCCATGACAGTGAGGTCGATCTGAAAGCACTTCCTTCAATACGTCAAGGACATGAGTGAGAGGACTTTGACCGACGATAGGACAGCATTTACTGAGTAATATTAGCATGTAACATGTTGTTAGACCCTATAGAAATGGTAGCAGATAATACAGGGTTCCCACGCTCGACTCAATTGTGAGACACGAACCGCGATATTACGATGGACAATATTCTTATTCGTTATATTGTAGTCGGGCAAAAAAACAAACTGAACAGCAATGAAACAAACTATTTACTCGGAAAATGAGACGAAAAGTTGGTTAGCGGGAATTTTCTAGAAGCCTCGGCTCGGGGTCTCTCGATTCTACGTTGAAAACCTTGGAGGAACCGAGCAATAAATGTAAATAAGTAACAACTACACGCCGAAGAAAATGTTCTCAGTAAGCAAGAAAATTTCCACGCCTTACAAAAACTTAATTGGATATTGATTGGGGGAAGGTAAGTAGTAACAAGTAACGAGTTCCGATGTGGCGGCACGCTCGCAAATAGCGTCATTCAGTTTTTAACATCTGTATCGCCAGGTCGTAACCGAGCGGATAACACGTTTACTGCTACTTAGCACATAGGTGCGATATTACACAACTTTTCCTGTCGACTAACGCCTCTATGGCATATCCGATCGAAACTAGTGTATTGTGTTAGTGTTGTAGCTTTATTATGTTTTAGGTGAATGATCTTCACTTTTTGTGAACTCTTTTTTGAGTAACGTTATTGGTGGAAACCATTTTTGGGTATCAAAAGGCTTGGTTGGTGGAAGAAACGAAAATCTTCACAAACAAGTAATTGTAGAAAATCCTTGACATTCACGCATAAACGTGCAAAAGTGCAATAATCTGATGTTTATCTAACGTGCGGCTATCAACCTATCGAGTGGTATGTTGACTAATAGAATCGCAAGGTTGAAACAATTGAGTCGACGACGGCCACTAGTGCCCGCTGAAGCCGGTAATAGGACTGCGGACAGACCGCAGACCCCAAGGGCCATCGAATTTGCCATTTCTTGAAATATGAGGATTATTTTGCGGGGTTACTGTATTTGAAAAGTGCTTGTTAGGACAAGCTTGGAGAGGTTCAACAATACGTGCTTGGTGAATCTGGGACGCGGAAAACTTTTGTCAGGACAAGACAGTATAAAATTTCTCAATTTGATGAATCCGTCACTTGAACAGAACCAAATTAGGAGATAAAATAACTACTATTTATGAATGGAATTGGACGGTAACTGTATCGTCGTATATTTTGTCTCTCAAATGGTATATTTTAGATATACCATTAAATCCATCCAATCCATTAAATATTAGGATAGCTAATGTTTACCGTTGCGCTTACCGGTTGAAGTAGTAAACAAGGATAAACTATTATCACTAATTCAAAAACTCGCTAGGAGCGCAATGTCAATGTTACACAATCATCAATTGACCTTCACCGTTTTCAGTATGTGTATATTGATCTGGTTCAACCGTAAGCTGCTACTATGGTTGTATATGTTTAAGATGTTCAAGACTCATCGTCAAAAATGGATTAGATCAGTAAAAAAACACTCACTTTCTTGTCTTGAAATCTTCCTTCACAAGAAAGTCAGTAATTAAGCTTAGGAAGCTTCTCCTAGTTCAAGGCGGAAGGCTTTCACAGACGTGTAGACGGTCAGTTAGGGTCAGATCTAGAACCGTTGCTAGGACTTTGGGGTTCGAGATTTGTTAATTGGCAGAAGAAAGAGGAGTTGAGTTACAAGCCTCTGTTTGTTTACAAATTACGGCTTGTGTTAGTAGTTGCATAGTACAAAAGAACACTGAAACAAAGCTCACTGTGTCACTCAAAAAAACGTTAAATAAATTATTTTCGTTGAAACAAAACAAAGCGTACAACAACGGACAAAACTTAGCACAAAGCGGTTCAACAGTAGTTTTCTTTCACGGTTGTTTGTATACATTTGATAATATGTTTACAAAGTAGTACCAGTAGGTATTAGGTAGGGCTGCCATCCGACGGGGGTCGGGGATCGGAGTGTTCCCGATTTGTCCTAGTTTGGAAGGCGTCTTGCCCCAGCAGTCTCGACATTCATAGTCCCGGATTGACAGGTGTAATGTATGGAGTGACAGGACTTTGCGACCGAATTCGGTCGTAAAGCGATCGCTATGAATGTCGAGACTGCAGCCCCAGGGAGCGACCAGGCCGGGATTTTAAATAGTGTCCTTGTGACTTCTGTTAATTTGAATAATTTTTATTTTAAAAAATCTTTATTTCACCCAAATGTCCGGGGTTTTTGAAGTTTTTATCTGGGGTCCGTAATTTAGGTGATGGTAGCCCTAGTAAAAGGACGTAAATAATTTTATACCAAGTATTGGTAAAGAAACGTTGACATCGTGTGTGGATAATCATAAGCGGCAAACCAAAACAATGGTCGGGGACCAAAATAAAGACCGTTTATGTAGATTTATGTCACGTTCTATTTTAGTATTCGACCAGTCGCGCGTGAACTTGCCCGCTAGAGGGCGCGCCGAGTGTTGCGCACGCGCCGGCCGATTTAAATAAGAGTACAAGAGGAAAACTCCAACGTTCGAAGAACGGTGATGGTAGATTAGTCACTGCGCACGTAATTTCATGACTATTTTCAATTGGATGACACTGCCATGAATTTCATGCTATTTAATTAGAGGTATGAAGACGCCAACGTAATGATAAATGCTGACTTACGAGTAAAACAAACAGATTAGATTCTCGTACGGGGAAATATAAATTCGTATCGCCATTCAATCTGCATAAATTCTGACACTTCGTGGAAAAGCAACAGATGAAAACCGTCACAAACGGGTTAGGAAGCTAAGACATGAAAGAATTGTTTCAATTTACCCTTTCAAGACTGCAATAAGTCATTCGTAACCCGCAGCGAACACTGAGGCGAAGAAACAAAACCACCTGTTGAATCAAATTGCTTTGTATTTGATAGATGTCTTAAGGAGTTCGCGTCTCAACAGCTTTCCTAGATAAAGACGTTAATAAAAGGCTCTTTTAAGTGCTGCCTTTTGTATTAACTTCTACGAGCTCGGGAGATTTTGATTCGGTTGTTAGACATCACTGCATCAGGAACGCTAAGAACGTTCAGTCTGATCTCAGTCTCAATCTGTCAAAAACACATCTCACATTCCCCTATATTTTTGATAAGTGACTATAAATGGTGCATGTTGTGTTAGCCTGTAAGTAATTGCTGCACTTATAAATGTACAATTGTTGGCTAATTTAAATAAATAAATAAGTTTTTGACATTGATTGTCGCTGAGATGAGATTGCTACTAGGTTTTGAACGTTTTTAATTACGGGAATTGGCCTTCAGATTATGACATTTACAATGTTGCACTTGAAATTATAATTTCATATTATGAGATCAGCTTGTTTGCTGCTAGTGACAATTAAAAAGCAATAATATCTTCTAATGAATTTTTAATGGACCAAGTACTTGTAAATATAAATTGCCATTCAAAGTTAAGTCATACATAAACATTACCAACAGATTCATTACACCATTTTCCTGTTTCTCGGATACTCAACAAAATTTAGATTGTATTAGCATCATTTAACGAGTTAAAAGGAAAATGGATGTAATGAAATTATGTTACATGTTGATAAATTTCCTCAATTCAGGGGATAACAATTTGATCATTTGTATCAATAGGATTCGGACTGACCAAAAAACAAATTATTATTGACGTAAAGAATCTAGAACGTCCAGACAAATATTGTGGCTTTTCGCTGGTTTTAAAGCCAAAAACAGTATCAAAAAACCTGAACCAAAAAGGTTCTGGCAATGGTTCTCAAAAACACTAGGTTAGCAATAGCATACATAGTATAATCTTTCATTTGTATGTTATTTAAAATGAAACCATCTCTAACAAAAACTACAGCTGCAAATTGCAAAGCTCCATATCCAAAAGGCTAAAATTCCACCCATTGCAAAATTAAAATTCAACAAAAAATTAATCTAATTTCCAGCTCAGCATCATTCTGGATTTGTATTTTATGACGCTGATACCCTAATTAGGTTTTAAGTCATTCATTTTCATTTCTACCCTTACTTTGAATAAAGGAACTTTAATCTATTTTATCCGCCCAGGCCCAGGCGTTAATTCGTGACAAAGCCGAATTCTACTCCCAAAAAAACATTGTAACATTTCTATAAAATGAAGCACCGTCAAGTGGAAATGAGTGGTTTGTTTAGCAAACACAATATTAGGGTGGGAAACGAACATAATAAACAGGAAATGTTGTGAGGGAAAACCATTACATAATTACTGTCTAAAAATTAGAGATAAGTAATCCATGTTGAAAGGTAGGTAAAGGTCATGCATGATGTAGCATAATCAGCCTATAACGTTCCCACTGCTGAGACACAGGCCTCCTCTCTGTGAGAGGGAATCGGCCGTAATCCACCACGCGGGCCCAGTGCGGGTTGGTAGATGTCGTATGTCTTCGAATTTTTGGTCCTAAGACATGCCGGTTTCCTTACGATGTATTCTTTCACCGTTTTTGAGAGCAATGCTGATAAAAAAAGAGGGGCCCGTGGCTAAATAATAACAGCCGCACAGGTCGATCAGTCAGGTTAAGCTACGCTTGCCGCGGTTGGTCTGTAGAAGGGTGACCATCTTTACATACCGAGACCCCTCCGTGCCTCGGAAAGCACGTTAAGCCGTTAGTCCCGGTTGTCATTCGTGGATCTTTGGCAGTCGTTACGGGTAGTCAGAAGCCCGAAAGTCTGACAACCAGTCTTACCAAGGGGTATCGTATTAACCAGTAACTGGGTTGTGGAGGTCAGATAGGCAGTCGCTCCATTTAAAATACTGGTATTCAGCTGCATCCGGTTAGACTGGAAGCCGACCCCAACATAGTTTGGAAAAGGCTAGGCAGTTAATGGTGATGAAAGAAATTACACAAAGTAAAGCGCCTGTCTGGGTTCGAACCTACGACCTACAACTCTTAAGTCGCGGCCGTTACCACTGAGCCACCACTGCTCTCATGCATGATGTAAGGAAGAAAAAAAGGAATATTAATTCACTAGATGTAATGTGGGTACGGCGTACAGAAATGGCTTAAGAGCATATAGCTGGTGATTCCAAAATATTTGAACGTAGAAAAAGCAATTTTGAATAAGCTGGGAAATGAGAAATAAGTACACGGAAAACTGCTCTGTTTAAAAGAGCGAGAATAAACTAAGAAAAGTAAAGCACCACGAATTTACTCAAGATGAAAGGGGCAAGTGTCCCATAGAACCGCCCACTAAGAAGGCTGACGAAATCGAGGTCATGTCTCGTCGCAAATTGAGCGGGCGGCGTCACAGGCGGTGCTTATGGACGAGACCTACCGCTCAAATATAAATGAAGATTTCCTCCAGGATTACCAGTGCCAGAGTAATGAAATTTTATGTTAGCGTTTCTCTGGAATGGCCGAAACAGCACATTTTTGGCCTCGGCAACTTTAGGATATAACGCTTTAAAATGTTATCAAGAAAATAGGCTGAATATTTGAAATGCCGTGAATTCTATTAATTCCTGAATAAAGAAAGCCACTGGTTTGTATATTTTCATTTCAATATCAGGACCACGACTTGGAAACATTAAGTTCTAATGTATTTGAAATCGAACCAACTCTACAGGGATCGAGAACAATCTGTCTTAAATAAATATATACTTAATCAAAGTCAAGAGATATAATGCAATAACTGCTCGAATTTCTAGGCATATTTTTCTAATCAGTCATGGCTACTTTTTACGTAGTTCAGATGGAAAAACACTGGTCTGTTACCCATAACCAGCCTATAACGTTCCCACTGCCGGAACATAGCCTCCTATCTGTGAGAGGGAGTGGCCCGTAATCCACTACGCGGGCCAAGTGCGCGTTGGTCTGTATGTCACATGTCTTCGATTTTTTTATTCTATGACATGCCGATTTCCTCACGATGTTTTCCTTCACCGTAGTCTGTTACACCAACTGCGAATCTCTCATTTATATTCCGAAATAGAACCCCTAAAATCCCTCCTTTCGTTTACCTCCCAAGAAACAATTTCAAAAGAGAAGTGAAAAGTACTTTCCAATTCAAATGTAGTCTCGAAGATGCTATAAAAGACTGGGGGTATAGTTGGAAGACTCATTCATTACGTTGATTACTCCGTTCTTCCCGGGCCGGTTCCTTCCTGGATTCCCTATTGTCGTCGGCATGACGTCGCGGCGTTGTGAGATCTTAATCTTTCTGTTAATTGTCGCGATACAACGGCTCTCGGTTTAGTTAACGAGCTGTTAACTTGAGCCATTGTGTCACCCGTCTTTGCAAGATCATCTACTCAAATTGCGTTATGTCACACTGTGTAATTTATATTTTTTATTAGCATTTTTGTAATGAAACTATCTGTGCGTACATCTAAGGTGGTAAAAACTATAAGTTTAGTAGAACATTGTTATCTATTAGACAAGGTTGTATCTAATTCCAAAGATAATTATTTCAGTGTGAATTCTTTACTGTTTTTGGTTTCCAAGAAAAGGAAAATATTCCAGTGAATAGTTTATAAGTTGTACCTTGTACAACTTATGAACTAGTTAAATGTTGCAGCTCTGGCGCTGATCTTCATTAAATATATTTAATAACTTTATTGTGTCAGGTACACCTGACACAATGATCTTCAATCATCAAATTATGAGTTCATGGTCCAAGGTCAAAATACCATTGTAATAAACCATCTTCCAACATTTCTCTTATATAACTAAAACTTAATTATTAAACAATTAAAAAAATACTCACGGCTTGCAATCAGTTCTGGTGCGACGAGACCATTCAGGTCAGGCTCTTCGCCGTACCAGAATATCCATAGCTCTTTAGCGGCTCGGAGGGAGAGGGGCGGCGGCACGGGTGCGCTCATCTCATAGATGTTGTCGGGCGGCGGCGGCGCCGGCACCCGCCGCCACACGCACAGGATGTCCCCGGCCAAACAGCGCGCGTAGCTGCTGATGACCGGGTCCGCCAGTGGCGCGCCGCCCTCCTCCCCGTCGCCGCCGCCGCTCGTCTCCCCCCATACGAGCTTACGCCATTTTATGCCATACAGCTCCGTCTGGAATAAGAAAATGAGAGTTAGAACTTAAATCTTTACGCTGTGGTTAAGTTAGACTCAGCCAGCACAGCTATTTATTTACGAATATCACAATAGTTTACGGAATTCACATCCAGGTATCCCTTAAAACTGAGGTTTTAAATAAAAAGAACCTTAAAAAAAATTATCACGGAAAGTGCGAGGTCGTAAGGCATTGCTAGCAAGAACCGGAAAATCAACAGAATGGGACCCCAAGTGCGTTGAACACAGGAAACTTTAACGAATCTAAAATGAAGACAATGTGTTTACTACAACAATAGGATTTTAGTAGAGCAAGTACAAATTATACCGCGTAATATCTAAATACGAATACTACCACGTGACAACATAGAACTGAGTTTGTAAACAAACAATGAAACTTCGCGAAAACAATAAGAAGTCCACGACGACGCCAAACCTGCCAAAATGGACAGAATTAATCGTCCGCATAATCAGGACGAAAACTGCACAGAGACCTCGAAATTATTCTAAAATTGTCTCTGGCAAGAGTCCAGGGGGACAGAGGTGCAAGATCAGAGGTATTCTGCGTCGCACCCGGAAGCCGCTGTGCACCGCAGCAAGGAATTATAGTTGTAAACTAACGATATCTCTAGCTTTTGTATGGGACTTGTTCAAAATATACGCGATATTCTGGCAACACCCGGTTTGGTTGTAAAAACGGTGATAAGGCGACACGATGCTCAAACGCGAAGAGATTAACCGAGACTGTTTTTGTGGCCTCGACACGTGTTCCGTAGATTAAGCAGTTACCCCAACGTATAAAGTTGGACGTTTTTTTTATAGAGAACAACTAGTGATCGTGTGAACATTATTAACCCATTTTACGAACATGCCAATTATATTAAAAACACCTGTGTCTGCTATTATGAGCAAAAAGCTTTCATAAATACTGAATAATAACCATTCAGGGCGGCATTTTACGTTGATGATGATCTCATAATATTTAAACTTTATTTATTGGATCAGCTGAAAGCCCTCACCATTTAAACCGCACGCTGTACGTTATTAAGCAAATACGGACACAAATATCAAATAAAACGTTCAATTGCGATGGACATTACAGGATACTCTCGCTTTTCTTGTTTCGATCTCTGAATTGAAAATATTTACATGGAATGCCAATTAAAGTGCTGTTTTCCGCGTAGCTTGTCAGAAAAGACTTAAGGAAATAATATGGCGTGCGTGGTCGAGAGACTTGGAACAAGTCACGATTTAAGCACTATTAGAGCTAGTTAATTCCTCTGCATGATTTCAACAGCTTCCGTTACAACTTTATCCTGAGTGCTTGAAGCTCATAAAGCCACAAATCGACCGTTAAAAAGTTTTCATTCACACAACCCGAAATTGACCAGGCAGCCAATTAGTTTCCCATTCACAGCTCCATTAGTGAGCGGCAATTGCACGGCTAAGTGTGAGTACATGCGGCAGGTGGTGTTTCGACCTTGGGTATGCAAATATTTTATCGGGTCAAACACCCATCGCCCCTCGCTGGACACTGCCCGTCTGTAACACTTCTGTTTTTCTAGTCTCTTAAGTTTTCACTTTCGTTTGTTAATTATTCTCATGCGTATTTTGCCTTATGAAAATTGTGATTTGCTTTGCAGTAAAAATCTGTTTTGGGGATCAGGAGTGCTTTGATTACAGATAGTTTCTGAGGAAATCGATCGATGTCTAATTTCACCTAAGACTCCCATTTGGAGAACCTATCTATTACAATATAATATTTTAAATATCAATTCGTTATCTTTCATATTGAGTCTCTATTTAGTAAGTGGATACAATGTTTTAAGGGCAGAGAATCATCAATGTAAATAACCCCAAACCCAAATATGTTTATTGTTTAAATACATTACTTCCCGAAAGCTTTCAACCCTTTACCGCTCGCGGTCGGCGGCGGCACTCTACCCGCGTTTCTGGTCATTTAAATAAACATAAAACGATACGCAGTAAACTTGGTTCCGTTTTAATGGACAGTAAGTTGAGCGTAAATATCAGTTATTACGTAACTGATAAATATCATTTACTAAAGTAAATACAACCGTAACAAGTGCGATAGATATCTGCTGTTTCGCTTCGGATGGTTTTCGTGAATTGGAAACTTATCACTTGTCTTGTGTGACTCATTGGATCTAAAAATTGAAGGCATGATATGTGCGTCGTCAAGTCAAATAGGTCTTCGTTGGCAAGAAGGCACATTGAACTAAATTCGTTACCTATTAATTTGGTAACCCACAAAGTTCATTGTACATTTTTCCACGACACGCGCATCTGCGGCGGAAGGGGCTAAACGCACCTGGCAGACGTGACGCGTGGGGTCGCATCGACCTAACGCGATAAGGGGAGGAATAAGTAACTCCAGACGAGTTTAGTGTTAACTTCCAAATGAGGGGTTATTAGTCGACGCTTAAAACGCGACTGTTAAGCGATGTTTAGATATAAAATTATACAAGTCAGCCGTTTATGGTGTGCTGTGCTGCGGAAGTTTTATTACTGTTTTATTAGCCGTAGTAACTAGGTTTTTATTGAAATATAATAAGAGACTATAAATGTTGACATAGATTAAATAGTTTTAGTGTATTATGTACGAGGTGGTCGTGTAAAACGGCTGTTTATTGAGCAGTCGTTCAAGATCAAAGATCAGGCATTACTGAAGCTTGATTGAAAGGCTATATTCAATAAGTAGTTGGATAGCATTCTTGAGTACATATGGAGGAATGCGTCAAGCTCGGTGTCGTGAATGTTCGTTCGGGCGGCGCCGGGGCCGGCCGGCGCGGCGGCCGCTTTCTAACGCGCCCGATGCGCCCGCGCAGCCCGCTTCACTTTCTATTGTACGACGGCGACGTGACGACTTGCCTTCATTTTACACTAATTTATTTAATTACCCGTAAAGCTCATACATACTTGCTGGCATTGTTGTGTCTCGTACTAAACAGGTGTCGAGATAAAATCTATGTTCTGAATAACAGCTAGTCACTGTGTATTTAGTGTTCAATAACGAATAAAATCAATCAAGTAAGTAAGTACGCTCCTAATGTATGCACGAGTAAGTGAGCAAAGGAACTCATCAATAAAACATCGTGTAAGCGAGTCGCTTATGTATTTCCAATACACCCACACTGAGGTCAATGGATCACTATGAAAATTTAAAAGCTGCAGTATCTTGCGATGCTATGACAAAATCGCCTGGTGGATATTACGCAAAAATATTCCTCGACAAAGAACACACTGCACAGGGTAGAGCAAGTTTGTCGTGAAAAATCTGCGGTTATTTGAATTTAAAATGCGAAACGAGGGACGGATGGACGCCTAGCCCGACGATAACACCCGGATGAAGCCGGGCGAAAGCCGTGCCTTTTCCGGAAAATTCTGCCTGTAACCGATTTTAAAGCGGTGTTACGTCACTCCGTGCAAGCCTTTGATAACTTTAAAGTCAAATGAGAGCACGGCTTAAATAGTTTGCAGAGTTCTTACCGTGCATGTAATTAAAATATTTTGTTATTTGCTCGTGTTCGATGTCTTGCAATAGCAGTACAGCACGTATTATATTGGGTTAAATTAATACATACACAAATAGCAGTACTGTTCCCATTTGGTCCCTTTATCATGGTCGCCTACGCATACAATCGGTGCGCTGGCCCCTACGTTGAAGTCTTTTGAATCGCTCGGTGCACATATTTGGACATACGCGCTCAATGACTAATTGGCGCATAAATGCACCGCGAAGATATTGTCCACCTTTACTTGATATTCGTTCAATAAACTACTTACTCGTAACGTTCATAAGCGCAACAAAAAACATGCTGTCGGACGGTGTAACCGATAAAAATGTTAAGAAATAAATAAATAAAAACTATTTATTAATCAGTTTCCTGTAAAACAATGATCCCGTAAAGCGATCATAACCTAGAACGGAAAAAACTGCATGTCCAAAAAAGTCGAGCACCGCTAGTCGAGTGAGCGGGACAGGCGTATGAGACGTGAGCAAGACGGCGACAATCGCGAAAGTGAGAGGAGGCGAGACGCGGAGCGGCAACACCGCGCGGTTACGTTACTTGCGGGGTAAACAATCGAGGATGATGTGACGGTGCGCTGCGCGTGCGACCGCCCCCGGCCGTGCACTTCGCTACTGCATTTTTGATGTGTGACGTCACTAGATGCGTTTTGTTTTCTGGTCGGTGCGAGGGTGACTGTTTCGTTTACCTGTACATGCTAGTCAAGAAACTAGATGTCCGATCTCTGCGCCCTAGTCCCGAGTGCATAAACAGTGTTAGAAATAGTCACCTAAAAATAAGCGTGTTTGTAAACAGTCTGCGAAATTTCATGGGTGTCGAGTGTTGCGGCGATGCTGCGGGTATCAGTATTTCGGCGCATAATGTCACAGTTATCGCAGCGTCCGCGGTGTGTGCGCGGTGTGCCGGCCACTGTCCACTTCCGTGAACGTCATCATTATTATGGATTGCGCGTGTTGAACTTATGTCACACGGTTGTTGCTATGTAGCTTACCTTATTTTTTCTTTGAATAGTAATTTTAAAGTAATTTCTAGGAAGTAAGTATCGTAAGCAATTTCAAGGGCGAAGAATATTGCGCTCAAAGTCGTAAAAAGTTATAGGCGAAACTATCGAGTTCTGGAATATAATAAACTGGGGAAAATAAAACTTAAGTGGACGGTTCCGCGGCGGGGAGAAGAATTTCATATGTATCTGACAAAAACAGAATCCAATATTATCGAGAAACGACGGGAGAGAGCAACACTCATAATCACTGGAACTTAATATAGAGGTAACCAAACATGGTGGCCCTGTCAAAGACCATTACTACAAAATTAATAGCTTGAACAATTTGAAGCCTTCAAAAGGCGGTTAGCTATAATGACTAACATAAACATATTATCGTAATAAAACCATTATATGGACACAATATTTACTGCGGACTACAGTTACCTGCTACAAACATTCACATGCGTACTCACACAGACGCAGTACAAGCCGACAATATACTACCACATTACTTGCGACT
The DNA here is from genome assembly GCA_945859715.1 of Apamea sordens. NCBI lineage: Eukaryota > Metazoa > Arthropoda > Insecta > Lepidoptera > Noctuidae > Apamea > Apamea sordens. The sequence continues at coordinate 19,358,536 of OX243995.1, forward strand.
TTGCGAGTGGGCGGCGGCAAACGGCAACACTTATCATTTGATATTCCTTACTCTGTCTACTAAAAGTAGAGCGAGTGAGATGAGTTATAAGCCGCACAGTTTTACCAATGTTGTCATGATAAATTGATTACCTTTGACCCCAGAGATTCTTATCATACAGGCGTCAAATTTTTGCTTGAAACTTGTCCCCTAATGATTTTATTCAGGTATTTATAACAAGATGATTATTTTTTTTTAAGTAAAGGACATGAATTATAAATACTGACGCAAATGACGTCAGTGTAGGGTTTAATTAACTGACACAAATCAAGTCTTACTCTATCTACAAACAAAACTTAACTGGTGCGGAAATAAAAATGATGAACACTTCAAAGACTGCGAAGCGGTCGAAATACCTCACAACAAAAAACTCATTTATAAACAGAAATTACTGAGCTCTAATCAATTTCAAGTTAACATTTCATTCAACCAGTCACACAATCTAGAGGAAATACATGCCATAGAGATCAACGGAAGGTAGTGGGCAATGAGCAGGAAAACTCAGACGTAGCCATGTTTATAAAAGCGAGATTTACATTCTCGTTGTACAACTAAGCTTGTATGTCACCAAGGTCGAGGACACGTGCCACGTGACCAAAGATAATAGATCCCGCATTTATTAGCTAGCCGGCGATCGTGGATAAAACTCTAGGAATATTTTCCAATATTTATGAAGTATAGCAAGACCAAAAGTCGTTCAGAACTGTATACAACTAACAGGCCATTACGTTGACAAGCTTACAAAATTTTTGTAGCAATTTATTTATAGTTGAAAACCGTGAACTATATATTTTTAAAGTATCGATAGTTAATTTTGCCGACTTAACAAGTATAATATAGCATGCACGAAGGTATTAAAATGGAATTGTTATGCGGCAAACGCGTCTACAGGCACGCGCCATGGATCGTTTTAGAGGCCACATCGGCGCTTGCGCATGTATGTCTACCTTAGCACAACCACTACCAAACACCGATGTAAATTGAATTCATCAACAATTATACGATACACAATTAACTAAGGAACAAGATGATAACTAACTTCATAGCTACAATAAAAGTTTTAGATATTGAATCTTCTAGTATAGAGTCGAGCAAAACTTTCTAAGTATTATGTCAAAAGTGGAAATGACATCATACGAAGAAGACGATTATCTATTCAGTTATAGTATTTTTAATTGCCATTTAGTTTTCACGACTATTCGAGAAGTATTACGTCAGGATCTGTTGCCTGGTATCATGGTACCTCGAGGCCGACGACAAACGGATAGTCGCAGTGGACAGCCTCAGGAAGGAGGTCGACACACGAAACGGTTACAAGATCGTCGACTGTCGAAAATAGTCTTGAAAAATCATGCTTGTAACGGAAACTGACGGTGGGACACTGATCTGAATTTATTTGCAACGGAAGAATTTTACACTAAAACGGATCAGAGGTTTAATTATAAATCTTACCTTACTCTGGTCAAAGTAACTATAAACATTCAATGGAAAGTGACTATTGAACTATTGATGCCTTTAGAATTAATTTATGTGATTGTTAAAGATTCCCAGTCCGAGCCTATCATTCACACGAAACGATCAATTAACACCAGATCTAGATCCAAAGCCGGGTAGCGTCCTCAGTGCCGAAGGGTAAAGGGTACCCAGGTAGGCAGTATTGGTGCGATACGCTGCTAACGGTACAACCGCGCGCCGGCCGCGGTCAACGAACTCGACGACCTTACGTCTAGTCTAGAAATTTGAAGGTTTGGCCTAGTTTTTTTTTTCAACCAATAATGTATAATCATTTAAAAGTGCATTGGAATAAGAATAAGTTCCTTGAGACGTTAAGTAAGTAAATAAAGTATAACTCAATAGCGAAATTACTGATGCCGAGAGTTGGCAAACATTTTAATCTCGAGATTGAGAACTCGACGATAGTTCGTACGAGCCGACAGAATGCAGATACCGACGCAGGCCGCAAAGCTTTTATGCATACAAAGGACGTCGCTAGGATATTGTGGTGTGACAGGTACTTAGATGCGAGTATGAAGTACATTCGCAGAAACGTCTGTTATTGTAACCTGAGGAGACACGACGGATTTATGTGAAGGAAAAGTTAAACAACGACAATCTTCCAGAAGATATAAAGTTACAGAACAGCTTAGTGGGTACAGAAACAACATCGCCTACATACTGATCTCGATCGCTTGATAATTCCGTCTCTTTTGCTCTCTCTCTCGAACATACCTTCTCACGCGTTAAACCTCAGCCTCTATGGTGACACGTAAATACTACGTGCACTATTTAACAAGTGGGCCGCGACAAATACTGGAAAGCCACTTGCACCGTGCACGTTTACCAACTCTGCTTTAATTGAAAGATTATGATAATGTGCACACGTTCGGGTGATTTGGGAAACGAGAGCTTCTTGCATATTACACTGTATCATTTTAATGAATATCAGTGAATATGTTATATCTACACTAAATACAATAATGCGATCTTTGAACTTCATAAAATCCTTGCCTCATTACTAATATTGTACGGGCAATGGAGTTCCCAGATCAAAACTTAGAAATGAATGTCCTTCGAACTATGCGTCATGCAAAACTTAAAATTCACAAGACATATAACCAGACAATTCCGACAAGATCGAAATAAATTAGGTTCTGTTTTAGAAGGAACATCATTATGATAATCATAAACGTTCTTGTCGGCGAATTTACACCTTCACGTCTTGAGCGGATGGGGGGGACGGATGATAGAGGCAAAGGGGGGGATTGTAGTGAAAGCGTTTCGAATTAAATCCGTGAGAGCCCTCAAACATTCGGCCATGTTATTTTACATCTGATGTTATAATAAAGATATCGTGTGCTGACAATCTATTTTGTCAATTAAACTAATAATTTCGTCGGCCGCTGTGCAATAGCTTCGATTCGCATTGTCTATTGACAGTTAATTTTGTTAGTCATTTGCAAATGAGGTCAACTTGCAAGCCGATACATCGGTGAAGCATTATGTAATGTTCATAATAATTGCCGGCGTTTCTGAATGTTAAAGTTGGAAATAAATGCTTAAATAAGGCAAAATTTTAGCGAAGAGTATTATATAAATGTCATTATTTTAAGCAATAACTTGGCCTGTGCATATTGTGTTTCATTTCAGCGCTTCTATTTAAAACGGAAACATAATGCACAAATTAGTTCAGAGACAACTTATTTCAAGATACACCAAAATACAATGGCAGTTTGTTTCCAAAACACTTGATTACTCTCATGTATCTTTAGAAGCCTATCGCAACTCCACTTTAATAAATTAGGCTGGCTGCCTTTAGTTTTATCGCGGCAAGAAAGTTTCACCAAGTTGAAGTAATACATCAAGTTTTACATACGTTAGCTCTTAATAGGTGAGAGGTTGGAATACGTGAAGTTATGTGTTACGCTTGTATAACAACACGAGTACACGACGCAGTTGATCGTATAGTGAAACTCGTTTTCCGTGAGACGAGGGCCAAAACTCACATGCAAAGGGCCGACAGGCGCTTTCGGCTACAGACATTTGTAATGAAACTCAAACTCAAATCATTTATTTCAATTAATCCATTTACAGGTACTTTTGAATTGTCAAAATTAAATAGTCGGTCAGTTAGTCAGAAAGTTGAAGCTAGTTGCCCATTCCAAAGCGTAGATCTCTATGGAGAAGAACGGGCAAGAAACTCCACGGACACTCTTTTAAATCAAGACATTTTTACAAAATCCTGGTTACATTAATGCTCCTGCTAATCTCAGAAACGTCTTATGTCAACTCACAAACATATCGCAAATAAAGTATTGCAATGATAACACCAAGTTTCAGTTTTCAAAGTGCGCCTCGCGCCTCTGGCACGTACAGACGGTGCCAAGTGTTGTCAACACACAACATCGTCTTGTTTACACAATAAAAAATATAGGTCACTCTTTACTTTCACGCTTTCAAACACTTTTGTCCCGTACGACACGGGGTGTAGCCGGATTACGGAGTAAAATTACTCGTGTAGAAATAACCTTTAGCCAATAAAAGCGAAAGTGGAGCACAAGGCTAGTGAAGACTTGTTTTTATCGATCGACATAACGCAGAAACCTGAACACGGTGTGTTTTCAATCATACTAATGAACTTTACGTTAGTCGGAGATGCATTCAACTGAATCCAATTTTAAGTATTGATGATTAAGTCAATAGTTAATGAGGCAATAGTTTAATATAGATAAATCATATTGATTACCGTTTAACTAATAAACGTAATCTAATAAGAAATGAAATCAATCTTAAAATTGTGTTTAATTTTAAAATTAATCACACAAAGCCATACAAACAGTAACGCAATTTAGAATGTATTAAAAGTTCTTCATATCACAATAAGCTGATAAATAATTGCAAATCTGTGGTGACAGGACCCGTACTGGCGTCGAGTGGCGGTCTCTGGCGAAGCATCGAATGTGGGACAGGCACAGAGCACTTCTGTTATCTTGACCTACATATCGTGACCGCGGTCGCGGCCGGACCACTGCCGCTATTATAGCGGAACACCTTAATTGCCTTCTGATGGAAAACGTTGAGAAATACGAAAGGGCAACTACAGAAATAGAAAATTATGAAAACCTTTGAACCTTTATGTAGGTAAACAAAAACAATCGAGGCATTCAAAACAATACAAATTGTGTGAAACTTGAACGAAACGATTATGCCGAACTAAGTCGAAAAGTACAATTCATTGTGTACAGCTAGCGGACCTCCAAAAAATCGTGAAAGCAAAGGCCATTACGTCCAAAGGTAATTGAAAAGAATTCTACAGATAAAAAGGGAGAAAACAGATATCAAATAAAAGATTCCAATATCGCTGAACGAATGGTAAAAATCGAGATCGTAACCAAATGAGAAAGAGCGAACGTTTTTCCTCGTGACAGTATCATCAAAACAGAACCTTGACCCAGAATGTGGCTCGTAACTACAAGAGGAAAAGGACGTAACGAAGATGCTGTCAGGATCGCATCAAGTGATGTCATATCGTCTGAGTATTTAAGACTGGTTTTATTTTATTTACATACATTTTTGAGTGTCCTTGAAGACCATTTTTATTTTCGTCAGTGTGATGGACGTCTGGATTTTATCCCCATGTATTCTATACTATAAAGAGGTAAAATTTGTTTGTTTGTATGTAAGGCGAAATCGCTGAAACTGCCAGTCAGATTTGAAAAAATATTTTTGTATTTAATAGCTCAATTCTTGGAGCTTAGAGCTTCTTAGGAGCCGAGCTAATAGAAAAAATTCAGAAAGAACGCTTCGTTCGCCACTTCGTTTTCACATAGAAAACGAAGTGGTATCGCGGGCAGGTGATGCGATGCGACGCGGTGGGTCGGGGGAACAAGAAATTTCACGCGGACGGAGTCGCGGGCTGAAGCTATGATAGATGAGGCAGTGAGAAAATATCCACGATCAATGGAAATGTATTTAATCACAAATTCACAATTATGTTATTATTAATTAATTCCAAAGCAAACGAAGTCGAAGCAAATTAAATATAATATTCTTAGGTATTTTAAAAATTAATAACGCACCCATTAAAATATTTTCGTGTATTGAAATTATTTTATTCCGACTCAATTTAAGCAAGGCCATCAAGTAAATGGAGTAATTCGATAACGCGTTTTCTCGAAAATAGTTTTAATTGCCTAGACCGTGGATACGGTCCTTTCTCTTTAATGTGGGTTAAATAAAGGCACTCGTTGCGGAACTGCATCAATTAAGGACAATGTGGATTGTGCGCGAAGGACGTCCGCGCTCGCTCCAAGGACCTTCATATAAATGTATTGGTTTTTTATTAGATACATTACTAAAATACTTCATGTGATAACTTTGATAAGTAAGCCAATCGATACTCATTACTGATAACTTAGTATCGATCAGTAAGTAAAAACCAGTTGGCGTGTCATTGTCAACCTTAAAATTGTATCAGCTGTTTATCTTTGCATTGCACGTGCACCAGAGTTGTTAGGATGAGCTTAGTATTTGGGTCATAATATACTCGTTATCGAGATGCATGTTTTATTCACCTTGGAGGGTATGACGGTTGGATATGTGGTGCAATACAAATTCTATTGCATGAAGCAGATCCCAGGAAAGTGTGAGCAATGTTTGTTAGTCATAATTACGCATTTTGGGTGCATGTTCCCACATACGTCATCATCCCATACGTCCCACTGAGCACATTTGCCACTATTATCACACTGCTACACTAGTTACTTCAATTATCTGGCATTTTCCAGTCTGAGGTCACTAGAAACTCGAGATAAAGAGTGCGTCATTCTTATGTAGTTAAACGCGTCACATGGATTTATTTATTTCCCTAGGAAACGTCAAAATGTTTTCCTTGTTTGTTTGTAAGTCGTCCTTTGATTCTCAAAAGTCAATGCTCGCTCGTCAATCATTGCATTAATTCTGTTTGTTGTTTAGGGAACGGAACAGCAACCGTTATATTAATTTCAAGTGTTGAAGGAGCGTGAGATACCGCCGCCGCAACTGTTCGCTTATCATGTGCGATAATGTGGCATTAAATAGCCGGTCGCTCTGTAAACAACTGTGCGATTGGTTACAAAATAAACAGTACACAGCTTTCAATTGTGGTTTTGATGCGAGGACCCAGATGCGGGTCACAAGGGGCTGGCTTTATGTACCGAAATTATGCGAATACACTGTATTTATTTGAACAGTTTTCTTTTTAATTTATACACGTGCTCTTTCTTGTCTTGCGCTTGAGCATCCTTCACGAGTACGTGCTTTATCATAAAGATTATGATGACAGCGACATTTTAATTCATTAGCGTCGTGAAAGGCGATAAAAGAACTGTATTGTCAATGTGTTTCCTATCATTAAATTTAATTATAATCTTCAGGCAATAATAATATTTGGTAAAGAATTAAAGATTAGATTAAGGTATTGATATTTTCATCAAAAATCGTTTGCTTTTGTACTATCTGTTCTCCACAAGTTGGTCACACAATCTTTATTTCCGTGAGTGACTTCCAAAGCTTTTAATCGTGTCCTATTGTGGTGAATGATAGCGGTATGAAACACCAACCGCTCTCGTTGGAACCTTGATACCGTGAGAGTGTGATAAGTTATCAGCTGATAGATAACGACCCCCGCGACATTATAAAACTTATAGTTTGTTTTTAATTTAAACAACATTTAAGTTTCCGTTCCCCATCATTTTCTATGATTTGAAAGCAACTGTTTAATTTATCAATCAAGTTATCTTTATTTGCCAATTCAGCGTGTTAGTATAATTAAATGTATTTAGAACACTGTTTTAAATGTTTGTTATTTACAGATATTATGACAAATTAAAAAATCAGTACAAATCAAATCTGTCTGAACTCATTTACATGCTCAAAGCGTGCGTAACGTGGTAACGTAAGTAGTCAATACATAATTAAGACACGATAAACCGGATTTAGCCACAGTTTGCTCGACTGTGCGCATGCGCAGACTACTTTTAAATACTTCACTCACCCGTCAGACACAAATCAAGCGTTTAATAACCTATACGGTCACCTTTATTTTCATTATTAACAATCGAGATCTTACAAATAACTCTATTTCATTTGTTTAGAGTTCAAATTCATTCGAATGTGAAACCAACAAGTAAATCACTGATTTCAGGTAGACGTTTTTTGCGACGACCTTGAGCCGTTCAAGAAACCATAGTATTTCTGTTGTCTTAGTTACGAGAGAGTCGTAACGTGTCAACAATACAAAGATTCTACAACAGGCAAGGACTAATTTCATCACGTTTCCAATAAGATGAAAGTGAAAATTTAATGTGTGAAATACCAAAAGGCAAAGAACAGACTCCGTGAGAATTTACGATCATCGTATCATACAAGAATTTATGGCGTATAAAAAGCGGCAAAGCATTAGAGATTCATTATAACACAATGTTGTAATTAGGTTGATTACATTAAGAGGGTTTATAATAGTATCGCCACTTTGGACAAACGTGAAATAATAAAAATAATCTGTTGCTTGATTGCCGCCAAAACGGTAGTTAACAACTTGTTTTAATACTGTTAACCAGTTAATTACATAGTTTAATAGACACTGGCCAGTATTCATTAGTGGTGCGATTTATTTAGTCAGGAAACCAAATCAGAGCGGCAATTCTCGTAATTTTAAGAACGTTCACAGTCAGATCTCAGTCTCAATCTGTCAAAAAAACCTCTTATTTCCTTAAATTTTGACAAGTTTTTGACATTTGTTTGTCGCTGAGATGAGACTGCGACTAGATTTTGAACGTTTTAAATTACGAGAATTGGCCTTCTGGCCTTAGGTTGAATTCGTAAAGGGTGACCTAGAAGCGGGAGGAGACATATCAGTGGGGGAATGAGCACATTCAGGATAAAATTGAAGTCGTGCTCTGTATGCACAGAGGGTGATAAGGGGTGTGGGGCAGAGGTCGCGGAGACTCGTGTGTTCCGTCAGATGCCATGAATAAGTTAGCAGTGTATTCCGTCACTCAATGGACACCGTCGTTGTGGCGAGGAATTGAGATGAAAAGAAAAATCTCAGAATTCCTTTATGAAATAAATAGGAAAAGGTGCAATTTTTGTTTGCATATCAGAGAAAAATAAGTGAAAAGCTCATGTTATTTAATTAAGACACTTCCAAATATTGCCCATTAAAAACAACGTTACAGAATGAATGAATGAATGATTATTGCCAGTTCATTCTCATACGTCAAGGGTAAACAATGGTCAAGACAAAGTCACAGCTATGACATACTGCGTATGACTGTACTAGAATTTATAAGACAAAGCGTAAACAGGTAAAAGAACAAAGACGAACATCAACTACCTAGATAATCACAGTACACGCAACTGGTGCCTGGGCGGAGGCCCGCTTATGGGAAAGTTACAATCATTACGACCATTCATAAACGGTTGAATGAGCGCAAGACGCCTGCGCAGCCGGCGAGCGCGCGCGCACCGACCCCGCGAGTCCCGCGACATCTGTGATGTCGCCGCGCAGATGCCGCGCATACCTCAACATAAACGGAGCCTAGCTAAAGCCAGTGAACATTCTCAACTTGACAGACAGCGATACATTTCCGATTTAATTAACATCAATGAAATTGCATTGCAATTTTTTGCGCAATGCTCCTAGTAAAGTGTATTGAACCCAAACACGACACCTAGAAGCCCCCATGCGTCACCGCCTATGTTGTGGACGAGAAAAAATTCCATGCGACAAAAGCAGCGATGTCCGCAAACGACGCATAAATAATTAGACAATAAGCAGGCAGGGCAAGAAATCGGTAATTTGTATCGCGTCGAGATAGGCGGAGCGCAGAGGGAGACGGGTGCAAGCAGGCGCGCGCCGCCGCAGAGATATGGCAACGCGTCAGGTGGAAGTGGCGCCCGTGCTGTGCTCGCTTCTCGCCGAGGACGACCGACCGCCCCCGGCGCCCCGCGCGCCCGCCCCTCACCCGCTAATCCTCACCCGAACACAATCTGATAAAATTCGCGCCAGCTATGAACATTACGCAAAGCTACTCAACACTACAACTCTGCGATAATGAATGACCCGACGATTTTTTTAACACGGACATAAACATTACTCCTCATGTCTCGCTATCGTGTCGCATTATCGAACGGTACGAAGCGAAAAATGTAATAAGAAAGTTATTTCCTCAACCTGGCGAAACTAGTCTCGCGAACGCATTACGGTCCGCGTTACGGCCAGGTGAATTCAAAATGACCTCTATGGGCCGGTGGCTTCTTGTGGCCTCGCTCGCCGAATGCGTTGACATTTTGTGGGTTAGCAACATGACATGACTCCGAGTTGTGGCGAGAACGATGCCAGGATGACTAACGGCCGGCCGTCATTAGCCGCCTAAACGTAAATTGTCCCATACAAAAACTTTAACGCAATAGATCGATTCGGCAGTCGTAGCGCAATAAGGTGAATTTTGTATATCAGCGTCCACTAACGATAATCACATCGTCTACATAGACGTCGTGGACTCATTATTTAGGAATTCCTAAACAAGCAACGGGAGACCTGAGAACAATAGCGCACAATACTAGCGTCACGTAAATCGTAATGATTTCGAAAGAAAAGTACATACGAGTTCTTTCATCAATGTAAAAGTGACTTACCAAGGCGAAGAAGTTTGTGTGGCAATCCTCGAGACTTGCACCGTTTGTTTGGTGATTTTGATGCGTCATGGTAGTCCGGGGCACTTCATTTTCAATTCACAACACTAAAAACGGGTACAATCTTAAAGAAACCACTCAAAATCTTAAAATCATCACCGACATTTAGTGAAGTTTTCACCTTTCAATGGCGACTGGAAAATGGCGGATAGGAAACAACAACCCAAGCCGACAGTGCTGCCGTAGGCGGCCAAGGATAGAAACTGGTTTCGTCTAGAAATGTGGGAACGTTCCGTTTTAGATTTGGTGTACTCATCAACTTATGGCTGACTTCAGTATCTAGTTTGATTAAAAAGTTTTTTTTGTTGTTTTTATTTACAGAAGATATTGAATTATTAAAATGATAGAACCGAAAACAAAAAGCCAATGTTATTTAGTTTGTTCTTTTTAAATTACTTACCATTACTGCAATCGCCGAAAGAGGCTATAGGGAAATTATTTTGTCAAAGTTTTCTCTTTTTTGATCAAGCGGGTATAAAAATAACACTTTTCTAATTTTGAAAATAAAAAATATGTTATTTTGCAATCAATATGAGATTACGTAATCAACCATTAAAAATAATTCTACGCATAGCTTTCTACGTGAAATGAAAAACATTGTTACAGTTGTCAAAATCAAATGTACGGACATGGAATAAAAATACTAAAAATATTTTACATTTTTTGCGATTAAGATAAATTATTATTAATTAATTTCAATAAAAAATAGGAGAAGCAAAGAACATAAAATACAATGCTTCGGAACGTGCTGTCTGCAATACCGCGCAGAAATTTACAGGTTATTTTGCTGCACACCTTATTTATTAATTTAAAAAACACATTAATACAGTGTACTAATTAATCAAATAATTTACAGATCACTGCTGTAAGATATAAGCAGAAGAAATATCCTAAAGTTGACAAAAAGTTCCAAGCTGCTGCAGAATCCTTAGCTGCAAGAGGGTACAGTATGAAATGTTTACCATTAGGTCCAATTAAAAGAATAGACCATTATCATGAACACTACATTTGAACCTTACTTACTCTAACTGACTTAACTTACAAATGATAATTTGTTAGTATCCTACTTTTTATTTTTTGTAAACTTACCATTAATAAAGAAATAATAATAATAATAACACTACTGACGGTAACTTACATTTATTTTTTAAGATAACTAATTAAACTCAGGTAAGAAATGGATGCAAATAATAAAAACTGCAGGTTGACAATTGTAGTCCATATTGAAGCCCCTGAAATTAATGGGTAATGGCCATTTCATTTCAGAGTATTTATTGACTTTCTAAAATAATAACCATTTAATTTTATTTTCAGTTTTCTAAGACCTACAAAGCCATGGGATCCGCCTGCAAACATAGAAGAAACAGTCACCAAAATATGTACCTCCAATGGTCTGAATTCTGATGCTCAATTTGATGCGTTAGAAACTAAGTTTGCGGTCCTCAAGGCATGCTTTGAAGAGACAGGATATGATGTACCAAATTCACTGCTGCACACAATTGGAAGTGTCGGTATGTTACTCTCGGTGGGAAAGGGGTGTATTCACCACAAATTACGCTAAAGCAAAATTAGCCTTCCAGGAACATTCTTCCGTGTTTCTCCATTGAATTTTTCATGCGTGCCTCTCATAGCATAGCAATAACAGAAAGCATGCAGAATCAGGCATTGAATAAATTTTTATTTTAAAAATGTCTTCATGAGAACATAACACAACACATGCAGAGACAATTATTGCCCCTTTTTTTTAGTATCTTTGTTACATCTTCTTCAGTCAAAGCAAATATTCCATTTAAAAGCCTTAAGCTAGATGCTGAAACATTGACTTACCTGGGCTTATCAATATCAAGGCAATCTGCATAATAATGTAAACAGGGTTTCCTAACTTCTATGTTCTATGTAACGGTTTGGTTTCCTCACTTTCCTAACTTAAAAACTGAAACAATAGAAAAAAACAAACTTTATCCAAATAATAATACAATGAAAATAACTTATTGTCGCACCATCAACCAATTTGGTCATGAAGGTTAGACTGGATACATTAGATAGAATTTTTGGGTTCCCAAGAGCCCTGCTGCATGCACATGCTGTCATAATGATCTACCTAGACTTTTCCCAACTACCGTTAACTGCCGTTATCACGTTTATGTGCCAACCTGTATATTATAACAGCAATGTCTTAGTGACTAGGGCATCGGTAACTAAATGAAGTAATAAAATCGGTCATCACATTCCTAGCCTTTGCCCAACTATATTGGGGTAAGCGTCCAGTCTAACCAGATGCTGCTGAGATGAATAGGCATAAAATATAATTAAATGAAGCCTTCAAATGTCTTCAATATTGACTGCCAGTCATCAGACACAATAGAAAATCTATTGTTGGTGGACACCGGTGACTGCGGTGGCAGTCAATGCCTTAATATATGCTGTTGCAAATGTATCTGGATAAAACTTGGTAGGTACTTACTTGACAAACTACTTGGTTATTTAAAAAAATTATAGTATTATTAAAAGGCCATTTTGGACAAATATAGAATCGATAAAGCACTTCCTACTAAAACTAATTAGAAAGAATTTAAGGGTACTGGGTCTACGTACTTACTACTTGTGAGACCTGCACTGGTTTTACTTAGTATGGTCCGAGCCTCCTGTCTCCCATCTTCTTCCAACTTCTATGAAATATAAACTGTGTACATTTCGAAACTTGTGGGAGAAAATAAATTTTATTACTTCATTTCAAATTCGAAATGCTCACGAATTCGCTCAAATTTCAGAAATTAAGGTCAATGACTCGTATTTTCAGAAAATTAAGAATGTCTATCCTACAAGTTTCACTATCGGTTTGCTTTCTTTATGATTATTTCGTCACATTGTTTCTGCTTCGTATTGTTTAACGTACCTACTACTACTACTGAAAGTTTTATTGCGCGCCAAAACACCTAATAAAAAAAAAGTAAAAACTGTCCAATAGATATTGCCAATCTCGAAAATATGTCAATCCAATGTAATGTAAAGGATAGTTTACACAATTGTCGTTTTCCCCATTTTTTTAAACTTAATTATTTTGTTACAGCTGATTTGAAAGAATTTTACAAGACTCCTGTTGACACAGCAACACCATTTGAGACCTTGAAAAGAATGGAACTGCCCAAAAACTTGCATGTGCAGCCAGACTATGTCAGATTCCACCCAGGTTAAAAACATGACTTTTCTGAAATTTTTGCATCCAAAATTATGTTAGAAATATAACTAATAGTGCAATATTCTGTTTCAGATAAAGACACAATGTTCAATGGTATCTCAGCATTCCCCAAGAGTTCAACTATTGTGTCTGGTATTAAGACTAGGAAGAAGTACGAAGGCTACTCTGCCAAGCGAACATGGCCCTAAATATGCATGTTTAGATTTAAAATGTTGTATAGTTTTAGTTGATAAATAAAAAGTTCCAAAAGCGTTTCTTGTTTTTTTTACGCGTACACGTACGCGTTTAAGGTTTATTTTTGTTTTATTCCACGAACACGCGACAGACGACACCGACAATATGATATAGGAATGAAAATTCATCTCCTTTCATTTCAATTTTTGATCATTCGGTAGGCGAGTTAGATAACCGCCAATGAATTCATTTTTCACTTTTGATTCATTTTATGTTTAGACGTTTCACTTCGAGGGAAAAGTAAAGCGTCCGATATCGGCTAATGTGACAGTGAGAAGTATAGATCTAATAACTGTTGCCCGCGACTTCGTCTGCGATCTAGTATGAAAAGTAGCCAGGTCATGGTCTACTCATGTGCTAAATTTCATCCAAACTTACTTTTGCCTTTATAATCTTAAAGTTAGGATGATAGATGAATAGGCATGGAAACCTGCCAATATGAATTAATGGAAGTTATGTAGGATAGTGAATGCTATAAAGAACTATTTGCCTTTTAGACATTAATACAAAGACCTGCGCAAAATGCTTGCTTGGTCAGAACAATATTATGTGAACCCGCGGCTTCAACAGTTGTTCTGTCTTTTGAATTCCCGCATAGAGTTATAAGAGAGATAGATATTCGTATGAATACCGGGAAGGCGGGAACGATACATCAACATTATGCTATGTTGATGTATCGTTCCAGGTTAGTATTGATCGAAAGATCTGAATGTGTGGCAGGTTCTTCATAATTAGAAAATAATGAATTCGTCCAAGTGAGGAGCAAAGTATTTTTATTTTCGAGGCGGATATCCGCAGAACATATCTAATCTAGTGCTAGAATAGCACTTTGAACAACTGTCTCAGAGATTTCTACTTTTCCTTTTCTCGCTGCTCTTAAAAATAAATGAAAACACCTTCGATCAATAATAGTGAAAACACTGAAAAGTTAAAAAGGTATATTGGATTTGAATAAGGTTTTTCAAGGTAAAGAGGTCAGTATTTGGCTTGATATTTTTTAACCCTTTCTATTTTTCTAACACGTTTTTGAACGAATTAAAAGTGACAGATGAAAGTTGTACGTTACTTTGAGGTTATATACGAAGTGAATCTCGATCTATTATGAACATATTTACTCAATTAATTAGCGAATGATTCAAACGAAATGATTTGACCGTTCCAAAATGAACGCCCTATTGATATTGGTTTTTATATTTGTGGTTATTTACTCCTGTGTGTCATGGTAAGTGGTCGATGTACGATGACACCGCTATTTTTATTATTGTTTTGTGTTTTGTTTACTATTTTGGTAACATTTGGGGAATTTTTAGGCTGCTGCCGACGTTACTGGCATGGCTGTTCATGAGAAAGTACCATATCAAGTTGAAAATAGGCAGAATCGCCGTGCCAAAGTTGATACTTAAAGATGTGAGCCTATCCAAAGATAGGTATTCTATTGTAAGTATGATGAGTTTTATAAACCGTTATTCATGTTACTGAGAGTATAACTGTACATGTACTGCTCCCGACCTGTCCTTGTTTGTCCTTCCTTGTACATTGATGTAATACAACATAAGTTCTGGAAACATGTTATTTACTTAGTTCATTTTCTCTTAAACATCAATAAAACAATTTTTCCTCAATTCAATCTACCTATTAAGATTTTTAGTGACCTTAAAAATACTGACATACATTTGTATGTTCTAAAATATTGCAATAACAAATCTACATGAAGGCCATTTATGTCCACATCAGTGAAATTTATTGTATTATAACTTGTACCAAAATTGTCATAATTATGAAGTAAACTGATTTCATTTACAGCACATAGATGAAGTATCATTTCAAAGTAGTTGTTTCAACTCTGAAATCAATAAACTGGTATCAGTAGTAATCCGAGGAGTTGAAGTAACCAACAATGTGGAGGAAAAGAGGAGTGTTGTGGTTGAGACCATCCTTAAACCGCTTCTCTCCAAACAGAACTCTACTGCAAAGGGAGACACTTACAATGAAGTGGCCGACTTCAGGAATCTTGAGAGCAGTTTGAACCAGATAGCAAATAAGGAACTTTTGGATTTTAGAGATAAGAAACTGCCACATAGTTTGATTATGTTTGCTCAGGTATGTTGGTGCTTGTATTTTATTTCTCATATTATAAAAAATCTTATCTCTGTAAGAGGTACTATGGGCTGGTGTCTGCAACTTCATGTTAATATGCCTATTTTGTATACAGAAAAATCTCTTATGATATGTGTAAAGGTAGCAGCAAATTGCAGTACATATTTACTCTACAGTATTAAATGTTTTTCATAGAATAAAATATTAGAAAGACTCTTCCTTTGTGAAGAGATTAGCAATAAAGTGGGTCTTGAACCCGTGATCTATAGCAATCCTATACCCTTCCCAATCAGCTACCATGACCTACTCGCATAAATCTATGTTTAATCCCTCTTAATCATTGTTTTATTTACATTGCCAAGCCTTATCATATCCATAACATGCGTAATGCATATGATAAGGCTTGTCTATGTAACATAAAATTATGATTATCATATGTATATTGGCTTATTTATAACTAGATAGCTTTTGCCAGTGGCTACGCCCGCGTGGAGGCTGGAAACTATCCCACAGGAACATACTACTGGAATAAAAAGTGCTACCCCTCTTGAGGCAATGTTTTGCGTAAACATTAAACACTAGCCACGCCCCGCGGTTTCACCCGCATAAGTTTCGATCCCGTGGGAATATCGGGATAAAAAGTATCCTATGTGTTAATCCAGGGTATAAACTACCTGTGTGCCAAATTTCATCCAAATCCGTTCAGTAGTTTTTGCGTGAAAGAGTAACAAACATCCATCCATCCATCCTCACAAAATTTTGCGTTTATAATATTAGTAGGATAGGATAGTCTATCATATAATATTTATAATTTCTAGACTATTTTTATCTAAGTCTTGTAAATACTATATAACTTTTATGTGCTACTTTGTTGATGACACAACTAGCTAATTTAATTATCATTATCCTGGCATGGCACTAGTTAATTGAGTTATATTATTAGTATTGTCTCTAAAGTTGTACTTATGATTTATACTTTTAAAGGTTTTATACCAATGTTTGGAAGTAAAAAAACCAAAATCTTTAATATATTTAAAATTTTTAATATTTATTTATTGTATTTAATTAATTTATTTATAACTTAAACGTTTACCAACAAAAGACATTCACACTCACCCACAGTCTTTGTCATAATTATATATTTCACACGTATAATAATATACAATAGAGGAAAGCACGGCACTATTAATATACGCTTATTAATAGTGCCGTGCTTTCCTATAATGTATATTATTATACGTAATATATTATTATGACAAAGACTGACTTATACATTATACGAAAGAAAATATATTTTTAATAATAAAAAATAATTTAAAAAAAAGTACTTATCTAATCTGTGTAGTAATAAAATAATCTTTAAATTAAAATATGAATTGCTAACCCTTAATCGGGTTAGCAATTGGCATTCAGCCATCTCAGATCATGTCATATGTGTTTCTGATGTCACCAAAATAGTAGGAACCAGCGTATTTCTGAATGAATGTCAACTGAAAAATCATGCATAGTATAATCAGCCGAAAATGTTCTCTCTGCTGACACAGGCCTCCTCTCAGTGACAGGGATATAAATCATGCATACTGCACACCAATTTGCAAGATGTATGGTAACTACTAAGTACTACCATAAAAATGTGCTTACCACACAGGTGTGACACATTCAGAACCTTTGTGCCATGCAGAGAACATTAAACTGACTCTTCAAGTTAGTAAAATAGTGTGTATCTAAATCTATATTTATTTATTTATTTTATTATAATTGAACATAGTAACAGCCTTGTGTAGCATTATATAAAATATTTTTATAAAGAGATTTGAAAGCAACCGCCACATACAGGACTAAAACCCGCAATCTGTGGCGAACCGCGCCACAGATACGACGGGCTCAAACACCATAAATAAATTAAAACTACTTATATTTCTCCCGGTAAACGTAACACCTTACGTTTACTGATTACCGGGAGAAATATAAGTAGTTCTGAGGCCAGGTGGAGCGACGATCTTCGCAGGATGGCTGGTAGCAGCTGGATGAGAGTTGCCGAAAATTGAGTTGGCGTGCAATAGGAGAGGCCTATGTCCAGCAGTGGACTGCCATAGGCTGATGATGATGATATTTCTCCCACAGTTCATGGGAGTACACATATTTAATGCATCAGTGACCATCCACAATGGACCAGTCGACAATCCTTGGTGTCTAACCGCCACAGCCGCCGAGGTCCACGCAGATGGCGCTGCGGGCGGGCCTGCCCGGGCGCTGGTCTTCTCAACGAAGCTTGTGGATGCTAGATTGAGAATCGGGGGGAAGGTTGAGAGTTTGGGAGAAGCGGCCTGTTGTTTAGTGATTGAGGGGACTGTGAAGGCTGATGGGCCGCTGAATGTTGAGGTAAGCAGAGTAAAGTTATCTTGTGCAAGTTTAGCCAGAATCTCATATTCATTCATTCTTTGTTGATTATGTAGATTTAGGAAAAATTCAAGATTTGTTTGACAAATAGATTAATGGATATAAATTAAAAAGATCTAAATTCACTCAACTAAAATGTCCATACGTTTTTTATAATTTGTAGAAAATCCACGCAATAATCAGCAACACATCAGTGACATTCAAAGACGAGTTGTATCAGTTCCTAAAAAGCCACAAGAAGCATAGACGCACACCAGTTATGAGCATCAATAGTGAAGACCACCTCGCCACTATCATTCCCAGACTTTCACCAGTAGTACCAAAGGTAAGCCCAGTTCATTTACATGTTACGAGTATTATGTTATGGTACATTTATTTGACCACGAATTTCTTCGCGCGGCTGCCGCGTAGCGACCGCATGGACCACCCCGTCCATAGTAAAATGCGCTCTATCTGTTTAGCAATTACGTTTTAAATTCAATGAGCGAGCAAGGTCGCTAGCAAACAATAATGTACAGCCTAAATTCTGGATTTGTGTTCAGTAAGCTTCGATCAATAATAGTACTAGATTCTCGATAAGCGCTTCAAAAATGGCCCGAAAAATAAGACCACAAATACTTTGTGGTCTTATTTCAATTTTGTATGTTTTTTACCTTATTACTTAGACTTTAAGTTTCATTTTAGAATAAATGACTGAAAATTAAAAAATAGAATGATTTTATTTCAAGCGACATTTTAAATATATTTTGCAATGGTAATTAAACTTTATGTTTAAGCATTAAGGTTTATAATAAACTGAAGTTGTTAATATTATTAAACTTTTTTCTAAGAAATGTAGATGTTTGTGTGTGTGCAAACATGGCCACTTGAGCGAATGATTTTTGTTCCTGATCCTTAATCTAGTACTATTATTGATCGAAGTCAGTAAGCCACAAGGCTTGTTTCCCTGTGACAATATGTGATGTAATGTTTATTTTCAATCCAGGCTGTGTTTTGACACTTGTTGCTTATTATGGAAAGCAACAAGTGGCTAAACATAGTATTCCTATAATAGTGTATTTTTTCCTGTAATAGTCATGAATGTCCAGAAGGATTTTGTTGCGTAACAATGACGTGGTTGTTTTGTTTCAGATATTCAGCTTAAAGATAGACTCAACAAAAATAAGTTGTAAAGACAAAACTGTAAATACAAACTTCGAAATGTCTTTGCAAAGTTTACAAGTAAGTATATCATAGTTTTATTTTATTTATAACTGTTATAATACTACAGTAAAATTTTAAATTTTATTTAATAAAAATGAATAAATAAATATTTTCTGACAAAAGTTATTTTTAAACCTCCTTAAAAATATAATTTTTTTACGCTACGCTACTAATATTTCTTTGTGGTTCAACAGGTAAACTCCAGATTCAGTGCAGCATCAGTGCTATATGACGAGACGGGCTCAGAGTTGAGTGGTCTACCGCAGGTGTACGTCGCTTTCCAGATGGAGCAGTTCCAGCTGGTGGCAGACAGCCAGCAGTTGGCGATGCTCAACAAGCTCAAACTAGATGCTAAGGTATGATAAGCAGGTCAAAAAAAGGGGCGCCAAGAACTTCACAGTAAGATGGAAATTGACGTCATTATAAGGATCTTCCACCAGTTACAAAAACTGCTATGGCATGGTGTACAGTGAACAGTCACCCCTGATACTAACCCTACCCACTTGCTATTTTTCATCAGAGGCTCCCCTCATGCAGGAATGCAGGGAAACCGACGCGCTGACACCTGCTATAAAAAAAAACAGCTGTTTCATAGAGAGGTGCTCCTACTTGGTCAAAAAAATTCAACGGGGGTTCAGAATCATGTACTGAATCCATGGTAACAGTTTGTGCGTCGATATCCCTGCCACCCTGTATAGCTGTGCCATGTCGATAAGAGAGTATCGATAACTGGGTTCTCCGAATTTAGTATATCGGCTGTCTCAAATAGTCTTTATTATTTTTTATTTTGTCTTATTTTTATTTTTTTAAATATTTTTTTTCTTGGTTATTGCCAATGTAATGTTTGAGGTCTAAACTATATATATCTATAAACTATATGTGACCGCACTGCAGTAATAGGTACATACTCTTGTAACAGTTGTAGTTTGGTTAATATACCATATATACGCACTAAGCGCTTCTCGTCATCTTTTCTGATGCGCACAGCTAAGGAGTGGAACCGTCTGCCTGCGTCTGCATTCCCGAGTTCATACAACCCGAATCTCTTCAAGGCGAGAGTGAATAGGCTTCTTCTGGGCAAGCTCGTTCCACCGTAGATCTCATCCCTGCCTCTGGGCTGGATTGAGGTCAAGAGAGAGCCCATTGTCAATAAAAAAATAAATAAAAAAAACCACAATTCACAAGGCCAGTTATTTCTTCCGTCTTTGACCTCGTATTAATGAAAAGTCCTTATTTAAATATTGTTTGTTTCAGTTGGAGAAAGGAGTACTAAACTTGTACTTAATTATAAGCACATTGAACATAAGTTATAGTCATACTGAAGCATTTAAATGGTACACATCCGTCAAAGAGAAAATTAGAAAAGCAAAGCCTTTGCAAATTATGGAAGTGGAATCGCCTTGTAAGTATTTCTTGTATAAACATTTATTTTAAAGGTATTTTATATACACCACTGCAAATCGGCAATCACTTCGTAAAATCTCTGTTAACATAATGTAGTAGAAAGTTTATCCGGTAAGACTGCAAGCCGACCCCAACATAGTAGGGAAAAGGATAGGCAGAAGCATCGGTTTACGCTAGCCTCTAATCCAACACCATTTTCTTTCTTCAATATTGTCCTAACAAAAAAAAAAACCACCCTGAGGAACCTCCTGATAATGCGAGCCGTGTCCAGGAGTACCGCTTTCTGAATCAAGCCCTTGATTCAGCTACCCAACGAGAGCCTCCTCAGGTGTTGGTCGAGGCTCTTATTATTATTACTGTGAACGTTCTTAAAATTACGAGAATTGCCCCCTCTGTTACTATACTCGTATACTCGCTTTTGCTACGCCAACACTAACAAAACTCCCTTTCTTGCAGCACCATCCCCTCCACTGTGGTTAATTCGTATATTCTCAACCTGCATAGTGCAAGGTTGCGCAGAACTGCGCGCGGTTACAATACACGCGCGGCTGATGAGTGAGCACGCGCTCGGCTTCGGATGCAGCGGGGTCAAAGTTAAACTAGATCAGCTGTTGGAAACTAGAGGTTTGTTAAACGAGGAAAAAAGAGGGTAGTTTTAAGTCATTGTTTGTGCGTTTATGGAGCTGCCATATGAAAGAACCGATTTAGGTTAGATTTTTAAAGTTTGAAATGTAAAAAAAAAACATAGTGGCTGGCTAGATATAAAATCTGCTATCGAATATCAAGGTAGTTATTGTGATTGGTTGCCCAATATAACAAACACCAGTCATATTTCAGGAAGCACTCCGTTCAAGTGCTTCCTGAAAGATGATTGGTGTGCCCTGTGTGGATTTAATGCTTGGATGTAGCCTATATCCAACAATGGATTTAATAATGTCCAAGTATATAATAATAATAACGTTTATTTTTAAAAATGGTGCAGATTTACAATAACTTATCTTAAAAATTATAGATGACACAGTTGCTCATTTGCCTGAACTAGGTGGGGACCTGTGTTTCAGGCTAGAAAGGTGCTTAGAATACTATAATAGAAGACTAATATTTATATTACTTAAAAACTAATATTACCTTATAAAACTAACATGGAAAATATAAAAAGGAAAGAATCATAAGGCATCAAAAAACTCGTCCGCATCTTTGTCATACGGAAAAGTGCCCAAGAGGCAGCATTGCCAAGTTGTATGGCAATGCTGATTCTTTGTCCAAAAAATAGGCCAATCGCTTGGCAATGTCTCGAAAAACTAAGTGGGCACTAGAACCCCATGGCCCTAGAGTTTCAACTCCAAAGTCTTTCGGCTGATATGATGACGCTTCATATTTTAAATGACTTGTGAAGAGATGTGCGATAACTCGCTTTATCGAAGGTGTCTTCTATTTATTAAAATGACGCCCGATCCACGACCGGTTAAACCGACTTGGCACCCTTGTTGACGTATACCCCCACATTCCCCACTTCCAGAAGAATGGTACCGTTGTGCCGTAGCTCGGCAAGCAGTAGGGGGTCGTCAATGGGGGGCGGAGCTGTTGGTCGACGGAGGCTGGGCGGCGTGCGGGCCTGCTGCCCTAGGGCTCCGCGCGCCACCACCGCGACGGAATCATGCGTGGGGCGAAGCGCTGTTGGCAGTGGCATTGGTCAAGTGGGCATCTCACGGGCCTACTGACTCAAAGGTATGGACGATAGCACATATTTAAAATTATTCTAGAGATAATAAGTTGTTTCTAGCTCTTCTTGTTTGCTTTACCACTTTTGACAACACCTCACAGTAATTTGAAACTTCACTCAAACTCAAACTCAAAATATTTATTTCAAATAAACCAATTACAGGCACTTTTGAATTGTCAAGGTAGGTCAGTCAAAAAGATGAATCTAGTTGCCCATTCCAAAGCGTAGGTACCTATGGAGAAGAACGGACAAGAAACTCCATGGACACTCTTTTAAATCATAATAATATTGTTACAAAGTATTGGTTACATCATTCATGTTCAAAATTATGCACGTGAGAACGATGCAGAACGTTAAAAGCGTCCGTAAAGAATATATATATAAAAAAAAAACAATTCAAATATTAAATTAAATCGAGATAAGCCATGGCAGCAAAGAGTTGACCAGTCCCTACTGACGGCGCCCGTTCACGAACATGACGCACAGATTAGCACCATTCAGCTCAACCATTTTGAAGGGAGCTAAATGATCCAACACATGCGCCAGCATGACATACTCTCAGCCGCCAAGGCACATTCAAGTCAATGAAAGACGTAGGTACCCAGTTAATGGTAACCCACTAAGGTTGAAACTATCTTACGATCATATAGCCAAATAGACCTTGTCGTTTTATAACAATGTCGGGATGGGAGGTTATGATAACTCGTTAGAGGTAAGGCGATCAAAAGACCAGCTCACCGTAGCCTGTAAGACGCTCCGTGGCACTATAGACGCGCTTGCCTCTACATGCTGTGCTAGCTTGCTTCTTTGTGCTAGACAACTACTGCCGCGGCAGAAAGCACAGGCTGTTTGCTGTGCCTCCATGTCGCACACTTGCGCGTGCTAAGTCCCCAATACCACGTACTCTGGCCGCACTTAATGATCTCTTGGACTCTAATCGAACAAACGATCTGTTTGCGGACGAATGGACGAAGATATTGTCGGCATGTCAGAAATACTGTGAGAGGGATTTATGAAAGTGTTGTTTTACTTGATGATTTTATATTTTATCTTTTGTGTATCTTTTATTTTATCTTGTGTTCGTTTATATACAAATTGTATCTTTAATTACTGTAATTGTATTTTAAGCCATTTTAGTTAAAGTATTAAATAAATAAATGACGTGCAAGTGACATTCGTCCATAGGGTGATAAAGCAATATCAAGGTCGACTATACGATAATGTGGAATCTAAACTACTTTTTGGGATTTTGCAAGTCTGTATTTCTGAGAAGAACGAGTAGCGGGGTAATTGCGTAACACATTTTGTTTCTGCGGGGTAATTGCGTAACACACTATTAGTAGCAATCGCTTCCATTTTGACAGTTCAACAACATTCATTGCGTTATTTACGTGTTGAGCAGACAAATTTTTCGAACTTATGAAGCAATGGATTAGCAATTTGCTTCAAAATGATTCAGATTCCGATTGATTTTGTGTTACGCAATTAGGCGGTTGGTCTGGCTTAGTTTAATTTTTACTTTTTTGGGAAGGTGTTTGATTTTTATTTCTTGGGACTAAATACCAAACAACCTGAAAGTTTATGTTTTATATCACCACAGGTAGAAGCCATGGTGGACTGCCTCCGTCTAGAATGGAGCCCAACCATCGCTCAAACGATAATCTCCCTAACAGACTGCCTAAACCAGTACAAATCGTCAACTCAGCGTGTCCACCACGTTGAAGAGATACAGGAACCTCCATCAAACATATCACTGAACGTAGCCTTATCTCACATCAACCTGTTCCTGATTGTGAACGACGATATGTGCCTGATGACCAGGGTGGATGCCGTGACCTTGGAGAAGAACCACAGTAAATCTGGTGCGGTGATCTCTGGGTTGAAGGTTGTGGATATGGTGCCTTATAAAGGTGAGTTTCTTTGCTTGTACTTTTGAGTTACTTATGTATTTTTGTGGAAATTATAGATACAGGGTGGCAGGGACTAGACCCTGCGTTGAAAAGGTTCGTTGTTAAAAAAAATTGCTGTTCCATTCATTTTGACCGCGTAGTTATTGCACATTTCTATGTAACAGCTGAAAACCGACGAAAAATTTCTACGCTAAGGACTCTAGAATCATGTCCTGAATTCATGGTTACAGTTTGCGCGTCGATATCCCTGCCACCCTGTGTATAGGACGAATAGCACTATGCCTTTTCGCATCAGATTTCACAATGATGGTTGTAACACCAAAATAAAGCCTTCAGGTCAAGTGAAAGCAGATAATGAGATTTGCCATGTTATTGCAAATCACTTAAGATGCACAACAGAAGTCCTTATCCACATTCTAGAGAACCATGATTCTTGATCTAGTCTTGACTTAACCAAGAAACTTGATAACTTATTTAGTTGAACTATTAATAGGTCTCAGTTCGATTCGTAATAGAAAAGAAGGAAAGAAATAAAAAGTATTTATTGGGACTCGCACATAGATATCACAAACAAAACACACTCTTCGTCACTTTGTGATTCGTGGGCCTGTCGTCTGTTTAAAGGCAACCTTCATTCATCAGTTATGGAAATACTTCAATTTTCACCAGCTTAAAATTGTATTAACATCATCAATATTATTTTAGGCAACATGCACTGCCAGCGCTCCGAAGAGATCCCAACAACATTCTTCCACGTAAAACTAGCTAGAATAGACTACATCTTATCCAAAGAGAAATACTCCGCCCTCCTAGACTTCCAATTCATAGAGAATGTAGACCTGGAGTGGAGTGCGAACTTACACCTGAAAGTTCTGACCTTCGTGAGGGCTGTGAAGGAGTTCCGGCAAGAGATGAGGGCGAGGAGAAATGTGGTGGTGAAGAAGAAAGGGAGTGCGTTGGATTGGAGGGTCGCTTTTAAGGGGGAGACGAATCTTGGGCTGATTTTATCGAAGGAGAATAATATGCTGTTTGCTACCGGTGAGTCATGTTGGTCTTGTATTTGTGTGTGTGAATTTTATATTAATTTTATCAGTGTTAATTTAATGTATTGTACTATGTCTGTAATATGTATAAATGAATTATTATTAAAGCTAAAGGGATAAACGCGAACCTTTATTCTTAATCAGAGTCTTCAGTTTCTAATAATCTCATAATTTTTAGCTTAGACTTTCCATACGTAGTCTATTAATACCTTCCTCACTAAAGCAATTTTTTTTACCCTTTCCTCTTTTCGTAGACGACATGACAATAGCCTACGACCACGAGATAGGCCTGTCCATCGCGTGGAGCAAGCTGAACATGATCCTCAACGGAGATGAGGTCATCATGGTGGAAGGGTACTGTCAGGAGCGCGTGGCTGATGACCATGAGGTCAGGGTCGAGAGGAAGGCTAATGAAGGGTTTGCGCTTAATTGGAATAAGGTTTGGTAAGTAGTACACTTTCTACATAATTTAGGTATTTTATCAAAGTTTGTGTTATTTTTGCCATCGACGCGCTGTTAGATGTATTTCGTTGCAGCTTTCAGAGTAATTAGATGTGGCTGAAATTTTGTATTCTACGCGTGATTACTGCAGTATGTCTGGATAAGAGCAGGATGATACTGATGATGAATGACGTGGAGTTTCTTGCAGGTTCTCCGTAGAATAGAATAGAATATTCTCCATAGGAAATGCCTAGTCAGAACCGTGCACGTAGCTTAGCTTCTGACGCTTCATAAGTGCCCATATAGGTTTATAAGAAATACAATATTTTGAATTTAATTAAAGGCGGTTATCTTCTATGAGCTGAAGAGTTTGCTTGAACGCGCTGATCTCTGGAACTACCAGTCGGATTTTAAAAATAGTTTAGCTAATTATAGCCCAATTCTTTAGAAAGTTTATAGGCTCTGTAACATCACGCTACGAGCCTTAGGAGCCGAGCAACACGGAAAAAGGTAGAAAGAACGCTAAGCAAAAACGAAGTAATAGCTCGGGGATGTGATGCGACGCAATGGGTCGGGGAACAAGAAATTTCACGCGGAGGAAGTCGCGAGCAAAAGCTATTCTTAAATAAATACAGGGTGACAGGGACATCGACGCGCAAACTGTAACCATGGATTCAGCACATGGAGTTTAGACCCCATTGCGTCGAAATTTTTCGTCGGTTATTAAAAAAAAAATCTTCTGTTACACAGAAAAGCGCAATACCTACGCTGTCAAAATGTATGGAACAGCAATTTTTTTTTTTTGATATCCGACGAAAAATTTTGACGCTATGGGGTCTAAACTCATGTGCTGAATCCATGGTTACAGTTTGCGCGTCGATGTCCCTGTCACCCTGTATTTATTTAAGACTGTCACCCTGTATAGTTCCCTAAAAATAAGTCAGTGGTATTTTAAGTGTGTCTCAAACACAAAATACGCTATTGAAAGTCTTATTTTGTGAAATGAGATAAAATATCGTGACCGCACTGCCTGACAATATTATTTGCTCCTTAGGTCAGTAAGGGTGGACTCAATCCGCATGGTGTTCCCCTACAAGCATCGGTTCGCGGAGGCGGTGCAGGGTGATTTCGTGTCCTTATTCAAGTGGATCAAACTGGTGCACGGCATCAAGAAGAAACCTTTCACAGCTGAGAGTCCCCTGCCCAGTGATCTGCATATAAAGGTAATTTTGGTTTCTGCGTCTTATACTATCAGAGGGGCAATTCTCGTAATTTTAAGAACGTTCACAGTCTGATCTCAGTCTCAATCTGTCAAAAAATCCTCTAATTTTCCCACATTTTGACAAGTTTTTGACATTTGTTTGTATTTTGAACGTTTTAAATTACTAGAATTGGCCTTCTGGTTAAAAGTTTTTTACCTAAGTTACCTCTGCGTTCGTAATTTAATTACCAAAAATATAAACAAATATGAGTTTATTGAAAAATAACTTTAATTCCTACGCAATGAAGTTCATTTTGCGCTACAACTTCGAAAATGTTTATAACTTTTTCGATACGCTAGTCACTCTAAAATCAACTTAATTACTATTAAAATAAAGGTGATATTTGTTTAACATGAATTAACATAGATTGCAAACAAATTTGAGTAGACCTAGATTAAGTTTGTTTACTTACGAGTAACTTACTACTCATTATTTTTAAGTTTTTGATATGTGTAAGTTTTGTCGTGATTAGATTTTCATGACATGACTTGAGCTTATCGCTTAGTTATTTTTATCGTAACCCTTCTTTGATCGTGTTTTTTGTGACAAATGTTTCATTGAATTAAATTTAAGCTAGTATTTTTTGCCACAAGGATAGTTTTTGAGACGGAAACATTCGAAACGGATTTCGGTACTAAAATATTTTAATTTTCTAGATCGAGGAGCTCCTAATAGAGTTGAGTGATGATCCGTTCGAGGTGAAGTTACGCGACAACTACGAGCTTCTAGAAGACGAATACAAGGAAAGTCAGAAACGACGCACCATGCTCGATGCTAAGGTATATTAACATTTTATAACATACCTGTATTCCGCGATGGATTAGGTTGGAGTATAGCTGACCCTTCGGGAAAACGGGGTTTAACTGGCAAAATGTGGGTGTACTATACTGCTATACAACAAGTACCTCTGTATAGTACAGTCAACAGCAAAAGTAGATGATCAAAATCAGAAATTCAATACTAATGAACGGAGTTCGCATCAGAACTGTGTGCCGTCGAAGTGATTCAAAAGTATGTGATTGTAAATTATACCAAACATTTACTACTGGTACAGCTGCCATATAGCTGCGAACTCCGTTTATTAGTATTGAATATCTGATTTTGATCATCTACTTTTGCTGTTGACTGTACATCCATATTTTGCCAGTTATGTTTAAGTCCTATGTAGAAAGGAGCAAACCTCTTACCACTAGCCGGACGCTAAGCCAGGTTCCAGGGGGTCTACTCCGAAGTAGTATCGGCCGAATGTTCGGCCGTTTCCTGCTACGAAGTTACTATTTGGTTCGGTCGGTTCCGATCCTACACTCCTACATTCTTTCGAATATTGACTATGGTCCCGACCCAACTGAGCCGATCCGAACTTTTTTCGCATTTTTCAATAATATTCGGTTCGGCATTGTGTCGGTCCGATCCGAACATTCGCACTTTGCACTTCGGAGTAGGCCTCAGGATTCTAATGAGAAATTCTTATTAAAACTATCCACGCCCGAGGTTGCAATCCTGGACTCACGCAGGCTAGGTAGTATTTATTTTATACTAGCTGTTGCCTGCGATTTTCGTGCGATCCAGGATGAAAAGTAGCTTATGTCATTAGCCAGGTTGTGTCTGTCTGTGAGCCAAATTTTATCCAAATCCATTCAGCCGTTTCAGCGTGAAAGCGAAACAAACAAGCAAACTCACTTTCGCATTTATCCGGGATTGGATATTATATTTAGCTCCTAATGACTGAATAAAAAACCTTATTAAAACTATTCACCCCCAGGATTGGAATCCTGGGGGTCTACTCCGAAGTAGTATCGGCCGAATGTTCGGCCGTTTCCTGCTACGAAGTTACTATTTGGTTCGGTCGGTTCCGATCCTACACTCCTACACTCTTTCGAATATTGACTATGGTCCCGACCCAACTGAGCCGATCCGAACTTTTTTTCGCATTTTTCAATAATATTCAGTTCAGCCATGTACTGCACTTCGGAGTAGGCCCCCTGGACTGACGGTGGCTAGGTAGTTTTTATTTTATATGTGGAGAACAACATATAAAATAAAAACTACCTAGCCTTTCACACCTCGTAAGTTTGAAAGAAAATATTCACTATCAATGCACGGGCTATTAAAAGTTGAGAATGTAACAAATAAGTTTTAGTCCACTGCACATATCTTCTGATAACATTGATATTGGATTAGTGTCAGTTTGGTTCGAATATCGTCATACTGTGTTTTGAATGACGGATATAGTTGTTCTGTTTGTTATTTGGTGAAACGGTCTTATGGTCTAGATGGAGGTATTTCGAATTTTGGGATAAAAATGTTGAGGGCGGTAAGCTTAGCCAGCCAATTGAACTAATCTAACTTAAAGGCAATAATAGTGTGCTTAATAGCAACCGATGATCATTACTCAAAGAACTATTTTATATCCTTGTTACCATTATTATGTCCTTATTATTATCTTCCGAATTACCATATCATAAATTCTGTCGTGTTTTACGGGGCTGGTTGATAGAGGAAAGTTTTTACTCAGTAAAAGATTTTTTGAAGAAAAGCTCATACTGCTACAATTTTTTTAAGGATGCATAAATTTATTTCATTTTAATCTATTTTGAAATTGTAATATAATCAATAATGTAAACTTAAATTTATTTGTTTAATCAATTTTCATTAATTCATGTATTTATAAATTTTATTCCTTAATATTTGCATACCTGTAACTTAGGTGGTCTCTTGGTCTATAACTGTCACTAACAACTCATGTACCATATTTATAGCAAATAAATGAATGATTTGATTTCTCCTCGCTGTACATTATGACTATAGCGACAGTATACGAATATTCATTTGGTGGATACATAAACTACAGGACGTCACCTGCTACGATCCTTACATACTCCTTTGGCCTCGTTTACGTTCATACATCAGAGGGGCAATTCTCGTAATTTTAAGAACGTTCACAGTGAGAAGGCCAATTCTCGTAATTTAAAACGTTCAAAATCTAGTCGCAGTCTCATCTCGGCGACAAACAAATGTCAAAAACTTGTCCAAATGTAGGGAAATTAGAAGTATTTTCTGACAGATTGAGACTGAGATCAGACTGTGAACGTTCTTAAAATTACGAGAATTGCCCCTCTGATCTCAGTCTCAATCTGTCAAAAATACCTCTAATTTCCATACATTTTGACAAGTTTTTGACATTTGTTTGTCGCCGAGATGAGACTGCGACTTGATTTTGAACGTTTTAAATTACGAGAATTGGCCTTCTGGTCATACATGCACGCCGGTTGCGAGTACTACGCACTTTCTGAAGAACATCACCAATAAGGTTACTATAATTTTTTTTCCACCTTTTGATGGAGCTATTTGTAAAAATGTAACATACAAATAAATGTGTCAAAACTGGACAAGTCTGTTGTATTAATTTATCATTACTAAACCCAACCTAACTGAACCCAACCTAACTGAACCCAATTAAAATTACTCTACAAAAAGAAAAGAAAGAAAATACGTTTATTTGCTGTAAACATGACGCAAAGAAAGAACACAAAAAAGAACAGAAGAAAATATGCGTAGAGTATTTTGATTTTAAACACCACTTTTTAGAATACCAAAAACATTGCCACACAGGTCCAAGAACTCTGCAAGCCCCACCTCTTCCTACCAGCCGGTAAGGTCGAAGAGCTGTACGCAGCATTACGTCAAAAAGACGCACAGATCTACGTACAGCGATGTCGCGCCGCGCCGCCGCCGCGCACGCGCCTCGTCGCGTGCTGCCTCACCAGGTTCACGCTCATAGCGCTCGCTGATACTACTATACATGGTACGCAGAATGCGCAGGCGAAGCTGAGGGATATGGATTATGATAGGTGAGTGAATTAAAGGCGTTTTTTGCTTGTGTGTTTTAAGATGTAGTACGAGTATGAGGTATAGTTACCGCGTTTTACTAAGGGGTGATTTTTCAATGGACTTTTAGCTGTGGAATAAAATTGACGTCTGAAGGCTCCTACACACAGTGTCGGCGGCAGGGCCGGCCAAGCCGCCGTGCACCCGGCGGCCAAGCCGCCGGGGTGTGCCGGCGGGTTACGCGGCTTGCCGGCGTCAGTTCGTTCCTGGTGCGTTCTATGTGACTGTCACAACCGGAATGATGCTTGGCGGCTTGGCGCGGCTTTTGCCGGCGGCATTACCGCCGGCACTATGTGTAGTAGCCTTGATAGTTTTTATACGGAAGAAATGTCAAAAATTCAAAACTATTCCTCGGATAAAATTATCTGGCGTTGGAAAAATCAGCCCTAAGTATAGGATAAACTGGTACTTAGCTTAAAACAAAACTAAACTACATGCAGCAAATGTCAGCAAATGTTAACGGTAAGTTTTCACGCATTACAGGTAAAACCTATCATTTTCGGGGAAGCTTTTGTGTAGTGTTGGCTGTCTTTCAGTGAATTAATGAATAATAGGTGCTCTCTCTTTATTACACATTCGGAAATCTTACTCCTTTTTGCTATTTCACGAATAACATAGCCTTTCTTCAACAGTCCATGGCCAGAAGACGGCATCGAGTTCACAACTCTCTGGTGTCGCAGCATCAACATGAGTTGTGCTCAGTGGCAGCTGTTACTGAGGGACTTCCCGCAGCCGTTGCTTAGCATGAGCGAGCTGAGGATGTGGGGAACCCTGCTGGCTGCAGAGGAGCAGGCCCCGCCACGAGGTAACCATTCTCTTTGATAAAATGTCGACTTGTATAGTGGACCTCGTAATTGCTTACCACTATAAAATTAAAACTATTTAACTGAACTGTTACATAGAATATACAAATATGCTTTATCGTTTTATGAGGTGTAAGTGACATTTAACCTAAGGGTGGTAATGCAACTACGAGGTCGACTTACTTAAATAATGGTTTATTTAGAGTTTCATCTGCAATGGTTGGTAAACAGAGATTGTTATTGTAAAGCAACAAAACGTCAAAAAGTTATTATTTTGATTAGTAAATTATATTGCTGATAGAGCTGTGAGTTTGTGTCAAACTTGGCACATAACATATCGACATGGCATGTGGTTATAATGTAGAATTCTATCGATAATATTTATGTCACAGGAAGAAATATGAAAAGCAACGTAAGTTTTATATGCATTTAATTGTATTTGTTTTAAATAAAGTATCACATTAAATAGAGAAAGAATAACAGTTATTTAAATAACAGAATCAGTTTTCTTTGGAGACCAGCTTCAGTAGTAATGGTGATGAGGTACAATGTGGTGGGTGCTGTGCTTCACCGTAGCGTGGAACCTATATAAAAATAGAAAGTTATTATATCAATAGTGTTTCGTAAACTATCAAGTCTGCTATTCTACACAGGTAAGCACCCTAATTGCGTAACACACGATCAATCGGAATCGGTTTCATTTTGACAGTTCAACAATATTCATTGCGTTATTTACGTGTTGAGCTGAAATTTTTTCAAACTTATGCAGCAATGGATTAGCAATTTGGTTTAAAATGATTCCGATTCCGATTGATTGTGTGTTACGCAATTAGGGTGCAGATCATGATTTTGTTTTGATTGGGTACGACTTTTAAATCTGTACGGGGTACTAGGAATAAAACGTGCTACAGGTAGTTTGTTGTGCCACTTATTCTTGAAGCATCGGCATTTTGGGAGGTTGTCGTTAACGTTCAAACGTTAACGACAACCTCCCAAAATGCCGATGCTTCAAGAATAAGTGGCACAACAAACTACCTGTAGCACGTTTTATTCCTAGTACCCCGTACAGATTTAAAAGTCGTACCCAATCAAAACAAAATGCCGATGCGTCAAAACATTTTTCGATTTGAAAGACTTATCTGTTATCTAGGCTCTGCAAGCCTTCATTTTTACCCGACTAAGTTTATTTATTTAAAAGTAGGAGAACCAACAGCTAAACAAAATTAATAACAATATTGTAGCGACACAGAGCCAATTACAGGTTCTCACGAGTAGACACAGAGAAGGTAATAGAAATCTTAGGATCACTAACAACTAAGTAGCAAGCACGATAAAAGTACAAATAATATGAATTAAAAACAAGCAGTAAGTATCAAATACATTCAGACGCCATGTTAGGCATTAGTGACATGGGGAAAACCTGAACTTAAAAATAAAATAAAATATTACGCGCTGTTAAAAAAGTTAACTTGTTCTCAAATTGCTTACCCGGTGTGATCGTCTGCGTGGTAGTCTACGTGCCTGTAGCCGCCGTCAGGCTCCTGCAGCGAGTAGTGCCCCGACACAGCGTCGCCGTCGCGGTGCTCGTGCTGCGACTTGTGGTCGCCCGTGTGAGCGTCCTTTACTTCGTAACCGAACTCGTATTTAGGGTGCGTCTGGAAGATATATCAGTTGATTAGAAACTGTCAAGTTAAAAAGTTTAACTTCTTATTTGCAACCTCAAGAAATTTTCTTTCATTCTACGGCTACACTGTCGTGATAACGCGAACTTCGCTCGCTTTCTCTTGCACACCGTTCGACGTCTCGCTCTACAACAGACAGCGCGAGAATTGTAGTTCGCGTTATCGCGACAATGTAGCCGTAACATAAGGGAGCTAAAAGTACCTTAGCCGATAGAGTAACACCATACCACTAGGCTTCGATGGACACCAGTAATTGTCAGATTATGACACAAAAAATATCGAAGTTGTCATTGGAGATGTTGAATGAATTTCAGTAATAAAATTTTATGGAAAATAAAAAAAGTGTTGATTCTAAAATTGCGGGAAAAGTACTGTTCTCATTAACTGTATGTGAAATTTGGCTAATACTTACATAGTAATCATGATGGCCATGTCCATGATGAACAGGCTCGTGGTATCCATCGTGACGGTGGATGTACTGCGAGGAGTGACCATAAGCAGAGACCACCGCTACGGCTACTGATAGCATACACACAACCTGGAAGTAAAGATATTTGTTATTCCGAGAAGTGATATGGAAGTTGCTTGGGAGAACTATATTTTGGCAGTGAAAAAAGTGTGTGAATTGTAGGGGTTGGATTATTTACTGACACAATATTTTACGGATTTAAAACTATACTAGTAGATTATTAGTACGGTTATTGTAATGTTGTGCTTGTTATAATAACCCAAGTGAACTGTTACGAAACCTTTTTACAACTTTGAAGTTTTTTGAAGTGAAAACTTCTTTAGCGGCGTTGTACACACGGCTACACGTCAAGCTACATATACAAAACCAGTTTGTCTTGGCCTCAC
The DNA here is from genome assembly GCA_945859715.1 of Apamea sordens. NCBI lineage: Eukaryota > Metazoa > Arthropoda > Insecta > Lepidoptera > Noctuidae > Apamea > Apamea sordens. The sequence continues at coordinate 19,392,952 of OX243995.1, forward strand.
TTTGTATGATATTTTCACACAATGAACGGTCAGCCAATACTGGTTTTGCATAGCTTGATAAGTAGCCGTGTGCACAAATTTTTTGTGATGAGTAAAAAATGTTAAACTCGTGTCAGGACACGTGACCTGATCGAAAATTCGTAAGACAGAGCTCGCGTCAGGACACGTGACCTGATCGAAAATTCGTAAGACGGAGCTCGCGTCAGGACACGTGACCTGATCGAAAATTCGTAAGACGGAGGGAGAGTAGACCGCATTCCAAAATATCAAAAATTAACAACGTTAATATTCAAGTTTTCACTTCTACCGGCACTCCTGGAGTGCAACCCGTTTTTTTTTGCAAATCGTGGTAACAAGACCTATTCGGCTTTATTACAAAACAATTTTTTTTTGTTTGTTTTTATTCATAGTTTTAAATTGTAAGTAAGTTAATTTTTAGACCACGCTATCGCATTAAGTACCTATACATCTGTAATGATAGTAATTGTAAGGGAGATTATAATAAATAAAAAATATCTTAAGAGCCATATTTCGAGCCATCGACCCACTTTTGAATAACGAACTTATTTCGACTTTAAGTCCTAAATACAAACACAGATTTAAAAACCAAGTCTAAATGGTCAATGTTGTATTAAGAACTTTATGTAAGTCGGGATAAGGTTCGCATTACAAAAAATAGCTGCAAGGTTTAAGCTGTACCAATGTTAGAACTCGTTTTGTAATAAGACGAATTTTGTTGCGTATTCAAAAAATAAGAAATAAATGCAAGTAAAAATATCACAAAATGAAAAATGTCTCAGTATTTTTATGACAAATAAATAGAATTTTATACCTTGATAAACATTTTGGAATGTTGTTGTTTTGAACCGTTGCTACTCACAAACTGATACATACCACCAAATTCTCAAGTCTTATATACAGTTTTAAAAATGGCGCCAAGGTAGTTTTGATTTCACTAGAAATTATATCGAGCGTTAAATTATATGCACGATATGTTACGCACAGACCATTATTTCGTAAAAACTTACGAACTAAAAGTATTTACGCGTGCCGAAAGTCAAGGCTATTCGTAATTGTATTTATTATTATTACTTTTAACGCCATATAAATTGTATTGTCTTAAAAAGTGAATTAATTGTGTATTCGATGCTTATTATTTTCAGGGCTAATAGAAATCTATATAGTATTGGCCTATTGCTGATTTGTAGGCGTTATAGTTATGCCTATTAGCCTAATATGTAGGACTATAATGCATTCAGCATTCCTGTAAGTGATCACTTTTCGTTACAAGAATGCCGCGATTTAATCTATATAGTTAGCTCTGTTGCAGTTTTTGGATATTGTCGGTTATCGTACAAAACAGCAAATTAAATCCACGAATAGGGAAAGAACAAGCATTTTGTTGTTTTTAGTAAATGTATACTGGGAATTTGAGTTCATTCATTCATTCATAATCAGCCAATAACGTTCCCACTGTAGGGACACAGGCCTCCTCTCTGTAAGAGGAAGTGGGCCGTAATCTACCACGCGGGCTCAGTGCGGGTTGGCAGATGTCGCATGTTTTCGAATTTTTGGTTCTAGGACATACTATCTTCCTCACGATGTTTTGCTTCACCGTTTTGAGAGCATTCGTGATGGAATAAATTACGCAAAGTAAAGCAGCTGGCTGGGTTCGAACCCATGACCTACAACTAGGAAGTACCGTTACCACTGGGCCATCAATGCTCTCATTATCTTAACCCATTCCCTGTCCCATGAACCACATATGGTTCAGGTTGATTGTTTAACTATTGTGTCTACTTTGTGGACAGTGAACATGTTAAGTCAGTGCAATTTGCTCGATAACTACTTCAGAAGTAAATTTCAAATTGCAAGTTACGTAAATACGTTTTAAACCTGCAATCTAAGCAGTGTCATAAAGTAGGTCTTTAAAACCTACACTGCCACCGGCCATAAATCATAATGATCCATGAATAGTGGAATTTTCCACCGTTTGAACAGTGGGATGTTGACGTGTGATCCTCACATTTCACCGAAAAAAATTGTAAAGTAAAGGGCACTCTAACACTTTTTTCCAGATCTGTAAATGAAGCCTTCCTGTAGTGCTATTGTTTGAAGATCTCACAGTAAAAACTTAGCTGAAGTGAGGTTGAAATTATGGATGGACACTATTGACAGCTCACTTCACCCAAAGATTTCACGGTGAGATTTTTACAGAACAGACCGCCTGGACTTCAATCTATGTCGTTTCTTTCACAGCCGTCCGCACAGTGACCATAGATCAAGGCGCGCCGTGGGGTGCGCAGGAGTTGGAGCGCAGTATGATGCCTCTCAAGTGGTACTACGACCTGTGCTGCGAGATGTCGGAGTACAGCTATGCGTTCGGACCATGCTGGGAGCCTGTTATTGCTCATTGCAATCTGTGTTAGTATTTTGTTTAAGTTGATTATTTCAGTTAGCTGTTAAAAGATAAAAGATAATTTTATTTGTCAAAACATGCGTATGCATGCAAATTAAGCATGCAGAATGTCACAATATTAATATTTCGTACGTCGTGTTAGATGAATACTTGTTCTTTGTATGATAGTTATTTTTGGAAAGAGGCTGTTGATGGATGAGTGAGATTTGTCAAGGATCGAGTTCTAGTAAATTATCTTATGAAAGGAAAAGGGCATTGATGATTTTTATATGGAACCTGGCATAGGTACTACCTACCATACCGCAATTTTGTTTTTTTTTTCTCAAAATGGCGGCCACGCATGTTTCCTATATAAATCAATAGCTGACATTAATGCAAACGGAAAACATACTTAGACCAAACCCCATAAAGGATCACGTTTCTGAGATATTGACGTTCAAAGCTAATCAAGAAACGCCGCCATTTTGAAAAAATAAAAAAAACAAAATGGCGAAATGGTAGGTATGCCGTGGATCTTCAAAGCGCTTTCTCTACATCTACCATTATTTGTTTTCCAGCATTCGACCAAGTGTCGCGCCCATCTCTGGACCCGTCCGCGCCTCTCTCTTTCTGGGATAAAGTGCGCCTGCTCATGCACGGCCGGCTAACAGTGAACTGTGCCAAGTTCACGTGTCTATTGCACGTGTCACTTGACCCTTATAACACTACGGAGGAGATGGAGGTCACGTGGACTGATCTGGTACTGGATTGGACTAATGGTAAGGGTTTTATGTAGTTTTGTTTGATGTAACTTTATCTTGTAGTTTAATTATGTGAATTACAAATCTAGTGAGTTGACAGTGTGCGGTTGACAGATGTCAACTATACCATCTTTTTATTCTTGTCGATTAATTCATGATTTTTAGTGTTAAGCTCAAACCTGTAAAGCGAATTTGCAAAGAGTATCAGAGGGGTAATTGCGTAGGGCACGCCACGATAGCGGCGGTAAGACCCCTCTTTGAGGAGTGGCTAGAGAGACGTCACGGCGCTCTCACCTACCGCCTGACGCAGGTCCTCTCCGGACACGGATGTTTCGGGAGGTTCCTGCACATCATCAGGCGGGAGGAGACGCCCGGGTGTCACCACTGTCAGGATCGCCCAGAGGACACGGTGGAGCATACGGTGGAGGTCTGCCCTGCTTGGGCAGAGCACCGCCGTGTCCTCGTAGAGGCGATTGGCAGCGGCGGCGACCTCTCGCGCCCGGCCCTGGTTCAAGCCATGGTCCGGGGTGAGAGGGAGTGGGAGGCAGTCACCTCCTTCTGCGAAGCAGTCATGCTAGCGAAGGAGGTGGCGGGGTGGGCGAGGGAACGCACTTTGCGCACCTCACGCCTCAGCCGCCGCGGGAGACGCTCCGGGCGTCGGGAGCCGCGTGACGACTCCCGGCCACCGTAGGCGCGGGCCTGCGGGCGGAGAGTAATGGGTAGCTCTCCGTCCGATCAGGACTAGGCCCGTGCCGGACGGCGTGTTCGTGTTCCACGCGCGCCTCAAAGAGATGTCAGCAAAGTGACGGGGCCCCACAGGGCCGAAGCCTGCCAGGGTAGCGGGAACATCCGAAAGGGTTTACCGCTGCCCTGGAACATAAAGGGTTAAGGAAGGAACACGGGTGGGTTTTAGTCAGTAAGAGTCTGACACTCCCTCCTGCTCCACCCAGAGCGGGAGGAGTCATTTGATGATTTCCCATCCTCAAAAAAAAAAAAAAAGGGGTAATTGCGTAACCACTGGCAGTTGCAATGTGTTTCATTTTGACAGTTAAACAACATTCATTGCGTTATTTACGTTGTTCAGCTGCCAAATATTTCGAACATATAAAGCAATGGATTAGCAATATCCTTCAAAATGATTCAGATTGTGATTAATAGTGTGTTACGCAATTAGGGTGCAAGTTCTTTTGAACTATGTAAAAACTTTGCTTAACTTCGAGGTACCTCGTAGATTTTGGCGATGCGAAGTCGCTCCATAGTTTTAAGCTTCAGCTCTTCAATCAACTCAGCCTATCGCAGTCCACTGCTGGACATAGTCCTCTCCCAGGCTGCGCCACAACACCCTGTCCTCCGCCTTCCGCATCCAGTCCGTCCCAGCAACCTTCTTTAGGTCGTCCGTCCATCTTCAGCTCTTACTCCCGTAATTATTTCTGGTTTCCCGAATTAAGATCTCGATCTCGCCTTTAGAGATAAGTTCTTCAAGGGGGACGTCGGATACTTGGGAGTTTCTACTTCTATAATTAATTTATAACATGTACAGTATTGACATTTAATTCCTTTAGGAAGACTCGGCTTCCTGGGCACGTTGGACGTTTACGTCCGAACAGCAAGTAAATACGACGATTGCCGCGTACTAAGAGTGCCGGCGTTACGTCTGTCTGTCAAGTTAGGTTGGCAGTGCGTGGCTGATCCGCGTGATCATCATGCTGTAGCGCCTTGTGCTCCGACGAGGCTGCCTGAATATTCTAGTAATCAGGTCAGCCTTAGAAATTAGTTTGTATTATACTTATATGTAATGTAAGAAGCTTTTAGTAAAAAGTCAAATAGTTGTTGTTTATTTGGGAGGAGTCTAAGGTTCAATGATAGATTTGCGCTTGCATGATTTATTTAAAAACTAAACTACAACAAAGTACTACTATTAGGTAGTAGTCTGCTACTTAATAGTAGTAGTTTGTTGTAGTTTTTGTAATGAGTTGCACAATAAATAAGGAATGTTTCCGCTTGCAGGAACACGACTCATATAGGGCATTCCGATCCCAAGGATTGGATCTACACCTAAGTATGGAAACGAAGCCAGTTGACAAGGAAGGAAATGGTCCAGTATTATTATTATATGGAAGTACACTCAGGTAACATAATAATCATTTATTTATCCAGATCATACAATCCAATTTGTTAGTAGTAACATGCACATCTTAAACACTAGTGTTAGTACTTGATTATATTTGGCACATTATGGAAATAACTACTAATAATGTCAAAAAAACCGATAATAATGTCAAAATCATCAATAAAAATGTCAAAATCACCATTGATAATGTCAAAACTACCATTAATTATGTCAACATATTTCCAATACATAAACATTTCTTAGATGTTTGTTTGTTTATTATGTACTAGTTGACCCGACAGACGTTGTCCTGTCCAAATATCTATAATTCATAGAAAAAAAGGACATTCAGTATTTCCATAAACCGTAAAACCTAATTCGGACTATTACGAATATTTTAAACCAAAAAATATCCACATCGGTCCAGCCGTTCACAAATTAAATGCTGTAAGTTGGTAAACTAACAGCATTTAATTTTTATAATAGACCAGCGAACCCGGCAGATGTCGTCCTGCCTGGAAAAGTAGCGCCACCTACCGGGTCCAATTATGTTTTCAAACCATCCAGGAACCCATTGAAATATACACACAAAATCGGTTTAGCCGTTTAGGAGGAATTAGGTGACAAACACACCTACAGAAGAATGATATATATTTAAGGCTGAATTTTCAATCATCTGATAAATTTATTCGAGAAAAATTGCATTTTTTTTAAATTTTGGCAGTCATCATCGCCAGATTTGAGGAATAAAATTGACGTTGAAAACACACGAAATACATACTGTCAAACGTCAATTTTATTCCTCGAATCTGGCGATGGAAAAATCCTCCCTAAGTTATATAGATTAGTAAAGCTAATCAACACAAAAAGTCATGTGAACTGCTCTGAAATGATGTGGCTGACTGAAACAACAACATCCTATCAATTGTCTTTTAGAAACGGGTGATAAAGTAGTTAATTATTGCATTTTTGTATCTTTTTAGGTGGTTTGAGAGTCTAAAGCTGATATTATCGGGTATAACTCGTCCTACACGTCGCGGACGCATCTTTAAGAATGTGCGCCCGCGCAAGCCGCAACTATCTCGCCACTACAGAAACGTTAGCGTGTCTGTCACTCTACATAATTTACAGGTGACTTTCGTTATTACTTAACTCCTGATAACTGGTAAGATTTAAATGATTGTTTTGTGAAAGATGCCCTGCAATTAAATTCATAGGCCGTCCTTGAAAAATAAAAAAAGAACATTAAATTTTTACAGCATAACAGTTTTATTTCCTTTTTAAAACAAAAGCAAACTTATTTTTTTTTTCTTTTCTTTAGAAGAGGTTTTCTCAGAGAACCATTGTTGGCACTTGGCACAGTTTCATAGTGGCAGGCATAAAATTATTTTCATTAAAGTTTCCAATAGTCATTTCTAACCCACCTATTACTTTCTCCTAAGGTATTCTACTGGTCATCATCATCCCTTCAACGAGGCATCGAGATGCTTGGCGTCCGAGTGACCTGTGGCTCCAAACACCGCCTCTCCCTGGTGGCTACCAATGATGGACTGGTTCGAAGACCCCGGGCCAACTGGACCACGGTGTATATGAACTGCGACCTGAACGATGCCGAGATCTGGCTGAAGACCCTGGCTGCTGATGAGAGGGATGGCGAAGAGGTGGGTGGTCAACAATAATTGAGGAGGACTGTTGATGATTGAATGTTGACTCAAATGATTAACTTACGTCGAAATGTACTATTCTAGTACTTTTACGTGTAATACTTCTCTAAGGGCGAATTTCATCAATGAAACTGAACGCGATCTGCACATCATAACTGCTTTCAAGAGCTCTCAGTGTCTTCATCATCATCATCATCATCTACCTAGCCTTTTCTCAACTGTGCTGAGGTTGGCTCCCAGTCTAACCTGATGCAGCTGAATACCAGCTCTCTCAGTGTCTTCATTGTTGTGAAATATTGACATTGACAGCTCTTTGAAATCTATGATAACCTTTGTGTATTAACCTTACCAAAAAACAACAAGTAGGTATTAAGCTGAAGATTCAGTCCGCTTTTACATCAATAATATAGTCTAGTTCAATATGGTGGTGGCATCAGGTAGTGGTTACTGCTTAAAATGTTCAAAGATGTTGTTTTTTTTTTGTGTGGTATGGTTTCCCCACATCTTTTTCTATTTTCTGTTCTTCTGTCTAATTCCAGTATTCAGCCCTAAATCCTCGTGTGATGGAGAAATGCTACTGCCTATCAGTCCGCCGTGTGTCCTACGGCCGTGAAGCGGGAGTAAGCGCAGGCGCACCTCCCACTCATAGGCTGGCTGTACACGACCTAAGGGGTGCCTGGACCAAGCTTAATAGGGATTTAGCATTCGCGCTTATTGATACTTATATTAAGACACAGGTATGTTAATACGTGATACGATATCTAGGTTATTTTGGCGCGTGGTCATAATAGGAACTAACGCCGTCATCTTATTTTTTTTAATCAATGTCATGAGACATTTCTCAAAAAAATTGTACAAATATTTACCAACAGCGCCCCCTGACAACGTCATTCGAGCGCTATAATATCATTGTACAGTTTTTTTTACATCTGACGGCAGCAATCAAACAGCAACCTTATAATAATGAGAATAAAGATCACTGGTTCTGACAGATTTGTCTACAAGGGAGTATAGAGATCACTGTGATTTGGACAGTGTTGCAAAATCAGACGTAAAATAATTGTGAATGGAGTGTAGCAGTCTATGATCGGCCAGTTCCTTAGCAGACCTGATCCCCTGAAAGTAACGATACACGTTTTAAACTCTAGCAATTGAAGAAGAATCTATCAACGAAGGCGTTAAAAGAGGAAGAACAACCGAACACGTCTCCAAAACACCAGCGCGAGGCTGACGTCATCTCACCACCTCCTCCGGTCACTACACAAGTAAGTTTCCAATTATTTATGACCATTGTTCAAGAAAACAATTGAATTACAAGTTGGGGCTCGAGGCTTAATATTAAGCTACGTTTACCGCGGTTGATTTTTGGATGGATGCCCGTCTTTACATAAGAGACTGGTCCTGTCTGTCATTCGTGGATCTTTGACAGTCGTTACGGGTCTTCAAAAGCCCGGAAGTCTGACAACCAGTCTTATCAAGGGGTATCGTATTACCCAGTATCTGGGTTGTGGAGGTCAAATAGGCAGTCGCTTCATGTAAAATATTGGTATTCAGCTGCATCCGGTTGGACTGGAAGCCGACCACAACATAGTTGGGAAAAGGCTAGGTAGATGATGAAGCGTGTGGGGTAACGTTGGATATAATTAAAAATGATGTTTCTAAGTGACTTTGCTATTAAAGTCAAAAGATGATTTTTGAGATATGGGTTTTCGATTTCAATTTTATAACTATGGTTTTCATAGGTTTTTCGAGAAATAGTATGAAATACAAACTTATTATTGCGGTCGATAAAATAATACTGTCTGTGTATGCGTAAATATAATTAGTATGCCGTTTGCGTCCCGCCAGACGAGCGGCGGCTCGCAGGGCTGCGGCGGCGGCATGCTGGCGGCGCTGGTGGCGGAGGCGGGCGGCTCGGCGCCCGTGGTGTTCAGCGACGAGCTCAGCGGGGCCGAGGACGCGCCGCCGCCGCACACGCCGCACTCCAAGCACGTGCTGGACGACGACAATGCGCATACTGCTTGTCTTAGTAAGTGGACTCGATTTCGCGATTTTGTGAAAATACATGAATGTATTTTTTCACTAGAATCAGTAATACAATCCCCAAGACACGTAATAAAAATTAAATTCAAATAACGACAGCTACTCAAATAAAAAATCTACAATTTCTACTAAGTTGAACGCGACCGTAACGGACGTTCCGTGCTGTCATCGACATGATGTGACATAATTATGTTATAAGTTGTTTTGTTGTTGTTGACATATATTATATTATAAGTTGACAGTTTTAAATTACTTGGATACACCCTATTGCGCGAAATATAAAGCCCCACAAACTTTCACTATAGAAGAATAACAATTTTTCTTTTGTAAGAAATAAAAACTTCCAGAAGACGACATGCTCGGCTGATATGATTTCAATTTCATACGACTTAACATTCACTAAAATATCAAAATCTTCAAACCATTTTTTGTATGCCTAATCTTTCAATGTTTCTTTTCACAGTCGAGCTGGTAAACTCGCAAGTAGTTCTGAAAGGCTGCGAGACACGTGGCTACGTCATACTGTGCGCGGCGCGGGCAGAAGTTCGGCAGCGCGTGCGCAGGCAACCCGCCGCGGCCGCGTGGAGCGGCGCCTTATCTGCTATGCAGTACTATGCTACTGTCAGTGCGGCGGATAGAGACCAGCTGCTGGGTAAGTACTCAATTTAAGACGATATTCTAGATTTCCTTACAAGAAATAAATATATAGTTAGACAAACCGCGTGATTGGTGGGGTTTTCCCATAAAGAAAAAATGTTATGTTATGAATCATTATCATTCAATCCATCATTGATTTCACGTAAAACAAAACTACATAAGATTTTATGCTAATTTTATTTGACGAATCCAAACTATCCTCAACAAACGTATATAAAATATAATTCTATCTCTGTCATCTTCAAACGATTGACAGAAATAGAACGATGTTTTCAATTCATTTAGCGCTAAATGGATTTAGTAACTTGTGGTGCAAGTGGGCCTTAGAATCCATACTAATAATAAACATCTCAACTCCTCAGAAAACATCCAATGGGTATCAGTAGAGGAGATCGAAGAGCGCTGGCAGAGCACGGAGATCAGTACGCTACCGGACGTGCCGCGGCTGGTCGGCAGCGGGCACTCGGCCGGCGGGGTCATCGGCCGGACCGTCGGGCCCAGCGCGGATACCGGCCTGGCGCAGGTGATTGTATGAAGACAAACTATCATTACATAATGAACAAAACGGTGGATACGGAAAGCTGAAGTCCTGTCACTCCATACATTACACCTGTCAATCCAGGACTTTGCGACTGAATGCGGTCGTAAAGCGATCGCTATGAATGTCGAGACTGCAGCCCCTGCAGTCTTTCGGCTGAGATTTTGATGATGTCGTAAAACAACAAGCGGCATGACATTCTTCTTGGTAACTTGCTACAATACCACTTTGTTGTCGATCTTTCTCGACCGATGAAATACAGGGTGGCAGGGACATCGACGCGCAAACTGTAACCATGGATTCAGCACATGATACTAGACCCCATAGCGTCGATATTTTTCGTCGGTTATCAAAAAAAAAATCTTCTGTTTCATCAAAAGTGCAATACCTACGCGGTCAAAATGTATGGAACAGCAATATTTTCTTTTTAATAACCGACGCAAAATTTCGACGCTATGGGGTCTAAACTCATGTGCTGAATCCATGGTTACAGTTTGCGCGTTGATGTACCTGCCACCCTGTATACTTGAATGAAAAGACCTCGTTAAGGAATTCAACATTTGCAATTTTGAAAGTTACAATTAATTATTAAAAAGACCCAAGAAAGTAAACCTTTCACTATACAAGGTGCAGGCGACAATACGACAATCAATTAAACTGCGTACACCTCATGTCGTTCCCAATCTGCATACGAAAATTAAATCAAATATATCCAATAGTTCCGTCACTATGGCTAGTCAAAGATCGGCAAAACCCACAGTAGTCCATCACTACTATTTAGTTTGTTTGAAAAAATCACCGTTTTAATTTCGATGCTAGCATTTATTTGATAGTTCCAAAATACTCAGTTTTCGCAAATGAAAACACTGGCAATAGCCAGTGTTTTCATTTATTGTCGTATTGTTGTCTCTACATTGTATAGTCGGGTCTGATCTGAGGACCAGAACGCTATGTGTCTCACTTGTTTCTCTGTACGTACACGGTGGTTTTTTAGCTGCCAATAATAAAATAACTATGTAGCATAAAACTATCTGAACAGTAAAATTTACCCTCCTTGTTGTCAACAGCTCCAACGTATAGTGTCCCGTTGCGCCTGCGAGTTCTACTACGTATCCCACGAAGAGGCCGAGCCGGTCACGGGCCAGGGCACGGGCTGGGCGCAACAACAGCCCTACGACTCCTTCACCCTCATGCACCACGACCTCAACGTGTGCACCAACTCGCTGCAGGTATCATCATCATTCTCCTGCCCTTATCCCAATTTATTTGGGGTCGGCGCAACATGTCTTTTTCTTCCAAACTTCTCTATTAGTCGTCATCTCGGTAGTCACCCCCTTTCTAACCATATCATCATTCACACAGTCCATCCATCGTTTCTTTGGTCTTCCCCTACTCTTATAGCCATCGACATTCATACTCAAAACTCTCCTCACGACATTTTCCTGCAGGTATAATATACATTAGATTTAAACGCCAAATTACAACACATCATAGTGACAAAGTAGTTTTCACATTCTTTTATTGGCGGCATTAATTCAGACATTTTGGTTTGTGTTAAAAATTCTTACATGTGTCGCTACATAAACGATATTTTTTAGCAACTCTGTGCCCCGCAATCAATAGTATAAAAAAGTGCATATTTCGGGTATGCCTGATTAGTAACGGAACACAACCGCGACTTTATTTGTGAAGTCGTCACACTGCGATGTTGTATGAAATATACACGTGATTATTCCATTCTATAAACCTACCGATCGATTCTGTAAAAATCTCACCGTGAAAAGTTAGGTGAAGGGAGCTTAGAGTGAGCTGTCAAATACTGTCAATAGTGTCGATCCCTAGTATAAGTTGGAATGACAGCTCACTCCACGCTCACTTCACCTAAGTTTTCACGGTAATTTGGTTACAGAATCGCACTGCTGGATACATTTGTTTGTCTTTGCTGATCGCCTACTTAGAGATTAGCACTAAATTATTGGTCGACTTTCCATATAAAATACCTAACTATTGTTGTTTTTTTGTCGCCAGTACGCGATGCTGCTAGATGTAGTCAATAATGTGGTTCTTCACGTGGAGCCGGAACGTAGACGTACGTTAGAAAGACGAGCTCGAATGCGTTTCCAACTGCAGTTACATCAAGACCAGGATCCAAGGCAGCTGATACACAAGTTGCAAACACAGGTATGATATTATTTTTGAGCTGATCATCTTTACTTGAAAAAAAAAAAAAACATAATCTGGGACCTCTTTTATTTCTATAAAAAGCAATGCAAAAAAATTGGAATGTTCAAGAGACAAAACACACATCCCTGCCGACTCCTTTCGGGAGTGCAGGCTTTATGTTATGTATGTGTTAGTCTAAATATCTAAAGAATAAAAATATTGTTATAATGTTCGCAAAGATACAAGTATTTGTTATGATTAATAAAGTGACGGCTGTTAGACGCAATCACACAAAATTAATGAAAAAAAAGCTTAAAAAAAAATAAAATTGAATTATTTCCTAATAATATGTAATTTATTTTACCACGGGAATGTATGAAATGAAGAAAAATTTTAAATAAAAATGCAAAAAGATTCTCTCCGGCGGGGAATCGAACCCCGGTCTCCCGCGTGACAGGCGGGGATACTTACCACTATACTACCGAAGATGTGAGAGTGTTGTCGAAATAGCAGTTCTGTTTGCGAGTATGACTAACAAAGATCTAAGAATTTGCAGTATATATGTGAGTCATAGATAATTTTCCGCATGACCAATTTATTTTATAACAGTATCAAATTGGCTAAGTCAATGACTCATACTTTTTTATAAGAATCAATTTTAAAAGTACAAGAAGTACTACCATAGAATCATTTATTTCTATTAGAAAGAACATTATAAGGAAAATCTATTGTTGGAAGTGCTTACAATATTTGTATTTTTAACGACTTATGACGTAATATTTTTCTGATAGCTCGATTTATGTGTACTGAACTACAAATTCAGTTCAGAAACAATTTGTTTATATTTATCAACCGAATTATGGAGGCTACAGTCGACGTCACTTTAATACAGTACCTAGTGGAATAAAACTACATAACATCACGCTTTGTTTTTCCGAAGGGTTGGGCAGGGCAGGACCCACATACTATAGTACACGCTGCACGCACATACTATAGTACACCCACATACTATACTACACCCACATTATCAGTTATGTGTAAGTCCCATGTTAATACATGTATGTATGTATGTACGCCAGTTGATGGCAATAAGACTAGCTCCCTAATGGGAGCTAGTCTTATTGCCATCAACTGGGCACAGATCCAGACTCCAGGCTGTTACTGAGATATTCCAGATGGAAAAAGTCAATAACACTTCACCCGATTTGGGAATCGATCCCAGGACCTCTTGCTCTGCAGTAGCGCTTGCGACCACCAGACCAACGATGCAGTCAAATCATCATCTGCCTAGCCTTTTCCCAACTATGTTGAGGTCGGCTTCCAGTCTAACCGGATGTAGCTGAATAGCAGTATTTCACATGGAGCGACTGCGTATCTGACCTCCACAACCCAGTGACTGGGTAATACGAAACCCCTTGGTAAGACTGGTTGTCAGACGTTCGGGGTACTGACGAAAGTGTAGTGCAGTCAAATATTTAAGTTTTTCTTAAATTCCTTTATTGGACATCCATATAATTTACTAAATGCGCCCTGCGGTTTCATCCGCATAGGTTTCGATCCCGTGTGAATATCGGGATAAAAAGTATTCTATATGTTAATCCTGGTTTTAAACGATCTGTGTGCCAAATTTCATCCAAATCCGTTCAGTAGTTTTTGCGTGAAAGAGTAACATCCATCCATACACACTTTCACATTTATAATAATGTATTAGTAGGTTTATGCATACCACTAACCGCTTACAATAATATAACTAGAACTACACATTTTTTTGTGACAGGTCAGGGAGTCGTTAGCAAGGCTTCGAAGGCTAGAGAAGGAGTACTACCTCAAGAACAGGTCAATGACCGGCAACGATCCTGTCGCTATGGATGAGCTGAAGAATTTAGATGACCAGGTGAGTTATGATGCTATGCAGTTTAATATGAATTTTGAAGGACTGTTCTGTAACAACTTAAGTTCTATTATCTATACTTATAATAAATCTGTAGAAGTGAAAATTCTGTACATTGAAAATATCAAAAAAATAATTTACAGGGGGTGTTACTAGACCGACACCGAACCCAAAAATGTGATTAAAAAAATTTTTGTCTGTCTGTCTGTCTGTCGGTCTGTCTGTCTGTCTGTCTGTCTGTCTGTTTGTTCAGGCATCACGCAAAAACTACCGGTTCGATTACGATGAAACTTGGTATAATTATTCTTTAATATCCTGGGCACCACACTGGGTACTTTTTATCCCAGAAAAGTATATACAATAAAAAACAAACTTAATTTTGCGGTTCGATCCCTATACCCGATTACCACTGTCTGTACTGTACCAACCGCAAATACTAAGTTTGTCGTAGGTTGGGTCACCCGCAGTGGAGTTCATTTTTATTCCTTTTAGTTTTTAGAGTTATTTAGGTTTATTTTTATATGAGTCGTAGGTATAGATTTTAATTTTAAAGTATAGGTATTTGATAGTGTACGTAGTGACCGTAGGTTATTTTATAATACTGTTAGGTAGGTTTAGTCTTTAGTTCTAGTAGTAAATGTAGGTACGGACGAACAAGAAACAAAAGTCAACTTAGAATTTGTAGAAATATAATGTCCGTACACAATACGATATAAATATATACACAGAAGGAGTAAGACATAAGAAACACAATCGAAAGGGCGAGATCACAACACAATACAACAATAATAATAATATTAAATGAAATTACTGACGAAAAGTCTAGAGGCGTCTGTCTCAACCATGACAGGAGGTTGACATCAGAGCAGCGCCACTAGTGGCGTATTTTTGAACCAGGGTTTAGGAGTGAAACCTACATCACCCCCCTCCAGAGACCGTCAAGGGCGATAAAAATCAGGAAACCTGACGTGACGACCAGAGCGAGTGGTGTACTCTCTGCTACTGCAAGGTGGAGTGACTTCTTTTGGGTCAGCTTTGTCTGCCAAAATGTAAGCTGGCTTAAGGCGGTCAATTGAGACCGTGACCTCTCTGCCTTTAAATAATATTTTGAAGACCTTGTCTCCCCTTTGCAGAACTTTGTGAGGACCTGTGTACGCTGGTTGTAGCGAACCACGTAATGCGTCTTCACGAAGGAACACGTGATCAGTGGTCTGCAGATCCCTAAAAACGAAAATGCTGGACTTGCTGTGACGGGATGCTGGAGTTGGTTGCAGGTTTTGAGCGAATTTGCGAATGCGCGCAGTGAAATCTGTGACGTCGGTCGTTCCTTCGTCTCTAGGAGTGAAAAATTCTCCCGGGAGCCTTAGCGGTTCGCCGTATACAAGTTCGGCTGAAGACGCTTGGACATCCTTTTTGAATGCGCTCCGTATACCAAGCAATACCCACGGCAAAGACTCTGTCCACTTGTCATTTGCATGGCACATGATGGACGCCTTAAGTTGCCGATGAAATCGCTCCACCATGCCATTACATGCCGGATGGTATGCCGTTGTCCGCTTGTGCTGAAAACCAGCCAATTTGGACAATTGATCGAACAGGGCCGACTCGAACTGTCGACCCCTGTCCGTGATAATGTCTGCGGGACAGCCAAACCGGGAAACCCATCCGGATAGCAGCGCTTTAGCTACTGTCTCAGCAGTTATGTCGACAATAGGTACGACCTCCGGCCACCTGGTAAAACGGTCGACTGCCGTCAGACAGTACCTAAAGCCTTCCGAAATTGGGAGCGGGCCCACAAGGTCGATGTGGACGGTGGTGAACCTTGCACGTGGGAGGTGATACGACCCTAATGGCGCAGAAACGTGTCGGCTCACTTTGGCCCGCTGGCACTCAAGACAAGCTCGTGCCCACTCCCTGCAGTCCTTCCTAATACCTGGCCAAACGAAGCGCTCTGCGATTAATTTGGCAGAAGCTGAGACACCAGGGTGGCTGAGGGTATGCAGGCTGTCGAAGACTTGCTTTCGCAGCATTACGGGCACAAATGGTCTGGGAGGCGTTGTACTGACGTCACAGTACACAGATGTACGCTCCCCTGGGACCTGCACCTTCTCCAAAATCAATGATGATCCTTCCTGGAGTAGCTTGGACAGCTCCGGATCCGCAGCTTGCGATTCCGCGAGAGTGTCAAAGCTGACCGGTAGCTGAAGCGCTTCCACGCGAGATAAGGGGTCGGCTACGACATTGTCCTTGCCGGAAATGTGCCTTATGTCGGTGGTGAACTGGGCAATGAAGTCTAGGTACCGGAATTGCCTAGGCGAGCAGTTTTTCTTCCTCTCGTGGAATGCAAAACTGATCGGCTTGTGGTCCGTGTACACGACGAAGTGTCTGGCCTCGAGCATATGGCGAAAGTATTTGATGGCCTCGTAAATGGCCAGTAGTTCCCTGTCATAGGGAGAATACTTTGTTTGCGAAGGGCTGAGCTTCCTGGAAAAGAAAGCTAATGGCTGCCAGCCATCATCGCTAAGCTGCTGTAACACCGCGCCGATTGCAGTATCCGACGCATCAGTAATCAACGCGGGTTTGGCATTGCAATCGGGGTGAGCTAATAGGGTAGCGCTAGCTAAGCTTGCCTTGCAGTCTTCAAATGCTTGCAAAGTATTCTCCGCAAGACATATAGGCTGCGAGCCCTTTACGTTGCCAATCAAGAGATTGTGCAGCGGCGCCTGGATCTGAGCTGCGTGGGGTATGAAACGCCTGTAAAAATTAATCATACCCAGAAATCGGCGCAACTGACGGACATCTTTGGGCGGCGGGAAGTTGTTGATGGCATCGACCTTAGAATGAAGCGGTTTGGTGCCTTTCTCGGAGATGTGGTAACCTAGGAAGGTTACCTCAGGAACACCGAAAACACACTTGGATGTGTTGATCAGCATACCGAAATCCTTCATCCTGCCGAAGATAATGCGGAGGTGCTCCTCGTGCTCAGCTTGTGACCTTGAAAAGATTAAGAAGTCATCCAAATAGCAGTAGCAAAAGTCCAGTCCTCTTGTCAGCTCGTCGACAAAACGTTGGAAAGTCTGGCCTGCGTTGCGCAAACCAAACGTCATGTACGGAAATTCGTACAGGCCGAACGGTGTGGTGATCGCCGTCTTCGGAATGTCGTCTGGACTGACAGGTATCTGATTATAGGCTTTCACTAGGTCTATTGTACTGAAAATTTTACAACCAGAGATACTGTGTGAGAAGTCGTGGATGTGCCTAATCGGATACCTGTCAGGGACGGTCCGGGCGTTCAGCATCCGATAATCACCACAAGGTCGCCAACTGTTATCCTTTTTAGGGGCCAGGTGCAGTGGTGATGCCCATGGGCTCTCCGACGGTCTAGCAGTTCCATTGGCCAGCATCAGCTGAAACTCCTGCTGAGCAATTTTCAATTTGTCTGGCGCTAGTCGCCGAAATGAAGATGAAACTGGAGGGCCTGGGGTGGTGCGGATGTGGTGTACGGTGTTGTGCGGTGTAGTGCGTAGTATACCGGCTGGTCGGGTGATGTCGGGAAACCCGTCTAAAATTTTGTGGTACCTCGAATCACCAGAAGAAATTTTTACAGAGAATATAGATGAGTCTGAGTGATTCGAGGCCACAGAGTAAATGTTCGTATTATTGTCGACTAGTCGTTGGTTACGACAGTCAACAACTAGTGAATAAAAAGACAAAAAATCCGCACCGATAATTGGTTTGGTTACCTCGGCAACTACAAAACGCCAATTAAAGTCTCTACGGAGTCCTAAATTTAAATTTAACTGCACGAAACCAAATGTCTTAATGGGCGTCCCATTCGCGGCCGTAAGTTGGTAGTTTGTGCACACACGACGGTCACTTAGCAAACGACGAGGGTAGACGCAGAGGTCGCTACCAGTGTCGACCAGAAACTGCGTCTTGGTGCTCCGCTCCGTGACGAACAGGCGACCAGTCGAGCGAGGGCAATCGTATGTCGCCATTACCGACTGCCCGCGGCATTTCCCTGCCTGTAGTCGCAGGGCTTGACGCAGCGCTTCGCCTTCTCGCCGTGCATCGCGTGGTACCAGCACACAGGGTGCTGCCGGTAGCTGGAATCCGAGCGAGTTGATGAGCGATTGCGTGAGTACTGTCGCGCGTCTCGACCACGGCTGTGGGAGCGGTCTCGCGAACGGTTGTCACGCAGCTGTAGCATAAGGTCCTTCATGGCGCGCTTCAGCTCTGCGATTTCGGCTGCCATCTCACTAACCGAGGGTCCTACTGCTGAAGTTGCTGCGACGTGGCTTGCCGGCGCGACGATGTCGTGCACGCGGTCAGCCAGTTCGGCTAGCACCTCCAGGGTGCTGTGGGCTTGCGATGCCAGGAGGGGTTGGATGCTGGTGGGGAGTCGGCTACACCAGATGGTGCGCACAAAGTCCTCGGGGATGTTTGGTCCTGCCAATCCCTGCAGGTGGCGAAGGAACTGTGACGGCTTCCGGTCCCCTAGCTCCTCGTGCATCAGCAGCTGTTTCACCTTCCGTTCCTGGGACGCCGAGAGCCGTTTCACTAATTCGGTCTTCAGCTTGACGTATCGGTTGGTGGCAGGAGGGGACATGATGACGTCCTTCACCTCCTTTGAAAATTGCTGGTCGAGATGACCGACCACATAATTAAATTTGGTGACGTCATTCGTCACCCCTGCATTCTCAAACTGAGCCTCTATCTGCGCGAACCAAATATCGGGCTCCTCGGGCCAAAACGGCGGTAGGCGCAAAGCGACGCGGTACGCCTCGGCCGCCTCGACCTTTGGATCCGCTGGGCGCTTGGTCCTACGCGCACGGTGCGCACCGTGGTCGGCGGGCTGCGACGACGCGGTGTGTTCCGAATCACTGTCACTCATTGTCTCTTCGTGTTCTTTACGGGGTCACCAGTTTAGTTCTAGTAGTAAATGTAGGTACGGACGAACAAGAAACAAAAGTCAACTTAGAATTTGTAGAAATATAATGTCCGTACACAATACGATATAAATATATACACAGAAGGAGTAAGACATAAGAAACACAATCGAAAGGGCGAGATCACAACACAATACAACAATAATAATAATATTAAATGAAATTACTGACGAAAAGTCTAGAGGCGTCTGTCTCAACCATGACAGGAGGTTGACATCAGAGCAGCGCCACTAGTGGCGTATTTTTGAACCAGGGTTTAGGAGTGAAACCTACAAGTCATTCGTATAGATATTAGTTTTTAGGGGTTTTGCTTATTTATTGAGTTTAGATTAGTTATCATCAGAAATAGGTTTATTTAGGTAGGTATTTAATTTTCTGTTATAGTTTTTTTTTAAATTAGGTAGGTACTTAGGTAAAGATATCATATAGGTACCCTCTTAATCACCACTAATGAGACACAATTGGTTTTCTATTCTTATTAGCCACAAAGGGCCCGCGAGATAGATGGCATTCTGGGGAAGCACATACATTTTATCCTGTTAGCACGTTTCCGTGGGATAATTTCCGACATCCACGCGGGTGAAGCCGCGGGCAGAAGCTAGTTTATAAATAAATCATCATCTGCCTAGCCTTTTCCCAACTATGTTGGGGTCGGCTTCCAGTCTAACCGGATGCAGCTGAAGCAGCTATTATTTATAAATAAATAAAATTCGTTTAATTAAGACTATTTAAATGTCCATATTTTGTTAGAATTACATAATCTTAAAACTATGTTAGTCATGAGGAGATCAATTAACGTTTTTAAGTAGGTAACATAAAAATCGAAACAAATGATTGAATATAAATTAGAATTATATTTAAATAAATAATAAGAAAATAAATTAAAATTAATAAATTAAAAGAAATAAATTAAATTGAAATAAATAATTTAAAATAGATTAAAATTAAATTAAAATAAATAATTTAAAATGGACTAAAATTATAATGAAATAAATGATTAAATTAAGATATACATGACGAATCAGGTGACATGCAGCCTGGTGTAGGAATATGCCCTACATGTGTAACGTAATGTTTTTGTCTTAGGTAAACGAGTGCAAAGAATCAGTCTGGTCTCTGGGCGAGGAACTGGACGCAATGGTACGAGCTTGGCGCGAGATAGGACGAGCATCAGCGTTGCCGGCCGTACGCAGTGCGCATGCGCCGCCGCACCGATACAACGAGATCTGCTTCAAAAGCGCACGCTGGCGGCTCACGGATGCTGATGGACAGCTCGGCATTGCTGATCTGCTGCTGACCAACTTCTTGTAAGTGGTGAAAAAGTATGACAAACCAAAGTGTTGTGCTACCAGGCTAGGCTTATGTTCATGATTGGTCAATCCAGTGCCAGAGTCATTGATTTAGTAAGAAAATGGAAAAAACGGTGATGGAAAACATAGTGAGGAAACCGACGTGTGACATCCAACAATCCGCACTGGGCCCGCGTGGTGGATTATGGCCTACTCCCTCTATTATAGAGGAGGACTGTATCCCAGCAGTGGGAACATTATATAGATATTGGAAGATTATCTCATGTTTTGTGAAGTGTTTCTTAGAATCCACGTCGAGATCCTGACCAAAGTAAAAGTTAGTATTGGATGATAATCATTGACATCAGCTTCATCCGTTGAGTCAGACCATTTGACAAATAAATTAAAACGTCATGAATGACTTATTCGTTCGATGAATTCGTTGCCCAAAGTTTCGTATATCAGTTACTAGCTGCGCCCCGCGGTTTCACCCGCATAAGTTTCGATCCCGTGGGTATATCGGGATAAAAAGTATCCTATGTGTTAATCCTGGTTATAAACTACCTGTGTGCCAAATTTTATCCTAATCCGTTCAGTAGTTTTGGCGTGAAAGAGTAACAAACATCCATCCATTTCACTTTTCAAAATGGAGCCATACTGCCGCCATATTGAATTTTTTCAAAACAATATATAGCCAGTGTCACTCAGGATGATGTAAGGATTCTAACGATACCCCATACATCAAATCTGTTCAGGCTTTTAAAAGTTATGGTGGAATAAAGAAACTGACATACATACAAACATACATCAACCCTGAATACATTACACTCCTTTTTGGGCAGTCGTGTAATAATTATTAGTAGGATTATATAGGGTGGCGGAGACATCGACGCGGAAACTGTAACAATGAAGTCGGACATGATTGTAGACGTAGAAAATTTTTCAACGGCTATAAAAGAAAAACTTCTATTTCATAGAAAAGTGCAATACCTACGCGGTCGAAACGTATGGAATATTTCAAGGCATGGGGGTTCAAAATCATGTGCTAAATACACGGTAAAAGGATGCGCGTCAATGTCCCTGCCATGTATTTGACCAGAGGGGCAATTCTCGTAACTTTTAAGAACGTTTACAGTCTGATCTCAGTCTCAATCTGTCAAAAGTAACCCTAATTTCCCTACATTTTTATAAATTTTTTGACATTTGTTTGTCACCGAGATGAAACTGCGACGAGAATTGGCCTTCTGACTTAAAACTCCGTTAATGTGTGTGGTCCGACTCTCTTCACACGTTTTGTCTTCCTGTGCAGGTATACTAAAACATCTCGGTCGGACGACTCCGTAGAACATCAGCTGGAGGTCGGCTATGTTCGCGTCAAGAACCTGCTGCCCAACGAACCCTTCCCAGAAGTAAGATCTCTATCATTTACATTCATTATTTATAAAGAGTTAAAACTATTTGCTTTTGTTTTATTTTATTGCATACCGTGTTAAGTGAATTATTTTTTGATTACATGTTTTATTTTTGGTCTCCTTTGCTCTATCACACGCTGTTTACATCTCTGTATCTATTTGTCCTATCTCAGGTATGCTGGAAGAGATTTCTTTTGAAATAAGCATCACCTCTGTACCTATTTTTTCTGTTCTGTTTTTCATTGTCTGTTTATATGTGTATGTGTGTACATAAATGGTAAAATAAATAAATAAAAACATGTAACTATTTTTAATTGGAAGATCGATAAAACTCACGCGACAATGTCATAGGTGGTTTTGATTTTAATACGGTTTAGCTTTATAATCATTTTTTACCAATCATGAATTTACAATACAAAACTGTTTTTAAATTATGTAACGTATAGATAATTTAAAAACAGTTTTGTGAATTCTACATTCATTTTCTGGCTAATCTGTCAAGAACACAGGTTGAAGATCATAACCCTTCCCCTCTGCAATAGTAGATTAAAATATTACATAATGTTAAAAACAAATTATATTCTTGCAATGCTTCTCGGGGCCTAAAAAGGCCACTTCATGCAATACCTCTAAAAGCTATTCATTTCCTGAATTCCCAGCAGATCATTAGCAATTCCTCTAATTTTCGTAAAATTTCATTTCATATTAATTTGATGTAACCATTGCCGCATGAAAAAAATAAAAACCGTAATTTTATCTGTAAATTTTTCATTACAGTTTTTATTAATCAAGTTGGTTTATTATTTTTTATTTCTATAGTTTAAATGTTATTTCATTGTGATATGAACTGCACACAGATCATATTATGAATTGTCAGTTTGTGACCATTTTACGATTTTTAATATGATTCATATTGTTATCCTATATGATGCTGCCGAAGTGGCCTTTTTAGGCCCCCTGTTTTCATTCTGGAATTTCTCAGTGCCAGCTCGATGGCAATATGCTCGCCTATCTCACGTGGGTGCACCCCTGCCTAACCTTTCGGTGAATACAGGCATGAGTGACGTCAACATAATGTTTGCTGTATGACACAGGTGTTGGTACCTCAAGAGCCGTCGGGCCGCGCGCCGCTGGCGAGACGCGCGGCGTTGCGCGTGTTCTGTCGCGACCGCCCGCCGGTTGGAGGCATCGCTGTCAAAGAACACTTCGAAGTTAACATAGTGCCGATAAGGATAGGTGAGTGTATTATTTTATTGTATGAAAGAATAGAAGAAATCATCAATCAATTATTTTGTATGTCTATACTAATATTATAAAGAGGAAAACTTTGTTTGTTTGTTTGTAATGAATAGGCTCAAAAACTACTGGACCGATTTAGAAAATTCTTTCACCATTCGAAAGCTACATTATCCACGAGTAACATAGACTAAATTTTATTTTGGAAAAAAATAGGGTTCCGTAAGATATTTGGGTTTTTCGGGCACAAGGTGTAAAAAATCAACCAGAAAAGTTATTTTGTATCTTATTTTATTTTATTTTATTAGGGAAAACAAACAATTGTACATTTTGTCTTACATCTAAGTATACAATAAAGTGGGTTAACGTACAATCAACAACGTCTCCACATATTACTATAAGTATTAATTTACTTACATACAGTACGGAAGAAAGGTAGGGCTTATTTTAATAATGATACTTAATTATTAGGTTTTAAGTGCATTAACTAATTCTTTTTTAAATAAATTATGAGCTAACGTAAATATGTCTATTTTAACAAAGTGTTGGTTATATATTTTGGGTAATCTGTGTAGAGGCGCCCGTTGACCCGCATTTGTACGACTAGAGGTCGTAGCAAAGAGTGGGTAAGCGCGCGCCTCTCGCCTCATTACAGTTCTGGGCACGATATAAAATATATTATTCACAAGTTCAGGGCAATCAAACTTGTTGTGTATCAGTCCACGGAGCATCATGGTTTGGAGTAACAGACGCCTTGAATGTAGTGTTAGTAGCTTAAATTTCTGCAACGACTCCTCGTACGGAAGACGCTCCAAGTGACATTTAAACTGCATTGTTTTCAAGTACTTACACTGAATTTTTTCTAATGCTTGATCATATTTTGCATAGTAAGGGTCCCATATCATACACGCGTACTCTATTTGCGGTCGTAATAAAAAGTTGAAAAGATGTAGATATGTGACTGGGCGTTTGAAATCCGATGACGATCTCATAACAAAATTGTACATTTGGAAAGCTTTAGCTATTATCTTTTCAATGTGTAAATTAAGGTGAAGTTTGCAATCCAAAAGTACACCCAGATCACAAATTTCAGTTTCTTTAAGAAGGAGTTCGTCGCAGAGGCTATAATCGTAGTTAATTATGTTTTTGTTTTTGGTAAAGTTAACGTATTTACATTTGTCGATGCTTAATTTTAAATTATTTTTGGTACAGTAATTTGACAATCTATTTAAATCGTCTTGAAGAAGATAACAATCGTTAATCGATAAAATTTTCTTAAAAATTTTAAGGTCATCTGCGTATAACAAAAACTTACTGTTTTGAAAGCAATTACCGATATCATTAATATAAATAATAAATAACAAAGGACCCAAAATTGAACCCTGCGGAACTCCAGATGTTGCCAAAAATGTGTTAGAATGGTACCCATTACTTACTATAGTTTGACTGCGATTACTAATATAAGACTGGAACCAGCGTAATAAATTCCCCCTGATGCCATTATATGAAATTTTATTTAATAGTATTATATGGTCAACTCTATCAAAGGCTTTTTTAAAGTCAGTGTAAATTGTGTCACTTTGGGCTCGAATGTCCATATTATTAAATAAGTGGGTAGTAAAGATCATTAAGTTTGTAACAGTAGACTTTCGTCTCACAAAGCCATGCTCCGGAATTATACAATTTTGAATAAATGGATATATTTCGTGGTGAACAAGCTTTTCAAATAGTTTAGCTAGTGTAGAAAGAAGAGAAATGGGTCTATAATTCTCAATGTTTTGTCTGGAACCACCTTTAAAGACAGGAACTATATTAGCCTTTTTCCAGATGGCAGGGAACGAACCATTGTTAATACATTGATTGAAGATCCTAAATAATGGTTTGCATATTGTATTCGCGGACCATTTTAAAAAGCAAGGAGGTATCCCATCTGGTCCTGACCCTTTATTTAAGTCTAACATCTTTAATTGTTTGCAAATTAACGAAAGACTAAAATGTAAGCCACAAAGAGCTGTGTCGTTGACATTGGATTGTTCAGAGGCAGGGCTCCAGTCAGGTGTTAGACTAGATGGCTCGTAAACTGACTGGAAAAAGGCTGAGAAGAGGTTACATATTGTAATAGGGTCACTAGATGTCACATCTTTATAATACATTCTGGAAGGAATCCCGGATTTTCTTTTGCGATTAGCAATGTATGCCCAAAAGTGTTTGACATTTTGTGGGATACTATCCTCAACACTATTAATATAGATACGATAGCATTTGATACACTCTGTTTTAAAACGATCTCTATATAAGGAGAAAATTTCATAGTCTGATAAGTTTTTGTATTTTTTCCATTTTGTCCAAGCTTTCTTTTTATAATTAAAAATATGTATAAGGGCTTTAGAAAACCATACTGGAAAATTAGAGTTTTTCGGTTTGGAAAGAGGGACCCGGTTTTTTATTATACCATATAGGTGATCATAGAAAACGTCTACGTTTTTTTCGGCTGATTCACTATCTAATTCCATGTCCCAATCAATTTCATCTATATCTCTATTAATGAGGATATAGTCAGCCTTACGGAAATTATATTTAGGCGTGCATAAAGGACGTATGGGAGTAAGTTTATGATTTAAAGAAAGAAGAGTGTAAAAAGGAGGATGGTGATTATCAGCTTGAAGCAGATCCTGATTAGGTTTATATACATGGCAAGTAGTATTGGAGATTAAGAGGTCCAGAATTCGCCCGTTAGAATTAGCTAGTGGGTTATATTGCTGAATATCGTGAATAGTCATAAAGTTTCTTAAGCGGTGACAGATTGCAGAATTGCCCATGCAAGTAAAGGAGCTCAGAGCAGGATGAGGTCTTGTCCAGTTGGCCGTCGGTATGTTATAATCTCCGAGTAACAGTAAATTGTCGATAGTGACTGAATTAATTAAATTATCCATTAAATCAAAATGTAAGTTATATACAGCGAGTGGCGAATTATTAGGAATGTATACTGCACTGATGAGAGTTTGCGCGGCAGCGTTACTACTAGGTATTGTTATAACAACTTGTTCAAAGTGTTTATCTACAGTTTGCGACTGAAGCGAAACACTTACGGGGTGGTATTTTCGCAATACAGCTACCAACACACCACCCCCGTCAGACTTATTGGTTGCATTTCTATTACGATCACAACGAAAGACAATATATCGATTATCAATAAATTCGCTATTATTTATTGTGGGGATTAACCATGTTTCTGTTAAAATAATGACATCGAAACAGTTGGATAGAATACTCATGTAAACCGTGTTCAGCTTTGTGCGTATACCTCTACTATTTTGATAGTATATACAAAAGTCACTTGTATTAGAAGCCATTGTAACTGTCTAGAATATTGTTATTAAAACTTTTAGTTAAATTTGTTACTTAATTATTGTTGTTACTAGTAATTTTACATAAATCGTTTATGTTTTTTATGGCTATAGTAGGAGATGTTTCGCACCGTTTAGCAAGTATGGTAGAGTGTTTAATCCAAACAAATTTATAATTGTATTTCTTTGCCATCTCGCGAGTTTCTCGTAACAGTTGTTTTTTATGGAGAGTCAAGTGCTCATTAACATAGACAGCACGAGATGCACCAGAAATGCCTAAGTCAGTCGAAGTGAGACCCTTTTTAAGTCGGTAAGCGCTAAGTATATTATCTCTTAGAGAACGGGTTTTGAACTTAGCGATAATATTTTTCGGCCTCTCGTTGGACGCCGCATGAGGGACACGATGTACGGCGGTTACCTCATCACGTGGTATAGCTAAATCGATTTTTTTGCCGATTTCTTCTAATATAGTAAATAAGTTCTCCTCCCGCCGTTCCGGAATATTTGATAACTCCAAGTTACACTGTCTGGCTTGCTGCTCTAGGTAGTCTATTTTAGCTTCGAGAGCCTTTAATGCACTTTGATTCGAAAGCCGTTCTTCCAAGCAGTTAAACTGTTTTTGGTAGTCATCATATTGGTTTGAGATAAATTGAGCAGATGATTTAGTTTCAGCGACCTCCTCTGACAATTTAGCTACTGTTGCCTTAATTTTGATATTTTCAGAGCGAAGACAGTCCATTTCTATTTTTGCTTCCTTCATGTACGTCTCTAAGTCACTCCTTATACTTTTTATGTTGTCATTAATAGCCAATAAGTTGGCATCCAAGCTAGTCTTCCATTCACCTAAAGTTTTTTTCAGATCGGTATGCATAGTTTCAATTTGTGTAGTATGTTCGCACTCCGGCTGTTTACGTTTACGAGTCGTAATATTCAGCTCACTTTCTGACGTTATTTTTGCTAGGTCCGGCTCAGAAATCGATTGCTCAGATCGTAGTGCAGGTTTAGGTGGCGTGCGCTTCGTACCAAACATTATGTTTCGTGCGATCTTGTTATGGTAGCAATATGCAATAAGTAATGAGAGCGTAGAATTGCTATTAGCTTTAGCGTAGGCGTTACGACAAAGCAGCAGCAGCGCAGTGACGTAGCAGAGTAGAAGTGGGGCGCGCAACGCGGCCGTTGATTTCGATGCGCGGTGACTAACCTTGGTGGCGCGGGTGGTAGGGCGGCCGACTGCGAATCCAAGCGTCGTCGGTTCAAATCCAGGTGGGACGGACTCAAACTCGATTGATGTTGGAGCACACAAAATCTATTTGTCTCTTTCAAGGACGGCCCATTGGGCGGGACTAGTCCTCTTAAACTCCGAAAGAGTAAACGAGAAATGGACTTTACACTAAAGAGCCAATCACAAATAAACACTTTTAGAAAGCCACAGCACGTCCGCATTGTATTAAGTCGCAACACGGAATGATTCTCTTCTTTATGGGTTATTTTGATTTCCTTTTGAGATAGGTACGCAATCCTGTCACAAATCCGAAATCTACGCGGATGAAGTCGCGGGCAGAAGCTAGTTATTGATAATTATGTAAAAAAAATATATATTGATTTTGTTGTTCACAATTTGACGGTTTGACATGGATAGATCATGTCAAACCGTCAAATTGTGAACATACCTTCAATTATCGACAGGGTTCACAATCCGATTTTATCACCCGTAAAATTCTGATGATATCTAGATAGATTATAAACTAAAGAGTTTCTACATTTTTAACTAGTGCGCAAACTGAAACCATAAATTCAGTACATTATTCTGAACCCACCTGCGTTGAAATTTTTCGAAAATTATATAAAGTAAATAATAATAATGAAACAGTTGATTTTTTTTGATAACAGACGAAATATTTCTTCGCTAGTCTAGTCTAGTCATGTGCTTCATTTTTATGTTTACAGTTTGCGCACTGGTTAAAAAATTATTCTGTATAATTTAAACCCAAATAAGTGAATGCTGATGATGTTACTCTATTATTTCATACACCCTGACAAACTCATAAACCGTATCATTTCGAAACGTTTAAGACTTCGTTTAGATACGCGCTACTGAAGAACCACCTGTTCAAATGTGGTGGCGGCGAGAAACAAAGTAGACATGTATGTTTGGGCTGAACGGGTCACCAGTAATTAAAACACATGTTGCCACTTCAACATTTGCATTTCCTACTATTTCATTTGTTACGACATAGTAAATGTAACAAATGAATTTCAAAATGCGTGCACTGACTGGGCAGGTCCACTCAATCTGTTTGGTTCTTTCCTCAAAAGACCATTACAGACACCAATCTACATGGTCTTCACATGATCTGACCAAGATTATGTCTGGACTTTAAAAGAGACTGTGATCTCTGAGTTTGTTTCGGCCTTTCTTCTCAGAGTAGTCAGATAGGAAACGCCGACCTCATCTAGTTAAAAAAAATATGACTACAAACAACTCATTGTTGAATATAACAAAGTGCTTTTTACACGTTTCTATACATAATAAAAGATAGTACTTATAGTTATAGAAACATGAATTCTACGAGAAAAACATGGCGGCATTTATCAACTGAGTCATACTGTGAACGTGTCAATGGCGAACAAGAAATCGGTTCTACATTAAAAAATATTTCTTACAGGTCTGACCAAAAAGTTCTTCAACACGATGCTAAAGTTCTGCTTTCCGGAACGAGACCCTGACTCCATAGAAGACGGGGAAGAGGAGACAGAAGGCACACTGAAGGCCGGAGCCTCTTCCTCCAGCCTCGTGTCTACTGGCTCTAAGAAGATTAAAAAGAAGAGCAAAGATTCTAACTCTAACTTCTATGTGAAGAGGGATAAGAAGGATAAAGATGATGTTGAGAAGATGAAGGTTTGTGCATTTTTTGTAATGTTTTTTTTTTTGTTTTACAGCTGTATCAGAGAGGATGGGAGACAGGCGCATATTACAGCTGTATTAGCTAGCAGCGCAGTGCACCAATCTAGAGAATTTTCAATTTTACGGTGCAAACTCGGGATCCTGGGATTGTGCTCTTATAATCCCGGGATCCCGAGATTTCACCGGGATTATTTATTGTTTGGAAAATTTTGTATTATATTGTAAAAATCGTAGTTTTTATCCCGGAATTCCAGGATCGTATCTTCTAATTGTAAGCGTATAGTTTATTTTAGGACATGCATTCATCTAAATATTATGTCTCATCTGTTTACACACAATTCATGCGAAAGTGCATCATCCGACCACAAACAAACATCGAATCATCGCTTACTTCATGTTTAAGTATGACCCGTACTAGAGATTGCAACCCGGTATGTTTCTCAATCCGGACGGGCCCGGTTGCATTCGTCGCCAACCCGGCCGGGATTTTTGTAATGGAATGCGCTTAGAAGATTCGATCCTGGGATCCCGGGATAAAAACGAATATATTTACAATACAATACAAATTATCCTAACAATCAAAAATCCCTGTGCAATCTCGGGATCCCGGGATAGTCTGTTTATAATCCCGGGATCCCGGCTGCACTTATGGGCTATGTTTTACGAGATTACCTTTTTATTTTATTCTCATTATAATTCTGTTTGCTCATGCTCCATATAAGGTCAAATTAAATTAGCTAGCAAAACTTCCCAGACGTGATAGATAACTAAACACGACAAAACAAAAAAAAATATAATTATCA
Organism: Apamea sordens; assembly: GCA_945859715.1. NCBI lineage: Eukaryota > Metazoa > Arthropoda > Insecta > Lepidoptera > Noctuidae > Apamea > Apamea sordens. Next base: position 19,423,118 of record OX243995.1, read on the forward strand.
TGTTTAATACCCATCACGTCTCTGAAGTTTCACTAGCTTATTAAATTTGACCTTGTATAAGACTAAATAAAAATCCATTCCCTCAATACCTTAAGTCACATTTACAAGAAAATGTCATACCTCGGTTTTCTTAACAGGAGCGAGCCGAAAAGAACAAACTGTTCATCTACATCAAGATTCCCGAGGTTCCTGTGAGGGTGTCCTACAAGGGCAGCAAGGAGAAGAATCTAGAAGATGTCCGAGACTTACCGCTGGTGCTGCCGACGTTGGAGTACCATAACGTGACGTGGACCTGGCTGGACTTGCTGCTGGCGACCAAGAGTGATACGAGACGGTGAGTTGGTTACAACAAACTATTCATTTACATTTAGATGAGGTTCTTGTGAGAGTGCCCCTACACGGACAGCAAGGAGAAGATTCTAGGGCACGCCACGATAGCGGCGGTAAGACCCCTCTTTGAGGAGTGGCTAGAGAGACGTCACGGCGTTCTCACCTACCGCCTGACGCAGGTCCTCTCCGGACACGGATGTTTCGGGAGGTTCCTGCACATCATCAGGCGGGAGGAGACGCCCGGGTGTCACCATTGTCAGGATCGCCCAGAGGACACGGTGGAGCATACGGTGGAGGTCTGCCCTGCTTGGGCAGAGCACCGCCGTGTCCTCGTAGAGGCGATTGGCAGCGGCGGCGACCTCTCGCGTCCGGCCCTGGTTCAAGCCATGGTCCGGGGTGAGAGGGAGTGGGAGGCAGTCACCTCCTTCTGCGAAGCAGTCATGCTAGCGAAGGAGGTGGCGGGGTGGGCGAGGGAACGCACTTTGCGCACCTCACGCCTCAGCCGCCGCGGGAGACGCTCCGGGCGTCGGGAGCCGCGTGACGACTCCCGGCCACCGTAGGCGCGGGCCTGCGGGCGGAGAGTAATGGGTAGCTCTCCGTCCGATCAGGACTAGGCCCGTGCCGGACGTCGTGTACGTGTTCCACGCGCGCCTCAAAGAGATGTCAGCAAAAGAGACGGGGCCCCATAGGGCCGAAGCCTGCCAGGGTAGCGGGACCATCCGAAAGGGTTTACCGCTGCCCTGGAACATAAAGGGCTAAGGAAGGAACACGGGTGGGTTTTAGTCAGTAAAAGTCTGACACTCCCTTCTGCTCCACCCAGAGCGGGAGGAGTCATTTGATGATTTCCCATCCTCAAAAAAAAAAAAGGAGAAGATTCTAGAAGCAGCCGATCGATTCTGTAAAAATCTCACCGTGAAAAGTTAGGTGAAGTGAGCTTAGAGTGAGCTGTCAATAGTGTCAATCCTTAGCATTAGTTGGAATGACAGCTCACTCCACGCTCACTTCACCTGAGTTTTCACGGTGAGATGGTTACAGAATCGCACTGCTGTATATTATTGTCCTACTGCACGGTTTAAGGGCCTCTTCTCTTACACGGAAGGCATGAGCATTTATCACCACGTTTGCTCATGGTGGATTGGCGAGTTCAGATTTAAGATTTTCGGTATTTATTTATTGCCCGACATTTTATCGAGATGTTGTGTTTTGGCCCATGAGGTATCTAAATGATTCTAAACTACATTGCCGTGCCAATGTGGCAATTCTAAACTATATTTGTGTCAGATATTTACCTCGCACTGTACAAGTGGCGAATATCGTTGGCGAGTCAATCCTACTAATACATATTATAAATGTGAAAGTTTGTATGGATGGATGGATGTTACTCTTTGACGCAAAAACTACTGAACGGATTTGGATGAAAGGAGATGGCTAAATAGAAGTATGGACGACTTTTCAGCAATGTATAAACATGGTACCTAGCAATATGTAACGCTGAATAGCTGGATATTAGTATTTCATATAAAAAAAGATTCAGGAACTTTTAATATCTTTAAAATCCTGAAAATGAAATCGTGTAACACCTACATCAATAGGCATACAAAAACTGCAAATAAATGACTTTGCTATGAACTTTTACCTAGGCGTTTAGATGTATCTGCGATAATATTACTAATAATTGTATTTTTGCCTAGCCACCCACCCCGATTTCGCACGGTGGTACTTGAGTAAATATCTACAAAGGGGTAATTGCACCAAAAACCGTGATACGATGAGCATTCTACAATCCGCGCAAAAATCACTCCCCACCGGCGTGTATTTAAGTATTAAACTCTTGTAAATCCTAACCTACTTATTCAAATGAGTTGATATAAAGACAGTTTTTACAGACAATATAAGTAGTGGTTGAAATGATGAAAGTATTTGCAAATAAGGATTAATATTAACTGAAAATAAATGGACTCGGAGAGGCGGGTTCTGGGCGCTGCATGGGGGCAACGCGAGCAAGAATAATACTCAGGGAGCAGGATTTTTTTGACTTGAATTACATTGGTCAATACAACCTACACGAATGTATACCTAAACCTTCCAGAAGAACCAACCTTTCTACTGGTGACAACCCCATCAAAATCTGTTTGTTGATACATCCGTACAGACAGACTGACAAACAAACGCGCCATATTAAAATAAAACAACAAAAATGCGATTTATTTATTTATTCTGTGAATCTTTTATGAAAATTCTCTAAAAAAGTTAGATTAGGTTATCTGTCTGTCTGATCAAATCATTCTGATTGGATGTTAGCCCATTAACACAACCAAAGAGAGAGAGGTCAGGAACTGTAGTCCTGACGATTTATAGGCCGAGAAACTGAATATCTGAAGAGGAAGATGATCCATGCTACCGGATGGGCATGTATATAAATATAAAAGAACACACTGTGTTTAAAAAACATTTTATTTATTTGATGGAAAGCTGGATGTGAAGTTGGTAAATTCTGCAATATTGAATCGTTTCTTTCCACTGCATGGCGTTGTATACTTCTCACAGAACGGCCACAAGCTATGCGCACCATTGTATGGCCAAATAAACGTACATAACTACTTGCTTCTGAATTCAGCAGTTCATAACAAGGATGACGAATGTTGGCATCCCTTGGAACCTAGAACAAACTTAATTACCTTAGTACCCACATGAATTATTTATAATAACTAAACATTTGATTATTATGACATCTAAAGCAACCAGTCTGGTGTGGTCGTGATGAGACGAGATGAGTCTTTCTGATTCATTGCCATTGAGTTTATTATATATTTTGAAAACACGGTGAACAGCTTGAAGTCACATTTGTTGGATGTTTCTTATATTTATTAGTTATATTATAGAATTATTTTAGCTTTAGATGACTTACCTCAATTGTTAACCATCGTGCTAAGATAGTGAGTAGAAAAGCAGGCAATGAAGAGGCGATATGCCGCCGCAGTCTTTACGTGGTTACACTGCAGTTTATGCATCGCATGATGAATTGATTGTTAGCCAAGTCCGTGTCGAGTATCATGAGTAGGTAGGCGAGCACACACAATAAGTCCAATAAGCAAGCGAGGGTCAATGAAAATTCAAAATAAAAAATCACAACAAACAAGCAAACGGCAGAGCGTTCCAACAATGTCTAACATCTGACGTTTGTTTTTTTTCATAGAGATGGGATTGAACGTCAAATCAATAAAATAATCGATAGGGTTGAAAGATAAAAATATAATTAGTTTTTGTCGCCCTTTTGTTCAGTTAATATTTTTCGACACAAAATAGGTAGTAACATTAAACGTAGAAGCACATTCAGCTTTCAGTTATTTTTATTTGATTTTGATACGAAAAGAATGGAATTGAATAGAGTCGATTGTCACTTTAAAAACCACCCCATTCTTGTGAAAACACAATAAGAAGCAACTAAACAGGACACCGAATTGAACGCCATCGATTCCCGCCAATAACTCTGATTGCCACTTCTTAGTTTCAGAAAATAAATCGTTTTGATACCTGTTATCAAAACTCGATACAAGTATAGTTTGATTTCACATTCTAGAAAAGCGACATGACCCGTCCCTAGTTTGCAGTACTGTATTTTTATTCCCCTTGAACATGTCATGTCAATCAAAAAAAGCAACTAAGATACTTTTTTTATGTTTAAAAGTTCACGAAAGTTCTAGGAAATTATTAAACGCTTAATAATTCATGAATTAATATTTAAAGATTACGAGTTAATGTGAGGTTACTATTCATGCTTGGGGCAGTCATTTAGCCATGTCCTTTGGTACACAAATGGTTTATAACCAGGATTAACATATAGGATACTTTTTATCCCGATATTTCCACGGGATCGAAACTTATGCAGGTAAAACCGCGGGGCGCAGCTAGTAGTATCAGAATTGACAAAAAAATCTGATATCAAACATAATCAGCCTATTATTCCCAGTACTGGGACACAGGCCTTCTCTCTTGTAGAGGGAGTGGGCTGTAATCTACCACGCGGGCCCAGTGCGGGTTGGTAGATGTCACATGTCAGACGGATACGAGTATGTGTGTTGTTATGTCAGATCCTACTAATATTATAAACGCGAAAGTTTGTATGTATGGATGGATGTTTGTTACTCTTTCACGCTAAAACTACTGAACGGATTTAGATGAAATTTGGCAGACAGATAGTTTATAACCAATATTAACACATAGGATACTTTTTATCCCGATATTCCCACGGGATCGAAACTTATGCGGGTGAAACCGCGGGGCGCAGCTATAGCAGTATTATATAATTTTTTTTATTAATAATATTTGCTCAACATTGTACTGCGACTTGTGACCCCATGTTGACAAAGTTTTTCACATTTAATATTACTCTTGCGTCATGTTCCGTGGACTTGGCGTTATAATTAGGTATCAAGACTTTTATCAGGTTTGAACTCACTTCTAGACCAAGTGTTCAAAAGATAATCTCTGAACTGGACGAAGCGATTGACTTTATTTATATTTCTTAAGCAATTTATCTTTTTATTCAAAAAACTAGATTGAATACTTTCAGTAGCTTTCACGTACTGTTGACTCCATTGTATATTTTTGTTAAGACTTTATCGCTTGAACGATTCTGTTGTTACAGTTTAAAAATAGAAAAAACTTGAGAGGTGTCAAGGGACACCCGGATCCAGGAACGAAGTATAACTGGCTTGCTTTCTATAAGAGAGAGACAGAGAGAGACAGACAGAGAAACACTCGCACGCCGCACGGCTTACAACTATAGCAAAAAGTGGCGTTCCAACTTTTGGTCTTAATCTATACTAGCTGTACTAGTATAGATTAAGACCAAACGCGGAGAACAGCTATACTAGCTGTTCTCCGCGACTTCGTCTGCGATACAGGATGAAAAGTCCCTATGTCCTTCTCCAGGCTACGGATGTGCCAAATTTAATCCAAATCCATTCAGCCGATTTAGCGTGAAAGTGTAACAAACAGACAAACAGATTCAATTTCGCATTTATAATATTTTAGTTAGCATTATTATTATGATTCAAAAACTCAACAAAACAGTATTCAGAAAATATTATAAGTTTCTTAAAATTGATTAGTCTTTCGTGACGTAACGGCTTCAAAATGATTCATCGTCACTTTACGTGAGGTATCGAAACTCTTGCCACTCGTATGTCAACATCGCTAATTAAATCTGTGACAATATAGTTGAAATCGACAGAGTTTGTCTCGTGATTCATGATGTTGCCGACGATCGATCTACGAGTGCCATCACCTTCATAATGTTGTAGTCATCTGCCAAACCTCTTTTCTAACTAGAGTAGGCATCCATTCAGACCAGCAGCGGGGTAATTGCGTAACACATCAACGGTAGGAATGATTTTCATTTTGACAGTTCAACAACATTCATTGCGTTATTTACCTTGTTGAGCGGATAAATTTTTCGAACATATGAAGTAATGGATTAGCAACATCCTTCAAAATGATTCAGATTGTGTTCGATAGTGTGTTACGTAATTAGGGTGTAGATATAGTCTGCCACCTGAACTCCACATCAATATTACTGGGCAATACAGTTATTTTAAGGCAACCAAACGTGTCAGATTTCGGGACTCTTAATAAAGACTGTAGTAGATTCATAGATACTAGCAAGATTACCAAGATCAACGATTCAACATGATCTGAGGTCCGGAAGTGTCTTCGCGGTCAGTCTTTAAATAAATAAATATCCCTGGACATTTCACACAGCGCCATCTAGTCCCAAGCTAAGCAACCTAATGCTTGTGTTATGGTAACAAGATGGCTGATAAACTACTTATATACATTTTTTTTTTTTTGTAATTACATACATATTATAGATAGAAAAACACCCAGACTCGGAACAAATACATGTAGGTCATACAAATATTTGTTCCGTGCGGGAATCGAACCCGCGACACGCAGCGCAGCAGTCAATCGCTTAACCACTGCGCCAACCGTGCCGTCAAAAATGATCTCCTGTCTGACCGTGGCAAGTGCAGCTTTACCCTGCAGATCTATTGAGTCAGGCGGCAGACATATTTTTGAAGTTAATTAAAATCAAACCTTATTTTCGTGACATAGGGTGATATTATCGCAAGCTATCCGCCAAAAGCTGCAGCTGCACAGGCGGGCAGCGGCCGCGCCCGAGCCGCACGAGGAGGACAAAGCCAGGTTACTGCTGGGAGAGAGAACGGTGAGTTAATAACTGGATATTTAAGCGTGTACCGACTAATTTGACGGAACTTTTAGAAAGCTGTTTATTCAACTAGATATGTGTATTGGTGATATCATGCATGTCAATGTATCAAGGTTTTTATGCTGTAAGTTCTTAAAGCCGATACTCAAATTTTTGTGGCGATTTTTGTTTATCGTTCAAAGATTGTTGTTTCAATGGTTTGTGGCAGTAAATAATAAGAAACTTGGCACTGTAAAATAGTCTTGGAATATAGTTAATCGTACCGTGGATTATGTGAGCACCATTTAAATAAATTCTTAAGGCCATTTAGACAAATAATACTGAACGCAATCAGCATAGTTGAGACTGCGTTCGAGAGCTGTCAGTGTCAATATTCCATAGTACAGACACTGACAACTCTTAAACGCGATTTAGATGTGTTAATTGCGTTCGAATTCATTGGTGAAATTCGCTTTTACTCGTACAAAACATGACACCTCGACCAGGGGGCTTACCATCAGCTCTTATAGCAGGGCAGAAGTTGAACTGCACTGCTTTTTTGTTTTATGACTTAGTACAAAAAAGTACACTTCACCAGCTCTGCTATAAGAGCTGGTGGTAAGCCCCCAGGACCACAAGCCAACATGTTATGGTTGACCACGATATGTTGACCGTCAGTTGAGACTGGTCATCTCTTAACTGCCAGGGCTTATTTTTAATTTTATATTTTAAATTGTTCTTTTTTCATTGTTCTCACATGTAGAAGCAATAAGAATAATGTACCCAGGATTTTGTAATAATATCTTGATTTAAAAGAGTGTCCTTGGAGTTTCTTGCCCGTTCTTCTCCAAAGAGATCTACGTTTTGGAATGGGCAACTAGCTTCACTTTTTGACTAACTGACCGACTATTTAAAATGTCGTGCCTGAAATGGTTTAATTGAAATAAATGATTTGAGTTTGAGTTTTGAGTTTATGTAAGCTGCGTTGGCCCTTCAATTAATCACACTCCTTCCTTCTAGGTCGCCGAAAACAAGCCGCAAAAGAAAAGCACACCAAGCGTATTTAAGTTCTCCAAATCATAGCGTAAGATATAGACGCTATAAATTACATTTATAGCGCAGCACTTAAGTGCACACCAAACCTTAGGCTGGCACTACATTTGGCGTATTTGCGCAAATATTCGGTAGAATAAGAATAAGAATATTTATTTGCCAGAAACATGGTATAAAATACAAAGATGGTCATAGTGTTTCAAAGTGCTACAGACATGTCTCACCGTCTAAACGGTATGCAAAATTAATTTAAGTAATCTAAGTTAAAATAATAAAATAAAATAAAGAATAAAAGAAAATAATAAATTATATAATAAAAATAATAATAATAAAAGGTAGTAAAAATAACTATAGGATTATACTACCTACTCGCTTCTGCTGCTGACTTCGTCTGCGTGAAATTTCACGTTCCCCCGATCCACCGCGTCGCATCGCATCGCTAGCCCGAGCTATTACTTCGCGATTTTTCTGACTTATTTTCTTTCTGCTCGGCTCCTAATGGTCTTAGAGTGATGTAAAATGCTTGTGTGTGTTGTTTATATCCTTTCTCAAGAATCGGTATATCAAAAGCAACATGAATTTTTCAAATCCGACTGGAAGTTCTAGAGATTATCGCGTTCAAACAAACAAACTCATCAGCTTTATTATATTTAATTTTGTGAAATAGTAAATAGATTTTCGCGAATATTTTATCAAATACGCCAATTTCAGTGCCAGCATTAGACTGTATCGAACGATGTAAGACATTCTATAGTTAAGAGGCTAGTATTGTTATTTATGTATACGCTATCCTAAGGCTTTTTGAATGTATGTATGTTTGTGTCAAATGTATAGAAATGTATATTGGTGTAATTAGAACAAATCATACTGTTAACCTTTACACTGTCTGAATATAAGTGTTGTGTGGATCTGTTTTTGGAAAAATGTTGTGATAGAACTATACAGGGTGTTAGGTTAAACGGAGGAAATACTTTCAGGGAGTGTAGTAGTCATGAAAATGAAAATATTTTACAGTGGGAGCAAGCCTGTAATAATAAAACAAAAAAAAAAATGTAGCTGTTTTCTACAAAGTGCAATTCCTATGCGATTAAAATGTAGGAAAAAGCTGTTTTTATTCATATTTCGGAGTTGGTCCCGTTCTTCTTCTTTCTATTTTCGTATCGATGGTACTCTTGCTCGTTGTTTTTTTTGTATAAGTCGTTGATTGCGGCATCAGTGACATTATGTACGTCATCCATACGGTGGAGGTGAACGGGCACTTTGGACACTCCAGCAAGGTTCTGTACTAAAAGTTGTACATTTTCACGACTTCTACACTTCCTTAAGTCTCTCGTTTAATTTAATACACTGTATAAAAATACTTAGATCAAGAGGTATAATGAAATAGATCTAGTTTGAAAGTTCTGTGCTGACCACTGCACTGCTTTTGAGGATTGATATTGCCCTATAAAACTTCCTATTATAAAAAAGTTAGGACTGCCAATGTCTTCTACCACTTTGCTAAGCCAAATAAAAAAAAAACCGCAATTATTGCCTAGTAACTACTATTTATATATTTAAGAGGGCCAAAAAGTGAAATGAAATGTTCGCTATATAACGCACAAGAACTTCGTCAATTTAGAATTAAGCATAAGCACTCATTAACTTCATCCTAGAAAGAGAGCCACGTAGGTTTGAGAGAGAAAGAAAACTTTGCCAAAAGTAAGACTGTTGTGATCTTTATTATATTTATGATCCGCTTATGTATTTTTAACTCTAAACGTTGAGCAATAAGATGCAATTTTGCTAATTATAACTTTTTTTGAACAAAGTTACATAATGTATTGGTATTATTTTTTAATTTATTTTGTACCTCAATGTTGCAACTGCCAATGAATGGTGTGCGAAATGTATGAACCACTATAATGAGAGAGATCGTTGATAAGGAAGGACGGTTGCACATGCGGGCACCGTTTTTAACACGTTGTTTTATATTTTCAGGGGTACTCAACCTATAGTAAAACAATTGCACATTACGGCTCTTTTCCTAAGCTTGATATATTAGGAGGCTTATAATAAAACATCAATCCAGAAGTACGACCATTTTTCGAAAAACTGAGCGTTATTTTTTATTACCTCGGTGTTTATAATCCCCAGTGTTTGTACAGACGCCAGCACATCAAGCTACTACAATCTGTCAAATTTCTTTAATAGATTTTCAGCTTTATCGCTAAAGCATTAAGGTTCAAGGTTGATAGGGAAAATTTGACAGTTTCGGGTAGCTTGACCTGCTGGCGTCTGTACCTTCTAATTTGAGTTTTACTACAAACATTTTGCCCAAAGAATACATGCATGCAGCCTGTGGCTAAAAAAGGTTGAGTACCACTGTCCCAGCTGGTTAGTTACAATACTTATAAACAAGCACGTTAATAGTAATAATTGTTCCAGTTTGCTCTATAACTATGCAGAAGTCAATAGTTATGTATAATACATATCTTAACGACTTCACACATTTTCCGATTTAATAGGACTTTCCTATCGTAGTTATATTACCTACCAGCTTCTGCCCGACTTCGTTCGCGTGGACGTCGTAAGGTACACAATGCCTATACTAAAATAACAGCCACATTTTTATAAAACTCCTATTGGTTCTAGCGCCATGTTAAATAGCCCTCCTCAAGAATTAGGCTATCAACTGCAGAACGAATTATTCAAAGCCGAATAATAGTTCCAGATATTAACGCGTTCAAACAAACAAACAAACTCTTCAGCTATATTATTATTATTATAGATTATTTAACGCCTGTAGGGTCTAAAGAGCGTTGGCAGGGAGTTGACAATGCTGGATAAGTCAAAGCAAGACTATAAACTCAAATCCACACCCACCTACCAAATATTTTGCCACCTACATAGAAAGAAAAGAAAGAAAGAAAGAAAAAGCATTTATTTGCGGCAAACATGACGCATAAAAAATGGACAAAAACACACAAAAAAAAAAAACAAGTTGGGGGTAAACATGCGTCACATTCACGCAAAACGGCCATCGCTCAGCATATTGCTAAGACCCTATACGAGACAGAGCCCCAGCGCTGGCGCTGGCGCTGACATAGTTTTTTTGTTCCTTGTTCCTTTACGTACAAGGCTAAAAATCACCATATTTGATGTGGAACATATGTATGCTAAAATAATTCTGGCTATCAATCAATCTTTTACACTGTTCTTCTTCGTGTCGCTGGAACGACTACATTTCAGCATCCTAATTCCGTAACACACGATCAATCGTAATCTGAATAATTTTGAAGCAAATTGCTAATCCATTGCTTCATAAGTTCGAAAAATTTGTCTGCTCAACACGTAAATAACGCAATGAATGTTGTTGAACTGTCAAAATGAAACCGATTCCGATTGATCGTGTGTTACGCAATAGGGTAGTTGCCTGGGTAAAAAAATAATAATTATATTTAGTCCGTCAGTTAGATTATCGAAAAATAATGGACACGTATTTTTTATTTTGTCAATCAAACAAAAAATTACAAAGATAAAGCGCGTCAAAATTTGGGAGTCGTGACGTCACTTGCTTGCAAAAGTGTCGCAAGCAAGTGACGTCACGCGGAACTTTAACGGGCGATATCTTCATCATTTTTTATATAATTGACCAAAGAAAAAATACGGGTTCAATATTTTTTGATAATCTAACTGACGGACTAATTATAATTTATTAGGAAAATAGCCTATTAGGGTGCCGATCTTGTTGGTAGAAACTTTGCCACTATCATAGCGTCGTCGGTGGCAGCCCAGATGTCACTTTGACTGCATGTTTTGGGACACGGAGAGCAGGATAGGAGGTGGGGCATAGTTGGCGACGTAGCTCCACATCCTGCTGCCGTTCCATCGAGGTAGCACCACTTTACGAGGTTGGAGGCACACCTTCCCACTTGCTTACTTCATCTTTTACACTAAGATCGTGTTTGACAACTAGGTATAGCCCCATTGCCACCTACATCATCATCATCAGCCTATAGCAGTCCACTGCCGGACATAGGCCTCTCCTATTTCACGCCATTCATCTCGATTTTCGATAACTCTCATCCAGCTGCTACCAGCCATCCTACGAAGATCGTCGCTCCACCTAGCCTAGTTCCACCTTACGTTTGCCGATTCTCGATCTCCACTCAAGAACACGTCTACCCCAACGGTCATCGGTTCTACGGCTAATATGGCCGGCGCACCTATATTTTATTCCATTTAATAATATATAACTGGAATGTGTGCGGAGCTCTTAAACGACCTCTATCATTTGCATAAGTTGTTTCCCCGAAAATGTCGAATTAAGTGGGTTGTAATGATTCTTTGGCTCATTATAACGTCGGTTTTGGGTGCTGCCTGTGTAATTAATGTTGAATAGGAACAATTAGAATACTTACTTAGTCGGAAAGGCTTTAAAGGATGAGTCTTTTACTTTTAAATATTATCTAATTCGAGTACTTCTCAAATTAATATCTTTTCTCTAAACTTTGGTAAGCTGGATAATAATACGTTAACGTTAGTTACTTTATGGTGACACCTGGCTATTGTCAAGTATTCATCATCTGCCCAACGGGGTCTACTAGTAAGACTGTGTGTCAGACTAATGGATGGTCACCCATCCACTGACCGACCTCGGCAAGCGTAGCTTAACTTTCGATCGACCCTTGCGTCTGCTATTACTTAGCCACGAGCTCTTGTCAAGTATTATTCATGATTGAATTTAAAAAACGGTGCACGTATTTTTATTAAAATTTATGAACGGGGTAGCGAAGCAAAAAGACTTTGTAAGAATCGTAGCACATGGCATTGTGTGGTTTCTGCCAGCCCACAAGTGGAAAGGGCGTGAATGTAGGCATGGAAGCATAAAAATCTATATGAGGAAGGCATCATGACGTAAAATGTGCATAAAAAGACAGATATCTTATTTAAAACGCTCCATTATTATGTAAATGGATTGATTTCATGTTGAGATTGCTATAATTTTATGCGCAAACATTTTTGAACGAACGTTTAAGTATTTCAGTGACGTCATCCGTCATCGCCTTGGAATTTGTTTTTGATTATTATTTTGTGTAAGATTTAGTTATTTATTTCTACGAAAACATGCAATTTATGTTTAAGAAATCGTTATTAATTTGATTGAAAACTAAAAGACATGTAAAAGATATAGGTAGGTAGTACAAAAAAAAAACAGAAAATTAAATTCTATGTAGGTATTTAGTTAGGAGCACATTTTACTCATTCAAAACACTAATTATTAAGGTGATGTGCTAATTGGTAATATTCCACTTAATTATGATAACTGCCGTTTCAAAGGAAATATGAACAGATAATGACTTCTTCATGACATTTGAATCAGCTGTCAAATGACGTCATACGAAGGGTTAACTTAGGGAAACTTTGCAGACGCGATGGATATCACTATCTACAAGACTGCTGATAGTGCAGTAACTTGAATGAGTTGAAAAAAACAGTATTGAAGAAAATTTTCTTATGCGGCGATTCGATAATTGGAAAAGAATTGAGAGTGAAATTTCAAGGACGCGTCACATTTCGACACACGAGAGATAAGAAGGATATAACTCTCTCTGTCTCTCACGCTAAATCTCTTTTATTCTCAATCTTTTAAGAATTTTAATTCTGTGACGTGTATCGTGTTCGGTGCCCAATTCCATCACTTAAGCGGAGTTTTTCTAACTAATTTAATTAGACCTTTTATAACTGTTAAAATAGTTACGTTGGTGTTTTTGTTAATAAATCAGATAATTATTTATGTAAGCACAAAACGCTGTGAAGTATACTGCATTCAGTATTTATATGTAGTTTATAGATGTAAGCTTAAATTTTATATCTTCTGCTATTAATTATATATTCACCAATGAGATCCGTATACGAGATCCGTATCAAATGTATTTGTTTAATTTGTTAATAAATGTTGTAAATATGTATTGGAGATTTTTATTTACTCTATGAATTTCATAGACCTATATTTTTGTTTTCTTTTCGATTTTTGATAGTACGCGAATGGCACGCATTCTGTTTATTTATGATAATAATATATAATAATTTCTTGTTATGATTTTATACATTTTTGAACTGACTGAAAACTGCTTGTAAATATTTATAGTAATAGTTAATAAGGAAAAATGACCGCAATTAATTGCAGCCAAGGTTTCCATTGAAAACTATCAATCATTATTCCCTGTACTCTAAACAGTCCCTGACCGAATTAAACTTTACGCGCAAACAATAATACGAGCACACGTAGTCCGAACGTAATACTCATGTTCCTGGGAAAACGCGCGAAAACTCATCTCGGTAAAACTTATTTCCACGCTATTACCTCACCGGCCTTGCTTATGAGGAGCCGCGCCGCCTCAGTATACCGCCGAAAGTCGCGCGGGACGCATGTGCCGCGTCTCTCCGTGACGAACACGAACATCGTAAAAAGTTACTCGAACGACATGAGGACGAATTATGTAAATTCATATAAATAGTGCTATATTTATTTTTATATATTTTTCTGTGTTAGTGAAAAATTGTGTACTTTACAATGGCGTTAGCCTGGTGCGTATTTTTAATCGCGTGCGCTTGTGCATTCGGGTTCAATGTGGACATACCATCGAGGGTGGTTTATAAGGGTAATCCGAATTCCATGTTTGGATTTTCGGTGCAGGCCCATGTTGATGGCGATCGGAAAATGTAAGTAGCCATTTACGTTTTTTTTTTCTTAGAATCTAGGTAGTCGCATAATTTATACACCATGGCTATTATGGTTTTCGCGCGCGATTGTTCGCTCAATCTTAGCGATGATAAAGATAAAAATAAATGCGATTTTACGGAGATGATGAAGTCAAATATTTTTATAGCCGGCGCTAATGCATATAGTGTTGTTAGTCAGCGTTAGTGTTTACATAAAACTTGGCATATTTTACATCTAGTTACGCGAGTCGGCTGAAGGCTGAAACATCGCAACCGTATGAATGAAACATTTGTTTAGACAAGTGTTTGCCAAATTATAAATTAGGTACGACTGCTTGCTGGTCCTAAGACTACGTAATTTGTTTTTGGCCTTTTGCTATTGAATTATAATAGATGCTTCCAGTTCGCAATAGGAGAGCTGAAGAGTCTTGAAGCTTGAAGCTGAAAAACGTCTGTTCCGTGTAGAGTGTGGTTGCTTCCAGGGATTTCTCCTTATATTTTGCAGACCATATCCTTACTGAGGGAACAAATTTATTTAAAAGGCAATTTTATATATTTATATTGAAAGATGACTGATGCTATTTTTAAAGACATAATAATTCTTCCGCACCACTGTCCGACGAAACCAGTTTCCATATTTCCTTGATTTTGTTTGAATATTGAATTTATTATTAAACAAAGATTTCAGAAGGTCATTTATCTAAGATTTATAGAGTAACGTCACGGATTACTGGTCGTTTATTTTCTCGTGGTCACGAGAAGCATGTTCTGATGCCTGATCTACATGTAAGTCTCGGTACTCTGTATGTACCGCGAATTTGTGCCCAGTACCTCTCCTCCGGAATGTAGGTTAGAGCATAGCAATAAAGTCGTGCGCTTAGAACAATGTTGTTATAATTCCTTTGAAGAAGACTTTGTCGTGCTCATGGAGACATAAATATTCGGTCGTGGCTTCTGTCATTTGTAAATGATACAGCTTCGGTATAAATAATAATTCTTTCTTTACATTGAAGATTGCTCTCAGTGGTCGATTGTCTTGCAATCTGGAGGTGTCCTCAAATTGTAGACGGTTGATCAAAGTTATTGATTTGTTCATCAGATTTTTGGGACCAATTAAGTACTGTTTTTGGCGAAAGCTATTTAGATTTTTCTACCTTAGCCAACATCGCGATGTCTTACCTTCCATAGGTACCTACTGACGGAAAACCTAAATTGTAAAGATAACGTTACCAAATTTATTTTATTTGCCTGAAGAAACCGTCCAAAAGACCTGCAAACTAAGTCCAATAATTGCCGTTCGTACTTTACTCAAAAACTCCAAAACCGGCTAATATTTATCATAATATTTTTACCTTCACATTACGCATAATTCAAAGCCTAGCTCTTAAACCGCCACAACCCAAGGTAAGTTGCTCAAGATCGTATATTGCGCGATGACATCACTGGCCAGGCAGCTGACGGGCGAATTTTAGCGACCGATTGTGTTTATTGGCCGCCCATGGGCCATGATTGTGGAGCGTTGGCGTCACCAAGTGCAAGTTGTGAATGAGCAGAGCAATTGAAACGATGTCCTTTGGACTTTGTCTTCAAGCAGACGAAGAAAAGGTTTAACATGCTTTCCTAATTGAGTTTGGTCAGAAGTGGGAATAGGCATATGTAGCTAGGATAGGGTAGTTAGAAAAGAAGATAAGAAATACAATGAATTACGTAGAACTGATTAACCAGCGCGTACATCAGTGTGTGTGAGTGTGTGCCTGCACGTTACAGAAACTGATGGACGCTACTGTAGATGCTAAATTCTGGGCTGACTCTATTTAGATTGCCATCGACACGCTTAGAAGAACTGTGTAATGAACGAAGCTTGTGTAAATAATTTACAAAAGATCATGTAAGAATTTTAAGCATCAATAAAAGCGAAAATCCGGAAGAGATTCATTTTGGACGCTATATTTTAGACCTGCCGAAATCTAATTGGTGTTTCGGGTGTGCAACCATACATTGATGAACTGCTAACTACTGCCAAGGGCATCTTAATTATGAACAGCAATTAACTTTATGGTAGCGGTAAAATTTGAACACTACCTTCCCACATAATGTTACCTACTAGGGAAAATACAAACTGCAAAGTCTATACTCAATTAGAAAGCGGTAACATTTTTGAGTTTGTATGTAGGGGGTAATCAGCGGAGCTACTGAACCGAAGCCGAAAATTCTTTCAGTAACGGGAAGCTACAGTATTGCCCAGTATCATGGGATATATTTTATGGTAAAACAAGGATTTTACGTGGACAAAGTCACGGGCAGAACCTTGATTAAATAATTAGTCATTTTGATGCCACCGTCATCACTAATTTTATAATTTCTTCATGGAGGTATACAATATTTTTGGTGCAATTTTTTTACTGTGAATGGTATACCGAATTAATTTTAAGTAATTATATTAATGACTTACTCGGAGAAATGAAGCAACTAATTGCTCAATATTTATGTAAGGTAATTATTTAATACTTCGCCAATTTCTCATTACGTGTGTAAAAAGTAAATTACTGAGCAATTAGGCGGGTAGGTACTCTAATTAATGGTGTCCGGTGCAAGTGACTTGATTTTAACGTTGTTTAAAAGCATTGCATAAATTGGGCTGCTGATAACTCATTTGTACAAGTGCATTTATTTAAATTAAACCCCTTAAAAGTAATGCATTTTCATCCAACTCTGGCAAAATCCCCGAGAGGAGGGTAATGTCTTTATAACTTCTGTAAACTAATACATTAGTACGTAAGTCGTTTACCTTGGTTTTTATCTTGGTTTACGATAACCAGTCGCAGCAATAAGACATCATTTGTCACCTAAGTGTTAACGCTCCATCGACTCGATGGAGCGTTGGCACTCGGGATTATTTGATGGGTGGACACTCGGAATTATTTCGGACCCATCAAATAATTCCGAGTGTCCATCACAACGTAACTGACATTGAATTTTTTCGTTTAACACCACCCATAAATGCAACGCAAATTCTAACCGGAAATAAGTCACATGCGTAGCACATGCGCAGGCGCAGCTCACGCCCTTTTTAACTTTTTTCAAGCTTAATTTAGTTGTGAATGCTATTTTTGTTTGTAGAGGGTGTTGCTTTCCGTTTGATTTATAGTTACTTACATGCATTTACAAATAATGTTGGTTTGGTTCTTGTGGCAAAAAATGGTGAAGTTCATTTTGTCTTTGCTTTTAGGGAAACTACCTTTCACAACTGCATTGTTGAAGTTTTTTTTGATGAGCAAGTTCATGAACAAGTGGTAGCAACATGTGTTATTGTGAGAACGACATGTTGCAGATTGTGATCTTTCGTGCCATTTTTTTTGCGCCCCTTTGGTTATGCGAGTGCTTTGGCAGTTTTTATGTCTTGTATGTAATAGGTACAGCCTTTCCTGTCTATGCTGTTAAAGTGTTATATAGATCATTTGGCGCTTGACTCACATTGACAGGGGGTGTTTTTGGTATACATTTGTGAAATTATATTGGAAAAACAAGATGGCGACATTAGTTCCAATTTTGGTCACGTTCCAAACGATCCTTGTGCCTACAACTGTACTTAGTAACGATAACACGTTGTTTTACGTAGAGCCACCGTTCTTTAAGCCAGTGATTCATTCGATAGATCCTCACAAAGAAACGATACGGAACCCTCTTCCTCTTACAAACATTTTAGTACATACATGTCATTAACTCCGTCAGAGAGTCACAACAGCTCTTTATCCGACTAATGGTTAAAGATAAGTAATGAGTTGGTTGCGCTCGCGCAGCTGTGCTTAGAACTCTTTTATTGATCACTGATCGATGTTTAATGGAGTTTCTGTCGTCGGCTCAGGCGTTTGGGATGCAGTTTTGTCATTTATCAACGTTTTATAACTTTGAAATGTGGCTTGTAATAGCTAGGGTAAAAAAGTGTTTTTTTTTTGTCAATTTGAGGGTGTTGATCGAGATGAGTTGTATAAATCTGGCGTCCATTTAACGTTTATTTATATTTTCAGTAACACAAAATACCTATTGAGTCCTATATGCAGTTGTTAAGACTCCTGTTTGATACTATGAATACCATAGATTATAATCTTCTCCTAGCTCATCTCATTTGTTACCAAGTTGGATTTGAACTCCTAACCTACCCGGTCGTTATTCAACGCCTTATCCATTAGTTTATTTATTTAATCTACTTTAAGCACACAAATCTACGGAGGCGGACTTAAATGCTATTGACATTTTCTACCTGTCAACATTTGGATGATGCAGATACAAACAGTATTAGTTTGTGGGTAGTCGGCTAGTCGCTACATTTCATTTATTTATCCTCCTACTGGAACGCCATACAGCAATTGCACCAACGCGGAGCAAAAAAATACTTGATTTGCTGTTTTTCATCCATCCATCCTGTGCGCGGTGGACATCGAAACGGCGGCAATGGAACACGCAAAACGCGTCAACTCCATAGTTTCATTACTCCATCTATCTATATTGCGCACATTCTTTGCGAATTTTTTGAGACTCAGTGAATTTTCTAAAATAAATAAACAAATAAAATTGTAAAGCCGAGAAATTTTGATGTACAGAAGCCAGTACATCAAGCTACTACGATCTGTCAAATTTCTTTAGTAGATTTTCAACCTTATTGCTAAAGCATTAAGGTTCACGGTTGATTGGGAACATTTGACAGTTTCGGGTAGCTTGACCTGCTGTCTGTACTCATAACACTCTTCTAACCTTTACCTCAACTACGACGTGATTAGAATAACTATCAATCTTAGAGCAGATTTTTCAATCAACAGATAATTTTTATTCGTGGAATAAAATTGACGTCTCACAGATTTTGTATGGAAGAACTGTCAAAAATTCAAAGTTATTCCTCGGATAAAATTCGCATTGGAAAAATCTGCTCTTAGATTAATCTAAGAGTATCACAGTGTCCATAAGTAGATACATAAATATTATGACATAGAAACTTCAAAAAGCTGTAGAATTTTTACGTTTGTGCTGCTCATAAAGCATCCAAATCGGGAGGCACCACAAGAGATTCTTTATTAGAGAAATATTTTTAAAAAGCGTCACCATTATCAGTGTGGCAGCGATAGTTTCCGATGAATCGGTGCTTATGCATGTTCGTTTGTGCGCGATAACCTCTGGACCTCGATGCTCTCTTATCTTAGCACCCGGCGACTCATCTCTTAAAACTGTTATTTTTAGATGCATTGCAAGTGAGAATAATGTGTTGTGAGATACAGTCGCCGTCAGATATATTGCAGCAGACAAGGTGACCAAATACTTATGAACTATTTAAAATCTCAATAAGTACCATACACTACAAGTTACCATTAATATCTGAACATTCAATAGTTCATTAATATCTGAGCAGATGCTTGTCAATAATTTCTATACACACAACTAATCAAAAATATCTGAACACAACGAAAACTAAAACACTTAAAAAATAAATAAATAAAAAATATATCCTGAAATATCTGAACGAATTAGGTAAGCTCAGTGTTTGTCTGCGTAGATACACTTGACGTTGTAAGTGTTCAGATATTTGACCCTGCCACCCTGTGGACATATCTGCCTAACCTCCGGGATCACACGTGTAGTATTATTTACGACAGGTTACCAAGTCCCTACCTACTGCCGTGTCTAGGTTTTTTTGCAATGAATGACCACAATCACTTACGTAAGTTAAAAGTAAGGTCATCAGGTATTCGTCATGCGATTCTCATTATTATTTATTATACATCACGTCTGTTACAGGTATTTTCTTAAATACCAAGTAAATAAAAAAAAAAACAGAATAATGTTGGATTTTATTGTCTGACATGCTTTTCAGTGAACGAGTCATATTCAAGTGTTTCTTTAGAATAATCCTTACGAAGAATGCAAATGAAAATTGTGAGTTTAATAACTAAAAATTTATAGAATATTTATCTATCTATTGATGAGTTATTCTACTCACATATCTTCATTTTCTTATAAATAAAGTCCTCCAGACGGTACATATTTCGGCCATGGCGGCAAATCTTAACGGAGACCAGCCTTCGGCGCAGGAGATATTATAGTGCACAAATGTGTGCGCAGACACAGGTGCACTCCTTCTTCCCTCACTCTCATAGTCCGATGGGACGGCAATCCGATACGACCGGTGAGAGATCAGGCGCAGGACCAACGCAACGGCTTAACGTGCTTTCCGTATCTCACCGCTACTTCCAAACTCCGCGGCTGTTACTAAGAAATTCCTAATGAAAAAATCAATAACACTTTGCCCAACCCGGGAATCGAACCAAGACCCCACACTCAGCAGTCGCGCTTGCCAACGAGACCAAACGGGGCAGTATATATAATTATAAGAAACCCATCAAAGAATAGTACCTACATTTTGATACAAGTCTCACGCGTATCAAACGACGTTTAGCAACACATCTGCGAGAAATAACTAATTTAATATAACATACAGACGCCAGCAGGTCAAGCTACCCGAAACTGTCAAATTTTCCCAATCAACCTTGAACCTTAAAACTTTAGCAATAAAGTTGAAAATCTATTAAAGAAATTTGACAGATTGTAGTAGCTTGATGTGCTGGCGTCTGTACATAACATCATGCCTTGTTTCCCCGAAGGGTTAGGCAGAAGTACCTATAGTACACCCACATTTCCCCAGTTATGTTTAGAACCTATTCCCATTAAACAGGCACAAAGCCATACTCCAGACTGCTACTGAGAAATTTCATATACAAAAGCCAATAACACTGCCTGACCTGGGAGTCAAACCCAAGGAACTCGAGCTCAGCAGCATCGCTTGCGACCACTAGACCAACCAGGC
The DNA here is from genome assembly GCA_945859715.1 of Apamea sordens. NCBI lineage: Eukaryota > Metazoa > Arthropoda > Insecta > Lepidoptera > Noctuidae > Apamea > Apamea sordens. Next base: position 19,444,273 of record OX243995.1, read on the forward strand.
AGTCAATTAATTATTCCATTAAATAAAGCAATGAGTACTGTATGACCGGTACCTATGTATAGAGTAAAGTTAGTGAATTCTTTAGTTGTTGGCGGTCATGAAAATGGAAGTCTACTACTGCATTTAGAAAGAAGAAAGAAAGAAAAATATTATATTCTGTACAAACAAAACGGACATTACAAATAAAAAAACATTATAATAATAAAAAAAACATAAGATACAGATAGGTAGATCGATGTCCACCGCGCACAGGATGGATGGAAAGCAGCACATGAAGTGATTTTTTGCTCCGTTGGTGTAATTGCCGTATGGCGTTCCAGTGTGAGGATAAATAAATACATCTAAATAGTCAAAAGCCTCGTACTCAAGCATAAAAATGTTGACACTTTTGTCTATTGGCATTTCATTCATTTACACACTTCAGTAGGTACATATCACGAACCTAAAAATAATCCTTAAAAACGAAAAATCTAAACAAAATGCAACCGATACATTTCTCAAAAGAAGATGAGCGGTCATCGTCTCTCAGCGGTGCGTCGGCGCAGTATCCGTGACCTCATTACAAATATGGCGCCTGCAGACGACCTTACAGCGTCTGAGTTTACTTTGTGCCGCAAATGTTCTAACCATTCTAACATGCTCGCTTTTGTTACTATAATCTTTTCAGAAATATCAGAATTTATTTAGGACTTTGTTAATTTTATTCATAAACTAGCTTCTGCCCGCGGCTTCGCCCGCGTGGACGTCGGAAGTTATCCCACGGGAACGTGCTAACAGGATAAAATGTATGTGCTTCCCCAGAATGCCATCTATCTCGCGGGCCCTTTGTGGCTAATTACAGTAGAAAACCAATTGTGTCTCATTAGTGGTGATTAAGAGGGTACCTATATGATATCTTTACCTAAGTACCTACCTAATTTAAAAAAAAAACTCAAGAACAGAAAATTAAATACCTACCTAAATAAACCTATTTCTGATGATAACTAATCTAAACTCAATAAATAAGCAAAATCACTAAAAACTAATATCTATACGAATGACTAATCCTACCTAACAGTATTATAAAATAACCTACGGTCACTACGTACACTATCAAATATACTACCTATACTTTAAAATTAAAATCTATACCTACGACTCATATAAAAATAAACCTAAATAACTCTAAAAACTAAAAGGAATAAAAATGAACTCCACTGCGGGTGACCCAACCTACGACAAACTTAGTATTTGCGGTTGGTACAGTACAGACAGTGGTAATCGGGTATAGGGATCGAACCGCAAAATTAAGTTTGTTTTTTATTGTATATACTTTTCCTGGATAAAAAGTACCCAGTGTGGTGCCCAGGATATTAAAGAATAATTATACCAAGTTTCATTGTAATCGAACCGGTAGTTTTTGCGTGATGCCTGAACAAACAGACAGACAGACAGACAGACAGACAGACCGACAGACAGACAGACAGACAAAAATTTTTTTAATCACATTTTTGGGTTCGGTGTCGGTCTAGTAACACCCCCTGAAAATTATTTTTTTGATATTTTCAATGTACAGAATTTTCACTTCTACAGATTTATTATAAGTATAGATGATCAATATTCATCATCCTCACCCTCAGCCTTATTTGAATACCTGAACGATGTTTTATTTTGATCAAATAGATAGTAGAGTCATATTATACCGGCATAGGTAGAATCAATAATTTGTTCTTTGCCTCTATAATTGATAGCTACATAAGGTCGAGTTGACCAAGTTGACAAAAAGACATTTTAACCAGTTTTCTTTAACGTTTGTCTAATCCAAGTCATTTATAAGGAAATAATGATAAATGGTTTTATTTTGTAAGTAGGTTTGTGCTAACACTTTTACACGTCATTCATATTTTAAAAACTAGATGAGGTCGGCGTTTCCTATCTGTTTTCTAGTCTGAGAAGAAAGGCCGAAACAAACTCAGAGGTCACAGTCTCTTTTAAAGTCCAAAACATAATCTTGGTCAGATCATATGAGAAAAGGAATGTTGTAGTAGTCATTGAAACTTAACTCTGTGAATCCAAAACTCATTGCATGTTTTTTTTTAACTCTGTGAAAAAAAAACATGCAATATTTACACTTCGAGCCAAAATAATCTACTGACAGCCTAAAAAAAGGACATCCGATATTTTTGTCCACCCTAGAAGGGAGTCAGCGTTAAGATAAATAAACAACATTATTAGTATTTATTAACATACCATAGAAAAAGAGAAGACTTCCTCTCCTAGTGTTTTCGGCGACTTTGTGTTTTTATCTAATGATAATGACGTACAAATTACGTGTTCGCGGTTGCCAACTGTTCCGAAATAGAATTCTTAGGTGATTATCATTTCAGAATGAATCTTGTGTACACATTTATTTATATCTCGTGGCACAGATATACGAGGGAATCTAGTTTTCTATTTGTTTTTGCATGAAGATGTGTAATAGTGCGATGTCCTCTCAGTAGGTCCATTATTTTTATGAGATAACTAGCTTTGAGGTCGGAAATTTACCCAAAGGAACGTGCTACCGGAATAACAAGTATCCTATGTCGAAATTTGTTTAACCGTTACGGCGTGAATACAGACATAGTAACAGACAGACAGTCTATAATGCCTATCAATCAGCCTATAATGTTCCCACTGCTGGGACACAGGGGTAATTCACTACGAGGGCCCAGTGCGGGTTGTTAGATGTCACATGTCTAGGATGTACTGTTTTAGGACGTGCCGGTTTCCTCACGATGTTTTCCTTCACCGTTTTGAGAGCAGTGGTGAAGAAATAATTTACACAAAGTAAAGCGCCTGTCTGGGTTCGAACCTACGACCTACAACTCGTAAGTCGCGGCCGTTACCACTGGGCCATCACTGCTCTCTTAAGGATTGATTTTTGGATGAATTTTTGGGAAGCAGTGACGTTGTAATAATATGAAATTAACTTTATTAATAGCCTTTCCGTTGGTGCGAGTGCAATTCATCACTTAAAAACTAATTGCCAGCCTGCTAAATTAATAGGGCTGGCTTTGAACTTGATGATCATGTGCATTGAACTTGTTAACAGTTTCGTCATTCATATCAAGAGTAAAAGGAAGTTGTATACAGTTGACGATTACTTTTTGTTTCTATTCTTGTTGCTTCCATTTTGGCGATAAGCCACATTAGCATTTTGCTTATCGAGTAGGTACTCGATAAGCAAAATGCTAATGTGGCTGTGTAATTACGCGAGCTATTTTACTCTGCAACTCTCTAAAATAGCACGCAGTTAAAAAAAAAAACTTTTGATATACCTACTTATTCAAAATTTTTTAGTTAGCCAGTACATTAATATCTACATACGCTGCTTTTATAAGTTCAAAGGTCAATTTAATATGACCTTGCTTTATTTTCTCCGTATGTCAATAAATTCATAAAAAATACCTTTATTTGGTAAGTCTACCTAGATGACGTCACAAAAAAGAGGTCAATGTCGCAATCAAAACAATGTTTTTCCCTTAAACATGTGCTGATGACTGAATTCCAAGTAAATGTATCGTTCTCCTTGACACAGAACGGCGCGGGCGCACCGCGAGTGTATCGCTTTCGATACAAGGTGATCCGCTGTGTGGGATCGGTTAATTTAATAGGTGGTTATTTGGTTAATCTCGGGATCTTTACCAGGTGTTAGTTCTTGAGTTTAAATAGTATACGGTTAAATGAAATTCTTAAATCTAATATTTAGCTAAAATTTTACCAACAACTAAATCCTCTTTTAGAATCTGCAGAACAGTATGTGATTTTTGATGACGTTTTTTTTAAACAAAATCACGTACTTTACCTGATCGGGTACAGACCTACGTTTAAAAAAGCGTCCCTACTTAGATGAAAGTTAATTTTACAAAGAGTATTTTTCCGACACTGTAATCACGTCACCGCCAATTTATCTTGTAAAAAGCTCACCGGACAAAATAATTACTACCCTCCGCAAAACTGACGTTTTCATTCGTGCGATAATGCGCCAATATCGTTTTAATAATCGCCTTGTCTCAAATAAGAGCATGGCTTGTAATTATTAATTACTTTTATCAGTTTGAACTAAATGTCAGTAGCCCTGCCGCCTCTCACTACCGATATGGCATGAATATAATCAATAAGCTGATTAAATGTGGCGAAATAGTGCTCTTATTTTTTTACTTTCAGCTTTTATGGTTGCGCTTGCGCCCTTTGTTTATAATGTATTTTGTTATGAGATCAAACTTTCATATTTAAATGACCTGAGTCCTGTAAAATGACTTTAGAATATACAGTTTTAAACGATTGTTTGCATAGTGAATAAATTGTTCGGACTGCAGAAATTGCTATTAACTGAAGGTTCTTAGAAATCAAATGAAGATGCGTAGCGACATTGGTGGAAGCTTGCTTGCTGATCTTCAGCTTGCAAGAAAAGTACCAAGACCCTCGAGGTACTCGATATATTTATTTAAGTAGCACAAACATGCCACTTAAGATTTTAGAGTGTTGCTGACACCCTAACATAAGCACTCTACTCCTAATCGACGTGTGAATTACCCATATTTCCGTTTCCTTTCTCAATTCTAGTAAACATTATTTGATCATCTACTTATTGCAAATGGCTTCAAATGACTGTCTCTTGGCCAGCCAAGTAGTTCTGCGTAAGCGCAAGAATTACACAAACTGTTCCATGAGTCATACAAAAGGGCCATCAAATTAACTATTCATTAGTGCACACTCAGGCGCCTATAGGGTGTAGTAGCGGAACACCTACTGAACTTAAAGATTGCGGAAGCGATGCTTGCGTTGAAACAGAACCTTTGTTATGGCTAACTGATTATTCCGGGGTTGGTTGTTTATTTTGAACTTAAGTGTAATGGCGCCCAATTGGGACACGTAGGGAATTTCTTATAAAATCGAGCTGAAAAACTCAGACCAATAAAATTGGTCTGAGCTGAAAAACGTTTACAACTGGTATAATTAATTGTTATGTCTCCATGTTGTGAGTCCTAATTACTAGGCGGCTGTATACGTTTCCACGTATTCATCATCCAATTCTCAATATCAAAATCACAAGATTCTTTAAATAAAGATTAGCAACGATATTTATGACAAGGTGGAGTTATGTCATCGCCATGAGTCAAGGTGGACGTCACGGCGTCATGTTTATATGATTGTGTGAATGAGTGTGCACGAGGAAGTTGACGTGCGCACGTTTTACTATTTACGGTGATGTTAGGTTTCGATAGAATGATGAATGGAGCGGGATCGGCAGGGTGATCGGCAGTTGTTATTTTGCTCATTTGTTTATAATAATGGTGATTTCATTGGAAAAAAGACCATGCTAAGTAGCCTAATTTATTAGAGCGCTAGCTGCGCCCCGCGGTTTCACCCGAATATGTTTCGGGATAAAAAGTATCCTATATGTTAATTCTGGTTATAAACCATCTGTGTGCCAAATTTAATCCAAATCTGTTCATTAGTTTTTGCGTGAAAGAGTAACAAACATCCATCCATCCATCCAACTTTGACGTTTATAATAAGTATTAGTAGCCAGACTAAGATTTTACTTTTATCGTCATCATGGTTGAACGACAAAATTTTAGCTATTATTTTCCACACTGAGGCTGAGCATGCAAAACCTCAGCTTAGGCAAAGATTACCTGTGGGGTAATTGCGTAACACACATACAATGGCAATCGATGCCAATGCCTTTCATTTTGACAGTTCGACTACGTTCATTGCGTTATTTACTTTGTTGAGCAGACAAATTTCTCCAACCTATGAAGCAATGGATTCGGAATTTATTTAAAAAACATCGTGTGCTACTCAATTAGAGTCTGGTTATGGTAAAATACAGGCTTATCACCTGCATGGCTGTTTCTTTTCCTCCTGACTACTATCATCATCATCTGCCTAGCCTTTTCCCAACTATGTTGGGGTCGGCTTCCAGTCTAAGCGGATGCAGCTGGATACCAGTATTTTACATGGAGTGACTGCCTATCTCACATCTCACCTCCACAAACCAGTTACTGCGTAGTACAATACCCCTTGGTAAGACTGGTTGCTGGATATTCGGGCTTCTGACGACCCGTAACGACTGTCAAAGTCTCTACGAATGCCAGCCGGGACAGTATGTGATGGTCACCTATCCACAGACCAACCGCGGCAAGCGTAGTTTAACCTGATCGATCGACCTGTGCAGCTGTTATTATTTAGCCACGGGCCCCTCCAAGTTCCTCCTGACTACTAAATACCTATCTATTATTGTAATATCCTTTTTATCTAATCTGTAAAGTTCAAAGCTCTTCTACAACACAAATTCCAGAGTACAATGATTCACTTTAATAGGTGTTTCATAACAAATCGGACACAAACAATACAAGAGAACACCAATAAAACTTAATTTACTACCGGAGAAAAGTTTACTCACATCGTGTGGAAGTATCGTAAACTAACGTTCAATGAACGGGCGACATTGACAGGGCTGCCACTATGCAATAACAAATTGATGATAGCTTCGATCAAAATTCTTGAACTAAAGATTACTGACAAATGCGTACACTGACTGGACAGGTCCACTCAATCTGTGTGGTTCTTTCCTCAAAAGACCATTTCAGACACCAATCTACATGGTCTTCACATGATCTAACCAACATGATGTCTGGACTTTAAAAGCGACTTCGGCCTTTCTTCCCAGAGTAGTCGGATAGAAAACGCCGAACTAATTTAGTTTTTAAAAATATGATTGACGTGTAAAAGTGTACAAACCTACTTACAAAAATAAAATCATTGAACAACATACAAATCTCGATCCCATGGGAATATCGGAATAAAAGTATCCTATGTCCTAATGCAGGCCATAGTCTACCCATGTGCCAAATTTTATCCAAATCCGTTTAGCCGTTTTAGCGTGACAGCGTTACAAACAAATACTTATAGAAAAAATCAAATCTTTTCTCTTTACATCGTAAATGGTCTTTCCTTCAACAATATTTAATTACTTCCGACCCATTTGACATCCTTACCCTAAAACAAGGGACCGGATACAATGGTCACCGAGTAGCCACGGACTGTCCAGATGTGGCGCCCGCGCACCAAGTGCAGGCTTTGTATGCGTGTAAGCAACCGCGCCGGATGCCGCGCCATTAGCCGGAAACGCGTCACATTAAAACGTAATTGTTATTTAAATGCAATCAGTAGGCTTTAATGCTTGTGAATGCGATTATTATACGAAAGGGGTGTTTAGGCAAATCTATTGTTTGGTGAATTAAAATAAACTGGTAATTAAATTAGTTAGCAGAATCTTTTAACTGTAGATACGGGATGCGCATTCCTGTTTGAGATAGTTATATTATAGTTGATAGTTTCATTGGTGACATAAAAAAGATTAGAGGATGGGGACAAACTGCAACTGCGCACATATCTACAAAACGAACGGGAGATATACTCACTAAAAGGGATCTGAAAAGTATTGTACGTTAGTTACATATTACATTACGATATAGTTATCGGAATGTAATACGTAGTGTATCTATATTTAGGCAATATATTCGGCTTATTACTCAATTTGCACGACTTTACTCGCCCGAAACGAGTGAATCGTCACTTTTAAATAATATTAGTTAATTTATTTGTGGGCAAGTCGACCACTTCAAATTGTATGCAATTAACTTAGAAAAGAGTACACATTTTATAATATTTAACACTTATCTATCATTTCTGTGCGCTAGTGTCGTTTTTTTCTTTACTTCATTGCATAATATTTCAAATTGTGCCAATTGCTTAATACACATTTCTGGACTTGTCGACTCGCCCACGAATAAATTAACTTCGTGCGAGTTGTACCCAATGTGCCCAGTGCCGTGTATTCAATGCAATAATATTAAAACTAAGCACATTACATTATAATCCATAACTAGCTTAATTTATTAATGGAAAATGTCGGAATGATAACCAAATTGAGCTCGAAGCCACATAAAACGACATTGAATTCATCAATTTACCCAGAAGCAAAGGGATTAGTCAAACAGCGACAGGTGAAGTAATTAGTATGCACTAAACTAGGACAAGTGAAGTGAAGTAGATAATGTTATTTACACATTGAACTTTTAATTGAATTGGGTCGGCGGGTCTTGAATATTAATTAGTTTATTACTAATCTATCTCTATACATGCGTTATCGGTAAATATTTGTAAACAGCATTAGTTTTATGTAAAGTTTAGGTTTAATGGTTGATGTTAATAGTTTGTTTGTGTTTGTTTATGTGTTAATTAGGAGTTTATGTAGGTAGCTTAGATGATTTTTACATAGTTCTTTGTAAAAATGTCGACGGTGGATGGTATTTATCTCTGTCCTCAAGGCCTTACTGCGTAAACACACAGTTTCTATCACAAACTAAAGGATTTTAAAAGTAATTCATAATCCATTGTTTCATTTGTTTGAAATTCCATCTGCTCGACAATGCACATAACGGAATGAATATTGTTGGATTATCAAAATGAATACCATTGGGATTGTGAGTGTTATCTATTTACCCCACTCACCTAGTAGTACCTACTAGGTAATATCTAAAGAAAATACTTGTCTATACGAGGGCCTACATTGCATTGTACGAGTAAATCACACGTATCTTTGCAAATGTTACCTTCTTTCAGTAAGTAGTTACCTAGCATAATTAGCCTACGTATAATGTTCCCACTCCTGGGACACAGGGCTTCTCTCGGTATGAGGGAGTGCGCCGTAATCCACCACGCGGGCCCAGTGCTGCTTGATAGGTGTCACGTCTTCGAATTTTTGGTTTATGCCTAAATTTTTTTTTTCTTCACCGTTTTGAGAGCAATGGTGATGAAATGATTTACAAAAGTAAAGCGCCTGGGTTCGTACCTACGACCTAAGGCTCGATAAGTTGCGACCGTTTCCACTGGGCCATGAACTGCTTGTGCTGAACCTAATTCTAGGTAATAAAAGTAAGATGCAGACAAAGCTTCACTTTGTTAGAGTCGACGTCAGTGGCCATGCAGATATCCCCACGGTCGTTAAAATCGCAATCGCTTGTCAACTGTAACTTTAGATATTAGCGCGAGTAGCTTCGGAAACAATGGTTAGTTTGCAGTTTGTCAGTTCATAAAAAAGATTAATGGTCAACTGCATCTGGTTAGACTGGAAGCTGACCCCAGCAGACTTGGGAATGGGCTAGGATGATGATTGATGGTAAGATGAACCGGTCGTGTTTCACGTCGGTCCTGGGAGCAATGTTTTCGACTAGCGGTATCCGGGGCAGGGCGCCGCGGGGGACCAAGCAGCGGACATGCTTGTGAATGAGAGATGATCTGCCGCTGATGTAGTTGGATAAGGCTTTGGAATGCATCGTCACTTTGAATCAGGTCAGATAATGGATAAGCACAAACCAATAAAGAGTTAAAGATCGATGGTCTGCCAATAGGTTTAAAATGAGAATCTTGTCAGAAAATGGGACAACCTTTTGTCCTATAGATTACTCTTGGACGATTATGATGACTTTGATTTTTTAAGTTTTTTTTAACATCTGCTTTTTTATGTAAACTTAATACCTTGGATAGAAGACCAAAATAGCGAGGAAAAATAGCGAGGAAAATAGGTATATATTAATACTGTTGGGCGCAAATGCAATTGCGAATTATTAAAATAGTAGGTACTTATGTAGGTATCCCAAATAAGCAATCAGGTACCTATTAAGTATCAACCCATCTGTTAAATAGGTACATTACAACAACAAAAAAGTATTCATTCATACTTATACGACGAATAAAGTACGTAAAATTATTTAGGTACGTGTGTGCGTAGTCATTGTGTAAAATGCCCCTGGTCACGCGAGCAGTTTGGGTTTTTTTGCAGTGATGAATCAATCGATGGGTGCCTAGTTACTTAAGTATTTACGTAAGTATTTTCTTCATAATCATTCACCACTGTATGTGCCTACAATACAGTGGTGAATGATTATGAAGAAGTAATACCGATTGCAAACAACCTTTTACATGGTAAAATTTTCCTTTTTGCTTGTATTTGAAGAAAAATAATGATTATAAATATGAGGAGACGGTACGTCTGTTTCGTTATCATCATCCATATTTGAGCTAAGTATTCTGGGCGTACTATGGGTAGTGTTGGTTATTGGGCAATAGGAAAACCGTTTGCAGTTTAAATCAGATTATATTTTTACGAAAAAATTAATCACACACTGTATTCACACGACAAGACTAGATACGGAATATTATAATTTATTAATTAATATGTATTAAAATATGCGGTTGTCCCATACCTAATTTGTTGTACAGGTTGTGCAATATAAAAGCCTTTTAAAGTATTATGATATAACAATTATATCATTTGGTTGGTTATAAAACGAACCTAAATTAAGCACCACTTAGGTAGGTACCATTGGGTAGCGGGATCGTCCGAAAGGGTTACCGCTGCCCTGGAACATAAAGGGCTAAGGAAGGAACACGGGTGGGTTTTAGTCAGTAAGAGTCTGACACTCCCTTCTGCTCCACCCAGAGCGGGAGGGGTCATTTGATGATTTCCCATCCTCAAAAAAAAAGGTAGGTACCTACTGCTACTGGCTGTGCAATGACTATGCTCATAAATCTTCTAAAGAGTTAATTGAAGTCTGCTTGTTGAAATCTCTTTTATATCAGGATCCGCGTACTTACTTATGCACAGCGCAGGAGTCTAAAAGGCTTCTGTTTCCTACATTACAAACATAGCAAAGGATTTTTTTTTCCGCACAGTTTTCTAGTAGTACAATTCTACAACTCTAGTATCAAAACTTTAAATATCGAACAGCCGCTACAATTAAGGCATCGACCATATGGCAGGCGTGCGCGTGGGCATCAATGACGTCACCGCCCATTCACTACCAACTACGGTGCACACTTTATTTGGTTCGGTTCGGAAAATTAGCAGTTTGATGACGATGATTACGGTTTATTAGGTATTATTTAGATCATCCACACTTCTATAACGAAAAATAGGTGAATAGTCTTCAGCGCTTGCGATGCAGTGTACTCAACTTCAAGTTCTAATGCAAAATGTTTTGTAACGAGGATAAATTGTAACAGATGGTAAAGCCGTTTAATTTTTTGTTTCAAACCGTGGGAGGCTTTTTTGTCAATTAAGTTGCATAGAATGTTTGTAACCTCATACAAAGGTAAAACAGAACTATACTAAGATGGATTTCCTTGGAAATTTGAATTATACTTTATTAGAACTCATTTTTTACTTTTTTCGGTTTTTAATTATTTCTTTATAAGAATGGATTTAACTAGCCTCGCGTAACTCGAGCATTAGATACGGTACCAACGTTATGACCTGTCGACTATCTAGCGCTCGTGGTTAACTAAAGGTTGTCCTGACACATCTCAAGTTTACAATGAAACAGAAAACGTGATGTTGCTGCAAAAGCGTGACCAAATTGACTGAATCATGATGTATCACTTTGTAGCTCTCAATTGTGATTCATTATTTAAAAGAAACGAAGGTGTACAGTTACGTGCATAAGTATGTATACACTTGGCTTTATTCAAAAGCGATTTACTCCTTTATTTTTGAGTGAAATTTGATGTTGCCACGAACATAGTATTTTCGAACCCATAGGTTTTTTCAATGTGTCGTATTTCATTGTTGTTTTCGTCATTTCACCCAAAAATCGCTATTGAAAGTTTCCAAGTGTTGACATATTAATGCTCGTGACTGTACTTTGTAAGGACAGACATGTAGTCATCTACGACGTAAAACGCAGCATATCCATATATAGCAATATATGGATATGCTGCGTTTTACGTAGATGTTATAGTAGTTGGATTCGCATTGCGTTAAGGCCAATAGTCACTATGTGTGAGTGTTTGGACACTTTTGTAAGAAGACTATTTATTAGTGCTCAAAAAGATCTACTTATTATAGTTTGCCTTCCGACTGCTGACTGAGGATCGCGGCCATTATACGCATAGACACCAGCACATCGAGGTACTACAATATGTCAAATTTCTTTAATCGATTTTCAGCTTTATCGCTAAAGCATTAAGGTTCAAGGTTGATTGGAAAAAATTGACAGTTTCGGGTAGCTTGACCTGCTGGCGTCTGTACATTTCGTGTGTCCACGCTGCTGTCTTCCGTAGAGTAGGCCACTCGGAACATGCTTCCTCCGACAGTTTTCTTGATTGCGTCTGACCATCTTGCTAGACCATCACAGATCTATATCTGTGATGGATGGAAAAATAAATGTAATGCCTATGCATTACATTTATTTTTCCAAATAGGTACTCATCTTTGTTTACATGTTTGGCAAATAAATCGAGAACGGTGTATACATACCGTTATCCCTGTGTTTCTCACTAACCAATCCTACATTATTTGTCAAGAATAGTAATTGTAGCAGAGCAATGTGAGTAAGTATCTGGAACTTATGATCATAAGTTCCAGATACTCTATGCTCACATAGCTCTGCTACAATTTCTATTCAGTTGATAGGGACACGATAACAGTTAAGTACTATTTCCCTCGTTGTTTGTCTGTTGATAGTACTGTCCCTGCAAATGTAATCTGTGGTTCAGTCATGTTTCACCTACGGAGGTGTTCCTAGAATGTTGACGGTGACTCGGTGCGCCTACGCTACGCATGACATATCGCGGCCACCAGTGTAAACAATGCTTTATTCATGTTTTGTCAATGGTAAAGCATTAGGCTGATATTAATATAAAAATATTTGGAGCGCGATTTTGCATTATAGGACCGTAGGTAATTATAGTCTTGAAATTCTTGACAGATAATAATATTTATTCAAAAAATTATAAGGCATAAAAATTAATACAGTTTAGCTTAAATTTAAATTATATTTCTAAGACTTACGTGCCTGAACTAGGTAATCCTGTGTTTCAGGCGAAAAGAGCTAAAATAGTCTTTAAAAATTAATAAATAATCAAAAGTTGACAATAGAAAAATAATTATATGTTGAGTAGCATAACTCCTAGTTTCTAAATTGGATAAATAATTGTATACCTATATTTACTTTAACACAGTTAGTAAATTCTCTGTTTCTTCGTAAGACATGCTTTGGAGAGCCTCTTTGAGGATTCTCTTACAATTTAGATTTAGATTTTTTTTAGATATATTATGTTGACACATACTTTCATTAAGGTTTAACCAGGCATCGACGTCATTACATATTTTATATTGTGTTGATTCCATTACGTACAAACTACATTTTTGTACGTAATGGAATGAACACAATGATGTACTTTGAACACAACATACAATTGGATCATTGTGGTTTTCTCTTCAATGTAAACAGGTAAAAGGTTATGATTAAGATATTTTTTTTTATATTATCGCCCCTGCTGTTTATACCTTATACCTTCTAGGGGTAACAAAGAGCGAATATTATCTGTCCATCTTCGGAAGTCACGGTTGAGAGAACCAAATGTTATAAAAGAATGGATCATGTTGGTCGTGTGATAGTTGTTAGGCAAAAGTTGGAAAACAGTATGGTGTATTCCGCTAATGGTTAGGTGGCCTCGTTCAGCCGCAGCTATGTAAGTAACAGTGATTTAGGTTCTTGTAATATTTATTGCGTAGGATAAAAATATTATAAAAAAAAAAAGTTGAGTTTTTATTATTATTATAGTTTTAGTTAGATTCGAATATAATATTTTTATTTTAATAGTTTGTGTTTCTTGTATTAATGTTAAGTTAATGGCGATAGGCCCGTTCCCTATTAAATATTATTATTGGTTTCACTATCACTAGGCATTTATTTAGCATGTTCCAATTCGTCCCGCGTGGTGGATTACGGCCCACTCCCTGTCACCGAGAAGACTGTGTCCCAGCAGTGGGAACATTATAGGCTGAAATGTTATGTTATGTATGTTCCAATTCGTCATATTATTGCCTAATCATTAATGACTAAGTATGACAAATAACGGATCGAATCCGTACGTTCGCAAACCACTTACAACGCGGTCACAAGACGCTTGGCGTTGATGACGTCAGTTTGGCGCTCTGGTACGGTGTGACAAAAAAGCATCAACAATTAAACTAACCGATTAGATTTTGGGGCATGGATTTTATTAGCCAATCTTGCAATACATTGACGTATTATTATCTATGTCTATACTTTGAATGCGGGGGAAGCGGCCGGGGCCTCGCATTCCAGAGATGCGTCAAGTGTGATGAGCGTCAAGATGTGACCGTTGTACAGACGCCAGCACATCAAGCTACTACAATCTGTCAAATTTCTTTAAGAGATTTTCAACTTTATCGCTGAAGCATTAAGGTTAAAGGTTGATTGGGAAAATTTGACAGTTTCGGGTAGCTTGACCTGCTGGCGTCTGTACGTATTTTTTACGTTCACTACGTGATCATTTTTAATCTTTTAATTGTCAGAGCTAAAAAACCTACTGAAAAACTATGATTAAAACAGTTAGGTACCCAACTGTATCCAGTAGATAACTTAATTAACAGAACATTTAGTGTTTACGTGTTTTATTTTTAAGCTATCAACCCACTGATAATTTCAATATGTTTATTAAACAATACAATCTTTCACACTTCGCCACAAGGTGACCCCGACAAGGTACCTACACGAACGCAATTTGCATCGACCCAAAGCAATTCATCAATGATCGTGCGCAGGAGTGTATTGAAATCTATCGACGACATAAGATAAATTGGCAACGTAGTGACATAGTGATCAATCTTCGTAGCTTTTGAAGGGTCCCCCTCTTCGAATGGGGGAGATGTAATGCCGAGAGGTGGTCGGTTCAAGCCCTATACGCCTGTTAAAGCTATAAATCAACGCATAAATTAATTAACTTATGATGACCTGCTAAGTTCTGTCGGTATTTCATAGAATAAGGTTTATTTATAAACGTCACTTAAAGTTAAGTAATGATTAACGTATGCTTAACGTTTACCTATAAGTTATACATATAACAGGCCGGCCGTCGACAGAATGGTTCTTCACACCTATCGTAGTTGTATTTAGTTCAAACGAATAAGTAGTTGTTTTGCAAATTTGATCTTTATTAGTTATTAGAATTGTCGCACTGACAGGTCAGTAACGCATTCTAGTAAATATGTTCATTTTTGACATTATCTTAAAGATAGTGTCTATTTGTTAACTAAGCTGTTATGTTCATATTTGAATACACCTTTCTTTCATATCCAATACCTTGATAACGTGACAGTTTTGATTGCCATTCGAGGCAGCCTCTTGTATGGCCGGACTCTGGAGCATAGAATTAGTATGTACTATGCTCCTGAGTTTTTCAGAGCAGAGCTCTACTATGGGGTGTCAGCCGTTCCAGCCAGCCAAAGACAGCTAAAGTTGGATGTAATATTTTTTCCTAATAATATCTTATGTATAAGTACGACTTTTCCTTCAACATCAAGGTGCGTAAAAAGCAGTTCGTACTCCATTTCTCACGCTTCCGGTGGTCCAGACATTGCAGTGAAACCAGATCGGCGCAGGCGCAAGTAACTCTATACCTCCAAGATTTACGACCGGATTGACCCTAGTACCGTTCTATGACGTTATAGAAGGTTGTTTAATTGTAGTAAATCTTTGTTTTATTATTATTTATTGGGCTTGTTTATTTTAAAAGCGTGAAGGTGCTTTAGGTACTTATGTTTTTATGGGGAACGGATCGTTGTTAATGTTTTCGTTCTAAGTCTAATAGAGTTGGATTTAGCATTCCACTAATGTGAATATCAATCAATATAACATAACATCACACAATAACAACAGTTGCGGCCACTAGACCAACGCGCCAATGGATATCAATTTATGTAAAAAAAGAAAGAAAAAATATTTTTAATCAAAAAGACATACACGACAATTAGAGCCTTCTATAATACAATATTATGCGAAATTATTAAACATATTGAAATACTTAAGTACAGACTAAACAGCTAAAGCACAGTTTCAGGCCCATAAAAATATTCAGTTCATTAATCCTGGACAATCACAATTCACATCCCGCTCAAATTGCGATAAGAGATCATTGGCTCGAAAACATTATAAAAATTATGAAACCACAAGCTTCGTGACAGATTACGTTATGTATTATATTTTTCTCACCATCTTTTTCTTATTCAAATTTATTTGGGGTCGGTGCAACGTGTCTTCTTCTTCTATATATTTCTCTATTAGTCGTCATCTCGAGAGTCACTCCCTTAATTTCTAACCAATAATCTTCATAATATCATCGTTTCTTTGGTCTTCTCCTACTTTTATATTCATCCACATTCACACTCGAAGTCAAAACTTTCCTCACGACATTTTCCGCATTCCTGCGTATGTCCTTACCATGACAGCCGATTTTGCATTTTCCTCACTTCATGTTTATATAACTTAAGTGACTGTGTTTTTCAGTCGATCAGGTACAGGGGAATCCGCTAAATGTGGGTACCGCCGCAGCATTCGTTTGTAAAGATTTCTACGTATGTCTAGCAGTGTAAATTTTTAGCTGTAAAGATCTGAAGTGGGTAGTGCCAGAGTCTTAGTCTAAGTTGCTTACTATATTTCCTCCAAAGGGCACTGGTGGTCCCGTGATAATAGTCCCGACTTAACGAGTTGTAAGTCGTTGGTTTGAACCCAGGCTGGCACTTTCCTTTGTGTTATTTGTTTTATCACCACTTCTCTCAAAATGGTGAAAGAAAACATCGTGAGGACACCAGCATGTCCTAGAACCAAAAAAATCTAAGACGTGTGACATCTAAACTCAAACCATTTATTTCAATTAAACCATTTACAGGCACTTTTGAATTGTCAAAATTAAATAGTCGGTCAGTTAGTCCCGTAAGTTGAAGCTTTGAAGTTGTCCATTTCAAAACGCACCGTGTGGTGGATGACGGCTCCGTCTCTTCCCTCCTGGAGGAGGAGGGGGCCTGTGTCCCAGCAGTGGGAACAGTATACACTGTTGATGCTACATAGCCTTTATCATTATAGTTAGAGCTACCTGCTATACTATAGAGCAACATTCATGAACTCATCAGTTTCACCTCGGTCCGAATCAAAGTGTATTTCAGTTGGTTACGTTATTGCTCGTACACTAACATTGCGTAAGCGCAAGTGGCCGTGAACGCCAATTGTGATCTATCTTCTATCTGTATATGTATAGTCTGAATTTTAAATATGTAGTATGTCTGCGTGCATTTTTTTCAATATTTGATTATTTTATGCGGATCTGAAGGAGAAAGATGATGGGAATGTGCTTTTGACAGAATTCAAAGCTTGATTTGATGATATAGGATTGAAATCATCCGTCGTAGCTATGTAAGATTAGAGTGCCTCATCAGTGCCAATATAGAGGGTAATCACTAGTACCAAGTAGTAGTTTTTTAGTTATACCAACTGGATCATAAGTAGCTACGAATGTGCATATATATTGTTATTATCAGCCAAAAGCTTAGAAAAAAAGCCGGTTTTATTACTATAATAAAATCGTCTGTTATCTTTATACTCTCTTCCGTTGTGGGAATCAGCAAAACTACAAATGATACAGACTATTACAGACCTAAATTCCTAAAATCATATGCGGAAGTTTATCAAAACAAAAGAGTGATTATAAAGTGTGTATTATTTAGCCGTCGTTTGTAAAGAGTTCATTTGAATTAAATAACTACATAGGTGTATGAGTAACTTGAGAATAAGTTTGTTTTACAAAAGATCTCTTGTTAATAATGTTTCGTACCTAGTTGGTTCATGGGAGCCTGGTTTAAAATACTGCTTTTCTATATAATTTTGAATTTGTATCAATATATCATCAGCTCAGTACAGTAAATTTTACCTATTGCTGACGCTTTTCATATAATCTACGAGTATATCTATACTAATAAGCTAAAGAGTTTGTTTGTTCGAACGAGCTAAACTCTGGAACTGCCGCTCGGATTTGAAAAACTACTTTTACATTTGATAGTTCCATTCTTGAGGAAGGCGTTAAGCTTTTTAACCGATCCAAGGTCCACTAGGAGCCGGGCAAAAATAAAAAAGGCAGAAAGAATGCTAAGCTAAAATGAAGTACCTATATAATAGCGCGGTCAGGCGATGTGATACGACGGGATGGGTCGGGGGAACAAGATTTCGCCCGGACGAACTTGAGGGCATAAACTTCAAGTATACTTCATGTATAGACGCCAGCACATCAAGCTACTACAATCTGTCAAATTTCTTTATTAGATTTTCAACTTTATCACTAAAGCATTAGGTTCAAGGTTGATTGAGGGAAAATTTGACAGTTTCGGGTAGCTTGACCTGCTGGCGTCTGTACTTGTCTGCCACTTCATTTAATTGGCAATCTTCTTCTTATGATTCCCACGTTCTATAAGCACAAGCACATTTCTTTCAAACTCACATATATCTTCATTTTCTATAGATTTCGCTCCTTCGACTAGTTTTTTGAACCTGACTTTCGCACTGACATTGGCACCTTTCTCTGTATGACCGCTAGTTTCCTATGCGCCGGCGCCGGTTAGCATTGTGGTGGTAAACAGTGCTCTTTCAACGCTTTGTCTTAATATGGCTCTGTTATGAATATGACTGTTTGTTCTCATGATTGGTGCACTTTCTTTTCTTATGGTGCTTTGTTATCTTTGGCACTTTCGATTATATCGGAAGTGGTGAAGAAAGTACGAACGGATATTTACCGAGTGGGAAAATGAAGAGTTGTTTTGTAAACATTTTCTGTTTTATTAGTTTTTTTGTTTAAGTATATTTTTGCGAGAAATTGCGAATCAGTGTGTTTAATATTTCAAATTTCTTTTAGTACCATTGATCTTTAATTCCTTAAATATCTTTTAGTACTACGTATACATTGATGTTTAATTCCTTAAAAACAAATAACCTCAAAAACTTTACGATCCCGGAAACAAAAGCTCACTTAACAATTCATTTGGTGCACTACCATAAAAAGGATCTAAAACCAAGGATACGCGGCACGCGCGCACGCGCATCGCACGCGCCGAACCGTGGGGAGAGTGGGGGGAGGGGGACACAGGTGTCGAGTGATTTAATTAAAACTTAACAGAAATACACCGCCGCCGACGAGTCAGTTAACGGCGAGTGTAATTAGCTGCCACCCTTCCTGCTTACCTCCGATAAGTATAGATTAATTATACGGTGGAAAAGGGGAAAGTCGAGTTTTTGATTAAGTAATCATAGACATCAGGGTTTTGTTAGTGAAAGGTATTTTGGGTTTGAAATCCATTTCCGTACTTATATATTTTTTGTTTTGGGAAAAATAATTGTCTACTTTGTTCATAAAAATATTAAAATATGGTGTATATTGTGGTTAGGTGGGAATACAACACAAGCGATGCCTTTCATTAACAGCGGGTTGTTTGTAATTGTATGTAACTAGTTTTCCTTATTATGAATGAAGGTTTATGCTCTGTTGATGACGTTTGCTTATTGATCGAAGTTTCTCAAAAAGAGTAGTCATCATTTCGGATTGAGTAAATCTGCGAGAATTGTATTTATTGCACTGCGTACATTCACAACGACCCACATAACTTGTAATTAAGTTTATTGTAATTGTTTTGCCTACCAACGCGACTTGCGACACCACAACAAAATAAACTTCATCAGCTCCTCGATACCTTATTAATTACATACAATTATTTATTTGCATAGTCACTGTTTCTCAATAACGTAACATACTTAATATGACGCCTGTATCCCCGAAGGGTCAAGCAGAGGTGTTCGTGTAACTGTAGTACATTCACATTTCGCCAGTACAGTTTAAGTAACTGGGGGCCTAAAAAGGCCACTTTGGCAGAATCATAATAGGATAACAATATGAATCATATTAAAAATCGGATTAAAAACTGACAATTCATAATATGATCTGTGTGCAATTCATATCACAATGAAATAACATTTAAGCTGTAGAAATAAAAAATCAAAAACCAATTTGATCGTTGGTGGACCGCTATCATTTTGTGCCCATTGCCGTGGAGACCATGGGTGCTTGGGGCACTGAGGCCAGGAAGCTCATTAGTGAGATAGGGCACAAGCTCCGTGACAAAACGGGGGACTCCCGCTCCGGCTCATTCTTGGTGCAAAGGTTAGCAATTGCCATCCAACGTGGCAATGCAGCAAGCGTTTTGGGCACCTTTGCGCCGAGAACAGTTAGGGGCGGGTTATTTGACTAGGCCGTGTTGTTCTTGTCCTTATATTATTGTATTTGATCAATAAAAACTGTAATGAAAACTTTGCCGATAAAATTACAGTTTTTATTTTTTTCATGCGGCAATGTTTACACCAAATACGAAATGAAATTTTACGAAAATTAGAGGAATTGCTAATGATCTGCTGGGTTTTCAGGAAATGAATAGCTTTTACAGGTATTGCTTAAAGTAGCCTTTTTAGGCCCACAGGGCACTAATCCTGACTCCTGGCTGCTGCTGAGTAATTCCAGATGGAAAAAACCAAATAACACTGCTCGACCTGCGGGGTAACTGTGTAATACACTAACAGTAGCAATGTGCCGTGCCGTGCCTCGGAAAGCCAAGTTAAGCCGTTGGTCCCGGCTGTCATTCGTGGATCTTTGACAGTCGTTACGGGTACCTAGTCAGACCCCCGAAAGTCTGACAACCAGTCTTACCAAGGGGTATCGTATTACCCAGTAACTGGGTTGTGGAGGTCAGATAAGCAGTCGCTCCATGTAAAATACTGGTATTCATCTGCATCCGGTTAGACTGGAAGCCGACCCCAACATAGTTGGGAAAAGGCTAGGCAGATGATGACTAACAGTAGCAATGGCTTTAATTTTGACAGTTGATCAACATTCATTGCGTTCTTTACGTTGTTGAGAAGACACATTTTTCGAATTTATGAAGCAATGGATTAGCAATTTTCTTCAAAATGATTCAGATTACGATTGATCGTGTGTTACGTAATCAGGGTGCTGGTCCTCCATGCTCAGCAGTAACTCTTAGGATGACTAGAGCAACGAGGCATACCTTATTAATTACATACAATTATTACTTGTTTGCATAATCACAGCTTCCCACATAACTTAAGTAATAAGATTGTTAATAAAGATTTATTAGTTGTTTATGCAAAACATACGAAGTTAACTTTATAAATGGTGACATCGTTAAGTACGCGATGAGGTGAAAGGTAAGCGTTAATCCATTTAAATTAACTGTTAAAATTTAATGGAAGGTGAATGCTTGTAAGTTATCTATATACTTATAATAAATCTGTAGAAGTGAAAATTCTGTACATTGAAAATATCAAAAAAATAATTTACAGGGGGTGTTACTAGACCGACACCGAACCCAAAAATGTGATTAAAAAATGTTTTGTCTGTCTGTCTGTCTGTCGGTCTGTCTGTCTGTCTGTCTGTTTGTTCAGGCATCACGCAAAAACTACCGGTTCGATTACGATGAAACTTGGTATAATTATTCTTTAATATCCTGGGCACCACACTGGGTACTTTTTATCCCGGAAAAGTATATACAATAAAAAACAAACTTAATTTTGCGGTTCGATCCCTATACCCGATTACCACTGTCTGTACTGTACCAACCGCAAATACTAAGTGTGTCGTAGGTTGGGTCACCCGCAGTGGAGTTCATTTTTATTCCTTTTAGTTTTTAGAGTTATTTAGGTTTATTTTTATATGAGTCGTAGGTATAGATTTTAATTTTAAA
The DNA here is from genome assembly GCA_945859715.1 of Apamea sordens. Taxonomy (NCBI): domain Eukaryota; kingdom Metazoa; phylum Arthropoda; class Insecta; order Lepidoptera; family Noctuidae; genus Apamea; species Apamea sordens. The sequence continues at coordinate 19,465,967 of OX243995.1, forward strand.
GTATAGGTAGTATATTTGATAGTGTACGTAGTGACCGTAGGTTATTTTATAATACTGTTAGGTAGGATTAGTCATTCGTATAGATATTAGTTTTTAGGGATTTTGCTTATTTATTGAGTTTAGATTAGTTATCATCAGAAATAGGTTTATTTAGGTAGGTATTTAATTTTCTGTTATTGAGTTTTTTTTTTAATTAGGTAGGTACTTAGGTAAAGATATCATATAGGTACCCTCTTAATCACCACTAATGAGACACAATTGGTTTTCTACTGTAATTAGCCACAAAGGGCCCGCGAGATAGATGGCATTCTGGGGAAGCACATACATTTTATCCTGTTAGCACGTTCCCGTGGGATAACTTCCGACATCCACGCGGGCGAAGCCGCGGGCAGAAGCTAGTTTAAAATAAGTTTTTTTATGTAACGTTGTGCTGTGAGACTTATGAATACTTACGTAGTATTAATTAAATGAGTTAAACGTGGGTGTACTCTCTGTTTAATCCTTTGGGGATTACAGGCGTAAAGTTTTTTTTCCGTTAGCGTATATTGTCCCTCTGCTGGGCAAAGAAGTTATAAACGCCCAAAACGCCCACCCTTCACTACTTCCTAATCTGCATTCGCGATTTACGAGTATTTGCCAAAAATTTAAACAAAATATGAGTTTATAGATAAATAACTTTAACTCCTACACAATAAACTTCAGTTTACGCTACACCTTCAAACATTTTTATAACTTTTTCAATAGTGCTAGTTACTCTGAAATCAACTTAATTTCCATAATAATAAGTTGATATTTGTTTAACTTGAAATAACATCAATTTGAAACGTAAGTTTGAATAGACTTTAGTGGTTTAGCTGGGAAGAAGAACCGCGAAGTTATGTTAACAATTAAATACATTCTAAATCAGTTTTTCCTTGCCCGTTTACCAAACTCAGAACGTTTCATTTCACTAAACCACAGGCACTTTTGAATTTTCAAGGGGTCAGTTAGTCAGAAAGATGAAGCTAGTTGCTCATTCCAAAGCATAGTAGGTTCCTATGGAGAAAAACGACCAAGAAACTCCACGGACACTCTTGCTATACAGTTTTGAAAGACGAACAGCATAACAAAACCAACATAAAAAAAAACTACATAAACAGAAATAATACAATACTCATATAGAAAGCTAATTTACAAATAGAGAAATAATAATTCATTCACAGCTGGAAACTTTTTACAGTTTGGACTGGTCGTATACAGACAGCCTAACAGTGTATTTCTTAAAGCGAATGCTGCGATCAGAGTTACAAGATCAGATGTTAGGCCGACCACACACGGGTGGTCTTGGGAGTTGACGCTTTATTACTACATAATAAACAAGTCATGTGCGTGTGCAACGTATATTACCGTACTTAGCTATCGTGAACACATTATAGTAGTCGTGGGTCGAATTATAAGCGGTGAGCGATTTTATGGGTTATCAAAGATGGCCGCGGTGACCGTCGGTGTCATGAGAGGAGATAAAAGTACTGATGATACTTGTAAATAATTATAATTCGCATTCCAAGTTAATAAACAACATAACGAAGGAACAATATTTCCCGAACGAACAGGTATAGACGCCAGTACATCAAGCTACTAAAATCTATCAAATCAACTTTATCGTTAAAGCATTAAGGTTCAAGGTTGATTGGGAAAATTTTACAGACGCCAGCAGGTCAAGCTATCGGGTAGCTTGACCTGCTGGCGTCTGTACAAACAACTATAAGTACAAGTACATGTACCTACACACATTGCGCCTGTTATGTGAGAAGTTCCGGTATTATTTCATTGAAAACGAGCCTAATTAAATTGTTTGTAGTAGTGAAGACTTGTGTCTTATAACTTTTTCGACATCACTGATTCACAGCCTAATAATATAACAGACTAACGTTAGCCGGGTCTCTGTACTCATGGTGTGATAGACCAGTGATTCCAGTTGCCACAATGCCTATTATGCCACAGACTTATATCTGTGTATTAGGCTATTCATCATAGACGGGCAACAGCCCCTACCTGGAGTTTTTTATTATGATAAATTTCAGGCAAAACAACAGTTTTGCCTGAAATTTATCATAATAAAAAACTCCAAGGATCCTCTTAAATCGCTCTTTGTTTTACCCTTCCACCACCACCCAAAAAGTAGGATAAATCTACTAATTATTTTGTGGGAGCCCAGAATCTGTGTTGATGTTAAATTAAGATAAGCTAATAATGAGCGCCCTGCGCGGCCCGTCGTGTTAATATCCATATTTAAGCCTTTTATTTTATCATTTAGGTTCATCTAATAAGTCGTGAGATAAGTTGGCGGTTATTTATGAGGACCTGCCTCACCTTACACTCATAGGGACATGTTGGAACCTTAGAAGGTAGTACAATGTTCCGTTACTGTGTATCTAAAGACTAAGGGCCGACATTCACGGACTGCTTGAAGCAGTCAGGATGGACTGCTTCAAGCTGCGACACATAGTGAACTACAGTCTTCTACGTACACACATACACGAAACCGCTCCAGCAGTTGCAACTGCTTCGGGCGGTCGTGCGGCCAGCAGTCGCTAGGCTGCTGCTCGAGCTGTCGACTGCTCTCGCGCAGTTACCTGATTTGAATGACCAGCAGTTGGTATCAACTGCTCCAGCAGTTATCAATGGCAGCTTCAAAGTTTTGACTATGACTGCAAGAGCGGTCCATCTATGTTGATCAATCGCTAACTGCTCGAGCAGTCCGTGTATGTCGGCCCTTAGGCCCTAAAAAGATTTGGGCAAAATTTTCGGGACTGTTATGCGAATTTCTATATTGTTTGGCATATGTAAGTATGTCACTGGCCATATGGCTATATGGTCACATGGCTTTTTAACTCGGAAAATTATAATCATGCTTGCTGTCGGAGCCAGAGGCCAAACCTTGTAGGTAAAGGTAAGGAGCTATTAATATTCCATTGACGACTCATCAGTCAAGTTATCAATCAATCAAGTTAGGATCTTGTCTTCACTACAGAGTATAATATGCACGTCTTTGAAGTATCTTAGCAACTATGAGTCTGATTTTGAAATGAATTTGTAAAATCTACTTGTATGTGTCGCCTATTGACTTCCGCAATCTAGTAAGATAATGAAGATAACGATGAGATCGACAGTGGTACGAGGGCATCCAGATATTATGACCCTTTTCTCTCTTACTCTGAAAGTTTTCCTCCCAAACATTTTCCATTTAGTATTGTAGAAATCCGCCATCCCGCACTGGGGCCGCGTGGTGTATTACGGCCCACTCCCTCTCACAGAGAGAAGGTCCCAGCAGTGGAAACATTATAGGCTGATTATGAATTATGCATTGCAGAAGTCATACAAAGAAAAATTAATTGCATAATTTATGTAAATGTTTGTCGCTGTAACCAGGTATTGTTCCGAACAAATCAATTATTCGAAAGGTTCTTTTACATTACCTAAACCCTATTGGGCAACTTAGGGCCCTTTCATCTGCAGAAGGTCGTCCACACACCCACGACTTGTCGCAACTGCGACTGATACTTCTATCGCAGCCTCATTAATGCGCTCCTTCCTACACATTATTGTGTACACTTTATTGGGACATTTGATATCTTGTGGGTTATTAAGTTGTAATGAATACCTGTTTCGACATTCGTGCACAGATTCAAGCCCTGATCTTGAGATAACCACAACTTGATGAATGAATCCATGAATTAGTTTTATGTGTGTAATGGTCAGTGCACGCTTTTGCAAATTCTAGTTAAGTTCTTCTTCATATTTAACAATCTTGTTAGTATCGTTAGCTATCCTATCATTTCCCATAACATTGAGCTTCTGGCCGTGCCTGGCCAAGACTTCTTTAAAAAGAAGTTATGCCACTATGTAATCCAATTAGAGAAATAATTGAAAATCCAAAGACATATATTTCCATATTTACATATTGATATCTCCAAGGCACAGACCTCCATAATATATAACAGCAGTATTATGCCATCGATGACTTTGAACTCTGATTGACAGTACTACAGTAGCCAATAAAACGCCATCATATCACGCCTGCGCAAAACCTCATCGTCTAGTGCGGTCCTAATAAAAATGCGTCCTACGCTGCGCTTGACTTTCTCTAACATTTGCATTTTGGATGGAGACTTAGTCTTACGCAAGTTTGTTTTGTCGTATGTTATTTGATACTATGTTACTGTACATGTGGCGTGTAGGTACGCATGTATTGTTTTGTGAATCAATTGTTTGTTAGATGTAATGTATGTTTCTTTTGTAGGTTGTTCTTTTTCTTTAGCTGTTGCTGTGTTATTTTGTTTGATGACAGCTTGAATTGGTGCACTATTTGGGTTATCTCTGGCTGTGTGGTCCACAGGTTTTGTAAAATCGTTTATTCTGTAAATATGATATCAGAATCACTTTGGAACGTCATATTAAAAAAAAAAAATCTACATTAGGTCGGGGTTTCCTATCTGACTACTCTTAAAGGCCGAAACAAACTCAGAGGTCACAGTCTCTTTTAAAGTCTAGACATAATCTTGGTCACATCATGTAAAGATCATGTCTGAAATGATCTTTTAATCTTTTTGGGTATGGAGTTAAATGGAAAAGCCAATCTTGCTCCGTTTAAATTTGACTGTGTTGGAGATTTAGTTTTAGTGAGTAGTGAATCCGTGTGGCGGAGTTTATGAAAAGTTCGAACGAAATATATGCAAATATGTACCCGGTCATAAACTTTAGCACAAGTGTCCTTTTTCAATCAGTTCAATTTTGTTAGAGATGACGTCACACCACATTCGCACTTCGGAATCTTGATTAACTCAATTAAACCTTTCATGGAGTCTCAGCTCCAACCGTTGGTACGACATTTAGTTTTAAAACAGTTTCTTTAACAGCACTTACCTACAAATACAGCAAATACATAATTCTGCACTATCTCGCTCGACTCCGGCGCACCCTCGCTCCCGTATCTTGCTGATTGTCTAAATGAGAAGATTGCAAGTGATCCGCCGCGGTTGTTACAATGGCGGTGCGCACGCGATGTTAAATGTATTGGTATATGTGAATATGTGCTGCTAAAAATTGCACTTGATTTACATTTTAAGAAAGAAAATCTTCTTTCTTTGTGATTAGCCTGGCATGCTGTGCATGGTTATGATTTCTGGTCGTAAAACATGTAAGAATTTGCATGGAATTAGTGAAAACATGATTAGGATTCCTGAATCAAGAATATCGTGTCCGTTCGTAAAGATCATCCTGAATTCGATGCTTTTCTTTTTATTGAATTCTAAGATCCTAATATTCTTTTGTCTGATATTAATATCCATTGCTTTCTGCATTCGCAAACTAGAGGTATATAACGACACCCTTCCTAATCCCAAAACAACCAAAGCATTTGGTTTCATTCAATCATTCACAGCTGAATGATTGAAGACGTACAAATCATTCAATATGGCGAAGCCATATGAGCGAGAGGGGACTAAATGATTGGACTTTGTACGGCGCCAGATTTATGCTTAACTTTTTTAATCATTTTGCTACTCATATTACCTTCTATAGCGGTATTCATTTCATTCATTAATTTTTCTATTAAAACATTAGTTTTTGTCTTGTGTTTTGTCAACTTTCGTTAGTATCTAAGTAAGGTAGGTGATTTTTGTCAAATGTATTGGTTCGACCGCTTTCCGTAGCTTTGCCTTTCCTACCAAAACGGTGAACGGTCACACAATAACCGATGTCCAAATACAGAGCGTCTTTTGACACTTGAATGTCAAATACTGGTGAAAATGACAGATTTTCATGACGGCCTTTATTTAAATGTACAGAGGCGGACTCAATGCCAGAGGCATTTCCTACCAGTCAACCTACTACTTCTACCATTTGGTGATGTAGACACAAACAGTGGTAGTTCATTCATGATAATTAAAGAAAAAATATTTTTAAATAGTTATAAAGATACGCATAAACCTATTTAAAACTATATATAATATATATATACCTAATTACATATGAATATAAGCGCAAATAAATATACATAAATACATGAATATACCTACTAAAAATAAATAAGACAAACAATGAGAAAACATTACCGTTGTGATGATACTGCCAGCTTCATGCGAATGTACTCGCGAACTGTAACTTTATAGGATAATCGGTTGGTTGCCATCCTGATTTGATTTATAATAATATGGCGGAACCGCTTTCCTAGAAATTCAAAGCTTTAGAAGTGTCATATTCATCAGTGAGCTTCTTGATTACTTACTTACTGTTTAAAGGACTCTATATCTGTATCAGAAATACCGATTTCAACTAAAGCATAGCAGCTGCTTCAATATGCAGGGCACATCCACATCGTACGGCTATTCGAGGCACCTGTCGCCGAGTTCAAAGCGAAATTTAGCATAAGTTGCGTGTTACAGGGACGAGCTGCGACCGCTATGCAAACGACTGGTACTTTGTAGTTTTGTATGTCTGTTTTGTACCATTTGCTCGTATGGTATTCAAATTGACCGTATTTGTGGGGTATTAGTATGGTTACGGCGTTGGGATCGTTCATAAATAGGATATTTGGAAGAGAATTCGTATGAATACTAGACTCCCAAAATAATGATAGGTTTGAATGAAGATTTTGTAGATTTATCATCAAAATAATATGATCATACAATCAAGTCTAATTAATTGATATCATGAGAATATACTAATTATGTGTAAGCATTGATTTTACAAATGTTTTCTCAGTCACTAGTTCTTACATATATTATTATATAGATGCACAAATCAGTTGTCCAGGTGTTAAAGCACACCTTGGGACAAGTTTAAGTCCAGCAGGTGCTTTTTATCATTTAGGAGAGATATCAGTTAAGGTCTTAAGTTGTTTATTATTTGTAATGTTAATGTAAGTAATTAACATGTTCAATTTAGTTCTATGAGATTAACAAGCATTTTTAGCAGTAGTTTTTATTTTCTACTAACTTTTGCCAACGGCTTCGCCCGCGTAGATGTCGGAAAATATCCCACGGGCAATGATACTACCGGGAGTAAAAGTATCCTATGTGTTAATCCAGGTTATAATCTATCTCTGTGCCAATTTGCATCCAAATCCGTTCAGCCGTTTTGTGGGTTTAAGAGTAACAAAAATCCAAACTATCAAATTTATAATAATAGGAGTCTGCTAAAAGGGGGTAATTTTCTGCGTGAAAAATAAACCACTAAGATACTAATGAAAACTACTCTCTACATTTTGATAAAAACCAACGAAGGATGCTAATTTCTCGCCAAACATCTCATCATCTAGATTGATAACAAGGTTGTTATCAAATCGTCCTCATTACAACATTGTAATGATGCAACTCGTATCTATGTAATTGTAAACAAGAGACGATCTGATAAGAATGTTTCTAGCACATGAGGAGACAATAGAGATGTTTCCTTGTTCTTAATTAAATGGGTTTGTGTGCTGAAAGAGCTGATTAAATACTGACTCAGTTAAATAAGGGCACACAGCAATTGCAGATGGTAAAGTGGACTTGGGTTTCAGACTTATTTTCCCAATCGTTTATCTTTGAAAAATTGGATTGATGTTTGTAATAATCTCACATCCTTGGGGTGAGATCTTTGGCAAGCTGATGTATCTATGGTAAAAATAGTCTGATAACTGAATAGGTTAGAATATTCAGAGCCTCACTCGCCTCATAAATAATTTATTTTATTTGTGTAAGTATGTTTGTATAAACATTTTTACACGTCAATCATATTTTAAAAACTATATGAGGTCGGCGTTTTCTATCTAACTACTCTGAGAAGAAAGGCTGAAACAAACTCAGAGGTCACAGTCTCTTTTAAAGTCTACACATAATCTTGGTCAGAACCGTTTTAGATATTCTTAGGCGGGAAAATAAATGGTTGGTAAAATTATTATGTCGTTAGAAGGAGAGGTGCTATCACATTGAGATAAAGATCCAATCCAATGCAAATTCTGATAGATATTTAAAGATACATGATGACTTTATTGGTTAACCATCGCGTAGGCGACGTCCCATCGCTACGTCGCCCTACTTGCGATCTTAGAAAACAAGATCTCAATAAAACTCAATCCAGGCAGAATGTTTACGAGACTTGTATGTGTATGCAATTACAAGTTTCCTTCAATTGGCTTCTGCAATGTGTGCAGAATGATAAATAGGTGATACCGCGCATGTTTGCCTCTAATCTTGCATTCTTCAGTATATGACCATTTTGTATGAATAGCTGTGTCTGATTGAAGCAAAAAACTATTTAGATTTTTATCTCCTTTTAGAGAAGGTATGACAAGGTGTATCTAAGAATAAATATGGCATATATGGTCAGAATAATTATGTTTACGTGACTGTTGACTCATATCTCAGAAGCGGATGCATCGATTTGACAAGAATGAGATTGTCACCCTCAAGCTAGTGAAGTAGTGACTACTACTATTTAGTTACTATTACTCATACAAGCGATGAGCCGTGGTAGCCCAGTGGTAACGGCTGCGACTTATGAGTTATAGGGCGTAAGTTCGAATCAAAGCAGTCATTTTACTTTGTGTAAATTATTTCATCCCCACTGCTTTCAAAACGGTGAAGGAAAACATCGTGAGGAAACTGGCATGTCCTAGAACCAAAATATCGAAGACATGTGACATCCACCAAACTGCACTGGGCCCTCGTGGTGGATTATGGCCCACTGCCTCTCTCAGACAGAGGAAGCCAGCAGTGGGGACGTTATAGGATGATTATGCGCTCATACAGGGGAGGCGATGAGGCGAAATTCCCGTTTTTTCATCCATCCAATGCCAATTTGTTGCTTTAATGTTTTGATTATCGTGTTCTTCTTCATCAATTATCCTATGGTGGTATGTCTCTTCTTGGGTCTTTTTCGAACTCTTTTTATGGTTTCTTCATGTCTTCGTTTTGAGGCCTATTTCAAACCTTCACAAATGTCGTCATCTTAATGGAAGGATTTGGCGCGACGGACGATTTGCCTCGCTAATTGTCGTTGAGTTAACGCGAGACAGACAGACCGACACGTCATGTCATCATGTGGTGTGTGACGTTTCTTTATACAGAATAGTTATCAATTTTATTTGTAATTTCAATGACAATGATTGTTTGAGGAAAATGATTCCATCAATGAATTTGTTTTGTATTTTGTTTGTTTTGCGGTTTATTGATGTCTAATTGTGATGATGTATTTGTAGTTTTCCTTATGGGGGAATAAATAATTCTATTATTGAAATGTAAGTACTAACGTCACGCAGAATGTTGAATGAACTCTGTAAGAATTTACACTAATGATGAATCAACTGGATTTCAAAAGATCACTACCAAAAGTACCACCACCATAGTTGCTGCAGTTTTTATTTATTATAGCGTATCTTCTAAACCTTTACCTTAAGAGATTGAACCACCCATGGCAGACCCACCTTTACAAGTACGTACTACAACAGTTATTAATCTCAAAGATCATTTCTCCGATGAACATTATCTAATATTAAATGTGTGTGTTCGTATTGTTCATAATTGATGTTGCATCCATTGTGTCTATTGAAGCCTGCACAATGATGGCTGATGAGCTACGTCATTAGCCAACGTTTGACGAAACGTTGGTGATTCATTGTGAACCAATGTTGGTGAGATCTGATTTGATTTTGAATAGCTTCTTTAGTGTGAAAATTGAATTTTCATCAGACAGCTGTTCTACTACTAATACCTAATCGGAAATATAGAGAGATTTGGATTTCTTAAACAAAATATGCAGGATGGCAGGGACGTCGACGCGCAGCCTGCAGCACATCAAGCTACCACAATCTGTCTATTTTTTTTTAATAGATTTTCAACTTTATCCCTAAAGTATTAGGTTCAAAGTGACGACACGGTTGGCGTAGTGGCTGAGCGATCGACTGCTGCGCTGCGTGTCGCGGGTTCGATTCCCGCACGGAATAAATATTTGTATTGCCTACAGGTAGTTGTTCCGGGTCTGGCTGTTTGTGTATGTGAGTTTAAATGTTTGTAAACGCACCCACGATACAGTGTGGGGCCAAGTTAAAAAAAAAAGTTGATTGGGAAAATTTTACAGTTTCGGGTAGATTGATGCGCTGGCGTCTGTACATGATTCTGAAACCCCCTGCGTGGACATTTTCGGAAGTTATTAAAAAATAAATTAGCAGTTCCATAGATTTCGACCGCGTGGGTATCGCACTTTTCTATGAAATAGCAGATTTTGTTTTTGTTAACCGACGAAAAATTTCTTCGTTAGGTCTAGAATCATGTGCTGTATTCATGGTTACAGTTTGCGTGTCAATGTCCCTGCCACCCTGTATTAACAGACAACATTTGGGCAGTCACAAGTCTGCGATGGAAGAAACACTCGTCATATTAATTTGGCTTAATTAACCTTAGGCCTACGATGTCTCAATTTCACATCTAATCTGGAGGACAGTTAGAGTCTGGCCAGTTAGAGACCCTGCAAATTCTGGAGCTTTTATCTATACTTATAATAAATCTGTAGAGAGGTCAATTCTGTACATGAAATATATTTCCAAAATAACTATCAGGGGGTGATTAGGGATCGATACTGATGCCAAAAATGCAATCAGTAAAATTTTTGTCTGTCTGTCTGTCTGTATAACCGTTATAGAAACAAAAACTACTCGACGGATTTTAACGAAACTTGGTACAATTATTTTTCATACTCCTGAGCTGGTTATAGTATACTTTTCATCACGCTACAATCAATAGGAGCAGAGCAGTGAAGGGAAATGTTGGGAAAACGGGAGAAGTTACTCCATTTTTTAAGCTTCCGTCGCGTGTGCAACGTTAATGGTTAAAGCTACACAGAAATCATGTATGACGGAAATGTTCTCCTTAAAATTATATAAAAAATATCCCACGACAGCATATGTCTATCTTTTATGGTTGACTCACAATAACACGTGTAACTCCCGATAGCTTAGCAGTTCGAAGCTTTCTGATAAGGTATATTTGTCTATTCTTACGTTTATAACACTCTCAGTCATCCCTAATTAAAAAAGTTAACATTATTAACTATTCCATAAAAAAGAATCATAGAAATCGGTATAGAAACACCAAAGTTAGAGCGCGAGCTTCATACAATTTTTGCCTGTTGATGCGAATAGACGTTCAGAGCGTTCGACCTTATTGACAGACAATACTTAATTGATATTAACAAACCGTGCTTATCAGCGCGACTTATAGTCTTTGATAATTTATTTTTAGATTTCTTTTGTTGTTATTTTATAAAATAGGTATTAGTTATTTTAGTAGTGTTTAAATATTCGTTCAAATTACAAATTATTAATAGTTTACATTTTTTTTTTAGGTGATGTAGTATTAGTTACGCATAGATTTTTAGATACCGATAGGTAAGTTTTGGCTAATTTACGTTCACTTTTTTAAAATTAGTTTTACATATTTTCATTTACGTTTTAGCTTTATTTTCATTTGCCTGCATCAATGCCACCTAAAAAACGATTATCTTTATCTCGAAATTCGAGAGAAGCTAAGAGAATGAGAAATAGGCGTTGTCAAGAATCGGCAGAGGAAAGAGCACATCGGTTAAAGATACGAGAGTTAGTGCCTCAACTTCTCGAGCCAATGAAAGCTCTCCCGAGGGAGAGATGCAATTAGCAGCTGACAGAGCGAGACGAGCTACATCACGGGCATCTCAAAGCTCTTCTCAACGAGAGCTAAGGCTTACCATTGACCGAGAACAACATGTGTTATCCCGAGAAGCTGAAACTGCTTCACAACGAGAATTGCGGCTCACAGCTGACCGCGAACGGCATACATTATCTCGCGAGTCTGAAACCTACACTGAGAGGGAATTACGTCTCACAGCTGATCGCGAACTGCATGTACAGACGCCAGCAGGTCAAGCTACCCGAAACTGTCAAATTTTCCCAATCAACCTTAAACCTTAATGCTTTAGAGATAAAGTTGAAAATCTATTAAAGAAATTTGACAGTTTGTAGTAGCTTGATGTGCTGGCGTTTGTACTATCCCGTGAGTCCGAAACCTTCACTGAGAGGGAATTACGTCTCACAGCTGATCGCGAACGGCATGTACTACCCAATACATTAACTTAATAACACACAAGGAGTTACACGCTGACGGAGTCGCGGGCACAGCTATTAACAATAATTAATAATAAGTATGTAAAGTGGTCGAAAATTTACTACTGACGGGACAAAAAGGGGTAATTCAGTTTTTAAGGGGAGGATTTGAACTTGAAACTGTATTTTACATTTTCACGCCTAAACCACTAAACTTCTGATTTGGCATAGAGATAGAGTTAGCACGTTCCCGTGGGATAATTTCCGACATCCACGCGGGCGAAGCCGCTGGCAGAAGCTAGTAGTTAATAAATGTGGTTGCTTTGGTAATTTAAGCCTAAATTCCACTACCAGTAGTTATTAAATGAATTGTACTTCTATTTATATATACATTGCGCTTATAGAACCCATTTTACAATGATTTTTGAAGAGATTGTTACATAGAACATAATTTTTCATAAATCTAATTCATTTGCCAGTGTCGCAACACATTACGCTATGTGTACTGTCTTTAGTTTTGATGATGGGATCGGATAGTTTTAAGGAAATGACTTATGTAAAATAAAAAAAAACCGGACTAATATACCTATAGAAATATGTTATTATACTGTTGACGAATTTCTAAATGACTTGACAATTGGATGTGACTTTTTAAATTTATTGTGATTTTTTATGTCCTACCTATAATTTTTTTTAAATGAAATTTTGTTTTTTTTTTATAATTTCTCAAAACCTAATTTCAATTTTATATTACTACATATGTTGTATTTAAATTGAGTACGATTGTTATTTTAAACAATCGGTATGTTAAAATATTTATATGCTGTAATGGCAAAACATGGCGACCTATATAAATGTGTAATGCAAGAAAGAACCCAATGTACCCAATGTGGCAATGTTTGACAAATAAAATTCTGATTCTGATGTAGACCATTAAATGACCTGCCCTGACATCAAGCAATGGACAACAATGTCAAACTTTTAAGGTTTTGAATACGAGGCTTTTAGTTGCTTTGTATAATGTGTATATTGTTGTCTATTGTTTTTTAATGTGCGTCTTGTGTGTGCAGAATAAACACTGTTTCGTTCTTATTTAGTGTGTCTATACAAACCGTCGTATAGTATTCAAACTGAAACAACTATGAAGTTAAAAGGTGTGGTTGTTTCTTTCTGAAATACAGTTACCTACAACACTAACCTAAGTTCAGCTAGTCATGTTCGCTACATCGGCAGATTAGTCGCGGCACGCCTCTCTGTCGGAAACGGTTTTATAGTTGAACGTTGAACCATTTCACCGTGGCATGGCCCCCTTGGCTATATCTACATAGTTCGAAAATACAATGTTGATATACAGAAACAAGAATATCATAATACACGAAGAAAGGAAACTAAATGAAATTGTACTGTAGTAGGTTGAAATTGGGGTTTCTGGATCAGATGAGATCCAGAAACACCCAATTCCAACCATCATTCATTACATTCGAATAGTTCACCCAATTTCAAGCATCATTCATTCATTCGAATAGTTCACTTAATTTCAGCCATCATTCATTCATTCGAATAGTTGCTCCAATTCTATTAAGTAAGAGGCACAGTAGGCACTGCGTGTTACTGTTATAATAAATATGCACATTATACACTGTACACTGTAGAATGATGACTCCGAGCATGAAGTTTTTTGGAATGAATGATGGTTGAAATTGAGTGAACTATTCGAATGAATGAATGCTGGCTGATTTTATGAGGTAGAAATAAAATAAAGTGAACAATACTTTTTGAGTATTATTTTATTTTATATAAAACATTTTATTGATATTTTACATAGTAAAGTTGCTTGTCGACACTTACACATATTTTGAATAAAAGTACATTAAATGTTATTAAATTAAATCTATGCTTTGGGTTCGAAGTCATCCTGAATTTTAGCTATTATTTCTCGCGTGCTTGAATAGATATCATCAAATAATATGGATTTGACAACATGCTGAACACACACATCAGCTTCACAATTACACATCGACTGTTCGGATTTTGGGAAACTGTCCTTATCGTAAATTTCAATTTTGATTATTTTTGTCCCGTGAGAGACAGGTTTCTTTATATATTGAAAAAAAGTTTGATCTGCTTTTGGTCTCTTACGAGCAAGACCCAGCGTTTTCTGTCCAGGTGTTTGTTGAACTGCTGGTTGATTCATGGGTACAAAATTGAAAAGATCTTCCGTGTCCTAGAAAAAATACAACTGCTATAATAAAGTCTCACATCAATCAATAAAAACATTATGGTTGAAACAAAGCGTTATATTGAAATAAATACTAACTGGTGTACCAGATCAGATACACCTGGTTTCCCTGAAGGATTATGCAGAGGTTTGTGTTAATATTTTAGTTGTTGGCTAGATATTACAGAGAATATTATTAACACTTACCGACATTATGTGATTATAAAGTTCTACTCAGTCAGGACTCAGGTGCAGAAATTGAATGATCGATTTTAAGTTTTTTTTTCCCATTTATATATCATTTAATTTTGATTAATAGAGTTCAAAGTCGTACGTTTTTGCTAGATGTTAATATCTCGGACAAAAATGGTATGGTGAAATTGATCCCCCAAGACATCTCGGCACCAAACATTTTATTGTTTACCGTAAATATATATTGATAAAATAAATACAACTGTACGTTTGTTCACTGTTACTTTTTCATACATTTTATTGAGAAGATTTGGCAGGCAAAATCATCGTATGTAAGTAGTATGCCATTGATGATGACTCTGCAAAGTAAGTTGTAATTCTTTATATGGACATGGATCAAAACAAAATAGCAAATCGACATACTATTGTTACTTCTGGTTTTGCCTACTATTATTATGTCGTTATTCAAACTTATAATTTTTAAGTCACCTAAAGAAAGGTAGGTAGTGGCAGTAGTTAAGTAACGTGGGTAGGTATATCTGAAATTTGGAATTAAAGACAAGATTGACTAAATCGATATGTAATGTGGTTAACACACTCAAAAGTATTAAAATGCATTATAATAGTACCTACTACATATCCCGATACAGAATGGTTTATATACTGTAAATATTGCTTTTATTATTACAGCAAGATTGTAAAACTGTTTAAAAATCTATCAGTAGATATAGTCACAACATAGCGGTCATAAAAACGTTCTCTTAAAATAAAAGTTGATAAGCACATTACCGTCTTTTTCTTGACACAATCGGGTAAAAATTATTATAGTAAGCTAAACTAGTTGTAACCACAAAATAGACAGGTACAGAAGGCCGGCTCCATACAAAGAGCAATGATAATGCACGTCCACATAGACATATGTACTCGCAACAATCTCTGATCAAGTCGGTTGAATCGTGAGCGTCAGTCGTATCGACCAATAGCAAGTCGCGAGCGAGTACCCGGACTTCATGTCTAAGGGTCTCACGTTATCGTTCACTGTAAGGAATCAGCCTTCTGTACTTATCTATTTTGTATTGTATCAACACAGTATTACAATATCGGAGGCAAAATAAACTATCGTATTCGACACCAACAACTGATACAGCATTTTGACAACATGTGCACTTTTCCATATTTGGGATAATATGACGTTGATTTGTCACTATTTAAGCATCTAGCAGCTGAAGTTCGACTGCAAAACACTTCTTCAAGAGCTACTGGTATCATCGGTATACGAGCACTTCGATATAAAAGTACCTACAAGCTTTAGCAGATCTTCTATAAGATGTAAGTTACTTTGTTTGACATACTTTTATTTATCCGCATACATACAGTCGTTTAATATTCAATAATTATATATTCAATCATTCTAATATTCTGTCATACTATTATTCAATAATTCTAATATTTAATCATATTGCTATTCGATAATTCTTATATTCAATCTTACTACTATTTGATAATTCTAATATTCAGTCATACTACTATTCAATCAATCTAATATTCAGTCATACTACTATTCAATCAATCTAATATTCAGTCATACTACTATTTGATAATTGTAATATTCAAACATACTACTATTCTATCATTCATCAAATGAGTAATATAATAAGTCAGTCGGATAAAGCAATAAACTGATATTTCAATTATTAACCTATTGATAAATTACTAATTACTTAATTAATAAAATTCTCTTTTTTCAGGTCCAAGGAAATGGCTGACCAGTTGTTCCCGTCTTCAGATGAGTCGGTAGTTGACGCTACTGTCAAGACCAGCAAAAAGAAGCGAAAGAATGCAGAGAAGGCATCGGGCAGCCGGCCTACCACGAGTAAGAAGGCTTATAAGGCGAGAGCTACGGTACACGATCTCTTCGGCACGGATAGCGACGATGACCAACTGGATAACAGCATCGGTAAAAAAACAGCACCTATCTACTCCTACGTGACGCGTAGATTAGCCAATGGTTTCTCGCGACAGATTGACGAAGAGAAAACTGGGGGTTTTTATATTGAGTTAAAAATTTATAATAGTGATGAAATCGAACGGGTACCGCCAGTCAATCGTTGGCGGCACTCCGTAATAACTATTAAAAATAAAACCAATTCGGACACCGAGTCCTGGAAGCATTTAAATGCATTTATAAAGGAGACGAGGAAAGAATTTAAAAATCGTGCACCCACTTTTATAAGCTCGTTCCAGTAGAATAAAGTAACTGATAAAAAACTTAATAATCGTATTTAATCTAACAACTTGCTATTACTCACTGTATAATCATTTAACTATATCTATTAATTAGCCTAAGACAAATGTGTATTTTAAATATAGTTTTGTTTAATTAAATAAATATTTTAAACTATCCATCATTTTTCTTTTCAGTGAAATCATCCTCTACTGATTCACCATCAAGTTTTATTTGTTGTGATAAATGTAAAATAGAGATACCGAAACATGAATACAGATATCATAAACGAACTAATATCCATAAATCGAATTGTTTGATAAAGTCAAAGTTTGAGCATATTGATATAATAGCTACAGCATTTAAAAACAGAATAATGACATATCGCTTAAACCCATCCATAGAAGACGAGTACCTTCTATCGGAGGCGTTCTTGGATGGTAAGCGAGACGATATTTATAAACTAATTGAGTTATCATTATTAAAACATAAATGTATTAAAGTTAACTTTGAGTTGTTTGCTTACTTTGTTTTACCTAAATCAGGTGAGCAGCAGCTGAAGTCATTTAATACAAAATACGAAGTTATTTATAAAAGTACTGATTTGAATGAAATTTACTTAAATTTAAGAGAGACTTTTAAGATGAAATTAACTGAATTTGAGCACTGCGAATCTGGATGGTCATTCACATCACTAAGTCATTTAGAAATAAATATAAATAAGTATACTCCCATGAGAGGTGGTTCTTACATAGAATTACCATCCGTTATTAAGAATTCAAAGAGTTGTATAAACATTAAAAATAACGATGAATATTGTTTTTTATGGAGCATCTTAGCAGCATTATTTCCAGCTAACAATAATGTCTGTAGGCCAAGCTCATACCCGGATTTTAGTACGATATTTAATATGAAAGGGATGTCATTCCCACCATCCGTTAAAGACATCAGGTTGTTTGAAAAGAATAACAGTGATTTAAGTATTAATATTTACGGACTGGATGAACATTACACTGTAACTGGACCTCTTTATGTGACAAATTGTAAGAAAGATAAACATATAAATTTATTGTATTTCGAGAAAAATAACAGAACTCATTATTGTTTGATAAAGGACCTTTTACGCTTAGTGAAACGTCAAGTTTCCCGCCATAAAGGTCAAATGTATTTATGTGAGACATGTTTGCAATTTTTTACTAGTGAAATGAAATTCCACTCTCATGCCTGTTCTAAAATTTTAACATTATTACCAGATAAAAACAGCACGTTACAGTTTAATCATTTTGAGAGACAGCAAAAAATCAACTTTGTTATATATGCGGATTTTGAAAGTCTATTAAGCAATTTTAATGAAGAAAATACTAATAAAAATACTATAAAAACTAAATTGCATCAGCCTTCATGTTTTGCATATTACGTGTGTTGTTCCCATGACAGTAGCTTAAATAAATTTGTTACTTATCAAGGAGCAGACTGTGTACAAGTTTTTGTTAAGAAATTACTTGAAGAAACCAGATCAATACATGAGATTTTGATGACTGAAAATGTTATGAAACCAATGACTCTAGAACAAATGAATAATTACCGTAATGCAAGTACATGTCATATTTGTAAAAAAATATTATTTGATGACAAAGTGCGCGATCATGATCATATTACATCAGAATATAGAGGTGCAGCGCATTCACACTGTAATTTAATGTATAAAGTCTGTCCATTCATACCTGTCATATTTCATAATTTATCTGGCTATGATTCCCATATTTTTATCAAGGAATTGTCAAAATATGATGGTGAAATAAAAATAATACCAAAAACAAAAGAAAAATATTTATCCATTACAAAAATCATTAATACTGGATGTAATAAACCTTTGCAAATTAAATTCATAGATTCATTCCAGTTCCTTAACACAAGTCTCGATAACCTGAGTAAAAGTTTAACAGACAGTGATTTTTTAAATTTAAGGTCACATTTTCCTGACGACGAAAAATTCGAATTAATACGAAGGAAAGGTATATATCCATATGAATATGTTGATTCATGGCATAAATATGATGAGACACAACTCCCTCCAAAACATTGTTTTTACAACAGTTTGCAAATGAAGCATATAACTGATAGCGAGTATGAACATGCGCAAACCGTTTGGAATTACTTTAATATTACTAGTCTTGGTGAATATACTGATTTATATGTAAAGTGCGATGTATTATTATTATGCGATATATTTGAAAATTTTAGAAAGATATGTCTTCAGCATTATAATCTCGATCCTGCATACTATGTAAGTTCACCTGGTTTAAGTTGGGACGCTATGCTCCTTTACACAGGTGTTCAACTAGAGTTGATTCATGATTTAGACATTTATAAGATGATAGAAAAGGGAATACGCGGTGGATTAGCACAGTGCTCTCACCGGTATGCTAAAGCCAATAACATTTACCTCCCTCATTTTGATGATTCTAAGCCGTCAACATATTTAGTATATCTTGACTGTAACAATCTCTATGGATATGCAATGACAAAAAAATTACCTATATCAGATTTTAAATTCATGTCAAATTCCGAAATGGTAAATTTTTGTTTATTTGATGTACCTGATGATGCTGAGTATGGTTACATTTTAGAAGTTGATATCATGTATCCAGATCATTTACATAATTTACATAGTGATTTGCCTTTCGCTCCAGAAAAGTTCATACCTATTGGAGGGAGGACAGAAAAGTTAATCGCGAACTTATATGACAAATACAACTATGTTATACATTATATACATTTAAAAGAATGTCTTAGAAATGGACTTGTTTTGAAAAAAATTCATCGTATAGTCCAATTTCAACAAGAAAACTTTTTGAAAAAGTATATTGACTTAAATACTCAACTACGTCAATCAGCTAAGACACCATTTGAAAGAGATTTCTTTAAACTATTAAATA
Organism: Apamea sordens; assembly: GCA_945859715.1. NCBI lineage: Eukaryota > Metazoa > Arthropoda > Insecta > Lepidoptera > Noctuidae > Apamea > Apamea sordens. Next base: position 19,485,637 of record OX243995.1, read on the forward strand.
ATTCAATATTTGGAAAAACGATTGAAAATAAACGAAAACAGGTTGATGTTAAATTGGTAACTAAGTGGAATGATAGTAAGAATAGAACAAATAAAACAGTAGGTGCAGAGAAACTAATTACAAAACCTAACTTACGAAGTATTTGTGTTTTTAGTGAAGATTTTCTTGCAGTTCAATTGAATCATGAAAAACTTGTTTTAGATAGACCTATATATATTGGATTTGCTGTACTGGAATATGCTAAGCAACATATGTATAATTTTCATTATGAATTTATTAAAAAAAAGTACGGTGAAAATGTGAAACTGTGTTATACCGATACTGACAGTTTATTGTACTTAATACATACAAAAAGCTTTTATAAAGATTTGAATGATAATATATTGAAATTTGATACTAGTAATTTTGATTTTAATAATCCTTATTGTATACCAAAGTTAAACGATAAAATTCCCGGCTTGTTTAAAGATGAATTAGGTGGTGATGTAATAACCGAATTTACTGGCTTAAGAGCAAAACTTTATTGTATTAAATCATTAAAAACACAAATTAACAAAGCTAAAGGAGTATCAAGGCCCATTACAAAGAGTTTGAAAATATCAAACTATAAGAAAGTTTTATTTAAGAATATTACTTTTAAATGTAAGATGAATATGATAAAGTCAAGCAAACATCTACTGTATTCACAAGTTGTTAATAAAGTAATTTTAAATAGAATAGATGACAAAAGAATAGTTCAACCAAATCAAATAAACACATTACCTTGGGGTCATTGTGATTGCATTTGTTAGAACTTTTGTGTTATACAATGTATACTGCTATCATTTATTATACATAGTTGTACCTATTTTAAGTTATTTGTATTTTTTAAAGATAATTACAAATTATAATGTAAATATAAGATTTACCTAATAAACTATATATTTTACTCATAATAATTGACTTTTCATTTATTTTCTTATGTAAATACTTATTTATATCATATATGTATCCGATAATCATTTTGCAATCGAAGCAAACATGAAGTTGGAACCAACTATTAGAAATACAAACTCTTTGAAACATTTTTTTTTTTTTTTTTCTAATTATATTGTGGGCTCAAACTGTGGGAAGTCTAATGTCATGATTCAAGATTTCATATAATTATACTACTTTATTAGGTGATTAAAAACACAGTATGTATATAATAAATTGTAACTTTATTGAAATTCACATATAATTAAACATGATCTTATAATTACACTACACTTAGAATCTGCATGTAGCTGAACTTAATTTTTTAACTATTTTACCGACCAGATATTCTGTTTCATCCATAATTTCATCGTAATTGTCCTTGACTTGATACTGAACATTCACACAAGCACTATCACTGTGGTCAACATTATTGTCACTTAAATCATAAACAGATATTTTTATTAAATGGTGTGCTTTTCCTGGCTCCTTGCGAATAACAAAAGATGAAGAAGGTGTGTCTAATAGTTTGGATAAGGTAATTTTAGAATTTAATTTCGACTTCTTGTTTTTTCCTTTTATTGATCTTTCTTGAGTATCCTTGACCTGGGGGTTTTCCTGGAACTCAGTTTGTTCGATATTATTCCCAGTTAATTCTTTTGTTAAATAGAATGACTTTATAACATCATCCACAATATCAAGACCTTCCATTTTCTGAAATGAAACATAATGTTACAATTAATTTACATTTTATGATATTAAATTAATAAATAAGTATCAATATTCTTGGAAAAATATTAATTAAGTAGTTACTTACGATTGTAAACAACAAGGTAATTAAATAAGAATAAAAACCCGCTGTTCAACTCAGTTGATGATGTGTGTGTGAATTCTCATTTAAGCCCGCTTTATATAACATCGGTCGAAACCCATCTCAACCAATCCAATGCATACCTATGATAGTGCCTATATTTTATTCTATAAATGCGTATGTAAGGCAGAAATTAAATTAATATACACGATGAAGTTGGTCAAACAACCCACATCTCTAAACGTTAATAATATAAATCTTGATGACTCTGCTCCCCAGATAAGACATAGTGTTCTATTACCTAATTCAATTCGCTGTATAATATGTGGCCCATCAAACTGTGGCAAAACGAATGTTATGATTAGTTTACTGCTTCATGAAAATGGGCTCAAATTTAAAAATCTTTATCTTTACTCTAAAACTTCTTTTCAACCAAAATACCGTTTCTTGACCGAAGTATTAAAAAGAGTGCCACAGATTAACTTTTACGGCTTCAATGATGATAAAGATGTCATTTCTCCGAGTGAAGCTTTAGCAAATTCTGTATTTATTTTTGATGATGTTGCGTGTGAAAATCAAGTAAATATCCGCAATTATTTTTGTATGGGTAGGCATAAACAAATAGAATGTTTCTATTTATCTCAAACCTATTCTAAAATTCCGAAGCAATTGTTACGTGATAATGTTAATTTTCTTATTATATTTAAACAAGATGATGTGAATTTAAAACATATTTATGAAGAGCATGTTAGTTCTGATTTACAATGGAAAAAGTTCAGAAATATTTGTCAAACTGTTTGGAGTAAGCCTTATAATTTTCTAATTATTAATAAAGAATCTGCATTAAATAATGGAAGGTACAGACAGAATTTTGATATGTTTTTTAAATTTGAGTGACTGTTTATATGCACATATAAGTAATTAACATGCAAAATCACATTCAGTATAATTTTTACGTTAGCTGAACACAGTTGTTATAATATAACATGGAGAAAAATATTAAAATAGAATTAATGAAGTCAGTAGACTCCATAAAGAATAAAATAAAACAGATGAAGGACCAGGAACACTCAATGAATTTGTCACTCGATAAAATGCTAAAATCTGTCACAGACCCCCTTAAAACTCTAGTTGACTCAAATATAACTATGGAAAAAATAAAACATTTAGAAAATACAACACTTACTAATTCCGAAGGTACTGAATTGGATGAAATTAATACTAGCTCATCTACAAAGTTTGTGGACTGTTACGAACCAAAATTTAATTCTACACCATTGGTTAAAGAGTCTCCTGAAACGGTATTACCAGAAGATTTAGAAATTTCATTAAAGGGTCAGGATATCTTAGATGATATTTATGATGGTGTAAATATACCGTTTGGAATAAGAAGTGAAAACAAAACTTTATTGATGGGAAATTCAGTAGTATCATTTTCTAAAATTGACAGTTTGAATAATGAAAATATCATTTTGATTAAAATCGGTGATAAATCCTACAATTTAACTCCTGGCCTGAAAGAACTTTTACTTCGAAAAAAACCTGATTTAAAACTAATATCCAACAAAGATAAACTTGTCTACAAGGATATATTGTATTATACAAATGTTCATAAGAGAGACTTCAATCCTAGAGGTCAAATAAAAGGTGATAAAGGAATAAAATATCGTGAAATAATCAGACCATTATTTTCCGAAACGTTGAACGATAATATTCACACTAAACTGGGGGGATACTTGCCAATGTTAAAAAAATATAAAAACAATACTGAGCTAGTATATTGGGATGACCCTAACGAATTAGTTGAGAGATTGAAACTATTAGTTGCTTCAAAAGATGCTGGCAATACAAACCATGATAATGAAATACTATCAATAATTGAAGAATTAAAAGAAGCTGACATAATTAAAGAATAAATAGTAGCAATAACATGGTTTTCATTCAGTATCATTGCTGGATTCACTACAAATGTTTATATCCTGAGTTTTGAATATGAGTAAAGCTGATGTGGTAAACGAAATTCATAAAAATGCGAGGGTAAACTTTCCACGAAGACATGTTATTATGAAAGATATAGATGACCTTTGGCAAGCAGACTTAATTGATATGCAATCAATTTCCAAAGAAAATAAAAACTACAAATATATTCTTGCTGTTATTGATACATTTTCGAAATACGCCTGGGCCTTTCCTTTGAAAAGTAAGACCAAGGATGTTGTATGCAATTCTTTCAAGATTTTGTTGGATAATGGACGTGTTCCCAAAAATCTGCAAACAGATAATGGAACAGAATTTTATAATAACACATTTCAGAACCTTATGAAATCTTATTGTATAAACCATTATTCAACCTTCTCAACAAAAAAGGCATCAATAGTTGAACGATTTATTAGAACATTGAAATCGAAACTGTACAAGGAATTTAGTTTAAAAGGTAACTATAATTGGATACATAATACCCTTAATAATGTTATCTATAAATACAATCACACCAATCATCGGACAATTGATGAAATCCCGGCAAACGTGGATAATACTAATAAAACACGCATATTAGGGAGATATTTCAAGTTACTAAAAGCCGATAATATAAAAAGCAAATTTAAAGTGGGTGATTATGTACGTATCAGTAAATACAAAGGAACATTTGAAAAGGGGTATACTCCCAACTGGTCGACAGAAATATTTAAAATTCGAAAAATACAAAATACAACTCCTATTACCTACTTAATTGAAGATGCAATCAGAGGTCAACCCATTTTAGGTGCATTTTATGTGCAAGAGCTGCAAAAGACAAAACATCCCAATTTATATCTAGTCGAGAAAGTTCTTAGAAGTAAAGGAAATAGGGTTTTAGTAAAATGGTTAGGTTTGTCTTCATCTGAAAACAGTTGGATTGATAAATCGAATATTTATTAAGTGTTCAACTCATGATGCATCAGTTTATCGATGGGTATTGGAGAGAGCAGTCTTCTCAATTGGCTTATAAATAATTTACCAATTGAATTACATTTACCAGGATACAATTATTGCGGTCCTGGCACTAAATTAATTAAAAGGCTTAGACGTGGGGATAAAAGTGTTAATAAATTAGACGAATATTGCAAACAACACGACATTGCCTATCACAAGTCTTCAAACTTAAAGGATCGCCACAAGGCAGATTTAGTTTTATTAAATATGGCTAAAAAGCGAGCACTTGCCTCAGATGCGAGTGTAGGGGAAAAACTGTCAGCGCGCTTAGTAAGCAGCGCTATGTCAACAAAAATTAAAACTGGTTTTGGCTTAAAAAAAGATAGCAAAAACTGTTCCCCTAAAATTAAATCTGGAAAAGGGTTGAAAAATAAATTTAAAAATGTAATTAACAAAACGAAGAAACAGATGAAAAAATTAAAACCGAAATGCAAGAAAGTGGCAATAGAATTAGCTATGGCCGCTGTCAGAGAATTAGCTGATGATTCGTCTATAAAACTTCCTCGTGTTATTCCTATACCAAAAACTGGTGGAGTATTGCCTTTGATCCCGATTTTTGCGGGATTATCGGCTGCAGGGGCATTAGCAGGTGGTGCAGCTGGTATTGCTAAAACCATAAATGAATTCAAGATGGCTAAAAAGTTATTGACTGAATCGAGGAGACACAATGAAAAGATGGAAGCTCTCTGCATCGGAAAAGGACTACACCTTAAACCACATAAAGCTGGGCTCGGAATTTTTGTATCGAAAGAAAAAAACTAAGATATCGGCTACCCAAACGAGCCTTGAGTAATTTGGACCTTTTGAAGTATGGAAATAATATTCCGTATTTTAGAGGTGTCTTTATGAGAGATGAGCTCCCTAAATACCCCTTTAAAAAAGAATGTGGAGTTATAAATTTAGATAGTTCTAAAAATCCTGGTTCTCATTGGGTAGCCTATGCAAAATACAATGATTATATTGAGTATTTTGATAGTTACGGAAATCTTAAGCCTCCAAAGGAATTTATAAAATACTTGGGATCCAAAATTCACTATAATTATGATAATATTCAGCGTGATCACCCTTTTAATTGCGGACATCTTTGTTTAAACTTTTTGAATAAGTTTTGGTGTAGTGAAGGAATAAAATAAACAGAATCTTCTGAAAGAGGTCAGTATAGGAGCATGTCTACTACGGTTACCATCTCTGGGAATAAATCGGAATTGGTTTCATACTTTCAACCACCACTGCATTTGTCAGATCAATACGAGTGCGGTTTGATATACTTTTCAGTATTAAAATCAAGACCAAATATTCCCATTGTTAGCAAAGGTCTGTCTGTAATCAGAATCGAATGTGATCTTGTTCACGGTTCATACTGCAATGGATTACCAACTCATTTTATTCATGAATTTGTGTCAGATACTGCTCCAGGTCATCAGTGTGTAGAAATACCACAAAATGTTATTTACTTTCCAGTAAACAAAACTATAATTTCATCGGTTTCTGTTAAGATTGTAGATCAATTTGGTCACTATATTAACTTTGGAGAGGAACAAGTTCAGTTACGTCTTCATTTAAGAAAAACAAAATGATAGTATATTATAAAAACACACAAGCAAGTGAAAAACGTCTTAGTTCTTCTGCGATTGCTAAGGTGCAAAGACGCAAGAAAAAAGTTAAGAAATTGACAAAAGCAAATAAAGATTTTCTTAAAGCCCTAGGCTTTAAAGTATGAATATACTACAGATTACTGAATCACCGCACTTCGACACTTCGATCGAAAGTTATGAAGTCCATTCATACAATCCCTACAATAGCAGCTTTAAAGAAAACGATGAAATCAGAATTCCCATCCACCAGCAAGACATATACGTGCTACCATCAGCCAGTTCAATTTACATCGAAGGACAAGCGAAGCTCTTCGGTAAAGATGGGAATCCAATCAAAAAAACTGTTACGTTCACTAATAACCCTGTTATGTCTTTGTTTCAAGACATCAGATACGAAATGAATGGTATTGAAATAGATCGCATTAAAAATTCTGGAATAACATCGACAATAAAATCATACATTTCATTAAATGAAGCAGAAAATAAACTTGCTGCTCTATGGGGTTGGGGTTTAGGGGGATTTCAAAGTGATGGATATTTTAGTGCTGTGATACCATTAAATAGGGTTTTGGGGTTTGCAGAGGATTACAATAAAATAGTGATAAATTGCAAACATGAACTTATATTGAACAGAAGTAACACTAACTTAAATAGCCTTATCCTTACTGATGATATTGCTCATTTTCAAATAGATATACAAAGAGTCCAGTGGAGGGTGCCACACATAAAAGTATCAGACCGAGAACGACTGACACTTTTAAAACATTTAGAAAGAGATAAACCTATTCAGATGGCGTTCAGAAATTGGGATTTATATGAGTATCCGTTACTACCTAAAACCACAAAGCATTCTTGGTCAGTTAAAACTACTTCACAATTGGAAAAACCCAGATATGTCATTTTTTGTTTACAAACTAATCGAAAAAATAATAAAACTAAAGACAGTTCAGTATTCGATCATTGTGAAGTAACAAACGTTACGCTCTTTTTGAATTCACAATATTATCCATACGAACCTTTAGGTTTAAAGTTTTCTGAGAATAAATATAGTATATTATACGAAATGTTTGTGAAATTTCGTCAGTCGTATTACAACTGTCCAGTAGACCCGTTGCTTGACCTAAAAGAGTTTAAAGAAAAAGCCCCTCTCTTTATCTTAGACTGCTCAAGACAAAACGATAGCCTAAAAACAGGCCCGGTGGATGTGAGGTTGGAAATTGAATGTTCTACAGAAATACCAGATAAGACGACTGCTTATTGTTTGATTATAAACGATAGAGTTGTGGAATACAAACCTCTCAGCAACATTGTGCGCAGGCTATCATGATTGCTATTGTGGATATTCAAGGCTTCAAAACAGAAACAAATGAATTTATAATAAAAGAAATCGCTATATTGTATAATAAAACATTACAAGTGTTATTAATTAAGCCACCATACCCATTTGAAAAATTAACGAAACAAGAAAAAAAACAAGTTAGTTGGATTGAACGTAACAGAAAGATACACTGGCGCGAAGGATTTGTACCCTATTCTAATTATCAGAATTTGGTTATAGATATTTTAAGAGATAAATGTATCTACGTCAAAGGTTCAGAAAAAGTGTTGTGGTTAAAGCATATTTTAAAAAATAGTAATTGTAATGTATTCAATTTAGAAGATAAAGGTTGTTCTAGTTTGATAAGTTTATATGATGAATATAGATATTCTCAAGATTTATATAATTGTATTTATCATGACTCTGTATGTGCTTTAAAAAATGTATTGTGTTTAAATAAGTGGTGCTTTGATAATAAAATAAAAATTCTAAAATAAATATTTTCTGGTTTTTTATTTCTTTATTTAGGTAAAACGCATCTTAGAGTTTGTATCCCCACCTCTGTCCGGTCTTTATAAGTTGTTGACAAAAGCTGGGCGATATCATTATACGTTTATAATTGAATTAGAAAGTAAATAGAACATGTCTCTAAATGAATACAAACCTCGATATGATATGTATAACACGTTTAAAATGCGTGAATTTTCATATAATTATTACTGGAGCACGTATAATAAAAAGAAAAGATTAGTGAGGGAAATGGCTGATGCGGGATTCTTCTATTGTGGGAATAGTATAAATGATATTGTAGCATGTTTCTCATGTGGAGGTGGTATCAAAGATTGGGAGATTTATGATGATCCTTGGATGCAACATGCTATACATTATCCTGAGTGTTTTTATTTGAACGCTGTGAAAGGAAAGGAGTATATAATTAAATATGCATATTTCCATCACAGCATTAAACTCTTAGCATTGTAGTGTGATGGTTCGATTAACAAGGGTAAAGGGTCACTATGAGAACCGTATTAATTTTTTTTAGAAAGCGATTCAAGCTCACCCAATCGAAAACAATGTCTGAAGTCTATGCAATTATGAAAAATGTCTATGATGAAATGTCAACCGTGGATCAAGAAAACAAATGTTTTGTAATCGATTATTTATTCTTCTCATGTTTTTATAAAATAATAATAAAATGTTTTACTTAGAGCATACTTTGTTACTTTATCATACCAACCACAACCCAGCCACAACAAATAAAAATAGTATAAATTGATTATTCAAATCATTCAAATTGATTGTTTCTGAATCTTGATAACTGAATGATTAATTGAATGATTGAAATATTAGAATAATTGATTGAATGGATCATTAAAATATAATGAATACTTGAATGAGTGAATGATGTAAATTAAGGGTTTCTGGACCTCCTACTTGAAAATAGAATGACAGAACAGATGGTTGAATTTGAAGACTTAGAATATTAGAATGAGTAAAATTCGAATTTAATGAATGATGGTTGGAATTGGGTGTTTCTGGATCTCATCTGATCCAGAAACCCCAATTTCAACCTACTTACTGTTTTGGAGGTTTATTTGACATTTGGGTTTGTAAGCAGCACCGTGGTGAAATGTCATGGTATATTGGGCTAGCTAATGTTAACAGCTGAACGGATTATATGACAATGTTCGAAGAATTTCAAATTAGGTAGAGTTATTGCTTGGGGTAAAGGGAAGATAAGGGAGCATGGTTTATCGTATGATGTGTTAGCAAAATTTAAAACTTAGACCCCTACCAGAGATTTATCGTATTGAATCAGCGGGGTAGTTGCGTTACACACTATCAGTAGCTTAGGCTACCATTTTGACAGTTGAACAACATTCATTGCGTTATTTACGTTGTTGAGCAGACAAATTTTTCGAACATATCAAGCAATGGATTAGCAATATCCTTCAAAATGGTTCAGATTGTGATTGTTTGTTACACAATTAGCATGCTGACCACGATCTCATTTTAGTTGGTGAAAAGGCATTTTGTGAGCGTTCTCCTGAATGTTTCGTTTAGTTTATGTGTTCCTTTCAGTTCAGCAAATCAGTTTCTTGAAACACATAGTCATTGTCTATTTTAGTATCCAGGCTAGGATGCTATCTATCCTAACAGTGTTAGCAGTTAGCACATCTTACGTTAAGTTTACACAAGTTTACACTTACACTGTAGTCAGAGCTATAACAGTCAAACTTTATCGTCGTTTCTGTTTCCGTTCATCGGTATCGGTTGTATAATCTGTACGAGTTGCCACTGCGCAGGTGCGGACATTTGCACACACATTGCACTTGCAGGGTTAAATACGTCCGCGAGATTAGGGTTACCACCACCGTTGCTGTTATATATATTTTTTGTAAAACTTTACATTTCAGTGGTGTTGTGGTGGTTAGCTTTCTAGTTTAGCATGGGAGGTTCTATATTTTTATCTATTTTGCGGCCTTTATTGCCCGTTATACGTATACCTTATAGATATTAGTACCTATCTGGAGTTTCTTGCCTATTCTTCTCCATACGAAACTACCTTTTGACAGGGGCAACTAGAATCAATTCAATTTTCTTGTAAATGTTGACGTTCAAAAGTGATTCGACTTAGACGCATCATCTTAATTGCAAGCTGTATCAGCCCAATTCAGAATGCACAGACTTTATACTAATCTCTATTTTAAATCTAGGTTAAATTGCATAGTATACCTCCATACTATCGTGCTCGAACATTAAGTTCGTCTGTGTGATGAACCTTATCACATTTCCATCGTGTCGGTTCGGGAAGTGCCGCAGGTGTGTAATTTGCACTTATGTATGTAGCATGTAGCAGAAGTGGCTAAGTACAGACTACGGGACATTACGGCGGCGACAGAATTAGGGCCGGCAGGTGAGTCATTGTGGCGCCGCGCCAACCACCTGCCGCCCGGTGATTCCTTTTTTTCGGATTTAAATGTTCAGTATTAGCTACATTATACATTGTCAAAGGTTGTTTGGACTTTAAATCCTTCCATATACAAAGTTGATACGACAGAGGGGCTTTCCTTTAAACTGCCTATTCTAGGTACCATTTTCAAGCTCTGTACCAAAAATCAATTAAATAGGAGCAGTAGTTTAGTCGCAAATATTTTTTAAAGTTTTTGCACCGTTTGAACACGATGTATCTTTCCTAATAGCTGATTATGTCTAAGCATAGGTCATGCACCTTACAACGATAAAGACGTTGCCACTTCGTTACCTAGGTATGCGTTTTATTCTGATTTGTAAGCCATTTAGTTTGTTTGAAAAAAAAATTCTTATTTTTGGCGCTTTTTATTTCTATGCCGTATCGAATTAATACTAAACACGTATAGTATACGTAGTGTAATTTAATGCCCCTCTGTCATATCAACTCTGTATAAACGTCTTTTCGAGAGTTGGAAATGATAAAGACAGAATAATGTGTTAAAAAGGCATAAATAATCCGCCTTTAATGTTCCCACTGTGCACTGCTGGGAAATAGGCCTCCTCTCGAGAGGGAGTAAGCCAATGTGTTAAATACGTTTAGCGCTAAATATATTTAGTGATTTGTGGTATAAGAGGGCCAGAGTCAGTGACGTTACTCAGTATCAAATGAATGAAGACTGTTGTTCATTCAGTGGGACAAACCAGTCGCATGTTACAATCGAGAAGTCTTTTAAAAACAAACTACTGAAGTGTAATCCTACACACAATCCGCTTTACAGCATAGGACTTTCAGGATTCCTTCCAAGATTTCCGTGTCTTCTTTAAACATTAGGGTCTATCTATAAACCCCAATATTTATTCATAAAAAGTCTACTTAAACGTACATTTTCACGTTTAATAAACTTCTCTTAACTTTAAGCAACATTTATAAATAAACCTCATGTTTTTGCGACTGCGTTTGGGAAACCGAATCGGTAACTTGAATTTCTAATTTCTCATTAGCGACCATTCATAAAATCAACAAAATAAATATTGATCTCTAATCTCTCCATTATCTTGTTCCTTCTTCATTACACCTCTTAAACTAGCTACATAATAAACACTAATCTACACACCGACACTCTCACGTCCACACACATCCTCGTCTCCCCCACTGTTGATAAGCGCCAGTGACTCGTCTATTCCTGGCGCCGGAAAGGGGACTATTTCCACTGAGCTATTTCCACACCTTACCTTAGTACACTCAACCGACCATCAGGTAACACTTGCTCTACGAAAATTGCCTTTACGTCTACGACATAAAATCACTGTCAATGTCAAATTTTTACCGTATGTGCGGTTGACTGTACCTAGGGCAGGAGACGTAAAAATATCAACTGTGTGTTGTCACGGAGAGTCGTGTCTTTAAGTAATCGATTTGTGGAGATATGGTATTTGAATGTGATAATCTATGTGGGGAGATGGTATAATTTTATCATGGTGGCATATATTTTTTTTTAATATATGAATATTTCAAACCCGGTATTTACCTATCAATAATAATAATATAATAAATTTAATCAGACAACCATTGATCCAATACATTACATTTATGTTGTTAGCATGAACTTAAAAACTATGTTATTACCTAATAACTAAGAGAGACTTAGTCTTCTGAGTGAGGCTCCACACCATTGGGCTGTCTAGCTTACTGCTTATTACACCCAGGATGCTGTTACTGCTCCCACGCAATCTGCGTAGCAGTGAGGCTGTCTCTTTGCGCCAGGTGGCATCAAAGCCGTCTGTGCGCGACTCAGCGAACATTGCTGACGCACTGCAGAAGCGTGGCAGAATTAAGAACAATGTTTTGCAACAGTTTTAAGAAAATAAAATAATAAATAAATAAAATAAACAATTGCACAACACATCCACCAACAATTGAGGTTTCAGTTCACCTGGAATTCGGAACATAAAGTATTGCCAGTATTTGTATCCTGCAATATAAATTCATTTTTCTGAAATAATCTTGCGTAATTTTGCTATACAGGAAAAGATATAGTCTTTATTGTAGGTACTTACTCAAGATACGCAAAGTATACTTACAATAATAAAGACTATTTTTTTCCAGGTAATGACGTTCGATCATTACATTTAACATACAATTTACCACAGAACCGTTATGATTCCACGAGAGACTCATCATTTGCCAACTATACAACCTAGCCTTTTCCCAACTATGCTGGGGTCAGCTTCTGGTCTAACCGGATGCAGCTGAATACCACTATTTTACATTGAGCGAGTGCCTATCTGACCTCCACAACGCAATTATTGGGTAATACGATACCCCTTGGTATGACTGGTTGTCAGACTTTCGGGCTACTGACGACTGTCAAAGATCCACGAATGACAGCGGGACCAACGGCTTAACGTGCTTTCCGAGACACGAAGGGGTCTTGGTATGTAAAGATGGTCACCCATCCACGGACCAACCGCGGCAAGTGTAGCTTACCCCGATCGATCGATACGTGCTGCTGTTATAAATTAGCCACAAGCCCCTCCTACGAGACTGACCTACTGAATGCATTTTTTATCATTTTGTTGATCAGTCTATTATATTTACGTACATTTATTGCAAGCTTCTTCTTGTTCAGTTAGTAATTAGATACTTTAAATTAAATCCTTAGACGTGAATGCGAATAGGTAAATTGCACAATATTGCTGAATGTGGTTTTTATGACCCGAATCTCCTTGAACATTCATTGGATGCATGACTTTAATCATAAAGTTAATTTTACTAGAGTCTGATCACTTGTTATTTTAATCTTATTCAGTCACTTTATATCTTAGTCATTGCTATTAATGGAAATAAAATAGTCTTTGCTACTATATACATATTCATAATATTATTTATCTTTAGTTATTATACGCAAAAGTAAACACCCAATCATCGCTGTTACACTTTAATTTTTGACTTATGACTCTGAGATCTGATTATTGCAGATTCTGGTACAGTGAACAATTATACAATAGTCTTGTATATCGAATTTTAGTGGCGACTACCCATCGGCGCGGTAGATATTATAGTACACATTAAGTGTGTGTGCAGACACAGGTGCATTCTCTCTACCACCATACCCTCTTCCACCATATTGAAATGATATCATACTACTTGGTTTAGGTACCCATTTAGTGGTAAACCTGCATACAATTAGGTTCAGATACTTACTTATGCAATGAAAAAAAAATATCTTATGATTTTTCATTTTTTGAATATGGACTTCGATCCTCAAATCATTCTAACTAACACGTAATTCAGTAGCAAAACTCAAACTCAAAATAATTTATTTCAATTATACCATTTACAGACACTATTAAATTGTCAAAATTAAATAGTCGGTTCAACTTTGTGACTAATAGTCAGAAAGTCGAAAGAAAAGTTTTTTTCGAACGTAAATAATGTTTTCTACATACGAAAACATTATTTACGTTCGAAAAAAACTACATATTTTTATTAAGATAAGTATATTAACAATAAAGGAACCGTCATGATGTTAATTTTTTAAACAGTTCCTTTAGAAATTCGCGTCTGCGGATGTTGTAGATGGCTCTGACAGCCCTCTTTTGCAGAATGACGATAGAATCAATATCTGCAGCCCGTCCCCACGGCAAAATACCGTAAGACATGATGCTATGCAAGCAGCAATATGACAAACAAAAAGAGTTAAACACATATTCAAAGACGCAATTTCAGAAATAATGTTTTGGGTTGCTACTATCTGATAATGAGTCTTACCAAGGAGTATCGTGTTACCCAGTCACTGGGTTGTAGAGGTCAGATAGGCAGTCGCTCCATGTAGGTAAATTATAGGAATTTAGCTGCGTCCGGTTAGACTGGAAGCCGATCCCAAAATTTTTGGGAAAAAGCTAGGTAGGAGTTTTGGTGGCGACTATCTTACGTTACCAAATAACAAGCTACTGAAACCAGCATGACATCACACAGACACACACACACGTCACACATGAGTCAGTGTATAGAAATACAATTTGGCGAGGTACCCGACCGGGATTGAACCCCGGTCTATTTACGTGCTGGCTGCGTGCCAAGAGTCGTCTGATTGTTTGACCCGTTTCCTGAGCTATGGTGGTGTGATTGCTTTGTCCTGGTCGTTAGAATATGAGGTGAATGCTTATGGGTGTAGTACTAATAGTACTATGGGGTATTGTGCTGCTATGTTTGGCGTGTAGTGTAGATGCTGAAGAGATAAATAAGTCTAGCTCTAGAAATTTTGGAAATGGAACGTTATGTTTAAAAGAAACCTGATAGACCTTTCCGAGTCATTTTTCTTTTTGTTAAGTACTTAAAAAAAAAGAAAGAATGAAAAAGTATTTATGGTAGTAGTAAGTATACATATATTTACTTACTACTTCAATAAATACTTTTTCATTATTTCTTTTAGATGACAGATCCCAAATTCTGTAGCCTAAAATAATGAGCAGAGCGGACACGTAGTCTGCTTTACAACCTAAGAGATAGTTTTACAGGACGATATTGTGGTTTAGCAGGACATTTATGTTACTTACCTAATTAATACTTACGTAATTTTATAATAATCACCATCAACAGAAATCGTAGCTAAGATTCAGGTTCGTATTGCAGAACCTCACTCAATACTAAAGTATTTCAACGAATCAAATAGCTGTATATCTAGATTTAAGTAATGCAAGTTCTGGAATATGAATCATGCTAGATCTATAAAGTATATAAAATATAACTAATCTATTTCCACCTCCTCTTCTCCAGGATCCTGGTGGGAGCTCCAGAAGCTGAGCTGTCCCCGCCGTACGAATACAACTTGTCTCGACCTGGCGCCGTCTATCGCTGCGAGCCTGGGTTCAGGAACTATGCTTCTGAAGGCAACGTGCGCACCCTGGACAGGTGCAGTCCTATGCAGTTCGACAAGAACCTACGTAAGTAACCCTAATGTTTCTTTTGTTTGAGTATCCTACTGCTAGCTTCCATCATCAGCTTAGAATGTTCCCATGGCTGGGACAGAGGCCTTCTCTTCGAGAGGGAGTGGGCCGTAATCTACCACGTGGGCCGAGTGCGGGTTGATAGATGTCACAAGTCTTCGAATTTTTGGTTTCCTCACGATGTTATCCTTCACCGTTTTGAGAGCAGTGGCGATGAAATTATTTACACAAAGTAAGCGTCTGACTGGGTTTGAACCCACGACCTACTCGTAAGGTTAGAAGGCTGCCAGCTTGGGAACTGGAAGGTACAAATAAATAGATACTATTGTACAACTAGTAGGTCATAAAAGGAAGTTCGATCCTACCAATAGTAGCTAGCTATCTAGTTCTTGAAAGTAAACAATATTAAACTAATTGCAAATATGCACTTTAGTTTATCAACTGACGGAATGCACTAGTTGACCTCGTACGCGGTGAACTTACAAACTAAAGGTACGAAATAGAACGCCAAGGAAAAAATAACTTAAACTAAATTCTTACTAAAAAAGAAATAGACGTGTAGATTATTACTACAGTACGCGTAGACTGAAGCGGGGTAATTGCGAAACACATCTAACAGTAGCCACGGATTTAATTTTGACAGTTCAGCAACATTCATTGCGTTAATTACGTTGCTGAGCAGACAAATTTCTCGAACATACCAAGCAATGGATTAGCAATATCCTTCAAAATTTCCAGATTGAGATTTGATTGATAGTGTATTACACAATTAGGGTGCAGTTCTATCACTACGCTAAAAATTAATCGATAAAATAGACATAATTATCTCTTTCTAATTGACATTTCTTGTCTTAGTTTTAGACATCGTGCCATAGAAATCTTTCTGTTATTTTGTCATTCGTTTCTACGGTAGTCACGCTGAGCGTGCTGCACCCTAATTGCATAACACACAATCAATCCGAATCGGTTTCATTTTGACGGTTCAACAACATTCATTGCGTTACACAAGTGTTGAGCAGACAAATTTTTCGAACTTATGAAGCAATGGATTAGCAATTTGCTTCAAAATGATTCAGTTTACGATCGATTGTGTGTTACGCAATTAGGGTGCTGGTGCCAAAGTTAACCCACAAAGTATGACCCACATTAGCCCACATGCTTCCAACAGATCTAATCAAAACGAATTCCTATACCCAGCCACCCCTATTGCCATAAATTTCCCTGTAAACGTCATGCTAAAGAGTTTACCCACCTAGTTCCAACAGGAACATTATCCCGATCACAATCATGATTATCATCATGCCCTCATTTTATTTGGTATCGGTGCAGCATGTATCAGCGCTGGCGCTCTGTCTCGCATAAGGTCGTAGCATTCAGCTGAGCGACGGCCGTTTTGCGTGGATGTTACACATATCTTATATATATCTTTCTTTCTTTCTATGTCTTCTTCTTCCACCAGCTACACCTCAGTGTTCACCACCCTTTCTATCCATATCATCTTACACACAACCCATACATCTTTTATCCTGGACAGAACAATGTGCAATATTAATCCTCATAACAGGAGATCTTCGCAATGCATCACAAGATGAAATCAATAAGACTGTGCTTGTCTCCGCTACCTTTATGACATTATTCATGCACTCCTTATCGGAGCTTTATTAATAACGTAATTTATAGTAGTATTCAATGGAGGTCTTGTACGTAAATATTCGCTGTGTTATTGGCGATAAAGTCTGTTGAATATTTTTGCGTTGATATGGAGATATGCGAGTTATATATGAGTTATTTTTTATGTGTTTACTCAAGATGAATTAAAGTTTCGGCTTGGGTAGTGTTAAAATTGCTTCGGTGACAATAAATAAGATATTACTAGGAACTAGGCCCTGCACAGGTACAATGGAGACTGTCTTGTAAAAATATCGATATTTCTATGTTATATAAAACTTACGGAATAAATGCGGAAACCGCATCAATATCCATTGTGTAGTTTAAAAGATCTAAGCGCACAGACAGACATACAAACGACTTTAATTTATAGTATGTACTCGTATATATGTACATATAGATAACACGTTAGAAATTACTAGTTATAAAAGAAAAGAAATCATGAAAGTCATCTGTTACTAATTGTGGAGTCAAAATAACAGCCCTTTTCCGTAGTTTTTTGCTGCTGAGGCTCAAAATACGTTATAACCCGTCTTGCATAAGCAACAGCCGACGTCTCCAACCAAAATCACGAGCAGATGAGGGTACACGTCCCTATGACGTGTGTCGCGGTGCGCATGCACGGGACAGCTACCGCGCACGCGCGCCTGATTTATATGGTCTCTTGTGCAGCTCCACGAAATGTAGGGACAGAAGGCTTAGGCCCGATTTTTTAATATGTTTTATGTTCAGCGGTAAATAAAACCTCTGTTACAGAAAGACAAACAGTTTTTGGAACGAAGTTCCTTATCGCGCTTTGCGAAAGGGGGCTAGACGGAAAAAAATAAGACCAAAAGTTGGAACGACACTTTTTGCTATAGTTGTAAGCCGTGCGGCGTGCGCGTGTTTCTCTGTCTGTCTATCTCTCTCTCTCTCTTATAGAAAGCAAGCCAGTTATACTTCGTTCCATCCGGGTGTCCCTTGACACCTCTCAAGTTTTTTTTCTTTTAAGTTTGGAACAGTAAAAGAAATACGTATAATCTAATATAAGATCTAATATAATAAATATAAATCTCATATAAAAGGCACATCACAAAAAATATACAACATGATACTAAAGCCAAAAGCCCAAATCAAATCTCATGTTAGATTATTTGATTAGCTGCCATCATCAGCATGCTTATCCATCAACTCAGCCTATCGCAGTCCACTGTTGGACATAGGCCTCTCCCAGGCTGCGCCACAACACCCTGTCCTCCGCCTTCCGCATCCAGTCTGTCCCAGCAACCTTCTTAAGGTCGTCCGTCCATCTAGCTGGGGGCCGTGCCACACTTCGCTTGCCGATACGCGGTCTCCACTCCAGGACTCGTCTGCTCCACCGGCCATCGATCCTTCGACAAACATGACCAGCCCACTGCCACTTCAGTTTGCTTACTCTGCAAGCTATGTCGTCATCCCTGTCACAATAGCTAATTTCAGATTTGTATGCAGTTTTATTGATCAGACTACCAGAAACCCATCACTTTTTAGTAGCTACCGACTACCGTATAAGAAAGCTTATGATACTCAAATCAATGCAATCACAGACTGGAAGCATTTCAGCATGCTTTTCTCTCCCTTCATTCAAGTTCTTTAGCGATTCGTTTAAAGTTAACATTCTGAAGTGGTTTGTATGATATCTCTACCGACTCTCGCGCAGCCACTGCGCTTTGTTCGTTCGCTAGATGGACGTAATGTGTCTTGTCAGGACGAGTAATGCCCTTGCTTCATATTAGACATAAATGCTTTGTTAGATGGTCAGATTCAACTGTGCTAAATAGGTTTTATAGTGGTGGTTTGTTATTGCCATATTAGTGATTATTATTATTACCTAGTGATTCCATGCTTGGAATGCTATTATTGTGGCTAAGTAATAATAGCTGCACATGTCGATCGATCAGGTTAAGCTATGCTTGACACGGTTGGTCCGTGGATAGGTGACCATCTTTACATTCCCCTCCGTGCCTCGGAAAGCACGTTAAGCTGTTGGTCCCGGCTGTCATTCGTGGATCTTAGACAGTCGTTACGGGTTGTCAGAAGCCCGAAAGTCTAACAACCAGTCTTACCAAGGGGTATCGTATTACCTAGTACCTAACTGGGTCGTGGAGGTCAGATATGCAGTCAATCCATGTAAAATACTGGTATTCAGCTGCATCTGGTTAGACTGGAAGCCGACCCCAACATAATTCGGAAAAGGCTGGGCTGAACATGACCTAATGATTCCATCTCCCCAGTGTTGCCCTCGCTAATATAAGAGGGGTTTTAAAATATGTTATGCCTTTTACTGGTCTGGACAATCACGCTTTATCATTACTGAATATAAAATACGTAAAGCCAAGGAGCTGGTTAATATAAATCACTTAACTGTCAAGTATAACTTAAAAGGACTTGACGTTAAGTGAAATTAACTTCAGAAATATTTACAAAGCGAATTTATTTCATTCAAAAGACTACCATTGCGAATGATTTATCTTCTTTGAAAATGCGCAAACGTCATATTAAGGGTCTGAATGATTTAAAATTACATTATTAAATATATAAAAGTGTATTAACTTCTTAAATAAACGTTAAATAAGAAAATCACAAAGCAAATCTCAGAGTAAATAAATCGGCAAGTATCCGGACTATCACAATGGGTTTAACTTTACGACGCAGGATGCGCGCACGCAGTTAACGCGTGCGCGTGATTCGATTCTTAACCCACATCGATATTTTTAATGTCCATAAGAAAGTGGATGGATTTCGCCGTAATGCTATGTGGGTAGTTATATTTAGAGCGATCAAAGATTTTGAAAGAGGTTTCCTGTTCCGGGTACAGAGTAAATGAGAAACTGTGACTGAATTTGGATTCCTCTATCCTGTCTGTAAATGATTGTTTGTGATAGTGTATATGTAACTCTCATCATCCACTCTGGTAATCATACCGGTAATTATTGAGGTTAAGTCCTCTTACAGTTTTATGTCCTTCCTATTTTTGCGACGAAATCTGTTTAAAGGTTTTTCGTAGTTTTCAGTCACTAAAACCCTGTCAGTGGTCACTTTTTTTTTTTTGGTTCAAAATCTACAATTGACCTCTCCCGCTCTGGGCTGAGCGGAAGGGCGTGTCAGACTTTTACTGACTAAAACCCACCCGTGTTCCTTCAGTTGCCTGTGCCAGGGGCCACGGTATCTCTTTCGAACAACCCGCAGCCCTGGCAGGTCAGTGGTCACTTTGGAGTAGTGGTGGCCCAGTGGTAACGCCCCTGATTTTGACGAGTTGAAGGCCATGGGATAGAACCCAGGCAGGTGCAACGGTGTAGGAAATCATCGTGAGGAAATGGCATGTCCTAGAACCAATAACCAACTCGCACTGGGACCGTGTTGTAGATTACAGCCCACTCCATTTCGAAGAGAGGAGGCCTGTGTCCCAGCAGTGGGAACATTAAAGGCTGATTATGCAGTGGTCATCTTTAGCTAATTTATCCTTCTTCTGAAAAGTATATCTGAGAATAAGTAAAAGCTAAAAGTTTACTTTCAAATGAAATACTTATATTCAAATTTTATTTGTTTTAAATGGACGTTATTTCAAGTTAAACAAATATCAACTTTATTTTAATGGTAATTAAGTTGATTTCAGAGTGACTAGCACTGTTGAAGAAGTTATAAGAATGTTTGAAGTTGTAGCGTAAACTGAACTTTATTGTGTAGGAATTAAGTTATTTTTCTATAAACTCATATTTGTTTACATTTTTGGCAAATAAGTCGCAAATGCAGATAAAACGGTATTCCTCTCCAACTGATTGAGTACACAGAGAGCAAAATCTAAGATCCATAGGTCACACAGAGCTGCAGGCGAGGCAATACAAAACAGACATTACTGCACGCCTCAAGCGCTAACACTCACGTTATCCAATTTGATTGCCTCATAAAGAAATCGCCAGTGAATCATGCATTCAAACATTCATTCTGAATGAATCATTCACTCTTTGACCGAACTTTCGCTACGCTAATTCCGTAGTAACCTTTTAACTTAACCCTTCGGTTACTGGAGCATGTTTAGCTGTGGTTAACGATCGATTGCGAAGCTGTGACGTAGGCGGCGCAAGCGCATGTAGGCGGTGCTAAACTCGAATTTTGAAGGTGGAATTTGTTCTTAATTTAATTACTGTGATTTGGTGTTTATTAATCATGCAGGTGGTTGGGTGGGTGTTTTAGGTTTATCTTTTTTGTGTTTCATAAATCTTTGTACGACAAATCAATAAAAGTCTGGGCTCGATTCTTAACAGTCTAAAATATTTTCTCAACCGTCTAAAATATTTTCTTAACTGTCTAAAATATTTTCACAACTGTCTAAAATATTTTCTCAACTGTTTAAAATATTTCTTGAACTTACAATGGATTGGCATTTGAATTTAACGTTTCGAATTGAATAAATTCAATTTTGATAAACATTAAGACTATAAATGTATTTTTTGTAACTTTGTAACACACAACGCTTTCATTATCAAAGCCAACTTAACGACTTATTTTTATAAGAATTTATCACTCAATAAGCTAAGATCTCGGATACCCGGAAGCTACGTACAATTTCACAGAGATAACAGAGTTCACAGCTGATAACCTGCACATACCCCGCGAATACCAGGGAGGTAGTTATGTCGATAGTAATATATATCGATAATGTGTTGATACTGATATCGGTAGTGGGCGCTTCGATGGAATGCAAAGAAATTTGAGTTCATCTAGCTTTATGATACTTTTAAAAACTTGCTGCTTGCCTACTAATATTATAATCGCGAAATTTTGTGGATGGATGGATGGATGAATGTTTGTTTTCTTTCACGCAAAAGCTACTGAACGGATTTGAATGAATTTTGGCGCACGGACAGTTTACAACCAGGATTAACACATAGGATACTTTTTATACCGATATTCCCACAGGATCGAAACCTACGCGGGTGTAACCGCGGGGTGCTGCTAGTCAGCTATAAAAGTAAGTGTTAGGAAGTATGTGTTTATTTAATTTGGGCTTAAAGTTTTCCAAACGATTTTTATTTAGGTACCAAATATCTTCGTTTTTAAGGTAGTCTAGGAAAGGTAAGAAAAGAAAAAAGAGTTTGAAAATAAACAATCATTAACTTCAATTACAAACAATTTATCGGTAACCGTTATTTCTGTCGCAACTCGCATCGCAAGCTAGTTAAAAACTAATAAAACTTAAATACAGTTAAACTGTAAGACTTGATTGAGTAATTTTTATTAATTAAATAAGAGAATGGTGAATTTATCAAATTTCACGCTTTAACTTAATGGCACTTTAAAAGTAGGAGTTAATTTGAAGCGATTTATCATTCAAGAATTTTCTCACGAATCTCATATGTTGAAAATCTTATAGAAGTACATTATCATGTTGAATTGGTTTTAGTACATTAAGCTGAGATTGTAAATAAAATAAATGTCCGAAACCATGATTGTTATAGCTAGTTTACGATGCGATGGGGAATAAAAAGAAACTAAACCAATAAATGATCAGGTACTAAGGCTGCAGAAATGCATAGGAATGACATTAAATTTCAAACAGCGGTAGTAGTCGCTGGGCTATAGATAAGTGTCTATTAACAGACTATGAATAAAAATATACGGATTTTGAATTAATAAAAAACAAACTTCTGATAATGTCTAATAAAACACTTTAAGTCGACATGTGTCGAATTTAACGAGCTGTGGCCTTAAATTGAGTTTCAATTGCCATGCAGATCTATGCCAGTTGTGTAGTCGACCTCGTACTTTCCACTTTTACAAGAATTCCCAGTCAATATTGAAACTTCACTAATGGCCGAACCCAATAACCTATTGACAGATTGCTACTGATGGTAGCCAGTATAATTATAATTGTCAGTATAATATAATCATACAGATCGCTACTGATATAGATTTTTTGGGACGTTAAACCAGAGATAGATTGGTTGTTCTACATCCAGTATGCCAAAACTAGTGATAGATAGGCAATTAGGTTCAGCCGTTAGGCTGACTATCTAACTGTCATATTGGTACCTATTGAAAGCAAAATATACCTTGCTGACATTTAATCTTAGGGCAAAACTATTACGAAATCGACGAATCGACGATTTATAATTATGAATAATTTCCTGACTTTTTTTTAACAAAGTTATTTTCATCGATATTTCCCGGCACCTTCCTAGCCCATATCTTATCGGTAACAGTGTTGTATTTCACAAGCGCCTTTGTAATCGAGACGGTGACTTCTGTAAACATTTGCCGGCACTTTTTTCTCATAACAGCTACTTTTTCTTGCTATCAATTGTTCTGATAACACAGCCTCTTGCTATTAATAGTTAATTAATGTTTTGAAGATCGTTAGTGGTTTCACTGTACAATAGGTACGCTAAATGAGCCTCTATGTTATAATACTGGTTTGGTTATACCTCTCTAGTTTTGGAAGTCGTAGCCCGAGCCCAAAGATACAGACAAAATGTCTAGTTTAGGGCTCACTGATAAATAACTTATTGTAACCTAGCTGCAGGTAATATTTTAAGCTACTCATATACTCATATCGTCTCATCTTGGTGTTAACCTGTGAACTTGCGTACTGTATTTCGTGGACAATACCATGGAATGGATTCAGTACCTACCTAATCGTCGAAAAAAAACAAAAAATTGTTGTTCTTTACATTTTGACAGCGCAGTGAAAAAAAAAACGTAAAAAAAATCTTTCTCTTTACCGACTAAAATTTGTTGACACAAACTGCGCGTCGATATCCCTGCCACTCTGTATATTCAATTTTTTTCGTTTTTCTATGAACCAACCTCGTTGACTAGCTAGCATCTTTACGGTACGACATACCTACTCGATTTCCCTTGTTGTTGTTGTAGCTCTTAACGACATGAGTGAAGAAGATGGTGTCCTAAAAACAACTACTGATAAAATAACTGTATCATCTAAGACCACCCTTATTTTCAAGCGGGTGGGCAGTATTGACAGTATTAATAGACTGACGAGGTGCAAGGGCAGATAGTTTTAGTTACACAATAAGGCGTGCTTTTTTTATGCTGTACAGCATTTCTTGCTCCATCCACCAATCTTACTGGACCCGCGTGGTGGATTACGGCCAACTCTCTCTCACAGAGAGGAGGCCTGTGTCCCAGCAGTGGGAACATTATTGGCCAATGGTGCTATTCATTGCCCCTGCTTTGTCTGAAAATAATTTATTTTGGAGGTCTTAATTTTTAACCGACTCATCAATAAATTATTTTTTTCTCTCGTTTTTTTCAAATAAATCTGGTTTTCTGGAACCCCTTTATTTATGACTAGCTTTTGCCCGCGACTTCGTTCGCGTGGAATAGTGACTTCACCAATAGATGACACCGACTCTTGACCAATAGATGGCGCTGTATGTCCGGAATAAATTTTATTTTATTTTTTATTTTTTGTAATAAAAACTATCCTATGTCCATTCTCAAGTTCCAAACTATGTCTGTACCAAATTTCACACAAATCGGTTCAGTAGTTTAGGCGTGAAGCAAAGACAGACAGACAGACAGACAGAGTTACTTTCGCATTTATAATATTAGTTTGGATCACAAATTTTTCCCTTCAAATCATGCATCCAAGATTTTAAGACCTTTCGCCCTTTTTCTAACCAACTCCAAGTCCTGACAATAAGGAAGTAACCCTATCCTCCAACCGTTTAGTCACATGTAAACCGTACAAGCCATCCGTATGTCTTCCACGACACGACTCGAGATCACGGCGAGCATTCGTGCGAGATCGGCATCTGTCGCGCGCCAAATACAGCGAGAATTGCGCACGCGCATACCAACAACTGGAAGGTTTTAGATGAATGGATGTTGTAGACGTTACATTATGGAGACTCTAAGGTGTATGGGCATATGCTAGTCATTGATAGATGACATTAGATTAGGATACCAACTAAGGTGTGAAAAGATATAAACTTGGTTTCATAAAGGCGAACTCGACTCGAGTTCTTTTATAGGTACTCGTAGGAAAAGTAAGTGCGCCCGTAACTTTTGCCGCGTGAAACTTCTAGTTGTAACATAAATAATTATCCTATGACACTCGGTAATACTGCGGCTACCCATTTGTTAAAGAATTTTCGGAATCGGATCAGAAGTTTCGAAGATTAGGTACCCCCTACATACAACCCATAGGTATACAAACTCAAAAATTGTACCCCTGTATAATATTAGTATAGAAGAAATACGAGATACATTTTGAGAACTTTTTGTAACCGAACATTCACAGGACGCCGAAATAAAACGCACCACTTTATAGGTTGTTAAACACCCGAAACAAATCGCGTTGTGATAGTAGGCTGTCAGCGGTGTATTAATCCCACACGTGGGCAAGGTGTGGGCGACGCAACCACGGCCGCACGTGGGCTACGCGGCAACCGACGCGTTGATTTGTCAATAATAATCAACCTAATGATACAATGTAATTTCACTGAGTTTATTATGTCGTGATGGTTAGTTTCGTAATACGATTATAGGGAGTAGGTAGGTACTCTAAGTGATGAAAGTAATGAGGAACGATGGGTTATAGGTAAAGGGAGATAGTATTGTACTAAAAGAGTGGATAGGGACTGATTTGAGTGCGCAATTTGCTCGTTGATTGTCATAGGTACGTAAAAAAGGAAATAATTCCTAAGCTTAAGTATAAGCAGAGTATAAAAAGGCTTAGGTATGCCAGCTTCCAGTAATGGGTGGTAAAAAGGTTGTCAGGTTTCTTAAATCCTACTAATATTATAAACGTGAAAGTTTGTATGGATGGTTGGATGTTTGTTACTCTTTCACGCAAAAACTACCGAACGGATTTGGTTGAAATTTGGCACACAGATGGTTTATAACCAGGATTAACATATATACTTTTTATCCCGATATTCCCACGGGATACGGGTGAAACCGCGGGGCGCAGCTAGTGTTATTATATTAATTTGCTAGCTGCTGGGCTCTGGGAATTAAGAAGTGAACAATACAGTAGGACAGGGCAGAACTAAAATAAAGATAACTGCTGCAGTATCACAGCTAATACAAATATTTTAGTACAAACTACAAACTCAAACAAGTAATAAATCGACTCCGAGTAGGTACTAATGAATAGAAGATAAATGATTGAATAATAAACCGTTGATTCTCGGATATTATCCGCCACTTCCGAAACGGCCACTATTTCCAAATTAGCTCGGACAAGCTGTGTGCTAAGCTGTGCTTATTCGCCCACGCTAAAACGTAAAGGTGATACTATACTGCCAGCTGAAGCTGATAAAAATCGCTTTGCTTATCTGGCCAAGCTATTAGGCTCAAATCACACCGAGATGGCAGCGGGAGGCAGCGAAGCGGCGAGCAGTTTCAGTGCCATATAATTTTAAACTTTATCTATATAATTAAAAGACCAGTTTCGCTTGAAAAGGTCGCGCGGCCACGCGCGTCCGCCCGCGGCCGCTCGCGGCGACACGAACATCATTATGGTGTATTCTGGCGTCGCTGCCGGCTTCGGTGTGAATCGGCCCCCAGTCCAGTTCCAGTGTGAATCAGACCCCATCTTATCGTAGACCTTGCGACAGCGGGGTTCTCGTAGTTTCATCATAATAATAGGAAGAAAAAAAAATGTGACAATGAGGTAATTTGTAAGGTAATGCCGCTAATGGTCGCCCATGAAGTTCATGATAGTTAAATTAACGATTGCAGTGTGAAGTCACCGGTGTGTGACTAGTGTCAGGTGTCATTAGTGAGATTACTTTATTAGTCAAAGATTACCTTACCTGTATTATCTAACTAATTCATTATGATGAATCGATTATGGAACCTGATTTTCCTCCTTTTTTAACCGACTTCTAAAAAAGGAGGAGGTTCTCAATTCGGATGTTTGTATTTTTTTTTTTATGTTTGTTCGCGCATAACTCTTTCGCTTGCCAACCGATTTGAAAAATTCTTAAAAGTGAAAAATAAAAACTTTTTTGCAAAAAAAATCAACCGACTTCCAAAAACGACACTACAAAGTGAAAAATAACTTTAATTTCGGAAGTCGGTGGCAAACAACGAAAGTGTGAACCCAACGACACCGACTTCCGAAATTAAAGTTATTTTTCACTTTGTAGTGTCGTTTTTGGAAGTCGGTTGATTTTTTTTGCAAAAAAGTTTTTAACTAATTCCAAATCGACGTAGCCCCTGAGTTAATAGGTGTTTTCAGAGTGCCGTACCCAAAGAGGGTGCCGTACCCAAAGGGTGCCAACGGTTCCCTATTACTAAGCCTCCGCTGCTATTACGGACGGACGGACGGACGGCGTCCGTCCGTCCGTCCGTCCGTCCATCCGTCTGTCGGTCAGCGGACTGTATCTCTTGAATCGTAATAGGTAGGCAGTTGAAATGTTGAAAGATTGTGTATTTCTATTGCCACAACAAATAGGGGTCTCCATACAAGAAACATGTTTTTGTCGGCATTTTTTGCCTTGTGACCCTCTCTCTAACCATTCGCGTGCGAGTCCGACTCGCACTTAGCTGCTTGTTTTAGTAGTAGTCAGGTCACGTTGACCTCATTTAGAGTTCATTTGAAGATTCAGTCTTCTTTTATCATTGCCTAACCTGTACTTACCTAATGGTATAGGCTGGTATAGGTTAGTTTCACTATCTTCTCTAGGTTAGCTTTACTATCGCTTCCAGTAGACAACTACCCGCATTCTTATATTTGTCTAACAGCGCATAAAAGCGTGGGTTTATTTCGTAAATGAGCCACATCCGGCACAACTAGCTCTGTGTTTTCTAACGCGTACGAATCTGGCCAAGACTTGTGAATTTAGTGGAATTGGGAAGCTGCGGCGGGCTGTTGGCACGCGTACCCGTTGGGATGATTACTGAGATAACGAGATGTAAAAGGTGATTGTGGTTTACACTTTGTAATATTTCTGTGCGTGATGGCGTGTTTGTTGTATGGCTATGGTTAATTCTTGATGGAAACTATATTTAGGAAATGGAATTTATTGTTCTTCCATAAACATTTTCCTTTTTACCACAAATCAGTGTTTATCAGTTGTTTAGGCTAAACACCTTTTAAACACGACATACTTATATATACTTTGACGTAACACTGACATTAGACATACGTTCAGCACGTGTTTAAGTTTTATAGTAAGACCCTTTACTTTTAAAGGGTTGCCTAACCCACTTACTATGTAAAAAGCTGCAATCTCTTTTTCACAAATGAGCGCATTTATGGACTTAATACAACATGCTTTTTTCATGCTTAAGTATGAATAAAATATCAATGAATAAAGGGGACAGTAGAGCTAAATACCTCAAGTCCACGCACAATCTTTGTGCAAAAAACTAGAACTAATGAAAAAGGAAACCATTTTTCAATTAAATCCTATCTTAACAATCCCAAATACAAATCTGACTAAGATAAACGATGTTGATTTCCGTATACTTAAACCTATTAAGGAATTGGTCGAGATGAAAGAACTTGATGGACTTCAAAGGGGCGGGGCGAGTGCTTCCGTCAGCGCTCGCGCAATCCGACACTGTTTCCGCTTGATTGTGCATCCGCGAAAGGAGTTTGTAGAGTAAAGTGTCATGTTATGCCTATTTTCCTTTAGGAATTTGAGCAGAATTGAAGACGTGTGAAAGTTTTAGTAACTAGTAGGACTTGAAAACTTTTTAGGTTTCTAAATGATCAATTTCCATGTTTTGTTAACGTGTGCGTAAGGTTCGATGATAACGGATGGACATCACTCCATCGGCTCCTGAGAAGAGGTTGACACATCCTGGGGCATATTTACTATAGCTGACAATGCAACATATTTGTCAAAAATTTTATAAAATTGTTGCATTGTCGCCTCTCGGTTTTATTAAATAAACCCCTGTATGTATCCAGCTTTTTAAATGGATTTTGTTGTGGTTTCATAGTTTCATTGTTCAGATCCAGGAGCCTACTCAGAAGTAGGCTCCTGGATCTGAACAATGAAACTAATCAGAATTAGAAGTCCCTTTTAGGAAAGATCTGTCTGATTATCGCCCTCATAGTGGTACCGCAGTGCTTTTCGTCTGTACCTACAGCTGGAATAGAATAAAGCAACCTGCTCCTATTCTGTGTTTGTACAGACGCCAGCAGGCCTAGCTACCCGAAACTGTCAAATTTTACCAATCAACCTTGAGCGTTAATACGTTAGCGATAAAATTGAAAATCTATTAAAGAAATTTGACAGATTGTAGTAGCTTGATGGGCTGGCGTCTGTACCTAATTGAGAAACATAACTGCTACAACCATTTTTTACAACTTGATCGTCAAATAAGATAAAAATAGCTACAACGAAATAATACGTCAAAACATTCATTCTTCAAGTGTTAAAATGACATCAGTGGAAACCGGTTCCTTATACAAATAGAGGCTCGTTTGGCAAAACTAGTTTTTAATGTATCTACAGTTACTAGCGTATGTTGTATGTGTATGTAAGTGTGTCCTCGTGGGAATTGAAGGTGATTCTGAATGTCAATCGAAAATATTTGACATTTCAAGCGTATTTTGAAGGTAGTTGCGCTTTTGTACCTGAGGCGTTTAAAGTAGTAAAGTAGGGTAGAGTTTTTATTGGGTCTGTTTATGAAGATACTTGTGTTATCATCGCCTAGCCTTTTCCCAACTATCAAAATCTAAAGTCATTTATTCAAATTAGGCTGAGAATCAGCACTTTTCGGACGTCAAAATTACAAAAGACAGTCCCCCAAAACGCCCGCCCTTCACCACTTCCTAGTGCTTTCGCTGGGAAGTTCTATGTTGGGGTCGGCTTCCAGTCTATCCGGATGCAGCTGAATACAATTATTTTACATGGAGCGACTGCCTATCTGACCTCCACAACCCAGTTACTTGGTAATAAGACAGATACCCCTTGTTAAGACTGGTTGTCAGACTTTCGGGCTTCTGACTACCCGTAACGACTATCAAAGATCCACGAATGACAGCCGGGATTTACGGTACGGTTTAGCGTGCTTTCCGAGGCACGGAGGGGTCTCGGTTGGTGAAGATGGTCATGGTCACCAATCTAACCGCGGCAAGCGTAGCTTAACCTGATCGATCGACATGTGCAGCGGTTATTATTTAGCCACGGATTTAGATACTTGTATAGACATTTAAATTGTGTGTATCAAGGTCTATAGGTACAGGTTTTTGATACCTTCGCCTTTTTTTTGGGTCTAGTTAGGTAGTTTGTTATGGTAGAGACAAAAACTGTTGATGGAATAAAACCTTTGCTGTTTTTCATGGTCATGCTGTCATGCAGTTTGTGATGTCATGTAACCAGAAGGGCAATTCTCGTAATTTTAAGAACGTTCACAGTCTGATCTCAGTCTCAATCTGTCAAAAATCCCTCTAATTTCCCTAAATTTTGACAAGTTTTTGACATTTGTTTGTCGCCGAGATGAGACTGCGACTAGATTTTGAACGTTTTAAATTACGAGAATAAGTTGTTCAAATGCCAAAATCCTTTTTATTTTATAGTAAAGAATTTGAACAAGGACGATAATCAGACTTTATATATCAAAACAATTATGTGTTGACATATAAAATCTAATTTTTTGTCCTTATACAATTCTTTAATATAAAGGCTGTAGGTATACCCTACCTTCTGGTTTATTCAAATATTTGTTTCAAATTTATGTTAAACAAATATCAATTTTATTTAAATGGAGATTAAGTTGATTGCAGAGTGACTAGCACTATTGAAAAAGTTACAAAACTGTTTGAAGTTGTAGCGTAAACTGCACTTTATCGTGTAGGAATTAAAGTTATTTTTCCATAAACTCATATTATTGTTTACATTTTTGGCAAACAAGTCGCGTATGCAGCATATTTATATTGCGTCTTCATTGCAAGTGACGTGGATACTTCCGCGTTATTAGTCAAGACAGCTAGACAGCTACTTACATTTTAAAAGGACCCTAGAACGTCTATGTGAAACCACAGTGCTCCAATTCGTGACATGTTGACGTTAACTTTGATGGACCACACCACACTACACCACAGCGGGTGCAATGGTGTTCAGTTGCCAACCACAATTGGAGCATGAAATATTTTGTAGTCCAAATTGATGTGATGTGTACATGATACATATATGTTCTTCTATTAGACAATGTATATCTTTCCTATCCTACTTCCTACTAATATTATAAACGTGAAAGTTTGTATGGGTGGTGGGATGGATGTTTGTTACTCTTTCACGCAAAAACTACAGAACGGATTTGGATGAAATTTGGCACACAGATGGTTTACAACCAGGATTAACATTTAGGATACTTTTTATCCCAATATTCCCACGGGATCGAAACTTATGCGGGTGAAACAGGGGGGCGCTCATAGTAATATTATAAAGATGTAAAATTTGTGGGTTCGTAAGTAGGGGGTTTTCTTCGGAACTCGTGATCCGATTACATAAATTCTTTCACTGATAGAAAGCTAGACTATTGCTGTCACATTTCGCCAACCAGGCACAAATCCAGACTCCTGGCTTCTACTGAGAAATCCCCGATGGAAAACCTAATAAAGGAGTCTGCCCACTACACCGTGCCATACCATGACCGTGCTATGACGTATCAGGCACGGAAAGAACCATGACACGGAATACTATACCCACTAGAACGTATCAACAGCGTATCATTCCCGTGCTTAACGCTTTTCCAACGTAATTATTGTGTCTCTATGTTAAATAATGTAATTGGTGTTTAAATGTTTTTTGTAAAAAATGAATTGCATGCACAGAGCGTATTGGCACCGACAAAATATTCTCGTCGACAAATTATTGACGCTCCATGCATGGTGTTGGTCGGTGACGGAACGGTCTAGTGGGTATAGTCACATACTATTCAATACGAAGATTTTTTTTTTTTGCCTGATACTTTCCTAGCGCGGCCATGATATGATACGGTGTAGTGGGCAAACTCCTTAACACTTTATCCGACCTGGGAATCGATAGCAGTAGGTAATATTTTTTCTCAATTCGTGTTCGTGTGTGTTCTGTAACTGTAAAACAATTATGGTAGAACCTTCAATCCCTGCTTCGTACAGATTATCAATGTTGTTATGGGAATCAAAAGATTAAAGCCAGAAGCTGATTTCTTAAATTGGTCAACTTCAATTTAGATTATAGCAATCATAGATAAGCCACATAGCTTTCGTAGTTTGAACCCACGCAGGTTCTTGCGCTCATTTCGGATATTTCTATAAATGATAAATGATTTTATTTTGTAAGTTGGTTTGTACTTAGGTACATACAAACACTTTTACACGTCAATCATATTTTAAAAACTAGATGAGGTCGGCGTTTCCTATCTGACTAGTCTGAAAAGAACCCAACTCAGAGGTCACAGTCTCTTTTAAAGTCCAGACATAATCTTGGTCAGATCATATGAAGACCATGTAGATCGATGTCTGAGATGGTCTTTTGAGGAAAGAACCACACAGATTGAGAGGACCTGTCCAGTCAGTGCACGCATAATTGTCAGAAATCGTGTATAAACTACGGATTGGTATAAATATACAGGGTCAAATAAAATTAGCTAGCAAAACTTTGCAGGCATGATGGGTATCCTTATTTAAAAACGATAAAATAAAAACAAAAAGATTTCATGTTATTTTTGGGGAGTCAACGACCGCATCTAGTGTTGTTACGTAAAGTATGAGTTGAGAAAATCTGTTTTATTTTGTTTTAACGTGTTTAGATGTCGATAGCTATCACGTCTGTGAAGTTTACACAAAAAAATAACGGATATTTTAAACTGATATTCCAAGTCGATGACCCCACAAAAAACATCGTCAAATTATATAATTTATTGTTTTATCGTGTTTAGAAATCGATAATTCTATAAGTAGTAAGTACACGCGATGAATTTACCTAATACGATTTGGTATTCTATTTTATTGTACAAAAAATCATGCTCACTTAAATGTCTCACTGGTGGTGGCGCGTGTGTTGGATCATTCGGTTCCCTACGAAATGGTTGAGCTGATCCACGCGTCATGTTCGTGAACGGGCGCCATCAGTTGAGACTGGTCATCTCTTAACTGCCAAGGCTTATTTTTAATTTTATATTTTTAATTTTATATTTTAATTTGTTTTTTTACATTGTTCTTACATATAGAAGCAATAAGAATAATGTAACCAGGATTTTGTAAAAATGTCTTGATTTAAAAGAGTGTCCGTGGAGTTTCTTGCCCGTTCTTCTCCATAGAGATTTACGTTTTGGAATGGGCAACTAGCTTCAACTTTCTGACTAACTGACCGACTATTTAATTTTGACAATTCAAAAGTGCGTGTAAATGGTTTAATTGAAATAAATTATTTGATTTTGAGTTTGAATTTGATTGGTATTTGAGACCATACTGTGGTGGCATCTACACTGCCACATTTGAACTACGCATCATACTCACGTCACGCAAACTAGCATTTATATATATATACATCGTCCCGTCCGATAACTATCAAGTCTGCGGAGTTTCACTGGCTAATTTAATTTGACCCTGTTGGTATTATTCAAAATAGCTGCTAGAAAAACAATTTGATCTTTAGTCATAGGAATCACTATAAATAAACAATAAAGTGGGAATTCCTCTTTCAAAACCTATTATAGGAAAGAAGTAAGTACTTCACAAACTAAAATTAACAGACAATCAATTTCTCTTTTGTAATCCCACCAAACAAGTAATTTATCTTCAAACACCAACATCAAAAACATCGCTTCTTCCTCTATTCAAACAATATCGATAATCGATATGTTTACCGAGCGCCGATCGTAAACACCAGACATTCATCTACCGTGTACTTGAACAAAAGGGCATCGCATCGAGTGGCATTGTGCCGAGTACTCGATGCATCGATTGCATTCGATTGTGAGTGTAGTATCGAGACCATCGGCCAACATTAACGCATTGCGCGTTGATAAAGTATAAATCAATCGGTGGTGTAGGGTGACCATGAGAATAGCAGGATAATTCAACTGTAGTTGTATGCTGTATTTGAGTAAAATTAATATAAATTTTTTCGTTATTCATTTAAATTTAAATGGTGTGTGAAGGAAATAACGTCAAACTTTTGTTGAAATTATTTTCAATTTTGCGAGTGGTATTTTCGTCCAATTTGGCAAAAAACAATTGAGAGAAGAGTGCGGTTGAACTTTGAACTATTGACTCATCACTGCAGACACAGAATTACACATCACATTTAAATCACAACTATTACTGTACATTTAAATTCAAATGCAAACCCATCTGAATATAATTCAACTTTCCTACCAGCATCTCTGATCATCATTTAATGCAAATTGATCATGCTGATCGTACAAAGCACCTAATATCCCGCTACTTAGCAGTCACTCTAGCTGCGCTCGCGCCGATGCGCCGGGGTCGTCTGATGCTCCTGCAGAAGCGCCATTTATTTTGAATGCATGCGCAAAGGCAGTGCATCGACCGCGTGCACGTGGTACAATTCTGACTTCACTTCTTATTTAATTATTAATTTGTTTAATGGTTTCACGTATGACATATTTGCACTTTTCATGATTTGTATAGTTGCTTGGGCTAAAATTAGTTTTTTTTATAAGATGCTTATTATTTTTAATTTTTAAGGGAAATATTATATTACAAGTTATTTCGTATATAGGTCGCTAGCGCGATTGCTATGCATTGGGTCCTGGGATTCGATTCCCAACGAGTGATAATGAGTTTTTCGTCAGTTTCTCAGTTCAGCAGCTCTGGATTTATTCTCGGTTAATAGCCCTTGCCCCCAATCACATGGATCTTAAATATAACTGACCAAAAGTTGGTGTGTTATACTCTACCTAAGTGCCTAACACTCATGCAGTACAGGCGTGATGTTATGTTATTAACAGTAATCAAGCGTCCTGCGTGTAAGTACGTTCGGTATAAAGTTCAATGTTATAAATAGTGATGGACAGGTTTCCTCGGCCCGCATGCGCAACAATGATCCATTTCCCTCACTTGACCCTTTCAATTTGCACTCAATGACAAACAGCTGTATTTATTTATTCTTTCATTATTGCCACCTGTAAGCCAGAACCTATAGAGTTTCTCTGGTTCCAAAAATACTGTACATACAAAATCTAGAAGCAGAAAAATGCCGAGACAGTGAAACTCAGCAAGTCCTAGGAAAATGATTCTCAACTATCATGAAACCTGCAAGGAAATTAACCTAATAAAAAGTACACAGAAGGAGTACAAACTGACCATGGCGTCCATGTTCTTAACTGATATGCGTGAAAACAGCAACATCAACGAAAGTAGCCTTCACTTTTTAAAGTACGTAATGAGTGACCATCAATCTGGTCCCAATTGAGGACGGTCCGAATTGGACGAATTGCGGTGGACCACTGTCCACTTGTCACTAATTGGACCCTAAACAATGTAAACGTTCTCGGTTATTGGTTGATAGATTGGTACTTTGGTACTTTTAGTGTAGTTGTGCCACTAACGTTTTGTTTACTATTGATTTATTTATTGCGAGGGTCGAGCCGGAAGGGCCTGTCAAAATAATATTTGGGAACCATTTTTGTTTGATTGAGTAAGTAGGTAGTTTGAGTTTCATGCTTACAATTTGATGTTTGTAACGATTTGTCTACTAAGCGAATCTTTTTTTATTATTTTCTTCTGGTGCCCGACTTACAGCTGACGATATTTACAGGAATCAACTAGGAAATAGATCTATAAACTGTGTAATTCTGTGTGTTCTATTCCATTCCTACAGGATTTACAAGTCTACAAGCTTTATAAGATCCAAATATTCGAACTGGAATCTTGTGAGTGTACAGTTAGATATGTACTACTTAAACGATTCTTACGGAAACAGTTGCATGCTTCTAATAGTCAACCAAAACACGTTTCTTACACAAAACTTCACAACAATCAAACTGCTTATCACAAGATTAGCATAGGAACTTTAATAGACAAAAACCAGTACCATTCACACTTGACAGTGCGATGACTTACAACTGAAGACCAGTCACCATTCCCACCTGCGTTCGATTACTGGACAAATATTTGTCAAATGATTGGAACACACTGAATTTACTTGAGCGTGCGTTTGCGCCCTCTTGACATCGTCTTCATGGGCACATTGGGTATATGTGTGGTGTTGGTTTATTGGCACAACGGCCATTACGACTGGTAATGTGATTTCGATGTGATTGTGTTTTATTATTATGAGGAAGCTTCGTTGATAAGATGAGATGTGTGTTGAGCGTGTAAATTTTCGTGTAGGCTTTCGCATCCATCTATCGTCAAAATATATTTGTTATGGGAATTTAATGCTAACCGCACGCTATGTCGTTCATGGTTTAACGAAGGATGAGGTCAAGAATTTCACTTAAGAAAAAAAAGTATCTATTTAAAGACAACCACAACTTGTTCTAAACTTCATTAGGACGAACTGGTACATATTATGTCATTGTGTACCACAAGCGGTAAAAATTTGTACCAGAGGTTAAAGTCCAAACGATACACAGTAGTTAGGTGCACATAAATCATACTAAAACATGGCTTACCCAATAGATAATTATCAGTACATAATTACTTTACACATTTACACCTATTGTAATAAGCAGCTGCCTCTATCCCACCGTGTAATTAATATAGAATATTAATCAGTGCTGTTCTGTGTATTATTATCTCTTCCTTGGTTTAAATGGCGGACGTTACAATGTGTAATTAGAAGGGCTCACCCCTCTTCGAATGTGAATTAATTATGGACATGATATTTGATTTATTTTATTGGGTTTTGGTGAAAGGGAGATTCTATCGACATAAGCTGGGACGTATTACTTTGGTGAGGTTACGTTTTCGATAAAGTAGAAAGAAAGAAAGAAGAAAGAAAATACATTTATTTAGCACAAACTAGAAGACACACAATACACCAGATATATTACATCAGACAAAACAAAAAAAAATAATAATAAAAAGTGTGAAGTCCGATGTAAGAAAAGACATCAC
The DNA here is from genome assembly GCA_945859715.1 of Apamea sordens. Classification (NCBI taxonomy): domain Eukaryota; kingdom Metazoa; phylum Arthropoda; class Insecta; order Lepidoptera; family Noctuidae; genus Apamea; species Apamea sordens. Next base: position 19,522,899 of record OX243995.1, read on the forward strand.
AGACAATACAAAGTATGATATTTATGTCTTCCAATATAACTAGCGCTTAGCACATTGCTGTGTCTAATTGAATTGACTCACTTTGTGCAATGCGGAATCACGTAAAATATTGCATTACCTTATTAATGAACTTACCTACCACAATACGAAACACGGAAATGAATTGATGAATGATTAGTATGATGAGAAGTTTCTTGCCCATTCTGCTCCACAGGAGCCTATACTTTTGTCCGCGTAGGCTTTGCACTTTTCTATGAAACAGTTGATTATTTTTTTTATAACCAACGAAAAATGTCTGCGCTACGTCTAGAATGATGTGCTGAATTCATAGTTACAGTTTTCGCGTCGATATCCAGCTGCCTTCTTTCATGGTCTATTAAAATAAAATATGCTTTGAGTTTGAGCTTTGTAGCATCATGGATAGATTAACTTGTACATTTAAAAGTACAAAATTTTATGATGCCCTCAGTCGTGGCGGTGCTCTATTAAGCACAGATACAAAACGTAAAAGCGATACAAATGACATTTATTACACATCCGTGCCTGTCTTTATCGCGAGGTGCTCTACCGTATAGTCACGACACGCAAGCTTTTATAAAAGTGAATTTTTACTGCGTTTTGTTTTATTGTAGTCTGATTACCATGTTTTATTTGAATTTTATTGATTTACCGGGAGGTAATACATTATTTATTATATTTCTTCTTTTGTGGGACATGCTTTATTCGATTTTGAACTGCTGTTTACGCAAAAAGAGTGAGGTAATGCTGAAAAATGGTTTTTACTAATATGGTGAAAATTATTCCTTCTATATACTAACAATATTATGATTTTCATGAAAGAATGCAGCATTGTACGTTAAATGGTCAGCATAAAATCTATATAATTGATGATAATATGTAAAAAATTACGTTCAATAAAATAAATGCAGTCATTTGTTAAAGTAGGGTGTCCATTATTGATGTTCCTACACTTCGGGCATTTGTTCATTGGACCGAATCATTGCTGGGTTGCTTTGTTTCCTACTGTGTATTTCATGCTCCGTTGGAATTATGAGCTAGGGGACTACCTTTATTGTTATTCGGCGTAATTTTAAGGTTATAAAAATGTTTTTGATACACCCGTGTGTCACTGTAATTTATTCAGGAGAATAGTTCCCCTTTTCACGGTCGTGGACACGAAGAGGGTCCGCAGCTTTTTAAAATTGTATGTTCGGTTTTATGAAATTGTAGGAGAATAATTTACTATTTTCGTATGACATGTCTGGAAGACATTGTTTAGGGTGAATAGAGCGTGTTAAGAGCCTATTATATTCTTTAAAACAGTGCTATATTTCCTTTCCTGTGGAACGGGAATTCCCAACTTTTCAAAAGATGAGTTCCGGTGTTTATGATTAGTTTACATCAGACTGGTGTGTATGTAAGTACGTTAAATACTCTCTCTGAAAAATATCATCAAACTTCACTACCAAACTATTCACTACAAAATAGGACCAAGTTTTTTTTGAATAATTGCCACACATCACAAAATCAATTGACTGTACAAACAAGGTATGACAGGCACTAACCGCAATGACCTCAAAATAACCACAAAAAGACCACAATATTATTAAGATGTCAATCACTTAACAAAAATTTCCCATCGATAAAAAAATATCAGCGCTTCCGTTAAGCATCGTTTTCGTGAAATCAGATAAAATGGTCAAGTATGGCCAACTGCCAATCACATTAGAGTCCATATCTGTCATACAGTTAATTACGAGACCCATAACAGTTAAGAAATTGACGTTGTAATGTTTAACGTCTTCATCCAAGATTCATAAAAACAAAAAATGACGTCATTAATCATTACTCTCTGTCATTTTTAACTTGCGTATAATTTCTCTGAGAGAAGCCTTAATTTTGGCTTTGGGATATCATCACGACGTATATGGAGAGCCATTAAGAGTATCGGCAGCGATAAAAATCAAGATTGAAGCCTTTGGGTGGTGTTTAAGTTGTAAAAACAAATACGGGGCGGGGGTAGGGGGGCTTGTGTGTTTTTACCGTTATTTATATCTTCATTTTTATGGCGAATGATAAGTGTGTTTCTTCCTGGTGGTAGGTGGTCTTTGCCATTTTTCTTTCGATCGTTTTTTTCGACTTTTTAAAGTAGTTTCTTTGCTCAAATAAAGTTTTGATGTTCAAATCATTCTTCATTTTTTCATCTGCTGTTTTTAATCATTTATAAAAATATAAACAGATTCAATAAATTGCAATCAAGTAATTGAACCAGTAAATACTTCAAATAATGACTGCACTAACATGCAATTTAAATAAACCATTTGACATAATTAACCAGCTGTGTCTAATTACCCATAATTATTGATTAAAAATGGAAATATTCCTCACACCACTACATAAATCTGACAGATTTAAATTAAAAATTCTTGACCGCTGACTCATTCGATAAATTACGTGTTCTAAAACAAATGTCCGTCGAATTAGTAAGTGTTGGGGCTATTACAGAGCCCATTAGGCCGGTCCGAGTGTAAGTACGTACACTAATAAAATATAAAAAAGGTTCGATATGCAGTAGCTACTAACTAGACAGACGTGTCATTGTTGTACACTTGTCCACGGATGGTTTAATCTGTCAGGAAAGAAAAAATGAGAATGAAAGAAGAGAGAAAGAAAATATGTTTATTTGCGATAAAAATGACGCATAAAAAAAACACAAACACAAAAAATAAATAAGATGGGGGAAAAAATGCGTCAACATCCAAGCAAAACGGCCATCGCTCAGCATAATGCTAAATACGAGACAGAGCCCCAGCGCTGGTTTTCAGCGACAGCCGGCGTTGACGTGATGACTTCAACCAGTGCAGCATACGATTACATATAAATAAAAAAACAACAATCAAAATAAGAAATAAAATTAATATACTTTAGATTTTGAAAGATGTGAATTCATTGTGTTGACAGGTGAAATCTTCCAGGAGTAGGATGGTAACACCAAAGAAAAATATGGAAGGGTTTTTACAAAATAAGTAATTAGATATTGCTTAAAATTATGTATGTGGACGCACTTCCAAATTCACGTTTTAATGTTTCACTTAAAAATAAGACCTCGACGGCCGATTAAAAAGTATTTTATGGCCACCTCGAACAAAATGATTTAATTACACACTTCACAAACCTAACATTATAACCCAAAACACGTATAATCTTCAATCAATTAGCTTAATCGCTCAAAATTTCGACTTAATCTTTCCATCAGTATAATTTTCAAGATTTCTTTTCTTTAATATTGCTGGCCGTGACTGTACCACTGCAATCAGTTTAAAAGCCTAACCCCAGCATGATTAGGCGCCGCCGGGGGGCGCAGTGTAGGCGCGGCAGGAGGGAGGTGGGGGGGTCATTAACTCATTAACGATGGTCGTCATTACACGGTTGTCACAGGTAATGATGATTTTGTGCTAATGTTCTAAGTTGCGTGGTCACCCTAGTATAGACGAGGAAAATTAAAAAAATAATATGTCAATTTCATTTACTTAGGGCTGGTTTTTCCGACGCCAGATAATTTTATTCGAGGAATAATATTGAATTTTTGACACTTCCGCACAAAAACTGTCAGACGTCAATTTTATTCCACGAATAAAAAATATCTGTCGATTGAAAAATCAGCCCTTAATCAATAATCATGTTTCAATTTCAATAAAACGTCGATCAATTTACTTTTGTATAGTCTTTAAAAATAATTTATTTTTCTTTCACAATCATTTATTTGCAATAAGCATTGGTGCAGTGTGTATAGTGTGTGGTGTGGTTTACGTGTTAGTCATTATATGCGTCTAAAAATGGACATCATTGGCGCAACAAAAATCAATTATAAATTCCCCTTTCATAAAACATAGATGCACGATACAACACAACTTAACACCCATTCCCAAAGATCGTTTGTTATCAGTAAACTTATCAACAGACACGCAATAAAAGAGGAAGGAGGTCACAAGCCCGTCATGACTCGAACCTCCTTCGTTGGTAATTAAACATAATGATAGCTTTCTGTTAAATATTAATTACTGGTGTCAAAATTAACTTTGGCTACAGTTTTGTATGGGTTTACAACGGGATACGTGGGGAACGCCCTTTTACTGTTTTCAATAAAATACAACGAATTGAAAAAGGGATTTTGTATGTTGATGTGGAATTCATATGAATCTGGGTTGTAGCTTTAAGTCAGTTGTGGTCCAGCTAGCCTAACAAACCATAATAGTGTTTTAAGTATCAGAAATAATGTGTAAAACTAAAAACGTAACCAGAATGAAAAAAAAAAAACATTTTTTATTTTTTGTTGATTCAAGAGCCTCTAGGGAGATCATGTGACGGATTTTTTACGAACGCATTCGTAAAAATACAACACGTTTCATAATAAAAAATATATAATTATTTAGATCCTACATAAAGTTCACAAAACAATTAGGTTATATCCATCGGAAACATTCACTAGTCTTCATTAAATTTTTTCATAAATAAATGGAAACTCACTTTTAAACTAAAAATCCATTAATCAAACATACCATTTTTGCTTTTACAAAAATTGAATAAAAGATGGATGCCCTGCGAGCCAAATTAAGTTATTACCCGATATTTCTTATTTCGCTGCATTGAATACTTCACTGCAATGGCCGCCATATTTGGCAGTTGATGGCAGTTGAATCGAAAACGCGGGAAAGTCGTTAAGTTGTAAAATATTTTTTTGGAAAAAGAATTCCTTAACAGATTTTTTTGAAATATTACGAATTATTTAAGGCTCCCGCAGACGGGCGCGACACGACTCTGTTCTAGTGGAACCATTTCTATGCAAACTTCATGGAAATTGTTCTAGTGGAATCGCGTCGCGCCTATCTGCTGGAGCCTTTATGCGTGTCATGTTTTTTGTTTGTTCTGTCATGTTATTGTTATGTAAGCTCTCTTGAAGATTACTTTCGCAATCCCAGAAATAAGTGGCAACTTGATCCTCTTGCAATAAATAATTGAAGTACGTACCAATTTCTATAAAATCATCATCATAATTTCTTAAAGCGATAAATTACAAAAAGCACAAATAAATTGCCGATATTAAATGTTAATACTGTATTACGTGTTCTCATAAAGATTTCTGTAATAAATTATGAAAAGGTCGAGCACGAGGTGCGATGGCCGATGTTCATGATTTCTTTCCAATGATTTATGTCTTAAAATATTAAACATGAGATGAGAGATGCTTATTTAATTGTACGTCAATATATCTGAAGGTATTGTCCAAGTTTTTCTGCTTCAGGGGATACCATGTGTAAATTCAATTCGTATTTCGCGCTCTGTGAAAATCCTTTTTGGTAATCGTAAAATCTCCATGTGCTTGATTGACTCTTTCATCGAAGTCGGCAGGACTTAACATGTATTTTTCATTGTGGTTTTATTCAGGTATAAATGCTTCACTTAAAATATGATCATTCGTATGGTCTGCCCCTGTTTTAGGGTCCGCCTTTCTTATTAGCTCTGTTTTCTACTTCTCCTTTCTCACTCATTCACCAAATCTATAACAGCTAATGTATTTGTCCACAGGAAACAATGAGGATCGTCAAGGTCGTCCCATCGACCAGAAGTCGAACCAATGGTTCGGAGCGACCCTCACCAGTACAGGCAGAAATGGTGCTATCATGGTGAGTCTTACTTTTCGATATATTGAGGGGAGGATTGTAATACCGGCAAAACAAATTTTGAAAGTGTTCCACATTCTGGAAATGATGATGTTTCACACAAGTTTTGACAAGAGCGTTTTACTCGTATGAGACTATAACAATTATTTATCCAATAACATAGTTAATCTGTTTCTAGTCTTTGTAGAGATAATCTTAAGACCCTTTTCTAAATCTTCCTTTATTGGAAAACCCACCTATCAGAAGGCCAATTTGTCGTAATTAAAAAACTTCAAAATCTAGTCGCAATCACGTCTCTGCGACAATAAATGTCAAAAATTTAGAGAAATTAGAGGAGGAATATTTTTGACAGATTGAAATTGAGATCAGACTGAGAACGTTCTTAGAACTAAAATTCAAAGATCAGACTTCCCGAATTTCGAAATAACACAGCGCAAATTAGTTTCGTCAAAATCTCAAGACAATAGTCTTTTCTCAGACAACCCATTTTGTGATCTACCTGCTCAACAATTAGTTCAAAAATCAAAAATCTTGTAGCAACATTGCAAATTCCATTTCGCCACAAATCTCTTCCCTGCCATTTTCCTCAGTTAACTCCATGACCTCATACACGGCTGACCTATAAAGCTGATGGCCTGATGGGATGTCTTGACAGGCGCACCCTTCCTGCTCCGCCCTGTCCTCAAGGTGTTCTGCCTTAATGTTGATCGCTCTATCTTTTGTTATCGAGTCTATGGTCGGGTACATACGTGACGTCACTGGCCTAGATGTGATTGCGTTATTGGTCATTGGGTTAGGATTTAATGTCGTGGTGTGGTTAGTAGAGATTTATCGTCCCTGATTGTAAATGTAAATAAGATTATTCCAGATAAGTAATCAGGATTTGGCGAAACAGCGGGGTAATTCTGTGACACACTATCAGTAGCAAAGGGTTTCATTTTGACAGTTCAACAACATTCATTGCGTTATTTACGTTGTTGAGCAGATACAGTTTTCGATCATATGAAGTAATGGATTAGCAATATCCTTCAAAATTATTCAGATTGAGACCGATCGCAGTGGTTCAGGCGTAAAAATTTAACGTAACGACAGGCAGTGTTTAACAACACAGATTACACACACAGATCACAGATTTATAATATTAGTATGGTATGATTAACTAATTTTTCCGTGGAACGTCTGCAGTGTAATCTGGTAAGCCAGCAGTCGAACAACAAAATAATATCTGCACATATAGCCAGACAGCCCATAAATCTCGAATAGCTCCTAAAACCTTTATTACTATTAAAACAATAGGTGCCAACGAAACTCCATTAATCCCGGCGCCCTATAGTTGACATTTTGGCAAGTGGGTCAGTCCAAGGCCCCGTGGCCCCCATGGCTATAGGGTTGAACGCCATTATGCTACGGGGTCGTCTTTATGGCTTGTGGACTTGTGAGCATTGTGGCTATCTGTGGCGAAATTGGGTTTCAGGGTTATGTGAGTTAGGTTGGGGAGATTTCTTGACCTCATTCGATGGATTGCCCTCTCATACTGCAACAGCTATTATTACCAAATGTCTAGTTCTAGTTTTATTATTATTAATGTTTATGTCTAGTTTCTAGCTATAAGTATAACCAAATTTGTTGTTATTGGAACTCAGTGGTCTTTCGCTCCTGGAGTGGGCGCTAATAACTGCGTCACAGTTACTAAACTAACGCAGTAGTTAATACTGCAATTATTATTATTATTATCATACTACAAAGTACACAAAAAATGTAGTATGTTTTTGTTCCAATAAAATATTTGAATTTGGATTTATTTTGCTTTATCTTGGTCATGGTTGCAAAATGGGCACCACAAAAAGAAGAGCAGAATTTGTGCTCAAAAGTAGGTACCCGAGATAAGATATGTGCCAGAAATGTAGTAACATGTTTATGAAAATCGAACTCGGTCATGTTATCATGTATGTCTTAGCGCTATTTTAAGATATTTACGGGTTTTGGAACTCAATCAAAAAGTAGCAACTTAGCAAGCGGCATCACTTAATATGTCTTCCATATTAATTCAAATGGACTGCAACCGTTTACCGCACACATGTTGCAAATAAATTGTATTACTCACGAGTCACGCACTTCGCACGAACACCGCGGCTCGGTTTCAGAACTCTTTTTTTTCAATTCCATATTTGAAATCAGTCAGGAGACGCCTTCGACGAAGACCAGAGACCACATACTTTTTGTTCTCTACTTAAGGAGTTGGAATTTTTATTTCGGAATGCCGAATTAGTGCAAAAAGCTGGCTCTCTCAGCGAGACTGCAATTTGTTTAGGCATTTTGTTCCATTTGCTCTGGGGGACAGAAACGCGCTGGGAATTTATAATTGTTCGACGGCATAGGCTGTATCTATAGGTGCCTTTGTCATTATTGACAGTGCTGTGACTTCTGATGGCATTGTATTTTTTTTTTTTATAAATTACTTCAACATGCTTGATTATTGATAGTATATGCAAACATAAACTGTAAAATTGGCAACTATAATTACTAGGCTCTTTTAAAAATATGACTTTCATATAGGAAAAGAACATAAACATTTAAAATACTAGAATTTACTTCTTGTAATTCAACACGGAAATGGCAAAACTTTCAACTTTATGATGATTAAGTCATTTCCAAGTGAGCTTCTTTTTTAATAGCTGGATAATATACGCTCCCCACCAATGGGCTATTGGTAGTTTAATACTGATTGACTTCTAAAAATTATACACTGTATCATGTTTTTCTTTACAATTTAAAGAGTTATTTTAATGAATTTACTGTTACTTAAGCCGTATAATCATTAACACAATTGGAATACATTTATTTAAAAAGATAAAAATTCTATCAGCTGCGTTTTTATATCTTCTTTAAATATAAAATAAATACTATTGAATTATAATTGCAGTGTCCCAGCACTATTTTTTGCTGTTATTATTGAAAACAAAACTCGTCGAGTACTCGCTTAGTAGTCGTTTATCGAGACATAATTGTTTTCTTATTAGTACCGATTGAATACTAAGTTGGTTCGTTTTTGTCTTCAATTCGTTTTCTCACGATAAAGCGAACGCTACTTGATTTTTTAATTTGTAATTGTAATGTTTTGCAGTGAGGTTTTGTCTGTGTCGTTTCCCAGTGGGTGTTTTGTTTTTAGTGATTTTGACATCAAGTTTTTATCTTATTAGTAATTACTAATACGTAATACAGTAAGCAAAAGCTACATAGGTAGGCAGGCACTTTATGTATTCCAATAATTTATAATAGGTAAATGTAGGTATCAAGAAATTTCTCTTCTTTATAATTATAATATAAAGGGTCTGGGTAACTTTTGATCGTTATTATACGTAGTATAAGTTACTCTTGATTTAAATTAATCTAAACTAATATTATAAACAGAAAAGATTTGATGTTTTGTATGTCAGTCAAAGTCAAATAATTAATTTTAAATAGGCACATAAAAGTACAAATGTTTGTTAGTTACGCTTTCACGCTAAATCCGCTGAATGGATTTGGATGAAATTTGGCACATGAGTAGACAATGGTCTGAAATAGGACATAGGATACTTTTTATTTCCAATATTCCCACGGGATCGAGACTTTTGCAGGAGAAATCGCGAAAGCAGTATAAAAATGCATCTCTTACAAATCATACCTTTCTTTCACTATCCAGGAACCAATACATTATTATAATCGTAAATAGATATCCTGAGATAAATCGCGGGATATTGCGGTGTCGCGTCACACGGCCGCACGGCGACATGCGCTTACGCCGCGCCGTAGGTTAAAGAGTTAAACATAGAATAATTATTATAACAGATATGTTATGGATATTGGGAACTGATTGTATCTTAATAGTTGTTGTTTCATGGAGTTTGAAGGAAAACAATAAAAAGAAGTTTTTTTTTTAAAATTGTTTATGGCTTTCCTGGTCTTTTGTCACGATTAAAGCTTGAATTGGAGCTTTTTAAGTTAATGAGACAGAAAGCTTTGATGAAGTATTCGTTGTTAACTACCAAAATTTGTTGGAAATTAATTATAACTAAAACATGGCTGAACTTAATAGATAAATAAAACAGTATTTTCTGACTTCCTTTTTCGGCAATTGAGTGAAAACGGCTCCGAAAACTGAACTGAGTTTTGTTTTGCCAATTTAGCTAACCATCAGTTTTCTTAGCTCAGGTAGGTCTAAACTCAAATTCATCATGACTCCAAGGACCAATCATACAGCAGTGCAGACCTCTACGGCCTTATTACAAAACAAGGTTTATGTTTAGACCCAGGCTTAAACCTTCGATCCATTTTTAAATTTCTTACTATAATCCGACAAAGTTTAAGTTTTTATTCTTACAAAAACTGACGTTAAGCCCGAGTCTAAGTTAAAGCGTTAAGAACTTTACGTTTGTCGGAATATAGTTCAAAATGCAGTAACTGGATCGAAGGTTTAGGCTAGGCCTAAAGTTAGAACTCCTTTTGTAATGAGACGGCTAAAGATTTTTGATAAATTGATTCATTCACCAATATCTCATCTGTCTCTCGTCTATGACTATCGTCTCCGATTCTATAAGGCACTTAACTTTATAGATGCGACATATTGCTGCCACTAAATACACCGTATTGTCTATGCCGATGGCTTGTTTATGAGTATTTATCTCCTTCTATATCTGCTCGATACCTGCTTTCAGGAGACGTTATATTTAAATGTGGAGGATTGCGAACCTTTGATCTTTATTCTTTTGTTTTATCTTTCTTTTCTTTTTGAGGGCTTGTTAAATATGTACCGATTTTTTATTATACATTTATACAGTCACGGTTACAATTGATAATGGAGACAGCAGACTAAATTAGTGCTCAAGCACATCTTGACATCTTCTTTGGCATAAATTCTTCTAGTTAAAAGTTGAACAGTTAAAAAAAGACAATACTCAATTTAATATTCATAAATATTTTAAAATTGTCGTAAAGTGTCGGCTCTTAAGATCTTGTTTTTTACTTTTGCGAAATTGTTATTTTTCTTAAATAATTTATCAATAATAAAGATTCTAATTTTAACTTTTGCAACACCCTCTACGCAAAGTTTTTGAGCTAACAAATTGTCCGGTGATTTGTCAGCGTCGAATGCTTGGGTTCTTGCGCGCGCGCACCTAATATGGCGGCCGCCGCTTGACAGCTACACCCGTCCGATTTGGACTCACATCGCCATATAGAGAACGTTTCTTTTATTGTCTCCATTTGCCGAGAATTTTTATGTGAAATTTCGGCATGTTTTCTTTATTTTCATGGATATTTTTTCGCTGCCGGATTTCTCTTTAATGTTGGAAATTATGTTTGTATGTGAGGGCTGTTACTTTCGGCCACCTGTGGCAGTTCGACATATACGGCAATTTCAAGAATATTCACTTTGACGGGACCGCGCTATCGCTTAAAATTTTCTCTCATAATTAAAATGAATTTTTCATACGAATAAAAATTCACATAAATCTTGAAACGTCCAGACAAAAGGGAAACCTCAACAAGTTTTCTATCGATCTTAACATAACAAACGTTTGTCTACTGATCACAAATCCCCTTAGAACTGTGCCAAAAAAGGAATAGTATTGGCCCAAGATAAGCGCCTTGCGGAAACACACAAGCAAGTTATTCTAAAATGATCTTTTTTACTTAAACTATAGAAAATCTATCTTTAGTCTTGACTTAGACACAAAAGGTACCGACAGAGATACAGGTGGGACTATACCAAAGATTATAATATATATATTGTTCTGTATTAACAGTAACTTAGCCAAACCATTGACTTTTCCGCGTTCTGATAATGGTGCCTATTTGACATTCGCTTAGATTTGAAACCGCGGGTGGTATCAATGTAGTCTGTGAATGTAGGGCTGATTAAAATGACTGGTAAAGTAAAAATTAAGGATAGAATTGGGTTCAGGAAAGTGGCGGTATTCAATATCACCCTCATCATATTTGTAATCAGTGATCAATAGGATTAATTTTAATGCCTTGTGTGGATTAAGTGGTAGTCGGCAGATTTGGAACCATAAAGCGTATACTTATCATGTTTAATCAGATTTTGCCGAATGGTCCACAGGTCGACTCCGTTTTGCATTTCAGTTTTTTTTTTGCCAGTTTACGTTACTTACTCATCCTACCACGAGTATATCCTGTCCTACTATAATATTATAAACGTGAAAGTTTGTATGGATGGATGGATGTTTGTTACTCTTTCACGCAAAAACTAATGAACGGATTTAGATGAAATTTGGCACACAGATGGTTTATAACCAGGATTAACATACAGAATACTTTTTTCCCCGATATTCCCACGGGATCGAAACTTATGCGGGTGAAACCGCGGGGCGCAGCTAGTATTACATAACTTCACGCCTGTTTCCTCGAAGTGAGACAGAGGTGTACTTATAGTACCTACACCCATATTTCGCCAGTTATGTCAGTCTCATGTAATTGGGGGACGAGACTCTGGGCTGCCAGTGTTAAATTCCTGCTGGTATTACTTGGTGAAGCAAGTCAAAATTAAAATATCAAATCTCTCCATCAAACCTTGTAGAAATTTATAAGAATAATACCAAATGTTTTCGATACTCTACAAAAGAAGATAATTAAATTACTCACAAGCATGGCGTGGAGTTAACATGGGTTCATTAATATCACGGTACTTAAGTTCCCATTAACTGAGACCCCAGTATCGGTCACGAGCACAAGTTTTTTTTTTTTATAAAGTTGTCAAGTGTGAGAATCATTTCGAATCAAAGATGGTTCAGCTTTATAGATTTTCTTTGGTGCTGTTTGTTATGCGGTTTATTAGATGTGTATTTTAATTTAATGTAGTTATTTTTTCTCCTAATATTAGGAAATTGAATATAATATTATTTTCAATTTATACATTGAAATTGAATTTGATTATATTAAATTGAGTTTTATTTTGGAAAATAACTTTGCTTATTTTCTTCTAAATATTTTCTAGAATCGGTCAGAGTCAGACACATGGTTTATGCACATACACACTTAGATTATATCATACTTTTTTACGCACTGCACTTGTAAATTAGGGTTTTAATTACCACACATTCCATGCGGATCCCTAACAAAACTATTACCACGTAGTTTTTTTGACGCTACTTCATTAAAATCTATTCTCTTGTAGTCGTTATTATTTCAACATTGTAGTGTTTTTTGTTAATTCTCCGCGGTTGGTTAAATGTGATGTATTGTGTTTTGTGCTGTGCTTCAGAGAGATTAAATTCTTGTTTGAGAGAAAGAATGTAAAATACCACGAAATTTTTATATAAAAGAATATGAGTGTTATTGTTGATTGAAAATTCAATCAGTATTTAAATGGACAAGTATCTAATATTGATATATTATAACTTGAGTAAGTTAGGTAATGCGAAAAATGTCATTGATACAGTAAAATCCATCAGCGATATGAACTTTTCAAGGAACTGGTCTTCGTATTTCTGATTATTACAATTGCAAATTGGCAAAATATGGGTCGCTAACAGTAATAAATAGAAAATAACTGTAACTTGTAATTGTAAGTACCCAGTTAAAGTGGGAGATTCAATTTACTAATTAACGGATTTCAATATATGCAACAGTTAGAACCTTTAGTCAAGAGACACACTGGATGCTGGCAATAGACAACTTAAAATATTACTATCTCTTAATAAGACACAAATTATTAATAAGACACAGATTTAGATGGAAGAGAAGGACTGTCCTGTTAATTACTTAACATACCTATTACTGTATACAATCAAGTATTTTCTAACTGAACAGACAGCTGTGCTGCTGGGAAGTTTGTTGCGCCACTTCTTCTTCCCAGCGATAGCACTAGGAAGTGGTGAAGGGCGGGCGTTTTTGAGGGACTGTCTTTTGTAATTTTGTCGTTCGAAAAGTGCTGATTCTCAGCCTAATAAATGAGTTTTGATTTTGATTTTTGTCCAAACGTTAAACCACAGGCTGATTTATTTAGGTATCAGACGGCCTTTACAGTCAAATTCGATAGGCTATCTTTTTCTCCTTGTAACAAATCAAAGCACAGTAACCCATACCTGCATGACATTTAAACTGACGACAATTTGGACTCGAGAGATTTTTGCCCAGTTGAAATGAAATTGTTTATTCTGTAAATAGGATATCGAATCACTTTTACGTCCTAATAAATATATTAAAAAAAAAATAAGCTAGTCGAGGTCGGCGTTTCCTATCTCAATACTGTTATAGGATAACATACATTAAAAAATACAGAAAAATAATGTTATATTGAAGTTGGCCCAATTAAATCTGGGGGCGTACTCCGAAGTGCAAAGTGCGAATGTTCGGATCGGACCGACACATGGCCGAACCGAATATTATTGAAAAATGCGAAAAAAAGTTCGGGTCGGCTCAGTTGGGTAGGGACCATAGTCAATATTCGAAAGAGTGTAGGATCGGAACCGACTGAACCAAATAGTAACTTCTTAGCAGGAAACGGCCGAACATTCGGCCGATACTACTTCGGAGTAGGCCCCCTGGACTTGTGGCTCAGGGATGCAAGTGAAACATAGCAAAAAATCCTGCAGTGTTGTGTGCACCCACCCATATTGTGCCTTCTCTCGTCTTTATAAGCATAACTAACTCAGTGCGTCCCAGCTCTTAGCAGATAAAGCAACCGGTCGCGGCGGATTAACCGCGACTGGACTGATGTTAAGATGAACCGATAGCAACCGATCGCTATCTGATCACTAACGTGCCGACTGCGTGGTTAATTGCCATATCCTTTACTATTAACACTGTGCAACGGAAATTCAACCCTATCCTCATACACATAGAGTTAAAAATTGATGGGGAATGTCGTGATTTTTGAAGATGATTTAGATACCATTAGCAGTTTTATTTTGGACTCTGTCCTAATAGAGATAGGGTTGAAAATGAGTTTCAAATTGTGAGTTGAAGATTTATCATGGTACCTTACTGAGTATTAGATGTATGCACGGATTAAGTGATAAAAATAGTCATCTACACTTAGTTTAAGATAAACGGAATATTGCACAAGTAATAAAACTATGTTTTACTACTATTATTAAATATAAATCTTCTTCATAAATCTACCGTCGTTTGACAATATATTAATAACTCTCATATCATAAATTATTATTATTTATTGAACTCAAGACAATTATATTTAATTTCTGATCTATTGTGCACTTCTAATAACTGTTTCCTTATTGGTAGTTTCCTTGAAGTTCGTTTATTGTGCAGATCGATCTGTTTCCTATGCGCAAGCGCATCCTTGTTATAAAATAGGGATTTGAAAAAGTATCGATAGTTTTGTGGTTACTTACTTATTTTTTTAGTAGTCAATACATCAAAGTAGTATCGATACTAAAGTTTATCCAATTTTCTTCTTCTCGAGTCGATAAATTGGGAATTTAGGAGTTAGAAAAGTAGGTGTAGTTGACCTTTTTTTAGATCTGAAAATTATCTTATCTTTTTTTTGTCGCTGCATTGGTATACAAACTCTTATGTTTCCGTAGATCGAATTAGTGCCTTGTAAAGTATCGATACTTTTCATTCAACACCACATCCCTAGATATAAATAGAAAGATGCGTATTTCCTGCGTCCTACCTTGAATGCTAAGATTTGCTTTGAAATGTTTAATAGCAGCATTTGTTATTGGCACTTATCTTCTTATATGGAGCTGGTTTCCTGAAGATCTGTTCCTCACTGAGTTAGGAGTTGGACCTGGGTCTGTTTCTCCTATGTCTTTGTGAGATTTATAAGTTGATTTCGTGTTTATGTTCTTAGTTAATGGGTAATCGATGTGATAAATAGGCTTTGATCTATGCTTTGATGGTAATAGATGGTTCTGGATGGCAGCTGGAATGCGTATTTTAAATTCTGTTGCGGATTTACAGCTGTCAATTGCAGGCATTGAAACTTGAAAGAGAATATTGATTTCTTTATCGCATTTTTGTGCCATCTCTAACACCGGGGCCTTCCGCGATAAACTATTGCATCGGACTGAAACTATTATTCCGATTCCTAAATCCTTAAATCTTTGATAAGTAACTCTGCTTCTCAAAATGTCAATCAAATTCTTAATTTGACAAGAGGTTGAACCAGTAAAGTTATTCTGTAAAAATCTCAACGTAAAAACTTAAGTGAAGCTTGAGTTTGAGCTATCAATCCCTAGTTTCAGAAGAGATGACAGTTCATTTCAAGATCACTTCACCTAAAATTTCACGGTGAAATTTATATAATTTTAAAGAATAGATCGGCTACAACAAAAATAACTAAGCATTAAAAGTAGAAGTTTAAATAATTTAAATTGTTTATATTAATTGATATAGCGCCCAAGCTGCACACAGATTTAAAATGATGATACCTTGATATCGACCAACAAACAAAGCCGTTGGCGGAGCTATGAGAGTTACGAAGTGTCGATAGAGCATCCTGTGCTATCCGCTATAAATACACTATTGTCCCCCGGCTATACAATGGACGGGATAAGCGCATCCACTCTGCACTAGGCTTTATTGTTTTAAGAGGAATCAAGGATGTAGGCTGTATTTATGTAGGTGATGCGAGGTGTAGAACGTCTAAGCTAAAATTGCTTGCCCTTAATTGTATTTGCGTACACAACTACACATTAAAGTATTTGTATAGAAGATAACACACAATATATGGTTTGCCATCCCTCAGTCACTGTTTTGATGTGAACATGGAAAATTGCAAAATGGTATAATTATTGTAGTTGGTTTATATATGTATACAGGGTGGCAGGGACATCGACGCGCAAACTGTAACCATGGATTCAGCACATGAGTTTAGACCCCATAGCGTCGAAATTTTTCGTCGGCTGTTAAAAAAAATATATTGCTGTTCCATACATTTTGACCCCGTAGGTATTGCTTTTTTCTATGAAACAGATGATTTTTTTTTGATAACCGACGAAAAAATTCGACGCTATGGGGTCTAGTATCATGTGCTGAATCCATGGTTGTGTTTTGGGGTAGAAAATTTTCGATAGTTATAAAAAAAACTGGTAGGTATTCATAGAAAAGTGCAATACCTACGTGGACAAAATGTATAGAATAGCTAATTTAAAAAAAAAGACGACGAAATATTTCAACGCAGAACTGGGTTCAGAATCATGTACTGAATCCACATGGTAACAGGTTGGGCGTCGATGTCCCTGACACCTTGTATGACAGGCTTTAATTCTTCATTTTGTCATATTCTCTAAAGGTCTATGACATACTAGGCATATTAGGCTAATGAATATACAATAGTCGACTCCCTTCTTTAGACCTTCATCACTCCCAAAAGTACCTTCATCGTTTACACTACCAAATACATTCCATACTCTTCTCTTTCTACAAACACTAAAGCCATTCTATCCTATAACGCCTGCCAATTTGCCCATTCGACTGCTGAATACTGCTATATCTGCACTGTTATGTCGGAATAGGACTAACAAATTGTTATGGCTGCCACCACTTCGTTTTATTGCCCTTTGTCTAAGTTTTTTAGGTCTAGACATGGTCTAGGTATACAAATGGCTATCTGAGCTGGAGTCGAAGTTATGACTGTAATGTTTAATGTCAATTGCCAAATAGATTGTGCTGGGAATTGAATGGAAGTGGTTGGAATATTAAGTCTGGGTGTCTTGTGTAGATGTTGCTTTGAAACTATTTTGCAGAAGGAAGTAATGGCACATGATACAATCCAGAAATGCTAGCTACTTGATTGACAAAAACTATCCTTATTTATATTTGAGCTTATATTGTCACACTACAGGACAAAAGCCCCTTCCTTTCCACTCCTCTTTGTCTTAAAAAATATTCTTAGCCATCGTAAATTCTTCGATGTAAAGTCACATAACATGATTTATCAATCATTTATTTTATTTATTAGTGTTAGTTAATATATACACTAATATACTATATACAAGTATATAATAAAAAATATAGAAAAAGGCTCATTGGGCATCAAAAAATTCGTCCGCATCACTGTCAATGGGATAAGTGCCCAAAAGGCTGGCAGCATTACCAGGTTGGATGGCAATGCTGATTCTTTGGGCTAAAAATAGTCCAGCCTTCTGGTCAAGTGAAGAGTCAACCATAACAGGATACAGGAAATCTCAAAGTTCAGTTGTACGCAGATAAATATAGCTAAAGCTCAAAAGCTTTTCATGAATGTGAACGGGTAAATTGTCTCATCACAATACAAGTTTCAATCCTACTTCCTACTATCCTATCTTACTAATATAATAAATGCGAAAGGTTGTGAGGATGGATGGATCGATGGATGGTTACTCTTTCACGCAAAAACTACAGAACGGATATCGATGAAACTGTACAGTAATATAGCTTATACATCAGAATAACACATAGGATACTTTTTAGCCCGATATTCTCACGGTATCAACTCTTGTGCGGGTGAAACCGCGGGGCGCTGCTAGTATTTAATTAAGGCTGAGCTTTTGGTTTCTTTCTGCTGCCATTTTCACTATTAAAAAAAAACAGATGCTCAGTGTAATATTAGGACAAAAAAAATTGCTTCTCATAACTCTTATTACAAACAAAGCGCATACCTCACGGTATCTATTGCCCATTGAACCGCGATGCGCATTGTATGCAGCGCGCGCGCAAGTCGTTACGGTTTGGCGCGCAACGTTCAGGGGGCGTGGCCGCCAAGCCTTATTGTTTGGCGCTAAAGCTATAATGTCTATAATCTTGTTTAACAAATGCGCATGACCTTGAGGATTTGTGGAATGACCTTTATTTTAACAAATTCTTCCTGGGTAGGGTACTAACTACATATTTGGATCATAGGTATGCTGCATGATTGTGATTAATAATATGACGTACGGTACCTACAATGGTCATGCATGAAAATAATTTATGTACTTACTGACGCCAGCAGGTCAAGCTACCCGAAACTGTCAAATTTTCCCAATCAACCTTAAATCTTTAGCGATAAAGTTGAAAATCTAGTATTTGACAGATTATTTGCTTGATGTGTTGGCACCTGTACCGTAAAAGACAGGCATTCAATTTGTCCAGCAACGGACGTCTTTTTGACTGAATATGGACAGCCGAAAAAAACACGTTTCAGGTATGGTGATGTACAGTCACGAGCAAAAGTATGTATACACTCGGCTTTATTCAAAAGCGATTTATTTCTCCTTTATTTTTTATTTAAATTTTATGTTGTTACGAACATAGCATTTTCGAACCCATAGGTTTATGTAATGTGCCGTATTTCAACTTTGCATTCGTTATTTCACGAAAAAATCGCAGTTGAAAGTTGCCAAGTGTTGACATATTGGTGCTCGTGACTGTATACCTATTACGGTTCATGAGATACAGCTCACTGACAGACATAAGGACGGACAGACAGCGGAGGCTTAGTAGTAGGGTCCCGTTGGCACCCTTCCGGTACGGAATCCTAAAAAAAACCCCAAAATTAATAACAATAACGTTACTTTACTTACACAGCCAAAAAGTCACAGTTCCTTTTCTTATTATGATTACATTATCTTATGTTTTAAACAACAATTCCTCTGTAGCACGTGGAAAGGCAAACAAAGCTTTATTATGAGCGTGTGCGCCTGCGCATTGTGTGCCGCGCACGCGCCGTTACGGTGTTGCGCGCAAAGTTCAGGGGGCGTGGCCTGAAGCACTGTTGTAGCGGCGAAAGTTGTATAATTAATAGGATTGCTGAACACTGAACTATAATTATTAATAATTTTTATGCGGAGTTAATTAACGGGGTTTAAAATGTGTTTTATTAACTAACTGAAAATCTTTAAAAAAATATTTTCAAAAGTTTTATTTTTATTAGAGACAGGACAATGTCTACGCTTTTTTAGAAATGTAGGTACTGGTATGTCAAGAAGTTACCAGCAACTAGTTACCTACCTAATTAAGTAGAATTTTTATCCAACTTTAGTCCTTATTCCGATACAAAATTCAACTAATTTACCACTTGATGAAATTAAGTTGTAGGTACCTACAACAAAGAACCTCGGGTGAGAATTGTGCACATTCTTACTTTCTCTAATTAGTTCGATTACATGCAACTGCGATTTTAATTAGTTACAAGTTTATCTACTGCTGTCTAGCTAGTTATTGTTTTGGACCAGCCTGCGCATATTCGGCGGATGAAGAAATAAGGAGTCGGGGATATTAGTTCAAGCCCACTGGGCCCGCGTGGTGGATTATGGCCCACTCCCTTTCACCGAGAGGTCTGTGTACCAGCAGTGGGAACATTATAGGCTGATTAGGAATTAATTAATAAGAACCTATGTCAATTTGTCATTTTATAGCCATTTCAGACAACTGTAAAAGAATGACATTCGTGATTTGAATATACGGACAATTTAGGTTGGTAGTCATTCTGCCTAACAATATTTAGAATCTTTAGATTTCTCTAATATTCAGCAATATAATCGTCTGAGCACCCTTGTTCGCATCGCTTTCCATCAGGCGTGATCGAGGTCATGAGGAAGCCCACAAATCAACAAAAAAAAAAGTTTTTTTTTTGTGTGCCTTGCCTAACCTTGGTCAAATAAACGTATTTTCTTTTTTTTCTTTCTTTTCTAATCATTGTCTACTTCTTCTATACATCTCTATCAAATTACATTATTACAGCTTTCTTCTTCGTATATCTTTCTATTTTTACAACAAAATACAGTTACAATCTAAGAATGCTGTTAATTCCATTATGATCAGGGTGTCCATTTCGATGCCGCGCCGGATATAGGGGGCTCCGCAATAACTTACACCCGATATTATCAGCCGAGCCGTGAAGATCGCTATCAGCTGCTACATGGAGTTTAGTCTTAACTTACAGCTGGTCTACGATACCTTAGACACTAGTGTCGGACATTTGGCGAGATATTTTAATCTATTTATTTACACTAACGAGGTGTCATATTTTTATTTTTAAAACTAGCTGCGCCTCGCGGTTTCACCCGCATAAGTTTCGATCCCGTGGGAATATCGTGGGATAAAACATGCTATGTATTAATCCAGGGTGTCAGCTACGTCCATACCAAATTTCATCAAAATTGGTCCAGCCGTTTGAGCGTGAAGAAGTAACAAACATAAAAACACATACACACACTCACTCACAAACTTTCGCCTTTAAGTATAATATTAGTGTGATTACTCATGCTAAATGCTTACTTACTTGCTTAAGAACCATCATTATCACTTTAAATCGGTAATCGAAAGTTGGTTTTTGAAATTGATTCTTTGAAAGAACTGATCAAACTGTCGAAACCACTTTTAATTCTATTACGTTTTTTAAAAAACCATAAAGATAGTTTTATCTCTTTCATCATCATCATCATTTAAAATTACTCTGATTACGTCTTCCAATACTTCCGATTGACTGTATCTAGGTAGCTATATATATAAGTGCATCACGGACCACGGTCTACACAAAAAAATGCTTTATCGTCTTCAGCATCTATAAACAATTCGGTGAATTGAATGTATCAAACATTGTCAATATTTACTACTGCATCTTCTAGTAAGACAACATGATTGCTCAATATTTTCTCGGATACAATACGAGAGTGCTCGTGGTGACCTCTGGCGGCTAATTTCCTTCCTCCGAAGATAAGACAGTTCATAGTGGCGCTGATTTATTATTTGCTATCTCTGCCCTTTGGAGAAACGATTAAGGTCAAGTTGTAAAGGAAGGAAATGGTATATGACCATGTACTCACCTATAGTCTGCTTAGAGAGTAGGGTATTGTCTGGTCGTTTGTGGTATTTAGTATGTCCGCTTTAATAATATGTACTTATTAAATTGTTCATTATTTAATATATTAATATAGTCTTTACATTCTACCTAGCAGCATTCTCAGGACCATCTATTGTTAGAAAAAGAACTTTAGGACCACGATTTATTTCGCGATTTTCAATCTTTATTGGCATTTTGGAGCATACGAAAACGTAGGTTGTATTTCCTTCAATAGCAAATTAAAGAACCCACTCTCTCTAAGAGAATCATGGCGGAAACACGGAGTTTCTCGCCCGTTCTTCTCCATAGGAACCTACTACGCTTTTGAATGGGCAACTAGCTCCATCATTCTAACTAACCAACCCCTTGAAAATTCAAAAGTATGTGTTTATTTGAAATAAAGGCTTTGTGTTTGAATGTAAGCACGAAAAAGGAACAATATCACACATAAAAAAATATCCATTCAAATAACACCACTACCGCCATACATCACCGTACTCTCTGACCCACATACCTGCAAATCCCATCCGATGCTCTAACGGCTCATTCCATACAGTTAAGATCCAAAAAAATGTTGCCAGATCCTTGTATAGACGTTCTTAGTACGCGTCCAATCGTCCATTGAGTAACGGTGTTGCCAGTAAGTGTACAATTAGAGGAACCAATGCTTGTAGTAAAAACGTTGAAGAGCTAAGTATAGATGGTACTAGAATTGACAGCATTAAGGATGTAGAATTAGACATGGAAGTGGCAAAGAATTTGATGGCATTGAAGGTAGAAGCTTTTTGGTTGGTGACTGTAGATAAGTTATCAATAGATATGGAAGAAAATAACATACAAATTTCAGTTTCCATTGATGTATTCGAAGTTCGAACTCATGAATAAAATTGAAGCTCAGGTATCTTTACGTAAGTGAATTATTTGAATGATAAGATAATATGAATACAGCATGGATTTGATATTATCTGATAAATGGAAACATCACAATTATTGACACTTAAAAAAACTTTAAAATTATTGTTATTGTTAATATAGCCTGTTTGTTGAGAAAGCTCAAAAAGCTAATAAATAATATTGAACATACATATACCAATTCTGTTATAAGAAGCTTCAAAATCTTAACCATTAGCCTTAAACGAGTCCATATTTACAACCATTTTGAAATAGGTTACCGTTCATTACAAACCATATTGAAATATGTTCACTCATTCATTCATATGCCAAATAATGCACTCGACCCACTAAATATGGACGACATGATGATTCATCTCCTTTTAAATTAAGAATAGCTGCAAAATGCGTGTGCGCACGAATATGTCACATATTGTAACGGTTTTTATGAGAACTGTGAATGTAATATTATATGGTTTATGGCCACATTGGCCCTTTACCCTCTTAAGATGTGATTGGTTTTTTGGACTGTACATGGTACAATATTATTATAGCCACCATTGGGAGGAGATAGGTATTGGTAGACTTATGGGCTTGGTAGTAATATTTGTTCTTCAATAATATTGCTTCATTATTTTCTCACCTCCTCTTAAGTTTTTATGATTCAATTATTTCAAATCCTTGAATTTTTTCTCTTCTCTGTTAATCATTCTCTATCTCTGTCTAAATTACACTCCAAGCTCCTCCCTCCTCCTCATCGTTCCTCTCTTCCTCTTTAACATCAGTATATTATCTGGACTCCAATTAATTATGAGTCAAAGATTTCAAACCCATTACACTATTCCCTTCTCATAACATTCTTAGCTTCTCTGTCAAAGTTAAATTCAGCTTTTCTAGTACCATCTTTATCTTCGCCGACCGACAGTGGGTCAACAACATTTTCTTACTATCATCTAAAAACGTTGACCGTTTGAATGCAGTTAATTTTCGAGAATCTTGCGCCGCTCTGTTTAGGGTGAGTTCGAGAAAAAGTTGCAATAACAAGTGCGCGGGCGCAACGGTGCGACACTTTATATGGGATAGCCGGATCCTTGTGGACTTAATGCTTGGGATGATTGAGGTTGGTTACCTTACCCGTAAGGTACCTGGTTAAACAATTTTAATGGACGGAGCTCCTTGTGTACTCATACCTACTTACACATGGATGGTGATTGGCTCATTGTTAAGTACTTGCATACCTACTCCCAAATGAAATCACCCGAAGGTTCGTTGCTTTCATAAGCGGTTGTATTTACGACACCCTGTTCAAAAGTGAATCAGTATTACCATTTATTTAGTGATGAACAATAATGTCTTGTTTGCATTTCGCCATTTTTTTCTCTCCTTCAATGTCTTCAGCTGGTTATCCATTTGACACATGTTTTGAACTTCGCCTCCTATTGACGCCTTAACTATTACGCTGCAGTACCTTAAGTAGGAAGGTCCATTTAACAATAACTATCAACCCCATTTCTCTACAAGCAACTCTACTCACACCGTTGACCGAAGCGTGATAGTTCAGATAACTACCATCCATTACGATTCTAAAGATAATACCGAAACAATTGTTGTCGAAAGCGGCAAACACTTAAAACCGATTATGTGCGCCCGCGCCGCCGTACCTACCACCTAAGGCCGGGTGTACACGATGTGTAAGTGGAATGCGCTGTTCACACGTAAGCATGTCGCGATTTATGTTGTTTACATTGAAGCTAAGTTACGAACAAAGGAGTTAAGTGTGAATTCGGCTTTATTGAAAAAGAAGGAAAAATAAATGTTGGTTTTTTTGTGGTCAAAAATTTGTTGAAGGAGTGGACGGTAAATTGCGGCTAATGAATGTGCAACGGAAGCCCTTTGTCTTCGAAATTTATTGGTATTTTATTTGGGACATAGCACAGCTTCGATTCTCAACACCGCTCCTGTACCTACCTACATTAGGTGGTTCTTGCTGGGCAAGAACCAGGAACAGCTATAATATCCTTTTTATTAAAACTTAAATAAACAAAATGAGTGATTAAAAGAAAATAATCCTTCAATGTTTATACATACAGTACCCTCCAAAAGTTAGTTGACGCTTTTACACTTCAGCTGTGATGCCACGTTATGATTTAAAAAAATAAAAATAAATATCTTGATTATTGATTGACTTCATTATTTTTAATAATAAGTCATAGGTTCCCGAATTAGTCAATAAAAACGTTATAATGTTTAGTTCAACATTTGGAACTAGAATTTCAAATATGGTGTTGTGTCACAGGTGAAGTGGAAAAAAGTCAAATAAATTTTGGAGGCCACAGAATATTTACAACGCAAAATTAGTTTAAAGGTTAAGGGAGATTTAATTTAGAAATTTATCAAAACAGGGTGACAGGGAAACCGACATGTTCCTTGAAAGGGGTTATACTAGAGGTCATTAGCAACAAATTAAGTCCAGTGAACTAGGGGTCGAAACTGTATGGCTAAAAAATAAAAAAAATGCTTTTAAAGACCATTTATTTCTGAGATTATGTAAGTTATCCACGCATTTTTTTTAAATCACTCATTTTTCATCTTTCAGAAAAATATCAATTAAACGTGGAGTGGAGTAGTTTCTCATAATTAATTGTTTTTGGTAGCAAGTCTGAAAATTTCTAAAAAATCGAAGAACCGACACAGCTCTTGCACACAGCATTGAGAATTGATCTAAGGAAGGCGGGTAGGTACTTTTCCAACGAGAACAACAAGCTGTACAAGCTTTTAGCTTCCGAGCTGCTTCCTTTCATTCACTATTCCTAGAATCTGTACTAACTTCTAAAGCCCTCATGTTCAAGATAAAGTAATTTACATTTCCGCTATTGTGTTAGAAATCAACACGCCGCGAATAAGTACTACTGACTCATTTGAACATGCACCCGTTTGCATTACAATAATACGACTTCCCTTGAAGAAACACCTGGTTCTGCAATAATCATAACATTCATAATAAGTATTGTTGGCACATGCGAAGATGAACACGTTTTGAGTGCAGTATCTTTGTCAGCAAGCATTTATTTAATACTTAGTACTGACAATGATAACTATCATAGCGATACACCTGTTAGCATTGTTATATAGTTGCACAACTTGTATGTGTTTGCTTTCGATGCTTTTTATTATAGCTTAAGTTGATTTTAATATCATCAATAGATAGGTAAGGCGTGGTTGAATCTTTATCTAAAACATTGTAATACTAGCTTTTGCCCGTAACTTTGTCTGCGTGAAATTTCGTGTAATTTCGACCTCCTACCCACCGCCTCGCGTCCCATCGCCTTCCCGCACTAGTACTGCGTTTACGCATAGCGTTCTTTCTGACTTTTTTTCATTTTGCTCGGCTCCTAGTGTGATGTTATATAGCCTATAGCCTTCCTTAAGAATTGGACTATCAAATGCAAAACAATCTTTTCAAATCCAGCAGATAGTTCCAGAGATTAGCCCCTACATATAAACAAACAAATTTTATTATATTATAAGTATTTTACAAGTATAGATACGAGTATATCTATAAGTGAATATGATATCACTAAAGGTGTGGTGCAGATGGTCTTGAAATCTAAATGATGACTGTTATTAGAGGATGCTAATAGTGACACTGTAGATATCAAACAAGGTGGAATGGATATTACAGCTAACAATGTACTAGGCGAGGCAGGCCAACTCGCGTCAAGTGCAAATTCAGACGCGAACTTTCTAAGTCCCGAACAAACTCTAGCAATTAGTCCGGAAGAAGAAGACATTTTACATACAAAATTTCACATTTTCTCAGTAGATTCAACACTCGAAGCTAAGTATTGTTGTCGCGACCCTAGTTGACACAGTTCTGTAATATCTACATACGTACAATGGATGGGTGTCTGTCGTTGTAAATCAAATAACAATGACATGTTCTTTGGCGCGAAACTAAATAATGTTGTTTGACGTTTACACAGTGCCTATATTATGATGAAACTCGCATGAAATAGATGGCTTGTTGGTGTTGGTTGAATATGGCCGATATGTGCATTTTAGTACGAGTACATTCACATTTTACTACAGGATGGAACCAAGTCTTGGTGAAGTCTATTGGAGTGTTAATATGAGTAAAAAAAAAATACTGCCAGCCTGCATCACCCCTGCTGGTCAAACTTCGGACAAAAGCTTCCTTCCACGACAGCACAGACTGGGGCATTCTCCAGCCTGTGCTAATGTGAACAATTGCTTTATTTTGACGGGTCGAGCTTGTCCTAGAAAGTCTTCCTGTTAAACAATTCCCGAATTGCCTCTAACATTATAGGTATAAGAGGCAAATTGATAATTATCATCATATAAAATTAGACCATGGTGCATGGATCTTAGATGAATGTGTGCAAAGTTACATAACATGAGTCACATACATGTATACATGACATACTTGAAACAGACAACAATACTAACAAACTGGACCAACATAAGTACAAGGTACTTGTTTCTTTGCTCCTAGGAAACTACAAATGGTGGTGAAGTTAAGTTAGACGTAGCTACAAGACTTGCGGCTTTTTACTGCCTATTAACGTCAGCAGGGACATACTTCTTCGGAATTATTAGCGTAATACGGTAATAACTGGGACTACTACATTGTCCGTGTTTGTTTCTGTTACTAAAGTGTCTCAATCAGAAGTTATTTTAGAAATTCTGCACATTGCAGGGCACACAGAGTCTTAAGATAGTGAATCGAATACTAAATATATTTAAAGATCTCGATTAAGTGGAAAATCATTTTATCCAGGAAAAAAGGAAACTATAAATTGAACGAGGTAAACCACGTTTCGGCAGGAAAGCAAGAAATCTAAATAAATAAAAATTAAATTGCTGTTCCTTGCTTAGGACATCACTTAAGAGCGGCTGGACCGATTTGGAAATATTTATGAAATGTTCTTACCTTGTAGTCCGAAAGTTTATCGGAAAATGTTCAAATTCGGCCAAAATCGAACGTGCTTTTTTATGGGATTTTGGGAAAAGACGACGTGTGTCTGGTCAGCTAATTTTCAACAAATATGAACGAAAGTGCTACCCTACTCTATCAAAGTATTACCTTCATCATTAATGACTAACATTTGTATAATACCAAATCTGGATAAAGTATCAACCGTTGCTTCGTCACTAGCATTAGGGTCAATAAGCCCTTTACTGTTGTTTAGAGTATCGATAAAGTAACGGTCTACTATATGTGCCTTATCAACTATATTTAACTTTCACTATCAGTCATTTAGAGGTATCTGACAAAGTATTTTCGTTTTCTCTCCACTTTAACTTTTATGGCTATAGTGGTGTGTGAAGTAGCTCACACCTGCGAAGGGCTTAGGTAATTTTAAATATCTATTATGATTGGAGTGTCGTATTTTGCCATTTGGACGGCAACAACGGGCTTATGCTCAGCAGTGGCTGGAACAAGACAATGATGATGATGATGATGATTTTACCATTTGAATAGCCTGTCAACTAAATCATCATAAGTTTGGAGAAGATAATGCAATAGAAATTGTATTTAGAGCATAATGTAGGTAAGAACAATAACGAAACAATCACGAACGTTCAAAACACTCTAAACTACCATTAAAAACCTATTTAAATCACTGATCGAAACAACGAAACCGACCTATATGCATGTGGAACATCAAAAGAGTTCCTGTCAATAAAGTTTGACCGAAAGAAATGATTGCCCAAGCTTTCCAGCAATTGGCACGGCTGGTGGCCCAGATTCGTTACGAGAATAACCACGTAACTGCTACTATGTAGGTTAAACAGGCCTTTGGAAAGAACGGGCTGCGGTTCGATAGATAGGGTGACAAAAGGTCGCTGAGAATTAGCTGGAAAGTAGGCGGTAGTTAGGTATTTTGTGCAACTAGCAGTTTGTTGGAATGGAGTAGTTTGTTGTAGTGGGATATAGGGCTTATGTTAAAGTATAATTGGGAATAGGTCTTTGTGGTCAGTGTGCGGTTTATCTGCAATGTTATATGAATTAGATAGATAGATTTGGGTAGGTTGGTGGATAGGTTGGTTGGGTTGGGTTGTTATTAGATATCAATACCAAACACGTTTGCAGAGTTTTGCTAGCTAATTTGACCCTGTAGATTAAGGGACAGTCAACCGCATGTCAGTATTAACAATTTCATATTCATCATCATCATCATCATTTCAGCCGAAAGACGTCCACTGCTGGACCTCCCCCAAGCACCTCCACTTCGACCGGCACCCTAATTGCGTAACACACAATCAATCGGAATCGGTTTCATTTTGACAGTTCAACAACATTCATTGCGTTATTTACGTGTTGAGCAGACAAATGTTTCGTACTTATGAAGCAATGGATTAGCAATTTGTTTCAAAATGATTCAGATTACGATCGATTGTGTGTTACGCAATTAGGGTGCAGTTCTGTGCTTCTAACAAATTTACATTCACTGCACTTTTCATTCGTAGCATTATGGTTGATTTTCGTACTGCTAGTGTTACCACTGATGGAGAATGTACGTGGCTTTCAAAATCATAGAAGGCAGGGAAAGAATTAAGAAAAGTTGAAAAAATATAATAAAATAAAATTATTACTAAATTAACTCAGTAGAGTTCATTATGTGGCACTTGAACGGTGATTAAAAAAAGTGTTTAATTTATGTATGAAATGCAAATGAAGTTTGCATTTAGCAACTTTTTTTGGGATTTAGCTTTACTACACCATGCTGAGACTGGTAATTAATACGGGCCCTGCCCATTACGTTCTTCCAAAAACAATAAGAATTTGAAACCTGTTCGGTTGTTCAAAAGGTGGGCAAACGGACAAACAATCATTTCCTCTTTATCAAGTACCTACGAGAGTATATTAAAATGACGCCAACGCGTTCAAATACTCGGTCAAATAAAGTGTTCAACATATGAATATTCAGAAACGGACAGTGACTAAGCCTCGTGTCTTAAAACCACGGATCTTAACAAATTTTCTCTTTGTTCTTGAACTGAGTAAACAGCTGATTCACTAGCATGACTCAATGAACCGTTCACCTTCTTTACTCAATAAAACTAACAACTTATTAGTAAAGAAACTTCGGGCTAATTTTATGACATATTAATTTTCCTATATCTCGATTTTAAGGAGATTAATTTGGAACTGTATTGTAATTTAATGTAAATTAATTCATAAATGACTTAACTTCCTTTTTGATTTTAATAAAAGAATGGAAAGCAAGAGTAATATATTAAAAATCCATTTTAAAAGTCTACTAAAGTGGGAAGTAATGTGTTGGTCACAGTAAAGTCGATATTGCAATACATTTTTTTATTAAATTACTTTCTATTAGCATATAAAGCTTATTTTAACCTAATGAGCAGGCTGTTCAATAAATTCCATTATCAAAATCAGATTTCTATTAAAAAACACTATTTTTAAATGCTGGTTAGATAGAAATCACTTCTATCTAACCAGCTTAAATAACTTAATCTGTCCGTTTGAGGTGTGAATATCTCACGGCGGCTATACTTTATCAAAGTTTTTACGATCTTGGGATGCTTCTCGCATCGGTCACCACTTCGTTAGTGAGTCATACTCGAAGATTTAATCGTGGAACGTTTATCATGAAGATGATCGCAGGTAATTAAATTATAAGGGGACGCATCAATAACGATCTGTCAAATTCAAATGACATAAGCCGTCATGTTTCTGGCGGGAAGATCTGTTTTCATGTGATTTTTTTTAGTGCACACTAAATTGTGACTACGTTGGTCATATTTTTTACTTTATGATCTTTCTGAGATATTTATGTTGGCCTTCACTGGGTTGCCGATTCTCCGTGATTCATTTGACTAAAATACTAGATTTCAGAGAAATGATTCATGGTAATGTAGAATGAAATAAAGCACTAAGTTGCTACAACTTATTTACGCAACACGAACATCACCTTACACCTGGTATTTTAATATTCTCATCAATCATTATTTTCAGCTCGTATTTACCCTATAAGCCTTCTGGTATTTAAGCCTTCAATTTGACATTATCCATGAATTAAACACGACATACACTATCATTTTACGCAAGAGAGGCCATTAAATACCGAATGTTAGTCGAAACTTTACGATGGCGATCAATGGGCCATAAATGCGTGTATAGTGGGCTGCTCTGACCCCAATGAGACCCATTTTGACGTCATATGAATGCATTGAAAGCCAATTTTGACGGGTATATGACGTTGAAGTAAGTAGCTATTGTTTTTAAGCTTTGTTGATTGAAGATTACGTAGATGACGCACGAACACCAGTGGACAGGATGTACCTAGAAAGTATGCGAAAAAAACCCAGTATGACATCATGGTGCATTTTTAGTATATTAAAATGTGAGAGTTTTCTTAAAATAGTTTGATTCGATCATTTTCATCCATAATTTCCACCCACGTAAAGATTTAGATCGGAAAGAGTATCCCAATAAATTTTGATACCTTTTTACAAAAACTACTTAATCTTGAATCCTCTTCGCATTGCATATAGAAACCAATAGAAATAGCGTAGCCAGCCGGTCATTCCTCCGGTCCGAAGCAAAGGTGTGCCCAATGTGGTGACACTACCACAAAAAGTACCAAATTAATGTTACGGCTAAGCAGTAAAAATACTTGCTGTGAATTAATATCACGCCTCGCGGCAGTTTCCGCCAGATGGCGGTGTGTGTTTTCTATAATGTTAGTTTGTTCATATTAAAACAGGCGGCGCGAGCGCATGCAACTGTTTTCTTTCCATTTTGAAGCTTAATAGGGATGTCGAAGTTAATAGAAATCTTGTGCGTGTTGTTTTTGGGAGTAGTGGATTAACAGAATTGATTGGGGTTGAAATTGATAGATATTTTTGTTGATTCCAATGTTTTTTTTTGCAGCATAGAACTCTATAGTACTATGAGAGAGCGACGAATGAAGTTAAGTTAGAAAATCATCAAAGCTCATCGCACTTTTCGTGTAATCAAAATCAAAATCAAAAGTCATTTATTCAAATTAGGCTGAGAATCAGCACTTTTCGAACGTCAAAATTACAAAAGACAGTCCCCCAAAAACGCCCGCCCTTCACCACTTCCTAGTGCTATCGCTGGGAAGAAGAAGTGGCCAACAAACTTCCCAGCAGCACAGCTGTCTGTTCAGTTAGAATATAGTTGCATGTATACAATACTAGGAACATATGTTCAGTAATTAACATTACAAGAAACTTAAATTATTTGCCATAAAATATGTCAGCTAGCCACGCCAATATACCAACAAATATAATAAAAACTATACGTACTCAAGCTGAAAAAATAATTAATTAAAATGGAAATAAAAACTTACTACCTAAATAAAAGCCTCCAGGCATAAAGGGCGTGACAGCTTACATATCTAAGCATAGCTGGGTTCTGGTCACATAGCTGTCACTTGAGTCACAGATGAAAAACTAGGACCATCGAAGTAAAATAAATAAATAAGTTAATACTAATAACAATAACCTGTCAGTAAGCTAATTCTGGAGAAAGAACATGAACATTGTCTTGAGTTAATTAGGGCGACCAACTATTCTTATCGTGTAAGTAGTCGTTGATGGAATAGTAAGCCTTTGAACAAAGGTTAGATTTTACTTGAGCTTTAAACGCATTAAAAGGCAAGTCTAGCAAAGAAGAGGGTATCTTGTTATAAAAGGTTATACCAAGCCCAACAAATGAGTTATGAACCTTATGAAGCCGGTGAAAGGGGGCACGTAGTTTGTCCTTATTTCTAGTGTTAACACTGTGAATATCACTGTTTTTAGTGTACAAGTGCAAATTTTGCCTAATATACAAGATGTTGGCGAAGATGAATTGTGATGCAACCGTGAGAATACCAATATCTTTAAAAAAATCTCTTAGAGAAACTCTGGCACCTAGCTGGTAAATTGCTCGAACAGCTCGTTTTTGAAGGACAAATATATTTTGTATATCAGCGGCTTTGCCCCACAGCAGAATACCGTAGGACATAACACTGTGAAAATAACTAAAATAGACTAAACGAGCTGTATCAACGTCAGTGAATTGTCTTACTTTAATAATAATGGTCATAAATTGTAGCTCTTATTTTGAAGATACAATGTACTGCATTGTGTCTGCTAAAAGCATAAGCATTGAATTCTCTATTTCTATATTATTAATCCTGAAACTGACAAGTGGCAGCCCTGTACTCCTGTAAAGGATTACACCACTGACGCGTGTTATTACAGTATTACAGTTAAAATTAACTGCCGAACAGTTTTCAAGTTCATAACACACAGTATCCGAGGATTATTTTCAGACGATGTTTTGATATTTTAACTAAACGATAGTCGTTCCGTGAAAGGTCATTGATATTTTAATGTAAACGTTATGATTTATTGTTTGATTTGTTAGGGTAAACATGAAGACTACTTTTTATTTATATTTAATTAAAATTAACTCTTCGAATTTTATTGACTGTTTCTGAAATCCTAAAGTGACCCCGTACAGTTCACCTAGTCTAATATGTTCAAATTCAGTGTAATATGGGGCTGACGGACTGACTCTAGGCTGCTAGTGAGAAACACTTAATGGAAAACCTAAACAGTTTGCCCGCCCCAAAAACCAAACTCAAAACGTTCAGCAATTCGTTCAGCACTCTCGACCAAAACAAAGAGTACAAAGAGGTAGTCCATTCAATGTTCACTGTATTCTAACGTTCTTCCTCCTTTGTCCACAGGCTTGTGCCCCTCGCTACGTATCCTACGTGTCAGCCAAGCTGGACCAGAGAGACCCAGTGGGCACGTGCTTCGTCGCCAACTCCCCAGACCTGAGTGACGTCAAGGAGTTCTCCCCGTGTAGAACATGTAGGTATCTCGAGGACATCGTCGCACACGCATGTTCGTATGCATGCGTGCATGAACAGACGGGATAGATAAAGCTCTTTTTTATCTATTCTGGCAAACTCATAGGCTATGATATGGTGGAGGTGAAGATATCCTAGAATTGGATTTCTTGCAGCATATGCTACATTCCATTCCTCACATGAATTAGGTACTGAACACTGTTGAATCAAGTTATCGTAACATCACCGAATCGAAATCAGTATGAATACCTACATCGATTTCATTTCAAAGAAAATTCACCTAAAGGTACAGACGCCAGCACATCAAGCTACTACAATCTGTCAGATTTCTTTAATTGATTTTCAACTTTATCTGTAAAGTATTAAGGTTCAAGGTTGATTGGGAAAATGTGATAGTTTCGGGTAGCTTGACCTGCTGGCGTCTGTACGTTGTACAAAAATCAGGTTCATTTTACATCAACTTTTTAAAATAAAAAGTTCATCACATCACAGACCCTCATAAAATGGCAACACAGTCCGTAGTAAAAGGGTGCCAATGGAGCCATCATGGCCGCAACAATGGCGGTCATGAAAGCGCGC
This sequence comes from Apamea sordens, assembly GCA_945859715.1. Classification (NCBI taxonomy): domain Eukaryota; kingdom Metazoa; phylum Arthropoda; class Insecta; order Lepidoptera; family Noctuidae; genus Apamea; species Apamea sordens. The sequence continues at coordinate 19,556,708 of OX243995.1, forward strand.
GAAAACCGACTCACTTCCGCCGGTAATGGCGGCAGGCAAGGGACTTAGCGTGACGAGCCTGAGGCACTGAACATGATTTACGATACCACTTTCGTGTAAAACGATAAACTTTAGGGTCACGTTACATTACAAAAATATCATTGTGTGATTTGATGGTTTTTTGAAATGTGAAACTTTAATTTTTATTTGCGATCTCCCACACAAAATTTTTGAAGGGACCACACATTTGTGTGTAACAATATTCAATCATTTTTAGTGTCAGTTTACATTTGTATTATGGTCGTAATTTTTTTATATTCGGTAAAAACATTTTTTATTTTATTTTACACAGACACTTTCAACACACTGCACATTTTCCACAGAAATAAAAACATTACGCAAATAATATTTTATTATAACAGCCGATCGATTCTGTAAAAATCTCACCGTGAAAAGTTAGGTGAAGTGAGCTTGGAGTGAGCTGTCAATAGTGTCAATCCCTAGTATTAGTTGGAATGACGGCTCACTCCACGCTCACTTCACCTGAGTTTTCACGGTGAGATGGTTACAGAATCGCACATCAGGTATAAACAACCAAATAACTATCTATGCTTTCTTTAGGGTTCCGTTCAGTGGACGAGGGTGAGTATCTTCTGAGGTAAAGTTCGATGTGTAACGCACTTGTCGACTAGTAGAAACTCATACACTTCATCATTAATGTATGAACATGTTGACCCATCTCATACAGCCTTCAGTTGTCTTGGAAATGTGAAGCCATGGCTACTTTTACCTACCCAGTATGGGGTTTTTTTTTTTTTTTAAACTGAAATTATAATTTGAAATGATATACCCAGTTGAAAAATACAGGGTGGAATAAGCTAATTGAATAAATAAAAGTCATATTTTTATTAATAAAATAATATCTATTAATCGCCATTCTTAAATTGAAACCTCATTACTGCTTTTGATACAAAACTGAACTTTATGAAACAGTTCTAGATAATTGTATTAATTTTTAGATAATATTATTTAATAAATCTCCTCTTATAACCATTATACATTTAATAACATAAATGTTTATGTTTGCATGTATCTATATTGTATGTGCACCTATGTGTCGTACTGTGTTCTTAATATTTTATGTGAAAACACTCCTCAATGTAGATGATGTAGAAAACAACACTACAACAATGCAAAAAAGGTTTAAGCAGCTCTTCGTGCTAAGATTATATCTGCGTATATAAACCAGTAGCAACTTTCGAGGAAATAGCTACCTTTTCTGTAAATAATACACGACAACTTATATATGTAGGTACGAAAAAAAAAAGGATTAACTGGATACAGTAAAATATTACAAGTTTTAGGAATTCAAGCTATTTACATCGTTTTCTTTTGTTATTTACAAAAGATCACGTTTAACATAGATACTATTTAATAACGCAACGATAACACTGTATTTTATAGAAAAACATTTGTATAATAAATGTAAAGACACTATTTTCACATAAACAGTCAAGCATCCTGTATGTACACTGTATATTAAGGCATCGTATAAGTGTATAATTCATCGCGGGTCCATATTGATTGTTAATTGATTTGTTTTTAATTTGCAGCGAGTTACGGACAGCGCAAGACAGGCATGTGCCAAGCCGGTTTCTCAGCAGCTATATCGAAGGTAAGCTTTATATTTTAAGAACCCCGTCATAAAGTTGTTTTGTTTTTCTGTACTTCGTGGAAAGCGTTTTAATAATAATTGGTTTGAGTCAAATGACGCAGCCCGTTAATCAATCTCTCATTTTTCTTTAACAAAGTTAGCAAGCATATTTTCTAAATTAGTTAAATGAAAAAAAAAAAATTCTTGAAGCAACAAACAACTCCAGCTAATTTTCGAAATCTAAAAAGAAATCAGCCTGTACAGTAGAATAAAGAAAATTGCTTTTCATTCTGATGCAAAATTTTAAATAAAAGAAAGGGGTTTCTTCGCAGCATTTAATAACAGTGTTGCCATTTATCAATTGTCTCCGTGTTGCAACACACAAAAATATGATGACAGTTTATTATCTTTTTTGTCACCAATTACGTTCCATTTCCAATTATTTCGAGTGAAATCCGCTTTTTATCGGAACCGATTTCTGGCAACATTAAAAAGTGTGGTTTTTAATTTAATTTTCATAAGTGCTCGTATTAAAATGCAATTATTGCGGTCGTCTGTCATTTTGTGACAAATTAGCTACGGTGTTTTGGGTAATGGGTAGTCATTTTATTTTATTACCGAGAAGATAAAAGGTGAGGTCAGGTTATGACTTATGACAATCATGATCTTTCGTTGCACAACGGATGCGACATTTTCGCACTAGCTTGATTTAAAAAAAAAATGCAGAAGCAAATCTGCCAATAGTTCTGGAAATACTATTATGGAGAATTTGTTACAAATTCGAACGTTGAGCAGTTGTATTTTAAATGGTTTATTTGTAAACGATTACGTACCTACAGAATTATGAGGAAAAATGTGGCACAAAAACTAATGAAGAAGAATAAAAAAATATATATATTTGCAAGCCTCAATTTGAAAATAATTCATTCCGAACATGAACCCTTCAAGTCGATCTTCATCATTATACAAAACACGATCATTTTTTGTCAAAAAAAAACAATTCTTACTACTTTCATGTAAAACTTCGTGATTTTACGATCGTGGGAATAGAATTATTTTTGCCCATAGTGGAATTATCTTCGTGATCGCGGCGACCGACGCGCACACGTGACGCGCATGCGCGCCCGCAACCGCGCAGACTCCTTATGAATTATTTAACTTTTATTGTTGCCAGTGCAAAAAATAAAACAAGAAATGGTAAGATTTCTATTTCGAGAATAGTGAACGAATTTTATTGCAGTTTTATTATGTCGCTGTATTTGGGATACAATTGAGATTTACCGCTAAATTCTGACAGGACAATCCCTTGGCTTCCTAGTATGGTAGCGGTTACCAAGCAGGACTTTATTTGTTAGTGTCCCGGTGTAGTGCTTATAAAATTGCATGAGTACCTATCGTATAAGCTACGTACATACGCAGCTACCCATAAAAGTTCTGAGCTGAACATGGGCATCCCGAACAAACCTTACAAAGACACTAGGAAGAGATTTTGACTTAATCACTACACAGCTCACTTATTTATTTATTAAAAAAATTAAGCACACGTAAAAAAATACCTAACAAAGGCGGGCTTAGTGCCTGAGGCGACTTCTACCAGCAATGCAGTCATGCTTATGGTGATGGAAGGTGCAATACAAAGGATAGATAAAACGAAAATAACTATAAAATACAAAAATAAATACATAGGTACATACCTATATACATTCATATAAACAAAATAAGCTTCGTTAGGAGAAAAAACGTTCGTAGAGGAGAAAACGAATCCAGTGTATATGTTCACTTATCATGCCGCTATATAACTAGATGCATGTGACATGTCGTAAAGCTGTCCTAAACATAGGACCATTAAATAAGAAACACATCGTATGTGTTGCCAAATCTGAAAATTATACCTGTTTGAGATATGACCTAGGTGGGCCTAATTGTCATTTGTATGAGATGAAATCTACCTACGATGAAATCACTGAATTAGGTATCTCATGATTTAGTAACCAATAAATATGTCTGCTAGTAACAGTAATACCATTTCCAGAAAATATTTACGATTTTCTTATAGCACATTTTAATCAACTAAAGATAAGATAGGTAGTTAGAACTCTCTATATTTTATTTAAAATCATCACGTAAAATTTATAAATATATAAAATTTATATCACAATATATTTATATCAATGCGTGGGCAATCTTTAACAGTAATCGTTAGAACAAGAATAAAAATCGATATTCGAGTCAGAAACACACAGACAATTAATTTCCATTATCTAAAGAAATAACAATAAAGATGACACCGAACGACTACCTTGCCTTTGCCTTACACTTAAAAAAAAGTGATTAATGTCACCACACCGGTTCAATGGGACTTTTTTCAGTGTTGCCAAGTGAATAAAACGGTTTCGGTGTGGGTATCACGTGCCATGGAGTTTATTCTATCAAAACGAGGAAAGGTGTTAGGTACGCATTCTATTAATTGACATAAATTGTATCATGTCTTATGGTTTCTGTTTAATGTTATCAAAACATTAATAAAGTGTGAATTGTATAGACTTTTATTCCACGTGAAATCGGATGTATCACGTGTTTTTCTATTGACATCTTCTCGGTTTCTGCGAACATGATAAAAAAATCTATCGAAAGGGTATGAAACTACAACCTTTCGAATGCTTAAGTTTTTGTACGGATTGTAAATCATCATGAATCACATGTATGTGTATAAACAAATACGGCCCCAAACCTCATTGAAATGGCACAAGACACTAAAATCTAGACCATTTCTGTCACGAAGATACAGATAGCCATACTACTCTTTTATCATCTGCATCCAACTCGAAAAGATGGTATCTTTTCTAAGAAGACGGAACCCGATACCAAGACGTTAGGTACCGTGGATGTTGGCAATCTTCACGTGGACGCAAAACGTGATGATTTTGCTAAACAGTCTTATAACAATAGTAGGGACTAGTTGGAGAAACCGTTGTTGTAAGAAATAAGAATGGATTGTTCGAATGAATGAACGATCGAGCTATTGTTTTAGAGATGTAGATAATCATTTTTTACTAATACTTATGTCCTAACTCAAATTCAAAATCATAATTTATTAATAATCACAATTTGTACAAGAAAACGTTTCTCATCACTCTTGAATTGCCCAGTCCAATCTTCTCCAACAAACTTGAAAACCCATAAAAAAAGTCCAGGAATTCTAGCAACCCTATCCCGGTTTCCAACAGCATCAGTTTTATTGAAGTGTCCATCTATAGCCCAATAAATTTGTCCCCAGCTCGCAGCGAGGTGCGAACGAACACAATTCATTACTATTCATTGCTACACCGTGTTGCATCCTAATGGGCCCATGTGTTTCCAGCCATGATTCACTCTCTTTAGCTTTGAAGAAGGCTGTGCAAATCGGTGGGTGAATGTGTTCGGCTTTAAGTGTAATTTCTTTTTCCTTTTTAGGAAAAAATATGGTCAGGTTTAGCTTAATAAAAGTTGCTTGCTACCGCCGCGGGTAATTTAAATAAAACCTTAGAGGTTTTGCTAGGACTAAAGAAGTTACTCACAAAAAACATTTTATGATAATGCATTTAAATATAGGTATGTAGAGTTGCACCAGAATTGGAATTCCTCAAAAATACTCTTTAAAATCTTTTATAATAATGCTTATTTTTTTACATAATACCTACATTGTTTCGTAGCAAGTTGTAACTACGCAATAAAATTAAAATTCGCGCGAACTTTTCCATTATATGTCTGAACTATTCATTAACATCATTTCAACCGAAAGACGTCCACTGCTGGGCATAGCTCTCCCCCAAACACCTTCAATTCGACCGGTTCTGTGCTTCTCGCATCCAGCAGATTCCTGCTTCTTTTAAATCAACCATTTTATTCGATGACGTTTTTCCTCACCGAAGCTAACACAATTTCTCAACATTACTACGTCAAACATTCCTGTAGTTTACAAACATGGTTTTGGAACGCGTCCGTAAGCGGCAACCATTTGCAGACAATGGCGGCGCGAAACGGGCGGGAAATCGATGCGTCTAGGACTTTTGCAGAATTGAAAACTTGTGATTTGTAAAAGATTTTTTGCTATGAAAATAGTTTATATTTCTCTTGGAATGGCATCGTAAAAGGTGCTGAAAAACATTGGCAACTGTGGTTATTTCAGAAGATAGGTAACCATGCAAGGTTTAATAAAAAGTAGGGTCATACCAAACGGGAAGCATTGATGAGTAACGCATTAAAACTTCATCCTCCTTTAAGGTCTGGGTAAAGGATGGGTATGAATTATCATAACACCACCACCAGATAAAGCTAAATACCATGCATACGAATCTTTTCCCCATTATTACTCATTCATATGATTTTGCCAAACAAATATTCGTTCGAAGCTTGATTTTTAATGTTTTTAAGCAAACTATGACAGCAAACAGTACTTAGAATATCATCGGAGTAATGATGCAGAACTGCGCTCGCGCAGGTTACCAATATCTGGTTCTTGTTTCTAAAGTCAATAAGAGACGCTTTCTGGATCAACATATGGAAATTCTTCATTGAAAGCAAGAAAAAATACAAGCGCAGAACTTTTAATAAGTTTAGTTAATGCTGTTATGTAGGTACACATAAATCTAGATGTTGCCAGCCATACAATTACTGCATCATTAAAGCCTTTCATTTTCAATAAATGTTGCCATCATAAAAATTTCAGTTTCAGTTTTCAAGATTACGATTAAACATTCATAACCCGACTTTACTACTTACAATAGATTCTGGACAATAGAAGCTGTACATCTAAATAACGAAAAATAATAATAAACTTTATTTCTCAGAACATAAAGATGAATATTGTATAAATTGTAATGAGTATAGACGCGCGCTCAGGTTGTAAATGCAAAATTCATGGGATTTTAAACGCTTCTAATATTTATGCACAATTTAATTGAATATTCAATTACCAACAGCCTTTTATAGTTTTCCTTAATACTTTGCGCGTCTTAGTAAGAAAGAGGAATAGTAAGTGTAATAGTTTCTTTGGAATAAATATCATAATAGGAGCTTTCAAAGGTCCAGTAAGAATGGCAGAATTGATTTTTAAATTAAGTAGGTATCGGTAAAGGGAATAATAATGTCTCCTGTAATGAATATACATTTTAATGGAGATGGAGTTGTTAATTAGGTTTTGAATAAAATATGATAAGCTGAGGCGGATCCAGGATTGTCGTTTAGGAGGGGCTAGACCCCACTGAGGGTAGGCAAAGTAAACAAGAAAAAAGCCGCAAGAATTCAAACAAGACATCTTATAGAAATTCAAAACATAATACTTATTAAGTACTTATTCGTCACGTAAACAATACATCTTATAGAAATTCAAAACATAATACTTATTAAGTTAAGGATAATTGATGACAATTGCACCTTAGGTAGTGTAATGCTTGCTAAAAAGTTTCATTAGAATAATGATTGTGTCCTGTTGACACAGAAGAACTAAGAAGCTATACCGAATCCACCACTGATGATAAGTCACTTATGGCTTCACTTATCCTTCTTGAGGAAACTTACCTAAATAAAAAAGGGCTTGAAATACAATGGCAAAAGCTATATCAATTGACATTACTCACGCATCGAACCGTCAAAATCCCAAACCCTTTCGATCTTCTGCTGTACCTGTAATAAAGACAACAAAATAAGTCAGTGCCGTAACATCGTTTTGACATTCTGCCCTCCGGTGACACTCGGTGCGCATGCGCGGTCGTACGCGCTATATATGGTGCTCACGCGCATATTTATTCATTGGCCTGCGTACGCTGATTCAATGCTAAAACGACTAGGCTTTTATGTTGTTTTTAGGGCTGCTGTCTCCATTTTCGGTTTATGAATTACTTACACACTTGCTATTTTATTTTTTATCTCCATGACAGATTTGTGTACGTTTACTTCGGCTTATGTTTTATTTATATGTGTATTTACATATTTATATTCGCTTTCGCAATGTCCGATAGTTTCAGTTTTATAAAGTACGATGTAAATTGAGTCGGTATTGGTTGTAGCTGAATTTCCATGTGTTTAAGGACATATAGTTTTTTTTTGTCTGTAATAAAGTGTTGACTTTAAAATTCTTATATCGTTATTTGTGGCAGGTGTCTGATATATTGCGGAACTTGTGGTACACATTTTCCTCAATCAGCTTCTTTTGGTGCCAGGTAACGAGATGCTGATGAAATAGATTTTCTGTCCTTCAAAAACTTGGAAATAAAATTAAGATCACTCGTGGCAAAACGGATAAAAGGTAACCTATAAAGGGAATTACGGAGGGGTTACTTTAATGGTTCGTTTGACTTTTTGGGCTCTGAGCATTTCTTGGCTTCTCATAAATGAAGCTTCACTGAAATCCTTTTATCAAAAGCTGACTCTGTGTATTCAGATCTAAATAGTTGGTCCTACCGTTTGCTCTGCCTATTGCCAGTGGTCTTGTTCTCATTAGTAAACAAACGACGATCGCCCTCATCGCTGTAATGTATGTAGCTGTATTAGTGTTACTACCATCTGACCTCAGGATACCGCTAGACTTTAACTAGTTCAAAGCTCGTGGTTATTTTGTCTTTGTCTTCTTGTTATTGTTTACAAAGCGATTAGGTAAAAGGAAACTTATTTTTTATATTGGATTTTTGCAAACTGACATTATTATTAACTACTACTTTACTGTTGCCCACGGCTTCACTCGGGTTACCTAACCTACCTGGGGTTTAACTACCTTATATACACTCGGATATAAAGTGTCAAAGAACGTATGCCAAGTTTCATCGAAATCCGTTCAACCGTATCTGGGCGATTGAGTAACAAACACCTTAGAAGCTTTCAAGAGTCCATAAGTAACGATGAACAACATTTTTCTTACCTATAAAAGTCCAAATATTTGGGCCATGCTTACAAGCTAGACCAATTTTACATCTATTCTTTCTTTGCCATTTCAACGCAAGAGCATGTCGTGAACATAAAAAAAAACTGTTATCTCAACGACAATTTGCAAAAGACACGGACTTAGTGCCTTACTACTAGATCGTAACTTGAAATGCGCATGTTTACACGTTTTTTGTGAGGTTTCTTGTAACATCAAGTGTGTTGCTTGTAATTTGAGTCAGCAGGGCTTATCTCACTCGTTCACACGCACCGATTTGTCGTGTCTGCTTTTTGTCTTTTGAGAATGTGGCGCGAAGGGATGAGCGTTAGCGGGGAAACAGAATTATTAATAATAATAAATCATTTATTTCGAACTCTCACACATCCATATTATTGTTAGTAGCACAAAAACTAACTAAGTTAGAAAACAGAACAAAAAAAAAAACAACTTTTCGGACAATCCGACACCAGTAAAGCTGTTTACTTGACTGCACGCAGTCGTATCCACGCTCAAGCATCGGAGAGTCCCATCGATCTGCCAATACGCGCAAGATGCTGTTGGAACTTAGCACGCATGCGTGTTAAAACTTACTTTTTACCCACTATGCAGTAAAAAAAAAATATCTAAAAAATGCTTCCCACGTCTCCTTATAAATTGATCCCAACACATCGGTCACTTAATTCGTTAGTTAAACACAGACTCAATGACATCACACACTTATAAACCAATACACTTTATCTATCCTGGCTGCAATTAGGCCAGGCCAGTACAGTCCAGTCCAGGGCAGGGCAGGGATCGGTCCGTGCATTACCATAAGTGGGAACATAAAAAGGTTCTAATCGTAAAACACTTTGATGCTCGTTCTAATACTAGAGTGTAGTCTTTCTTCTTCAACGTATTAGATGGTTTTATTGTTATCGAAGTATTTTAAACCCACTTTAAACCATTCTTGAGTGAAAGAGAATTTGGTACCCTAGTTATCTACATTTTTGCCCATGACGATTTCTCACACGAGTAATTAATTTGAATTGGAATGATAACCAAGACCAAGTTCTAATTATTTATAAGTGGTATCATCACTCTCCTGCCCTCATCCCAATTTATTTGTGGTCGGCGCAACATGTCTTTTTCTTCCATACTTCTCTATTAGTCGTCATCTCGATAGTCACCCCCTTTCTAATCCATATCATCATTCACACAGTCCATCTATCGTTTATTTGGTCTTCCCCTAATCTTATAGCTATGGATATTCATACATATATTCATATTATTATTTTAATATTATTTCTAAACTATTATTTTTAAGTTGTATATTTTCTATATATTTCTAAAAATTACATTTTTCCATTTTACAGGATGGACAACGACTATTCATGGGTGCCCCAGGCAGCTTCTTCTGGCAAGGTAACGTTACTTATACAAATAAAGACTTACTAATATAGACTGCATATAATTTTTCTAGCTCCGATAGAAAACAGTAGCTGCGTAATGAGCTGCGCATGGGTGTTTATTAGTCCAATCGAGGAAGAAATCATCATAGACTGGTTTGATATTAACGATCACCTTTGGATTGACTACTATAATAATATAGAAAGTAGCTGGAAATATATACAATGCAGACGACACAGTAAAACAGGATATAATTTTGTTTCTGATTAACGATTCAGGAATAAAATCACATGATATTATAATAGACGTTTCCTAATACACTATTGATAAAAATAGAAATCAATAAATGGAAACAGTCTATTTAATAAATGATAAACACAATGTACTCAATGAACTGGTCAATGAAAACGAAAACAAACCAAAAGGACTGACTCACATAACACAATAGTTCTCCAAATAAACATGAAGTTGGAAAGGCATTCCGAATGATAACTGACACTAAAATTATTCACAGGGCGAACGTTATCCATAGATCCGAAAGAATCGTTCTTCTACTATATGCCGAAAATACCGGAAGAAGGTAACATATCCAGACGTACCGCCCGCCATCTTAACTCTTAACAGCAATAACATAGAGAGGCCTCAATTCGCATAATCCTTTATCAACGCCTTGAACATGTACAGTTGTTTTAAATTACATTTTTCGTGTTCGAGTATAATAATTATTTGCAATTTTAACGCAATAACATATCATTAAAATAAGTCGCTAACTTCTGCTTGCTTTCTAAATTACCTAAGTCATGTTTTCGAACTGATGAAATGCCGATTTTATTTTGTTTTTTTTTTGTTCGTTATAATTTTCCGAGAGATACTCGTCGAATTCGTTTTGTTTAATTTGAGATAATCAACGATATATAAGAAAATGGTTAAATAAAATCATATTGCATACTTGAACATAAAAAATGGATTTAGAATGGAAACTGCTCGCAACTATTGATGGCAGATATTGGCGATATAATATATGCCATAAATAGCGAAGAAATCATTAGCTTTCCTCAAGTCATGGTGTTCTAAGGTTTACCCTATGGGTTCTACCAGATACCTTCCACATTCTCCAATCTTTAAGAAACCATTAATTTCTTTAATTTCTATAAAACATTTTAGTGGTAGTTAAGTAACGAACGTTGTGCACGAGAAATTAGATCATAGTTAGTTTATCCATTTCATATCTTTGTGCTAACAATTTGCCTATTTGGATGATAATTATAATAGTCCACGATCACGATTGCAACAATTTGTGTATTACCTCATGATGTCCAAAGAATGAAGGACATTTGAACACATCCAGGCCTAATCATCACAACCACAGCATGTGGATGATCAAATATTCGTTTTAATCTTCGATATTTTCACATTTTAGCAAAATGTTAAAAGACTTTTGTAATAGAATATATGGTGTAAATAGGAATGATAAGTCCCATTAAGTAGTTTTTAAATCCTACGGGTTAAATAGGTGTTTAATACTCAAATGATTTTGTAACTGCAAAAGTGTCCATGCTTTTAAACTAAACTATAAAATGTCATTGGCTTTAGCTCTGACTGAACACAGCTATTTTTATTGAGATTCATTTGAACATTTTTCATTCATGTATGCAAGATAAATACAAATTTAAGTCGTTCTGTCAAGTGATATTCCAATTTGTAGAAGGACTATTAGTTGTATTTAGTGCTTGTGTTTCGCCAGAGCCGTTACCAAAATTAATTCTACCAATAATTACCTTATTGCGGTCGCTGTAACAAAGATTTGGTGATATATTTAACATTTATTAAAATATCCCTGAATCTCACGCTTGATATGGTGTGATGAGACCTTTGGTCATATGTATGCTAATAATAACCTAATCAAAGCGTTATACAAACGCCTGTAATATATGACATGATATGAACGGTGTCACAACCATCATCACATGAAACTGCCTCTCCTGGCTGCTGGACCGCTTGAATATCATCTAATGACAGATCATGGAACATTGTACACGAATGACTGACGTTTTGTGCTGTTTCGATGTTTTAAACATAAGTTTCCTTTGGACGGTTTTCCAATCTTCATTCATATTCCAAACTTGTTCTCAAAGCTTTGTTATTGGAAATACATTTTTGATCATGCTTTTATTGGGAATCGTGAACATATGGAATGATTAAGCTATTTAATTCACATCACTTAAGAAATCGTCCAAAAGAAACTGAAAACAGCCTATCCATCAGGTATACATGACTGAATGACAATCTTAATTTTAGGTCAGCTGATGACTCAATCAATAAGTAGTCGCCCAGCCTTGATAGCGACTCCTGAAGCTAGTCCTAGGTACGACGACTCTTACATGGGTTACTCCATCGCTGTCGGTGACTTTGCTGGTCAAGGTATTCAGAGCGTTGCAGTTGGAGTACCAAGAGGAGCTGGACTGAAGGGATTGGTAAGTTAAGCAATTTTTTACGATACAATTCTTCGTATTGAAGAAATCTTTAGCAAAAGAAGTCTGATATTACCAAAGACCAAATTACAGATTGTAGAAAGATTCAAACGGCGCGATGTCAAAATGAACAAAACAACGCTCACTTTGCATAGAAAGAGTTATTTGTATTCCTCGAAGAGAAGAGGGTCATGCTTCGCGTCTCTTGCAAGCGAAGCATGACTCTAGAGTCAACATTATCAATTTCTTGATTCAATCTTAAATTGCCTATTGAATAAATGTGACAGATCATCCGTATTAAACTATGATTTCGGGTAAACTCCATTAATTCGAACTATCCTAACAATTTCAGGTTGTCCTGTATACTTGGGAGCTCCAAAACATCAAGAACATCAGTGGCTCTCAGATCGGTGCCTACTTCGGGTACAGTATTGCGTCTGGTGACATTGATGGCGATGGCTTTGATGACGTAATTGTTGGCGCTCCGATGTTCACCAGGGCCAAGAGTGATGGGTTTGAACATGGAAGGATCTATGTTATCTACCAGGACAAAGATAGGGTGAGGATTATTATTTTTTTGAATATGTTTTAATAACAAATAAACTCGTTACGATATTGTTACATTCAAAAGCTAACACAGTAGACAATGCCCTGTCATCATGTCGACTACTTTTACTTAAATAAGAAATATTAAATCATTGTTCTTGAATAATATAGATGTTTTCTTGTCTTTCCAGTCATTCACAAAGAGCCATGCTAGGACCGGTGAGATTTCACGAGGCAGATTCGGTTTGGCAGTCACTTCGCTTGGGGACATTAACTACGACGGTTTTGGAGGTAACTACATAAGATGATATTATTTAAAGTCATAAACAGAAGAAAAAACAGTTTTATTTTAAGCATCTATTTCATGAAACCATTAGTGTAGTGCTATTCTGTAAAGTTCACTTCAAAGCTTACTGACGCGATTGCAGATGCTTCGAAAGTGTCCTTAATCAAAATCAGCCGAGCACGAGTTGACATTGTTTTAGTTTTAAACTTATTCTCAGAATGACATAACATAACATTATTAGGTACTTAAAGATAATCGTCTTTCTCCTTTCCAGACATAGCCGTCGGTGCTCCCTACGGTGGCGAGAACGGGCGCGGCGTGGTCTACATCTACCACGGCAGTGAGACGGGCATCCACGAGAAGTACTCCCAAGCCATCACTGCTGAGGAGATCTCTCCCACCCTATCCACCTTCGGCTTCTCTCTATCGGGAGGAGTGGACCTGGATAATAATAACTACACGGATTTAGCTGTTGGTGCTTATAAGTCTGATAGTGTTGTGTTCTTGAAGTAAGTATTTCTTCTATATTTGTCAATGATTTGGTCGTAATGTAAAGCAGTATTCTTATAAGACAAGAAAAAACTGGCAAGATTCTGGATCTTGCCAGTTTATCCCAAAAGGCTGGTTCTAGGCCCCAGGTTGCTACTGAGAATTTTCTAGTGTGAAAAACATTTGAATTGAGAACCTCCTCCTTTTTTTGAAGTCGGTTAAAAAAACACATTGTCCGAGCTGAAGATCAAGCCTAGGACCAACACTCGACAGGAGTCGATCGCAACGTCTACTAGAACAACGAGAAAATCTATCAAAGATTTAATTAGTCTATCAATAATACCTACATAATTATGTTAGACTATCTCATTGGTATAGTTACTTATAGCGCACATAACCTTATTGTAATTAGCGCAAAAATGTTATAAAAATTTGCATGAAATAAATAGTTTGAATTTTTTTTGGAACGAAGTTCCTTATCGCGTGTTGCGAAAGGAGGCTAGACGGAAAAAATTAAGACCAAAAGTTGGAACGACACTTTTTGCTATAGTTGTAAGCCGTGCGGCGTGCGCGTGTTTCTCTGTCTGTCTCTCTCTCTCTCTCTCTCTTTTATAGAAAGCAAGCCAGTTATACTTCGTTCCATCCGGGTGTCCCTTGACACCTCTCAAGTTTTTTTTATTGTTACAAACAAAAAAATAAAATAAACTGACTTTTTAGTAAATGGAAAACTAAAATGTCACGTGCTTTCTTTCCAGATCTCGCCCCGTAGTGAAAGTATCAGCCGACGTCAAGTTCTTGGGAGACAACAAGTTAATCTCATTGACGGACAAGAAGTGCCATCTGGAGAATGGCACCACGGTTGCGTGTGCGCAACTCATGTTCTGTTTGACGTACGGAGGTGTAAATGTGGATCAGCAGATTAGTAAGTATCTTGATTATATTGTTAATATCAGTATCATTGGTTACATCCTTCTTTAAGTTTCTCAGGATTTCTTTAACTTAACTGTTTTCAACCATCAACAATCTTATAACCTAACTGAAATGATTCTATATAGGCAAATTGTCTAGTAAATAATTCTATTCGTCCAGTTTTAATTATCTAAAATACTCTATTTACGTCCTTGTTTCCATTTTCATCAATATTATTATCGTCAAGCACATCATGTACAATTTGAACAAAATTGAGAGTCACATTAATTTGTTATTTGTTTCCAAGCGGAGGGATATATCTGCTATTTCGGTGAGTCGTCGAAGTAGCACTAATTGGTACCACACAAAACCAAAACCACCCCATTAACTTCATACATATCTCTATTAATTATATTCATCTTTATTTGCCACTTTATATTATAAAGATGAGATTATTAGTAGAATTATGAATTGTAAATATTTGTCGTCAGTGTTAGTTGTATATGTGACTGCACTCAATGTTAGTGTTTTACGCGACAATATTTTGAAATGTTGAAGCCATTATTGTTAAATTGCGGAAAAGGGATGGTGCTCTTTGCCCTCTCTCTCTCTCTTGCACTGAAACAATAATGACACTAACACGTCATGACTGTCACTGACTTGCTTCCAATAAAACATTAATCATTTATTTACCAATCTCCAGAATTTGAGGTGACCTTGGACCTGGATTCTCGCCAGAAGACCACGAAGAGGTTGTTCCTCTCAGAGAGGAGAGAGACGATTTATAAAACGCAGATACTCCTAAAACAAGGACAGCAGGAATGCAAGGATATTGTTGTGTATTTGGACGTGAGTATCTGATATTTTTACCCGAATTAGAAAAAAACGGCAAATTGTGTATCGGGACCACTCATCAAAAAATCCCGACTAGAGGTCGGAATTATATTAATTTATTCGAATATATTATTCAAACTGTGATTTTTGAAAATATTGTTCAAATGAATAGTGTATTAGTATATATTCATTAAATTAACATTAAAACCTCTCCCTTCTAATTTCAGGATGAGATCCGTGACAAGCTGACTCCCATAGAGGTTAAGATGTCCTATAATCTGGTGACACAACCGTCTGGTAACCTGGTGCCTCCAGTCCTGGACCAGACCAGGAGCATCGTGCACGCAGACTCACTGAACATCCAGAAGAACTGCAGATCTAATAACATCTGTGTACCGGACCTGAAGATGGCTGCTACAACGTGAGTTTTTTGCTATTGAAAAAGGCTGGTGAAGGTAGATATGAGGTTGGCACAGACCTGGCGAAGCGCGGTTTTACTTGACAAACAAATTTCAACGTTGGAACTCTTAAAATAAAGTCAAAAATAAATAACCTTACCATCCACGTAGATGCTCTCTTGCACATATGGATTTTTTTATTTTCAACTTTATTTCAACCAAAGTAGGGTTGATATTTGTTTATCGGTGCGCCTCGCCAGACCTGCGACGCCCTTTAAGGTACTGCCACACGTCATACTCAATGCTCATGCTAGCACAAAACGTATGCTTATTATTGAGAAAATGCTACTTTTATATGTGTATAAAAATAAAAACAATGCTAGTGATGAGCTTGCTGATTTCCAGTGTGTAGTACCTTAAAGAGCCTGGTAGTTTTAAGCATGTTCAATGTGTGTCTATATTTTAATAAAATAATGCATGTGTAAATAAAAGTCTGCCTTTTGCTTCTTTTTCTTACTTTCTATGTTTTGTAACACTTATAGCATATTGTATTGATGTAATAACTTTCTAATCAATCTCTATTATTATGTTTATCATTTTAGTATTACCTACGCCTTAGGTACTAGCAACTAACACCTAATTTCGAGACACACTTTCACTCACAATCCGAGAATTTTTAAGGATATAGCTAATCCATAGCTTTATAGGTTTGAAAAATTCGTCTGCGCAGCAACGTAAATAATGCAATGACCGTGAGTGACCTATCAAAATGAAACCCATTTCTATCAATTATCATTGTATGTGTGTTACGCAATTACCCCGCAGTAGATTCTGGGTCCCCAAAAAATCTACCTTTTCGCTGATCTGTGGGGCAATTTCGTAGCACATTATCAATCGGAATCGGTTTCATTTTGACGGTTCAACAACATTCATTGCGTGTTGAGCAGATAAGTTTTTCGAACTTATGAAGCAATGGATTAGCAATTTGCATTAAAATTATTCAGATTCCGATTGACAGTGTGACACGCAATTAGGGTGTTGATTATTAAATATCAAGAAATTACAGGTCTACGAATTAAACTTGTCTTAAAACTTTTATGATTGCATTGTGTTCTCAAAAAAAAATTATTTTGCGCGTTTTAAATTCCGTTTTACGCACCACGTCAGGTTTTTTGGTTTGTTCCTTCAGAAGATATTATTTTAAACGCTTACTTATAAATCATCATTAAAAAAGTAACACTGTAAATCAGATGGCAATGTATACGCTTTTATAATAAGTTCCAAACTCCGTTCAAGATCTAAGCCTTAATAAATTCAAATCATTCATTAAACGTAAGTTGTGCCAGAAAGCATTTTATACCGTTAAGGCTTATATCGAGGACAAAAAGGCGATTGAGCTGCTTCCAATTTATACATAACGAATGTTTTTTTTTCTGTTTTGTTTTTTTTTATATACACTTTGACATTAATAAATTTTATATATACTTACTATGACATTTGTTTACTTTGTGAATGTGAAGACTATGTGGGTAATTTTATTTATATTATTTTTTATTTTTCTCTGTGTTCTCTTAGTTTTGGTGATGGTCTGGCAGTTTGAGTAATTAATGTGGCTTACCCAAATGTCTTTTCTTTGGTATTGTTCGTCGAATCGTTGAGCTCCTTAAGTTTTGAGTTGAGCTGCACGATTTCTGACAAATGCGTGCACTGACTGGACAGGTCCTCTCAATCTGTGTGGTTCTTTCCTCAAAAGACCATCTCAGACATCGACCTACATGGTCTTCATATGATCTGACAAAATTATGTCTGGACTTATAAAGAGACAAACAAACTCAGAGGTCACAGGACTTCTGAGTTTGCTTCGGCCTTTCTTCTCAGACTAGTCAGATAGGAAACGCCGACCTCATCTAGTTTTAAAATATGATTGTTTGTACAAACCTACTTACAAAATAAAATCATTTATCATAAATTCTGTATTGTTTTGTTACTAACTCGTGCCCGCGACTTCGTTTGCGGAAGACGAAAAACACGAATTAAAAAAATTGTTCTTTCTTTCTTTACAAATAGTTTTCTTCTTTCCTCTTTCCTTATAAATTCCACTATTTGCTAGTATAACTGTGTCCGCATGGATATGTAAAGACAACACTGCGTTGAGTGTTTTTTTACCTGCGATAAACGCTCAATACTGGGCATATTGGCAAAATAAACTCTAATATTATTTAGATAGATCTCTTCTTTAATATTTTTAATTTATTGCTCATTAAACTGCTTATTACTTAAATAATTAATAATTACCCATATTTAGTTATGATCAACGTCTGACCTTTTAATACCTATAACAATAATAATTTAAGTATAACAATCCGTAACGAGTTAATATTACTACCAACTAACGTCTTCCGCTAATATTTTCTCGATCATGACCCCTATATTCAAGTTTCAAATTGACGTTATTTCAAGTTAAACAAATATCAACTTTATTTTATGCTAATTAATTTGATTTCAGAGTGTTTAGTGAAAAAGTTATAAGAATGTTGCGAAGTTGTAGCGCAAACTGAACTGAACTTATTTTATAGGAATAAAAGTTATTTTTCCATAAACTCATATTTGTTTACATTTTTGGCGAATATATCGCGAATGCAGATGACTTTGTATGGAACTGCTAAACAAAATACAGGGCCATATCTAAGTAACAGCTCAAGCTATTGAGTTAAAGCATGCCTCAATTTTTAAGCTAGGCTCTCAGATATACAGTTGTAAAAGTAAAGTAATTAAAATCCGTCCAACTTTGCTCACTTTATGCGGGTAACAAACGGACGCACGAATCAATAATTCATTCTTTCTAGATTTTAGTAAAAAACTTTTTAATAAACAGGCTTTTTGAGTTTAACGATAGGTACTATTTTAGTAATGCTGATGATATTTCCTTTATGCCTACGAAGCATATGCACGATATTGCTTTTTTGTATCTAACTCAAAACTGTTAGGTAGGTAGGTACGGTAGTTATACATATAGTACTTTGTACTAACCAAAAATGTGTATCAGTTTGTGCTTTTGTGTGTTGCTCGTTCTAATATCCTATCAAGTACTGTGTTATCTTAACCTTTATTCGTGAGGTGGTGGATGTCATAAATGTAAATAACCTTTTATAATATAACTCTTATTCAAAATATTAACATAAAATTAAAACAATCGACAAAAAAACCATTCGCAGACCTGTATTCTTTTCCACAGCCCCACAATCAACTACGTGTTAGGATCTAGTGAAAACGTCAACATTGACGTCAAAGTGGAGAACTCAGGAGAAGATGCCTTCGAAGCTGCTTACTACCTGCTCATACCTAAAGGAGTCGCCTACGCTAAGATGGAACGCTTGGATAAGGACACCGCTGATACTCTAATATATTGCTCGATTATCAACCGGTATGCTGATGGTAATAGCACCCTGAAATGTGATTTAGGAAACCCTATGGCTGGTGGACAAAAGGTAAGATGTCTTTCAGATGTTTTCTATATTTTAATTTGCTTTAAAATTATGCATGAAACTGTAAATGCTCGCAGATAATGACGGTTAAAACATATTCCAATGAAATTTTGGAAAATGGAGTAAGTAATTATATTTTGTACGAATTCAATTGATTCAGATTTATTTCAATTAAACCATTTACAGGCACTTTTGAATTTTCAAATAGTCGGTCAGTTAATCAGAAAGTGAACGTAGATCTCTATGGAGAAGAATAAAGGGAGGAGAAGATGAACAAGCTAGAATTCTTTCAAATCTAAAACAATACATGTTTTACTCTTCCAGCTAAACTTCCGCCTGTTCTTGGAAGTGGACTCTCGCGTCACATCTCTGAGTTTCGACATGGAAGCCAACTCCACCAACGTAGAACAAGGCACCATGTATGACAACAACATGCATATGAACATCGGCGTCGTTGTCAGAGCTCAGCTGTCTATAATTGGGTAAGTTTACGAGATATCTTTTTGGAGTGGACATGGACAGAGGGTTCTACCAAGTTGAAATAGAAACTTTTTCTGAATAATTGTTCATTTATTTGTTGGAATGGAAATATAAAGAGGGTTCGTATTACGTGTCTAAGTAAAATAATGTAAGGTCTGTCTTGTTTAAGAAACTTGGAACACGATAACATGAGATTTAGATTTTAGTCAAACTTATATGGATGATTTTATAATAATATCATAAGAATATCTTTTTTATAATGGTTCCGGTATATTAATACCAAAGAAAAGTTCAAAAATGCTCATTATTATTAAATTAATTACAGAACATCAGACCCGCCAGAGCTCCATTACAACGCGTCGCTCTACGATGCAAAAAACATAAAGGATGACACTAAACTTGGCCCACAAGTGATCCACAAGTACAACATCAAGAACGAAGGACCTTTCACTGTTGACGAGACGGAAATATACTTCATGTGGCCATACCAGACTCTTGAAGGTGAGATAACAACTACAGCTACTAAACCAATAACCAATAATTATAACAACAAGAACATGGTAGTTTGTTGCATTGGAATAACCTCCATTAAGGGCTATAGTAATTCTACGTCCAGCGCATCATGTGCCCTTCTACCACGGCTTGAGCTGTTTTCATACAGTTCGTCCTGATACGATAACTAACTAGTTAAATGAAAACTGCTTTGCTTCGATTCTGCATACTAAAATTTTATTTATCATTCCAGGCGAGAACCTGATGTACATGTTGGTGCAACCACAATGGCTGGGCAATGTCAAATGTGACATGGCGAGACATATCAATATTGAGAACCTGTTCGTCCAGAATCCTTATGCTTTCTTACTGGGAAAGGAGAGAGAAGGTTTGTTATTTAGTTGTTGTGCAATGTGTATCGAATTTCTTTCACGTTTTTGTATAACAAAAAAAAAAAAAACTCACTAAACCATTAACAAAATGTTTGTTTGGTTCCAGCTATGATGAGCAGCGAGTTCTACAGTGCATCACAAACGTCAGGAGCCGGTGGATATTATGGACAAGGTAATTATGATTTATGATTAAGTGCCTAAAGATTTTAAAATATTCATTTGCTTCTAATATATAATAAAGACCAGGTATTTAGGATATACCTAAATACCTGGTCTTTATTATAAAGCTAAAGAAATGATAAAAAATATATTATGACGTATAACGTATCTATAAAAACCCGCTTTATTTTTACAGTTTATTGGGAAGAGTCGTCCAGCAGTGGCCAAGTTAACTCTCAGGCTGGCGGCAACGCTGGCGGTGCGACCATCCAAAGAGGTTCCGGCTATGGAACCGGACAAAGCAGCGGCTCCGGCTATGGAACCGGACAAAGCAGCGGCTCCGGCTATGGGACCGGACAAAGCAGCGGATCCGGCTATGGAACCGGACAAAGCAACGGATCCGGCTATGGTACCGGACAAGGTTCCAGCAGTCACTTTAGTGGAAGCTCAAGTCATTTTAATAGCACCTCCAGTTCTAGCGGTAGCCAAAGTGGTAGTGGACAAGTCAGTGGCAGCCAGAGTGGCAATAGGCAATTTGTTAACAATCAGGGTGGCAGCCAAGGATCCATCAGTGGAAACCAAGGTCATATTGGTGGACAAAATCAAGGCCAGTTTGGCGGCACTTACTATTTCAATAAGACTTGGACCAATTCTAATGGCGAAGCTTTGACTGCTGAAGAAAAGGAAGACATCCAGAGGAAACTCGCTGCTGCTATGGCTTCTGGGAACATTGACCAGGTTGCCTTTGGACAAGGCGCTCAGGTAGTGAGGGTAAAGAACAAGACCATTGTGTATGATGCGAACCATAATATTATTTCGGAAGTAGAGACGAGCACTGAGTATGGAAACCTTGGACACGAAGGAGAGACTGGAAGCTCTTTTAATGTGTAAGTTTTAATCTATTATTTTTATATTATTAAAATTAAACTCTCATTCGTAGAGTTTAATTTTGATATCATTTTTTTTTAAATATATTAATATATTATAAGTAAACATATTTTCAATGTTACCTTCTTCTAAATAAAAATTGGTTTATCTTTCCAGATATGCTAACCAAGGCGGTGTCAACCTAGCATCTTCACAAGGCCATTCTCAGGGCGGTTACAACCAAGGAGCAGGAACTTACAGTCAAGGATCAAGAAGCTATAACCAAGGATCGGGAAGCTACAACCAGGGATCAGGAAACTTTAACCAAGGGTCAGCGACCTACAACCAAGGTTCTGCAGCCTATGGTCAAGGATCAAGGGGTTTCGGACAAGATTCAGGCCAAGGCGGATTCGTTCACGGCTCTTGGGCAACCACAGAAACAGTCAACCCTGATATCTCGAAAGCTGGTTCTTCTACCTTCAGGGGATCCTCAAGCGTTACTGTAGTTGGTGATGAGGAAGAAGATAAACTTGAAGGTTTCGGAACATATGCCGCGTATAACCCTAATAATGAATTCAGATATGGTATTGCTGATGTGAGTGGCAGTTCTGGTGGAAGTCAAGGAAGCTCTGGCGCTGCTGGTGCTGTAAATGGTGGAAATTACGCGGCTGGAGGTGGAAGTCATCAGGCTGGAGGTGGAAGCTACCAAGCCGGTGGCGGAACCTATCAAGCGGGCGGTGGAAGCTATCAAAGAGGTGGAAGTGGATACTCTTACTCTTCATCGTCAGGTAAAACCTTTTTTGTTCATTAGTTTTGTGTACCTCTTTATCTGTATGACTGGATTCTGACAACCAGTCTTACAAAGAGGTATGGCATTACCTTGTAACTGGGTTTGGAGGTCAGATAGGCCGTCGCTCCATGTAAATACTGGTATTCCGCTGCATCCGGTAAGACTGGAAGCCGACCCCAACATAGTTGGGAAAAGGCTAGGCAGATGATGACCTCTTTATCTGTAAAGGAGAAGATCTGTTCTTACGCTTGATAGGTTTTAAAAACTTGATTTTAAGACTGGCCTGGTTATTACTTTCCAGGTGGTCACACATCATACAATACTCACTCAGGCGGTGGCTACAGCTCTTCTACTGAACGTCGTGAGAACACCAGGAGACGACGACAGGATGAAGTAAGTCTTTGAACTATTATTCAAAAATGCTTTCACATAACGTATTCAATTTTAACACAACAATAAAGACAGGAAAAGCTTCTTACTGTGCCGTGCAGTCACGACCCGCGTACCTTAAACAACGCAAGATTCAAAAGTGATTTACTCAAGTATTGAACAACTTTATGTTAGGAACATAGTCTTCAAAACTATACTGTTATGAAATAGATATTTTCTCAATGTCACAATCGTTATTTCTCGAGCAACGACGATGCTTGCATACAGTCGGAGTAGAAGCTGTGCACTTTACCATATGATGTTAACCAAGTATTCTCAATCCAGGTGGACCCACAGTTGAAGAAGATTCTGGAGAAATGCGAAGAGAAGTACAAGTGTGAGGTGCTGAGGTGTACCACCGGTCGCATGGTGAAGGGTCAGGAGGCCTGGTTCGCATTCAGATCCAGGATCAACGCGACTGTGCTCACTGAGGTAAGGCTTTAAATGAAAGCTTAGTGTTATAAGAGTTAGATAATAGAGGACAAGTCACAAGGCCGATCACGTTTGACCGTTATGCTAAAACATGAAATCTGACTTGGATAAAACAATACGGCTGCAGCTGTGTAGTATGTACTTATAGAAAGGCATGAATTTGTATTTTGACCCCATTTTCATTATTAATTATATTATAATTAAAACTTTAGGGGCCCGTGGCTAAATAATAACAGCCGCACAGGTCGATCGGTCAGGTTAAGCTACGCTTGCCGCGGTTGGTCTGTGGATGGGTGACCATCTTTACATACCGAGACCCCTCCGTGCCTCGGAAATCACGTTAAGCCGTTGGTCCCGGCTGTCATTCGTGGATCTTTGACAGTCGTTACGGGTAGTCAGAAGCCCGAAAGTCTGACAACCAGTCTTACCAAGGGGTATCGTTATTACCCAGTAACTGGGTTGTGGAGGTCAGATAGGCAGTCGCTCCATGTAAAATACTGGTATTCAGCTGCATCCGGTTAGACTGGAAGCCGACCCCAACATAGTTGGGAAAAGGCTAGGCAGATGATGATGATGATGATAATTAAAACTTTAATGGTTGCATAAAAAAAGCTCAGACCGCGTTGTGGCATTTCTTCATTGCCAGAACGCGTTCTGGTTGTTTTCAAAAGGGCCAACATGTGTATTTCGTGTTTTGGCTGTTTTGAAAATGCCGAAACGCATTTACCCGGTTTACCCGGTTTTTTCGCTCAATGAGTGTTTTCGGTCTTTGAGCCTAACACTTACACAAAAGTATCACTCTTCACAGCAAAAAATAATCAAATAATTCCTCACCCTCAGATCTCCAAGGACCGCGCAGTGATCCTGTCGACGCTGGGCGCGGCGCGCGTGGCCCGCCTGCCCATGGTGGGGCGGCCGTCGGACCCGGCGTGGCACACGGCGGAGGCGCAGACCACGGTGACGCCGCAGCTGGAGGCGCTGGGCGGCGGCGGCATCCCGCTGTGGGTGGTGGTGCTGGCGGCCGTCATCGGCGCGCTGCTGCTGCTGCTGCTGATCTTCGCGCTCTATAAAGTTAGTTGGAAGCTTATTACTTGAAACCACGTCTGTATTCCCCGAGGAACAAAAGTACAGAACCTATTTGAAGTAACTGAGTCAAATCTATTCAAATCAAATCATGTTTCAGTCTTATATGATCGGACGAGCCTGTTGCCATTAACTTCGGACTGCTGCCGAGTGTTTTTTTAATACATAGATTTTGTTTCTCCGACCTTTGGATCGATAGATCGAAACCAGGGGGTCTACTCCGAAGTAGTATCGGCCGAATGCTCGGTCGTTTCCTGCTACGAAGTTACTATTTGGTTCGGTCGGTTCCGATCCTACACTCCTACACTCTTTCGAATATTGACTATGGTCCCGACCCAACTGAGCCGATCCGAACTTTTTTCGCATTTTTCAAACATATTCGGTTCGGCCATGTGTCGGTCCGATCCGAACATTCGGACATTGCACTTCGGAGTGGGCCCCCAGGACCTTCAATAATAGCCCCTGTGACGAAGACGCATCCATGCTGTCAGTATCATCACATACCATCTAAAATTCTGTTTTTTTTTTCTAAACAACCATTTATACAATTTCCAGTGCGGATTCTTCAAACGCAACCGCCCCTCGGACCACGCTGAGCGACAACCTCTGAACGGACGTGACGAACATCTTTGATATCCACCCACCGAGATAGGCGCGACGTCCGACACGGGCGGCACGTCAGACGCCGGCCGGACGTCGGACGCCGGCCGGTCGTCCGATTCGGACGGCAGTTCGTCCACCGACGCCGCCAGTGACGTCACTAGTCGTGATTCCACTAGCTTCGACCGGTACTGACATCACAAAGTCATCGTTTATAAGTTTTAAATGACGTCATTGTATCGCGTCGCACTGATTGCTGTCATTTAAACGAGATGGCAGGAATGAGTGCGATGTTTTATTAATTTATTTGTAAAATTAATAAAAATATTATTGGCCTGTAATTTTTATGTTTACATAATTATAAATATAAAAATTACATTCAGTTATTAGAAAGGTAGGTCCGATTTGAGTATATAGAAATAGAAGACATATTTTACAAAGCAATAGTTTTACCTCATGACATAACGAATTTTCTTCCCCCCAACTTTTCATGTCTTTTTTACAAAGAAGATGAAAGGTTCGACATTTTTTTAATATTGTACATCTATTCTATTGTAATAAAACTAGTCACGAATAAACAATTAATTTTCGGACGCCATATTAGAAATTAATAAAAGAGAAAAAAAAAAGTGTAAACCGAGGTTTGAAGTGAGTCATGTTGGATAAATTATAATTAAAATGAATAATTAGAAATAATAATTATAATTTATCCAAAATGAATTGTATTAAAGTGTAAAATGAATGAAAGATTAAATCTTGTCGTGTGATAAATGTAAAAATGTGTGTATGTATGAGAGTTGTTGAAAATGTGATCTAAGTTAATAATTAGGTTTTTACTAAATGCGGTAGATAACATAATTTGTTGGAGGTGTATCGAGAAGTTGATTTCAACTATATGATAAGTAACTAAATTGTGGTAGAAAAAATGTAGTCACGTGTGAAATGATTTATTTTTTAATTAGAAAAATAAAAACAATCTCCTATTCGATACACCTTCGATTTATATTTCGAATCCAGAGTTAATGGTTTATAATGTTACTAATAAGGTTGCTTTACATAAATAAAATTTATAAGTAATAATTTTTGGGAGGCATCATCTCAATAAATATCAATAACGGTTCTTTATACCCAGGTGAGGTAGATCTCTCAAAGTGCTATACTGGGTATCAAAGAACCTGAAATTATTTAAAAAAAATAGCTATATAAAGATTGTTGTAAATTAAGTACCAAAAACAAAAATTGCGCAAAATAAATTGCTTAGTCGCTTTTGCAGCTAAAATTAAGAAAAAAAAAATGGGTACATATTTTTTAATAGTTGTGTAAGTGTAGTATTCACATAGTGTGCCTTAGCAATACATATCGAAATACATAGCTTAAACTATGCTTAATATACCTACATATTAAAAATAAATAAATTCCTAAAAAAATGTACTATGTGCCTTCTGAAACTGCCAGTTACTAATTAAATATATTAATGTAAATATTTTAGATTATATTATTTTTACAGAAAGTCATTTTTTCACAGAACAATATTGTATTAGAGTGTGTAAGTAGTATTTTTGGCAAAATGTGTATTTGAATAGAATTGAATTGTACTTAAAAACTTTTTAGAATTGTAAAAATAAAAGTAATATAAAATAAAAAAATAAATATCTTAACGGTTGTATAAACCTAGTTTTGTAAAATAAATGTGTAATATCTAGGTATTGCGAAAAACGTCTTTAAAAAATTCTGATTGTTTCAAAAATTGTTTAAAGTATTTTATCACTCGATATCAATATTTTTATTTCACTTTCTGTGAAAAAATGCCAAGTCCACTAATAACGCATAAGCATTGTTACATTTTGTAATTATTTTTAATTATTTATTTTTACATTTTAACTATTAACTATACAGCTTCTTTTTATAGTTAATTATTAACTAAAATCGTTTAGATGCCATACAAATGTGTAATAGTTTATATTATTTTGGTTGTTTTATCTCGGTAATAATTTCTTTGCATTTACCAAAAAATGAACTCGTAATAAATTTTTTGTTTTTAATTTTAACACAATTTGTTTTAATTTTTGACCTTCACCTGATGAAAGATGAAACCAAAATTTTGAAAAATAAGACGTGTGATTTGAGGTGGTCATATATTTTTATATACTAGACTACCTATATATATGAATAAATTATTTGCGTTCTTGACACTGATTGGACAGGTCCTCTCAATCTGTGTGGTTCTTTCCTCAAACGACCATCTCAGACACCAATCTACATGGTCTTCATATGATCTGACCAAGATTATGTCTGGACTTTAAAAGAGACTGTGACGTCTGAGTTTGTTTCGGCCTTTCTTCTCAGACTAGTCAGATAGGAAACGGACCTCATCTAGTTTATAAACTAAGATTGACGTGTAAAAGTGTTTGTATAAACCAACTTACAAAATAAAATCATTTACAGAAAAACAAAAATAATTTTACAGAAAAATGTTAAAAATAGATTGTTTGATAGTAGGTAGTAGATACGTTAATGTATGTATACAATTCTATAGTTCCATAAAGCGCTAACCAAAGAGCACAAAATAATTATAAGTAATTGTATTCGGTACCGGACATAAGCGCCCTCTGGCGGAGCAACGAGATAAACCGACCAAGCTCGCGCTCGTAAATTAAATTAACTTGTACAGACAGCAGACGAAGCTGTAGATAATTACTTTAAATATTATTTCTTGACGGAAATCTAAGGTGAACTTGCTTCTCATGACTATAATGATAAAACAATACACATTATCTTGCACATTTTACCTACCTAGTAAAGTATAGTCTTCCAGAACGTATTTCGACGTTGGCGGCCAATTTCAACGGAGCCTAGCCTTCGGCGCGGGAGATATTATAGTGCTCAAGTGAGAACGCAGACACAGGTGCACTCTCTCTCCCCTCACTCTCATTGTCCGATGGAACGGCAATCCGACACGAGCGGAGAGAGATCAGGCGCAGAGCTAACGGCTTAACGTATTTCCCGACGCACAGGCTTATTATTAATTTTATATTTTAAATTGTTTCTTTTTTTCATTGTTCTCACATATAGAAGCAATAATAATAATGTACCCAGGATTTTGTAATAATATCTTGATTTAAAAGAGTGTCTTGCCCGTTCTTCTTCATAGAGATCTACGTTTTGGAATGGGCAACTAGCTTCAACTTTCTGACTAACTGACCGACTATTTAATTTTGACAATTCAAAAGTGCCTTAAATGGTTTAATTGAAATAAATGTTTTGAGTTTAACACGTGTAACAGTTGGAGTCACTTACAAACTTGGAGCTATTACTAAAAAATCCCTAATTGAAAAACCCAATAACACTGCCCGACCTGGGAATCAAACCCAGGAGCCCACGCTCAGCAGTCGCGCTTGCGATCACGAGACCAATGGGACGAGGCGGGGCGGGGGAACCTAATATATAGTACCTTTCTACCGAACCACACACAAGTCTTAAGAATCGTAGAAGTAAAAGAAGGAAAGTAGTAGAAGTGTTCACTTTCACGTTCGGACTTAACTAAAAAAGAAAAACCTACGATCCTAATATGGTTTTTATAAGAGTTATAGAAACCTACACCTATTTTCCTGTTTCTTGTAACTTCTTAATGTCTGTATTCCAACAAACATGCTGCACGCAATACTGATAGTACCTACAAGTACACATAATCATCATTAGCTAAATCAGCCTATAACGTTCCCACTGCTGGGACACAGTCCTCCTCTCAGTGAGAAGGAGTGGGCCGTAATCCACCACGGGAGCCCAGTGCGGGATGAGAGATGTCACAGGTGTTCTTATTTTTGGTTCTAGGACCTGCTAGTTCCTCACGATGTTTTCCTTCGCCGTTTTGAGAACAGTGGTGATAAAATAATTAACACATATACACACACGCCTGTCTGGGTTCGAAACTACGACCTACAATTCCGAAGTCGCGGCCGTTACCACGTGGCAACCACTGCTCGTATACAAAATTTCAAAAATTCAGTTTATATGCTAACCCTACAAAGAACTGTGGTCCGTAAATCTTGGCCCGCTGTGTTTCTCAAACGCCTGTCTGTCTGATCGGGCGCGGGCGCGACTGCGAAACGGAAATGAAATAAAGATACTCGTTCAAACACTACATTTGTTTACCGATCTTATCTAGGTTCTAGATGGAGATAGAACGGTTTGAATCTAGATAGACTGGTTTGAATTTATTTGAGATCTTTTGTAGAAGTAAGGTAAGGAGTTTAGGGGATGCATAAGGGAGTCCGCGAAATTCAAATTTACTAACTTTTTTTTGCTATATGTAGGTAAAATATGATTTGCGACCAAAAAATATATAATTTTACAGAATTATAATCATTAGAATCAGCAATGTCGGGCTACCCTAACGCTTTGGTCTATAGGAAAGCAAGAGAATGGTAAGTTTAAGGCCGAAGAAGCACAATTCGAATACATTCGACACCATTATATTTCGGCACCATAGCATTTTGAAATAATATGATGGAATTAATTATTTCAAAATGCTGAAGGAGTAGGGGAAGACCATAGAAACGATGGATGGACTGTGTAAATGATGATATGGGTCATATTCAAAATAATTGTAGTTTTACTACCTACTGTCGTTATGTCCAACCCAATTATTCTCTCCATTCGATTTTCTAACCATAGGTACTCGTACGGTCAGCATCAAAAGTCGGTTAACACTTTAGTTGTTTAAATCTTGATTATTGACAAAAATATTCTTAAAAAGCTTATATTAATAAGATATTTAAGAATAATTAACTCTTTGCTATTACATGAAATAGAGAAAACCAATGTATCACATAATTTTGTATCAATTTAGATGATTTGTAAAAGTAACAGTGTTAATTGACTTTTGATGCTGACTGTACATTGTTGGTAAGGGAGTCACTACGGAGATGACGACTGGAAACTGTATGGAAGAAAGACATTTTGCGCCGATCCCAAATAAATTGGGGTGATGGAATTCATGGAAAGTGAATTTTAAATGATAGTGAAATACTAATGATTGGAACGCAACTCAAACTCAAAGGCATTAATTTCAATTAAACCAAAAACAGGCACTTTTGAACTGCCAAGGAACTCGAACGACATCTTAGTTTCACATGAGCCATCACGAGCCTGGTCTGTGTTCAACAAAATCAGCGCTCTTTTAATTGCAAGTATGTATTATCTTGCATTTAAATTAGGTCATCTTCTTAATTATAATAGGTACAAACACCAGTTGTGAGTCATCTTATTAATTAATGTAAACAAAGTTTTTAACGATCATTTTGGCCTTAGCGAGACAAAATCCTCTGGTTAATCAGGTTAAATTCCAACTATTCACAGTTTAAAGTTCATCGTAATTATCGTGTTTATAATTGCTCATTTACTAGGAATTAGAATTATAAAGATTTTGGTCATATCTGTCTGTATGTCCATGCGATTCCAAAAAGCAATTTTGCACATAAACTCATAGTCCTATTTTCCACTACCTATTATTAGGTACGTTTTCATTTGCCCTAGGGTTTTCTAACTGGGTTGGATCAACTTCCATGGTCTCATCAGACACAACTGAATATCAATATTTAATGTGGAGCGGGACTCACAACCCTATTTCTGATCAATAACGAAATTTTAAGGTCCAAAGTCGAAAGGATCCATCGTCTAATTTGCGGGCTTCTAATCATCCGTAAAAACTGTCAGTCGCGACCAACGCCGACGGTTAAGCGTGCTCTTAAATAATTAATCAGGGTTAATACATAAATAACAAAACAGCAAGTCTGTACCTATTCCTGGAGGAAGAGGAGAGAGGAGGCGGAGCAGTTTTTACACCCACATTACGTTAGCTATAAGTTGCCATGCAATAGGAAGCGAGGCCATTGCCATCATCCAAACTTAGGTGTGCTACTGACCAAGCCTAAAAGGTTAAAAAACAATAACATTTTCCTCGGCCTGGAGATCCAACCCTAGACCACATTCTCAGCAGTCACGCTTACGACCACGAAGATAAAGAAAGAAAGCAAAGAAAAAACCTTTAGACGAGTGAAATCATTGAAAAACATAGTATGTAATTTGATAAAGTATCATATTTATAGTACAGGTCAAGCTAACAGATAATATGTTGATTAAATAGTAGTGCACGATTCATTTCATTAGAGTCATAAACAATCACGACGACCGACCGTACATTTGTATACATATGTAGTTCAAATTGGACTTTACGTGCATTAAGTGAACCAAGAAATAAAACAGACAAAGAAGTGTAATAAAATCAATATGAAGCAATATCTAGTGTTAGTGGTGTCATTGGCATTAATAGCGAACTCGAATTGTGGTCTAATAGACGGGCTGCTCGGGACAGTTAAAGATACAGCAGGCTCTATAACCCACGGCGTTGGTGGTGCACTTCATCACAGCAAAAACTTCGTCTTTGGAGGCACTGAACAAAATGCAGCAGGACAAGTGGTTATCAAACCAGGCATAGTTGGAACAATATCCCAAAAAATACATGACGTAGCACAAACGGTAAGAGAAGAGGTACGAACGGTAATACATTTGTATGACGGCGACCAAGTCCATGGGAAAGGAATCATTGGAAGATTATTTGACAGAGTGAAAGGACGTGTTTTCAAAATCAAAAGTTTCCTCCCCGGCCATGGACAAGCACAAATCGATAACATGCCATACGCTCCGATAAAAAAACTTAACAATGATACAGTTTTTTTACAGCACTACTTAAATAAATACATCTCCAATAGTGATGCACCAGAAACGTCGGGTATTAGACAGACGCTCAACAGTTTACAAGAAGCGGTAAATAAGATCCGTCTCAATAATTCTAAGAAAAGACAGGAGTCAGGAAATATAAATACTGATGGTACTGGACTAATCGATATTCGTACTTCAGTCAACAGTCTTGGAGGCTTACAAAATGACTTCAAAAATGGAGTAGATGCAGCATATGATAAAGTTTATGATACAGTTGATGAAGGGCAACAGACAGCGCAATCTTCTTTCTACGGGGCCAAACAAAACACAAACGACTTTCTCGAAAATCAAAGAAGAAATGTTCAGAATCATTACAATCAATTCGGCGACCATGTTAATAAGTTCAGAAGTGATGTTGGTAGTTCTATTAATGACAATATCGAAAGTCAAAGAAGATTTGTCCAGGATCATTATAATCAAATGGCTAACAATGGTGATAGATTAAGAACTGATATAGGTAGTTCTATCAATGATAATATCGATAATCAGAGAAGAAATTTCCAGGGTCATTACAATGAAATGGCTACGAATGCTGATAGATTAAGAAGTGACGTAGGTAGTTCTATCAATAACAATATCGATAATCAAAGAAGAAATTTCCAGGGTCATTACAATCAAATGGCTACTAATGCTGATAGATTAAGAAGTGACGTAGGTAGTTCTATCAATAACAATATCGATAATCAAAGAAGAAATTTCCAGGATCATTACAATGAAATGGCTACCAATGCTGATAGATTAAGAAGTGATGTAGGTAGTTCTATCAATAACAATATCGATAATCAAAGGAGAAATTTCCAGAGTCATTACAATCAAATGGCTACCAGTGCTGACAGTAAGGTCGACTTAGAATCCCAAAGGAATTTGGGTAGGGGTTATTAATTTGGGAACGATTGTTATTGAATAGTGATATGAATGTGCTATTATGTTAAAGTTAATAGAGGTTACGAGGTTAACTAAATAAATATTATTTATTATGATTAAATTATTTTGTTTTTTTTATTATACGTTTCATTGTAATTATTGTTGTTAAATGGTTTATCCATGTGCATAGATAAGATTTTACCTATAAACGTGTTGCATTTTTTACTGTAGATGTAGGAACACAAGAAGATACAGATAATAATACTGCAAACTTATCAATTAAGTAAACTCAAACTCCAATCATTTAATTCAACTAAACCAATTACAGGCACTTTTGAATTGTCAAAGGGTCGGTCGGTCAGAAAGATGAAGCTAGTGGCCCATTCCAAAGCGTAGGTACCTATGGAGAAGAACGGGCAAGAAACTCCATGGACACTCTTTTAAATCATAAAATTGTTACAAAATATTTGATTACATCATTCGTGTTGAAATTAACTATGTGAGAACGATGTAGAAATTGTGGCTTGCTTTCTATAAGAGAGAGAGAGAAAGACAGAGAAACACGCGCACGCCGCACGGCTTACAACTAGGTATAACAAAAAGTGTCGTTTCAACTTTTGGTCTTAATATTTTCCGTCTAGCCCCCTTTCGCAACGCCCGATAAGGAACTTCGTTCCAAAATTAAAATAAGCTATGGCAGCTAAGAGATGACCAGTCCCTACTGGCGGCGCCCGTTCACGAACATGACGTGGAACTGGAACCAACCAGCAACCCGCACTGGGCCCGCGTGGTGGATTATGGTCAAGTCTCTCTCGCAGAGAGGAAGCCTGTGAACCAGTAGTGGGCTCGTTACAGGCCGATTATGATTAAAGTGGATGCTCCAAGGTAGCCCGCGAAATTCAAATTTTCTTACGTTTTTTGCATTTTCGCTGGTTAGTACTAAGTTGTACGTTGATTATAATATGATTCGCGGCCGTAACAAATATATATTTACAGAAATAACATCATTAGAATCAGTAATACAACTTGTTAAGTTAGCATAATCCTAAAATGTCAAGATTTCATGAAATAGTCATTCAGTAGGATTACTTGATCTTAGAGAGTTGTGTTGATGACTTTAATGATTATAATTCTGTAAATATATATTTGTTATGGCCGCGAATCATATTTTAATCAACGTACAACTTAGTACTGACCAGTAAATTGCAAAAAACGTAAGAAAATTTGAATTTCGCGGGCTAACTTGGAGCATCCACCTTAACTAACTCGGCCCATGCAATTTTTTGACATAATGTAAAATTATATCAAATCATGCATTTGATTGAAAAATTAAAT
The DNA here is from genome assembly GCA_945859715.1 of Apamea sordens. Taxonomy (NCBI): domain Eukaryota; kingdom Metazoa; phylum Arthropoda; class Insecta; order Lepidoptera; family Noctuidae; genus Apamea; species Apamea sordens. The sequence continues at coordinate 19,590,749 of OX243995.1, forward strand.
GAAAAGCGTTTATTCGTGGTGACAGCCGAAGTGTTACAAAAAATATTACTTCTGCGAAACTGCAGAGTAGTTTGTTGCAGTCTCGTAGGTACTTTTCCATCAATAAACAATACATTTTCCGCTAAACATTATTACCTATAACTAAACACACATATTTTACAGCAGTACAAAGTACTGACTATTCCGTGATGCTAATAACATTTTTAATTGAATGCATTTTAAAACAATTTGAATGGCCAGTTTTTTTTCCTGTAAATACATACCTATGAATAATACATACATAACGTTCTTAGTTGATTTCAATCTAGCCTTAGCAATTTAACTTTAACTTATTATTTTACGTGATGGATTATGTTACAACTAAAACTAGTGTCAATTTGCACTTTTACACAACTCCATACGGTCTGATAATTAGTAAAAAAACACTTTTTTATGTGTTACATGTATAGCACAGTATTGTTACTATTATTCACTCACTTTAAATGGTAAGTGACATGTAGAGATATTGATTCTGAATATCTTAATATATTCGTATATATATTTCTTCTGTACGTCTGTTTGTCACCTAAATCCTCCTAAACGACTGGACCGATTTGGATGAAATTTTGTGTGTATATTTCAATGGGTTCCTGGATGGTTTGAAAACACAATTGGACCCGGTAGGTGGCGCTGCTTTTCCGGGCAAGACGACGTCTCCTGTGCCGCTAGTTTATATTTATAATACAAAACACACCCAAGCGTCATTCGTCACTAAAAGTACACGATAAAGTATACTATAGTGGTACATTTTGATGGAACATAAAAGAACATTTAGAACACAAAGTAACACGCTTTTAATTATTTCTTATCAGGTTTAAATTATTTTTAGCATTTTAGGCCCATTTTTTATTAATAAGTAATAAAAGTTTGTTTTTAAAAAGTTTTTTTTTTCTTTATTATTTTCGTTATTGACACCTTGAAGATCACGATAGATGTGGATTCAAGACGTTGACGGACTTTATAGAAACAATAAATGCTGTTTTAGACACAAAAATGTTAGACAATGTAGGTGGGTTAATGATCGCTTTTGCCATGCTAAAACGCGATAACCATCGACAGTATTCTCTCTCCAAATAAAATAGCAACAAAAAAAAGTACCAGCACTACTCGCCAGTAAACTTAACCCAAAGTAATCTAGCAGATTAACCTCTCAAACCACATGCAACATAAAGAATAAAACGGACCCCAAACACATAAAGTTGGGGTCTCAGAGACCCCGATTACATCGCACCCTCACCGCAAACAGTGTTAATTAACCCTGCAATGAATAGCGTGGGTCTTAGGGTCCTACCACTCATTATTTAGACCTTGGGATATGATCGCGGCTAGTTTTGGTAACTTGATTTTGAGTAATTAAATTGAGTCATATAAAAATTAACTATGTATTACGTGTGTATATGAGTAAGGGCTGATTTTTCAATAGTCAAATAACGATTATTCGTGGAATAAAATTGACGTCTGATAGTTTTTGTATGGAAGAACTGTCAACAATTAAACATTATTCCTCCGATAAAATTATCTGGCGTTTTGGCGATTGTCAATCAATCAATCAGTTTATTTGTGAAACATACATAGGTGTTTATATAAATAGGGGGTACGCTATGTTTGGTCATAATTAAGACATACAAGTGACACATTAGGAGTCATTAGATTATGTTACTTAGAAAAATAATATTTAAAATACATGAACAGAAAAGAGAAAAAAAAAAACATCAAATACAACAAAATCAATAAATAGTCATAGTATTTATTAACAAAAGGTAAAAATGCATTATTCTAATAATTGGTCGTTCAAAAGTCTAGTATAAAACATTTGTCAATTAATAATTTAGTAAGAGCTTTTTTAAAATTATTTATTGTCATGTTTTTTATGTCATCAGGATTTTTTTGTGACTGTACCTTCATATTGAGATAATGTTGCAAAGATGGAGGGGGCAAACAATTGCCACTATATCAAGCAGGCTCAAGAGCAGTACTTACAAACTATTGTGCATTGTATATCGTACATGTGGTTTTTTCTAGTCTCCTGGGTTCAATACCCGGGTCGGGACAGCTCGGTTTTGTTGGGTTAACCATTAGAAAATTTTCAGTAGCCGCAAATCAAGACTACAAGGATTTGCGCCCAGTTAGGGGTCCGTTTAGTGCTCACCTTTATCACTTGGGACTAATCCTAATAATATTATAAACGTGAAAGTTTTATATGGATGGATGGATAGATGGATGTTTGTTACTCTTTCACGCAAAAACGACTACACGAATTTGGATGAAATTTGGCACACAGATGGTTTATAACCAGGATTAACATATAGGATACTATATTTATCCCGATATTCCCACCGGATCGAAACTTATGCGGGTGAAACCGCGGGGCGCAGCTAGTAACAGAATACTGTCGAAATATGGATGCACTGTCACTGCCGACCCCTACTTGGATTACAGTCGTAATTTTTATGACGATGCTACGTAATTGAAAACAATAACCCACCTAAAAATCGTCATCAAATCTCGATTTTACACAGTATAAGGGTCTGCTACAATAGGCAATATAACTCACGCTCAATGCTCACACCGGGACATCCCTGGATGGTACCGACAGCAAAACAAAAGGCACCAGCGCCAACATAAAGTTGTCGCGTTCGGCGCCACTTCGCACACGAAGACCTTATAAATCATATTCGTATTGGTATTCAGCATGAATGTGGAATTGTATTCACATGTGTTGCTTATATGGAAATTGTGCTGTATTGATTTGAAGTTCTTTTGTGGTACGGACTAGTAAAGCTGTCGTGTTAGGGCTGATTTTTCAATCATCAGAAGGCCAATTCTCGTAATTTAAAACATTCAAAATCTAGTCGCAGTCTCATCTCGACGACAAACAAATGTCAAAAACTTGTCAAAATGTAGGGAAATTAGAGGTTTTTTTGACAGATTGAGACTGAGATCAGACTGTGAATGTTCTTAAAATTACGAGAATTGCCCCTCTGATAACTTTATACAAGGAATAATTTTGAAATTTTGACAGTAATTTCATACAAAAACTGTCAGACGTAAGTACATAAGTACACACATAGTAACATATAGGATACTTTTTATCCCGATACTCCCACGGGATCGAAACATGCGGGTGAAACCGCGGGGCGCAGCTAGTAGGTTCGTGAAAAAAATACCAAAATTTTTGATAAATAGGCAATTAGAGTAAAATGGGTAGGTACCTATTTTAAAACAATAAAATGGTGTTTAGTAGCTTCTAGGAAATGTATCATCACTACAAAAGTGCTTTTATGATAGTAGGGACCATAATTTAAGAGTATTGGCATTTTTTTAATATCTTTTAAGTCTCACGTAAAATTATTTGTAACTTTAAAATCTTACTTTAAAAAATAACGTGATCAAGTGAGTGCTCTGCCACAAAGATATTTTTTACTGCAAATAACCCCACCCAACCCCCTGTTTCGTTTGATCCACGATTTTTTACCCACCCTGTATACGGTAGTAAATGCTTATGTATTGTGGTGAAAAAGATCAGTCAGCCACTACGTTTGATGGCGGGTCGACTCCCGTGAGTGCACTAAACGTTCTTATTATACGTATATTCGCAAAGGACCTTCTGATGACCCAAACATAATTAGCTTATAGTTAAAACAAGAATGTAGTGGATGAACATGGAAAGAATTCAAGTAACCATGAGCTTCTCAAATATATATCATCAAACATAAAACACCGCTAGGCCACTTTAACATTTATCATACACGTTATTAAAATTATCAAAGTTTGGTGCTTAATATTTAATATGAATAGGAAATAATACCACAGTGGCTAGTCAAGTTATTAAACTGTGCTTACGTCTACCTAACAACCGACAACTGCTGTAGCAAAAGTTTTCTACGTGGTCATACTGCTGATCAGCGAGCAACAAAACCTACAAGTTTGTGGTTTTAACTTCACAAACTTTCAAAGAAAAAAGCGACTGGCTGCTGTAGGTACACAAGTGCTAGATCTAAAGAGATACCGGAGACAGGAGATGAGGTTGCGATTTTTTTCATGTAAATTCAAGGGTGTATAATAACTACTAAACTGACTTCACGTCAACAAGATTACTTGTCTTGGTAAAGTACGTTTCACCATTTTAGTGACAATATCGTCATCATCAATCTAATGTATATAAGTAGGTACAGCTACACATAGCACTTAAACAAATTATAAAAAAAGCGCGGTAATTAAAAAACAATATTGCTGTTCCATACGTTTTGACCGCGTAGGTAATTACACTTTTCTATGAAACAGAAGATTTTTTTTTTGATAACCGACGAAAAATTTCTACCCTATGGGGTCTAAACTCATGTGCTGAATCCATGGTTACAGTTTGCGCGTCGATGTCCCTGCCACCCTGAATATTGAGGTCCCCCAATCTATCTATATATCTATCATATCTGTATAAATAAAAAGTAATCACCGAAATGTATGTACAGTCAGCAACAAAAGTCAATTAACTCCGTTACTTTTACAAATCATCTAAATTGATACAAAATGATGTGATACATTGGTTTTCACTATTTCATGTGACTGCAAAGAGTTAAATTATTCTTAAATATTTTATTACTATATGTTTTTTCAGAATATTTTGCTCAATAATTAAGATTTAAACATCTGAAGTGTTAACCGACTTTTGTTGCTAACCGTACCTACGCGCATAACTTCCGATCGACTGCACCAAATTGGATGAAATTTTGTGTGTACGTATATTTCAATGGGTTCCTGGATGGTTTGAAAACACAATTAAACCCGGTAGGTGGCGCTGCTGTCGGTATATGATGACTCAACCGGGCAGGACAACGTCTACCGGGTCCGCTAGTAAAATATAAAAATAATTATAATATCAGTCTACAACACTGTCCCAGCGTTACAGTGATGGCTTAGTGGAAATAGCTGCGACTTACAAGTTGTAGGTTATTGAGTCGAACCCTGGCAGGCCCTTTACTTTGTGTACAGACGCCAGCACATCAAGCTACTACAATCTGTCAAATTTCTTTAATAGATTTTCAACTTTATCGCTAATGTATTAAGGTTCAAGGTTGATTGGGAAAATTTTACAGTTTCGGGTAGCTTGACCTGCTGGCGTCTGTACATTATTTCATCACCACTGCTCTCAAAACGATGAAGGAAAACATCGTGAGGAGACAGGCAGGTCCTAGAACTAAAAATTCGAGGACATGATATCCACCAACCCGCGTGGTAGATTATGGTAAGAGGGGCCTGTGTTCCTGTGTGTATGGAACTATTGGCTGATGCTTAGCTGAGCTAAATTAAGTTGAGCAGAGTTTACTACCTCAAAAAGGTATGTGGGACAGACTGGATGCGGAAGGCGGAGGACAGGGTATTGTGGAGCACCCTGGGAAAGGCCTATGTCCATCAGTGGACTGCGACAGAGTGAGTTGATTGATTGAGTTTACTAAACATTTTTTCTACTACCAGCACCATACACCATACACCCCCCACCTAAACATGACCGCGACACTCGCACACTTTTTTTTTTTTGAGGATGGGAAATCATCAAATGACTCCTCCCGCTCTGGGTGGAGCAGAAGGGAGTGTCAGACTCTTACTGACTAAAACCCACCCGTGTTCCTTCCTTAGCCCTTTATGTTCCAGGGCAGCGGTAAACCCTTTCGGATGTTCCCGCTACCCACACTCGCACACTTGAGTACAGTTTAATACGTGTCTACACTGACTGATCGGTCGCCACTGAGTTAAGTCAGTGGTTTATGTGCACGCGCCAACTTGAGACCGACTTGAGCGAAGTTTGCCGCAATGCAATGTAGACTGTGATTTGAAACTAATGTTACTGAAGTGTGGAGTACTTTTGTGATCTGTTTGTGGCAGGAACTTAGGGAGGACTTAGGAAAATCAATTACTTATTAGTGCCGCTGCGTATGGCGTGGCCTCCTGAGGGGCAATACTCCTAATTTTAAGAACGTTCACAGTCTGATTTGTCTCAATCTGTCAAAAATACCTCTAATTTCCCAACATTTTTGACAAGTTTTTGACATTTGTTTGTAGCCAAGATGAGACTGCGACTAGATTTTGAAAGTTTTAAAGTAAGAGAATTGGCCTTCTGTAATTGAAGGAGTGCACATATAAAAAAAAACTTATTTACTAGTCTGTGGTACACAAATATATAACATAATATAGATAAATAAAATTATTTTCTTTCTTTAGTTGTGTACTACTTATCTTTTATCAAAGGTCCTCAATAAATAAATTATGAAAACCAACCCTCACTGGGCCAGCGTGGTGGATTATCGCGTAGTTCCTCTTACAGAGTAGAGACCTGTGTAACAGTAATAAGAACGTTGTAAGCTGATTACCGATGAGCAGTGGTGGCCCCGTGGTAACAGCCGCGACTTACAAGTTGTAGGTCGTAGGTTCGAACCCATACAGGCGCTTTACTTAGTGTAAATTATTTCATCACCACTGCTCTCTAAACGGTGAAGGAAAAACATCGTGAGGAAACCGGCATGTCGTGGAACCAAAAATTCGAAGACATGTGACATCTACCAACCCGCACTGGGTCCGCGTGGTGGATTAAGGCCCACTCCCTCTCACAGAGAGGAGGCCTGTGTCCCAGCAGTGGGAACATTATAGGCTGATAATGTAAGCTGATTATGCTTTTACGAAAATAGTCTGACGACCTCGCAGCGAGCGGCCCCGTGTAAACGGAGAGAAACAGCAGTGCGATTCTTTAACCATCTCACCGTGAAAACTCAGGTGAAGTGAGCGTGGAGTGAGCTATCATTCCAACTAATGCTAGGGATTGACACTATTGACAGCTTACTCTAAGCTCACTTCACCTAACTTTTCACGGTGAGATTTTTACAGAATCGATCGGCAGAGCCTTGTGTAAATCTATGGGATTGGCCTATGTAGCTGTAGATGTCATGGCTGATAATGATAATGACATTAAAGTGATGACTAATCTATTTTGCTAGGTCCTATGTATGGGTACTGCTTTTTGGTAGCATAGTTATTTATTAAACTTTGTGCACAGAAAGGCGGGCCAGTTTATGACAATCCAAATACATTTGTGAGTTTTCCTTCATCGTTATCACTCATCGTCACTTTGTCTAGGCTCTCTGGCTATATCTGTTTCAACTCAAAGACAACAGTGTGTGGCCACTTCTCTTAATTAATAACTAACTAATATTACCGGCAGGCGGCCCATGTGTGCACAATATACAATATTGACACGAACCCGTTGATCCGTTTTGTACGAGACTCGAATAATTATTATTAGATAGAGCTTGCGAATGTAGATAACATCGATGTTGTGTTTTCTTTCTTATTTTTTGGGTGCGTTATATCCCTGGACATCCCTGGACATTTCACACAGCGCCATCTAGTCCCAAGCTAAGCAACCTAATGCTTGTGTTATGGTAACAAGATGGCTGATAAACTACCTACTTTATACATTTTTTTTTTGTAAATACATACATATTATAGATAGAAAAACACCCAGACTCGGAACAAATACATGTAGGACATACAAATATTTGTTCCGTGCGGGAATCGAACCCGCGACACGCAGCGCAGCAGTCAATCGCTTAACCACTGCGCCAACCGTGCCGTCAAAATTTCAGTTATATCAGGCTTGACGAGTTCTTTGCAGGTGTTGATGCGAATTTAAAAAACAATCAAAAGTCATTTATTCAAATTAGTGTGAGAATCAGCACTTTTCAACGTCAACATTACATAAGACAGCCCCAAAACGCGCCAAGCGCCCTTCACCACTTCCTAGTGCTTTCGCTGGGAAGAAGAAGTGGCGCAACAAACTCCCCAGCAGCACAGCTGTCTGTTCAGTTAGAAAAACTTAACTTTAAAAGATGTTTGGCAAATAGCTCTAACACGACCCGGAGAAGGACCGAGTACATATTTTAAAGATATTATGAAGTAGTTCTCTTAAAAGCTAGTGAAACAACGGACGGAATCATCAAGAAAAGTCGGTAGTTCCACTGGGAACTTTCCGCGGTTAATTACTAGCACTAGAGTACTAACTCATTGCATTTCAATTTTATAACTGTATCTGTCTGCCAATTCGGAACATGTACAGTCACGAGCACCAATATGTCAACACTTAGCAACTTTCAATTGCAATGTTTTCGTGAAATAACGAAAGCAACGTTGAAATACGACACATTACATAAACCTATGGGTTCGCAAATGCTATGTTCTTAACAGCATAAAATTTAATTATAAAATAAAGGAGTAAATCGTTTTGAATAAAGCTGAGTATATACATACTTTTGCTCGTGACTGTACACACATATAAAAGTACTTTTCGATTTAGATCCAAGCTAAAAACAAAACGATTTTATTAGCGACAAACCGATGTATTTCAAAATGACAAACTCACATCCAAACTCTAACCTCCTATTCCTGTAACCCCGATGAACGTTAGAAAATCCTTCCTTAGTGCCTTGATAAGGAACTCTTGTGCTTCTAGGATGCGTTTAGGATTTGCGGTGTCTGTCAGTGGTGATTTTTATTATGTAGGTATGGTAGGGGAACCCAGAGGGATTTTTTCGATGTTCTCTCGTCATGCCGCACCTACTCAGCTATCAACTTTTACACCTTGCATATGCTTGCTCAAAAGCCCTCTGGGCTCCCCTACCAGTACCTATATTAAGCCAAGATTTTCATTAAAATACGCGCTTGGACGTGGAGTTGCGGACACCAGCCCGTTAATACTACGAGTAGGTATACTACGTAGATGGAGTAGTTAGAACTAACCACAGCAAAAGCTGATCGACTTTGATAAAATCCCAACGTAACTCCATTATAAAGACGGCCCTCTTATTGCCACCACAGCAGCTGTCCGGCGGCGGGTGGGCGCGGCACATGTGGCACAATAAACAACACTATTGACACAATAAGTGCGAGTGATCCAGTCGCCGGGCATGTGCGAGACCTGAATATTACATGCCGCGAGAGGGTTGAACACGTGTCCATTTACTTACGACACGAGAATTTCTCGTACCTATCTTTTTTTTTTTGGGTGGGAAATCGTCAAATGACCCCTCCCGCTCTGGGCGGAGCGGAAGGGAGTGTCAGACTTTTACTGACTAAAGCCCACCCGTGTTCCTTCAGTTGCCTGTGCCAAGGGCCACGGTATCTTTTTCGAATAACCCGCAGCCTTGGCGGCATCGGCCCTAGCGGGCCCCGTCAGTTCTCTCGTACCTATCTTAAATGGCAACCTGAAGTGTCAATGGCAAATATTAGCTGTAGAACCGATGACCGTTGGGGTAGACGTGTTCTTGAGTGAAGACCGCGAATCGGTAAACGTAAAGACGCCCTCAGACTAGTTGGAGCGACGATCTTCGCAGGATGGCTAGTAGCAGCTGAATGAGAGTTGCCGAGAATCGAGCTAAATGGCGTGCATTTGGAGAGGCGTATGTCCAGCAGTGGACTCCTGTAGGTTGATGTTGAAATGGAATTTTACTGAACTCCGTATTGAGTTATAGGTAATAAGTGACCCGTCTCTGCTTCGCACAACAGTGCAATAGCGACATGGCTAAACATCGAGATTTCTGTGCTAAATCTAAGTCATACGAGTACATTAATGGATTCATAAACCTTCGGGAATAAACGCCCAAAATGAAGGTGAAAACCTCATCAAAATCCAGTATGTTTTTAAAAGATCTAAGCGGTCACACAGACACATGAACAGTTACTTTCTATATGTAGACATAACTATTTATAACAGATAATTTATTATAGATTTAGATAGCCAATACGGAGAATTCGATGCTCTAGAGGTTTCTTAGTATTTAAGTAGTAACGTAACGCATCGTCAACCGGAATAAGGTACAGCGAAATAGAGTTTTTCTATAACAGTGACGAGAAAAATGCAGTAACCTATGGCATTTGCAATTAAAGATAGCAGATGGCACCAGAAGAATTAAACAACTAAAGAAAGAATTAACATATTTTAATTGGGAAACACACAGGAAATACAAATAGTAATAAAGGTGCATTTAAAAGTAACAAAGTGACATTACTTAAAAACAACTAAAAAAGAGACCTGTGCGAGGCCAAAAAGGCTCCTATCTCAGCATAATGCTGCGATATTTATAAAATAAATACAACAGCGCTAGAATTCTGATAGGGCACGAATTAGTATTTGTGACCCCACTTTTTTCATAATAAAAGAAGCAATTATAAAACTAATAAAATAAAACAATGGAAACAAATCGAAAACACGTATAACACAAGAGGAATCCCAAACGAGCTCTTAATAATACCTCCATGATATCGCATCTGAGTTCACTCAGTGTGTTGCTTACTTATTTCTGATTTTCAAACCCCAACACATAGGTACTTTCAACCCTATCTTCTCCCCTGTAAGACTTAGTTTAGAGTATCTTATGGACTCTGGTAGGGCAGTTAGAGTCCGAATTGAATTTCGGAATGTGTTATGATAACTTAACGATGTGGAAACGAGTTTCTTGCGTGAAAATAGTTACCTATAGGAATTTTCCGGAGCGAATTTTTATTAGTTTTTCTGAGTTGTTTTTGTTATAGCTTTGTTAAACGCCCACTGTGTTTAATTTTATAGTGGGGTGAAAGGTATTTTAATTGGTAGAAAAGGTTGGTTGTTAAAATATGGTATTGTTAGTTGGTTTAATTTAACGTTTTCGTATTTGGTAATTACAAAGAAAATTACTCGTATTTTCTTCAATTTTCCATGACAACATTATTATTTCAGAAAACCATAACAATTTTATTTAATATCTATAATGATAATCAGCAACAAATATCACTGTACCACTGAAGAGCTAAGTTCCTAAATTCCTTCACCGCAGCGCCAGTAGGGATGTCTTTCATAAACTTGAGAAAGTGACTTAGGTAGATTGAAATATATAGGTATACCTACTAGCGGACTCGGCAGACGTCGTCCTGCCCGGTTGAGTCATCATATACCAACAGCAGCGCCACCTACCGGGTCCAATTGTGTCCTCAAACCATTAAGGTATTAACCCTTTAAATTTTTTAAATCAAAATTTTAGGAGCCGTTTAGGAGGAGTTAAGTGACAAACATACGTACAGAAGAATTATAATAACGGAGTACCTTCGACCATTCGGATTTTTAGAAATCGTGACGTCAACAGTATTGACGTCACCAACTCTGCCGCTGGGCTCACTCATTGTAAAAATGAATAAACCCAATTTATCTACTCACGTTTATTCTTATCACTAAAAAAACGCAGTAAAGAAAGCCTTAAAACCTAAATAATAACAGAAATCGTACTCACATATTCTAATGAAAAACCATGTTTTCACAAAATTCTTGCAAACCACAGACCTCAATTTCTCCAGTTCCACTCCAGTTTCTCCTTGACCTCACAGGCGCACAATAGCGACGTCGTTGCGAAGTCATTACACTTATTTATTAAAAAATTGCAAGTAACATTAATTAGAGTAACAAACTATAATTTGCTAATTCGTTTTACTATTGTTACCACTCGATGTTAACATTGAATTAATTATTTATTGCTTAAAACATTTAAACATATTTTTAAACACGCGCCATGTTTTTCCGCCTACCAAATAGTAGTTCAACCAACTATTTCCATTAAACAAAAATTATCTAACCAAAAACCATAAACGTTGGCATATCGCTTATTAATCAGGTACTGAATTTAGCAATAGACAACTTGTTTTTTAAACCTAAGTTTGAATAAACCTTCAGTTATGATTTGCTATTATAGTAACCGGAAATCACAACATTACTTTTTACATACAAGAATCAAATCTAAACTAATTTAAACCTATCCAGTCATATTGGCGCCGATTCCCTTGTTCACAAACTAAACTAAATTTAAGTTCCGTACATCTTTTTCTTTCTATTTCATTAAGAAAAGGACAGAAGATAAATATCAGTTCAAATTAGTCAGCACCCGACGTAAATTGACGTATTTTTAGTAGCCATGTTTTTAATCACGTCTAAATTGTCTATGGAGTATCTTAATTTGACATGACTAAACTAATATTTATCTTCTTTCCTTTTCTTAATGTATTTCATTCAAAGAAAAGATGAGATGCACTGAACTTAAATTTAGTTTAGTTTGTGAACAAAAGAATCGGCGCCAAAGTGTTAAGTTTGAACTTAAAGATAATATTTTAAAGGTTTAAGTTGCGTTGCGTCGACATATACAGCGTGGCGCTTTAATGGCGACATTAATTTAACACACGTATACGGTTTCGCGTTTTAGATTTATGAATATATTTTAATTTATTTAAACATTATTTATTTATTTATTAATTTTTTTCTAAAATAGCATCTTAGAGCAACCTGAAAAGAACTGTAGCGCAGGGGCCATTTGCCGGGGTCACGGATCATAACATCGCATCAATGTAATTAAAACAAATAACGTGCAAAGAGAAGGCGAATTGAAGGAAAGAGAGAGAGTCCTATGTCGGCGAGCGGCGCAGGTGGAAGTTTTCAAGTTACGATTTTATGTTGTTATAATTTTTATGATTACTGGCCACTAGCCCTACCCGTGTGTTAAATTAATGTCGCCATTGTAGCGCGGCGCCACGTTGTATAATAGATAGATATACTACGTGCATTGTTTTATTTGAACCCCTCGTGTTCGAGAAGAGTCCTCAACCACTAAGCCATCGCAGCATTTTAAGGTCTTCGTAAGTAACGAATATTGGTAAATCTGCCACTATCAAGTAAAGAAAACCTCACTAAAAGAGAGCTACTACCATAGAAATGTAATGGCTACTACACAATTTAATTCCTAGAGAAATGGGTAGGCAAGTACGTGCACAGTTTAATATAAACCGTATCATATCCGTCAGAAGTTGGCCGTAACATCCCAGAGCTGATTTGCTGGATTCGTTTTCTCTTCTACCGATATTTTTTTTCTCCTGACAGTTCATTTTGTTTAAATGTACCTATGTATGTATCTATCTATAATATGTATTCGTTTTTATTCTTGTATTTTATAGTCATTTCCTAGCTATTTATCCCGTATGTTTCACCGGCCATGTTTTTCTCTGTATCACTCTAATTTGATTAGTACTCTAAGTTGATTGGTAGAAAATGCCTCAGGCTTTAAGTCCGCCGTTGTATAGTATTTTTTTTTACGTGCATAAAGTTTTAATAAATAAAACTCTAATGTTCGAGAATTGAGTACATATTCGACATCCACTAGATGACTACACCATCACAGCATATCTTTAAGGTAATCAGGTAAATAAACTCACTAACAACGAGCTACTGCTACACAAATTAATTCCCATGAATCCCACGTCATACGTGTCACCGGTGAGTTGCCGTAGTTGCCAACTAAGCTGCAAGTGGCAATATGAAGCATCGGACAAACTTAGACAGACTTTAATTATAGCTTCCAAACTTCATTGCCTAGTGGGGGTAGATGGTTATTAACAATGTGCAGGTAGAGACATCCATGAGGGGCTCGTGGCTAAATAATAACAACGACACAGGACGATCAGGACGATCGCTCGGTTTGTGGATGCCTTTGAAAGCACATGGAAAGCACGTTAAGCATTTGGTCCCTTGACACTCGTTACTTTAGTCAGAAACACAAGCACCGCCACTTCGACCGGTGGTCTCATGGTAAGAATTGTTTATAATGATGAGTAGGTACTATGGCCCTTTTTCAGGTTTTCATTAATTTCAATTAAATACACTTTGTACAGGCATCCCAAGCAAAATAGATTGCTGGTTCTGGTAAATATGTGGGCACCTATCACATATAATTATGTAATTTATGTAAACAAAATATTGTAAAACATTTTAAAAGAGTAACGGTGGAGTTTCTTGCCCATTCTTCCCCATACGAAAACTACCTTTTGGAAGGGGTGGCTAGAATCAATTTTATTTTATGATAATATTTGCATAACAGACTGAACAACAGCTGATAATTTATTCGCCATTACGATGTTGGTTCCATGGAAAAAGTTGTTCAGTTTGATGGTCTTGACCACACTCTTGTGTGGACAGACCCATCAGCATAATCAGGCTATAATGTCAGCTGGGACACAGGCCTCCTCTCTGTAAGAGGGAGTGGGCGGTAATCCACCACGCGGGCCCAGTGCGGGTTGGCAGAAGTCACGTTTTTGAATAATTTGGTTTTAGGACATGCCGGTTTCCTCACGATTTTTCCGCCATTTTGAGAGCAGTGGTGACGAAATTAAATACACAAAGTAAAGTACCTGGCAGGGTTCGAACCCACCACTTACCACACGTAAGTCGGGCCGATACCACTGGACCACCACTGCTCTCCGAAAGACCAAGGCCTACATTTAAGGAAATATGACCACACATTTCTGATACATTCTGTTTAAGCTTAAAATAATAATATTTTCATATTTAAAAAAAAGGAGGCGAAGAAACTTATGACATCAAAAAATTCGTCCGCATCGCTGTCAACAGGAAAAGTGCCCAAAAGGCTAGCAGCATTGCCATTTTATTTCTTCATTATAACTTAACAAATTACTCAATTAAAAACGGAACCACAAAAACTTATCCCATATTTCAATCTTTAAACAATGAATAGGTACTACTACTACCTGCAAAGCTATAATTTAAGACCTTAGATATAAAACTTGCTATGATTTATAGCTAGATTGAATCAGCAATTTGTTTCAAGTAAAAACACGCTAAACGTCGACGCTGATGTTGTGAATAGCGGAGAGCTGAAAATAAAGCAAAACTGTGTGTCCAAGGAAATATTCGTTTATGGACCAAGGTTCCGTACGAGTTACAATTATTTTAAAGTAGCAAGAATATGGTGTGGTCTGGCTAGGCTGCTAAATAAAATCAAGTGATCATCCACCACCGTTTCTAGAATAAATTTAGTTAATTTACTTTTAAAATTAACAAAAGAAAAAAAAAATGATCCAAGAACAGTGTTACCTACAGTTATTTTTCCAAAAACTGAACAATACAATATAGTACTTAACTTTAGTGGAAAAAATCACCTGCATCCTGTACTAGTTAAAAAACTGTATTACATGAGATAGGGCAAAATTAAAAATCACAAAAAAAAATAGTTTTAGGTTTTTTATGATCATTATTAAGAACGCGTGGTCGCGTTTACGACTGCTGAGCTGAGTGTGGGTTCGGTTCACTAATGAAATGAGTTAGACAATGTTTTATAGTTTTTTAATTACAAAACTTTCAGTAGCAGCCTATTATCTCGATTTGATCCTTCATTATGGAAATAGGCTTGTCCATTGTTACAGAAAGAAAGAAGAAAAGAAAGAAAAAACATTTAATTTAGCACAGACCAAAAGACACACAATCAGATACATTACATCAGATAACAACAAATAAAAGAACAAATAGAAAACTAGTATAAAGACCGATGTAAGAAATTAGCAGGAAAGTGTGCCTCACGGCTGCACCAAAAAGGCCAGTAGGTACTGCAGAACTGACGTGACGTAGGGGTAGAATTGACGAAATATGGGTGAACTGTCTGCCTTCCCTTACCAAAAACACAGAAGTGATTTTATATGTTGATTTTTAGAGTAGTAGTTTTTTTTTCAGGTTTCCATCCACGGAACCCTACAACGAACTGTAAGTGAAACAACAACACAGCTGACCGGAAGCAATTTCCCGTGTTTAACGAGTTCCGTACATTTTCTTGTGGATTTTTTAAACGAACAATTTAACCCTGCTTTATAATATAGTTATTGCATAGTACCACGCAATTTATTGTTGTTCCTGACGTTCGAGAACCGGTCTGATAATGTTAATGTTGTTGTTGTTGTTAATGTATTATGATAATGTTTTTCATAGATATATAGACTGGGTAGATAGGTATATGGATACACCGTTAAATTTTGGTCGTTTTAATCCTTAAAAGGGGTCATTATACACATCATTATGAACAACTTTTACTACGGGACCCACACTGAAATCGTGAAAAAAAAAGTTGCTCCATAGATTTATGTTCGCATAACTAATGTTCAACTGATTTTTTTTTACGAATTCAGGGTTGATCCCGTAGTAAAAGCGGATCATAATGATGAGTACAAGACCCCTTTTAAGGATTAAAACGACCAACATTTAAGGCCGTATAGAAAGGAGCTAGTGGCTAAATAATAGCCGCACATTACATATCGAGACCTCACCGTGCCTCGGAAAGCACGTTAAGACAGTTGTTCTTGGTTGTCATTCGTAGATCTTTGACAGTCTTTACGGGTAGTCAGAAGCCCAAAAGCCTGACAACCAGTCTTACAAAGGGGTATCGCGTTAACCAGTAACTGGGTTGTGGAGGTCAGATAGGCAGTCGCTCCATGTAAAATATTAGTATTCAGCTGCATCCGGTTAGACTGACCCCAATTGATTGAGGTACTGGGGAAGACCATCAACCATCTATTTTAAAGTCCAGACACACGCACACCTATTATTTCCCATGAGATGGTTGGTAGCTAACCATCTATTATTACCATGTTACATGTACCTATCAGAAAGATGTAGTCTTTATGGGTGTGGTATAGACAATCAAACTGAACAACTTTCTCTATGGGACCAACATCATAATCATGAAAAATCAGACGTCCCATACATTCGGGTTGAGTAGATATAGGAGTTTTATATGGGACAGCTGTCCCATGAAAGTTGTTCAGTTTGATGGTATGCACCACGCCGTTAAAATATGAAAGAAAGAAAAAGTATTGATTTGGACTCTTACAGAAAGATCATTAACTAAAAATAGTAAAAAAAAACCAAATTATATAAAAAAATTAACAAAAAGAAAATGGAACAGAAAGTCCTTTATGAGGCCAAAAGGCTCCAATCTCAGCATGATGCTTCGCCATTTAATAAATGTCGCTGCGCTGGTATTCTGATAAGGCCCGCTGTGATGTCACGGACAATCTATACTTATAATAAATCTGTAGAAGTGAAAATTCTGTACATTGAAAATATCAAAAAAATAATTTGCAGGGGGTGTTACTAGACCGACACCGAACCCAAAAATGTGATTAAAAAAATTTTTGTCTGTCTGTCTGTCTGTCGGTCTGTCTGTCTGTCTGTTTGTTCAGGCATCACGCAAAAACTACCGGTTCGATTACGATGAAACTTGGTATAATTATTCTTTAATATCCTGGGCACCACACTGGGTACTTTTTATGCGCGAAAAGTATATACAATAAAAAACAAACTTAATTTTGCGGTTCGATCCCTAGACCCGATTACTGTTCCAACCGCAAATAATAAGTTTGTCGTAGGTTACGTCACCCGCAATGCACAGCTATTAATAATAAGTATTTAAAGTTGTCGAAAATTTACCACTGACGGGACAAAAAGGGGTAATTCAGTTTTTAAGGGGAGGATTTGAACTTGAAACTGTATGTTACATTTTCACGCCTAAACCACTGAACTTCTGATTTGGCATAGAGATAGATGGCATCCTGGGGAAGCACATACATTTTATCCTGTTAGCACGTTCCCATGGGATAATTTCCGACATCCACGCGGGCGAAGCCGCGGGCAGAAGCTAGTTGCTAATAAATAAATAATATAATAGATATAATTATGTAAAATATTAGCAAATAAAATAAATAATTATTTTTTAATCCGCACAATGAACACACATTACTTAAACACGCTGTATTTCCATAAGAAAGTGGTTTGATAGCACAGTTATTTGTCCAAACTCTTTGTATAGTCACAATGAACACGATTCACGTCTAAATTGTGATCTAGCGGTCACGTGCCGCCCCCAATTCAGACAATAATAGGAACAGTAAGGGTTCATCCTTATAAATCCTGTTGTATTTACAAAGGATTGTCGCGGATTCACGATAAAAATGTTTATTTTACGATATTCCCGTATTATTGACATCGGCGACGAGGGGTTTCGGAAAAAGGGGAAAACAAGAAATTTCGACAGAAATAATGTTTTGAATTTTTTATCTTTTTCTGAGTGGTAGCTTTAGTAGGTTGTAACTATGTTCTCTCACGGGATTATGTGATATGGAATAATCGTGGTTTGATATTTAGTTCATGTTACCCAGAAAATGGCCTGTAGCTATAATCCAGTCTGGATTCTGGATAAAATTAAAAGAGCAAGTACTTAAATCTATCGATATAAATGCTGTTCGTTGTTAAGCGCGTCATTTAAGAACGGCTGGACCGATTTGGTTAGTTTTTTTTAAATGTTTGTATTAGCCCAGAAAACGCGTATCGCGAGGGCTGGTTTGAGGTAGCGCGGGAAAAGAGTTCCTGGAAGGATTTGGGAGACGCCGTTTGCCTAGCAGCGAAACAGTAGGTACAGGCTAACAAAAAAAAAGCCTTTCCAAACTTTTTAAGAAAAAAACTTGAGAGGTGTCAAGGGTCACCCGGATGGAACGAAGTATAACTGGCTTGCTTTCTATAAGAGAGAGAGAGAGAGACAGACAGTGAAACACGCGCACGCCGCACGGCTTATAAAGTAACTATAGCAAAAAGTGTCGTTCCAACTTTTGGTCTTAATTTTTTCCGTCTAGCCCCCTTTCGCAACGCGCGCTAAGGAACTTCGTTCCAAAAATATATAAACATCCGAATTGAGAACCTCCTCCATTTTTGAAGTCGGTTAAAATTGGAAATTCGAGAAAAACCGAAAGTACTTTTTTCTATAGAATTTTTGTATGTATTATTGTTTGGACAGGACACCGTCTGTTGGTTTGGGTTGGGTATAATATTAATGTCTTGAAAAGATTATGACTCCATTATATTATTATTAAAATGCCTTCATAAAATAATTAAGTACGTACTTACTCGTACCTACTATCAGAACATTTAGTTTGTTGGAAACCGACAAAGCAGCTTGAATGTAGGATTTGAGCAAAAACAAATTTACTCCATCTAGAATTCTGTAGACATCATTTTATTAAAATGTCCTCAATTAATTTCCTCCTAGATGCACAGAGCTCTCAATTCTCTCAGACATCTTTTACAGAATACGTATCTTTATAAGTATCAGAAATGAGATCACATCTTTACGAGTGGACGCGGGCGAAGCGAAACAGTGCGATATAAGAACAATAAAATAAATTGGACGCAGCAGCGTTGACTCCGACCGTCCGTATTATAGTGTTATGTTCACTTGCCATTTAGCCCCGACCTCCCCTCCCGGCGGCCATCTTATCTCCTCCATAAAAAGCTAAATTAGCGCTCTTTGATACGGATAAGAAATGAAGAAGCGCTGGAAAAGTGTATCACGTCCTTGCGATTGTAATTTTGTTTTAGAAATGATGTTAATTTTGTATTCTTTTTAGCATTTTTTAACCATTTTTAGCAATAAATGATATTTCGTTTTAAAAAGCATAAAAAGCATTTCCTGACCAGCTGAGGTTCGTTTACCTAGGTACCTAAAATCTTTTAAAAACTCCTCCTCCTTTGATAAATTGAGAATATCCTATTCTCTTAATTTCTTTAAAATTTTTGAAACGCGTGAAAATAATTTTAAAAACTTGCCCATATTTCAAAGCAAAAAAAAAAACAGGTTGCAACAGAATTAAATACGAGCGAATATTTTTCATCCTCCCATGTTTCTACTCACGTCGTCTCCCAAAAAAACATAAGTAGATACGTATAAAAAAACATACATACATTCACATCTAGTTAAGGCTCAAAGAGAGAGACTTTTATTTTCACTGTAATTGCGCACAAAGCAAAACCAATCGACTTCCCTCGCGACGTGACGAATTTATTTATGTATTTTTGATAGTGTGCGCATTTTGTCCAATTTGCCCCTGTGCGGGGTGCACAGGGAATGCTGTTTATTTATTTTACATTTTTTTATTTACTTTGTTTTTATTTATGAAATAATTCTGAAATGTTCTGTATTTTATTCTAGCTAGATTTATGTTTGTTTGAAATGTTCTTAATTAAGCTTCTACTTATCGCAAGAATAAAGAATACTTAATTAAGAAGGCTTTAAAGCAATGTTTATATTTTTCTTACATAATCAGACGTAATGTTCCCACTGCTGGGACACAGGCCTCCTCTCGGTGAGAGGGAGTGGGCCGTAATCCTCGACGCGGCCCCAGTGCTGGTTGGTAGATGTCACAAATCTTCGATTTTTTTATTCTAGAACATGCTTGTTTTCTCACGATGTTTTCCTTCACCGTTCTGAGAGCAGTGGTGATGAAATAATTAACACAAAGTAAAGCGCCTGTCTGGGTTCGAACCTATGGCCTACAACTCGTAAGTCGCGCATGCATATTATGTATGTACACTCTTTTTCTCATCGACGTTTTTTGTAAAAACTTGAAAAATCCTGTTGATGAGTTTGTAACCAAAACTTTGAGTGTAGAAGTATTAGACAGGCTTTAACTTTCAGGCACGCTTGCTGAAAACTTGTAGGTAAGCTTTTTTTTCTTCAGAAGAGACTAACACTTACTTGCTAAGCGTTGACTGCCTTGTTGGCCAGTGGTCGCAAGCGCTACTGAAGAGCATACGTTCCTGGGGTTTGATTCCCGGGTCGATCAAAGTGTTATTGGGATTTTCAACCTGAAATATCTCAGTAGCAGTCTGGAGTCTGGATCTGTGCCCAGTTGATGGCAATAGCCTCGCCCCCTAGTACATAGGACTTATATACAACGTGGCGCTACAATGGCGACATTAATTTAACACACGGATAGGGCTAGTGGCCAGTAATCATAAAAATTATAACAACATAAAAAAATCGTAACTTGAAAACTACCGCCTGCGCCGCGCGCCGACATAGGGCTCTCTGTTTCCTTCAATTCGCCTTCTCATTGCACTTTATTTGTTTTAATTACATTGATGCGATGCTATGATCCGTGACCCCGGCAAATGACCCCTGCGCTACAGTTCCTTACGTACAGGTTGCTCTAAGATGCTATTTTAGAAAATTGTAAATAAATAAATACATATTAATGTTTAATTAAATTAAAATATATTCATAAAACTAAAACGCGAAACCGTATACGTGTGTTAAATTAATGTCGCCATTAAAGCGCCAAGCTGTATAACTGGTGAAATGTGAGTGTACTTATAGTATGTGGGTGTACTGTATGTGGGTGGGTGTACTATAGTATGTGGGTGTACTATGGGTACACTTCTGCCTAAGCTTTCAGGGAACATAGGCGTAATGATGTTATAACCTATCTATACAAAAGTATTGCAGAACCTATTCAGCGAACACAAAAAAATCTTTAATGTCATGTTATTCTCTCTCCAAATAAATCCATTCGTTCCCAATTTGCCAGTAAACAACTTACAAAAGAATGTGTACTTGAAGCTCTTAGTCGAAATACTTCTGATGCACGATTTGGTAGGAAACCATCGTTTTATTTGCATTTATTTGAGTCAAAGAGGCGCGCTGCGAACGAGTGTTCTTCAAACCACATGTAGGTAAGGCTGTGTTTAAAATGAATGAAATGTTATTTTATTATTTACGGTAAGTATTTATTCTCTCTGTCTTCTTGTTTTCTTAAGCGGAGACCGCGAAGGAAGCCCTCAGGCCAGGTCTGCGATCTTCGCAGGGTTGCTGGTAGCAGCTGGAGGAAAGTTGCCGAGAATCGAGCTGAGTGGCGTGCAATTAGACAGTCTTATCCTGTCCTCTGTGCCCCAAAAAATTCAGCAATAGTGACTTCTGCGCTGTCACTGACAATGCCGTGAAAGTCGCGTTTAAAAAAAATGCCAGACAACTAATGCCTGACGCTGGTTTTCAACTGGACCTGAACGGTCCAGTTGAAAACCAAAAAACGTCAGTGTGAGCACACCTTTAAAATTTCCCCGCTCTCTTCGAGAACGTCGATAAAAGCGCGGTTACGCTATTATAAATCCATTTCCTGAATATTCGTAAAACTAGTTCCCAAGGATTGCCGGTTTGAAGTACCTACCTAAGTTCATAAGACTATTTTATGCTGCACGTCTTCTATAGATTTTTGATTGAAGATTCGAATTGAATATTGATCTTAATAAGACTGGTACTTACTAGTACCTAAGTACGATCATTGGTGAATCACTACGCTTGGCTATACCTATTTATAAATATAAATAAAATATAAGCGCATCATTTGAGAACGGCTGGACCAGTTCGGCTATTTATGGTTTTAAAATATTCGTAGGTAATTACGTTAGGTTTACGTTAGAATTAGGTTTTTATGGAAAGAAAAACTGAAAAACTTTCAAATTTGGGAAAAATTGAACGTCTTACTTTCTATTGGAGTTTTGAAGTATGAATTCAAGACCATAACTCACGATTCAAACGATGGTCATGCGTAATTATTTATTTTTTTGTATGTGTATTGTTTATGGTCATGGAAAAGTGATTAAATCATGGACAGAATAACGCCTGTCCGGTCAGCTAAGTAGGTACCTAATTGTTTTATAAAATTTACAATAGCTAGGGTGTCTTCAACTGGGTCGCAGAGTTCGCGCATGAGTCGTGAACTGTACTATTAGGACAGTATTTTAGTTTTTGTTTAGACTTTGCTTCCACTGCTGGGCAAAGGCCTCCCACAAGTCCTTACAGGAACTCTTCTCCCGCGCCACCTTGAACCAGCCCTCGCGGTACGCGTCCAGGCCATCTCGCCACCGCTTTCTGGACGGACCTCGGCGGGCGGCGCCGTCCATCTTCAGGCACCCATTGTCTTTTTATAGTCTACATTTTGTGATAAAATAGAACGATTGGTCCTGCCTCACTAGGTAGGACCAAAATTTGGACCAGAATTGATCGACTGGTGGTACCTACATTATTACCAACAGTCGATCAATTCTATAAAAATCTCACCGTGAAAAGTTAAGTGAAGTGAGCTTAGAGTGAGCTGTCAATAGTGTCAATCCCTAGCATTATTTGTAATGACAGCTCACTCCACGCTCACTTCACCTAAGTTTTCACGGTGAGATGGTTACAGAATCGCACTGCTGTAACAGTAACCTACACATTAATTCCTACCGTCTTCCACCCACGGAAAAGGCGAAGCTTGCTAATTTTCCCAGCAGCTCCACTCATTATGATTATGATACATGTTAATTAGTTCCCGTTATTAATTACTCGCCCAGCACCACAACGTTTTATGAACGTTATTAGTTGCCTCATTACGTGCCCGGAGCACGCGGTTTGTTCAACAAGTTCGTTTACGTATTTTACATGCTTTTATTTTATGTGCAACTATTCTATGTTGGAGGTTTTCTTTTTAATTGTGTTGTTGGTATTTTTTTAACGTGATTATAAATTGCTGAAAATTCACTCTGAAAGACGTCATACTCGCACATCATGCAACATAAACATAATCAACCTGTATCCACCACGCGGGCCCTGTGCGGGTTGGTAAATGTCATAATATTGAATGTTTGGTTCTAGGACATAGGTACCGGTTTCCTAAAGATGTTTTCCTTCACCGTTTTGAGAGCAGTGGTGATGAAATAAATGACACAAACTAAAAAGCCCGCTTGGGTTCGAACCCACTCCTAAGTCATGGCCGTTGAGCTCCCTAATATATAGGGTTGAGCTACACGATGACTGATGCATGCTTGTCGTCTGTTGGGACAGGTCAACTCAAAGCTGTGCAGTGGCTCTTTCTTCAAAAGGCCCTGCAGTGCGATTCTGTAACCATCTCACCGTGAAAACTTAGGTGAAGTGAGCGTGGAGTGAGCTGTCATTCCAAATAATGCTAGGGATTGACACTACTGACAACTAACATCAAGCTCACTTCACTTGAGTTTTCACGGTGAGATTTTTACAGAATCGACCGGCTGCATTGTTATTCACATAACATCCTAATAATATAATGTTTGGACTTTAAAGGATACTATGACCTCTGAGTTATTTTCGGCATTTCTTCTCAGGGATCAGTCAGCTAGTAGCCGGCGCCATCTAGTTTTAAAATATTGACGTGTAAAAGTATCTTAAAAGTTCGAGTTACAGAAATAAACATTTAATTTCATTTCCAATTTACAATCCTGCTGCCCATATTTCAATAATTAAAAAAATAATTTTACCTTTGTCTGCCTTATTTAAGTAATTGCCGACTCTCTCTTATTGACAAACGACTGATATCCATTCTTGATTAACCCGGAGACAATAAATTAGTTAATCCAAAGCAATTAATGTTGTCCTTTCAAAATTGTATAATTTGGGTCATCTATCTGCCGAATTTAGGGACTGCTGTAAATCAGAGTAACTATATAACACGGTTATAGGGGGTTGTTAAATTGAACAGTGGTTGATTACATCGGGTTGTAGCAGGCTTGCCTTGCCTCTAGTTTTATTGAGTTTGGTTTTGAATATTATTACGTAGGTTATTATTTAGATTAATTATTATGAAAGACGACTAACAAGCGGTATTTAAAAGGTAGATGTGAGTGGGAATGCCGATTGGGATTCCGAAAAGGAGTATCAACCGAGGATGCCCTGGTAAAGCTATCATCGACTATTACCGAGCATGTTGACGCAGGAGAGAAAGTGATCGGTGTCTTTCTCGACCTAAAAAAAGCATTTGATACCGTATCGATTCCTATACTTTTATCAAAGCTTTATAACCTCGGTGTCAGAGGACATGTTCTACAATGGTTCCAGGACTATCTGTCGGGCAGGGAGCAGCGAGTGAGGGTAGAAAAGTACCTAAGTGACGCTGCAGCGTGCTCGTTCGGTATTCCGCAAGGAAGTACGACTGGCCCGGCTCTTTTTTTGACATATATAAACAGTCTTGCGGATCTTGCTATCTGCAATGCCGAAACGATCATGTTCGCAGACGACACTGTCATTTTATTTCATGGCCGTACTTGGGAGCAAGTACGGACGATAACTGAAAATGGTCTTGCAATAGTCACGCGGTGGCTTGAGGATAACCTGCTAACACTGAACACGTCCAAGACAAAGTACATATGCTTCACAAAAACTAGCACTTCTCGTCCTAAAGATAATGAGCTTATTATTAAAATACATACTTTCCCATGTAACCAACAACCAGATGCGTATTTGCAATGTACATGTGACGTTCTCACTAGGTCTAAAGATATAAAATACTTGGGCATTATGGTTGATGAGAATTTAAACTGGAATCGGCATATCTCTGGTCTTAGTTCCCGACTTCGTAAGTTGATCTACATTTTTAAGCAACTAAGAACCATTGCCCCCTCTAAACTCCTGATATCAACCTACAAAGCATTGTGCGAGTGTATACTTAGTTATGGTATCTGTTGCTGGGGTGCTGCAGCAAAAACAACTATGATTGAACTGGAACGTGCACAGCGCGCGATTATTAAAGTTTTTATGTTTCTACCATACCGCCACCCCACAACGGACGTATATAGTCGCACTGGTGTTCTATCAGTTCGCAAACTTTACGTAAGTCGGGTGCTCCGTAGATATCATCGCATTACAATTCCACAGCTACTACCGACCAGCAAGAGACGCTTTATTTGTCCAGCACCCCGTCTAAAATCTTTTTTTGCAAAACGACACTACAACTCAATCGCACCGCGAATTTATAACAAACTCACAGCAAAGGATAGTCATAACCTAAATAACCACGATTTCGGTAAAAGTATTCTTGATTGGTTAAACAAGCTAGATTATGACCAAGTGGAAAGCCTACTCTACTAACCAATATCTAAACCGCCTGTATAATCTCAAACCTACGCATATTTTTAATACATACCAAACATATACATACATATATACACATACACAACTACATACATACATACATTACAACACCACTAATCCGAACATATGTTAACAGTGCCAATACACAAGCTTTCACACTCCCTCACACACACCTCACACACACCTACCTACATCATGTATCACAGTGAACACCACACTACGTGCGCACTGTTAAATTAACCTTGTACTTTTTATCTTACTTTTATTTATTTAAATTTAAATTTACTTATTTTTGTTTAGTTAACTACTTGAGAACGCTGTAAGATAGTAATAATGTAAACTGGAAGGGAACTGTCTCCTGAGATACAGGCTTACAACCTAGTTCAGGAGGCAGTGCGCTTATGTAACTGTGTACCTACTTTGTTTCAATAAAGCATTATTATTATTATTATTATTATAATGCCGTCAGGGGGCACCCCAGAACTTGATTTTGAATTTGGTAATAATAGTCTCTAGGGCCCAAATCAAGTCATTTATTCAAATTAGGCTGAGAATCAGCACTTTTGAACGTCAATATTATATAAGACAGTCGGTGAATACATTAATAACGAATTAATATTTTCTTTTTTATATAGGTAGGCTACTATTAAAATATAATATAACAGTAGGTATATAAAATTCCTAATGATAAGTATAAAAAATCAACATTTTTCATTTAAATAAACCAGAAGGTACACGTAGGTAGGTATTTACAAAATAAGAAGAAGTACCTATTTCTTTTCAGTATAATCTTAAACACAACCCTCTCAGGGGCAACTCTTTCGAACTTCTAACAGCTCACGAAGGCTTTGATATTTTTTGATTAATGCATAAGGACCAACACATTCTGGAAGCAAGAAAAGTCTTTCAACACAGCCTTTACACAACACCTGAACTTAGTACCTTACAGCTAGGGAAATAAGGTTTAGTCTCCCTTGTTTATTTTTTGTTCCCAGGGCCGCACTCAAAAGTTGTAGGTAATGAAAAATGTAAGTTGGTAAAGTTAGAGTGTAGTCGGTACTTACGGTGGGTATCGCGTGTCGAATGACAAATTGCCCGCTATGACCCCCTCTGATCCTTCCTTACCCAACTTTGCCTAAGTACCAGCAAACTTTGCGAAGAATAAATATTATTTTGTTCACAAGTTATAATCTGAGGTATTCGTAAATATAAGAGCTTTGGATAATAAGGCAAGTTCACATAGATTGTTAATCTTTTTGGAGATTGTTCGCGTAATTACACGCAACTCTTTGGCAGGGTTAGCACGAATCATAGATTTTATATGAACACGGATTATGGAGGATTAAGTTTTGTATGGTGCGTGGTAAATTATGCAGGATCTCTGTTGATTAATCACTTACTTTATTTACATATTATGCTCACCCAACCTATCCCAATTTCCAAGAAACGGATAAAGGTTTCATACACTTAGGATTAATTATAGGATTAGGTAGGTACTCAGTTAGGGTCAAATGAAATTAGCCAGCGATACTTCATAGACGTTATGGGTAACGATATCTAAACACGATAAAACTAAAATAAACTGATTTTCAATTTCAAGTAACTACCTACAATTAGGTATTGTGAAAAAAATAATAATACCCACATACCTAGTCTTCACAAGACTATGTCCATGGGTAATTTTTTCTTCTTCTCTCTGTTCTGTTAGTTTTTGTCATGGTCTGGCAGTTTGAGTAACTTATGTGGCCTACCCAAATGTCCTCCTTTCTTTGGTATTGTTCGTCGAATGTTGAACTGCATGATTGACAAATTCAAATTCGTGCACTGACTGGATAGGTCCTCTCAATCTGTTTGGTTCTTTCCTCAAAAGATCATCTCAGATATCGATCTATACATGGTTTTCATAGGATCTGACCAAGATTCAAGTGAGTTTGTTTCGGCCTTTCTTCTCAGACTAGTCAGATAGGAAACGCCGCCCTCATCTAGTTTTAAAATATGATTGACGTGTAAAAGTGTTTGTACAAACCTAATCTATACTTATAATAAATCTGTAGAAGTGAAAATTCTGTACATTGAAAATATCAAAAAAATAATTTACAGGGGGTGTTACTAGACCGACACCGAACCCAAAAATGTGATTAAAAAAATTTTTGTCTGTCTGTCTGTCGGTCTGTCTGTCTGTCTGTCTGTCTGTCTGTCTGTCTGTCTGTTTGTTCAGGCATCACGCAAAAACTACCGGTTCGATTACGATGAAACTTGGTATAATTATTCTTTAATATCCTGGGCACCACACTGGGTACTTTTTATCCCGGAAAAGTATATACAATAAAAAACAAACTTAATTTTGCGGTTCAATCCCTATACCCGATTACCACTGTCTGTACTGTACCAACCGCAAATACTAAGTTTGTCGTAGGTTGGGTCACCCGCAGTGGAGTTCATTTTTATTCCTTTTAGTTTTTAGAGTTATTTAGGTTTATTTTTATATGAGTCGTAGGTATTGATTTTAATTTTAAAGTATAGGTAGTATATTTGATAGTGTACGTAGTGACCGTAGGTTATTTTATAATACTGTTAGGTAGGATTAGTCATTCGTATAGATATTAGTTTTTAGGGATTTTCCTTATTTATTGAGTTTAGATTAGTTATCATCAGAAATAGGTTTATTTAGGTAGGTATTTAATTTTCTGTTATTGAGTTTTTTTTTTTAATTAGATAGGTACTTAGGTAAAGATATCATATAGGTACCCTCTTAATCACCACTAATGAGACACAATTGGTTTTCTACTGTAATTAGCCACAAAGGGCCCGCGAGATAGATGGCATTCTGGGGAAGCACATACATTTTATCCTGTTAGCAAGTTCCCGTGTTATAATTTCCGACATCCACGCGGGCGAAGCCGCGGGCAGAAGCTAGTTACAAAATAAAATCATTTATTTATGGGGGTACGCGACCACCAATGTTAGTTACTTGAAATATGAGTTTAGAAAATCAGTGTGTTTTTTTTTTGTTTTATGTATCGTGTATAGACTTCGATACTTACCTACCTACCTAGGTCTGTAAAGTTTCGGCAACTTATATTTAATATGGCCCTGTTTTGGCCATTAGGGAGTTTAAAAAAGGTACGTTCTAAGTTTACAAGCTTTATCATTCGGAAAATGGAGGGGCTCATGGCTAAATAATAACGATCGATCGTTCATGTTAAGCCACGCTTGCCACGGTCAGTTTCATATCGAGACCTCTCCGTTCCCGGAAAGCACGTTCAGCCACTGGTCCCAGCTGCCATTCGTATATCTTTGACCGTCATTACGGGTAGTCAGAAGCCCAAAAGTCTGACAACCAGTCTTACAGTAACTGAGTTGTGGAGGTAAGATAGTCGCTTTATGTACCTAAAATACTACTGTAAAATTCAGCTGCATCCGGTTGGACTGGAAGCCGACCCCAACATGGTTGGGAAAAGGCTAAGCAGATGATGAACAGGGAGTTAAGGGGAAAAAAAATGAAAGCTACTACGAGTATGTTAGCAAGTTTTATAGTTCAGGAGATAACCCTACATATTTTCCTGTTTATTTCGCACAAATATTGTCTGGTAAGATGACTGCGCGATCGTCAAGTATCGTAAGTCCCTGTCTATTAAGTAAGGTGACTTGCTGTTATTTGGCAACTCACCGACCTCAATGCGTCCATTAGCCGGAACAAGGGCTGCTCTAATTAACGGCGCATCTTATTGGAAAACATCTCAGGAGGGAAGGGGAGGGACATTGATTGATAGGTTTATGTGAGTGATTTGACTTGCAAGTTTCCCAAGAACTTTTCGAATCTTATGATGATACATAACATAACATCGCTCCTGTTTGTCCTGATGGGATAGGCAGATGTGTCCCTTTAATACACCCACATGTCGCAATTTCTGTTTAAGTACAGTCACGAACAAAACTATGTATACACTCGGCTTTATTCAAAAGCGATTTACTCCTTTATTTTTTAATGAAATTTTATGTTGTTACGAACATAGGATTTTCGAACCCATAGGTTTATGTAATGTGTCGTATTTCAACGTTGCATTCATTATTTCACGAAAAAATAACAATTGAAAGTTGCCAAGTGTTGACATATTGGTGCTCGTGACTGTACCATGTAAAAAAAAAAAAAAATAGGGGCCGAGGCCGGGCTGCTACTGAGAAATCCCAAATGGAAAGACCCAATAATAACACTGTCCGACCTGGGAATCGGACCCAAGATCTCATACTCAGCAGTAGTGCTTGCAACGAGTAAGTCTACATACATGTTTCATACACCGTTAAAATTTGATCGTTTTAATCCTTAAAAGGGTTCAGTGTACGCATCATTATGAACAACTTTTACTACGGGACCAACCCGGAAATCGTGAAAAAAGTCAGTTGATCCATACATTATGTCGAGTTAAGCGAACATAAATCTATGAATCAACTGATTTTTTTTTCACGATTTCAGGGTTGGTCCCGTAGTAAAAGTTGTTCATAATGATGAGTACAATGACCCCTTTTTAATTAAGAATTAAAACGATCAAAATTTAACGGTGTATACCTACATACAATATACATTATAAATGTATATGATACATCTTTAATTTAATGCCAAAATAATACTTTTTCTTGCTTTTGTTCATGATAATTCATATGGAATTTTGAGTAAATTAAACACATGTTTAGAAAAATATTAAACTTTATTTAAATTACACAACTGATATGTTAATTTTACATCTTAGTTTTTAACAATACTGAAAACAATTAAGTATACAATACCTACATTGTAATAACTAGTTACATCAATTAATAAGAATATTAGTCAATAGTATCTAAGTATAACTTTTCAGAAAAAAAAAATGTTTAGGTAATTTTGTATTGAAAAACTCCATTAAAACTGATTGACGCTCCTATGGCATCTTAGGAAATAAGAAATCATACACAATACTCTTAATAAATGTTTATTTTGGCAATACTCAGCATTTTTTTATCAACTAGCAGTGCCGCGACTTTTTCCGCGTGGATGTGGAAAAACAACATTGACTGTTCCTAAATTATAGACATTTGCATAGAAAATTATAGACATTTGCATTTGACGATACTCAGAACGCTCGATGAAACAGAGAGACAGCAAAACAGTATTCTTGAATTTCCTTGTAATCCTCATTAGGGTTTTGCTTCTAGCGGAGACGTTCGTTGAACGTATACACTGCGCTAACGTACCTATGGCCTTCCGCTTCAATTCTTCACTGAAAAACATCGATTCGCGGCCCACTGCACAATTTAGGTGCATAAAAATTAGAAATACGACGAGTACAGATTTTACCGAGTAACCGAGTATCGAGTACTGCTCGATATTATGTTTACCGAACCGAGTACTCTGCCGAGTAACTCGGTTTAGTTGAGTAGTAGAAGAATGCCATGCAAGTTTTCGGCGCCGCAACAGCGTGAAGATCCAAAAAGTGCGCTATAGAGTAAGATCAATATCTAACATTACCTACCACTAGAGACTGATTATTTAATTAAATATGTTGGTTTTTTATATGTGATTTTTCTGACAATTACTAATACAATAAATGCAGGCAGTCGCTCCATGTAAAATACTGGTATTCAGCTGCATCCGGTTAGACTGGAAGCCGACCCCAACATAGTTGGGAAAAGGCTAGGCAGATGATGACAAATACAATAAATAATCTACATGAATATTGCAGCTTAATAGGTGTTAAGCGAGCGAGCGAGTTAGAAACACCACGCTGCGCTCCATAACTCAAGTAGCGGATGTTGGAGAAAAAACAGCCAGGCTGAAGTGCGAGTGGGCCGGACACGTCTCACGAATGCACCCGAAGAGATGGGCAAAGATCGTCACGCACTGGACGCCTGAGGGTACATCGCCGTCGGGGTAGACCACGGCGAAGGTGGTTTGACGATCTAGTAACGTTCGCAGATCCAACATGGCCAGAGATCGAACAAGACAGAGAGGTTTGGAAGGAAAAAGGGGAGACCTTTGGCCAGCAGTGGGACACAATGTAGGCTAACAAAATAAATATACAGGGTGGGTAAAAAAATCGTGGATCAAACGAAACAAGGCGATAGTTGGGATTATTTGCAGTAAAAAATATCTTTGTGGCAGGGCACTCACTTGATCTGCTTAAAAGTTATGACTATTTGAGTGTTTTTTTGAAAAAAATACCAGATCTGTCATGAAAATGCATGGAGATTGTGATATTCGAAAACATTATGTATTAACAATTAAATCAATTAAAAATTACAATAACGAGAGAGCAACAAACTATTTTGAATAATAAACAAGTAATAATACAAATATTTTTAATAATAAACAACTATTTTAATTAATAATAGTAAATGCCAGTTAACAATCTAAGGAATGTGAACAAAGCGTTCAAAACTGTGATAAAATTAATCAAAACTTAATATTAATTGAATAACTAATCATAGGTTTGTGATGTTATATTTGGCGGAGTTCACATAATAATCATTAAGCGAATTGTTGTGATGCAGTTTTTTATAAAATTAGCTACTTCATATCGTATATTTATGAATTTCACGATTTGAAAAACAAAATGGCGGACATTAGTTATGCCATGCTGCATATAAAATCGGTACCCTCTTTATGGTTCTCTCATCAAAAGACAATCTCAGACACTAATCTGCACAGTTCTCACATGATCTGACCAAGATCCACGTCTGGACTTTAAAAGAGACTATAAACTCTAGAGTTTGTTTCGGTCTTTCTTGTCAGAGTAGTCACTTAGGAAACACAACCTCATCTAGTTTTAAAACATAATTTAATTTTGACGTGTAAAAGTGTTTTTGAACCAGTTTAATATTATTATCATTTGCGATGCATTTAATTTCGGGTCCAATTTCCTTTCATTTTGTCTGTAACTCTGTACTATCATTGAGATTCTTTATATTAACGAATGTAATGTGAATATCTATACAAAATATTCGAAATAGATTCGGAAGGCTACCATCACAAAGTACTTACTTCATTTTAACTAATATAATTAATGTAACATGAGGACAAACTCTGAAAAAATGTCTTTAACGCTGGTTGAAAATGGTAACAATATTATATTAACAAAAAAAAAAAACAATATTTTATTTATTCAAGTAGTATGGCACATCACTTGATAGCATTTATCTTTAACTACAAAAAATATTTGGTAAAAAAAAATCTCACAACGGTGACTAAAATACCTTTTAAAAAACTTTTGTGAACTTGCAATATTTAGTTGTAAAAAAAATATTTAAGTAGGTTAGCGCAGAAAACTGCGCCTACGCTCGATACCCGTACATAAAGATATTATCCATGTGAGATAACATAACATTACGCTTGTAATTCCCGAAGAGATAAGCAGAGCTGTACCTGTTAGTGCACCTAAATAGCACTAAACCCAATATTTGATTTTTATACCAAGAACAAAATCTATCTATATAAATAAAAATGAATCACCGGAATGCATGTACGCGCATAACTTCCGATCGACTGCAAGAAATTGGATGAAATTTTGTGTGTATATTTCAATGGGTTCCTGGATGGCTTGAAAACACAATTGGACCCGGCAGGTGGCGCTGCTGTTGGTATATGATGACTCAACCGGGCAGGACGACGTCTGCCGGGACCGCTGGTTGTAAATAATTTATTTATAAAGGTACACCAACAGCTTCTGTATACAAAATATCAAATAACAGTAGATAATAGTCATGGGCTTAAACAGTTGCCAATAACAGGTGAACTAACATTCTCAAATACAGGATAACCTAAAATATAAAAATTAAGAAAGAAAAATAATTATGTTCTAAATGTATAAAAATTAAGCAAACTACATATATAAACAGAAATATAAAATGACACAAGAAATAAGTTATAGAGGTAAAACGTACCTCAAAGTAAAATGAACTTCATGCATTTAGTTTCAAGCCTTCAATTGGACAAACCATATAATATATAAAAAAGAATAAAATAAAATAATCATGATAAATGTAGTTTTCTTTAACACATTTAGGTAGCTGATATCACCTTAAAACCGTTAATTCAAAGTTCATCTCTTCTCCTAGTCTTCTTGATGGCCAGGTCATCATGTTGGAACCAGGTGGCGTACACCCTGAGAGGTTCCGGTGAGGAGTGACGGTGGAAGGATACTGGACGATCCCGGGCTAGCACTTCACGGGCATAGTCTTGGGGACGAGCCTAAGCAAAAAGTGGTTAAGTATTTTAGAATGATGTTCAAGCATGAGAAGTTATTGTTTAAAACAGAGGTGTTATACTGGCTGTTTTTCAAGTTAATTACTTCTAAGACAGTCGATATAGTGGTTACCAAGTGTACATACACACTGTTAATGTGTGTGTAAGCGCAGGAGCTCTTGGTACAGTCAACAGCAAAAGTAGATGATCAAAATCAGAAATTTAATACTAATGAACGGAGTTCGCGTCAGAACTGTGTGGCGTCGAAGTGATTCAAAAGTAGGTATGTGATTGTAAATTATACCAAACATTTACTACTAGTACAGCTGCCATATTATGTAGGCAGCTACATAATATGGCAGCTCTACTAGTAGTAAATGTAAACTCCGTTCATTAGTATTTAATTTCTGATTTTGATCATCTACTTTTGCTGTTGACTGTACCGTCCGAGATAATAGAGGTCAGAAGTGTGTGTGTGTGTATGTGCTTACGCTACCCGTCTTTACGGGCACATTAATAGCGTATTTGTACACTTGGTTACCACAAGTAAAGCACGCGTCGCTTCGTGAGATAAAAATACTGTATAACAGCAGATATTTTTTTTATATTTCGGAGTTGGTTGCTTAGAGAAAAGTTGTTTACATTAATGAGTTCTTTCAGTCTATGAAAGAATGTCAATGAATTGAAGTCAGCCAGCCTGCATATTGCTCTCTGTTCAAATCTATTTTCTGATAGGCGTTAATGCTATGTACTACTGCTCTATAATAATCCCCTGACCGATTTCGATCTCAGTGGCCAATCTCAACGAAGATTAGCCAGGTTCTCAGGAGATATTAGAGTGCACAAGTGTGTGCGCAAACACAGGCTCATCCCTGCAGTGCGATTCTGTAACTATCTCACCGTGAAAACTTAAGTGAAGTGAGCTGTCATTCCAAATAATGCTAGGGATTGACACTACTGACGCTCACTTCACTTGAGTTTTCACGGTGAGATTTTTACAGAATCGACCGGCTGAACAACGTCCACACACATTTGATCTGTTTCACATAAAATGAATCACTGTAGTTTTATTTGTACCTGATGGAACAGCGGCGAGTGCGTCAGGGACACGTTGAGGCGGTGCTGCGCGCACGCGCCGAGCGTCATGTCGTCGGGCGCCGCGCGCGCGCCCGCCGCCGCGCCGCACGAGCACGCCGACAGCGCGCGCGCAGCTCCTATGCTGAATACTGTACCGCCTCCGCCTGTTATGTAGTCGTAACCTGATGGAAACATAGCATATCGTGCTTAAAATCTAAGGTCTGCATTAATAAATGATGCTCATTTGAGCAGTGGTGACCAAGACGTAAAGGCCGCGACTTACGAGTTGTAGGTCGTAGGTTCAAACCTAGACAGGCGCTTTACTTTGTCTAAATTATTTCATCACCACTGCTTTCAAAACGGTGAAGGAAAACATCGTGAGGAAACCGGCATGTCCACGAACCAAAAAATTCGAAGACATGTGACATTCACCAACCCGCACTGGGCCCGCGTGGTGAATTACAGCCCACTCCCTCTCACAGAGAGGAGGCCTGTGTCCCGGCAGTGGGAATATTATAGACTGATTATGCTCATTTGAGAGCTCATAAAAAAAGAACCGTCAACATGAATGATCAAGGTTTCATAAACCTCGGAAAAAGAATGTTTTTTCAATCAGCATTTGATACTTTACAATTCTGAAATCGATGTGAGAATTCACAAGTTTCCCCTAGAAAATAATTCATTACATTGCTCAAAGCCCAAGACATATCAGAGTTGCGGGTCCCGAATTAGGGAAGGTATAGTCGACCTTGTAATTGCTTTGTCACTTTAACTATCTGTCACAAAGACAAGTACACTTTGTCGTTTTTTCACGTGCACGTGACATTCAACCTTAGGGTGTGTAAAGCAATTACGAGGTCGAGTATACAAAAAAAAAACATAAAAATGGGAACTTCCTAACATTTATTACTAACCTTTAGCAGCAGTTTCTCTCTTCCCATAACCGTAGCCATACTTTTCTCCGAGCACAGTGATATCAGTACCACCGCGATAGCAACTTAGCACTTCACATAGCCTCTGCACACTATAACAAAAATTGTTTACGAATAAAACTGTCAAATTTTCCCAATCAAACTTAAACCTTAATGTTTTAGCAATAAGGTTGAAAATCCATTAAAGAAATTTGATGGATTGTAGTAGCTTGATGTGCAGTGGCGCCTGTAAGTACCTCCATCTACATAACCTTGGGTTGGTTAGCCACAACCCAAGCTCATCTGTATCAATTGATTTA
Source organism: Apamea sordens (assembly GCA_945859715.1). Classification (NCBI taxonomy): domain Eukaryota; kingdom Metazoa; phylum Arthropoda; class Insecta; order Lepidoptera; family Noctuidae; genus Apamea; species Apamea sordens. The sequence continues at coordinate 19,626,915 of OX243995.1, forward strand.
CAATACTATGAAGAGATACACACAAGAAAAAGGGACGACTTCTGTTGATTCCATTAAAAACTAAGCTATAAAAAACAACAAACAGACACACAACTTTTTCTTTCATACAAGGTTTTATTTAATAAAACTGGGGAAACTACACTAATGATGGGGTATATTGAGGGAATTTCAAAAACACAATGTAATGTAAAATCTTGTGTAATGTAAATTCAATGTAATAATCTACAACTTACCCCAGTATAGTATCATCATCAGCCAAAAATATCCACTTAACATGAGGCATATTGTTCACTCTCTTCAGCACCATTTTCAATATGGCGATGGTTTTGGCGCAGTGGCCCGTCTTACTGTTTGGTATCCCTGTGCTCACTGCTGGCACGGTCGGGTCTAAAAAAAGTTCATGGAGAATGTTATGTGGCGATAAAGAATCGTATTTTGGTAAAAAATCGTTGCACATCATTGTTTCACTGGATCTACTCTCCAAGTCCGTCAACAAAAATATGGGCCCGACAATAATAGTTGATCTATAGAGTTATGAGGAACAGGGTGTAAAGTTCACTCAACCTCCATAGAAGAGGGAGGATCCTCCGACCAGACGGGTGTCGTGTCTGGTGGAGATGCATTTATTTGTATAAACATGTGTAACATGATACATAGATATGCACATATGGATGGAAACGAGTTTAATATTGCTGGTTCAACATGTTTTGCCATATTCGGCGTACAAAACAGTTTATAATATTTAATTGGAATTATAAATTAGGAAATAATTAAATTATAGTCACAATTCAATCAATTCAAATACCTAATTATAGTCAATACAAAAATACAGTCAACAAATAATAATAATTAATACAATGGATGTGGACTCAGCGATCATTGTGCCGATAGTCTTGACAGCCAATGGCTTAATAGCCAAGAGCCTCGACCAACACCTGACGAGGCTCTCGTTGGGCAGCTGGATCAAGGGCTTGATTCAGAAAGCGGTACTTCTGGACACGGCTCGCATTGTCAGGAGGTTCCTCTCTCTGGAGCCCTGACCACCGGTAGCTTGGACCCTGTTCCCGATACCGGTGGGCTACTATTTTTTATATTTTTAAATGTTTTTATACTTTTTATATTCTAATATTTAAAAATATAATTTATATGATTACATTGAAATAAAGGAGATAATAAAATAATTAATACAATAAAATGAATAAAATTAATTAAATTATCTAAGTTCAAAATTGTTGTTTTTTTTTTTAATGTCCTCGCATTTCAACCTAGGAGGTTGTCGTGTGCTTAACCAGACTTGCCTGTGGATGCTTCAATAAATAAAGGCCTCCAGCCAGGGCTTAAAAAACATAAAATCTAAGCGACTACACGCTAAGGGCACCCCCTGTGGGGTACGGACCTCGGCTTAGGGCGTCGCTGGGAGAGGGCAGCAAGGGACAGGCTGGATCAGAGTTTCTTGCCCGTTCTTCTCCATAGAGATCTACGCTTTGGAATGGGCAACTAGCTTCAACTTTCTGACTAACTGACCGACTATTTAATTTTGACAATTCAAAAGTGCCTGTATATGGTTTAATTGAAATAAATGATTTGAGTTTGAGTTCAGAATTATTTAGGAACGAATTTAAAACTACAGGCTTAGCGGCGTGGGCTGGCTCGAGCAAGGGTCGGGGCAGACATGGTTCGAGGCGTTGCGACGGGCCTCGGCAGCGAGGACAGAAGGACGGCTGTCGGGAATTGTACTTTCTGAGTGTACTGGTGGCCTTTCTACTCTCTTGGAGAGAGGGTCGTGGCATCGTCGGGGATGGTAAGGGTATGCCTCAGTCGGCGAATCCTACTTATACGGGAGGGAGTGTATCGGGCGCCGACGATATATGTCGGGACCTTGTATTACATATATGCTAGTTGCGCGGTAAACTCTGCTTGCGCGATGCAGGATTTTGTGTGACGTCAGTATGATGCGGAGTTTGCATGTGGCGGTCTAGATGCAGCTACAGATCCATCAAAAAAAGTGAAAAATTGAATTTTTCGATCGAGCTTTGACCGGGTATTTGTGGGTTATAAGTAACAGTCGGGCTTCCCTCGGAGTGGCATGAACTACATGAGAATAGATCCATCATCATTCTCCTGCCGATATCACAATTTATTTCGGGTCTGCAACATGTCTTTTTCTTCCATACTTATCTATTAGTCGTCCATCTCGGTGATCACCCAGGGTGCACCAGACATACATTTATGTAAACCTACATCGCCACTCTTAGAAGCCATTTTAATGCTAGCTGTTAATTTAAGCGTTTTTTTCTCACTATGAAAGGGAGCGGGCGGTAAAATTAGTTTGCATAAAATATTTACAGCTTGTACGGTCAGCAACGAAAGTTGTTTAATAATAACTTGTATTTACATAAGCTCACATGTTTTTTAGAATGTTCCCATGAATATTACTCCACTGTATTCGGACTATTTTGGAAAGGTTAAAAGAAAGTGTTTTGATCTTTGGCAGGAGTATTTTGATGAAAGATAAAACATCAAAAGAAAAAGGGTTATGGTATCGAACTATCCAGCCAGAGATTACTCGGGTTCCGTGGTTTGATTGTGACCTCAATAAAAACCTAATTACTGTGGCCTTAAGATTTCGTTCCGGACATACTCTATCAAATAAGTTTTATTATTTAATGAGGAAAGCTTTGTCTCCAAATTGTGATGACTGTGGAGTCGTTGATGATGACGTCTTTCATATCCTGATGGAATGTGTCCGGAATGAAAATACAAGAATTAATGGTTTCGGACGATATAAAAGGTATGATATTGGCTTTTGTAATACCATCCTTGCTTTTCCAGTGTCCCATAAGGCTAAACAATTGTTCAAGTTAGTTTAAAGATAGATCGTAATCAACAATTTCGTGTTTTTATGCACTGGGTGATGTGGTCGCTAAGCGAAGTGCCCTTTAAATAAAAAAAAACGGGTTGCACTCCGGGAGTGCCGGCAGAAGTGAAAACTTGAATATTAACGTTGTGCATTTTTTATATTTTGGAAAGCGACTACTCTACTCTCCCTCCGTCTTACGAATTTTCGATCAGGTCACGTGTCCTGACGCGAGCTCCGTCTTACGAATTTTCGATCAGGTCACGTGTCCTGACGCGTGTTTAACATTTTTTATCCATCACAACAAAAGTGCACAACGCCGCTAAAGAAGTTTTCACTTCAAAAATGTATTTTAGCATGTCATAAATTACTCAAATGTTCAATTTTTTTATACCAAACCACAGGATGACAATTAAAAATAATCAATACATATAATATGTTTAAGCGTCAATGTCTCTTCCGTCCGGTATTATAAATTGGAACACTGACAAACTAAACTATGTCAGTTTGAGAACATTTCAATCGTATTAACATGTTTTAAGATATGGCCACTTAACGTTAATGATTGATTCTTTTTAAGTAAGATCTGGTAGCGGCAGTAAAGCTTCAAAATGTTGTGATTAAGTTACCATCTTTATCGCTGAAGAACTGCAGGTTCGAGACGTGTCTGCCCCATGTCTTCTTGACCACCCTGGCTCTGGAGCTGTGGAAGCCGCTCCAAGTCTTCACGGCGAAGAATATCGAGTCCTCAGCTATGGCACTGCCCTGCCGATAACGTGGCATTTGAGAAAAGCTGTAAGGCGTTTCACCTTCAGTTCGATACGACAACCGATAATTATTACCGGTTCAATGTATTAGGTAATCCCAAGTTTTTTACTTATAGGCGCTTTTCTACTGTGTGTATTTTAAGTTATGGATTTCTTAAGGGACCGATAAATTATTGAGTGTCGAATCCAAGTACAGAAGTGCCTCTTACGGCTTTCGCTCAACATAACAACTAGACTCAAATTAATGCTTTGAAATATGAGTATTTTTACCATACCACGGGTGACACGAGGAGCTATTCGTTGCAAAGAATCAAACGGTTTGCCCTCTCGTCTCTCATTGTGGTATTTTTGTGTAACAAAAAATCACAGAAATTTAAACACCATGAATAAACAACCAAAAAAAGTGGTGACTGTATACATCGATTAAAACCAGTACTATACTCACACATATATCAAACTGTCGGGGATAAGTAGCGCAGTTATCGCCGGACACTATGCAGAAGCTCAGATCAGGTGTGAGCAACGGTCCAGGGTCAGAACCGCCGCCATAGACCAGCTGCGCCAGCTCAAACGCAGGGTCTATTGAGAAGTCTGCCTCTAAGCGGCGCTGGCCGCTCTCGATTTGTCTTAGGAGTCTAAAATATGGAGCATGAAAGGAGACATAAGGGTTAAGAGACTTTCAATAGGTTCTTTAGCCCGCTTAAAGTGTATTATTGTCATTACCATCAGCTTTACATATTCATAATGGCAATTCCTTTAATTTTGTCAATTCAAAAACATTCTTTGCGTGATTCACGTTGTCGAGCAGACGGACATTAAGAAAAAAATTACAACTGGGAGAAATAAAGCCTACTCCTTTTTAAGTTTAATTCACATGTAGTGACAAGTTTCAAGTTTATCAACTCAAGGAATTCGATTTTTCATACAAACAAAATCCCCCCTTTCACCCCTTAAAGGTCGAATTTCCAAAAACCCCTTCTTAGTACTACCCTACATAATAAAAGGAAGCCGTGTGCAAAGTTTCACGTTCCCAGTAGTTTCGGCTGTGCGTTGATGTGTCAGTCAGTCAATCAGTCAGTCAGTTTCTCCTTTTATATAGACAGAAGAGGCGAGCATATTGTCATCAACCGAACACAGATCCAGCAGTCACGCTTGGGTCCACTCGACCAACAAGAAAGTCACTAAGATTACCATTTAGAAAGTAGATACAAGATGAAGAAATTACCGGGGTTACCGCTGCCCTGGAGCATAAAGGGCTAAGGAAGGAACACGGGTGGGTTTTAGTCAGTAAGAGTCTGACACTCCCTTCCGCTCCACCCAGAGCGGGAGGGGTCATTTGATGATATCCCATCCTCAAAAAAAAGAGATGTAGAAATTAATACTTACATTTCGATCAGTTCTATTCTCATAGCGAACCCACTCGCAAAGTTAGGGTACATGAAGCCACCTTCCTCCTCCAAGTCCTCGTAGAAAGTGAAGTGGTGGATGATGGTGGGCTCCTCATCACTGAGTGGGTAGCCTATCCACATTACGTCCTGTTATAAGAAATAGTTTTTGAAGTCTTTCATCTTAATCCGTTGGCTAAAGACATTTTCGAGAACTGCTAAAGATGTTGACAGCGACTATGTATGTTCTTAATTCACAATGAAAATGATATTTTCAACTCAATCAAAATGGTTATCAACAAAAAGATTAAGGACTGGAATATTAGATTAGATAAGATAAGTCTTTATTTGCCTTAAACATGGAATAATGGTGTCTTATTTAAATACAATGTAAAAAAAATATGTCCACATGTTTAGCTATACATAATATAATATATCAATTGCATGCAAAAATAATTATGATGTCAAAATAACCGTAAGTAGTAATTAAATAATTCAAATTAATAGATATATTATAATTGTATGTCAAAGAAATCTTTAATGTCATAGAAATTATGTCCATTCAGCCACTTATACGGCTTGTTTTTAAATGAATTAGTTTTAGTTCTTTAGGGATAGCTTTTAGCATACTTGACTGATTTCAGACTATCCTTTGTTACAAATCTGTGTGGATCCCTTGTTGGACGAGTGATTACTTCATACGCTTTTTTGAACAATCCCTTAAGATGATGCATAATATTTTACTGACTTAGCACAAGTTAGTCTTATAATCACTCGGGTTACTCAAATGAATTCAGATGCCTTTGGAAATCAACCACCATGTATAAAATAAATATTAAATAAAATATTCAACCGAATTGAGAACCTCCTCCTTTTTTGAAGTCGGTTAATAAACGGACTACCGAGCGTAGGTAAGTCTTCCAGCAATTTCATCTAGACATAAAGTCTATTTAAACTTATGTTTCAAATTGATGTTATTTCAAGTTAAACAAATGTCAACTTTATTATAATGTAATTAAGTTGATTTCAGAGTGACTTGCATTATCGAAAAAGTTATAAAAATGTTTGAAGTCGTAGCGTAAACTGAACTTTTAAAGTTATTTTTCCATAAACTCATATTTGTTTACATTTTTGGCAAATAAATCGAGAATGCAGTATAGACAACCGTATGTGCTAAGACTACTCGTGAAATTAACGTGTGGAATGTCTTCCTTTGTATCAAATACAAGCGACTCATTTTTTCGTAACTCAGTACCAAATCAATAAAACGCCCCATTTCACAATTTTTCACCAAAATATTGCCAGTATCCTTTCGAAACAAGAACTACTAGAAATTACAATTCAGGAATTAAAAGAGACACATAATGATCCAGATATAATATGTCTATCTGAAACTTTTATAAAAAAAGGCAATGAAAATTATGTCAAAATAAATGACTACGAAATGGGTGCCTACTTCTGTAGAGAAAAACAAAGGGGCGGCACTTGTATATTAGTCAGAAAAGGATTCAATTATAAGGAGTTAACATGCGTAAAAAACTATGCTATACAAAATATTTTTGAAGCCTGTGGTTTGGAGCTAGCGTGTAGTAAATTAGTAATCATATGTGTCTATAGAACACCTCAATCTGATCCGAATCAGTTCTTAACAAAATTACATCAACTTTTAAACTATTTGCAAAGTAAATATAAATACAAAATAAAAATTGTTGTAGCTGGCGACTTCAACATAAATACACTAAAAAAAGGCAATATCACAAATGAGTTACAAGACTTGGCCAACAGTAATAACATGAAAATTCACATCAATGTGCCCACACGTAAACTATCGTGTATTGACCATATCCTAAGCAACATTCCTGATGCAACTGCAACCGTTCTACCTTTACATCTTTCAGACCATGACACTGCACAAATATTAAGCTTTCCTACTAAATATAAACCACATAAAGCAACAATATACTATATTCGTAAAAGAGATTTCGACTTAGACAATATCCGGAAATTCAAAGAATGCATGCAAAACCTCTCCTGGTCTGACATTTATTGTACCACTGATGCAAATTCCGCATTCAATAAGTTGCATGAAATCTTGTGCCTATTCTACAACCTCTGCTTCCCCAAGGTAAGAGTAAAGATAAACTCTAATAATGCAAACAGGCAAAAGTGGATAAGCAAAGGACTTAGACGAAGTTGTAAAACCAAAAGGGAACTACGCTACCAATATTACCAAAACAAAAATTCATTTAATAAAACTAAATATACAAATTATTCTTATCTTCTAAAAAAATGTATTTATGGCTCTAAAAAGAACGCGAACATAAAATATATTAATGCACATGATAACAAATGTAAAGCCACTTGGACTGTCATTAAAAACGAAATAAATAATAGAAGCCTCAAAGACAACATAGAAACCATAAAATTAAATGATAGTATAATTACGGATCCTGCAGAAATGGCTTCTGCATTCAACAACCATTATGTAAATTTACCGCATATACCTACTCAACTAAGTCCTGGACAAAGCTTTGAGAAAAATACTTGTGTCAACTCGATTTTCCTCAAACCAATGCTGGAAAGTGAGGTTCGACAGGAAATAATGTCTCTGTCCAATACCAGATCGGAGGGCTATGATGAAATAAGCACCAAAATCATAAAAGCCTGTTGCTATGAACTGAGTGGTATTTTGACTCACTTAATAAATATGTCATTTTCAGCCGGTACTTTTCCTGAGAATCTAAAACTATCAATCATAAAGCCAATTTTCAAGAAGGGGGATAAGTGTGAAATCAGTAATTACAGGCCTATTACCTTAATACCGATCTTGTCTAAATTATATGAAAAATGCATGTATAAAAGACTTGTTGATTTCTGCAACAAATTTCATATAATAAGTAACGAACAATTTGGATTCCAAAAAAACAAATCCACTTCATTAGCCGTCTTCTCTCTTATAAAGTCAATACTTACAAATGTCAACAGCAATAATCTAACTACTGGGCTTTTCTTTGATCTATCAAAAGCATTTGATGTAGTATCACATGACATATTGATAGATAAATTAGAGTCAGTCGGGATTAGAGGACCTGCTCTCCAGTGGATAGCATCATATCTGAGTAACAGGCAACAATGTGTCGTTATTAATAAAATTAACAAAAATAATGATATGATACCCTACACATCAGAGTATAGGCATAATAAATATGGCGTTCCGCAAGGAAGCGTATTAGGCCCAATATTATTTCTTATATACATAAATAACATCACAAACATAACCAAACATAAATTATTATTATTTGCCGACGATATATCCATTATAGTGACATCAGATAAAAAGAAAAATACCATTGAATATCATGAGCTTGAAATTAATAACACAATAGATACACTGGTGAATTGGCTTAACATAAACCGTTTAAAAGTCAATCTTGAGAAATCTGTCTATATTCAGTTCAATCAATCGAATAATTATAATAACAATGTCAGTCTAAATATTAATAAAATTAAACAGGTTACACATACAAGGTTTTTAGGCGTTATAATAGACAAAGATATCAACTGGAAAGAACACGTAGATAATGTAAGCACTAGGATTAATAAGTTTGTATATGCGCTCAAACAGCTTAAAAATGTTACCAACATCAAAACTGCAGTGACATCGTACCATGCATACGTAGAATCATTGCTACGCTATGGCCTTGTAATGTGGGGTAACAGTGTCGATCTGAGTAGAGCATTTGTGGCCCAAAAAAAGTGCATTAGAGCTATGTATGGACTACAACCGGATGACTCGTGTCGACCGATATTTAAAAAACTTGACTTGCTACCGTTGCCCTCTCTATATATTTATGAGACATGTATATTCGTAGCTAGGAATAAAAATCTCTTCAAGACAGCAAATGATGTATGCCCTCGAAACAGACGAGATCCCTATAAATTGGTTCTTCATGATTTGCCAAGAACAACCAAGTACAATAGAAACTGCCTAGCAATGTGTGTGCGTATTTATAACCACATACCAAACCACTTTAAGTCTCTAGGTATAAGGTTGTTAAAGCTTAAATTATATAAGTGGTTAAGTGAACATAGTTATTATAATTTGAAAGAGTTTATGGATTGTAAATGTTGATAAGTTTCTTTATTGTTAAAGATTATCTGCCAAAATTTTTGCATGCTATAACTAGCAAAACATGTTTGTACTTTTTATTTTATTTAACACCATTTTTATACCATGTTTTATGCAAATAAATGATTTATTATTATTTATTATTATTATTATTAACTTTAGGTCCGACCGAGTACACCTAATGCACAGTTCCAATGTTTCAAATGCTTTAACGCCCCTTTCAGAGCTTCATCTCTTCCTTACCTTCTGTCTATCAGCAGCGGCGAGCGCTTCAATCAGCTTATCACACTTAACAGCGGTGTGCGTCTCCACGAACAGCACCCATCTGACGTCAGTCCGTCTATACCGTGACGTCAGGGGTGACAGCAGAGGCAGGATCGTCCACGCACCAGGCACGGGGAAGTCCTCGTGTGTTATATGCATTTTTGGGTGGCGCTGTATGGAGGGTAGGTTGGTTAAAGTTAGTGTTGTTGGTTTAAAGTGTGTTTGTGGATAGGGCAAGAGTAATTTGGCAGAACGTAGACCTAATAGATTCGAAATAAGCGCATGTTTAGTAAAATTCATTCTTCCAGAATGTTTGATGAATTATTGAGATTACTTAAAACTTTGAAACCGATGCAGCATTCTATATTTTGGCGTCGCTTGTTTTGGTGTTCAGATATTAATGGATGAATCATGAAATCAGATATTATTGCCGAGCTGGCTATAGTAATATAATTATTTATGCTCGTGACTATATATACGCTACGTGAACACTGCGTGTAGGCAACGCTGCATCAACACAACAATCGACGCCAACGCTGCACAACGATTAATTGAAGAACATTAAAGCCTTTTCCCAATTATGTTTGTAGCTGTACAAAATCTAGGCCTAATTCGAAGGTTTTTGCAGTCGACAAGTGTCAGAAAAGGAAAAAATATTTCAGATAAGTAGGTGCTTACTTACACTTTTAAAGTGTTATTTCCTGACATATATGGCTGTGCGTTTTTTTGACGAAGACAATGTGAGACTGAAGACAGTTGCAGTGTTGCAACAGTACACCAAATAAATACTTATACATACTTTTTCAAGCTGCAGGACTTGATTTTCGATGTCCTGCTTGAGCCGCTTCGCGACACTGGCGTGATACGGCTCAGGTTGGCTCACTATTGTAAATACTATATTTCTTGAATCTGCAACAAAAAATATTCATATACATTTATTGCATTAAAAAACTTGAGAGGTGTCAAGGGACACCCGGATGGAACGAAGTTCAAAGAGAGAAAGAGAGAGAGATAGACAGAGAAACACGCGCACGCCGCACGGCTTACAACTATAGCAAAAAGTGTCGTTCTAACTTTTGGTCTTAATTTTTTCCGTCTAGCCCCCTTTCGCAACGCGCGATAAGGAACTTCGTTCCAAAATTGTATAAAACAAGCATAAAAGCCTTAAAGCTAGGTACAAAAATACGGACCCTGTAAGGGGGGCACGGTAAAAGGATAAAAATTTAAATTATTCTTGAGCATAATATGTTCATTATGCCATTTTATCAATCTGCCTAAAGGGTTGCATATTATGTATCTGAAAATCACCCCCGTTGCTAGTCATACATAGTTGTTACCAACCTCGAACTTCAAACTTCACAAAGAAAATGTTAAATTGGCATAGTTGATAGGTTTCGGACTGCCTCGCTGGTCTAGTGATCGCGAGTCTTACTGCTGAGCATGAGAGAATCGCACCCAGGAGGCTCGAACCGAGGAGGTCCGATACCCGGGTCGAGTAAAGTGTTATTTACTTTTTCTGGATTGGTACCCGATTGTAATAGGCTCGCCATCTATCGGCTACACATCAAGCTATGCAAAACCAGTATTGGCTGACCGTTCATTGTGAGAAAATATCATACAAAGTGAGGCCAAGACAAACTGGTTTTGTATAGCTTGACGTGTAGCCGTGTGTACATGTGCGTAAAAATAACTGGCAAAATGGCGATGTATAAATTAATAAAGTACACCTCTCACCTCTGCCTTTGGAAATTACAGGCGTAAAGTTACGTAATTAGTTAAGGCTGATTCCAATTGTAGTTTAGTCAAATAAATCCTATTATCTTTCAAACATCATAATCATTTTATCATTAAAACAACAGCCTGTACTAATCCCCTCCCCCAACCCCATCAAATTACATCCCACATCGAAACACCGCATCACGACTGACGGCATTACCGCCGAATGGCGTCAATGCCATCAAATTATGACAAATGGCGTCGAGGCATTGACTAACAAGCCGTCGGCGCTCATCAATCATGTACAAGGCATTAGGTTTCATTTACAGGTGTCTGGTAGAGATATATGAGGTGTGTAGGTACAGTAGCGGTCCAAAGCGGCGCGCCAGTTTCACGAAGCAATAGATTGACACTTCTGTTTAACTTACGACCTTCTTCTAATGAGTAATTCCTATACTTTATAGTATACACACACACACTCAACACACACATTCTCGCATTCGTTTGCAATTACTTTGAATACTTAATCACGGTATTGACTACAGTTCACTTATTCGTAAAATTTTAGGATTATACCCACAGATATCAAAATAAATAAATTATAAGGTAGATGGATGCAGTTAACTTAAAGAGTCATTCAACCGCGACTAAATAGAACGTTGTTCATTGTGGGTTAGCGACGTGTGTTCTATATCTAAATATTAGCGGTGTTGTAGTTCCATAAAAAATGCAAGCAAATTTGAACATTGAAATTATAGCGAATATTATTGCGCTGCGTAAAATTGGACTTAATATAACACAAATATCTGATGAAACCGGACTGAGTGTAAGTGTAATGATTAAATTATTTTATTAAACAATTTATCTTATTAAAGTAGAACTGCTGATCCTTATTTTTTTTAAACGTTTTATAAAGTCTAAATAGAAGAAAATATAATTCCGAAATAAATTTATTTACCTAGATTATTGAATGATGGATTAATATAACTATATTAATTCTATAAATATATGTAACATCTCTTGTGATTATAATTTTGTTTCTAAATCGTAGGTAATAATTAGTATTTTGCTTAGTAGCCTAACAGTACTCCTTTTTTTTATTTTAGAGAAGTAATTCCATGGCCGGCACGACCTCCTGACCTCAACCCCATAGAAAATCTATGGGGTTTAATCACACAGCGATGGGACGCAAGGAATGAGAGGACTGATGAGCAATTGAAGCTGCATTGCCTAGAAATCTGGGAAAATATAAGAGGAACAGACATACTCGTATGTAGTAATATTGTAGGGTCGTCGATGCGCCAGCGTTTATTTGATTGCATTGCTAATAATGGGGGTTATACGAAGTATTAAATTATAAGTTGATTATAGCAATACTAAAATTATATTGTGATATCCGTAATAAGGATTATTTTGAGGTTTAGCTTCAATCTTCTTTTCATAATGAAAATGAATACTTAAGCTATAACCGCAATAAGTCCTAATAAATACGATTTGTTAACTTTGACATTTGAGATAGGCAACTTATGTAGGCTACTACTACTGAGTAATTTAATTGTATTGTGACAAGGAGTCCGCACTTTTTTTATTTACGTGGGTAGATTTGCTAGTTGTAGTTTGTTAAAGTACTCTAACAAACTACAACCAGCAAATCTACCCACACAGTGGTAATTAAAGGACAATATTATTATATTAAATTGAATCTTTGCGACAAACACACTTCTATTTTTTCTAGTCCTTTAAACCAAATACAACCTTATTGCATTAAACGTATGGTCTTAAATCGAACTGGATTCAAGTCATCGACCGACACCTGTGAGTGAGAACAAAAGCATTCCTGAGCGATAAGGATTTTTTCTAAGTGGTTACGGACTAATGAGTGAATACAAATAAAATAGACTATATTACGTGCAACGAATTTACAAAACGCATAATTACGGTGAACCGCTATTACCTGCTTAACTTCAATAAATTGTTCTTTATGAGAAAATAAACTGTTTTAACTAGACGTTTATTTATTTCTAGTTTATAAAATTATAACGAATAAACAATTTGAAATTACTTATAAAACATTTTTATTTTTAACCCCATATTACAATAACAATATAATAACTTATTATTATCGTTTATTAATCTATCGAATAATAAAAAAAACCGATAAAGATTATTGTTGGAAAAGAAAAATTAAAAGTCCCATCTCGAGATTGGAACCCAGACCTATGCGTTCGATAATCTAATACGTAAGACTACCAGCTATCGGTACTTGATGAAATGACTTCAATTTTAGCAATGGTATGAACCAACCAAAGTCATGCGTAATTACGTAGCCTATGTGCAAAAGCGACGGTATGTTTTTTGTTTCGTTCGACGCCAGCCAGTGTGCGAATTCTGAGATGTGCGTTCTGTGTTGATACATCACTACACACAGACGTAGGTACGGACGTTACCGCGCGTTCACAGCAATACAGTCCTTAAGCTGGTAATCAATTAATGACTCTTGACTGTACATGGATTAATATGTGCAAGGTGATACGGACAGTGTCGCTAGGTATATATACGTTTATAGGCGTCAAAGGTAAATCCTCTTACTGTCTATCTACGGCCGATAAAATTACTTAGTCTTTATACAACGTGGCGCTACAATGGCGACATTAATTTAACACACGGGTAGGGCTAGTGGCCAGTAATCATAAAAATTATAACAACATAAAAAAAATCGTAACTTGAAAACTTCCACCTGCGCCGCGCGCCGACATAGGGCTCTCTCTCTTTCCTTCAATTCGCCTTCTCTTTGCTCGTTAATTGTTTTAATTACATTGATGCGATGTTATGATCCGTGACCCCGGCAAATGACCCCTGCGCTACAGTTCTTTAAGTCAGGTTGCTCTAAGATGCTATTTTATAAAATTGTTAATAAATAAATAAATATTAATGTTTAATTAAATTAAAATATATTCATAAAACTACAACGCAAAACCGTATACGTGTGTTAAATTAATGTCGCCATTAAAGCGCCACGCTGTATAGGTGTGTAATAATCAGCGTACAATGTTCCCACTGTTGGGAAACGAGCCTCCTCTCTTCGAGAGGGAGTGGGATGTAATCTATCACGCGGGCCCAGTGCTGATTAGTAAGTATTAACATGTCGGTTTTCTCACGATGTTTTCCTTCACCGTTTTGAGAGCAGTGGTGATAAAATTATTTACACATAGTAAAGCATGCCTAGATTCGAACCCACGACCTTACATCTCGTAAGTCAGGGCAGTTACCTCTAGGCCACCACTGCTCTACATCTTATAGGTTCTCTTAATATAGGTGAATGATGGAAATTGATGGATGGCACGGTTGGCGCAGTACTGCTGCGCTGCGTGTCGCGGGTTCGATTGCCGCACGGAACAAATATTTGTATGGCTTACAAGTAATTGTTCCGGGTCTGGCTGTTTGTGTACGTGAGTTTAAATGTTTGTAAACGTACCCACGATACAGGAGACATTCCTAGTGTGGGGCAACGTTTAAAAGAAAAAAAATCGAGGTAAAACATGTTTCCTTTTCCTCAGAAAACGATACGATTCGATATAATGAAATTTGAAGAAGGGAACTTTGATCCACTAGATATCAGTAGACTGCTAGCTTTTCACGCGGCTTAGCTCGCAAGAAGGATGTTTTTATAAACTCAGAAACCTTCGCGATTGAGCACATACTCGTACCTAACAACTTATCAAAGTTTCATCGCAATCGGATGAATTCGCTGAGTTATGTATAGGCATTAGGGAAGAACAAAGAAACATTCATTTTTATTTAGCTATTTTTAAATAGACTAGCTTCTGCCGGCGACTTCGGTCGCGTGACATTTCTCGTTCCCCTGACCTGCCTCGTCGCAACACTTCGTTTTATTTTTTCTTTTTGTTCGGCTCTTGAGGGTCATAGTACCTACACAGGCGTCACCCACATTAAGTCAGAAACCCTCGGGACACCCAAATCTTACACAGATGTTCTCAATAGACCAGGAGACTTTTCTTCTGGAGCTTCTGGAGGAAAGTGGCTGGTTGGAATAACCACAGACGCCCGCCATGGCCCACGCACAATGGTCCACCTGAAGGAAACCAAACCCGTAACATAGAACCTAGAAGGGTCATAGTGATGTTAAATAGCCTTCCTCAAGAATTGGGCTTTCAAATGTAATTTTTTATTAGACTTTTACAAATCCGACCCGTAGTTTATGAGGTTAGCGCGTTCAAACATACAAACAAACTCTTCTTTACTTAGTATATATAGACTTAATTGTACGAATACGGCCTCTGTTTTAAATTGTGAAAACAGAAAATATATAAATCTTGACTTAGCTATTGAGAGAATTCTCCATCAAAGGTAAAGTATCACGAACAGTTAACAAAAGTAGGAAAATGAGACTGCACTTTTCAAAACCGGGCTATGAATAATTCAAGCCAGTGATAAGACCGGTAAGTAAGTCACTACCATTGGAAACTTCCGACGTCACAGATTAACGTCTGCAGCCGCTCTTCCATCATCTACTAAACTTCTGGGAAACTAGGTAATGGAGGCGAGGAGGGGCTTGCTGTAAACTTGAGTTTCATTATGCGCTTGAACCTTGTAAAGTTATCAGACCAAATCTGTTTATGTGTGCTTTATGCCTTGGATGTGATTTTAAAGAAGTTTAAAAAAGATGAAATAAAAGAGACACATGAAGCGCTAAGCGAAGTTCTCCTCTCTCTTCGTATTTTTGGTGTACCAAATAGCCCATTGATCGTCTGACATGTGGTAGATGTGTCCAGCCCAATTCCATCCAATAATAATAAACGTTTATTTCAGACTTTCTGTCCATAGGTACACTTACAGAACATAGAACGAAACATACAATAAAATACACATAGTAACAAAATCTCAAAAATAAACAACACATAAAAAAGATACAAACAATAAGATAGCATTTAAACGTGGCAGCTCTCCGTGTGACATCAGGGCCAGAGTATTCCCGTAATTTAAAACGTTCAAAATCTAGTCGCAGTGTCATCTCGGCGACAAACAAATGTCAAAAACTTGTCAAAATGTAGGGAAATTAGACGTTTTTTTGACAGATTGAGATTGAGATCAGACTGTGAACGTTCTTAAAATTACGAGAATTGCCCCTCAGTTATTTTAGTATTGGAACGGATTGTTGTATTCTTAACCCTCCCTGTCCACAAGTTTAATACCCAGAATACTCTGTTCCATAGCTCTCTGGCAAACAGCAACTTTATAGTATTGTAATATTGTTTGTAACTGTGCTATCTTTTCCAAATTCACACATTTCCTAAGCCTCATTCATATACTAACCCATTACCATCTTAACACCAAAACTCCATCGCAAAAAGCGACCAAATCACACAAACGCTAAGTGCAACCTTTAAATATTTAATTTCGTCTTAAAATTCGCCTCAACCCTCAGAAAGTCGGGTTCTTAGTCAAATCGGAGTCAAAATCGATCAATTTGGATGGAAGCATCATGAATAATGCAAATTCTGCGATCACCTGAGGTGCGACACATTAAAATCGCATTCTGGCTTTATGATGTCCCCAGGCGAGCACAAGACGTATTACCGCTGATACCGATAACGTGGGGTTAGGTAAAAATACGCTTAAAATGTGGGGGTTAACGATTTAGAAACGGGTAGGTAATGCGGAAATGTAAATCGTTCAATATTTTTCTTGGAGTAGATATTATGATGCATTTTAAATACTTAAAGGACAATGCTCATGGCTGTATGGAATCCCGTACCATGCTGCATCAAAGTCAAACTTTGTTTTTTATACACTACTCCTACAAAAGTTCTTTTTGTAAACAAAACCCGGGTTTCGGAGATTTTCAAAAAAATGTAAATAACCTGAAAACTAGGTACCTACCTATTTTGTTTTGTTTGACATGTCATACATGAACGGCCATTATTGCTCTAAAAAATGATAATTGTTTAAATAAAACTTCTATTCTATTTTATTCTAGTTATTTTTATTGATGTAGAATCAGCAAAGTTGAATTTTTTTATATGTTTTTGGAAAGACGTGATCATGATACTTTCAAAATTCAAGGTTCTATTAATCATACTTATCATTTGAAATGGAATGTCATGTTACAAAGGGAATACCACAAAATCAACACTTTTTTACTTTAAATTAAATTCCCTGTTTAAAAATCAAATCCCCGACGCGTAATGTCGTAAAAAATTATGAAAATAATCATAATAATATTTTGATTTTGATGCATGACCATGAGACTTTCTGGTACGACTTTTGGTCATTGTCTTTTCTCCAAATAATGTCCCGAAAAGTATTTATTATTTTTTCGAATGCTGAGGGTTCGTGGAAGTTTTTAAAACTACTTTGGGGTCAATGCCACCCTTTTTCGTTTCTTTTTTTTAATGACTGAAAACCTATAGCGAATATTGTCGAGCAAAAATTTTCCTATAGATAGTCGACCATAATTTTCACTATTTATATTTAAAACTAGCTTCTGCCCGCGGCTTCGCCCGCGTGGATGTCGGAAATTATCCCACGGGAACGTGCTAACAGGATAAAATGTATGTGCTTCCCCAGAATGCCATCTATCTCGCGGGCCCTTTGTGGCTAATTACAGTAGAAAACCAATTGTGTCTCATTAGTGGTGATTAAGAGGGTACCTATATGATATTTTTACCTAAGTACATACCTAATTAAAAAAAAAACTCAATAACAGAAAATTAAATACCTACCTAAATAAACCTATTTCTGATGATAACTAATCTAAACTCAATAAATAAGCAAAATCCCTAAAAACTAATATCTATACGAATGACTAATCCTACCTAACAGTATTATAAAATAACCTACGGTCACTACGTACAGTATCAAATATACTACCTATACTTTAAAATTAAAATCTATACCTACGACTCATATAAAAATAAACCTAAATAACTCTAAAAACTAAAAGGAATAAAAATGAACTCCACTGCGGGTGACCCAACCTACGACAAACTTAGTATTTGCGGTTGGTACAGTACAGACAGTGGTAATCGGGTATAGGGATCGAACCGCAAAATTAAGTTTGTTTTTTATTGTATATACTTTTCCGGGATAAAAAGTACCCAGTGTGGTGCCCAGGATATTAAAGAATAATTATACCAAGTTTCATCGTAATCGAAACGGTAGTTTTTGCGTGATGCCTGAACAAACAGACAGACAGACAGACAGACAGACCGACAGACAGACAAAAATTTTTTTAATCACATTTTTGGGTTCGGTGTCGGTCTAGTAACACCCCCTGTAAATTATTTTTTTGATATTTTCAATGTACAGAATTTTCACTTCTACAGATTTATTATAAGTATAGAAAATATATAAACAATGCGACAGAAAGAGAAAAATAAAGTCTGAAGTCAAGTTAGAATTTCCCTAAAAATATTAAAAACTTGAGAGGTGTCAAGGGACACCCGGATGGAACGAAGTTCAAAGAGAGAGAGAGAGACAGACAGAGAAACACGCGCACGCCGCACGGCTTACAACTATAGCAAAAAGCGTTCCAACTTTTGGTCTTAATTTTTTCCGTCTTCGCCCCCTTTTAGCCCCCTTTCGCAACGCACGATAAGGAACTTCGTTCCAAAAATCGTCTAGCTCCTAAACTGTAAATAATCGTTGAAAATAGCTGAAAAATATAAGGATGAGGAGTGTTTTGGGAAACCCTGGAGAGAGGCTTCTAAAATTTTGCTTTGGACCTCGTTTCACGGCCCAGCCTGCACCCTTATTGCGTAACACACTATCAATCGAAATTTGCACCCTAATAGCGTAACACACGATCAATCGTAATCGGTTTCATTTTGACAGTTCAACAACATTCATTGCGTTATTTACGTGTTGAGCAGACAAATTTTTCGAACTTATAAAGCAATGGATTAGCAATTTGCTTCAAAATCATTCTGATTGATTGTGTGTTACGCAATTAGGTTGCTGAATCATTTTGAAGCAAATTTCTAATCCATTGCTTCATAAGTTCGAAAAATTTGTCTGCTCAACACGCAAATAACGCAATGAATGTTGTTGAACTGTCAAAATGAAACTGATTCCGATTCATAATGTGTTACGCAATTGCCCCGCGGTATACATCCTCTACATAGTTTCTCTGAACGCCTTTGTCTGTCTATCCGTTAGTGTTCTTATAATCCACTAGCTGCGCCCCGCGGTTTCGACCGCATAAGTTTCGATCCTGTGGGAATATCGGAATAAAAAGTATCCTATATGTTAATCCTGGTTATAAACCATCTGTGTGCCAAATTTCATCCGAATAGCGTTCAGTATGTTTTACGTGAAAGAGTAACAAACATCCATCCATCCATACAAACTTTCACGTTTATAATATTAGTAAGATAAGAACTTATCCGATTTACGTGTTTTTTATAAGCCTAAGATAACATGTTCCCCAGCAAGGTTTCTCAAAAGCTGAGCCGGCCACAGCTAATAAAAAATATAAGTAACTTCAAGTTGCCTCGGTTTAGATCCGGAAGGATTATAATAAGTCAAGCGGGGTAAAGCACTCTAGCAGTAGCAACGGTTTCATTTTGACAGTTCAACAACATTCATTGCGTTATTTACGTTGTTGAGCAGACGAATTTTTCGAACATGGATTAGCAATATCGGTCAAAATGATTCATATTGTGATTGATAGTTACACAATTAGGGTGCCGACTCCCGGTCTATATTGAATGCACGAGTCAAATATTACGTCATCATGCCGCCATCATCTTCTGGCGTATTCCTATAATTTACGGACCATTATTGGTTAAAATTAAGAGTCTTGTATCTTTACCAATAATGAAGACCCTTGCATAGTAGACCCTCCCATATAGTAGCTGTGATAGCTAGTGTAGCTATCACAGGTAAAATTTGCTTACGAATCTATTTATATGCCCAGCTTGGCAACAAAAAATGCTACCATTGGTAAGCAAAACGATTCGTTTTTGTTTATAAGAACCGAGCATTAGTGTTTACTACATTTCCCATATCATTTTGAGTTACCTAAGTACTACTTATACATACTACATTTATACGTATATACTTAAGCGTTCCGAGCTGCATGTAAGTTCGAACCATTTGAAAAGATTTTCTTCTACAATTTTTTCTTTTCAGGTACTATATTTAAGACTTATAAAGGGAGTAGTTGCTTGTTTAAAGAAACCACTCCAGTCCGTATTTCGTGGCGATAGCGCAGCGTTGATGGCGTATGAATAATTCGTGCATCTAGAGTGGAGCGGCGACAAATAAGCCTGCTGCAATACCTTTTTATTTACTACTTAATAGCAGTGGAGAAAATGGAGAAAATTAATTGGTGCTCAAATTAATGGACGTTTAAATATTTCCAAGGCTTCGTCTGGAAGAAACTGCCATAGAGGTATTTAAAATATGAGGAGCGAAGGAGAGTTTATTTAACTTTTTTTTTTTTTAATGTTGTCACCTTGTATGGACGCCAGCAGGTCAACCTACCCGAAACTGTCAGATTTTCCCAATCAACATTGAACCTAATATACTTTAGCAATAAAGTCGAAAATCTATTAAAGAAATCTGACAGATTGTAGTAGCTTGATGTGCTGGCGTCTGTACCTATTTTCTTTATATCCGTGTAATATTTTCAGTTTGTGTGCTTTTGTGTGTTGTACTATTTATTTTGTGTGCACTAAATAAATGACCTTTCTATCATTTAAGTATGTTATGTTCCATTGCAAAATCGAGGTAGGTTTTTAGTCTATAAATTTTTTCTTATTTTAACGCCACTCAAATACAGGAGTTAAGCGGTCATTGAAACTTGCACCCTAATTGCGTAACACACGATCAATCGGAATCTGAAACATTTTGAAGCAAATTGCTAATCCATTGCTTCATAAGTTCGAAAAATTTGTCAACTCAACACGTAAATAACGTAATGAATGTTGTCGAACTGTCAAAATGAAACCGATTCCGATTGATCGTGTGTTACGCAATGAGGGTGCAGATCTGTCTTCAACCAGGTGGAATAGTTTCTCAGCGTTTAGACGAAGTGCGAATAACCCCCTACTACATACACACATTATATCACTTGCAACGTCCGACTTACGAAAGCCAATCAACCAATCAACTCAGCCTAACGCAGTCCACAGCTGGACATGGCAGCTCCCATGCTGCGCCATAACACCCTGTCCTCCGTCTTCCGCATCCACTCTGTCCCAGCCACCTTTTTGAAGTCGTCGGTCCTTCTAGCTGGAGGGGCGTCCCTCACTACACTTGTCATATTCGCTTACGAGAATAATATTACATAATTTCATCTATAGCGTTCTTGGTAATAGACACATGATATCTTGATTAACCCTAACAGAACCTTTAATCAAATCAACCCAATGTAATCAGATACCTACCGATATGGCACACACACACACACACAAAAACCCTCCAGTACTCGCCCTAAACTATACAGGGTGGTGTCGAGACGCACATCAATAATTCGGCATCTCATCATCATCAATCATCATTTGCAACGACAACATCTTACGACAGTTTAGTCTTCGAGTTAGCCATAGCCAGGAATCTGCAAAGTAGATTTAATTAGATTCTACGAAAACCCGTGGTCATGTCAAGTCCTCTAAATCGGTGTGGCTCGGAATAGCTCAGTCCCAGACCTTTTTACGAAGCCCCCTTGAGCCCCTGCTCCCTTCAGTCACCCGTCGAATTTGCCACAAAAGTACATAACTAATTCTCAATTAGTCTGTTTCGAAATTGGACTCTCAACTGGTGCTATTAATGTGCCGTTTGTTTACCGCATTTCACATTTTCTACAGGTAAGGGACAGCGACGTGAAAACTGGTACCATAAATTCCTAGATCCCTACGTAGAAATTTACCACCGATTACCAAAAAAATATCTACTGTTTCATACAAAAGTGTAATTACCTACACGGTCAAAATATATGTAACAGCTAAGCAGCAATTTTTTTAAAATACAACGTGTTTTTTATATCCTATAACTCTAGGGGGTTATTGTACTCATCATTATGAACAACTTTTAAGTCAAAGTCCAATCATTTATTTCAAATAGGCACACTAAAGGCACTTTTGAACGTCAAAATTAAAATAAAATTGATTCTAGTCGCCCCTTCCAAAAGGTAGTTTTTGTATGGTTGTCGTATGTAAGTTGTACGTTGATTAAAATATGATTCGCGGCCGTAACAAATATGTATTTACAGAATTATAATCACTAGAATCAGTAATACATCTTGTTAAGTTAGCATAATCCTAAAATGTCAAGATTTCATGAAATAGTCATTCAGTAGGATTACTTAATCTAAGAGAGTTATGTTGATGACTTTAATGATTATAATTCTGTAAATACATATTTGTTACGGCCGCGAATTATATTTTAATCAACGTACAACTTAGTACTGACCAGCAAATTGCAAAAAACGTAAGAAAATTTTAATTTCGCGGGCTACCTCGGAGCATCCACCTTAATGTCCTCGCCGCACTATCTGCCCCACTTTTGTCTAGTCATTACTTTTTCGCGCTGGAGGTGCAAATAGACTGGGTCTATCAATAATTCGCGAACCGTCACGGCAAATGGACGGTTTTCCGTCGAAACCTACTGGGATTGCGACGCCGACTCTTGTTTAGAGAGTTCCCTACAGCTCAATATAAATGTACATAAAACAATGATGTGTGGGGGTATGTGTGTGTGTGTGCGTGGTGTGTGTGATGTAATCAACATGTGATCTTCCTGTACGAGTCGCAATAAATACTTTTTCTTTCTTTCTTTCTTTACATTTTCTATTATGTCTAGTATGTAGTTCCCAAAAAATAAAATCTTACAAGTTTCAATCTCAAGTTCTTACTCTGGTTGAACTTTTAATTTTTCATATCCAAAACTTCTCATACGAGATACGTATTACTTATATAGGAGTACAGTCAACAGCAAAAGTAGATGATCAAAATCAGAAATTCAATACTAAACTCAAACTCAAACTCAAAGTATTTATTTCAATTAAACCAATTACAGGCACTTTTGAATTGTCAAGGGGTCGGTCAGTCAGAAAAATGAAGCTAGTTGCCCATTCCAAAGCGTAGGTACCTATGGAGAAGAACGGGCAAGAAACTCCATGGACACTCTTTTATATCAATATATGGTTACAAAGTATTGGTTACATCATTTATGTTATAAATTATGCATGTGAGAACGATGCAGAACGTTAAAAGCGTCCGTAATGAAAAGTTTAAAAAAATAAAAATAAGTTAAATTAAAATAAGCCATGGCAGCAAAGAGATGACCAGTCCCTACTGACGGCGCCCGTTCACGAACATGACGCGTGGATCAGCACCATTCAGCTCAACCATTTTGAAGGGAACCAAATGATCCAACACACGCGCCACCATCAGCGAGACATTTGAGTGAGCATGACATACTCTCTGCTGCCAGGGCAAATTCAAGTCAGTGAAAGACGTACACAGTATATGGTAGCTTTATAGTATGTACACTAATGAACGGAGTTCGCAACTATATGGCAGCTGTACTAGTAGTAAATGTTTGGTATAATTTACAATCACATAATTTTGAATCACTACGACGCCACATCACATATTTTTGACGCGAACTCCGTTCATTAGTATTGAATTTCTGATTTTGATCATCTACTTTTGCTGTTGACTGTACAACCACAGAACAGAAAAACTGTTTTTTTTTATTTTTTATTCTGTGGGTACAACAGAGAACCAAAATTCTTTAAATTCTAGCACATGGACAGAAAATATAGGAATTCAAGACGAAGTAAATACTCCGTAGATTTAACTGTTTTCAGATACCATTGAAAATATTTATTTTGTAAATAAAGTCTTTTCAAACTTAATTGGAACAACGTTGAAATCTTTCAATTTATCTTCGGTTACTCGTTGACAAATTATTCCTAGTTATGTCTACTCCGAGGTTTTCGCTTTTACAATGATTTTTGTTTCGTTGTTAACTTTCATGACCATTTTAATCTACGGAAAAGTAAAGATTTTCTACTGATTCTGGCAACTTAAAAGGTTGTGCACAATCACATGAATCACACTAATATTATAAAGACGAACGTTTGTTAATGAGTGTGTGTGTGTTTGTATGTTTGTTACTTCTTCACGCTCAAACGGCTGGACCAATTTTGATGAAATTTGGTATGGACGGAGATGACACCCTGGATTCACACATAGGCTACTTTTTATCCCGATATTCCCACGGGATCGAAACTTATGCGGGTGAAACCGCGGGACGCAGCTAGTGGTTAAATAAAAGGTAAGTTATTGTTGGCGTTTAAACGATAATTAGATAGGTAGTATTGTTTTTTTTTTTCTAATCTATTTTAAAAGTATTTTGTACCGTGGTGTTTTGTAAGGGCTTGTAGCTAAGTAATAACTGCCGCACGGGTCGATCGATCTGGTTTCGCAGGATCGCCTGCCGCGGTTTGCCCGTGGATGGGTTACCATCTTCACATACCAAGACCCCTCCGTAACTCGGAAAGAACGTTAAGCCGTTGGTCTCGGCTGTCATTCGTGGATCTTTGACAGTCCTTACGGGTCGTCAGAAGCGCGAAAGTCTGACAACAAGTCTTTTACGGTTTGGTGTTTACCTAGTTACTGGGTTGTGGAGGTCAGATAGGCAGTCGCTCCTTGTAAAATACGGGTACCTAATCAGCTGCATCCGGTAAGACTGGAAGCCGACCCCAACATAATTGGGAAAAGGCTAGTCAGATGATGATTTATCTGCGAGAAATTGTAAATGGCCTTCAATTTCATATGTTTTAAATAAAATGAATATTTTGTTATCACCGCCAGTCGCCACTAAGTCATAATATTATTTAGTTTCATCACACAGTCATTAGTTGCAATCCCACTAATCGACACATGATATCTTTTAATTAACCCTTTAAGCACCTCAACCCTATGTAATCAGATACGGATAATATGGAACGCACAAAAATCCCTACACTATTCGCCCTATACTGTACAGTGTACAGGGTGGTGTCGAGAGGCGCATCAATAATTCGGCATCACATCGCTCGGATTCCACCAGCGAGGGGATTGAGGCCGAACTCGAATTTCTAAGGCCTCAGGCCCCAGGCCCGGTTTCAATTTTACCGCTCAATTTATTATAGTCTACGTATGGGCATGGTTAATCTCCTAGCGACGTACCGACGTCATTTATCTTTCTTATTTGTCGCAAGTCGTGTTGTTTACGTCTTTACATAGAGCTGCCTATAGAGGATAATCCTTTACAATATGTATGATGTCAAATATGACGATACTAGCTACGCCCCGCGGTTTCACCCGCATAAGTTTCGATAAAAAGTATCCTATATGTTAATCCTGGTTATAAATCATCTGTGTGCCAAATTCATCCAAATCCATTAAGTAGTTTTTGCGTGAAAGAGTAACAAACATCCATCCATCGATACAAACTTTCACGTTCATAATATTCGTAGGATTATCGTGGACGTCTACGTCCATAAAATGTAAGGAAATTCGTGCACGTTATATCGCTATCGTGAATTTTTATACGGAGTCTGGCACACCTACTGTCCGCCATCTTGATTTTTTCAATTAACAATAAAACAGTAAACAGGTAATATTGTCAAAAATCTATGCAACAAGATTTACGCAAGGTAAAAAATATGGATGTCACGTGATCAACTTTGAACGATTATCTCAGAAACGTGACGCTACGGGGGGTCTTACTATGTCTTCTGTTTGCATTGGTGTCACCTATCGATTTGTATAGATTCCAAGCGTGGCAGCCATTTTGAAAAAAAAAAATGGCGGACTGTAGTTATGCCACGGACACAGCCCTTTAAGAGCGTCTTCACACATGTTTTCATACATTTTATTTCCCTGTGTTATCGTGATGCTGTGACGTGAACGTCCATGATAAAATCGTAACGTTAGAAATTATGAAAGCGCATATTAAGTTATACAATTAACCTTAACGTTGTATTCCTATTTATAACTTAGAAGTCACTTTAGGGATTCGAAGGAATAAAGGTATTTGTTTTTTAAGGTGGAGGTTAAACGTGGTTAACGGTGGAGTTTCTTGCCCATTCTTCTCCATACGAAAACTACCTTTTGGAAGGGGCGACTAGAATCAATTTTATTTTAATTTTAATTTTGACGTTCAAAAGTGCCTATTTGAAATAAATGATTTGACTTTGACTTTAAGGGCTTTGAAAATCCGTGGCATACCTACTGTCCGCCATTTTTTTTTTTCAAAATGTCGACAGTTTATTTCCTAAATCCTAATTTGGGAAAACATCTATTAAATTGGATGTTCATCCCCTCTCACAGAGAGGAGGCCTGTGTCCCAGCAGTGGCAACATTATAAGGCTGAGTATGCATGTATGTATGTATGTGTTTGTTTTAAGTACCATC
The DNA here is from genome assembly GCA_945859715.1 of Apamea sordens. Classification (NCBI taxonomy): domain Eukaryota; kingdom Metazoa; phylum Arthropoda; class Insecta; order Lepidoptera; family Noctuidae; genus Apamea; species Apamea sordens. The sequence goes on from OX243995.1 coordinate 19,653,467, forward strand.
CGAGGACGTGCGTATGAATACACAAGGCACGACCGAGGACCTTTTCAAAGCGAGGACCTTTTCGAGGGTCCTCGGTTTGACTTGACCAAAGATTCGTATTCTGCAAGCGATTTTGAGTCTTTCTATATACTTATCACAAAAAAGTTGTCTGAACCTCGGTTTGATCAAAAATATTCATATGCATACACAGACATTGTGTATCCACCAGATGGTGCCACTCTCGACTCATACACAGGCTCTTTACACTCATTTCACGTTTGTTGTATTATCCGAGGACCTATGTGTTAACTTTAACACAAAAGTCCTCGGTTAGGTAGCTTTTCCACACAATGTGTATTTAAGACCTCGGTTTGCTAGATTTTCCGAACAGTGTGTATTCTAGTCCTCGTTTCGACAATTTTCCTCGTGTGTAGAAGACGAGTTATGTGCTATCATTTAAATAAAATTATGAAGGAGAAAAGCGAAGGTAGACTGAATCCTTAAACAAATCGTTAGCTACTAGGTGCACGAGGAATAATCAGGCTTCTTCTGCAGTATGTGTTAAGTACCTAGGCCTGCTTAGATTATACAACATTATGATTTGCACCATAAAATATTATATTGGCAGGAGCTGAATACGTGTGCTCTTCATAAAGAACCTAAAGTAAATGTCTTCCAAGGCGAAATCTCAGCAGCAAGATTTGAAGCAAACAAAAAGTACAAAGAAATAAAGAATATGAACGTACTAAAGAAAACAACATAAACTTTACTGAAATAGAAGTAAGTTTATTTTAAAATGAATAGAATAGATCTTTATTTGCACAGAAAGTAGGTACAAGTTACAGATGTTAAGTTTAAAATGATCCTTATACTAACTACCTTAACTAGGGCACGCAAACAGTTTTAGCTAAAAATGATCGGACACATCATACATTAAATACTTTTCTTTAATAGGGCGGTATCGGAACCACTAACAATTAGCAAATTTTTATATTGTCCGGTTTCTATTTGCGGACACTTTATTAAACAAAAACAGCCACCTCAATAGTATAAAGTGATGGGAATGTTAATAATTTTAGGGACTTAAATACGTACGCAGCTATCTGTTACTATTAAATTGCACACATACAGCGTTAGGTTAAAAAGTACATACGCATTTACACTAAGTTTTTTTGTTCAAGCCAGCGTATAATGATTATTAACGTTTCATTTATGTCATGTTCGTATATTTTTTTGTAAATACATTCAATTAAGGCACTACTATCGTCAGCGAATAAGACCATATGATGTTCAATGTGGCGAGGTAAATCATTAATATATAGCAAAAATAGTAAAGGGCCCAGGACACAGCCCTGTGGTGCGCCATGCCAATATAAGTCTGTGGCTATACCTAATAATTCTTGCCTTAGATAAATATTTTTCTTCGTGCTTACTTTTTGGACATATTCTAGATATTTCTGTGTGCTGCTTACGATTGTTAAGGTATGATTTTAAGAGATTAAGTACATTTCCTCTGATGCCTATGATGTCTAGCTTTTTTGTAATAATTTCATGATTAACACAATCAAATGCCCTCGTCATGACCGTGAAAATTGCGCAAACTGGTACTTTTTTTATCCACATTTTGCAATATGACATTTATTAAATCGTAAACCGCTGTATTTATACCCTTATTTTTTTCTGAAACCCTTTTGTTCCGCACTTAAAACATTATATTTGGATAGGAAATTATTAACAGAGTTATAAATCATTTTATCTATAACCTTAGAAAAAATGGGTATTAAAGCAATTGGTCTATAATTTGCTAGATCTTCTTTAAAAAAAATCTAAAGTGGCTTCATTATAATTGTTTTTAAACTATCCAGAAATACTCCAGTACTGATACATAAGTTAAGACACAGATGCAAGGCGATGTCGCCTGGTACGAATTTTACAGCCTTTGTTCATATACCATCATATTCAGTGCTACTTTTATTTTTTAATGATTGTATCGCTCTCATAATATCTTGCGGTAATACTGGATGCATTAACATTTAGTTAGGGTTACTTGTCAAATTCGTAGTGTCCAGTGGTTTCGTCATGTTATTTTATGTCTGTTTAATAAAATAGTTATTAAAAGCGTTTGCAACGTCTGTCGGATTAGTAATGGTACTATTTTGAACTTTATATGAAACAAATTATTTAACAAACTTTTACCAACGATCTACTTATAGAAATAATCATCAAGTTGCAACAATACCTTTGAGAAGCATGATTACAAAACTTACATAACAGTTATTAGAAAACGAGTCAAACAAAACGACTTATAGAAACCATAATTATAAGAGATCAACATAATTTGGGCTAAAAACTTAACATAACATTACTTAACACAATGCTTAGTTAGAAAACAACAAAGAAATATTATCAAGTGAGATCAAAATAATTTGGGAAGCCTGAAAACTTAATAACTAGCTATAAAATGATTAAAGATAAATCATTCATGTCAACGGCCTGTTAAATTCAAAAGTTATTGCTTTTTTCGCTAAATAACACAATGCGGGATCATGGAAACTGATAATAAAATGGATTAATTTATTGTTGTATCATCAGTTTTGATCATCGTATTTATCGTCGATCATCGTAGTAAATAGCGAAAAACGCAAGAAAAGAAAAAAAGGCAGGTGAGCTGATATGTGACATGTACCTTAAAGAAATAACGATCTTTGGTATAGTCAACACTATTAGTTACATCACGTTTAATAAAACAAAATAGCAAACATTCTTTGGAATAATCAATACCAGCATCTTTGAGATCTAGAATTTAGACTTCAGTTGTCTTTTCTTTAACCCGGCTTATGTGAAAGAAACGAAATACCTAATAACTTGATATTGTATTGAATACCTATCATGAAACTGAAGTTTCCGAATTCTGATTTATCTACTCATTTAAAACCTGAATTCTAGTTTTACTTTATTTTTGTAAGCTATATTGAAGACGATGCTACCAACTATTGAGGAGTTCCCCCATAAAGAAACGACCCTGGCTGCAGCATCAGCACAAACTGGTAATTATTTTAGTTTTACAACTTAAACCTAACGCGTATGCCAATTTTGAAGACGATGCTATCAAGTGCTGAGGAGTACCGTCATGTAGAGACGACACTGACTGCAGCATCTGATACTATAATAATATACTCATTTTAAAGTTGTTTATACATATAAAATTAAAAACTTACCTTTCCTTCACAGTGATTATACCCATCTTATTCGCGGTCCGCATCAACGACAAACGTAAAGACATCGACTTGTCCTCGCTTGGTACTTCGTTTTAGAAAAAGTGTGTAAGAAATAAATCGGAACATTCTACTAACATTGTTATAATTATTATCTTACACGTAAAATGTTTTAGGTAGGTAGATTTTCCAGGTCCTCGGTTTGTACAAGTTCTACGCGAAAAACGGTCCTCGGTTTAGTGATATAAAGTCTAACACAACGTCCGCACTTTGTACAAGCTATAAGAAATATTGTGTAAAAATACGTCCTCGGAAGGGCGTCGCAGGGCATACGTCAGAGGTCCTCGGTTGGCTTACACAAAGTCCTCGTATGTGCATCGCTGGTCACATTTAGCAGTGTATTTCAGGTCCTCGGTATGATAGCCGAAATTCATACAGAAAAATGTTGAGATAGCATTATCCCAATAAGCTCATCACTATAGATTTTTTCACCTGTCTCTTTCTATCTTACTCTAAAAGGCCAACGAGGTATTTAAACCAGTTTTTTGGAGGGTCCTCGGTTCGTTCTAGGAATAACAAGGTCCTCGTAAGGGTGTCTGTACAAACAGGGGTGTGTGTGTGTATGTATACAGGATGTTTTAGTGTAGGTACTTGATTTCGTTTTATTCGTCTTAAAAGACAGAGGTTTACGATTTTTCTCGTGTCGCATTGCGTTTTCATGTACAGTAAAAATTTCCTGGCATTTTATTAAAAATAAAAGAGGAGAAATACGTCACTAAATATATTGGTTATATTATACCACATAAACTTATATTCAGTTCACAAACTTAATCCTGTCGTAACATAAAATATGTCGCATGTCACATAAAACACAGATATTTATAAACACAAGTTTTTATGATATGACACGACAGTAAGTCAAGCTATATTTCCATGTTTAGCTGACCTCGCATTGTATATAGGCTTTTCAATCAATGAGAAGTCAGCTTATACTGGAAATGTATAGCTTGATATGTCGCCCTGCGTACAACTCGTGTGTGTGTGTAGATTATAGTGCGACTCAATACAAAATGATGAAAGATGAGTTTCCTCTACCAGTCATTGTTGATTGATAGGTTATCTCAATCGAAGGTCTTCAAAATGGATTTTATCATTTGAACATCAGCGAGGAGACCATCTAGCACCCTAATTGCGTAACATACTATGAATCACAATCTGAATCATTTTGAAGGATATTGCTAATCCATTGCTTCTTAAGTTCTAAAAAAATTGTCTGATCAACAACGTTGATAACTCAATGAATGTTGTAGAACTGTCAAAATTAAAGCGATTCCTAATAATAGTGTGTTACGCAATTACCCCGCTGAGGAGCCCGTGGCTAAATAATAACAGCCGCACAGGTCGATCGGTCAGGTTAAGCTACGCTTGCCGAAGTTGGTCTGTGGATGGGTGACCATCTTTACATACCAAGACCCCTCCGTGCCTCGGAAAGCACGTTAAGCCGTTGGTCCCGGCTGTCGTTCGTGGATCTTTGACAGTCGTTACGGGTAGTCAGAAGCCCGAAAGTCTGACAACCAGTCTTACCAAGGGGAGGATTAGGGGAGGGTATCGTATGTCCGTACGTATCGTACCCAGTAACTGGGTTGTGGAGGTCAGATAGGCAGTCGCTCCATGTAAAATGTACTGTATTATGTGTACTGGTATTCAGCTGCATCCGGTTAGACTGGTAGCCGACCCCAACATAGTTGGGAAAAGGCTAGGCAGATGATGCAATTACCCCGCTGTACATCTCGTTTGTCACCCATCGCGGCCAATTCGAGTTATTTTTATTCTAATAGGAGTAAGTCACACAAAAGTCGGTTATAGGATTAATGTCAAAAATTAACAGTAGTTTTCTCTTTTATTATGTACTGGCTGCGCCCCGCGGTTTCACCCGCGTAAGTTTCGATCCCGTGGGAATTTCGGGATAAAAAGCACCCTATGTGTTAATCCTGGTTATAAACCATCTGTGTGCCAAATTTCATCCAAATCCGTTCAGTAGTTTTTGCGTGAAAGAGTAACAAACATCCATCCATGCATACAAACTTTCGCGTTTATAATATTTGTAGGATTTATTATAAGCCTGTGATGTCCCACTACAAGGCAAATGCCTCCCTTCTCTCTTTGCGCTTTTACCGGCCTACTGCGATTCTGGGCCAATCACAAGGCTCCTTTCAGAAGGAGTCACACAAGATTTAACACTAATAAATGACCAAATACAAAGATGTGTGATTCCTAGTATTGTATACATGCACTATATTCTAACTGAACAGACAGCTGTGCTGCTGGGAAGTTTGTTGCGCCACTTCTTCTTCCCAGCGATAGCACTAGGAAGTGGTGAAGGGCGGGCGTTTTTGGGGGACTGTCTTTTGTAATTTTGACGTTCGAAAAGTTCGCTGACTCTCAGCCTAATTTGAATAAATGAATTTTGATTTTGATTTTGATGCCAAACATTCTTGAAGATTGAGAGAAAGGATTAAAAGGATCCATGTTGACTGACGGGACCTCTAAGTATACAGCCTCCATCAGTTTCACTAAACCTGAGATATCGCGAGAAGAAAACATCCTTTAATAAACAAAGTAATCCAGATGCGATGCGAAATCTTTGAAAAATCACCCAAACTTCAAATGGATGGACAATTTGAAGTGTATCAGAATTTACCTTCGTTTCGGTTCGAGATTCGATCTATTTACTTTACAGTGCCTGTACAGTAAATAGCATAGCAGCCTATAATGTTCCCACTGCTAGGACACCGGTCTTTTTGTGAAAGGGAATGGGCTATAATCGGTGGATTATGGAGCCCATTCCATTCCGTGACGCGGGCCCAGTCCCGGCTGGTATTACACAACATGCAACAAGACAACGCAAGGAACATACTTAATGTAGATGTCCTCACAAATAAGATTATCTAAGACAAAGATTTTTAACATACCAAGAAAGGGTTATTCTTCGCACCACAGCCTCCATCAGTATCACTAAAGCTGAGATATCGCGAAAAGAAAACATCCTTTGATAAACAAAGTACTTACTTAGTTTAAATGCGAGATCTTTGTAAAACTCGCTCAAAGTTCAAAAGGACCTTTTATCAGATTTACGTTTTGGTTCGCGTGAGATCCGACCTTAGAAAGAAGATGTTATTTGAGATTTGCAAAATAAAATACGGCCGGACAATGCTCTGTGTGACAGCCCTTTGAAGTTTAATCTATGGTGGCTGCTTACAGACAGGCAGTCATATTTGCGTAGACCGGGAGTAAGAATATCGATCAAGAGTTTTTAAAGTGTGCGTGTATGATCAACTGATCGATTCTGTAAAAATATCACCGTGAAAAGTTAGGTGAAGTGAGCTTAGAGTGAGCTGTCAATAGTGTTTAATAGCATTATTTGGAATGACAGCTCACTCCACGCTCACTTCACCTAACTTTTCATGGTGAGATGGTTACAGAATCGCACTGCTGATGTATGAACCTAAAAAAAGCAATGAAAGTATCGTAGCTGGTAGCGTTCTGTAGAGCTTGCTTATATCCATGGGAAAAAGGCTTGACTTTTCGTTTGTAGGTTCAACTTTCTGACTTGTTGACAATTCAGTGCTTGTCAAGTAATAATGCTTTGAGTTCAAGATAACAATCTGAACTCAAAGCCGAGCTTTTATTCGAATTAAACCATTGAACAAAAATACGACAATAATTTAAATTATGAAGCAGGGACGTTTCGTTCAGCTTCAGATTTAAAAAGAACCTATATCGTAGAAAACATCGTGAGGAAACCGGCTTGTCCTAGAATAAAAAAATCAAAGTCATGTGACATCTACCAACCCGCACTGGGCTCGTGTGGTGGATTACAGCCCACTTCCTCTAACCGAGAGGAGGCCGGCCTGGGTCCCAGCAGTGGGAACATTATATGCTGATTATGATATCATAGGTGACTGACAAATAACAAAACCCCATTTAATTGATACCAGGATTACAACAATAATCCATTACTCTAATCAAATTGAACACGTTGCGGTTACAATTAATATCCAGCTCATTGGTTGATATCCAATTAGGGACGCATGTGATTGGGCAAAATCAAATGGTTTTGAATGGCGGCCCGTCCGGCAAATGTGGATAATTGATTGAATTGTCAGCAACGCCAGATTGTCTATTCATCGTGTGTAGAAATTATGAACGCTAGACCATAGGGGACGAATTGGACGTGAATATATTGTGGTCACTAATTTACGTACTATTGTTCAATGTGTAATTTGAAATGATGTAGATAGGGTTAGAGAGTTGGTTTTAGTTACAAAACCATTTAAATATACACAAATAAATTAAATTAAATTGTCTGTTTGTAATGTCAAAATAACAGTTTTTTTAAATAAATGCATATGAAAGTAAACATAATCCGTATATAGATATAGACAGAGACACAAAAAAAAGTTTTTTGTTACAAGTAAAAAACTTTTTTTTTCTGTCTGTCTGTTTGTTCCGGCTAATATCCGAAACGTCTGGACCGATTTTGGCGGGCACTGGCAAATAGCTGATGTTATAAGGCGTAACTTAGGTGTAGAAAAATAATAAGGGTTCAAAGGTAGGTACAGGGCCAAATTAAATTAGCTAGCGAAACTCTGCTGACGTAATAGGCATCGATTTATAAACGCAATAAAATAAAAATCTTTATCATCCTGGCGGCGCACCATGTCTTTTCCTTCTATTCATCTCTATCAGCCGCTATCTCAGTATTCACCCTCTTTCTAGCCATAACATCTTTATCTTCTTTCTTCCTTTCCTTCTTTCTTTCTTTTTTTTTCTTTCTTTCTTTCTTTTTTTTTCTGGCCGTTTGTGTATGTGAGTTTGAATGTTTGTAAACGCACCCACGGTACAGGAGAAATTCCTAGTGTGGGGTGGGGCACCGTTTTTTTTTTTTTTAAAAGAAAAAGAAAAGAAAGCATAAAGAAACAATAGCATATCGGGATAAAAAGTATCCTATATGTTAATAATAAATAAATTGATTAGCATTTGAAAATACTGTTGGAGCTGCTGAAGATTTTAAAATACTTTTTTGCATTATATAAATTCATCTCCTAGTATTGTATAATTGTATAGCACATGTGTGAGTACTATGTACATACTATAAAGCTACCATATACTGGGTACGTCTTTCATTGACTTGAATGTGCCCTGGCAGCAGAGATTATGTCATGCTCACTCAAATGTCTCGCTGATGGTGGCGCATGTATTGGATCATTTGGCTCCCTTCAAAATGGTTGAGCTGAATGGTGCTAATCCATGCGTCATGTTCGTGAACGGGCGCCGTCAGTAGGGACTGGTCATCTCTTTGCTGCCATGGCTTATTTTAATTTAACTTAATATTTGAATTGTACTTATTTTGATTTTTTTAAACTTTTCATTACGGACGCTTTTAACGTTCTGCATCGTTCTCACATGCATAATTTTTAACATAAATGATGTAACCAATACTTTGCAACCATATTATATTGATTTAAAAGTGTCCATGGAGTTTCTTGCCCGTTGTTCTCCATAGGTACCTACGCTTTGGAATGGGCAACTAGCTTCATCTTTCTGACTGACCGACCCCTAGACAATTCAAAAGTGCCTGTAATTGGTTTAATTGAAATAAATACTTTGAGTTTGAGTTTAATCCTGGTTATCCATCTGTGTGCCAAATTTCATCCAAATCCGTTCAGTAGTTTTTGCGTGAAAGAGTAACAAACATCCATCCATCCATACAAACGTTCACGTTTATAATATTAGTAGGATAACTACTACATTATTTACAAGAAAGGTCTGTTATGCAATAAAAGTTTATTCTCAAACACAAAACTCAAACTATTTATATCAACTAAACCAATTACAGGCACTTTTGAATTGTCAAGGGTCGGTCAGTCAAAAAGATGAAGCTAGTTGCCCATTCCAAAGCGTAGTAGGTACCTATGGAGAAGAACGGGCAAGAAATTCCATGGACACTCTTTTAAATCACAATAATATGGTTGGTTAAATGTAAGAACTTTGATTCAAAAAAATTATTCATCGCTAAGTACTGAATACAAAAACATTTGGTTAAGTATAGTATGGTCAGCTAGTAAGTAGTAACTACCAAAGGAGGTTTAAATTATTAGTTTGTAGTCAGCACTGAACAATTTGAGGTCGTTATGAAAAACACCCTATAATTTCCAACCCTTGCTTCGAAGTTTCCCTTTAGCTATTATGGTATCAAATTAACCAAACGTTTGAACTAGAAACCTCTAGCCGACGAGTAGGTATTCGATAGTAACAACATTTTATGTAAGGTCTTTTCAAATTTACGTTTCCAATTGATGTTATGTCAAGTTAAACAAATGTCAACTTCACTTCAGTGGTAATAAAGTTGATTTCAGAGTAACTAGCAACATTTACCGTCTTATTACAAAACAAAACCTAACTTTAGTTCTAGCCTAAACTATTGAGCCAGTACTTGTATTTCGAACTCTATTTCGATTTAGGCAAAGTTCTTAATACTAAAATGACAACTTAGCACCGAACTAAGCTGTCATTTTTGTATAAAGAACTCCATTTCTATAACAGTTGGGTTCTTTATCCAATAACTGGGTCAGTGGTTTAAACCTGATCGAAAGAAAAACCTTGTTTTGTAATAAGGGGGTTAAAGTCTTAAAAAAGTTTGAAGTTGTAGCGTAAACTGAACTTTATTGTGTAGGAATTAAAATTATTTTTCCAATAACTCATCTTTGTTTACATGTTTGGCAAGTAACTCGCGAACGCAGTATAGGTACTTACTTTATTGTTATAACTGTGTATTTTATTAATTAAACTTTTTATAAATTGACCTTTTCTGCATCTCTATGGCATTAGCTCTGAAATGCAACTATTATAGCTGTACAATACTTTCACAGTTATTTTACCTCTGACAGTAAAAACCCAAGATCAACCTTATAATAACGAGGATAAAGATCATTGTGATTTTCACAGACTAGTCAGTAGCCGCAATCCAACAGCAACCTTATTACAAGGAGTCTAAAGACCCCTGTGATTTTGTGATAAAAAATCTGAGGTAAATTAGCGGCTAGCAAAAATTGTGGCTAAGAAGTAACAGCCGCAGAGGTCGCTCGGTCAAGTTATGCTATGCATGCCGCGGTTGGTCCGTGAATGGGTGGCCATCTTTACATACCAAGACCCCTCCGTGCCTCGGAAACCACGTTAAGCCGTTGGCCTGGCGTTAAGAATTTCGTGGATAATGTGCTTGATGTGAAGTATTCACATCAAGCACATTATCCACGAAATTCTTCAAAGTAACATCAGACTGACGCACAAACCTCGGCGATAAAGAATTACTGTCTTCGTACTAACATAAGTTGCCATAACTTACAACTTACTAGTCTAAGTACACACCCGCTAAATTATTCAAGATACCCTCACTTCGGCTTAAAACTTTGTCACTGTCCTCGCGTCGTCGGAACGGAGACTTGTAAGCAGTCGCAAGTCTTGGACATCAACATTTATGATAAGGAACTCGTTTGCATAGTGTGCTTGAGATTTTTCCTGATCCTTTTTGTTGCGTACAAGTTTGGAGGAGAGTAGTTTTTTATCTGTTTTGTTGTCTGAAATTCGTAGCTATTACATACTTAGATCTATAGTCATGTGATACCTAAGGGCCGACATACACGGACTGCTCGAGCAGTTAGCGATTGATCAACATAGACGGACCGCTCTTGCAGTCATAGTCAACAGCTTGAAGCTACCATTGATAACTGCTGGAGCAGTTGACACCAACTGCTCGTCATTCAAACCAGGTAGCTGCGCGAAAGCAGTCGACAGCTCGAGCAGTCAGTGTATGTCTGGCGACTGCTTGACCGCACGACCGCCCGAAGCAGTTGCAAACTTGCAACTGCTCGAGCGGTTTCGTGTATGTGTGTACGTAGAAGACTGTAGTTCACTATGCAGTCGCAGTTTGAAGCAGTCCATCCTGACTGCTTCAAGAAGTCCGTGTATGTCGGCCCTTACAGCCCCGTTGGTCTCGTGGTCGCAATCCCGACTGCTGAGCGTAGGCTGCTGGTCCTAGGGTCGTCGGGCAAAGTGTTATTAGGAATTTCTTAGTAACAGTCCGGAGTTTAGAAGTTAGCGGTGTGTTACCCCCGTGTCTCGGAAAGCACGTGACCTTGCGCCTGATCTCTCTTCGGTCGTGTCGGATTGCCGTCCCATCGGACTATGAGAGTGAGGGTAGAGAGAGTGCACCTGTGTCTGCGCATACACTTGTGCACTATGAGATCTCCCGCGCCGAAGGCTGGTCTCCGCCAAGATTGGTCGCCATGGCCGGGTCTGAAGGACTTTATGTGATACCTATGTCACATCGACGCGCACCAGCGCCTGTAGAATCGACAAAATATATTTTTAAATGTTTTTCGAAAGACGTGATCGTGATACTTTTAAAATTCAAGGTTATATTAATCATGTCAATTGAAACGGAACGTCATGTAAAGGCAAAAAAATAAGATAAACACTTTTTCATGTTAATTCCCTGTTCAAAAATCAAACCTCTGACGCGTAATGTCGTAAAAAATTATGAATATAATTACTATACCTAATATTTTTATATTGATGCATGTGACTTTTTGGTACCACTTTTGGTCATTGTCTTTTGTCAACTTAACAACGTAAATAAAGCAATGAATGTTATCGAACTGTCAAAATAAAAACCATTGCTACTGTTAGTGTAGTACGTAATTACCCCGCAAGAGTAGGTACAGAGCCTAATTAACCAGTACCATACCGGAACTAACAAATAAGAATTATGTACACAGCCTTGGAATATATGAAACAAACATACAACTTTAATAAACAACTACAAACTAATGACATAGTACATACAGACTGAAACTGGTTAAAATTCAACTGGAGCGTATCGACATGTCGCCGCTGACAAGGAATTGTAACTCCATTCATTAATTGAAGGATATGATTATGTATTCAGTGTTGGATTATTTTGCTTTGACATGTACCTACACAACAGGGGCTTGTGGCTAAGTAATAACAGCCGCACCGGTCAATCGATCAGGTTAAGCTACGCTTGCCGCGGTTGGTCTGTGGATGGGTGACCATCTTTCCATATGAAGACCCCTCCATGCCTCGGAAAGCAGGTTAACCCGTTGGTCCCGGCTATCATTCGTGGATCTTTGACAGTCGTTACGGGTAGTCAGGAGCCCGAAAGTCTGACAACCAGTCCTATCAAGGGGTATCGGATTACCCAGAAACTGGGTTGTGGAGGTCAGATAGGCAGTCGCTCCATGTAAAATACAGGTACTCAGCTGCATCCGGTTAGACTGGAAGCCGACCCCAACATAGTTGGGAAAAGGCTAGGCAGATGATGATGTACCTATACAATTCTAAAGGCTTCGATAGGTACTTTTAACCGACTTCAAAAGAGGAGGAGGTTCTACGTTATGGGGTGTCCGTATGTAGTTTGTTTGTTTGTTTTTTGGGGTGCCATCGATGTTTCAAAAATTCTTTTTATGGTTCCGTACCTCGAAAGGAAAAAACGGAACCCTTATAGGATCACTTTGTTGTCCGTCCGTCCGTCTGTCTGTCAAGACCCTTTTTCTCAGGAACACGTGGAGGTATCAAGCTGGAATTTATATCAAATACTCAGGTCTAATGACCCCTGGAGCTGTGAAAAATTCAAACTTCTAAGTCAACGCATTCAAAAGATACAGCCATTTATGCCGCAAATTTTCGACACTCGCAAGGGAATCAAAACCTACAGGGTACTTTTGGTACTTCCCGTGAACACAGAATCTTGAATTTTGGTACGAAGTAACGTCTTATAGCACAGATAAAGGAAAAATTGCGAAAACCGTAATTTTTTTGTTACATCATATAATAAAAATATTTTTAATCATTTTAAATTGTACGGAACCCTCGGTGCGCGAGTCCGACTCGCACTTGGCCGGTTTTTTTAATCATATTAACAGGCTGGTTACATAGTTTTGTATTGGAAACGCGTATTATCAGACTTGACCTCAAAAAAAAAATGGTTAAACCGAATTTAATGCTGCTTTATAATATCAGCTTATTACTGTCCCACTGCGTTTGTTAACTCAAGACGGGGTGCTGCAGTGCGAGTCTGTAACCATCTCACCGTGAAACTTAGGTGAAGTGAGCGTGGAGTGAGCTGTCATTCCAAATAATGCTAGGGATTGACACTGCTGACAACTCACATCAAGCTCACTTCACTCGAGTTTCCACGGTGAGATTTTTACAGAATCGACCGGCTGATTTAATACTATATTGCCTTCACTTCGTGTTATATAAAGGGGTAAGGGCCCCACGAAATGTGTTTTTCTCTTACCTCATCGTTTTCTTCGCCATACTACCCACTAAAGACATTCATAATTGACTAAACATTTTCAAAGAAAAAGAAATGAAGTAACTACGACAATACTCAATTACAATAGTCTAATTACAATTCGAAACTCTCGGCCAATTACGTCCACTTAAATTCAAAAACCGTTTTTAATAAATAAATCTTTGATCGAGAACCTACATCAAGAACCTAGTCCATCAAAGGTGGAAAATGTTCAATGAAACGTGAAAATCACGAATCTCGTGATAAATTCGATATCAAAGTCAGATTTATCCGCGTGCTGCTTCAGATTTAATCGGAGTGCGACTAATCGTTTGGAAATAAAGTCGGAACGGTTGGTTGGCTTTGCCTTCGGATGTAAAGCGGCTGCCATGTCTTTTGACCTGACTCAACGTCTGGAACGTGTAGGTATGTGCTTTAAGTAATGCAGTTAAACTCAAACTCAAACGGCCTTATTACAGAACAAGGTTTATCTCAAGACACAGGTTTAAACCAGCCATTTTTTCATTTCGACGAAGTCCAAGTGCAAGATCAGGGGTGGCCCAGTGGTAACAACCGAGACTTACGAGTTGTAGGTCGTAGGTTTGAACCCAGACAGGCGCTTTACTTTACCTAAATTCTTTCTTCACCACTTCTCTCAAACCGGCGGAGGAAAACATCGTGAGGAAACTGGCATGTCCTAGACTAGAATCAAAAATTCGAAGAGATGCGTCTATCAACTGGACCCGCGTGGCAGTTTCCCAGCAGTGGGCACTTTATAGGCTCATCAGCCTATCAAGTTAGATATTTAGAAGGCTTGAGGGGCTTGTGGCTAAGTAATAACAGCCGCACGGGTCGATCGATCAGGTTGAGCTACGCTTACCGCGGTTGGTCCGTGGATGGGTGACCATCTTCACATACCAAGACCCCTCTGTGCCTCGGAAAGTACCTTAACCCGTTGGTCCCGGCTGGCATTCGTGGATCTTTGACAGTCGTTACGGGTCGTCTGTAGCCCGAAAGTCTGACAACCAGTCTTACTAAGGGTATCGTATTACCCAGTAACTGGGTTGTGGACACAGACTTATATTGTGGAGGTCAGATAGGCAGTCGCTCCAGGTAAAATACTGGTATTCAACTGAATCCGGTTAGACTGGCAGTCGAACCCAACATAGCCTAGGAAAAGGCTAAACAGATGATCTCTGTCACCGCTGCCGGTCTTAATCTTAAGTCCGTCTCTGTACATTTGTGTGCTTGAAGTAGTCAATCGAAATAAATAATAATTAATGATGTTCGTTGGTAAGCGTATCACTGGAGTTCGGCTCGACCGTTTTGATTAATTTTCTTTTTTAAATGTACGTTATAGTCCGAACAAGGTTTTTAGACAAAGAAAAATTGGAAAAGTAGCCCGAGCACCGTAAATGGTATTTCCAATAAGATTTTTGTATATATAAATTACTAGTTGCGCCCCGCGGTTTCACCCGCATAAGTTTCGATCCCGTGGGAATATCGGGATAAACAGTATCCTATATTTTATGTTAATCCGGCACTCTAATTGCGTAACACACAATCAATCGGAATCGGTTTCATTTTGACAGTTCAACAACTTTCATTGCGTTATTTACGTGTTGAGCAGACAAATTTTTCGAACTTATGAAGCAATGGATTAGCAATTTGCTTCAAAATGATTCAGATTCCGATTAACCGTGTGTTAAGCAATTAGGATGCTGGTTATAATCCATCTGTGTGCGAAATTTCATCCAAATCCGTTCAGTAGTTTATGCGTGAAAGAGTAACTAACATCCATCTATACAAACTTTCACGTTTATAATATTTGTAGGATTTAAATTTGGACAGGACGTCTAGGGTTAGCTAGTAAATAAATAAATCAACCACATGACAGTCTTCTTCTGGGCTCATTAATAATGTAATATGTCAACACTTGGCAACTTACAATTACGATTTTGTCGTGAAATAACGAATGCAGCGTTGAAATACGACACATTACATAAACCTATGGGTACGAAAATGCTATGTTCGTAACAACATAAAATTTCATTAAAAAATAAAGGAGTAAATCGCTTTTAAATAAGCCGAGTGTATACATACTTTTGCTCGTGACTGTACATGTGCAAATGTTCCAATTCCAGTTAAACCAGAGTTGTAACCAAAGTATGTGTCGGTATGTCCTGCTACCCGGAATGACGTGTACAAACTTTCGACCTCTGAACAGGTCAAACGGGGATTTCAATACTTTCAATGACAAAAATAAGCGCAATTTTTAACGAGGAGAGGCTGCCGTTAGAAAAACTTTCAAAATATTCGATTGTGTACTGTATAGAATCTGTCCGTACCTACTAGTAATTTTAGTTTAGGTTAGGTAAGTTGTATTTTTTTAACTGAAATCTTTTCGAACAGCAGGATACTATAAATCCGTCACATTAAACGACCTCATTATTTTTTACAAACATAATATAATCTAATTGTAACATCCCGGTTTTAGCTAAAATCTAAACTCTATTACCGGATATAATAAACGGTAGTTGATAACAAATGGGACGAAAAAATGTCTAATAACTATTTTTGCACATAGTAATTGCTTCTTATCATTTATAAGGCGTATTTGATTCCACAGTTGTGTTGTAAGAAAAATAATAAAAATAAAACTTACCAAAACTTTGAATACATTCTATGTAAGCGAGAATTAGCACCAACGTTACAACTGAAACAATAAAATAAATATATTATTTTTTATAAAAAAAAAACGATTTTTCCCTATATTCTCCTCCATTAAACAATTTTTTTACGCAAATTTAATTGATTTCCAAATGACTGTTAAACTGTTACTTCTCAACTTAAAACATTTTTCCAAACAACGCGAACGTACCTCTCGCGTACATATTGGCGGGAACTTTGGAGCGAAGGGCGTGCACCACCCCCGCTACTCAAATCGGTACTGACGGCCGAAACTACGAAACTGTCCGAAAGCCCAAAACGGAGGAACTTGCTTTTTATGGGGATAATAAATAGCACAGTCAACACTTCGTCAAGCCTACAAGGAAACTCTTTAACGTGAATGGAATATTAAATATGTATTATTGTCAATTTGATAAAAGATTTGTGTAGATAACACTTCAGATTACGAAATTATAATATATAGATTGAATCCGACCTTAAATTAAAATAATACTCTAATAACGGTATTCGAAGTCGAGTCGAATAATTTTTCGGCAATTTAGATAATATTATGTTCAAGTAATATTGGTAATACTTTCATTGCTAACATTTATAAGATTTTTTAGATATTGTGTATTTTTTTTCTTCCGTCAAGTACATGTATTTCTGGATTATAGATACCTACTCAATATTTTTATTATATTCCACATGTAGGTATTCTTAGGTGGTAAACTTATAGATCATAATATGGACCCTGTCGGGCACAGCAAAATAAGAGAGTTAGGAGAGAGGAAGCATTTGTTAATTATATAACACTAGCTGCGCCCCGCGGTTTCACCCGCATACGTTTCGATCCCGTGAGAACATCAGGATAAAAAGTCCCTATATCCTATGTGTTAATCCAGGGTGTCAGCTACGTCCATACCAAATTTCATCAAAATTGGTCCAGCCGTTTGAGCGTGAAGAAGTAACAAACACACCCTCACACACACACACTCATTCACAAACTTTCGCCTTTACATTAGGTAGTTTAGCAAATTACTGTAATCATAATAATGATGTAGGTATTTTCTGAGACAAACTAATAGCTTTAATATTAAATATAAACATTGAGAGATGTATTAATCTATACTTATAATAAATCTGTAGAAGTGAAAATCTGTACATTGAAAATATCAAAAAAATAAATGGCAGGGGGTGTTACTTGACCGACACCGAACCCAAAAATGTGATTAAAAATTTTTTTGTCTGTCTGTCTGTCTGTCTGTTTGTTCAGGCATCACGCAAAAACTACCGGTTCGATTACGATGAAACTTGGTATAATTATTCTTGAATATCCTGGGCACCACACTGGGTACTTTTTATCCCGGAAAAGTATATACAATAAAAAACAAACTTAATTTTGCGGTTCGATCCCTATACCCGATTACCACTGTCTGTACTGTACCAACCGCAAATACTAAGTTTGTCGTAGGTTGGGTCACCCGCAGTGGAGTTCATTTTTATTCCTTTTAGTTTTTAGAGTTATTTAGGTTTATTTTTATATGAGTCGTAGGTATAGATTTTAATTTTAAAGTATAGGTAGTATATTTGATAGTGTACGTAGTGACCGTAGGTTATTTTATAATACTGTTAGGTAGGTTTAGTCATTCGTATAGATATCAGTTTTTAGGGATTTTGCTTATTTATTGAGTTTAGATTAGTTATTATCAGAAATAGGTTTATTTAGGTAGGTAGGTATTTAATTTTCTGTTATTGAGTTTTTTTTTTTAAATTAGGTACGTAGGTAAAGATATCATATAGGTACCCTCTTAATCACCACTAATGAGACACAATTGGTTTTCTATTGTAATTAGCCACAAAGGGCCCGCGACATAGATGGCATTCTGGGGAAGCACATACATTTTATCCTGTTAGCACGTTCCCGTGGGTAAATTTCCGACATCCACGCGGGCGAAGCCGCGGGCAGAAGCTATAATGAATAAATCAAATAAAATTTAAAGTCTCGAGTACTTAAGTTGACTTTATAAGTCTATCACTTAATAATTATAAATGTCCAATGTTCTTAAACTGTTTAACTATTTCAAGTTGAGTAAATAATAGGGTAGTTGCGTGGGTAAAAAAAATATTATTATATTTAGTCTGTCAGTTAGATTATCGAAAAATAATGAACACGTATTTTTTCTTTTGTCAATCAAACAAAAAATGACAAAGATAAAGCGCGTCAAAATTTGGGAGTCGTGACGTCACTTGCTTACAAAAGTGTCGCAAGTGACGTCACGCGGAACTTTAACGCGCGATATCTTCATCATTATTTATATAATTGACAAAAGAAAAAATACGGGTTCAATATTTTTTGATAATCTAACTGACGGTCTAATTAGATTGTTTAAAGAAAATAGCCTATTGAGTTGAGGTAATCTATATTACTAATAAATAATAAAGCTAAACTCAACTATATAACAAAATTAACAAAATTATTTACATATACACGAAAAGAAGTTATGACTGTAAGAAAACAATAACAAACTGGATAAAGACACTCACTTATGATGACACGGAGGCACTTTTGGAGCACATAAAGCAGTAGATACACTCTCACATACACCCTCGAATACACTCTCACATATACTCTCACATACACTCTCACATACACCTACACATACACTCTCACATATACTCTCACATACACTCTCACATATACTCTCACATACACCCTCACATACACTCTCACATATACTCTGACATACACCCTCACATACACTCTCACATATACTCTCACATCACTCTCGCAGACAATCACAATACGCACAGATGTTCACACTCGAAACATGCTCTCACTAACATCCATAATTTTATTTTAATACTTATTTCTTATTCAATATTATTTTTAAGTACCTATACGGTAAAAATGCTGTACTTTGGAAGAGCGGAGTCTCCTAACACAGGCATTGTTTGCTTAAAAGGAGGCTCCAAACACTATACCCCATTTTGTAAACTGAAGCATTAATAAACTTATTATTATTATTGTTTTGGTAAACTTTTGTTTCTTAGCTCTTCAGCTAGTTTAAGCTACATTAACGGGCCCAAGCCAAGTCAATGTAGCGTGTGTGTGATGTTTTTTTTTAAGAAGAATTAATTATGATGATTGATTTCATTTTCGTCAATTTGCATGAACTTTCTAACGATTCTACAGGTATTTAAAATTGCGGCTTTTTGGAGTGTTATATAAATTGAGTCTTCTAGGTCTGTTTGTTTAAGGCTGTGGTGGAGGTGATTGGGTATAACACCCGTCGTGGAGACAACAATGGGAACTACGCAGACTTTTTCCTGGCTCCAGATTCTGGTCACTTCTTCTTTCAGTTCAGCATATTTACTGATTTTCTCACTTATTGTTTTTTGTAAATTATGTGTATTAGGGACTGCAATATCTATGTGGTATGTGACTTTATTAACTTTATCTTGAAGGGTTATATCTGGTCTATTATAGTGAACGGTCCTGTCCGTTAGTATGGCGCGATCGTAGTAGAGTTTGTGTGTAGTACTTTCTAGAACTGTTTGTGGTACGTACTTGTAATAAGGAGTGTTTGTATCTTGTATGAGTTTATATTTGAGTGCTAATTTTTGATGGATGACGTTTGCTACCTGATTGTGTCTGTGTGTATAGTCTGTTTGTGTGAGTGTTGTGCATGCCCCTGTTATGTGTTGTATGGTCTCTGGTTGGCTGTGACATTTGCGGCATTTATCGTTTGTTATTGTGGGGTCTTTTATAATGAATTTCCTGTAGTTTTTAGTATTTATGATTTGATCCTGTATTGCAATAATAAATCCCTCGGTTTCTGGAAATAAATGACCAATTTTAAGCCATTTATTTGACGCTATTGTATCTCTATGAGATTGTCTACGTGTCAGTATCAGTTGGAAAATTCTTTTTGCATTTGATAGACCAATTCTTGAGGAAGGCTATAGGTTACTTAACATCACGCTACGACTCTTCGGAGCCGAGCAGAAAGAAAAAATAACAGAAAGAACGCTAAGCGAAAACGAAGTAACCGGATAGAAGTTAGTGTCCACTACCTACGCTAGTGTCCAATATCTACGCTAGTGTCCAATATCTACGCTAGTGTCCAATATCTACGCTAGTGTCCAATATCTACGCTAGTGTCCAATATCTACGCTAGTGTAAAATATCTACATAGAAGATGCAATTAAGACCGAATTAAAATCTTAACCACCTCATTGCTCTTGCTGTCACACGGTTTAAACGCAAACTTGTGGTTTCGGATGCAATTTGCTACCCGGAAAATCTTATTTAGTTTTTCCTTCTAGGAAATAACCGCAGCAGCCTTGTGTTAGGTGCCGGATAGCCGCATGTCTATGGTAACAATTTTATTTTTCACTGGATTTTTTTTTTTAATTCGTGTTATCTTATATATTTTTGAACACTTGTTTCTGTGATAACTAAACCTATTTTACTTTCTTTTCTAATTTGGCAGCGAATTTAATTCCCTACATAAGTTATTTATTTCATAACAAAATACATTGTGTTGAAAATATTTCAGTGATGAAAAATAAAATAATAATAAAATAACCAAAAAAAATCTGAGTACGTTCACATTTAAAATTCATTACGCATTCAAAATGGAACAATATAAATAATAATCAATTATGTATATGTCAATCATTCAGTAACACAAAATTAAACAACCACCAGAATTGCATTTAAATTTAAAATTCATTATAAAAAAAACCATAAAAAAATAGTAAAAAAATATATAAAAAAATCATATAAACAAATAATAAGTACAGTATAATTTTTTAAGCTTAAAGTGTTACGTAATCAGAAAAATCTCTGAATACCTACTTAGGTATACGTTCCTTATTAATTTATTTAGATATAGTTTATTGTACACCAGAAACTACATAACAAAAAATACAATCAACACTACAAAACATACAATGGGCGGCCATCGCTTTATGCGATTTCTTCCAGGCAACAGCACCCTAATTGCGTAACACACGATCAATCGGAATCGGTTTCATTTTGACAGTTCAACAACATTCATTGCGTTATTTACGTGTTGAGCAGACAAATTTTTCTAACTTATGAAGCAATGGATTAGCAATTTGGTTCAAAATGATTCTGATTCCGATTGATTGTGTGTTACGCAATTAGGGTGCTGGAACATGAAAATGGGGTAAGTACAGACGCCAGCACATCGAGCTGAGCATCAATCTGTCAAATTTCTTTAATAGATTTTCAACTTTATCGGTAAAGCATTAAGGGAAAATTTTACAGTTTCGGGTAGCTTGACCTGCTGGCGTCTGTACCTCAGATGGCCATAGCCATGTAACTAATAAGCCCGATTTCAAAGAACAAAATCCTCGTTAAAACCAGCAGCAATGTAAAGCAAAAAAAAAAAAACAATACGTCTGCATCAAAAAACACTTCAATTTATTCAACACGAAGTACAAAATCAATCGCCGTGATTGGCCTATTCAGTTTCTCTCTTGTTCCCATTCAAACCGCGGTTTTTCATTCCGAACTCCATTGAACGAGACAGACAATTGCAGCGCCGAGGTAGCCACTCTGCTGTATGGCTCTGTATAGTAATTAGTACGATGGAGTCAAGAGGATATTATATTCGTTTTATTGGATATATTCAATATTTCAATCGCAGCCTAGGTATATGGTAACTTGCAACATGATTGGCATAACAACGTTTTTATGTTGAAAGAAAGCCATTCAAAATGAGTATACAGGGTTTTTTGAAGTGAAAACTTCTTTAGCGGCGCTGTGCACTTTTGTTGTGATGGGTAAAAAAATATTAAACTCGCGTCAGGACACGTGACCTGATCGAAAATTCGTAAGACGGAGCTCGCGTCAGGACACGTGACCTGATCGAAAATTCGCAAGACTGAGGGAGAGTAGACCGCATTCCAAAATATCAAAAATGCACGTTATAATATTCAAGTTTTCACTTCTGCCGGCACTCCCGGAGTGCAACCCGTTGATTTTTTTTATTACCTGGCGATACATCACAGACATAGTATAAAGACGCGTAAGAGGCGTCTTCGCGGTGAGTTCGCCGCGCGCTCGCTGCAACCTCGCGGTGAGCTCGCTACATACTCGCATCACTTTGGACTCGCTTGCAAATCGCCAGTGTGTCAAGGCCCTAAAAATCTCACCGTGCAAACTAAGGTGAAGTGAGCTATCATTTCACCTAGTCTATCTATCTATAGTCACGCTAGTCTAGGAAAAACATAAAAAAACAACATTGAATTTCTACTGAATTTCTGTTTTGCTATTTTATTTTTGAAACTTCCCAAAATAGTAATTCTTACACACAAAAACTAGCTATCAAATTATATAAAAATATCAAAGAATTAGCGTAATAAATATTATTAAAATTTCAATTATGATTATACTAGCTGTGCCCCGCGCTTTCACCCGCATAAGTTTCGATCCCGTGGGAATATCGGGAAAAAAAGTATCCTATGTGTTAATCCTGGTTATCTGTGTGCCAAATTTCATCCAAATCCGTTCAGCAGTTTTTGCGTGAAAGAGTAACAATCATCCATCCATCCAGACAAACTTTCACGTTTGTATAGTAGGAAATGTAATGCTAAATGCTTGGTCGATCTCTAGCATTAGGTGGGATGAAACTATTGAAAGTACACAACACCCAAGTTTTCATAGTGAGAATAGATCGGAAGGTCTGCCACTTTTACACTATTCGACCAAATACCGAATACCCACGTTTGGAAAAAGGTCTCTCGATAACCACAAAGAACAGCTAGCTTACGAAGAAAATACAGAAGCAAATAAAAGACGAGCTATAAAAAATACAGTACAGCACGAAAACATTTTACAATAAAATAATATGAACCAAACCAAAATGGTTTGCGGTACCTACCGGAGAAAATCTCAGTTGAAACGTTTCAAGATACACGTCTGCACAGTAAAATAAAATAAACTTAGTTTAGAAAACGTTATATTTTATTTTATGAGATGGCTCATAACGTCCGAGGTTTTAAGTTTTGAGTCCGCTCTTGGCTGTTCTTGGATGTTATAAATCTGGATAAGAAACAAATGGTTATTTATTTTATGGCCTCGCTTGGCCTTCTAAGAGCTTTTGGTTTTGAGAAGTTGTTGATCTTTGGCATATTTTACCTTACGGACAGTAGGTATAGTTGATTTACCCGACAAATGTCGCATAAACCAGCGATTGTTCATAAGAAAAATACACTCGAAACGACAATAAATATAATCGTGACAACCAGCTCGCGCATGCAAAGGGCTAGGTACTCGTATCAAGAGGTAGCTAATTTATATAAACAAGAATGGCAGTTTTCCTTAGGAATCGTCAACCTGTTATGACATGACATTTCCCCATTGTAATAAATTATAATCGCTTTTCTCAACAATGTGCTGAGGTCATGCAGTCATGCTAGAACTACCTATGTACTTCTACTCGTTAGAAGTAGAAGTACATAGGTAGTTCTAGCATGACGCCTACTTGAAATAAATTATTTGACTTTACTAGGAACACAAAGAGCACTGGATACGCAGAGCTAACTCTTTTATTTAAAATGAATGTTTCTATCCTATCCTGTCTTTGCAAAATCCAGAAGGCCTACGTCTGAGGGACATAACCGTTGACGGGTCCATCAGCACGATTGCACGGACCTCAAGAGGGACTAAAGTTCCACGTCCACATCGCACGTGAAAATGATATATATTTTAACATCCCTCCATGAAAAGTCGGAGCGAAAGTGGCGAAGAACTTTTTTGATCGTTGTACCCTTATCGTCATCACAGGACGAGTTCTGACTTTAGACCTAGCCAAAACTTTCGAGCCAGTTAGGTAGGTACTGTATTTTGAACTTAATTCCGACAAACGTAGTTCTTAATGAAAATTGACAACTTGGAGTGTAAGTTGTCGATTTGCATTAAGAACGTCAGTTTATGTAGTAAGAACTTTAACTCTTGTCGGATTCTAGTTCGACAAAGGTCTTTGCGAACTGTATCTACATTTATTTTTTATACTGGAAACTGGCTTAAAGCGCTATTGCGTTTCCGCTATTGTATCCGCACAATTCGCCTATCATTAAATTATTGGCATAACTGTGATTGGCCGATTGTGTTATGGAAACCACATCGATGCGCGTTTCGATGAATTCGAGGCAATGAGTAATTTTACCGAATCGATTTTTAATAGTAGTCAGTCGGAGCCTCGCAGGAGCAATCATGGCTACGCGCGTTCCGCCAAGATTAAAGCCAAATGATTCAGAACATAACATTACGGCTGTATTCTCCAGTGGGGTGGGGTAAGCAGGACGTCTACTCCTAAGCACGAAATCCGGAGTTACGACCAGAGTTTCGGGCGATTCCGACCGTATCTCAATAACACCACAATTTGTTCTTGCCCGTCCGAAAAAGTTAGTTAATCGACTGTCGAGAACGCACCGAAGTTTGGAACTACTTTCGGAGGGGCCTTACTTCGTTGAGAGAGTAGGCCGCCTGATTTTTACAACCACATTTCGTGTGTATACATTTTGTGTGTGTTTTTACAGAGTAGTCCGATTTTGATTATTCTTATTTTATTGGAAAGGGTATAACCCAAAGTTGTTCCCATATAAATTTGGAAAATAATCCCAACCACACAGATTTGAATCTCTACTCAGTGCCACATAATGCCTGCCCTTTGGCAAACAATTAGTAGATTAAAGCCACAAAAAATTATAAAATAAAAACGACTCAAAGTTACATAAATAAATAAAAAAGGTTTACTATTTTTTGCTTTTCAGTTTTTTCGGCGGTTTAATTTTTTTGTTAAAAAGTTTTTATTGCAAAAATTATTGGCAGAGTTTAAAAGTGAAGGAATTTATTGCAAACTGGATCTGGGTTCGCACAGACCGGCAGACTCGTATCACTGTGGCCGAGTTAATAGCTTACGTGCATATTGCATCGGTTCCATTTCGTGATTGGCTTTTTAAGTGTCCCAGCCCGGTCCTCTGAACTGTATGTGCCTAGGTACTTTTTTTTTCAAACTCTCGTGTTTATGGAATGAGGTATTTAGATTAGAATGGTTTTTATTTTGCGCAGCGCTTGTATTACAGTAGTGTAGCTAGTCCTAAAGGCCCTTTTTACCAGTTTATGGCGAAACTCAGGAGGAGGGTACCTATTGTTTTTTATTTACAAAATTAATAGCATCCGGAGACGCAAGAGCTTGTGAAGCGAGTTAGAAAATTGCAGTATCCTGCACCCTAACTGCGTAGCATACTATCAATCACAATCATTTTGAAGGATATTGCTAATCCATTGCTTCATATGTTCGAAAATGTTGTCTGCTCAACAACGTAAATAATGCAATGAATGTTGTTGAACTGTCAAAATTAAAGTCACTGCAACTGTGTGTTTTACGCAATTACCCACTGACTTGGATTAGGTTAGATTTTTTGTGTGAATTTACTAAATGAATGCAAGAGCTTGAGATTTGACGGCACGGTTGGCGCAGTGGTTAAGCGATTGACTGCTGCGCTGCGTGTCGCGGGTTCGATTCCCGCACGGGAGAAACATTTGTATGACCTACATGTATTTGTTCCGAGTCTGGGTGTTTTGTTATCTATAATATGTATGTATTTACAAAAAAAAATGTATATAAGTAGTTTATCAGCCATCTTGTTACCATAACACACGCATTAGGTTGCTTAGCTTGGGACTAGATGGCGCTGTGTGAAATGTCCAGGGATATTATTTATTTGGCCCGTGACTACCTTGAAGCTTAAAAATTACGTTCAATTTCATATTTTCATTAGGTATTTATAATGGGCCTCTGATCATTAAGAATTTCCGCACCCCTGGCCGTAGGCAGAGGTGGAACACCGCGGTGGTTTTAGATGGTAAGAGTCCGGGATACCCTCTGTCACCTCAATGATGGAGGAAGTCCAACACCGCGCAACAAAAAAAAAATTGTGTGTATAATTGGTGTTGGATAGTTGGACGGCACGGTTGGCGCAGTGGTTAAGCGATTGACTGCTGCGCTGCGGGTCGCGAGTTCGATTCCCGCACGGAACAAATATTTGTATGGCCTACAAGTAGTTGTTCCGGGTCTGGCTATTTGTGTATGTGAGTTTAAATGTTTGTAAATTTGCACCCACGATACAGGAGAAATTCCTAGTGTGGGGCAAAGTTTAAAAAAAAAACTCGAATTATTTCTTACACACTCCGGGGCCCCTGTAGCTTGGGGGCCCCATATCATTGATAAGGCAGTAGCTAAGCCCTTGTTGAAATACCCACCATTGCAATTGTTTTAAAAAGAATGCATTACTTCCCTATTTATTAGCTATGGCATTTATTTAAATAAGTTTGAAGAGTTGAATAAGATGACAATGGATAATTTTATTTATGGCTAATATCCTATTGGGATTATTGCTATCACATGGCTATTCTGGGGGCCTACTCCGAAGTGCAAAGTGCGAATGTTCGGATCGGACCGACACATGGCCGAACCGAATATTATTGGAAAATGCGAAAAAAGTTCGGTTCGGCTCAGTTGGGTCGGGACCATAGTCAATATTCGAAAGAGTGTAGGATTAACTTCGTAGCAGGAAACGGCCGAACATTCGGCCGATACTACTTCGGAGTAGACCCCCTGGAATGGAATCTAAGGTCATCATCAACTGCACCTCAGGAGTAACTCCTAAATAATTTAAATCAAAATCAAGTCATTTATTCAAATTAGGCTGAGAATTAGCACATTTTTAACGTCAAAATTACAAAAGACAGTCCCCCAAAAACGCCCGCCCTTCACAACTTTCTAGTGCTATCGCTGGGAAGACGAAGTGGCGCAACAAACTCCCCAGCAGCTATTTTAATATTTTGTGTTTCGTAATGTTAATAAAGTTCTTCTAACTGAACAGACAGCTGTGCTGCTGGGGAGTTAGTTGCGCTACTTCTTCTTCCCAGCGATAGCACTAGGGAGTGGTGAAGGGTGGGCATTTTGGGGGACTGTCTTATGTAATTTTGATGTTCAAAAAGTGCTGATTCTCAGCTGAGTTTGAACAAATATATTTTGATTTTAAAATACAAAAGTCGCCTTTATTGCTACGAAGTTAAGGTGCTGTCAAAGTCCAACTGTTACGATGAATTTGTAGTTGACTGTACATACATATATAAGAAGCTTTATTTATATTTAAAATAACCAATAATCGTCATTGTGCAGTGAACCTAAGATGGTTTAAAATAATATTAATATTAATGAGTAGGTACATTTTATTGGGAGTAGGTTTCAATACAACTTTCCATAAACAAAAGCCAGATAGATAAAATCAAGAATGAAAATAAATATTTCAGGAACATGTTTTTTTCATCCCTGGGTTACATGTATGGGGAGTGCCACCCTTAATGATATTTAAAGAAACTTCACTACTCCATTGTTTAGCGGTTCATAGAATACACCTTCATTAATGCAGCATGTCTTCTTCTTCCATACATCTCAATTAACTGTCGTCTCCGAAGTCACCTTTCTAGCCATATCATCCTTCACATATGCCATCCATTATTTTTTTGGCCTTTCCCAACTCATAAGTTGTAAGTACTAAGGGCTGTTCACAAGTGGGAATTTTTCAATATTTTTTTGGCACACTACCAATGTGAATAGATTTAACCGTCATCCCGTGAAAATTATTATTCTGTCTAGTTTTTCGGATATTGACTGTCCCAAAAAAAGAATAATACTGTTCAAATTACCTATCTATTTTTTTAATGAAGTTTTAATGTAGCCTACCCACATACTTTAAAAGAAAATTAATAAAAAACAGAAATCTGATTATATATGAAGATTCAGCATACCATGTATAATAAAATTAAAGCTGAAACTCTGACTTTCAGAGAACCTGTAGACAGTGTTGAGGTTATAAAAAGTTGAGGACAACTTTTAATATTACAATTTTCCTCATAGAGCTCACACAGTAAGTCGTCAAACACTATTTTATTTCAATTATGGATTCATTTCAGTGATAATTATCTACACAAACAGCGCTAAAAACATTGTAAAGTACATTATGAATTTCATCATTTACTCTTTCCAATGCTATGCAAGGACAAAGATAATTAATTTACTGGTATTGAATACATACCCAAGTCCATTGTGTGTGGTAGATATCCCGAAGATTGAATAGCCTTTTACTGCATTTACACTTTGTTTTGAAATGATTGTTGTTGTTCCAACTTTCCGGTCATGCCATTCTAATTTAATTTCGTTTCAGTTTCAAATAGAAATTCGAGACAGGCTGGATGAAATAGGAAGACACAATTTGTTAGGGAGAAAAAGAGAAAGCAGATACAAAATGCACAATTTGTAACACCATTAGGCATGGAAAGCGAAGTGAGCTACTGGTACCTAATGTCAGTGTCAAGTCTGACAAGTAGGGCTACCACCGAATACACCGATAAAACTAGTGGTGTGTGGTGGAGTTGAGTAGTGAAAATATCCAATCGCCTATCGACTCTGCCAATTAGTTGATTATCAGTATTTACGTGTGGAACATAATACTTATCGACGAGCACTATTACGTAAATGTTTAAGTTTACCGTTTATTATTTTTTATTACGTTACACACACGAAATTACAATCTTTTATGAGTTTATGAGTTTGCATTATTTATTTTAACAAGCAAACAACTTTTTCAAAGAATGAAGCAGTCAGTTTGTTGTTTCGTCAAAACAATAAATCAATCAAGAGGACGCTGGGCTTCCATTTGCCCTCTACCTAAATAGCACACAATATTACAAAATTTTGAGTGTTATTTATGTACAGTGCAGATGGAAGCCCAGCATCTTGATTTTCAAAATAAGATACAAAAGAAAGGCTGATGAGAAGTTACTTTTTTTTTGCCAGTAGCTTCTACTTCAAAAAAAAATTGTATTAGTAGATAAAGCAGTGGGTTTTTTGCTAACCTTTAATATACATAGTTGTTAATGATTAAAGGTAATTTATAGTTCGATATATCGAGATCATTATAGTTAACATTGAACTCAATTAATAATATAGTCGACTAAAATTATAGTCGATTACTAGTTGACCTTTCGCAACATTACACAACATGACAACAAACAAACGTCAACGTCACGCTCATATGTCATGTCAATGGTCAATAGTTAATTTAATATTTTATCTCTATCACAGTTCATTGACGTTTCTCGTTATTGCAGTTTGTAGATTGTGGTAGATCCTTCGTTGTTTGTTTACTGGGGTCTTGCACTTTCGAAGTTATTGATAACAAGCAGCTGATTATTTGATTTGTGAATTCGGCTATCAGAATGGCCAAAGTGAATATCTAATATATCCTATAAACTAAAGATAAAATAACTGTCGTAAATCTTAGATAAAAAAAAACTTCTTGTAAAAAGTTGACTTTTGTACTCAAAATAAAGTGGCGCAGTTCAAAGTTTCGCGATATTAAGAAGTGAAGTGCTATAAGAAGTTTGTTAAATAAACTACGTAAAAAGTAATATGGAGAAGCAACAAGTAATTGACGAACAATTAATGCAGTATTTCCCGGATTTGCCAAAAGGACCATTAGATAATTATAGGAAGAAGGCATCGTTCGACTGGCGGCGAATGAAACTGGTTTACGATACATTGGACACGATAAAATTGAAAGTAAGTATGATAAAGCAGTTTGCATATTTTAACATAAATTATTGTAAAGTAGTAAAGTACTTACTCAGATTTTTTGTGTCAGAAAACAGTTTTTTTTTAAGTATTAAGTAGCTCTGTTAGTGACATTGGTGATTGCAATATAATAAAAAATAATAAAATAATGTTTAATTATCCAAAGTAATACATAATATACACAGATTGAGCACAGTGGTAGATATACTAAAATGATACGTATAACTGTTTGTACAAAAGTTAAAAGGCTATAAAAATTTATATAATCCCTGTCTCTCAAACTACGACAAAAATAAAAACTATATTAAAAGTCGAATATTCCCAGTTTTGGATCCCAGACATGGATTGCCACCAACGGGGTAATTGCGTAACACACTCAGTAGCAAAGGCTTTCATTTCAACAGTTCCATTACGTTATTTACATTTTTAGCTGACAAATTTATGAAAATATGAAGCAATGGATTAACAATATCCTTAAATATGATTCAGATTGTGATTGATAGATATTATGTTACGCAATTAGGGTGCTGGTGGCAATCGGGAATAAAATTCCCAGTAGCCACCCGGTGGCCACTGGGAAGTTATTGCCTCCACTTCAAATTGCTGTACACTGCGGCGTAGATCACCGTATATAAGCAAGTATTTAAGCAAAAAATGAAAGATAGAAAGAAAGGCTTCGCCCTAGAGCAAGACCCTGTAGGACACAGCAGGCTCATAATTACAACAAATTAATAGTAAGGAAGATGGAACCCTAAGATGACCCACTGACTAACATCTGGATAAAATCTTTAAGCTAGCAAGAGATTTACTAAAGGCAAGTAAATTATTTGTTACAGCATGACATATGGAGCTTCATGGAAAGTCATCCTCTGTTCAAACACACGGAGGCCACTCGATCCCTGGACGATGAGAGACAGATCACCACAAAAAGGATGTACACTATCTATAATGAACAGTTCTTACGTTTCGAAAAGGTAAAATGGCTGCACTTCTCATCTTCATCTCCATACTAATATTATAAATCTAATTACAAAATTAAATCTAATATTATCCTTTTTTGGAGATAAGCTCAACAGGTAAGCTCAACAGCTTACCTTTTGCTTACCTTTCATTTGTCTCTGTCTGCCTCTGGTACACTCCTAAACTACTGAACCTTATGAAATTTGACATAGTAGCCTGGGATCTGGAGAAAGACATAGGCTACTTTTACTTTTTATTCTGGGTATTTGTTAAGAAAAATGATGGAATATAAAATTCATGCTGATGAAGTTGATTAGTTGTAGGTAATCAACTTCATCAGCATGAATTTTATATTTTGACTAAGATACACTGAAATATATAAAGGTAAGCTGTTGAGCTTACCTTTACTTTATCCCAATGTATTTGGTGGTTGATGGCTTCCCTATTCTTCCTTCCATTTTAATTGTAACTCTATCTAGCCATTTAAACTTTATTTCAAAAACGAAAACTGGCAGCTTTCCTATAAATAAAAATTTGGCCCACATTATCTTACCTAATTCCAAAAAAAAATTAGTTCAATAATTTCATTCAATTATATAAAAGACAGTGGCCCTTTCTACCATGGCATATGGTGTATAATTAATTGGTAATCTTCAGGCCCTACCTTTCTAAGTAAAAAATAAAATCCACATTTTTCTTTTAGCAAATAATTTCACACAAGTAAGTACTATTAGTATGAAGTCTATTTCACATGACGTAATTAATTAAAATCCAGATCGAAGTTCAGTATAAAAATTTACATGCTACTTGTATGCTGCACGATCGCGACAAATCCATTGAAAGTTGGAAGTGAATATAAGTGAGTGTCATTTACATATTGATAATGTTCTTGACCTGGGCCACGTGAAGTACGTGTAACCCAAGCATAATGCAATTCGCTGTATCATCAAATGTGGTCAAAACGGGCATTATTAAATGTAATGAATTAATTAAATCAAATAGACATACCTACCTTGTGTAATTATAATATCTAACATAACATATAGTCTACATGCACACGGCAGGCAAATACTTGTTCAATTTGTATTTTGATCGTCTTTGCAACTCCTTAACGACTTATCATTACGCCCAAGCGTCATTTGAAATTAACCCAAGACGCGCGATTGCGCTATACAATACGTATATCTCCTCGTACCTAGGTCCTATTCCTCCCACATCTCCGATACATTTGTCTTGTATGTAAAAAGACTTCACTCCCCTAGGCCCCTGAAGCCTAACGCGGCACTAGTGAAAAGCTAGCTTTAACGACTGTTATTGGTTTTAAATAACTGACCCTGTACCAGAATGCCGTCTTAATTAATGTGCTTTCAATAGCTGAAAGCAGTTTCGATACGTAATCGATAATTTTGTCACATTTCCTAGTTTTCATTCACTCATCTCAGCCTATCGCAGTCCACTGCTAGATTGGGGTGCTAGGGTGTTGTGGCCTAGAGGCCTAGGCCTCTCCCAGGCTGCGCCACAACACCCTGTCCAGGAGGAGGACAGGGTAGAAAAAGGAGGAAGGTGGCTGGAGTCTGTCCCACCCACCTTTTTAAGGTCGTCAGTCCATCTAGCTGGGAGCGTCCCTTGCCGATACCTAATTGTACCATTAATGAAATACTCAAAAGAACAAAACTCTTTCAGATAGCCGAAGACCCGAAATATTTCCAAGCTGAGAGCGAAGCCATGTTTATGTTCGACAGTTCTTTAGCCGTGAAGGTATCCCTAACCTTCCGGATGTTCAGCAACGCCATCCAAGGGAACGGGAAGGGTCACCACTACCACCTCATCGAAGACGTGGAGAAGGCAAAGATTGGGGGGTGTTTTGCATTGACTGAAGTGTCCCATGGGTCCAATGCTAAGGGGATGAGGACTACGGCTACATATGTGCCGGAGAAAAGGCAGTTTGTTATGCACAGTGCTGATTTTCAGGCGGCGAAGTGCTGGGTCGGATCGTTGGGTAAGTTTCAAGGAGTTTATTTTTCATTCGAAGTAATAATGAAATATATCTTATATGTCCTATTGTTGACTCAGACACGACCAGCCAGAATCGATTATCCTACTAATATTATAAACGTGAAAGTTTGTATGGATGGATGTTTGTTACTCTTTCACGCAAAAACTACTGAACGGATTTGGATGATATTTGGCACACATGTGGTTTACAACTAGGATTAACATATACTTTTTATCCCGATATTTACACGGGATCAAAACTTATGCGGGTGAAACCGCGGGGCGCAGCTAGTAATATAATATAATCAATCTCTAATATTCCCACTGTTGAGACTCGGGCTTTCTCTCTGTGAGAACTAGTGTCTGTCCTCGAGGTGGCCACCTTTTACTTCATCTAGGAATGTTTTACGTTTAACGAAAGTATCGTATGGATTGAAAACTTCTTTTATAATGTTTCGTATCCGATTTCAGGCAAATGCGCGACACACGCAATAGTGTACGCGA
Source organism: Apamea sordens (assembly GCA_945859715.1). Taxonomy (NCBI): domain Eukaryota; kingdom Metazoa; phylum Arthropoda; class Insecta; order Lepidoptera; family Noctuidae; genus Apamea; species Apamea sordens. The sequence continues at coordinate 19,686,850 of OX243995.1, forward strand.
TGCTGATATCGAAAGGCAAGAACCACGGTCTCCATACGTTCGTGGTACCGATCCGAGACCCCAAGACCTTGAAACCATATCCTGGAGTCATTGTAGGCGATCTTGGCGAGAAGATTGGCCTCAATGGTGTTGATAATGGGTGTGTTATAAAGTTAACAAGTTCTAATGTGAGATTTTTTATTGAAAGGCCTTGTTGGTCAAATGGTCGCAGGTGATGCTGCTGAGCATGGGGTCTTGGGTTCGATTCCCAGGTCAAGCTGTGTTATTGGATCCTCCCATAAGGAATTTCCTAGGAAGTCCAGAATCTGGATATGTGCCCGGTTGACAGCAATAGGCTCGCTTATTACATGGGGATTAAAGGTAACTGGGGGAATGTGGGTACTATGTACACAGCAAAAAAGAGGGCACACCAACATAATCTGCATTCGCGACATTTTCGACAAAAATGTAAACAAATATGAGTTTATGGAAAAATAACTTTGATTCCTACACAATAAAGTTCAGTTTACGCTACAACTTCAAACATTTTTATAACTTTTTTTCAATAGTGCTAGTCACTCTGAAATCAACTTATTTACCATTAATATAAAGTTGATATTTGTTTAACTTGAAATAACATCAATTTGAATCAAATAAAATTTAATTATAGGTGTTGGTGTGCGTAAAATCAACGGGTGTATTACTTCGCCTACTGAATAGTTTGCTTCACAATAATCCGTTGTTCACGTAATTTCTTTACCTACATATTATGTCATTTATTACTTTTAAGTTTATTAATGGTTTTTTTTGTATTTGTCTCTGAACGAATGTTATAAAGTTTTTTTGTATGTTTGTTTCTTTGTTACGGTTTCACGCTAAAAAGGCTGACCGGATTTCGATGAAATTTGGCACAAGGGTAGACCATGACCTGAATTAGGACATAGAATACTTTTTATCCCGATATTCTCACGGGATCGAGACTTATGCGGGTAAAACCGCGGAGAGAAACTAATTTAAAATAATATTATGATTGTTATCTTACAGTTTCGTAATGTTCAACAACTACCACCTGCCGAAAGAGGCAGCCCTCGACAAGTTGGGAGGAGTTGATGATAACGGAGACTATAAGACACCCTTCAAAGATCCGAGCAAGAGGTTCGGAGCTGCCCTGGGGATCTTATCAGGTATAAATAATAATAATAATATCCCTGGACATTTCACACAGCGCCATCTAGTCCCAAGCTAAGCAACCTAATGCTTGTGTTATGGTAACAAGATGGCTGATAAACTACTTATATATTTTTTTTTTTTTTGTAAATACATACATATTATACATAGAAAAACACCCAGACTCGGAACAAATACATGTAGGCCATACAAATATTTGTTCCGTGCGGGAATCGAACCCGCGACACGCAGCGCAGCAGTCAATCGCTTAACCACTGCGCCAACCGTGCCGTCAATGTGTGATATTCAGATTCCTATAAGCATAAGTATAAGCAGCCGAAAACCTTTCCACTGCTGGGACACAGGCTTCCTCTCATTGACAGGGAGCGGGCCGTAATCCACCACGCGGGCCCAGTGCGGTTTGGTAGACGTCACAAGTCTTCGATTCCTATTACATACAAGCCAAAAGTCATTATGCTATCCGTCATTGTGATATTATTTTAATACTGGACCATAAATGAAAAGCTTCAGCCGGTCGATTCTGTAAAATTCTCACCGTGAAAACTCAAGTGAAGTGAGCTTGATGTGAGTTGTCAGTAGTATCAATCCCTAGCATTATTTGTAATGGCAGCTCACTCCACGCTCACTTCACCTAAGTTTTCACGGTGAGATGGTTACAGAATCGCACTGCTGGTTACGGAGATATTGAAGGTCAAAGTCCGTCCAAGTGCCAACTTCTTTTTTTTTTCACGAAAGCTAGTATTAAATTAAATACTCATAACTCATGTCCCGTTGCATGGACCCCTAAACACAATATTTAATGTGCGTTACATTGCCCGCTGCCTTAAACAGTGATTTTTGACACGAAAACTAAAGGTCGCTTCCCAACGAAAATGTTTGCCCTAAATTTGAATCGCAACATATTCGCTAAAATGTAAACAAATATGAGTTATTGGAAAAATAACTTTAATTCCTACACAATAAAGTTCAGTTTACGATACAACTTCAAACATTTTTAAGACGTGAAATAATGCTTGTCACTCTGAAGTCAGCTTATCAAATCAAATCAAATCATTTATTCATTTGCAAACATGGGTAATTAGTATACATATAGATATTTTATTTTTATAATAGTGCTCCATGTTCTACCGTCACATGGGCATGGAAATCGTATTATAATTTTAAGTAACAATTAAGAAATGATGATAATACAAAATACAAATTAATGACCAATCATCTGAACTACAGTAAAAATGTCATAATAATTCAGAAATGTGAAATCGTTTAAATTACTACTGCAATTAAGTTGATATTCGTTTAACATGAAATAACATAAATTATAAACGTAAATTTGAATAGACCTTATGTTACTTAGATTGATGCGTAACAAAACGGCTAGGTGATGGATCTTTTTATACTCTGAATTTCTGCCTAGTTAGTTTTGCGGTTGCAAGCGCGACTTCAGAGGAATTAATCTTGGGTTCGACCTCAGGTCGGGTAAACCTCTGCCTCACCATTCGGGTTAATGATGCGTGATGTAATGTTATGTTAATAATTGTATTTGGCAAGAACGACCGCTAATATTTGCTATCAATATTTTACGAAATTTTTTGATACCCGTTTTTGAAGGACGTCTGCGTATATATTACTACTTCAGCATTGAATGTCGTAACGTATTCTCACAGACTGATGTGTGACCGTTTATTTTTATTTTTGTGGTCGTTTATATTTCCCATCTCTAAATAGTATAAAATAAAGTCGTTTTTCGTCTGTGTCACCGCTTAGTTCTCGGTTTTCACTCTAATTTCGGTAGAGAATTTATTCCGTAAGGTTTATAATTTATCTTTATTTCAGACATACGTCCATACATTATTGCAAAGATATGTTAGTAGTACATACAAAAAAAGGTGTTAGTCATTTGTTAGTAAACAAAACAAGTTAGACATTAATAACTAAGTCTATTTTCTATTTCTGTGCAGGTGTACACTTGCCCAGTACACAGTAAAAGAACTATTTATTTTGCACGCTAACGATCTGAGGAAAGTCTTGGTGTTACCATGGACCCTGCTTATCATCGATGCAGGGGGTCTACTCCGAAGTGCAAATTGCGAATGTTCGGATCGGACCGACACATGGCCGAACCGAATATTATTGAAAAATGCGAAAAAAGTTCGGATCGGCTCAGTTGGGTCGGGACCATAGTCAATATTGGAAAGAGTGTAGGAGTGTAGGATCGGAACCGACCGAACCAAATAGTAACTTCGTAGCAGGAAACGGCCGAACATTCGGCCGATACTACTTCGGAGTAGACCCCCAGTTCTTTTCCTAATGATGTAGAAGAAATTATCAATGGATGTTTATATGTACTTATTAAATTCAAATTCATTTATTAAATCTTACACATAGTTCACCAACATACAAGTATTAGCATGGAGTTCTAAACAACAGAATACTTAGACTGATTTAACAGCGGGTCCCAAAACTAGGCACAGCCTGTATCTTGGTGACCCAAACACTATTCGTACACAAAGTTACTAATTGAATGCGTTCTGCTGGCGCAAGATTGGTATTAATAAACACATTATAATTAACTATTTATAATTTATTAAAAGATTCATATTTTTATAAAAATAAAAAAGAAATGTCGAGGTCTCAAGTCGGAAAAACCGTGCGAAGCAGGGGCGAGTCACTTGAATAGAATAGAACAGAATGCTCTTTGTAATAAAAAGAGTAGGTACATTGTGTCGTGTGTCGAAATTCTACATAAGATGGCATAATGGGCGGTATATCCCGTGGCTAAATAATAACAGCCGCACAGGTCGATCGGTCAGGTTAAGCTACGCTTGCCGCGGTTGGTCTGTGGATGGGTGACCATCTTTACATACCGAGACCCCTCCGTGCCTCGGAAAGCACGTTAAGCCGTTGGTCCCGGCTGTCATTCGTGGATCTTTGACAGTCGTTACGGGTAGTCAGAAGCCCGAAAGTCTGACAACCAGTCTTACCAAGGGGTATCGTATTACCCAGTAACTGGGTTCTGGAAGTCAGATAGGCAGACGCTCCATGTAAAACACTGGTATTCAGCTGCATCCAGTTAGACTGGAAGCCGACCCCAACATAGTTGGGAAAAGGCTAGGCAGATGAGATGATGATATCGCTAAAAGCGATCGTTTTGTTCTAGTAATGATATAGAAAGAAAAAGAAAGAAAAAATTAATTAACTAAATTGATGTTCCATCCAGGTGGCCGGGTCCACATTACGGCTATCACCACGTACTACCTGCAGAAGGCTATCGTCATAGCCATCAGGTACTCTGCAGTGAGGAAGCAGTTCGGACCAGAGAATGCTGAGGAGGAGACACCGGTCTTGGAGTATCAGCAGCAGGTTAGACTCGTATGGTTAATACGAAAACGCTGGCGCTTGCGGCAGACTTTCGATATTTTCCTAAGTTTTGTAACTTGCTGGGGACTGGGCAGTATAGGTTGTATGTTGATCAAAATTTATTTCGCGTATTTACAGAATTAAAATCATCAATACAACTTTCTAAGACAAAATCAAAAGTCATTTATTCAAATTAGGCTGAGAATCAGCACTTTTCGAACGTCAAAATTACAAAAGACAGTCCCCCAAAAACGCCCGCCCTTCACCACTTCCTAGTGCTATCGCTGGAAAGAAGAAGTGGCGCAACAAACTCCCCAGCAGCACAGCTCTGTTAGAATTGGCCTCAAATGTCATGATTTCAAGAAACAGTCATTCAACAGGACTTAAACTAGATGATGTTAATGCTTATAATTCTGTAAATACATAGTTGTCCCATGGTACTAGTAGGACATATCATCCCACTTGTCCCATCTTGGCTGGGTCAATGGGACTAGAGGGTCGGACCCTATTTGTAACGGTTCTTGACACGAATCAATAAAATAAGTAGGTATTTCTTTTTTTTATAATTTTCAGAAATTGGCATGTGTGGGACACGCATTTTAAAACGCGGCCTGTGTGAGACCGCACTGTAACTGCCCTTTTACACACACATAAAAACGTGGCCGCTTATACGAAACCATAACGCGATTATGTTCTTTGAAAGTGGTGTATTCTGAAATACTGTCATACTGAAATAACTAAAAAAAACATGTATGTATTCATTATTTACCAGGAATCGTAATTTTATTTGATTATTTATGTCTTTCATAACAGCCTCCTGAAATTTGACGAGGATGCAAAACAACAGCTTGTATTTTTAACCCCCGACGCAAAAACGACGGGGTGTTATAAGTTTGACGTGTCTGTGTGTGGGTGTGTGTGTGTGTGGGGGGGGGTGTGTGTGTGGGGGTGTGTGTGTGTGTGTGTGTATGTCTGTCTGTGGCATCGTAGCTCCCGAACGGATGAACCGATTTTGATTTTGTTTTTTTGAACAACATAAACCTGATACTGGCCTGCAAATTGTAAAAAACGTAAGAGAATTTCTAACTTAGCTTTAACAAGCATAAGTAGAAACTGACTAAGAAGAATTCTCACGATTTCTTTAAGAGGTCCTGAAAATTCTTTGGAAGTCGCGCAACTCCATTTTTGTCTCATTATTTGTACGTTTCTCATAAGGCGGAACCTGCTTAACAAAATTAATAGACAATGGTCCAGGCCATGCCGAGTAAACGGAAACTGCTGGAAGTTATCAGGGGACGTCTCAGTCCAGGTTGACAGTAACCAGTAATTGATAAAAAAAATAATTCGCTTACTTTCCCTTGTCTTCCGCCGCAATGTAAATTGACCCTTATAAACATTAATATTATAATAGTAGTTTTTGTCCGCGGCTTCGCTCGCGTTAATTTATCAATCATGATTCGAAAGACACGTGGCGCCGTCTATTATCATAATAACGTTATTGTTATTTTCTTCGGAAACAGTACTTTTCTTCGGGATGAAAGGTACCTATGTCCGTTTTTGTACACCAGACAACGTATATGCAAAATTTCAGGATGATCGGTTCAACGGTTTAGGCGTGAAAAGGTAACAAACAAACTTACTTTCGTATTTATAATATTAGTTAGGAATAATGTTTATAAGGGTCAATGTACATGATATTTACTACAGCATAAAACCATTAACGATTTGAATATTCGCAGCAAATCCGCCTGCTTCCTTACTTGGCGGCCGCGTACGCCATGAAGATATTCTCCGTTTGGCTCAGCTTCACACATATCAACATGGCCATCAACAGCTTTATGGGTGAGTCTATTTAATTACTGTAGTAAGAGAAGAGAGAGAGAGAGAGAGAGAGTGTGTGTGTGTCTATAAGAGTTCGCGTAATACTCGATACTACTTTTTGACTTCTAAATCCATTTTTTGACGTTTAGTGTCTAGTTTTATAAACTGTTACGCGTGTGTGAGCGATAATTCACGAGTTATTGGCTTGACTACAATGTAAACAAAAGTGTATACATGGGTTTTGAAGCCTCCGGTAGACGTATACATTGCAACCCAGTTGTAATGCTGAACGGGCTGCCACTCAAAAGACCTGACAAATTGAAATACCTGGGACACTTTCTAATCGGAGACCTGAAAGACGACGTAGATATAGATCGAGAGCGCAGGGCGCTAGCGGAAAAGTACGACGCACCTTGGTTGTAACACGCTGTGGAGGTGCTGGTCAGAGAACCCCACAGCTAACCTTACAATTATCTTTTCGTTTTTGTCTCTGATTTGTTTACTAACAATAGTTTTTAAGAACAATGTTACTAACAATTGGGCCTAGTTGCCATAAATAAACAAAATAATATTGAAATTGAATAAACCTCGACCTTTTTATTATATCTCTATGATACATTTGTAATGATGTAAATAGATTTATTCTAATACAATCTTGATTCAACATAGATTGTCAGTTTAAAGTCATAAGTTCATAATTCTAACATCTGATTCTTTTATTTTAACCTAACTCAGACACCAGCTCCTCACATTGCTAAAGAAAATAAAAACAAATATGTGAAACCTAGAATAAGCTTGTCATTGTGAGGAGAAATAAAAACTTATTATTATTATTATTTTGACGCAACCCGCCGATAAACTGCTAATAATTAAATTACTATATTATATTATAATAAAATAATTTTACTTCATTGTGTGAAATTTGACTGTGAATGAATTTATCGAGGAATTCTTTTGTTCGCGATATTAGAAGAAGATAAGAATGCGGCCGCCCGGGGTATTGAGTTACACGCGCTGTCATCAGCTGTAAAGCCACTGTTTGGCTGGACGTCGCGGGACGGCATACAGAACTGCAGGGAGTCCTGCGGGGGACACGGCTATCTCAAAGGTAATCTCATTTATAATTAGCAACCTTTAGAACGCTACCGACGAGGAGAGGAGAAGGAGAAGGTGGTTTCATATGTAAGTACAGACGCCAAGACCCATGACATCTATTGGTTAGTATATAAATTAGTGATAGTACTTACTCTCTCTCTACCAGAGAATCCCAAATATCTTTGAAATTGAATGGGCTTTTGTTGGGCTCCATCTTGGATTTCGATCTCTTCAAGGCGAGAGTGAATAGGCTTCTTCTGGGCAAGCTCGTTCCACCGTAGATCTCATCCCTGCCTCTGGGCTGGATTGAGGTCAAGAGTGAGCCCATTGTCAATAAAAATAAAAAAAAGATTACTTCGACTCTTAATTGTATTTAGTAACTTGACAGTTGAAGGGTTACTAGGTTTTGATAGTGAGGTGGTGCAAGAATGAACGAAATTCAATGAACTTAAATACTTACTTAAATGCAAACTTTTTATTTTTTTAATAACTTGTCTTAAACACCCCATATAAAAAAAAAAAAAAAAAAAACAAAAATTTTGGAATTTGTTATATATTTTGGTTTTCAGTAGTACAACTTAGTTAGAATGTATTGATTATTATTATCATTCAGCCATTTTTGAATGTCTTTTTTTCTTCCAGGACATCACACAATGGAATTGTTTAAATTTTTCGAATATTTGACGAATTACGAAAATATTACGAATATTTAAAGTTTAATTTAAATTAACCATTTTTATCATTCGTTCTTTACGCAAAATCGTTCACTACCCCAACACTATTAGTTTTAGTATGGTAACATTATTTTTCTTTGAACTGTCAAGTTACTGCATACAATTAAAACTCGGAAGAATAAGTATTTATGAATTACCTTTAAAACGCGGCAAACGTAATTCCAATGATCTAATTATTATACACTATTAACTATTTACAGCGGCAGCGATCGGGGATCTTCGCAACGACAACGACGCGAACTGTACCTACGAAGGAGAGAACAGTCTTCTGCTGCAGCAGACCAGCAACTGGCTCCTCAACGTATGGGCGAGGAGGTCTACCATTACCGCCAACGACTCACCCCTGGGATCACTGCAGTTCCTGGACAATGTGGACCAGCTTCTAAAGCAAAAGTGTCCGTGGAACAGTGTGGATGAATTTATGGATCCTACTAGTAAGTTATTTAGTTATCTCTTTAATGGGCCATTCATAAATTACGTCAAACAAATTTCGTGATTCTTTGGAGTCCCCCCCGTTCTTGTCATATTTGTGTGGGGGCGTCCTCTGGTGTGACGTCACATTTTTGCCATTTTAAATTAAACTTATAAGAATATTGGCTGGCTTTTACCTAAGCTAAGCATTGCCATGCAACGTGCAAACAATGTCATATTTAATAATAACTTTTAATTGCACACTGAAGCCTTAATGGTCACAGCTAATATAAATTATTCGTCTTGTCTTCCAGATCTCATCCTCACATACAAATGGCTGACAGCATTCATGCTGAAGACGACAGCGGAAAAGGTGGCTAAACTAAAGAGCGAGGGCAAAGACAACTTCTCGGCGAAAAACGACTCGCAGTCCTTCAACGCGGTCACACTGTCCATTGTCTATGGAGAGGTATGTTACATTTTGTATGTAATCTGCATTCGCTACATATTCGCCAAAAATGTAAACAAATATGAGTTTATGGAAAAATTACTTTAATTCCTACACAATAAAGTTCAGTTTACGCTACAACTTCAAACATTTTTATAACTTTTTCAATAGTGATAGTCACTCTGAAATCAACTTAATTATCATTAAAATAAAGTTGATATTTGTTTTACTTGAAATAACGTCAATTTGAAACAAATAAAATTTGAATATAGTTGTCAACAGCACGTTGATAGCACTTAAATCTCCGAAACCCGGGTTTTGTATACAAAAATAACTTTTGCAGGAGTTAATATTATAAGTGTAGTCTATAAAAAAAAAGTTTTTTAAGTTTATAGTAATATATTATACACATGTAGTTACACAGACAGGCACGAAAAGCGACTTTAATATATAACAGTCTAGCTGCGCCCCACGGTTTTACCCTCATAAGTTTCGATCCCGTGGGAATATCGGGAAAAAAATATTCTATATGTTAATCCTGGTTATAAACTATCTGTGTACCAAATTTCATCCAAATTCGTTTCGGTAGTTTTTGCGTGAAAGAGTCACAAACATCCATCTGTATGGATGGATGTTTGTGACTCTTTCACGCAAAAACTTTCTTTTACACTTTGTTAAAAATTGTTACAGAACTACGTACTGAATCACTTCTACAAATCAGCATTAGAATGCGAAGACGTCTCGTGTCGACTCGTGTTGCTAAATCTCGTGTCGTTATACGGCGCCTTTCTGTTGGAGAAACATTTGGCCACACTTTATATTGTAAGTATTAAATACTATTACATTCACGATGCATGACGTTTAATAATACACTTTATAGTCAGCGATTTTTTTTTTATTTTAAAAACGTTATACCACTAGGTATTTCTCCTGTATCGTGGGTGCGTTTACAAACATTTAAACTCACATAAACAGCCAGACCCGTATCAACTACTTGTAGGCCATACATATATTTGTTCCGTGCGGGAATCGGACACGCGACACGCAGCGCAGCAGTCAATCGCTTAACCACTGCGCCAACCGTGCCGTCAATATGGTGGAAAGTTGTCCTAACAGCTTTTACTGTAGAAGAGTGGGAGAATACCACCATTCATATTTCTGTCGCTGATCAGAGTTGTTGCTGTATGATAACACAAATCAACCTGTGTTATTGTAATGATTGTTTATAGAGATCGTTTAACCTAAAATACAACCCCTACATTGCAAAATGTATGCAGATGCCATAGACACAAATGAGTAGCCACCATTGGAAGCCTGAAATACCATCTGGTACTACATAAGGGAAAATTGTTAAAATGTTATTCCTTGATCTCAAAAATAATGTATCCAGAATATAGATCACATATCGCCAAAACTAAAAAAATAATTGTATATTTTTAATTATATAAAATAAAAGCAAATAAGTTTTCAAAAAATATTATTGTTCAAAATGTGCACCATATAAATGAATGCACTGGTCCTCACTAGGCTTTCCTGGTATATGTGGAATCAAGTATAGTACAAAAGATGTACTGCATTGAATAAACTCACTTACTATTTTTTTTATTTTATTATATAAACTAGTGCTTGACTGTGATCCCGCCTGATGGAAAGCAGTGATGTAATCGTTGATGGTGTTGGGATCTAGAGTGGACTGTATATTGTTTCTGGTTTTTGTTGGCGTTGATGGTGTGGTGTGTGGCGACTGCAAAGCAAACTCTCAATTTCTCAAAATAAATAATTTCAGATTGTAGGACAAACAACTCGCGTGCGTTACTTTTACAAATCTTGATTGACAAGCGCACTAATTTATTATGAGCCTATTCACTATAGCCTTGAAAACACTTAAATTATAATCGGACGGGAAGATACCGCTGCAGGCAAATTGTTCCAGTCCTTCGATGTACGCGGTATAAACGACGAGACAAAACGCTTCGTCCGGATCGCGGCGGTGTCAACATCGTAAGGGTGGACACTGTACGACGGGTTGTCCGATGATAGAACGGTGATGGCGGAATTAAGTCATGTAATTCCGCTCATACTATTTGCTATCGGCCTTTCTTCTCAGACTAGTCAGATAGGAAACGCCGACCTCGTCTAGTTTTAAAATATGATTGACGTGTAAAAGTGTTTGTACAGACGCCAGCACATCAAGCTACTACAATCTGTCAAATTTCTTTTATCAATTTTCAACTTTATTGCTAAAGCTTAAGGTTCAAAGTTGATTAAAAATTTGACAGTTTCGGGTAGCTTGATGTGTTGGCGTCTGTACAAACTTACTTGCAAAATAAAATCATTTATTATGCATCCCTCCCCAGGGCGGCTACCTGTCGGGCGCGCAGGGCGCGCACGTGCGCGGCGGCGTACTGTGCGCGTGCGCACGCGCGCTGCCTGACGCCGTGGCGTTGGCGGACTCACTGGCCCCGCCTGACTTCTGTCTCAAGTCTGTGCTGGGCATGGCCGATGGCGAAGTAACTTGTCTATTCTATTATCATCATCATCTACCTAGCTAAATTCGAAGTGAAAAGAAACGTTTTTTGCAAAAAAAAAAACTTACTAAACTTCACTATATCCGACGACCCTGGTTACTTATCTCCTTTGGTGACTGTACATATGAATTGAAAAAGTCACATGGTACATGCTTGGATTTGAAATCCCCCCCCCCCCCCCTACCCCTCTTGCATGTGAAGCGAGGTTTTAACTCACCACTAACCACTTGGTCATCGAGACAAATATACAAATATATGTCATAGCTTATCAATAAAATAATGAAATTAAACAAATAGTCTAATCCATGTTATTATTACAGGCTTACAAACACATCCAATCAAGCGTGATGACGTACCCGGGGTCAATGACCCGGCCCGAGTGGTGGCGTGATGTGGTGTACTGGCAATCGTACGCACCCTCCAAGCTGTAAACTACCTTAACGAACAAGCAATAAGGCCGAGAATCAACTGTGAATTCTATTTTATTAGTCATTATATTAGTCAACATTTTCTATTTTAAGAACGCTATTACAAAAGTGGAATATTACTTTTCCGAGTGTACGATACACAGGCTACGATAATGTTATTCACTAACAATCTTTTTGTTGTCGAAGCAGGGCGAATTTCGCCAAAGAAACTGAACGTGATCAGCACATTTTAACGGTGTTCAAGAGCTGTCATTGCCAATCCTCGTCGCTCCGCCGCGCCGCCCCGCCCCAGGCCCGTCCGCCCGCCCCTCGCCCGACCGGCCCACGTCGCTGAGCCTGTAGCTCTAAATTCGCCCCAAAATAATCCGATCCAGCCTGGCCCTTGCTGCAAGCGACCCTAGCCCGAGCTCCGCCCCCCACGAGCGTGTAGTTGCTCAGTTTTTAAGTTTTATAAAGCGCTGGCTGGGGGGCCTTAATATATTGAGTCATCCACAGGCAGGTCCACATGGTTAATTTCAACACGAATGATGTAATCAAATATTTTGTAACAATTTTATGATTTAAAAGAGTGTCCATGGAGTTTCTTGCCCGTTCTTCTCCATAGGTACCTACGCTTTGGAATGGGCAACTAGCTTCATCTTTCTCACTACCGACCCTTTGACTATTCAAAAGTGGTAATTGGTTTAGTTGAATTAAATGATTTGAGTTTGACCTGCGAGATGCCATTCCCAAAAAAAAACTGTCATTGTCAGTAATTCAGTATTCCACAACAATGATGGAACTATCAGCTCTTAAAGATGCGTTGATCGCGTTCAGTTTCATTGGTAAACTTCGCTCTCAATAGTAAACCTATTGAATTCCACGCGGCATTAACGTTTATGGCCACGTCATGTGGCCAAAAGAAAAAAATTATCACAGAAGAAGAGTCTTATCTTTATAAGAAGAATGTCTTTATTTACGTATTTTCGTAAAGTGTGGCAGTGGCACTCGAAAGGTTTTTATAAATATGTGGCTTCCTGATAAGCGTTTTCACATTTTCCATGCCTGACATTCCTATTAACCCTTCGGAACGTGGATCCACGCGAGACACAATTGCTTTTTATTTATTGATTCTGTAATTACGGCATTGAACCGGTTAAAGGAACGGCCAATGTGAGCCATGGTCCTCTAATATATTAAAAATAATTATAATATTTGTAAGTACGCATAATATATTTAATTTTTATACTTTAGCAATAAGAAAAGTTTAAAACGTTTTGTTAATGGTGGAGATATTTTTATACAGGGTTTTTTGTAAATTAAATATTTTATACACAAATGTTGGTTTAGTTTTATTAATGTTTAAGCCCTGCCAAAAATACACACCTAAAGGTCTACCCACACATATCAGGGCATATCAGAGCAGGGCATGTGCTGGGCACAGATAGGGCCGCGCCCAGCACGTGGATGAATAGAGCTCCACAGAGAGAGCCGATTTTCATATAGGTATTAAGATAATCAACCTGAACTTACATCAAATAAAGACAGGTATAACGGACTGCTTTTTAATGGAAATCACGCTAGTAAAACAAATTTACAGAAAATTGATCGAAAGAAGTTCTACTCATCTAGTTAGTTTCGCTGCTGACCCGACCAAGTAATTTGGACTCCACAAGTTCGAATGTCAAAGACAAAGTAAGTAGGTATAGTTAACTGCATATCAGTAGTGACCCATGAACTACGAAAACCGTCCTTACCGTTAAGGCTAGACGCTGTCAATGTCTAAAAATTACCATAGCCATGCGGTCTAACGTACCTACAAACTACCCGACGTCCGAGAACAGCTAAATAAATGGAATTTGTTATTGGGAAACAAAATAGGGTTCTGTGATTGGGTTCTGCATACATTATGAGCATGTCAATCAGACTGCACGAAGTGACTGAGTCCAATTAGGTTTTCGATACAAGAAGCTTTTTGATTCTTTAGTCGGCTGTTAGGCAAAGGCCATATGCATACGTTGTTTCATTCATTATTTATTTGCTTTCCATTTTAAAATGTTGAAAATACTAATAATAGCGACTCTAATTGGCGCGTAAGTATTTTTTATTGTGATAATTAAATAAAACAATACATAATCAGCCTACCATGTTCCCACTGCTGGGACACAGGGCTCCCTGTGGCACTAAATTGTTCGATCAAAAATTTGTGTAACATGCGGTTATGATTTTTTTTTAACCCACCAACATCACCCCCAATAAAAGTTGAAGTGTTAATGACTGCTGCATGATAGCACCACCACAAACTAACAGCTTTGATTTCAGAGTGAAACTCGAATCGTTTACCATCCTAAAAGACCTCCACGACCGCAACGACCTGGATTACCTCCTAATCGACCTTCTAAATGTCCTGACAAAAGATTACGAGGTCACCTGCATGGCGATCATTTGCGATGAAGTTTACCTGAATGTGTTTGCTGGGCCCTTGTTTAAAAGAACCGCCTTCGTGCCCTTCGTTATGGTAGGTGTATGAGAACAGTATTTCTTAACAGCAGCCTGAAGTTAAAAAGTTGGCGGTATGACAATCCAGTGCCTCGGAAGACGTGTAAAGCTGTCAGTTCTGCACCAAGGAAGAAAAAATGTTTAATTGTCACAGAATCACGTGCATATAAAATAGAAATGTTAGCTCGAATACTTATGTAGTAAAACAAAACATACATAAGTAGTCGGTACTTCGGTAGCTACACAACTTGCACGACTGTGACAAGGCGCCCACTCGGCCGATCGATTGCCGTTCCATATTATCGGACTATATATCAGAGTGATTCGAGGGATGAAGAAGCCATATTTGCGCACACACCACACACCCTGTAAATATCTCCTGACTAGTTCTTCTTTGTTCTTAGACAGTAGTTGAGGATTACGAAGACCTGTTGTCTCCTAATTTCATCACACTGGAATCATTGAAAGCGGCGCGGAAAGAAGGATGCAACGTCTACGTCATACTCCTTGCTAACGGCCTGCAAGCTGCGCGACTGTTGAGGTTTGGGGACCGGTGAGCAATATAGTTAATCATGACTTTTAATCGACTTTGGCTGCTACCGTACGAATCGATACTACCTTCCTACATTGATGTGCTCATTTCACAGAGACGTATCATATAGCTGTTGGATATTTGTAAATAACATTTTTATTCCATCTTGCAGACATCGCGTTCTTGACACAAGAGCCAAATATATAATGTTGCACGACTTCCGTCTATTTCATAGTGAATTGCACTACATTTGGCGAAGAATAGTCAACATTATCTTTATAAAACACCACAAAAAAGTGATAGGGATCGCCAAAAGCAAGGCTTGGTTCGAACTATCGACGGTACCGTTCCCCAACCCTATTAAAGGCATTTTCGTACCAAGAAGGGTGGATATTTGGAAGAACGAAAATTTTCACTACAAAAGGCCTCTGTTTGCCGACAAGACAAGTAACTTAAATGGAGAAGTACTGAATGTTGTTTATTTGGACCACGTACCGTCAGTGGTGGTAGTGAAGAACAATGCTAGTATTAAAATAGGTGGCGTTGAAGTTGAAGTGAGTATTCTTCACCGGTAGGTCTGTATCCATAGATATAAGAAGAAAGAAGTCTGTAACATAGATCCTGCACCATAATTGCGTAATACACTTTAAATCACAATCTGAATTATTTTGAAGGATATTGATAATCCATTGCTTCATATGTTCGGAAAATGTGTCTGCTCATCAACGTGAATAACGCAATGAATGTTGTTGAACTTTCTAAATGAAAACCATTGCTGTCAGCGTGTTACTCAATTACCCCACAGGTATAACGTACAGACGCCAGCAGGTCAAGCTACCCGAAACTGTCAAATTTTCCCAATCAACCTAAAACCTTAATCTTTTAGAGATAAAGTTGAAAATCTATTAAAGAAATTTGACAGGATGTGCTTAAGTACTTTAAAAATGTGATGTGTGTTGAAATTGTTCAGTCTATCCTTGTTTTGTCCAAAAAACACAAAATAATTTTAGGTATTATATTTCAGATCCTGCATACACTAGCCGAGAAAATGAACTTCAAACCGAGACCCTACCAAGCTGCTAACGCCGATATTCAAAAATGGGGCCACAAACAGTCAAACGGCACTTTTTCCGGACTGTTAGGCGAGATGGTGAATGGGAAGGCTGATGTTGCTTTGGGTAACCTGCAGTATACGCCGTACCACCTCGAATTGACGGACTTGAGTATACCTTACACATCTCAATGTTGGACGTTCTTGACTCCTGAAGCTCTTACTGATAACTCTTGGAAGACTTTAATTTTACCGTTCAAGTAAGAGAATATCTTAAATCTAACCACGAACCCGAAAGCAAGTAATAGTACTGTGAACTATCTTTTAAGTTCCTACCTTCTTATATCGCTCGTTGTACTTACCCCTACCATGTTGAGCAATGGTCCAGTTACCAGTTGTAGGTCGCAGGTTTGAAATCCAGCAGATGCACTTCACATGAAACTTTCATCACTAGGTACTGCTCTCAAAACGATGAAGGAACTCGTGAGGTCATGTTTACGCATGTTCTCCTAGATAACAAAAAAAAAACCTTTCAAGTGTGTGTCGGGCCACGCGCAGTGTAGGGTTCCGTAGTTTTTATAACAGCCAAGTGCGGGTCGTATTCGCCGACTGATAGTTTCGTACCATGCTCTAACTAAAAGCCAAACATGACTACCTACCTAATTTGACTTCCTATACAAATCCTCACCTGATCCGACAATTATTATTTTGCAGTTTTAATTTTTTTTTTTTGAGATTTGGATAAGACGTCATAGCCGGTGTAGCAACTGTTTTTTTTTAATAAAACAGCTTTCATTACATTGAAATTTTTTTTCTCTACGACGCACCACTGATGATATTAGCGAAAAACTCAAAAGTGGGAACTTTTATTGCCGCCCCCCCCCCCCCTCCACTCCGGCTCACCTCCTAGACGCGGGTACCTACTTTTAGTATGTTTACTCCCTAAGCACCCTGAACAACTTTCTGAAGAAATCGCTTAGATCTCAGCACACGCACTTTACAACTCCTTTGTTGAGTGGACTAAGTGTGTTAGATTCCAGTATGCACAAAAGAAATTTCAAATTAATATATAAATAAATTTAAAAAAAAAATGTACCTAATTACCTACTGATTTCAGATTGTACATGTGGATTGCGGTGCTCCTAGTGTTACTGATAACTGGGACCATTTTCTATGGACTGGCGAAAAATCACATGAACCTTCAGGAATACAAGAAAGATCTAAGATCTAGCAAATTGAACAATGACGATATCGGTTAGTTTTTAATGTATTGAACTATCTAAGTGTAAAAAGGTTACATACTCTGTGTGCTTATGCTTTGTCTTCTTGTGTGTAAGGCGGTTTGGGGATAAAATTCACGTCCTACTTTCCCAGAATAATGAAGAGGGTGGTGCTTACCTGTACCGTCTATTGTGACGAACCTGGGGGCCTACTCCGAAGTGCAAAGTGCGAATGTTCGGATCCGAATCGAATATTATTGAAAAATGCGAAAAAAGTTCGGATCGGCTCAGTTGGGTCGGAACCGACCGAACCAAATCAATATTCGAAAGAGTGTAGGATCGGAACCGACCGAACCAAATAGTAACTTGGTAGCAGGAAACGGCCGAACATTCGGCCGATACTACTTCGGAGTAGACCCCCAGATTTGCCTTGCCCCCGAAAGGAAACAGCTGTCGGAGGATTAGCGGTCGTCAATTTGATTTAAACTCACAAAATTCTCGGATTTTGACCTTGTGAACAGCGTTTGAGGACTCCTATGATAACATTGATTGATTTCGATAAGGTACGGAAACGTATCGAGTGGTTGTAGGTAAATAGCTATGCTGACCCAATATCGTTCCTATTATTTGCTTGCAGATAAGAAGCCCGGCCTGTACCTGTTTGGAGAAATAATTAATAGCATCCTGTACACTTACGGAATGCTGCTTGTCGTGTCTTTACCCAGGTTGCCAGTGGGTTGGTCGATTCGACTCCTGACGGGCTGGTACTGGCTTTACTGCATCCTCCTCGTAGTCTCTTACAGAGCCAGCATGACCGCGATACTCGCGAGCCCAGCACCAAGAG
The DNA here is from genome assembly GCA_945859715.1 of Apamea sordens. NCBI lineage: Eukaryota > Metazoa > Arthropoda > Insecta > Lepidoptera > Noctuidae > Apamea > Apamea sordens. The sequence goes on from OX243995.1 coordinate 19,704,964, forward strand.
TGACCATCGACACACTCCGAGAGCTCGTTGACAGCAAAGTGACTTGCGGCGGATGGGGAACACAAGCCAAAATGTTCTTCGAGGAATCTCTAGACGAGTACAGCCAGAGAATAGGCGACAAATTCGAAACCATCGACGACCCTCTGCAAGCTGCTGATAGAGTAGCCCAAGGCGTGTATGCGTACTACGACAACTCTGATTTCTTAAAATATATCAGTGTCACGAAGAAAAACAGTTTCAGAGATTCAAAGCAGAATAGCACAACTAATGCGACTGAAGTGACTTCTAGAAAAGATACAGTAAGGAATTTGCACATCATGTCAGATTGTGTGGTAAACATACCAATATCAATTGGATTTCATAAGAACTCGCCTCTGAAGCCATTAGCTGATATTTATATGTGGAGGGTGGTTGAAGTTGGCCTTGTTGAAAAATGGCTCAATGATGCAATGTACTCTATACGGAATTTAGATACAAACGAGGATGAAGTGAAAGCACTTATGAATCTGAAAAAACTCTATGGTGCTTTTATTGCATTAGCTATAGGATACTCAGTTAGTGCCATTTGCCTGATAGGAGAATTAATCCATTGGCACATCATTGTTAAAAAGGACCCTAACTTTGACAAATATGCTCTGGATTTGTATTACAAAAATAAAAATAAAAAGCACTAATATTTGCGGGCATCGTCGCAGAGAGAGGCGGGCGGCGTAATGATATAGTGAATATATGGGAGATTGGCCGGAGCAGGCAACACACGCAATGTGTACAGTTAAAATAAAAATACTAAAAATGTTTGCATCTATGTATGTATTTAAAAATTATTTACATGATCGTCACACTTAGTGGAATAAATATTTGTTCAGTCATGTTTAGTCTTTTACATTTATTGGCATCTTAAAAATAACATATCAACCATGATTACTGAGCTAGAATTTAAGTAAAATCAGAAAAAATATATTCTTAAGCTGCTTAACTAACAAGAATAAGCTATATAATAAAGAACCAACTTCATAATCTAAATTCCTATTAAAATGTTATATTATGTTCTACAGATAGAAAAATTACAGTTTGATTTGTTCGGGATTAAAGGCAGGCGGTTGTGCACCTTCAGGGGCATTCTCTGTGATCCAAGGATGTTGCAATACATGTGTCAACGGCAGTCTTTGCTCTGGGTTGATGACTAGCAATTTACCCATCAAATCCTTTGCTTTATCTGATATAAAGTCAGGGTACTTGATTATGACATATCTTATCTTCCTATATGTTTGATGGGAGTCTTTAGCATCAAAAGGTGGTAAGCCCACAAGTAACTCATAGCACAGCACCCCGAGGCTCCATATATCAACAGCATAGCTGTGCGGCTTCCCTTCAATCATTTCAGGAGACAAGTAATCAAGTGTACCACATAATGTCATTCTCCTTGATGATGGTGAGTGCACAGACCAACCAAAATCAGCTATCTTCAGCTCCCAGTTGTGACTGATGAGCAAGTTTTCTGGTTTAATATCACGGTGAATGACCTTCTTCGTGTGGCAGTATACTAAGGCTTTAGTTAAGTCTCTGATGTATATTGCAACAGTTTTCTCATCAAAACGTTCACGTTCTTTCAACAATTTATACAAGGAACCTTGCTTTGCATATTCCAAAATTAAATAAATTCGTTTCTCGTCGTGGAAATATCCGTACATACGCAATATATTCGGGTGACGCAGTCTGCATTGGATTTCGACCTCACGTCGCACCTGATGTTCAATTTCAGAATCTAAGATTTGGCTTTTAAAAAGGACTTTTAGGGCGACGACGTAGTGAGACTCCTTTTCACGAGCCAAGTACACATTACCAAATTTACCTTTGCCCAGCGGACGCCCTAAGTCAAAATCTGATAGCGACCATGACTTTTTCTTCTCTTCGTTTTTTGCTGGTCCTACTATGTTTTGGCTCGCACAATGTTCTTTAGTTTCGTTGACTTTACCGCAAAGCGATCGGCTGACAGGAGCAGCTGGCACTTTGAAACTGTCCATTGGCATTTTCTGACCGTTCGCGTTGTTACAACCGCAACCGGACCGACCAGCAGTTGGCGGGCGGTTTTCCTTACAACAACACTTATTAATGTTCATCTTTGATTTCTCCGATAAACAAAGTTATATCTAAATTTACAACTTTTCGGTCACTTCAATTCAAAGTTTTGAATAACGTATTTTTCGATCATCGACCAACTGTCAAAGTGTCAATCATTCTTAACCAAAGACGTAGACAGACCAAAGAGTATAATAATAATAGACAAAGACTGGAGAGGAACTAGAGGAAGACCATTGAGATAGGAAATTCTGTCAATGAGGAAGACACGCTTACATTTTAAATTTTTATATTTTGGAAATACCAAGCTCGTAAGCCATGGCTTTTGGCTAAATCATTTCACTTTGCCCGACCCGGGAATCGAATCTAGGACCTCATGCTCAGCAGTAGTGCTTGCGAGCACTAGATCAATGAGGCCAGTTTTCTTCCACACTTCCACAGTATTACAGTAATACTGGTACACTTCTCTATTAGTCGTCATCTCGGTACTCATTTTTAACCAATTTACAGAAATAAATATCATTTATCAATAACAATTTTAGGTTCTCGATATTATTTTAAAAATTTTTACTTATACACGTCACGTCGGGGGCCTCCTTAGCACAGGGGCCCCGTATCGTTGATACGGCTGATACAGCGGTAGCTACGCCCCTGCCACACCCACAAAGACAGAATGTTCGGAGAAACAGCTCATCATTTTGTATCATTGTGACGGATGAAGGTCATCAGCGCCACAAGCATTTCTGGAGAGGAATATGTTAGCAGGGAGGGGAAATTAAGTTTTTAGTTACGTCCAGCTTTTTATTTCCATGCTTGACTCTTGAGAGTTCTCCATCCTCTGATTTCCCTGGCCTACCAGCTTAGACCATTGAGATAGATGGCTTAGACAGATTGTCAATGTCATGTCATGTCAGTGTCAATACTGTCAATCTTCTTGCTGCAGCTGTCAGTGTCGTCATCGTTGTCAGCACTGCTGTCAATTGTCATATAATTTTCGCCTTTTTGAGAAAAACTGCACAAACTGCAATGCTGCAAAGAGGAAATATCGAAAACTGAAAAATCCGTTCGATTTAACTTTTTGTCACAGTTAGTAATTTAATTGATTCAATTTAAGCAAGTGAGTTTTTTTTAGTTGAGGTCATCAGCTGCAACAAGCAAATGTGTAGGTACACTAAATACTCGACTTAAAATAAATATAAATGTGAATTAATTTATTATTAACACCGTAGCAGAGTACATAGATCCAGGTAATCTATGCGTACGTGTTGGCCAAATAGCTCAACCAAATTTTTTTATAGGTTATGTGTTTAGTTTTGAGAATTATTACTTGAACTTTCTATTGAAAATTTCATAGCCTCGCTTCCTCGTGTCAAATTGTGGTTATACTAATAAAGGACGCTACTGGTCATTCTGATGAGGTATTATGAAACTTATGTAATTAAGGTTTTAACTTTCGCCATTAGATCAATTTACTTGGAAACTGTTATTAACTGCATTCATGGGAACTCCTTACCTCCTATGTGTTTAGAATAGGTCCCAGCAACTTTTATTAAGTAGATATTCAATTAAATTCAATTCAATTTCTTGTAACTACATTTTTATTATCTGTAATTTTTGTGTACTTAAAGAGTACCTTAAAGAAATAAATCAAGGTGTGTGTAGGATCCTCATAGATTAAATACTTCTTTTCCAGACAATGTCTGATGATGCTGAGTTGCAGACTGAGGAGACAGAGGTGCTGAAATCAATTTATGAAGGAGATGATAATTTCAAACAAGTTGATGCTAAAACTTATCAATACAAGGTAAGTTTTCTTACATTATCATTTAAATATTCTTTCTGAATTTTAGATTGCTTACATTCCCAGTCTTACCAAGGGGAATTGTGTAACCCAGTAACTGGGCTGTGGAGGTCAGATAGGCAGTTGCTTCATGTAAAATACTGGTATTCAGCTGCATCCGGTTAGACTGGAAGCCGACCAACCTAGTTGGGATAAGGCAGATGATGCTTACATTCTATTACTCAATACTAATTTAGCATTATGTAATCAAGTCAATTTTTGATTGACCATAAAGTTCAAATGTTCAACAACATTGTTGCCATAGCCGGTAGAACCTGGATGAGGCTGGCACAGGAGCGTCAAGATTGGCACAAGATATGAAAGGCGTCTGCGCAGCAGTAGATGAAGTTGGTATCTAAGATTCTGCATTTAAGTTTGTACATGACATTCTGACAATTCTGACAGACAATTTATCAATTATCATGACAATTATCTGACAGATATTTACCAGATTTTATAAGCAGTGGCAATACGGCCTGTATTGCCACTCATAAGCACGCAAGCTGTTAGAAAAAATATCTTCTTTATCAGCTGCAGACATGCTGAATTGCTGATACAGCACTTGTTTTAGATTTAAGTTATCAGACCATGTTCTATGTTATAGGGTAAAATAGGGTTTGTTTTCCACACTTAGTCCTCCAAGTGGACCATTGTGCATGGGCCATGGCGGCCATCGGTGGTTATTCCAACTAGCCCACCTCCCTCGTCTGCCAATTTTAAGCATTGTTTTTAACTTTTCAGTACATAGAAGGAGAGAAGTCATTTATTCTGGAGATATCATGGGGCCCTACATACCCGACAGACAAGCCAGACTTTAATTTGGATATCTTCTACAATCAGTCTTTGTAAGTACTAAAGCAACAAGATATGATGTGAAAGTGTGTGTGTATGTTGCTTTGTCGTTCTTTAACACGTCAGCTAATGGTATAGGTTCTTTTGGCAAAATCAATTATATTTTATACCAGTGTGTTTTGCTAGTGATGACCTATCTGCTATCGCACTGACACATAGCCACTCACAATAGGCCTCATTAGAGGGCTGAAAGTTACACAAACAGCAATGAAGAGGGCTATCCTTAGTGTTCCTATGTGATTGAATCAGAAATGAAAAGCTCTGTGGAAGAAACAAGGAAACCGTAGCCAGAGCACATTGCTCACAGAACAGATGACTGATGGGGCCAAAGATTCTGGATTGGCGAACGAAAGTGATGCATTGGCAGGCCTCCCACGAGTTGAATTGTGCCCTTATGAAGACGCAGGATTCTGTTGGATGCGAGAAGCACCGAACCGGTCATTAAAAGTAAATAAATAAAATAAATAAATTAAAAAAATATACCTGGTAATGATTCTAGTGGCAACAATATAGTTTTATAATTTTTGTCTGTTTGTCTGAATGGATGTTCTGCAAATAATACTTCTCTTTGGCTGAAATGATAATGATGATGGATGTTCTGCAAATAATACTTCTCTTTGGCTGAAATGATAATGATGAACTTTAACTTCTTTACAGATTACAGCCTGTAAAAGAAAAAATATTGAGTATAGTGGATGCTGAAGCGGAGCAATGGGCTGGGTGTGCAATGACATACACACTGTTCGAGTGTTTGAAGGAGAAAGTAGCAGAACTGCTGGCCGAACAGACCGAAGAGGCAGTGGTGACTAGAGTGGAGAAGATAGTTATAGATGATCAGGTGAGCTAATGAGAGCACAGAACTACTGTGTAAAGGGTCCCTAAACGATCAATTGCAATTAATTGCTGTTGTAGTAATATTGCCAATCGCTTCAATTGCATTTGGTCATCGCAATCAATTAGCGCATCAATGGGTGGTATAATTTAGATACGTGAGATGCGAGATCTATAATTATGACAAAGCTTGTGTGGGTAAGCTTTTAAACAAATAAATGATACACTATTTAACAAATTCCAGACTGAATCAAAGAAACCCGTTGAGAAGAAGGAGCAGTTAACGAAAGCGCAGAAGAGAAGAGCGTGGGACAAGGCGGAGATCGGACGAGCGGGCGAGAAGCCGCGCGGGTTCGACTGGGTGGACATCGTCAAACACTTATCACAAGCACCCCATCACCAGCCCGCCTCATGACCCTCACAAAACTAATATATATAGATCTGCCGATGGCGTCATGTAGACGGTCAATAAATATCGCGATACCGACCTCTACGAGGTGTGTTTGAAATAACCCTGAAAACGCCAAAAAATCTGCTGTTCCATACATTATGTAATGTAGGGAACAGCGGGGTAATTGCGTAACAGAATTACAATGGCAATGCCTTTCATTTTGACAGTTCAACAACATTGCGTTTTTACGTTGTTGCGCAGACGAATTTTTTTAACCTATAAAGCAATGGATTAGAAACATGAAAGAATTGATTGAAAGTGTGTTACGCAATTGGAGTGCAGATGATTTATTTTTGCGTTTTCAAGTTTGGTCTCATAGTAAGTTGTTCTTAATTATGAATCTTTTTCGCGTTTTGAGTTATTTCATTTAAGTACACCTTGTGTAGGTATTCATGAAAGTGCGCTTACACGGGCGACTATTTGCAATATTCTTATTGTGGTGAATTATGACGTCACGGTATCATCAGGCTATCAACTTGATACCACCACACCATATTGTGCGATATTTTATTTTGGTCGGGGATCTTACAGCTAACTTAACAACACTTACTTAAATGTAGCAACTAGTTTGTTAAGTTGCTTCATATCGCTTCACTTTTCTCCACTATCTCGGCAACTGTTGCCCGAAAAATTACTAGAAAAATTTGCCCGTGTATCAAACTACGCTTTGATATCGGTCAGACGGTTAATAACTATCACAATATTTTGTGGACCCGTCAATAATATTCATCATCATCATTATTTCAGCCGAAAGACGGCCACTGCTGGACATACGCCTCCCCCAAGCCCCGCCATTTCGACCGGTTCTGTGGTCGCACATAAGCGCCGGCGCATATCTGTCGAGGCGCACTGCGGTTGTCACTGCCAAACAAATATCAATGTTGCGTCTTTGAAAATAAAGTAAAAAATAAATAAATTGAACGCACCTCAAACCGCTTTCATGAGCTCTAGGCCTCACGGAAATTTGTTTATTTTGAACTTTATTAAAACAAGTGCAAGGTTGACATTTATTTGGCCGTGAAACCCACGTTTCTTCAGGTCTGCGGAGGCCCCGGTTGGATGCACTCCATTGTTCTCAGCCTTTCTCGCCGCGGTTTTTGTATTTGAACGGTGCTCGATCTGATCAAGGGGTGGTAGCTTATACTAAACTTACATTTTCCAAATTGGATTTCATATGATGTATTTTGGGAAAATGTAACTATCCTTAAACTGTTATAAACAGCTAGTTTATGAAGTTTTTTTTTTGTTGCATTTTATCGTTATCATTTGAGTTAGGTAGCCAAATTATTTTTTCAATGCTCTTTTGATGTGATTAAGAAACTAGAGGAATTTGTTTCAACAATAGGGATGATGACTTATTTTTTTTATTTTAATCTCTAATTAGCCAATAGTGCAAACAGTATTTTAAAAAGTGTAAAAGCTTATCTATAAAATTGCCAAGTTATAAACATTTTAAAATAACTGCCAGACAAAGTCGGTACCACGACAGAAGTGACGTCACGACTATGTAACTTCATAACAGCGCCATACATTGTCGGTACCGTGCGACAAGGACGGGAATAATCCCCTCCAAAAACTTTTAAAGCGTGTAGCTTCTCCATATTTCCATCGATTTTACAGATTTTTTCTTTACAAACGAATTACATTAATTGTTCGAACATCAAAGTACAACAAAAAAACATTATTAAAATAATGTTTTTTTTTGTCCGTCCGTTTGTTCCGGCTAATCTCCGAAACGGATGAACCGATTTTGTCGGGACTTTCACTGGCAGATAGCTGATGTTATGGAGTAACATACAGGGTGGCAGGGACATCGACGCTCAAACTGTAACCATGGATTCAGCACATGAATTTAGACCCCATAGCGTCGAATGTGTATAGGCTACTTTTTGCCCCGGACATCCACCCGGGCAGTCGTGGGCAGAAGCTATTTATTGTCTAATATTAGTCATCATCCCTATTAGTAGTACAACCTGCAACGGTTAGCATGGTCGTCATAGTAATCCCTGTAATAGTTATTTTTGTTGTAAACTTGGACGAATACAATTAATGCAGGCTAAAACTCGAGAGTGTGTGGTTATTATTATTTCTTATAAATTGTAATAATTATATTTACATGATTATACAAATATAATGTCTTGAACATTGAAAAATGTTTTATTATATATCTATATTCTATATAAATATATATATAAACAAAAATGAATCACCGAAATGTATGTACACGCATAACGTCGACTGCACCAAATTGGATAATTATTTTTTCTTGTGTTTGTCATTGCCAGGACAGGGGATGTATACACAATTGGACCCGGTAGATGGCGCTGCTTATTCGGGCAGGACGACGTCTGCCGGGTCCGCTAGTTTAGAAGAAAAAAAACGCTCTCTATTTCTCTATGTTCTGACCTGACAGCGAGTAGGTAGTAGGTAGGTGTATTTTTTTAATGGGGGGTTTTTCATTTTCTGCGCGTGCATTTATTATTATCACTTATTAAACACAAGTGAATACGTAGATTTAAATGTATTGCATGTTATTTTTAAATGTAATCAAAAATCAAAATAAAACATACAGATAGTTTCTTTGATTTTAATAAAATATATTTGTGAAATCTTGATTTATGTGAATGACGATGAATGATGGTCTTTAAGAAATCTTGTGAATCTCATTAGTTTAAAAAAAAACTTTCAATTTAAAGCAACTTCGTCTTCGAAAAGGATCATATCATTTTAAAGACTTGAAGCATCCCACTGGTCTTTTCATTGTACAAACAGCATCTTGGCAGAAACAGTCATGTCTCGGTGGGTCTGGAAATAAAACTGAAGGTTAACGGGGCTTATCCGAATTTTCCTGTTTTATCTACTAGGTTCATCTTTCTGACTGACCGACCTTTTGACAATTCAAAAGTGCCTGTAATTGGTTTAGTTGAATTAAGGCGGTACCCCGAGCTATATGGCGCCCTCATTGTATAAAAAATCGTAGCATACCTAGCATAGAAAACAAAAATAAAAAAATTGAATCTTGGAGTTTGTTACAAAGAGGATAAAGTATTTTTACGTTGTTAAAACAGGACTCAAAATGTTTAGTATCCAAAGTAGATAGCAAAACTGTCAAAAGCGGCCATTTTTGACAGTTTTGCTATCTACTTTGGATACGAAACATTTTGAGTCCTGTTTTAACAACGTAAAAATACTTTATCCTCTTTGTAACAAACTCCAAGATTCAATTTTTTTATTTTGGTTTTCTATGCTATGCTACGATTTTTTATTCAATGATGGCGCCACTTAGCTCGGGGTACCGCCTTAAATGATTTGAGTTGTTGTTGTTGGTGTTGTTTTGAGTTTGAGTTTTTGACTTCAGAATCAATTTTAAATGGTCAAATTGTTGTGTTTATCCAGACGGTAAAAAGTCATCCGATATAGTCACATGGGCATACATCGGATATTTGGGTCTGTGGCTTAGGCCCCCAGTGGTCGAGGCACTTATTTTGGCGTGGTGTGGCGTGGTAAAATCGTTACTAACGCACACACACGTCTTTATCAATAACGCCCCTTGTTAAAGCGCCAAAAGATCCTCTTAGCACTGTATGTAGAAAGTAATTCAAAAACATAGTTACCTTCAGTCAAGTCATCGTTGTAGTAAATCAAAATGGCGGGTATGTGAATATTTTCAGCCAGCGCTACGTCGCTAAATCTATCCCGTTCGTCGGGTATACCGTTTTCTTCCAGAGTCTTGTTGAGGCAAAGGCCCTTGCCCATGTAACGCCATGTGTAGGACATTAGATGACTGTTGTGCGGTAGATATCTCATCATAATCTCGTAAATGGTTTCTTCAGAACATACTTCTAAAGTCACTGTGGAGCCTAATAGAAATTGCAAGGGTTAAGTTCATGTCATGGTCATGGACATAAGAAGAAAAGTATAAGTTGTTGGTTGGTAAATAAAATAAAAAATAATCTACATTTTTAGATCATTATTTATTTATTTCTCACTCTCTTGTTACACACACAACATCGTACGATCTTTGCAACGTGAAGGAAGTTAATTTACACCGACACTAATGGCAACACAATCCATCACTTCGTTTTTAACTCGGAAGCAAAAATACTGCACGGTAGGTACCCACAGTTATTTTACCTCCGAATTTGCATCATTGTCAAAATCAAAGTGATCTTTATTCTCGTTACAATAACGTTGCAGTTGGGTTGATGCCACTGACTAGTCTGTCAAAATCACATTGATCTTTATTCCGGTCACAATAAGGTTGCTGTTAGGGTGCTACTGTCAGACGAAAAATAACTGTGAACGGCCTGTATAGATGTCCAAGAATCTTTTGGCGCGTGACTACAATCGGAACTAACTTCACTATCTTGTTTTAATGCATTTCTCAAAACTATATCATAGGTAGTTAACTGTGTACAGACGCCAGCAGGTCAAGCTACCCGAAACTGTCAAATTTTCTCAATCAACCTTGAACCTTAATGCTTTAACGATAAAGTTGAAAATCTATTACAGAAATTACAGATTGTAGTAGCTCGATGTGCTGGCGTCTGTACCAACAGTGTCCTCCTCAAGACAAGTCATGAAAGCGCCAAAAGTTTAATGTAGCGCTGTAGCTTGCATCGGAAAGCTATGGATTTATGGGTACCATAAATCAATAGCTTTCGGTTACAAGCTACTAAATGTACAGACGCCAGGACATCAAGTTACTACAATCTGTCAAATTTCTTTAATAGATTTTCAACTTTATCGTTAAAGCAATAAGGTTCAAGGTTGATTGGGAAGATTTGACAGTTTCGGGTAGCTTGACCTACTAGCGTCTGTACCTAGGCACGTGCGGCAGGCGGGGCAATATAACCGCACCGCTTCAGCTCAGTAACCGCCCGTCACAGTCACAGCCTCGAAAAATTCCACCCGCTTGTAGCCCACGCGCCATCAGCAAGACGACCGCCCGCTGCTGGTGCCCTGGTGCCACACCACCGGTGAGATGACAGCTTGTTGTTCACGCGCTGCTAGTGCTTACTAGTTGGTTAGGCGCACGCTCATTGGTAAGTCGAGGCGAGGTCGCGGGGGTGTGATCTTTATTTTGCCGAAAAACGCGCCTTCTTGCCTTGTGGCATGGTACTTAGAATTCAGTGTAGTGTAATAGGCGCCTGACTTAAACCGTCTTTTGTTACTTGCCTGTCAAAGTATTAGTGATCCTGATAGGCCTAGTTTTAGCTGTAGCTCTGCCCACGACATATTTGTCGCCACTCCACCATGGTTCATCTAGTGCGCGCCACTTAGGGGAGGGGACTATGGGGCGCCGGAAGGCATGGCCATGGATGCGGTACGTGACCCGTGTACCGGTCACCGCATGCATCTGCCGCACCCATTCCCCATCTTTGAACCAATAGCTCAAATCTTTCCCGGCGTTTGCTACCACCGTCATGGCTAACTGTAAAAGAAACTTATAATTTACACTTACTTCAGTTCAGAACTTTTGATAGGTAGGGAATAATCAACTTAATTTGGAACAAAAAATATAACAAGCTTTAAATATAATCAGCTGTGCTTTATTATATAACAGTGTGTGTCTAAAGTAAAAGGTTCTTAACGATTTTTGTAACATGTCATTTTTTGGAGGGTCTTCACGGTCCATTTCATCAATAACATCGAAATAATGCAAATGATCCATCAATGAGACTGACATTTGTATGCGAACGTTCCTAAAAGTTAGTAAAATTGGCCCCCAGATGGCCTGTTACTACGGTTATGCGCTCACTAAACAAGGGTTGAGGACTGAATAACAGTTGCGTAGTTTCTCATAGGTACAATAAAACTCCCGCTTTAACATGTGTACATACAACTGAACTTTCAAAAATCTTCTAATAGTAAAGTAAGCCGCTCAAGGGTTATGACTCCGGTATGCATCGTGACATCGTGTGTTAATCTTTATCAGTAAGGCATTTAATATTACCTACTAACCCTTTTGCCGTCGCAATAGAAATAGCCTTGTTTAAAACAATTGCAATACTCCACGCAGTCGTTACAGTACCAGTTCTTATTGGCACAGGAACAGGTCTTGACGCACCTACAGGTTCGGAACTGCTCTTGGAGCCAGGTCGTCACATCGTAGACAAACCCGTTGGCCGAAACCCAGCAGTCTGAAGAATGGTTGTGAATAGCCACCTCTGCTGGGGTGTACCATTGCTGTTTCGTATATGTCATGGCTCATGGGACTATATTATTATCAAAAGATATGGACAAGTATTTTGTTTACAAATGGATTATTGATTACTCACATGTCATTTTTTTTTTTCGTATACGAGACGTTTAATGTCTTTTTCTTTGTTGAGTTTTGGGAATTGAAACCTTTTTGGTAGCCCAGGCGAGAAAAGTGGGTTCAACAAGTCTTACGTTTAAGGTTTACGTCGCATCGGTAATACCTACGTTGCATGCATACCTACAAGACGGTATTTAACCTAACAAAAAGTAGTAGGCTTGCATGAATTCTCGATAGTATTTCAGTCATTAGTATTATTCTACTCAGAGGATTTGGCACACATACTGTTTACCTATAACTACAGGTCAGGTAGTGCGTTACGAGCTCCACGCGGGCGAAACCGCGAGCGAATGCTAGTACCTAATTAAAATATTTTAGTTTCAAAATATTAGATAGTCATTTATTTTAAATGAAATAACGGGTACATATTTGAATTTCGAAAATTAAAATACCTACGTGTAAAATGTCAACGTTCAAAACATCGAAAATTTAAATATCGAACAACCATAAAACCGAAAATTAAAATAACGTAAGTTTATATTGTCGAATAGTTAGATAATCTACGTCCAATATATCTAAAATCTAATTATCGACAAACATGACGTCGAAAGGCTTAAATATCGAAGTACAGATTATCTAATGACGTAAATATCGAAGTACAGAGTATCGAATGTCCTAAACATCGATATTTATTTATATTTTGTGCTACAAAAATTTGTGACAGAAACAAATCGCTGCAAAACCGACTCCACGTGGTCTTGTCTGCCCTACCCCTAGAGTGTAATTTAAGCCCGCGTAGGCGCGGAGAGGCGAGGCGGCCCGCGAGCTGAGGCGGAGGTGGCTTTATCGCCCGCCGCCGCGGCTGAGGCTGGCCGGCTAAGCCGGCCAGCAAGCCGAAGCTGCGGTGGTGAGCGTTAAAACCATCGACGACGATAAGCTCGCGTGGGACCGCCGGAGCCCAGCAGCGCCGGAGCCGTGACAGAAACCATGCCTGCTGCATGATGCATGCTCGCTTGCATGATGCATGCTTGCTTGCACGCTGAATGCTTAAGTAATATTATTTTCGGTTCCCTATCCATTTGCATAAAATTTTAAGACCTAATAAACTTGGCATACTTTTGTTTGTCCTAATTATATTTTCGCATATTTTTTTTATAATTTCTCTAATCATAATAATGATTAAGCATAACATTCTAAAGCATACATTTTTTAAGCATAACATTCTAAAGCATAACTTTATTAAGCATAAAATTCTAAAGCATAACTTTATTAAGCATAACAATAATAATAAGGCGTAGTCGACGGAGCCCCGCTTCGCGGGGCCCCTATTTCTGTCTGCAGGGTTTAAAGGAACCTAACACGAAGGGGATGACGGAGGCTCGTTCGCTCGCTCCGCTCGCTCACTTGAGCCCCCGTCATCCCCTTCGAACCTAACCTGTCCGAGTCAGGGTGCCCCAATTCCCGAGCTCGCTTCGCTCGCTCTTGTATCCTAAGTTCTCATTGCCTTTTTAATAATCGATTTTTTAATAAACATTTTACACGTAGGTATTTTAATGTTCGACATTCAAATATGTACCCTAATAATTATTCGCTAAACAATAGGTACCTACGTTAAACGTTTGCAGTGGACTGACTAATGAGTTGACTTATGCGTTGGCAGAGTGTGACAATTTCAAATCTACCGACATTTTTTCCTATATCAAGTTCGATATTTTAACTAGTAGGTATTTTTAACGTAAATATAATGAACTAAAGTGTATTATATGTTGACATTTTGAACTTAGGTATAATGATTACCTATCGATATTTTTAATCATTAGATATTTTTATCACTCGGCATTTCAATGTTAGACATTTTAAGCTTAGGTATAACAATTTTCGATATTACGATATAATCGGTATTTAAATTTTCGATGTTTTGAACGTTGACATTTTACACGTAGGTATTTTAATGTTCGACATTCAAATATGTACCCGAAATAACTAAACAGATTATTTTTGATACAAAAAAAAAATTAATAGGAATACAAATAAATCACAGAATTAACTGTACGTAGAAGCTTTTGCCAAGCTGTGGGAAAAACGTTCTGATTTATTACTACGCTTTTCAGTTTATTGTTTCGTCGGTTATTTTTTTTTTAATGATTATTTTTCGCTTTACTGATTCCATTTTTGCCAGTTTAAATACCTACTCAGCTAGGTCAAAAGTTAGCATCAGGACGAATGAAATAAGCCCAAACACGATGTAGTAGCTGCTGTAATCTGTTGAGGAGCTCTCTCAACTGTCTTTCGTCTCCATCATCATATCAACTCCAGATCTCTATTTTGTTTTACTGTCATCAGAACTGTTAGTACATAGTTCCGATTCTGTTGAGACTTGCCACACATGCATTTCTGCCAAGTTTCAACGGAATTTGTTATGAAAGAAGAAGAAGAAAGTTAGAAAATACGTTTATTTGCGGTAAAAATGACGCAAAAAAGAACATAAAACACAAAAAATAATAAAACAATAAGAAGTGACAGTCTGTCATAAAGATACTCCTTTTAAATTTCATAAAAAAAAATCAAAATCAATATCGTTCCATCCGTTCGGGAGCCACGATGCCACAGACAGACATACACACACACATACACACACCCCTGTTTGTACAGACACCCTTACGAGGACCTTGTTATTCCTAGAACGAACCGAGGACCCTCCAAAAAACTGGTTTAAATACCTCGTAGGCCTTTTAGAGTAAGATAGAAAGAGACAGGTGAGTAAATCTATAGTGGTGAGCTCATTGGGATAATGCTATCTCAACATTTTTCTGTATGAATTTCGGCTATCATACCGAGGACCTGAAATACACTGCTAAATGTGACCAGCGATGCACATACGAGGACTTTGTGTAAGCCAACCGAGGACCTCTGACGTATGCCCTGCGACGCCCTTCCGAGGACGTATTTTTACACAATATTTCTTATAGCTTGTACAAAGTGCGGACGTTGTGTTAGACTTTATCTCACTAAACCGAGGACAGTTTTTCGCGTAGAACTTGTACAAACCGAGGACCTGGAAAATCTACCTACCTAAAACATTTTACGTGTAAGATAATAATTATATCAATGTTAGTAGAATGTTCCGATTTATTTCTTACACACTTTTTCTAAAACGAAGTACCAAGCGAGGACAAGTCGATGTCATTACGTTTGTCGTTGATGCGGACCGCGAATAAGATGGGTATAATCACTGTGAAGGAAAGGTAAGTTTTTAATTTTATATGTATAAACAACTTTAAAATGAGTATATTATTATAGTATCAGATGCTGCAGTCAGTGTCGTCTCTACATGACGGTACTCCTCAGCACTTGATAGCATCGTCTTCAAAATTGGCATACGCATTAGGTTTATCTAGTAACACTAAAATAATTACCAGTTTGTGCTGATGCTGCAGCTAGGGTCGTTTCTTCATGAGGGAACTCCTTAGCAGTTAATAGCATTGTATTCAAATCTGGAATACGCGTTAGGTTTATGTAGTAAAACTAAAATAATTACCAGTTTGTGCTGATGCTGCAGCCAAGGTTGTTTCTTAATAAAGGAACTCCTCAAGTTTATCTAGTAACACCAAAATAATTACCAGTTTGTGCTGATGCTGCGGTCAGGGTCATTTCTTCATGAGAGAACTCCTCAACAGTTGATAGCAGCGTCTTCAAATTTAGCATACGCGTTAGGTTTAAGTTGTAAAACTAAAATAATTACCAGTTTGTGCTGATGCTGCAGCCAGGGTCGTTTCTTTATGGGGGAACTCCTCAATAGTTGGTAGCATCGTCTTCAATATAGCTTACAAAAATAAAGTAAAACTAGAATTCAGGTTTTAAATGAGTAGATAAATCAGAATTCAGAAACTTCAGTTTCATGATAGGTATTCAATACAATATCAAGTTATTAGGTATCTTTAACCCGGCTTATGTGAAAGAAACGAATTCTTTCACATAAGCCGGGTTAAAGAAGAGACAACTGAAGTCTAAATTCTAGATCTCAAAGATGCTGGTATTGATTATTCCAAAGAATGTTTGCTATTTTGTTTTATTAAACGTGATGTAACTAATAGTGTTGACTATACCAAAGATCGTTATTTCCTTAAGGTACATGTCACATATCAGCTCACCTGCCTTTTTTTCTTTTCTTGCGTTTTTCGCTATTTACTACTAAATACGATGATCAAAACTGATGATACAACAATAAATTAATCCATTTTATTATCAGTTTCCATGATCCCGCATTGTGTTATTTAGCGAAAAAAGCAATAACTTTTGAATTTAACAGGCCGTTGACATGAATGATTTATCTTTAATCATTTTATAGCTAGTTATTAAGTTTTCATGCTTCCCAAATTATTTTGATCTTGATAATATTTCTTTGTTGTTTTCTAACTAAGCATTGTGTTAAGTAATGTTATGTTAAGTTTTTAGCCCAAATTATGTTGATCTCTTATAATTATGGTTTCTATAAGTCGTTTTGTTTGATTCGTTTTCTAATAACTGTTATGTAAGTTTTGTAATCATGCTTCTCAAAGGTATTGTGGCAACTTGATGATTATTTCTATAAGTAGATCGTTGGTAAAAGTTTGTTAAATAATTTGTTTCATATAAAGTTCAAAATAGTACCATTACTAATCCGACAGACGTTGCAAACGCTTTTAATAACTATTTTATTAAACAGACATAAAATAACATGACGAAACCACCGGACACTACGAATTTGACAAGTAACCCTAACTAAATGTTAATGCATCCAGTATTACCGCAAGATATTATGAGAGCGATACAATCGTACATGAACAAAGGCTGTAAAATTCGTACCAGGCGATATCGCCTTGCATCTGTGTCTTAACTTATGTATCAGTACTGGAGTATTTCCGGATAGTTTAAAAACAATTATAATGAAGCCACTTTAGAATTTTTTTAAAGAAGATCTAGCAAATTATAGACCAATTGCTTTAATACCCATTTTTTCTAAGGTTATAGATAAAATGATTTATAACTCTGTTAATAATTTCCTATCCAAATATAATGTTTTAAGTGCGGAACAAAAGGGTTACAGAAAAAAATAAGGGTATAAATACAGCGGTTTACAATTTAATAAATGTCATATTGCAAAATGTGGATAAAAAAAGTACCAGTTTGCGCAATTTTCACGGTCATGACGAAGGCATTTCATTGTGTTGATCATGAAATTATTACAAAAAAGCTAGACATCATAGGCATCAGAGGAAATGTACTTAATCTCTTAAAATCATACCTTAACAATCGTAAGCAGCACACAGAAATATCTAGAATGTCTAAAAAGTAAGCTCGAAGAAAAATATTTATCTAAGGCAAGAATTATTAGGTATGGCCACAGACTTATATTGGCATGGCGCACCACAGGGCACTGTCCTGGGCCCTTTATTATTTTTGCTATATATTAATGATTTACCTCGCCACATTGAACATCCTATGGTCTTATTCGCTGACGATAGTAGTGCCTTAATTGAATGTATTTACAAAAAAATATACGAACATGACATAAATGAAACGTTAATAATCATTATACGCTGGCTTGAACAAAATAATTTAATGATTAATAAACCAAAGACTAATGTAATGCATTTTTATCAATGGATTCCACCAGAAGTCTTACATTTACACTATAATAGACAAAAAGTTGACCAAGTAATAGTTGCCAAATTCCTTGGCATTATGATAGATAGCCAATTAACTTAGAAACCACAAGCAGAAGAAGTATGCAAAAAACTTAGTGTAGATGCGTATGTACTTTTTAACCTAACGCTGTATGTGTGCAATTTAATAGTAACAGATAGCTGCGTAGGTACGTATTTAAGTCCCTAAAATTATTAACATTCCCATCACTTTATACTATTGAGGTGGCTGTTTTTGTTTAATAAAGTGTCCGCAAATAGAAACCGGACAATCAGGAGACAATATAAAAATTTGCTAATTGTTAGTGGTTCCGATACCGCCCTATTAACTGCTCCTGCCAATATAATATTTTATGGTGCAAATCATAATGTTGTATAATCTAAGCAGGCCTAGGTACTTAGCACATACTGCAGAAGAAGCCTGATTATTCCTCATGCACCTAGTAGCTACTAACGATTTGTTTAAGGATTCAGTCTACCTTCGCTTTTCTCCTTCATAATTTTATTTAAATGATAGCACATAACTCGTCTTCTACACACGAGGAAAATTGTCGAAACGAGGACTAGAATACACACTGTTCGGAAAATCTAGCAAACCGAGGTCTTAAATACACATTGTGTGGAAAAGCTACCTAACCGAGGACTTTTGTGTTAAAGTTAACACATAGGTCCTCGGATAATACAACAAACGTGAAATGAGTGTAAAGAGCCTGTGTATGAGTCGAGAGTGGCACCATCTGGTGGATACACAATGTCTGTGTATATATATGAATATTTTTGATCAAACCGAGGTTCAGACCACTTTTTCGTGATAAGTATATAGAAAGACTCAAAATCGCTTGCAGGTTACGAATCTTTGGTCAAGTCAAACCGAGGACCCTCGAAAAGGTCCTCGCTTTGAAAAGGTCCTCGGTCGTGCCTTGTGTATTCATACGCACGTCCTCGGATGGTACTTAAAACAAACACAGACACGTCAAACTTATAACACATTAACACCCCGTCGTTTTTGCGTCGGGGGTTAAAAATAGTACTTACATACGTGTGACATTATTGCACGGCGTGTATTAATTAAAGTCACACTTATCGTATACTATTTTATAGCTCGTGTGATACTTAAGTCACGCTGTTCTGCGTAACTATGGACTACTTAACTCTTAAGTCATAGAAGGGCGTGAATGAAGTGCGGGTGTCACATAGTGCTATAAAAACTTTAAGATATGAGCGTAGATAAAATATATTTATAAAATGCATAACTACCTTCGTCTACGGCGACCATAAATCTGGCACCATGCTTGGCCAAGCATACTTCCTGCCGAACCGAAGTTACGAACCAACGTTATAAGTAGGTACCTACACAATAGGTACAATAATAAAGCTACCATTAACAGGCGCTAAGCAGACGGTCATTCCGATCCAGCGTGTCCCTAGCTGCCCTCTCCCAGTGACACCGTAAGCCGAGGTCCGTACCTAACCTACAGGAGGTGGCCTTAGAGTGCACTCTAAGGCCACCTCCTGTAGGTTAGGTGCCTCAATAAATGAAGAAGCCAGGGGGAAACTTAAAAACTAAGCGACTACACTCGAGTGTAGTCGCTTAGTTTTTAAGTTTTTAAAGCCCTGGCTTCTTCATTTATTGAGGCACCCATAGGCAAGTCCACTTAAGCAGACGATAACCTCCAAGGTTGACCTGCGAGATGCTTTTCGGAAAAAAAATTATGAAGACGAAGGACAATATTTTTTTTTTTTTAATAAAAAAAAAATATGTTTACTGTGGGCGGTTTTAACGTGCACGTCTTTCTTTGTTGTCACATGTATAATTTCAACTAGAATTAAGTAGGTTATGTTTTTATGGGGTTTTTTTTAATTCAGAAAAAAATTAAACGTCGTTTGTTCTATAGGATTTATGTATTTATTGTGACAGGAAAACAAAATGGAAAAAAATGTACTTAAAAATGAATAAATTTTGACATAAATAGACTAACCATCGGCATTCATTTTTACAGTACTCTTCAAAAGAAATTGTGCAATTATGCGGTGGCGTTGCCATACAATTTGTGTCCCCCACGCGATATCTAGTTCACAATACACCCGCTTATTTGCGTACTTATACGCCGAGACCACCACGCATGCGCGGATTCGATAATTCTATCCACTTGTTGCCCTAAATTATAGCGACAGCAACCCCATGCAAAGAACTTTAATAAAAATAAACTGCCGCTCTTTTTGAACATAGAACAGTGATGAGCGAGACCTCTATGACGCGCGCCCGTGTGACGTATTGTTTTTTTAATTTATTCAGCTTTTAGCAAAGGACATTAAACTAAAGTTCAGAATGAGTTTTATATGATAGTGTTCATGTGAGAGAATTCGAAAAATATTATGTTGTCTTTATTTTCGGTGAAGTGTGAGTGTGTATCAGTCTATGGTATCAGAGAACCTATTTGTGATTTTTAGGAACGTAAAAGTAAGTCTTGTATTTATTTTGTTAATAGTTTGGCCATTTATGACACACGAATACCTCTGATGTTAAATAGAAATTGATTAATTTGATATCAGACGCTTAGAATGATTAAGGTATCAAAAAGCTCGGATCCCCCAACGAACGAGGGACAAAGACATAAAAAGCAAGCTATTGTGTTATCTGAATCGGAACATAGATAAGATGCTTATCGAATTGCTCTATTGTCTATGCCTGCCATAGATACCTACCGCATCCGGTAGTCTAAATTGTAAATGGGAGGATAAAAAACCAAAACCTCATGTTCGAAAGGTTTTAGGGATTCCGTAGCCAAATGGCAGAAACGGACCTCTTATAATTTCGTCATGTCCGTCTGTCCGTTTATGGCTTATATGAAATAAGTACCAAACTTATGTTTGCGGCCGGCAAAATCAATACACGGTATTGATTTTACCCCACAAACATACGTAAATATTTATCCCGACCACAGAACCCTTCACTGTCGTTGGTCCGACACACACTTGGCTTCTTTTTGTCTTTTGTTTTTAATAGTGATCATTGCTAGAGACCGCAAGCGCAACTACCAAGAAAGTTGATATGACCCTCCTGGGTTCGATCCACAGGTCAGCTAAAACGTAACTGGATTTTTCCGATAGGCCAGAACAGAGTACACTCTTTTATCAGCCCGAGGTCAGCCGCCGCTGACCCCGGGCTGATTGAAGGCGTAACAGTCTACCAGTAGCAATGGCTTTCATTTTAACAGTTCAACAACATTTACGTTGTTGAGCAGACAAATTTTTCGAACATAATTATGCAATAGATTAGCTTTTTAAAATGATTTAGATTGTGGTAGAGTGTTACGCAATTAAGGTGTTGGTTTTGTGCTCCATACGGACAGTAATGGCGAAATTGTAAGGGTTTGGTTTTGTCGCAGAACACAAAAAATGCGACTAAAACGACCACAGTCTTATATTTTGTCCCCATCATCATTTTTATATTATACAATTACCTTAATAACTATCTAATTTCAGGTAATTTTACAAAATGGCGACGCTGCCGATTTTCGTATCTCTTAGCAGGTAAATTATTTTATATTTCTAATTGTCTACTTAAGTATGTAGATTTTGCATTCTTTTTCTTAGCGTGTCGATAGCAAACTAAATGGACCATGAGCGCCATCACCAGCGTCCATCAGTTCCTGTAACGTGCAGCTGACAGGACATGCAGGACACGATATTCAGTGTCCCATCGTTTGTGGAACAGCATGTAGATTTTCTCATGTTTATATATTTAGATATACAGATTTCGCATTGATATACTCATAGTTAAATCAATTCAAAAGTCATTTATTCAGATGAGACTGAGAATTGCACTTTTTAAACGGCAAAAATACATAAGACAGTCCCCCAAAACGCCCGCCCTTCAGCCATCTATCCTTTATGATGATGTCTTTTTTAAACTATGAAGAGAAAAGATTTGTATTTTTTTATGTTTGTTTGTTACGCTTTCTGTCCGTGCCTCGGAAAGCACGTTAAGCCGTTGGTCCCGACTGTCATTCGTGGATCTTTGACAGTCGTTACGGGTAGTCAGAAGCCCGAAAGTCTGACAACCAGTCTTACCAAGTGGTATCGTATTACCCAGTAACTGGGTTGTGGAGGTCAGATAGGCAGTCGCTCCATGTAAAATACTGGTATTCAGCTGCATCCGGTTAGACTGGAAGCCGACCCCAACATAGTTGGGAAAAGGCTAGGCAGATGATGTTTGTTACGCTTTCACGCTAAAACGGCTACACGGAATTGGATGAAATTTGGCACATGGGCAGATCTGGATTAGGACATAGAATAATTTTTATATCGATATTCCCACGGGATCGAGACTTATGCGGGTGAATCTGTGGAGCGCAGTTAGTAACCAATATTGTCCGTGGAGTTTCTTGCCCGTTCTTACTACGATGACGCTTTGAAATGGGCAACTAGTTTCATGTTTCTGACTGACCGACCCCTTGATAATTCAAAAGTGCCTATGGTTGGTTTTTCGAAGTAAATGTTTTGAGTTTAAGTTTTTAAGACGAACTTAAGTGTAGACAGAAACGTATAGAACGTTCTTGTCTAAGTCGAATATAAACAATGTTTGGGATAGTTACATACACTAACTTATTGTAATCTTTTAATGGCTATTACATAATCCATACCCTGAGGGCAAACGAAAGGGAATTTTAAATATAAACGATGTATACAGGACATGCTGGTTCCTCACAATGATTTCCTTCACCGTTTTGAGAGCAGTGGTGATGAAATAATTTACACAGAGTTGACAGAGTAAAGTGCTTGTCTGGGTTCGAACCTACGAGCTAAGTACAACACTTTACCACTGGACCGGTACTGCTCTAAACTAAACTAAATTGATTGCAATACATTACATAGATTGAATTAAATTATATTTCATATTACATTAGGCACGTCAGCGAGGACGAATTTTGCCGATAGCATTTATTTCAATAACTGGAACCTTTGAATTGTCAAATAGTCGGTCAGTTAGTTGAATTGGATTTTTTATGTTGTGTCGTAATGTACTTGAAAATGAAATGCCTACTGTGTGCGTAAAGTTTCGGCTACCGGCCATGCCATCCGGCTGCCAAAGCGCGCTTCCGGTGTCCGTATTAGGAAGTAAATACCAAGACGTGCCAACACCTAGGGCTACCAAATAACAATAATATAAAATAATCCTCTGGCGCAACAAAAAAATAATAATATCTAAAAAAAATTACAACTTAAAAGTGAAAAATAAAAACATTTTTTACAAAAAAAAAACAACCGACTTCCAAAAATGACACTACAAAGTGAAAAATAACTTTAATTTCGGAAGTCGGTGTCGTTGGGTTCGCATTTTCGTTGTTTGCCACCGACTTCCGAAATTAAAGTTATTTTTCACTTTGTAGTGTCGTTTTTGGAAGTTGATTGTTTTTTTTTTTGCATAAAAGTTTTTATTTTTCACTTTTAAGTTGTAATTTTTACCAGTAATTTTGGTTTAAAAACCAAACTATTGAACCGTTTCTGATGAAATTTCTATGGGACCATTTGGGAAGTATACCCTTTCCAACAAAAAAAAGAATTTTTCAAATCGGTTGGCAAGGGACGGAGATATGCGCGAACAAACATAAAAAAAAAATACAAACATCCGAATTGAGAACCTCCTCCTTTTCTAGAAGTCGGTTAAAAAAAAATTTCTTTGATGCGATTTTCACCAACATAGTTTGCAGAGTAAGCAAACTGAAGTGGCAGTGGGCCATGTCTGTCGAAGGACCGATGGCCGGTGGAGCAGACGAGTCCTGGAGTGGAGACCGCGTATCGGCAAGCGAAGTGTGGGACCCCGGCGTGATGGACAGAAGGTGACTGGGACAGACTGGATGCATAAGGCGGAGGACAGGGTGTTGTGGCGCAGCCTGGGACAGGCCTTTGTCCAGCAGTGGACTGCGATAGGCTTAGTTAATCAACCAAGCATTTTTTGGTGAAAATCAATCGATTTTCACCAATAAATTCGACATTGAGCCAGTTGGATTTTGTTTTTTTTTAACTGTAGTTTTTCTTTGTCTATGTTTGTGTTTTAATATTTCGTCTGCCTTCTTGTGTGAGTCCCAATAAATATATTTTCCTTTCTTCTAAGCCGTTCACACGGACATAAAAATATTGCGCGGGATTTTATCGCGCATTGGATTTTCAACTCTCGCTGTTGAGCCGAGCATCGAGAATCCAACAGACCGCATCCCAGCGCGTCATAAAACCAGACTGTTCGATTTTCAACTCTCGGCGCAAAGCAGCGCGGTCAGCCTTCTTTCTTACCGAAATAGTGTTTGCCGTCCCTATTACAACTGATATTAATTCAAAACAGTACAGCGGCCTTATTACCATTATTATTTCGTGCTGGCTATCATTTCTCACATACAAATTGCATGCCTACATAGTACCTACGTACGTACGTACCTACACCCTTTGATACGTGTCGTCGCCTTCCTTGCGTGGAAGTACTTAGGTACCTGACTGCGTCTTTGCATTCAGTATTTTTATTCATTAAATGTTTTATTACTCTCTAATAATAAAGCTGAAGAGTTTGTTTGTACGCGCTAATGTCGGGAACTACCGGTCGGAAATTAAAAGTTCATTTTGCATTCGATAGCCCAATTCTTGAGAAACTTTGTAGGTTATATAATATTATGCTAGACACTGGACATTAGCTGGGAATCTATGAGAATTCTTAAAAAAAAAAGAAAAACTTTTAATAATAATAATAACTTTGTAGATTGCTTTTTCGCAACAATGCGTAAAACGTGCGCTTCCCTGGTGCGCAGGGTGTGGGGCGGCTACAACAGTGTCCTAAGCATGGTTGCGAGTCGCCAAGACTGTGTGTACGTGGGTCACTGTTGTGCCGTCTCTCATGGGATGTGTAGTGTCTGTGCTTACTAACTTAGTCGTAAGTTTTACTAACAATTGAGTCTTTGTAACTTGAATAAAGAAAAATTATATTCTATTCTATTTCATGGACAACAATAGAACCAAAGATAAAAAAAAACAATATTTACAACAAAAAATACTTACAATTCTAGATGTTAGTAGACAATTTAAGTTATAAAACTATGTTAGTACTTATATTCAACTTATTCTTTAGCTTAGTCAGATCTGCACCCTAATTGCGGAACACACGATCAATCGGAATCGGCTTCATTTTGACAGTTCAACAACATTCATTGCGTAATTTACGTGTTGAGCAGACAAATTTTTGGAATTATGAAGCAATGGATTAGCAATTTGCTTCAAAATGATTCTGATTCCGATTGATTGTGTGTAATCACTCCCTTATCACGTAACACACTATCAAACACAATCTGAATCAGTTTGAAGGATATTGTAAATCTGCTTCATATGAATAAATTTGTTTGCTCAACAAAGTAAATGACGCAATGAATGTTGTTGAACCATCAAAATCAAAGCCATTTTCTGATGTAGGTATGCATTTGGTGTATGGTGTGTCTTTTAGTCTGTGCTGAATAAATGTACTTTCTTTCTTTCTTTATTCCTACTGTTAGGTGGACCCCGCTGAACAGGGTTTGTTTACATTTTCATCACATACTTTTGGATCAGACATTAAATATTTGTTTACGTGTTTAGACTAAACGTGTGTTTTAGTATGTTTATAAACATAAACTCTAGTCATAGGTAACCAGGCAAGCAGAGTTTTTAACTTTGTTTCAAGTAAACAGGCGACGCAATAAAGATGGGGTAGGGAGACGCGATGCTAAACATTCAAGAATAAGCGGCCATTTTGTTAGAGTTGACAACTCGGCGCGTGCACATGAACTGTAGGTACTCTTCCTTATAAAAATTAAGTGATAGCCAAATTCAGTTCAAACGCGGAAGAAACTCACACGTGTGATAAATACCTCTCACGTTGTCAGTATCGTCAACTAATGGTATGCAGGGACCAGGTACTGCACCTATAAGGATAGTCTGATAACTATTAGTCAGCTAGAAACCATGTGCATGCGCGGGGATACTGTCACGCACGATCCGCTTTGACAGTGACAGACGGCAAGGTGCGCAAGTGAACGTGGAAGTGCACTACACTGTCTAACTATATCTACATCGTGTCACACAGAGACACGGTTTAGATTTAGAGCGCGTTGTTCTTCTAAAGTTCTAAATTACACAACGGATTTTAATCATATAAAGAACTGGCTGCGCCCCGCGGTTTCACCCGCATAAGTTTCGATCCCGTGGGAATATCGGGATAAAAAATATCCTATATGTTAATCCTGGTTATAAACCATCTGTCTGCCAAATTTCATCCAAATCTGTTCAGTAGTTTTTGCGTGAAAGAGTAACAAACATCCATCCATCCATACAAACTTTCACGCTTATAATATTAGTAGGATTTATTCCGGAAGGTTTATGTGGTGTACGGTGCACGTACATGGGTTTTAAAATATTATTGCAATTAGTTAGCCAGTAGGCTCGCGTACTTGTACTTTGAAGGCGACCTACATTTGGCAGTGCATTGACACTGACACAGTGCATTATTCTATGCATTTTATATATATTACATTTAGTGTTCAATTAGACGTGGTTTGAGTCGGGCAACTTGCATTTTTATTTAGATTCATCCCGTTGAGCATTCACTGACATTATATGCATTTAAGTTTAATTTGACATTCTGCATTACATTGACATTTTACATTTGCATACCGTACTTATGTTAGGGGTGCACCCTACATGTGGTCCCTACCATTACCATTATTATATTATATTATAAACTAGTAGCGCCCCGAGGTTTCACCCGCATAAGTCTCAATCAATGGGAACATCGAGACAAAAAGTATCCTATGTTATAATCCTAGTTATAAACTACCGGTGTGCCAAATTTCATCCAAATCCATTCAGCCGGTTAGGCGTGAAACTGTAACAAACAGATAGAGTACTTTCGCATTTATAATATCAGTATACTCGTAGTATGGATATAGAAATAGCCGATAGATCGCGTTTCTCAAGGTCAATGCGGTCAAACGCACCTACACTAATTAACCATGATCCAGAACGGTAAATGTTAACATGAGCCAGGTAGAGTTGTGCCAGCGCACATCCGGTTAGGGCTGTCATTATCAAGTTCCGGCTGCAACTGGTTTGGCAGCCCCGTGAATGATACAGTTAAGTCTCCGATGTCCTTTAGCTGGCAAATCTCCGAAGAAAAATTGTACATTACAAATAGGAGGTACATAAAATATTCTCACGCCTAAAAGTCCCGAAGAGGAGCACGAGGAGAACAGTTACATTTCGACAGTTAGGAATGTCTAATGTGTTCGGGAGTGAGCTAATTTTCATTAAAAGGACACTAAATTGGTAATGTTCTTCAGAAAGGTCAGATGCGTATTACTCGCAGCCAGCGTACGTCTATCATCTAGATGTATACGAACCAACGACGCTGGAACAGCTAGACCAAATGCTGCACAGCCTAAATGGAGCCACTCGGTGGGTAGACCTCGGCATAAATTTGGACAAGACAAAAGTCATATACAATTTGCACGTCTTGCCGAGTCCAATCCACAGCGAAGGGTGGCTTCTCGAAGTTGTGAAGGATTATGTCTACCTAGGGCAAGTCGTCCAGCTCGGTAGACACAACTTTGAGAAAGAGGTCGACAGAAGGATCCAGTTGGGTTGGGTAGCACTTGGAAAACTTCGTCAAGTCTTCTCGTCGCCTATCCCGCAGTGTTTGAAGACAGTGTCTTCAACCAGTGCGTCCTGCCTGTCATGACATGCGGTGTAGAAACGTCGGGTTGGTCTGACGGTCGGGTTGGTCCACAAATTCAAGCTATGCTCGGAGTCTCTTTGAAGGATAAAATCAGGAACGAAATTATCCGGAAAAGAACCGGAGTTACCGACATAGCTTGCAGAGTAAGCAAACTGAAGTGGCAGTGGGCTGGCCATGTCTGTCGAAGGACCGATGGTAGCTGGAGCAGACGAGTCCTGGAGTGGAGACCGCGTATCGGCAAGCGTAGTGTGGGACGCCCCACATCTAGATGGACGGACGACCTAAAGAAGGTGGCTGGGGTAGACTAGATGCGGAAGGCGGAGGACAGGGTGTTGTGGCGCAGACTGCGATAGGCTGACTTGATTGATTTAATTGAAACGAACCCAAAGAAGTATGTAAGGAACGTAGCAAGTAGCGTAGGTATCCCATTGGAAGAAGCCGTGAGTTTACGTATGTAATTCAGACTTCAGGCTGCTCCTCATAAACTAATGTAACGTAATAACAATAACACATAATAACAACTGATTAAACCTAAGTACATTGAGGTAGGAACCAGGACTTACGTACTCACAGCAATCGCTTGCGATCATTAGGCTGGGGCAATTAAGAGATAAAAATGCATTACATTATCAAGGAATTAAAAAGTTAATACAACTTAAGTCAATGCACTTGATGCTGTCCCTACACCCACGAGCTCATAAAGTCATAACATATGTATATTAATGTCACCCAATCCATCCGTAATTTTGGCGAATTCTGGCCTTTTGATATAATAATCGGCTGCAGAAAATTGGATATGGTAGCAAATATTACAGTAGATAGCGTAGGGGCATTTGCCACCAAAAGTATGTTGCAAAGAAAATTTGGCAAAATGAGGGATCGTCTGACGCTAATTGCAAATGCGGTGCTCCTGCTCATACCAAGTTCCTATAGCTGTGTTCCAGATAATTAACTTCGCATCGCCACTTAATCAGTTATCTACTCTAGTGAAATGTATTCAAGTTGATTTATACTGTCAATTCCTCCTAATAAGTTTTTGGTTGCAATAGAATTTTAACTTTGTTATGTACGACATTCAGTTTGTTGTTCCATAACTTGAAAATTGTCTCAAATTCCTGGCTCTAATATAAGTCCTACTTGCTAGTGTCCCATGTGTGTGTTTGTACCTACGCCAGCTCTTTTGACTGACTGATGCTGCAAGTGAGAGAGTACCTATGGTCTGTTCCAAAACTATAAGTTTGGATACCTTCCACCATTATGATGTTTTTCATTTGACAATTGAGATTCATTTTATAACCTCAATTTTCGTTGATGATTTTTAATTGTTGGAAAAAGTTATGAGATATAAAGTTGAACCTTCAATACAGACCCTTTAGTGAGTGATTGCATGAGAATTTAATCTGATCAAAGTTTGTTTACACTTTCATGTGATATTTTTGAAATAGGCTATACTCGTACTGGGGCTAAACAATATAAGAAAGTACTTACTGTCAATACGAAAAGAAGAAGAAACACATTTTCGCCAAGATGTCGTGTCGTAAATAGCGTGTTGTCTTAAATACTCAGTTGTAGCATCTAGGTTACAATCAGCATTCCGCCAACGTCCAATAATTGACGTATTTCTAACGCTAATTACTAATTACAGCGGTATTGTTTCTTTGGCATTAAATGCGGATACAGATATTAACTAAGGCGTCTATAGAAAGTGATTTACTTGAAAAAGAAAGTTCGGAAGCAAAAGGAGTATGTAAGGATCGTAGCAGGTGGCGATCTGTAGTTTCTGCCTAACCCATGGGAAGAAGGGGCGAGTTTATGTATTTATATACAGACGCCAGCAGGTCAGGCTACCCGAAGCTGTCAGATTTTCCCAATCAACCTTGAACCTTAAAATGCTTTAGCGATGAAGTTGAAAATCTATTAAAGAAAGACAGAATGTAGTAGCTTGATGTGCTGGTGTCAGTACCAAGTTCGGAATTGATTAATTCTGATGCTTTTGATGGATTATTTTGGGCACAGAGATTTCTAGAAACTCCCAGAACAAGTAGGTAAGTAAAGAATGAAAAGAATAGGAGGTCAATTCTCGTATTTTAAAACGTTCAAAATCTAGTCGCAGTCTCATCTCGACGACAAACAATTAATGTCAAAAACTTGTCAAAATGTAGGGAATTTAGACGTATTTTTGACGGATTGACACTGAGATCAGACTGAACGTTCTGAAAATTACGAGAATTGCCCCAGATTTTGATAAAAGGAAGGGAAACTCGCGAATAGGGTGCCATGCTCGATTATTGTTTGCTAAGCCTAAGTTCCATGACAAAATAACGGACCGTCTGTGTTTTCATCGAAATCAAAAGCAATTTGTTCAAACTAGACTCAAATTCAGTGTTTTTTTTAACGTCAAAATGAAACAAGACTGTCCCCCGAAACGCCCGCGCGCCCGTCACCACTTCCTAGTGCTATAACTGGAAAGAAGTGTCTCTTAACAAACATCACATCGTTGTTTTACCGATCTTTTGCGTATTAGCTAAAAATTGTTGGCAAAAACCACATCCGATAACAAATTAATATTTTCGAAATTCAATGAAATAAAATCCTTCCCACCGTCCAAAACTGACGCCTCCACAATTACTCGAAGCGCATTTGGACCGGCCCTTACATGGCGTGCTGGATTACTGCATTTATTAATCATTTATTGCTAACTTTTACGTTCTTTAACCTCCCTTTGTCTCTACAGTTGACTAATGGAGGAGTATGATAAAATTAATATATTTATTCGCAGACGTTTTAATATGTAGGTATAGGTATACCTCATCGCGTTTAAGGGCTTCCGCAGACAGCCGCGACGAGACGGTGCGATGCGATTCTGGTCGAAAAAATTCTACGATGTTTTCATTGAAATTGTTCTAGTTGTGTCGCGTCGCGAAAGACGTCGGCTTTGTAGAGTCAGCGTTGTCTCTGAAATTGATACCTGTGTAATGGTATATATTTTTAGGGTTCCGTACCCGAAGGGTAGGTACTAAAGGGACCCTATTACTAAGGTTCCGCTATCCGTCCGTCTATCCTTGTATCTGTTTTACCGTAATAGGTAGACACTTGAAATTTTCACAGAATGTGTACAACAGATAATAATATACCACATACCTTACAAGCAAGACATCCAGCATCCGCATCCGGTTAGACTGGAAGCCGACCCCAACATAGTTGGGAAAAGGCTAGGCAGATGATGATGATACCTTACAAAAAAGTGTTCTTTTCGGCGGTCTTTGCTCAGTCTTAATAAGGACAATAAAGACAATAACTTAAGCCACAGACACATGACTGTGTCGTGTTGTGTCGTGACTCGGGATACACCAATCAAAAGAATCTGTTCGACTAAGTACGTCAAATCACAACGACTTTTGATTGGCTAACTGTGCGTCAGAAGGCGTCACGACACGAGACACTAAATTTGACAGGTCGAAGATGTTTTGCCTTTAGGTATCAACCAGCAGTGACACCCTAGTGCATGCCGCCATAACCTGTCAAGTTATACTGGACCCATACGTGGCGGCCATCTTCAAACTATAATTTCATGGTCTGCCAATTTTTAGGAATGCGCCTGTAATAAATCATGGTATGGGATATTCTAGAAGCGTTAAAACATAGTGTTTATCATTGATTGATGAAGTGATGACATATTGGGCCAATTATACGATAGAGATGCTTGCATTTCGTATGATACTTTTGTGTGTGTTATCTTTTGGAACGAAGTTCCTTATCGCGCGTTGCGAAAGGGGGCTAGGCGGAAAAAATTAAGACCAAAAGTGTTGGACACTTTTTGCTATAGTTGTAAGCCGTGCGGCGTGCGCGTGTTTCTCTGTCTCTCTCTCTCTTTGAACTTCGTTCCATCCGGGTGTCCCTTGACACCTCTCAAGTTTTTTTTATAACTAAGTATATGGTTCGGATTTCAGTCTAACAAGCCCACCTGATTCAGAACTGGGACTACCTACTGCCACTTGCAGTGCAGTGCAGTTTTTGTGCAGAGCACCCGGTGTAGGTCGTACGTCAGTGTTAACAAAACCTATTCTGTATTATTACAAACGGAAATCTAACTTTAGTTCTAGCCTAAACCTTTATATAAACATGTATTTGTATTTTGATCTTTATTTTGATCGATCGCAAAGTTCCTAATACTATAATGACAACTTAGCACCAAACTAAGCTGTCATTTTTGTATAAAGAACTGCAGTGCGATTCTGTAACCATCTCACCGTGAAAACTTAGGCGAAGTGTGCGTGGAGTGAGCTGTCATTTCAACTAATGCTAGGGATTATCACTATTGATAGCTCACTCTAAGCTCACTTCACTCAACTTTTCATGGTGAGTTTTTTACAGAATTTATCGGCTGCATTATAATAGTGAGTTCTTAATTCAATGTTAATTACCATTTTTGACAAGTTTTTGACATTGATTGTTGCTGAGATGAGATTGTGACAAAATTTTGAACGTTTTTAATTACGGGAATTGGCTTTCAGATGTAAAAAAAACCTTGTTTTGTAATAAGGGGGATTGAAACTCCGTAATATGTTAACCCTCCTCAAGACCAACGCTTACTGGTTGCCTGTACACTTAGAATGTATCGTTAGCATCATTGTCCGTGTAGGCTATTCTGCTTGCTGTTAATTCCCATACATACAAACTTGCTGACCGCAATCCAACGACAATGTTTAGCGCGGTTGACCGTGACGTCAACCCACGTATTACTACATAGTTCCCTAGGAATCTACGGTCAGTACCCAGGAATATAATGGACACGGAACGTCCGCTCAGCTGGAATGATGACTGAGAAAATTGTAGGAAATCTGCTGCTGTAGCTGGACTACTACTACGAGTAGGTACGTATAAAACGTGGTTTACGTAACTATGGTTCGAACTTGTTAAGTACTGTGTAGGTTACTTAATTGTCGTTTTTCTAGTTAACCGTGCCTACCTTCCACTTTTTGACAACCTGTGAATACTCCTTCAAGTAATTTTAAAAATTAGGTATGGTCTCGCAAGAAAGCTTTCATGTCGCATCAATAAGATCATTATAGGCAGCTTGCTCTTATTGCCCCATTCATCATCATCATCATTTCAGCCGAAAGATGTCCACTGCTGGACATATATAGGCCTCCCCAAGCACCGCTACTTCGACCAGTTCTGTGCCTCTCGGATCTAGCGGATTTCTGCGGCCTTCACAAGGACATCGGAATCGGAATTGAATTACAAAAATGATCCAGGTCGACGGAAAATTAAGCTACGCTCGTCGCCAACCGCGGCGACCCGTTCGTCGATTCGTGGTGGGAACCCATCCATTATATATCGAGACATCTCCGTGTCTCGAAAAGCACGTTAAGCTGTTAAGTCCGACTGTCATTTGCAGATCTTTGACAGTCGTTACGTCATTCAGTCGTACGTTAGTCAGAAGCCCAAAAGTCTCAAAACCAGTTTTACCAAGGGAGCCAGTTGTGCAGGTCAGATAGGCAGTCGTTTCATGAAAAATACTGGTATTCAGATGCATCCGGCTGACTGGAAGTCGATTCCAATGTACTATCTGCGATTAAGTTAGTCATTTCTGACGTCTGTGAAGGAAAACATCGTAAAGAAACTTGGACTGATACTTAATGTAATTCTGAAATCGCCAATCCGTCTTGAGCAAGCGTGGTTATCATCAACAAAACCAGAATATCGAATACGAATTATGTCTAAGAGCCTCAAAAACGGCCCTTATGCATAAAAACATTCTCTGCATGGCTCCAAAAATATATAATAAAATACCAAATGCTATCAAAGATTTGACTTTGAAACAATTTCAACGGAAATTTAATGTTTTTTAATTAAAAAATGCTACTATACCATTGACGAATTCCTTCTTGACAAAATGTTATTATAAACTGAAAATTATGTATATGCTTGACAATTTGGCTAAAATTATTGATTGTATTTTTAATGTTTGTAATAATAATTAACTATTTTAATTTGTATTGTAATCTAAATTTTGACATTTTTGTTTTGTATACCATATCAATTTTAAATTCTTATATTGTTAAAGAGTATATGCCTAATGGGTAGCTTTTTGAGTTTCCATAAAATAACTGTAAGACCTGCTGTATCACCAAAAAGCACACGAATAAATACTTTGACTTTGACTTAGGCAAGTTAAGTATGTCAAAAACACTTAAGTAAGTACACCAAAGAATGATAACTATTACCACGCCTATATAAATAGATAAAAAAGCCTTTTAATTCCATTAGCTGTTAAAATTACACAACAATATTACATTTAATCATAATCATGCGAAACTAGAATTGATTTCGAAAAAAAATTTTTTTTTTTCTTTAAAATTCCATTTTATAACATTCATGAAATAACAGTATAACGATAAAAAAACATTACAAAATAATTTAAATTAAATAATCCATTTTGAATTTACTAAAACATGCAAAATTAACATTAGGTATAAACACGACAGAAATTGTCAAAACAAAACCAAATCAAATCATTTATTTGCATACTTGTTAAAAAGGTGTTACAATACAAGTAAGTATAAAATAACTCTTACATTGTATCATAACCTATTGAGGTGTGCAAATGAATATTGTATTACGTACAAACATAAATTTTAAATTGATTTAAGTACATTAATAAATAGAATGTCAAATAAAAAAAATGACAAATTATTATACACAAATCACATTAAAATTTCAATAATAATTATATTTGTGTTGCCATTTCAGATAAAATCTCATCTTTAATTTAAATACTTAATCAATTGAATAGTAACATTTTGCAACTAAGAATTCGTGCAAACATAATTTGAATTGGTCCATTTTGTGTAGGTCTGTGATACTTTTTGGCAACTTATTGTATACTTTTGGTGCCATGCCCAAAATGTTTTTATTAAATACTGCTTTTTTATGACGTCTTACGCATATTTTATTTTTGTATCGTGCACTACTTAGATGGGTATAAAGATGTAGATTCGCTTTGACAAAGATCGCCATTTCACATATATAAAGACACGGGAATGTTAGAAACTGGAACTGTTGAAAATGTGGCTTACAGCTTTCTGTGCTTTGTATGCCACACATTGCCCTTATGCATTGTTTCTGGGCTTTGAACGTAATTTCTCTGTCTGGCGAGTTCCCCCAAAATATAAGTCCGTAGCGTAAAGTAGAAGCAACATACCCGTGATACGCCATTAATTCCCGTGATATGCCATTAAAACGTTTATACAAAGTTAATTAAAGTCGTGCGAATTCGCAACAATCTGATGAACATCAAACCGTTGAATTTGCATTTAGCATAAAAATCTATCTGCAATGTTTACTTAGAGAAAATAACTTACGTATCTATTTACATGCAACAGAAAAGTTGCAAAAACCTTACAAGATATCAAAGCTGTAGCAGTAGTCGACTGCTGTATATAATATATATTATATACAAGTATATAATAAAAAAAAGAGAAAAAGGCAGGAGCTCATTGAGCATCAAACAATTCGTCCGCATCACTGTCAATGGGATAAGTGCCCAAAAGGCTGGCAGCATGTTTTAATCAAACAATCATGAGTACTATTTCATTGATCCCTAGTTGCAACCGCAAGCGGGAATGAGAACTTCCTTATTCTCAGAAACAGACCGGTATTAGGAATGGTGCTCATTTTTTTCTTTTTTTTATATTGTAATTGATTTGTAGGGATGCCTTTGCCCTGTAGTGGGACATCACAGGCTATTAATAAGAATATAATATAAATAATTATACATATTGAATTTGAATGACATGTCTATGCATTATAATTTTATTAAAATTTGATTTGAATGTTTGTGTATTGTTATTTATTGTGTATGCGTGACTCTTAAAACAATTTTATGGTTTAATTTAATGTAATGGTATGAATTTTGTCTGAAAATAAATGAAATCAATATTTTATGGTATTTGTCAGAATTTGTTTCATAATAAACATTGTGTGGTACCTATGTTAGCCCAGAAATTTTCCTCTTGTTACACGTTGTTATAAGGTTCCCTACTGAATATTTCTGCTTTTTTATTTCTTTTACAGTGTGCATTTGTATGGTAATTTGTTTCTCACGCCCATTGTCCAAACGCTTTTATACTTAAAACGTAGTTTTAATTTTTAGTAAAGAATTACATAAAAATTTAACTCTACTCTTTAATGAATTTGTGGTTTAAACAATATAAAGTAAGTAGTATCTAAGGATTTCGCATAAGAAAATTTTCAGTAAGAGCGCGGAGACTGGATTCGTTTTTGTTACTGGCAAAAGGCTGGCCAGTCTTACCAAGAGCACTTATTCATTAAAAAAAAAAAAAAACAGCCACATCACATACATTTAACTTATGCTTGAAATAATTGGAACGAAGTTCCTTATCGCGCGTTGCGAAAGGGGGCTACACGGAAAAAATTAAGACCAAAGTTGGAACGACACTTTTTGCTATAGTTGTAAGCCGTGCGGGGCGTGCGCGTGTTTCTCTGTCTCTCTCTCTCTCTCTTTGAACTTCGTTCCATCCGGGTGTCCCTTGACACCTCTCAAGTTTTTTAATAACTAAAGGGGTACAGTTACTGGGTAACACGATGCCCCTTGGTACGACTCTGGTGGAGCTACTGCCAATAAGGTTCCCACTGCTGGGCCTCCTCTTTGTGAGAGGGAAGATAGGCAGTGGACTGGAAGCCGACCCGAACATAGTTGGAAAAAGGTTAGGCAGATTGACTGGCGAAATATGGGTGTGTACCTTACACCCCTGTATACTCCTTCGGAGAATACAGGTGTAATGCTATTGTAGTTTCTAGCACCGATCGTCGCCAATTCTCACAGGTTTATCTATTCACATCACCTGTCATAGTTACGAGTAGATGTGGCGAATTTCCCCGATAACAATGGTGCTGTATGTTTAATTGTTTATAGCCATCCATGGGATTGTATGGGCAAGTCTTTTGTTTGCAATTATGTTGAGAATCTATGTACAACGACGTGTAAGAAAGTTCTTTTTTTATTGTAGTTTAGTAGTAACAATCAGCGCTGCCTATGAACATCGACGTCACTTGGAAGTCTCTGGCACATTTTGTCGGGGAATGCAGACTATATGTAGGTGGATTCATCTTCTCCGTGTCGCTGGCACGACTGTATTTTAGATCTTGTTGGCCTAAAACTTCCCCACATCTACAGCGTCGTCGGTGGCAGCGGCGAGGACATCTTGACTTTATAGTTCGATGCAATAATAATGTAATTTATATTTTAAACTAATTATTCAACTGAAGAGTTTGTTTAAACGTTACACTCCGGAACTAACAGTCGGATTTGAAAATCTCTTTAATGCATTTGATAGTCCAATTCTTGATCAATTATGTAGATAATATTTTTTTAAATTTTTGCTTTGCTTCTAAGGGTCGTAGGACCCTTAGAAGCAAAGCAAAAATTTAAAAAAATGTCAGGAAGAACGCTAAGCGAAAGTAAGTAGGTAATAGCGCGAGCTGGCGATGCGATGCGACGCGGTGGGTCAGGGAACAAGTTTACGCGGACGAAGTCGAAGGCAGAAGCTAGTACAAATACGGAGCTGCGAAACAAGTGCTTAAAAAAACTTTCCTCCTCTATCGATTGTATTTACTTCTCTTAGATTCGGCACCTAATGACTTACTACATATCCTTCAAACAGAGCAAAGCAAGTTAGCGCTCCATTCCCAAGAATGACAGCTGGTACATTCTGAATACAAAAGAAGCAAAGATACCAAACGACATTGAACATCATCTCCTGACAAGGTCGCGGGCATAACTAGGAGTTAAACAACTGTCTATAAATGGCGGTCGTCCACAGGTGTCTATCTGGTTGTAAGATAAACGGTTGAGGTTTTTGAAAAAAAAAAAAAATGTCGGCAAACGGGCGCGTCCCGGTGCTATTTATAATAAAACTACGAGGGCTGCTATTCATGTATCCGGAACTAGCCAGTTATAAAACAATATTAAAAAAGGAATTATGAAATGGAACTCTTTGGCTGAAGAATACAATTTGCTTCATGTAGCTGACATTTGTTTTTCCTTTGTGGCGTCATTTTGAAAAGTGCGTGTCTTTATCACAATGGATTTAACTCGTGAAAATGTTCGTGCTATAATTTATTAAGATTTTCGGCGAGGGCTAACTCAAAAACAGTGCATGTATCAACTCACTTCGACTTTTGGACGAAGGACCATCGAATACTACTGAGTATGA
Organism: Apamea sordens; assembly: GCA_945859715.1. Classification (NCBI taxonomy): domain Eukaryota; kingdom Metazoa; phylum Arthropoda; class Insecta; order Lepidoptera; family Noctuidae; genus Apamea; species Apamea sordens. The sequence continues at coordinate 19,742,955 of OX243995.1, forward strand.
CTGCTTTAGTGAGTTTAATCGTGGGCGGTCACTTCTGCTAGGCTTCCGTGGTTACAGGGTCTTTGTGGTTACATGGTCTTTATTCTTCATAAGGCAAAAGGCTCCGTTACAATTGTTGTCACGTTACTGTAAGAGCAAGCACAGGTAGAATTAACAATACATCGCATGGGAACCCAAGACTAGTCATTGTTTTAATTTGATACGTAGCTGAGTAGCGGTATTCTTTAGATGTGCGGTTTGATTAAGGGATAATTGAAACGACTATAGCCACGTGTGAATGTGGAAGATTATAAGATCAAGAAAAATAATGTATGGTTTCAAATATGCTAGGGCTAGAAAAGGGGAAACTCACATAATGGCTGATAATCTAGATATACAGTTTGGAGATGGCAATCCTACTAATATTATAAACGTGAAAGTTTGTATGGATGGATGGATGTTTGTTACTCTTTCACGCCAAAACTACTGAACGGATTTAGATGAAATTTGGCACACAGATGGCTTATAACCAGGATTAATATATAGGATACTTTTGGAACGAAGTTCCTTATCGCGCGTTGCGAAAGGGGGCTAGACGGAAAAAATTAAGACCAAAAGTTGGAACGACACTTTTTGCTATAAGTAGTTGTAAGCCGTGCAGCGTGCGCGTGTTTCTCTGTCTGTCTCTCTCTCTCTCTTATAGAAACCGAGCCAGTTATACTTCGTTCCATCCGGGTGTCCCTTGACACCTCTCAAGTTTTTTTATCCCAATATTCCCACAGGATCGAAACTTATGCGGGATATAATCTTATAAAATATTAAAGTTGGATTGTCGTCTCCACCTCCACCTTATATAGCCCTCCAGACCGTATTTCCGCCATGACGGCCAGTCTCAACGGAGACTAGCCTTCGGTGCGGGAGATATTATGGCGCACAAATGTGTGCGCAGACACAGGTGCACTCTCTCTACCCCACAGTCTTTACTAATATTATAAAAAGCTCTGATTTCTAAAATGCTTTCACTAATATGAAGCTACGGTATTGCCGAGTCTCATACGATATATTTTATATGTAAACAAGAAATTTTACATGGATGAAGCCGTCGGCTAAAGCTATTGTTGAGTGTTATGTGGTTATGTTTCGTCGTTCGAGTAAATTGGGATACCGGATTACCGGTAGGAGGTCAATGAGGAAGCTTGCAGCCCAACGATTAAAGCGCTGAACTAAAGAGTGACTGTTCTCTTAGCCTATAACATTCCCACAGCTGGGACACAGGCCTCCTCTCTGTAAGAGGGAGTGGGCCCGCCGGCCCAGTGCGGGTTGGTAGATGTCACATGTCTTCGAATTCTTGGTTTTAGGACATGCCGGTTTCCTCACCATGTTTTCCTTCACCGTTTTGAGAGCGATGAAAATAAATTACACAAAATAAAGCGCGCCTGCCTAGGTTCGAACCTTCGACCTACAATTCGTTCGTCGACGCCATTACCACCGGGCCAACGGTGCTCTTTTTGATGATTTTTGACGAAAACCATGATAATACACTCGGCATGGGCGCAGCAGTTGACTTCTCTTGGAGAAAAGGGGACTTTCCTATTGTCAGCTATGGTTAGCATTACAATCAATGAGCCACTCGGTGGCATAAAAACATGAGCATTGTTTTCTAGTTCATTCATTCGTTCATTCAGTTCCCTCGAACTTCTTTGCGGGTTCAAAAGCTAATGAACTTTAAGTTTTATCAATGTAACTTATTTTTAGGGTAGTAATAAAAGCTCCGAAAAAAAATTAAAATATGAGCATAGGTACTCAAAATATGAAATTTACTGCTTTAAATACTAACTTTTAGACAATTTATAAGTGAATACTAATAAACGACCGAATAAAATGCTGAATATTCCGAAAAATTAATACAATATTTGCTGACGTTATATTTTTCCACCAGCTTAAATTGCGTTTAACCGAAATCTACAGGTCATCATTTTTATCGTAACTTACCTATTTTAAATTATAAATTTAGAATCAATCTTACACATTTTATAACTGTGGCGCTGTGGCTGTGTGGTTTGGTTTTACATTCAAAAATATGTTTCTACCACTCGCTGCGCGGCCGCTACCGCGGCACCGCTCGCTTCGCTCGCTCGGCTCGTGCGTTATGTGGTCACAGTTCTAACCTAACCTAACCTAGCTCTTTCGATTTAAAGAAGATATATGCGTGTTACGTTGCAAATTTCACTAAACTAAAACTTTTCGGAAACTTAGTACTTATATTTTTCGGAAGTTTAGTACCTATTTTTTTTGGAAAGGTTTATTATTTGAAAGTATATACGTAGAATATTTTTCGTAGAATTATAATTTGAATAAGCTTCATGTTTGTTGTTGTTAATTTTGTATTAACTTTTCGGTAATTCATTTTAACACAGCTTAGCAACTGTACCTAATACTAATTAGGTACAGTTAACCACAGATTGCTGGAAGTTAATTTGTTTTTCGGAAGCTTTATTATTTTCCTTATTTTTACGTCTTAGATTTTATTCAAGCCAAGATTTTTGAAGTGAATACTTTTTAAGCCAACTTTACGCTCTTTCAGACCATGAACAAAACTGAACCGTCACAATCATCCGTGTCACTGAATCGGGTATATTTGGCTCTAGTTAAACTAACAGACTACCTTCTATATTTGTCTCTCCTTAATTTTTAATCCATCCCAAGGTTGTCTTTAAAAGATCGCTCTTAGCGACAAGACCGCCCATTGTGTCACCCTTTATAAAATATGTTTACGTTCTGTAATTTGTATGGTGTACAATAAAGAGTATTCTATTCTATTCTAAGGAGGAAAAAACAGAAAATAGCAATGACCCACACAGTCCTCACATTCCTATAATCTTCTCCTTCTTCGTGTCGCAGCACGACTGTATTTCAAATGTTGTTTTCCTAAAACTTTGCCACTTCCACGGCGTCGTCAGTGGCAGCGCAGTAGTCACTTTGACTGCTTGTTTTGGGACACAGAGGGCAGGATAGGAGGTGGAGCATGGTTTGCGACATAGCTCCACAATCACACCCTACTGCCGCTCCGTCAAGATAGCCCCACTTTACCAGGTTGGACTTAAGTACATCTCCCCACTTGTGTCCGGAGACGAGAGAGAGAGAGGATAGGTTCAGGGTTCGGTTCACTATGATAAAAAAAATACTTTACAAAGTAAATATTGTTTAATTATTCCGGGGTGAAACAAACATTCTCTCTGAAACATTCAAACATGCTACTATAAAGAACTTTCAAAAATTCCCACTATTGAAGAGATTTTACTTCATATAATTAATTTCATTTGCTTGTTTATCCACAAACTCGAAAAAGCTGTCGCGCATTTTATGAAAAACTTCGGAATTTTGACTTTATAAAAAAAATTGCGAAAATCAAAGTCGACACAACCTAAAGTAATAACTATTCTCCACTATTCAATAAGTAAAAGTTTTCGAAGACTTTCAGTGTCTCAGAATAAGAACGCCAAAGATGGCCTTTTGACGCAAAAATTAAGTAGGTACCTAAACATCGAAACATCATCCGTTCAACAGGCGAAGTATTCACAAACAATTTACTTGCTTCTAAATTACCATGAAAATGACTGATTAAGTATTCAATGTTCAACTAGCATGGTAACCGCATTCCTGAGAGCTGACAGGTCACTTACATGACAATTGTGTTGCAATTCTTCAAGGCCATACATCAGCTAGAGCAACAACCTCTTCAGAAAGTAAGATAGGTTTATTTGTCACAGAAACACGTGCATACAAAAAGATAATTAATTTTAATAATAAGGAAAAATAATTTAATATTTTTAACGGTTTTATACTTTTTATTTGAAAAACTAATTTATATTTTAAATAAAGGAAAAATAAAAACAAAATATAATTATAATCACGAGCACAAAGCAGGGATAGTCGATGGCTGCACGTCATGACTGTGACGAGAAGGCAGCATGATGCTGTGCTATAGGGGACAGCACAGCACAGTGATTTTCAGAGTTTTCTTTACTTTTCAATACTTCATAGTAAGATTTGACAGGCTTTACATCATCCTATCATAGCTATTAATACTGTAATTTAAAAAAAATAGTTTCATTATTTTTAAAGGAGTAACCGTCGTATATCCTGCCAGGTTTTCCCATAGGAAACGACCACCGTGAACCTATAGCTTCGACGTTTCATAAAGTTTTTAGTTTGTGTAGTCCTGCCTCGTTGGTCTTGTCGTCGCAAGGGCTACTGCTGTGAACGAGGTCCTAGGTTCGACTCCCGTGTCAGACAAAATGTTATCACTATTGAGCATCATTCTCACGAGAAATGATTCTTTCTGATCATCTTAAAAAAAAAACCCTCAATTATTTAGAAAACAGGCGCTAGGTTCAAAACATCTATACAAATAAATAAAATTGAAGTATCTTTTGTAATGTCAAAATATCAGCGTTTTACTAAATGCATATGAAAGTATAAACGGTACTTATTGCAACGAAACTAATTTTTTTTTTGTCTGTTTGTTTGTTCCGGCTAATTTCGAAAAAGACTGGACCTATATTGACGGGAGTTGCACTGGCAGATAGCTGATGTTATAAGGCGTAACTAAGGCATATTATTTAAGAAAAAAAAAAAAATAGGGTACTGCGAAAAAAACCCATGAAACCCAATTTGTTGTTCTACATGCACTCGAACGAAGTCACGGGCACGGCTAGTCGCCAAATAAAACATAACAATATTCTCAATCAAGAGCTGCAGAACAGAAAGAATGCAAATGAGCAGTAAACGCGATCCGTCAATAAGTTTGGAATGGAACAACCGAACAACCCATTGTTGTTGGTTTACGAGCGTCGCGTGGAATGCTAACAGGAACTGAGCTGGTGCTGAACGATAACAAACAAGCTTCCTGGTTCCTGGACATTGGGTTCAATCTGTCGTTTATGATTGGTTATTTAAGTAGAACTGTTATTTTAGTAGAGGGCTGGGTCGTTCTTTGGCCAAAGAATTAGCGTTGCCATTTAACGTGGCCATGCTGCCAGTCTTCTGGGCACGTTTCCGGATGACAGCGATGCGACTGAGTATTTCGACGCCTAAGGGCCGGTTTTTGATCCGTAGTTAAACTCAACCAATTGTTAAAAATAGTAACTAATGGTTAAATTTTTGCAAAATCGTCGCTTAGGTAACAATACCGCGTAAGTCGAAAATTGGTCATAATTTTGACGTTTTATACTTCATTGGATAGATTTCAAAGATAATAATTAGTTTTTTATCTCTCCTGGAATCTTGTCAAATTTAACTTGCGCGGTATTGTTACCTAAGCGACGAAATGTGTTTTTTGACCAATTTTTGGTTTATCTATTGATACCTATAATTGCTAATGGTCAAATAATTTACTATTAGTTAAAGAAATAACCATTAGGTAAACTAACCAAGAGTTAGGTAATATTGAAATAAACAAAGCTTTATGTTGCGGGATAGTATTAGAAGCAGTTCATCCGCCATGCCTTCCGAACCTTGAACTCAAATATTTATAAAAAAAAATATTATAATAATATTAAGGAAACATTTGACCGTGTCATCATGAAGGGTTCTTAACCAACTTAACTTTGTTACTCATCACATACAATATCGACCTTAAATTTGAAGACATAAAGGTTATAACCGGTGTGTCAAAAGGTGGTTCAGTTGAACATCCTGTGGCTTGCGCGTGCGCGGATGCGGTGTAGGCAGGCGGTAATAAAGCCATACTATACATAGAAGTCGATAGCCTCAAAATACATTACGTGGGCTATGTGAATGCAAGTTATATGTAGTAAATTATTGTGCTTATGTCATTTGCAGGAAAGGTGTTTGTATTATTTTTGGCTAACGTAATTTTTTACCGTTATTGTTACATGTATTTACTTAATTTATCCCAGCTTTTTGAACCGCATTATTGCGTATGTTTGAGGCGTAAAGGCGCTTGCATGGGTTAACTAGATCAATCAATGTGCAGTCAGCCTTTCATCAGTTGTAACAACTACACTACGAAAATCGCTTTTATTCCTTAGAATAGAATAGTTCTTTATTTGCACAGAAAGACGTTCAAACGTTAAAAATGTACCTATGGCTAAACAGCCGTTAATCACTACTTAACTTTAAGCAACATTTAGGAATAAAGCGGTATGTAGTTAAGAAATAAGGGGACAGTTCACAAACTAAACTAAATTTAAGTTCTGTGTATCTTTTTCTTTCTATTTCATTAAGAAAAGGACAGAAGATAAATATTAGTTTAGTCTTGTCAAATTAAGATAATCCATAGACAGTTTAGACGTGATTAAAAACATAGCGACTAAAAATACGTCGATTTACTAAACGACTATATTTTTGATGATTAAACGTCTCGCTGTCAATATGAAGACGCCACTCAGATGTATGGTTGACTACTTACCATCTTCGCGTATCGGGAAACACGTCTTTAAAATAGGAAATGGCTCCACGGATAAGGAGACAGGCTAATGAGCAAATGGTAGAGCGAGCTTAAATAATTAGCACTTCACTAGCTTGTGCTGTTACCAGGATATTTAGCTCAGATGGAGGACTTAACATATTATAAGTATTCACTTTACTGAACCAAACAAGTCCTTTGAAAGTCCATCAGTCAGGACATGCTTAAATTTAAATCCAAAAACAATGTAAAATTACTTGTCAGCTCCGTCAGTAAGCAAATTACCGAATGCTTTCCAAGTCTGGTTAAGTAAATGTTACTTAACCAGACTTGGAAAGCATTCGGTAATTTCAGCAACTATGGCCGTCATTTTGATATCTCCGACTGATCGGAACGAACGTTTTTCAGTAAACGCTTGCGCCCTAGGTTCCCCTAAATTATCTATCCAAAACTACATTCAAGTTAAGTACGACTAAATGTCCCAGCAACATTGTAACGAGGGTTCCCACCTGTTGTCTCTACTAATAAAGAGAACCTGTATAATTAGTCTTCAAACCGAACCATTGTTTCATGTTTGTCACTCGGGCAGAACTGACGCGAACGCCGACGGACCAACACGCGTACCGATCAACCGCTCTGACACAGAGTAGAATCAATGAATCGATCTAAACGCGAAATAAAACGGAATTAGAAAATTTGTAACACGAAAACGGAAAAATTCAAAAAGTGAACTCTAATTTTGAAATAAAAACGCGAATTTCGAACTTACAAAAAAAAAGAAGTGCATTCGAAATTGGAAAATTGTTTTTATTTCTTTGCCAAATTCGGTTTTTGAACTGTTTTTTGCTTCGTTTTTTGTGACGGATTTGGAAAATTTGAAGTGAAGTGCCTTTTACGCAATGACCCCTGTCGGGCTTCTGTTCAAAGTAAACAGGTACGTCTCGTTTACATGTTTCACGTTGGAGAGTTAAATATTGAACATGGGATGTGTTAATGTGTGTCGTGGAGGTTATTTCTTTAACATTGTTATTCCACTGATGTTTCTATTGTAATGCTTTCGAGCGAGTCTGAGACTTGGAATCTTTGGTTTAAGATTATATTGTTGATCAGTTCACAAGGTGAATGCATAATATTTTTCTTTTAAACTGTTGTATCTATAATGTTAACCATTTATTTTGTTTTATGACGAAAATAAAAGATCTTTTGTCCAAGAGGACAAAAGATCTTTATTTTTCTTGGGTCAATATTTATTATCCTGAGGGCGAATTCCACCAAACTTTTATACCTAGAATAAGTCTTATCCTGAGAATAAATTTTGAATTTTTGACTTTTTTTCTATACTATAACTGTCAGACGTCAATTTTATTCCACGGATAAAAACTGATATCCAATCTGACTTTAGTGAAATCAGCCTTAAGAATGCCATACAACTTTGCATGTTATTTGTGTCTTATGACAAGTTAAAATCTTAGTTTAGTATGTACAACACTTTGATTGCTGCTACTGCCATTGGTGGTGGTTTGGTTTGGGTTTATTTGCGTGCATATATTTACTAAATGGAATAAATAAAGAATATTTTACCAATCGTAACAAAAATACATAGTTACCTGCCTTATCAACACCGTGATGAAAGGAAAATATAAGGAACTAGCTTCTGCCCGCGGCTTCGCCCGCGTGGATGTCGGAAATTATCCCACGGGAACGTGCTAACAGGATAAAAAGTATGTGCTTCCCCAGGATGCCATCTATATCTATGCCAAATCAGAAGTTCAGTGGTTTAGGCGTGAAAGTGTTAAAAATACAGTTTCAAGTTCAAATCCTCCCCTTAAAAACCGAATTACCCGTTTTTGTCCCGTCAGTGGTAAATTTTCGACCACTTTACATATTTATTATTAATTATTTTCTGTCAAAAGTATCAATACTGAGTTTCGAGTTACTCAGACCGCGCATTCAATTTCTTCTACATAAACTTAACACCCCTATATCCCCCTTTGAGGGGTAGCTTTGCAAAACTTATAATGATAAACTTTATTACTTACTTAGGCAAATTTCAAGTTTATTAACTAAATTAATAAGATTTTTCATATAAACTGTATCCCCGCTTTTCACACCCACAGGGGTGGAATTTAAAAAAAACCGTTTGGGATGTATTCATAACTTGACTCAAAGATTATTTATAATAATTTTCGAGTTAATCAAGCCATGCAGTAAAATCCACCCCTGAAAAATTGATTACCCCATTTCAGCCCGTCAGGGGTAGATTTTCAAAAAACCCTGATACACATTATTCTTTACTTTCAATATTAGGTATAAAATTCAATATTACCCCCTTATTAGTTTAGAAGAAAAAAAAAACTGACAATCTTCATAATTTATTTAGATAAGTATTCGTGCTAAGTTTCAAGTTTATTAACTCAAGGAATAAGATTTTTCATACAAACTTTCATCCCCTATTTTATCCCCTTGGGGGTAGAATTAATCAAAATCCTTTCTTAGCGGATGCCCACGTCATAACATCTACCTGCATCTGCATGCCAAATTTCAGCCCGATCCCTCCAGTGGTTTGGGCTGTGCGTTGATAGATCACTATGTCAGTCAGTCAGTCAGTCACGTTTGAGTTTTATATATTTAGAAGATACTTTTCCGGCATAAAAAGTACCCAGTGTGGTGCCCAGGATATGAAAGAATAATTATACCAAGTTTCATCGTAATCGAACCGGTAGTTTTTGCGTGATGCCTGAACAAACAGACAGACAGACAGACAGACAGACAGACCGACAGACAGACAGACAGACAGACAAAACAATTTTTTAATCACATTTTTGGGTTCGGTGTCGGTCTAGTAACACCCCCGCCATTTATTTTTTTGATATTTTCAATGTACAGGATTTTCACTTCTACAGATTTATTATAAGTATAGATATAGATGAAGAAGATTTTTCATATAAACTGTATCCCCGCTATTCACCCCTACAGGGGTGGAATTACAAAAAAATCGTTTGCGATGTAATCATAACTTGACTCAAAGATTATTTATACTAATTTTCGAGTTAATCAAGCCATGTAGTAAAATTCTCCGCTGTAAAATTGACTACCCCATTTCAGCCCGTCAGGGGTAGATTTTCAAAAAACCCTGATTCACATTATTCTTTACTTTCAGTTTCAATATTAGGTATAAATACTGAGTTTCGAGTAAATCGGACTGCGCGCTAAAATTCTTCCAAACAAACTTTGAAACCCCCCAATCCCTTGTTAGGGGGTAGTTTAGAAGAAAAAAAACTGACAATCTTCATAATTTATTTAGATAAGTATTCGTGCTAAGTTTCAAGTTTATTAACTCAAGGAATAAGATTTTTCACACAAACGAATTCCCCCCTTTTCACCCTCTTAGGGGTGGAATTTTGAAAAATCGTTTGAGATTATTCATAACTTGATTCATAGATTATTTATTCCCATTTTCGAGTTAATCAAGCCACGCATAATAATCCTCCCTTGTAAAATTAACTACCCCTTTTCAACCCGTTAGGGGTAGATTTTCGAAAAACCCTGATACATGTTACTCTTTATTTTTGGTTTTACGTATAAAAACTGAGTTTAGAGTTAATCGGACCGCGCATTCAAATTATTCCACACAAACTTCAACACCCCTTTATCCCCCTTTGAGGGGTAGTTTTGAAAAACTTATAATGATAAACTTTATTACTTACTTAGGCGAGTATTCTTGAAAAGTTTCAAGTTTATTAACCTAATGAAGAAGATTTCTCATATAAACTGTATCCCCGCTTTTCACCCCCACAGGGGTGGAATTAAAAAAAATAGTTTAGGATGTATTCATAACTTGACCCAAAGATTATTTATACTAATTTTCGAGTTAATCAAGCCATGCAGTAAAATCCTCCCCTGAAAAATTGACTACCCCATTTCAGCCCGTCAGGGGTAGATTTTCAAAAATCCCTGATACACATTATTTTTTACTTTCAATATTAGGTATAAATACTGAGTTTCGAGTAAATCGGACTGCGCGCTAAAATTCTTCCATACAAACTTTGAAACCCCCAATCCCTTATTAGGGGGTAGTTTATAAGAAAAAAAAATGACAATCTTCATAATTTATTTAGATAAGTATTCGTGCCAAGTTTCAAGTTTATTAACTCAAGGAATAAGATTTTTCATACAAACGAATTCCCCCCTTTTCACCCTCTTAGGGGTGGAATTTCGAAAAATCCTTTCTTAGTGGATGCCTACTCTTCACGAAGAACACACCCTCCAAATTTCATGTCTCTAGGACCAGCGGTTTAGGCTGTGCGTTGATCTATCAGTCAGTCAGTCAGTCAGTCAGTCAGTCAATCAGTCAGTCAGTCAGTCAGTCAGTCAGGACTTTGAATTTTATATATATAGATATAACATCTCAGATAAGTTGCAATTATCTCCGGTTAGATATATCTGTGAGCAACATGTTAATCAATATTAACTACATGAATATTTACTTGGACAACATCATCATTAATTACTAATTACATTATTAATTGCTTTGGTTGTTCTGGCATCAGTACTGCATATGTATGAGTAGATTTAACTTGATTAATTAATTAATCCCAGTTATATTAATCACATTTAATATGGGGTGAGCTTATTGCCACTGAAGCCGCGATTCCATTAGGCAAGTCTTGCATGCAAGTATAACGTCACACTTGTGTGCAAGTGATTTTTTTGATAGAACCTAATTGCATAGAAGTTGTAACTTGTTTGCAAGCTGTGGTTTCCACTATACAAATTGCATGCAACTTGCAACTTGTATGCAAGTGATTTGCATAATGGAAACGCAGCTTAAGGGTCGTTACACATGGTGCATGACGCCCCGGTGGCAGCGGCCGCGGCATGCGGCACCGCGCCGCTGTATTACTCACCCTTGGATTTGTATGGACCCTCACACATGGCACCGCGCCGTCGTCGGCGGCGAGTTTTGAAAAGTCTTGATACCGCGGCGGCGAAAAACGCTGCCGATCGATGCGGTGCCATGTGTAAACGCTCTAACCGGGAAATTCTGGACTACTCAGTAGAGTTACTAGGTAGTTATTTATTCGAATTTAAAAAAAAATTGCATTGCACTTTATGAATTTCTCTTTATACTAGGTGCGTGCGTTGGTAACACCACATTTAAAAAAAAACATCAGTAGGACGTCCAAAAGTATGAGGATATCAAGACTATATGATATCAAGAGGACATCAAGGCTGTTTGTGACAAACATTTAAACTCACATAAGTTTAAATGTTTGTAAACGCACCCACGATACAGGAGAAATTCCTAGTGTGGGGCAACGTTTTTAAAAATAAAAAATAAAAAAAAAACGACTCGAAGTGCTGAAGCCGATCGAGATGTCAGTCATTGTTGCTGCTATGGTTTTATTGAGGAAAGAGCCGCACAGATTGGAGCTAAAACGAGGAGTTGTTAAATGAGGGGTGGAAATTATTAAAAGGTCGTGGACATCAGCAGCCTGCCAGTCTGCTGATGCCCACAACAACAACAATTGAAGATCTAGTATTCCCACGTTGTAGCCTGTACAATCAGTTATAGTTAATAGCAATGATGGATGTGAGCAATTCGTCATGACGCTCACGTTCGTGCGTGCAACACCGATTTTAATTGTTATTCAACATGTTTTGTTTTTTTATCATATGTTGAACTTTTTTGCACATGAATGTTACCCGTGAGTCTGGATGTCTGTGATTACTGAAATAAGGCGGAAATTCGTTTTAAAGTTTAGAAAAGAGCTTTAGAGCTCGTTTCAGAGTGATCGGAGAGGCAATATTCAGTAACGAATAAAAAATGGAGCGTTTCTAGGTAATTTGTATGAAATTTTTTATTCGATAAGTAAATCTCTTAGATAAGGAACTTATCTGGGGGTGATAGGGGTTCATTAGTCGTATTGTTTTAAATTTTTGGTTGTATGTTGTTATTGATGTAGATTGAGAGACCACATAACTTAAAACACAAATAGGTAAGTGAAGATTAGAATACTTAAAAATTCATGAAATGAGTCCGTCTATCTTCCTCATTAAAGTCACGGCCTCACGGGCACTTTACCGCTATGGCTGGAATACTGCTCACCCCACAAAAAAGAACGCAGCCCCATGAATACGCATAGAACTGAGTTTTATGCTTTTTGCTCCTTTATGTATGAGCGTGAAGTTATTTTAAACTGACTTCTTTACAATTTCCATGTATTTGTATACTTGATTGGAGGGAAGTTTAATTAGGGCTATCAAAGTTATTCTTTGAACATGTTCAAGAAAAAAAAACTTGAGAGGTGTCAAGGGACACCCGGATGGAACGAAGTTCAAAGAGAGAGAGAGACAGACAGAGAAACACGCGCACGCCGCACGGCTTACAACTATAGCAAAAAGTGTCGTTCCAACTTCGTTCCAAAAAAATGGAAGGTTTTGTTTATATAATTCATGAAAAAGGAACGCTCTTGAGAACTTCTGAAACGACATAGCTAAATTGATGAAATTAAAGCACGGAATATGTTTATATTAAGTGCCTACATGTATCCTAGAGAAACAATTCCATGTACCGTTTAAAAGTATTCATGTGAATCCCATGAGTAAATAATTTTGTCAATCCATGTCTTCCCGTGTGCTATATTTCATCCTAATCCGCTCTGCCGTTAAAAAGCGGGGTTGAGTCACAAACGTCCAAACTTTTACATTTACCATAATATCATTAGTAGGTAGTATTGAAACATGGCAGCCCTACCGCTAGTAAGGCTAGACTCCATATTTATGCCTTCAAAGGCCTGTAGAGGAAGATCTAATTACTTGTCAACTAACGGTTACTCGATGTTACTTAACTTGATATCTTGCATGTCCGAGGCGCCATGTTGACGAGGTATCGACAGTTTGTGACTTTTTACCGACTTAACAAACTGTGCGAGTTCAAGAAAACCATTGCAAAATGGATGTTTTAACCCCTTTTTAGTCTCTGAAGACTCGGTGCCTCGGGCGAAATTTCGTCTCTTTTTTTTTTGCTGTGGGTCTTCTTCATGGATATCCTCCGTCTGGAGAGAACGGCAGGTTATGTTGGACTCCTACCGACTAAATCTCATTGTTCCTACCACTGCCATGAGTCCGGGGGCGTTTACAAAAACGGCATGATCATTGTGGACCCTATCGGGCGCAGCAAAATTGAGAGAGGAAGAGGGTATCAGCCCGCCATGCATAGTGGGGCCAACCAAGCATTTCGGCCCCTAGTGACTGTCTCAACCAACTCAGCTCATCGCAGTCCACTATCTGGACATTGGCCTTTTCCAGGCTGCACCATAACACTCTAACATCCGCCTTCCGCACCCAGTATATCCCAGCCACCTTCTGTGACTGCATGACTGCCTGACATGGCTTAATGGATGCCATTTCTTAAAGAAGCCAAGTATCTGTGCCTAAGATTTACCTATTAGGAAGTCGGTATACCGGACGGAAAACTGTTATTTTTGCAAAAAATACACCTGTATTGATCGATGAAGCCATGCATCCGTTCAACGGTGTTATAATGAAGTTTTTGACCTCATTTCCTATATTGACTATATTGTCGTTGATAGAGTAAAACTGAGACGGTAAATGATTTAGGTAGCATTAAGCTTTCTTTCTCTTATAAATAGAGGTTTAAGGAACGGGTGTAAAGCTCACTCATCGTCCTTAGAAAAGGGAGGATCCTCCAACCAGATGGGTGTCGTGTCTAGTGGGCAATTTAACTGCCCGATGATTCATGCCGGGTTGTTGCATATATGCTATTCGCGCGATAAACTCTGCTTGCGCCGCGATGTAGGATTTTGCGTGACATCAGTATGATGCGTTCGCATGTGGCGGTGCAGATGCCGCTACACCTTTATCAGGGCACAGGCCTCTTTTCATGCAAAGCCTGCCTAAACATACCTATGTCATAAAGAAAAACAAGTAGCATGGGATAACGCTTTTTTCTTAGCTGACGGCAATTAGCAGTCAACTCCTATTATTATTTTTTTACCGTGGTGGAAAACTCTCATGGATGTCCGCCGCCCTGGGGTGGGCGGCGGGGCCTGTCTGTCAGACTCTTACTGACTAAAAACCACCCCGGTGTTGCATTTCACACCTACGCCGGGGGTCGCAGGAACGTACGATCCTTCCCAACCCCGACTGGTGCCAGCTTACGTTTTTGGCAATTTGCATATAACTTCGTTCCAATAATATTTCAGCATTTGCAGCAATACATAGCCACAGTAGGCGGGCCATTCTAAAAATGTTGTTGACAATCTATTATAGTCACAAATTGCAGTGAAAATATAGCCTCTTTAGAAGCGCCTTTACGAGCGTACACTTGAACAGTTCCCAGTGCAAAAATTTTAGCACATGGAAGTACAATCACGACGTATTTTTTTCTGAACACAGCTAGGCCTCTGCTGATACACCGTGACCAAAGCGTAAGTCATGCGTTGAATATATAGTTAGATGTAAGTGTAGGTATAAATTACACACGCTTGTATTACAAGGCGAACATGGCTTTTTGAAGCGTTCTTACAATTATCTGAAAAAGTTGACCATGAATAATTGAATATACAATTTCATAAAAGTTGTCCTATTGAAACAAAAGATTTTATTAAATATCTCAGCTCAGGGGAAGAGTCAAATGATAAAATACAAATTGCTGAATCTATGAAAATGGATTAATTTTACACTTTGAGCAAAAGGAGAAGAAATCTGAAGAGTCAAGATAATTTTGCTGAATATAACTATTGTTGAAGACCGTAGCTAATGTACTTATATGAATAAATTGTTGGGGCCTCTTGACCCGACTGTGGCGAAGAGCGTGCATTCGAACTATGGTGAGTCGCAGTACAGTTTTGTCGCACAAGTGTTATTCGCACATCCATTTGTCGAGCTCACGTAGTACACTCAGCTCAAAAGGATGGTGTTCTTCTTTTTTACAAAGTATATAAAACAGCATCCTTACTCGGTTAAACTGCCATAGTGAACTTATTAAGAGAATACAAGAACGAGCCAAGCGAGCTCGAAGATTGGAGTGTCTGGACCGAGATAGGTTTAGTTTTCATTGTGATATTAGAGTGAGCGAAGCGAATTAGAAAATTTTAGGATCCTGACTTGAATTGGTCAAATTGTCAATGTTATTTCACTAAAAGAATGCGAGGAGCGAGCGAAGGGTGTGAGTAAAGATTTCCTAAAGTTTGCAGACGTAGACGGTAAATGACTTGATCAGCCTTGCACCTTGACCAAAACTAGAAACTCACCATTTAGGTATGGATGAAGGAAGACCCGGTTCCTGAACGGGCCTAGTAATTTATGTGGTCGGGACATTGCGTTATTTAGTTTTATTCCGGTAATGATAAAGGTCTTTTTTGTGGAAATGCTAGTTCTGGCGGATGGCCCTTTATAAACCCATAATTATGAACTGATATCAAACTGAAAAATTTGTCATACAACTGCCATAATATCTGAAAGTTGAAAAATCTTTGTATTTTCATCGGAACCCAAATACAGGAAAATTCGTGGTTGTTTTTTCGATCATTTTGATTTATTTTTGAATGACCAACTTCAATAATCAGCCTATAATGTGGCTGGAAAACAGGCCTCCTCTCTGTGAGAGGGAGTGAGCAGAAGGCCAATTCTCGTAATTTAAAACCTTCAAAATCCAATCGCAGTCTCATCTCGGCGACAAACAAATGTCAAAAACATGTGAAAATGTAGGGAAATAAGAAGTATTTTTTGACAGATTGAAACTGATATTTGTGAACGTTCTTAAAATTACGAGAATTGCCCCTCAGTAATGCACCACCCGGGCACAGTGTGGGTTGGTAGATGTCACACCGTTTACTACTCCGTTGCATAAACCCATTGCATTTAATAAAAATTAACTGACTGTTCAGTTCTTAGTTTTTTATTTAATTATAGATTACCAAGATTACCTATTATTCGACGCTCAGATTAATTCACAAAAACATGAAAAACCCGGTCTTTAATCATAAACAAACTGCCACTTTTTCACATTTTACAACCAAATTTATGAATGAAAAGTTTACACGCGCGTGAGTCGATACTATCATAATTCGTTAAATTAACTTTGTACGTAACCACATACCTTCGAATAGTTATTTAACACTAATACATATTCACACATTCGCTCATTAACTAAGTTAATAGGCTGTGAACATTATTTTATGATTTATTGGTCTATGTTGATGATATGTTGGTGTTATGTGATTGACAAGCACTAAGTTTTATTTTCTTTTGGTTATCTGGAGAGTAGATCAAAGTGTCGTCAGCATGAGATTCCATTGGCAAATAAAAGCGTGTTTTTTCATTATTAATTATGTAGGTAGCGGTGGCTCAGTGATAACGGCCCCGACTTATGAGTAGTTCACTCAATTAGCTCGTAGGTTCGAACCCAGACAGGCGCTTTACTTTATGTAAATAATTCCATCACCACTGCTCTCAAAACGGTGAAGGAAAACATCGTAAAACCGGCATCTCCTAGAACCAAAAATTCGAAGACATTTAAGCCGGATTTACATTAATGTGTTGTGTCGCCTTCTGACGCAGTCCCAGCAGTGGGGACATTATAGGCTGATTATGGTGATATAGTTTCTATGATCTTTCTTTTTAAAGTGAAAACTTCTTTAGCGGCATTGTGCACTTTTTTGTGATGGGTAAAAAATTTTAAACTCGCGTCAGGACACGTGACCTGATCGAAAATTCGTAAGACGAAGGGAGAGTTTTTTGTGATGGGTAAAAATGTTAAACTTGCGTCAGGACACGTGACCTGGTCGAAAATTCGTAAGACGGAGCTCGCGTCAGGACACGTGTCCTGATCGAAAATTCGTAAGACGGAGCTCGCGTCAGGACACGTGACCTGATCGAAAACTCGTAAGACGGAGCTCGCGTCAGGACACGTGACCTCATCGAAAACTCGTAAGACGGTGGGAGAGTAGCATATATGCAAGTCGACTTGACTTCGACACTCACCCTTTATAAGTATAATTAATCAACTTCTAGCGCTAGCATTCTAATACCTATACTACAAGATTCTTAAAATCTTTTTCACCATGTGTAGACTAAATCAACACTGCTCCTTCTGCCTACCCCCTTAACTTTAAAGCCGTGGCAAACAGTCGGTAACGCGATAGCTCGATGGACAGCCGCACCGCAGTTTCCCATCTGTATCAGTTACAGCTCCCATGTCAACAGACCTGTGTTTACAGCCCTGTTTTGTTACTCTGTCGGTTAAATGCGGATTTATTGACTATAAATTTATCTATATTGTAAATGATGGCAACAAAGGCCACAATAGGAATATGGAGCAAGCTCAAAATTATCTAGGTAAGATTTTCTTTTCTCAACTAAGTATGTATATTGGGGTCGACAGTCTTACCAGCCGATCGATTCTGTAAAAATCTCACCGTGAAAAGTTAGGTGAAGTGAGCTTAGAGTGAGCCGTCAATATAGTGTCCATCCCTAACATTAGTTGGAATGACAGCTCACTCCACGCTCACTTCACCTAAGTTTTCACGGTGAGATGGTTAAAGAATCGCACTGTTGATGCAGATGAATAGCAATGCCAGTATTTTACATGGAGCGACTGCCTATCTGACCTTCACAACCCTGTTAGTGGGTAAGACCACCACCGCTTGGATACGATAGACGATACGACTGGTTCTCAGACTTTTGGGCTTCTGGAATCTGGGGAAGTAAGACCACATTTAGAGGTTGCTTCCAACTTTGTTCACGTGCTAATGTCAGCCCTGTTTTAGAGGAAGCATATTTTTAAACTATGTATCTGCCAGTGCCATCATATTTTTTTGTAGACTGGTTCCGTCTAATTACAAACCGAAATCTAGCTTTACTTCTAACCTAAACCAGTATTTGTATTTCGAACTTTATTTCAATTTAGGCAAAGATAACAACTTAGCACCGTGCTAAGCTGTCATTTTTGTATAAAGAACTGCACTTCTATAACATTAGGCTCTTAATTCAATAACTGGCTCGGTGATTTAAACAAGGCCAATTCTCGTAATTTAAAACGTTCAAAATCTAGTCGCAGTCTCATCTCGGCGACAAACAAATGTCAAAAACTTGTCAAAATGTAGGGAAATTAGATGTATTTTTTGACAGATTGAGACTGAGATCAGACTGTGAACGTTTTTAAAATTACGAGAATTGCCCCTCTCATCATCATCATCTGCCTAGCCTTTTCCCAACTACGTTGGGGTCGGCTTCCAGTCTAACCGGATGCAGCTGAATTGCCCCTCTGATCTAAAGAAAAACCTTGTTTTGTAAGTAATAAGAAGGTTTAAGTTTTCGTCGAACTTTTCAACACATTGGGCAACACAAAAAGGAACAATAATAACCATTATCTAATAATGAAAAACCACCTACTTCTGGTATCACTAGCAATAATGTGCATCATAAAGATTTCATACCACTGCAATCGATTTCAATCTGCGAATTAAAATCCCTATTTATACTCGATTTGATCAAACCCAACTATCGATTCAAAATATCTATCGACTAACTTCTCCGTTAGAATCGCCATTGAATAGTAAACAGCTTACATTTTGAAACGGCACATATCAGATTTAGTTAGAAATTACGCAAAATTGTCTGGACGTAGTTTATATTCTACTATAGCAGTAAATCATCATCTGCCTAGCCTTTTCCCAACTATGTTGGGGTCGGCTTCCAGTCTAACCGGATGCAGCTGAATACCAGTATTTTACATGGAGCGACTGCCTATCTGACCTCCACAACCCAGTTACTGGGTAATACGATACCCCTTGGTAAGACTGGTTGTCAGACTTTCGGGCTTCTGACTACCCGTAACGACTGTCAAAGATCCACGAATGACAGCCGGGACCAACGGCTTAACGTGCTTTCCGAGGCACGGAGGGGTCTCGGTATGTAAAGATGGTCACCCATCCACAGACCAACCGCGGTAACCGTAGCTTAACCTGACCGATCGACCTGTGCGGCTGTTATTATTTAGCCACGGGCCCCTCCATCTATAGCAGTAAATATTGTTGCTAAATTGATTTAGTAGAAAGTAATCTGTATGGCAATATAAGGCGAGAGTCAAGGCAAAATGATATTATTCAATTCTCTCGGAGAACTAACAGCTATAAATAGTAACTTTCTTTAGCAAAAGCAACCAGCATATAATGCCAATGGCATTTAATCAGCCTATAATGTTCCCACTGCTGGACAACTGCTGCACTTCGAGAGGGCTGTAATCTACCACGTGGGCCCGATACGAGTTGGTAGATGTCACATGTCTTCGAATTTTTGGTTCTAGGACATGCCAGTTTCCTCACGATGTTTTACTTAACCGTGGCTTCGAAGCCAGGCGCTTGCGCTTTACATTGTGTAGGTAAACAATTTCATTACATCTCAAAACGGTGAACGGTAAATTTTTCTTTAATAAGGAATTTTCTATGTAAATAGATACATAATAATTTAATGTAAATGTAATGTAGTTGTGTAAAAACACCACTGACTTTGGTGACATAATCATCAAGAGGATCTATATTAAAGTCTGGAATCGCCAAAACGCAATAAGCAAGCGTTGATCAATGCCCGAGAAAAGGAAATTTCCCTGTATTTAAATAATTACAGGGCGGCATTATTATTTATTTAACAGCCAGTAAACGTATCTAATTAAACGATCGTTAAATCTGGAAGTTAAAGCTCAACCTAATGTATCCGCTATTTATCTCAACGCGTTAATTGCAAAAAGCTGACTGAGGGAACTTAACGGTGATTTGTGAACAATGAGGTTACTTCTTGTGAACTTATGAGTAGTTCGCAGTTTTAGGTATACGCAGTTATAGGGTAGGTTCAAAATGAAAATAAAAAATGGCGGCTGTGAAATAATTAAAAGTGACGAAAAATTTAAAAATTTTCGCAGTTGCCATCTTGGATTTTCGTTTTGACCATTTCAAACGAATTAAAGTTAGTATGGAATTTCGTCATTTTTAAAGTTAAAAACGTGAAAGTTGGTAATAAGACTTCTGTTTAAAATTAAGTTGTATCAATGTTACACATCTCCTTAGTTTCCCGAGAAATTGTAGATGGGATAAATCATCAGTCAAAAATGCTTATAGATTGTCAAACTCATTAATGTCAAGTGATCTGTATGGCTTTTCTTATTGAAATCAGCTGTAGCTGTGAGATTGACAAACTGTTCACAAACTGTATCCGTTCCTTAACAAAATATTTAAAAAACAAATTAGAACAATGAGTTCCGATTCTTTGTTTTTGTTTGCGAATGACAATGCATGATCCCAAGCGTACGACAAAGCAAATCTTAGTGCAGTGAGTGAGAATCGATAAACAATCGACTAATCTTGTCTCGAGGCACATCACTATCTAATCCCACACGCATCGTCTCAGAGATGTAAGTATGTCAAATGTATGCGTCTGAATTATGTATTTGACTACTGCATTTGCGACATAAACTTACATACATAACGTTTCAATGTATACTGTAGTTATTTGAGTTGAGAAAATCGATTTGGCGGTAACAGATTTAAATTGAATACTGTTTTGAAGGAAATTGATTTCCACTATAGGACTGTCAATTTGTATGGAACGTCATTCTTGTCTCTTTTATTTTGTATTGATAGATAGACTCTACGAAGTAACCGTTTGTCTTGGTATGGACAAGTAGATGAGGAGGGATGAAGTTTATATCTAATCTAGGGCAATGAGCAAATGTTGATGGATGGTGGGGGAGGAACACCAAGAAAGATGGATGAATTGTGTAAGGGATGATATGAATGGAAAGGGAGTGAATGACAAGGTAACTGCTGACAGGGGATAATAGATATATGGAAGACATTTTGCGCCAACCCCAAGAAGCAGTAACATAAGACAAAAGCAGCTAGAAGACTTTGAAAAGTAGTTAACCTATTCTCTCGAAAATCCAAAGAGTTTCAATCCCGGCGGTACGCGCGATTTTGGTCATAAAGGCGACAAGAAAGCCACATAGATCCGAAACCTTGATGTTGGCAGTCATCTTATTAGATACTAGCTTCTGCCCGCGGCTTCGCCCGCGTGGATGTCGGAAATTTACCCACGGGAACGTGCTAACAGGATAAAATGTATGTGCTTCCCCAGAATGCCATCTATGTCGCGGGCCCTTTGTGGCTAATTACAATAGAAAACCAATTGTGTCTCATTAGTCGTGATTAAGAGGGTACCTATATGATATCTTTACCTAAGTACCTAACTAATTTAAAAAAAAACTCAATAACAGAAAATTAAATACCTACCTTCGTAAATAAACCTATTTCTGATGATAACTTTACTAATCTAAACTCAATAAATAAGCAAAATCCCTAAAAACTAATATCTATACGAATGACTAAACCTACCTAACAGTATTATAAAATAACCTACGGTCACTACGTACACTATCAAATATACTACCTATACTTTAAAATTAAAATCTATACCTACGACTCATATAAAAATAAACCTAAAAACTCTAAAAACTAAAAGGAATAAAAATGAACTCCACTGCGGGTGACCCAACCTACGACAAACGTAGTATTTGCGGTTGGTACAGTACAGACAGTGGTAATCGGGTATAGGGATCGAACCGCAAAATTAAGTTTGTTTTTTATTGTATGTACTTTTCCGGGATAAAAAGTACCCAGTGTGGTGCCCAGGATAGTAAAGAATAATTATACCAAGTTTCATCGTCATCGAACCGGTAGTTTTTGCGTGATGCCTGAACAAACAGACAGACAGACAGACAGACCGACAGACAGACAGACAGACAAACATTTTTTTAATCACATTTTTGGGTTCGGTGTCGGTCTAGTAACACCCCCTGCCATTTATTTTTTTGATATTTTCAATGTACAGAATTTTCACTTCTACAGATTTATTATAAGTATAGATATAGATAGAAGAAGTCTTGTGTCTTTTCAGAAGTGGCTCGTTCAGGGAATTCTGCCCATTTGATAGCTACAACAATTATCTTTATATAAATAGTACAATGCACGTGGTACTTGCTTTTTGAAGGGTATAGATAGATATCAGTGAAATTACAGGTATACAAGAAGTTTAAACTTACAATTTGTCTATATAACACATAGGTAAACCCCTTGTTATTACATACATATATCGCATGCAACCAGAAACATGTGTTATGGCTGTCTAAAGCATCGCTATATTAGATAATGCTACAGCGACGCAATAATTACGCATATTACGGCTAGTCGGAACTACCAATAACGGTCGATAACTAAGTACAGTGGAGGCGTACATAACGCGTGGTAACCGTACAACACTGATGCATAGTGTTTACATATTGTTTAGGAATGGAGGAGAGAGAGCCGTTAGTACTACTTATTACATTGTTGCGGGTGCTTTGATGTACGAGTATCTAGGTACTCTGTCAAGTGCGCCTATTAGACTATAGACGCAGGTTGAGTTATGCAGGGCAGGTGATGTGCTGACAGTTAAGGTAACTTTACGCATAACAGTGGATTTTTTGCTAAATTGAAGAGTTGAGAGCAACAGTGGCCCAGTAGTAACTAGCCCGACTT
This sequence comes from Apamea sordens, assembly GCA_945859715.1. Lineage (NCBI taxonomy): Eukaryota > Metazoa > Arthropoda > Insecta > Lepidoptera > Noctuidae > Apamea > Apamea sordens. Next base: position 19,765,959 of record OX243995.1, read on the forward strand.
GCGAGTTGTACGTCGTGGGTTCAAAGCCAGTCAGGCGCGTTTATTTAATAATCGCCACTGCTCTCAAAACGGTGAAGGAAAACATCGTGAGGAAACCGGCATGTCCTAGAACCAAAAATTCGAAGACTTGTGACATCTACCAACCCGCACTGGGCCCGCAAGGGGGAATACGGTCCACTCCCTCTCAAAAAAGAGGAGGCTGTGTCCGAGCAGTGGGAATATTATAGGCTGATTATGAAGAGTTGAAGTTGACCTGCATTAAGGGGCTGTTTACACGTACTACAACCACAGCACATCGCAACGACTAAATATGGGCAAGCAGTGGTTATGTGTGATTAGTGTCGCTGCAGGTTCTTGAAATTACGTTGTGGTAACTACAAAATCAAATCAAATGGTCGACTCAACGTTGTGGCTGCGACGGAGCTAGTAACGCCGACACTGCTGATTTTGACGGCAAAATGGTCTGAGTGAATGAACTATTCATGTCCATACAAATTAGCGCCCGACCACGTGTTGTATGTGTGCTCAGAGCGTAATGGAACCTCCAGTATGCGTCCGTTAATATGGCACATCGAGATGAGGAAAAGTTTGGCTTTGCAGAACTTTACCTGTGTAACAGTTGCTTCCTAAAACTCGCTGTTAAAAGAAGTCTGATTTCGAAGCACCTCTTTGAAGTACAGAATAGCAAAAAGTTCAGTTACCTTTAAGCTAAGTTTTTGCAAGAAAAAACAACAATACATAGGCAGATTTAAAATGATTCCAGTAGACCCTGAAAAACTAGCATGGCGGTCCACATGCAAATGTTACATTAATTAACAAACAACTTTGTATGCTCAGTGTGCTCACAATCTAAATAAGGCGAATATTTCACTCACACGCTTGCTAAATGGTTTAATTATGTAAATAACATTACGTGGCACAATGATCGCCTCTGTCGCTGCCCGTGACGTCATAATAAGAGGCGTGATAGTGCATCGAACTAAACGCACGCTATTTACATGTTTTTCCTTGTGTAAAGTTGTTGATTTATATCGATTTCTCTTTTTAACTTCGATAGTGATTTGCTAGTGAGAAGAAAATTATTCATTAACTAACTGTGCCCCGAGGCTACATGTGTGGGTAAAGTTATGAGGTTTCAGCGATAAAATTATCTTAAATATAAACACAAAATACAGGATAAAAATTTCACCAGTGCGCAAACTGTCACCATAAATTCAGTACCTTTTATTTAGCGTAGAAATATTTCGTCGGTAATAAATAAAATAAAAAATGTTACATTTTTACCGCGTAGACGCCAACACATTTAGCTACTACAATCTGTCAAATTTCTTTAATAGATTTTCAACTTTATCGCTAAAGCATTAAGGTTCAAGGTTGATTGGGAAAATTTGACAGTTTCGGGTAGCTTGACCTGCTGGCGTCTGTACACATTTCTATGAATTTTTGATAACCGACGAAAAAGTTCTACGCTAGGCAGTCTAGAATCATATGCTGAATTCATATGTAGTTAGAGCGGTTTTGCCTGCATCTGATCCGAATCCGAGAAATATCCGTCCGAAGTACCCATAACACTGCGTTCGGATTGAACTCGGATCTTGAATCCGGATTCGGATCGGACGTACTTAGTGCGAAACCACTCTTACAGTTTTAGCACTAGTTAACTTTATTTCCTGTATGGAGTGGCTTCGCTCTCTGCATTTTTCCAAGTTCGATATGTCCTCCATAATATTGTACCGAGTAGATCGAGTGTATCTCGGACAATTATAAATTTGCAAATTATTAACCTAAAGCTTAAATGTAAGCAGCTACCGTGTCTAAATATAATCTTCTATAATATTAAGTTTGGCTATTTAACTAATCTTCCCAAACAGCACCCTAATTGCGTAACACTCGTTCAAGCACAATCTAAATAATTTTGAAGAATATTGTTAATCCATTGCGTCATAAATGGTCTAAAAATGTGTCTGCTCAACAACGTAAATAACGCAATGAATGTTGTTGAACTGTCAAAATGCAATTGCTACTATAAGTTAGTGTTTTACGGAATTACCCCGCTGTGTCATTGTGTGATAAATTCTAGCTTATCTGCACTGGCTGAATCTGGAGGAGAGGAACTGATGACGATTTATGAAAGCTCACGCAAGCGCAATCCGTGTGGCGACATACTAATCTAGTAAAACTCGTGTCAAACACACGCTTACGAGCTCTTACTTTAACAACACAAGATAATCCACTACACGATAATTACTAGAACAATTTACTCCAATTTCCGCCCCTGATACTCTAACAAATATCTTCGCTGAACGACCACGCCACCAATAAATCGACGCAACTACACGAGCCATTGCATCGATTATACCGATTATTAAGCAAAACACTCGGACGGAAACATCGAGATCATCACCCGACAAAAACTGCCATATCTCATGCGCGTGCGCATATAAAGAGACGCGCTACATAATTTTCTTCGCATTACCGACTAATTACAAACGTCAAACGAAAAAATAAACGTTTTTATCGTGAAGAACTACTGTACATCGCGTTTGGATTAAAAAATATACTAAAATCTACTCTAACACTACTTGATAAAGTTGATTTTCAAATAGGTGTTCGTAGATCCAGAATCTTAGGCGTTAGGCTAATTAGACACGATCAGGTGATAAAACTATGGTAAACAATTTAATAGTGAGATGATTTATGGCTTTCTATAACAAGTTGTTTGTTTAGGAATTACAGAAGAACACGATAGGAATCATAAAACCTTCAACATGAATGATTCACGTCACCGTCTCACGTCAGATGAGAAGTGCTGCAGACGCAAGCAAAGCGCTACAAAACTGTTGAATTTTTTAAATTTTATTTTGTTGCAATTACAACGAACTGCAGATAGTAAAACTGGGGTTCCACTGTACAGGGTGGTGAAGACATCGACGATGAATTCAGCACATGGTTCCAGACTCCTAGCGCAGAAATTTTTCGTAGGTTATCAAAAAAATCTGCTATTTCATAGAAAAATGCAATACCTAAGCGGACAAAATGTATGGAACAGCTATTTATAAAAAAAAATAACCGATGCTAAATTTCAACGCAGTGGGGGGGGGGGGGGGGGTTACCTGGGAGGTCATTATTTAAAGCTAGACCATGTGGGCAAACCTTGTTACCCGGGCCTTTCTTCCCATAGAGTAGTCAGATAGGAAACGCCGAACTAATCTAGTTTAAAGAAAATATGATACATAAAATAAATCATTTATCAAAGGGTCATCGCTTAATTTCTTTTCTCAACATGACATTCAAAGTTTTATCTTCATTTGAGGCTTTAGTATCCTTCATATTTGCGTATCAGCTTCTTCATTGTCGCGTTATTCTGGCCTATCGCCAGGCTCCGCTTAGGTTACTGTGAATGTTACATTTATGTAACAGAGACAGGAATTCAGATACAAGTAGGTCTAAATCCCTGTTTGATGCTCGAGGAATTTCAAACAGTGAGTGATCATCAGCATTTGTAATATTGATTGATATTTCATCAAATATATTCCGGTGTTTGCATGTGTTTTTCTTATAACAAAAATCATTAAAATTTTGGATCATGAAATCTTCAGTAAATAATACATTTTTAAATCAGCATGATTATTTAATGTGTCAAGTAACCCCTTTATTCACAAACGTTGCTTAAACTTAAGCAATAATTAGCGACTGTTCAACCATACGTTTTTGACGTTTGAATGTGATTTAACTTTAATCATCGTTTATAAATAAATCCCTTTATTTAAATTGTTGCCAATTTGCGTTCCCAGAAACATTGCAAAATTCGTCACTAAATTCCTTATCGGTACCATTCCAAAGTCCGCCTGCATCCAGATAAATGAAACAATGAAGGAGTCTGATACCAGACACCCACTATCTGGCGCACAGCTACCAACGCCACGGCTAAAAAGCAGGCACAGCTTCTTGAAATCGACAGCGTCTCTGTCAGGAAACCCGGCTGACCGCGACGCCCGTTGCAAACTATGGCAGGATACTCTTGCCCCTCCTACTTACTATCTACCACCAAAGGAGCATCTCCCTGCAGGGTGTAACCTTCCGTGGTCCACTTGGAAGTCCCTGAACCGTCTCCGGACACAAGTGGGAAGATGTAAGTCTAACCTGGTTAAGTGGGGCTACCTTAACGGAACGGCAGTAGGGTGTGATTGTGGAGCTATGGCGCTAACCATGCCCCACCTCCTATCCTGCCCTCTGTTTCCCAAAACATGCAGTCAAGGTGACCTGTGCGCTGCCAGCCACTGATGACGCTGTGGAAGTGGCGAAGTTTTTGTCCAACAAGATATAAAATTCAGTCGTGCAGCGACACGGAGAAGAAGAATGAAACAATAGCTATCCGAACATGACACTATAATTGTAACTACATACTATGCAATCCATCATGGAATCACTGCAACGTATTTTATCGCCAGACAGTATCCGTCTGCTGTTCCGGTGATTATTCTGTGTGGCCGGGACTATTAGCAAGTAGTATAGTTGTGGACACAAGTGTTGGATTGAAAGATATTTCTTTCTGGGGTACATCCCAGTTTGGTGGTTATATGTTTAAAATTGGCAAATGAAATGAATTTAGCATACGCTTTTGACATGGTAAAACTGTATTGAAAGAAATGGATTTTGGAACAGAAAGTTTTGTGGCTCTTCGAAGTTGTCTACTTAGAAGGCCAATTCTCGTAATTTAAAACGTTCAAAATCTAGTCGCAGTCTCATCGGCGACAATCATTGTCAAAAATGTAGGGAAATTAGATGTGTTTTTGACAGATTGAGACTGAGATCAGACTAAACTTTCTTAAAATAACGAGAATTGCCCCTCTGATATCGTTCTTCTTTACCATAATTTCAATTGTTTACGAATGTCCAATTTTGATTCTAATCACTTTCGCCGCCGACTGTACTACGTTAGTTTATAATTGCTATGCCGACTGCAATCTCGTACGATAGCGTGACACAATAATTGTTTATTACACTATATTTTTAACACTTTAACTACATTATATTATTACGTCTTAATGCTAACTGCTACGGTTAACGACAAAAATGTTACTTGGGAAGACGTTTATGATGTTCCTTAATGTGTTTGCAGCGAACTTTAACAAGGCTTATTGGCCATTGCGTAGACCGGTTTTTAGCTACATTTAGTATTTTTTGTCAAGTTTTCAGTGTTTTTTGAGAGCAATCGCATATAGAGGAGCTGTAGTGACCCAGTAGTAGGTACTGGCCTCGACTTTACGAGTTGTAGTGATCGTAGGTTCGAACCCCAGCAGGCGCTTTACTTTGTGTAAATGATTTCTTCACCACTGCTCTCAAAAAGAGAAGGAAAACATTGTTAGGAAACCGGTATGTTGAGGAACCAAAAATTCGAAGACATGACATGTAACATCTAGCAACCCGCACTGGGCCCGCGACGTGAATTACGGGTCACTCCCTAGAGGACGTTCACCCATCCACAGACCAACCGCGGCAAGCGTAGCTTAACCTGACCGATCGACCTGTGCGGCTGTTATTATTTAGCCACGGGCCCCTAAATAAATAATAACGTTTAATGAAATTAAAATATGTTCATAAAACGAAAACGCGAAATCATACGTGTATTAAGAATGTCGCCAATAGAGCGCCACGCTGTACTTATTTGTCTAAATATTAAATATAGATACATGAAATTATAGTTAGTAGCCTCATGATGTTCTCTTTGTTTCAGCGAGGGACTGTTTACTTGTCCGGTCAACGCATCTCCCGTTGATTACGCGAAGGTAAGTTTCCAACTTACTTACTAAAAGTTTATCAAGGTCATTCTTGATGATAACCTACAGATCTGTGAGAATTTGCATGGGTAGTTTCGGGTACGTCTCAAGTTCTCACACACTGAAATAGTAATATCTTTGAAAATCATATAGGAATCAAAAATGCTCCCCATTTTTGATTCCATTAATTAGCGTGTAAATTAAGTATTTGAGACGAGTAATTAATGCTAATAACAATATACTTTATTTATCTACCCTACGCCCTGCCTAATAAGCGCAGTGCCTCCATCAGTCACTATTTATCGTTATCGGATGCGCACGCGCCGACGCAGCACGCGGGTGGTCGGCCCTCTACGCGGTTCCACCAGCTGTGGATAGATGGCGCCGTTTATAACTTGCGGTCAAACACCGCTTGTTACAAACGAAACTTTAAAACTAATTTTATTGACTCGTAAAACGACGAGTTTTCTTAGAATGCGTTTTATAAACAATTTTAATTGTTACATAAAGTGATCAAGTATCTTGAACAAGCTTTGGTTTGTCTAAACTCGACGTTATGGTACAAAAATCTGAAGATCTGTTATCTCTCATACACCAGCAAGATCTTTCAATATACACAAAATCACGACTGTAGTCTCCACATTTCACCAGTTATGTGCAATTTTCTTTCAGTAACTTGATGGAAATGATAGGTTAACTCAACAACCGTAATATAAAAGTGATTGAAGTTCCACTGCATCGACTTGAAAGAATGTATTACTTGAAATTCCTTATCATTACCAACCTCATACTATATTACTATTACCGTCGTGAGGATATTCAATGTTCACAAGAAAGAAAATGAGCAATAAAATTGCAGTTATCTCAAATAGATCGGTGCTGCGCGCGCGCAAGCTCACACGCGGTCAATTTCAAATTGCTTGAATTACTTTAGAAAATGATAGGTATGAATGTTGTGTTTCATGAAGAGCAAGTAGTTGATGATACTGTTTTGACAAAAATGAATTAGAACTTTGTAAAAAAAAAAAATTGAATGAAAAAGTCAAATTAATATTATAACAACTGTAGCTTTTGGAACGAAGTTTTGGAACGAAGTTCCTTATCGCGCGTTGCGAAAGGGGGCTAGACGGAAAAAAATAAGACCAAAAGTTGGAACGACACTTTTTGCTATAGTTGTAAGCCGTGCGGCGTGCGCGTGTTTCTCTGTCTTTCTCTCTCTCTCTCTCTTATAGAAAGCAAGCCAGTTATACTTTGTTCCATCCGGGTGTCCCTTGACACCTCTCAAGTTTTTTGAATTTTGTTCGATTTATGTTTATTCATTTATGTTTGGCAACGGGTGTGAATACATCATTCACAGCCCCACTTCTCCCACTGCTGAGCACCTCTCTTGTCATGTGCCAATCCCGACGCTCCTGAACCAGCTTCATCCAGGTTCAACCACCGATGGTAACAATGTTTTCCGTCCATCTCGCCGCCGGACGACCGACACTTCGTCTTCCAGTCCTTCAAGCTACTCGGTCACTGCCTTACGCTACCTGTCATCACTGCGGCTTTCTAGGTGTCCTTTTCAACTCCATTTGAGTTCTATAATCCAAATGGTGTGAAATGAATATTTATTACTTATTTATAACAAATAAGTGAAGTGAAGTGGCAATGGCCATGTATGTCTAAGGACCGATGTCCGCGGTAGAGCAGACGAGTCCTGGAGCGGATACCGCGCATCGGCTAGCGTAGTGTGAGACGCCCCGCAGCTAGATGGACGGACGACCTAAAGAAGGTGGCTGGGGTAGAATGGATGCGGACGGAAGGCGGAGGACAGGATGTTGTGGCGCAGTCTGGGAGAGGCCTTTGTCCAGCAGTGGACTGCGATAGCCTGAGTTCATTGAATGATTGATTTGTAACAATGTGTCCAAAAAGACTGACGATGATGACAACGTATATGATGCTAGGAGGCAGTTATAAGTTAATTAACTCGTACAGAGTAGATGATCAAAATATTATGCTTCAAAGTTCAACAATTTCTTTATGGACATGAATAGATTATATCGTAAACATTGAACACGTGTCTCTCCCGCACACTGCCCTAGCAAACGATCCTGGGGGGATACTTGCGATCATGTCGATAAACCTATAAAACCCAGGGTATATGAAGAGTCAGGGACATAGTAACGTAGATTGTTGGCCCTGAAAAGTGAGGAATAATACGAAATAGAATAGAAATAAAATTAGTACCTACAGACTCCACCACATCAAGTTACTACAATCTGTCAAATTTATAACTTTATCGTTAAAGCATTATGTTCAAGGTTGATTGGGAAAACTTGACATTTTCGGGTAGCTTGACCTGCTGGCGTGTGTCTCTATTTAAACATTTATAATTCACTAGCTTCTCACCGGGACTTCGCGTGAAATTTCTTGTTCTCCCGACCCACCCCGTCGCAATGCATTGCCGCATCTCTGCATCGCCTGCCCGCGGTATAACTGCATCTTCTGTTTGCTCGGCTTCTTTTTCCTAAGTGTCGTAGCGTGCTGTTAAATAGCCTATAGCCTTCCTCAAGAATTGGGCTATCAAACGCAAAAAGAGATTTTCAAGTCAGACTAGTAGTTCCAGAGATTAGCGCGTTGAAACAAACAAACTCTTCAGCTTCATTATTAGTACAAACGGCTACACATCAAGCTATGCAAAACAAGTATTAGCTGATCGTTCATTGTGAGAAAATATCATACAAAGTGAGGCCAAGACAAACTGGTTTTGTATAGACTGTATAATCTATGGCTTCACGTGTAGCCGTGTGTACCTATAAATAATTATGTATGTATAATTTTTTATTTAAATTATGAAAATGCCTATGTAAAATACATACCATACATGGACATGAATACATGTGTCAATCATCAGATAAGTAAGATTCACACACGCAGTCAAAAAAACGCGGTAAAAAATTACTCAATGCAAAACATTGTCTTGTAGCCAAGGAATTATCAAATTCGGCACAGTACCGAAATTACAAGCACCGCACAAATCGCGGCGAATCAACCGTAATGGATCGTTTAAACATCGATTAAACATCAATTGTGCCTACAAAATCAAAACAAGATGATTTGGCACGCAAAATGCGCGGACGCACTATCTGTAACCACTTCCCAAACGAATTTCAACCATATATTTTGACAGTTAAGTCTAAATTAACAAAATGAGAGTCTTCACGGATTGGTGTCACTCACCTCTTGTGACGACCTTGCAATGCTAACCAGTCACGCGACAATGTTTTTGTCTCTCTCTCCCGGATTATGTCCGGTCGTAAAGTGGTGTTGCTATCTCCTTCTAACAGTGCAAAGCTGTACGGTTGTTTCATTATGCGTTTGGAGCTAAGGAGCGTTGCGGACATCTTGTGATTAGTTCGTGCTTTGGAAAGTAGATGGCGCTGCATAGACACTGACTTAGTAATATACAAATTGAATGAATGAATGAATGATATATTTATTTGCAAGAATATAGGTAGCTAACAAGTTCTTAGGATCTATGGGTTTCACTTTATTCGGAATTTCTGCCCTGCAAATATTTAGATTTGAAATTGGATTGGATTTTTTTTTTAGATAAAATATATTTCTTTCTTTTCTTTTTTTCTTTAGACCAAAGCGTTCGACTTGCGTGATTTACTTATTGGTAATAATTTGTTATGGTAGAAAGGAGAGAGGGGAGAGGAAAAAGAAAAGGAAAATAAATAGTTATACGTAATTGTTGAAAAAAAAAATATATACTATTGTTTCTTTTAAACCTAAATAAAAATGCTCTCATCAAATCCATTCCCTTATATTTTTACAGGCGCTATTCGCAAAGACATACATTGGTCAGTCTGTTAATAACTCAGTACGATACCTAAGTCCAACAGACTGACCAATTTAATTAAGAATAGAAAACCGAAAGAAGGCACAAAGATTATTTTAATTTATATGTTCACTAGAATCTGCCAGCGACTTCGTCTGCGTGGAGTTCAGAATTGGGTCCAGTGCGTTAAATTGATAACAGTCATTAAGCCATGTCATTTACCGGGAAAAAAAGTATCCTTTCTATTAATCCAGGTTCTGTCTGTGTGCCAAATTTCATTCACATCCGTTAAACGGTTTTTGCGTGATTGAGTAAAAAACATCCAAATGTACGAACTTTTACATTTATAATATTACTAGCGTCTGCCCGCGGCTTCGCTCGCGTGGATTTCGGAAATTATCTCAAGGGAACGTGCTCCCGGGACTAAAAGTTTGGCCTATGTGATTCGTTCAGTGGTTCAGGCGTGAAAAGGTAATATGCAGACAGAGTTACTTTCGTATATATAAACACGTCAAACTGTCAAATTGATATCTGCTCAAAGCTCCAATAAGTGACGACACTAAAATGTCCGTTTTGCCTCCGTGTTTCGGACCAGGCAATCTTACGGGTGCGCGGGCGCAGGGCGTGAGAACCGGCGCGAGTGAGTGCGGAACAACGCCGCGATCTATGATCCATTGGATAATAACATTGCGAAGTTGCTGCTGAAATTGCACGGGCATATTTATCTTACTTTTTTATACTAGATTATCCTCCTGCACATGTTGATTGTTATTAGACTTACCTACGTACAGACGGTGGTAATACTCTGTTGTATTTATGTACCTACCTATACTTAATATCAAAAGTTAGTTCTAAGGTTTTTTTGAGAAAGTACCTACACTACATGGCCACGCTGTATAACATAACTTTTGCGAAAAATCTGGGGATTTTTTTTTTGGCTTTTCAGTAGGTAGGTAGTATGTATGGTTTAGGTTAGAGAGGGGCTCGTGGCTAAGTAATAACGGCCGCACGGGTCGATCGTTCAGAAGGTCAATTCTCGTAATTTATAATGTTCAAAATCTAGTCGCAGTTGCAGTCTCATCTCAGTGACAAAAACTTGTCAAAATGTAGGGAAATTAGAAGTATTTTTTGACAGATTGAGACTGAGATCAGAGGGGCAATTCTCGTAATTTTAAGAACGTTCACAGTCAGATCTCAGTCTCAATCTGTCAAAAATACCTCTAATTTCCCTACATTTTGACAAGTTTTTGACATTTGTTTGTCGCCGAGATGACTACTATTTTGAACGTTCAAAACGTTCAAAAAATTACGAGAATTGGCCTTCTGACTGTGAACGTTCTTAAAATTATTTTTTGATCCGTAGTTACAAGTGGTCACGGTTCCCCTTAAAAGACCAACTCCGGAACCACCCCTGCGCAACGCCTATAAGGCACATCCCTGGGGAAGTCAAATAACCTAGGTATCTATTTGATACAATTGGACGTAGTTACACGATAAGGATTCAATCCACAAAACTACCAAAATTGAGTTAACTATACCAAAGAGACCGTAAAGGTCGATATTTTCGGTCAGCAAAAAGATCCCAGTGAAATACGAACACATGACATTGTCATAAACACGAGGTACCAGTCCACATGTATGGCGGGCGTTTATTATGAATCTACTGAAAAAATCCAATCCTCATGGATCATTAGTGAGAAACAGTTCACATGTATGGCGGGCGTTTATTATGAATCCACTGAAAAAATCCAATCCTCATGGATCACTAATGAGAAACAATATTTATTGGTAATAGTATTAAATAAGTAATCTTAAAAGAGATCCAATTCACTTGGATCCTTTCTGATAATTATTGTTACTTCAAAAACCGATACTAAAAAACGATACTAAAAATGATAGGTTAATGCAATAAATTGTATTTAATAGACAATGTAATACTCCTTAAATGAAAGTAAAAAAAATATGAGTCACCATACATTTTATTAACACAAAATTACATAAAGAAAAAAACTGCTGATCTCTCCTTAAAACAAAAATAGGAAACATGAAATTTTTGAACTTTATTACAATTTTCTTGAATTTTAATACTTCGTATTGCCTCCTCGGGCTTCCATTACTGCGTTTACGCGGTTTGGCATGCTGTACACCAAGTTCCATAAACGATTTTGGGGAATATTCTCCCATTCCTCTGTGAGAGCAATTTTGAGCTCACGAAGCGTGATTGGGGGAGGGTTTCGTTGTTTTACGCATCTGCCTAGCTCGTCCCAAGCATGCTCGATCGGGTTGATATCCGGGCTGCGCGCTGGCCACTCCATACGAGTAATGTTCATCTCTTGAAGGTAGTCATTCACAATCCTACCTGTATGAGGTCGGGCATTGTCATGCATAAATATAGCATCCTCACCTAAATTGACCATAAATGGACCAACGTGATCATTGAGGATTTCTTCCACATATCTTACGCTAGTTAAAGAGCCGTTTTCTATGATCACCAGCTCTGTGCGACTTTCAGAAGAAATTCCGGCCCACACAAGTACAGACCCACCACCGTAGGCTACTTTTTCTTCGATGCATGCTTGCTTGAATTTTTCCCCTGGTCTTCGATACACTCTGTGTCTTCCATCGTGCTTGTAGAGCATAAATTTTGATTCGTCGGAGAACATAACTTTTGACCAATCTTCAATACTCCAAATTACGTGGCTCTGGGCATATCTTAGTCTTGAAATACGATGCCCACGCTCCAGTTTAGGGCCGTTTGCAGGTCTAAGGGGTTTTAAGTTAGATTCAGCAAGCCGACGTCTTACTGTCCATGCACTTGGGTTACTTCCTCCGAGGCGTCGAAACTGATTTGTGAGTTCAGTTCCTGTGAGAAAGCGATTTCGAAGCATGGTGTTCACCAAGTATCGGTCTTCTCGTGCTGTGGTACACCTGGTTCTGCCCGTTCCTGGTCTGCGTAGGTTAGAACCAGTTTCTTCGTAACGTCGGAGAACTCTTTGTACTGTTGACAGCGACACACCGACAGTCCTGGCTGTATCGCGCTGACTCCGGCCGGTTTCCAGCATTGTAAGTATTCTGGTGCATTCTTCAGGCGTAAGCGACATAATTTCAACTTGAATAATGAATATAGAGCACTATCAACATGGTTTATGTACCCACATAAATGACAGATTACAAACAAAAGCAAAACCAAATGCTGTAATTTCGTAGTTCCATCTTCGAAAGTGGCCCTTTTTCAAATTTGATTTTTTTATGATATAACTTTACAATAACTAAGAAGTTTTAATACCTTCATTTAAGGAGTATTACATTGTCTATTAAATACAATTTATTGCATTAACCTAGCATTTTTAGTTTCCGAGATTTTTAGGATTCTTCAAGTGACCCGGATTCATTGCTCTCGAGTGTATTAGTAGTTTTATTTATTTTTCAAGATTTATTAACAGTTCATGACGTGGTTCCTTATTGCGAAACATCATTTTATGCTGGTTTTATTGAGAATACAATTTATCAAAAAGGATCCAAACCCATATTTTCTTGAATAATATTTGAAACTAGCTTCTGCCCGCAGCTTCGCCCGCGTGGATGTCGGAAACTATCCCACGGGAATGTGCTAACAGGATAAAATTTATGTGCTTCCCCAGAATGCCATCTATCTCGCGGGCCCTTTGTGGCTAATTACAATAGAAAACCAATTATGTCTCATTAGTGGTGATTAAGAGGGTACCTATATTATGATATCTTTACCTAAGTACCTACCTAATTTAAAAAAAAACTCAATAACAGAAAATTAAATACCTACCTACCTAAATAAACCTATTTTTGATGATAACTAATCTAAACTCAATAAATAAGCAAAATCCCTAAAAACTAATATCTATACGAATGACTAATCCTACTAACAGTATTATAAAATAACCTACGTTCACTACGTACACTATCAAATATACTACCTATACTTTAAAATTAAAATCTATACCTACGACTTATATAAAAATAAACCTAAATAACTCTAAAAACTAAAAGGAATAAAAATTAACTCCACTGCGGGTGACGTAACCCACGACAAACTTATTATTTGCGGTTGATACAGTATCGGGTCTAGGGATCGAACCGCAAAATTAAGTTTGTTTTTTATTGTATATACTTTTCCGGGATAAAAAGTACCCAGTGTAGTGCCCAGGATATTAAAGAATAATTATACCAAGTTTCATCGTAATCGAACCGGTAGTTTTTGCGTGATGCCTGAACAAACAGACAGACAGACAGACAAAATTTTTTTTTATCACATTTTCGGGATCGGTGTCGGTCTAGTAACACCCCCTGCCATTTATTTTTTTGATATTTTCAATGTACAGAATTTTCACTTCTACAGATTTATTATAAGTATAGATATCAAATTAAACTTAGTAAATTTGATTTAAAGTTAAAATATAAATAGTTTTCCTTATAATTTCAATAAAACCAACAAATTTACAGCACTGCACCATAGAAGAATTCCGATGCAAACTTTAAAATTCAATATCTCAAAACTAGCTTAATGTGGATTGGATCCTTATCGTGTAACTACGTCCAATTAAACATGATAGACAAATTCTTCTCATAACAGTGCGTCAAACACATGTAACCAATATGCTCGTCAATACCCGTAGCATTGCTTTGTTTGTCATTGTCAAACGCAGTGGTAATTATTGTTTTATGACATAACAAAGACCAATAAATGTCACAGTCACAGACAGACTCACAGATATGTCACGCTGGGAGTGGTATTACCTATGGAATTTGTGACGGAACGTTTGAGAACGTGCTGTATGTATCTATACTAATATTATAAAGAGATAAAATTTGTTTGTTTGTTTGTATGTATGTAGGTGGTAATCTCCGGAATTACCGGTCGGATTTGAAAAATTCTTTTTGCATTTGATAGCCTAATTCTTGAAGAACGTTATTATAGGCTATCTAACATCACGCTACTACCTTTAGCGGTCGAGCAAAATGATAAAAAGTCAGAAAGAATACTAAGCGAAAACGAAATACATAGTAGCACGGGCGAGCGATGGGATGCGACACGATGGGATGCGGCGCGATGGGATGCGACTCGATGGGATGCGACTCGATGGGATGCGACGCGATGGGATGCGGCTGGGCCGAAATTTCACGCGGACGAAGTCGAGAGCAGAAGCTAGTAGATTCATAAATTTAAGAAGATATAAAGGAGAGACTAGAGAGTAATACTAAGGGCCATCATTCATTTACTTCACGCTTTAAGGGTGATGGAAAGAGGGTCATCGTTTGACAAGAGGGTTAGAATCATAAGCTTCGTGACGTCACATGTATCAACTCGGCCTATCGTAGTCCACTGCTGGACATGCCTCTCCCGTGTTGAGCCACAAAACCCTGTCCTACACCTTTCGCATCCAGTCCCCGTCGCAGCCACCTTTTTGAGGTCGTTTGTTCTAGCCAGCTAGATTAAACAGTTAACCAATCTAACTAACAACATAATCATGGGCGATTATAAACTAGTAAAACACTACAACATCACGTATTTTCTTCAAACATGAAGCCTCAAATACTATGTATTTACCCACGGCATGTGATAACCCCTACTCGGTTATCACCTAATAGTATCAGGTGTTAATACAAACAGATAGGCGTATTCTTTTGTTATTATATGCCTGCCGACTTGTTCATAAACTAAAGTGTATATTGGGAGAGATTTGTTGTGCTGGTCGACCAACTTGAACACGATACGATGAATAGGCATTTTACTTGTGGACTTAAGTTTTATATCAATATTTTATATTTGCTCATACTCGTAAGTAGGCTTTACGCGCTATTTATTAAAGGGTATAGATTACCTACGTGTTTTATAAAAATACATTCGATTTAATTCGTGGTCAGATTCGACGATAAATAATAAGTATAATATGGTATCAATCACTATCTGAATCATTTTGAAGGATATTGCTAATCCATTAAGTACTTGAAATGTTCGAAAAATTTGTCTGCTCAAGAACTAAAATAACGCAATGAATGTTGTTGAACTGTCAATATTAAAGCCATTGCTACCATTTTTTATATTTTTTTAAATGTTTTTTTTGTTTGTAGAAAATATTCAAAAATGTGACCAATATGTATGCAAAGGAAATATTAAATATTAAAAGCATTTATTCAGACCATTTAAAACCTATTGCTACTAAAATAAAATGATTACCTACCTCAAGAGTTGTAAATAAAGTTAAAAATAATTCTATTATTGACAGGCTGTCTTGGTTTAGGTGCCTATTCATCCCTAGCCAGTTTAAAAAAAAAAGAAAAAAGTATCTTGAAAAGGCCCCAAATGACGTTTCCTTCGTCACACAACGAAACCGAATATTCTAATTCCCATGGACATCAGAAAAAACCCTATTAGATCAGATCTCACGGTTATTAAAATTAAAATCAAAATAATAGATAAACTTCACAAAAGAAATTTGACCCACAAAAGGATAGCCATTGCGTACAATAGGACCAAATAGTTCTCTATTCACCCCTTCTGAGTTTGAAGAGGCGTAATGATGTAGTTCAGTATAAACCTGATTTCTAATCTATCAGTGGTGCGTGAAAAGGAGTTGTGTGTTGTTTTGTGTTGTTATCTCCTTGCCTTATGTAGATGGGGTGCATGATACTTTACGCAATGTTTAGTGGCTGTAATGGGGTGGATTTTGAAGTTTTTGAAGAATAAAAATCAGATTTCCTATCACAGAGCAAATGCCTCGTATCTCATAAGGAGAATGAGCATTGATCAGCACCCTTTCTGGTTATGTGTTGTTGTCGTTTTAGACTACCTACCTTTTATGTTGAAGTCCACTATCCTAATTGCGTAATGCATTGACAAACATAATCTGAATAATTCTAATCCATTGCTTCATATGTTCGAAAAATTTGTCTGCTCAACCACTTTAAATAAGCAATGAACGTTGTTGAACTGTTAAAATAAAGCCATTGCTACTTTTAGTTTGTTTTGCAATTACCCTGCAGTTCTTATTAAGAGAATGACCATGGACCCTTTCTCGATGCGTGTTGTCAAATTTAGACTATGATGTTTATGTCCAGGATTCCTCTCAATCTTTTTCTATCCTGAGACAACATACAGCCTACAGGCCAGTTTTATTATTATTATTTGTCTCTATTAAAACATATATATTATCTATTCTTTGTATGCAACACAAGATCGATCCTCGAATGCATACGATGCATATCTCATAAGTCATGGAGACATGCATTCTCAAACGATCACATGTTATAATATGCGTTCTATAGCTCTTTGTACAGCAGCATTTAAATTAAAGATTAATCTGTGTTAGAAAATAATGCTCGCAGGATCACTGACCTCGTTTTGAAAAGACCCAATTTGGACATATTCAAAATGAATAAGGGTTGGGTTACATTAGGGCGTTGTGTTCCGCCGAGTTGCATCATTTTTGTAATTGAGGCTTTAAATTGGGTAATACTCGTACTTATACAGGGTTATTAGTAACATACTAATAACCATGTCTAACACGATTTGATTACTAACATCATAAAGAACAATTTTTGTTCTGTGACTTTTTACTAAACATACCTAATACATTTACTAAAAACAAACCTTTAAGATTTCGTTGTCCTATCTAAACCCCGCTCCCCTCCGCTAAATTTTGTACTATAGTGTATTCACGGAGACGAGTTAGTAGAGCGCTATCTCACTCACACAATTTAATTAACACGGCAGTTTGTTTACCTAACTAGCGTTTTCTTTTGCTTCGCTTAGAGTTCGTAACAGAAAATCGAATATTTCAATAGGTTGAATTGAAATATTTTTTGTTATTGTATGAAATTCTGATGAATTAAAATCTGAGGAATTAATAAAAGTCATTGTTATTGTTTATGATGTTAGTAATAGAGTCCTGAGAGGTTGTTAATGTTTTACCAATAACCCTGTATATGGCAACCGTATAAGGATATTGTGTAATGTTATTGCAAAGTATTTCGCAATATACTTAAGATTTGTTCCTGTCAATGACCTACGAACGAATGTCAATGAAATACAAATAACTACGATTGCCTTGTCGCTAGCTGAATGCGCCAATCTTATAATAATTACTATATGTATACGTACATATATATTCTTCTTTACGTGTTGATTTTGAACAGCTTTATCATTGGCTTCTCTTAAGTCCTGGAAGGTGCAGGGTGCAGAGTAATTGATATTCTACTTATAAATAACTAGCTTCTGCCTGCGACTTCGTCCGCGTGGCATTTTCGCTCCAATAGAACGACCTCGGATCTGTGGGATCAATTTACATCACCCAATGGCAGTACCGACAATGTTATTAATCCGCGTAAAGTATGAACACCGCGAGTCAGAAAAATTACGTATTTGTACAACGCCATCTATGGGTAAATGGATAAAATGTAGAGTCTGCACAAAGCATAATGTAGTTGTATTCGTGAATGTTTTAGCGGCATTTTGCACTATATATATTATATAGCACTCACACATAATGTAGCTTTCTACCAGTGAAAACCTTTTTAGAATTGGATCATTAACTCCGGAGATTACCGCCTACATACAAACTAACAAACAAATTTTTAAACTTTACTCGACCTAGAATAAAACTTAGGCAATAGGCACTAAGGGAAAGCGACCCCGCTTGAAACTAAATAGCTGGATCAATGACACAGTGCCTATTTACCCAAGTCAAGTATGTATTTTGTATGTACATCATTTGATGACAACTTAAATAAAAGCTTGTAAAATAGCTTCGAATAAATTATTTGAATCCGTACCCGTTGCATTTAATACAATACTTCTTCTATCATAGCTCCAATTACCTATTCAACAAAATGTATTCTTACCAAAATTATGTAGACGTACGTTACACCCCAATGTAACACAACCTTTAGCTCCCTTTTCATACAGAAGAGGTTAAACGATATAAAACGGGCCTCAGGACATTATGATGTAAAGTAGGTGCTAACAATGAAGATAAGATGCCTTGTACGTGAGGGAACGTGTGGTCACCCGACTGTAAAGGAGGGGAGTTAGGAGGATTGTTTCTCTCTCTGATGAGTCATACTCATATAGACCATAAACTCAGTCGGAATACAGACATACAATATGTATAGTGGGACAAAAATAGGCTCATTATTAAAGTTGGTAGGTTCAAAATGTGCTTATTTAAAATGACTCCTGCGCCAGAACCAGCGTGTCGTCAGCGTAGCAAACCACGCTGACGCCGCTGGGGAGATCGGTGCGCAGCACCCAGTCGTACCCGATATCCCACAGATGCGGCCCCAGGGCCGATCCCTGTGGGACACTGCACGACATCACTCGACATAATACAGTGTGTCTTACAAACCTTTTGTAACATCCTCTGAACCATGCAAATAAATGATTTGATTTGAACTGAAGCTTTACTTATTGCCTTAAATTCAATTTCCTCGTTCAAAGTAGATCATTTCCTATACCATGTAGCACCTAGCAAGCAGACAAGCAACAAAATGTTCTCATTGACAAAATTAGAAAGTATGAACAAATAAAGATACTAAGAACCGACACGATTAACTAACACCAGTTAAATGTCGGTATCACTGTGACTGTGATGCAACAGTAACCTCACTTTGAACTCACTTCACAGAAGTTAACAATAAACTTTATCTAAATACAGCATTAACGGTCATTTGACGTTATCTCGACTTTCTCACGTTAGGAATTTTATTTGTCATGCGCGTACGCATGGGGTGAAAGGCATTGTACTGACCGAACGCGTAGATTAGATAGGTTTAGGATCTTATGAGAGATGTGCTCCGAGTTCGTATTATGGAGCTGGTGCTTATTATTTTAATAGAAAAAAAAAAACAAGAAATAAAAAAGAACAGAAACATGGGTACAGAAGAGATGCTTATTTCATAAGAAATCTCTTCCAGCATACCTGCGATAGGAGTACCTATAGGACAAATGTATGTTTTTGATTAAATTATTGTTTTGAAATACTTGTATTAATACGGTTTTAACTGGGCATGCAGAAGATCTTCTTTCATGTTTTCAATTAAACGTTTTAGGAAAAACAACGCATCAAAATCGCAAAATACATCGAATAGAAATAGTTTATTTTATTAGATTTTCTTGGAACACTGATGAGATTATTGATGATATCTTTCAGTAGATTATGTAATATGTTTATTTTTCAAGGTTTCTATGTTTAACGAACTCCAAGAATGTTCTCTGTTTATTTTAAACAATCTATCCACAATGTACCAACAGTGTATGAACAGTGCATTCCATAGACAGTATACACCATAGACTCATAGAGCGACGTATTGACTGTAAATCATGGCAGTCATAGGTCACACATCTATGACCGTCTCGTGTCTTTGGGACACAGTAAATGTGATGGGTTATTCTGTAAAAGTTTGGTGGCAATGTAGATCGAAGAAAAAATTATTATACATACTATTATTTTGTGGATTTCCTAATACTGGGCTTTTATAATATAATGGGTTTCTTCAACACATTAGATTTCTTTGCAATGATAAACACGATACATGAAGAAAAAAAAATTGCATCAGAGCAGCAATCTGTTAATGTGGCTACGTTTATGTATTTTTTGATGGAATATCTCATGAATGTAGTAAACGGGTTGTAAGATAGCCCGATGTTTACACTTTGTTTCCTATCTGAAGTCAAAGACTACAAAACTCGACTATAAAACTGACAAATGTTATACTAATCTAAGCTACGTATACTCAAATCTCTGTTCTAAATGGATCATGCTTATTGCATCTTTCTATTAGTAGAATAAGGGTCTTAATTTCAAAGAATAGCCCTAATCGCTTTACGTTTGACACTGCACTCATTTTTAACGACCCCAAGTCTATAACACATGATGGATTATGATTACAGACGATAAACGTAGGTACCAGTCACCTCCACACTTGACAATGTGATGTATCCCTTTAAATATTTTATAGCACTGTTCTTTATTTTGATTGATATTGTATCGTTTTGGAGATGGGCTTGTTTAATAACCAATGGTTGAAGTGAACAATTTTATGGAGGTTCGTTGTCTAGGAAAAAAACCAGCCAAGTGCGAGTCGGACTCGCGCACGACGGGTTCCGTACCATTATCTATAAAAATCACGTCCGGATCCCCCCCTTACATATTTATTTTATTTTAATTATTTATTTTCAAATTGAATATACAAGTATATATTCTGTGAATATTTCAAGCGTCTACCTGGTGCCGTTATTAATATCGAGCAAAAAACGGCAAAAAAATCACATTATTTTGTTGCATGGGAGCCCCACTTAAATATTTATTTTATTCTGTTTTTAGTATTTGTTGTTATAGCAGCAACAGAAATACATCATCTGTGAAAATTTCAATTGTCTAGCTATCACGGTTCTTGACATACAGCCTGGTGACAGACAGACGGACAGTGGAGTCTTAATAATAGAGTTCCGTTTTTACCCTTTGGGTACGGAACCCTAAAAAGAAGTGTCGAAAATCAAAAGGCATTTATCGAACTAGGCTGAGAATCAGCACTTTTCGAGCGTCAAAATTAGGAATATAAGATAGTCCCCCAAAAACGCCCGAAAATAGTTTTAAAGCGTTTTATTACATTACAGGAACAAGAATATAGGCATTAAGCCATAGCGTTGTTCTAGCCTTACAAGTCGTGTGTCCGATAGGATTTCTCATTCGCAAAAATGACTAACATCCTCTTTAACCCCTTTAGGGGATGCATTTAAAAAATCCTCCCTTATACCTTATCTATTAGGTAAACCGTTTTTTGACAGATGGAACTAGTGTTTGCAGCAACACACAATACATTGATTGATACACGTACGGTATTATAATGTCTGTAAGAAGTCATAAATAAGATAATTCAATAAGATAAGGCAGTTTAGATATTTATTTTATTACGCACTAGCTGCGCCCCGCGGTTTCAATATCGATAAGTTTCGATCCCGTGGGAATATCGGGTTAAAAAGTATCCTATATGTTAATCCTGGTTCTAAACCATCTGTGTGCCAAATTTCATTCAAATCCTTTCAGTAGTTTTTGCGTGAAAGAGTAACAAAAATCCATACAAACTTTCACGTTTATAATATTAGTAGGATTTTAAAGTTAACTTTTACGTAATCTGGAATAGTTTGTTTTAAGACACCTGTTAAAAAACTGTTAACCTACGAGAAATGGACAGGGTGTAGTGCTTACTTCCGCTATGTAAGGAGTTCTTTACCAAAATTGTATGCTTCTGGACCCAGTGGTTAAGGCTTTGCGTTATCTTTCAGTAAATTAACTGAAGATAACTCAAGAGGCATCAAAAGCTTGAGCTATCAAATATCAAATTATATAAAGAAAAGAAAGAAAAAAATGTGTTGTTTTAATTAGCATTTTTTTTCTTTTCTTTTTTTTTAGTCTGCTTTCATGGCTGCAAATGGGTAATTAAGATATCTGTCTGTGTCTATAAAATAAAGCCACAACCTTTTCTCTAAATAAAAGTTCGTGATGAGGAATCTACCCACCGGCACCGGTAAAAACGATATATTGTAAGCTCATCAGCCCAGTACATCCTACATTCGTATATAGGTACTTCAGTAGAATCTCCCAGCTTGCATGAGATGACGGGCAGGTGATGTATTCGTATGTCGTTTTATTTTCATATCAACAGGATCAACCAGATGGTTCCAATAAAATCAAGAAGTTGACGGACGACTCACGGATATTGCCGAAATTTTTGTACACCTGGAGTTTGGTAATACGTTTTAGTCTTTATTTAGCATAGCAACTGGAACTGGCGTAGTAGGTAGCGTTCTGTAGTTTCTGCCTGCCCCCATGGGAAGAAGGGGTGAGTTTATGTATGTATGTTTAGCAACTGGAACTAATAATAATAATAATTTTCTCACCACAATATATGTACAGACACCAGCAGGTTAAGCTACCCGAAACTGTCAAATTTTCCCAATCAACCTTGAACCTTAATGCTTTCGCGATAAAGTAGAAAATCTATTACAGAAATTTGACAGATTGTAGTAGCTTGATGTGCTGGCGTCTGTACATTAGAGAGGTATCAATACAAAAATACGTAACAGCAATAATTATACTGTGGGAGACTGGTGCCTAAACTAGACGTGAGGTCTGTATTTCAGGTCACCAGGTCTCCAACCCTTGGGTAGTGCTTACATTTTAATGTACTTTGAATAAATCAATGATTTATCTATAGATCTATGATTTTTCTAAATTTCTAAATTCTTACCGGAATTTAATAGGATTAAAAATAACTGGAATAAAAGGAACTGCATTCAGGTTAGATTTAGGCTTACCGACTATTCATGACCGACTATTCATGACTATTCTACTACAATCTGTCAAATTTCTTTAATAGATCTTCAACTTTATCGCAACAGCATTAGGTTCAAGATTGATTGGGAAAATTTGACAGTTTCGGTTAACTTGATGTGCTGGCGTCTGTACTTGGCAAAGGTATGGATCAACACTTTTTCCAGCAAGAAAATTAATATGAGACAGTAAACGTCGTAACGTCGTAAGAGGGTTTGAAGCTTTGTCTGCCAATGATTTATTCTACCAATACCAAACGTTATCATAAATAATCCTCTTCATCTCCAAAGGCAACACCTGGACCTCTACCCATAAACAGTCCATACATAACAAACCTAACAAAAACATGAACAAATGAGACGAACTCAAAATTCAACTGAATTATTCATTACGGGGCTGCCGGACAGAATGCAGCAGACGTCAGCTAAGTTAACCAATGAAGAACGTTAAAGGTCAAATAGGGTCACATATATCTATGGATCTAGATTGAGGATTGTAATGTTGATATAAGAGGTGCAATGGAAATTCAGAAGGTAAATCAATGTCATTTGTGATGCGTTGAGTGTGTTTGACCTCAGCTCAAGGCAGCTAAATAGATCACAAAGCTCCCATGAACACAAATATAAATTACTAGCTGCGCCCTGCGGTTTAACCAGCATAAGTTTCGTTCCTGTGGGAATATCGGGATAAAAAGTATCCTATATATTAATCTTGGTTATATACTATCTGTGTGCCAAATTTCATCCAAATCCGTTCAGTAGTTTTTGCGTGAAAGAGTTACAAACATTCATCCATCCATACAAACTTTCACGGTTATAATATTAGTAGGATTAGGAGTTTATGGGGCTCCTAAAGGGGGCCGAAATTTTCATTATTTTTGCGATAGGACACAATATTTTCGAGATATAAGCAAAATAAAAGAAGAAAAAGATACAGTATTGTTTTTGCACCCGAAGTCTAGGTGTTGGTGTGAATTTTAGTTCATGGCATCTAATTTTATTCCAGACAATCGCGATTAAAAATAGTGAGATTTAGTTAGACAATCAAAATTTTAGGTGAAAAGCGTCAAATTCAGAATAGCAAAGTTGCCATTTTCACAGTTTATAAGTGTATAGTCTATGGATAGAACTCAGTGCCATCTTAGTGCTGTCAAACTAAAATACAGTTAAGTTGTGTCACTTTAGTCAATTTCAGAATGGGAAATCGTCGTTTGACAGGAATATACAAAATTTTGGTAAGATTTTTAGTCTAGTTTAGAGGCATTTGTGACAAAGAGAATCGGCACCAATATCTTTTTTTCTTCAGTGAGTGATTCAGATTCCTTACAAAGGTAGACGGGTAGACCTCGCGCAGGTACTACATGCTATCTCGCCCGTGGTAGCAACATAAGTTAACAAGGGTTGTAGAGGGGACGATGTTCTAAGGTGCGAATAGAAAAAAGTCTTTTTGCATAGAACGTAGTAAAGTAGCTATACTGGTACAGACGCCAACTGTAATTGGTTTTAAACCGTTTTAATTAAAGTAATATAAATCAAGCTACTACAATCTGTCAAAAATAGATTTTAATAGATTTAATTATTAAATAATTTTAATAGATTTTCAACTTTATCCCTAAGGCATTAGGTTCAAGGTTGATTGGGAAAATTTGACAGTTTCGGGTAGCTTGACCTGCTGGCGTCTGTACAATCGTTACAGAGATCTCTTGTTACAACTAAAGTCTGCTCAAAGAGGGCCCAACAATGAACGGCATCCTAATTACGTATCATACTATTAATCACAATCTGAATCATTTTGAAAGATATTGCTAATCCATTGCTTCATATGTTTGAAAAATTTGTCTGCTCAGCAACGTAAATAACGCAATGTATGCTGTTGAACTGTCAAAATTAAAGCCTGTCGTACTGTTAGTGCGTTACGTAATTACCCCGGGTAAGACTTATATGAAGAAGACTGTCGAGTTAGCAACATTATTCGTTCACAAATCATTTTTGTTTTTGTGAGCCTCGATCATTTGAGCTGCTTCTTATTTCCGAGCATTTGCAGATGACAACCAGCACCCTAATTGCGTAACACACGATCAATCAGAATCTGAATCATTTTGAAGCAAATTGCTAATCCATTGCTTCATAAGTTCGAAAAACTGGTCTGCTCAACACGTAAATAACGCAATGAATGTTGTTGAATTGTCAAAATGAAACCGATTCCGATTGATCGTGTGTTACGCAATTAGGGTGCAGCTGTTACACTCTTCCAGTGTCATTAACATAATCAGATGCCCTTTTAAAGTAAAAAGTCAAAAGGAGACTAAACGGCTTTTAAATAAATCGATGCAGCGTAACATGGTTAACTATCTCACCTGATAAAATCGAACCTTTTAAAATTTTAACAGTTCAATTTTCTTCTCATCATTGCAGTTAATTGCGCCAATTATCGGGCTTCGAACAAAAACTGTCATTTAAGCGACCCTAATGTAAGTATAAAGATTTGACTGAAAGCAAAGGTGGAGAGCGTTGCGGCGAGATTTTTAAATGTTCAAATGTTTATGGTCGTTGTGCGCAAGCGTGCTGGTTGGCGAGGACAGCTGCGCAGGCGCACCTTGCGCAGATGTGGCCGCACGTGTGGATCGAGCCGATACTTTGTTTTATTTTTGCCCTCAGCGCCACGCCAGTCCCAAGATTGGTGCTTCCATGATTTTATAGGATATAATTACTGTTGTTATTTTGAGGGAATGATTGTGTGAACTTGTGAAGGTGTATCGTGAAGTCACCGTCGGTATTAATTTACTACAGACCTTAAACAGTCAGATTTCAGAGATACTGAAGATTGTTGTAAAATTCATTAGACAGACCCACATGTTGCCAATTATTATTTTCGTATCTAAAATCCAAAACACTGGTAACCGAATTCAGAATTCAGAACAGCACCCTAATTGCGACACACTATACCAATCGCAAACTGCAGTGCGATTCTGTAACCATCTCTCATTGAAAACTTAGGTGAAGTGAGCGTGGATTGAGCTGTCATTCCAAATAATGCTAGGGATTGATACTACTGACGCTCACTTCACTTGAGTTTTCACGGTGAGATTTTTACAGAATCGACCGGCTGAATCATATTGAAGGATATTGCTAATCCATTGCTTCATATGCTTAAAAAATTGTCTGCTGAACAACGTAAATAACGCAATGAATGTTGTTCAACTGTCAAATTGAAAGCCGTTCCTACTGTTAGTGCGTTACGCAATTACTCCGCAGCAGGTTCAACCTGTGAAACATGATAAGATCATATAAGGATACCTATTGACTGTTACCATAGGAGATAAGTAACCACGGTCGTCGGATACAGTTGAAGTTTTGTAAGAAATCCATGGATATTTTCGAATAAAATAAAATAAAATTAATAGAAAACAAACATTTCATTTTTCAAATTAAATTTCATTCGAAAATATCCATGGATTTCTTACAAAACTTCAACTGTATCCGACGACCGTGGTTATTTATCTCCTTTGGCGACTGTACAGACGCACATCAAGCTACTACAATCTGTCAAATATCTTTAATATATTTTAAACTTTATCACTAAAGCATTAAGGTTTAAGGTTGATTGGGAAAGTTTGACAGTTTCGGGTAGCTTGACCTGCTGGCGTCTGTACATTAATAGTCATTGTAAAGAAGTATCTAGTATTAACTAACAATAAGTTATTCTGGAGCCACAATTGTTATTGTGTTGTTGCCTTACGAAGGGAAAGGAAGGGAATGGAATTTTTAATAAATAACTGTCTAACTGCAAGACGCACTTACATTTTTATGTAAGAAAAATGGGAAACGATGACCGTGGATGTAATTGAACCTAAGGCATTCCAGGCCCATCCTCAAAAGGCATTCCAGGCAATTTCTTTATGTCCATGTTAAACTATGCAAATATTTACCACTACTTGCTACTAAATCTAACGTAACGTAACGACACCATTACAATGCAAATCAGCTTATTTCCATAGCGTAAGTAAGTTCACACCGAACCATAGATACATACTTAGCTCCCACTTTAAAAGTTGTAATATCCTTTTCATCATTTAAAAGAAAACTTTTTGCAAGCACTCAAGTACCAACATTGCCATACAACGTATCAATGCCGCCAGTCTCTTGGGTACGCTACCAGTCGACAGCGATGCGTAGGAATATTTCGATGTAATATTTTATTTTTTTATATAGTTTTAGTTAGTATAGATAGGATATTATATTTTTATTTTAATAATTTGTAGTTTATTTAGTATTAGAAGTTTAATAAACGGTTTTTAAACTTTAAGTACCTACCAACATAATCCTGAGAACAAAACCCATTGCCATAAAAGTGAGCGGTCCATAAAATCTAGCTTCGAAACGACACTGATCTTTTCCCAGACAGATGCGGTGCGTTGACCCGTTCAATCCTGTCCAGTCTAGGTCGAGGCAAGGTCGTGCCTAACAGGTATTTGACAGTAGACACGTCACTACCTGTCCAAAGACCGTTGTTGGGTTTGGGTGTTTATCGGTTTATCCTAATTTGATTTGGAAATGGAGCGGATATGTTAATTTGAGGATATCGAAAAAGCATTTATCTGAGAGTCTCATACTTTAAAGATACATAGTTTAAGAATTAAGTTAAACAAGCAACCGAATAGGACTTTCTCAAGTCCCTACTGAAACGTGGATAGCAAGAAGAAAGAAAGATATTGTTTACTAGCTGTTACCCGCGACTTTGTCTACAATCTAGGATAAAAAGTAACCTATGTCCTTCTCCAGGTCATTATCTACTCATGTGCCAAATTTCATCCAAATCCGTTCAGCAGTTTTGACGTGAAAGCGCAAAAAACAAACTTTCGCATTTATAATATTAGGATTCTTGCACCAAATATCGTTGGTGAATCGGCATATCTACCATCAACCAACGGTACACACTAGAAAATCAGAAGCATGATATAAAATAAATGCTACAGCAAGAAAAGAACTGGCAAAAAGCTAAGAATAGATAATCCAGACTTTGTTTTTAACAACTTGGTGTTACTCCTGTGACAGCGTTTGGTGGCTTATGTATGTTTTAAATAACCCTGATGTTAATCAGACTGTATTAATAAGACCGTTAAGCCAGTTATAAAGCCTTTTAATCCGGATCCCGACTTGTCATGACATGTTCACGGTATATTTGGATCCATCCAATGGCCTCGGCGACCCGATATCGGAATTATTGCGTCGTATTGTACAAAGGGTATTTTATATTCATGAAGAGATAATCGTTTCTCTTCCCGATGCACCATTAATAACAATTTGTGATTCTGTTTGATTCTTTTTATAGAATTCAGTCGGTCCCTTTGCTTTGTCTTCATTTTTAGCTCGACTACTAAATTGAGGACCGTGACAAATCTTTTCAAGATTAGCACTTTTGAAAACAGGTGCTAAATTATTTGTTCGTCAGTAGTACGTTTCGTAATAAACGCCATAATTATTGCATGCTCTCATGCGCAGAAGATTTAAAAACTTATCGATTATTTCTAGGTCATAGGTAAATGTTTACTCCCAAAAAGAGAAAGTGCATACCTACAACATTTACAAAAACCTTGCAATTCATCCATCTAGAGACAAAGTTAGTATCATCTCAAAATCTCACCGTCATCTCAACATTCATGCAACACTTTAACCCAAGATTACATCAAACCAAAAAATCATTCATCATCAAATTGTACTAACCGATTCAGTCCCAAGTTCCACATACAATCAGCAAGGCCGTACATTCGCCTTTGACGACCAGTCACCAAGACCCCCTGGCCAATGATACAGTACCCTTACTTTCATAATAAAAGTTGGACCAACAAGAGGCAGGGAAGAGCATCTTTGGCTGGTCATAAAAAAAGGCTGTATGCAGCGGTTCGCAGTTCTTGCAAAAACTCACTCGATTGGAGGATCGTGTTACTATAATAAATAGTATGCTTCTAGTGATCTTGTCGAGCAAAAAATGGTACCTCTACTGCTGAGATAAAACTAATGTAATGTTAGCCTTTTAGGAGTAGCAGGCTTCTTGTATGGGAGTAAAAAGTTGATAGTTGGTTGGTAATACATATATTATTTTCTTGTGTTTAACATATGTATATGGGAAAGTGTATGATAATTTAAATGGTTGAGGTTTCAGAGTCAAACGCAAATGTTAAAAAGCAACAACAAACAAAAAATTCAGACCATTTTAGTGGTTACATTACTGCAACCTGTTTTTAGCGATTTCAGACACCTTGCTAGGTATCCAGAATTTTACTTTAAGGAAAAACGTACCGGTGACCTTTTATGTGTCTTCTTGTATGCATCTAAAAAGTTTCATATGATAGTTGGTTGGTAATACATATTATTTTCTTGTGTTTAAGATTTTAAGACGATTTTATGTATACTTAGTTGTTTAATTAGTAGGTTTCAGGGTCAAAATTGAATAAGGTCAAAAGCAATCAGCAACAAGCAAATCAAAAGTCATTTATTCAAATTAGGCTGAGAATCAGCACTTTTCGAACGTCAAAATTACAAAAGACAGTCCCCCAAAAACGCCCGCACTTCACCACTTCCTAGTGCTATCGCTGTGAAGAAGTGGCGCAACAAACTCCCCAGCAGCGAATAATTCTGTGGTTATTATTGCCGCGACTTCGGCGTTTTATTGAATCCGAGTACCGTCCTTATCCTTAGGTGAGTTATCAACTGCGATTGGAGAACGTCTTCTTGTATCTAACCACTTGCCATTTGGTCAGGACGAGATTTTTTACCTTCTTTAGTGATAACGGCCCGTATTGTATATTGAAACTTACCTGTTTTTCTTATCTGAGCTTCCGGTGACGTGTGGTCGTTAACAAGCTCAATGGCACACAAGTATTGACATGTTACCCGTGTTTGACCAGCACTGTACCTGTTGTAACCTGTTCCTATTAGTTGCTTACCCAAGCAGTAAGAAACTACAGAGCAACGGTGACTTTATCTAAAGCGTCATCTTTCGGCTTCTTTCCACAGAATACAAGCTTGACTTAGTTTGGGAGTTGGTAGATCATCTATCATATGCTGCTGTACAACCATCAAACATAAACAAATTTATTAAGTTTTTGTTGTACTTTGAGTGCGAATGCTTACCTACATTTTAAAACTAAAAGATCAAGCATGAATCTCCAATTAAATCCAGATTTACAGGAGACTTACAGGATAGACAAAAGATAAGTATATTCGTTATTCGTTTAGGAGCATAGCTGCATAGCTCTCTAGAATTTGGGATCATGTTTACAATAAAAACCCCTACTTAAGTAGGATATATTTACCAATTCAATGTTAATTTCTAAACCAACCAGGTGCTAAACCAAAAAAAGAAACAATAACAGTTCCTGCTTCGAAACCACTGTTCCACAAACATTGTCATCATCTCTAATACAATAGAAAACAGTTACAGCAAATAATTCATCATTAGTTACGTCACTACTCGTCACGTCACAGATTCCATTATTCTATTCCCTTCTTGAAGATTAGCTGCCTTTTTACCAGGAGTACCCTTCAATGTATACCGATATATTTCTTTATTGAGTACAATTACATTTACAGGTAGGCAATTAAGCCGTAAAGATGTTATTGGGGTACCTACTGTTTTGTGTGTTCAGACCCCCTTGAAGAATGGAGGGTGGGCAGAAACTGTTGATGGCAATAAAGAGCTTAGAGAAAACAAACGGGAGTCGAAAGTGTGCAACTGTGGTTGTAAAGATGATGTCAGGATCGGTAAAAACGGTAGAAAACACTATT
Organism: Apamea sordens; assembly: GCA_945859715.1. Taxonomy (NCBI): domain Eukaryota; kingdom Metazoa; phylum Arthropoda; class Insecta; order Lepidoptera; family Noctuidae; genus Apamea; species Apamea sordens. The sequence continues at coordinate 19,796,719 of OX243995.1, forward strand.
ATAGAGTACATACTTACATAGACTTTTGTAATAGATAGATTTATAGATTTATTTGATGCCACTCTTGAGGTAATCTCCTCTACGAGACCTAAAGGATAGGAGAAAGGATGGAATATGTCAATACTAGCTGCGCCCCGCGGTTTCACCTGCATATGTTTCGATCCCGTGAGAATATCGGGATAAAAAGTGTATCCTATATGTTAATCCTAGTTATAAACCATATGTGTGCTTTTATGCGTGAAAGAGTAACATCCATCCATCCATTCATACAAACTTTCACGTTTATAATATTAGTAGGATACTGGCAGGGACATCAACGAACTGTTACCATGATTCTGAAATAGGCTGAAAATTTTTGTTGGTTAGTAAAAAAAAAAATTGCTGTTCAGGACCGCGTTTTGACCGCGTAGGTGCAACACCAGCTTTTTTTAGTTTCATAACCGACGTAAAATTTCTAAGCTTAGGGATCTAGAATCATGTGCTGAATTTATGGTTGCATTTTGCGCGTCGATGTCCGTACCTACTTAAAAATAAATGATTGGGATTAGAACTTGGAAGAATATTAAAACAAATATGTACATTCAGCGGGGTAATTGCGTAATACACTGTCAGTAGCAATGGGGTTAATTTTGACATTTCAACAACATTCATTGCGTAATTTAAGTTGTTGAGCAGGCACATTTTTAACCCCCGACGCAAAAACGACGGGTAGTTATAAGTTTGACGTGTCAGGGTGTGTGTGTGTATGTCTGTCTGTGGCATCGAAGCTCCCGAACGGATGAACTGATTTTGATTTTTTTTTGTTTTTAAAATGATTCAGATGGATAGAGTGTTACGCAATTAGGGTGCAGATGTTAAAATTTTCAACAAATTCTACAACAGAATTTCAAAGACGTTCTCAACTTTAACTTCTGCTGATCTTTCTCTTTCTCACTCTACCTCAACAGTTACCCAAAAATTGCGTATCAAAGACAATAGAAGTACTAAAATAATACCTTTGTCTTCACAATACAAGAAAAGTGTGACGAACTCGAAGGATTATGTTCGAACGCCTTTCGTTCCGCAGTTTTGGAGATAGAAACTGATAAATAGTTGTATTTTGTAGTTGATGGCCGTGATGTGGTATTGTTAGGGGTGAAATAGTTAATTTAGTGGAGATTTTTTTACAGGTAGGTTTGTGCATGTAAAGTTAAATAATATCTCTTTCTTGATTTTTCTTTTACATACTTTGCTTTTGATAATGCTCACTATAGCAGATTGTAACTTTTACGTTCATACAGCATAAATTCAAATTCAAAATATTTTATTTCTCATAAACCTACCTACATGGGCAGACGATGGGCACTTATGAAACGTCAGAAGCTAGGTGAACGGTTCCAATTGGTTGTTTCCTATGAAGAAGCGCCGGCAAGAAACTTCACGGTTACTGTTTTAAAAATAATTGGCTTTTACAATGTTTTCATATTACACTGTCTTCACATACCGGGAGGACAGTGTAAATAGCATAATCCCATCAACCGACGTGTAGTAAATTACCCTTTCCCTGATAGGTAGTCATACAGTGTTATTAGACACATTTCCTTAAATGGGTCTTGTATTGTTGAATGTTATACAGTAAAAAGAATATAGAAACCGTATGATAACGCGGGGCGGCATGTTTTATCAAAATTAGTCACCATCCAAACAAAACCTGTCGCATCTTTTTATTATCTGGACACCTTTCTGCCGACAGTCTTCATTACTGAGAACCTGAGGACCTCCCATCCCATTATATCGGCGCAAACAAACAAACATACTATCTATTGGATTTAGTGGAAATATCTCAATCGTGCCGCATGCCTTCCCTGCTGATACGGCGGTCTTCAAGGCACGACATAATACCACCACCCTTGATTTTGATGGGAAAATACTTGGTAAATGATTTAGAACTTTCGGTCTATTGAAAGAGAGTCCAAAATTGATTGGCTGATTTAATGTGACTTGTTTAGGGAATTTGGACGTTGTGATTTTTGAAACAAGGTTGAGTCTCAATTGAGTTGAAATGAGGTGTTGTAATAAGGTGTCAAGCAACGATTTACAGGTTAATGGTAGAACACCGTAGTTGAAGATTACAAATTAAATAATACATTGAATATGGACTTTAAGTCTTGAGACATAAGGTTGATAAAATGTTAGGGTAACTGCACCAGTTATCAGTCAATCGGCATCGGTAATGCGAGTAAAGAATCAATCGAATGTTGACAACACGTAAATTATGGTGTTTGTCGGTAATTTTGATTTTTTATATTCTTGCTTTTAAAACGAATTGGCCACACAAGGATTCGGGATTACTGAGAAATGTGTGACACAGAGTGTGAACATTAAGGTTGATTTATTTGCAATCATGATTAGTACACATTTTTTATTTATTTAAGTAGGTATGTACGTATTTATTTATAAGAAATATTTTTTCATGTTTTAATATTATTAAAAAAAAATTAATATAATATATATTAAATTGCGAATAATTTATTAGATTTGGGGCTGATTTTTCAATCGACGGATAATTTTTATTCTTGGAATAAAATTGACGTCTGACGGAATTTGTACGGAAGAACTACCAAAAATATAAAATTACTGTTCGTATAAAATTATATGGTGTTGGAAAAATCAGCACTTAATCGAATGATTAATTTATGAAATTAACTTTACGGTGTTTATTGAAACCTGTACTTAGTACATATGTAAAAACATAGATAACTTGCCATCAACCAAAGATTTAGTTGATGACAAGTTATCTATGTTTTTACATCAATCAGGTTTTTTTAATTGTACTAAAAAGACTAAATCGTTATCTAAAGCAGCAACGTAAGTAATATACTTTCAATCACAATCCGAGGGTGTTGATCGAAATTCCTTATCCATGGCTTCATAGGTTTGAAAAATTCGCCTGCTCAACAACGTTAATAACGTGCATTGCGTTATTTACGTTGTTGAGCAGCGAATTTTTACGTAGCTGAAATCATCATCAATCACTATCAAGGTCGAATTATGTAAAATTAAGTACCTATTCAGTTAGGTTTGTTAGCAGAATACGTAAGCCATTACCTTTTAATGAAAATTGTTCGCAATTAATTTTATATTGACAGTTGTCAATATAAAAGTAATTGCGAACAATTTTCATTTTATGTGTAGGTATTACGGCAGGTATCCATTTTACCGATCACGTATATTATACCTACATTGTATCTATGTGCTATAGTTTCCATTCCATCCGTTATCTTTCCCAACGACTAACAAAACATCAGCTCATTCCAACGTAACATGCAACAAGTACATACATACATATGTAATTATGTATGAAATAATACCGACTCATTTGTTCATCCATCAACAACTTTATAGGCACCAATAAAACATAGTATTTACGATGTTAAACGTCGATGTTTGCACATTCATTTGGATGTTCCCGTAATGAGTCATAAAGATGCCGCGTTAAAATATAGTGCCGGTTATTGTCGCTTTTACCCTACAAAGGGGCCGGTGCCGGTGAGGTCTACATTGATATTTGAAAGTGCGTAGGAGTGTCGTGAACTCGTGATTAACGGCTAAATTACTAAATATCCGGTATAAGTCGGTTTGATTTAAAAATATCAAAACGAAAAGCTTTGAAGAACAAAAAGTACACAAACTGACTAGGTAACAGACATTTTTTCCGGTAATTTTACAGGTGTCCTACCTGTAAAATTATAGGAAAAAATGTCTGTACGATTTCTGATTTTTAAGACTATTGGGTCAGTTATCATAGTGGAACAACTGAATTGTCTTTACAATCCTAATTAATATTATATGTAAAATGCGAAAGTGAGTTTGTTTATTTGTTTGTTACGCTTTCACGTTGAAATGGCTGAACGGACTTCGATGAAATTTGGTACATGGGTAGACCATAACCTGGAGAAGGCCCTGGGCTAGACATTTCATCCTGGATCTCAGATAAAGTCTCGGGCAACAGCTAATAAACAATATTTTATGAAAACAAGAGTTCCCTATCCCTTATAAAGTTCAAAGGAATGACGTACCGGTAACAATCAAATACCAGAATTCTACAAATCCTTAGCATCCAACGTTTCCAAGATCAATCAGATTGTTTGGATTCAGTTGACATAGTGTCTTTAATCAAATGTAGGTATCCATTCTTAAAAATACGTTACGAACTACTTCAAGTTCAAAATGTTGCTTGTTCAACAATATTATCAGAACCGGTGGAACATGTCTATGGGAGCGGCAAACAGCGGAACAGCTGATTTTGAGACCAGTTCGCAGTAACGGACAGACGGAATCAATTTGTTATTGAACCGGTATTCATTGACCTTTTGAATACGTTATGGGGGTTATGGCGATGGGGAAATGGTATTGAGTAGTATAAAACAAAGAGTAACAAGATTGATTGGTCTAATCTTGACATAATAAACACACTAATAGTAGCAATGGCTTTCAATGTGACAGTTCAACAACATTCATTGCGTTATTTAAGTTATTGAGCAGACAATTTTTTTAAATATATCAGGCAATGGATTAGCAATATCCTTCAACATCATTCTGATTGTGGTTGTAAGTGTGTAAAACAATTAGGATGCTGTTCTTATTCGTATTGTCATCTAAAACTCTTAACCGGCACGAATGCGTGATCCTGAAGTCACGCTAATGGACAAGTGAATGTATGAAATTGATATACGCTACCGAAAAGCTTATATCAATCCTGTTGAAAGTCGTTAAAGAAATACAAAATGCTTAGAAAGCGATTTCCACTTGTTTAAGCCCACAGATGCATTAACATGGACGAAGGAATAACAGTCCGTGAGAATTGGAGCACCCCTGTGAGAAAGAGGAATAAATCATGAATGCGATTTTAACATTATTTTGCACTGGTATTAACAAGACAAGTGTCATTAACCCCCATCATTACTTTAAAGATAGCATTCATGGTCATGATCATGATTTTTGCATCCGTTGATTTGTTATTCTCGTTGATATAGAAGTAGCTCCTTATATCGGAATCGATAGCTTTCCGCTTTTAGGTTCGCTTTGTCAGAAATTGCTCATCTATTCAGAATTTTAATCTCACTATAGATAAAGCTCATTATTAGCTTTATCAAAGTATATTTTAAACTAACATCCTTAATTTGAGATACGAATTCTTGGAATCAGTTGATTGTTTATTTTAAAAACATCACTATCAGCATTTGCTCTAATGACCTGAGTCTAAACATTAAGTAATTTTTATTTATAACTGTCCGTTAAATGAGTCATCGTAGACTAGGTAAAAAATATCTGTAAGTAAACAAAAAATATTACTGTCGGTTAAGTTCTGATATAACGTTGTGATTATGTGTATGACACAATATAATGATCATACGATTTGTTATCGTTTGTGTAAATGTAAATATACAATGTTTACTTTTCGTTTACATAACCGCTTATCTGGACAGAAACTTCTAAGACAACAGGAAAAAAATATTTAATGGTATTCTTTTACAATGGTCCAAATGCAAGCTGACTACGATGTCTAAATATTAGAGTCTACTGACTACCAGATAGCCTTACCTTTTGGAAGTACCCTGACGGGATACTGTAGGTCCTACAGTTCAGTTCAGTTTTTTTAAGTTCACCTGTATCCTAGATGCGCAAACCGTAAAAAATTTCCTTTAATACAAACAAACAAGCTTTGACTAAAAAAAACCTGATTGTGGATCCAATCAATCCTTTTAGGCCCATATTTCACTAGGACACCATGTTCGCACTGCCTAAAGATATAACTATTTGCGCAACCGATTGGACGCCTGGTGAGATACCTAGAATCCCCTATCCCCCCCCCCCCCCTCCCCTATCCTTATCCTGGTGATATTTTGCTGGGAGAGCGGTCATGGCTTCGCCACCATGATGTCCTAGTGAGATATAAGCCTTAGAAAATCAGTTTGTATTTGAATCAGAATCTTTGCTTATTTTCTTAGTTTGCTTTCATCGGCTTCTAGTCTACTAAAATCAATATTCATTAATTGTACAATATCACTCATAATATTATCTTCAAAATCCATTTCGACAACCTTGGAACATAACTCCTTTTCGACTTTTGTCCGTTGATTCGTATCTAAAAGGAGCCGACAGATTCCATTAATTCCAATAACTTGGGTGTAGAGACACACGATACAAATATTTCTAATGTAAACAAGGTCTGCGTGGCTCGGAAAAAATATAACGATATTCTGATCCGGTATTTGATTGTGATCTTCTTGTGGGTAAAGGTCGGAAACTGTGTTTATGTGTTATGAAGAGTTTTTTGTTCGCACTGGGGAGATTAAGAGGACTAAAAACACTTAGAGGTTTTGCTATATATTTCTGTAGGGATAGGCTTGAATGGTGACCTTTTATAGAGTACCTAGTGTTGCTAGTAAGTCGAATTCAACCTCCAATAAAACAAAATGGATGTCCTTATTTAGAAGTTTCAATTTATCATTGTGTGAAATTGGAATATCTCTAAATTATCATTCTCAATCAAAGATCGGTTCTATAGTTCCTTATTTATTTCGTGATGAGACATTAAAATCTTTAAGGTATGCCATGACATCAATTTTAAGTTTGACCACAATACTGTGACCGTTCCAATGTGTAGCTATTAGTAAAAAGACGAGTGTATATTGGACAATAGAGGCATCGAGGCGCGAGGCTGTTTTATGTGAGGAATGCGCCCGCGCAGTGCCGTACGTCATATGACACAGGCGTATGCGCAAGTTCACGGTAAAGACTTGGGAATTGAAGCTCTGTATTTTTTTTGTATCTGCATAATCAAGTATATTAAATCTTGAGGCAGATTTACTATTAGTCGATGTCTGGTGTTTACTCATGAGTCTTCGAGAAATGATGTCAGCGAGAAATCAGCATTTCATAAATAAATTTTTCTTCGTCCGTTTGACGGGAATCACAATATTAGTTGCAGTAGATATGGAGGCACTAAACTTATCCCACGGTGGATGTATTGGATTTGATATAACCAAATGAGTATTATTGGTGACAAGCATAGGATAGATGTGTATGAGGTTCGTCATATTTTCATAAATCTATTCCTGAACTTTATTTCAATTATTCAATCGTCTTTAAAAGGGTCTAACTCAATAGCATTTTCGGGAAGGCCGTCTTCCGTGACATAATACAGTAACTGACATATTCTAATTGACGGAGGTCGTCCGGTGCCACGGAACAACAAAATATTCCTGACTTATTCCCTTTTTTGGACCACCCCGGGTTACACAAATAGAACTTAATTGGGCCAGAGATTAGTCTGATATAAAATGCCGTATTATTTAGTTGTTGACAATAGATCAAGTTATGGTTATTTTATTTAAAAGTTTGATGTGTTTTGAATTTTAAAAGAGTCGGTACCTAATAGCATACATTTCTCCATTCTTCCCCTACTCTAAAGATCAGAGAGTACTAACACTGAGATGAAACTAACTCTGATGATGATCTCTCTGATGATGTTGCTAACTCTGAGATGATGAGTTTTATCTGCAGAAAATTCTATTGTTCTCTTTATCGTCGGATAAAGAGAACAATAGAATTTTCTAGAATTTTCCAGAATATGAAGCGATTATCAAAACCAGTTTAGCAGTTCAAGTCTCCCTTATTCTGGTTCGATTATTGTGATACCCTTTTTAAACCATTATTCCTGCTTTTAGTTGACAGTAAAATTCAAAACCCCACATAGGTGTCCACTTTCAATATAATAACCAGCAAATCAAAGATGGCGGTGCACAGCTGATAGTTGACAGTTCGCATTGTGCTGCGCACGCATCTGTCGTCGCCTTTGTTGCAGCCTGCGCGGGAGTCCCTTTGTTGAAGTCCTGGCGATATTTCCAGCTTCGAACGAATTGTTGGCAGGATTACGTATTGAATTAAAATTGTGATGCATTTCGGAGCTTTTGTGGTATTTCTGTGTAGCAGATATATCTTCGAGGACCTTTTTGATGTATCCATCCATACATACATATAAGACGTATGCTTATGCCAAAACTATGATAAAATTAGAGAACACATTAACGATATACATAATTTCAAAAATATCGATCAACCTCTTTTACTTCAAGTTTACAGCTCTAACCCAAAAAATCTCATACAACTTGACGTCGTTAACGAAACAATCCAAAATGGTCGCGCCAAAAATATCCCTTTTTATTAGCCTTCCACGCTTGGTTTTCGAGATTGGTCCAAGTTTTACTACTTAACTCCCTTCAGACAGTATGACGACGAACACCCTTTAAATTGTCAACAGTTTATACATTAGTTTCCTTCGTTTAGATGTTTATTGCCCGAGTTCAGGAGTCTGATTTGTTTGTCTTCCTCCACATAACATACATTTTTCTACAGAACTTTGATCTTGGGCTATTTTCGTACCAAGTTCGTCACTACTTTTTGCTGCGTCTTATATTCAATCTTTGATAGATTATATCTTGTCATGTCAAACTTCACCACTATTCTCAAAACGGTGAAGGTAAACATCGTAGGAAACCAGCATGTCCTAGAACCAAAAATTCGAAGACATAATTATGACATCTACCAACCCGCACTGGGCCCTCGTGGTGGATTACGGCCCACTCCTTCTCATAGAGAGGAGGCCTGTGTCCCAGCAGTGGGAATATTATAGGCTGATTATGTATATAATACTTGAAACTCAAATAAAGAGTCAAATAGGAAATAAATTACATATTACATAGAGTTTATAAGCGTTTATCACTCCTGAAATTAGAAGATGATTGAGAGGCGTAAAATTAATTAGGTACTCAAGGACCCACAGCTGATGAAGTTAATTCATCTACCCAGTTTATTGAACTACGTAATACTCTTATGCCACTTCCACATAAACGGGTAATATTAACAACCGTTCATTCGTATATCGACCGGATATTGGCTCTTGGTCTAACCGCATCTTCCGGTTACTTTAACTGTAATTTAATTAGCCGGTTACCGGTTGTATTTGTAACATTTAAGATTAATTTAATTACTATTATGAATTGTCGGTAGAGAAAGTTTACAAATCAGGTGGATCGATTGGTTATGTATTTATATCCGTTTTGGACTCTGAGCTTATGCAAAACATTGAGCAATTTTGGGGGAAGTGCTGTCGGTACTCGACGGTAGGTACTCGTACGTATTATACATACACTTGCGAGCAATGAAATAGTTCCAGTGACATAGCACCAAATTACTCCTAAACGGGAAAGGTTAGCTTAATGACGCCGTCTGCAATATTGAAGTACATTTAACAGCGCATTAGAATATTACCAACTAAAAACATAGTATTGTGTTCAAAGTTTAAATTATATGTCTTAGGAGAAATTAAGGTGTTTGTCGGCATTTTGTGGGTAGAACTTTTTCATTGCTCGGTAGTGTATATGTATTTTCTGAAAGTCCCCTAGATAGTAGGCATACCTATTTGTTTGTTTGTGTGTTTGTTTATTTGTATTTGGTATTTGTTTGTTTGTTTTCTGTTTTTTTAACGGTGACAGAGAGTTGCTATTCTCCCATTTTGAGGCATTTTGTGGAGAGGATGGCCAGGTGAGAAGCTTGAACCTTCTTTGGCCATCTTCCGTGCAAGAACTTGAATATCTAATAATAATAATTTTTACCTACTAACACTAGCTATAAGATATTACTAACATGATGGACCCTTGTTGTTTAAATAAATCAAATAAAATAAATAAATATTTCGGCAGAAACTGTGTGGTAATTTGCAAAAGATTTGTCTTAAACGTCAGAGTAATTTGAAATCAATTTTGTAAATCCTACTATTGTTCAATCGCAAAATTTTACCTATTTCAGTTACTTTCGATATACCTACTTACCTACCTATATGAACATAATCAGCCAATAATGTTTCCACTGCAGGACACAGGCTTCCTCCAGGTGAGAGGGAGTGGGCCGCAATCCACAACACAGACCCAGTACCTACCCATATTGTTATTTATTACGGCATTAATTTATAGGTACGGAAAATGACGGTACAGTCTGTAAAATATTAATTCCACATCAATTCTTAAATTAGCTCAGACTGGCGGTCTTGCAATTTAAGGCATTTCCTGTTATTGTATACATATAGGCAGTTCATCAGGTAGCCCGAGGCGAAGTACCACGTATGACTCGATCAAATTGACCTTTATTAAGATTTTGCTTAGCAACAAAATTATAAATAAGTTTGTTATATTTTAGTAGAGTGTTGAGACTGACTGCCTCGTTGGGCCAGTGATCCTGCTGAGCATTCGTATGCTCATCAATAGCGTTCGGATCCTTTTCCGGGTTCGATTCCCAGGTCGAGCAAAATATTATTTAAAGGTTAAAGATTTTTCCATCAGGAATTTTAGTAACCGCCCGGAGTCTGCATTTGTACCTCATTACTGGAGAAATTTGGACGTACTATTTATATAGTACGTCCAAATTTCTCCAGTAATGAGGTGATAGTACCTATACTATATTATTATAGTATAGGTACTATCGCCAAAACCTATATCTGGAGGCTTACAACCAGTTCTTACAGCAGGGCAGAAGTTGAACTGCACTGCTTTTTTGTACTTAGTCATAGAACAAAAAAGCAGTGCAGTTCAACTTCTAACTTCAGTGGTATGCCCCTAGAACATTTTGAAAACAAAATCTCGTGCACATGATGACCACAGCTGCGTCTGTGAGTAAAACAAAAGAGGATCCTTTTTAGGTCGACTAATAATATGCGCTGCAAGCAGGAATAGTCCTTACGGTGGTCAGATATAGATTTTGGCGATAGTACACCTGTGCCTAACCCTTCAGAGATTACAAGCGTGATGTTATGTTTATTGAATCTGAAGGAATTGATGAATATTACGTCACGGATATATTAGTAGCACCCTCATGAAAGCTATGACAATATTGTTGCATCTTTTTCAAGAACATTTTTAATGACTACCTATCGATTGAAGAATAACTCTCAAGTTTTTCATAATCTTTGTATGTACCACAAGGATTACAAAATTTGATTGTCCAGAAAAAAAGTCAAGACAATCTCAAAGTCATTTTAATGCGTTATAAACTCAGCCAGTGTCAACTGTTTAAAAATAAAAAAATAAAGAAGTAAATGTTGGCGCCATAACTTGTCGATGGCATAGTGAGGCGCATTACCTCGATTACGATTATGTCTCGCCTCTCTGACGAATTAGTCGACTTATGTTCCGAAATACACTGTCACCGCATGTAATTAGTTCAGTTAAGCCAATAAATGTGACTAAATATAAAAGGGGATGTGTTGTTTTCTTTGTTGGTGAAGCCGAGTTGTTGAGTTTTGAATTTATTGGTTCGTTAGTATACGAAGGTAGTTTATATACAAGTCCTCATACCTAAATAGTTAAGAACACCTGCTACGAATGAGCTAACATCGCCTAGTTACGTTGTATTGAAACTAGATTCTTAAGCTACACAGTGCACTATTAGATTTTATGCCGATCGTAAATTTAATTGACATTTGTGTTTGTGACTCAATCGTTCTTATCAGAATTTAGCTTTAGTTCAGTTTTATTGCTTCACAACAAAAAACTCTAAAGTTAAGTATCTATTAAGCTTCTTGCCTTAAGTCAGACAAGGACTTATCGTTATGATGATGAAATAACATATCGGATCATGACGGTGTTGTAACCATAAAACCATCGACACAAAGACGCTAAAAGACCCAATTTAAATAACCGATAACGAAACAATTCTTTTAGAAATGTGAAAGTTAAAATCCGGTAGCGCATCCATCTGTACATACACGCATTTAGCTTATCACAAATTAAGGCTCGAACTTATGAGCTGTCAGTGGTAAGTACCATCGAATGACAGGTCTAATAAATGTGTCACTGCCTTTATTTTTTTTTCTTACGTCAATGTCGCCTCACTATTCCATGATTTAAAAGTTCCATGCCCTTTCTTTGTTTGAATTTCGAATTAGTGCGTAATGGGATGAAGCGGTTAAGCCGTTAGTAATTTTAGTTGTAATGATTGATGAAGCGATGTAAGCAGACGAGATATTTAATTATTATTGTTTTGGATTCGGGGGATGGGTGACAAAGTAAATAGAAATATTCCAACTCTTTGCCCGGGTGTTCTACGATTAGCACACTTCATTCATTGGCTCGCTTTGACATCAAAAGTTTAATTCGTTCAAGTGTCTATACATATGTATAGCGAACATTTATCAGCTGCTTAATCTGCTTCGTCAGCTGAGAGAAAGTGTGCCTTACTTACACATTGCACGTGTAAATAAAGCATGCAAGCTTCCACTATACTTACCTATTGTCACTTTCTTGTTGATTTCATCAACTTTATCTTTTGTTGCAAGCCTAGTTTAAACTGCAATTTTACTGTCACCTTATCATTGTTCCCGGATCTTTTCCAAAACTTAATCCGTGCTACATATTTTTCCTTCAAATAGTGACTTTAGTCATATTAATTCTATCGATTTTGTTAATCTTAGCAGGACCAGTATCAAGTGCTCTTTAACTTTGATCCTCCCGAACTCGTCCCGGATCTTTTCCAAAATTTAATTTTATGCACGTATCGACCCAAATCATATCTTCAACTTCACTTTAATGTCCCGTAAAAGTCTTGTCCATCAATGACGTGGGAGTGACAGTCAAATATCAATTCAATATTGTTAGCGTCTTGCACAAGACTACAGTCGTGCCGGATGCAAACCTGTTCTAGAATTGTACTTAAAAGGACTAGGCTCGGTCAGGTGACGAAAACAGTGGCTAACTGGCTAGTGGCTACCTTGTTTTGAAGTGTAGTTAATTTAAGAGTTGTCTCTGTGTGAGAATGAGGCTGTTCGTTTATATTCTGGGGTAGTTTTTAAGGTCAGTGAAGATCAATAGAATGATCGGAAGATGTAATATGACTGTATTGGAATTGCACAGTCTGTTTAAAGTTGCAAAGTTGTCGTGTCGATGACCAAGGATGTTGCAATTAATTGGAAAGATTTTGAAATTAATGGTCAGGGTATTCTGTTGGTGTCTGGTGTCAATTTATAGGGGTTATTAAACTCTGGTCATCTTATGTAAGGTTACTAGGTTCTTGTGAAATTATGATAACCAATTAAACTATGTACGTGCATATAATTACTGAAACGTCAGCGTGACCGGTTGCTATGTAAGTCAGTGGTCAGTGCCCTTCCCTTAGAGAATAGTCTAAGCGGGCGAGGTCATTTGATGATTTCTCACCCAGAAAAAAAGGGCTTTCGCTAAGCAGTAGCTCATTAACAATATTTGCAATAATCATGCAGATTAAAAATTGTGATTTTACCGCCGTTTACCAGCACTTACGTTATAAATTATGGAATCAAACACATTCAAAGTAAAAAGTTCTTAATCAAGTCAGTCACGTATCAGCGTTTGACGCGTGAGCACGTCCGATAGTTTGACGAGACAATCAAAAATAAAATGGCGCCAATGAGGTCATATTGTGATTGTTAATAATCGGTTCTCGGTACGCTCGTGTGGTGGGCACACGATTTTTCCTATTATGTAATATACTAGCTTTTGCCCGCGACTTCGTTCGCGTGGAATAGTGACTTCACCAATAGATGACACCGACTCTTGACCAATAGATGGCGCTGTATGTCCGGAATAAATTTTATTTTTTATTTTATTTTTTATTTTTTGTAATAAAAACTATCCTATGTCCATTCTCAAGTTCCAAACTATGTCTGTACCAAATTTCACACAAATCGGTTCAGTAGTTTAGGCGTGAAGCAAAGACAGACAGACAGACAGACAGACAGACAGAGTTACTTTCGCATTTATAATATTAGTTTGGATTATTGATATGTTCAGGTGTTATGAACGGATGCGCGATATAAAGGGACACACAGGTTGATTGAAGCCCTTGAGTTTAGCATTCATGGCTTTACGCTGCATTCATAAATGCTCAAAGGAACCCCAGCCGATTGATGAATGGATAATCGTTGATAGCCTGAATAGTTGTTTGGAACGGCTAGCAATATCACAACCGAACCAGATTGACAACCTGACTCTGTTTGTTTATCAAATAGGTAACTTCGAATTGTTTCCATTTTTGGGTGAAAACTATCTCCTGCGGAAGATTGCAATCTCTTGCAAGATCTTGACAAAAGGCGACAACACATTTCGTAATGTTGTAGTCTCCATAAATAACGTACACGCCTCAAAAAGCGATTCGTGGACCAGATATGTTTTAATTTCGTCGTCATAATTATTACCTAATACTTCCTCTTCGATCCATATGACCTAACAAATTAAAAACACTCTGCTTCAAAAGCTACACAATTTGGGTCATAAAAATTTAACACCGCCACGTGTGCCATCACCAAAAAAATCTGGAACACAATAGGCCAAAAAACATCTATTTGTCCACATGTGCCTAAGATGTCCCGGATTTCTTCACCGCCATATGGGACCGGTCATTTAGCTGAACTGTTTTTATTAGTGTCTCGGTTCGTGCCACATATGGGCTTTAACTGAAGGACAGTTAGATGTTACAATGGGTTTAAAGTTTAAAGGGACCGCTTGCAGGGACGTGTGGTGGGTTTTTGTGTTTCTAATTGATTTTGGCAATGTGGTTTCAGTTGGCAGTTGGTCCGTCACTTTGTCAATAGTGTCGACTATTAATTTTATGGATAGACAAAGTGGCTTGCGTTGTTAATGAGATCGGCATTTCGATTCCTATAATTTAGGTCTTTAAAAGTTGAGCTTTTTAATATGCAGTGTTATGCAAAAGCTAGAAATTGCGTTGCAATGGTATTAGTTAACTCCCACGGAAACTTTTCAATCAAAATTAAAACTATAGTGTATTTCATTCCCTGTTTGCTTTTCCCATAGAAATATTATTTTATTAGGTGCTTCCAAAAATTTATTGCCTATCGCATAAAACATTCCCCATAGAATAACACCATTATCGTCCACGAGGGGTGCAGATGCACGTGGGGCTTAGGAAACAAAGGCTATACAAACGCATGGAATTAATTGAAATTCCTTTCATACATGCTTGTTGTCAGGGTTATGATGAGTAGGTGAGCGTTGTTAATTACTGGTAAATGGTATTTTAGGAATAAATATGATAGGATCATCGCATACTGGGACTTGTTTGTCTGAAATTGACAATTTGTTAGTGCAGATGTGATTTAAACTATCTGGTATTTCTTCGTACTAAAATAAAAGGATTTTGCCCACGTTGGTTGATAGTAGGGCAATATGTAGATACCGTCCTACTAATATTATAAACGCGAAAGTTTGTATGGATGGATGGATGTTTGCTACTCTTTCACGCAAAAACTACTGACCGGATTTGGATGAAATTTGGCACACAAATAGTTTATAACCAGGATTAACACATAGGATACTTTTATCCTGATATTACCACGGGATTTAAGCTATTTGTATCCATACAATTAATAATATAAGTTTGAGAGAAAGTGAAGGAATTTATAGTTTATATTTAAAGGAGTACCTAATGGTGTTAAAACAATAAACTCCTCCCTCTCCTGGAACACCGTAATTAGTGCATTTCCTTATAGATTTCTTGTAAATCGGTAATTAGTTAATCATCTGAGTTGAGCTCGTAATCCGATGGTTTAAATATAGCAATACTTGAAAGAGGCAAAGTTTTATTACCGAGTATTACATCCAATTATAAATACTCTATACTTGATGGTGCACTATCACTTTAGGGTCTTATTTATATTGATTACCCAAATACCAAATAGGTGGAGCGACGATCTTCGCAGTGTGGCTGGTAGCAGCTGGTGAGAGGCGCCGAGAACCGAGCTGAATTTCGTACTTGGAGATGCCTATGTCCAGCAATGGACTGCTTTAGCCTGATGATGATGATTGATGATGGACCCAACTACCTAGTAGGTATACTACACACCTGTGAGTTGTGGAGAGAAGGAATAGCCGACTCCTTGACAATTTAAAAGTGCCTGTAAATGGTTAAATTGAAATAAATACTTTGAGTTTGACGACTGTTATCTTAATAGTTGTTATCTTGTAAAATATTGATAGTCAGGCAGTCGCATGTGGTCCATTCTGACCACACAACTAACACAAACAGAGATGGGAAAAGGCTTATTAGTATGAGTAAGACTTAAATTTTTTGGGTTATGATGCTGATACCACTTTACATCGCCATTTTAAATCCTTTCCCTTGCCAATACCAACACTCCCAAACATAGGATGTCCTATACTTTCCTGGGGCTGCAGTTTTGACATTCATAGCGATCGCTTTAGGACTGAATTCGGTCGCAAAGTCCCGACAGGTGTAATGTATGGAGTGACAAGACTTTGCAACCGAATTTGGTCGTAAAGCGATCGCTATGAATGTCGAGACTGCAGCCTCTGGGATAACATTCCCACGACTTCACACCCTTACCACATACCCACGTGGTATTCCCGAACAGCACCCTAATTGATATTTTTTGTAGCTTCCTTAATGAGCGATTATTCTGCGGGCCAAATCGATTACTGTCTATTGTCCTTAATTGAAAACTGGCCGTTCTAGCCGGAAATGAGTCCTCACCCTTACTTTATGGAATGAGGTCAGTAGAGATAAGGGTATTATGGTTATAATAGGTTTTTGGATATTAATGTTGGTATTATGATATTTTTGGTCACGCACGTGATCATTGGGTTTAAATTTTGAAGGCGTTTATATCTAAATTAAGCTGATGAGAGAATTTAATAATTCGCTGCAGAAGCGCAGTGGGTAAGTTTTTTAGATACTTAATCATTTCATTAAAAGAAATTGTTTGCACTGTTTCTACTGATTAGTTTATAAGCCAAAAAACTAGATGACCCCTGAGATGGTTTATTTATTTACAATTTTTCGCACACAAAAAAGCTATAAAGGCGGACTTAATGCCTTAGGCATTCTCTACCAGTCAACCAAGGGTGGTGAAGAGATTAGATGGCAGGTGCTTTGGTTGATAAAAAAAACGATTAAAACTAGCTATGTATACAAATACCTACCTAAATAAACAGAAATTGACGGTTCTTGAAAAAAAAAAAAAATTGTTAGTAAAATTAAACATTTCACAAGCCCGTTTGCAAATGCTCTAAGTATGTTCTAGCTCTACTTATCAGCTGATTTAACACTAATAACTACTTTGATTGAACTCTTACAAACAAGTAGAGCGTTTACAGTTAATTCCTTACTTCGCATTGGTCAGCAATGCTTACTGAATATGCAGAGTGTGACAAGCCAATCATACAGTAATTGATAACGATTATCCGACCATACACACTTTCGTACTAACACCGTTGAGGTATACAAGTACCTGAAGCTCATTCTAAAAGCCAATTGTTTTGAAAAGAGTAACCGTGATTTTCTTGCCGGCTCTTCTCCATAGGAGACGACCAATTGGAACTGTGCACCTGCTTTTGACGTTATCTGTGCCCATTTAGGCTGATGTGAAATATATGTAGCATTTGCATAATAGCCTATAATGTTCCCACTGCTGGGACACAGGCCTCTTCTCGGTGACAGGGAGCGGGCCGTAATCTCCAACGCGGGCCCAGTGCGGTTTGGTAGATGTCACATGTCTTCGAATACTATTTTGTTTTAAGAGGTATGCTGGTTTCCTCATGATCATGATGTTAAAAAAACATTTTGTTTAAAATATACCTACATCTTATAATATAATCTATACTTATAATAAATCTGTAGAAGTGAAAATTCTGTACCTACATTGAAAATTTCAAAAAAATAAATGGCAGGGGGTGTTACTAGACCGACACCGAAACCAAAAATGTGATTAAAAAAATTTTTGTCTGTCTGTCTGTCTGTCGGTCTGTCTGTCTGTCTGTCTGTCTGTCTGTTTGTTCAGGCATCACGCAAAAACTACCGGTTCGATTACGATGAAACTTGGTATAATTATTCTTTAATATCCTGGGCACCACACTGGGTACTTTTTATCCCGGAAAAGTATATACAATAAAAAACAAACTTAATTTTGCGGTTCGATCCCTATACCCGATTACCACTGTCTGTACTGTACCAACCGCAAATACTAAGTTTGTCGTAGGTTGGGACACCCGCAGTGGAGTTCATTTTTATTCCTTTTAGTTTTTAGAGTTATTTAGGTTTATTTTTATATGAGTCGTAGGTATAGATTTTAATTTTAAAGTATAGGTAGTATATTTGATAGTGTACGTAGTGACCGTAGGTTATTTTATAATACTGTTAGGTAGGTTTAGTCATTCGTATAGATATTAGTTTTTAGGGATTTTGCTTATTTATTGAGTTTAGATTAGTTATCATCAGAAATAGGTTTATTTAGGTAGGTAGGTATTTAATTTTCTGTTATTGAGTTTTTTTTTTAATTAGTTAGGTACTTAGGTAAAGATATCATATAGGTACCCTCTTAATCAACACTAATGAGACACAATTGGTTTTCTATTGTAATTAGCCACAAAGGTCCCGCGACATAGATGGCATTCTGGGGAAGCACATACATTTTAGCCTGTTAGCACGTTCCCGTGGGTAAATTTCCGACATCCACGCGGGCGAAGCCGCGGGCAGAAGCTAGTACATATATATAATTCTTCTGTAGGTGTGTTTGTCACCTAACTCCTCCTAAACGGCTGGACCGATTTGGATAAAATTTGTGTTTGTATATTTCAATGGGTTCCTGGATGGTTTGAAAACATAATTGGACCCAGTAGGTGGCGCTGCTTTTCCTGGCAGGACGAGGTCTGCCGTCTGTGTCCGCTAGTACTTATATATATTTTGATTCTGCGATCACCCGATTAGCCAATATCTGTTGATCCTGCAGCTGACAGCCCAGAACATTTTTTTACAAATCTTAAGTCCTTTTTATTAATTTAATTCATGCACAAAAGCACTTATATTTAAATGTATTTAATCTTTGTCAGTGTTCTTAACCAATATTATCATTACTAACCGAAGATTATTTTAACAAGCCGTTACGAAAATTTTCAGTTTGTTCGAAACGGGACACTTAATCAATCATTCATCTATTGACTAAATCACCTACAAATATTCTAAATAAACTTTAAACAGAGTTTAGAGCAAACTAATTAACTTGACACGCTTTTGCCAAAGTATTTTACGGTGTTAGAACGTAATTTACGAGGTACGGGAATAGTTAGTCAGATTGACAGAGAACTAATTTTGAACACGCGTTTACTAGTTTTTAATACGAAAGGAACCCCTCGCCTAACAATGTGTGGTGTAGCTGCGCGTTTTGAGAAAAGCGGGATATTTTCTGTCTGGGTAGAAACTATTAAATATTTAATAGTAATAGTAATTCATTGCTAAAACTTCAGCACGTTACATCAATGAGGTCTCGAACCCCGAACCAGGGGGCCTACTCCGAAGTGCAAAGTGCGAATGTTCGGATCGGACCGACACATCGCCGAATCGATTATTATTGAAAAATGCGAAAAACCATCGGGACCATAGTCAATATTCGAAAGAGTGTAGGAGTGTAGGATCAGAACCGACCGAACCAAATAGTAACTTCGTAGCAGGAAACGGCTTACGTTTGCCGATTCGCGGTCTCCTCCACTCAAGAACGCGTCTAACCCTACGGTCATCGGTTTTTCGGCTAATGTGGCCAGCCAATTTGCACTTCAGCTTGCTCTGTGAGCTATGTCAAGAATCATTAACAAAGTATAAGTATTTTTTATCGGCATTCAGTTGAAAACTTTGAAACACAGATCATAACATTTCAGAAAGATGAAGAACGTCATCGCGATAAACAGCAATTTCATAAGCCGTTGCAGAAACAACTGGTTTTCCCAAATCTACGGGTTAAACCAATATTTGCAATAATTGTACAATGATAAGATCCAATTATAATAATTACCTAAAGTAAAAATACAACACAATTTTATTCACTACAAATCCATTTATTTTATTGTTTACTAGCAGCACCCCGGGGTTGCACCCGCATAAGTTTCTATCCCGTGGGAATCTCGGGATAAAAAGTATCATATGTGTTAATCCTGGTTATAAACTATCTGTGTGCCAAATTTCATCCAAATCCGTTTAGTAGTTTTGGCGTGAAAGAGTAACAAACATCCATCCATCCGTCCATCAATCTAAACAAACTTTCGCGTTCATAATATTAGTAGGACTTTTACTTATGGATGAAGGAACTTGCATAATATTAATTAACGTATTTAGTTTTTATACGAAACAACTGCATAAGAAAAAATTCTAAAAGTATAGTCACCATACTTTTCACGAAAGCGCGGATAAATCACTTTGACATTTTACACGTCTTTGTTTTAACTTGAGATTAAGTTTTTATTTATAGTAACTTTTTTACTGGGCAAATTGACATAAATCGTCAATAAACGTCTGTAGTACAAAACATGTGTGCATATTAATTATTGACGGTTAACTTTAATCCCTTGCGAGGTAAGAAAGCAGTAGAAAATGTTTTTCCAAGATAAGATAAGATACTTTATTTGCATAAAACATGGTATACAAGGTGTTATTAAAAAACATTAGATCGGCCATGTTTTGCTTAATACTAAAGCATGCAAGCCATATGTTAAGTTGACAAATTGTAGCATTCGTTTGTTCTGCTACCTACATTCATTATTTTGACGTTTTCACTTATTTTTTCAAGGGGCAATTAAATATCAAAACAATTGAAGTCGTATTTAGCAGTACGTTCCTTGGTTGTTATTGTGTGTATAAAACATTGGTTAGTGTTAAGTTTATTTTTAATACTCGAAATTACGTGTGGCAGAAAGAAGGTGGACAGTAGCAATAGGTTTGATTTTGAAAGTTCAACAACATTCATTGCGTTATTTACATTGTTGAGCAGATTTTTTTTTCGAACATTTGAAGCTATGGATTATCAGCATCCTTCAATATGAATCAGATTGTTATTGAATGTGTGTTACGCAATTAGAAAAACTTTACATTCTCTACCTTTAGTGTCATTTTTGATAAAAACTGTAGTATGGAAAATTGGCAATCTTAAGAACTAAGTGGTAAAGATTGCCAATTTTCCAATGTCAATTGTTGCCCGTTGAAGAAAAAAAAACTGTTTATTATCTTGGTACAGTTAATTTTGGACGTGCTCCTACTTTTAAATTAATTCTCCCATGCTTTCTTAGGTTCCCAAGCCAGAATCAGGAACAGTCATAAATAACCTTTTTAAAAGCCTACAGACGTCTATAAAATGGTAAAAAGGAAATAAATGTCATTTGATTTTGTTTTGATTTGCGCAATTCATTCGTTGTATTTCAAGACACGTACCGCCGTATCCGGTACTCAGAACTATTGTCTATAACGCAAACTCTTTTGCCTATTAGCTATTACCTACTGTCAATGCCTATTATACACATTCTATGACTCATTTTGGTCACAATTGTATGGTACGCTTTTTAAATTCTAAAGCATTTGTTGTTGTCACCTTGGGTATCAATTGTCGACACTATATTTGAACAGAGA
Organism: Apamea sordens; assembly: GCA_945859715.1. Classification (NCBI taxonomy): domain Eukaryota; kingdom Metazoa; phylum Arthropoda; class Insecta; order Lepidoptera; family Noctuidae; genus Apamea; species Apamea sordens. Next base: position 19,818,214 of record OX243995.1, read on the forward strand.
GGTAGGGGGTATTAAACATGCCGTCATTCGGCTTTTTTTAAAATCTATATCAACTTGAGTCATTCCCACTCATCATAAGCATTCTGGCAGCCTTGTTCCGCCCACTGCAGCTGAGAATGCTACAAAAACGTAGAGGCCTATACCTCCTCCCTTTTGTACCGTGCTTCCCTGGTCTGCGCGAGTCTCATCCAGGTCTTCGTCAACCGCAATCCTTCAAATATTTTCTAAATGATCTGAGCCCACCTTTAATTTACCACTGTATAGGGCTTTCCAATAAGATCATTAGTTTATTTGATTACTTTTGGCAATCTTGTCTGCAGTCATTTTCAGGTAGGTACAATAAACATAATCCAACTATTTATCAATGTCTGTAATACTTGTGTTCTATTTGCAAACCCCTAATGAATAATACACTTTCATAAGCTGCCACTTTCATAGGCAGCTTATGAAAAATACCTCAAACAAAACAGGCCCAAACTACAATCAACAAAGTACTCTAACTGCCCTTATATCGAACCGTGCCGACATCAAGTGTCTAAGTACCCTCAAAGTAAGAACTACCAACCCTATCTGAGAACAATAGGATAGTAGGGCTGGGGTGGTCCAGGGGCTGGTGGAACCCCCGTACTCATAACGAGGGGCATTAATGACCCCTTTTTTGCTCAAGACAATCTTTAGTGCTGAGCGTTGTAAAATAAACAGGGAGCTTGTCAGGGATGTAAACTGATTGGGTGTATATTTATTTATAGCTAAGTAATGTCTTCATTGATGTGATTAAATTGATGAAACGATACAAAATAAAAGTTGGATGATAACCAGTAGCTAATAATTGTGACACTTTACAAACTTACAACTAGTATTTTCCGTGTATATGTATGTTAATGACAAAATTAATTAATTTTGGCAAGCAAGCCCAATGGAATACAAAACAAAAGGTCTAAAAACTTTCGAAGACATCTTTCTCCCAAGTGTCGGTTCCAGAGGATGTAAAAACAAAAGGTTCCTTACTATTCTACTCAGAGTTTCCTTCGAACCCCTCAAATTTTATGCACTCAGCGCGCATGCGCTGCGGGCGTCAGCTGCGCGCGCACGTGGCTTCAGGAAGTTGCGACAAGCAATCCTGCGCACCCATTGTATCGATTTGCGTCTTATGCACCCTCCTGTTTATCACGAACCATAAGCTTCAAGTTTTTTTAATAGGGCTTTCTAACCAACGATCCGTGACGTAGATTATAAAAACTTGGTCGAGTTATGGTTTGTGGAGTAACTAATTTATTAGATTACGAAGAAGTGCTTTGATTCTCTGGATACGAAGTTAATGGAAACAGTTTTTTCTCGAGTTTGAGAAGTTTTTGTCAAGTAAATAGCTAGACTACTTGTAGTAGTTATTAAGTCGTTTTCGCTCAGCGCTCTTTCTGACTTTTTTTCATGTTTCACGGCGCCTAAGGGTCGGAGCCTGATGTTAAATAGCCTATAACGTTCCTCAAGAATATGGCTATTATAAAGCTTTAAATCTTGTTTCTATTCTTCATTACATGAAAAAGTGATTGCATACTCCGAACAATACGCATAAGCCGCTTTTAAAACCAGTCTATATTTGCGCTCGCACATATCTTGGAGTTTTTGAAAAGAGAGGAGGGTGCCACCCTCGTTATGTGCAGTTATTTTCTGCGTTTATAGGGCGTTGCTAATTCAAATGAATATGTGAGGTTGGTATATGGGTTTGAAGTCTGCGTTGAAATGCGCTTTTGAATAGAACTAATGGGCTTTTTAAGAAATGGTTTTATCACAAAAGCTCTTTTTTATCATTACCTTTTTTTTTGTATAAACAAGGATGGTCAATTGTTTCAAGTTAGTTATAAAAGTGAAAGGTTTATAAAAATAGATATTCCATACAACTAAAAAAACCTACTTTGTGCCTCTCCTATAAAACAAGTTGGTGACTAATAAGATTTTTAACGAACTAAATCAACACAACAAACTGTAAATTAACTGCCAATTCATTACAACTCAAAGATGACCGTTCGAAACTTTTTTGCTCCACGAGGTAGCCGAAGCGATCCGATAAACAAAAGAAAATCCGACCCAAAACCCATAGGTGGCCGGACTCCGAACTGCATCGACGCACACATCGCCACCCTACACGCGCTCCCCTCCAGTCGGTCAAGTCGCAACTTGCACAGGCTGTACGTTTTGTTGCCCTCTTCGATTCTTCATTCGTCCGCGGACCGTGTTAGCGAGCGCGCGTGTCGCTCGTCACAAAGAGTTCAGTGAACGAGTGTTGTGCTTATGAACAGTCAAGATGGTGCGTAGCTTATCGCAGTGGACGAAGACCCTCAGCTTTCCAGCGAGGCTGTCTCCCAACCGCACTTCTAAGGAGAGCGTCGGGAATGGCCCTTCCTCCCCAGGAGTGTCGCCAACTCCCAGCGCCTCATCGCTCCCCCACAGCTCGGATAAAACTATCACTCCAATTCCTATCACGGAGATCAGTCAAATCGTAAGTCTCCCTTTTTGATTGGGACAGGTTCCTCCGCTGAATTATTTCTTAGAGAGGGGACATTTGTGTTGTTGCAGCTGCAGCTCAAGTATGCGTTTTGAATGCCAAGTAGTTCATTATGTACGAAAACTTACGGTTAGCTATTTCGCAGAAAATTCGCTCTAAGTCTACTTTACGAATACATAATTTAATAAGAGATGGTATGTGGAATTCTATGTTAAAAATTACAACACATCTTTATTCATGCTGTATAAATTTGCAATACATAATAGGAATGTCCTTGTAAGCTCTATAAATTTGGCCATCATACACGCTTCAGTTGTTTAATTGGGCTGCCAAAACGAAAGAACGTCCTTGAAAAAACCGCCAACACAGTTACCCTACTTTAAAACAATAAGATTACAACCCAGATTTTATTACGTGATGACAGTATGGTTAATGCTGATGACACAACGATGTAACAATACTTATGAAGTTATGAAATACCACATTAGTTGGGGAAAATTACTCTTGCAGGCTTACACCTTTGTTTACAAATAGCAGAACGAATGCCTAACAGTCTCTTACCCAATAAGGCTAGCAACCGTTACCTAGGTTTCCCATAACCGATAGTAGACGTGTATGAAATTTGAACCATACTTTATGGGACAGAACACCATATTAGACGGTCATTAAGTACAACTGTATTGAAAGGAAGTGTATCAAAAACCATATTCATTTCCGACGAGGCACGTGGTTTGATCGTGTACATTGCTGTTTATGCTGTGTGGCACGTACGAGGGATAGTGTGGGAACGTTCGCTGGATGCCAAAGTTGGCGATGGTGTATGAAAATTAATGTTTGTTGGTGCGCGGGGGCCGGAGCGCCCGCACAGTGCACCGTTATGTCCCCCTTGCACTCACCTTGGCAAGGCCGCGACGAGATGCGAGTTTTTTGCGAAGCATGAAAGCATGACTTTCACCTTTTAAGACGCCTTTCTAAATGCTGAAGTCTGTTTTTGATTCAGGTCTTAGTTCTTGCTAGTGTTGTCTTTGGGTAGTGTAGCGTACAACCTTGTATGTGCAACTTTGAATGAGACCGTTTCTTTGAAGTATCTCTGGTACCGTTCAGGAGTCTGTTGACCCGAAGAAATATACATAGTATTATACCGGTCAAATTCCGTCAAGCAAACGCTAAAGTTATCGTGACGTTTTTTTGCAATGATCTACATGCAGTGTTCAATTTTAGTCACTACTTGACTACTATCAGTTTTGTCTAAAATCGCGATACCGATAATTTTCTATTTTTATGTAGTTTACTGGTTCAAAATGAGATGCGAAGGCAGATTACAGTTACAGCACTTATCAAAGTGTACCCTTGTACTGAGATAACCTAGAAAATACTAAATACCATTCTCTCTTAAGTAAATTCATTCATAATAATCATTTGCATTAATTATGAATAATTGTATTTAACTTTTCTATCTTGTGCTGTTAAAATTGTTCATACTGTCTTGTTAGGAAATATTATGAAAGTGCATTTTCTGAAATTCTCTATCCAGTTTTTCGGTGAACAAATGCGTAACCTACTTATCAAAGATAAGTTATCATGACTTTATCAAATATTATGCAAAAGTCAGCAGCAAATATGTGCAGAAATACACGTATTTTAACGGTATGCTTTGCAGATGTTGCAATATTTACTGTCGGGTCGTATTAAGAATTCCATTTGAGGATCAATGTGTTAAGCAGTGAACTCAGGAATGCATTTCATAATAATAATTGGATGTTAAAGCTAAACTTGTAAGTAGTTGACATTCATAAACACCAGTCGTTGGTATAAATACTCCTAAATGAAGTCTTCACAACTTCAAACTCAAGCAATATATAGGGACTAAAACCAAATAAAATATTACCTACTCAATAGTTAGTCTTGTTTTTTCTAAAACTACAGTGGCCTCCAAAAGTTTGTTGGCATTTTTTCACTTCAGCTTTCACACCACATTATGATTTAAAACTCCTTAGAATTATCATAAAAAATAATAATCAAGTAATCCCTTTTTTTTTTTTTTTGAGGATGGGAAATCATCAAATGACTCCTCCCGCTCTGGGTGGAGCAGAAGGGAGTGTCAGACTTTTACTGACTAAAACCCACCCGTGTTCCTTCCTTAGCCCTTTATGTTCCAGGGCAGCGGTAAACCCTTTCGGATCGGATGGTCCCGCTACCCATCAAGTAATCCCTTAGGCTTTGATTATTTATTTTAAATCATAATGTGACATCACAGCTGAAGTGGAAAAATGTCAATTAACTTTTGGAGGCTACTGTAATATTCTACAAGGAGCAGAATTATCAAGAAAATCCTAGAGGGACGGAAGAAATAGTTACTTCTACTCGAGCCCAATAAAAATGATAAATGGGCACTATCTTTATTAATCTAATCAGACACAATAAAACTGATTTACAATTCATTGCGAAACGTAATACTCGTTGTAAATCTCACCATGTTAGGCCAACGTAAAATGTTAACTTTTTAGTGATTTTTGACTATTTTATTGTAGCAACACAAGTATTTTAACGTGACGTTTGAAAAACGTGAATTTTATGTTTTAATAAAAAAAAATACAGTTAACCTACATGTTTTTGTGGTGTCACCTTTTCTGTGGTCATTCAAGAAAAGTAGAGTAAGTAATAATGCCAAAGTTAGCCTAGTTTAGTTTTCTGAGCTTTTGTACTGTTTTTCAGCGTAATATGGTTTTTTATTCTTCTTAGTCACAAGTCCTGTACCCTAAGATTGTAACTCACATTTCTCCGTGCGCAAAAAGTTATGGCTTATTGTCACATCTTAAAACTTCATGGTATTATCACCATTACTTTTTACCGAGGGTCATAAACGAATTACTGTGTCATTAACGATGATCGACGGACCACAATTCGTAATAAAAATCTTTTCGCCCATGCTTAGTGTTTCCAGATACAAAATGTCAAACTGCTATGACCCATGTCTTAAAAAATACTCGCAATAAAAAACATCGTAAAATAAATTGATGGCTTTCTTTTGGCGCCATTTTCGATTTATGGCGCGCTTTTTGACATGTTCCAAAATTAAAAAGTCATTTTGACAGTTGAAGTTATAAACTTTTTAATAAAATAAGAACTTGATTGACTACGTTATTTTGTTTATGGTATTTGTAGGAGACGGGTTACAAAAGAGACCATCGTAGCCGCGGAGTTAGCAACAACTTTTGCAATTCAACAAGTATGTGGCGCCAAAGTAATTTGCTTTTAAAATGCGTGAAGATACTTCTTTTATTACCGGTAAATAACGTAAGAATTCATTTAGTGCAATTTCGAAGTGTGGATTGCGTATGATTACGTACAATGTCGGCCCTTGTTTGGCGAGGCAGGATTTTGCACATTCCTTACTCGGTAGTTATGTTTTTAACACTTTTAAAGTGTTATAAAACGATTAAGTTTGCTCATTAAATATTGTGGTAGGTAGGCATATTTTTTATCATAATAATTTGCAACTGTTTTTGTCTCGTTCTTGTCTTATTTGGTTCCACTTTTAGGCTCACTTGTCATGTTTGGACTACCGTTAGACTGTCGCTGACAAAAACTACATTTCTCTAGATTGGTCCATTTCTTGTCAAATATTTCTTTGTATTGTTGAGATACATGGTTAATATTATCACTCTCATTTTTATTACCAGTTTCCTCTTTAAAGTGGTAAGCTTCATTATTATTTCTCGTAACGTAACCCTAAGACTAAAAGCTTGTTGGCTTTAGTTCAATAGGCCACAGGTTAAATCGACCCTATTGAACTTTTGTGGTGAAGCCAAAGACTATTTAGTTATTTTCCTTAGTTGAGCACGATATTGCATTACTATCAAGTTTCTAGACATTCTAATGTTTTTCGGAGTATTTTGTATTACTAATAATGCCTGAAAATTAACAGATAGTAGGTGTTAGGTTGTTCTTTTCTATACTCCTATAGTTCTAATATTTTGTCTAACACTCCAGTAAAATAACGACTTCCATATTTAATCTATGTTTAACAGCAGTTCCATATACCGCTGAGGCTAAGTGCGATATTGTTTTGAATAGAAAACTAGATAGTTTGCTTTATTCCTCCATTAAAAACAATTTTGTTTATTTATTTAAAACATCGTTTACGTTGTAGTCCAACCAATGTTCAGTAGGTATAAACATTTCATATGGGGCGTGACATTTCGTAATGGAATGATGATCTTTCCAAGCGCATAGTAATTCACACGCGCATGCGCTAATGGATGTCACAGCTTTCTCATGTTATGTTATTTTTTTAAGGATTAGTATGATTCAGTATTATTGGAAAACATATTCACTTTATGCGATTATAATTATTAAAGAAAATGAGCATGCAATTAGGAAATTAACCCGTAATTTATAGGTTTTACAATAAAAATATACTATAAAGTCAAACACGATGTTTTTTCATCAAAACAATAAATCATTAGTTAAGTAACTTTCTTCAAAATAATTCGTAGTTAGTACAACACCGACAAAATAATTGCGTGATAAAAATGAAATAATTTTCTAAAGTGCAAGTCGGCCATTTTTATTAGGTATTTTATTGTGTCGGTGGCGGAATGAACATCTGCGTGTCAAATTCCTGTGTGCCATGTGCACTGTGCAGGCTTGGGAAACGAACCGTGCACATGAGGCGGGGAAAAAAACGATGTTGCTTATCCAGTGTTCCTGGCTGGTTAGAAACTTGGGTTAGTAGAAATTGAATTAGAATCGATGAACGTATACATAAAACGTAATACATAAATAAAGCTCTAGTTGATTCGAGTAGCATAAATGATAAATATCTTTTATTTTCCAAACCACAAATAGAAAAATGCTCTTGTAATGATAGGTAATCTATTTTATCTGCTTTAATAAAAACTAATAATAGGTATTTAAAAATACATCCTTCATAAAATATAGATGAGAAAAGATCAATTTAAGTTGGGATCTTAGACTATTTTTTATATTAGGGTTAATTATCCAGGAATGAAACACTGCAAACGTGCCTACCTTTGCTTACATCAAGCAAAATGATATGCCTACCTACTAAAAAAAAAAAACAATAAATTATGTAATCCACCTGTTGTTAATTTATTGATTGTATGTAAAAGGGCTTGTCAAGTTGGAATGTAAATAAGTATTTACTGATTTTCAAGGCATTACTTTCACCTGCCAGGGTAGCGGGACCATCCGAAAGGGTTTACCGCTGCCCTGGAACACAAAGGGCTAAGGAAGGAACACGGGTGGGTTTTAGTCAGTAAGAGTCTGACACTCCCTTCTGCTCCACCCAGAGCGGGAGGAGTCATTTGATGATTTCCCATCCTCAAAAAAAAAAAAAAGAAAGGTGTCAAGGGACACCCGGATGGAACGAAGTTCAAAGAGAGAGAGAGAGAGAGACAGACAGAGAAACATGCGACGCCGCACAGCTTACAATAGCTTACTATAGCAAAAAGTGTCGTGACAACTTTTCGTAAGAATTTTTTCCGTCTAGCCCCCTTTCACAACGCGCGATAAGGAACTTCGTTCCAAAAAAAAAAGGCATTACTTTCATCAAATTCGAAAACATCACTTGAACTAATAATAATATTTCCAATAAACCCTGCACAAAAGCGTGCTCAACATTGAATAGTAACCATAGATAAAGGAAGAGGGTAGTTTTTGTAGCGTCAGCTGTTACTGAACTCGATACCCAGGGTGTTCCGTACAAAGGACGCAAATAATAGAGATTTCAACGGATCTCTATTTTTTCCATCGATTTCATTTTAAGTTTTTAACCTATGTATTAGTTTACCAAAGGTTTTTATTTTAAATTCAATGTTATCAATTATTTTAAGGACAGTAATTTAACTTTTTAAGGGTGTAATTTGACCTATAAATGAATTTCAATAATTATTCTAATTCGTATTGGAGTTAAATAATTTATAACATCAATTATTTTTAAATAAATGAAAGACAGCATTAATAATATAAAACTTATTTTTAGCAACAAAAGGTGGTAAGTTGGACGTGTTGATAAATTCTCCGAAAGTTTCTTATTCGCAAAAAACCTTGATGCTCGCCATTCAATCTCAATTTCATTCACAGTAATTGATACACAAGAGCGTCCTTATCTTAATAAAGATAAGCAGAAAGTAAGCAGAATCTTCGCCAGCCAGTATCGAATATCAACTAAACGGATATGATATCCGATATCTGGGATATCACCAGTAATCGGTATCGGTACACAAACACATCGATATGAATCGAGTACGGGATGCGGATGCGAAAAAAAAGTGGACTGATAAATGACATTTCCGGTTATGGAAAGCAAATTGATTGAAAGGATGTGAGAGGAAAGGATATTTTTGCGGATATTGATTGTAAAATTGGTCTAAGGATTGATGTAGCTTACACGTGCCTCATGGTTTATTTTAATCCTTTGTGAAGTAAGAGGTTATTTTGAGTCAATTTTGTAAAAAAATAACATCCTCATAAAGCAACAAAATATCAATTTCCATAATTAAATGTCATACTAATTGACATTAAAGCTCAACGCTCAAAATAAGTAGCAATAAAATCCATACGTTTTTACAATCATAAAACGTGTCCGCCTCCTTCAATAGCCAGACAAAAAGTAATAATTCGATACACAAGGAGTGTTCGAAATTCAAAAATTCCGGGGTAGCACCTGCTGGAGCAGATGTTCGGATACATTAAAGACACTTCAAATTGTATGAAAATTTCGGGATTTCGAATGCGTGCACGCACTCGAACAGCTGTTGAAAGTTGCCACCAAAAAAAAACTTTTACCTGTGCTAAGAGGAATAACCGAGTATAATGGAGGCCGATCAGCTGATACCGACATATGGCAGGATTTTTTTTTAATATCTGTATTATGTATGGACAGTCGAGTTATTTATAGCCGACACACGACAATCGTTAATTTTAGATTTAATCGCTTTTGTTTTTCTATTTATTCCTTTCGATTCCAGTAGGCCCATCACAAAAACGCTCCTAATTGAAACTTTTTTTCTATCTTCTTTGAATAGTGTCCAAATTTTTTTTTATAAACATTTCAATATTAACACAAAGGAGGTCACTACTTAAAGGTTTATTTATAAAATGTTCTAAACAAAGGGCCCTTCGTGCGAGGACGTCTGTTTTCTGTCTAGAGCCCTACTGTTTATTGCTACATGTCCATTGGGAGTAGTTTTCCTTCCCCACACAGTCTTTGAACCATCAGCCTTTGATAGTGTAGGGATCGACTGTTTTATTTAGTTAAGTCCCCTCACTATTTTAAGTCGATTAGTTTGGATGTTAAAGAAATAAAGCTGAATGTTGTCGGACAAATTATAGTGATTGTACATGACAGTGTCGTGTTTTTCGTTTTTAGATAAATCTACGACTTGGAAATAATTATATGGCTGGAATTAGAACTGTCTTGTTGCCTAACAGGTAACAGATGTAATTGAGCATAATGATAAATAATTGGATATAATACTAAAATCTTTTCAATTGAGAACGGCATTGCAATAGTAATCATGTGAACAAAGATTAAGTAGATAATGCATTCTAAGACACCAAAGCTGCTTTCTAGCTATTTCCTATTCAAACAAGCTGGCTATTGTACTCTTATTAGAATACACTCATGAGAAAAACCCTTATTAAAACCATCACTTAACATTAATAAGCTTACGCTTGAAAGTGCCAATCATTCAATTATTCAAAAGTAACGGCAACCATTTGAATCGAACATTACCAACCTTACGACAATTAAATTAAAAATATATGATTACCATCGATTCTGGAACGTTTTTCAAACTGAACGCATCAATTACTGGCTGTCAGAGTTGCCATATTATACGATTGTAATAATTATACATATCTGATGGATGGATTTGAAAAGAACCTTTTTTGATAAAGGGGTTTTAGTTGAAATTGGTCTTTGTGGGATCTTACAGTAATTTCTGTGTTTTTTGGGCAGTTAAACAATGTTAATGGTTGCTTAAACTCTTAAGATATTCGATGCTATTGCAGTCCCAAAAATACAGTGGGAGTATTTTGGAATATAAATTATATGTTTCTTGGAGAAACTACAATACGTACCTTTTATGATTGAACATGTTACAGCCATAAATTGCTTTTAAATATTTTTTGAGGAGATTTAAAAACAGATCCGGCCAGGACTTTACAATGCTTCAATTTCGACTGCCCTAGTAAGAAACCTGACTAATTCAACTACACCATATTGTTCTTCGTGACTAGTATTACTCATACTTGTCCCTCCATACCTAACTGAACCGATCCCTTTAGCTAATTAAAACAAATTAGTCTATCAAAAATTATCTACAATCTTAATCATTGTGACATTACGGAAGCTTTCATTCTCACCATTATCTGATGGACAGTCCTATTACGGTTGCATGTTGAGAATACTTATCACCGTGTTTTAACTAAATGGGATTGTCCAGTGAGCTTTTATAAAATTTATATTTGATGGTCGCAGTAAATTTTGATTAGTTTTTATGGTAGTGTCTTTCCTTGAATGGAGTTATAGTTTATTACTGTTCATGTGTATGGCATATTGTTTAATGCGCTTTATTTCTTTATTTCGCTACACTGATATTTGCATCTATCGGAATAAGAATCGAACCTTCTTAATTAGAAAAATCGACACTCAATTGACCGGATGCGCGGCCATATTTAAACTCTGATCGCGATCCCAATAATCCAACCGCACTTGATTTCCGGCGGCCTTCAAGTTTTTGCGCAACTTACTTTAAGACTTACTTCGTATTTATAGAGTTTACATTTGAATGTGCTTTTTGAAGAAGTTGACAGACCAAATAAGTATGTATTTATTCGTGGGAGAATTTTTGAACCGTAACTTTACGGAACGTTTTAACCAGTCAGACTGAATTGAATACTTGACAAATTCAATGGAATCTTTAAAGACTGTATGTCCTAATTTAGTTTGTTAATGTTATGATAATTGGGCTGTTAGGGGCAATTTTCTTCTGAAGTGATTTCACGGTTAAGTGAGCAAGAATGTGTTATTAACGACACGTGATACTTTGAACTTCAAAATGAACTGTCTTTTTGGGGGCTTTGAGCAAATAGTCGTTTGTCCAAGTGGATTATTATTACCGTCGGTAGACTGTCATCGACTTTACCATCATAGTTATAATAAATCCTATTTATGTAGTTAAAAAACAAATAAATAAAAAACATATTATGATAAAACTCTGTCTACACTAAAATGTCAATATACGAACAATTTATTAGTCCAATAAATCCCCAAAAAGCAACCGAAAATTATAAAAGAACACGGTTATTTAGTAAAAATCTGAATATTTCGCATTAGTCACGACAAAAATCAGGTTGTACAAGATTGCACGGCCGATGCGATGTTTAGTCATCGTTTTGTAATGCGCACACGCACCGCGACTCTTAATTTATTAGACCTATATGGTTGTTCGGACTTGAATCCGGAATTCTCGGCGCGAATTCGATCGCATTATCGATTCTCAGGACGAGAAGCGGTTTCAATGTCTTGGCGAATGCAAATCAGCTGTGTTATTGAACTTTGTGGAAGAATATTTGGGATTGACAGTCTAGCTCTTGGTTCGTTTACATTTTAAGACATTCGTTTGTTTGAGGCGAATAATTGCATAAATTATATTGAGTCTGACCTCGAAAGGACTGTGCTGCGAAATTTTAATAATACACCTTAATTCACTCATCAAGCACTATTCTTGAAAGTTTGAAGTTACTCGACCTTCATAGAAATAAATATTTGCTACACAATTTCGAAACATCTCTATTTGAATTCGGTACAAATATGATCCGTGAAAAATCACTACCTCCTCTCGATAATAGAACCGTATCGAAAAGACTGACTAGTTCCAAAAAATAGCAATCCGATTTTCCGTCTACTGCTGTAATTACATCCGCCATATTTTTTTCGCAACAAAAAGCTGTCGCCTTCGCACCGCAACACCATTGTGTTGAAGTTGAATACAACAGCGTAATATTCAAATTAAATTATACCGTACATATTTAAGATAGTCCAAATTTTTCGCAAATAGCAACCCCGGATAATCGTGTCGATTAAATACTTTTTATTGTTCCAACGTTCCCACGGACGGTACACGCGAACGCGACTAAAGCTTTTTTATTTTTTGAACGCATCCGTGCCTCGGGCTTGATTCTGAAGGAGCCAAACTGCTTTCATTTGAATCTCGTTTGATTGTCGGTTGCTGAGGCAGCAGTACACTATCATTAGTGTATATTAACTGTGGTTTTGGTGCGTAAGCGCATTTTGACGTGTGTAAGTAGCGTGATTTATTATTATGTAAACACCTTTTGTGTGCATCTTGAAATTGAGGAGTTAAGTATGATCTATTTGGGACTTTTCCCGCCTTACTTTTTCGTTTCAAAGCTGTCGTGACGTCATCAGTTTTTTATTGCACCTGTACGTTATAATCTACAGTCAACTAAGTTTTTTGTCGCCGAGAAATCACAGTACTGCATGATTACTAACACCGTAGCTGTATTTTGCAAGCCTACTTTTCAAACCGGTTTTGACGATGATTCGCGACTTGCTGGTGCGGATTTATACGTTGTTTTCCTTCAATATTTAACAAACACTAGAATGAGAATTAAAATGACATCTGCTGGATTTTAACCGACTTCCTAACACGGATAGATGACTTTTAAATTCAAAGGAAATGAAACAGGAGGCCAAAGACTTTCGGAAAAAATCTGCATTTTTTCCACATGTCAATGACACAGATGGTAGACAATAAAAAAAAACGGCAATGTTAATATTAAATCTGTTGATTAGTGTCCATATATAGATAGGCAGGTGTTTAAAAAAACGGCGTAGGCGCATAGGTGTGGTAACCTGCCATAAACAAATTATCTTTTGCAGTTGCCACTCCGACAACAGACTTTGTGCAGTGAGGTCTATTTAGTGAAGTTTTTTATATAATTCATTGGTCACTACGACAATGAGTTACGTGGAATTTCTATACGATTTGCTAGAGGTAAGTATTTTCAAGTCTCTAACATTAGCTTTGTACATTTTTAAGTTTACTTAACTCAGCAACTATTGATGGTATTAACAGTAAGCGAATAAGTATGATAATTTATTTTACCAAATTATGTCTTATTGCGTGTGACGTATTTTAGAGTCCAACTACCTTATCATCTATGATTATATCTATTACTTTACCATGACCAATTTAACCTAATTAACACAATCAACGTTTTTATGCTGCATAACAAATGACATTTAAAATTATCCTTACCAATATTGGCCTAACACATTCCAACATCATAGTCCAATATTGGAAGCTTTAGGACCAACGTTGGTCCATAAATATCCTTATTGCACATCACAAGAACTAAACAGGTGTCCATTGGCCGTCCAATTACATCTTCTGCTCAAGACGTGCTCTTCAAAGAAATCATTACATTGACTGTCGTAACTACTTGTGCTCCAAGTGAAATGCGCTTATAAAGACATCATGTGGAATTAATATATCACACATCGTAGAGCGTGGTTGATGAAAGAAAATTGGAATGATTTGTGAATACTGTAAAAAAGGCTTTAGTGCTGCGCCATGTTTTTTGCAGATGACTAAAATCGGTTAACGTGGTTTTTCTTTTTGTTTAAAATGTTAGAGATCTTTTTCAGAAAACTTATTTAATTGTCTCAATAAATAAAAATAATCCATTAGTTAATAGCATTTTAACAGCTAGAAAATGGGATGCCTTGCATTGTTATGCTTAGTATGATCAGCCATTCTAAATTCCTGCTCATTAACCGTTAACCGTTAATCATTAGCCTTCAGTATAAAAGGTCCAATAAATTGTCTTTCGTCTTCAGACTTGAAATGGATCATTAGCTAATAAATTAGAAAACTATCAATGAATTTTATGACTGCCATCATGGGCCATTGTGTAGACAAGTCATTAAATAACTCTATAAGGTCATGGATTCCTAGTCCTTGCCCTCGTTTCTCAGTAGTCCTCAGACTTGTCGAAACATGTTCATAACGGGTTGCCAGACCAGAATGGTTAATGGCTTGAGACTTCCTAAAGAAGACTTTAATTTAATTCATCTTTGCTCCTTGTGGTGATAAAGTTTAGTTTTGGTTATAATATTTTATGGTTTCTCAATTGGCAACACTTTGCTATGGCGATACGCGTTTTAAAGAAAGTATAGGCATGATCCGATTAACAGGATCTCCTATTCCCAGCATGAGAAATTAGAATAACTGTGCCCGGGGTTTTTTAATCATAATTTACTAATTAGAAAAAAAAACTGTTCAGCGAATTACAATCGATTGTACTACAATTAATTATTGCAATTATTTATTGTATTACTACAATTCGAGGAATGTAAAAGTTTTTAGCTCTCGCTCTTAAATCCTGCAGTGCAATAACCGCACCCTACGCTCTAAATTACTGCACTACTTTTATGCTTAGGCACTCACGTCTACTGCCTCATTCCTTCCAGTGTTGCCAGTGAAAAAAACACATGCCTTCCGAATATTTAAGTACAACTTTTTACACATTACCATAGATGCTCAGATAAGTTAAACGTTCCCTGCGAGATGAAATGAAACGTGCTTGCGCAACCGAATTAAATAGAAATACTTGCCTTCTAGGTAATCTAGAAATCTGTTTAGGAATGTAGTCTATAAGCTGTTAGGCTATGGGGTCGACGTCGACTGGTGTTTGCGTAGTTTGAATTTATTTTGATAATGAGAAATAGTATGCGATGCGTTAGTCTTTTCTGAAAGCTGGGAGTATGATCTGTTGTCATATAATTTAATCGGCTGTTTTAGTTGATACTAGCTGCGCCCGCGGTTTCAACCGCATAAGTTTTGATCCCGTGGGAATATCGGGATGAAAAGTATCCTATATGTTAATCCTGGTTATAAATCATCTGTGTTTCATTTTATCAGTAGTTTTTGCGTGAAAGAGTACCAAGCATCTATCCATCCATCCGTAAAAACTCACGGTTATAATATTTGTAGAATGTGTGTGATTTACAACAGATTTTCTTATTTGAGACATTAAAACAGTCTGCTAAGCTTAATATTTTTCATTCAACGAAAATTCTTATAGATTTTGTCCGCGAGTAATCGTATTGTGATGTTTACCGACTTTTACCGCCATCTAGTTACATAGCCGGAAAACGTTCACATTATTCCTAGATCAACCATCTTTTGTAATTAATTCTTTTTTTAACTGTAATTATTTAAATATTTAAATTGAAATCACTTCTTTTCGCTTTAGATTGTCACCTAAGATATTATTAAGTTGTCACTTTAATTAATTCCTTGTCTAGAGTTTTGTTGAAGCATTTGCATATTCATCTTTATGATCTTTATGCAGATCTTTTCTCACAGCATCTAAGTAGTTCCTCAGAATTATGTAATGTTATTGTTTGGCTAGCAATAGGTAGTTCATAAAGATCTAACTCTACCATTGAATGGATTTGAATTGCTCATTTTAACCGCTTAATTTGGTGATTAATTAATTATTTGGCAATTATAAACGACACAAGGAATTAGTTAATGCTGTTATTTTGTTTCTACAGTAATGACGTAAATCATAATTTGGAATATTCGTTTTTTTATCATCCAACACTAATAATGCACTTTTTAGATTTTTTTTGTTGTAAATAGAGTACAGTTGACAACACGTTACTGGTAACACTTTGACTAACAGCTGCTTATACTGGTTTTGTAACATGTGGCCTACTGTACTTTCTTCCTACCTAGAGCTTAGTTAGCAGACTAGTATAAACCATCCCGTAAAGTTCTTTATCTAATCGCCGGTCATAACGACTCAAGTCAACAATAACATAGTGTAATTACATAATGTAGCATTCCAAAGATGACAGATAGCGCTGTGAGAAAATTGTGTATCTTTCTCGAATGACTAACAACTTTGTGAGTAATTTATTTCCAATTTTAAGTCTGCTTTTAATGTGCATCTCTTACAGCATTCATAAGTGTATAGTGAAATAGTACTTATGTGCATTACAAAGCACACCCACTAAGCTTTAACTCATGAAACGAAATAGCCAATATCACTATTCAACTTTTGCACAATAATTCAAATACAAACAAAGATGTTCGTGTATTAATAGGTTGCACAACACAAACACTTAATATAATAAGCCCATTAGGTGTCTGTATGTCAATATGGCTCACATACTTGTAAACTGTTTAGAAAATGCTTACACGTGGGCTTGACGCTTTCATTACAAAGCAGAATTCCTATCTAAGAGCCTGTGTACTTATTAAACTATCAGCTCTACACATTCCTTAGATGTCTCTGTTTAGGTTAGAACCATACTGATTAACAAGCACTAGGTACTGTAGAGGACTAGACGAGCCCTCTGAGGTAACGGGAGGAATCAAACACTATATGACTCATTTAGATTGTATTGTAAGAATGTCTTAACATATTTCTGTCTAAATCATCACTGCTTATTCTAAACCCAAAATCCTAACTAATATCTTTGACACTAGCTTGAACGTTCGAATGTCATCCGCGCTAAATTATATCCGCCCTGCAACATATGAGGTTGCCTTCGGCAGACAAGCCTCTACAGTACCTACAATATTTTAAGTACGGTACTTTACAAAAGGCTTCCAATTTCCATTAAGTTTTCATAGAAATTGTTCTACTAGTCGTGATGCTCTGTGTCGTCGCGCCTGTCTACGGGAGCCTTAAGGTACCGTTGTGTACTCCCAAACATCGATGCATACATTCCTCTCTTTATAAGAAAACACAATTTTCCATTTGAAGCATTTAAGTGTCGTATTTCTGTTATAGGCATCATGTTAGATTGGCTGAAATCAGTCGGTATCTAAGTATTCTGCAATTCAAGAGAGAAATGCATTCATCAAAGTAATAAAACTGTACAACGCATTTATTGCTCAAGTAAACGTTAATAAAACCGATAAATTCAACATAAATCAATAAAGCCAAGGCGCCGACATGATGATCTTTTGCGGTTACTTGCGCGCGCGCATCCCACGATAACGCATCGTCACTTCCGCTTGTTGGAGGCTGCGATATCCGGTCAATAAACTCGTCGATTACTCGTTGATTTAAATACCGTTGATAGTACCTAATCTTTACATAGTAGGTACTTTAGTTTTATTTGTATGTGAGGTTATTTCAATTTTTCGTAATGGCAATTATTATGATGATTAAGTAATTAATAGTCGACCAGACAAGTCTATCTTGAACTCGTCCCTACGTCATGTCTGTTTGCAAATAGTGACTCAACAAAGCGAACTTATCAATGAAGTCAGAAAAAAATATGAATCATTAGGACACCATACCAAACTAACTTATCGAGAACAAAAAGGCACAAAGACTACCAGTTGTAATTTCTAAAGACCAATGCTTGACAAAGGAAGGCAGGAAATACAAGAATGTTGAACAAGTGCCTATTTACAAAATTTGTCATTGCTGTCAGTAACTGGGTTGTGGAGGTCAGATAGGCTTCGCTACAAGTAAAATACTGGTATTCAGCTGCATCCGGCTAGACTGGAAGACGACCCCACCATAGCTGGGAAAAGACTAAGGAGATCAGCTATATTTCTAATTTCACAACTATGAGTGGTAGAGGCATTAGATGCCATTAAAATAAGGATCCTATTGGCGTAAACAAAGTTTAAACGACATAAATGCTGGCACGCACATATAAACGATTTTTCCCATGCCACGCATGAAATCCCACCAATAAGCAAAATGCCCATAAAATTGCGAGACCTAGTAACCCGCATCATGACAACAGTATGGCAAATATCTGCCACTCTGTCTGAGTCACGCCATTATTCACTTTACTACTAAATGGTTCATTGATAAGTCGAAGGTGCAGGAGTTATGCGTTGGCGCAGCTCGTAAAGTAAGAAAAATGTGAACATTGGTTTTATTGGACCAGTGTTTTTCAAGAGATTTTGTAGTTAGTCATTAAATAGTTAATTGTGTAATAATTGTATACTGACAAATTGTGGACGAAATAAGATATTTTTAGCTAAGGTCGACTCAGAATTGCAAATGGAAAATAGACATTCTAAAGTTAGGAACTGGTAATTTAATTGAATTTCCATACTTTAACTTCTAGATTACAACGCCTTTGCTCATGGAGCGATGGATAATCAATTATGGGCATCATTAGGTTCTAGCAATCCTCTAACCATAGATAAATCAATCAGCGCTCAGCAAATATTAGCCACAGCCCATGCATAAAATTCTTTACATAAAGCCGACTTTTCATTAGAGCTACGAATTAGTTCTACAACAAGACGCCCATTTGTCATTTTTTATGGCCAAATACTCTTTTCTTAATTAATTAAAAACATGGATCATTCACACCTTACGCCTCGCCTCTTATTTATTTCTTAACATAAAAGAACCCGTTAACTATTTCAAATGAGTTATCCGTACCGTAACTGAAGCATTAAGTCTTTTAACGCGTTCTATTACTAGATTGTTATACGGCAATGCGTCATCACCGCCATCTTTGTATTCAGATCACTCTCTAACATATGGAATTAGAAAGAGAGGATTGTGGAGAGTGTAAGAATGAGTTTTATGTCTATTTACGTGGGCCTACTTATAGTCCGGTAATTAACGCTTGTTTTAAGGTATATAACATTTCTATTAAGGTTTCCTGAAATCTCGGAATACGATGATTTCGATGAGATGGCTGGAAAAGGGCAGACTTAATTGCATTTTGCTATAAAAGCCTTATCCATTCGCTATCATGTACAATTTTGTCGTGATTTCATGTTGAATCTCTTTAAATGGAGACGATTGTTCGAAGCTGATATGGCGATAAAATCAATAATATGTTGTTAAAGGGTATAAGAGTTATCTAGACAAGATATAAAGTAATTAAGCTTAACATGGTATAAAATACGATTCCTAATATGACAAAGCATAGTATTGAACGATCACAAGACATACAATCTGTGACAAACATACAGACATGTGTTTTATTTTAAGAAAAAAAAAAGAATGAAAAAATATCGTCAGTAGTGCCCATCATAAATCGTTATGATGATACAGGGAGAGTGATAATTATGTTACTCCTTTAAGTTTACTGCTTAGAGAAATAACAGCCTTTCTTTATTTGCTACATTTTATCAACTTTATCAACAACGTTTATCTAGTTCTAACTAATCCTATCGCGGCCCCAATTAGGTCAAGGCAAATTCTCGTCATTCACATGATGGCCAAATCTACAGACATTTTTATCGCGTCCTACATACACATTCATAAGATCAACGGCCTGTAGCAGCTAGCAGCCATTAAAAGGATTGAAATCGCAATGTCGTGGCCGATCCAAAATGGCTGTTTCCGGTAATCGATCAATCTGCGCTTGCGAACGCATTACCCTTTTACTTCGGAGCATTATCCAATTGAGCTAAGCGGTTAGTGACTTCAATTGGAGCTGCACTTGTTAGGGCAGAGTTATGTGGAGTGATTGTTTCGCAGCTAGGTCGGGTGTAACACAGATTGCAGTAGATTGGGATCTGTTAAATTGTTTCGCTATAACAATACATGGAGCGAATGGGTCAATAAAATGAATAGAGCAATAAGGTCTTGAGAACTGTAAGGTGGCGTTAGGCCATAAATTAATTCAATGTAGGAGATGGTGTTTCGACTGCTGTAAACTTAAGCCTGATTTTCTGAATCATAAACAACACAAACAATCCAACACAAATGCAATATCTGCCCCTAGAACAGCAGTTCTAGGGGCAGATATTGCATTTGTGTTGGATTCCCTAATTGCGTAACACACGATCAATTGGAATCTGAATCATTTTGAAGCAAATTGCTAATCAATTGCTTCATAAGTTCGAAAAATTTGTCTGCTCAACACGTTAATAATGCAATGAATGTTGTTGAACTGTCAAAATGAAACCGATTCCGATTGATCGTGTAGTACGCAATTAGGGTGCAGTTCCTCGAATCTTCATTTAGTGAAGTGCTTTTATTTAATGTAAAATCCTACTTAATACGCAAATACAAAACTAAACCAAAGGCCCCACTTTGTCTACAAAACACAAAGTTGATAATTACACAACAACAATTGAGTCCAGTTAACGATTGTTAGTTGTTACGAAAGCTATCGTTTGATGCGCGCGCGCTGATGGCTGACACTAGCGACCTCTGCCGCTTCCGGTGCGTCTGCTTCAGTGATTTATTGGCATTTATTAGTGGAATGCTACTGTTACTGATAACGACTGATTGACGTGATTTTGACTTTAATTTGATTTTCTGGTATTTCGGATAAATTGATGTTACAAATGCCAAAGTATTTTAGAGCGAATAAATTAAAATCTAGTAAGTGTTTTTGAAATAAAATAAATTTGAACTAACTTGTCCCAAACATCTGCTCTTAAGAGTCCCCAACCTTTTCTATTTCCCAATCTGTAGCCAGACCTATTTCAACTAGTATCTAATCATAGATGAAATGAACGACTTATCTAGGTCTTAATCTTTATCATACATAGTCCGTTAGTCAGATGTGTCTTTTCTACGATTCCCCTCAATATGTATATTTCTAACGGTGATCTCTCACGACTACTCACGAGGCAGTACGTGTCAAAATGACGGTTTGGAAGCGTGTGCGCATACCTGCGGTTTCTTCTGGAATTTGTGGCGTGACACAACGACAGCGGTGACCATAGGCATTTGGGAAATGCGATTTGTCTAAATTACCTAGAGTTTATCTTTAGTTTACATTTTCAGGACGCAGTTTTGGAGTATTTTATTGGCATGACTTCGTTAGTTGACGTTGATATAGTAGGATTTCGTAGCTGGTGTCTGTATTCAATGTTTTTCGAACAAGATCACACAAAACAGCTCCTTTAGCTTCCTATTATAACTCGGGATGACAAGGAACGACCACTGTATATTTTTCTTTCTTTCAATTTATAAGAAAACTTCATTCTAATTCCGTGTTCACCAGAACTCCTATTTCAAATTAATTTTAACATCTAAACAAAACAAACTATGAATTAATGTATCCCAAATGGCGGGGTACGTTTTAGAATTGAATTCGTCGGCAACCCGACACGTTCGGGCGATGACAGACAACCTAATTGATATCGCATTGCTTCTAACGAAGTGGTCTATTTTGAAAAACACAACAACTGCTTAGAAGTATAATATTGTAATACGCTGTTAGTTGCCACTGAGGCTAATCGGTTTAATGAGATTTAACACGGCTTCGCCGAGTGAAAACAAGAACTTGTCAGTTTTTGGACTTGTTCACCATTCTCTGTCTAATGGTTCAGTGTTGGTCTAGTGGATAAGATAAAATAAATTATAAATGACAAGAAGATTACTAGAAGATGTAAATCATCTGCTTTCTAAAACTGTATAGATCATGGTGCATTTCTCACAATTGATATCAAACATTTTTTAATCAATGCACCTACATATCCTAACACCCGAAGCTGTGACGTTGCGTAAACAATAACAATTAATGCATTAGCGTTGTATGATGGATCGATGTGATGTCAGTCCATTGAAGAAATCCGTTTGTTTATCAATGAAGTTTAATATTACTCCCACACTGGTACAAAAACTGATCTACGAATGAGATACCTAGTAGAGAAGAATGGCCAAAGTCGGGTGAAAAGTCGTAGGTTTTATGTGGGTAGTTGACAAATGATGCAAAGAGAGTTCATCATTGTTATGATATCTTAAACAACTTGGACATAATTGGCTTTTCTAATGGTAAGGATAGTACCTTGTGCTGTCGACGTCCAGTGAAACTGGACACGCCATGCAATTTGCTTTCGTTTTTATGGAAGCAGATAAAAATGAAACCACTTCTAATAAGTCACTAGGTAAGTTTAAGACGACATTGATAAAGAATCCGTTAGCAGGTTAGCAGAAAGATGAAGAGTAAAATAGGATGATACTGCTAATCATTCGAATATTTATTACGAACCTTACCTACGAGATATAGAATGGTAGAGAATATCATTTAAATACACTCTAAAGGTGTTTCCATAAAAATGCGCACATCATAGCAGTACGTAAACAATTTATTCATGATCATGTGAACGCACGCATTTTTCAGATAACCATCTTCTGAGTAGGAAAGTAGTATATAGTAACAATACAATTACATTGCATTGTTTCTAATAGAAATGTCCGTTAGCTCGTCAGTCTTCTTACGACGTAAAGTCACGCATTAGCATTAATTTCAATCTTACACCGGCTTCTTTTGTGTCGTTAGCTCTGCCAAAAGAAGCAGTGCCATTTTAGAAGAGTAAGCAGAAAATTTAGAAACGCTAATCCAACCATGATGGTATACAAGAAAAGAGAGGCCTTTGCTCAACAGAGGGAGAAGTCGGGCTGTGGATGACGATGACGAATCTAACCAAAATTTGCCTTGGATCTTACAAAAAAGCCCTTCCAACTAAACAATGGCAGAAATCACACATTGTCCATTACATAACGTTTAATTAGACATCATTACATATTCCACGGTATCGTCCCGCTGCCGGGCGTCGAACCCGCTTCCGTTGCGCGCGCGCACCGGTGATAACCATCGAGACTTATTATTTAAATTTCGTAATACCATGCTCTTATGAATATTGAGTTGTTGTTATACGGCGCTTGTTTTGTAGAAGTTGCGGCAGTTTTAACTTGTTCCGGTCTCATTTACACGTAATTCTGGCAGGTAGTTGGTTTGGTAAGTTGGTATGCTTTGTTTTGAACGCACACTATAGGTATGACACGAAAAACTGCAATCATGATCCGGAATAACAAGCCAGCACAGCACTATAAAAGAAATTCATATACTTAAACCCATGTTTACATAAACAACATCAAACGATGTTGTATATGATATTACCAAAACACTATGACTTCACGTGAGTTTCCTCATTAACTTATAATGCCAATAGAATACACAACCAAATGAGCGAACCCGCGGGCATAGCTAGTAGCAAATAATCTGGTACAAAACTGAACCAGACACGAAGGTTAAATACTGCAATAATAATTACCACATCCAACCAAGCAAATAAATCAAATAAACAAGTAATTTAACTTAGATTGCTGAAAAGTTAATAACTATTGCTAGACACGCAAGGCTGGGAAAATATTGCGTTTACTTTACAAGCATAAGTTATTAGAGGCATTTTTCAGATTAAGTGGCTTGTGTCTTGAGTAGGAGTTCACATTATCTTTATTACAAGGTGATGAAAGACGAAGTTATTATATCTGGGAAAAAACATTTTCGTCCATATTATGGAGTCATGTGACAGCAGAAAATCTGATTCTCAGAGAATGAAGGGATTTTAGAGGACCATGTTATGTAAGAGTAAATTGTCGTTTCATTTTTAAGCAAGGTATATATGCTGATAAAAAGGCCCTTCAACCTTACAACTAGTTCATTTTACTACGGAAACACTTGAAAATAATCCCTGGATATATTTTTGGTGTAATGTTTATATTCCCACGTCAGCGCGTGTCGATAGCTTAACGAATACAAAAATGTATCAACAAGATGATAAATAAATACAAACAAAATTCAACCTTATTTCGAAGGTGATAAAGGTAAAAGACAGTTCTGGACGATGGGACTAAGTTTGTACGCACATCACCGTCACATGTCAATCAACTGACGGTTTGACTGTAGACAGAAGTGTAGAAACGTCAAAGAAGTTGTACAAAGAAGTGTACCCAGAATAACATTGAAGTAAGAAAAAAATAACGGTTTCCGAACTACTCCAACCGCCATTTTCTAAATTAGAACATAAACTGACAGCTAAGTTCGCGCCATAATTTATATGGTGTGTTCCGTTTTAAACGATGATGTGTGCGTTCGGTTGAGAAGTTTTTCTGTTTAAAGATACAAAATATATTTTGGGAAAGACATATTTTATGCAGAAGAGTTTACATTTTAAAATTTGAGGTATTTATCATTGTCAATAGCGTCTAATTCAAGCTTGGTTCTATTTTGAAT
Source organism: Apamea sordens (assembly GCA_945859715.1). NCBI lineage: Eukaryota > Metazoa > Arthropoda > Insecta > Lepidoptera > Noctuidae > Apamea > Apamea sordens. The sequence continues at coordinate 19,842,759 of OX243995.1, forward strand.
AACATCAATTTTACCGTAAGCACATAGACCATACATACATCAGGATTTTTTTGCCTTTGATACTGGAGAGTCTGTTGACTCTATAAACACTTTTTTCGCTTAACTGATGTCCAGCAAAAAAACAAGCCCCGGTCCGTTTACTCCGGTCCCTCCTTTGGCACATTTATAAACCTTGGAATATCAAATAAAACCCAGGGAACTGTGTTAACAATCACCCCGAATGGTGCTCGTAACAAATTAGAGACGTCAACTCGTCGCCCGCGGCCGGACACAGTCGTCAAGTGGATTGTGACGTGCATACAATTGTTTTGACTAAAATAACTTTTGCGTTAACGGGAGCTTTCGCTAACGAAGTTTTTTAACAGCTATTGGAGTGATAGATTATTTGATTCGCTGTCATGTCTCAAAGTAGGATGAGACTTCATTTTTCGAACGTAAACGATCTAAAAAGGCAGCCTTTTGCCAGATTCAGATGATTGGGTGCACTTTTGATTAGAAGCAATTCAAATAAGTAATGCATTTCAGGGTCTAAAAACAAAGCTATCTAAATATTTGCATATCAGACGGAACTGAAATCAATCCCAACTGATAGAAATCTAATACCTAGTCCTATACTTAGTATATTTCCCCAAGGTCTTCCATATCGATAGAAGGCAAGTGTCTACCCGCGTGGGAGATGTGATGCAACCCTGTATACGGTGGGCGTATGACGCTTTACCTTGTAATTAGATAACGTTTTTATGCCATATAAGATTTGAAACCTTGTTTTTTTTACCTTCCTTAAAGTTGAGTGTCTTCGTGAGAATTGTGGGACGTGACGATTTTGTTAAGTAATTTTGTAAGAAAGACTTGTTTAGTTTTTCTTGAAATAGAATGGCTGGGAGCACGATGCTTTGCATAATATCTGCGACTTAATTTTCGTCCTGACTAGTTCTGAGATACAAGATGATTCTAAGATGGTATGCCAAACTTTATTTAATAAATATATAAAAAAAGCTTGGTGGACCAAAAGGTAATAAGTTGGCTCAAGAACAGACATTTTTTAAATATTTTTATCAAAGATTGTGAGGCTTCATTTTATAATTGTTTTTAACCTTACCTACTTCTTATTACTTTATTTTATGATAATGCCCTTGCCTGTCAGTGTAAATTTCATTAATTATTAAACCTATTAAATTGTTTTAATTCAAACATTGCACGTAGGTGGAAAAGGTCTTGTCGCCTAATATGGTTCTTGTTATCTCTGCTCATTTCGTAACCTTTTTGTCGGCAATCATTTGCATGCGTTATGTCAAACAACTGATTAATCACATTCTTAATTATTTCCAATGTAAATAATATGGAAACGTCGTTAAAATGGCCTGAATAAGGAAATACAAGTGTGGCATTTGAAAGCTTAACAAAAACAAAACGCTGTTTGACATTTAGGTTTAAAGTGGCAACATAAATATTGGTCAAATGAAAGAAATATTTTCAAGTAATGCTATACAATTTGTATTACATATATTATCTAGCTGTCTAATGTCACCTCTGCCTGTGATATTTTACAAATGGCAGCATAACATCCTCATTTTCTATCTATCCTTTTGGTGCGCGGGAGTTCCGCGTCTAAACGTCACAACCGCCGCGTCACTTCAGCAACCTGCTACGTTTCGTTCCTACTATATTTACGATACAACGAGTTCTATAATTGAGCGATGCGGGAGAGCTCAACACATCGCGGTCCATCTTTTTAGAATACGACACAAATAACATTCTATATTTGTAAATTTATACACCACCAGCTTTGAGAGCATCTAGGACTCGCGAAACGCAACAGGATTCTCACCCTTATTCGTTGGTGATAAAACTCACAGTTAAGTGACGGTAATAGATAGGATAAGGTACTTCGTTTACTTGCATATAATATGCTAAGGTGGTACGGTTACGCAGCAGCCATGCCGATGACCACATGCATCAATGTTTGTAAATAGAAACACATCGTACTATGGAACGGCTTTGATCTTTCAGTTTTGAAATGGGAACAGTCCATCGCCTGTTTTCTTTAGAAGAAAATTGTATTGAATGGAGAACTCTCAATGTATTTTGAAGCGTAGCAAAAACTCGTGTTCACGATTCGGGTGGCGTATTTAAAGATCAGTGCGACTACTAGTGACATCTCCTGAGCAAATGTTCTAACTTGGCTTTGTTTACTAACAACTTTTAGCATTCGAAGCGCATTCCCTATTTTAACAACACTGTGGGTCAACAAACAAGTTGTTCAGTCCTTGCTGAGTCGGTTTCATAGAAAAATTAGCTTTAACATGTGAATGTAACCTGCTCAAAGGCACCTAACGCGTGTGTTTGCTCATTCCATTACCCAGCTGGTTTGGGAAGTGAAAAATCACGCTTATCGCGGCACAAACATAGGGAACGGTGGTCCGTGGCTCGAGCCATCTGTTCGTTGCACCCATAAAGATAACGAAAATGTACAAACGGGAACGCATTCACTACGTATCAGTCGTTTGCGGTGAACGCACCCGCGCCTTTACTTTGAATAAATTACGCGCGAAAAACAGTCGGCCATTTTGCATATTTCCGTACGATGTGTTCCATATTCGAGAGTACGGTGTGTATACAACGCCCGTTTGATATTCTCTTTGAAATGTGGTTTATTTTTAATCGCGTTGTCCTATTTAATCCGTTATGCGAGTGTGGCAAGCGCCTCAATCAGTCTCAACGGTAGCCGTTGCTTTTGACGTCGTGTTTTTTGTTAAAACTGAAAATAATACAGCAAAATGCTTAAATACATCATTTCAAAGATAAAAAAGGTCGATATATTTTTAAGAGCACTTACTTGGCTTGGTGGGATATGATTTTAAATATTGTTCTCTTTGTTTCAGATTTATCCGGATCCCGAGTCGGAGAAGGCTATTATGGGATCGGTGGTGTACTGTATCCACCACAAAGAAGGATGCCAATGGTCGGACGAGCTACGCAAATTGAAGGTGAGTGAGAAAGCTAAATATTTGCTAAGATAAAGTAAAGTAGGTAAATAGATCGATCGATCTATCATTTTGTGTGCGCTTGTCATGTCACGACACATTTATTTATCTGGCCGACAATAGTATTTAATTTATGACAGGGCAAGTGCGAGTCGGTTTTCAAAATTAATTGCTCTTAAGTTCATTTAGCGTGAACACGCTAATTTGTCTAATGTTCGCTTGAATTAAAAATAAATTAAAGTCTTCTGATGAATTTAAATAACAACATTGTCAACATAAATGCCTAGACTTCATATTTAACAACTCGTTAGCACTATACCTAAGACTAATTTACAAGACGTAGGACATAAATCAAATAAATTAACCGGTTGCATAAATATTTTTTTCTTTTTCTACTGCATTACAAATTCATGAATATTTTTAATTGCACACTTTTCTATTGAGTTTAGATCTCGTTCGAATCACCCGTAAAACTTTAACGACCGATACGATAACAAACCGACCTATTTAATCTTTACACCCAATTCAACATTTTAAGATCACTTTCTTATGTGCAGGCGCATCTGAACACGTGCAAGCACGATGCGGTGCTTTGCGCAGCGCAGTGCGGTGCGATGATCCCGCGCGTGTTGATGCAAGATCACTTGCGCTACACCTGTCCCCGCCGCCGCGCCAACTGCGAGCATTGTCATAAGGAGTTCTCGGGAAGCGCCTTAGAGGTAAGGATTGAAGAACCTTTGATGTTTTCCCGCTGTTTATGTAGATGAAAGAACCTTTAGTATCAGATTTTATCCTAGATAGTGTGAACGAAGTTTAATAATTCAAATTTTATGCATAAGTAATGCTAATTACAATAATTGCACCTGCATTACAAAAAGCTGAAAGGACTATGATGGCTTTTAGAAACGAAAAACTTGCCGTGTCCTTAGTTCTAAGGACGCTGTTTTAACTGTCCAGCAAATACCGTCTTGCTGGCATTTCCATTTTAGATTTTTAACACCTATGTAAATCGTAATTTTCAGGAACATCAAGGCAACTGTGGCCACGAGCCAGTTTACTGCGAGAACAAGTGTGGAGCTAAAGTGCAGCGAAGACATACGCAGCAGCACATTCAACAGCATTGCAGTAAACGTCTAGTGCCTTGCAAGCATTGTGGACAGAGTTATACCCAGGTAAGCATCTACAAATGCTAGTTCATAAGGCTACTGTCAATGAACGAGACCCTTTGGGGACTTCTGAGTGATAAATAATGTATATGTATATATAATTATATTCATTTAAAACCTTACCTTGACTGACCCTAACTAAAAGTGAAATCCAATTTGGTATGCTTGCTTACCAACTTGATCTTCGTCTCTAAACTTTACTTTTGTATAAATCGCTTTTCAAAACCTCACCACTCATATTTAAAAAACCACCTCCACCCTTCCACAGGACACAGTATCAGCACACGGAGCATCATGCGCCCGCGCGCCCGTGGCGTGTCCACAACGTTGCGGCGCGAGCGGCGTGCCGCGCGCCGACCTGGCGGCTCACTTGCGGGACCATGCCGCGGCCGCCGCTGCTGCAGCGCTACCCTGCTCCTTTAGAGATGCTGGGTGTAGGTTTAAGGTATGCTCCAATAGTTGTTACTAAAGAAAACTTTAAAAAACCTTGCAAAGCTAGTGTTTGTATGATACGATTAGCTATCTACAAATCAATATGGTAAATACGATAAGGATACAAGCATAGTGAAGATAGCAATTAAGTATAAAAATAAGCATTTGTTGATTTGAGATCTAGTCTAAGTACTTACTTTTGTAAAGATTTTGAATAACACTGCAAAGAACAGTATGTGCAAGCGATCGCGGGCCAGTGTCACTGTAATATCAAGACCCTCCTCTTTTAAAAGATTCACTATTAATTTAACTGTAGAAAAGGTCTTACAATATTAACCAATCTTTCTATCTTTACAGGGAACAAGACAAGCTCTAGAAAAACACACAGAAGAAAGTTGCCAGCAACACTTAGCTCTCGTCTCAGCTCTTGCCAGCCGCCAAGCGCGACAACTAGACTCGTTGCGCTCTGCAGTTGCGCGACTATCGGTCAACTGTTCTGGTGCTCTTGTGTGGCGTATCAGCGACTGGGCTGCCAAGATGGCGGAGGCGAAGTGCAAAGATGGCGTTGAGCTTGTGTCTCCCGCTTTTTATACTAGCCAATATGGATATAAGTTGCAGGTAAGCTTTGAAAAGTTAATTTTGCTACTCAGTTAAAACATCCCATCATTCTTATTGTAGTAGTAGTTTCCAGTCTTACGGAGACCATTATCTAGGCTCAACCCCTTCTGAAATACTGTGGTGATCCCATTCTGTCTCCCGAAGAGTATTAGTCATGTTTTCCAAAAAATATTGCTAATTGCAGAGCTGAGTCCGAATAAAATACGTCTGTTCCACATTCACGCTTCACTAATATCTAACTACCCACTTTTGGCGTGCCTGCCAAATTCCTGGTTCGTTCCCACGTGGCAGTAAAAAGCTCCTTGGTCAATAATAAAAATTAAATCGCATTTATTGCCACGAATATGCAGTGATACATACTGCAAAAATGTTTATTTTCAATTGTTGATTTCTGACCTGAAATCGTGTTGCTATCCAAAACTCTTGTAACGCCACATGTATCACATTTGTTGGTAAACAAAGCCACGCCGCTGTATTTGTATGAGTCAACGCGAGTATGGTGACTCGCGTCCCCACGGAGACTAAATTAGACACTTGCTCATTCAGTGTGTAATGTAATATTATTTTGAGTGTAATAAATCATAGTTGTTCGTTTTGGTAGACGGTGACATTTATTAATTAATTTAATTTCTCTTCTTTTTCTGGCGTTTTAACTTTTGAATGACTAGTTGGTAGTTATTTTGGTTTAGACGATTTGCGTAATAGGTTTCGGATCTTCCACATCGCAGGATCCATTTAATAATATTTTGATAGTAATTTTGGCATTCAACTAAATTTCCATCTCCTTTCTTTCCAGGCGTCACTATTCCTGAACGGCAACGGAGCTGGCGAAGCAACCCACATGTCAGTCTACATCAAGATCTTACCCGGTGAATACGACGCCCTTCTCCGCTGGCCTTTCGCCCACACGGTCTCTTTCACCCTCTTCGACCAGAGCTCAAGCCCAGACAGAGCCTGCAACATCGTCGAGAGCTTCGTGCCCGACCCCACATGGAAGAACTTCCAAAGACCATCGAAGGAGCCCGATGCGTTAGGCTTTGGGTTCCCAAGGTTTGTCTCCCATGAAATGCTGAAGAAGAGGAACTTTATCAAGGATGATGTCATGTTCTTAAGGGTTAAGGTAGACCCTAGTAAAATTGTAGCTGTTTAGTACTATAGTTTAGGGAGTAGTTATTTTCGTACGGTAATAAGCCCGATTGTGGGTGCTGCACATTTAATGAGGGGTAACACGAAACTTTTTAAAATTTGGCCAGTATAGAATCTAATTGAGGGTACATACAAAGGCAGGGATAAAATATTAATTGGGTGAATAACTATAGTCTGGTAAATAGGTTTCATTTAAGTAAGGTTTTATCTAGTTTTAGAAGCCTAAAACCATTTTTCTAATGTTCAAATTTTGAGTAGAATACAGTGAAGTGGATAGGAGTACTAAAGAATTAAGTTGGGGTTAGATGAATTAGATTTAACTTAGTTCTAACTTCAGGCTGAATCCAAGTTAAACTTAAGTTATTATGTGTATTCTATAGTCATTATTTAGTATTAAGTAACTTGAAGTCATAGTTTTAACTGTAAATATTATTTTTATACTTAGCTCAGTATTTTGTACATATTTGTAAATATTAGTTTTAGTATGCGCATACGCAATTGTTATCCTTTCACTAAAGATCTCTTGAGTTTCATTGCCGGCAGATGAACGTAACAAGCTCAGCATGGTTTCAAAGTATTTTATGCCTTATTTCTTTAGAAATAGTGTACATATTTTCTTTACTTTAACGAGACTTGCTTTTCTGTGCCATATTTAGTAGGTTTGTTTACCTATTAACACCATTTGCAGATGTTTTTTCGTAGGATGCCCTACCAAATTTAGTATGGCCTAAAAAATAAGATTGCCTGAAACTAACATGAAGATATATTTTATCAGTATGAGATGCAAACTTCGTTTGCAAATGCAAATTAATGCCATATTCTTGCTTTTAGGGTTGTTCAAATGCTTTACCAATACGACTAATGGTTTGGATTTTCAGTTTATAATACTAACCGATACGTTGATGTAATATTTTTCGCCGAATAGCCCTCCATTTTCCCAACTCTTCCCGCCATTTCCAACTTTAACAATGAGTTATCATTACTAAACCTCCTTTTCGGCTCATTTCGGCATTCGTTTTCAGGCCATCCTATTATGATCGAAGCAGTATAAATATACACATTTTTATAGTAGCCTGCAAAAATTGTGTGTAGCTCTCTCCAAATGTTCAGAACGCATTTTTGTTAGCCTTAAGCGAATTTTATCGAAGGCTCTTTGAAAAATGCTTTGGACTTACATCTTCAATCTTTATCCCCAAGGGACCGAAAGAAACCTTTGACACATGCCCAGCTTCGTTATATCGGCAGATCTTTGTATATATTTTCTGTTTTACGAAAACAATAATTTATGTTTTTTTTTTGTTGTCGACATTTCTGTAAATACCTACTGTCTTTGTACATAAAAATCAATGTTTTATTAAAATTATTGATATTTAACCTAAAATTCTTATGTATTCGTTAAGCTGGAGTTAAACCAAAGTGTTGTGATTGCTTTGCGTTTTAAAAAATATGGTGTATTGTACATTTCCATTTTGCAAAGTGAATCAACTTAAAACACGGCTAAAGCTGTATGTAAGTAATATATATTTATCTCTATAGATATACATTTAAGTTTTTGTTTTCGGACTTTCGTGTGCTTATTGTTTAGCTGTCTTAAACGCAAATTATTTTTAGCTTGATCTAAAAGATTTCTCAAATTATTTATATTAATGGACAGTGTCCGATATAGGTGAAACACAAAACAGTTGTAATTTGTACATTCAATATTTTTTCTTTTGTCAGTAGTTAAATTCAGTAAAACATTGTTTTTAAATATCTGTAAAAGTTTTTAAATATTTAACTAAACAGCCTAGTGTTCTAAAGTTTTCTTGGTTAATTTGGATCTCTTCTAAAACTCTCTTTTATTGAATAATTTAATCTCAACTGTAATATTACATTCCAGTAAAAAACATTATTATAAGTCTGGAAGCCATTCTGTAATTATTTATTTTATTACAATTAGGCTACGGGTTTAATGAGAGAATAACGTAAAAAAAATATATATATTACCGACTTTATTACTACCGTTACTTTATTTTGTGTAATTTGTTTTTAATTGTCTAGTTTTTGTTCTGTAAAATCAGCAAGTATGTATTCCTTTTAGAGCCATCTGATAAAATATGCAAGATTTTTTTTTAGTGCAACATACTTATTATCTATAAACATTATTTTTGTCTCAGTTTGCCGTAGCCTTTTGTATCTTTTTTTGTAATCCGTAGTTTACGGCTAGGCTATTTGCTATTATAACCTTAGTACCTAATATAAGACTAATTAAAATTAAAGCATAAGAGAAGATTGTATTAAGGATAGGTTCTAAGCTAACTATAAGTATTTGGCAAAAAACGGACACAGTAGAATGTAAGAAAATGAAAATAATTTGAAAAAATGGCCACACTAGATTTTTAAGAGAAAGGCCCATCTTAGATGTTAAGAGGAAATATACTATTTTTCCGATATAAATATGATTTTTATTGACATGGATTTGACCCCTTTTATCAATTAATTTTGAGGGTACTTAGCATTCTGAGTCTTGCACCGAATGCACATGATCGTGGCAAAAGAAATAAATATTTCTAACTTACGGCCAATGGAAGCTGGAGCAGATAAGTCCTTAAGTGGAGATCGCGTATCGGCAAGCCTAGTGTGGGACGCCCCGCAGCTAGATGGACCTTAAAAAAGTGGCTGGGACAGACTTGATGCGGAAGACGGAGGACAGGGTGTGATGGCACAGTCTGGGAGAGGCATATGTCCAGCAGTGGACTGCGATTGGCTGAGTTGATTGATTCGATCGAGCTTTTAACTCCCGTAAGGGACAAAAATATGCTACACAGAAAGTAAGTGAAGTCTCGAAACAATTTTTAACTGTTCCATACATACCTACTCTACCCAAATGTATGAGACGGCTGATTATTTTTCGTGATTACGATGTTGGTTCTATGGGAAAAGTTGTTCAGTTTGATGATCTGTACAACACCCTTCAATATGACCATACCTTTCTGATACTCGCTGTACAGGTAACACATTTCTACGTACATATGCGAAAGATATAAGTTGGGGTAAGTTCGATGCTGGGGTAAGACCGTAGGATGCATATTTTATGTGGCCGGCCGGTCGGGGCAGACTAAAATGCTGCAAGACATAATGTTGTCAGCATTAAAAATATTGCCAAATAAGTGGTAATTGACGCAAGACGTCATACACCCCAATTATTGTACTTATTGAGTTAAAAGCATAATACAATGACCAAAGTTTAATTTTTGTAAAGCTAAGTATTATTACGTATAAGAAAATCGTGTGGACCGTAGCCTTACTTTATGCATTTAAAATTGAGTCTTATTGCCTTGTTATAAGATTTAATTTTCTTTGGCTGAATCGACGGTCTGGCAAAATACATAATTATTTAAAAAAATACCCATATTCAAATTTTATTTATGTTTCAAATTGACGTTATTTCAAGTTAAACGAATATCAACTTTATTTTAATGAAAATTAAAAGTTTCTGTATTGACTCGTACGGTCTTACCCCAGCGCCGAACTTACCCCAACATACTCTACCTATAAGCCTTTAACGAAAGTAAATCTAAATAATAAGAACCACGGCAAAGTTCAATATGGACTACAAATACTAACAAGAGACAATCAAATCACTTTTACCACGCACCTTTGGCCGAAACCTATCAATAAGTCAACTGTACGCTAAAAACCTATTTAGATAACATTTTAGCACAACAAATCATAGTGTTTATAATTGAAAGTCCGACTATCGGTGTAATAAATTGTAGATTGGAGCAAACTGCGGCGCCTGTCACTTGTTTATGTAATAATCGTAAATCTTGAATGTGATTGAGATTGTGAGAGTATTTTGGGAATGTCTTACTGGGTGATATTCGTTACAAATCAGTCTGTGTAGTAGCAATGGCTTCAATTTGACAGTTCAACAACTGCATTCATTGCGTTATTTACGTTGTTAGGCGGACAAATTTTACGAACATAATATGTGCCCAATTCTTCAGGAAGGCTTTAAGCTATTTAACACCATGCTACGATACTTAGGAGCCGAGCAAAAAGAACCACTAAGCGAAAACAAAGTAGTACCGCGGGCAGGCGATGCAATGCGATGATATTGGTTTGGGGGAATAAGAAATTTTACGCGGACGGAGTCGCGGGTAGAAGCTAGTATTAGTATAGAAGAGTGGATCGATGTATGTTCGTCCTTATCTGTACAAAAAAATTACAGTAAAAACAAGCAATTTTAAATGATTAATCAAAATCAAAAGTAGCCCCCCCCCCCCAAAAGCGCCCGCCCTTCACCACTTCCTAGTGCTATCGCTGGGAAGAAGAAGTGGCGCATCAAACTCCCCAGCAGCACAGCTGTCTGTTCAGTTAGAAAATACTTGATACTTGATTGTATAAAATACTAGGCGTTAAGTAATTAATAAGCATTTCTGCAGGGAGTGTGGAATGTGTTGGTGTAAATATACAAATGCAAAATTAATTAGGAATTTGTTTACTTAATCAGTACAAAACGCTTACAAAAATAACTAACTACTTAACATCTTAATGAAGTGACTTACATGCTACCTTAACAAGTAGATATTGCACACAGAGCTAGGTATTTTGTGAACTTCCTGATTGGCTGAATGTTGAAGTGTTGAGGGTAGATGGCTGTTGTGTCTTCTTTTGGGCTTTCTGTAAAGTCAAGAATACCATAATGGTTAGGTACTGCTTTTATCAAATCAAAAGTATTGAAATTAGGCTAAGAATCAGCACTTTTTGAAAGTCAAAATTACATAAGACCACCCCCAAACTCCCTTCACCACTTCCTAGTGCTTTAGCTGGGTTTAATTCCAATGACTTCATATATCCTTCTTCCGATTTTGATTCTCATTGACATTCATCATAGTGGGAAGGTCCATAATAATTATATTCAATTTCATTTTTTTTATTTGAATATAAATTTTCCTGTTATCAGCAAACATGTAGGTTCAGCATGATTCAAACTTTACGGCAGTTCGGATACTGAGGAGAGTGAATTTAGGTGTTAACAAATTCACCTGTCAGAGGGGGTGTGGTACCAGCGCACTTCAAAGCCACCAAAAACTTTGAATCAGGCTGTAATGAATATTGTTAACTTCAATCAGTCTGCCTAGTCTCTTCACAATTGTGGGGTCGGTCTCCAGTCTAACCAGATGCAGCTGAATACCAAAATTTTACAAGGAGTGACTGCCTATCTCACCTCCTTAACCCAGTTACTGGGTAGCTTGATACCCCTTGGTAAGACTGGCTGGCAAACAGAGGTGCACATAGATAAGAATCAATTTTGTTTTATTAGACTTAAAGATATTTCCTTGTTTTGCTGAAAAAGACAATTATAGCAATACTTACCATTTGTATCTGAAGCAAATAATCCATAGCAGACGGCAACAGAGGTTTTGCAGAGTTAATTTCCATCATAGTCAAGTGGTCCAGCCTACCATAACCACCTCCGGACTTCATCAGCGCATCCATGGAGGTCCGCAACTTGGACATCCGGATGTCCCAAATGTCTTTGATTATGGTCTTTATTTCTGAAGCGTTAGGGACGTCTTCTGATGCCGCACCGAGGATCAGTTTTGCTTCAACCATATAGTGTTCATTTGGCATTTTAGTGAAGAACCTAAAATAATGCAGTCATTTCAAAATGAGAGAGAGAGAGAGAGAGAGAAAGTTTATATTACAAGTATACTGAAAGAGGCTTAAGAATGGGAGGATTAAGAATAGGGTAATGTTGCTTGATATATATAATACAGTATTTAAATATTTAATGATAATACAGTAACTGAATAACTTATTCACTAGAATAGACAAGAAACTTGAGTATGAAGACTGAGCTGCCTCAATAACTTTGTATATTTAGACCATTTGTATACATAATTTATTAAACAGGTTATTAGCATTAAAAAGGCCAGCTTAGTTACTGTGGGGCTTACAGTAACAACAAATGACATTCGAATATTTTAGAAATACAAAATTGGAATGGGCCAAACTTCAAATTAAAACTAACCTAGATCTTTTCTCTTCTTCCTTGATATTTTCCAAATTATCTAATTCCATCCAGTCTGGAGGCACAATACGGCACTTTTGCTTCTGTTTCAACGTCATAGCGAGCCATAATGGCACATTTAGTGGCAAACCGGCACGGAATGGACCAAATTCACCGCAGATCAGATAGATTTTGTCGTACGTGAAATTTGGTATTACACTAATGATTCTGTTCTCGCCAATAAATTCTACTTCGTATGGGTCCATTTTTAGCAATCAATCACTGTTGGTGATTGGAAGAAACTAATACATTTTTACAAACAATAAACAACTTTTTGGCAGCAAGTTTTGTTTTCAGTTTTTGACGTAAAAAATTGCGGGAACGCGCCCATGTTATTACTATACCACAGACGACAAAGGGGAAAATTTACCACAGATATCTTTTGACTCACGAAGAATGTCAATTGTTAGTGTGTTACGCAATTACTTCGCTGTCTATTCACCAAGTTTTATGGTAGTTAGGTTATTTTGATGTTGAATTTTATAAGAAATGAATGATTTCTTATGATAAGTCGTAGTGACATCTACCCAACCAACTCGCTAGCTTCTACAGTGCCTACATGGTTTACTCTTACTGTAGCCATTGATAGATGTCGCTACACGTAGCGTTCCAAGATAGCACATTTTCGAAAACTTTGAAATGGAATTCAAAACTCCCAACTAAATTACTATCATCGGAGCATTATTATAAATTAGCTCAGTTCCAGCATTCTAAAGCTAAAGCTCAAAATTCTAGTGAAACAATAAATTAATAGCGTAGCGATCGATGCAAATCGTTTTGGCAAAGTGCAAACTCCTAATTACTAGCCGTAAATTAGGGTGGCCGGTTGACAATGTCTCAGACGGTTGATATTTATGGGAGGCCTCGTTGGCGGGGCCCGGACTTTTGCCACCCTCATGTCTGTCATAGACTAACGTTTTATGTGACTTCGGAACTGAATTGACGGTCCTATTTCAAAATAAAATATTCGAGTTTTGTAATTTGAACTATCCGATGCGTGTTAATGAAGGCGATTTAGGGGAACTGTGTCCACGCTACTTCAAAATGTGGGGTGAAAAGTTCTGTTTGTGAAATTTACTGAGGTTTACTATAATAAAAACGGTAATTAATTGTTATGTTAGAATCGTGTGACTATTCGTAGGTGTATCACTTACCTAGGTACTCATACCATTTAGTAAGTGGGTACTTCGTGTAGGAAAGTTTACTAAAGCAGGTACTTAACAGCAGGTGACTGCTTTAGTAAATTAGTATCCAAATCGCTTAAAAAAATCAAAGAATCCAGGGTCAGGGTCCATTAAAATCGAAAGCAATTACCTACCCACAGATGTCAAATAGCTGAATCATTAGGTATATGTACCTCTGAGTACACGTATTTCATACAAGCTTTTACCAACAGGAGAACCGGAAGATTTTTAGAAACTGCTATTTACATAATTTGTTTCATTAGAAGTAATCATATAGGTAGTATAGTCACGTATAGATTTGACATTGAATGACACAAAACCACAACAGTTTAGAACAACGTGTTATAAACAACAAAAGACCACAGTACATTCATGACCTTTCAAGTACACACTCCTATCAACATGAGACGATATTTACATTTAAACTTCGTTTCAGAGAAAGAAACTAATGAATAATGCATCAGTCGCTGCTTTTCTAGACTTGGAACATGCTTGGAGCGAAGTTGCAAAGGTATGTGTTAATATAATTTCATTTAGTATGTAGGTACATAAAGATACACTTGATTGTATTCTTACTATTAAGTATTCTAGCATTTGGGTAACTTTACCTACCTATGTGTAGTATCTGCACCCTTTTAATTGCGTAACACACTTTCATTCAAATCTGAATCAATTTGAAGGATGTTCCTAATCTAAGTATTGCATGTTCGAAAAATTTGTCTGCGCAACAACGTAAATAACGCAATGAATGTTGTTTAGCTGTCAACATGAAAGTAATTGCTACTGTTAGTGTGTTACGCATTAACTTGATAGCTTGTCATAATGTATTAATAAGGTAATGCAATATTTTACGTGATTCCGCATTGCACAAAGTGAGTCAATTCAACTAGACACAGCAAGTGCTAAGCGCTAGTTATATTGGAAGACATAAATATCATACTTTGTATTGTCTGTAGGTAAATATGGTTTCGAAGATTTTTAAATCTTCATCGTGGTCAAACCACAAAATCTGCCTTACAGCAGTGGTTTTTCGCCACCAAATTAAATGTTACTTCGATTGGTGTAGTTTATTCAAATGAAGGATTATTTCAACGATTTAATTCGATTTTCGCGTAACAAAAACAGAATAAAGCAAGTTAATCTTCACAAAACATAAACTTCGATATACAGATCTAGAAAAACAGCTTTTCCAAGCAAAATAAATAACGAAATCCGTCTGCACGAATGGAAAACACACTCAGACATCTTTCTTCTTAAATCTGCATACAAATTCGTGAGATCGCGCGCAAATTCGCCCAGTCATTTAAAAGCGATTCTGTTTCAAGCGAGGCGCTGTTTTTTTGGCCATAAATATGTCGCGAGTGACACCTAGCGATGTACTGCCATCTAGCGGCGGCTATCAGTATTCTAGTCACGTGCTCTCCAACATAGATGGCGTTGCATGTCACTCATGTTGGTGAATGTGTTTTAGAAGTTACTTTGAAATATTTAATTTGACTTTTATCAACTCGTACGTTTTTAAATAAAGTGGTTAGTATTTTAGGAAATAAAGTAAATAAAGTCGTTGCGAACAGAATGACACTGCAGTATTTTGAGAATTCTCTTTGTTTTAAAAACCTCCTTTTAGTTAACTAATAAACTTTGGATTGACTCTGATGCTATATTTAATTAGACATTCCTTTTTCTAGCTCCTACAAGTTTACACTATTTTGCATTTTATTTTATTGCACACCTATCTGGGGTACCTAATTATATTTATTTTAATTAATTACTAACTTTATTAGCCTTCTTAGGGATTCTAGCGTGATTATTTTGAGAATTATAAAATGGTGGTAGTATTATAATTCTCAAAATAATCACAAAGTAATTTTCAGCGATACTTATTTGATTGATTCAACTTGGTTACCTCAATCTGCATAGCCATTTTCCAACTACTTATGAGTTATGTTGGCGTCGGTTTCCAGTCTAAGCGGATGACCTCCACAACCCAGTTACTGGGTACACTATACCCCTAAGTTACCCATGAGTTGTAAATTTTCAGGTAAACCGGGCGCAGCGGGTTAAATATTTTTATGAACTTTTCTCACGTTAACAATGAACATGTTAAGAGTTGACATGTAGCTATCTATGTATACAACTCAAAGGTATCTATGTAAGTATTAGTTACACATAGGTATGCGTATCAGCCGTTCTATTCTGTAACAACCTCACTGTGAATACTTAGGTGAAGTGCATGAGCTTGAAGTGAATCAATAGTGTCAATCCGTAGCATCAGGTGGAATAACAATATACATATTCATTTTTAGGTCACTTCACTTAAGTATTCACGGTGAGACTCAGAGACTGATCTTCACTTTTAATTATTTAATTTTTAAATATTTTCAGTTGCGGTTTTTTATCTTTTTACTCTGGACTCTTACTTACCGTATAAAACCAAATCTATCTTTAGTTCTAGTCTAAACCTTTGAGCCATTATGCATAATATTATAAAAAAACTTTATTTCGTTTTTTGTATAAAGGAATGCATTTCTGTAACAGTTAGGTACTTAATTCAATAACTAGCTCGGCGGTTTAAACATGATCTACAGAATAACCTTGATTTGTTATAAGGGGGTAAACGTGTACGTCTTTGTACATACATCGTTCTGATGTTACCAAATTTTTTATCACAATTTTAAGTATTTTGATTTCAAAGAGTGTCTATTGAGTTTCTTGTCCGTTCTTCTCCATAGGAACCTACCACGCTTTGGAATGGAATAGCCACTAACTTCATCTCTCTGGCTGACCGACTCTTTGACAACTCAAAAGTGCCTGTAAATGGTTCAATAGTAATAAGTGCTTTGATATTGAGTTATTTTTACGAGATTACAAACATCATAAGTCAGGTGCCAGTTACCAAACGAAAATAGCTACTTAAGTAGCTATTCAATCAATCATGTAAGCCTATCGCATTCCACTGCTGGACATAGGCCTCTCCCAGGCTGCGCCACAACACCCTATCCTCCGCTTTCCACATCCAGTCCATCCCAGCAACTTTCTTTAGGTCGTCCGTCCATCTAGCTGGGGGCGTCCCACACTACGCGCTTGCCGATACGCGGTCTCCACTCCAGGACCCGTCTGATCCACCGGCCACTGCCACTTCAGTTTGCTTACTCTGCAAGCTATATCGGTAACACCGGTTTTTTTTTTCGGATAATTTCATTCCTGATTTTGTCCTTCAAAGAGACTCCGAGGATAGCTCGCTCCATAGGGCTATTAAGTAGCTATTGCTTCATAGAAACACAAAATTAAACTGCTTTCTCCCCAAAAAAGTCCCACCTTCCCCAGCGTCTCATTAACCACTTAAAGATAACTTATACTTACAAGTTACATAACACCACAGTTTCACAGTCAGTTATTAAGTGAATTATTATAATTACACTTAGCCTCTGCCAGTTGAGAACAACTTAGTTCACTTATCTCATTCTTGCGGCGGCAAAAGTTTTCGCAACGAATTTCTATGTTTTTGTTTTTAATAATAATGTTTACGGCCCCTGCATCGCTTTGCAACTATGAGGATTTTGTTTCATTTTAGTTTTTGGTGCAGTTGAGATTGCATTTAAATAAATGTGAGGTCTTTTTATACGTCATGAGCTTGCGATGAAATTAGAACGACCATATTGGAAGTTGCTTGCACTAATCTTGTTTTTTTTTTCTTTTGGGAGCTTAAAATAAGATTCGATTTTTATCGGCGTTGATTGACCATCAAGAAAAAAGGTTAACCGTTTGTATACAGGGTGGCAGGGACATCGACGCGCAACCTTTTCTTTCTTTCTTTCTTTCAACCTGTTACCATGGATTCAGTGCGATTCTGTAACCATATTACAGTGAAAACTTAGGTGAAGTGAGCGTGGCGTGAGCTGTCATTCCAACTAATGCTAGAATTTCTAGTAGAATAAGAAAATTAATTTGATGTTTGTATCATTTTGACCGCGTAGGTATTACACTTTTCTATGATACAGCAGATTTTTTTGTACCTACCTCATAGACTTCATAAAATATCCTTTGGGTCTAGCGTAAATTTCCCTTCGCGATGCAAGTTAAATAGGTAAGTAGGTACGGAGCAGTTTAGAGGCTTTAAAACTTTGAGGCAGGTACGGATTTAGGTACAGCACACTGAAAAGTGGTTGTCATTCTATGATAATCGAGACTATTCTCCCAGACGATAATGATTTAAATATAAAATTTCACTAGTTTCCTAAATAAAAATTATCCAACAAAATCCAGGCGAACGTTTAGCACCTCGCCTCCACAAGATGTAACCGAACTGAAGTTATCAAGCTGCGCCGAAATCTCCCAGCATTAAGCCAGAGGGGGCAATTAGCGAAAAGATAATAAGTTACAACTTAAAACTAACATCAGAATAACGTTATGAGAAAGCCGATTTAGATGATTAATTCGTTTTCTTAAAAAGTATCCTGTTTGGAGTGTGAGTTATCCTATGTATTTGCAGATGCACCTTCTTTGAAAATAAAGCCAGTCATTTATGATTGGTAAAACTGTGAACCCTTTTATAATAAAATGGAAGTTGAGCTAAAATGCTGATTGAAGACAATGTTTTTTTTTTAAAGAGAGAGAATGTACAGGGTTTATTTTCAAAGAGAGAGAATGTACACGGTTTATTTTTAAAGAGAGAGAATGTACAGGGGTTTATTTTCAAAGACCAGCCAAATTTAGGGGGTGGTACAGACTATCAAACTAAACCACTTTCTCCAGGGGACCAACATCGTAATCACGAAAAATTTACTCGTATCAACTATCCCATAAAAACTTCAATATCTACTCGACCTAAACGTATGGGACGGCTGAATTTTTCTTCGCGATTACGATGCTGGTCCCATGGAGAATATTGTTCAGTCTGATGGTCTGACATCCTTCAATTTGGCTGGTCTTTGAAAACTAACCCTGTATAATTATGTCATACCTACCTGACAAAAGTTAACATAGGAGTTTCCTTACTTATTATATGGGGTGATTCATTTGTTTTATGAAGCCATGTAGAAACCTTACAATAAAAAAAAAAACGGGTTGCACTCCGGGAGTGCCGGCAGAAGTGAAAACTTGAATATTTCGTTCTGTTAGTCTGAATAGTTCTGCTTTTTTGATATTTTGGAATGCGGTCTACTCTCCCTCCGTCTTACGAATTTTCGATCAGGTCACGTGTACTGACGCGAGTTTAACATTTTTACCCATCACAAAAACTCTCCCTCTGTCTTACGAATTTTCGATCAGGTCACGTGTCCAGGGGGACTACTCCGAAGTGCAAAGTGCGAATGTTCGGATCGGACCGACATATGGCCGAACCGAATATTATTGAAAAATGCGAAAAAAGTTCGGATCGGCTCAGTTGGGTCGGGACCATAGTCAATATTCGAAAGAGTGTAGGAGTGTAGGATCGGAACCGACCGAACCAAATAGTAACTTCGTAGCAGGAAACCGCCGAACATTCGGCCGATACTACTTCGGAGTAGACCCCCTGATGCGAGCTCCGTCTTACAAATTTTCGATCAGGTCACGTGTCCTGAAGCGAGTTTAACATTTTTTACCCATCACAAAAAGTGCACAACGGCGATAAAGAAGGTTTAACTTAAAAAAAAAAAGCCGTGTTGTCACTGTACGGGGCTCATCCAGAGCTGCGTCGTCGCGCAAGCCAGAGGCGCGGGCGGGCGACGTCGGTTCTTGTTGTGCGACGTCGGCGACCGCGGCACTCGGCGCGCCCTGCCGCGGTTGCCAGGACCGGCTGATGCGGCTCCTGCCATACTGCTACAGGTCACGGTATCTGCGGGTACCCTGGCTCAGTTCCGCTGCGACACCCAATTGCCTACACTGCACTTACATTGACTTGCTACTGATGCGTCTTTAATACGCGTAATGCGAAATGAACGAATGCGTAATGCAATTTTTTTTCTACAATTTAACCATGTTGTAGTTCGCTGAAATCCATTGCCACTCCCAGTACAATCTCCTTGAAGTAATTTTTTTTTTCTTGTCATTAATTATTTTAGTCTCCATCAGCCTACAGCAGTTCACTGCTGGACATAGGCCTCTCCTATTGCACGCCATGCAACTCTCATCCAGCTGCTACCAGCCATCCTGCGAAAATCTCGCCGCTCAACCTAGCCTGAGTGCAACAGCTGGGGGCTGAGGGCCTTGACAAAGTATCATTCTATCACATGTAACGATGATGGAAACGTCAACACTGTATGAAACTGACTTTTAAGGTACCGAAAAGTTTATGTCAATTCCTTTTAAAGTTGTTGTAGGAATACAAAACTCTTTAAAAGCGATTGCCACTTTTCTAGGCCTCGCTAACGCTATTATCCTTACTGGCAGCTATTTTTCTTCATTAAACTCAAAGCATTATTTAAAATTTTCAATTACAGGCACATTTGAATTGTCAAGTAGACGGTCAATCAGAAAAGTGCAGCTAGTTGCCCATTCCAAAGCGTATTAGGTATCTATGGAGAAGGCCGGGGAAGAAACTCCATGTACACTCTTTTAAATCAAAATATCGTTACAAAACCTACTACACAAACACTTTTACAGTTCAATCATTTTATTAACTAGATGAGGTCGGCGTTTCCTATCCGTCGGTTACATCATTCATGTTGAAATTATGCATGTGAAAACGACACAGAACGTTAAAAGCGTCCGCATTAAAGACAAAAAGAAACCAATTCCAATATAAAATTAAATTAAAATAAGCCGTGGCAGGTAAGAGATGACCAATCCCTAATGACGGCGCCCGTTCACAAACATAACGCATGGATTAGCACCATTCAGTTCAATCATTTTGAAGGGAGCTAAATGATCCAACACACACGCCACCATCAGCGAGACATTAGAGTGAGCATGACATACTCTCAGCTGCCAGGGCACATTCAAGTCAATGACTGTACCCAGTAAATGGTAACTATAGTATGTACATAGTGCTCAAACGTGTGCTATGCAATTATACAATACTATGAGATTGAATTTATACAATGCAAAGATAGTTTTTTAAATCTTCAGCGGCTCCAACAGTATTTTCAAATGTTAATCAATTAGTTTATGCGCCCTTGTGGGGCAGGACCATCGTCATATGCCTAGCGTTTACCCATCTATATTGAGGTCGGCTTCCAGTCTAACCGGATGCAGCTGAATGCAATTTTACACGGAGGATTGCATATCTGACCTCTACAACCCAGTTACTGGGTAATACGATACCCCTTAGTATGACCAGCAGCTGGCAGCTTTTTTTTGTAAGACTGAAAAGAAGAGAAAAGAAAAAATACTTTTTCTTTTCTTTTGTATTAATACCAATATCAAGTATTTTAACCAATTTACCATTCACCAAAGTTTCTTGAGATGATCCCCGCAACTCTTTGCCCCACCAACCCGTAACCCTTTAATATCAACTGTCAAAAATTAAACCGTTGAACTTATCCCCCGATGAGTAATGCCGTGAAGGTTGGTCGGCCCGCGATATGAGGCGTTACGGGACTCATGGCGAATGCAGCGGAGTGTGCCTAATGGCTCAAGTTTTTGTTACTTACTTATATAATTGTGTTATTAATGTAATGAACGAGACTTTATTGTCTTTGGGACTAAGTTTGAAGGGTTGTTTTTAATGTTCTTGGCGTATTTTTATGTGGGTTTATTGAGAGTCTTTGTGCAAGCCTTGCTAGCGTTGAAAGCGACTAATGAACTAAGATATTGCTTAGGGAAGTAAAAACTATTTTCAGGTAATAGTTTTCAGTCGTTTCGTCTATAAAATCATACGAGCATTTTTCCACTTGTGTGGTTGCTGTAATAAATTGTTCTGAAACACATGATGATGACTGAGACATATGTTGACGGCACGGTTGGCGCAGTGGTTAAGCGATTGACTGCTGCGCTGCGTGTCGCGGATTCGATTCCCGCACGGAACAAATATTTTTATGGCCTACAAGTAGTTGTTCCGGGTCTGGCTATTTGTGTACCTATGTGAGTTTAAATGTTTGTAAACGAACCCACGATACAAAAAAAAAAAACATAACTATTTATGCTAAACGGGAAGTAATTTAAAAATGTCACTGTAGGTACCTACAGAAAACTTATGAATAGCTTTTAAACCATTATTCATGTAGCTTAATAATATTTCCACGCGTAGCTGTAGTTCGTAGCAGTAGGTCTACGGCGTAGCAAATATCACTCGTACTAAATCGTAATGCATACCTTTCAGTTTCAACTGTAAAATTGTAGCAGTAGGTCTACGGCGTAGCAAATATCACTCGTACTAAATCGTAATGCATACCTTCCAGTTTCAACTGTAAAATTGTAGCAGTAGGTCTACGGTGTACCAAATATCACTCGTACTAAATCGTAATGCATACCTTCCAGTTTCAACTGTAAAATTGTAGCAGTAGGTCTACGGTGTACCAAATATCACTCGTACTAAATCGTAATGCATACCTTCCAGTTTCAACTGTAAAATTGTAGCAGTAGGTCTACGGCGTAGCAAATATCACTCGTACTAAATCGTAATGCATACCTTCCAGTTTCAACTGTAAAATTGTAGCAGTAGGTCTACGGTGTACCAAATATCACTCGTACTAAATCGTAATGCATACCTTCCAGTTTCAACTGTAAAATTGTAGCAGTAGATCTACGGCGTAGCAAATATCACTCATACTAAATCGTAATGCATACCTTCCAGTTTCAACTGTAAAATTGTAGCAGTAGGTCTACGGCGTAGCAAATATCACTCGTACTAAATCGTAATGCATACCTTCCAGTTTCAACTGTAAAAATACTTGAACTATTACAGGGAAGTTAGGTGTTAACATGCAATCAGTGCAATATTCAGCTTATAAAATTAAAGGAAATAAAGATCTCTTTATTTATTCATATACAAATTACACACAAAAATAAATTATATAGCATGAGTAAGGTTATGAAGTTTGTACCTTCATAACCTTACTCATGCTATATAATTTATTTATTATTATTTATAGATTTCTTATTTATGAAATAAATCAATTACCATATTATAAAACCACTCACAGCTCATAGCAAAATTACCCCACCCCAAAGTCTTTACATTACGTCGAGACACCATTACCTATCAAATGTCCCATAAACACCGATAAAACCCATAAATGCACATTAAAAACATTAGAATACTACTTTGCCGGATATCATGGCGTTTCTCTAAAGGGGAATATGGCAGCTCTTTTATAAGCCCATGGGGAATTAATGGTTTTATTCTTTTTCTCTCAAGGGCGGTGTTGGTGAGTCAGGGATTGTGTGCGGTAGATGGGTGGAAGACTCTTCGATCTAGTGGCTGTAGGGACTGTAAGAGTGGCTGAGAATTTGGATTCGATAAAAAAAATGTTTTTCTTGAAAAAAGAACCCATACTCCAGTCACAGTTTTTTTAAATCTCTGACAGGTGCAACCCAAATATAACCTTATTGGGACCAGAATAAAGATCAATGTGATTTTGGCAGACTAGTCAGTGGCATCAACCCAACAGGTTAGGTAGGTACAGACGCCAGCAAGTCAAGCTCCCCGAAACTGTCAAATTTTCCCAATCAACCTTGAACCTTAACACTTTAGCGATAAAGTTGAAAATCTATTAGAGAAATTTGACAGATTGTAGTAGCTTGATGTGCTGGCGTCTGTCAGTACATGTAGGTACCTATCCATCCATGAGACTATCGATTCGCTACCTTCCAGAGAAAAAGAAAAACAAATCATTTTAATCTGATTTTTTTTTTGTGTCGGAGGGCAGACGCTCATACCTTGTAGCTGTAATTTTGTCAATAAGTTTTTTTTTTTTACTGTACTTAGTTGTTATCGTTATTATTGTTGTTGCTGATCATGTTGTGCGACTACGCTTTGGGTGATAGTCAGGTCGAAACCTATAATTTGAACCTTGTACTTAATGTGATTATTGCCTGTTGTAGTTGCCTTGTGAATAAATAAATAAGATCACAATATAATGAGATCCTTATTTATAATAGCAATAACATGTTCAATAATGACTGAGTCGAGTTCTAGCCAGTGTTGCCAGACTTCTCTGTGGATGGTGAGAAGGAAGTATGGAATAGAAATATAACCATGGTAATTATTACTTAAGAAAATAAAAACAGATAGATAGTGATGTATACTAGTTTTATTTTTCAGTTTCATGTTCAGTGGTAAAAATATAATTTTCGTATTACTTAATGGTCTGACAACAACGACCATATAACCTTTATGATCGTTGTCGGACAACCAGTCTTACCAAGGGGTATCGTGTATCCAATAGGTAACATTTCATTTCATTTAATTTATTCTTATAAACAATTTACATTGTGTTGAATATAATATACACATGCAATTTACAAAACCAAGAACTATGAATTATTAATTAACATTCCAAATGAAATTCAAAAACAATGCCAAATAGTTTTAATAATAATATCAAAACGATTTAAAATCTAATGTCAAACACTTAAATATAAAGTCAACCAGGTTTATGATATAATGTCAAACAGTTTTCAATTTGATGTCAAAAAATTCTAGATAACTGGTCTGTGGAGATCAGATAGGCAGTCGTGGCAAATGACTAGACAGAGTGATTTTGTATTACTTGGGGAAGAAGAGAGAGAAGCCGATAAAGCAGAAATTAATTATTTCCGGTATCTCATATCGAGCCAAGCCTCGGAGCCTGCTTTGTCCAGTCCGAGACAAATTCAAACTATAAAATAAAAGTAAAACGGGAAGAGGAAAATCCAGTAGAACTGGCTTCCTACATCTTGAAAGTACCGATGTTTTATAAATAAACGAGGAAAGGCAAATAAATAATAAATATTTATTTCCGGAAAAAGTGTAGCCATTCTCTTAAAATCTATAACGTCTAATCTAATCTTAAACAATCGAACTAGTCAGTAATTTTAATTTCTTATTTTACAGTACGATTTTTTTTTAAACAAAATATTCATTCCTTTTTTTTACAGAAATACATTACGTCAGCGTATTTTTTTTAATAATTTCTTGATATCTAACTACAAAACTGACAATATCACAACTCAACACCATATTCTTCTCCACCACAGCTCAACTTACACTAGCGCAGTGGCCAGCGATTTATCGCCGGTCGCCGGTTCGGTTCCCGGTCACGTCCGCGTGTGCGTCACGAATGATACGATGATTGGACCCGGTGACGTGCCGGACAACTCGCCAGGGTAGCGTATGATAGGCGTCCGGGTTTTGGGATTGGTCGTTGGAGATTTTAGGAATGAAGGTAGGCTTGTGTGACTGCGTTAGAAGTTAAGATATTTATGTGCTATGGAATATATTATGGTGGGCAGTTTACCTACCCATTGAAGGCCTGACCCTTCAGAGGGAACAATATGCGTGATGGTATGTGTTTGTTTGTGTTAATTATAGTTGGGTGGAACAGCTACATTCAATAGTCTATGTATCGACACTTTTTTAGCACGTTTAGAATAGGTACTGTCGATACACTAGGCCTGTTTGGTGCTTACATGCAACCTCCGCGAGTTTGTTAAAAGTGATTGCCATTAAATACGAGACAAACATTATTATAATTTAAGATTAGAAGAGTTTAGGCGTCAGATTAGGCTGACAAGCAAAAGAATTAAGATATACAATACGTAAAGTTGTCATAAAATAAAAGGCCCGTATTGAGATTTGAGAATGCGTTCTTGACACCTGTCAGTTTCATACAGATGAATACGTGTTTTGCGAATTTGATCTTTATTAACTACTAAAACTGTCAATGTCGAAACGGGCCTTTTATTTTTTGACAACTTTAGTAGGTATATTTTATAGAAAGACTAGCTGCGCCCCGCGGTTTCACCTGCATAAGTTTCGATCCCTTGGGAATTTCGGGATAAAAGTATCCTATGTGTTAATCCTGGTTATAAACCATCTGTGTGCTAAATTTCATCCAAATCCGTTCAGTGGTTTATGCATGAAAGAATAACAAACATCCATCTACCCATACATACAAACTTTCGCATTTATAATATTAGTAGTAAGAAGAAAGAAAGAACATACGTTTATTTGCGGTAAACATGACGTAAAAAAGAACATAAAACACACAAAAAAAAGATATAGTTGGGTAAATATGCGTCACATCCACGCAAAACGGCTATCGCTCAGCGTTATGCTATCGAACTTGCTGCCGGTTGTTCAGGCAACAATAATATGACCAATAGTCGAGGTCACTAACTAACCACATATTGCAATCAACTCATTAAAAAACATTAAAATGAGTAGATTATGTCATTAATACATTAAAATAAAATTAAACAGAATTAACGTATAGGTACAGTCAAATAAAAATAAAGAATTATATATGAACTCATATAACCTATCAGTAAGCTAATTCTGGAGTAAGACCATAAACATTGTGACGACGCGCAACCTGTAACCATGAATCCAGCACATGATTTTAGACCCCTTAGCGTAGAATTTTTGTCGGTTATCAAAAAAAAATATCTGCAGTTTCATACGAAAGTGCAATACCTACGCGGTCAAAATGTATAGAACAGCTAATTTTTTTTTTTTAATAAACGTTGAAATCTATTGACGTGAGGGTGTTTAGAATCATGTGCTGAATCTATGGTAACAGGTTGCGCGTCGATGTCCCGCCATCCTGTAGATAGTGCTACGAAATAGGAGACAGCCTGAAGTTATCAACACCATACCTCTCTTCTTCACAGTCGATTAACTTCCTACCACCACACCTTCCTCCACAACAACACATAAATCGTTCAACCATCTCCGTTGCTGACGAGTTTCAGTTTTTATTACCCTGCCTACCCACGTCTGGGGCTAGCGTGAGGGTACGCGTCATATATTGTCTGTTAGTACGTCTGTGCATTATACTGGGGCGTGAGATGCATTCGTTAGTGATTTATCTCGTAATATCATTTTATGGATTGGAGGGAGATGGATATTGTTTTGTATGATAATGGAGGTAATTTTGATGGGAGGGATTTGGGAATATAATGGTTAAGAAATCCTCGGGAAATGTAAATGAAAATGCTGGTGTCGTCCTAGCATGGGTAAGGCTTTATCGGGGTCGCGAGTTCGATCCCCAGACAAATTCAGATTGGAATAAGCTATTCGCAACAGTGGATTTTGATACCAAGACTTTCGTGCTAGCGTACCATTCAAACAGTTTTTCGAAATAGCGTGCGTCGCTATAACGTCATTCGATATAACAGTTTTCGACCAAATGTGTTTTCGAACTGGCGTACCACTCGTAAAGTTTTTCGAATTAGCGTGCGTCGCAATAACGTCATTCGATATAACAGTTTTCGACCAAATGTGTTTTCGAACTGGCGTACCACTCGTAAAGTTTTTCGAATTAGCGTGCGTCGCAATAACGTCATTCGAATCTTCATATCACTCCCGGGGATTACAGATGTAGGTGGGTTCGAATATAAAATAAATGCGCCATGAATCAAACTCAGAGCATTTATTTCAATTAAACCATTTACACACCCACACACACACAGTGTTTATGTTATTTTAAATATTGCTTTTAAAGTAACAAGAAAATTAACTTGATAATATAATTTTCTTTATTTCTTTATTGCTAAAAACTAAATAAAAATAAATACACACACACTTTTGAATTGTCAAAGGAGTCGGAAATTCAGAAAGATGCCCATTCCAAAGCCTCGTAGGTAGGTCGGTAACGGGAAGAAACTCCATGAACACTTTTTTAGAATGATATTGTTAAAAAACATTAGTAACATCATTAATGTTGAAACCTACGAAGCTCTGAAATTCTCCTCGATGCTCCGACGTCGCTGAAAAAAATATCTCAAGACAATCGTGTATACCGTTTGCTTTTCCACCACCAGAAAATCAGCGCCAAAATAATTAAGAAAATATCCAGCAATTACTATAAAACCTTAAACACACCAAAAGTCGTTTAACTACATTTAAATGTACATCAAAACAGTCCCGTTGTTTATTGCAAATTAAATGCAATTTAACCCTCAAAAAGCATTCGACATTCCACAACAAATTCTGTACCAAATTGGTGTAGGATCTAGCCACGATGTTTATAAAGGGGAGAAGGGGGCTAAAGTAACCCATTTGAATGCATACTTGTCCGTCACTCAAGGCGATATCGGGCCGGAGCGAGCGCTGAGCGTGTTACAAACCGACAAATTTACTTCCAACCCCCGCACCCCCCGATGTATTCAGTGGAACAGAACTCGGGGGATATAACTGCGGAGTTATCGGAGTTCTTTGTAAACTGGTCGCTTGCTCGTACAAGCTAACTTGTCACATACGCGATTAAGCCCGATTGTGATGTAGGCTCGCAGGATAACTGTTGATTTGATTTTATGTCACACCAAAACGTCTGTCTGTACGTTTATTGCTTATAAAGTCTCGTTAGCTTACGTTCTGTATCGACAAATAAAATTGCGTGTTAAACTGTTATGATCCCGACTGGATTGTGTTGGGAATGACAATTATTTTTTTTTCTTTTTTAAGTGGATCTCTTTTGTATTGGTTTTTCTGTGCTGTCTTCGTGTGGATTGATTGTGTCTGGCTGATATTTTGTACAAAGATTCTGTTTCTTACTTTTTTAGTCAAGTTTTTATCGAGGTTAAATTGAAAAAAATAAATTGTTTTATACCGTTATTGTCTGGCAAACTGTGCTGGAAGCTCAAATTGTTCAAAGCATCTTACAGCAAATATAACTAAAGGAAGTTAATCAATTTAACACACTAAGGGCTGATTTTTCAATCATCTGATAGCTTTATTCGAATAATAATTTTGAAATTTTGACAAAAACTTTATACAAAAACTGTCAAAAGTCAATTTTATTCCTCGAATAAAAGTTATCTGCCGATCGAACAATCAGACCTAACAAAAATAACTTAAAACAATGTTCGCAAAACAAAATAGCAAGTCGACAAATTATTTTGATGTGACAAATAAGGAATGAGAGAAAGAAAAGAAAGAAAAAACATTTATTTAGCACAGACTAAAAGACACACAATACACCAGATACATACATCAGAATGAAAAGAAATGAAAGAAACGAAATTAATGAAAGAAAGAATGAATGAAAGTGACGACTCAAACTATTATAGAGAAACATCTTCATTACGTCATAGTCTTCAACAAAAACACGCCGAGAGAAAGTTTAACTCGATTTCACAAATCACCGAACCGACCCATCTGTTTATTGGCACTGATACCCACGCTATTGTACCTTTTTCCCAAATAGAAATGAACAAAAACAATTCGTACTCCCGATATCATCAACACCGCACGGAACACATTCTATTCGACAAACTTCGACCAAAACTTCCGCACCCCAAACGCACAATAAATAAAGAGGGGGGAGGCACAACAAAAACTCTCGCAGCCATCACCTCGCCACGTCACCCTGCTCAGATTTCATTACCATAAAGAACTGGAAGCCTTAAAACCCCCCGG
Source organism: Apamea sordens (assembly GCA_945859715.1). Taxonomy (NCBI): domain Eukaryota; kingdom Metazoa; phylum Arthropoda; class Insecta; order Lepidoptera; family Noctuidae; genus Apamea; species Apamea sordens. The sequence goes on from OX243995.1 coordinate 19,871,831, forward strand.
CTGTGTAAAAGGTGACGAATACCGACCAGTTACACAAGACCGCTCGTTTTCCCCAACTTCTCCCCGACTCCCCAAGTATTTCTACGACGAGAAGGGGGTTGGGTAGATCTTGCTTGATCGGCCGGTGGAAATCCCTAAGCGGGCCAGTCCCGGCGTCGAAATGTGCCGTAAATCGTCATAAAACTGTCTGAATCCATGATGTGACGCTGCCCGGGGGTAATTAAACTGGAATTTATAGTTTTGCGCGAGTTACCCCTGCTTCCCCCTTTGGTTTGCCAACGTCTCATCTTGACGATCGAAACCCGCGTTTTTGTTGGAGGTCGTGTCATATTTTTAGGAAAATTCTTGTAAATATGTTGGTTAACTCGTTCTGATAAAAATTTTCGTTATTATTTTGTGTATGAAATGACAACAGTTGAACAGTGCATTATTTGCGTCTACTTTTTCAAGTAACTCAGGTATTGAGCGCAAAATGAAAAATCGTACACAATTTAGAAGAAATTATTCGTTCATTTGCGAAATTTGTATTTTTTTCAGCCACAAAAACACACATTTCCCGGAAAACTAGGTTGATCCAAGTTAATTTACCTCATCAAACTAAACTCTCATTTCTCAAGCGCTCACCTCACATCAGCCCAAAAGCGTCGCGTTTTAAATCGCAATTCTTTTCAAAGAAATATGTCCGTATGTCCTCGACTAAATCTCAGGAACCCAGATTTAGTGGCATGCAAATCCGAGGGATGCCGCGTGGAACATAATTAGCGTCGGGCTGTATGCCCACAGCCCACAGTCCCACACCCCAGTTGTGGGAGGTATGGCAGGATAGATTACGAAGACATTACACGACTTAGTGATGGCAGATGAGGTAGCTACGTTAAACTTTATTGTGAATCTTGCGTAATTTTTCGAGGTACTTTTTTATTTTTTCGTTATTTAAAATTTTCTTTCTAACATTGTATTGAAACTAATTTCAGGGGATAGAAAACAGGATATTACTACTTACGGTGTAGTTTATATTTATATTGTGCGCTTAACAGGGGTATTTATAATTGATATTCATTTTGTTTTGAATGCTAACCATAATTTTAACTTAACATGCAGTGTATCGTTCTGGCATGTGTGTAGTGTGAGTGACTATGTTACGATTTTTTATAGATTTTCTAACCTAGCCCAGCTAACTTTTCTTACCGGTTTAGCTTACCAAAATGATACGAAATATCATAAGACTATTACCTTCCCCAATTTATGCAACGGGCGTATATTATGCGTAATAATGACTGCCGCTGGAGCAGCACATAACGAAATACATCTCATTGCCACCCAAAGAGACAAACTCCGCTGCAATCACCGCCCGCCACTAAAACTTGATGACAGTATTCACAATAACCCTTGTTTTAAGCAGAATAGCGCTTTAAACGTAATATTAAAGGTATTAAGTGCATACGCGTAGCATATTCGCAGTACGGAGCAATTAGATGTATAAATAAATTCGTTTAACAACCGACAGATGGCGCTAACGCGTACGCCATCTTGTGCGATATTCATAGGTGATCTAATTAGGCCACTGTTTTGTATTGTTTATTTTTGTTTGATATTAACATTTAGCTTTGTTGTGTTTAAAGGGTTGTTGTCTTAATAAATGTGGGTAGTAAGTGCTTAGTTATGGGGTGTATAAGGGGTTGGCAGGAGTCTAAACAACTGCGACACGAATGATATTTAAATTAAATTGAACTATAATAATTATTATAAATGTCACATCCGGCTGCAGATAACTGTCATTTTATAAATCTTCTAGCTTCTGTTATTACTTCGTTTTCGATAACGTTTTTTCTGACTTTTTTTCTTTTTGCTCGGCTCCGTAGAGGTCTAGCGTGATTTTAAATAGCCTATAGCCTTCCTCAAGAATTGGGCTGCCAATGGTAGTTCCAGAGATTACCCCCATACAAACAGACTTACAAACTTTAACCTATTTACAATATTAGTATAGATGTTAGAAAAAGAAACGAAGTTACTTAGGTCTTTTTTAATCACGTTGCCAACTTTTTATAAATGACTAAAACAACACAAACAATAAAACAAATAGATAAGTCTATCCAATCACCTGAACCACCACCTAATCTTTATTCAACTTTACGTGCCCCTTAATCGTCTAACGAAAAATGACCCCAACAGACCATTAACGTTAGTCACAAAAATAATCAAGTAAATAGAAAAAGACAAAAACAATGGCGAATAGGAATTGGCAATAACAATAGCTGCTGTAACTAAACTCCTACACATTAGGCCCCTAATTTCCAATTAGCAAGCAGGTAGCGTAAAAAGACGCCATTAGTAGACGCTTCCCGATTTTCTGTTGGGGTTACTAGCTTTTGGGAGAGAAATATCGGATGAATGCATTTGGGAAAGCGAATTCAATGTATTTATTAAATACAATCTTCGTCTATTGCTTTGTAGTTATTTTCAATGGGTTTGTTTTTTTCGATAAAATGAAAGGCTAAATTGATTCTTTCTTAATAATAAAAAAGAAAATGTACACATATAGGTACAATTTTAAGTTGGTGTTCACATAATATCTGCGAAAATTACTGACTATTTTTTTAAGTTAAACCTATGAACAATTCATAACTGCTACAACATTACAATCAACCCTTTCAGTAAAAAAAAAAACAACAAAGTAACACCGAAAACCCGGGAAAATCATCACAGATTCCCGCCAAAAGGTTGTCGGGCGCCATCTTGCGGGTCACGTGGTCCGTTCGGATACACGCGTGCGAATTATTGTCCAACGTTGCATATGTGATGTTGTTTATTGAATTAATTTTGGTTATTCTGATTTTCGGAACGGTTTTCCCGTTCCGGAGATGCGATTTTGTTTTGTCTTCATTTGGGGAGTTGAGTATTGGCATCTTGGTTGTTATTTTTTGTGATTATAGGAGGAATATTGTCGGGTTTTCACATATATAAAACTTTGACATTTAGTGGAGTAATCAGCAAGTGTAATCTAATGTGTCCTCCTGATAGAGACCATATGCCAGGTTTCACATTAACAGATTTTGAGGTTATATTTTGATGAAGCTATTTCTAAGCTCACAAAACTGTCAACCTTGTTTCATAGGAACCTGAATCAAAATACCTTAATTTCATATCTTTTGTTACAAAATAAAGATCTCAGATCTACCGCGTACCCGTTACGAACTAACCAGACACCCATACCTTAACGATATTGCAATCGCAAAAACTCGCGGTGACATCACATTTACAGTAATTAGAAAAGTTTGATACATTTTGAGAAAGGAGAATTAGTATTTTGTGGCTTTACTCGTTTTGTACAAGCTATAAAGGCCGTTAACTGGGAGTAACAACCGCTTCGAGGTGGGTTCCACCGTGATGTTAACTTTTAGTTAGGAATATTAAAAAGTGACACGCCATGTCTACGAGTTGTTGGGATTAATAATAAGCCTCTCTATTGCAGGCTGCTGTACCTATATCTCTACGTTGTTTTCAGTCCAAACGGGGGGCACAGCCGCACTGGGTACATTCGTCTATCCTGAGTTGACCTAATTGACTCGAATGAGCTAATTGCATATCTGGAGATCATTAATTACTTTTGCTGTAACATCTTATAAACCATATGGATCGCATATTTCTTTAAAGAATATGAATATGACCTGATAACCGCAAATCAAGTCATTAAATACTTAGGTACGATAAAAAAATATTGGCCGACTCTATAGGTAGGTACTTTTTCTCAGTATATAGGTATATATTTCTCAGTGTATAACCTTCTAAAATTTGTGTTAATACATCATAACATCAGCAGTAGCAGCCAGCTCAGTGACCAAGGTTTGGTTACTGAGCTGACCTTAAAATTTTAGCTGAAACGAAATCCACGGCTTGCATCTTGATTGGAATTCGCATTTTAACGGTCCAATCAATATCTCGCCAACCCATTGCTTGCCAAAGGCAATAATTTAATAATAATAATTACGAGTACGAGGCGTTTGGCGTATGAGGGGCCGAAGCCAATTCGCAGGGGCCCGTTAGACTTTTTAATGAAATGAGGCACCAACCAACTATTATCCCTGTTCGCACTAAGCAAGTGCGGTAGTGCACCCATGGACCCCGTTGTTGTAGGACTATTGCAGGACATGCATACAAAGATATTGGATTATGGGTTTGGGTCGCTAAAGTGAACTGGTTATTGAGGGCTAGGTATGGAATGTCCCTTTTTTTGGGTGGGAAATCATCAAATGACCTCTCCCGCTCTGGGCTGAGCGGAAGGGCGTGTCAGACTTTTACTGACTAAAACCCACCCGTGTTCCTTCAGTTGCCTGTGCCAGGGGCCACGGTATCTCTTTCGAACAACCCGCAGCCCCGGCGGCATCGGCCTTAGCGGACCCCGTCAGTTCGTGCTGACATCTCTTTGAGGCGCGCGTGGAACACATAGCCCCTGCCTGACCAATAATAACCATCAAAATAATCAAGCGACTCCTACTAGTCATTCACCTCTAAAAACGCTTTCATTTTCTTGCACAATTTACAAACACACCCCCACAAACGGACGTTAAACAAACCAGTGCAACTCTCCCTCAAAGCCTAAACAGTGAAAAGTTACGTCCATAGTTGGAAAAGCAACGCTAGTGACGGTGTCGGACCAAATCCGAATGTTTTATTCTTAACGGCTACACGAGTTAATTGCTTAAACCCTCGTCCATCCCTAGTTTTAAACGACAATTTATTTTGGTTATCGTCGAGGTTGTTGTACAGGATGTTGGTTATGATGGGGTTGGTACACGTGGATGTGGGCATTATCTTGATTTCCGTGCTTGAGAACGATGCGTTGACATTTCCGTGAAAAAAAACTCAATTGTATAAAACTAGCAGACAGTTTTCTTTGTACCAAATAGGCTAGCCTTCCAATGTAGGTATGTATTTTAGAGGCACTAAAATAAAAAAAATAAAAAAAACAGCAAAATGCTATTAATTGTTCAGAGATATAATATATTACATCTGTTAGAAGAAACCTACTGAAAACTTAATTTCATTTGAAAATGGCAACATTTCTTCATCCCAAAGTTTCCTTAAGCCCAATAAAGTAACAAGTTAACCTGAACTACTATTAAATGTTTCTTTTCATTATACAAGTGCTACGCAAATTACATTCTTATCAATCAAACCCGAAACTGAAACAAAGCGCTATCTCCTCCATCACATTTCCCTACACCCTGTATACATAAACATGAGGGGCATAAAATTAAATTTATATGACAAACTATTGTTTAAAATTCAAATTGTACGTGTGAAATCTTGCCCGCCCTTAATTGTATTGACCAAAAGTCCCTCTCACGAATTACTGAGGGCAGAAAGGGTAGTCCACTCCGTTCGTGTGAGGAAACAATAATATGACGATCGTGGAACAAAAATGGCGTATGTCAAAAACACCATGTAGGTATGTAGAAAAGAATAAGAATGAATGGTTTCTGGATGACATATTTCAAAATGAAAATCAAAATTCATTTTATTCAAACTAGGCTGAGAAACAGTACTTTTTGAACATCAAAATTACAAAAGACAGTCCCCCAAAACACCCACCCTTCACCACTTCCTAGTGCGAGCTGGGAAGAAGGAGTGGCGCAACAAACTCCCCCAATTTAAAAACAGAAATCGGATTGCAATGTGATGAACCGTCTACCTACTAATTCATACTTGCAAAATGATGTATCTTCAGAGCAAAATAATAAAAGAAATTCAAATCGACATTGCCTTTGTCCGACCTGGAAATCAAACACAGGACCTGAAGCACTTTCAACAACGCGTAAAACCATCCGAGGATACAGGAAACATAATATTCCCCAAATATTGTTAAAATAAACAGTTCCTTAGTTTTCCGTATTTGACTTACGTCCTTATAGTTCTGTGCAACATCCTGATGTAGAAATACTCTTCTACCCTCCTAATGGCTTTAATAAAGGTACGAATTTACGTCCCGCCATATTTATGATTTTGTTTCGATATATTTAATTAAAATTTTAGTGGCAGCCGTTTGAAATAACTGTTTCTTTGTCATTTTTGTTAATATTATTGTTTAAATACGTTTTTGAATTGCGTTTGGGTCGTTTTTATTGTAATTTTCTGTTAAAGTCATTTTGATTTTGGGTCATTGTAGATTTTATTAGGATTAAAATTAGGTGCGGTTTTTGTTACGTTTTTAATGACGATTTTATATACATATTTATATTAAGGAGTATGTAAGGATCGTAGCAGGTGGCGTTCTATAGTTTCTGCCTATCCCCATAGGATGAAGGCGCGAGCATAGGTCTGTATTTTTTATTTTTATCGTGATGTTTTTATAATAATAATAATAAATTCATTTATTTCAGGTAAATAACACCCATTAATAGAACACATAATAAAATCAACAAATCACAGATAAAATAAATTAAATATTTTAGTGCATTTATTTTGACATAAGTAGATATATTTATTTTAGTTATACAGGCAAATAAACTGCATTACAATTGTAGAAAATTAAAAACAATTTGTAACTACGTAGAAATAGATATAATTAATAAGCGCGACGTTATTCTTTTAACCTAGAAGCGTTCATCGTTTGACCATTCTAAGACCCATCTCAATTAAAAAAAAATAACCCTTTCTCAACCCCCCCCCCCAATTTCACCACCAAAATAATATTCACAAACGAAAATTCAAAACATGTCTTCCCTATCAATAATAGGCCACGTATTGCCAATAAATTGCACCGATGCTCCCGAAACAAGCGGCCATCGTAAAATCGATGCACTAGGTTCTTGAGTTACTGCGGGACGTACACACGAACATAAATATAACAGTAACTCATCGTGGCCGTTCGCTCCACCTGTTACAGTTAATAGATGTGCAGCGAACGGTCATCATGGGCACAACAGTTTCAATGGAGTTTATGGTTTATTTGAATGTGCAGGAAGATAGTATTAATTATTTGGTGTCATTGCTTCATCGGAGGGTCACAAGTTCAGTATTTCTTCTCAGAAGGAAAATAGGCCATTTACTTTGGATGTAAATGGTTTTAGAATAAAATGGAAGAAAATCAATAGATTCGTCTTAGAATCGCGAAAAAGCCATAGGAAATCAGAAAATCTGTTAACTATAAGTAAAAAATTAAAAGAAAAAAATAACTTTTTAAAAACAAGCTTTTATTACTTGTTAATAAAAAGATCTAAAAGTTAAAAATAATTTAAACCTGATAAGAAAAACCCAATTTTTTATAAATAAAAGCGTGTTATTGTTGTTGCATTGTGATTGCAAATAAAAAATAATGAAGGTGTAATATGCTAAATGTTCTTGGTTTATTAAAAGCTTGTTTTTAAAAAGTTTTTTTCTTCTTTTAATTTTATTTTTAACTTTTCAGTATTTTTGATGCGAGATTGACTACGGCGTAGTTCGTAGCGCGTAGCAGTGTTTTTCCGTTAGATGCGTTTACTGCACTTAAGCTTACCTGTACATCATCAGACCCTGGTTATCATCTAGCACCAAAGTACTCGTCAAGACGAATCAAACGAGCCCAAACTCGATGGGGTTATGTCGTTTAATTACTGAGTTGCTATGGCCATCTTCCAGCTCCATCATCAGACCCTGGTTACCATCAAGCACCAAAGTACTCATCAAATAAATCATACGAGCCCAAATTCGATGTGGTTGTGTCTTTTACCTACCGAGTTCCTATAGCCACATTCCGGTTCCATCATCAGATTAGCTCCATGTCATAATAATTTTGTATTGTCGTCCGATTTACATATGCATGCAAAATTTCAGCTCAATCGGTAACCAGGAAGTGGATCAAATTTAACTTGCAAGATTTGATTACAGACAAACATCGGGACCGGTGAAACTAAATAAAAGCTTGTAGTCTTGTATGTATGTGTTTAATTGTAGCCTTGTATGTACATATCTTGTAATAACATAAAAATCAAACCTTAAATACTTACGTAACCGTTCTTGCTAGCAATAAAAAAGCCTAAATACGAAAGCAGATGTGGCCCAGTAGAAACGGCTGCGACTTCCGAGTTGTAGGTTGTAGGTTCGAACCTAGACAGGCGCTTTACTTAACGGTATAGAAAAACATCGTGAGGAAACCGGCATGTCTTTGAACTGTTCGGTTCAAGGACATACTGGTTTCGAAGACATGTGACATCTACCAACCCACACTGGGCCCGCGTGGGAAGCCAGTGTCCCAGCAGTGGGAACATTATAGGCTGATTATGTTTCATCGGAGGGTCATAAGTGCAGTGTCTCTGTTCAGTTAAAGAAAATGCCATTTTCTTTGGATGGGAATGGTTTTGGAAACGTGAAAAAGCCATAGGAAATCATGAAATCTGTCTACTACGAGTATAAGCAATAACTTGCAAATCAAACCCTAAATTTGCCAATAAAAAGACCTAAATACAGGAAGGGTTTAGCGAGTCTATCTTTTCGGTAGAAGAACTTCGGAATTCCTAGGTGCCTACTGCCTACACAAGAAAATCCTTACTTACTCCAATAGGTGTACAATACTATCCGGTAACGGTTCCCATCCGGTTGTTTACCGACTGTCCGGCGGACGTGTCGTTACGGTAGATATTGTGCTATCCTAGTTTACTAAATTAATACTCTGTGATTACCTATTGCGTAGGTATTCGTTTTGGGGTAAATAGGATCTTGTGTAGGCATCGGTGTTGTACCTATGATTTTTTCCTTAATAAGTAGATGAGCCAACTGAGTTACAAAGAATTGTACATACATAATCAACCTATAATGTTCCCACTGCTGGGACACAGGCCTCCTCTCTTCGAAAGGGAGTGGGCAATAATCTAAGGACTAAGAATTTCTATAGATGATCTTGGAAGTAGTATTCCTCAGCATCTCAAATAACGATAAGTAAACTTGGCAACGCATCCACCGATACACGTACATCAACATTTACCATAAAAATGGTACGAAAAATTAATTGAAAATACCTAAAATAATCCCTAATCACAACAATCACAATAAAAATTAAACCCTTCCATCAAAAAAACAAATAGAAACAAATTAACGGATCCTTTAAAATCATCGCGCATTGAAAAGCGAATATTCAGACAATAAACAATGACACGCGATCACAACAGCAGATCAAACACATTTTCAATTCTCATCAAAAAAGTAAAACGTTATGACATTCCTAATAAAAACCGCTCGCAATATTCGTTGTACTCACAGCAATATCGTAATGAACACCCTGTATACACGGCGGCCATTTAATCTCGCACCTGTATCAGCCTGTATACTTGTGGTGTGAGTTAGAGTTGACCAGCGATTGGTCAAAGTTTTTTCCGTGCTATTAACACTATTTTGGTCAAGTCAAATCTGCGAAGCCTATAGGTCAGTACAGCTGCAGAACATAGGTCTAAATTTGAGTCAAATCTTTAGCAGTCTGGTTAATATTATCCTTGTTACTAAATGAGCAGTGGTTGTCTCTCTCTGTTGATCAATAGCTTACAAAATCCTATAGGAAGGACAATATGGATAGGAAGAAGAACTTGCATGGAGGAAGGAGATCAAAGTTCTGACTTTGTCCTATTCGTTATAAGTAATATGAGAATCAGTTAGAGCTGATATGGGACGCTAAGATTTTGATATAAATGGAATGAATATAAGAAAGAAAAAAATCTAAATCACGCAACAGATTACAAGATTGCACCGGTTCCATACAAATGAATAAAGTCTCTAGAAGTATATTGTACGTCTTCTCTCCCTTCTTCTACACGCTCGGCAAAAAGAATGTGCTTCTATAAAATAAAAAATAAAAAAAAATAAATATCCCTGGACATTTCACACAGCGCCATCTAGTCCCAAGCTAAGCAACCTAATGCTTGTGTTATGGTAACAAGATGGCTGATAAACTACTTAAATACATATTTTTTTGTAAATACATACATATTATAGATAGAAAAACACCCAGACTCGGAACAAATACATGTAGTGTGTGTGTGTATGTGTGTTCTATGGCTATTCCACTTACAAGATTTCTTAATCAATGACACAAATGCCATGCGCTGCCACCCATCCCTTGCGTCGGGTCCCGCTGACGGGTCGGTCGCTAAACGGTCGGCAGTTTGGTTGTCCTAAGCAAATAACCCGTGCCATCTGCGTAAGGGTGTTTCACATTAAAACATTGTTTAGCAATCCGACATGCGTCATTAGTGCGATCCGCTGACCCAGCTAATAACTGACACGGTGTTTTTTACTTGATTACATCACCTGTATTCTGTGTAACATTAAATGGAGAAATACGACTTGGAATTCACAGATATTTCAGCTTTGTTTCTGGGATGGCAATGCGTCTATGATTGTCTCTGAGATGACCATGCATCGCCAATACCTCTGAGATCGCAACGCAGCTGAGATGGCTATTGTCGATAATTATCAGGGTACATCTAGGTAATCTGCATCTACTAATCTCCTTGTGGTACACAATAATTGAATTTGCGTTTGGGCTCCAAATGAGGATATGGTTGAGCTGAATTAGAAGTAGCAAAAGACACTCTTGAATTAAAGTAGGGCGTGGAGAAGTGATGGACTTATTTATCCCTCTGCGAGACATAAGCAGACTGCCATAAACTATCATGATGGAGTATTGTAACTAATTTGCAGGTATCTGATGTCTGAATGACAATAAGTCCGAATTTTTAATAACCAAAGCTGATCCCGATCCATTATAACTGTTCGAATCGGAAAACTTTGACCCCGTAAAAACGGAATCGATTTATTTAATACACTTCAAAACTCCAATACGAACGCATCCATTTTACATTTCTACCTTCTATATTCAAAAGTTGGCGTTATCTGTGCAATGTAACTTTCCCGCCAATCGCAATCGAACGTCAATGTCTGCGGTGAAGAAATTAAAAGTTTGTCAGTTGGCCTCGAGCGGTCGACGGCGCCGGTCGTTCTGCCAATAGTTTGATTACTAGAATGTTGGGAATCTGGATGGCTTTTATATACAGCTATGATTAAGTATTTCTATTTAGTATTTCTGTTTAAAATTCTTTAGGCAAATCTTTGATTAGTACCTAGCCCACATTTTGTTAATTGAGTTGTCAATCAAAGTTCAAACCATGCCCACAAAATAGTGTTCTGCTTACTTGTAAATATAATTTAGAATCTGTCATGAAATTAATTAACAGCACAAAATATGAATAAAATATCAATGACATATCAATGACTATTAAATTGCTGTTTACGTTGACCGATTGTAATATTTGTACTTAATACAGAATCTCGGCCCGTCCAAAACCTCAAATTTTTTATTGCTATCTCACTTTCGTGCCAAGGCGATGACTCGCACAACTTATAATTTGATGAGGTCCCGCGGATCTTTTCGCAACTTTTCACGGAGCATGAATATTAAGGGCTCCCCTTTTTGGCGCCCACCGCGGGACCAGCTTATTATTTCTTTCGTTAATGTCGACAGATTATTTTTTTTTGAATTTTCTAAATGTCTTGTAATGGACCAGTACAATATGCTCTTTTATAATGGTAATAAGTTCACGTTGAAAGATTCTTACATAGATTTGAAACAACTGTGTAAGGCAATACTGATGGCAATGTTCTATTGAAAGAAAACCATAATCCATTATTTTTTAAAAACAAATACTGTTATTTATTTAAGATATATTAAGTTTAATTATTCTACAAAGGTATTTCATTCATGAAGCGTGCTGGATACACACAAAGTGTAGGGGAAACAGTGCTCATTATACAGATATACTTGTGTGTACAGTCACGAGCACCAATATGTCAACACTTGGCAACTTTCAATTGCGATTTTTTCGTGAAATAACGAATACAACGTTAAAATATGACACATTACTTAAACCTATGGGTTCTAAAATGCTATGATCGTAACAACATACAATTTCATTCAAAAATAAAGGAGTAAAAGTATGCATACATTCGGCTTTATTCAAAAGCGATTTGCTTTTGAATAAAGCCGAGTGTATGCATACTTTTGCTCGTGACTGTATCTCTGTAGCTTTATGCTTTTTTTTTCTTTGCTCTTGTTTCAGGTTTATTATTATATGTATATTATTATATTTATTTAGATGAGTAAAATATACTTCATGTATATATTAATAGTATAATGTAAATGGTACACCACAGACTACCTACTATATTTGTCTCTCCTTAATTTATAATCCATCCAAAGGTTGTCTTTAAAAGATCGCTCTTAGCGATAAGACCGCCCATTGTGTAACCCTGTGTAAATTTTTTAATATTTATATTTATTTATTTATATTTATGTTCTGTAATTTTTATGGTGTACAATAAAGAGTGTTCTATTCTATTCTTTATATCTATCTTCATCACACTCAAACACAAAACAAAACACAAAAAAATATCAACTCTAATTAAGAAAAAGAGGAGGGACAATCATTTAATAATTGGTGGCTTTAGAAAATGCTACCAGTTTTTTATTTGACATGGCAACAATATCCTCTTTGTAAAGAAACAGCAAAATTACACGAGTCTCGTAATTTTTCTCCTACTCTCACATAAGTTTGACGCCATGTTGCCCCTCGGAGAAATCACGGCGCAACGATATGAGAGCCTAATTGAACATATCTGAAGACGCGGGATTAATTGAACCGCGATGAGGTTTAAAATTGTACTTAGTTAGAGAGGGTAGGTGTGCATTTATTTGGCGGTTTTTGGAGGTAGAATGGTGAATTTTGTTTGAACGTCGCGTAGTGAGAGCAGATTCAATTAAACTTATGATAATCGGTAAAACAATACATAATATAAGAAATAAGTAAGTATTTTCCAAAGATTACAGAACTTTTCTCTTTGCAAGGACCAATTTCGATAAATAAAAACGAAGTAGGCTTAACATACCAGAAAAAAGATGGGCTCCATTATTATTTTTCCTTCATTTTCCAGCTAACACGGATATTAGTTGAATATTTTGTTTATTCTACCCGCAAAATACTAAGTTTTGTATATTTTAGTTGGTTGAGAAAAGTTGGTTCACGAGGCTGTTGGGTCATGAAGCCAACGTTAGTTATTTCGATAAAAAAAAAAATCTTATAATATCGAGTAATTTGGGAGATGTGAATAAGTGTTACAATAATTTTGTAGGAGTTGCTAGTAGTTTTTGAAATATTTTTTAATCTTTTTAATTATTGGGAAACTTAGCGTACATCCATTACTCCTATCGTCTATAGACTACTTGCATAACATAAATAATCCAGGATAAATCGTTATCACTCTATCTAATTCCTGTTCTAAACTGCTCAATCTCTTTCTTCGTGGCCTCACAAATAAAAGGGCTTGTGAGCCTCCATCAAACGGTAGGTGAGCCCCAGAGAAATCAGCGGAGTCCATATGTGCCGCTGTTAATTAGGCTGGCTTCGTAAATATTGCTTGTATCGCCGCGAATAATTAAAATATTGGGGAAAAACGTCTTGCTGGCTTCCTCGTGTTTTGATTCCAATTATTTCCGAAGAAATTGTGGTTTGATTCTACTTACTGTTAAAGTCAATATTTTGTAACGAAATAAAATTTAATCTCTTGGCTAATTTTAGGTTTTTTTTTTATGGTTGGTAGTTTAGCTTTAGTCTTTCAGTTACATAAAATATACAGGGTGGGAGGGACATCGACGCGCAAACTGAAACCATAACATTCGACGGACATTTGACCGCGTAGGTAGGTATTGCACTTTTCTGTGACACAGCAGTTTTTTTTTTTTATAACAGACGAAAACTTTCAGCTACGGAATCCATGGTAACAGGTTGTGCATCGACGTCCCTGCCACCAAATCAAATCAAAAATAATTTATTCAAATTAGGCTGAGAATCAGCACTTTTTGAACTTCAAAATTACAAAAGACAATCCCCCAAAAACGCCCGCCCTTCACCACTTCCTAGTGCTATCGCTGGGAAGAACTTTTTTAGCTGGCAACACTGGCAGCCGGTCTACCCTGTATGTAAGCATCACATTTGACAGCAAATTAGCAGATTATAAACTTGGCCAGACTTTCAGAACCCGCAGGTCATAGCACTAGTTTATCTAAAGGGATTTAACAGTTAGTTTCTTGGTATTAGGGTCTTTTTAACAAGAAATGTTCATATTCTCCCTTAGGGGAATAGAAGGCAATGAGAACAGGCGGTCTATTCTGTAAAAATCTCACCGTGAAAACTTAGGTGAAGCGAGCCTTCACCTAAGTTTTCACGGTAATTATTTTACAGAATCAATCGGCAGTTATGTTTTGATCAGTCTACCAGTCCAGTTTACAAATTTTTTCGACTAGAAATTTTGCCTGCAGCGAAATGGCAACCAGTGTGGTATAATTTACAACTGGCAACATAGAAGCACCAAACGTTAACTGGCTATTAAATACTTACGAGAGAAAAACCTACCGAATATCGTATTCGAAACTAAAATCTTAAAAAAAGGAACGTTCTATCAAAGCTAGAAACGGTTAGCAATAAAGGCGCGCTCTGATTGGTCCGCGAGGTGGTAGACGGAGGGTGCATTTGCACAAAGGTACAGAAATATGTGACCGGTGCTAAACATTAACGATTATAGTCGCCAAGTCACGTCTAATTGCGAAAGAGGATGGGATTATGCAGAAGTGGGTGTAAAGGTGTAGTCTGTAAAAATAAAAATGAGGACAATTTCTTGTCCTGGCTAGCTTAAAAATCAATTTTAAGCTAGCTAAGATAAGAAATTGTCATTTTCTGAAATAACAATAATAATATTAATTTTTATTTATTTTCCCATCACAAAAGTTTCATTTTGCTATTTTTAATACTTAAAAACTAAACATTTAGAGCTAACTTTGTGAGGGACTGGTGCCTGATGTAGGTATGTACAACAACCTGTATTACAGGTCACCAGGGCCCTCCCGCGGCTAGTATGCTGGATATGGTATTAGTTTAGCATTTCGCAGTGAGCAATAGTGGAAGCCTAACTAAATGAGAAAAAGAAAAAAAATTAAAATAATTCTAATACAAAAGTAAGACATAAATAAATAATTTATACTGAGGAGATTCCAGAATGTGAGTGAGGAATCTCATATTACCTTTCCTACCTATGTGACAACCATGTATGTGTAACCGATGAATGCAAAAACAACTGACAAGGAATAAAATATGTGGTGAAATAGGAATATCAAATTGAAGGCAAACTTTGTGAGACAAATGCAGAACAAATCGATTATTGTGTATCAAAAATGCACGTAACACAATTTGATGCACACCAATCAATGCACATATTGCACAATCACCTTATGACTGTATCAGCGAGCGTAATTTGCATAGCTGAATTTTAGGCCAGATATATTTGAATTTTTTGCCATTGAATCTCAAAGAATAAGACCATTGCACAACATAACCTAAAAACTGAATTTTATTAAAAACTGCACCATTTGCATAGAAAACTGCACACTCTAACATAACACCGTCCATGCTAATTGTAAGCGCGCGTTATCGCGAGACAAACGTGCTGGCTCCGCAACGCATAATCGTTACCACTTTTTCGTTTCGGGAAATTAGCGCCTTTTTGCATTGTCTCGTCCCCGATAGAGACTGTTGTGTATCGCCGTTGCCATTGCTTTGTCCTTTGTTCCTTTTACTATTGCCGTACGTAATTGGGACTGAGTATAATTGACTTGACTTTTTCCGATGGTGTTTTTTTGAAGAGGATGCTGTTATTGTAGTGATTTAAAGAATGGAAGGAGCAGTGGTGGGCTAGTGGTGTCAGCTCCATCTTACGAGTTGGTTTTGGGTTTGAACTCAGGCAGGCGCTTTTCTGTGTGTAAATAATTTTATCATTACTGCTCTCAAAACGGTGAACGAAAACATCACGAGGAAACCGGCACATCCTAGGACTAAAAAATCGATGACAAGTGAGATTTACCAACACCCTCCAGTTAGCAGTTCCACTTCTTAGCAGTGGGGCATTTATATGGTCAACTAAAATTGTTCACTTCGAGACAATTTCTTAATAATCTGCCGGTCGATTCTGTAAAAATCTCACCGTGAAAACTCAAGTGAAGTGAGCTTGATGTGAGTCGTCAGTAGTGTCAATCCCTAGCATTATTTGGAATGACAGCTCACTCCACACTCACTTCACCTAAGTTTTCACGGTGAGATGGTTACAGAATCGCACTGCTGCCATCAATAGCTCAGTGTTGCTGAAACGTCACAAATTGCCAAGAATTTTGATCTGTGATGCTGAGACGTCCTATTTAACACGGTTGCATAATTAATGGCACGTCTTAAGAAAAAGACAACACATCAGCAATTCCCAAGTCAAATGGCTCTACGACAGCCGAATTCCCTCGCCAATCATTCTTTCACCCCGCCATCTTTCCGCAGAGAAATGGCGTATACAGTAGGAGAGGCGATCAGTCTGTGTAATTAACATTCCGGCTCACCTCGACCTCGGCTCGGCGTCAAGACGCGCGAATTAAACCGATATCACTTCCCCACTTATTGACGGGGGGCTCGTGGTAGAGTAGAGGAGTCCTGAGGGTTATTTTATGGGTTTCTGACGTTTTAAAATTGTTGATGCTGTTTGCATTAAAGATTACTAAGGACAAACGAATATTACATTTTTGCTAGGCGTTATCTCAGTAAAAGTTTTGGTTTTCTTGTTGTTCAGCTGTTGTTCTTGTGTTGGCACGAGTTAATTACTAATTAGCCCATTCATATTGTAGTAAGACCAGCCAATGTCTATCAATCAGATACAGTTCTTATCTATAAAAAAATTAAAGTAGTATTTAAAATGCCTAAGCTGGGAACAAGAAGGTGCGTAACAAAAATCTTGATTTAAAATCGTCTTAACCTGTCTTAATCCTTCTAGCTTTATAATTATGAAAACGAATACAATTTTCTCATCTGCTCCAGAACTGCACTGCGAGGCTATGCTTGGCGCGTTCGCGAGACGAGCGTTCGACAGGCTCCGTTACCAAATCGACACAGGCATCCTACACATTACACTGTGCGCGACTGGAAGATGAGAGAGCTTTGACAATAAAAGTTAAATTAAATTAATTTATTTTCTTCTCTACAAAAGGAATAAATTCAAGTTATGAAAATACCTACATACTGTTCAGAAATCGGATTTGTAGATGAGGTATTCCACTTACCCACACACACGCCAAGATAGCGGCGGTAAGACCCCTCTTTGAGGAGTGGCTAGAGAGACGTCACGGCGCTCTCACCTACCGCCTGACGCAGGTCCTCTCCGGACACGGATGTTTCGGGAGGTTCCTGCACATCATCAGGCGGGAGGAGACGCCCGGGTGTCACCACTGTCAGGATCGCCCAGAGGACACGGTGGAGCATACGGTGGAGGTCTGCCCTGCTTGGGCAGAGCACCGCCGTGTCCTCGTAGAGGCGATTGGCAGCGGCGGCGACCTCTCGCGTCCGGCCCTGGTTCAAGCCATGGTCCGGGGTGAGAGGGAGTGGGAGGCAGTCACCTCCTTCTGCGAAGCAGTCATGCTAGCGAAGGAGGTGGCGGGGTGGGCGAGGGAACGCGCCTTGCGCACCTCACGCCTCAGCCGCCGCGGGAGACGCTCCGGGTGTCGGGAGCCGCGTGACGACTCCCGGCCACCGTAGGCGCGGGCCTGCGGGCGGAGAGTAATGGGTAGCTCTCCGTCCGATCAGGACTAGGCCCGTGCCGGACGGCGTGTTCGTGTTCCACGGGCGCCTCAAAGAGATGTCAGCAAAGTGACGGGGCCCCACAGGGCCGAAGCCTGCCAGGGTAGCGGGAACATCCGAAAGGGTTTACCGCTGCCCTGGAACATAAAGGGCTAAGGAAGGAACACGGGTGGGTTTTAGTCAGTAAGAGTCTGACACTCCCTTCTGCTCCACCCAGAGCGGGAGGAGTCATTTGATGATTTCCCATCCTGAAAAAAAAAAAAAAAAGGTATTCCACTTAGAGCACTGATTTACACATAAGTTACAAAGCATAGATTTTTAAACAAAAACATAGATACAATTTTGTTCAAATTACAACAACAAACAAGTAATTTGGAAAAAAAATTGTAGAAAGGAGTTTCACTGTGAATGCATAAGTGAGATCGATGGTTAGTATTTACAAGATAGGTAACACCACTGACGTATGGTCAGTACTTATAAAGTACTATTTTAAAGTCCAGACATAATTTTGGTCAGATCATGTAATCACTATGTAGATTGGTGTATCCATAATGTTTAGTGACAAGTCTTTAACTTATAATGATATTATTAACCGTCTTCAAAAAAGGAGGAGGTTCTTAATTTGTTTTTTTTTTTTTTTTAAAGCACCTGTTTCTACTTTTGTAAATAATACATATAACTTCTACTGAAGACAGAAATACTGTTAAAATCGCTTTTAGTTACGTTCTCTCTTGACCTACTATTTCAAAACTTTTTATTTTCTTTCAAATACTGCACCCTTGCTCCGCGAACAGCCTGTAACCCTGTCTATATTAATGTGGCCAATTTGTAGGAGGGCGCGATCACCTCATTTGTCGGGAGCGGCGGGCTACGCGAAACAAGTAGCTTCACTGTGTTGCCAGATCTAAGACGATCGTTTCCCAAGAAAACTTGTAATTTTGTTTGTGGAAAAGTCTTATAATATTTTTCGTTAATTCTTTCATAGTCATGCAATTCTTGTGGAATATTTCATTTGGAAATGTGTTACTACCATATTTTTTGCCTCAGAACAATATTGCTGTGAACCAAATCAAATCAAAGGTCATTTATTCAAATTAGGCTGAGAATCAGCACTTTTCGAACGTCAAAATTACAAAAGACAGTCCCCAAAAACGACCGCCCTGCACTCTGTTATCGGAGATGCATTTTAGATCTTCCAAATTGTTACTTAATCAGCAATGTTTTGTTTTTGTTGTCGTGTGCTGGCTGGCATATGGCAAATCATTTAATTTAATGTTTTGTGTTTCGTAATATATACTTAATATTCTATAGAATCAAGTTCTTCTAACTGAACAGACGGCTGTGCTGCTGGGGAGTTTGTTGCGCCACTTCTTCTTCCCAGCTAAAGCACTAATAAGTGGTGAAGGGCGGTCGTTTTGAGGGACAGTCTTATGTAATTTTGACGTTCAAAAAGTGCTGATTCTCAGCCTAGTTTAAATAAATTACTTTTGATTTTTAGATTTCCCGTTAGATGTCCACCGCACACAGGATGGATGGAAAGTAGTACAAGAAGTGATTTTTTGAGCTCCGTTGTTGTAATTGCTGTACTTATGGCGTTCCAGTGGGAAGGTAAATAAAAAAGAAGGTAGTCCCCTCAGCAAACAGTTTACACCAACTTAATTTGTCTTTCTAACGATTAATTAGATTCCAGTAGTTATGTAAAAGTATTCAAGAAATAAAAGATTAATACCGTTGAAAAGTAGGTACACGATCAACGACCTAAAACTAACTGCTCTAAAACAAACGAAAAACTTCTAAAACAAAGGTCTCTCCCAAAGCTTACAACCCAGCATTATTTGGTACACGAACACTTGTTAATCGGTAACTAATTACTGTTTAATTAAAGAACGAAACGTTAACGCAGTCCGTTTGTAAGACTACCCTCGTTTTAAAACGAGCGTACTGTGAACTTTATAGATCGGTAGATTATTAGCAAACGGAATTTTACAATGAATATTTAGCTTCAGAATACTGAAAAACGTAATTATTGACAAGAGAAAGAATTGTGTTTTTCTTGTTGCGTGTTCTTCATTCATTCAAAGATTAAGGATACTTAATGTTTGCCAATTGAGCAACTTTAGCATAACGTTTTAATTTCCTATGTATCATCTTCTACTTCTATTTATATATTAATGAAATGGTTTATCGGAATCACATTTATACGTCATATTAAAAAAAATATACAGAGTGGCAGGGACATCAACGTGCATGATGATCTATTTCCATGGATTCAGTAGGTAAGTATATGATTCTAAACCTCCATGCGTTGAAGTAACAGGTAGGATATAAAAAAAAATCCTATTCCATACATTTGACGACCGCGTAGGTATTGCACTTTTCTATGAAACAGGAGATTTTCCATTTTGATATCCTACGAAATATTTGAACGCTAGGGGTTCATCATTCCATGAGCTGAATTTTATTCATGGTTACAGTTTGTGCATCGATGTGCTGCTACCGTGTATAAGCTAGATAAGGTCGAATGTATGTCCTGACATTACAGTCATCCAAGAATTCTTTTGACAAACCGATTTCATAAAAAAAATGTGTCTGTAAAGGTACAGTCACGAGCACCAATATGTCAACACTGGGCAACTTTCAATTGTGATTTTTTCGTGAAATAACGATTGGAACGTTGAAATACGACACATTACATAAAACTATGGGTTCGAAAATGCTATGTTCGTAACAACGTAAAATTTCGTTAAAAAATTAAAGAGGTAATCGCTTTTGAATAAAGCCAAGTGTATACATACTTTTGCTCGTGACTGTACGGCTAGGAAAAATAAAAAGTCTCCCTTTACACACAATCGACACTAGCATCAGCATAATTACTCTTCATGGTAACACAGGATACCTGACACAACACAAACACAAAATCCAAAATGCCCCCGAACTCTCAAACTTAATCAAAACGAGAGTCAACATCAGTGTTATCTAAATCTGAACAAATTTTAGCGACACATAGCGCGATCCGATAGTGATACAACTTCGTTAAAGCAACAGAACTCATTTATCCACCTCAATACAACGTGTTCGTGATACGATCTAAATAACTTCGACGATCTCATATTAAAAGGCCCAAAATGTCGATAAGTGAAGGAGGTAG
The DNA here is from genome assembly GCA_945859715.1 of Apamea sordens. Lineage (NCBI taxonomy): Eukaryota > Metazoa > Arthropoda > Insecta > Lepidoptera > Noctuidae > Apamea > Apamea sordens. The sequence goes on from OX243995.1 coordinate 19,892,660, forward strand.
AGAATTTGGAAAGGGTTCGTGATAGGAACTGAATCAAACTCAAACTCAAATCATTTAATTCAACTAAACCAATTACAGGTACTTTCTCTCTCTCTTTCTTTTTTTTCTCTTTTTCTTTCAGGTGGTTTCTTTCTATTTTTCTTTTTTTTGAATGGCTTCTGAGATTTCTTGCCCTGTTCAAAATGGCCTGAAAATGCTGTCAGATACTATAATTATATTTGCTAGGTACAGTCACCAACACCAATATGTCAACACTTGCCAACTTTCAATTGCGATTTTTTCGCTTTTCCTTTCGATGTTTGTTGAAATACGACACATAAACCTATGGGTTCGAAAATGCTTTGTTCGTAACAACATAAAATTTAATTAAAAAAATAAAGGAGTAAATCGCTTTTGATAGCTGAGTGTATACATACTTTTGCTCGTGACTGTAGATATTTGTCAAAAACTGACATCATTTATTTATTTTCTAGTAGCGGACCCGGCAGACGTCGTCCTGCCCGAAAAAGCCGCGCCACCTACCGGGTCCAATTGTGTATACAAACCTTGTCCTGACAATAACAAACACAAAGAAAAAGAATTATCCAACTTGGTGCTTTCGATCGGAACTTAAGCGCGTACATACATTTCGGTGATTAATTTTTATTTATATATATTTTTATTTATTTTTTTTATTTTTTTATATTTACAAATATTTGTAAGTCCTACATGTATTTGAGTCTGGGTGTTTTTCTATATATAATATGTACGTATTTACAAAAAAAAAAAAATGTATATAAGTAGTTTATCAGCCATCTTGTTACCATAACACAAGCATTAGGTTGCTTAGCTTGGGACTAGATGGCGCTGTGTGAAATGTCCAGGGATATTATTATTATTATTATAGACTAGCTTCTGCCCGCGGCTTCGCCCGCGTGGATGTCGGAAATTTACCCACGGGAACGTGCTAACAGGATAAAATGTATGTGCTTCCCCAGAATGCCATCTATGTCGCGGGCCCTTTGTGGCTAATTACAATAGAAAACCAATTGTGTCTCATTAGTGGTGATTAAGAGGGTACCTATATGATATCTTTACCTAAGTACCTACCTAACTAATTTAAAAAAAACTCAATAACAGAAAATTAAATACCTACCTACCTAAATAAACCTATTTCTGATGATAACTAATCTAAACTCAATAAATAAGCAAAATCCCTAAAAACTAATATCTATACGAATGACTAAACCTACCTAACAGTATTATAAAATAACCTACGGTCACTACGTATACTATCAAATATACTACCTATACTTTAAAATTAAAATCTATACCTACGACTCATATAAAAATAAACCTAAATAACTCTAAAAACTAAAAGGAATAAAAATGAACTCCACTGCGGGTGACCCAACCTACGACAAACTTAGTATTTGCGGTTGGTACAGTACAGACAGTGGTAATCGGGTATAGGGATCGAACCGCAAAATTAAGTTTGTTTTTTATTGTATATACTTTTCCGGGATAAAAAGTACCCAGTGTGGTGCCCAGGATATTAAAGAATAATTATACCAAGTTTCATCGTAATCGAACCGGTAGTTTTTGCGTGATGCCTGAACAAACAGACAGACAGACAGACAGACAGACAGACAGACAAAAATTTTTTTAATCACATTTTTGGGTTCGGTGTCGGTCAAGTAACACCCCCTGCCATTTATTTTTTGGATATTTTCAATGTACAGAATTTTCACTTCTACAGATTTATTATAAGTATAGATACATAGATAAGGTAGCTTCACAATTGACAGTAAGATAACATAATTATTACGCCAATTACGAACAATTGAAAAATTGAATCGAATAATTGTTACATTTTCACGACAGGTGCTGCTTACAAGATTTTGTAAGTTTTTTTAATAGTTTTTTTTAATAAATTGTCGTCTGTCACCTATCGCCTGGCGCCTGTCGTTTTCTTTAATAGGCTCCAGGTTGAAAAATCTTCAACGACCAAATGAAAAAAAAATGGTGTGAAAGGGAACTGTATATGTATAAAATTAATTAATAGTGGCAGGTGAATCAATACCACACTATCATTAAGAATTATCTATGAGTGAATATAACCTACAATGTACTTATTAAAAATAAATAAACCTTCATGCGTAGAATAAAGATTTTCTAGCTAGGTTTTCTTATTTTCTTTCTTTCTTTCTCACTTTATACTTTCGTTCCATGATTACGGAGTCAAAAAAAAAAAAACAAAAAAGCATGTGTCCCACATTCTGCCTCTTCCAGTTTTCTCAACATCTTCAAGGTTCTTATTTTAGAAGGTATCGAATAGTCCCAGTTAATCCAGTGCGATATGAGCGACCAACAAAGAGATCGCCGATATAGCCCGCGACTGACAAGAGTAGACCTGGGAATGTCTAGAGAGTGAGTAGACTACCGTGAAGGTAAGAAGCCTAGGTGATTATAAATAGGTATACGTTTAGGTTAGTTACAGATTTACCTACTTTGAAGAGCAGATACTTTCTCACTGACCCGTCATATTGTGTTCCTATTATATACACTGGTTTTACTATTATAACTTTCAGGTACTTTACCTTTAAATTCCTTAACAACACTAGATTATTGTGTGTCGTTGCCTGATACTTTATTGCCCGTTAAGTCCCGTGAAATGTACGTATATATTGAAAATCTTACTAATAACATTATAAACGCGAAAGTGAAGATAGATGGAAGGATGGATGTTTGTTACTCTTTCACGCAAAAACTACTGAACGGATTTTGATGAAACTTTACAGTAATATAGTTTATATACATCAGAATAACATAAGATACTTTTTATGCCGATATTCCCTCTTCGACACTTATGCGGGTGAAACCGCGGGGCGCTGCTAATATCTAATAATTTGGTGTTGTTAAATGTCTTCAATACCTATACTTTATAATCTTGTTTTAAGACATATCTAAAACCTGCTTTCTCTAAAGCTCTGTCAATCGAAGATCTTTATCATTCAGAGCCGTTAACGTCGAGTTTTGGAACAAATTCCATTCGAATAGAAACTTGTCGGAACAATGAGAAACACCTTGCTAATATCCAAGAGGGGACTATCCCCCCCTAGCCTCTTGATCGAGTTCGATCGATTAACCCTTTAGTTGCTCTCGTAGGGAATTAAAAACGGTGAGTTTGTTTTCGTCTTAGGAGGAAGGTGTCTTTGTTATGGAGATGGTAAAGTAAACTAAATTCTTTAATCTTTCTTTTAAGAATTTTTGTTACTGACTATAAACTCAAACTCACATCATTTATTTCAATTAAACCATTTACAGGCACGTTTGAATTGTCAAAATTAAATAGTCGGTCAGTTAGTCAGAAAGTTGAAGCTAGTTGCCCATTCTAAAACGTAGATCTCTATGGAGAAGAACGGGCAAGAAACTCCAAGGACACTCTTTTAAATCAAGATATGATTACAAAATCCTGGGTACATTATTGTTATTGCTTCTATATGTGGGAACAATGTAAAAAAGAAACACTTTAAAATATAAAATTAAAAATAAGCCCTGGCAGTTAAGAGATGACCAGTCTCAACCGACGGCGCCCGTTCACGAACACGACGCGTGGATCAGCACCACCCAGCTCGACCATTTTGTAGGAAACCGAATGATCCAAAATGTAATGAAATATACGTATTTTATAGGTAATTATGTAGATGGAGCAGTTTGAGAATTGATAACGAATAATCGGTGGAGTACTTTGAGAATAATTCCAGATACCTATGGAGCAGAATGGGAACGAAATAATAAGTATTTTTAAATAATAATAATTCCTTGGAGTAACTTGGGAATTAATGCATGAGATTCTTATCTTTTTGGAACAAAAGAATGGAGTAGTTTGGGAATAACCCGTTCTTTTTTAAGCAAAGAAATAATAGGTAGCAGTGATAACATTTTATAATAAATATGTGATAGATAGTAATGTGGTCAAAATCAATAATTTCTTGGAGATCTGCCATGGACTTGTTTATTTTGAACACTACAAAAGAGGAATAATAATGATATTAATTTTCATTAATTTTACTGGAGAGAGTTAAATTGTCTTGTTGTCTGCATCAGCGAATGTTCTTAGCGTTGCCGAGTTCTGGGCCAAATAGGAATGTTTTCCATTGACACGGAGGAGCCCGTGGCTAAATAATAACAGCCACACAGGTTAAGCTACGCTTGCCGCGGTTGGTCTGTTAATGGGTTACCATCTTTACACACCGGGACCTCTCCGTTAAGCCGTTGGTCCCGGCTGTCATTCGTGGATCTTTGACAGTCGTTACGGGTCGTCAGAAGCCCGAAAGTCTGACAACCAGTCTTACCAAAGGGTATTACCCAGTAACTGGGTTATGGAGGTCAGATAGGCAGTTGCTCCATGTTAAATACTGGTATTCAGCTGCATCAGGTTAGACTGGAAGCCGACGCCAACATGGTTGGGACAAGACTAAGCAGATGATGTTTGTCATAGACACGCTAAGATGAAGAATAAAAGTTATATCTCGAAAGTGACTGAAAAATGTCTGCGCCACCTTTAAGCTGGCTTCATATAGTAACCTTAATAAGTTACTGAAAACATTATTCCTTGACTTTTTTCCTGGTTATCAGAACCAGGAACTTTCAGTTTCCAAACCCCGATAACATTAACTTGTAACATTACACACATAGGCCATCCCAATCCGCTTACAATGACATCCCAACACCAGTGTCACAGTGGAACTCGGTCTGCTAGTCAAACATGAAACAATGCAGCCGTTTGCGTAGGAGCACAACTTTATACGTAACACAAGAGTTATAGTTCAACTTGTAGCCTTCATATTGTTTACCTTGTCGTGCGAACGTTTACCAATGCTAAGTGATTAAGAATACTCGTTGAGGACAGGGATGCGGTGGAGACGGTGTTATTTTTCTTGTGTTATTGAGTAAGAAGTCGGTGCAGTATTGGGTAAGGAGTCTATGAAATATTGAATCTGTAGGCCAATTCTCGTACTTAAAAAGCGTTCGCAATCTCATCTCAGCGGCAATCAATGTCAAGAACTTGTCAAAAATGTATGCAAAGTGATTGTATTTTTGGCAGATTGCGACTGAGATTAGAATACAAACGTTCTTAAAATACGGGAATTGCCCCTCTGTATCTGATATTATTCTACTGATTATTATCAGATACAGAGATTTGCATACTATTTATAAATGTGTTTAGGGCATACTAAAATAAAAAGAGTAGTCACTCAGAATGGTTTGTAGCAGAGTTAATTTCAGTATAACTGATTAGAAAGAAAGAAAGAAAAAGTCTTTATTGTTTGGAGGTATGAGGAACAGGGTGTAAAGCTCACTCATCCTCCATAGAAAAGGGCGGATCCTCTGATCAGACGGGTGTTGTGTCTGGCGGGCAATTGCCCATCGACTGATGTCGGGAAGTTTGTATATATATGCTAATTGCGCGGTAAATTCTGCTTGCGAGATGCAGGATTTGCGTGACATCAGTATAACGCGTTGTTCGCATGTGGCGTTGTACTCGTACAGGAAGATCACAAACTAAACATCATTCGTACATAGTTGAGGAATTATCACCACAAACAACATGCAAATTCCATACTCAACGGCATTTAAAACTGATTGTCACATTAGTCACTTAATACTTTGAATTGATGATTTACTGTTAGCATATAAAGTAAAGAAAATCATGAAACTCACACTGAAATATCATTGGACACGGTTAAATCACAGGGCCGCAGGGCTGCAGACGTCGACATCAATACTTTTTCAAATAACTTTGACTGTACTTTGTACTTTGTCAACCTTAACCTTTGTTTCAACAGCGGCTCCACCCCACCCCCAATCCCCACTTACACCGAACTACACAAGATACAGTTCTCTACTCAAATTCCAAGTGTTCTCTAACTTAAACTGAAATAACTTATGAGAATCGGCCGATCGCCTTTGTCGTAAGCTAGAAGGCAATTATCATTAATTATTATTAAATGTGACATTTTAGTGATAAACGGTGGGCCGATAACTTGGGCAAATAACTCAAGTTAGGGTGGATGGGTCGAAAGTACCCGCGGTGTTCACTGTTTGATTTGCTATTCGATTTTGAGGGTTGATTTGCGTTTGTTTGATTTCTAGTGGTTAGGTAACGATTTCTGAGGGGCAATATTCTCGTAATTTTAAGAACGTTCACAGTCTTATCTCAGTCTCAATCTGTCAAAAAATACTTTCTTACATTTTGCCAAGTTTTTGACATTTGTTTGTCGCCGAGATGAGACTGCGACAAAATTTTGAACGTTTTAAATTACGAGAATTGGCCTTCTTTAAACAGAGAATTTCGTAAGTTTTTTTAAGTAATAGTCACGAGAATAGGTAGTGTATTAATTAGTGTAAAAATTACCAGAAGAAAATCTAGGTTGCACTGGATTTTACTGAAATTAAATGAAATTGTAATAGGATTAATTCTGTAATAGGATTATATCGGAATCATTTTTACACGTCATATTATTAAAAAAATACGCTAGATGGATTCGACTATTGTATATTTCCTACCTGACTACCCCTGAGAATAAATGGTAAAATAAACTTCTAAGGGTTACACTTACTTTCGTCTCATATCTTTCATTCCTACTAATAATTTTATAGGTAGACTTTGCTATTTCGATGTTAACAGGATTAGATGTGGTTCTCTGGATAGTAAAACACTTCCTTGTCTACGATGATGAAAAACCGTTATGGGAACTATGATTTATGTCAAGACAAGATCACCGGCAATGTTCCCCTTTTTTTTTGGTGGGAAGTCATCAAATAACTTCTTCGTTCGCTCTGGGCGTGTCAGACTTTTACTGACTAAAACCCACCCATGTTCCTTCAGTTGCCTGTACCAGGGGCCACGGTAACTCTTTCGAACAACCCGCGACCCTGGCAGGGCAATGTTCCCCTGCCTGCTAGTTAGTATAATATTGCGAGTCTGTCATATCTCTGTGATAACGTATCTAGGACATTAATGAAAGATTGGCGTCTGTTAAGCGGGATGGGGGAAGATGTAACTCCAACCTGGTGAAGTGGAGCAACCCCAACGGAACACAAGCAGGGTGTGGAGCTACGTCGCAAACTATGCCCCACCTCCTATCCTGCCCTCTGTGTTTCAAAACTTGCAGTTAAAGTGAGTTTGCGCTGCCACTGAAGACGCCGTAGAAGTGTCGAAATTTTGTGCCAATAAGATCTGAGAAATGTCATGCCGAGGACACGAAGAAGAAGCGTGATAATCAATAAAATTTTCAAACTGTCATTTCAGAGATTCAAAATCATAAACCAACATGGGCACTTATGAAACGTCAGAAGCTAGGTGCACGGTTCCAATTGGTCGTTTCCTATGGAGAAGAGCTGGCAAGAAACTTCACGGTTACTCTTTTAAAAATAATTGGCTTTTACAATGTTTTCAAATTACAGTAGTTATGGGAGGACAGCGTCGGCCTGTCAACAAGTACCAGGTGCTTGATAAAATAAAAAATGGTCCACAGATCTAAAGTCTACAAGGCCTACAAATTCCTCACATTTACATAATATAGAAGAACATATCAAAAGGATAGATAAAATATAAAAACCTATTAAAACCAAGTGACATGACTGCCATTAAAACCAGTAGGTACATATAATGTCAAATAAAAACAACACAAAAATATTATTTCAAAGAAGTATATAAAAAATACACAAACATTGTTGGCTATACATCAGACTTGTGCTCCGGCGGTGAAATCTGAACCTTAGAAGTTAATTTAGCCTAGAGTTTATGGTAGGTACGCCAGAATCTTTACTCTACCAAAAGCAATAACACAATGACGGTACGACTCACCCATCTAAGATGGCACTTCGGTAAAGTATAACCACTTAACTCCGTCAAATAAATTTATTTTCTCATAAATTCCTCTGTTATTAATCTTATCCGTGCTGTGCGCACATTTGTTATTTTTATTGTTACTTCATATGGAATACTGTGATAGTTATCCTAATATCCTGTATGGTGGAATGGTACTGGGATATACGGCCATTCAAATATTGAAATCAAGAGCTGAGTAACATATCATCATCTGCCTAGCCTTTTCCCAACTATGTTGGGGTCGGCTTTCAGTCTAACCGGATACAGCTGAATATCAGTATTTTACATGGAGCGACTGCCTATCTGACCCCCACAGCCCAGTTACTGGGTAATACGATACCCCTTGGTAAGACTGGTTGTTAGACTTTCGGGCTACTGACGACCCGTAACGACTATCAAAGATCCTCGAATGACAGCCGGGACCAACGGCTTAACGTGCTTTCAAAGGTCTTGGTATGTGAAGATGGTTAGGTATCCAGGGACCAACCGCGGCAAGCGTAGCTTAATAAAACCTGATGGATCAACCTGTGCGGCTGTTATTATTTAGCCACGAGCCCCTCCGTGTCAATGGCAAACATTAAGATAATTTCCTATTTGGCCCAGAACTCGGCAACGCTAACACCGTTCGCTGACGCAGACAACAAAACAACTCTCTCCAGTAAAATTAATGAAATTGAATATAATTATTATTCTTCTTCCTCTTTTGTAGTGTTCAAAATAAACAAGTCCATGGCAGATCTCCAAAAAAATATTGCTTTTGACCACATTACTGTATATTCCATATTTATTATAAACTACTCTGATCAATCGATCCGTGCGGCTGTTATTACTTATCCACAAACCCCAAGCCAAAGCTACATAAATAACATGTATATCATTTATTTGATACTGTGGTTGCGATTGCTTACATGTGTACCTACATATTTTTTGTGCAAAAAGTTGCATGGCGCTCTCAAAGCTTACTCTCTGCCAAACATCAAAACATTTATTTTAGCTAGATTCCATATATGCCAAAACGAGAAACTTTCTTTTGCATTTTTTATATTACGAGTATGTACCTACTCTGCCAGGCTTGTGGCTAACTAATAACAGCCGCACATAAAGTCAAGTAATATCAGGGCCCGTATTCCCGTAATTTAAAACTTTCAAAATCTAGTTGCAGTCTCATGTAGGCGACAAACAAATGTCAAAAACTTGTCAAAACGTAGGGAAATTAGACGTATTTTTGACAGATTGAGACTGAGATCAGACTGTGAACGTTCATAAAATTACGAGAATCACCCCTCAGAATAAGCTACGCTTTCCGCGGTTGGTCCCGGCTGTCATTCGTGGATCTCTGACAGTCGTTACGGGTAGTCAGAAGCCCGAAAGTCTGACAACCAGTCTTACCAAGGGGTATCACATTACCGCGCCATGTAAAATACTGGTATTCAGCTGCATCCGGTTAGACTGGAAGTGGACCCCATCATATTTGGTAAAAGGCTAAGCAAATGAGGTACCGACTCTGCCGTAGTGAAAACGCGTTAATCATTATAGGCCGACCGATTACTGAGACGTTGTCTGAGGTAGCTGCGCGGTGCGGGAGGGGTGATAGTTGTCACAAGTTGACGAATCACTGAGCTCTCGCACACGTCACCACACCCCTCCCGCACCGCGCTGCTACCTCAGGCAACGTCTCAGTTAAGCGGTTGTCCTATAGAAGTCATCTTCTTATAAAAATCACCAAATGTTCAAAAATTTATGACTAAACTGTGGGACAAATGTCATTGTTTTGGTTCCGTTATACATTAAGGTTAGTGGTACCATTCAGGGCTCTGCTTTACCACTGACGGTACCCGTGGCCCCGTTAAACTATGACGCATAACCAGAACTAACATATTCAGCACTATAACCACACAATAAATCCACGCACCTTGACTACTTATCGATCACAGCTTTACCCGGCTAATCATAATAAATAACGGCAAATACTCGGCAAATTCGTACATTAACCAGCTCGCGTCGCTTGCCCTGAGTTATAACGTCTACCCGACATTTAGGCGAACCAGCGGCATTAGCATTAATTTAAAATATTATTTATAGTTTGATGCTTTATACTGATGGGGATGCTCGAAGGGATGGAGGTGACATTCTTGTCACCTCTAAAAATAGTAGGTATATATAGAAAAAATATTCTTGTTTTTTCTATATATACCTACTATTTTTAGAAAGTAGAAAGAAATAGTATTTATTGCGACTTGCACAGGAAGATCATAAACTAAACAAAATAAAAATAAATAAATTAATTATATAAAAAAAAAGTTACAAAAAAAAATTAAATAGAGAGTCCTATACGAGGCCAAAAAGCTCTTATCTCAGCATGATGATGCATGATGTTTTATTAAATAAAAAATGCCAAAGTCAAGTCAAAGTCAAATCATTCATTTCAAATAGGCACATAATAGGCATTTTTGAACGTCAAATTTACAAAAAATAGAATTGATTCTAGTCGCCCCTTCAAAAAGGTAGTTTCGTATGGAGAAGAATGGGCAAGAAACTCCTCCTTACTCTTTTAAAATCTTTTAGAATAATTTGTACATTCATTATATAATAATTATTATATTATATGTGATGACGAGGCACCTAGAATAAAATTACTCTACCACAAAAGGTAAAAAGAATTAAAAATAATGTCATCTTCAAAAGAATCTGCAAGACTGGTTTTAAATCAAAAACAAAAGAGTTAAAAGTACAACCATGATAATTATAACTTAAACGAAGATTTCAATTCTATATGTCGTGTACCAGAAAGGTGTGATCTTTAAGGGTGCAGTACATACCATCAAAATAAACCACTTTCTCTATGGGACCAACATCGTAATCGCGAAAAAATTATCAACTGTCCCATTAAAATCTTCAATACCTACTTGACCCAAATGTATGGGACGGCTGATTACTTTTTCCCGGCGAAATGTTGGTCCCATGGAGAAAGTTGTTCAGTTTGATGGCCTTAAATCCACCTATCTTTCTGATACATACTCATACATAATCATCCGTGCCTCGGGAAGCACGTTAAGCCGTTGGCCCCGGCTGTCATTCATGGATCTTTGACAGTCGTTACGGTTAGTCAGAAGCCCGGAAGTCTGACAACCAGTCTTACTAGGGGTATCGTATTACCCAGTTACTGGGTTGTGGAGGTCAGATAGGCAGTCGCTCCGTAAAATACTGGTATTCAGCTGCATCCGGTTAGACTGGAAGCCGACCCCAACATAGTTGGGAAAAGGCTAGGCAGATGATGATGACTCATACATAAGAGACGCAGGCCTCCTCTCGGTGAGAGGGAATGGGCCGTAATTCACCACACGGGCCCAGTGTGGGTTGGTAGATGCCACATGTCTTCGAAGTTTTGGTTCTACGGCATGCCGGTTTCCTCACGATATTTTCTTTCACCGTTTTGAGAGCATTGGTGATGAAATAATTTACACAAAGTAAAGCGCCTGTCTGGGTTCGAACCTACGACCTACAACTCGTAAGTCGCGGTTGTTACCACTGGACCACCACCACTGCTCGTAATGGTGTTCTAACCTTTACCATCTCCAAAAATACAAAAATTCCTCCAAATTTTCCCTCCACCGTTGAGCTCACAAATCTTCGTAGCTCAACATTGGTGCTGTGTTGATGATCTCGTTAAGGGTAAGATGACACCAAATGACCGTAATTATACCGAGTTAAGGGGCAGTAATCGCGTCGGGGCCGTGTTTTTGGCGAATTCGCAGAGCGTCGTGTTTCATTGTTTATTAAAGTTTTTTATTTTTATTGTTATTGCTGGTGCTGGTGGCTTTAATTGGTATCGGTATGACGGTGTTTGGAAAGTTTTGGATGTAGGATGGCAGCTGCTAACTGCGTATTACGATTTATTAATTAATTCTGTTAATTATTAGCCTGGATTATAAAGACATATGGAAGAAAAATATATGTTACGCCGACCCCATATTAACTGGGGTAAGGACAGGCGAATGATGATGATATTAGCCTGGATCTTATTTTTTTTTTGTGTTTCTGACATTACGACGACCGACCTTAATGTTTATTTTATTCAATCAAGATTTAATTCTTAATACTTCAATATTAAATACCTCTTCCTGATTGGTGGTATTTTTTTTTGGTTTTCCTCATCTCTTAAATAAACTGCAAGCCATAGATTTGTATAATTTAGAAGCATTTTTTAAATTTTGGAAATGTAAGAACCATGGATCCGTTTTTTTATGATTTTTTGATGTTGACATGAAAGAGCATGGCAGTTGAGAATATGTCATGCTCACTTAAATGTCTCACTGGTGGTGGCGCGTGTGTTGGATCATTCGGTTCCCTACAAAATGGTCGAGCTGGGTGGTGCTGATCCATGCGTCATGTTCGTGAACGGGCGCCGTCGTTTGAGACTGGTCATCTCTTAACTGCCAGGGCTTATTTTTATATTTATATTTTAATTTTTTTCTTTTTTACATTGTTCTCACATATAGAAGCAATAAGAATAATGTACCCAGGATTTTGTAATAATATCGTGATTTAAAAGAGTGTCCGTGGAGTTTCTTGCCCGTTCTTCTTCATAGAGATCTACATTTTAGAATGGGCAACTAGCTTCAACTTGACTAACTGACCGACTATTTATTTTTGACAATTCAAAAGTGTCTGTAAATGGTTTAATTGAAATAAATGATTTGAGTTTGAGTTTGAAAATACTCCATACATCTTACATACTCCGCATCTTACCTTACCAGTCAGTAACTGCACCCTAATTGCGTAACACGCGATCAATCGGAATCGGTTTCATTTTGACAGTTCAACAACATTCATTGCGTTATTTACGTGTTGAGCACATTAATTTTTCGAAATTATGAAGCAATGGATTAACAATTTGCTTCAAAATGATTCTGATTCCGATTGATTGTGTGTTACGCAATTAGGGTGCCGTTTTCATATTTTGCTGGTTTTGAGGCAGTTACTGTCACTTACACAAAGACTGCAAGTAAAAGATACCCTTACATAAACTGCCTCATAGGAAAATACCACCTCAGAGGGAACGTGTTAGCATGAAAAAAATTAAAGAAGCCCGCAACCTTTCAAGCCAGAATGCTGGTTGACGGCAAAAAATATTTTGAAGAATTAAAATTGCAGCTCGTATTGTTGCAAAAGGTATCATAATTACAGTTAACTTTTAAGTTTACTAAACAGATTAAAACATACACCGTTAAATTTTGATCGTTTTAATCCTTAAAAAACGGTCATTGTACTCGTCATTATGAACAATTTTTACTACGGGACCAACCCTGAAATCGTGAAAAAAAAATCAGTTGATCCATACATTATGTCGAGTTATGCGAACATAAATCTATGGATCAACTGATTATAACAAACAATTTTCAATCCTAAAAATAGGTATCCCTATTATAGTTTTATGTGCATAATAATAAATAATAATAATATCCCTGGACATTTCACACAGCGCCATCTAGTCCCAAGCTAAGCAACCTAATGCTTGTATTATGGTAACAAGATAAACTACTTATATACATTTTTTTTTGTAAATATATTATAGATAGAAAAACACACAGACTCAGAACAAATACATGTAGGACTTACAAATATTAATAATAGATTCATAGTTTTTACCTATTTATTTATTTATTCAAAATCTATACTTATAATAAATCTGTAGAAGTGAAAATTCTGTACATTGAAAATATCAAAAAAATAAATGGCAGGGGGTGTTACTAGACCGACACCGAACCCAAAAATGTGATTAAAAAAATTTTTGTCTGTCTGTCGGTCTGTCTGTCTGTCTGTCTGTCTGTCTGTTTGTTCAGGCATCACGCAAAAACTACCGGTTCGATTACGATGAAACTTGGTATAATTATTCTTTAATATCCTGGGCACTACACTGGGTACTTTTTATGCGCGAAAAGTATATACAATAAAAAACAAACTTAATTTTGCGGTTCGATCCCTAGACCCGATTACTGTTCCAACCGCAAATAATAAGTTTGTCGTAGGTTACGTCACCCGCAATGCACAGCTATTAATAATAAGTATTTAAAGTTGTCGAAAATTTACCACTGACGGGACAAAAAGGGGTAATTCAGTTTTTAAGGGGAGGATTTGAACTTGAAACTGTATGTTACATTTTCACGCATAGACCACTGAACTTCTGATTTGGCATAGAGATAGATGGCATCCTGGGGAAGCACATACATTTTATCCTGTTAGCACGTTCCGTGGGATAATTTCCGACATCCACGCGGGCGAAGCCGCGGGCAGAAGCTAGTCTGTAATAACATTAATGATGTGTGCCAAAATGCATAACAGTTGGTCGGGTTCTCGTCAAACTAAGTATATATTACAACCTTGATGTTATGATTGTGTTAAGCATCAAATTTTTACAAAGTCTAAAACCGATTAAATTCGTAAATAAATAGTCTTAAGTTAAGATCTACAGACTTCCAGTCAGTTTAAAGAAGATCCTGCCTCTACCAAGTTAAATAACTCACTCCAAACACAAAACGTATCCTCTAAACCGGCATTACTCACAAAACATGCATTTTGGTATTAATTTCCATACATATGTGGTACGCTTCACTGTTGGCCTCGTATGGACACGAGCGCCATGTTTGAGTCCCCGACCGGACATATTTAAGCTATTTTATTTATTTTGAGATACAAAAGGCCTTATCGGCGGATATATAGCTTAACAGCGTGTTCGGATCCAGGTACTTTATTATTGATAATTATTACGTTTATGGGGAATAAGAGTAGAGATGCCTATGATATGTTTGGTTTAATGTTGATTAAAATAAATTGATAAAGTTAGGCATGTAATACCGATAATTAGCATGAATAGTATTAAGTAAACGAGTTTTCCAAGCTCAACTCAAAAATATTTGTTTCGTATACACATTTTTAATAGCATTACCATTTAAATGATTAGTAGCACCTACTTCTGAAAGTATGGTAAGAACCACAATACCTAATTTATATGACGATTTATCAGTTTAATTTTATTTATTTACTTACTTAAACCTAAAAAAAAATTGGTGTTAGCCAAGATGTTGATATTTACATATGTTGCACATCATACGAAGATCTTTTGTTCCAATGCAGTTTTATAATTAACAACTAATAAACGAATTACAATCATCGTTAGGAAACCGGTATGTCCTAGAACCAAAAATTCGAAGACATGTGACATCTACCATCCCGCACTGAGCCGTCGTGGTAGGTTTATAGCCCACTTACTCTCGAAAAAAAGAAGGTGTGTGTCCCAGCAGTGGGAACATTATAGGCTGATAATGAAACGAATTACTCGACGTAACTTACTCAAGACAAAACCATATTAACTGTCAATAATAAATGGATTTTTCGACACAAAATGAAATAATAAAACACCCGAAAATTACATTATATTCCCAGCATCCCAATCTGAACACCAGGACCCCCGTGACATCCTCTCAATAAACAAGGCTTCTCATAGTTGCCCGCGTTATCTGACTTTGATGGGACGGTCGGCGGGTAGTTTTAAAACGTGCGCAAACACCGGTAGTTGTAAATAATTATGGGCTTTTGAGTTTTTGCCCAGCGATTATGCGTAATGACCGGGCCTGGTTACATTTTGAGATAGTTACCGGCTTTTATTTACGTTGTTAAGTTTTGTTTTGTGCTATGTATTTTGTTTTGTAAATTGTAATCGGTTTTGTATGTAATGTTTGTTTAGTTCATTTAAATAATGAAGGTTGGTTAATAATTGGGTTGGTCTGTTTTTGGTGTTAGAGGGATGAAATGAAATGTAAATGTACCTAAGTAGCATGTTTTAAAGATATGAGAGAAAAGATAAATGACAAAATGAAGTGAGCTCCAAATAAATAGAAGCGTGATAAATAGAGCGTGTAGGCAACTTTTTCACTGATGGCGAAATCGTTGTCTATGAGTGAAAACTGCTTTGCTATTGCCATAACCTTTTTTCATAACATTGTAATTAGTGATTACTTCTTATTTAAAATAAATACCTAAATAATACTTGATTATAAAAAAAATATAGTAAATTAGACGTTTGAAAACAATACTTTGATTAATAAGAACGCATAGTGGGTAGAATGAAGAAATGTTGTGTCTACGCCAGTGCCTACGCCGTAGCACACATTCGTAGCCGTAGCAGACCGGTGCTACGATCGGGATAGCATTATTATTCCCATTTTACTACTAAGGTAACTGTAAATAGTATTTCTATCAATGTTTGATTATATTTATTTTCTTTGTACTTAACTACTTATCTGTAGTTATTTTGTGTACAAAACTAATATTTAATTGAAATGAAATAAAAGTAGATATAAAATTATATCTTTTATTTTTGTTGGGTTTTATATTTTTCTAATCATTTTCGATATAGTTTGGTTTAGAGTTGGTGAGAATCAAACTGTCAAATATTATCATTAATGCTGAGATTTTTATAAGACTTGTTTTCTTGTTTGCCTACACACACGCATTCAGTAATTTTTTATACATCAACTTTCAATAAAAACAATACGATATATCGCCAAAAAAAATCAAATCAAATCCATCCGAAAACCCCTTATGCTGTACATCAGGCCTTGTCCCTAAGGACAGGTTCATACTTCCGATACCAAAGGCTATAACATAAACATGGGGTACACTATTAAAACTTGGACTCGTTTTGTAAGCCAAAATATTATACGGAGTACCTTCCTTCTATCTCGATGCGTTAGGGCTGCCAGAACATTTACATTTTTATTTCAACGTATAGGAGATATGTTTGTAGAATGTTATCTGGTTCAGAACAAGATAGTTTCTTGTCAGTTTATGGCTATTGTGCTCAGGTTTGGATTGGAAAATGGACTCCGATTGTCTGGATTGTGTTTTTGTTTTAGTTTTTGGTTTAATTGGGGGGATTTGTTTTGTAGTTATGTTTTACACTTTGAGGAACACTAAACACCCATCTCATCTGCCTAGCCTTTTCCCAACTATGTTGGGGTCGGCTTCCAGTCTAACCGGATGCAGCTGAATACCAGTATTTTACATGAAGCGACTGCCTATCTGACCTCCACAACCCAGTTACTGGGTAATACGATACCCCTTGGTAAGACTGGTTGTCAGACTTTCGTGCTTCTGACTACCCGTAACGACTGTCAAAGATCCACGAATGACAGTCGGGATTGGTCCCGGCTGTCATTCGTGGATCTTTGCGGCGGCTTAACTTGCTTTCTGAGGCACGGAGGGGTCTCGGTATGTAAAGATGGTCACCCCTCCACAGACCAACCGCGGCAAGCATAGCTTAACCTGACCGATCGACCTGTGCAGCCGTTATTATTTAGCCACGGGCCCCTCCACTAAACGCACATATGCGTAGTAAAAATAATACTTCTATGGTTTCTCATAATCCAATTCTAATTATTCCCACTGTTGGGACACAGACCTCCTCTCTGTAAGAGGGAGTGTTTCGTTCAGTGTCCTTCAACCAATGAATCTAACACGCTATTGACTAAGATGAAGAAAATATTAAGAGCTTCTACCTCACCATGTTTTAATGGTCTCGCATTTTGAAGGTCATTTTAAAGGTGGCATTGCACGATTAACGAACATTACTTGTCTTATCTTTTACAGCTATAGGAAAGCACCAGCGTATCTAACTTTCTTTCATCAATTCCCTCGAAATTCCCGGCAGCCCTACCCGGCCGGCCACAGTCCGGCAGTCCGGCGGCTGTCTCATAAACATGCCCCCTGTATCAGCGCGTAATCTGCCGGATTTGTCGATCAGGCCGGCTATCCACTGCCCAGATTTGTACGGGGCTTTGCCGCCGATACGGCACATACATTTTGCTTTTCTTCTTCAGTGTTTATGTGGCTGGTCAGGTGGAAGGCTCTAGTTTGTTTACGGGAACGTCATTTGTTTTTGTTTTTATTTGCGGGTGCTGATTGAAGGGGGTTGGGGTGTGTGTAATTATGGGTGTAGGTAGGTACCGTATTTCGTGTGGTATACTGTCTATTGTTGTTCATCAGAGGGCCTTGTGGCTAAGTAATGACAGCCGCACTGGTCGATCGATCAGGTTAAGCTACGCTTGCCGCGGTTGGACCGTGGATGGGTGACCATCTTTATATACCGAGATCCCTCCGTGCCTCGGAATGCACGTTAAGCCGTTAGTCCCGGCTGTCATTCGTGGATCTTTGACAGTCGTTACGGGTCATCTGAAGCACGAAAGTCTGCCAACCAGTCTTACCAAGGGGTATCGTATTACCCAGTAACTGGGTTGTGGAGGTCAGATAGGCAGTCGCTCCATGTAAAATACTGGTATTCAGCTGCATCCAGTTAGGCTGGAAGCCGACCCCAACATAGTTGGGAAGATTTTTATTTTCTATATGTTTGTGTCATAATATTTTATTTGTGTTTTCCTGTGCAAGTCCTAATAAATATTAACATTTTCTATTCTTATTAATATTATATCAGTGATGTGCTGGCGTCAGATTATCTACTAGTATTCCCGTATATTACCCGTAGTACTTGACCTATAAAATTATAACCTGCAAACCTAGGAATAAAATTATATCTGTTCATGTCAATAGCACGTTGGGTGTGTTTTGAAATTACTGTCTCTGAAACAACAATCGTTAGACTATTCCACTTCAAAAATATACATGTAACACATCTGAAATCCAATTCTCGTAATTATAAACGTTCAAAATCTAATCGCAATCTCATCCCAGCGACAATCAATGTCAAAAACTTGTCAAAAATGTAAGGAAATTAGAAGTATTTTTGACAGATTGAATCTGACTTTAGACTGTGAATTTTCTTTAAATTACGAGAATTGCCTTGATCCAGATATCAACCTACAAAAATATTCATGTTTCTAAATATAGCTGTTCGTCATAACTGAGGCGTCGTGAATATTGATAAGTATTGACTCCGGGATGGCGCGGAGGTAATCACATCGACGCCGTCACCTCAATTAATTATACTTTTGACGGACTATTTAAATCTGTATCTGAGAATAACTTGGGGTGTGTGGAGAAAAAAGATTTTATAGGTAAATATTTTTGGCGTACTAGATTGTACGGTGTCACCTTGATTAAAAGATACTGGATCGATTCGCAAATAGACGTCAGTGTTTCGTTAAAGTTCGTTAATGGAGTACCTACCTATCTTTGAAATAAAATGATAGTTGTCTGATGTAAGATTATTGCCACTTTATTAAGGGGAAGACACTAACACCTGCAACATAGTTTTTACTAGTGCAGGTGCTAGGGAATCCTATAATCCAAACTGTATTCATTATATCAATAAAGAATTATTATTATTATTAATTGAATACTACTTCTCTCTAAGTTTATAATAAGCGATTGTTTTCGACAAAGTAATAACATTGTTTTTTTTATCACTGCAGGCCCAGTCTGAGATTGCGGGATGAGCTGGACTCCTTGTATAAAGATTGGTCCTTGGCAGCTCTGGACAGAGAGAGGTGGAAAAAGAGTAGGGAGGGCTTTGCCCAGCAGTGGGACATAAAACGTAAGAAAAAAAACGTTCCATCACGGATAATTTTGCTAAACGTGTCGGGTTCCTCTGACTAAATGCCTTACGCTTTTGCCTGCGGGATAATATAACAGCTCGATATAATATTAGTAACACACATAATGTAATGGTTATTTATTTTTTTTATTTTCGTAAACCTTTATCTGTTTTTCGTCAGTTTATTTTTTTTGTCAACCAGTTTTTTTATTTTATGTTTTTTTTTACAACTTGACAAGTATCGTTTATTTGCCATTATACTCTGTTCACTAAGTTAACCGTTTCTTGACAGATCGAACTAGTGAGCAATTATAATTATATTTTTTGACAAAACTGATACACGTACGGTATAATAATGTCTGTAAGAAGTCATAAATAAGATGATTCAATAAGATAAGGCAGTTTATATATTATTACTATTAATATGTACATTCTAAGACAGCTGTCAAAAAACGGGTAACCTAATGGACAGGGTATATAAGTATAATGTCTACTCCTTGCACACTTCACCTTTTAAATCTAAAACAAAACAACATTACCAA
The DNA here is from genome assembly GCA_945859715.1 of Apamea sordens. Taxonomy (NCBI): domain Eukaryota; kingdom Metazoa; phylum Arthropoda; class Insecta; order Lepidoptera; family Noctuidae; genus Apamea; species Apamea sordens. Next base: position 19,912,629 of record OX243995.1, read on the forward strand.
CATAAACCACTTTTAAAACCGAAGAAATAACTGCAACTTCTACACCCATTCTCACACATCTCACTGACTATTGTAAATTAATACGTCGCACAGGCCAGGCCTCGTAAATCGGCCGTCTCAATTTACCGGCCTGCGTATTGGCAAGACGGGGGCCTGGCGAGGCCAGTGGAGGCCTTTATTGATAGGCCGTTGTCGCCTTGAGATATTGCACGGCAATTTGTAGATGCTTGCAGGGTACAGAATTAGCGGTAATCAATTAATTGAACGGTTTTATGGGAAACAGTTGTTAATGTTGGTTAATTAGATTTGTAAGGTTTTTAAGCGGGTTTTCAACTGGTTTTTAATAACATGATTATAAATCGTTGAAAGGCTTCCAGCGGGTCACCAAGGGCCGCAGCAAGCCTGGAAATCTCTGAGCCTAGTAAGAAGCCAGGTGGGCCGCTGCAGGCACAACTTGGTCAGGTGGGGTACTCCGATGAGCCGCAGTGCGACTGTGGAGCCACATGGCAAACTATGTCGCACCTCTTCTCGTGCTCATAGTGCACTAACACCTGTACTGTGGAAGGCCTTTGTGAGGTCAACGATAACGTCCACGCCTGTCGAAGTGGCCGTATTCTGGTCGAAGCTTATTTAAAACAAACAAATGAAATCATTGATACGACGAAGAATAAGTGCATGATCATTTATTATGGCGCACTTAACTACAAATATATTTTGTTACTAGTAACCCTCTAACACAAAACTGGGGAGTCCATTAATTATTTAAACTAAGACATTCTTCTTGAATGCCTGGGCGTTTTAAAGCGTGGCCTATAAAGTCTAAAGTGTTATCGAATAAAATTGAAAACGCGTAATCAAAGTGTAGTAAGTGGTTAATATGCCACTTCTTATTTTAGGCATATAATTAGCAGATAATACTTACTAATAACACGGTCGTTATTTACGAGAAATTTAAATCAAAACCTTAAATTCAATTTAGTTAAAGCCGGTAGACAGTCCTTGTCCTGCCATAATAAAATTATAAACATTTTCATTAAAATAGTTACAATAATACCGTACCGTACGCGGGTGACCGCGTTTTGAGCAAAATAATACTACACTACCTACCTCGGTGAAACGATTTCTCTTTCAAGTGTAATACGCTTCCGTTTAAATCAATTGCCAAATAAACACGGGTTCCATACACAAAAAAAATCCTCACAACTTTTCACAAACACGAACCAAACTGTATAATCCAAAACACAGCACCAATCATGCAATAACATTGTCAAATCCAGCTCCGGACAGGCGGCGGATTACTGCGTATTTACTGCAAATTAACCGCACAATTGATGGCCAATTGATCGTCTAATGTTCCCACATAGCCATTATATTAAATCAAACAGCTCTCGATGGTCTACCAAGTACCTGGACAAAGACCTATTGATTTAAGAGCTGTGTAGAGGCTGTTTACATAGATTGATGTCATCGGGAGATCTGTGCGTCTTAGGGCAGAGCGTTCGAATGGACTAATCTCTCTTGGAAGGTGGACCATTGACCAGTGACAATTGAGCTGGGGTTTTGAATGCTGAGAATTTGGGCAGTGTAAGACAAGGTTTAGATTATAGCAATAGCAATATAAATCACACGTGACCATCGCTCGTTTAAACCTGCGGTCCTGTAGGTGCTTTACCAGTCCTGTTTTGCGTTGGAATAGGTAAAACGGTTCCTTGTTTTGAAATAATCTGAAAACTGCGTCGGTATCTTCTTCCAACACAAACTCTAGATAAACTTTAAAGCTATTTTACGAACAGATGCAATCTGAGAAGCGGAGCTCCCATAACCAACTACAGAACAGAAACCAAAACTCATCCCTAAAAACAAAATCCTTTGGCATACAAAACGCCTAGTTGCACAAAGACAATAATTCGATAGTAAGCCCGCGCCGCGCCTCAGATCTCACCTGAATAACTGCCTCTAACCACCTCTAACCGCCGCGCGCCGGTACGGACCGGTTTAATCCGTCCGGAAACGGCGCAATCCGGTTCACAAACTTTGTTCTGTCATGCTTGCTTTGCGGTACACGCGCCGTGCCACTTGTCGTGTTGTCTGTAAACGATTTGTTAATGGATTCCGGTTATTGTGTTGCCCTTTTGTGTGTAATTGGCTGGAGTGATGAGTGTGTTGGCGGTTTCGGAAATAAGAATATATTTTTTCAGGATTCATGTAGCTGCATCATACTGTTGCATCAATGAAAGCAAAATAACACTTTTTTAATAAACATTTCTTGAAAGCTTCTTCATAAAATATTGTATTTTTTAGCAGCCACACATTTTCTCCTGTAATCTAACGGAAATTAATAATGATAATGATATAAACTCCCTAAGTCTTCCTTCTAAGACCCATCAAACAAAACATCACCATAACACCCTTTTAGCTAAATGCCAGTCCTGACCAAATGTCCCAAACGTCCCTGAATACTCCCAAATGTCAGAGAATGTCCCAAATGTACCCGAATGTCCCGTAAAGATTGTTGCCGCGGGCTTAGTGCTCCGTGCTGGCCGTGGCCCATTGCATCGCCGATATCTTTGTTGCTTTGCAAAGTTGGATGTAGGAGGAGATAGACAGACATTGGAAAGCATAAAGTAGCCTTAGGAACTGCGCAGCTGCGTGTAGAACTGGGCTTGTTGCAATTTGTTAAAGACCTTTCGGAATGGTTCTTTTTCTATAAACTGTACTATATTGGGTTTGAGTTGTAATAATATCTTGATTTAAAAGAGTGTCCTTGGAGTTTCTTGCCCGTTCTTCTCCAAAGAGATCTACGTTTTGGAATGGGCAACTAGCTTCAAATTTCTGACTAACTGACCGACTATTTAATTTTGACAATTCAAAAGTGCCTGTAAATGGTTTAATTGAAATAAATTATTTGAGTTTGCATGTATAATATTTCTATGAGTAAAGTTTCACGAAATAACTTTTCAAGTAAATGAAAATATAATTTAAATTGAAAGATAATCTACTAATTAATCTAATTGTGTTTAATTTCAAATGTTTTTCTCAGAACAATCTTCACATCAAATAACTTTGCACAAAGTTTAAATCGAGCCTAACCAGTATAAACCGGTTCAAACCGACGTAAACCAGTTTAAGGCGGTCTGAGCCAACTCACGGCGCTAAGTTTGTTTTGTCACTTGCTCCGTTTAATAGCAAGTTGGGCTCACACTCAAGGTACACAGTCTAATTGAATTGATTGTCTGGATTTGAGTGGGAATACCTGTAAGATATACGGGGAATTCCTTCAATGTGGAAGCACTTTTTCCACAGGATTTGATTTTAAAATTAAATCTTCAAAGTAAAAGGATTAGTGATTTTTTAGTGTCAGTCCTTTGATATAAGCCATCGATATTATATTTTAATGATATACCACCTGTAGGAACTTAATGTTTCGAACTTGAAAATGAAACTGCCGTTAAAACCGTACTTAGGTCATCACAAGAGAAAAATAGAAAGTCACACTACGAAAAATTCAATTGTTTTACGAATAAAAAAGTTTCTTGACAGGAGCGAACACAGGACCACTTGTTATTCTATCATTACTCCATTTCTTTCTATCCCACACAAACATCTGTCTCCGTCAAAAAATCCACAAGTGAACTGAATTTGAATCGAAGCGCCGTCCAATAGTGAAATACAAGAAGTGATCATTAATCACTGCATTGTTGAACTGGGGTGACAACGAGTCAGCTTGTATTGTGGATTTGTTGACAGGGATCACGTCTGGACGTCAGCGGCCGTATTCTGGCCGTTTGATGTGGGTTCGTGTTTCTTTCGAATGTTGTGTGCGGTGGTGGGCTGATTTTGTGATATGTGTCTTGTGAGAATAGTTTGAACTATACTAAAGTACATGTAATAGTGTAAATTGTGTTGTTTTAAAATTGTGTCATATCCCCTTGTATGGTGGATTAATTTTACTGTAATGCCAATAAACGCATTTTTCTTTCTTTTTTCTTGTATTTACAATTATAGTTCTTAAGGTTAATTAACATGTACATTTTCAGATTTACCCAACTTTTTTTTACCAACCAAGCAAACTGGATTTCGTTTGTTTTCCGAATAAAACATACCGAAAAAAATTAAAATGATTTTTCATTAAAGTCATTCAAGACTTTTATGACAATTAATATAATTTATTAGGAAAAATACAACCGGTATAATATATGATTGGTTGAAGTGGAGGTGCTTCGGAGGCCTATGTCCAGCAGTGGACGTGGAGATGATTATTAGGAAAAATAAGCATTGATAATCAGACTCTCGTCTCCAGAATAAGTCTCCAAGCTCCTCACTCACAGTAGTGAACAATCGCGAATGAATGGAGTGGAGACAAAAGGCCGGCTCCTTTGTGCTAATGAAGAATGGTCACCCTTACCCCATGTCGTGTTAGTGTGTTAGGCGTTAGATTAATATCGTGGCTAGTGCTCATTGGATGTAACAAAAATTAACGTTTAGTGATAAATTGTTGGGCTAATTGTTTAGGGATAGAGGTGCTAAGGATTTCGGTGGTCTGAATTTATGTACCTATTTTTTATTTATTATGTAATATTTTATAGATGGGATTGTTACTACATGATATTGATCTGAACGAAGCAATTTAATCAGCAAGCAAATAATTTTCCCATTTACATAAGCGGGTGCTAAATTGTTCTATAATATAACAATTTTACAACTTAAATATCTGTGGTGTGTCGTGTAATTGGTTTTTCACTGGAAATCATTACACTTTCCCAGAAAACTTTATAAGCAGGACTTTATTACAGGAACTCGATTAACTAACATACATAGATGGAATTTCTAACAAGCTAGAATTCTAAATCTTCAATTCTAAGTTTATTAAAATCCTTGAATGACGAAAACCATTTTTGAACACTAGACATATAATTTGAACATTCTTACAAAATGCCATCCACCAACATTAGGTTACTAAAATTACAACGAAAACAGACCAAAACATTTTATTTGCGTGATTTCCAAAAGTCACAGGGACTTATCCCGTCAGGACATATCAGCGACGTTTTACGACGTCAAAAGTCTCGTCAGGATTACTAGTGACGTCGCGGCCGGCCCCTGTCCCGGACTGACAAGCCAGATGGACACCCTTATCTCTCACTAAAAGCGTGTCTATTTATAGTGTATATGTGTGTTTGTGATGTGTACTGTGAGAATATTCGTTGTGTGGTCAAAAAAAGTTGTTTTTATTTAAAAAAAAATGTGTTTATTTATTTTTTGCTTTCAAAGTATACCTACACAATAACTTTATTTAGTGACTAAGAACTTCTTTCTATTTTTGGGAAACACTCAGTTATAAAATTCAAATCAGATAAATTTAAATCGGGATTTATTGCTATTTATATCTACAGAAAATACTAATTATAAGTTCCAAAACATGAATACTGTAAGTAGTTATGAAAACAGTACCACAGAAACTAAGATGGCCCCTAATAAAAGAAGTTTCTCTGTTTTTTTTTGAGTTTTAATATTTATCAAATCCATACTATTACAAAGTTTTACTTAAATATAACTTCTGATAAACTGCAAAGTAATTTGATGGCAGTAGGCTCTCGTTGAATCTTTGCTTAACTAAACATTACTAAAATCTAAGTTAAAAAAACTAGAATAGAAAACATTTATTTCAGACAGGAACCACAGGGTTAGTAACAATTTTACTTAACTTCTGGTTAAAACTAGGTTAGGTTAAAACTAAGATTAGACTATGGGTCTGTAGGCCACTACTCCGTAGGTATGTGGACACAGACCCACACAGCCATAAATTCTACACTGTGTTTACTTCCAACCACAACCACAACCTGACCATCTAACCTAATAGATTTCGAAGAAGCCACTTAACAACTTCAAAGGCTACCCGGCTAAAGAAACAAAAACCCACTCAAAGTGACAGATTGACACAAGGGTGTGTCACTTTGACTAATAGTGCCGACTGACCCACGACACTCGTAATTACAGACTCATTAATACATAGGACACTATCAGTCACGGACTCGGGGTGGCCTTAAAAACGATGAAGTGGACACGATTAGTGCTTAGGTTAAAACATGTATGTCCACTTGAAATGATGGTAACCCTTTCTTGATAGATGGAATTAATTGTAAATAGTAATTAAGTTTGGCTTCTAAAGTGACAATAGGAACTTTGCCAGGCGCATGTTAGGTATGAGCTCTTTGGTGTAGACAGGTCATTTCTTACGAGCAGTGGTCGCCCATTGGTAACCCGCACCCTAATTGCGTAACACACGATCAATCGGAATCTGAATAATTTTGAAGCAAATTGCTAATCCATTGCTTCATAAGTTCGAAAAATTTGTCTGCTCAACACGTAAATAACGCAATGAATGTTGTTGAACTGTCAAAATGAAACCGATTCCGATTGATCGTGTGTTACGCAATTAGAGTGCATGCCGAGCCGAGCCGAGACTTACGAGTTGTAGGTCGTGGGTTCGAAGGCAGGCTCTTTGGTTTGTGTAAATAATGGCATCATCACTGTTTTAATAATGGTGAAGAAAAGCATCGTCCGGAAACCGACATGTCCTGAAACTAAAAATTCGAACACGTGTGACATCTACCAGCCTCCTCTCGCAGAGAAGAGCCCTGGGTCTCATGCAGCAGTGAGTATATTAAAGGCTGACTTTGCGTTTCTTACTGGTTTCAGGTTGATTAGATAGGTAACATTTCAGTATTCGTCTGCTTACGAAGAGTGGGTAATGAAAGGCAAAATAATTGCAGTACCTCGAACACCATAGAATTCTTTGGAAAATTCCATACAACACATCCACCCGTAATAAAATTACATTAAAATGAATCAGTAGGTATTACTACTGATACATTTTATATTATGACTTTTTAGGCCGCAGAGATCCTTAACTCTCCAATCTTCTGATTGCCTGATGCTCTGCATTATTTAGGTACTATTACCTGCCCTACTAGCCCAAAGTTAACAATCAATCACAATTAACAATCTTTTTTCGGTGACCGCTACCGCTGGCCAAAACATACTTACACAAAGGCCACCCTGATGATGATCTCCCACATAATCGAACAGCCCACATAAATCAAAGAACTCGAGCACTGCACACAGTTGAGGTATAATTACATCGCACCATAAACATGCCAGGCTAACTCTGTCCCACGTGGCTGCACGGCGATACCCGCGTGGTAATAAGCGCGATAATATGGCGGTAATATACGGGGGAGGTGCTGAAATGTAACCTAGTGTAGGGGGTTGTGTGGTGCTTTTGCATGTTGGGAGCTTTTGGGCTGTTGAAACTAAAGTGTAGTCAAAGCATTCCTAATATTATAATATAATATTTTTTTACTTAGACTTGATAGTTGAGCAGTAGGACTGCTGAGCAAAGGCCCCCCTCAAATACTTCCAGAGCCACCTCTATGCAACCCTTGCGGTACGCGTCTAGGTCATCGCTCCACCTCTCCCTGGGTCGGCCTCGGCAGCGCCGTCCATCCTCAGGCACCCACCTTGTGGAGACTGTTGCCCAGCGGTCACTGTGAATGCTGACCTGCCTAATCGCATTGCAGCTAAATTTTAATTTCATAATAACACAATAATAATATATCATATAATCTCTCTTCACAGTGGTCTTAAAAATAATGCAAACTTAAAACTGTAAAACTTTTTCCGCCTTTGTGAGAGACTATAGTGCCTGAAGTAGGTTTTAGAAATAAAACCTGTGTTACAGGTTACCAGGACTCTCACAAATGACCAGGAGATAACAATAACTGATAAATCGAAAAAGTACGAAGAACAAAAACATCTACTAAATTAAAAATAATACAAAGAGCAGAAATAAGCAGAAATATCAAACTGTATTGATTAAAATGATATGTGTGTGGGCGTATGAGGTGTATGCATGACTGTGCAAATTGAGAAGGATTGTGAGTGAGGGCGTAAATTGATTGGCGAGTGTTCAGTTTTGTGTGACTGTGTTACAAGATATGGGTGGGTAACAGCTATAGAAAGCTATATAAAAAAGTGTCTGAAATGATGGCAAAGAATACTAATGGTAAACAAACAGTGAAGGCAGTAAGAAGCAGCTGTAGTGCAGTTGTACAGCAAGGCAAATCCTTGCTGTACAACAATAATAGGCGTTACTTGTTCATGAAGCCAGTTGGAACCTGGCTGCATTGTAGACAGCCTAATTTCGTCAACTACTGAGTATTAACCACCCCCCTTTATAGCCAATTCTTATAATCTACACGAACTATTATTGGTTGAAGACTTGTATCTTTACCAATAATGAAGCAAAGACCTCATAGCTTTGCATAGTAGACCCTCCCATATGGAAGTAGCTATCACAGGTAAAATTAGCTTACGAATCTATGTATATTCCCAGTTTTGCAATAAAAATACTACCATCTGGTAAGCAAACGTTTTATTTTTGTTTATAGGAACCGAGCATTAGAGCCACATTTCCCTATGGTGTGTTAATCAAACTGAGTTCTTCATGACGATCCCTGAGGTCTGATGGGATCCTAACTAACATGAAACAAAGCATTTCGAAACAGGATAGCAGACCCTTGAAATAATATCATGGTCATTACCGTTACGATGATGTATGCATCTAAGTTGCACCCCCAAACTTCTAAACCTAACCCCATTATGCAGTAAATTCAAAACTCGTCCCAATTATCTATCGGGGGGACGTAAATCAAAGTCCGAATGCATATAATCTTATCAATTTATGGTCCCAGTGTATCGAAACTTGGCCCCTTGCATGTGCAGGCGACAAACTGCTCAAGTTTGATAATAAATTAAAACCGCTAGATATTTAGTGTTGCGTTGGAGTTCTAGTGATGGGCCATGTGGTGCGCTGTGTTGTGGTCGTTACCAGAATATGGCATTGTTTTAATAAAAAAAAATTTATATTTTGGAGAAACTTGACGTGAATGAAGATAACATAGCACATAACATCACGCTTGTAATTCCCCGGGCAGAGTTGTGCCTTAGCATATACAAGGTGTCGTTTTGCATCCTCGTCAAATTCAAGGAGGTAACTATGCTACTGATTCTCGACACGAATCAATAATAAAATATGTAGGTATTATTTTTTAGCGACCACTACACCAACGAGCCATTGAATGAAGACACATTAACTAATTTTAAAACACAGTTGCTTGCAAAGTTTTTAGTAGTTTAGTAGGTACCTTTCAGGCAAGAATAATAAATACGTACTTTACAATACCGGTCAAAGTGGCTTGGGGAGGCCTATGGCCAGCAGTGGACGTCTTTCGGCTGAAATGATAATGATGATGACTTCACAAGAGGTAGGTGGGTGAAACTATAAAATTCATCAAACTATTTTAGCTTAGGTGCTTATACAACGTTAAATTTTGATCGTTTTAATCCTTAAAGGGGTCATTGTACTCATCATTACGAACAATTTTTACTACGGGACCAACCCTGAAATCGTGAAAAAAAAATCAGTTGATCCATAGATTTATGTTCGTATAATTCGACAGTATAATGTATGGAGCAACTGATTTTTTTTTCACGATTTCAGGTTTGGTCCCATAGTAAAAGTTGTTCATAATGATGAGTCCAATGACCTCTTTTAAGGATTAAAACGATCAAAATTTAATGGTGTATAGTTATTGTTAATTACTACTCATAATGTAAGAGGGATAAACATCTCAAGCAAACGGTGTAGCGTTGGAACAGCTGGTACTTCGATCAATAATAATACTAGATTCCCGATAAGCGCTTCAAAAACGGCCCGAAAAATAAGACCACAAATATTTCAAATTAGTGTGTTTTTAACCTTATTACTTAGACTTTAAGTTTCATTTTAGAATAAATGACTGAAAATTAAAAAATAGAATGATTTTATTTTCAAGCGACATTTTAAATATATTTTGCAATGGTAATTAAACTTTATGTTTAAGCATTAAGGTTTATAATAAACTGAAGTTGTTAATATTATTAAACTTTTTTCTAAGAAATGTAGATGTTTACGTGTGTGCAAACGTGGCCACTTGAGCGACTGATTTTTGTTCCTAATCCTTAATCTAGTACTATTATTGATCGAAGAGCTGGCAGGTAATATGCTAGCTCACTCTCAATATGAACCGTAGTAAGCACATCACTATCCGCAATAAATTCAGCGTGTATGTAAATGGATCGCAACAGTTCGATAATATCCCGTCATTAATTAATTGAATGTAACATCTGAGTACAATATTGTTACGTAAAATTATAACCAAAGAATTCTTTTTACGACAATGAGCATTTCAGGGCAAGCAAATTACTTGTTCACCCACAATTTCACTGTCTTAAAAGAGCCATAACCAATCTGTTTGTTAAGTATGGAAGAATATGGAGCGTTTTATATGAAAACCATTTTTTCTTAATACAAAAATGATTAGAAAATTAACAAAAAGAAACATTTATTTGTACTAAACGTTACACATAAAGAATTAAAAATTTAAATCACATAAACAAAATAAGAACTAGCACTTAAATAATGGTTTTATTATTCCATAAAGATAATCTTCCAGGTTTGCTGACTTCTGGCACACCTTGTATATAAATCGTAGACAATTAATTAAAACTCTGAACCCATACGTTCTTACAGATCAAGACGTAACCGTCTTCGGTCTCCGGTCTCATGGTCGTCTTAATAAGCGGCTGTGTTCACATGCTGCCAGTGTCAGCATTTATTGATGAGATAGACTTATCTTAGAACCTACTGGAAGCGTCTTCTTAAAAATATTTCCATTAAATTGCTAGTAATGCTCTGCAAACTGCACTCACCACCACCATGCCACTGCACCGGAAGACGTAGCGTTGGAAGGCCCTACAAGGTGGACCGATGACCTGGTGAAGGTCGCAGGAATTAGCTGGATGCGAGAAGCACAGTAACGGTCGAAGTGGCGGTGCTTGAGGGACGCCTATGTTCAGCAGTGGACGTCTTTCGGGTGAAATGATGATGATGATGAAATTGCACTCTCTCTTTGCCTGACCTTATCCCATGTCATTTGGGGTCGGCTCTCCTCGTCATTATTCGCCAGATATTTCGGTTCTGGGTCGTCGAGTCATTCACGTGTTTCAAGTAGTTGTTGACTACAGACATACAATTGAAAAGGCGTCTAACTCGCTTCTTTGGACCTGAATGATGATGAAACTGCACTCTAAATTGAATTTTTCTGAAGTTTTAGGTAGTGATCAAAACCAATGAATATAAGCATACAAGTATACAATAGGCTAGATGCCTACAAAAATCTAATTAGTCCGTCAGTTAGATTATCAAAAAATATTGGACCCGTATTTTTTCTTTTGTCAATTATATAAAAAATGATGAAAATATCGCCCGTTAAAGTTCCGCGTGACGTCACGCCTTGCTACAATTTTTAGCAAGGTGAGACGTCACGACCCCCTACTTCCAAATTTTGACGCGCTTTATCCTTGTAATTTTTTGTTTGATTGACAAAAGAAAAAATACGTGCCCATTATTTTTCGATAATCTAACTGACGGACTAAATATAATACCTAATCATTTTTTTACCCAGGCAAGTACCCTATTGCTTACAAGTATCATTTTAAGCAATTGGAGACTGGTAAAAAAATCATCAAAAAAGTTGACCTGACAAATACCTAGTGGAGTCTGGACAAAGTTTAAGATCTCATCTTTTGGTTGGTAACATGTTGCTAAGTACTTTTTCGGCTTGATGCCAATGTCTGGGATGTCTACTTCGTCGCACGTCTGGTAAGTACCAAGCACCAAAGGCCAAAAAAACAAAGTGTAAGTATATAAAATGTGCTGTTTACTCCATCAGTCATACGAGGCGAAGGTTTTAGGCCGATTATTTTATGATGTGTGTCATAAAATAGAAGAGAAAATAGATAGATAGATAGAGAAAATAGAGTGCATCATTATTTGGCTGATTCGAGCAGCAAAGTAGTGTTCTAGTTTAAAGGTCTAATACACTTGAGGGCCGTGCCCGGGATGTGACAGGGCCGAGGCACACACAGGGCAGGGACTGAGGATCCGTCGCCGGTCCGGACATGGACTTGTGTGGTGTGAACGAGTTCATATAAAATGAACACTCTGAATTTTTTTTGAGCCCCTCATGGAGCACGGTCCGTCCACGTCCCTGATATGTGTGGATCGACCCTAAAGGGTTTAATTGCCGGTGAAAATACCATTTCCTTTTGTAATCTTCTTCTTCTCCGTGTCGCTGCACGACTGATTTTTATATCTTGTTGGTCCAAAACTTTGCCACTTCCACGGCGTCGTCAGTGGCAGCGCAGTAGTCACTTTGACTGCTTGTTTTAGGACACAGAGGGCAGGATAGGAGGTGGAGCATGTAATGTCCTTTTGTAATTATATCTCTTAAGCTCATAATGCACTGGCAAACCTGGGGGCCTACTCCGAAGTGCAAAGTGCGAATGTTCGGATCGGACCGACACATGGCCGAACCGAATATTATTGAAAAATGCGAAAAAAGTTCGGATCGGCTCAGTCGGGTCGGGACCATAGTCAATATTCGAAAAAGTGTAGGAGTGTAGGATCGGAACCGACCGAAGCAAATAGTAACTTCGTAGCAGGAAACGGCCGAACATTCGGCCGATACTACTTCGGAGTAGACCCCCAGGTTATGTCGCAGATATCGACAGGACGTTAGCCTTGGAAAAATTGGTCTCCCACAAAATGAGAAGTGTCATATATATCTAGCCTATTTTTTCCTAGGTCATTAAATGAGGGTAGACATTAAAAGGTCCAGCAGTGCAATTCTGTAACCATCTCACCGTGAAAACTAGGTGAAGTGAGCGTGGAGTGAGCTGTCATTCCAACTAATGCTTGGGATTGAGACTATTGACAGCTCACTTCACCTAACTTTTCAAGGTGAGATTTTTACAGAATCTATCGGCAGGTGACCGTTAGCCAAGTGTATGTAACACTTCGATAAAAAGAGAATATCCAGTGCATCTATATGAAGGTCATGAGAAATGTAGGGCGGACGCTCAGAGGTCCAGGTGATGCGGCCGTTAGCCAAGTGTAACAGAATTAATTTGTGGGCGGCGGGGACACGGCCGGCTCGATGACGACACGACCCGTTTGTTATTGGCAATTCTATTCATAAACGGATGTGAGGTTCAACATCTTAGCGGAAATTGTATGTATTAAGTTTAGTAATAAGAAGTTTAATATGGTAGTAGGAGCTTGATGACGATTGTCACCTAGCTAATTTTGACTATTTACATTAATAGCATAATAATAATTATGGTCATCATCATTCCTCTGCCCCAATTTATTTGGGGTCAGCGCAAAATATGTTTTTCTTCCATACTTCTCTATTACCTAGTCGTCATCTCGGTATTCTAACTATATCATCATTCACACAGTCCATCCATCGTTTCTTTGGTCTTCCCCTACTCTTATTGCCATCTTATAGTTTCCGTAATGGTATTGAAGTAAATAACATAAACAAATACATAACACCACGCCTGTAACCCTGAAAGGGTAGACGTAAATACACCGTTAAATTTTGATCGTTTTAATCATTAAAAGGGGTCATTGTACTCATCATTATGAACAACTTTTACTACGGTACCAACCCTGAAATCCAGAAAAAAAAAATCAGTTGATCCATAGATTTATTTTATTCGCATAACTCGACTTAATCTATGGATCAACAGATTTTTTTTTCACGATATACAAAGTATTAGAAAACTTTAAAAAAAAAGATAGATGAAATCGGCAGTCGTTCTCAAGTTATGGCGTGACCAAGAGAAATAGGGATTCATTTTTATATACTATATGGAATAAACAGTTGTATTTACGATTTTGTCATTTTATAATACAAGCTTTTCATTACAATGAACAACTTCCAAATTCCAACAACAAGACATAAAGCATCAACCCGATCAACGAGTCCGGGCCCCTATTCTCATAATCTTCGTCTAGCCCGATAGACTTATTAGCAGTGCCGCACTCGACATAAATCAGGCAGCTTGGGCCGGCGCAGGTGCTTCTAATGCGCTGGCGCACGATATATAGTCGCTTGCGTAGTAATTGACGGTGCTATTGCAGATTTTGATTTATGGATATCGTTTTTGTAATGAAGTGATGATACTAACTTAAAAACCTTCGATTTTCACATACCCTATGTGGAATTGGAAGGTTTTTAAGTCAGTTACGATTACGACCAGTGACGCTAACAAACCTACCGTCACATTCACAAAAATATTTACATTAAAGATTCTTTAATGTAAAATATTTTTTTTAATCCCCGACGCAAAAACGACGGGGTGTTATAAGTTTGACGTGTCTCTCTGTGTGTGTGAGTGTGTGTATGTCTGTCTGTGGCATCGTAGCTCCCGAACGGATGAACCGATTTTGATTTTGTTTTTTCTTTGTTTGAAAGGTGAATTTGTCGGGAGTGTTCTTAGCTATGTTTGATGAAAATCGGTCCAAGATGGCCGCCGCCACAAAATGGCGTATTACATACTTATTCACAACTCCATCAATATGGGCATCAAATGAAAGTGCTTGACTAGTAGAATACTATATACTATGATAAATTTCAAATCCAAGATGGCCGCCACCACAAAATGGCGAATTACAAAAAAACCTGATTAAACATCAAATTACCTGAATCTAAATAATAAGGAGTCCCTAAAAGCAGGAAACAAAAAATAAATTTAAAATTAAAAAAAAACTCCTACACGAAATAATAATAAAAATAGTATGAATGTAAAAAGCTTAAAACAATTTAAAAAAATAGCCACAAATAGAACAAAAAAGGTATAAACGTGAAACCCTATAAAAAATAACCTTGAAATTATGACCCAACGTAAGTACGTATGAATTTTTTTGATTAAATGTAGTCCCGTCGGGGGACCGCTACTATTTTAAACTTTAACAGAACATTAGGCTAATAATTAGAGCGGCCGCGAGTTATGAGTTGTAAGTCGTAGGTTCGAACTGGGACAAGTGCTTTACTTTGCTGTAAATTATTTCATCAACACTGCTCTCAAAACGGTGGAAGAACACATCGTTAGGAAACCGGCATGTCCAAGAACCAAAAAAAATCGAACACATGAGACATCTATGATCTACCAACCCGCACTGGGCCCTCGTGGTGGATTACGGCCCACTCCCACTCACTGAGAGGAGGCCTGTGTCCCAGCAGTGGGGACATTATAGTCTAATTATGCTAAAATTAATAAAAGTACGAAAACGACATTTGTAAATTATTAAAATCTTAAACTACCCTCATTTTATGGCACTGTCAATAAACTATGAAATGTCGCGTATAAAACAGCTATTAAATATTACAACTCTTGCGAAAAAACGTCCAACATTTCACAACTTTCTGCCAATATTGCGAAAATAAAATTTCACCTCCACTTCATTGCCTGCCTACCACATGGCTTTACGCAGTGACGGCAACATTTTAGATTGAAGCGAATTGAAGTTTCAACTGTCGTGTGACAGAGTAGTGTTATTGAAAATACACTGGCCAGTCAGAGGGTTGGCGAGGGTGGAGACAGAACTTATATTTTAATAATAGATCTCAGGAAAATACCAACAAATTATGGTTAAGTTTTTGCAGATTACAAGAAATAATAATTGACGTGTCTTCGGTTAAAGAAATGATACATATCTGCCGATCTATTCTTTCAAAATCTTACTGTGAAAAAAGTTAAGTGAGCTTGAAGTGAGCTGTCAATTGAATCAATCTCTAGCATCAGGTGAAATGACACCTCACTTCACCTAAAATGAGATGTTCACAGAATATACCAGCTGACGGGATAAATGCCATTTAGTAAGAACATACTTATACCTACGAAACGATGAATCATGCACACATTATTTATATTTATAACTATCGTCAAATCGGGATGGGACAGTCAGGTATGTAATTGATGATGCCAGCTGGTTAATCAGGCTGCCGAAGCCAGCTAAGTTACTCAATTTAAAGACTGCCTCAAGCGGCTTTAAACAATCTGAGGAACATTAGATACGTAAGTATCATGCCGATCAGATCCTACAGTTTAGTTGTAAAATATCACGACTAAAATAAACTGAGGTCCACTTACACCACAAATTATTAAATAAGTTTTGCGTTAAAAACATCATTATGTCTCGGTCATCTTCAAACGATTGACAGAAATAGAACGATGACTTCAATTCCTTTAGCGCGAAACGTATTTAGTAATTTATGGTGCAAGCGGGCCAAACATAATGACATACACTCGTACTCGAACACAAAAAGCCCATAGTCTAATAAAACATGGTCTTCTCTTCCCAGAGTGACACAAGCCTACGTCACAATAACATTGCCACTTTATTTCAACATAACAAAAATTTTC
Source organism: Apamea sordens (assembly GCA_945859715.1). NCBI lineage: Eukaryota > Metazoa > Arthropoda > Insecta > Lepidoptera > Noctuidae > Apamea > Apamea sordens. Next base: position 19,929,006 of record OX243995.1, read on the forward strand.
TTTATAATTTTCATTTATATGTTTTTTATCCTAAATTGTATCCGTTGTTTAAAATTCTCCTATATTTTTAAGTTTGAGAACCTGTAAACAGCATGATGACGTAGGCTTGTGTCAGTTACGTGGTTCCCGAGTCTCGGAAGAGAGTACCAGGCGGAGTTATATTATTATACCATGCAAAAAGCCCATACAAAATAATCCCCCAAAATAAAGCCGCTTCCACACCACTTCGCCGGTCAGCGTGGCTATCAAAAAATCGTAATTGATTTTTTCACGGGCGATGCGTCAAGCGCGAACGCAAATGGCTTACGTCGGCCGTATTGAATTAGTGCGTCGACGACGACAATGTCGCGCGGACAGTGACTGAATGGAGCTGACGACGTGTTGTTTTTTTTCTAGATAAGCGTTTAGTTACTCTCTCTCTACGGATCGTAGGTATTTTTGAAGACTGAGGAGTTGTATGTTTAAACTTTTTTTTGGATAATTATTGCGCCTCAATGCTCAGACAATGGTTCTATTAGAAAGTGAGTTATATGCTTACCCATCCCAATTTTACTCAGTTGGCATTTTAGGTTGTGGCCTTTGAAGTCGAAAATATATTTTGGAACGAAGTTCCTTATCGCGCGTTGCGAAAGAGGGCTAGACAGAAAAAATTAAGACCAAAAGTTGGAACGACACTTTTTGCTATAGTTGTAAGCCGTGCGGCGTGCGCGTGTTTCTCTGTCTGTCTGTCTCTCTCTCTCTTTGAACTTCGTTCCATCCGGGTGTCCCTTGACACCTCTCAAGTTTTTTTTATTCGAATTTAAATACACGGCTTTTTGACCGGATTCGGAAAATCCAGCAAAATCTATTGACTATTTTTGGCTTTAAGCCATTTAACTACAATTCCTATAATCAACGTAATACTTTCAAGCATGAAAACATGCACAAAAAAAAACTACTACTGCGACTCCACACATTCATGTCCCACAACAAAATTCACTCATAAAATTAATTAAAAAACACTTCACGCCGGCGATTTCGCACAAATTGATCGAGAGCGGCCGAGCCCGTGACGTCACTAATGGACCACTGTTGCCGTTTTTATAACCGCGTTAGTGGACACCCATCTTTATGTCATCAAAGACATTAAGTTCTTAGTGCGTAATGAGCTGACAACAGAAATTAGGGGGCGTCTCTCAAAATTACGGTTCAATAATAAAAATAACGGTTTTTTTTGTAGGTTATCATTCTACCTTAGTCTATGGTAAAATGATGCTGCAATATGCCCCAGACAGTTTAACTATGTGCAAAGTACAGACGCCAGCAGGTCAAGCTACCCGAAACTGTCAAATTTTCCCAATCAACCTTGAACCTTAATGGTGTAGCGATAAAGTTGCAAATGTATTAAAGAAATTTGACAGATTGTAGTAGCTTGATGTGCCAGCTGGCGTCTGTACCTAATTCAATTGCAACATACTGTACATTTTGTTTGATTGCTTAGGTAATTATATAATATACACCGTTAAATTGTGATCGTTTTAATCCTTAAAAGGGGTTATTGTACTCATCATTATGATCAACTTTTACTAGGGGACCAACCCTGAAATCGTGAAAAACAAACCAGTTGATCCATACATTTATGTTCGTATAAATCGACATAATGTTAAACACATTGACGGCACGGTTGGCGCAGTGGTTAAGCGATTGACTGCTGCGCTGCGTGTCGCGGGTTCGATTCCCGCACGGAATAAATATTTGTATGACCTACATATATTTGTTCCGAGTCTGGGTGTTTTTCTATCCATAATATGTATATATTTACAAAAAAAAAAATGTATATAAGTAGTTTATCAGCCATCTTGTTACCATAACACAAGCATTAGGTTGCTTAGCTTGGGACTAGATGGCGCTGTGTGAAATGTCCAGGGATATTATATTATATTATACATATTATTTTTATTATTTAGAGTGTCTCGTTGGTGTAGTGGTCGCAAGCGCTAGTGCTGAGAATGAGGTCCTTGGTTCGATTCCCAGGTCGGACAGTGTTGTTGGGTTTATCTATCTAGAATGGCTCAGTAGCAGCCAGGAGGGGGGATTTGTGCCCGGTTATGACAATAGGGTCGCCCTCTGTGATATGGGACTTACTGGCGAAATGAGGGTAAACCTTAAAATTCTTTTTTATATCTTCTACTATAGGTACATCCTTGCCGAACTCTTTGGGGAAACAAGGTGTAATATTTTTTTAAAATTATTATTTTCATCTTCACCACTTCTTCAGACTTGATACGTATTTTAAATTAATAATCAGGGGGCACCACCAGCTCTTATAACAAGGCAGAAGTTGAACTGCATTGCTTGTTTGTTCTATGGCTAAGTACAGACGCCAGCAGGTCAAGCTACCTGAAACTGTCAAATTTTCCCAATCAAACTTGAACCTTAATTCTTTAGCGATAAAGTTGAAAATCTATTAAAGAAATTTGACAGATTGTGGTAGCTTGATGTGCTGGCGTCTGTACAAAAAGCAGTGCAGTTCAACTTCTGCCCTGCAATAAGAGCTGCCGTTCGATTCTGTAAACATCTCACCGTGAAAACTCAAGTGAAGTGAGCTTGATGTGAGTTATCAGTAATGTCAATCCCTAGCATTATTTGGAATGACAGCTCACTTCACCTAAGTTTTCACAGTGAGATGGTTACAGAATCGCACTGCTGGTGGTAAGCCCGAAGAAGAACATTCTTCATTACTTCCAATACATTTCGACCAATATGCCTACTTAAAAAAAAATAAAAAATATCTTGTTTCGATCCAATCTTATCATCGAACCAAACTGATATCTGAACAACCTACCCACTATAAACTGAAAACCCCCACGAACCAATACCTTTCGTACGCCACTCGACAACAAACAAGCGCCATACTTGTCGTATAACATGGCGAGTTTAGGAGTCCGGCGCAGCCGCAACATTACGTAACACCTAATTAAAGTGCAGCAAGTTGTTGATAGCCGCAGTGAATGAAGGTGGACTCTTAATTAATACATTTTGAACGAGGATTCACACAAGCTAAAGTGTTTGGACGTGGTTTGTGCAACGTGAAGGTTACACCATGTCGAAGTCTTGAGGGTAAACGTCTTTAACTATTGAACTGACTTAGCATTCTTCTACCAGAACCTCCAGCCTGCAAACAGTTACTACCTATTATAGATACATATATTCATGCTACTATCCTAATTCCTATCCTACTAATATAATAAACGTGAAAGTTTGTATGGATGGATGGATGTTTGTTACTCTTTCACGCAAAAACTACTGAACGGATTTCGATAAAATTTGGCACACAAATGATTTATAACCAGGATTAACATATAGGATAATTTTTATCCCGATATTTCTACGGGATCGAAACTTATGCGGGTGAAACTGCGGGGCGCAGGTAGTAATATTATAAACGAAAAAGTTTGTATGGATGGATGGATATTTGTTACTCTTTCACGCAAAAACTACTAAACGGATTTCGATGAAATTTGGCACAGAGATGGTTTATAGCCAGGATTAACATATAAGGTAATTTTTATCCCGATATTCCCACGGGATCGAAACTTATGCGGGTGAAACCGCGGGGCGCAGTACATACATAAAGTCATGCTTTCTTCCCATGGAGATAGGCAGTAACTACAGAACGCCAACAGCTACGATCCTTACATACTTCTTTTGCCTCGTTTATGTTCACACATCTAAATAAGGGGCCCGTGGCTAAATAATAACAGCCGCACAGGTCGATCGGTCAGGTTCTCAATTCTTTATTGCGGGTCTGTGGATGGGTGACCATCTTTACATACCGAGAGCCCTCCGTGCCTCTGAAAGCACGTTAAGCCGTTGGTCCCGGTTGTCATTCGTGGATCTTTGACAGTCGTTACGGGTAGTCAGAAGCCCGAAAGTCTGACGACCACTCTTACCAAGGGGTATCGTATTACCCAGTAGCTGGGCTGTGGAGGTCAAATAGGCAGTCGCTCCATGTAAAATACTGGTATTCAGCTGCATCCGGTTGGACTGGAAGCCGACCCCAACATAGTTGGGAAAAGGCTAGGCAGATGATGATGTTCACACATATGGCCATACACGCAAAGTTGCGAGTACTACGCACCTGAGCCTTCTGGAGATCATCACCAATAACGTCAGTACCTATAATATGTCCTTCTAGGGCCTGGCGTTTCCACTCATATCTAAATCATCTAAGTCACCCATCCACAGACCAACCTCAGCAAGCGTAGCTTAACCTGACCGATCGACCTGTGCGGCTGTTATTATTTAGCCACGGGCCCCTTCATATCTAAATAAACTTGTAAATACCTTGTGTTAGTTGCCTTTCCTACGAGGTTGTTGTCTACCGTATATTCTTGTGATCTTGCTTTCATAGATAGGTGGATTGGAGAGACGAGAACCTCAAGCTAAATATCCCTTGATAGCCCAAAATTACTTGTGGCAAAGTTTAAGTTAGTTTTGGCACTTCAGTTTTGTTTGCCAGCTCATCCACTTTAAAATATATAACCATTTTCTTTGGTTACAGCATCCAATGTTGAATCACGAATTACAGTTCGGTCGAAGAGACAATGCGGTCTTCACACCTGTCAGTTTCATACAAACGAAAACGTGTTTTGCGAATTAGATCTTTATTAGCTACTAGAATTGACGCATCCTCTCGATGGTCGGACTGTAGCTGTACGTACTTTTCTTTTATACGCAAAAAAATAAAGTTTTTTTTTTAACCGTTCCTCGACGGTTTCTTCCATGACCTGCAGACTGGTCAGTCAATAACGAGGGCAGGAAGACCCCTCAATTCCCCTTTGACACAAACACGGCACAAACAGATAGCTAATCATGCTAACTCAATTAACAGCATCTGCCTTCAGTCCGATCCGCTGCGCTCGCGTTATTGTGCTCAGCGCTCATAAATTGACAAACTGTCCAACTCTCATGAACAAGCCGGAATAAGTTTCTGCTTCCGGTCAGTGCGCGAAACATGGCGGACATACGGGGAGGAAGTTGGGACGATCCTGCTGGTTTTAAGGTGGCGGTGTCAGCTGGGTGATTAGATTAGATGTAAGACAGTATCAGGGCGTTTTTAATCCGAAATCTTTATCATAGTGATTTCGTAATTAAAAATATTTTCATACTCGGCTGTGGTTCGGGAAATGACGGCATTTTATGATTATTAGATGAGGTTTCTACCTATAGTGCGCATAAGGAACAACCTCAACATCAATAGAACCAAGAAGCAATGTATCATTCTGACTAATTATTAAAAACCACCAACCCATCATAGTAATGTATCAGTAATAGTGAATATGAATTCAATCAATCTGCCTAAATTGTTAAAAAAACAATAAACCATTTTTGAAACTGCTCACCCCACCATAACATATTGGTATCAGGCATACATTCTCCTGTAAAATATCAACTTACTACTTCCATGACGTCAGGGCTAAACAATTTCATCACCAAAATCTCCCCGACTTCCATCACCACCTCAACGGCACCGCTCCCTTGGCGGCCCCCATGTGTCCCCATCCAGGGGTCCACAGGCACCGCTCGTGATTTAGCGACTAACTTGGCCCGTGTCCTGCGAGGACCTACGGAACCAAGCCACGGTTGTTTGCTTAATGAACCATGAATTTCTATTTGTTGTCCGTTCAGGTAATTAAGTAATAGCTCGGTAACGACTCTGTTTATGTCATGAATATTTGTCTGTTTGTCTTTTGTTTATTTTGATAAGTGATAAGCATTAGGGACACCGAGCAGCGTTTATGTCCCACCCTGAGCACCAAGCAAAAAATCATCATCATCTGCCTAGCCTTTTCCCAACTATACTGAGGTCAGCTTCCAATCTAACCGAATGCAGCAGAATACCAGTATTTTACATGGAGCGACCGCCTATCTGACCTCCACAACCCAGTTACTGGGTAATACGATACCCCTTGGTAAGACTGGTTGTCAGACTTTCGGGCTTCTGACGACCCGTAACGACTGTCAAAGATCCACGAAAGACAGCCGGGACCAACGGCTTAACGTGCTTTCCCAGACTGAGCATCAAGCTAAAAATATGGTCATCATATTGGAAGAAGAAATGACGCTATGTGGAACTAAAACAAACATCTTGACAATTAACTTACATAAAACTACATTACGCCCATATTTTCCGAACATGTACTACATGTTCGGAAAATATGGGCGTAATGTAATGTAGCAGAGGTGTACTACACTCGCGAGCAATGAAAAAGTTCCAGTGACTTACCACCAAATTACTCCTAAACGGGAAAGGCTAGCTTAATGACGCCGCGCCGTCTGCAATATTGACGTACATTTAACAGCGCATCAGAATATTACCAACTAAAAACGTAAATATTGTGTTCAAATTTTAAATTATGTCTTAGGAAATATTAAGGTATTTGTCGGCATTTTGTGGGTGGAACTTTTTCATTGCTCGGCAGTGTATTTATTACACTCACAGTCCGCTAATTAAAAAAAACATGTTTATAGGGCGAACCTATGGCTATAAATTGCGCAAAAATCGAGACACCGGACTGCCATTGAGAAATTCTTGATGGGATAAACTTATAAACCCAATAACACTTAGATAGGACGACACGGTTGGTGCACTGAGCGATCGACTGCTGCGCTGAGTGTCGCGGGTTGGATTCCCGCACGGAACAAATATTTGTATTGCCTACAGGTAGTTGTTCCGGGTCTGGCTGTGTGTGTATGTGAGTTTAAATGTTTTCACGATACAGGAATAATTCCTAGTGTGGGGCAACGTTTAAAAAATAAGATTGACCTGGGAATTACACCCTGACTTCGCGTTCAGGAAAAGCGCTTGCGACGACTTAACTCACAAGTTTACCTCAGTTATATCTTGAATTTTATGAAAAGTAGGTACTTACTTACTAATAACAGAATAATGTGGCGCAGTAGACATTGCTCTCGTTACACATAAATAATATTATTATCAATTAAACCAGGCGGCTGTTCCTGACCTCTCAAAGTAAACAATACTCTAACTTACATTTATTTTACCTCTGACAGCAACAATCCAATAGCAACCTTATTGTATCACCAATAAAGATCACTATGATATTGACAGATTTGTCAATGGCATTAGCCCAACATCAACCTTATTGCAACGACCATAAAGATCATTGTGTTTTTGACAGTGAAACAAAATCACAGGTAAAATAATTGTGAATGGACTAGAAATGAATAAGAAATGTAAATAAAACCATAATATAATTTCGAAACGTTTATTTAAATCAATAAAATATACAATGTTTATTTGTTTTGCAAACTAATACAATTATTTACAATACATAATTTATCTATCCTTTTACAATAAATATTCTAAAATTTCTGAAGTAAAACAACGGCATTGACTTACGAATATGTTATTATGAAATTAAATTCTTCAAACAAATAAATTATTAATCTTTGACAATAGTAGTAAAGTTTTAAAGAACTTTGCTTGAACTATGAAATTACTTTCTTAAACTATATACTTTTTGACTTACATACTAGACTAGTCTACCCTCATCTATGAATTATTACAATAATTATTAATACAATTATTCTTAACGACATCCCGAGCCGACAGGCGCGACAAGACTCTAATAGACGATTTCTATCAAATCAAAATCGCTTATTAACTTTATCGCTAAAGCAGTAAAGTTCAAGGTTGATAAGCTAACACTAAAATAACAAAATTATATCCTAACTTAATTAAAACTATTCACAAACTAAAATATAGCGCTGAAAAATTCATCAATCGTTCAAAATCGTTTATTTGCATAAAATGTGGTATAAAAGATGATAATTATATAAAGTTGTAGTGCAAAGACACATTCCGCCATGTAGGTAATGATGGCATGTAAATAGATATTTAATACAATACGTAGGTATGTAGTAACTACGTACAGTAATATACTAATAACGTTGTTAACTAAATCAACAGAAGAAAAAAACATAGTCTTTTTTTCAATAAATAAAATTTTACAATTTAGGGCAAAGTCATAAAGAGAGTTATAACAGAACGGAATTATTTTTAAATAATTAAACAAAAAAAACTATGAGAACTTCACGGAACTTGATCTACTAGAATCGCGTCGCATCGTGGCGCGTCGCGTCGTGCCCGTGTGCCTAGTTTTTTTAACCACATCACAATGTTTACTTTGGTAACTATTTAACTTCTATTTTACAATAAACAAAACTGAAAACTAAACAGCACTCAAATTTATTGTTTTTATTTTTCATGTATTATTTATGAATACTCGCAGTTTTATATGAATTACCTTTATACTTAACTGAATAACTACGTGTTTACATCACAGTATCATAAGCTTACCACCCATACTATGCCCATAGAATCCCAAGTTTCCAGTCCTAAGAACACAGAAGTACATGAAAGTACCCTCCAATGGAAATACCAACACTACATCACTATAGTTCAATGTTCAACCTCACTTTCGTTAAACGCATGGCTTTTCCAGAATTCTGCTAACTCCTTAAACTTATTGTTACACTTTCGCTGTCTCCTAGGATTGCAGTTCACTGCTGGGCTGCGAAGAATGGTGCTGAACTTCCTCACAAGGGTCGTCACTGATTCCCTTGTAACGTTATCAACATCATCCATTGTCATGTTCGAAAACAGGCTCAATTTGTCAAAGGCTTCATCTATGTACCTTGCTACGTCATCTTCGTTACATTTTTCCTTTTCTGTAGGAGTATCATCAAACGATAGGTCGGCGGTAGATATGCTACAGCTAACTTTCTCGGGAAAACCATTCTTCTTCCGGACAGTGCTGGTAGCAGAAGAAAGCTTCTCCACAGACTTGAAGATGTCATCAATCTTGTCACATATTTCTTCTACGGAAGCTGCTGAGAGAATCTGTCCATTGATGAGGTAGAACTGCTTGGGTTGGTTCTTTTCTTCAAGGGCTTGCAAGAATTCATTGTAGTCTAATACTCCTGCTTTCGACAACCTTCTTCCAACTTTCCTGCGCACTTTCTTAAACAGAAACGAGGAATCGAAGGTAGTCTGCATCAAGTCCAAGGTGCTGAAGACTGGCTGTAGTTTCCGTGGAGGAAAGTCTTCCTCAGTTTCTAGATCCACGGGTTCTCCCCACTTTTCTTCGAGCTGTATCCATTCCTCGTTGCCTGATAATATCGCCTCGGGGTCAAGGAAGGTACTGCACATTTTGGAGACGTGTTTCCGTTGCGAACGATCGGTGCGAACTGAGGCCTAGATACGTTTGTTGTGGTTTTAAGGTGCGCCCACGCATTGTTTTGGCTCATTAGATAATTGTTGCCGGTTGTTGATAAACTCATTACAGGTATTTTGTAAAACCAGAAACCTATTTCTGGAATAGTTTTGTTTATTAAGAAAGGAATAGGCGATTATCGCGTAGTAATTATCAGTTAACAAGAGATTAAATACACTTTTATGTAGTTTAACTAATAGATCATTAAATGTCTGTAGTTAAGTAAGTTAGCAGCTATTTTGACACCAAAATATTTTTAAATACCAACCATTATTTAGAACAGGAACATTATAATTAATGAGTAAACATAGCAATCAATGTTTTCGAAAATTCTCAGGTTTTCTTCGAATTTTTCGAAGTTTTACGGTAGGATGGATACGATGTGGGTGTACTGAGAGACACCTTTGACTAACCTTTCGGGAATTACAGATGGGATGTAATGTTATGATGAGGGGTCCGTGGCTAAATAATAACAGCCGCACAGGTCGATCGGTCAGGTTAAGCTACGCTTGCCGCAGTTGGTCTGTGGATGGGTGACCATCTTTACATACTGAGACCCCTCAGTGCCTCGGAAAGCACGTTAAGCCGTTGGTCCCGGCTGTCATTCGTGGATCTTTGACAGTCGTTACGCAGTCAGAAGCCCGAAAGTCTGACAACCAGTCTTACCAAGGGGTATCGTATTACCCAGTAACTGGGTTGTGCAGGTCAGATAGGCAGTCGCTCCATGTAAAATACTGGTATTCAGCTGCATCCGGTTAGACTGGAAGCCGACCCCAACATAGTTGGAAAAAGGCTAGGCAGATGATGATGTTATGTTATGATGAATAAGATTTGTATAAATTAATTTGTAGCATCACCTGCATAATCAGATTTCTTATTTCGTAAGAAACTTGTCATTATAGCAAAAGTCAAAACAGTATAATTTTCATGTTTTGTCAGGAACTTTTCATATTGCATTTAAATATGTCTTAAAAACAGGTGAGGTCCATTTTTAACCGACTTCAAAAAAAGGAGGTGGTTCTCAATTTGGTTGAATATTTTTTTTATGTTTGTTACCTCAGAACTCCGTTATTTATACGCCGATTTACAGTAAATTTCATCATAATAACTTCAGTAGTTTGGTTTTTAAACCAAAATTACGGGTAAAAATTCACGTAAACGAAATTGCGTCGTTTGCTTTCCACAATTAAAAAGTAAAAAAAAACAACCAACTTCAAAAAAAACTCACTTTGTCGTGTTTTTTTTGGAAATCGGTTGTTTTCTTTTTGGAAAACAGTTTTAAAATAACTAGAGCATTTGAAAATAAAAAGTAGGTAGGTATAGTTCACAGGTACGTGTTCATGGTTTACTTTGACTAAAATAGACATGACATATATTATATTTGAAATATTTTTGAAAAAGGGCGAGTATAATAAGTTATGAGAATTTTATAATTAGCTCCAATAAACGTACAAATGTGTACACAGCCATTCCTACCATCAGATACATCTTTCCTCATATAAAGAGGGGATATGCAAAAAGGACGCTCGCGTACACATACGTTGCAATAAACTAGGCACCTTTTGTGCACAACGAGCCGCTGTCGCTTAATTATCGTTTTGGAATGAGCGTTACACCGGATTTATAATACTGGGTACGCTTGAGCGCAATGGTGTTTATGTTTTTGGATTGGTTTTATCAAATAAAATAATTTTATTATGAAAACTTGTCTCGTTGATCTAGTGGTTGCAAGCGGTGCTGCTGAGCTTTCCAACACGAGATTTCTAGGTCAGAAAAGGTGTTATTACGTTTTTTCACAACTAATTCCTCAGTAGGCTCGCCGTATGTTATTAGGAAATTGAACATAAATGTCGAGATATGTATTCCCCTAAGGGTAAGGCATAAGTGTATCTGAGCGTGGAACCTAGGTAGTATAGAAATACGCTTGTACGATATGACTACACACAGAAAGTATAGCCAATAGAAATATCTATTCCTAGGTATAACATAGGTAATAGAAAGAAAGAAAAATATTTTAATAATAAAAAAAGATATACACCTAGTTTAGCAATTGGAGTATTAAAATTATTGTGACCTAGTTATAAGCCTTATATGCTCTTAGTCTTTGGATACTGTAATGTGATGGCTTTTGGTGTTACTGTTAGCCTGCATCATCCCACTGCTGGGCAAAGGCCCCATGACTTCCAGCTCTTTCGATCCAGGGCTAGTAGACCACTGATCGTTTGTTTTGTCAAGCTCGTCCCGCCATTTTCTACGCGGTCTGCCGCGACGCCTTCTAGCTGTATCAGGGCTCCACGTGGTGGTTATTTTGGCTCACAGCTTATTGGGCATAGGGCAGACGTGGCCAGCCCAGTGCCACTTCAACTTTTCGGCTTTCTGATCAACGTCAGTGATCTGTTTTTGAAGCGCAGTGTGGTGTTGCGAATATGGTCTTGGCTTTTAGTGAAATAAAGAATTTATTTATAATTACAGCAACACTTTTGTGTCCAACTGTTCGTACAAATACGGCGTATCCCAGCGCCCTAATGAGAAGGCCTGATATTACCTACAAATACATCGTAACGCTGTTTTGTTTCAAATTGTGACCCGAGCTGTTATTATTTTTAACTTTTTAGACAAAACAACCGATTTTTTGCGTTGTATCTTCTTAATTTTGTTAATTATTATGGAAATATTTTGCGTGGGGGTTTTATTTTTGAATTGGAATTAAGTCATGCTCATTGTGTTTTTTATTTGTTTCTTGAAAATTCGTGATAACTTATCTTTTTCTTAAGCATGTTTCTGTTCATCATAAACCAATTTTTGTTTATTTTCTTTTTTTTATATGTAATAAGGTTAACCTACTAAAAAAAGATTTCTTATTCTTTAAATTTTCCCCTTGCTCGATAGATGGCGTTGGCGTCCAATTAGATCGCGCTATGGTATTACTAGCTGCGCCCCGCAGTTTCACCCGCATAAGTTTCGATTCCGTGGGAATGGCGGGATATCCTATGTGTTAATCCTGGTTATAAACTATCTGTGTGCCAAATTTCATCCAAATTCGTTCAGTAGTTTTTGCGTGAAAGAGTAACATACATCCATCCATAGAAACTTTCACGTTTATACATAATATTAGTAGGATTCACGCGTCGCCTACTTATAGCCACAAGTTATACGCAACTTACTGCAAGTTTCGTAGTAATTTTTATAGTATAAAAGGCTGGTGTCTGTTTTAAAAAAATGAACTTTTGGTTCGATTTTATAGGTATTTAATAAAATAATAACCTGCTGCAATTCTGCAGTAATTAATTATTGTAGGACATGTTTTCCCAGGTCGGTACTGGTACTAAACATAGGTACTTAAACCGGTCACAATTTTTTTGCATCTTTCCCTCGTTTTATGAAAACTGTCTGAAAAAGAAATATTTTTTGCAACTGGAAAATAAAAAACGAATCCTCTTTCAAAAAACATTTACCTCCGTACAACCGCTCACAAAAACATAAAGGGTAAGTAACGCCCATATTATAAACAGCCAAATCCACTATTTCCCACCTTAATCTTATTATTTATCGCGTTCCGGGAAAGCGTCCGGGGCAATTAAACGCATCCAGTGCTTGGCCATGTATCACGGACAGTAATCCAGGGGACAGAATCATAATAACAAAAAACAATAAAAATAACGAATTACCCCGTGAACTGGGCTTGAATCGGCCCCGAGGATGCGGCGAGCGGGAGGACGTGGAGTCGCTGTTGGTGAGGGAAGCGTTTGAAGGGGCCAGGGGACGATAATGGTCAAATCGTCGAGACAATACTTAAAGGAAACTGCAAGATCAAATCTACGTCTATATTCCAGTGCCTTAAGTGTTCTAGGTTGTATCTGTTTAATCGGTTTCGACCATTTTTATTAAAAAAACTTGAGAGGTGTCAAGGGACACCCGGATGGAACGAAGTTCAAAGAGAGAGAGAGAGACAGACAGATAAACACGCGCACGCCACACGGCTTACAACTATAGCAAAAAGGGTCGTTCCAACTTTTGGTCTTAATTTTTTCCGTCTAGCCCCCTTTCGCAACGCGCGATAAGGAACTTCGTTCCAAAAAACCCCTCATTTCTGTATAAAAAACAAAATAAATCGTCTGTAATTTTTTTCCTGCAAAGTTCACTCTGTATCAGAAACTATTCAGCATTTTTTGCTGCAGGTGCGACGTTTAAGTCCGTCAGTATTGCTCACAACACAGATGAAAGATCCAGGGGGGCCACTCCGAAGTAGTATCGGCCGAATGTTCGGCCGTTTCCTGCTACGAAGTTACTATTTGGTTCGGTCGGTTTCGATCCTACACTCCTACACTCTTTCGAATATTGACTATGGTCCCGACCCAACTGAGCCGATCTGAACTTTTTTCGCATTTTTCAATAATATTCGGTTCGGCCATGTGTCGGTCCGATCCGAACATTCGCACTTTGCACTTCGGAGTAGGCCCTCTGCTTACCCATCTAACCTGTCTTATGCAGTGGGAACACCCATGCCCTTTCGCCCAACATTTTTAGTCCCTTGTCGTCTCCACAATATCGCGGGCCCCTGTTCCAAATCCACATTCTGTTTGTGCTCATTCTTAATATGGGGCAAAACTGTTGGAAGAACAACAGTTTTTGTTGTATATTTTATGTTCTGTGACGCTATAACTCAGACGGGTGACACACCACCCTGAGCCCCGTGATATACAGCCCTATACAAGTACTACTCCAACATTATTTATAACACAGCAGTTATTTTTATTTATATTCTTATTTTATTGGTTTATTGCGCCACGGCTTGTTGGTTCCGTATCTTCGATAAGTAGATATCTTCTATCCGCTATGCTTATTACTGTATCTTTGCCAATTGAGAGTTTTATGTCCAGATAATAATTTGTTGAAACAATAATTCGTTTTCGTTTATTTTCTGAGCGCAGAAGTTCGGAAATAATATTTCTTTGTCAATGTTTTATTGTTGAATTTATTGTGGTTGACTATTTTCTAAGTTATCGTCACGGACTTCTAAGCTTGCGAAGTGGGCAGGACTCCAAACAGTAAATGATATCTGTAATAAATAGAAGAAAAGTATAACGAATATTTAGACTTTCAGCTACCAGCCTTTGAAACTAAAGCGAAAATTATGGACATGTGCATCCTTCCTATTCTGATCTATGGATCCCAGACTTGGTCTTTGACAAACATTCAAAAGTCCAAACTCAAGGTTTGCCAACGTATATGCCCAATAAGCTGTGGGCCAAAATAACCAACCACGTGGAGCCCTGACACAGCTAGAAGGCGTCGCGGCAGACCCCGTAGAAGATGGCGCGACGAGCTGGACAAAACAAACGTCCAGTGGTCTACTTTAGTCCTGGATCGAAAGAGCTGGAAGTCATGGGAAGAGGCCTTTGCCCAGCAGTGGGATGATGCAGGCTAACAGTAACAGATTATCAGCAACAAAACGAAACATACCCATGTTTCTAAAAGTCATTTCACTTTGATCTGATGTCTAAATTGTTGATTGAAACAAGTTTTGGGCCATGAAGATCTAAAAAACATTAGTGTCAGTGACACGAAGATGAAGAGTATGGTCAAGTAAACATAGAATTTGCTTGTTGTTATTTTTGTCAACGGTCATAACAACTAACTTGGATTTGTCAGCAGATTACGAGTATCTGTAACTTTACTCATTTTTTGCTCTCCGAGGTTAGTCTTATAACGTTTTTTCTGTATAGCTTTTGAAGCATAACCAGCCTATAATGTTCCCACTGCTGGGACACTGGCCTCCTCTTAAAGTGAGGGAGTGGGCCGTAATTCACCACGCGGCCCCAGTGCGGGTTGGTAGATGTCACTTGTATTTGAATTTTTGGTTGTAAGGCATGCCGGTTTCCTCACGATGTTTTTCTTCATCGTTTTGAGAGCAGTGGTGATGGAATAATTTACAGAAATTAAAGCTCCTGACTGGGTACGAACCTACGACCTTGTAAGCCGCGGCCGTTACCACTAACTAGGTTACCACTGCTCTTCATAGCTTTTGAAGACTTTCTCAAAATATCTTGTTTTGTTGGAGAGCAACATTGTATTTTTATTGCTCGTAGATGATGATGAGAGATTTTTTTAGTGACAATGGGCTCACTCTTGACCTCAATCCAGCCCAGAGACAGGGATGAGATCTACGGTGGAACGAGCTTGCTCAGAAGAAGCCTATTCACTCTCGCCTTGAAGAGATTCGGGTTGTATGAACTCGGGAATACAGACGCAGGCAGACGATTGAAGTTCAGACCGTAGTACTACCACAGAATAATGAATAATGTGTTAAGTAAATATCCTGAAAAGTCGAACTGATGGCAATATAATGAAATTAATGTAGAATTACGATTGATGATATATTATTTAATGGTGTATCAGTACATTATCGTAAATTAATTAGACGCAAAATAATGCGCTTCCATTACACGGGCTGATGTCAACGCGGCGAACTGTACAGGGTGTTTGAAAACGATCTTTTTTTATTTATTTGATAAATACTAAAAGTCCTAGGTATGTTTTGAGAATAAGATATGCCGAGAACAAGAGTGCCAAATGATGAGGATTTCCTAAGAACAAGTGGTTTTTTTTATTTATTCATGTGAAGAAAATGTTTGTAATGTAATCATTTCTTACTAAATCAAATATTTACTCGTATAGTGTTTATAGAATTTCTCTCTAGGGCTGGTTTTTTGATCCATAACTAATGGTTTATCTAATGACATAATATATTATTTTGTTAATGGTCAAATAATTAAATATTAGTTAAAAAAAATAACCACTAGATAAGCTAACAATGTATCAAAAACACATTTTGCAAAAAATTAACCATTAGTTACTATTTTTAACCAATGGTAGAGTTAACTAAGGATAAAAAAACCAGGCCTAAGTCAACGAGACTTGTTTATTGTAACTCGGATATCTATGACTGTAACCAAACTTTTTACAAGAAGTTACTTAAAAAGCGAACTCACTTTTCAAAGTTTTAATAACAACTTTGTGACGTTAAGTCGCACCATAAACATTTTAATTTCATTATGACCTATAAAAAAATCAACCCTACCAATTTCCTAACACCCTCTGCCTGTATCGCAAAAATATCGGCAGTCGTTCAGCGATCGCATTGATTGCTATTATTTCGAGTCATTAAATCAAAGCAACGACAATCGCGCGCTCATTATGGCGAGGCCACGCCATTTTCCAACGGGGATACACCCGCGGGACCTTATCGTGTACCTGGTGGGAGCAATTGGTTGCAAAGAGCCTACCACTGCCTCACCTCGTTTAGCAGGATATTTTTAAACTTACTTTACTTTTTATTTGTATTATTACCTACTATATTATTTTATTTTATTTTTTTCTCTCGTATTTATCTGTTTTTGTTTAAAAACACTTGTTATGTATTAGTCTGGAACAGTTTAACCTCTCACTTGGAGTCGGGCGTTGGTAGCTGCGCCACAGTTTTTAACTTTTGCAGCTATCATCGTTTCATATCTGTCCACCTACTGTACTTGTTTTTGTTCCAAATAAATGTTTTTATTATTTATTATTATTATTACTTCAGTGTGGAAAGGAGATGGAGATATAGGTACGTCCTGTATAGCTCCATCTCATTCTAAGTTAAAAATAATACTGCTATAAGCTTCGATCAATAATAGTACTAGATTAAGGATCAGGAACAAAAATCAGTCGCTCAAGTGGCCACGTTTGCACACACGTAAACATCTACATTTCTTAGAAAAAAGTTTAATAATATTAACAACTTCAGTTTATTATAAACCTTAATGCTTAAATATAAAGTTTAATTACCATTGCAAAATATATTTAAAATGTCGCTTGAAAATAAAATCATTCTATTTTTTAATTTTCAGTCATTTATTCTAAAATGAAACTTAAAGTCTAAGTAATAAGGTTAAAAACATACTAATTTGAAATAAGACCACAAAAGTACTTGTGGTCTTATTTTTCGGGCCGTTTTTGAAGCGCTTATCGGGAATCTAGTACTATTACACACACTACAATTTTCTACCGCTCCCTACAACCCAGCAACCGGTTGCTGTTTACACTATAAACCTACAGTTAGCTATGAATTTAATCATCCAGGCCGACTAGCCGTTGTTAAATTTTGATTTATGCCACTCTATGCGGTAGTTTTTGAACTGATTGCGTTTAGTTTTATGGGTTAGTGCGCCATTTTAGCGGCAATTTATTTCGATAATTATTTTAGTTGATAACTTTTTATGTGCTGTCGTTTTGAGGGAAATACTGTCAGTTTTGGCTCTGGGGCATGTTTTCTGGGTTACATAAAGGATGTTGACACTTTTATGGATGTCTATGAAGAGATTATTAGTCAAGGCTGGTGGATGGTGTGCTCGGATAAACAGGAATCATCATTTCTGCTCGTATTTTTACTCATTAACATTGACATTGAAATGACAGTCTTCTGTCATTCTTTGACGTTCTAGCCCTGATAGGATCGTAAAATAATCTCTACTTCATTCTTCTTCATAGCGAGGGCAAAAATAGAAAAATAGTTTAAACATAGTTTGGCCTAAAATTGTCAGTCATTAGAAAGAATAGATAAGTATCCTGTTATTTGATGGGACCATACACTTATAAGGTAAAATGCGACCATTCTGGTCCCACATGGTCATGGTCCCATATGGGTTAAACCCATTACAATTAAGGCGAAAACGTCAGGATAGCCCGCAAAATTCAAATTTTCTTAGGGTTTTATAGCCATATTTGCTACGGTCGTGAATCATTATTTCAATCAACATACAACCTGACAATGACCTGCTAATAGCAAAAAACGTAAGTAAATTTGAATTTCGCGGGCTGCCTTAGCGCATTCCCCCTTAATTGCTTAGATAGAATAGTTAGAGAACCTATATTATTTCTTTTAAGTTGACACTTATCAGCTTAAAACTGCCACTTGAACCTTGTGTGAAAGAACACTTGCCTGCTAACAGCTGCTCCTGCAACTCCTCATGCTGTCGTAAACAGACCAGGAAGGTTGGTAGCGAACCGACTGACCACCCCGCTGCACGCTGTTTCAATTGCACACATCTGCTTAGAAAATAACTCAAACATATTACCAAATCACCTTCAAAACTATCACCAAACTCATTACAAATGTACACTCAACACCATATATCTAAATAACGTCATTACAACCCAATCACCAAAACAAGGTGCTCGCATTAAAATGACATAGCGTCATCAGCACTCGGGAGCCGAACATTTCCGAGCATTCCCGAATTTTGCCGAAATTAGCATTAATACGATCGTAAAGCCGTCAGCGTGGCTATAGGCTGTGTGATTCGCGTCGCGTTTGGAACAATGTTGCCATGTTTTATGTTATAATGTTGGTAATGATAAGGTTTTAGTGTGGCAATAATTTTTGGTTATTAGTTCATTAGGTGTGGCTGTTTCCATGCTTATTCGTCATGCCGGTTGGGCATAAATGGCGTTGTAATTTGGGTTTGAAATTAGTACAGCAGGAATTATTTGTTTTTAACGTCATGAAGATATATTTGCACAAGTGACCTTGCTCAGACCGAGGTGGCTATGGGAGGCTTTCACTAGTAAAAAAAGTCAATGTTAGAATTTTTCAATATTTTGTAATAATCCTAGCTATAGAAAAAATAGGAATGAGTCGCTTATTTACTAAATCCGCGTTGTTTTAGGAAAATTTAATTACAATTTTTAATAAACAATACCTACCTACATTTGATTCCGCCATTATTTTCACCAATTTATCATCTAATCTGTATAGCAGCTAATCGGAAGGCCACAGCGCAACCACTGTAAAATACGAGGGGAAAATTAGAATCTCACCCAATAGCTGTTATTTATTATGAGCGCACTCAATAATATCGTGCGCAGAGGCGATAATGACTGCACTAAATATGATTTAGTGATAATAATCATCGAAAGGATGCGCTCGCGTGCCGAATAATGCCGTGATTAATACGCGTACTGTAATTAGTCGGATGTGTTGTCGGGTAGCTTGTTTTGTTGTTAGAAAAAAAAAATCAAAAAAATTGATCGCATTTCACTATCGTGACTATAATCATGTCTTGGAATAGATAGATAATAATATAATCCTTTATTATTGTAGGCCAAGTCAGGAGGTAATAACAAAGGACAACAATAGCAAAAAAGTAGGTAAGTAGGTAGGTAGTATAGTGCGCATTGTACCTACAATGCGCACTATACTATGTGTTATCATAAAATATATCTATTTGTGCTGGTCAACCTGCAGATGCACAGGAATATATCGGATTAGATAGCGCATCATTGTACTGGTCGAATATCTCATTGCCATTGTCTTCACTTCGTCTTCTTAGCGTGTCGATAGCATTCTAAGTGGACTCGGCCCAGAATTCGGCCACGTGTTTGGCGCCATCACTAGCGTCCATCAGTTCCTGTAATGAGCAGACGACAGGACACGCAAGACTCGATATTGAGTGTCCCGTCGTTTGTGGAACAGAACCGCATTTTCACTCCAAGGCGGAGTCGTCTTTGAATCTCCATCTGAACAGGGCCCGTATTCCCGTAATTCAAAACGTTCAAAATCTAGTCGCAGTCTCATCTCGGCGACAAACAAATGTCAAAAACTTGTCAAAATGTAGGGAAATTTTACGTATTTTTGACAGACTGAGACTGAGATCAGACTGTGAATGTTCTTAAAATTACGAGAATTACCCCTCTGGTTTTCCTTGCTTCGGCCAACCTGGCTCCGGATTGTCTTCACTAATTGTCCGATGTTTTTGAGCTCCTCAGAATAGATAAATTGAGTTATAAATCGTAAGGTACGAAACTAAAAGCACACACGAATATATAAAGTCCAGTTTTGAACGCCCTTAAAACCCCCCCTTTAAATCTTCAGCATACTGCTGCGGAAGCGAAACGGAAGCAAACTAAAACTAGCCACTAACATAACAGGCAGAAACTTTAGCTGAAGGTTATAATTAGTTGACCACTGACCTGGCGGGCGCCACACACCACCGACGCCATCTAAAAGTGGCGTCCCGTGGTGTGTGGCGCCCGCCAGCTAGATGACCGACATTCTTAAAAAGGTGACTGGGTCAGACCGGATGCGAAAGGCGGAAGACAGGGTGTTGTGCGCAGCCTATGTCCAACAGTGGACTGCGATATCAGCAAACATATAGACATCGTCTAAACAGTATTTAGACGATTTTTTTGACGGCAAGTCATTCGCTGCTACAATTTTATTGTATGCCAAAGGCAAGAATCTTGCATCGTGTAAACGGGGCTTTAGTTTTGAATAGCGCCGTGGACAATGGGCCTTAAAGGTACCTACGTTGTTGGTCCAAATAGCCCTCGAAGTTTCTAGGTGACCTAGTGCGTTATCATAATCAGTCTGAATCAATAAAGACTTTAATCAACTTCATTAAAACTATTATTAGATTATGATGAATACTATCAGCAGTAATCAGGACTGTTGTTATTATTAATGATGATAACGTTTGGTTTCAAGGCGTAGTATTAATGATTATTGTTAGGTTAGGTACTTATAGTGGGTCGGTAGTACTTACTTATAGGATAACCATGCTCAGTCCTACGACTTAACGGTGGTTACTACATCTGATGGCCGTTGAAGCTAACGTGTTCTTGAGTGGGGAGACCGCGAATCGCAATTGCAATGTATATAGGTCTGTTCCAAAACAGTCAGATGAAAATGTAAACAAATGGATCAGAAAACGTATCACTTACAAATTGAGTGATTTGATTTAATTATTAGAATACTTATGAAAACCCGAAATTCTAACTTTAAATCACCCTAAATAAGTTAGGAAGTTTTACTTGACGATTGAGATAAATTTTATAACCTTAATTTTCGTCAATGATTTTTCAATTACAATTTAATATTCAAACAATAATATCTGGAAAAAGTGGTGAGATATAAAGTCGAAACAATCTAAATCAAATGAATGTGTTATTGATTCCCGTTTGTGAGTTATTGCGTAAGAATCGAACCTGCAGCCTAATTGCGTGACAAACAATCTGAATGATTTTGAAGGATATTGCTAATCCATTGCTTTTGTCTGCTCAACAACGTAAATAACGCAATGGATGCTGTTAAACTGTCAAAATAAAAGCTATTACGATAGTGTATTATGCAACCCCCCCCCCCCCCACCCTGAAAAGGGTTTGTTTACAATTTCTTCATATACTTTTGGAAAAGACATTAGGATACCCTCGGGCTGGATCCATCCAGCCCGAGGGTATCCTAATATCTTTCTTGTATGTCATGATCATCAGATCATCACAAGATGTAACAAGTATTGGACCGTTATGGGCTGGTGATAATTTTCGATTACCAAGACAATTATCACCAGCCCGTACCGGTGCAATACTATTGCTTATCATAAGGATAATTATACCACGGTATTCCTTATACTCATGGTGTTCTGTAAACCTTATCTGGAGGTTATTGGTTTGAGCGACAAGTTTCGGCCCCATATCCCTATACGGACTACTCTTTACCCTGAACTTCCACACACGACAGTCAGGACTCAACACAGACAAAACTACACTTAAAACAACTAACAAAAACCCCATATCAGTCACAATTTCTTCAAAACTGCATCCAATTCTCACACAAAACCAGCATCGTATTCAAGGAAATAACAGTAAATCGTATGCGGGTTGTACGCATACAGCCGGCACCGAAGTAATAGGTGCCGCTCAGATATTGCCAATGCACGGCCGCGCAGATTTAAGATGGCCGACGTCGACTTGCCTTGTTTTAATTGGTCAGTTTGTTTTGGAATGTTTAGAGCTGTTGATACGTGTGAGCAAAAATATACTAATAGGTTATTTTTATTAGGGTCTAAATCCAACGGCAAGTAATAAATTTATCATCATCATCATAATCAGCTTATAATGTTCCCACGGCTGGGACACAGGCCTCCTCTCTGAGGGACCGTCTCCACGAGCGAGAGAATCGCGGCGATATTATCGTCGTGCCATCTAATTCTCGCCGCGATGATATCGCCGTGTGGAGACACGTTCTAAGAGAGTGTATAGAAATACGTGGCACGACGATAATATCGCCGCGATTCTCACGCTCGTGGAGACGGCCCCTAAAAGAGAAGACGTGGGCTGTAACCACACGGAGCCAGTGCGGGTTGGTGGATGTCAAATGTCTTCGAATTTTTTGTTATAGGACATGACGGTTTCCTCACGATGTTTTTCTTCACCATTTTGAGAGCAGTGGTGATGAAATAGTTTACACGAAGTAAATTGCCTGCCTCGGTTCGAACCCACGATCTACAACTCGTAAGTTGGGGCCGTTACCACGTTACCGTTAAGTATTTAATTGGTGAATATAATATCTGTACTCTACGACTATTTAAAGCAATATGTAGGAGTTATAAAAGACAACAGTTGTTACCTACTTTCTCAGGATTAGACTACTTCTGGGAATCACATGGATTTGCTGCTATCAGAAACATATTATCTATGTTTATGGAAACTAACTGAATATTGATCCAATTTTATCATACTTATCAGTGTTTTGTTTTAACAACAGATTTTAATCTTTAGTTTCTGTTTACAAACTCAGCCTATCAATGTCGACTGATTGCTCGAGCAATTGTTATCAGTTTATCCACATCATCATAAGTATAGAAATAGAAATAAAATACGTTTATTTACGTTAAGTATATTACAGTCTATTGCAGGCCATCATACGCTGTTTAACTCGATCCTCGGCTTGTTCCATCCAGCTGCTACCATCCACTCTGCAAAGATCGTCAATCTACCTAACCTGGATAACGTTCTACTTTACTTCTACCCAAACGGTTCTACGATTTATACGCCCGTCCCATTACCACTTCAGTTTGCTTATTCTGTGGGCTATTTCAATTACGTAAGATGACAGAACTGCCTCAATTGCACCCTAATCAAAAACTCTAATCTGGTATCATCCTCTCCGTAAAATCCCGTCCGGTCCGGCAGCAAACCGCACGTGCGGAGTTACGGCGCGCCGCGGCGTGCGGACACGGCGTGGTTCGTATTGCGACGCACTTTATTGCACTCCGATACATTTTGACAACCGTGTAGACAACGTACGCCGTGCCACTATCCGGATTTGTTTTTAGAACAACCTGTATAGTGGATTTTGCGTTTTGTGGCGTCACTTTCTGACGTTCTGTAAGTGACTAACTGCGTTAGGTGGTATTTTAACGTGTTGTAGGATAGTGATTGGTATCTTAACTTATCCAAGCTTTAGCTAGACAGTTTGTTGCGCCATTTCTTCTTCCCAGCGAAAGCACTAGGAAGTGGTAAAGGGCAGGTGTTTTGGAGGACTGTCATATGTTATTTTGGCGTCCGAAAAGTGCTGGTTCTCAGCCTAATTTGAATAAATGATTTTTGATTTTGGTTTTGAGATACACTTCTGCCTAACACTTCGATGATAACTGGCGTAATGTTATGTGTCTCTGAAATCAGTGACAACATGAACAGAACGACAGTGCTGCCATCAGCATTCTCTTACCATTATCCCAATTTATTTGGGGGTTCGGCGCAGCATGTCTTCTTCTTCCTTGCTTCTGTATTAGTCTTCATCTCAATAGTAACCTCCTAGCCATTTATCATCTTACACACAGTCCATCCGTCGTTTCAGACAGTGTTCGTGATCGTGACGTCATAATATTATTGCGATCACTATTTCTCTGAGTATCCTATGAGGGGTCGTGGGGCTTTTGGGGGACCGCTGCCACCTATAAATGCCCTATGAGGCGGATATCAAGCTATGACAAAAGCCGAAAGCATAAAATCGCATTGAAAGTTAAAATAAATTAATAAAATGATTAATAATTATTAAATTAAACTTTAAAATTCACCACGAAAAATTAATAAATGAGCTGTCAATTTGACAATTCAACCCTGCGCCCGCGGCAGTAATTCCGCATTACGATGACCAATTCACACTTCACATATTCGCACTAATTTAATTCGGAAAATCTCAACGGATCGTAGTCCCCAAGCCATATCAATAACATTATCAAAAAGCGATCTGTTACACTCATTAGTAAGCGAGTAGCGGAACAAAATGGCGTATTTAAAACTGCATGCCGGCCAAACGGCACGAAACGATAATTATTGGTAATTAGACCCAGCGCGGTTAGTGGCCGCTATTGGTTTATATTTAGTGCTATTTTCAACGATCTACCTTGCATCAGGGTGGGTCAGCTAAGTGGCTGGGCTAATGGTCATGATCCTCCCGGGCCGAGGGATGGGTGGAAAGAAGTATTTGTGCTAGGTTACATTGTGAATTACCATTGCACGGACGGGCGCGTGCGGGCGCCGCCGCCGCGCCGTCTTTTAGAAAAACTTTGTGTAAATATCGTAGTTATGAACTATCGTGTTAGATTTGTTAATCACAGAATAATAATGTTATGTATTTTACCACCCGAAAATATGTCATGTGTCAATATGTCATTTTGATACTTCCATTCAAGTCATAAAGATTAATTTCGTAGTAGCGTAGAATGAGGTTATTGGCAACAAAATTTGTAGATATAATAAATTTCAGTCATCCGCTTCAGCCGATCGATTCTGTAAAAATCTCACCGTGAAAAGTTAGGTGAAGTGAGCTTAGAGTGTGCTGTCAATAGTGTCAATCCCTAGCATTAGTTGAAATGACAGCTCACTCCACGCTCACTTCACCTGAGTTTTCACGGTGAGATGGTTACAGAATCGCACTGCTGGTTTCTCATAAGCCATTACGCATCACATCCATTCAAAATCAGTAGAACCTTTTTGAATAAATTTAATCTGCAAAATATCACTTCAGCATGACAATATTAACACAATAGTGATACATAACAATTCAAACATTAACACAAGTTTATTGTAGTGATTTCCGTACAGCCGGCCTCGCCATTTTACATCGCAACCAAACGCGATATACGACGGAATTAAAAATACATAAACATGTTCGCATTTTACGATAATTACGGTGCACTATGCATTGGTAGGGTTATAATGGTGGAAATAAATACGTTCAATTGTTTTAATCGGTACGGCTACTGTTTGTTGAACGATTGTAATTTTGCCGAATTAAGTTGCATTGGGTAGATATACTCGTTTTGGTTGTGGCGGGGATTCTTTTTTTATAGGCGGTGGGTAGAAATATATTTTATTTTAAAACATGAAATAATATTTTTTTTCATAGAAGAGTTTACAGATAAGTAACTACAGAGTATGATCAAAGGCATTGTCAGGGCCAGTAACAATGTTCTATTAATTTTGTCTCAAATACTATAAAAACGACTGTGTTGTAGTGATAGAACTCTTGAGAACGTGACCTAATGGTGACGGTAGCTTGACTGAATATAAAAACAATGTGCGTAAGTATTCAAATAAAACTTAATATGTGTCCACTTGACTCTGGTAAAACAATGCATATCAGGCATCATCATATTTTATTTATTTATTTATTTTACCATTTATGTACACACATATATAAACAGACATTGAAAAACAGAACAGAAAAAATAGGTACAGAGGTGATGCTTATTTCTTAATCTCTTCCAGCATACCTGAGATAGGACAATAAATACAGAGATGTAGACAGCGTGTGATAGAGCAAAGGAGACAAAAAATAATACATAGAAACAAAAAAACAATTCACTTAAAAACTAGTGACTAACTTTATTTTCTAATGTCTGATTCCTTCTTGATGCTATCGTAGTGAAAATTTTGCTAGTCAGCAAGGTTGTTAGTAGGACTGGCTGCCTCGGGAACGTCAGACGGACTTAGACAACGCCAGTGGTGGAAGCTGTTGAAATACACCCATCGCTTTGTAACGGTTTACCATTAGAATCTATTATTCAGAATCTATACTTGGACTTCATCGTATTTAGTTACTAAACAATTTGACTTTGAAATTAAATAATGTTAAATACCTACCATACTAAAACTATAGTACTGTATAAAAATGCGAATAGAATGAATGGCAAAAATGTTTTGTGTTCTTTTTATGCGTCATATTAGCCGCAAATAAATGCATTTTCTTTTTTTCTTTCGGTCAACGGTAAGTCATTGTTTTTATAATAGTGCTTTTAGACTTGGTAGACTAGGCAGGCGTTGCTTTTCAGGGTGGCAGGGATATCGACGCGAAACATGTTACCATGGATTCATGTGAATGATTCTGGCCCAAAGTGCGTTGAAATTTATCGTAGGTTTAAAAAAATAAAACATTTTTCTAAGACACAGCAGTTTTTTTTGACAACCTACATCTTCGCTAAGTGGTCTAGAATCATGTATTGAATTTATGGTTACAGTTTGTGCGTCGATGAGCCTGGCACCCTGTATAATAATAATCTACAGACTAAAACCAATGAACGAACTAGACATGTATACGCATAAGCATTTAATCACAAAGAAAATAAATATCAACCAGTTTGGCATCCAGAACAAAACAAACATAAATACTTAATATATGATGACGTCACAATGATGCAAAACAACACATCCCAACACGTACTAAATCCTACATCGTATAACCCTACCATGACGCGTACGCAATAAAATGACCAACCCTACTGCCGTCCAATACTGGGACAATAAACAAGAAATAACTATAGTAATTCAAACGGGGATGTTTTGGTGTTGCCAGCTTGGTCGTATTTTTCCTACAATTTTTTCTATTTATTTAAATGTAGGTAGTCATACTTACAAACAAAAATACTTAAAGTTTGAGGATCTTTCAACAGAAAAAACATCTATTAAAGGGTTTTTGACAATAATCTGTGGGACAATAATTTTTTTGAGTTCTTAATTATTCTTTCTGTGATTGAGCAATAAGTGTATCAGATGTAATATTAGAATTCATTTATGTTAATTGTCAATTTATTGCAACTCTGTACAAAATAATATCGAATAGCAATTTTCTGTTAAACAAAATATTGCGTATCTAATTTTAGCAGGCGCTGACACTGACAAAAAAAACAATTCAGACAAAAAAAACTGAAAAAGTATCTAACTCGCAAATTAAGGAACATATTTACGTGTAACTGGCAACACTGCCGCTGGCTGGGTCGCTCCGATACCGGTCAATGTCCATCAGTCGCCACTCGTAAACTAGGGTTAAGTCTGCGGATTTGTCCCCATCAGGATCCATATATTTGTGTATTGATATGGCATGATATTGGATTGGGATTTATAACACGATCTCTTGTATCGCGTTGGCGCTTGAGGGTTAGTTATTTTTTTACCGTCTTCATAGACGAGGAGGTTCTATGTTCGTCTGCATGTTTTTTTTTTTAATGTATGTATGTTCATCTATATCAATTGCTAATTGATGTGGATGATTCGTTTTTGTTTTGACGAGTATTCTCTAGAGGTGGTCCCGTTCCCGGTAAAGATCTGAAGGCTAATTCTCGTAATTCACCTCGACGACAAACACATGTCAAAAACTTGTCAAAATATACGGAAATAAGAGGTATTTTTTGACAGATTGAGACTGAGATCAGAAGGCCAATTCTCGTAATTTAAAACTTTCAAAATGTGATCACAGTCTCATCTCGGCGACAAACAAATGTTAAAATCTTGTCAAAATGTAGGGAAATTAAAGGTTCATTCATTATTACTACAATTTCAATCTTTATTAATTAACTATTATAGATTCATATTTTATTTTCATAATTAGGGAAATTAGAGAAGTTTTTGACAGATTGAGACTGAGATCAGACTGTGAACGTTCTTAAAATTACGAGAATTGCCCCTCAGACTATGAACGTTCTTAAAATTACGAGAATTGCCCCTCTGATGAATATCATCAAAGATGGAAGGAGGAGTACAATGGAACTCCTCAATAATTAACAGTGCACGTACTCTGGTTGGATTATTGTACTGAAGATCAAAGAAAATTGCTTGTTAGTTACCTATCGGTGGTCAACAGATCATGGTCTTCGAAGATATTCCACATCGAGGGACATCTTCGAAGGACATATACGCTTGCAGTATTTAGTGAAAGAACACTATTTTTCCACTTTGTCATAATTGCATATGTATTTATTAATTAAATTATTATATTTTAATGCGTGTATCGAATATATAGCACGATTCAGCAGGATGGCACAACGCCATCTATCGAAGAAGGGGTCAAACTTTTGTTACTGCTCTTGCGGGAAAGCGTGTACACTTTTGAAAAATTGGTCCTTGTTAGTTTCCATATAAATACGGTAATCTGTTTATTTTATTGGAAGTTTACTTTATTTCAAACATGTGTCACTATAGTTCAAATTATTTTCGAGTAGGTTAGTCGATAGTCGTATTGAGATAGTTTAAAAACGAGTAGGTAGGTAAGTATCTTAAAGTTTTAATTGAAGTTCGTACCAGCAATTCTTAAAAAAAAAAACTTAATAAATAATTTTCACATCACCATGATGTGAAAGTATTTATTGTTAAGAAGAACAAAAGAATATTATTACTTACTGTTTTATTTATAATAATAATGATTCACGTCAAAAAAGCTTTTCTGAAAACTCCTCATTTTTCTAATTCCATATCTCGGTCAATCCGTAGCGCCGTAGCTCCCCATTCGTAGCCACGTAGGCGCGTAGCAGCGTCGGCGTAGCGTAGCTCATTACAAATAAGTATGCAAAATCGTAAAGTTTAATTTGCTCACTTGATAATAACAAGAAAACACGACAAATTAACATTACTAAGAGACAAAGAATGCTGGAGTTTGATACTACGTTCAAATCAAGCAAGCATACACATTAAATATAATAGCTTAGGTCTGCGCCTTCGGATGACGACGATGTTTTAATGTGGATAATACGATACAACTTTGTTTGAGCGAAATTTAAAATGGGGGTTTTAATCTGGAAATATTTTTTCAGTAATTATGTTACTTTATTGTGATACAATTGCAAATTGTTCTAGCGTTGGTATTCATCTGTAGACCAGTGAAGACAGCTTCTAAATTCCTATGACCAAGTTTTTAAGACTCTGAAACTGATTTTAGTGTTTTCTATTATTCAAAATAGTGTTCGTCGTGTGTGTTGTGTTGCTATTGTGACGGAGATGAGAGGAACCATTTAGAGGTTCATCATTCATCCATTTCTAGAGTATTGTTTAACAAAATTGCAATCAAATTGTTAATGAGAAGTTAGTCTTATGACTCTTTACAGGATAAGCATTGGATTTTATTTATTTCATTAACAATTTTTACATTGTGTCGAAATGTATGATTGAAACCGAAGATGAAGATTAAGACTTATTAGTTACTGTTTATTTTTTGCCATAATTAAATTTAATCTGAGAGCCTTCGATACCACTTTAAAACATATTAAATTAAATTTTAAAATCCACCCACATCCACCCTAATCCAACAAAGTCCGCCGCAGCGCAGCGTACCAACAAATTCTTGGCTCATTTGTTTTTTATTCATCCACAGCCCAGTGTAATCGAAAGTATAAATTCGCTTTAACTGCTAGCAGGCCTGCCGACCGATAACACACCCCTTGTTAACTGCGTAATAAGAAAAATAAACTTATATTTGTGGCGCCTTATGGAATATCAAAGTTTAAACTGAGATAGTGGGAATGCTGTGGCAACTTGCAGCTTTTTCTCACTCAAGCATTTCCTTGTGTGAGAAAAGGGAAAAGTTCAGTGAGTGTTGCTGAGGTTTGGAATTGGATGGGTGACCGCCCGTTGCAACTATGAAGGGTCTTGCTGTTATGGTCGGTTGAGAACACACTTGTGGCATGGACTCGTAAAGAATGGTAGATTTTTTTAGATATTGAAATTTTGGGAAATTAATGTGTGGGACAAGCGATATTATATAATATAGAAAATCTAATATATATAATATTTAATTGTTTGAATTGCCACTTAGCTTTCTTCCTCTCTCCTAAATTTTTGCTGTGCCCGACAGGGTCCATATTGATCTTTTACCTTATATATACCATCTAAACACATATGGAATGCAATAAAGATTTGAGTTTGAGTTTGAGTAGGTGTTGTAGGTAGAGTTAATTTGCTTTAACTGCTAGCAGGCCTGCCGATCTGCGTAAAAAGAAAAATAATCTTATATTTGTGGCACCTTATGGCATATCGAAGGTTACTCGTAAACTGAGATAGTGGGGATTCTGTGGCAAGAGTGACGGAAACTAATATAGTAACTTAGGCATTGGATGGGTGACCATTGCAACTTACGAATTGTGCATGTCAAGTAAGTGTTGGTCGATTTTAGGTTTGAATGCATAAATATGTAAGCTGTCACGCCCTATATGCGTGGAGGCTTTTATTTAGGTAGTAAGTTTTATTTACATTTTAATTAATTATTTTTCAGCTTGAGTACGTATAGTTTTTATATTTGTTGGTATATTGGCGTGGCTAGCTGACATATTGCAAGTAATTTAATTTTATGTTATGTGCCTTGTAATGTTAATTACTTAACGCCTAGTTTTGTATAGTATCAAGTATTTTATAACTGAACAGACAGCTGTGCTGCTGGGGAGTTTGTTGCGCCACTTCTTCTTCCCAGCGATAGCACTAGGAAGTGGTGAAGGGCGGGCGTTTTTGGGGGACTGTCTTTTGTAATTTTGACGTTCGAAAAGTGCTGATTCTCAGCCTAATTTGAATAAATGACTTTTGATTTGATTTGAATGGCTGCAACTTAGTGGTGTATGATAGGCTTTTGTCAAAATTTTCGTGCCTTTACGTAGTTATAATGTAATATCGAAAATTGGAACATAAGTTAGAAGGAATAAAAAAATTATGTAACTAATTTATTGTTGTTAAAGTTTACAGTAGGCTGAGTAATTGATGTGTGTTTTTATTTTGTAAACTAATGATCTTTTTTAAAATTTGATTTTAGACAAAATCTCTAAGTTTATTTGTGGGTATCAATAGTTTGTGGCCAAGAAATGGCGACGAATTCAGTAGCATGAATATTTTTTCTTCCGCCCTAGAAAACTACAAACTTTCCATATCCACTGAACTATTCTTAAATCCAGCTTAAAAATTCCTCAACTAATATTTCTCCTACTTTCCCTGATTTAATAAGCAAGGACCTCGGAATTGGACGGTAATGGGGTATACTTTACTTCACGAACTAAAAACAACAGTCATTGGGCATTTCCACCTTACGCTAAGAAAGCCTCTTAAAGCAGGAAGAAAGTTAAAAAATAATTAATGCTTTCGTAAATATTCATACCTTGGACGGAGTTTAGAGTTAACCCTCCGTGCTGGAAATGTAGTGGGGAAGGGTTTTGAGCGGGAACGCTTAGCGGTTTTTTTTTTATAGATATTTGTTGTTGAAAATTTTAGGATATGTTGATGTGAGTGATCAGGCAACTTAAGCTCTAGAATGATAATGATAATGAGAAATCATGCTTTTTAATTTACTGCGAAAATGGAGCACGCATGACGACATATCAAGCTATATATTTCCAGTATAAGCTGACTGCTCATTGTACGAAAAGTCTATGCGAAATCAGCTAAAACTGTAAATATATATCTTTATATGTCGTCGGGTATACCAGGTTTAAAAAGTATGTTTAGAACTGAAAAACATATCTAGACTTGAAAATACTAAGTTTTCGTTAGATCACGGGAAACATTACTTCAAGGTCAATTGAAAAATTATACTTTCAAGTACTAAGCCCTACTTTTTTCGGATTTTACTGATAAAATAAGTTAACGAAATGTTGAACATTGCAGCGGATTCTACTAACAACCTTTATTTTTATTCCCGCAGCGGTTGGTTTCGCAATATGAGTCCGTAAGTTTACAAAAGTGAAGGGTTCGTCGAAACGACTCCGATTTAATTTAAGTCCAGCGCCGTTATCGCCGGTACCCCATTGTTTTTCTTTCTTGAAATTTTACGGTCAATTTGACGTGATTCCTTTTTTTTACGATTAATTTGAATTTAATTAGTTCTGAGCATTGTTGTCGAGTTATAGCGGTTGTGAGTCAGCGTTTATTGCTGGGTTATAGTTGTGTATTTTAATTTTATTTTGTAAATTGCTTTTTTAATTTCTTTGTTATAAGATTATTTTGACTTATGCCCTCGATTCTAAGTGAAACCGTAGTGGATTCGTTATAAAGCCGAAATCCGTCCTGAGGTACCTTTACAGGTAGGTACATAGTCACGAATTTCGGCTTTTCGAATCCGAAGATTATTCTTCGGAGTGATTTTTATCCGTCGAAAGAGCAATAAGTTTAAAGTGTTATCTGACAGTTATAAAACCGCGTGTTATTCAAAACTCTAAAAAAGTTCAATATTGTCAAACTAGCTCTATGAAATATTATATTTATTTCTTTTATATTCTTTTACTCAAACAAGAGAAACCTCTACATTACGCAATTACAGTAACCCCCGCTCAAAAAGGCACAAATCAACCGAACAATTACAGCCGATAACGCACCTCCCACTTGCGTCCCATCCATCTCCCACCACACACGAAGTAAGATCGACAAATCCTGACGCACTGCAACTTCGCACAAAAAAAGATCTCCTCACATATACATCTTTAGATATTGGAGCCTGTTGACATATTTACGAGCTCCTCGACTATTAAGTGGTGATTTAGTGAGGGCATATCGGGATGGATACGTTTTTATCGCGAGCAATATATCCACTTGGCTTCTAGCTCTATTATTTGAACCATTGTGAGAGAGCTTGAAGATTTCCACCCTCAGTTTTGCCTGTGGGATTTTTTTATTTTGTATAATGTTTTTGGTTTTGATCGAGCTTGTACACTTGAACGGTGAATGCATTTTCGCCTGACAAATATTTCAGTTAGCTGTGCCCGTGGCTTCCCTCATGCGATAGTGTATTCTTAACAAACAAAAAAAAAATAGGAACTCAAAGTCATGTATCAGATAAGATATAATAATAATAATATCCCAGGACATTTCACACAGCGCCATCTAGTCCCAAGCTAAGCAACCTAATGCTTGTGTTATGGTAACAAGATGGCTGATAAACTACTTATATACATTTTTTTTTGTAAATACATACATATTATAGATAGAAAAACACCCAGACTCGGAACAAATACATGTAGGTCATACAAATATTTGTTCCGTGCGGGAATCGAACCCGCGACACGCAGCGCAGCAGTCAATCGCTTAACCACTGCGCCGACCGTGCCGTCATTGATATGAAAATAATATTAAAAAAAAGAAGCTAGTTAACAGCATTATTCCTGCCTCGATAACTTTTCCCATCTTTTGAAATACCATATACCTCGCCTACAGTATTATTATGTGATTCCCAATCTAGATATTAAAATTATAATTACCGAAAAGAAAAAAAAAATATTTAAGATAATACTGCTTTCGAAGACATAGAAAGACTTACTAGAGCGTCAAGCTCTCAGAATACCGTGATTTACTGATGTGCTATTATTACGAAGGTATATCATTATAATAAAGAAAGAACAGTATTATACATCAATGTACCTGCCCATCCACTTGATGTACATATTAAATATTTGAATGACCTTTAGTAAAATGGTCCCAATATTTCTTACTAAATCTACCATTATTATTTCCAACTCGAAAATAGTGGTCCCTTCCTCGGATCTTAACCCTTAGAAGCATCCGTAGGCTGAAGGGGACAAGTCGACAGTAACAAGTTAATTCTTCAAGCTTAATCTAAGATATTTGCTGATGAGGTAATCATGGGTATTGCTGTAATACTAGGACACCGCAAATGGTTACATGATTGTGAGTTAGGGAAACTGGATGAGTTATATTGGTTGAAGTTTTTACAATATCTTGATAATTGTAGAACTAAGAACGTATAGTTATTTTAGTACCGACGCCAGCACATCAAGCTACTACAATCTGTCAAATTTCTTTAATAGATTTTCAACTTTATTGCTAAAGTATTAAGGTTCAAGGTGATTGGGACAATTTGACAGTTTCGGGTAGCTTGACCCTTAGCTGATTCACCTGAATACCTTCACACGTTTCTTCTACTTTTAATGATATTTGGTTATCTTTTTTCCCTTTCCTTGTATTCTAAGTTCTTAATTCCAGATTCCGGCACCTATCTGCCTGAGATTGCTCATCGCCTATATCAGTCTCTATCCATGCTTTCAACTTATCAAAAAAAAAAAATGTTAGCACTATGAATTTTTTGGTTTGACTTTTATATAACTATAATTATGTTTCTTTAAACTCCTTTATCTAATTTCTTTCTATTTTCCCTTTCTCGTTTCTCGCCGTCATTACGCTTGCGTTCTAGGTATCTAGTCCTTATGATTACCACCACCAATTCCAGCAGGGTGAACATCCGTGTTATCATTATGTATAATATCGGCCGTCTGTAGGCCGTCGCCGCGTGTTCCAGTTAATGCCTTAATCTTAAGGTGGACGACGATCGTGGGAGCAGTGTGGACGTACCCTTGTTTGCTTGAGGCTAGTTTCGGCAACAGTAAGGAGTTTATATCGCAGAGGCCTTGTCTAGCAAGGGTACCGTTTTCTTATACAGGGTGAAATTGAATTCATGGGCATCCTTTTAAGGGGTCATTGTAATCATCATCATGAACAACTTTTACTATGGGACCAAACATGAAATCGCGAAAAAATAAAACAGCTGTTCCCTATATTTTGACGAGTTATGCCAACATAAATGTAGGGAACAGCTGATTTTTTTTTTGCAGGCTAACAGTTACAGTAAACAGTCAATCATCATTATTCTTTCATTATTGCATCTTCATTATTATTTTTTATGTTGTAGATAATTGCTGCGTTTACAGCAATTCATCTTTTCTTTCTTGTAATAAACAATATGTCAATTCAAAGGTCGATATGGAGAAAAAAAAATAGTTAAGAGGCAGTCAATTCTCATTGTGAAACAGGTATTATTAGATTAGTTAAATGACTTTATCTCATTTTCGCAATCCATACCTTAAAATTCCCGTCACATCCTCTCTCTCCCAACAGCAATACTGTCACCTCGGAGGTGTCTCCCCAGCCATAACTCTTCACGGAGGAACGTCCCCGTCGCCGTGTTGAGGAATTATTATTATGCGAATAAATACTCCGAATGTCACTAGTAAATGTCTCCCCTCTGTCGGGTAATCCGAGGGGCGATGGGGGCTAGTGTTGCCAGTTATACGGTGGTAAAGTGGAATTTGTAAAAAGTGCTGCTGGGTGAAATGGCTTTCTTAGCTGAGTGAAAGATTATCAAATAATTTTGACTACGATTTCCCGATTTAAGTAATGCAGGCTTTAAAAAGGAAAAAAGCATCGGCGGTGACGGCTCATAGCACTTGCTTTCTTTTGTTTTATGATCTGTCAAACCCTGTACAGTTTGATCACAGTTATTTGATCTATGACAGCAGCAACCTAATATCAACCTTATTGTTATGAGAATAAACATCACAATGATTTAGACAGACTTGCCAGTGACGGCAACCAAACAGAAACTTTATTAGAATGGGATAAAGATCACTGTGATTTGAACAGTGAAGCAAAATCAGCGGTAAAATAAAATAATAATAAAATAATTTTGGGTGAGTTGTCAACAGAAACAAAGGAAAATTATGAAATGTCAATAGTAAAACGCAAAAATGTATACAAACGCCCACGTAGCGTGTTTTATATGTATTAAAATTATACTGCCACAGGAAAATGACAAAGAATCACCATGAGTAATAAATTAAATGATTAGGGTTTATGGCCTGATAAAGTACACGCAAAATTGTATTAACTGTTACAATATGAGCTAACTAGGGTAAAAACTTATATTATATTAGGGCAATAATAAAATATTTATACATCATTGCTTTCTCACTTTATAGAAACGAGGACCGTCCTCCCTAATCGAGACATTTGGTGTCACCATGCGGCCCGGCCTCTAGACAAATGCCGTTCGATCCGCCGAAATGTTCCAGTAATAGTTTTAAAGTGTGGCCAATTTCTTGACGTTGTCACCTTCAAGATTTCCTTGATGATGGCTGTCATATTTGTCAAGTGTTATGGGTAGCTGTTATCTTAATAAGAATTGGCTTAATCTTAAGATGAATCTCATTTTAATGGCTATAACACCCAGTTGCTGATAGGTTTCAATATCGACAAAATAAACTATATCTTATTATATATAGCTATTTCAGTGGTTTTATTTATACTAATATTATAAAAAGGTAAAATTTGTTTGTTTGTTTGTATGTATGTATGTAGGGGTAATCTCTGGAACTACCCGTCGGCTTGGAATAATTATTTTTGTATTTGATAGCCCAATTCATGAGGAAGGTTATAGGCTATATAACATCACGCTGCGACAAATAGGAGCGGAGCATCAATGGAGAATGTTGCAAAAACGGGAAAAATTATTCCTTTTGAGAGCTTCCGTTGCGTGCGCTGCGTAAACGGTTAAAGATACACAAAAATTATGTATGACTAGCTTCTGCCCGCGGCTTCGCCCGCGTGGATGTCGGAAATTATCCCACGGGAACGTGCTAACAGGATAAAATGTATGTGCTTCCCCAGAATGCCATCTATCTCGCGGGCCCTTTGTGGCTAGAAAACCAATTGTGTCTCATTAGTGGTGATTAAGAGGGTACCTATATGATATCTTTACCTAAGTACCTACCTAATTAAAAAAAAAAAAACTCAATAACAGAAAATTAAATACCTACCTAAATAAACCTATTTCTGATGATAACTAATCTAAACTCAATAAATAAGCAAAATCCCTAAAAACTAATATCTATCCGAATGACTAATCCTACCTAACAGTATTATAAAATAACCTACGGTCACTACGTACACTATCAAATATACTACCTATACTTTAAAATTAAAATCTATACCTACGACTTATAAAAATAAACCTAAATAACTCTAAAAACTAAAAGGAATAAAAATGAACTCCACTGCGGGTGACGTAACCTACGACAAACTTATTATTTGCGGTTGACACAGTAATGGGTCTAGGGATCGAACCGCAAAATTAAGTTTGTTTTTTATTGTATATATTTTTCCGGGATAAAAAGTACCCAGTGTGGTGCCCAGGATATTATAGAATAATTATACCAAGTTTCATCGTAATCGAACGGGTAGTTTTTGCGTGATGCCTGAACAAACAGACAGACAGACAGACAGACCGACAGACAGACAAAAAATTTTTTAATCACATTTTTGGGTTCGGTGTCGGTCTAGTAACACCCCTGCCATTTATTTTTTTAATATTTTCAATGTACAGAATTTTCACTTCTACAGATTTATTATAAGTATAGAATAGATAGATGGAATTGTTCCTCTTTAAAAGTTATAAAAAAAGTCCGCGACAGCATATGTCTATCTTTTAAGGTTGACTCACTATAACCTTTTTTATGGTAATCAAATTTGTTAGAAATTAATACATTATTTGCGAAGGTGTTTTATCAACATGACATCCTTATCCAAATGATAAAATCCTTATCCAAGTAAATACGTTATTCATCACAAGTATTTAACTGTGAACAAAATTGCCCTTGACAACACTCGATTTCAATCAACATCTTACGAGATATTATAATTTTAAAATGACTCCGCAACAAAATAGGTATGATAACGTTCGGGTCGGTTCAACATCACGATAGGTCAAAATGAATACAGTCAGAAAGAGAACTAAGCGAAATCGAAGTGATAGTGCGGGCGATGCGATGCGCCGGGGTGGGGGGTTGGGGTGGGTTAACAAAAATTTCACGCGGACGAAGTCGCGGGCAATAGCTAGTTATAGATAAGATTTGACAGCATATTAAGGTTCCCGCAGCTGGGACACAGCCGTCCTCTCGGTTACAGGGAGTGGGCCGAATCCACCACGCGGGCCTAGTGTGGGTTGGTGGATGTCACCATGTCTTCGAATTTTTGCTTCTATTACATGCCTGTTTCCTCACGATGTTTTCCTTCATCGTTTTGAGAGCAGTGGTGATGAAATAATTTACACAAAGTAAAGCGCCGGTCTGGGTTCGAACCTACAATCTACAACTCGTAAGTAACGGCCATTTTCACTGGGCAACCACTGCTCAAACATATGATGGCTTTAAAAGCAGAAATTTTATGGTAAGGAAATAAACCGTGAGTTTTCTGTAAGTTAGGTTCAGGCAGCGAATTAGAAAACCTTAAAATGATTGGCCTATTTTTGCTAAGCTATAGTCCTACTATAGATAGATCATCATCTCGTCACAGCTTCGTCCCACGTTTTATGTCTCTCATAAAAAGAGGGGATGAGAAAGCTTATGGCGCGATAAGCGTTATAATATTTCGAAATGAAGAGAAACAGAAATAAATGATAAAATGTTAGTTTTGTTTTTAGCTGTTGGAAACGTCTGTTTAGGGCGAAGGTCTTTAGATCCTTACAATTCTAGAATGACTAGACTTTTCACTTTTTAGGGTTGGCAGACATACATAATTTTTTAATACGGATGAGAAAATCTCAAACTCATAACATTGTATTAAGTTTTAATATTTTAGAAGATTTTATGATTCTGTTAATTCAATCTTACCTACAATTCAAAGTATTGAAACTTATTCCCGTCTCCTACTTAATGAAGTCCTTCCGACAGCAGATTTTTTCAGTAAATCGTATCTGAACCCCGAATATACTTACATCATGAAGAACATATTTTTGTTTTTCATTCTTGCATTACCCATCCAATATTCTTCTAAATCTCCATCACACTCCTCCTCCCACCACCAGCCTCAAAGATTGACAATTTAATTCCACCGCCAGGTCAGTAAGTGTAATGTTATCGCCTACAACAAAGGTGTTGCTATGGTCATTGTAGTGTAATGGAGTTCTTTATCTCAGTATATCATGGTGTCGCTCAGGCGGGGGAGTGGAGCTACGAATCACATGACTGAGTTTAATACTCGTATATATTTTGTATGTATATTCTGGGTTGAGATATGGCAATTAATTTTGGCCTATAACATAGTCACTGTCTGCTAGTAAGTTTGTTTGGTTTCGAATTTCATGAAGTGCCAGATATTTTAGAGGTGGGGGGTAAACAGTACTACCTTCTTCAGGTTCTGTAAGCCTCTTCTGCTGCCAAATGTCGCTTATAGAGAACAAGATTTTTGTTAAACTAATCTTAAAAGATTACCTACTTAGGACCAGTTTTTTGATCCGTAGTACTCAACCAATTGTTAAAAATAGTAACTAATAGTTAAATTTTTGCAAAATGTGTTTTTTGATCCATTTCTAGGTTATTGATATTGGTCATTGGTTATCATTGATAATGGTCAACTAATTAACTATTTGTTAAAAAAAAAACAATTAGATATTAGTTACTAAGTTTTAAAAATTGGTTGAGTTTAACTACGGATCAAAAAATCGGCCCTTAGGCATTTTAAGTATTTTCTTTTTTTTTTTAAGTGTTGCCCCACACTAGTAGTTACTCCTGTATCGTGGGTGCGTTTACAAACATTTAAACTCACATACACAAACAGACAGACCTGGAACAACTACCTGTAGGCAATACAAATATTTGTTCCGTGCAGGAATCGAACCAGCGACACGCAGCGCAGCAGTCGATCGCTCAGCCACTGCGCCAACCGTGCCGTCAGACTGGCGTTGATCTATTCTGAACTTAGACCCCATTAATTCAATTTAAGCTATAACCACGTTGGGCACATGCCAATAGGGAGCTGACGTCATAGCATGCAGTAATATACTATTAACCAAGACTAAGATGATGTCTATCAGTATAGTTCAGCAATTGGTAGCTTTTGTAAAATCTGTTCGACATTTGCAATCAGCTTCGCAGTTACCTGTGTGCGGTTACTTTCCATCAGGCCATATATGTCTCATCAAACTCATGCGTTATTTATGGGATGAAGTCCCCATCTACATTAGTAAATTGAGTAGCAGTGGCCCAGTGGTGGCGATCCCGACTTACGAGTTGTAGGTCGTGGGTTTGAACCCAGGCAGGCGTTTTACTTTGTGTAATGTATTTCATCACCACTGCTCTCAAAACGGTGCAAGAAAAGATCGTGAGGAAACCGGCATGTACTAGAACTAAAATATTCGAAGACATGGGACATTTACCAACCCGCACTGGGCCCGCGTGGTAGATTATGGCCCATTCCCTCTCACAGAGAGGAAGCCTGTTTCCCAGCAGTGGTAACGTTATTTTAGGCTAATTATGATGACATAGTAAATTATTACTTTTAGTATCTATGACGCTCCCCTAACCCCTCGTCTGTTAGGTAAGCTTATTAAGTTCGGTAACAATTAATAGAACAAGTAATTGTGTCTCATTAGTTATATTATATTAGGGCCCCGTGGCTAAATAATAACAGCCGCACAGGTCGATCGGTCAGGTTAAGCTACACTTGCCACGTTTGGTCTGTGGATGGGTGACCATCTTTACATACCGAGACCCCACTGTGCCTCGGAAAGCACGTTAAGCCGTTGGTCCCGGCTGTCATTTGTCGATCTTTGACAGTCGTTACGGGTAGTCAGAAGCCCGAAGGTCTGACAACCAGTCTTACCAAGGGGTATCATATTACCCAGTAACTGGGTTGTGGAGGTCAGATAGGCGGTCTCTCCATGTAAAATACTGGTATTCAGCTGCATCTGGTAGGACTGGAAGCCGACCCCAACATAGTTGGGAAAAGGCTAGGCAGATGATGATGATAGTTATATTATATTAGCTCGAAAAATGAGGGCAAAGTCGTCATTTTATCATAACTAGGTAATGCCATATCCGACGTAGCCTATATCCACGTTTGACGAGGGACTGTGGTGTAACGTCTTGTTTAAATCAAGCGGGGAATGATGGCAATAACAGTTAGCAGCGGAGTTACGGCTGCTAAGATAATGGTGGCTCCGGAGATTCCCTCAAAGTAATTGCTAATTTCGGTCGACGCGGCGTGCGCGATAATTGTTTGTTTCTTTGTTTATCATCTGGTGTATCAATATGTTGAGAAGTTTAAGGAGTTATTTTTGGGTATTTTCAGCTGTCCTTTGTGTCTAAAGTTTAGCCGGATTCGCTGGAATAGCTATTGGGACTCCTAACTGCGAACATCTGCTGTTTTGTAATGGCTTTTATAAGGGCAGCTGTAAATATCTATGCAGTAGATAGAAGAGAAGGTATCTATAGTAAAATAGCTTTTATAAAAATAGTTGGTTATAAAAACAGTAGGTAACCATAGGAATCTTATTTAAAAAAAGTAGTAAAACATAGTAAAAGATTATGCTGGTAGGTAGCTGAAATTCCCTACTGGAAGATAAAGACTAGGGGTTTATTTATCAACGTTTATTAAACTTTTCCGTCAAAAATGTATGGTTAAACAGTCGCTAATCAGTAAATAAAATAAGGGGTAAAAGTTGAGGTTTATGAAGTTTATTTGATCTCTAGTTCTCCTTCTTTTCATGGTCGAGTAATCCATCTTGAACGTAAGACGTAGGTGACGGTATACGAACATCCATCACTCCACCACCCATCCATTATCGACGAAATTAAAGCCATCTATCGTGTACTAGCTGCAACTCGCATCTTAATTACGTCTCCGTACAACAGATGGCGCTCCCATCAATATCAGTAACCGTTAACAGACCCAAAACTACTTAATATACATAAAGTACGGAGACAAGACAAACTTGTCGACTGTCGTAACTATAAATCGCACATGTTAAACTAAGACAGACATGTCGGACGTTTGCGACAACTCAGCAGCCCTTATCAAGAGGCGAGCCGTTATTTACGGCCTGGCCTGAGTTATGGCCAATTTACAGGCAGTCATTAGTGCCTTAATGGCCTCAAGGTGTCCGGGTGAAAAGTACCGGCGGATAAGTTTCGGCAACGTCAGCGTTTGCGTCGCATGATGTAGGGTTTTGTCTTGCATTTGTAATGGTAATGTTGGGGAGTAAGAGGCTTCTTGGTTTTTATGGGATCGTTGTTTATGAGGGGTTAGTGTTTAATGGTTTGGGTTTGATTTTCACTAATCGTTTTTAATGCTTATCTCGTGCGAGATAACTGAGTGAAACTTAGAGCAACTTGCCATACACGTCTTTCTTTGTCTAAGCAGCACTATATGTTCTTATTTGAAGGGCGTCTACAGGTCAGTGAGAGCTGTGGTAGCCCAGTGGTAACAGCCGCAACTTAAGAGTTGTAGGTCGTAGGTTCGAACCCAGACAGGCGCTTGACTTTGTGTAAATTATTTCATCACCACTGCTCTCTCAAAACGGTGAAGAAAAGCATTGTGAGGAAACCGGCATGTCTTAGAACAAAAAATTGGAAGACATGTGTCCTCTACCAACCCGCAGTGAGCCCGCGTGGTAGATTACAGCCAACTCCTTCTAGAAGAGAGGACGTCTGTGTCCCAGCAGTGGTATCATTTTAGGCTGATATGCTATAGGTGTGTAGCTATATGGTTCCAAAGAATAGGTAGGCTATGGAAACACTAGATGTCCAATAAGTTAACTGGAATGCCATCGGGACGACGCTAGTCTTTCTAAAGGTTGCATGTCTGTAAAAGTTCGATCGTAGCGATAAGTTCGTCCATTGCCGCCTTATGACAGTTTCAAGTTTTCAGTTGTAGATCTTCTGGTATCCAATAAGGAGTACCTACCTACCTATTTAATCATATCTTTTTTTTTTAAATTCCACTAGTAAGAAATCAAAGGTGCAACGCAGGGCTATGATCTTGGTTGAAAGAAATGCTGATTATCAATTTAATTTCTTTGAATAGGTACTTAAGTTTTAGTTATTTTGGGCCCAAGCCTGTCCAATTACCTTTACATTACTAAACAAATTAAAACTCAACAAATCACAATCACAAATTTTTTAACCAAAAACATATGCACAGTAGATAAAACGTCAAAATGATTTGTTAAAGCCATTCCGGCGCTAAAGGCCGGTCGACAATAGCAAAATTCATTACAACAGCGTAACTGGCAATGATAACCTCATTTTGTAACGAATGAATCAAACGCACATTAAAGCATTGTCGTGCGCGAGAATTATTGTGACGTAGCTCTCGTTACTGGCGCACTTC
This sequence comes from Apamea sordens, assembly GCA_945859715.1. NCBI lineage: Eukaryota > Metazoa > Arthropoda > Insecta > Lepidoptera > Noctuidae > Apamea > Apamea sordens. The sequence continues at coordinate 19,972,304 of OX243995.1, forward strand.
GATGCTGCCGGCGATGCAGGGTTAAGGGTGCTGTGGAGCGGGTTGGGGCTTAAGGTTGTTGGTGGGCTGGTATGCTCTGCTAACCGTTAAACTGCTTACTAATTGGGTACTGTGATATCCGTCATCGAACATCTGTCTTGTAAAAGCTTGTTAAAGCAGGAATTCCACTGACATTAAGTTTAACAAAGTCTTCTTCTTTTTCGTGTCGCTGGCATGACTGTATTTTAGATTTTGTTGGCCGAAACTTCGCTACTTCCACGACGTCTTCGGTGGCGGCGCAAAGGTCCCTTTTTGATTGCATGAGTTTAACGAAGTAGACTTTAGTAATAAGTACATGGTGGTCAACATCAGCACATATCAAATAGTTTTAGGATCTCATGGGATACGTACTGACTTCTCTTGTGCTAAGTTATGAGTACGCTTAGGCTGAGGCAAAGTGGTTACTCTCCAACACCATCGCGGTAGATCTTGCTAACATATATTTTGTGACGCTGTAAAGGTGGCTTGTGCAGCAAATGGCGTAGAAAACCGAGATGAAACTGATGACTGCAAATAGCTAAAAGTGCTTTTTATATTTTAAGCAGAGACGCTGATAAACACTTGGGAAAAAAAATGCTTTTATTCTAATGTCTTAAGATTTGACAGAAACGAACGGTATTAAATAAAAAACAATTTATTAGCTAACACAAATAACTAAAGTAAAAACAAAAAGTTTTCAACCAATTAACTAATAATTTCGTTAATCACACGACTCTATAGTTTTACTAGCCGCAAATTTTGCATTATCGCGGTTGGTATGACAGTTCAGTGATATATTCACCGTATTATAAATGCTATAAATAAATAAATATCGGATATTTAGGATCGCGCATTGTTCGTTGTGAGCTATGTGCGGGTGCTTGTCTGCAGTCCTGTTAACAATCATGGGTGATTTAGGAAAATTTTCAGACAAATTTTCAGTTTTCAGGCTTTATAATTGGCCTTGCGTTTTGGCCTGAGTTTCATTCTGAAGAGAGAAATCCATAAAAATATGTGGATTTTTCTTCTGAGATTTATGGTCAATATAAAGAATAGGATTTAAATAATTTGTGTTAACTTTAATTTTCATTTTTGTTTTCGCTTTAAAGCTAAGAATGTTCCTGTCCCATAAATAATATATATAACGTAAATGAGTCTCGATCCAAATCTAGGTGGCGCTAGAAATTAAGAAATAACAGCCGCACGGGTCGATCGATCAGGTTAAGCTTCGTTTGCCGCGGTTGGTCCGTGGATGGGTGACCATCTTTACATACTAACACCCCTCCGTGGCTCGCAAATTACGTTAAACCGTTAGTCCCGGCTGTCATTCGCGGATCTTTGACAGTTGTTACGGGTTGTCAGAATCCCCAAAAGTCTGACAGCCAATCATGACAAGGGGTATTGTATACCCAGTAACTGGATTGCGAAGGCCAGATAGCCAGTCACTCCATATAAAATACTGGTATTCAGCTGCATCGCATTAGACTGGAAGCCGACCCCAAAATAGTTGGGAAAAGGCTAGGCAGATGATGATAAATGTCTTATCGATGTTTCAGATTCCTCCAAATAACTTCAATGAGTTTCACATGACATACCTATAACAATTCAAAATAAGCTTTATAAAAAAGGAAAACGCTCAAATAGAAAATACATCCAAAAATAATTACATAAAACACTTATAATTCCGCCATAACCAGTTTCGGGTGGTTTTAATCGGTTTCATCTAGTTTTTGTGGTAAATGACAGGGTAGCGTCGTGCACAAGCGGCGGGCACAATCGTATTGTTTTGACGTGTGGCTGTGCAAATAAATATATACTCATTTTTGTTGATAATGAATTGTGGGGTAGCGGTCGTGGTTGTTGGCCTGCTGGAATAATTGTTTTGTTTAAAATTGAGGGATGGATGGATGTTTTTATATGAATGATGACTCTATAATGGGTTGGTAATAAGACACCTTTTTTGGGTCTCTGTTGAAGAATGTGCAATTACTTTGAAAGAAACAGTGCATGTGTTTATTCTTCATAAAGTGGCCACCCAGGAATTTTGGTAGCATATTTTTTACAAGCTAGATTCTGACATATTGACTCAATCGCACAAGATATGACGAATCTTGTCATTAATTGGATAATGCTTTAATCGACGATCTGCAGAACCATGGACCATTAGGGTCAGTTTTGTTGTTATAGTAGTCTACAACGCACTGCTACTTATCCTCTTAATTAAATCAATTAGTGGTATCTTAGTTTGATACATAGCTTCCTGTTGTTTATAGAGCGCAACTTTCTCATCTCGAAAACAAGAATTCTTTTACATATTTACACAGCAACGACTTAAGATAAAAACTGCCACTTAACACAACACTGTATTGTCTCCCTGAAACTGGGTGTTAACGCCAGTTAATTAAGCTCATTGTTTTGAATTAAAAAAAATAAAACATAAAATAAAGATGAACGACAACAGTTCCTCCCACCCTATTTAATGTGCAACTGTGTTTGATTGCGGTCGTAAACGTTTGTCGTCGTACCAATAGTAATTATGATTTTTAATTATACCACGCGAGTGCACATTTTGTTTTAAATTTATTATTGTTCACGTTAATTTAATTATTATTCAATTTTAAACTGTATTTATGTTTAATTGAGCGTAATTGTTAAATAATGTGTCAAATGTAGTTTTCGTAGTTTATTCCGTTGTGATATATTCATTAATTAAAATGAGTTACGTACCTACTTACTTAGGTAGGTAGATTATTTTTATTTTTGTGCGTTTGTTCGTGTTACATCTCCTTGGAAAGGAATGTATTCAGGTTGGTTACCGTGTGCTACCTGTGTCTTCGCGACTGGTTTCAGTTTCAGCCAATTATGGCAATTGATATTAGCGGATCCGCGGATCAACTCCCGTAATTTTAAGAACGTTCACAGTCTGATATCAGTCTCAATCTGTCAATAAACCTCTAATTTCCTTACATTTTTGACAAGTTTTTGACATTGATTGTCGCTGAGATGAGATTGCGACTAGATTTTGAACATTTTTAATTACGGGAATTGGCCTTCTGATAACTTTATGTAGGAACCATCGCGGACACTGACGGTGGACCACTTTTCACCTTATTACTAAGGACATAACGGTGAAAAGTGGTAACTGCCAATGTCCGCGGTTGTACTTATCTATAAAACAGCAGTGCGATTCTGTATCCATCTCACCGTGAAAGCTTTAAGTTTTCACTTAGGTGAAGTGAGCGTGGAGTGAGCTGTCATTCCAAATAATGCTAGGAATTGATACTACTGACAACTCACATCAAGCTCACTCCACTTGAGTTTTCACGGTGAGATTTTTACAGAATCGACCGCCTGGATTCTATTTGTTATTAGGATTCCAATAGATTTCCAATAGCCTACCAGTTTAATTACTGAATTGAAACCAAATCTGTCGATAAAAACATTCTGTGGCAATTAGACAAAACATACTCAAATAGAGCTAAACCCTTTGTTTGTATAAGCTTCTTAAATCATACTGTCATTATTATTCCTGGATAAATGTTGTATGTGTGATCGTTTGCGTGTGTTCGGTGCGCGGGCGCCGATTGACACGACTCAACGAGATTGAGCCGCGGGAGTCATTGGATCTTACTTATACCGAGATTATTGTGGGTTAGGAAGCTGTAGACAGAGCAAGAGTTAAAATGGATTTATCTTGAATAAGGATAATGTAGTTATTAAAAGATGCTTGTTAAACGCCTGAAAGAATAATTTTTAAGATTGTATTCGACAACATGTCCAAAATTTTTTTAAATTTATTTTTGTAATGTTTCACTGGTTCACACCTAATAGCAATTTTATTTCCAATCTTCAGTACACGTTACATCAATGAGGTCTTGATCCTTCAACTAGGACATCCTGTATAACAGGGGTCTCCATAGATAGCTTATGGAGAGCCATTCACACGCTAGTTAATACGATCCTCGGCTTATCTAATCCAGCTCCTATCAGCTACTCTACAAAGGTCGTCGCAAGGTCATTTATACTATAAAAGTATCATTTCAAAATAACTTCACGTCAACAATTTCTTTTCAACGAAACCGAAAAATCCAAAATAGTTTAAAACATTAATTTAATTTCAACCTAAACGTATCATTCACACATGTTCGCAAGCTAAAAGTGAATGAAACAATTTACGTCGACCTTCCAAATAAAATTATTGTGCGCGTGATCACCCATGCCAAGTCTATCCATCCAACAACGTGGAGGTGTTGAGGGATTCATTCTACCGATGACGAATTGTGCTGAGATCTTCGAGAGTAAACATTGGAACTACTTGGGTGTAGTGACCAAGACGTTTGGTGGTTTTGTGGGGATAAATATTATTTGGGGAAAGATTAAGATGTACCTAACCGAAAAGAACGTTCTGTTGAATAATGGTATGACAATCGTGGACATGACATTTGATTGCCACAATTTTATTAGCTAGGAAAGTCTACTAGAAGATCTTCCTAATAAAGTTCAACCAGATCATCTAATAGAATGTAGGTTACCTATGTGTGTTGTGTACTTACCTTTTAGTCTGTGCTAAATAAACGTTTTTTGAATTCACAAAACTCAAAATGGAAATGCAGACAAACCTGTAGACTTGTCAAGTTTTTTATTTCTTTCTATTAAGGAACTGTTTTGTTACCTTTTGAAGGCACGGAAACAAAAAAAAAAAAAAAACAAAAGTAATGAATATTCTACTTACATAATTATTTAAAATTTGCATGCCGTAAGGTAAAAAGCATAGGGACTATTTTTAAAAAAATCCATCATAATATCTGTATGATTTCTATTTCTTTAGTATAATTACGCAGTTGTTTGCGCAGGATAAAATACAGTTCTCACTTAAGATTTTAGATTTTTTTCTTAAGATTAATTTTCTTTTGTTCAAATGTTATTCAAACCGACACCGGACAGTCACACAGGACAGTCCCACCATTTCCCAAACCCATACCCACCAAATTCTCCCGCGCACGAATCTTGATTTAAATCCCGCAACAAAATATGTACTGTTTTACTCTTAACCATCGACGGATTTATTTAACCTAACTGCTTGATTCTCAGCATTTTGGCTGTATAACTTTTTAACACATAAATATTTAGAATAGTGCGCGGCTACCGGTTGGTGTATATTGGTGTATCGTTATTATTGCTTTGCTATGGACAGAATTAGTTATGGAATGGCCGTGTTGAAGTTTTATGAGTTATGATAGTGCTGATGATGGGTTTATGGGTCGGGGTTTTGTATATGGGGTTGGGGGGATATTCTTTTGTTACGTATTTCTTGATTGTGGGATGTCTCCTATTTGTAATAGTTTTGACAGTCGGAGGGCTTTTAAAAATTAAGACTGTGAAGAGACCAGTGCTGTAAGCTTGCAACAGAAATGAAGGCTCTTGAAAATAAATAGTAGTTTGATGGGCCTGGCTTACTTGCGCCGCACGCGGGGAGTGGCGGTTCCATCTTCAAAATTCATTTATTCAAATTAGGCTGAGAATCAGCACTTTTCGAACGTCAAAATTACAAAAGACAGTCCCTCAAAAACGCTTCACCACTTTCTAGTGTTATCCCTGGGAAGAAGATATGCAAGTTCTGGTAACCACTAAAATAACCAAAATCCTGTGCAAGTCTTCTAGCGAGCTGGTAAGCCAGGTAACAAAGAGACGTGGAGCGTCGCATAATATCAGGCAGTGGGATCGCGCCTAACTCACTCTTAAACACAGCACTATAAATACGAACACTAAGTACCTGCTGGAACTTAAGGGGGAGGTGCTGCTAATTACCAGCATTTTTGGGAAGCCTATTTATTTCTTCACTTTAGATTTTTTTTAAACTAGTTTGATTTTTTAGCAGATCTAAAGGAAGATAAGACTGATTCTTGCTTTAAATTGTGAATGCATTTTGAAAAAAAATTGTTTAGTTTAACTTTTTTCACAGATTGCTAAATAAGAACTGAATTATTGATACTGTCAAGTTGTTAAATAAAGAAAGAAAGAAAATACATTTACTTAGCCCAGACTAAAAGACACGCAAGACACCAGATACATACATCAGATAGCAACAAATAAAATCAAATAGAAAGTACGAGTATAAAATCCGATGTAAGAGAATAGTAGGAAAGTGAAATGCATAATTTATTGGTACTTGAATGTGTCTTAATTTTGTACACCCACAAATGAAGAAGATATCCAGTTAACTCTGTTGATATGACGGTGATGATTGATCGATGCTCATGCATATAATGCCACACTAAATAAGAAGCATTACAAGACGCCTCATCCGTCTGTACTCTGACGGAATTTCAAAGAACTTTGACTGGATTTTCCAACTATGACTGATATCTTTGGTTTTATTTTAGTCAACAAGTCACACCAACTGACATAAGATTCGACATCACAGTTTTGTAATGCTTTTAGAAAAAATGGTCAAGTAATCAACAGCTTTTTTCAACTCCCCACCTGATCAGCACAGCCCCTTAACTATGCGGTGAGCAGAAGGCAAGTATACACAAAAACTGCAAGTGTGTGTCTGTTTACGAGGCTCGCACGGCTGCGGTGGTCGGCAGAATTATAAGAGGTTTAGTGTATACTACTAAACAGATATTAAACTACCTTTCTACTTGGAGATTTTGCCCGAATTTGGCTGTAGTATTGTTTTGCGCTAGATTGTTATTTTGGACAAAGCAAAGTTCTTTTTGGCAGGTTGGCAATGGTGATTACTGCTGATGATGCACAGTTCATGTTGGGGTCGGTTTCCAGTCTAACCGGATGCAGCTGAATACCAGTATTTAACATGGAGCAACTGCCTATCTGACCTCCACAACCCAGTTACTGGGTAATACGATACCCCTTAGTAAGACTAGTTGTTAGACTTTCGGGCTTCTGACGACCCGTAACGACTGCCAAAGATCCACGGTTGACAACCGTGTCCAACGGCTTAACGTGCTTTCCTAGGCACGGAGGGGTTTTGATATGTAAAGATGGTAACACATCCACGGACCAACCGTGGCAAGCATAGCTTAACCTGATCGATCGACCCGTGCAGTTGTTATTTCTTAGCCACAAGCCCTCCATAGTTCCCCATAAAGTATTTAAGGCGTAGTCTTTCTTGGTTACTCACGACCAACATGGTATACCTAAACCTTCATTCAAACTCTTTTTAAAACAGAACAAACTTGTAGCTTCCTAATTTTTTCAAATCATACCAAACCAGCACCATATCATACCAGCGTAAGGTACATTATGCTGTTTTTATAGTTTTAAGGTGTATTTATTTCGCTGTAATTCCAATAAAAGCATTTTTCTTTCTTTAAAAAAAATAGTTACCTACAGGAAACTTATTTTTTATAAAGTTGCCGTACATAGAATCAGTGACCAATTTACACGAGAAGTTGATCGTAAACATCTGCACATTTAGTTGCTAAAGTGCACTCTAATTTTGACCATGTTGGCTACATGGTAAAAAATTGGTTTGTCAGAATAATAACAGCTAATAATTGAGGATCGCCATCGCCAGGAGCGACATCGCCCAAGAAGAAACTGGAAAACCTGTAAAAGTTCGACATCTAAAATATACAGTCCAACTCAACATCTACAATATCAAGGGATTGGCCATAAAGATAAAAGTTGAGATGTCTCATTCAAGCCTTAAATTTAACCAGAACAGCATCTTAATTGCGTAACACACAATCAATCGGAATCTGAATCATTTCGAAACAAATTGCTAATCCATTGCTTCTTATGTTCGAAAAATGTGTTCGCTCAACACGTAAATAACGCAGCGAATGTTGTTGAACTGTCAAAATGAAACCGATTCCGATTGATCGTGTGTTACGCAATTTCACCGATGGGCCAACGTTGTTAGGCAGTAGAATTAGGTTCAGTGGAAGCACTACTGCGCTCAGAAGCTTGCACGCTCAGCCTCGCCTTTTACAGCCACTAAAACGCCATCTGCACTTATTCATAACCAGAAAACAACAAGCTATAACAACCAGTTCTTAAGGCGCAGATTTCTCGAAAACGGTCAAAAAGTTGTTTTTTAAAGCAGTGTATCTCTTAAACCGTAAATAATTAGGACCTAAAAAAAAAGTATGATATTTTCAAGTCTTATTTTAATACAGTGATCGAGCCCAAATCATAATTAAACATACATTAATGCATCAAAAAAATCTTCAAACAAACCTCTTCTTTGTTTTTAAAAGCAGTTTATCTCTTTATTAACAACAATAATTATAATAAAAAATATACCATAAAATTTCTAATGCCAAACTGCATCCAGTGATCGAGTAGTTTTTAATAAATAGTTAATATCTAATTTTATACGATTTTATAAACGTTTTTACGACATACGCTTGCTCATTTCCTTGCTGCCTGCACCGCGCCAGTGTTCCTTGGAACGTTGTTGAGAACGGACCTGTGTCGCTTTGCTCCGCAGTGGAATTTTTACGTTTTGTACCGTGAAAATAAAAATGGGAAATAAATATAATAGTGGGAAGAGATGGAAAGCTGCTCGTCGAAAGCGTTTACTCCAGAGTGTGCAGAATATAGCACGAAGACTGTAAGAAACTTTATTATATGTACCTACCTAAATAAAGAATGATAAAAATAAATATATTTCTCGTGAATTTAATACTTCTAACTTAGTAATTAATAATGCCTATAGATATAGAGTACACTATATTATAGGCATTGTTACTAAGTTGAAATTGATTTTCCGAATCATATCACCTGAGTGACTTGAGACTCACCGAAGGCCACAGAGTAAGTACCTACAGTAGGGTCAGCTGTGCTTCCAATTGTATTTCAATGATTTTATTATTTTATTGGCGAATAAGCAAATTGCTACTCAAGAACTGGATGATACTGCTTCTCGATTGGATGATGAGTAAGTACCTACCTACTCGTTACAATAGAATGCTTCCTTGGTTTAGTGGTGAAAGGGATATCTTCTCGATCGCGGGTTCGATTCCCACGGGGAATAACAACTTTAGGTGTTGTTTCTAGTTGGGCTAGGAATTTTTTGGGGTCATCCACCGTCGGTAGTGTACCTAGTCAATTAAAATATCCGTTTTTTTTTTTTTGTATACTTTACAGACGGGTGTCGATATCTCAACACGATAAAACAGATTTTATCAACTTACACTTCAAGTAACAACAATAACAGCGGTCTCAGGTCAGTGGGGTCAATGACCCCAAAAATCATTATTTTTTTATTTTGTCTCAAGACATGATGGGTATCGATATCTACTAAACACGACAAAATAAAAATAAAATGTTTTGTTTGGGGTCAATGACCGCTGTTATTGTTGTTACTTGAAGTGTAAGTTGATAAAATCTGTTTTATCGTGTTGAAATATTATATAGTTTCGCTAGCTAATTTAATTTCACTCTGTATTATTGTTTTATTACTCATAACTACCAGACTGTTAAATACGGGGTAATAATATTAGGCCGGCCACATACAGTCGGAATTCCGTTTCGAAATATCGGTTCGGAATTGAATTTTTTTTTTTTTGACTTGCCTACGTATACCTTTTATACGTTCACGTGGATGAATTCGCGGGCATAAGCTAGTGTATATTAAATCAATATTGTATTTTTCCAGTTCTACTATTGAAAAGCCATCATCATCTATTGTTCACAATATTCAAGCAAATCAAAAGGCATTTCAAGAAGAAAACGGAATTTTTCGAATTTCGTATTATTGTTCTAGTCCTGTGGGATTTAGTGATCTATCACTACAACATCTTGATTAAGACATTATAGGGTTTAATGAAATATTTAGTGATCAATCTATTGAATAAAATCTGAACTTGGTATCCGACAACAAATGACAAAGTAATAGATATAAACATACCTATCATAGAATACATTGTATTATTTTCAAAAATAATTGTTGTTTTTTTGCAGTCCTCCTACTGAAAAGCCATCATCATTTATTGAATTCGATGTCATCATCAAAGTAAAGTGTTCATCAAGTAAAATTCAACCTTTGTTCAAAGGCTTACTATTCCATCAACGACTACTTACACGATAAGAATAGTTGGTCGCCCTAATTAACTCAAGACAATGTTCATGTTCTTTCTCCAGAATTGGCTTACTGACAGGTTATTGTTATTAGTATTAACTTATTTATTTATTTTACTTCGATGGTCCTAGTTTATCATCTGTGACTTCAAGTGACAGCTATGTGACCAGAACCCAGCAATGCGTAAATATGTAAGCAGTCACGCCCTTTATACCTGGAGGCTTTTATTTAGGTGGTAAGTTACCACCAGTTACCACACCACAAGTTACCACAAGTTACCACCAGTTTATTTAGGTGGTGGTACTCATAAAATAATTAATTAAAATTAAAATGTAAATAATTACATTTTAATTTTAATTAATTATTTTATGAGTACCTATGTATAGTTTTTATTATATTTGTTGGTATATTGGCATGGCTAGCTGACATATGGCAAATAATTTAATTTTATGTTCTGTGCCTTATAATGTTAATTACTTAACACCCAGTATTGTATACAATCAAGTATCAAGTATTTTCTAACTGAACAGACAGCTGTGCTGCTGGGGGTTTGTTGCGCCACTTCTTCTTCCCAGCGATAGTACTAGGAGTAGGAAGTGGTGAAGGGCGGGCGTTTTTGGGGAACTGTCTTTTGTAATTTTGACGTTCGAAAAGTGCTGATTCTCAGCCTAATTTGAATAAATGTCTTGATTGTGATTTTGATTTCGATGTAAATTTACACGAAGAACTAGATCAAACGACCTATGAAGCTGAAAGGTAGTTTTCAACATTGTGGATTTTGTTTGATCAAAACCTGCCTGTTTGAATATTATATATATTTCTAAGCCGTCAGTACTTCAACTGAATTTTATATTTTACTTTGTTTTAGGGAAACTGAAAAATTATGGATTGGTGGACGTAAAGTAAACATCAGTAATTTTTTTAAATCACTCCAAGAAATATCAAGCCGGACCTTTAGACTGCGGTTTAAAGTCAATTGAAATCGTATCTGCACGTTTGTCAGGTTGATGACTAAATTCGAATCGGGAATCGGCGCCAATGTTCGCTTACCTGAACAAAATTAATCCCTACATCAATCTTAGCATAGTTTTTAGTATCTTTGATGGTATATTGGCGTGGCTAACTGACATGTGGCAAATAATTTAATTTAATGTTCTGTGTCTTGTAATGTTAATTTATTTAACATACCTATTATTGTATAAGTATTTTTTAACTGAACAGACAGCTGTGCGTGAAGAAGTGGCGCAACAATCTCCCCAGCAGAGTTTGTTGCGCCACTTCTTCTTCCCAGCGATAGCACTAGCAAGTGGTGAAGGGCGGGCGTTTTTGGGGGACTGTCTTTTGTAATTTTGGCATTCGAAAAGTGCTGATTCTCAGACTAATTTGAATAAATGACTTTCATTTTGATTTTTTTTCTTTCTCACTTTCACAATTTTTTTCACTTTCTCTCTCACTCTCGCTCTCTTTCTCTTTTTCTTTCATTACAAACTAAAAATTGAACCCTGTATAGTCTTTACTCGGCTGGCAAAATCGGAATTCCGTTCAGAAATATCGATTCGGATTTTCGAAGGCAGCAAATCCATACAAAATAATTTCGAAGGCAGAAAATTTCGAATGGAGAACTATTGTAAGTACGTGTGAGGTAGTTCCTTGATTTTGTATGAATTCGTTGCCTTCGAAAATGCCGAATCGCTATTTTGAAACGGAATTCCGTCCGTATGTGGCCGGCCTTATTGAACTAAAAAGTTTCGAGCCCACGACCGCTTGTGGCTTCTAGATAAACTTCTGGATAATAAATTAAATTGGGGGTCACGGGTTATACACGGGTCCCACAAACCATAATTCCATACATCGGGGCTCAAAGGGCGTATATATAGCACATTTTGGCCAATTAGAGTTATTTACACCATCTTATTCAGTTTTTCTTTCTGTATCGATTTATTGGATTTCGTGAAAAGTCGTGTTCATCCTTTGAGCCCCGAGGTATCGATATAGGGTGCATTGTGGTTCATGGGCTCCATGAACCCAATATGGCATTTGATCTTCGGCCGGCAGATATGTATATTGCTCAGAATTTCCAGTCGATCTATTCTGCGTTAAAAAAAAAAGTAAGTAGGTACTAACTTATTCACTTTTATTTGTGAGCGAAATTGTAGGGAAAAGCTAATTTAATAATAACTGTCTAAATTCTGCCGCCCGGTTACATTGATAATATTTTCTATTTTATTAATATTACGAGTTCTTTGTTTGTAAAAAAATATAAATATACACCACTGCTCTGCAATAAATGCTGTTAGCTACCTATATGTGAGCGTCGCGCGTCTGACACTATGGCAGCTACCCCAAAAAATGGAAACTTCGTGTCCGCTTCGCGCGTAAGTACGATGAGGGGCGCGCGGGGCATTTTCAGCGGTAACGCCCATTTGAGCAAGGGCAACGGCATAATACCGGGCCTTAAAACCCCCAAAAACCTTAGCGGGACAGTTAAAAGCTAATGTTATTAGAAGCACGTTAGGGCGGGCGCACACTGGCGCGTTGTCGCGGTGATGTACGCGACCGAGCCCCCGTAAACATGCTCCACCTGGCTTTGCTAACGCTACCTACATGGTCAGTGTAGCGGCAGCAAAGAAGAAAGCAGAAAAGGCAATCTCGACTTATATAAAATTAAAAAAAAAAAAAAAGTAGTTTCTCATCACATTATGTCAATTAAACTAGTAATAGTTGTGTTGTTGCGTGTTGTACAGTTGTGTGTATTATACATATCTACATTATTATAATCTTGAATTTATGACTTAAAAACCTGTTGTTAAAAAAATTACAACAGTTAATGATTCCACCCGGTAACCAATTCAATTTATTTCTGCAAATTCGTTATACTTTTCTTTTAATGTAATAATATTTACCCTTCCATAACAATCATCAAACATTATTCTAACACACTTTGTATACTAACTTTGCAAAATCATACGAAATCGCTGCCACCTAATTTGTTTCTAAACTTTTTTGCTAACCGTACGAGGATCTGCACCTCGCCCGGTATCGGAGATATCAAAAAGCTTACGCCGAGTTAGGGCACTCGATTAAAGCCAGCCTTGTTTGCATCGCCGCTGAATGTGCTGACCCTACCACTACCACTTGAGCTGTTTTATGGTAATTAAAATTTTTGTTAACGGTCCTTATTGTTTTGCTTACTGTACTTTTTGGGTTTAGTGTCGTGAGATGTGTAGCTTTCGTGTGTGTTTTGGCTAATTTTAGAATTGAGCTGAAAAAGTGAAGTGATAGAACAAAAAAATATTTTTCAGTGGTTGCAGTTGAAAGAAACTAATTGACTGAAAGAAAACTAAAGTTGCGCAACTTGAATTTAAAACAGCAATTTTTATTTTCACTAAACTTAAGCATGAAGAAAACTTGACGCATTTCAACTATGACGTCACTGACCCCAGAAAGCAGAACAAAACACGACTCAAATAATAAAACATCAAACATCAACATTGAAATAATAAATCTGCGCGTCCATTCCCCCTCCCCCCACCCCCCTCGAGGCTCAAGGAGGCATCCATGAATGCTGTCAGGGCATGATGGACGGCCGGGCATAAAACTGACGAGACGACTACCCACGGTACGAAATGGCTCTACGGAGCCCAGTATATCACTTTTATTACATGCCATCTTCATTTTCATATTTCATATTTGCATTTCTGTAGCACCCCCCCACCCTAGGTCGTCTCCCCCCCGTTTTAAGCGTTTCGCACGTTTTTCTATGTAATCGCTCCCTTTGTGTGTGTGACGTAGTGGGCAACGCGTCAAAGGAAAGTTTTTATGGCGTTATGTTGGCTAAATGTGTTGTGAGGTTTAAGGTTCCGTATATAAATAAATAATATTCTCTTTGTTCTTTCCGTTTTTGGTGATTCTTTTCAGAGATACAAAGAAAATGGAACAATGTCAGTGGACATTTAAATTTTAAATTTAGTGTTTTAGTTGTTTTCATCACTCCCTAGAAGGACATACTCGTATAGTGACCTTATTGGTGATGTACCTACTTCAGAAAGGTTAGGTGTGCAGTACTCGCAAACGGCGTGCGTGTATGAACAGAGGGGAAATTCCCGTATTCTAAAGAATGTTCGTATTTTGATCTCAGTCTCAATCTGTTAAAAATACAATCAATTTAAGTACATTTTTGAAAAGTTTTTAAAATTGATTCTCGTAGCTGAGTTGAGATTGCGACCAATTTATAGAGAACGTCTTAAATTACGGGAATTAGCCTTCAGATGTATGAACATTAACGAGGCAAAAAGAGTATTCAAGCATCGTAGCAGGTGACGTTTTCAAGTTTCTGCCTTCCCCATGGGAAGAAGGTGTGAGAGAGTAAGAAGGTTTATGTATGTATGTGTTGTTTTCATCACAATAGATAAGCAACAAATTGAAAAGATTCCTTCCTTTCTTTAAACCATAAAGACTAGTAGTTGAAATATGTCATGTGCTTGTTATAACACAGGGCATTTTTAACCCAACACACAGCAACTATGCAGTTAGAGAGATTGGATCGCTGGATTAAACAAAAACAAATATGACAAGTAGTGTAATCGTGTCATTTTGGTGTAAGCTTGGCAAGCCAACTGATACAGGCTGACGAGTCATTTAGCTGACCACAACTTACATTGCCAAAACCACCAATAATTTGCTGGTAAACCCCTCGTGTAGCATTTAGTAACGAAGCTACCGAGTTTCGAGTTCTTGATTCGATTATAAAGTTAAAGACCTCCTCACCATTAGCTTTCAACAAAATCTTAGCAATATGGAATTATAAATTGTATCCGGTAAATGGATTAAGAATTTTCTTAGTCATTTTAACCCCATGCCAGAAAAATATGAGTTTACATACAACAGCATGCGCTCTGAGGGGCAATTCTCGTAATTTTAAGAACGTTAACAGTCTGACCTCAGTATCAATCTGTCAAAATTACCTTTAATTTCCCTACATTTTTGATAAGTTTTTGGCGTTGATTGTCACCGAGATGAGATTGCGATTAGATTTTGAATGGTTTTAATTACGGAAATTGGCCGTCTGATAATATTTGGTGACTTGAGACGAAAATCGCACTTTGAATATTCGTTATTTTGATTTGCCTCTTGTAATACAGGAACTCCTAGTACAAGAGCCAGGGCTACACTGATGTTTGCGTCTTGAAGTGAAAATTAATGAAATTATTATTATTTAGAGTATGTAATAGTGTCACTCGTCTGTCGTATATTGGCGTGGCTAGCTGACATATGGCAAATAATTTAATTTTATGTTCTGTGTCTTGTAATGTTAATTACTTAACACCTAGTATTGTATACAATCAAGTATTTTCTAACTGAACAGACAGCTGTGCTGCTGGAGAGTTTGTTGCGCCACTTCTTCTTCCCAGTGCAAGTGATAGCACTAGGAAGTGGTGAAGGGCGGGCATTTTTGGGGGACTGTCTTTTGTAATTTTAACGTTCGAAAAGTGCTGATTTTCTGCCTAATTTAAATAAATGATTGATAAATTGATTTTGATTGACTTAATTTCTTTGTATGTTTTCATTTTTTGTATGTTGGCGCCCACCTTGACTAACTTTTTATGTAATTTGTTATCATTTAACTGTGATATGTTTTTGTGTGTGCATAAATGGTTTCTTTATCTATCAATCTATCTCTGATCACTTTGCTGAAAACTGGAAGACAAATACAGTTTAAGTACAAAAATAATTAAAATTAATTGTCGATTCATTTTCGACCACACTGCGGAACCCTAAAAAGCTAAGTCAAGGAAATGTATAACAAAGTTGAGGGCATGTTGTGACGTGTTCTTTAGCGGACCCCGGCTAAGCTGCTTAGTACACGTTGCTGTGTTCACGGAATTTATTTTTAACATGATATAACTTTTATGTAAAGATATCGGGATATATTGCTGAGAGTTTTATCGATTTATTTTTATTTAGATTGATTATCTTAATTTGGTGCAGTTGATGAGTTCTAATAGGCAATTTTATTAGGACTGGATTTGTTAGGTTTCTGGGAAAAAAGGAACTATTTATCTTTGGTGTCTTATACAGACAACAAAGAATTAGCGCTAGGATAGAAAACTACATTCCGTAGTTTGTAGGGTACTGTATCTATCACCACCTGCCTGTCGCTATCACCATTTTCATATACCACTTCTTAGCATGGTTCTAGCATTGAATTGGGAACTACTAAACTAACAGGACCTTAGTCCTGTAATCACAATTAATATTGTATACAAACGTAGTTAAATGACGATGCCAACATCTTATTGGTAGATCTTACAAAGATTGCAATTGTTGATGTTGATTGGGTCCTACATTATACAGCTTAAACTTTACCACAATTTAACAAAACATAACTTTTTCACTACTACCAACATCACTACCAATTTTTCATTTAAAAACAATCACCACCCGTTCTTCTACCTCACAACACACAAGTTCCAACCATGGCAGTCAATATCACCTCATATATTTTTACCATAGGCGTTCTCGCGTCACCACACACAAAGACGTAGCCATAACTCCTTCCAGCACACGGGGAACAATACTGGAATTAATGACCTGATCCGCCCAGTGGGCCCAGATGTTTTTCACTCATTGTTTATGGGTAGAAGTTGGGCTGATCAGGTTTATTGGGTAGGGAGATATGATGTTTGTATTGTTGAATAATGAGTGATAGGTAATGTTTAATAAATTAATTGTTTTAATTTTATTTTTAATCAAAATAACAATCATTGTTATTCTGCCTAGCCTTTGCCTAACTATGTTGGGGTCAGGTTCCAGTCTAACCGGATGCAGCCGAATACCAGTATGTTACATGAACTAACTGCCTAACTGACCTCCACAACCCAGTTACTGGATAACACCATACCCCTTGGTAAGATTGGTTGTCAGACTTACCTACGGGCTTCTGACGATCCGTAGCGACTGTCACAGATCCAATAACTTTTGATTATACAGTCTGCTGTATAATCAAAAAGAACATGTTGCAACGTACTTAAAATTCCAACGCATAATAGTTTTCATAGTAGTTTTAGTTAAATGGGTTGAACGCTCATCACATCACAGTGAATTTTAAAATAACTTAATAATAATATGCATGATCTATAAATTAATTGAAAGTAAATATTTGTAACAGCCTAAAAAAACACTTTCATAGCCTGACATATGCAATAACAGGTCATTTTAAAATGTCAAACCAAAACGTGGCTCTTTACTTTCTATTCCCAAAAACATTAACATTTTTCTTGCCTAATTAGTTTAGCAAATAGGACCGGTCTTAGTATCATAATTGTTTAACATAATGCTAGTTAGATACATTCATAAAATGGTAACGATTTAATTAAATACATGACTTTGGTTTTTAATACATGATCGTTCAATTGTTGCAATGATCCTTGTTGTTTCTTAGAATTGATCTTTCGACCCCTGTGTTAGGGACTTAGGTATACTAGTAAAAAAAAACCAGTCAAGTGCGAGTCGGCCTCGCGCACCGAGGGTTCCGTACAAATTTGTAGGTATGTAACAAAAAATTTACGGCTTTCGCAATTTTTCCTTTATCTGTGCCATAAGACGTTGCTTCGTACCAAATTTCAAGATTCTGAGTTCACGGGAAGTACCCTGTAGGTTAAAATTTGCGGCATAAACGGCTGTATCTTTTGATTGCATTAGAAGTTTGATTTTTTCACAGCTCCAAGGGTCAGTAGACCTGAGTATTTGATATAAATTCCAGCTTGCTACCTCCATGCGTTCCTGAGAAAAAGGCTCTTGACAGACAGACGGACGGACGGACAACAAAGTGATCCTATAAGGGTTCCGTTTTTTTCTTTTCGAGGTACGGAACCCTAAAAACGAATATCCAAGAGAGTTAGTATAGTGTAAAAATTCTGAATAAATAGTGTCAATGGCACAAATAATGACACACGAACACAGTGCTTAAATCATTAGATATATCAGACTCTAAGAAAGTGGAACGTACTTACGAACATTAAAATCAACACTATTTTAAGTTTTAACATAATTGTCACGTAAAATTGTATTAAGTTAGGTTAAAATTATTTATTAGTCTTATAGGCTTGGTTGTAATTAATTATTAGGAACCTGGTTCTTTTTATTAAAGGATAATTTAATAAAAAATCAATATCAAAAGTATCTTATTCAAATTTGGCTGAGAATCAGCACTTTTTGAACGTCAAAATTATATAAGACTGTCCCCCAAAACGCCCGCCCTTCACCACTTCCTAGTGTTTTCGCTGGGGAGAAGATGTGGCGCAACAAACTCCTTAACAGCACAGCCGTCGGTTCAGTTAGAAAAACTTGCTTCTATACAATAGTAGTCATGCAAAACCAAGTCACTGGCCTAAATGCCATTACCAAAAAGAAATCACATACAGCATCGCCTGTGAAGATATGCCTTTGAATTACTTAACTTCTTTTTACTAAACCTTTCAGAACCCCCATTCCTCTTACCTAAATAAATCTAAATACTTACTTCAAAATACAGGGGGGCTTGTGGCAATAACAGCAGCACTGGTCGATCGATCAGGTTAAGCTACGCTTGCCGCGGTTGGTCCGTGGATGGGTGATCTTTACATACCAAAACCGTGGCTCGGTAAGCACGTTAAGCCGTTGGTCCCGGCTCATTAATTCGGTTCGTTAGAAGCCCGAAAGTCAGACAACCAGTCTTACCAAGGGGTATAGTATTACCGAGTAACTGGGTTGTGGAACTTGTGGAGATCAGATAGGCAGTCGCTCCATGTAAAATACTGGTACTTTACTGCATCCGGTTAGATTAGAAGCCGACCCCAATATTAGTTGGGAAAAGGCTAGGCAGATGATGATATTTAACCACTACAACTTATATGACGTATCAAATCCTAAAACTTGCTAAAATGAATATGACAACCAGATATATGTGTGCGTGTTTATAACAAGGATGTGTGTGTGTCAGCCCCAACTCCATCCGTGTATGTACAGACAACAAAATTATAAAAGGGTAAATAAAACAGAAAGCTTACACAAGTCATAAATTTGATTTATAGAGATTAAAAAAGGCGCTTTAGAAACGGCTCGAACGAAAATTTTCGGTGGGACGAATCGGGAGACGAGTGTAGCGTCAGCGGAAAAAGTGTTGTAGCTGTCAGTAATGTTGTTGTAATTTCTCGTACGTTACAAATTGAATATTATTTGTAAAGAAAACGGTGACGTTCAATTATAATATTGAAAAAATAAGAAACACCAACCATGTGTACATGCAACTGAAGCTTTAAAATAGGACAAAGTTTTGCTAAATAGCTTATACTTAATGTTTTCTCAAGCATGGTTTTTTATTCAATTCGGCCTTGAATCTATAACATGTTTTGGGAAGCTATGTTGCTTAGTTACAAACATCGATCTCATAAAATTAAAAAAAAAAACATAAATAAGAAGTTGCAATAAAAAAAAATATTGTAACAGATTTCGCATTTCTGCAGACCGTACTCATGTCAGCGCAGTGTCGATGTTCGGGGCCGTCAGAGGGGGCGCCGTAAGAAAATTTACAGGCACCGCCGTATTTCACCCCCGCCTTTTTTGTTAATCTACCCTCCTAATGCGTCGCTTTGTTTACCTGCTGACCGTACATAGTGTCCTTAGTTAACGTGTTCAGATGGAATTATTACGCCTATTTTGTTAAGGTGCTCTTTTGTTTGAGGGGTAAGCAGAAAGCTAGGTTGTGATTATGAGATCTTGGGGTTTCTAGGTGTGTTTTGTGAATAGATGAATTAAAGGGGGGAATTCTAATGCATGTGAGGGTAACAACTGACAGTAGTACTTAGTAAATGCAGGTGATGACGATAACGGCATTAATTAAAATGGTGAGAGAAGATCTTGGGACACAGGAGTATTTTTTTTAACTTTAGTCTCCATTGTCCCACTGCTAAGCAAAGGCATCCCCAAATCCTTCCAGGCATCCACTGGAGTATAAGAAAAAAAAAATGGATTGGAACTAGGTGCAGTGAGCATATTCAACTTTTATCTGAAATTCTCATATGAATAACTTTGTCAACAATTCTCACTCTTTTGAGAACGTAATCGACACCCTTTAAACTTACGGGCTACGGCTACTTACGTCTATCTCGTTTTCGGTCCTAGGTTAGATTACCAGGTCGTGCCAAGTATGGGTATATATTTTCTTTTCATTAAGACGGACGAAGAGACGGACGGATTGGACGCGCGGCGCTAGTGCCACGCGCAACATCGTCCCTGAGTACTTCTATCCTAAAAAATATTTAACATGATTTTTCTTTTTAAATGTAATCTATTGACATGCCTTTATTGATTGTACGAGTACCTTATTATTATTATTAATTGCTTGTTTATGTTAATTTTGTACGCCATATATTGGCAAAACATGGTGCACATATCTTAGACTATATAATATCTGTAACCATACCTATGTTTAACAAAATAAATGATTGATTGATTAAGAATTTCTTAGTGGCAGCCGGGAGTCCGAACTTATACCCAGTTTATGGCAATAGGCTCCCCCCTATTACATGAAACTTAAACATAATTGGCCAAACTGGCTGTACTATCGGTACACCCCTGCCTAACCCTTCAGATACTACAGGCGTGATGTTATGTTACGGCTATTTTGAAGCTTGTATTTGGACATAGATACAAGATAGCGTTAACCGTTTATTTGGTCTTAGCAAGAATGAAATGAAATGAACGCTCATTGTTCTACTATCTTTTATGCCTCAAAAGAATAGTTAAATGATCCAATTCCGAATCTTCGTCCTATATAACGTTTGCAAATGAGCGTCGCAGTTGAAAGTTGTGCAATACAGAGATACAGCAACTTATGAGTGCGGACCGAGCTTAGTTTTCGATTTGGCAAGCAGCGGGGCAATATTGTTCGGTTCGCGAGCCATTCCTACAGTATGTTTAGCGTTTTTATTAGTTATATGATTTTCGAAATATTGGGTTGTGTGCTGTTCAGAATGTGGTTGTTGTTTTTTTGAGGTTGGTATTAGGTTATGGAGTCAAGGAGGCGCACAGGGTCACTCACACTATTGGTTTATAGTTTGATCGTCTTCAAATGTTTAGATTTTTAGTAAAAGAACTAAATTTTTAATGTTAAAAATGAAACATAAGGAAATGTAAGGAAAAAATGTAAAGAGTTACGGTATGGTAAGTAATGCAGTGTTAAAAACAAAATTAATCAAATTCGAATAACAAAGTCTCATATTTGACGGAAATATTCGTGTGAAATCTACAAAAACGAACTGCTGACAAATTGTTTGAAAGAAAGGAAAATTGCTTAATATACTGCACAAACAAAACGCACATTACAAATTAAAAAAAAAAACATAAAATATACACATACAACGTAGTCAAAAGCCTCGTACTCAAGCATATAAAAAGTTGTCAATTTTGTCCATCACTTGTCTTTCGCAGTTTGGCAGATGTTTTCTCATGAAAACACAAAAAGTCTGTTTTAAATATTGTTAAAACGCATCCTATACGACCCGTTCCTGCTCCAAAGTGCCGTTCAGACCAATTATTCAAATCCCTACAATGTTTTAAAAAGTGTCCCTACATCCTTTGACAGGATTAACAGCTGATCCACTTTCCATCCATCACCAACAGCCCTCGAGTCTAGACATAATGCTATCACCTTTAATGGCCATCCACTGGCACATTTTAACCCTTCGACTGGTCATATAATTGGTCCAATGAGGGGAGAGCGGGTTATTTCATAATCTACGGCACTCCCCTCTCCTCCTCCTCCGCTGCAGACGGATCAACGCTGCACAATCCCGGCGATAGAATTTTATGAGACCCCCGGATGCAGCGTGGTAAGCAGTAGTCATAAATAGTTGCAAGTGTTAGAGTTGACTAGATGTGGCAGGGTTTTATTAGATTTATAAAGAGAGTTATGTTAAACGGGTCATACAGATCCGTTTAGCGTAAAACTAAAGTTATGTTACTCATTATGAAAGCCAACGATGTAGGTATTCGTAACGATGAATCTTTTAACAAATATAGATGGATATATTTCTAAGAACGTGAAAGGAAACGCCATGGATTATGCAGGTAAAAATAAAAATAAGAAATGAAATGTAGCTTCCGATTTGAAACTAAATCCTTTTGGAACACTTGTTGAGAATTTAATGCAGTATTATGCAAACTTTCAACTACAGCGAAGGCCAAGGGCAAGTCATCTAGCTCATACTGTTATTATTGTTAATTATTAAGTAATATGTCTTGTTACAAAATTAATTCAGCATGGCTTGCAATCATTTACGTTAAGCCAGTTTTATAAATGGTACAAGCTTCCAAAAACAAAGTTGTTATGAGTAAATAACAACTCTTTTTTTCCCAAACCGCGCTCCAGCCACATCCAGCATCCCCACATCTGCTGGCAGCACATTAATGCACTACGACTGTACGTAACTATTACGGTGTGAGTTGTGGATTTGTTTTGCCGGTCAGATAGTTGAAAATATGAAAATGAGTTTCAAGTCTCACTAAGATGTGGAGCGACATCAAATTTTATGGACAAAACAACTTTTGTATTAATTCTGGTACAAGTTTCGCGTTTTAGTGGATGGTTGTATGTTAAATTGTGTTTGTGGGGAGTTATTTCTGGGTACTAGAAGATAGTTAGGTACGGCTCGTCGTTGATTTATAATCCTAACTAATGGTTGTTATATACCTTTTGTAGTGTTTACCATTTTTCCTACCCTATCTACTTGTGACTTAAGGACCTGGCACTGACAGAGTAGAATAAAGGTATTATAAACTTAAAGTTTGGGATAATCATTTGTTTATTTCAGGAAATGTGAAAAAGTGCATATTCCCATTGAAGTTCACCTTAGATGAGTTTCAAATTAGTCAGCGCCTGACGTAAATTGACGTATTTTTAGTAGCCATGTTTTAATTACGTCTAAACTGTCTATGGAGTCTCTTAATTTGACAGGACTAAACTAATATTTATCTTCTGTCCTTTTCTTAATGAAATAGAAAGAAAAAGATGCACTGAAATTAAATTAAATTTAGTTTGTGAACAAGGGAATCGGCGCCAATAAGTAACTTTTTAATTGTTTTGGCCTTCAACCTGTTAAAATTATTCAATAAAAACAACAACAGCTCCCGTGACAAATAATCCAGTTATTATTTTTATAACCCTCCCCACACCACCGCCACTTATTCCATCAACCTTTCAACTTCTAACTTTTGTAACCAACTCAAAGTTGAACAGTCTTGTACAAATATAAAAGATCGTTGAGTGAAGACTGCGGGGTGACATGATACGGACAAAAGGCACCAGATTGCACCTACCTCCCCTTGTGTTAAGGGGAGGTTACCTTGTCGATTTATAGGGTGGTTAAGTTTTTGTTGCGAGAATAAGGTGGCTGTAAAGGTAAGTTGTTTTTTCGTATGGTAGTTTTCAGGGTGGATTTATTATATGTTTTTAATCGATTATAAGATACCATGGGACTACCATACTTACAGTTACAAAACCCATTAAGTTGAGTCCTACTTACTGAAAAATGAATGAATAGTAATACTGGTACTGCTTCGAAAGACGAGTACTTACACTAAGTATTGGGCGAAGGCTTATGTCGCAGGCAAACTTTTGTGAACTGAATGATATCAGACAGTCAAAAAAGATATTACGAGGTTTTATTAACGGGATTACCCCGATCTTTTTAAATGCAACACACACATGCTGATCACACAAACAAACAGATCATATAGCAAATTAAATTTCCTTCGAAAACATCCAGCGGTTTCTTACTTAAACTTCAACTATATCCGACGACCCTGGTTACTTGGGATAAGTAACCAGGGTCGTCGGATATAGTTGAAGTTTGGTGACTGTACACACATATAAACAGAAAAGAAGAAAGGAAGACACAAATACCTACAAAGGTGAAGCTTATTTCTAAAAAAATCTCTTCCAGCATACTTGCGATAACAGAAGAGATAAAAACACATGTAGACAATGTGTGTAAGATTAACCCTAGCTCACTAACCTTATTTTCGAGTAACGCTGTAACTAACCTTTCGTCTCTGAGACTACGAAAAAAAAAGCATTACTTTTAAAAATCTGTTTAATTTTCTTAAATCAAATTAAATTTCACAGTAATTAAGCTTTTAAAGTATCATATAATAATAAAAAAAATAGAAATATCCTAATCAGTGCAGGAACTACACATAGAAACTGTATGTTCGCCACAAATGGCCCTCTTGCAGCCCTTGCAAAAGTATTTGGTCATACGACGTTTTTTCGCTGGGCAATTACTGCAAATTTTTCGGTTTCTTGGTTGTTCTTGACTGGACTGTTCGACAGAAACATCAATTTTTGGAATTTCGCTGATAATTTGCTTCAAATTACGCTGCAAAGTCACAGTGTTATATCGCTCACGAAGCTAAGGTGCCATAAGTTTATCTGCCATTGCTAAGGCAAAATCCCTTCTTTTTATAGTTGTTTTATTATTACGGATCTCGTTTAGATACGTTCAGGACATAGGCATTAATTATATGTTTAGTATACCGTAAAACAAGCACAGCGACCATCGGTTGGTTTTACGGCTTGTGCTCATAATTGAGCACATCATCGACTGCTCCTTTTGTTGAAAAAAATGTAAAATTCAATAATTTCCGTTTTTTTGAGCTGTTGCTAATAGCAGGTTGGTCATGAGTCGTAGATACTCGTAGAACTTCGATTACGCCCGCGACGTGAAACTAACAATTCGTCCCCCGAAGAGTCTGAAGCTTCTTCCTCACTTTCCTCATGTATTTCCATCTCAATATTATTCTCTTCCTCAGAATCAGATGAATGAGGTTCATTCTCGGGTAATGATTTGGTCTCCGATTCAGCTAACTATTGCACAATTTTGCCTTCTACGCTTCTCAAATCCATCTAAAATAGAAAATAAATAAATTAAGACAAGAAAAATACACAAAAATATTGTAAAACTCAGTATAAAATATAAAAAAACAACATAGGTTAATAGAGTTCACGTCATAAAACCATAACAGTAATTATTCATTCGTAAATAATGAAAGTTATTAACTTTTCTAACAAATAAAACATAAACAGAAGCATAAAAGTATGTACAACTTTACTAAAAAAACTTACAGCATTACTAACCTTTCGTCTGTGAGACGACGATCACGCGATATATGTCCACCTAATTATCGTGCATCCGCAATGAGTCCTTGCGGGTCACTAATTTCACTATCCAGGAAGGTACTAAAAAAGTGCGGGGAGGGGGGCCACGGGAAGTTGGCGAAATGGCGAAAGCGCTAGGTGCGCGTCGTCTATTATACGAATGGTTAGTGATCTAGGGTTAAAAGGGAATACAAAAAATATGTACATTAAATCTCAAATTTAACTATTACTAGTATTTGTTTTTATTTTACTTCTTATTTTTTTCTTTCTAACCCAGACAGCATCCATCCCCTTAACAGTTGCAGCGGATTTCAAGACGGACGGACGGACAGCGAGCGGGGGCAGGTAAAGGGGTCAACCGTCATCGATCGGGGTTCAACCCGCCGTAATCATACCCCACTTGTTTATTTTATATTGGAAATGTCAGCGCCGTGTGTGATGGTCGTTTGTTTCTGCAGCTGCACGACTATTGAAGAGTTAAGATGTGTTTTGAGGAAGTGGGATAGTAGGTATATGGAGTTCTGAGTTTAATGTATTTTAGGTGTGTGAAGAAGGAAGGAAGGGAACTTAGGAAATCGCTCAGTCAAAAACTCGGAGACAATACTTACTTATTTTGATAAGATAGTCTTTTTTTGTGGTATTGGCGCCGACTTACGAGTTGTAGGTCGTGGGTTCGAACCCAGGCAGGCTCTTTACAATGTGTATTTAATTTCAACATCACTGCTTTCAAAACGGTGAAGGAAAACATCGTGAGAAAACCGGAATGTTCTAGAACCAAACTTTCGAAGACATGTGACATTACCAACCCGCACTGGGCCCGCGTGGTGGATTACAGACCACTTTCTCTCACCAAGGGAAGTCCCAGCAGTGGGAATGTTATAGGCTGATTATCAGTTATTAGTATTTTTTTGCCTTTTTTAGCCCATTTTTAAATGGTTTTTCCACCTCCGAATTTATTTTCAATTTATTTACCTATTGATCGATTGATCAGATAATTTCATCCAGAATCCGTAACATTTTTGAATTTATCTTTAGTTTTTATCTGGACACTGTGAAATAGACCATACCAGACTTAAAGTAATTCGGAGAGCTTATTTGAACTGTTTCGGAAATCTTAAAATTCCATCACATATTCTTGGAGATTTCCACTTGAAATTATCAGGTGCATGCTTGCAAGTCCCCGTTGTGTTGCGGTGGGACTGCAGCATACAACGCCGCCTCAAAGAGACTGGCGACGACTTAACACCTTACTCGAGCAGCAGTGAATGTTTAATAGCGGTCACTTTGTCAAGACACGCTCTCATGGGCTTTTTGAAAACTGACTGGGGGTGGGTTTCCATTGTAGGACGCTTTTTAGTATGTTTATGGTGCTGTAGTTTTTGGTAGAACTGTTTATTTGAAACAATGTTGGAACTCGAAGAATTTCCTGATAAAAAGGTCTTCAGCTACATTCAAATGATTTAAAACTGTTTTTATTGTTAAAGAACATTGTCTATTCTTTAGTTTCTTCGGCCAATTTTAAAACTAAATAACTTGTCTTTGTAAAACTCTTTAGTTCTCCGTTCGTTCGTTATTTATCGAGTATCGGTCAGTTGCCATCTCCCCGTATCGTACCTTGGAAACGTACCCAGCAAGTGCATGCACGGAGTGCGTCGCGACCACACGGACTGTCTTACCCCTTTATGCAGGTCCCCTCAATACAAGCGCTGCATATTTTAACCTTACCTCGACCACAGCCCGCTTCGTAAACGCTATCTGCTTTTGACTTCGCAAACATAACTTTACCTTACCGAGAGCCGAGGTCGTTCCATTTTCAATTGTATATTCGTCGAGGTAAGACGTGTCGTTGCTCTCGCGAGTGCAAATAGTATTTGGCAGGTGAGTAAAAGCAAAGTCATTGGTCGCGCTTGAGATATTAGCAGCTTCAGTACTCCAGATGGGTGCATTTACGTGGAGATATTTCCGATTTGATAGCCTTTGAGGCGGCGTGAATTCTGAATGAGTTTGGCTTCGGCTTGCTTTTGATTTAGGTGTCGTGGGTGCCAGAGGGAATAAAGATGGGTAAATTTTTTGGAAATAAATTTTTTGAGGGTTTATTTTTCAGGTTATATTTGCAGTAAGTCTTCCTATGAATAAAATCTATTGCTTTTTCCTCCCAACAAAAATGCCTCGATTTGGACATCTTATTCAAAGGGCATTGACGTTATCGTACCGCTCAAAAGTTGTCATAATTGTAGAGAGATTGTCTAAAAGTTTATTTAGGGACATCACGATGGTCACTCATCAATGCATCACGACAGAAGGAGGAACCTTTTGTAATTGATGACATAAATTATAAATTTCTTCTGTACCTACCAATATACTATTATTTTGGCATGTAATTGATCTTTGTTTTACTAACATAATTTTTAATTTTAATTATACTAACATGA